>CP142461.1:43600000-53600000 GCA_038049695.1 Cinnamomum chago | reverse complement strand
AAGGGTAAATGAAGTAAAAGATCAGAGAAAGCATGTAGTGTGGTTAGAGGGAAAGCATGAGAGGTTTTTATACAGGAACAAACTGTAAAAGCCTCACACATCTATCATGGAGCGAGGCAAAACAAAGGGAGGGAGTCAGCACGTGGGTGCACAGAGTCTTTTGGGCTCGACACCACATGGGTTTAAATGGGACAGGATTGTGTTAAGGTGCTAAGTTATATCCTATCTGGCCAGCTGAACAGGTTTGGGCAATAGATAAAGTTCTAGGTGATTCCTGGCAATTTCATATTGGGCTGAGCATGAGAAATATTTTCTAATGAAACTAGCTTGAACTGACCCCTGCCAGGCCGGTTGAAGCCGGAAGGTAAATTTCATTTAAGAAAAACAGGTATGTACTCCTTGATCATTGTAGCAGGAAGTAGTATCCAACCTGTAGAGTTTTTTGCCATTTCTGATGGGGTTTAACATCTATGCAACCGATCACAGCATGGATGCCCGTATTCTTGCATGAACATGAACACAAGCAGGGCATGCTTTCAGATACAAAATAACTGGCACTACAGCATTGTGTACAGGTTCGGTTTTTTAATAAAAGGTGCCTAATGCTCACGCATGATTGGTTTTACCTTTTTTTTTTATTACTTTGCTATGCATGAATATATAATTTACAGCTAATTAACATCTTAGATGTTGAGGGAATGCAAATAAAGAGAACAGATAACAAGATTAGAAGAGAATAACGCACCACACATGTTCTTCCCCAGCTCCATCTTGAAGTAGCCATGAGCTCCCCAATCCTCGCCCCATGAGTTCTTGATAAGCCAGTATGGTACACCATTCTCCACACCATAACCAGCCGCAAGAACAGCATGGTTGACATCCTATCATCATAAGAATTAAAAAATGTTAAGAGGAAAAAGAATTTTGCAAATGACACATTGTCTTCTTATGACTGTCTCAGGTTGAGATGTAAGAGGTCATTTGCCTATCAAGATCGAGAATCTGATATGTAGGATTTACCACAAATAGAGAATGTATCCCTAGCACATCTGATGTAAGGAACAATTTTAAGGGCTATTGTTGCCATTTATCCATATTTAAATATGAATATATATTTGGGCAGCACAGAAAACAGAACCACATTAAGTTGGTTCTTTTGAGAGATGTCACTGCCATTTCCACCCGAGATCCATATCGGTGTCTAGTGCATGTGTTGATTTCAGGTAGACAATGTGATAAACAAATTCTGTCCAAGCTTCCAAGAATCTGAATACACAATAACAACTATTATCTATTTGGCCAACCTATTCGAACTACAAGGTCTCGAGTGTCCATCCAATTAAGTGTAATACTATTAGTCCATATTCATGTCACATTCTTGACATAGTGCCAGAGTCTTTGCTTGAAATTCAGAACACAACTTAGATGAATATATATATATATATATATATCATTCTCATCAAAGTCTTATCCCAACAACTTGGGAGTTGACTTCATGAATTCTACTTTTCCACTCCTATTTAAAGGAATTTCCTTTTATCCTATTCTTTTTTGGACGTAAATCCAAATCTAGCATTTTTTTACTGATTGATTTCAGGCCTCTATTCACAAGCCAAAATTCAAAGAAAGGTGCATGGTCAAATACCTCAATCCAAATATAAAAATAAACAGAAATTAACCACTATCTTTGCTAGGGAATTAAACTGAGTTACTGATCCCCCTTTTTTCCAATGCAATCTACAGTTGATCTGTACACCAAAGTCACTTGACTCAATATTCAACTGGGTTCAACTGATTCGGATGATTTTAAGCCAACTCAATGAATTTTAAAACAGTGGTCCAAAGGCTCACCATTGGAGTGTTGCCACATGTTGTGCTGGTGAAGACTCCACTTTTGTAGAGCCGGAAAGGCGAGACAACCTCAAATGCAACACTCACTGGACGAACAACACCCACAGCGTGTTTCAGTTCATCTTCTGCACCCTATATACAAACAACAAAACCAACAACCAGAGTAATGTGAGTGGTGTTGACCAAGTCATCAACCCAGTGGGCATTGAAAGAAGTGAAAGAATCAGGAGGGCTTTACCAGCGTAATGTTGACTGAGTCAGTGACCTTGACACCAATTTTTTCAGGTTTAAACTTGCAGAGTCCATTCACTCCAGCATAAGGATATGATTCCTCGGTGTCAAGGCCGCCATTATACTTTATGTATTCAAATGCTTGGGAAGGCAGTCCCCCATTGCAACCGAAGTTGTTGAATGCCGTGGCACAGTCCACCAACTGCTGCTCCGACAAGGATATGCCCTTCCCCGTCGCTTGTGTATAGGCTGCCTCTAATGCTCCAGTGGTGCTAATAATTTGAGATAATAAAGGATAGGATGTGTACCCCCACCATGCAAGTAAAAAAATTAGAATTTCATATTCCTAGTTTTGGAAAAATGGAGAAAATTTCATTAAGTTCCTAAAACTGCAGGTCTGTTCAAGAGCTGAGCTGACCTTTCTTATGGACCATGTCTGTGCCTGATTCTAGATTCTGACAGGCGAACATTCCATATCTAGCCCCATGCTTGGAAGCATCTTGTAATGAGTTTCAGCCTAAGCCAGGTCGAAGCCAGTTTATGGATGCAATGAGCAGGGTCTGGTTTGGCTTGGGTCCACAAGTAAATAGGCCAGGCTCAGAGACCAAGATAAGGTGGATGAGTGCATTTCAGCAGTTGAAAGGGATAACTAGGTTCACTAGGTCCATGTATGTTCTTTATTTTGACATGACTTGAGCGCATACCTGAACGTCCAGCAAGATCCACAATGACCTTGGTTTTTAACAGGGCTGACAATGCCATCCTCCCTCCAGTCTTTCTGTAAACAAAAATAACAATAAATCAGCATACTGTCAGAATAGATGTAGATAAGAATTCCTAGGAGACTCTTTGATGGGTAATGAGAAGGAAAACTGAGATTGAGATACCAAAAGATACCGTTTCTGGAAGAACAACATCAGTTAGCTTGTGGGTGCCCTTTGTTGCAGAGCAATTCTGTGCAGCGCCCAAACGATGTGCTTGAAATTCCTCCCAGCTCATATCAGCAAATTCTAAAGGAAATGTAAACAAAATTGTTTATGCTGGTGGTATTGTTAAAATCAGAAGGAAGAATTACGTAATAAAGGTTGTGTAGTTCTTCTTTGGGTGCCATGTGAGAACCTACACAACTAGAGCTCCAAGAATTATAGGACCACATCAACTGAGAGTCTCAAACCAACCATTATGACAGGAGGCAATATATTGTGGACTTGGGTCATGACCATTGATCCATGATCTTTGAAGGCCTGTGTCCAATTGTCCCATTATATTTCAAAATGAAAAACTGTGTTCTTTAACTCAACAGGCAAGTCTCTTTGCTTGTGAATGGTTCACGCAACCATTCAAGACACCCGAAGGTCACTATAGAATCAGTCTGAGTCATAAATATACTAGACACAGAACCCCATTTTTTACCGATCAATTCTTCTTCCTCACTCCCAAATTCTTACCTTTTTTATATTGAGTTCTGAGTTTTGTATTCCATCATAGATATGCAGAAACTAATTTTTAATTGATCAATTGTTAAAGGGTTCAAGGTTGATCTTTGGTGCCACAACCACATTTCATCAACATCAGTCCCCACATATTTTTGCATGGAGATAGATCTACTATGATTATGATCTACTTCTATTCAAGTGGTAAAAGAAAAGGTGTGAGCCTGTGAGGTGGAACGACGGAGTGAAGAGATATATGTACCTTCAGGCTGCTTCAGTTTCTGAACACCCAAGTTAAATGGTTCTCAAAATTACAAATTTGCAATGCCATCATATTGGTAAAGTTACCTCCAATAGTCTCTATGACTCAGGTATTAAAGCATCTCCAACGATTATGTCAAATGCCATATGGCAGTGGCAACGGTTAAAAAAGTATTAGAGGACTCTCCACACGAAATGTCATATCTGATGTGGCATTTGGCATGGGAATTGGGCTGCCAAATTTTGCAGGCGAAAAAGCAACATGCCGTTTATTATTTTTGAAATTTTTATGATGTGGGTCCCACAAGACTGCAAAATCTTTTGAAAAAGACAAAGAGGTTAAAAAGAGGTAAAAGAATAAATATATAATAAAAGAATAAATTTGGCATATCGGGTGGAGTTCCTACTTTACAAGATGCCAAATTCCAAACCTTGAAATGGAATTTGACATCTCCAAAATAACAAATCGGTTGGAGATGCTCTTATACTTCAAAACTAGTTCAGATTGGAAGAGCAAAGCAATCCATTCTCCCTTGGTCTTCCTTTATAAACAGCCTATTTTTAGACTATTGATAAAAATTAAATAATAATAATAGTAATAATAAATTAGAACCTTCCAGTTTGGTAAATTACAAAGAAATCCTCCACTCACAATGGTGCTTAACATATTGATGGTATGGACCCTAAGTTAGTAAATTATGGGCCTCACATGTACCAAAACTGGGCATTCGGAAACTGTTCTCTTCCTGAAGCTCAAGACCAGATAAATCCTATAGCACTCGCCTATCAATTCTACATCAAGAAGTTTTTGCTCCTCCAATTGGATGAAGTTTTTATCATTAAAAATAAGGGGGGGGGGGGGGGGGGGAGTAGGACATATAGTAATAGACTTAAAAGATAAAACCAAAAATTGATGTCCCCTGCAATTGATATTTTATAGTTTAATAATACACCAACAATCTGTGTCCACAGGAATGGTATGATCATGGATGGAGGAATTGTTCAATTGGCTGATCAGTGACCACTCTAACAGCAATTTAAACAAGTTTATCACCCCCTTGCATATGTTGGAATTACACAAGAGGATTGACTTACTGTTGATGCCAAGCTTGTAAGACAGGCCTTTCCTGTTAGTAGAGTGGATGAGTTCCAAGCTATCCACAAAAATGCCAAATCTGTGTTTTATCTCTTCCACTGATCCATATGTCTTCCCATACCTATAAAATAAAAAATCAGACAAAGCAAACAAACATTTAGGAATTTATAGATTGGAGAGCATAACCCATCCTTCAACCTAATAAACTGAATCCTAGAAATTTGAAGTTCCATTTATAGATCTCCACTTGACTCTTCAACCCTAGGAACTTAACATGTTGAATTCATAGGAATCCTCAACAAATGAGACATACAAGTCATCATCATTCATCAAATTGATAGGATTCATTGGATAACAATTTCTTAACAAAGGGGGAAGTTTGATGGCCACTTCTACATCTTGAATCTTCATCCTTCACTCCTTCCCCCTTGTAAAAATCACACACACACACACAAATAAAAAGGAAAGAAAGAAAAACCATTTCCTAAGAAATCAAAAGCTGGACTTCTGGGGGGGCCATATCTTTCAATCCAGTCAATGAATTTCCAATTACTACATATTGATGAAAAGCCCTCAATAAGGAGATACAAGTAGCAGATGGCTAAAATTGCTTGATAATGTTTTCATGGAAAAATCTCATCATTTAAGAAGTCAAACCTTAGTATTTCGGTTTCAAAACACTAGAATTTCCATGTCTTTCAGAACTTCAATCACGTTTGTAGCGGTCACTTTTCCGCACAGGAAAGCACAAAAAAAAAAAAAAATGAACTAAATTTTTTTCTGGGATTCCACGGAAAGTGGTTTTCCATGGAAAAGAAAGGGATTTGAGAAGAGATGGGAGTTGGAAGCGAACCTCCGAGCGAAGCGTGCGAAGGTGAAGGCGTGACGGGCGTCGCCCACAGACTGGAGGATGGTCGATTCGAGATCGACAAGGTCATCTGTGACCCAACGGATGGGATTCTCCTCCTCGAACGTAGATCCGGCACGTGCGACCACCAGCAGGCAGAAGAAGACGATCGACACACGTGCGACACCTGCCATCACTGTTACTATTACTCTACCAAGAAGAACCAGATGTAGAAGTAAAGGGGGTAATGGGAAGCTGAGGGAGAATAGTATTTATGGTGGATGCCAAACATGATCTGACCAATAAAAAAAAAAAAAAAATGCAAGAAGAATCATAGAATCTCATATGGCTGACGTGCATGATGACGTGGGAGATTTTGTCTTGATCTGGAGGAGCTGATTTTTTTTTTTTTCCCAAGAGAGGGGATGTGACATTTCTCTGATGTGCACCCCAAGATACAGATACGGGGAATCCATTTCCCTTTTGTTTGGGCACCCCTCCGTGTGGTCCACTTGGAACCGCAGTTGAGTCTGTAGGGTTGTATATAACCGGGCCGCAAAATCGGACTAGACCGAACCAGATTTGTGGTCTTTACAACACAAATCCGGTCCGGTCCGGACCAGATTTGAAAAATCGGTTAAATCCGGTCCGGTCCGGTCCAGACCTTTTAAAAATCGGTCCGGAACGGATTAATAATAAAAAAAAAATATTTTTATTTTTTTAATACAAAACTTTAAATATATAAAATTCTTAAGTCAAATACCCTAGTGAAATAAAAGATCTAGCTTCTTACATCTAGAAAAAGAGGTAGGAAATGGGCTGAAAATGAAAAAATAAAATAAAAACCTTAAGGGAAAAAAAAAAACAAATGAAACCGATCCGGACCACTTAAGTGGTCCAGACCGGACCGTTTTGGACCGGTCCGGTCCTCTCATTTAAGCCGGACCGGAAATCCGGTCCGACCGGATATCCGGTTGTGCAGCCCTATGAGTCCGGATCTCAATTCTCACCTGTGTGAAACCCACATTAAGCTACAAATTCTACATGGAACTGAAATAACAAAAAACATCCTTGATGTGTGCACCATTGCTTTTGGTAATGTGTGGTAGAGGAAGGTGATTTTTGATATCTCAGCCTTGATATTTTTTTAAGGAAAATTTTTAAATAAGTCTTTAAGTTTTTACCTTATTTAAAAAAAAGGGCATAAATTTTAAAAAAATTTAAATTAGTCTCTAAGTTTTTCATAAAGTTTTCAATTAAAGACATTTATCCAATTAAAGTTGTTTTCCGGCAACTTTTTTCTTCCATTTTTTTAAACTATCCAAATGATCCTTCAATGAAATAAAACCCCCCCTTTACTTCCTCTATGTTTTCTTCATTTTATTCACTTGCAGCATTATAATGATTGAGGAAAACTAGGTACTTTGACTAAATATAGCGGCTGCCAGAATCATGACATGCCTTCAAATGAAGGTACTTTGGATATTTTTAGAAAATTGAAATAAAATGTCATAAAAAAATACCTTTAAATGACCAGATGTCCTTAATTGAAGTTTTCATTAAAAAACTTAGGGAATAATTTGAAAAGTTTTGAAACTTGTATCTTTTTTTTTTAAATAAGGCAAAAGTCTAAGGCGTTATTTAAAAATTTCCCTTTTTAAGAAGAATGGTTGTCACTGCCCATGACTTTCATTTTCAGCTGTTCATGTGCCTCTAATCCCTTTGCAGCTATTTTGGATCACCGCAGAGGGAAATTTCCTCACCTCAAGCCTCCTGACCTATAAACCTTTTGAGGGACTGAGCCATGAATCATGATGGGAGAAAAGTCTGCTCCCAATAAAGGTAGAAGAAACCTAGGGTTTGATTAATTTGTTATCCAATGCTTAGTTCTTAGGGATTCAAAATTAATATGCAATTTTTTTTATCACCATGATTGAGTTCTACTTGCATAAAGGTCCGTCACCATCAACAAACGGATTGGTGCCATACCACAAAAGTTACATTTGCTTCTTCTAAGATATCAATTGATCATACATGGCCCCACGGCCCCATTTATAAAATAGAAAAGGGGGTTTGCTTAAGAAAAAATCAAAACAAAATAAGAAATAAATATTCTTTAATCCCTACTATTATTATTGTGCATGTTTGGTAATTGAAATTAAATTTGAGTTGGTTTCATATGAGGACATTTACCCTTTGTTTGGGAAGGGGGGGAAATGGGGGGATGGAAATAATGGGGGGAAAGTGGGGGGGAAATTGTTTTGGAGGGTGTTTGGGAAAGGGGGGAGGAAAAATTGGGTGGGTGGGTGGGGTGGGGTTGCAAAAATTTTCCCCCCAAAACAGGGGGAAAAATGGGGAAAGGAGGGGAAAATGAGTAAAATTACTAAATTGCCCTTTATATGTAAAAGATAATTTTGAAGTTTTTATAAAAATAATGACAAAACGGTAATTTTCTCTCTATCTCACAAACAAACAAAACTCTACTTTTTCATTTTTCTTTCCCTACTTTTTGACTTCCAAAAGAAGATGAGCTAAAATTAATTTTTCCCCTCTCCTCTTCCCAAGCGGAGGGTTAAGTCCAAATCAATGATCAATGAGCAATGTTATATATATATAGCTTTCAGGAATCTTTAAGCTTTTGAAAGAATCTTTTGTTATCAATAAAGACGTGTTTCAATCAGCAACTCAAATTGCAAATGTGGGAAAATAGATGGGTAACAGATTCCAATACGAGAAATATCAAGTATCCCATCAATATCAGCAAAATCACTAAAATACATGAAACTCCAACCTAATCCGTTGACCTAACTACCACTTGCACTTAATTTCCAAGCAGCACATTTGCTTTCATGAACAGTATTCAACTTATTGGACTAGAGGATTATAATTAACTAAAGGTGGAAAGTAAGGAGCACATAATTTCAATGTTATGTTGGGAGGAAGGGGTTGGCCCAATATCACACTGTATTTGAATTTATCATAAATGCATGCTACTGTCAATACTAGGCAAAGAAATTCAGAGATGCATTTTTTAAAGTAAACACACGTGATCATTTTCCCTTATTATTCTACCTTTGGTAATCAAAAAACATATTTTGGATTTGGAGTACTTCTAAGTCAAAAAATCATATTTAATTCTTTTTCATGAATCATCATCATCTGCATACTAACTCATTTCAAATGAGGATGAATGGCCAGCAAGCAAACTCCCCAGGTGGAACTCTATTATAATAGAAACGAACTTTTTTTATTCTTTCCAGTATTCCAGCTATGGGGCTAAGAGACTTATACATGGGAAAAAATAGAAATTCATGTATGAAAAAGACAGAGAACTCACACATATAAAGTAATACGAAACTGGAACATGTAAGGTAAATGTCTTCATTGTTCCTCTTGCTAACTTTAAAAATTACTCCCTCCAGCATTTAGTAAGGCCTAACTATAGAGAAGAAAACCCAAATCTAGATGAGCTAGACAGATTCACATACTAAATTCTAATTTTTTGAAATCCACATATTTTAATAGTTTGAGTTGAATATATATATATATATATTAAATTTCGTGTAAGAAAATTCCCTTTCATTCCGAGGCCTGCTAAAAAAATACTAAAAACTTTCCTGTATGTGAAGTATCACAAAAAGTCAAAATAGATGCAAAAGAAATTGAGATAAAACAGCGAGACCACAGGAGATTTAGAATTCATAGTTAATCAATGTCATTTGGTAGATATTTTTCATTTGTTGAAAGCTGGTGCAGTGGTTGGATAAGGCAAGTTTTGTCTGGACAAAAATAAATATCAGTGGCGTTGAGTGCTTCAATGATAAGAGGACAAAACATGGAGTGGAAATTATCCTAGCAATGGGTCATCCTCTGCCTCACAAAATCAACGATGTATTTGGCTGGGTGTATTTGGTCGAGAGCATGGGAAACTTCAGAGATTTCTCTGCAGCTGGATGTGACAGGGCAAGTCAAAAAATCTGTTCTGTTTATAATTTTGAGAAAGCATCTTATTCTTTGGGCCTGTAGCATGGAAAAGACCCCCACCCTTGTAACAAGTGCCATTCTGACAAATCAAGATATTAGGGAACTACAAATCTACAATTGGCCCTCCAAAAAACTGTAGGTTTGCTTGGAAGCCAAGCCACGGATTTTTCACAATCCAGGGGCCAATGGGCCCATTAACATGAAACATGTGGCCCAACAAATGTACACGGCGGCAAGTCAAGCTTACTGACAATCAGAGATCCACAGTGGGAACATAAAACGGTTTTATCGTTAGAGATGGAAGTCATCTATAGGGATACTGGCCGCATGGCTGCCTTACACTTCACAATTGCCCCAAAATGGATAAAAATTATATAATTTCCACAGTATTGGTTTTCCAAAAAAAAAAAGACTATGAAAGTTACGATTTTATCTTTAAATTTATGCAATATCTTATCTTAGGTATACATGATATCGCAATGTGCAATATCTCATGATTTTAGGAAATCACATGAATCTAGATTTTTGTTATCACCATTTCTTTTCTATCGAAGAGAGGAAAAGTATGCAGTTACTTTTCAATAAATAGAGAAAAAGAACAGCAGTAAAAACTCTTTTCCGAATGTGTACTTACATATATGAAAGGATGTACATGAGATATCCTACCATCCTAAAATATTGCACAAATTGTCAGGAAGAAAGGAGCCCTACCGTCATTAGTACCTCATTTATATGATGTTTGTTTACTAAAGCTAAGGTGATGGTAAAGCAACAGTAAGCCCAAATGTGACATAATCTCTCTATATAATATTTACATGAAAAAGTAGTGTAGTCAAATAAAATTCAGCCTCTAATTTTTTTCCCATGCTTTCTACTATTGGCTGTTTTTTTCACCTTTTTTAGAGTAAAATCAATACAAAGTCCACTTTTTTAGAACTCTCTCCCACTTGACTTCACCACATAGTTTATCTTACCTTATTTTAAGGCACCAACAACGCTATTGATAGTAATAAGCACTAGTATTAAAAGCTTCCAAAAAAGGGAAAAGGACCCACTGTATTTCTTAGAAAAGAGGGAAGAAAAATCCCTTTCCACAAAAACAGTAGGAATGACAAGGCAAATGGGTGCATAGTTTTTTTTTTTTTTTTTGTTCTTTTCTTCTTCTTCTTCTTCTTTAAAAGCGAGAGCTTATCATGAATGGGAAAGAAATAGCCCTGATTGGTCTTCAACTAAAGTGCTTGAAGAAAAAACTAACTTAGGGCTCATTATGTCTGTTGAATTGAATTCCTATAAATGTTATGGTAAAATTGATTGCCAAAGATATAATAAAGAGGCAGGGGGCAAGGATAATTGGTGGAGATGTAGACATGCCCTTATGTAATGATTGGATAATTATTTACCATGAAAGGAGAATAATTTTTATGGTCTTTCCTGAATTTTCACCTTTATTATATTGGAATTCAATTCCATACAAACAAGTAAACCCCAGACTTAAAAAACAAATACATTTGCAAACAGTCCTCCCATATCAAACACTAAAAGCTTCCAAATCACTGTTATTGTAGGGAAATTGCTCATACATATCTTAAGAAAAATCACAATCAACTCTGAGGAACACTTTTCCAGGCTGGTAAGAGATTCACTCACATATATTACAGTAAAGCCGGCAGTGGAATGTCAAAAAATTGGAACTCCCCATAATTTATTTATTTCCTTAGAACTCCCAGGACTTAAAAGGTGCCAACTGAGCGTCGCTCTGAAATCCTGCTGGAGAAAACCCCTCCCCACATATTCACACTGAATGGTTAGGTTTCATAATTATTTATGTCCCAACTCTTCTTCTTTTTTTTCACTAGACTAGAAACCCCACCATTTCTCACAGCCTAGGCAGCAAGCCAGCAATAATGGGGTAGGATGCACAGGTAGCAACACCTGCAAAAAATAATGATCTCAATTAGCCTTTTCGTGTATTAAAATTTAAACAACCAATCAAGATCTGAAAATGCAGCATTAAAGAAAGCATGTAGTGTTGTTAGAGGGACCATGGAGTGAGTGTAATATAGGGGCAAAGTAAAGGGAGTCAAAGTAGGGCCACAGTTTTTTGGGTTGACACTAAAAGGGTTCACAGTAGGCCCAATTATGAATGGGACAAGCTCTAATGAAGGTGCTAAGTACTATCAGATCTGGCCAGCTGAACAGGTTTAGGCCAAAATTTGTTATACAATTATATGTGCTTTCATGGTGAGTAAAGTTCTAGGTGATGGCTGGCAATTTCATATTGGGCTGAGAGGGTGAGTATTATTTTGTAATGGATCTAGATTGAATCTTTATGTGCTTTCATGGTAAGTAAAGTTCTAGGTGATGGCTGGCAATTTCATATTGGGCTGAGAGGGTGAGTATTATTTTGTAATGAATCTAGATTGAATCTATATGTGCTTTCATGGTAAGTAAAGTTCTAGGTGATGGCTGGCAATTTCATATTGGGCTGAGAGGGTGAGTATTATTTTGTAATGAATCTAGATTGAACGGACCTTACTCGGCCTGTTGAAGCCAGAAGGTGAAATTCTTGGAACAAAAGGAGGATATGCTCCTTGATCAGTTTAGAAAGCAGTGTTATCTAACCAGCAGAGTATAGTGCCATTTCTGCTTGGGTTTAGGATATATGCAACCAATCACAAGGTTGGATGCTCATATACTTTCATAAACATGAACACAAGCAGGGCATGCTTTCAGGTGACTATACCATTTTATACATGTCCAATATTTCAATACAAGGTGCACAAATCTCCAACATGATAGGTTTTGTTTTGTGATGCACAAATATATATATATATATATATATATATATATATAATTACAAGTAAATAAGATTGACTTGGGTTTTGAGGGAATGCAAATAAAGAGAACAGGTAAGCAAGGTTAGAAAAGAATAACCCACCACACATGTTCTTCCCCAACTCCATCTTGAAGTAGCCTTGATCTCCCCAGTCCTTGCCCCATGAGTTCTTGATAATCCAGTATGGCACACCGTTCTCCACACCATAACCAACAGCAAGAACAGCATGGTTGATATCCTACCATAAGAATTGGAAAATGTTAGGGGGAAAAGAATTTTTGCAAACTACACATTTGTCTTCTGAATTCTGATTGATCGTGGCAGATTGAGATGTAGGCCAATTGCCTATCAGGATTGAAAATCTGATATGCAGCAATTACCACAAATATGTAAAGTATCCCTAGCAAATCCTTTTTGATACTTTACAGTTTTAGGGAGGAATTGTATCATCCTGAAATCTTATGTGGCTTAAACATTGTTGCCATTTATCCATTTAAATATGAATATATATTTGGGCAGCACAGAAAACAGAACCACATTAAGTTGGTTCTGCTGCCACTGCCTTTTCCACCTGAGATCAATATTGGTGCCTAGTTCATATGCTGATTGAATATCTGGTAAACGCGTGGCAAACAAATTCTGTTTACAGTAACAACCATCTATTTAGTCAATCTATTCAAACTATATGGGCTCAAGTGTTCAACCAATTAAGTGCATTGCTATTAGTCCATATTCATGTCACATTCTTAACATACTACAAGAGTCTTTCACTGAAATTCAAAGTATAACTTAGATAAATATTACATCTATCATTGTCATCAAAGCCTTATCACAACAACTTGGAGTCAGCTTTTTGTGAATTCTACTTTTCACTCCTATCTAAAGTTTCTCTTTCTCTCTAAAATTTAAAAAAAAAAAAAAAATTCTATATGAGATATTGATATATATTATGGTTAGGTATTAATGTGGCAGAACTTGAAAGGAAGGTGCATAGTCAAATACCGCGATTCAAATATAAATAACCAGAAAATAAACTCTATTTCTAGTATAAGGAATTAAACTGATCCCCCATTTCTCCAATCCAATCTACAGTTCATTTGTAGAGTAAAGTCACTTGACTCAATATATTATAACTGGGTTGAATTTACTCGGATCAATAAATTTGAAAAAGTGGTCCAAAAGGCTCACCATTTCAGTGTTGCCACATGCCGTGCTGGTGTAGACTCCTCCTTTGTAGAACCGGAAACCTTCGACAACCTCAAATGCAACACTCACTAGACCAATAATGCCCACAGCGTGTTTCAGTTCATCTTCGTCACCCTATGCACAAACACCAAAACCAACAACCAGAGTAATGTGAGTGGTGTTGAGCAAGTCTATCAACCCTGTGAGTATTGAAACGGGTGTAAGGACCAAAAGGGCTTTACCAGTGTAATGTTAACTGAGTCAAGGACCTTAATAGCAACTTTTTCAGGTTTAAACCTGCAGAATCCTTCCACTCCAGTATAAGGATATGATTCCTCAGTGTCAAGGCCGCCATTGTACTTTATGTATTCAAATGCTTGGGAAGGCAGTCCCCCACTGCAACCGAAGTTGTTGAATGCTGTGGCACAGTCCAACAGCTGCTCCTCCGACAAGGATATGCTCTTCCCCGTCACTTTCGTATAAGCCGCCTCCAATGCTCCAGTGGAGCTAACAATTTGAGATGACAAAGGATGTGTACCCCCACCATGCAAGTCAAAAATTTAGAATTGCATATTCCAAGTATTGGAAAAACAGAGAAAATTTCATAAAGTTCCTACAACTGCAGTTGTGTTTATGAGCTGATCTGACCATTCTCCTGCTGTGCCTGATTCTTCATTTTGACAGGCCAACATTCCATATCTAGCCCCATGCTTGGAAGCATTTTGTAATGAGTTTCAGACTAAGCCAGGTGGAAGTCGGTTTATGGATGCAATGGGCAGGGTCAGGTTTTGTCACGACCCGGCCCCGAGATCAGAGTCGTTAGGGTTAACCCCCGGGTCGCGATACAAACATACTTACTCCCGTAAACCCCGATTAACCGAAGTGAAACCGGAGTCCACAAGGGATCTTGCATACGTACCTGTCAATGTACTGTGTGGAATATACAAATAATATACATTGACAACCAACTTAACAAAATGAATTTAACACTTTACTTTAACACTCCATTTACATCGTTTCAGTTTCTTATATCAACCACTGCATATTTAACATACAATGCAGGGGATATCATTCTATTAATTACAACACCAAAATGAATGTACAAAATACTTTCTAAACTGTTTTCAAAAGAGTTCAATAAACCGCGCTCCGATCACGTCCATTCAGCTAAACCTCCTGGAGGTAGCGAATGGGCCTCCTCCGCTGCCTGGACGGTCGTTGAGGGACCGACACAGGTAACTGAGCCTGTAATATCATCAGTAATACCGTGAACACGACGGTTCAACAAGGTATACATACATTTATAACATATTTATAATTCCTAGCAATTTAGTGTCTAACAGTGTTAAACAATTCATAATAATCATAACTAACAATAACAATAATATGGCAACTACACTAGCATTGGTTTCAACTCCATTCTAGTCATTTCATCTTCCAAAAGGAAGATATGCATATTCATTTATTCATTAGGCTCAACCTTTATTAATGGCTTTTCAGTGTATGACTTTTCAGTCAATGACCTTTCGGTCCAAATAAGGTGGGATCTCCCAGTGTCTTGATCAGAGATCACTGGTGTCACCACGGGCTCCGGAACACCCCAATCTCATCTACTGCAGTAGGAATAGTCATTTCATTTATCAATTCATTCAGTGCAAGTCAATAATGAGTTTAAGAAACCGCTAGGTAGTGCCAAACCCGTTAACCCTTCGTATCAATCTCATTTTCACTCTAAAGTAAGCCTCTATTCAATCCTCTAACCAACCATTGAGTGTAACTATGGTTATCAATGCAAGTATTACTCTTGATGACATTACTTAATTGATTATGCATTCGAAAAACTTTAGATAACACTTAATGGAAGTTTACCTATCACTTAACTATACGAGAAGCATTGATGATCACATAAGCGATCTTAATTCTCGAAGAATTCCAAAACTCACTGGGTCCGAGCGATTGGCCAAAATCTCCACTTTACTATTACTATGTATTTCTGTTAGGTTCGCTCGAGCGAGTAAGGTTCGCTCGAGCGGACGCTTTACAGAAGGATGGTCGCTCAACCGCATTTTAATGTTCGCTCGAGCGACCGGTCCAAAACGAGTTTTCTCTGAAACAGAGCCTTGGTCGCTCGAGCGACCCCCTGTTCGCTCGAGCGAATTGTCCAGAATCTGACTCCGAAATTCTGATTCTTTCTCTCTTCTTTTACACTCCCTTATCCCTTATTTCTCCACAACCTGCAAGAATCATGGGACCTCCTGTCCCCTCCACACACATCATCCATTTCCAATCAATCTAAACAATAACACATAATCTAATTAGGGTTTTAAAACCCATAATGCACCATAATCATCATTTCTTTCTATCAAAATCCACAAACTACCTAAACAAGCATAAATACATGTATAACTTGCCTCAAATGAAGCTTTGCTTGCTATAAACCCCTTTCTTAGCTTGGATTGAGTTGGGAACTTCTCCTTGAAGCTTGAATTCCAAGAAGACTCCAAGAAGATGAAGAAGAGGAAGATGATGAGCAAAGGAAGAAGATGTGGTTCCTCTTCATTTCAATCACCCCAAATCCCTTAGATGAAGAAGAATGAAAGGAAGAAGAAAGAATGGAAGAATTTGCAAGAAGAAGAAGAATAGTTGTGCCTAGGGTTCCATCTCAACTTATATAAAAGGCTATTTTACATTTAAGCCCACTAATTCTCATGAATTCCATTTCAAGTCAAATTAAGGTCCATTTGATCCAATACTCATCGAATCGATTCAAGCCTTTTATGAAATTCGTCGTATTCGTCGAGATACACATGTTGGTATCGAGACTTCCCGTATTCGATCAAATACGTATAAAACCGTATTTCCGAAAAAGTCCTTCACTTGCTTGTATAAGCTCAATTTCAATTCAAATTAGTTATGAATCTTGTCTAACACTTCATTAAGCCTAAATTAGGCTAATTCAACTTCATTTGGTGATAAATTACCATTAAGTCATTTAAACCGACTTAATTAGTCTTAAGCTCAATTAATTAGAGTTAATCGTGATTAACTCGAGACGGAGCCTAACAGGTTTGGCTTGGGTCAACAAGTAAATAGGCCAGGCTAAGAGACCAATATAAGGTGGAGGAGTGCATTTCACCAATTGAAGGGAACGACTAGGTTCACTAGGTCCATGTGTGTTCTTTCTTTTTACATGACTAGAGCAGTTGAGCTGGCATACCAGAATGTCCAGCAAGATCCACAACTGCCTTGGTTTTTAACAGGGCTGACAATGCCATCGTCCCTCCAGTCTTTCTATAAACATACAATAACAACAAATAAGAATACTATCAGAAAGCAAGATGTAGATAAGAATTTCCAGAAAAACGAGATTGAGATAGTAAAAGATACTGTTTCTGGAAGATCGTCATCAGTAAGCTTGTGGGTGCCCTTTGTGGCAGAGCAATTCTGTGCAGCACCCAAACTATGCGCCCGAAATTCCTCCCAGCTCATATCGGCAAATTCTAGAGAAAAATGTAAACAATTTTTTTATGCTGGTGGTATTGCCAAAATCAGATGAAAGCTTTATGTCTCGTATAGTTCTTGTTTGTGTGCCATATGTGACACAGATCCTACACATTAGAGCTCCTAGGATGATTGATAGTACCACATCAGCTGAGAGCCTCAAACCAACACAATTACGACAGGAGGCAACAGGTTGTGGACTTGGATCATGACTCATAACCATTGATCCATGATCATTCAAGTCCTGTAGTTCCTATCTGCAGCTGATATTTTATGGGGTGAACATGAATCCATCCAATCCAAATTAGATGGTGGTGGCATATATGATCATGAACAAGGCCCAGTGGCCCACCCAGGGTATGGATGGCCAGTGCAATTGGCTGACCACTCTAGTAACATTTCAAACAAGTTTATTATTATTATTAACTTGCATGTGTTAGAATTACTCAAAGAAGATTGACTTACTGTTAATGCCAAGCTTGTAAGGCAGGCCTTTCCTGTTAGTAGAGTAGATGAGTTCCAAGTTGTCCACAAAAATGCGAAATCTGTGTTTGATCTCTTCCACTGATCCATATGTCTTCCCATACCTATATAACATATATATATCTAAGAAGATAAGGCAATGCAAACATTTGAACAGAAGAAAAGCTGAAAAATACATGATTTCAGAAGAGATGGAATTGGAAGCTATAACCTTCGAGCGAAGCGTGCGAAGGTGAGGGCGTGACGGGCGTCACCCACAGATTGGAGGATGGTCGATTGGAGATCGAGTAGGCCATCTGTGACCCAACGGATGGGATTCTCCTCCTCGAACGTGGGCCCGGCATGTGCGACAACTGCCAGGCAGAGGAAGAATATCAAGACACGTGCAACACCTGGCATTACCATTACTATTACTATTACTGTTACTTTTACTATTACTATTACTATTACTATTACTCCTCCTCTCCCAAGAAGAATAAGATGATATGGGGAAAAGTAAAAGATGTGGGGCGTGGGTATTTACAGCAGGCATAGTGGGCCGAGAAAACTGCTCAGACTGGTAGACATGGTCTAAGTCTAACCAATAAAAATGCTGTGCATGATGATATGAAAGAGGTTTGGTGGCGGTTCTTCTGGTGGGTTCCGTCTGCTTCGTACAGCAGGTGAGTCCGGATCTTCAGGGTGAACCCACAGGTTAAGGGTGTTCATGGACCAGGCCAGCCCGAGACCGATCCAGGCCCACCTCTCGGGTCGGGATGGTATTAAATGTTTTAGCCTGTTTGTTATATGGGCTGGGCTTGGATTAATTGGTGGAGAACCCAACTCAGCGCGGCCCGGCTCTGCCCGTCCCTTTTAATTTTGAGGGATCCTCTCATTCTTCTTCCCTGATCTTGGACTCCAATCTTGATAGAGCAAATCAAGTTGGCATGGTATTATTTTATTTTATTTTATTTTATTTTCTGTCAAGTGTTTAAAAGCCTTAGATTTGATGGAAGAAAATAACTGAGGGCACCCCTTTTTATTTTCCAAAAAAATGGCTAATGCATGAGCCTCTTTTATAATTCATGGGTTAATGGCCCCACTTACATGCCACATGTGGCCCATAAGACATACATGGCAGTTTTATGGTTAGAGATGAAAGTCAATAGAGTTTTCAAGTAGGGGAAATATCCATGGAGCCTGAGGTGACAACTTCACTTAGTTTAACCTGTTTGGGCTTGCACCTTTGCTAGATCTATCCTGTCATATATATATACAATTTTTCCCGTGGGTGGTGATGATATACATCATTGGATTTTGATCTGTGCAATCCTTGATGATATTTTCTATCCACGATCAATTTCTATTGAAGTGAAACTTTGGCCGGTTCATGTTAGAGGGTGAGCATGATTAGCCCAAAGGTTAAAATAAGATGCAGTTACAGTACCAGTGTAGGATCGTTTCTTATAATTTTATGAGTCTGTCTAAAACTCCATTATCCATCCATTAAAGCTCCCTTTTTTCCCATAATTTGTTTACATTACATTGCGTAGGAATTGAATACATAAGAATTCAAGGTCAAATGAGCTCCACAAAGGAATAAAAATAAATAAATAAATAAATAAATAAATAAATAAATAAATAAATAAATAAAAAAAAAAGGATGAAGAGTATGAGGTGAGGAAGGAAATAAGGTAGAGATACAAATGAGAACTTGACTTCCGGGGGAAGCATTGAACTACAAGGGTGATGATGGTTGGGTATTCAATTCCTATTATCCCTTGACTCAATTTACATTAAAGGGGAAGTTATTTGATGGGCATTTTTAGATATCCACCTTTTGGTCTTCATTTTCTACCACTTATGACATGAAGTCTCCCAATTTAAACGTATTCAATTCCTACTGATTCTAATGCAAACAAATAGACCCATAGTATTAAAAGCTTCTAAAAACTGTCTTACTTCTCAAAAAGCCAACAACAGAGAAAAAAAAAAGAAAAGAAAAAAGACAATTCCAAAAGTATGGTAGGCATGACAAGGCAAAGGGATGCATGGTGTTTTCAACGAAAAAAAAAAAATGCATGGTGTTGTTTTTCTTTTACACGCAAGGGAAATTATTTTTTTTTTGGTAGAACACTTGAGGGAGATAAAGCATATTGTTAGTGGGTCCAACCAGAATGGGAAAGAGCTCTGATTTACCTTCAACTAGAGTGCTTGAAATTTCTATCTAGAAGTAGATTTGGCTCTAGACATTCTAAGAAATGCTTGTGACTTTGGTAGTTTGTAGTAGAATACAGTATGACAGCATATGGTTTGTCTTTTGTTCAGATCGGTTGTGCTGACCCAGTCTGACAGTCTATTTCTGTTCTGGTTATGTTTTAGACACAAGATTAAGAAAGGTGGAGAAGGAAGGGATAGAGGTATAGGAGACCCGTTTTCCGGAGAGAAGCATGGTAAAAAAAAAAAAAAAAAAGTTGAAGTTTGTTTGCATTAAAATATACTAGCACAATAACCCGTGCTGAGCACGGATATGGCCAACATTGCAATTTAAATACTCATGCATTAAAAAGTTCATAGATTTTAGAGAAGAAAAGCTAAAGAATAGGAATGTTATGAGAGTACCTTATTATGCAATTCAAGAGCTAGTGACATGAAGAGGAGAATTTGAGTAGAAAGGGAAATGCAGAACTTGGATTAAAATGGAGCTTTTGCAATAAAATAAAAGTGGAGAGTGGTTATAAGTGGTTTTGACTTTTGATTATAATGAGATAAAGTGGGTAGTTGTATGAGTGGGGAGAGAAGTTTTGAAAACCGAATAACTTGCAGTCAAAATTATAACCGCCTGTCAAAATTGAATCCAAAAACCTCCTAGCTTAATATAGTATTATAGCATTTATGCAATACGCAGTTAAAAATAAGGGCATAGGTAAATTTCTAAAAATGAATATTAAATAATATTTTATTTTATTAAAAAAAATAAGAGGAAGATGTAAAATGAATAACCAGTCATCACCTTGTTCATTTACTATCTTCTTTTGACTTTATTTCTATAAAAAGAATGGTAGTTTGACGGTCATTTTTTAAAATTCATGATTGGTCTTTATTTTTAACCACTTATTGTATAAATCATATATATTTAATTCTTATGTATTTGAATGCAAGCAAACTAGCTCTGATTGTTTTGAATTTTCTATTATAGTTTTCCGCTGCCAAAACACATTTCATTCATTTCCATCCCATGAGATTGAAATGCTACCCCAGAAAAGTAGCCAAATGAGCTGCAAAATTATAGTAGAGTAGCTAAATGAAGGCTAAAAGAATCTGATTTCATTCAAAACATTTTACGAATACTGTAGACATCCCTGGATAGTATTGATTACCAAGGAGCTGAAAATTTAGTCTCTGACATTCATGTGTTACTTCATGAAACTGTGTGTACAAGTCGCAGGCCTGCCGTAACTTTATTTACCAGAAAGTTACCATACAAGATGATGGGTTGAAAGCAGGTAGGGATGTATATGGTCCCGATTCTCCGAACATTTTGACCCGTTAAAAACTGAATCTGAATCCTTATTTAGGCCCCGATAAGTAAATGGGTCTAAATCTGATTCCATCTTAGTTCGACCCGTAGACCCGACATATTATCTCGATTTTTTAAAATCTCTCTTAAAAATCATATTTTTTTAATATCATCTCTATCTAGACCCGGACCTTAGATCCAGACCCATCTCATATATGGTTCTGGTTCCAGAACCAAAAAATAGGTTTCAAAATGATTTCGGGTCCGGATCTAGTTCTACCTTCTCCTTAACGGTTCCAAGCCCGACCCGTTTACAACCCTAAAAGGAGGGGTAGAGTTCGGAAATTCAACCGGGGGAAATTCAACTGGGAAGGTTCTATGTAAAATAAATATTAGGTGAAAGGACAACGTAAAAAAAAAAAACCATAATAATTTTCAAATTTTGCAAGGTGGTTTTTTTTTAGGTATGGGTGGGGGCCACCAGAAGACGCTGTGATTGAAAAGCTAAGGCCGGTAAGTTGGGGCCATTTTTTCTCAAAATCCTAGCCCATATGCCTAAGCTACCCTATCAAACCAATTTTCATAATGCAACATTAAATGAACCTCCCCATTACGATCAGGCTCATTACTCTGCTAACTTAATAAGATTGGTCAAAAAATATATATAAATGCCATATTCTTTTCAACAATAACTTGATTGTAGCTCTTTTGTGGAGTCTTTTTGCAAGTCTAATTGTCTCTGCATTGTTCTTGCTTCTGTTTTCTTTAATGAAGATCTGTATGAGAGAGGACCCAGTCGATTAAAGGAACTCTCCTGCAAAGAGAAAATTAAGTCCTCCCTACACAAATTTAAAAGAAAAAAACCGGGTCACTTTTACACTTGGAATGAAGCAACACGGATACAATCAGGCTCAAGCAAAATGCCTAATTACTCTTATTCAGTATTTTGAAAATTTCTAACATTCTCTCACAATTCTCAAAATTTCTAACGCTGAATACAATCAGGCTCAAGCAAAGTACTCTGCTTTCTCCGCCTGGACTATGATCTCTCTTCCCAGCCGAACTAGCAAGCATGGTATGCCTTTGGGGCTCACGGAATCTAGGTATTTGAGGGAAACAGCAAGGAGAACAATAGCACAGCACATCTCCAAGGGCCTTACTCCCTCGCATGAAATTGTATTCCTAGAAATTCATGGTAAAGTCAGTTCCTACTAGGGTAAGGCTATGACAGGGCCTTAACTAGAATTTGGTATCCCCTCATTCATTTTCCATTTAATGGGAGATAAATTGATTGCTGTTCGTGGATTTCACCTGTGTTCAATTTGTGCCACTCTAGAAATGCAATTTATAGAATTACAAGCCAACCAAAAAAAAAAGTTCCATACAACCAAACAGGCCCCGAAATATAATTTATCACTATCCGTGTTTGCATTTCTTCTTCGCAAGTTCCTTTTTTTTCCAATTGGAAAAAAGAGTTGCCACTAATTCAACATTCAGCTGTACAAATATTTAAAAAAAAAAAAGAAAAAAAAAGGACAATTTCTTCGCTGCACTGCATATATCGACTGCTCCTAATTAGTGGTGTTTAAAAACATGGACCAAACCACCAAGTCGGAACAAGCTCAAATATAACAGTGGCCAGACCACCAAGAACCAGTGGTTTGTTTATTAGTTCATGCGTTTATTGTCCATATAATCATACAATCAGATAACCCATGGAGCATCTCATTCTCACCCACAAGAAAGTGATGAATGACTATTAACTACCACTTTTCAAAGAGACCAACTACTCATATATGGTGGTTACAGCAGGAAAAAGAAAAAATCAAAGTAATCAAAATATGGCACATATTGCTTATTTTATCTTAGCATCCGCGTTTCAAAGCTCATCCCTACAAGCCTAAGTTAAGAAAAGCTATTGGTTTCTTTTACGGCCTGTATATTTTAAAAAACAAAATCAAACCCTAATCTAATCCTACACTAAAACAATCACATTAAGAACCAATGGCCAAGATGCAAAACAATAATAAACTCTATGCATAGTTGCTAAGGCTATGACCTCATGCAAATCAATATAAACTTAGTTTCTACTGCATTTTTGTTATAATGACTAAAATTACTACACTTGAAACTGCTTCTAAATAAAATCCAGGTTCCTGGGCAAAATTGTTTCGGGTGGATCAGGAAAGCTCTAGACCAACACAAGGCAAAAGCCTAGAATAAACCATACAATGGAATGGGCTCCTCTATGTGATTTTAAGTTCTATGCTCCAATTGACGTTTCTGGAGTCGAATGAAAAAGAGATTTTAGCTATTGGAAACCTTATAGTTTCGTAAGTGCCTTTTCAGGCTGACTTGTTGGTGAAAGAAACTTCAATAACTCGATCAGACGAGTTATGTGGAAAGTTGGTGGTCCTTTCATTCAACAAGAAACTGCTTTAGTCATCCTTGAACGTGCTAATTGGGTGGCCATAGTTAAATAAGGATTTCACAACAATTAATTGTATATTGGATGTTAAACTCCTACAACTTATCAAGCCGTTCCACACTTGGCCTCCTCTTAGTTCCTTACGCACACTACAGTAGCTCAATCAAAGTTTGGCACTTCTAATTCTGAAGTTGTTGATCGCCTTTTAAATGTGTTGGTGAATCTCTTTTTCTCCCCATTTTTAACAAGTATAGATTATAGATTAGAATAAAAGATAAGTACAATCACAAATTCACAATACAAGAGAAACTGAAAAGGTAAGAAACCAAGCATAGGTATAAAGAGATAAGTACCCAGTAAGCTTGGTCAAAAAATTATAATACAAAATAAAAGCAACTAAATAATTTTCTCTCTCTTACCACTAGGGCAAACAGCAGGCCATAAAACCACTTGAAGAGATGAACAGATCTATTCAAATCGAGATAGAATTGAAATGCCCAGGGGGCTAGAAACAAATAAGTTTAAAATCACTTTCCACAATCAACCAAATGAGAGAGTATGTCCTTAAAAGCTTTTAAAATGACCAAAATGTCGACTCCATTAGAGTTCTTTATTCCACATGCTTATAAAACAGAGTTTGCATCTCTTAATATTCCCTTTAACACATTAGTGTAGAAAAGCTTCTTGAGAAATAATATAAAAAAATGCCAAAGGTTGCATAAATGAGTCCTGTACTTTCCTGTCATGCAAATATATTTGTGTTCGTTTTCGTGGCTGGATAAAGTAATATGGATCTTAACTGCAAAAGATCATCCATTGCAGCAATGGAGTACACTGAAACCTTTTATTTTCATGCTGGCCCAAATCCAAAAAATTCCAGCACACTCATTCAGATCTCACATGACTCAGATGGTTCCTCAGACAATGGTGTGGGGCAGGTCCTTCTCAGCCGTGATTCCCACGCACAGTTGATAAATAAGGATATATAAGGTATTTGTAGCTCTTACGAAGTTGGTTTTGTTGATTATCCCGATGTCTGTAGTTCTAAATGACTTCTGTGTTTGTGGTTTGATTTTAAGTCCTCTGTTGAACCTATTCTATTTAATATATGCCCTTATTGGCCAAAAAAAATAAAAGTAACATGAATCTTAGAATGTGAATGTTTTTCATGATGAGGTAAAATGAAAAGTATGAAAATATAACCCCAACAGTCCCTTTGTTTTTTACTTCAACTATGTTTGGTTGGCTACAACAAGTGAGAAAGCAATTCCAAAGCTTTTACTTTCTCAATTGCCAAAAAATTTTACTTTATAAAACACTGACAAGCCGGTTACTTCACCAGTTGTTAACTTCTCATCTCACTCCTCCCGTGTTTGAACAATTTACCAAGAAAGTAATTTGTTCGTAACATGGTCATCTTCATTTAATAAGGATAATAATAAGAACCATATTGACATTTCCTAGAGGAGACTAAGTGTTGGAACAAGAGTAGCATGATAAAAAAGTTAACAACAGGTAAAGTAACCAGTTTAATTGTGTTTTATGAAGTAAAAACTTTTCGGCAACAGGTGAGTAAAAGTTTTGGACTTTACTTTCACACTTGTTGAGAATTGGGATCAACCAATCATGGTAAAGTAAAAAAGACTGACCGTTTGGATTACTTTCCCACCCCTGAAAAAACAAACATGCACTAAGGTTTCCAATGCATTCATACCCTTTAAATTATTCTCATAACTCCACAATCCCATCCCAGTATATATAGCCATAGGCTCTTGTCATCTAATGTATAGGAAATTGTGGATGATTACTTGCCTCTAGTGGCGGATCCAGGATTCAAAATCACTGGGGGCACGATTAAGTAGTAGGGGGTCCGGGGGCAACGCCCCGGGAAATTTTTTTTTGGTTATTTATATGATTGCAAATGATTTTTTCTTCTTTTTTTCTTCATGCTTGAGAAAAAACAATACGCAAAAAAAATAGTGGACATTTTACATACACTATCAGTAACTAATACACAGAAAGGTGCATTCAAAGACAGATAGTTTGTAGATTTCCACTGCATTGCAAATCATGCCTAGCAAGGACAAATAGTGTGCAGATTTACCCCAAACCTTTTATATGGAACAAATATAATATAATAATTTCAAACAATAAAACAAGACATATTTATTTATCACAATTGTTCTCTACGAGTTTTCATTGGGGGGCCTAGTTCAATGTCACTGGGGGCCTGGTTCAATGTCACTGGGGGCCTAATTGATTTTGCCCTAACTTAGTATACATATTTTTTTTTTCCCAAAAAGTGACTGGGGGCTAACTTAGTATACATATGTTTTCTTTTCCCAAAAAGTCACTGGGGGCCCAGGCCCCCAGTGACAAAGAGCTGCATCCGCCTCTGCTTGCCTCTGCAATTTTATTGCCCAAGAGACCAAGTTTTAAAAATTAAAACTGTCAATCATCAAATCTAAGGCAATGTCATTGCACTAGCCTCTGATGCAAATAACTACGAGCAAAACAGGCCAAAAACACTAAATTAATTAATGCAAAGCAAATGATGCATGATCAACTGTCGATCTCAATAAAAAACTAAGACCAACAGAAACTCACACATACAGTCGAACTGGTCATAAAGATTTCATATCCAAGCAAACTATAGTTGAGTAAATCAAATAATGTAAAGAAACCAACAGCAAATAATAAATTTAAAACCCATCACACAATTGTCCATTCAAAGCAATCGAAAGAATCAATCCCCTTGAAAGCATTTTCAAGACATTCTTGTATTGATGCATTCCATTTGATATTGGAATCCATGAAATTGAGGAGTCCATGGTATCTTAATTTTGGACTGTGCCTAGGTCATTAGGATGCAAACATTCCCTCAAATCCAAATCCAGAGACACGGATCCATGACAATATTTCATAACTAGAAAGGTGTGGATTAGCCTCTCTTTTTTCCGTTAAAATCAATGCACACAATGGGTACAAATCGTGATGTGATGAATAGCATTTCATTACTCTATTGCTCCTGATCTGAGCATTCGAACAGTTTTATTTTGATGTAAAATACATCTGTTCAAATCTGTTTTTTAGTTATAGCACCACATTTAGATTCAGGTGTTCATGGTAACTATCAAAATGTTTATACAAAACAGAAATACAGTCAAATCATCCAAATCCAAAATTTCAAACACAATTGATTTGACAAAAAACTATCAAAGCAACAACACCACCACCACGATCTATTTCAAGATATATTTCTCTAATTGAAATATAAAGTTGCAATACCTCAAATGATCAAAGTCTAACATAGAAATCATATCAAAACTACCCAAACACAATAGAGTTCTATTGATAACCAGAAATCAAATACCAAAAACAAAACAAAAACTACTTGTTCGACCTTGCAAATTACCAGCTTCACGCGGTAAGAACGACGGCGCCTCCTGCCTCCTTGATCTTCTTTTCAGCAAGCTTGGACACGAGCTTCGCCTTCACGACGACGGGTTGTGACGGAGGGAGCATCCCCTTTCCTAGCACTTTGAAGTAGCCGAACTGGGTGACGTCGATCATCGGAACCTTGTCGTCGCACGCCTTCTCCTTGACGTCGGCGGGGACGAGGGACCAGAGGCGGTCGATGTTGACGATCGGACGGTAGAACTTGTTTCGGAGCTTGTGGAAGTAGCGCATTCCGACCTTTCCGAAGTAGCCGGGGTGGTATTTGTCGAAGAGGATGCGGTGGTGGTGCAGGCCTCCGGCGTTTCCCCGACCACCGGGATGCTTTCGGTGCTTGCCGATTCGGCCATGGCCGGCGCTGACATGGCCTCTCTTCTTCCTGTTCTTCTTGAAGCGGGTCGTCATTGGGGAAGGAGGCTAGGGTTTTGGAAATTGGAAATGGAGGAGAAGAGAGAACTGAAACCCTAGAGGCAGAAATGAAAGACGGCCTATGAAGAGTTACTTATAGTGAAAAGGAGAAAACCCTAGACACGTGTGATGTGAGGATCGTTCGTGCCTGGGGTTTTCTATATTGGGCCCATGTGGGCCTTAGCTAATGAAGCCCAGTCCCTTAAGAGGCCCATTCTACATTGGGTTTGGTTTGGGTTGTATCATTTTCGTCCATGTATATATAAGGATGCAAACGGGTATCCATTTCTCCATTTATTGGAAGGTTTTTACTCATAGAAAAATCGCATTTGGAGCCTTTTTTAGGTTTCGATTTATAAAAGAATTTTAGCCCGAAAGCTAATTTAGATTTCGCTTGATAAATGAGTCAAGCTCTGAATTCATACAGGTTTCGACCTGTTGACCCATGGCCTAGCAACAACTCTTTAATATTGTAAATTGTAATTCAAAATAAATTTTGGTTGGATATTTTTATGTTAAATTCCGAAGGTAATGTACTTGATGTATTATTATAAATTAAATGATATTTTTATTTTAAAAGGAAAAAAATAAGTCTGAACCAGTTTTGAAACCGAATCTCGATTCACTAGACGAAACTAGTTTTGGGACCAATTTCAAATCCTCTTATCTGAATTGGGCCTGAAACCAACGAAATATGTTTTGAATAGAAACTGAAATTATCATCTAAAAAAACGGTTATAGCTCGGAGTCCAATATGCTTCCCTTTTGGAATTAACCCATTTCCATCGTGCCTACGTATTGTTAGTAAATGGCTGAAGTTATCTACCTTGGATTTGTCGGGCCCTGTAGGCCATTTAGTTATTGCAGTGCTGGTGAGACAGTATGTTTGGATTAATAAATCTTTTGAAGAGCAAATCAATACACTAGTAGAGTTCCAAAAGTTTTAACACGATTGAATCTGTATATACTTTCAAACAGCTCTATTTGGAATAGATCCATTTTGGACAAATCTGTTGGAATAAAATCTATTTCAAACAGGCCTTTACTATGAAAGCTTTACAGATTGTGGTTCATTTTCCAAGTCCAAAACACTGTGAGACACATTTGAAAATGCAAGTCCAACTCAATAGTCAATATAAAAAATGACCATATAGAACATAAAAAATGCCAATAGTTGGATGCACTGATGCAAATGCATTTGGATATAGACGCTTGGTACATTTTTCTTGAAATGCTTAGCACAAAAAACACATATGGTACATATTTACCTAAGTGAATATATATCTTCAATTTTTTTTATGACTAGTGTTTATTTTATTTTTAATATATATTTTAAATTTTAATCTAATGTTCTATCCAAGAATGGGGCATGAATGTATGTATGTCTTGAAGTTTAATATTCATAAAAATACCCATGTATATGTTTATTATTTGTATACACATGTAGTTCATAGAAAAAAGGAATATTATACCATGCAACATGTGGATTTTTTAAGTGGTTTGTGTGTGTATGATATATGTGCCATATGTGAATGGACTAACTAAAATGTAGATACCTTGGGTCGTGAAGGATCTAGCTTGAAATATGAAATTCTCACTAATCTACCAAAAAAAAAAAAAAAAAAAAGGATCAATTCCCCTGCATTGGGAGATTTCAAATATTTGGATAATCAAGTACCATATTCACATTATTAACATTTCTCTTATCATTAAGGAGGATTTAACAACTACTAAGTTGATTGTTTGGTGATCCAATGAATTAGTTTAAGACATTGAACTTCTTTAATAGGCCTAACTAGGAATGGTCATGAGATGCACGAAGCAAGCTACATAATTTCTATGGTTTTCCGGTAAAGAGTTTGTGTCAATTAAAAGAGTTTCCGGTCTATTGGTTTATCAAATGCAAGAAAGTTCATAATTGACTATTAAAAGGAAACAAAATAGCTTTAATGGGATCACGTTTGGCAACCATATTTTTAGGGAAAAGATTTTCGATTTTCCTCATGTTGTGGTAAATTCATGTTTGACAATTGTAAATTATTGAAGATTAAGGTGAAAATGAATCTTTATTTGTTAGGATTTCCATACCCGACCACCCTCCATAAGATTTGAAAATCCTTACTTAAAGTAGATTTACACACCTAATCCTATTTTTCTCAGTTATATGCATTGATATACACCAATCTCAATGTGAAATCCCTAACTATATAAATTCCCAGCGAGAAATCCCCATTCCAGTGGCAGTGAAGAATCATCAGATCTATGGATTCATCGCATATTACTAAACATGCTCTAAATGTTTCTAGCTATTAAAATAAGGATCATTCAAGTAAATGATGAAAATAGAAATTACGCCTATCATTCATTCTGCCACCTTAGATAAGACAACAAATAATATATATGAAACTTTTTTTGAATCTTAAATCTAAAGACCCTCGTGTAATAGATAGGTCAGTGGAACTCACAGACTTTTTTTCATGATGTTTCATTTTAATTAATAATTAGAGTCTTTTTTTAATATATTGGTTATAAGATACCTACAGATTTAAAGGTTGTAAGAGTGAGATATTAATGAATAGAAGAGTACAGTATTGAAATATTGTAAGATTTTGGTTGTTTAGAATTTTTGAAGAATGCAATAAATTCTAGACCGGTTTATATTAATAGTCACTTTATAATATAATACTAACACAATAACTCATGCTCAGTATGATATCTTCATGCATTGCAAAATAAATAATCATATATTAAAAATATTATGATTGAAAGCACCAATTTCTATACAGTCAGTTGCATAAAATGGAAATAGGAGAGTTAGAACCGAAATAGAATATAACAGATGGGGTAGAAGAGAGTTTTTACAAAAAAGGGAGGATTGAAAATTTAAAGAGTGGAAAGTAGGTGTGGGTGATTTGATGAAAAAAAAAGAAGATATGAATGGATAGTTGCATTATAAGATATTATGTATGTAAGATGACACGTACCAATCCAAAAGCTAAAGTTGATAGGTGAAAGGTAAAAAAAAAAAAAAACCTCTCGACCCCATTACTTGGGCAATGTGGGATGTGACGCTTTTGCAACATGCATGGGATAAGTAGTGTGGAATGTCCAATCAAAGCCCTCTAAAACTCATTACTTGGGTAATATGGGATATGGGACTTTTGCATGTATGAGATAAGTAGTGGCGAGAGAATGTGAAATATTTAAAAACAAAAACATGACTGCCAATCAAAATTAGAACTTTTAGCTAAAATTAAAGCAAAAAATCCTGGCTTTTAATATACTATAGTATGTCTTAAAAAGGTTCAAAGACGGCAAACACATTTTTTTTTTATGGTATTTCGCAACCATGATGAAGCCCATCATCACATATAAATAATCTAAACCAGCACTTGCTTGATCTCGCATCAGCCCCAATGTTGTGCACACATGATTGAACACATGTTGAGCGAGTGACTAAACACAACTTTAATCATATTTATAAATCAGGTTATTCATCACATGTTTAATTTTATGTTGGGCTCAACTTCTATTGGAATAAAATTCGAGACATACCAATAACACCGAGTAGTATTCAATTTCAAACATTTGATAATTTTCAATAGGTATACTTCACCTAGATTCCAATTCTTCAACTCAAGGATCCTCATAGGACTCGGATTCACCCAAACAAATAGATGGTTGGAAAGAACCAGGTTTTGAGTCAGCCACATGACCTCGATCGATTTGGTTATGATTAGTTGACCATTCCAATTTTGAACTGGCAACAACATCAAAGACATATTTTCCACTGCCTTTGCAACCAATCCTTTCCCCTCTTGCCATCCTTTTCACCGTTCTGGTCCCACTTCAAAACAAATAGACGGTCAAGATCTTCCAGGACAAGGACCTAGAATCTAGAAATCCATAGCAGTACAGGACTCTTCGGTCTAGATTCAAAGCGATCTACAAATCTGGAAGGTCCAGATTGCCCCTCAATTCCAAATAGAAATACAACATCTGAGAACACTATTACGACATGGCTTAACAGCAAGAGACGGAAACCTATTTTTACCATTGCCAAGGGCTTTTCGGTAATTCACTCCTAATATAAATCCTCGATCGCATATTTTGCACACTTCATCTCCTCCGAAAATCTTCTCTACAAAACCGCCACTCTCCTTCTATCGCTTCTCCTTCTCCTTACCAAAAACCCTCTTCTAATAAACAACGAACAAAAGTACGCAAAACCCTAATAAGATTTGTAATCGTCCAAACGCGTCTATCATTCATCGATCGAGGTAAATCTAAATCTCTTACATACGAAAGTTTCAATCTTTTCTCATTCTCGACATTGAATTCGATGATTCATCCGTCGATCCGATTCCAAGTTTCAAATCCATTCAAATCACCCTACAAGTAAAGAGAGAGAGGAAAAACTAAATCTAACAAACTTTCTTTAATCTTTGTAAGGGATACTGATTTTCTCTGATCTCAAAGAAGGAGAGCGAAATCGCAAAATCTGGTATTGTTTAGGATTGGTAGGGTTTTTGTAGGGTTTTACGGTTTCATCATATGGATGATCTGGAGAGGGCGATACTCATCAGCTTCGATGAGTCGGGGACTATCGATCCTGGCCTGAAATCTCAGGCGGTCGCCTTCTGCAATCAGTTGAAGGAAAATCCTTCAATCTGCCGCATCTGCATCGAGCGGCTCTCCTTTAGCAATTTCGCACAGGTTCAGTTCTGGTGTCTACAGGCACTACACGAATCCCTGCGCCTCCGCTACTCTTCCATGTCTCCCGAAGAGAGATCCTACATCAGGAAATCGCTCATCTCCATGGCAGACCAGACCTCCACTTCGTTCAGGCTCTTGGAATCACAGCCGTTCACTAGGAACAAGCTCGCTCAGGTATTGGTCACTTTTATCTACTTCGAATACCCCTCGATTTGGTCGTCTGTCTTCCTCGACTTGCTCTCCCGCCTCGCGGAGGGCGGGCCGCCCGTGATTGACATGTTCTGCCGCGTTTTGAACTCGCTGGACGATGAACTCATCAGCCAGGACTACCCACGGACGCAGGAGGAGTCCTCGGTCGCCTGCAATGTCAAGGACGCAATGCGGCAGCAGTGTGTGCCCCAGATCGTCCGGGCGTGGTACGATATCATTGTCATGTATAAGAACTCTGAGCCTGAATTGTGTTCCTCTGTATTGGATACAATGCGGAGGTACATTACTTGGATTGACATTGGATTAGTTGCCAATAATGTCTTTGTCCCACTGCTCTTTGAGCTGATCCTGAATGATGGGCACTCGGAGCAGATGAGGGCAGCTGCAGCAGGCTGTGTCCACGCCGTCGTGGCCAAGCGGATGGAACCACAGTTGAAGCTCTCCCTCCTGAGGAGTCTTCAGATTAATCGCGTCTTTGGCCTTCTTGCTGGGGAGTTCGATTCTGAGCTGGTTTCAAAACTGGCAGCTTTGATCACTGGGTACTCTGTTGAAGTTCTAGAATGTTCAAAGCGCTTGGATTCCGGGGATGTTAATGGCGTCTCAATGGAACTCCTCGACGAGGTGTTGCCCTCTGTATTCTACATAATGCAGAACTGCGATGTAGAGGACACATTCAACATTGTGCAGTTCCTGTCGTGTTATGTTGCAACGATGAAGAGTCTGTCGCCATTGAGAGAGAAACAGGTCATTCATATTGGCCAGATATTGGAGGTCATCCGGGCGAGGATTTGTTATGATCCTACTCACAGAGATAATCTCAATTTACCGGATAAGATTGGCCGGGAAGAGGAGGATCGGATGAGTGAGTACCGCAAGGATTTGTTTGTCTTACTTAGAGCAGTGGGCCGTGTGGCACCTGATGTTACTCACATGTTTATTAGGAATTCATTGGCAAGCGCTCTTGGATCTTCGGAGATGAATGTTGAAGAGGTTGAAGCCGCGCTTTCTCTTTTCCATGCCCTCGGGGAGTCGATAAGTGAAGAGGGGATGAGAACAGGCATTGGACTTTTGAGAGAATTGGTCCCAATGCTCCTGTCTGCCCGTTCCTCTTGCCATTCTCATCGGCTAGTGGCACTTGTGTACTTGGAAACAGTGACGCGATATGTGAAGTTTGTGCAGGAGAACACACAGTATATACCACTTGTGCTGGCTGCATTTATGGATGAGAGGGGAATACGCCATCCAAATGCGAATGTGAGTAGACGGGCAGGTTATCTCTTTATGAGAGCTGTGAAGTTGCTGAAACCGAAACTTGTGGCTTTTATAGAGACAATACTTCAGGTACCATAAGTGCCTTTTGCCTTCTCTTCTTTGCTTTTGGTATTAGAATGGTATACATTTGTTACAATTAGAAAATAGTAAATAGTTTTAATGCTCTAATACAGAATGAAGGCTGTGTTTCCTTTTTTATTATTATTATTTCAGTCCCAACCACTCCCTATTTTCAGTTCTATCTGTTTATTTGCTTTTGTAATACTATTCTTGTGAATACTTTCCCTTTTTAATCTTTTTCCTCCTTTTTGTGGGTTGTCAGAGTCTGCAAGACACCGTTGCTCGTTCTACGAGCTTAGATTGGACGTCAAAAGAATTAAGGTGCTCGGGTTCTGAAGATGGTAGTCACATATTTGAGGTATAATTATATATCGGCGATGGCTTTTATCCTCTAAATTTCTAATTGAGAAATGATACGATATGAAATCAAGTGGAACGACCAATGTAGCTTGTGCTTAAAGCACTTGCATGGGTATGATATATCATCTATTGTATAGATCCTTTAAAATTAAAATGATTGTATCTTATTCGTATGCCCGGTGTATTGCATTATGAAAAACCATGTAATGCAGTTTGAACTTTAATGAAAAGTGATCTTCTCACGTATGTTAAAGATGATTCTGCATTATGAACAAATAATTATAAACTATCTGACTTTTCTTAGTTAACAACTTGTTATATTCCATGCACTATCATGATCAACACTCTAAATTCTTGAAACATCAAACTGTAGTTCTAACTTCATAAAGTTAAATTCTAAATTCTAGCAATTAATTCCTACTGGTTCTAATTCATTTGAAATTTGAATCAAGATTTTGCCAGTCTCTCACGCACATGTTATGTGGTTTATCATTATGTATCCATCTCGAACAGGTGTGGTTTAAAGGGGAGAAAAAGCGAAAAAGGAATATCCAGTGACAGAAATTTAGTCCAATAAAGAATAAAAAAAAAGGATCAAAAGCGAAAAATAATGCAGAATCCTGATGGATTTGTCATATTTGCTTATGGAGCTTTTAATGCATGTATGAGATTTCAATACACACGGGCCATTTAGAAAGATCATTTTTTCTGTTAGACGTTTCATACAGTGCCCATCCTTTACGAATGTGTCATTTATTCAAATCAAGCATTCTGTCTTTGCAGTACAAGTACGTCTTTTGATGATCGAGATCAATACCTGATGGAATCCACCATCGTGGATGGTGGAAAAATAAAATAGCCATCAATATTATTAGGCCTATAAACAGGCAAATAATAAAAAAAAAGGATTTCCATATATGCACTTTTTCACAAAAGAGCATAGAAGGAGAATTGATGTATATGCACATTTCACTAAAGAACATAGAAGGAGAATTGATGTATATTCACATTTCACAAAATAACATAGAAGGAGAATTGTTGCTTTTAAGCATCTGCTACGGGAGATCTTATACATCAATGATGGAGCTCATCGAGACCATGATCTTGGTGACTGCCATCAGCCCATGTGCACAAATTAGGGGCCCAATAAATACTTATCGAACTTAATGCTGCACAATCATTTTGCCACCAAACACAAGGCAACATAAAGCAAGCAGAGTATCCCTTTCCATTCTATTTCCATCCATGCCTCTCTAAGGGCACAAATGTGCAAGGCGTTTTCTATGGAAGTGGAAGTCTTATGTTCGTGGGATTCTATTCTTTATTGTTCAGTGCAGCGAGACTCTTTGCAGAAAATCCCTATTTTTATGAGATTTCGGCACAGGAGGGGAAACCCTGTCCCACCCTCCCTCCTTGGACTTCTGTTTCGGTGTAATTGGAAACGTAGGTTTCCTCTTCCGTGTGGTTACACAAGCAAGCCCTATTTCTGAATCTGTGGCAACCAGAGTGCCAAGTAAATGCTTAATAGGTTTTAATGCAGTTCATACTTTTCCTTGCCGCTCTTGTCCATTGTGTCCCTCTTTTTATCAGCACCAATCTCAAGCCTGTTATCCTTTCTTCATTTACGAAATCCGAGATGAGATTACCAGTCCAAGTCATCTAGCAGCCACTGTTGATGTGGACTCTGATCTTCAAATACTTCTTTATCATTTTCTTCATCATCTTAAGAGGGAAAAAGAAAGAAACTGAAACCATATATTAAAATAGAAAGAAACTGAAATCATATATTAAAATAGCTCAACTTAGGGCATCGAAGAGATTGGTGGCAATGTTTGAGTTCGTTTCAGAATTGACCTTGGAGGTCATTTCGGTTTTTGAAACGGATTGGGTTTGGGATTGGATTCAGGCTTTTCAAAGAGGGGATAGATCCTCAAATCACAATGAGACTTATGTAGCGTAAGACCACTATCACAAATATTACTGATATGTGAAGAAACATTATTTTCCTAACAATACCGCAGTATTTTCAAAGTGCTGATAAACTTACAAAATGTGAATTATCATAGTGTAACAAACTTTACCACAAAACCAAATGTCCTCTAGGCCCTAGTCTTGGGTTTTGATAAGTCCACCTACTTTTTTTTTTTTTCCAAAAAATTGTTTCTCTCTCTTTAATAGTGGAGATAAATTAAGAAGCATAATGGTTGTGGTAATTAACGACTGCTTCAAATTGAAGTAAATACTCTCTCTCTCTCTGGCCAGAAGGGCAATTGAAGTAAATACTCCCTTAAAGCAGGTCCTTAATTGGCTTTTCTATGTGGTAGCTCCCCAGATTATAATGGTTCTGATGACCATAAATTTTTGCTACATGTTTTCTTGCAACTTAAATAAATTCCTCATCAAAATAACATATCTTTCTTGTATATCATAGATTCTATTTAAGGCAAATGAACTGTTTCTATTATTTGAGTTTTTAAAGTAGTATGCTCTTACTTACACAGTACACTTACTTTGTTGTGTGTTTGTGTTTGGTTGACAGGCAATTGGCTTATTGATTGGGATGGAAGATGTATCACCTGAAAAGCAGTCAGAGTATCTTTCTGCATTGCTCACTCCTCTCTGTCAACAGGTATGTATTATGTTCCCAATCCAGAATATTTTTATTTTGTTTTGTTTTGCGAACTTGCTTTGACTGGACTGTGTCCACTGACAGTGGCAATTGCTACAACTTGTCTGAATAATCTATACTCAATGTAGGTTGAGATGTTGCTTTTAAATGACAAAGTGCAGAGTTTGGAGGAATCATCTGCAAAAGTAGCAAATATCCAGCAAGTGATCATGGCTATCAATGCACTCAGCAAGGTTTTTCTTTAGCTTTAATAATAAATATCTCTCTCTGGGGGTTATTGGAAATATTCTCTATTCCTAAATCACGCGGAAGTTCAAAATCATTCATGCATTGGAATTTTTCACCCCTGGCTGGAGAGGTTTCATTTGAGAATCTATTGGCATAGTACTCCAAGTAGTGTTTTTTTTTTTTTCATGTGTCTAAATTCTATTAATATTGTGGCAACAAGCCTCATTTGGAGTCAATTTGATTTCTTATTCAGCTTGGCTCCTCCAATTTGACTGAGGGGCTCCTCATTTTAAGTGTTTTAAGTTACCTTACTTTCTGTAAAAGCATAATAGTTTTTTTTTTTTTTTTACTGTATCTCCAACCTCATTGTCATTATAGCTTGTTCTATGGAATACTGGTGGCATGATTTTAGAACTTACACAAGAAGCTTATCACGTGTTTATGTGTGATTTAGGGATTTAATGAGCGGCTTGTTACTGCTAATCGTCCTGGGATTGGCATCATGTTTAAACAGGTAAGATAGATCATGATTTGTCTATGTTTCTTAGTGGTGTATGGATAATGACAATTCAATTGTATAACAGTTTTGAAAGCTCAACACTGTTTAGGTACACATTTTTTATTTGGATCACCGGTTTGGTTGGAATTGAAATAGAATGGGCACCATGCAGAAATGTGCTGATTGGATGATCCCAGGCATCTGAACATTGGTGCCACTTATTTGTAACCTTACCATTTTGTCATGCTAAGTATGAGATTGTTAGACTGTCTAATTGAAATGGTTGTTTACAATTACAGCCTATAACTATAAGCAAACAAAGCTAAGGTCTTGTAAATTAATGGTTCAAAATTGATGATTTGATGAATTTTGTATGAACGATCTCAACTATAGATTTTGTTGGTTATTGGTCAAGCAGTTAGGATTATCCAGTCAGCATCAAGTTTCCATAAACTCATGGTGATCCTAGACCTTTTGATTATGCTTATTATAAATTTAGATCAATGATTGGATGTGCATGTTCCCAGATGAACTCATAGCTTGGGACTAAGCCTGCCAATGTACCTTTGATTAGTGATTACTAGAAGGATCTGACATTCAAAATCCTGTTACGGACCTTTTTTTTTTTCTTTTTGGGGCCTGATAGATAATTGGTTTGGGTCCAGTCAGCTCCATACCACATGCCTATCAATCCAATGACTATAATGAAATAATGAGTATATTGTGTGTATCATATAATGTATGTATAAGTTATATACAACCCTTAAATCTCACCATATTTTATTCTATCTGTGTGTCTATGCACTGATGGATCTCATAAATATACGGTTAAATTTATGTTTGATCTAGTTGAGCTCATTGTGCTTTGCTGTTTCACACTCTCACTTGTTGAAGCTGATATAAAGAACTTTTCAAAATTTTTTTAGTTGAAGTTGATTTGAATTGTGAATCTGTGGAATCAATTATAGCAACTCAAAGCATCTTTCCTGTCTATCTGAATTCCAGACCCTGGATGTTCTCTTGCGAATTCTTGTGGCGTTTCCTAAGGTTGAACCCTTACGAAATAAGGTAACAAGTGGATAGCTGCTGTATTTGTTCATATTTTGCTGTTGGTGAATAATAAGAGTATGAACTAATGGTAGTATTTGAAATGCAGGTCATATCTTTCCTTCACCGCATGGTTGACATTTTAGGTGTTCATGTCATTCCTCACCTTCCTAAAGCCCTGGAGCAATTGTTGGCAGAAAGTCAGGTACGCTTGCATCCTTTTTGCAGTTTGTGACTTGATTCATACTCAGTAAGATCCTGAACCTGGGAGATCAGACAAAATTCCACGTCCCTATTCATTTATGGGTTACACTTTTCTTTTAAAATCTGTGTATTGATATCAACTTTCTTATTCTTTTCATGCACTTTCCTTTTTGCTTGAAACTGTAGAAGTTTTTTGTTGAATGGTTCTGTCCTTCATGCAAAAAGTGTATTTTCTTTGGTGGGTAAGCTGGAAATTGACCTCTGACCTCTGACTTCTGACATCATAGTTCACTCACCATCATTCTTTATTTTCGTGCTCGGCGCATACCAACAAGATTAAAGGAAAATTTTTACAAGGCAATTATTGGACCAAATATGAACTATGGTCAGTATGTTGACATTTTAGGATGGAGAGGTGAGAATGTTAGGATGGATGTGTGGCATAATTAGCAAAGATAGAATCATAAATGAGCACATTTAGGAGCATTTAGGGGTAGCATCAATAGGTGATAAACAACGAGAGTGTCGTTTGAGATGGTTTGGACATGTCCAACATAAGACAACAACTGTCCGCTATGCAGGTTGATGGCCCTTCAAGGAAAATGGGTAGGCAGGAGAGGACATGGATGGAAGCAGTAATGATAGAAATGAAGAAGGATGACCTATCTGAGGATTTTGCCAAGGATAGACTGGAATGATGAAAAAGAATTCATGTAGCTGACCCCAACTTAGTCTGGACAAGGCTTTGATTATTATGATGAAATGCATGGATAAGGTTTGAAGTTTCAATTGACATGCAGAAGAGGTGGAGATGTAATGAAATGGAATTGAAGTTATTGGATTGAAAAGTTTGTAGGGCCACATTGACTGCTAGTGCACTGGTCGAAATCTCCCATTTGGGGAGTTAAGTCTTATCAATTACATGAGGACTATGTGCTGGTCCTGGTGTTTCCCAAACTGATAAATTGGTGTTTGGCCCAAAAGAAAATGTTCAGATTGTGACTGAGTTTTGCTATAAAAGGCCATAACACTTTGGGAAATGATTTTCCCAATCTCTCTATTCATACTTGTATACCAAGTTACAAGATCCCATTCAGTCTTTGATTTACTGGTCTAATTTTATATAGAAGCTAGCCATGCTAATTAAACTTGCTAGCTAAGCTACCATAAACAAATTAATTCTTTCTTTATTCAAGAAGCATTCTCTAACTAGATTCTAATTTCTAAATTCTGCTTATGGAATCTTCAGATTCCTCTTTGTACCATAATTACATCTAAACCATTTTTGTATATTACTTGAAGTCTTGAACTCAGCATGTGTGGCCCCGGTGATTATTTAGAATCCACATGGTTGCCCTTCTTATTTTTTCTTTCCTTTTTTTTTGTCCTTTCGCGTTTTGCTTTAATGATTGGACCCCACTTGGGCTGAATTAACCTTTCTTTTCCCTTCTTTGTTTGTGCAGTTATTGTAGATGACTATTAATCCCATTCTCATGTTCCTATTGTCTTAAACTTTCAAGTTTAATTAAGTGTTAGGATTTGACAGTGTTCTATTACACTTGCTTATAAGTAGTCTGATTTTTGTGAGGTGTTTTGGTTTGGCAATGTTCAATTAAGTCTTGCTTACACTTGATGCACTATGGTGGTTTTGGCATTTGCTTATTCTGTTTGCACCTTGTTGATTGCAGCCGAAAGAAATGGTTGATTTTCTTTTACTAATCAATCAGCTCATAAGCAAATTTGATACTTCGGTGGGTGATATTTTGGAGGAAATATTTCCTACTATTGCACGCAGAGCTCTCAACATGCTTCCAAGAGAGGCATTTCCGTCAGGACCTGGAAGTAACACCGAGGTATGAGGATTTAGTTATTTGTCAGTATGATTTATAAAATGCTCGTTTGATTGAGCTTTGAATATTTATGCTTGACAACTATTTATCATTGAATAGTGGTATAACATCTGAGTAGTAAACTGCAAGATTTCATGGTTGTTACTTGTTTAGCCTTTTGCAAGTAGGCTAGGCCCTGTTATCTGAATTTCTGACCACAACTGTACCATATGGTTATGATAGTTGCCAGGACTTCTTATCTTCAAAGGTTTTAAGCTTTCATCACATGGAAATGTATGGAAATTTCATTTTTTGTCTTTTCAATAATCCTGTAATTTGTATCTTAGTGATGAAGAAGGGTGCCCTAATACCCAGTTACCTGAAGGGCCTGACAGAGAGAGCAAAAAGAAGGTTATGGTTATAGGATTTGAACCCGTTCTGAATTCAGGACTTGGTCTGGTTTTAGAAGTGAAACTGAATAAGATTTGGTTGGGTCTGGCCTCATACTGTTATCCCCTGGAAGTCTGGAACCTGTATGCAAATGTGGCAAAATCATAGTTTCTCAATATATGCCTTTTGTTTTTGCTATTACATGGGAGGAATAGTAAACTATCCAATTGCTATGATCTATAGTGCTCTGCTATAGTGTTCTGCTTGTGCTCCAAGAGAGTACCTTCCTGCATCTGTGCTTCATCACAGCCAGGGATGGATCTCTGGCGGTAGGTGAGATGCTCTTACCACTGGGCTGTCTCATCGTTCTCAATAAATGTGTTATATATATTATTTTAACATTACTCAAGATAAACTCCTTGGATTCCTTGCGATGTTCCTCTTCCCTAGAAATCCCTACTGACCTATAAATCACAAAAACCAAGAGGTGAGGTTTGTCTTCTCCCCCTCTCTTCTCTTTGCTTTATCTTCTCCCTCTCCTCTTTCATGCTGTCAAGATCTCATTGTTATTCTACTCTTGCTTAAACATATCATGATTGTGCTATGAATGTTTAAAGGTAATTCAGGTATGGAATGTGGTACATGTACTTTAATTTAGGTCTGGCTCTGGGTACACCACACCACTCCCTCCGTGTACTTCTAAAGAGGGAGGGACCCCAGTCTTCTTTATGTTATATTTGCATTATGCAACATTTGCCAATCTTTATTTCTCTTGATAGTGACCAGTTCTTGTCGATGTTGATGATGAATCTGTCTCCTTTAACATGTAATCACTTATACAGATTGACTGCTTAAATAGAATCTAAACTGATTGGCTTTTTATTTATTTATTGGATCTTGAAACTTGTAGGAAATTCGCGAACTGCAAGAGCTTCAGCGACTATTGTGTACATTTCTCCATGCTATGACGACACACAATCTATCATATGTTTTTCTGGTGCCTAAATGCAGAGGGTATTTGGATCCTATAATGCAATTCATCTTGCACATATCTTGCAAGCACAAGGATATACTTGTTAGGAAGGTGTGTATATTGAATTGCTATGGCTAGGTTCTCTTTGTGGTAATTTTATTATTTAGATCATCTGTAAAGCAACAATTTATTGACCTTAACCTAATCAACGATACATGTTTACTACACATACAGGCATGTGTGCAGATATTTGTTAGATTGATTAAAGACTGGTGCATCAAGACCAACTCTAATGGTGAAGAAATGGTAATCTGCTTTATACGTATTTTTTTATTCCATACAGTATATGAAGGGAACTTGGCAGCCCATCAAAGAGTGTTTGTGCTAAGGTGGTGTTATAAACATCCCAGGTACCTGGTTTCCAAAGCTTCATAATTGAGAATTTTGCTACCAACTGTTGTTTCTACAGCGTGCTCGACAAGTCGTTTGAGTTCCGTGATGCTAATTCTGTAAGTTCTGGAAACTTTTTCTGCTCAAGCTTACTAAATCGTGTTCAGCAAATGCTGTACATAGTGTTCTTGAAGTTCAAACCGTTGTTCATAATTCTATTTTCTTGTATCTCATGCTGCTCTAGATTCAATCCTGTCGTTCTTTTTAGTGGAGTTCCATATTGCAACCTTTTAGTTGCAGGTTCAGTCCGTGATTAATTGCCAAAACAATAGAATTTTGTCCCAGTTATTTGCTCTTTTGTTTTATGCTTGAATCCTGAAACGTAATGTCAAGAAAATTGGTTGTTATCAAAAAAAAAAAAAAAAAGAAGTCAAGAAAATTGGTGTATGAAATGGAAATGCATGCATAAGTAATATGATGGCACTGTTTACTGTTTGACAAGGTTCTCAGTCTTTATTAATCAATAACATCTTTGCATATATTATTCAATATTAGTCATCAATTATCACAATATAGAATGTTGATTGTACTGTAGAAATAAACCTCATTCAAATGGTTACATTTTTTCTGATCTCATTTCTGGCCTCTGCTTGTATTGTATCGTTTTTTTTTTTATCATTATAGCGACAAGACCTTGTCTTATAACTGTTGCCAACACATCAATTCGTCACTATAACATTCTGGCCCCATCTTCTTCTAGGTCTACAAGGAAACTACCAATATACTGATGAGAGAAAGAAGTTGGAAACTCTGATAAATAATTCATAAAAGGGGAAATAAATAATAAACATGTAATGTAGGAATTGGGTCTTTAAATATTCAGTTTAGTCCTATTGTTAACTATTCTTTGGTAATTGGATCGTGGACATCCCTTATTTTAGTGTGCAAACCTAGGAGTGAAACAGGAAGAAGAGGCAGATCCTAATATTTATGATTTTTTTTGGATGTTCCAAATGCAAGCTCAGACCCAGCTCCTTGTGTGGTAGAGGGGTGCCTAACCAGTGCACTGCTTGCATGGCGTAGAGTTTTAAATGACTTTTAGTTGCTTAGTTTTTCAAGGTACAGTATCCTTATAACTCACATTCTTTTTGGCAGCTTATTCTTTTTGGAGAAATTGTGATGGCCCAGAAAGTGATGTATCAAAAGTTCGGGAATGATTTTCTCATTCATTTTATGTCGAAAGGCTTCCCTGATGCACACTTGCCACAGAATATAGCTGAGCAATATTGCCAAAAGTTGCAGGTAATAGAAGATTCCTTGTGCTGACTACATTGATATGTGCAGTATTCTATCCATACAGAACTGAAAATGCAATATCCTTCTTGAATAAGCAGATTCGAACTCCGGATGTTCAAGAGACTAAGTTTTATTTTATTTTATTTTATTTATATTTTTTAAACTGTGTGCGTGGAATCCAATTTTAACTACCCGCTAAAGTTACGGAACTTTGCCCTTTAAGTCTTGTCCTGTTTCCATGGATGGATGAGGACCATCCAATTCGGAGTTTTTCTTTGGACATCATCATCCACATTGGATAATTGATCAACTATTTTACTGGATGAACAATAATGTTCTTCTTGTACCGGATAGGGAGGAACACAGGTGTTGCAGACTATTGCTGCAGGACCCTAAGATTTGTGTCCATGGAGGTGGTGCATTTTTTCTGTAGTTGTGTTCTCATTTTGTGAATAGGTGTTTGGTGGAAGTTGGAACCATGAAAATGTGGCACAACAGTTGCTTCCATTGCCTCCAATGCCTACTAGGGCTAAGCACCTGCCTTTCCTCATCTTTGTTTGGTGGGAGATTTGCCTACCCATCATCATTTCTTGTACATTGAAACTGGTCCTTAATAATTGTCGGACACAACCACTTTCTAGTCACTTGATTGTACATTGAACTTGTTTGGACTATTTGGTGATCAATGTGCCATGCTTCTCATTTCTAGCCTGTATTACTTTTCTTAGATTTTCCAGACTACCAAACCAGCTAGTCTGCGACTTCAGAACGGGTCAATGATTTGAAAACTACGGTTTTTGCCCCCACAATGCGTACTAACTATTCTTGAACTTTCTGTGTCCACAGGGAAGTGATTTCATGTCTCTGAAATCATTCTACCAATCTCTTATTGAGAGCTTGAGACGCGAACTGAATGGAAGCCTAGTTTTCAGATAGCATCATGCTATATATGCACAATTAATATTGTTGTTGGAGACTTTTTCTCTTTATTTTAATATCCAGCATCTTTTTGACACAGGTAATGCTTGCTTTGTTTGATCTCTGTTTGGTCTCATTTTGTACAGGTTTAAGCATCTTTCATATTCTCACAGTAATAAATGTATATTGCAGTGCACTTTTTTCTGTATAAAGCATTTGTGTCATTAATCCAGATTCCAGATACTGCAAGGTATACACTTGAGCACTTAGGCAATTTTATGGAGGAATAGTAAATCCTCAATGTTGATTTTTTCCCTTTCTTTACCATTTTTCTATGTATGGTACACAAGTTGTTCGCCTTTAGGTGTTCTAAACAATTCATTTTATGGGGAAAATCTTCTAATATGATGGAAAGAATCATTATCCCAATATAGCTGAACATTTGTCACCATTTTGTGATCTGAATTGTTACATGGTTGATGGCAATATCTCGAACTCCTCAGGCATTAGATGGTCCTCTCTTAGTGGGCTTTTATTAATGTGGACCACTGTTTGCAGCTATCATTTTAACCAAATGGCTGTGATCATCTGGTGGTGAAAATATCAGGCCTTGACCTGACCATAATTTTGTTTGTGAAGTTCAAGTAGCCAATACATCCCAAAAGCTTAGGAGACCAATCTAATCAACACCCACCCTTCAATGGGACACCGTTCGAATTTGTGACCCACACATGCCCACTCATGCGATATGTGCTTGCCCATGCGACCGGGGGGAACAATGCCTCGAGACCCAATGTGGCTCTGATACCATGTAAAGTTCAACTTGCCAATACATCCGAAAGCTTAATCTTTTATGGAGCAGGAAACCAATCTACTTAACATTGCTCTCCATGCCAAATCAATAGCTTAAAATTCTCAATGGTGGAATGCCGGCTTTTTGATTCAGACCATATAGTGCCTACCAAAGTTGCAAATTTCAATTAAATATTCCCTGCACTGGTGCTGTAGTAAAGACACTTCCCATGGGGGCCAGGGTACAGGTTCAAACTTTTGGTATGGCCTATAGGCCCGTCCATTTCTCTGTTAGGAAGTCCTGTTACCACAATATAGCAGTGCTAAGGAAATTCTTTTTTTTTTTTTTTTGAAAGCTTCAGTTGCCCCGGACAGTCTGTGATGTGTACATTTCATATTTTGTGGATGCAGGTGTATAGTTTCCTGAATTGGTTTCTTCTGATAATTAGCCAAGGGTAGCATCACATACTTCAAGTGTTCAGTTAATGTATATTTGGGGGTGCAAATGATAGGTTTGTACATTCTTTTATTTTTGGCACACTTTTATTATTATTTTTTGTTTTTTGAAATAATTGATTGTTTGGTGCTGAGAATCATCTTCTTCTTCTTCACATTTCTACTATGTGAAAACCATTTTGTTACATTAGTGAGGAGAGACAATAATGGATGAGGCATCCTTTTTGTTTATGCTGGTAGTTATTGTGCTTTTGGCTTTTGATTTGAGTATAGTTGTTCTTGGAAGTGCCTGATTGAATGTGATAACAAGCCTTGGCATGATTCATTTTTTCATTGTCAAAATTTATTTATGAGCTCTGTTGTAGTATTTCTTCCCTAGACGCGGGATACTTGGTATATTATGCAATTGCCTTTGTACTGATATTGGTATTGGTATTGATAAGTTGGGATGGAATTTAAGAGGGGGTCTGCGTTAATGTGAATGTGTTGGATCTGTCAATGATGAGTGCCACTATACAGAAATGATGGTGGTTGATCTGAAAGCGATAGCTTGGTTGCTTAAAATGTGCAAGACCTTATGGCCCTCGTGGAACTTAATATTATTCAACTTACAATTTATTAAATGTGCTAGCACAGTGGGCAGAAATCGAAATTTCTTCGTTTTAAACAGTGCTGGGATACTTGGAATTTAGACGGCCGCTAGTCTTTTGAAGACTTGGGAATGATAATCGCAGATATCGCTATTTGCTCTCTAGGAATTTTCTTATTGGAAAATGTTTGGGTATTTTCAAAAATGAGCATTGAAGAAAATATATTAATTTTTAAATATTTATAATAATAAATAAATGCAATTACTTGTCGAAGTACCTCTTTCTTTTTTTATAGATTCTTGGATTTCCTTACATTATTTCATTATTTTTAACTCTCTCTAGATATATATATTAATTCTCTCTCTCTCTCTCTCTCTATATATATATATATATATATATATATATGAGGACGGGCCTCATGGTCTTATGGTGAGTGGGGCCCACTTTGGAACCCATTGCCCTTTTTTTCGTCACAAGTCTAAATTTGACACCCAATTTTTCTTCACCATTGGATTGAAATCATAATAAAATGAAGCATCTAAATTTTAAGACCATGGATTAAAAGGTTAAGATGATCTTATGGAGTCAGCGTTTCACATATAGGTAGGTCTCATATAGAACTTTCCATTAAATGGACTTTCGTGATCATTGTGTATTTCAGTGGGCCCAATTAGGATGGGTTTTTTTTTTCTAAAAAAGATATGTGGGGACACGATCTAGAATTTTTATATTTATATATTTATGGAAATACTGATGTGCATCCATTCATCACCATAATATGGTGAGGAACAACATAGTGGGGCCGACTTTATGATACATTTGAACCATCTACATACATGAGACCTCCTAAGTACACTAAGTCCATCAAGTTCTCATCTATCTAAATGGATTGAACCGTTGAAGTGAAGGTCAATTTTTTTTCTTTAATGTAAAGTCATTAAGTTAGTGGGCCATGATTGAAGGGATTAGAAGCATAGGATTGTTCCTGAACTTGATATACGAGCCCAGCCAAGAAGCCTCTTTCCATCCTCCCATTCCCATGATCAGTAGGCCCTACGAGGGCCCATTAAATTTGTCCCTCACTATATGAACATGAATATGCCCTCGCTATTCTATGAAAATATCCCGGTATATGATCAGATGCTGGTGAAATTTATATTGCTTTGAAAAACAAGTAGACGTATCGTTTCCTTCCATCTAATTCAGTGATCTTTCCACTAGTCATGGGCATGAAAATATCCCGGTATATGATCAGATGCTGGTGAACTTTATATTGCTTTGAAAAACAAGTAGACGTACGTTTCCTTCCATCCAATTCAGTGATCTTTCCACTAGTCATGGCAGCCCATAGACCTGTTACATTGAACCGCTTCTTTTTAGAAGTGATCTCTTTGCATTATAAAATTCGCTCGGTTGGTCATTTTAAGAGATATTAAAAAAAAATGGGTCAAATAAAAAAATACTGTATTTTAAAAAATACCTCGATTTTTCATTAAAAATCCAAATGTTACTTTTGATGTCATTAAATGACAAAAAATCATCTTATATTTTCTTTAAAATAGCCAAACGTTACTTTTCATGCAATTAAATGACAAAAAACCATCTTATATTTTCTTCAAAAAAGTCAAGAAGTTAAATCCTCATTTCACTAAATTACAAAATGCCATCCTCTATTTTGTCTCTTAATTTGACTATTCACCTCACTTTACGTTACTATGGAAGTTACCAAATAATTCGAGGGTTCGAAAAGCGGGTCAATTAAAAGGAGTCGTCGTCTTTCTCACTTCCTGCTATCGGCTATTATATTAAGAAAATTGAGCTTTTTTCCTTGGTTTGACAATGAGCTCCAGCACTTTCAAATTTATAAATAATTGAGAGGTCAAAATTGAAATTAATGTGGTAACATCACTTGCTTTAATAAGTATATAATAATAATAGTCTTCGGCCTAACAACTCAATTGTGATGGCATGGAATGAAATGGAACCAGATCGAGCTATGCAACGGGTCTCTTATAATCAATGAGATATGCAATTGCGAATATCTTAATCGATGCATGGAAAACACAGATCCTTGACGTATACGTTAGATCATCTGTGGGTTCCAAGTTCCAACAATTAGGTCCTAATATCGATGCCTTCATTAGGACAATCATAGAAGATCTCCAGCCACTTCTCAGAAGAAGCCAAAATGGGTCAGGTGTGTGCTTGGCGTTCAAGCATTTCCAGCTACTCAAAATTCAAATAGGTCTAAACTCTTTAACCTAACACTAGGAGTAAGAGTAGGAGGGTTCTTTCTCTTTTTAGACTTAATAGGCCACTAGTATAATGTTGGATGTGTTCGAATTTGAATGATTCCGGTGCTGGTGCATGCATGCAACACAAGTTGCCGTCCTTAGTCACCACCATGTCTCTAAATTACCAAACAAGCTTCAGTTGGGCGATCTAAACTTTTGACACAGACTTCTTGGATTGTGACTCAATACGCATTCGTTTTGAATGCCAAAAATTCCTACTCAGAAAAAGTTTTGTGATTTTGGGGTACTTTGGGAACAGCTAGTAGATTATCTATGTGAATCTGAATGTTTCCTCAATGCATGGTGGTGGGGCCTACATTTCCAAAATACACATCAAGCATCAACCCTAACACCTGATGTAGTGATCTACGTACAAATTATTATTCAAATATGTAAGATCGATGGCCACCATTGGATTTGATCCGTTCTTAAGCATGTGGTGGACTTACTTTACTTTTCTCTTATTTGGAATCGAAACGGAGGGAGTCTCTCATAAGTGATCAATCTACTGATTGGCCCACGAAATCTTCTTTGAAGATTTAGATACAATAAATAATCATAATGATCTTAGAGCTTACAGTGAGTTTGGAAATTTGAAAGGTAGGCCCCACCATGAATTGAAAAAGGGTGCTGCATTATATGCTGCAATGCAGTTCTGCTGCCCCTGATGTGAAAAGCAGACATTTTCCTGTTGACATTCAACTTCGTAGTGGAAAGATTCCTCTCAATTCTAATATCCGACGTCATGTTTCAGAAACCACAAATTATCAAGGTTTGTGGCGTGCCCAAAACTACTAATTGGACCCGCACACAGAATGGAACATAGAATATGTTTCTTTTCTTATATCGAGGACGAAAATTTTGAACCTCCCTGGATTATGTTTTGCGGATGTCAATCTTCTGTCGAGGATTGTGCCCTGAGAGTGGACCGAGAAACGATATGGACGAATGGCATAGAAGTCATATGTGGTTGGTAAAGATTAGAAGATGAAGAGCAGGATCTCTTCAGAAGTGAAGAATATATATAGCATGACAGTATTGTAGGTTGAACCTTTTAATTTATTTAGGATTTGAATTACTAGGTTCATTAATTAATATTCGTTTTCCATCTTTCCTCTTTATTCAACTATCGTTAAAACGAAAGTTAATTGATGATCATTTTTGGATATTCTTCTCTGGTCTTTATTTTTAATCACTTATGATGCAAATCCTATATATTCTCTGCACAATTAGGCCCTTAAAGTTTTGGGAGTAGAGAGGTCAATTGGTGGGTTTTTCTATTATGTTAGATAATGATACTGAATCATGTTTGTGCAGTGGTAAGGCATTCCACCGTCCTGAGAAGTACTAGCTTGAAGCCCTGGTGTTTCTTTAACAAGTGAATACTTCCACCAAGAGAAGTAGCACACTTGCTTTAAAACAATCTAACTAAATATTATTAGATGAGAACGAAGGTCGTTCAGTTGGTTGGCAACCCCCGCCACTCATCAGCCCAAAAGACTAGGGATTGACCTTGGTCTGCCCCACTCCTCGCATAGATTGAGAGCCTAACTTTAGAAAACTTCTCAAGTTAGGATTATTTTTGCTCTATACACCTTTCACGTGGGATATTGCCAGGTTATATGCACAGTAAATGGATGTTTGGTGTATCATGCAACCTTGAGCCCAAGCCTTCGGACTAGGAGAAATTCGTGAAGCTTCTCAATGGGCCCCACTAATGAAAAATCTGAATTGATCAAAGAAACTTCTCCCTCTTATATGACATGTCAAATTTTACTCAAGTAGAAGTTGTGCCTATCTTCATATTAATCACTAATAAAATACATGACTAAAACATTATGAAAAATTTGAAGTTTCTCCTAGTAGTCAATCTGAGAGTAGGACCAGCTCTAATCGAAGTAAACTTTTCGGATGACCCATATTAAAAGTGGGAGTTTATCAGACTTTTTAGATTTTCATAGGTTATCATTCGTAATTAAGTTAGAGCCTCAGAGAATTTGAAATCCTACTGGTCACATCCCTGGTTTGCAAGCAATTCAACTGGATGACTTATGAAACCGACATGATCTGAACTTGGATTCTTAAATCCCAAGCACTCATATAGATTGAGCAATTCCACAAACTTGGAAAAAAATATATATATATATATATACTCCTCTTTCACTAGGTGCGTTTTTCCTTGCAAATGCATCAATAATGTGTGGGGTCGTTTTGTAATCACGGATTTATGTGGAGTCACTCCTCGATTTCGGGCTATCCTTGGTCTCGGTATTGTCCAAGCTCGGCAGTTGCACCATCTCGGGGGAGCGTGGAGCCCATCTCGGTGGCTACGTTCACGAGCATTCACCTCGGTCTCGGCCTCCTGTCACTCAGCCATAAATGCGCTGTCGTGACGGGGACGTCGAACTGACAAATGGGGTGAGCGCCGGACCTAGATAAGAGGCACGCCTTATCTCAAGGTCACGTCCATAGGCATATGAGGATGGTCCGATGTGATGTCCCCTTTTTACATACCCCCAGTCAGGAGAGAAAAGTACATACTGATGGGACTTCCGCCTCCCCCTGGAGTCCAGTCCGATGATGATTCTCACGTCTATATATTACATGAAAGAGAACTACATGAGGTATGCAAAAAAAAATCTCCCCCCCATACTTCTCCTTCTCCTTTTTCTTAGTTATCACACTAACTTGAACATCGGAGTGCCTTCGGCTGCTTACAGCCAGGGGCTTTGACTTTCGTTCCTTTTTCAGGTCATCGGAGACCCGGTCCTTTCCCCTGATAATTCCTCAGATCACCAAATCGAGAGCTTAACCCTCCCTTAACCAAGTCCGTAATTTTTAGGCACTTACAAATAATATCACCATGGATCCGTTGTGTAGTACGTACTGTAAATGGATTATCTACTGTTTCTTTTTAACTTAACGTAGAATTCTGTCCCCAACCATGTAATATAGTCTATGCAGCTATTGTCTTATCTTATCCTAGCCAAATTATTGTCATAAACTGACGTTAGTCTTACACCATCCATTAGGTTTGCCTAAGGAGGTTTCATCAGCGTAAGCCATGAGTAGTTGGAGTCTTCTTTTGCAACTCTCATTTCTATGTTTGATGATTTCTTGGAGAATAAACAAACACAGCCACAAGGATATCTCGCCTAACGAAATCATGACAGTGAAACTAAATAGAATATCTTCCTCTTATCCCCTTCCTTTTATTTTATTTTAATTAAGCTACTCAGTAGAATAGCCTGTATATATATCCGAGTACTTGGAAATTGGAACACTCTATGTACCAGATAATTCAAACTTTTGAATGTTTGGTAAGTTCCCACGTAGAAAATAAGGATCACAGGGTTTGTATGAATTCTTCTCTTTATTGGTATTTGGTAGGTCTGGAATATTAAAGAAAGCCAAAGACTTCTTGGCTGTTTGGTCATGGTTTCAGCTCATGAGAAAGTCCAATGCAGGTGGGAAAATAAAAAAAGCAAAATATGATACAAGCTTCTAGAATCTGTCACACCTTAGAAAAAGCGTGCGGTGTGCCAGCTTGAGTCCTTGAAACTCAAATGATACATACCCTGTAAAGTCTTTTATTTATCCAACAAGGGGCTGACTAGAAGTCTAAAATGTCATTATAAACACCCAACAAAAATTCAAAAAGAAGACTCTAAAAAGTATGGAAAAAATATTTATGGAGAAGAAGAGGAGGTTCCACTTGTTTTTGGATTAGGGACATCTTGAATAAGATTGGGACCATTCATGCATCTTTTGCCAAGACTAGGTCCCTGAATTTACACAAATTTGACTGGTTACAAATGAGAGTGCCCTGATCAATAATGCACCAGTTTGAATGCTGGCGGAGAAGTCCAACGAGGCTATCCAAATATAATCATCCTGTTAAGACAATTTATAGAAAACATCTCATGTAATAGCTCATTTTCTCCATATGCATTAGGATCCCATCTTGATTACCATGTTTAATTTTGTCCATCCTATATGTTACCTTTTTAGCAGTGTCAGGTTAAAACAAGCTTGTAGTTGTATGGAGGGTTGGCTCAGAGACTTGAAAGACTCACTTAAGCGGCTATAAAGTACGTGTCAAATCGTATTTTGGATTTTACAAAGGGGCCATTTGTCACAGTTATTTGACATTAGAAGAACATTTGTGTAACATCTTATCATTTTTTAGGGGCATCTTTGTGGAGAGCCACGGAAAAATTGATTTCACAGAAAGAATTTTCCTTATTCAACGAAAATTCCATTCAAATCCCATTAAAAACCCGTTTTCCATGAAATCATTTAGATCTGTTTATCTTTTGGCCATACTAAACCTCTAAACTTTTTTTTTGGTGCCAAAAAGGCATTTCTTGTGAGGGTATTCATTTTATGCAGTATTGTGTCTTAAGAGTTAGTTTGGTACTTAATTTACTAACATGGTAAAAGTCAAGTAAAGCCTTTAATTTTTAGACAAGATGTAAAACTCTTGCTATCTTTTTAAAAAAAAGTAAAACAGCAACCACTTTTATCTACTAAAATAAAAAAAAACTCCACTTTCCCATACAAAAAGTAAAAAATATTTTATAACAAACAACTAAAAATAAAATACCATTATAATTCACTTATATTTTATTTTTTCTTCAAAATCTATTTTACTTCACTTGACTCATTAAGGGGCACATTTATACGATGCTATGGAAAACTCAATCTACAAACCCCCAGTTTCCCATTCTAAAATCAAGTACGATCATCTCGTTAATAATAATTTTAAATGGAATCGTGAAAAAATCGCTTCATTATTCTATTTTTCCCCGTGAAGGACTAGTTGCACGGAACATAAATTTTACTTCAACATGGAAATTTTTGACGGACAACGAAGTCGGAAGGCCAAACCCGAAAAACCCGAGAATCAATATTCATCCCTTACAAGCCGTTGACTCTTTCCCAAGTCAAAATAACAATAACAACCCTTGACTTTCTCAGCATTCGACGCAAACGCTACCTAGTCCTAGAGCCGTAATCCATCCCGCGTAAACTATACCAACAAAAGGACCACTAAGAAATTTCAATTACTTCACGGGTTTAAAAACAAAAAAACAGTGGTTGAATTTGAAGAGATAGTTAAATATGCACTAAAAAATGGAAAGTTTTTCTAATTCAAGAAAGACTCCATTAGAAGCTTCTTACAATCCGCTTATGTGATTTGAAAACCCCACCAGAAAGTATATTGATTTTTCATTTTGGACCCCAACTCAGTCAACTTCTAGAAACTTAGAAATACCATGCATACTATAAGATATATGGATAATTCAAAATAAAAAATTGGAGTCAATCCCCTAGAGTGGACTCTTCGGCCTAAACCGGTTCTATTGATATTTGATTATAATTATGAAATTAAGCAGTTGTTCTAGAATTATAATGGTCAAGATTAATTGGTTTGTGTTATAGTAATAAAATAAATCAAACAGTTCTAGAAATGTGTGGAACCAATAAAATTGGTCAAAACAGTTTATTCATGTTGTCAAACTGTGGGCTTTGTTTAATTAGAAACAATTTTGTCGACCCAATTTTAGCAGATGCATTATTTTTGGTTGAATCAACCACAACGGAGATCTATTGAGATTGCGCTCCATTGAATTGGTGCTGTTGTTAGGGAGGGATTTGGTAAAATTCAGAGGGATGTCCCGCCTTTGGGGACGGTCTAAATGAGTGTTTTTATATATGGAGTACATGTGCAGGAGAAAACTTTCCAACAAAACAAATCTACTCTAATCCAGTGGCTCTACAACTAAAATTGTGTGGGTCAGCTCCTAAATGCGCAAGATTAGCAATGATGCCAGCTTGTGCATGTTCCGGCTACATGCGCCTCGGCACGAATCCTGGAACGCTTGCCGAGATCAGCACTGGCGAACACCGTCTTGGCCATAGGCTCCGTCAAAAGCGATGTGCGTCTCGGTTACAGCCGAGGTGGGGAGCGATTGCCCGAAGCTGGCGCAGACAGTCACGCCTGACACTTGGACACATGACAGGGTATATGCACGCGCTGATGGGACAGACACACCATCCAGGCCGTCCACCCTCACCAAATCTCTGACAGAGCCATATCCAATAGCTGCAGCCACATCGGGACAGGGTCCTAGAAAGGGTCCGCTAGGACCCCAGCTACCAACAAGTCAAGGCGAGATCAGGCTCAATGTGACTGGCATTTAATGCAGCATGGGCTGATCGGACTCTTATTAAATGCAATGTGGGTTATATTGAACCCTCATCGATTGCTTTGTGGGCTAACCTGCCCCTAGTAGTCAAATCAGGGGGTCCACTAACAAATATCCAAGATTTCTCTCATATAAAGAGGTCCACCACCCAACCAGGTACGCACGTTTTACATGCATGCAATTATCCAAGCACTACTCTTTCTTCTCTGATCAGCCTCTCTGCACTAACTTAGGCATCAGAGAGCCCTGTGTTGTCCACAGCCAGGGTTTTTTGACTGCTTCTTCTTATTTTTCTTCCCTTTCAGGTCCCTGAAGTGATTAGCTCTCTCCAGTCATTTGGATAAGACCTCTAAGGCTCCCCCTAATCTTATGAGTTAGTATTTTCAGCACTTACAAAAATGATTGGAGAACCCAAAGCATCCGAATTGTGGGGACAAATGGCAATTTAAAAAGGAAAATATATACAACAGGAGATTGAGGCAATGCATGTGCCTTACTTTTGGATGTACTTGGTTTGTGTTCCTTCTATGTCCATGGATTGCTCAAAATTACCAAACCCCCAAAAAAAAACATCTGGGGGACTACAGTTTGGTTTTTAATAACACATTGTAGAGGTGTGCTGCTCAATTCACACTTGCATAATCGATAAAACAGACATGTAGGCTCAGCATGGCCAATTCGGACTATTTCATTCCAAATTCTCTGTTAAACAGACTCACAAGAAAATACTATTTTATTACTATTGATCCCCAGTTCCATCTATGGAGAATTGAATGCCTCACCACTGAGATGTCATTGGATTGGCGCAATCCAAGGACTTCATTGTAATATTTTAATGTTTTAATTTAGAAAACTCAATCTAAAAGAAGACAAAAGAAAGCCCCTTAGGTAAGAAAAAAATAAAATAAAAATGAAATGTAAATGAAAATAAACAAAGTTCTTTTTTTTCCATAAAAATAGACTTGTTTGGGATCCAAAGATTCCAAGAGTTATAATGATCCTAGTTTTTATTGGTTTGAAAGTTCTAGAGCCTTACGAAACTTAACCTTCGAGTCATTATAGCTTATCTATTGGTGTGAGTCTAGTTTGACTGTCTAGGCTAAGATCATTTCCATTGATCTAATGGTTTGGACTGCTTTGACTTATATCTGCTTCCTTCTTTTAGTCTCCCTTTTCTCATTGTAAATACCATCATGGCCCATCAAAATGAGTCCACCTGATGAGAGGTTCAGATAAACTAACAAAAGATGGTTTGGTAAGCCTTCTCCATGGATGGTGAGTCCGTGAGTATTGCCATTCAAGCACCAAAGTTTGTTGAAAAAAACTCATCATCATGCCGTCATGGTCATTTTGGTGAATCCGTGAACATTGCCATTCACACAACTAAGTTTAATCTGTTGAAAATAGCTAAAACTCAACATCATGTTCACTTATGCAACAATATCTATTTAAACTTTAATTATAGTCTCTCTTCCATCATGCATGTCCTGTGCTGAATGATATTAAATGCGTGCAAAACCCTTTTCGTATCAGATATCAAAATGGAAACACGTTTGGAAGGCTCCTTTCGTCTTTTGAAAGTCAATACACGCTGTTATGCCAGTTCATGCCTTGGATCTTTTCTCATTTACTCGGTACAAAACAACTTGTAGAAACTTTAGAAAAAGAGAGAGAAGAAAACGCAAGGTAATAATAGGTGGTAGGTGAGAGGCCTTCTATATAAACTTCTCAAAACGCCCACATCCATTCCTACAATCAAAATCAATCTCTTTTTCTTCTTCTCTCTCTACCTGCTCTTGTGCACCCAAATGGATTTGGTTTAGATAAGAGCATCATTACGCGCGCACACAGGTTCTAATTAGACTACAATCCAATATGATGAAGATGTTGTACAAGATTCAATGGAGATCCTGCCTTCCCAGTTGCATGGGTTTTTCCGAAGACTCGTTACCCAAATCAAAGTCCAATAAGTCTGCTTCCAAACAAGCCCAGAGGCTATCCTTTTCGGATCTTAGTAACCCACCCACGCCTGAAGATCTGTCCATCTCTCTTGTGGGGTCGAATCTCTATGTGTTTAGCGTGTCAGAGCTGAAGGTGATCACCCAAACCTTCTCTTCCAATAACTTCCTCGGCGAAGGTGGATTTGGACCTGTTCATAAGGGCTATGTGGATGAAAAGCTCAGGCCAGGATTGAAGGCCCAGCCAGTTGCAGTTAAGGTCTTGGATTTGGATGGCGCTCAGGGCCACAGGGAGTGGCTGGTAAGAATTTCAAAAACTTCTCTTGATTTTTTTTTTTTTTTTTAAACTAAGGTTATTTCAACAGATTCCAAAACCAAAAACCCAGTTCCGAGTAGTGTTCAACTGAGTCAGCTGCATCCTGAAATGCAATTATTTCACGATTTCCATAAATAAGTCAACACAGCTGAGCCAACTCATCTAAGTCCACCCACTCAAAACATTTTTGAAAAGTTTTATGCTAAACATATTTAATTATTTCTTGAACTGGTATCATAATGTGATTTGACACAAAAACACAACATAGCTGAGCCAACTCAACTGTGTCATGCACACACAACATAGAGAGCATCTAAATTATGGTTGTAATTATTACTACCAATATCATTATCATTGTCATCATTGTCGATATCATCATTAACGGAATTGGAACTTAATTAAAAGGCTTTGTTGGGGAATATTGCAGACTGAGGTTGTTTTTCTTGGGCAACTGAGACATCCCCACCTGGTGAAGCTGATCGGATACTGCTGCGAAGACGAGCACCGGCTTCTTGTGTATGAGTTCATGACGCGGGGCAGCTTAGAGAATCATCTGTTCAAAAGTAGGTCATTTTCGCACCCTTTAGCTACATCATACTTTTAGATTCCTTTTAACCTTTTACAGTGATAATTCAATGGTGGGAGGAGGGAAATGTCATCCTCAAAGCATATTTTTTCAAATTTATACAGTCAGCATGACTGTGTCAGAATTGACTGTTTCTGTCTTCGTAATGATTTAGTCATATGGCCATTTAGGTACCACATATCAAACAGGGTCCTCCACGTGCGGGGGCGGAGGAAAGAGAAGGTTGACTTTTTCTTTCCTCCGCCCCCGCACATGGAGGGCCCTGTTTGGTCCAAACAGGGGATCCGTATCCACATATCACATACCACTAGTTTTGAATTGTTACAAGTGGTTAAATAATATTCGAGGTAATTACAAGGAAATGATATGGTTGGTTTAACGTAAGCATGCCCACGTGCAAATTACATGGAACGTGTCTGTGTCCCAAGCTGTCCCATAAGTGGACCCTACAGCAGGAAATTAGTCTGGTCAACCCAACAAATGGGCTAGGTGTGTGAAGAAAAATGGATGGTTGGATCCAAGTGACACAAATATCCAATATTCAATATATCCGCGTGGTTCACACCTTGGTTGACCTTCCACGATGGACAGCTCAGATATTGAGATCAGCTGGCTTGGGGCATGTAGATGTGCTAGTGGAACAGTCAAAAGCCTCAATCAATATAGAAACAATCACTTGTGTTCATGTATTTAGAAAAAAAAACCAGCCCACTTCTTCCATGCCTCGAATGGGTCAAAGCCTTACGTTTTTGACCAGGGCGGTAGGCAGGCAGGGCCTGGAATAGTCCAGGCCCAGATATCAGGCCTGATAGCAGATAGCCCAGCGGCAACATGGGTCATTTGCCCAAGTGCCTTTCAGGTCGGGTCCACTTGCCGAGTCAGGGCGAGTTAACTCATACAGAATGACTTCTTTTGGGGATTCTAGACATCCACCAGGCCCACAGGCTGCAATCCAAACTGTGTTAGTTCTTGGCCCAAACATTGATGGATGATGACCTACTCATTATATAAACAGGATCCTAATATTTTAGCAAGTAAAATGGTCAAAGGTCCAAATTCAACTTCAGTGTGATGTTAGGCCAACTGCCACCCAGCCACGATAGGACCTCTCTCTCTCTCTCGCTCGTGTGTGTGTGTGTGTGTTTGTGTGAAATATTATCATAGCTAAATGCTGGGTGTTGAACAGGGTTTTCAGCTTCACTGCCATGGGTGACACGATTGAAAATAGCGATTGGAGCAGCCAAGGGTCTTGCATTCCTTCATGAAGCGGAGAAACCTGTCATCTATCGTGATTTTAAGGCTTCAAATATCTTGTTAGACTCGGTATATGCTCTTCACCAAGGTCTCTTTTTCAGTATTGAAATAGATGTAGGTAAAACTAAGTTACTAAAGATTCTTTTTTCATCTTTTCATCAGGATTATACAGCTAAACTTTCAGATTTTGGGTTAGCAAAGGACGGCCCCGAAGGCGATCATTCTCATGTCTCCACCCGAGTGATGGGTACAGAAGGCTACGCTGCTCCAGAATATGTCATGACAGGTATGTAATTTAGTTCCAGTAATATTATACACTTGGATTTTGAGTTGGATATGAGTTAATTTGCAAGGGTCTATTGGAGTTGGAACCTGGTCCTATACATCAGACCTGTTTAAGGCCGGTTCTAACCGCAAAGAACGGGTCTAGACACACCATTGACCAGTGTAAACTGGGTCATTTATGCAGGTTGGGTTGTGGGCCAGAATGTAATTAGTAGGGTGGTGTCGTGTTTGGGCTGGGTTTGCTGCTAGAATAGAAAATCTTGGGCCATCCTGAACCCAACCCATTTCTTAACAGGTAAAAAATGAACACCTCATGCCAACCTGGAAGCAACAAGGGTCAACCTCAACCCTGAATTCCAGTGTCGGTCGTGGTTTATATCCGTGGACTGGGTCATGAATTGCCACCCTACTTTGTGGGTCACTTGACCTTCAGAAAGTACTCCATTGCTAGTGACTAAACGGTTATGTTTTGAATGTATTGTTTTTCAGGCCATTTGACAGCAAAGAGCGATGTGTATAGCTTCGGTGTAGTCCTGTTAGAGCTACTAACAGGAAAACGGTCCATGGACAAGACACGCCCCAACAGAGAACAAAATCTTGTGGACTGGGCCAGACCCTTTTTGAACAGTGCCCGAAAGCTCAGTCGCATCATGGATCCAAGGCTGGAAGGCCAGTACTCTTCCAAAGCTGCTCAGAAGGCCGCGGAGTTGGCCTACCTATGTCTAAGCTCCCACCCAAAAAACAGGCCTCTCATGAGAACCATCGTCGAGACTTTGGAGCCACTTCAAGACATGTTAGATGATATACCCATGGCACATTTTGTTTACACTGTAGCCACTCCCCAAACTAAGATACAAGATGATGATGAGAGCAAAACAGTGGAAGAAGAAAAGATAAAACGCCATCAACGGCAACGGCAGCGGCACCACCTTCATGTTCAGAGACAACGAAACCGGTCCTCCCCGACTGTTGCGGCGTTGTCCGAGGATGCCACCGTTTATAAGAAATCTGGTAATGGTGCTCCCAGAAACAGCCCGGAGCATCGTCTATAGTGTATAGAGCTTAAAAACTTGTTAGCCTTAATTTCTCTTTGTATTGTATGTGAATTGTAGTTATTATACGCCTAGAAGTAGAACCTCAGGCTCTACTGTGAGAAGATGTATGAGATTTTCCATTTTAAATTTGTTTATTAATGTTGGGTTTGATCAAGTTAATTTGAGAACCATTCATTGATCCACCCTTGTGTATACTTTCGTAGTTAGAATATACAATGCGCGAACAGAAAATCTGTTGTTTCTTTCAACCATGTTGGATCGTGTAACATCCCGTCTCCTAATATTCTATTATTTATAATTAATTTTGTGATTAGTTAGTAAGTGCGTTTAGAGTCTAAGCAGTCAGATTTAACGTCGAATCTCGTGTGCGAAGTCTCGCACGATTCAGAGTGCGTTTGGGTAGGATAGAGGGTTGTTTTGATAATTGGGTAAGTTTTCAGGGGAGTTATGAGAATATGAGTTTTGTGAGTTTTGGTGCATTGGGTAGGTCTCAATATTTCATGAACTTTAGTCTTCTGTCGCATTTCGATTCGACGCTTCGAGGAGGTCCGAAAGTCATCAATTGTACATACGGACCGACCCGGAACTTGACTCAAACCCAACCGAAGCCCAATGCCCATTTCCAAGGCCCAATGCCTTATATTAGGTAAAAAAAACCCAATCTTCTTTTCTCTCTTTCATTTCAATCAATTAGAACAATAACACAGTAGCAACCCCTTTTTCCTTTCTCTCTTTCTCTCATCTTTGTCCTCACGTCTGACGATCACCGGAACTCCGGCAACGACATCCAATCCGCTCATCTTCTTCCTCAAGCCTCCAAGACTCCAACTATACCCTTTTCTAAGCTTTTCACCCACAATTCATTCCAAGATAAGCTTCTAAAGCTTGTAAACTATCCCAACTTCTTCCTTTTTAGTTAGAAATGGATTAGGGAGACTCACCTCAACCCTTAACATGCATTTGTAGGAGTGATTTGGGTTTGGAGAGTTGTTTCATCCCAGCTTCCAAGAGTTGTTTTTCTCCAAGTTCTTCTTGATTTTAGTCTAGTGTATCACCTAAGGCAAGTAAATAGCTATATTAATACTTGATATGTTTGTCTTCCTTGAATTGTATGAGAAAATCATGTTTTAGATGTTATTTGCTCAATTGATACCTTAGAAGCTTGTAAACATGATAACTTGGTTTATTGGTTGAATGGAATGGATTTAGAGGTTGATGACCTGATTAGTTAGATTTGTATATTGTAATTAGGTTGTTTCTATCTTTACTTGGACTTTTATTAGGTTCAAGAAGAAAAGAAATGGAATGGATCCATTTCAGTGCAGAAACAGAACACAGGCTCTGTTTCCGCAGTTCACGCGGTCGACCGGTTACACAAGGAACCTGACCAAAATACTATTCCTATTTACTGCTTACAACTGCGGGTCGACCGACCAATGATGCGGTCGACCGAGCAAGCATGGAGGAGGTCGACCTGGCTTCCTCAGATCGACCGAACCCTTTGTGTACGCGGTCGACCGGCCAAGGGTGGGGTCGATCGAGCCAACTGCTGAATTCCTTCTGGGAAGGGATTTTTACCCTATTTTGGATGGACTTTGGTGGAACATGGTTATCCTTTTTGTGGACTCATTTGAGTTATAGTAAAGATGTTGGAGCAGACATTCATTATGGTTAATCCAGTTGTATCGGGATACAACTTAGTTCAATCTTGAATGGTACGAGACAACATGATACTCTTCTTTAAATCTATACACAAAGATTGTTCGTCCAAGTATTGTGAACCCTAACCCCTTCGTTGACTGAATAGGTTGTACGATGCTTCAGGATTGACATTATACTTAGGATTAGATTGTTTATCGTCTTCGATTATGAATTGTATCGTCTAGTACTATCTACATGTGACGAGCATGTTCTTTAGTCTGTTTGCTTTACTTTATTAGAGGATCACTTTGAGAACTTAGATGATGGACTTAGGATCCCTTTTGTTGTTTCGTTTGCTTTGATGTTCGTTTGAAGTGTTGAGGGTAGGGAGCTTTGATTGTCAGGCTTAAAGAGAAATACTATTGAAGTTGGTTTGATGTTTGATTTGATTTGGAATAAAGTAGTTTCTCTAATGTTATTGAATCTTGTTCGTGCAAGAAAGCCTAGCCCTTCACCGATATCTTTAGGATTTTTTGTGTCAGGCACCACTCAGCTGTTAACATTCAACACAGTTGGGGCACCATCTGTGAGAGGACTGATACTTATCCTCGAGTTGTTTGTTCATTGAAGCGAGACAGAGCCAGAGCTCATGGAGCCCGAGCTACTTGAGCTGAGAGTTGTTTGTTCCTCGAAGCGAGACAGAGCCAGAGCTCACAGAGCCTGAGTTACTGGAGCTACGGGTTGTTTGTTATTGGATACTGAGTTTTATCCCAATTGATGATATATTAGCATATGTGGACCGCCTAATTTGATAGTTTGTTTATGATTCGAATGCAATGCATCTCTTACGATCAGAGTGCTATGCATATATTATAACCATGTTTATTGTTTACTCTATTTAGTACTGCATATCTATGTTGATGATATATCTATCGTCTTGCCATCCGTTGTGTTGATGATGCTACTCTTGGTGCATAGGTACCGAACCTTTCTACCCCGAGGAGGAGGAGGTGACTGAAGAAGTTCATGCAGATAAGTCTGATGGCTTCCTAGAGTATAGTACAGAGGACATTGTATAGCCGTGCCGACCCCGTACATGAGAGCCTTCGCGATTCATCCTCTAACTTCATCTTTTGATTTATTATACTTCTGTTTAGGCCTAGTTTTAGAGTGACATTCTTCTTTGTAATTAATATTTTATTTAAAAGTCTTAAACTCTAACTCTAATTATGTTATTCAGTATTTTGCTTTTAACTATACATTTTTAAGATACCAATTGCATTTATGAAGCTTCCGCTAATTGTTTTATATATTTGAGGAAATGTCACAGCGGTCTTCGATCTAGAAGGAACATGATTATGGCAAGTGACATGTGATTAATATTGGAAAAAGTTTTAATTGACCATAATCTCACATATAACTCCGGTTTCACTTTTGGGGTGTGACAAATCGATTGTGCAACACCCATTTGATTAATCTAACAATTCTATCAAAGCCCATTGCGGGTTAATGAGAAGGCATCTAAGAGATATTCACTGTTGGATTAAATTGGATGAGGAATTTGCAATGCACCCTTTCTGCTTTTTCTTTACTTTCGGGTATGGTATAAAACAAAGGGGTCTAAAATCTAAATAGAGTTTGTTGAATGATTGACTGCTATAATGGCATTTTAATTTTTCAATTTCCCAGCTATTATAATAGTCACCTAATTCTTTAAAAAATAATAATAGTCACCTAACCACCTTCATGCATGTGATCTGGACCGTTCATCAGTTAATCCATTACGAGATGCGAACACTAGGTGTAGGCTGGAATCCATAGGAAGTGGGTTAGATTTTATTAAGTGGATCATTGAAGAACCATAAAGAGGCCTACAAAATATTAGGTTACTCAAATGTCGTCCTCTTTCTTGGGGTTCTGATTTTTTTTATTCTATCTAATTAATAACTAAAAGTGAGCCAATTTTGTATTTCTGGCTCCCTATTTCAATTGGCTAACCTTAACTTTCTTATAGCAAAGTATTTTCAAGCTTAGTTTTTAATGTTATTGGGCAAACCTTTTTTTTCTCCTCAGTTATGATCTTTGGATTGCTATTGGTGGAGGACTTGACTTTGAGAGGAGAAGAAACAGAGGGAGGAAAGCAAGAGAAACATATAGTGGTTGTCATTAAAGGAAATATATCCACTTGGACCGGACGGGGGACCAATCCTCATTAAATGTACAATTCTTACTCCCCGTTTTTTTCCTTTTATTCATATGATTGACTTTAAAGTAAATTTCTTAATCACTTGATTTATGTGTTGTGTTGGGGGGGGCGGGGGGGGGAACCAATCGTCATTAAATGTACAATTCTTACGCCCCGTTTTTTTCCTTTTATTATTCATATGATTGACTTTAAAGTAAATTTCTTAATCACTTGATTTATATTCCACCTGCAACTGCTCGGACATCAACTGGTCCCCCAACGGTGCCTACCAGCGGCAGGCCAGAAAGATGTGGAGCTCTTCAGTGCCTGGCGGCTCGACTCTTACGAGTACATACGGGTCGAGGACGTTGAGAAGTGGGTTCCCCCTAATGGGGAGTATTGAATAGTATTTATACTGCCTCTAGTAACATCTTGAGATTTTAGTAGTAATGGTTAGTTGAAGAAATTTAAAATAGTATAAGAATCAACCGGTTGTGAGTTTGAAATAGAATCAACGACTTGGCAAGAAAAAATACGTGCCGCCAAAAGCGCACCGACTTGGATCCACATGAGGGGGAGTATTGAATTATATTTAGGGCTCTTTCTACACTTCTCTCTTCTACTTATCTTTCTAAAGAGCCACAGCCCTCTATATTATCATTGACCTAAATTTCCCCGGGGCATCTTACTTTCTACAATCAACTTTCACCGACAAGTATGATCTCCAATCATATTTGAGTACCGTTTGGTAAGTGTTATGGATGGAGAGACGGCTGAGACTTGCGACAAAATAATGATAATTTTTTCAAATTATGATGTTCCTTTTTTTTTTTTTGTTTAATGATATGAGGATAAAAATGTCATTTTTATAAAAATTCAACATAACTCTGAGGGTGGTTGCCCATTCTCTTTACGAATGAAACTATCAATTTTGAAAGGTATATTAAAATAAAAAAGAAGGAATGTACTCCTCAGTTACACATTGAATTAGTTAGTTAACATTGAGTTGGTTACATGAGATCTTTCTATAATTTCTTCTCCTTGGTCTTGTGATCTTTGGGATCACTATCAATGAAAAGTCGGGAGATAAATAAAGTAAAATAAGTGAAGGTAAATTAAGCATAAAGAAGATTTTTTAATGATAAGATTGACATTAAATTTACATTTTTTTTATTCACTGGGATTTTTTATTCATATGGTTGACTTTTTCTTATTCATATGAATGACTTAATCAATGGGTTTTTTTTTTCTTACTGAAAGTATTTTGTATTACTCTATTTCCTTCATCTTCCCTCTCACATTCTCATACCAGATACATGAGTTTCTTTCTAGCATTTTCTACATGGAGTTCACTCAACACTGCCCGGCAAATTAAAGCAGGTTATTGGATTAATCAGTAATAGTGACTTTATTTTTTTGGAAATCATTGATTGGGATTGATTGGACTTTTAGACACCTATCAAACAAAGTCATCGGCGGAATGGTCAAAATAGAAATCGACTACATATCGGACGGCCGGTAACATCCAATCCATTTAATTTTAGTAGGTAGCTAATTTAGAAACCTGCCTTCTATCTATTGGGCCAATAGGGTCGCAGTGGAGACTTTGCCTTTTATTCTTTTATTTTTAAACACCAAGAGAAAAGACTCGAGCTTTCAAGAGAGAGGAGTAGCATGAAAATTAAACACACTCTAGCACCCATATCAATGTGCAAGAGTTTATCCTAGACTCGGCTAGAATTTCGGTCCATTTAAGCGGAAGCGGATAGAAATTCTATTTAGACCAATCAAAGGTGCCACATGGGGATCCGGATCCCATTTAAACAGGCTTAGAAATCCATATGAGTTTGATATGGCAAGACACAAATACATGTATAAAGGTCCATAACCCTCCAAGTTGGGCTTTAGGATTATGGCCACATGCCACTATCTTCATGTTTTAGATGCTTACTGTTTGGTAAAATTACTTGATTACTGAAGTGAGATGGAGTGTCATCTTATAAAAGAAAAAGAGGAAGAAGGTGACAAATCAGAAAGTGGGTAAATGATAAAAAGCCAAGGCATAAAAGTGTAGGTTTTTTTTTTTTAGTAAAAAAAAGAGGGCCTTTGGCCATTGGGTACCTTCATGTGATTTAGTTGACCACGTGGTGTATGGTCACATCGATAGAGGATCGGACTTAAAAAACAGGCTAATCTTATCTTTGGAAATTTAGCACACATGATTTGACCCCATTTATTTTCTTATACATTGATTTAACCCCCGTTTTTTTAGTGGAATTTATGTAAAAAATTCACCATGTCTAGGATTTCCTGGATATGATGTGACAGACTGTCTCCTGAAATTTCTGAATTTCATATTTCTTTACTAGCATTTCTGAATTCTAATAAAATGAAAGGTCTCTTTTGACTTTTGGGAATCCATGAATTTCACTCCCTATGTATTTTGGTGCAATTCCTGAATGCTCAAGCCCAAAGGGGCTTTCAGGAATTCCACTTTGTCCAGAAATTTAGAAATTTTCTAGATAAGGATTCCTAAAATTACAGTAAAGAAACAAGCCCTAAGTAAATTACCAAATGGGAAGGAGAATTGGTCTCCGATCAAAGTTATCTTGAGAGACAAACTGATTAAGTCTAAAATACTATATAATACTCTTTTTGTTTTTCTAATTTCAATCTAATGGCGAACTCAACTTGATTGGCATAGTATTATTGGTTAATGAAGGTGGGATTCGATCAGAGAAAAAAAAGGTATGTTTCCCTTTTTCCATGCTCTATCTTCATCTGATAATTTTCTTTTGTAACATCGAACTTGAGGTCTGATAACTCTAAGGGTAGCTCAGTTGGCCTATAGGACTATGGTTTGCACTGAAAGTTGTAGGTTCAAAACTGCACTACCACACTGGATTACAAGGGAGGAGTTTCCCGGCTTTTCTCTGGGCCGGAGTGATTAGTTCAGCCAAGGGTTGGAAACCCTCCGATCTCAAAAAAAAAAAAAAAAAAAACATAAAAACATAAAAACTTGGGGTCTAATAAATACAGACCGTTGGATAGATTTTAAATTGAAGTAATTATCAACGGTATTAGATTATGCACACTAAACCTAATACACCTAACCAATCCTCATAAAATAATAATCAAATATAATTCAAAGGCTATAATAGACCAAGACATTACTTCCTCTGTAATGTATCAGTGCATCCCTAAGAATACACAACGCCAAGCAATGGAGTCTTCTGCTACATCAGCTCTATATTTAGTTCTATTTCTAGTATCGCTCGCCATCTTCTTCAAAGCCATCAATGGCGGATTCCGTCGCCGGAAAAAGCTAAACCTCCCCCCAGGTCCCAAGCCATGGCCGGTCATCGGCAATCTCAACCTCATCGGCCACCTCCCCCACCGCTCCATCCACCACCTATCCCTCAAATACGGCCCCTTGATGCAGCTCAAGTTTGGCTCCTATCCTTTTATCATTGCTTCCTCCGCCGAAACAGCCAAGCAAATCCTCAAAATCCAAGACCTTAACTTCGCCTCCCGACCCAAGATGGCGGCCGGAAAGTACACCACCTACAACTACTCCAACATCACCTGGTCTCCTTACGGCGCCTACTGGCGGCAGGCACGTAAGATGTGCCTGATGGAGCTCTTCAGCGCCCGGCGGCTCGACTCCTACGAGTACATACGGGTGGAGGAGATGCGGGCAATGCTGCGTAGCCTCTTCGCCGCCTCCGGCGAGACCATCCTCCTGAAAGATCATCTTTCTACCGTCAGCCTCAACGTTATAAGCCGGATGGTGTTGGGGAAGAAATACACGGAGGAGTCGGCAGCGGGGAACCCAATCGTGACTCCGGAAGAGTTCAACACGATGTTGGACGAGCTGTTTCTGCTGAATGGGGTGTTGAATATAGGAGACTATATACCTTGGATTGGATTCTTGGACTTGCAGGGGTATGTGAGGAGGATGAAGAAGCTTAGCAAGAAGTTTGACCGGTTCCTTGAGCATGTGATTGACGAACACAACGAAAGGAGGAGAAGTGTGAAGGACTATGTTGCCAAAGACATGGTGGATGTGCTGCTGCAGCTAGCTGATGATCCGAATCTGGATGTTAAGCTTAGTAAGACCAGCGTCAAGGCTTTCACTCAGGTATGAAGTATGATTCGTTCTACAGTACTGTTGGACCAATTGTAAGGCCCACCATCAGCTTCATGGTCTTGATTGATGAGGGGCCCACTCAATTCAAGGGGTTACTTTAATTTGGTTTCCAGATCCTATGATGTCACACTTCTTTATCAAATGGTCAATCTCAACTGTAGGGCCAATTCCGATAGAGTAGACCTTTTTGGGATTTACCATACATGTGAGGTTATCGGATTTTCAGGCTGGATAGGCCCCACAGTGGAGTTCCATACCCTCAAACTTTGGATTTCTCTAAGCCAGCAGCGGACCCAGGATTTTCGTTTAGGTTGAGCAGAGAATGGTCAATTGAAAAAATGATATCCTTGGCAAGAAAACCTACAATATCACTAACTTTCCTAAGAACAAAAATACAAAATGGAGAGCATAGTTGTGAAAATTAGCCAATAGATATAACAATTAAGGCAAACATGATACAACAACAATCTAAGTAAATCATAAACCCAAAGGCACATGGTCAATAAGAAATACAATTCACACTAGATTCAATTTTTTAATTTCTTTAAATCAAACAATCTATGCCTAAAACCTATAAATCAAAATCTCTTTCATCAATATAAGATTCAATTGACACAAATTACAAGGACAATAGAAGTTATATTGCGGATCAACAAAAGGAAAAGTTAGACAAGTGTTTGAAATTGTAATGAAAGTCGAAGAAAAAACATGCAAAAGTTCCGATTATCTTTTCTCCATGGACTAGTAAAAAATAAAGAAATAATTGATTTTCAATACCAAATAATACAAAAGGGTAAAGTAAAATGGAAAATGGGGGAAAGAAATCCAATAACCCTTACAGATAGCAAAGTTAGATCGGATTGAGAGGGACTTTCTGAGATTTGATTAGTTTGTGAATGATCAAACCATGAGTTTTGTGGGAAGACGGCAGGAGAGAAACTGATAGAAGAAAAAATAGAGAATGTTTTTTTTTTTTTTAAAATAAAAAAGGGGAAAGGAGACGAAGTCTTAAACGTAAGACACGTGGGGCAATTTTTTGGACAAATGTGGGGCATGGCCTAGGCCCCATCTAATTCTCTTGAGACTTCAAGATGTGACATGCCCCCCCCCCCAGGGCCCATCTAATTCTCTTGAGACTTCAAGATGTGACATGCCGCCCCCCCCCCCCCCACATATGGTCACAACTTGGGTCCGCCCATGCTCTAAGCCATAGCCTCAGAGGATCTGGGCTCGTTTTCATCAGAGAAAAATATGCTAGGGTAGGTAATTTCTGAAAGTTAAAAACAGGAAGAGTTGACTGCATCAATTAATTATTTCAAGAGATCAGAGGGTCATTCAATGCAATCAATGCCAGTACTTTCTTGAAAGCACCTTGCCATCGGCTTCCACCTCGGATTTGTTGGAAAGTATCAAGTCTAAATTTATATTATAATAAATCAAATGTTTATGACAAGAATGTATGAAGTGATTAGCTGTAATTGCTTTTGTTGATAATCTCATCTCATTACGCTTACTATGCAGCATAGCGCTTCAAAAAATGATGCAAAAACCATGTTCTGATTTCATTGAATCGGAGACCGATTGCAACTACAGAACATGCTCATACTGTATAATCTGAAAGCCATTTTATTTGGCTATACTTTAGTTGTGTTATTTATTGGATTTTGCAGATTGCAATAGCAACTCCTACTTAAGTGAGTTTAATTTGTGGATCACAGGACTTAATAGCTGGGGGCACCGAAAGCTCGGCAATGACAGTGGAATGGGCAATGTCAGAGCTCTTGAAACAACCAAGAATCTTTGAAAAGGTGACTGAGGAATTGGACAGGGTGATCGGGAAAGATCGATGGGTTGAAGAGAAGGACATTCCACATCTACCTTACGTCGAAGCAATCGTGAAAGAGGCCATGAGAATGCACCCTGTGGCACCACTGCTTGTGCCCCGCCTAGCCAAAGAGGACTGCTCCATCAATGGCTATGATATCTCTTCTGGCACTAGAGTCCTTGTAAATACATGGACAATTGGAAGAGACCCCGAAATTTGGGATTGTCCCGATCAATTTTACCCTGAGAGGTTTCTAGGGAAATCTATCGATGTGAAGGGACAGGATTTTGAGTTCTTGCCCTTTGGGTCTGGTAGGAGGATGTGCCCTGGTTACAGTCTAGGATTAAAGGTGATTCAATTGACTCTGGCTAACCTCTTGCATGGGTTCAAATGGAGGCTTCCAGACCTTATGTCACAGGATGAGCTAAACATGGAGGAAATCTTTGGGCTCTCGACGCCAAGGAAGGTCCCACTTGAGGCTGTCATCGAGCCTCGTCTTCCCACTCATCTCTACAACATATATTAATTGTCTACATGTGATAGTACATGTGCAGATGTGCTTTCATTTGTAGCAATAATCCATATCTAGCTAATATGCATATGTGTAGTGTATCGATAATACTACTAAAGTTTGCGAGATCCTAGCGTCGAAATGGGAGGTGAATAATATATCCAATAAGCTTGATGAGTGTCATCGTGGGAAGAACTCTGTTACTTCCTGAGCCTTTCGTATTTAGATCTCTCGAGTGTCTCCCTCATTCTTACTGTAAGAGGAACCAGTGGAACCCTCAATGGGCCTCACCTATAAAAAGATGCGAGCCTCTCAAAATAAATGTCCTCCGTATCTACTAGATTTCCTCAATTGTTATTCAATTAGGAGGCGATCCCACCATACAATTCACAATCTGAATCGTATTCTCAATGACCAACTTTTATGAGGAAAAGATTTGAGGTGATCTTGTAGGACGTTCATTTATTTTGAGCAGCTGAGGTGTTCGATAGGTAAGCCGGAGGGTAAGGGATACCCTCATGCATCTGAACACACATTTGGCAAACAAAGAGGGCATTTATATTATGTGGCCCAATGGAGCTGTAAATTATATCAAGAGATAAAATTTTAAAATAGGGCTCAAGTTTTTGCCCGGTTTTCAGATCATGATAAAAAAAATCTCATTTTTTCATATAAGACTTAAGTTTTCTATAAACGTTTTAAATCAAAACATCCTCAATGAGTTTAAAATGGGTCTCTAGTGACTTTTCTCTAATTTTTATCAAAATACTTAAAATACCTTTAAACCTTTTTTTTTCCTTCACCTCAATGTCTCCCTTGGAGATGTCCATGGCCGGACCTAGGTATAATGGTATGGAGTTGAAGGTCCCACCCATACCAAAGAAGAAGCTTAAAATTTTTAAAAATACCTATACAAATTCTGTAAATATATATATATATAGGGAGGTGTTCCTGTGAGAGTGAGTATCTCTCATCTTGCTACGAGAGATAGTCATAGTAAGATGAGAGCATCTTTCATAGGAGCATATCCCATATATATATATATATGTATTTTTACGTTTGTCCTTTCCGCAATATTTCTTTTACTTATATTCCCTGGAGATGTCTGCGGTGTTCCTTGAAAAGACTAAGGGCTTGTTTGGCAAATCTTATCTTTACGAAATAGATCTGTATGATATAGATCTATTTCAAATGGAGCGGTTTGAAATTGATGTTTTACAAATAGACTGTTTGGTAAGACATAGATATTTTAAAAATAGACCGTTTGGTAAGACACATGTAAAAATAGATCTAATGGTCTGGGCATTTTGCAAATATATCAAGATCTGTGATCATCCAACGGTTGAAATTTTATCTCAAACACGTGTTCCACATTTTAATTACTATAGGCGGTTTGGATCTTCATTGTGGTTGGAATCTTGCATTTAGGGGCCATGATTTAAAAAAAAGTATATATAAATGTCTATCGTTTTTTGTAAATATCTCAAAATCTATGATGATCCAATGGCTAAAATTTGGATCCTTAGTCGTGAATGATCTTTTGAATATATCCAATGGTTTGGATCATGATTTATGGTGCCTGAATTAAAAAAAAAAAAAAAACCACACTGCTGTGTACAACTTCAAGACTCAATCACTAAGGCATGGAACATCAATGGTCAAAAACATTTTTGTAAATATCTCAAGATCCACTTTGAATTAGAGGCTCAATTTTTGGCCCATAGCCGTTTTTGGCCCTCCAAAGAGAACCAATGGATCGGATCGTGATTATGGGGCCCACAATGTCCAGAATATTAGATCGAATGGCTCACGATCTTTTGCAAATATTTCGAGATCTGAGATAGATCAACGGTCCAAATTTTGACACGTGGCCGTGTTTGACCTTCTTCATATATCTAGCGGTCCGGATCATGACTTTGGGTCTCATAAATTAAAAAAAAAAATCAAAAAACGGACTGCCCCATGAGACCGTCCAACTCACTGTAGCCATTACAGTGTATCCGCTTCAGACCAAAAGCACTGATTCAATTCTGCTGCTTTTGCTGGCTTCTTGAAATGGGGCCAAATCATCTAAAGTCCATTTCAAATGGGCTTTGCAACTTCACTTACCAAACAAACTTAAAACTGTTACACACAGTTTTAAGACAAGTAGAGGCAATAATAAGAGTTGCCAAACACCACCTAAAGAGTGTAACTTTAAATGAAGATTGGAGTGCACCTATGGAAACAAAGTTCTCAGATCATGCATAGCGAAATAAATGGAGTTGAACTCACATGGACATGTCGTTCATCTATATGTTTGCTTTATGCCATCCCAGATCAACTATACATGTTTAATAGACCATCAGTCTAGACATTTACATGAATGAAAAATCTAGTTATGTTTCATTTTCATACATGATCAAAGGCCAAAGCATCGTATCCCCACGGCTGTAGAGTGAAATTTAAGCCAGTTTTTACTAGTGTAGGTATGGATGGTGATTTCCAATCCGACCTGCTTGACTCAATTCAATCTGGACTTAGTCATTCTGGGTCTGAGTTGACCCTTTTCTAATTTAGGTTAGGACCATTTGAAAGTTTTATCCCTATTAGTAAATAGCTTAGGTTGGGTTGAGTCTATCCTTGCGATTTAACTTTTCATCTAACCCAATTCAAACGAACTATTCGCACTCTAACCCACTCGGAAACTCATCTGTTAATTAGGTTGTGTTGAGTCCATTCTTGATATTTAACTTTTCATCCAACCCAACTATTAGCACTCTGACCCACAGCTCTGAATCTAATCTGTTAATTGATGAAGTTAACCCCTCCAATTTTCAGGCTGAGTTCTGCTTGGACATTTTCAACCCAATTAACAAATGGGTCAAGTTATATACAGCTTGTAGATTGTTTTTTATATAAATGAGCTTGTACAAGTTTTTTTTGTTTCTTTGGTAAAACAAGCTTGGAGAAGTTAGGAACACCCAACTCAACCCGTTCTCACTCCGACATGGTGTGTGTGACATGATTTGACTAGTGGTTCCCACATAATTTAATATCATCAGGTGGAAAGCTCCCAGAATTTGCACGAGTAACTTGAACAACAGCCCGGCCGGGTTGTTTAGGTGATTTTATCCTGCAGGTTAGCTATAAAACTTTTTGACCCCCGACTTTAATGTGGATCCTGATGTTTGGATAGTGGATAGCAAGGATTGAAAATCTGTTAGGCTCCGTCCCGAGCTAATCCCGATTAGCTCTAATTGATCAAGATCAAGACTAATTAAGCCGATTTTAATGCTTTAATGGTGATTTATCGCCAAATGAAGTTGAATTAGCCTAGTGTGGTTACTATGAGCTTAGTAACTAAGATTAAGAACTAAATGGAATGAAAATGAGACTCAAATGAGCAAATTGAGCAAATTAAAGGGTTTGTGTATAAATACGGATTTATACGTATTTTGTCGGATTCGGAAACTCTTGATACCCGCATGTGTATCTTTATGAGTACGACAAATTACATAAAAGACTTGAATGGATTCGACGAGAAATGAATCAAATGGACCTTGAGTTGACTTGAAATGGAATTAAAGTGAATTAGGGGGGGTTAAATGCAAAAATGGGCTTATAAGATAAGATGATGAACTCAAATGAGTTCATTCATCTCCAGCAACATAACAGCAGCCGTTTCACCCTTTTTCTTCTTCTTTCTTCCTCCATTTCTTCATCATTAAGTGTGAATCAAGTGAAGGAGCAAGTGAAGGAGTTCATCTTCTCCCTCTTCCTCATCACTTTCTTGAGTTTCCTTGGAAATTAGAGCTTCGAAGAGTGGATTTTTATCTTAAATCCAAGCTAACCAAAGGAGAAACTTCACATAAGGCAAGTGATGCATGTATTTATGCTTAGTGAGGAGTTTTCTATTGAATTTCATGGAAAGGAATGGTGAATCAGTTATTAGCATGAATTATGAGTTGATTTGTGGATTTTTAAACCCTTAATTAGATTATGTTCATTATGGTTGAATGATAAGAATGAGTAAGATTAGTCTTCTTATTATCTCCATAAATTAATTGCTCATTAGGTACATCAGTGGTGTAAGAAATAAGGGAAGAAAAACTCAGTTCAGCAGCTGAAACCGATATGGGCCAGCCGGATTGGGCCTGCCCGAGTGGGTCGGCCCATTGGGCCAAAAGGGCCAACTTCGAATGGCCATAACTTTTGACGCATATGTTCGATTTTTGAGTTCTATATATCGTTGGAAAGCTCTTGGAACGTAGAAACCAATGGTATACACCTCTTAGTGAGCATATATTGGGAGATAAAGTGGATATGGGGACAAGTATAACCGGGCCTTCCCAAGTCGACCTGGCCCACTGAGAATTGTCCGGAAAGTGTAGATTAAGTCCAAGTTTCTTGGATTAGAAAACTTAAGCATTGTCCGGAAAGTGTAGATTAAGTCCGAGTTTCTTGGATTAGAAAACTTAAGCATCGAGATTAATGTTAATCGTGTTTATACAATCCTAAGTGTTAACGAGGGTTATCCTAATGCACAAATACCTAAGTAATATCATCAATAGTAATACGTGCATCGATAACAACCGTTCACTTACAGGTGGGTTAGAGGATTAGTTGCAAGTGAGATTTAAATTAATAGGAATTGTTAAAGGGTCTGGCACTACCTAGTGGTTTCCGAACTCATTATTGAATGGAATTAAATGAATTGATAAATGAACTGAATGAAATGACTATTCCTATTGCAGTAGATGAGATTGGGTGTTCCGGAGCCCGTGGGACACCAGTGATCTCTGATCAAGACACTAGGAGATCTCACCACACTGGACCGAAAGGTCATTGACTAAAAAGTCATACACTGAAAATCCATTGTTAAATATTGAACATGATGACTAAATGAATATGAAATGCTTCCTTTTGGGAAGAAATGCATGGAGTTGAAACCCATGCTAGTGTAGTTGCCAGTATATGATATTGTTCATGGTATTTATTATGAACTGTTTAGCACTGTTAAACAATGCATTGTTAGGAATTATGAAATGTTATAAATATATGTATACTTTGTTGAACTGTCGTGTTCACGGTATTACTGATGATATTAGAGGCTCAGTTACCAGTGTCGGTCCTTCCGAGACCGTCCCGCCAGCGCAGGAGGCCCATTCGCTACCTCCAGGAGGTCTAGCTGAATGGACGTAATTCAGAGAGCGGGTTCATTGAAGTCTTTTGACAACTTTTTAGAAGTTGTTTATATATTCATTTTGGTATTGTAGGTACTGTATATGATGTCCCCTGCATTGTATTTAAATATGTAGTGGTTGATAAATGAAACGATGTAAATGGACTGTACAGTTTTAATGTAAAGTGTTTAATTCATTGTGTTAAAGAATTGTCAATGTATTTTATTTGTATATTCCGCACAACTGTACATTGACAGGTATTATGCAAGATCCCTTGTAGATTCGTTTTAACTTCGGTTATTTCGGATCTACGGGAGTAAGTATGAACATCGCGACCCGGGGGTTAATCCTAATGACTCTGATCTCGGGTCCGGATCGTGACAAGATCCCACACAATAACAACTGTGGAACTCTTGCATGTGAAAATTCTACTGACATTTTAATGGGATGAGCTTGAGCTCGGGCTTGAAAATATTTTCTCCGTACCAATAAATTGAACTTGTTTGTGCAGCAAAGCTTTCTACAGTCGCAGATTTTTATTTTCACAGGAGAGGGATATCTTTCATTCTTAATTTTTATTGTCTCACGATAAATCAGAATCCTCTTTATCAAGAAAAATTGTTTTACCCCTTTTCTCCAAGGATAACATATTGTACCAAACAATGAGACGGTAAATTTTCCGGAAATCAAAACTATTTTTTTTTTTTCACATAGTCGTCTTGTTGAACAGATCAACCAAACTCAAGCTAGGGCACTAGTGGCCGTGATTCCCAACTGCAATAAATACATCAGGAATCTTCATTTATTTTTTGAAAATTATAGGGCCGCCATTCCACTACTTGGACCCTAGTGCTTTCCACGTGTGTGCATGTGTGTGATTCTTTATTTAAAGTGCCTTAAAAAGGTTAAGAAGTGTGTTACACAACATCAACCGGATAGAACTTCTTACTTTACATCATTCGTGTTTATATACAACATGCCTGACAGGATTTTTCGTGATTTTTGGTGGGGGATAGAGTTGAAAAGAAAAGTGTTCACATCATTAAGTGGAATGACATTTTTAAGTAATTCGATTGAGAATGGTGGACTAGGGATTAGAAGAATTGAGACTAACAACAAAACCTTGCTTGCCGCAAGAGAGATTCGAAACATCTTACAAAAACCCTAATCTCCTTTGATTAAAGTTATTGAAAGTTAAATATTGTCCTAATAAATCACTAAGTTATAGGCTTCTCGTAGGAAGGGAGATTGTTGGTTTTGAAAGGGCTTTTCTAAAACTCTTGGTTTTATAGATGAGGATTTTGTGTGGTTGGTTGGAAATGAGGAAGGATTTCTATCTGGCAGCATAAGTGGATTCCTTGTGCTTAAATGCTTTAAAAAAAAAACCCTTCTCCTCCCCCATTTGACCACAACATGGTTGTTAATGATGTTTTGTATAGTCATAAAGAATGGAATATCCAAAAGAATAGATGTACTTTTGATGATCCTAGAGATGTCGAGGATATTAAAAGGGCCTTTATCTCTAAGTCCTTTAAAGAGGATAGGGGGATATGGATTTATTCTAAAGATGGTAATCTGACTACCAAATCGGCTTATAATTTCCTAATTAATAAGGATCTTAATCAAAACGGTCCAGATGTAAATTAGAAGCAATTTTGAACAATGAGGATCTTAATCGAAACGATTGTAAGGATGGAGATGTTTAAAAGATGCTTATTCATGTTAGATCACTCATCAAGGTAAGATCTTGTTTTGCTAATTTCTCTTCTTATTGCCTTTGATGTGAAAATAGAGAGGAAACTATTGAGCACATTTTGTTGTTTTGGGACTATGTCCGTGCAGTGCGGTTTGGATCCCAATTTGGTGTATTGACAAACAAGTTTACCTTCCACAATATTCTTGATTGGTGGAAGATGTGCTATATCGAGTCCCGACTCCAAGGCCTGTTGTGTTGCCATATGGGGGTGCAATATGGAAGGCTAGAAATGAGTGTAGCATTAATAGAAATGTCTTAAGCCATTTGTGGGCCTTATCCCTTGCCAATAGAATGTTACGGATTCCAAAATCATACCCGCAAAACCTACCTTGTGGCTATGAACGATCCACATTCAAGGGGGTGGGAGTTGGGACTAAAAGGAATTCCGCCATGTGATGCTTCCTTTTATCTGTAGTCGTGGTGATTCAAGCTTAGGTTTTGCCATGTGTAACACCCCAATCCCACGTCGAATATGCAAGGCGTCCGGATCCTGGCTATAAGTCCGTTCTCCCACCTATTTCAACATGAGGTATTTTGGGACGCCTGCAAGCCAGCCCAGAAATAAAATCATACAGGCTAAAGTGAACAATATTCTGCTGGTGGGATGGGTCTGTGACACCATGTATTTTAGGTTATTAGTTTTTTTTTTTTTTACCGTAGGTTTTCTCCAAAGGACCCAGAACATCTTCATCTAAGGGCTAATAAAGGTGCGGCTAGTCAAGGCTAATTTTGTGTTTGGATGCGTTGGAGGTGGTTATAGTGGTAAAGGGCGGCGTCGACAGGCAAATTTGTTCAATAGTTTGCTACATTATGGAATGATATGGTAGTTTTTAGTCCTTCTAAGTTTGTATATTTCAAGGGACAAAAACATTTTTTGCCCATTACCTTGCTTATATTTGGGCAATTGGGCAGATCTTTTTTGTGGCTGGCTGTGTTCTTTTCTTCTTTTATTTTGGGTTTCTTGGGTGTTTTTTATTTACAAAAAATAAAAAATAAAAACAAGAGCCAGATGTTTCTGCCAAAAACTGTTACACACTCATTTAGTAGGCTTATTATATTTTTTTAAAGATAAAAGGCTTTATTCAAAAGAAATCTTTAAAAAAATCACATTTTGTATGTTATGCAAATTTCCAAAATAAGTTGTGTTATATTTATATATATACAAAAGGGAGATGATCATTTGCTGACATGAAATGTGAGTTTCTACAAAGATAAGTTAGTTCGACCATACAGTTGGCCCAATATTTGCTTGAGAATGTGTACCACTCACCTAACTAGCCAGGAAAAAAAAAAAAAAAAAAGGAAAAAAACCATATGGCCTCCCTAGAATATGCACTCAGCCAAATAAAAACTCATTCGTTTCATCAATTTGTGATAAATTATGGAATGGAACCTATATTTTTTAATCTAATATTGATCACTGTTGGCCGTATAATACAAACTAGTGAGAAAGGCCCGTGCTAATCTTGGGCGCTAAAATAAAATAATAATTAACCAAGTATGACAAATTGATTTGATATTATAGTCCAATTTTTTATGGGTTGGAGTAGATAAAAGTAGGAAGAGATGGACAGGGAGATTGTCTGGGGCTTCAGATAAGGAAGAGATTTGACTGAGAAGATATAGAAAGAAACATGTAAGAGAAATTTTAGGGAAAGATTAATAAGAGTTTCTCGATACATACCTTTCATTGTGGTAAGTGTTTTAGCATTTTTTGTAACAATAAAAATTGAAATTGAAATTGAAAATCCAAATTCTCAAATTGATTTGAGATTAGAGTCTACTTTTATAATCGATTAGCAATTCGAACTCTAATTTCGAAATCGATTTGTACATCGATAATATATAATAATTTGTTAGATTAAGGAGTCAGTATGGCCCAGATGAGCTTCTAGGTCATCCACAAGTGAGTTCCCATGTAGACTTTCACCATATATAGGATCTGTACTAACACTCTCATGTAGAATACTATGGTTATACGAAGAATTTGAGAATGACATGGTTATTTTGAAAAAAATAATTAAACTCGAAAAATATCGCATCCGAAGAACAGTATTAGATGCTACACTCAAAATTACTTAGGCCCCCACATATAAAATCGGTCAATTTCTAATTAACATCTTGCTATCATTAATCCAAATTAAAATCATGTACCCCAATTTAGCATATGCCAAATGAATAACTACGGCTATAACATGAAAACCAGGAACTCGGAAATCATTCACAAAGAAAATGTTCTTTATCTTGGTGATCTTTTTTTGGTAGAAGAAGAGAGCTTTCACAAACACAGTTGCCACAAAAGGCAGGACTGATTTTCTTTATGTCATTACATTTCAAATTTCATCTTATCCATCCCCACAAAGCCAGCCACTTTAACAGTACAAAAGAGGACATGACTCAACCTATTATATAGAGATTACAGCAAACATTACTAGATAACATATACTATAACTCGAAGATAATCATATATTGTAGACATGTTTAGGAAGACGAGGCTCAACCACAGCCTCAAGGGGCACCTTCCGCGGGGTCGAGAGCCCAAAGATTTCATCCATGTCCAGATCCTTCTCAGTCACTGGTTCCGGAAGCCTCCATTTGAACCCATGCAAGAGGTTAGCCAGAGTCAATTGAATCACCTTTAATCCTAGACTGTAACCAGGGCACATCCTCCTACCAGCCCCAAACGGCAACAGTTCAAAATCATGTCCTTTCACATCAATATTTTTCCCTAAAAACCTCTCTGGGCGAAATTCATTGGGGTTGTCCCAAATTTCTGGGTCCCTTCCAATGGTCCAAACATTTACCATAGCTCGAGTTCCTGCAGGTATATCGTAGCCGTTGATAGTGCAATCCTCTCTGGCCATGCGGGGCACCAACATTGGGGCCACAGGGTGCATTCTCATTGTCTCCTTCATGATTGCTTCCACATATGGAAGATTTTGGACATCCTTCTCTTCAACCCAGCAATCTTTTCCAATTACGCGGTCTAATTCTTCTGTGGCCCTTTCGAAGATTTGTGGATGTTTCAAGAGCTCAGATAATGCCCATTCCACCGTCACTGCTGAGCTTTCTGTGCCCCCTGCTATTAAGTCCTGTAACCAATAAAAGACAGCACATATATATAAGGGCATGTTTGAAAGCAGAAGTTTTCAGTGGTAATGCTTTTCTTATTCTAGTGTAAATCTGGAGGCAGTAAATTTTCACCTCTTTACTAAAAAATCATTTTCTACGAAAAGGACAAAAATGATTCCACTTGATTAAATGAAAGAAAAAAAAAAAAAAACAGAGAATTTTCAGACGAAAACAATGAACAATCATTCTATCTTTGAAACCATTTCTATCTTTGTTAAAAAATGCTCCTTACTGTTAAAAAATGCTCCTTGTTAGAATTATTGGGCTTAATTATGTGAGTCCATTGACCACAGGCCAACGTGGCCCACATAAGCCCAATAATTCTACCTCTTTCCCTCTTGAGTCCTTGCCACAAACTTTTCCACCCAAAACTGTTCAAATGTTAGTCCCATACAAAAACTTGAACTTCTTGAATTTAGATAATTTCAAAGACTATTCACTTGTGTTTTTGCTTTGAAAAGTCCTGATATCTTTTGGAAGGATTACTTACTGCAGTTTAAGAATCCTCCTCCTCCACCACCACCACCACCACCACCACCACCACCACCAGCCTAGCAAATCAAAACAGAAAATAACCCTTTTAACCGGAATGGGCCCACCCCAGCCCAGCAGTCAAACCATCCTCCAAATCAATTATCCCCACCAAGATCAAACGGTATAAAAACAAATTAATCATACCTGAGTAAATGCCTTGACTCCGGTCCTACCCAACTTAACATCGAGATCCGGATCATCAGCAAGCTGCAACAAGACATCCACCATATCCTGAGCAACATAATCCTTCACACCACTCCTCCTCTCATTGTGCTCATCAAGCACATGCTCCAGAAACCTATCAAACTTCTTACTGAGGGTCTTCATCCTTCTCACATATCCCTGCAAGTCCAAGAACCCAATCCAAGGAATCGAGTCTCCAATATTCAAAACCCCATTCAGCAAAAACAACTCGTCCATCATCTTCTTAAACTCATCTGGAGTCACTATCGGCGTCTCTGACTCTGTCTCCTCCGTGTACTTCTTCCCCAACACCATCCGGCTTATGACGTTGAGGCTGACAGTGGAAAGATGGTCTTTGAGGAGGACGGTCTCGCCGGAGGCGGCGAAGAGGCCGCGCAGCAGTGCCCGCGTCTCCTCCGCTCGGATGTACTCGTAGGAGTCGAGCCGACGGGCACTGAAGAGCTCCATCAGACACATCTTCCTGGCCTGCCGCCAGTAGGCGCCGTAGGGGGACCAGGTGATGTCGGAGTAGTTGTAGGTGGTGTACTTTCCGGCGGCTGTTTTGGGTCGGGAGGCGAATTTAAGGTCTTGGGTTTTGAGGATTTCTTTGGCCATTTCGACGGAGGAGGCGATGACGACCGGAAAGGAGCCGAATTTGAGGTGCATGAGGGGGCCGTATTTGAGGGAGAGGTGGTGGATGGAGCGGTGGGGGAGGGAGCCGATTAGGTCGAGGTTGCCGATGATCGGCCATGGTTTGGGGCCTGGGGGGAGGTTTATGTTTTTCCGGCGACGGAATCCGGCGGCTAAGGCACGGAAGAAGAGGGCGAGAGAAGTGAGGAAGAGAGCTAGAAAGAGAGCTGATGTTGCAGAGGACTCCATGTTGGCTATGTTCTGGTTGGGTTGGGGGAACTGGGTTGGGTTAGAGTGAGAGAAGTTTGGGTTGTGGGTGTGATATTTATAATGGATCTATGTAAGTACAATAAAGATTTTTCTATTGCTTTGGGTCCTTGTTTATTCCAGTCAATGCGATGGTCATGTGATTATTTTAATTGTGTGGAAAGATATTCTTAATTTTTATTGTGGGGATTCTAATTTCCCTGTTCTAGTGATAACAAATGTTTAATTGTTTGTTAAAGGCAATGATCAGTGGTCCAAATTGCCCTTGTAAGGCCTTCTTTGAAAAAAAAATACATGATATTGATGTTTCTCACTATTGAACAATCAGTGAATACTAGCACAATGTCCTGTGACGGTTTAAACATATGCAAATTAAATAATAAAATAACTTTAATATTTAAATTAAATATTAATTAATAAATAAAAAACCTAAATGATCAATTCATTTGTGTGATTTCAAAATATAAGTTCATATTATCATATAATTAACTAAAAAGAATATAATAATGTTTGAGTTAAATTCTTAATAATGTTAGAAGAACATTTAGATTTTTAGTAAAATTGGAGGCGATCTTATTGAATTGAATTACAAATACGTATTTAAAACAAAAACTATACCTTCATCGGAATCCGTAGGCATATATGTGAGAAATAGAGCGGTACCAATATTAGACATATGAGCAAATTTGTGATAGTGTGGCGATAGAGAAAGAAAAGTTTGTGTGAGGTGTGGAGGAATATGAGTTTTAATGCTTTAGAAAAGAGATGTTTCCTTAGGAGGGAGAGGCGTAAAGGGATGTCTCTTAACATGAAAGGTTGTATCTATGTTTTCTAAACCGATGGAAGAAGATAGCCCCTTGACATGGATAGATCTGGTGACGTGACTCAAGGAGGGATGAGAATCCTACATTTTTTTCCGACTGCTCCAAGCTTTAAAGAATAAGAATAACAAGTCTTAAATGGCGCCTCTAATCTCATTTGTACAGAGGCATCTAAAATAGGGCCATAAGAAAAATAGTCAAAAAATAAAGAGGTTAAAGACTTAAAGCACTTATTTTTCACAAGCACTGAAATGGAGTGTTTTATTTTAAAAGGATTTGTCTTTTCTATTTTCCCTAGAGCATCTCATTTTTTTATTTTATTTTATTTTATTTTGGTAAGGTAGAATAATCATTAAAAACGTAGGAAAGGACCCAACAGCTACTTTTTCTAAAAATATGAACTACTAAATTTAATTTTCTAAAAAAAAATAAAAATCAACCGACTCAAAATGAGCACACATCTCATTTAATTTCATATCAAACAGCATTGTTTCACGGTTTTCGCAATGTGGGGCTCACTAGATAACACACTCAAATGGCAGGGGATCTGTTTCCCACTCAAATATATGCACAGGTTTTACATTTGAGTCTTCTGGAGATAATTCAAACTCGCTTTCCCTGTGAGAATCACGAGGCAGCCAGCATGGTATCTGTGGACCGTGGCCATTGCACGTTTTGGCAAGGAAGAAAGTAAAAATAAGATAGCACATTTATGTAGGACAATGGAAAATTGGTTCCATGGAGCTTTTCCTCTAGCTTGGAGATTTTCTTTCTACATCATAGGAAAGGCTTTTCTCATTAGTCGTGGGAACTTAGCTCATTTTTGCATTTCTTCTCCCTGAAAAGCGGTGGAACCAAATGTTGATTTTACTATAGCACAAAAAATCTTTTCCGTTATTTATATATTTTTTCTTTAGAACAGTGCGCACACAACATTTTCGAGAGTAATGGCACATGCATTTGTGCAACCGTATTTCCGCAGATAAAGGCATGGATAATTGTTGTCTTGTGAAAATCATGATACAGCCCATGCGTAAAAGGCATGCAAGCTTGGCTGTTTTCCTTAGCAAAAAAAATTTCATATTTGGTTTGGCTAAAAAATGAGCTACATTTTTCCCAAATCCATAAAAAAGCGTGAAGTCTAGGAGAAAAAAAACTTCTGCTGGAAGAGATTTTCCATGGACATACTTATTAAGCATGCCCTAAATGCACGTTTGTGCACGTGATGTTCTGCTGAAGGTGAGTGGAAAACGGAAAAGACGTTTTGCACTGCAATAAATTTCATGTTAGGTATCGCCTCTTTTTTTAGAAAAAAAAAACAAAAAGTGAAAAGAAAGAACTATAGGATTTTACCGAAAAAATCCCCTTAGACTCGTTCAAGATAAAAAAAGGGCTTAGAAAGTCTCCATGCTTTGCAGTGGTCCTACAAGCCTGATTTGGTTTAGTTTTTTTTTCAGTTTTCCCTGAGAGGGGATATCGCCGCTCATCTTGCCCTTTTATAGTCGATCAAAACCCATTTTCCCATTGTTCATCTTCTTCCTTTCCCTCACCTCCTCCATCGATCTAAACCCAATTGATCACAGGCGTTGCTCATCGATTCAAAAGCTTTTGCTTCCACATCTTTCACCTTCTAGCAAGCACGCAGAGATCCTAGTTGTATTTTTCATCTTTGTGGCCTACAACTCGTCGGAGATCAAGGAGTGTAGAATATGAAACCCTACAAAATTACACTATTGTGACGTTTAATATGTGAGGTTTGAGTTTGAGATGGAGTTGGAGGAAGGAGGAGAACAAGCAGCTGAGGAAGAAAGAAGATGAAAAATGGGTGGAGGAAGGAAGTGGAGGAGGAAGAAGAAGAAATAAGAGTAGGGATAATCACGGGTGAGTGGGGATATCCCCGCTCATGACATGTGCAACTCTCATATGAATATGTTCATTCTTTAGAAAAACTTTGTCATGGGTGGGGATATCGCCGCTCATCGCATATAAGCTTCATATATTGAGCGAAGACATCCCCTCACCTAAAAGATTAAGCTCCCAGTTCATCCCTTGGGAAAATCTGTCATGAGAAGGGATATCGCCACCTATCATCTATAAACTTCATATATTGAGCGGGGATATCCCCTCACATAAAAGATTAAGCTCTCGTATAAGTGTGTTCATCATTGGGAAAAAAAACTGTCATGAACGGGGATATCGCCGCTCACCCGCGATTGTCTCCGCTCATTTTTCTTCTTTTTCCTCCTCCTTTTCCTTCCTCCTCTACTCATTTTTCATATTCTCCCTCCTCTTCCTTCCTCATCCGCTCGTTTTTCGTCTTGCTTCTTCCTCCAACTCCAACTCCAACTCCAACTCAATCTCAAACCCAAACCTCACATATTAAACGTCACAATAGAGAAATAGAGTAGGGTTTCGTGTTCTACACTCCTTGAGATCCAATGAGTTGTGGGTCACGAAGAGGAAAAATACAAGTAGGATCTCCACGTGCTTGCTAGAAGGTGAAAAGAGGTGGAAGATGAAGCATTGTAATCGACAGTGAGCGCCTTGGGTTGAGATCGATGGAGGAGGTGAAGGAAATGAGGAAGATGAAAAAATGGGAAAAATGAGTTTTGATCGATTGTAAAAAGGCAAGATGAGCGGCGATATCCCCTCTCAAGAAATCTAAAAAAAACTAAACTAAATCAAGCCTGTAGGACCACTGCAGTGCATGAAAACTTTTTAAGTCCATTTTGATCTTCAACGAGTCTAAAGGGATTCCAGAATTTTATATTCGAAGACCGAACGCCCAATAATGCACCACCTCTATATAATATATATAAAGATGTATAGAGTATACATTAATGTAATATTAAGTATTTGAGTCTAGGTCCTGGCCCATTTTTTCGGTTTAGGTCCATGTTCCATATTTTAATTTAAATTTGAGAACGAACATATTTCCTAAAACTCGGATCAGGTTGGGATACAGCTTTGAGTATTGGTCCGCTATTGAGATTTAGGTTTGAGCCTAAGTAAGCATGCAACCAACCTTAACTTGATTCATTTTCATCCCTTCTTAAGTTATTTATGACTTTAATTACTTGGAATTCTTTTTTTTTTTTTTTTAAGGGAAGAAGAATTACTTGCTATTCTTTCATGACAAGAAGAAAAAAAAATGTCAGCCACTGGGCCATGATACTCATGGTTGAGCGATATTAGCAATTGAGTCTCTCACACATGTCCTGGGAATGATCCCAGGGCCCTCAAATTTAAAATATCACTCCTTATCACTATTCCAGCTAGCAAAAAAAAAGTCCTTCACTGGTAACTCACTCATCTAAACACGTAACCTTATTTGTTCATGAACCTAGTGATGAAGATCAAAATAGGCATTTAGCTAGTCAAAATCCTTTTTCTTATTGCTATATTGGGGATATTGGTCGTGCAAGGCACATCCCTCTTTGAGGCCAACCCAACCGTGTCATGCCGAGGTAAACTGGGGCTCGGCCCGTGCCTCCCAAGGGCCTGCCCACAGGCATCTCCTAGAATTTTTTTTAATTTTATTTATATAAATTGAAAAAGACTTTATAGACTTTTAGGGTTCTTAACTTGAAATAAAGTTGAGACTATTAATATAAATTCACAAACATTGATGGTAATTTATAAATGAAAAATAGGATTTAAGTTATTTTAACTTTTATATTTTATTTATATGAAAACAGATATTTTTTATATAAATATCGTGTTGGGCCATTTTGTGTCAGCCCACGGCCCGGTTTCTTCGTGCTGAGGCACGTCGTGCACGAGCACGACCATGGTGGCTCGGCCCAATTATTATAGCTATTATATACTATTTAATATAGTTGGCTCCCCCATAGGGCTGGGGACTGGAAGGGCACATTACCTACATTGACGGACTGGCCCGGCCAGCACAAACCAAAGGATGGATCGTACTAGGGCAGGGAACCGCGGGCTGTGGTATGGCACTGCACGGCACGGCCCCATGCCTTTATGGTGCCGTGCCTTGCGAGGCACGGGGTGGCGCGACATTGTATTCAAAAACAGAATATTTTTTTATATAAATAAAATATAAACCTTAAAATAATTAAATTTTATTTTCCATTTGTATATTAGCATCAATATTTGTGCATTTATTTTAATAGTGACATTTTATTTCAAGTTGAGAACCCTAAAAGTCTATAAAATCTCTTTGAATTTTTTTTTTCTTTTAAAGAAGTTAGGAAAGGCAAATCGGCTGGCTAGTGGGTAGCACGCCCCAGCATGACATGACCAAACCCATGTCGTTGGCCATGCAGGCCAACCCTAGCCAACCTGGGCATGGCCTAGGCACTTGGGCCAGCCTCAAAGCAGGTCATGCCGTGTTTACAATCCTACTAGTAGCCCTCAAAGCGGTGACACTATGTCGATGCGTAGTGTGCAGGGCAGACCTAAGTAATGCTATGCAGGTGCAAGTGCACCCACGAGATTTGATAAACTCTTTAATAATATTTAAAAAAAAAATTATTTCCTTATTTGGATTCTTAATTTGACCATAGCCCGCAACACCAAATAAAAATCGTTGATCCACCGTTAATAGTGTGTGTGGTGGGTTGAGTGTTCCTAGGCCTGACTGATACACAAATAGTCCATCGATGCATGCGGACTGTGCTACGATGCCTAAAACAGTGAATGTTGGTCTTTCGGTTCGGATTGGTGCTGCTACTCAGTCGTTGGTACAGTGTGGTGCATTGCCTAATGCTGTTGTGTTGCCTTTCGTGCGTGCAGTGTGCTGGCTCTGTAGTTGGTGGTGTGCAGGGAATGGTCTTTGTTCAGTGGCATGGTGCTGTGGTCGACTCGGTGTGCACATGTTGCTCACTGGCGGATCAACCAACCATGTGATGCTAGCAACAGGCAGACGGTGCACGGCAGAAAACATGCACGATGGTGTAGGAACGACAGCCCGATTTATTTCTTCAATCTCAGACATCTACTCCCACGAGGTGGAGGATCGTGGTCGGTAGGGTTTCCTACTATGTACGCAGTGGGTGGCTGAATAGACCAGTGCAGGCTGTTTGCACCAAATATGCACTGTATTTCACACCAATGGTCTTGGTTGGCTCGATTGACCTTTGGTGGGACTTGGATGGTTAATTGGCGTGTGAGTGCACTCCCTCGTGCCTGGGCCTGCGTGGTTCAAACAAATGGAACCTGAATGCAATGCATGCTGCACACTCCTTGACTTGGTGTTGAGTGTTGTGGGAATGCCTTGGTTGATGTGCTAGCCGCATTTGCAGCATTTATGGCAATGAAAATGGATCTCCTGCTTGTTCGGATGCAATTGACTTGGTAGGTGCCGCTTTAATGTGGCAGCCACATGTGCAGCGGTTATAAGGAACTGGATCTTCTGTTTGGTCCGAACAGGGATTCTTATCCCGGTTATAAAGTCAAAATAGTTGAGAACCCTTGAAAAAAAATTTCAGTTATTACCCACCATTATCAATTAAAATAAATGGGAGAGTGTTTGTTGTTATATTAAAAATGGATTATGAAATAATCCACTACTATAGTTAGGTTAACTCTCTCAGCTGGTCAAACACGGTCGAGGTTGCTGGGAACTTTCTTTTGGGTTTCGTGTATCTCGCTGGGGAAGGTAAGTGGAAATGGAAAGGAAGGTTGTTGGTGAGATATTCATGATTGACATTGAAAGTAGCTGAAAGTCCTTGCTGACTTCCCTCGTTTCATAAATTTGAAGACCTTGACTTGGACCGTAGGTGGGTGGAGTCAGTGGTGGGGTCATTTTAATAAAGCAGTCAAAGTAGAAGCAGATGTCGCGAAGATTACAGTGTTTCTTCTCGGTCTATGGCATCCTTCTCCCATTGGTCTTTGGCATCTTTCTCCCACCAACTCACAACCACACAACCAATTATTTTTACGTTGCAGGTCCAAAACTACACTCCCACGTATCGGACTAGATTTATCCGACTTTCCTATAAACCTGAAGAGATTAGTTCAGTCTAAAATTAAAAACCCTTCAATAAAAAGTAGAAAAAAACTACCTTGATATATTTTTTTTCTTTAAAAACCCAACTACCTTGATCGTTGATACTACATGCCGAAGTTTGTTCAGTACCACTAGAGAGTTGGGACGACTCTTTTTAGTTTGTCTGGCTACTGGTACCAGCCCTACGGCTACGAGATAAGAGTGTGAGTTTGACATCTAACTTTTTTAGAAATTAATTTTATTAGAAGTTGGTTGTCAAAAAATATGATTATGAAATGGATTATTCACGGGGGTAGCATTTCTATTTGACCGTCCATTTTGTAGCCTTTTATTGAATTTTTTTTGGGGGTCTTATGTGAAAACGGTTGAAAATCACTGCCGCTATTGGGCCTTGTAGACTCCATGAATCAGGATCTACAAATTGAGAATCAACATCCTCTATGTTAGGTATTTTAGTATTGTCAAAATTCATGGGTTGGACAAAACTCTAAGTCTTTTGAGTTGTAATGCTTTTTAGAAAATGACTCTGTAGAATAGAAGATTGGAAAGACTCAGAAGAAGAAAGCTGAAGAAACTTAGCTGAATTTCCGGATCATCTAGAATGGGGTCCGCTCGAGCGAACGTCTCATCCGCTCGAGCGAAGTCAACATAGCCTAGACGCACTGACAGAAAATTTTTATGCCAAGACAGAACCTCTTCCGCTCGAGCGGATAGTGGGTCCGCTCAAGCGAACATGTGCGCAGAAAACGGGAAAGTCTCTATTCTGATTCGAATTAGTTTCCCTTTGAAACTGTCTTTCCCAGTTTGAGTCCTACTTGTGCACTAAGTCTAAGGCACGAATTTGAGGCTATTTAAAGGGTGTTTCTCTCAACCCTAGAAGAAGATCACCACCATCACAACTCTCATTGATCTGAGTCAGAAATATCTTAGAGAGAGTTAATTCTCTAGAGCCAGTGAGAGATCATTCTGAAAGGCTGCTCTAGAAGGTTGTTGCTGCTTCTACTTTTCTTGTAGAAGATTGATCATCTTGGTTAACAAGGTGCGAGGAGATCAAGTAAGGAGAACAGGGCGCAGTGGATGTCATGTCAGTGGATTCTTTGCAAGAATAACTACAGTCCTTAGGTCGAGGTACAGACTGAGGTAAAGGAGCTTGTGAGTATATCTTGTAACTGTTCGTGAACTATTGATTTCTGGTTCGTGGTTTTTCTCCATGGATAGGGTTTCCACGCTAAATATTGTGACTGCCTTCTTGTGGTGTGTGATTGGTAGATAGCTAGTTCTATATTGTCTGATTGGTTTATTTCCGCTCAATGGATTGGTTAAATTAGAATTAGTAATCCATTCTGGTAACCCTCAAGGGGATTTTTTACTCTACATCTCGTTTATTTGGATGAAATTGAGCTCATAAGAATTCTAAGATATTTCTTCCTATCAAAGTTGCTAAAAAATGTGAAAAGAAAGGTGAAGATCCACTAATGACTATTAAATATTCTCTACTTTGGTACAAGATGATTATCCATCCATCACCTTGATAAGTCAAATCTTAACAACGTTGTTAAATTTGTATGGAGTTGAATTTATTAGCTTAAACTCTTATAAATTCAATTCCATGCAAATTTTATAGCAATTAATATTTAAAATGAATCAAGCTTGAGCAAACTTATGCATAACTTGTATTTTAATTGAGCTTAGCCCGATCACTTTTTTTCTAAGCTAAGTTCCAAATTGCATTGTAGAACTATGAAACCAACTTGAGAGTGCAAGCTTCTTAGCTTGAGTGGAGTATAGCTCGCTCCACTGACATCACTATACGCATAAGCATTGTAGAAAACTTTCTGAAATCGGTGCTTATTCAAGAATGGCCAAAGCCAAACAACAATAATATATAATATCTTAATATTATACTATTTTATTCCCCATTACTTTTTTCAAGCAATATTTAAATAAATCATTTTATTGAGTGTGCATTTAATGTGTATGCATTTAAAGGAGTCGTTAAATAAGGCAACAGTCAATTCTTAATAATTATACGTATAATAGATGGTTAATCCAATAGACTTGTTTGGTTGTAAGCGTTTCTGAATACAAGAGTTTCTTTTTTTTGAAATTCTTGATAGAAATAAATATGAGGGTTGTCTCCGGAAATTCTAAATTCTCTATTTGATTGAGTTAAGAAGGTGGGAATTTGCGAAGCTGGTATGTGAACTTTTCGTTAGTAGATTTATTACAATTTTTAATTTCGAAATGCCATCTTTTCATTAGCATTTTAAAATTCTACAAATGGAACAAGCATTTGGAACTCTCCACACACTCCAAACAATACATTTCAAAATGCTTATAACCAAATATGTCCTTAAAGAAGCATCATTTCGTACATAGAGTTTGTTGATTTGGAACCTAAAGTAGATTTGGATTCATTTTGATCTGTGGCGTATCAAGGGTTGTGCAAATATTTATTTATTTTTTATCGTGGTATACGCATTTTTTCTCAAGCATAAGATTAGTTTTAATTTCCCATCATTAAATATCCTTGATGTGTTTGTGTTTGTTGCTTGTGGAGGTCTCCTTATTTTTAAAGTATAGTCGTGCTCGTGTCGCACACGGTGGACACTGGACAATGACGTCCTGCGGTTGGTTCGCAGGACTCTTCCAAATGCGTGTGGGGCAGCACCACTAACGAACTATGACCAGACTTTTGCGGTGTTTTGATATTGATTGATTGATTCTCTCCTTTTTAAAAGATCTTTGATTGTGAGTCATGTACTGCTTCTGGAATGCTCCCACGGTCGTCTCTCAAAGCTCGACTTCGGACTTCGGATTCCTTGCCGCAACTATTACCGGCGGCGGCCAGCAGTGCAGCATGTGTGGTAACTTCATCATGGCCCCACATCATAATTAATCCAGACGCTTAAAGATGAATCAGATACCCTCTAAAGACTTATCCTAAAATCTCAGTTGGATAGGAGTGGTCCCACTATTCTACGAAGAACATGATTAAAAATATGACTAGCACGGCGCCGTGCTGTTGATGTGGCATCACTCGTCCCAAGGTGCAACCCACTCCTATTCAACTGAAATTTTAGGACATAACCTCAAAAGGATGTCACTCTTATTCAACTGAAAATTTAGGACAAAACCTCAAAAGGATGGGGTACATCTCAAACAGTGTGAATTATCTCTATGTGAGGGTGACATTAGAGTGTCGGGCATGTATTATTGGTTCCGTATAACGTTGCCATCCAGGGACGGGATGTATGTCCCTGTCTTGTCTGCTTCAATAATGGAGAACAAAGGCTTATGTGAACACAAGATGAGGTGATAATTAGATCCATACTATTGGTGTTTATTGAAGACATCAATGGCCCAGCTCTTTTGAGCTTTTGTTCGTGGAGGAAAGATGTATCACGTGAATGGATGAGAAAAAAAACTTTATCTTAGTGATTTTCTTTACATATATATAAAACAAAACTTAAACTCATAATCCACATTATCATCTAAAGCAGTTGGTAAAGTATGTCAGACATGCTCTCACAAAAAAAAAGAAAAAACCATTCGGCGACAGGTTCCTAAACATTTTACTATCTCGCCTTAGATCCGCAATATTTTTTTATAGAGTGGTAGGTTGTTCTTCCAAATTTGAAGACATAAAATGTCCAAGTTACCATTTCTTTAAATTATATTCTAGGATTGGCGGGGTATGTCATTAATAATATTCAACTACCATTTAATTTGCCACAATTAATGAAATCCCATTAATGAGATTTTCAAATAAACTTTAAAAAAAAAACACAAATAAATTTCAAAAGAAAGTAAATAAATTTAAAAAACGCAATGAATTTCAAAAGAATGTAGAGAAAATTAAAAAGAAACAAATAAATTTCAAAAAACCCAAATAAATTTTAGAAAATGTAAATAAATCTTAAAAGACTTAAGTAAATTTCAAAAGATCCAAATGAAACTAAAAAAATGTAAATAAATTTCAAAATACGTAAATAAAATTAAAAAATGCAAATAAATTTCAAAAAAATCAAATACATTTTCCAAAACTAAGATAAATCAATTTTTCAAATTTCAGAAAAGTGTGCAAAACACTAGAATATTTTTGCAAAAAACTTAGTTAAATTTATTTTAAAAAACAAAAATAAATTTGAAAAGATGCAAATAAATTTCAAAATAGACAAATAAAACTCAAAAACACAGATAGATTTCAAAAAACTCAAATAAATTCGCCCAACAACTAAGAAAGATTTGTTAAAAAAACTCAATTAAAAATTTTAAAATGGAGATAAATTTGTAAGAAACTCCGATCTTCCTCCTTGCACTCCACGTTAGCCAACTCCCCTCTCCATCTCCTTTCTCCACCCCATCCCCCTCACGCTCACGGGCATCTCCAAGCCAACACCTCCATCGTCCCCACGAGCTCTCTCTCGCCATTCGCAATGCACTGATGGCAGCGCCCACTCACAGATGAATCTGCTGCTTCACCACCACCCTCATAGCGGAATCCCATTATCGCCATAACAAGGCTCTACCGGAGAAGAAGGAAAGACCGGAACCAAGAGATCCATCTTTACTAGGTTGTAGAGAGATCGGAGACGAGGGGTACTGGTTGGAACCAGAGAAGCAGACCATTTCCGGTCTTGGTTGCAAAATATAGAAAACTTTATGGATCGAAGGTGGGTCGCAGTTCTAGTCGCAGAAAAATAGGATATCCAAACCCTGGTTCGTCCCCCGGAATCAGAGGAGGAGGTTTTGGATCAGTCCGTCCTTTGCATGAGGTCGAAGAGAGAAGGGTTGCTTGTTGGTTATTCATGGCTCTCAACAAGGGAGAAAGAAAGATGTGAAATTTTAAATTTCAAAATTTTATGCTAAAACAATTGAAAGGGCAAATCAATCATGAAAACATCTAATGTGACATATGTAGGGAGCTCTCGTCAAAATATGTCCATCTGTATGGACTATAGGCTTTAAAGAAAAAGTTGTTGGACCGGAGGCCTTACAAGACGGTGTTGAGCGACTTTTGACTAATTATAAAAAAAAAAAAAAAAAACACTTATTTGCGATATCATGAATGTAGTCTAGTCATCGTCACCTCTTTCTTGCTTAAGTAAAAATCTATTGCTGTCTATAGTCTCTTGTGTCCTTTTAGACCATATAATCAGAGAATGAGAAACCAGCAGAATGCCTATAGATGTTAATTGTATCCGATGAGATGGAGAAAAAGACATACTTTGATGTTAAGTATGATAACAGAAATCAGAAAAGAAAGTGTTGGTTTAACTGGATTGATCAATTGAGTTAAATACGGACTAATATTTAGAGCCAGATGTATTTTAGTAATTGTATCCAGACTTTCTTAGATATTAAAACAGAAGAGAAATCTATGATCCTTGACTCCGAAGAGAGTCAATATGTGAATCAACACTTTCTTACCATCGATGTAGGTATATTGTCAAAACATGTAAATTCTTTATCTGTCTTTATCTCACTTAATTGTTGAATCATAGGTTTTACGCTTCTACATGCACACATAAAAAGAATATTGTTGTGGACATTCATCTCTTCTTGGTATAAGAAAAGGGCCATTCCTGGTATGAGGATATATACAACATCTACATCGATATTGGAATAGACACTATAGCTAAGCAGGTTTTCAAAGAACGAGTGCCCTCATGGTATGCAATAAGCGCTGTAAAATAAAATCACATCTTTTTCGAAGCGCACTCTCCGAATGATTTTTAAATTTTCTTTTTATTGGCTCATGGATTATGACTTTCAGCTTAATTTTTCACAAGAACTCCAATAAAAGAATGTAATTTTTTTTACTTTTATCACCTGTAAAGAGTAAAGAAACATAGTCCAAATGGGGTGTTTTGTTTCCTTCCACCAAAAAGAAAGAGGTGTGTTTTTTTATCCGAATCCCCTGTTTTTTGGACCAAACAGGGGAATCCACACGGGAAAAGGAGTTCTTTTTTTTTTAAATAAATGATTTTTTTTTAGATGGGATGTGACACCTCTTCATTGGTATCAACAGGTTCTCCCTATTTGGTCCCAAACAGGGTTCATTTCCGCGTTTTCTTTTTTTGTCAATAGTCCAAAAGGAAGTGCTGGATGCTAAAAAAACCAGGGGCCATAATCGGATGTTGATGCGCTGTCTCTGTTGTGGGAATCTATAATTGACAGAGGAAGAGTAGTGTCTGCACTCTGTGTACAGTCCGAATCCCTATAGCGTCCAAAAGTCCATCACGGGCCTGACATAGTTATAATTCCGACTATTAAAGCTAGCTGATCCTCCAGGGAAACGGATCCTGGTTGTACTAATAAGGGGGTGTCACTAGAGATGTAAAATGGGCGGGGCCATACCGAACTGCCAGTCAACGAGCCGTGGCTTGGCACGGCCCATGTTGGCCGAGGAGGCTGGGCCCCTTGGCCCGTTTAGCCCGGGCCCGCCAGTCCCGCCTGGCATGTGGGCTGCCCTCTGTGGCCCGTCAGGATGGGCTCGCCAAGCCCGCTAGGCAAGGCCCGCCTGGCCAGTCCAAAATTAACTTTTTTTAAAAAAAAATTCCATTTTAAACCAACCCCCCCCCGCCCCCCCCGCCCACAAAATGCGAACATCCCCATAGGATTAAATTTTACTAAACCACATACCCCAAATACTTGCAATTGGCCAACAAGAGATTTTTTTTTTTTAATGAAAATAGTAGGAAAGGCCTATTGGTAAAGAAACATGTGGGTGTGATGACAACAATGTGTGTGCAGTGAAGTTTTATATTCTCATACATACGTTCTCATCTAACCGTTAAAAGAGGTGGGTGCACCCATGAAAAGGTAGACATCTTCTTAAAACAAAAGCTTCCATCGGTTTGATGGGGACACCACACATGCAAACATTTCCGTTGGAGAAATTTCCACTAAACTTTAGAACAAGATCACATATGAAATTGGCCAATATGAACTTTTTTTTTCTTAAAATAAAATAGGAGGAGAGACCTATTGACCAAGAGAGTGGGAAAGAGCAAGAGTAACAACAATAAAATTATGTGTGCGTGACAAAGAAAGGGAGGTAACAATTTTAGCACTACGTGAAAGCTACCTATTATTAATTGAACCCGCTTGTGTTGGGTATTAGTGTTATTTCTAAAAAAATGAAAAAAAAAAAAACAAAAAAAAAAGAGGCCCGTTGGCCCGCTAGCCCGCCCCGCTCCAGCTCGCCCCATGGCGGGCCGTGCAGGCCCGGCCCGTTTGACATCTCTAGGTGTCACATACATACAAAAAATTATTGGAAGAAATGAGTTGTCATTTGATTTGACATTTTCTCCCCCCACGTGGCACTTCAAAACAAGGTTTTTTTTTGTTTGATTCAAACAAGGGATCCAGATTCTCTCCAAGTTTTACTTGAAAAAGAGTGGATTCCACCATCAAATTGAACATCTGATAATGGAATTAATGCGTTGATTAGTGATGTGAAATTATGCTAATCATATTATTAGTCATGTACTCATTGTGACTGTCGAAGCCAATATTATTGATGCACTTCATTAGAGGGACAGTTTGGCTTATGTAAAGGTGGGCTCCACAGTGGAGCTCTGGGCATCTGTTACTATGGAATCATGTAATAGACACGATAGGTGATCCAGACTCTACAGGGGATTGTTAAAAATGACTTAAAATTTTCATCTCTAAAGGGGTTATTTGAAATTTAGGAGGGGCCAACCACACTTTATTTTTATGCAATGAGGTACTGGACTCAGAAGAACCTTAAAATGGGCTTTGGTCAGAATGTGGTGCAAAACTAAATGTGGGAAGTGACGGATTTGGACGCAAAGACTTGGACATGTGCCTGGAGATCTATGTGTGTTCCACTAATTCTATTTTAAGTCTTATTAGTGGAAATATGTCAAGTCTTACATTAAATGAGATTGTATTTTCTGCTGCAATCAACCTTGCTTAATCTGGGGTGGAACCCGTGGCATGCGAAACACACACGATTTCTTAGATGAAAGTATAGGAGATACATTGAGCTGTGATAGGTTAGCCTTTGTGTGTTATGGGAATATCTTTACCTTGTGGCACAATCATTACATGATAGACCCATTGCAATAAGCCCAAAAGCAAAATCAACAAATATTGATTGGACTTTGGAGAAGGAAATGTATGATGCAACGTTTCAGTGCTCTGACACCAGAGAACTTAAAAGAACACTTGGACAAGAAATTACATTAAAATTGGTGGCCATTTTGTGTTTAGATGATTTGATAAAAACATCTATAATCAATCAAGATCACAATCGGATTTGTCCTGAACATTTTAGATGATTTTTATGCATGGTAGCGGGGTTCAGCGGCCTTCGTTAATGCATAGTGGGGCCAACTTTTCAAAATCCGAGCTACTTATCAGCTTTAACATCCTATGTGGTTATCAACATATTAATTATTTTCAAATATGTAACATGGGGCCATTGGGTTTTCCTGTATCTTAAACACGGTGAACTTGCTTTAGCTTTTCTAGTTTGGGATAAAAATGGACAGAGTCCATCACTTGCGATCCATCTATCTGTTGGGCCAAGGCCCACTGAAATCTTCTTTGAAAGGTTTAGATATAACGAATATGATGGGTGTTGGAGGTTTTCTCTGTTTTTTTTTGGTAACCCAGCTAAGAGGGTTGGACACAATAGAAAGTTCACACACACGGGGAGACTACCCGCATAAGTAGGAAGAAGGCCCACACAAGTGGAATAGAAAGCCCACACAAGTGAGAAAAGATGGCATACTCGGAGTTCAAATTGGGCCCATCATACTTGGGTTGGGGTTCTATATATTTGTATAATGTTGGGTCCGCTCTTGTAGAACCTGACCTAAGGGTATTCATGGGCCAGGTTGGGCTAACTGATGCATATCCAAGCTCAGCCCAACTTTAATAAGAAGGCCTGTATCCAGCTCAAGCCCGAAATTGGGAGCAAGTGTCTGTAAGCCATCCTTTTTTATCACCTGTTTGGGCTTTCTAGCATTTGTCTGGACAAATTAATCACTAAATCGCAAGCACTTCATATTCTGGCTGGGCTTTGGGCTTTCTATTACTCGACCAAACCTGGTTCAAATATTAAATGGACCAACCATATATTTCCAGGCCAAACCCGAAGAGAACTGGAACCAGACCGGGCCCTTCTAGGCAGGCTCATGAGCACCCCTAGCCTGACCCTTCTCGAAGCCTACTGTAGCTCACTGTTCTTCCTACTAGGTGGGACCCGTTATGCCACCATACAAAAGAAGACTATTTTTATTTTTACTTTTGAAGAAGTAACAATGATATATATTAAAAGGAAAAATTAGTACAACGAAGAGCACTAAAACACAGAGACAAAGTAATGCTGGTTCTTTTTTCACCTTCAACATACCTTTATACATTTCATACAGCATTTTTTTTGTTCACATTCACCTTGCTTTTGGTAATAATTACAACCTAAGATTTTATTTTTAGACTCCACTGGAAATCTTTCAAGGTTATTTTTCATAGAAGGGTTAAGACTCTGGTAAGCACTCTTGCCCTTCTCATTAGGCCCAGGCAGGGCTTGAGTTCTTGTAAAAAGTTTGCAAGATGAGCCTGGACAAAGCTTTGCTAAGGCAACTAGGCCAGAACAGTGCCTCTTAAACAAGGGAATGATCATGAATTACATAATGGGATAAGGCTGGGATTTTCTTCACCTGCAGACATTCGCAAGTGATGTCGTGTATAAAGTTCTATAAGGAACCATGAAATTGGCTTTTTCCTTAAAAGTCAAGATTTTATATGATAATGATCAGCTTGATGATTATTATCTTGTATGCAATGAGTGGGATTTCTTCAACACGCAAAACGCTTGATGAATGATGACACGCAAGCAACTAATCCAAATTAAGAGGTTCCCATCAGAATTTCTAAGATAAAACGATGCTTTCAATTTAATATCATTGACACTTTTGTTGGGGCTACAAGCACTAAGAAACATGACTAGTCACTCTTTCAATTCAATTATACTATATTAAGCTGAAGGGTTTTTTATTCCATTTTGACTGATGGTTACTACTTTATTTTAAATCTTTTATTTTCTTTCTCCCCACTTACCAACTCCTCCATTCTTATCTCACTCCTCCCACCATTATCTTTTCATTGAACAATATAACTGTGCCTCTTCCATCTTAACCTTTATCTTATGTGACCCCTCATATAACTACATCTAACTACTCTTCTACATGAGATGAAAATGTTGGGGTTCTCAGCTTCCTAATCCTCGAACAAATGCCGATGGAGATTAAGGGTAGAGTTTTTTCTTCCATTAATTTCTTTATCATAATTCCCTAATCTAGGGTTATTGTAATTAAATTTGAAAACTTTCTATATACATGATGTGCTGCCTAATGCATTCAAGTAATATATTTAAAAAATTCAAAATCGGTAAAATTTATCATAAGTTTTTATTAATAAATTGATTCTACCATGACCTTTACATTTTCATTGCTCGTGCTAAACAGGGGCATTTTTTGCTAGTTCAATATTACAAGAGATCGCGTTTGATCTTTTTCTTCTATGTCTTGATTTTTAACATCGGGTAGATCCACCGTATATGTTGTCCAAAACGGCAATGACTCCAAAGACGAAAGCTTGGTCAAAGCCAGGTTGCACCACGACATGGTATATCTCTTTGCTTCCAATTGACTCCTCTTCCATTGCCATCACCTGCCCAGAAAAAAAGTAGCTATTCAAGGTTTAGAATCTCAAACAGATAAGTTGCTGTTTCATCAAGGTGGGCCACCGGTTGCATGGTTACTCTTTTGATCGAACAGATTTATAGTCTGTTTTTACAGGGATGTTCAAGCAATCGGCCATGGAACCTGGGGGCTGGGAGGAAATGAATTGAAAACTTATTCGGACTTGATGGGCTTATCCAGGTTGACTCAACTCGGTGGATCATAGAGTTAAGCGAGTGAAATGAGTTAGGCTGAGTGCCCCAACCATAGTCACCCCAGTTATTCAGCTTGGTGATATTCTAAGTCAGGTCGAATTTTCGAGTTTTTGAACCATGTTTGTACAAGGAACATAGAGTCCTGTGAACTGGTCCTTGGTGTAACCTTCTAGGCCGTGAGTCATATTAGAGTTCCAAGGAATTGGTTTGGTGTGGACTAAAATTTTATGAGTGGACTATTTGCTAATGTGCTGGGCATATGCTTAACTTTCTTGCTTTTCAAGTCATATCTGGGCCTGAATATTAGGCCAACAGTCGTGCTATTCGGCCCGACTGGGGGACCGGGCCTGAATTCGGTCCCCCAGGTCGGGCCGAGTGGACTTTTCCTTAGGCCAATAACTTAGCGGGCAAGGCGTTCACAAGCTCTGGCATGTCCTGCAACATGTACATACCTTGCATGTTTAGTTCACAAATTAGATGATCAAATTCATCTGATTAAGGACTTTTTTTTTTTTTTTTTCCCTTTGGAAGATCTAAGGACCTGCCTGATAACGAGTGTAATGATTCTAAAACAATTTATCAAAAAATTAAATAACTTTCCCTGAGTTGAGTCAACTGGACTCAAATAGCCCACACTAACAAGTCTGATTGATCGACTGGATGAAACTCCCCTAGTTACTTGAGTTGATCCCTTCCCAAGTCACTGGGATGAGTCAAGCTAAAGGACTATGCTCTGAACCATGGTAAAACATGATCATGGATGCTGCAAGCTCCTTACTAAGACATGAAAATACAAATGAGATTTTGAAATATCATCTTACCTGAGCTACAAAATTTCCTCTATGGTCATTGATGCTGCAAGATCTCTCAACAAAGGAGCCTTTTATCTCGAAATCCCAATGTCTAGTGTGACTCTTTGGCCCAATTGTAACTCTAATGGGACTGAACCTTGAAGCCCATAAAGTAGGCTCCTTCATGCTAAAGACCAACTTCTCAACCCCTTCATAATCAGCCATATACCCTCTCCATTGCTTGTGGACACTCAATGCTTGGACAACGCCACCCTGAAAAAAGATTGCAGCACCATATACATCTAATAAACATAAATCGCAAATAATATCAACTAAAACAGGCCTTTTAAGATTGAGAAGATATATACTACCTTTCGGCGAATGAGGAGCACCAATTCACCATCGCTATCTCGAAGAACCAGTTCTCCTTTGGTTCCAAGGGTTCCACACCCTTCTACCCTGAAAAGTTCCTTATGGTTACTATCTGTGACAACCAAACCGCCCCCATTTACCACATGGGGCCTGTTTCTAACAATGAAAACTACAGGGGTAGGGGCACAGAAGATCTTACTAACTATTGGTGAGAGGTTGGTTACAGTGGACATTTTTCGTTTACAATTCAGTTGCAATCTCTCTCAGAAATACAACCTAAATAATTCTCTTCTCTTGGATGGTTTCTTAGATTAAGGAAGCGTATGCCCATATTTATAGACTTGATACTTGCAACCCTTGTTATCCTTATCCATCTATACACTATACATACACCACTTTATTGGTATGTCCTTCTTACTCTGGTACCTTAAGATACATGCATGCTAATATGCTATCATTGCTTCTGAAAATACGTGGCAGCAGTCTAAAAGTTCCTCTTAGACCTATGAAATGCAACTTGAACCGTGGTGATTAGTCGTTTATTGTCAAAAGTAAGGCATCATCTGTTGTTCTTAATCATCAGATCTAAGAAATAAAAAATTTGTTGATGGCTAACATTAATCAAAATGAATCAACCTCTTATATTTCATGGGGTCAATGTATTGGACAAAATACCATGTATTTAGTGATGTGGCAAGGAAGACTTAGGCCCTACGCAAAAGTCTTTCATATTGAAAAGGGATCATTATTTCAAAAAAAAATTTTGATCTTTGTGTCTGCTTTCGTGAAGGCTAATTAAAAACATGGGAAATCCTAAAAGTAAGGCACATATGCGTGTATATGTATGTAATTACCCTTCCTGGAAGCACGTAAAGTTGGGTTTGGTGGCTTTTGTCAAACTATCAACCGGTAAAGCGATAGATTCTCAAGGAATTCGGTAGCCCATAGAAGGAATATTTCAAAGTTTGAAATGTAAGGGGCCATGCATTGTAAATTATGGAAGATGGAATAAAATATGTATACCTAGGAATTATAGGGCATTCATGAATTAGGATTGAGTGGAGTCTATAGTAGTACCCTGTCAAAGAATAAGTGGGGCCAATGTCAAGAGATCCCGATGGTTGAATTAAATGGACCTACAACTGATGAGGTTCACACTCGCATATAGGACAATCGTATCCATTCAATTTTGATCGGCATTCTTTTGGCATTTAAGAATAACTAGCTGTACATGTTCCTATCTATGATGGCCCCCATCGCATAAGTAGTTCTCATTGCACAAGCATGAAACCAATTTAGGCTTTAATTTAGACAAACTCTGAGTTAAAAGGAGTGGAACTCTATTTTGGGCCTGTTTATTGAAAACCTGACCTCCTCAGAACAAATGCCCTCACAATTTTTGGGTTATGTAGAGATTTGATCCCATTAATTAGGAGTTGGTCCCAACATAAGGTTGCTAGTTTGATAATATAAAAAACAAAAAAAAGAACTAATGATTAATGAATTTGTTTCAGTGTTATAGTTGGGCCAACTCCTATTTAGAGGTGTCGATGGGCCAGGTTGGGCCAGACAATGGAATATCCAAGACTGATCCGGCTTCTAAATTGTAGGTCCAAGCCCAGCCTGAGCCCAAATTGGCCCATAAGGAGCTGGCCCAAGCTTGACCTACCTAGAAAACCGTAAGCCTGAGCAACCCAGGGGCTGATCCTTACCCTAGGTATGCCACTCTTTCCATGTGTAGGCTGTCCTTCTCCCATTGTGGGTGGGTCCCCCATTGTTGAGCGCCAATCGTATGGGCCCCACTCTGATCCGCCCTAGATGGCACCGATCTCACCACCACCACCTGCAAACGACCCTATACATGTTGATGGAGTCTCAAATCATCATCATCATCACTATTTGATCAATGACCCAAAACTTTTCATCATCCAAATAAGTGCACAGTTAATTGCACAGTCTAATCCATTATGATGGGTGCCAAATCTGAGAACGGTGCCTAGGAGTCTCTATTTTATGATCCACTCAAATGAATCATAAGATTGGTTCACTAGGTGAGGTGCAGACACTGATTTGAGCACCGATGCTCGCAGAGATTTCCTTGTGTGTGCGCAGGCAGAGCGGCAGGATTTCTCCTAGTCCAAGTCTCCTAGAATCGGGACTGAAAAGTAGAAATGCTACAAGGTAAGGAGGAAGGGTGCCATAAACCTAAACTAAGGTGGAAAAGGACTCCCCAGCATCGAATATTAGAGCTGTCTTTTAGGTGGTAACCCGGCCCCATGTGTAGAAGACTATAGTGTAGTTCTAGGTAGATGTGTGCGCCCACAATTAAACTAGATTTAAGAGCATGCTTTTAAGAGGGTACCGTGCACCATTGGTTTGAGTCTTCTCGGAAGTCCAAGATGCCTGAATGCCACACTTTTTCTTCTTTTCATAGAGTGGGCCCACCAATGATTTCTACATCCTCGGAAATTATCATTAGCACCATCTTAACGCTGATCTGACCGTTATTTACCTTAGATTTAATCTCAAAGATCATCATCCTTATGAAACTATGAAGCTCTTCCTAAATATTATAGTCTAAAATCTAGTGTAGAGTTATTTGATCATAGAGATCACTTCCTTAATCCATCAATTACCCACTTGATCATCAATGACTTGGGGGGCCATACAAAAGGTACTTATTTTTGGTATTCCAACCAAGGGATGGCGAATCATGATATCAGCTTCACATGTAGGGAAAGAGCCCACACAAATAAAAAGAAAGTGTGCACATGTGAGAAGAAAACACATACAAATGAAAAAGGAGCGCGTGCACACACCCAGAGGTAGGAAAAGAGTCCAAAGAAGTGGAAAAGGGCAGCAAACCCAAGGTCCCCGGTTGCTGAGTAATATAGGGGAGTTGCTAACCACAGAAGTTACATGTAAAGAGAGTGGGTTTTTGTGGCGGATTTTATTGGAACAAGTGCTTATAGGCAGAAATGAAAAAGAGGTGCCAATAGAAAGGGAATTCATAAGCTTAGAGTTTGTAGTTCTCATTAGATAAAAAAAAAAGAAAAAAGAAAAAAGAATCATATAATTTACTTACAAGGAATTAGGGATGGCCAACCCGGATTAGGGTAAGCCCAAAAGAGCCCTATCTCAATTTTTTCTTATCCAAACCCGTCCCACCCCGTGACAGGTCCTTACGATGTGAAACCAACCCGCCCCATTTGGTGAATGAGTGTGGTAGAGATTAAACACGCTATCTTCTTTTCCCACACGCCTTAAGTTAAAAGGCCCAAAACCACTTCCCACACATGAGTTTTGTCTATCACTTAACAGTAGCTGTACATAAATTATATACTTGGAGCAGAGCGGACCGGAGAGGACAACAAAATCCAAACCCGTCCCACACCAAGAAAACTACTATCAAACCCACCCCTAATAGGAGCAGGTCGGGACGGGTCCCCATTTATCCCCGACACTTGCCATCCCTACAAAGAATGAGGGCTTGTGTTTTTTATGATTGAGCCCAAAGCAGCCCATTATTGTTATTATTACCCAGCCAAAGGGGCTTCAGCCCATTACTAAATGATTTTAAAGCCTAAAATGGTTGTCTCACTTGTAACTATGCACTGTATGTATCACACATTCACACTGCTGATGCTCATTAGCCAGTCATAAAACCAATGTGTAATTTACCAGGAAAAAAAAAATCAATCTGTATAATGAATCGGCTGATACCCATTTGTGATTGGGCCTGAGAGACGTGTCCAGACGAATGCTGGATTGCCAACACCCATAACTGATTATGTTATGTTTCAGGTCTGTAATATAGACTGGAAAATGGGTACATACCTGGATTTTTTATTCTGGGTCATTCGAGTAATAACCTTGAAAATGGATACATACCTGGATCTTTCGTTCTGGGTCATTCGAGTAACCAGGTAATTGGGCTCAATTGACAACACGTTGCAGGATATTGTGAAACTCCTTAGCTTCATTGTATATATTGTCTGTTGTGGAACTAGCTATAGTCAGAATGGCTGTGAAATTAACACTTGTGGTGTTCGGACTCTGGCTTGCCTAAAAAAACTTACGTGTAGGGCCCACCATTTGGTTTCACACCGTTTGCACAGTGGGCCTTAGCGTGGTTTGGAGATAACCCGACAAAACTCCCCCATGATCATCAATCATCCAAAGTTGGCTGTGCTTGTCCATTTGAAGCTGCTATGCAATCAGATATCTACAACTATCACATTTTAACTATAAGGGATTGGACGAGTGGTTAGGACCATGGTTCCTCCTTCTTCCGGAGTTAGAAGTCTTGGTATCGACACCCGGTTCCTCCTTCTTCAGGAATCTACTAGTGCTATCACCTTAGAGTCACAGGGGTATTTACTTTGCTTCCATCTGAACACGGATGGATTAGTCTGGTCCAAAGGACTGGAAATCCTCCAATTGCAAAACAAAATAAGGTCTCGTTAATAATTTGGGACATCCAACCTTTACTTGGTTGTACTACAAAGTCGCGTTGGATATGAGTTTGTACGGTAGAATAATTGATTATAACATCATTGAAACTTGTCATGTTTAAACTATCGGAAATATCAGTATGGAGCATTGGTTGCAGCTGATGTGGCCCCTGAGTTTTGATAGTCTAGCTCTATACCTTTGGCTTACCACTAAACCCGATGATCAACTGGATGCCTGTTCATGTAGTATGGAGTTTATTAATATCGAAAACTGCTTAAAACGTTGTTGACTCTCAGAGTGCACCCAGTAGATCTACTGAGTGAGTGAGTGAGTCATTTTAGTTAATTGAATTGGATAGAAATAGCAGCAGAGTCATCAGTGATCAGAGCCTCATCCCACTCTCGTCTGTTGGTTGTGTAGAACAGGGGCAATGTTCTCCTACGAGCAGACTACAAACTATATATATATATATATATATATATATATATATATATGAGAAAGTTTCAAGTGCATCTATCCCTCCCTCACCATAGAATGAGAGACACTTCCATAACTGGGAATTTTCAAGTACAAAAGTTAATTTTCAAGTACATAGGGTGAGGTACACTTCCTTGTCTTCATGTGAAAAAAGGAAAGTGTCCATCACCCTATGGTGAGTGATAGATGCACTTGAAACTTCCCCATATATATATATATATATATGCAGTATGCAGTCCAACTCCTAGGGGACACTTACGATGCCTTCTTATTAGTTGGGTGGGGTACATGGAAAGGTCTTCATGTGGATTAGGGCAAGCAAAAGAAAATTAGGTAGATCAGGGGCAATGTTCTCCTACGAGCAGACTGCAAACTATACATATAGATAATCAGTATGCAATCCAGCTCCCAGGGGACACTTACGATGCCTTCTCATTAGTTGGGTGGGGTACATGGAAAGGTCTTCATGTGGATTAGGGCAGGCAAAAGAAAATCAGACTAGTATTACAATCCTAACCTTTGATTTAATAACTTTTTTCTTTAGTGGTCTTTTAATCATAGAATTTTTATTTTTTTTAGATTCAATCCTATGATGGATAAGGATTTGATAATAGTGTAATTGAGTCTCGTACTAGATCATGATAGGGAGATGCGAACATGAAAGGGCCTGTAATTATTAAAGATGTGCCCAAGTGGGCCCTACTGAGCTGGACTGCATAAGCAGTAGCTCGTAGAACATTTTACGTTGAAAGAGCTCTATTGGTGAACTATAATATTTATTTATTTATTTACATTGAAAGAGCTCTTTAATTAATTTATTAATTTGTTTATGATAAAAGATGACTCTCCCCCACTCCCACCCACAGGTCTCCCTCCCTCCTGCCCTCCCTCCCAAATAATGGATTTTATATCCTTGATCAGGGCATTTTATTTAGACAACTTGTCTTGAGAATGGTATTGTTTTGGGACCAAGCTTTCAGTACACGTGCAATTACTATTTCAGTTTGCATTTGCAAGCTGCCTTTTATTTTATGATAAGTACTTGCGCCCATTGTCTATTTCTTTAGTGGAATTCATGGAATTTCAGTATGGAGAATTTTGAAATTCTCCAACATAGTAGAATTCCTTAGTACTTATTTGTATTTGAGCATTCAAAAATTCTACAAAAAAGCGAAATGGTTGAGATTTACAAACTCCAAATGTCATTTAATACCTTTCAAGTGTCTAGAACTTTGGAGTTTTCCATGAGAAACATGTCATTTGTAAATATAGGGAAATAAGATATCACATCATCTAAAAGAAAAAAACAGCTGCAAATTCTTGTAACGATTCCTAATAAAAAAACATGCACAGTACATCCATTTCAGAAGATCGGTGAAAATTGGAAAGAGCCTCATGTTATACCTTGTTTGAGCGTTGTTAGCACTCAGTTAATCTATTGAGTGAGTCAAATTTAATTGGAAAGAAATAACAGCATGTCATCACTCATCAGTGATCAGAGCCTCATCCCACTTGTTTGACGGTTGTCTAAAAGGGCAATGTTCACCTACGAGCAGACTGCATATATAAGCTAGTATGCAGTCTAACTCATGGGACCCATTTATGATGCCTTCTTATTAATAGGGGGGTACATGGAAATGTCTCCTTTACAGATAAGGCCAGTCAATAAAAAAATAAAAAAAAATCAGCCTAGTAAGATAATCTTAGCTTTGATTTAATAGCCTTTATATTTTATAGTCTTGTAATTACAAATTTCTTCGAGATTCAATCCAATGGTGGATTAGGATTTGATGACAGTGAAATTGAGTCTGGTGCAAGATCATGGAGATATGAGAGTGTGAAAGGGCTTGCACTTATTAAAGGCTGGCCCAAGAGGGCCCCACAGAACTGGACTACATAAGCAGCAGCTCGTCTAAAGAGCTCTATTTGTGAACTTTAAATATTCCATTTATCTATTTATTTATGATAAACGATGCAACCTCCCACCTAGGGCTGCACATGGGCGGTTCGGATCGGTTTAACACTAAAACCAACAACCAAACCGAACATGTCGGTTTTTTAATTAACCGATCCGATCCGACCGATGGAGAGGGCTTAAACCAAACCGAACCAACCAAACGGTTCGGTTCGGTTCGGTCGGTTTAACCGTTGTTTTTTATTTTAATTTTTGAAAAATCTGACATTGAAAATTTCAAAACGATAATACCTCGTCCTTTGCATTTATTCTAATGTTTAGTGCAAACATAAAAATCCAATATTCCAGACTAGACTAAACGCATATAAAAAATAATTCTACTCTAAAAAAAGAGTTTGGACTAAACACAAGCGCGCAAAAAAAAAAAAAAACTTGCAATGAAACATTCATTCCACATGATACCATTTGGAATTACAATAGAATAATAGTTCATGTCAAAAAAAGTCACACACAAATGAAATCTGTATCAAAACCCATTGTATTTTTCAGAAATGAAGGTTTCTTAACACATTGGTTAGGTGAGACCAAAATCAACCATCAAAAGGCTAGGCTCTACTAGCTTTTCTGACATTCTCAGCCTTCTGATAAAAACTTGATTGAAACAAGGTAGGAATTATGATGGAAGGAAAACACAATGTACAGTAACCCCTACATCTGCAATGAAGTATCAAAAATCTTTTTTGAGAGATTAAAAGAGATGCACTGAGGCAGTGTTGATGGTTGAGTTCATGTGAGAATGGAGTTGTGGAATGTAACGTTAAAAGTAGTAAAAAACGAAACCCTAAGACTAAATTAGTAAAAAATCAATACTTAAGTTACTACATACGGTCGGTTCGGTTTAAGCGGTTAACCGTGGGCTCAAACCAATAACCGACCGATGTAAGCGGTTTTTATAATTTTCAAACCGTTAACCAACCCGGTCTACTAAAAACCAATCCGAACCGTCCGGTTCGGTCGGTTCGGTTTGGTTTTGCGGTGATAACGGATTTTTTGTGCAGCCCTACTCCCACCAACCCTCTCTCTCTCTCTCTCTCTCTCTCTCTCCATATAACGGATCTACTATCCTTGATCAGGCATTTTATTTTGGACAACTTGTCTTAACAATGGATTTGTGTTGCGACCAGGCATCCAGTACATGTGCCCATTCACACCTGTTTCTTACTTGAATTCATTGAATTTTTGTTGAAGAATTTTGAAGTTCTCCAAAATATTTGAGTTTTTGAATGCTCATTTGTACTTAATCATTAAAAAATTCCATTAAAAAGCAATTCCAAATGTCAATTGTGACCCTTCTAATAAAAATATTATGAAAAAAAACACGGCATATGCAAATGTGAGGAGATAAGACGTCAGAACATATCCAAAAAAAATCCCAAACATGACAAAAATCTTATCAAGAATTTTAATAAAGTACATCCATTTCATAAGAAAGATGAGAGCTAGAAAGAGCCTCACATGTTACACAAAGTCCACTTGGACCGAATGGGGGGGACCGGGCGGTCCACATAGAACGGCTGCACATGTTATACCTTGTTTGATGCATGACATCCAACATTTTCTTGGTTGCACTACAAAGTCGTGTTGGATATGGGTTTGTGTGGTAGAATAATTGCTTATAAAATCATTGAAAAATACCATGTTTAAAACTTTATACTATAATATTTTATGGGGGCATTTGCAGCAGCTAAAGTGGTCCCTGAACTATTTTAGTGCAGTTCTGTACCTTTGGCTTATCACTAAACCAGACGGTCAAATGGATGCCTGTTCGGGTAGTGGGAGTTCACCTTTATTGAAAACTGGTTGGAACGTCACTCAGTGCGCCCAGTTCTCCTGAGTGAATCATTTTAGATAATGGAATTGGAAGGAAATATCAGCATCATCATCAGAGCCCCATCCCATGATCTGGGGTTGTCTAAAAGTGCTCTATATATTTCTAAACTTCAGATGCTTAAAAATGGATTCGAACAGGAACCTTTTATCCAGTTTGATTGCTTTATGACAAGATTTAATTTCCAGCGTTTTTGTAACAGTGATCAGCATCATCAGTTTGTTGAACAATGATATGCCTGTAAGCCTGTGGTCACGGCATCTTATTACCAACCCTTGCAGTGATAGCTTCTGACTCTCGGGGCCCACTTGCCTAGTTGGTTAGAATCCTTCTGGGTGTGTTGATGTAATGGCAAATCAAGGACACATTTGAGGATAAGGAGTCAATTTTCTGGGTCCTATTTCTTTTTGTCTTTGTTTGGCGTTGATGTAGTGGCAAATCAAGAACACATTTGAGGATAAGGAGTCAGTTTTCTGGGTCCTATTTCTTTTTCTCTTTGTTAGGTGAAAATCAAAATTTGTAGCAATTTTTTCTTAGAAGAGAGGAGAATTGGGTGGGAAAGCGTAGCTAAGTATGAGTTCAGATCACCTGTTTGAGCGAAATAGGAAAATACTGTTTCTAGTATATCTATTTGCCTCTTCACTGGGAGAAGTTCTTATGAGGCGCCGATTTTTTTTTTTTTGAAAAGTGATGAGATGAGAGTTAAACTGCATCCTTATATGGATTTATTAAGAAGTAAATGTTGAGTGTGTGAAGAGGGAGTTTCGAGTAATTATAACAAAACTGAAATTTTGTAAGAGGAAATCCACAAGTCAGTCCAGTGAAATGTCACCAAAAATGTTGAAATTGAAAGAAGCAAAGATATAAAAAAAAAATCCTCGTAATACCGTAAATCCGTAATAGGCCTCCAAAACACCAACTAAGCTCACATAATGATAATTCAGACCATCCAAAATGAGTAGGTCCCACCATAAGAAAATTTTAGTCTCCATCGTGCTCCTATTGAACAGATGAGGATATATTGATATATCATTAGATGGGATGATATTCTTCTTACTATCTGGATTGTCATCAGGTAGGGCCACGGTAGACTTCCAAATACCGTGGAAGCGTGTAATAGCTGGATTGAATCCGGACTAACTCACAAGACTTGCCGCAAGTAGGTCGGTCCCACCCCCACCCCCACCCACACCTCCACCTCCACCTAATTGGCAACTTCATTCTACTCTACTTGGCAGCATTCATTCTGGTATATTGTAATTTAGGCCGTGAAAAATGAGTACGCTAGTGGCTGCTTTTTATTTTGAATCCAGTTCCACCCCACACAGGGGCGGAACTGTGTTAAGGCCTGGGGGGGCCCTGGCCCCCCCCCAGCCTTTGAAAAAGTTTTTTTTTTTTTTTTTTTTTTTTTTGAAAAAGTCTTTTAAAACACCAAAATGCACCCCCCCCCCCAAAAGGTTTTTGGATTTTTTTTCTAAGTTAAACCCCACCCCACTGCGGCCCCCACTCCCAACCCTTTTAACTTTCGAAAACCTCTCCAGACTCGAGTCTTAGGCCCTAACCCTCTTCAGCTCTTCCTTCTTTGTTTTGTTCGTCTCCTCTTTTTTTCCATTAATCTCTCATCTTCAGTGGTTAAAATTTTGCACGCCGTCTTCTCTATGTCCAGCATTTTCAAGGAACAAAATCATGGTTGAACTTATAACTATGTCAAAAAGAAAACTTTAAAATATGATAGTTATAATAATTGGTGAAATAAAATTTTATTCAAGTTTTGGCCCCCCCAAAGATGAAATTCTGGCTCCGCCCCTGACCCCACACACACCGCAACTCTAATGAGCACATCAATGATTCTGCAATTAATACATATAATTAATAATGCATTCGATTGTGTTAATCAGATTGTGAATCATCTGTTCAATATTACAGCAAGATCAATTTCAACCTAGGTATAGTTTGAGGATTTGTTGATCGTTGAAAGTTCATGATGCAATTTGAACAGTCCCAATTATTAATAAGTGGCCCCATAAGGAGGTTCCATAGGACTTCATATCCCTGTCCCAGTTATTACAGGGAACTATATAATGCATGCCAGGAGCTCCATCTTAGAACCCACTTAGAGATAATCTATACCATTTAAGATGGATCGCAGGCTTGTTTGGCAACTCTATTATTAGAGTCAAGTAAGGTAAAGCCCCCTTTTCTCAAAAAAAAAAAAAAATCCATCAAAAGCACTTTAATTCAAATTTCCCACCATATTTTTTTTTTAAAAATCAAAAAGTAACCTCATTTGTCCAAAAAAGAAAAAAGAAACTCCACAATCAATACAAAAAGTAAAAAAAAAATCATAATAAACAGCTAAAAATAAAATACCATCATAACCCACATGTATTTTATTCTTTCTTAGAAATAATATTTACTTCACCCAACTCCATTAGTAAAGCACCCAAACAGCCCTGGGCCAGTTTGGCAACTCTACTAATAGAATCAAGTGACGTAAAGTTAATTTTGAAGAAATAATAAAATATAAGTGAGTTATGATAGTATTTTACTTTTAGTTGCTTGTTATAGAATCCTTTTTAACTTTTTTTTATGAAAAAGTAGATTTTTTTTGTATTTTAATAGATAAATGTGGTTGCTTTTGTACTTTTTAAAAAAAAGATGGAGAGAGTTTTGAATTAAAGTGTTTTTGATGTGACATCTTATCTGAAAAATAAAAGCTTTTGCTTGACTTTTACCATATTAGTAAAGTGTCAAACTAGCTTCATACAAGAGGAGATCCCACAATACAGATGGATAATTGAAAACAAGATTGGGCGCTAACGTGACATCTATGGTGATAGGGCACTAATCATTTTCAGTCACATATTCAATCGGATGCGGGACCCACCGGTCTTAAATGTCTCCATATTATCTCTACGCGGGGCCACATGAGATCCCCATGTATTACACGATTCCCATGTAATATCCCCACACACGCGAAACTCATGGGAAAGTCAGAAACGGATCCTCTTTTTTATCCAAATAGGATTTTCCTATTTGGACCAATTAAGGGGTGCCACATGGGAAAAGGAAAAGAAAAAAAATTTAATGAAGGAGACGAGATACTATTGATTTGACATCTCTTCCCCTTGTGGCACCCCAGTCCAAACGGGGGATCCTTTGCAGGGAAAGCTAAGTTTCTCTTCATCAATAAAATAATATTCTTATCCAAATTGCTATGATTAAGAAATTCGTACACGCACCTCCCCCCTAGCCCCACCCAAACAGCCCCAGGCCAGTTTGGCAATTCTACTAATAGAATCAAGTGAAGTAAAGTTAATTTTGAAGAAATAATAAAATATAAGTGAGTTATGATAGTATTTCATTTTTAGTTGCTTGTTATAGAATCTTTTAACTTTTACGAGAAAGTATATTTTTTTTTGTATTTTAGTGGATAAAGGTGGTTGCTTTTGGACTTTAAAAAAAAAGATGGAGGGAGTTTTGAATTAAAGTACTTTTGATGTGATATTTTGTCTGAAAAATGAAGGCTTTTACTTGACTTTTACTATGTTAGTAAAGTACTGATGGATAATTGAAAAGAAGATTGGGCGCTGACGTGACATCTCTAGTAATAGGGCACTAATTATTTTCAGTCACATATTCAATCGGATGCGGGACCCACTGGTCTTAAATGTCTCCATATTATCTCTACGTGGGCCCAGATGAGATCCCCATGTGTTACACGATTTCCATATAATATCCCTCATACGCGTGAAACTTGTGGGAAAGCTGGAAACAAATCCTCTGTTGTGTCCAAACAGAATTTCCTGTTTGGAGGAAGGGAAAGAAAATATTTTTGTAACGAAGAAGATGAGACAGCATTGGTTTGACATCTCTTCCTGGCTCCCCGGTCTGAACAGGATCCGTTTCAAGGAAAGCCAAGTATCTCTTCATCAATAAAATAATATTCTTATCCACATGCTATGATTAAGAAATTCCTACACCCACCTCCCCCACGGCCCCACCCACTTGAAATTTCTCTCTTTATTATTTTTAAGCCTGTCATTCAAGAGCATCTGATCAAAATCCATTACTTCACATATTCAACGCTGCAGCTTTCCAATTACATATGCTTTCCCTCTAATAAAAACGATCACGTGATTGAAAAGCCGGTGAAAAGTTTACATTTTCCCTGGAAAGTTTCAAGAGGGGCTGCCCATGAGTGGCCCACTCACATAAGGCAACTCAAAGAATCCCGATTCATAAAGAGTCTGGATCTGATGAGGGAATTCCCCATGGTGCCGGGAGTGGATAAAGAAGATATGGATGGGCTTACGAGCAAGCGGTGAGTCTAGTAGAGTGTAATGCCATAGAAATGCAGCAGACACACAAACCTGGAAGCTGTCGTAGGCACATATGACATTCTATATCAAGTCCAAATCCACGGAAATAGATTTTCTATTTGGACCAATTAGGAGATGCCACATGGGTTTGAGATGTCACATCCCATTTCCTAAAAATAATCCCATCTTCCTTTAAATTTTCTCTTCCCATGTGGCACCACCTAATTGATCCAAACAGGAAACAGGGAATCCAGATCCTAAATCCGTTGTTTCTACAAAACAGGAACCTGTTTGGACGAATCCCTACCCGCCACGTGGCAAGTTTGCCACCTCAGCTATGATTTCTTTTTTATTGAATAAAATGAAAGGACAGGGTTTTTCTTGCAAATATGAAAAAATTTATATCACACAAGAAGCCCGCAATAGAAGAACCAGCCCTCTCTTCCAACCCTCTCATCCTCCGGCAAGCACCTCCTCCGGATCCCCTTCCATTCTCTTGGACAGCACCATAGCACGTCTGTGTGGGGGCCCATTCCGTGAACCAGTTTCTCTTGGTCTCGGCTAGGGTGTGCTCGGTTAGCTACTGTTTGGGGGACCACGTCCCTTGATCTCGGCTACGATCCGATCTACTTCGGTCTCGGCACTACGTGCTGGTCTCGGCCAAACAGAATTCAGTTCGGCCGCGCATACCGTTCAGTCTCGGCAATGCAAGCTCGGCAATGCAGAATTGCGCTTGCAGCTAATAGCCACGGCCCTATCGTGGCGAAGCCCAAGGAAGGGATCTGATGGGACTTCAGCCACCACCAGATCAGGGCAGGATCAGGCCCAATGTGACTGACATTAAATGCATTGTGGGCTGATCGGACCCACATTAAATGCAGTGTGGGCTATGATGGACCTTCATTAATGACTTTGTGGGCTGATGTGACCCAGGTCACATCACCAAGCCCACTGGCATTCACCCAAGACTGTCCCATATATAAGGCACGAGCCAAAGGGAGCAAGGGGTAAGCATTCTCACAGAGACACACAGTCTTTCTTCTTTCTTCTTCTTCTCCGATCCATCCCTGACTTAAGCATCGGAGAGCCCTGCGCTGCCCATAGCCAGGGTCCTCTGACCTTTGTCTTTCTCCTCTTTCAGGCTCAGGTCGTCGCAGTTATCTCCTCCATGCATTGAGTAAGTCCTAAGAGGCATCCTGATCTTGTGAGTATTATTATTTCTGCACTTACAATTGGCGCCGTCTGTGGGGAACGATTTCTATAATCTTTCCTATTCCTATTCCTAAATACCATGACGAGGAGAACTGCGAAAAGCGGAGAGACTTCCAAGACAAAGCATGCAGGACCGCCCCCTGACAAGCAGAGGGCTGGGAAGCAAGTAGTCGCAGAGGACGATGCTGAACGCGCTCTCATCCGGATCAACGTCCAGCAGCGTGACCTCCGTACAGAGTCCGCTCCCGGGAGGGGAGACACCCAGCAGCCTGCAGGTCTCCTGACAGGGCGAGACCAGCAGGATAAGTCCCCAGTGGTCGATGGACCACGCCCTTCAGGTCAGGAAGGACACGTCGAGGACGTCGAGGATGAAGAGGATGATGACTACAACCCTGGCGACAGCTTGAACTCCACCCTTCGGGAGATTAAGGCACAGAACGAGGCCCTCAGGGAAAAGGATGCTCTAATCCGCCAGCTCCAGCAGCAGCTGGGGAAAGCTGCGGGCTCAGCAAGGCAGCAGCAGCGGACTCATAGGAAGCAGTCCCTTCCACCCTCCACCAGAGGCTGAAGTTTCCGTGGGGAGGAGAGAGCGGCCGAATTGAGATTATCACCGTCAGAGGAGATCAGCAGGCAGCTAAGCTGTGCTTGACAGCTGTGGTACCTGGGGAGCAAGAGCCCAAGGAGGTCAATGTGGCCGAGATGGAGAAGAACCTGGAGCAGGGGCTGGATGAGCTCGGCCAAGATCCGGGCAGGAAGAGCGTCGAGGAATTGACCGAAGTCCGGATCGACCAGAAGGACCCGGATCGGTTCTTTCTACTCGGCAGCCAGCTTGGAGAGCCGGAAAGGTCCGAACTGGCCCAGTTCCTGATGCAGAACAGAGATGCCTTCGCCTGGACGCCTCAGGAGATGCCTGGCGTCGACCCCGAGGTAATGTGTCACAAACTAAATGTTGACCCTAACCACAAACCTGTGATGCAGAAGGCACGGAGAACTGGAGTCCCGCAGACCGAAGCCGTCGTCGAGGAAGTGGATAAGCTGCTTGAGGCCGGAGCTATCAGGGAGGTTCAATACCCGAAATGGTTAGCCAATCCGGTGGTCGTCAGGAAGAAGACTGGCAAGTGGAGGGTGTGCGTCGACTTTACCGACCTCAACAAAGCCTGTCCCAAGGACAGCTTTCCCCTCCCGAAGATTGACCAGTTGATCGACGCCACGGCCGGGCACGACAGAATGAGCTTCCTCGACGCCTACCGCGGCTATCATCAGATCCCACTATTTGGGCCAGACGAAGAGAAAACAGCTTTTATCACGCCCAGGGGAACCTACTGTTATAAGGTGATGCCGTTTGGGCTGAAGAATGCAGGGGCCACCTACCAGAGACTTGTCACCAAGATGTTTCACGATCAGCTCGGCAAAACCGTGGAGGTTTACATCGATGACATGGTGGTCAAGTCCAAGCAGGTGCGGGATCATCTGTCAGACTTGGCCGAGATCTTCGCCACTCTAAAGAAGTTCCGGCTGAAGCTTAACGCCTCGAAGTGCGCCTTCGGTGTTGGTTCCGGCAAGTTTTTGGGCAGCTTGGTTACACGCAGAGGCATTGAGGCAGACCCAGATCAGATCTCAGCTATCCTCAGAGTGCAGAGTCCAACTTCGGTCAAGGAGGTCCAGAAGCTTACAGGAATGGCCGCGGCACTGAATCGCTTCATCAGCAAATCTTCAGATAAGTGCCGACCTTTCTTTCATCTTCTTAGAAAAAATTCTAAATTCCAATGAACCCCAGAATGTGACCACGCCTTGCAGCAGCTCAAGGCTTACCTTTCATCACCACCGTTGTTGTCAACCCCGACCCACGAGGAGACCCTGTATTTATACTTAGCGGTCTCGGATCATGCGGTCAGCTCGGTCCTCATCCGAGAAGAGGACAAGGTTCAGAAACCGGTATATTATACGAGCAAGACCCTTATTGATGCCGAGACCAGGTATCTGCCTCTGGAGAAGCTCGCCTTGGCGCTCGTTAGCGCCTCGCGAAAGCTCTCCCATTACTTTCAAACTCATTCTATTGTGGTTGTTACGGAGCACCCACTCCAATCTGTTTTCAAGAAGGCTGACTTTTCAGGAAGAATCTCCCGATGGGCTGTCGAACTAGGGCAGTATGAGATTCAGTATCAGCCACGGACAGCAATAAAAGCCCAGGTTCTGGCAGATTTCCTCGCCGAGTTTGATTCAAGTTCGGCACCAACCCAGCTCGGCACCGAACTGGGGGGCGAGGAGCATGGGGCTCCCACGAGTTCTGAACAATCACCATCTCAAGCCGAGACCCCAGTTTGGAAAATCTTCGTCGACGGATCTTCCACCTCGAGAAGAGCCGGAGCAGGAGTTGTTCTCCAATCGCCAGAAGGACTGGTCATCGAGCAGGCTCTGACCCTGGACTTCAAGGCGTCAAACAATGAAGCTGAGTACGAAGCCCTTTTAGCCGGACTTAACAGTGCCAATATCCTCGGAGCTCAACAGCTGGTGGTCTTCAGTGATTCACAGTTGGTGACAAACCAGCTGACTGGGAACTACCAGGCTCGCGACGACCGGATGGCCGCGTACTTGGCCCTGGCTAAGAAGCTGCTGGCACAATTTCAGTCGGCCGAAGTCAGGCAGATCGGCAGAGAAGCGAACTCTCACGCAGACGCCTTGGCTAACTTGGCCAGTGCTGTTGAGGCAGGGAAAAAGAGGAGCGTCGAAGTCGGATCGCTAGCTGCGCCCAGCATTGAGCTCCGTTCACCTCGGGAAGTGTTATGCATCGGTCTCGGTCCGAGCTGGATGGACCCTATTATCACCTACCTGAAGGACGACAGGCTTCCCGAGGACAGTGGTGAGGCCCACCGGGTCAGACTCAAGGCAGCTCGGTTTTGGCTATCTCCCGAAGTCAAGCTCTACAGGAAATCGTTCTCGGGACCGTACCTCCAGTGCGTCCATCCAAGTAAGGTCGAGGACCTCCTTTTCGAGATACACGAAGGAATCTGCGAGAGCCATATCGGAGGAAGATCCCTATCTTACCGAGCCATCAGCCAGGGTTACTGGTGGCCGTATATGCAGAAAGATGCGCAGGTATATGCGAAGAAGTGCGAGAAGTGCCAGAAGTTCTCACACTCTCTCCATCAGCCCGCGCAGGATCTCAGCCCGCTCTCTAGCCCGTGGCCATTCGCCCAGTGGGGGCTCGACATAGTGGGCCCGCTCCACCGAACCCCAGGGAACAAGAGATGGCTTATTGTGGCGACAGATTACTTCACCAAATGGATCGAAGCAGAGCCACTTTCATCCATCACAGAGCGAGACTCCAAGAATTTTGTGTGGAAGAATGTCGTCACAAGGTTTGGCATTCCCAGAGCGCTGGTTTCGGACAACGGAACTCAGTTCGACTCTAAACTCTTCAAGACCTTCTGCCAGGATCTCGGCATCCGAAACCATTACTCCACGCCAGCTTACCCACAGAGTAACGGCCAGGCCGAGATCTCCAACAAGGTGATCCTCGATGGGCTCAAGAAGCGGCTGGACCAAGCGAAGGGGAGATGGGTGGAAGAACTGCCGAGCGTCCTGTGGGCTTACAGGACCACTCCAAGGCGTTCCACTTCGGCTACCCCCTTCTCGCTCGCCTACGGGATGGAAGCGGTCATCCCTTTGGAGATCGGCCTCCCCACTCTGAGGTCCGAACTCTTTGACCAAGGACAGAACGAGACTAACTTGGCCAGGGAACTGGATTTGGCAGACGAAAGAAGAGAAGCGGCGGCAGTCAGACTGGCCGTCTACCAGCAGCGGCTAGCCAGGGGGTATAACCAGAGCGTCAGAGAAAGGAAGTTCTGCGTGGGGGAACTGGTTCTCAAGAAAACGCTCCCAGCCGAAAGGGATCCGAATCAAGGGAAGCTAGCGCCGAATTGGCATGGTCCGTTTAAGGTCACTTCCATTGCTGGACGGTCGGCTTATCGGCTCGAAGACATGGAGGGACGTCCGCTACCGAGACCATGGAACGCCTCACACCTCAAAAAATTCTATTTTTAGTCTCTGTACTTGTACAACGCTTCTGGATTCAATGAAACTACAGTTCTCCACAATTTGTAGCAATCTGGCATCCTGACAGTGACAATGGTGCGAAGTTGGAAGACCGTCTAAGGCCGGCACTCAGCCACCTAAACGAGTATCCGCCACGGCCCATATCTAAGGTTGGCACTCAGCCACCTAGATGAGTTGCCGAAACGGCCCATGTCTAAGGTTGGCACTCAGCCACCTAGACGAGCTGCCGAAACGGACCATGTCTAAGGCCGGCACTCAGCCACCTAGACGAGTATCCGCCACGGCCCATATCTAAGGTTGGCACTCAGCCACCTAGATGAGTTGCCGAAACGGCCCATGTCTAAGGTTTGCACTCAGCCACGTAGACGAGCTGCCGAAACGGACCATGTCTAAGGCCGGCACTGAGCCACCTAGACGAGTATCCGCCACGGCCCATATCTAAGGTTGGCACTCAGCCACCTAGATGAGTTGCCGAAACGGCCCATGTCTAAGGTTGGCACTCAGCCACCTAGACGAGCTGCCGAAACGGACCATGTCTAAGGTCGGCACTCAGCCACCTAGACGAGTTTCCGTCACGGCCTATATCTAAGGTTGGCACTCAGCCTCCTAGATGAGTTGCCGAAACGGCCGATATCTAAGGCTGGCACTCAGCCACCTAGACGAGTTGCCGAAACGGACCATGTCTCAGGCTGGCACTCAGCCACCTAGACGAGTTTCCGAAACGGACCATGTCTAAGGCCGGCACTCAGCCACCTAGACGAGTATCCGCCACGGCCCATATCTAAGGTTGGCACTCAGCCACCTAGATGAGTTGCCGAAACGGCCCATGTCTAAGGTTTGCACTCAGCCACGTAGACGAGCTGCCGAAACGGACCATGTCTAAGGCCGGCACTGAGCCACCTAGACGAGTATCCGCCACGGCCCATATCTAAGGTTGGCACTCAGCCACCTAGATGAGTTGCCGAAACGGCCCATGTCTAAGGTTGGCACTCAGCCACCTAGACGAGCTGCCGAAACGGACCATGTCTAAGGTCGGCACTCAGCCACCTAGACGAGTTTCCGTCACGGCCCATATCTAAGGTTGGCACTCAGCCTCCTAGATGAGTTGCCGAAACGGCCGATATCTAAGGCTGGCACTCAGCCACCTAGACGAGTTGCCGAAACGGACCATGTCTCAGGCTGGCACTCAGCCACCTAGACGAGTTTCCGAAACGGCCGATATCTAAGGCTGGCACTCAGCCACCTAGACGAGTTGCCGAAACGGACCATGTCTCAGGCTGGCACTCAGCCACCTAGACGAGTTTCCGAAACAGCCCATGTCTAAGGCTGGCACTCAGCCACCTAGACGAGTTTCCGAAACAGCCCATGTCTAAGGCTGGTACTCAGCCACCTAGACGAGCAGCCGAATGTGTTATGGTTACGGTTGGCACTCAGCCACCTAGACCAGCCGAAACGGCACCAGTCTTCCAACACGGAAATCTGGTTTCGCCGAAATACATGGGGCTTCCAAAGGGTCAGCGCTCGCAGAGAACCCTGATCAGGTCGGTCTACTCTAGTCCGAAGTCACACCCAAATTCACAACACTCACGGAAAGCGTACAAAGGAAAGCAAGTAAAAGCCACACTACACAGGAGAAAAATATGAGAAAGAGTCTTTCATTGATAGCATTGATTTACATCGAGACAGTTTGAAACAAAGACTACATTTTATAAAGAAAAGAAAAAAGAGGAAGTCAAGTCGATGGCTCTGCTTCTAGGTCCTCGATGACGACCACGGCGGCCTCGGCTTGAGGAGCTTCTTCAACGGGGTCAGGCGTTGGCTCGGAAGGGACTTCGGCCGGAGTGGCAGGGGTCTCGGCCAGGGCCTCATCTAGGGGCTCCTCTCCGAGCTCGGGGAGATTCTGATGTATCGGATCATCTGCAGGAACCCCCATCTTCTTCAACACGGCCTTGCAGCCGAGCCGGTACAGCTTCGGGCTGAGTGCCGTGATTTGATCAACGTAAATCTTCGCAGCTTCCTCAGTCCCCTCCAGGAAGGCGGCATCGACCTCAGCTTTTTTCGATGCAAGGAGTTCCTCCTTCGATGCAAGGAGTTCCTCCTTCGCCTTCCTTTCCAGCTCCAGCTCGGCCTTGAACCCCGCCGAACTCTTCTCCTCTGCCTGGAGCTTCGTTTGCCATTCGAAGCCCTCTGACCTTGCTTTGCAGAGGTCGCTGGCCATCATATCTGACTGAGCCTTGAGCTCCGCAGTCTTGGCCGCCTCCGCCTTCAGCTCCTCCTTGGCCGCTCGCAGTTCGGATTCGGCTTTCTGCTTTTCCTTTGCCAGGCGAGCCAACCGACTGTCCTCCTCCGCTATCCTGTCCGCGACTATCTGGAGCCTTTGGACAGCCTGCAGCGGAGCAAACAAAAGAAGCTCAGCACGAAAACAAGAAATATCAAAAGATAGAAACACCTGTGACCAGGAAAGTCGGGCACTTACAGCAAGGGAGTGCTGTATGGTCCTCATAATCAGCAGGGGGGAGTCTTCCGACCTGTGCCTCTCCATGTCCCTGGGGAGTGCACATGCTCGACTGAGCGCCGCGATGACATCCGGGCTCCCCACCAGTCTGTCCCCAGCATTTAGGGGCCTCCCCTTCCTCAGCTCCATGTCTGGCCTGAACTCGGCCGGTTCGGCACCCGAGGACGTTGCCGCCTGGGACTCGGAGCGACTCTCCACCAGAGGAACTGCCGGAGTGGGCGCCACGTCAGCTGCCCTCTCCCTCGCAGCTTGGGGTGAACGTTGCCGTGATCGCTCCTCCTGATCCAGCCCCTTCCCCTTCGCCTTTTTCCTCGGCCTCTCGCTCTCCGAGTCTGGGGGAGGTCGGGCCTCAACTCTGGCAGAGACGATGGTCCCGAAGGAGGGCGGGGCAGTGCGGGGTGCGGCAGCCTGTCTACCGCTACCGACGACGGCGTCCGCCAGATTCCGCGGCTGAAACGCGGGCCTACGCCTCTCCATATTGTCCACTTCGGCCTCGGCTCCGGAAGTATAGTTCTCAACTTCCCTTGTCGGAGAGTCTACCTCGGCTCCGGAGGTATATTCTTCAATTTCCCTTAGCGGGATGCCCGTGACCACGGCCAACGTTGCGGACGCTTCCGCAACCGTGACGGTCCCGCTGGTTTCTGCTGGATCAGGGGCGAATCTCTCCGGGTTGCCGGATTTCCGTGTGTAAGACACGTATCTCGGCTCGTACTTCAGAAGAGAGTAGGCAGCTCTTGTGTGGTGGCCGTGGTAGCAGTACACCTTGGTCAGCCAAGGTGAGTGCCTTCTCCAACCGTTCAGCTGGGCTTCGCGCTTGCGTTCGGAAAGGCCTGCGAAAAACAGCCGAGTTAGGATCTGGCAGCAGAAATCAAACATAAGAAAGAAATCGGAAACCCAGGGGGTTAGGTCTTTACTCGGTGGAGTCCCGAGGCGTCGAGGGACTCGGACCCTCCTGGTTGCTTCGGTCTCGGTCTCGCCGAACTCCCAGTTTCCCGAGACGAGCAGGCGGTCATCTCCGGCGTATTTATTGGAGTCCTCCAGCGCCGTGACGAGGGGTTGGCACCTCGCCTTGATGCGAAGATAATAGGTGCCCACCTCCCTAGACTTGCAGAGGTCATATATATCCTCTATATCATGGACGCCGAGGCTGATGTCTAGAATCCTATTCAGCTCGGCGATGCCCATGATGATCTTATACCCATTGGGCATTAACTGACAGGGGCTAAGCCTCCAGGTCTCCAAACAAGACCTAAGAAGGGGGGCCAAGGGGAATCTGACCCCACCCTCGATCACGGCTATCAGGGGAAACGGCATCCAGCCGTTGCAAAATGAGTAGATGGAGGGGTCGGCTGCCATGATCTGGACATCGTCTGGGATAATGTAGACTCTCCTAAGAGTGGCCAGGCCCGACTGGGAATCTATCCAGTGAGTAAAAATCCCCATCTCTGGATCTAAGGAACCCTAACAATCCCTAGAGGTCTAAGCCGTGGAATGTCTGAGAAACGGAGGAGACCTTAGGTGGGGTAAGGACAGAAATACAAAATGAAAAGAGAGAAGGATCGAGGCAGGGAGACTCACAGACTCGGGCGAAGTCACAACTCAGGCCGCTGATCCCTCGCTGGTCCTGAAGGGAGTCCTGGGCGAAGCTAGGAGGCGATGGAGGTGGTTCTGGCAGTGAAGGTTCCGGCGAACAGAGGTTCTGGCAGAGCTTCGACAATGTTCGTTTGCAGAGATGACAAAGGGAGAAGACAGAAGTGAAATATAAAGGGGGGGGAACGGGCGCCATTCCGGAATTCGAAGCGGGACACGCGTGAGATGTCGCCTCGGCTTGCGTTGCACGCCCCCTCGAAAGGACAAGAGAACCCACCAGGCAATAACGCGTGGCGCTGCGGCGATGATGGTCCGCCTTCCCATGCTAATTAAACCCCCGCATTTATTGCCCCCTTTATTATCTCTGGCAGACGAAGCAGCGGCGGCGTCCGGCGCCGAATAAGTCAGAACCCTTACACAAAATCGGATGGAAGGCGAGCACTGTCCGTCTCGGGAGATCGGTTCAGTTCTCAACCCTAGTGCGGGGGATCGGTCCAGCTCTTAACCTTAGTGCCCGAGAGAGCCCTAGAGGTCAAGAACTGAGGGGCTATTGTGTGGGGGCCCATTCCGTGAACCAGTTTCTCTTGGTCTCGGCTAGGGTGTGCTCGGTTAGCTACTGTTTGGGGGACCACGTCCCTTGATCTCGGCTACGATCCGATCTACTTCGGTCTCGGCACTACGTGCTGGTCTCGGCCAAACAGAATTCAGTTCGGCCGCGCATACCGTTCAGTCTCGGCAATGCAAGCTCGGCAATGCAGAATTGCGCTTGCAGCTAATAGCCACGGCCCTATCGTGGCGAAGCCCAAGGAAGGGATCTGATGGGACTTCAGCCACCACCAGATCAGGGCAGGATCAGGCCCAATGTGACTGACATTAAATGCATTGTGGGCTGATCGGACCCACATTAAATGCAGTGTGGGCTATGATGGACCTTCATTAATGACTTTGTGGGCTGATGTGACCCAGGTCACATCACCAAGCCCACTGGCATTCACCCAAGACTGTCCCATATATAAGGCACGAGCCAAAGGGAGCAAGGGGTAAGCATTCTCACAGAGACACACAGTCTTTCTTCTTTCTTCTTCTTCTCCGATCCATCCCTGACTTAAGCATCGGAGAGCCCTGCGCTGCCCATAGCCAGGGTCCTCTGACCTTTGTCTTTCTCCTCTTTCAGGCTCAGGTCGTCGCAGTTATCTCCTCCATGCATTGAGTAAGTCCTAAGAGGCATCCTGATCTTGTGAGTATTATTATTTCTGCACTTACAACGTCCTCTGGACAGCAGTGTGGAATGGACGTAAGATGTTGAGAATCGAAAGAAACTAACTCAAAGCACAAAAAAGCATTTTTGGAATTGAAATTCAACTTCATAATTCAAAGAACTAATTACAATTTAAATAGAAAAGTATATACAAACTGATCAAGAAAATAGGAACCAACTAGTTCCACGTTTCAACATTTCTCTACTATTGAAGTACTCCTAAAGCAATCGCTCCACTATTGAAATCCTCCTAACCCATGTCAACAAACTTCCTAAATAATAGGTCAACCAAGACTCAATCAAAACAAACATTCAACAAATAAACTTTTAACATGCAATGCAAGGGGAGCTCTCTGCCCCCACTGCCTCTGCCCCAGCAAATGGGCTATTGTCGCAGCACAGAGGCATATCGTGGGGCCGGTTGCCAGAGCCAATGCGACCTTATCTGGCACCATCGCCTCCGCCGCCACCCCCACCACCAAGATTTTGAATAGGTTGAGACAAGTGAGTACAAAAACCCATATGAGTACATAATGCAAGCACCAAATACTGCCAATCCGATAAAGATGAAGACGAAAGAAAGGGTGGTCAAGGAAGGTTGTTGGGCAGCAGATTGAACTAGTGTTGCCACCCATTTGCTGCTCCACCTTCGTTAAAGTAGAATCTCAAAGAAGAGTACCAACAGATTCTCCTGTTAGAACAAAAATGATGCTGATGGCTGCCAATAGCTGCCATTGCCACGTTTTGAATTTCAATGGTAGTGGTTGGTGGGTAGCCGATGCATCTTCTGGTGAACTTGGTTCCTTGGTTTCTTTAAGAGGACATGAGACCAACACAAATCAATTGAATTAGTATCCAGTGAAATCTTAACCGATAAACAGTATCCATGTAATTGATGAACTATTGTACAAATTTTAGGATCTCTTTCTGCAGTATTGGGCTGTTTGGCAAACTAGTTGTTCGGAGGAGGTGCTGGCCGGAAGAGGGTTGGAGGAGACGAATGGGTTTCTTATTTGATATAAAAAAAAAATTCTATTTGCAAGAAAACCCTGTCCTTTTATTTTATTCTATTCATTCAATGAAAGGTCATGACTGAGTTGGCAAACTTACCACGTGGCGTGCAGGATTCATCCAAACAGGCTCCCCTTGTTTCTACGACTCAATAGTTTAGAGAGGGTAGGTATCCACCACAATTTATAGGAAACAGGTCCAAACAGGCAATCAGCGGTAGCACACGGTAGAGGATTTATTTTTTTTTGAATATGCGTCATCCGTTTGAATATTCAACGCTACCACGTGATTGAAAAGCCGGTGAAAAGTATACATTTGTATTATTTATATCTATAAGAATTGCTTCCATAGTTCTATGCTCATCAGCTTCTCCTCCAAAAAAGCAAAGGAAAAGAGGAGAACAATGGGGTCTCGTTCCTTGGTGTTCCTACTATTGTTCTTCCTCTCTTCCATTTCGTCTTCATTTTCACATGAAAGCCCGAAAACACACATTGTCCATGTTTCCAAATCTCAAAAGCCCACTGTCTTCTCATCCCACCATCACTGGTACACTTCGACCCTTGCTTCCCTCCCCCAAAGCCCCCACCCCACCAACATACTCTACAGTTACGACCACGCCGTCCACGGATTCGCCGCCCGGCTCACCCCTTCTCAGGCAGCCGCTCTCCGAGAGCTGCCCGGGATCATCTCCGTCCTGCCCGAACGAGTTCACCAATTGGCCACAACTCACTCACCCAACTTCCTAGGCCTCTCCGACAAGAAGCCCGGCCTCTGGGTGAATTCCGATTACGCTAGTGATATCGTCATCGGAGTACTAGACAGCGGCGTCTGGCCTGAACATCGCAGCTTCTCCGATGCCGGACTCTCTCCTGTACCATCTACATGGAAAGGAGCATGTGAAACAACTGGTAATGTGACATGCAATAAGAAGCTGATCGGTGCAAAGGCCTTCTACAAAGGATATGAGGAGGATCTAGGAGAAAAAATGGATGAGAGTAAAGAATCCAGATCGCCGAGAGATATCAACGGGCACGGGACCCATACCTCATCGACGGCTGCCGGTGCTGCAGTCAAAGGTGCCGTCTTCTACAACCTAGCCATGGGCGAAGCGAGGGGTGTTGCCACCAAGGCAAGGATTGCAGCATACAAGATCTGTTGGTTGGGAGGTTGCTTCGACTCGGACATACTTGCAGCAATCGAACAAGCCATCACGGATGGCGTTCACATCATCTCCTTCTCGATCAGTTTTAATCCTCCTGCCCCAGATTACTACGCGGACTCCATCTCCATTGGTTCCTTTTGGGCAATCCAAAAAGGCGTCCTCTTCGTCGCAGCAGCTGGGAATGATGGACCTGCTCCTTACACTGTCATGAACGTCGCACCATGGATTCTTACGGTGGGTGCGTCGACCATTGACAGAGAATTCCCTGCGGATGTTGTTCTTGGTGATGGGAGAGTGTTCCAAAGCGTATCGCTCTACGACGGAAATCCACTTGGTCCTTCTAATTTCTCTCTCTTTTATGGAGCAGACTACAAGAGTAAGATTTGCGAAGCGACGTACCTCCATTCTTCTGATGTTGCAGGGAAAATTGTGGTATGCGACAACAACAACGGTCAGGGGAACCTTGAGAAGGGCAATGCAGTGAAGAATGCTGGTGGAGTCGGTATGATCCTTGTAAACACCATAGAGACAGGCGAGATTCTCTCTGCGCAGTCGCATCTCATCCCTGCAACAATGGTGGGGAAGACTGCCGGCGACGAGATTCGGAAGTACATCCAGTCGGGGAAGAATCCGACCGCCACCATCCTCTTCCGAGGAACGGTGATCGGCGCCACCCCTGCCTCTCCTAAAATTGCAGCATTCTCCAGCCGCGGCCCCAAGTACCTCACCCCAGAAATTCTCAAACCTGATGTGGTCGCACCCGGTGCGAACATCTTGGCTAGTTGGACTGGAGCCAGGAGCCCAACTGGGCTCGACTTCGACAATAGGCGAGTCGAGTTCAACATCGAGTCTGGGTCCTCTATGGCCTGCCCGCACGTGAGCGGTGTGGCCGCTCTGCTTCGACAGGCCCATCCCAGTTTCAGCCCTGCAGCTCTTAAATCTGCCATCATGACCACTGCTTACAACGTTGACAATTCAGGTGAGAGCTTGAAAGATATTGGGACAGGGGCCGAATCCACACCCTTCATTCATGGGTCGGGTCATGTGGACCCCAACAATGCTCAAAATCCTGGCCTGGTGTATGACCTTAAACCCGCTGATTACATAGATTTCTTATGTTCAATTGGGTACGATGAGTCGCAGATGCAACTTTTTGTCAGGGGTCAAGGTGGGGTTGACTGCACCAAGAGTGCCTTGGCTAGCCCTGGGGATCTGAACTATCCTTCTTTCTCTGTTATGTTTAGCTCGGATTCGGATGTGGTTAGCCATCGGAGGGTGGTGACGAATGTGCATGGTGCGTCTGTTGGTGCTGTGTACGAGGCCAACATTACTGCCCCAGAGTCGGTTAAGATTACCGTTTCGCCAAGTAGGCTCGTGTTTAGCAAACAAAATACGAGCTTGTCATATGTGATTAAGTTCTCTTCTGTGCCTGGTTCGGGGGTGATGCCCAGCTTTGGTTCGATAACGTGGAGCGATGGGAGCCATTTCGTCAGGAGCCCGATGGCTTTTAGCTGGGACTCTCGGCTGTCTTCTTCCATCTGAATATGGATGACTAGTGTGTGTTTATTTGTTTTTAAATCATCTGATGGTGTTGTACTATATATTTTTAAAGATGTAATTTGAAGTTGTTAATCCAGAGGGTGGACTCACCTTGTGGATGAGTTGTAGCCTAGAATTGCAATGTTCAGATATTGTAGCTATTTATCCTATGTACTTTTGGCCTTGTTTAAGTTAACAGCTCTGGATCGTCAATCTGATGGACCATCATCTTTTGATGAGATTTATCAGATGAAGCTACTGCCCAGTAGGTTCTCAATTCTCAATCCCCATTGCTTTGGCCTTTGAGAGAGTTTGAGTTGTGGCTATGGTTAATTTGTGTGTGGCGCATCAATCGGACCACATAGATTCTGGACATGGTACACAAAAACCATTTAACCCTGCGTTCCAGGCTTCCAGCTTCAGTCCATCGGTGGTCCCGGTTGGTTTGAAAAATCGTGTCAACGATATAGTTTGTTTATAAACTGCGAGATAATAGTAATGACCCAACACTCCCTATGTGCGTTATAAGTAATCTCATCCAAAGAAGATGCCTTGTTGTAGGAAGAATTTATCCATCTGTATATATATGCATAAAGAAATAAAGAAGATGACAATTGGTGCTATTCTTCCACATCAGTTTAAGGATGTGCAAGGGTTGATTTGGTATTCGAATGGGCTGGTTCTCGGCCTACACTAGGGATGTGGAGCCTTTTAATGTCAAATGAACCACCCGGTGGCCCATTAACCGTTTCTAGGGCATGCATGCAATTTGGCACCAATCCCTCGCAACAAAGCCCAACCCATCTCCTCTTTCGGTCCCCCTCTGTTTCATTCCCAGCAGCTTGCTCTCCTTTTCTTCTTGTTTTTTTCTATTCTTCTCTTACTTCCTACTCCCCCCATTCCTCCTTGCCAACGACGACCCCACCACCAAGGGAGCCTCCTCTCATCAGCCTCACCACTACCATCACCTCCATCTTCCTTCTCACACACTCACACGACCGGTGACCCCAATGCTGCAAGAGCAGCCCTCTCAATCACTCCCAAACTTCAAATCCGGATAGGTGAGTCCCCATAGTTCATTTCCTTTCCTCTAAGCCCCATTAGAGCCATTCATGTTTATGCTTGGTCTAACCCCTTCTCTTCTCTTGTTTTCCCCAATTATCGGTGCCCTAGGTTATGGATTTTAGTGCTTTTGTGGATAGGACGTGGGTTGATCTCAATAGAGGGCTTGAATAGCTTCTTGTGGTGATTTCTAGCATGAGGCAAGTATTCATTTGTAAATTTCATTTCATACATGTGGTTTGTATATAGATTATTAGGTCTATTGGCATGATGTTGTGGCCATCACATGCTGTTTCTCCTTTGAAATTTTGCATGGGCTTTATGTTGTTTTTTTTTTTTTTTGGTAGTATACTGTTACAAGTGAAGTTATTTTTCAGATGGACCGGCACAAACATGTTAAAGTTGCCTACCATGGCTTTAGAGAGATGTCCAAAGAAGACAAAATTGCAACCTATTGAAACACCTTAGTTCGGGATTCTTTTGATGAACCTGACTATGCTCTTATTGATACTCTCTTCTCATTAGCTGAAGCCTACGTACCTGACATACACTTTATACTATACTTGTTGTAATACTTCATTTAGACTGTATTCTTTTCGCAAATTCCAACTGAACTGACATTCTCTTCTCTTTGTACTACATTTTGTAATACTTTATTAAGTGGATTTTATTTGCAGCTACATTCGTATGTATAAAGATGGTCGAGCTGCCGTCGACCTCTGCCATCGAGATGGAACTGTCAAACAAATGGTTGCAAGTTGCAACAGATCCTGGAAAGTATAAACTCGTAATAAACTGAACCATCAATGCTATTTTTACTTGTTTTCCGGACAACTTACATAGAGCTTACACTTCTAAGTTAGCATCTCTCTAGAAGATAATTATTGTCTTGGTCTTGGTATCTTAATGGTAGTTTACGTGCGTGCGTGCGTGGAAATTTCATCTCCACCCCCTAAAGGTGCCTTGGAGATTTCATCCCTAATTCAGTGAGATCAAGGTCTTTTTACTTTTGCTGAGGGTGGAATTTCAGCACATTGGGAGGTTGGCGATAATGGTTTCGCGGATGGTTTGCTGAAACAGAAGGTCAATAGGTCCTTTGATTCGATTGTTTTCTCTATGCAATTTGTGTTTTTTGTGTTATAATTCTTTTATACCATTTTCTTGTTCTTTTGCTGTGTGGATTGTAGTGTTTCAGCTGTATCTTTCACTCTTTACATCAAATGTTTTTGTTGCCTATCTCAAATAATAATAATAATAACAACAACAACAATAAAGAATGATCACACTGTAAAAGCTTTATTATGAAAGTAGGGTACTTCCTAGCTACTCATGCTAAATTTGTATTTTTCTTTTAATGTAAAAGTTGGAAACATCATGATAGTTGACAACTTCAAAACTAGGATTTCGTCATGAAGACATCTCCCAGTTTGTATTTTTTGGCCATAAAGTTTCTCATCGGACTTTTGCCCTGTGCCTATTTTATTTTTAGCCTTAACTGTTTTTTTAATCTTTAATTGACATTATTAAAGCTTGTCCTTGTAGTGATGACTCCCTCAGCAGAAGCAACTTAATATAGTTTTGAGAGTATATATGACTGAAACAATGATCTCTAATTTGACAAAAAGTACAGCTAGTCATTTAGGCAAGGTTTACCTTACTCATTGACCGAATCGCTTAAAGGATGTATTGGTAGTTTATCTCTTGTATTCTTTCCCCCTTTGTGAAAGAATCATGATCGTCGAGGCCTTATTCAATCCATATGGGGTTGGCTAAATGAAAGTGGGGCATCATTGCAAATGAGCATGGAAGTCCCTGCACCCAAAGCGAGTATCGGATGGATCTCTTAGAATGTCTATTTTATTTTTACTTTTGCTTGGAATATAATAGGATTTGTGGCTATTTTATTTTGACTTTTGCTTGGAAAAATGGATCACAATGTTAACTCTGTTTGAATTTTGCAATGTCATGTGAAGTTTGCAACTTTATGATGGTAAAAGTAAAGCTATGAACCTTTTCCTTAAGTTGTTGGAAGCATCTGAGATTCATTTCGTTTGAATTTTTTCCTTCATTCATTAGGTATATCAGTGAGGACTTATCAATCGTTCCCATGCTTAAAATGCTTCGAGATTCTGGTCGTGCAACATTCTTGGTGACAAATAGGTAATTTTTTATCCTCTAGTTTTTTCTTTAAGAAAATGCTTTGGTGGAAGCATGGGCTGCATGATCAAAATACATTAAATTTGTATCACTATACTTATTGTTTGCATCCTTTTGTTAGGCATGTTGGGTACTGCATTTTCATAATTAGAAACCTGTGATGATGTTTCCTCATGGTAATGGATGTTAAATGCTTAATTTTCTTTGAGATATCTCAAAGGTGTGTAGACCTCCTAAGCAATCACAAACTAGTATCTTGTTATCTAAATTCGTTACTTGTCTTGTGCAGCTTGTGGGACTACGCAAATGTCGTGTTGAATTTCTTATGTCCGGTGGAAACTTCTGATGCTAGCTTCCTGTGTAGCTACGATTGGCTTGAAAACTTTGATGTTACCTCTTATGCATATGTTTTGTTGTCAATTTCTTTGCTAATTGTTTCCTTTAAGATGCCATGATAAGACTAATTGGGTGTTTTAGGTCCCAAATGCTTGTTATGGTGGGAACCCCCAATTTAGACCCAAGGAAATAATCATGTGTGGATGTTATAGTTTGCATGTAGATTGTACATAATTATGGATTTGTGTTTAATCCTTGTTACTCCTTAGTTGTAAACCTCTATTTCTAGTAGATATGTGTGACTTCCATTTCTTGTATTTATATAAATTGGTATTATGTGGTTTATGAATATATCATTTGTTAAATGTGTTAAATGTTGTGTTAGGGCTTACTCCTATCTTAAATCCTCTAACTTCCTATTGATGGCAAGTAATCATATTTAAATCACATTTCATATATCATGTTGTATGCAGACCATAGTGTTCAAAGGTATAAGCTATATGGTTAGCGCTTGTTGTGCAGTTTGATGCTTATATTGAATTAGACCTTTAGGTTTGATCTTTTATGCTTAATGAAATTAGGTATTTTGTGGTGCAGATGAGTAATGTACTTCATTTAATTTACATGTTGATGCACTATCATTCTCGTATTTATTTCATTTTAACTACCCAAATAATGTTAAGGCTCATTGCAATGGTTACTGGCATTTAGAACACAGAATGTTGATGATATCAAATGCCATCCTCCTGAATAAAGCAACTAAAGGCACTAGTAATATTAGAAAAAGCTTACTCATATAATGGGCAATTCATCCCTGCACATATTTCTTTTGGCACATTATATTCGTTTATCATAAACTGATGTGTGGATTGCAGGTTAGGTACTGTATATCCCTTTTGCAACTTGTTCAAGATGTTTACATGTGCATTTTGTCAAGTAAAGATGCAACCTGGAAAAGGCATTTCAGTACACATCAGCTCGTCACTCCATGGAAGATTGAGTTGATGGGATGACCCTTTCCTCTGCCCAAGCTGCCATGATTAGAAAGAAGCCATGGAAAGGAAAGGACCATTATGAGGTTTGATGCTCGTGTACTGACTATTTCTGATCAAATTTAAATAACTCACCAAAATGAATAACACAAGTTGACTTAGTTTCACCAGAGTACAAATGTGGTACCCTCCTTGAATTTGTGACTCTGTGTTTCTCACCTACAGGCTCTTTAATTTCAGCTAAAACTGAAAGAGTCATTGTTACTACTGGCCAAGTTCCACTAAGAAACCGAGTTAAAAATCTGGTTTTAATTTAGCAACACTGACCTGTGACTGTTCTTTTGTTTCTTCTGTGCATCAGATTCTGCATCGAGAAAGTATTGGAAGTGATTTGCCATTCCCATTAGTGGCGCCATTGCGAATGCCTCTTGTATCAGATTGTGCAAGATGAGGCAGCTATACAGTTTCTCATGCATAGTCAAATCCAGTTGTTGCTTTCTCAGGTCGGTATGGACAGTTCGGGCCCCTTCAAAAGCTAGAGATTTGATGGTTTTATAAATTGGCATGGATCCTCCCTCTGACAAGTTCATTTTTCTCCTAGCTGGCCGTGTTTCATGGTGTACTTTGAATATTTGATGATGATTAGATTATAGTTGGGATTTACTTTATTGAGATATTTGACTTTTTTGATTTGGGATATTACATTTTATTTGGCATGGACAAGTTCTATTGTTGGTTTCATGATGAATGTGGTGTTATTTGTTGTTTATCAATGCTTATGCTTGTGCAATGTTGAAAATGTAGATTTGAACAGGAAAATATTGTACAAGAAAGTTTTTTTTTATTTTTTTAATTATGTTTTAATTGATAAGAAAAGCTATTTCCCGACGCACTCTTTTCGTCGCCAAAAGTTCTGATTTTATCAATTATTTTTTAATTGATGAGAAAAACTATTTCCCTGCGCACTCTCTGTCGTCAAAAGTATCGTTGAAGGCATTTCCCGACGCTTCAACACATCGAAATATGTATAACCGATGCCGTTTATGCGTCGTTAAATATGTTTTCAGACGCTAATATGTGCGTTGGCAAATTTATAACCGACATTATGCGTAAGTAGTGAGGTGAAGTTGACCACTTAGTTTGATTTTTTGCCGACATTGTTGACATTGTTGGCGTTTGGGATGACACACCATTGCGTCGGTGAACGGCCCTTTTTAGCCGACGCTAAATAGTAATATGTCGGGAATTGTTTTCAAGGTGTCTGGTAGCCAAAGTGGTGTTGATGTATTTTACTACGTCGGTAAAGCATGTCCTGACGTGGTTTGCGAAATGGGCGACGCGGAGTGTGCGTTGGCAAATATGTAATATTGTATCCTTGATCAGGGAATTTTATTTTAGACGACGTTTCTTCAAAATGGATTTGTTTTGGGACCAAGCATTCAGTACACGTGCAATTACTATTTCATGTTGTTTCATTTGTAGAAATGGATGCACTGTTTGGTCCAAACAGGGCAATCAAGGGGTGCCACATGGGAGAGATGTCACTTCCCATCACTTTAAAAAAAAAAAAATTCATCTCCTAAAAAATTCATCCCCTTTGGCTTATGCCGCTTATCACTAAATCAGATGATCAATTGGATGCCTGTTCATGTAGTGGGAGTTCACCTATTGAAAACTTGTTGGAACGTCACTCAATGTGCCTAGTTCTCCTGAGTGAATCATTTTAGCTAATGGAATTGGAAGGAAATATCAGCATCATCATCATAGCCCCAGCCCATGATCTGGGGTTGTCTAAAAGTGCTCTATATATTTCTGAACTTCAGATGCTTAAAAATGGATTTGGAGAGGAACCTTCTATCCAGTTTGATTGCTTTATGACAAGATTTAATTTCCAGCTTTTATGTAATAGTGATCAGCATCATCAGTTTGTTGAAAAATGATATGCCTGTAAGCCTGTGACTGCGGCATCTTATTACCAATCCTTGCAGTGATAGCTTCTGACTCTTGGGAGCCACTTGCCTAGTTGGTTTGAATCCTTCTGAGTGCGTTTATGTAGAGGCAAATCAAGGACACATTTGAGGATAAGGAGTCAGTTTTCTGGGTCCTGATTCTTTTTATCGTTGTTTGGTTAAAATCAAAATTTGTAGCAACTTTTTCTTAGAAAAGAGGAAAATTGAGTGGGAAAGCGTATCTATATATGGGTTTGGATTTCCCTGTTTCAGCGAATCAAGGAAATACTTTTGGGATTCCCTGTTTTGGCAAAATAGGGAAATACTGTTTCTAATATAAAGTTTTTATGAGACGGCATTTTTATTTTTATTTTGTGAAAACTTATGAGATGACAGTTAAACTGCATCCTTATATAGTTTTATTAAGAAGTAATGTTGAGTGTGTGAAGAGGGTGTTTCGAGTAATTATAACAAAACTGAAATATCATAAGAGGAAATCCACACGTCAGTCCAATGAAATGTCCTGGTACAAATAATTTTGAATTGAAAGAAGCAAAGATATATAAAAAAGTCCGGATAATACCGTAAATCCTTAATAGGTCTCCAAAATGCCACCTAAGCCCACATAACGATAATTCAGACCATCCAAAATGAATGAGTCCCACCATAAGAAATTTTGGTCTCCATTGAGCTCCGATTGAACTTTAGAGGATATTTTGCTATTTCATTAGAGGGGATGATATTCTTCTTAGACTTAGACTATCTGAATTGGGCCATGGTAGACTTCCAAATACACGGGAAGTGTGTAATAGCTAGATAGAATCCGGACTAACTCACAAGACTTGCCGCAAGTAGGTCGGTCCCACCTAATTTTCAACATCAATCTACTTTACTTGGCAGCAATCATTCTGGTATATTGTAATTTAGCTCGTGAAAAATGAGTACACGAGTGGCTGCTTTTATCTTGAGTCCAGATCCAACCCCACACACACCACAACTCTAATGAGCACATCAACGATGCTGCAATTAATAGATATGATTAATAATACATACGATTGTGTTAATCAAATTGTGAACTATCCGTTCAATATTGAGGTGAGACCAACTTCAACCTAGGTTTAGTTTGGGAATATGTTGATACTTTGAAAGTTCATGATGCAATTTGAACATTCCAATTATTAATAAGTGGCCCCCAAGGAGGTTCCACAGGACTTCATAACCCTGTCCCAGTTATTACAGGGAACTATACACTGCATGCTAGAAACTCCATCTTGGAACCCCCTTGAAGATTATCTATATCATTTAAGATGAATCGCACCTATTTTGGTACTTCACTAATATTGTAAAAGCTAGTCAAATAAAGCCTCCATCTTTTTTAGACAAAATGTTACATAAAACGCACTTTAATTCAAAACTCCCTCCATCTTTTTCAACAAAAAGTAAAAAAACAACAACCTCTATTTACTAAAATACAAAAAAACTCAACTTTTCCATTCAAAAAATAAAAAAGATTTCATAACAAACAACTAAAAATAAAATACAATCATAATCTACATATATTTCATTTTGTTTCAAAATCAACTTTACTTCCTTTAACTTTATTAAGTAGAGTTGCCAAACTCGTGAAATATCCACATATTTAACTACAACAAGGGGAGATCCCAATATGGATGGTTGAAAAGAAGATTAGGCGCTGAGGTGACATCTCTGGTGGAGGGCCGGAAAAGGATCCCCTGTTTGGACCAAGCAAGGGCCTCCATATGGGGGGCGGAAAGGGGGCGGAGGAAAGAGAGCCTGACTTTTTCTTTCCTCCGACCCCCCACCTGGAGGCCCCTGTTTGGACCAAACAGGGGATCCGGTTCCGAGGGGCACTAATAATTTTCAGTCACATAATCAATCGGATGCGGAACCCAACGGTCTCAAATGGCTCAATATTATCTCTATGCGGGCCCACATGAGATCCGCATGTGTTACACGGGTCGGGTGTAATATCCCCCACACACGTGAAACATGTGGGAAAGCCAAGTTTCTCTTCATCACTAAAATAATATTCTTATCCACATGCTATGATTAAGAAATTCGTACACCCATGACCCACCCACCTCCCCCTGGCCCCACCCACTTAAAATTTCATTGTCCGTCTCTTTGATTATACCTTATATACAAGTCTCTCATTCACGAGCATGCGATCAAAATCCATTACTTTACATATCCAGCTGCAACTTTCCAGTAACATATGCTTTCCCTAATAAAAACAACCACGTGATTGAAAAGCCTGTGAAAAGTATACATTTTCCCCGGAAAGTTTCAACACTTTCACTATAAGAATTGCTTCCATAGTTCTCTGCTAATCAGCTTCTCCTCCAAAAAGCAAAGGAAAAGAGAAGAACAATGGGGTCTCAAAAACATAGTTCCTTGGTGTTCCTACTTTTGTTCTTCCTCTCTTCCATTTCCTCTTCATTTTCACATGAAAGCCCAAAAACATACATTGTCCATGTTTCCAAATCTCAAAAGCCCACTCTCTTCTCATCCCACCACCACTGGTACACTTCAACCCTTGCTTCCCTCCCCCAAAGCCCCCACCCAACCAACATACTCTACAGTTACGACCACGCCGTCCACGGATTCGCCGCCCGGCTCACCCCCTCTCAGGCAGCCGCTCTCCGAGAGCTGCCCGGGATCATCTCCGTCCTGCCCGAACGAGTTCACCAATTGGCCACAACTCACTCACCCAACTTCCTAGGCCTCTCCGACAAGAAGCCCGGCCTCTGGGTGAATTCTGATTACGCTAGTGATATCGTCATCGGAGTACTAGACAGTGGCGTCTGGCCTGAACGTCGCAGCTTCTTCGATGCCGGACTCTCTCCTGTACCATCTACATGGAAAGGAGCATGTGAAACAACTGGTAATGTGACTTGCAATAAGAAGCTGATCGGTGCAAAGGCCTTCTACAAAGGATATGAGGAGGATCTGGGAGAAAAGATGGATGAGAGTAAGGAATCCAGATCGCCCAGAGATACCAACGGGCACGGGACCCATACCTCATCGACGGCTGCCGGTGCTGCAGTCAAAGGTGCCGGCTTCTACAAGCTAGCCATGGGCGAAGCGAGGGGTGTTGCCACCAAGGCAAGGATTGCAGCATACAAGATCTGCTGGTTGGGTGGTTGCTTCGACTCGGACATACTTGCAGCAATCGATCAAGCCATCGCAGATGGCGTTCACATCATCTCCTTCTCGGTCAGTTTAAATCCTCCAGCCCCAGATTACGACACGGATTCCATCTCCATTGGTTCCTTTGGGGCCACCCAAAAAGGCGTCCTCTTCGTCGCAGCAGCTGGGAATGATGGACCTGCTCCTTACACTGTCATGAACGTCGCACCATGGATTCTTACGGTGGGTGCGTCGACCATTGACAGAGAATTCCCTGCGGATGTTGTTCTTGGTGATGGGAGAGTGTTCAAAGGCGTATCGCTCTACGCCGGAAATCCACTTGGTCCTTCTAATTTCTCTCTCTTTTATGGAGCAGACTACAAGAGTAAGATTTGCGAAGCGACGTACCTCCATTCTTCTGATGTTGCAGGGAAAATTGTGGTCTGCGACAACAACAACGGTCAGGGGAACCTTGAGAAGGGCAATGCAGTGAAGAATGCTGGTGGAGTTGGTATGATCCTTGTAAACACCATAGAGACAGGCGAGATTCTCTCTGCGCAGTCGCATCTCATCCCTGCAACAATGGTGGGGAAGACTGCCGGCGACGAGATTCGGAAGTACATCCAGTCGGGGAAGAATCCGACCGCCACCATCCTCTTCCGAGGAACGGTGATCGGCGCCACCCCTGCCTCTCCTAAAATTGCAGCATTCTCCAGCCGCGGCCCCAAGTTCCTCACCCCAGAAATTCTCAAACCTGATGTGGTCGCACCCGGTGCGAACATCTTGGCTAGTTGGACTGGAGCCAGGAGCCCAACTGGGCTCGACTTCGACAATAGGCGAGTCGAGTTCAACATCGAGTCTGGGACCTCTATGGCCTGCCCGCACGTGAGCGGTGTGGCTGCTCTGCTTCGAAAGGCCCACCCCAGCTTCAGCCCTGCATCTCTTAAATCTGCCATCATGACCACTGCTTACAATGTTGACAATTCAGGTGAGAGCTTGAAAGATATTGGGACAGGGGCCGAATCCACACCCTTCATTCATGGATCGGGTCATGTGGACCCCAACAATGCACAAAATCCTGGCCTGGTTTATGACCTTAAATCCGCTGATTACATTGATTTCTTATGTTCAATTGGATACGATGAGTCGCAGATGGAACTTTTTGTCAAGGGTCAAGGAGGGGTTGACTGCACCAAGAGTGCCTTGGCTAGCCCTGGGGATCTGAACTATCCTTCATTCTCTGTTATGTTTAGCTCGGATTCGGATGTGGTTAGCCATCGGAGGGTAGTGACGAATGTGGGTGCGTCTGTAGGTGCTGTGTATGAGGCCAAGATTACTGCCCCAGAGTCTGTTAAGATTACCGTTTCGCCAAGTAGGCTCGTGTTTAGCAAACAAAATACGAGCTTGTCATATGTGATTAAGTTCTCTTCTGTTCCTGGTTCGGGGGTGATGTCCAGCTTTGGTTCGATAACGTGGAGCGATGGGAGCCATTTCGTTAGGAGCCCGATGGCTTTTAGCTGGGGCTTTGGCCTGTCATCTTCCATCTGAATATAGATGACTAGTGTGTGTTTGTTTGTTTTTAAATCATCTGATGGTGTTGTACTATTTTCAAAGATGTAATTTGAAGTTGTTAATCCAGTGGGTGGTCTCACCTTGTGGATGAGTTGTAGCCTAGAATTGCAATGATCAGATATTGTAGCTATTTATCCAAAGTACTTTTGACCTTGTTTAAGTTAACAGGTCTGGATCGTCAATCTGATGGACCATCATCTTTTGATGAGATTTATCAGATGAAGCTACTGCCAAGTAGGTTCTCAATTCTCAATCCCCATTGCTTTGGCCTTTGAGAGAGTTTGAGTTGTGGCTATGGTTAATTTGTGTGTGGCGCATCAAGCGGACCACATAGATTCTGGACATGGTACACAAAAACCATTTAACCAAACCATTTAACCCTGCGTTCCAGGCTTCCAGCTTCAATTCGTCAGTGGTCCCGGTTGGTTTGAAAAATCATGTCAACGATATAGTTCGTTTATAAACTGCGAGATAATAGTAATGACCCAACACTCCCTATGTGCGTTTTAAGTAATCTCATCCAAAGAAGCAGCTCTGTATTAGGAAGAATTTATCCATCTCTATATATATGCATAAAGAAATAAAGATGATGAAAATTGGTCCTATTCTTCCATATCAGCTTAAGGATGAGCAAGGGTTGATTTGGTATTCAAATGGGCTGGTTCTCAGCCTACACAAGCTTTGGCTTGTTGGGCTACTTCACTAAGAGAAAGTCCACTTGGACCGATTAATGGCCCTGTCCCCCTGGGGTCGGGGTCGGGGTCGGGGGGACCGGGCCATGAATCGATCCCCCCAGTTTGTCCACCTAACATACATTCCTCCTTCACTAATAAGGTGGACTGAAATAAAGTCTTCTTTCACCGGACAAGAAAAGACTTACATTTTTTATTGAGCAGCTCATTGTAAAATAATGAAAATTTTATATAAATTAAGAGATGATCTCATGATTTCTTGCCTTCTTAAATAAGTAACCAAATCACTATACCACGCAATATGTATAGATAATTTCAAAAGTAGTTAAATGGTAAGGGGACCCTAGCCACTTGGATCATGCCCATGCCCCTGCTGGACATGAGTTACTGTGCTAAGAGGTTTGAAGTTTTTAAAACTAGGTAAATAAATTCTTATTCATTGTTTGCTATATCAGTCTTTCGAGATAAATCTAATGTGTTTTATGATAATTAATTAAGTTTCTAATTTGATTGTGCATTTTTTTTGGGAAATGCATGAAAGTACTGATGATAGATTTAAAAATGTACAAGTTATATAAAGATTTAGCTCCTAAGATTGGTACAAAGAAATAAAATTTACGTGGCTGACCTATAGGTAGGAGAAGAGTTTGAGGATGACAACAATTGATGGTGCTCCTCACCGTCCCAACAACAAATAAGACGACGATGATGAAAATAATGGTAAATCATATCTATGCTTATTTGTATCATTTAAAATAGAATAGAAAGGGTGGAGTGTCCCATTGCTTCCCCACCCAAAAGATGGAAAATATCTTAGCTACTTCAAATAATTTGGATAGATAATAATATGAACACATAAGGTGACAAAAAAAGGCAGGTCGCTGGCCCATATCCTCTGGTCCACTCAATAATAGAGAAGTTAGTCCAATCCCTCTATCTATAATCCAACCCAAGGAATCTGACTCACCACGTGGGGAAAAAGTTAAAAAAAAAAAAAAAAAAAAAGGAACATATAATAAAACACAAGATTCAATCCTTTTGGTTTATTATTATTATTTTTTGGGAAAGTTATAAGAAATCAGAAGATGCTCTAGTCTACGAGCTGTGATTCATACACAACCACAATCCATGGCAAGCACACATATCAAAAAGTCAGTGTCTCATAATTTTTTTAAAGCCAGGATCTGAATCCTTTGCTGCACATGAAGCTCTTTGTTGACTTATAATATAGTAAATGAAACAGAGTTCTTGAAAGTATGAGAATTTCGAAAATTAGCTTAAGAAGAACTAGATTAGTTGTTAATTATCTAATTAAAGCTGTAAAACAAATAGTTGCTACAAACTAGTGATATTTTATTTCAGTTATCTATTTTATAACCTTAGATTAAATTAATTTCAGTGTCATTGAACTTGAATTTTCACAGATAGCTTAATAGAAGAAATTAAACTTCTCATGTCTATTGGGGGTCAATGTGATAAATAAACATGCATGAGATTGGGATGCTCTTACAAGTGTTGTGATCTCTGGGCATAAGCCAGGCCTAAGCCCAAATAAAGGAGTCACAAAACAGCCCACGCCCATATAGTGAAATCAAAGTTTAGGTCTACTTGTGCATACTAATAGCACCAGTTCGTTTTTTGTTTGGGGTGGGAGAGGGGGGTGGGGTTAATTAATGATGCTTTAAACTTGAAAACCATAGAATCAAAATCTTCTAAGGTTTTGATCCACGGTGACCATGAGTAGACCAATTACGGTCTACTACGTACCATGGCCAGTGGCGAATTATGATTGGTCCACTCATTGTCATTATAGGGTAAACCCTCACAGAATCAAAACTCAAAACCCTAATCATCCTTTAAACTTGAAAATCCAATACTAAACCAAAATGCTAGGACCAACCAAACCCTAGTGTCAAAGGTTTCTAAGTTTGGCTGGGTTGGAGATACATTGGATTATAGGGGGGTGGTTTGGGGCGATCCGGGGGGCGTCCAGTTATTACGTCCGGTGCACATTATGCAGTGATTTTCTATGGCCGTTGGATTCTTACTTTTCAATCCAACGGATCAAATCTTTTAAAACATTTTTTAATCAAAAACACACATTTTGTTTTACTTTGACTTTCGTCCAAAAGGCAAAGCACCCAAAAATCCATTCTCTCTGCAAAATCGAACCCATTCTCTCTCTACAAAATCGCCTTCTCTCCCAAATCGGAAATCAACACTTGAAATCTTCCATCTTGAAATACAATTCCTTCTCTCCCATCTTGAAATCTTCGAGATCTATCTTTGAATCTGTGTTTGTAGCCTCGGCAGTACTAAACCACCGAAACTTGTTACCCGTTCAAAAACCCATGGAGTTCACCCAACAGCCTCTGAAGAAGAGTAGGCGTGGGCCCCACTCCAGAAGCTCACAATAAAGAGGTGTAACTTTCTACCGGAGAACCGGTCGCTGGGAGTCCCATATATGGTCGGTCCGTTTTGTTTTATCTTCTGTAATAGTCTGGTTGTTTGTTTACTTAAGCTAGAAATGTAGTGAACATGATATTTCTATTTTGTAAATGAATACAAAGATGTAATAAACTCCTTCTTCATTAGGCATTCTTGATTCCACAATTCATTTACAAAATTCAGTCAGTGTAAATTGGTTCAATTGAAGACACCAGGTATACTAAAAAAGGACATTCATTATCAAAATAAATGAAAATCTAAAGAGTGAGCTGGGACATGTTCTCCATAATCTGTTTCACCAAAAGATGGACCACCTAGTTGTCCATAAACTGTTGCACCATAATCCTGAGCTGAGGCACCAATTTGTCCATACTCGAATGCACCATAAGACTGAGTTGGGGCACCATAATTCTGAGCTGAGGCACCAAGTTGTCCATATCCGAATGCACCATAAGACTGAGTTGGGGGACCATTATGTCCAGACCCTGCTGCACCATAAGAATGAGATGTTGAACTATAACCTGAGGGACCATGATGTTCATAAGATTGAGTTGTTGCACTATACACTGCTGCTGTACTAAAATGTGAGGCACCATTTGTGTGCTTGGAGCCCTCTTGTGATGTTGGTATCATCTGTAAAATAGGCTGAAAATCTTAGCATCTAATATAAAATAGGCCAAAAACACTTTTAATCTTGCTTTGCAATTTGTTCTCGAAGCTAAACGGGATTGAATCCTGTCATCATCATCTTTTTTTACCCTCTTTAGGCCCTCCTTGCAACACACAAACAATTTACTAACGATAACTCCAGTCTTTTTATCTTTATTATCATAGTCTTTTCTAACACCAAATCCCTTCTTTTTTTAGTAAGCTTTCCGGAACTGAAATGCATCATCAATTGTGAGAAATTACATATCAATCTTAGGTGTCTCATCAACATTGTCAATTGATGTATCCATACTGAAAACATTATCTGAAAAACAAACAATGCCAACAAATTTCAAGGATTAAAACCAGTTAGAATACATAAAAGGGGATGCCCACTACAAATATAAAGAGTGTTGGGTTGATTTTACCTTCAAGATGCTCCATCCAGAGAGTAATTTTGCACAGAGAAGAGGAGAGAAGAGGGCTTGATCGATTTTGCACAGAAAAGGTGAGAGAATCCAGGCTGAATCGATTTTGCACAGAGAAGAGGGTTGGATCGATGATTGATTTTGCACAGGTGAGAAAACGCGGGATTTTTTTGGTGCTTTGCCTTTTGGACGAAAGTCAAAGTAAAATAAAATGTGTGTTTTTTTTTTTATTAAAAAATATTTTAAAAGATTTGATCCGTCGAATTAAATAATAGAAATCCAACGGTTATAAAAAATTACCGCACCATGTGCACCGGACGTAATAACCGGACCCCCCCCCCCCCCCATCCGGTTTGGGGGTGGGGGTGGGGCGTGGGGGTGGTTGTGGTTTGTGTGTTTTGAGAAATGAAGATCTGTCTACTCTGGCTGGCTTAATTCGGATTAGACCTGCATGAAAATGAATAGTCCTGACAGCTCCAACGGTTTAGATTGTCTCAGCGACACGTGAATCATGCCTTTGGCTTTGGGTCTGCTCATTTATGCGCAATCTTCCAAGATCTTCATTTCACCGATGTCTGGGGAAGTAGATCAATGCTCGTGCCCCACGTGGAAATAAATGCCTCAGATGGTTCGTCTCACCGAACCCGTTTTTGGTTCATGCCACTGATCCCAATTGGGGGAGGGGAACCTTGCTCTAGTCTAGTAGTCTAGTGGGACCAGTTTATATAAAATGTTTATTCTGGCTCTGACTTTGATCTGAATATTGGTTTCTTTCCTGTAGGCTGGGAACCTGAGACCACCCATGCCATGATCCAATCAAATGGAGGGAGGGAATCAACGATTAGCCCGTCTTGTGTTCTTTTAACTTCGCTGTTCCTTTCTGCTAATGTAATGACAGTTACATTTGACAATCCTCCTCCTTATCCAAGTGTTAAGTAGCGGTAGTTCTCTCTCATTGATTCTAAAATTTGTATCATAAATATTCCATTTTTTCTGTGCTAAATCTTTAGGTGAAATGGGTCCCACAGTAAGATTGATGGAGTTTTTCACAATTTATTATAAACGGTTCAGATTTCTTGTTCCACTCATTTTTAACTCACCTGTTACTTTCTTTCAAGTATATAATTTGGAATCCCTTTCACTCACTCAGCTGTTCCTTTCTTTCAAATATAAAATTCGGGGAGAAGATGAGAGGCAGTGAGTGACTAGTGAGTCGTAGGAGAAGAAGGGAAGCCATGGCAAATCCAAACCCCATCTTCTTCTTCATCCTCCTCTCCTTCATCATCACCGTCCACACATCCCTGACCCACGAACCACAAGCAACCTTCATCGTCCACGTGTCAAGATCCCACGTCCCCTCAGGCGTCAACTCCCACCACGACTGGTACTCCTCCACCCTCCGATCCCTCCCCCAAACCCCCCACCCCACCAAGCTCCTCTACACCTACCACCGCTCCGTCAACGGCTTCGCCGCCCGCCTCACCCCCTCCCAGGTGGCCCACCTCCTCCGCGTCCCCGGCATCCTCTCCGTCTCCCCCGACCGAGCCCACCACATCCACACCACCCACACCCCTTCCTTCCTCGGCCTCGCCGACTCTTCCGGCCTCTGGCCCAACTCCCACTACGCCGATGATGTCATCGTCGGCGTCCTCGACACCGGCATCTGGCCCGAGCGCCGCAGCTTCTCCGACGCAGGCCTCTCCGCCGTCCCCGACCGCTGGAAGGGCGCCTGCGAGGCCGCGGCGGACTTCCCCGCCACCGCCTGCAATCGCAAAATCATCGGCGCCAGGTTCTTCTACAAGGGCTACGAGGCCGCCATGGGAAGACCCATCGACGACAAGACGGAGTCGAAGTCGCCCCGCGACACGGAGGGACACGGCACCCACACGGCGTCCACGGCTGCCGGAGCGACGGTCTCCGGTGCTGGATTCTACGACTACGCCGTCGGTGAGGCGAGGGGAATGGCTACGAGGGCCAGGATCGCTGCCTACAAGATCTGTTGGAGCCTTGGCTGCTTCGATTCCGATATACTGGCGGCGATGGACAGCGCAATCGCCGATGGAGTCGATGTGATATCGCTCTCCGTCGGATCGAGCAGCTATGCGCCGCCTTACTACGATGACTCGATCGCGATCGGGGCTTTTGGAGCGGCGGAGCACGGAGTGCTTGTGTCGTGCTCCGCCGGTAATTCCGGCCCGGGGCCGTACACGGCGGTTAACATCGCTCCGTGGATTTTGACGGTTGGCGCGTCGACGATCGATCGGGAATTCCCCGCCGACGTCGTGCTCGGAGACGGGAGCGTCTACGGCGGAGTGTCGCTCTACTCCGGCAGTCCGCTCAATTCCAGCAGTCTACATGTGGTCTACGGCGCCGACTGCGGCAGCCGCTACTGCTATCCGGGCCGGCTCGACCGAACAAAAGCTGCGGGGAAGATCGTCATCTGCGACCGCGGCGGCAACGCTCGTGTCGAGAAGGGCGCCGCCGTGAAAATTGCCGGTGGCGTTGGCATGATCATGGCCAACACCGCCGAGAGCGGGGAGGAGCTGATTGCGGACTCGCATCTAATCCCCGCCACCATGGTCGGACAGATCGCCGGAGATAAGATCCGGAATTATACCAGGTGGCAGGATACGCCGACGGCCACCATCCGCTTCCGAGGAACAGTGTTTGGGACTTCTCCGGCGGCCCCGATGGTGGCGGCGTTTTCTAGCCGCGGACCCAATTATCGGACCCTTGAAATCCTCAAGCCCGATGTAATTGCGCCGGGAGTTAATATACTGGCAGGTTGGACCGGGTTCACCAGCCCGACGGATCTGGATATTGACCCGAGGCGGGTGGAATTCAACATCATCTCGGGCACATCCATGTCCTGCCCCCATGTAAGTGGGTTGGCTGCTCTCCTACGGAAGGCCCACCCGAGCTGGAGCCCAGCTGCCATCAAATCTGCCCTCATCACCACTGCCTACAATCTAGATGATGCAGGTGAAAATATTAAGGATCTCGCTACTGGCGCCGAATCAACACCATTCATCCTTGGTGCAGGACATGTGGACCCCAACAAAGCGGTTGAGCCGGGCCTGGTCTATGACATCCAGCCCAACGACTATGTGGCTTTCCTTTGTGCCATTGGATATGATTCGAATCAAATTGGGGTTTTTGTTAAGGATTCGAGCAAGGTCGACTGCTCTGCATCATCATTGGCGAGTCCCGGTGATCTGAACTATCCCTCATTCTCTGTGGTGTTTCAATCCAAGATGGATGTTGTTAGGTATACAAGGGTGGTGACTAATGTTGGACCATCTCCGAATGCGGTTTATGTGGCCAGCATTTCGGGCCCCAAATCCATTGCAATTTCTGTCTCACCCACTAAGCTGGTGTTTGATGAGCAGAACCAGAGCTTGACCTACACGATAACATTCGCTTCTTTGTCCATTCCGGTGATGAATGGTATACGCTCGAGCTTTGGCTCAATTACGTGGAGTGATGGGGTCCACAAGGTTAGGAGTCCGATTGCCTTCAGCTGGCACGGGGGTTCAGTGTCTACCATGTGAATTAGATTGCTTGTTACCATTTAAATGTATGATTTTCTCATAGAGAAAGAGATGTTGTTTTAGTCCATTTCATTGGTATGCCTGTAGTTGTATCTAGGCTTTGCAATTTGGTTGCCAGACTTCTTATTATGCTTACAATATCACATACCCTGTGCAATTTCTCTAGACTTGAACTTAATGATCTAGTTATACCAGGATTTTCTCATCCAAGTCGAAGTTCATGATCACCGTTAAGATTACCTTGGGTGGGCCAATATATAAATGATTAATTGTGATCGAGTGAGTGCTACAGATCTCTTAATAAGAGACTCGTATAGAGCATATTGTCAAGTCTCTGGAATGTCACTCCACTATATCTATAAATTATGGTCCGTTGCTTTAACTGCTATTCTCTCTCTTGAGGCTATTTGGCTTACAAACCTGTCATGTCGATTCATTCTTGCCTGAAAGCAACTATAAAGATGACCTCAAAAACTAAATGGGCACACATGGTGATGATGGTAAGCAAGTCCCGAAACTAGGTTGGACCCAGGCCTACAAAAGGGTTCAACCTAACCACATAAGTTAATTAAATATCCAATCAAACCAATTCTGTTACTGTCTAGTCGCTATTGAACATTTCATCACCCCATACCAACCAATGGTGCAGATAAGATGTCAGTACAGTTGATGCGCATAGTCACGAAGTTTTCCATGATCTTTCAACCTCGACAGTCCCATATCTTTTTAGACCTTTCTAACTCAGCGATCAAGTTGATGCCGATCTAGTCTCTACAGATCGATCCAAATGACATCATTGAAGATTGGCAAGGCATGCATTGTAACGGCCATGTGCCCAGAAGACTTAAATGATCGTGGTGCAAACCAAGTTTCAAAAAGTTTCCATATTCATAAAGTTATGAATGATAAAAAGAGCCATAGCCATCCATCACCCTTCAGCTTAAATGAATTATTAGATCTATTGTCAAAAGTGCCGTTACAGCCATGCAGAACCAAGTGAATTAACTCACCTGGAATTCTTACACCCTGATCTCAGACCATCCAGGAGGACTTCTTTCCGGATCACAATCAACAGCACACCTACTATTTGGCTCTCTCACATTTAGGTCACCTCAGTACACACTATCATACCTACAGCATCATACACACACCCCAAATCATGGGCGTGGTCACAATTCCAAGTCTCATTCACCTGCTAGATGAAACCCAACCAACAGCAGCAAATTACCATGTTTGTAGGAAAGAAATTTTAAGGAAAACAGACGGGAGTTTTCCCCAATATTTGAAATTGCAATAGAAATGGCAAATTAATTGAAATCCGTCCTGCACCCAGTTGAAATTCCATCCAATTCCAAACCTCCTGCAGCAGATGGCCGGGAAAGTTTCTGCAAAGAGAAAATCTTAAGTTGGACCATTTTACTACTGTTTCCAACTCCACGAGTAGGCAATGGGGCTCTGCACTTGATGCTGCTGATTACTCCAAGACAGCCACCCAAACGCTGCAGATGGACTTACAGCCTTCTTTGACACAAATGTCACACTATATCTTAATTTCTGTCCCACCTCTCCAAAAACAAGCCTGGTGGGCTTCACAATTACACGGACTCCAGCAGGACTGCCAACGGCCACATGGTACACCGAGCCCGCAAGCCCGACATTCATCAGCTCACGGTTATATTTAACAACTCTCCGAGACTTCCCAAACACAACGGAGAAGGACGGATAGTTGAGGTTCCCAGGATCCAACAACCGCCCTGAGCATGTGAAGTTTGATTGCTTGACAATGGTTTGCACATGCTCAGGGGAGTACTTCAAGGAGCATACGAAGTCCACATAGTCGTCTATGGTGATGTCATAGACAAGGCCTGGGGAGAGGGCCTTCTGAGGGTCAACATGACCAGACCCATGGGCCAATGGTGTGGAAATAGAACCCTCAGAGGCATCACGGAGGAAGGAATTGGTGTTGTCAAGGGTGTAGGCCGTGGTCATCAGTGCAGACTTGATGGCACTTGGGCTCCAGTCAGGGTGGGCAGCTTTAAGCAATGCAGCCACCCCACTGATATGAGGGCATGACATTGACGTACCTGCATTACACAAAAACAAAAGTCAAGCCAGTGTCAAGAAAACTAAAAAAAAACATTAGCCTGTCCAGTTTTGCTAATGCGATAAAACTAGAGTAGAATACTCTTATCCGCTTGCATAACAAACTAAGATTCATCCACATTATGAAATTGCCATAGCAGAGAGATGATGGTATGTATGATAACCACCATATTAAAGGGAACACTCTTCTAAATGTTGTATGAAGAGTATATGTCATTTTTTGGATCCCTAGTCCCTACTGCTCCTTTCCAACAAGTTATCAGAGTATACCATTTGATCAAGAAAATCCTAAACTGCCACGAGAGTCACTGTATCTAAATATTGTATGAATGGTATAAGTCATTTTCTGGATCTCTAGTCGGTAACTCCTTTTCCACAAGTTATCAGAGTTGACCATTGGATTAAGAAATCCTCAACTGGCACAAGAATCACCCTGAGCTGAGCAAGATTCAATGTTGGGACTGGGGTGATCATCATCACCCCAAAGTTAGAATTTGAGATCATCATCCACCGCAGGTGAAGATCGATACAATTCAGTCCAAGATTTTAGCCTATGCACATTCTAAGCCCCCGACTATGTGGTCCAGAAATGGCATGATGATAAAAGTAAATGTAGTTGAGATGTGTGTGCCAGTGGATGAATGAAGAATAAACGATAGGATACAGAAATTGACTACATAAAAGGGAAAATATAGGTAGCACCAAAATACCAATGAGGAAATCAAGGGAACTCGTTTAAGATGGCCCTAGCTAGTATTCCATCAGAAACCATTCCGCCGTCAAAATATAAGTGCCGCTTGTTCAAGCAACTAGAAGAAAGGCCACAACTTCAAATAAGGTTGATTGAAAAAATAAAGCACATAACAGATGAGACAAAAGACTTCAATCATGATGATTTCCAAGCCATACATGATAAGAAGCACCTGGAAAAAAATTAATAGTGAGGACCACTGCCGCTTTTGGTCAATGATGTCCATGCCATACATGATAAGCAGCAACCCGGAAATAAGCACTATTGAGCGGTTCAGATTTATTATTAATTTAACAATCTATTATGTGAGGTGTTGAATATGATCCATAATTGAAGTTCACTTTTTAACTCTGTTTCGGTTGACTATGGATTGAAAATGATTTGGTTGGTTTGGTATTTGATATTTCATTTTCAAAGTTTCACTTTAGTAAAAGTTTTTAAAATATATAATCAGAAAATTTGTAAAAATTGAGAGATCAGCAAGCATATTATGTGTATTTTACTGAATCAACAGTACATGTTATTTTTGCATGCCAAATATATAATCAACAGTATCGCTTTGGTAAAAGTTTTGGTATTTGATTGGTTTGTTATTTGATATTTCATTTTCAAAGTATCTCTTCGTAAAAGTTTTTAAAATATATAATCAGAAAAATTGTAAAAATTGTGAGATCAACAAGCACATTGTGTATTTTACTGAATCAACAGTACATGTCATTTCTATATGCCAAATATATAATTCACAAGCCATTTTTGTGTGTGACAATGTGAAAATTTGAAATCTATTCTAAGCTCTAATAAATAACTATCAATTTTTAACATAATATAAGAATAAACACATTTTCATGATCACTAACACTATAATATGGCCGTTAGTACTTAAATCAAAATGAAGAACTTTAGTATAGAAAAAAAAATGAAAAGAAAAGGCTTTGGACAACCTGGCCATTTCTGTTGAATAGGGTACCCTGACTGCTGAAATGTTGTGGCATAGTGGAAAATACTTGTGGTCAACTCACAACGCCAGACAATCACAAGCAAACAATCCACAAAGAAGACACACCTACATACTTAGGTTTGGCAACTAGGATGTATGTGGTTTTGAGGGTAGTTTGTTCTTTATACTATACCAAGATATATATAATGATGTATTTGTAACCCTAACGCATGGAAGAGGGAGAAATAATAGTCGAAGGTTCACTCTCCCATGATTAAATCTTGTTAATCATGTGTGTGATTGCTTGATTGTATGTGTGCATCATGTGGATTGTTTTTGTTGAGTGTAGGTTATGAACAATTTTGACTTCTTATGAAAAAAATTCTACGTTTTTTTTTTAAGCTAGGTTAGCCTACCTGCCAAGAGTGATGCTATCAACCTGAAGACCCAACGACGGATCCTTGGGCATGTGTGTGATACATAGGTGCCAACATCACTCAACCATGAGTGTGTTGGCTATATGAAGTTGTTTAATTTGGTCCCTTTAATAAGCTGAACAGTTTCAAACTGCTCAGACCAAACTGGAATTGACTGTTTTTAAATAATCACTTGATGGATAAATGATAGTCAATCCAGAACAATTGGTTTTGATCAGAAGTCAAAATGGAACTTAATGCTTTGAAAGCACCAGCTAGAAAACCGGGATAACCTGTCTCGACTCTCGAGTCTGGACAATTAACTCAAAAATGTCAAAAACCAAGTCAAGTATGGATGAACAATCACTCAGATTAATATGTTAATCATTTTGTAAGAAGTTTTTATTTGGGCTAAATAATGGGAAAAATAAAACTAAAGTATGCTAAAGTAAAAAAGCACTCTCTCTTGGAGTTTACTACAATACCATTTATCATACTTTTTTGTAGTTAGCAAAAAAAGAGAGACTTGTGGATGAATATAAGAGCAAGTGGTGTCACATCATAATCTTACTTCTCCACTCCACCTTTTTCATCCAAACAAGTGAAGTAAAAAACGTCACATCATAACTTTACTTTTCCACTCCACTTTTTTTATCCAAACAACTTGAAGTAACAAAATGTCACATATGCCTACTTTCACTCCTTTTTTAAGTAGTACTCCTTTTGCTAAAAGGAGTAGCCAGGGAAGAGTAAAAGAAGGGTATGATATGTCGTTTTCTACTTTGTTGCTATCTGAATAGGAATGGTGAAGTGAGAAGTAAAGTGGTGATGTGACGTTTTTACTTCATTGTTGTTTGGATGGAAATAGTAGAGGGGAGAAGTCAATCAGGGATATGACATCATGGTCATTTTACTTCTCATTTGGCCTCTTTTTTCTACTACAACCAAGTGTGGTAACTTCGAAAGAGGTAAACTTTGTGGGCAGGACATAGGTGCAGCATCAATGTAAAATTCTCTTTTTCTTCCACCAGTTAGATACCACCACATCCCCTCAAAAAACATATATATATTGTGATTTCTTTGTTGCTAATTCCTTAACAAAGGTATTTGCAAAACTGCCCTTCACAAACCCTCCAATCCTATTATGTTTATTACCCCCACATTAAAGCTAAATCGTTCATACTAAAGTCCATTATCCCAATCAAGATCAAATGTGGATTTGGGTCCACCATTAGATTAACATACTTTATTTTTAATTATTGACCTAATTAATGCACCCAAATGTGAAAGCTAATAAAAATGAGGAGAGTGATTTTACATTTTAGTTTTTTATTATTTATTTCTCAATATACAAAAAACTTATCTTCAGGCACAAATATAATAAAAGTAATAAAGATTCTTAACTAAAAGAAATATTCTAAGTACTCATTTGAGACCGAGAGTGTCACATTTATATTTACCTTCGTAGAATGTCCAGTTTGTTTTATCTCTTGGGATTATTAACTCAAAATTGAAATTTATGCTACACATTGGGTTGTACAAACAAAATGAGAGAGTTCATGTTCTTTCAAAACACAATCTACACACAATAACAAATCACCAAAATCACTCATAATATAGTTGAAGTTTTAAACAAATGCCAAGTCTGGGGAAAAATGATCAAGTGTAACCTATTGGTTTAGTGGTTCAAACTTCAAACCACATTATGAGGCACACTGCATCACATGTGAAAGATTGTTATAACTTACAATTAAATAATACTCACATTTGATAATAGTAATCATGTCACTTATAATAAATGACTAGAATTATACAACTAAACCATTAATCTCACTCTTTTGATTCGATGGCTATCATCTTGAAATCAAAGTTTAGTTTGAAACGTTCATCCAAAATAAAAGAAAAGTTAAATTTGGGCCTCATGTTCATTTAAAATGTGCAGCACATTTTGTGTTATCATTTCATCGCTTAGTTATTAGCTTAACATGTGCAAAATATTTTTTATTACTTAATCATTTAATTATTCATTTAAAATATGAAATATAGTTTTATTATTTATTTAATTAATTACTTGCTTAATTAGATGCTTAACACATCAATCTAATAGTGGGCTCAATTCCAAGTGGAGTAAAATTCGGCCCGAGATAATAAGTATAATGGTGATTCTGGACTATTTAGATCTAAGATGCTGGCTGGCTCCACCTCTATAAAATCTATTAATGTGCCCACATTTAAGATTTTGAGTGGGATAATGAACTTAATGGCAAAAAAGACTTTGAATAGTTAAGATCTTGATGTGAAGTAATGGACTTAATAGGATTGAAAGAAGGATAATTTTGGGAATACCTTTGTTAAGGAATTTTTTTTGGGTTGGATTTGTTAAGGAATTTATAAGAGTAGCTTAGAAAAATAATTTATACATGATTTGCCTCAAAAAATAACAAAGAAACCACAACATATATCCTCACTAGTGGAAGGGGTTGCATTGTATCTCAATGCAGCAGGCAGTCCAACCCAACTTTATCAGAAAGATTTACCAAAATAAAAAATAAAAAACTTTATTAGAAAGAAATGCTTTTTACTTTAAACTTTATGATTTGACCCACTTTATTGGTACTCCACACATGTAAACATGTAGGGCCCTCCTGTCCAACAGAAAAAGGAGGGGGGGAACGGTGTGTTATTGTATATGGCAAAACTCTTTAAACCCACCCAACCAACCTAAACAATAATAGGATAAAGTGGTGGTAATTTTGATGTTTACAACCCCAGAAAAAACTTAAGAAATGTACCATTAACTTCTCCCTCCCGGAAGGGAAAAAGAACTTCAGAAAAAATAAGCAGTGCGGGGTCAAGTTTCTTTCCTTGACTAGACAATGCTAAGCAGTGCGGGGTCAAGTTTCTTTCCTTGACTAGACAATGCTCAGCACCCAAAGTCCCGAACTGTCCCCCACAACATGAACACCGATTGATCAATTGTTTACCACAAAGGTGCATCGAAACACAGATGGATTTTTACTTTATACAGATGCACAATTTTTTATGACTATTAGTTAAAATTTTATTTATATGGTGAGCGTAAATACCAACACCCATATAAAAAAAATTCAACGGACAATCATAAAAAACCGTGCATCTGCATCAAGCAAAAATCCATTAGTGTTTAGATGAACCCTTGACATAAATGCGAAAGGTTGGCCAAAACAACCAGCTTAAAAAGGGCAAAAAAGGAAGTCGAAATCAGGTTCTCAGCATCAATGCATCAGTGGTGCAAGGACCCCATTAAATGAACCAATCCATTTAAAGCTGGTTAAAGCATAAGACTTCTGCTTTAACCGGAAAGGAACTCTTTTTCATCCTCCAATAGAAAGTGATTCTTTTGAGGACCGGAAAATCAGCTGAAAAGACCAAAAAGAAACATCTTCCCCATCCCATTCCCGAAACACAAGGAAAAGTATCGTCTGCTAGAAGAAGATGCCCTTTTTCTTCCCTCCTTTTTTACATAAAACGCGTCCTTTTTATGTATGTTGTTAATGAATACCCGATGCACTAATTTGACTGACTTACACTAAACACTTCAAATACTTGTGCTTAAATATATCTAATCCGCAAGCTGTGGGACCCTCTCTATTATACAAACCGGCAACAAAATACAAATCACTGGTCAAGATATGTCTAAAATGCCTTCACGCGTTCAAAGGTATGATATGTACCATACTCTAAATTAACCCTAGAGTCGTGGTGACATTAAACGATGAAACACGTGAAGCCCGTACTCCTTTGGGTAGACCGAAAAACGAAACGGCCCCGGCGTCTAGGATTCATCTGTTGGGAAACCCCACTGAGTAGTGAGTAGAGTAGCCACCCACTGTGGACCCCCACCTAAATCAAATCAACGGTGAAGAATCGCACCCAGCAAAATACGGAAATGGCTTTGTTCTTGTTCTAATCTTAAAGCTAAAAAAGATCAATTCAATTAACTAGTGACAGTGGATTAAAATGGGAAGAATCATATTAGTTACCTGATATGATGTTGAATTTCGTCCTCCGCGGATCCCGGGCCAACCCGGTGGGCCCTGCAGACTCCGACCAAGCGGCCAGGATATTCACCCCGGGCCCGATCAGATCCGGCTTCAAGATTTGTGGCGTCACCGTATTCGGCCCTCTCGAGCTGAAAGCCGCCACCACTGGCGATGGCCGCACATCCAAAACCGTCCCTCGAAAGCTAAGGAGAGCCGTTGGATTCTTAGTGGACCGCACGTACTCCCTGATGAGATCTCCCATCCGGTGGCCCACCGCCAATGCAGGCAGCAAATGAGAATCCGCCACCAGCTCCTCCCCGCTCTCCGCCGTGTTGGCCAGGATCATCCCGACCCCACCGGCCTCTCGAACAACCAATCCCTTCTCGACACGTGCGTTCACGCCCCTATCGCACAGTACGACCTTTCCGCGCACGATAGCACTGTCCAGCGTTCCAGGCAGGCAGAGGCTGCTGGAATTGCCGCTAACCAGCGCCCCCTGGCGCACGTCATACACCACTGGCAGCGGCTTGCTTCCCATTCCCTCTCCGCTGTAGAGAGACACTCCCAAGTACTGCTTCCCGTCGCCGAGGCTAACGTACGCCGGAAAGTCGCGATCGAGAGTTCCGGCGCCGACTGTCGTGATCCACGGCGCGACATTGGCGAGCGACGATCGGGCGGGGCCGCCGTTCCCGGCGGAGCACGCGACGAAGATTCCTCGTCGGACAGCCGCGAGCGCTCCGATCGCGATCGTGTCGCGGAAGTACGGCACCGATCCTCCGCCGAGAGACAGCGAGAGGACATCCACGCCGTCGAGGATCGCGGCGTCCATTCCGGCGAGAATGTCCGATCCGAAGCATCCGGTGCTCCAGCAGACCTTGTAGGCGGCGAGGCGCGCTCGCGGCGCCATGCCGCGGGCTGTCCCGGCGGCGTATCCGAGGAGGCTGGCATTGGCAGCCGGCGACCCGGCAGCGGTCGACGCCGTGTGCGTGCCATGGCCATCCTGATCGCGAGGCGAGACGATCTCCCTCACCTGCTCGCCTCGATAGGCCACGGCCATCCCGAAGCCTTTAGAGAAGCTCCGAGCGCCGATCAGCTTCCGATTGCAGCTGGAGGAGTGAAAATCCGCGGCAGCTTCGCAGGCGCCGCGCCATCGCTTGGGAATCTCTGGCATTCCGTAGTCGCCGAAGCTGGCGCTTTCCGGCCAGACGCCTGTGTCGAGGACGCCGACGATGACGTCTTGGGAGGCCTGATCGAGGTGGGCCAGGTAGCTGGGGCCCATCTGGGTGTCGAGGCCTAGGAATTCTGGAGTGCGAGTGGTGTGGAGATCGTATACTCTTTCAGTGTAGAGGTCGAGGACGGAGGGAGAGAGACGAAGGGATTCGGCTTCGGAGGGCGAGAGAGAGATTGAAAAGCCTGGGAAGGAAGATTCGTAGGCGTAGAGAAGGGTTTGGGGGTCGATAGAGAGAGACTGGAGGTGGGCGGAATACCAGTGCGCATGAGTGGCGTAGGATGAGGGCTTGTGGTTTTTGTTCATGTGGACTATGTAGGTTTGTTTGGAGAGAATGGGAGAGAAAAGAGAGAGGAAGAAGAGAAGGAATAAATGTGAAGAAGAAAAGGCCATTGTAGCCACTCACTCTCAAGGTGTTCGGAGAAATGCGAGTGAGAAAACAAGTTCGTTGTTGCTCACCCGAGCATAAGCAGCTAAAGAACAAGTGGGAAGGAGAGAGAAGGAGGGAGTGGAAGACAAAGGTATGTCTGGTTACTGGTATATATATAAAAATGAAGTATGAGGGATGCATAGCACGCCTCTTCAGATAATAACTGGGCTGCCATTGAAACGGCTTGTACGGACACTAAGCCCTGAAATTGTGGCGAGACTCGAGATGAATGGCACTCTCAGTCGCCTCATCGGCCCCACATAAATGTAAGTTTATGAAAGCATTTTTCATATGAGAATAAATTCCTTACACCGGCGGTGTAAAACCACCCTTTTCCTCCAAACCAATCCAAGCACACCACATCATAAAAAAAGTACAGTACATCATAAAACCACCTTTTTTTTATCTACTGCTGGTTCCCAAGGTTAACCTTAGGGTTAACTTAAGTTTGAAATTTACACAAAAAACCCATTAGATATAATTCTCACCCCACACCCCCACCCCCACCCCCACCCACAGAAGCCCCTTTATTGTCTTCTTCTAGCAATTTCCAGCCTCCATTGCTCCATCAAGTCCATAAAAATCCCATGTTCGATTCCCAAAATTCACATACATATAAAACAAAAATTTAGTGTCAATGCAAAAAATTACTGAGTACACACAAAAAATTACAAAGTATTCTTCTAAAATTCAGTATTATTGGAAAAAATTACTAACAATTCAATATAATACTGAACGATGTTGCGCACATACACCTAATATCATCTATTCTTCGGAAGAAAATACTATTCCAAGGTTCAAATTAAACAATTTCATTACAAAACAATTTCAAATTAAACAGTGGTTGCGTACATTCATCCTGCATTGGGTTCCACTCCCAAATATAACAAAAATACAATTCGAAGTTATGAAAGGGAGGAGTTATCTGGGTTCCGTTTTTCATTTGTTGCACTGCAGGAAGCCACAAATGGCTTCGATGAGAATTGGGTCATTGGTGTTGGCGGTATTGGGAAGGTCTATAAAGGAGTGCTGAGAGATGGTACAAGAGTGGCGGTGAAGCGAGGTAATCCTCAGTCCCAACAAGGGCTCAGGGAATTCCGGACTGAAATTGAGATGTTGTCTAATTTCCGCCATCGCCATCTTGTCTCATTGATGACATTAAGGCAAAGCTTGATGCTGCAAACAAGGCTGTATCCAAGATTGGACAACACATGTCAGGTGGTGGGTCTGCTTCTGGTGGGTCCCAGGGTGGTGATCAGGCTCCAGAGGCCGAGTATGAAGAGGTGAAGAAGTAGATGGACAGGTGAGATATGATCCTCTCTCTGTTGAGTAAGTGCTTAGAAGTACTAAGAAGATGTCACGAGTGGCCTAATCTGGTTAAGGTTTATATAAATCTCAGATATGCAGTTTTGTATCCAATATTTGTAGTGATCATTTTTCATTTAAAGGGGCTTCTGTGGGTGGGGGTGTGGGTGTGGGGTGAGAATTATATCTAATGGGTTTTTTGTGTAAATTTCAAACTTAAGTTAATCCTAAGGTTAACCTTGGGAACCAGCAGTAGATAAAAAAATGTGATTTTATGATGTACTGTACTTTTTTTATGATGTGGTGTGCTTGGATTGGTTTGGAGGAAAAGGGTGGCTTTACACCGCCGGTGTAAGGAATTTATTCTCTTTTCATATACTCTCACAAAGATGTTTTTGTTATTACCACGGTCTCTGTTCTTCTGACGGGCACCACCGCAAGTTATGGATAATCCCACGTTATAATGAAAGTTGGGAAAATTACCCAAACATTCACTGTATTTGACATTTTTGTAATATTATAAAACTTCTTTGTAATATTGCATAAAATTACTTTAAAATATACTTTTTTAACAAGTCAGTCTTATGCAATATCTTATAATTCAATTAGATTTTTACAATATTACGAAAAAGTTTTATGATATCACAAAAGGAGTATGAACACGGAGAATGTTAGTATAATTTTCTACACTTTCGATCATAAAATGGTGTTATTCATGACTAATGGTGTTCATATTGAAAAAATATCTTATATCTTATTATTATAAACAATTTAGCCAACTAAGGTGACGGGCCGTGACGTGCTCGGCGTGCCTCTTTAATTATTTTTTTTCCATTAATTTTTATATATTCGGTATTAAATTTAAATTTTCAAATTAAAAGACAAATACTTACGTTAAATAAGATGGTTATCATATTGGACAGCCCCATTTTTGTAATTGAATTTGAAGCTTTTTTTTTTTTTTTTTGGCATTTGTTAGATCCATTAGATACTGTAGTATTGTTAAGTACCTGAATCTATATATGATCAGAGTTCATATAGCTGGAGTTAGAGGTGGACTAGGCATGGGTAAGATGTATAAGAGTCAGACCTAACTCGGGTGGACCTAACATCTACTTAGCACGTCCCATGTAGAAATGTCTCTTCCCAAGGTTCTTAGAGAAATAGTTCTTCACAAAAATAAAATTTTGGGAAGTAAGAACAAAAAAGAGTGTTGTTTTTCAAAAAAGATAGTTTTTTCTTTCTTCTATGGATTGGTTTTTGAATCTTACAAATGACCACTCATACTTCTAACAATTGTTAATTACTCTTTTGTGCAAATACAATATTTTCACTGCAAATGGCCTTTTTTTTTTTCTAGAATCTAGGAATGCATGGTCAAATTAACCCAAGACTATTAAAGATGTGAGGGTGAATGATATGTGATGAAGGGTGAATGATAAAATATAGACATTTATATGAGACCTTGACAGTTAGATATTTATTTGACATCTTCCATCGATTCAATTCCATTAAAAAAGAGGTTTTTTATGATTATTTTGAATATTTATTATTGATCGTTTATTTTTAAATACTTATAAAAATACAAAGTCTTAGAATTCCTTGAAATTCAATTACATGAAACAAACATGCCCCCTACATGAATAGTTACATTTGTAAATAGCCTATCTAACTACTTCCTCCCCTACATGTGAATTGACGCTACGATCAACTTGATGCTCATCTTACAATTACTCAAAGTTGGATTGCATGTGAAGAAATATTTTATTAAAAGATTATTAGATTTTAAGGATATTAAATCAAATATTAGGATAATCTAAACGAGCTAATCATTTGCCTAATCCTTATTTACAACAAGACCTTTCCATCTCCTTTATCCTTTCGTGACATGCATGAACATGATCGGATATGAAGAATATATAGTCCATTTGCAGGAGAGAATTTCACATCATTCTCCGACATAAGAACATCAATCATCCATATTGATCATTTGTTAATAGAGGTGTTAATGAAAAAGGAAGAGCCAGGTGGAAGTTTGTGTAAGCCCAACAATCTAGTATTGGGCCTAATATTCAGGCCTTAAATATTTAAAGCCCGTATTACATTTAATTGTCAGGCTAAAAAATAACGCGTTACACGGGGCAGGCAGGCCGTGACTAGTGGGCAAAGTTCCAAATTACCTTCAAAATCTAAATCTCCTTGACGGTTGCATGTTCTCGACCTTTATTAGAGGAGGATTCATCGGAATTCCTCTCAGGTGGAGCCCTCGAGGGATATAGCTTTTGGAGCGAACTTACTTTTGACAGTTTTAACACAAAAAGGGTCATGTACTTTAAAATTAACTGGGACTGTGCCTCATTTACAGCTCTAGACTATATTGGGCTTACTTATTAGGCCCACTAATTAAATTAGATGCCCATAAATAAATTTCAGCACTAATCTACCCAGCCCTTGAACCCTCCAAACATTGGATGTGTTTCACACGACCCAATTTAGTAGGACATCAATTTTCAGAAAAGGAGACCCCAGTTCATTTGAGGATACCTCATTCGCACTCTCCTCATTCTAACAAGGTTTAACCGCAGGAAAGAAAAAAATGGTTTTTCAACCCCGATGATAAGAGGCGCCAATTCTCAACTATCTATCAATAATTGTAACTTGAACTGTGATATTGTCGAATGACTGCTTTACCTCACCCGAAATTTCTTTTCCTCAGGGCTTGTTTGGCAATTTTACTTGTAGAGTTAATTAAGGTAAAGCCTCATTTCTCAAAAAAAAATTCCATAAAAAGTATTTTAATTCAAATTTCTCACTATATTTTTATAAAAAAAAGTCAAAAGGTAATCTCATTTCTCTACTAAAAAACAAAAAAACTCCACTTTTCAATAAAAAAAAGTAAAAAAAATTCAATCACAAACCACTAAAAATAAAATACCGTCATAATTTACTTATATTTTATAATTTTCTTAAAATAACATTTACTCTATCCAACGCTACAAGTAAAGCCCTCAAACAGCCCATTAGCGAGGGCACCCCAACCTTCTCCAAATCTCCTTTCCTAACAAGGACTCGGGTCCCACCCCAACGGCAGGGAAGGTAAACTGCGGTGTAAAATATTGGCATTTCTGTATCTTGGCGTTCAAGCAAAGGGCATAGATGTCACTGGACAAAAGAGGAGGAAAATCGTGCAGTTAGTTTGGATAAGCTGTTTCTTGTCAGAAGCGCACGCCATCAATTCAGATCCTAGGGGTAGGGGCCCTTCCAGTGACTGTTGCCACTGGCAACGGTTATCTGCAACTTGAGTCACATTTTCACACGGCCCACTACACTGAGTAATGGTTCTCCTTTTTCTGTTCACATTTCACACCCCAAAAGCCAATCACCATAAAGGCCAAAAGGGAGCTACAGTGTAAACCCCCATTACAAATCAAAATTTTGCATCGGTCGCAGGCCGATGTCCCTTTTAAACTTTTTTTTTTTTTTTGCACTTTCGGCCATCTTAAAATTCCCACTCTACCCCCATTCCATTTTCTTCCATTCAATATTTTAAAGCTGCAACGGATACATTTTTTGGGGTACGGTACTTGGTAGTTGGTATACTTAATAAATAACTCAACACACTAATGCAACTTCTTCCATTATTTGTCCTTTATTTAGTTGGTGGGACACACCCATAGATAGAGTGGCCTTTTTTTTTTAATCAATTCTCCACAATAGAGTTGTCCTGTCAGTCCGTGCAAATCTATGGTCGAGAAAAAATTGGGAAGGGGTGGTATAATCTGATCCGGATTTCCTGTTTGGACCAAAAATGAAAATTCTAATGACATCCCTTCTCCTTTAATAAAAATTAAAATTAAAAACAAAATCCTTCTTTCCCATGTGACACCTCTTGATTTGTCCAAATAGGGATCTCAATCTGATAGGATTATACTCGAGATGGGGGCCACGCTCAGATTGTTTTAAGGCCTAGTGGATACATTGTTTGCCTGCAAATCTCCTACTAGTTAATTTGTATGTCCCATTTCACAGAAGGTGGGTTAGGCTACCGTCTACCACTTTGGCTGTGGTTTTTTTTTTTTTTTCCATTGACAAGAGCATTATTTTATAAAAGGATATAAAGGGTTTGGATTTTGGAATGGTTTGAATGGAACCTGCTGGTCCTTTTTATACTGAACTTTATCAGTTTTAGTGGATTCTTGATATGGGAATGGAAGAGATCTTGGTTTCATGATATTGCACGCACTTGGGATTCTTTGCTTTAGTGGATGTAGGTGCTGCCCTACATTTATTTGGCCTTCTAATTAAAAGCCAAATTCCTCTTTCGCTTGCATCCTCACCTTGTCACGCCTCTCATTATTTTAGTCATTTCATCTCCAAGTGATGATGATCAGATGGTGTATGCTGACCAACCTGGCTATCTCTAAATTGGCCACCCCTAAAGTTGCAAAAACAGCTTTTTTGGAATAAGGCTGAAAAGGGAACTTTGATTATCCAAAACTTTTATGTGTAAAATCAATTTGAGATGAAGCAGTAGAGATGCAAATGGATATCCAGATGCAAATGGATATCCAATTATCTGACTTTTTGAAGGTTTCGACTAGTGAAAAACTAGGCCTGAGATTTCTGGTTCAAGAACGAGTTCAGGCCTGGTATACAATTTAAGTTTCAATGGCTAAATGAGTCTGAGTTTAAATCCATTCAAGTCCTGACTCAAGGACCTGACCTATGGATGTGCATTTTTAAGACATGGTTATTGACTGTGTTTAGGAAAATGTCAAAAACTTCAAGTAGCAACATATATATTGCTTATAAAGATAATGGGATCAGTTGGTGAAGGTATACTTGATGCCCTGTTATTGGATTGAATGATATCCTTTTTTTTATTTTGGATTGAATGATATCCTCAATTTAATCAAATAAAAAGTAAAAAGAGAAGTTCGAGGTGGTTTTAAACCCGATCCTGGTCCTCTTTTGGATCCTGGACTAGAACTGTGTGAACAAATTTCGAATCAGAAACAGAATAAGAATTGAAACCATCTATAAACTATTTCAATTCCAAATGTGGTATAGTTCCCACCCGTTTGCATCTCTAGTAGAGTGGAGTGAAGTAAAGCCTCAAATTCTCAAACAAAGGGTCACATAAAAAAGCACACTTTTTTTAAATCTCTTCCTTATTTTTTTTTTTTAAAGTCAAAAAACAACCTCATTCCTCTAAAAAGACAAAAAAAAAGGTCACTTTTTAAATAAAAAGTTAAAAAGATTCCCTACCAAACAACTAAAGACAAAATATCATCATAACTCACTTATATTTTATTCTTTCAACTTAAGTCTCAATTTTTACATGTTCTATCTAAGCACTTATGCCATCACTGCAAATAAGCATATATAAATGGTGTGGACCATTTCACATGTGAGACATTTACATATGTAAATGGGGTAAAACAAACTACCTCAAAATTGAAATTGGTGGACTGCATGCTTAAGGATGGGCTTATGATTAAATGACCTGGATTTAGCAAATATAAGGCCCATTTTTTTTCAGCAGAACTCCAGGACCATTGAATGTGAGTTGTTCATATTTATGTCTGATTTTTCCAAATGGTTAAAATTCTGTCTTAATTCCCCCTTTTTTTTTTGCTTGTAAAAAAAAAAAAATTTGGTTTCCCTTTTGGTGTGGGAGTTGGTGGAATGAAATGATATAGCCCCAATTTATTGCCACATATGACAATTTGGTTTCAGAAATTCATATAATTTATTAACCAAACGGATCCTAAGACAAAAGGATGATTATATCTGACAATGGACATATTAATAGTGGGGCCTACCTCATATGGTCTTAAATGTCAAATGACCAACCCCACATCCCATAAAAAAAATTGAAAAACCCAAGAGCCCAGATTGAGAGCTAAATTTAGGATCCTTTAACTGCACGCTCTTACATATGCTTTGCAGAGTGGGGACCTTTTTGACTTTCTGTCCCATATTCGAAAGTTCCTTTCCTGCTTCCCAAGTTCATGCCAATGGCACATGGGGCTGCCCTTCAATTATGGAACGAATGCATTGGTGTTTGAAGCTGTCCTACCATGTGCATCCAATGGCAAACTCATCCATCAGCAGTCATGTTTGTTTGCTTGCAATGGAATTTAACAAGGGAGTGAAATAAAATTCTTGAAGAGGTATTTGTGGAGATTGCAAGAAGATAATGTTTGTTGCCGTTGCAAGCAATAGGTGATGATGAATTGATGATGCTTACAATATCTCCAAACACATTTTTAAATAAAAGAAATTCAACCGTTAAACTCTATTTTACTCTATATTTATTTTATCCCTTCACAAATAAATAGGTGAGTGCGAGTGGAAGTGTTATTAGACCATGAACACCCCATACATGAAGGACCTGACAGAGAAAATTTGAGTACTGAGTATAGGACCAATTAATAATTGGGTTTGTATTTAGGCCATAGTGTCAATTCCGTTTTGGTCACCATTTCGGTCTAGCATCTAAAATAAAATATTCCGGTATTTCGGGAATTCGGCAAAGCTTTTCTCAGTAAGTTTTCGGAATAATAAAAATATAAAACAATATATACATACATAAAAAAAATAGAAAAGTATAAATAGAATATAAGTTATGCATGTTTCTTGATATGAATATTGAGAATTTTCTTTTTTTAAAAGTGAAAATTGTGCTACAAACCAAAATGGATCGGAATGGACAATTGAAATGGACGGAAATGCCCAAATGACAGGAATGGACCGGAACTCAAACTGTTTTATTTTTTTGCCCTATCCCCTTTCAACGGGGTACCAGAACGAAAAATTCCAACCATTCCAACCAAAATGAAATAGAATTGACAACTATGATTCAAGTCCTCGGATCAGACCTCGGTCTAGTAAGGTAAGATTCAGACATGTATGCACAATTTCATTAAATTATAGATTATTCATTCAAAATGCTAATATACTATCAATGCAACATACAAAATGCAATGGAATACTGTCCCTGGAAGTATTTTGATTACCAATTTGATAACATTGTAACCAAACATTATGGTACTCTATACGTTCATTTCCCTAAAACTGTAATTGGGTGGACAGTGGACTGGATCCTCTTTTCCTCGGAATTCATGTTTTGCGGCCTCACTTCATTACAGTTTCCTACGTGTATATTGGGATGAACAAGAATTACTTATTAACTATATAGAGACTCCGACAAAGTCAACAACTTGTCGCTTTGGCCGAGTGGTTAAGGCGTGTGCCTGCTAAGTACATGGGGTTTCCCCGCGAGAGTTCGAATCTCTCAGGCGACGAATTTATTTATTTATTTTAGTTTACGTGGGCCTTTGTGGATCGACTATCAGACTAATTTAATAACACCATTGAATTGACCTGAACCTATAAGAAAAACCGAACGTAGGGGGGTTGGGGAGTGTTTTCTTCCTTTGTGAAAAGCTTTAAATGGGCCTATTTCGTAAGTAACAGTTGGATGTTTTTTTTTTTTTTTTTTAAGGGGTTGGGGGGTGTTTTCTTGCTACGGTAAGTAACGGTTGGGTGAGTGAAAAATGTGAGCTTCTGACAATCTAAGATGAGTTGGGGACCTGGGGTTGATCATAAAGGGTCCCACATGGGCATCATGGCCCCCCTGACAGTTGGATGAGTGACAAAAGTGTGCTTCTGACAATTAAAGGAGGGTTGAGAGTTTAGACAAACCTTATAAAAGGGGTTTTGTACAACCCATTGCCATATCAAACTCGGGCAAGCCATAACTAGAAGGAAATGTGGCAGGCCCAAGTAAGATCATTTATCATCGGCATTGTCAATTGTCATGGCCTTTATCCCATTGACCTATAGAAGGCCTAAGTTCCTGTGACCCGATCAGATTCACATCTAGCACATTTGGACACAAGCCCCATGCAGGTCGGATTTGGGTTAACCCTGATTAGGCATATCTTTACAGGCTCAAGTCTTGTTTGGATCATTGGCAGTTTCACTGTTGGCTGCTTAGATCCTATTGTCTATATTATCAGCAAGCGGCCTACGTTGTATCACAATTTATGACACTCGTATCTGTATATAATTTCTCAGATGATTGGAAAAAAAAAACACACAAAAGCTAAAATAACTGCATTAATATGCATTTCCACTTGTGTCCACAAGGTCTGAAACTGCAAATATATAAGATTTTAAGCACAAAAGGAATTCTCAAAAATAAAAAACAAAAGCTTCAATAACTGCATTAATATGCATTTCCACTTGTGTCCACAAGGTCTGAAACTGCAAATCTATAAGATTTTAAGCAATTTTAAGCACGAAAGGAATACTGCCTCATCCAGTTGGCTTTAGCATAAACAAGAAAGCACATGAAGTGACTGTCCCACCATCCAGCATCCACCGCCATTCATCAATGACCATACTTCTGAAACTCCCACTCGCTGTTATCTACATGTAAGCATAAAAGGAGAAACGAAATCATTATAAATCTTTTAGTATTATTGAAAACCCATATCACAATCTGTCCGGGTACCCGGCAGAAGTACTTTGGTATATAATTTGTACAGCCCAAGAGGGTCAACAATTCATTTGGATAAAGCATTTTACAATCATGTAAAGCCCATCTCTCAATTATCCATATTGTTCAATGATGGTTCCCATCATGCATTATTCTCCCCCACATTGAACAATCCCAGGCATTATTCTGACATTTTATGCTTAAATAAAGACACGAGGCTGTATTCTCTCCTTGAGCACCCATTTGCAAGCAAAACTATCATATGAATAGGGTTTTGTTGTAAAGTTCCTTGCAGATTTGCATCCATGGTGGCACCACTCAATCAATGGTCTGTGTCACTGAGAGGTGAGGCCACATTTACTGCATGGAAATCTGAACAAACTGTTGACTCTCTTGGGTTATAGTTTTCAGCTATGAAATAGGAGAGTGGGTATCAGAAATCTTATTATGTGGAACTATTTCTCAGACTTTTCCAACCCCCAAATTAATCAGTACTGATGTGGATTGGGATGAAAGTGGTTGCTAATTATTAAAATGGAGAAACAAATAACCATTGGCTACAATATTCAAATAGCCATTGAATGTGGGTTAGATACACCCAAACTCATAATAAAATGACAGAAGCAAAAGGTAGAAGATGCAAATTCACATACCTAATGGACACACTTGGCGGGTCTTGAGCCAGCGACTGATGCAGTGAAAGTGAAATGCATGGTTACACACACCTGTTGAAATGGAACAAAAACAATGGTTTCGGTAAAAAAATGTGCAAACACAATTATCCAAAAGTAAAAGGTCTAGTAACAGACTTTTGGGATGTCATTTGGGTAGGAATGTGTCCCCAAACGCCAAATATCCAGGTCTTTATAGAGTAATCATAAATAAAAACTCTTGGTCAACAAGCACTCTGTGATTGAGGGTTAGTATTGTGTCTATCCTTCAGGAGTTTGGTAGGGCCAAAGTCAACAGAGTATGAACCTCTGTTGGGCTCTTTATTTAACGTTTTCTCCTTGCAGGAATGAGATAGACACTCAAATATGGTTCCCTTTCTCCCTCAAAGACGTTCTCTTTAATCTTCTGCTAACCCTTGCTCCCAAGGTTGGAGAGTTTTGTTGGCTAGAAGCTCAAGCAAGATCTTGAGGGTTAACAACCTTGATTGTGTTGTCTATTCACGTCTGAGAGTTGGATTTTAAATTCTAATTCAACAGTAGTATTGGCTATTAGAGAAGCCTTACGATTTTCTCCACATATTTCTCAAAGAAGTTAATTGTGGAAAGATACTCTTCTAAAGTGATGGTATGATTGTCATAAGATCGTTGCTCACCATAGGGATTTCAATTTAATTTTAATATCAAGATGCTTCAAGAGTCATAGGATGTAGAGTTTGTGCATAGTTATAGGAAGGCCACTGAGTGGATGAATCTTCGGCCCAAGTCTGGTATGGACAGAACTCTATTGTTTGCAGGCTCCTTTGTAACTTTCTTCTAGCAGTATAAATCTTTAGCACCTACCGTTTCTGCTCTTTCCTTCTTTTACTTTCTATTCCATATCTTTAAAAAAGTCTTTAGTACCGATCGATTAAAAAAATTCAAGAGGAAAGAAGAAGAGTTTTTAGTAAAATGGTTTCAAGATTAAAAGAATGAAGACAGAACATACTTAATGCTTTTTTTTTTTTTTTTGCTAAATATATTTAGTGCAAATTTACTAGTTCTATATAGAGTGCAAATTTAGTGCCTCTGCAAGGAAAAAAAAAAACAATTTGGTCAAGATTAAAAACCAATTAGGCCCACAATAACCACCCCACTTGATGAAGGCCCACCCAACGCCCCACAAGAGAGAATAAGCAAAGCAATCGGAAGGTCAGGCTGGAATTGGGGAAGACGATGCCCTGGGCGGATGGAGAAACTAGGTCTAGCTGATCCACTAGCATTAATAAGCTAATTACGCTTCAATAAGAGCTAAAGATCTCAAGCTACTCGCTACATGGAGACAAAGAACGATGAATTGACAGGAGGATAATGGATTCCAACATTCAAAGAAACTATACAATACAAGTTGTGAAGGAACCTAATTTAGAGTATATATCTATGGACTACCATATTGTAAATATCTGTACCATTCCAAATATACCATACCAATACGTGCCAACTATCCTAGAGATCTGTTAGGATTACGGATTGATTGTAATTAAAGAGGATTGGTTGTAATTCCCACATTTAAAGGATTGTACTTGCTAAATATACATAAAGAGACATTATAAAAGGGGGATCCAACTACTGAAGAGGGCGACTCAAATTTTCACAGAAATTATCATCTTTATGGCAAAGTTGTTACGAGTTAGGGATTGAGAAGGATATTACAAAGATGACCACTCCAGTGTGGGAAAACTAAGATTGTTGTGTGATACTGAGTGCCAGCACAATCAAAGGAACATTTTAGAAGAAGACAATGAAGAAACAGAAAGAAGAAAAATTATGCGATTGCACTGCATATGCCAGGATGGCAAGGCTAACATGGGAAAAAAAGGAATAGGCACATAAGAAAAATCCAAATATGGTCCAGTAGAAGAGAAAATAAAGGATGCCCAATTAAGAATCATCACCCTTGAGCATGCATGGCTGAAAAATACAAAGACTTCCTTTGGTGTTCTACAAGTGACAAAATAGAAACCCTTTCGGGTCTTGTTGCATGACTAGAGTAAGATTCTAGTAGCTAAAAACTTCAGTGAATCATTCTGCCATAGCTTCAGAATTCTTTTTAGAAAGAAAAAAAAAAAAAGGACTCATCTAAGACCCCTACAACATCAATCCTCCTAAACAATCAAGAAAGCCTTCCAAACGAATTCTCCCATATATATAGAACAATTTTCATGATTGTAACAGCTCCCTAACAAATAGGGACAGTAATAATAATAATAATAATAATGACTATCATATTGACTTACCCTAGTCTTCTCATATTCCACTATATTTGCAACCCCTTCAATCGAATATGACCCCCCCATTAAATACTCCGAGCTATCTACTGCTATGTATTTTAACTTTTAAGCAAAACCAACATCATCAATTAATGAACCCATGCATGCCATGGATTTACTTCATGAAATAGACAATCTGGGAGCAAAGTGGATTAATACTCCTCTTCAGCAGCACAAGAAGATTTGCTTGGAAAATTGACATCTTCCTCAAAATCCTGAATCCCACTAGAAGATAATGAGGAAAATCTCCTTCAGTTATATGTAAATAATGTAAGAGGAAAATCCCTAATCTGAATTATCACTTCCCAAATTAGACTTTCTCCAAAATTCGAATTGCCTTTCTACTCTATATTGACATTATGAAACATCAATTGCCACTAAAGATTTAATAGCTAACTTCCCGATGACATGCCAAACTTCAAATTGAAAGCACATGAGGTATCTTATTTAAAGAAAAACACATTACTCGCATTTCAATAGCGGAAAAAAGAGATGTAGAGATCATTAAGTAAAGAAAAACCAGAATTCACAATTCCTGATGACATGCCAAACTTCAAATTGAAAGCACATGAGCTATCTTATTTAAAGAAAAACACATTACTCGCATTTCAATAGGGGAAAAAAGAGATGTAGAGATCATTAAGTAAAGAAAAACCAGAATTCACAAAACACAAAGAGTACCCCATGCAACCGTGCACTCCTCGCTTGTTGCGCTCGCTTGATTTGCTTGGCACTCAATGCCTACAGCATTAAAAACAACAAACATATAAGAATAAAAGCAATAATTAGAAGCAAACTCGCATGTAGCTCAAATCACAATCACTTTGACTAATTGGGCATTAGAGATAACAACAAGATGGTTTATGTCATCATCAAGTTTAATACTGAACAGTGCTCCAGACCCATGTTGGCCAGTTTCCCTAGAGAAAAATTAGCCAAAGCCCTCTGAGGTTTTCTTAATAGAATGAATCCAATAAGCCAAACAAGCCCCAACCAGTTCAAATATATTGGAAGACACTCCACCATGCAATTAATCGGGTATGTAAAACCTCAATTCACACTTTCCCATTCAGCAAATATTTCTCCAAACTCTAATCGAAACATTGGGTCACATCCAAACACACTTAAACAGTAAGAAACCAAAAGGGCGAAATCCAAGAGAAAGAGAGAGATTGAGAACTCACAGAGATCCATGATGTGGTTCCTGCAAATTGCGCAGTTATCAACAACAATATCTGCATAAATCATTAAAAACACAAACAAATCAAACCAAACCAAACCAAACATCAGATTAATCATAGAATCTAGGGTTTCAAGTTCAAAAGAAAAACGACAAGAGGGAGAAGGAGACAAAGCGATGGAAGGGCACGATTGTAATATATGCATACCCCAAGCCCAAAGAGAGACGGCGTTCCACTTCTTGATCTCGAAGCGCTTGGGCTTTTTGGAAGAAGAGGAAGATGGCCCTGCACTGCTCGAGCCTTCGGCTGGAATCATGTTCACATCCACGTCCAGAGAAGCCATGGCTGCTCTCTTCAAGTGAAAGGGCTTTTCTTTCTCTTCTCCTCTCTTCCCTTGGTAAATAGGGTTTTTCTTCTCTTCTTCTTCTTTTTGGATGATGTCCACACTTTCTAAAACTGCGATTGTTTTGTTGGGCTTCTATTATTGAAGAATTGCCAAACTACTCTCGGACACGTGGTTGGGTGTGTGGTACTCATCTATTGAAATCTAAACCGTTTAAAATAAACTTCATGGAATTTTTTAAATTTTAAGTGAATCCAGGTGATAAAAAAGGTGATTTACATTATCACTTATTTTTATTGAACTAGTTGAACAAGTCAAGCCATATAATTTGAGGGCTTTTATTTTGAATAATTTAAATTTTAATAAATGGATCCCATTGTGGAGTCACACTCCTTTTAGGTTTAAGCCTCCTAAGACTTGGACTGTGATCTATCATTGGTCTTTATGGATATTTTACTGTGTTATTTTGAGAAAAGACTTAAAAATATTAAGAGTTTTTGGTCATAGAAAAAATAAGAGTTCTTTTAAAAAAAAGGCTCAAACATTTTCGCATGACTTCCTTTTCGAAAAGACCCCTACATTTTTCACTTAAGTTCAATAAAAATCTTATCTTTTGTGCTTTTACTAAAATCCCTTTTGATTTTTAACAATCAAATTCATAAATATATAATTACATTCTCCAATTGTTTTGCTTTTAACCGATCCAACCTTAAAAAATACTCAAATGATTCCCGTGATATTTTGCCAAAATGGATGCTCCAGGCTTTGGACTTTCATGTGGAGGGCCTTTGTTTATAATTGATCAAATCTCACATTATTTTGAATATTATTCTTCATGTGATTTTATCACAATAACTTTATACAATGTATATTAATTAATTTTTAAATAACTAAAGCTAAAGACTTAGATCATTTGATTGGCTTCTCTATCCACACTCAATGCTACGTTTTTTTCCTAATTCACATCCGAGCTTTTCCATCACGATATCTCCTTAAGTCTACATGCATCCAGATGGGTTCAAACTTAACTTGAGTTGACTCGACGATGGCATTTGCTAACCATAAAAGAAGATATTTTTGTCATTTGTCCATAAATACTAAGGCGTTGTTTGACAAAGTTCACATGATACGTAATTCAATTGTGCACCCTTTTGCCTAATTATATATATATATATATTAAAGTAAAGGGGGAGGTGGGCTGTAAGGGGTGCCACCTCAGCACCCAATTATTCTCATTTTAGAAAAATACAAAAGAAAAAAAAGGAGGGAGACTTTGCCTTTCAAGTGGGGCCTTCTCAATCTCTCATTCTCAATCTCTTCAAATCTCCTAAAATCTTTACATCCCCTCCCATCTTTCCTAAAAAATCTCTTATTTAAATTAGCATCATATCATATTAAATTTGAAGTGTTGCTCTCCCTCTCTCTCCCTCTCTCTCAAATTTATAAATGACCCATGATGTATGAAGATAAAACACTTTTTATATTTATAAAAAACTGCATTTATCAATCACGGGCCTATTTATGTACAGTAATCACCATGTACTCTTACTTTTGTGAAATGAATCCATGATGGAGATTGTGATAGGAGAGAGAAATATTTGATATCTTCTTCTGATAATTTTATAAAAAGAGAATAAATTGAAAGAAACTCAAATGTAGAAAAATAAAATAGTGTTTTTTCTCTTCTTCTCTCTTCCCTTCACTTTCTTTATTAGTGAAACTTCATACCATGTTCTGTGGATGTACCCAACATCCACCAATCCAAATAAAGAATAATTTCAATCAATCAACACCTTCTAAATTATGGGTCATACCATGGACGAGTAGCTACTCCTCATTCACTGGTACTTTAGATTTTTATTAATCAGGTTTGATCCCCAATTGCATCCCTAGGACGAAGAGAAATGAGCAAGTGTATTTCCACTATAACTCTATAGTGGACTCATTTATCTCAGTCCAAAAGATTATATTTAACATTTGATACTATTTCATGTATACTATTTATCTGTGCTGAAGAAAAATAAAGATTGGTGGGGATAAGCACGGGGCGTTGTTGTTAGAATTAATAGTATAAGGGTTCTAGCTTTTGGTCAGATCCGGATTTACTGGACTGTTGGATCGACTGTGTACCGATTCGAATGGATTTTTTTTTAGAAAATGCAGACTTTAATTCTCATGAGGAAATAAAAATATGCATAAATTAAAATCATTTTGTTGCACAAACAAGTTCAAATGGGTTGGCTTTATTTTATTGGGCTTTGAAATTATCAATGTGTAACAAAAACTTGAATGCATTTCTTATTACTAATATTATATATATTAACAAAATCCGCTTAATAATATCTTCTTTAGTAATTATTGTTTTTATTATTATTTTTATGTTGTTGTTCAATGGATTTTTTTAGCGTTATATTTGTAATAATTTATTGTTGATGTTGACCACTTGTATTTGCGATTGAAGATGTGTTGATTGTTTTTATATAAATATGCATGAATATATGCTTATATGTTTATAATTAACTTTGATATCTCATAAATTTAGAACGTAATATCTTACTTTTTAGCCCGGGGCGTTGTTGCTAGTATTATATATTAAAGCAATTAGAGGTTGATTTTTAAAGGTGCCGCATCAACGCTCGTAAACCTCGTGTTGCCATGTTGACTTTCCCAAAATTGCCATCCAAGTCTTCTCCATTCCTAGAATCCATACTCTAATTATCTCTTTTATAGCAACCCTCGATTTTTATTTATGATTCTTATATATCTTCTCCTCATTTATCTTCTTAATCATCTCAAACTTTATCATTACTTAACTACTCATTTAAATATTTAAAACTCTATTGATCTTAATCTTTTACTACCCCCAAGCCTACCTATGCGAACAAGTATAGTATAATATCTACTTAATTGTCCGTTTTATCCACCTTTAGACCTACTTATTTAAAATGTGTGTTTTATTAATATCCTAAAAAAAATCACGACTCTTCATAAATGTAAAGATACTGGCCTCTAATATTTAGGCCTGTGCAAATCAATATCTAAATCACGCAGTGTTTTTCAGTGGGCCCACTTAAAAAACAATCTAAACAATTAAAAATAAACTAGCACAATATGGGCAAGTCCATACATTGCCAATTAAACATCTATATATTCTAAAAATAGGTATAAAAATTAATTAATAATCATTGCAATTTAAGATTTAAATTTTTAGCGGACTTTAATTGAGGAATTGGGAATCAAAGAAGAGAGAGAGAGAGAGAGAAAATCATGGCAAACACGTTAAAAATTAAGGGAGAAATGAACTGAACAAAATTCTTTTCTCTTCATAAATGAATGAAAGAAAACATCATACATACTTTAAATGAACAACCAACTTTAGGAAACTTATCAAACATATTATATGCAAATCCACAATATAAGCAAAAGCAAATTTTTAAAAAGAAAATGAAACAAAAGAAGTCAACGAGCAAGAGTAGAAAAGGAGTAGGAGAAGTAAGTTATAAAGTGAGTCGGGGGAATAAATGAATAGAAGTTGCGTAGAAAGGAAGGTGCCTTAAAAAAAAGAAAAGAAAAATGGAGAATGAAAAGTAAAAAAGTAGATTTAGATGGTTACATGAGATAGGAGCCATCGGGTGTATGAGATGAGAGATAGTGAGACGAGAAATAAGAAATAAGTCATCATGAGTGGAAAGCATGGTTTTAAAAACCGGCCGATACCGGTTCATATCGGCCGATATGAACCGGTATCGGTCGATACCGAGCCGATATCTCACTGAGATATCGGTCTCGGTTTTTTTCTTCATTATCTCGGCCCATCTCGGTCGAGATGAACTTTATCTCGGATTTTTCAATATCTCGGCCGATATTTTCAAAATATCGGCCGAGATAGCAGTATCATGTATATTTTTTTTATTTTAGATGAAGCATAAATGTTTGTCACTTACTCACTTGTGTTGTTTTCTTCATTTAGGAGTTAAATCTACATACTTTCATGCTATATCTACTCATACACATGATTTTGAACTTTTTTTTCAAATTTTTTTATTTTCGAATTTTTTAATATTTGAATTATAATATATCATTTTTTGGGGATTTCATCATAAATATGTTGTTTTAATGATTCATGATCATTGTATGGTGTGTAAATGATTGATCTACATACTTTTATGTTAGATCTATATATTTAGGATTTTGAAAATGATTTTATTAATTTTTTTTTCCAAAAAATAATTGTTGTTACTTGTTAGGATATTTGTGATACCAAAGGCTTAATGGTTTATTAATAGTGTGTAGATGATAGATCTACATCTACTCATAGTCATAAACATGATTTAGATTTTTATTTTTTATTTTCGAATTTTTTAATATTTGAATTATAATATATCATTTTTAAGGGATTTCATGATAAATATGTTGATTTCATCATAAATATAATTTTTCAGGTAAACCATGAACATTTTGATGCCCAAATGCTTTATGATTTATCTATCTCAGTCACTAACTCACTATCTCATTCACTAATCTTCAGGGTCTTGAATTTCACAACTTTATTTGATGACTAAGTTAATATTAAATGATAATTGATATGTTATCTTTATCTTCTTATATTTGACACTAATAAATTGATCATGAGCATCAATAATGTTTGCATTATATGAAATACTGGAAAAGCGAGTGAACTGCGACACAAACGGTACTCATAACTTAAGGTGACTGAGATTTTGATTTATTGTTTTTATTAATGGAAACAAATATTGTTTTCCAGCATTTTCTAATATTCTGGATTTTTTGAATATTTTTGTGAATTTTTTTGGATTAAAAAAATAATTCATACCGTGATGACCGCGACAGACCGATATCCGCGACCGATACTGATATCATATCGGTTTTTCGGCCCTGCCGATACCGTGACCGAGACCGAGATTTTGAACCATGGTGGAAAGTTACCATTAGAAGTGGGGAGAAATTGTGATGTGTTCATTTGGATAACTAAAAAGTTTAAATTACAACAGACAGATTAAATTAATTCTAAAATACTTGGCTTAAAAATATTATATAATCGCATTCAATTGTATAGTGCTCGAAGAGGCTTCACGTACGAGTTGGAGCTGCAATATATATTGATCACTTTAAAATTACATGAATGAATAAATCGGCAAAATTCAATTGTTTTATAGGGATTAAATAAAGCGAGGGGTGGTTGGATCGTCTGAGTCGGTACAGCGTGTGAAGATTTATAAAAAAAATTTGTAGAAATTGACACATTTCCTGAGTAGCATCCCCAATTATTGAAGCCTTAATTGGATCGGGACTCATCAACATGAACATATCCTTTTGAAGAGCTTCAGTGAGTGAGTCAAGTGCCCCCCAACTAAACGCAGGACCAATTTTAAACCTTATGCACGATTTAAACTGAAACTTTATTTCACGCAACATCATCAGTGCCTCTCAAAGTTTGATGAATTTGAACTAATTCTTCCTAAATTCTTGATCTTATCTTCTCATTACACCATTTTAAATTACCCTAACTTTCACCCTTACATGTCATTTGTGCTCACTGTCAATAGATAGTGTAAAAAAAGATTAATAATTGATTTTCATCATTTTAGCCCCCAGGCCCGGCCTAGCCCGACGGTAAGACAAGGCATAGGTAGTGTCTGCCCCTGTGAGCTATGGGCCTGAATCACGCACACATGAGTATGTTCAGTACGATGACACTAGGTGTGCTCACGGACCGGGCTAGATTTGCACTGGTTTGGGCCTTTTAATTTAGCATTTGGACGCGACTTGGACATGCAGTTTAGAAGCGGGGCGGGGCTGGGCCTGAATTTTTCTGGGCCGCCCATGAACGCCCCCTAGGTGCAAGGCTCGGACAATCCGGGCCCACTGACATAATTTTCCTTTGCCCTACGCTGCATGGCAAAGAGCATGACCCCACTACTTGTACGGATCAGGCTCAACAAACCATACAGAAAAAGTCTTACACTGCCGGCAACTGAGCATATACAATTGATTGGACGCTTAGAACGAAAGGCATGCCGGCCTGTCACTGGCCAAATGCAAGGTGATCACGATTGGAACGTGGCGACACGGGACCCTGTAAACGATAGAACCCATTGTTTGTCTTCCACCATGAAGAACAGTGCTAGACCCTCCAGACACAGAATCCAAAGTTCGCGGCCCACCATTTTGAAGATTTAGCCTAATGATTTGCCTTAGATACATGATGAATAGGCTTAAAAAAATAATTCATGCTTCCAACAAAAGAAAAAAAATATATATACAAAAGCCTTAGAACCATTAAACCCCAAGCCTACACCCTTTAAATTCGTACTGTTTCCAACTTGACTCAAACAATAAGACATCCAATTTGCCAATCTAAGTTTAGTTGGCAAGACACCCCCTCCATGAATAACAATAAATTAATCATTGGTTTCGACACAAATGGTGGCAGGCTTGGGTCAGTCACACCCTTTCTACCCGCACTCACACATCTTGTCATGCCTTAAATTTATATAATATAGGAAAACCAAATAAACCATGTGAAGTTTGAGTCATATGAATCATCACACATCAAAATTACTGGGTCAAGGCTTTAATAACGATGAACAACCAAATCTACCCCATGACTATTGCCTTGAATTTTTCACTAAAACTTCTTCACTTTTACAATATCATAACAAATTAGTTCTCGATGAACTTCTAATCGCGAGATCATACTTGCCCTTGACCGGCTCAATTTTGAGCCAACAACCCTTTAATTTTTTACTATATGCTTGATCACTTATCATTATCTACATAACTACATTTGATATAAATACTACCAATACACCATACTAAAATAAATGTCAGCAGTCATGAACGAAGCTGTCATGACAATAAAAAACTTGTTGTCTGAAGTCTGAACCCCACCTCTAGAAGAAGATCCGGGCAGGTAACCCTTTTAACCCACCCATACATCTTGTTCATGCATGGGAGATGCATCAGCATAGAATAAAAAAATTATTCGGTGGAATACGCACATAGGAGAGTCTAGCTTATCCTATAAAACCTCCAAAAATTCCAAAATTCATTTTCCATCCATTGCCAATACCCTTCATGGCTTCCGAAGAAGAGCAGCTTCTTCTAACACCCACCCGCTGGACCACAATTTTACGGTGGCCTTCAATACCAAAGTCTTCGACACCATACGCCTCAAAGAGCCGCACAAAGCGTAGAAAACTCCCTACGGTGCGTCTCGGAGGGAAGCGTAGGAAGAGAGGAGGGTTTTCTCTAGTTGGAGTGTTTCGACGAACGAGGCTTCGATGGCTGAGATTGCGCTATTCGAACATGATCAAGAGGATCAAGGGCTTGTATTCGTCGATCGTGAAGGACCTGATAGAAGCTGGTACGACGCTCGAGGAAGTCCAGAGGAGGATTATGCTTGAAACGTATTTTACTGTGCCCGTCTTAGGCATCGGAGCTGCGGGAGTACCTTCTCATGTGGTCACACAGCGTACGTGATCGAGAGAATAACACCGAATCCAACGGTTTTAAATGTTTCTTTTTTATCTTTGATGTTGTAAGTATCAAAGTATGTGTTATGTGATTAACTGATGATGGATGCTGGTGGGTTGATTCATCTTTGTGTACTGTCTTTAACGCGCAACGGTTGTGATTTTTCCATTCATGGTTTAGCCATGCATGAATGAACAATAGACCAAAGAAGGTCTGTGTATGTGTTTCTTATGTTTGCGTGTATATGTTTCTCATACCATGGACTACGCGTTTGGAATCCGGATTTTGAGTCTCTCACTTGGGTAACATTTGCGAATCAAATTCTTGGAGAAAAGATTTTCGATTTCCTATTTCCACAAATGATGAAATATCCATGTTTGGCATCATAAAATCTTAAAGATTTTTTGACCAATAAAAATCTTGATTTTCGAGGATATTTTACGTCTAACCTCTCTTGTTGGATTTGAAAATTCTCGTATTCATGGATTTGCATGCTGAAATCAAATTTTCTCATCTCGATAGATATTGATATTTATGTAAAGTCCTTTGGCTATACAAATTTTTAGCAAGGAATCTTTCTTCGAAGGACTGTGAATTTTTTATTTTAGATCTACCAACTCCTTACTTATTTGTTAGTAACGTCCTCGTAAATAGTTTTCAAGCTTGATGAGTGGAAACTCTATGGAAACCACCTATTAAAAAGTTGAGTAAATGAATGACCTCCCATTTATGGGATGGGATAACCCCAAATTCTACATTCATGGTGAGGGGCTTTTTTTGAGCGATTCATTTTCCAATAAGTGGGCATCATTATAGAGTTCTAATCCTCCAACTTAGTGATTCACGAGTTAGCTACCTAGACCATTATACACCGAAAGAAAATATGCAAGTTAGCTAAATAATAAAGAGTTGACAAACAATTTAGGGCCTTCAGGAAGAGCCAAAATTGCTGTTGTACATTTCATTATAGGATAAACACAGATAAATTCTTAAAAATCTGAAATTAAAGGAAAATTAAGGCATAAAATGATAATGAAAGATAGAAAGCATTTTAAGATATGTTTAACCGGACATTCTTGGTTACTCTGGTAAAACTATCACAATGCTATCATGATTATCTCATTCTTGTGGATAATTTCAATTTGGTAGGTTGCCTTTTGCATTACATCCACTAAAGAAGTGGTAATATTTTTGATATGTCAATGTTTTTGACTGATTGTTCCAGTGGCCCAAATTAGGATTTTTTTTTTATCATAACTTTTGTTGTTGTGTATTTTTATTTTTTTTAATAAACGGAGACAGGTGCACCTTGGAATTGAAAGTCATCACATAACCTCTCCTTAAACTACATTTTCCCTATACCAAACTAGCACCAAAATCTCCAATCACTGTGGTTGTTGTTTCGGATACAAAGAAGACTAGGAATATTATATCCCTGAGTTAAAAAAAAATGCAATCTGTCTCTCTCTCAGTCTCTTGTATTAATAACATGCAACACTCGTTTGCTTTCTTGTACCTTTCAAGGCAGTTGAGCTTGTCTATCTATTCCTTGTGTATTTTATAAGGAAGGTGAGTTAGGCCTACCGATTTTATGACCAATGACAATTTGTGCTGTAATTCGATCGACATGAGGATTGGGACTGATTTTGCCACTTGCAAGATTTAATAGGTTACAATCCTCCTAAAAAAAAAAGTTTGCAATCCTCAGGCTTCTGAGTTAAATACGAGCGAACCATGCATATAGTGTTGTTCCTGATTCATTGATGATGATTTGTTTCACTGTGAAGCAGGAAATATTCACAGCTTCCTCTTTATTTCTTTAGGTCATGACTGACAACCAAGTTTTGAGGGGAAAAAAAAAAGATTCACTCCCCATGAAGTAGTAAAAAACCCATGCTTGATAAATCCCTCTTGAAGGATTTAGGCTATCTGCATGTCTGGTCTTTATAGGATGTGAAAATTCTTCACCGAAAACGGAATGGATATAAAATTTTCAAATCTATGAATTCTTCACCTGTTATCAAGCACGAGCTTATAGATAATGTGACCTCTATCACTACAAACTACACCGCATATTGCTGATTCGGATTGTTGAATTAACAAAGCCACTGGGTGGGTGGGTTCATGCTTCATACCCAAGTCACTTCTTAATTGCACCAGCTCTAGCTGACATTTATGAGGCGCTTGTTAATTTGGTAGCTATCAATTCATAAATTTAATTTTTTTTCTCTCTCTTGGTGACATTCCTACATACAAATAAAAGACGTTGTCACGGTGGGAACTTTAAATTCAGTATGGTCCTACTTAGTTGATGGAACCTTGCCTCTTTAATGTCCGAATGTGAATGTCTGCAGGAGAAAATCTGGCGAGTTAAAATGATTTCCATGGAATCAGCACCGGGCAACTAGAGCTGCATTTATGGGGCTCGAAATGTTTGCTGGGGAAATGTATCTGTAAGTGCTTAAAATGATACGGACTTAAAAGGATGGATTATGATTTCTGTGAAGTTCCATGGGGAAGGTTAAATGCCTGAAACCTAAAGGGAGAAGGAGAGACAAAGGTTAGAGACCTTGGCTGCAGTCAGCCGAAGGCACTCCGAAGCCTTAGTTAGTGCAGTCATTGAACAAAGGATGGGTGAAAGGGGAAGAAAGGTAAAGTTTAGACTATGTATGCTTATATTGTATTACGTTGGGTACCTTTTTTGTAATAGCTCTCTGTATATATAAGGGCCAAGAGTTGACTTTTGGAGGTGCAGTCCCATCGGACTTTATCTTGACATTTTGGGAGTAGAGTTCCAATGGACCTTACCTTGATGTAGACGTAGCCACCGGCTAATAATAACTTTTTATCCATATCCGATGCATGTCATCATTACTCAACACGTTCTGTAACGTGGTTGAGCCTTCATAAATGTACAGTTGTCAGTGCTTGTCTTGGTTAGCCGAACTGAATACGACACCGAGCTTGTGCTTCTACCGAACTAGTGCTGTTACCGAGCTGCTACTACTATCGAACTGGTGCTGTCACCGAGCTGGTGCTACTACCGAGCTGGTGCTGTATATGGGAGCTTGTGCTTCTATTGCCGATACCAAGATATGCCTAGCTAGTACTTTTACCGAAACTAGAATAATCTTGGTACTGTGGAGCCCATCTTGGTATCTTGAAAATATCCCCACACAGTATCTAATGAGATCTTAACCAAAGAAAAAGCACCCAAAACTGAGTCTCTTTTTTTTTTACTGCCATGAATGACCTTATGCAGATTGTTCTGCTAATAATTTTTCTTCTCAAGGACTTCCCTCCAAATAATAGATTTCCACGCCATCATACCTGTCACATCCCGGTCCCGAAATCACCCTGGCCTAGGGGAATTCCCGAGATGTGTCACACGTACTCCCGCATGTTGTATCTGTCTCGAGCCAAATACAACACACGAAGGAGAGAAAATTGACTATTCCACCTGTGAGTCAAGCTCCCTAACATAAACAACAACAGTTGAACACAGCGGAAGTCGTAATTCATTCATATAAGGTATCAAATTCCATCCAGTTCAGTTAAACATTTAAGTTTAATACAAAAGAATTTAACAAATATATACATTAAGTTACAAAGAGGGATCAATGAAAGAACCCTATACAATCACTACCAAAAGTATATTCAAAAGAATTTCGTATGACCATATAAAAAGGATAATCACACGAACTATGGTAATTACAAGTGTAGTCCGCACTCCGAGGAGATAGCTTCTAAGCCGGCCCTGGTTCTGGCCACTCTTCTAATCCTGACAGTACCTCTTGGGTACCCTCCTCTCTCTCCTGGACCTCTTTAGGACTGGGAGCTGCATCTGCGTCTGTGACACCAAGAATAGCATCATGAATACGACGATTCGGCATGTATATGCATTAATAATGAATTACATGATGTAACAAATTGGATTTATAGACAATTGATTAAAAGATGTCAATATCAAGTAATAACTAGACAATTATGCTAAAGTTGAATAATTCATTCTTTACGAGTCAATGGGGAATAAAACACACTAGTTGGCTACCACATTAAGCTCATCCTCTCAAATAGAGAGCGAATCTAGTTGGGATGTCACCAGCGGCCCGGCCAAAGGCTAGCTGGCAACCTGGTTTTGGAGTTCCGGTGCTCCAGATGATCTACTGCAGTGATCTCAAATAACAAAACCAAGTTTAACCCCGTCGGGTATCACGAGGTCGAAGCTCAGTAGTGCCAGACCAATCGAATCAAAATAATAATAGAATGTGAATGAAATTTCCAATATAGATATAAAATCTCATAATCTCAAATCGAATTGAACCAAATCAATAACAAATGTTCACATTCCTATTATTTCAAGAGTCAACTCCAATTATTTTAATCGGAATATAAGACATCAACATATAATGCATTGATCACCACTTGAAGGTCAATGATATTAATATTACTCAATATGAAATGCAAGAGAGTTCAAAGAATCAAGGTAATTTACTAACAAACTCTAATCTATTTAATTCATAGTCTCTCATCGTTCATTTCAACGCAGTTTTTGAAGATCAATGTATTACTATCATTTATTTGGTGCCACAATTTATGAGAAAATACATTAAATTCCTAAACCTACCCTCATGGAATAATTTAAGACCAATGAGTACAATCTTTGAATGTTTTCAGCCTCAAATGAACATTCATAGAGTTATGATTTCACAAATAGAAGGTTAAGGGTTCCATTGTAAAGTCATAAGCGTCAATTAAAACCTTTATCACCTATTGGTTTAAGGTGTACACCATATTCCTCTTTAGAGAGTTTTATGGAGGATTATTAGAGGGTAGAATATCATTACCCCTTCTAATTGGGTAAAAAAGGGTCCAAACAATTAAGACCCAGGTCCATCTCATCTGTTCTTTTCCCATTCCATGAACTATTCCACCTACATATGCCTTATTCCACATGCACATGCATTTCCATACAATATTCCAAGCTTCTCTAACTATTTTGAAAGTAGGAATTCTAGCCCAAGCAATAAAATAATAAATGGGCTTGTAATTCCCCATCTGCATTTGCATTTAACTAATCCAAGCTTCTCTTAACTACTTTGAAAAAGTAGGAATTCAGCCTATGCCTTGAAATATTAAAATGGGCTTCAATTAGTGAGGAAAAGGGGCTGGAAATAGAGCCTAATATGGGCTGGAAAAAAACCCAGAAATGGGCCTGATATGGGTTGAAAAACAGCCCAGAAACTGGGTTAAAATTAACCTGAAATGGGTCTGAAACAGACCTGAAACCAGCACAGAATTTGGGCCTGAAAAAGACCTGAAACCAGCCCAAAATTTGGCCTGCAACCAGCCCTGAAACAGGGCCCAAGCCCAGGCCACCCTGCTGCCAGGCAGAGCCTGGTCCGGTTCAGTGCAGGTTCTGCACTCTTCTTCCTTATTTCTGATTTTTTTTTTGTTTTGAATCATTCCCTTCCAATCCAAACTTACCATTCCTAAGTAAACCCACAAAAATTCAAATCATAATCATTCTCAAGTTTTGAACTAAGAGGCTAATCACATTAAAAAGGAAAACAAAATAGAATTTAATAACTAATCAAGGAATTAGACAACATGCATTATAATTAAAGCTTATACTTGCCTCAATTTAAGCTTTTCCAAAACTCTTATACTCTCTTGGTGTTCAAAATCCTAAAATCCCCAAAAGATTCAACCCTAGACAGAAATATCCATCAAAACACCAATTAATGCCTATACATGCTTATGAGAGGTTCCTTTGACCCTAATACAACTCAAAAATCCAAAAGGAAAGAGTGTTGGTTCCTACCTCAACAAAGGATTCCGAATTGCAGGAAATGGAAGATGATGGGGTATTTCTTTGCCAACAAAGAGAAGAGGAAGATGAAGAAGAAGATGATCTCCACTATAGTTTCCACTTCAAGGCTAAAGAACTTGGAGAAAAGAAAAGAAATTGAAAGGAACAATGGAGGAGAAGGTTTTCTCCACATCCAACATGCACCAACGAATGAAAGGAAATGAGTTGGGTTGGTGTCAGTGATAAAGATGGAAAAATCGCAGAAAAGCCCATCAGTTTTATAGAATTCCAATTTAAGTCAAATGATGGTCCATTTCTTCAACAAGCGATCAAACGAAGTGAAGTTAAATACGAAAATCGACGGGCTCAACGAGATACACGCGATGATGCCAAAATGACGTGAAAACGATGCAAAACGAGAAAATCTATAATTATGGAAAAATACTTGACTCCACCCAAGTGAGTCAATTCTACTCTACTCAACTAATCAAGACTCAAGACTCAATTTAACTCAGTCTAAAAAGACTACTGAGTACTAAGGTCGATGATTTACAACTAAATATAATTAATTAAGCTAAAACCTCATTAATTAACACTAATGAAAATTAAATTGGGTTGGGGTGTAACAATACCTAAAGCCTTATCCCATCTTATATTGCAAACAGAGTAACTGTAGCCATATTTGCATTGATCAAAGACACATAACCTACCTGTGTATCAAATACATGAAAATCCTTATGTATAAAGTTGCAGAAAAAGTACCCCTAAAGTTTGTGCATCTGACTAATTTAGAGATTAAATAACCAATTTCTAAAAGCATGCTCTCTATAAACAGCCATGCCAGTTGCTGTCTTCACTCAATGGTAATTCACATTCAGCTGAGCTATACAATATATCTTTCATCTGGGGAGAAAAGATTCAACCGTTTCTCATTTTGATTTCAGATTGTTAACAAACTAGATTTTAGTTCGGAATTCCTAACTTTTTTATAGCATTTGGGAAGGTATTCTAGTTATTTTTATTTTTAGAGTTCTTGACTTCTTTCTAGCATTTGGGAATGCATTTTAGATACAGAGTTTTTGCTGTTTGCACATAACTTGGCATATCAAGACATCTGAGCAGCTATTTTACTTGCAAACAAAGATACCTTGTCACGACCCGGCCCCGAGATCAAAGTCATTAGGGTTAACCCCCGGGTCGCGATATCATCATACTTACTCCCGTAAACCCCGTTTAACCGAAGTTACAACGAAGTCTACAAGGGATCTTGCATACGTACCTGTCAATGTACAGTAGTGCGGAATATACAATAATATGCATGTATACATTGACAACCATTTAATCAAAACGAATCATATATTTACTTCGAGTTCCTATCATCAACCACTGCATATTTACAATACAATGCAGGGGACATCACATACAGTACCTACAATACCAAAAGGAATACATAAAACATTTCTAGAAAGTTTCCAAAAGATTCCAATGAACCCGCTCTCTGATCACGTCCATTCAGCTAGACCTTCTGGAGGTAGTGAATGGGCCTCCTCCGCTGGCGGGGCGGTCGCTGAGGGACCGGCACGGGTAACTGAGCCTGTAACATCATCAGTAATACCGTGAACACAACGGTTCAACAAGATATATACATATGTCTAGCAATTCCTAACAATTCATCGATTTAAACAGTTCTAAACAATCAATATCAAACACAAATAATACTGGCAACTACACTAGCATTGGTTTCAACTCCATTCAGTTCTTCCCAAAAGGAAGCATTTCATATTCATTTATTCATTAGGTTCAACCTTTATTAATGGCTTTTCAGTGTATGACTTTTCAGTCAATGACCTTTCGGTCCAATAAGGTGGGATCTCCCAGTGTCTTGATCAGAGATCACTGGTGTCACCACGGGCTCCGGAACACCCCAATCTCATCTACTGCAGTAGGAATAGTCATTTCATTTATCAATTCATTCAGTTCAATTCAATAATGAGTTCGGAAACCACTAGATAGTGTCAGACCCTTTAACAATTCGTACTAATCTCATTCTCATTATAAAGCAAGCCCCTAACCAATCCTCTAACCAACCCTTGAGTGCAACTATGGTTATCAATGCAAGTATTACTTTGGATGACATTACTTAGTTGATTATGCATTCGAATAACCCTAGTTAACACTTATGGAGGTGTACATATCACTTTAACTATACGAGAAGCATTGATGACCACATAAGCGATCTTAGTTCTCGCAAAATTCCAAAACTCACTGATTGACCAAATTTTTCCTTACTACGAATAATTTGGTCAATTTCGGTTACCTCGGCGGCTACCTGGCGGTTAGCCGCAACTGTGCAGGTGGCTAGCCGAACTATACTAGCGGCTAGCCGAAATTCGGCTGGCGGCTAGTCGAACCAAGTTCGGTTAGCTTACGGTCAGCTTTCCAGAAACTGATTTTTTCTGACAGGGATTTCTGACCAATTTCGGTCAGCTTGGCGGTCACCTCGCGGTTAGCCGAAATTTGGCGGTTAGCTTTCCAGAAGCTCGTCAAATTCGGATTTTCTGGCGGTTAGCTTCGCGGTTAGCCTCACGGCTAGCCGAAATTCACCCAGAAGCTCTGAACAAAAACCACATTTTTGAACTCCTTGAGTTCATACAAGTTATATAAAAGCTTAAATCACTAGAAATGCATATACTTGCCTTAGGTGAAGCTTGAGGAAGGCAAAATCCCTTTCTGAGCTTGGATTGAGTTGGATTTCTCCCCTTTCAAGCTTGAATTCCAAGAAACCTCAAAGAAGATGATGGCAAAGGAAGAAGATCAATCCTCTTCACTTGATTCACCTCAAAGCCACCCTTGATGAAGAAACGGAGGAAGAAAGAAGAAGAAAACGAAGGAAGAAGAAGTTGCCTAGGTTTGGATGAGATGAATGAAATCAAAAGGATTTCATCTTATCTTATATAAGGGAATTTTGCATTTAAGTCCCCTCTCATTTCCTCATTTACACTTTAAGTCAATTGAAGGTCCATTTGATCCGATATTCATCGAATCAATTCAAGTCTTTTATGAAAATCATCGTACTCGTCGAGATACACATGCGGGTAGCAAGACTTTCCGTATCCGACAAAATACGTACAAACCCGTATTTCCGAAACAGTCATTGGTTTGCTCATTTGAGCTTCATTTTCCATTCCATTCAATTCATTTCATAATCGCATTTACTATTACGCTTACATTAGGCAAATTCCAATCCATTTGGCGATAAATCACCATTAGTTCATTTAAACCAGCTTAATTAGCCATAAGCCCAATTAATTAGAGTTAATCGTGATTAACTCGGGACGGAGCCTAACATACCTGCAATCAAGTTCACATAGATCCAGACAAGCCTAAATGTAAATATTTATTTTCATGGGGAAACCATGTTTGAGGTAACCATATTTGACAAAATAATTTGTACCCAAGCTGAACCAGCATTCAAGAGTGTAAAAGCCCAAATTAAAAGAACCATTTGGGCCAATTTAAACATGTTTCCTAAAGCATGCAGTACATTTTCTTGATCATCCTAATGCATACGTCATGCATCTCTAACCCTGTCAAGTCGTCCCACTCTGAAATCGAAGTGGAATTTGATGCTCCCACCAGCCCTGCAATTTCAAAATGAGTTTACACATGAACAGGACAACCATGAAATGAATCCAAACAAATCTTTCAGCAATCATTAACAAAACCATGTGAAGGATAAACATCATGGAGATCTGAAGTTGGTAATAGTCTGTCATATCTCAAGACAGATTAGTATTGACATCTCTATTGGGCAAGTAAAGATGAGATAAAACTAAATGTGCAATGATCTGTAATGTATCAAGACAGGCAATGGACATCTCTATTGGGCAAGTAAAGCTTATATAAAACTTAATTGCATTATCCATTTAATTAGGTGTAAGTGGCCATCACCAAAAAGAAATAAATGAGCAGTATATTTGCATTCAGCTGTTCATAGTCCATTCCATGCTATCCAGCACAATTAGATCCAACTATAATCATTATCCTTATGCAATTAATCTGGCAGCTAATAATATAAGAACTACATCTATCCGGGGCCAGCTTTCTGAGTTCTACTATCAAACTCAAGATAAGCAATGGTCATATTTCCTTAATGCATGAAGATTTTCCAACTTGTCTACTTGCACAACATGAAACTTTTAGGTAACAACTGACAAGAAAGTCAAGGCAGTCTAAACAAAAAATTGCATACTGTTGAGCACCTGGCAGAATGGATGGTTCTCCAATCTACCACCTATTTAGGTATGGCATCATGAAGATGCTACATGACATACAATTTTTCTGCTATCTAGTGCTAAAATTATTATCCACATAATCACTGAAAACGCCCTCAATATTTGTTACACCCCAACCCGAGTTAATCAAGTTTAACTCTAATTAATCACGATTAATGCATATTAAGCATGATTAGTCGATTTAATAGTGATTAATGATTGAAGTGGATTAAATTAGTCTTGAATGAATGAATTAAGCGTAATGAACGAATTTGGAAGAGATTGACTTAATTGAGTTGAATTTAGACTCAAATTAGTGATGTGAAGGACTTTTTCGTAAATATGAGTTTATGTGTATTTCGTCGAATGAGGTGGAAATTGATACCATCGTGTGTTTTTCAATGAGTACAACAACTTTCATAATACACGCGTTTTCATTTGAATTAACATGAGTCAAATGAGTATTGAATTGACTCAAACTGGAAATATGCATAATAAATGGGATTAATGTGCAAAAATGCATGTGTTAAGTGTCAAATGACCATAACTACATGTCATAGGGAGGTTTCATTCCAGAGACTTCAAGAGACCTAAACTCATGTTGCTGTCATGGTTTCTTCTTCGTTTTCTTCTTCCAGTGCTTGAGTGAAGTGTTGAATTAAGGAGTTTTCAAAGGATTTTGGAGAGGAAAAGTGATTTCATCACCTTCTTTAGCAAGTGGGTTGGTTGTCTTAGAGGTTGGTGATTTTGAATCAAATAGAGGTTGAAACAAAGGGGTTTTGAACCAAACTCAACTATAAGGCAAGTATAAACAGATAATTGTGTTTATATACTACTAGATGTGGTTTTTATTGAGTTTTGTTGAGATTTTGATTTTTGTCATATTATTAGGGTTTGATTAATAGTATGGATGGATTGATTGGATTAGTGTTTGGAAAAGGTTTCTATGAATGAATGATGAATGAGGAGGGGACAGGAGGTCCCAATTTTGAACAGGTACTGAAAAAATGAAAGAAAAAAATCAGTTTCAGGATTCTGCAACTGAATTCGTTGTAGGTCAGATCGATCGAACTGTCATCCGATCGATCGGACTATCATTTAACTGGGACAATATTCGGGAAATTGAGTCGTTTTGAATTAGATTTTGGTTTTAGGAGCAAAAATAGCCTATGAAAATTAGTTTAAAGACTAATTCTAGTACGATTAGTGAATAAGGACTTTGTTAATATTCCGTAAAATGTGATCTTTGGATTTTGATCCAAAGTGAAGTGTATGTTAACCAAAAAGGCTAACCAAGGTTAGTAATTGTACTCGTGGTATTATTAGCTTCCAAGCTAATTGATAATACGTTGGTAAATTTGTACGGAGTTACGATAATGTTAGACTTTTTTCTGAATTTGAAAGATAAAGCCTATTGATCATCTCAAGGCTAATAATGTTGTTTTACCACCATTGATGTTGATTAAGGAGATTTTAATGTACAAAATTCACATAAACTGTGATGTAATCGAAAATAACACGTACATTAAATAGCTGAAGATTTCATCTTAATGGTTGGTATTCGATAATGGAATTGGTACATTGAATTGTATTTAAGTTGGATTGTAAATCGAAATTAAATTGAATCCGTTCATGGTAATGGAATGAAATTGTTATATTGTTACTTTTGAGTTTGGCACTACATGGTGATTTCTGTAAGCTCATTAGAGCTGTGTCTACTCCAGCAGATTATTTGAGGTGTTCTGGAACTCCGTGGTGATATCAGTTGTCCCTCGCCCGAACTCTGATAAGTCCAACAAGATATGAATCCTTCCTATTATGTAAGATGGAAATCCTTCCTATTATGGAAGAAGGAATATGAATGGAAATTGAAATGCTATTGTAATTTGCCAAATAAAAGACTCTTATTGATTGTAAATGAGAATTGTTCTGTCTAATCATGAGTTAGATGAATTAAATGTGTAATTAGCATGTTTAATCTTATAATTGTTTATACACTGCTGAATTGTCAAATTCATATTGTTATTGATGACATTACAGGCACAACTGCTCATGCCGGTCCTTCTAAGGCCACAGCGCCACCGAAGACGTCCAATCCGGTTTCTTCAGGAGGATTAGTTGAATGGAAATGAAAGGAAAACAATGAAAACTTTGTTATGAACTTGAATGAGTTTTTACACTTTTTATCATTGCCTTGTATTTAAATAGGCAAGTGATTAGTTTGTATATAGTGTAAATGGATTTTTGTCATGCACAAGCAATGTATGTTTGTGAATATTTCCGCATAATGTATATTTGATATCCCTTGTGAATTTTAATGTGATTGAGGTTCACGGGAGTAAGTATGCGACGCGACTCGGGGTTAACTCGGATTAATCATAATCTCGGACTCGGGTCGTGTCAATATTTGACTGATCTGAAGGATTGAAACTCGGTCCATCTCTTGCAGCATCACCTCAAACAAATTATCCAACGTCTTAAGAGTCTTCCTGTGCTCTTAATTTCTTTAGGAGAAAGCATTTAGTCCAGAGCTGAAACCTACACCTTTATCTAAAGACCACCCTGGCCTTGGATAAAATTCAAGTTGCAGATGAAGTTGGGTTAAATAACTGACTAGGTATCTGCCGGACGGCCGCAGCTTGCTTGCTTCAATCATTCACATCCCTTTTTTCTTCAAGAAGGTTCCTATCCCCTAAGGTGATATTGAACTCCATATCTTCATTTCTACGTTCTTGCTCGAGTACAGAAATTGAACTTTTCTCTAACTTCTTCCCATGAGCCACCAACGATCCTACAGCAGTGCTTGCAGCATTGCAGCACAGTGGAGCTAGCTCTGAAACCCTGTTATGAAATGATTATTCTTGCTTGCTTTGAGACCATTGAATCTCTGAAGTTTCCACAGTGATCATGACAACATATTCACTGTCGGCCACAGTTAGTTCAATGGGACTAACCACAGATTTTGCCGCATCCATCTTGATCCACATATACACCTGCTCAAAACAACTTCAATCAGTTGTGCCATCACTAATTTCTAGCACCTCACCCAAAAATCTTCCAATACTTCAAATTAAGGCTTGAGACGACCATGACGATCATACACGCAGAGGAATATTGAAGCAACTATACTAAATCATTCTCTTTGCCCCATTTATTTGTGCCCAAAGAATCCAGAGCGTTTAGGGAGGTCTCACCAAATCCAGGATGGTCCCCCGTGTCTTAGATTAACTACTCAAAAATCACTGTCCACCATCTTGCTATATATGTGGTAATTTTTAACCGTATACGAGTTGGGTTAAGGGACGCATATATCATGTGTTAAAATGAACCCCAAGGGGGTATATCATGGGTAAATCATGGGTTAAGGGACGCAGTTAACCCTAAGGGATTGGCCGAGTGGTCAAAACCACGGTTCCTCCCTCTTTCGGAGTTAGAGGTCTTGGTTTTGACCCAATTCTCCTCTTTTCAGTAATTAAAGGTTGAGTCCACTTATGCTAGCACTTGGGGGTTACGGGCGTTTTATCCGACTTCTCTCTGAGCCCGAAGGGATTAGTCTAGTTCAAACGGTTGAGAATCCTTTGTTATGTAAAAAAAAAAAAAAAAAACACATACAACTAAAATGAATACCTTTCTCGACCTTTTGGCTAAGATCAAGTGTAAAATGAATAGCTCAGAAGATTATTATCATTGTAATTGGTTTAGTTTTTAACTCCCTAGTCCAATTAACATATCTATAAAGTTGACTCAGGAGTCTAGTCTAGGCGCAGCAAACCGTTGGGTCAGGTAAAATAATGGGATTGACAAAAGATATCTATAAGTTGGAAAGTCCGGCTATATTCAACCTATTTTTAAAACAGTGTCAAGTATATCCAACCTGCATCCTATATGCATCAACCTGATTTGATTATACTTGCATTCAGTGCTATCAACCGGTAACTTGAAGGAGATTAATAAGTCTGGCAATCACTATTGTGTTAACGAATTTGGACGGTGGGTTAATGAATTCGTATTAAAATCACCTTAATCCGTACACATTTGGTAACTTAACGGGTCAAAAAATCCAACCCGAACACAACTAATGCGCTACACGACCCAACCTGTTAAGTAATTAAGTCATTTCAAAAATTAAAAGAAAATAAAAAATATATAAAGAGAAAAATATATAAGCCACACAAAATTATAAGTGAGGATCCCGAGTGAATCCCACCTAAAACCCCACTATAAAATAATAAATTTCAATTTTTTCTTTATGAATATAAATTAATTCTAACTATACTCAGGAACTAAAAAAATTTTAACGGGTTAAGCAGGTTGTTAACGGGTTACTGGTTTAATTCGTATGCAACCCGTTAACTTAATGTGTGAACGGATTTGACCCGTTAATGATCCGAACCCATTAAAAGCCCATTCGAATCCGTTAATATCGTGTGAATTCGTATCGTGTTAACGAGTCGTGTGATATTTTGACAGCACTAGAGATCAACTCAAATTCCAAACATATTTCTAATATTAAGGCTATATTTGAGTTAAGTACTTACGTTGCATAAAAAAAATTCCAACAGACCCTATCTTCTTGGATCCAAGCCATTAATTCACATTTTAATCTCATTGAATAGTGAACTAATTAACGTGAACGAGGTGTCACCCATATCATGATACCAGACGTGGGAACCATCCCGAGTCACGATAACTTACTGCGAAGATAACGTTCTTGCGGTGGAACTCCAAGGCCGAATAACATGGGTAGGTACTCCCACCTGTGAGATCAACTCTGAGCTGAATCCACTAGGCTTTCCCCGCACATCTGGCAGTGGGGCCTACCTCCAAAGTGCACACAGTTCCCAAGCTTTTCCTCTTGCGTTGGCTTTGGGGCCAAACTCAATATTATTATTTTTGTCACTAGTCACTACCGCTGATTTTATATGCAACTCGTCTCACAGTACTGCACCAATCCAGTCAAGTGCTAGCAGATATCACCAAAGTAATTTGGAGTTTTTACGTATTATTCCTTTTCAAATTCAAATTGGTTTTTCACAATTTTCTGATCCAAATTCAGATAAAATCACCCAAGTCCGACTCCTATCAATATTATTTTATTTAATTTTCTCACACCATTTATCAATTTCTAAATCATATATTCTTTGCAACTAATTTTTTATATAACACTAAAAATAATATTTTATAAAAAATAAATACACATTAAACTATCATTTCTTAGGTTGTATCAATATAAAAGTCAAAGCATCATGGGGTAATCCAATGACATTATGAACTCTATCAATTTACGTGAGATACATGCCTCTCATATATCATGGGATCTAGGGTAATTTTTTTAAAATAAATGTAAACTATAATTATATGATTTTGATGACATTATTTGAAATTTAGTCATTAAATTGGAAAGTTTGAATTTAAGGAGAACTAATACCGCAAAATCCCAAATAATTTTCCACGGTCACGTTGCTATCAGTGGGCCCCATTGGTTGATTGAAGTAGAGCTAGCCTACCTAATGATCTGGACAGCCCTCGACCTTATCTCTCCTTATATATAAAAGCAAAAAGTGGGGCCACTTTCTGGCTTTATTTAACATGCTGATCCAAGCTTCTTGCGTATGGGACTCTGCGCATTCTGGTCGCGGCATGTGGTACATCGGCCGATATTTGTATCTTACGTGCCGTCCAGCTAATGGCCACTATTCTCTATATAACCACTCTATTGCTGCCCTCGTATCAAAACATTTCTCATTTTCTCCGCTTCCCGGACCACCTTCACGAGATCGTTACAATTGAAATCTTCTACTTCTGCTTTCTTTGTCCACTTCAGTTCTTTACCTGATAGCAATCTTCTCCTCCTTTTTCCGAGTTGAAATCTGCAGCAGATCATGGGATTCTCGAAGGAGCACCAGTTTCTAGCGGAGCTCGGACTCGGCCCTCGCAACCCGGGCTGCTACATCGGCGGTGTATGGAGAGGAAGCGGCCCGGTCGTCTCCTCGACCAATCCCGCCAACAATCAGGTTAGGGTTTTCTCTTTGAGAGCTCCTCCTCTCAAGTCAAAACAGATCGCAGATGGAAAATTCAATAGATGACTCTGTTTTCCACTTCGTTCTGGTCTTAAAAAAGTGTAGATTCTGATTTGATTTTGGGGGAAATGGGGAAATCATATCTGATTGCAGCATCCATTTCCTCGTCCGGAGCTTTGAAATCAATGGGGACTGTACACGTGTCATCGCACCCATGATTGACAGTGGGACCCACTCCGGATCTTATGGCAATTTGGGGGGGAAAATCGAATCTTTAGCGATTATCCGATATGAAAGTAAATCCATAGGTAGAGTAGAGATGATCAGTAGAAGAGTGTTTTTTTTGCCCACTAATTAGACGCTTATGATTGTCTAATCTGCACGATCTCAACTTGTGGATTGTTAGAAGAAAGTGGCAACTTTCAGGCAATGAACGTTCACGAATTAGAAGAAGGTCGTCATCATCATCATCATCATTTGTTAATTTTAACACTGCCACACATTTCTTTCAATCATTTATCTATGATCGTGTGTTTACAATCTAAAGATGTACCACAAATCACAAGCAGTTTGGGAATCTTGGCAAAACAAGGGTCATCTGACTTTTATACTATGCATTTAGGGCAGCATGAAAAGTTGGCGGGAAAATTGGAAACCACATATGTGGGAACCAACTTTTGTTTTTTTTACAAAGTATTGTACATAGTAAACCATGATATTGATCTGGGAGTGAACTGTGAAGGTTAAATATATATATATATATATATATATGTGGGGCCAGCTCTCCTAAGCTTGAGCTTAGGATAAGGTAAGCTCAAGTGTGTGGTGGGGCCCACCTGGGACCCAAATGGAGATGGGGTGGGGGGGATTTTAAGGACTCCCTTGGATCTTCCTCTCTACAAAAAATAAGCCTCAAATGCGATTTATATCATCTCCATATGGGCCCAAAAGTTTAATGGTCAACGGTCCATTTAGATTGACACATAGTCAATCCAATGGTCCAATATATATATATATATCCTCCTGGCATGTTTTCCAATTTTTTCATTACTGCAAGCACATGGACAAAGCAGTTGATCATCCATTTTCAAGTTGATTTGATTCTGACACTTGGTTCATTTAATTTTTTGCCTTTTACCTTCCATTCTTATGTATCTATTCACATACCGATATATGGTGTAGTTCTAGACTATATACATTTTTAGTTCCTGAATAAGCTTTACATCCATTTAAATTGCATCATTGAAGTAGGGTTTTATGTTTGTATTTTTCATGATTCAGCACATTGCTGAGGTCGTGGAAGCATCCATTGAGGATTACGAGGATGGCTTGCAAGCTTGCGCAGAAGCAGCGAAGATATGGATGCAAGTGAGATCCTAATCTGTCGTACTGTACCACAATGTGAATGGAAATAATTAACACAGATGTCACTATTATATGTTATAGTATGGGTGGGTAAAACTGGCATTGTGGGGCTTGCTTCTCATTAAGGTAACGTGCTGGATCAGTACATCTCTCATAGTGACTGGATCACTGGAATGAGTTTTTAGCTAAATTGAATTGAATCTGCTGTTGGATTGAAGTGATCGTTTCCATCACAAGATAAAATATTCCATTACCACGTGAAAAGACAACTTCAATCCTAAGGCAAAGGCCTCTGTGATCGGAGATATCCGTGCCTTTCTCAATTCAGCAGCGATGTATTAAACCAGCCATTTACATTGACAAGTAGTTGGCGCCAGAATGCTATTTTGCTTATTTGTCTCATTGCGTATGATGCTGTCACATGTGCACTATCAATTTGCTTATTTGAAAGTTATTTTTTTGGAGTTAAACAATTTTTTCTGTATCATATGAATCCTCACAATTTATCTTAAAAAGAATGGCCAAGGCAATGAACAAAATTCTAATGAACTCCATTAAGGTGGAGTTGTAAAGGTCAAGGTCCCAAACACAAAATTAGAGAGTTTTAATCTCAATATTTAAAACAAAATGGAATTTCTCCTACAACTTAAGTAAACATTTATTAGATTAAATAGCTTAAGTGATTAAAATGGCCCTACGATCTATTGGATTTCGTTATATCATTCCTCAGGGTTCAGTGCCAGTTACTTTGTGTTTCCTTTCCTTTTGCTTTATTTTTCTTCTTTTCTTGGAAGCTGCTTTTATATATAGATTGAAGTCTTTATCAACATTTGAAAAAAAGTGACGGCAGATGCATCCTTTGGTAGTGGAGGCTTGTAGCCCAATAGGTCATATGCATGGAATTGATGGAAGGATCATATCTTTTGCTGGTCGTTTTCCTTTGAGGACTTCTTTTTCTGCAATCCAAAGTTGACATTATAATTCCTATTAAAAGAACAAGAAAAGGAAAAGAAGATTGAACAGGACAACTGATACTATACTCCTAAACATTTGGCATCCAAGTTAGCCTCTCTGGTTAAATTCTCTAGTCTCGCTTCTTTTTGTTGGCATACCATAAGTTATAATTTCTTTACTATGATTTTTCATTTTACTCTCAGACCTCAATTTTTTACTTGTTTTTTAAGATTTGATGATCTGATGGTTTTCAGTATGCTCCGATTCCTGTTGCATCCTCAAATATTTTTGAGTATATGGTTTTTTGAATGGAATTTGGGGAGTCCACGACTCCACATTCTCACTATTTACTAATCCATTGTCAAGTAGTTTCAGGTTTGTCAAATGGCATCCATGAAACTTAGATACTTTTGTATGTTTATTACACAATTCGGTAATTAAGTTGCTAAACCTTCATTGTTTTGTAATATGGTTCATTGTTTCCTTTGCAGATTCCTGCACCAAAAAGGGGCGAGATTGTCAGACAGATTGGTGAAGCTTTGAGAGCCAAGTTGCAGCATCTTGGTAGGCTTGTATCGCTTGAGATGGGAAAGATACTTCCTGAAGGAATAGGGGAGGTTCAAGTATGTTAACTACATATAATAAGCACTGAAATAATTACATTTTATTAAAGTGATATTTGTAGCTGAAACTGATCCCATGGTGGAGACTCAAATGACGATGATGACATTTGTACCTCAACTTGACCATGTCATTTTGTATTACTTAAGGCCAATCAATCTTTATTTGTATTTTGTGTTTTCTGTTATTAATTTATTGTATATATATATTTACTTATATCTATTATTCCAGATAACATCACATCATTTAGTTCCTCTCAGGATCTGAAGGGAAATCTGCAGGCATTTATTTCTACCTTACAAACAATATTTATTTGTGGATACATAATCCTCTTGTTAACAGTGTAGCCCCACATGATCTTTATTAACAATTTTCTCTTATCTATTGTTTTATGATTTTCCATTTTTTCTTCTAGGCTACTAGTTTATTCCTCCCTTGATGTTACAAAGTTTGATTAAACCAATATGTTGAAGTGTTATTGCATATAACTTAAAATGGACTGATTGCTTATGTTGATTTGAAAAGCATTGGCATATACTTTTCTTTCCAAAGTTCCTTCTTTTGCAAGGTTTCATGAGGTTGAAAAACTCAAGTTGCAGAAGAGATGATCTTTTTTATGTTTAATTTTGGAACCTTTGTGCATTGATGTTCAACTGAGATGGTCTTTTCATATTGCTATATCTCCATCAATTGTTTGTAGCCCATGTTCCATGCTAAGGTCATTCAGCGTTCCTCACATATAGCTGTTTGATTGTACATATTAATAGGCAGTGATTGTTTCTCTTCCATGCTTTCATTTAATTCTTCCTATAGTTTGCTTCAGATCGTCTTGTGAGTTATCCTTGTGCATGTGTGTGCGTGTGCATGGCACCTGCACATCCATGTATGGGTGTGGGTGTGTGTGCAAGGGCCTGTTTGTGTGTGCTTGATTTAAATGGTAACTCCAATGTTAATCCTTAAAAATTGAGAAAAAGCATTACATTTAGCTTCTAAAAAATATTTTGGAAGTGAAACCTATAAGAAGCTCATGCTTCAGACATCAAACATCATCCAAGAAGTCCACTCCTTTAAGCTAGCCTCTCTGCCCTGATTTTCTCCTCGCAAGGAATATGCTGGAAAGAAAGCCCCTTTGAGCAGAACTAACACGTTCCTTTGATCGAAGATCCCCACTTGAAGGAATACACAGGTTCACTGAACAGTTGAAAAAGAATGACCTGAACGAGAGCAGCAAAGACTGCCTTAAAGGATCTCTCTGCAACCTGTTCAGTCCGCATAGCCATGGCTTTTGCTTTATTTGAGCTGCATTCTGTGAAGGAACATGAAAACGATACCTATAATTAAAACTTTAGAATCACTGATTACACTTCCTATACCCACTTTCAGCATTTCCTTCATTGCATTCCCTCATGCAGGTGTGGCACACCCTTTTCCTTATGACCCAAATTTTTTTTTTTTCTGTACAATGTGGTCGCACATAGGCTTATGTGTGATCCTTTTGTGGGACCTACATGGAAGGCCCTCCTATTATAAGATGTGAGTGGGAGTGGAAACCCATGTTGTGGATAACGGGGGCTAACTATAACTTTATTAGATCATTACAATCATCAAAATAAACAGGCGGTGGACAATTGATATCAGGTGCAATGTGGTTGGACATAGGCTTATGTGCAATCCTTTGTGGGACCTACATGGAATACCCACCTATCACAAGGGGTGAGTGGGAGTGGAAGTCCATGTTGTGGATAGGGGGGCTGACTATAACTTTATTACATCATTACAATCATCAATATAGACACTGACAGATTAACTATATAATTTAAGGTGATTTGATCCAAGTCCACACAGATTTGAGTGAAGTTGGACACATGATAATTCGCATGAGATACTGATGGATAGGTTTGGTTCCACTAGAGGTGGGCTCCACTAAAAGATTGTGTGAAAGTGGGAGTGGACGAATGTGTTGTGGATAAGGGGGGCTAACTAAAACATTATTACGTAATGACAATCATCAATATAAACATTTGAAAGATTAACAGTACAGTTTAAGGTGCTTTAATCCAATGAATACTTCACATGGACTTGAGTGAAGTTAGATGCATGATAATTTGTGGGAGACACTGATTGATCGGTTTGACTTCAGTAGAGGTGGGCACCTCAAAAAGATTGTGTGAGGTTACATAGATCATCTTTAACCATTGCTAATTCCCTGTTAGGTAGGGTTAAACCAATCAGTTTCCTGGTGAAGAGTTAACTTCAGTTTTTTTTTTTTTTTATGATCGGTGAGTTAACTTCATGTTTCCTGTTTATGTTTTCTAACTCCTGACATATTGCTCTTCCAGGAAATCATTGACATGTGTGATTATGCTGTTGGGTTAAGTCGACAGCTAAATGGATCGATCATTCCTTCAGAACGTGAGTTCTATCATATTTTTATTGTAAATCATAGTTGATGGTTCACAATTTCTGGTAACTGTAAAATTATATTATCTAGAATCTAGAATTCTAGATAAAATGTTCAAAAGTTCTAGGCATCCCATGTTGGTATTAGTGACATGTCAGTGTGAGCATGTTGCGCATTCTAGAAAAGTCCATGAAACACTAGCTTTGAGACAGTTGATTTTTCCTTCACAGTTCTTTGACATGTGTATATAAACTTTTTCTTTCTTTTGTCTGACCAGATATAAACTATAAGTTTATCTTTTTCTATACCATTGATCAAACTTTTTAAATGTGTGGTTTCAACACTGAAGCATGTGGGAAAAAAAAAAAAAAAAGAACTTCTCTAAGAATGCATCTGATTTACAGTCATTTAGCAGCTCGCTGCAAGAACTCCTAGTTCTCTAGTAGGTGTAAATAGGGAATATTTATTTCTCTGCGGCTAGTTTTCACTTTTCATATCTTTGCTAGAATGTTCTTGATTGAGAATTCAAATATTTTAAGGGTTCTATTGATTTATTCTGTCAACAGGTCCAAATCATATGATGATGGAGGTGCGCTTCCTGTTAGGAATATGATCATACCACCATCTAATGCTTACTTATGATATATGATTATGTGATCTAATGATAATGTTGGTCAACAGGTGTGGAATCCTCTTGGAATAGTAGGTGTAATTACAGCTTTCAACTTCCCATGTGCTGTTCTTGGTAAGTTCTGTAAACTCGTTTGGATAACAGACATGTGACTTTTGTCATAATAGGTGATTCATGTTAATCATGGCAGTGATATAAAATTGAAGAAAGCAGAAAGTACAACTATTATGTATAAGAGATTAATATGCTGTTCAGTATAGGAGATGAATACTGCATAATATAGACAAAAACAACCAGGACCTGGCCACAAAAGGCAACATGATCCACCCTGCTACTGAAAGGCCAAAATATGCAGGTATCATTTGAAGCAAAAATACTAACCCACTCAAAGTTGGGGAATGATGCAAAAAGTAAGAAGGCATGGATGCTACCTTTCTAAACATAGTGGACTGATGCGTCAGTCCAGTATATCAAATTCCTTGTTCACACTTAAAAATGTGGCTGAATGAGACGGAAATCTCTGTAACAATAATCTGAACCTCTTCCACTACAGCCATCCAACTTCCATGGCTGCAGGCTGCATTCAGTAGACGACAGATTGCACATGATGAGTTCCCCCAAGTGATTAGCCAGGGGAGACCAAATTTGATCACCGTGCCCCTCCTAAAGGGCCATCATCCCACCTCATCGACGGTCAAAAACCAGCTGACCCCATGAATATAAGTTCTGGAACTCTTTTTGCTAACTCTAGATTGATGGATGATGTTTTGTTGTTCATTACTTAATTTGCTCAAAAGTGTCCGCAATCCTATTTGCCTCTGTGATTATGACTTGTCCTAACTTAGCTTCTTGGATTTCCATTATCCTCATTTTAGTGCTATTTGGATTCAACTCTCTTCCTTTGTTTAATGCTTTAAGTTATGTACATTTTGGTGCTTTAGGGTGGAATGCCTGCCTCGCACTAGTCTGTGGCAATTGTGTTGTCTGGTAAGTCTGTTATTCATGTTTCTGTTTTCTGAACTCTATTAAATCAAGGTATCCATATGGCAAATAACAACACATCATAGAGTGCAGTTCGCTATATTAGATCCAAGATATGAATTTTCTTTTGCATGATAATGACAACGAATGGCATTTGCATGCTTAATTCTCTGTAAATTGTGCTTTCTTCCAAAAATACGCATTCTGTTCATTTTTAATTCGCGACAATGTAGAGGTTAATATTTGTGCTAATTTGTAAGTGTTTTGAGCTTTCAGAATTATTTTAGAGGTTGCTTCTCTTCCTATAAAATTGACTTGCTCAAACCCTTGTTAGGCACATGAATATACATTGCACAACTATTGATCTATAGTACTAATGTACTACTGATGTAGACATGATTTGATATCATATGCATTTGTGAACTAAGAGGAATCATGGGATTCCTAGCCTCAGGGAATTTACGGTAAGCCAGTGTGGGACCCATGGGCCATGTTTCTGTTATTCAAAGGGTTGAAATGGTAGTGACTCGTGGGAGACAGTACAAATCTGTTTCTTTATACTTTTTTGTACCATTGTGTGAGAAATTTTTTTTTTTTTTTCCGAACTGTCTATCTTTGGATCTCCAAACAAAGAGATGTGCATCCTGACCAGGAGATCTTTAAGGAATCCTCATCCACCCTGAAGGGGTGACCCCCCATGGCAGGCCACGTGTCACTTGCATTATTGACCCCTCATAATATTTGTTACCTTTTTTTTTATCACATGTTGATTCATAAGTGATAAGATTATGCCTGGAATTGATATTCATCCTTCTTTTTGGAAAAAAAGGGGGTATTCACCTTGAGTTAACCTTTCTACTCTGCCACATGTTGTAGGAAAGGTGCTCCAACAACTCCATTAATCACTGTTGCGATGACAGAACTGGTAGCTGGTGTCCTTGAGAAGAACAACTTGCCACGTGCAATTTTTACATCTTTTTGCGGAGGGGCTGAAATTGGTCAAGCAATAGCTAAAGATAAACGAATTGCTCTTGTCTCATTCACTGGAAGTTCCAAGGTATTAGAAATTTAGATCTTTTGAACCACATCTATAAACAAATATCAAATTACGTCTCAGCGATCCTGATCACGGGTTTCGTTTGTTCCCTCTGGTTCGCTATGTAGTTTGCGATCTAGAGAAGCAGATTCCAAGTCGGAATGGTTTGAGATCTAGATCATGTTGGATCATGAGTCTTTCATAAGTCATAATCCAAAATTATTTGGAGGCTTTTAATGGGTCTTCCTCTTTGCACAAGTGGAGTCCACTGTTCATCGATACAAACTATTGATATTGTGGGCGTTATTGAGGATAACTACCTCAAAGTAATACCCTCTTAATTGGGAGAATGTAGCCCTTAAAAAAATAGTGGGTTAAGTGAATACAACCACCACCTCTACTCAACATAGAAGAAACGTCAAAGACTTGGAAGGCTAGGATCTCACATTCTGATTATCTTTTGATGTGAGAATGCAGTTCAATCTTCTGAAACAGTTCTATGCTCAAACAAAAGTGGCTTAGACTAGAAAAGACCTTTCCGACAGCCAGTAAATTAAGTGAACCAAGATGTACATACCATGACATATGGATCAAGTTAACCTTGACCTATGAACCATTAAATTCTGAAAAAAAGGGGAACAATAATGATTTCATTCTACCCTAGCAAACGGAGATTCTTGTGCATCTCACATACTGCAAATTGTGATAAAGGAATCTGTGTATCTCCTTGTCCTCTAATTCTATTTTAACAAGAAAACCAACCAAAAAAGTGTTCTACGATTGCTAAAACATATCTTTTGTGCGCTTAATTTTCATGACACTGTAGTTCCTTCTGGATTCACGTAAGCCTGTTTGGCAATTGTGTTGTGCAAATTAAGCAATTTAGAACAGAATATGCCATTTTTCTTTGTTCCTCAATGGATCAGCCAATTGCTGGACAAGAGCACCGAAGTGACCCTTGTTACAAAGCAACTTTGCCATTTGATGAATTAGCAGTAGAACTCAACCCCATTGAATGGCCAGCTGCTCTAATTCATGTCCCGTTTTTTAAGTAATACTTAAAAAAGCATATTTAGGAAAAATGAGGGGTTCTGAAGGGCTATCTATGAAGAGATGTACTTTCAGAAATGGTTCTCAGATCGCTACAAAAAATGTGCCTGACTTTGTACTATGAGTTAATCTCACAAATCTGCAGACTGCTTACCATTTCTTCAATAGGGAAACTATTACATGTCTCAAGATCATAAGGAGCATCAACTTTTCTACCATCTACAATGGGATATATTGTCTATAAGAACCTTGCAGCTTTATAATAGTTTTTCTACCATCTACAATGGGCTTGTGGGTTATGTCAGGTTATCCTATCTACACCCTTCCGGTCTTCTGGGTTCTCAACTTTCTATATCTCTTTACAGTCTTCTCCACATATTCTCTATAGAATTTTCACCCCCTCAAATTTTGACAACCAGTAGAGGGAGAAGAGCCAGTAAAATTTGTGTCAAATACAATATGTTCTGCATGTGAAAATCTCTGGCAAGTCCTAATTTAGGGTTCGGGCTGGCCCTTCTTTTGGGTTGGGTTAGGGTTGACATTTCAGACCAAATTGATGAATATGTTGTGTTTGGGTTGAGTTTGTTCTTGTTATTCGACAACCAACTTGACTTGAACTAACTCAACACGGCTAATTGCACTATCACTTGCCAACCCAACACAAAACCTGACTGGTTAAAAACTAGGGGTTCATGTTGACCTTGCTAATTTCTACGTTGGGTTCATTTCGACATTTTCATCCTGATTGATAATTGGGTGGTTCAGGTTTGGGCCGAACCTACTTGTAACCCACAGTGTTCGACCCTCCTTAGTACCCTAGGTTACCTATATTTTAAGGCAATGCTGAATGATATCTCCCTGTTCCAACAAGGGCTTGAACGGTGAACCTTGCAACCCTACCTTCTCATGGAGGACTTTAATGTCCTTCACTAGCTGAACTAGCACCTCAGGATGGATATCTGAGTATCTTAGCATCACTTTCTGTTTTAGCTATACCCAACTACCTGGTTATTTTTTGTTTTTACTAGATCCTGTATCATTTCTTATACTTTCCAACTACAGGTGGGGCTGATGGTTCAACAGGCGGTGAATGAGAGATTTGGCAAATGCTTGCTTGAGCTAAGCGGGAATAATGCTATAATTGTCATGGATGATGCTGACATCCAGCTAGCCGTGCGGTCTGTTCTGTTTGCTGCTGTTGGTACAGCTGGTCAGCGTTGCACAACATGTCGTAGACTGGTAAAATAAATTTGCTTCTTTAAAACTTTAAATGTACATAGAAATCAGTTCTTAATGCAAGAGGAAATTGTATGATCATCGATCCAAGTTAGACATGTACTTGATGTGTACTGTGCATTTAGCTTGTGTGGCAGTGTGGGGAGTGGAGACCATCATTTGTTTATCTAAGGCCACTTATCTGATCGCCTCCACACGACATTGATCATACTTGGATTGCAAGATGGTTGCTGTCTATTATTGGCTTTTTTTCTTCTTTAATGTGGACAGTTGCTGTAATTTTCTAAAAATATTTTTGCGGGCTATAAGTTGAAGGTTTAAACTTTTCATAAAGGTGAGTTTGTAATGCACTTGTAAAATTGGGATTCACGTGGAACCCATAATCCATTACCAAACCTAAGTATGTGCACAATTTCACTTCTCAATTGAGAGAGTTTCAGTTAATCTCTTCTGCTTATTTAAGTTTGTTAATCTTTTGTTTCAGTTAATCTCTTCTTCTTATTAAGTTTGTTTAGCATTCTCAAATATAGGACGTCTTTTGAGCCCTTTTTTATTTTGTGGTCAGGACTCGGGATTTACTTTTTTTATTAACTTGTAATGGTTTAGATTTATTAGGTACCCTTTGCTTCCATTTTTTCTACAAAAGCATTCTAAGTAGTCACACCCAGTATTTTTGTGGGAAAATGATATATTATATATATATATATATATCTTTACTTTCTACTCTTATTTAGGCTTGCTGAACCCAATGCTCAACTGCTGGATGGGGCTGACAGCAGCTTGATAGGGCATGTTGCATAGTTAGTTCATGTTTGAATCTGCTCTATCAGATAGTTGTAGACGTTTTAATTAAGAGAATTTAATATGCCCTTGCCCGCGTAGGTAGTTGCCTTATCAATCATTCATTTGAAAAATGAACCAATCATTTGGCTTAGATTCATCATTAGCCGACCACCGTATCAACTATCAAGTGCGGCAGAAGTGAGATCATTGTAGCATTGGGGTTGAATATCAGATTTCTAGTTAAGTGCAGAATAATTGCCATCAAACCCTTCCGATACAAACTGAAAATGCCAGAGTTTTGAAACTGTCATAACATAGATTCTGAACCTGTTACACAGTTTCTGACACAAACTGTAACTGTCACACAGTTTAGATTCTGTAACTGTAACTCAGTTTCTGATACAAACTAAAAATGCCAGAGTTTTGAAACTGTCATGCAGTTTCAGTAACTGTCACAAACTGTCATGCAGTTTCTGTAACTGTCACAAACTGTTACACGGTTTCTGACATTGTTGCCACTATATATACTGTATAACACAACAGGCTGTATACATTGAAAATGTAGCGAGTACGATTCTTTTGTTTTGGTTTCCCTGTGCATTTTGGTTCTGTTATGGTAGAGAGTCATTTAACTTCACTTTGAAACTAATTGTCTATTTCTTTGTATTCAGCTAGTTCATGAAAGCATATATCAAAATGTCCTTGATCAATTGATTGGAGTTTACATGCAAGTGAAAATAGGAGATCCTTTGGAAAAGGGTACCTTACTTGGACCACTGCATACACCTGCTTCAAAGGAGAACTTTGTGAAGGGCATTCAAGTCATTAAATCTCAGGCATGTTTGATTGACTTTACATATACTTTAGTTTTGTTTTCATCAATGACTTATATATACCCTACTGTTTTCAATTCAAATTGTCCGCGTACAGGTTGCACCAATCAATATCTGTCGGTCCATTTAAGACATGTTTGAGTTTTATTGTTATTATTGTTGTTGTTAGATTAACTAATAATTTGATGTGACAATCTAGTTATCCATGTAACAAACTTTTCTTAAGCATGTTGGTCTCTTTGGATTCAACACAAAAAAAAAAAGTTTTGAGAGATCATCCTTGGTGGGGCTCTCAAAATTATATAATGAAACAAGGCTTTCAACTTATCAAAACAAATTAACAGATATTAGTAAAATGCATGAAAATGTTATGTGACTATGGTGTATTAACAATATGTTATTAAGTTGTTTTTATGTGGGATTAGTCCTGTGACCAATCATGACATTTAAGCATGCTTGGTAATCCAAATAGTTTGGTTTGTTTGAGACAAAAATATAAGGATCAAATTAAATCTCTGCTATCCAAGAACTATGTTCTGCCAGAAGTCGGACAAAGAACATGAAATGGCCATGACCATAAGAACTTTCCTGCTTATCTCTGGTTACATCCGTTAATCTATATATGCATGTGTACCTTTTTGTTTGATACACCATTACCTGTGAAGTTAGTTATTGATCACTGTAAAATTCAACTACAGGCTGGAGATCGTACTATTATATATATATATCATCGTCATCATCATCTTTGCCTTATCCCATCAATCCAAGGTCCCACTTTAAGAGCTTTTCTATTTAACCCCCAAAAATCATATGATATAAGAGAATTAATCCCATGAGAGAAATTGCTCATGTGACTGAAATAAGCATAAGCTCATATGGAGGCTGCCTAAGGATCCATTACCTCCTCTCTTTCAGGAAAAAAAAACAAAACAAAACGAAAGGATCCATTACCCCATAGCATCACCCATGGAGTGCCACCTCTACATTTGCAATCCAGTCAAGCTGATTTTGGTTCACCCCCCATTCTTTTCCTTGAGATCTCCCAAGTCGGCCCTTAGTTGTCACACTTCACTCACAATAACAATCATTCATTATGCAAAAAAATAAAAATAAAATAAAAAATAAAAACTCACATGTCCATCCTTCCACCTATATGTGCTTCCATGCAAACACCCACACGCCACGTTGAGGTGAGTCAATTGTTCAGCTCTATCATCACATACATGAACACACACAGCTATCCATCCAAACACACAAAAACATGTGTGCACACAATAATTCTGGGTGCACAAAAAGATTGTGCCTCCTCTAATGTGTGAACCAGTTGCTACGTGGTTCCTCATGCACGCCAATCAACTCTTTATGGTAGGGTTGCAATTAGACCCAACTCCATTGACCTAACCCCATTGGCCTAACCTGAATTTTAGGTCAAGTCAGGTTGGTATTGGTTTGGCTTGGGGCTAGGCCTTGAAATTCCTCAATCCAACCAATCTCGTCTAACAGGACCCAATCTGACCTTAACCTGACTCACCTGATCCCTTGGTTTGAGAAAATATCATCTTGGGATGGATTAGGCTGGGCTGAAGTGGTTTTGAGCTTGCACAAAAACACCCCACCAAGCCGCTTAGAGTTGCAACAGTAATCACAACATGCAAGCTGGAATTTAAGGTGCCTATTAATTTACAGGAAGGGTTTTGTTGAATGGTATGGATTGTTGTTATGCCAGCCCCATTCTAAACAGTTGTTGACCCCCACACACATATTTTTCATGTATCTGAAACTTATATCGGGCTATCTATTTATGTTAATCTAGTATTTATCTTTCCATCTATCCTTGTGCCAACTTCTCTTTCAAACTTGTTCCTCATATAGTATCTATGCAGGGTGGAAAGATCCTTGTGGGCGGATCTATTGTAGAATCCGAGGGTAACTTTGTACAGCCAACAATTGTTGAGATTTCCTCAAATGCACCTGTAGTAAAAGAAGAATTGTTTGCACCTGTTCTTTATGTCATGAAATTTCAGGTATGTGCCCATGAATTTGGTGCTAGCCTCCATATTTAACTTGCAATTGTGGGTACATTTGTATGTACTCCAAAACCACATCGGTTTGAGCATTTTGATGCATTAACAATCACAATAGGTGGGATATTGTTCGTCTAATTGTTCCCACTGTTCCCTAAGTGCTTGTTTGGACAAATCAGTCTGTGCCACCAAAAATCTCAAACCGTGTGCATTTGAAGTACATCAAAAGCACCCTTTAAGCCAGTCATTTGAGGCTCCTTTTGGTCATTCTTTCTACTATATTTCTATTTATACATTCTCACACTTATTTTCTAAGTGGAATATCAGACAAAAAGTGATAGATTTTTTTTAAGGGCAGCGCTGAGCCAAGCATGGTCCTTGTTTTAGAACATTGATTGTCTGTCCTAAACTTCAGCTGGGGAAGGCATAAGGTGGTTTATATGTATATATTGTCTGTTGAGGCCCAGCTTGAACATAAATCCAGGCCCGTTTAAGACTTGAGTGGATTGGCTTTGAGGCGTGCCTAATAAACGGGGATAGCCTGGGTTTAAATTTCAGCCTCAGTTAATGGGAGAGCCTATTGTTGCCCAGACTCTCACCACTCATTACCCTTCTCTGTGCGTACCTATTAAGAAATGAAGCCTTTATGTTTGTATTAAAACTAAATTCCTTGAAAATGCCACTTTGTGCAGACTCTGAAAGAAGCAATTGAAATTAACAACTCTGTACCGCAAGGACTGAGTAGTTCGATCTTCACTCGGAGACCTGAAATTTTATTCAAATGGATTGGGTAAGTGCCAAGAAATCAAATTTAGCCTGTTTGACACTGAAAATATACGTTTTCTCTGAATTACTTATTTACGAATATTGTTGTTACTTTTCTTCAATAAACTTGTTGCTATGTATTGTTCACTTCCGTTCTCTTCAATATAATGGTACTTTTAATCTTCAACTTTTATCAGGTATATTGGATATACCCTCAAATGTAATTTTTGTTGAATGGTGAATTATGCTTCAATAGAACATAAATTTTAGCAATTAATGAGAGACTGAAAATGGTCTCCAAAAATCTCATGGTCTGATGGTCATGTGTTTGTGAAAAGGGATTTAAAGAGTTATTTGTTGGGTATGGGATCATGAGAGTTCCCCATAGCATTTGCATTGTTTAGTGAATAAAATAAAAAAGGCTGACCTATGTTCTAAATGCAGTTTCTAGTCTTATCTCAAGAGTGTGGTTAGTTCCAAATTCCAATGCAGATGCTTTGGCTAAGGCTGGAGCTTCAAGGGAAAAGCTACCTGTTGCAAATGATTGTACTTTATAGAAATTGTTGATATTATTTCCTCTTGCCTGCCCCAAATCCATGGCTGTAATGGATTTCTTGGGCTTGCCATAGTCCTTTTAATTTCTGAATGGAAGTTTGTTACCTGTCAGAATGGGAAGGTATGGAAGATGGAAACTGCATTTAGCTTGCTTTTTCATTTTGAAAGTTAACTAGTAAATTTTATAAAAGAGAACAGATCAATAATCCTGCCAACAAAAAGAAAAAGGGGATGAGAGACTCATACCACACACAACAACAAACCTAAAGAAACACTTCCCAAGGGGACAATCTCAAAACCCTAGCTTAGCTAAACCATCCGTGAACCCATTGGTGGTCCAAACTTTGTGGCGAAACACAACATGAAGGTGGAAAACCAAAGCCTTGATCTCATTAAAATAGAATTTCAGCTTCCTCAGTTTACACGAATCCTGGTTAACCCGTACAATATAGCTGCCTTCCATTCCACATTTTGTGCTCAAAACTTGAATTTTGCTTCACAAAATGATGTGACAAATGGCTCAGTGAAGAAATCACTACCTACCACCAATTTTTTATGATACCCGCAACGTTAGCTCACAAGTGTAGATAAACCATGTCTCACAGTGGATGGCACTAGATTTGTTGCTGCTGCTGCTGTTTTTGTGTCTACATTTATATCTGTAATTTCAAATTGTGGAACAACTAGAGGTGACTTTGCAGCTAGCAAACCTGGCCCCTTGTTTTTCATAGCACGACCCATTTTTGGCGTGTTCTTTCAGGACACGTTTACGGTCACAAGTGATTTATGTAAGCGAGGTTTCTATTCCACATGCATCTTAGGTGGTAAAATTAACATAGATACATTGCGCAGGGTGGTTTTTAACCTTTTTTTGCCTCAAATTGAATCCAGGCTTCTTTCAGTTGATAGTTCCAATGAGACCAGAATTAATATATGAATCATCCCAAAATAGTATTAATGTCTGTTTTTCAGTTGTTCAGTTTGCTCATTATATGGATTTGTCTATTTACTTCTCCAACATTTTTATCCATACAGTCGTTCACATGCAAGTTTTCTGCAGGCCACATGGCAGCGATTGTGGTATAGTGAATGTAAATATACCCACCAATGGTGCTGAAATAGGTGGTGCTTTTGGTGGTGAAAAGGCAACAGGAGGTGGCCGTGAAGCTGGAAGCGATTCTTGGAAGCAATATATGCGTCGTTCCACATGGTATATCATGAAACATGCCATTCCACTTGTAACATGTCAATCTTTTTTTATATTTTTTGATTGATTGCACATCGATCTTTTATTTGAGATTCATTATAATAGATGCAAGAGATCCTTTTGTGAGGTGGGAAGGTGCCATCCCGGAGATCTAATTCCAATAGGAGATATATCTTATGTTTAAAAAAAAAACAAAGGAGATATATTCTATGATTTCAGGTCTGAAACTGCCTGAGATTGTTGACCTCCCAGGACGTTTGACGGCTTCTTGATGGGGTCCACTTCGATATGGAGCGTTTCTTCCTATTTTAATATCTTTTATCTCTACTATTTCTGTGGCCCAATTTGATGGATGCGGAGGTTTTTAAAGGTTATAATCTTCAAAAAGCCCTGAATCCCTTCCTGCAAGCTTGCGGAAGAAAGGAAAAGATATAAATGTTTTCTCTGTGCTGCATCATCCAGTTAAAAATAGTTAGCATTGTTGAGAGACATTGATGAGTGTGAGTAGAATTGAATGGTTAACTTGTCTGGGCTGGTAGATTTTGAGTCATACCACCTGTGAGCAAGGGAGGTTTTAAGGGTTCCACACCTTATAGGGCCCCCACTTAGTGCCACAGCATTGCATGACAATTGCATGAATACAGGTAGAGACGAACCTAGTTTTGCTCTTAATTGGATGCTTAATCCTTGGCCAGGCTCCTTTCAAGCCTTTGTAACATGCAGCCAGCTTTAGGAGCACTTACAGTTTTAGGGCAGCAGTTTTTTTTCAATGCTGCTCATGCCCTTTAGTCTTTGTGCATGTCGAACCCACAAACTGGCTCCTCTATGATTTTTTTGGTCCTGGACCCATATCAAGGTTGTCAGTGGGGCAGTGCACATTCATATCAGTTAAATGTTGCGCAGAAGATGAGATAAAATGTTCCTCCAAGATTCTAGTGCCATGGATCTGACTCAGCTATATTTGAGGAAAAAAAGAAAAAAGAAACAAACCTATGAACAAATAGTAGAAGCTTTGTACTAAATACTAGTTGTGATAGGAAATCATGTAGAAAGATCAGCTAAGTAATGGTCATCTTGATTTGAAAACTGATGCAGTAATCCAGGTTTATGATACAGCTTCAAGTATGTGATTTGTGAGAATTGCCCAATCCATTGGTAAATTAAAAGTTTAACTTTTGCCAGATTGGTTATCATAATGATATACTGATCAGTGACTTCTTGCAGCACAATCAACTATGGAAATGAACTGCCACTTGCACAAGGAATTAATTTTGGCTAGAGGCTGTCTGTTTCATGGTAAGTTGACCGTTCACAACTTTTCCTTATCAAGTTTTTTCATGGTTTTTTTCCTTGTATCTGAACTACGTAAGTCAAGAAAATGGCCTTTTTCTCTCCTCTGATGCAAGTTTTTAAAATCTTGAGGGACGTTTGGTCATCCGACTCGGAAGTTGCATGGAACTCGCCCAAGTTGGACACAAGTTGGACCCTAAGCCCTAAAAATCCAGAAAATAAGGATTTAAAAAAAAAACGATTAAAACTTGAAATTGATGTCCTACCAATCTAAAACTTTAAAAGGCATATTTGTTTTAATTTTGTGAATGAGTTCGAGTGGGAGAAGTGGTCGCATCTGATTTATAATTAGACCAATTAATAGCACCTCTAATAGTTGAATGCAGAGATTTCGGGAAAATATGATTTTTTTCTCAGTTTTAGTGCAGCAGGATCCCAAAAGCCTACAACATCTTCTCATGACAATAAAATAAAAGTAGAGTAGTTTTGTCTGGTTTCCCTGCAGGACTTGGCAAAGGTGTAGTCAGACCAAGTGCTGAGTCCAAGTCAACTAGACTTGGTCCATTTTGAAAAACCATGCTCTGGTGGACCTATTTATGCTGCCTATCTAGTCAGTGGCTTCCAAACTGTGAATTGAGTCAGATTTCCACATTTAATAAGATCAATATTTGATGACTAGGATTTTCTGGGGAGACCAGGTGTCTTGCATCAACATTGGGACCCATCATATGAACTGTCCGATCACCAGGGGCTCACATTTACAGATCTGGGGTCCAGCCAATGATTTCACTACAACATTTTATTCACCGCATTCTACTGCATATGATAGATTCAGTACTGATGATTTGTTTTTTCACCCATCAGATCAAAATTTATCCGCTCGATGGCTGCTACAAGAGTGATGCGGCAGTAACCAGAGTATGGTCAATTCCAGTGGATGGGAGGTGATTACAAGGTTTGAATTCTTGTAAAAGAACGAAGGAAAGTAATAAATAAATTCAAGCTGTGGCATTTCGCGATAATTAGTAACAAGTATCTGTTGCATGTCTTAAATTTGTTAGAAGTGTTTGGTGCCCCCATTGGCATAAGCAGTATGTTCCAGCTTTTTCCTGGGTGCGTTTGGAACTTTGGATGCCTCATTTTTCTTTACCCTGTGAATTTCATCATCTCAGGATGAAAGAAACGACCATTTACTCACATGTAGGTCGTGGCAGATGTTACTTCTATAATGTTAGTTTTAGCTTATTTTTTTATTAGATAATGTAGAATCTCTGGAGATTTATTATATTAGATTTGCTTGGTCATGGAATCTCATATCATGGTAATCTTATTGAATCCCTTGATTAAGATAAGAAAATTACGAATCACGGGGCTTGCCTACCCTAGTGATCTTTGCTGCTTTTCTTTTGTCCTGCACTGGCAAGTAAATATATATTAGTTAGCCGAGACCCTGAATAGTGGACATAAGGCTTCACTTGAGGTAATAATTATAATGCTGTCTTGCTAGTTGGTTGGTGATATATCTCACATTGGGCTGGTTCATCACTACGCGCCTCTTGGAAATTGCTAAGTCATCCTTGGAAAGATTTATTCTCCGATTCTACAGGAGGTACCTCTGCGTGGTGGTGTTAGGAATACAATATTTTAAAGATTTTAATTTTTATCTGCTAAAACATACTTTTTATTTTTCTCATCTTTCACCAACAACACTGGTCGGCCGTGGTGCCTTGGAAACGCATCTATATGAGAGTGTGATTTTTTTTTTTAGCCAAGTTGGGCCAGTGGTCAGGAGTGATACTTTAGGGCAATTTAGTCACGTCAGCAAATCCCATAGAAATGAAAATCTTAGAAAAGGATTTTCGCAGAATTTAGAAATTTATGTTTGCTGCAAAAAAAAGCTTCATCGTTGAATTGGTGCTAATGTTGTTTGGTTCGGCTGTTGATTCCTTATAGAAAATTAAATTTTCTTATTTGGTGAAATAATTTTTTGAAGAGAAACAACATAACATGTATATTATTTATTCAACATCAAATGATAATTTATTTAAACAAATAAATGAAAGAGTTGTAGGGTTTTGGGTTGAAATGAACAAGAGTTAGGAAAAGAAAGAAAAGTTTTCCGAAGAAATTTATTTCTCATACCCCTTTATAGGAAATTCATTTTCATAATTATCGAGGAAAATGCTGACGAGGCATGAAAGCGTTTCTGCGGAACTGTTGTGCACCAAACACCGGAAAAATGAGTTTTCCGCAAATAACTATTTATTTTTCCACGGAAAGAGGAAATTGTCACGTCAGCAAATTCCATAGAAATGAAAATCTCGGAAAAGGATTTTCGTATAATTTAGAAGTTCATGTTTGGTACAAAAAGAGTTTTCTCATTGAATTAGTGCAGATGTTGTTTGGTGCGGTGTGGATTCCTTGTAGAAAATCAAAATTTCTTATTTGGTGATATAATTTTTTGAAGAAAAATAACATAACATGTATGTTATTTATTTAATATTAATAATAATTTATATAAAAAAATAAAAAAACGAAAGAGTTATACGGTGTTTGGGTTGAAATGGACAAGAGTGGGGAAAAAAGGGAGAAGTTTTTCGAGGAAATCCATTTTCCTTACTCCCATGAGAAATTCATTTATACGATTATCAAGGAAAATGCTGACATTTCTGTGGAATTGTTTCGCATCAAACATCGGAAAAATAAATTTTTCGCGAAAAACCGTCCATTTTCTCGCAAAAAAGTGTGACACAAACATGCCCGTAAAGTTGGGAGATACATCGATTGATTCCTCGTCACCACTCAACCAAAACTCGATTATATAGTGTTAAACTGATCTTTTGGGTTTTTGGGAGGTATCCGTCGTATGTGAGTAGTAGTTAGTGATCAGCAGATTGGCTGATGATTGGACCAGCGGACTCAGACTCCCTTATAATGTGGGTTCTCAAGACAAATCCAACCGTGTGTAGGAAGGAAGGGCAACCCCATCTCAGGAAAAATGCACCACCGTAAATCTTTATACTTTTGATCCCTTAATCTTTAATATTAAAAAAAAAAAAAAACTAAAAATAAACATTGCAACCATTAAAACTAGCCAAAACCCTTTGTACTGCCGTATAGATTTTGACCGTACATTAGCCCTTAATATTGATTTAACCAGCAAAACGTTGACTAAAAGTTATTACCAACTTGATAATCATATCATTAGGAAATTAATTAAAGATAAAACTGCTCTTTTTGCACAAGAATGTGCAAATTGATTGCGCAATATCGCATGGTTACTTAGCCATCACCCATACGGTCAAAACCCCTTGAAAATATTATGATTGCGCAATATCGCATTGTTACTTAGCCGTCACCCATACTGTCAAAACCCCTTGAAAATATTATGATAATATCAAGAAAACGGAATTTTGGAAAATCCAGACATTTTTCACATTAGAGGTTAGTTCTCCTTTGTTCATACCAAATCTACGTGCAGTTCATCTGGTCTTACCGAGTCAAAACAATCTGTTTTGAAGTAGGCACAGGTCCTTGACAACTGTAATACGATATCACAACAAGATAGGCAAGCAGAGACCACATCACATAGCAATATATTATATATAGAATGTGCTAAATGAGATTCATGCGATTTACTACCAAACCATAAAAATCCCCCCGGGCCGTCTTCTTCTTTCATAAACAGGATTTTACGTTACTATGAAGAAAGAGGACTTCGGTTACGCCACGGCATCTTCCATTCGGACCTAATCGTTTTCTTAATGATAAATACTTCCATAACAATCTTCTTTTCTGCCAATCACAATGCTTGAACATGGCCAGCTTGTCAAGTTGCATTTTCACACCTCACCCTCTTTCATGTCAACTTGTAATACCTACCAATGAAGTTTCCATTCATTGCCTTTATAATAATAATTGAGGAGACTAAAATAAAATACCCCAAAGTCATTAAAAAAAAAAAACACTGAAATCACATTCCTAATCATTGCATCAAACAATACAATTATTCTTCTCTTTCAGTTTGGAGGAGTCTGGTCTGGACTCTGGACAACAGTAACCCACCTCATAGAATATTAATCTTCTGTTCTTTGGCAGAGAACATATCATTTCCATAATAAGAAAAAGTACCTGTTGCATTATAATTAATGTTAATTCATTCTGTACCTAATCTATATGACTTATCATTTGATTAAAAACTGAAAAGGAATGCACTGTGATTAGTGGGTTGATTGTTTTGTATAATTTCCAAACTACAAAAAAAGATGTTGTAGATTAAAAATAGAATAGTACTTTAGCTTGTGGTATAAAATAAGTAGAAAGAATATGCTTTGGAAGCTAGTTCAATAGATATAGCCATTTAGCAATCGACTTACAGGCAAACCAGCTCTTCTCATAACGGAACTATGTCTCCATATATGATTGAGATCCTAAGACTTGCACATAGATGGTTTGAGAAAGAAATGCACCAATGGTCAGCGTTCTATAAAAGCAGGTCAAGTGCAAATTTTCCAGGGGGCTACACTTCAATAGCCGTCATGTGATGGATAAGACTTACATAGGAAAATCCTAGCCATATGACTTGGTCTGCAAGTGGATAGTTAAAACCAAAATACAGAGAAGTCCACACTTGAGTGTGATGGGAAATTCTCTATTTGGTTGGGGACAACAACGTTCATACCTTTATGGAATGGTGGCACAGAACAAGAAGATGTACCTATCTCTATCAGCCCATGTAGGCTGTGTCTGGTTGGTTCATGGATCATATTCACATATATGTTCATTGTTCCACCATGGCATTCTACTTGGTGGTTTATATACTTAAAAGTTACAGTCCTTTTCAACCATTGCTGAAGGCATTACTGGACATGTGATCACCATTTTAAATTTTAGATAATTTTGAGGAAGTTTAGAATAATGATCATAATCATCAACCCTTTATCCAATCGATTTAGAGTCGATCTGCTTGACGTATTCTACTCATAAAAAATAAACAAGTTAAGAATATTGATATGAACCGAGTGAGATGTTTGTTCTAAAATGATATACCATGTCTTTTAATAATAATAATAATAATAACAGTTACGTAACTTACTTTTTTTTTCTTTCTAAAATGCATCTGGCCACTTGTGTTTTTAAAGGTCGGGTTGAGTAAATTGGTCCTCATTCTAGACAAGTGGCAAGCCATTCAATCATCAAAACCATCAACCTGACAGTTATTTTATTATTATTATTATTATGTGGGCATGGTCCTAAATAGATTTGATTGATGTCGTCAAATCCATATAGCCGACCCCACCTAGTGGGAAAATGCTTTGTTTGATTTGGTTTGATTTTATTATTATGTGGGCATTCCTGAGGTCTTTGACCCAACATGACGAATCCACCGGGTTTCGAACACGGGGAACCCATGTTTTATCCCACTCCAACTCCCGGGTGGGCCGGTGATGGCTTTCTACTTGATGAAGGCAAAACCAAAAAGAAATCTCAAATGGGAAAAAGATCCACTTTCATTCTCCGGATTGTTCAGACCTCCCAATCCATTCCGACAACGTTCTGGAATCAATCCTAAACATTATTGCTATGTGAACATCATGACACATTCACACATCACACGAAAAGATGTTCACATATAAAATGGGTATGGCGACTCCGTTATTTTCCAAAAGGCATGACTTGTTTCACACCCACCACTGTTCATTCGATTGAGATATCGCAACATAGCTGCACATGTTTGTGAGATATGGCCCTTACTGTGATAAGTACCTCATCTCACCCCAGTTACTATCATCACATGTGCCGGGAACAAACATAGAATAAGGACCATTGGTACCTTATCTTCTTTCAAGGGCTAATTGTGTTTGTATGTACAGCAGTGCTATGTGGACCGATTATGGGGACCGAACCATGGCCCGGTCCCCATAATCGGTCCAAGGAGACTTTTTGTTGTATGTATGGTATGTATGTGGCCAACCTTGTAGGAATCCATTGTGAGGTATTAGAATAACACAGTGCAGTTTCCCCTTTTCACTCTTATTGGAATAAAACAGCTACTGTGGTAAAATTTGTGGATACCCCATACGCTGAGACTAGGACAGAGTTTACTTTGAGTGGCCCAGATTTTCAATAGGTGAATAAAATCGAAGAGCTTCATTCCTTCAAACTGAGGCCAATACATTCCTTTCTGTCAATGGAACTGTAAAAATCTTTTGAAAGCTGTGAACCATTGTCTGGGAACCAAGTGCATAATATCCTTGTGCTCTGTTTTATTATTATATGACCCGATTCAGGCAACAAAAACTGCCCAAAGATACTCTTTGTGGATTGAATTGAATACATACATCAAATCCTACATTGGCTGGATGTCTATTATCTGATGACATGGATCTTATAATGTTTATTACTCTTAAACAACACTAATTATACTTGGCCATCTACAAAAACTAACTATAGTGAAACCCTTTGTCACACAGTCAAACTTTCAACCAAGACTGTGATGCACTCGGCCTTGTCAGCTGGCAAGGCTGAATTGGCCCATCGAATTCCAGGCTAGCTACACATGTTTGGCCTTTGGCCCTGATTCTTGTCAGAACTGATCAATGTACCAGGTGTGTAGATTCCATGCAGGGGGCCGCACAAAACTGTCTTCAGTTGCTCAGAGTGTGGCCCACCAATGCTAGGGGCCAAATTCAGTATTCATTCCAAAAGAGGGCTGGGGAATTGACAGGGTGATCACACATGGAACAAGTGCTATTAATCACTCTCTTGAACTTTGTCCTCTTCAGTGACATGCTTTTGTGCATGCTGAATGCAACTCTTACACTCTCCATATGTCCTGATTGATCTTTGAATCTCAGCTGCTCCACAGTGAGTTTATTTTGTTATGTTTAAATTGCATGTAACAACTGCTAGTTACAGGCAACTCATGTTATGCAAGGAGCCAACTATTCCATCCATGGTTATGCTGTGACCACTACAAGCCCAATGACTGAGGCCCATTTTAGAATTGATAGGAAATCAGGGACACCAACAGATTAAATCAAAGGCAGGATGCTTCTAATGAGACATTATTATTCTAAAAAGGGATTTTTATGGATTACTTCATTTTAAACCTCTTCTCCGCATGTTAACGATAATTAACCAAAAAAAATGTCACTAGAGTCGCTAGACTTGGATAAAAAATATATATATTTACGGCCTTGCCCGTCAAATCGTAATTTCATTAGTAACATAAAACTGTTAGAAAATTACTTTTTTTTTTACCATAATTAGATTTTGGGAAACAAAATTCACTCTTGGTGACTAGTTATTGAGATTTAGAAAAGGCCTAATTTTTATTTTTAATACTGCAATCCAAGAGGCATGAAGAAGAACAATTTACTTCAAACAAGTTCTTACTCAAAATCAATGAATAATGAAACCCTAGAACAATTCAACTAGAAAATAAAGAAACATCTGTTGTTTTCTTTCATTATTATTATTTTTTTTTTACCTTTTCCGGTCACTGATTCTTCTTCTTCAATTCCTATCCCTCCAAACGCGAGAAGCAGCTCCCGGCTCGAGCGAGCTTCCGGCCGCCGTTCTCCTCCCTTCTCTGAGGACTACTCGGCGTCGATCTCAGCCCTCTCGGCGAATCGAAGCTCCGCCGCAGCAGCTGCCTCATCGCCGAGATCAGATGCTCCGTCGAATCCGACGGTGCCGCCGAGCTGAACTTGGTGCAGAAGCTCACGTGCCGATTCATTGCCTCCTCCATCCCGATCAATCTCTCCGATCTGCACATCTCATCCTTCACCGCCTCCGAGCAGAGGCCGCAGATCCAACGGCCCTGATACCGCTCACGTATCTTCACAATATATTCAGGTGTGCATTCCTCAGTCAATCCGCAGCAATGGCACTTTGCAAACTCAAATTCTACCTCCGCCTTCGACGTCTGTAGAGACTCCGAACATAGAACCCCCATTTTTTTATCACTAACAATGGTAGTAGACATGGTTTAAAACCGCAGGAAGTAAGAATTTCTGAAAGAGAAATGGGATTAGGACTTGTAGGAAGACCCAAAAGAGAAAATATCAGAAGACAAAGGGAATTTTTGTGTGTACCCTTTTCAGTATGCACTTTGTAATATCAGATCAGATCTGTTTGTTTTTGTTTGTCTTTGAAATGGTTTGGATTGAATCGCAATCAAGAAGAGGTTGGGAAAGAGATTCGATCTCTCTTTGCGAAGGAGAGAGGAAATCGATTTCGAACAAGTGATGGTTTCATTTCATTCCGGTACCTGGAAATGACATGAAGGCTTTCTTTGTCTTTCTTCTGTGCTTGTTGGGTTTTGTTTGTATAAAGAGGAGTTCAATCATTAGAGGTTCTTCTCCTTCTCCATTGCGCGGGTAATTGAAGAATAGACATCAGCATATTCGCTGGCAATTATTGCTGACTTGACATAGTTATGTTGTACATGCTTCTGTGTTACTGTGTTAGTCTCCCACAGCTCAAAAGAGGAAAGAGAGAGACTGTTGGTCAAAATTGCCAAAATTGCACTTTAGCTTGGGTGATAAGTTTTATTCATGTACAGTTCACATACAAGTAGACCAAGTGAAATGCAAGATGCATTTTACTAGAATATATGATGTGAATGAGTTATAAGAAGAAGCATTGGTGAACCTTGCTCATGAAAATTTATATATTAGTTGCAGGTGAAAATCTCGCTTGCATAAATGCTAATTTTGATCTGGCCATCTAAGAGGGGTGGCTCCCCAAAGACCCACCTGAATTAAAGGCATTAATCTGTGAAATTGGAATGTAAGGAACGATAGCGGGAATAAATTCCCCTTAATTGTCATTTGCAATTTTGAACCTTGTGATGCCAATTTGTGGGCTAGAGAGATAAATTCATGTACTAGAAATTCATTTTTTATTCTATTTCAATTCTTTATTGCCTCTAGAGCTTAAATGGTTTTATTTTTATTATTTTATTTTTTGCTATCGGAGGGTTCCCAACCCTTTAGGCTGGACTAATCCCTCCGGGTTTCGAGGGAAGCTGGGTAAATCCCCTATAGCCCTAGTGTGGTAGTGTAGTTTCGAACCCACAACTTCCGGGTGCAAACCGTGGTCCTAGGCCAACTAAGCTACCCCTTGGGGTTAATATGGTTTATTTTATCTCTATGGTATCCACTCGACCGATCAAATAAAATTAAAGGAGTAATTTTTTTTATTAGCAAAGTATAAATATCAACAAAATAAACATTATTAAATATTTCTCTTATCCCTTTCATGATATTAGATTGATGAATGAGTTTGACAAGTTAAGTTGTGTGATATGAGAATATTTTTAAAGCCGCCTTGATCACCCTAGTTAGGAAAGTAGATAGAAATGATCAATTCAAACTAGATGATGATATGGCTGCTGTGATTTTTAGTGTAGCTCAATTTTAGTGGGGTCCACCATTGAATAGAGTTTTATGGCTTGCATGTGCCACAAGCCACGTGTGAGGAGTTGCTACAAGGTTATTTATAATGCGAGACTAGGATGATAGATAAACAAGAAGTGCCAGCTGTCTGCACTGTCACACTTTCGGATGGGCTCAAGGCCGCCGTGGACAACCAATCCAGTCCTCTGTGCGTCTTTCACCTATCGAAATGTCTGGCGTATGCATATGCAATACACAAATCCGAGCCTATCACGCAAGAAGAAGCATGGTAATTCAAAAGTTGCTCGCATCTGATTTCCAATGTGGGGGCCACTTTACCAAACCTACTCCCATCGACTCCGAATGGTCGGAAGGCTAGTTCGGTACTTAACTAATATAATAGAAGTAAGGTAAAATCTTCAGGTAAGATCTTACATTAAAAATATTTTAATTCAAAACGCCCTCAATTTAAAAAAAAAATAAAAAGCAATCACCTTTATTAAAAAAAAAAAAAAAAACAAAAACTCCACTTTTTCATATAAGAAGTCAAAAAGATTTCATAACAAACAACTAAAAATAAAAAATTATATCCCACTTATATTTTATTTTATTTTTTTCTTTAAAATCAATTTTACTTCACTTGACTCTATTAGTAGAGTTGTCAAACTGGATAAGTGGCCTCCCTAACTTCACCACGAGGTTCAAGTATTAACTGTTCAAGATTAATACGTTCAAGGTGAATCTCATTCCCCTCTACTTATATATTATCAAATTTTAGTTTGCCAGGTGAAATATGTGGACATCATTAGTCGGGCACTCACGTGTCAATCAATCTTCGTGCAATAATTGTGACAAAGGATCCGAACTTGCTCTTTTCACACCTCTTTGTGGAAGGAGTTCGAATCCTTTGAGTGTCTCTGTCACAGACTGGTCCCACTAGCTCGATATTGTCCGATATTGCCCTCTTTGGGCCTTTGACCCATTCATAAGCATCCCCAAAAGGCCTCATATTGTCTGATTTGGGCGTTTGACCCAAACGATTTTATTTCTGGGGCTAAAACGCAAGCATTCCCAAAAAGCCTCAGTACTGCAATAGGCGGGGGTCCGGACTTATAGCTAGGATCCGTACGTCTCCCCTTTCCGATATGGGATTGGGTTGTTACAGTCTCCCTCACGCTTTGTGCGAGTGGTGTGAGTGGAAGGAATGAAACTATACAATGGAGCCCAACCTATTAAAATCAGAACAATTCAAAATGAACACCTTCCATTCTCAAATTTTATCAAACCACTAACTCCTATTTTGATAAAATAGAAGGATACCCGATAACCACAGAAAGTATTATTTTAATGGGCTTAGATTTTTTAAATAGGTGGCCACTACTATTTTTACCGCAGAGCTGTTCGATTCGTAGGATATCCCACAATCACTTGAACAGTCTGTGTATTTATTTTTTTCCTCAGACACTCATATAGCTATCCAACGGTTTGGATGGTAGTTTGGTGGCCTCACAGTCAAAATAAATAAAATAAAAAAACATGTTGTTCAAGTCTTCCTGCTTCTAATTGTAGGATATCCTACATTCCTACGATATCGCAGCCTACGATATCCCATGGATCGAACAACTCTGCGGTAAATATGCATTTTTGGGCTGTTCTGAGACTATTGTCAGCTTTATGATCATACGTACGACAATTATCCCTATATAAAACCATTGTACAAACAACCCATGAAAAAGTCCGTACTCCAAATTGTACTATCCCAGGAGTCTTTTACTTGGTTGGTTACCATATCATGGAATCTTCAACTTAATTTACCGGGTAAAGATTGTTGGATTAGTTTACTTTTACCTCATAATATATCTATAGCTAACTGTTCATCGTCTTCAATGTTTTGACCTGTGCTTAATTGTGTAATGTGAGCTACTTAGACGAAGTAAGTGTTAGACACTGCACTTAAAGTCAAGTGGTGGCTGCTAATCTGGTATTCCCTTGCATGGAATGAATGGGCAAGAACTTAAAAAGAACAAATAAACGTTCACTTTTAAAATAGAAAACCCCATTTCAAGGCTGCATATCACCCGCTTGAATTATCACTTTAAGCATGTACCCATATTGCCCAATAAGCAAGGGTGCATTTGTTAAATTGGAGGCCTTTGATTCAAGGGCTAGGACTTTCACATACACACACGAACACATTGGAGAGACCGTTAGAAATTGTGTGGCATGTCATGCCATTGGCCCGCATTGATAGAAGCATTGGGTGAACTCAAAGAGCTAGGCTTCCTTTTTTTTTTTTTTTTCCTTCTTGTGGGAGAAGTGATGTATTGGCAGAGTAGTGAACTTGAACTGAGTTTAACTCCTTGGAATTGCTATATCATATAAAGAGAGATTTATCATCCAAAGATTTGCAGCATTGGTAGGCAGCTCTCGAGACATCCAAAGATGTTTTAGTCAGAACCAAAGTCTACCCCTTCTGGGACTAGCAAAGACAGTAGAAAAGTATGATGCAATAGTTCAAAATTAGATAGAGAGTATTGCATAGATCAGTATTACCTCATATGGTACCTTTTGTATTTAGTCTGAAAGATGGCATGATAAGTCCTAATCAACTCTTAAGTAATGTTAGGTTTACATCGGTTACATCAGTTGATAAGAGAAAAATATGAGTTGAGAAGATGATCAGTAATGTGACTCATTGAATGTATGGTTGGAATGGGTTTGTACTTTGTAGTCCTATAAATGAGTTCGAAAGTGATGGAGAAGAAATGAAGATTACTTCGGGATTCATCTTCTCTATTAATTGGATCAGCCCGATTTGTATGGTAATCAAAGAAACAAATGACTTTTGCCTTTCTCACCTTGTAAATTTGGGTGTGGGGGTAAAGATTACATTGTCGCTCTTATTGACAATGTAATCAACGTTAGCAACACCAACCAAAATCATTTAATTCGGGTGGGTGCAACTCATCCAATGATGAAACTGTGCTGGCCCCACTCTAGTAGAAAATAAAAAGAAAAAAAAATCATAGAGCCTCACCTATCTAATCATGTAACCAAGGTAGGCCCCACCATAAAAAAATAATATAAACACAACCGCCCCACTTGTAAAAATGATATAATCTAGGTAGGGCCTTATATTGTTTTGGTAAATCGACCCACTTTAACTACTTTATTTTCGTGCATTGAGTCCCACTCCCACAGTAAATAAATCATATTAAGGAGTTGAGGCTCGAGCCCACCAATATTATTCCATCAATAGAGTGGTTATATCACATTAGCACTTTCGGACTTGGTAATTGGGACACACAACATGATCCATGCATCATTTTCAGGGATCACGCCATCACGGTATTACTATTCATGGAAATTATTCGCCTACAAGTAGATATGTAGTTTAGCTCATGGCGCCCACTTAGATGAATGCCAATCAATATGAGAATGGTATATTGAAATGTTTCATTATGGAAAGGGTGCCAAAATCAACCCTAGCAGATTATCCTTGGCCTTAAATTTACACCCTTAGTTCAATGGAATCTCAACTATAGAGTTCTTTAAAATTCAACTCCATGTTAAGTGAAGGTTCAATGAGTGTACATTAGGCCTAATGCCAAATCATGTAATGACAAGATAATTAAAGGGGCTGAACTGTTCAAAGGTAGGCCCAAATGAGTCCTACAACTTGTAGAAGATTATTTTCTCCCATTGTGATCACACTTTAATAGTTCAGACAGATAGGTATCTTGGAGGATCGGTGGTTCCTTACTTTAAACTGTACAATATTTAAGGCTAGAAAGTAAGGGATCCCTTCGGAAAACTGGGCTACCCTCATCATCAAGGCTTTTACAAGGTGAATTTTGAAGCATCTTTCACCCCCTTGTGAACACCGCAAGTATGGGTGGTATGATTCATGATTTAGATGGTGATACTATCATAGCCTTTACTGAACTTAGAGCACAGCAACGAGCACTGCTCAAAGGGATTATTCACATATGTCAGGACTAGCTAGCGTTCAAAAAATCCTCTTGGAAGGAGACAGTTACTGGAAAAAAGCTTGGATACTCTCATGGGAATATATTAGGATAGGTCTTAGTGGGGCACTGAGCACCCTGCAAAAGCTTGGATACGTCTCATGGGATCTCATGCTTTACTGGAATAAATTGGTATCCGGCCTGATAAATTTCCATCATGGGAAGTAAGATATTGTCAGAGATCACCCAATCGAGCGGCAGATTACTTATCTGAAGTCTGGACTCGCAAACCAAATGTCTACTAAATTCCATTCTTTTATAATGAGGTTGGAGTCAAAGAAGGAAAATACCAGCTTCTGTATGCAGCCGGCCTAATGTACACTCATTGAACCTTCACTCCTGAAGAAACAAGAACGGCTCTATATCTGAGTGAGAAGGAGCATTTATTTTTATTTGGCTGTTATGCGTGCTGTAAGTGCTAATAGCTACAGAACAGATGCTTCTGTGAAACAGAATATAAATGGAAATCGAAGAAGACTGCAACAGTGACTCCCTTTTGTTAATGTTCAGAGGGAAAAGAGAAGGAGGAGGAAGCAAAAGAAGAAGAAACACGAATTTTTTTCTGTGTATTTCTAAAGCGCTGATAGCCCTAATATAAATTAGGATTAGCAGTCCGTTGGGCCATAAAACGATCATTTTAATTCACATTAAATCAGCGATTAAACATGTTTAAATTCACAACGTTAAAAACACATTAATCAGGTCCCTCTAGGCCAGCCGACCGGGATTTGCACCCCCCCTGCGCGCGATATACATGCAGGATGTCGCGGACGCACGCCCGGTTAAACGTTTTCCGGACCCAGCACCCCGGGTTGGGCCTGGCTCGTGTGCGCGCATAGGGCCCATGGCAAAAGCCTACAAAGATTCTTAAAGTGTAAAGGAATGAAAACACATATAAACCCACCTCAAAAGTTGAACTTGAGCAATGTGGGATGTGTTGATTCCAAAAGCCTACACAACCCATAAAGTAAACAAGAAGAATGGACAAAACAACTTTTTCAAAAACCACTTTTAGAATTTTTGAAACAAAAAACCCAACACGTGCGGCTTTCTTCTCGCTTGTGCGGCCTACCTCCCCGTAAGAACCATATTAACTTGTTTGTTCTCTGAGTCTTGGTGTTTTTATGTTGGCGTTAGTGACAATTAAAAAAAATAGTTTTTCATTTTCACTCATTGGCCAAAAACAGTCAATTTGAACAGTTCAACAGTTAAATCGCTTTTACTCAAAAATTAAAAAGAAAAAACAGTTACATCACATGGCTCATTTTATTTATTTTTTGGCTAACGGAGAGTTCCCAACCTTTTGAGCAGGACTAATCCATCTGGGCTCAGAGAGAAGTTGGGTAAAACCCCTGTGAGCCCCCAGTAATAACACTAGTAAACTTAACCTTCGATTCCTGAAGAGGGGGAACCAGGGATCGATACAAGAACCTCTGGCTCCGGAAGAGAGAAAAATCATGGTCCTAACCACTCGATCAATCATATTTCAAATGCAAGTAAGCTGTTATGGGGGAACCAAACTTGTGTAGTGGTGCCGGTTAAATTAAGTTGGACCAGTCAGTCCCCTTTATAATTTTTATATAACATAGGTTAACTAGCTAAAAGTACTCATTTTGAAACCGTCCCTATGGACCGATTTAGAGACGATGGTGGCTCAAAGCTAATAGTTCCCTGTTTAGAAAAATAGGTAGAAACTTAGCTAAAAGCAATATTTGAACTCCATTTACTGATTTAAAAATAGTGATTCTTCGGTGGTCATTTGCTTGCACTCAGTGATGTATGCAAATGTTGCGCATTCGTAACATTTTTCCCACTCACATACATAAATGAGGTGGAGAAAGTAATGTAAATGAGGTTATTTTCGTATAAAGATTTTCACAGTTAGACTCTGTTTGGGAAGGGGGGGAAAATGGGGGGGAGGAAAAAAAGAGGGGAAAGTGGAGGGAAAGTGCTTTTGGGGGGTGTTTGGGAAGGGGGGAGGGAAAATGGGGGGGAGGAAAATGGAGGGAAAAAAACACCTTTTTGCCTCAAAAATTTCCCCCCCAAAACAGGGGGAAAGTGAGGAGAGAGGGAAGAAATGACTAAAATGCCCTTTTACTTTATTTGAAATTTTTTCAAGAGCAATGGTAAAATAGTCTTTTTTTCTGTACCTCACTAAAAACAAAATTATACTTTTTCACTTACCTTCCCCTTACTTTTTTACTTCCCAAACAAGAGGAGGGAAAATTAATTTTTCCTTCTCTCCCCTTCATTTTACTTCCCCCTCAAATTTTCCCTCCCCTCCCTTCCCAAACGGACCCTTAAAAAGATATAATATAGAGTACACAATGTGATAGTTAAAAAGGTGCAAGTACACACGGAGCCAGGGATAGGGGTAGGGGCCATGGCACCCCAAAATTTAAAATCTCCTCTCATCTTTTGGAAAATCATATATGTTTTTTAATTATGACTCCTCTAGATTTTCACAAAACCATCTAATATTTTGAAATCTCATGGGTTTTTTTTTCACATGCCTCCCTCTAGAAAAAGTTCTTTTACATAGCTGCCCCCAAGGATAATTCCTCGATCTGCCCTTGCAATGCCTGAAACCAATTGTATTATCAAATCCTTTTCCCATCTTTTGTTTTTTCATACTATGTTATCAACTTTAATCCGAACTTTTCAACATCTATTCAAGAGAAAATGGCGCTTCCATTTGATTTGGTATTGTATTTCACATGTAATTTACACATTCACAAATACAAATTTGAGAGAGAGAGAGAGGTGTCTAATCCTATGGAACCAAGCAAGAATGGAAACCCCATGCGAAGCCTATCATTTTGTTATGGTCCTAAGTTGTTATAAAACTTAATTTGACGTGTTCCAGAGAGAGAGAGGTGTCTAATCCTGTGGAACCAAGCAAGAATGGAAACCCCATGCGAAGCCTATCATTTTGTTATGGTCCTAAGTTGTTATAAAACTTAATTTGACGTGTTCCATCAATCCTCAGGCTTTTGGTGTATTGGTTAAGCCCATAATATTTGGTATCAAAGTCAACCTCCACGTCTCGAGTTTGAGTTACGGGTGGAGAAGATTACATGGAGTGAGGATGCCCTGCTTCAAAGGGTGAACTTTGAGAAAAGAAAAAAAAAGGGGGGGGAGGGAAGGAGTCTCTGTCTTGCTTGTTAGAAAAAGGAAAGAATCTGTCCTGCTCTCTCTCTCTCTCTCTCATCAACAGATAATTGGGTCTCTTTTGGGTATTTTTCATTATTATTATTGCTCTTTCCCTCTCTCTCTCTCTCTCATTCGGTCTAGCATTTGGTTGTTGACGTATGTGTGACGAGGGTTCGAAGCTTTTCTTGGGGTTATCATTTCAGTTTTTGTTTTTAATATTATCTTTGCTTTCTGTGCTAGGCATTGGGATGTTTGGATTGGATGAGATGGATTTCTGCACGGATTTGGATTTTGGCATTTGGAATTGTGTCTTTTTGGTTTTTTTTTTTTTTCCTATCCAAACTATTAAATAGGACAGCCCTGGGTCTGGTTTTTTAACTTTCACATTTGAAGCCCATCCTGGCTCAAGCTCAGACCAGATTATGAAAGTTTGGGGCCACATATGGCCCATGTTTTTAAACCCTGATTTCAAGCCAAAAAAAAACAGTTTGCACCATATCATCATTCTGGATTGCTAAAATCAGTCCATTGTAGGGGCCACATTAATAATGTAGACTTATCAAAATGAATGTCATCCATTCTCAGTTCATATTCTTAGTAGTTCAGGAGTGACTCAAATACCCGACTTACTAAGCTCTGATTCCATTTGTAGGATCTTGAGCTAAGTTACAACTTATCCCAAAACCAATTGATGATAAAAAATAATACAACTAGTTATGACCGCTCAAGAGCCAGAGTGTACGTTGCCCAATGCCCACAACAAATCATATTAGCAATGACAAGTGGGGATACTTAGTGATGAAACCAAGACACGAACACATTCCCTGGGCTTAACATAACATAGGATTCTCACCTCCCACACATGACACATTCATCCAAGTGCTTACGTCAGCCTTCCTCTCAAAAGCTTTTACTTGGAATAAATACAAGTCCAAAAAGAAAAAACTCAGTCCACACCACAGGAAAAGATGAGTTCATGGCCTTTTTTATGGGCATCAACAAGCTTTGTGTTGGTGTTTTTGGTGTCATTTCTTCTTCAGATAATCATCTATTCACCCATCTCCCCTGACCTACTTCATTTGCCTGTACTTTCATCCTCAGATTTTGCCCCAAACAACATCTTACAGGTAACAAAGTTTCTAGTGTTTTTATGATAACATACACTTTACCCATATGATTCTTAAAAGAGTGAGATTTTTTCTCACTATACTATTATTCTCTTCTATTCTTTTCTATTCAGTCGGTGGTAAAAATTGGAGAAGGATATCTAGAGAAGCCCGAAGATGTTTGTGTGGACAAGAGGAGTGGGACACTGTACACGGCTACAAGAGATGGTTGGATTAAAAGAATGAGTGCAAATGGGTCCTGGGAGGACTGGAAAATGATCGGGGGTGGGACTTTGCTCGGATTGGCTATGTCTAAGGACGGAAGCCTTATCGTCTGTGATGCTGCTAAGGTGAAGATCTTTTCTTATCTATAAACTAATCTCCCAATCCTCTTATGAATCAGAAACGCTGTCAACACTAAAAAGAAGGAATCAACCATATCATAAATGGATGAGATTTTTCAGGGTTTTATGATTTTCTTGATGTACTAACTGTGCTTGTAATGTGTGTGTATATAATGATGGGTTTTGACATATTGGGTCACCTTAAATTCGGTTTTTCCAGTTTCATGACCCAAATTTAGATTATTATTTTTTTATGACATTTTTAGGTTTAAGTAACATTTGTATAAATGAGCCCAGTTATGATTGATCTAAACCTTATACACGCAATAACACCAAATTGATAATAATCCACTTAATTTTCTTGTTGCTTTGGATCACAATAAAGCAACACTTAAATGATTTGTAAGTATTGAGGCCCTAAAATGAAGGGCTGGCTAGAATATTATGATTAGGAAGGTATTCAGCCAGCTCCATTTCTAATTCTTACAATACGCTCACTTGCAATAAATCCAAGCCCTCTCATGCACACTGATGTTGTGGATTGGATTGGCCATCGTCATCTGGGCTCAACTCTAATTCAACCATTATTCACGTTTGGATTGAATCATCGTAAAACATGCACATGTAAACCGTTAAATGTAAGATTATCTAGCTAGAAATCCCAGTTGTAAGCTTGCAAAGAAAAGTAAACCCATACCTTTTTATAGCGTGCCTCATTAATGCTGCATTCTCTGCAATACTTTTAAGGACGTTATAACAACCTTAGAGACCCTTGAATATTATAGTGAAAACGGGTGAAGAAAACATTAGTAGGAAAATTGTATGCAATACAAATTAGAGCTCTAGATATATATTTTTTCTTTACTTCTTCTCTTCAATCCCAACAATTTCTAGCCTATTTGTTTAGATGTTGGGAGGAGTAAAGGGGGAGATAGATGTAATATCATGGACAAGTAAAGGTAAGATATATCAAAATAAAAAGTAGTGATGTGTTGAAATCCTTACTTGAATTGTATGAGGTAAAGTAGAAGTAAAAGTAAGATATATCAAAATAAAAGGTAGTGATGTGTTGAAATCCCTACTTGAATTGTATGAGGTAAAGTATAGATGAGAAAAGCGATTGTGGGTTACAAGCTTCTTTAGTCTTAAAGACTACGTCCCAATTTATCACACTTTTTTATAATAGAAAGATGCATGCCGGATGAGTAAAGGTTAGTGGTGTTATATCATAAGTTTACTTCTTCACTTTATTTTTTTCATCTAAATATGGCGAACTAAAAATATATTACATCACATGTCTATTTTTACTCCATTTTTACTACTCTTATGCTAAACAAAATAGAAATTATTGGCCCATTAGATTTCAGACATTACTTAGCCAGTTAGATTTTGGACTTATTTGTGAAAAGAATAGCCAACGACAAAAACAAAAGGCCTACTTTTCTACTGATGATAAGAACATATGACGCTACATTGCAGGGATTGCTGAAGGTTAGTGATGCTGGCGTGACTGTTCTCGCTTCAGAGGTTGCAGGTTCAAAGATAAGGTATCTAAAGATTAATCTTTTTCTGAGGCTGACCACTAGAATGACCCCATCATTCATAGAAATGGATGCTTATCATGAATTTGAAATTAGGGTTGGCAGTCATTGGGATGGATCCTGTTGGGCTGATTATTGCAGTTAGCTCTCTATGTCTTACCAAATCATTGATTAATGAGTTGAACATCTCAACTCGAACTCAACCTAAAGTTTAAGTAGTCAACCCAAATCTTATATTGTCTGGTTCAGTTTGGTCAAGCTGGCAATTAAAAAACTAGTATGGGGGATTTGGCTTATTTATTATCTGGCTGAAAACTTCTACTTGAACATAACTTCTATCTAATAATAAAACACATCAGCTCGGACCTTAATTATTACCAGGATTGAGTTCATTTGGATTGGTGGATAAGGTCAGCCATTATTAATTGCCAACAATTATGTAAATAGCCATGATCAAAATACTTGTTGCTACCAAAGACCCTTTTCTTTTTCTCGTGTTTTGCCACTTTCTTGTTTGTCCTTTTGTATTCTCTCCTTCTCTTAATAAAAGTTTCAGGTACGGTAAAATAAAAAATAAAAACCACTCTTTGATGAATGGTTGAAAAATTGTTCCAAAACCCCACTAGCCCAGATGGATTCAATGATTCATTTGACTCACTAGACTTGACCATCACCATTTGAGTAAGAGAGTCGGCCAAGTCTGAGGTTTGTAAGAGCAGTTGAAAGGGCCATCAGATATAACTAAACCCCTTTTGTGTTATTAGAATCTTTACTTTCCGTACATGGCCATCAAGCCGTCAAAATGTATCTCAATTTCACAAGGCCCACTCCAAAACTGCAACAATACACTATCAACAATCAACATGATAAAAAAATGTTTTGTGACGAGATCCACGCCATTTTTTGTCTTGTCTGCAGCCAAGGGCCTATTTGGATAAACGAGGAGTGGAGTAAAGTCAAGTAAATTTCACATGAGGAGTGAAGTGGAGGAGAAGTGGGTTGAATTGAGTTGGGATTTTAAACTTAACTTCACTTTATTCTATTTTTTTGTCTAACAACCAAGACGCCAGGGAGCAATTTTTTTTTAATTTTTTTCCCTAGCCAAATGAGCTATGACTTGAGCGAAGCACCCTGCTCACACGAAAAGAGAGCCTAAGGATCGAACTTTGGATAATTAGGTGAAAAATGTACCTGCTTGAAACTCAATGCCAACTATGCTATCCCTATGTTCTCCACTATCAAACAATCCATGGAATGCCCAATTGGGCCACTTGCATGCTTGGTAACCATTAAAAGGGAATAACAAAATGGTGACCAACAAATTGTCTTCGCTCTTTAAACTGATGGCTTGTTTCAACTGGTTGGGTAAAATTGGTTCATGTCAATTCATGAGGATTGTGAAGTAAAGTGACAGGTTTGTCTTCATAATATATTATATTTGACGAGAGAAGCCACGTGAAACTTTTTCCGGCAAAGCGGCCATCACAATTAAATGTATGGAAAACGACATGATCAAAATAAATACAGCTTAAAGTTGGCCTTTAGTGTTTTAGTCCATGTCTACGTGGTATAATATTTCATCACCCATGTCTTTTGTGTAGAAGAAATAAGCCACAGCGCCATCTTCGTAGATGGTCATTTTCCCTCTTCTTGGAGATGATCGTTGGACCCAATTTTTCTCTAGTGTGGACCACTCGTATTTTCAGTAAGTGGACCTCATTGTAGAGTTCCACCCCTAGCGCATGAGAGAGACACTTTTAGCGGATCGAGACTTGAGAGGAAAATTATTCTAATTTTTTGTATCACTCGTTAATTTTTGTTTGGTATAATATTTTAAAGTCGAAAATAAACCAATGAAAATCCAAATTCAGCGGGCATCAAATTCTCTCTTTACAAAACCAACTCTTTTTGTGATTCGGATAAGAGAATACTAAGGGCCCCTTTGGTAATTTTATACGTAAAATAAAGTATAATAAAGCATCAAATCAAAAGAGAATAAATATAATGAGTTTATGATGATATTTTATTTTTAGCTTTTTAGTATGGAATCTTTTTTTTTATTATAAAAAGTGGATCTTTTTTGTCTTTTGGTGAAAAAAGGAGATTGTTTTTTTTATCTTTTATTGAAAAAGATAGAGGGAATTTTGAATTAAAGTGCTATTGATGTAATTCCTTGTCTAAAAAATGAACGCTTTACTTTACTTTTACTAATCTAGTAAAGTGTCAAACGGGCCAATGGATATCATTTTACGTTTGCAACTGTTAAGAATAGATGAGTTAAGCCCAGCCCATTTATTTGTTGCAATGGAAAATTTGGCCCAGTGCTGGCCTACTTCACTATTTTTTTCTATGATCCGAGTTGACTAAGGGTGAGTTTCTGAACAAGAGTTGTGATTGGTATTTGGAACAGCTTTGCTGATGATGCAATTGAAGCCTTGGACGGAAGCGTGTATTTCAGCGATGCGAGCACAAAGTTCGGGATGGATGAGTGGGTTTTGGACGTGCTGGAGGCCAAACCGCACGGTCGCCTTCTCAAATATGACCCATCAACCAACAAGACATTGCTGCTCTTGGATGACCTGGCCTTTGCCAATGGAGTTGCACTCTCACCTGCTCAAGATTATCTGCTGGTTTGTGAGACATGGAAGTAAGTCAAGCTGAAATCAACTAGACCTAATTGTTATGGGCTGTGGGTCCAACCCGCTATTTTAGGTGATTTTCCAACTGGATTAAGAAATGAACTGGGTTCGGGTTAGATCATAATTGAAGATTTGTCGACCCAGGAGCCCATGTGCACCAAACATAATACCCCTTTTACCCAATTTTTCAATAATTTCATGCAAAACTATTATGTGTGAAGCCTGATTTCACCCTAATCAGACTGTTAATTCAGGTCCACTGTCGCGGATCCACCCGAACCTTGTGGGGGTGCTTTCGTAATATCACCATGTGCTATTATGTAACCCTAGTGTAGCCGCCGGAAAAGTTGTATCTTGTATTCTCATCTTTTGTTCGGTGTGATCCGTGGACGTACCTCAAGATCAAGGAAATTACATATATGTCATCTGTGTGTGGTTTGCTTGCATCTTTTGATCTTTTCTTCCTAACAAAAACTTGACATGAACCCAACTTTATCAAAAGATTAGGGTTTAGTTAAATTCATTAAGTCCCCACAAAACAATACCTGTTAGGCTGTTATAAGATGGTTGTAATCTTTTGCCCCATAGCCTCGGACTGCCCCGGATCGCCCTATGCGGGGACTCCTACATATTCAGCATAACAAATTGATCATTTGAGAACTGTTTTTAATTATTTATGGTTACTCAGATTCCGTTGCTTGAAGTACTGGCTCAAGGGTGAGTTAGAGGGGAAGACAGAGGTTTTCATAGACAATCTTCCAGGAGGCCCTGATAACATAAATCTTGCAGAAGATGGTTCCTATTGGATTGCCCTACTCAAGGTAACAAAATAACTCTACAGTCTACACCCATCAGTCTCCTGTAACACCCCAATCCCACATCGGATGTGCGAGGCGCCCGGATCCTGGCTATAAGTCTAGACCTCGCCTATTGCAGCATGAGGCCTTTTGGGACGCCTGCGGGCTAGCCCAGAAACAACATTGTGCGGGCTGAAGGCCTAAAGCGGACAATATCGTGCTGGTGGGACGGGTCTGTAACAAACTGGTATCAAAGCCCCCACATCGGATGTGCGAGGTCCCTCGACAAAATCGCCACCGCGTCACCTATCATTCGGTCAGACTCAGCTGAGCTACTCAGCTTGACCCAACCGCTTTACAATTTACATGCATATACATGCATATGAGTTGTGAAAACATGTTCCTCAAAATTCAAAAAGCTAACCGGCCACTGTGTAATGCATGCAGTTGAGATCTTGGACCCTTGATTTGGTGCACCGGTCGAAGATGGCCAAGCATTTAGTGGCCATGTATCCGAAGCTGGCGCAGCTATTTGGCTTAGCCCGGGGAAGTGCAATGGTAGTGAAGGTTGGAGCTGATGGGAAAATCTTGAGGATGTTAGATGACTCGCAAGGGAAGGTGATGTCGTTCGTTACATCAGCTTTGGAGTATGAAGGCCACCTCTACCTGGGCAATCTTGAGTCAAACTTCATTGGAAAATTGCCCATGAACTAAAGAATCATCTGTAGGTAGACTTGTTTCCATGTATGAAATGGGCCTTTGTGCTTGTAATAATGTAATGTATGTAGTGGAACCAAAGGACTCTTAAATACCAAGAAATCTACTGCTACATTTTCTGTATGCAATAAGCTCTTTTTGTTTTTGGCATGCCAAAGATCTACTTGTCATAACTTTCCTGCTTAATTAATTAGCCCATTTCCATATGGATGTGAGAAAAATAGCGGATGTGATTGCTTTGAGAGCTGCATGGAAACTTGACGCGTACTTATGACGACATCAACAAACATGATGTCATTAATGTTTTGATTACAGTAATGGTGAACCAGGATTTTCGTTTGAGGGGGGGCTTGGCTTGAAAAAATTGAGCCTATTATCTTAAGTTTTTGCTGAGAAAGTGTGCCAGGATATGTAAAATGAATGGGTTTTTTTTTTTACATTTTGTTCATATAATATAAAAGCTTACAATTCATGTTGGAATAAAATTTGGATTTATCCCAAAAACAAAGAGGGTGTGTCAAGCATTAAACAAATTAGATATTCAATAGACAGGACCCGGTGTGTAAATTACAACTAGCATTGGGCTTGCAAAGATGAGAGTTGAGAAGGGGCGGTTTCGGAAATACAAGGAGCAAAATTTTGGATCATTCTATTTTGGATTTCTAAAATGTGACATTGTTGTATGTTGGCTAAAATCGAAAAGGATGATTAATCAAAGGCATTCGTTCCCTTCGCTTCCAAAAGGGCTTCTTTCGATCACTAGCACTATTCTTTTTTAAATGGGGGCTGAGCCTGATGGGCTATATAGTACTTATGGACTTTTTTAAGGATTAGGAGTGGCTGAAGCCCTCCAGCCCTTCACCGTGGGTCCACCCCTGCTCTCTAGCTCTTTCTAGACTCTACAGTTGCAAAAAGAATTAATTGTGTGCTTTTGGCGAAAAGGGATTTTTAAAGGCCTAGAGTGTTGATTAAATCCCAATTAAAAAGGAGTTTATAAAGCTAGCTCGGATGCAGCTTTTCCTCCACCTGCATAGGAGGAAAGCTTGCAATTACAGCTTTTCCTCCTCTCTAAGAGGAGGAAAACCCGCATATTTAACTAGAGTGACCTTGCTTGCGGCTTTTCATCTACTCTTAGAGGAGGAAAACCTACCATTTGAAGTACATGACCGCAGCTTTACCAACCGACTTTACCAATTGCAACGATCCATTGAGCGGGCTGCTTGCAGCTTTTCCTCCACTCTAAAAGGAGGAAATCCTGCAAGTACAGCTACCACCAACTCTAGTTTTTTCCTGACTCAGATGGGTCCATGTGTAGGGTGATCAGGTCAGGTCCTTACAGGGCCCCACCATGGAGTTGCACACTTGCACCCTTCACCAAGAAGGGACTCCATTCTTTTCATCCGAGAGCAAGTTTTGCAGAATATTCCATGGGGATTGGGGTTGTACTTGTACTGCTCACAAAGGCACGCAAGCAAAATTACATACATAAGCACATTCACAAATAAAATGGGCACACAAGATCAATGGACTTAAAAATTAAAATTGTGGATGGGCTATGTGTAGTCGAGAGAGTGATCTTGTCAGGATGTGGGTCCAATTTCTCATTGAACCTATATGATACTCTTAGTTCCTTAAGTGTCAATTGAATCACAGAGCCCAGCAGAGATTGTTGATTCGAATGTGAGCAATAGTTCTTAGAGAAATTACTATTGGGACTTAGCTCATGCTGTCTAGAGCTCCAGAGTTTTGTACATGATCAGAGATTGTTGATTGAACATACTGGTTTGATTGATTTTGCTTATGGTTTATTTTAAAATGAAGTATGATTCAAAGATGGGGAGGAATATTTTGAAAAAGAGGATATCTATATAGCAGTAGATACGCAGGTCATTGATACAAAAAAAAAAAAAAAAAAAAAAAAAAAAAAAAAAAATGTTGGTTTTAATATGTATTTTGGGTTAAATTCAAATATGAGTCTCTATGGAAATGCAATATGTCAAACATATTTCATGTTGTACAAGAAGGGATTGGGGTAGTGGCAGACCGGGATTTTCGTTTGGGTGGTGTGCGATATATAGTCAAGTGAAGAAGTTAAATAATAAAATCAAATCTTTTAAGATTTTATCTCAAGGGTTTCTTGAATCTCGCACCCCCGTGCTAACACTTGGGTTCACCCCTGAAATAGGGTATTATTTTGTAATTACATGGAAATAGGGTTTCTCCTTTTCTATTTCTAGAGTATAAGAGCGAGCAGAATATATAAACATGCTTTCAACAGCTTGTGAGGACGATTATGTCATTTACGTCCAATTGCGGAAGTCCATTCATTTCTCATGTTATCCTGGAGCCCTGAAGGCATTTTGCAGTTGATGCATTTTAGCCTTGGCCCATTGGACATTTGGACCCAATGATTGTGAAATCTTGCCCCATCCCTTCTGTATGTGACTTGTGTTTTGGAGATATAACTTTCATGCATCAATTCAACAAAATAATTTGTTCATCCTGAAACTCCTTTGCAAGGCTTTTATTTTATTTATTTATTTGTTTACCTTTTGAAGTTGTAGAGTAATTTTGGATGGCATTTGATAACCATATTCCTAATGCATGAGATCCGCATGAGAATTTGTAAGAAGTATATTTCTAAAAGCGACAAAATTAAATAAATAAAGGTGAATATTCATTAATATCGATGAAATAATCTCACTTTTAATGAAAAATAAATTGAGGGAGATGGAAAATGAATTACTAGGGTGATAGCTACCTATTCAATTCCTGCAAAATCTTCATTCATGAGAGTCTACACAAGGGGCAATACGGATTTTCATTTCCCCCACCCCCCCCCCCCCCCCCCCCTATATAAAAGTGTGAACCCTTAAATTGAAAGTGTAGACCGAATATCTCACAAAAAGATTCCCTAGAGAAACAAACTCAACCTCTTCAATTATCAACTCTCTATTTTTTATTTTATTTTTTGCATTAATTGACTTCCCATTGAAGGAGAGATTGTGTCTAATCCTTAATTTATTTCCCATTGAAGGAGATACGGTCCAATTGATTTCCTATTGAAGGAGAGTTTGCCTCCAAAAGCTGAATTGAATGTGCACACCAAAAGATTCCACACAAAGATTCTTATGGGCGAAAATATTTGCATAGCCATAGTATTAGTAAGGGTTTTCCACGCACTACACATGAGTATTTTGTTCATTTTTATTTATAGTCTTTTACGTCAAGACTAGTTCATTTTCACTCACCTCACTTAAGAGGAGAATGTTTGCCCTATTTATGCCATTGCCCAGAATGAAATTTAGCCCGTTAAACATAGAATAAAGACAAATGTCAACCTTTTTAAGTCGACCCCATAGATGATAATACATGATCCCAGCTTTGTTTGTGTGTAGATTCACATTAAGTCCAAACCAATTTGATGGGATGAGCCTAATGATGATGATGAGAATGTGTTTTGTCCTGTCTGGTAAGATGATTATAACGTGTTAAATTTCAAGGATAAGACCCATTTTGTAAACAGCTAGGGCCTAGGCTAACCTGACCCAACAACAATCCTGTCCGAACTTACCGATTCTTTGGTGCTTGCATCTATATTTCTCCTCTTTTTCACTTGGGCCATGCCTGAAGAAATGGGGGATCACCAGATGAAGATGAACATTATCATCAATTAGACAGTTGCAAACAGTTATGATTTATGTACAAATGGAAGAACATGTTATCAACATCATTCATTTGAAAATAGAAAACAAAATCATTCTCAAGAAGCCAACATTCTGTTAATAAATCTCATTTTACTTTACAACGTGAGAGGATCAAAAGTAAAACTTTCCCAAGTAAATTGCCTATCTCTATGCCTCCCCAGAAGGGAAATCCCTTGATGTCTCTTTCTCCAGTTCACTGATCAGCTGCTCCATGTGTCTCTTGTACATTGGCATGAAGTGATCGTTGATCATATTCTGCGACAGCCGGAGTTTACCATAGAGTGACCTTGCTGTCTGGAAAATGCCAACTTTCGAGTCCACTGTGCCACTGTCGTCATCATCAGCTCTCATGGAGCTCTGGAAAATGCCAACTTTCGAGTCCACCATGCCATTTTCATCACCATCAGCTCTCATGGAGCCCTCATCTGTAGGCTCCTCAGGATAAAGAGTGACAAGATGCATTATCTTTCCTGGAGGGTAAAATCGGTGGGTCTCTGCTGTTTCCATAGGCAAGCTCCCTGATGTGGTCCCAGTCACCTCAGCAACAGCTGCTTTCTCCTCTTCCCTTATTTCATTCGCCTCAGCTTCGTTCCCCTCCTCTTGCCTGTATAATTCATGCTCAAGCCGCTGCCACAGCTCCTCTTCAGTCATGCGATCCTCACTTCTACCATGACCCATCAGATCCTCACCCTCATCTTCATCCACACCCACACAGGCTATTGTCTCTTCTGAACAAGAGTAATCAAGTTCTGATGTCCATTCCATGCCTCCAGACATAGATACGGGCAGCTCTGTGCTTTCTATTATCATGGTGGATTCCTCCGATCTTAGGAGAGGCATGCCAGTTTCTGACACAACTGGTGAAGTACCTGAGTGATCTTCATCCATTTTCAAGTTGGAAACAGCTGTTGGTCGGTGACGGGCTCCCATGCATGACCATTTGGACAGCTGGAGAGACGGACTCCTCGTCCATGCTGCATGGGCAACACTACGAGCTCTCCTCATCACGACCTGTAATTTTACAGAATCATATTGACCTTAGCATCAGTATTATGATCACCTTTGCCCATCAAATATGTTTATTCTTTTGGGTTCAGGTGCTCTGGGTTGGGGCGGGGGAGAGTGCTATGAGGAGTAAAGGATCACACTCAAGACCTAAGTAAATAGTACTTTTGATACCATATGCTAAGACAAATGCAGAATCACAAGCAGCAGCCTTAATAGGATTATGTTATGATTAATTCCAAGCAATAACTTACATTAAAATAGAAAGGCATTACAAAAGAACTATGCTGACAAGCTGGACAACCAAAACAAGCACACACATGCACATCTATTTAAGTGCGTTAATTTTTCAGACTCACAATGGGTCAGGTAGGCTTTAGTAACCCTTCCTTCCACTATAACAGTAGTACCCTTTCAATTAAGAGCAGAAAAGGTAGAATGGCTTACAAAATTAGTAAGGAAAAGAAGAACCATGCCTATCCATGGTGGTGGGATTGAAGTAATGGCTAACTGCATTAAATGTGCGTCCAAATGCAATGATATATGGATACAGAGAACATAGAGAAAAGCAAAAATAATCAAAAAAGGGTTTACAGCATTCAATGATATATTTCAACTAGCTAAAATAAATATTTTAATATATATATATAAAGATATAAATTCCTGTGCATCCACCTCTCACGGATCTTACTGTGCAAGTTAGCATGTGGGTCCCATCTATGCAATGATACAAATAGATCATACGGCCAACACACACACCTACAAAAAAAAAAAAAAAAAGAAACACCCACCCTATATGACATTGGATCCCATGGGTTTGCACCGATCCATCGGGACAAACCTGGTGGATCGAGGGTGAAAGACTTTATTTATAGGGCAGCAGTAGACAACACCCAGGCATTTTTTTATAAGAAAATCCCTCCCCCCCCCGCGGTTGGGTCCATTAGGATGCATGATGATCATAGAAGTCTACTGGATGGAAAGATCTATATGAAACCTACCTATATGCAAAATTTTGACTCCATAAGATCATCGTAACCCTTTGATCCATGGCTCTAAAATTTAATGGTTTAGAGGCATCATTTTATTATGATTTCAACCCAATGGTGAAGAAAAGTTGGATGAGTGTCAAATTTGGACTTGTGACTATTATTGGGGTTTGGGGGGTGTAGTGTGGGAAAAGACTAAATTGACTCAAGGCGGGCCAGGGATCAAGGGACTAGAGGCATCGGATTGCCTTGAAATTTGATATATGGGGTGGTCCCACATGGATCTTTCGATCCCTCCTAGCCCCAGATGAGCCCCATCAGAATCCACCAGCACAACTAGGAAAAAAAACCGTGTATGGAGGGGGAGAGAGAGAGAACTTACCATAGCATGTACACATAGCTGGACTTCCACCTATGGCCATTCTGGAGTTTTACTATAAAGGAATTCCAGCATTTTGGTAGGAACTAGAATTTGCATTTTCTGAATGACTTTCAATTCCACTAGAATTTCAAATTCCAATTAAAAAATGTTATTCAACAAATTCTAACTCTCCATTACCACTCAAAATATCTGGTGCTACCAAAAAAGGGCACCAAGAGAGAATTCTAAAAATTCCAGAAGGACCATAATTTTGACTTCTATAGATTCTAATGTGAAAGGATTTGGCTACATAACAGGCTTAAGCTTGACATTTTGATAATAGTAGGTGGAGCAGCAGCAGAAAGGGACTTGTTAATGTATGAAGAGTTTATTTACATTTTATGTAGATTTTTCATGATGATGATGATGATATAGTTTAATGATGTCTCAATCTCCATGTATCTGACTCACCTAAAAGCCCAACACCAAGACAAAAGTCCAAAAATCATGCAGGCAAACACATGCTAGCATGCACATAACTTGTGATTTGCATCCATCAATCTCCTCCACATTTCATGAGTTCCTCACAGTAAGCATACATGATTGCCATATAGCCCATACATGGCACTACCCGTCTATGCCTATTGACAGTTCAGACATCACATATGCAAAGTTCAAGTTCGTTCTCAAAGTCCTGTATACCTGTGTGCTGTTTGAGACTGGACGTAGATATGCCCCTGCCCCAACAACTCGTGCTTTGGCACTGGCAATGGATGGAAGACGGGAACCCAAGGCTGATGCAGAGCGGTAGACTGTGCTCAGGATTCTTGTCTGCTCAATCTGATTCCGTAAATCATTTAGCCAGGCAGATGCTGTCACCTGTGTGGGGCGATATATTAGTGAAGAATTTGAGAATGGGTCCTATACAGAAGACGAAATATACAGTATTCACAAATTTTGCTCAAGTTCAAATTTTGCACAAATGATTCATTGATCCAATTAGAGAATAAGTCCTATTAAAAGAAGATGAATAATTCAACGTTAAACCTCCTGGTAGCCTCCAGGCCCTATTTTTCAATCGAGCTTCAGAAATCAAGCCCATGACTGAAGCCATAAACAGCCCTTCCAAACTGCATTTCAAATTCCTATTTCCAAGCCATAAAATGACATAAATAGTATTCTTGGGCCTCGACTCAAGTTTCTACATGTGGGATCCGTGTTAGGTATTTCAGTCTTCAGATCAATGTGATGGCATCCATCATGGAAATGAACCAATGTGTGGTATTGTTTTTTGCTTAATGTACACCTTTACAGTTTTTATGTTCTAATATTGAAACAGTTTTTTTTTTTTTTCATTGGCTTTTCTATTGTACACCTCTGTTTGGTTTTTTTTTTTTTTTACCGACCAAAAAAGAAACATTGAAGACCAGTTACCATTCAAAAAAAGAGAAAAAAAATTTGAAGACCAGTTATCAAAGGATTGGACTTTCCAATCAAAATGATCCTTTGGACAAGCACTATCCATAACATTTATTTTGTCAGCAGTTCTGGCCAATAGCCATCTAATTAACAATCAAGATCACCAAACAATGTGCCCCACATGTACAAAAAAGCGAACCACAACACACACCTTGTATAACCTAGTACCCACCCAAAAAAAGAAGAAGGGGAAGGGGGATATTGGGGAGCACAAAGCACCATTGCAATAATAATTTGAACCTCTGCATTTGGATTTCAGAATCCTAAAATGTCATGTATTTCATGGTTCCCTTGAAATAAAGAATAAATAAATAACAGAAGTGTAAGATCCTGTGGGACTATAAAATGGTATACAAGGTTTCACCCTGTGAGTCCGCAAAGAAGGTGCACAGGAATGCATGAGTCACACATCGGAAGCGGACAAGTCCAGAGCATAGACTTAAGTACCCATGGCTACCTCCACTTCATTGGCTAGCTTTTGCAATGGGTAAGGCCTGTGGTGTTACAAAATGGTATCAGAGCCAAGGACAGCTCTGTCTTCTGGTGGGGGTGAAAGATCTTCTGGGACCGTAAAACGGTATACCAGGTTTCGCCATGTGAGTCCTCAAAGAAGGTGCACAGAATGCATGAGTCCCACATCGGAAGCAGACAAGTCCAGAGCCTAGGCTTAAGTACCTATGGTAACTCCACTTCATTAGATGGCTTTTGTGGTGGGTAAGGCCCGTGGTGTTACAAGAAGTTACTAACAAAACGTGTTCCAGGCTTTTAGTACTAAAATGTGTTGCCATTTCAAAATAACAAAGGAAAAAAGAAGGTATTATGGGCACAGAACCTCTGACCGCAGGTCATCAACTGAAGCAGCAGAAAATGTGGGCACCAAATCAGCTCCATTTATGACAGAAGTAATGAAGTCCGCGCCTGACTCCGCCAACTCCCAAGTCATACAAGCAGCTGTTTGTGCAATATATCAATTGGAAACAAAAAAAAAAAAGTAAGTGCATGCTAAATATCTAAGAGTTGATGCACATTAACTCCCATCAGCCATGAAATTTTGTCACATCCAAAGAGCACATCAATATTTATTTATTTATTTTAAAAAAAAAGGCAATACACTAACAATGCAAAGCTGAAGGGAGTTCCCAAAGATACTTCGGGTACAGTACAGGAAAACAGCAAAATTAACAGAATCAATATATCCCGTCATGTTATCTTCCTTCTTTTCTTTCTCACTTCCTGTCTTTTATAGGTAAAAACAGCATACCCCTAAAAAAGCAAGAACAACAACTTAGCAAAAAGGCAACATCAAGGACTTAAAGGGGGCAAAACATTTACCTTAAATTAAATTCCCCAGAACTGGAACAATTTTTCCATGTTTCATGTCAAATACTTTACGGTCATGTTTATAGGAAACACAAATACAGCCCTCACCTCAAAGGCAAGGACAGGAATATAGATGAAGGTTGTAACATAATGTTCACATCAGCTTTTTTGGTTTTGTCCTTGAAGATTTTTACTTCACTAGTTCTATTAAACGAAATGTCTGTTGTCTTTTATTGGTACAAACTTATTGCTCTTTCAAGCATGCTAAAAATAACCGAAGTTTTGTAGTTTTTTCCCCAAGAAGTTTGTTTAGTAGAATTTCTTTTATAGAATATAATAAACAGTAAAATAAAGCATTATGAGTTCAAATATAAAAAACTAATACAATAGACCTCAGTGAAAGCACACACTAAGTATCAGATAACTAAGTGCTCTATACTTGTACCGGCACCTTTTCTTGTGGACACGATACCTTGAGAATATACAAGTATCTGAGTATTTAAGCATATGAGAAGCTTCATTTGCAAAGTGAAGCATAAAGTCGTTAACTAGAACAAACTTTTCTCTACAGTTTTTTTTCCCTTTTTCATGAAGAAAATTTTCTTGGCAATGAAAGTACATTACAAGGTTAAAAAAAAGGTTAGTACCAAGCCAGAAACCTAGTTTCCAGAAGTAGCAACAAAGTTTAGAATCTATAAAATCATTCTCTTTTAAGACCTACAGCCTACAGATTTTAGTACTCCTAAGTGAAAGTGACACCTTTGGGTGGAAAATTCACAAGAAAGTTAACTAAGATAATATATATATATATTCACTTTTGGATACAGAAAATACACAAATCCTGACATGTTAGGTTTTTTTTTTTTTTTTTGGACATGTTTGCTGATTCAATACAATAAAGCAAAATAATACAACCACGATACAAGCGAAAGGCTAGATTAGAAAAGTAAATCCAACAAAAATAAAGGGAAACACCACAACATTCAACCCAACCCTTCCAAAATCTGAGATAAAAAGTGTGTAATGTAGGTTCCAAAGTATGCAATTGTTTCAATGCTTTTTCATCATTGTACTAAAAATCCTCCAGCTATGCCTATGTTTAAATGCTTTTCACAGCAAAATAAGTCTCAAATTTAAAGATCCAAATAATCAAAACAAAAATATCATTAACAAGAGGAAAATAATTACATAAGGTTGACCACAACATTTGGTCCAGATCCAACTAACTCTATACATGTGTGTTCCATTTGTGAGTATCCAAACTACTCAAAAGACCCACCCGCACATGTAAGTCCATGGTTTGCAACAGTCACCTTTTGGTTCACACATTTAAAAAAATGCTTAAATCGCATATTAATCATGTCTTAGCAATAAAATCAATTTTTTTATAAAATGGGAACCAAATGGATGTACACAATTCAATTATCCCTCCATGCATCGATGCACAACCCGAAGTTCAAGTCAATTGCAGTCAGATTGACTTTTTTTTTATAACATAGTCAGATTGACTATTGAATTGGACATATGTGAAACATGGGGCCAACTTGTTTTGTCCAATCCGACAGTGAATGTAACTTTGATTGGACTGAAGATTCATATTTCATAAAGGCATAAGGGAGGAAACTGCACAACAAATGAGGGCCCTAATGTAAGCAGAAAATAAAATATTAATGGGCAATTATTAATTAGTGTTATATTCACCTTTTTCTTCAATCCAACAGTTGGTATTGCCTTCTACAGAGAAGAGCTTAAACCAACTGTAGGTAGACAGGGTGGGGCCAAAACATGAATTTCGGGTCTTTAAAGGTAAACCCTGCATTTGATCTAACCTTGCTTGACCGCACCATCTAGTCAACCTTATGTAATTACTCCTCAAAACAAAAATAAAAGAAAATAATTATTTGACAATAATTGGAATAGATATATTGGAATAAAATGAGTAATAGAGGAAAACCTGGAGCAAATGTAACACAGGTAGCAGTAGAGAACTCCTTAAGCTCCCGCAAAGCATATGTTAAAAGTGCCGCAGTACCTCCACCCAATGAGTGGCCAACAATCTAGAGGATGCAAAACCAAGATGTTAGAAAATCGTTTAACAAGCACAACACAACTGACCAATGCATTGAAGTTGTCATTGATCCAAATCAGTAGGACAGGGGAAGAATTACAGAAATCAGAGTAAGAGACAAGTGGCACAAAAATAAATAAAAAAATGCTAGAGGGGGTCAAAATGAAAATTGTCCTCCAAACTACTATTGATGACTCGTTATTTTGATCATTAACATAGCCAGAAATTTGCCTTCAGATTAGTGTTTAGGGCGTGTTTGGATGTGTAGTGAGGTGAGGTGAGGTGAGGTAAAGCCTCCATTATCCAGACAAGAAAAGACAATGGGTCATATCAAAAGTACACAATTTTAAAAAAAAATCCATCTTTTTCATAAAAAGTGAAAAAAGCAACTTCCTTTCTCCACTAAAAAACAAAAAAACTCCACTTTTCTATACAAAAAGTTAAAAAGATTCCATACCAAACAACTAAAAACAAAACATCATCATAACACCTTATATTTTATTATCTCTTGATTTGATGCTTCACCTCACCATACTTCAATTCACCATACATCCAAGCAGGCCCTTAAGTGAACGTCTAAAAGTGATACTACTGCATTTAAAAAAATTCAATGCCTGATGTTCATATCACCTTGACATGTCTAATTGGAAAAAACTTTCTTTTTTTTTACATTATAGTAGCATCTATGTACTATTTATAGCTATGATATATTTTCTTTCCTTATTAGAAGCCAACCCCAACATAGTTAGAACACGGCTTTGATGATGCTATAGTAGATTTCTAGTGAGAACAGGTCTATTAGTTTCCCTCCCATGAGAAGTTTTATGGGCTCACAAGGCCGGCATACGTATGGTGATCATAAGGGGCCAACCACTACATGCCAAAATCCATGATAAAAGAAAGGAGACTAGAGAAGGATGGAAATGTCTAATGGTATGCCAAAAACGGCTCCCATCAGTCATCATATCCTTTAGATAAAATGTTCGATTTGCCAAGAATACTAGAAAATGTTACATTTTAATCTTTATTTACATTCTCATGTGGTAGATAGGCATCTATCACACCCCAAAATGTTATGCAAGTTCGGTATCACAATCTCCTTTTTTTATCAGTAAAGGTAACTTTCATTAAAAGAAGAGGAGATTACAAAAAGGGAGAACAAAAGGAGGACCAGATGAGTAACAGTACAAGAGCAATCTAATTCTGTAGGAACTAAATTAAGAAATCTGTAGATGTTTAGTTATACGATTCAATATATTGGTTGAAATTGGTATAAAACAAGTCAAATGTGCACCATACAACATTAGTACTGGCATGCATCAATTTAGATATGGGCAATGCCTAACAATTGGAGTAGATAACATGATAACTAGCTGAAAAGTACACAAACAGGGTCACAACATAGATAACTAGCTGAAAAGTAGAAAAACAGAGTTACATCACATAGATAGCTAGTTGGAAAGCGCACAAAGGTTATTATACACCTGAGTCGCAGAGATTTGAAGTCTCTATCCATACACACTATATGTTCAAGTTCAAAATTCAGCAAGTCCAAATGAAAAACACTTCTAAAAAATTCCCCAAAGAAATGTAAAAAGTAAATTGTTAGTCATATCAGCTGGTATACGGACATCAGTTTTCTCAGCCAATATCATAAAATAACTCAATCAAAAACCTTATAAATATATGCCAACTCGTACTATCTCTCTATTGAAGATTGGTGACATTTCGGTGTGGTGGGGGTTATTGTGGAGTGGTTGAATTGAGCAAGGAGGAATGCACAATTTTTGGGATTCATTAGCCTGCTTTTCCCGATAGACCAACCTCAATAATAGTTACTTTTTTGTGCATCCAACTTTAAAATACTTCAGAAATAGGAGCATTCTCTCAATTTAAAATGAGCTGGCTATTCATGAACAAACCTCTCAATTACCCTGTCATCCCACAAATTTACGCTAACCCAAATTCAACTCCAATAAAAAAGGGGCACAATGTTTGATTGATCATACACAAAATAAGGGGTTAAGCTCCAAATAGAGTGATATTTTGGCTCATCATCTATCAAGGAGAAGCAGATAAAAAAGCAACCATAGCCAAATCATGGTGGAAGTTCTATGGATAGCAAGAGCAATATCTTTGAGGAGAATACAGTTTCATCATTTGCAGGCATGACATAAGGCACACAGAATGATCAATTAGGCCCCGACCTGGAGAAGGTAGATCAAATATATATATATAGAGAGAGGGGCATACCCAACTAGATGATGTATCAAGGTGAGGGTGGTGTCATCTAAAGGAGTTAAGTCTAATATGGGTATTGGAGAACAAGTGTATTTTAAGGAGGACCTCTACAGTGCAAATGTCATCCTAACAGTTCGAGTCAGGCTTGCAAATTGCAATAGAAGAGGTCTTAATATAAGATTTCTTTCAATAGGTGAGCCACCACTTGGTCTGTCCTACATTCCACTGTAACTAGTTTCTATTTTTAAAAAAACCATATCCAATGAAAGAATCCTAATCTATTTTTGAACTATCAGCATGTGCTAAACTTCAAACCATGAAACAATACCATTCCAATTCAGTTGATCTAAGAACTCGGTAAATATTTTTAAAAACTGTTCAATCTCCACCATATTCCAAAGTTTAAATCCATGGCTTCATCATTATATTTATCACTGAAGCCTCATCCTATCTATTTAGGGCATCTGTCAACAACACCTTAGCAACAGAGTTACCATAATTCAAAGGTTATTCCATGCTTTCAACACCCCAAAAAAAGCCTAAAATATATTAAAACCAAATTTTTCATTGGATATGCATCAGTTACATGACAGAAATTTGTAACAAACATTCAAATTGGTACACCATTACAACTGATATAATTGTATTGACCGTTAAATCAGTTACCGTTGGCAACCAACCTCAGAGCCACAGAGATCAACCTTAAATCCACAAGGAATATAAGCAGAAAGAGGTCAAAAAACAGTTGACATGCAATAATAACTAAAAGGAATTCACAGGATATTGCTTGCCTTTATTTTATAATCTGGATATTCACAAAGTCCTTTAGTAAGACAAGGAGCTGCAAGTTTTGCAATCCAGCGAGAAGCTGCAACCATCCCACAATGCGCATAGCCTAGAACTACATTGCTGACACCACCTTCATTTAAAACAGTATGGTGGAACGGTACAATTGCACCAGTAGCAGCTGTCAAAGTATCCTTGATACTGTGAGTTCCACGAATCAACAGAAGAAAACATTTTGCGTTTTTGTCAACCAGGATCGTAAAAGCTGGTTTCAGAATCTGCATAAATTTTACAAAAAATAAATCCAAATGAATATAGAGAGAGAATAAATTGATAGTTATTTATAAATTGGTGGTCAGATATAATCCGTGATAGAAAAATATGATACAGAAGTCTCTCCCACCACAAGCTAAAAGAGTCTTTATATCAGATACACTGGCAATTAGCAACAAAGGATCCTTTGAGATTCTATGGTAGTAACGGTAGAAACATATCACTGGACTTTTCAATATAACAAAGCAGAAAAAATGCCTTTGTTTGAGTACAAACATAGAGAAATAATCAGGTTTGAACGAACTGCATCTAAGCTTGGGTAGTTTCCTGATTCCTGAGTGTACGGCACCCCACCTGGATGCAGGCCAATTAATGGGGCGAGGTGGATAATGATAAATGAACTTCGCTCCAGCCTAACGATCCTGGCAGGTAGACGGATCAAAGGCCAATAAAATGGACAGTAGGATCATACCATTTTAACCACCTGTTCTCCAAACATGAGTCAACCTAAAGTACATTTTTCTATTGATTGTTAAAAAAGGTAAAAAAAAAAAATAATAAATTCAAATCTCATCAAATTCAATTTAAACGATAAACAACTCACTCCTGCTTTAGGTTCCTGAAGAAGGACATCTTCTTGAGAATAGCCAGTTTCCTCCAAAAACAATGGAAAGGGCTTTTTTGAGAAATGCCAACAAAGAGTCAACAAATGTAAGAGATATCTTAGCTCAGCAATTATTTCAGGTCCTTTAAGTTGTAAACTATCTTCCCCAGCATATATACTGGCAACAGCCAAATTTCCCTGTAAAGAAATATAAAACACTAAAATGACTTAACATGATTTTAAAAGATTTAATATCAACATCTGTGATTTAACAAATGGCTCAATCATATTATGCTTTTTTAATGACAATGCAGAAAGAGAAAAGGACTAAATTATGATAGCTCGTTACATGAAACTACGCATCTTACAAACTAGCGTGTAACAAATATCTACATATTACAGGGGGAACCTATGGATAATAAGCCAACAATGAAAACATAAAAATGAGGCATTAACATGTCGTTGTCTTCACATTATATCATACTGACCAAAAAGATTTTTATTTTTTACTTTTATTTTTAGAGAGAGGAGTGAGACTTGAGACTCTTTCTCCCCTTCACCATTTAACCGTTAAATCCTAACCATTTGATGGAGACTTGGAAAGAAGAAATGGATGAATTAAAAAAATCTATCCAATATTCCATAGTCTGGCCTTTCTACCTAAAAAAGAATACTCTACTTGAAAGGCTTGGATTCTGCAATAAATGTGAGTTTAGGGCAATGGTCTGACTCAGTATGACTCATATAAGAGAATGGAAACAAAGAAAAATAATGGACTAAGAAGTTACATTGCAGAGTTCTATCGTTTTATTAACTTCTAAAGGGGGAAACATTAGTGACATATGCAGCTCCTTATCAGTTCCAAAACTTACACAATACATTTAGTAATTTGAATAGTTGAATGCTTCTTATAAACAGAAGTAGGTTTGATCCAATAAGGGCCCCATGCCATGACTCAAGGATATATAAAGAAAGTAGCTATTGGGAAATGGAAAATGCCAAGTTGGCTCCTTGAAAGCAAGCTTTCTGAATTTTCAACTTGAGCAATATTATAAATGCATGGCGAAGTATGGAGCAAGGCTGCTTGCCAGGTCAAAGCGCCAAGTGTACATGCACTTGTGCAATGTTAAGCCACTTTATGAACGAATGCAATATCCATATCATCAAGATTTCAAATTCAAAATGAAGATCAAGTTGCCGATAACTTTATCAAGGTTTCCAGCCAAAAAAGATTGAGAAGCATACATTTTGCAAACAGTTTTGTGGAACATAATGATGGATGACTTTTCACATATTCACCATGGATGACCATTCTTTGGAGTCATCACCATTAGCAACTAAGGATTCTTCACACGAGAGGGAAATACTTGCTCAATGCAATCACAATTATTAGAGGGAAATAGCATATTTCTATTAAATGCAAAATGCCTAAATGAAAGAATATAATAGAATTTACAGAGTAAGGGATGACTTCCTTTCAAGGATGAAAATAGCGGTAGCAGCAAACGTAGCGGCCCGACGCCAAAACACTACGAAGCAGGAGCTATGTAGCGTAGTGGTGTGTTTTGAAAAAATTGTCAAAAAATCTGAAAGTTTTCCCAAAAAAAATCCAGAATATTAGAAAATTATAGATTTTTTTTTTTTTTTGCAAAAGTAACTAAGAAAAGGGGGCGTAGTGGTCCCCTCATTGTATAAAGTCATGTATCGCTGTATGAATAGAGTTGGTGAACAATAAGAGTTAGGAATTCAATAGCAAATAATAAGAGTGAACGTTGGTTGTAAAGGGCCCATTTTCTATTAGAGTGTTATTTGGTTAGGGCCCTATTTCCTATTAATTAGAGTGAACTTAGGTTATAAAATAATAAACTTGATCAAAATTTTCATATGTATTCTTGTTGGTTAGCTATACCTAGTTAAAAACATTTACACAGTGTCATCAAAATATTATTACTATAATGCTTAGACTATAATATTTCGGAGTTGTATGTTGTAATATTTATATGGAGAATTTTTTTTGTTGACGGGAAATTTTATTAGAGTCCTATTTTCCATTTAGAGTGAAGCGAGCCTATTTTCTATTAGAGTGTAATTTGGTTAGGTACCATTTTCTATTATAGTGAGCTTTGGCAGGATCCTATTTGTTATTAGAGTGAAATTTGGCTGGAGGCTATTTTTCAATTAGTGTCAAAGTTGGCTATGGCCCTAAATTTGACTAAGGCCTTAATTTCAATTAAGTAATATTTGGCTAAGTCAAGGCTTTTTTATTTCAATACTTGGCCTGATTGTGGAGCCCACCAATGGTTAAAATGATAATAGGTTGTTTAACTCTCTTCATTTTGGGGGCCCATGTGATTTTTGTTTACACCTTTCATTAAGTGGACAGGTTACCCTTTAATAAAATAAAAGAAAGATCGAGAAGGGCTTTGCTGCCCTACTTTTTTGTGCGAATGGAAGGGTCGAGACAGTGAGAAGAGGGAAAGGAAAAGGAAGGAAAAGGAGGGAAAAAAAGAAGAAGAAGAAGGAAGAAAAAAAGAGGAGCACCCGGCTGCTGCTGCGTTACCGGTTGCAGTGATTTGGTGCTGGCTGTGATGATGGCTGCGGAAGATGCTGGCTGTGATGCTGCGATGCTGGCTGCTGATGATGGCTGAGGACCTGCAGTGCTGTTGCTGTGCTATGCTGCTGTTGCAGTGTTGCTATTGTCTCCAGGTACTCTTCTGCAACTTCTCTGGGTTTTTTTCCCTTTCTTCCATTCTTCCCCCTTTTTTCCCTTTCTTACGCCAGTCAAAGAAACTGAGCATCCCACTGCCATGTTGCAGCCGCTAAGCATGGGCCACTACAGATGCGAGCGGCGATTTTCCGATTTATCGGCTACGTTTCCTTGCCTCTCCATAAGATGATTACATGTCAATCTCTCTTTAAATAGGATTATATGTCCTCTCACTTATTGATTATATGTCAATCAATTATCTTACCAGGTCTAGAAAATCTTCTTAGGATTCTCTGAACTAAGAATGTACATCTAGAAAATATTCTTGAAAATTTGGTAAACTGGTACTATTGATCTAAGAAAACTTATTGGAAATTTGCTATATTAACAAAGTAGATGTAGATGAGCCAATGGGCTAGGTACAATGGGCCAGCCATCAATGGGCTTAGCCCATGGGTTGACTCACTATTGGTTAGCCAATGGGCTTGGCTGACTACGGACCTATTCTTGGGCTTCCTATAGATCTTGAGGCCCATGGCTATATCAAAGTAAATTGAAAATGATTAAATCGCATCCACCGCCTTGAGTCCAGCTAATTCATTTAGGCCTTATGGTCAAACTTCTAGGGTGTTTCACACAAGAAAAAAAAAAAACCTTACTTAAGATCTCCTGGTTTTAACGAGAAGGCCCAAAACAAAAGCATAGTATTCCCCACTTAATCATGCAGGTGTGGTGATTGGGCAGAGGACAGCTGCAACCTTAATTTAGTAATTATCCAATCCAAACGCTTACACTTTTTTATGCTGTTCTAGCATTTTCACACTGAGGGTTCAAACTATGATATGCTGAGCAGTAGCAAAAAAAAAAAGAAAAAACTCTGAAACAGGCATCAATGCATCTTATATGAATCTAGGATTTGTACAAGAACTCAGTTGAGAAAGAGATTTTTAATAAATTTTATTTTATGCATTCTGTGTTGCAATATGATTAAAGTCGAGTTTCATAAACAATTGAAAAAATAAAGTATAAGCAGAACCAGTCTTTTCCCTTTCAAACAGATGTGAACAAATGCAAATGGACTTATGAAGGCCTGAGGTTAAAGTACTTTTGGTGGAGAACCTCCCATGGAATAAAACCATAAGAGGTTTTTAAGGAAACTTTATGGCATTTTGGTCTTTAATGTTAATAATCATGAGTAGTTCAGTACTTGTTTATAATATATATATATATATATATTATAAAGAACGAGCAAATTTCTAAAAAAAAAAAAGCATGTTCAACTAACCTGCCTCTTTAGGAGAAAATTGATTCCAAAAGCCAGATCCCCTATAGGCCATTTCCCCAAAGTTTCTGAATATGTAAATCTTAATGTCTCTGACAAGGTTGAAATCGTCTCCAGCCAAGTTCCCGGGGCTTGTACCGGTCCACGCAATACTCGATTCCTTCCAGCTGGGGCAGGTCTAGGAACCTCACTGTCATTGTCTTCCTCGCCATCTTGAGAGGGAGTAGAATGCAATTTGCGGTTCAAAGTGTAATAAAGAAGAGCAGCAGCACCAGCTGCAGTGGCCATAGTTGCTGTTGCCATGGCCTCTCATGCAATCAGACCTGACGCTTAAATAATAGTATTAATAATTCAGTAGGTAAAAAAAAAAAAAAAAAAAAAACCTTGAAAGAATCAAGAACATAACCAAAAGCATAAAAGAGTTGCTTCACTATCAAAAACCTCATCAAGAACTATTTAATCACAAAAGCCCTATAAGAAAATCATTTAACTTAAGTAACATGTCGTGCCACCTGAGTATGATTTGTAGGTATTTTCTAACCCAAATTCCTCGAACAATCGAAACTCTCATTTAGGTGTTTTTCCTAAATTCTCTAGTAAAAGAAGACAATCTAGTCAGACCAACCTGCAGAATTAATCAATCATACTTATACATAAAAAAGAATTGAAGTCTGGACTATCCAAATATAACCCCAAATAAGAGCAGCACCAATTCATTAACATAACTAAATAAAAAAAGTCATCTTTGCTTGAGTTTTCTGAAACCCATAAACACTCAATCATTTCAAAGAAAGGAAAAGAAAAAACCAAATCAAGACCATTTCTCTTCCTCCAGAATCCACACTAAGTTACTCAAAGAAATGTTAATGAGCGACATTTAACTACTAAAGATACGAAGCTAAAATCATCAAGACAACTCATACACCAAACCTAAACCCCTAAAAGTACAACGACTCTGAAAAGAAACAATTTCAAAGAAGATACGAAGCTGATGAGCTGGAGTATCTTACAAATCCCTTCCAAAACCCTACGACCTCGAAGTCAGAAGGACCCCCTGAATCAAGAAATCCAACTTGACTGCAGAATCATCCAACGGAATCCACGAATCTGTCGAATCTGTCCCCGAACGAATTCAGAAACCCTAGATTTCCAAAAAAAAATCAGAAAGAGTCGGTCAAAACATATGCATTACATCTCGGGAAGAAGATAGAAATAGAGAAATCTACGAACCTCGGAAGACCGATTTCAGCAGCAGATTCTTCCTTTTTTAGGTTGCAGAAAGAGAAATCGAAGAAGGGAAGTCGAAAAAGTCTTCGACTATTCTTTTTTTCTCTCTCTCTGAACGCGGTTTCTTCTTGGGGGGTAGGAGTAGAGGAGAAAATGAGAAACTACCGTTCCCGTGCGAGAATACTCGATTTTATGAAAGGTACGTACGTGTCCATCTTCGAAAAATAATGGAAGCTTCGCTTCGGTGCGACCTGTTACTGATGTGTTCGGCTCCGCGGCTGCGCGCCTCTTCCTGCTTCGCATGGAGTCGTCTTGGGTTGGGGTGGGCCGGTGGGGTTGGTGTACTTGCAGCAGCACATCTTAACCCAAAATTGATTCTTTATAAAATCCTATAACTTGACGGGTCATGGGCCTAGGGAATAGAATGATCTCCTGAACTTTAAAATTTCTGCATGAGTGGGCCATGTACAAATCTTTCTATCTATGAAGCCACGTGCATTACGCAATATAAGATTAAAGATGTAAATGGGTATCTAATTCTCCGAAATGGACTCGAATTGGAACCGATCCGTTTACCACCTTCTATGGATGTGTGGCTTTATTTTACCGATACTCCGCTCTGATACTATGTAATAAATCATATACCAATCCAAAAACTTAAGTTAATAGGTGAAAGGCTCAAACAGAAATATCTGAAGCCACGCAAAAGACATTACTTAGACGATATGAGATATGTGGCTTTACTGTACCAATAACGTGCTCTTGTGTAAGGCATAGCCCTTTGTGTATGTACACATTGGAAGATTAATAATAATATAAGATATATATTTAGCTTGGGACAATAAAAAAATCGCGAAAGAACATAGTCAAGATGAAGTTTTTGCTGATAACGGTGATCATGATGTGTATGGGGCATCAGGGCGTAACCATATCTTTCCACAATTAATATAATAGTTCTTTTTGTAGGGGATGGACCCAGCTGAACCCCCTTAGGGTGCCCAGGGGTGCCCGGGGACCCCCTCCAGGGTATGACCCCTGCCCCAGGAGCGCGGAGCTGTCGTGGGGCCGACTAGGGCCAATTGTATATACTTCGGGAGACGGACTCCGTAATCATGCATTTGTCCCGAGATAATGAATCTCAGGAGAGCCCAAGTGGTACCAGGAGTCTCCCAGATTATCTCTTAAAGTGAGAGGTCTCGGGTTCGACTCCTGAGGAGGCCCCTGGGATTCATGGTACCACTTGGGCTAGCCCAAGTGGTACCAAGAACCTCCCAGATTATCTTTTAAAGTGAAAGGTCTCGGATTCGACTCCTGGGGAGGCCCATGGGATTCATTATCTCGGGACAAATGCATGATTATGGAGTCCGTCTCCCGAAGTGTATACAATTGGCCTTAGTCGGCCCCACGGCAGCTCCGCGCTCCTGGGGCAGGGGTCATACCCTGGAGGGGGTCCCCGGGCACCCCTGGGCACCCTAAGAGGGTTTAACTAGGAGTTCAGCTGCGTCCATTCCCTACGGTTCCTATTAGCAAAAAAAAGTCAGCATCACCACGTACACTGCCATAGAGACCTTTTTGTTCTTAACTAATGGTGAACTGTCATGATCCATCTTTTATGTTTGGTACAACACTTCCCGCTCACTCATTTGCCTGCAACAGTGAAGGACAATTCATATGGATGGATGGAAAAGACTCTTCACAGATAATTTATGCCCCTGCAATCTCAAACTCAAATCATGTAAGTAGATGATATTATTTTCCGTATTTGTTGGTCCCGTCTCCCACGTTTGCTGTTCAGTGCAACAAGAGCACACTTATGTTGTCTGATTTCACAGCACACGCCCTGAAATGTGATGTATTAACTTCAGGGATAGATGACCTCTTATCGAACCGAACAAATTGTCGAAGTGATTGATGCTCATATTTAATTGGATGGTGTTGAGTTAAACGTCCATCATCACTCATGAACGGTGGAGCTCTCACCCTCACCCTCATCTTAAAACTATTATTATGTTGTTTCCATCACCAATTGATTTTAAAATAAGTGGTAGCTCAATGGGGTGTACGATCCTACAAACAGTGTACGTAATTTTAGTCGACTCTCATGTTATTGGGATTGACGAGCATGGGCGGTGCCATGTTGTTTACAATGGGGTCAATTAAGCTCACCGATATTTAAAACATATTCATAAAAATTTTGTGAACCTCTGAGTGGGAAGCTTTGGAGCCACCGAGATCTTAAAAAAAAAAAAAAACATCTATGAGAAGTTTTGACCCATTGAAATCTAAAAATAATCTTATGGGAAGATTTTGAACCGGCTTAATTTAAGAGCTTGACATGAATGAGAGAAAATGGCTTATAAATTTTTGACCATTTTGTAACATCTAATTAAGATAAACCATGTACTTTTGTGTCATGGGCAACCCAATAATTTTGAATGGCTTATAAATTTAAATGAATATGCCTTAACTCATAGGAAGCTCAAACAACATTTTTATCTCAAGTCCTTTTATTTTTATCATTTTTCTCTCATTTTTCTAATACTAAATATTTGAAGGTAGGGTAAGGGCCTAAAAATTATAACCCCCATGTGAAAGTCGAAGGTTTTTGCTCGGTTAAACCCGGTTCACAAATAAAATGATATGATGAGAGCTTAACCTCGGTCTGGATCGGGTCCGACCCTTTCATAGCCCTAGTGACAGGATTATGAAAGATAAGTATTTTTTTTTATCCCACTTGAATTCTTTGAACCGCCCCTACTAAGGAGCGCGTTCGTGATAAGAGCATGTTAATAGCTTCTGGATAATCTTAGCACGTCCTTCACACCACATGAGAAAACCTTGATTTCCTGCAGCTTTCATACAACAATCCATGTTGTAGATCTGTCCCAATCACACAAATGACCTTGATGTTGTTTTAAAAAACTGTCAAAGAGATACTTCCTTCCCCGGACATATTCACATCGGAGAGATTGGAGAGTATCCCAGCACATGTATTATTGTCATTGGTTTGATTATTTTGGGGTCAATGTGGGACAGGTAAGTACTTATGTTGTACAAATATATGTAAAAAAAGAAGAAGAAGGGCTTCATTGTCTCCGACTCTGTGGTGAGGGGCCGAACCAGAAGATTTTCCTTGGGGGTATTATGTAAAATAAATTTGTTTGAGGGGCCAACATGAAAAAACACTAAAATTTTATGCAACACTGGCTTTTTTAAGACTTTAATGGACGGCAATGTAAAAAAATAAAATTATCATTAAGAATGGAGGGTTTTCAAATTTTAGTTTTGTATTTTTGCTAAAGCATTCCTAGTTTATAGCGAAACAAATGATTGCTATTTAAATACAAAAGTCACTGCCAGTCCACTTTTATCTAAGTGGTGAGGCACTACTCTTACATGCATAGACCACGGAACCACGAAATACACAAGCTAATACGAATTATTTTTAATAAATTTATTAATAAGTAAACTTGTGAGTTATTCTTTTTTAAATTTCTCAAACATTTTTTACTTATTTATATCATTGTCCTCTCTGTCAGAGTGTGTTTTAGCTACATATTGTCAATATTGTGTAATATATATTTCTTTTATTATTATTTTTTTGTTTGATCTGAGTTGGTTTTTTGCCCTTTTATTTTATTTCTTTTGTTTTTTGGATATGGTCATTGTATTTTTTTTATGTTCATTTTTTGTGATGAGTCTTTTTTTTTATTTCTTTTTTTTTATCGAGTCATTATACTTAAGATACCCCGTGCTATATAGGGACCCATTGCTAGAGATTTGTACTTAAAAAGGTATGACAAACGTATAAATTATACTCTAATAATAGTGGCAATGAGTTACATACCACAATTAAAAGGCTTTATAACATCACTTATATCATTAAAAAAAAATCACCTGAAATTGTCTACCTAAACCCCCAACTGCAGTGTAAAGGTGAGATTGAGAGCTCATTAAGGAAAGAATAATCATATAAAAATCCATAACATATAAACATCTAGCAATTCAAACTTAGAATTGGGATGAGATTGAGACCTCCTGATTTGGATTACTATGCATTTGTGAAGGTGACCCAAATCATCAAATGATAAAAGAAATTCATCTAAACTATAGCGTTGCAGCAAATAATGAAACAAAATTGGGATAAACGAAAGAAAAACGAAGTTGAGAGAGATATACTAATATGACATCAAAACAGAATCTTTAATTGGAAATGATAGGATCTCCTCGTGTTTTCTTTTCCCTTCTATATCTCTCTCCTCCTCCTCCTCTACTATCACTCGATTTTTTTATTTCTTTTTTAATATTCTCTGTATTTGGAGTGGTAGATAGGAGAGCAGTTACGAAGTATGAAGTTGTTTTTTTTGTTTTAGGAAGTTATGTGGATCGATTAGTTCAAAGAGAGTAGAGTGGAGAGAGAGGAGACTTGGCATGGATAGAGATTTTGACACATGTTTTGATGTATTTACTATAATTAAGATTTATAGTTTGGAGGACTGTGGTTAACCAAAGCCAACGCAGATTCCAATAGAGACATATATTCCTTGCTATAGTGGGAATGGTGATGGTCTTGGGCGAATGTGTGTGCATGTATATGCAGGTGTGTGAGTATTTACCAAGGGGGAAAAAGATATAAAAAAAGGGATTTTACCGAGAAAATCCCCTTGGACTCGTTGAAGATAAAAAGGAGCTCAAAAAGTCTTCATGCACCGTAATAGTTCTATAGGTCTGATTTGGTTTAATTTTTGCTCTTCTTGCCTTTTTACAATCGATCATTTTTTCCCTTTTCATCCTCCTCCTTTCCCTTGTCTCCTCCATCAATAGTGTATACTTGAACTTAAAATAATCAAAACCTGATGCAACTTCATAATTTTCCCTTTTTTTTCTTCATCAATCAATTGGACAGATGAAAACCCAAAAGACAAAACAACAATTGATTAAACCATGTTACATGAAGGAGAACAAAATGCATACAACAGATAATGGAGGGTTATTTTTAATGAAAGTGATCCCTCTTCTCTCCGATGGATTTGGCTTTGGCTTTAGTACTTTGGCTTTTTAGAAGGCTTTTATAATCTTTGGTACTGGCGTCTTGATAACCGGTAGTATCTGTACTACTTCGACATTAATGGCCTTCTTGAGGGTATCCGGGATGTGCAAACCAAACCTATTTTGAGGATAGGGAGAACCTCATCTGCATAGTACTCACTCATGCTTGGATCCGCACAATCCAACACATTTCCTTGTTCTAGTTGCACCCTTACGTAATCCCTTAACACGACACATTTCCTTCGTGATCCACAACTCGTCGGAGATCAAGGAGTGTAGAATACGAAACCGACCCTATTCCACTATTGTGACGTTTAATATGTGAGTCTTGTGTTTGAACTTGAGTTGGAGTTGGAGAAAAAAAGAAGATGAAAAACGAGCGGATAAGGAAGAAAAATGACCACTATTGCCACGTCAGGACCCACTCATTTCTCTTATTCTATACTACCATCACTGCTAGTACCTATTTTTTAACTCATAACCCACTTCGTGTCCACTTCTTCCTACCCATGTCGCAAATGTCAGAACTTGCTCCCACCCATTTGGCCATATCACCCATATGGTATGATGGTCTCTCTTCTCCACCTTAGTTTTTTTCCCCTTCTTCTTCGTGTCGAAGCCCACTATTGTCTTTCATCTTCTTCTTCATCTTACCCGCCATGTTCTTTCTTGTTCTTCATATTCTTTTTCTTCTTCTTTAATTATTTTTTCATTGTTTTAATCAAAGGAAAGAGGACTTTATATATGAATGCTTGCAAGAAGGTTTGTGGAACATTAAAAACAAAAGCTCTGGCAATCATGGAATGTGAAAAGTGCGTGGAACGCAAGAAAACCATACAAAAAAGATAGAGAAACTTGAAGAGAAGCTGACTCTTTTCGCACTTAAAATAAACATATAGAACTTGACACTTTTCACACATTTAAAAACCATTTAGAAAAGATGCATAAAAACTTGAAACTTTAAAAAACTATTGAAACCTGTAGTTGCAGAGAAACTTGAAGACCGTAAGTTCAGTTTGAAGATGAACCCCTACAGTAGACTTGTAAAGAATAATATATTTGTAGCCAGAATGATTCTTTAGAAATTAAGATTCGCTAAATGCTAATAATGAAAACTGCTAATTATTGAAAAAGTAGGAAACTGGAATGTCAATATTGCATTCATTTCTCGATTTCTTTTTCACTGAGATTAAAGATAGTCATTAAGATTTGAAATGAAAAAGCTCTAAATATTTCTCAAGTCGGTAAGAATTAAGTTAAACAGGTTAACCGGATTAAGTGGGCGAGCCCTAACCTTATCAGTTCCTATACGGGTCAGAAAATCATGACCCGTGGCTGACCCGTATATGTGGTAGGTTGGGTTTGACGTGCCAGAACCGGGTTGCATCATCGGGTCGGACCACATTTGGCCAGAACCCGTGAATTTAATATATAATATAATTGGGTGCAGAGGCATCATGTGAATATCAGTCCCCGTTAGTTCGAGTGCTCGCATGAATGCCATGACTTCCTATTCAATTCGCATGTATTTATATGCAAACAAAAACCAATCCGACCCTCTAAACTAATTTAGAAATTCCCATCGACGGCCCCAGCATCGCCGATCCCCTCATCCTGGCCCTCTTCGCTTCATCAAACCACTCAAAACATCACACGCCTTCCCCAGTCCACGTGAGTCTCACGAGAGCCGAAAACGACATGGCCATGTTACACCAACGTCGAAACAAGCATCAGAGAAGAAGATAAGGAGCCTCCATCAGACGCACATTTCGGGTAACTGTAACTGTTTCGATCTCGGATCACAAAAAAAGGCATAGGCATTTTCTTCGTACTTGATACTTCCGATCCCTGACGAATTCGAGCAGAGCAGAAGAGCAGTAGCTATGGCCTTTGCCGCGAGGCTGGAAAGCGTCGTATTTTCGTCGCCATGGAAATCATCATCGAACAAGACGACAACTGGCAGCCTCTCAAAGCATTGTTATTCTTCTTCGTCTTCCTCGATCCCTTTCCTCTTCTATTCACAGCTCCCGCGAAGACGATCATGGACTGTGAGGGCGTCTTCTTCTTCCGCGGTAGTGGCTAATCCTGAAGGAATCAAGGTCTGTTTTTTCCGATCCATTTCGACAGGGAATTTGCGATTTTCCACCGTTTGGATGGTTTTGGGAATCATTTGAGAAACATGGGAACCGTCAACATGAGTTTTCTTCTTATTAGGGGGAATCAGAGTTTTCTCCTTGATTGGGAGAAAGCAGTGACTTTTTTCGTGAATTGGTTGACATTCCGAATTGGAAACTAATCACAGTGAAATCCAGTGAGATTTGCGATTGGTTCGCACTAGAAATCTGATTAGGAGAAGTGTTTTTTCCCTCCCAGTAAGTAGTGAAAGTAGGGTTACCGATAGTGCTAAAAAAAAACCCTCGCAGTTCGTTATCTGGATCACTAGTGGAATCCACTGTGTGATGACGGAACTGTTGATTTGTGGGCGCCATCGAAGATAGCCCAAGAGAATTTAATAGAAAAACGCTTTTTAGTTGGTATAATAAAATAGAGGCTTGAAGAGACTCAGAAACTATCCATTTTCAACAGATAAAAATAGCTAAAGACTGGATGGCAGATGGCTAGGGTCTTGCTATTTAGTTGTTTTTTGAGAATGTAACATAATCTTCTTCTTCTTCTTTTTCCTTCCAATCTCAATAAGAGGGCAGAGATTGGATGGCTCATGCGAAAAAGCTAGTTAATTGGCGAATCAAGATTTGACCAATAAGAAATTGACCCATAAAACTAAGCAAATTATGAGCACATACTACTAATCTGAATGATCTAATACCCAGAACAAACCAAGCGAGCAGAGATAACGAGTCATGCTACCTATTCTGGTGAATTGAGATCGTTGTCGATACTGTGAATTGTGATCCGGTGATTTAGGTAACCCTTCATTAAAGAATTGACTGGTGTTCTCTTTTTCGGGTTACTTGTCAGGGGTGATACTTTAAACTTGAATACTTAGGTGTAATCCCTGGACATGTGTGTGATACTGAGGTTCCAACACCACTCAACTATGAGTGCGTTGGCAACTGATGTTCTCTTTTTCCAAAAGCAATATCCAGTAGAAGTTTTCGGCAACAAGGTTTTTTCTCCGCAAATGCCACGCGGGAGAATAGTTGAAGTGTGGAAAGTGGAAACTCCACTAGGAGGGTTCTACACTATGTTTCTCAGCTCTCTCTCCATCTATTAGAGAATCCCACTTTTCACTTCCATTGCATCCAACTGCACATGTAACTGGCTCTCTGAAACTGATTGCTCACTCTTCAGATTATGACAGTGCCCACAAAACCAGTCGAAGGCCAAAAGACAGGTACCAGTGGCCTGCGGAAGAAGGTATTGCCTGCATTGGTTGATTCTCTCATTCTTCCAATTCAGTTACATTATAGTCCTCTTTTTTTTTTGTTCCCTATTGTGTGTAGGTCAAGGTTTTCATGCAAGAGAATTATCTTGCTAACTGGATCCAGGTATGCATGCCTGCCTCTCTTTGGTTTCTCTAAACCACCGTTGCTCTTGCATTCAGGGGTTTCTGAGATGTTGAAAGAAGATATTTATTTATTTATTTTTGCTGTTAGGCATTGTTCAATTCCTTGCCCCCAGAGGACTTCAAGAATGGTCTGCTGGCTTTAGGAGGTGATGGTCGCTACTTCAATCTTGAAGCCTCACAGGTTTAAACCGAACTCTATGATCTTATCATCTGCTTCATATTTTTCCTGAACTCTGGATATAAATGGAGAGATGGATTCACGTTGAGAGCTTAATTTCTTTCTCCTTGCTTTTCAACGAGAAATGCAGATTATTATCAAAATTGCTGCAGGGAATGGTGTAGGCAAAATTCTTGTTGGCAGGTTGGCTACTATATGATTTTTTTTTTCTTCCCTTCACTGTTTAGGTTTTAAATTGTCTGCTTAGTAGCGCTAGTTCTGTCTTTATTGGGAGAACAACACTGATGGACTGGTTTATCTGTTTTTTTTTCCTTCCCTGTCTTATAAATATATAAGTATTGTTTTCTTTTGATAAACATGAACGTTTAAACTCAAACTATTGATCCAGCTACGATAGTATTTATTTCTTTTTTCACAATTTATTATTATTTTCTATTTATTTTATCTTTTTAATTTTCATCAACCCATCTGATGACTGAATTATGACGACCTGCTGCTTGGGTTTTTCAATTAAGCTTCTATTCAGAGATTTATTCTGATTATGTTCCTCTATGTACATGAATTTTTGTAATTAAAGATGATGTTCTTTCATTGCAGGGAAGGTATCATGTCAACACCTGCTGTCTCTGCTGTAATACGCAAGCGGAAGGTAAGTGTGCTTTCTCTTTATCTCTGTGTTAATGGAATATTTGAGAGTAGAATTAATGTTAATAGTGTTCTCGTTGCTAAATGACATCAAATGAACTCATTGGTCACATTTCTACTGCTTGATCTCTTTGACAGGCTAATGGTGGCTTTATAATGAGTGCAAGTCATAATCCTGGCGGACCTGATTATGATTGGGGCATCAAGGTGAACTTCCAATTGTGATGCTCACACTTTGGCCCCCATTGGATTTCATTTGACTCCGTCTATCTATCTATTTCTCTCTCTTCTTCTCAGTTTTTGGCACTTGTCATTTGTCAATTGTTATTGCCACTTCATACAGATTTGTATAATCACAATATATTTACCATAATCGTTTCTTTTCTCATCACACACCTTTAAATTAATAAAAGCCATGTCAATTTTCTCAACTTACTAAATTATTCCATGTGTTAACCAATAGGAAAATGGCTTGTATTGTGAATCTCAAATAACCTAAAATGGTTATTGATATTGGATTCTTATCTTAGGCATTGTTTTCTTTTTTTTTTCCCCCCATGGTTCCAACATATGGCTAAGAAGTTTATTAGCTTTGTAGTTTGCACATATGACATATCTGGAAATGTCCTTTAATTGTATAAAAAGAGGGGTTGCAGTGTTCTTTCTTCGTACTTTGGGCGTCTTCCTGTTGTCAATATTTTTGTGAACAATCTGGTTAACCCGATTTTTATCTTCAAAACCCATATTTCTAGGTAGACAATTGTTCCTAATTGTCTTTATTATGTTTCAGTTTTTAGTCATCCCCTTGATTTGTTTCTAGTTTATGATCTGCGTCAGTCTCATAGCTGCCTTTTGTCTTTATATCCTTAAGCTTATCCTCTTTTTGTAGTACCTTCAGATTTTCATCTATGACTATCGTGCAACTTATATGAGCAAGGTCTTTGGGTTTCTTTTAGTTTGATCTCTTTGAAAGCCATTTTCTTTTGAATTCTAAAACAAGACTGATAAATCCATCTGTATATATCCTCTTCTTTTATCTGTATTTTTCCTTCAGCAACTGCACACAAAAAGAGAGAGATCTACATATAGACCATGGTTTCTTTCCTTTATAATTTTTTCCATGGAATTAAGTTTGTCAATCCTGTCATGGTCACATTCCTATACAAGCAACACTATAGCTCTTCCTTTTGCATTGTGTTTCCATAGAAAGAAGTGTGTCGATTAGTCAGTCTTCCCACAGAGATATTCCCAACTTTCATGGAGACTTCCACTTTTAGTTGATTCTTGAAATTTTCACGTAAGCACCTCCTTGAACCTTGTTAAATGTTAATATATTGCTTAGATTTTTAAAACTTTATTTTTGTTAATAGTGTTCTCACTGTGTTCTTTATTTTGTTCATGTTAGTTCAACTACAGCAGTGGGCAACCAGCACCAGAATACATCACAGACAAGATCTATGGAAACACACTTTCTGTATGTTCCTAACTTTAGAAGATCTTAAATGGTCTTTTGCTTGTTTGATGACTGAAAGCCTGATGGCTTGGATATGCTTGTCATGCTGGGCCTTGTACTTCATTTGAATGAGATGAAAACATCTGTCCTATTTACAGTTCCTGTATGATTGGATATTTTTCCTGATGGTATCTGGTATTATCTATTATTCATGAAGATGATGGTTTAAGATTCTTGAAGCTGATGGTTGTTTACCTTTAATAGCGTCAGGAGACAGGACTAGTGTTTTGCATTGGCCTTCCATCATCAAACAGTTTGTTTATCTGGTTTGAATGTTGACTGGGCCATAGGCAAAAAATTCTTGATGCTTGGGAAACTCTAGGTACTGAATCGCTGGGCTAATAATGTAATATAAATCAATGGTTATTGTTCACAAAGAGAAGCATCCTGCACCCATTGATTAGATATTTAGGATCCTCTGACTATACTGGTCAGAGGCTAATTAAATATGGAGTGGATGGGAGAGATAGGGTTTCCATCGACATTGTCCCATATGTTTAGCTGCTAGAACTTTGGATGGGTGAGTTGGGAGGTGGTTTACATTTTTATCCTCCTTGGGGCAGTGGTCCCAGGTACTTGATCTGCCATGCATTCGTGAGTAGAGACAATCGCTACATATATACATATATGTGTGAGTTTAGTGAAATTCTCCAGATAACCCAACCCACTTTTTCAGTGCCTCCTGAGTTTTCATACTTGGGACCCACATTTAATGAATCCAGTCCAGTCAGACACACTGTCACCCCCTCCCTCCCCTTCGAGTCCTGGTCATCTGATAATTCAAATTAAAAATATATATATATATATGGGGCCAGCTCTCCTAAGCTCAAGCTTAGGATAAGGTAAGCTCAAGTGTGTGGTGGGGCCCACCTGGGGACCCAAATGGAGATGGGGGTGGAGGGGATTTCAAGGACTCCCTTGGATCTTCCTCTCTACAAAAAATCAGCCCCAAATGCGATTTATATCATCTCCATATGGGCCCAAAAGTTTAATGGTCAACGATCCATTTAGATTGACACATAGTCAATCCAACGGTCCAATAAATTCGGATCTGACCGAAAGTTGGTGGACATGTGTAATTTAGAGAAGTCATGTGTTTGGTCCATTTGGATGGACCAAAGGTGGGCCCCACAAGCATGAGCTTACGAAATTTTTTTCCTAAGCTTGAGCTTAGGAGAGCCTTGCTCTATATATATATCTGTTTGTTTTAGGCCTTGTAACAGCAATTTGTATTTGAAATTTGAAAAGATGAGTCTGTTCACAATCACACCCATTCAAAGCTAGCATCAGGATCCGCTAATGCCAACATCCAATGGGACCCACTTATGGAATTCTAAACCCCTCTAATTTTATGGTCGGGGGGCCATTGTTAGATTGAACATTGTCAAACATGTGTTCTGATCATACTGATCGTGGGTCTAGCTCTAGTTGGAGTGGAAGTTCAGCCTAGCTCCTATAGATGTGAGGACATAAATTTTGAGCAGTTTGGAATTCTGTAAGTGGGCAGAATTGATAAGAGTCATAGGTCTGGCATTAGATAATTCTCTAAAGTGTGGCATCAAAGAATTTCAGCTCTATCATGTTGAGGGATGCAAACAAGTTAGATTCAAGTTGGACACCTGGTTGACTGAGTCCAGGTTTTCTTGGAACTTTTTATGTAGAGTTCTATCCGGTCATTCTAGAAAAGGGATATGTAGCTGTGGGTCCACTAGTGTCACTTGATGAAAGGAGGCGTTGTGGATTAACCATGTGTATAAAATCAGATCCGTTGGATGTTTAGGTGTCTGATATGTCCATGTGCCTCTTTTGCTTCTAACGCCGCTTGGATTGGGATACCTTGTTATTCTTCGTCCCATTTCATCCCATAGGGATTTGCTAAGCCACCAGAACCCTAGGAGCTCCCATCAAAAGTATTTTCAACAACTTCCTAGTGGAGAAGAAGGAGAAGGAAGGAAGAAGAAAGGGAACAACATATTATCATTAGGGGTTGACCTAGTGCAGGATCAGAAAGGGGTAACATCTTTTCTGCTTAGCTTCTTGTCAAGAAGAATCCATATTTTCAATAACTACTAAGGCATTTCAAATTTAAAGTAAAGTGTATATGAAGCTTCAAATTTTCAACTAGCTTCATGTTGAGAATACATATTGTCTATACGTTATGCATGGGGCTCATTCCAATTTTTCAGTAATTGTGCTAATCTTCAAACTTTAGTTAAATATTCAATGTTGCAATTGGTTACTTTTCTGATTGATGTATTCTTGGCTTTATTATTATTATTATTTGCTCAAACTGTAGATGCATATTTCTTCTTCAGTCAGTTACTTTTCCTCCTTAAATACTCAAGTATCATTTGTAATTGTTTACTTTTCTGATTGATAGCTTATAGGCTTTGAGACTAAACTGTTAAATTGCAAATGCAGATTTCTGAAATTAAGATGGCAGATATTCCAGATGTTGATCTGTCTCGTCTAGGAGTTACACAGTATGGGAACTTCAGTGTGGAAGTAATTGACCCAGTTTCTGATTACTTGGAGCTAATGGAGGTAATAGTTCGGGAAATATCATTAATAAATATCTTGAATGTCCCACATTTATTTTTTTTTCCTTGTGCTAATCACTCATCTCCATCTTTCTGTGCAGAGCGTATTTGATTTTGAACTTATTAAATCTCTCGTGTCGCGATCTGATTTCAGGTATAATACATGCAATGAAGAAAACATTGGTATATAGAAGAAATTTCACCTAAGGGTGTTCCACATTCGAAGTGGAATGCAGACGATCTTGGTCAACTTGGCGAACCTAATATAACAAAACCTGTATAGTGAAAAACTGTTAAGATTTAAGGCCCATTAAATCAAGAGAAAGGATAATCAAATGGGGCTTTTCTGTTCCCAGCCCCAAGCCCCCATGATGAGGCTTTCCATGCATTGAGGTGGACCCATGAGCTTATCCACACAGAAGTAATAAATATAAATAGAAAAATATAATTTGAGGAGCGATTGCTTAAGATCGACTTTATGGAATGATCAACTTATTCATGATTTGATCTAATGCATTGGGGATCATCTAGCCAATATCTGAACTATTCAGATGATGTGTTCACACAATTCACCAAGAGTGAACCCAATTTCCAAAATATTCGCCTTCAGGTTTTAAAATATGATATGTGAAATTACTAGTTTGCATACCATTTGAAGAGAGAGAGAGAGAGAGAGAGAGAGAGAGAGAGAGAGAGAGAGAGAGAGAGAGAGAGAGAGAGAGAGAAAAGAATAAGTGCAAAAAAAAAAAAAAAAAAGGTTTCGCAGCCCACTTCATTGCACATTGCCTAAACCAAGTTCTCATTCCTTCTGCTTGATTTCTGTGTGATCCTGGATCTATATAAGGTTTAGTTGAAATACTCAATATCCTATTTTTAGTATTTGAAGGCTCTCTAAGAGTTATTCATGAAGTAAGTTTACTTCTTGACTAACAATAAACTCAATATGATTGAGTTAAGCCTGTATCTTGTCATCAGCATGAGTTTTACTTCTCTTTTATGATTCATTAATAGAACAATTACTGAACAATTTATGGGCATTCCACTCTTAATGAACTATGAAGTTTATTGCTTTACTAATCTTGTGTTGAAATATGTCCTTTCAGATTTGCATTTGATGCGATGCATGCAGTAACTGGTGCTTATGCAAAACCTATTTTTGTTGATAAGCTTGGAGCTGATCCCGTATGTTTGTGTGTTTCCTGATAAATTAAAAAATTGAAATCCTATATGCCACCAAATTTTTTTTACTCTAGATGATATCTTGCAGGGCTCCATAGCAAATGGAGTGCCACTCGAAGATTTCGGGCATGGTCATCCTGATCCTAATCTTACGTAAGAAAGCAAAATCATTATGGGCAACGTGTTTCTCTGTTGTAATAATTTCATTCTGATGCGTTCCCTTTAAAACAGGTATGCCAAAGATTTGGTTGATGTTATGTACAGTGAGAATGCACCTGATTTTGGAGCAGCAAGTGATGGTCTGTAATACTATAAGAAGAATCTCTTCCCTAACATTTGCAATGATGTCACTATTTTTAACTTTCTCCCAAAAAAAAGAAGAAAAAGTGACTTTCAACCTTTATGTTCGTTCTTCGACGAGAAGTAAGACTTAGGCGATGTGGATATCAGTTCAATTGTCACAAACAGTTGCATGTAGGGATGTAAATGGGTACCCGATTCTCCGATTACCCGGAGGTTCCGACCCGCTAAAAACCGGGTCTGGGTCCTTATATAGGCCCCGATAAGTAAATGGGTCCAGGTCCGGTTCCACCTTGGTTCGGACCCGTGGACTCGAGACCCGACACATTACCTCAATTTTTGAAAATCTCTCCTAACAACCATGCTTTTTTTAATATTATTCTCTACCTAAACCCGGATCCAGACCCGTCCCATATATGATTCTGGTTCCGGTTCCGGAGCCAAGAAACTGGTTCTGAAATGGTTCCGGGTCCGGATCCGGTTCCACCTTCTCCTTAACGGTTCCGGGTCCACCATGGACCCGGACCAGAACCGACCCGTTTACAACCTTAGTTGCATGTGTGTTTGAATTTGGATCCCATTCTTACTCCATAGTTGCCTTACCCACATCATCTAATATTTGCCGAGTCCCTAACTCTATATTTAGCTTCTGCACTTGACCTTCCCCCTTCAGTTTGGCTCTTACTTTCTTATGTGGTAAGGTTCCAGTCAACGTGCATCAGCTAGTTGGCAATTGAAAAGAAAGGGTGCATTAGCTAGTAGTGGTGGTGGAGTGTTCAACCCTTTTTTGTGTAACCTTTCCTAAGGACTTCGGTGTAGGATCTGTGCACTTCTGGTGTAACTCAAAAGTTAGCTTCACATTTCATGGTATGGGACTTTGGTACTCATTCATTGTTCTTCTTATTTCTAAAATGGACTTACACGATGGGTAGTTCGGTCTCATCATCATCTGCTTTTACTACTAGTAGTCTACTACTACTACCACCACCTTTTGTTATTGTTTTTTGTTTTTATTTTTTTAAGATTACTTCATTATTTTGATTGTGACTGAATAATTTTAGTTTTTGAGTTTAGAATGGAAACCTCAAACTGAAACCTCCTTTGCTTATCATTATGTTATCTAATTCAGGAGATGGTGACCGCAACATGATCCTTGGTAGAAGGTTTTTTATAACTCCTTCAGACTCTGTTGCAATTATTGCAGCCAATGCTCATGCAGCAATTCCATACTTTCAGAGTGGCCCTAAGGTATGCAAAAGTCATCTAGATCCTCTTTCTATTATTCTCTTCAGCCATAAAGAGAATGAATTATCTGTGCTTACAGCTTTGCTGCTTCTAGGGCTTAGCGAGATCTATGCCAACAAGTGGGGCACTGGATCGTGTTGCAGATAAATTGAAACTCCCCTTCTTTGAGGTTTGAGAACTGTTGAACTAATCCATCACAAATTTCACTAATTTTAGGAATTTTGAATTTTCAAGGGGAGAATCTCTCTCTCTCTCTCTCTATATATATATATATATGTATGTATATATGGACAGCCCTCTCCTCACTGTTGGATTAAATTATGCTCCAATGAGGGTATTTTTTGGGTGCGTGCCAATATATGGGGGAGGATCTCATCCAATGGTTTGCTTTTGCTCAAAGGTGGGATGTGCTCACTTATTTGGATGAGCTTTGTTGGGCTTATATGTTGGAATGTAATCAAGTAGTTAGCTGAAGGTCCTGAACTGAGCCATTTCCTGAATGCAGGTCCCTACTGGATGGAAATTCTTTGGGAATCTAATGGATGCAGGGAAGTTGTCTGTATGCGGTGAAGAAAGTTTTGGAACAGGATCTGATCACATCCGTGAGAAAGATGGCATATGGTAAAACCTTGATTCTTAAACATTAAAGTGGGACTTGTCAGTTATTTTTAGTGCCTTTCAAATTATTAAATGGGCAACTGTCATCACAATCTTTAGTCACAATATTAATGTCGTTGTCATAAAACCAACAAAAACATATCTCGTGAAGATGTCTACCAAAGGTTCCACTTCATTTTCTTCTCTTTCAATAGGCTCGCTTATGCATCCCAATTAGGGAAACAAGCATTCACTTGTCATCATTAGAGGAACATATGGCTTGAAAGTTCACTTTTGGTCTTGCTCCAACCCATAAGCTTCCACATTATTTTACTATTTACTTTAGGCCCGTGAAACCTTCCCATATGTGACTAGATTTTTCTGCCATGCAGGGCTGTCTTAGCTTGGCTTTCAATCATTTCTTATCGAAACAAGGATAAAAAGATTGGGGAGAAACTGATTTCAGTGGCAGATGTTGCAAGGGAGCATTGGGCAACTTATGGAAGGAACTTCTTTTCCAGATATGACTATGAGGTGATGCCATTATCACATTTTGTTTGTCATTTCACATGGGACACTGCTCTTGGTTTTGCAAAGTTTCCATGGTTTTATCGTAATTATTTGATAAAGTTTAATTTAATATGGCAAATGGCGATTTAGGAGTGTGAATCTGAAGGGGCCAATCAGATGATAGGATATCTTAGAGAGTTAGTCTCCAAAAGCAAGGCGGGAGAGAAATATGGTAGGTTCTTTGCTTAATGTTGATTGTGATCCATCTAGTATTGGATTTATTATGTCTCTAATGCTAATATTGCCATTGCTGTTGTAGGAAATTATGTCCTCCAATTTGCAGACGATTTTACTTACACTGATCCTGTAAGTCAGCCGAGACAACATTATGTTTACAGCTCCTTAATCCTTCAGTCCTTTTAATCTAGCATTGACTGTGACCATTGAGGGTTTATTTCATGCACCTAAAAGTAAATTATACAAGCTGATTTAATTAGTATGCATTTTATCAGGTGGATGGAAGTATAGCATCCAAGCAGGGAATTCGGTTTGTTTTTACTGATGGATCCAGGATTATATTTCGTTTATCGGTATGCATCCCAACATTGGTGCATCTCATTATTTTTGGATGTACAGGATTTGGTATAACACTTTTCTATTGTACCATCCTAAATGTGGCATGCATATGATCCAGGCTGCTCAGCTATGAACCTTGCCATATATGTGATGATTCCAAATCATAATGCCTGTTGAATATTCCTGACTGGTGATTGCTGTACTGTTCTGTTTGAACAGTACAAATATAGAATCTAGGAAAGGGCTGTTGTAATTTGAGGATCATACAGTCGGTGGTATGTGATCTGTGTGTGGCAGGGGTTGTTAGATGCGAATGGTCTGGATATTTTATGAGAGCCCCATCTTTGATGATAGGGTGCCTATATCAAAAAAAGAATGTTTCTTTTAGCATGAAATGAATTAGTCTCCCTGGTTTATATGCAGGGAACTGGTTCCGCTGGTGCAACCGTTCGGATTTATGTAGAGCAGTTCGAACCAGATGTCTCTAGGCATGACATGGATGCTCAAATGGCATTGAAGCCATTGATAGGTTGGTGTGCTTCTCTTTTGCTGATGATTTTTGTGATGTTCTCATGTTCATCAATTCAATTCTAACCAGCTGTATACTTAACAATATTTCAGAACTGGCATTATCAGTTTCAAAGCTGAAGGAGTTCACAGGCAGGGAGAAGCCTACTGTTATCACGTAAAGCATGGTTTCCACTGCTGAAGGCTCTGTATTATTTTCTTGCTGAGTTTTGGCCTCTCTTAGATAAGTTATATGCTAGAGGAAGGATGCCAAACTTTGTAAACTTTGGTTAATCATCACTGCAAAGATGAGTGAGATGATTTCAATGAAGAGAATATTTACTCATAGATGTATGAAATTCGCCTGTCTTAAATTTGTTTCATATGGTCTCATTTTGTGGTTTCACCCGTGTCAGAGAATACAGTTTACCTGGCAAAGTGGACGTACATATGCATTTTAGCAGCTTAAAGGTATGGTGGCATTTTCCTAGTAGTTTTTTTTTTTTTTGGTGCTTAATTCCACTAGCTGTAAACTTGTAATTGTCAATCCCAAGCTCAGATAAAGAGGTCGGTTGACAGATGGCATTAAACTTCCGTTATTAACTACAATATGAATTCCCATACATGGACTGCAGAAGTGCAATCTATATCTATTCGAGGATTTGGCCCAATATATATATTGGAATGAGAAAACTGAATTCATGTAGTTGACCGAACATAGTCAATACTAGGCTCAGATGATTATTATGGAGTTCAAAAATGGAGATGGTTAAAACTGCTCTAGTTCAAATTTGTCCAGTTTGTTTTCTTCACCACAGCCAGATGAGCTTTTTTTTTTTCTTTGCTATGACATTATTATTTTTACCATCCAAGCTTTCCTCATTTACTGAATTTTCATTGTGAGGAGAGGAGGGCAATTGTTGCTGATAAACTTAAGCATCCATGTTTTAGACTGTTCAAAAAAAGGACCCTTAAAAACAACCATTTCCGTTTTTAAGGATTGTTTGTATATGTGAAAACAATAATTCAGGTAACTGAGGAAAAGAAAGACCAAGGTCGATCGCCATTTACTTTTTAGTTATTCATCTATCGGGAACAAGACCTCATGCATAATGAGGATGCCTTACCAGTGTGATATGCGTTGTTTGGTTGACACTTCCATTCTCAAAGGTCCTACGCTCCCACGCTCTGCAGTCCATTGGCACCGTGCATAATCATAACCACCTTTGAGAGCAAGATATTTCTCAACTTTTAGTTATGGACGCGTGCGGTGTTATACATACTGAACTAGTGAACTGTATAGTCTCATTGACTCCAGTTCCATTTCAGGTTTTGTCAGCCGTTTAAAAATGTTCTTGTTTCAAGGTCTAAATTGTAGGGGGTTCTCATGCATCCCTTTATCCCTTGTCACAAAACCTTGTGATATGTGATATATTCATTGATGTATAACTTGTGTCCTACTCATTTTGTTCTGGTAAATATCCAATGGACTATGGATGGTTAGACCAAATGCATCAATGGCATCGTCTCAGAGAGGGTCTGAAACTGAAGGATGCCACGGTGGCCTTTCTTACTGTTAATTCTAACAAAACAATAGTAGTAAATATAAATATAAAAAACGTTTTGGATCTTGTTGGTGTTGATCATCCTATTAATATACTAGATTTTGACCCGAGGCAGATTCCAATTTAATTTTTCTCCTAAATCAAGCAAATAAGGCCATGTCTGACAATCAAATCCTCACTAGCTACAAAGGCCCGTGCTAAGACCGGGCACAAAAATGAAAATATAAATGCAATTTTATGATATACATTCTGCAATTGTGTAGGTAAAAAATACAAAAAAACAAAATTGTAAAGCATACCTGATTTGTAAAGCATGGAATTTTGTTGATAGTTCAATGATGAAGAGAATTTTAAAGTATTGAAGACCTAAGAGTACCCTTGTCTATAAATATGTTATAACACATGATTTTAGGTCTAGGTCCAGGCCCTTTGTTTAGGTTGTAATATTTGTTTGGGGATTTATTAATTTACATTTTTCTTACCAAAATGATTAGTTGGATAGGGGGATAAGGAGAAAAAGAGTCCAATTAGGATCAAAGGGTCCGGATTATATTAGTTTTTTTAGAAAACCAATGGTTTGGTTCACGACGCAAGAACATGGGCTCCACCGTCACACAATGAGAGGGGCCATTGGACCGATCCAAAATTAACTCTACAAGATATGGAGTACAAGAAGATTTGAAACTGTTAATTTCTTTCAATTTTTGTTAAATCAAATGGAAAGCATCATTACCGCTGCTTGTAAGGGTCATTACCATTTGCAACTTTTCCTCCACTCTGAGTGGAGGAAAACTTGCATTTGCCGATATATTCATATATATTCTGCTGATACATACCAGGGGAACGTTGTAAACCGATTTTCCCCCCTGTTTTTACATCTAGTTTGGGTCAGGGGTTTGGGGCTTAGTTCCACAAAATCATGGATGGACATATATGATATAACGTTTAAATGTAAAAATATCAAATCACAATAAATACACAACAAATCATTTCTTTGGTAAATTTACTTTACCGGCGAAGTGAAGTGAATAGTTAATACAAGACAGAACAAAACTAAATGTTTAATCAAATTAAAAGGTGAGAGAGTAACTTTTCGAAATTTTCTTTTAAAAGGAATATTGTTTTTTGTAAGGGTGCTCTTGGGTTGATCGTGAGGTTTAGGTGATAATAAATGGGCCATGCTTAGAGTTTTTTTATTTGGACTGAGAGCCGAAGACTAGACCAGTTGAGTTGGCCTAGGACATAATAAAAAAACTCTTCTTTTTTTATAAGTTTAACATGGGTCGGGCTCGAGCTTCATCATTTTCATGCGGGCTGGGCTCAGGCCAATAACTTCAAGGCTTACTCAAGCTTGGGTTAGGCTTAGGCTTATAGTTTAGAAGTTGGGCCGTTTTGGACATTCCTCGGCCTAGCCCAGCCTGGTCCATGAACATCACTTCTTTTTTTTTTTTATGTCATTCAGTGGCATGAGAAAGTATCTTTTCAGCATTTGTTTTTGTTAAAAGGAATAGGTGATTTTTGGAAGTTAGTATTTTTTTTATTTGACCCCTCTCTTTGTTGTCTCTTGATTAACCATTCATATTACTTTATTGAAAAAGTAAATTTATCAAATACAAAGTAGTTAGTGAGTGAGAAGTGAACAAGTACGGTGTGTCAACTCGTGAATAAATCCTATGGTAAAAAATCCATATCATCTGGGTTTTAAGGATTAGATCCTTAATGATGAAAATTGAGTTTCATTATGGAATCAGTAGGAGCGGACTGGGCTCTCTAAAACCAAGTACAAGATGGATTCAATGTGAAAAAACTGATGTAGTACAGGCCTGCTTACCTCAATTTAGGCTGAGTATGGGTTAACCTCATTGATCTAGGCATAAGCGGACCACTTCCCATCTCTAGGATAGGCATATCTCAGTTGGCGAAAAGGCTTCTCAGGGTTTGATCCAGTCGAGCCTAACTTGTGTCGGGCCTTTTTGGTCTTCAAAAAGTATGGGGGATTTTTTCATTAAAATACTTTAGAAAAAAAAAAAGAATTATTAGACAACTTTTGACTGCTATCTATCTATTATATTTGCAGTTATTATAAATTTGACTGCTCAATTAGTTATATGATCGTTTAACTTTACCTTTTCTTTCTTATTGCATTTTTTTATTTTAGCCCATGCACTGTACAGAGTTTTTGCTGGTCTAAAAGTGACACTGAAATCCATTATAATTATGTGTTTAAGGGCCTGTTCTTTTAAAAGAATTCCTGACAGGAATTCTGAGTGTCTTGGAATTTAGAATTCCTGTCTGGAATTTAGAATTCCTGTTAGGAATTCTGCGTTTCTTTACCAGAATTTACTGGCATTTGAAATTCTAGGTATTTGAAATCCCTAAAAAGGTAGGATTTGAAAAACCAGTTTTGCAGCCAGGATTTGGAAAACCAGTTTGATGGCAGTGGAATTCTGACCCTTTAGCAACAACTTGGACCCTGTCATTTGAACTTCCAGGAATTCAGACCTTTGAATGAAACATGGAATTCAAGATTCTAGAATTCAGAAGTATTTCAAATGCCAGTATTTGAAATTCCCAGACAAGCACCAGACATGAATTCTATGAATTCTGGTAAAGAAACGGGCCCTAAGTGTCTAATGGCAATGCACATCGTATACTTTCCAAGAAATTTCCAAACTAAACATATCTTGAGTCACTGGAAGGGTTTTTTGTGCATGCACACATCTATGTATTCTTTTGTTATGGTCCTAAATAGTTATAGAGCTTGATTTGACCCGCTCCATCGATCCTAGGGCTTATTGGTTAGGTCCATAACATTTGGTATCAATGCCGATGTCAACGTCTTAAGCTTTAGAGTCATGGAAAGGCTTTTCTTGTGCATGTCAAATAAAAAATGCTGCCAATAAAAAAATTGAGATTTAGGAAAAAGAAGAAAAAGAAATGCTCCACACCTTAGATTTTTTCCTTTCATGTTACAGGAAATGATGGCAATGGGTGCTTGCATTCAACAAAAACTTGTTACTGCAAAATTTATTGTTTGTTGGTGGTAGGAGTGTTTTGGGGTAGGAAGAAAATGATCCAGATAACAAACAATACGTACTGTCTCAACTGCAAGACTTATACGGACATGAATTTGGGCGCTTATGTAGCTGTAAACTTATATGTTCAACTTTACCGCTAATTCATATGGTGGTGAAACCGTACTTGCAGGTTTACTGCTGATGCGACAAAGTTGCAAACTGATTTTTTTTTTCTTTTTTTTTTTTTGTTATCTGGGTTGGGTCAGGGGCCAAGGGTCAGGTCCACAAAATGATGGATGAACATGTATGATTAACATGAATGTTAACTATTATGAAATTTAATTCATAATAAAGAGATTCAATAAAAGAGCCGTTACGAAATGATAGAGATGGGGTGTGTGGTTTGCTGGTTTGACGATTTTATGCGCGCACCATGCAAAGTAACATAGTGAGGCATTTGGAAGAGTTCAAAGAGGAACTTTGATAGACATTTAGGAGAGTCAAAATTAATTTCAGCCGCTCAAAATAAATTAGGCTGATTTCTCAATAAAGATAGTCTCTTGCATATAAAATAATTGATTCTTCACAAGGTTGTGAAAATTCCACATTTGACCATTGTAAATCTTCATTTTCATGTCCGATCCCACCGCATGGGATTTGAAAACTCTCATTGTTTCAAATCTATCCATCAATGCCAATTTTATGATGCAATAATGTGTACCAACATCAATGTGAAATCCTCTGGTACAAATCTTTAATAAAGAATCCCTAAAAAGTCTTGGAATGTGATATTTCCTTGTGGATTCTTTTCCTAATATCAAACCTTGGGTCTACTTCTTTATTAGGATTCGGATAATTCCTATTTGGGGGATTTCTAAATTCTCACACATAGTGGAATTCCCGAATGCTCATTTGTATTTGAACATCCAAAAATTCCACCAAAAATGCATAAGTGCTGGAATTTCAAAATTATTAATAAAGAATCCCTAAAAAGTCCTGAAATGTGATATTTCCTTGTGGATTCTTTTCCTAATATCAAACCTTGGGTCTACTTCTTTATTAGGATTCGGAGAATTCCTATTTGGGGGATTTCTAAATTCTCACACATAGTGGAATTCCCGAATGCTCATTTGTATTTGAACATCCAAAAATTTCACCGAAAATGCATAAGGGCTGGAATTTCAAAATTATATTAAAAAGTTTACGACCTTTTAAATGACTGAAATTTTGAGATTATTGTGAAGAGATTTGGCATTTGCAAATGTTAGATGACATGCCAACACATCACGTCTAATAAACCTCAACACCTCAATTTTTTGTTAAAATTTATAACAAAAGAAACAGGCCCAAAGTAACAACAGTAATTTAATTTCAATCATGGCAGGAACAGAATCCATCCCAGGAGGCATGACACTACCAAACCTGCCAATGAGATAGAGCAAGAGGTGGTAAAGAGGACAGCTATATTATAGCTTTTGCAGAACATGATCCCACATATTAATGTTTTATTCATGGGATCGAGTATCTATGTTCATTATTATCTATTATTAGATGAATAATTGAATGACTTTAGAGATAAAGTTGAAAAGTCATTCTAAACCACATCAATCCCAATCACAAGATATTTGGCATCAAACCAAATCATGTGTGCTTCTAAAAGCAAGACACCCAGAGGCCCAGACATACCACTATCTAGATTTATAATTCAAGTGGGTTGCCAAAAAAAAATGGTTGATAATGATGTGCACTAGTGACAACGCAACTGCATTGCATATCTCTTATCAACTTCGCCAAACTGCTTTATTCGGTCTACAAATAGTCCTCACATTTGCCAGCCCTATTAGTTGGGACCTAAGTGCTCAGGGCGCGGAAAACAGAGATGGAGTGTGGAAATGCTAAATTTTAAAATAATTATAGGTTGGAAGCGCCTATATAATATAATTTTTGTGAATTTATAAATAATTAACTAATGGACATAAATATATCTTATCTATATATTTAAGTATGAAAAATAGAGAACAAAATAAATTTGCAATTTCATCACATAAAATAGATAATTATCAATAAGTTGGAAGAAATTTCTTCATTTAAAAAATAAATGTCAAGCTTATAGAAAAAAATTGCATATAAACTAAAGATTCCGGTTGTAAGGGGAGGTTTCGGTTAGTAAGGTTGGGACTATTACTGTCCTAGCAAAATGTAGCTATCCAAGTCTAATGATAATCTCATCGAGATGCCTTTTGAGTCTTGTGTGATTGGGGTGTAACTCATCCTGATTAGGTCAGATTTTGGGCTCACCCAAGCCCAATCTGTGTAGAATCTCCAAATTGAATTGCGAAACCAACCTTAATGACTTGGGCATGAGTGAATATCTTGAGTCATTGGATCTTGGCCTTTTGGCTTAGAACTAACCATTGGATCTAAATAAGTGGGACATAATGTGAACAAATTTGAATAATGAAGGATTTCATCAGCATTGTGTGAGACGTTTCCCTAAGGGCAAGGTTATGTTAGTCTCGGTAATAGTGCTGACCTGGCTTATTTTGATCCCGACTTCTGAATTCAACAATAGTGTCAAGATACCTCTAACTCGGCAGTAGTGCCAGCTAGCACCGAGCTTGAGTTGGCCTCGGTAAGAGTACCAACTAGGCTCACCTCGGTTTCGGTATAAGGCACCTCGGCAATAGTGCCCGGATGCTGTTAGGAATTTTGTGTTTTGCAATTTGATGGATGCATTGTCATATTAGCACCATTTGAATTTTCACACTTGCATTGATTTGGAAAAACTTGAAATCTTGATTTACACATGCATTGGTTTTTAGGTTTGTATAAATATTGATTTATGCATGTTTTGTTTTTACACTTGGATGTATTTTTATTGGAAAATAAAATTTAGAAATCAAGCAAGCCTTTAGTTTTAAAGTTTCAAATCTTTTTAGGCTTTTTATGTTTCATGATTTTAGCCCTCTTAGTTTGATTTAAATCATGATTCCAAGCTTGATTTAATGGCCCAAGAGTTCCTACATGATTATACTTTGAAATATGCAAAATATGAAAATATAGGAAATTTTGGTCCCAGGCCAGGTCGACCCGCAGTGGGCTCGGTCGACCGGCCCAACAGGGGACCCAGTCGACCAAGCCCATGCAGGTCGACCAGGTAAAGAGTCGTTGGCCCCTTTTCAAACGGTCAGTTTTATGACCGTTGTGAAGGTCAGGTCGACCCGGGGGTCATGGGGTCGACCGGGGAGACGCAGGAACCCACTTTTTGGGTATAAAACCAAGTTCATTCATTTGTCAAATGTGGAGATTTTCAAGACTCTTTTAAGGTGTTTTGAGACAAAGAAAAGGGGATGAACTACGAGAGACCAAAGGGTCATTTGAAGAACTAAAGCTTGGATTAATGAAGTTAAATCTCTAAGTAAGCTTTATCCTTGTTAATCATATGTTATATGTTTTGTTTAAATTATTGGTAAATGATTTTTAGCATGATAACTATGATGTGTTGAATCCATTATTCTCTTAATCTTTGATCTAATTAAGATTGGATTCTTTACTTTGATTTCAATTCAAGTTGTTTTAAAATCTACCTTTATCATGCTTAGCTAAAAACTTTATTTTCTTTTATAGCATGATTCTTTTACTTGATTGAATCTTCATTTGTTGTTTTCATTCATTTGAACTTTAGTTAAATTAATTTGGTTTTGAAAACAACATTGCACATGCATCACATGTCTTAAGTTAATTAATTTCATACAACTTGTGAACCTTTGATTTTCATATCATTAACAAGTTTGTGTTCATACATGTGATTTGCATTAAACTTCAATTAATTATTTTATGTGCCTTAAACTTTGAAATGCTTTAAGCATATATTAATTGAGCTTTATTTTTAAACTTGATTGAAGTTATCACACACACACATCATGAGCATACACATTTGCATTCATATATTGTTTGTGTGAGTTGGTGTTTCAATTTCATATCCGCCTATTTTAGAGGCATTGTAATTGAGCTTTAATTGTATCTCTTTGAGTGTTTGTTTAGACACTTCTTTAAGAGAAATATTTTTCTTGTAAAGGTTATTGCTTAGCCTAAGAAAAGCATTGTGTAAAGGTTATTGGTTAGGCTATTGAAAAGCATAGATAGTGGAAATCCGGTGGGGTGATTGGATCACAAGCCGGTAGTGGATGTAGGCATTGAGGCCGAACCATTATAAATCTTTGTGTAGTGATGTTTGCTTGTGGTGATTGTTTTATTAGCTTCCGCATCTTGTTTGATAAATCACCATTTGTGACTAGTTTATTTTAAGAAGTTAAAATTTGTCATTATTGGTCACATTTTGTAGCTCACCCTATTCACCCCCCCTCTAGGGTTAGGATCCCCGGACTTACAGATGCATCCGTAGCTGGTCTTGGTATCATTTTCAGCTTTGCACTGCCAACTGAGATGGAATGCTAGGCCATTATTACACTCCCATAAAGTTACGGCTAAATTACAGAATGTACTGACAGATAAAATGGGAGCTGTATGATAAGAGGTTGTCCTTATCGGACGATCACATCTACATTAATACAAGAAGTCGATGTATGATCCGACTAGACAGTATCTCCACCTACTCCTACTAAGGGAGCCTCATATGGAACTTTTCTCTATATATTTATAAGGGTAAAGATTTCAAAAAGGTACGCCACACAATGCAATACTATACAAAGATACTTGCCTTTCCTCTCCATTCATCATTTGTTCAGTGACAGCACTAACTCAGGCATCGGAGAACCTTCGGCTGACTGTAGCTACGGTCTCTAATATCTCAGTTTCTCCTTCCCTTTTAGGTTTTAAGGCAATCCATCATTCCCAAAGAAGCTTAACAACAATATTATGAGTTTCTTACTCACCTAATTAAGTCCGTAAGATATAGGAACTTATAAGCACAAAACAGAATAATTTTCAAGGCCCACCCAAATACTAAACTGGCCCTAGATTTTACATTGATCCAAGCTTGGCCAAAAGCGGGCTTGGGACAGATCGGGATCGGGCTGGCCCAGGCCACGAGCCCCCCACACTTTTTAGTATCTTTTCATTTTTTCCAGTCATTGATACGTAGCGCTTTATCCATTCCGGGTGAACGAATATGACATCTTTTTTCCTTGTTAGCTCTTTCCCGGGAAGAACAAAGTACAGATCAAATGGAGAAGGCCTTTTCGTCAGTCCGTCGTATAGCCATTGTACCGTTACGGCATAACCGTGAGAATTGAGAAAGACTTATACCGTTTTATAATGCCGTGACACCCATGTAGGAAAATGACGTTCACAACGTCCAACCACCAGACAATATGTATCCAGTTACAAATAGTACCCAAGTCAAACCAAACCCAGCAAGGGATATAAAAAAAGGGTGATTCTACGTGCGCCCTTAATATGCGGTATACACCCACATCCTTTTATATGAACAGTAAAAAATACTGTTCATATAAAAGGAATGTGGATGTGCACAGCATTATAGGAGGGTGTATATAGAATCACCTTAAAAAAAATTCCAATTCCCTTCATTTCATCTCCAAATGGTAAAATAACAAATTGGATCTTTTCAATTAGCCATGGCCCGCCCCATCAAATAAAAAATCTTAGATATGCCATTTTCACCAACTGAGGCTCGACAAAAATGATTAAAATTAAAAAATAAAGGTAATATTTATAAATTGTATCACATAGTCTCTTCTTAGAGTTTCCACGTTACGGAGATGGGTTCATGGCCGGTCCCATTAACTTGATCCAAACCATTCATAACGTAGGTCCTTTTTCTATGTAATTGGCATATAACTATTTCATTCAGAGTGATATGGATACATTCATCATTCAGTAGGAAGAAGTAGGGGCTTACATAATAATTAATCTCATTTTCCACATAATATGTCCGATCAAGCCCTAGCTCGGCTCTCAGTTTGGTAACTTACTATTAAATTAAAAGTAATATAAATTATCAAATCAATAGAGAATAAAATATAAGGAAGTTATGATGATATTTTATCTTTAGCGGATTGGTAGTAGGGATGTAAATGGGTCTCCGATTCTCTGATTATCCAGAGGTTCCGACTCGATAAAAACTAGGTTAAAGTCCTTATTTAGGCCTTGATAAATAAATGGGTCCAGGTCCGGTTCCACTTTGATTTAGACCCGTGGAACCGAGACCAGACATATTACCTCAATTTTCAGAAAGTTCTCCTAAAAATCATATTTTTTTAATATCATTCTCTACCTAGAGCCGAACATGGTTCTAAACTCGTCCCATATATGGTTCTGGTTTTGGTTCCAAAGCTAAGAAACCGATTCCGAAACGGTTTCGAGTTCGAATTCAATTCCACATTCTCCTTAACGTTTTTGGTTCTGGGTCCACAATGGATATGGACCGGAACCGACTCTTTTACAATCCTAATTGGTAGGGAATTTTTTTGACTTATTACGTGAAAAGTGAGTGTTTTTTTGTGATTTAGTAGAAAAAAGAAAGTTGCTTATTGACTTTCTATAAAAAGAGAGGCAATTTTTATGTGATTCATAAACAAATAAAGGCTTTTAAATTACTTTTACTAACCAGTATATTCCCTAATGGCCATAAAATTTATTAAACTTTGACCATCGATGGCATGATTGGGAGTGTTTTATGGCAACTGCAAGGGCAATTTCGTATTTTAATATTATCATTTTGCTAGATTTAGGTCTTCGGTACGCTACGCAGGTGAATATTTCGCTGGCATCGGCCATGACTCACTCGAGAAACGCATAATGCGAAACCGTGGCCCGCACGGACGGACTCCACGAATGCCATTCGTGTCTTCAGATTTGAGAATTCCAAATCCAGCCCGAAGAGGCAAAGACCCCACTCCTCTTCCGAAACTCACGCCAAACCCCACAACACTCCCGCCCGCTTTCCCACATTTGCTCTCTCTCTCTCAAGCTTCTTCTTGTGTCTCTCCCAACGATCAAATAATCCCCATAACCTCCAAAGTCCAACGCGTGTATGTAATAACTCGCCTTTTCAAATCGATTTGAATCGAAAAAAGCAAATTCATCTCTCTCTCTCTCTTTCTCTCTCTCTCTCAATCTTACCGTCCATCTTCTACCTCTCTCGATCCCGACCGTTCAAACACCATGGAAGACGAGTTCACGAACTCGGTCGAATCCGGCCTGAAACTCGCCAAGCGCATCTACAGCGGCAAGGATAGGTTCGTCTCTCCGCCGAGGCCGGTTGCCGTCATGGACAGAGGTCCGGCGTCCCGGACGACGTACCTTCCGACCGCTCCGATGGTCTACGCCGTGATCGGAGATCCGGCGATCGTCGACAATCCTGACGTTCCGAGCTACCAGCCTCACGTCCACGGCCGCTGCGATCCGCCGGCTCTGATCCCGCTGCAGATGAACGAGATCGCGATGGAAGTGGAGTGCGATCTGGACACGGCGTTCGTGTCCGCGAGGGGATCGTGGCGCGTGCACTGCGTGATGGGAAGCAAAAGCTGCGATTGCCGCCTCATGGTCCCCATGGGCGAGCAGGTCTGTTTCAATTTCATACCTTGATTGATTTTGATATGATTTTTATGATTGTTCTGTTATGGATATGTTCTCAGTTGATGTTTGTTGATTGATGTCATTGTCAATTTGATGCGTTCTCTTTCTTATTCAAATGATATTCGTAGGCGATGGTGATTTCTATTTTAAAACATGATTGCTTCATTTGTTTATGATGGAATCGATTTAAGACGTTTGATTTTGCATCTGATCTTGTTTTTTGGACCAGCTTGATGTTTAGATAAGGACTTTGTGTATTTTATTCTTTCTCTGTTGATTTTTTTTTCTTAATGTATTGGCATTTGTTTATTCATTGTTCTCAATCAAGATATGATTTGGCTAACAGGGTTCAATTCTAGGTGTTGAGATTGAAGTAGCGAGAAGATCGTATTCTACCCAACTTATACAAATGGAAGAAACACAGGACATGGAGAAAGCAACCAAAGGCGAAAATGGAGGTTTTTTGAAGCCGCAGATGTTCTCATTAACAGTACCTAAGGTCAGTTATCAGACTTTCAGGTGGGGGTGAGTTTCATGTGGTTTTTTCGATTTTGCACTGACATTTTTCTCTTTTGCTTTTGCAATTGTTCTTTTTCAAGGTTGATGGAGGGTCCAATCTTTCCATAAAAGTTAGTTGGTTGCAGCAATTGTTGTATACCAATGGTCAGTTCTGTCTCAGTGTACCATTTGACTTTCCAGAATATATTACTCCACCTGGAAAGAGATTTCCCACCAAAGAAAAGATACAGTTGAATGTGAATTCTGGTTTAGCAATGGAAGTTACAATCAACACTGCTAGCCATCCTTTGAAGGTATACCTTTATCTGTAGATTTAGTAGCTGCTTGCGAGCTTTGCTATTATGATCCGACTCCGCAAAAAGTTTTAGTTTGGTGCTTGTTTTCTTTTGGACTCCCACTAGATGGATTGCTTGGTCTTGATGAAATGATATGGATATTTTCCAGGAAAAAAGACGACAAATGGGGAAAATGGGTTTCTTGTATGAAGCAGACGTACTTAAATGGTCAACTACTGATTTTCGTTTTTCCTATACGGTGAGATTCCAATTGCAGTTGCTTTTTCTGTCGTCACTTTACAACCATGTTTTTTGGAAAATGTGTGATTGTGATGAGCTTAAATGCTGGTCATGGGTCGTAATTTCAGTAAATATGTGGTATGATTATGAAAGCAACCAACTTTCATCTGTGCATGTACGTCGGAGTTCTGAGTATTGAAGGCTTAGAAATCCGATGACTTCGAGGCATTACCCTCAATTCCACTTTTGTGCTCCTTGGCATGGTAAAAGGGATGTCAAGGACTCAAGGACCTTGAGCCTTTTGATTTCAGGTCCTTGAATCATCCACTGCCATTGTACCCAGACAAAAATAAATCAATGTTAACCCAAAAGCTTTTCTTTTTTCTTGTGTGATGGCATTTATTGCATTTTATTTTGTGTTCAAATGACCATTGTGGCAAAGTTTGCATGCCTTGTGGAGATCACTTGTTCAAATTTAGTATAGATTGATAGAATAGTGTTCAATTTATACGATTGAGCTTGAAGATCCCAATGGGCAATCGTTTTCTAATCATCAATCAGTAACTGTTCCAAGAAGTATTATTGAAAATTGAGATATTCTCAAGGTGATGAAAGAATATTATATGCCCATTTACTGGTAATGAATTCGAGTCATATTGGAACCATAAATTATTAGTTCAAATCATCCAGATTTTCCTAAAGAACCATTGACCAGCCACTCTGAGGATAACCAGTAGAGGAGGGATGCTAAATATTGTTCACAAGTAAACATCCTGAATCTCAATCTGTTTCTTGTTAAACCATTTTCAAGCACAAACTGTAAAACTGTTGCCCTGCATTTGTTCAGAAATCAGGACTGGAATGTTCTTTGCTCATGCTAGATAAACATATTATCTCATTGAGTCTCTTATCAATCAATTTTTAGGCACAAACAAACTATAGAACTGTTGCCCTGCACTTCTTCAGAAATTAGGACTTGATGTTCTTTGCTCATGCTAGATAAACATGCTGTATTGATTAATCATGTGTCTTGTACATAGACTTGGATATTTAAATGTTTTTTGTCTTCATATCTGCAGGTTTCTGCAAATGACATATTTGGTTGCTTGCTTTTGCAATCTCCATCCGTCCATGACTTCGACCAGAGAGAAATATTTTGCATGTATCTTTTTCCTGGCCAGAAGAAACAGGTGTCTTCACTTTCATCCATTACTACTGTGAAGCAGTTGTGTTCTTATATGCTAGATTCTGCCAGTGCAGTGAATCAATTTTCTTGCCTTTTGTAATAGTATAACATTTTTGCTAAAAGTGAACAGAGTACTGCTATTTACAAAGTTTTCGTGCCATGGACAGGTTGTGCCTCCCAATTGAAGGAGATGTCTTTAAACCATTCCCTGGCAAGGAATGGGCAATGCAGTTAGTCTATCTTAAAGAAAGTGAATCAGTGACGCATTGTGTTTGTTTTTTTTTGTGTTTTTTTTAATTTGATTTTATTGTATGCATTCCTTTCCCTCTTCTTAGTATTACTATGCAGGGGCATAGCATATGCATTTTTTGCCATTTTGTGCTTCATGTTTATGACTAAAGAAATGAGTACTGGTTTCCTGTGTGGAAACTGTTAATTCCAAACATTGACTAAAGATATCTGAGTTATTTTTTCCCTTAGTTGGAAATTTTCAAACGTGCTTTCCTAGCTGGTTTATTGGAGTGCAAGATTAGTCATAAGCGCTTGACATCTTGCTACAACCTCAGGGCTCAGGCCACCCATCCCTTGGATTTTTATTTTATGCTTTTGCGATGAAGGTGAAAGTGGTACTTTTCATTCATTTACTGAAGAATTTTGACCATAAAAATTGGAGGCTACTCTTCTAATTTTTTTTTTCTTTCTGAAATCTGAAACAAATTTTTTTTTTTTGGCAATTCTTAAACAAGTTCCATTTCTAAAATTATCTGAGTTGAACACTGACCAGGATGTCCATAAGATGGGCAAAATCTTCATACTTGGCTGAGAAAATCTATGAACTAGGACAATTTCAAGTTTTCAACTGAATGCTTGTAATTGTCCAAAATCACAATAGCTGTATTTTTTTTTTCTATTTGCATTTTGTTTTTATTCTTGTCTTACACTGTCTGCATCTAGTTTAATTTTTGTTGGAATTGTATTGATAGATACACCTTATCATGTTCTAATGGTTTCGATAGGTTTTCAGAAAAGAAGTGGTTTTTCTTGTCGATATCAGCGGAAGCATGCAAGGAAAGCCACTCGAGAATGCTCGCAATGCAATAGCAACAGCCCTCTCCAAGCTGAGTCCAAAAGATTCATTTAGCATAATAGCTTTCAACGAAGAGACTTCTGCATTCTCATCATCTATGGAGTTTGCGACCGAGGAAGTAATAGAAAGGGCTACCCAATGGATGAGTGAACGTTGTGTTGCTGGTGGGGGCACAAACATTCTAGCCCCCTTAAATGAGGTAAAACGTCATTTTGGATTAGTTTGTGTGTGATTTTCTTCTCTACAGAATAGTCATTACTTATTTTTCTGATCCCCTTTAGTGTTTCTCTGCATTTGTGTGTGAGTGTTGGCCTGGCCTCAATGTATGAGTATAGTCAAGATTTTCTTATTACTTGATCCACTATACTTAATTTTGTTATATCTGTTAACATCTACTCTCTTCCCTTTTTTTTTTTTTTTCCTTTTTCTTCTTTGGTGTTATAAGCAAGTTTGTTCAGAAGATGTCACTTTTGATAGAGTAACATCTGAGGTTATTATCATGCTTTCTGTTTTTATGCAGGCAACGGAGATATTAGCCAATGCTTGCAATTCAACTGCTCATATTTTTCTCATCACTGATGGTTCTGTTGAAGATGAAAGAAACATTTGCAATAATGTGAGAACACACATGAAAAATATAGGATTCACGTGTCCTAGGATTTCCACTTTTGGCATAGGTAAGAATCATGGGGATTTTGGCCTTCCTCCATCTTATAGTATGGCATTCCCCTAGTTATAATCTCAAGATATGATAATTCAATCTAGAAAAAATTAAGCAAGAAAAAACTATCTATCACTTGCATGGGTACTTTCTGACTTATAAAGTGTGATCTTTTCTTATTAGATGTTTTAATGGAAAGAATTTTTCACTCCATAAATATTAAATGAAAAAGAAAAAAAGGAAAAGAGTGAGCGTGCCTTTTGGCGTCCTCTGGAATCTATGACTTCTTGCTTAAGTTACTTAAAACTTGAAGAGGTTTTGGAGAAAATGAATTTAGCCTTGTTGTGATGATCCCTAATATCAATTCTGGTCCCAGTTTACCAGAATTGATACCTAAGGCTTATATACAGTATTGAATGCCAGTGACTGAAGTCCTAAACTTTGAATTCTAGACATAATTTTGTATACATTATCTTCTACATCTAAGTTTTGAAAACCACCCTTATATCATGTACATGTTACATTTCCCTCTTATAGAGTTTTTCTTTAAATAACCATGCATCACTTAGATTTACTCTCTCTCTCTCTCTCTCCCCCCCCCCTATTAACTTTTATATGGAAAAAACATGGCAGGTTCATATTGTAATCACTACTTTTTGCGGATGTTGGCATTAATTGGTAGGGGATACTCTGATGCTGCATATGATGCAGGTATGTTTTTTCTGCCCCCTCTACGTAGAGTACTCCATTATGATTCTTGCCCTTGTGTCTGGAAGGGTAAACTATGGATGGAGTGATCCTCTGTAATCATAAATGTACATGTGCTGAATGTTCGTTTAGTAATCTTAAGAGGGCGAAAGACTAATCTTAAACATGCAAGTGAATATCTGTACATCACTCTCCTTTTGTTGGCAAAGCAAGGGGTGGATAGATCATCTCCTTTTGTTGCTTTTCCTTTGTAGTTCATTTGCTCTTTGTTGTGATTTTTGCCATGTGAGAGTATAATGCTTTTATTCCTTCTTTTTCCCCTACCATTTTTTGGCTGGGTGCTGGTCTTTTCGTATCCCTTTTTAATGGAAGTGGTTCTTACAAAAAAAAAAAAAAACACTCCGTACATCACTCCACAGTCAACACATGGGAAGAATGTTTTGTGACTTCTGTCTTTATGAGAATCCATCTAACATGATAAGATCCCAGGGCACAGTAGAAGGTGCTTACTACCACAACCTTAAGGCTGTGGGTTCAAGTCATGTAACTGATTAAAAAAAAAATCTAAGGCTGTGTTCTTTAAGCATTCTGTAGAGGTTGAAAAGACTCACTAAATCTGGTTTTCATGTTTACATCAATCAATTCAATGGAGGGTGAAACATCTGAAGTAACTATAGGATCAAGTCGTATTAGAGGAATGCAAGTATAAGACCATGCTAATCCGGTGAACTTTAATATGCAGTTATGTACCCCTTAGATAAGATGTAGTTATTTGTCTCAAATCTATTGTTCAGTTATGCTTCCAAACTTCTCAGAAGGAACAATCTTTGGTATTGTACTTTGATCTAAAATGCATGAATTCTTTAGTTTAGCTTTTCTTAGAGTAGGTTTCTTCAATTGATTCAGACATGAATAAAAGAATCAAAGCTTTTCTGTTTGTATTTAAAGAACAGGTGAAGATTTTGATTAGTTGAGAATGACATTTTAAATGTTCATAATGTATCAGAAAGAATTCTAAATTTCTCTTATCTCCTTTTATTTGGTCAGATTCAATTGAAACTCGATTGCAACGATTGTTCACAATAGCTTCGTCCAGCATACTTGCAAACATTACTATTGAAAGTTTTGACGACCTTGATGATTTTGAGGTAGGCTTTTCAAATTGGTTTTTCCAGTTTGATCTTTACCAGACTTCATCAGAGCATTGTTAGTGAAACATCAAGCTACACATCCAATGTATGCATTATTGGTGGAAAAGTTCCAATGATGACAGCACTGGGTTGCATCTGTCTCTGAGATAAACAACTCTCTTTGTTACAATTGATTTGGTATACACATGATCCAGACGCTAGCAAAAACTTGTCATTTACCCCTAGTTGCAGAAAAAAGGAAGGAGAAGATGTAAAAGGAAGGATATGCGAGGACGTGTTTGGACAAATACTTATATATGAAGAGGAGATAAAATCTTTTATAGAGAGCAATGAGAAGTTGGGTGGCAGTTGCCACATGGCAGCCTCTAGTTGCTGCCATACGGCAACTAATAGTTTTGACTCAAGTGTGGTACAACTAGACCACACTTGCAATGGTTGCTAAAAAAGGAGGAAAACAAAATGCTCAAATGGGCTTTGAACGGAAACCAAGATCCATTTGTGCGAGTCTCTTGCCACATATACACACATGTATGCGATTCCACTGACATGACTTGACCCGATCTGGCTTGGGACAACTTGGTTTTATCTGAGTTCTATCAGAGAGGAAGAATCGATAAAGGGGTCCATGCTACTTTCTTGATGCTTATTCCCAAGGTTCCATATCCAGTAGATTTGTGAGATTATAAGCCTATCAGTTTGATAGGGTGCGTCTGTAAAGTGTTGGCCAAGGTTTTGGTGAATAGATTGAAGCATTTCCTCCCTCTTATTATCAATCCTTACCAAGGGGCCTTTGTGGCTAATAAGCTGATTCTAGATGGTATTCTTATCCCAAATGAGCTCATTGACCCTAGGCATTGTCTCATAACTCATTAGCATGGGTTCATTTTTAAAATTGACCTAGAAAAGGCAGGCATATAACCATGTGAAATGGAATTTTGAGAGCAATTGTTGCTTTATTTCTGATATTAACCAGTGATTAATCTACTTTTTTTTATTTCTTTCTCCTGGCTTTATAGTTTATACTCCGAATATTTCTAGCTTACCCAGTCTACATTTCACTTTTAGGTGTGCCCTTTTCCTCTTCCAGATCTTTCATCAGAATGCCCTCTCATATTATCAGGCAGATACAGAGGAAACTTTCCAGATACTGTTAAAGCTAAAGGTATTTTAGCTGACATGAGGGGTACTGCAATAGACATGAAAGTACAGAAGGCAAAGGACATCTCTCTTGACAAAGTAAGGTGGCAACCCTCAAACCTGTATGCCCTTGGGTTGTGTTTCCAAATGTTTATGCTTTGAACTCTATACCTATCAATGCATTACGTTTGTTATTTATCACTATGCTGAAGGTCTTCTTAGTACAATGGACTATAGTGACAATGTACCTTGTTGGGCCCCAACAAAGCATTTGTCCTATCCTGCCTGAATTTCAGGTTCAGGCCCAGCCCGTTAGTTGTTTGCATTTTATTTGAGAATGGGCCCAAGCGATGACAGATGTAAACTCACTTGGTCTTGACCAGCTAGCCTGAGTCTGGCCCTCATTTACCAAGATTTGAGCTCTGTTTTTAGGCCCGTATGTTTTACTTGGGCCAATTTTATGGCCCAATTTCTAAATGGGTTTGACCTGGGACTTTATGTGCTTCTCTCCCAGCATGGCTCAACATACGGCTATTTATAATTGCAAATGGGCTGGCCTGGGCATGGATTTCAGGCCTATTGGATGGATCTAGCTTACATGTATTAGGTGCAATGACCAAATGGGCTGGGTTTAGACAAGCTTCATCTTGTCCGACCCGGCCCATGAACAATCCTGCTAAAAGCACAGCCAACCCCTGCCTGTGGTAGGCTAGGCCAGAAGCTCTCCAGGATTGCCTTGTTTGCTGCCAGCCTCGGTTGGTAAATTTATGCATGCGTATGTGCAAAACTGACCTTAAATTGATAGGATGAGGCTCAGATGATAGACAACGACGACCTTGGATTGCTTATGTCATAAAAATAATTCTCTCCCAAGTCCTAATAGTCATTGACTAATCAATGTTTAAGTGCATTTCAGAGCAATTTTTCAACTTGGTTTCCTTATTGCTGGCTCTCAACAGGTATTTGTGAGGAGATGGATAGATGTGCTCACATCTCAGGCATGGTTTTCTGAAAGCAAACAACTTGAGGAGAAGGTTGGCTAAAGTCTTTTCTTTCCCACTGCTATTACAATCTCCATTTTAAACTTTGGAACTATAAATATAGAGCTCTTTCAATAAATGTAAGGAAAACATAGAGTTTACTCTAACACCGTCCAACTTTTTGAGTTTCCAGTTCTCAGGAATTTCAACATCCTCTTCTGCAGCAAAGCAGTAGTTTGGTGTCCTTATTTTCATTACATTGGGGCCATGGTTTTGGTGATGTCATGCAGACCATCACTCTGATGGAGATGAGGATGGATGCCAAAATGATCTCCCTAGCTGGAAGATCCTAAACATTCCTTTCAGATTCTGTAGACAGTTACATTCTTTTTGTAACTATCTATTCAACTATTTCCTGAAGGGTACGAACCTTCCAATCAGAGAAATCTTTGGGTTTTCTAACCAGTGGAACCAGTGACACCAATGTTTGGATCACTGAACTATGGACTCGCAGTGGACATGGGTGCAGAGCTTGACCCTTTATTGAATATAATGGTCAATATTGCTGAAATGATTTATTAATGGGTGTCTTAAAATTTGTGAAACCAAAGCTCTTTATTGAATTAAAATTAGCATCCTTGTTATATGACATGTGATAGTCCTCTCAGCTCTTTGTATGGAAATTGACCACAGAGCTAGACATAGGTGGAGGATGGATTATGGAATGTCCTCTCTCTTGCAATTCCATTAGCCCTCCTAGTAATCAAAATTTCAAATCTGCCATTTGTTTGTTCTCAGTTATGACAAAACTCTCTTGATTCATGGGCATAAATCTCCTTGTGCGAACATAAACAAATCACTCCAAATTTTACATACTGTAATCATTTTTTTTTTTTAAATGTTACTTACCACATTAGATGTATAATTTTTTTTTGTTCCTTCCTATATTTCAGATTGTGAAGATGAGCTTACAGGCCGGTGTTACTTCTGAATTTACTCCTATGGTCTTACTTCAGAATGATAACCAAAAACCCGTCTTTGAAACAGAGGTAAGCATTGGTCCTAAATATAGCTCTTTTTTTTTTCTTGGTAAGATGATAAAATTGATTTTTTAGGTTTCACTGGAAGCATATATGTTTCAGTATGAATGACATGCAGTTGGTCCAATACCATTGGTCGTCCTCTTGGGTTCTGAATTGGCCTTTTTATACCATTGGTCGTCCTCTTGGGTTCTGAATTGGCCTTTTTATACCAAGTCTCTCTCTCTCTCTCTCTCTCTCTCTCTCACACACACACACACACGCATGCGCACTTAGCAGAGTACTACTTGAATTATATTGAAATTAATTAATTCATTTCAACAACAGGCCAAGAGAAAGAGCTCAGAGAACATTCAGTCCAATGTCCGCAGAATAGCACTACTGCGTGGCCTGGGTATTGGCTTTGGTAATGTGACTGCGACCATGGAAAATGCTCCTGTAGGATTTGGAAATGAGAACTTGGCAGAAACTAACGAAGTTTACGTTAAGGCTAAACGCTGCTGTAGCAAGCTTGGTTATTGCTGTTGCTGCCCTTGTTGCATCAGTGCATGTTCTCGGATGAACGACCAGTGTGCAGTAGCCCTTGCCCAACTTTGCGCTGCTCTTTCTTGCCTCGGTTGTGCGGGTTGTATTGATCTATGCTGTAATGATTCTAATTGAGTGGAGTTTCAGCCGGAAGATTTCCATTTTCGTTCTTGTACGTAGCACATAGTATGTACCAAGATGTATTTGTAATTTCCTTCTGTCTAAAACTCTGTAATGGTTCTGAGGTGTGCAATACTAGAATGCAGTGCTCGTTCCTGATTAATGTTTCAATTTTTACTTCTATCTATTGAGGCATCGTTCACTTGAGTGGATGGTTGGATGTGCTAGGAGGTCGTTTGTCTTTTACTCATGGAAGATGAAATCAGATTTACATTTGTGAATACTAATGTGAAGAACAATACTATGTTTGTTTTGAAGCACCATTTTCACATGAATAATCATTAAATAATTCGTATAAGAAATGAAAGTAGATGTTTTGAAGTGCAATGAATCATTAAAATTTGAATGATTTGAATTAAATATTTGCAACACATGGGAGCTTGGCACTGGCACTTTCTTAATCATTGAATAGATTTTTCTATAGAAACACAGAAAATTAAACTTTTTTTTTTTTTTTTGCGCTTTTCCTCTACATTGAATGATGAAAAAGGTTTTCTGCGGAAAATCATTCCACATTCCTCTTGACTTCTACAGCAAAGTGGTTACACAACTGCTCTCAAGTAGATAAATGACTATCAAGATAACAAAAGGTCATACATGATGATGTTCATGTAGATGCGACCAGCAATTTATTCCTCTGTGGGTTTTTTTTTTCCCCTGTAAACATAGGCCTCTTTGTGGTTGAGAATGTTTATTACTAGATATTTCGGTACCGAGAGTGTTATTTGTGCCTTTCTTAAGTATGTATTAAAAAAAAAAAACCTAAGAAGTGGGGCTCATATGGCCGCACGCTAAAAAGTAAAATAATAAAATAATATTAACTAGTCAAACCACTATGAAGACATTATCTTTTTTTTTTTTTGTCATGAAATTAAAAAATTGGGATTTAGAGAGTACTAATATCTTTAAACCCCATCATTTCTATCCACTCATGTGAATGATTTGGTTGGTGCATTACGAATCATTTCGGGCCGGGTAAATGAGCAATTTGGTGCATTCAGATTCATTTCGGGCCGGGTCTTGATTGACCCAACCGATATCAAATCCGATCGGTTGCCATCTCACTGGGTAGAGAGAGAGAGAGAGAGATGATCTCAGTCTGGACGGTCTGGATTGATATAAATGCATAAATACAGAGCTTGTACTCGCGTTACTGTCAAAAAGCATTTTCCATCTCTCTCTCCGTCTATGATGGAGAATATGAGAAAAAGGTGAGATCTTTCCTACACACGCAGAAAGAAGATTCCTGAATTTCAACGGATCGACTGCTTGTAGATCTCAAATTCTTCAAGAAAAGATCCGGGCAACTTTCTCCTCAGTATTGTGTTTTGGGTCGAATTAGGGTTTTACCTGGACGTGGTAGGTTGACAATTGGGGTTTTGGCGGAACGGTAATGCAATTGATTGGACTCTGTGGCTGGAAGAGGACGGTTGATTGCAATTGAGCTGCCAATGCAATTTGATTTGGTTTCAAGACATTTTTCGGCGGTTTTTGACAGTCCGAAAACGGTACAAGGTTTCAATGTCTTGGGCCGGAGCAGAAGATATCTTTCTCTCCACCTCTCTTGCAAGCTATCTTGACAGTAATCATCCCCCAACCCCCTCCCCTCTCTGTGATTCTAACTTCTTTTTTGTTGTGCTAAATGAAAAAAGAACCCTTCTTTTTGTAGTATTTTCATTGTACATTGATATAGTATGATGGTGATGATACAGTTTTTTTTTTTTTTTTTTGAGAAAGATTACATGATGATATAGTATATATTTGGGTGTATTGCTAATGCAGTAATTTGGGCTGTGGGGGAAATGGGCTTTCACGGAGACAACTTGAAAAAAAAAAAACATATCCTCCTTTTGGCCCTGTTTGTTTGCTTTAAAATTCATAAGATTTGAATACTTAGGGTGCTTAGAAAAATGGGTTGTGCTGCTCTTGCCAAGCTGAGGGCATCACTTGCATGCTCAGAGTTATTTAGTTACCTTTCTAGTTAGCCCAGTATTGTGCTGTTGTTATCTGTAGTAAGGAAGTTGTAGGATATTACACCCCATTCAGCTACCACTTATCCCAAAACCAATTGGTAATGGGAAACGGCACAACAATGATTATATGGTGAGGGCGAGGGCTCGACCACAATTATGACCGCTCAGAAGCGAGGGTGGACGTTGACCTCAACAAAAGTTATGACTGATTTTTCCAATCTGCTATAGTGGGTTATGAGTTGGTTTTTATGGTATTCTAGGCATTTTAATTTTGTTTTTTTTTTTTTTTAGATTTGAGATTTAGTCCAAGTAAGAAAGCATTTTTAGAAACTTATTTTAGATGGAAGTTTCTCGTACAATATGAAAACAAGACTATGATTTAAAAAAAAATTTAAATTCATAAATGCACATAGCATGAAATAAAAATTGGATGTTTCTGTTTGTTTTAAGAATTATCTCTAACAGTTATATGTTGAAGCCTCAAAATCCCTATTTCTTATGTGCTTTCTTCTTGAGACCAATCTTACTAGTTCATCTTGTGTCCCATCTAACTTTCCTGCATCAGCAAAGCCTCGTCCCATCTATTTGTTGAACTACTTTTCTACTCATCCCTAATTAGGGCTATTTCACTCAAGTAACAACTGTCTCTCTCCAAGTTTTTATTGGTCTTTCATGTCTTCTAGTTCCTTCTTGCACTAATTTACTACTCTTTGACTAATAGTTTGTTCATTTCAACTCCACAGAAAAACTTCTTGTATTACTACGAGATGGGAGGAAGCTTTTGGGGATCCTTCGATCCTTTGACCAATTTGGTACTATACTCCTCAATTTAAGATATGTTTTGATTTTTTTTTTTTCCTAGTTTACACGGTTGCTATTTGCAAAATCACGTAATTTGTTTTGTTCACAGCTAATGCTGTTCTTGAAGGTGCCTGTGAACGTGTCATTGTTGGAGATCTGTATTGTGACATTCCCTTGGGTCTGTATGTTATTCGTGGGGAGAATGTCGTCTTAATAGGAGAGCTGGTAAAGTCAACTTATTTTTTTACTAATAATTTCTGAATTATTATATGGGACAAGGCTTTGATGATGATGAGCGTCTGAAGTATTATATACTTTAGGGACTAGGATAAATGTTGTTTTTTTTAATCCCGACCGGCAACGCTAATATTGGGCCCACATTTTGGTAATATTGGATGTTCATGTGGCAGGCTCCACACATCGGATCTCATGACCGTTCGCCATTATCTTTCTAATTTTTTGCTCCTAGCTATCTAGATGGTGTCTTGCAAACAGTAATTGCATCCAATGGTCCACATTTAATACATGCAAGATATGTACTTAAGATCACTTGATGGGCTATATGGTTGGGTTTTCTCCCACTGGGCTCATCATATGAAGTTTTTGAATTCAAGAGACCAGCAGGCACACACAGTATGATGCCATGACAAGGAGAAAAAAATGGTGCACCAGACATTTTGTGCTTCCTCTAAATTTACTATTTCTTTGATACTAACAAGAGTTTTTTCTTTCCATGCTTGAATTTGTTATCTTAAATTGGTTTATAATTGGCAGGACCTAGAAAGAGAGGAGCTTCCTGCACATATGACTCGTGTTTCAGCTGCAGAGATAAAAAGGGTTAGTGCTACTTTGAGAGTCTGCTCGTGCTTATAAATGACTTGCTCTATTTGCTTCTTTTTTTTTTTGTGTGTGTGCGCATTTTTCATGCTTGCTATTGGCATTTTATCCTCTTTCTGTGTGCTTTGTTGCAAGTCCTTTTATATATGCTTTGGTCTGCACAAGTTGCAGAGACTGGTCCGTTTTATGCATGTCTCTGATTTGTGGTGCATGCAAAGATTGATGTGAATTTGATGCAACTTATGTAGTTGCATTACTCATAGTTTAGGTGCCATGGCCACGCTGAAATATCATGCTGCAAAATGCTAAACCCAGTCAAGCAAGTAGCAACTGAGATGCCCATGCATGAATCAATTTGGCACATTTGAGATCTTGGCTCTTCATTAGAGGGACGTATGATGACTTAGCGGTGGGCATCTCATTATTTAAGAAACAACTCTGTACATTGATTTTGTCCTTTCTGCTGTCCATTATTGGTTGCCCATCCAGTGAGTGAATTTCATATTCCTGTTCTAATTTGGATGCATATACTTGTTTGTCACTTTCTGATGCTTCACTTTTAAGATGACCTCATGCAGTCCCTTTGGGGTTTCATTGAGTTTTCATCCTATCCAATAAAAGTGATAGGGGGATTTGGGCTTGTTCTCATGTTTCTTTCTTGAGCAAGAGCTTCTTCCTTTCAAGATCCAAATTTCTTCTCTCTGTTCATCTTTTCCACATCTTAGTTCGTCAATAGCAAATAAGATCCCCACTGATGTATATGGATCCCATAACTCCACCATATGTTATGTCATGGCATGCACCGGTTATAGTCTTCAAAAAACGAGGATTGCCGTCACAGGCACTCGGCCATAAAACTCGCCAAGCTAAACTTTCTTTTGTATGCAAGTAGCTTTTGAGTCCTGACCCTCCCAGCATTGCTGGGAAAAGGTTATAGCCGATATGATATGGTTTATATGGATCACCTCTGATTATGGCCCTCTGATATCTTTGCCTGACCTCGTTCCTTTATTTGCCATATTTAAAATTTATTCCCAGGCTTGCCCACTAGCAATTATGAATGAGCCTGGCCGATGCTTAGGTCAGGCCTCAATAGAAAGGATTTATGCCTGCCAGCCCAACCTATTTTTTTATTTGCCATGAAATCATATTAGCAAAGTGGGCTGTTGTGTGTTGGCACTTAATTTCTCAATTGAAGGATGAAAAATTGAGCAACAATGGGAGACCAAACCAACTGTAGACCATTGACAAGAGAGATGCTTCTACTTTGAACCTTATCTATCAAGCAAGCAACGTCCTCTCTCTCTCTCTCTCTCTCTCTCTCTCTCTCTCTCTCATTAGGTTGTGTTTGAATAGCATATTCAACACTATGTTTTCAGCATATAAATGTTTCAGGAACATTGCAGTCATGTCTACACCTCTTCCTAGAGCTGTTGTCTTGTATGCTGAAAATTTACATGTTCAAGTTGAATGCTTTTTGGGCCATGCAATTTTCCATTGGTTTTCCCAAAATACTTCTTAGTGATTGCAATGCCATTCTGTTTGGCAGGCACAGAAAGCAGAAAGGGATGCTACTGATTTGAAAGGCTCAATGAGAAAGAGAATGGAGTTCCTTGATTTAGATTGACAGTAACCTACATATGGAAGATGCTGCTGATGTGGTAAGTTTGTGTCCCATGTCATCTGCAAATATTATCGCGGGGAGACTGGGAGTTCTTCTTTTTTCTAATTATCTTTGGAATAATCTTTTTCGGGATCACATCTGTAAAAATTATCTTTGAAGGCAATACTTGGGATTTGGGTGTTCTTCCTGATGGAATGAGGGAAGTGTGAATGCAGTATTTATGCTCTTTTTAGGTGTATTATGAGAATTGTATTTTTGTTTCCTTTTTTTCCTTGTTGGTTTTAAGTTGGTTGGGATCCTTTTTTTTTAAATTATTTTTGAGCTGCTGGTTTAGTTTTGATGGCTTATCTCCAACATCTAATTAGCTTCCAGTGAATCAATTCATCAAAATTGGAAGGATTCAGCTGTTTCTTGTCAAGGGAAACTATTTAAATGACCATAAACATTACATATTGAAAGGAATGAGGTGGTCTCACGATTGCAAAAGTTAGACATTCAACTGAACACCAATTCAGACCTTCAACTCTCAATTTTGACCATTCTATAGAGATGAACCTCTCTCAATATTATCTCTTTTGTTCCTCAATGGTTTTGGAGTGCCAAATGACCAAGTGGTTACATAAGAATTTATGTCTCCTATTTCATCTCTCTCTAATTTTTCGTAGAGATTACATAACTACTCAACGCCATGCTTCCCCTATTTTTTCTGTCCCTCTAGATTTCTCTAGCATTTCAAGTGATGCATCTATTTGGACAAGCCTATTCTCTCCTTAAATTTCATTCTTCTATTATGCAGCTTCATTTCCTTGATATCTCCAAGTTTTCTCAATATTCTACTTTGTAGATTTGCTTAGTTATATTAAAAATAGAGATCTCTCTATAAACCTGTGAAACTGTGCTGCTTCTTTTTTCTCATTCATTTCTATGTATTTGGTGAGACTTTAAATGTCCTAATCTCAGAAAAGACAATTCTATTTCTCTGATCTTTATTTTAAATATCGTAGACTTTAGATATTTGTAGCAAAAAAAAAAAAAAACAGTTCTATGGGATTTGAATTTGGTTCGTGTTGTATTGTTCGTATGCTTCTTTAAATTTTGTTCAGGAACATTGGACTTTTTCACCAGTGATTTTCACTTAGACAATCCTTAGGTAAATGCTTTTTCTTTTTTCTTTTTAAGTTGAGGTATTCACTAAATGGTACCCCGTTTGGTAATTTACTTTTAAAATAAAGTGGAGTGAAGTGAAATGAAAAGAATGAATAAAATATAAGTAAGTTATGATGATATTTTGTTTTTAGTTGTTTGGAATGGAATATTTTTGACTTTTTGTATGGGGAAATGTAGATTTTTTGTTTTTTAGTGAGTAAATGTAGTTGCTTTTTGACTTTTTTTGGAAAAGATGGAGGGAATTTTTGTAAAAAGTGTTTTTGATGGGATGTTTAACTTAACTTGACTTTATTAGTAAATTTACCAAACGGGCCCGGGATCTCCTAAAGTAAGATGGCTAATTTCCTTTCTTCCTTTTTTTTCCCCTCTCAAATGGAGACCATCTAACAAATGACATTAAATGTTGAAGAATTTGACAAATGACAAAAAAAGTCCTCTTTTATTTATGTAGTACAAGTGGGTAATTTAGACTGCATGTGTTTGCCTTGGTTTGTGAATACATTTGTAATTTTATTGATTTTTTTTTTATCATGCCCTTGTTCATGTCCAGTTTCAAAACAGTTTGTTTTTTTATTTGTATTTTTTAGAACAGGTGTTGTTTTGTTTAATGACACAGAATTTTTACATTCTCCCACTAGCTTTAATGCTAGTTCCTATTGGGCTTGGAATTGGATACTTGATTTCAAATGCATGACTGCCAATTTGTGTTAAGAGGACAATCTGGACTAGAAACTGCCTAAAACAGGATTTGTGATATATATACACATAGACTTAAGCTGCCAGTTAGCCATTCATTTAAAAGACGTTCCTCCTGAGTTGTCCCTTTATTTTATATGTGATGATTACTAGTAATAATAATAATGATTTCCAAGAACCAAAGTCGAGCTGTTACACCATAATGTGTTATTATTGTATTATTAGAGTCTAGATCCAGTGCTCTATCAGTTTCCTGGTGTCCTTAAATAATTCCCAAAAGCTTTGTGGTCCAGCTGTTCCATGACTAAATGTTAACATGTTATTCTACTACCATTACAGGAGTCTAGATCCGATGCCTATGCCACTCAGTCCAAAATGGTATTGGCATGGGCTAACATGTGAACATTAAAAGGAAACTGTGGATCAGTCATGTTTCTTCAACTGGCATTCATTGCCCATTTTTGTACATCCATTTCCATTTTGAATGGAAGCCGTTTGATTGAATGCTTTTCTTTTTCTTTTTCTACATCTGATTTGGGTGTTTTGATCCCCGTACGAAGGGAGGGCGTTTGATGTCCCTAATCTGCCGAGCAACGATTGAAAGCTAATTTGGTTGCAAATACTAACAATTAAAATATGCAAGCACAAAGTGATTTTCCTAGAAATAGCACCAGACTTCTCTAGGTCCCATGAGAGAGCTTGTACATGCAGGAAAGGTTACTGTGGCATTTTTATGGTTCAAACCCTGGATAGCGAGATGAGAACTGTGATATAACTTGGCCGTTATCAGGATTGGTTTTTCATGCACTGGTAATCCAATGGACCCTAGCCTTTAGTGGTCCAACCATATGAGCGTTATACTAGCAGTCTCTATTATTAGTAGTAGATGGTGGCTGGCGGTGCACCGAGCTGACGACATGCCATAAGAATGACCACCGAAACATCCATCTCATGTGACTCCCAGGACAAAATCATGATCATTGATCACGAGGAGATGGTTTTCGTGGGTCAGTTTGTTTGGAGTCTTAAAACTTCTCATGGTATTTTGTAACCTTTCTTTCTTTCTTTCCTTTGGTTGAGAGGTTGATGGATTGATTCATGACGACCTGCTTTCATGGATGGGCATCAAGCAATAGTAACAACCATCCGGTGTGAACTGTCCGTTTCTACCGTTATGTTTATGTAATGCCTTTTTCAATCCCTAATTTCACATACGGATTTCATTCTCAGATTTTGAAGTCTTACGTTAAAAAAAAAAGTACATTGCATTGAAATTTGACTCGTTTTTTTTATAAAGCTGATTATGATGTTCGTTTCTATGTGGAGACGTCCCCGAACACCGAAAAGGTCTAGCAGATCTCGGCAAGAACCTCCGCCAGGGTCATGGCCACGGGCCGATTCACTTGATCTCACATTACTTCGGCTTCGGCGACCCAATTGCTGGTCTCGGTTACAATCAGTCGATCTCACTTCGGCTATACTACTGTCACGTCCAGTTCGGTCTCGGCGGTGCGCCAATATAGGTGCCATAAGCCACCCAACCAAGGCAAGGCCTGACAGTCACGTCCCATACAGGACACGTGGCGGGATGCAAGCACGCGCTGACAGGACGGATATGTCGTCCCAGCCGTCCATCCTCACCAAATCCCAAGCAAAGTCGTATCCGATGGCTGCAGCCATATTGGGACAGGGCCCGAGACAGTATCCGATAGGATCTCAGCCGCCAACAAGTCAAGGGGAGATCAGGCCCAATGTGACTCGCATTCAATGCAGTATGGACTGATCGGACCCTCATTAAATGCAAAGTGGGCTATGATGAATCATCATTAATGACTCTATGGGCTGATAAGACCCCAGTAGTCAAATCGCTGGGCCCGTTCACGCAGGCATTAAAGAACCTCATATAAGGTAAGAAAGGATCTAAAAAGAGGTATGCACACTTACATGCAAAATACTCCTTGAACGTTCCTCTACTCTTCTCCAACCTGCACTCACTCAGGCATCGGAGAGCCATGTCCTGCTCACGACCAGGGTCCTTTGACGCCTCCTTCTTCTTCTTCTCCCCTTTCAGGTTTCCAGATCAAGCAGCTCTTCTTCTGGTCTTTTGGATAAGTCCCTTAATGCACCCCTTTAGATTTGTGAGTATATTTTTTACACTTACAGTTTCCATTTTTTTTTATTTGCTCCCACTTAGGCTATTGCCCACGAAAAATACTTAGGTGACTGATACCAACTTTACAAAATAAGAATGGTCTCTTATCCCCATGTACTTATGATTTAAACTTGTGTTGTCACTTTCCCTCGCCGGAGGGTTGTTTTACCTCTCCGGAAGTTTACTTTCCTCACCAGAGCGCGCCCCCGTCCCCTCCCCCCTTTACTTTCCTCACCAGAGGCCCCCAACCCCAAAAGAAAAAGAAAAAAAAAATCACTTCAGGTCTCCCCATCGGCTAACTTTAGAAAACAACAGGAAATAATTGGACAGATGTATCAGCTACCATGTAATGTAAGAATCTGGCCAACAACCGACCGTCCGTCGGGTGCCAATAGACCACTAGTTGGAGTGTATCACCAAAAAGTCTACTTGGACAAACTTTTTGGCCAACCCATATGGTTTCCATTGAATATCACTATGATATTCAATGGAAACCATATGGGTTGGCCAAAATTCTGGCAAAAAAGTTTGTCCATGTAGCATTACTCATGTATCACCGATAAAAAGGACCCCACTTTTTACAGCACTATAAAATATGAGGGGTGCTACGGACCTCGACTGGGAGCCCGGGCTCCCATGGGGCCGTTGGATCCGGGCAGCCCGGGCTCCCAGTCGGGGTCCGTAGATTTAATCATAAAATATTCACCATCCCAAGGTTTTCCAAAGCTGTGAACACTCTTCTTCAAGTCACATGTGTGGCCCATTGAAAGGTCTAGACTCTAGATCAATCAGATTGATGAAATTTCTACCACATGGCCCATCTACCATCTCTCAACCAGATTTTAACTTCAATTGTAGAATCACCCATATCAATATCATCATCATCATAATAATATAATCATCTGAATGTGACTTGGAACAAGAAAAACTGCAATGTTGGCTCATTGACTCTCACGAGATGAGGAACTTTTACATTTTCCCGAGACCACTTATATCAAGTGTGGGCAGTAGAAATAAACAAACGCCTCATTTCATCTGCAGCTAGAAATAACAGCATCAGAGTGCAGCAATTTCACTGCAGTTCTACACACAGCAGAGCTTCTTCTGCTCTGCAAAAATGGTGTCTTTCTTCTCCATTTCTCATCTTCTCCTCCTCCTTCTTCTCTTCTTCTCTGCTACCTGTTTCTTCTCCACCAACGCCTCTGTTCATGAGTACTCGACCGCCAGATTCACAAGCAAGGGCAACTCCTTCGTCCTCCACGGCGGCAGCGAGGGCCTCTACGCATCGCTCCCGAATTCAAACTCCTCCTCCGTCGATGCGAATGGGGAATCCTATATACGGTATCTTTTTTTTTTTTGGTCTATAAATCTCTTAGATCTGTTTGTGTTTTTGCTCCATTTTGGATTGTTTTGATGTGATTTCTCTTAGATCTTGAGATTTAGGGTTTTTAATGAGGCAATGCCGTGTGGATTCATGTGAGAATTTTGTGTGTGGTTGTGGTTGTGGAGCTGGAGTTTTTCTTAGATCTGAGAGGATTGAGACTTTAAATCGGTTGAATGATTGAAAAGGATGAACCGATCGGTTTTGTCTTCTACTTTTTCTAAGTGAAATCATGTTAAAGAGTTGTGTTTTGAAAAAGGAAATCGGAGATGGAGTTGGTTTACTTGAGTTTGGTCCAGATCTTTTGTATGAACTATGAGTCTATTTGATGAAAGCTCCAGATCTTGTGTGCGTGGAGTGCAAATAGAGGTCTGATAATTATAAAAGCCTCAAGTTGACTTAGATGGGTTTTTACATGCATTTTTACACAATGAAATCCTATATATGTGAATTCCATGTGGGAAAACAAAACCATAAGCATTGGAATACATGTTGTAAAGCCTCTCCTTTTCCTGCATTGTATGTTGGTATTCTCTTTTCTTCCTCCTAAATTGTTTCTAATTGGTGAAAAAGTATACCATTCACCATTCATGATCTTGTTAATTACGTAAAAGTGGCGGTCAAGCAAGAAGCAGCTCATCTTAGTAATATAATTAAAGGGGAAGTAGAAGGAGGATCATTATTTAAAAGCGCTTCATATTTAATACTTGGTTCTTGCAACTAAACTCCTGATTCAAGGACTTTCTCCACAAGTTCCTTAGTTAATTATCAGCCTTGCCATTTGCTTTTCTTCCCATATGGACAAATCAAGTTCATATTCTTGAAGCTAGCTCTGTAACCTCGTTGAGTCTGAAATTAAATGCACACAGTTCCTACTAGGTCGGATTGACCATGAAATAAATTCCATTGAGTCTTTTTTTTTATGCCCAGTATGATCTTTGTGTTTGGCTCCAGTGACAATGGGGCCTACGGTTTGGATGGTCTTGATTGGATTTATGTATACCATGTGTCATGTGGATAGGTTTGCTCTCCCCTATTGGAATATTGAACTCCAACATAGTAGCTGATACAAAATTTATAATGAATCAAAGATGACTAAAAAGTGTATCGCACTTCTTGCATCATGTTTCGGAATGGATGCTTTGGGACCAGTATTGAAAGAAAAATATATGTATGCTTGGTAGTTGGTAGGTTGTTGAGTTGTGTGCGGAAGTTTTGCTAACGCAAACATCTGAAGTACAGTCTCTGCTTGAGAGCATTGACCTTTTGATCTGTTTTTGCACACGTCCTGATAGTCAAAAGGAGGTGAGTTAATTGTTATGCTCATATCCTCTTACGATGAATAACTTGCTTTAAGCTGTCTTTTTCTTGAATTTATTGGAGGTTTTGATTGGCGCGGGGAATGCTAAATACTAATAAAACTGCCCAGTTGTGAATTATATTGCTAAACTGGAAATTTTAGCTATTTTTGGAAGTTATTTACATGTTGCGTCTAGTTTAGTTCCAATATATAATTGAAGGAGATGGAGATTACAGAAAAACTACTTGTGAAGATTGCAGGAAATGTTACCCACCACCCCCCCCCCCCCCCCCCCATTATAATCTAGAGCAGATGTTTTGAGTCACAACTGCATTGACCTCAGTCTTTGAGATGTCCTTCCAGTTATATGATGAATGGGATTGTAACAGCAATACAAAACAGGCAAAAACTGCTTAGACATGTGACAGACGAATGGCCAGCTGTGATACCTTGGTGGGGTCCTTTGGCTCTGTGCATTAGTGGGATGTGGATTATGGCTATGATACCGTGATTTCTATATATATCGAGTATAGTCATATCCTTAAGATACAACACTGGTTTGGTATCTGATACTGCACCAGTACTTATAGGATAACAGTTTCAGTGATCCTCATTTAAATCCATTATCTTGTAGAGTTATTTATTTATTTACTTCTCAAAATAAAAATGCCATCATAAGTGGTGACAATTTCATTAATATGGAAATGTGTTATAGGCGAAAAGCGTTACTTCATATGAAAACATAATATGAGATTTGGATTTCATGTTATGAAAAGGATAGCTGTATCTGTATCGTGTCATGGATCTTGGAAAGTGTAGAGCATTTCCTGGTCCACATATCCATGTTTGTTTCTGTATCTACATCTATCTGTATCTAGGCATTGTAAATTAGGGGTGTATTAAAAACCAGCCCCCTTGGACATTCGTAGCCATCAAATTAAAGTTAATGAAGGCAGTCAAAATGAGATAAAGTGAAATCTTTTGGACCATCTATATGGTTCCCTTAGATCACATGGCTAATGTACAACGAGGCTTACTTTTGATAGACCCCTAATCATGGCCCATCGATGCATATGGCAGGGCTAGAAGACCCCAACCTAGTTCCATGTATGTCAGCTGGCTATTTGTCTGTCCATTAAAAAAGTAGCCTTAGTGTGGTTAGCATGGTTAGTATAAATATATGTTACACCATTAATGGCTCAGAAAAGCATGGGATACAAAAATATGTATTCATGAGTGGACAGGAGTAAGCCTAATATTGAGTGTTTCAACATGTAAGTTTCGAAAATTCAATTTTGAAGACAAGGGCCTGTAACAGAGTTGGAAGGTGCTCATTGCTCGAAGAACCACAGGGATGCGGGTCAAAGACACTTTACCAAAAAACAAGCTTTTCTTTTTAAGATTTTCATATTATTCTCCATTGAAAGCATAGATAGAAAGATTGGAAGTTTCAGTTAGCGTACTCCAAAATATTGAAATACTAAAAATGCTCAGTTTTGACAAGAGGCTGTAGCAAAGTCGGAAGGTGCTCTGTGCTCCTTGTCACAACCACGAGGACAAAGATTTGAGTCATCTTACCTATTATAAACACTCAGATTCTGAATTTTTGTGTTGCAGTATTTGGTGGAAGGGCGAGCCTTTCAGTATTTGGCCTTCTGCCCATAAATATCCTACGGAATGTTTTGTCCAATAGTCATCTTGATATGTCCAGGAGACATCCTTATCTCATCAACTGATATTGCTTTTTTCTATTTTTTTTTCCTGAAATCAGTTTTGATAAGATTACCTTTAGAAGGACAAAGGGTGCTCCTGAATCTAATGAAGGGGCCAACTTGGGATTGGTTCAAGCCATTATATTTGAGGTGGAGGACAGGGAGATGATCGGTGGTTCTGCCTACGGTGGTCAAAGAGCTGTTTGCTGCACGTCAGACCTGGCAAAACTAGGTGCTTGTACTCAAGGTGAAGTTATCTACCGCCCGTCTCCTTCAAATCCTCAGTGGCCACAAGTATTTGGAGTTTCATTTCATGGAAATGATCTTGTTGCAACTTTGGAATCTAAATTTATACCAATCACAAAGACTGGGATGTACAACCTGTATTTTATTTATTGCGATCCAAATCTCAAAGGTTTGGTTGTGGAGGGAAAGACTATATGGAAAAATCCTACTGGCTATTTGCCGGGAAGGATGGCCCCACTGATGAACTTTTATGCATTCATGTCCATTGCATTTGTGGTACTTGGGGTCTTCTGGTTCTCTCAGTATGCTCGATTCTGGAGAGAGGTTCTTCAATTACAGAATTGCTTTACTTTAGTGATTGCATTGGGTATGTTTGAAATGACACTCTGGTACTTTGAGTATGCGGAGTTCAATTCTACTGGAGTTCGGCCAACCGGGATTACTACATGGGCAGTAACTTTTGGCACCATCAAACGTACAATTTCACGTATTATCATCCTTATGGTTGCAATGGGGTATGGTGTTGTGAGACCTACTTTAGGTGGTCTCACTTCAAAGGTGATTATGCTTGGAGCAACTTTCTTTCTGGCATCTGAGGTTCTTGAACTGGTAGAGAATGTCGGCACTATAGATGATATTTCAGGGAAGGCAAGATTGTTCTTGGTGCTTCCTGTGGCAATTCTGGATACCTTCTTCATTCTTTGGATATTCAATGCCCTTTCTCAGACACTAAATAAGCTTCAGGTATACCCTTCCCATTTTCCCCCTTGATAGTTTCTTCTCTACCTAAAAGCACATCACTAAAAACGAACTCCAGTAGTTCCCTATCTGTGCAATATGTGAAGCTTGTGCAGTGCATAAACGAATCCTATGAATTTAGTGCTCAAAATTCTCAATAGAAGCTAGTTGATTACTTATCAAGTTTTGCAAATGATTTGTTACAGGCAAGAAGGATGCTGACCAAATTAGATATTTACCGGAAATTTACGAACGCATTAGGTGTAACTGTTATTGTATCAGTGGGTTGCGTTTGCTATGAGGTAATGTTTGTTTCACTTGCTTCTTTTTTTCCTATATAGAAATTTAACAACATGCCAATTTTTGAAAACTGAAATGAGTAGAAAATGTTACTGAAACAGCAGGGTTTGCCTGGTTATTATTTCTCTAGTGAGAAAATCTACTTTCGTGCTCTCATCTCCCAAGATCAGATATGAAAAAAATGTTAAAAAAATTCAATATATTATCACTTCTTTAATTTCCTGGAACCATCTTGTAGTCTCCAACTAATAATGCCCGCTGATGGATGTTAGATTATGATGCCTTATAGGTCAGCAATTGGTAGAATTTAGTGATTATGCCTTTTCATGTATATAGTTTTGATCAAGGCCAAATCATCTTCTATGCAGCTCTACTTTAAATCAACTGATGTGTACAATGAGAGGTGGCAGACTGCTTGGATTATACCTGCCTTCTGGCAAGTGCTCTCCTTTTCTCTTCTTTGTGTCATCTGTGTGCTTTGGGCGCCCTCTCAGAATTCTATGCGGTAAGCCATTATCCTGAGGTTCTTTTATATTTAGCTTTATTCGGAAAATGATCCAGTGCACTGGTTGCACCCAGCTAGGCAGCCCATGAAACTGTGAGGACCATCTATGTAGGCATACTTCCTCTTCATAATTCATCTTGCAAAACCTGTGCTTGGTGGATCTATGTAAACATTTGATAAATGCCTTACAAATGATGGCTCTGATTATTTTTGAGAGGACAAGTTCGACTCATCAATGAGAATCATCAATTCGAGCTCCACAATGGATTCATTAGGAGTTCAAAAGAATTGTGAACCTGATGATCCCTACAAGTTTGTATAGGGCTTGAGATATGGATGGTTTATTAAAATGATCTTTTCAAGATAGATATTTAGGATTTAAGGATGATTTCATCAGTATTCTTACCACAGACCTGTGAAAGTTAGGTTGGATTTAAGGGGCAGTCCATGTCACCATAGGACTGTATGTGCTGCATTAGATCATCTCTGCTTCATCATCATCATTTTCCATTTTCTTTTGGAGAATTTACCAATAAGGGAACAACTTCACATAGTAGATACAAATATACAATGCAGAACGGAACAACATTAAGACTTTATTCCCAGTGGAATAATTGTTGCTTAAAATGGTACAAGCCCCAGAATAAACTACCTTAAAAAATGGGCACCAAGAGAACTGAATGTATTTTGCTTCCTTGCAGATATGCATACTCAGATGAGGCAAATGAAGACTTCGAAAAAGAGGATACCCTAACTCTTATAAAGCCAGCAACGCTTGCCACAAATGAAGCTTGGAAAACTTCAGCTCATGCAGACACCAAAACGATGCAAAGTGGTAATGGTGGGCCTTTTAATGATGAGGATCTGGAAGAAGATAAGAGGGAGTAGGGTACCTTATTGTAGCCGTTTTCATTGTTTAACAAGATCAGGTCCAATTCCAGGAGTTAGCCTTCTACGAGAGTTAAGAAGGATGCCAGTTGCTCTCTTTAGCCTCTTATGAGTGTTAAAAGGACGCCCATTGCTCTCTGCACTGATAGATAAAATGGTATTTAGATGTTGGCAGCGCAAGGGAGAGAAGAGTGAGGTTTTCATTTTTTTTTGCCAGTAATCTTTGTGTTCATTGATAGTAGTTTTATAGGTATAACATAACTAGAAAACAGACACTAGATTGTTTGTTGCTACACAGTCGATCTTTATAAGCTGATGCAGCTGAGTTCTTAAAATGCTTTTTATTTGGGGAAATCCTAACAAAGAAAGGACCAGCACAAGTAAAGTGAACTCCTGCTAGCTGTTTCACATAACATGGGACACCCCCTATACTGTTCGGTTTTATTATCCAACTCTGAGTTAGTCCATGACCCAGTGAATTAGGTTGATTGTATTGTCATGTCTAAAGAGGAGCATCTAAATATAGCACAGTATAAGACACCAATCTTCCTTGTGCCTCACTGGTTGCTTGATTTAGGAGTATATACAAGAGGTCAAGGGTTCAAGGATTGGTACCACCCTCTTCTTCACAAAAAAAAAAAAAAAAAAAAAATATATATATATATATATATATATAGCAGCATAAGATGGGCTCCAATTTCAAAGGGGGAAAATCCAACTAATAGAACTGATTATTTTCCAAATTTTGACATAATATGTTTGAAATCTATTTTTACTGTGGGTTAGATGACAGCAATCAAGGTGAGCTCAATTTGGTCCGATCGTATCAATTTTTATTAAGTTTTCTAAACTAACCATCCTTACCAAAATCTCAAGACATTAGTAGAGTTTAGCATAAATACTTCAAGTGGAACCCGGTGTGCACATTCTGCAACATGCGTAAATTTTTTATTTCCAATGTCAAGATATTACACATGGAATTCAGACTCGTTACTGGCTGACTCTAATATTATATTTGTGGGATGCGCGGCCATTACATTATTGGAAGGATTTCAACATTAAATGGACAATTCTATCGTGTTGGTGGGTTGGCCTATCAGAATCGCAGCACTGGCATCACGTCATTAAAATGACACAAAGAGCTACTATAATTATGTCAAACATAAGCTTTTCCATTCTCGACCTATGAGTCCACTGTCTCTTCTTTTAGATGAAAGGTCTCCCATTCAATGGATAGGGGACTCAATTTTAGCCCCGCATGGATTCATTCCCCCTTTGGATCTATAATGATCCTAATATCTCAACTGGAACTTGCCCTGGACCATTTTATTTGGGTGAGTGGAGAAGTAAGGAGGGGTTAAATCATGAATAAAGTTAAATACAAGAAAGTTAAAATAAAAGACACTATAGGATATAATTTTACTTCTTCTCAAGATATTATACTCTGGAGAGTAAAACAAAGTGGAGAGAAATGAGATAAATTCTGCTACAACTTTCTTGTCCTCCTCTTTTTTTTTTTTTTTTCATTCAAACGCCCATTTTAACTTTCCTTTTACTTCTTCCATCTAATAAGCATAAACTATAGTTTTACATCATATCAATTACTTTTTTACCCTCCTTCTACTTTACTTCATAAGGCTATAAAAGGGTTCTCAATTCATATCCGAGGGCAGTTTTTGTATATGTGTGACGCCTTTTAGTCCCACATTGACTATAGAAAGAAAAGTGAATAGGATTATATATAGAACTTACATCCTTATCTTAACTTGCATGAGGTTTTTTGATGGGTTGAAGCCTATTAAAAATAAAATTGTGAGGTTCATGGGCCAATCATGCATGGTTATAGGGGGTTGCACATTTACAAATGGTATCAGTTGTTACGCTGCAAGATTTATAATAGTGATCATGTAATGAATGAGTTGACCACTTGAAGATAACAAACAGGTAGTTGGAATTTTTCAATGGTCTTCCTCGTGACTCATGACTAGAGTATGTTTTCTTCTTAGTTTCACAAAAGATATTAATGAGCTAGCCAACCTAACCAAGGTGGGGCCTACAATTAAGTGCCCAAATTGGAACAACCAAAGCCGATTCCACTTTATCCCTTCAATGGATCTCTCACTTGGGTCTTCTCTTCTCAGACATATGTTCCATCTTGGCCGTCGATGAAGCTTCGGACAAGGTGCGTGGAAGACAGAAGGGAACCACCAAAGTCGCTTTCTGCTGTTGGCACGTGAGTGTACGGTGCGCACTGAACTGTGCTTTACGTCTATTCTCTTCCTCACTTTCTTCCTGCATCCTTCCTCTTCCCATAGATGAAATAAAAGTGTCCCAAATGAGTGGGTTGAACTTGAACACCAATTGAACGTGGCTTTGAAGTTTTTGACTCATGCTTCCATTTTATATTATTGTGATGTTGGGCTTTTTGTAGCAAAAGGGGTTGTCGATTCTGTTCACTGAATGCGAGGTGAAATCCCTCTCAGTCTGCTGTTTCGATTGGATCAACAGGAATTTACAGAGTTTGAAACTCATGCGGTGAAGAAAAATGATGTGCTGGTCATTTTGTAAGGATGCATTGTGCTTTACTTGAAGAAGAATTAAAATTTTAGCAAAAAAGAAGAATTAAAATTACGATACATTTTTTTTTTTTGCGAGAGGATTTTATATTCTGCGTGAATTTTGCGGTAAGAACATATGCAATCCGGTTATGTGGGGCCCCACTTTTGATTCTCATGGCCGGCACCCGGCACAATTTCACTGTTATAAAACCTTTATCCATTATTGGATTGAATCTCAAAGAAATCTATAGTAAAAAATACACTAGACTTTAAAGCTATTAAATCAAGGACTAATATGATATGATGGGTCTCATTTATTTTTATTGACCATTAATCCCACTCCACTAAAAAGAAAGCATCTAAGTGGGCCCACAAACTTGACTCTATAAAAGCAATGTGCAGTTTACTTGTACACACAAAATTAAGATAAATTTTTTCTCTATTGCAAAAAATTTTAGTCGCACAAACGCACCCAAAGCTAAATCCCTTTAAAGCTGCCAACGAGGCAGTATAATTCTGTCTTCATTCTTTCATGGTAAGAATTAGTCATTTTTCACATTTTAGGTGGTGAGGACGTATCAAAATCAATTAATTAATGTCTAAGGAGTTAGTTTTCATTTCCCTTTTCCCTTTGGCTCATGTTACGGAAGACCTGACCAAGAATGGCAATTGATGTGAAGAACATTTGGTGAGGAGGTGGAGCAACATGAGCACATCCTAGCTCAAATCCTTGGATAATTTGAATTTAAAGGAGTTAACGAACACAATTCCCTCAAAATTGATGAAGATCCCACAAGAATATATGGTTTTTACAAAGCTATACAATTCAACAAGTTTAGATATTTTTGATGATCATGTACCAGATTTAGTGTTGATCAAATCACAATTAATTAGGGATGCCAATCGATGGAATTGATGTATGGAAAGGGCAATCCTCTCTGGATTATGCAACTAATATGGGCACCCTGAGTACAGAACTCTTAAGAGGTATATCATCTCCCTTGTTTCAAGTAGACAAAAGCGTTTATAGTGTCTGGCTATCAAACTTAGCTTGAAAACTCAGCAAATTCAATATGGGCTACCTGTGTCTGAGATTTGTGATGAAATGGTTTGTATTATTTTGTTTTTTTTATTTGGTAGAAGAAATGGTTGTATTGATGCAAGAAGAAGGTAGGTGCGAGAATGTTATCCACACTTAAAATGTTCGTGTGGTTAGGAAGTCCAGTTTTAACCTGGAGGTCCTGCCTTTGAATCCTTAAGGCCTTACCCGATACATAGGGTTTGTGGGTGGTTCTATGTATCCGTGGGTTTACCAATGATCTCCCAAAGGGGGGTCGGCGGGTTCCTATGTTATAAAAAAAAAAGAAGGTAGGTGCGAGAGACCAAGCGTATTTCAAAATCGTCCATCTTTCTAAATCTTCAAAATCGCCCATCTTTCTAAATCCGATCTCACTTGGGCCATTGTCGGATAATGAGAATAATACCCCCATTTGGTAATCTTACCGTAAAATAAAGATAAAGAAAATCATCAAATCAAGAAAATATAAAACAAAAGTGAATTATGATGGTACTTTATTTTTAGTTGTTTGATATGAATTTTTTTAGCTATTCATGTGGAAAAGTTGAGGGTTTTTTTTTTTTTTTTTTTTAAATCTTTTAGTGGAAAAAGGATGTTGCTTTTAACTTTTTTATTTGAAAAAAGAAGAAAGGCATTTTAAAAAGGTGTACATTTGATGTGACTCCGCTTTACTTTACTTTTTACTAAACTGGTAAAGTGTCCCAACGGCCTATGCCATTGCAACAAATGTATTAATCTGGGGACATCATCTTTGCGTGCAACGATTGGGAATCTTAAAGTTTCTCTTTTTTTTTTTTTTTTTTTTTTTTTGTAATGTGCGGTTGCTCAGTCAACACGTCATGAGTTCGTCTTGTACCATTGGATTTGGTATTTGGCATTTTGTATTGGTACTGTGAGTCCTCCAAACCCTGCTAACATCGAAAGACAAAAGATGACAACACTTGAGCTATTATGCACTCGCCCATGCAAGACCGATGATTATTTAAAAATTTTAGATGGGGTTTATGCATGTACTACCTTTAGCTAGATAACCCAACTGTGAGGAAAGTCGAAATAATTTCCATTCTCATGCTCAGTTTTCATAGACTAAAATGCCTTTTTCGGTGTGGAGTGCATATCATCTTCTTTGCAAAATTGTAACTTTTTAATTTATGCACATCGCACATAAGTTCTCCTCTTGTTAGGTTAAAAAAGGGAAAAAGAAACTATACCATATCCCACCGTTTATAATTTTATACTAGCATAATAACTCGTGCTTAGCACAAGTATGGTCGGCGTTTATGCATTAAATAAATATCTATAAATTGTAGAAAGAAAAAAAAAAGAAAAGAAAATAATAAAAGGTTATCATGAAAGTACCTGTTTATGTAATTTATGAGATAATGAGATAAAAAAGAAAGAAAAGAAATGAATTCAAGAAGGGAATGGAGTTTTGAATAGAGAGAGAGCTATTACAGAGAATGTGAAGTGGAACTTCCAAAAGTAGATTAGTGGGAGAAGACGTGAGTGGTGGTTTTAAAATAGTTGGAGATAAGTATGATAAAATTAAAAAGATTTTAAAAAAGAGTAACTTCGTTTCAAAATTGTAACTAATGGTCAAAATCCAATCCAAAACTTCTTGGCTTAATATAGTATAATGGTATTACACTCTTGAAGGGCATTATGGTCCAAACAAAATGCACAAGTACTTATAGAAAATTATATCAACCTTCACAGCAAGATTGAGTTATTAATGGCTAAAGATTACCAAAGGGCTAAACTCCTTTTAGATGGGATTTCCTTACCAAATTTCAAAGTTTTTCTCAATTGAAACATGGAAAGATATATCCATGAAGCATTTTTCTAGCATTCAGTATTAGCGGACAGCTATATTTGGAGACTGAATCTAGTCTGTCTGGTGTTAATAATTCATACCCTTTCTTCAACAGCCCAAGGCTCACGACTTAGCAGCTGGTCTCAATAAACAGCATTAGAAACAACAGACATCGATCGGAATTTCTGTGCATGTAAATTACTAGCAAGTCCAATACAAGTGTACGCATACCCTGTAAAATCTTGACAAAAAAACCTCTTGCCATATTCATCTGTTGGAAGTGGATTTTATAAGGGAATATTGGTGACATTTATGAATTCTAGAATCTTCTTCTACAACGGTGTTATTTATCAATCATATTTTTAAGCTGTTTGCAATCTCTGTGTCTGATGCGCCCACTGGTCAGGATGGAATTACTTGGATTTTTCCCCCGAGTAGTGACATTAATATCCTGTTAGGAGTTGTAGCATTGTGTTGACCTACTCATCAACTCTCTTCAACAATCAACAATCAACACGCCGGATCTAAGATCAGCACAGATATTTGTTCTGTTGTAAAGGCAACCATGTTGACACCAACATCAAGATCCTTACTATACCAGCATCCATAATTATTAGATATGCTACACCATCCTCTAATGGATTCATGAAATCTAAGGGTCCAAATCAGATCCCATAATCTGTGTAGTAACACTTGCTGCTTTAGTTACTTGGAATGATCTCCATATCGTTGAAACATAAACCATTCCGGTATCTGTCATCAAGTATCACAGAATCTAAACATCACCTGGGTCCTTGCTGATTGACCAGAGAAACATTGCCACTTTAATGGAAAATAGGAGGACATTGAAAATTTCATTGTATTTCAATTCATTAATCAAAGGGTGGGTGCATGGAGATGGACACCAAATTCAAAGTGGTTTGAATATTTTCACATGCCAATGGTGGGAAAATTGAAACTTGAAACCACCGTGTGAGATATTATGACTGTTTTCTTGCTTTTTTCCATCACAAATCATCATTGGTATGATTTACCCATATTGACTTGGATGGAAAAGTTAGAAAAAAACTGCATCTTATACTCAATGATGACTTCAAGTGCTTCTCAATGTGAAACAGATGTAAATCCATTATGCTATAACAAATAATTCAACTCAGGAACAAATGCCTTAACACAATTCAATTCAAAGGTTCCAATTATGATAGACGTCTTTTGTCTTTCCAAGTTTTCTTTGTTCTGGAGTTCTTGCTGGCCTTATTCTTATTTATATTCAGTACTTGATGTACATAACTGACCTGCTTTTATCAGACTCAATTCAATTCAAACTGCTATGGTAGAGAAAAATCACATATTGAACATATGAAACAGAAACTAAACGTAACAAATCAAAAACAATTTCCTTACAAGGCTAGAAGAGTACATGGTTTTGGACTTTCTGCGGCTCCTCCTGGGCCACTGATTATTAGATCATCTCCAACAAATAGCAGTCATACAACCAACCATGAAACTTCATCAGATACATGAAGACTTCAAAGCACCAGATACTCCTCCCTCAAAAATTCAAAGAATATCTTCTAACTTCTAACACTCAAACTATGAGAGTGTTTGGGTGTACCCCAAATCACAAAATGTCTGAATATTTTGGATGTGAAGAGAGAATTAGTTGGGATATTGTCTTTTTACATATCCTGTGCCCCAAATCACTAACACCAATACTGGAATTGATTTGGAGTGGGAAATCTGGAAAAAAAAAACAATATCAATCAAACCTAGTGTGAATCTAATTCCTATTCATTTAGACAGAACATTCAAACCAACTGGAATTTGGGGTACAACCAAACGCACCCGGATTATCATCATCAAACCATTCATAATTCACCTTCAATTAGATCTCCTTCTACTGTGCTGTGGAACATGGCATGCTTCAAAGAAATCCAACAATGCAGACTCGAGGTCTTCCACCGAGTACTTGATATACATCTCCGAGTGCCGGCTACTCTCCAGATAGCCCCGGAACCTGCCTAGAAATGACCGGTACGCCGGCAGCAGCTTCTCGGCGATTGATATCCTCAGCTCCTCCCTGAGCTGAAGATCGGGCACCGACCACGTGGATTGGATCCGGTGAGCATCCTCAAAAACAGAATTGAAGTTCTTAAACCGCTCCCTGAGCGCCGATTTTGACACGCTGGATGCGAACCCGCCGCTCACATGGATCCCTTCGTCTCTCAAACAGTGGAGGACTTTCACCCACGTCGCCCTCTGGTAGCTCGTCGCCGACTGCCGGTAAACCCCCGTGAGCCTCTTGAGGTAGTCGTCTCCGATCATCTCTCTCAGCTCCGGCGACCCCATTACCTTCTGGACTGTGTAGTGGACGTTGTTCATGATGAAGAGGTGGGAGAGGGCGGCGTCGTCCTTGTAGAGCTTGGATTTGCTCTCGAGATTGGATTGGAGGGCCATGATGATCCAGATCAGGTGGTGGGCCAGGGCGGACTGATCCTCCGACTTGGGGAACTCCGCCTCCGGCGCGGCGGCGGAGGGCTTGGAGACGATGAGCTCCATGAGGGTCAGACGGTAGTCGGAGATGAGGTTTATGTAGTTCATGACGTACCTGGTGATGGGATGGATGGTGCCGCCGGGGACCGGAATCTTGGACTGCTCGCGCTGCACGGCGTTCTCGAACTCCGACAGGATCCCTCGCGCCGCCTCCGCCAGGCGGGAGAGGATCTCCGCCGCCTGGACCCGGACCGACTCCGACGACCCGGAGCGGAACACGTCGGATACGTCGGGCAGGAGGTCAGACAGCGCGTCGTGGAGGTCGAGGATCTTGAACAGCTTCTCCGGCGACCGGCGGCTGATGCTGATGGCCTCTGCGAAGTTGAACAGCTGGATCGCCGCCCCCTTGACCGTCTCCATGAAGCAGGCGTCCCCAGCGTCCTCCGCCCCGAGCCCGTCGAAGATCCGCTCGCAGACCTTCCTCTCGCTCGCGAACAGGATCCGGACGCAGATCCGCGCCGCCCGGATCCAGCGTCGGATCTTCGCCTCGACCGCCTCCCACTCCAGCCTCTGCACGTCGCCGATGCTCAGCTTCTCGATCCCGAGCTGCCGGAATCCGGCGTCCACCACCGATTTCCTCACGCTGCCGTACACCTGGATGCACTCTCGCAGATATCCGGCGGCGATCATCCGCTCGGCGATGCTGCGGAGGTCGCAGATCGTATCAGACGGCACCAGGTCGACCTCACGGATGCTGGTCGTCGACGATCGACGGCTGGAGCTGCTCCTCCGACCGATTTCCAGCTCCTGGAACCTTCTCGGATCTTCCTCATCTTGATAACTGTCGTCTTCCTCATCGACGTCGAATTCGCCGGATCTGCTGCTGGAGGAGATGGCAAGCGAGTTCAGGTGGTCGGAAAGCGCGTCTGCCCCAACCGGACTACTATGCGTCATGAGTATGTGGCGGAATTCGTCTTCCAGACGAGCCATGGCAATCTGGATCGCGCCGCTCGGATCGGAATCGGCGGAGACAGAGCGCCGGATTTCGTCGACAGCGCGTAAGTACCGGTCCACCTCCCGGCGGTCCCCGTCGAAGATCATGCGTTCTCTGGCCTCCTCCGACGCCGTCGAGTCCCACCGCATGATCAGCTTGTGCGCCGCCTCGATTCCGCCGGCCAGATCGTCGGATTCCTCCCGTTCTATCCCCTGCGATCGGTTCTCGGGCAGCTCCATGGAAGAGAAAGAAGAAGCAGCTTCAATTGCACAAGGAAGTCGATTGAAGAAAGCGAAGAAGATGGTGTCTTGGTGCAGAAGCAACAGCAGAGATAAGGCGTGGTGTTTTTTTGTGTATGTCTATCTCTATTGTGTGATGGAGTAAGATATTTTGAGTTTTTAGCGGTGTTTATAGTTTTTTTTTTTTTTTTTATTGATGTGGTCTTGTAAGGCAGCTGCTGCAGCTCTGCTGCTCTCTCTGTCTCAGCTGCGTCTGTTTGTCTGCATATGTAGATGGAGAGAGAGAGAGGTTCGTCGCTTTGGTGGAATTGGAATAGAGGGAGTGGAGAGGTGTTTGACTTTGACAAAGGTGGTGGTGGAGTTGGACTTCTGTGGAGGATGTGAGAGACGTATGACAAGAACAAGTTAAACGGCTGTGATGTGGTGGGAGTCGCTTTAAATGAGCGGGGTAGAGGCCTTGAGGCCCATCATATGATAGCGATGAAACAGAAGAAGGTGGGCACCATTTGAGTTTTTCAGTTACAGAGAGTCAAGGGAGTAATTGTATTTATGATCCTTGGCCCTATTTGTATGTATGTATATGCCCCCCTCAATACTTCGCAACCCAACATTGGGATAAAAGTGTATGTTTGTATTAGTTAGGGATTGATGATGATGAAAAATATAATCATGTAATTAAATTAGAAAAGTTTTCACCTCCACATTGTGCGTCTCCACTGTACATGCATGATATTCAAAGGTGGATTTCACCTTGAGGACACTTCAAATGTACTCTCCACAATTGCACATGTGAATATTTTAATCAAGAAATTCCACTAAAATACAAAGATAGCGGGATCCCTGAATTCCCAAAAGTTATTTGGGACCTTTGAATTTTAAAATTCTTAGCAAGAAATATAGAATTTAAAAATACTAGTGGTTATGATGTTCAATCATATCACAAAAACCCTAACATCTCAAATTCCTTACAAGAATTTTAGTAAAGAAATAGGCCCTAAGCATACCAACTAAAAGAATATTATTATAGTCAAATTACCTTACCTCCATAGTTTTTTATTCTTCTTTTTTCTCCTCCTCAAGTGGACTAGCATAAGAGTTGGTTCTATGATAGGATTAATTGTTTTATTAAAACTACAATTAATTCTAAAACAAACGTCTTATGGTGAAATTGATTCCTATTTGAGTAAAAATTTGCAAGCACCGCTACCCAATTAAATGGGAGAACATTTACTTTGAGCAAAGATGGCCGGCCTTGTAAGCTTGACTATCCGAATTCCCAATTATACAAAATTTAGATTCCTAGAAGGGGGACCAGATTATTTGATGGTACAGTGGACCACGGTTCCTTTTCTTATCTTGACTCATGGCTCGTTTTTCTAGAGTACGGATAGAAAGAAATTTCGTTTAAAATTCCTCGGAGATGGGTTCCAGACAGCTTGAATTTGCTGGGATTAGTCAAAGGAGATCAAGGCTAATTATATTTTTGGGATTCGCACGGTGTGAGTTTGATACCATTTTAGCTTTTAACTACATTCCAATTATGGCCCGTGGCCGTGATTAGGAATAGGAAGGACTCTTTCTCGTAAAACGGGACGCATCTTCTTCCTTATTTTCCCAATTACTGTCAGTTTTGGGTACAGAACTATCATCATCCTATGATATGAATGGCAGTGAAGAATTTAACTACTTTACTATTCTTGAATGGGTCCGGCACTTTTTTAAGGGTCTATTTGGAAACTTCACTGATCACTAAGTAAAGTGGAGTGGAATGAAGTGAAGCCTCTCTTTCATAATTAGATATGAATGTCAAATTTTGGGTCTTTCTATTCCTTTATAAGATTTCTTTCAAAGAATTTGTTGTTTTAGGGATTTTGTGATGATAGTTTTGGCATCTCATTTCTTGGTACTTTCGTAAATTTTACGTTTCTTCATAAGTATTTCATGATTTTAGTTATATGAAAGGTTTCAAGTAACTTTTGAAAATTTAGAAATTTCTAAATGCTCAAGTATTATGGAGCGTTTAAGAATTTCACCATTTTTTCTAATTTTGAAATTCTCTGTATAGGCATTTCTTGAATTTCACTAAAGAAATAGGCTTTTTTAACGAGCATTTACTTATTAAGTAATGTTTCAAAATTGAAAACTTGAAATTTCACTAATTAAATCAGGGATTTCATAAAAAAAAAACATTTTACATTACATTAAAAAAACTCCGTTGCATGGAAGCTTTCTTAGAGTCTTGGTAAACAAACCTCCTTAGCATAATGGTATTATTGCCTTTAGTCATGGAGCGTAGGAGCCTTGCAATCATCCCTTTCTTTTTTCTAAGTTTTGTTATAGTGAGTGTGCCTAGGATCCTGGTTGTTGGTAATCTCATTAGTTGAAGCATGCGTAGATGTGTGAGTTGGAATCTCTATCATAGATGATATTGTATGAAGAAAAAAAAAGTATGCAGATGAACTCAAGTATCAGATTGACTAGAGAGATGGGTCTTTGTATGAGAATCCAAGGAGTACAAAGAAAATTGGGTTATATGCAGTGACTTTGCCTAATAAGTTGACAAATGCAATTGTGTTGATTTAGGGGAGGAGTCCATACTCCATAGTCTGGCTGACCACTATTTCATATGGTTCTTATTTTTCGAGCCAAAATAATAGGCCCTCCAATGACTTTTACATCTCAATTTACTAATTCACATGTGTAGTGAATTCGAGTGAAAAATCACATTAAAAAATAAAAATAAATAAAAATTATTTCATAAAGTTCCAAATTTCAAAATCCAATAGGAAAACTAGGCAGGGTCCATGATTTTTATTTTTGCTAGGGGCAGGTAAATTAATAAGTGATATGGACTATATGAAATGGTGGTCCAGTGGAGTAAGAATTTTTTTTTTCTTGCTTTTGTCTTGACTTGCGCTTTTGATGCCCTGTGATTAATTAAATCCAACTGGCTTACGACTCATGAGCCTGTAAGATGCTTCTAGAAAGGTGGAATTATCGGGTCAAGCAAATGTACAGCTTTGATGACGATCTTGAATCCCGTACGTGCCATCATCAGCCATGGGCCACATGCCGTGGCTTGGTTTATCTCATCACGAATTCCGCTGCATGATATCAAAGAAAGAGCCAGGAACTCATGAGGATCCCCGAATGTCCCGGGGCTTCTCTTAGGGCATATTTGTGTATATGTAATTTTTGTGAAAATTGGAAATTGCCATATCAGCAAAATTCATGGGTTTTAAATTCTTTGGAAAAGTTTTCCCGTGGAAGTCAAAATTTTGTGTTTGGTGCAAAAAGGTTTTCCTCGATGAATTAGTACTAATGTTGTTTGGTGCAACTATGGATTTCTTTAGTGAAAACCACTTCTTAGTGAAAATTATTGGGTGAGTGGGTTGGTATGTGTGTGGGGTGTGTGGGGTTGGGAGGGGAAGAGGAAGAAAGAGGGTGGCTGGGTGGAGTGAGGGTGAGAGAGAGGAAATTGGGGGGTCAGTTTTCCGTGGAAATGGACTTCCCATACCCCCCCCCACACACCATAGGAAGTCTATTTCCATGCCTAGGAAGGAAAAAACTGACATGGCGAAAAAGCATTTCCGCTGAAAACTGTCGCACCAAACACATGAAAAAGAAATTTTCTGCAGAAAACTACAACCTTTTCCGCAGAAATGGCTACACAAACATGCCCTTAAGTGGAAGGAATAAGAATGAATGGATTATGAAACTCCAACGGTGGTGGCCCCACGTAACGTTAATCCGGACCGTTTAAATCTTTAAGATGAACTCCTTCTCCTCTAATGACATATTTTTCAGATCTCACCATAAAATTGAATACATGATTGAAAATGTGCCTAGATGCTGACAAGGTATTGTTGCTGGTGCAAACATTATGCGGACAAGGGGACAGTGGAACAGTAATCTATTCTTGGAGGGGATGGGATTCTCCTTAAAAAGTCTTGGATTATCCTTATGTGGGCTCCATGATAAAGATCTGGATATGTGTTATATGGCTCCCCATGTAATAGCTACGACGGGGGATTTGGACTCTTGTCCATCTATTGGAAGTCTAAACGCTCAAACCAAACCATATCTACTTTTGGGATATTCACAGATTTTATTCTAATAAAAATCAGCTCTAGCATGAAATTAAAAATATGATTAATAAAGTGAAATGGAGAGCATTCCTCCTTGACTAATTTCAATTTTTATTAGGTGGGCTCTGCTAATGACATAATACTCCTTTCACTTGAAAAAAACCTTAGTGAGAGAAATTGAATTCAGAAAAATTACACTCGGATAAGCGTTTGAATTCTCTAGGGCTTGCAGTTGTGAGGAATTCATGAGGTCCTTTGATGGGACCTACCTATAAAAAAATCTACATGGCTAAAATTAAGTCCCTCACACCGCCTAAAACTCTCATTAGTATTATTTTGAGCAATAGACTTTTTTCACAAATAGGCCCCACTAAGAAGCCTCACTAATTCTCGTGGGAGCTAATGATCAAGGTCATTATCAAGGATATTCTAATATTAAAGACATCTTTAATTGGAAAGGGATAAAGATGAGAATATTCCAATGAGAGCTACTAATGCCACAGCCGCCGAGGTTTTTCTTTCCACATCCTTTGGTTATGACCAATATAGCCCCTATGTAAAATTACCTAAAAAGACATATATCATAAGTATCTTCCTTTTCAACTTCTTTCTACACTCACTCACCCCCACGCCAACACCTACCCCGGAGCCCAGCCACCACCAAACCCTTCGGCAACACCTCCGGAGGGAGAGAAGGACGGGGAGGGAGAGAGATGGAGAGAGAGGAGGGCGATGGAAATGACATGGAGAGGGAGGGAGATGGGGAGTAGGAGAGGGAGAGGGAGAGGGAGAGGGTGGCAGGGGGCGATAGGGAGAGGGGGAAAGATCATAAATATACGATATCATACACCGTACTATGCGATATTCTAGGGCCAATGCACAGTTATTATATGATGAGCTTTGCGAAAAATATTTAAATTTCGACTATTTTGGGGCAAATATTAGGTGTAAGAACAATGGTACGGTCAATATCCCAAAAACACTGTTGCATATAGACTTTTGAATTTAGATCCCTGGGCCATGAGCCCGATTCAATGCAAGAAAAGCAACTATTAGCTAGCCTAACTCAGCCAAAAAATGTGTGTTATGCTGTTAATGTAGATCGATTTTAACTGAGTGTGTTTAAATTTGGCTCAGGTTTCACTAATCCGCGTTTAACCTGTATATAATGCAAGTCGGATTACGAGGGTTGGTAATGGGTCAAGTTACTAGGTTGGGTCAAATCTCTCCTCTCCTAATCTGCACTACTCAAATTGACAACCTATGCTCAAATTAATCTATTTAACTTTCTCGTTGACTTGATATGGACATTTTCAACTCAGTTATGCAATCTCAACCTTATCATTGGGACTATAAAGCTGAGCAAAGAAGTATAATGGGCCTTAGATAAGTTGGATCTCAACCTTAACCCATGACAGATAATAGGCCATAGATTTAGCAGTATATATGTGATAATAATTGTTAAATTATCCTTTGGTTTAAGGTGAGACCAATTCACATTGAATTAAGGTGCCGTTTAATCCAATGACCCTTATCACTTCTGCTGGTGATTTTGAAGGTCATCAAATGGATTAGAGCTTGTTAGAACGAAAAGTGGGTCCCATGATTCGACTCAAACCTTATCAGAGGGCAAGCATGTAATTGCGAATTGCGTCTTTGTTTACATGTGTGAAGGACTAAAAAGGGAGATGATTGTCAAATTATAGAAAAAAGTAAACCTAAGGTATATTAAGGGCATGTTTGTATAACTTTTTTTTTTTTTTTTGGAATAAATTAGGATTGTGAAAATGGTTTTCTGCCCTACAAAAAAGAAAAAAAAATAAAAAATGGTATGACCACTCTCCTCGTGGAAAAGCAAAAACATGGGCTGAATTTTTTATAGCTACTCAGAAAATAAATCCCTATGGGGGGGCAGGGTTTTCTTTTTATCTCCTGGAAGTGGTTTTCTATATCATATCACTTGACCTACGGTTAAAGGTCGATGTGTGTAGATTAAAAAAAAAGAAAGGAGTATAGATTAAAAAGGAAAAGATCGAGAGTGTAGATTTTAAATATATATATATATAGGTGAAAGAGGAAGTGTACGTCGATTAAAAACACTTTTTGTCATAAAGTCTACTACACCCCCATGTATCAAACTTTTTGTGATAAAAAAAAGAGGCATGCTAAAAAGGTTCGTAATCATAAGTTTACTTATTCTCTCCATTTCTTTATATCTAAACATAGTGGAGTTCTTTTAAAGGATAAAAATCAGGCACAAATTAATACCCATTGTGTAGCCATCTCACACCACCATGTTGGTATAACCGTTTTTTTTTTTTCTTGGAAGAAATTAGGATTGTGAAAATGGTTTTATGCCCTACAATTTTTTTTTTTAAATGGTATGACCACTCTCCTCGTGGAAAAGCAAAAAAAAAAGTAGGCTGAATTTTTTATAGCTACTCAGAAAATAAATTCCTATTGTGGGGCGGGGATTTCTTTTTATCCCTTGGAAGTGGTTTTCTACACCATATCACTTGCCCTAAGGTAAAAGGTCGATGTGTGTAGATTAAAAAAAAGAGGGAGTATAGATTAAAAAGTAAAAGACTGAGAATGTAGATTTTATATATATAATATATAGGTCAAAGAGGGAGTGTACGTCGATTAAAAACACTTTTTGTCATAAAGTCTACTACACTCCCATGTATCAAACTTTTTGTGATAAAAAAATAGAGGCATGCTAAAAAGGTTCGTAATCATAAGTTTACTTATTCTCTCCATTTCTTTATATCTAAACATAGTGGAGGTCTTTTAAAGGATAAAAATCAGGCACAAATTAATACCCATTGTGTAGCCATCTCACACCACCATGTTTAATTGTATAACCCTTTTTTTTTCTTGGAAGAAATTAGGATTGTGAAAATGGTTTTTTTCCCTACAAAAAAATAATAATAATAAAAAATGGTATGACCACTCTCCTCGTGAAAAAGTAAAAAATGGGCTGAATTTTTTATAGCTACTCAAAAAATAAATTCCTATTGGGGGCGGGGGTTTCTTTTTATCCCCTAGAAGTGGTTTTCTGCATCATATCACTTGCCCTAAGGTAAAAGGTCAATGTGTGTAGATTAAAAAGTAAAAGATCGAGAGTGTAGATTAAAATATATATAGGTATCTACTACACCCCCATGTATCAAACTTTTTGTGATAAAAAAAAGAGGCATGCTAAAAAGGTTCGTAATCATAAGTTTACTTATTCTCTCCATTTCCTTATATCTAAACATGGTGGAGTTCTTTTCAAGGATAAAAATCAGGCACAAATTAATACCCATTGTGTAGCCATCTCACACCGCCATGTTTGTATAACTGTTTTTTTTTTTTTTTGGAAGAAATTAAGATTGTGAAAATGGATTTCTGCTCTAAAAAAAAAAAAGGGCATCACCACTTTCCTCGTGGAAAAGCAAAAAAATGAGCCGAATTTTTTGTAGTTACTCAGAAAACAAATTCCTATTGTGTAGCCATCTCACACCACCTTTTTGTACATCAACAAACTTACCATTGCCATTTGCTGAACAATTCATCAATTGTTAAGCAATTTATTAACTTTGTGCTGCTTAATAATTCATACACATTCATTCTTCTATTGCCTCCTTGATTACATACAACATTACATAAATTAATACACAATTAAATGAAGCTTTCACTTAAGTCAACGAACCAAATGCCGACGTTCACGTGCTTGTTTGCTTGCATGCCATATAAAAATAAAATAAATGGTGGATACAGTGAGAGAGAGAGAGAGATACTTCACATATTTTAAAACTTGGATGGATGGACAAAAAAAACATTGCTGTTTAGATTACGGTATCATATTCAATTAATTCTTAATTAGGGGTTGATTTGCACGGGGGGTGGGAAATTAACCTGTTGAGGATGTCTGATTGTGGTAATTGAAAAAATCAAATGGTAGTCAGGTGAACATTAGAGGATTTATATGTATATATACACACACACACTCATGCACATATCAATCTCAATAAAATAGTGGGGTCCACCAGACTTGGTCATGGCACATAAAGAACACTGATTGGACCAGCTTAACTATTAATTTTTATACTGATCAAATGGTTAATCTTGCCAAGTTAAATGAAATCTTTAAGCAGTTTGGACTTTTCACAAAATTAATAGTGGGGATTCACGGTCGACCGAGGCAAGGAGAGTTTGGACAAAAAAGCCTTAATGATGCATGCTCTCGACGTCGAGTTACAGATGGTTCTTCTTGGTAATTTTGACTTATATATGTTTTTGGCAGAATGCAGTGAGAGAATCATAGGGGAGGGGAGAAATTGTTGAGTGGATATTTGGGAACTCGAGCAAATATGGGCTTTTGTTGTATTCCAGTTCCAGGTAAGAGTGGAAACATGTACGTGGATCTCTTTATTATTCTAAAACAGCTAGCTGTGAGCCTGTGACTTATAAAATACGTGGATTCTCTACTTGGGGGCTCTAAATCAGCTAGAATTTTGTACATAGGGCTTTGGTTACATGGAATTGAATACACAGAAATTTAAGGGCTTTCATAAAGATTTCCATTAGCTAATCCATATGATGCTGAAATGACACCATTAGAGTGATATAAAATGAATCCTAGATTAATTTGGAGAATGGGTCCTTGCCCTGGTAGTAACGAGTGGCGGTTTTCATTGAGAGGTCAATGTTTTGAACCAAGCCTCCCCCCTCTTTATATATATATATATGAGTTGTTATTGCCTTATATGTGTGAGTTGTGTCTCATTGCATGTGCGAGTCTCGAGTCTCTTAAGGTCCCAGCCCCTAAGATGAATTTCGTGTAAAAAAATGAGTGATTAATTCCCAAAATTATTCATTAGAGTTAATTGTTCACTTAACCCCAATATTTACCAAAAACCCCAATTAAACCCCATAAAACAGTCATTTGAATACTATACCATTAATATCACTTTGATGAGAAAAACTAGGTTAGGTTGAGTATTACCATTGTTTTAAAATAGACTCCAAGATTAGGTTGGCAAATGGTTTGGTATCTATATCCTCTATATGCAACCGTCTAATCCAAAATGCCTTCCTTATTCATGTGCTGTTCAGGCACAAGGGGTAAGTAACTCCTACCAAACTTTCAGTGAGTCGTTAATTGGCGTGATAAAATGGTCCCTTACAACGACCACATTCTTTTTCTTTAAATAGACCAGTCAAGATAAAAAGAGAGACAAGAATTTTGACCAAAAGACTCTTTTGATGAGTGTGTGTTTGGGAGGCAGAGCCCACAGTTCACATGCACTCTTTTTTGCATTGTGGTTTTGCTCTAATGTGTGGACCAAGCACACATTCTTGAATCCATTGGCATGAATGTTTAGCATCACGAGAAAACCTTTTCTCGGGTTTTGATGTTTTCGTAAAATTGATTTTTTCTTTTACCTTTACATAGAAAATGAATTTTCACATAAAATCAATATTATTTCTTTCATAGAAAGTGGCCTGACTTTGGAAAAGGGAGTAGTATGTAAAAAAGCATCCCACTTTTCCTTTTCCAAGAAAAGCCGTGAAACGGGTCACGTATTTGAATGTGTGGGTCCCACGCCCAATGTGGACCAATCGAAATGCATGAGAGCACTCATTTCTCTTCTTTTTCTTTTTCCCTATTTAGTAATTATGATATCAGCCTGAAGTCTTGCAATGTATCATCTAACCTTGTGTTTGTGCACGTGTGATAGTGAGGCCAGTGTGTCCTGGTATCTAAAACGGGCTCAATTGTGAATAGTTGATGTCTCCAAGTATCTATTAGCCGAAATACATCCTAGCTATCCACAGTTCAACCTTAGGCCATGGCAGGGCTGATTGAACGGTTTGGATTTCCAATCATTAGTTATGGTGCAGTTGCCTTGTCACACGTGTAAACCAAACTCACCAATGCTAAAAAGGCATTGTTGTGGATGTACCCATCAAGGGGAAGTGTTTTTCAAATAGGCCATCATTCTCCAAAATTTAATCTTTTGAGGATTCATTTTTACTGGATGAACACTTGAAAAAGGAGATTCAGTTTCCCGGAAATCAGGCTTCTTTGGGGCCCATTTCTCTCACCCACCATTGAAACTCGTCTCCTTGGTATAGAAATATTTAGGAGGGAATGTTATGCGTGAGCCAATCCAAGAAAAACAAACCCTCTGCCGATGTGACCTCGTAGGACCCACATGGTGAAGATTGAAAACTCGGAATATCTTCACGGAATTACTTCTTTACTAGAATTTTTAGAATTCATATATGGAGAATTTCAAATTCTTCATATTCTACTACATGGAATTAAAAATCCTCATCTTCCATCCAGCACTTGAAATGATAAATTTTAGAAAATCTCAAAAATTATTTGTGATTTTTCGGTGAGATGGAAGGAATGAAATTTAAAATTCTAACAAAAGAATCATGACATTTAAAAAGTAAGAGGACAATCATCATATTAGTGTCAGAAACCCTCAATGCAAGAGTTCTCCTTAAGAAATAGGCCCTAAGACTAGGCCAACTGTTCAAAAGTAGATGACCGATCGGCTGATGATCGTTGTTTGGGTCTCAAGTGGTTAATTATTGTTTGATCGTGCAGGTCCATCAACATATGTACCTATTTGGGTTGTTTTAGGAGCTAACATGTATTTGACAGTACATAAAGAGCTTTAAATACATTTTTTTTCCATGCCTGGCCCACCATGTTTCACACAGCAACACAACAAAACCAATGAGTCCATGTGTAATAGATAAAACACAGGGCCTGTTTGGATTAATTTATATGGTACCAAACAAGGATTTAGGGTTTTATGGACATTAAGAAATTCTAAAGCTCATGAGAAAACAGCAACAGCTGAAAAGTGCTCGTTATTGCAACCACAAGATTGCAATGTTGAGTAATGTTATAGGGAAATATTTATATGCAACCATCCCTCACTTTGTTATGGTGAAAGACAACACAGTAGGGTTTACTTTATAACACATTCGAACCATTCACACACATGGAACCCCCTTAAGTACACTAGACTCATTGAATTTTCACCTATTTAAATGGATTGGACTGTTGGATTGAATGTCAAATTTTTTCCTTTACTATAAAGTCATTAAATTTGTGGACCACGGATGAAGGGGTTAGAGGCATGGAATTGACACAAAATTTAATATATGGTCTCATCCAAGGTGTCTATTCTCATCCCTCACAAGTCTCATGATTAGTGGGTCCCTAGGTGGGCCCCATTAAGTTTGTCATTCACCAGGAATATCCCCCATTGTTATAATTAAAAAAAAAATAGAAATCTTAAATGCATGATGGTGAAGATCCACAATATTCCTACATTTGATCGTTTGGCAACTTCTTAAAAACTTTCCTTCTGGTAATCTTTTGAAATTCCATGGGCAAAGCACACATCCAAAAACAGCCATAAATATTAAGGCTGGCATTCCTTCTTTTGGCCCATTTGGGGGCATGGAGCAAGTGGAATAATAACAGGCAAGTGCGGCCTGCATTATCAATTTAAGGCTGGGCTATTGGAATTAAAACTTGTTCATGCCTCGGCATGGCCATTGACACTGACCCTGGGCCAACAATATCATGGGACCACTGCCACCTCATATTAAGAACTTGGAATGGGACACAATGACATTTAAGGCCCGGGCCAAACATCGGATGGTATACGGCCATGGATTCACCATGTGCCAAAAAGGGCTTAAGTTAGTAATGATCTCAAACAGGAGCTTTTAGTCTAGTCCCATATTTCTAGCTTTATCAAAAATAAATCTAGTAAGCATCTAGGTCCAATTTGGTCAATCTCCAAGACTGAAGGAATGCTAATAAGGTCCATGCAGGCCCTGTTTAGATGGTTGGTTTTCCATGGAAATCTACCCTTTCCTATCAACATTTTTCCACTTCTTTGCTTTTGAATTGAAGAGGCAAGGAGGAGGCACAACATATGTAATGTACGCCAAATGACTTAGGATGTTTCTATTACCAATAGAAAAAAGTACATTTTCATGGAAATCAGCCTTGCCCAACGCAGTCTAATGTGTCAATTTGTACATCATTCCACAGAGTCCAGTTGTCTTGCTTGCAGTTAATCACCTGGGCCATTCATTTTAGTGGCCAATCTCCTTGTACCATAAACCTAAATAAAAACCACAAAAGACCATTGGTCTTGTGTACATGGAACCACAGCTATGATCAATCCACACTCGCGCACACATTTACCCTCGCGAATTGACACTTAATCTCGATTTGAGATTGATCAAATGGTTATCCAACAAGGATTAAATCACAGAGGACACTTGTGGAAGAACACTTAAACTTTGAACTTTAAAATCAAGGGACAGGATGGTCCGATTATAGTTAGTGTTTTCCACAGAATGCTCCAAATCTTAAATTTTCGAATGCTATCAAGAGGATGGAATTTTGAGGAATCCCAATTCCCAACGACTGCTCCTTATTTGAATTTAAGGAGTTTTCAAGCAAGAATTTGAGAGAGGTTGCGTGAAGATTCATCCTTCCCGTAATTTGATAGTAGCAAGGGTTTGAGTAAATTCTTGTCTAGAGAATTCCAAACACCCACAAGCTATAGCCAGAAATTTTGTCACTAAATTTCCAAATCAAAACTTCCCAAGTGCATCTGAGATTTTAGAATTTGGAGCATTCCCAAAGTTGTTTACCCACTTTACTGAAGCTGAAGCTGAATTTTGAAGTTCAAATAGAATTTAGAGAATTAATAAAAAAAAATCTGGACAAGCCCTTGGAATTTTTGGAAAACTCAAACTCCATTTACAAGTTCTCCTAGCTTTGAACAAGATTTGGTCTTCTTCGGGTCTGGGTAGAAGTAGCACTGTGACAATGATGTAACCTATACTTTTGGATAGACTTTGTGAATTGTGGAACTTCCGTTCCACCTCCAACAAATCCATCCCCTGGTCTAACAAAACCATCCCCTGGTCTAAAAAATGCTGGCACATCCCTCCCTACTAATTTTATAGTCGCAGACTGGTGCGTTCAAATTTGTCCTATCAACCATTCAAAACCTTTCCCAGAAAGGAAAATTAATTAAGAAATCATTTGGACGATGAGAAATGACAATTAGACAACCTGTGCCCCTGATGCCATAATTTGAACAGGTTCAAACTTGTCTTACCCCTGCCTGCATGATAAATGGTGTCTAACAGGCCTTCCGAAAAGTCTGGCTTGAGCTTCTCTCATCTCTCCTTTTACACACCACCGTTGGAGGGTGGGAAAAGACCTGCCAGAGGTTTGAACTTCTGCCCCTCCCTCCATAATAAAGGATGTCTTACCACAGTGAGAAGCAAAGCCTCCTCTCTCTCATTTTTTGTAATATTTTGTGGTCCTGTCTTCTCCCTTTCTGATCAAAGGGTCTGACGGGAGACCATAAAATTCGTTATAGCTAGGTGATAATAAAAATGCCTGCAGCAAGATCTCACCAGTCCAGTCACCACACTGAATGGTTGGTTGATAGGAGAGATTTTCTCTCCTTTCATCAGTATTTGAGCTGGGAGATTTTTGGTCATATGGACCCTCCATGGTAGAGGACGCGCAGCAGAAGAAAACAGAACAAATATATGTATATATATATATATATATATATAAAGTCGTAATTAGTGACATGTGACTGCTGTTTTATGATTTTGTAGCTGATGTTTACTGGGTTTCTTCCTGCTAAGCTTTTACTTTTCCTCAGTCGCTTGTATACATGATAATAATTTCTTAGAGTTGCCTTCCATAAAACAAAAATGAATAAAGTAATGCATTAACCTGTAAATGTCAAAATGTCCTTGCAGGAGGTGTCTCTTGACTGCAAGTGATGATAAAGCATACAAATTCCCCATCTTATTAGAAGTCCAAAAGCAATGTTACTGCCTATTAGCGGGATTGCATGGCATTACCGCTGCGTGAAATGCTCAATTCTACCGGGCTAAGACCGCTAGCTGATTAGGGCTGATATTTCCAAGAACCAGTCTTATCATAAAGAGAATGGAAGAAGCAACAGCAGCCGAAGCATGTGTCTTGGGCTTACCAGAATAAGGCACCCTTCAACTTGATCCCTGAAACACCCTCTTCATAAAACCCTGTAAGGAGGTCCCCATTCCAGCTCCAACAGCTTCCGCCAGATATGTCGCCTGCCAATGTGAGTATTGTTGTTAAGGCAATTGCATTCCATAGATAGGTTTTGCTAAGAATATACAATGTGGATCCCAGCCCATCTATGCATGGATTGTCCATCAGGTTGACCTATCATGTACATATCATGGCCCAATAGTAGGCTGGGTCTACTCATAGGTTGAGCAACATGGTTAGCTTTCATTTGGACAATGCCATAATGATAATCAGTAACTTAAAGCCAATTTCTGTTCACTCAGAGCCTTACCATGCAATAATACAATTTGGAGGCTCGAAAATGCAGCAGCAATAAATTCTGTCAAATTCTATGCATTGAAGAAAATCTTGACACTTGATCAAGAATCACCTTTGATTGTTGAAATTTAAAACGAATCGAAGGTGAGCCCACAGGCTAGATGATCCAATGATCTAGCCTTCTCCTGCTAAAGTGATGTGAGCCAACCATTTGTAGAACATTTGTCAAATGGCTGGTAACATTTATTTTGAATGGTCAAATGGTTAGAACCATTCAATCATAATATTCTTCAAAAGCATTGGAATTAAGGTCCTGCCTTCATGGATGGACAAGATTGATAGCTGGATCCACATAGATGTGTGAGCTTGCCAAAGCTCTCTAGTCTCTACAGACAATTCCAACAACAAAAGAATAAAGCAGTCAAGTCATGACATTTTACCTCTTGAACACTTTTCTGTAGATCAAATGCATCTTTGATGCGACGGTCCAAGAATGACCATGTATCACGAAACTCTGAAATAAATGACAAGCATACCACACACATTTCAACACTGGATTAACAATCTAATCTCAAATAGGAATTATTAGGTTCATAATGTATTAGATGTTGTGCAGTGTGACCTGATCTGACAATTCTGTACAGGTGGGGCCTGTAACTTGGAGATTCAGAACATTTATCATTTCAGCCCCACTGCAGAGGGGTCTGACCCAAAAACCTCGAGACAGGAAAATCTGAACCACCTATATCATGCTGTATCTTTCTTTAAATTCCTAATATTTATCATTAATCATCTATTTGAATGTGAAAGAAGGCTGCCTACAATCCTCCAAGCTGAAAGGTTTCTGAGGCGTCCCCAATTCACGGTGGAGCAAATTAGATTGAACATCATAATCAATGAGACCATGGCCAGTTGGCGACACTTGTATGGAACGGCAGTGGCATGTCAGGACTTTAAATTACAGAAATATAGCAGAATAGCAGGAGAAAAGAACAAACCTGGAGAGTGATCTGTCACCATGTACACCTCAGACGTTGAGTATATTCCGCCAAGAACAGTGCGCTTCACATACCAATCAATATCAGTGGATTGGTCACCAGAAGCATGCCAAATTTCATCAATTAGCAAGGCCCGCTGCTTGAAACATGTTGGGATGTTCATTGGTTGTGCCTGCCAACTAATCCAAAGTGAGCATAGACCAATGCCTTTGAATATTTTCAAATAGTTCTAAAAGACAAGAGTTTAGAGAAATTACTGGGTCCTTCACACCAGCAAATGCAAGGTCTGCTGACATTACACTTATGCACATGAAGGTTCCAAGATACAGTGATTTGGATTACTCCTCTAACAAGCCCCAAATGTATGGGCTGCTGACATTACCAATTCCAAACATGTAGGATCCAAGATTAGGTGATTAAGATTGCTAATATCAAATCCCCAAGACATTTTTAAGTATTTTAGATAGAAACATTTTAGTCTCCCATTCCTCAGCCATTTCTCCTTATGGGCCATTTCTTTTTGTATTCTTAACTACCTAGTACCTACCGATTTAAGAAACCTTATCTTTATCGGGATCCATAAGATCAACAGTCTGCATCAACAAACCACAAGCCCCACATGTTTGGAATCGGAGTTTCAGTGACTCATAAACTTGCAATGAGCAGAACACTATAATTCAGGATTTTGTTCACCTGAATGCTTAGTGCTTGAGGCCACTTTGATATGTAGGGTGCTTGCATTTCCAAGCGAATTTGGATAAGCTTCGCGAGGCGCCCACTTAGTATCAAGTTCGACAAATCCACTCCTGAATCAATTATATCAATCAATCTTTGCAGGCAATCATCCATGAAATACTGCACAAGCAAAAGAAGAAAGCTGTCATTTTGATGATTCAACATATCAATTGTAATTCCTTGTCTGAGACTTTCCATATATTGCTGGAATGTTGAGATAATGAGATGTTGATGGAAAAAGTCTACGATCATCAATGTGAGTAAGTGCACTCCCCCATTGGGCTATAAGCATGTATACAGGTCAGGCCCATGGTTTGGTAACCCAGAACGTTATCTAGTGAGCACCAGTGAACAACCCCATAAAAACACCCTGAAGGAACCACCTCAACCTTTCAAAACACGGCACGATAATAGATGGTAATTTTATTATTATTATTATATTTTTTTTTATAATATGATTCAAAACCCGCAGCATCGTGGTTGCAACATTGACATCGTCCAGCTGTGCAAGGAATATTGTCAATGGAATGATGGATGGAAAAACCAGTTAATGGATGACTATCATATGGCTGGGACCAAGGCTTGAATATAAATATATCCTTAGTCAAGGTCATGTAATTTTTCTAACAGAGACCCATGAAAAGGAAACAGATGTGAAGAGAAAAAGTAATAATGAATGACTGAAATTTTCAAATTGTTGGAGTCTAAACAATTCAGAGATAACTGCAGTAACAGGCCAACTGTATCATTGGAAATACATATCATCACAAGCAGTTCAAAATTTGAATCTTTTGGCAGAAGGGATGGTTACTTTATCAGCAATTGAAAGGATATCCGTTCACTATGAGTTTGAAGCATCACAGACACATTGGGTGGCATAATTCTTAAGAATTATGTCTCCCTTAGATCAATGTTGATGACAAGCAGCAACAATAACCTGCATGGAGAAGAAGAAAGACAGTTTCCCACCAAATTTGGTCTCCAATTTCTGTGCCACCCCAACAAAACTTGAATGTACGACCGTTCATTTTCTTAACATTACCATTTGTAAATTTAGGTGTGTTCTGTTCCTTAAATACTTGATATGAAGAAGGAAATGTTATATATTAAAACTAGATATATAAACTGCAAAACAGATGAGCTAAACCTGCACTGTGGGTTATTTGTCAAGGTAGGCTCTTGGATCAGAACTACTTAAATGAATACAACTTCTTCAACAATCATACAGATCTGATGGTAAATGGTTTTTGGTATTCTTTAATATTTTTAAATTTTTTCCAGCCAGAAGGTAGTCCAATTTTTTTTTTTAATTTCTGGAAATTCAAGATCTGATAATTACCGATAAAAAAACTCAAGATCTGTTAATTTTCAACCTTATTCCCCAGAGACCAACAAAGTTTTAAACTCCACACATTTGAATCTGAAGCAGTTGTTGGACCCAAAAAATTTAAGCAAGTGGCAGCCTTATGATTCCTTCAGTTCCCTCAGACACCTTCCATATCATCCCTCATCAGGCTATCATCAAAATTAAGCTTCATCGAGCCCAGTGGAGTGGCAGCCACAGAAGTCAGCAGAGTACTTGAGCAAGAACTAGGGCGGGTAGCAAAGCATTCTTTCCAAAGTGGAACCAGTAAGAAGAAGTAATCCCATCCATCTCTTTTTTCTTTTTCTAGCAAGTGTCCGGTCAACAGATCTTCCATTTATTCTGTCTACCATATCCTGCACCAACTACTATTCCCTCCCTATAATGAAGGCCACAAATAGCAGCAAGCCCAAGCCCCCCCGCCCGCAAAGAATACTTTCTCAGGTCTAAGAACAAAACCATTTGCTGAAGTAGGCCCTTTATCCAAACCCAGCATAGTCCCCATTGCGCATCAGAAAAGAAAAACCTTAGAGACCCAAAGGAAAATTATGCTGCAAAGTTTTCATTTGGAAATAAATTTTCCTCAAGATCATGACAACTAGTAACCATTTTAACTAGCCATCCAGTAAATGACATTCAAACACATAAAATGATAGTGGTGGCGATGCCAAGCTAAGAAAAACAAATACCACACTATACAGAAAAGAATACCTTGGCACGGACACAATATGAGAAATAGGGATACAAGTTACGACACCCCCAATGTCCAAAATCTAGAGACAAGATCCAAATATTGGTACATATGTCTTGTGGGGTATTTATATCGTTTTTGCTACTCAAGATTCTATCCTTTGTGTTGGTGTTTGACCCGATAAAAAAGAAAAAAGACCGATTCTCCAAAACTTTCTCATTCTCTAGTCCTTTCAAAAAATATGTTCACAAGAGAGATTCTTAATATACTACTAGAAAACTGACAAAAATTACATTGGCAGGTATCAAGCATATAAAAAACCATAAAGGGAAAGCTCTCATAGTTCAAAGTTCATATTACAATTCAGTGATTGACAGGCATACCACACTATATAGAAAATTGAAAACCTAGCAGAACATTTGGTTGCTCCTATTGTCAATAGAAGATGGGTTGTTTTCTTCCCAATTTGGAAGTGAAACACAGAATGCAACGATCTGGAGCAGAAAATTTTTAATAAAAGGGGAGCCAACGTAACATGATTTTTGCTTTTGTTTGTGGCCTTGAGTGGAAGGAAAAACCCATCAACCTATCACACTAAGACAAAACGAACTCAAGGTAAAACCAAAAGGCAGCATTCTATCCAGCTTGAAGTTTGTACTGACTCAGGTAACTAAAATCCGAATCCCAATTACCCAATCCGAAATTGCAATTTAATCAGAACAATTACAACACGATCATCAACATCTAATCAAAATATGAGGAAACTAAATGAACCCCAACAAAAAAAATCCGATTTTGGAACAACCAACCGCATTTCATTTCTATATACCATAAGATCAAAACCAATTCGACCCCAAAGAAAAAAAAAATCAAAACAGGCATCTGTAACTGAGTACTTCTGTGTGGGGTCATTCCGTGATCATGGAATTAGGTGGGGCCACCACCTGGTCTCGGTAACCCGTGATCTCGGTGCCAGCAAGTTCGGCTGCATCGCTGTCTCGGTTAGTTATGGACCGGACCCCGGTGGGTACGTCACGAGTCCCAGCTTCGGCCTCAGCCTCGACCGAGCTCGGGCCCCTTTCATTCGATCATAAATGCCGCCATTAATGCACTGCCAGACAGGATCGGCGGTCTGACAACAGAGTGGGCTCCGGACCTACGCAAGGGGCACGCCATATCCACAGTCATATCCATAGACAGGGAGGGCTGGTCCGATGGGACATCCCCTTTTTACCTACCCCCACTCAGGAGGAGAGAGTATGTTCAGATGGGACTCCCGTCCCCTCAAGAGGACAGTCCAATGATGACTTCTCACACCTATATATTGCATGAGAGAAACCATGAAAGGTACGCACACGCATAATCTCTCCCTCCCAGAACTCTTTCTCTCCATTCTCTCAGTCCCTGCACTAACTTAACCGTCGGAGGGCCTTCGGCTACCCACAGCCAGGGTCTCTGACCGTTGTTCTTTTCCTTTCAGGTCATTGGAGGCTCGATCCATTCCCCTTACCTCTCTCAAAACCTTGCATCAGGAGCTTAATCCTCCATTAACTAAGTCCGTAATTTTTAGGCACTTACAGTTGGCGCCGTCTGTGGGAATAGGATCTGTGCCAAAGCCTCTGCAGAAGCCATGCCTCCAAAAACCAGAAACGGTGGCGGAGGACCGTCGACGTCTAAACAAGCATCGTCCTTCCCGCTACGGGAGGAACCTGCATTCCCACCATTCTTGCCGTCGCAACCAGCCCAGTCGGTTGTTCCGGAACCACCCCCTGACCTTCGTGGTGCTCTCCTTCCCCCCCCGGGACCGCCAGCGGTTCCTCCCATCAGACAGGAGGAGCCGCAGGACCCTCGCCAGGGGAGGTCAGGGGGAAAGCCGAGTGCCGCATGCGTGGAGGGCGTCGTCCAATCGGCCTCTTCATCTCGGCCCATAGCCACGCGCCTCCGCCAGGATAGCCGTCGTGATGCTCCTCACCACACTGGCGAGCGGTCACACGGCGGTCCGCAGCGGAACGCCTCCCCAGCGGATCTTCGACGGCAGGGCAAGACTCCCGTCAGGACAGGATCCCGTCATTCCCACCAGCACGTCCATGATGACGGCCAGTCTTTTCACCAAACCCATGGGGACCGAGATAACAATCCCCTGCTTAAAGAGCTGGATGCCCGGAACCAAGCCCTCCAACACAAAGACGAGGTGATCCGTCGTCTCGAGGAACGACTCGAAATGAATGAGAGGAGGTCTCGCGGTCCACCTCCCCGGCGACCGCGGACCCGTCCGGACCACCAAGAACTGAGGCAGGCCCTCAACAGCAGAAGGAGATATCACTGCGAGGAGGAGGGCTCGAGTAGCAGCCATCTGCCTGATGGACTCGGGGGATCGCAGCACGAGCCAGAATCCCCGAGACTCGGCGACCAGACAGGCCTCAAGGAGTTGCTAGACTACTACGTCAAGCAGGAGGTCCAGGCCCGCTTGGCCGAAATCGGGATTGCCCGAGACCAGACTGATGAACATGACGAGGACGATCAGGGCATGTCCCCCTTTTCGCAGGAAATTAAGAATTTCTCTCTCCCCGAGAGATTTAACGTCCCAAGGTTCGTACTTTACGACGGGGCCTCAGACCCAGAGGCGCATCTGCGGCACTTCACTCAGCGGATGTCGGTCTGGGGGGACGTCGGTCTTCTGAACTGCAGGGTTTTCTCATCCAGTCTGGGAGACCTCCCTCTCCGGTGGTTCTGCGCACTCCCTCCCGGGTCGGTCTCAAGCTGGCGGCAGCTCCGGAGCTCTTTCCTTGAAAAGTTTCAAGCGCACCGCGTCATCCCGAAGACAGGTAGCAATCTCATGGCGATCCGGATGAAAGACGGCGAGGGTATCACTGCCTTCGCCAGAAGGTTCTGGACGATATACAGCCAGATCACCGACGCCAATGACGAAGTCGCCATCATGTGCTTCAGGGAGGGGTTACTCCCAGGAAATGAACTCCGCAGAGATCTAGTCCGAAACCCCGTGGCCACGATGAAAGCACTAATGGCAAGGGTAAAACAGTACATTGAGCAGGAAGAAGACGAGGCCCATGGTACAGAGCGGTTCGGATTCCCGAAGAAACACCAGGCCTCCACCAAGGAAGAAACGTTCCCCCGACCGAGGTCGGATAAAAGGAAGCCCGCCCGCTCCTTCTCAATCGCCTCGGACAGCAGCAAGAAGCCGAGGTCACAGTCCGCCAAGCCTGCCAACGATCCTTACAGGGCTATCAGTGTTGTGTTTAAGGAGCCTATTTATAGACTCCTGAACAAAATCAAGGCAGAGCCATACTTCCAGTGGCCTCGGCCAATGACAAGCGACCCATCCATCCGAGACCAGAAGAAGCGCTGCTCCTATCACAAGCAGCACGGGCACATGACCGAAGACTGCTTTGCGTTAAAGTCCCATCTCGAAAAGCTCGTCCATGACGGACACCTCCAGGAGTATATCAAACAGGAGGAAAGGGTCCACCGAGGACAGCAGCGCACTCGACCCAGTGATGACCATGAGAGCGATGAGCCGGCGGGTACCATCAATGTCATCCACCTAGCACCCGCCCCAGGCAGGGGAAGCGCCCAGGCTCGGTCAGACGCCAGGAGAGCTGCCCATGGCAAGCAGGTGATGTCGGCAGAGTGGGAAAGCGCCTCGAAGAGGCGTAAGAGAGAAAAGCCCAAGATTTGGTTCTCGGATGAGGATCTGAAGGAAGTCGAGCTCCCCCACAATGACGCCCTCATCCTCACCCTGCGGCTGAACAATTACACTACCAAGCGCGTCCTTGTGGACCCAGGGAGCTCCACCGAGATTGTATACTATAGCTGTTTCAAACAGCTCGGCCTGCCCGAATCCGCCCTGCGGGAGGCCCACGTCCCCTTGATAGGGTTTAGTGCCCAGCCAGTGTACCCCAAGGGCAGGATCTCACTTGAAGTCCGGATCGGAGGCGCGGCAAAGGTAGCAGACTTTATGGTGATAGACGCGCCGTCCCCCTACAATGTGATATTGGGACGAAGTTGGCTGCACGCCATGGAGGCAGTACCATCCACCCTTCATCAAAAACTCAAGTTTCCATTGGAGATGCCTGGAGGAACGGTCGAAATAGTGACTGTGTGCGGAAACCAACAGATGGCCCGAGAATGTCTCGTGGTCGTAGCAACGGGAGAAGAGGAACCGAGACGGGTGCACATGGCCGAGCTCGAGGCCGAGATCGAGGATGTCGGGCGGACTGCAGGGCAGAAAAGCATAGAAGATCTCACCGAGGTCAGGATCAATCCTGAAGATCCGGAACGCTACTTCCTGCTGGGTAGCCAGCTCCCTGACGCTGAAAAGGCCGAATTGCTGGATTTCCTGCTCCTGAATAAAGATATCTTCGCGTGAACTCCTTACGAGATGCCCGGGATCGACCCCGAGGTCATATGTCACAAGCTAAATGTGGACCCCGGACACAAGCCCGTAGTGCAGAAGGCTCGCAGAACGGGGATCCCACAGACAGAGGCGATTATAGAGGAGGTGGAGAAGCTCCTCGAAGCTGGGGCAATCCGCGAGGTGCACTATCCCCAGTGGTTAGCCAACACAGTGGTTGTAAAGAAGAAGAGCGGCAAGTGGAGGGTCTGTGTAGACTTCACCGACCTCAACAAAGCCTGCCCCAAAGATAGCTTCCCGCTCCCAAAGATCGACCAGATGATCGACGCCACCTCAGGGCATGACAGAATGAGCTTCTTGGACGCCTACCGAGGTTACCATCAGATCCCCCTGCACAGATCTGATGAGGAAAAAACTGCGTTTATCACACCTCGGGGCATCTATTGTTACAAGGTGATGCCCTTCGGGCTGAAGAACGCCGGAGCAACATATCAGAGGCTGGTCACCAGGATGTTCCGAGATCAGCTCGGAAAGACGATGGAGGTCTATATTGACGACATGGTAGTCAAATCCAGGGAGTCGCAGAGCCACCTGTCAGACCTACGTCAAACGTTTGCCATCCTCCGAGAGTTCCAGCTCAAACTCAATGCCTCGAAGTGTGCATTTGGTGTCGGCTCCGGCAAATTCCTGGGAAGTCTGGTTACTCGGAGGGGGATCGAGGCCAACCCGGAGCAGATCGCAGCCATACGGGCTATCCAGAGCCCCACCTCGGCCAAGCAGGTCCAGAGACTAACAGGGATGGCTGCCGCACTTAACCGCTTCATCAGTCGCGCGTCGGACAAGTGCCGCCCATTCTTTCGGCTCCTGAAGAAGAGTTCCAAGTTCCAATGGACTCCAGAATGCGAATTGGCACTTGAGACGCTCAAAAGGTACCTTTCCTCACCACCACTATTGTCCACTCCGTCGCAAGACGATTTTCTTTATCTTTATCTTGCAGTCTCGGACCACGCGGTGAGCTCGGTCCTGGTTCGCGAAGGCGACGGGCAACAGTACCCCATCTATTACACCAGCAAGACCCTGCTCGACGCCGAAACCAGGTACCTGCCACTCGAGAAACTAGCATTGGCCCTGGTCAGCGCCTCCCGCAAGCTCTCCCACTACTTCCAGACACACACAGTAGTAGTCGTCACCGAGTACCCGCTCAGGTCGCTTTTCAGGAAGGCGGACTTCTCTGGCAGAATTTCCAAATGGGCTGTGGAGTTGGGTCAGTTCGACATCCAGTATCAGCCCAGAACGGCAATCAAGGCACAAGTCCTGGCCGACTTTATCGTCGAATTCACCTCTCCTAGTTCGGCACCGACCTCGCTCGATACCGAACTGGGGGAATCCAAGGGCAATGAGGAGGATAGCACCGAGACCAGGGAAGACCTGCCTTGGACAGAATTCCTTGGATCAGCCTGGAAAGTTTTCGTTGACGGATCATCAACTTCTAAAAAAGCAGGCGCTGGGGTCGTCCTTCAATCCCCGGAAGGACTAGTCATAGAACAAGCACTAACCCTCAACTTCAAAGCGTCAAACAATGAAGCAGAATATGAAGCACTTATCGCTGGTCTCGGCAGTGCGAGAATACTGGGGGCACGACGGGTGGTGGTCTTCAGCGACTCCCAGTTGGTGACGAGCCAGCTGAGCGGAGACTACCAAGCCAGAGACGAAAGAATGGTGGCCTATCTAGCCCATACCAGGCAGCTCCTCTCCCAGTTTGAAAAAGTTGAAGTCAGGCAAGTCGGTAGGGAGTCCAATCGCCATGCAGACGCCCTGGCAAGCTTGGCCTCAGCTGTAGAGGCTGGGAAAAGAAGGACAGTTGATGTGGGGACGTTGGAGAAGCCGAGCATAGAACTCCTCCCAGTTCGGCCAGTTCTGTGCACTGACCTCGGTCCGAGCTGGATGGACCCAATCATGACGTTCCTAAGAAAGGACAAGCTCCCCGAAGACAGGAACGAAGCCCACAAAGTTAGGATGAAGGCAGCTCACTTTTGGCTATCTCCAGATAAGAAGCTCTACAGAAAATCCTACTCCGGACCATATCTCCAATGCGTTCATCCTAGCAAGGTAGAGGATTTTCTATTTGAGATCCACGAGGGGATCTGTGGAAGCCACATCGGGGGAAGATCGCTGGCCTACAGAGCTATTAGCCAGGGCTACTGGTGGCCCTACATGCAGAAGGATGCCCAGATCTACGCCAGGAAATGCGAGAAATGCCAAAAGTTTTCCCATTCCCTCCACCAGCCAGCTCAGGACCTGAGCCCGATCTCCAGCCCATGGCCCTTTGCTCAGTGGGGGCTGGACATCGTCGGACCTCTCCACCGAACTCCGGGAAACAAAAGATGGTTAATGGTGGGCACCGATTACTTCACAAAATGGATTGAGGCAGAGGCCTTATCCTCCATCACCGAACTTGACACAAAGAATTTTGTGTGGAAAAACATCGTCACACGGTTTGGGATTCCCAGAGCTCTGGTCTCGGACAACGGAACCCAATTCGATTCAAAATTCTTCAAAAGCTTTTGTCAAGAGCTCGGCATCAGAAACCTCTATGCGACTCCGGCCTATCCGCAGAGCAATGGGCAAGCAGAGATCTCGAACAAAGTAGTCCTGGAGGGGCTGAAGAAAAGGCTTGATAAAGCTAAAGGGAGATGGACAGAGGAATTACCAAGTGTCCTCTGGGCATACAGAACCACGCCGAGGCGATCCACTTCGGCCACCCCTTTTTCGTTAGCCTATGGGATGGAAGCAGTCATTCCCCTTGAAGTCGGCCTCCCGACCTTAAGAACAAATCTCTTCGATCAAGGGCAGAACGAGATGAACCTCGCCAGAGAACTTGACCTCGCCGAGGAACGAAGGGAAGCAGCATCCGTACGTCTGGCCGCCTATCAGCAGCAGCTTTCCCGAGGGTATAATCAAAAGGTCAAAGAGAGGAGGTTCTCGGTTGGAGAACTGGTCTTGAAAAAAGCGCTCCCCGCGGATAGAGATCCCAATGATGGCAAGCTAGCACCAAATTGGCTCGGCCCCTACAAAGTAGTCTCCATCTCGGGCAGGTCGGCATACAGACTTGAAGGGATGGACGGCAAGGAATTGCCCCGGCCATGGAATGCTGCCCACCTAAAGAAATTTTATTTCTAGCTGTATTCGAGGTGCTTGATCAATAAAGAAGAACCTTTTGACACAGATTTGCCTTGTATTTCTTCGAACTCCGCAAGGATCCGGCCCTCGCGCCATCCTCTTTGAGTTCGGTCGTAGGACCAACTCCGCAAGGATCCGGCCCTCGCGCCATCCTCTTTGAGTTCGGTCGTAGGACCAACTCCGCAAGGATCCGGCCCTCGCGCCATCCTCTTTGAGTTCGGTCGTAGGACCAACTCCGCAAGGATCCGGCCCTCGCGCCATCCTCTTTGAGTTCGGTCGTAGGACCAACTCCGCAAGGATCCGGCCCTCGCGCCATCCTCCTTGAGTTCGGTCGTAGGACCAACTCCGCAAGGATCCGGCCCTCGCGCCATCCTCTTTGAGTTCGGTCGTAGGACCAACTCCGCAAGGATCCGGCCCTCGCGCCATCTTCTTTGAGTTCGGTCGTAGGACCAACTCCGCAAGGATCCGGCCCTCGCGCCATCCTCCTTGAGTTCGGTCGTAGGACCAACTCCGCAAGGATCCGGCCCTCGCGCCATCCTCCTTGAGTTCGGTCGTAGGACCAACTCCGCAAGGATCCGGCCCTCGCGCCATCCTCTTTGAGTTCGGTCGTAGGACCAACTCCGCAAGGATCCGGCCCTCGCGCCATCCTCCTTGAGTTCGGTCGTAGGACCAACTCCGCAAGGATCCGGCCCTCGCGCCATCCTCCTTGAGTTCGGTCGTAGGACCAACTCCGCAAGGATCCGGCCCTCGCGCCATCCTCTTTGAGTTCGGTCGTAGGACCAACTCCGCAAGGATCCGGCCCTCGCGCCATCCTCCTTGAGTTCGGTCGTAGGACCAACTCCGCAAGGATCCGGCCCTCGCGCCATCCTCTTTGAGTTCGGTCGTAGGACCAACTCCGCAAGGATCCGGCCCTCGCGCCATCCTCCTTGAGTTCGGTTGCAGGGCCAACCGACCAAGAGGCGACCTCTGCTGCGTCTGTAAAGCTAATGATCCTAAGTCGCGGGACTCGGCCTACCCTAGGGCCTCAGCTGAACCCCGGCAGGTAAGTCGGGGGCTCGCCACCGTTTTACCCCGGGGACCTCCCCCTCAAAGATATGCCATTAAGGCCTAACCTTCGGTCAAACGACAGCATGACTCCTTACTCGCTAAAATTTAAAAGTAGGAAAGGGACAACCTAGTCTTCCGAAACTGGAAAAGGTCCGCCCGAGGCAGGCCCCTCCTGCCGACCTCATCCACTTTGGACTTCACCTCACGTCAGAGCATCCACAGACCATTGCAAAAGAAGAAGCAAAGAGGAGAAACAGCAAGATGGAAAAAGAATTTCTTTTCATTAATCAGGAAGTACGATTACATGATCTCTGAACACTTAAAAAGAATTTTACAGAATAGGGAAAATTCCAAAAAAAGTCTACTCCTTGGACACCTCCTTATGGGTCTCCGACTCCGGAGGTGCAGAGGAAATGGGGGGATCACAAGCAGATGTAGGAGCTGCAGCAAGAGTCTCGGCCACCGGGACGACGGCAGGAGTCGGAGAAAGAAGAGGAGCGCCTTTAGCTTCAACCGGGGTCAGAGGAGGAACAGGAGTGCCTTGGACTTCGGCAGAGATCGGGGGCGGAGGAGGAACGATGGGGGCATCGGCCGGAGCCTCGGAAGGGTTGGAGCCTGGCTCTGGCTCTGAACCCACTGCTGCAGGTCGGAACTGAGGAAGATCCGAGAAGATGGGATGGTCCTCAGAGACCCCATATTTGAGCAGGGCCGCCTTGCACCCCATCTCGTACAGCACTGAGCTCAGATTTATGATCTGAGACGCGTAATCCTCCGAGGCCCAATCCACCCCGTCCTGGTAAGCCTTTGTAGCCTGATCTCGCAGGATGGATTCGGCCTCGGATCTCTCCTTCTTGGAGGCCTCAAGCTCAGCCTCTTTCTTGGCCAGCTCGCCTTGCTTCTCGGCAACCTCGGCATCTTTCTTCGCGAGCTCGGCCCCCCTCTCCACGAGCTCAGCCTCCAGCCTGGACGCCTTCTCGTCCGCGGCGCCCCTCAGGTTCTTGTTCTCGCCCCGCAACTTGATGATTTCGGCCTTCGCTGCTTGCTGATCCGTTACGTGCTGGGCGATTTTCTCCTCCGCCTTCTTGAGTTCGGCTGCGCTGACCTCCAGCGCACTCCCCAGCTTCCTCTTCTCCTTCTCTAGCCCATCAATCTGGGCAGCTCTTTCCGCCTCCCTCTCCATCAGTACTTGGAGCCTCTGCGCGTTCTGCGAAAAGAATAGAAACGGTGAGTAGGTTGGATCGGGTGGCTAAGAAGTGAAAATTTTAGGAATACGGGAGAAAAGCTACCTCGAGCGACGCCCTCAAAGTATGATGGATTAAGTTCGGAGACCGGACTTTCCTGTGCCTCTCCATATCCTGGGGGAGGGCGCATCCCCGGGCGAGAGCCATGACCGACTCCCAACTCGTCCCCAGCTGCACCCCCACCGTCATCGGCTCGTTGGGGTTGAGGTCGAAGTTGGGCCTCCAAGGAGCCGGCGTGGAGCGCTCGGGTTGCGGTTCTGCCGAGTGGGGCCTCCCCTCTGCGCCTGCCAGACGGGGCCTCTTCTCGGGAGGGGGCCTCTCGCCCTCCTTTCCGGCCGCCACGGACCGAGGCCGGGCTTCCTTCTGTGGCAGAGGAGGCGGAGTCGCCTTCCCGGGTTCCACCACCCGCGGCCTGCTTTCTTGGAGCGGACGAGGTTCCCTCGCCTGCCGAGCGGCCCCGGAAGACTCCCCCGACTTCCCCTTCGAAGGCTTGGCAGAGGGAGCGCCTGCTGCACCCGGCAAGCTAGAGGAGGCGGCGGAGGCGGACCCCTGGGCGGCGCCTACCCCGCCAGGGACACTCTTGGGGGCATCGGGGGCTTTGCCACCAAAAATCAGGGCCCCCAGGTTCTTCAAGGTTGGGCGCGGCCTCTCCATTTCTTCTTCTTCTGCTTCTCCTCGGTCTCGGGGAGGACTGTCGCCGATGACTATCGGGTCCCGAGAATCCGTGGCTTGACCGTTTGTCTCGGCAGGCTCGGGTCCGACTTCCCCCGGTGGAACAAGAGGGATCTCGGCAGTCTTCCTGGTGTAAGACTGATACCGAGGTTTATACCCCAGCAAGGAAAAAGCGGCTCGGTCGTGATGACCGTGATAGCGCTCAATCTTCTCTAGCCACGCGTCGTTGCGTTTCCACTTGTCGAAACCGGCCTCTCTCCTCCTCTTCTGAATGCCTACACGGAAAAATGGGCAAGGACATCAGTTCGGCTTAATAACAGGCAAAGGACAGATGAGCTTTAACCTAGAAGGATTGGGCATTTACTAGGGGGTGTCCCAGGTTTTCGAGGGACCTGGATCCTCCGGTCCACCTCGGTCTCGGCCCTACAGAACTCCCAGTTCCCCGAGACCAAAAAGCGGTCATCCCCGGCGTATTTGGTGGAGTCCTCCAGGGCATTCACCAAGGGACGGCGCCTGGCCTTGACCCGAAGGTAGTAAGCGTCCTCGGCCCCCGCGGCCTTGCAGATGTCGTACACATCTTCTATATCGTGCACGCCGAGGCCGATGTCCAAGATCCGGTTCAGCTCGGCTACGCCCATTATTATTTTGAAGCCATTCGGCATTAACTGGAAGGGGCAGAGATTCCACGCGTGGAGACAGGACCGGAGGAGTGGGTGGATGGGGAATCTTACCCCCCCTTCGCACACAGCCAGCAAAGGGAAGGGCATCCATTCCTTATAGGTGACGAAACCCTCGACGGAGCCCTGGAAGGCACAGGGTTTCACCAGGACATCCTCTGGGACCCTAAAGTTTTCCCTAAAAGCCTCTAGGGCTGCAGGGCCCTCTAGCCAGTGGCTGAATATCCCCATTTTCTTGAAACAGAGGAGAAGGAGGAAACAGATGAAAGGGAACAAAAGCTGGGAAGGCCTAAGGGATTAAGAGTCTCAGAAATCGCAGAGGAAAGAGAGATACAAAGAGGAGATGAGGGCAAAAAGCGGAACTCACATAGAAAGCGAAGAAAACCGCAGAAGACGGGTTGGCAAGGAACGGGAAGCAGGGGGCGAAGAGTCTCCGAGTTCGGTGGTCTCCTGGGTTGAACAAAGTTGCAGCGGTGCCTCCTTCAAACTAACAGCAAAGGTAAAAGAGAAAGAAAGAGGAGCGAGCCCTTTTTATAAAGGAGCGCCCCCTCTTGATTATCGCACGACGCGTCGCTTCGACTTCGGTGTCCTACCAGACAGAAGGCTCCACGTGGCAGAGGCGATAAGTATTCCGCCATGCTTCTGGTACGACATTTATCGCCTCGGGTATGCGAAACGGCGCTCTCCGTATCCGTTGTGGCAGGACAATCATGACGCCCTAGTTATTGCCCAGGGCAGGTGAAGAGGCGCCATAATGAGGGTATCCCTAAAGGCGGGAAACGAAAAGACAGCCCCGTCACATCCAAGTCTTAGCTCCCAACCTCGGAGAGAGCCCGAGCTCAGGGAGCTAGGGGGCAATTGTGTGGGGTCATTCCGTGATCATGGAATTAGGTGGGGCCACCACCTGGTCTCGGTAACCCGTGATCTCGGTGCCAGCAAGTTCGGCTGCATCGCTGTCTCGGTTAGTTATGGACCGGACCCCGGTGGGTACGTCACGAGTCCCAGCTTCGGCCTCAGCCTCGACCGAGCTCGGGCCCCTTTCATTCGATCATAAATGCCGCCATTAATGCACTGCCAGACAGGATCGGCGGTCTGACAACAGAGTGGGCTCCGGACCTACGCAAGGGGCACGCCATATCCACAGTCATATCCATAGACAGGGAGGGCTGGTCCGATGGGACATCCCCTTTTTACCTACCCCCACTCAGGAGGAGAGAGTATGTTCAGATGGGACTCCCGTCCCCTCAAGAGGACAGTCCAATGATGACTTCTCACACCTATATATTGCATGAGAGAAACCATGAAAGGTACGCACACGCATAATCTCTCCCTCCCAGAACTCTTTCTCTCCATTCTCTCAGTCCCTGCACTAACTTAACCGTCGGAGGGCCTTCGGCTACCCACAGCCAGGGTCTCTGACCGTTGTTCTTTTCCTTTCAGGTCATTGGAGGCTCGATCCATTCCCCTTACCTCTCTCAAAACCTTGCATCAGGAGCTTAATCCTCCATTAACTAAGTCCGTAATTTTTAGGCACTTACAACTTCGATATTGAATTCATTCACATACCTCAACGAGTGCTGCTTCTTTTCGGGCAAAAGTACCCACGATCGAAGGCGAGACTCCCACAACCCTTGCCCCCGAAATTAACGCCCTTTCACTCCACCCCAATTTAACCTGCTCCAAACCCAAAGATCACATAACTGTAAAATAAAAAAATAAAAACCCAAACTTGAAACAATGAAAGCAAGAACGTCAGAATCAGAAACGATAGTAGGAGGAAAGATTACTGACAACATGAGGGAGGGCAGCTTGAAGGACGCGGAGCTGCTCGGTTTGGTAGTCCGATTGAACTCGCCCGCGTCTCTCGCTGTGAGTCTTCCCAGAAGATTCTTCTTCCTTGTGTTCACCTGCTGCAGAAGCAGAAGATTCTTGCTGCTGCTGCTGGTGGGAAGGATCTTGGTGTGGAGGTAATGGGGGTGTTGGAGAATGCGCATCTGACGATAATCGAAGGAAACTACACTGAGATGCCAATAACCGAATCCCCATGGGATTGAAAGCGACACGGGTTGCAGATCGTAGCATTTCTGTATAGAAAGCAAATCGCAGAGAGAGAGAGAGAGAGAGAGAGAGAGAGAGAGAGAGAGATGTTCCTTCGCTTGGTACCGGTATAGCTGCTGAGAGGGAAGAAAGAGCACGGAGAAAGATTTTGGTATTCCGTCGTAGCCACGTTTCTGTATTAAAAAGGAACCACGTGGCCCTTGTCATGTCGCTAGAAGCAGAGCCCACGAGATTTACAGGTCGAAGAGGATCGGATGCTATGGAAAATTACATGTTGAGGAATTCATTGGATAAAATTGGGTGTAGATATGGTATATATGGGCCCAAGCGGGGGCCACACAGCCACATAGGCCATTGGCTAATCAGAAAATACAGGTACCCTTGCCAGCCGGACCCAGTTTGGCAACTCTACTAACAGAGTGAAGCGAAGGAAATTTGATTTTGAAGAAATAATAAAATATAAATAGATTATATACTAATTTATTTTTAGTTGTTTGTTATAAAAAAAATTTGACTTTTTGTATAAAAAAGTAAAATTATTTTGTATTTTAGATGATAAAAATGGTTTTATTTTGTTTTTTTAAAAAAAGTGGAGAGAGTTTTGAATTAAATTACTTTTGATGTGCCATTTTATCTGAAAATTGAAAACTTTATTTGATTTTTATTATGCTAGTAAAGTGTCAAACTAGTCCAAAGCGGTCCATATCGAAAATATTCTAATTATTGATCTTGGGCTTTCTAGTCAAACTCGGTATTGAATTAAATGATCCCAAAAATGTGAAGGGAACAGAATTACACAAAATATTCGAATAACACAAGGAGAGTTTGTGTATGGTAAATATTTAAATTTTGACTATTCTAGTGTGGGGTAAATATCAGGTGAGGGCGGCTGTACTGTCCCCTCTCTCACTTTGGATCGTCTCCGAGCACATGCCCCCAATCATCTTCAGGTGGGTCCCGCACACCCTTTTCGTTTTTTGAGAGTTCATGAAGTAAGCTGGAGCGTACTATGAATGACCCTATAGGCTGGGGTGAAAAAAATGACAATCAGGATAGATTTTGATAAAAAAAAAACACCATATTGGGTCAATCAAGAGGGTTAAAAAGAGGATACGTATGTTTGCTCAGGGTGGTGAATGGGTTGAATCAAGATTGTAGCTAGAATTGAACTTGTTTTTGTTAATAGAGGAGTTACAGCCTTTTTCTTTTTCCTGGGCTTGTACTGACGTCGGATATATGGATCAAATTAGTGTGAATTGGACCAAATTTATTACCTATGGATTGATGGATTTAAAGTCGCTGTTAAAATCCAATCCCCTTAAATCGATAGCCTTCCATAAGCACAGTTGCTTCGAAAGTAGGAACCCACAAAAGGCCAACAATCAATTAGTTAGAATTTCACATTTCAACAGCAAACACGTGTGGAATCCTGATGGTTTCCCAGTCCTATCATTTTTCAAGACAACAAATTTGGGTTGGGCTCAACTTGCTGTTTGGAATTGAAGCCCAAAAATGATGCACAGTCCCATTTGTTGGGTACTTCAATTGGGTTTAATCCTGGCAATGGTGGGTTACAACCGGAAGCTCGACCAGCCAACCCTAGTAAAGCCTGTAACTGGTTGAATGGATTTTTTTCTATTGGTAACATGACTTAATCTAGAGCTCAAGGTCACAATAGCGAGCACATCTGTCTAGAAATTTGAATCCTGATTTAAAGGCGCTCATCGCTCACGAGGACATCAATGAGAACATTCCCATATTGGCTGAACATTGACTCAACTAACAAACATTTTCCACCATAATGGAGGGGTCTGGGGTTAAACAAATGCAAAACAAACACCTGTGCATTTCAAAGTAGTGTATATTGATTAAAAGAAATTAACAGATAAAAGAAATGTTCTATGTGGAAACTGACAAAAACAAAAAAACAAAAAAAACAATTTTGCAAGGGACCAGCAAGATGTACTGGGCTGATATTTTATATATGTGAACTGATGAGGCCATTATGCACCCAATTGGGTATTTAAGTGATAACATATCCAACACAAAGGTGTCAAGAATGATCAGGATTCAGGAGGGATGCATCTCTGCACGTACGGACCAGATGCCAGGGATCAATAGCAATGTCACACCGAATTCAGACTAATGCTTCACTAAATGATTGGGGATCAGAAACTTCCCGAAGGCATTGGATTTTAGCTTTAATGCAAAAGAGAGAGCTTGCTGGAATAGACCATCAATTTCTTCCTCTTTTCTCTCATATACATAGAAAGCTATAAAAACAAAAGGGACTCCTGCATTAAAAGAATTGAACATAAGAATTCAGAAAGCAGAGAAGATGGAATGAGAAACACATGCAGAAAGAGGAAAATATGTGACAAGCACTCCATTAGTCAGTGGCAGATAGAGCCCTCAACCTTCTATGTATTCTTTAAAGGGAGATGCTCTTACAGGAGCATCTCTCACTTTAATATGAGAGATAAGTGTAGGGGCCCTCACATTTAAGTTGTTGGCATTGGATATAGATGTGAGAGTTCCCACCTTATCTCTCATAGTAAGGTGAAAGATGCTTTCACAAGAGCATCTCCCTCCTTTAAAATAGAAGGAAATCTAAACTTTCTCATTAGCATTTTCGTTTTGAGTCTGGATCCCCTATTTCGTTGAAACATAGAGATACTGTTTCATTCAATAAAGATTTCATGGAGATACTGTTTCATCCAATCAAGATTTGCCAAACTGTATAAAATCTAATGCCAACTAATGCAACCTCTCAATTGCTTCTTTAAATGGGAAAAGAAAATATGAGATTTTATACAGTTGGCAAGTCCTGATTGGATGAAACAGGAGGGGATCCATACTCGTTGGTTTTATGCTCTTTGCTCCTTGTCAACTTCTGTTTCTTATTGTTTGTCTCTCATCATCTTTTTTCCCCTCTCGCTAAAGAATATAACTTTCAAGACACATAAGGGCAATTTTATCCAAAAGACAACTCATCAAATTACCTTTTGTATCATTTACTTCAATCAAAAAGCTTCCAAGTACATTTCTTGGATGGCCTATGGTAGTACATTTCTTAGTTACCTATTTTCTGCTCTCTTTTTTGCAACTACAAATCCAAGTTTCCTCCCTTCAATGCAGGCAAATTCAAGTATGCGTCCTGCAGCACTACTCCATCTTCCTTTATTTATTTATTTATTATTATTTTTTCCACCATTTATTGAGTCTAGAAACCAGATCCTCTCAAGTTTGGCACTTATAAGTAGAGCACATTATGAACACGTTTAAAGATTTTGAGTTTTTAAGATTTAATTAAAAATCTGAATTAAAATAGATCTAATCAAACTCTTAAGTAAGAAATTTCATGTGGCTATAAAGAGAGGTGAAGAGAGGTGGTTAAGGGTACTCTCAATGCTAATTGCATGCCCAAAGGTTCCATCAACCTTAGCATTTTTGTTGAAGTTGTAGAAGGATTTGAGCTCTAAACGACTAATAGGTCAAAGATTAAGACTTCGTGTGAATATCCACCCCATATTATGACGTTCGAGTGAATGATTTAATTTTTTTTAACCATAATGATGTGCTCACAAGTAACTATGTTAAAATCATCCAATTTGCAATTCTTCTCTACTCTTCTGGAATCTGAACCCATTATTGAAAGCTGTTGGGAATAGAGAGCAATACTAATTCATCATTGCTATCATTTTTGGAATATTATGTTAACATGTTTTTTTCCCTCAAAATTTCTCAATGAGATTTTTTGCAACCAAACCAAAACCACCAACCCCAAACCCCACCCAAAAAAAAAAAACACTGTGACCGTAAGAAGAAATTAATAAAAAAAAAAAACAAGATGAAACAAGATCCACAGGATAAAACCTATTACCTATAACAAAGATGCTGTGCAGTGACATGCCACCAAGGAAGCTCAGAATCAACAAGGAGCAAACAACCTGTTAAATTCAAGATGATTTTTCAAAAAAACAGAAACATCCCAACCAAATATCAAAAAAGAAAGAACAAGAAGAAACTCATACAGATAACCAAGAATTTAACCTGGAGATATAGCTAGTTGATTCATGAAGTAAGGCATCAAAGTTGCAATCAATTCAATGGTTCGTTTCTTGACTACTAGTTTTTGGACATGAAAAGGAAAAGGGTAGCCAAACCAAATGCAAGACTTAGTTGTATGGTAAAACTAGCTATATGTGATCATTCCTTCAATTACTTTTGCAGTCACCAATTTGCAATAGCATAAAGACAGAGAAGTGTACCTAGATAATAGTACTACATAAAAAAAAACACTTGACCCATGCTTTTTCCACAATCCAAAACTTTGTGGCAGCAACGCACTGACCACACATGCAGCATATCCACACCAACAAAGACATTCCAGATTACTTGCCCTATCATCATGGATGGAGCACAGCCAAACAGCCAGCAAATCATACTTAAAGGAAATTCTTGTCCTTTTAATTTGCCCGATCAAATATGGAATGCTGACCATTCTCTACCTAGCTATTCGTTTCTAACCATTGGACTGTTAGAATGAACCACTGCACTTTTTGTTTGTGTGCCATATATCATCCATAATGGAGTACACTATCTGGAAGGTCAGGCTTAGAATGCATGTGTGCCAGATGTATGGATAAGTAGCCAAAACGAAGATGCACATTAGAGCAAGCCTGGTACGCATAAAAATATAACTATATAAGTAGGATTATCATCATCATCATCAAATCCTTATCCCATCTCCTTGGGAAGCCATTATGAGTTTAGCCCCCAGCCCCATTTAAATCCGTGTTCTCTTGTAACTACACAATCTAACATGTCCTCCTGACTTTGTTTCAGGTCTTTATTGGTTTTCATCTTCTAGTTCCTTGAACTTGTTAGATTGTAGAATAGGAGATCAATAGAAAATTCACTAAAGATAATGAGAAAAAAAAAATGCAAAATAGGAGAGCACTATAATAGGGAAATCCAATATACATGAAACCCCGTAGCATAGAAGGCTTATCAGGTGTGAGCGCCGTGCTTGGCGGGCGTGCAATTTAGGGAGGGTCCCAGTTTTTGGTCCATTTGAGTTGACCAACAGTGGGCCTCAGTAGGCCCCACAGCCAGGTGCACACCTGATAACTCACCCTGCAGCATAAATCCTCAGGTTGAAAATTCCAAACTTGATATGCATCCAGTGATCTCACTAAATTTTTTTTTTTTTGGAATGATCAGTGATCTCACTAAAATAACGAAAAGAATATGGGATATAAAGCAAAATAGGGCAAGAAGGCGAGTAATGGGTAATGTCTACCTTGAAAAATAATGTCCAATCATTTCCCCTGCAAAGAGATTTTAGAATACCTACTGTAGTATTCCAGGTAGATCCCATCGACAGAGCAATGAGACGAGTCTTATCCTCTGAGAAATTGAAACATGAAGCAGGGATTTTCTCAAATTTATATCCCATTCTGCGAAAAAAATTATAGCTATCAGGTGGATTACACAAGGACAAGAATTGGTGATTGTATAATACTGTCAAACCAATGTAAAGATTTGATATTAAAGTTTGACCAACGGATTGTGGCTTTTACCAACTGTTCATCGACTCAGACAGCTCCATGAGTTTCAGAGACCAGTCCCGAGTCATGCTCAGAAGCAGAAACTGAATTTTAAGTCAATTTCAAGTTTTGAGGTGTGATGGATGTACCCAATCATAAATATTTTGAATATTCTGGCACAGTGGGTGGCTGTTTGTTCTTCACGTGATGCAGCACAGGAAATTGGAAATCAGAATAGGTGGATTCAGTGTCTCAACTCTTCAGCTCCAAAACAATATCAGCGATGATTTGGAGCACAGAAGGCACAATGGAAACTCTTCTAATCAATTTCTTTGATGCCCCGAAAACAGCAGGATGTATAAACATCTGTCCACCAAAATATTCAAACCATTTGTTCACAAAGTAGGTACATCCAAACACTCTTGAAACATTGGTTTTAACTATATATCTACGAAGAATATAAGTGGGGATGGTGTACATTTTTGGAGGTAGAATGCTGTGGACGAACAAGAACATTATCATGACCAAGAGAATCTTCGAAATGGCAGTGATCATAGTATACCCAGGAGAAATGAAGTAAAAGTAAACAAAACCCAAAACTAGCAAAGTGGTCAGCGTGCGCTTTTTATCTTTCCAAAGAAGTGTGTCGGCAACTACAAAAACAGCAGCAGCAATGCTTCAATTATTATACATAAATGAAAGCAGAAATACGAAATGTTACATCCATACCCTTTCCATTTCCAAGACAGGTAGAAGCTTTGGATGGTCGATCAGTTCCTGCACTTCTTTTAGTGTGCTGTTCGGCTCTCAGAGATGAGTAGGACTCAACAGTCCTCTCCAGACCCTCCTGCGATAATTAGTGCAAAACAATTTAAATCAGAAAACAGGAATCACAACCCTGATCTCTTAAACAATGTTGCCAATAGATATCATGATTCATGGGCTTCTACAGGGGGGGCAGGATAAGTACCAATGGGTCAGTCTAGGTTTAAATATAGAGGGAGGGATGTCATAATTGAGATATGGCCATGGGCCATGCAAACAATGGTTGGAAATCACTTGATCTCAGATCCAACAGTGGGGCCAGTTTTGGTAGGGGTCAAATTGGGTAGAGTGGCTGTGCAGGGGTATTCTTTCAGGTGGGGGGTCACAAAGTGGCCAAAAGTGGGCTCCATATAGGTGTCACTCTCCTAGGAGGTCACAGAGAGAGAGAGAGGAGTTCTCCATTATGGAGTAGATCATGGCTTGGCCTGTGGGAAGCACATGGACAGTGTCAATCATTGTGTGCGTGAGGGTGAAATTTATGGGGATCGTCTGTTCAGTTCAACCATTGGCTTAAGGGCCTTATAGCAGGATAACTTTTAGGCTGCTTTAGGTTTTTGTATTTTGTATTTTGTATTTTTTATTTTTCTATTTTTTTTCATGATCAATACAAGGCCAAGTAAAACTCGGATGAATATCATCAAATGGACTAAAGGTAGTGCATAAGTCGGTCATGGTGCAAAGAGTTGGTTTAGTGATATGTGTGTCCTACATGGTAGGTGCTCAAGGTGCTCACACAATAAGATGCTCATTGGATCATGTGTGTGTACACTGTATAGAGGACATCCAATTATAAAAAGAGAAACTAGGTTTCATGGTTACCTAACTAACATACTACAATCATAATTGCCTACTTTGTTGCAGAGTACTCCTGGAAACAAACCTTAAGTGATACAATGGGGGTATAACCAAGTTGTTCTTTGGCTTTTGAACAATTGAAAGTTCTGTTACAAGAAAGCAGTCTGATCCTAGATGGCGTCAACTGAGGCACAAGCATCCCGTATGGCGCTAGCATTTTATAGGTCCACTCCACCATATAAGCAATTGGCATCATAACAGAAGCAGGGATTTTAAACCTTGGCCTGCAAATCAAGTAAAACAGAGATGATTATAAAGAGTATTCAGCATGACAAAACCATGTCAGGTTTAGAAACATAATGCCCTTAACATAAACAAATTATCATTGAGCATTATGGAGCGAGACCATGGCTTAGTGATCTAAAGTGCAGACCACTCATTTGTGGCCCCACTGCGGTAGACCTAACTAGACAAATGGATCTTTATTTTATTGAACCCCAGCCACTTTGGCTTTTTGTAAATAAAAAAATGGGCACCCACCTGGTATAGCATGACAATCATGGGAAGTAGGGAGTTTGAAAGGTCAACCCATGACCTACCTGCATGCAAAAAATGGGAAACATCTTATTATAGGAGGCACTATTTTGAGGGCCCCAAAGTTGTCAAATCCTAGCTATTTAGGATGAAGTTGGATGAAGTGCCAAAAAAGCATGTAGATCCAAGGGCCAACAAAACTCATATGATCGTCAGATTTAGGCAAGTGCTAAATTACAGGGGTCTAGTTAAGGGGCCAGTGGTTGCCACATGCCAGCCCATTTCATGCTTACTCTTACCCTTGTCACTCACCCAATCCAACACTAATCGGACTACTATAAGCCATTGGGTCTTTAAAAAAAAAAAGAAAAAGAATCACTTTATCTAAGGTTAGACTTTGTGGACCCTAAATTAAAGGCTAGAATGATTTAATAAGGACAATGTGGTCTACCTCTAATCCCCATGTACCCCTAGCCATCTGCTCCTTCCCCATGATTGGCATGAATCCATGTGTGCTCAAGAGTTCCTTATTTCGAAATAAAGGATTTGTTCCTTGTAAAATATTACTGCGTGCTTGTCTGGACAATATACTCAATGATGAAATAATGTCCACAAAACAGCAGTTCTCACAAAGGGGGTAATTAGCAAGGGGATGAATGCCACTTTTTAAACTTTCACTTCAGAGAAGGAACAATGGGAAGCTTCAGGCTTCACCCCCATCAGCTTAATACTGAGCACTTAAGGGGAAAAATCAATGTAAAAACCTTGCAAGAATCAGAGAGAGTAAGGATGGAATCATTCTATAAACTATAAAGCAATTGGCCTTCATGAAAGGAAGGTAAAATAAGTTAGGAAAGTAATAGGACTTTCATCATCATCTTAGTCTTCTCCCAAGGATATTAAGAGAATAAAAACCTACTGCAGCAAATCTACAGAACTCCTACCCTACAATTATCTAGAACCAGTATGATTTCCAGGCTTTGCTTCATCAAAAATACCTACAAAATGGATGGTCGGAAGGTGCACATTGTACTGTCTCTACCTCAATTACCATATGCCTTGTGAAAAAAGAAAGGGAAAAAAAAAAAGCAAAAGAAAGAATTTGAGGGGTACCTTTCATAGCCAAGACCTTCCAGAATCAATGACACAAACTCCCAAAATTTTATTGGTTCCATATTGGTTACAAAATATGCCTGCATTAGTATCATATAAGAATGCATTAATGATACAACCATGTTTGAGAACTTGAGTTGACCTTATAAACATTTTTCCCAACAAAGATATGTGGGACAGCCTTCCAACAATAAAATTATGCATCTTGTGGCCCTGGGATGGGCCATTAACAATATGTTTCTGCTTCATAATTCCAGCCATCTTATTAAGGGCCCTGAAATTTTATTTATATATTATGAGCTTTTTAACTACAACAACTTTAAATGAAAAAACAAATTTAATTTAAAACAATCTTACTAGTTTTTCTAATTTATCCTAATACATGACCTCAGCAAATATATCTGGGAGAAATGTCCGTGTGTGAACTTCCCATTTGAACCAGCTGTGGGGCCCACTGGGGATGGGACTAGGGGGATGGAAAGAGCCATGTGGGACCACCCCCGGTATCAAGTTTGACCCCAATCCCATCCCTCTAACCCCCTTCACATCTGGCTCACAAGTTTAACAGCTTCATATTCAAAAAAGAAAAAAAGACCCTCCATCCAATGGTCCAGTCGATTCAGATGGGTGCCAAACCCCGGGATCAGTGACTATCATGAGGGGTCCTTCTTTGGTGCATAGGTTGGATTGGTGATGGGTGGGGCCCCACCACGTGGTTCTTGCACTTGAATATTCCATGTATGGAAATATCCATATGCATAGAACCCTCACTGTATTACTTACAGCAGTGAGGGACAGCTTGTTGGGGCCCCACTGATCACGAGGTGGGGTGTGTGGGTGGGGGCGTGTGTGTGTGTGTGTGTGTGTGGGTGGGTGGGTGGGGCGGGCGGGCGGGCGGGGAGGGAGGGGTGGGGATGGAAAGAGACATCTTGGATGAGCCCAAATATCAAGTCTGGGTCAATCCAATGCTTTTAACGTCTATATATTAAAGAAAATCTGTTCAATCGGTGAAAACTTGACGCATCCGGTGTAACTCAGAGGGACCTATGTGCGTAGACGGTTCAAATGGATCATAAAGTCGGCCCCACTATGTTGCCCTCACCATAATACGGTGAGGGACATATGCATATGAATATTTCCCATGTATATGAAGTTTTTTATGAGCTATTGCAACAAGAAAACCTTTACGTAATTGAGAAAGATAAATAAAAAGAACAAAAAATTATATAAAAATACTTTCTATTATGCTATAGAATCTCTTTCTAGCATGATTCTTTGTTATTAAAATGGCCAGCATTAGTTATCCGGAGCCAAACCAATGTAGAAAATTTTTAAGTTTTGAATACAAATATAACATGTGAGCAAATGAAGTACATACCTTCCCTGCTGCTTCCTCCGCACTGGAAACTTCTGAAGCTAGAGTCTGCTCAGCGCAAATATGGGCATGTGCCACATTTTCAACGTAGGTGAAATCATACATGTTATTGCCATCACCAATCATGAACTTGTGGAGGAGAAAAAAGTAAAAAAAAAAAAAAAAAAAAGGGACCATCAAGCACTTAAATGAAAAGAAGCATGATCAACTAAAGCATGAAAGAACACCAACTGTGACACTGTAATTTAAAAAAAAAAAAAAAAAAAGAGGAAATAGAGAGTTTAGGCCAAATGAAGAGACGCATTGACCTGTTCATGTCTTCTTCCAATAAATGTCTAGAGAGCTACAATAAAACCCATTACCATTATCATCACATCATTAACTAAATTTATGCTATCGTCTGGGATCAGCTTAAGCTATAGTTAGGACTTCTTGGACAAGAAAAGATATCAACTAAATTCTTCAACAAATGAGGAACCAAAGGCTCTTGATGCACCTATCTAGCAAAAGTTGGACATGATTCAGCGACCCAGGCTGCATCACCTGATGGGCCCATGGTGGATTGGAAACACCCCAATATATTCTTTGTTTAAAGATCTTGAATAAATGGTAAATACAAAATTCAAAGCAGTAGAAAGACATTAATACCTTAGACTTCCCAGCCCTCGCTGCAGCAACTAAAGATGGAACCAACAACTTATCACCAGGACCAAAGATACTACTTGGACGCATACAGCATGTCAGAAGCCCTCCTTTGCCATTAGATTTTATGACCAATGCTTCTGCTTCAGCTTTAGTTGCTGAATAGGAATCATTGTGCTGAAAAACAGTTGAGATCACAAAAAATCAAAACACGGGAGGAAACAGAGGTTTAACAACACCTATATTCTGGCCCTCCAATGAGCTCTACCAAAAACAGTTGGGCCGACGATTGAATTAATTTAAGTCAGAACAAAAATTTACACAAAACAATATGCTTTTAAAGCAGCATAAAAAGTAGGGACGGCAAAATCATCAGATTTTTTATATATAAAAAGGGCAGTATGATAAAAATAAATAAATAAAAGAACTGAGACCTTATCTGGATATGGCATTGACTCATCCCCATTATATATTCCATGAACGCCATCAAACACCACACTAGGAGAACTAGTATAGATAAGTCTCTTTACTTTGCACTCAATACAAGCATCAATAACATTCCTGGTTCCTGTAAACCACAGTAGCATAAAACAAGCATTGGATATTCTGGTTTAGGGACAGAGATTGTATTTATCCTGCCATAGGCCTGAGCACATGTGCAGCTTGATAAGGGCAATGCCGTACATGAGGCCATGGTTCGATCAAATACTGTCAATGTGACATTCCCTATAGTGGATGGGATATGGGACTGGGGTTTACTAAAGTCCTTTGGACTGGAAGATCCTAACCCACTGCTTGCTGAAATATGATTGAAAAGGAAAAGAAAACAAAACCCAGACCATAAAATGTAGATGGCTAAGATCTTCCAATCTGAGAGTTTCAGGGGCAAACCCCATCACAGTTGAGCCCCTCTCTCTCACATACACAATGAAATCTGCGTGAAGCTCTGGAAACTAATTCCTCTTGGAGACCATAAAATGCAGATGGCCGAGATCTTCCAATCTGAGAGTTTCAGGGGCAAACCCCATCTCGGTTGAGCCCCTCTCTCTCTCTCACACACACAACGAAATCTGCATGAAGCTCTGGAAACTAATTCCTCTTGGAGACATCAGTATGTGACTTTTACTGCATTCATAAATAAAGACAACACACTTCTACCTGCAACATTGACAGAAAAGTGAAGCTGGTAATTGTTGATTGATGAATCAGGAGCTGCCATGTGGAAAACAGCTTCTGCCCCCTGACATGCTGAAACAGAATGCAAGTGTCTAAGACAGGGTCATATGAACAAAGTAAGCATTAAGCAATGATGAAAACTGTGCAATGAACATATTCCATGTCCTAAAGAAATTTTCATGTCATATATCAAATTATCAATATAGGGTGCTGAGAGAATTTATTTCAATGTTCTTACTCCTCGGAGTTGGGACTATTTCTGTGTCACAGAGCAAGATTTTGGGAGAATAATGGAGCAATCTAAGGTAAGAATATATTATTACCGATGACTAGCCTAGATTTATGTTGGGTACTGGGTAGAATGGTACCTGGGGGTATATTCTCCTACAGGAATCCCACACAGAAGCCGTGCGGGATTTTTGGTGGGTGCCTTAAATTCAAAGGGGTCTGCTTTTGATGGCAGCAGGGATTGAAAATCCCACGCCTCCCCTCGTGCATACTCGCATAGGACAAAATTTCGTTGATACTAGGATACTCCAAAATGGGCAACAGATTATATCAAAGCATGTCCAATGCTTCATTTCTATGCATAAGTCTATGTCACTCATGTTGTATTGGGCATCCAAGCAGGTAGATCTACAACAACCAATCTTCTTTTTAAGATAACTCATGAAAAGCAGGGATGTAGCTTTTTGGATGTTTTGAAAAATAATTTGATTCTAACATCAAGTTTTTCAGGATAAACAATGGGGGAGAATATACTTCCAAGAATCTCTCTTCCTATCTTCAGACTCATGGTTTGTAGTCCTCAGTCCTCTACAAACCCAAGTTTTTCAGAAGAAGAATATCAACAAAATCCAGTTGATTTGGTTAACCATATATCCTATAGAATGTAGCATCTCATGAAAAAACTGTCGGGACTTCAAAAAATAAAAAATAAAAGAGGACATTGCAAGACTATCTCATGAAAGTTGCAGCTACCCATAAAGTGTTTATTATTTGAACAATACAATATGTTGTTACTACCAACACACAGAGGAAATCATAATCAAGCAGTATGTATAAGGTTGCAGAATTGGCACATTCACAAGCCCGGACATAGGTATCATCTAGTACTGACATCAGCAAAGTAGATATACAAGTACCTGAATAGAATAGGGCATGGGTATCATCAATATCATCATTGCACAATTTCAGTGCATGTGCCAAGCACATAAAGCACTCAGGTAAACCACCCAGTGAGCATATACAGTTCTTTTTCTATACCAGTACAGGTACCATATACTAAGCATAAGACAAGTATCTACCTATCAATGCTGTTCCATATACAGTTAGTTTTCATCATATCAATACAGCTAGTGTGCTAAGCAAATGAATAAATTATGAAGCACCCAGTACTAGTACACCAATGTCAGTATCATCTGTTCACTTGAAGTATCCCCAAATTGCAACAATCTCAACTGAACAATGAAAATCTGAAATCCAGGGCGATTAGAGATACCTGTGACCACTTGGGCCTTGTTGCGCAGATCGGCAGAGACGTAAACAGCTCGTCCTGATTGGAGAGCGTCGCCGAGTAGTCCTTCCTCTTCATAGGGATCGAGCTTGATTTCTGGGGCCAGATCGGCAATCCGAACCGACCATTTCCCAGATCGGATGAGCATTTCCACCAAATGCCTCGCCGCAAAACCCCTTCCTCCAGTCACAACACACCATCTCTCTTCTACCTCTGCCATTCCTTCCCAAATCTGCTAACTGCATGGCATAACAGTGAGAAATCGGTGAGGGAATTGTGGAAACGAAAGAAAATACGATTTGGGTGTGATCGAGAAGATGAAAAAATGTAGTACAGAGAGTGGGAGAGAGAAGAACAGACCTCTTTGTTTTTCTTCGTTGATGGAGTATTGCTTTTTCTTCCCGTTTTCTCTCCCGTCTGTGTTGTTTTTTCTACTTCAGTCCTCTGCCAGTCGTGTGTTTGTTTCAGCGTCTGAGAGATGGAAAAAAAATAGAAGAGAGCTTCTAAATGCACCTCAGTTCTCTTTTCCAAGACATCACTAAAAGGGCACCTTTGTGTGATATTTTTCCGTGAAAAAGTAAACGGTTTTCTACGTAAAACTTAATTTTTAAGTATTTAATGCGAAACAATTCTACAAAATTAATTTTCTGCTCTTTCAGCATTTTCTTAGGGCACGTTTGTGTACACACTCTTTCCGCAAAAAGAAAAAATTGTCACTTCAGCAAATTCCATAAAATTGAAAACCTCAGAAAATGATTTCCGTAGAATTTAGAAATTCATGTTTAGTGCAAGAAAAAAAAATTCCTCATAGGAAACCACCCCCCCCCCCCCCCCCCCCCCCCCATAGGAAACTCATTTCTGCCATTATCAAGAAAAATGTTGCTGAGGCAGGAAAGCATTTTTCCGCGGAATTGTTCTGTACCAAACGCCGAAAAAATGAGTTTTTCGAGGAAAACCGTCCATTTTTTCGTGAAAAAGTGTTACACAAACATGCCCTTAATAATAGTAGAAATGGATTTCTTAAGGGTGGGTATGGTAAATGGGTTTCCTAAGAAAATTTCTCCCTCCTTTTCGCGCACTTGTCTATTTCAATTTAAAATCCTACAACTCTTTCATTTTTCATTTCTTTAAATAAATTATTATTTGATGTTGAATAAATAATATATATGTTATATTATTTTTCTTTAAAAAATTGTTTCGCTAAATACAAAAATTTGAGTTTTTATTAAGAAAACACAGCCGCACCAAAACAACATTAGCACCATTTCAATGGGAATTTTTTTTTACACCAAACATGAATTTCTAAATTCTACGAAAATTCTTTTCTGAAGTTTCTATTTCTATGAAATGTGCTGACGTGGCAATTTTTTCTTTTCGTGAAAGGAGTGTGTACATAGACCTGCCCTGCATCTATGTAATAAATTACATAAAAGTATAATTAACAAACTCTCACGTTCAGCTATGCCGGCTGCCCCAATTTCTTTTTGCACAGGCCAATCCTCAAACTCTCAGGTTCGTATTTACTCACCAAGTACAAGTTGAAACTGCTCGGGCTTAGCCCAGCCCGAGTGGTACGATTAACACGCATTTAGAAGTCCGTTTCTTTAGTGGAATTTCTGTCAGAAATTTCTAGACATGATGTGACTCGCAGTCTCCTAAAATTTCTGAATTCCATATTTCTTTAATTACATTTGTGGATTCCAGCCACATAAAAGACTCTTTTGACCTTTGAAAATCCAAGAATTCCCCTCCCTATGTATTTTGGTGGAATTCCTGGATGCTCAAGCTCAAATGAGCATCTAGGAATTCCACTTTGTCTGGAAATTTAGGAATTCCCCAAATAAGAATTTAATAATTTCTTGTTTGGGGAATTCTAGAATTCCTAAACATAATGGAATTCCTGGATGCTCTCTTGGATCCCACCAAAATGCAAAGAATGTGGAATTCCTAATCCTTTTATGGGGTGAGAATTCAGAAATGCTAATAAATAAACATGGCATTTGGAGATTTTAGGGAACAAGATGTCATATTATATATATAAATTTCTAATATGATATATTCCTGGCAGAAATTCCATAAAAGAAACAGACATTTGAGCTTGGGCTTAGCCCAGGCCGAGTGGTACGTATATGGCCTATGTTCTCATTAATGAATGTATGGACAAGGTGGAGTGCAAAATTCAGCCCCACTGGCTTATAAAGTTCAAACAGCTTACTTGTTGGGTCCTGTTAATAGATTATATCTTCCCGTATTATTGGCGCAAATCTCACTCAAATTAGAATTGGTCCTATTGTCCAATGGATTTATGATAAACAGGTCTCGCTTTCCTTTATTATACTTTTACACATGCATCTACCTATGATTAATTTGATGGTGCGACCAATTAAATTTGGAGTGAAATTTGGCGTTGGTTTTTTAGTGGTTTGAAGTTTACAAGGGCACCGATAATAAAAAAAAGTTTGCAAGGGCAAACTACTGATGAATATTTAGGAAAATATATATGAATTCATGCAATAATATATTAAGTTGGAAGGTATTTTTTTATAGCATTTTAGGTGGGAATGTAAATGGGTCATCGATTCTCTGATTATCCAGAGGTTCCGACCCGTTAAAATCAGGTTTGCGTCCTTATTTAGGCCCCATCGAGTCTGCGTCCTTATTTAAGCCCCGATAAGTAAATGTGTCCGGGTCCAGTTCTACCTTGGTTTGGACCTCGTGGACCCAAGTCCCGACATATTATCTCAATTTTTGAAAATTTATCTTAAAAACCATGGTTTTTAATATCCTTCTATACCTAGACACGGACCCAGATATATACCCGTTCCATATATGGTTCTGGTTCCTGTTCCAGAGCCAAGAAATCGATCCATAAATAGGTTCGGATTCGAATCCAATTCCACCTTCTCCTTAACTGTTTCGGTTCCGAGTCCACCATGGACCCGGAGCGGAACCGACCCATTTACAATCCCAATTTTAGCTAGTAGTTTTTATTTTGAAAATACCATTATTCCTATTTAGCTCAAATCTTGCATGTCCTCTCCCACCTATCGACTTTCCTTTATCTCATGTAACTACCTATGCAGCTCCTTTCTTATCTTTATCTCATTCTCACGCAACCTCTCTCATCTTAGCTTTTTCACTAGATTGAGTGTTGAACATCGACTCAACACCAAAATGCACATCTCAATTTATACTATGGATATTGGAAATACTACTTTTATGTTAGATTGCTCCATTTTACATAACCCAATGTGAGTCAAAAGCTTGGTATCTCATTCCTATGTTACTCTATCTTGAGCCAAGTTTTTAATTTATACAACTTTATTTTTTATATATATTTTTACGAATATTGCATGAAGGCATGCTCATGGTTAGCACGGGTTATTGTGCCAGTAAATAATTAAAACTGAACTACCAAATTAAGCTGAATACCCAAAAAGACCACCAAATAACTTGCTCAATAATAGAAATTGAATTGAGGGAAAATTAGAAATGACTACTGTCGCCCTAATAATTTAATTCCTTGAAAAGTCAAAGCATTATCCAGATCTCCACCTTATATCATTCAATCATTACCTCATATATACCATTTACCCTTTGCCTCTTTAATTAATCTCATCTGACCATGAATCCATAAATATTTAATTCATATGCATTTTTATGCAACAAACAAGCCCTTAGAATTAGAGGATCCAATTTTGCAATTCATATCACAACAAGTAAATCATGGTAATTGCAATTTCATCTTTTTCTCTTATATTTACTGAAAACTCTGATGAAGTCATTTTGCAAAGTACAAAGTCGATACTTCTCTATAATTATCATAATTGAAACCAAGCTCTACCTTCTCAAAATAAATATCTTGAGTTTTGCATGGTGTTAGTCTTAAATTTATTTAGTTAGCAATTACTACTAAAACCTCGAGGCGTTAGTAGAGGCAGTGGAAATACTTTATAATATTTTCCCTTTTGGGGAGCTCACTCCTCAACGGTTAGTCCACCAGTTAGGTAATTTCTTTCAGATGGGGTCTAAAACATCACCTCCATATCATTTTTTTATAAAATTATTTTCCCATTACACTTCTATCAAAGCAGGTCATAACAAAAATATTCTTCTCTCCAAAAGACACTATTACACAATTACAACTAACTACAATTATAGCAAAAGAAAAAAATAGAGGGAAAAAAAAAACACCAAGGCATAGAAACATTCTTCTTCTTCTTCTGAAGATAAATTACAAGCAACACCAAGCTACCATACTTACAGACATGCAACTTGACTGAAGAACAATTCCCTCTAAACTACCTTTTAAGTACTATCTTCACAAAGAAATGAAATATTCCCTATTGACAAAATTGCCCATCCTTTCATTTGATCTTCCTACTTGAATTGAATTGCAACAACTTTACAATTTCCACAGCTGAGATTTTTTTCTCATGATTTTTTAAAATCCTCTTTACCAGCAGATATAAACTCCAAATTTTGCCTTTCCTACTTCCAGATGGTGATGAGCTCTACTTCCTCTCAAGTGTCAGTTAGTTAGGACCCAACCCAACCCAGCCCAAACCCACCCATAGTGGGTGTAAGGGTATTTTCGTCAACACAAATGATAAGCCCATGAAATGCTGGCCAAAAGTATAGAAAGAGCCGAAACCGTTACGATATGGCGAAGAAGTTTTCCCCGTCCGGCTCTTTGAAGCTGACACGTCGAGACTTTAGTTTCGACAAGAGGCCTTCGTCGGCCTCGGCGATCTCCTCCACCCGCCTTAAAGCTTCCTTCATATCGGGCCGTTGCTCGGGGTCCGGCTCGGCGCAATCGGCGCCGAGGTGAAGGAGCCGCTGCATGCTATCGTTCGACTCTTCGGATCCCGATATCTCGGGATCGAATAACTCGAATTCTCTCTTTTCCGAGATGGCTAGAGTGACCCATTGGACCACGTCGGTCCCACCTTTCCCGCCCGTGAGATATTGGGACGGGAATTTGCCTGTGAGAATCTCAAGGATGAGAATCCCGAAGCAGTACACGTCGGATTTATGGGACACGCGTGCGTACTGGATTGATTCGGGTGATTTGTAGGCGAACATGGCTTGAGCGGCTTGTTGTGGGGTCACGAGAGGGGAGAAGCCGTAGTCGATGAGGACCGGCTCAAGATCGTCGCCGAGGAGAACGTTGGAGGATTTGAGATTGCCGTGTGGGATGTCTGTGCCGGCGAGTTCTGTGTGGAGGTAGGCCATTCCTCGGGCGATTCCTCGGACGATTCTTAGGCGCGCCGGCCAGTTGAGCTCGTCGTGGCCGGGTCCTCGGTCCCCTGAAATTAAAAAAAAAAAAGAAGATTCAACACAAATCAAATGATATTAGAGATTGAAGTAGTTAAACTTAGGTTATGGACTAAGATTTTAATGGGCTGAAATACTATTATGATGATGATGTTTCTAATTAAGTTGAGGTCATAATAACAACAATGACAATAACAACTTTTTATAATATTGTATCATGAAGTTAAAGACAAATACTTTTTAAGTTATAATATAACACTATGACAATCTGGCAGAAATTGATGTACTGATCAAAAATTATAATTCAAGTGTGAAAGATCTTAATGAAGGGTAGGTCCGTAAGAAAAATTAAAGTCCACTTAATCATCGTAACATTTTCCTCTTAACGGTCAATAGTTCATATTGGCAACGAAGGAAATAAACACTTCAAATATAAAATGATATATTATATGAAGTTGTTTTTTCATATGCCTAACCTTCATCAAGATCTTTCAATTCCTCTTGTAATTCATGGTTGTTACGAGCTTAAGCAGGCTATATAAAGTTTGCTTTACAAAAGATACCATCTTCTTATACCATTTTTATATTCTCATAATCTATACATGTAAACTACTTTACCAATCCAAGAGCATATTAGGTTTGGTCTTATAAATTTTATCATGTGTTTTTCCGTGATTAAATATTTTCACTTATTTTTTATATGATCACATGGGTGAGTATATATCATTGTTTGTTTGTTTTGGTTTTTTTTTTTTTCTGAACGGTAATTGAAATTTCTTAATTAATTAAAAGAAGATTAAATTATTTTAAAACAAATTAGTATGGAATAGGTGAATATATATAAATACCATGAAGATTATAGAGCAAGCTGCCTCTTGAAATGTGCTCATACACTAACAACTTTTCTTCCTTGCGAAAATGGAATGCCAAGGGAGGCAACACATTGGGGTGGCGCAACATCCCTAGCCGCCTCATCTCTATCCCAAAAGCCTCATCACCCACCCTATTCATCTCCCTCATCCTCTTCACCACCACCCCCACCCCGTTCGCCATCACCGCCTTGTATGCCGAGCCCAGCCCGCCGTTCCCGAGCACCTCAGCCGCCGCCTTCATCAGATCCGGCAGCCCAAACACACCCCTCTCCTCATTCACCATTGTCAACCTCGGCACCCCCGCACCACCACCACCTCCACCGCCCCTCTTGCTCGAATGCGACGACTCCTTCCTCACCGACGAGTTCTTTCTCAGCGATGTCTCCTTCCTATTCGACTCTCGCACCTGCACCTCCACCGACTCCTCCCCCATGTCATGCCCAAGCTTGTCAAATTCTCTCTCCCGCTTCCTCGACCTCGACGAGACCGCCATTGCCAGCACACATAGCAGCGCCACCACTGCAACTGCCACCACTGCCACTTTGCTCGTGCCGTGCTTCGCCTCGCCGGAATCGGACGCAATCATTGGTGCGGAGTTCGCTGCTGCACCGCATTGCTTCGCCAGCGGGGCCCCACAGAGTCCCACATTGCCGGCGAACGAATCCTCGCCGAAACTCTTCAAACTGGCAGGGATCTCTCCTTCAAGAGCATTATTCGTGATGTTGAAGGACTTCAGGGCCGGCTGTCCGATGGACGGAATGGCGCCGGAGAAGCCATTGTTATCGAGGTGCACTTCTATCAAGTGGGTCAACTTTGTTAGAGACGTGGGGATTGGCCCTGTGAATGAATTCCCTGACAACCATAACTTCTTCAAAGACTCCATTTTGGAGAAGAAATCCGGCGGGATCTCGCCGGAGAACTGGTTCCCCGACAAGTACATGCCTTTGAGAGCACCGAGCCTGTCGAAACCAGGGATGGGTCCGGAGAAGGCGTTGTCGGAGAAGCTTATAGAGCGGAGTCCCGGTAATTGTACGAGTGCATCGACATCAATCTTCCCCGAGAGGCCCATGCCGCCGAGGCGGAGGCCCATGACGGTTTTTTTGAAGCAGATGACACCGACCCACGAGCTCTTCCCGCCGCAAGCTGGCGAGTCGGGGCTCCATGAATCTAATGACTTGGCATTTGTGAGTGATTTCTTCAGGAGGAGAAGGGCCTCCGACTCCGACATTGCGGCGAAGGAGGTGAGAGGAGAGAAGAAGAAGAGGAGGAAGAAGGAGAGAGTGGGAACAGTGGCCATTGCTTAGCCGGAAATCTGACACCTCCGGGAAGAAACGGGCCGCTGCTCGTAGAAGTTGGACTGTCCGGTCTCCTTGTTGCTATTGTTGTTGTGTTTGGCTTTGGGTTTGGAGTCTTCATGGTAAGAGAGAGGTTTGTTTGAAGGGAATGGTGATGAATAGAAAGAGCTTGAGAGCCCAACAATAGCAAACTGAAGGTGAAGGTGGGAGTTTGGGTTTGAACAAGTCAAAGCAAGGAGAGCGGTTTACTTTTTTTTTTTAAGATGCTGATGTGGCGAAACTGATAGTCGTTTGACTTGGGTCTTTGGGTGGTAGTCGAATGGGAAAGAATTATAAATTCGGTTCTCCTGGGGCTGCATTCTGGTGAATCTGTGTTGGAGGTTTTGAGTTTTGAGATATTAATTCTCCTTAAAACTCATTTTTTCTATTTCATGACTGAAATTTAAATAATGTAACTATAGTCATTTGACTCTGTTTTATATTCATTTTTAGAAAAAATCACCCCATATATAGTAGAAATTGATAGTAAATTCCATAATATTATAGGATTGTTCCATGATATCATGACTTTTATATAACATCTGTAGGAGAAATTTTCTTGAACGATAGAACTTGAAAAATGGTGGTCGATGTGTATTTACTTTTCACAAAATATCATTTTTCATGTTTTATAAAAAAAAATGAATTCACTTATTAATTGCAAAAAGTGCATTATATAGGAATTGATATATCTCATGATACCATGGGAATATCACATGATATCATACGATCTTGGGGAATCAGTTAAAAAAAATATTGACAAGAGTCTAACGGCTCCGACGACATTATTTGAGTTTCAGTCATTAAATAGAAAAACTAAATTTAAAGAGGATTAATACGTCAAAAGTGAGCATTGTGACACCTCTTTAGATATTGGCTGCTCAATATTGAGATTCATGGCCAAATTTTATTCCAATCTTTAGGTCCTGCAGTTTATAAACTGAGACGTGTGAATCACTAATTGACTGCATCTGTTATTAATTTGTTTTAATCTTAATCACATTTTTTACAGTGAAACATGGTCAATCTGGTGGAATCATTTAAATTTTCGATCCAGAGTGAAAATTAGTCGGGTGATAGTCCAGACGGGGTGTTGTTTTTTATACGTTTGGATTTGAGAGGTGGCCCAGTGGGCCTCATAGTTTGATTTTGCCAGCATGGCATAGATCACCTCAAACTGATCCACACCATACAATGTTGGGCCTGAGGCTCTCTCTCTCTCTCTCACACACACACAGACACACACACAGACAGTGTAGTAAGACACTGGACAGATAAAATTCAGGCCTGAAACTTAAACGTATAGTGCTTATGTAATCGTCTAGCTCGAGCCTGGGCTTGGAAAGAATGCTAAGCTTGCCCAATGCAATTTTTTCAAAAGTTCTATTTTTGTTTTGTTTTCAGTACATACTTAATCTACCCTCAGAAATCTATTTGCTTTTCTAATTTAGATTACTAGCTGGGCGACGATGACTGATGTAACCCTCTATCAACCTGAGATGGAACCCTTCGACTACTTCTGATAACAATCGATTGTCAATTAGTTCAACTTTCTCATGCTTTTAGGCATTTTCACCCCCCTTGATCTGACATTCAACTCTGTGAGGTCAAAGATTAAGTATCTCTTTTGTGCAATATCCTACCGCCGTGTGATATCGTACCCATTCTACTAGGCAATATTTTAGGGCCGCCCTCGTACATATTAGTCTGTACAATATTTTAGGATTGTACAATATCACACCATTATTGTATGCTACCGATAATATTTAAACTTCTACTATTTTTTGGCAAATATCAAATCTAAGAGCAATCGTGTAGGCAATATCCCTTCCATCTAATTAGTTAAGACCCTTTTGTACTATTTTAGTGTCTTCTTAGAGGAGGAGGAGGAGGGAAAATATATATATATATATATATATATATATGTATATAGGTCAAAAGCTTGCATTCTAAAAGGTGTAGCTGCTGCCTCCATCAGTAAAGAAGTTATAGAGTAGCAGTGTCATCTCTGATTTCCCCATGTATAAATATAGCACAACATTTTGAATATGGGAAATATATTTAGAAATAATACTGGGTTATTAGTATGAATTGATGGCAGTTAATGACCTATGCGAGGCTTACATTTGCTTAATTTCTCAAATAAAATCCAATGTGATTAATATCTATGTTTAAAATCCCAACATGGTATACAATATTTGGCTTCCACAGCAGTCTTTCTTGGACCCTGTATCAACTTTGATTTGTTTAATGAATAAACAAATCTTTCGTGGGCCCCATCAGTGAGGGACAGTAGAAGAAAAATAATTACATTGATGAGATGGTAAAAAACCTGTTCATCCCCGGTGGGTCTTTGAGAGGAATGCGAATTTAACTGTGAACCAGCCTTTTCAACTTTCCCCAGTATGTTATGAACGTGATATAGGTTAATGCAGTCTTAATCTTAGAATCCGAGTTCATTGTGGTTTTTCAGTAAACAGAATTAGCTGGATCTGCTTTCCATCAAATAGCAAAGAACATCTAACGGAATTGATTTTTATACTAGTACCAAATCCTTCATCTAACATGATTAGAAGTTCTAATTAATCTAAATGGCTTTCTGTCGCGACCCCGGACCGGGTTACCGAGGTCCTAATCCGGGATCGTGACTCGTAATGTGTGTATATATTTATTTTAATGTTTATTTAATTTTCCACATGTGTCCGCGGTGAGAATATCACAACAACATAAATATTTCTTTTAATGCGGAAGCGTGTACCAAATCAAACATTCATAATTCTAGTCATGCCACAAGATAATAATACATGTATAAACCGAGTATCAGAATAAGCAATGATCATTAGTATTTTCCCATCATTAGTATTTTCCCAAAAGTAAGGTTAAAGTTTATACAAAAATTCATTTAATTACATTCCCAAAAATAGAGGCCAACAAAGGCCAATATAAACAAAATATCAATCCCTAAAAGAACGGTTAAAAGTCCCCAAAATGTTACGTCTCTTATAGCAACCAAATGTCTAAATGACATCATCAGCATGCCGCTCCACTAGACGTTGAAGTTCACCGACCGCATCATCAAGCTCCGCCTCGGGGTAGACAATATCCAGACCTGAGTACGAAAGAGTGGGTCAAACACGACGGTTTGGCAAATGGGTGAAAAGACATAACCATAAAACAATAAATGAATTTACCTTTAAAAGCATATAAACCTATTTAAATAGTAATTTCCATAAAAGAGATAAATCATTTATTCAAATACAAGTATGCATTGTAAAACATATAAAGGTAACCAAGGAAACGGGAAACAAGCAAGATGACAATCACACGAAGTTAAGTCCTCTATCACTGAAGTGACAGAGCAATATCAAGGCGTTGATCTAAGTCACACGAGGTGAAGATAAACAACGGAATTATATACATATACATATAATATACGGGACATGACCACAGTAGCTAGCCGGGCATCGGGAACCACGGTAGCAATCCGGGGTATCGGGACAAGACCACGGTAGTAACCGGGTAGCAGGATCAAAACTGCAGCTGACGGGACAAGAGGGGGATCTCCGAGTCGGTGGATCAGACCAACTGGATTATCCAAACTTAGTGGTGCTGACTCATAGGTCAAATGACACAATCAAAACATGTATAAAAATACATCAAGTACAAGTACATAAACAAACGGGACGAGGTGCTCAAGGCACAAGTATCCTTTCAATTCGGGCAATATATAATCGGGCCAGCAAAATGCTAAAACACTATTTCAATACTTTCGAGAATGATAAATCATAATGCAACTTTCGAAATCTCAAGACAAGTATCTGTGTTCGAAACTAGTTCAAGGTGAATAAGGGTCTCGTATGTCGATTCCAACATAGACTTGGTACTCTTTGAATTTAAAGACATTCCAAGCTCCTTATACACTTTGGTGAAATCGAAACTTCAATGAATCTTTGTGACATGGTTTCCTTTTCAAACGGGCTTCATACATATCTCCAGGTGAACGGTCCCCATCATTCTCTAAAAGGGTTCACAAATGATTGGGACAGAAACCCTCTTCATTTCAAAATTCCTGGGTAAGGTCGGTCACCTGGCGGTTAGCTGGCGGTTAGCCGCTGATGGGTTCAGCGGTTAGCCGCTGGCTGACCGTGAGGCTGACCGTGGATTTACCAACCTAGATACAGAACACTGGAAATGTAGCCGAAATGAACTCGGTTAGCTGGCTGTTAGCCGCTGGATAACCGTGGAGCTGACAGAGTCTTCAAAAAGAAAATGGTGCTTTCTGGAATTGTAACCGCGACAGCTCGGTTAGCTGGTGGTTAGCCGCCGATGAGTTCGGCGGTTAGCCGCTGGATGACCGCGCATTCTGAAAAGAAAAGTAGCTCTCTAGATTTATAACAACGACGGTTCAGTTGCCGCCAGTCACCAGGCAGTTAGCCGACATGTGACTGTCAGCTGACCGCCCGGTGCGGGAAACTCCCACTGTGTTCATATTGGAGCTCTTTTCCTCCTCAAAACCACTCTCCTCACTTCCCATTCATCTCCTGCAATAAAATGAGTTAAAAGCTCCTCCAATACATCTTTTAATACTTCTCTAAAACTCTAATAAGTATTCATTCCATCACCTCCTTCTTAACCACAACAACCACAAACGAAAAGAGAATCCAAATCACAAGTACTCATTTAAAATATATCTCAAAAGACAATAAGGTTTATAAACAAACATATTTCCAAAACATTAAATGAGCTAGGAAGGTTCACTCAAGAGCATTTATTTCAAAAATCAATGCAAGTCAATAAATATGAATAGAAATGACAATCAACCACATTTCTCAAGAAAACCATACAAAGTTCAAATAACATTTTATCCACTTGCCTTAAGTCTCTAATAAGCAAATCAAGCTCTAATCACCTCTCCAAGCCAAGAATCCAAGCTATGAACCAAAATCCCTAAGACAAAACCCTAAATGAGTCAAAACAAGAAATAGAACGAGAAATCTTACAATAATGAAAATGAAACCTCTTCAAGGCTAAAGGAACACAAATCTAAGAAATGGGGAGGGTTGCTTACTTGTAGGTTCTCCAAATGAGCAAGAGTAGTTCAATGAAGATCTTGGAATGAGAGGTTTTCTCTCAAAATGGTATTAATGGGAAGCTATGGTGATGAGGAAGAAGATGATGACAAGCATTTCTCCAATGGCAAGGGTTTGGTAGTGGATTGGGAGATGGAAGAGCAAGAAGAAAAGGGAAAAGGAAAAAACCCTAGGTTAATGGTTCTTGTGCTTATAAAGGGAAAAGAGAAGATGGGTTCTTCTCTTATAAGCAATTGGAGTTGGGTCCCACCACTTAAGAAACTTGTTGAGCTGAAATCATGTCTTTCGGAACTTCAAATGAATTCGACGAAGAAGGAAAAAATGATCACCGAAATATTTAATTTTCAAAAACTATATGTTTCACGGGTTTCGGGGATATCAAATTTTGGATACAGATTTAGTGCACAATGATTGTTTTGCCCTCAATGCAAAGAAAGTCGGGTTTTGAGATTTCGAACGGGCACGGGATCAACATAAAAGTTGTAGGGACTAACAAGACAAGTACAATGAGATTAAAATAATAAATAAAAGAATCTTAGATAAACCCTCAAATAAACGCAAAGTCACAAACGGAACCTCCAAAGTGCCGCACTAGTCACAAAGGCACTCAAAATTCCCCAAAGGTATATAAAAAATTATTCTAATTCCAACTTAACTAAAATACACTAAACACACTTAAAACTAAAATACAACTTAATTAATGCTAATCGAGGTCACTCGGGACGGGGTCTTATACTTTCCCACTTCGACAAGTTGCCAAAGTTCTTATTAAAAGAATTGTTAATTTGTTATGAATAAAGACTCGTCGAATTAATTAACAGGACTATAGTTTTATAACTTGCCAAAGTCAAATTATACTGGTAAAAAAAATTTAGAGGTCATTATTAATGGGACAAGTTGCCAAAGTTCTTATTAAAAGAATTGTTAATTTGTTATGAATAAAGACTCATCGAATTAATTAACAGGACTATAGTTTTATAAGTTGCCAAAGTCAAATTATACTGGTAAAAAAAATTTAGAGGTCATTATTAATGGGACTATATCCATGCAAACCAAATCCCGTTAATGGGACGGTCGCGGTTAATAGCCATTACTTGGTATCTAATTTCTAGAGTTTCATGCTTAAAAAAAAAAAAAATTCTAGAGTTTCATAGTAAGTGCCTTGTCCAAAAGGATTATTAAAGAGGCAAGCATGAAAAATACAATATGGATACACATATGACACCTCACTTTCTAAAGTTTCGATTTTAGCAGGATCTTCGTCTTCACTTATTTTTAGGTTTTGGCACCTTTTACTTCTTTAATTTTAGCAGCTTTGACAATAAAAGTATTACTTAGAATTCCAAGAAACTTAATACTGAGCAAACAAAAAGGGCTTTGGAGGCTAATAATTTTCAAAGGTTACAAAGAGAGAACAAAATTGTATTATGCATCTTTTTATATATATATATATATATATATATATATATATATATTTGCTTAGCTTATAATCACCTGTAAATCAACTATAAAAGAGAGTGAGAACAAACCAATATGATCATATCATGGCCGAACCACGGTTACAATGTCCAAGATTTTGTTATAAAAACCATGGTATAATTCTATTATATCATTTAATGGTTGGCTGGATTGTATTATTCGATTATGCATCTGGTGCCGTAGAAATACAAAATCACATTATTAGTTAGGTGCTGGTGAGAGTAACTTGTACGATTCATAGGTTTGACCCAACCCATTCAAAACAGACGTTTACAGTTGAACCACCCCTTATCTTTCACTGGTTGGTTGCAGAAAACGATGGCCCGTCTTTCTCTACCTACACCTTGTAAGAGTCTTATCTTGGCTCCTACTTAAAAAAGACAGCTGACTTTGTACTCTTGTTTGGATTGGATATGTCATGTGTGAGCAGAGAATTGATGGAGACGGAAATAAAAGTATCCAACACATGACCTGGATGGTTTTGTGATGAAAATAAGTAAATGTATCCAACGTACACCTAGATGTGGCAGGTTCCATGTCATTCTCAAAGGGTCGCTTTAAATCATAGTTGAAGGCAAAAAGTTCCTCAAATCACTGAGTAATTATGTAAATGCCACCAGAAGTTTTTAACCCAATGTTGCAAGTGTCCATTTCGTCTCATTGTCAGAATTACAGGAAACTTGGTGATGATCTTTTAACAGGTAAGATTAAATGCACCCTTCATGATGTGTTGGTGTTAGTCTTTGGGGTTGTAGAAGTTCGGACCTCGAATGGAGATAAATGGGCTGCTGTAAAACACAAAGATGAATCCTGTAGGGATAGGATCGAACACCCTTTGTGGGGATCGAAGATCGATATTAGAAAAGGCCTCTCTTGTTCCTCTCTATCTTCTGTCTATTTAAAATATATTCAATGGGTTCTTACGGATGTGTTCAATGGAACGATCAGCCCCTTTATATATATATTCAAGAGATTTATTTCCTACTTATTTCTAAACTAATCTTAGAGACAGATCTTTGGATCTAAACTCAATGGGAAGCTAAGACAAATCAAGATAATTTAGATTATTATCATAAGTGACAGGTGCATCACTGGTTAATTACTTCAGCCCACCCACATGTGATCTCACATGGGCTGCATAATTTCATAGATGCCAACCAAATGAACTCCTATGAAATCTCACTTCAATAGGAATTGAGCTCATCATTAAATAGATCATATGTAAAACATGGAAATAAAATATTACAAGAAACTAATGTATTTTATAAATGATTTATTTGGGAGCAACAATGGGAAAGAGAGCTTATGCAATAAGGACACATTTGGTAATTAAATCAAAGAGGATTCCTCTTTGGTTTTTCACATGGTCATGGAAACCTACATTTGGCAATCGTAAATCCCCAGGGACTTGGGGAGTGGAAATCCTCATTTTTTCAAGTTCGTCTTTTACTCTTGAGATTTGAAAATCCTCATGTTTGCATATATATATATTTACGATAAATATCGATTTTTTTCCCATCATATGTATCGATGCACACTGATATTAATGTGAAACCCTTGGCTATAATTACAAACTCTCAATGAGGAATTCAAGTTTCAAGTGTAGTGAGAAATCCTAGCCAAAACATGAGAGTAAGTGGGCCCCATTGAAAATACCACTAGGCTTCCCTTTATTTCAAAAATCAAAGGATATGGAGTTAGCTAATATGTTCATCAAGATAATATGACTGGGTATATTGGGTACCATTGAGAAAATATTTTTCAAAATAAAATAACTTATAGATTATTAAAAATAAAGCTAAAGCCAAGAAAATATATCATCTTGGGTTCTCACAATGATATTGAGATAAGTTTATGTATGATCATGAATTAAATTCATTATTAGTACTAACATGGTAAGTAAGACATTTAGAACAAGATTTCGTGGTAAGGTCAAATTAGATGCAAAGCTTCCAACCTTTGGAAATAGCCACGATGAACACATTTACGATGGAATTTGAATTTAGTCACACCTAAATCTCTTGTATTTTTGCTAATTAATATGGATTTAGTAACCCGAGTAAGCTTCTCATATTATCTCTCAGGTCTTCATGCTACACTGTGAAAAACTAGTTCTGCGAAAAAATTAATTTTACACAAAAAAAAAAAAACCTTTTCTAACCTCCCCTTAGTGGAAATGATTTTCTATAGAATTATAGAAAAGTTAGTTCGTTTTTTTAATTTTCCACCAGGAAAAGTGGCTGTATCACATATGAAATTTTAAATATTAGGAAAAAGCATTGCCACTTTTTATGCCTTCTATGCGGACAAGTGGGAAAACAAACGTGCCCTATGAGTGACAATAGATCTATTTTGTTTGTTTGAGCCTCAGTTGTGTTGAGTATTGTAGGTAATGAGAATTTTCCAACTTAAATTTCGTCGATTTAGTACTTGGATTGAAAATGACAACTCAAAGTCAACTTAAAACCACTTGAATACGGAACTATCAGATTTGAGATGGGCTGAGTTGGTGGCTGAAAGGAAGTACGATGAGTCAAAATAGGCTGAGCTTGGAGTGGGATTCAGGGGCGGACCCATTTTCAGGTAGGATCCAAAAGTGCCCAAAGGTGGCATGGGCTAGATGGCCCATCCCCCATTTCAATTAAGTTGCCGCCCCTTTGCACTCTCGGTTTCAACATCTCCATCTTCTACTTCTGCTACTTGTATTTTCGAGATTTTTTTTATGTGAAAGGAAGGAGATGGGAAGGGTCAATAGAGGAGAGAAGAAGAGAAATAGAGGATCTTATATCGAATTCGGATCTTGTTTGCAGACCACAATAGGAAAGTCCACGGCTCGTAACAGGTGCCACCTGTCCAATTGTGAGCTTTGAGATGGAGATAACTAATGATTGTGATTTTTTGGAAGAGTCGTTGGGCCCCACTAATTCTTTAAAATTGGTTTGATCTCTGAAGTCAAAATTCATCGGAGAAAATCCTACCATGGGTGTTTTGAGTTCACGAAGATTTGGGGGACATATCTAGGACTTGACAAAGATGTAGGGTTGAAAATCAAAGAGATGTTATTAGGAACTCTTTGAGGAAAGAAGAGGTATTATTTTCGTATGATAATAATTTTTACTTCTTTGAAGTTCTTTGGCAATTTCTTCAAAAATTTTATTTGATAGTCTGCATTTGCTTCTTCAATTTTATTCGTTTTTATAAGGAAAAAAAGGTCTTACAATTTCTATTCATTGAATTAATACATGAAAACAGGCTCTTAGTGAGAATTTCTCTATCTATTAGTTGAAGATGTTTTTCCAATTTTGAAATATTTTTTTCACGTAAAAGAATTCTCTCCTGGATGTGATCTTGTATGTGATTTATTTCATCCATAAATTGCTATATATTACTTAGAGTTTAGTGAGATTGTTGGCATATTTTTTTGGAACTGTTGAAAAGAAAGATCTAAGGTCGACCTAGCTACCTTTGAAAAGAAATGTGGAGCATTAGACCACCTTGTTTCAATTCACTGTAAAACGACTCAGACCTCGCATTACAAAGCCGAGTTGAGTTAGGTTGGGCAGCTCTCTCTCTCCCTCTCTCTCTCTCAAAGAGTTCCAAACAGCTGCAGTTGCTACTATGCTTTCCAACATTTCTGAGATCTTATTTCTTAAATAGAAGAGTTCCAAAAAAAGTTGTCCCCACCAACCGTTGGTACTCCTTTCAATCCATTCACAGGGACACAGCAGTTTGTGGCAACTCATTTATATGAATGGGGTAGGCGAAAATCATCTCCATTAATGATGATGACGACCATATTTTCATGGAGCGCAAATAATCAATTCTAAAAAAGAATAGCGAGGACAAAAGGTAATGATGAAAATCCCAGAGGAAGCTTAGTTGACCTAAGACTACGGTTTGCACCCGAAAGTTGTAGGTTCGAAACTGCACTACCACACTAGAAATACATGGGAGTTTATCCGGCTTCACTCTGGACTTGAAATGATTAGTCTCGCCTAAAGAGTTGGGAACCCTTCAATAACAAAAAAAAAACCTGGCATAAAACATTTTGGCTTGGATTTAGTCATGCACTGAAAAATTTCAAAACCAATATTACTAATTGGTACCTTTAATTTAGTGATTAGCTTTTAACAAAGTCCTTAAAGTTGGTTTTTTTTTTTATAACTTTTATGTATCAATTGTTAATAAAGAAACTTCTGTCTATTTAAATGACCCAAATTTGTTATTGTAATGGGTCACTATTTGCAATGTACAAAACTCGCCCTTAGACGTTCACAACTCTGAATTGGATGGCTCAGTAAACAGTTCAAAAGGGCTGTAAGAAAAGCTAGTGCCACAAATGAGTTGCATTTTAGTTAACCTAGATGTGATTAGGAATGAGTGGTCTTAGATCAATTCAAATATGGATATGGGTTCTAATCAAATTAGGTACACATGGAGGATTTAGATTAAAAGCATTGTTTGCATCATGTGTAGAAATTCTACTTCTTTATTTATAGGAGAATGAACAAGGTAAAATAAAATAATTAATCTTATAAAAAACTAACCCATCATCACCATCAAAGTCTTGTCCCAAATGTTTCTAAATTCTAATTCAAACCTAATTTTTATTCAAACTCAAGTTTATATTAAATTCAAATTAGTTTCCTACCTTTTTAGCATTGTGATTTGCGAAGAATTAGAGTTAAAGGGTTTGTTTGGATCCGGTCAAACCTATTTTTAATTGGATCATCCTGGAAAGAATTGGTCGTTACCCAAAATTTTGGTTTGATAATTGATTTAACAATATTCACTATTCTTCACAACAACAACAACAACAACAACAAAAATATTCACTATCAGCTTTGAAAAAGGCCCATGAATGAAAAGATAAATCTAACATCTTCGATATAAGCTAGGACTCGACGACAAATGAAATAAGTACTTAGGGTGATTTGATTGATGAATTCATGTTGGGAGAATTCTAAATTCGCCACTAGATGCCTCTTTTAAAAGTTCTAACTATTTCTTACCAAAACTCAGTTTCTCTTCTTAAGTAACTTTTCTAAAAAGTAGAATAAAAATTTTGATGGAGAAGAGAAAACACCCTTTTTCTCCAGCAAAATTGAACTTTTATCATCTCTGTTTGATTAATAAATAATAATTTTATTTGTAAGATATCTTTGAAAATGCTTTTGTCCCACATACATTTATGCCTAAATTCCAAATACACTGGAGAATCACTACCACATAAAGGTGATGATTCTTCCCAAATAGCTTCTTTCATTCATACTTTTCTCCTCATTTATCTAACAAATGGATTTCTCCACCTATCAATTTGTCACCATCCAAATGAGCCCTTATAATCATATCAGCATTATATGATTCTTTCTTCCCAAATCGCCTTATGCTAAGGTTTGCACTCATGAGAAATTTGCGAGACTCCCCAATGTTACACTCATCATAAAATTTGATCAATATAATATAAGCCCTGGTTTGGCGTCACTATTTTTTTTTTTCTCAGAATCTCTAAATCAGATAGAGATTTTGAGAATAGAGGTGTTTGGAAGCGTTTTGGCAACATCTAAATGGGGTAGAGAAGCAGAGGCAATGGCTCTGTTTCCTATAGCCCACCATTGGATGTATGTATAAAGTAGATGGAAAAAAATAAAGACGAGTGAACCGTGTTCTTCACTCGTTCCTCACCCAGTCCCTTTTTTTAATTTTTTTAAAATCTAAGATACTAAATCAAAATTTAAATCATTGGAAATATTCACAAAATCAAACACAGCCAGAAGACCAAATTTCAGGCGCAAATCATCACCAATCTCAAGATATGTGCCAAAAAAGGTCATCCATTGAATGCAATTTTTTGGAATATGTGGGCCATAAACACAAGATCCAAACCGTTAGATCCCTTTGGAAGGTTAAAAATAACTGTGGTCAATTTTTTAGACCTGATACCTTGTAGATCTTAAGATATTTGCAAAAAAATATCAGTTATTGATGTATTATGCTCAATATTGCATTTGTTTATGAGCAGTGATGCTTTTCTATTTTTTTAATTATTTTTTAGAGTGTAAATCAAGATCCAAACCGTTGGAAATGTTCACAAAATCAAACATGGCCATGAAATCAAATTTCAATCGTTGGATCATCACCAATCTCGAGATATGTTAAAAAAATGTGATCCATTTGATGCGATGTTTTTTTATCATGTAGGCCCTAAACATAAAATCAAAACCGTTAGATCTCTTTGGAAGGTTGAACACGTCCGTAGGTTAATTCTCAACGCTTCATACCTTGCAGATTTCGAGAAATTTGTAAAAAAAACTTTCAACTATTGATATAAAAAAGTCTATTTAATATAAATTATTCCATTTACAAATATTTCTTTTTTAATGGCTCTGTTTTGATGGGTATATAAAAAAAAAGAATAGAGATATCAAACAAGACCCAAATATTCCTATTCATCTTACAGCTATGGCCAAATTTGCAGCCAATAGCATGCGATTAATAACATATGAGACACATGAATATCTTATCACATATTTTACACATGATATTTTTGATAGTGTCACCAATTTCTATCAGACTAAAATTTATTATTTGTCCTCCGAAGTCATACAATATGAGGAAATTACCTTGTGCCCATGAACTGATTTTACTAAGCTGCCTTGATCACCTCATATCAAATAAAAAAAAGGGTAAGCGAAACGCAAATGCCTGTTGATCACTTGTTACTTCAACAGTTCATGAGTATCTGATATCAGATCAGACATGATTAGATCTTACTTATCTGACATCTCAGATGTGACTTCTTTCAAGATCAGAGGCCTCAATGAGGCCTCAATGATCATGCTGGATACAATCTTGGATGGTGACTTGGTTAGTTGGGTTAGTTGGGTAGTTTATTTCTTGTGAATGCAAACATAAAACAGGGGTATTCTTGTAAAAGTGTGATCTTTATGCCTAATATCCTATGAAGTTTGAAGTTCAAAACTGCATCTCCAATGTCTTTGAACTTTGATTGGTATCCTTTTTCTTTTTTTAAGTTCCCTTTGAATAAATGAAACCTGTACCAACCAAACCTTTCTAATAATTCTTCCCTTTGAATGCACTCTTCTTCAAATTCTCTTATAAACCCTAAATCCATGACCCAAAACCCTAATCTCTGTTCTCTGAAAAACCCCAATTTTCATTCACATTGTACTCTTCTTTTAGGATGTGGGTTCTGATTTTTGGTTCTCCGGGATTCTCTTCTTTCATCTGGGTCGTTGATTTTCTTTGATTTTAGCCTTTTTTTTTAGTTGGTTTGTTCATTCTCATCTGTTTTTCATTTGGATCATTGAATTCTTTCAAGCTTTCTCATTTTTTTTGTTTTGATTTCCCAATTTCTGATCTGGATCGCTGATTTACTTCTTCTTTTTTTTTTTCATCAAGTGGCTGATTTTTTTCTCTACTTTCCATTGGGTATTCGATTTCTCTCTATCTTCTTATTTGTGTCTTGATTTTTTTTTCCGAACTATTCTGGATCTGTTGTTTTGTTGACTTCTCAGTTTCAATTTTCTTCCTCTCCGGATTTCTAATCTGGGTCTATGGTTTTCCTCCATTTAAAGGCGTTTCAGTGGGTAATTTATCTTCCTGGGCATTGAATTCTCCTCTTTGAGCTCTCCAATTTGATGTAAAAACAGCCAATTCCCACAGGAAAACCAAAACAACCTGTTCGTTCTTTTAGTTTCTTCTTTTACAATTTCATCTTTGCAATAATGGTTGAATACTTTGGATTCGCCCGATTCCAGAACCACCAACTTGATCTGAAGCGGTGGATTCCAACTGTCCTTTTATCACACAAGACGCTTTTTACAGCCCTCTGTTTCATTGGATTTGCTTCTGTTGTCATCTGGCAGAGGAGCATTGGTGATGGACTAGGTCTCTTCTTTGGTGCCCCATTGAGTCCATGTTCTAGTAGGCACCCAGTGGCTTTTAATCTGACCGATTTCGGCGGGGTCGGCGACGGTGTGACCTTGAATACTATGGCATTTGAGAGCGCCATTAAGGCAATTGCGAAGAACAGGGGTGGGCAGCTCAATGTGCAAGCCGGAGTTTGGCTCACAGCACCATTCAATCTAACCAGCCACATGACTCTGTTTCTAGAAGAAGGCGCCATAATACGTGGAATTGAGGTCAGTTCTCGAGTCTTTATAATTGTAGTGGTGTTCTCAATCTGTTCTCTTGCTTCTTCTGATTTTTCTGTTGTCAGAATTTGCCAGCAAATGTATTGAGATAGAAGAAATCCGCACTGTTGGAGGGTGCATTTACTTGGCCCAACCAAGAACTCTTGTTGTTTTTGGCAATCCAAATATTGATCTTGTAGGCCTAAGGTGGATGTGAGATATGCTAATAACATCTTCCTCAGTGCTTCAGGGATCATTCGATTGTAGGTGTTTTTTTTTTTTTTTTTTGTTAGTTGTCTAATATTGCCATTTTTATATATGGGACATGCGTCTTCTTGTAGGGCAGTTACAACTCATTTCCTGTACATATTCATGTTAATATGGTGCTTCAAACCATATGAAATAACCCCATTGCATTGCTTTTATTGAAGTTTCAGAACATTGGCACCAACAACTCATGCCCCTTTTGCACCTTTGCCGGCAGGTTTGGTGATTTGACGAGGGAGAAATTCTTGGTTGTCCAATTGTGATGTGAAACCATATTAATGCTTTGCTGAGGCCAATGAGGTTTTGGGCTCTTACAAGAGAAAATCTTGTGTTGTTTTCCCAGTATCACTAGGGTATCACTAGGCCATTATGATTGCATTGCCTTAACAACCGAATATAAAAGAGATGTCATGCATTTTATTTCAGTTGGATAGGATTGCATGGTTTCAATATTGAAATTGAAGATTATATGTTGAAATGCAGTTTGGAGAGATGCAAAATATGCATAGGTATTGCAAATGTTCAGACATAAACTCCTAAAGGGACCATTGGCTTATGTTTACAAGATCTTACTAGAACTTCCAGCAAACAATAATATAGGCCAAGGTCCTAAAATGAGTGCTCCATTCAAAGGAAAACAACTACCAGTCAAGTGGTTACAATCATTTAATTGTCCTGATTTTCTCCCTATGCCCCTTCTGATATATGTATCTCTCAATTAACATTTTTGTCTGGCACATATGCATTGTGTCCCAATGGGAACTTTTTATATGGCTTGGAAAGATATTCTTAAAAGAACACCTTGAACAGGATGAGAAGTACTGGACTCTGATGCCTCCATTGGCATCTTATGGATCTGGGAGGGAGCTTCCTGGGCCTCGGTACGGAAGTCTCATCCACGGTCAACATCTTAAGGATGTGACTATAACAGGTTTGATACATTCCTTTCTTGGTTCCTTATTCATAAATCCATCTCTTAGGGGATGTTTGTGCATTTCTGACCTTATTTCCATGGAAAGAGGAGGGGTGAGATATAATGGTGAGAGCATAAGATACATGGTCAAGGTGTGCTGCCTCCCCAGTCCCCAGTCCCCACCCACCCAGAAGAAAAAAAAAAAAAAAAAAAAACCAGCTCCATGCAGATCTCCACCCTTGACCCTTCATCCTTCACCCTCTTTATCAAAGCCTTCATCTCTCCCCTTTATGCAGAAACTGTATTAAAAAAGCACAAAAATTCCTTTGCGATTTTAAATTCTATAATGGAATTTCAATCTTCCTATGCACATGCAATTCATAACTTGGAAAGTGCCTTGGATTCCATTTAAACTGATAGTGGGCGTTGTCTACAACTACCCACATATAGATGCAACTCGTGGATTCCTATGTTTATGGTAGATTGGAATTCTAAATTCCAATGTTAACCTACCATTGTGCATGTAAAGCCATAAAACCCAATATGATTCAATCATCTTTCACCTGATTACTCTTTTCTTTTGGCCCACAGGACACAATGGTACCATTGATGGACAAGGTAAGTCATGGTGGATTAAGTACCGCCAGAAACTTCTAAACCACACAAGAGGGCCACTGGTGCAGATCATGTGGTCAAGCAATATCCGAATCTCCAACATAACTCTAATGAATCCTCCTTTCTGGACACTCCATCCCTTTGATTGCAAGAATGTCACAATTACAAATGTTACTATCTTGGCCCCTCTGTTTGATGCTCCTAATACAGATGGAATAGATCCAGGTGAACATGCCTTCTTGACTTTTTATTCATTTATTTATTTATTTTTAATCATTGGGTCTTAGTTGTTTACTGCTTCAATGTTATTACCTTTCTTTTTTATTTGATTTTTATTGGTTGTTTGTTTTTCAATAAGTATTATCAAATGAGAAACCGATTCATTATCTTCTTGTTGAGTTGGTGAAAAAATATGCTTACATTTTTTTAGAGTGAAATAGACCATCGTCGCTATGGTGAATTTGCAACTATCTCAGTTTTTCTTCCTGTGCAGACCTTCGGAAGTTTGTTTGCAGTAGGAAATCTAAAGATAACTTGATGAAAAATCTCCAAAAGTGAACCATTCCCATGCTAACCTTTTTTTTTTCCTCTCTAGAGCATAAAACATATCATCCTCATAATTGCATACTCTGGGCTAATCTTTCACATTGTTGATCCCATACTATGGCTCCACTCCTATTCTTAACCACTTCTCCGTTAATTTTTTCTTCAAGGGGAAACTGGTTCTCTTTCAAATCTCTGCTGTCAGTTCGTCAACAACATTGGTTTTTCTTTAAAAAGAAAAAAAAAGAATCTGTCAATACTTTCGATGCTAGAATGATGCAGCCAAAAGTTTTTTTTTTTCTTTTCATTCTTTTTTTTTTGGTGTGTGTGTGCGCGCGCGCATGCGTATCTTCAGGGAAAGTGGAAACTGGAGATGTTTCATTTCTCATTGAAGGTAGGTCCAGTTATTAGTGGTGGAGTTCGCAAACTCATCACTCCATAAGACTGAAATGCACTTAAGTTTCTATATTTCAGCTATGATTTCTGGAAGGCTTGTGCCAAATTTGCAAAAGTTTTTTTTCCGTCGTACTGTCATTTGTTTGTCTTAGTGGAATGTAGATTGGTATTAGTTAGAGCTGTCTTTCAAATTTTATTGAGTAAATTATGTAAGACTTTGGTTCTGTTTTGGGAATTGGGACTAGTTTGTAGGCTGAGAATGGACAATGAAGGGTCAGATCCGAGTTTGGTTTTATTTTGGGACTAAAAGGGATTGTAATGGGGCATGCTATAGTTGTTCTTTTGGGATATTATTGCAGTCTTCTTCCAGTTGATATGAAGCACTTTCTCAGGTATGTTTTGTGCTGCTAGTGGATGATATTCCTTCTCCACTCTTCCTTTCCTGAATAAGTTAAAAAATATTGTTTGTTTGGAGTATTGGAATCTCTTAAACCATAGCAGTTCTGTATTAGAATGAGGCTGCATGTAAACACAGACACATGTAGTAGTGGCGAGACTGTTGATGGAATATAGTTCTTTTGTTGGTGTCCTCTCAAGTTTCATGATTTCATCACCATGATCTCATCGCCATGGGCCCATGGCTACTCATTTATACTTATTTTTGTTAAGTAGTTGTTTGTGCAGTTTCCTGTCACCAATCGGTTTTGGGATTACTGGCCAGCAACTTTGAGATGGTATCAAAGCCAACACGTCTTGGGTTTGAAACCATGAAGGGCAAAAATACCTCATGCCGCATTGTGTGTTTGTGCGGTCGCAAGTGCACGGGGCAAGAAGGACCCATGCAGCGTTGTAGTCTTGTACGGGTGTGTGCTTCGGGTTCGGGTGGTGTCCCGCCCAAGGGGAGGTATTAAGTAGTTGTTTGTGCAGTTTCCTATCACCAATTGGTTTTGGGATTACTGGCTAGCAACTGAGAATTTTATCCATAACTTTGAATATTTTTTATAATTTAAATTAACTCTTTACATTTCCTGGTAATCTTGTTGGCTTCCATTTTTAGCTTTACCATGACCTATGGCGTTGAACTCTGAGTGTTACTTTCTGTTTTCTCATCTTTTTTCCTTTTCTGATGATTTTGGCCTTCATGAATGAGTGTGTTTAATTGCTTATGCAGATTCTTGTGAGAATGTGGTGATTGAGGACTGTTACATTAGTGTTGGGGATGACGCCATTGCCATAAAGAGTGGTTGGGATCAGTATGGAATTCGTTATGGCCGGCCGTCTTCCAACATCCTCATCCGAAATCTCGTTGTCCAATCTATGGTGAGGTGAGATTTCTTATCTATACCAATTTGTATTTACTTGCATTTTTTAAAATACAAACCCCAAGGGGTTGTCATGCACAGAGCAATTATAGTGTCTTCACATCGCATTCTTTCTATAAGCACGTCTTAGTTGGAGTAGACATTGATTAGTGGATAGGGTATGCCTTAAATCTCTGGTAAGATGGAAGATTCTAGCCATCTTATATGCGGTTTTCTCATGCCCTTGGACCATTCTCGTGTTTCTTTCTTAACCCTCTATCAGTTTAAAACCGGTGATAGCAAAATGGGTGAATGGAATAGCTGGGTTTCTGGAGAATGTGAACTGCATTGTGAGCTGGCTCATAAAGATACTGAAGCATGAGCTGAGAGATCTGATATCCTATATACATACCATGCATATGGGTCATTTCCTGCAGCATTGCTTGTATGCATCCAGTTCCATATGCATTCCTATCGTTTCTAGTTCCTCTTATTTGTGGTCTTTTCTTGCCCTTGGACCATTGTTGTGTTTCTTTCTTAACCCTTTTTTAGTAAAAAAAAATGGTGACAACTAAATGGGCAAGTGGAATAGCTGGGTTTCTGGAGAATGTGAATTGTCTTTGTGGGGGTCATTAAAATACCTAAGCGTGAGTTAAGACATCCTATATACATCATGTATTCAACATGTATTCCTCCAGTTCCACATGTATCTGTGTCATTTCAAGCAGTATGGCATGGATGCACCCAATTCCACTCGCATTTGTCTCCTGTTGTCTAAACTGAAGCCTAGTGGTTAAAACATTACAGTGCTGGCATATCCATAGGGAGCGAGATGTCTGGCGGTGTCTCAAATGTCAGAGTGGAGAACATTCATGTGTGGAACTCAAAGCGGGCTGTCCGGATCAAGACCAGCGTTGGGCGAGGAGGCTACGTTCGTAACATCTCCTACCGTAACTTAACTTTTGACAATTGCCGCGTGGGAATTATCATCAAGACCGACTACAATGAGCACCCTGATGACAACTATGATCGCAAAGCCTTCCCGATCCTTGAAAACTTTACGTTTGATGGGGTGCATGGTCAGAATGTCCGTGTACCAGTCCGGCTTCATGGAAGTGAAGACATCCCTGTGAAGAACATCAGTTTCCGCAACATGTCTATTGGGATTTCATACAAGAAGAAGCATATATTCCAGTGCTCCTATGTTGAGGGACGCGTGATTGGGACAATCTTCCCTGCACCATGCGACAACCTCGACCAGTACGATGAGCAAGGCCAGCTGGTAAATGCTGCAGTATCGCCGAACATCACCGACATAGATTACAGCTTCTAAAATTGTGGACTGCCTGAAATTTTTGTGCTTTGACACTAGTTCATGGCATATCATGCGAATTGCAATTTTACTTTATTTTTTGTTTGTCCATTCCCTCTCTTACAGGTTGATGTATATAGGTACATTGTTTAGATAATCAACTGTGATGGTCTTCATTTTTCTTTTGAGGGCTAATTGTATGTAGTGTGATTGAGGAATGTTATTGAGAGAAGGGGAATCTGTCATTGTGCGTACCTTGTTAAAACAGTTTGATCTGTACCGCACTCTCTAGAATGGAAAATATTTGATCAAAGAATGTCCCAAGTTAGGGTCTGTTATGTCAGATCTTGCATGTGGTTAGTGTTTTGGCCCGTTTGGGTCCTCGTTAAGCTACATGGGTAACTCAGTTTACAGGTAATGAGGGTTCATGCCTTTGGAAACCTGACTTACCCTTGATAGTTGTTTTGTTTTGCCATAATCAATCTTTAGACAAAAAGAGTTACGGGTAATTAGATTTATAGGAAAACTGAGTGAAGGAAGCAGGATGGCCGAGTTTCAAAGAGCCAAACAGGGCCTTGTACCAGTACTGATTCATGGAGTTGAGTAGGGGATCAACGCTTGGAGAAGGGAGTGCCATTAAAGGGGGATCGTGCCATCACAATGGCCCTGCGGATGGATTGATAGGACTGGCCTCATATGATTGATTTTTGTTCTATAGGAACCATTCTCACAAAAATAGGCAGAGACTATCCATTGATAGATCAGTGGTTACTTCCATTCAAAATATGCAGAGACTCGTTTAATGCAGGCCAACACTTGAATCACCTCATCAGAACACCCCACCCTTACTACCATACTCTTGGCCAAATTAATCTTCTACCCAGAAGAGACAAGACTCACAAGCAAAATAAGAAAGGTTTGAGAGCATTCCACTATAGGAACACAAATGTTCAAATGAAACTATGAGAGCTTGCCACTGCCGCAGTGGCAAGGAGTGGCAGTCCGAGAGGTACGGGCTTCCAACATGGCCTTATGGCCCTTATCCCTCCTTGCATATGTGAGTTGTTGTTACCTCACATGTGTAAGTTGTGTCTCCTCACATGTGCACTTTCCCATCACCTCGCATGTGTGGATTATATTTCTTTGCATGTGCGAGTTCTCATCACCTCGCTTGTGTGAGTCTCAATAGGTCTGAGCCCCTCAGCTGGGATAAATAAAATAAATAAATAAAAACATAGAAACTCTATACACCTAAGCTAAGAAAGAGAGTAGCTTCAATACTCAGATGATGAAAACTAACATTAAAAGAAGAAATCAGCTATTTAATTCCTCTAAAATGTCCAATTGTAGAGTTCATCTAAGAAATTGCATTAGATGGGTCGCTCTATATAATTAAGCTATCATCAAAACTCTTAGAATACAAATGAAAGGATTCTAAAATCGCAAGCACCTCTGGTTAATCTAGTAATGATTTTTAATGGACTTATGTACAACATGGGGAACAATTATGTAAGTTTCACCATACCATGCAGTCAAGTGAAATTAAATCAAATCTATGTGTGGTTCACTTCGTGAAGATCCCAACCATTCAAAAATATATATATATTTCATTGATTCATTGTTTGCATGAGAATTGGATACATAAGAATTTAGGGTCAAATGGCTTCAATTATAATATAATATATTAAGCTAAAAGGTTCTGCCTTCAATTTTGACCGTCGGTTATAATTTTGACGGACGGTTATATAACTACTCATGCAATTACCTACTCATTTTTCCATTTAATCACTCATGTTTCAGTTGTTCCTATGAAACTATATACTTTTTGCTCTAATTTCTCTATTTGTATTTTATCAATTTGTCCTATGGAAAGAGGTAGGTTTTTTTAACATGTGATTATTTATTTTGTAGAGGGAGATACCGTGATGAGCACTACTTATTAGACTAGCAAAGGATTATTAACGGGTGAGAGGTGAATATTATAAGGCAAAGGTGTATATGGGATCTTGACTTTTTGAACTATTAGGATGATAGATGGGTAATTAGCTCCGGTCTCCCTTTAATTCTTTTCCTATTAAAAGAAAATTTATTTGACGATCATTTTTTAGTATTCACCATTATTTCTTCAATTTAACTACGTTTAAAAATACTATATGTCTTAGAATACCTAGAAATGCTATTGCATGAAACAAAGGGCCCTCAAAAGTCTCATGTTTTCATGGTTGGATGGATGGATGGGTGAAATAGGCGGATGAGAAAATACACATTTTCAACAACATATGAACGGACGGATTCATACATCCTACTTTTGAACATATATAATTATTTATCTGCACATGATATGTTGGGCCCACCATTGATCCAAGTCTATCACCTTACTCCCTACCATTATTCAGATGGACCCCACAAGAGATGGGACTTAAAATGGCCTCGGTCTCATCATAGCATAACTTTTTAGAAAGTCAAAAAAAAAAAAAACACACACACATGTTGTGCCACACTGTCACTTGCCTCAAATACACTACATATGCTTGATTTTGTTGCATCTTCTGAAACGACAATGGATGTCCATCCAGGGGCGGAGCCAGGATTTTATCTTGGGGGGGCCAAAACTTGAATAAAATTTTATTTCACCAATTATTATAACTATCATATTTTAAAGTTTTTTTTTTGACATAGTTATAAGTTCAACCATGATTTTGTTCCTTGAAAATGCTGGACATAGAGAAGACGGCGTGTAAAATTTTAACCACTGAAGATGAGAGATTAATGGAAAAAAAGAGGAGACGAACAAAATAAAGAAGGAAGAGCTGAAGAGGGTTAGGGCTTAAGATTGGAGTCTGGAGAGGTTTTCGAAAGTTAAAAGGGTTGGGAGTGGGGGCCGGGGTGGGGTGGGGTTTAACTTAGAAAAAAAAATCCAAAAACCTTGGGAGGGGGGGTCATTTTGGTGTTTTAAAAGACTTTTTCAAAAAAAAAAAAAAACTTTTTCAAAGGCTGGGTGGCCCCCCCGGCCCTCTACACAGTTCCGCCACTGTGTCCATCTAGTTGGTATTATTTATGACATTCAACTCATCACAGTGTTGAATGATTGCATTCACACCCATTATTTAGAAATTGAAAGTTCATTCCTTGGTCAATCAATTGTTAAAAATTCTCTTGAATTCTTAGCTAAGTGGGGCCACCCCACATTTTATTTCTCTAACATGATGGCTTCCTCAACAATAACTCTTGTTGAATGGCACAACCTAAATTGATCCGTTTCTAGGGTCAAATTTTATTTCTCTAACTTGATGGCTTCCTCAACAATAACTCTTCTTGAATGGCACAACCTAAATTGATCCGTTTCTACGGTCAAATTTCAGTCAAACATTGACTATAAAAAAAGAAAAAAAAGTTTTTGACCTGTTAGATGGACAGCCATGTTGCATTTGTTTTTGAAAAAACATTGATCAGAAAAACAGTGTTTTCAAAAATTATGGACTTAATGGTCTGATGCATATATAGCGCCCTATTCCACCAGAACCAAAGGAGAAGTGCATCACAAACCTCCACAACTTGCTGGCGGTCTGCTAGCAAGATGCATGAAAATCAAGAGGAGAAAGAGAGGTTGATTTTCTAGGGTAAGACACTGCCAACACCTTTGAATAATCTTAAAGCTCTGATTTCGCCCTCATCGTTAAATAGATATATAATGATACAAATTTATCACACTAAAGCTCAAACGGAACTACAAAACATACTAATCTTTCTTAAATCTGCCAATTTCTAGATTAAAATTCGGATAATGTAACTAGAGTTAAAAAAAATTTCAACTTTTTGCGTCATATCCAATGATATCATGGGGTATATGATATACCAGTTTAGGTATTATATACTTTATGCAGCCAGCACGAAAAATGACATTATGTAAGAAGTAAATATACATTTGACCACCATCTTTCAAGTTCTATCATTCAAAAAAAGCATTCCCTGATACCGCATAAAAGTCATGACATCACGAAACAATCCCATGATATTAAAGAATTTATCAGTTTTTGTGATATATACTATTTGCATGATATCATGGGATCTAGGGTAAAAGAAAGTTTTTTAAAATGTGTTGACTAGAGTCAAGCGACTCTGATGACATTATTTAAATTTCGATCATGAAATTAAAAAAATTAAATTTAATAAAGAATAATATATTAAAACCCCGATTAATGAAAGTAAAATTAGAAGAAACGGTACTTTAAAATTCATTGCCTCAAATTCATCAAATAAGCCTAATTATAACGATGATGACCAAGCTAACCCAAAAACACCAAGGCATCTTTGACAAATTTAGATTCGTCATCATAGCTTAAAACAAAACAAAACCAAAAAAATCAAACATAGACGCCAGCAAAAAGAAGACGTGTGAGATAATTAAGGGAGTGGTTTCATGTGTAAATTGTGGGGAAGATGGGAGTTAATTAGGAAGTAGGTCTGTAGATGGTGGGTCTGGACTTTTGAGAGACAGAGACAAAGAAAGAGAAAACGAAAATCACGTGGAGACAGATAGAGAGGGAGAAAGTGGGGGTGGGCGCATCTTTCAAGGCAACTCACTCACGGCTTGGCACTTGCACTCGCACTCGTCTCATCAACGAGAAACACATGCCAGTTGGTAAGACGGACCTAACGCCCCCCGCCTCACTCTCTTCCCTCTCTTTCTTACTTTTTTTAGATTTAGATGAAGGTGAAGGGGACAGCCAGGCTGAGGGAGGCTGGCACTGGCAGGAATGGATAGATAATAATAGCATGGTATTCGAGGGATAGACATGCATGAACAGTTACAGAAAACTTTAATTTGTATGCTGTTGCTGACTCGTGATTCGAGATTGTCCTCCACTACCAATCCATCCAACCAATACCTACAAGCCGTCTCCTCACGCGTTTTTTGCGCGTTTAGGGACACGTGGCAGACTCCTGCCGATGGGAAAGGATACATAACTTAACGGAGTTGGGGTTGAATCTAACGGCGTTGGGTATAGATACAATCATACAGAGAGAGAATAAATGAAGGGAAATTTTTAAATAAGTCTTTAATTTTTTGTCTTATTTTAAAAATTTTCAAATTAATTCCTAAGTTTTCCATGAAGCTTTCAATTAAGTACATTCATCAATTTAAAAGTTATTTTTCTTTAAAAAAATTGAAGACTACCCAAATTATCCTTTAATAAAATAAAACCCCCATTCACTTATTTTATATTTTCTTTCTTTTTTTCACTAACAGTCTTATAGTGATTGAGGAAAACTAGGTACTTTGACTAAATATAGTGGTTGCCAGAACCATGTCATGGCTTTTAATGAAAGTACTCTAGGTATTTTTGAAAAAATTAAGAGAAAATGCTATAAAAAATACCTTTAAATGACCAAATATCCTTAATTGAAAACTTCATGTAAAACTTATGGACTAATTTGAAAAGTTTTAAAACTTGTGTTATTTTTTTTTAAATAAGGCAAAAACCTAAGGCTTTATTTGAAAATTTCTCATAAATGAATAAAGATAAAAAAAAATATTATGGAGGAATTGATGGTCAAATGCGCACTAATTCGTTGCAAATGGTTTCTTATTCTCAAATTATTTGAAAGTTTCTTACCAACAAAAAAATCGGATTTGAAACTTATTTTATATTTCAATTAATAAATGGGTTTGGTGCTGAGCCCATATGGGTTTTGACCCATGGACCTAGGATGTTTCTTTTTTTAAGATTTTATCTTTAATCCTGGAGGTAGTTGATTTGATGTTCTATTATAAGTTGAATAATATGTTTACTTTAAGAAATAAAAAATAAAAAAATATAACTAGTTTTAAAACTAGATTCCGGTCTTCCAGTGGATCCTATTTCGAAATCGGATCCAAATTTTTTTATTGTAACTGGGTTTAAAACCAGCAAAATAAATCTAGAGTTAGAATTAAAACTATTATTTAAAAACGATTTTGGGTCCGAATCCAATATATTTTTGCCCCGAAACCGTCCATTTTACAACCCTAACGTCAGTATTAAAAGTATTATAATATCTTAAAAACTTAAAAAATATTGAAAAAATCAAATTCATTTAAATAACTTTGAGGTATTTATAAAGTTAATTAATTTCTCTATGTCATTTAATGTTAGATTTTGGTAAAAACCTTAAAATCCCAACAAAGAATACATGTAACCTTAAAATGACCTAAGACGATAATTATTTGTCATTCTTTATATTCAACTATATATAAATCTTTCAATCTTCAAGTAAGACCATACAACTCGAACTCGAATCAATCTACATTAATAGAATTAGGGGATTAAAACATACACTTCCTAGCGATTAGGTGCGTTTGGTCACAGCAAACTTCCTAGCGATTGGTACAACGATTAGCGATTGATACAGCGATTGGCCAAATGCATATATAAGACAACAACAAGGTACAGCGACGGCGACGGCTTCTAAAACCTCAAATCGCTGATATTCCATAATCTTGGTCTCCCAGCTTCAGCAACAGCAACAACTTCTATATAACCTCAATCGCTATCAGTAATTGCTGTGACCAAACGCAGCTTTTGTATAGACTCTAGACTCTAGACTCATGCTCAATATCTTATTTTTCCCAAAAATGTAACTTAAATATACTTTTCCACTGCAAAAACATGCCGTTTAAAACTTCTTTAAACGGAAAACAGCAGTAGTATTATATTATTATTATTATTTTATTAGTATTGAAAAGCAGGAGGAGAAGGTGTCCTCCACTCTCTTCTATCTTTCTAATATTATATTCCAAGGAAAGATCCACGTTCCTTCCCAAACAACACGTGCTTCAATCCACATCCTTTTATATATTCCCATACAAGTATCTCATACATATATAAAGCGAAGCTTCTTCCTCCACACGCAGCAACAAAAAAATTAGCGCATACACAGAAACAGACGAATATATACACTTCCTTCTTCTTCGTAGAAGAAAATTGGAAGCTCCGATATCCGATTTCTCAGTTCAGTTCTGATTCATGCCAGAGACCATGTCGACGCCGGTCGATTTCTCAGAAAGCGGGAGGTCTTCCGGCCAAAAACCGAGCTTTTCTCGTACTTGCAGTCTCTTGAGTCGATACTTGAAGGAAAAGGGTAGTTTTGGGGATCTGAGCCTTGGAATGACTTGTAACCTCGACGACAAAGGTATGGACGGTCCGTTTCTGTTGAGTTTCGTTACGTTTTCTATGGTTTCTCGTTTACTTGATTTCTCTCTCTCTCTCTCTCTCTCTCTCTCTCTCTCTGTGTGTGTGGAAGTTTTCGCGATTTCTGGCTTAGATTTCTTGATTTGAAACGATCTTCCCTACGGATTTTGAGGGGGGGAATGCAAAAAATCGTTGCTCTTTTATGAGATCTGAGGATTTCTTGTAGAAGAGGAGGAAAAATTAAAGTTGAAATGATGATCTTCTGCCTTTTCGGATTTAGATTCTTACTTCATTTGTTATAAGAGAAGAACTCAACTATATTTGAGCAAGTCGAACATACACACCGATAAATCGGTGCATGATTCGCTGTCTGTAACGACTATAGTTTCTGGGAAATCGTTGAGATGGTGCTGATTTGTTTGTTAATGCTCATTTCCAGCTAAATCCGAAGCTTTTCATCCAGCGACCACGATGAGTTTGATGCCGAAAATGGAAATATCGGGCGAAGGATCGCAGAGAAAGGAAGTCATTTCGGACCGAAACGTGAAATCGATGGATCTGTTTCCTCAGCACGTGGGTTTCGGCCCCTCAGAAGAAGACTCGAGAAACAGTGCCGACATGAGGTATGAACTGTGAACACGAAACGAATCCCGTGCCCCGATACCGTTCTTTTTTGTCCGGCTGCCGAAATATCTCAACAGAAATGACGAAAATACCCCTCTCATTATCTTCTACAACAAAGCCACAAGCCACTAAAATGACGAAAATGCCATTGTTGTTTACAAATTAATTAAACTCACTTGTGGATAATCTTTATCGGGCGATGTGTAAGACGTAGGTGGGGATGTAACACGTGATGATAGGGGAATGGGTATCTTGGTCATTTCCTTTTAGCTCTTCTTCCCCTCCATGATGATATTATTATGTGTTTTTGTTTTTTATGATGAACAGGCCTAAGGCGGTGGAGCTTAAAAAGGCACAGATGACAATATTTTATGGAGGAAAGGTGCATGTATTTAACGATTTCCCGGCGGACAAGGCGAAGGAAGTCATGCAATTTGCAGCGACGGGAGGGCCGCAGCAGCCGGGAAATGAACGGAGGAGTTTGCCACCAACCAACAACACCAACACCAGTTTTGCCTCCGCTTCTGTCCCCACCGCCAGCAGCAATCCCACACAGCCCAACGTTTTAGGTAAAAAAAAAAAATTACTATTGCATAATTTGATAGTGTTCATATACGTTTCTATGCATAAGAACTAGCCGGAAATGATTTTGTTTTTATTTGTATTTTTAGGAAGAGATCTACCCATTGCTAGAAAGGTGTCGCTTCACCGGTTTCTGGAGAAGAGAAAGGAGAGGTAGGTAATTTCGATTATTCATTTGTTTTTTCGCAATCTTTTAGAAGAGAAGGAGGTGCTGTTGTGAGAACACTCTCACCTTATTACTATGAGAGATACGGTGGAGGTGAGAGTGTCTCACAAGAGCACCTCTTATTATGGAAATGCTATTTTCCAAACACTTCCATATCAATTCAGAAAATGCATCCGCTGCCCATCAGATTCAGATTAGGATCAACTTCCATTCACCCTTAATTCATTTATATATACTTGTGTGTACTGTTTGGTAAACTGTCAATATGGAATCTCAATTCTCAACCAAGACATCTTAATAGTATTTAGCTTAGCCATTCTGAGTGGGTGGGTTGGGGGCTGAGAAAAGAGGAGGAGGGGGGGGAGCGTTTCTGCAATTGGAAGGCTGAGAAGCAAAGAATCAGCCTATAATTTGTTGGTCTTGATTTTCTTATCTTATGCTGTAAAAAGTAGGGACATGTGGTAGTGTTTGCGAGGATCATAGGTCAGACCGGGCCTGGAGGTTTTTTTTTTTTTTTTAGATCTAATCTACATAAAGATCATTGGTCATACTGGGTTCAGAGGGTTTTTTAGATCTAATTTATTTAAAATAAGTTGAATATTGATAAACGTCTTTCTTTAAATGGTGGAGATTCTATTTTTTTCCATTCGTTTTATGGGCTATAGATCAGATGCTTCATTACATCTGATAAACCTCTTTTTGTGCTTTGGCTAGAGAGTGAAGCCCACTTATATCTGCAAGTACCTTTGTAAGAAGATTGCTTTCTTGACCACATGGTGGAAAAAGATGATTTCTCACATCAGAAGGTGCCACATCAACCTAATTACATGTGGTTTTTGTTTCCAGATTTAAAAAACTTTTTTTTTTCTCAAAGCTAAATGTGACATGGGATTTGTGTACATGTATGGTGGATTATTGGATTAGGCTGAATGAGTTGGCCTAATGTTTAGTCCCTATTTAAAAATAACACGAATAATAATAATTTAAAACGCAAGTGGTTTTTAGTGTGTTTTAGATATGAATAAAGTTTTGAAAATCACAAACAGCGATGAAAATTGGAATTGATTATGATGGATGGCTATTTTCGTAAAAAGAAAGTTTTGAAAGATGTTAAAAAAAAAAAAAAAAATCTATTGGATATATGATCTTAGATCATAGTTTGGTGAGACTTGAGATCCGTAAACCCTCAGAATTACAATCTTATTCCAGAGTATGTATTCCAATTTATTCCAATTTATGTCTAAAATAGCCTTCATTTGTTCCTGATAAAACTCGCCTCCCTAAAAGCATCAATAGTCTCTTTAGGCCCGTTTGGTAATTTTATTAATATAATCAAGTCAAGTCAAGTTAAATATCCTATCAAAAGCACTTTTTACCAAAATTCCTTTCATTTTTTTCAAAAAAAAGTCAAAAAGCAACAACATTTACTCACTAGAAGACAAAAAAAAACTCTATTTCTTCATATAAAAAGTTAAAAATATTTCATCATAAATAACTAAAAATAAAATACCATCATAACTCATTTATATTTTATTCATTCTTTTCATTTTACTTCACTCCATTTTATTATAAAAGTAAATTACCAAACGGACACTTAAAGACGGATGGTTTTAAAAGGAGAAAGTAAAGAAGAAAGACGACTGATCATGTAATGAAAACTATGTTCTTCTTGTTTGTTAATAAATTTATCGGTCTCTTTTCAGGATCAGCTCGAAGGGTCCCTACCAACTACATAAAGTAGAGGAGTCTGATGCAGCAGCAGGAGTACCCCCAAAGAAGGAGAGCAGCAAGTCGTGGCTCGGGTTGACTTCTTTGCAACCCAATTGATCAGTTTACTGTGTCCATCCATGGCCCGCCTCTCGTAATTATTTTTCTTTCTTTCTGTTAATGTGATTGTAATTAATATAGGTAGGTAGGTAGGAAGCCTGAGTCTGGATACTAGCTACTGGTGTCGACTCCGAGCGAGTCATGTACGTGTAAAGCAAGACATTGTCCCTCAGTCCCTACTTACTCCCTCTATTCTTTTGAGTATATTGCAGTCGCCATTTCCTTTTAAGACAGAAAACAATACAGTTCACAATAAAATACATATCTACCCTTTTTCTTTTCTTTTTTTATTTTTTTTGGTGCTCATGTTGTGTGGAATTACACGGTTTAGATGATGATATATATATGTATGTGGGCCGTAGATTTTGGTTGGTCTCTGCTGTGATTACTGTATATTAAACGATGGTATGAATAGGGTAAACAAAGGAAGAATCATCTTTAAATATCTCTCTGTCCAAGTTATGGGAGAGAGATTACTAACAGCATGTGTTTTCCGTCTTCTGATTCATTTGCTGAGTGCAACTATTCGATGAAATTGATTTATTTTATTTTGCCTACTTTGAATCTGTGATAGGTATCTTGATAATGTCTTGGGCCTCAAACATAAGTCTAGTCTCAAATGATATAATAATAGGAATATATTTCACCATAAAACCAATTCCATCACTTGGCTAACAGCTGGGGCTGTGAGCTAATGTGACTCACCAAAATCCTGCACGGAAGCCACATGGGATTCCCAATTTCCCATAGGTAAAGTAAAACTTGTCCTCGCTTCAAGAGATGGCCAAGTTTTGGTTAAAAGATGTACCATCCATCCATCCATCCCTTTAAAAAAATAAACAAAAATGCTTGGAAAACAAGAGAAAAAAATTCGACAAGAAGCAAGACAAAAGCAAAATTCCTTTTTTTTTTTCTTCCTTCTTCTTGGGTCGTAACATGTTCGTTTCAGGCAAGACAGCAACACTGCATGCTCCCTAATGAAATATATAATGGACAAGACGCAAGGAAAGAACAAGGAAAAAAAAATTTTAACAAGTGAGGCAAAGGCATGAAATAATCAATGGAAACAAAACCCACCTTCGGTGGATTTTGAAAAAGGACCACCTGCAACAATCCCTTTATGCCATTGTCATCAAGAAATCCAGAATCTTTGGTGGCAGGGAATGCTGTCCGCCTGCAACAATTACAATAAACATTTCAGAAAATAGTGGACTCTAGAGTCCAAAGTCCTCTCATAAGAATCAAAGCTTGTGATTCTTTAGATGTGAATTTCCCCTTCCAAAGCATAATAAAACGTAATAAAGGTTCATTTTTTTAATGATTTTTTTTATTGATAAAAGTAACTTACTGTTGAAGATACAGTAATGTAAAAAATATGCCCAATACAAAAGTAATGGAAGAATATAACTAAAATCTAATAAAGATTCATTTTTAATATTTTTAATTAATAAGAATAGCTTAATTGTTGAAGTTATAGAAATGGACACATCGTCATAAGTCATAAGTCATAACCATGACCACTCTCATGTGGTGATCCAAACGGTTCACACTCTCTATGATCTACACTGTTCAACTTATTGTTGTTGTTGTTGTTGTTTTTGTTGTGGTCGTCGTCTTTATTTGATAGATGATCTTCACCCTCTTTTTTTTTTTTAAAGAGGTACTGTTCATCTAGCACATCTATGGATTGACTGCATGAAAATAACCTGGTAACAGATATTTCCACTGTCCATATTCAGAGGATAGTTGGAAAAAAACAATCTGACATTTGAGAACCTTGAATAGAGAGTGAGATTTCTAGGCTGTGAAACTTTTTGTATGCCCTGTTCAGTTCTTCACTAGAGTCTCCAAGATGATGAACAGTCCGTGATCCCTACAAGATGCCTTACAAGGTGCAAAACTTGCAATTGATTCTTCATGGCAATAGAAAGTAGAAATACCAGCATCAAAGTCTGTAATAGAACTGACCTGGTAACTCTTTTGACTAATCCTGAAGTACACACCTCGGACTAGCTAGTCTACACCTGCTCAGCAAACTCCCTCATGCGGTTTAGCGCTGGCAGCACAACAGTCCCCAAACCTGGCCGGTCCTTGCATCTAAGCTCGACACACCTCAATGCCAGTTCTGCAAACTTCATAGTCTCCTCCATTGGCCAGTCTGGCACCTTGGGGTCCAACATCTTTTCAAGAGCATTATCCTCTATCGCCATCTCAATGTTATGTGCAAGCCCCATTGGCGTCCTACCTGTAATCAGCTGCAGAAGGATGATTCCAAGGGCATAGACATCTGATTTTATCCCCAGCATACCTGTCTTCTGATACTCAGGGTCTATGTAACAAAAAGTCCCAGCCGCAGCAGTCATGCGGTACTGCGTGACAGCATCAGCAACGGATGGAGGGATGAGACGAGCCAGGCCAACATCGGCAATCTTACTCACAAAGTTCTTGTCAAGGAGGATGTTGCCGGGCTTGAGGTCACGGTGGACAAGAGGCTCAGGCTTGTTCTGATGAAGGAAGAGGAGGCCAGTGGCAATTTCACTGGCAATCTTAAAGCGGAGCTGCCATGATAGTGGCGGAGTGTTGTCTTTACAAAAGAGGCGGTCCTCGAGGCTACCATTTGCCATGTACTCATATACGAGGCACCCAGACTCAGGGCAGGCACCCATGAGGAGGACCATGTTCGGGTGTCGAATGCAGCTCAACACTTCAATCTGAGAAAATTGGAACAGAGATGCTCGGGTCATTTTAAGTTTTAATGGCGAGTCATTAACTTTTTCAATCTTAAAACTTTCCTCCTTCAGGAGAGAGTTATCAATATTGAGAATTTTTATCGTGGGATCTACAACCCATAATTGCTATAAAGGTAATAAAGGAAGCAATCCTATCATCAGTGTAGGCCATCCATCAAGTGGTCTCCACCTTTAGTTGCATATGGTATCAAAAGTACATGCATCATTTAGGATAGCAGATCAATCATACAAAATGTTTGTTTGGATATTTCAGGAGTATGGACCATCTCAGCAGCCACATAAATGTCTATGCCTTCTGCTCATTCTTTGTTGCCCAAGCAGCCCAACACACACAGTTTGATATGGTATGGTAGCAGTTAAGCACACGCAATGCATAGGTCCACAAAGAAAAGACAATTATAACTTTTTAGACAAAATGTTTATAAAAAAGATTCCAAATTCTAAGAAATGATTGAAATGGTGAAAATCGGGTTAAAATAAAAAGGAAATGTGAAACTACAAAAATAAAATAATCAAAATAAAGAGTTAAAAAAATTAAAGATCTAAAAATAAGCCATAAATGAATTTTAAAAAACACAGATAAATGTTTTATTTAAAGAATAATAAAGGTAAAAAAATCAAATTTTGGAATATAAATCTAAATTGTCCGCAACATAGTTGGGACAAGGCTTTGATGATGATCATGAAATCTATATCCTTGTGGGATGGGTGAGGCATGGTAAAAGAAAGAGGTTGAACATTTTTTAACCCTCAATTTTCAGAGAAATGAAAAATAAATCAATTTTATTTAAAATTAAATTTTAGATTATTATATATTTATAATTAAAGAAAAAAGTGTGGATCTATCTGTACTCAAATGTGGGCCCAAAGGCCTAAACACACCTTTGGCTTGACTAATAAAATAGAGATAGTTGTGTTTTACACAAACAAACCAATGATATACAACAATGACAAAAGTGAGATTTTGGCCGATGCACATACACAAGGATACATGTAATAAGAGTGGAGTAGATCAAGATGGGTCTTTTATATATATACAAGCTATCCAGTGCGCAACTAGCACATTGGATGACCGCGCACACCTAGATGCGGGGCCCCACCTAGGACTGACCTGGGGGGATCGAAAGATCTCCATGGGTCCCTCCTCTCTGCAAAAAATCAATCCCAACCGATTATCCCATCATCCTCATCCAAGGCCCCACAAGTTTAACGACGCACAGTCCATTAAGATTGGTGTACAGTCAATCCAACAATCCAGTTCATTCAGATAGGGTGCAAACCCAAGGGACGTGTTGGGGGGGGTTTATGTGTGCGGTTCAGTCGATTAGACCATCAGGTGGGCCCCACTATGGATGCGCACTTAGCACTTTGCACACCATGAGCATAGGATAGTGTTTTTTTTTTTTTTGTGTGTGTGTGTGTGTGTGAATCAACTCAAGCTATCGCCATTCACATTTTTATTGATGGCCCTAATTGTAACTAATGCTAACAATGTAGTATAAGTGCTTAGTTGAAGTAGATGATGTGGCACAACTCGAGAGAAATAAAAACCCTCAAGAGTGAGGATTCCATTCAAGGTGACTTCCTAATATGGCCATTTACAAAAAAAAAAAAAAAAAAACCTTTAACCGAAAAAAAGTTTTTTATCATCTCTTTCATAATTTTTTAGGTCATTAGGGGTTTAGACCCTTGATACAATGCCTTTATTAATTATGAAAATAATTTGATACCATGTGGTTTAAATATTCAAGAGTATAATACCAGTCCTGCTCATGGGTGCTGTGCAGGGAGAAACTATATGAAGATTCCAAATCAAATTCCCAATGCTTCAAATTTGGAAATTGAAGATGAAAAATTGGGAAAGCTATTCAACGATGAAAGCAAAAGAATTAGGTGACAAGAGAAGCTTTAACTTACCTCCTGCTGAAATTGTTTCATTCCTTGAGACACATTTGATCGGAGAATCTTTACAGCAACAAGAGTATGATCCAGAGTAGCCTTAAAAACAGGCCCATATCCACCTTCCCCAATCTTAAGCTCCTCAGAAAAGTTATTTGTTGCCTTCTCAATCTCTTCAAGGGTGTATCTCCTATATCGGATGTCCTTGGACATTGACTCCAAGAATTTTTTCTTTTTCTCTTCTTCCTCCAGAACATATTTTCTCTGTGCTTCTCCCCTGGTTTCCTCCAAATTTGCTACATCTTTAGAAGCTTGGGCTAATTCCGGCACTGCTCTAATTGGCTTCTCCACAGCCATTTCTTCAGAAGATCTTGTTCCTTCACTACCATGCTCCTGTTTGGCTGGCCATAAGTAGTGATTTCTAGCCTGTATAACAAAATAAGAAAGTGTCCTAAACAGGAAAGAAATTTTGTATGGGTGTGTGTATCAGTGGGAGAAAGGTCAGCAATAAAATGGAGTACGCCTAACCTAAAGGAATATAGAAAGAGGCACTTAACTTTGGAAAATACCATTTTTCTTAAAGCTGGTTTTGATGACATAAAAATATCAGACTTACTTTTTCAACAGGGCATTGCCCATCAATCCGCCAGAGCATGATGATGGAAACATTCACACAGTGCCACTATATATGCAGTGACATTTACTTCAGTTCTTAACTATCACCAAATAATGGGTCCTGTGCTCTCCCACCCAAGACCCATGGGCCAGCCCCAGGACTATTAGGCCTAAGGTTAGATCTGACAGTTGGCAAAACATGCCCAACTATGTACAACAGAAAGCTCGAGCTTCCCAAATAGGAAATATAATCCAATAACCTGTTATGAATTATGATTTCCTTTAGCATCTTTCTTATTTTAGTATTTTCCTTTAGGAATCTTTCTCAGAGTCAATGTTTAATGAACGTATTTAAGAAAAGAAATCTATTTGTAGAAGAAAGTACCTATTTAAGGACCACTCGCGTGTATACTTAAATTCATCTTCAATAATATTTAGATTTTCTCCTCTCTTTGAGATAAAACCCTAGAATTAATTGTGGATGCTTGGCTTCGAGGTGCCACAGCTTGATGGATCCTTCTACACCAATACGGTTGTTTTGTTGGGAAAGTCTCACATCCCACATCGCCCAACTAATGGGTTTGATATGGCTTCATATACTTGTTTGGGCCTTCCACCTATCAGCTTAAGCTTTTGGGTATATTTTACATAGTATTAGAGCGGATTGTGATCCCGTCGTTCTTGTGTAGCCCACGTGGCAGGCCTACCCATGAAATCTGTTGGGCTTACATGTGAGGGGGAGTGTTGCGAAAGTCCCACATCCCACATCACCTAAGTAATGGGTTTGGCATAGCTTCACGCCTTCCGCCTATCAGCTTAAGCTTTTGGGTTGGTACATGGTATCTTACATCATCATTAAATAAAGCTTGGTGACAATGTTGAATTGTTGTTCATACCTATTTAAGGACCACTCAAGTGTAAACTTAAAATCCTAGAAGTAATTGTGTGTGCTTGGCTTCAAGGTGCCATGATTGGACTGATCCTTCTGGACCAATCCAGTTGTTTCGTCATGTAAACAAAGCTCAATTGCAATTGGCTCTATTGAGCAATTGGCTCAAGATAGATCGGAATAAAGAAACATAATTCATGCAGTCAACCCCAACATAGCTGGCATAAGGCTTTAATGATGATGATGAATTGATGGGACTCGAACTCTCACACTCACTCATCCCTAATAGGGTAGCAACAATCGGGGACGGGGACTTTAGAAAATCTATTTGTATTAATTCAGGCAATAAAGACATCACATATTCACATTGCAATTGTTTCCTTAGTACACCGCTATCTTTTCAACATCAAACTATTTAACTTAGATAATGGCATGTTACCATTAAAAAAAACCCTCGGATAAGGGCATGTGGGACGATCATCAGTAAATTAAAAGATCCATTGGGTTTAGCCATTAAAAGAGGGTGGTGGAGAGGGGAGTCAAAAGTGATATATTAGATACAGAGCAACATAATGTAAATCTAAATATGGATGAGAGAAAATGTTGATCTTACAAAAAAGACCTCAAATAGATGGGACAAGGTTTAGCGATGAAGCTATTGAAGATGATGAAAGGCATGGATAAGATAAGTAAGATTACCAATCCATACCAAATATTACATCCTGCATATACACATGCTTGAGATGGACACTGCTATGGTGGAATGGATTTTTTAAGAAAACGGAGTGTCTTTCTTATATAGGTTTGAACTAACAAAGGAATAGAAAGCTACCCTCATATTCAGTGTTCCTTGGCAGGTGCCATTGTATATGGCTATCTTTTGCCTTAGTTCGAGCTTTATCTTTCCCATCTCAGAATCCATGTCATCCTGCAATAAACTTTACTTCTCAGCATCTTGAACCAAAAATTAGCACACCTTAGCTGTAGGAAATTTAAGAACTATGCCTCAAACTATACAAAACCACCCAAGTAATACACAAATCACAGTACTGTTGTGCTAAATAATTATGCAGTGCATGCACAGACTGCATTTTGAACATTCTAGGACGAGAAACTCTCCTTTTAAACATGCACACTCAAAGAGAAAGACTTCACCCTTAGTTTGTAGTTTTTAGGTAGGTTTTGTGGTTTTAGCTTGGGTGGACTTTTTTCTCGTGTTGCATATGGAGTACAATTGTAGATCAATGGGATAATGCTTTGTTGATGATGATGATGCATGGACTGCATTTTGCAGGCATCAGCTGTTTTCCATCCAATTATATGTGTGAAGTTGCCAGTTGTAGTAGCCACTGCGAATAATAAACCGGAAAAACAAAAGGATCGCAAGTACATTCCTCATCTGCTTGGGGTTTTTTAAATAAAGTGAAGACACAGTTATATGTTTGTGCACGTTCTTCTCATGTTCTTAAGAGTTTTTTGGATATATTAAATATTACCCCTTTGCCAAAATTAGTTAAAATCTTCACAGTAATATTAATTTACCCAAAATGTACGAAACAAAGAACCAGTGCTGGGCCTGCTGGTCAACCATGATGACCATGACACCAAAAAAAAAAACTGACATCACATATCAACCAAAATTTAGATGCAGCAATATGTCATATTGCAGTATAATGGTAGTCTCTATCAACTGATACATTTTGTAGTGTCAAGCAGTCAACCAAAATATGATATCTTGTTATGTACGGGTGGATTCAAGTTGTTCCAAAACGAATAATATAGACAATACGTATCAGTCCTGACATTGCTACAATGCCTATGTGAATAAATGTGCTCCCTAGTCGGGGTTTATTTTTCAAAGAAATTCCATAATCGATATTCCTTCACTATTTTACACGACAAGCTCATGTGATACATATTATACTATAGCTGTTGGTTGGGGTCAGCTTCACATCTATGTAACCTTGCCTTCTTTTCTTAATCTTCGGGACAAGGTCAATGAGTTCATGGTCATATATTTTTAGATCTGCATATTTGAATACCCCATAATGATAAAACTCAATTACCATCATACCGCTATTTGTCCTCTAGTTTGTATTGTATTTGACATGTTATCTATCTTATGATGAGCATGAGACTGAGTCTATTAAACATGTGTTGAAAACAAGGTAGATCTCTAGATCTATATATTTGAATATTCTATATTGCTTGACTAGAGTCTGAGTAAGAGGTTCAAAATATCAGCCAATACCGGCATGTATCCACCAATGCATCCTATACTGAACTGATCTAGTGATACCTAACGGTATCAGTTTTGTCTCGCTGAAATATACCAATATATTAAAATATCAGCCGACAGACCTTAAAGGCCCTAAAAACCCTTTTTTCTTCCCCATTTGCACTCTCTCCAAACCATGCTTGCGTCTGAGAAGCTCTAATCCTTCCATTTCTACCCATGTTGGTCACTTTTTTTCACCAAAAAAAAAATCAAGATTCGACAACATTTGATCCATGATCTTGCCATGCGGGCTACAGCTTGAAATGAAGCAAGACGCAGTAGCTATGGAGGGGGAATAGGATACTTTGGGGGAGAAGCCGGCCAGCAACTGGCATAGCGGCCCTTCTACCAGCTACCATGTCCATATGCAGTCACAAAGCATATATGGTGGGGGTAGTATAAAAAAAAAAAAAAAAAGGAGAACAAAGTCGGACATTATTATTATGACAGCCATGAGTCATCTCAGTCTCAAAATGTCTCATTTTCATATCAGCTTTTCTTATTTCCACCACCCACAGGGGCAGACCCAGGATATTGAACTTGGGGGGTCTCCATGTAAAAGAAATATTAGGGGAAGGGGCAAATATATATATTAAAAAAAAACATATAAATTTCCACAATTTGTAGGGGATTTCTTAAAAATTTTAAGCCTTTTTCAGGTATGGGTGGGGGCCTTCAGCAACCAAACCCATATACCTGGGTCCTCCCCTGACCACCCTACGCATATGGAAGAAGAGCAGAGGAGTTCCATTATTACTATAACCCTCGCAGTGAAGAAGATGATCGCAATATACAGCCTGGATAACACTCCACATGGTATTGAGTTCTAACGAACCCTACACTGATCCAGGTAAATGCCCATTGCTCACTGATCGAGCTACTTAATTTTTCTTGCAAGTTCTTATGTAAAAACACTGTTGTAAGTTGTAGATTTTGAACTTGAGACCTATCGCTAATGACTTATGAGTTATGACTATGGTTGCATTTTACACTTGAATGTAACAATTTGTGATATTCTACAACTTGTAACATATATATGTAACTTTGTCATTAAATTTGAACAAATGCTGAATAGTTTCCAACAAAACTGCCATACAAGATTTTATGGCATAGGGGACCATTATTTTGGTTCATAATGCTTAACCAAACCAAACCAAGCCTTTTCCCACTAGGTGGGGTCGGCTATATGGATTTGACGACACCAATCAAATCTGTTTAGGGCCATGTCCTCTGTTAGATCCACGTAGGCAAGGTCATGTTTAATAGTTTCTTTCCAACTTCTCTTGGGTCTCTCCCTCCCTCTCCTACTCCAAGCAATCTCCATGCTTTCACACCTTTTAACAGGTGCCTCCGTTGGGCGCCTTCTAACATGGTCGAACCATCTCAGTCGATTTTCTCTCATTTTATTTTTAATCGGTGCTATTCTTACTTTGCCCCTAATCTCCTCATTCCTAATCGTATCTCTCCTTGTGATCTCGCACGTCCATCTTAGCATTCTCATCTCCGCAACTTCCATCTTCTTAACATGATTATGCTTTACTGCCCAACACTCTGATCCATATAACAACGCTGGACGTACCGCCACCTCATAATACTTTCCTTTAACCTTGAGGGGGACTTTCTGATCACACAAGACCCCCGAAACATTCCTCCATTTGGTCCACCCGGCCTGAATCATGTGACTTACATCAGTATCAATCTCTCCATCCTGTTGCACCATAGATCCAAGGTACCTAAAGTTTTCTTTCTCTACAATCTTTTGTGCGCCCAAACTTACTTCTAAGTTACCAAGTGTCCTACTTTAACTAAACTTACATTCCACATATTCCGTCTTACATCGACTTAGCCTAAACCCTTTTGTCTCTAATATTTTTCGCCACAATTCTAGCTTAGCATTCACTCATTCTCTCGTTTCATCCACTAAAACAATGTCATCTGCAAATAGCATACACCACGACACCTCATCCTGAATATGTCTTGTAATCTTATCCATAACTAGGGCAAACAAGTACGGGCTTAACGATGAGCCTTGGTGTAGACCAATCGTGATAGGAAACTCTTTAGTTTCTCCGCCAGTCGTTCTTATAGATGTCACGGACGGCTCTATTATACATATCCTTTATCGCCTCAATATATGCGACACACACTCTTTTCTTTTCCAGTACTCTCCATAGAATCTCCCTAGGAACTCAGTCATAGGCCTTCTCCAAATCAATGAACACCATATGTAAATCTCTCTGGCCTTCTCTATACTGTTCCATTAACCTTCTCAGGAGAAATATAGCCTCCATGGTTGATCTCCCAGGCATGAAACCAAATAGATTCTCTGAAATGTTTGTTATTCTTCTTAGTCTTCTCTCAATAACTCTCTCCCATAATTTCATTGTATGGCTCATCAATTTAATCCCGCGGTAGTTCGCACAGTTCTGAATATCTCATTTGTTCTTGTATATGGGTATGAGAATACTTTTCCTCCATGCATCAAGCATCTTCTTGCTCTTTAGCACTACATTAATATGTTTCAGCATGAGTTTTTTTTTTTTTTTTTTTAAATGTAGTTCATAATGCTTACTGATTAAAAAATAGTTTTCACCATTATCCAATATTCTAAAAAAAAAAAAACCTCATGCCGCAACAGTTCATGACAACCACAAACCTCAATGCATTGCCACATCGAACCGCATTTCAAGATCAACTGCGATTTTGAACTGTGCCGTGTCATAGCAAAAGGTGCTCACTATCACAACGTGTTATGCTACCAACTAAAAAAAATCCTCAATGATTAAAATTAATTACCATCTTGCTGTAATTATTTTGCTCTAGCTTGAATTGTACATGAAATCTTTATTGGTATATGCCTTGAAGAGCATGAGATTATGGGTGATATATAAACTGCAAACAACAAGTGTAGACGACTAGACGCCCTTCAATAGATCAAATCGGATGAAGAAGAAAGGGGAAGTCCATTCTTAAGAGTCCATGCAAAAGAATAATTACAATAAGAAGGGAGAGGACTCGGGTCCACAACCAGATACTAAAGCCAAATCGGTACTACACTCATAATCTGAAGTCGAATTCTGGTTGTGTTCAAGAATCTAATGCCTGGGTAAGAAGTTGGCATACATTTTTTAGACAGTGGCATGAAGGGTCATGCACCAACACATCAGCAAAACATTTTCTGGGTTCGATCCCAGTCTTTGAAACATCCAAAAATAATGAAGAATTTCAAATGTTTCAGTTTTCAGGCAGACCACAATGTAACAAAACCCCTGTTGATGATTTAAGGCCTACTAAAATCCGGGTTTCGCCAAAAAAAAAAAAGACACGTAAAAGGTTTTCAGTCCAAATATCGTGTTACAATATCAGTGATGCCAGCAATACATAAACTGAACTTCTTTTTTTTTTTTTTGATAACATGCATAAACTGAACTTATTATCAGATATTTAAATTAAAGAAAAATGGAACAGAAAGAGAATAGGTCTCATGAAGCATACCAATGAGTTCGAAGAGCAGGAATCTCCATCAGCATCGGTTGTGCCTGAACCTGAAGGCAGTTGCCCGATACTGCTAATTCCAGATCCGGAACCATTCAACCCAGATGGCCCACTAGATCTACTTGATTTGGGGCTTCTCATCTGATCATGTGAGCCACCAGACCTACTTGGCTCAAGGCTCCTCAGTTGCTCATCATGGTGAGAGAACCATGTTGATTGTTGAGCCCCGCTGTCAACATGACCTTGTCGGGCATGATAACTTGGATGCTCAATCACGGATCTGGTTGGGCTAGGACAAGAAGTCGCACTCTGATAAGAAAAATCAGGACACTCCCCATCTTTGCCAAACCGACTGAACCTTTCACTAACTAGATCGTCATAGTTTTTTGCACCTCTCATAAATGGAGACCTGGTCTCAAATCAAAGATGCAAGTATAAGCTTTTCTTTATGTATATGTAATGAAGGCAAGAAAGCAACCGAGATAAACTAATAGGATCTTGACCGCAGCAAAATGGCAAATGGATATTGGATAGAAGAGCCAATAAGAAAAACAGGTGCAAGGAACCTCATGTTATGGAACATTTGCAGTAGTATATATATGCAGAATCATGAAAATAATTCACGAATAAGAAGCATGAGATACAGGCACTTCTAAGGGGAAATATGCCCAGAACTATGCCCCCAAAATCAGGATCTGAATAATATTGTCCTAATGTACAATCTGTAAATTGGACCATGATTTGGTAGTCCAGACCATTAGAACGATGATGTGAACGCCCCAAGATTCTGATACACAAATGATGTAAACTGTGTGGGCTGAACCAGGCAAAACCATGGCAGATTTTGTGGGTCGAACCGGCTCTATTCATGAATCGGCTCTATTTCAAACAGACCAGGCTTGCCAAACAGGCCCTAAATCATAATCTAACCAAATTTCTAACTGAGAGTCCTAATCACAACTCACTAAAAGGAAACAATAAATAACAAAACTCTAAGGCAAGAGGAACTAATTTGGCTTTGGATGTCAAATCATACTCCTTTTGGGCCCTAAATCTGGACCATGAGCCTGGCTGGTTCAACCCATGAAATCTTCCATGGGCCAGGGCCTTGGGCTTGCCTGGTTCGGCCCACATAGTTTACATCAATAAAAGATCGTACCCATGACATTCTTGTTCTGCATAAAGTTGAGAAAAAGAAAAAAAAATAACAGTAAACAGGATGAAAAGGTACAGATTTAATGGCTTGTTCCTCATTGGGGTTTTTTTTCTTATGTGCGCACACATACATGTGAAGATACAACTGGAGTAAGTTATGTGGGGTTGTGGATCATGACACTTTTCTCCTTTACAGTTTGTTACGTCTAGTCCCTAAGAGTATCATAACATGTCTGGTATACTAATTTTTTTATTGGTATGTTTAATTATAACAAAGGGGTTGGTGAGACCTTAAAAAAAAAGGCTAATGAGTAAAATCCTAATGAGAGTATTCTTATAACCCTAATAAGATCGCTCTGTTTCTATTCAGCTAGTCACAACGGGACACTGAGTCTAATGCATCAGGACCAAATGATCTCTTCCTAAATCTTACGAAGCTTTTGATTTTCAAGATGTCACAGGAAAGGATAAAATATATAAACTTGTTCATCGAAAATAATAAATGATTGTGTTCCTAAGCTATACAAGAAAATTCAAAACAGAGTTGGAAAAGCATTCATATATGCTGGCAATGGGATGTTGTCATTTCTTTTTTATTCTCCTTTTCATGGGTACAGGATTATACATGCAGTCAAATGCAAATGCTTCTCTTATTTTATTTTGGAAGAACATTTTTTAAAACAGCACCATCTAGTAGTGCTTAGCCTCCAATAATTTTGAGAATATAAAATTCTAAACATTTCTAATAAGTTTTAGAAGACAAAGTAGGTGTTCTGGGAAGCACTAAGTTAAAGGGAGTTATAAGAAGCCAGTGGCCGCCTTTCAGAGCTTGAGAAATTCTATGATCAACAATCTAGAATAATCAGGACATAGCTAACATTGTGTTCACTTCAAGTTTTACGAACTGTGTCAGGCTAAATTTATCCTAATGACTCTAAAATGCAAAGTTAAAACCCCGGAAATATAAGAAGGTGGCTTTTCACACCAAATTTTCTGGAAAAAAATAGAGATAAGAGGACATAAATGCAGAATAACTACGTAGTAAATCACAAAGCAGATTACCACTTTTTTGATGAAAAGCAATGGCAGTAAAATAAATGCAGCTGCTGTGGGTTGATACTTGATAGTGTGTATGAGGCTTAATGTTTAAAAAATTATGATTAGAAAACTATTTTCAAGAGTATTTTATACTTGAAATATAATGATGTCACATTCTTCACTTACTTGCGAAAGTCTTCCATATCAGTGCGAATCGAATATGGATCACCTGTAAATTACAAAAATAGACATGAAACAAACTGAAATCCAAAAGAAAAGGATACAGGTATGAAAGAAATGAAAATGAATTATTAGTTAGCTACTCAAAATGACAGACTTTTAGTTGACTGGAATGAATCTCTAGAAGATTCAAACTTGCTAGTCAATTGCTTCATGGCAGGATGTCTATTAGGGGAAGAAGCTTCTCTAGCTGATGATAACTTTCCCTTCGAAATAATGTACACAGAGCAGAAATCCGGTGCAATCTTCAAAACAGATGTAGGTACATCTGCCTGCTTAAAAGCTCTGATTATTAAAAAAATAATAACAAGTTAAAAACTAAAATATACAGAAACAAATTACAAAGAAAAAAGGCAGATAAAATGAAAAGGAAAGAAAACAAATACCTTGTGAATGCGTTTCTAGATGTCGCCCCAAGAACAAGCTTATCAACTGAAGCATACGTAACATAATCAGTTATGGCCTTTGCTACATCATTTTCTTCCAAAATAACCTCCTTGCATTGTAACTGAAATGATAGCAAGATTTGCGCATGGAATAATGAAGGGACAAAAAGAAACAAAGAAATAAAAAAGCTGAATTATCATTGCGAGAAGTGATTCTTCTTCAGAGCAGGCAAATAGCAAAAGAGACAAAGTGCTCCAACAATGGATGAAATTACAGGTAGGATGTAAACTACATCCATGAAATACATGTTATCAATATAATATATAGCAATTGCAGTCTGGCGAAGTTTTACTGTCATCAAAGGATGTTAGAGCTTAGAAGTCAGAGAAAAAAAGTGACAAAGAATTGTCCTTCAATATGGGGATGTCAAAGTAACTCCGCCAGTTTATTGTAACTTCCAGTCCCAAGCCTGATAAAGGAGGGTTGCATTAGGTAGGATGACAACTGCCGTAAAACTTTTGTCACAACTACAACCTAACATTCTATGATGATGGTAGGAAGTTCCCCGTTTTATGCAACCTATCTGATGATTTGGCCCAAGTTAGATGGGAATGGCGAAACATAATTCATGTAGCTGACCCCAATATAGTTGGGACAGGGCTTTGGTGGCAGTGGTGGTGGTGGTGATAGGGGTGTCAAAGGGAACAGCATTCAAAAGAAAGTAAAGATAAAGCAGCTCCCTTTCTTACAACGAGTGAGTAATGGAGGCTGCCAACATAATAATTAATAAAGTTATCCAAAAAAAAACATGACAGTTGATAAAGGATTGGAAAAGAATTTGTATTAACAGATAGACAGAAGTAGGCAATTAGGAAACCAATGCCATTGAGAAGCGCAACAGAAACTTCACTCACTTCACCTGGCATGACTAATGGGATTATATGAAAGAGAAGCCCAATGCCCTGTTTGAAGGTGGACTATTTTTTTTTTTAAATCTCTAGAGCGTTTTTAACTTTTCATCAAATCAATAGAAAGTTCTAAATAAGAAAATAAAAGCAACAAACTTTCATCTTGCATTTGCATAAATAAGCATCATTATAGTATAAAGTTGATATATGATGCTTAATAAGAAGAAATTACTTATTTCAGTTTTAAAAATAAAATAAATAAATAAATATTATTGTTATTATTTGACTATGACAATAAACCAGACATAAACCCAATTAAATAAAATCGAGTTCAAGTCTAAGTTGGACCGGCCCCATTAAAAGTCAGGGTGTCTGACAGGGAAGATTTTTGGGTATCAATCATCCACTGCAGAAAATATCACATGAATATTTTGATAACCAAGGGGTGACCCCAAAAGAGTAGAATCTGCTGGGATAAGCAAATTCTGGCTGAATTGTATATTTGTCATATAAATTATGTAGACTGGCTTCTCTGTCATCAAGCCAAAATCCAGAAGTCGGTGCTCAAGATGTAACTTGCTGCTGACTCTTTGTAACATCCAAAAATAATTGAAAACATTATCAAGCAAAAAAAAAAAAAAACATTATCAAAATGCATACCCCACGTCGACTGCAGAGACATTGGAACGGAAGGAGTAAGTCTTTAGTCTGCTGGTTCATTTCTTCGATAAAAGCAAATGCAACGTCCTCATCTACTTCAGAAAGAGGAATTTGTTGACCAGCTGCATGTCAAACACACAAACTCAGAGCAATTTGACCTTGTTATAATTGGAAAGTCTTTTGCTGAACTGGAGAAGAAACACTATGATGGACCTAAGAAGATTAGAAGTCTGGAGTAGAATTTGGATCCAGAACACTCATTGGGTGAGCAGTCACAATTGTGTAAATCTTTTCTAATCGAAGTCAAACAACTAAACTACCAAAGTCGTTCATTATTTCATTAGTAGTATCTAGTGACTATTTGAGGGCTACAAAATTTCCTAATTGTACAAGCACTTAAAAGATCACGATTAAGTTTTGGGGCCAATAAATAGATATGGTTAGCATCATCAAATCCTACTAATTATACTTAGCCGGAGAATGTTCTCCTCCAAGCCGACTGCATGTGAAGTCCAGCTCTATGGGCCATGGGGTCCGCGTGGGCCCACCTTTGATTAGAGCAGCCCCTTTGATGCCTCTTGTTCACTCACCATTCGATTGAATCTCAGAAAAAAAACTACTTTTAAGACGTCATTAAATTTTGAGGATGTTAAATTAAGGGCTAGGATAATCTGGTGGAGCTGGAAAAAAAAATTCCCTTATTCATAAGGGGACCCTTCCATCTGTGCTCCTCTCATTAATAAACATATATCTAAGTGGGCACCGCAAGCATATGAAGTTTGTTCGTAGGAGAACATTGTCCCACCTAAGACCCTACCGGAGAGCTTCCGACATTCATCGAGGTGTGGGCCCGACTACAGGGCTCCCAACCAAATCACCACCACAAGAGCCTTGTGACAACTATGGTGGGGGGGGGGGGGGGGGGGGGGGGGGTTTGACTACATGAATTCTGTTTCTTCTTCGAATAACCAAAACTTCATCTGAAATGAAAATTCACGCCCATGTAACCAGAATTTGGGGTTTCCAAACGGCAAACAAATTCGATCAAGATAAACAAAAAAGAAAACTGCAATGAAAACAAGATTTCACGAATTCTTAAAATGCATAAAAGATTTACACACACATACCTAAAGAGAAGTGAGAACTCGAATCCTTACATGGTGTAGGGATGCTGGTCATCGTCCGGCGGACGTGGAGGAGAAGGAAGACCTGCCCCTTGGAGATAAGATTGTCCGCGGCCCATTTGACTGCGCTCTGGCTGCTCCTGCTATCAGTGACAGCCACCGCCACCAGCTGCCGCCCCACCTCCCTGCTATCCTTCGGATGTCGCCCTCTCCACATCTCCGAACCCTAATTCCAGAAAAGGAAAGGAAGAAGATTCCTCCGATGATCGCAGTGAATCTCTACCCTCTCTTCGATCTCAGCTCGGGATCTCGAGAAAGATCGAGAGTCCGATCCGAAAAAGAGAGCAGGAGAGATTCGATGTTGTTGCAGAGATGGTCGTCTTCTCCCAAATCCAGTAGGGTTAGGGTTAGGGTTTGGGGAGATTAAAGCAAGAATGTGGGGAATTGGGGTTCTCCAATGAGGAACTGTTGCCGCTTCCATTTTTGGAGGGAAACGTTTTGCCTCCAAAAATAGTTATGTTTCGTTGGGGTGAAGGTGCAGGAAGAGGGAGGGAGGAGTCAGATCAATCATCAATGTCTGGGTGGCCTTTTTCAGTTGGATGGGGCCCACTTGCTTTAAGGAGACCGTGTCCTAAACTCGGTTCGTAGTTGTGGGTGCCGCATTTTTTTAAGGCAATTTCTTCGGAATGCCCTCCACTTTATAAAGCCAGAAAGTTCAGTTGGACTGAATGGAGGATCGAATTTTGGTCCGATCCCTCATGAGGATTGAGAGTTCACGTAGCACCGCGGTTATAAAGCGTTAAATTGTACGCGTATCATAATCGATTTACATCCTTCAAAATTTTAATTCTTCATCAACATAATCAAAGTCTTAATCTTATTTTATCGAGTTTTTTTTTTTTTTTTACTATTGAATGGTTCTCAACTCTTTTGATTAGACTATTCTCTTTGGGTCCAAAAGGAAGCCGGATAAACATATGTAGTATTGAAGAAGGGGAGATCAGGGTCAATACCAAGACCTCTAACTCTGTCGAAAGATGGAGGAACCGTGGTTCTCACCAAGGGGCTAGCAAAATCCTTAAATAGATTACACTTATAGAACATCCACTAATCCCAACAGAATAAAATTTCACTAACAACGCCATTGTTGCACTGTGTTTGGCATGTTGGGATCATCTCAAACTGCCTGCTTTTATTTATTTATTTTTTATCCACAGTTGGCATCCTTGCTTAATTTTTTAATCTTCTTTTTTTTTATTCAATTGATAATATGATTTAAATACACAATCTCAAATTTATGATAAGTGAATCTTTTGTTGGTATTTCTTATTATAATTTAAAGTTGTTTCTATATCGTTGTGCTCTGTCATATCTCATTAGACATTCAACAACACCACATTGAAATTATTTTAATTATGTAAAATATTTTGAGTCATGAACTGCTAATGGTCTCACTCAAAGAATGTAGGCGAAAGTAGAGGAACTATAAAGTGGAGTGCGCCTATTGAAAATATTAGTTACATAAAAAGAACGTGTTCTACATAACTCATTACACGTGTTATCAAACACAAGCTTAATTATACAATGGATCCGACACCTACTAAAAAAGAATTTCATGACGTAGTCATTTTGAGAAATTCTATATTTTAATAGGCGAGCTCCAACGTGGAAATACATTCCTATTAACTCATTGATTTTTTTTTCAATCATGGATTTCATAATAAAGGGATGCCATCCAAGAACATGGCCTCTCATTTCTCTTTAAAATATATATATATATATATATCTTACAAAAAAATGGGAATGTGTGGCTTTCAAAACATAATAACATTAGAATATAATATCAATATCTCCTTAAAAAAAAGTCATTACCATAAGATCTCGCAATTTTATACATCAAAGATAAATTTAACCTCCGACAATTTTGTATAGTACAAAAAGCAGTTGCTCCCGGCATCATTGGCAATGCCTTCTACCAAAAAAATTTCCACAATTTCGTGTTTCCGGCAGCTGTTGGAATCCAGGCAACAAAAAACTCCCCGGAATTCCAATTCTCCGGCGGCTCAGAAACTCCAAAGCAACGAGTTCTCCTGAGTAGGAAAATCAAACCCACTCTCAAAATCCTGCAGCAGCTCTGAAAACACGTCGCCGGAAAATTCATCATACCCGACCGGAAAATCCTCGAAACCCGCCGCACTCTCGCCGAATCCTGGTGCCCCCAACGACTCCAAAAACGACCAATCCATCAACAATTCGCTCTCCACTGCAAGATCTGCGTCAGATCCCGGCGACGGAGACGACAACTCCGACGACGGTGATGATGACTCCGGCGAATCCGGCATCTGCTCCTTCTCCGATTGGGGCGCCTCGTTGGCGAACTTCGCCGCGACGACCTGGATCTCGGCCGGGTTGAGGGAGGCGCCGCCGGCGATCTCCGGCGGATTGTCGGGGAAATTGAACTTGGCCTTGCGGCCACGCAGGCAGAAGACGGCGGCGTCGAAGGCCCTGGCGGCCTTCTCCGGGGTGTCGTACGATCCCAGCCAGATTCTCTCCCGGCTGTGCGGGAGCCGGATCTCCGACACCCATTTCCCCCATTTCCGCTTTCGGACGCCCTTGTAACGGAGTTCCGTATCGGTGGCAACTTTTTCAGCGTTTGATTTTACCATTTTTCGGCTGTGATGTAGTCCACGTGGATTGTAAGACGATTGTTATGAGATCTCTGTTTAGCTCTGAGCTTGGGGAGAGCAAGTGGCGGCACTGAGTGTTATATACTCCCTCTGTGTTGCGAGGACTCACGAGTAAGCGTGTTTTCAAATGCGTGTGGGAGGAAGGAGCAGTGCACGTGGCAAGGAGGATGAGGGGCTGATGGTGACGTGGCACAACGCGGAAGATGCTTCTTTTGATTTGAGCACGTGTGTTTTTCGATTCCGCATATTTAGCATGTGGTGGAGTTAGATCGAGAAGCGACAAAAGGGAAACAATGCTCGAAAGAATCTCGCTCACGTTTCTGGAAGCCCATGGGCCACGCCGGTCTGAACCTAGACTGTGTTGGGTTCTATTTGGACTGTATGCATTAGACTTAGAGCTGTTCACAAAAAAAAACCACAAAACCACTAAACCGACCCAAACCATTTTATAGTAGATTGGTTCGGTCACGGTTCGGACTTCCTTCAAACTGTTTGGTTCCATTAGATTTTTTATCTGAATGTGCGGTTAAACCGTTCAAAATGAAACCGAACCGGTTATATAAATATATATCTTTTATAAAATATATAAAGAAATATGAAAAATTAGTTTAAGAATACTCGAATCCTCACTCCGTTACTTGAAGTCCAACGTCTTTTACAAAGTAAACAATCTTTTTTTTTTGTAAAAAATAAATAAAAAAACGTAATTGAACCAAATAGAACCAGTTCCTTTCGGTTTTGTTCGGTTCGGTTTAAGCATATGGGCGATTTGGGAAAATAGAAAATTAATGGGTTCGGTTTGGTTGATCCACTTATGTGCATCCCTAAAAAGTTATATTATCTCTTTTTTTCTTTTTTGCCATAGTTCAACGGGTTGAGCTTAGGGGTCTAAAATATTTCAAATGGGCCGAGCCTAGTCCAAGATTTGAGCCAATTGGATAAATTGAGGCTAAATATTAGGCAATGGGTTGTACTTTGAGAGGCTTGGCTCGGTTATGTAGACCCTCCTAAGTTTAAGGTCTGAGATGTATCTTGTGACAGGTTATGGATATTAACCCCAAAGAGTTGGCCGAGTGATCAGAACCACGGTTCTTCCCTCTTCCGAAACTAGAGTTCTTAGTATTGACCGTCGGTTCCCCCTTCTTCAGGAATTGAAGATTTAGTTCACTTGTGCTACCACCTATGAGCCACGGGAGTTTTATTTGGCTTTTTTCTGAGCTCGGAGGAAATAGTCGAGTCCAAAAAGTTGGAAACATTCGGTTAGCGAAAAAAAAGAAAAAAAGAAAGAGGTTATGGATATCATTGGATTCGTTGCTATAAAGTTTTAGTTATAAGATTGAGTTGTTGATGGATCGACTGTTGGTGTGAAGAAAATTTGCTTTTGGCCGTTGTAACAACAGAATTGATTGAATAAAACATGTGTCTTAAGTGAGCCACCGGACAAGATGGTAAATATTAGCCATTTGAAAAAAATTAGACTCCTTGGTCGTCTGTCTGTTGATTAGCGCGTTTTTCTTTTATCCATCAATGAGTCTATGAACTCGGTTTCTTGGAGGCAGCAAGGAGCTTTCCTTCCATCCTAGAGGCAGATTTCTTTATTAGAATTTTAGACGTTCTTAAGGTTTGTTTAGGTAATTTAAGAATTTTATGACAAAGTGGAATTTCTAAATGCTCCATTGAATTTGATCATCATAGAATTCCATCAAAATATAAAGATGGTAGAATTTCTGAATTCTCAAAGGTCAATTGGGATATTTTATATGTCGTAATTAATAAATTCTTTACAAGAAACAAAGGATTTAAAAATGCTACATCATGTCTCCAAAACCCCAACCACTATAATTTCTGAAATATAGTCCTTAATGTTTGAGCGTTTTGGAATTTCACAAAGACCTACAATTTTAGGAATTTCAAAGGTCAGCAAGTCAAACCTTTTAGATTAGTGGAATCTGTTCGTCAACATTCCAAGCTCTAGTTTAGTTGTTTTTATTATTATTTTTTAAGTGGAGGCTAATTGGTGAGCAACATGGGTGTGGGCTCTCCATATAGACTTAAAATAAATAATGGTGTGCGCTTAGAGGTGCAACCCGGCCGTCCCATCCCATTGACCAACGTTGCCTAACTTGGCCTGACCAATAATGGTGGGGTCTTTATGCGCCAGGGTCCCTGGGTCATGGCACTGCCCGGCCCAATTGGCATTTATACAAAATAAATGCTATTTTTTTATATAAATAATAATAAATTTTCAAATAATTAATATTTTATTTTATTTTTTTCATTTGTAAATCAACATCAATGTTTGTGCGTTTATTTTGTTAATTATAATTTTATTTCAAATTGAAAAACATAAAAGTACATAAAAGTCTCCTTCAATTTAGAAATAAAAAGATTTTAAAAAAGCATGGAGGGGCACGTGGGTTGACCCGTGGGCAGCAGCACAGCCCAGCAGGCATGACATAAGTCGTCGTGGGCCATGCCGAGTCAAACCCCAGCCAAGCTAGACACGGCAAGGCCCAAGCACAGACCTTTTTATGCCCCTAGGTGGGCCTATTCAATCAAACAAATTAAAATAAAGGTACTATTATTATTATTATTATTATTGAGATCAATGTTTCATTGTGTTTGATTGGTTAAAATCATTCCTTTATCATGGCTGTATTTTTAATTTGAATCAACTAATCAATGCTTTACATTTTACTAAAAAAGCCATCTTGCTTGTAATCGTATAAAAAATACTATATTTTAATTAACTCAACTAAAACTATTTTTATTCGTTGTTCTAAAAAAGGAAAAGGATTGTCTCTTTTATTTAGAAAATCAAGCTGGGCCTACATATTCGCTAGCACACCTTAACCCGGCTCATGAACTCCCCTAATTTTTAAGGTGCATTTTGCAATGCACAATTTTCGTGCCCTGCAAAGTTCTTTTCAATTTAGACGCAAAATCCCATTCTTTTCCTCAACTATACTTTATAACCATCTTCATCACAGAAAATCAATTGAAAATTAATGCGTTCCTCATAAAAAAAATGCCATGCCAAACAATAGAAATTTTTACTTTATGAAAAATATAATCCAAGGTCCAAACCATTAATTCGGATTGGTAGCTCAGTTGGCCTAGGTATACAATTTACATCTGAAAATTGTAGGTTCGAAACTGCAGTACCACACCACACCGGAACTATATAGTAGTTTTCCTGGCTTTCTTCTACGCTTACAGGGATTAGTCCAGTCTAAAGGGCATAAACACTCCGATTAAAAAAAAAAAAAAAAAAACCAAACCATTGAATTGAAAACTCCAAACCCGGATTTCTGGCAATCGGGTAAACCGGCCCGCCCACTCACAAACATGTAGGATTAGTTCTAGGGTTTTTCATGCTTCTTCAACAATAAGAATCTCATTTCAAAGGAAGGCCTACTGCGAAGCAGCTTTTGCAAAGAAGCAGCAGCAACGAAACTTTATCTTCTCTTCTCTTCTCCTCTTAAAAGGTTTCTTCTCTCTCTTTCTCTTGTTTTGTGTTTTGAGTAAGGAATCATCAAACATTTTCCACGGAAAATGAAAATGGTTTCTGAGGGGGAAAGATGATTTATTTCTGCCTCTCCGTGTCAACTTTTCCGTGTCTGTTTCCGCAAGTCTTTGCGGAAAGAAGGCTTGGAACCTAAAATGTACAGAGAATCAATACATGAAGTATTTTAGAGAAGAGTTAGAAACGGAAAGTGCTTTGTTACACCAAACAATAGAAATTGAACTCAACTGTGGAAAATGAAGTCTTCAGTTTCCATTTTCTGCAAAAAGTGAGTTCATGTGGAAATGTTTTAGAGCTCCCTTATCTTGCAGGAATCCATGGCAGCATTACAGTTCTCTGGCTCTGTAGCAAGCAGGAAATTGCCATCGTTTGAAGGTTTTCGGTCGTCAACAGTTAGGGTTCCATCGGTGGGGCTCTGCAGTGTAGGCCTTAACCAGAGGTGCTTCCCTGGGTTAGTTGTCAAAGCCGCCACAGTTGTGGCACCAAAGGTATTCTTGTTTCCCTTTTGCATTCGCTAATAATCGCAGCGATCTGTGGATTGCATAGTTCTTAGAAAAGGATTAGTCACTCATTTTTTTTAATATCCCCCACATAAGACAGAATAATTTAGATGAAAATGAAACTGAATTTGCAGATTAGTGATGCTTCTTAATGGCCACTGCTCCCGGACACTGTGAATGCAATGCGGCGATGTTATTACGCTCATAATCATGTTAATCATTGTTTATTTGAGTATATTGCCCTTTTGTGAGGTCTCTTTTTATAACATACAGATTCCAATTATGTGATGTGAGTATCTTGAAATTAGATGAAATAAGTCAGTTGTTAACACCAGAAGAATCCTACAAAATTATAGATCTCGAATTCAGTTTCATAATGTGATTAATTTGCCTATGGATTTTAGATGTGATACTGGACTGGAAAAGTATGTTTGGAATCGCAAAACGATGGGACAGTTGAAATTGAATTTAGCCATTGCTGTGATAGATGATGGCTAACATCAGCCATATATTCATACGTGTTCAGCCTTTCACATCCAAATAAAAATGTTATGTAAAAAGTTCATAAAAAAATTGTGGCTAATCCATATAATACCTTCCATAAACGGGTGCAGAAAAGCATTGTCATATCCCCTAGCTCCACTTGTGTTAATGTGGATAAAAAAATAATGCTACAGAAGATATAGGAGCGATTCAACAGGGGCACATGTCACCGATCCATGTGTTGCTGGGCTTGCTGTTGTTGTTGTTGTTTTCTTTATGCTTTTTGCCTTGGAGCTGTGTTGATTCATTCTCTTGGTTATGTTCACTGCAGTACACATCCATCAAGCCCTTGGGTGATCGAGTGCTAGTTAAAATCAGAACTGTTGATGAGAAAACAACAGGTGGTATTTTGCTTCCTTCAACTGCTCAGACGAAACCCCAGGGAGGTGAAGTGGTTGCTGTTGGAGAGGGTAAGACAATTGGGAAGAGCAAAGTGGGCATCAGTATCCAGGTAAATATTGTACTTGAAGGAGAAAAACAGTGCACTCATTTACTTTACAAGTAGGAAACCCATGTAAATTATGCATGTTGGGCAAAGAGTTTACATTCTTCTGTGTTGGTCTATTTACAAGATGGGTGAAAGAGGAGTCGCCACATACACTTTTTAGGTTGGAATGGTTAGAAAAATCATATTAGAAACCGGTGAAGAGAAACAAGTTGACTCCACTAATATTTCCATCAAGAGTTTTTAGTCTTTGGTCGTGTAGAGTAGTGGAGATAGGCACAACTTCTCCCATGGCGATAGAGTCTCCAATCTGTTTTTAGTCCATTAGATCATTGCCTCAAATGAGTTAAGTAAAAGCAACATATAATTAAAATATAGCTATTAGATGAAAGAGCTGAAAGGAAATGGTGTTAATGTGACACATTTTTAATTGTAGGATGACGATTTCTTTGTATCCAGGGTCTGTTAGTCACCGGCATGAGCTAAATGGTCTCATCCTTTAAACAGTTGAATGGTTTTTGTTTCCAGATGTTTGTCTTGTTCTCTACTTTGACAGCCATCACAAATTGAAAGTTAGCTGTGATGTGAAAGCTGGGTGCATGTAGAGAAGGGTGTGTTTGAAAGGAGAAAAGTGGAGTGAGATGGAGAGCTCAGCGAGAAACAGAAAGGAGCATCGTCACAAATATTGTTCCTCGGGAAATTATCATTTAGGGAAAATGTTGGGATATTGTCAAATTCTGAGTTTTCTCCAGATATTATTGAGAAAATATCGTGAAAAAATATTTTTAAAAATATAAAAGCAATAAGTCAGTAGAAAATAAATTTAAATACCTGAAAAACAATTTTGATAGGCTTCTCCATTTTTTCCCAAATATTATCCCCATGTCTTGCAAACATTCAATTTTGGTGACATCCTACAAAATGTCATGATACTATCAGGAAAATATCAATATTTTAAAAATATCTGCTGATATGACTCTGACAGAGGAGATTCATGAGATTGGGCAATTTGGTCATGTGTCTCCCAATCAAAATGGCTAAAAGCTGGTAAGGGTGTCATTTCACCTTTTGTTTTGCTTTACTGCTCAACAAACACATGGGTCGGACTTATGAATAGCTGTAGAGATCCTCTCTAAACATTTTGCCATCCAAGCTTCAGGCAAACCATCTCTAAGTGAGGGGTCTACAGCATGTATGTTCTGTTTCTGCATCTTTAATTTGATTGATTTATTTTATATTCAGACCGACTTTTCTGTTTTGCTTCTTCTTTAAAAGTGCTTCAGTAATATTTCATATAATAATCAGATTGAAAAGTTCTCTTTTAATGGAAAGATGAAGTTATCAAACTATTATACATAAATGGTAACAAAGTACAATTTGTGTTTCTATTTTGTCGTTTCTTCTTTGATTGCAGACTGGTGCCCAGGTTATTTACTCAAAGTATGCAGGCACAGAGGTGGAGTTCAATGGGTCTAAACATCTTATATTGAAGGATGATGACATTGTGGGTATCCTTGAAACTGACGAAATCAAGGATCTGAAGCCTCTCAATGACCGTGTTTTGATCAAGGTATGTCTCCCATGGAAACATGTCTGTAGAGTGCTGCTTGGTCTTAGTTTCTCGAAAGAAATAATCAACCCATATTCCAATTTAGCAGCAGAGCAACACACCAATTTAAATTGTGAAGTCCAGCATAAAAAATGATAAAATTGGTGTAAGGTGCACAGCCCTGGGTCCTTGGGAAGTCAAATATGAGAACATGTCTAAACAATGCATATATTATTATTTTTTTAAATAGTGACTGGGTTTTATTAAAAAGAGAGCCAAACAGTACAAGAGAAACATAAGACTTGAAAACCATTACATAGACATGGCAAGAGCGGACAATACTTTTTAAAGTTGATGACCTTTATCCTCCTAATTTATGATCTGCTGTAATTCTCGTGTCCCACATCAATTAACAGAGTTACCAAATAAGAAATGTCGCTGCAACAGCTTTATTAACTTTTGAAACACTAAACCTATACATTAGTAAATGTAACAGTCAGGTTTAGGAGTTCGGACTTAATGTGGGTTGGGGAGATGATTGTATAGATTTTGATACAGGTGAGCAAACAATGCAATTTTAGCCCCATTTCTAGTACCATCATTTGTGGTTGTTTGCCTCACAATGCTGCTCTCATATTTCATCTTGGGAAGAGGATTACTTCAGTCCCAGCAATGAGCATCACTCTGATCTGATTGGTTTAGCACATTGCAACTTAGGGGATTGGATTCGATCATTCAGTCCTCAATCAAAATTGGCTTGCTCAGTACTGATTTTGCTTCCTATCTTGCAACTTGTGATAGTCGTGCTTGTAGTACTTACGTAGTGATACAGCTAGGTACAGTACTGCTACTGTGAATCTTATAGAATAATTTTGTTTGTAACTAAAATGACTCAAATGATCTCAGAGGTGATGAGAGCCCTTTGCACAGTTGTGAGTGCTCATTTATATTAAAAGTAAATAAATAAAGTCAGGTTTGCCAATATGTTAAGATGTACTAATTGGGCATGGTTGCATATTCGTGTGGTGTCCAATCGTCATTGATCTCGTTTATGTTAGCTCCATACAGTTGATCCATTATGTTTAAGCTCATTTGCTTTTAAAAGCCTGCTGAGGAAGAAAAAGACAAGACATTTTTAGAACAGTTCTCTTCCAGATGATTCCAGCAGTTTGTGGGCATCAAGCATGTTAGTGTACCCATACTGGGTATCCATTGTTCATCCGAGGAAGCCATATAATGGACCAAATCCCTAACCAAGATTAACTAGTTTGGTTCTTTATTGAAATTGTGTATCCAATTTTAATTTGAAAGCCTTCCTGCCTGCCTAAATTTTTGATGTTAAAAAGTGGTCTGCCACTTTCTTATTTTCTCTGTTCCATTTTTTATTTTTATTATTAGTAATTTCTTAGTGTGTTCTTTAGGTTGCTGAAGTCGAGGAGAAAACTGCCGGTGGGTTGTTGCTAACAGAGGCAGCTAAGGAAAAGCCATCCATTGGGACGGTAACATCTTTTGTTCCTTATTAATGTCACACAACTTACTAAGGTTTTTTACTACTATGTTTTTCATCGTAATGCTTCTAGAATTGAAAACAGTAAATTGCTAATTTGATACATCAATTGATTTAAAAAGAAAAGGATAATGATTATGGTGAGATGGACCAAACAGGTGATTGCTGTGGGGCCTGGTCCATTTGACGAGGAGGGGAACAGGAAACCGCTAATGGTTACCCCTGGAGAAACAATCTTGTACTCCAAGTATGCTGGGAATGACTTCAAGGGCAGTGACGGTGAATACATTGCTTTAAGGGCATCAGACGTGATGGCGGTGCTCTCCTAGTCAACATGACTAGATCAGGAGAGTTTATACCCGCAATGTGTTTTCATAATAGTGTTATGAATAGTATGGGCTTTTTTGTTCTAGTCCACTTTTCAAATTTTGCATCTCTGAGGGCATGCATCAACTTTTCTATTCAGAATGTAAGTGTGTGTGGGCTAAATTCTCTGGTGGGTTTTTGAGAAGCAGGGACGTTCATTATCTGGGCTGGTCCTGGTCAACGCTTCTGGCATCTATAGTTCTAAGGCCCAGCTAAATGGCCAACACGCTTTTCCCCAGAAAGGTTTAAAAAAATTAAGTAAAAATAAAATTAAATAAAGGTTATGATTGGTGTTGATATCACTTGGGAATGGAGCACTTCAGATGAATTGTGCTTTGGATTGATTCAGGCATGGATGAAATCCAGTACTTGAGGTCAAGACATGGTATCTATTGTTCTGACCGAGGTTTAAGCCTGGTCTGAAACAATTTGGTCAGGATTTAAGGGCAGACTGTAGTGCATGGGCCTAAAATTGTTGCTTAAATCCAGACCGATGTGGGCTGGGCTAGACTTATCTGCCCACTGCCAAGTGAGCCATCTTGATCCATGTGGATGTGCGTCAGCTCCAGATTAAAAGCATGTGCATGCACCTGGTGATGAGCGAGGGAAAATTGTATCCTGTCACTCACCTACTTTAACTGGTCATTGCTGCTTGAGACATCTTTTACTTATAGCAAGAACTGTTGCTGTGGAGGTGTTCTTTTCATCTTCACAAATGGTAATAATTCCTTCCGTCTCCACTGCATGCATTCCTTGAGTCCCTTTCCTGATCATGACTCCTAGGCAAAAAGATTGTGGAGAGAGATTTGGGCAGATTTTGGTTTTGAGCATCCAAATATTTTGAGTTCAACCACTTGCCATAACAACAGTGAAGCGCCATGAAGTTAGATATGGATACATCATTGGCATCATAACCTTGCTTCCATCAAATCTGGAGCCTGGGTTTTACGAATGTCATTTGATTTTAACAAAGCTATGACTATATACTAAATAAAGGTTTGATCAACAAGGCCTGTGTATATTAACCTACCAGCTCTGCCTTTCATGCATGGACACCACATCACCTTAACCTACCAGCTCTGCCACATCTCTGCCTTTCATGCATGGATGACACATCGCCTTGTTGGACTTTACAAGAGAATCGTTAATATTCTTCTCTCATGGCGTTGTGCATTGCCAAGGCTTCTCGCTAAGAAAATAGTTTACCATAAAAGGAAAAAAAGCACAACCAGTACCACGGAAGAGTTACAGCCAGGAAACAGTAATTTCAAACAGCCTATTGGTAAGCAAATACCAGGAAACATCTTTGGTATCAATAATAGTTACAAAGGAAGTGGAAAATCTTTTTCTGTTAAAAAATCCAAAGCGAATACAGGAAGAAGCTACTACTGTTAGTAACAGAACTTCTATCTGCATCGAGGCAATGTGATGTCAGTTGGCAATGCCATTCCTTGATGCACCGTTATGGCCCTTTCTATTCTAGGCCAACATCACTACCCCATTACAACAGAATCCGGAATTAGTTCTCGCCACATATCGATTCTGATATCTGGTCAATAGAACCCATACATTCATACCAACTGGTTAGCCCTCATCGATCAAAAGACGTCACTGAGTTATCGTCATAGTGAACTTTCCATGCATTTCCATTATCGGACCCGCTGCATGCCTGGTTCTGTATCGGCAAGTTCACCAGATCACCATTCAAACTCATCTGCTGAACTTCAGCAGCCGACAATATCTTGATGCTCTGAACACAGCTCACAAATTCCCTGCAATCAAAAGCAAAGATGGTTGTATAAGATGATTGCAAAATGAGGATAATGAAATGTAATCTTTTGAGTTTGAGTTGGAAAAACTATTACAAGATTTAAGAAAACATATGCTAAGCCACCAAACTGTACATGTGGGCCCACTTTTGATGAATAAAACCTTTCATTGGGAGAAAACCCAAAAGCCCTCTAAATTAAGCATCTAGTGGGATTGCCCACAATGGAAAATATTGATGGTGCTTGGGCATTTTATTAGATCATTAGGTTCATCTGATGGGAGGCAGTGAGTATAACCATACCATGACTAGGTTTGACAGAAGGAAAATAAAAACATGATTATTTGAGCATTGTCAAAGTTATATATTTGTTACTCACTCCCAAGGGTCATCTCCAACAAGCAGGATGTCATTTTCATGATCAACATAAACCAGTTTCCATTCAGATCCATGTGGGTCTTCCAGGAGCCCTTCTATTCCAAACATGCGCGCAAGATCATGCCTGAGCTCATCATACCCCCTGTAGCGTGTCACGTCAATAGATCTCCCCACAGAGCCACGTTTTTGAACCTTCCATGCCCAACAAACAGACAACAGCCATAACCATATGAAGATGTTAGATGCATTATGCATAATCAAGAAAAGAGAGATTAAAAATATTTCTAATCTACTCGGGATAAAGAAATTTGGATTCACGCGCTCACACAATCCAAAATGACTTATACCACACAAGTTGGTCTTTGATCTTCATCTTAGGGATAGCACTTTCATGTATGTACGGATGTTCCGAGGATGAATACAGATATTGGGCAATCACATGCCATTAATTCATGAATGGGACGGATATGAGTCCTTTTCCATCCCATCCACGTTTTGAGGTCGGAAATGCAGAGAATAATGCCAAGTGGATCCCATATGCAGTTGATGGCAGGAACACAATCTCACTCTGCAATGCAGATGTGTAGAAAACCAAATCTACCCATTCACATCTTATGGGAGCTAATAGTAGCGAAGAGGTATAGGTTAGACTATTAAGTGGCAAACCTTGGTATATGTCCGCATGCGCTGGGATTGGTTGCCCCATACCCCTCTATTTAGAGCCCCATTCTCATTTACAATGGCATCACTTGAGCATCCTGGCTTAAAGGACATGTCAGGCACCCCAAATGATTGAGAACTGATTGCAGCAGTAGATAACTCTGTCTCAATATCTCTCTGATTACTATAACCAGACAACAAGTTCTGCAGATCCTTCCCAGAGTCAAACCCCCTTGACAACAAAGTGTCTGGTGTCATACCATCAATATTAACTCCAAAAAGAACATTATTCCGGGAATCCGGTTGAACTTCACCATCCAAACAAAATGCAGGGACGGAGGAATTTTGTTGAAGGCTCCCATCCAAACAAAATGAGGTTGCAGACGAGGAAGCTTCCAAATGGTCGGTAATGGCACTTCGGTATGCTAGTTGATCTGTGTCTTTTGCAGTGGACCACTCATTCTTAATCTGATTGTTTGACTTTGCATGAAGTTCTTGAGTTGAATTATTTACAGGTTGAGCAGTCATATCATCTACCAAGACAACAGCTGGACCTTGGGAGGTTCTGTTCAATAAGCTAGATGAAGAAACAGGGCAGTTAGTGGTAGAAGGAGAGGTTGAACATGATGGGGCATCACCATTGGTAGGACCTGAATTAGCTCTAACAGGCAGTTGGCCTTTGATGTGGCTCAATACATTATTTGAGGAAAAATGCTGTAGCTGGTTTAATGAAGACTGAGAAAAGTGGATATTGTTGAGCTGCTGCTGCTGCTGCAACTGTGACTGCTGGAATTGATGAGTCTGCTGCTGCTGCTGCTGTGGTGGCGGCTGTTGCTGTTGCTGATGTTGTTGTTGTTGTTGTTGCAGCAGCTGCTGTTGATGCTGTTGCTGCTGCTGCTGCTGCAGTTGCAGTTGCTGCTGCTGCAGCTGAGGCTGCAAATGTGGACTGAGCTGAGAAAGCAATTGCTGTTGCTGCTGCAACTTCTGCAGTAATTGCAGCTGAAGATGTTGTTGGCTTAGTGGTAACTGTTGCAGTTGTTGCAACTGCTGCTGGAACTGCAGATTTTGTGGCAATGTTGTGGACTGAAGAGGATTCTGGCTTGGCTGCTGCAAAATGTTTTGTTGTTGAAGCTGTTGCAAGATGTTTTGTTGTTGGAGCTGGGTGTTTGGTGTGAGAAAACGTTGTTGCTGCTGAAGTTGTGATTGTAAGAGAGATTGCTGCAGAAGTTGGTTCTGATGTTCGTTAACAAAAGATTGTTGTTGCTTCTGCTGTGACTGATCGACAACACCCGTACTCATTACAGTTGGCCGTAGTTGCTGCTGCTGCTGTAGTTGTTGCTGTTGCTGAAGCAGCAGTGGTGGTGGTGGTGTTGCCTGTTGTTCTTGGTGGTGGTGGTGTTGTCGCTGCTGTTGTTGCAGCTGCTGGGGAATGATAGGAGGTGGTTGATGCTGCTGCTGCAGCTGCTGGGGCCATGTGAGAGGCAGCTGTTGAAACTGATCTGCACGGTCAATTTGTTCATTTTTGGGAAGATTAGAATTCGAGCTGGGTGGAGGCATGGCCTGGGCTTGAAAACTCAGTAGCTTAGATGAGTCTTTGGGGCTGAGGTTGTTCTGTAGAGCTGGGGCAACCATGGATGGGAAGTATCCTGACTGAGCAGCTGAGCCAATTAGCTGAGGGTTCTGCTGCTGCATACTCATCCACTGGACCAAACTAAAGCCTGGGAAGAGTGGGCTTTGAGCGTCCTTAACTCCAATGTCATCAACAAGCCATGGCATCGCCCTTTTGAAAGCATTCTCAATTTCAGACTCATCATCTGCAAAGGCACTCAGCTTTGGTAAGAAACTGCGAAGTTGGTGTAGAATCTAATATAGTAATATGTTGGGATGTATGCAACTGCCAAGTGGTTTGGATATCTCAGCACCGGTGCTACTGTGCAAACTGGGAACTGCATTAGGTAGTATACTCTTTTTTTCCTCACCCATATCGATGCCCGCATGATCACAATTCATCGACTTGGATGGTGGAGGTTAGGAAACACCAACCCACTAACTTGGCTTCCCATTTTGATGCTGTCCCAAGCGCCCAACACCAGATGACAAACTGTTCCATCTAAATATTCAAACCACTATACAGGTGAGCAAAATCTGCACAGGGGGCCTACTCAATCAATCCCAAACAACTGTATGTGAATCAACTGGTCCAAATATTACTTGGATATAATTATGCTCACTGTTGATTATGGATTTGTGGAGTTAAACTGAATCTCATTCCAACCTAAGTGATTATCAGGCTTACCCAGAATAGGGCTTGCTCTCATCAAATGGTAAACCATGATGAGAAATGAGGCCCACTGAACAGGTTTTGCTCATCTGTGTCACAGCATACAGCTCAATAATCTGTAATGTACCATAATACTCTCAAACAAAAGTAAAAACACTACACCGGCAAAGAGGGACTGCACAACATAGGAATCGAGGCTAAAACATAAAATGCCATTAGACATGAGCACAACGAAACAGATGCTGACACCAACATAACCATAGATAACACTCAAAAAGTGATATACGAATACATGAAATAAATAAAATAAAAACAAATTTGTGAGATTTTGCAAGTACCAAGGTAGCACATGTATTCTAATCTGATGATATACAAAAATACAAGAATCAAGGTTATGGTAGTAAGAAGCAACAAAATTGAAGATATACAACAGGAAAAACCAACAACTTCACAGTATTATTTCTGCGAATGTTATAAAAATGTGTAACGTAGAAATGTTTTATATTTAAATAAAATTATCAACTTGAAAAGCATGGCAAATGGTAAAAGGTGATAGTATTTCAAAACTAGGCACACCATACCTGGCATCCCTGCCTGACGTGGGAACTTAGGCCTGAGAAATGGGGGTGGACAAATATAGAAAGGACTTGTCACAGGCTCAATTTCCCAGATTGAAACTCGATTCGGTCGTTCACCAGCTGTTGATTCATCCCATCCTACCTGGTCAACACACAAATTCATTGATAACTTGGTAAACATTGATATAATTTACAAAACAAGAATTTGAATAGGTAGCCCAAAACAGGTAAAGAGAAATGGATCGCATCATGGAGTTTAGTACTATGATCAAGATTTTCATCTGTTCAGTCCCATTATGAATGGCTCTCTCTCTCTCTCTCTCTCTCTCTCTCTCTCTCTCTCTCTCTCTCTCTCTCTCTCTCTCTCTCTCTCAGAGGCCCAGTAATTGAAAGGTCTGATTACCAAAGATGAAAGCCACCTGTCGCTTTGTTGGTTGAACAAGGAAGAGCGGTGTCTTTGAACTGAAGGCAATATAATCCCTCCAAAGAGGGGCTACTCATACTATGCAAATTATAGGTACAAGAATGTGCAAAGTTACAGAGTACGCATGTATGTCAAAAGAAGCAACTCAATGCAGCTATACGGTAATGTTAATGCAATAGAATGGTTAAAATGTAACCTGAAGTTTACGCCACTCCGAATTTTTCCATCTTATTGGGTCCAGATCACCAATGCCCGTTATTGTACCCATGTATCTGCGTACTCCTGACTCCTCAGTTTCAAACATCATCCTGAATCGCATGCCCAGAGAAGCTTGGGTGTACATTGCTTTATTATACTTGGCAAGGGGAATGACAAACTCTGAAGGACTTGCTCTATCAAATAATCAAATATGTTCCAGTCACTATGAAAATATAAAAATTATTCTTTGAAAATGATGACTTAAAAGAAGATAGTTGGGTTACCTTGGGTTGTAAAATACAGTGAAGGGACTGTTATTTGCAGCAGCGTGAGCAGCAGCAGCAAGAATTCCAATATGCATGCTATCACTGGATAAGACTGAAGATGAAAGAGCAGGTTGCTGTCTGTTAGCACGCCTAATACCCAAGAGAAGTTGTGACTTTTCATCTCTGCACATTCAAGCAAATAAGCTCAGGAATGTTCGGAGCTGCATATATGTTGAACTAAAAATTAATTATCCAGAGGAATACATGATTCTTAACCACCAATAATGCATGCTATCCTCAGGATCTGAGACCCTACATGTAAAACCCTCCAAGTGGTCCTAATCATCCAATATTTCACCTACTCTACCTTGAATGTGGCCTGCTGTAGTATTTTTTCACCTCTGGGCCATTGTTGATCAAAGAGTTAGAACATCCCACGAAGAATGCTTCTGTGGCATGGTTTATCCACCATGGTTCCATCAGTTCAACATTCCGGACCACAAAATCAGAGCGCCAAATGTAGATGCTCGAGGGTAAAGGATACTATGCACATTCTGAGATTGAAGATCAAATGTCTCTAGTAACCAGATCCTTTTTACGTACCGTATAAAAAGGACAGAATCACCAGCAAATAGTCTCTTAGTGCTAACAAACACACTCCAACCAGTAGTGAGCAAATGCCTTTTTGGTTGACCTGAAATTTTTTGTTTTCCAGATGAAAAATTAGCAACAATAACTACCAGGCATAGATATTGGTATAAGTGAGAGGAAAGAAGGAATGTGCAGAAGTTTCCTAGAAAAGGGACTTGTGGGTGAAAATCATGAGTGACATGTAGAATAAAAACAAAAAAAAAATGCCAGCATGCCAATAACTTAATCAGCACCCACATTTTCCAGAAAAATTCGGCACGGAATAATATTTACCGATCATGTGTAAAATGATTCAGACATAGAAATGCTTAGTAAGCATTATGGATTCTTACAAAACAATAAAAAAGGCAGAAGAGCCCATGTAAACGGAAGCTTCTAGAATGAATCTATGCCATGAGGCACATATTGACTTTTTTTCTCACCATGCGTGTGCGCGTAAATATTCACAATTAAAATTTATGGTCCAAAGTTTCAGTAGATGTTTATCATATCCAATTCCAGGACAAGGGTTAATAAGATTCAGCGTTTTTCTACAAAGAAGATGCAATGAAAAAATTTCTTGTCAAAGCACACAAAATACCAAAAACTCGAGGAGAAAATTGTCTCCCTTTATTGCTTATCTTGTAAGACATTCCAAATTTTCTTGTCAAAGCACACAAAATACCAAAAAGTTGAGGCAAAAAATGTTTCCCTTTATTGCTTATCTTGTACGACATTCCAAATGTCTACTGCCATGTCGCATTTTTGAAGGACTACCAGCACAATCTCATCCAGATTCCCACTTTAAGTATCACCAATTCCTTTTTAAATGTCACTCTACATCCAGTCACACACATACAAAAGCAAAATGTTTAACATATACCAGCATACACATGGACAAAGAAACACCTGGTAGAAGCAAAGTTAAAGAAGGATCAAATAAGCGTCAAAACAAGGATATCAGAGGTCTTAAGATGGATGCATACCACGATATATATGTCGAAATGTCCATGCAGCACCATGCAGATCTTTAGCTTCCAACTCTTGAGCTGGCGGTTGCATTGAGAAATCCTGAGAAAGACAATTCATTGTGAGCACTAGTTTTATGTAGAAATTCCATGCACTGTATGGCATCTAATCTTAATGATAACATAGCAGTGAACTTGGATTCACATACAAGAGGCGGAAAGATCTTCTCAGCTGCACGGCGGGGAACAGAAAATCCACCATGAGTGCTTGTGTCGCTGGCCGTAAGCGTTTTACAGAAGAACTCAGTAGGTTGCTTGCTTTGCTTCAGGCCCAAATCAGATGCCAGTAATGCCTCTTTATCGCACTGTGAAGAACATGACATTAAAAAACACACATGAAAAGCATCAGCAAAACTGCTACCTGAAATAACTGTAGAAGATAACAAGGCTATATATTTTTGGAATAAAGTAAACATTGGGAAGGGTGATGGATTGGCCAGAGACACTAGATAAGGTAATCGTACCAACTCCAGAAATGAGTAGTTGATCACCATTAGCAGTGGTTATTCTCTCTTTTCCAACGTAAGGGTGGGAATCTGTAAAGCTATATTCTACAGATGTCATGTGATTTGAAGCTCCTGAATCTCTGATACCATATTAGATTGATGATGGCTATCTCGTTCACTTTTCTTCTTCTAGTTGTGTTATACAGGGGCGACAAACTGGAAAGGTGATTGCGACGGGGAGTAAACATGGACGCCTGTTCATGCTGGACATTGGACATCATTCTTTCATTGCTTCTTCTTCTTCTCAAAATTTCAATAAATTGTGGACTGTTTGGCATAATCGTCTTGGTCATGTGAACAATGCCCATTTGCTTTCCTTATTTAAGATTGGTTGTTTGGATTCTAAAATTGATAATAAAATGATGTCCTCTTTCTCTCAATCAAAGTGTGAAACTTGTTGCTTAAGTAAAAGTCACATTTTGCCTTTTCCTATTCATAATTCTCGTGCATTAGCATCATTTGACATTATTCATTCTGATGTTTGGGGTATTGCTCCTACCTTGAGTAGGACGGGTTTTCAGTACTATGTGACCTTTATTGATGACCATTCTCGGTATACTTGGATTTACTTTATGCGCTTGAAATCTGAAGTCTTCTCTATTTTTCAAAAATTTTATAACATGGTCCAAACCCAATTTCAGAGCGCTATCAAGATTCTTAGATCAGATTCCGGTGGAGAATACATGTCTCATGGATTCTCTGCCTTCCTTTTTGATAAAGGCATTCTTCACCAAAAATCTTGTCCACATACCCCTCAGCAAAATGGAATTGTGGAAAGGAAGAACCGACATATTCTTGAAACTGTTCGTACTCTTTTAATTGCATCCTTAGTCCCTCCCAAATTTTGGTGTGATGCTGCACAGACTGCTGTGTATCTTATCAACCGTCTTCCCAACACTGTTCTGGAAAAGACTACTCCTTACGGAGTTCTCTTTGGTCATACCCCTTCATACTCTCACTTACGTGTTTTTGGTTGCTTGTGCTTTGTTCATCTTTCTCCTACTGAGCGCTCTAAGTTATCACCACAGGCAGCCAAGTGCGTTTTTCTTGGCTACAGTAATGAACAGAAAGGTTTTTTGTGTTATGATCAGTTCGAGAAATGCATGCGCATATCTCGCAATGTGATCTTCTTGGAATAGATTCCTTTCTTTTCCTTACGCTTGGATCATCATCCTATTGCTGTGTCCTATTTACCACATTTTCAGGAATCGGCTCCTCCATCATCTCTTCCCAAAGTCTATGTCCGGCGCAACACGGTTCCTCCTATGGTGACTCCCCTCTCCTGATCCTCTCCCAGTGCCGCCTCCTGAACCAGCAGGTAATCATGCTCCTTTTGACAATACCATCTCTCTGCGACACTCTAGTCGTCCTTCGGTTGCCCCTAACCGTTATGGATTTCCTGCTCTCTTTTCATCTTTAGATAGTGCTCCTATCCCCACTTCATATTCACAGGCCTCCAAAATAGCTTACTGGCAGGATGCCATAAATGAGGAATTGCTCGCTCTTGAAGCAAACCAGACATGGGACTTGGTACCGACTCCTGCAAAAGCATCTGTGATTGGCAACAAATGGATCTACTTTGTAAAAGTTAACTCGGATGGGAGTCTTGATCGCTACAAAGTCAGATTGGTTGTGCAGGGTTACAAGCAGGAGTATGGCATTGACTATGAAGAGAAATTTGCACCAGTGGCCAAAATGACTATCGTTCATACTCTTCTTTGTGTCGCTGCAGCCCGCAACTGACCTCAATGACAAATGGATGTCAAAAATGCCTTTCTTCATGGCGAGTTGAAAGAGACTGTCTACTTAAAACCTCCTCCGGGATATGCTTGTCCTCCTCAGCATGTTTGCAAATTGCAGAAATTTCTTTATGGCCTCAAGCAGGCTCCCAGGGCTTGGTTTGATAAATTCCGGGCCGTAATTCTTCAAGCGGGATTTCGTCAAAGTCATTCTGATAGCTCCCTATTTCTTCGGTGGACACCAAAGGGCTACATATTCCTTTTGGTCTATGTTGATGATATGATCATCAGTGGCAATGATACTATTGGCATTACAGATCTCAAACACCATCTCACTCGCCACTTCCGAATGAAGGATCTTGGTCCTCTCACCTACTTTTTGGGTCTTGAGTTTTTGCGTAACAAATCGGGCATTCGGGTTCATCAGCATAAATATGCTACCGATTTGATCACTTCGGCAAGACTTGGCGATGCTCACACTTTTGATACGCCTACGGACCTTAACAGCAAACTCAGTATGAATAATGGTCCTCCTTTGGAAGATCCCTCTGTTTTCCGGCGGATAGTTGGGAGTTTGCTCTACTTAACTATGACCCGGCCTGATATTTCTCATGCAGTTCATACGGTTAGCCAGTTTATGAGCAATCCTCACAAACCCCACCTTGTTGCTGCTTTGCGCATACTCCGCTATGTTAAAGGCACTCTTAACAATGGTCTCTTCTACCCTTCTAGCTCTTCTCTGCGCCTATCGGCTTATGCGAATGCCGACTGGGCTAGTTGCCCTGATTCTCGACGATCTACCACTGGCTGGTGTATGTTTCTTGGGGACTCTCTGATTTCGTAGAAGTGCAAGAAGCAAACTACAGTTTCCAAGTCTTCTGCGGAGGCCGAATATCGTGCGATGTTGTCTGCTAGTACTAAAATCATCTGGCTACGCCGTCTTCTCTGCGAATTCAGTGTTGTTGTTGGCAGTTCTACACCTCTTCATGGGGACAATACCAGTGCTACCAGGATTGTCAACAATCCGGTCTTTCATGAAAGAACAAAACACATTGAGATTGATTGTCACTTCATCCGCCAACATGTTGTTACTGAGGAGATTACTCTGCCTCACGTCTCTACTCTTAACCAGTTGGCAGATATCTTCACAAAAGCTCTCCCCAAAACGCGTCATCATGATCTTACTAGCAAATTGATGTTTTCTATCCTACCACATCAATTTGAGGGGGAGTGTAGAAGATAACAAGGCCGTATATGCACAGGCCCTAGGCCCAGCCCAACAAAGGCCCATTACAGCATCCCACACGTGGGTTGATTTTGTCAAAGATTGTATAGTTGTGTTTAGCTTATTTCTCTCTAATTGTATTCCTTGTATAGATTAGGATTGATTCTTTCTATTCTTTTATTATTCTAATTTGTACTCTTGACATACTTAGTGCCTTGATTAAGGCCTAACATGATTATAAATAGAGCAGTTGATCATCCAAGGATGCATCACTTTCTCTCCAATCTTCTTCTTCTCATTCTTCCTCAATCTAATAATAACAATATAGGCAGTTAGGCTTACTTGCATGTACGCTAAATCACCATTGGCTTGGATAAATTGGTGAATCAGATGGCCATCACCAATAATTGGTTTCTTCTTAATGAATGTTTTTGTTACCGATAAAACAAAAATCACCAATGCCAATCATTTCGAACAGCAAGGAAGCTGTAAGTCATTATGTTTCTTCCTAACATTTTCACCCAGATTGTTTTTGCTGATCATAAATGGCAAGGTGTCCCACTTCATATGGGTTCTAATTACAACATAGGTGAAAACAAATTTTAGAACAGAACCATCCAAGTCAAATATTAAACCCTTTTTGCAGCACATCTAATGTGGGCTTAAAAAAATCTAGTTGGTTATTTGTCATATACCTTATTTACAGGCTGAAGAGTCATCTGTGCATAAACTTCATCTGTTTCAGTATCAGCCTGATTGAAACAGGAGTTAAGAATTTCATAGGAAAAGAAAGGCAAGCATGGAACAAAAGTCACGTGTAAGATTTTCCATACATGTAGAGTGACATTAAGAAGAACACAAATCAACTTTGAAGGAAGCGAGGGATAGTTCGGGATACCGTCAGTCTCCTTTTGCATTGAAGCTGCAACCTGAAATCATGTTGCTCGATAAGAAGCACTTTCATTTAAGAAACAAGCATTTCAAAGAGAGAATAACCTGCAGGGTCAATTAGAAAAAGAATAAGGAAAAAAGAAAAGGAAAGGCGCACCTGTTCGCTGTGACCTTGTGGAAAGTAAACCACAAGACTTCCTACTGGAGGTAATGAAACCAATGGTCCGGCACAAGCATGCCATAACTCAGAAATAATATTTTTTTTCTCCCCTGTTTAGACACCACATGAAGATTCTGAAATTAGATAATGAAACATGGAAACCAAGCACAAGGGAAAAATAATAAGACCAAAAAAAGCATCAATGAGGAATTATAGCATCTTGTACAACCATTACGGTCCAGAATCCAGTAATTCATACCACTGATCTGACAGGTCCCACAGTGGATGGAGGATACCCCAAGATTCTTCCCGATTGGGCAATCATAACTGTTTGGTCTTTGGATCTCTGCTGGAACATATCTATGTTCATTCTTTGCCAACTGTTTGGGACCCCATTCAAATGATTACGATATTCTAACATGGAAGATGCTTGGATTTGGAACGTACATGTCCACAATGAGGTCCATCAGATCAGCCATCTGGACCCATGGAAGCAGACTAGGTGGGAAATCAGCAGCGTAGGACCCTAAATTTCCTTGTCAATATATTATAAGCTCTATTCTAGTTCCCTCTTGCCATGTTGCCCACCTAGTCGACAGAAAAGGAATAAACATAATAGGCATGCCTACAATGTCATAGGGAATATTTTTACAGGTTTTAGAGAAAATAAATGCATGGGATTATGTCCATTCTGCAACTAGTTTGCAGTGTGGCTTTGGCTCCTATCATTTGAAGCTAAAATCATGAAGCTCAACGGTCATGAAAAAAACTCATGTATGCTACAGAATCATGAAGCATTCTTAAAGAGAATCTGTCTTCAAATGTTGTGGGCTAAGCTAACATATACTGTATCATTTAACAGACAATAATTTCCAGAAGAAGTGGTAGTATAAAGATTTATATAGATTGTTAGGCAAGCTTCCATTTAAAAATAAATAAATCTAATTTAATATCAGTTAGCGAATCTGAACTCAAAACAGTTGTGCAGTTTTAATTTATGACAGTGGTTGGCCACAACAACAATTTCTTATAATTTTCGTATCAAAATATAGACATTTCATTCTACTTCAAATTGCAAAGCTATCCTAAGCTTTTGCAGTTATGTCTCAATGATGAGCTGAAACTATGGGATTCTGCAATTCTTGTTAATTAAGCAAAAACCCATCAATTGAAGTTGAACTTTGCATCAATTTTTCCACCCAGGGAAATTCAATGAACATTCAAACTCCTTCAAAATAAGCAAGATCCACTATACGAGAAAAACCATATATTCTTCTAATTTTCTTTCAAAAATCTTCAAATAAGGTTAGGCTGAAACTTTTAAAAAGGCTGAATTTCCACAAACTAGTCAAACCAATCAAGATAAGAGGGAGAAAAAGACAGAAAAAGAAACCAAGTTTCACAACATAAAACAAGCTACGAGTCTGGGACGTTCAAATTTTCTCTAAATCAAGAAAAACCCATCAAGCAAAGACATAAAAAAAACAAGGAAAACGACATCCAAAATGCAAAACAAAACCAGAGCAAATAGCTCCAAATCAGACAACTCAATTAGAAAGAAGTTGTCAAATGCCTCCAATTCAAAAGCTAACACTCCAGAAACCCATACCTTCCCCTGAATTCGAAAACCCATTCAAGTTCGCCGGGGCCTTCATCTCTGCAAATCCCTCACGAAAACAACAACAACAAAAACTCCTTTTTATACTTTCTACTATCGAGGATCCCAGAGAAATTAATCCAGTAACTGCTCTGTCTCCTTTCAAGCCATTAAAACTTCAGTAAAACTCCTAATTCCATCCCACAGAATACTGCGATCAACATCACGAGATGATATCTACAGCTGGAGAGAAAAAAGAGACAGCTTTACAACTTCATCTCCCTGTTTCGTACTTCCCCTTCTTGATAATCACCCACATTCAAACAACGTTTTACAACAATACCCCTACAAGACCAGATCTCAAAGACTTCTCACAAAACAGATAAACCTAATTTCCTCAATCTCCAAAACAAACAAGCCTTCAAGCCTTTCGAGTCCTCTCCGCTCCAAAAACAATGATTTCCTAATCCCTCAACAAAGAGAAGAAGAAGAAGAAACCTACAAACTCATCAAATTCTCGAACAGAACTGCGATTGTGAATGAAATTAGAAGGCTATAAACGAAATGATGAAAGTCGAAGCAGCAGCTGAGCCTGAGATTCTCGAATTCGACCAGAATCTGGTGACCTCAGGTTGGAGTAGCTGAGATTGAAGATCAAATCAGCTGCGGAGAGCTGAGATCCGTGGTGGCTCCGGGCGGAGGAGGAGGTGCTGCAACTTCCGGCGGCGGAGGTTGCCGGGGGATCTGACGCTGGAGGAGGAGGGGGAAGGGGGTCGGGGGGGTTTTTGAGGGAGGAGCCGACATGAAAGGGACGGGGGGAGGTTAAAAAAAAGAGACGTGCCGGTCTCTGATCGGACAAATTCGCTTCCAAATTCGTCTTAAATTCAACTCAAATTCATTCGCATCTCTCTCTCACTGTTCCAGGTTAGAGCCTTTTGGAGTCCACTCACCGGGTACGAACTGATAGCACGGGAAATTGTACTCCACTGACAGGTTTTTGCCTCTGTATGAATCATCATCCGAACCGGATCAAATCAGGAAACCTGTTTGTCCAATCCGGGGGTGACACGTGGAGGAGATGTTAAATTCCATCTCCTCCGGTGAATAAAAAAAAATTCATCTTCCCTGTGGGGATAGGTCCGCCAATCAAAGGATCCGTTTCCATCGTCTTCGCTGTTTTAGTATGTAACTATTTCGGGTTCGTGCCTAAAAATAAGTCCCCTGGAAGCATGCACAGTCCAGGTTGTTGAGTCCGGTCAAACCATTGCACGGAAGCGCGTAACATCTTTCCCCAGGTCCATTTTGGGGCCCACGTATGCACCATTCCAGACCATTCAATCATTCCCTCCAACAATCAATTCTGAATTCTCAGCTCAAAATGAGTGAACACCACCTCCATTCGAGCACCATGATGAAAATGTAATTTAAACTGTGTTAACAACCATTGGCCTGTTAAGCACCTAAGTAAAGTTTCATTATAGTGCTCAATCTGATGGTAAGATCCTTTCATTTTAAACTTTTAACGGTAAGAATTTTCTCTCTATGAGCTTATAAAGAGTTTCGGGAAATTGATACACAATTCCTGTGTAATATTGTGACAGAGGATTAGGACTCTACGATGTTGAGATGGGGAACCTTTGTCGTGGAATTAGAATGAGGATCCCTTGCCGGTGGGTATACGATCAACTCAATTTAAAAACGTTTGAAATCATTATCTTTCACTTCAATTAAAAATTTCTTATAGATGTATTAATTGGTTGAGAGCCTTAGTTTGGCCGTCGCATCTCTTACTAGCTTCTCTACAATAGATGCTTGGAACTCTACCATGGGCCCACATGATAATAATCTGGACCGTTCATCTTCTATACCTTCCCCTCCATTTAAATAGCCTTAAGATTCACTTCGATAGGAGTTTCACACCGGTTGATTATGTACATGACTAATAATAGATTAAAGTACCTATTAATATTGTATAAGATTGTGCTAGTATGCAGTTAGTCATGTGCTCACTATAACGGCGGAGGAACTACTATTGAGTGAAATGTAAAGATATATCAAAAGAGGAGATGAGACTCAAGATGAATGATCCAGATTATCATCATGTGAGTTAGTCTATAAGAGATGTGATTAGGAATCTAGACATGTTAAGTCGAAACAAATTACTATAATTGAAAAGGAAAATCACATGTTTTAGTGGATCCTACTCATATTAAAGTGAAACTTGATGAGGGGAAAAATAAGGAAAACTAGTTTCAGGGGATCGGATTTCGGATATGGTCCTAGGAGACTTTTCTCCTTATCAGCTGTGATGGGGATTTTATTTGCCTATTTCATCCATCAGCATTCAGCAATGAGAAGAATTGAACTTTTCTCTTGCCTTGGAGGAAGGTTTTGGGTGCTGCCGAAGTGTACTATTGGTGCGTACCCACAAATTGTAGGATATAAAAACAGCGGGAGAGCACTCCCGTTTTTCCGCCGAAAAAAACGGACTCCTTCACATGATCGACATGTCAAAATCTAACCTTCGAAAGAAACGGCCCTTTTTCTTGCCAGAGAAAGTAACGTAACATTCTAGGAAAGTTTTCCACACGCGTCCTATGCAGGCCTATTCGGGTTTGGGCATGGTTTACAATTAGAGTGTATACTGACCAGATTGGTGTGGATCGAATTAAATTCGTCACCAATTCGATACTTACTTAAGGATCGACGGATTTAAAATCCATCACCCATATGTGGCTATTAAAATTTGATCCGATCTAATTTGTAGATGATCGAATTGGATTGGATTAATCTGTTAAATCTAATGTTAAAAGAAAAATATCAAACATGCTGTTAAAAATTTGCATTGTGGCCCCTTAATTTTTTTTCTTAGTTTAAATATAAACATCTTAATTTATATTTGGACCATTTATATATTTATTTTTTATATTTAATGTCAACGAATCAAATCGAATTAAATTCGCAGATTGAGTGTGAAATCCGCCACCAATCCGTTACTAACGGATTACAAAATTTTCAATCCGTCACTAATCGGATCAGATTTACGGATCGATGGATATTTTTTGCACCTCTAATTACAATTTTCATTCGATATGGATACACGGGGGCTAGTGTCATTTGTTCAAATGAAATTGAATTTTCAAGAATTATAGCAATGCATTTCTTTATATGCAAAATGATTACCTAGCCATCAGTTTATCAAAGGACAAACAAGGCTACCAATGGAGAATGCTTTCATACCAGTAGACTGCATGTGACTCAAATGAAAGAGTAAGTCCACTTGGACATACTCTGGGGTCCTACGGTCCTCCTGGGGACCGGGCCATGGTCTGGTCCCCAGAGTATGTCCATGTAGCATGGTTGAAATGAAATCAAGCTCGTGAGGCTCACTTGGAAGTCTATTAACGAGATGAGAAAAGACGAAAAAGACTCCTTATAGACTAAGGTGGAGCAAAAAAAAAAATCAGCGTCACCACGTTATCCTAGCCCTTAATTTGATAGCTTTAAAGTGTAATGGCATCTTAAATGTAAACATCTTTTAGAATCAATGCAACACTAAATGAAGGTTCAATGAGTGTAACAACTATGCTTGATTATAGGTCATTTGATGATAAGAGCGTCAAATGGGTTACACCGTTCAAAGGTGGACTCAGTGCCCCCATAGAGCTGAAGTGCATGTACAGTCCCCTCATATGAGAAAATTTGCATACCACCCCTAACTAACTTCTTCTTACATGAGAGGTCACACACTACAGTGTAATTTTGATTGGAAGGATGGACGGCGGTGATAAATTATGGGTGGTTTTGGGGGATGGAGAGTGGTGATAGTTGTAGTTTAGATTAATTGTCACCTCTATTGAGAGCTACACTTCATAGAGGGAAGCCTATCATTCTATGCATCAAAATCATTTATCCAAAGGGAACTCCTTCAAGGTTCAATAGTACGTAGAAAATCTCCTCGAGAATTCTAACCTTTCAACTGGCAACTATAAACAGAACTTTCCAAAAGACTAATAGTATGCGTTTGAAGTGAAAAGTGCCAAGGATTTGTATGGTTATGATGGTACACTTTGGAGGGTTCATTTTGATGTAGACAAAATAAGTGGAGAAAACCGGCAACAAAACAAGTTTAGACAGCAAGACAATTTCATTACCCCATTTTCTCTACTTCTCTTCACATCTAATCAGACCTTAAAGATACCTTTTTTAGCTGTGACTAAGCAGGATAAGCAAATTGGGAGCTTCAAATGTGGATTACCAAGCACAACACCTTTTATGAATGAATAGAAACATGTTGCCTAACCTTTCATCCCAATCCACTAGGGAAAGAAATTGTTTAGGTGGAAAGTGTTCGATAGTGTGAACAATGTAGGTACAAATAAAATATAAGCCTAGGTAAGATTGAAGAAAGCTGTTAATCTTTTCCAGTTTAAGATGCAACTAGACAATATTCAGATCTGCTTAGATAACATTGATTTGTATCAATTTGTGTGTGTACATGAGAGAGAGAGAGAGAATTTAGTATGTGTTGATGATCCAGACCATTGATCTGGTCGATCTCCCGAGAAATATCTTTCCAAAAAAGGGATAAATCTAACTTTTTTTGACGTGACCCACATGTAAGAACTCAATTATTTATAGAAATAAAATGGTCCCCACCCTTGCATTTTATTCTCAAGCCTAACTACAAGTGGATTACATATTTTTTGGTGGTCTAAGCATTAAACACCATTTGTTTGGATAAGTCATATTTCTTCAAAAATTATCCAATTTCTTTATCTTTTAATTAAGAGAAATCCCAAGGGGTTGGCCGAGTGATTAAGACCACGATTCCTCCATCTTTTGGAGCTACTTTTGGAGCTAGATGTCTTGGTATCGACCTCCGATTCCCCCCTCTTCAATAACCTAAAGTTGAGTCCACTTATACTACCACCCAGAGGCCACATGAGTTTTACCTAGCTTCTCACTGGCCTGGAGAGAATAGGATTGGCCAAAGAATTGGGAACCCACCATTAACAATAAAAAATAAAAAATCAAGGGTCTCCATGTAAACAACAAAGTTGAAAATATTACAATGGCCCACACTGAATCTAAAAAGAACTTGAACATTAGATGTCTAAGATCTAACAAAGTGGGATGGGTATTTTTGTTTTTTTTTAATATTTATTGGTCCAGTGGGCCTAAACACCAAAGTATGGACTTCAAGGTACCAAATGATGGCTTGATCGATCATATCATGCAAAACAGTGGTGGGAGAAGAATAAACCCTGGTGGGGGAGGAACCGAGGAACACTAGTAATTCTTTTTTTTGAGAATGGTGATGTCTTTTCAGCCTGAAGAATGAGAACAGCTGCATCCAATTTCACTGCCATACAAGTATTAAAGATCCCATATTGGCCTTCTGGATGAGAGTACAATCAGTTCTGCTTACTTCACCTTCTTTTCCACATCCAGAGAGAGAGAGAGAGTCAGATTTAAATAAGACACACTTCCACGATCATCTTTTTATAAAAAAGAGGAGGGGGAGGAAAGAAAGAGAAATAAAACTATAGTCTTAGAAAGTTTTCAATCAGTTTGGACCACCTGCCACTTTCTTTTGTCCAGAGAACATTATCAAGTTTAGGCCTGAAACCTAATATATCAATTAGGCAGGGCCAAAATTGCTACTGATGATAATCTCTATAGCCCTCCTTTTTCTTTTTTTTTCTTTTTTTTCTATTTTTAGGGTAACCACATGTTCTCTTTCTAGCACCTTTTTCAACTCCACTTAAGATTCAAACCCCATCAAATGGGTTAATCCATTGAAACATTAAAAAACTAAAAAGGGCCTTTTTTCAAAAAAAAAAATTTGCATTTGACATAGAAATATACAGAAGTAAGAATTTAGGGTTAAGGCCCAACTCATTTGACATGCTCTCTTTCATAGCACCTTTTTTACAAGTTAAGCCCTTTTTCTTTTTTCTTTTTCTTTTTTTTTGGGGGGGGGCGGGGGGGGGCACAACTCATTTGAAAGGGACTCATATTTAATTTATTTTAAATCATAACATTAGCTAAAATGGATCTGTAAAATAGCAATGGAAAATATAAATGTGGGAAAAAATACTTTAGATGAGAAAATGGAAAGGTAGCTCTCATACAAGAAAAAAATTAAATAATGAGTGAGATGGACTGAGGGCTATTTTGAAGTGCAAGAGAAGGGAGAGGCCATTAAAGATCCAAAAGGCAAAAGAAATAGTCAAAAGCAATGCGCATGAGCCAATGTACCGAACTACAAAGTCTTAACACTTCCCAGGTTGATTTTATAATTTTATTATAACATCTCTGCCTGCAATTCGGATACTTGGCCTAATACAAATACCTTAAGCCCAAACCCAAGCCAACCAAAATTTGTTCCAGGGTTGAAATTCAGCGTTAAGAGTCCAAGCTCAAATCTAAATGAGCTTAGCAAAATCACTTCTTCAGGGTCAGCCTAAGCTAATTCTGGTTTTGCCCAGCCCAAGTCGCACATGTGGTCCTCGCTTACACCCTAGTAGGGCTGCATGGAAAATCCAGTATCATCGCTAAACCGGACTGGACCGGACCGAACCGACCGAATTAGACAGTTTGGATCGGTTTGTAGTAAATTCGTTCGGTCTACACTTTGAAGACCATAGAAACTGTTCAAATCGGTCGGTTATCAGTTTGAACCCTTGGTTCACCGCCTAAACTGAACTGACAGTATATTATGCAATTTGAGTATCTGACTATTTAGATTTTCATCTTTATCCTAAACATCGGAATAAATGCAAAAGATGAAGGTGTCATCATTTTAAAAATATTAATTTCTGATTCTAAAAAATTAGAAATAAAAAATAAACGGTTTAACCGACCGAACCAAACAGAATACCTGGGTAAAGTCTAGCCCTCTCCACTGGTTGGATCGAATTGATTAATTAAAAAACTAATAGGTTTGGTTTGGTGGTTGATTTTAGTGCTAGACCAATCCGAACCGCCCACGTACAGCCCTACACCCTAGTCACAAGTATGCGTGAACATGCATCCTAGGGCACATGGAGTTGCTAACCATTTTTGTTTTCACTATATAATAATGTTCATGTGCTCTAGGTTATCACTGTTAGATCTTGCATCGGTTGTATAGAAAATTGATAGGAAGAATCACCCACATCCATGAAAGGGATTAATGTATTTGCCACATCGATATGATTTTTGTCAATGACAACTATTTTCATTCACCAGTACTGAAAAAACCAAGAAAAGTAGAAATAACTACCAAACCCGACCAGCCCAACCAGAATTCTTCAAAACAAAATCAACACCATACCCAACCCTCCATAACATGAGCTAGTGGGACGAAATCCATTCCCATCAATCTATTTCTCCAAACTAAAAGAACTTAATGCACTTGGCATCAGCCAGCTGGGGTGCACCTGCAAAAGAAGCCACATGAATCTAATCTTTCCATCCTTTTAATTTAAGAATAACACCAACGTGATTACTATTCAACCTAATGATGGATTAGAGCCAACGTAGTTCATGTCGGTCCTTTAATAAATGGACAATCCTTTGTAAAGTTATTCTCAGTCTCAAAATAAAACATGGATCGGATGTTAGTATATTCTTGATAATGACATGACAGGCAATTGAGCATGGGATAGATACACCCACCTGTGAGATGGACCCAACACTAATATATGAATGAGAGAGAGAGAGAGAGAGAGAGAGAGAGAGAGATGAGATATGTTCTTGACATGAAAGGCACATCTTGTAGGATAACCCACCTCTTGGGGTGGACCCTACTTAATGAAAGCTAGAAAGCAAAACAAATGGACACAACTGGACACTACCCCAGTTGAGAGAGAGAGAGAGAGAGCAGGGGGCCAGGGGCTATGCATCCACATAAATGAGGGCGCTTTCATTCAGGTGGATCCTATCCTTTTAAGTTGTTCAATATCTGAAAGAAAAAGAAAAAGATGAAAAAACCTTGACTCGGCGAGTTACTATAGTTTTGAGAAATTAAGACTATTGACCGGGTCAAGAGGTGGTAAGAATGCATCATCATTCATGGTCTGATCGACTCATGAGTCAAACCCAATTGACTCGGCCAAGAATCGTTAAGACCTCACAAGACTCAATTGATTTTTTTATTTTTTTTGTTGTTGTTGTGGTATTGCATAATTTATTGTGATACCAAATCTTTTCAGAAATTTCTTGTCATGTCGCAAATTTATTGATGTCATATTTCTATTCTCTATACATACAACTCTTCCAAATCATGGTTAAGGTGAGTCGACTCCGCTCAATGAAATCTAGAATTGAATCTAGTTTTTGAGTTTTTAAAGCAATGCTTATGTGAATATTGGGCTCACAGTGGACTGGGTTGGCACATGGAGCCTTTAAGCATGCCTATGAGTGGACAGATTTTTAAGGTCCATGGGCCAAAATAGGAGGCGCGTAAATTATAAGCCCGTTTATTATAAAGGCTACGTGAAGGAGCGCGACTACATCAAGTTATCAATCGCCATCGACCTGGCCCAATCTTAACCAATCTTAACTTGCCTACAACCTACTATATCATATGTAATATATGTATCCTTAATACAGTACAATTACATCATAATTTATCACATTATCCTCCATATCTAGTTAAACATAGTCGCTTCTTTTAGTATTTTATGATTAAAAACCACTAAACCTTTTAAACATGCGGCGCATTATATTTAGCATTATGTGTAATGATTTAAATTAACCCATGGTCATGAATAGATCTTAGCCCCTATAGCAGTCACCCAAATCTCCCTTTGTTCAGAGCCCATAGTGGCCTCACTCTTTATTTGAATACAATGCCACACCTGTTCAGCTTAATCAAATACTGTACTACATTTCCAAATAGCAGCATCATTCCTGTGTTCCATGCCTAGTTGATCACATAAGAAAGACATAATTTGATTCTTATTGACATCATTAAAGTCATCTACTAATAGAGTTTTAAGGGTACAAATCTATTGCAAAGTTGGGCCATATTGTCTTCAAGTTCGAGGTCTTTACCACATAAAATATGGTGCTGAGGTTCCCCACTGGATCGTCTTTTCCTCATCTTTTTAATACAAAAGGTTCGAGCTTCATTAGCTTGGGCCTTCACCTTTGCCAAAAGGTGAGTAGGTGATAAGGAGGAATAGCTCTCCTGCTACATCAATTCATGCATGGGACCCACACATTACCTTTGAGTGTAACCACCGTGTTTGATTGAACTTGTTTTTATTCGGAAAAATCGTTTAGAGGCGCACTAGCTCATGTGAAGGTCAATCTACTACTTGTATAAGAAGTTATAAGAGAGAGAAAGAGAGAAAAAAAAGAGAGAGTAGGAATGCAGTCATTAAGGGACACCTAATGGCTAATGTCTTCGAAACTGTGCTACCACATGAGAGTTACGGGGGAGTTTATCCGGCTTCTCTTTGGGCCCGAAGAGATTAGTCTAATACAAAGGGTTAGGAACACTCTGATAGCAAAAAGATAAATAAAAAATAATGGCTAATGTCATTACACCTTGTTTTCTCTTCTTTTTCTTCTTTTTTTTTTTTTTTGCTATCGGAAAGTTCTCAATCATTTAAGCAGGACTAATCCATCCGGGTCTAGAGGAAAGCCGGATAAACTCTCATGTAGCCCCCATGTGGTAGTGCAGTTTCGAACCTATAACCTTCGGGTGCAAACCATGGTCGTAGACCAATTGAGCTATCCCTTGAGGTCAATACATCTTGTCTTCTCATCGGTCACAAATTAAGAGGGACATATGAGTTTATTTTATTGAATTGTAGGGTCTTGGGCCTCAAAGAATATGCACTTCTCATATGCCTTCAATCAATACATGTGAGGCTCACATGGGATTAATGCGATGGGAACCGATTACTAGTGCCATTCATTTGGCCTTTTATTTGGAACCATGGTTGTTTGCATTTCTTTTGCAAGTCGCCGGTCAAAGGTTTCATCAATTTAAAGCCGCATGCTCTCAACCACAGCGCTAGGGATCAACCTTGGCACTGCTAGAGCATGAACCAGAGGAGAGCACACTGGTGGGGAATAGAAAAGGAAGCATGCTATGGCGGCGCATTGATATGGATTATGGAGTACGCTGGCGAAGCACAGAAAGAAAAAACCCTAGAAATAGGCCTATGAATCTAGTTTAGGATTAAGAAAGTTTGTCACTCCCTCTCATGTGCAAGCGAAGAAAAAAAAAGAAAAGATTTCATCATATTAATGGTGCATATTGAGAATGCAAAGCTCTGCATTTATGAAAACATGACATTGGAAAATTTTACGAACCTATTCTTTTACTAGAATTTTTGATAAGCTGGCATGTTGAGGTTTTTTTAACATTCAAAATGCCATGTTTTTTTTACAAGAATTTCACATTTGGGCAATCTAAAAGGCCTCAAATGATTTTTTGAAATTCTTGGAATTCCATTTTCTTTACTTTTTGTTGGAATTTCAAATGTCTACCAAGATGAGGATTTTAGAATTCTATATCAGAGGGCAATTGAAGAATTTAAAATCATTTAGATTTGAATTCTTGAAATTCTAATAAAGAAACAAGCTCTATGTTTCTTCAATCCAAAATTATGTCCAAATGAGGAACCATGGGACTTCATTATGCATTGACCAAACTGAATTATAATTCATATGATACAACCCAAAATTGGTTCAATGGAAAATTTAAAAGGACCTGATTATTTCATATAATTGAATTTCCATAAATTCTAAGACTTGTACTGTTAAAAGTGGTTAAAATTGAAGAAAAAAGGTGAATATAAAAAAATGACCATTAAATAATCTCTTATTTAATGAAAGAAAAATCAATGGGAGATGTTGAATGAATACCTCTGCATCACCCTATTATAAACAAATTTAAAAAACTTGACTCCCTCTCTCTTCTCTCACTCAAGACAAGAAGCGAAATTCCCTGCTTGAGAAGGGTACCATGAGAGCAGACTTCAAACCTGTCCTGGTTTAAGGAAATCGAGAGGATGATTACTTGTCGCTCACAAAAGCTTGTTGCTTGTGCAGAAACACAACCCCCAAATTCAGCAACTACGCCCAGATTAAATAGAGAGAGTGCACTACCTAATGCTATAATTTGCATGTGGAAAGGGATTGATTGGATTACAATATAGATTTTGGAGTGTCATTGAATTGATAAAATGTCAATAGATAATGCTCGGAAAGGTAGTTTCTTTCTTTCTTTTTCTCTTTCTTTCATGTTGATAAATGAAGCAAGCATTTTCTTTCTTTGAAAAAGGGATTTAATGGGATTAAAGTTCACATCACAATTATTTTAGAATTTGGGATATGCTAGTTAGGGGTGACCGTCAAATGTGTTGGTTTCCTTTTTCCCATTTCTTGATGATGAACCCATCATTCTTAAGTATTAAGTTGCGAAATCAAATGAAAGGAGCTAACTAGGAAATTTCACTTTGATCAGAGTGATGCTCACTTTTGGTCACATGTTCATGTTCTATAATATGTGGTTAGTGCAGCAATGACCATTTAATGGGAGCCTTTCATCTTGGGAGTTTTTTGCTTAAGTTTGTTAGGGTCCATCCCTATAAAATGGAAGGGGTGTACGACAAAGTTGATGGTCGTCCTGACTATTTAGCATATTGATGGCAAGTATATATACTTCAAGCGCCAGGTCACACATGTGCTCCAATAGAATCTGAACTCGAAACTTACATCTTATTCCTGCACCTCCCCCACTAAAAACTTGCCAAAGTGGAAGATGGCCAATTTGGTTTCAAGTCCCAATACACTTTAAACTCACCCAAAACACTGCCCATTATCATCCCTACCTTTGGCAATGTTTTTGACCTATCACTGTAATCGAAGGAAATGTAAACCCCACAATGGCATTCAAAACTAGTCATGATCTTCCCCATTTCACCTAATGTACATGGTATTTTTTATTTTGGTACCCTAACACTCCCAAGAGAGCCCATCCAAGTTGGAAGAGAAAGCCCACAAAGTGGGAAGGATAGCCCACACACGTAAAAAGAGTAGCATATCGAGTGATCAATTTCTGAATAGCCGGGTGGCGTGTGGGATTGCAGACTAACTGAACAACGCCTTAGCTCAAAAAACTCGAGACTCAAGATTGACTCGTCCAACTCAGCTAAACTTAGCTAAGAAAAAAAGCCCCTATATATTTAAAACTACACTTACTTTTTATGCGTCCCTCCTAAAAAGAATTCCACACCGTGTCCCCCTACCCCTACCCAAGGAAGAAGTCATTGGTCCACCCCGGCCTTTGTCCATGGTGAGGTAACTTGGCAGACACAAGAGTTAACTTGGCAAGTTTGTCAGCCATGACTGAAAGTTCTTTGACATTTCTTTAGTAGGGTTTGCGTTCTTAAGACTTTGTTTACTTACTATAACTAAAATGATATTGGTTACATGTATGTCTTGTCCAAGACAAAATGAATCTCTTATAAATGCTAAGATATGCAAGCCCAGCATAGTGTGTGCTGATGTTGGCTGCAGACCGGACATCCCATGCAAACACTTGCCGACTATAAGTTGAGATAATTCAGTTACAGGTAACAAGAATAACAGATGAGATTGAGTGTTCTTGGCTCTCTTCAGGATTTGATCTAGTGAGAAGTAATGTTCTCACGAACTCACCGTGAGAACGGTTTTATGGGGCTCATTGGGGTTTCCATTGGTGGGGATTGAAAGATCTATATGGGACCACCCCAAATATTAAGTTTGGCCTCAATCCCATGCTCCTAACCCCTTCATCCATGGTCGAAGAGCTCAGTCCATTTGTATGGGTATATAGTCGATCAAATAGTCCAGTTCATTTACATTAGTGCCAAACCCTAGATTGTGTGACTATTAAGAGGGTCCACTGCAAAATTTGGATTGGGTGATGGGTGAGCCCCACCCATAGTTCTCCATTCTCACCTGAATATTTCCCTCTAAATATTAGTCATGTGGAATAGGTTCTTGGCTTGGACACACACAGAGACACGACAGGCGAGAAATTTTAACTTGTTCATTCAACAATTCATGACCATTCCAAAAGCAAATTTCAGATGGTCAACAAACAAATTGACAAGAGATGTGGAAATTTTAGAACTCCATTGGGACCCATTAGCTGTTGAAATTGGCCATGGAGCCCATCTAACATTGGCTTACCGTGGGTAATTAGGTGCCTGGTATTACTTGTGTTCTAGGATGATCAACAGGAGCAACTTTTAGTTCAATATGTACCAGCCTAGATGAGTTGTTACAAAAATAAATAAACAGTCAAATAAAAAATTATAGGCCAGATTAAATAAACACCTGGGAAGATTTAGGCCAAGTACATGTCTCAATCCCAACCATTAATAATGTGGGCTCTTAGGAAGATTGAGCCTTGAAAAAAAAAATGCATCATGTTGGTCTCCATCCATTAGGCGGTGAGTCCACATCATGTAATTAGATATTGGATGGTCAGGAAGATCTATTTACATCTGTAGATGAGTAGATTTATGTTTTTTTCGGAAGTATTGCAAAATGAGTTTTGGTTAGAAATGAATTCTCTAATTTTACCTTTAACGGTATTATTTCTAGTTGGAGAGCTTACATAGAGTGTGACTCTTTTAATTAGGAGAGGAGAACAATTCCTTGGTATCCTCCTCCTTTCGGGGTTCTTTAAGTTTAATGTGGACGGTGCTTCAAGGGGTAAGTCAGGTCCAGCCGGGATTGGAAGGGTGCTTCGCAATTATAAGGGGATGTGTTAATCATGTTTTCCAAGTATGTGGGTGTGTGCGATTCCAATGAAGCGGAGGTGCTAGCCATTCTTGAATGTCTTCGTTTATTTTCTAGTAGATATGTCGATATGCTTATTATGAAAAGTGATTCTTCTAATGTGATCACATGTGTGTCTAAGCAGAAGACTAATCCTTGAAAGTTTCATTTCCATTTGAATGAAATTAGATAGTTATCTGTTAGAATCAATGTTTCGCCATGAGATTGGATCGGCTAACTCCATGGCAGATTTGTTAGCCAAGAAGGGGGTTTATTAAGTTGCTTCCTTGCGTGGGTGTGATTATGTAAATGGTTAAATAGATTGTTTCTTTGGATGTGTGTGATTTTGTTAGTAGGGTTGGAGATTGTTCATTTCTCCTCCACATCCCCTTCCTCTCTTTCTTTGATTTTTTGTACTTTGTACCATCTTTTCTTTGAGTGAAATCTTTCATTACCGTTAAAAAAAAAATGGATGGGTAGCTATCCTCATGAGTAGGTTGGATTGTTTTGGGCCAGGCTCACATTTGCTGTGGAAGAAAAGCAAACGGGTTGGGCCAGCTGAGACTGGCTAGATTTCCACCCTGCTATTGGAGCATTTTGGATATTTAGGCACTTGGGCCGAGCTAAAAACTCATTTCCTGCCCAATAGCATAACAAGGAGCCTAGGAGCAGCATTATCTTGCATAGATAGAGTTTTCTTAGTTGATCTGGGCCTTAAATTTGGTCCATTTACTGGTAACAAAAACACTTAGCCCAATAATGGGATCGGCTGCTTTGGACAAGCTGCCATCAAGCGCGTAATAACTGCCAACTGTAGTTGGAAACCATCAAAACCCGAATCAACTCTACATCAAGCCGAGTTGGTTCAAACATCAACTCCTTGATGACCCATCCCTTTTACCAAACCATGATAATCAAAAGAAACAAATTATTTTTAATGAAAAGTACTCCTATAAGAGTTATTCTCACAGTATTACAAGAGTAAGGGTGGGACTTGGAAGCCCTCGCATCCATATTCAATGCAAAAAAATCTAAATGTGAGAGCCTTCACCCCTTCACCCTTGTGAGAGTAACTCTAAGCATCTCTCATTTTTAATAATTGTAAATATACTACTAAAATCATTAAATCTCGGGACCTTTAAATAAAACTATAATAGACATTTTTATTCTTACTCGTATGTGATTGATGGAGCCCCATTGAGGTGAGTCCTAATTCCAAAAGTTGCCCATAGCTAGTCAAGAATTTTCAGCCAAAATGAAACATCCTTAATTATCCAAATCCTCTTGTCCGAACTAGGGACAGTCATGGGTTGGGCATAAATAGAGACCCACCCTAACCTGCTAGCGGGTTTGGTGGTGATTTTCTTGGTGCCGAGAGGGTTTGGGTTTTATGCCCCATTCCGAATATATAATATGTGTATACCCATTACTAAAGTAATAAATAATACTATTACAGTGCAGGGTGTTCAATCCTTATTTAACTCATCCTCGTGTATTTTTATTTTGTAAGAGTAATAAACTTTAAATTCGAACTCACCAAGTCAAACGATTTTTAAAAGTTTTAAACTTTAAATTCGACCTAACCAAGTCAAAAGGGGGTGAGTTTGGGGTCACATCCCACAATTTATTTCGAATACAAAAGTAGGTTTCATTCCACCTTTATTTGAAAGCATGTAAACTTAGAATACTTCGATAATTAATACCCATTTGCAGCCCAATCCTGATCCATATCACTTTCGATATCCATGATTTCTAATTTTTCCCAATTCTTTCTAATGAAAAGGAGCACGATAGAATCAAGAGAAAGTGGAGATCTGACATCACTAAAAAAAAGCGATAAGCTCGGAACCCGGCATTACGGGCCCACCACTATAGGTGCTGGCAGATCCATTTAAACGATGGCCCACATATTGGGCACCTTACGTCAGTGGGCCCCATAATCTGAACGTTGCCTTTTTAAGAGCCGCACTTCCACATGATGTAGTCTAATAAGCCCGACTCCAGATAAGGGTAATCTGGTAATTTTATGATAGGAAATATGATTGTGATTGAAACCTCACTTTGGGGCCCAGCCAGCTGGGCAGTATGTAGGCCCAATTATACAGGCCCAGGCTTTTTAAAAAACAAATCCTCTTTTCTGAAGACTGATAGATGGTGGTTGAGCAAGGATCAAGTACCATATTTTATTTTATTTTATTTTATTAGACAACATATTTTTTATTGATTCTATGATGTAATCTGTATTAAGTATGTAATGAAGGTATTTTTCTATAAAATAAATTTTAAAAAAGATGGTGGTCGAGATTCAAACATAGCCCCGATGTCATGGGTAATGTATGGGCCATTATTTTGGCCTCGGGTTTTCTGGGGCATGTTCATGCCTAATTTTTAGCTTGATTGATTTGTTAATGCGCTCCTAATTAGAAGTCCTTGACTTGTGTTGTTCATAAACATTTGGGTAGTTTTAATTTTTATTTCATTTAACATGTAGTTCCATTTCAACTCGCTTCAAAAAAAAAAAAAAGTTTCATATTTTCAGTTTTATCATCATCTTTATTTTCTTTGTATTGGATTTTTAAAACTCATGGTAAAATAGGTTCAAGAGAAGCAACTATCGACGTGAAAATGGAGACATAGATGAGATCCTCGCTTTCTTTAAATTTGATTTGCTAAAACATGTTGGATAAATCATTTCCAATCAAAAGAGAGCCTGTTTGATGGCCATTTGTTAATTTACATTTTCAACTTTGAACACTTTGATATGAGATGGGGTCTGCTTTGAATTTGTATGAAAAATGGCACTGCTTACAATGGATTTGATTGTGAATCATTTGAAAGATCCATGGTTTGCCATTTGAAGGTGATCCAAGCTCAGAGGGTGACCAGTAAGTGGTAACTAGTAAGAAAATGCCCATCACATTGCAAACTTTGCCTTCTTGGTGGACTCAACACTCTAGCAAGTGAACAAGGCTGAGTTCTCGGGTATTCAAAACCCATGAGATTCAGATGCAAAAGTATTGTAATTGAAGTGATCAGGTTCTTGGGGATCTCCAACTCAGCTCGGTAATGAAGTAACTCAGTCCATGAATACTTAATTTAGTGATACAACTACAGACTTACTAGGAATATTGGCCCCCAACTCAACTTGGTGGTTGTAAAGTACTGAGATTGTGGACCCTGGAGGGTCCTATGTATTATAAGAAGTCATATATTTATCACATTTATCCAGGATTGGTGTTCTGTACTATGGGGAAATACTGTCTTAATATAGTCCGGGTGGGGATATCCATGTAGATAGCCGTGTGGGGGGCGCACTAATCTGAATGGACCATCAAAACCCTCACTCCTTGTTAACGCGGGATCCATTGTATTTGCATTGATGGAAATGGATTAGACAGCTAGATAGACAGGTCAGTTTTTCCTTTTAGTTGTTTGACTTGTGGGACTTGGATCGAAGGGTTAATGGTGATCTAATGGACTAACGATTTTGCACATGGATAAGTCACATCTAGGTCTTCTAATCCCACACCAGTCCCATGATCTATGAGGCCCTAGGTGGGCCTAACAAGGCTGTGAGCACGGACATCCATGGAACCATAAGTAGGAGAGCTTAGACTTTTGTAATTTGATTAGGGGAAAGCGAGTTAAAACCATATAATTTTATTATCAAAGAAAGTCATAATGTCTAATAAAGTTTCCTCCAATATGAAATGAAGCTCTATGCTATTTGGCTAAAGGATCAAGCCAAGATGCCTCTCATGAAAGAGGTTCACAGTATTTAACACAGTTTTCGTCTAATGAAAACCGAAGCTTTGTGCTGTTTATTACTAAACGGAAGCTTTGTGCTGTTTGTTACTTTACTAATAGATCGAGGCTCAAGCGAGGATATCTCTCGTGAGAGACATAGTTCAGGTTACTTTTTTTTTTTTTTTTCCCGGTGCATAGAGCCACAGATTAAGAGACTATGATGATCTAATTGAGTGAAAATTCTAGGGCTACAGGGGATTTACCCGGCTTCCCTCTGGGCCCGGAGGGATTAGTCCAACCCAAAGGGTTGGGAACCCTCCGATAGCAAAAAAAAAAAATTTTGAGTGAAAATTTAATATACATGTAGGTTTCATCTAGATCTGTGGATATCCCATTCACTTGTAATTGACACAGCTCTAGGTGGGCCCCACAAAAGAGTCCGCACCAACAGCCGATGAGAGATATCCGCATTGGCACAAAACTTATTTTAAATAGCACCAGCAAGTGCCTTTTTGGGGTTGTTCAGTGGCTCCAGTCTATACCTTCAAAGAAAGACTTTCGAATCCAGCCTAATAAATAATTCAAGTCTAATAGAATTTGTTTGTATTTGATCAAATGCCAAGAAATGAATGGCAGACAAAATGTTTGTTTGACCATTATTTAGTAGTCATATACTGGATGTCTGATAATTTCCAATAAATTGAATATTTAATACATGACTAGATTTCAAAGTCCTTTAGTATTAGTGATGGCCATAGCCCGGACTTATTAAAAAGTCACGATTACTTGGGGGACTATTTTGGAAAACTTGTTTTTATGGTTTTCTTTTAAAATCATAAGAAAAGTTAGGGCCTTTGGCTCGATTTGTTTTTAGAAATAGAAATATTTTTAAAAAGATATAAATTCTTGGCTCGTCGCTCGTTTGAAAAACCACATGAAGATTTGAATAAAAAAAGGGGAGCTGCCATTTGCACATCCATAATTGCTCCATGCACATCCATCCATGGGACTCCTAATGGATTCCTCTAAAAAATCTCCAAACTACCCTGGCCTTTCTTCCCTCTCTCCCTCTCCTTGCCCGTTGCCCAACTCTGCGCGGTGTCTACCTCCGCTCACGCCCTCTCCCTCTCCTTCTCCATGATCACCGTCCCTCTCCCTACCTCTCACATTTAGCCACTCAGGGCTAGGGCCGAAGGGTAACGCGAGAGGGAGGGAGAGGGACGATGATGAGAGAGGCGGGGCGAGGGGGGGAAGAGGGGGGGAGGGCATGAGCAGAGGTGGGTGCCAGGCGGAGTTGGGCGACGAGCAGGGAGAGGGAGAGAGAAATAGAAAAGGAGTGGGAGAAAGGAGGGAGAGAGAGAGAAGGAAGAAAGATGGGTAGTTTGAAGATTTATGAGAGAGGTCCATCAATAGTCTCATGGATGGACGTGCAAGGAATAATTATGGATTTGCAAATAGCAGCTCCTTAAAAGGTCTTAAAGTTTTCCACAATCCTTTATATCAAGTACTACTGATAAAGAATTTTTGATAAATAATAAAAATTCCCTCATTTCATTTTTCATAGTTTTAAATAAATTATTTAAGAGGAGCAATTAAGTATAACCCAAATAACCTAGTGGGGCCCACTTTAACTACCTCTATGGACTTTAAAAAAATAATTTAAAATCTTAAAATAATTAGGTTTATTAAATGGTTATGAACATCAAAATCACAATGGCCAGTTTTAAGAAAAAAAGAAGCCCAAGATAAAATTGTGTCATAAGAGAAGTTTATTTTTTTTCATTTTTTTAAAACACCTAATTAAAACGAGAACTTGAACGGAGCGTACTGTTTTTTAAACGTGCCAGAGGTTAATTTGGAAGCAAAAAACACCATACTCGCGGGTCCGCGGCACACCCGAGCCAAGACAGTCGAGTTTAACCCGTTAATTCTCTCACGGCAAAACCCTCGTATCGGTACTCTAGGGTTTTGGGTGTCATCTTCCTTCTTGAAACTCCAACTGATCTAGGGTTTAAGGCGTTGTTCTAGGCTTATCAAATCGCTCCATTTCAATCATGACGGACACTGAAATGGAGGTCTCTCCGAGCTACTTCAGCCCCGAGGATCTCAGCATCAGAGAGCAGTTCCGCCGCTACGGGTACTTCCCCCCCTTTCACTTCCCTTGCGATTCGTTCAGTACTTCATTTTTTTTTTTTTTTTTTTTTTTCTATTTCGTCCTCCAAGTTTGGGGATTCTTCACCGGTCTTTAGCTCAATGCACTGATTACGATCAAAGCGAAGATTTTTCTTCATGTTGTAGTTCTATATCATTGCCAGATTCAATGATTCAGTGATTTTAGGGCTACGAAGTTTAGTTGTTCCATATGTGCAGCTTTTTTCCATATTGAGATATGGGTAAGGCTGATTTGGTCCAACGGTGAGTATCCACAATGATCAGTGCGATATTTGGGTGTACGCTAGTTCATGGAGGAATGCTTTGATTCGACAGATAGCAACGACGGTTGGAAGGTGTTCATTGTTGCAACCACAAGGTTGCTGGTTAAGACATGTCTCGCTATTGGGTCGGCCTGATGAATGCTCTGGATATTTCATTTATGTTGGCTGTTTCTGCACCGTGAATCACGATGTGAAAGTCCCATTTGAAGGGGTCATTTGGACTATTGATCAGTTGCACTTCCATGAGAAAATTGACCTGGAAATGCCAGAATTTGATTTAACTGCTCAGATAATAATCTGATTTATTCAACTATTGATTTTGGTTGGGGTATGCTTGTTTTACTCATTGAATTTGAAGTAGTGTCAATGAATCATGACACTTACCTAGCTTTTCTTTATTATTTGTTGGAAATGTGAACTTACTGTACCATAAAAAAAGAACTTATTGTGAAGTAATACGAATGTGGAAACAAGAACGAGGGAGCGAGGCAACTAGGATGTGCTTTTTACAAATTGAAGAATGATGACACAGTTGATCTGAACTTATCATGTTGGAAACATGGGGCAGAAACACATTTGCCTCAGATGGAATTTCCAAAGAAGCACATACGCCAAATGGTTTCCCAAACAGATGTTTATTACATTCACCACTAATATCTGGTCGCTTGGTGATTTCGACTCCAAGCAAGCCTTAATCACCAGAATAAGTGTCTTGGTTTGCTAAATTGCTAATGGATTCACCAGCGCATTGGCAACCCCCTTTCTGTCTGTTTGTGCCTTTTAACTCTGCTGCTTTCTTTTTTTTTATTGACAAATGCAATACACGTGCAGGAAAAGGCAATCTACTTCAAGCATTTCCCCTTTCCAAAAAAGTTCAGTTTCCAAGTCCACTGAAGACACGATCTTGTATGATGGAAATAGCATCCTGAGAAAGCCCAATGCTGCTCTTCTTTTTGAAGAAATCAAACAAGAGGTTGAGAGTTTTGAACTTGATGGCTTGGATGCTACACCATCTAAGATGCCCTATGCTTATAAAAGAAGGGCGTCCTTTGAGGGTCAGGGAATCTTTGATATGGATGGTGGGTTTGAATCAGTTCGACAAAGGGGAAGTCCTTCCCTAAAATCCTGCAAGCATGAGGATGAGGCTTTAATGGATGGTGGAGAGACAACATTTACCTTATTCACATCTCTCTTTGACTCTGCACTTCAAGGTTACCCATCTTCTATTGCTCTCAATATTATGGTAGCATGATATTGAAAATTCGCACCTGTTAGAATCACCTCATACCCTGATCTATCCCTTTTTTTAAATGATCTGTTTACCTTCATGTAGCCTTCACAACATTGAACTTGCTCCATTCTTGTGTTTATGATTCAACCTTGTTCATCATTATAGGAGTTCTGTTATAAGAGTATGTCTTTTACATTGAGTGATCATGAATCCTGGAGTTAAGATACAAATGCTGTCTTTTGAAACCCAGGCACCTTGTGTGAAATTTTAAATATTTTATGCTCATAGTAATGCATATGATAGATCGGAACGGAGAAATGAAATTCATGTAGCTGACCCCAACATAGTTGGAACAAGGCTTAGATGATGAAGAGTATTGCATACGATAGACAAGCTAATTGATGGGCACATTTTTATCACAGTGTCTGTTGATGTTTTAGAAGTTACCATTAAAAAAAGTAGTATATTTCTGTTATTTTTCCCCCAAACTTGCAATGCAGCCTCTAGTTTGGCTTTTGAATAAAGAATGGTGTACTGATGCGTGATTGAATAACAAAAATTCAAACTTTTGGAAGTTAATTTAAACCTGACCAATAGGCTTGCTATTAAGAATGTGATGAATACAAGGAAAGATAAATGCGGCCAATGGAGCATTTTTTGGTGTGGCATCTTGTATAATTTCATCAATTTTAGGGATTACAAATTCTTATATTCTGTGAACCTTTTCAGTTAGATGCCAATACTGAAGAATGTAGAGCGTGTCTTCATATTCCTTACTAAATATACACGTTCCTGTATGTTCAGATGTAGAGCTAACAAATGCTCCTCCATTACATTTTCATTGTTTTCTGATATTCCTTGTCAAACTGACGTGTACTGAACTATTAGTGGTAAGGATTAGGTGTTCCTAATATTCTAATATTTAGTTGTTTTTGTTTTTTTTTTTTTTTTTTTTTGCAGCTGATTAGTGTAGATCTTCCATACTGTTTTTTCCTCAATACAAGATTAGTTGTTTATCCATAGAAGCCATCCCAAAAAAAGAATATGTTTAGCCAAACAAATAACACTACCGAGATAGTTTCCTTACTACTTTTATTTCCACCAAGGAAGTCTGTGGGCCCACTGAAATTGTAGTTTTATGAACCGATGTCCATTTTCTTGTATGGAATTCGCCGGGTGAAGTAATACAAGAGAAGTCCATGCACATTGTTTTCACTAGGAAAAGTATTCCAACTTCCATACACAATTCTTTTGGAAGTAGCAGTGATAGAAATTATCATTTTTTTTCCTTAAAAAGTAGGAATTGTGGACTTTTTATCTGCCTCTGCATTCAGTGGCCTTTTAATATGTCAAAATTGTTGGCAAGATTCTACTATTCTAAGTCTGGCATTCATATTTCGTTTATTTATAATACTGAATTCTTTCACACTCTTTCACTGCATACAGTTAACATAGTTTCCCCCATGTTCTGAGCATAAATAATCATGTCAGAATCTCACTATCAGCACTCTGCATATTTTGCAGGATTGATGCCTTTCCCTGATCTTATTTTACGGTTTGAGAGAACATGCCGAGATGTGTCAGAGTCAATTAGGTGCATATTCCACTAAATCATTGAAACTGTTCATTTTCTACATGGTTGTTTACTTATTTTCATGGTTATCAATGGTGTTTGTCATTATACATTTCCTTGGATAATCAGCTTTTTGATGTTGTGCATGGTCGATTCTTTACCAGTTATATGTATAAACATCAATATGTTACCTTTGTCGCTGGTGATGAGCTGATGATAGATCATAATTTTGTTTGGCTGCATAAGGTTTTAGTTTTCTTAAGAGATTATCTTGATCTTCCATGACTATCAAGTTGTGCTTACTGGTTGATATGTACCCCGTTCACTTTTTTTAGCATGTATGCCATATGCCGTATGCCATTGACTTTGTTTCTACATTTATACTTTGAAGTTCATTAATTTCTTACTTTGTCATCATTCATATGTATCCTTGACGTTAAACCATACATGCATCTTATATGTAGACTTCAAGAATGAAACATGGTTACAAATAGCTGCTTTGCAGTAATTGCTGTTATGGTGATGGCCAGGGAAGAGCCGAAGAGGAGATATTGGAAAACCTGGGCTTTTAACTGAATTGAGTATGGATCTCCCTTGGTTAGGGGCTATCATGCACAATTTTACAATTACTTAATTTTTCAGGTTAGAACTCCACGTGGAGGTAATTGTTGTCTATAAGGGCTTCAATTCAATCCAGTGAGTATAAGATGGACAGTTTCTATTCCAATTGGGATGCTTGTACTATAGTGTGGAACGTGGTCAAGTGGAATCCTTGCAAATAAGGTTTTTTTTTTTTTTTTTTTTTTTAAGTTTAACGGGGATTGGGCCGTTAGATGGAAACTGGGGTGGAGGTATTGGAGAGGAGGCAGTTGGTGGCCTTTTCCGGCCAGATAGGTTTCAAGGAAGCAAATGACACAGAGATTTGACTATTAAGAAGACTTTAGGAATTCTCTCAGTTTCTTCTTCTGGTAGTTTCATAGTTGAAAATTATTCTTTTAACGTGAAATTGTGGCTATCCAATGGTTCTTGTTACTCATGGTCATGGAGACTTGTTCAAAGAGATTCGGGCCCTCTGCAAGTCCATGGATCATCAGGGTGTTGACAGACCTTACTTGAAGTTAAAGATGAACTCCTATGAGACATCACTTATCAGTTATCACCAAATTTATTTTATTTTATTTTTATCAGAAGCCAACATTTATGATCATTATCACAAAGTAAAAAGTGCTCAGGAACACAACTATTTTTTTAATTTTAATGATGGATATCTATAAAATGTTTGTGTATGTTTTTATAAGTTATTGAAATATATATCAGAAAGAGAGTATTAAAATTATCCAACATTGTGACACATGGATTTTTGTTGTATATAAGATTTGCATCTTAACAATCACTTATGGTAAACATTTTTGTCAAAGTGATTTTTACTTCAACTAATACTATAATTCATGAATATATGGCATTTCTAATTTATAGTGCCATGATAGTTGAAGTCTGATCTGTTATTTGAGATTGGCTTTGCTTTTTCCCAAGAAAAGTAATAACCATGTCATGGCTATACGACTAATACCAAAAGCTTTTTCGCAAGAAAAGCAATATACGGCATTTCTAATTTATAGTGCCATGATAGTTGAAGTCTGATCAGTTATTTGAGATTGGCTTTGCTTTTTCCCAAGAAAAGTAATAACCATGTCATGGATACGACTAATACCAAAAGCTTTTTCCAAGAAAAGCAATAACCATGTCATGGCTTTACTACTAGTACAAAAAAAAAAAAAAAGAAGTAAAGAAAAAGAAAAATGCCAGAGTAAAACCACCAGATGCAAGCCAAAAAAGCTCTCCAAGTGTCCTAGGACCAGAACATGCCATCTAAGTGAGTTTTGTTTCTATATATGAAGGCATCATTCATGTCTCAAACAATGTCCAAATGATACAAAATTCAGTTATTTAATTACCTTTCGAATGGACCCAAGTTTGTGCCTTTTTTACAAGTATACAAGAAAGTATGGCCCATTTCCCTACTAGGTATAGTGTAGTTACTAGTTTTAAGAGAGTTAGTTATGGTTTTTATCATTAGTTCAAGTGATAAGCGATGTGTTTTAAGATCTTAGTCATAATTTTAGGTTTTTGCTATGGAAATATTCAATATGTGTGTAAACTACCAACTAGAAAACTTATGAGCCATATGATGGGACTTTTGGAGAAAGAATATACCAATGGCTATGTCAAGAATCAATTTTTTTGGACAATTTTTTTTTGTGTCGTTAAATACTTAGATTTACTATAGAAGTTATTTTCCTATTAAGAGAATTTGTTGAAAAGTTTTAAAGAGGAGAAACATTTGTGTATGTTTTTATTGATTCAAAAAGCATACAGGAGGATGTCAATGCAGTTGGTTTGGAGGACTTTGAAGGGGAAACAAAGGCATTCTTTATGGTTCTATCGAAATTCTACAAGTATAAAGGGACAGCGATGAGTGCTAACGTTTTACAAACACTTTCTGTTCCCTATAAATTTATATAGGATCAATAAATAGGGCACCATTTTTATTGTGGAGTGACAGAGAACATGGCTGTAAATGGTTTTGAGTGGTAAAGTAGAACTCATGAAACTGATTCTAAATGGACAGGATAAACTTAAATGATGTTGATGTTGAAGATATATGTTTATTAACTAGATGTGATGTATTTGATGTGGAAATTTTAATTTTTTGGGACACACATTTAAGCTGATCGAGAAAAATGAGAAATAATTCAAAGTGGTATTCTAAGCCATGTAAAGTTTAGAAAAAGTTAGGGAAGTATTTAATTGACTGATTATAGTAGTATAGATATTCAGCTAGTGAGTTTTGAAATACTGAAGCACCTGCCATGATTTAAGCATGCTTCTATTATATTCTGTATTACTGAAGTTTCAATTGTAGCTCCTTGACAAGATTTTTGTTCTTTGCTTTCTGTAGCTATGGAGCTACTGGCAGGCATCGGGTCGTTGAGGATAAACTGATGAGGCAAAAAGCTCGGCTGTTGCTTGAGGAGGCAGCTTCTTGGTCGCTTCTGTGGTTCCTCTTTGGGAAAGGAAATTAATCTCTAGCCATTAAATTAAGATAATTTTTTTTTTTTTTTGCTTTATGTTAAATATCTTTGGAAGCTCCTATCGGAGGATTTGGCACATGATAGACTCGAATGGAGAAACAAAATTTACGTAGCCGACATTAACATAGTCGGGACAAGGCTTTGATGATGATGATCATCTCTGGAAGCTCCTGTGATAAAATGCATCTGTTACCAAGTTGCCTGCTGGCCTTAAGAGGCTGCAGAAGGTTTTTTTTTTTTTTTTTTTTTTTTTGTATATATGTTGTACCTTGATTATACAGTGCCGTAAATATTTGACTTTATAAAAATGTTGACACTTATTTGATGAATGTTACTAATCTGACAGACTTTAACACTTAGTTGTAACAACATCCATCATAGTGCATTTCATCATTTTACTCATTAGAGACAACTGGTCTCCAACTTACATAAGTTTTCTTTTTCCCCCCTTGACATTTTGGGGAGGGAATTTCCATGAATCATGCTATGTTATTTTCTATGTTCTCTTCTAAGTCTATTTTACATTTTGTAAAATGTTCTCCTGCAGGATGCAGAAAAATGGATCATCGTTCCTTGTCACGGGCCGTAATTTACGGGGAGAGAGGGCGTTGTCCCCCCCTTATGGAGGGTGGGGATGGTAGCTCCAGCTCCCCAGTGCTCGTAGGGGAATATTTTCCCATTTTTGCTGTTCTTTGCTAATTATTAGTATGCTTCCATCATTTTCTTATTTTTCTACCTATTTTCCTTTCATGATTTGTTATTACAGTAAACAGGAAAGTCAAATGTTTGATTATACTAACTGTCCATGTGGGGCTTGTCTTTGGAGAACCCTACGACGAGTCCCATGGTGGTGATACCCAGAATCTTCTGTGATCCTCTAACGATATGATTCTTCCATCATAAATTGTTGATCATTTGCTGTTTTTGTCCATTTCCTTGCTTCCGATTGGATTCTAAGGATCATCCAATATAGGAGATATCATTGGATAGGCCAGAGATATATGATTTGCTGTTATTAAGTATTGACCATTTCCTTGCCACTAATTGCATGTTAAGGATCATCTAGTATAGGAGATACTGTTGAATAGGCCACAGATGTAGGATTGCTAGTTGATCAGAATGTTCTCTCTGAGTTAGAGCATCATATAATTCCTCTAAAATTTTCCCTATATATTTATGAATATTGGGAATAGCTTGCCTATAACTTGTGGAATTGACACATTATTTAAGAACCAGTGTCCTTGTTTATGCTTGGTCATTAAGGTCGTAAGTGTCAAATCATATTTCTTCATTTTTCTTGAAATTCTTTTTTCTGCTATCTTGCAGGAAATGAAGAGCTTCCAGAAAATCTAATCCTAGTAATTTGCTTTTGGCACTAACTCTTGTCTTTCACTTTCTATTTAACAGCTCAATTTTCTTACCCATTTAATATTTAAAACTCTCTCTCTAAATACATCTCTTTCTCTACAGTCACCTGCAACATCACATCTTGAGGCTTGCCAGTTTGTTACAACAAACCATACAGCTCAGTTATGCCTTCGGATTGTCCAATGGCTAGAAGGGCTAGCCTCAGAAGCTCTTGATTTGGAGATGAAGGTTTTATTGGCACAACTCTGATTATAATATGGGGCTTCATTTTGTTCAGTTTCAGGCCATTGTTTCACATATTGCTAATGTAGTCATGGATGATCAATAAATGGGTTCTTATTCTTTTTACCTTCAACTATTGCTAGCTGGTAAAAATTGACCAAATAATTAAGTGGCTGGGATTGCATAGTGTCATCATAAATAGTTGGTGTAGGCTCTTCTCGAAGTCCCCTTTATGGTTTCAATATTGGTTTGCATATTTAGTGTGCATCCAGGCTTGAATCCATTATCCATGGTCTATGTCAGACCTAAGCTTGGATTTGCACCCTGCAATCTTTGTTGGACCCATGCTGGGACCATTCAGTGCCTGCTTGAATCTGCCCAATTTGATGACAACCTTAAATCCTTAATCACATTGCTGCATGGACACTTCTCAGTTTTGACTATATCCCACTCTCTTCTCTCAAATCCACTAAACTTGAACTATAAATATCTATTCTGTTTGTTCTGCTAATTTTCAAACTGTTTGACTCTGAAGCTTTTCTGAAGTTTTAGGTTCTAGGCTATTATTGATAAAAAATTTAACAACTAATTAGCACCACATTCTCCACAAAGAACATTCACAAAGGGACTTTATCCTGGATCTCTATTATCAAAGTCATCTATAACCACGACAAATTAATAGAGACTCAAATTGGGAGCTTAGTGCAGCCTCAGTTTAACTGGAGACTCAATCTTTTCTGTTCACAATTTTTGTTTTTATGATTATTTTTTTAAACCATTGTTAGTGTCCCTTCATTCTCTCTAATTGTTTAGAACAAATATCTCATTTGTGTAAAATAATACAAACAGTCTAAGAGGCGTATAGAGGAAAGCAAAAGCTTTGCAAAACGATGAATAGAAAACGCCCTAACCCACGCCCTAACCCACAAATATTTCCCCACTCTTCTATGGCTCAGAAGAGCACTTTTACATTTTTGGTTATCTATACTTGATTTGGTGTGGATCTAACGGAGGACATGGCCCTAAACAGATTTGATTGGCGTCGTCAATTCCATATAGCCGAACCCACCTAGTGGGAAAAGGCTTGGTTTGGTTTATACTTGATTTGGTGTGAGAACCGACTGTGTTATTTGCTGATCTTTTTATGTGTTAGCCAGAGTAGAACTTCTCAGAAACTGGATTTTTCCAACCATAACTCTTGGGGTCATTGATCATACCCTTACCTCTTTGCCTTTCCAGTTGCATTTGGGTATTCCCCTTGCATATGAGATTTACCATGAAGTTTCACTTTTCTGCATATTCTTCATGAGGTGAATGAGGTAGTTTGGTCGGCAAAAGATGTTGCCCATTATGTTCTATGATTCATTTCAAAGAAGAAAATTAGGAAAAGAAAAAGAAAGCACAAAAAGAAACTTCTGTGAGGCACTTTTAAAAGATCTTACCCAATTGTTCAGAGAAAGCTTTCACAATACTCGTGTTGTGTTTTATGCCCCTACACCAGTGTGTGTATGTGAATCTTTATTGAAATAAATAAACTCTGTAATTGGTATTTGTTGAAATATTTTAATTTTATGCAGTAGGCATTTTGTTCTTGGAAATGAGCATAAAATAATGTGCTTGTACATGCTTCAGCTGAACTTTAAAACAGTCAAGTGGTTCTATATTTACAGGTGCGAGGATATCACGTTGGTTCTTATCTCCCCAGCTCTGGTGTTTGGCATCATACTCAGAGGCTTTTAAAGAAAAAGAATAATGATCCTTCTACTGTCCAGCATTTGGACTTTGATGCTCCGACACGTGAAGTGGCTCAGCTACTCCCTGATGACAAAGTACTCTTTACTCCTGCTCCCTCTTTGAATATGTTTGTATAGCTTTCATTCACATTTTTATCTGTATTACCGATTTTCTCATCAATCATCATTTGATGACTGTTAGCATTTTGGAATACTGACCTATAGTTCTGAGAATCAGATACCATTTTCGTTTCTTATTCAATATCCAAAGAAATGAATGGTGCCCACAACAATCACACTGGATCAATCCTGTGAAGCTTTTTAGTGCCATACATACATGTTTTTTAAAAATAGCAGAATTTAGCAAGCAACACGTGTCTCTGCCTTGTTAGTTTATTCTACAGGGCAATTACTGAGCTTGGAATGCTCTCTCTCTCTCTCTCTCTCTCTCTCTCTCTCCATAACTAGTTTCACTGTGACTAATTAGTTTATCCATGATATTATTCAAAAAAAAAAAAAAACGTTTATCCATGAATAAAAAGCTATATAAAACATAATATTAGATCCACAGGCTTGTTTCCAAGTTGTTTATTCTTAGTTGCATTATCTGTTTTGCATATCATGTTTTGCGGGCATGTATATCACTTTGTTCAGTGCTTGAGGCACTAGGCGTGATGCTGCATTTCTAGTTTGATGCCTTCCCAAGTCCCATTGTTGGACATAGTTAGGGATCCCAGGTTCCACTTTGGATTATTGAGCCCAAGCGTCGAATCATGTTTGCAGGTGCATGCACACACACATATCACCTTGCAAAGTGCTTGTGGTACTTGTGGCACAAGGCATGATGCGTCATTTTTAGTTTGATGTAGAGATGTATTTGGTATATAGACAAACAGACACTTACACAAATATATATATATATATATATATATGGGAGATGCTCCTATGAGAGATATCTCTCACCTTATATGAGAGATACAGGTGGGGCCCCTCACATTTAAGTTGTTGGCATTGGATATGGATGTGAGGGCCCCCACCCTATCTCTCATAGAGAGATAGCTGAGAGCATCTCTCACCTTACTATGGGAGATAAAGGTGGGGCCCCTCATACTTAAGTTGTCGGCATTGGATATGGATGTGAGGGCCCCTGCCCTATCTCTCATAATAAGGTGAGAGATGCTCTTACATGAGCACCTCCCATATATATATATGGGGGATATTCCTGTGCATCCTTCATTCACCATATGGTGAGGGACAAACTTAATGGGGCCCACCTACGGACCCACTAATCATGAGACTTGTGGGGGATGAGAAGAGACACCTTGGATGAGACCATATATCAAATTTGGGCCTCTAACCCTTTCATCCGTGGCCCACAAATTTAATGATTTTATATTAAAGGAAAAAATTTGACCCTCGATCCAATGGTCCAATCCATTTGGATAGGTGAAAATTCACTGGGTCTAGTGTACTTAGGGGGGGTTCCATGTGTGTGGATGGTTCGGATGTGTTATAAAGTCAACCCTACTATGTTGTCCCTCACCATAACATGGTGAGGGATGGATGCACATGAATAATTCCCATATAATATTTATATATACAGGGAGATGCTTCTATGAGAGATATCTCTCACCTTATATGAGAGATGGGTGGGGGCCCTCACATTTAAGTTGTTGGCATTGGATATGGATGTGAGGGCCCCACACAATCTCTCATATAAGGTGAGAGATATTTCTCATACGAGCATCTCCCATATATATATATGTGCCAGCTCTCCGAAGCTGAAGCTTAGGATAACGTAAGTCGATGTAAGCTCAATTGTGAGGTGGGGCCCACGTGGGGATGGGAATGGGGGGATTTTGATGACTCCCTAGGACCATCCTCTTTGCAAAAAATCAGCTCGAACCGTGGTTTCTATCATATTCATCTGGGCACTAAAAGTTTAATGGTCAACAGTCAATTCGGGTTGGTACATAGTCGATCCAACGGTCCAGTAAATTCGGATTTGACCAAAAGTTGGTGGACATATGCAATTTAAGGGGGTCATGTGTTTGGTCCATTCAAATGGACCAAGGGTGGGCCTCAGAAGCGTCAGCTTACGAAATCTTATCTTAAGCTTAAGCTTAGGGTTATGAATGAGTGGTAACTTTGGATGGGTCATAAGGTGGGGGCCCCAGTGGGCGGTCCGATCAGTGCGGACCGTAAGGACAGTCCTTATTGGACCGCCTCCCATATATAAATATATATATCTCACACTGAATATTGAATCAAAATGGAAATATCACTCTGATAAGAGTGAAGTTTAAACACACAAAGGGTTCATTTATGTCTTAAGATGAAGATATGTGGAAACCTTTGTGACTTTTACTTTTAACAGAAACAAGATGAATCTCTTCTTGAGGATATCTGGGTTCTGTTGAGAGCAGGAAGAATGGAGGAGGCATGCGAGCTTTGCCGATCGGCTGGGCAGGTAAGTAAATTTCCCACCAAGTATTTGGTTTTTAAGCCTGTAAGACCTTATATTGTTAACGGGATCCTTCCTTTTCCCCCTTTAAAAGCCGTGGAGAGCTGCCACTCTATGCCCATTTGGAGGGTTGGACCAATTCCCTTCCATTGAAGCTCTACAAAAGAATGGGAAAAACAGGGCCTTGCAAGCCATGGAACTGGAAAGTGGCGTTGGACACCAACGGCGTCTTTGGAAATGGGCCTCTTATTGTGCTTCAGAGGTAGGCATGGAAGATTTTGGTCTTTATACAATCATTATGAGTTTATCAGCTTATAACTGTTCAATCTATCATAAATACACCCACAATTTTCTATATCCTTACTATGAACACTCTGAAGAAAAGAAAAATGCTTTGATACTGAGATACCCCCCCCCCCCCCCCCCCCCCCCCCCAAAAAAAAAAAAAAAAACTTTGAAATCCATGTCCATCCTCTCTGTCTTGAAAGCTGTATAATTTAAATGTCCGGTATTGTTTCTGTTGGTACAAACTTACTGTAGATTTTTGTGGTCCTCTTGTCTTAGATACGTGATATAATTGCTTAAAAATGTCGAGATTGTCCTTTGTTGAATTCTGCATACCCTGGGTCAATTTCTGGAGTAATGGCTGCTCCGCAAGGTTGCAATGGTTCTTCTGTCTAAAGATTCTCTGAAGATAAATGAAATAATGATGTTCTTTTTACTGCTTCTATCTATATTGTGATGGAATGTGACTGACTGAGATTTTTTTATTTGTATTTTATTTTTGTTAAAGCTGATGGTTTTTTTTTTTATTGAATCTTCGTGTTGTAGAAAATTGGAGAACAAGATGCTGGAAGATATGAGTCAGCTGTTTATGCTTCCCAGTGTAGTAACCTGAAGCGCCTACTTCCAATCTGTACAGACTGGGAGGTTGTCTCACCTATTCATCATTCTTGGACCATCCTGTCATTATTTTGCACAGTTCTCTCAATTCCTGTCTTTGAGATACTGATTTGAATTTAATAGTTGAATTTAATACCTATTAAATTTATTTAAAACATCCAGATGCATGGGCAGTCACAGAATCTTGGAAGATTTCCACCTCCCACCATTAATGTATATTTCTTAAATTACCTACTAGCTGGGAAAAATGGAATATTGATGGATTTGAATAGTATTCGAACCGAATCCTCAATCCTGCAATAAAGTTTATTTTTACTTGGTGGTCCTCGTCCGCAAGTTTTAAGATTCCTGCCTTATTAAGTTCTTGCAGATTCTAAGTGTCTGAAGACATTATCTATTCTTCTTGGTATCTTTGCTAATATGGGTGGTTATTAAATGCTATCTCTAGTTTTTCACACAACCAATGATTATTATTATTATTTTTCCAGTCAGCTTGCTGGGCAATGGCAAAGTCATGGCTTGATGTCCAGGTGGATTTAGAACTGGCAAACTTTCAGACAGGTAGACTAGAAAAGTTGAAAAATTATGGAGATGCTATGGATGTGTCTGGACAAGGAGATCAGCCCACGCGGCCTTCTGTTGGTCTGGAAGATTGGCCATTCCATGTTCTGGACCAGCAACCACGGGATCTTCCTGCACTGCTTCAGAAACTGCATTCAGGGTATGATGGCACCAAGTTGTTCACTTTTCTTTTTGAAGATTAAAGGGTACTTTTGCTGCTGTGTACACTTGCTTCATTTGGTGTTTTGGTTCTTTGCCAATTATACGATTGGCTCCACCTATTATTGGAGGATACCTAAAAACCTCTTAAACTGTAGCATCCTATTGTTAACTACTTGACGATGATCTCATTTAAAGGAATATAGAAGCAGTGTACATTCAGAGAAAAATTCTCTAACATGTTTTTTCAATATTTAAATTCACTAACATTGAATGGTTAGGATTGGAAAATTTTGGGACACACTTTGTCCAATGCAGAGCCTACCAAAACAACAGTCGAATTCCATTGCTTACGAGTTGCCAGTTGATTTGGTGACTTGGCCAAGTTAACTTGGCGCGGCATGAAGGGGAGCGAGTCAGCTAGTTGGTTCCTATGTAGCTGACCCCACTAGAGTTGGGACAGGGTTTTGAAGATGCACACAAACACACACAGAGTAACGTCATCCTTTCTGATTTTTCTAATGGTTCTGCTTGGTGCAGTGACATGGTACATGAATCCGTGTCTCGAGGGTGCAAGGAGCAACATCGACAAATTGAGGTAAGAATCGAAGGTTAGTCATTTGGCCAATTTTTCTTATTTGTTCTTTGCAATTTTCTCATTTTTTTTAATTTTCATTTTCATTTTCCTTCTCTTTTTTTTCCCCTCCTTTTGAATGCACAGTCTCTTACTAATCATTGTTAAACAGATGAACCTCATGGTAGGAGATATTGCGCATCTGCTGGATCTTATATGGTCATGGATATCGCCTACCGATTATGATCAACATGTCTTCAGGTAACTAGTTGTCATAGATGTTTTCTAAAAGAACTCTTCCTTGTAACTTAATGCCACAGTATCTCTGTCTTGACTTGCATCTGAAGTTTCATGTTTTTTCTTTCCTTTTTTCAATTTTTTTCCAGGCCTCATGGTGATCCTCAGATGATCCGCTTTGGTGCACACTTGGTGCTTGTTCTTAGATATCTACTTGCTGATGAAATAAAGGATGCTTTCAAGGAAAAGCTGATGACAGTTGGTGATCGCATTCTCCAGATGTAAGTACGTCTAATTCTTCACTTGCAACTAAGCAACATGCTGTGTAAATGGAAAGATCTTATGATTATATATTGAACAGGTTAAAAACAACAGGCTGTCTCTCTCTCTCTCTCTCTCTCTCTCTCTCTCTCTCTCTCTCTCTCTCTCTCCCTGCAGAAAATGGTTGGGGAAACCAGTCTCTGAACGTGGAGAATAGGAAAAATCGGGCCGGGATGGGCTTTGGGCTCTCTGCAGGTGTTGAGAAATTGTTTTGGCCAAACCGAATAATTTTGGGCAATTCAAAATTTTGCCAAAATATTTTGGAAAAATTTAATATATAAAATAAATATTTAAGTAGTGAAATTTGGTAGTCTCTATTTCCTATGAGGGGTGAAATCTGATTAAGACCCACATTATTATAGTAAAACTTTTTCTAGGGCCCACATATGAGTGGTCTTATTTTAAAGCTAAATTATAGTTTTAATATATGAGCCATAGGCCATGAGTGCAGCTCACAGACCTGACCCGTTATTGTTCGCCCCTTTATGGCTTATTAAAAGGGCGAAAGTGTTTTTCGTTGCACCTCTTTTTTATTGACCGAACGAACCAAACGAAATGAAAATGAAGAAGAAGCAACGACGACGGTGATTAGTAGCAGTTGTGACGGCCGTGAGCCTGTGACAAGTAGCAGCAGCCCTCCAATCTGGGTACGTTATTCTTCTTCTTCTTTTGCCTTTTTTCTTGTGAAGTCCTTTTATGTGAATGCTGCAACCTTCTTCTTCTACTCTCTCTTCTTCTCCTTTCAATCAAATAGCAGATAGTGGAGGGAAGGGATTAGTTTTTTTTTTTTTTTTTCCTTTAATAATATTGGAGGGGATAGAATGAAAGGATTAGGGCTTTCTTTTTCCTTTAAAAGTTTCGGATGAAATGAGCAATTTCAGACTTGTTCGACTGAAATCAGACTTAGGGACTGAAATTGCCTAACATGTCTGAAACTTGGGCCGAAATTTTCTAGAGAAGTTGTTCGTTTTGGATTACTGTCCGAACTGAACAATTTCTGCTATTTCGGCCAAAATGAACCAAATTTTGTTACTATGTCTTTGCCACTTAATCCAAGCCTGACCCATATTTTAAATGGGCAAAAACTTAATGCAGGTCCACCGCCAGTACTATAACCTAAGGCACAAGCCCGGCCCAAAGCATGCTGGGCCTGGGTCTGGCTGGCTTGATCCATGAGCACTCCTAGGATCAACTAGGAACTTGGATTAGTGATGGGGTTGTGAATATCTCTTGTTCGGCTCAGCTAAGTCATTTCTAGGTTTAGCTTGCAATCATATCAATATAAGCCTATGCTCACATGTGAACTAAGCATACATTTTTTCTCAAAATGGCCCCAAAATGAGCACAAATGGAGGCCCTTATAACCACCCCTATCCGACGCATGATTCTGCCACTGAGAATCTTCCGGCCGGCGTCTGGATACCTTCTGCTTTCGTGCATGCTGATGCTTTCTTCCATAGGGTGGCGTAAATCCCTTCTTTAATATTGCCAGGGGTTGGGCTCACTCACTTTCTTTCTATAGAAAATGGTTCAATCATAAGCTTCTGTGATCGGAGCTAGCATCTCAAGGAGCCATAAGCCTGCCTGTGCCGCCCCTAAGTCTTGGATATTTTGGCGCAGGTTGGAGCCCCTTCATGAAATTGAAGAGCCGGTCCTCTTTCGTCATATCCACAATGTCCAAGGAGAACTATGAAAGATTGCCTTCACATACTCGCGTATGGGGGCCTGTTTGCTTCAAGCTCATCAACATGGCAGACCACAACCGGACGGAATCCCTCAATTCTGCCCGAAACTCGTCCCCAAAATGGATCTAATTGCACTTCACGCTCCGCATTCCCCACCCACCTACTTACCCAACACACACATGGGGGAAAAAATGAAAGGAAAGAAAGAACTAAAAAGGACAACGTAACTACACCCAAGAAGAAGGAGACGTGGAGAGGGTGGTGGGGTGGCGCTCAGAAGAAAAGAAAGGCAAAAGTGGGCCTGCTTGAAGGAAAGAAAGATTTTTTTTTTGAATGGTAATGCAATTTTATTAGAAGCAAATCAACAAAGGAGCCATATTGAGAAGCAAGAAATGAAAGCAAAAGGAAAAAAAGAAAAGCCAAACCTCAAAGCCGCAGCTTACTCAGCAAGCAAAATACAATTATCAAGTACAAGATTATCGCTTCCGACACCCAATTTTGCTAGAGTGTCATCCGCCCCGTTTGTAGACCGCTTAATGTGATTAAGGAAACATCAAGCTTGGAGACCAATACCGCCACCTCGACACACAAATCCGCTAGGCGCCAGGGCGGATTTGAAGAACCAAAAAAGCCCATCTTATGGCACATAAAGAGTTCCTTTCGACAATGAAGTTCCTAAAACCTAACTCGTTAACTTCTCAAAGACTTGTCTGAACAACAATCATCTTAGCCTCATTTACTGTTTTGAAACCTGAAGGACCCCAAAAAGAGATAAGCTTAACGCTGACACTATCTTTGAAATCACCCCCAATACTTGATTGGCCCGGGTTACCAAGAGCACTCTTGTCGAAATTAAAACTAGGTTAGGCATGTAGGCTTACATGTAGGGCAGAACCGGGGCAGAATGGGATGTGTGAATGCCACCTCTTTCCAACATCTGCTGATATCATCTATTGAGTATACTCGAAAATTAGGAAGGACAGAGGCCCAAGAAGTGACGAGGTATTTAACCTTGAAAGCCATGACTTCTTTGGAGGAGGGAACCCCTTTAAAACACCTTGAATTTCTTTTTTTCCAAAGGGTCCAAATGACAGCCAGAAAAGATGTTTTCCACATGATCTTTCCTCTAGCAGAGCTAACTCCCATAGACCATGCTAGATAGGAAGCCTTCAGAGAATCCTATGGAACCCAACAGCAATCGAACCATGACAGAGCCGAACTCCATAAAAAGCTGGCCACCTCGCAATGCAAAAACAAGTGGTCTACTGATTCAGCATACCTCAAGCACATAGGACAGTAGTTAACAATAATAATGTTGCGATTGCAAAGATTGTCCATAGTGAGGACAATATTCGAAATGACCAGCCAAGTGAAGGCCCCTACCCTACGAGGAGCTTTAGACTTCCATACTTCCTTGAACGGAAACTCTGATAAGTCTGAAGCAACACCACCTGTCAAGGCCAAGAAAAATGAAGGTACAGAGACTCAAAGAGAGATCCATCAATTGTACCTGTCCAGACTCTCTTATCCTTTCGACCATCTACAATGAAGACACTACTCAACACAGTAAAGAAAGATAAGGGTGAAGGAAGGAAAGATAAGAGTGGGCTCTTCTTTTCATCACTGTTGATGATCAATAAAATGTTGGATTATGCGAGGAATAGCTGAAAATGGAAGAGGGAAGGAGATACCTAGAGAGTTGCTAGTGGATCAATGAAGAAGAAAGAAAGAAAGGAGGCCATTAAGGAGGCATACTTAGGCAATGAGATGATGGCGACAACTAACAAGCAGTTGCATGTGATGGTGTTGTAAGAAGTAAGTTGACCATGCAGCCATGGAGACGAGGAATGTTGAAAGCATTGCTAGTGCTAGACTTGTGTTGAAATAAATTGTTAAAAATCTAGTCGCATGCGTTTGTTGTGAAAGCTATAAGGATGTGTATGTGGTCTGGGCCTTCAAGCCTGCAATACTAAGCTTGAGCTTGGCCCAGTTACTAAGCGGGATGAATTCTAGGTTGAAGCCCTACCCATAAAGTCAAATTGTAGGCTTGAACCAACTCAAAGTGGGTTGTGCCTAACCAAGCTCGTGCTAGCTTGACCCATGTGCAATTGCTTGGTCTCAACTCAATTGCTTCCTGAGTGGACATGTTGAACTTGGATTGGACAAGTGCATGTCATAAACTGATTGACCTAGTCGGTCAATTTGCAACTTTGCTTGACTCATCTTGGTGTAGCTGAGTGTGAATTAAACACAAATATCAGTTATATTAGTAAATTGTTGAGGTAATGGGTAAGGGTCGGGCTGACCACTTTGGTAACACATGAACGACTGTGAACCCAATTTGTTTATTTATCAGGTTGGTAATCTTAACAAAAAACCCTTAATTACTAGGTTGTTGTTGGGCTGGGTTGGTGGCTTGGATTGCTGCAACTCAAGTCAGGTTGGGTAATTAGCATGGACCCTAAGTTGTTTGGTTGGATTGAAGTCTGATTGGCAGGTTCAATCAGTAATTTCCACTCAAGTACATCAAGAATTGCCACTGCAAGTATATTATTAATACTCAGGTGCAGATGTCTCAAATGTCATGGCCCCGGAGTTTTTGACAACCATCCAAATGTTGCTCATTGTTGGATTCAAATTCTAGAAGATGATGCCTTCTAAAATCATTAAACTTGAGGGCCATGGATCAAAGGGTTAGGATGATTTAATTGGCTTGAGATTTTGCACACAAGTAGGTCCTCATGATTGTTGTGGCCCCAAGTGTGTCCCACAAGCCAGTCCACTCGGAGTGTCTTGTGAAACATTCCACAAAGGAGCATAGCCCTATATATATGGCTATAGCCTTTTGCTCCTGTACATTTGTTCACATGGAGCTTAACCACCACCACCACCACCACACACACACATCACACACACAAATCCCGAAAAAAAAAACCCCAACCAACCCGCACACATGCGTCACGTTTTCTATGGAGCTACATCAATCTATTGTGAGTAGATCGTTGGACCAAGGGTCAATTTTATATATATATATATATAATATAGGGAAATAATCATGTGAGAGTAACTCTCACACTACTATAAGAGTAAAGGGGGGAGACCCTCATATAGAGGCTGTTGGCATTGGATACGAATCCAATGGCGCCCCCCCCCGCCCCCCCAATTCTCTAATAGTTAGAGAGTTACTCTCATAGGAGCATTTCCCATATATATATATGAGATCATTTGTGGCATTTATGATGGAGTGGTAATGAGTGTAATAACTACCCGTGGAGGGACATGTGAGTTTTTAGTGACTTTAGGTTTGCATCAGGGATCAGCTTAAGCCTCCTTTCTCTTTAAATTGATTATAGATGAGTTAATTGCTCATATTCAAGAGGAGGAACGTCGTTGTATGTTGTTTGCTGATGATAGTGTTGGTAAATGAATCGAGAGATGGTGTAAATGTGAAACTTGAGAAATGACGGAGGTTTTAGAATCCAAGGGCTTTAACATAAGTTTGCTAAGACGGACTGTATGGAGTGCAACTTTGGTGGACATGTACAAAGAGCTGAAATTACTATGAGAATTGAAGCTCAAGAGACATCACAAAGAAATTCATTCTGATACCTAAGTTTGATGATTAGTAAGGATGGAGAGGTTGGGAAAGATATAGAGCATAGGATAAAAGTGGGATTGTTGAAGTGGAGACTTGCTTTCGGAGTGTTCTGTGACGAGCGTATACCAACAAGATTGAAGGGAAGATTTTATAGAACAACAATTAGACCAGTTATGACCTATGGAGTAGAACATTGGCCAATTAAGAGCAACACATACACAAAATGAGTATAGTAGAGATGAGAATGTTTTGGTGGATGTGTGGTAAACCTAGAAAGGATGGAATCGGACATGGGCACTTTTGAGCATTAGGGGTAGCACCAATAGATGACAAAATAAGAGAAATCCGTTTGGGATTTCTATGTAGCGCCGGTGAAGAAAAAATTTTCTATGTAGGTTGATAGTCCACCAAGGGAAGGTGTAGGCCGAAGAGGACATGGATAGAAGTACTAAGGTTGGATTTTAAAGATCAAGGAGTTTGGATTTTGGATCATTCAATTGGCTAGAAATTTGACATCTGGGGTGGTGCCACCTCAATCTTTCCATCCTCACACTTCTCATGATTAGTGTGGCCCTAGGTGGGCCCTAGCAGCTTAATTAGCCAACTGAAAATTGAAGCTACAATTCTTGTGAAATTTGCATAGGTTTTACCAGAATGGATACATATATATATTGCAAAGTATATTTATACTACCAGTTTGCTGACTCTGTTGTCTTTCCCCCACCAGTAGGGTTATAACTTTCAGATCTTTGATTTAGTTCTTTATACATTCTATCTTTCAGTTTGTTAATTTTCTTAAAAATCTTCCATTTGAATCTCAAAGAATATAAGCGCCTGTCTTATAAGAATTATCCATCTCTTATTGATTTGGAATCTTGCTTGTATTGCATGAATAAACTTTCATGTACTTCAACAGACTTGTGGCTGAATTTTATTGGTTGCTTTTAAATTATTTTTGTTGTAAATGAAAAGGTATTGCCAAAGAATGAGGGGGGAAAACAGAGGAATCAAAGAGACATGGTTCTGGAAAATAATTACTTTGAACGGTCTCATTGATAGTTGGACTGTAAACTTCCAAGATGTACTTAGTCTTTGTCTTTTTGTGTGTTCTTTTGTTTTACTGGTAATGTTTGTATAATAATAATGAGTCTGTCCTTTGTTGTCAAATCTAATTTCAGGTATGCCATGTATTTATTTTCCAAGCAGCATGATGATTTAGTTGGAGTTTATGCTTCTCAGCTTGCATGCCATCTTTGCATTGATCTCTTTGTACAAATGATGGAACTACGGGTAAATGACAGGTGAGTGTCTTCTTTAAATGATTGAAGTTCTTCTAATTCTTAATCACTTAAAGCAGATGGTCATTTCCTCAATTGCATAAAAAAATAATGCCTCGTTGGTATATGGTTCTCATACCTGTATTGAACACCCCGCCTTGTAGAGTCTTGGACATTAGTATGTGGAGGAATTATGTGCTGGGAACCTGGGATCCACCTTTGGCAAACAGCTAAATAAGCCATTGATCCGGTGAGCCTAATTATTTTCATGGATGGCCATGCCTTAATATCTCCCGCGTTGGTTAATCCTGGCTATCCAATTGCTTGCGCATGATTGAACAATTTTAAAGAGTGGGTCCACATGCAGCAAGAGAAAGCAAAATCATAATCATTTGGGTCATTTGTTAGGAGATCATTCTGGGATATCTTCCATCCATGACAAGGCCAATGGACGAGTTGTTTGGGTCACCAGGAGGTAAGCCCCACATGTACACTCTGTTGGACTTGTTGACTGGTACAGCCTTGATGCGTGAATCAAAGAAGTTTATGTATATTTGGTTTTATAGTTAAAGGAGCTAAAATGTGTTTCCTGATATAATGATTCCTGTATATTCAGTTCAATCATGTATTTTTTTTGCTGTTATTTGCATCTGGCTTTGATTTTTTTGATAACATACATGTTTTGATCATGGATTTTGTCTATTAACCAGTGTACATGCTAAATATAAGCTCTTCCATTCCGCAATGGTACACTTACCTTTCTCTCCTGGGGATGACTCAAAAGGCTGTTTTGAAGATATTATTGAAAGGTTTGTTTCCAGCAGCATGATTCCTGACATCGAAGCTTGACTTTAGGTATATATTGTGCTTGCATAAAAATGTCCATAGCAGCTCTAACTTTCTATTTAAACGAACAGGGTTCTTTCAAGGTCCCGTGAAATCAAACTTGGTAAATATGATGAAAAATCATCTGATGTTGCAGAGCAGCATCGCTTACAGAGTCTTCAGAAGGCTATGGCGATTCAGTGGCTCTGCTTCTCACCGCCATCCACTATCAATGATTCTGAGATTATTAAATACAAACTTCTTGGGAAGGCATTAATGCATAGGTATTTTCATGGTAACCTTCATTTTGTTCTGTTTGTATTATGTATATTTGTTCAGTGACTTTGTATCTTATACCCTATATTTTATTTCCTTGGCATTATTCTATTAAGTGGAATGCTGCATAGCGCGGCGGTAGGCCCATTTATTAATTGTACCAAAAATCGGGTTCATTTGAAGGTTAGGCCGAATTTATTGGTATAAATGGGCCTTCAAGGTGTGCTTGGAAGAAATATTTATAAGCCTACCTTGCCCAGTCAATTTAGCAATCAGGCTCGTGAATCGTGATCTTTCAGCTGAAAAATAGTCTCAAGACCAATCATGGATGCCCTTTTTGGAAGGCAGATGGGAGGGCCTGTCTTTTTGCTGTCTCAAATGTTTCGTGCACTTTTTGATCATGTAGAGTTTTGTTTGGCTTCTTGTCAATTTGGAAACAGCCTGGCCTTTTATGTCTCCTATATTTTGCACACTATTCAATTATGCAGAGCTGTGTTTGGCTTCTTATTGGTATGAAAACAGAGAAAATTCTCTCCTTATTTTGGAAATTTGCATTAATAAAAAGGAAACTGGTATTCTCATTCCTGTGCCCCTGATATGGCAGGAAGTCACAAGAAGCATTAATCAATACATTATTAGCCTTACCCCATTTATTTTGTTTTCCATGTTACTTTGTTTATGCTCCAAGAATTCTAATTCTTGTGTTTTCTCCAGTAACATATTGTTCAGGGAATTTGCCCTCATATCTATGTGGAGAGTTCCTAAGATGCCCATTGGAGCACACATGTTACTCAGCTTCCTTGCTGAGCCTTTGAAACAGCCTCTGGATGCTCTTCTTTCCAATGAGGACCATGACTTCTCTGAGAATAAGCATGAGTTTGAGGACTGGGTACGCTTTCATTTATAACCTGGTTATCAAGATCTTTACACTTGCTCTGATAATTTAGTAGGGCTGTTCTTGGCTTGTGCCCCCTTAGGGGCAATGACCTGGCCTGCCTTCAGCCTGACTGAGCCTGAGATTAAACTTTTAGTTTGTAGTGGGATTAAAAAGCCCTTTTCAGTACTAATATTCTAGTATTAAATGAACAGCGCGAGTATTATTCATGTGATGCAACATATAGAAACTGGCTTAAAATAGAGTTGGAGAATGCGGAAGTTCCTCCGCCTGATCTTTCAATTGAAGAGAGGGAGAAAGCAAATGCTGCAGCGAGAGAGACACTAAATTCATCTTTGTTACTGTTACAAAGTGAGTACTTCTCAGCACCTTCTGTTGTGCCTCAGACTCTCATTGCAATTCATTTCATTTAGAACTTTATGTTAGGAGGCACTTGTTCATCCATTTCAATTTTCACTTTTTAAAATCTCTCTAAGAAAAAAAGAATAAAAAAAATAAGCTTGTAATTGTATATGGAGACCTATGGTTTAAATTACGTGCGTTGAGATTTAATAGCTTTTTTTTTTTTTTTTGAAGGAAAGGGAAACTCATGGCTGACTACGGCTCAGAATAATGTCTATGAATCATCAGAGAGCGTGTTTCTTGAATTACACGCCACCGCAATGCTTTGTCTACCTTCTGGCGAATGCATGCCTCCAGATGCTACATCATGCACTACATTGACAAGTGCGCTGTATTCTTCAGTCAGTGAGGCAGTCCTGTTAAAGCGCCAATTTATGGTATACCTTTGGATTTTGTTTGGTTTCCTGCATTGCATCACTAGCAATTTTACAGAATCTATGAATGCTAGGTATATCATTAATTTTTCAAAATTAACTACAACATTTGGATTTGATCTGTTTGTTGTTATTTGTGGATGAGTGACTTAACAAATTGACAAATTGACTATTTTTCATTTCAGTACTACACTTTGAGGACATATTGGAAGGTGTTTTTTTTTTTAGTAATGTGATTTTGAATTAAAGTAGAATAGAGAATGTACAACAAGAATTAGGAAAATATAAAAATATGTTCTCAAAGCTTTAGAACAAATAGTAACACTTGACTCGGTGAGCAAATGAGCTTCCAAAAGGCATCTGGAAAGACACACATGATATATATATATATATATATGGGTGAGAGATATATCTCATAGGAGCATCTCCCTATATATATATATATATTTTGTGTGTGTGTGTGTGTGTGAGTGGGGTGGGGGGTTTGGGGTTTCGGGAAATTGTTTGGGGTTCATGTGGTTGCAATTTATAATGCAATTTAAGTGTTTAATGCATTAGACTTCTAGGGGTTATGTAAGTGATAATTTGGTCCACCCAGTTCTATGTCAAGACCTATTCATCCTGCTTCCCTCTGTGCTACCATGCAACCAAGTGGGCCCCATAACAGGGTCTCTTGTTTTGTTAACAAATGCCCTGGCGTACATGCGTGTGAATTCTTTACCTAGGAGCAGTCCATGTATATAGAGTAGTAAGTGAACCTTCTTGTGAGGGCATTCTCACCCCTACTTCCAGGGGTGGGCATGCACCCTGGTGGTTCCCACCAGCTCTGCGTATAAACGTTAAGTGCTGCTTGTGGGGAGAATTACTGTCTTAATACGCACACATGTTTGTGTATGACCAGGTTAATCGTGGCTTAGGAATGGTCCAAAGCCTGTGGTTCTGCCTCCCACACGCACACCAAGCCTATCACACATTACCCACTTCCGCCTATCCCCACACATCTGAATTTTGTAGGTCCCCCCTAATTGATCATGGAAAATTTAACCTTGCGTCTCTGGCCAGCCTTTTTCCCGCTTTGGAACGGCCAAAGCCTGTGGCTGTGTTCTCCCACCTAGGTCATGTAAAAAAAAACAAAGAAAAAAGCCAGTACCAAATGATCGACCTAAGCCCTAGACTGCCTCCTAGCACATGCATCCACTTTTATTTAATGGCTGGGAATTGGACAACTTTAAGGACCTCAAAACAGTAATTATCATGATCAAATGATTCCCATTTTTTTTTTTTGCACACATAGGTCATATGGAGACCTTCAAAGCCCTATACCCTTCATCATTGTCATGCTTTTAGGTGGACCGCATAGGCTATATCATTCCAAAGCTAGGAACGGCCTGGCCACTCCTAAAAATGATGGTGTATATGATTCTAATGGGCATGAGACAGGTTCCTAGTCCCACCCTTAAACCCAAATCAATGTTCCGGCCGTCTCATAAGGCTGGACACTCCCTGGATTAGAACCTTTGATAGCTATACCCTCAACTGTTGACTGATGGCACAACTAACAGTTGCTTGGTTTTGTTCCATGAAGTCTCGTGTGATTTTTCTTTTACAGGAATGCAATAAGTAGTTCAAATGTAAAATGTCCTGCCTATGATTATTATTATTTTAATTTTCTATTGTGTAGCATGTTCTGGGTCTTTCATAATATGAAAGACTAATATCTTAAGAATAATGCTTGCATAATGCATACTTCTAAACTATGTGATATAACCTTTGCATGTGTCTATTCTTGGATTTCTGGGATTGATTGTTTATTGATAACTTATGATGAGCAGGTTAATGTTGCTATTTCTGCAAGAGACAATTACTGTGTTGAGGTTATACTTCGCTGCTTGGCCGTGGAGGGTGATGGGCTTGGGCTACATGAAAGAAATGATGGGGGAATCCTTGCCACTGTCATGGCAGCTGGCTTTAAAGGTATAAAAACATGATTATCAGATGTGTTGCTATCCCATATTCTTTTTCCTGATACTGAAACCATTGCAGGTGAGCTGGCTAGATTTCATGCTGGGGTTACTATGGAAATTTCACGACTGGATGCTTGGTATTCGAATGACGATGGCTCCCTGACAAGCCCTGCTACGTACATTGTTCGGGGCCTCTGTCGGAAGTGTTGCCTTCCTGAAATCATTCTTCGGTGTATGCAGGTGGGCTTCTGTTTTGATTGCCTTTATTGCTTAAATATTGGTGCAAATCTCTCCTTTTTTTCATTTTCTGAAATGGGATATATCCTCAATAATTTTGTTGGTAAGATTCAGTTCTAATTTTGGACGTTGCTTCATTGCTTTAATATTGTCTTTAAATTGATGTGCCTGTATCCATGTGAATTATTTTGTTTAAAGAAAGGATTTGTAATGAAGTCATAACTCATAAGAAAGAACTGGACTCGTAGATTTTGTTTAGTAGGTGCCAGACTGGATACTAAAAACCCAATGCTGTTTAATTCCAAGCTCATTGAAGCACAGCTTTTGTGATTTAGATGATGAAGGTTGATGAGATTTAATGTTAGACCATTTCCAACTTAAAACAACTAGTTAACATCTTTAAACACTTAGTACATGTCAGAAGCCCATGCTAGCATAGAATGGGAAAACTGGTGTCTTGCATGGCCTTGGTATGAGACGACATACATACACCTATTGTGATGTGTTGTAAGAAGAAAAGCAACAAAATTGTAAGGAAATAGTCTGGTTGAACTAGGGCTGTCTGGAAGTAAAATCTATGTTGCTATCTTTGTAGGTTTCTGTCTCTCTCGCGGAATCAGGAGATTCATCTGAAGCTTGTGATGAATTGATTGAATTGGTCTCTTCTCCAGAGTCAGGGTTGATCAACTTATTTAGTCAGCATCAGTTGCAGGTATGAAATAAGTTAACCTGTTCTTTATGCATTCACATTCACATTTAAATTCTTTGATTAAAGGGTGTTTTCAAATATTCACTTACAATGTCGATGCCACTGAACTTCTCCAGGAATTTCTATTGTTTGAAAGAGAATGTTCAATAGCAAAGATGGAGTCTCAAGAGGACATTTCCGTGGTTGATTTTTAACATCAGGTATTTGGTCTGGTATTTTGGGTAACATCTGTCTTATGATGCACAGATACTTAAAAAATGTGCAACATATTGGGTCCTATCGTATCTGATACTCAACTTTTTTACGTGTAAAATTCATGTCTTTGCCGTGGTTATGGCGTGTCCCTGAGGTATCCATGCTGTAGCTGGGCATCATAGGTCTCATCTCATTGTGATGTGGGCCCAAATTATTGCACCGTTGCCCAATAATATCCATATGTAGGTTCTTAATTTTGATGGCTGTGGTTATCCACGGCCATTGGCATTGGTATTTGTAAACATGGATGGTGGTTCATTTTATTTTGAGTTTGGGGTGAGATTTTCTGTGATGCTTATATATTTTTTTTTACCTTTTTGCCCTTTTTTTCAATGTTGACTTTTCTGCTGCCAGTCAAAACGCCGGACCTGTTTGCAGCTGTGATTTGCAGTGTTGTATTGACCAGATTTTTTTGGCTTCATCAGTTTTAATATAGATGCAATAATCTGTCCTTCACATTATCACCTGCAGGATTCATGGAAATGTTTGGGCTGGGTGCAGATATGGAAGCGTTCACATGTGATTGCCTTAGATAAAGGCAAATACGGCTTGCAGCAGAAATTTATAAACTGAAAGGAATGATCTCTCTCCTGTAAGTCAAGTGCTAAATGAAGATGCAAGCATCCGAGTCTATGCAGATCAATGTTGTATGTAGCTTTACAAGGTTCTCACTCTTTTGTGATTGTATTAATCCCATTGGTCTGGATAGTTAGAAGGAAAGAAAATGCTCTCTTGCACACAGATGAGTTCAAATGGTTTCCTCTTTCAAATGTGGTGACGTGCTCATTGGTTTGGATTTATATTTTTATTTTTATAAATATGGGAATCCTCCCTGTTGGGCAGTCGATATGGACTTGGTTTTTGCTTGCTACATTGCCACAAGCCTGGTTAGAGACTCATTTTAGGCTCGCAATCTGAACCTGCGCTGGGATGTAGAATCAAGTGTTTTCCACCCAGTCCAAATATTAGAGTGCTGACAAACCAATTGATTCTACTCATTTATGTGCAGCGTTTGTCAACTGTGAGCAGCTAGATTTGACATTACTTTTGCTTTGGTTTGGGGTGGTTTCCAGCAGTTTTCATGGAGGTAAAATTGCGAGTGGAATTAACTTTGTATCCCACTAACAGTTCATGTTCCTGTAATTTCTATTGGGTTCGGTTGATCATATAGACTCCATGCAGTGAACCAGGCTCCCTGGTCAACTGTGCAGACCTTGCTTTGGGTAATTTGTGTGGCAATCGGTCTGGGCTTCTTGGGTGTGGAGGAGCAGGGCTTGGCCCATTAATAGGTTTGATCACAGATGTGGGACCGGTATGCTAAACTTGGGCTGAAGCTGGAGCAGATTATTCTACCAGAATCATATGTATACAATGAAATGGGCAGATGGACGGGTTTAGACGACCCATCGTATACTTGTGTCCACATAAGATACCAACTGAATGATGAACGGTCAATCATATTAGTTGATCATTAAAAAGTGGGTTCACTGTAAATGAAAGAAGGCTAGTTCAATCTTCAAGCCCGCCGCCAATCCACGGGTGGTTCAGTGCTCCGTTTCTGCAGGCATGACCACGGATCAGTCCTTGATAGTTTTCCTGTTGGTTAGAGAAAAGTATAGTGTATGTGGGTCATCATAGCAAAAAAAAAAAAAATCTCAGGCTCTACAGTGAAGAATAGGGAAATTTAGTGGAGAGTTAAAGCTACTTTGAAGATCCTGGGAGTCGAAGGTTTCCCTAGTTCCTAATTTGACCAGGGATGCCTGTTTTGAGCATGTAGGACAAAAAAGCAAAAGAAAGCCAAAAAAAAAAAAAAGAGAAGAAAAGAATCTGGAATACAAAGTGAACATAAAGGGAAGGAGCTCATTTTTTTTTTTTTCTAACTCGGAACTAGAAAAATAAGAACCTGAAATATAGGTTTTGAGATTTGCTAACTGCTAAAGTCAGCCCATGGGACACAACTGGCTGTCTTCTCAAAATTATCTGAATATAACCAAACACATTGTTACCATTAAAAAAGTCTTTTCCCTGACTATACTGGGATTGGCTACATAAATTCTATTTTTCTATCCAAAATCAAATTTAAAAAAAGTTACACCTTTTCAAATTTATTTTTACTAACTACATCTACAACTTTAATTTGTCATATCCTTTTGACCCCTCTTTAGCAATCACCTACTTTACACAGTAGGAAAATCAGTTCTTTTAACTCTACGAGATCATTTCTCCACAAGTGGTAGCTGCCAGTAGAGAGTGAAAACATAATATTAGAATCCAACATCACGCACTATAAAATTCATATAAATGGCTTTTTATGTGACGACCTGTATTGAGACAACAGGCTTGAGTTGCAACACGCACCACCTGAAACCACATTCATCTCTGAAATTTTCTTGGTATCACGATGGGCTTCGGTACAATTGTATAAATAGGAATCAGAGTCTTATTCCCTCTTTTCTAATGCAAGATAATTTAGTATACAAATCAGAATGCAAGTGGGGAAAAGGGAGGCCGTGGCTCTCAGGTTCATGTGTCGGGTACATTCAAGTGCTGGAAAAGCTCTGGGAGATGTGCATTTGTGAGCTTCGTCCTCTTGCTTATCTCACGTTTCTTCTTGGGCTTGGGCTTGCTGTGGTTGATTCCATGCATTTGGGCCATGGCCTTCCGCCGAGCAGTATTGGTTGCAGGCTTCATACCGTTCTTCTGGAGATCCTTCTCAATGTCAACCATGTCGCGTGGCAGCTCGATCCCTCGGAAAAGTAGCTTCAAATCATCGTCCACCTTTATCAGCGGTACCTTGGGATCGTTTGGATATGCGATGTCTTCCTGGGAGTCCAGATTGGACAGCAGCCATATTTGACCTGAAGACTTCAAGGCCTGCATGCAAATATAACTATGAAACAAACCTACCCTCCCTTGTACATTTGAAGACAACCTTCTAGTCATCCAAACTATTATTCAGGTCTTGTCATGGATGGGTGATGCACCAAAAATCTTCCCACCGGGGAATACCTACAGTATGCTATCATCCATAAATGTCCAGTGGGCTTAATACTGAAGGGTGGCCAAAACATTCTTCCACTTCAGTCAAATAGAAACCATTAATTTATGTGGTCCAACCATCGGTTCCATGTGGTCGATGAGCTACACTCTAAATTGAGGATAACATGTGAGGTCTCCTGGTGATACAAGACCTTAAGGTGAATGATGACATTTTCATGGCCAAGAATATTCCATGCCTGTTGATCCTGACCATCATGTGATGGCCAGAATCATTAGACAAATAACAAAGTGCCCCTTTCAATGTTCTCGAACTCTACTGATTTAAGTTTCTTTTTTGATAGGACATAATTCTCCTTGGATGTTGAGCATCGAAGTATTGCAACACTCAAATTAAAATCTTGACATAATGAATAGTAACTCCTAGGTTTCAGCCACCCAACACCAGCATTATGTGATCCATCAAGTTTGCAGTGATTATGCCCCTACACAGATCAACCTATCTGTGCAGCCATGCAGGCCATCAAGATGCAGATGTACATCATCCTAATCATCCAGACGTGAGTTCTGTGTCCTGGGGCCCAGCCAAACATAGCGATGGTCCCCTTATCAGGCCTGGTATATTAACTCTCCAGTGCTCAAGATTCAATTCACACATGACATGAGGCCCACCCTTGCCTGGGCCTGTTTGATTTTCAAGCCAATTCATCTGTACAATGGCTCCAGCTGCTCACATGAATGTGTCACATTAGGCCGCATCACCGATGGCTTTTGGGATCTATATAGCTATTTTGATAACCACTGGGACCTTTTCTGATCTGATATATTAAGGAAGAACAGTAATTCTTTCGAACAATTTTTCAGTAATTACTATTTTATAGGTATCATCGAACATTTCAATTTCTGGACAACAGTTCCTCAACTACAGCCATGCAAAATGCGAAGCCACACACATACCTGTAAATCATCCATAACAGATGGGTATGCATCCTTGAGATCAACAATAGCAATGCCCTCCGGAAACTTCCGTACCAAATCAAGCAGCTGCTTCTTGTCCTTCAAATCATGTTTGGACTGCAAATTCAATAAAATCAGATGATTTGATTCTCAGTCGTTAGGTGGAAAGTTTTCATTAAGAGCATAATTTGTCTAATCTAAAAGGAAAAAAGGGCGCACATGTGGTACAAGTGGATGCACGATAATTTTCAATGCATGGAAAGCATAAACCACTCATTTTTGCATTTAACATATCAATCATATCAGGCTGAACAAAAAATAAAATAAAATAAAATAAACTCTGGAAAAGAATGATAATAGAAAAGTGCTATCTTTCACATAGAAAAAAGAGTCTCAACCCTCAGAAAATGTCAAAAAGCTGGGAATCAACCCAGTTTTCCAATAAATCAAGTTGATACAGAGAAAATTTGGCATTCCTTAGGTATGTACGTATGCATGCATGATGACAAATCCCTCCACATGGATGCACTTGGTAGGAAGTGTAAACCTGCACCAAACACTCCCCACCCCTCCCCTTCCTCTTTCTTCTTCTTTCTCATTGTGCTGTGGGGCCACCTGAGTGCATGACAATTAGAGGTCTATATGTGGACCAGTGCTGGACCAAATATAAAATTGATCAGATTACCTGTTGAATCTGAGACCTCCAAGTTTAATAGTTAACTTGCAAACCAAGGGTAGTTGGATGTGGGAACGTCTATTTATGAGTTAAGAAACTTAGCCAAGAGTCTAATGGGATCTAGACACGTGTAGATTTCAAGACCTCAAAAGAAAATGGTGAAAACATGCCCAAAAAAAGAAAAAATAAGATGGAGTTCCAATCCAACGGTAAGTATAATGTATCAACTTGAGGTGAATGCCAATTCATTTGAGATGATCAGATTGATTATAGAGGGTCTTGGTGGGCCTTGATGGGCCTCATATAGCTCTTTACATGAGGGATGCCCTTCATCTGAAAATTGCAATTAGTCTGTGTATCTCATACAGCTCTTTACATGAGGGATGCCCTTCATCTGAAAATTGCAATGAGTCTATGTATCTCATACAGCTCTTTACATGAGGGATGCCCTTCATCTGAAAATTGCCATTAGTCTCCCTCACTCCCTCTCATCATTTCAATTAGGAGTACCTAAAAATTACCATGATTCAAGAACCAAACCACTGATATTAGGCACTTCCAATTTATTGGTTTATAAGAGCAATTGTTTCATTGACCAATCCAAGTGTGTAAAACATTCATATTTGTGCTTCGGGTGAGTGTCCATTTGAATGAGTGGGGGGTAATGAGAATGATTAGGTTGGATTTATCATTGATGGCCCCCCATTGTCCAAAATAAGAGAGGGCCTTAAACAATTAAGTCTATGCCCAAGCCTTAGATATATATATATATAAAAGAAAATTCTTATCCGAAGTCATTAGCACATAAAAATGAACGAGGATGAAGCTTAACCATCCAATCAATACACAAGATTAAGTCAGTTCAATAAAAAAAGGGACTTAATCTCTCTTTTTGTCCTGTGTGAGTGTTTGTGGGTGGGTGGGGGTAAGCATGCACTATCATTTCTAAAACTTGTGTGTTATCAAGGGGCTTGCTATTGTTGGATTCTTCAAGGGTCCTTTAGCCATCTATGATAGGGTGCAACATAGATTAACAGCTTCAGGTTCTTCAACAGTGAATAACAAAATTTTTTAGTTTTTCACTATTGCATTTTGAATGTAAACTGGTGGTAACCCTATAAAGCAGCATACACAGATGCTCCAACAGTATTATATGAGGGTTAGCAGGTGACTTCTCAAATGCAAAAAAAGAAAAAAGGCTTTCAAATGAGATAAATCCACATGTAAGGATACATGTGGAGGTCCGAGTCTCCTAGTACCAAGGCCTATCTATCATGGATGCAACCCCATCACAAACTGCCCTTAGATGAATTGGTACTCACCAAAATTAGATACTCATCTAAACTATATTCACTAATGATTGAATATTGAAAAAACAGGTATTAGTCAACACTCAACACATCGTTAACTTTGAGGCACTTAAGTCAATGGTTATCCTAATCCCATGACAGTCTCATCCAACCCTAATCCATAATTAGACCTTTTCATCCAGCCTAACCAAGCTGATTGGCATGCATCTAGGTGAGATGCCCCAGGAAGTCCACGAATGGGTTATATGCAACCTCCATTAGCATCACGGTGCTGGAATTTTTCTAGGGAGAAGAGCACGGACAATTACAGTTTAATTCTCTGTTTCTAAATGGGGGCGTGGTGGATAGCTGTGGTGGCAGTGGTAATTTGACTGGGCAGATTCAAATAATATTAAGCAGGAATGAGTCAATAATATATGATAGGACCTGGACACTCAAAAACAACTAACACCGCTGGGAAAATGCATGCCTTAGAATTTAAAAAGTAATAAGCCAATAATAATTAAGTATGTGTAAAAGTTCATTGTGAGAGTCCGATAGAAAATTTACCTTGTAAGAGAAACGCTTCCCATCATAATTGACTTTATGATTATTCCTCAGACTATCAAAGACAGCTTTATTAGCGTTCACATCAACATAACAGTTATCATTTATTTGCTCTGGTGTGAGAGCTTGCCTTGTCTGTACAGAAGTTCAAACCGAGATATTATATCAGCAGTTGATGCATGTCAAAAGAGCTTGTCAAAATCATGATAACATTATTCAGAGTATCAAATATGCAACTAAAATTTCAGAGGCAGAGATACAGCTAGACCAAGACAGATTGTAATATTGGGTTCTCTGTGATTTCCAATGAAATTAGCATAACAGATAAAGATGCCATTTTGGACCTACCAAGTTTCACCCTCATACCTGGTTATTGACCAAAGGGAAAATTGGCCAGGTTTAGGCCCAGTTGGAATCAACCAAGCGGAGAGATAACTGCCATCCATCTTTTTTTCTTTTTTTGATAACCAAGATTATTCCCATCCATCTAGGCTCAAGTTTATTATTTTCAATTATGATGCAAGGAATTCAACCGTTGCCCAAACCCAAGACACGCCATGAACCAGAACAAAAGGTCACAAACCTTAATATAAAATGCTACAAAACCATGACACAAACCTTAATACAAATGCTAAAGAACCAGGACCCACCCTGGTACATCTATATATCACACATAAAATCAAGGCCATACAACAACTGTGGGCCTCAAACCATTCCCAGGCCTCGATCTTGCCAGGATAGGTTTGCTCCAGCTCACTAATTTTGTGCAAACATGTCCAACTTGCCTCTAACATGAATGGTCTCTGAAACTATGTAATTATGCAGTCAAAGGTAGATGTAACGTCCCCAGTGCCCACAGATTTCACTCGTGGCCCATAGGTTCACATCAGATGCCCCTGTCATCTATGTCCTAGTGTATTTGTTTTCTCTCTATTTAAATAGGCAATAAGAATGATGACCATGTAAGTAATTTATTTCCATTATCTCATTAGAACATCCATGACCAAGATTGGCTTTATGGGCTTGTTGATGCCTTATCCTAAGCATTATAAAGTAGTTTGTAATAGGATTGTACCTTCATGCATAGGAATATTTTTTATACAAAAGTTCTGCCTTCATTATATGGAGCCAATGTTCGGTAATTAAGAATTGATGACAAAAGGTACATGTGGTTGAGATACGAATGTTAGTATGGATGTATAGAGTAACAAGAAATACAGAACCAGGAATGTATACATAAGAGGAAATTTACAAATGGTTCCAATAGAACATAACATTGAAGTGCATCATCCTTGATGATATTGGCATTTGATTAAAACTGAAAACAGCCAATGGAAGAAAAATATAAGTACTAGAAGGAACTAAAAGGAGGACACCCATGACGACTTGAAAAGAAATTAGCAAAAGTTACCTGTTAGAACGTGGAGTGCCTAATGGATGAATGGACAAGTAGAGAGCCTAAAGCTCACCAAATATATGGGTCAAGGCTCCAATGAACGTTTAACAATGTCCAATATTAGACGAACATTTTATTAAAAAGAGAGAACCATAAAAATATTTTAAGTACGCTTTGCACGCAATGATTTAGTGTGACTCTTACTAGATGTCGATGAGTATCTCCTGATGATTAAAAGTAGTCTGAGTGCTGGATACAGTGTTGAAAGAATCATGGCAACAATATTTTCAGAATATTTTTAATTCTCGTTCAACTCTTTCACAAAAAGAACATCTCTTCATAAAATAATTTCTGTTTTCAAATTTTTACAAGATTCAAATTATTTTTGTTGTCACAATCAGAGACATTAGCTAATCCGAGAAGTCTGTATAAGCATCTAAAATATCAGACCATGTTTATAGACTGAACCTCTCAAATATTAATATGCGCACACATAAAACAGCAGAAAGTGAAGATTCATACCTCTAGGAGTAGGTCTATAACACGTTTGATCTGAGCACCAACCGGGGACTTCCTAATTGTATTGATGTGCTGAAGTCTCTCAGTGTCATTTGAAAATTTGACTGCAGCAGGAGCTCTTGATGAAGATGAAGATGTACTCACAGGTACAACTTTCTGAGAATGGGAAGCCTTAGAGGTTGCTGCACGGGCAGCCGCAACACTAGTGAGTGTCGACTGGCACTTCTCTTGTTGCTGCTTGAACTTATTAAGACTTTCCTGCAATGAAGCCATCTGGAAAGAGAGACACATTCGTTAAAAGTGCCAAACAATTGTAATAATAATTACAAATAAATAAAAATAAAAAAGTGCCAAACCATTCAAAAGGCCAACTAAGAGATAATGCAGCTGAAAGTTGAAAAATAACAAGCTAGCATGAATACAGGTAAAGAAACGAACATACTGGAGATAGCTTTCAGGGAGGCAGCAGCAACAGCAACAAAAAATAATCACATGCATAAAGGTAGAGAAATGAATACTGGAGAGAGCTTTCAGGAAGGCAAGCAAACAACCACCAATGTATAGTTTTATAAACCCAAATCACAAGAACTCCATAACAATATCTCAGAAGCCCCTCCAAGAAAAGAAAGAGAGGAAAAAAAAAACTATACAATAAACTCAAGCCATGATTTTAATTGAGTAAATAACTTCTAATCCTAATGATTAAATATTCAACAATAAATAAATAAAACCTCTTACAAACAATAACGAAAACTTCATGTAAGCTTGTCACGATTTAGCCCTTATATTACAAAAGGATACTAGAACTTTGTTAAATAAAGAAGCAGACAACTAAATTGCAACAGACCCCCTCACAGCAAGTTATATCTCCTATAGGGTAGCATTTCAAGCCCGACTCTAACGTTAGCTACAACTTGCTGCCACCAAATTTTAGGTCTGGTGTTGAGATCCGAATGATAAAAATTAGTGAATCATTTTGAAATAGCTGTTGAAGATTAGAAGAATTTTGTTCTCGCAACAACAAAAGAAACCTAGAATCCGGCAGTCTTTGATCGTATCAAAACCACTCCCAGATAGCCCTAAATTCCTTCTAAGTAAAGCTCATAGGAGAGAATTGTACCTATGGTTGCCAGAGCAGAGACGATATGTCGTCTCTGAGGATTTGGGAAACACCAACTTCAGCTTTGAGAAGGATTTTGAGGAAGAGATGCTGCACACAGTGGTTTTGACAAAACAAATAGACGCCAAGGAAACGAAAAAGATATGTGTGCTCTTTTAGGCCCCTCATGGGCTGTTGGGCCCAATAATTACAGTGGGCTGGTAGGATTTTGATGCGCATATAACCATCTTGTTGGCAGGAATTCTTATTTAAGAATTGTATTGACAAGCATTACAAATTTTCTGAATGCTGTCTTGAATAACTTTTTCAAATGCTCAAGAGCAGTGTTTTTGGAATTTCGTTGAATGAATAAGGGATTAGGTCGAATTTCTAATGATCCATAGGCAGCAATTGACATTATATCGAAAATTTCAACACTTAAAAATTTCCTCCCTTAAAAGAATTCTTCCAAGTGAAGAGGCTCTTAGTCCTGCTGAATTGAAAAATTGATTCATCTAATACAGAGGAGGACCCAGGATTTTCGTTTAGGTGGGCTATTGCTAGAATTTTTTCAAATCAACAATAACAAAAGAAAAAAATGTATTCCATGTAAATAGACGCAAAATATTTAACTATATCAACTTAAAATATTTCTTGTTTGAAATGATGACAATTCATTTCTCCAAAATTTATATTATAAGAGAAGTATACTAAAAACAAAAAAGTCTCCCAAAAAATGAGGGCAAACCAACTATCCCCAAAAATAAAGGGTTCACAACCTCCAAAAAATCCAGGTTTCAACCCGAAGAATGAAGTACATATTAACGATTGGACATCAACTAACATACACTTCTCTCATCAAAAGTCATCTCAACTCCAAGCTCCAGTTTTTTACAATTGCCCTCTACGGCTCATCATTTTTTGAAAGCGCTGCATGATCGTTTCATCATAAATGCTATTGAATATGTCCTTTTCGATATACAGAAGCAAACAAGCATTCAGCCACTCATCTTCCATTCGATTACGCAATCGATTCACGATTTTCATAGCAGAAAATACCCTCTCAACAGTAGCAGTGGCAACTAATAGGGTTAGTGCTAGTTTCAAGAGCAAATAAATTAAAGGATATGCAATGTCCCTTTCTGTTTCAATCATCTTCTGAGCAAGGCCGCTAATTCCTTTGACTCCGAAAAACTTACTATTGGTGCGCATATCAGTGATATAAGTCAAAAGCTGACTATCAAGTCTCACCCAATCTAAGTCCGAAAAATCATTTGGATATAATTGAGAGAGCCGGATCGATAATTTGTACGAGCTTGACTTGATTGCTTGACAATAATCGGCTCAATGTGTTGCTCTTGATTCAATAAGTTCTGACACTTCTCATATGCTTGATTATAAACACTATTCGGGCCTCCCACTGTCCCACATGATTTTCTATTCTTTCTTTTTTCCTCCAACTTTTAAACATTTGGGTTATAAAAGCATCACAACGTGTTTCCTTCCCAAAAAGATAACAACACATGCAGAATGCAGCATCTTTTTCTATGATGTACTCCAACCAACTGCCCTAATCGTTAAACCAAAAAGGATTATATCGCCTCTTATCTTGTCCACCACCCGTATAAGGAAACTTATGGTCACAAGGCTGACAAGGCCCTTTTCTAGATATGCTCTTCGGACTTGGTCCCTATCCATAGGATGATAACTTGAGATTGGATTCCGTAACCCAGGATCTGCGGGAAGATCAATCAAGTTAACCTCTACACGCCTTTTCTTCAAGGATAATGGCATTTCATCATTCTTATCATCCTTTGGAATCGAAGACGGTGGATTGGTAGTTGATTGTTTTTTGTAATATTTTTCCATATCTGATTCAAAGATAAGGTCAATTACATCAAAATCCTCGCCAACCACCAATAATCACCATTTATAACATAGGTTAAAGACATGATTTTAAACAATTTCTTCCTTTTATAAGGAATCCTACTACTAACACCTGATTTGTAAATAAACTTTTAAGCCACAACACCCAAATCGCGAATCCTCAAGAAATTAGCACACAATTTGACAAGCAAACTACAACAATAATTAAGAAACTCTAAAGAAGTAATACACATTATCATGTAAAAATTAGTACCTCGTTATTATTTCCTTAAGCTCCAAACAGTTCCTTAATCATATGAATCTAAATGAGAGCACCTGTATTTATAATTTATAGATAAACATTATCAGCGAAATCATAAACATCATATTACGGGCCAAGAATAAAGTTTCCAAAATGAAAAAAGAGAAGAAGAAATAAGTAGTTAAAGCTTAAACATAGATAAAGACAATTAGATAAGACTTGCTCACAACAATTCTAGATCTATTCGAAACCAGGACATAGAACTGTTGTTAAGTGGGAAGCTCAGATTGTTTGGCTGGTGCTCTCCAAAACTCCCAAAATTGGTCAGATGGCTCATAGAACTGTAGGTTGTGCTTGAGTTTATTGGCCAACCAACAAACCACTGACCACCAACTATGTCATTTTAGTGAAATGGCCAACCAACACAACTTCTGGCAAGTGAAATGGCCAGCCAACACAACTATGTCATTTCAGTGTTTACCATTTTAGTGAAATGGCCAACAGTCAATGACCATATATCACCATATTCAACATCTGAATTAGGCTTATACCCACTATCTAAATCCTAAAAAGTTTGCTTTTGAATCCTATAAAGTTATCGTCTACCATCACTCTCCTGAAAAAACAACACAAAAATCTACTTTCTAATAACATGGTTCATGGTATGCAACTAAAGGCCCTGTCTCTCAAAATACGAGAGAAGTGAAAATCCCCTGGTTTTAGCTGAGAGGAGTCTTAATCCTGGAACTAAGACTTCACCAACCTGTCAACTTCTATCACCACCTAATTCAAAATGATTCCACAAAAATGTACAGGGAATCAGATGTCTGATAGTATGAACTTAAGGATCCTTTTTTGCAAAATAAGAGAATCACTTTGATTCTTAAAAATCCCATTCTTTTCATCAATAGATGAACAACTATGGTATCATGGGGGTATCACTCATTAGTTTCTCATGTTTCAGGTCTTCTCCAGCAAAAGACATAATTTTCGGAAAAACAACAAAGCTAAGCTGTTTTCAAGAAGTTCATATTTTGTGCATGTTAGACAAGCTGCAGAGTGATTAAGCTCTTTGCAAGAAGAAAACGTTGTCGGGAATCAGAAAGTACTTCATTTAAGTTAAAAAAAAATAAAACAAAATAGACTCCCCATTTTGACATGGTATGTGCTAATTCTTAAACAAAATAAAAGTTTGAAAACCATGTTTAATTTATCTTTTCCAGAGAAGGAAATGATTTAAGAAGTTAAGTACCTACTACTTACCAGCTGGCTCTTCTTTGCCTCTCCTCTCAAGTTCATAAATGGTATGGTGAACTGGTGAAGGGTTAGGGATGATGGGTTATTAACTACATTCTTTTCAACATTAGTGCTTGAGTTTATTGGCAGCCAACCAACAGACCACTGACCACCAACTATGTCATTTTAGACACAACTATGTCATTTCAGTTTTTGTCATTTTAGTGAAATGACCACCCACAAGAAATCGTCTCTGGATGCATCAGAAAGCACCTGAAGTTTATCTTCAAATTTCCTCATCAGTCACATGCATATGCAGCATCTCCTTATCTCATCCAACCCAAATCAAATCATAAATGTGATCGAGTCAACAATCAAATCGCCAAGTCCAACCAAAGACGAAAGGGCGACTGAGACGGTAACTCTACACTTTGATTTCCCTAATTCCCTCCATTTATCATAGAAAGAGAGAACATATTCTTCTCAATCACCCTTTTCTCATTTTTAATAGCACTGGAATCATCACTTCAAAAGAAAAAAAGAAAACTAAAACATAAACCCTAATGTGCAAAGGAGGAAGAGAGGAAACTGCACAAACCCTAACCAGGGAGAGGGAATTACCTGAAGCTAAGAGAGATCCACGCTGCGTGCACTCGAAGGAAGAAGAGTAGGTCGGAAGAGGGAAGGTCGAAACTCGAAAGAGGATTGGGTACCTGCCGGAGGGAGGGACGGCGTGACGACGGCGGCGCGCCGATGCCGGTACCCTGAGATTGGAGAGGGATGGAGGGATTTTTGAGAGAGAGAAAGGGAGAGAGACGAAAATGGGGAGGATTAGGTTAGAGTTTGGAAAGGGTTTGTGGGGATTTGAGGTCTATTTAACTTGGGACTGGGCCAAAGGGGCCTTAGGGCCCTTATGGGCTGTTTCCATAAACCCCCCAACCCACTACATGTAGGTCCACCCCTGCCAATACGGCCATATTTTAAGTTTTTTACTATGTTTTTTTTTTCTTTTTCCTTGCTATCGTAGGTTTCCAATTATTTGGGCTGGACCAATCCCTCTTGACCCAGAGAAAAGTAGGGTAAACTCCATGTAGTTCCAGTGTGATAGTGCAGTTTTGAACTCACAATCTCCGAATGTAAACCGTGGTTCTAGCTGAAATACCCTTTGGGGTTAAATTTTTGACCATGTTACACCTACCAATAGTGAAAAAATGGGGGGGGGGGGGGGGGGGGGGGGGGGGGGCTATAAATACCCCCATTCGGTTCTCATTCTCTCAACACTCATCTCTAAGGTTTGAAGAAGTCAATTAGTATGTGCTATAAATTTTCAAGTTGAAAATATTTTACGTTTGTAGATTTTTTTTTTTTAAAGGAAATTGTGAAAGATGTATGTTTTCTTTCATGTTGCACATTTTATTTCTATGAGTTAATGGAATTAATTATATATATATTTTCACGAGGCTCTATGATGGTTTTTTTTTTCATATTGAAAAAAAAGTTTGTGTGTCCTAGCCCAATCCATGAGTGTGGCTAATGCAACAATATCTTCAACCAAGAAATGGTTTTTTTTAAAGATTGAAGACATTTAAAAAAAAAAAAAAAAATTTGATTGGAAGAACTACAACATATTCAAGGATTTTGCTAAAAATAAATTGGAATAGCGGAACAAAATTTATGGAGCTGACCAATATAGTCATAGGCGTACGGCGAACCACACATATGGTAATGGGGGCAGTCGCCCCTATCAAAATTGGGTCAGCCTCCAAAATTCACATGAAAATTCAAATATGCTCCCAAAACTCACATGAAAATCCTGTATTTACGCACAAAATCTAACTACTTGTTTGGGCCCGCGTCCTTTAAATGAAAATTCTTGGTCAAGTACTGAATATATATATATATATAATTGAGACAAGATTTTGATGATAATTATTTTTATTATTATTTTATATATACATGCGTTGTATTTTATATTACTAATACACAGTACTTACACTCTATGGTAAAACTGTACATGTAATTTTACTATTTTATACAGAACCCACTTTTTATGAAAAACAAACCTAGTTTGTGCTTGACTCGGCTCGGGTCATTTACAATCAAGCTCAAGCTTGAAAAAAGTGGGCTACTGAAGCTCGGCTTGGCTTGGTTCGTTTACATTCCCTTGGTGGGTCAGGAGCTCATTGCCACGTAACCAAGGTTAGTCACCCTAACCATCTTGCATGCAAAGTAAGAGAAGTAAGTTTTAATTGCTTGAGGAAGAGAGTGACTTGCGTAGGGGTGTTCCCAGCCCAATTTAAAATTGTGGGCCCAAGCCTGACTCGGGCCATAAGGGCCTGGCTTGAGCCCTGTCCGCCTAAAAAGGGTAAGCTCGAGCCTTGGTGGATGAAGGTTTAATTTTACAAATTAGAAAGGCTTCCATAGTTGATACGACCTGTAGCTTAGCTGGTTGTGGCATGCGTGCATGCGCGAAGGTGCATGTGTTTGAGTATTTGTCTTGGTAGAAAAAAATATTTTTATTTAAAATGTGCCTCTCATTTGGGTCGGTTTGGGCTTTGGGCTCCTTATCTAGGCCCGCCCCGCATATTAAAAGGGCACAACTTTTAGGTCCAAGCCCACACCGAGGACAAAACTACAGCCCGAGCCATGCAAAGCAGGCCAGACCCAAGTCGGCCTAGGCCGACCCGTTCCAGTACTGCCATTAACATATATGGGCTTAACCTTAACCAGACCCAATTCTTAATTGGGCTGACATTGTCAACCCTTACCCAGTTACGCTTGATAAAACTTTGAATTCCAATTGGGTTGGCAGGTTATAGTAAATTGGTAGGTTGGGTCAGGATCATATTAAAGAGGGAAGAATTGGCTCAGATTAATCAAATCAGAAATGTAAATCGAAGGGATTCAAGTTGTGTTTGCGGATTGGATCAGGAATTGCCACCCCTTGTGTGTCGCATATAGATTACTCCATTAAAGGGAAAGTTGAGGCGTGTTGGTTTTCCGATCCAATAATCCCACCTAGATAGATACATAAAATCAGTCTTATTGAATGTTGCTAGTTATTTAATAATAATAGAGAACGGTGGAGGTAAATCTTTCATCAATTTGCTTAAGACTCGCCAGTTTCATCATTAATAGGATGGCTTGCAATATTTGATAAGCCTACATTAGTAAACATGCAATTCATTAGCTGCTGCTTCACTAGGTGGAACCAATGAATCTCACCTTTGCATGGGAGCTATGGGCTTGTCATAAGTTAGAGACCCATGTCCCGACGTCAGTCTTTTCTTGTCATTGTGATGGGTGACCTGAATGTATGATTTATAGTGGACAAAAATGGTGGCTGTAGTGTTAGGGACATTAAACAGAGAGCCTGATGCCATCTAATCAATTGTAAGTATGAGTGACCCAGAGTGTAGCTACTGGGGCTCAAGCCCATCAGTTGGTTTTCTCCTTTGATCTCATCTGCTTTTTTACTTTTGGAGACAAATAACCAGAAGACAATTGCATCCAACATAAACTTAAAAACGGGCCTTTTTTTTTTTCTAGATCCCTTTTGAATGCTCTTCCAGCACCTTCTAGAGTTTAGTTTCCTTCTTTGTATTTTCGCCTTATCATAGTTCATTGTAAATCATAGCTACGCCTGTTCGAGGTGTTTTTTTTCCATATATTTGTTATATTATTTTTTTTAGAGATATTTATTATATAGTTAATAGTTCACTAGGTAGTTCTTCTTGATGGAACCTTTATGCACAAGGTTAGGCATCATGGAAGTTCTGGAAGTTCTTTTGTACACCACAAAAATAGATGGATAAGATTAACTGCATATCTAATACTCACAAAAGGTGATTCGTTATGTTTGTGGGAAGCATTTTCGGCGGATAATGAAAGTGGTTTTTCATAATGATGACAGATTTTTTTGTTGTTGTGTTAAAACTTAGAAGTTCTCATTTTGTGATGAAAGCATTCTATGGACCGAAGAGGATTGCGTTTTTGTAGTGTTTCTCTGCATTAAACAAATGAACTGACACTATATGGATAAGGTCTTTAGTTTCCATTTTTTGCAATAATGAAATCACTGTGGAAATAAAATATTGTAAGATATTGTCACACCATGCCTGTACCATTCATAACACAGTTTCAAAATGTATAACAAAGAAATGAAATAGTCCAACCATAATGTGAAATCATACTTTCTGTTCAAGGTTTGGATAAGATTAGTTGCAAAACAACCATAAAAAATTAGGCCAATGAGGTCCACGTAATAAATAATTTTCAACTTTAAAAATTGTCATTAACATGATTGGCTTTATGTCTATGTCTATCTACATCGATCAAATTACATAATTAACTACCTCGTAAAGTCTTCGCAATCAAACTAGTTAACATATCGCTTTCCCTGGGAACTGTTTTTGGACTAATAAACGCTGGCATCTATGCTAATACAAAGACAAATCTTTCTAATCAAAGTGATTAATTTTTTTTTTTTAATAATACATCTCTTCTTCCCAAGGATGGAACAAAGGGGGTAGGGCCCCCTTATATTGTTCAATGCCATTAATTTATATATTATATAAGCTGCTAAATTTGACCAACAGTTTTAATTTTGACTGCCCCCATTAATTTTGACTTTATGTGGTGCCCGCACAATGAGCCGGGTTTGGTACAAATTAGCCTAAACCGAAACCCACATTGATAAACCGATAAAAAACTTGAAACATTAAATTCATGTCACGGCTGCTACAAGAAAACGTGCATCATCATTTTTCTCATAAATACGTATATAGCTTATACACCCTACCTAAGTCCCTAACCATTCGCAACAGTCATGATAGAACTCTAGTTGTTAATGTAAAAGTGTTCAATTGATTAAAAATAGCAATAGCAAAATTGTTCAAGACCTGTGAATTTATTTTATTATAAAAGTGTTTATCGACTTGATTGAGTTGGCTTTAGATTTATCCATTCCTTAATTAATTTTTCTAGTTTTATTATAGTTTTGTTTTAATAATATTATTCTCAAGATATTCTATTTTCATTTAAAAAATTTTTTTTCCTACTTAGTCATGTTGCATTATTCTAATCTGTGTTTAGAAATATCATTCTTAACATGCATTGTTCACTATCTCAAGTCAACAAGTCAGCAATATAAAGGCAAGATGAAGATGAAGATGAAGATATTGTTCAATACCACTAATTTTCCCATGTTTGGCAATTTATATCCCTGATAACATGGCCCATGAAGATCTTCATTCTTGCAGATTTACACATCAATATTAATTTCCTTAGCCATACGTACCGAAACATACTGTTATCAATGTAAAATCCTCACCCATGCAAAGACTCAATGATGAATCCCACAAATAGATTTCGCCATGAGCCTTTGGCAGTTAGGCACTTGGGCTTTTCACTATTTTCCATAAACTACCTATTGATGATGATGATGATTTTTTTTCCATTTCCAACATATTCAATCACACCACTAGAGGTGGAGCTATGTTTATAAGCTTCAAATGGTTAGATATATATACCAATCGAGCCAGTGAAACGGCCCACCATGAGTTAATTTTCTCTAATTCTTATGATTTGCTGGGTAGCTACAGCAACTTGCTGGCCATGTCACTGAACCACTACTGATGCTAACTGGTCGCATGTTGCAGGACGACCACACACCAAAATAAATACAATGATAGAACTCTTATTATCTAGAAACTGCTCGACATAGTGTTCTATATATGAAAATATATTTGGATATATATGATAACAAGATCAGTTAATTAAGGTTAGACTTAGATTGTAAATTAGAATTAAAAGTTTAAATTAGAGATACGATTGGATCATCTTTCCTTTGTTATTTCATTCATTACAAGTATTCTATCAATGAATAGTATTGAAAAGGTTAGAGGAAGATTTTATAAAAACAACTATCATCGTCATTAAATATTCCAATTATATTGGAGCAGGCTAGATGAATTTTATTTCTCAATTCTAATGTATCTCAAGCCAAATCCTCATTAGGAGAACAACTATGTTTTATAAAATTTTCGAAATAGTTAAAAGTAAATTGGGAAATGAATGAAGTCCACAAAAAAAAAAAAAGGATATCACTTCTTTAATAAAACATATGATTCATTATCCGATTCAAGCTATAGATAACTAACCAAGTACAACAATGTATTCTAATAAAAGAATGCCTTTTCTAGTAATTTTCAATGATTTTGTCATGATACGATGGGCAATAGAATTATTATAAGTAATGATTTTAAACACTGATTTTAATACCAAAGTTATGAAGAAATGGTTCATGGACAAAAACCAAGGATACTATGTGTCAGCTTTCACTTATATTAAGTTGCAACTAGCTTAAAAATAATACTTCAGTTGAAGGTTTAATTTGATAAGATTAGGATTGAAAAATACATATATATTGCTTGAGGATTTAGACAATTGGATACTTGGGATGGGATTTTATATTCTAATGGGTCTCCTGAGTCCGGATGGATATTTTGCACAATTTTCATATAGAAGTCTATTGATGGGGGCTTTGGACAAAAAAGTCAATTATATATTCAAGGACTGTCCCATCTACTTGGTTATGTGTATTATTGCTGCACTTTATGTCCTCGTCTCTTTACACAAGTTGTTTGATTTAGAATTGTCAATCTTCATCCAATTCACACAATTTCCTACGGTGGAATGTGAAACAAGATTAGCATCAATGAGCTGGTAGTTGATGGGATGGGATGGGCCGAGAGACAGAGAAAGGGGTGGGTTATGGGTCATCTATCCATGGGAAAAGTGGCCTTTTTTTTTTCTTGTTTGGGGATCATACATTAAGTCATAGGCGAAGAAGGCACATTAACAAGAAAACAATGTAAGATTTGTCAAACATCCACTTTTCACGGGGGCCATTCGAACCATTGATTTGATGTTGGATAGCAGCTGATGGAAAATCCCACCAAGAACAAAGAGGCTGATAGCCAAACCTAATGAGAAATTTCTATTTTCTTTTGAGCGACGAGGTTTTTTTTTGTCCATAAAAAAGTGAAAATTGATTTATTTTCCAAGTTTCCGTAGAAAAAGTACTCTCTTTGTGATTGGATGTTTATGTTTTATCTACTTGGTAAGTTGAACACTCTAATTAATTAGCCGCCACCTTGGGTTTGGAATATATTAAATTATCATGTCATTTTTCTTCTTACAACTTAATTATCATGTCATCATTTAATTTATAATTGGGTTTTTTAACATTAGGCCCTCCATATTTTAAAACAATCTCTGAAGTTTTTAGTTTTAACCTAAACCTCCTTGACTCCGGGTGAAAAGATTGCTCATTGGTCCTTTTTTGAGGATGAAAATAAAGTGCCCATTACCCAAATTTATTAATAACATCTCTTACTCATTACATCAAGACTATCAAAAGTAGTCATCCCCCACGTACACACAGTTCTTGCATGAAAATGATCCAACACTAGAAGCCTCCATCATCTTGTGAATCAAGGTTTTAGTTAAAATAAAAGTGCACAACCTGGGATGAACCTGGAACCATTGATATTACCTGTTGGCTGTAGACTGTCGTGTTTGTACGTAGGTTGAAAGTACTCCAGGCATCATGACATGATCCTTGCACCTTTTTAGGAAACACCAATTACTTGTATGCCCCACCTTTTTTTTTTCTGAATGGTGATCCATAAATATATTCCATGCATAAACTGGTAGGCTTAACTTGTAAATGTATCTCAATGGACAGGCCTCCCTCTCTTAACCTCTTCTTTGATTTATCAGACCCGATTACCACTTCTCAATGGAGGGCTTTGTCAGAAGAGAAAGCACCGGGGCCTATTAACATAAAAAGACCCTTTATAATTTGATAGAAGAAAACTAATTAGTAGCTTTCCCAAGCTGTCATGTTCTAAGTGTTGCTTCATCCACTAGGCTTCTTGTATTTTTCTTCCCGAATCATAGGTTTTTTTTTTTTTTTTTTTCCTTAGAGAACATCATATTGTATTAAGAATTATCAGGAATATCCCATTCGAGAATTACAAGATCATGAATAAATTATGGAGCACAGTCTCTCCAAATATGATATGTCGGTTCGAGCAGAGCTTCCTTCGCCAATTTATGTGTCACTTTAGTTGCTTCCCTCTTAACATGTTCAACTTGCTATAACTGAAAGGAGTTTAAAACCGATTTAGCAGAGTCAATCAATTGGCTATAGCAGCTGAACTCCTTTCTTCACACCTAAGTGCTTTCACAACCTCCAAAGAATCACTTTCTATTATCAATTGTTGAACCTGCAAAGACTTACAAAAATCTACAGCTATCCAAGTTGTCATAGCCTCAGCTATGGTCGGATCATATATGTAAGGTTTTGCAACACTCTTACATGCAAAAAATGCACCATTGTGGTCACGAACAACCACACCAACTCCCATCAAGTGTCTTGATATATCTATGGATGCATCCCAATTTGCCTTCCACACTCCCATCGGAGGACTTTCCCATCTTATGGGCTAAGGAAACTCTCGAAGATTCTCGAATCATAGTTAGCATATATAATTCCCTAGTAAAAAAGAATTCTAATAGCTGCAAGGAAGCTCTCTATCTTGTATTTTTCCTCGAACAAGGAAGCTTTTGGTGTTGTACATCTGTCCTGGAGCAAATATTATGATATTCTCCAATTGCCCATCACCCACTAACTTACAGGTTCCCTAGCATGAAAGCAACGTAGATTTTCCTAAGCTAACACCTCCATGCATGTTGATTCCACACGGTCAAATGGTAGTGATCTAATGGGTCAAAATAATGGGTCCCACCTGGACTGAAGTACCCAAAAATACTGAATATCTCATGATCATGGCTCATTATTTTATGCGGCTTGTATATTTTTAGGCGGCGGAAACAAGTAGTTTTATTCCCTCAAATGAACCTGTAATAAACCTGAATGCCCCCTATGCATCTCACATCTCATTTCTTACTCCCCTATAATTAAAAAAGGAGATATCGAGCAAATCACCATTTTCATTAGCGATGCGGCATTTGATGGTCATACAGGCCAATCGGCTTTCGATTTTGCCTTGTTTCTTAATGGATCACTTGTGGCTGCAGGGGCTTTCAAAGGACCAATAGTCATTTCTGCTAAAGAGGCCGAAACGAGGGCACTACTTTTTGCGCTAAATGCTATCAAGGATTGCAGATTCTCGCGAGTTTGAGTTCATATCGATTCTCTAAAAGTTGTAAAAAGTATTAAGGGCATAAATGATTGGTCTATTCAGCCTCTCATATGAGATATTTTTAAGTGTTTGAAGCATTTTGGGTCTTTTGAGAAAGTTTTCATTCCAAGAGATTTAAATATGAATACTCATTATCTTGCTTATGTGAACTAGGGGTGTACACGGATCGGATTGGTGCTGATTAGGCCAAATCCGTCACCAATCAGTAGCTGTTAAAATCATATCTGATCCGATCCGTGCAGGAGCGGATCGGATCGGATTCATCCATTCAATCCGTCCCTGTACATTACATGGAGAAAAAAAAGAGAAAAACCCATGAATTCTGAAGCCATTGAATTAAAGGGGCATGAGTTGAAAGTTATATACTTATCCTATCCTCTTTTATTCATAAGGTTATATATTGACCCCTTACATTTTTTTTTTCTGATTTTATATATATTTATTTATATTTAATGACAACGGATCGGATCGAATCGAATCCGCGGATTAAGGGTGAAATTCTCCATCAATCCGTTGCTAACGGATTGCACAATTTACAATCTGTCACCAATCCGTTGGCCTTCGGATCGACGGATTTTTTGTACACTCCTAATGTGAACAATTTGGGATAAACTTTATATTGCCTCATTGTAAATAGGACTCTATTTGTTTTCTTATTGGTGTCCGATTTTATTTATTTATTTGTATGTTGTAGCTTGTTTATTGCCGAGTTTTTTTTTGGTGTGTTGTAGCTTGTTAGTTAACATCCTTTTTTAATAAATTCTCCTTTTCTTATAACATAAAAAATAATATATAAAATTAGATAAGTTTCTTTGTGGGGACTCCCCGGCCCTATGTTGTGCCTCTTCAACTTCAAGGGTTCAACTTCAGATCACTGATATTGCAGCCCACATTGACAGAAACTAAGGGTCTACATTGCCTGCCATTTGATGGTATAGTGAAAGTGTAAAACCGGTAGTTGTGCAAAGGGCACAAGGGAATGTCGAAAAGGCCTTTTGTCTTGCTATATGGAGGATACCATCCGCAGGATATTTTTAATGTGTATTCATGTGGGGCCCATCGTTTGTTGAGGTTGACCTTTGACCATTAATCAGATGGGCCCCTCCATTGTTAGACCTGTTCTTGAAGGTACAATGTGATCCATCGCTAGTATGTCAATTTAAGGGGTTAGAATTTTCTAATCAATCTTAATGTCTTGAGCTATCCTCCAACCATGTGGCTCTCATCAGATCGACAAAGTGGACAAGAAAGATCATGACCACCTTATGTTAGGTCCTGAAAAGATACCATCATGAGAATCTTTTAATTCTATGCACGCACACCACAAGACTTCAAGGAGAGTCATCCTAATTAAAGGTATGTGGCATATGGGCAGATCAGTCCAAACCGTCCCAACTGCGAGACTAACTGACCCTTGAGGTTGCCTAATGTGCACTCCAATGAAACTATCAGCCCATTGATATCATCATTAATTAATGACCCTTTAAAGCCAAGGGGGAATAAAAAAATCATGATGTTTAAGCAAGAAGTTTTAAGGAGTTCACAAGATGTTTTAATATGAAAAGAAAGAAACTTCGGTACATGGTGCGACCGTATGAAAAGTAGAAAGGCCAAAGTACCTAATTTTTCCGTAAATTCACAAAAAAATCATTTCTAACGGCGGTCGGTCTTTATTTTGTGTAGCATACCTTTTCCGCAAATCTTGAATTTCTTATAGCGCCGTACAAATATGTCCTTAATAAAAAAAAGCAAAACTCATAAAGTTAACACCTTTAATTAAATAAGATAAAACTTCAATGATAATGATGCTATTATCAATACCTTCCTAAGGAAAAACGACGACTTGGATTGTATTGTGTATAGATGAGTTACACCATTTATACTTTAAAAACTTGGTGGTTTTCCAAGACTTCAAGCGAGAAATTCATGCATGGCCCCATCACGAAGCTTCTGCGTGCCCCCGTTTGTCCTTATCAATTAAGCTATCAAAGGACCACACCTCTAAATCTGGAATAGGACCCGCATGATCCGTGAAAGGAAAACCCGATCGAGTTGTGAAAATGATTGCCCAACAGATGACTTAAAAGGCATTAAGGCTTTCAAGTCGCAATCTAAAATTGTCTGTGAATTACACTTTACATGGGAATGATAACAATCAATCTACATAGATTATCATTTTAAATTTACATGTCTAAGGCAAATAAGTCCATAATGATGACAGACAAAGGATGATGACGACGATGATGAAGATTTAGCTTGACTTAAGAAATTAGGGGTGGAATGAGCTTTAATTCATAAATGGAACCTGACACATGAATTAGGATCATGGCACTTAATGTTGGACCTATTTGATTTTTGAGTCTTTGTATATGGGTAATACATACGAGACGTGTATATATATATATATATATCATCTACCACTTTATTACGAGAGATTAGGTAGGGTGTTCACATCACGAACCCAATTATATTTGGACATATACCCAAACCTGATGCCTTGATAAGTCCTACGATTGAGACCTGACTTGGATCCAGACCCGAAATCCAAAAATGATTTGTTGTTGTTTTGGGTCTGAAAGATCACAAGATCCAACTAGACCCAATCCGTTGCCATCCATGCCAAAAGCATTTGGTTTTCAAACACGCCTCAATGACAAATAAGTATTGACCCAAACTAGTCCTATTGGTTTTCAAACACACCCTTTAAAGACAAGTATCGACCCAAGCCAGTCCTAGGAGCCATGATAAGCAGTTAAAGCCTTATTTAACAGAAGGTGCCATTATATAGTTCATGAAAACACACACACACACACACATATATATATATATATATATATATATAAATGATAAAACCTATAGGCAGGGCATCAACAATTTCCTAGATAACTTAAGATTGGTGTCAAGATGTCATGTTGCAAGCTCATAATAGTACTTAACTCCATCCTAATTCTGAACTACTTTGTCGGCATTAATCAATGCTAACTGTAATCAGTGACAACCTGAGTATATAAGTTCATGCAAGTGCAGTAGTGAATGATTATGATTGAAGCTTAGTAACAAGAGATTTCAGATATCATAGTAATAAAGCCTGGGTTTATACTAGGCAATGAGTAGCAAAAGCTTAGTTCTAGATGAGCCTCATGAGAGATAATTGCCTCTTAACGCAATGTAAAACTCTTGATTAGTGCATGAAAACGATTGAATTGCCTTGTGAACCACCCAAAAGCTATAGCAGTCTCAATCCTGATTAGCAGCAACAAAAACCTAATCAAAATGCACTGATTGACCTTTGTCACAGGCAATTCATACATGTCATGCTGTAGATGTCTCAGTGAATATTGGTTTTTTATGATCAAAATTAGTAAGAAACCCCAATTATAGAAGATGACATCCTTGTTAGTAAAAAAAAAAAAAGAAAAACAAAATATCTAGATATTGAACATTATGGGTTTGATAGTAAGTCCTTGAAAAGAAGGCTGCAAACTACCCACAAATGATAATTGGATAATTAATAGTTTCTAATCAGGACCCATAAAGCAACTATCTCATGGTCGGCATTTAATGGGAATGATATAATAAGGAGCTGGTAATTAAGCGATAACACATCTGTTTCTTCCTTGCTAATTAGTTAGAGAACACTGAAAAGATAATTCTTAAAAGACTTGGCAGGCTTGTGTTGCGAGTCATAGCATATTCTCTTTAAAAACGCGTCTCTAATGTGATAAGTGCAAAACCTTCATCTGGTCCTATGGCCCCATTCACGTCTCTCCTATATGAAGATGTGGCACCATCAACCCTGCATTCATTCTTCCCCTATATAAACACCTTAGGTGTATCGTTACAACTTACAACCATCATCTCTCTCTCTCTCTCTCTCTCTCTCTCTCTCTCTCTCTCTCTCTCTCTCTCTCTCTCTCTCTCTCTCTCTCTCTCTCTCGTATACAAACACAATCATGTTTCTCACTGGTACAAACATATACCAACATCTGCGCTCAAAGCATGGGGATCAAAGAAAGAAGCTCATCATATGGGCATGTTCAGTCTCTCTAATATTACTAGTTTTCATAGCCACAATTTCTTGCTTACCAAGAAAAGTTCAAGGAGGCAAAGCAAAGTCTTTCCCTTCTCAAACATCCATCACCATTGTCTCTAGAGCCATTGTCTCGGCTTGCAAGAACACGCTCTACAAAGAGACATGCATGTCTTCCCTCGCAGGCACTACCTCAAAAACTCCTAAAGAGCTCTTTGAGCTCTCTGTCCAACATGCGACAGACCTAGCCACCTCCGCGCGGTCCCATGCCTACAACATAACCATTTTGGACCAAAAGACTCGGACCAATTTACCCACTGGGGTAGATGATTGCTCCGAGTTGCTTGAAGATAGTGTGGAGAGATTGTCCAATGTCTCCACCAAGGGATCATCTCCAGATGACATCCAAACATGGTTAAGCGCCGCGTTAACCAACCAAGAGACTTGTCTTGATAGCCTTAAGAGTGTGAATTCTCCATTGGAGAAGGAATTGATGGAAAGAGCAAAGAACTTGTCTCAATCCATAAGTAACTCACTAGCCATGTACATGTCCATGAAGGGAGGTGAGACGAAGAAGTCGGTTGGCGGCGGCGGCGGACGCAGATTGTTGTCCGATGGATTTCCCGATTGGGTATCGACGAGCGACCGGAAGCTTCTCGATGCCCCGATCGGAGAAATCCGACCGCACGCCGTGGTGGCCAAGGATGGGAGTGGGACACATAGGACCATTGGTGAGGCACTCTTGGCTGCTTCCCTTGCAGCTGGGGGTGGCAGGTCTGTGATTCATGTGAAGGCAGGGACTTATAGTGAGGGTAATATAAAGATTCCAAAAGGGCAGAACATTATGCTGGTGGGAGATGGGAAGGGTGTTACGGTCATAACGGGGCACAAAAGTTCCAACGGCGGTTATTCGACCTTCAATTCTGCAACTGTTGGTAAGGATTTCTATTTCGGTCTTTTTTTCCCATCTTGTATGTGTTGGGGATACGACAACCGACCGTGTGGGTCCTACTTTTCAAGTCAATCCATATTAATGGTCAAATGTCTTGTCCTTTACGTCGCTGACTATAAAATGGCCTGCTTTAACGGGTACATGTTAAGTGCAGGCCGTACACCAGGTCACCAAGAACCGGAAGATCCCAGATTTTTGTGCATCTCGACAAATTGATAATCCGGTTGGTTGGTGTGGGGGTACAGGCGACGGGGTGAGGTAAAGCCTATATTATATACATAAAATTATACGTCAGCCTATAGTTTTGGAAGTGAAGTGAAGTGAGCTGATGTGAGGTAAAGCCTATATTATATATGTAAAATTATACAAGGGGTCATTATAAAAGTACATAAATTTAAAAAAAAAAAATCCTTTTTTTTAAATGTAATAAAAGTAACCATTTTTTCACTAAAACATTAAAAAGCTCCATTTTTTTTTATAAAAAAGTAAAAAAGACTCAATATCAAATAACTAAAAATATAATACTATTATAACCCCTTATATTTTATTTTCTCTTGATTTGTTGCTTCATTGTATTTTACTTCAATTCACCATACATCCAAACAGGCCGTGGAGTGGAGTACATGGAGTGAAGCCTTCAACAAAAGAGAGAATAAAATATAAGGGAGTCTAACCATAATATGATGGTCTTTTGTATTTAGTGGCTTGATAATGTATTTTGTGTAAAAGGTTTACTTCAATTCACCATAATAATGAATTTACTTTTGTTATTTAGTGGATTGAATATGTTATTTTTTGACTTTTTTTTATTGGAGAAGGAGATGTTAAATTTTTGTACTTTTGATATGACCTATTAATTTTTTTTATATCTTTTAAATGGAGGCTTTACTTCACTTTACTTTAATAGTAAATTACCAAACGGTCAGGGTATATTGTTTGTTGAGAGGATTCCGTCATAAATTAGAGAATTATTCTGGTTTTCAATATATCACACTCTACTCTATTGAGTCTGAATCCTTTGAGGTTTTTCCCTACGGTGATGGTGAGTGGACAAATTCTAGTCTGCCACGTCACTGTTAGATGCTTGTTATTCACATGGGTAGTGCATGCCCATCCATGACAAGCATCACCATGATGACGTGGCAGACCGTGATTGGTCCACTAATGATCACCGTGGGTCAAAAGCCTCAAAGGATCTCGATTCTACTCTATTGTGTGGTGCAACATATTTACCTTGCGAAAAGAGAAAAGGAGGGATTGATTTTCCTTTCTTGAGAGGATTTCACATTCCTTTGAGAGGGAGAGGAATGTGGATTGCTCTCTTTTTCGGAACCAAATAATTTGAGGAACACAGAATCTTTTTGTTGCACAAACAAGTTCTTAGGAATCTAAACTCTATAGCGAGGCCATGGGTCATGTCTAAGTGGAACTAGACATACTTAGACATGGGGCATGCTTGTTTGGTGCTGTGAAAAATTGAATCTGTGTAGAAACTTTTTCATGTTATGTGAAAAATCAAGTTTGACCCCATCGAAAAGTGTTTTCTATGAAATTGCAAGAGAGTTGGTTCATTTTTTCAGTTTTTTTTTCTTCTTTTGATAAAGTGATTGATCCAGAGGTGGGATTTACTATAGTATTCACATATTTTCTACTAAAAAGCGATCTCACAAACACACTCTAAATAACATAAAAACTCATTGATATATATTCAGTCCAAGTCTTTATCCAAGCTGGGTCTAGATCTTGGAGACTCTCCCTCTCTTTCATGTCATTCAGTTGGAATTCGAATGGGCGTGGACCGGCCACCTAATGACTTTGTTGGTTATGTATGGTCCCCACGATTGAGACCCCACTTGGATGAAGACATAGACCAAATATGCTAGTATGCGTAAGTTAATATCTACTGGTCCAATAAACCGTGCTGAGCACGGCATCTTCATGCACTGAAAAATAAATAATCACATATTAAAAAAATTTACCTCTTTCCATAGTATAATTTGGATAAAATAAAAATAGAGAAATTGGAGCAACAAGGGTAAACATGAATAGTTTGTCGGAAAAATGAGTGGATAGTTGAATGGCCAATTATTTAACCGTCGGTCAAAATTATAACCGACGGTCAAAATTGAAGCCAAAACCTCATATCTTAATATAATATAATAAGTGTGTATGTATGCATATTTAGAAGTTCATTTCTAGTCAAGGTGTGGGTTAATGGAACTAACCCATATATCATATGATAGAATTCAATCGCCCAAACTTTGACCCAAAGAATCAATGGACCAAAATAGATACCCAAATCTGTGTCTACGTGTGTATGTCACAGTCAGGTCCATGTAAATGGCTGTCTATAACCATCCTTATAATTATGGATGACCCCATATGTTTATTTGGCCTTATCAACAAAACTCCACTAATTCGCTTTTAGCATAAGGGTGCTTAGCCAAAGTCCACCTCAACCAAATTAGGTCCGCTTTAGCTACAGCCCCATGGCCTTGAATACGTATATAGTAATAATTAAAAAAAGGATAGAAGGGTTAAGATCATCCAATCACAGTGACCAACGGTCACAAATTTCTGTAGACTACCCTAACGGAGGGGGTATCTCCATGCCCAGAAAGAAGCCGGATAAAATCCCTGTGGCCCCTAGGTGGTAGCACAAATGGATTCAACATTTGATTCCTGAAAAGGGAGAACCGAAGATCGTTACCGAGACCTCTAGTTCCGGAAGAGAGAGGAACTGTGGTCTTGACCACTAAGCCAACTCCTTAGGGCCTGTTTGGATAAATAAGGAGTGGAGTAAAATGAAGTGAATTTCACATGTGGAGTGGAGTGAAGAGAAGTATGTTGAAGTTAAAGTAGAGTACTTCACTTCACTTCATTTGGATGCTTATTTTGAAGTTAAGGCTTGGAGTAGAATCCACTTTTACTCAAGAAAATTGAAGTATTTAGAGTTGAAGTGAAATAGAGTACATGTGGCTTACAACATTACTTCATCTATCAAGTTAGACTTATTCAAATGGGGTAGAGTTGAAATTTTAGATTGTTAGGACCTATTTAACTTCACTCTATTCCATTTTTGGCCTATCCAAATAGACCGTTAGGGTTATCTTTCTAAGTATCCGATAAAAGAAATTAAACATTTCAATTTCAGGGGTCAGTGGAGATGGCTTCATCGCCCGCGACATATCCTTTGTCAACAGCGCGGGTCCCTCTGGAGAACAAGCAGTGGCTCTAAGAGTGAGTTCAGACAAGGCTGTTATTTACCGATGTGCGCTTGATGGCTACCAAGACACACTCTATACTCTATCCAACCGTCAATTCTACAGAGAGACCGACATCTATGGCACCGTTGATTTCATCTTTGGAAATTCTGCTGCTGTGTTCCAAAATTGCATCCTAATTGCTAAAAAGCGCGGTGACCCAAACTATGTCACTGCACAAGGTCGATCTGATCCGAACCAGAATACAGGCTTCTCCATTCAAAATTGTAAGATATCGGGCGGTTCGGATACGTACCTTGGAAGGCCATGGAAGGCGTATTCGAGGACCGTTGTGATGCAATCGAATTTGGATGGTTCGATCAATCGGGCAGGATGGTCCCAATGGAGTGGGAGCTCTGGACTCAAGACATTGTATTATGGTGAGTACATGAACACAGGCCCCGGTGCGTCCACATCTGGAAGGGTTGGGTGGGCCGGTTATCACCCATCATTGAGTGCTGAAGAGGCGTCTGAATTCACGGTCGCAAATTTCATATCAGGCAATCAATGGCTGCCTTCCACTGGTGTCCCATTTGACGCTGGACTCTAGCCCTCTCATGCATGCATAACTCTGTGAATGTGATATTAACTAGTGTGTGTGTGTGGGGGGTGGATTAAAGTAATATGTAGCTCCAGTTGTATTTTTAGTGGATTTTGTGTGTGTGGACTATGGCATGTGGGGGGGGGCGGGGGGGCGGGGGGGGGGGGGGGGATGGGATTAAAGTAATATGGGGGGGGGGGGGGGGGGGGGGGGGGGGGGATGGGATTAAAGTAATATGCAGCTCCAGTTGTATTTTTAGTGGATTTTATATGTGTGGACTATGGCATGCGTGACTAACTGTACATACACGCAATATTGGAGTATGCAGACTAAGAAAAATGGCCATTATTCAATATAAATATATATATACACTCACACACACTAGCACGCCCGTGCTGAGCCCGGGACAAAACAAATATATAGTAAATTATTATAATAATTAAAACTAAAAAAGAAGAATCCCCTATTATTATTTTAAATAATTTTTAGAAGAAAATAAAGTGGAAAAAGATCTTAAGAATTTATGGTAAAATAAAGAAATTATCGTGAAAAATAATAATAATTTTTATAATATCACACCTATAAAATCTTTGAAAAAATAATACCATTCAAAGAAGGAAAAAAAATGAGAGAAGAAAAAAAAATGTGTCATTAATATTAGTCATAAGAAATGCATTCACATTTTTGTTATTCATTGCTAATTAGCTCAATGAATTCAACTCCTTTGATGATAGGATCATCGAGACCTCATAAATGGAGTTCTGCTTTATTGTGGATAGTACTCTCAAACCCATCATCAAACCCAAGCAAAACGGCCTATTTAATCAAAGAAATTTCAAATGTCATTGGTAATCAAATAACATGGGACCATTGCCCACTATCATCATCCCAATGAAAATCGATGCCCTGTGTTGTTGTGCCCATGGAGGCTCGTCGGGCCAATTTAGCATGCATGGGCAAGGCTCAGAGCTTTTTAATTTATTTGAAATTAGTTGAGTATTTTACTTTAAACATTCTTTTAAAATTAGAAGAATAAACCCATAATAAAAAAAAAAAAAAAAAAAAACACCACAAAAATACAGCATGAAAACATAAGTGCATAGGCAATATATCCAATGATACACATAGTTTAGAAGAAACAAATAAAATCATGGAAACTCAATGCCTAAAAATCAAACATTGATTAAAAGAAAAACCATAAATCCATGAAAACCTATCAAAATAGAAAGAAAAATAAAATAGGACTACAATAAAAGGAAAAAAATTATTAAACACCAAAAAATATATAAAAATGAAATGTATAGAAATTGTACATTTAGTGTTTTTTAAATTATGACATTTGATTATATAGGCCTCATACACATAACATTGATTGCATCATTAGAAATTCTTCACATTTCGATGAGACTCATGGTATATGAGCTCTGCAATTTTCGTTAGATGGATAAGTAACGTGTGATATTGTATCGAATCGGACTTTCTTCACAATTAGTTGGGCTCTGAATTCCCATCCACATATTATGGGATTTGTCACATTTCATTAGATGGGCTCCATATCATTAACATTCTTCATAGCTTGGTGGGCTCCACAACATTGGAGATTTATGACTTTAGTTAGATGGGGTCCATATGATATAATATTGTACCATCAAAATTGATTATTGGGGATTACGATAAGAAGAAAAAATAGAAAAGTTAGGAAAAGAGAGATTTTATGAGAAGTTAGAAGGATTTTAGATACTCTACTAAATCAGAGATTTTTTATGGAGGATTGGAGGGGATGGAGAGCTTTTAGGAGATTTGAGGAGAATAGAAAAGGCCCTACTTGAAAGGCAAAGCTCTCTCACTATTTTCTAAGTGATTTTTCTGAAAGGAGAATAATTGGGTGCTGACGTGGCACCCTCCACAGCCCACCTCTCCCTTTACTTTAATATATAATATTTAATATATAATATGGAGTTGTGAGATTTGGAGGAAAAAAAAAAGATTCTATATATGAAATTTTATTCTCAAAATACCATAGGGCTGCAAACGGGCATCCAATTATTTGAGTATATGATGTCTTTGGTTTTAACTGAAGTCGTTCATTGAAATTATTTTTGGATCTTAGGGAAATCCAGATCCAAAGTATCTGATTTGAAACAAAATAACTCTTAAACCCACAACAGTCTGGAATAAAGGGGTTTTAGATCAGAATCCATACATAATGGATCCACAGCATTTAGAATAGGAACATGATCCTTGTATATCTTGACCCAAATATCTAGATACATTACGATAACACATATATTAAAAATAAATATATATTTAAGGGTCTAAATAACTTGAATTATATTAATATTTGATAGTCTACTTAGACTTAATCATATGCAATTTAATTGTCCCACTTGTATATTTTTCCAAAAAATAATTGAAGCTCTTTCATCCATATATATATATATATATATATAGTGGGGATAGGAACTGAATTCAATTTTTAAGGGTTTTATATATATATATATATATATATTTATGATGTGGTATCCTAGCTATCCCCATGTATTTTTACTTGCCAGGACTCTTTTTTTTTTCCTCCTTAAGTTGATGTGAGATCGTCCAGATACAACACTTGGTTTCCTGTGATTTGAAGCTAGATCTATAATAGGCTAGTTTGACAACTCTATTAATAGAGTCACGTGAAGTAAAGTTGATTTTGAAGAAATAATAAAATATAAGTGAGTTATGATGTTATTTTATTTTTAGTTGTATGTTACAAAAAATTTTTTACTTTTTGTTTGGAACAGTGGAGTTAGTGAAGAAGGTTCCTGGTCTTTTTCATCCAACAATATTGTTTTGATGTGGGATTTTCCCTTGCATGACTTTCACTTCCACACATGGATGGTGTGGGATTTTTTAATCCCTTATTGAAGGGGCAGCAACTGTTACAAGAGAATAATGAAAATGGGTGCCCTCATAAGACCGCAACCCCTAGTCCAGACAATAATGTTTATTCTTCGTTTCATGTTTCATGACAATGAGTTGATGTGCCAAAATGAATGTCTGCGTCTGTACCTTGTCATTGTACTATGTGATTCAGAATACATGGGTTTCAATCGATGGAGTCTCAATCAAAGCAGCTATTATGCTTGGGATAATTTACATCCATCTCGCCATTTGCCTTTTCAGACATAGACAGACAACCACCACTATATTAGTTTTTATTTTTTAACATGCAAGCAGATGTATTCTCAGACAATATGGATCAAATGTATTGAAAGGAATGTATGAGGATTCCACAATATTGAGGCAAACTCTTTATAATTTTTCCTATAGTCCATTCTCTCATCTTTTGGCGTGGAACTTTAATTTATGCGGAAGATAAAAATACAAATTGATTTTTATGAACAAAGAGGATTTCAATTTCCTATTAGTAGGATAGGAATGCGAGATTTCTCTCATCCACAAAAATAAGAATCCGTGTAGCTCTTAATCCTCTTGTTCGTATAAACAACCTAACCAACAATCAAAGGATGAAAATCCACATCAATTTCCCATCAGTGCATCGGGCCAAGCCGGGCCACAGGCCATTGACTGTCGTGCCAGCCTGACCCATTTGACATCTTTAACTACTGAATGCAAATCTAATGCGGCAGTGAGAAATTGATCAAAATAGTCAAATTATTCTCGAAACTCTCACGACTCCAGAGTTTGTAAGATTTTATCCAACGACTTTGGACATTGCACACACATTTGGCTGGCTACCAAAGGAGAGTCCTCTACTTAGAGGATTCCTCCCTTTCCTGGAATCAAGATATGCTCAAAGGGGATTTCTGTGCAAAGATCCAAGTTTGATAGTCACAAAGGATTCCCTACCATATTTAGTAAAAGGGCCCCATAAAGTTTTAAATTTTGTGATCCAACGGTCTGAATGTTTTTGTAAACATCTTAAAATCTAAGAGGAATCATATTTGGACTGTCAGCTGTTTTGGGAATTTTAAAGCTGATTAACAGTTTAGATGTCCATTCTGGGACCCATAAAAGTCAAAAAATCACAAAAACCGACGATCAAAGTGCACCCACCTGCCCTACTGTAGCAAGGCCTTTTCGTCAATCTGTGCATTTCAAAAATTGGAAGGGGGAGGGTTGGACGAATGAAATAATTGAATCGATGGAAACACGGTAGCCTCCCGTCCATTTTCTACACTCCGCCAAACGTGGGCTTTCTATGCGAGCGACGAAAACCGGCCAGGATTCCGCATCGATCACCATTGACAAACACGCCCCAAGGAAAGGGTTTTCATGGGCTGGACTTGACTAAAAGCTTATCCAGGCTTGACCCAGCTTTAGAAACATAGTTCCATTCTTAGCCCAAACTTGACACGGGCCTTAAGTGTCATGACTGAGCCCGACTCGCCTCAAAAATGTCATGCCCGAGCCATCGAGCTGAGCCAAGCGTTCTCTCACTTTTTCGCATTTCTATGACTTTTCTGAACCCTTCGGGCTGGGCAGCGCTGGACCTGGACAAATATTAATCCAAGCCCAGCACAAATATTAATTGGCCATAGAATTTAGATCCAGGCTTGACCCGAGTACTCAAACTCAAGGCCCAAACCAGGCCAAACCGTGCTGTGCCCAGCACGTGATCTCGTACGTTGGCACGTGCCACTGAAACTTTCCTGGAAAAGAAGCATTTTCAAGAAAGAAGGGATTTTTTTTGGCGCCTTCAAACCCACTTCAAAATCTCTCTGTCTCTCTCTCGTTGGCACGTGCCACTGAAACTTCCCTGGAAAAGAAGCATTTTCAAGAAAGAAGGGAATTTTTTTGGCGCCTTCAAAAACACTTCAAAATCTCTCTCTCTCTCTCTCAGTGCCAGCAGCAATGGAGCAGCAGCAGCAGAAGCACCAGAAGATGGCCGCGGAACAGGAAATGGAAGAAATTCAGCACGGCCCTCTGCTGATCGAGCAGCTCCAGGTAATACCCAAACCCTAGATTTCGATAATCGCTGCAAGTTCTCATCTTTCTTCGATTTTCATATCCATTCAGTCATATATTGAAATGGGTCAATCTTATTTTGTTTGCTCGAGTTGGGTTTTTCTTCGTATCTTTAAAATGGATTGGGTTTCTCCCTTTTCCGCATGTAGGATCTGGGTTCTTGGGTTTCCTTCCTAATTCACCGTTTTATGCAGATAGAGGGGTTCAATTTCTTAGGGTTATTGAGAACTTCTGGGTTTTTTTCCTTCTCCAATCTCTGTTTGTCGATGAGCGAAATTGGGTTTCTCTGATATTTTCTTTTTTGTTTCTCACTCCATAGTGAAAAGTTCTTTGTCATGATTCCATGTTGTCTCTTGGGGAATCTGATATTTCATCAAAGTCTTTATTGGGTTATTGAATTTGGGTGGACATGAATGTTCACAAGGTTTATTTCTTGTCAACTGACTGAAAAAGATTGTGTTAGGGTATAATGCTGTTATTTTAATTATTCATATCATTGGAATTGTTGATTTTTGTTTCTTGCTATCTTAAAGGCATCTGGTATAGCTTCCATTGATGTGAAAAAACTTAAAGATGCTGGTCTGTGCACGGTGGAAGCTGTTGCATATTCGCCTCGGAAAGATCTTTTGCAAATCAAAGGAATCAGTGAAGCAAAAGTCGACAAGATTATTGAAGCAGGCATGTTATTTGTCATGGGGATGTTTATCTACCATCTATTCTTCTTCTTTATTTTTTCATTATGTTGATAAATTTACTTATTACATATAAAAGAGTTAGCCAAAAGAAATGTGGATTGATGTGGCCTCTCTATTGACAGCTTCAAAGCTGGTTCCACTGGGTTTTACTAGTGCCAGCCAACTCCATGCACAGAGGCTTGAAATCATTCAGATAACTTCAGGTTCAAGGGAACTTGACAAGATCCTTGAAGGTAAGCTTTGAGCAGATATTCTTTAGGAATTTGTCCTAAATTCTAATGCCAGCAACAGCATAAAATCATAGTAGTTTGTTTCTAAACAATGTTACAGGCTTGCAGTGCACTTGAATGTAGCCCCGACTGCTAGCTGCTTAAATTTCTTAGTTGAATGATGATTATTCAATTTCTTTTTGATTGGTAACAATAATGATGATTACTCAATAAACTTTTCATCCAAGGCAACACTTATTTAGGAAACTGCATAAATTGATCACTGGTGCTTTGCCCTATCCATGCCAAAGCAATATTGGTGGTGCAATTGCTAATGTAGATATAATATGGAACAGGGAGAGCTTAATACTTCTACTTAATGCAGTTTTTGCTTCAATGGCACTGCTTAAATGCTCTGTTGAAGGATAACCATTCATCCTAGAAAAGTTTCAAATTGCTTGCTATTACTTGAGATCTGAAAATGAAGTTATAATTTGTTTTAAAAACTAAACATGGTTAGCTTTGATCAGGTGGAATTGAAACTGGTTCGATTACTGAAATTTATGGTGAATTTCGATCTGGAAAGACTCAGCTGTGTCACACTCTATGTGTTACTTGTCAAGTAAGATGCTGAACTCTTAACTTTTTTTTTTCTTTCATTTATCTACACTAAGAAATATGTGAATATCTTGCTCTCACCAGATGTGTTTGTTCTTTCCTCTCTCTTTTTTTTTGTCATTTGATTTGGGGAAAACTTCTCTCGCCATTTCCTTTGAGTGACATGTATGGTGAATGTTGATATTTCAGCTTCCATTGGATCAAGGAGGTGGCGAGGGGAAAGCTTTGTACATTGATGCGGAGGGTACTTTCAGGCCACAAAGACTCTTACAGATAGCAGACAGGTGATATGCTAATACATCAATTTCCATGCTTGGAGCACTGGTGTTGTATCATGTTGTTTACAATTTCAGTACATGCATGAATACTTCTAAATCCAATTTACATGTATCCTGTAATAAATTAGGTATATGAGATTCCAAACTACTGGTAGTGTTTTGTGGTCTCAAGTGTTGGACAGATAGTGAAACATATATCATCTACTGCATTTGATGTCAAGGCACATTTAGAGAAGTTGAACTGAATTATTGAAGCGAACGAATAAAAGAAAAATGAAGCCAGCCCCACAAGTGCAAGCTGCGACCTAGGAGCCAAGCCCCCTATTCTTAAATGCCTGACTGTGTGGTCCATTACTTCTTTTTTTTTTTTTTTTCATGTGAAATTGATCTCTGTCCTATTTTTTTTTTCTCCTAAAAAGGTTCTCTGGTAACTGCAAAATAGGAGAAAATAAGTGTGGAATTTCATGTAGAGTATTTTTCACCTTTGTGCCTTTTACGGTCCCCGCATAGTTGGGAATCTCCACTCACTTGAATCACACTCTAAGGTCAGGATTTTAACATGTTATTGTCAATTTAATGGTCTACATTAGAATTTTAACATGTTATCGGAGTTTCTCACATGAACATCTAGATGGAGCGGGATGTTCTACCAAAAAAAGAAAAAGATGGGGTGGGGTGACTAAACTTGCAATTGTTTTTGTTAAGAAAATTTTGAAAGTTGAGGAAACTGTGTTTTGCACATTGTGTTCCCTGTGGCGTAAATTCAAGACCTAGTTGGGCTGATTTGTGTGTTTATTTTACTTATTCTCCTTTTTGCTAGTGGTTTAGTTTGCTTTGTGGATTGGGATCAAATGTGGGTCAAATCTAAATCTGGACTGCATTGGATATCAGTATCTGTAACTGACTGGGTTTGAACTTTTGAGGACATTAAGTCCTATCAGCTATCACACTTCCTGTATTTGTGCTCAAATTTTTACCCACATTCAGGAATCAAGGCTGTTATAATGTTTTAGCCCAGTATAAACCAATACTTGAATGTTCTCAATGTTTTCTGTCAATATAATTTTTTTTTTCCCTGATCATTGCCAAACAGTAATACCCAATTGATACTCATAGATGCAGGTTGAATATGTTTTAGTTGATCCATGCTCCACTGTGCTTGTTATATTCAAACTCGTTTGTGATTCTTTTTTATACTCATAAGAAACATAAACTCACCTTCCTTTCTCTCATATCCATTGAACTTGACTTCATAAATGTGTCGTTGACTGTGACCTAGTAATCCTCAATCCATTTGACTCAAAAGCCTCTCTCCTAAGTTGTAGCTTGTCATTTAGTTGCTTTCTTGTCTAAGTAATGAGTACCATATTTCTGCTAACAACACTTTCTAAGGAACTTATTTTTGGATATCTACTAGGAAGTTATCTATGACGAAGGCAAATAAACAGTGGACCCTCGATGCTATCATACTCCAATAGTGGATATCTCCCCACATACAATTCCAACACTTGTTAGTACTTATTAGTCCATCCATAACCCTTTTTTTTTCTTTTTTTTTCTTTTTCATACAAGGATTTGAACCTACACATGCTTCACATGTCCCTAACCAGCTAATGCACAGCCAGGGATGACTTGGATAATTTTGATATAACTGTCAAGGATGCATTGTTTCCCCTTCAATATCTACCACATTAACTACCTTGTCATCTTATAGTAGGCCTTGTCATCTTATAGCAGGCCTTCTAAATCAATAAAAATCACTTGATGGTGAGTGTCACAAATAAATATTATAGCACTAAACTTGAAGAGTTTGTTGACTTTTGCATCGGGTGCCAATACAATCCTATCTCTATCAGTATCTTAGATTTAGGTGCAATGGGGTTGTCATATCTCTTTCCCCCATTTTATGCTGTAGATTATGGGTTTAACCTTAATTCTAACATTAGGAACATGTGAACCTTGCAGGTTTGGATTGAATGGTGCTGATGTTTTAGAGAATGTAGCTTATGCTAGAGCATACAACACCGATCATCAATCACGGCTTTTGCTAGAAGCAGCTTCTATGATGGTGGAAGCCAGGTATCTTCAGTTCTAAGTGGCCTTTTTTGTATTTGTGGCCTGGCTAGTGGTGGACATGATTTTTTTTTGGTTGAAATGAACAACTTATTATTTCTCAACCTGTATTAACATGGATTTTTTATTGGCTTCTTCACAAGGCATTGAGTTCTTGAACTAATTTAAACATTATTTTTTGTAATAGGCAAATAGTGACTCTGTTTCTTGTCTTTTGAAATTTAAACTATTGGAATTTTTATTTCTTGATTGCTTGGCATAAAATTTGCACGTTATACACCAATAGAAAATTGCACTTTATTTTAAGTCTAATTTTATTTATCATGTTGTTGTTTCCTTAGAAAGAAACATTTATTCGTATTAATTTAAACATCTTGCTGATTCTGCAAATCTTAGTTTTAGGATTTCCTGAATCCAACGAGATTTTTATATTCATACTTGAATTCATTCAATGTATCTCCCTAACTGTCTACCTATTCCCGTAGATTGTTGGCAGGTCAAAAGAAAAGGAAAAAAAAAATCTATTTTCAGTTTTAGTTATTCCTTTTCTGAATAGTAAATTGTCAAAGATTCAATATATTTTATGAGAAATATAAGAGTTGATTTTTTAATTACATTCTTAGGTTTTTCTTGTTTAATTGTTATAAGACACATGGACTTGGGCACAAAATAAATTAGAAGATGAAGCTAGTATAAAGGGCCATATTTCAGTAGGGCCCTTAGTCATTTGCCTATTTCCCCTATGGTTGCCAGAGTAAGGTAGAACAGGGGAACGCATACAATTGAGAGTTCTATGCTGTGTATGGGAAGGGCGAACCATTTCCAAAACAGAATCTATTGATTCTCTCCCTATTGATTGGAGCATAGGTGCGATGATTTACTTAAAGGGTGAGGTCTTTGGTTCAAGTCCAGGATGGTCCAGCTGCGCCATGGTAAAGAATCGAAGAAGCATCTGACTCCATTTTTCATGCTCCAGTTGTTTCAGGGAGATATAGCTTTTTTGTAGAGCTTTGGATATTGTCTGATTCGAATTTTTTTATTTGTTGGGAGATACCCACAAATAATAAGGGGCCTTTTTGGTGCAGGGCAGAGAAAACTCTGTTTCCTTTAGTGCAAATTCTCAGTAGTCTCAAGTCCACTTGGAAACTAATACTCAAGCTGATTGGCATTGTTATTGCTTACTGGCACGTGTGATATCATATACAACTGTGTCCTGTCATATTCAACAGCAGGAAAAGTGTTTTGCTGACATGTATGAAATCAGAATATCAGATACAACTTGCTGCCATATTCAACCTCAGGAAAGATTAAGATCCTGAACAATTAAACCAGTTAAGTGGCATTGAATAATGCATCATTATCTAAAACTAAATTCCTAATCTAACAAGGATTCCTAGTTTTAGATATCTAAATCCCAATGGCACTAATTGTATAGGCATGGAAAAAATAACTCAAAATATGAACCCTGGCCTGTATTGATGTGACTCCTCTTTGGCAATGATGATGGTGGCCATTCCACAAACATCCTGAGATTGTAGTTCACTTGGGGCTGAAAGTAAAGCGTGATAGGTTATGTAATTTTAAGGATTTGTAGATTACTGGTGATCACATAATAAATTATGAATGAATTTTTTGCTCTCCAGTTCAAAGAAAGAAAAAATTAGAACGCTATTTTTTGCTCTTGCATATTTGCGTATCTTAGATTGATCATATTGATATACTTTTCTAGTTAATATTTTTGTGAGTCTCCATCAATTGTGCCTGATGTGAGCACAGATTATCAGTTGTATCCATTTATTTCCAACTCAACATATGGTTTGGACAATGTGCTTGTGAAATCACATTATGTAAACTATTTAAACAGAACACATTACTGTCTTTAATATTGCATTACTACGAAAATTCTTGTTCTGTTCTGTTTCTTTCAACTTTGTGATATTCTCAAATTTCCTGCAGTTGAGTTTGATTTCCAAACTTCATCCCAATTGCATGGTGAATGAATTTTAGACGTCTGATTGGTATTATCTTGAATAGGTTTGCCCTTATGATAGTGGACAGTGCTACGGCATTATACAGAACAGATTTCTCGGGGAGGGGAGAGCTGTCAGCAAGGCAAATGCATTTGGCAAAGTTCCTGAGGAGTCTTCAGAAGTTGGCAGATGAGGTAACCCATATTTTCCATATTCCCCTTCTTTGTTCATGCTTTTTCGCGTCTATGAAGATAATGTGATGATACTGTCAATGCGACTTCTATCTGAAGCATTTCATAGACATAGTTTCTTTTCAGAATGATCCTTAGCTAATTGCTTATGGAATATATTATGTGACAAGCTGCTTTTGTATATTAGTAAATTTATTTTAAAAATTCTTTTTAAAATGTAATTAAGTCCACCTTTCTGAATAAGGACACTTTTAATTTCCCTGGACAGAAGGAATGGTTATCCATCTAGTATTCCCTTTTTTTTTTTTTTTTTTTGTGAAATGGTAATCAGAGGAGGTTTAGGCAAGCGTGTCTTACCCTAAATCAAAGTGTTGATCTGAATTTGTAAGGCTGTGATAGACCATCACACTTAATGGGCTTTCTGATTTCCACTTCACCACAAACCCGAAGCAGGATGAGCACTCATTTCTATCTCTGCCCCCAAACCAATTCCAGCTTCATTTACCTCTGAGATTCACTTCTTGAAATGGATAAATATAACTAACGTATGATTGACTTGTTTGAGAGCTGAACATGATGTTTTAATGTCCTTCAAAGAATTTATAATATGGTTGGTGTGTAGTTTGGCGTAGCAGTAGTGATTACCAATCAAGTTGTTGCACAAGTGGATGGGTCTGCAATGTTTGCCGGTCCCCAAATCAAGCCTATTGGTGGAAACATCATGGCTCATGCTACTACTACAAGGTCTGTTTCTATCAAATCCTAAATTTTCTCCTTTTTGCTGTTCTCTTTCTTTTCTTCCATCTCAGTCGATATCCTCTTTCTGTATCAGGCTCGCTGTCCGCAAGGGTAGGGGGGAAGAGCGCATCTGTAAAGTGATAAGTTCTCCTTGTTTACCAGAAGCAGAAGCACGGTTTCAGATTTCCCCAGAAGGCGTTACTGATGCAAAAGACTAATCCCACATTTATTTTGGCTCCTCGTCTTCAATTTATATCCATTTGCACCTCCATTGATTTACAATCCCTTTGATGGTTCCTTATTAGCAGATCCATGATGTTTTGTTAGTAATCGCGTGTCGTCATGAGGTAGAAGTGTGCCTTTTTTAATCCATGCAAGGGGGAGAGTCATCTCTACTGAAAAGTTGCTCAAGTAGAAGCATTGTACATTTCCTGTAGTACAGAGCCATGATCCTTCTGTTTATGCTGTTATCTTTCAAATTTTGCTTGTTGCTATAAAAGCAAGTCAGTACAGTTAATCTCAGTGTTTTGAATGAATGGAATTTACTACCAATCTCAATGTTTTGAATGAATGGAATTTACTGCCATATGTGAAGTAACTAAAATACTAATTCTACTGTTAAAGTTGGGTCTTGCATTTATCAAGTTTTGAAAACTTGAATGTGGCAAGGGTCTGATACACTTATTGAGACTCAGTGACCATTATATAGCAAAATATGGTAAAAATGATTTTCCTTGTTTCAGGGTAATGGATTGAGTTCTTGGAGCCCTTGTCAAATTCTTAGGCACTAATCATTTTTGGTAAGTAGGGGTTAAGTTTTTTTACTTATGTAATTTGTCTTTTCTATTATAGGTTTGCAATGAGCCAAAAATTCTAGCGATCAAGTTTTTTTTTTTTTTTTTAAAACAATGAGCCAAAAATTCTCAGCTAACAGCAGACAGCATTGTGTTCAATTGTTCATGTCGTCCATTTCTGGAGTTCCACTTGGGCCCACCTTTGATGAGTTCATCCCTCCCATTAACACTTACTAATACTACCCCTGCCGCATCGTGCACTAAGCAAATTTGATACTCATCTAACTTTTATACACAATTGGATTGAATCTATAAAAAAAAGTATAGTGATTTATTAAACTAATACATATGTATAATTTAATATATGCTTAATTTAGTTTCTAAACATTTTTTAAGAAAAACTTAAATGTTAAGTGACTATCCCAAGCTATGCATAATGAATTCTCTAATGACATTGAGTGGTGGGCGGCATACTGGCAGTGGCATTTGGATTAGCGTGTCTGACTCTTGATTGACAAGAGCTAATAAGACAACAAAATTTCCTCGAGAGAGACAGGGAGACAGACAGTGATCAAATCACTTGCCGATTAGGAAAAGGAAGAACGCAGCAACTTCAATGATGCAGCACGCGATGTGATTAACATAATATAACACTACTGATCATAATTGCAATGTCCCTCCCAATATCAACAAAAACTAGGAATTCCCTCAGAGCACTGCATGCTAAAACACTTAATGGTCTCAGCTTATGATCCATCAGAGTGGGCCATAAAACAGGAGTCATAGATTGGGGGGGCGGGGCGGGGCGGGGGGGAGGGGGGGCGGGGGCTATAAACATATCTCCGGTGCTCCCCCTCCCCTTGCGTGTGTTGAGATTTTGTCTCAACCTAACCATTTTTTCTATGACGTGAAAATGATTGATCATTGATAAACCTCGGATTGACAACAACACCCACTGAAATTATGTTATCAGATGAAGCCCCAAAACATTTTGAAGCATGGCCCTCCAAATTATTGTTGGAATTCCTAACCAGTTAGAAACAATTTTAAGTGTGGGTTGATTGACCAACTTGATGACCCAAATACATCAATGGACCAATATGCACATTATTGGTCTAAAAAAGACCATTATAAAATATTGAAAGTTTGAAACTAATCGTCGTGTCAGACAAGCAAGAAGACAGACTTCAGTCTGTAATCATCTCTCTTGAAAACCTCGGTCAAAGAACGCATGCAACATGCGCTCTCTCTCTCCACTATTGTAAATACAAAACAGTGAAATTTTCAAGAGAGGTGGTCCTGCAGCTCCTGCTCCTGCACATGTTACCTTAAATTCTGCATGGTGATTGGTGGGGCTTCTTCCATCAAGGTTGGTCGTGGTCCTCGTGGATGCCCTTAAACCCTGATTCTTTGGTTTGAGTTATTCTAACTAACAAGCATTAAATACTAATGTCCACTACAAATTTGTACCAAGGGTATTTCCATCTTTAAGGTCAGATTTGTTTGCGTGCAATACATACATATTAATTATATAAGAATTTATGGTCAAACAAGCTTTATCTTTATGATTATTAATGAGGTGACGGGGAAGGATATAAAATAGTGATGTAAATGTCTAGATGAGATGAGACCTTGGGATTTTCTAGGATTTGAATTACTAGGTAATGACAAGCTATTCATTTTCCATCTTTTCTTAATTTTTTTTTTAGAAAAGAAGGTTATTTGAGGTGAATTTTGGGAGAATGGCCATTGATCTTTTTCTTTTATCACTTTGGGCAGGAATTTTTATGCATTCAATACTTATATATTTTGGATAAACAAACAGGCACATTTCCAGCCAAAAAAAAAAAGGCCCTTTATATATTATCAAGAAAACTACCAGGAAAAGGACTATAGATGGCCAATAACCAAAAGAGGTACCCATAATTTTTATGCAACAGAACCGGTGTTTTCGCCAGAATATTATTATTATTATTTTTTTGTCTTTTTTCAACAAGTGACGACGTCTTCGCTAATTTGTCAAATCTGCATCTTCTTTAACAATTATCATCTGCGATTGTTGGTTTTCTGTACCAAAGTGAACCAGAACTCTATATTATTGTTTTTTTTACACACACACACACACACACACATATATATATATATATATATATATATATATGAGTGTGGGTCATGGATATAGAAGAGCAAGGAAGAGGCTCAAGAGACAGTTAAGAAAGAGTCCATCAACTGCTTGAGACAGTTGGAAGGAGAGCTCGAAGACAAGCTATTTTACGATGGCAAGAGCTTAGGGTATGTGGACGTGGTGCTTGTTCTATTCGCCTGCTGGTTTTACACGTATGAGACTGATGACAATTTCAACATAGAAAATGAGTGCCCTAAGCTAATTGCTTTTGTGAAGAGATGCATGAAGAAGGAGAGTGTCTCCAAGGTCCTTTGAGACCTTCACAAGGTCTATGACTTTGTTGGCAATTTGAAGAAGAAGTATGAAGTAGAGTTCTGGTAAATGGGGTTTATGGGGGAAAACAATGGTAGGAAGAAGGCATCAATGGGAGAAATACATGCTCAAATGGACCCTAGATTCTAAAACCCATTAATGCCTCCTTTCTCCCATCGTTTTCTCCCATAAACCACATTGAGCCTCTCCCTTGCTCTTCCATATTCGTGACCTACACTCATATATCTGTGTATAAAAAATAATAACATAAAGTTCTGATTCATTTTGGTACAGAAACCAGCTATCGCATATGATGAAGGTTGGAGAAGATGCAGATCTGACGAATTAACGACGACGTCGTCGCTAACTCTCTATATTAAGCAATGACGTTGTCACACGTTTAAATTTTTAATAAAAAATCGAAAGTGGTAATAGAGAACCACTTTCATGCAATATTAACTAATGGCCTCTTTTTTGGATAGGGGCATCTATGGTCCTGGTTTTTTTTTTTTTTTTTGGTAGTTTCCTCTATATTATCTTAGCTTGATCAACATTTAAAAAAAACCTACATCTAGAGAATTCAGGTTGATATATGTAAATTCATATATATTCTTTGGCGTTTTACATTCAACATCAGAGAATTCAGGTTGATATATGTAAATTTCTCTTTTAAACCTACATCTAGATCCTTGCCATCCAACAAGTGGGCCACATCAATATTTACTCCTTGACAACATGGGGAACCACAATGAAAATTCAAAACCTTATCCAAACACTTCACATGTCAAAGTACTTTTTTCAATGAAAACGGCCTGAAAAGTGGACAGGTGACTGAACACTCGGGACTCCTCATAGATATGGATCAAAGAGCTTGGACCTTGGCACAGGAAGACTCACGTGGGGTCTTCTGAAACATCACAGAGAGCTCATTCACTGCTTGAAAGCTCCTGCTATTTCAATATGCAATTCCTCTCAAATTCTACCACATTTCCCCATGAATCCTCAGTCAAAGAAGCACTAGATGACCACGTAATTTTATGGGGTTCTGCATTGCAAGTGCTGTTTTCTAGGGTTCCTTGCAACCAAGTTGGCATGCATATACATCCATCCAGAACAGCCAATTTGCATTCCCCACCATAGTTGACTTGACCCATTATTTTCACAGTCAAGGGTGGATGTTGTTTTTTCTTTCTTTTTCCTCTTCTAACTGAAATCAGACAAAATCTGCTGGATTATAGTGAATAATATGCATTAACACATCCACAGTACATGTGGCAAGAATCTAAACAAAAACCAGATGATCCAACTAATGAGGGATGTGATAAGGAACAAATTTTGCATCTGGCATCGATCTGAAGTTCCTAGGTGTTGATGGGCATTGAAAGAACATTTGGGATTCAAACTAGTTACTGGGGTCACTTTCTGTTCCTGTGTAGCCCACAACTTTGAAAGAGTTTGAATCAACACTCATGTACTCAACAGCTTGCATATGACCCACCCTATTCTTTGAGGGAGAAGTGGGTAGGTATCTTTCTCCATTCTTTTTTCAGACGTGGTTACCACAAGGGAAACATCCACAGGAAGTGTGGTCTGAGGAATAAGAGTTGTGCTGATTCTTTATCTTCTGTGCTTGTTCGGAGGCCCTTTGGAGTTGTTGTGAGTGTAGTAATTGTGCAGATGCTCTCCACTCTTCAGCTCTCCTATGAACAACTGCCATCCTTCTCATCAGCTTCTCTTCTAGATTTGATCTCATCTTTTGTATTTTCACCTACAAATAGAATTCATTGTCAATCTCTGTAATATCCAAATCGTAAAATCTCATGTAAAGAATCTCAGTATGTGAAAACCAACACATTTTCTGGAAGAGTAAGAAGTTGGGAAATGACAGTACAACAACAAAATTGGACTCTGAAGTTCTCAGCACAAAACCATTAAAAATCCAAGTTTACATTAGGATGTCAGGCCCATGGCATTTTTTCTGACAGCTTGGATTGAATAATGTAAATAGTTTTACCTCGATCAATGTGAAGGTAGAAAAAACTCTTTATTCATATACCAATACCCCTTTATGCACTTTGATAATGAATTAGTACAAATAATTGTAATGCTCTTTTCCAAATGTAGAAAGGAGGTTTGTGTTCAAGGATAAAAATCTTACTTCTTTACAGTTGAGTGGAGGAAACTGAAAAAATTTCATTCAGGAATCACTGGATCCAATGCAACAGGAAATGTAAAACTTCCACGTTCAGACCACTGTCACAATTATCATTCATATATTGAAAACACAAAACATTGCTGCCTTATTTTCTGAAATGGAAACATAGCAATAAATTGACTAGATTGGAAATATGTTATCGTGATAAGGCTTTAAATTTTAATACACCCAATAATACCATGACCAACATCGTACCAAAAAAAAAAAAGAGTTATGGAATGGTTGAGACTCATGGTTCTATAGACAGTTGAGTCAACTCGATATCCAGCTAAATCAGCTCGACTCTTGAATTTTGAATTGAGTTAGCTTTTTAAGTCAAGTTGCACATATTTCCTGAGTAAACTACTGATGGAAAAAACAAATACTAACTGAACTACTATAGACATTAGACTTGTACTTAAGCATATTGCAAATTATTTCAAAACTCTCAGCCCTTCATGACTGTGAGTGGATTCGTCAATTCTTCTGAGTGAAACCAACTCGATCAACATATAGTGGAGTTCAGCTACCCATTTTTCCAAAAAATACTTTGGGTCCATAATATTTAATGTGGCGGTTACCTAACAGTCTCCAAGGAAAAGGAAAAAAAAAAGAACGCATCAAATTGGAAGTACTGATCTGAACAAGCCCTGAGGCATCCCTCATCCAAGATGGGGCCCAATCAGATCACCAGCCTGCATCACCATATCATGGGCTCCACTTCTATAGAGTGGGTCAAGCAGGCTCCTACTGCACATATTCTGATCTTCAAACTTCAGATGGATGAACATGTGACTGTGAGCTGTGTGCTGAGGAACACACAGGAGAGACAATAAAGAAAGAAGAAAAGATAAAAGAATAGCAGATGCCAGAAAGGGCTCGGGGCTCAAGTAACCATGTCTAGTAACAGACAGCTTACAATGGAGATGAATGAGACCTTCAGCGTGTGAGCGAGATTGAAGAAATCTATTGTTCTAAGAAGTCAAGCAAAGTATTCAAGTAATAGTATTTAATTAAAAGACCAGAGGCAGAAGTATCACTGTAGAAAAATCTCAAGAATGCTATCCATCTTTCATCCCAGTGGTAGATCCTTATTCCAAAGAATTATCATTGTATTTAGTAGCACCAAATCTAAACTCGTGGATATGCCTACATTTCTTACATCAATTATGTGGAGGTGGAACAAGCTTCAGTAATAAATGGACCACAATGCGCCATATTTGCCGATGTTTTACAAGGGGAAAAATTAGAAACTTGGGATCATCTTTACAGCATTATTCCCCTTTTGTTTTGGCAAGATGTATGATCAAATATCAGTCAAGGCAATGAACCTATCCCACCATAGGGACAACACCTTAACTAGGGCACCCGCTGATTTCATCAGCCTACATTGAACAAATCATGTGAAAATTTTGGGTCAATGAAAGGAAAGCTGTTGGGAAGTCCCACATGGCCCAAGTTAGCTTCATATACCAGTTTGGGCCTTCCACCTATAAGCTTAAGCTTTAGAGTTGGTACATGGTATATTACAAAAGGACATACAGTTTCTAGTTCTAAGCAGATGGACAAGCCCAACAATGAATATTTCCTCCATTTGGTATGTAAAGATCTCAAGCGTGAAAGGAAACAAAGAAGCAAGCCCACAAATAAAAAAGGAACATATGCAGCTTTAATGGAAATACCTCGAGCTTTCTTGATTGAGCTTCTGCTTTTGCACTTTGAAGATTCACCCAAGCTTGAATCTTTGCTTCTTCTCTCTGATATCTGCAACTCACAAGAAATGAAAACAGTCAACAAATAAGAACACACAAAGAACTCACAAACAGCACTCTCGGGTAGCATGGTTGGTGAATCTGAATCATCCATCTGGTAAGCCCCACCACAGCCCATCCATGGTACAAAAATGCACTGTTTGGAAAACACTATCCATCAATTGACAGATTTTTCACCAATTAACTCTGGCCAATTGGATCCTTCTCATTCCCAGCATAAGTTTGTATAAAAAGAAACTACATTTGCTTTTTTGATCTGCTTCCTTTATCATTTTGTCATCCATGATATTTACAGGTCCTTCCAGATGAACAATCCAGATTGCAATTCAACAGTCTGCCGCTTTCTTAACTCAGTCCAATTCACCTTGAACAGCACTTGGTTTTCTCTTCTTCTTCCCAAGCAGAAGCTCTGGACTCCACAATGCTCTTCCTGCAGTCCCCCATCTCAAAATGACGCAGGCTCTTTGATACCTCCTCGTCCTCCTCTTCCCTGGAGCTCCAGTTGGACGCCACTGAATCAAACTGTGTTCCAAGCTGGAGCTTTGCTAAGTGCCAGTTCTGGAGCTCAGAGATGTCAATGAAGTCATTTGAAGCTGCCAAAGGACCAGACCTGTTGGCGGGCGTGTTATGCCTGGCAGGTGAAGAGCTCTTGAACGGAGTGTGGCATCTTGAGGTGGTGGAGCTGCCAATGGGAGTCATCTCCGTCCCAATGTCTCGGTGCAGAACCTCAGGAACAACTTCAGTTGCAACATCTTTCATGGTTTCAGAGAGAGAGTTTCTGAACAAAAAGCCTTCTTTGGTGGGTTCGCCATATTTAAAATTGGGATAGAATGGCTCCACATTGTCTGTAAATTTATCTGCCAATGGAGATTGCAAATTGGTATCCTCAAGAAGAGATCCTAATTGATTTGCAAATTTAAATTTTGGGAAATAAAATCCAAGACTTCAATAGAAAAATGTATATTAGGATAGTCCAAGTGGCTTCTTTCACAAACGAAAGAAGCAAATGCTCAAGACACAATCTACAGCGCCCCAAAATCTTTACGGAGGAAATCACAACTGGGTTTTCCTTCATAGATAGATAGTTAAACAAGATCTTAACTTAGAGAAAAACATTAACTTGAAAGACTGATCAAACAGTTAATCAAGATTACATATAGCACCTATTGTGATAGGTGAGAATACAACAAAACTGAGCTGTAGTGCAAAGAAACCACTTGGTATCTGGGGAGAAAATAAGACTAACAAAGTACAGAAAAACAGAGCATTTGGTGTTTTTTAAATGAGAGCAAGCTCAGAAAGCTCGGCAAAACTGAAGTTTGGAAGAGCAAAAAACGAGCATCATGCTTCATAAGAGGAAGAAGAAGATCTTGCTATTACCAAGGATGAAAAAAGTTAAAAAAGTTCGCCAAACTAAAAAGAACTCAATGAGAGAATTTGCTCGCTTTAGAAGTAAAGGACAGATAATGTTCAAACAATTAAGGAGCAAAGAACCCCCTCCAAAAAAATGAAAAGGAAGAAATCAAACAGTTTTGAGCAGAACTCATGTTTCTAGAGACAAGGGCAAAGTTCGGATTAAAAAAAGACAAAGTGGGAAAAAAAAAACGTTTCAAAGATAAGATCCCACCTTTCAAAAGTACTTCAGATGAGGCCCCATGAAAAGCTGAGTTGGAAGACTCCAAAGATAAAGACCTATTAAAGCCAACACCAAATCCTGAGACCTTTTCCTCTGTGATCCTGCATTTCTCTGCAAAGATATCTGCTTTCTGCTGAATGGCATCATTTTGCTTGATAATCCTTGAAGCTTCTTGACCTCTCATCACATGGGCAGGGGACTCATGGCATGAGCTACTGATGAGCCACTTCTCAGCATCATCCCACTTAGAAGGGAAGCTCTTCCTAGAATGATTCCCCACACTGAAGCTGAAAACAGGCCTTCCTGGAGTGGAAGGAGCTTCCAATCTCCTCTGCCCAACAACACTACTCACTCCTCCTTCCCTCCTCTGAGCAGACGAGCCTTCAAGAACAGCTATGCTCTCCATGCTGTTTCTAGGGGCCATTGGAAGGGCCTTCACAAAATCAGATGTCTCCTTGAGATTCAACTTGCAAAGAGGATCAGGAAAGGTATCTTCAAATGGGTTTTCTTTCTTCTTGATGTAGAAGCCCGGATTCCCCTCCAATGGCAATTCCTGAAAGAGCAGCACTTCAAAAAATGGTGAGTTTTTGAGAAGACCCAGATGAGAAAAGTTTGACTCTATTTATGTTTTGCAGTGAGATGAACAAATGCATTAAAAAAGAAAGAAAAAGATCAGATTCTTACTCTGTTAGATGGAAATGCAGGTGGACTATGCATGTATTTTGGTGTGAGATCCATAGGTGTGAGGTTTGAAGGGATTACTGATATGGGGCTTGTGGAATCTCTAGCTTCTGAAGGTGGTATGCCTTGTCTGATCATTTGGCCTCGGATGAAAGCTCTGTTTCAAGAAAGTGAAAAGTTTGGCAGGTGAACAGGAAGGCTTCTGAGAAAGGAAGAGGCATTGACTGTTGGCAGCTCTGATCAAAAGACCATCTCTGCTTTGCTTTATAAAATAAGAGAGAGACCCATTTGAAAAACACCTCTCAAAATGTATGAAGAACTGAAAGCAAAGGAGCTCATATCCTACTACTGAGAGGCAGACAGAGGGAAAGGAAATCAGTGTATGAGGAATCAAAGTAATTTAAATTTATGGGGGGAAGCTTCTCTGTTTGTTTTGTGGATCAAAAGCCATACTGAGTACAGTTCAACACTTTTCTTTCTGTCTGTTTCCTTCCTTACAAAGTAGTGCAACTATTTTGCTGCTTTTGAGAGAAAGTAAGGAGAAAGAGAGAGAAGTTTCACTGTAGATGTCTTGGAAAATGAGAAAAATGTAATTAGAAAAAGAAGAGGTGAATGCTAGAAAGGACATGTGTTTTGTAGTGCTACACGATAAAAAATGAGCCTTTGATTTTTATTTTTATTTTCATTGTCTTGGGTGATGTGAGTTTGCAGTGCAAAAGTTTGTATCAAGGGCTTTTTTGGTTGTTTTCATTGTTTTGGGCGATGTGAGTTGTATTCCTCTTTTTAAAGGTAATTTAGGGCAAGGGCCTCTCTTGTTTGTTACATTCTGAGAACTTTTTTGGGGTTGATTTATGAGTTTTGTCCCCCCCTTGGTTTTACAGACGCAAAAAGACATAAAAGCATTTTAAAAACTGAGGCTTAAAGAATTTTATAAGCCAAAAGTGACATTTTACGAAACTAATTTGTTAATATTTCATCATCAAACATAAAATCCCAAATGCGAGAGAGAGAGAGCAATGGAAATTGCTATCAAGAATTTCCAATAATAAAGCTTCTACAAGCCCTGAATAGAATTTATAAACAATGAGATCTCATTGAAGGGGGGTGGGTGGGAATTTACATTTTAGGAGGCAAAATAAAATATTACAAAAAATTAAATGGTAAAAAGTAACAATTTAAAAACTTAAGGGGCCATGACCCCCCGGGGGGTGGGGGATAAATTTTAACATTTTAGGGGGTAAAATAAAATATTATAAAAAATTAAATGGTAAAAAGTAACAATTTAAAAACTTAAGGGGGCATGACCCAGGCCTACATATAGGTCCGCCCTGAATGCCTGGGACAAGGATGAGTTTGCAGTGCAAAAGTGTGCTTCAAAGGCCTTTTTGTTTGCTTTCTTTGTTCTGGGTGATGTGAGTTGTCTCACTTTCAAACTATACGTTGGGCAATTATTGAAGTTCTGATACAGAGAGTTCTAAGCAAAATGAGCAGACAAGGAAACTCCTCCTGTGCTTGAAAATGTTAGATTAAGATATATTATAAACACCACAATGATGATTTTACTACCTCATTAGACTCAGTCTAATTGGACTCACTCGACTCGGTGATGTACTGATCCAGTTGACTCGACCAAGTCGGGTGAATCAGAATGAATTCCTAAACTATGCACGCATGAAAGCAAACATTGACCGAGGCCTGATTTAACTAGGGTTGCAAATGGGCTGGCCAAGCAGAACCAGTTATAACTAAGACTGATCAGTGATTTCCCTTCATCTTATTAACAAAACATTGGATCAAAAGGGGTCAATTGACCCAGACCGATGATGAGATTACACGCCTATAATCTAGGTTTGACCGGAGTCAATTCTGGGTAATCCATGCTCAGTTCTTTTATTAAGATCGGATCATTCAAGTAATTGGGTAAACAGATCAATTCTCATTACCAGATTTGTAAATGGGTCAAGTTCACCACAACCTTAGGGTGGTCCATACGAATAGGATAATTCAAGTAATTAGGTAAACAGGTATACTTTCAATAATAGAGATGTAAAGGGGTCACATTTAACTCTAGATCCATATCTGTTTGTGGTCCATTTCCACCCCCACCTAAAAATGGGTGCCTATTGCCACAAATGAGCTCCATTTTGGGTAGACATTCAGCAGACTGTAGTTCTAAAACTTCATTTGCCTGAGCGACCCAGAAGGCATTGAGTCCTCTAAGCATGACAAGTTTAACTGAGTTTATGCCAGACTTGGTCACTCTTTTGAGTCGGTGTCCTTCCACTTGAGTCGAGTTTAAGATACATGGAATTAAGCTTTTGATCTATGCAGGAGACTATTTGGATTGGAATTGAATCTGGATTTAACAGGGAACTTATATGCATTGAATCCAAATCGGCTTCAATTAAAAAGGGGGATCTAGTTCCGAATTTGAATTCGGTTTTAAAATAAGATGTGGACTGCATTAGTATGATTGGATAAAACAACTTTCAAAATAAATTATTTAAATACACAAGTGAGACTATTAAATGGTATACGACTAAGCGAGGGAAACTCGAGTATCTTTATCACACAGTTATATAGGCCTTTAAAACCTATATATAATATGGATGTCATCGTCTTGGATCTAGATCTTGGGATCAGACCATATCACATCCCATATGCTTCATTTGGATCCGGATCCGAACTTCTTTGGGATCTAAAAATAGGTTCCATACCTACTTTATTTAAAGCCGGAGACTGCAAATGCTCGGATAATTAGAAACCCATTTATAACCTTAGTCTGGGTACGGGCGTTCTGACCCAACAACTAAACAGGCTGGACAAGATTTCAGCCTACCAACCCGGCCCATTTGCAACTGCAAATTCAAGTATGCCATATCCCTTCCAAGGTGGACCATACTTGGAGAAAAAAAGTATACATTTCAATGACCATAGTAGAGTTGTTCTGTCCGTTTATGAGTTGTTGCCTAGCTGGGTTTGGACTGAACCTGGAAGCAAAATCTTAGGACTGCCCCTTTTGTGGGCCATGCTCGCAGTAACTGAAAGTTAAGCCCAGCCTCAGCAGATATCTTTTTTCATGGGCTCTAGCTGGGCCTTAATAGAACTTCATTGAGACATTATGCTTCAAGAGATAATCTTCAGAATGAACTTGGCTTCATTGAAGCTATCGAAATGGGTCGGGTTTTGGCTGGATTTATGCTGTAGCTGGACTCGTTCTTAGACTAAAACATGTTACCTACATTTGCAAAACCTGACCTGACCCATACCCTAGTTATGCAGTACCCAAACCCGTACCCAACCACCTCAATCTGTGGGCCCATGTGGTCCACTTCCACTTCTAGCCTTAGAACTCTATGAACAAGTTCTTCAAAAGCTTAAAAAATTTATAAAAAGGAGCCTTCTTTTATGACGTGGGTATTCCTGAGGTCTTTGACCCAATAGGACTAATCCCCAAGTAAAGCTGTTAAACCAACACAAATGTATGCCGGGCAAATTTGAAACAGTTTCAAACACAAATTGAAAGGGGTAAACCGGAGGCTTATGCCACTCCACCAACTCCCGGGTGGGAATGACAAACATGGAGATGCTCTTCGGAAGAGAGAAGTCTTTTACATGCCTGATCTCTCATGATTTATGGGAAGTAGTCATTCCTTATGCTCTTATCTCCATCATACTCACTTGATAATAGGCTGGACCATCCAACTGTAGGGCCCGCCAAAGGACGTGTTAGGTTGCTGGTATCTGACTATTTTCCAATGGGAATTTCACCCTGGAAGTTTGCGTAACTTCCATTTGATTGCTGGTCTCTACTATGGTGAGTTAATATCATAATTTTAAGTCAATTTGTTTGCATTAGAATACATAAGAATTGAATATGCAAGGTACTTAAAAATAAAGATTAAAAGTGAATTTCAAAAAATAACAGCAAATAAGATTTTATTTAGGAGAGTAGAATGAAAGGAAGAAGCTATTTAATGCTACAATTACTTTGAATTCAATTGCAACATCTAGTCCAGATTGTTTAGACTTTTACACTCCAGAGGGGAGAAAGTGAAATTTGCCACAGTTTAGAGGTGACCCACATGACATGGAATGAATGTGAGGGATTCTACAGTGGGAAAGTACAAATAAACTTGAATGAAGCTGGGAAATGAGAGGGGACGGTAACAACCATCCATCAATTGAGAGTTGAAAGATCAAGTCATACTGACTGTCATATTTTGTTTTGTTGCAAGTGTTCCAGTACCTACCCTCCTCTTTTTGGGTTGTGATGGTATATGTTGGCTTGCTTCCTTTGGACTACATGTTCTTTCTTAGCACTTTTGAGTTAAAAGGGCAGCAGTACACACTACACACTATACACCCAAGTATCCTTCAACTTTGAGCCCCCACTCAAATATCCTGATCTTTTGGGGAAGGGAAGACCTCATATCTGCAAAGTGCATATTAGGGGTAGGGAAATGGAAATGTGATTAATATTTCATAGGGTCAAGCTCTGATTGCAGTGCAATTTGACCAAATGCCAATGCCCAAGGAAATCATAATTCCACTGATGAATTATGGGACGTACCATAGAGAGAATTTTATCTTAGACTTGACGTCTGAAGGGTTTGGAATATGTAACATTGTGAAGAATAGTTTGTCCTGGGAACCCGCTGGAAGCACGAGTGCATGACGGCTGTGACAGGGTAGAAGTTTTGAAGGCATTCCTAGTGAAAGAGAGAATAATTTAGGACTAATTTGTACAACTCGACTGTTACAGAAAAGAAATAAAAAAAAAGTGTCGATTTTCCTCGCTCAAGGTGTTTTGTGCAAAGACGTCATCGATGAAAAGAGGAATAAGCATCCTTTTTCTTCACCTACTTAGGAGAAAGGATTTGGATCTTCAGCCTAAGACGTCGAACTTTCTATTTTACGGAAGTAAAAATGTATGCACCTGGACAAGCATGTCCTTAGTTACTGCATTGTTTTGAGGGTATCAAAGTTGTCCAAAATAAAATCATTGGATTAAGTTGGATAAGAGGCAATCCTAAAAATGATCAATCTAACTGTCTATAAAACCCAGTCAAATTTAGAAGAACATGAGAGGTTTGGATTGATCATGGACTAAAGTGCGCCCCACAATGCATCAGGAGTGAATCATTGCACAACTCAATAGTATCAGCTTTTAGAAACCTGAAACTTGTAGTTTTGACTTGGTTGGCTTTAGGGTACATTGAATTGAATAGGGCTTTGACTCAACTGCCTCTTGAGTCAACTCAGCTGAGTCAGGGAGAGTCTTTTCAAGTTCTGAAGAGGTGGTTAATGAACGTCTAAAATGCTTTTGGTGACTTCAGCACACTAGCCACTATACTCTAAACAATACTATTTCAAACTTTTGACACTTTTTTTTTTCCATCCCATCCATGAATTGTGATGTGATATGGTATTTTTTCTGACCAAGTAAACTTCTTTTTTAAGGCAAGTCAGGTCGATAGGATTAGGCATTATTGACAATGGTGTCATCATCAACAAAGGCTCATACCCATCTATACAAAGCCCACAATTTTGAGGCATGGACAAGGGTCTTGATAACCCACTCATGGGTCACACCAGAAAAATAACGGCTTCATGATATTGCATATAGCTGATCGATTGAGCCAATCTTCTTCACCAAAAAATATTTGCACCAATACAACAGCTTGCAGTTAACACAAGTAATCACATATAAAAAAGATAGTGATGCAAATTAAAAGGAATAAAATAGGCCTATAAGCCAATGCATATAAACCACTGAAGTCAATGAAAGGAGGGAGGGAGGGAGGAGGAGGAGGGAGAGAGAGAGAGAGAGAGAGAGAGAGAGAGAGAGAGAGAGAGAGAGAGAGAGAGAGAGAGAGAGGAGGGAGAGAGAGAGAGAGAGAGAGAGAGAGAGAGAGAGAGAGAGAGAGAGAAACATGACAATACATCAAAATCAACAGGTAATAGATAAGCTCCTAATGGCCCCACCAGCCTATACCTAAATGTGCCATCATAGGAAGTAAGCATTTGTTTTTCCTTTTCCATGACAAGAGCATAGCACCATTCAATGCTTTTTTAATCAACATCTGTATATAAACAAATGCTCCCAAAGCATTGCCAGTCTTTTAAACAAAACCCATGTTTTCAATCATTCAACTCTCCTCATTTTCTTTCCTTCCTCTGCCTAACTCTGATGCCTCAAAGCTGGGATCAATGGCGATCAGATGCCCTTCTCTTCAAATCAGAATTCCAGGTAGAGATGTGAAGAAGTCTTGCACTCCCAAGGTTTGGGTCCTTCATAACAGTCACATGCCACTCAACAGGAAATCTACGACCCACATCACATGCATCAGTAACAAGGTCTGGTTTTCTTCCCAAGGTCTGATTGTATTGTATTGTGTGTATGGGTATACCCCAAATATTATGGCAGGAAAGATGGTTATTGGGTCTCCTAAGGTGGCCTACCATGTCCTTTCTTTTCAGCTTTTGGCTTGTGTGGTACTTTCTTGTCACTGATCAGAACCCAATAAACTGCAGTTAGCAGTGTAATTCATTCAGGGTGGAGTTGGAAAAACAGTATCCCACCTAGTTCAGTACTCAATTTTGAAAATATTAATGCTATCGCGATTTGAGGTGCACCCAAACACACACATTAAAACTGCTGAATTCCACCAGTGACTTGGTATTTCACTGTACCAGGTTTTTGAGGATGAATCTAAAGGAATTGTCTGTTATGAAGATGCCAACGGGGAAGTGATCTGCGAGGGATATGACGAGGGCCCTCGGTTTTCCCAACAAAATTCGCGTAATCTCTATTATCAAAGGTAAATTACAAATCAAGAATTGGCATATGAACCATAGAGAACATGTGAAAACATAAGTCTGTTATCAATATTTTTATGCATTCTGCTTGCCTTGCAGAAAATTTAAGATCCCAGATTTCTTTCCATCATCTTTGCTTCAAACCACTGAAGGGGCTGAATTCCAATGCATCAAAGTGTCTGTTAAAGATGAGGGCTTTGATTGTATGGATGTGAACGGGCTCTGCTAAAAAGTGCATTTTAAGGAATCTATCCTGGTAGATCCCTTTGTACATAAGTAAATTCAGGAGTAACAATAGAAGTCACCTATCTGTTACGTTATTTGGTGAAACGTCTCTTCTCTGCACATCTTCACTCCAAGTTTGAGTTGTATTTTTTCAGCTACTTTGTCAAATGTCCTTATATTTGATGAATGAATGATCACTTTCATGTCACCTTATCCCATCTGGTTTGAGTTCTGCTTCTCCATTCTATTCCTTGACAGTACAAAATAAGATGTTGCTTCTAACTACTTACTTTAGGGAGCGAATTCCAAATATGTGAAAAATGAAGGTCCACACCCCAAGTAGCAAAATCACCCACTAGCCTTGGTTTCTTAGATATGAAAAATGATACCTGATATACAGAGAATGGTGACAAAACTCCCTACTTCAAAAATTCCATCATGACCCATTTGTGGTGTGCTACCTATGTTAAATTTATATTTTTCTTTTTTCTTTTTCAGAAAAAGACTGTAATTAATGTTATGTTTCACTTTTGGGAAATACCAAATAAGACCCTGCTCTTTGTATAATTTCAAAAAAGTGGTCTTCCAAATATTTTATATCTAATAAGTCCTAGTTTTATAATAATATATCAAAATAATTAGTTCCATCACTTCTGCTTGCCCATCTCCATTACAAATTAGAAAGATGGTGTTACTAACCATCTCTCGAGCTTTTCACAAGTATTAATCACTCTCACTATGATGACAAGTGAGCTACATCGACATGGATTTAGATGCACATTGGTTTGGCCAATATGGACGTGTAACGGTTAATGAGTTTAGGCAAAATTTTCACCGACCGGAGACATGCACAAGGGCCACAGGATTCTCAATCCCCGGGATCCCACGAAGCATGACTTCGCCAAGTGGGGACTGAAAATCCTGCACAAGAGACCAAAAACTTAGGCTTGGAGGAGGGGCCTGGAGTTCGAAATAAACCAAATGTCATTCTCAGTTGGCTACTGGGCTCATGTATGGGCCTGGGGTTTTGAAAACACACTAAATTTCATTCCCCATTCACCTAGTAATCATACTGAGACCACAAAAGGCCTGATACGGGGTATGGACTGTGGATATGGGTAGGAAACTCTGTGGAAATCGCAGGGAGACGATGATATTTACATATGAAATTGAAGTATTGAATGCAAGATGTAGATATGAATACAGATATATCATCCATTTTGTAGTAATAGGGTACTAAAGCAAAAGGCCCTAGGAATGAAAATCTCAAATTATTTTGATTCCCTATATATGGAAAAAAGGAGGGGGAACACAAATCAGTAGGATCCAGTCTTGAATTCTCCAAAATCATTCATGCACGGAAATGCCTCGATCCCAAGCAAGACAACAAAAAATGATGCTTGTTACGTTTTCAACCTTGTAACACAGCGGTGGACCATTGGCACCACTTTGACAAGCTCCATGCTTGCATCAAGAAAAACCATTGCATAGCAAAATTACCTCCATTCTCCATGTAACAACCTCTTAACAATAACAATGATAATAACAGATTCAAGACACCTTTTAGGCCGAGGGAGATATAACATAGAAGCTCGATTGCATCAACAACTATCAAACCATTTCTTTAAAAACAAAAAAACAAAAAAAGGGAAAATCCCTTGAGCTATTCAGTATGCCTCGAACCTTATAAAAAGATTCTTAAAACTATCTATACCATCTACAAATTGAGATGATTCAGGTTGTATAATATTCCTTCCAATGAAACTTTTTTTTTTTTTGGTTCTCTAATGACAACCCCATAATAGGAATCCTCATCTTGTGCTTGAATGGGCTAACATGCTTCCATACCAGCTTGATTTTCTCTCTTTCTTTCGGCCTTCTTCTATACCAACTTGATGTTGGAGAGAGAGAGAGAGAGAGAGGACTAACCAGGATAATGATTACAGGTTTACCCTCATAGAGGAAGAAATAGATCATAGGTTTCTTTCTCCGTAAAGGAAAAAGATTAATTCCTCTGGCTGTCAAGAAAACAACGATCTTACTAATCCTGACCCGAAATGAGAGTTCATTGGGCAACAGGATCAAGCTATACTCAATTTCATCTGTCATCTGACAGTTCACAACCATTACTTGATGCCACTGTACTGAAAGAAAGGAATTACTTAATACTCAAGACAGTCGAGTTTCTCGCACATTTAACATAATCACTTAATAAACACATAAACAAACCTGAACATAAACATTTCACAATGCGGGCCCTGCACTGGAAGGCCTTGACAGACAAGACATCACTGATCATCCAAAAATTAATGGACAATTGAAATGATAAAGCCAACGGTCCAAATTAAACAAATGGAATATTATTTAAATCCGCTTATTTTTCCCTTTTATGTTCAATCCATTCAATTGGACATACCTGCATAATGAATGTGTGCATACAAATGAATACCCATGTCTTACCAAAGTTCTCAAACAGTTCCATTTCCAAAATGCATGGTTGGGATTGATGCAAATGTATGTCATTTGAATATTATTAATGTTTACCCGCATATGAATAGTTATACTCTAGCAAAGTAGCCAGTGGTTGAGAGAGAGAGAGAGAGAGAGAGAGAGCATAAAATGAACATGGAATGAGTTGCGCCTACCAGACAGCATTGTATATATTGCAACAAGTACATGAACAGATATGGTACAAATATTTCACAGAGAGGCCACCTAATAATACCATTACCTCTGATGAAACATATCATGGCATAAAATAGCCTTGTTCTACATCTTTAACAAATCACGTATCTAAACAGTTACCATTTGATAAGGAAAAAAACAAAAAACAAATCTAAACGAGAACACAAATGAGGCTGCCATACAATTTTAAAAAAAAGATGAAGAGAAGAAAGAAAAACAAAAGGACAGGATGGATTCCCAACTTACAATTTGGCATATACAGGCGTGGGATTATCATATCATTCTAGAGACGTGCCCTGTAGGTTGTCCTCAGCAAGGTCAGATTGTGACCAGCTAGGGATGATGGTAGGTGGGGACCACTGATCTGGGACCATAAGAAAGTATGCAGACATAGCTTTTCTGAACCGCTTTTTATATTGCATGGGGGAGATCACTGTTGGGGTCGTGTTCCTTGGTCCACCCAAAATGCCCGAAGTTTTCACCCACGTCTCAAGGTGTTTGTCCCATGTGTACTGCCTCATGAAATCGATGATACCCAGAACCAGCTCGTGCTTCTCCTCGTCCACCCCCACCAGCAGTGAATAATCCATTACATCAATTGACTGCAGGGCGATTGTACATAATATTAAAGAGAACTCCATTTTTTTTTTTCCATTATTGCAACAGTAAATAACATGTAGGGTACAAAACAGGCCAGTCATGACTCATGACAGAGTCCACTGCAGGACAAAAAGTACCCTGAGCCTTCAGTGTGTAGGAGTGGGGTTCATATTGAGTCTTGAATTGACCGAGCCCCCACACACACCCACACCACGGGGATCTTGTCCCCCGATCTCTTGCGGAAACAAGGTGGCCTTATATAGGCTGGAGGCTCAGGAACCGGCTCCAGCCAGGGCAGCTCATACCATTCACCCGCTTCCCACTAGGAGTACTCCAGATATCATCGAAGATATTTTGAGTACTCCTGAGAATCGAAGAATCAAAATATGACCTAATCCAACAGATTGAGGATGCAGTTAAAAAGAGAAACGAAGGGGCAGTCATCAAATCAACTATGTCGATTTTTAGTCATTGATCTGGTTGTTATTATGATGGATGGGACTATCCCGATCCTTTGATCAACACGCAAATAAAGTGGTCAATAATGGAAACAAAAGAATTGATGAAGGTAAAAAGGATTCAAACCAGAATTTAGTTACAGTTAGTGTACTAGTATTGTGTACTTAATTACAGGAAAGTGCATGGATGCTCATTTGATCCAGTTTTCTCCTATGGTATGTAGTTCCTAATTTTCCAGACTCCAGTTATACTCAAGGAAATAATGTTACTTGAGATATATAGAAACCTACCACCATGAATTGCACTCATTCCAGTTGATGGTCCAACCATTATGCACAGTTGAATTTTAACCATGATATAATATCCACTTCCAAAAAAAAGAAAAAAGCGCTTTCAAAACTGACAAAACTTCGAGGCTCCAACATCAAGGTTTAGCGGGTCCTATGACGGCAAAAGAATTTAAGCACCTTGTGGGACTCACTTAGATGCATACCAAGCATGAGAGAATGGTGTGATGAAGGCCTAAATCTGGAATAGACTTTGTTAAAAAAAACAGCATGATCACATCATCACAATCCTTAATGAGGAAAGACTTAAATTTATAGGCAGATATGTCTACTCTGGTTCAAATCCAGCTTGGCCTAATAATTTGTCGATCAATGGGGATAATATTACCAGTTTATCCTCCAGAAATGCTTAATACAGAGAATAAAGAGCAACACCTACTTCAGAAATCTTGTATTAAAAAAACCTGAATTTATTCTAAGACAACTCAAGGAAAATTTCAAAGAGGAGAAATAACTTACACAAGGTGTTTATTGATCTAGAGAAGGCTTGCAATAGGGTGTTGTGGCAATTAATTGGAAAACATAGAAGAAAAAAGATATCCCTCCTAAGGGGTATGTCAAAATCATACAAGAATGTATAAGAAGCATGAGAATGGTTGGTTGGGTTACATCCAAGTTTACCGTTAAGAGTTTATTTGCACCAAGGATCCACTTTGAGTACAACTTAACGACAGATATCCATGGTGTATGTTGATAACATACGTGGTACTAGTCAGTTAAACAAAAAAGAGGGTGAATGATAAATTTGAACTTTGGAGTTCGGAGAAAAGCATTAAAGTCAATGGGTTAAAGATTAGAAAAACAAGACAGTCTAAGAGTGCAAGTTAGAGGATCTGAGACTAGAAAAAAAAATAAGATGTTCAAAATTGAAAGCAACCTAACTTCCGTTAGGGTTGGACTATAGCTAGTACAATCAATACAGATACAGAGTGACCCTCCCTCCCTCTCCCACACATCTAATAACACAACTTCAAACCCACCTTCTGAGAGAGAGCTGGTCCCAAATCACTATTTCTATGAATCCATCAATTTTGAGTCAGATGAGACCGAATCCTGCAGTTATTCCTATTGCAACTCTAAAAACCCACCTCCTTAGAAGATCTTTCTCTGCCAGTCACTATTTCTGTGAAATCAGCCTCTTTGTAGCAGATGAGACCAACCCTTTTATTCCTCTTTCAACTCTAAAAATCCACCTTCCACTCGTTGACCCCTCTCCCAAATCCCGCTCACTGTTTCTAACAAAACCAGTGATTTTGTCTAGTTTGACTTCTCATTAGGGAGACACCAGGGTTTATGCAGGTCAACCCTAACCAACCTGTTTAAAAAAGGGTCAGGTTTTATTGACCCATAACCAACCCGTATATATTGCAGGTCAGGTTTGAAAGGTCAAATGCAGGTAATGTTAGTGAGTCGGGTCATGTTATGCCGCCCTAAATGAAAGTTCCAACATTTCCGCCACTTCAGAGTCACTTAGATGATGGTTACATTAAAGAAAGAAAAGAAAAGTGGATCCATATTTACAGTTGATAGCTAGGGTATTCCTTATACATACCGCGAGAAAAGAAGTATCATTCCAGACAGCTCTTTCCAGCAACCTTTTCGCCTTATTTCCAACAAAAATTGGAGAAGTTGGCATTGCTTCTATCAGGTTCTGATCCAGAAGAACTTTATTGGACCCACTTGAGTCTGGATTATATCGTGATCGGGAAGATCCCTTCAGGTCATAAAGCCTCACTATGTTCCGTCCAAAAAGAAGATTCTCCATGACAAGAACATCCATCCTTGACTCCTTCCCTCCTTTAAGGTGCTTTGACGTAACCTTTTACAACCGCAACAATAAAATAGTAAAGAATAAAGTGAGAGAGTTTCAGAACAGCAATGGAAATTCCAAAAAAAAAAAGTCAAGGTTCAGAAAGCTTCAGAATGTGTGTGAACCACCTCCCTGCTGAAAACAAAAAACTCAGTCACCAAATATGGCAAGGTTTTACTATAATCTGGAAATCTCCCCTTTTATGGAATCTACAGCTTGCTTTCATATTTGGGTTTTAGGGTACTAGAAACAAATAAACGAGTAGTAATGGAAGAGGAACCATAAGGTCCTGCATGGCTGAATACAACAAATGTACAGTCTGCAATGCCTCTGTTCATGGAGGGGGTCTCTCATTGATTGATGGCATAGAATGAAAAATCCTAACTCATCAATCTAAGATACATATGGATGGTCGATAATTTAATACAGAACTAGTTGAGAAGAATGTAGACGAATAATAACAGACAAGAAGAATGCAAAATAATGATTACTGTGATCCCTCAAAACAGGATGCTTTCAAGGCATCATGCAGTGGCAACCCAAAAACCATGAAGGCGCCTAAAACTGTAAAAGAATCGAAAGGTTCAGATAACTTCACATTTCCTTCTTCCAGTATAATTCCTCTACACCTGTGCAGTGCAGATATATAATTGGGTCTCTCCTGATCTATTTAAGCACTACTAAGAATCAACTCTCCTGAGATTTCATAAAGAACCCTAAAAAACTGATGTAACCAAGGACACACGGATCACGTAGTTATACTGTATGTAATTTAGTTGTTAGAGTCCATTACATACTCAGCTAAGAGATTTTTTTTAAAAATCCGTCAGCTTTGGATGAAGGAGTTGTTGAGGGAATTAAATATCTCTAAAATGGGTCGAAAACCAGCTATTTTTATCAAAACCAAAGGGATCCACTGATTCTTGTCAGGTTGTTAATTATACCAAACTGGTTTAAACTTGGCTCAACATGAGCCCTTAGAATGTTACCAAAAAAACATGAGCCCTTACAAGTTAGAATGTCATATGGTTCCATGAGAAGTTCCTCAAGCATGTCAAGCAAGTTGAATTCCACAGCTCAAAATAGTGTCTGATGAGAAACAATAAAAACTAGAGTTGAATCAACTTCACTAATTTCACACAAGGGTGCAATATATTTTAGAATCCCAGCAAACTTCACCAAGATGCATGCTCAAAAACATTGATTACAGTGTAACCATTTTGACTGTCTAAAACAAGTGACCCACTAAATTTTGAGATGAACTTGAACCCTGCCATCAATGAGTTTCAGTAAATCTTCATCATTCTTGAATTTTGTTAAAATCATGCCATTCTTCTAAGTTTCAATATTTCATGGAATAACAAGTTACTGTTCGGAACTTCAGATTGAAAACTTTTACAAATTGTAGTTCCAGAAACAGGATTCGATGTGGACCATATAACCAATCAGATTTTTGGCTTGTCATTTTGAGTACTTGGAAAAGAGAGACCCATACCTGATAAATTCCGAGTATTTTTGCCAGGCATGTTGGACTTCCTGTTTCAATAGATTCAGAAAGATATTTAAAATATTCAGGAGCAAACTTGATAAAAGATTCTAACTCCGTCTTCGTGACCTGCTTGATGATAAACCGGTCATCCAAGGTCTTTGCGAAAAAGACATTGCTCTTCCCACCTTGTGCCCCCCATTTCTTACAACGACTAAGAGACCTGATGAAATCAAACTCCGAAGGGCAACAAGTTCGCCTCAAAGCATCAAAACGCTTTGCATAGTAGCAAGTTACATTATATTTCACCTTCCCTATTGAACTACTCTCATCTGTAAAACAAACTCTGGCATGCAATGCTTTCGTATACAGGAGAGGATCCATGGCCAAAGAACTCCGGCTTCCAGAGAGAGATAAAATGCTGTCCTCTGTCGACCCTAAACTTTTCAAAGATTCAGAGATAATATCATCGAATGACTGAAGAGAGAGAAAGCCACCGATGTCGGAGAATGATAAAGAAACCGAAGAATCCCCAGTATCCTTTGGCTTCTCCCTTTCATCCAATATTTGAGAATGATAGTCATTTGAAATCAGCGCATAAGCAATGATACTGGTTGGTTCGTCATCATAGACAGGAACAACAGTCTCATTGATCCCAACAGGCAGACGCAGCCGTGCTCCGCCTTGACGTTCCAACTCCCGAAATGATGACACATACCTAGGATTATACTCACCAAGGGCCTCAAAAGTCGGGACATTGCCAAGCAGATTCTTGTTGGAAGTACTGTAGAAGTTCAGAATCGCAATCCAATTTGGGAAGTCGTCTGCATGGTCAACCCCCTTAATGGGAATGACAGGCACAAAAGATCGGGTGGCCTCTACTTCCTTTCTCTCTGCCACATCAGCATGAGACATCAACACTTCAGCTTCAGGCATAATTGGTGAATTGAATGATGGTGCATCAGAAAGCCCGGAGCCATTTTCTAGTGGCACTACACCCTCAGGGTGATTTTTTCCTGTCCAAGCTGCATCGAAGGTGTCTGACAGATTCTCCATAATTGGAAACTGTCTGTCTGAGAAGGCTCTACGGACAACAGCAGCAGATTCAAGAGGTAGAGGTTGATCATTGGAATGCATGATAGTAGAAAGAGAAGCCTTGTTTTCAATTCCATTATTATAGTCTTGCTCAACAACTCCCCTCTGATCATCAACCGAATGCAAGATCGCTACTGGGGTCTCATTTAATTTGAGGTCTGGAGGAAGAGAGTGGGAATTGGTAAAAGTCCCAATTGGCTTGGAAGACAAATTACTCTCCACAGGCTCCTCATTGTGTTTTGCAATAGAGCTAATTAGTTCCAGGTGAGGGCCGCTGTCCAAACTGGCAGCAAGGATTAGGCAACGGTCCCATGCATAAGAATCAGCAAGCAACTGCCTCCGTAATCGATTGATCTCTAGAATATCGATGATAGGTTGACCCTTCTTTGCCTCCTTTTTAAGTGCTTTCTGGAGGGACTCCTGAACCACATCCAAATGTCAAGTGGGATGGGGTATGGTTTAAATTGCATAGCCTTCCACAAGAGATCAGAATGGAGGCCAGTGCATGAAGTAAAAATGATGAAAAACAGGGCACTACATAGTAGCCCAATCAGGAACATACAAAGCCCATGGTACAGTGATGCAGACTGTTGATCTGATGGGCCCATAGTGGACAGAAAATGGCCCTCGGATTACAAATTAAGAGAATCTAACCATTCAATCTTTGACCTTTCTCTGAACTGTTGCTGGCTTTCTATTCTTAATTGCCTTTTAAATGCCATAAATGAGGTAAGATTTTAAATTATAGGAGATTTCAGGGCATCTTCCACAGTGGGTCCATCCTACCAACAGTATATGGATCATTGAAGAACTGCTGCATGTATAGAACTGAGAACAAAAGATAGAATTATTCCTCATGAAAAGAAAGTCATGATGTCACCTCAAACTTTGTTTTCTCCATTTGCAAGACTGCTTCAAGGTCTGCAATTCGACGTCTTGATTCCAAGAACTCCATTCCACTGTCAACTGGCCCAGCACTGTACCGTTCTGTGATTTGGTGTAAAGAGCTGAGTACTTCAGAAAATAAAATCTTTCCTTGTTCAGCAACCTGTTACATGAGTGTTATATATAAATATATATATATATATATTAGTTTCCACAAGATATGGGAACTTCACAGAAGCACAAATTATATAGAGCAACAGCATTTCAAAATCCAACCTCATCTGCTTCATGCTGTATCCACTCCTGATGTTGGTAGTTGAACTCTAGTTTGGATGGTGGGAGGTAAACTGAGTTAACATCAATAGATGCATACCGAAAGCAAGCAACCATATTCCCAAATCTGATCGTACCAGCACAAAAAAAAAAAGTTAGAGAAAGGTAGGAAAAGCACATTATAGAGGAAGAGCAGAGGTGTTGCTCGTTTTCTTGGGTTACATATCGATCGCTACCTTCATACAATGCCAGCGGCGCACATGTAAGAGATATAAACCATGCAACCAGCAGGAATTGCCATAGATGGACCAAATCCCAAAAATACATTGGAAGGACAATTATAACACTACAAAAAATCCTAGAAGATCAGTTTTGAACTCTGTTCGATTTCTTTTATTTGCCATCAATCTTATTTCCACAAAAGCCACACACTCGAATGGTTAGGATTGTCAAATAAATATGGTTTTCAACTGCTGCCAACCCAAAGTAGGGACTGGCAGATGATCAATTTGGATCCCATGCATGTGTGCATAGGCATCAACAATTTTTTTGAATGGTCTAGTAACTAAAAACTTATGAGGAGGAACAGGAAAACATGGAAAAGACATACAGGGGTGGGTAAGGGTTTTTTTCTTTCAAGGTTGGTTTTTTTGCCTCTTTCTTTTTTTTGGGTGTGTGTGGGGGTGTGAGTTGTTGGTGGGGGTGGGTGAGCGCGCGTGCGCTTTTTTTTTTTTTGGGGGGGGGGGGGGGTGGGGAATGATTTATATATATATATATATAGAGAGAGAGAGAGAGATACCCATAGAAGCGAAGACAGTCTCTGTGTAGAGAATGACCACAACTAGCCACCCTGCTTGCAGCAGCATGATTTGAAAAGCTGAGTTCCAAAAATTTACCAAAAGATAGACCCCAAGCAGCATCAGACATAACTATTCTTCTGGTTGCCGGAGGGAATCCATTTGTTCGAGGACAACGCAGGCACCTGTGCCACATCCAGATCTTGCCGTCACGCTCCCCTGGTAAGGGAAACTCTGGTAGCCTCTTAACAGAGATAGTGAGGCTTCCTTGGCGATGAGTATAACAATGAACATGTGCTTCTCCCGGCATCTCACATGAAATACATCGAAAATTCTGACATGGCCAACTAGCATTATCAAACTTATGAAATTATAAAAATGAAGGAATCAGGCACTGGTATTTGCAGAGGAATCACGAACAACTAGCATATGGATATCAACGTTGGATGCTTGAGTACCTTATGTGTTGTATTGTAAAGACATGAATTCGAATCAATAGCTTGGACAATGTTGGCATGGTCAGTTGTTATGACCAAAAGAGGAAAAATTAGGATTCTGATGCACAAGGATATGCGGAGTGTCATAGTGTCCGTAAGTGCCCACTCCATATAAGTATAGAATCCATGTTTGGTGATCCACAACATTGACCTGATAGGTTGGCATTATCATGAATGGAGATGCTCCAACATCTTCCAGATCATAAGATCCTAGACAGCTAGAATATGGCCTATGAATATATGATGAGAAGGAAAATACCATAACAGTATTGAGAAATAATCAGAGATTGGATCGCCAGGATCTCAGTCTGGAAGATTATTTCAGCATCCCTGCCCATCAAATTAATAATCTGGATCATCATAATATGGGCCCAACATGTGTAGAACGCATGCATAAGGATCTATAATTCTTCAAAGGAAAACATGCAGTAATTTTTTTTAATGGTAAAACATGCAGTGATTAATAAATAATAAATAACCTTACGTCGTCAAACAGATGATCTCGTAAAAACCGCCCCAAGGGTTTGTCAAAGCTTCCATAGTATTTGATGCGTAAAAGATGTGCGCGGTCACATACAGTCCCTTTCCACACACACCGAGTTGACAGTGAAACCAAAATGCTCTGATGATCCGAAGGAGATGGAGGGAACTCTTCCTTGCTGGATGCTTGATCATCACGATGATTATCTTGATGGAAGGATCTCAGATCTAAAGAACCAAGGTGGTTTCCCATCATCTTCTGATCTTTTATCTGCAAATGATCACCAACTCCATCTGAGGCCACCTGAGTTCCATACCCATTGTACGGGACCATGGGCTCATCCTCATAACGCTCAAAACCCACTTTTCTTTGCTCTTCAAATGTGTAATATGGAGCACGCTGGTGCTCAACCAAAAGAGTAGAAACAGGGGCCCCACTGGCCATGTCCACAACATGCTGGGCCTGGATACCTATCTCAGCAGGTAGCCGTTTGAGATCAACAGATGAAGCATTCATTTCTGTCATCTGAGAGTATGGACCATTTGATGCATAGTGTGTCACTACCGGATCCACTTCACTGAGCGGTGGGTTTCCTGACACCAAGGATGGGTCTGACACAAGAACACTATTAGATCTTTGATCTAGCTGTGGCTTTCCACCAGCAGCCGGAACTGTGAAACCAGGTATTGTAGAGATGGATCTGTCAATGCTAGATGGTTTATCAGGCAATGCAACTGTTATTGGGGATTTCAAGGGAAGTTCTGGAAGGGAGGCACCTTCATCTGCAAGAAAAGAAGTCTCCAAAGCCAAGTGATAGGCTGCAAAGACTCCATATTGGACAACATGTTTCACCTTCTTCAGCTCGTCACCATTAGCACCTTTGAGCAAAACCTGAAACAAATACATAAGAAGGATTCATAAAGTACTGATTATGAATCGTACTCAGATCATATGAACATGGACCAAATCAAGCAGTTACATCAGGCGATCAAGAAATGAAGACAACAGGAAAATTTTATATCTCATTATTAAATTAGATTATGTGGAATGTGGCAGGAATTCTTTTACTTGGATAAGTTTAGGCATCATTGTCCTAAAGATGCAGAGAAGCAAAAGAAGAATCTGAAAAAGAGACAAAATATTTGAATTACTTGCTAGTCTTAATAAACACTTCAAACCAACCTGGGCCCAATATTCTAGGTAATTTTACTTTACATTCACTAAGTGGTTGCGCTCTCATTCTTCGAGATGAGCAGCATCGAGCGGTGATTAATACACCACTTGCAAAATGGTCAACTCTAAAGACTACGTCTACTGGTGGAAGGTGTCAAGGACGAGGTTTGCGTGGCCGTAATGGGGGTTGAGGTAATGCCATGGGCAAACACAGCTCAGGCCATGGCATGGATAACAGAGTTTATGACTGCTTCACTAGTTTCTAACCCACCCTCAAGCTTCACTCTGGCAGTAAGGGATACAATCCTGCTTTCTAAGAGTGAGTACAGTACCCTGATTGAAGAGATGTCTTATCTTAAAGTCTCATCCTCTGCTACACTTGCCCAGTCAGGGAACATATCACATCACCTCTCATTCTCAAACCCTAGATCTCAAGAACAAATCTCAAAACAACTCAAATAAGAAGCAATCTGAAAGATTTTAGGACTTACGGTACAGCCCAGTGGCTTGGGGCAGCCTTCGAAAAACATCAATGTCTTAACTAATTTCTTCCCACATTGCCCAGCACTACCATGCTCTTCAAGCAACTTCTCCACATGGAACATTTCACAATGCCCAAGCTTTGGGGATGACAGATGATCAATCGAAGGGACAATCTGTGCACCAGTGCAGCGAGCTATACGTTCCAAAAGTGAACGTTTGACATTAAGAACAAGAGAGATGTCCTTTGAAAGTAGGTAGTCTTGGGCATAACGAGAGACTGACTTCTCTACTAAAAGGATGTCAGGCTGATGGGCATCTATCTTTGCAACTGCCATCTTAAGATGATCCATTTCCTGAAAAAGATTATTAAGTATAAGAACATTATAATAACAAAGCACTATTAGCTCGAGTAAAAATTCAGAAAGCAATCAACAGACCTGCTGGAGTAGAGTATCAAAACTTGATAGGTGATTTGTAACACGCTGGTATTCAAGAGCTCCTCCAAGAATTAGAAGGCGGGGGCTCTTTATCTTCGATGTCATACGTCTATGTGCCACATTCTTCTTACAAACAACTCCTTTGATCACCGTACTACAAAAAAAAATAGTGCTAAAAGCTTCTCAGTGGAAGGCAAATGCAACTAAAAATATATTTACAAGCATATTATGGGCACATATGAAATGGCAAACCACAGCATAAATCTAATGATATAAAGCAAACAAGATTCAGAATAATAGAGACATCATACGGTGCTAAATTGGGAGAGAGCTTTCACAGCCAGTTCCTTGTCTTTCAATCATCCATCTGATGAGCCCCAATCAGCTAGTCCATTGTACATGCTGGGTAGCTTACAAATGGACAAGGACAACTACACCCGATAGTCCACATTCAACTATGGAAAAATCAGAAACTGGATATTTCTTGATCAATAACAAGCAAGATTCAAGATTTGGATGTTAGGATGACCAAATCAGTAGGAGTTTGAAGTATCTCCATGATAGGGCCTATAAGCCATCATATAAGCAGAATGGATAATCAAAATGTACCCTAGATGTATGGCTCACAAGGCCAAGCAAATGATATGATGGAAAAGTACATATCCCCAATAGAAGACTAATGAATTACCAAAACACCAAATGCTCATAACTCTCTTATAGAAGGTGTATAAGATGAGCAAATACAAATGGCAAACCTTCAACACATTGCCTTCGTTTTAGAAATGCCATCATTTTTTACCAAATTGCCAGATTAATTAGCTATACTTGACACATCGGCAGTGATTATCTTGTTTTGTTGGTGTTTCACTAGGAAACAAAGGTTCCAAAAGAGATTTCAAAATTCTCAATTTACATGGAGGTCTCTCCCAGTGAAACAAATCTTTTTGAGGAAATTTCAACATGCTTGTTTTATATGGGAGAAAATCTTTAACATGCCCTTTCTGACATCTTGGTGCAAGGCCCATCAAAACATGGATTTTTGGGAGGAAAACCAATGGCATTTTCAAAAGCTCCAAGGCCAAAAGGATTTTTAGAAAGGAAACCTAACCTCTCATTCCGATGCCCACAAGCTATGCACTTAATTTTCACATAACCACCAGGATCCATTCCTCCTCCTCTGCTCATGTCTGGCTTTAGGAGAGTTGCTGCCTCCCATGACAAAGATGTAATTATATCCAACCAAATCTCCTTGCCGCCTTCTTCACCTACAGGCAGATTCTCGGCCTGCAAAAGCTGTGCTACCAAAGCCCTGAAATGGCCATCGACAACAACTTTCATGGCTTTTCTATGTTCTTCACCCGATCGGTCCCTACTTCTGTACTCCCCACTGCCAAAGCTGCTCGAAGAGCGTAAAGTCTTCCATTCTCCTGTAGCATCTTCATCGTCGTCATCATCAAATAAAACAGCTTCTCGCTCATCCTCTTCATCTTCTGGCTCGGGAGGGAGCCAGAGAAGGCCATTATTCTCAAAATCCACAGGCTCAGTAGCATCTGCACTCTCCACACCATATACAGAGGAAGCACCATGACACTCATCACCATTATCATGTCCTGCTTCTTCCTCGATTTGTTCAGTCTGCATCAAAGTTTGTGAGTCTTGACTTTCATGTCTTGGAGAGCTAAGATCCTTAGCATCATCAATGTTTCCCTCAGCTGGATGCACTTTATTTGACCTATATCCGTGGTCAGTATCATCAAATTCAACTGGCCCATAGTAGTTATTGGATGGAAAAAATCGTCTTGTTTCAGAATCTGAATGGTAAGTGCAGTATTCATCATCATCATCACTCCTGTGATCAAAGAACAGAACAAGCACTATATAATTAAATCAACAATAAGCAAACTAATAACTACAAAGCCAATCATGACATGAATGTACAATGACGTAAAAAGTGGAAAATGTGTTAGGAAAGGGAACCCAAGAAGCCAGTGACATGTCTGCACACACACGTTACAACATGTATGGTCACAAAATAAGTGTGCTTGGATTCAGCCCGAGTCAAAGGTGATTAAAATAGATTGCTAGAATGGAAAGGTATTAGTTCATTTGTGCTTGGGGTAGTAACATATTAAGAAAGAACATCAGGTAATATAATGTTTTTCTTCCCTCTCTGGGTCCAGGTATGTATCATTACCAGTCATCTTTTTTTTTTGTGTGTGTGTGTGTGTGTGTGTGTGTGTGTGTGTGAGAGAGAGAGAGAGAGAGAGAGAGAGGGTATCCTCTTTTCTTCTTCTTTTTCGCACCACTCAAATGTAAAGCGAAATGGATAACACACCATTCCACCAAAAAAAGGCAAATTGATAGCATTTTCGGGTATATCCAAACACGCGCAGATGTAAAATATATTTCATCAAGCCAATTTTGAATTCATCAGAAAACAGATTGCATCCAGCCAATTTGAAATTCGTCAAAGATTTGATGGAAAATCAAGAGAATATGAAAGAAATACAAAACATAAAGGTTTTCTTTTCCTTCCATTAATACAAAAGATACAATCACCATCAATGGTAGAGTAGAAAGCATCCAAACATGACCCATCATCTGGGGTTGGCTTGAAGAGTATTGTTATGCATTATAGAAAAATCATGTCATCATAGAGGTTTCTGATTTGCAAATCTAGTGCACATATCATCATCACTGACACCTTGCAATGCATTCAAAGTTTAAAAAGCATATCCCAGAATAATTCGGTACATCATCAATGGCAAAGCAGCAGCATCATCTTAGCCTTATCCCATCAATCTTGAGTTCTACTCATAAATACAAACAACCTATGACCACATCTCCTATCTTTAATTTCCCAAAAGGATTTGGGACAAGTGGGATCAAATAAGAAGCCATGGACAAGAGATCCGGTCATATAAGAGCGAGCTCGCTCCACCATCAAACCCATGTTTAGTACCCCTCGCCACCTGTTTGCTAACTAGCATCATTGTACGACATTCACGTCCCTACCATGTGGACCCCAAACTCTTCAAGTACTTGGGGGTATTTTCATTTCGAGTCAAATTAGTGGTTACTCAGGTATTAGGAGAACCTGGTCCTTCACGTTTCAAAAAAGATGGTTGAGGTTAAAATATTATATGGCAGTTTGACTGGCATTCGATAGTCTAAGATGTGTTTGAGAGTTACTTCTATAGCATATTAGCATGTCATGGAACTATGCATATGATACAAATGGACATCCCTATATCCCCTTTTTTTTATTTGGGCTTTTAATAGTCTTCAAAAGACATGGGTGCCATAACTAGGCCAAAACCCTTTATACATAACACAAAACTTTGTAGAGTGATCCAGTTACAAATAGCAATTCTATAATACCTATTAAAAAGCCATTTGGGGGCCGTGTATTACAAATTCAACCCCCTAACACCCACTACCCATACCAGCGAATCAACACTCAGTTTCAACTATAGCAACTGGTTTAAATAAATAATAATAATATCACAAAATGTGCATTATCTTTTTTGTTAAATGAATACGAAATGTACACATTATCTAAAGGATAAATCAGTCAAATTTTGAAGACCTTAAATTAACGTTTAGGATGACCTAATGGAAGCCATTTTTCTCACACTCCTATGATCCACAACTAGATCTTTTTAACACTCCACCCCCACCAACCCCATGATTGGCATGCATCCATGTGAGTCTCACACAGAGGGTCCAAAATGCAAATGACATACATCATTAAGGGCCCAAATGCAAATGCATGTTTCCTCTTCTACGACGCTGCATAAACTTACCCTAAAGGGATCCAAAAACACCGATTGACACACAAGTAATCACCACATCCCCCATCCCATTGAGCAGTGGTGCACCAAAGTCATCGTCACAAAATGGCTCTCAAGGCACAAACAAACACATTCCCCATCCCCTTGGACAGAGGTGGACCAAGGTCAGCATCACAGAATGCTCAAGTGATGCATTCCACAGGAGCAGATATCATGTTGATGAATTCAAATCGTAGGGGAAGTGGAATGAAAGGGTCTTGGTGTGGGCTAAGCATGTAACAGAAAATTGGGACAGGGTAGATGAACGGGGTGGGAGTACGACAGAGGGTGTAATATGTAGTAGTTGGATTTGTCATAGGTGGTGGAGCATGCAGTATATGTACATATATAAGCTTTAATATTGAAAGAGTTCCAGCCTAATTGGCTCATTTCTGTATATGTACATATATAAGCTTTATCAACAACTCAATTCATGGACAAGATGTTTCACCACTGAAAAGCAAAGAGAAGCAAGCATCTGCACACCTGTTTATGCAAAATCCAAATTGATTCAGAGAAGTGTCTCCCATGTCAGCAACAGAATTTGAGTTCCTTCGAGTCGTTAGCATATCTTTGTTGACAGGTCCCGATTCCATTTCGGGAGATTGAACCAGAGCAACAGAGGAACTGTACTGCACACGTTGATAAGACCCAGTCGGATAAGGAGACGAAGAACCAACAGTGCTGATGCTATTACCAGTGCCACTAGACTTGGTGCTGGCCAAACTTGTCGCTGAAGGGGAAGGACTGAGACCTGGACTAGACAATCGGATCCCATTATCAATCGCTGCTACCTCCTGTTCCCATTGCTTGAAACAATAGTTACATACTCGAATCCTCTCCCAATCTTCCCTGATACATCTTGGATCATCAGATGGAGCAGGGATTGAGTTTGTAGTACACTTTGCACAAAAAACACGCCCACAAAGCCGGCAGTGGTGCTTACGGTTGAAGACTGTGAATTGAGAATCACATTCATAACACACCCTACAGCTATGATCAGGCATCCAAAAGTCCCTAGAGACATTCGCCGGCTCAGTCCTCCGGGGGAACCAGGATTTCACTATGTCCACTAGTTCAGAGAACCTCTTATCCGGGGTTTCCATTGACAGAGAACCCTCCCAACCCCACTCATCATGAAATTCTCATCGACCACTCTTGTAATTCAATAGCCAGTCCCACTCCCCTCCCTCAGCACCTTCACCAAACAGAATCAAAGAAAGAAAACATGCATTGGTTGTACTGGATGCATGAGGCAAAGTACTGTGTACCTGTGTTGCTATCAGCTAAAATCAAATTTTACTTCAGCCCAAAAAACAAAGGAACACAACTCAAACCGAAGAGCAGAGACTAAATTGAGACAATTCAGAAGTACTTGCCGCACTCAACCCAACGTGCCCTGATACACTTCCCAAATTAGTTGATTCCCCGACTCAATCTAAGCCCTTCAAAGCCCAAATGGAAAATCTACAAAAAACCCACAACCCTAATTCAAAAATTCTGCGACACCCAAGACCCAATTACAAAATCTGTTTTTCACCAACCAATCTTGGGAACTGAACAAATCTCATCAAACAAACCCATGCATCACGAAGTTTTCAATCCAAATGGCTTCCGATACACTCAATCCGACCAATACCTTAGAAAAGAAACAATCAATCAATAACCCAATTCTGCAGAACCCCAAAATAACAGTAACACACAGCCAGCCAGACAATCAAAGTTCAATTCCCCTGCTGCGAAATCCCACAAAATCGATAAAACCCTTATCAAGTCTCTAAACTTTCCCTCCAATATCAAATCCAGCTCCCAAAGATTCCCAAAACAAACCCCCTAAAATCAATCAAATCAATACCCCGATCTACTCCACGGATACGAAATCAGTAAAATACCCAGTATAGCAGACGATCAGATAGAGAAAACCCATGAACAGAGTAGAGCAGATATCACGTGAAACGATTGAGGCGATCGAGAAGATTTCCTATGCATTGAAATACCCAAAGGAGGCAGGAAAAGTGGGAAGATCAACCGGCACCTGTCATTCCACGCATTTTCAAGATTTTCTGCACCGAAACGAACAAAATTTCCACTCCAATCACGGAATCGAAAGCAACAATCATGTAAAAATCGAAACTTTATTGTCTACCTTTACGCTCCTTCGTTCCTTCTCTCGTTTTCTTTTCTTCTTCTCTCTTTCACTATTATTTTTTCATGTGGCAGAGAAAGAGACCCTCTTGCTGCAACCCATATATAAAAATCAGAAAAATAAGAATAATAAGAATAAAAAAATCAGAGTGCTGATTTTTTATTAATAAAAAAAAAGGAAAAAAGTCCATGTCTATTGTCTTGAAAATCTGAAGTTGAATGGACGGCTCATGACGGCCGTTCTTCTTCTTCAAATTAAGATAAAACCCCCATTTCTATAAAAAAAAAAATTATGAAAATATTTTAATTTAAATTTTTTACCATAATTTTTAAAAAAATCAAAAAATAATCCCATTTCTTCACTAAAATATAATTAAAAACTCCATTTATATTTTATAATCCACTTATATTTTATTATAAGTACAATTACTAACAACTAAAAATAAAATATCATTATAACCCATTTATATTTTATTATTTCTTCAAAATAATATTTATTCCACTCAACTCCATACTCCATTAGTAAAGCCCCCAAAGAGGCCCTAAAATGCCCCATCTCCTCTTACACCCTACAATAGTACAATGGACTCCACCTATCAAAAATCTGAAAGTCGAAAAATAGATGTAGTCTTCTTGTTAGGGGTATTTCCAAAATTTGTCTCAGTGCAAGATTGATCATTTGATTGAAAAAAAAAAAGGTTAATACATATGCATAAGATTATATTAATCATGTTCTTAATCAACCAGTATTAATCTTACATTGGGCCAATTTTTATTTGAATAGAACTTAGAGACACCTTATATATGACAGTTTGCTTTTGTTCGCTGTTTGAATTTTTGATAGGTGAACTCTAATGTATTTTCACTTCTTCTATTGAGGAATTCTCAAAGTCAAAGCCTGAGGTGTCCTGACTCCTCTCCTCTGCGTAAGTTTGAATTTTTAGTGTTCAAGTTGGCCTATTAGCTTCGAAATCAGCCGTTGATGTGATAATGGCGTCCGGAAGTAGACAAATATGTGTTGGAACTTGGAATCAGGCGATTTGATAAGTTTGTCAGGAATTAGAAAAATAGGAAGAGAAGAGAGAATAAACTATTTGAATGTCTGAGTTCAAGAGTCATGTGCAAGTTAGCAAGTTAATGGATGGCATGATACTGCATATATGTATAAAAATATAGTCTTTTTGGACTGTTACAAAGAAAGGAAGAAAAAACATAAAACAGCTTACACCAGTAAAGCCTGTATAAAAGGGATGATGTGGAAGGCTTGGTTATTTTTCACTGTAGGAGTAGTGAAGGACCCTTTCAGTGGTCCTTGATGGCTCAGCTGGTCTCTGAATATATGTGAGAGGTCAAGTCTATTTTGTGTGGAAAAAGAGAAGAGAGTGTAGTGTGTGTTTTTGAAGAATGTAGATAAATCATCCATCAACCTCTGAAGTTTAATTTACTGGGCAAGTTTCTCCCCATCCACCACTCTACAGCGTTTTTTTCTTCACCTTTTTATATATTTATTTATCTATATGGGACATACAGTAAAAGGGCCCAACAAAAAAAAAAAAAAAAAGTTTGTCCCCACTGTTAGCCTCCTTGACTTGGATGCATGTCCTTGGATCAATTGGGCATGACAAAAGGTAGGCTACATATTACCACAACCAAGTAGTCTAACTCTATAGATTTTGACCTTGAACCCTAGGGTGTGTTTGTTTGCATTAGATTAATTAAATAGAAATTCCTAAGCAAATTAGTGGGGGATAGTTGAAAGATATACATAGGGGGAATGTAGATAAGACCTTAACTTTTTAAGATATTGAGTTACTAGGGAGTGATGGTTGGATATTCATTTATCAATTTCCTTTGATTCAATTGTCATCAAAGAGAGAATTTATTTTATAGTCATTTTTGCACATCCATCTTTAGTTTTCATTTTTAACCATTTATAACATGAATTTCTATGTATTCAATTCTTATATATTATCTTTAAAATGAAAAGTCCCTAAGGAAATAAATACTCAACAATCACCCTAACAAATCAAATCATATAAAAGCCAAAAGGCTTTATATCCTTCACCTCTCGTATCATTCACACGTTGCCTCCTTCAGTGGAGTTCGTTTGATAACGAACTTCTATGTATTTAATTCCTATCTATTGTAACACAATTTCTTTTATTTTCTAAATTTAAAGGAGAAAGGTAGCCTGGATGAGTGTAAAATTATATGAAAGGGCGAGTGCTTTTATTAGAGGTGTTCGAATAGTGTCGGCTCCATGTAGAAAATGCATTATAGAAAACGTGTCTTCATCGAACCAGATCTACTGTAAACCGTATTTCTGCAAAACAATGGCTGAAATGCCCCCAGACTCATTTCAACGTTCTGGGTGCTTCATCAGGTTCAATCCCAAAGTGACAAAAATACCAACTACTTCTCCTATAGTGACTAGTGAGTTTGGTATTTAACTGCCAATACAGGGTGGTTTTGTCAATTCCTTTGTAAGGATAATTCGATGGCTGCCATTCAGTGAACTGCAACCGCAGCTGAATCCATGAATTATTTTTTTTACAGACAAAAGGTTTAAGACACAGTGAAGGCTTCTGCGAGCTGCTAAATTAGTGTATAGGGAAGTTTTATTTCATGAGCTGGCGCATTTAATTTCGGAGATCTCACTTTCTTCTACCTATTGTTAAAACATCAATATCCAAATGTTGCCACAGAAGCAGAATTCGCTTTAGCAATCAGCATGTCAATGTAGCAAGCTTTTCTTGCATACGAGTCCAAATAATGTGCATTGCAGGATTTTTAATCTTCACCACCACAAAACAAAGTTAAATATCTTGAATAGAAGGCGCACAAGGAAAATCCAAGATAACTTTTTCCATGTAGAGTTCTCATAGGGGGTGCGTTGCAAAATGGTCAATATAGCTTTGGTCATGTGAGATGAATTATTTTTTTGTAGGAGTTTCTCTCTCATATATATATATATATATGGAGATTATATATATGAAATGGATTTAATGTAAATAAAGCCCTTCATTTTTCATTTTTTATGGGTCACTGTGGTTCTGATGCAACCGTATATATTATGCTAATGAATGTGAGAAAGTGTTCTATCAAAAATAAAACACTAAAATTGAAACATCATTTGGAGACCGAAAGATGGAAGAAAGACTCAAAGAAGGAAAGAAAGAAAAAGTTAATACAATTATGTACAATACAAATCTCAAATCTTGAGAAATGCAAACAAAAAACACAAAAAACAAAAAAACCTCATGTGAAAGCCTTTCATTACCAAATCACACTCATGTAACTCAGAGTTATCAACTTCCTAAACAATCATGTAACCATACCTCTTAAATACGCACACAAAACTCCTTCCATAATAAGAACTAGACTAATAACCTATGTTTAGCACAGTTTCACCCTACATTGTAAAATAAATAATCACATATAAAAAGAATAACATCTTTCTATAGGACAAATTAGATAAAATAGAAATTGAGAAATTGAAGCAAAAAGGGTATAGTTATATAAGAACAACTGAAACATGAGTGGTTTGATGGAAAAATGAGTGAGTAGTTGCATGAGTAGTTACATAACCGACAGCCAAAACCTCCTATCTTAATATATTAGAATGCTTTCCAATAGAGTTAGTTTTTCCAAAACGACTCAAATAGATAAGAAGAGGGGTTTAAATTCACATTAAACTGTAGCGAGTGAAATTGAACTTTTTCTAATACTAGCAAAGCCATAAATTTCAACCCCTCGATCTATCTTAGCAAGGAATTCATATAATGACTATGAAGATGCTATTGTGAACCTTGCCATAGCAAAAGACAAGAGGTAAACATACAGTTCTAATACCAATTTGCATTTAGCTTTGTTGTGTTGATAGAGAGAAGCGCACAATCAAAATATAAAAGATGTCAAAAATATCACCGGACGATATGAGAAAATCTTGAGACCATGCACTTAGAGCTGTATCCACATATGCATGAAATTTTGCGTGTGCATGAGAGAGAGAGAGAGAGAGAGAGAGAAATTCTTTAATGATTTCCACCCAAGGATTATCAAACCGGAGGCAGTGATGTAAATGTAATCCTCACTATCACTTCCACTAGATTTGAGCTGCTGAGGCATGGCTAGTTATCCATATCCATCTTTCCTTATTCATTTTCCATTAGAGGTGTGATAATTTGATGATAATTTTTATAAATTCACGTTTATTTTCTCATATTTAAACATATTAAAAATAAAAGTTCTACAATTCCTATACATATATATAATTACAAGAAAAACAAATAGGCCCCATAATCCATATGAAAACTCCAATTCTTATGTAATGAATAAAAGTTTGATTAATTAGATAATCTATCGGAATTAAATTAGCCACACCACATATGTGAACATTTGGATAGTCCCGTGGCCTACAAGTCAATGCCGTGAACTGGGTTAGTTTTTTTTTTTCTATACCACATAAAATCACGTGTTCACGTTTAGTCACCGGCACCGCCAACCCAACATCATCCATTTGCATCACAAATAAGTGGGAACGAATCTGCAAAAACTACCCTGATGATGCTGATCTTCTGTGGGGACCATATTATGATGGTCCACTGGCCACACAATTATTTTGGAAAGACTCTTTCCATCTTATCAGTGGCATGCAAATACATGATTGTAAAGAAAATGATCAGAAGAACCCAATCACCCTTTTTTTTTTGTTTATGTGATAGTGGGTTAGTTTCCTATTCATGAGAAAGGCACTAATAGATCTTGTGACTCTGTCTCTTTACTAATAGATCTTGTGACTCTGTCTCTTTATATATATATATATATATATATATATATGAGAGAAATATTCAAGTGAGGGACTTCCCTTTTTTGGGAGGTTTCAAGTACAAAAGAGTTTTTATACTTGAAGGGAGTACACCATTTTGTATTTGAAATCTTTTCAAAAAGGAGTCTCTCACCACACATGGTGAGGAAATCCCTCACTTGAATACCCCTATATATATATATATGAAGAAGAAATTGTAGTCAAATCCACCTTTGTGGCTGGCCCATTGAACACTCTCATAATTTGTGGATAGGGGGCACAATTTGACTTCGACCACACCCGGACTTGCATTACCTAACCAGGCCAGTGGTAAAATTTCGGCTGACTTTGTTCTGGTTCAAGGGCTTGCATGAATTTTTAAACCCAATCCCCAATCCGAATTTAGTACCCAAGCCACCTATAAAAAAACATATGCGTTTATGTGCTTTCATCCTCTTTAAAATGGAAAATGGATACAAAAGTTTGGGCACCTAACTTTACCCAAATTGCACGATAACACCATCTTACCCAAGTGGAAAAGTGGCAATTCCCATACACCTTCACTCATGCAAGGGGTCTCTATTACTGGCGTGGTTGCATGGGTCCCAGCCCCATAGATGGGGTAAACAAACAAAAAAAAAACCCCAAATTGCACAAGGGGAGGAAATTTGCAAATTGCAATTCATGTTGGCATGTATGGGTTTCATTTGCAACAGAGTTGTGTTTTAGGGTTAACCTACACAGAATTCTGGTTAGGCCTGAGTTGAGCCAAAGTTCAATCTGATCCAACCCCAGCCGACTTGAGTTGCACCTTTAATATGAATTCGAGAGATATAGGGTTGATTATATTTAACTTAAATTTCATTCTAACTAAATAGTTAGAACCACTAAAATATCATTTATTATAAAACCATCATCAATGTGAACAAGACAAGTCAATATAAAACCCCAGGTTGCCTTTCTGTATTCCGTATCCTTTACTCTTCTCTCTCCGTGTCATTATCTGGATCATGTTTAGATAGTCTGGAAGAGTAGCGTAGCAGAATTGAAGTCTTCAGCTGATGTTTTGGGGTGCACTCAATATTTTGTTTATTCAACTGAAGCATGTTTGTCTTTGTGACTTCACATTAGCCCAAAGGATACGTGAAATGTGGAGAAAGAAGTCAAGGATCATGGTAAGAACATGCATAGTTCCTGTTTCAGATTTTAAGGAAGGCAAATGTTCGGGTTTGGTTCAGAACATCGTGGACCCAGGCCTGGAGCAGATTTAAGTATTAATGCCTAGGCTGGGTTTCCAACTTCAATAAAATCTCAACAATCAAAGCCCATTAACTTACGTTTGGGATGACATAGACCCACAATGTCAATGAGGGAAACGATTGCAGTCTCACATGTGTTTTATGTAGTCAGGTGGCCAGCAATGATTTATGGCCTAATTTCATTAAGATACCTAAAGCACAAAAAAATTCATCCGACTACCCATGTTGAAGGTCTACCAAGAGGAAGGACAGGGCAAAGAGGACATTGTTAGAAGTAGCAAAAATAGATCTAAAGATGCAACCTACTTGAAGATTTATCTCAAGATAGATTAGAATGGAAAAACATAGGTAATCCAATATAGTTGGGACAAGGCCTTGACAATGATTGTGACCAAAAAGACCTAATGCATATTTTATGTAACAGAACACTTTTACTGAGGTATGTCTTCATCAGTTGGGTGCAGACCGTGCTGTGCAGTGATCCATCAGACTGGCAGGTCTTTTTTCTTCACACTCTTGCCTTTCTTAGTGACTTAGACCCAGCCAGCCATGGAAAAAGAATCACCCCGAAAGAGGAACTCATGGATCAAGTGAGAAGGGGGTATCCAACCAAGTGGGCTAAAAGAAACCATTTAGTAGATGTGTCCAAAGTTCTAGATCAGCTGATTGGGACATGGCCTTTAAGTGGCAATGCACGTTTTTGTGCCTCCAATGTATAGCCAAAAAATTAAAAGCAACAAAAGATTCTCAGGCTTTATCATGATACACTAACCAATACTGTCCCTCTTTTCTCTTTTCCCTGCGTTCATAAAAGATTCAGCAGAAAGGAAAAAATAAAAAATAAAAAATCTGCATACATCAAAGAACAAAATAAATCAAACCAAACAACAAGTAAAAGTTGTAGACAAATGTAAGTTTAGCACAAGACAAAATGCGAGTTGATAGCATGTCAAATCCTTGATGTTACAACAATATGCACAATGCATCCAAGACAAATGAAATAGAAAGAACAAAGAAAAGCAACCAGATTACAAGAGAAATATCTAAACAAGAGTTTCATCCATAAAAAATAATAAACAATAAAAAATAAAAAAAGGAAACTGGGTCCACAATCCACATCCTTTCCTCCACTGCAGCAGAGGTATTTAAGGAATTTTACCTTCAAAGGTTGATAAATTCAAACTCAAACCAACGAGATGCCCATCCTCTTCCACTCACTTTTTTTTTTTCTGGCCCAAGGATTGATATCTGATGAGAAAACTGGAGAAGTGATGGCTCACAAAATCCAGCTTCTATTTTTGCATGCCAAATAATGTACTGGAAGTGGATAATCATAGACAGTGATTAAAACAAAAAAACTGGAGATTCAATATGCCCATGCATGGGCCAGGAGAAAGTCTGTTCAAGCCCAAGCCATTTGATTATCACAACTGACGGAGCCTAGATCTAGCCCACATTGCTAAAAATGAAGTGGGGCCTTCCACTCGCAAAAATGACATCCATTCCATTGGCAGACTTGGTATCACTGAGAGTATGTCAAGCAAGGCTGACACCATTGTTGGGCATTTAAACATACAGGCCCAGGCCGGAGCCTGACCTAGCTAGTGAGCCCAAGTTCAGCCCAACATGGGCCAGCCTTGGGCTGGATCCACGCTAGCGTGAACATAACATCCACATCAGCTTTTCAACTTGATAATAGAATGTGAGACATTTGGAGATTTGATGATTAATTTGAAGTCTTCAACTTCTTACAGCAGCACCATGTTCAGTTCTTGGAATCTTTAGGGTTGCTGCCGCTGCCCAATAGAACACTGCCTCTGTAATTTGTCACCACTCTGTCTGGGTCAGACTCACTGCTATTGGCTGCTGATGTGGGGTCACTGTCACTGTTTGGGGAACCATGAAACATACACTTGGGAATTCCCTTCTGATCAGCCATGGCAATCCTTGCATCACGAAATGCTGGTAAGCATTTTTCTCTGGCAAACTGGATGCATGATTCTTTAGATGCAGCAAGACAAGCTACCATTTCACGCTCTTCACATTGCTCCCGCTCATTCAAATCCATCGTATTAGCTCCAAACAAGGTTTTCCACCATGGGGGCTTGCATTTGGCAGAAGCACTGATTGCACAGCCAATGCGCACTCCTGCCTGTCAAATGCAACATTCATCCTAGATTATGAATATTCAAAACAGAAATGGAATCATATGATCCTATCGTGTTGTACATGACTCAATGTGACGCAAGTCACGCAACTGTGTTTCACATTGTATGGTCTTCTCTTGGCTCTAGGGTGCATGTAACTCGGTCAAACGACTTGGTCTCATTAGTGTTGGGCAACAAAAGTGGAGATTTGACTCCTTGCTAACAAGGAATCTATTTAAAATTTTCTGCCAATGATGGCATATACACTATATTCTGGGGGGAAAACACAAAACAAACAAACCTCTTAAACTGTGAAGTGTGAACACCAGATTGAGTCACTTAAACCATCACCTCTTTTGTGTGTTTATGGATGTTCGTAAAAACATCAAAAATCTTGAAACGAGATACTACAAATTCCAGTTCTTCTCCCTTCAATTAACAAACAAGAAACTTCAAAATCTATAAATTTCAAGTGATAGCATGGCGATATGTTAATACAGATTCTTTGAAACAAGTAGATGTGTGTCAGCAAGTATCAATAAGTGCCAGTTTGGTAACTCTACTAATATAGTTAAGTCAAGTAAAGTTGATTTTGAAGAAAGAATAAATTATAAGTGGGTTATGATGGCATTTTATTTTTAGTTGTTTGTTATTGAATCTTTTTGACTTTTTGTATGGAAAAGTGGATTTTTTTGTATTTTAGTAGATAAAGGTAGTTGCTTTTTTACTTTTTGTATGAAAAAAATCGGAGAGTTTTGAATAAAGTACATTTGATGTGACATCTTGTCTGAAAAATGGAGGCTTTACTTGACTTTGATTGTATTAGTAAAGTGCCAAACGGGCCCAGGATTTTCATTTCAGACTCATAAAAAATGGATGATAGCATAATCCATTCGGTTTTAGGGATGGATCCAAAATTCAAAATACCAAGAGTGGGCTCCCTTGCACTTAGTCTTCTCCAATTAGCCACGCCCGAAAGCTTTTGACTTGATTTTTACTCGAAAACTTTTGACTAGCTCCTTATTTGTAGCACTACCAAGATCAGCTCCTCTCCTTCAAGTGCAACATAACTCAAACGTAACACTCCAGTTATGTTATACAATTGACATGAAAAAATGGATGGGCGGGAGAAATTCAAATCATTCGATATTGACCTTTTTTTTGGCACCAATATAATATGCCAATACATGCAAATGCATCCACCATAGCACAACATAGTTTTATTTTTTCATTTTTTTAATGGCGACATGAATCGAACCCATAACCGCAAGGTTGCAATAGTAAGAACCTTCTACTATGCCACTGGCATAGTTTAAAAACATTTTTTCGCTCGCCTTGACTTGAGTCACTTGACTGATTCAACTTCGGTTGATCAGTCACCTTATTCCTGCAAATTGAAACTAGAACGAAACTGTTGGGATGCTTAGCCAAACTAAGACAAGTTTCTCATTATTCATCTATTATTTAGAATAGACACACTGCATGAACAGAGACAAGGCATGTCACATGATGTTGCATGTCCAAGTTAGATATGGTGTTTTCATGCAAGGTCGTCTTGAATTCACACTTCATTCTTCTTTCATGAGATAGTTTTCCTGATTGAAGGAGATGACTGCGCACCATCTAAGCAAGAGGAGAGATCCACCGTTTATCACAAGATAAAATCCACATTACATAAATTGTACCATTCTTACAGTTCTTTTGCTTTATATTATATATATTTGAAATAATGGATATATTGATTTCACAAAAAAGCAGTACAGTGTAAGAACTCTATAGTCTATACAGAACCAAGAGGGCCTGAGAGAGACCAGAAAACAACGAAAGCCAAAAACAAAGCACATCACATTGTAATGAATTAGGATGAAAAATGGGAGCAAGAAAAAAAAAATATAGAGCACTATCAATCATGGCTGCTCAAACTCTGCAGTCAAGAGCTGGTTTGTGTTCCTTTTAAATTTGTGCAGCTATTATACTTACTGTCTGGCAATGCTAAAGCCAACCAGCTCGGCTAGCTGCATCCAGTGTTCCTATTGCATTTGTTGTTGTTCTGTGATTGTAATGGTTCCTATTGCAATTAAATGGAACCCACCACAAAAAAAAAAAAAAAAAAAAAAAGAAAAACATAGAATGACTAAAGATGAGTTTTGTGATTTGGGATTTTCCAGAATCGCAAGCATTCACTTCACCTCCTTTCAGAATTCTTTCTACTTCTAAAATGAGGCTGCTCATGTAAATCGGATCAGACAAAGCAAAACCCAGCACAGAGAAAGCATCAAATACTTTATCGCGATCAGATAAAGCAAGATTTACAGAACCCTAACTTTATTCTAGCGGAATCGTATCGATTTGCAAGCAAAAAGAATATGGGCATCTATTTCCAATCCAAAGACGAATATGAAAAAGCGAGAGAGAAGAATCGGAATCGGAGATACCTCGCATTGTTCGATGATTTTGGATTCCGTGGCTCGGTATGCCAGCCTCCAGCTCCGGTCGTCTTTGAAGGAGAGAACAAACGGTCCGATGGAGGGATCGTCGGAAGGGGAGGCTGGAATAGGGCCTCTGAGAAGAGGGAGAGGATGATCGAAAGTGATTACGGTAGAAGATGCAGAGAAATCTTCGAGTTCGCTTCCTGACATCTCCATCATCCTCCTCTTCCTCCTCTCGCTAGGGTTTTGTCGTCGCTTCGAAGTTTCTCATTAGGGTTTTGGCGATGAACGCGCGCGATTTATAGAAGGCAGAAGTTACGCTACGGTGTTTTTAGGGCTTTTTCATTCCAAGGGCACGCCTGTAAATTCAGTTTTATGCGGAAAATCAAAATTCCGTGAGGGCATGTTTGGTACACATCGTCATAGAGGATTTCTGTCTTTTTTCCTCAATTCCGTGGAAAATCCACGTTTGGATCAGCATGGAAAAGCATATGGAGGAAGAGAGAAATCTTGGTTTGCAAATATTTTGGAAGTCAGACGCCCCCCCATAGGATCAGTGGAATCCACGATCTCGCGGATTTGTGGAGCTACCGTGATTTCGGACGTTAATGTAGGAGGGACCGGTTTTTGCGTTTTTTTGGTTTTCATGGGCCCCACAATCAAGATCTAAACCGGTAAAAGTGTTCGCAAGGTCCAAAACGGCTACCATACCAAAAATCAGCCGTTGATTCCATCTATAACTTGAGATATTTGCAAAACCATTCTGACCGTTAATATGCCCCACAGTTAAAAAAAGGGGATTATTTGGCAGTTTGTTTTTTTTATTTTTTTTATTTTTGTGGGCCTCGAAATCATCATCTGAACCGTTAATAGTTTAGAAGAGACCAAATACAACTAGGAGCCCAACTTTCAACCATAGATCTATCCTCTATTTTGAGATATTTGCAAAAACGTTCATAATCTAAAATATTAATTTTTTAACTTATGTGGCCCCCTTTGCACGATCTGAACCGTTCAGAATATCTAAAGAGCCAAAAGTGATTGTGGAGTGAAAGATCAGCCCTTGATATTTCATGGATTATGAGAAATTGACTAAAAACTTCTTATTGTTGGATCATACAATGCATGGACTCCATGATTCCTCTCTTTTGCCAAACGTGGAATTATTTTTAGGAAATCCTCTCTGAGGATGACTTGATTCCAACAGATCAAAGAAAGCCTCTACCTAAGGGATTCTTGTCAATTTGCCAAACGTGCCCTGAAAACGGTTTTCCGAACCTAAAATCCACATTTGGTGCGGATACTTTTATAATTAATTAATACAATGAAGATCACAAAAAAGAAAGACTTTGAGTTTTTCACATTTTCTCCAAAGGGGGGCGGGGGGACATAATTGTGTCCTTTGATAATATTTTTACGTGGAATATAAAAGATTTACATAATTTATTAAAAATAAATAAAAATTAGGGCTCTCTCTCATAGGGTGCTTTTTTCTTGGCCTTTGAGGGGATCTTTCTCACAAGGCTCTTTTGCTAGTGTGTGGTTGGGGTTAGCTATGCCAATAGTTGAAGCATTATGATGGTTGATAGTGGCAGGTAAGGTGTCCACGATTGACAATCTAATGAGGATAGAGTTGACTTCTAACCTTCCTTCAAATATTTGTGTGATGCGTGGTAAAGCGGAAGAGTCGGTTAACCATCCCTTTCTTCATTGTAAAGTGGCGGCTTGCATTAGGAACAATTTCATTGGGAAGTGTACCCTTGCTCGCTGCAGAGTCTTAGTTGGGTGGTTGTTTCTTTGGGTATGGGTGAGTCTTATGGAGATTGATTTATTTTGCTATCCTATGGTCCATTTGGAAGTAAATGAATAATAGAATTTTCTCAGCCTCTTCGCTTTCAATTGCAAATTTGATTCACAAGGTCGCCTTAAGGATTGCGAAATGGGCTTTAGTGAGAAAGGAGTTCTCCAACTTTAACATGAATGATATCATTTCGAATTTGAAAGCTTGTATGGGATGTGGCCCAATTGAGGTAAGGGCTTTTGTGCCTTGATTTGCCCCTCTAGTTGAAACATTGAAGTTTAACGTAAACGGTGCTTCGAGGGGTAAACCGGGTTTGACAGGGGTGTGGTGAGTGCTCTTTAATAATAATGGTGAGATTCTTTTTATATTCTCAAAGAATTTAGGTGTTTGTGATTTATAATAAAGTGGAGGTGCTATCCATCTTGGAAGCAATTAGGTCGTTCTCCATAATTTTCTGTGGTAGGCTTATTGTGAAAAGTGATTATTCTAATGCGATAGCTTAGGCATTTAATTGGAAGCTATGTCCTTAGAAATTTCAATTTCTTTTTAATGAGATCAAAGAGTTATGTTCTACGAGTCTTGCCGAGTTTTATCATGTGAGTAGATCCCTAACTCCATCTTAAATGCCCTAGTTAGGCAAGGGGTTGAGAGGTCCACTCCTTGGATTGTAGAGTGGTACAATGCTCCTGTACTATTTTTTTTCTTTATTTTATTCTTTGTATGTTGCTTTGTCTGTTTTAATGAAAGATGCATTACGGATAAAAAAATAGTTTATAAAAACATTCATATTAAAATAATAAAAATGGAGAATAAACATTTCATATTTTTGAACTGTTTTGCACATAAAAGCAATTATCACTTACAAAATACAGGCCTAAAATTTGTGAAGAGTGCAATTATTTTTTATGATCTAAAGATATAATGTATTTATTTTTAATGATTTAAAATTTGAAATCAACTTTAACCTTGATGGTCTCTCATTTCATCCATTTTGTTAAGTGAGTAAAGGGTTATCCACTTGAAGATATATATATATATATATTTATTATTTTTTAGTCGTTGGCTTTTAAGAATTTTAAAATTTTCATTTGAATGCATGTAATATGTCATTCGAGGCCTATAGAACTTCTAGAACGCTACATTGCACTTGAGGTTTCTGTGAAATGAACAATATAGAATTTCAAAATTCTACATTGTATGGTTTGTGAAACAAAGGTGGGAGAGGGCACCTACGAAATTAAGAAAATCCTTCCACAACAATTCTTACAAACAAACATATCGAAATATCAAGCCAAAGCTGTAGATATTCTCAGTGAGACAATGTGCACCTAATTATTCCCAATCATATTTTTACCTCACAATTTAAAATAAAGCAAGCAGTATTTCTCACTCACAAGTCAGGGACCCCAAGTAGTCTACTTAGGTAGAGGACAAGATGGAGGTGTATACTTGGAAAATATGAACACAACACAGCAGGCACGACCCGTTAAAACATAATACGGTTAAAAAACTCCAATAAAAATGAGGTCCATCTTTAAAAACTATATATATGAAAATCCTCAATTTGCCTCCAAAATTAAACTGCGTGCCTATTAAGGTTCCACCACCTAGACAAAAATTATAGGTCAGCTACTGCCCGAACCGACCCTAAATTAATAGATTAAGCTAGGTTAGGACTAGAATAATTTATCATAATTTCTTAAGTCAAGGAGGAAATATAAAGTGAATGGGGATTAATTAGATTGATCAAAGATGAACCCTACATAATACATACTAGTCCAATAACTCGTGCTTAGCACAGTATCTCCTTACGCTGCAAAATAAATAATCACATATTAAATTTTTTTACCTCTTTTCATGAAACAAGTTGGATAAAATAGAAATAGAAAAATTAGAGCAAAAAATAGTATAATTACTATAAACAACTGTAAGATAAGTGGTTCAATGGAAAAATGAGCGATTAGTTGTATGAGTAGTTACATAACCGACGGTCAAAATTATAACAAACAAAAAATGTATAGTTACATAGGAACAATTAAAACATGAGTGGTTTAATGGAAAAAAAAAGGTAGATAATTACATAAGTAGTTACGTAACCGTGGGTTAAAATTATAATTGACAATTAAAATTAAATTCAAAATTTCTGAACTTAATATATTATAATGTGAAAACCTAAAAGGCCCGAAAATTTCATTATCAAATCAACAATTTGTCTATTATTTATATACGTGAATGTGTATGATCTTTCAACCACTGGTCCTTCTTCGACAGCAATCTCCACCAAACGCATCTTCCTAAAAACAAAACCGAAAGAAAGAGAGAAGGAGGGAATATAAAGTACAAAGAAGAAGAGCAAAAGCCCCCGCGCTATAAATGTGGAGGAGATCCGCTTCTTTCATCCTCGACAAAAATCAAAGCCACACAGCCCCACCACCAGGAGGAGGAGAGAAGGGTTTATTCTCTCTTTCCATCATGCCGGAGGCCAAAACCCTCTTCGAAAACCCTAACCCTACCATCTCCGCCTACTACCAGACCCGAGCCGAGCACCACGGCGTCATCACCAGCGACTGGCTCGCCCAAGCCCAGGCAGCCGTCGGCCGCGACCCGCCCTCCGATCCACCGGAGAAGGCCGCCAAATCCGCCGCCGCCGACGAGAGGGTTTTCAGCGTCATCGACGAGTTTAATTACTGGAGGAAGAAGCCTGACCTTGCAGAGGCGGTTGCTGCGATCATGGCGTTGGGGGCGGCTATCAGATCGAGCGAGGCGACGACGATGATGGAGCTCGAGATCGAGCTCAAGAAGGCTTCCGATACACTTAAGGTAATTGGGGATTTTAAAAAAAAAAAATTTCTGTATGTAGGGCTTTTTTGAGATTTTAGTCATTTAGAGAACTCGAATGTTTTTATTGGAACTGAGATTGTGATATTGAACTGACATTGTCAGCATTTTGTGATTCTGGAGTTGGGTTCTATGTTTTATGAATATATATCTTCTATCAGTGAACAGGATTTCAAATGGTCATGGCTGTTTACCAGAGAAGTTGTGTCAATAGTACATATGCACGTATATATGCATTGCAGTTCCAAAGATCCATCCTTTATGCCCCTCTGTTCTGTTAGTGGGGCCCATTTATGGAAAACCCAAAGCTCACCTTCCCCATGAATTTAGCTCTTGGCCCAATTTGACACTGGTGGACTTTTGGATTTAATCACAAGCTCTGTGACCATGAACTTTATTAAACTAACATCGCTGTCAATTATTTTTGAGAACCTGTTTTGGATAAACCTCCTTGGTGGGGCATTTCAGCAGCTTTCAGTCTCCCATTTGATGATCTTGTTTTGTGGATAAATGAATATTAAGAAGACTACATATATAAAATATTGAAAATTGTGTAGTGAAAAAAGTAACCTGGCTTGAACTATAACTCAAACGCTACCTTCTTACCTTATCATACTATCTATATACTACTACCTATTTATATCTATAACATGCCATTGATTTATCAAATTTATACAGGATGACAGCCCACATGCGTTCACAAATTACATAAAATCCTAAAGAGTTAATTACATCAACAATAAAGCGTTTTAGAGTTTGGACTCCAAAGGTGGGATCCATTAATGGGTTTTAAGCATTTGATCTCCAAAGGTGCATTCCTCAAACATCGTAGCATCCAACTCAACATCCAACTCCAACAAGCAGCATCTTATATATAAGAGGGTTCTGTATACTCTACTTTTTTTCTCTGATATGCCGCTTTCAACCTCATATGCTAGAGTCTACTAGTCCCTCAGCCATACCATAGACAGGTGTGGGCTCTAGGATCTAGCCATGTGGAAAAAAGGCCCAATGGAGATCCTAACTGTGTGTGCATGTGTGTGTGTGTTTTGGGAGAGACGAGACGACTATGGGATGACATGCCTTTTGATATGCTGATTAAGCCCCATTTCATCACCTTATTCTCAAAGTGTTGGTTGTTTCTCTCTTTCCATAAAGTCTCATTTCAACAAATTTGTTATCTGTATTCTTTTACGAGTGGTTCATTGGCATGTCAACTCTTAATGATGAATTTGCCTCTTGATATGCTCAATAGGTGAAACCGTGAGATGATAATATCATGGTGGGCTTTATTTTATTATGCCTTATCCTTTTTATAGTTAAGTTCTTGACTCTCTTTCTCCATTTCAGTCATCAGACACAACCTCCATCTCTTTGTCAGCTGGCTGTGACTTGTTCATGCGTTATGTAACCAGAACATCAGCTTTAGAATATGAGGACTTCAATGCTGCAAAGTCTCGTTTGATTGAACGAGCAGAGAAATTCGGGGAAATATCACTCAAGGTATGAATTAGTATTGTTGGTACTGTTACTATTCTAGTTTTGGTGTTTTTAGTGTACCGAAAAAATGCACTTTTGGTTCAAAATGTGTCGGCATAAACATCTATTTCCAGGCACGCAGAACGATTGCCATGCTCAGTCAGGAATTTGTATTTGATGGGTGCGCCATATTGGTCCATGGGTTCTCTAGAGTTGTATTAGAAGTACTAAAGACTGCAGCATCTAGCGGAAAACTATTTCGAGTCTTTTGCACAGGTTTGTTTTGCATCTCTATTCTCAATTTCTATAATAGACACTTCATAAAAAAAAATTTTCCTTCCTTTGAGATTGTTTATTTATATGCTTATTTTATGCATCAATTACAACTACAAAAAACACTACTTTAACTTTTAAGAAGTCCACCCATTTTAATTGTGTATTATGTTTCATTAATCAAATGTGGCATATAGATGAAATTTGCGCACAGAGTCATCTACCCATGCTAATTGGATCAATCACGGATTGGTGTGGTGGGTCCCACCCGTGCTGCATCCAAAATCCAAATTCATCGTACACACCCGGCCAGCCCATGGTTTAGGAATGCCAGGTGGCAAAAGTTTAGGCTGGAGCTGAACAGTTAACTTCCATACCCACCTTATGCCCTAAAATTTTGCCTAAAGCTGAACAGCTGAATGTCCTTGAAGGTGCATCACTTTGGTTGATCGATCCGAGAGCTTTTTTGGAATGTATGGATTCAGTTGTAGCTAGTGTGTCTGTGAAGGGTTTTGATGAGTTTCACTTTGTGTGTCTTTGGGGAACATCGAGTGGGATGGTCGGTGTTTTTCCCGTAACAGCTATATATATATTAAAAAATTATATACAGTATGCATGTACTGAACAACTCAATTTTTGTCTACATCATATAACCATTAATAATACTCAGTTCATTCAGTGATCCAGCTTACATGGTCACTTTAACACTTCTATGCCGTGGATCATACAGAGGGAAGGCCTGATTGGACAGGTGTACGACTATCCAAGGAACTTGCTGCTCTTGGTGTTCCTGTAAAGCTTTTAATCGATTCAGCAGTGGCATATATCATGGATGAAGTCGACATGGTCTTTGTTGGAGCAGATGGGGTGGTTGAAAGTGGAGGCATCATTAACATGATGGGAACATATCACATTGCACTGGTGGCTCACAGCATGAACAAACCCGTGTATGTAGCTGCTGAAAGCTATAAGGTATGCAGTGATGTTCTTGTCACCTTATTTGTGCTTGAATTTTGCTCTTAACCTTTACCAGTTAGGCTGGAAGATACCTGCTAGTAACATATAAGAAAAGGAAACCTCTTTTCCCTTTATCCATCATAGATATCCTCCGGAGCTGTCTCCATGTAATCTAAACCCTTCATTCAACGGTTTTATATTTTCAATATCATCAAACCAGATTGTTTAATTATTGCAATCTAAATCTTAGCCTGAACTGTGAACTTGTGACAAATGTGTGCTTCCAACTGACTTAAGTTATTTCATTTTTTCCCCTTTCTGTTTCGGGAGAAAACTTCCTTGACTTCAAACTTTGCTGTGATGTTTGCAGTTTGCACGACTATGTCCTTTGGACCAGAAAGACCTAGCCCCCGCACATCGGCCGATCAATTTTGGAGTCCCAATTCCTACTGGGGTTGAGGTTGAGACATCTGCGCGGGACTATACACCTCCTCAGTATCTCACACTACTTTTCACAGATCTTGGGGTTTTAACTCCATCAGTGGTCAGTGATGAGCTCATTCAGCTATACCTATAGCAGTACCCTGGAGTGAAATGAATTTGTTGCAGTACATGTACTTAGAGGCGGGGAAATTTTATCTTTTCCACAATTCAAGTAAAATCGACTTGGTCTCAAACAATTGGACCACCTTTATTTTCAGGAGATGATATCATGGTTTTCTTTTAAAATCTGCATCGCAGAGAATAATTGTATGATATCAGATCATCATCCCTGTGTGTCTAGAAGATACCTCCATAATGCTACGAACCTGCTGACCAGGGTGTGGATGTTTTTGTATCGATCGCTGGATATAAAAAATATGAACTAGAGAAGTGACGAGAGTGACTTTTCTTCTAGCAAAGGATTGCCAGCTGAGACAGGTGCATCTTGGTGTGGTCAGCTGGCCCTTCCAGATGTATAGTTGGCATGTTGATCGCGGTTCTAGCAAAATCAGCTCTATTGGTGATCGGAGTCATCCAATCAAAAGTGATGTTGTGATAACTAAAAATGAATCTTTTCGACTTTTGGCTAGTTGGGCTGAATCTTGGTAGACTCTACAGCGAGTATGGTAATTCCCTACTGTTGATTACAGCCGCATTTGGAGAAAACATCTAGTCATGAAGATAAATATGCATTTGGATACAGTTTGTATCGTTCAGACCTGTCTCGATCACTTTTGATCTTAGTAGTATTTTATCCTGGAAGCTAACAAAACCTACTTTAAAGGGCCCAGTACGGGCTACGGCCAGCAATTGCCCACTCACTCATGGCCTCAGTCTAGATCTAAAATTCAATGCCGATTTCATCCGTCCCTAGTAGGAGCGAGTAAGAGGAAACCACATGTTTAACCCCATTATTTGCTATCTCTATAGTTTGACACTTTACGAACGAACATAGTAAAAGTCAAGTAAAGCCTTCATTTTTCAAATAAGATGTCACGTAAAAAATACTTTAATTCAAAACTTCTTTCATCTTTAAAAAAAAGAAAGTAAAAAAACAGCTGTCTTTATCAACTAAAATATAAAAAAACTCTATTTTTCCATACAAAAAATCAAAAGGATTCTATAACAAATAATTAAAAATAAGATACTATTATAATTTACTTATATTTTATTATTTTTTTAAAATTAACTTTATTTCACTTGGTTCTATTAGTAGATTTGCCAAATTCGAATGAATAGTAGAGTGATTAATAATATTATGCCCCTCTTAAGCCGGTCATGATCATTAAATAAATTTATAGCTATGGCCCACTTATACATAGCCCTTTTTATCCATCTGTTCATCAGGGTTGGAGCCAGGGGTTGCCTCCCAAACCCCAATCTTAAAGAGTGTGCCCTAGCATGAGGAAAGTGGAACTCTACAGCGTCGTCCAACTACTTAAAATCTGAACTACTAAAAACAAAGGCTCTCTCTTACACCAATAAAAGTTTATTTTGAATGGTTCAAATATTCATGAGGGGGGGCTGTATTTGCCGGTAGGAAGCATGGGTGAGGCAATCATAGAACACAAACTTGGTGAATGGATTTTAATATTGCCCTCTCAACCATGCATGCCTACTGTAGGAATTATGGCCCACCAAACGATGACAAGTAAAATAATCAATGGATTTTGATAAATTAATTGTGTGTGAATTGGTTTATATGTGACTGATTGGCATGGGTCCTACTTTAATTAGAGTGAAATAAAATTCTTGATGCTAAAACAAAGAGAAAATAATTTGAGCTGTTTGAATTCATTGTAGTGATCCAAATTATTCTCATATTTTGACCATCGATGTCTGAGAAAATAATTGAACACTTCCAAATTTAGGATTTTTCTGCAGATGTTATCAAAAAATTGTAAAAAGTGTTTTAACAGTTATTAGATAATAAATCTAATTGGGTCCATGGTTTCCAACCTTGCATCAAACCCAGACACCCAAGAATCTAATTTTTGCCATTGGAAAAGGTAGGATTGCTAAAGGGTCCTTTGCCATTCCCAACCGGAATTTGTTATCCTGCCATACAGACGTGGCCCACAATTTGGACGGCTGAAAACGAATGCGCCTCTCTATGTTCTATCTGGAGACAAGTGCTGATCTCATGCATTGCATGCCGCATTTTTCTTTCGTTAGCTGCGCACCAGCGTTCGACAGGCTGCATTTCACGTGATACTTTTTGGAGCCCAGTCGTCCACGTCGCAGTCGCACCAAAAGCGAGAAATGGTTCGGTAGATTTACCTGCACCCAAATATTCATTCAACATGCACCGGTCTATCATGCATGGCCAAGGCTCCACGTCTTTTGATGGAATGGGAGACGGTGGCAGTTGGATGTGAAATAAGAATGAGCCTTGAATTTGACGGATCAAAATATTCTAGCTCTTGATTTTTGCATGGTTTTAACTCTTAATTTATAATTTTAAAGTTTAATTGATTTTCTTTCCTTACGAGGGTGTTCGGCCTCTTCAAGCAATTAACTCTACCCTAGTCAGCTATCACGTTCCCGTCAATCACGAAAGGCAATGTAGTTGGAATTTAGAGGTGGCAATTGGGTTGGACCCGTTTATTAAACGGGTTATGCAATTTTAACCCGCATCCAATCTGTTTATTAAATGGGTCGAAAACCCCTAACCCACACCCACTACGGGTCAACCCAACCCAACCCACTTAAACCCGCATAACCATTGCTGGTTATATATGTTAAGTCAACCCGCATAACCAACGTCCATTTAGTGAATCAATCGACTCAACCATGGTTTCATGCTTGACCAAAACTGACTTTTAAGCTCAAATTTGGTCTAATCTTATTTCAACAATCATTTGATGCGCCTTACCTTGCTTTCCATTAATAAAAAAGGGTGGGGTTGAATTGGTTAAGATCCATTCATTCTTTCTTAGCCTATGCATTAAAACAATCAAATTCAATTTTAACTAGCTTAGATAAGCAGGTTGTAACGTCCCAATTCCGTATACCGAGAAAACCGTCAAGGTATAGAAGTTGGCGCGCTACTTCCCGGAAAATCCGAGAACTTCCAAGATTGTAGGTTCGCAGTGAGTTCCAATTTAAAACTTTTAAATAATATAATATTAATAGTTAAATTGCGGAAGCATAAGAAGTAAAGTGGAAGCAATATGTATCATGATATATCAAATATAAACGAGACTGAAGTCCAGTCTAAAAGTGTCAATTGATAAGAACAATGATTTATTACATATTTGACTGCTACCCAGCTCACTACAATAATCGTTCAAAAACCCAAACAAAGATAGACACTCAAACCCCAGGTGCTGGCTCTCCAACCTCCAACTCGACCTCTTGGTCGGCCGGTCCTCATCCGTAGTCTCCTGCTACGAGCGCGAACGCATTGTCCTCGTACTCAGGGTCAAGACCTAAGCACCAAGAATGGATCAGATCTAAAGATCTGGCAAGTCACAGTATGCAAGTAATATAGAATAATACATCAAAAGAGTGGAAACAATAATAAAGTTAAGAGAGTGACAATAATATGGGTTCTAAGCAGTTGAGCAGGATAAACATTTAGAATCAAAATAAATAATATATCTATTCTAAACAATGTGACACATTCACACAAGTTGGATACCGCAGGACATTATGTCGCGGCCCTCCCATACTGAATACAGTCGCATCGGGGAAACCTCACCAATGCTGGGGAATAACAAGCTCTGCAAACAACATCCTCATCACACTCATCACTTAGAGACTAGACCCAGTATCACATCGTTTGTCTACAACAATGCTCATCATGATAGCTCGCTTAACACTCACAGTAGCTCATACCAGTGATGATCAGTACAAAGGCTGAGCTTAGAACAACCGAGTGAATGTCTGTGCCAACTCAGGAATCAATAAAGGTCTGTGTCTGTCAAGGTTTTACCTTGAGTGAACAAGGTCCTAACAAAGTTCCTAAGAGGTCCAAGTACCCAGTACATTCCGTAGATCATAATCCAGGTCTAAGTCCAATCATTGGATCCATATCGAGGCCCACCAATACATGACCCGGTCTATAACAGTCCATATGAGGTAACAGGTCCATTTCCAATGATACACAATCCATTCTAATTTGTAATGAGTTATAATTTTAGTACAATACAACCTCTCCATGTTAGAGTATTCAACATCTAATCTTAGGCCATAAAAGGCCTGTCTAGCCACAGACACGGGTTATTGTTCACCCATTCATATCATCAGGTCACCTCTACGCAGCCCTCTTAGGTTCAGGTCATCCATTTTTCCATTTAATTAACAGGTATGAGCAATAGTAAGGACAATAGAGTGACAGTGATAACATAATGAGAATAATCTCCAAGTATATGAATTAACGGGAGATATCAACAGTCCAACCTAAGTATTGGTCCACTTTCAGGTCCAGGCACATCTCAGGTAATTCGATATCTAAATGGAGTCTCAGATGCCAAATGATACTGTATTTGGTGCTCCATAAGTTACGGGCTTCATTGACAACATTTAAGTACCGAATCGTCGTTGATTATACAATCTAGACCTTACTTAGTGGTCCCTACGAGTCAAGGTTGAGCCACACCATTGACTCGTTCTTGACACATCAATAGAAGTCTTTTTGGATAGTCAATGGGCCCTACGAACGATCACAACATTAGAAACCAAAATCTGGGAAGGTTACTGTACACAGTGTGCTCGATTGACCTCCTGGCCTGGGCGTTCGACCTGGCGCACTGGGATCAGAGAAACAAACACCCTACAGGCAAAGCCTAATTTTCTAGAAGTTTCTGTGTGCTCGGTCGACCTCCTGGCCTGGTCAGTCGACCGTGCACACTGGAGATTCTGGTTGAAGGGAGTCCCAGGTTCCAGCATCTTTTTCCTGAAATTTCAGTATTCTCAGTCTACCTGGCACTGAGCTTGGTCCTGCACTGAACTCGGTCAGCACTGAGCTTGGTCCTGCACTGGTCTCAGCCAACACTGAGCTCGGCCAGCATTGCTCTCGGTTCTGCACTGGTCTCGGTCCTGCACTAAGCTCTGTCCTGCACTGAGCTTGGCCAGCACTGAGCTCGGTCCTGCACTGAACTCGGTCCATCACTGGTCTCGCCCAGCACTGATCTCGGCCAACACTGGTCTCGGTCCTGCACTAGTCTCGGCCAGCATTGGTCTCGCCCAGCACTGATCTCGGCCAACACTGGTCTCGATCCTGCACTGGTCTTGGCCAACACTGGTACATTGGCCTGTTGCAAATTCCAGAATTTATAAATTTCTTCATTTTTATTTCAATTTCCACCCAATTCCATCCAATCTCGTCCAAACACCGCATAAACATCCAGAAACATGAAAAGCATTCCAATATATATCCAACCATCCAATCCATGGGCCATTGATCTTCCAAATGAGATCAACCCATCCATCAATGGCCAAACATCCATGAAAACAAGCTCAAAGGTAGATCTAACAATTCTAATTCATGAAAACAAGCTCAAAAGTAGATCTAACAATTCTAACATCAATTGAATAGAAAATCTCAGAATTAAAGACAGTAAACATCCATTCTATATTAAGTAAGCATATTGCACTTGCCTCAATTCGATTGAAAGAGATAGAGAGAGAAAACAGAGATCCAAACTCCAAAAGAAGATCCCAACTCCTATAGTCTTCTCAATCACAAAACCAGCACAGAATCTCAGATTTAGAAGAGATCTCTACTCCTATTCCTACATCCACAAGAGAATCGTTATAAGGAAGGAGATCTAGAGAGAGAAAGAGGGCTTTCTAATGAAATTAAACTGGGAAAGGGCTCATACCTTGATTTGAAGAGAAAGGAGAGACTAGTAAGATAGAGATAAAGATCCTTATGATAAGTTGCTGCTAGAATTGTGGTAGATAATCTTCTTCTTCTTCTTGGAGTCTAGATCTAGGGTTTCTAGAGAGGGAGGGAGAGAGATGGGAGAATTGGAGGGAAATGAGGGAAAAAGAAGGAAAGAGATGGAAATGAGATGAGAGGTGTTAGCCAACGTATGGCATGGGATGGGTGTAGTATATATATATATATATAGGTTGGGGTTTGGGCTAGGGACTAGAATACCCTTTAAGTTTGAATAGGATTAGGGTTAGGGTTGTGGGTAGTTTGGTCTTTAGGTGAGGTTTCTAGAACCTTCTCAAGTGGAGACACCCTTATAATAATTACTAATATCTAGTTAGGGTCTCTAACTCACCAACTAATTCCAGAAATTATAAAAGACTCCTTATTAATTCTACAAATAACACAACTAAACTAATCTAACTAAAACTTAGGAAAATACATGACTACCCTTACTAAACCCAATAATTAGTTTAAATAAATACTCTTAGGTTAAAATATAGTATTCAAATTCAAATTGAGGGTCCACAAGGGGTGGGGCCTCACATCACTCCCTCCTTTAAAACATTTGGTCCCCAAATGTAAAAACAAAGTTAGAATATACCTGAGGTAGGAGATGTGGATAGTCCTTGTCCACCTGGTCGCGTAGCTCTCATGTAGCCTCTTATGGAGTGTGATGCTCCCACTGAACATTCACCCAATAAATGGTTCGGGTCCGGAGTACCTGTTCCTTGGTGTTGATGACGGCGACTGGCTTGGCGATGTAGGACGCGTCGGGCTGGATGTCGAGCGGCTGGTGGTGCAGAACGTGGGTAGGGTCCTCCACATACTTCTTCAGCATAGAGACATGAAAGACATCGTGCACTCCTGATAACTCTGGTGGTAGTTGGAGCTTGTAGGCGGCATCTCCAATCCTGGACCTGCTCTCAAATGGTCCAACATATCTTCGTGCTAACTTGCCATTCTCACCGAATCTGAGGATACCTCTGGTTGGGGAAACTTTCAAAAATATTTTGTCTCCCTTCTGGAACTCGAGAGGTCTGCGCCGATTGTCCGCATAGCTTTTCTTCCTGCTGTGGCTGATCTTCAGGTTCTCAACTATCTGCTGAACCTTCTCGCTGGTGTCGCTGACTATGGATGGCCTATGAAAACTTCTGACACCAACTTCTTCCCAACAGACTGGGGTCTTACATCTCCTTCCGTACAGAGCCTTGAACGGTGCTATCTTGATGCTCGAGTGGTAACTGTTGTTGTAGGCAAACTTGCAAAGTGACAATGAATCTTCCTAGTTCTCTTTGTAGTCCAAGACACAAACTCTCAACATGTCCTCTAGTGTCTGGTTGGTGTGCTCGGTCTGCCCATCTGTCTAAGGATGATAAGCGGTGCTGAAACTCAACTTGGTGCCCAAAGTCTGCTGTAGACTCTCCCAGAAATGTGAAGTGAAACGTAGGTCTTTGTCGGAAATAATCGAAGCTGGAACTCCGTGCAAAGAAACAATCCTGTCCACATACAACTTAGCAAGGACGTCGAGTCCTGCTCTCATCGAAACTGGCAAGAAATGGGCTGACTTAGTCAATCGATCAACAATCACCCATATGACGTCGTGACGCCTCCTGGTGGCCGGAAGTCCTGCGATGAAGTCCATCGGTTTGGTTCAATCGGTTAAACCGTTGTTTTTTATTTTTTATTTTTTGAAAATTAGACATTGAAAATTTTAAAATGATGATATCATGTCCTTTGCATTTGTTCCATTGTTTGGTACAAACATAAAAATCCAACAATCATACTGGACTAAAGACATATAAAAAATAATTTTACTAAAAAAAAAAACTAAACACAAGCAAAAAAAAAAAAAAAAAACCAGCTTGCAGTGAAACATTCATTCCACATAATACCCTATGAGGTAGTGTTGACAATTAAGTTCTTGTGAGAATGAAGTTGTCAACTCTAATTATGAAAGTAGTAAAAAACGAAACCCTGATGCTAAAATAGTAAAAAAATAATACTTAAGTTACCGCATACGGTCGGTTCGGTTTAAGCGGTTAACTATGGGCTTAAACCAATAACCGATCAGTGTAAGTGGTTTTTATGATTTTCAAACCGTTAAATGAACCGATACACTATAAAATGATCCGAATTGCCCGATTCTATTGATTTGGTTCGGTTTTAGATGATACCGAATTTTTATGCGGTCCTAATTTTTCCATGCAGGCCGTGCGGGGGCCTGGGCGGCCGTCCAGATTTGAATGCCTAATCCATGCCACGTTATGGTGCAGTTCTAGCTGGAGCCGTGGATGGATTATCGTTCACTGTCTCAATAAAGCAGTGGAAAATAATAGCCGTTGCAGAAGAAACACGTGAGAAGTATGGACCCTCCGTGAGACGTCACTAGGACCCGTTCACACGATTCTACGTTAGGACACGTGTCGTCTGTAGTGACTCGTGCCGAGTTGGTGACGTTTTTTCATATGAAGAGAGAGAGAGAGAGAGAGGCTTTGTTTTCTTGTGGCTTATGCTGGACAGCAACGCAACATCAACATTATTAACATCCAGTGCGAGTGTGCGACACGCAGCGAATGCGAGGAGGAGGTTTTTATTGAACGGAGGAAATCTCTCTAGTTATCTTTCCCAAAGGACCAAGGTCTCCTCTGCATATTCCCTCTGAAACCAGCAGATCAATTGTTGCAAATGCAAAGGTCTAGCAAAATTTGGCACAACATTTTTTTTTTTTTTTTGATATGGATGGTATTGACAAGTAGTTCCACTCAATTGTGGTTGTGGGTATTGAAAAATACTTAACTTAGGCTTTGATAATAGTTATCTTGGAATAGATCCCCACGGCAGTCTGGTGAGATATGGCATTGACAATCAACTTACCAACCCTTTGTACTCAGCCCATAAATGTACCATAACTAGCACACCTGCCAAGTTTAGACCTGCCTTCCTGGACCAATGACTTCCTCGGTTGATTTGATCATCATGTGTCTGCCTCTGTTTACATGTTATGCAATCATACATTCTTATGGCACATATATTACCCTTCCAGAGAATTTTGGTAACTATTTACATGGTGTGGGTTTAACTGCATGGAGAATGCTGTGTGTACTATTGCCACTGAATTCTACTTCATGGATAACTGAGGTCAGGTGGCCTTAATGAACACGCACTTGCAAGCACATATAAATTTGTAAACGTAGCTATTGAATCATCAAAGCAAATGTTAAAATGAGTTCATGGACTAAACAAATTTCATGGGTATTCTTGACCCTAGAATATATAAGATCTCGCTAATACAAAAACTGAAATGCAAGAAAATAGAAACACCGAACTGAACCTGTCTGGTTAGAGGACATGTCACAAATTTATTTGGGCCGGGATAGATAAAAAAAAAAAAAACCCTTCCTTCGATCATCCTAGCCCTTGATTTTAATAGCCATAAATTTTATAATCTTTTTACCATTAGATTTCTTTTAGATTCAATCCGACAGTGAAAAAAGTTTAATGTGAGTGAAATTGAGACTTGTGCAAGACCATGATGATGGTCACTGATCAAATATGAGCCCAAGTGGACCCACAGTGCTGGACTGCATATAGGAGAACATTTCTCTTTAACATCTATAAAGCTGCGGGGATGTGCACCCATTTAGATTAGAACTTCACGTGGGTAAAATTATTGATGGCCTTTCCTGGTTTTGCTGTTTTGCACTCTTAATCTACTTTTTAATTAACAGTTCATGGTCCACATATGTTAGGAAAAGTTTTCATTTATGTTTGCAGAGACCAAACATGATATATTTTACAATAGTTTTTCGATTAAATACTGCTTGTGAATGGACTTTTGCTAGTGGTATTAAATTGTTTTGCACTCGAGTAATCAAACCACTGATTCTTATATATGCTTTATAAAATTGCCTACTTCATAGTATCATAGGACTCTGTGTTTCCTTAATTACCTTATTGCTTCCTCATTCCTGCCCTACCGGCCACCATCTGTCTGTCTTCACATCAAACCTTTCTATTTGTTTGTAGTAAATCTCAAGCTTGCATGGAAAACCATATCTTTTATATTCCATGCATGCTAACAAATGACAATCTCTCTTTGTAGTCCACAACCCCTCTAAGCTTCCATTTCCATCCCAATGCGCACAGCTTCAGGACTCCCGAATACCTTCCATTCTCAAAGGATTCCCTTTTTTTTGCAACCATCTTTCTTTTCTATGAAGACAACCAATAGACATCTCTTACTACTAAATGCCCATAACTGTACCTTTCAGCTTAGTGAAGCAAACCCATCTCTCCAAATAGCTAGATTTCATTGCCTTCTTTTTGCCCGAGCCAGCCCATCTCTCTAGTCTATATACCCTGAAAAAAAATCCAGTCCTAGACAAGATTTCAATACCCATTTTCTAGAAATACTCCTCTCTCTAGACCCTCTTCAGAATTCAAGCAATGGAGGTTGTGAAGCAAACCATGGATCCATTGAAATCAAGTTGCAACTCCATCTTCCATCACAAACCTAACAAAATTGCATCTAAAGCTTTTGAAATAAGGGTCATATACATGAGGGTTGTCAGCACCTCGGACATGCAGAGCACCATGAAAATCATCTTCCCATCAAGAGATCTCAGGACTTGTCTGCAAATAAATGGTTTGAGGATTGACCCATATGAGAAAATCTCAAGATCTCTAAACAAACACAGGACGGATGCATTGATGTATGAAACTACCTATGTGAACACTGATAGGATCAAGTTCAATGGGTCATCTCTTCCTTTTGAGGTCCAGACCCAGGAATCCTCTGTTCTTGTTTCAGGTGTTTTGAGGAGGGAGGGAGCTGGGTTTGACGGTTATAATGATGGTCATTGCATGTGGGTGATGGAATGTAAGGATGGTGAAATTAAAGAGGTTGATGGGGGGTTGGTGGATCTTTATATTGCTGGGAGGAGTTTAGGGAGGCCTGTTCTTTTGAATGGGGTGTTGGAGTTGAACAAGAGATGGAAAGTGTTGAGTTGCATTCCTGAAGGAGAAGAAACAGGTGGTGACAATTTTAAGGTCAGATGATGTCTCTAATTTCTTTTGATTTTAGATACCTCTCTTCTTCTTCTTCCCCCCCAAATTTTTTTTTTGCAATCTTTGTGGTTCTCTGATTTAATCCATGATGCTCCAGGAAATTTTTTTTTTCCATGCATGCTCATTTCCTTGCTTAGATTGACATTATCATCTTTGACATCGAAGTCTCGATCTTATACTATCATCATTTCTACCATCAAAGTCTCTGAAGTGGTTATTTACTAATACTTGTATGATCTTGTTTTACCATTCATTTTTGTCAAGCCTAAGTAAAGTGTTTAACAACAAAATACATACATGTAGAACCATTCAAATCTCCAATAGAAGTTCATTACCAAATGACTGATTTATAATACTGTCTGGGGTGCCAATCCCATGTACCCAGGTGAATATAAATTTCAAACCACCCGTTCTATTTAGCAAACATGCAGTTCATTGAGACTAGCTTTGTATCAATCACCTATCAAGTCTCACCAAATGTAAGACATAGGTTTGTATATCAGTGAATGCTAGCCATTTAGATTTGGGAGTGCAAATAATCCTATATATCTACACCAAAAATCGGAAATTGGAACGGAAAAGCGTTCCTAATCCTTCCGTTCCTAATCCGTTAAAGTGTTCCAATTTCCGTTCCAATTTGGTACCAACCGTTCCTAATCCAAATTGGAACGGAAATTGGAACACTTTAACGGATTAGGAACGGAAGGATTAGGAACGCTTTTCCGTTTCAATTTCCGATTTTTGGTGTAGTATATGGAGGTGGCAAGTGAATAGATTATCAGTAGGAAAAACAAATGATAACTAATTAATCATCATTCCAATTATTGTTTGCAATGTGCACTGCTGTTCCACATGAGCAAAATGGACTGATATATGCCCAGGCTCAATCATGACAGTAATTTGATATTTGTCTTTTTTATGTTTTTCTCTTGATAGCCATATTAAATAGTATTAAACCCTTAATGTTTTTAAATTTTCGTTCATCCCAAATGTATATAGCAAGAGCTATCTATTTCCTGCGATACTTGAAAACAGTTAGACTGTAGGTCACTGTTACCTCACAATGCTCGTCTAATTCTTGCAAATTTTCAACCCAGTTAGGCTATTGCTCATTCTCATCCTGCTTTGAATTGGATTTAATTGTCTCTGTTGGCCTGCCTTCACCTGATCTCTCAGGTCCTGTTTTCATGTAATTGAATTATTGAATTCCTAGGCATTCTAAGGCTTTATATTTCTGTAAGTTATAAAAACAAAGAATCAAAGATGAATATCTAAAAATGACCATAAAATAACTGCCCGTTTAATGAAAACTGAACCTAGGGAAGATGAGAAATGAAGACCCAGCGATCACCCTTGTAATTTAAATCCAAGGAAAGTCACATTCCCATCTACATCTCCACCTTTTATTATTTACTCCCCCACCTCTTTAATAATCCTTGGTAGTGCTCATTTGACCACGGATTACTATGTATTCAGTTCCTATATATTCTATGCAAACAAACGAGCCCTTAGATCCAATGATTAATGCTGACAGGATCCTCTGTGGCCTGATTTTATGGAAACAGATTGGGCCTAGTCCATACTTAGCATTTAATCTAGGTAGCCTCTCGGCATGAATCCTTGGTCAGTTGGTCTGTGGTCTCACTCTTGACTAGTATGAACATAGCCATTTATGCATTATCGGTGGCTACTTGGTGATCTTTATTTGCCTCTTTAAGGACATGATTGTGCTTTCTGTGCCCCTTCCAAGGACAAGATTGTCCTTCATTATAGATTTCTAAATGTGCATTTACGCTTAAACATCTATAAATTGAGATATGTAACCGTTAAGCAATCTAAGCAACCCGATCCCATCAGTTGGATTGCTTAACAGTAACATCTCAAAGCAGTTGTTATGTTAACTTACAATTTGACCCCTTCCTCAATCCAGGAACCAGAAGAGAAAGTGATACATGAAGCCGATGACGGATACTACATTATGAAACAAAAAGGAGAAGAAAAGATGTTTGTTGAAGAGGAGGAAGGTGAGCTCTCATGGTTCAATGCAGGGGTTAGAGTAGGGATGGGTCTTGGCTTAGGGATGTGCCTTGGAATTGGGGTTGGAGTAGGACTGGTTATAAAAACTTATCGGGCAACTGCAGGTGCATTTAGAAAGTGTATCTAACTCCAACATGCAACATGCTTCTTACAGACATGACTTAAAATAACATCAACATGGTTTGTAGCTGGCTATGTTCTCATTAAAAATAGAAAGAGTAACCTAAGTAGGTAATTAGTTTGCCTAATCAATTTGCAGTTTGTGGCTGTCAACCATTAAGAGAGCGTGTTGTAAGTAGGTATTGACCTTCAATCTGTAAATTGTATCAAAGACAATTCCATGTAGTCATGTGTACATGTTGTTTGTTCACCTTGTTTGAAAGCCTATCAACTTTTTGTGCTTTAATCCATTGCTGGATTATCTCTAAGATAGAATTAAAAATCCAAACCCTTCATCTAGAGGGCCCAACTCAATCATTGATGGGCTGGATGGGCCACCCTTAGATTGGCTAATAGAGGAATTCTTTATGGGTATGTGGATGTGATAACTAAGCTGATTTTTAAGACACAGAAGGTTAACCTTGGTGATGATTGGACTTCTGCACAGTGATGGGGAGCTACCATTGGTGATCAGATCAGCTTTGATTTTGTGGGTTGCTTCTTTGTGCACAGAACCGAATCACAAACAAAGAACTCAAATTGCTTGCATTTGACACTCTACTCAATCATTATAAATTAGACATAAAAAATGATGTCTACAAGGTTGGGCTCAACCACAGTCTGCTTGGGCCTATACCATATCAAATCAGGTCTATTTGAATTTAGGTTGCAGCATGGTTCTGTTTACTGTGGCCCATGGACAAGGAGAGCTGAAAATACTCAAAACTGTGACCAGCTTGGTAACTGTTCATTGTTTGCATGGCATGCACTTATTCCAAGGGTCTGCTTAAAAAAGGGATTTTTAGTGGAATTTGGACTGCTAGAAATTCTAAATGCTTCTTAGACCTTGTGCCATCAAATCAAATTTTACGTTCATGTGATTTTACACAAACTGCACTTTTTCCTTAATTTGCACTTTTACTATATGTCGAGGAGTGGGCTCTACCTAAGAGGGAGTATTGAAAAGTATTTATGTTGCTCCTAACGCCTATAGGCTTTGGTGAGAATGGATAGCTAAGAAAACTTAATATGGTATTAGAGTTAACTGATCGCAAGTTTGAGTCCTAAAAGGAATTAGGACTCGGCGCAATAGTGTGAGTTGCTAAAAGTGTTCCGGAGGGGGAGTGTTGAGGAGTGAGTTCTAATTGATGGGGAGTATTGAAAAGTTTGTATCCCGTCTCTACTAACGAATTGAGGTCTTTGTAGAAATGGTTTGCTAAAGAAAACTTAATAATGTACCCTTTTTTCAAGGCATTATTTAGATGATACCTCACTGTTGCAACCAAGGCTTAACTTGGCTATGCAACCTCTCTGGTAAGCTAGCTGCAGAAAGTACCAACTGGAAATTTGCATGGCTAATTCACTTAGCTGCCTCTCTCAGCTGAGGAGTTCCAATCACTTTCAAGGAGTTGATTGACTTGTGGCAAGTTTAGAAAAATATACTACTTAAATCATATGCAAATGTGAAATACTGATGGGTTTAACTTTTTCCTCATGAGATAATGAGCACAATTTAGAGTAAGGGAAGACTGGAGCAAGTTTGGCATGTCTTGCATTTATTTTCATCTCAAAGTTGGAATTCCCAATTTCTAAATTTCACTGCATAATGTTATCTTAGCCAAAGCTGAACAATCTGTCAGATTGAGTTTTAGGAAATGAAATTTGTAGAAGTGTCTAGACACTGTAGATGGTGTTGTAAGGGGTAACGGGCCATTGTTTGCCGACCCAGATCTTAGCTCTGATGAGCTGAGCCACATACTTTCTATCCAAAACCATCACTGGCAATGGGACCATCATATGAATGGGTTGGATGGCTTTCAGCAAGGAGTATTAAAAGAGGTGAAATGGTGAATAGTGAATCTCTGTTGAATCAGTTTTAAGATCTCTTTTACTCTCTTTTTCATAGTAACAGAAGTATAACATTTTCAAAGATCCATCAATGTCTAAAAGCAATTATTTAGGCTGAGGCATATCCAGGCTTGTCCTGACTTAGAAATACTGGCCCGAATCCGGCCCAAGCCCAACATGGTTTGTGAGAGCTTGACTCGAGCCCAGCCTACATCAAATATGTCAAGCCCGAGACTGCCCGTTAAATCAATTGAGCTAGGCCAAGCTGGGCTGGGTTTTCCGTAACTTGATGGGGCGAATTTTCCTGCAATATCTCGAACCTATGACCTAATGATTTGAACTGAATGGGTCGAGATTGGCCAACCAAACACGTCCTAGTTGCTAACTTATAAGCACTACTTATTTGGGCGGGGCAGATCTGGGCTTCGAGCTTTCTATTACTCAATCGAATCCCGATCCAAATATTAAATGACCCCAAATTTTAGACTGGGCAGGGCCGAGCACAAAACCCAAGCCCACACTCAGCCCATACATGGATGGGGTTGGGCTGGGCCCTGATGGTAGGATCACATCAGATGGGGTTCCGATTACCTATATGATCAAAAACTATATATCAGAATTGGGCCCACTAAGAGGTTTGTTCAGAGCGGCCAGGATTTTACGAGGCTCCCATCGTTTCCAAGTCCGTCGTCTTGCCATCAGAGATACCTTTCATCACCTGCGCTTTATTAGGGTTTGCAAAACCTTCTGTAAGAAAAGAAAACAAACAAACAAACAAACAAGAAACCATCAAATGGTGGTGAGGAAGAAATCTCTATTTCTAATTTTCTCGATCTTCTACTGAGTAATTCTTCTCGTTGTTTATGTATGTCTACTGTAATCGTTTTTCAGTCTCTCATTGCAAACGGAGATTTCCTACATTTTCTTCGTATTCTCACCACCAACATTAGGACTCTTGCTTTTATCGACGGTCATTGCTTCTCCAATTTTTTCTGCGTGAGAACAGACTTCCAAACAGATAAAAGGTGCGAACTTTACTTATTGCTAACCGTTTCCGCAATTTCTTATGTTTGGGTCTTTGTTTTTCTAGTGATTTACGATGTGGGTTATATCTCAATTTCTGATCTGGGTTTTTGTTTTGCTGATCTAGATTTGAGTTTTGTTGTGATTCCTGATCTGGGTCCCTTTTTTTTTTTTTCTTTGAATTTGATTATATAGGCTTGATGAGATTTCGGCTATTGTAGATCCGACTGTCTTTGATGAGAGTCGTTATCAGATTAATACCCAAGAATGGTTTTTGAAAAGGAAGGATGGCGACAAGGATGATGGAGGTCCTCAGTCGGTTTTCAATGCAATGGATGCTATGTTGAAGGACAGTTTGGAGCGTTTGAAGAAGATAAGGTCAGTTATATTGGATTGGAATCTGCCCCAAATAACTAGTGAGGATGATAATTAAGCAGAATTCTTGGCCACTTATACATTTTTCTTTACATTTTGGATGGCGCACAAAATTGGACGTCTTACCACCAATGTAATCTCCGACTTTTCAATATCAGTTTGGGCAGAAAAAGCAATGTGCTCTCCCCTCTAGTTTTGGTATGATTGCAGTAGTTTACTACTGATTATTGGTTACCATCACCACTGCTTTTATTGTTAGCTGAAATTAAAATCCCAAATCCCACTGTGAATTGAAAATACTGTCAATCTTACTGTTAAATCATATTTCATATTATCGTAAGGTGGTGGAGTATTCTCATGGGCTTTACTTTTTCCTCCCTCCATGTGTTAAATTCGGTTGGTTAAGGCATATGTGTTCTAGGCATTTACTTTTGAGTTTTGACTTTATCTGATTTCGAGCTCTCAAAGAAAGTCTGTTTAGTGCCAAATTCCAACAATGCCAAAACGCTTGTGTATATTTTCTGTAAATGCATGAGATAACTAGATAAGAGTTCTCAATCATATTAATGGGAGCTTCTAATCACATAACTTTTCATATGCTAGGTTGCTTGTATTGAAATTATATTGATACTGTTGACGGTTGCATGAATTCTTGTAGGACATAGTTTACTACTCATGTTATAGTACACTGAATTGTAAGTTGTAACAGTATCTTCGTGGGATTGATCTAATGGGCAGAGAGATGCCCACTTTTGTCTCAGCTCTTTTGAAACTCAAGTTTCCTTATCTTTGTCCTGGATTTTGGGAACATGGACTTACATCCACTCCTTTCATATCCATCTCATTTTCATCCGGGTGTCATTATCTACCCTATGTTGGACTTATATCATTAAATCTTAATGGTATTCATGTATCTGATGAGTGCAATGGGGAACATGCATGATGCATCCCTGTTTTTGTCCCCAATAAAGGGAACTGTTGGCATATCTTTGTTTTACATATTTGCATCTATATCTATATGTCAATGCAATTTAAGTCTCCAAACCTTCAGACAAAACCTGTTATTGCTCTGATACCAAATTGATGTGAATGAAGCTATTGTAATCTCTAGACATAGTGTTGAATTAAAAAGCTCATTTAGAATTGAAGAAAATAAATGGGCAGGATACTACTAGAGAAGAAGGTGTTGATAGTGAAAAGAAGAGTGAAAAAGTGAGAATCCACAAAATGCAAAAACAAAAAGAAAGTCAAGTTTTTCACCGAAATCAATCTAATTTTTTTTAATATGTTACAATATATACATGTAAATATTGGCTTAACTTTGAACTATCACTTTTGATTTTTATTTAGAAATTTTGTTAACTCATGTTTACTTTAACCAAAATAATTTTTTTTTTAACTCATTTACTATAACCGTGACCTTCCTAATGCGTTATAAATTGTCTTTTGGGTAAATCTACACCCCAAGGGAACTTTCTAAAATCACTTCAAATCCTATCCATTACCTAAATTATGCTTTTAAGTGAAAAAACTTGTAACTCGCCTTTACCCTACCAATAGAAGAGCTGTAGATCCCTTTAATTTTGCTTTAATTGCAATATTTTGGACCCATTGAAGGACAAGTCAAACCAATGGTACCAATTTTCAGTGCTCTAGTTTTGGTTGAAACTTGCTATTGGGGCCAGCCTGAAAACCCATCTGTTGCTGTTCATGGCCTCTGTGGCCCATTGGGATGTGAATTTTCAGGTGTGCAAAAAAATTGAAAAAAAATCAAAATATTTAGAAAATTTTGGAGCATTATCCTTGCCTGATGAATCCCTCCACCTGAATACATGGGTTATGAAAATATGGGTGCGGATGTATGTTTTCTAAGGAACTAATAGACAGAAGAATGATTAGTTTGTAAAATAATCTACATTTGCTCTATTTCTAGATATATTGGTAATATTCTACCATAGAATGGTCTTTTTTTTTTTGTGTGTGTGTGTTGGAAACCAAGTATGTTTTCTAAGGAACTAATAGACAGAAAAATGATTATTTTGTGAAATATTCTACATTTGCTCTATTTCTAGATACATTGGTAATATTCTACCATAGAATGGTCTTTTTTTTTTATTGGAAACCAAAAGAAGCAATCTATTGTTAATACCAATAGACCCTAAAGCATTGACAATGTGATGAAACGCATAGGGTGTATCAGGTCCTTAATTATTTCACTGATTCTGTTCGACAAAATTGTGCAGGGAAAGCATAGTGTCAGTGGACTTGTATAGCACTTTAAAAGCTTCAACTGGATTTCTACAATGTAACACTGAGCCCCATTTTTCCAAAGATGCTGCCTTGATCAGGGCATTGTGTGTAGAAGGAAAGGTAGGAGCTGCTATCCAACTTCAGAATGAAATATTACGTCATTGTGTTGTTCTAGATGTTTTCACATACAATTACCTCATGAACGGACTTTGCAAGATGGGTGATTTGCCAAAGGCCAATTGGCTTCTAAAAGAGATGATGGAAGTGGGTGTCACCCCTAATCGCGTTACATATAACACTTTGATTGATGGATACTGTCGTCATGGTAATGTAGATGAAGCTCTTGTTCTTGTTTTTTCAATGGTTAAAACCAGCATTAGTCCCGACAAAGTAACTTGCAATATACTCGTTCATGCCCTCATCAAGAAGGGTCTATTGGAGGATGCAAAGAAGCTTCTTACAGAGATACTAGAAGAGCATGAGATGTCAAATTTAATCATTTCAACTATACTCATTGATGGGTATTGTAGGAATCAGGATATGGATCAGGCACTTATGCTTTGGGATGCAATGTCTAGGAAAAACATTGAAGTTGATGTTACTGCATATAATGTCCTCATCAATGGATTCTGTTTGGCTCATAATATGAAGTTTGCATATCGTTATTTTTGTGAAATGTCTAAAAGGGGTATCCTTCCAAATGTAATCACATATAACACTCTTATAAGTGCGCTTTGTAAAGAAGGGAGATTGGATGAAGCTTGTAAGATTCACATGGATATGTCAAACTCAGGTGTTTTGCCTGATCAAATTTCCTACAAAATGGTTATTCAAGGCCTCTGTTTGTACGGAGACATATCCAGAGCTACAATGTTCCTGCATAAGATGCTAGAGGAGTCACTCATTCCTGAGCCTCTTATTTGGAATGTTTTGATCGACAGATCTGGGAGGTCTGGAGATTTCGACCATGCTTTCTGGTTTCGAGATCAGATGACAGCATTGGGTGTGCTTCCAAATGTCTTTACTTACAACGGATTGATTCATGCACATGCAAAGCTTGGAAATATTGTTGAAGCCCTGTCACTGAAGCAGGAAATGCTTTCAAATGGCATTCATCCTGATGTTGTTACCTATAACTTGTTGATAGGTGGTGTGTGCAATTTTGGACATATTCGTTTTGCACTTAAATTACATGATGAGATGTTGAAAAGGGGCCATCAGCCTGATACTTTTACTTACACAGAGTTGATTCGGGGTCTTTGCATGAAGGGAAAAATCCAGGAAGCCCAAGAACTTTTTGGAAAGATGCAAAGATCTGGTTTACCAATCGACCATGTACCATTTCAAATACTTATAAAGAAATACTGTAAGAGGAGAGAGCCAATAAAAGCATTTGATCTCTATGAGGAAATGATGGCGAAGGGGCTGGTAAGTCGCCCTTCTATGTTTATTGCTCTTGCTTCGGAATTAAGGAAGAAAGGATTTGTTGAAGAAGCAGTTAAGGTGTGTACTCACTTGGTTGAACTGGCCTTGATGAAGTAGAGACCTGTTCTTTTATATTGCTCTTTTCTCATTTTGGTATTCCATTTCCACCAGTGGGTTTTGGATGATTCTTTTAATGAGCTTTAAAGCTGCAGTGACAATCATGGAGCATTACATAAATGTATGTAATATAAGATGGGTGTGGACTTTTGGTCTTATGTTACAAAATGATAGCTCCTTCGGAATTGTGTGATGCGATCAGGCTATCATCTGGTTGTTAGCCGACCGGACGTTGGCTAAGATCACTCCTATTAAAAAAGAAGGGCAACATGTGAGTTATTGTGAATGGAGTCCGGACATTATATCTTTGTTACCATTGGATGGATAGCTGAATGCTGTTATGTGAAGAGGCCCTACTGATGCCAACCTATAAGGAGAGTAATAGTCAACAACGACAGTGAAACACTTTGGTGGAGATGTTGCTACTCATGTAAGTTCCTTACGTTTACTCTCATTAGCCCATATAAGTCCTGAGGACTAAGGTCCTCAACATTATGCACAATGCCATCAAGTACTGAATTTGTATGTGTGGTTCATGATTTTGCGATCCAGATTATCCAACTGATGATGGGATCTTTTGTGGATAGACCAATGCCCCAGATGCATCTACATTGAAGATCCTAGCTGTACAATCTCTTGCCCTTGTGTGCTCCATATAGAGCTTTTTTTAACCATCCATTTGGAAGCTTCTAAGAAAATGGTTTGGGTTATGTCATTGAGGCTCATTGGTTGTGGTCGAATCCATTATTCCCAATGGCATGTCTTATGCATATCAACAGTCAGGATCGCCAATTGTCAGGCCTCACATGTACAAACTTAAAGCCCCTGGATATTGTACATGTCCCTTTTTTTGTGTTTCGTAATTCTCAGATATCTTATAAACAGATTCTGCTTTTTTGTGCATATTCATTGATGCTGATCCTCTTCTACAGATTATTCCAAATGTACACTTGAATGTTCAAGGGGGAATAAACAGAAGAACTAGTATCAAACAACTTCGATGAAGCCATTGACCGATTGAGTTTTTGAGGTAAGAGTGTTTTATCTTATTCTAGAGTGTTATCTTTCAGAGTATTCAAACTTCTTGTCTATCAGTTATTTTAGATTCCTTGTTATATTTTTTTTTATTCAATTTCAAATTAAAGGCTTAGTTCACTCTACATGAACTACATTGTTTCTAATTTGAGCTAAGATCTTCTCTGCTGCGTGACATTATACCTGCCACATTTAATAAAGTCCTTCCCGTTCCTGCCAAAATTTTCTGCACTCTTGTGGCCCCATATGGTCCGAACTGTGAAATATTCTCATAGAATTGAAAAATCCCAAAGTGTGAAGTTTCATATTTTAGATTTTTACAAAATTTGAAAAATATATGAAAAAAGAATAAATAACCTAATCCTGCCTCTTATGTCGAGTTCATTGAATCTGTTGGCACCCACGTCATTCCTCTCATCTACAATGAGCTAAATGAAATCCTTGCAAGGCAACCTTCTCTCAATATTTGTCAATTTTTTAATTTAGGCCTGTTTTGGATTTGTGTCCAGTATCCAATTGTTCAAAATTGCCCATTTTGCATTCATTTCATCTGCTATTTACAGCATCACAATTACAAAATTAGATTTTATACTTACATGCAGCAACTTGGAGAGAAAAATCTCTGCTGAATTTTCTCTTGTTTTTCTTTCTTTCATTTTTTTTTTCCAACTTTTGAGCAATTTGCAATAATTCTTCTTTCTCTTGACCACCAAGAAAATGTGGCGCAGCCCCGGATCTTGATCGGAAGTGTAGATCAATCTCTAAGAGGTTGATCGAATCCAAAAGGATTCCATCCCTAGGGCACATAACACACCATAACAGGAGAGAACTCATGATAACTTGAATTAATTGAATAAAGCATCACCTTACAATGAAGGGCTTCTCTATATATAGAGTAGCATTGTTCTAAATAAACAAGACATTCTAAAATAAGAATATATCTAATCTTAATCAAAATAGGATTTAGTAAGCAAATATATTAAGCAACTCTACTAATTTAGAGACTAACTGATAGGGATCTCAAAATCAGAGATCATGTGGACCCCATCAAACAGGTCCATTAGGGCCTGCGGGTCCTGGTCTTGGATCGGCTTGCATCAATATGCAATGAAAGCATAAAGTGGGATATCCCATAAAAAAGTAGAAAATTTAGATTTTTTATCCTACATAAGTGGATGATGCAGCAATCAGCATTTGATTTTGATGAAGGTTCTCCTGAGTGGCTGATACCGTGTGCTTGCTTTTCTTGCTTACTTGAAAAGCCTTTTTTATTCAACAACTAGCACCTCCATTTTCTTTTTCTTTTTTATTTTTTTAATGCTCTGTTGCCCTCATAATTGCTTTAAATGAAATTGTAGTTTTTATATTGCATTCATTTCCTGCAGAAGATCAACTTCATTAGTGGTATGCTATTTTACTGGTGGCTGGGCTAAAAGAGATTTATGCTATGTGATGGTGCAGGAAATTTCTGAGGAATTCATCAATTACTTGGAAGCACTCCTTTTATTATTATAAATGTGCACTATTCTTGGTTGTAATTCTTAGCTCTTTATTTTAGGCCCAGTCTTCTGTAAGTGGGAGCAGGAGTGGGAAAGAATTTGATGGCATGGAGTATTCAAGCAATGAAGCACCGATTCTCAAACTGTCAATAAGTGGAAATGCCTAGGGAAGTTGGAGAAAGATCAGTTCCTAGATTAAGAGTGGCTCCTAGGAAAGAAAGTTCCTCTGCTACTCTTATCCAACAAATGTCTGAAAATGTGATGGGCCCATTGAATGATATGAAAATTTTAAAAGTAACTACTAGTTTTATTTATAAATTAGGGCCCAGGCTTAGCACAACCTACTCCATATCATTAAAGTTGTAGTGCTAAGGCTAGTTTTGAGAGATTCTTCTAATTTGAGGTGGAAAGATTTGGTCATTGGGCAGGGGAGGCATCCACTTACGTTGGCATGCTGGAGGCTGAACCGAGGTGAACCATATGGTATGGTATTATTATAAGGAAGCTCAAGCATAAGCCCCTTACCTCAGGCGCTTGCCTAAAGGCAGAGAGGTAAGGTTATCCAAATGCTAGATCCTCCTTTATGCATAAACACTGCTGATGTACTTCCACTTGGTTTATATGCATAAAACACTGATGTACTTTGTGGGATCGATTTTCACATTGGAGAGGATAAGAAACTGTCTATTTTGAAGCTGGAAAAGTTTTGTTGTATGTGAACATTGGAAAAATGATGCATGCATCCTTAAATTTTAATCGCTCTTGTTGAGTATCAAGTGCTTCATTATATGCAAATGGTTGCTCTAGTTCAATGAGCTTAAAGGAGGTTGGCCAACCTATCCAATTAAAATTATGACCCTGAAGAATGGAATTTATAAAAATGTAGCTAACTTTGCTTGATCCAACCCTAGAGGGCCTAAATCCTATCCATCTGTTTGACAGTTGTGGGGGACAAACTTTGCCTGATCAAACCCATTTTGATTACACACCCCGCCTCGAATAAGCCCTAAAAGTGATTTACACTGTAGGATTGATCAACTTTTAAAAATGTAGCTATATACTTCAAAGTTTTTCCATGCAGATTGATTGGCCCACCAAGGAAAAGGGGTTAGCCAAAGAGGATGAGAATAGAAGCAGTAACAATAGATACAATCTATTTGCGTATTTGGCTTATGATCATAATGGAGAAACAAAATTCAAATACGGAGTACCAACATTATTGGGGCAAGTCTTTGAGGGTGATGATGAACAATCCAACAGTGTAAACCATTTCAATCATGAAATTTGCACTCCTGAATAAGTTGGATGAATCGAATGTTCTATGCTTGAGCCAAACACAAAATGATGAAAATTGTGATGGAGCCCAGGCCCGTTTATTGATGAAACCAATGTTGCATGTTGCTTGTATGATTGATTACATTCGAGTGAATTTTGGGGGGTGGATGTTAATGGGAAGGCAATGTCTATACAGGGAAAAGGTGGGTCCCTCGGGGACAACGGAAAGACGTTCATGCAGGCAGTTATCAATATAGACTAGAATAATTCTCATATACATACACATGGAAAACTGGGATTCCGACAGTAGTAACATGGGCCCAAAAAGATCAAGAATATGATAGCCCATTTATGACTTTTCTGTACAACTCAAGAAAGTGTCCAAACGGTGACATGAGTCTGTGAAAATATCCTGGAAAAAAATTTGATAGCCCTCAGGCCACAAGTCTCCTCTATGGACCACTGGTTACACCTATATGTCCTATGTAAAAGTAGGTTTCGGCCACCTATCCCTTTTATATATGGTATAAGTATAAGTGGAGCTCATTCAACCAACCATAGGACTTGAGGTACCAAAAAACTGTTTTATAGGGTTGTTTGTTTGTATTAGAATATATAGGAATTGAATTCACAGAATTCATAATATAAGTGGTTAAAATAAAGATCAAATGTGAATTTTAAAAAGTAAGAATCAAATATCATTTTCTTTTAGGAAAATATAATCATAATAAGATAAAAAATACACAAACATGTCTAGAGAAATTACTATTATTATTTTTATATATGGTGCTCCTACGAACTTCATTTTGCGTAGGGCCTCAAGGAGAGTTTCCTGGTTCTGCCAATGGGTTTGGTGGCTCGTGATCTGTAATTGTTTGAATTTTGACTCCATGGATTATACCCTTTTATAGAATTGCAAGTTCGTTCTTTTTTTTTTTTTTTTTTACAAAAAGGCTTATGTATTTTCACAAAACCTAAAAAAGGTCTCCATATTTTATGTTTTCACTATACCCCTCCCTTAACTAATAGTCCAATAGATATGAAAAAAAACTTCAAATGACTTGGCTCTCGAGTTAGAAGATAAAAAGATAATTTGTCCCTTAAACTTTGAAGGCCTAAAATCAAAGGCTATGATCACTTTTTTTTGTTTTGTTTTTGGGTAAAGCTAGGATCACTTGAATGGCTTGTTGTCACCTATTTTCCTAATCTACATTCAAGCCTTTCCATCATTGTGCCTTCCTTGGTCATCATGCATTTAAGTAGGCCCCACTGGAAATAACTTTGGTTAGTGAGATTTGTTAAGCTTAAGTTTAAGGGCATTTTTGTTATTTAACAAAGAAACTAATAGAGACATGTTTCATAGTCAAACTAGGGGCTTTTTAAAAGAAAAAAAAAACCTAAAATTCATGGGCTTGTTGAGGTTTTCTTAAAATATAGTAGTATTTTTGTAAAACCTCTAAAAATGTTTCCTCTTGATCATGTTCCTTCCATAATGTTTTCACTTTTAGCTTTATATTACATATCAAAAGGCCCTTGCATTTTCTAATCTCTGTGTTAGTAAAACCATAACTACATCTAGAGCTACAAATTTTCTGCCCCCCCCCCCCCCCCCCCCCCCCCAAAAAAAAAAAAAAAAAACTAGAACTACAATTTTATACAAGGTCATGTGAGACATGAAAAAAATGATATACAGAAACAAGCCTCATGATTTGGCACATATAAATTAACAATTTTTTTTATTTAAACGTATACTAAGAAAATTAGCGCTATAATATTGGAATTAAGAAAAGTAGTAGCAAGATTTAGCACCTATCATTTAAGGGTGGCAACGGGTCGGGTTGGGCCAAAATGGGTCGGGTCCACAAGTGTAGTCCATGATTTGGACCTCAACTTGTATCGAACCCGTTTTTAGAATGGGTCGAGTTTTAGCAACCCACACCCGATGCATGTCAACTTGATCCCACCCCGCATTATCCTATATCTGTATCGACTATCAATATTGATTAGTATTTACCCTTATTAATTAGCATTAAAATATAAGAAAACATATTTTTGGAAGGAAAAAAAAAAGATACACCTTAACTTAGCAATATGTGCTTTGGTATTTCGGAGATAAATATATACTTATATATGCAGTTTAAGCGAGTCAACCCCAACCGATCTTTTTGGCGGGTCAAGAAAACCTAACCCGTAACCGACCCATTATTTTATGTGCCAACCCCATTGGTGCTTGAATCTACCCAATTTATATTACACTTTGACTAGTCATGCTCCTGTGGGGTTCTATAACATTTTCAACCATTAATAAGTAGAATAACTTTGAAATTAGCCCATACATGCCATACCCATTACATGCACAACTAGATCCAAACTGCACCCCACCCACCAGCCTTACTATCGGGCCCATCAATCCTCCTTGACTTACGGTGCAGTTTCCATATATTAATTACATGTGACATCCCTCTTCCCATAATCAGTGTCAACTGTGAAATGCAAGACAAATAGAAAATGTTGTGGTTCTTATCATCATTCTGCATAGAAAGTAAATGAAGGGCTATTATAAAAACAAGTTCTCACTTTTCTGCCACCATCTTAACTACTGTAACCAAGAAAATGATATTTTCCAAATGACTATTCTATTATAAGTTTTCCTTTCACCATTTCTTCAGCAGTAAAAGATGCAATGAATTGTAATAATAATAAAAAAACAAGCCATCAATCGCTACACCACTAATTGGTTGTAATAGGAATCTCATTAAAAAAGGAAAGTTCATACAAGTAGCAAAGATGTTCCCCTCGTGGGGATTGCCGTGTGGGCCTATCTAGACCTCTTAAATCAGTAGCGAATCCAAGATTTTCTTCTTGAGGGATGCATAACTAAATCGGTAGTTTAGCTTTTGGGGGAAACCGAGGGTTTTATATGAATTTAAAGATGGATTCGTGATTTTTATTAAATCTTTTAAAGCGCACCATAGTTTAATGGGTGTGACCACACCCGTATGATTGTGTTTGGTCCGCCCTGATCCATCCAATCCCCCTCCACATTACTACCCCTTTTGAATGTCATTAAATTTGGGGTTTTTTACACGGAGTTAAATAGGACTGAATGGTTGGATTGAACAGTACAAAATTAATGTTTTATAAAACCATTAAGAATGAGAGCCATGAATCAAGGGGTCGCATTCAAACGGTACGATGGACTTTTAACTAAAAAATGGATGGTTGAGATCTTTTAACTAAACATTGGTGGGCCCATCTCAAGATGGTTGCTGATTGTATGGTCTGAGATTGAGTTGTAGGTGCGGGTCCGTGCCCCATTGTGGGGATCCGAACATTGTATCATGGACCCCACAATGTACGATGGACCACTGCTTTCTTCTAATTTTGACCATCGAATGGATCCTGTTGATCAGACGGTTGACATTCAACAGCTAAGATTGTCATTTAGTTTTAAGAAGTAAGAAGTGCCATGAGAAATGATTGATGGTCAGGGAATTTCCCCAGAAAGAAAATTCGAGCTACGAGACAGCATGAAGAACAAGTTTATGTGGCAAACGCACAGCGAACGAAAGCGCATTGCTGCTTCCTTTGCTTTTACCGTCTGTAGAGAGAGAAAGTGAGAGGAGAGAGAGACAAGGATGAGATGAAATTCCAAGAACAGGAAGAGAGAGAGAGAGAAAGGAGGAATCTTGGTAGGAAGATCTTTAAAATCGATCCAAGAGAGAGTAGAAAGAGAGAGAAAGAGAGAGAGATGGAACTGGCGTTTCGGGCAATGAGAAAAACCGCAGTAGTCATGATACGAATCGGGTCAGAAAAACGAGAAGAGAGGAAAAACACGGAAGCAAAAAAGAAAAGGCCCCCCAGCAAATCAAATCCAGTCAAAACAACAAAAACCCAAACAACAAAAAATAGAAAAGAAAACCCATTTACGGATTTTAATGATTTCTCAATCCCTATCATAAAAATCACTACTTTACAGTTTTCCTTATCTTACCCAATCTCGGAATCTCGTTTACAAGCTTCTCTCTTCCTATCTTTATCTCTCAGCCTTTGTTATTCTATTTTTTTTTCCCCTTCTTACTTACTTTTGTTTGTTTGGTTTGGGTAGGTTTTCCTGATTTCCTTGCTTTTTTTTTTTTCTTTCTGATTTCTGATTGGGTTTTTTTTTTTGGGTGGTATTGATGGTATATGTATTTGTATTTGGGTGGACTTATCCTGTTTGGTTGTGACTGGAAAAAAGAACTGACAGTCTCTAACAAATGCGGCTTTTAATTTTAAATAGTTTGTGTGGATTTGCGGAGGAGAGAATTTTTATTATTTTTAACTTGATATTTGAAGATGTGTCCTTTCCGAATTTTGACGATTTTAAAGAAGGGTAGGAGGTATTAGGGCTTCCTTCCTTATTACTACTTTATTGCCTCTGTTCCTTTTGATTTTGGGAGCTTTTCAACCTCGTTTGCTCATCTGGGTCGGTCATTCTTCCTCGTTTTCTCCTCTGGGTCCTCGATTTTTTCCGGTTTTATGATCTGGGTCGTCGAGCTCTTCCGGTTTTCTAGTCTGGGTCGTCTTCCTTTCCTGGTTTTTGATACCCTAGACCTGGGATTTCCCTCGGTTTTGTGGTTTTCCACGGGTTAGTGCCAGTTTTCTCTTCTGGGTTGTTGATTTTTGGGTTTTTTTTTTTTGGAAAGTTTTGGTCTTGGGATATTGTGATTCGGAGAAAAAGAGGAGGAGAATTGTGGTGGGATCTTGATCTTTGATTGTGGTGTGGGGTTTGGATTGGGGATCTTTAGGTTGGGTGATGGTTGGTTCGTGGAATGATTTAAGGCTTTAATTTGTATCTTCTGGGGTGGTTTTGGTTTCTTGATATTTGGTCTTTGCAGAAGAGGTCTGAGGTAGGGAATAAGGGTTTGTTCTTTGATTTGGTTGCAGAGGTTGGGAAAAAAGAGGTTTTTTTGGGGATGAATTCTGGGCTTCTGTTTGGGTTGAAGATGATTTTTATCACCTTTGTTTTGGGATGAATTGAAGGTGGTATTGGTTTACCTGCAGTTGCCTTTTTGTGGTTTTCTCTGCACTGTTTCTTTGTGCAGCAAGGTTGGGTTTCACGAATAAAAGATGTATTATGCTCAAGTTCCTTCAAGACAGACCTGTAGCCTCCTTGCAGTTTTCTGTGGAGAAGTCACCAGTAAACCGAGGCTGAAGGCTGAAGAGGGTTCGCCATTATATCCCTTTCCGGAGCTTGTTTCTTCTGGGCGCCTTGAGGTTTCACTCAGTCCTTAAATAACTCTGTTTTCCTTCTCATTGATAATATTAGTTTAATTTTGGATTACTTTGTTGTTGTAATGTGTTAGTCCTAAAGTTTACTTCCATAAAATTCTAAACATAGGTCCAGACTCTTACTAATCCAACAACAGACGAGTTTCGGCGTGTATTAGAGTCGTCAGAGCCGAATTTTGTGTACTTGCAAGGTCAGCAGTATGAGGACGAGGAAGAAATAGGCTCTCTGGTTTGGGGTGATGTCCATTTATCCAGTGCTGAAGCCATAAGTGGGCTTTTTGGTGCTGCATTACCAACCACGGTAAGCAATTTGCTGTTTGTGGAACCTATAAACAATGCATTCTGTCATTCCCTGTTTCAGTGGCAATGCCCTGCTAATAACTTCCTTGGATACCTTTAGTTGAAACTTTGTGAAATTGAAAACTAGAGTGTAGGGATACTAAAAGAATAGAGTGACGCTAAAAAGCTCTGATAAATTCGTATTTGGAGTTACTGTGGATGAATCATGTAGCTTGGGTATTTTGAGCTATTGGCAGAATTGGTGGTTTTCTTTCCACTGCCTTTGGAATGGCATGGAAACTGGAAACCACTATTATGCAGGGTACTTTTTAATTTTATCCTTTCCCATATGAGATCAAACTAGTCATAGTGCAGGGTGCACCCAAGGTGCCCGAGCCAGTTGGAGCGTACCGGCTTTTGGCCAGGTGTGCGACCAAGTCTGGTTGGTGCACTTTTAAAGCTTAATAGTAAAGTGTTGTGTGTGTATCCTGTCTTTGTGAAACACCATTAGTAATAAGATACAATGATTCGCCACATAAATGAAAGTTGCTGGTTCTTTAACAAAAGAAAATGCCCATACATGCTTAAAAACCATCCAACTCGCCTCGAGGTGCAACACAGTGCGTTATTCCCTAGTATTAATGTACATGTCTTTTGATGCTTTCATTTTGGGCATATGTGCACTTGAGTTTGTTATCTTGCATGAGTTGATGTGAAGCTCTGCACAGGTTTATTTGGAGATCCCTAATGGTGAAAAATTGGCAGAGGCACTCCATTCGAAGGCAAGTCTATAATCTTATCTTCTTTTTCTTTTCTTTCTGTCTTTTCAATCACTTAATTTTATATTTATTTATTGAATCATTTTTTCTCACTTCCTAAAAATCTAAAGTGAAGTATTTCTTCTGTATTCTATATGGTATTGCTCTATTGTAGTTCCTTTTTTATATATTATTCTCTTCATTTTTACATGGTTCTTTATTTAAATCTCATGTCTTTTGCACTTTTATGTCTACAATTTTAGTCAATTCAGTGCATAATACCATATAACTTGATAAATTAAGCAGCTTAGAACCAAACAATGATACAGGATTTACATGATCTTTTGATTTCTAATACCCACATACTTTTCTCTGATGCAACAAAGTATTAATATAACATTTCCTGAATTTCAGAAATTTTCGGGTATAAGTTCTTATTGATACATTCTGTCTTTGTTGATAAATGACACATACAGTTCTTCAGACTTTTTTTTTTTTGGTTTCCATGGCTGGGAGATTATCGTTTTTCAGACTTTCTTTTTGGGTTATCCCTCCCAGATTTACACATAAAAAGGAAAGTTTCGGATATGATATGACACAATATGTTGCCCTTTTTGAAGTATCAATGCATCATAGTTCATTTATTGAAGCCGATGAAACAAGGGCAGTTTAGGAAGCGGTCTAGCACACTGGCTGCTAGTCTAATTTATATATATGAAAGAGGCTGATTCCAATTGAGAAATCAGCCTCAATTTATTCAATTGATTTTGACCAACCATTTTCTTTGTCTCCTCCACTTAATGGCTCTCTTCAGCAATGATCTCTTTAATCTTCTTTAATAAAATAAAACTCCTGAATATCTCACTCAATGCCTCTCAGCATTGATGGGAAACATGAAATGCCCATTTAATCTCTCACATTGGTGCAAAATCCACCGGATCCTACAAGTGTTAAAAGACGAACATATCCTCCAAGTGTTAAAAGACAGATCGAGTGTCGCCCCCTCAACTCAAACGATCTCTCTCTGATTGATATGCCCCCATCCTTCAAGTAGTAAAGTATTTTTATTATTTTATAGAGGTTCTCACTGCCTCTCTCTTTTATTTATTTATTTATTTCATATTTTTTTCAATTGATACTTTATTTTTCTTATCTTTTACAAGGGTCATGGACTCATGGTTATCTAGACATTTGTGTTGTTCCTAATTGAGAAATCAACATCAAGTCAATTCTAATTGACATTAATTGATTTTGACACTCCCTAAATAATTGACTCCCAAAATGTCTCCTCACATCCTCAACCTCCCCACATTAATTACAATTTAAAATTTTGACTCGTGGCATGTCTCTTCAAGTCCTTCCCTCCCCCCAAGGGACTAATCCTAATTGAGAAATCAACATCAATTCAATTCCAATTGACACCAATTGATTTTGACGCTCCCTAAATAATTGACTCCCAAAATGTCTCCTTACATCATCGATCAACCTTCCCACATTAATTAGAATCTAAAATTTTGACTCGTGGCATGTCTCTTCAAGCGCCCCCACCCACCCACCCCCAACCCCCACTAATTATAACCTAATTAAAATTAATTGAATTGATATTAATGGTAAGTTAATAGAGGCAAAATGGATTGATGTTAGTTTCATAACTCTTCAAAACGGTTATATATATCTATTTACATCCTCTCAAACGTTTTCCCCTCATTATTACTACCAAACTCGCCCCCAGTAGAAAAATATAATATTTTAAATTTACTATAAAAATTTCCTTATCAATATAAGAGATATAATATTATATTTTTAATTTCATTTAAAATGTTAAACTTTTTTACTTTTTACAATTTTTTATATATTGTGGATTATATTGGCACGGGCGTATTTTGCTAGTGGCTTATGGAAGCAGGTGTAAAGGGAAGTACAACATAGGTAGAGGAGGATGGGCAATTTGGAAGGCTTCCTCACCATTCTAGTATTTTTTGCTGCTGACCAGTTTCTGCCTTGCATCCATTATCGAGTTGATGATAGGTACATGGTTTGATGACTGAACCTAGGTCAATGATAGCCCTTTTCTTAGTCAAAGTTACCATTCAAAGAAAGAAAGATCTCTAGTCTCTACTATAGCCATCTAAGAAGTTTCAAACCAGTCCACACGTATCCCGTGCTTGAGAAGATCCACATCAAAATACATAATAATGTGATGATTAGTACCACAAAAGATTTTGAAGAAAGTTCCTAATGCAAGGTCTCTCCATGCCCAATCAGCAAGAGGAAATTCCCAAATAAGCAAGGACCTTATCCTCCCTCTACCTTTTTCCTAGTAACATTTTAGTACAACCAACCAACAGTAATGTACTTGATTCATGGTTTTGAGTTAAAAGGCCTATTCTAGAAACTCCTATTCTAAAAATAACAGAAAGTCAAAGCTAATATGAGTATGTGACCTTTTTTCTTTAGTAAGCATGTTAAAAAAAATGGATTACTGCTCGCGCAAATGACTATATTAGAATTTTTTCTTGGAATTCATGCGGCATATGAGCCCTACAAAAAGTTTTTGGGCTCCACGCAAGATATTGTTGCTGCATCAATAGCCCACCCATGATTTGGTTCCATTGCTAATGGCTCTTGATGCAAATTTAGAAGTGAGAATCCGGAATTCCAAGAACCTGGATGTTCGTACAATGTATTAAAGTGTTGACTAAGATGCTTTCTCCTATGTCAGGGTGTTCCTTATGTAATATATTGGAAGAACACATTTTCATGCTTTGCAGCCTGTCATTTTCGCCAAGCATTGTTGTCAGTTGTACAAAGGTAATTTTGTTTCATTATTTATTTCTCTGTCAGCAATGAAAATAGGTATTATGATCTGATGGTGGTAGTATCTTGTGAATGGCAGTTCGTGTAGCCATACATGGGATGCTTTTCAACTAGCACATGCATCTTTTAGGCTCTATTGTGTACGCAACAACCGCATCTTGCCAGCTAACTGCCAAAAGATCAGTGGTAAGCTTGTTCCGCGACTGCTAGGGGATCCTCCAAAGATTAATATAATTCCTCCAGTGAAAGATATGGTTGAAGAGGAGGAAGACTCGCCTAATACTACTGCCGTAAAAATATATGATGATGATGTGACCATGAGATTTCTTATATGTGGAGTGTCATGCACATTGGTGAGTAGGCAGGTGTTTTAGAGCATTAGGGGTACTTAGTAATGAAATATGATTACTCCTACAGACGAGTTATGTCCTTATGCAGTATTTTTTTTTTCTGCATTGCAGGATGCATGTTTGTTGGGGGCTCTGGAAGATGGCCTCAATGCCCTGTTGAGCATTGAAGTACGTATGATGCAGCATTTGCTTGGATTTATGCTTGCAGCTAGTCCCATGATTTTTCCAGTTATATTTATTGTGTTTTCGTCTCTTAATTGTGCTACTATCGTAGTACTTCATGACAATGTTTGCTGATTCAGTATGGGTATAAATGCACTGGTGTTCCTAAACCACTGCCAAATTGCAGTAGTCCTGCAAACAAGCACCAATTAGAGGGTTTGAGTGGAAAAGGACTGAAAGTACTAATTGGAATTAGCAGCATTAAATTTAGATTCATTAAAAAGTCTGCACTATCAGTTCCTACACTAGAAGACTTTGATAAATCTTATGAAACAAACATCTTTACTGACATGTAAGGAGGAAAGGTCCTTGTGTAATTCTCTTGCATTGCCTGCCGCCTTTGGATGCTGTGAAAGAAGTATATGATATATATATATATATATAGATATATGTTAAAGTAGTTATTCACATGATAGTATCATTGTCTAATTTGTCATTGTCTTGATGTTGCTATGGATGGATTAGGAATAGCTATTCCTTTTCCATTTTTTTTAATTTCTAGTATTTTTCATTTAAAAAAATTAAATACCCTATGTATGATTCACCATTCAATTTGATTCGACCTCTTGAGCGATTTCTTATACAGTTACAAGTTTCAGAACAATGATGATAATGGCGCTGAAATAGTAATAGACTAATAGTTAATAATACTTTTAATGTAATTGTATCATTGGAAGATATTCCTTAGAACAAATAGTGTATCATTGGAAAGAGTTGGCCCTCTCTTATGCAGGCCTCTCTTAGGCAGGCCTTAGTTTGTTGCTTTTTGGGTTCTAACTATCCTGTGTTTTCCTGCTTTCTTGTCTTCTGCTGTCAGTATTGATCTCTTGTACTGTTTGTTCTTTTTTAATGAAAGAAACCATTAAAAAAATATTTTTAATGTAATGTGGTCCTATTTAATGATAATAATGTAGTTATGAACTTCCCAGCATGAGATCAGATTTCATGTGTAACATAAGTCAGTATGTTAATACAGGTGATGTTAAAAGTTTATTTTATCATGTCAGTTTTCTCTTACCTTTTCATTGTTTTAATACTTTCTCTTCTTTTTCTTCTGTTGTTATTGACTTGCTTGCCCCCATTTTCTTTTGCTCCAGATTAGAGGAAGTAAACTTCATAATCGAATCAGGTACATCAGAATCTATTTTAAGACTTTTGGTTGCATATATTTATCAACTGATGTTAGGTTCAGAATTTTCAGTTACTATGTGATCCAGTTTAGTTTTTCATTGTACCATGATCAGTGTTTATGATGCTGGTCTTGTGATGCTTAGTTTATGTTCTTTTAAGTTTCATTGCATTTAGATACCATTGTATTGTGGGTGAAATTTACTTGTATAGTTTTTCTCCCAATTTCAAATAGTAAGATTTTATTGATGTTACTAAAAAAACGAGATTTTATCAATGTTACCAGGGTCAAGTATAGTGGATGCTTGTCACATTCTCAGCACACAAATAGGGATTGATTACAATTTCATAATTATGTTTTGAGTTAACACATTTTACTAACAATATCTTTTGAAATGGATTTTCACCAACAATATCCTTCATGTAGGATCGTAGCCCCATTGGTATTAGTGAATAGTTACAATAAGTATCCAGTAGGTGACATTGTTCAAAACTTGGGATTGCTTACCCTTGCCCGAGAATCTGAATTATTATTCTTGTCATTCTGAAGATGTTATTCATATGAGTGTCATGTTAATAAAAGAATATAATACAGTTTTTTTTTTTTGAAAAAATAAATAAAAATAATACAGTTTCTCTTTCTTTAGCAAATGATCCTTTTTTATGGTGTCTTTATCCAATGTGATGCAGGCTAGATCCATGATCCATGGATCGACCAAGCCCAAAGGGCCCAAACCCACTAAAGCCCATCAAGGAAGATTTCCAGATCTTCCAGATAGATTGTCATCCAAGTTTATATTTCCTATTTTCTAGTAGTAGCTGAATTTTAGGGATAGTCATGAGAGAAATTAGAGAGTTTTGTTTATTTGAGTTAGAGTTTATTTTAATTAGAATTGTTTCCAAGAATAGATTAGAGCTTAGAGTCTATATAAAGGATTGTAATCCCTCCTTAGGTATAAGTTGATTGATTAATAAAAATTTTCCCTAAAGTTTTTTCTCTCGGTTACATGTCTGTTGGCTTGGAGAGTTCAGAGTAGTCCTTGGTTACTCTTCCCTTTCTCGCACTGTGTCAAAATGGTCGCATCAAAATGAATACCATATGAAATGGAACATTCCTTTGAAATAAAATTTACCAGTTACTGCATGCACGCGCGCACACAAAAAAAAAAGAAGAGATGGAACACAATCATTAATCCACTTGCATTATGAGGTCCATTACCTGCATGATGCTCTATTATCCGTTTTCCTTCACAAATTGAAGTAGCTTGAGGTTGTGTTCGGATGATAGGATTTCCATGCAGATGTACCTTTCTAGTTACCTAGAAAAGAGGTACATTTTCATTAGAAGAGAGCTGAAAAATCTCATTTCTTCCTTGTCATGTGCTCCACCACATTTTTCAATGCCTGGTGATCAGATGAATTTCAATGAAAATGGAAATAGCCTGACACAGCGCTGATGGATGGTTTTCTAATTTCTGGCAGTGCCACACCACCTCCTCTTCAAGCAGGAACATTTTCTCGTGGGGTTGTGACAATGCGATGTGATCTCTCAACATGTAGTTCTGCTCACATATCACTCCTAGTGTCAGGCAGTGCAGAAACATGTTTTGATGATCAGGTAAATATAATCCATGCTGGAGCAGCAAAGGTCTCATGTTGTTGGTAGAGGTGTCGTCCTTGTGGATATTGAGTTGTTTCTATATGTGCACAGCTTTTGGAATCTCATATAAAGAAAGAACTAATTGAAAGAAGCCAGCTCGTCCATGCACTGCCCAGTTGCGAGGAAAGCAAGCCATCTCTATCTGAGCCTCGGAAATCTGCTTCGATAGCTTGTGGGGCCACCATATTCGAAGTTTGCATGAAAGTTCCTACATGGGCTTCACAGGTTACTTTCAATCAAACCATTTTTGTCATTTTGTGTCTTTGAGAGACTCGATAAGATCTCTTTGTTTTCTCTTTTTCCCTTTACCATGTGACTTGTGACTCATGTGACTCTGGTTTGGGATACTTACACAAGAGAGAGCACCGGTTTTCTTGAGCTGCAGGCCTGTGTGTGTTGGGGAATGGGGACTGCATCACTTCTTAGGTAGTGGCTTGGTCATTATATTTTGTATCTAATTGTGGCGGGGAGGGCATGTACGGTACTATGATACCCAGATACGCCATGAATTTGGCAGGGACAAGGATTTTACATATAAAAATTGAAGTATTGGATATGATACGATATTGGTACTAGTTTGAAATATTTGGGTACATGGGTACAGTATTATGCTAAAAGTGTAGTCATGGTTGGGCTGTGTAATGGGTAAGGTAATTACCATTTTAAAAAACGGTGTAAGGTGATTTGCTCTCACGAATCATTTAAGTCTTGCTTTCATTTTTTCTATTTACCTTTGCACTGTGGCGTGGTCATTGTAATCTTTATGTAATTATGGCGGGTCGTTGCAGGTTTTGAGGCAGCTTGCACCTGAGATCTCCTATCATAGCTTTGTTACACTTGGCATTGCTAGTATTCAGGGTTTGTCAGTTGCATCGTTTGACAAAGATGATGCTGAACGTCTTCTTTTCTTTTGTACAAGACAAGGGAAAGATACTGGCGTGAAAGACACTGTTCTTTGTAGTGCACCAAGCTGGTTTAAAATGCCTGCTCCCAGCAGAAAAAGGATATGGTCATTCCAAGAAGCAAAGTCCCTCGTTAGCACGAGTATTGATGATGAAAATGGAATGAATATTGAAAAATCAGATCCAAATGACAGTAAGAGATCTGGTCCACTAGAAAGGATGAACATGCCCTTAGTTCCTATTAGAAAGAAATTAAAGGTAGCTGCTATGAGACCCATTCCTCACACTGGGAAGCACAAAATGCTGCCCTTTTTGGGAGTGACTGAGGTCAATGGGTATGATTCAAGTCAGGGAAAGGCCAACTTGTCAGTTGTTCCATCTGCAAAGCAAAATCATGCAACCCCAGCTCCTTCTACGCATAGAAAGATGTCATCGAGTGCATTCCAGGCCCAACAGATTATTTCTTTGAATCCTCTGCCATTGAAGAAACATGGGTGCGGACGAAGTCCAATTCAAGCTTGCTCGGAAGTAAGTTCCTTCTGTTATCTTTGTAGTGGGTATTATATTATGTCTTTTTTTAACTAGTTAACACTTGTACAATTTGTAGAGGTGTTCATTTCCATAAATGCGTGAACAGTGGTTTGGTGGTACAGACCATTTATCTAATGGCTGGACCATGGAAGATGCCCAAAAGTATCCTATTTTAGGATATTCCTAACCCTGTGATCAGTAACCTAAATATGCAGTTAATAAGAGAACATGTCAGTCGAGATAAAGTGCCCCAGTGTAAAGAATTAGTATATTTTAATTTGGAAGCACCTTGGGTATCCCTATCTGTTGTAGGACTGATTATATCAATGGTTGGGTTAGTATGGGACCCACATGAATTGAACGGAGTATGTAAGCAAACTGCACACTTTCCAATGTACCGAATTCTGCAATTTTTTATTTTAATTGTTTTCATCCAAGTTTGAAAGTAACCATTAATTTTTTTTTTTTTTTTTTGTTTTCATCCAAGTTTACTGACATGCATATATATTCCCTTCCAGGAGGAATTTTTAAGGGATGTAATGGAGTTTTTGATACTTCGGGGGCATAACCGGCTCATTCCCCAAGGTGGACTTGCCGAATTCCCGGATGCCATACTCAATGCCAAGCGTCTGGACTTGTACAATTTGTATAGAGAGGTAACCTGCTTTATTGGTGCCGGTTTTATTTGCTTGGTTAGAGATGATTGCTATGTAAACTACATTGCTTGCCTGTTCTATGATTTTTATGTTCAAGCATCTTTTTCTCTGTAGTGTTGCATTATAATTTTGCGGCTTTCCTGTATTCAGGTAGTCTCAAGAGGAGGCTTTCATGTTGGTAATGGCATTAACTGGAAAGGTCAAGTTTTCTCGAAGATGCGTAACCATACAATGGCTAACAGAATGACTGTATGTTCTTTACTCATCTTCATGAGTTTCATCTTTCCCTTCTACTCTAGCTAATGCTGCTTACAATTGTGAACTTTCCCTTCTTTTAAGTTATTTAATATTATATAATATGCTTAAAACCTAGAGCTTGCATATGCATCTTACCTCACATTAGATGCTTCCTTTAATAATGGTGCCTTTGTGTTCTGTTTTAAACCTTGTATGACTTGGACACAATGTTTTAGAATGTTGGGGGTGTGAGGTGACACATTCGATTGGAGTTGGTGCCTGTCTTCGTGCTGGTCTGAACTGCAACGAGTCGGTGCTGCCGATGCCGGATTGGTACAAGCATGACGATCTTAAGAAATCATAGGAGATTTTCTTAAAAATAAGAAAAAAATAATAATAATAGAAAATTGCTAGAAATGTGTAAATTTGTTAATCTCACCAATTTAAGTAAAAAACAACCAATTACGAACCACAGCAAGTCGGTGCTACTGATGCCAGATTGGTACGAGCATCACGATCTTAAGAAATCATAGGAGGTTTTCTTAAAAATAAGAAAAATAAAGAAATAATAGAAAACTGCTAAAAATGTGTAAATTTGTTAATTTCACCAATTTAAATAAAAAAACAACCGATTATGTGATTGACTTTACCAACTAATTAAATACTGTGTAGTTACGTGATCCTTTTGGCCTTTTGGTTAAGTCAACTTCTTTTAGGGTTCTTTCTGAAATTTCTGGTGATTTTATTTTTACGCTTCCAGATGGCTTTGGAGAGGCCCAATTCTAAATCCTGCATCACGTATCGTAGAGGAAGTTTTTTTATCGGATGTCTCCGAAGAGACTATCATAGAGGAATTTTGCTTGTAGCAGCAAATGCGAATTCCTGCACCTGTCTATTCTTTTTATGCACCTGCATGTTTCTTTAGTTTCCCACTGCATCATGCTCAATAGTATCCTGATTTGAGGAATCACAATTTTCATTCTTTTGCATTCTTTGTGTTTTTTTTTTTCCTTGTGTGTGTCCTCCTCGACTGATTCTGTATTCAATTATCAATCTTCTAAATGCATTTCAGATTGATGAGTTAGGATTTTATATTTTGCGCTATTAAACAATGAGACACATCACATGAACACTCTGGATTACTGGACCATGGACCCCCATGTATGGAGCATGGAGGCATTGCAGTTCGTACCTTTCTTGTGATGCATCTATGCAGGAGGACCTTATGGCTCTTCTTATATTAATACAAGTATGCTAAAACCCAAATATGAAAGTAAGCTGTGGATTCTATATGAATAAAAAAGATTTCCCCATTGTAGTAAAATCTTGCCATATTTGGGGTGACTTTTTATTGAGAGAGAGAGAGAGAGAGAGAGAGAGAGAGAGAGAGAGAGAGAGAGAGAGAGAGAGAGAGAGAGAGAGGCCCTAACGCTGTGCATCTTCTTGTTGTGGGGCTCACTTGGTTGCATGCAAATTATTGAGGACAAGAGTGCATCCCTCCTGTGGGCCCCACTTGAATGCATGCCAATCACAGAGGAGGTAGGGGGGCATACAAGGGTGGGAAGGGTATGATGTGATGACAAAATATCACTCTTGATTTGATGATCTTAATTCTATATGAGATCTCAACATTTACTGCTTTTTTATGTGGATTATTATTTCATTAATAAAATCCAAAAATGGTAAATGGTTGGATCAATGTCAAATTGTGGTGGGTGCCAATTCATGGGGTTGCAGGTGCGTGCGATGGTATGGATTGAATTATATGTGGGCTACTCATTCTACAAAATGAAAGTGGGTTGTCTAAAACTTGGGTGCATATAGAAATAACAAATTTAGGACATGAGTGTGATTATTACTTTGTTTTAATCATTGTTTTGGATGCATTGTTTTCAATCTAAAAAAGGACTGAGTTGGGGTGTAGGTTACAAGCAGCTTGATCAAGTTAGTACTGTGTCGGCAAGTTTAACTTTTTTGAAACAATAAATTCAATGGCTGTGGAAGAAAATTAGAACTTGCATCAGATTTCACCTTTTTTTCCCATAATCCAATTTGATTCTACTATCCATACAACAATAAAGCATTAGTGGTGAAATGTTTGGGTTGATGTTTCTTTTTTAACTACAGGGTGTTGGGAACACACTAAAAAGGCATTATGAAACTTATCTTTTGGAGTACGAATTAGCACATGATGATGTTGATGGAGAGTGTTGTCTACTGTGTCACAGGTCTATACTCAAAAACTATAATTTCTTTTGCTCTCTTTTTGGGGTCTTGGCTAACAATTCAATTTAATTGTGAACAGTAGCGCTGCTGGTGATTGGGTGAATTGTGGAATTTGTGGCGAATGGGCCCACTTTGGCTGCGATAGACGGCAGGGTCTTGGTGCATTCAAGGTACATGACATCTCATCCTCATCTCATTTTTTGCTACTTGCATGATCTCCACCTAACAGGTGTGGAACAGTTGGAAAATGGTGATATCTTTGTTCCGTAGGCATTGGCTTTGCATGCTTATGTTAGAAGCACTCTTTTTTGTTAGATCACCCAAAAATGTCCCTCTTGGACCGTTTTGAAGTTGTCTTGTGCATTTCCATCAAATGGTCTGGCACATGTGATGTCCGCCGGGTGTGACCCATTTCATGATAGGACCCATCTGATTAGTGGCTTGTATTTTAGTTCCTTCTTTTTCCAATGGAAAAATCCATTCGGCCCGACTGGGGGACCGAATACCACGGCTCTTTTCCATTCTGTTTGTATTTTCATGTGATGGGTAAGAAAGGTGATAGTTGAAGGCATGCTGTAATAATATCCATGTCTATTTTTGTAATAATATCCATGTCTATCTTATGTTTAAAATACAAGTGAACCTGCCATTTAAGTCGTGGCTATAGTAGCAGTGTGCATATTCACTGATTCTGTGTGTGGTGGTGGTGTTTGCAGGACTATGCAAAAACAGATGGGCTTGAGTATATCTGCCCGCATTGCAGCCTAACAGGTTACCGTAAGAAATCACAGAAAATGGCAAATGGGTATCCGCAAGCATCAATGGTTTCGCGGACTATGTGATGGATCCCTCGTTTTTTCTTTTTTTGGTTGTAATATGCATGAGAGAAATGCCCCAATTTGTTAGGGGTTTATTTGTATTATTATCATTAATATTATTATCATCCATTGTTGTTTCCTCCCAAAGGCTATGTTGGCCAACAATCTTGTATGTCAGAGAAGGAAACAAAGAAAATCCCCCCACAATTCTCAGCTCTCTCCACTTTTATTATTCCAATTGCATCGTCCCCGGGTTAACTTCTCAGACTGGAAGATATGACTAATTTGTCTTTGTGCCTTTACTAGTTCTAGGAAGCAGCCAATGGTTATGGTTGGTTCCAGAAGCGAGGTTGACCCAGCATAAATACACCTTTACCTGTTTATTATTTAATTAGGTTGGCAATAAACCTGAATTACGCCACTGGTGCCTTTCTTTGGTGACTTGTATACATGTTTTTTTATATTTTTTGGAGGAGTGCATGGCTTTCAGTTTATGATCAATCAGCCCAATACTTTTCGGCTACGCCCCATTAGCCATGGCAGTGGTCTAAATTTGACACTTATCCAGGCATTTGTAGCCACCATTGATTTACAGGTCCATGTCTTATTTCTCTCTTCATTATGTTGATCGACATTTGGTCTCTGTTTTTATGGGATCTCTGCCTTTTGAGTGCAGATCCTCTTGGCTTCTTCATTCTCAATGAAATATAGCCAAATTTTACTGTAATTCTTATCTGACATCCTATAGGGACTGGTCGCAGGGAGTTGTATGGGAACCGCACTTGCGAAAAATTTGTGAGACTATTTAGTGATGCCCACTATTTTTTAAAATCTTATAATATTTAAAGCCGAACAGCCCACTCCCTTAAATTGTCTAGATGGTGATCAAGTTCCACCCACAAAGAGTTGTCTCAATAGAAATAAAACAACTACAAAAAAAAAAATAAAAAATAAAAATAAAAAATTGGCTCAGCTGGAGCCCTCTGGCAGTTTGATCCACAATGTCTACCGGCAGCTCTTCTGCGGGAGGTTCATCAGACTTTGTAGTAGGGGTAAGGGCCCAACCTCTTTGGGCCTCGGTTCTGGCCTGCCTTCATAAATTTAAGCACAATTATCATTTGGACAGTGAATAGTTGGCCAGCCCAAATAAATATTGCCCTTACTTCAGTGAATTATTTGCCAAAACAAGTGATAGAAAGCCCAGCCCAGCCTGGTCTGATTGACTAAATGGAAGGCGACATGATTTAGGTGGGCCAGGAACTTTACATCCCACATCAGGCTTAGTCCTGACATGCTTTGGTGGCCCAATGTTGGGCGTGACACGATTTAGGCGGGCCGAAGTTGGGCCAGGGCTTACGGCCCATATCAGTCTTGAGCCTGACATGATTTCGGTGGGAGGAGTTGTTCCTCTGACCAGATTTAGATGGGATGGGCTTGGGCTTGGGCCAGGTACTTGCTGCCATGTCAGCAACAAAATTGAGCTGCCCGTCAGTCTTGGACCAGATACTATCTAAAACCCCACCCCTGAACATTCCTACTCTAGGGGTCCAGCAAACATCTTCAATACGATCGACAAAAGGGGCCCCTAGTTCTAGTTCTAGTTCTAATTCTAGTTCTTGCACATCTCTCTAAAGAGGTGCTGAGGTCAAATATTCGCAGATATGGATATTTTAACAGGGCACTGGGGCTTGTAGCAGGCAAGGCCAAGGCCAAGCTTGCTTGGTTAAATTTTAGAAAGCACAGATGACAGCCCGTTCAGTTATTGGACCTTTTTATTTAGGTCGACGACCTGCGTCGTCAGGTCAGATACGTACACTAATGTAGTAATGTTGTCGCAGTAAAGAAGTACTATTAACATTCATTCATTCCTGGTCAGGTGAATAATCTCACATTACATGCACCCACTTCACATCTGTCGCTTCTTCTGTCTCTCTCTACTTTCTGCTCTCTTTTTTTTTTTTTTTTCATCTTATATATATATTATTTTTATTGACAAAGAACTCAAAAACCTGACTGGGAATCTGTATAAAAACGAAGACTTCAGCTCAAATTCAAACTGGAACTAAATCCAAGTTCTTTAATTTCAAATTAAAAAAACAGAGCATGAATCCACTGGTCGATGATGGGAAATAAAATTTTCACTCAACTAACTGATGTTACAGTAACTATGTACTTTTTCGACCAACAAAACTGCTAAACATACATGTATTCCCCACCACGGACAGCATTTGCAGCACCCTTCCTTTCTTCTTCAGCTTCCTTCTCCCGCTCTTTCCAGCTCTCGTAAGCATGATCATCGGTCTGCAACTCATGCCTGCAGATGGGGCAGGAGTTGTGCTCGTCCTGTAATAGATATTAAAATGACTTCAATCACAAATAACCAGATGTTAAATTGGCCTGTATGGATAGGAAAAAGGGATTCACATTTTTTTTTTTTTACTTTGGTTGCTCCTATTTTGTAGTTTGTGGGTTGTAGCATATGATATGCTCTTTATACCATGCTACTCTCCTTCCCCTTATCATATACATTGTATTAAGTCTGCACTCGTCCTATATTGTCAATCTAATTTTACCATACCCACTAACAAAAAATTAAGGAATTTGTGCAACCCACCAAAAACTGAAACATGGATGATGAAATAACCATCAAAACTGACTGAAAGATGGAACCAGCTTTGCTTCAGTTGGTATGGCTTTATTCCCAAACTCCAATCAAATGAACGGATAAGCTAAGTTGATTACCTTTTTCAAATATAAAATTCCGAGACAATTAAATTATCTACCACTCTCTCATTAGTGACCTAACCATTTATTTATCATTTGTCTTGTAAGGATAACAGGGTGATGAATAATTTACTAAAGGTGGATGATATTGTAGATAGACGCTTGAATGGATAAATATTGTAGAGATACTCCTAACTTTCAGGCATAATTTGATTGAAAGAGAGATAAAGGAGTTTATGTCCTTGGTGGGAAGATTTGGTCAGGTATTTCTTTATACTAAGTAATGGAAATGATTCTCATATATGGTGGTCTGAAGTGAATGGATAATTCTCAGTTAAGAGCTTTCAAAATACTCTGTTAAAGGGCACTCCAGGTTCTAGCCTTTACACGGGGGGCACTGAGTTAGAAAAGACTTTAAATCATCTATTGCACATGAATATTATTCCTTTTTTTTTCACGGTATCAAAAGTTGATTATTTTTAGTGTGTGCAGTCTTTGTTTATAGAAAGAAGAGACCTGCTCATATCTTTATGACTTTATCCATTGTTTCGTTGCTCGAGCTGTTTGGGATCATTTTCTGCAATTATTTAAAGTTTGATGGGCGACGCCAAAAATCCTGATGGAGACAATATAGAGTTGGTGGTTTGGCTTTATAAATAAAAGGGGCAGATTGCTTTGATTGTTCCTTGAAGGTTGATTTCTTTTGTTATTTCTTTACTAAGAAAGAAATGACCTGGTTTTTAGTAGCAAATCAGATACTCCTATTGGCATTGGATTGAAATGTTCCTGTGGGAGTTATTATGTGCGTGCTAGTGCTTTGAGGGTCTTTTTGGTGTTTCTGCTTTGAATCTTTGGAGGTCATGTCAAAAGTGGTCTTTAAATTGATGTGATCTTGGGAGTTTTTTGACTCATTAATGACAGACATGAGGCGGGTACTATTTCTTATTTTAGGCTTTAATCTAGTGAAATTGTCACTACATATATTAAAAAAAAAAAAAAAAACTGTGCATATATTAAACGGACTTCGGGACCATGGAAAACGCTGCAGAAACAAATCAAGGGAGGTGCAATTTTCTTATGCAATAAGAGTAGGTTTCCACTGAAAAAAAAAAGATAACAAAGTTCCAAACAAATGAGATTACCAGCCAAGGCTTAAGACAATCGGGGTGAAACAAATGCTTGCAAGGCAACTCCTGCATTTTATCATTTATGACCATCTTCTCCCTGCACACAGCGCACTCTGTCTCACTTCCAAGCCTCACCAAGATGTCATCTGTAACAGTGATAATTGGAAGCTTTGCAACAACTTCTTTGGAGGCTGGGGGTGGTCTCTGTGGTCCAGCTCCAATTTCCTGGAAGTTATAGACAGAAAGAATGAAATAAAAACATCTTTCAAGCTCAATCACTGGGAATGCCAAACACAGAACCACAGTACATCGAGGTGTGTTAATGTTTGGATGTACCTAATTCAAGATCATTATGAAGGATGGGTGATTTTAATCAATCCCCTGTGCACTTGATGTGGCATGGAAATAGAAAAGACACTGAGGATATACTGTGTGAATGCTGGACATAATTTAAAGTACAAATGGGATGACAGTATCCAACCTAATGCAGTTTCCACTTTCCAAGTTGCTCCAAATGCATAATGAAAATAACAATCATCCATTACACCAAAATGTTTTTTTTTTTTTTTTGAATAGTCCGTTGCACCAAAATGTTGGTTCAATGCATAATAGACTAATACTTTAAGACACAAATAGCAAAAAATAAGCACAAAAGCAGAAATGATTATGCAGTGTAGACCGTTGACCTATTATGCCCAAATACAAAATGGATACGGCAGGGGCATGGATTTTACACACATAAAAATAAAAATAAACCCACAGATTTTAGACAAAATAATGATATCAGATATGATATGATTCATTGTCTCTTTAAGTATCCCGGCATGATAGCTGTTGACACAATAGATCAAGCAAAATCTACTGGGCCAATTTCATCCCATTGGATGCCCCTTCCCCCTCCCAAATTGAAATGGTCCTTGCAGTAGTTTCACTGACTGGAGTGAAATTCACAGGCCTGAATGAGGCAATGTAATCTAACATCTTATAGTGTCTTGACATAGGCTGGTTCAATCAAAGAGTGAAGATCACTCCAACACAAGTAATATTAGAGCCGCTGGCAATACTTGGGTGGTGGGTGGTTGTTTTATCCAATGGTGTACCTTACAAGAAGTCGGACTGACACATCATAGATTTTTCTTCGGTGCAATTTCACACTACAATGCTCTACCTTTCTTCATTTAATAACAAATGAAAATATAGAAATAATATCTCTTTGGGACTGTCTAGGTAATACAGAGTCTGATGTGTAACATTAATATAAGGGAATAACAGAAAGCCAACACAAGAAACACGTTACCATCTTTTTTCTTTTTTTTCTTCTTTTGCTTAAACAAGTTACCATCTATTGAGCTTGGTTATATGAGAGAAACGATTTGCTCATAGAAAAATGTACCTCAGATTATAGATGAATTTTTTAAAAATAAAAAATAAAAAATGTATTCACACTATCTAAAGTGTACAAGGTAACTCGTGGTTTTCTTCCTCCTAGAGTCCTTACCAAGATGCATCTAAAAAGCAAAGAACATTGCAGAACTTTAAAACAAGCATCCTTGTTACCCAAGGGCTCTTGGAACATCCGACACACATGAATAGGGTATTACGGTTTTAACTGCCAATGAAAAAAAGGGTTGTTAAATGTGGCCAGGATAGCTCAGGCAATCCCCAATTTGGGCTTCATTTGAGCTGAGATTTTATGCCTAAAGAACTGACCCATGGCCTGAGCCCAGGCCAACCAGACCAGCCTATCCTGACCAGACTTATCTACACACTATCAGATCTTAACTTCACCAGCAGGCTGGGGACTCATTCTTTAGCTACAAAGGACTGTGCATGAGCTGAAATCCTCAATTTGTTGACTGCAATCAGAAAGACCTTGGCCCAGTCTAGTCGCAACCCTGACCCAAAATCACAAGCAGAATGGTTCTTTCGGCAGATTAGATGGCAATCCTTTACTCTCTGCACTTGGAGCAGCACATAAATGGAAACAAATGAGGTGGGATGCCATTTTCCACCACTTCTGCCCAAACTAAGATCTGTATTACTTTACATCTTCGTTAAAACATAAAAAATATCAATTTGAATAGAAAGAATCCCTTAAGCAAACTTTTTTAAAATAAGTTTAAGGTAAAGATTCCATGGAATTAGAGTTCCACAAACGATTAAGAAAAATACATGCTTGATGGATAGGGAAACAAAATTCTTAAGATATGAATATGGTTACATGTTGAAATCTAACAAGTAGGTGTTGAACAACAATTAAACACAGCAATGTTATACCTGCAATGAAGCTTCAATGACACTGTCAAGGTCCTGCAAACCATTAATATCTTGCATTGAATTAATCAACTGCTGTAGAATGTCCGGAGCATTGACTCCTGTAGAGCTTTCAGATGTGTTACTGTTTTCTCCCCGACCTTGAGAAGATTCAGCCACAGTATTCTGCTGTTGCGCAGCGTCAAGAGCTGTTAGTAAATTCTGTGCCACAAGCCATGAAGGTGGCGGGGGTTCAGGTTCCACTGTCAAATGCCCTTCAAAAAGATACCCTGAATATAGAGAGAACAGAGAAAGGCCTCATCAGTTGATTCAAATATATTTAAAATATAATAACATCACACAGACAAATCCTAAATAATGTTTTCTTTCTGTAAAATATGGGTATATAAAATATGCCCCAAGTCATCCATATTCTAACATTTCAAATTGAGTAAAGTTGTTGATGACAGTTACTAATAAAGTAGTACATAGAGAACCGCTTAAACAAGACCGTTAGAAATTGAAAAATAAGTCTCGTGTTGCATATCTAAACTGACTTTAAGATCATTGATCATCATGACCTATCAATAAGAAAACGTATAAATGTAACACTGAATAACATGTAGATGTCAATGGTGTTCAATCGGAATCATTTGCTCTTACGGAACTGATTGAAAACAAAATATTCCAAGCACATGAAACTGGAATTTTGGAAGATTTTGGGACGTGCACCTCCTCAAGGGTGACCTTTAGAAACAGGTGTAGGGTATTGGGTTCCTATCCGTTGCTGTTTTTTCTCAACTCCCTAATACATACACTAAGTACTTCTTTCTCTTTATTATTCACTCAAGGCCCATATACATAGTGCCGCTTCAATTTTAAATGTAAATGTCATGACTGATAAACATTACTCGCAATGTAAAGATAAAGAAACCAAGGCTGCCTTTGCAGTAAAATTCTCCTTCTTCCAGCACTCATGTCTATCCATGAATCATCTCTCAATTAACATCGAACTGCAAATCTCCAACTACTGATAAGGTGTTAACCATCCATATGAAAAACTACAAGCAATCGTTTAAACGAACAAGGACTACCAATTTGTCACAGATCAAATAAAGAGTGTTTATTCCTTTCCCCCTTTTTTTACCTTTTTGAAATGGTCCAACACGAACAATAGATAAGTAGAAAATCTAAATGCAAGAAGAAAGTTAGAACTTGGAATACCTCTACGTGCATTGCTCACTGGAACCTCCGGTCTATTCTCCTCATCTTGCAAATGCTCATGAGCTCTAGCAATGCACATCGTCAAATGTTCCTTCTGTGAAGATTCAGTGACTAGGTGTTCTGCATCTTCAAAAAGCCTTAAACCAGCAAGCCAGAATCCAGGCGCAGTGTATCTCGTCTGTAGAATAGTTGCAACCCGACAAACCACAGAATAGATCTGCAATTGCACAAACAATTCATAAAATTCAGAAGTGCTACTAAAAATAGAATAAACATCGGAGCAGATTTCCGGAAAAAACATACTCAAAGGTAAAGTATAAAATCAGTAAAAATCAGTAATTTGATGGAAATATTAACATTTCCTTGAAAATGTAATGGTAGCTGAAAGTTTACCCATACATAGCCATCATCACACACAGTTCCACCTCACAATGAACATAACCATTTATCAGGGGGAGCCCTCCCATGGACAGACAATAGTGTGGAAATGCACCAAACCTCAATGATTGCTGAACGAACAGTGGGTGAGGGTGCACAATGCCTTGATCTGGCACTACCCACATTTGTCCACTGAAATCATTCACATGGGTCGGTCCCATCCTCTGCAATGACCAAGGTATGTGAGAAATCATGCCCATAGGATGATCCCAACCATCTGATTGATGGGTGCATGTGAAAAGTTCGATGCTTTCCCAAGCATCATCAAATTGCCAATTCCAATAAAAACGAACTGTGAATCTGGCAAAGATATTACGTGCCATCCATCGCAGATCATTGAATTAATAATAATAATAAAAAACCATAAAATCAAACTCCTCGTTCTGTTTCTAACGATCAAAAGAGACGATAATTCACTAAATCCCCTCCCCTTCGCTTCAATATCAATTCCACATGATTTGAAATGCAGAAATAAAAAATATATAATACACTACCAAAGAACAAGAAGAAAAAACAATACAAGATCGACACGAAAGCATTGAACAAACAAAACCCTAAATAGAAGGGGGAAAAATCAAACAAAACAACCAATTAAAGATGGAAACGAGAGCGAGAGAGGAATCAATACCGATGTACGAAGAGAAGGGGGTGAAGAAGGATAGATTTGGAGGAGAGATCGGATGGAAGAGACAGTTTCTTCAAACATCTGCTTCTTCCCAAGCTGTTTCTGCAGGTCCTGCAATCTTTGCTCAACCTTAGAAAAATCTTCTTCAGACGCCATTCTCGACACGATTGTAATCGTTTCGATTTCCTCTACTTATTCTTCCTCAACCGTCTCTATTTCTAAGTTTCACGTTTCTTTTTCTTGCGACTGGGGAAAAGGCTTAAGCGGCGTGAGATTTTATTGCCGCCTCGCCCCTTACTTTTTGAAGGGTATTTTAAATAGCTTCCTATGTTTTACAAAATTTTACTGCAGCCCCTGATTTCTGTCATTAATTGTAGAAACACTCTTCTTTGTAGGACCCATGGGGATGCATAATTGTCATGAAAATCTGTCAGGTAAAAAGATCCATATGAGACTTACCTACGTGAAAATTTTAAACTATATGAGATATGAGATCTTTCTAACACTTTGATCCATGGTCCTAAAATTTGATGATCTTGAAAAGGCCTCATTTTCTTACATCTTCAATTAAATGGCGAGGAAAAGTTGTTTGCATGTAACTAAATTTTAGAAATTCATGGTAACATGAGTTTGAAGAAGGATATAATAAAGAGGTGGGGATGATGGCTATAAGGTGGAAATATAGATTCAGTGGGTCCTGTTCTTCCATGAACATCTCTGCATATGAACGTTTGAGCAATGAATATTTCAATTTGATTTATAGGGTGATGAACAGTATCATTTCCGTCAAAAAGGAAATATTCTTTTATAGTCATTTGTGAATCTTCGCCATTGTTTCTTTAATTTTAGCCCAAGATGAGATTACTTTTCTTACTATTCCTAGGAATATCGATTCCATGAAAAGAAAGGTCCCTAACTTATTTTCAATACGAACATTTCACACTCCCATAAGGTCCCTTTCTCCTACATTTTTCATGCTCTAAACCTTGTGAACTCTAATTTGTTTGTTATTTTTTTTTTTCCAGAAAAACTACAACAATTGGATTGGCCCTCGTGAACTCTACTAGCATCTAAAAAGCATATTGGTGGGCAGCCTTCTTGACCATTTAGGGTTCTCTTACTGTCTTACAAGAAATATTCTTATACAAGCAAGCTCCATAAGACCCACTTTTACCCACCTTTGAACAGTGTACTCCCACTACAGTTCACACTCACAATCTTCCCCACTCCCACTACAAAAAGGGAAGCAAAAATAAGAGAAAAGGGCACAAGGCCGAACTTCACACCCATCTGACCTTACCGTCACTACTGAATTGAATCTCGAAAATGTCTAGTCAAAAGACAATAAAAACTCAGGCTGATAAAATATGATTTGGGATGATCTTATGAAGCTGATAAGACCCTTTCCATTCCCTATTATCCACTGTAGGCATGTTTTAAGCTGGGCCCTGACTAAAACACCTGAGTATTACAGTGGTCCGCTCATAGGTGACATCTCCCCTTTAGCCTTCCAGTTATTATGATTGGATTTTACAATCTCATTCATTCATTCATGGACACCAGATATTTGACGCTAATGTGGAAAATTAAGGAATTCAAGCTTTAACAATTCCTGTACGCCAAGTTTTATAGAGAACTGTAAGAATTCTCAACAACTCCAAATTTCACCAGAGATGTTATTCCTACCAAACAGGTTCAAAAGTTCCCAATCCATGTCATTGCCACGCCACAACCAACTGCCGCTCGTCTAGATAGAGGGTGGCATGGGAATTGAGAACACTCCATTGACCATTCCAACTTTCATGAAAGGAGTCAACATGCCTGCATCAGCCACTAACTTTCCAATGCTGAAAAAACAGTCAAGTGCTAAGATTACCCAAATCAGATCTTATGAGAAAAAAAGTAAAAACCAGTAATTTCATTTCTTGCAACTCAGTTCTCACAAAATCAAGCCAATCATTATTTATTTACTTCTCATATGAATACATACATACATCTACGTAGACATGTGAATACAAGCATACGCATGTATGTACATATACGTTTCAATATATACATTACCTTTCATCTAAATTTCCGAAACTCAAAACCCAGTTCAGTAATAGACTAAGGAACTCCGATCTAAAAGAAAATTGGAGGCATCAGTTTACTTATGCCTTTGGTTTCAATTCTCTCATATCATACGCGTGTTTATGAGCATCTTCTTTTTTTATAACAGCTCCGTTGCAGTCATTAGCAGCAATGCCTTCGATGTTGCCATTCCTGGTTACACTCTCCTTAGTCACGCTCTCATTGCTGGAAGATGGTAGGTGGGTCCCAGAACTGGGTGAGCCACTGTTTGGTGAGACCAAACCATGCGTCAGGGTGGCACTCTTTGTCTCAGTAGAAAGAGCATTCGATGATGCTTTCCCACCTGATAGGGCTGCTGCAAGAGCAATAGGCATGAGGCAGAGGCCTTTGGTTTGAAGATACTGCATGGCAGTGGTCACATTAGACTCCATAAGTTTCACAATTTCTTGCTCAAAGGCAATGTTGTCTGGTGATTCAGATAGATCTGCTCCCTGCCCAACTGAAGGTGACAAGAGTAGACTACTTGAGCCCTGTATAGTATATAACCAAAAATATGATTAGAACATCATTCAAGGTAAAATTCTAAGCATCAACTCATCCACCACTTTTGAGACTTCATTAGTTTGAGATGATTCACACTTGAGGATCTAATTAGTAATAACTAGTTGAGTTTTTGGGTGCATTTTGATGGATCCCACATCTCAAGTGGCTTGAATATTTTTGTGAAATGGATGGATCTCCACTCCAATCCACTGTGTAATATTCGTTAATCAACACTAGAAACATACTGGAATGCACTGTCCAATTCCACAACTGTTCCAAACATACGGCAGAAATGGATAACCATATGTTCTAGCAAAATATTCAAACTCCTTGCAAGTTGCAATTGCATAACCAGGTATTACGCCAAAACATTAGACCTTACAATTTGGGAAATATCCAAAAGCAGAAAAAAGGATCTTTCATGACCACATCAAACATGTCATTTTATGAGGCAATATGGTGACCTCCCTCTTCTTAACCAGTATGCATCCAAACTTCATGATATTCACCTTGGGTCAAGTTCAAGTCACCCTAAATCTCAGTTGTTAATCTTTCAAATCATTAATGGCTGTGCATATGGATGCAACCGGAGGATTTTTTTTTTGTGTGTGTGTGGTGGGTGGGTGGGTGGGTGGGTGGTGGGGGGGGGGGGGGGGGGGGGGGGCGGGGCGGGGTTTATTAAAATCCTCTAGCCTGGTACTGTAAGCTGTAAAATGGTATCCTACAAGTATCCTTGGAAGCATCAGATACCGGTATCAGAATCGTATCCTGGGGCCAGGGACTACAACAGAGGCAAGAATTCATGTTTCAGGGACAATATTTCATCATCAGGAAGAACAGATCTCCAAAGAAAATATTACACGTAAAAGAATATAAGAAAGAAGCAAAAACAAACCTCAGATTGAACATCAGTAATCAAAGGAACAACAGCTCCTGCAGCCCCCAGTCTGCTCATGCTCAGAACCTGCAGTACATATGTCAAAGACAGGTCATACAACAAGAACAAAAGGCTTAAAATATTTATATTGAGAGAGTTTGAGACAGATTCAAAGTGGATGCTTATTATACTGACCTTGACTTGCAGCTGCAGGAATTTGACATAGTCAATGATCTCATCAAGCATTGACGCCTTGTCCGTCTGCAGCAGGGGGAAAAAAGAAGGGTTCATTCTACAATAAATAACAAGGTGCTAAGTCATATTTACACTTTCATTGCTTTGCAATGTACTGTGAAAAGGATTAATAGCAAGTTAGGTTCAGTGGGTTTTCATCAAGCTCTGGGAACTCAAAACTTTATTGCAATACTAAGGACTGTGGAAGGTTCTGGACAAGGTATAATAATACTTGGCCTTTCAATTTAACAGGTCAATAGTATCATAACCAAAAAGAATGATCCATACAAGCAAGGCTCTAAATCAAAAGCATATTTTTTCAAATCTATCAAACAGTACTGCATTACAGTGCCTGTGTGGAATATACATGACATGCACATGGGATTTGTTCTGAGAATGGCTCAAAGGTACCTAAGTATCTTGAACCAAAATTATCTGAAAAGTACCAAAAATATTTGAAAGAACTATAAATTTGATTAAAAAAACTGAAAATTAAGTCAGGTTGTTGATTTCAGAACTCCTGACATTACTATGAATTTCAAGGAAAAAATACAAAGGAAAATTGTAGGAGATCATGAGCATTGTGGCACAATGATACCATATTTATACTTGAGTTTGGATACATATCTTGTAAATTCAGAAAATAATTATACTTGTGAATGTTTACCACCTATGATTAGGTCTATCTACAAGAATTGAGCATACCTACAAGATTACAAGGCTTATCTAGTATATTACAATATTATTACAGCAGTCTGAGGGATTATGGAACAAAGTGTTCCCACTTCATGTTTTGCTTCTTTAAAAAAAAATTATCAAAAAAATCTTTACACATGCTATTTGGTATTTCTGATTGATATACTTCATTCAGATGAGTCACCTGGTCTTGGTGTCAGCAAGCATACAATTTGCTAAGCTGCCTAATTTGTACATGTGGGGGCTCTGTAACAAACCCTAAGATTAGCTCCATCATGGATGGCCAGCGTCCCAAGAATCTTGTTGAATGGGATACCTTCTTTGATCCATGGTCTGCAGATAGGCATACTAGAAGAGAATAGTAATGACCCAGGCCAAAAGCTGATGTATAGGGATATCTTCCACTCTGAGAGATTTCTTTTTTCTTTTTTATTTATTTATTTTTTGGTTTCTTTTTTTTTTAATAGGTAAAATGACTTGACCACAAAGAAAGAAAGGAGGTTCTCTGTACACACAATATTCGTTCATATGACTAGCACCAAAAAATCTGCATGAGACGCAAAAAGGTCTCTCAGATGATCCTAGCATCTATTTTTTACCACATTAAATGTGGTGCACCGCATGCTATTCAGAAATTGCAAGCAAGCGACAGAGAAGCACATGTTCATCGGCATGAAAATATTAAAGCATGTCCTGTGCCATGAAACAGAATATTATACTGACATTACTGATCCATACTCAGTTTCTTACTAAAACAAGGTTAAAAAATACTAGGACAAGTATCTTAAACTATGAGTTGGTATTTCAAAACTGATACCTTATCCATGTTCAATACATCACTCTTAAATTTTCCTTGACCCCTTAGACATTTGCTCTAAACATTGAAAAGGCTGAAAAAGGCTGAAAAGGTGGAAAAGATCTGTGCTCTATCCTCAGTCATTGAACACTCCGAATACAGTCAACCAACATTCACAATTAATAGTGCTCATACCACACTGTCATACTCCAATACCAAGCTTATTAACTAAACAAAAAGGGCATACACAAGTCATATCATGGTGCAGAAGTTTTGAACATGCTTTCAGGAACTTAACTCAATAATAATTGTTTTCAAGCGATAAATACTATGCATTTGAAGATAAAAAGTTTAGATTTTAGAAATATTATGATTTATTTAGAATAAATGCAGATGCGAAAATTGGAAGTACCTTATTGGAATTTGGGACAAGTTCTTGCAAATTCTTCATTCGCTCAGCAATTTTTTCTCTCCGGAGCTGCATTCTCAAATTTCAGAATTTTGGAAATTAGAAATTACATCAGACTTTTAAACTAAGTCAAACCCCAATGGATAATGGTAGGAACTAAAAGTATGGTGCTGGTTTTCAATTTTCTGTTCTGTTCTCTTTCTTTAATATAATTTTCAGTTACCGATTATAAAAAATAAAAAAAAAAGAAGATAAGATCAACAATATCAAAAAAAAGAAGAAGATAAGATCAACAATATCCTCGAAAGAATTATATGGCCTCGTTGATGCCCTAGTGTAAGGCCCATGGTTCGGTGAGCCAGACTGTAGATCTGTTCCCTACTGAGGATGGACCACTCCCCCAAAGATTCCCAGATTGGAAGATCCCAGCCCTTCATTCACCAACCTTTTTTTTTGACATTGATGTGGAATTTGTCTGAATTTTTTTCAACCCATCAATTTCAGGTAACAGTCAAAGGGAACCTCTAATTCAGGAATGCTTTTAGAAAGTTTTAAATCTATTGTTTTGGACAATCAGATCAACAATCTGGATACTGAAGATACACGTGTCCAGAATTGGGTGCATCAACAAACTATGCACTTGTTAATATGCCTGATAGCCCATCTCTCTTAAATAATAATAAATAGTAAAGTACTGGTCCCGCAGCTGTAGTTCAGCTGGTTTGGGACATGGTTGTGTGAGTAGAGTGCGTGAATTCGGATCCCTGATGTAGAGAGAAGAAGAAGTAATGTACTGACCCGTTCAGCAATACTGTGTGGATCAGTGGCCTGACCACGGCGTGCTCTCACCCGTGTCTTTACAGCTCCATTGCAGCCACCGGCAGTAGTGGGTGCTGATTGCAATTGAGAAGCGCAAGATTGACTTGTATACTGCTTGATGGAATTTGTATCCATGGATTGTGATGACTGAGTATTGACATCATAGAAGTATGAGAGTAACCATAAAAAGGAACTACAAGGATAAAACATAAGCATCAAAATGATTTTGTGTATAAGTTCCACCTGCTGATGAGGCTGCAATCCAGTAGCGGTTCTCGTCAGTGCAATCGGTGGCCCGGCAGCAAGAGATGGGAACCGAGGGTTGCACAGCTCATCATGCTCCTAAAATGTTGCATAAGCATATCAAATACAGAATAATGGCAATTTTAAAAATCCACAACAGTTTCAGCTTGGAAAGCCACATTTACTCAAGCAGGTAAACCCTATAACTTGGTGACTAATATTAGTATTCCTTTTTTAAAATGTAATATAAAATTATATTATCCAGATTGGATGGAATAAGAGTAAGTTGATGATGATGAATGAAGATTTATGTGTGTAAGTTGACGATGATGAATGAAGAATGAAGGGGTGTGTGTGTGGGTGCGTGTCTATATTCAAAATTATAAAATAGAAAATTGTAATTATATATGCTGTTACATACAAAAAATCTGATTTTTTTTCTTTTTTATTGTGACAAAGGTATTGATTAATGATGATAATAAGGCTTGATGATTCATGGAAATTATTGTAGAAGAGTGTTAATTAATGATTAATAAGTAACTTATAGTGTAGAAAGTCATATGGTCAGAACAGATGACAAGCCAAGTACTCAATTGCATACAAGAAATATGACTGACGAATTTTTAGTTTAGAATGTGAGTCAATCAACTCAGCCTGACTCTCTACATTCCATGTTCTCCCCATCAGGTTAACATAGGGCCATGGGCCATGAGAATTCTAAGATGACATACAGTCACTGCTTATTGATGGAGGTCTTTTTCTTTTTGAAATGCTTGGATCAAGGAGTTCTCCAAGTGTGGAATATACAATAATATGCCAAGAAACACTCCAGAATTGGAATCTACAAGACATATATGCTTACAGCTGCTGTGGTAAAGTTGTCCAATTGTGGAAGTTTCTCATCCCCGAGATATCTTCCTTCCAGCATATTAGGATTGCTTTCCATGAAATCTCCCTGCAACCCAAAACCTTGCAGTTTCCCTTGCCCTATAACAGATGGAAGTGTAGAAACTCCAGCATATGATGTAGGCCATAGTGGTTGAATGGAATGAGAATCTACAAGCGAAACTTGGTACCCAGATCCCGACTCAGGTAGTTGAGTGGAACTATGAGACAATGTGATTGGGGGTGATGCGTTTAATTGCAGACCCAATGGTCCAGATGTAGGGTTACTCCCTATAACCCCATGCAGTGAGAGCTCGCTTTCATGGGAACCATTATCATGCCGGGATGGAACTGACAGATGGTCTGTAGTCTCTTCTTGCTGTTGAATTTCTCCATGGAATAGTCCCTTGTTGAGACTAAAACTTGAACTTCCAATAATAGGACCTGAGGCTGTTATGGGTGATGATGAGTTTTTTTCATCCTCTTCATACACTCCCGTAGGATCAGAAAGTAGGCCATTTGTTTGAGCTGTTGTACCACCGCCAACCCAAGATGACCGGCTACTTGCATTCACATCTGGCCATGGTGACGATGAAAGGATTTGATTGAGAAAATCATCCATGGTGTGAAAAAGTTCTGGCAAAGTAACCTCACTTAATTTCAGCCTAAGAACAGATGAATGGCAGATTCCTGGAATGCACCACAGGAAGATAGATTTGGTAAAATCATTATGCCCTCAACTTGCAATTTTCAGCAGAAATAATCATCTCTTCAATCTTTTAACAGCTGAGTCCCTTTTGCAAGGATTGCTTGTTTCCTCCAAGATTCTAGAAGATGACGTTGAAAAAACCTATCAGCATTCAGACGACAGAGTGAGTAGCAGTTGATTCTCCTCTTGTTCTCTTGGCTCCTACCTAATTAAACAATATATAAGAGATGTTAGCGTCTCCTCATCCCTGTTGGAAATAAGACCAAAGAATATTTCATAATGGCACATTTATATGCATCCCAAAGAACAATACACGAGTCTGAATTGGTTATAAATCCTGCTGTGAATTGAAGAACAGGAATCAGAAGCCATATTAAAGGGAGTCTGTTTTCTTGTATTCACACCCCCAAATCACTACTAGTAACATTGTTGAAAATAGTTTGAAACAGACCCATAAATAAGTAGTACCGCATGAAATGATTGTGTTTCCTATAGATGCTTAGTGGAATGGATAAAGATTCCTTCTACCAAATATTCAAAAACCAATTGGGCTTTGGGCTACACACCAATCCACCCTATATTTTTTCAAAAATAAATAAATAAATAAATAAATCCCTGTACCAAACAATAAAGAATCAACAATTATAGGAGGCCACAACTGGAGAAGAAGTGGCCTCTTCCATAGAGAGTATAACAAAACTTATCATAATATTCCTCAGATTTAACTTAACGTATAGGGCCCACTTTTGATGACCCAAACAGGTCAAATGACGGGCCCTATCCATCATGGATGAGGAACACAAATATTCAAACACTATCAAAACCTATTTTTCCAGTTTTTCCCTCACTATAAATGTAAAGTTGGCAGTAATGTCAATTCATAAGCCACTTACAGATGGCTAGGATCATCCTAGAGGGAAATGAAAGAAGATATCAACATGATAGAGCACACCAGATGAATGGCTTAGGCTGCTAAAAGGTTGCCTTGAGCTGTAACTAAGTCGGTGGAACATATGAAATTCATCTAAAAGAACCATGCTTCTCAAATATAACTAAACTCAGATGTGAAAAAAGATGTACAGAAATATAGCTGCGAGAGTATAGTACTAGCAAGATAAGCAAAAAGAAGCATTCAACCATCTCCATGTCAAAAAAGAATTAGTGCCCAATTTTGATACTCATCCAGCTGTTCCTCACTTTTGGACAGGAAATCCAAAAAATGAGGCCTCTACAACTATAAACTCGAGCGGGGCTCTGGATGATGTGGAGGGGTTGACATTTTTTTGCACACCCTCAGGTCCAATTGAGATATTTCCATCACCCCTCCCCATGATTGACATGGCTCAAGGTGGGCCCCACAACGGAGTTTGCACAATGCTGCACACCATGAAATTGTCAATCACTTGTCATACCACAAGTCCGTGGTGCTTCCTTAGTGATGATAAGGTTTTACACAACTTATCCTCGCACCATACACAAGATGTTAGTGCACAACCAATAATCCTTCCTTTTCATCCTCTTCTGTGGAAAGTAAGCCTTGAACCACTAATAGAGGGCCTTTAGTGTGCTACAAATCATCAGTCATCATCGCCGTCATCAAGAGGGGAATTTTGTGCCGCCTCTAATGCATGGTCAGCATTTGGGACGTAATCCTCATTATGAAAATATTTGGAGGTTCTTAGTCAGATATGTGGCGACATAGTGGCCTTGCCATTGCATCTAAAACACTTAGTATCTTAAGAGATTTAGATCAACACATTTTATCGATACTTAAGATAGCTTTCCTTCGATTCTTATATTTATTTTTCTTGAATAACAAAGAGTCTACACAAAGGGATCTTAACTGAACAAAAGACAAGACAATTCAACCAAAGAATTCTCATAAGTAACAGTAGTGTTAGCTAGGAATGATAACAGTGGGGGGACGGCAGAATGTGGAGGCAATGTGACTCCATGCAGCAAACTTTCTTCTCCTCAGCCTGTTAGGATGCACTCGAGTTTTCATTGCATCGTCACCTCATCTTTCTTTCAGGTAATGTGGGCATTCAGTGGCAATTGGGAAAAATCTTCCCTAAGGGGGTGGTATGTGAAAAAAAAAAAAAGGTTCTTAGGGGTTTGTGTGTATGTGTATTATAAGAAAAGGTTTTCAGCATATATGCCCCCTCCCCGCTATAATTATTCATTGCCTTATATCATCATCTTTCTTTGAAATGATGTGGGCATTTAGTGGCAAACGGTTGTCAGTATCCTACGGTTTGTATCCCGAATCCCATGATTCATATTGAATATTAAGGAAAACGATTCATATCTAATGCAACAAATCCAGTTTACAACTTGTTTCATCAAATCTTACGTTTCAGGCAATCCGGCCAAGTGAGAATGGTTAGTCATAGCCATGAGGTTAATATTAATAAGATTTTAATTCTTTTCTTTCTTTCTTTTTGTTTAGCATTTTTTTTAAAAAGGTTATTTACCGATTTCATAGTACCTCTGAAGAATTTTTTTGGTTTTGAGAAGGTTCTGTAGAAGAATAATGAACGAGCATTCGCATTAGACTATACCTATGGGGTTTTCTCCTTTTTTTTCCTTCATTGACACTTTAGAAGATATCATAACATGTAGGATTGTTGATTTGGGTTTTATTGTTATTTTTTTTATTTCTTGATTAAATATATATATAAAAAAAAAACTATTGCAACTTGTTTGTTTTCTTCGGAACATTGATACCTTAAATATTTAACTATTTACACATCACTTATGTTATATTAATATACGTCACCAATGTTCTTCATATAATTGTATCATAGTCTAATTTGTCATCATATTTATACTGCTATGAATGTATTATGAATAACTACTTCTAACTTATGAATTTTTCTTTTTATTTTTATAAGAAAAATAAAAAAAAAACCTACAATTCGCGATACGATTCCCGATACAATTCAATTCATCCCTTTGAACGATTTGCGATACAATTCCAATTTTCAGAATTATGCCAGATGGGAAATCAGACTCCATGTGAAAAGGAAAAAAAATTCCAACGTGGCATTTGTAAAAAAAGGGTTTTCGACATATTTGCCCAACTTGCAAATGTGGGAAAGACCAAAGATATGATAATTAGCATTTTTCCGATCCGAAGGCAAAATATGAAGGGAAAAAAAAGAGCTGAGCTGTTTTCACTACATATAATAATTGATAGCTCCCATTCACAAAAAGGTGGGGACATTTAAAGTGGTAATTAGTGCTATTTGTTAAATCAAGTAAATTATTAGAATGGTACAAGTCATTCAAGAACAGGACTAATTGTGTCAACCCCCTCAAGCCTCACTTCTTGCTTGAGCTTATTGTCACAATTCTTTTTTCTTTTGAATGGCCATTGCAATAGCTGGTAAGGGATGTTTTAAGGGTTATAAAGGGAGCAGAACAGAGCATGACCCAATAAGGCAATAACTCCTATGTGTAGGAGGCAATATGTTACATGCAGAAGCCCCAGCAATTCCAGATCCCACATTTTGAGCCAGGAGGTTCATACCACGATATAAGCCAATTGACCTAGGCATTGTTGGTCTATTGTTGTAATGATTTAGTTTACTACATAAATTCACATCACTTGTGAAAAGAAATGAAAAAGGAAAGAAAAGGATTGAAGAAAGTTGACAGATCAGATCTCGTCAGATCATGCTAGTATGAAACAGAATGGCTTCTTTTTTTTTTTATCATATGTTGAATAGTACATTTTCAATAACAATAAGGACTATGATTTACAAATTAGACAAAATTCCACCCAACTTTATAACAAGATGCATCATGTTAGTAACTGTTCACGATAATGATCTGGTAGAAAAGGTTTGAACTTAAAGAAACAGATGGTTTGAACTTAAAGAAACAGATGATTTGAACTTAAAGAAACAGATTATCAGAGAGAGAGAGAATACATCTGGCACGCAATTAAACAGAAAATTTTCTCAATTCTGTAAGGTTTAACGAATCCAAGGGAGAGTATTGGAAATACTAGATAACATGGAAAAAAAAAAACCTCCAAAGACATTATTTAACAAATACTCATCAAAGAAAGGAACAGCTTTAGAGAAACATCAGAAAGACCACAAAAATTCAATAGAATGTAGTAAAAACATGTTGAACTTCACCACTAAAGACATTCGTCCAATGAAGGGCCAAAGTAGGTCCCTACAAAACAGAAGGAGAAACGGAAAGAACACTATTTCTTTGAAATGATTAATAAAATCTCATTGCAAGTAATTTAAAACCTTAAATAATGAACTCACCACATGAACCCCAAAATATCTAATGCCTACTGTCAATAAATCAAATTCTTCATAATATTAGTAATAAAGATTCGCAATATGCTCTAGAATTGATCAAATCTAACAACTTCAAAGTCAAATAAAAGCCCCACAATTCAAACACGCCAAAAAAAAAGAAAAAGTAAAGATATTAAAGACGAGTATGGACAATCGTCGCTTAAAGCCACAAGAGATTCCAAAACCCAGTCATCAAATCAACCTATCCAAGGAAAAGGTAGAGAGCAACAGAACAAATTCCATCAAATCATCAATTAACAGCTGCATTACACTTCCAACCATCACAAAATTCAAAGTGATGGGAAGGCTCATATAGAAACTGACTAAATGGTGACTTCTAAATAAAATAACTGTAATATCATTTTCTTTTTAAAGCAATAATAAATAAATAAATAAACCCAGATAACTTCAAATAAATAACCACTTAAGTCATAATTTCCTTGTTCTCATTATTGCAAATGATAAGAACCTCTCAAAGCTCTCACAGAAAAAATACACAAGCCACAGGGTACCGCACGGGATGGGAGGAAGAGAGATTCACAAAGCAAAATAAATAAATAAACTGAAAAGTCACAGAAACCTTGAGGACAAAAAAGAACCAATATAACATCAAGTTAACAAAAAAGTAATTCTTAATCATAAAACACACAATTACCACTTCCATTTATTTTTTTTCTTATTCAATCAAACACCATCAATTATAACGAATCCCAGCACCCTACACCACCAAGAAATCTTCCAATACCCTGTCATCAAATTAAGCTTTCTAAAGGAAAAGAACAATACAGAAAAAACCCATCAACACATCAAATCAACCAGTAAGTTCCAATAAAAAAAACCCATTGAAAGGTGAACTTGAAAAAAAAATCATTAAAAATTTTTTGAACAAAAGAATGCATGAATTCTATAAGAACAAAGCCCTTATATCATCAAATTAGCAGGAGAAATTCAGTGGAATACCTGAAAACGATATATATATATATATATATATATAAACCTAACAAGAAGAGTCCCAGTAGAATGAAACTATCAAGCAACAAATTAAGGAAAAAATTCAGCAAATCCCTCAAAATTAAGATACTTTTCCACATCCATGCAAATGCTCTTAAATTAAACTGAAACAAAACAAAAAAAAGATGTCATTTTGGAATTCCAAAACACAACTTAAATCAAGCAAACTTTTTTTTTGCTTTGTTTTTGGATAAAAATATCAATTCAACAGCTAATATCAAATGAAAAAACACCCAGAATAAAAAAATAAAAAATAAAAACTTTTTTAGCATGAACATATGAAAAAAATACTAAAAAATAAGCGAATAGAAAAAAAAGTGAAACTTTCAACAATAATTAAAAAAAAAACACAAACCCAATGAAAGAAAGAAGAAAAGCAAGACCAATAAAGCATCAAATCGACAGCTCAATTTCACATAAGCAAGAACATGATCATCGCTTGGTTATTCTCATTCATGCAAAGCTTTCAGATTAACCTGAAGATTTGTAGAAATAAATCCATGGACAGAGATTCTCCAAACAGCAAAACAAAAGCAACCCAATTCAGCAATTCGAAACTAAAACCACACACAAATAAAAAGCCATCCATTGAAGCGATCATCGATGAAAGATAAATAGAGAGAGAGAGCAGATAGAGACCTACAGATGAGAAGAATTGAAGAGTGTGAATAGAGACCTACAGATGAGAAGAGTTGAAGAGTGTGAAGCTTTCTTAGCATCAAATCTAAAGAAAAATCAGGAGAACGACCCGAAATAGTGCCCTTTTTTTTTTTTTACGAAAACTGCTCTCACTTATTCCACCCCCCTTTCTTTTTCCGTTTTGGATTGATAGTCCAGTGCTCCGCGTGACTACGCCAAATATTGTCGCCTCACTCCAAAGGGACTTTTGTGATCCTGCCCAACCTTTTCCACCATTACATTCAAACTCAAAGAAATCAAAGGATTTCATGGTTTAAAAACTGTCAAATTGTCTGATTATTAAATGAAGGGCTAAGATGGTAACGCTCCACCCTACACCCTTACGCATGATATTGTCCACTTTGGCGCCACGGGCCTCACGATTCTTGCACCAAACTCACACCCTACACGTGTGACATTGTCCATTTTGACCAACGGGCCTTGCAGTTTTATTTTTTGTGGGTATCAACCCATCAAAAGGCTTCATGTAAGGTAAGGTTGTAAGCTCTATATATAATTTCATTCACTTTTTTTCTCCGTAGTTGATGTGCGACTCCAGGAAGTCACAAAGATGATTTAATGGGGTTAATTTTTTATAATAACCCTTATTCATAAGGAAATCTTTCCATTTAAACTAATAAAAAGGCATCTAAGTAGGCATTGCACTCTTCCCGTAGGAGAACATTTACGATTTGATTGCTTAGTCAACGCGAGAAGACTCGACCGAGCCTGTATTGTATGAGATGTGCGAACGTGGATGGATCCTTCTATGCCAAGGCTCGGTGACTGTTGTTTTTACAAATGAAAATGATGGATCTGAATGGTGGGATTGATCATTGATGGCAAACAGGGTGGGAGTGGGGCTTTTAAAATTTTAGATTCTCCTGTCAATGTGACATGAGTATTGAGTACTGGGGGTGGTAGATTCTATAGAGCCAAGTCAATTGGGGTAAGTTTTGAGTTGACTTAATTGATTAATTTGATGACTGGTGACAGTAGAGAACATCAGCAAAATCATACCATGGATCTAACAACTCAATTTGACTAGCCTTCACTCAGCCAAATTTAAACAATGAAGAGCACTGAGCTGAATAAGTCTGCAAAACTCTCTTATGGGAACATCTACTTGCTGATATCTTGATCACACTGTCCTACCCTCAAAGAGGCAATGGGGCTATCAAAATAATGGGGGACCTCTTAAATTAAAAGCGCCTATTGAGACGTCCACATATAGAGATCATGAACTGACTATCAAAAGCAAGTAAGGCAGTAAAAAAAATAATAATAATAATTTTGAGATCCCAGAACTAAAAGCGCCCATCAGCACGTCTCTGAAGGTCCCAGTGTCCCTCCAAGACAATTGAGGTGAGCCTTTAGATCTATGATTCAAGCATGCTTTTCAAAGCTTAGCTTTGAAGGTAGGAATTTAAGAAAAAGAAATTGTACATTTGCTATGGAGAAATATCCTATAATTAATTATATCTTCATGTGATCAAAAGTAATCAACAGTGGGCACAGCAATTTCTAGCTCCTTTTTTTCTGTGAAGCAAACACCACACCCCCAACATGTTTTACACAACACAGTACAACTTGGTCCATCCAGAATGCAGTAATTGTGGACCCATTTTCTATGGAGCATAACTACAAAGCCATATTCCAGAGCTACAGCATGAACCATTCAGGGGTTTCCCCATCTGACCCATTTGAGTATTGAGGATGAATCACTTTCACATCCTCTGTTAACATCGTCAGATTCCAGCCACAATTAAATGGTTCCTAGTCCAACCTCAATAGATCTTTCAAGGCCCAAACCCAGGTCTGTGACCAGATTCGAGATGCACTTAATAAGGTAATGCTGGGTCGGGTCCACGCGATAAAGACTTGGCCCATTAGGCATGATTAGCCAAATTGCAAGTTGGTATGAGTTGCCACAATCAAACAACCTAATGGTGTGACCATCAAATTGACAACTCCTTGGGTCAATATTTCTTGTGAGTCACCACACCTAAACTCGGTTCATGACCTGCTCTAAACTTTAAAGTGGGCCTCGGATCATGGAGTAGGTGGCTGCATAACTACCATTTCGCGTGCTCCTGCAAGCGAGGTGACTTTTCTTTTTCCCCGGGAGAGAAAGATCTTAGCCACGTGGCAGCATCTGATTAGTCCACGGAATCAGTTTTCTGTTCTGCAGTGTTTGATGAACTGTTTCGAACGAAATTCAATTGCTTTTGAATTGTCGTCACCCGTCGAAAAGGTTCTCCGCTTTATATTCGCGAAGATGACGAAAGTACCCCTACGGTTTCAAGTGGAAAGGCCCACAACGCTGCATTTCTTTCGATGGGCAATTTGGTAACTTTACGATGCAGGTGGTTTTGACTCACCCGGATTACGCGGAGAGGTTTCGGTACTTAGCATTGAAATGGTCTTATTTAATGCTAATGACGAAAATGCCCTCGTATTATGGATGAGATTAGCTTTAAGCAGGTGATGAATGACGATACTACCCTTGCTTATTTATAGACTGGATTACTGTGCTAGTCTTCCAACAAATTGAACTCTAGTTGTGGCACCTGATCCCCAAGACCTGTGCTATACATTCATGCGAATGTATATGTGTATGTCGTCCAAGTTTGCAAAGACAACCATGTATGCAACTGCTATGGTAAATTGGTTTAAACATACATGGATACCTACCAAAGTTAGATAAACAAACCCAATGCTTTTGAGTAGTTTGAATGAGCGGCGGACTTAGGGTTTTTGTTTGAGAGGGTATTGAAAAGATGATCGGAGATTCTCTTATGTGTTTTGCAAGCAGATCTATGTAAGTAGGGCGACCGTCGTAAATCTATGACTCAAATCCAATGTTTTTAGTTTCTATTTTTTTTTTTTGTAAACAAATGGTTTCTTTTTTTCTTGGTAATGTTCCCAAAGTCTAATATAGTTGTTTTATAAGTACAATTGCTTGGGATACATATATGGCTGCATACATAGTACTTGATTACACAAAGAGTGGGAATCAAATTCGACACTTGGGGGAGCAAAAACCCAAGGTTCAAACCAGCTGAGGCATAGCCTTAATTGTCGGAAAAAGATCATTTGTATGCTAGAAAAGGACATAAATCTGGGTCAGGTGAAGCAACAATGGACCTAATTCATCAAGTAGATGCAATCGATTTCCATCCAAACTGCATCCGTTGTCTGGGTACTTTTCCGAATCTAACTTGCTGTGGCACCTAACAGGCCTAGATCTAGGTCCAAATTGGATCCAATTGGGTTGATCCGATTCTTCAAAGCCCTGTTTCACTTTTAGAGAAGCAATGAAGCAAAAGCCTTTGTGCCTGTGGAAGACTAGTAGGAACCCATCTCCAAACTCAAGTGATTGAGACTATTTTTCACCTACGGTTTCTGGACGGCTGTTAAAAATTTTGATCCATGCCATCAATTCGGGTGGGTCCTATTATTGTGGATGGTGTGGATTGAAAACCCCGTAACATTCAATTAAAGATTTGAAAAGGCTCATGGTTAAGAAGATGAGTGGGTTTTTATAGAATAAAGTTTTTATTGAATCAAGAGTGAGGCCAGCCAGTTAAAAATCCAAAGCACTCATGAATTCTTAGCTTTTGTTGCAACAAGAAATTGCTGTGTTCTTGTGATTAACTGGACTTTGTACATGTTTTATACGTGATTAACTACATCTAGTCTCATCTCATTACATACTTTTCTACGTTCTTGTGAAAAAAAAAAAGTTGTGGATTCAATGGCTGATGAAATTGACATTAAACTGAGAAAAACTTTTTTTTTATTATTATTTGTGTCTTGATCTCTAGTGTTTTAGTTTTTGGAGGTAGATTTTTTTTTTTTTTTTGTTTTTTTTTTTTTTTTGCTATCGGAGGGTTACTAACCTTTTGAGTTGGACTAATCCCTCCGGGGTCCAGAAGGAAGCTGGATAAACACCTATGTGGTTTCAAGATAGTAGCATTAATGGACTCAACCTTCGATTCCTGAAAAAAGGAGAATCGGGGGTCGATAGCAAGACCTCTGGCTCCGAAAGAGAGAGAGAGACCGTAGTCCTGATCACCCGACCACTCGGTCAACCCTTAGGTAGATTTTGATATGGAGAGTGGATAATGGAGGGGTTACTTTTTGTTACATCAAATCTGTTACAATGACATTAATAAGGGAGATTATTTGTCCATAATGACTAAATTGCCCTCAGAAATGGAAGAGGCTTTTTATTATTTGGGGTATAATTAGCAGGCTCAGTAGCCCTCCGAGAACTCGTCCTCCACTAGTCTATCTACTCACTCTCCACTGAGTCTAAGTTGTGACAGTGGGTCCTGAGTCCTGAGTCCTGAGTCTAATCAGTCCATTAACGTTAGCCTTGACAGAGTCTAAAAATTTCCTTTTTTGTCTTGGCCTCATTGTAGTCAACAAGGTCAATGGAAAACCCTTTATTAGACCTTTTTTTTTTTTTTTGTATCATTGTTGTTATTTTATCTAATGACTTGGGTACCCTATAAACCCATCAAGCGGTAATTTTTGCTGTAATGTCTAATATTTTGCTCCAATTAAATTTTGTGCAACATGATTTGTAGAAAAGGCTTCTCTGCAGGGAAAAAAAACAAAACAAATATATATATATATATATATATTTTGAGATATTGTTGGGAATAATAGAGGAATATGTAAATATATGAATAATTGTTGACATGAAAGATATTTATATTTCTTTAATTCAAAACTGTTTTTATTTTTTCTACAAATTTTTTGCTTGTCAAAAAGGGAGAATAGGAGAGCAGAGAGAAATAGGGTTCGAAAAAAGAGTTGACACCACATTTGCATTCGAACCGAGTATTTCTCTTTAAATATACTAGCAACGAAAGTAATAATATATTAAAATATAATATTTCTTTTAGAAATATTATTCAAAAAAGAAAGTCTAAAAGGGGAGGAGGCCTGTGCTAATTACAAAAAAAAGAAAGAAAAATAATCATTAAGAAAAAAATAGTGCAGCATATTACTACATTGTTCAAATCTTTAGTAGTCAAATCAAAGTAGATAACAAACATATATGTAACCATTTATTCAATACATACAACTGCAAAAAAAAATAACAAAATAAAAAATCATATATTCTGAATTTCCATCGATTATATATACAAACCATTAATATAAAAAATAAGAAAAATAAAAGCTCATAAACTTGTTGCGTGAGAAAAGAAATGATAGAAACGTACCTTGACTATTGGATAATAGAAGAGCACACCCTAAACTAAAATGAGAATTATCGAGTGAATAGGTAACAGAGAAAGGATACGAGGTGAGAGATTTTTTAGAGACTTCGAAGTGAGTGATTTTTAAGGGAGAGAATTAGCTAAATATAATTATGATAGTTAATTATAAGAGATAGATATTATGTTAGAGATTTTAGGGAGGAAATTGCGTCAATGAGCGTCAATGAGCTAAAATAACATAATAAGGGGATGACATTGACAAATAACATTGACAGTGCTTAGCAATGTAGGCCGTGCTTAGCCTGGGCCTTATAAAAACTATGACATTGTCTATTATTTCATTATCTTGCTAATCTCAGGGCCCCAAAAAATTTAAACCCTAATTAAAAAAAAAAATCCACATGAGAATTTTTTTTACTCAAAAGGGGAATGTGGGGTGCCAACATCATGATAGGAATTGTATCTAATGATAAGTAAACTCGCATAAAGAAAAAAAAAAAAGAAGAACATTGTGATGGGAAAAATAACAACATGTGCTTGTAAAGAAGGAATAAACAAAGATCAAATGAGTTATTGTTAAGCTGAAGTCATATAAAACCACATTCAAGGCAAAAGAACAAAGAAACCACAAAATAAATAAACCGTAAAACATCTGTTGTCCAAAATGTCCACTATCAAGATCTCAAACTACATTACAATTATCATGAAAATAAATGAAAACAAATTGTGTAAAACAATATAGGTGGGAGTGCCCAAACGATTATAGCAAAATTGAGCCTAACTTACTCAAATGTTGGCACTTGACTGTATCGTCCAAGTGCAAGAAAAAAAGAGAAAAAAAAACATTTGATGAGAATCAATTGTTAGAGAAAAGTTGACTTGAGGCAGTTGCTCTGATTACAGCTTTCTGATACTCTAGTCGATCTACGCCTTAATTTCTCACGAGTGGATGTTAGAGATATGGATAGCATTATTTCACACAAGCTAGATTTACCAAGTGAGGGGATGCTAGAGAAGTAAGGCCCTGTTCGGATATTTGCAGAATTAATTATTTATAGATTTAAATATTGGCAAATTATATTAGTACAGAAGAGAATGGTGTATATACAGATTTTATAGTATTTGTCTTGTTTGAAAGTTGTTGAAGAAAATTGCCTATTGTTAGTTGAAATTCTTGGCACAATTTCTAACACATCGATTGGAAATCAAATTGCATAAAAAACGATCTCTACATATTGTATGAAACTAATATTGCTCATGGTAAAGTTACCCGAACACAAACTTTGGGATTCATTTGCATTTGCCGGAAAGCAAACAACAAAGTCTCTATATATGTTGGAAAGCTTAAAGGGTTTACAACATTCCAACTCTATAAAGCATTTGGGGTTCGTTTTTCCGAAAAGGTCAAGAAAGGGAGAAAAGAATATACATGATTCTTTAAGAAAGAGAAAAGGAAATCTGTATACTTAGATTAGAAAATTTATTTTGAATAGAATGGTAGAGATAATATGACCTTTATTAGGAAGTACTAAATAAGAATAATATAGTGTAAGGTATTTATTTCAAACTAACATCTTTTAATTTAAATGAAGATGAAGGCCAGCTCTAGTATTGTAGATTCATCACTAGTAATACACCTGCAAAATAAATTGCATTGGAAACAAGGGATCCAGATTCTATGTGAGAATAACGAAAAAAAAAAGTTTATATTGAACTACAACATGTCATCTAGATTTTGTAGGAGTTCTCACGTTGTGTCTCGTCCAAAAACGTGGGCAGTTTGACTATGGGGTTAAACATCAGACTCAAAATAGACTAATGAACTAATATTTTAAGTACCCATTAAAGAATCGCATGATAATCATGCTCAAATCAACTATATATATGCTAAATCTACATATAAAATAAGTGGATAAGTCGTTGCAAAGGAAGAAAAACAAAAGAATCGTGAATGACTTATTTACATAACAATCACGTTAGGGATCATGTAAGGACTCCACCTAAGAATCATACTTAAATAAACCCACATTTATATAAATCCACACACACACACACACATATATATATATATATATATATATATATAAGAAAACTAAAAGGGTAGTATCATGACTAATATTTGAAGGGAAAAAAAAATGTACAAGCCCTCAAATTGTGGGCTTTTTTTAGAGTAAGAGTGTGTGGCTAGCGGCCATAACTATAATTTATAATAATAGGTTGGTATGGATTCTATGGAGAATCAAAATTGAAAAAAAGAAAAACGGTTAATTAAAGTTTCATGTCATCAACCATATGAATCCCTTTGATTTAAGCCCTCACGTCACTTGATTTCGCCCATGATGTATAAACTTACACACAAATAGGAGAAAACTGGGAATTGAAATTTTTTTTAACTCGACGTCGACACTGCTTTAATTTCTTCCTACTGAATACGAAAGACCCTATCTACACTTCTATCCTGCACAATTAATAGACAAGATTAAACCACATGCCAACCCTCTAATAATTGAGAATATTCTAGAACCTACTATAGAGACGACACTAATCGATCCTAATCCTATACTTAATTCACAATATTAAAGAACACTGCATATAACTTCCTATATTTGTGTAATTTATAAAAAAAAGTCATTAAATAAATGTATGTTACTCAAGGCTATCTTAGAGTCTTCCAGAGCCTTTTTTTGGACTCTTCAAGATTTTCAACAATCTATTTTGATCCGCTCTTCCATCCTATTACACGTACGTCTCACCATTTTAGATGACCAGGATTCTCATGCGAGTTCAAGGGGCCTTGGACCTTGCTATTGTGCATGACATTCCATTATAAGTTGATATATGAGGTCCTCTTGGAGTAAATATTGAAAGATGGCAGCCAAGATTAAACAAAAATGCTTAATTGAAATAGATAATAGTAGGTCAATGTGGCTTTAGTGGCAGTCAAAGTTGAAAGGCATCCGTCAAAATTGACTAAAAAGCCATCAACTATAATATATAATTAATGGGAGATGTTCTTATGAGAGATATCTATCACTTTAAATGAGAGATTAGGTGGGGGGCCTCACATCCATATCTAAGGCAAACAACTTAAATATGAGGGGCCCCCACCCCTATATCTCCTATATGAGGTGAGAGATATCTTTCATAAGAGCATCTCCCATATATAATACCAACCTTATTTTCCATCAAAGTTAACCATAAATTAAGGACCCTCCATAATGGCCACCGATCTCGAATTTGACACCTTTTCAAACGGATTGGATTGTTGTATCAACTACATACTCATTTTGGATAGTGGAAACTTGTTGGTCATTGATCAAGTGGTTAGGATGACGATCTGAGCCTCTGTTGCTATACACGACTTGATGGGGGAGATCGGTTCCATCCCCTTGAGGCCGCACAAGTAAGCATCGGTGCTCAGCAGAGGAGGGCCCATATATAAGAAGCCCATCCTTAGTTGGGCTCCGAGCCTTAATAATAAACAATAACTAATAATAATTAAGTAGTCAAACTGTCTATTACAAGTTACATATCACTCAGAACTCAGGTTGACTATGCAACCATGAACCTCCGTTTAGGAGAACCTGAGGAAATAAGACGTCAATGGCCGAAGGAAGCCTTATCCTTCATTTAGAGCTTTTTTATCAGAGCATTTCTAATGGGAATTCTATGAGGATGTAACTAGGTACTCGTATCACCGATTACTCAGAGGTTTCGGTCCGTTAAAAATCGGATATGGGTCCTTATTTAGGCTTTGATAAGTAAATGGGTTCGGGTCCGGTTCCACCTTGGTTCGAACCCGACATATTACCTCAATTTTTTAAAATATCTCCTAAAAATCATTTTTTTTTTAATAGTATCATCTACCTAAACCAGAACCCGGATACAGACCCGTCCCATATATGGTTCTGGTTCTGATTCTAGAGCCAAAAAATCAATTCCGAAACTATTCCAGGTTCGGATTCAGTTCTACCTTCTCCTTAACGGTTTCAGTTCCGAATCCACCATGGTCCCCGACCGGAACCGACCTATTTACAATCCTACGTATTTAAGATGTGTAATAGTTATCTTGTTGGAAAGAGAATCGTGATGCAATAGCCCTTTAGACCCATACCAACTCGCAGTGGAGGGCCACTTCGAATCATGCATCCATGGCCAAAGAGGCCCTTAAATGTATGTCTATAACCATATAATTGAGATAAATTTATGAGACAACATGTTTTCGTAGTTCTTACAAGAGTCCAGCTAAAGATAAAGTGACATCCGGTGCCCATTATCTTGTTAAGATAGGCTGCTCTTGTGATGATAACGTTGAGCGGGTGAATAGCTTTTAGGACTAGTTGGTTAATTTGTTTTAGCTCTTATATTTGTTCTATTGTTTTCTTGCTTCATCCTTCCCGTGTAAATAAAAAACTGCAATTGTTACGTCAACAAATTCTATAGAAATGGAAATCTCGGAAAAGATTTTCGCAGAATTTAGAAATTCATGTTTGGTGCGAAAAAAAATTTCTCGTTGAATTAATGCTAATATTGTTTGGTGAGGCTGTGGATTCCTTATAGAAAATCAAGTTTTCTTCTTTGGTGAAATAATTTTTTGAAGAAAAATAATATAATATGTATATTATTTATTCCACACCAAATAATAATTCATTTAAGAAATAAAAAATGAAAAAGTTGTAGGTTTTGGGTTGAAATGGTAGTAAGGAAAAGAGGGAGAAGTTTTTCGAGAAAATTCATTTCTCATACTCTCATTGGAAATTCATTTCCAGCATTAACAAGGAAAATGTTGATGAAGCATGAAAGTGTTTCCGTGGAATTGTTCCGCACCAAATACTTGAAAAATAAGTTTTCCGCGGAAAACCGTCCACTTTTCTGTGAAAAAGTGTTACACAAACATGTGCTTAGGGTGTGTTTGGGTATGGGGTTTTTCGAGGAAAGGAGAGGGGTTCTGGTGCCTTCCTCATTGATGTTTGGTCATGAGGGGGTGAAATTGAGGTAGGACATGGAAAAAGACAAAAGCAAATTTTTATTAAGAGGAAAAATAAACCATGGCCACGCAGCCTACACCAAAGACACCAACAAAAGAGGTATAAAAGGGATTATATCAAAGCAAAACAAAAGATAAAACCATACCACACAAAAACACAACAAACAATCCCCCACATCATCACATAAATTAGAAGTCCTATCCATCCCTTGTTTGGCTTAAGACCATAGCAATGCTCCACATATAAAGCGAGCCTTCTTAATGAATTCCTGAAGTTACATTTTTAGAACAAAATACATGTTTACCAATAGTCGAGACAGCGTGGGGAATCAATATTCTTCTTTTCTTCTTCTTTTTTCCCCCACTTTTTGGGGTTTAAATATCTAAAATTCCCAAACAAGTGTTGTTAGGTAGAAATTTATCTTTAATCAATACGGATCACCTAACACTCAATATTTGCATTGCAATATTCTAAATTCCATAAACCTACTTTATTGCCGCAGTTACCAGGCAAATCATATTATCAAAATCTAATTTTTTTCAACTAATTCTTTTTAAGAGAAACGTACATGGCTGGTGGTTGCTATCTCGCACGGCACCTACTGCATGAGGCGGCCCATGGGGCCCACTTGAGGGTCCCACATGATCAACCTGAACCCTTGATCCAAACCACACTCCCCTCCCACTAGTATGTTACAGATTTCATTAATTTTACATCAATTCGAATGGGCTAAATCGTTGAATGATTTCTTTCTTATCTCAATCCCTCACACAATCACCTAATAACATGCAATTGATTGAAGATTTATGACATCCCAATTTTAGAGATCTTCGGACTCTGGGTCACCCTCCATTCCCTGTAGATAATCACATTAACCGTCTAGATCACAGTACCATTTCTCTCATAATTTACTGTGGATCAAGACAAGGTCTCTCCTTCATTGGCTTCTAGTTTGACATTAGAACTTCCAAGTGATAGTACAACATCCCTTCAACATAATTGAAAAAGGAGTCATTTTCAGCCTAACCAATTGGGATTTAGGTGGTTGTTGACTTGACAATATAAATATGTATATGATAGTATGTGCTGGTCTTACACAAAGTAACAAATAATTCAGGGCAATGAAGATAGGTAGTATACTTTATTAATCAATAAATATGAGTAAAGTGCAAACTGGGCTTTGGGTCTGGGTCTGGGCCTGGCCCCGAGTCTTAACTGATAAAGACAGTCCAAGTTGGGTAAGGATCCTATTCAGATATTAATGAAACAACTTCATTTCATTGTTTTAGCCATAACAATTATTTCTCCAAGCATTGCTATGAAGTCTGAAGACCTCTCAAAAAATATGATAAGTATGGCAATGTACATATAATAATAACCGAATATGTTTTGCTTCTTGACCTATCAAGTTACCTATACGGCGTACGTGGGCCTTGGATCTCAGGATCTGAGTCCAATCCATAAGGTTTTAAAACTCTAAATTTGGATTTTGGTTCAGCCCGTCAAGCTCATTAGACAGTTCAATTAATCCGGTATCATATGTTGGCAAAATTGTCCTGTATCAGTTTCCATGAACTGGATTTAAACCATGTCCATGACCCTGAATTTAGATCCTAGATTCCTAGTATGACTCAGATCATATGCACCAAGCTTGAGTTTGCCTGATTAGCATTACAGCATGCCATCATCCATCATTTTAGGATACAAAAATATCTGGGACTAAGCCTTTAATCCCATTGAGAACTGGGGACCAACTCAATAAAGACAGGCTATGGAGAGGAGGGGTAACAACAGTAGCATTAAAAATGGGCCAGTGTTGAGCCAAGCTGCTTCCCCAAGCTCAACATTGTTTACTTGTCTGGTGTAATATTTAAGCATGGCTCCAAAACAGGCTCGCATCAAGAAGTTTATTTATATAGAAAGGCCCATTTGACATTCGCGGTAAATAATCAGGCCAAGCTGGGTTGTAAAGCAGGCCTTTTAGCGAGCAGTAATCAGGCAAAGCCCATTTAATTAAAACGTAGATAATAGTCCCATTTTTTAGCCCAAAGCCCACAAAAGCGAGCTGCATCTGCTAGTCCAGAATGGATCAGCCCAGTTGGCGCCCTGATAGAAATGGCTCCAACCGGGCGGTTCAGTCCTTTTTTAAAACACTGATTGCTATAATGGGTTGTAATACTTGTGACAAACCGTATTTTAATTTAATCTTTTATTTCTACCCACTTAATTCAGGGTTTTTCTGGTACATGATATTGGACCGTGGCCCACATTTACTTCCTAATTTAATTAGATGGAAAGAGAGAGATATGAGACTGAGACAACCTCATTTTCTTTACACATAAGTGATTAAGTCTAGGCCCCTCCAACTGCAGTTGCAATCTTAAAATGATGTGGTTATTTCCACCCTCTTTCATTTGGGCCAATACAGTGTAAAAATAAAAAGCAGTTAATCACCACCTAATATCATGCTATTAGCTAGGTACATCCAATGGATCTGTTTTAGGTTGATGACTGATCCACATATTCTACTGGGCCATTCTGGAGATAAGAGTTAGCCTAGATTGGAATGGACTTTTGACGGACATATATTCTTTGCCTGATGGTTAATAGGCCAAGTTTGGGCCTTTGTTGCTTAAAGGCCTGAACCAGTTCAACAAATTAGCACAAAGGGGTGTGTTCAGTTTGCAAACAAGCTAAGCCCAGGCCTAACTTTCAGGCCCGTGGGTGAAACTGGCCCTCTATTTTGGGCCCCATAAATAGACAGGATGGGCTTGGCAAAAACCTTGTCATGGACACTCCTATCCGCAACATGCCATGGGCCACCTTTTGATAGAGTTGTCAATTCATCCTGGGCAAAGGTTTACAATGCAATGAGTTGACTTTGGGTCTCCTACTGGTGGGCCCGGCCTGTGTTAATCAGTACGCCAAATAAAAAGGGCTTTAACTAGCCCCAAATTGAAAAAGTTTCCTCTGAGGCTCAAGCCTTGGCATATCCTCAAGTGGGCTCATTGCCACCCGAACCATAACCCCACATGAACTAAAACAACGGAAATGGGGGATCCTTTTTATAGGACCTGGTTAGTCCACCCTGGGGCCTCTCTTTTTGAAACGTTTTGATTTCTCACTAAAACTAAACTAGGCTGAGTCTTTGTTGATTGTCGATGAGTTTAGAACAATGGACCAGATTGACAATTTGAGATTTCAATTTGAACTCTCAACACTGAGTATGAACTATGCCTTTCACTAGTAAAATTTCAGACACTGTTGCCCATCAAGAGTGAGATAGACCATATCTTCATGATTTGTCAATGCCACAACTAGCAATCTAATGATTTGGCCAGTTGTTACTGTCTCCCAACTTATCTTTGATAGTACAGTTTCTTCTAATACTTTTTTGCATGGCTCTTTGTCCCTTCCATTTCCTTCTCTACAAAGAAAGGGTTTGACTGGGATTTCATTTCATCCACCGAAGTAAAGGTGAATGACAATTCATCGATCACAAGCTCACAACTTTACTTTCCATGGCAACAGAAGTAGACAACTTTTCCTCTGGATGCATGAGATATGATGCAAGGAAAGACATGAATACTCTAAGCTGTTAGGATGAGACTTTGTGAGCCCATCCATCCTGGTAAAGAGAGTAGCAATAATTGCATGTGACCAACTCCCACTCATTCAAAATCTCAAATATTTTAATCCATACCCATGACTTTATCTTTTCCCTTCTTTTGTTCTCTCCTCCTTTTTTCAAGCTTCTGTCTTTCTTTAAGCACTTTGGCCTCCTCCTTTGTTTTACTAGAGGATTTGGATCATTGCTGTCCTTTTCATTCTTAAAGAGGAAGCAGTGAAAGGATTCAATTCAAATTCAAATTCAAATGAAATGAAAAAAAGCAACAAAAGCATCTTTCAAAACGACAAACCTATACTCAGAAATAGCTTTTACCGACCTTAAGAATAAGAAGGCTTTTGTTGCTAATTTATCATTTGAATTGTATTGTAAAATCAGTCTTTAGAAGGTATGTTTGCATGAGGGTTGATACTCCACCTTTAGTATGTCTAAATTAACACCTTTTGCAATGGCCAAACTTGGGCTTCATATTGAGAATATCAACGCTGGATGGGCCTGGGTTAGGTTTGTTTCAATCCAAAAGATAAATGGGATGAGCTTGGGTGTACCTCAGCATGACCTGGTCCGACACAACTGGACCCATTGACGCAGCCAGGTACACAGTGGGGTTCTTGGGGATGATTGAGCCCCATACCACCATTTACACTCTGGGATTCATGGTCATGGAGATCAATGAGCCCCATTCATGAAAAGAACACAGATCTGTCTTCCAGTTCTCTAATAAGAAAGGAAACAAGTATGAATAAAAAGTGTAGTATGGCCAGGGCCAAAACCAACTTTTTTTTAACAATGGTCTAACACTCTAACCAAACTGCCAAAAAAATCTGTCACCATTACTGGCATTTGTTTTGGTAGAAAGGGGAGAAGCAAACAACAGGGCAAACGACAGCAGCAAAATATATATATATTTATATATATTGTGGGGCCCACCTTTGGTCCATCCAAATGGATTAAATACATGACCCCTCTAAATTGCACATGTCCACCAACTTTCGGTCAAATCCAATTTTATTGGACCGTTGGATCGACTATATATCGATCCAAATGGACTATTGACCATTAGACGTTTGGGCCCATATGGAGATGATAGAAATCACAGTTGTGGCTGATTTTTTTGCAGAGAGAAAGATCCCATGGAATCCTTGAAATCCCCCCAACAACCCTCATCCCCATGCGGGTCCCCAGGTGGGCCCCACTACACACTTGAGCTTACCTTACCCTAAACTTGAGCTTAGTAGAGTTACCCCCCCCCCCCACACACATATATATATATATGAGCAAGGCTCTCCTAAGCTTAAGCTTAGGAAAAAATTTCGTAAGCTCATGCTTGTGGGGCTCACATTTGATCCATCCAAATGAACCAAATAATTGACTTCCCTAAATTGCACATGTCCACAAACTTTCGGTCAGATCCGAATTTACTGGACCGTTGGATTGACTATAAATCGATCCGAATGGACCGTTGACCATTAAACTTTTGGGCCATATGGAGATGATAGAAATTGCATTTGGGGCTGATTTTTTTTTTATAGAGAGGAAGATCCAACGGAGTCCTTGAAATCCCCCCTACCCCCATCGCCATGTGGGTTCCCAGGTGGGCCTCACCACACACTTGAGCTTAACTTATCCTAAGCTTTGAGCTTAAGAGAGCTGACCCCATATATATATATAGGGGAGGTTTCAAGTGCATCCATCCCTCACCATAGGGTGATGGACACTTCCATAATTGGGCATTTTCAAATACAAAAGTTACTTTTCAAGTACATAGGGTGAGGTACACATCTTTGTTTTCATGTGCAAAAATGGGAAGTGTCTCTCACCCTATGGTGAGGGATAGATGCACTTGAAACTTTCCCATATATATATATATATATATATATATATATATATATATATAACTCACATTACTCAGATTGGATATTTTGTAGGCCACTATAATTGCACAGTTAGGATGATTTGATGAGGGAGATTTCAATGCATGATTAGAATTTTATGATGGGCCTGTCTATGAACATTTTAATTCAAATATAATACACATTAAAACATTTAGATGTAAAACTATAAATGCAATTGAAATGATTGGATCAGTTGAAACAGTCAACTTGTTGCTCCATGGACCATATTTGATAATGATGAGTTAACTGGCAGGTATATTGTCCATATCACAGCAAAAGGCCCAGGATGTAGTCAATGGGCCAAACGTAAATTCAGAGCCCAAACATCTGCTGACAGATAGGCCCAATGGGCTTAGATGTGTCAGGCTAGCTGGGCTGTACAATCGGGCATCCCCCTGACTACATTTAGTTTCTGGGTACAATAATTTTTAGCCCAAAGGCATAGGAATGAACCCAAACCCCCCGGCCAAACAGTGCAGATCACACCGGTCTGGTCTAGCCTGGCTCACTTGCAACATTCAATATCTTGAGGGAAAAGATGCATCAATTGGGAACTATGAACTTAATGGAGGTGTGACTCAATTTAAGAGATACTGTTGTTTTTATTTTCTTGGTAAGATGGCTTTGGCCAACTACTAACCCAGTTCAATGACCCCAACCACTACAGTAAAACCACTTCAATGTCAGGCTGCAAAGGGCTGGTTTTCACTTTAGGCGCATTGATTGGGACTGGGCCGCCTACATCTCAGTCTGATAACAATGGCTTGAGTCATAACCAACTCCCATTTATATGCAGAATTATACGGCTAGAAGTGGCCTAAAATGGTCAACTCTACGGGCCCATAAAGGTGATCCAGACTGAATCCTGACTAATAAATATATGAACATTAGCTTAACAGACTGGACATGGCAAGTTGGTCCGAGCCCATTTGCAACCCTACATACCAGACATGGTGAGGCTAGATGTTCATCAAGTGGGACCAACCTAAAGGATTCATGGGCCGTGGCTATTACTCTGAAAGAAGGTCAATGTCAGGTGCCAAAAGTAATCCCTAAAAAAGCTTACATCAAACAGTCACATTTTCACTTCCTCAATGTATATTCCTTGAAATGGGTGTACATAGGTCAGGTTCAGGTTCTACTACTACAACTAATAATAATAAAGATCCTGTAAATCTATATTATTAATCAGGTCTGAAGTTGTGGATCTAAATCTGAACTGTAAAAATGGTAGTGGTGGGGCCCATCCATAAAGCTGCCCCTTGCCCCCATCTACTCAGGGGTTGACAGGAACACCTAACACTCTCTTTGTTTAAAACCTACCAATAAAACTCTTCTTTTTAAGTGGAAAAGGAAATGTGGGCCTTACTTTTTATGTGGGCCCAGATGATGATGATCCATCAATGTGTCACGCCGATACTATCAATGTTTCTCTCTCTCTCTCTCTCCGGGTCCCACACGTCGGTCAGAATCAGATTAGAAACATCCATGTCTTTTCTATGGTTACTTTTGCGAGCTTATATTTATTGGGCTCACTAAGATCAATGATAATAATAAAAGTTCATTCGAAGAAAAGGCCCATACTACGGTGCTTATTTATATTGAAAATCTTGAGTATATAAAATCATTCTAACATTTTGATCTACGACCCTAGAATTTAATGGTTCAGAGATACATCATTTTATTATAATTTTAATCTATGGTGAGAAAAATTTGGATCATTGGCAAACATAGACTTGTAACTATTCATAGAAGAGTGTGTGAAAAGATTAAATTGACTCAATTTGAGCTCTATGACCAAAAATCTGAATGTCTCATTTTTTTTTTTTTCAATTGACAGTTGCACCCTCTGTAGAAGAATTACACTTTTTCCATGCAGGATTTCTGCAAATCAAAGCCACAGAGGATCTACACTCAGGGAATTTGCAGCTCTTCCACTTGCAGTAGCGACGAGCTCACCGACACACCGAAAATGGTGTCCCCACTAAAACCGCTTCTATCTTTTCTGTGTTCTTACCATTAGATTTTACATGTGTTCAAGTCCATCCCACAGTGGACAGAGGTGTGAGGAGTACAAGTCAAACCCAGCATTTCTTAGTCTGATGGCCCCATCATTTGGTGATCTATGCCAAATTTTTTGAGGCACAACATGAAATGGGTATGGGGTAAATCCCTAACATGACCACTTTCAATTGTACTTTATTCCATGGCTGCTTAGTTGGGGAAAAGTTACCATTGGATTTGCAAATTAACTATCAAATGGGCTATTGGTTAAGGGGTCGCAAAAGGTCGGACCGGGTTAGCTCGTTGGACCATAAGTTGGGCTTACCCAAACTTGTATCTGCTATTATCAAGAAAGAAGATGGTAATCATTCTAGATCCATTAAAAAAAAGAGTAGACCTCTGTTCTCAATTACAGGGATTTAACCTCTAGGGATAACTTAGTTGGTTTAGGACTACGATTTGTACTCAGATATTGTAGGTTGGAAATTGCACTCCCACACTGGACTATAAGGGAGTTTACTTGGCTTCTCTTTGGGTTCGGAGGGATTAGTCCAACCAAAGGATTGAAAATCCCCTGATAGCAAAAAAAAAAAAAAAAAAAGAAAAAAAAAAGGTTATAGGGATTTGACTTGGGTTGACGGTCAACATACAATGAATTAGGCCAGATGGTATGTATTTGGTGAAAAACGGCATTAGCCATGTGCTTTTGCTTATTATATTTATGAAGATTAGCGGATTAGACGGTTGATTTAATGTCTAGGACTGTTAAGGTGACGAATCCAAAACTCATTTGGAGCCAGCTGTCTACATTTTAACTCATTTAGAGCCAGCTGTCTACATTTAATGGTATACAATGGCTATATATCCTCATAATAAAAGAACAAACCCTGTGGAAGATTTGTGTGTCAACATCTGACAATTTTGACTGCTGTTCTGGGTCATAATATCAGGGTCCCATCTGGTGTTTTTCTTTTTTCCTTCAAAATAAAACAAGTGGGGCCGGATTTAATGAGATGGATATGAATCAAACAGTACAGTTGAGAAGATGACATCTGGGGTGGATCTTGTTGAGGAGAAACTACGGTTGTAAAAGAAAATAAAAAACCGTCTAACCACGATTAATAACCGTAATTCGATTATAGTTAATGAAATTCCAAAACTGCACGGTTCGATTTGATTACGATTTCTCATAATAATTCATAATTATTAACCGAACCGAACCGTATAATACTGTTCGGTTAACCATATGCGGTTAACCGTACCATTTACAAATAAAAGAAAAAATAAGGGGGCTAAATGAAATATTTCTTACCTTATTCAATTGCTCCTTATGTGTCATTTTACTTTCAATCATTCACATTTATCCCCCTATATGATGAAGGCATTACACGGTTATTAACCGTAATCGAACCGTTTAATACGGTTAACTGCGATTACGGTTTTTTACGGTTTTTGTGGATATTGTTACGGTTACGGTTTTAAAAGATAGAAAATCGCGGTTACGGTTTTAAAAGTTAGAAAATCGCGGTTAAGGATCGGTTTACTGTTTTCCCAAATTGACCGGTTAACCAAATTGTTACACCCCTAGGAGAAACTCAAAACAGTCATGACTCTGTCCAAACTCAATTAGCTAGATATATGGGTTCAGTTTATTTGATCAACGCTCCTATGGCACAACTCCATAAAACCAACACAAAAGTTATTCGGGCCTGTTTGATTTAAAGTAATTCTGACAAGCAATTAGGCTAGTAGAAAATCTCTAATATGATGTAACATCTTGTTTCCTGAGTATTCTAGATACTCAATTTGATATAATAATTTTCAGAAATTCCAGCATTCTAAATGTTAGAAGGGATTAGAGCATTGAACTTTTAGAGCAACTTTTGGAATTCTCGGAACTCTTCTAGACAAGAACTCTTACAAATTTTACAAAAGAAAAAGAAAAAAAAAAGGCCCACGTTTGTTTTACTTTCGATCCATTTTGTTTCATAGGACTAGATCAAGACCTGTTCCACCCTAATTTTAGTGCAGAAGTTTAAGCTCTACAAAGTGAACTGAGGTTAGGCTTGGGCTTGGGATTGGAATTGACTTGCCTTTTTTCACATTTATTCATTTGAAGTAAATCAACGAGCAACCTCAAGGGGTTGACTGAGTGGTCAGGACTATGGTTCTTCCCTCTTCCGGAACTAGAGGTCTTGGCTGATAACACTATGAACTGTAACTATAATGATCTCTTGAAAATTGTCGTCAAATGTTCGACAAAAAAAACCCACAATTTGAAATTGAAATATAGAGATTTATAAATTCCAAAAGTCACATTTAGAATGTTGGATTTATGAAATTTCACCAATTAAAAAGGGAATTCCCTAAAATAATTTCCTGTCACAAGTTCCTCCTGACAAGCAGGCCCTACATATTTGGCAAATTCCCTGTGTCCTCAATGCCTCATATCAGGCAAATTATGTTTCAGCCAATGAGAAGGCCATGCATTACCAAAATGTTCTCTCCCTCATGTGAATTTTGCATGAATCATTTTTGCTGTTTTTAATTGATTTGTGTCCTCCTAGTTTAGCCCACTCAAGGCTTTAATAATGCCTGACCACCCAAGAGGGTTTGAATAAAATAAAATGCTATCCGTTGGTAATGTTTTGTTGGCCCATCCATATTAACGTCCTCAACAAGTTATAACATGTGAAATTAATGATCCGGCTTTCCTCTGGGCCCGGAGGGATTAGTTTAAGCCAAAGGATTGGGAACCCTATGATGGAAAAAAAAATGGTGGGCCATTCCTTTCACAGTGCCAATCTGATTAATTCAACAATAAAAAAACATCAAATTTCAATGCTGTACTGGGCCTAGCCATTTGGCACTGTGTTATATCACATATTTTTGCATTTCTTTGGCAGTATTGCAAAAAAAAAAAAAAAAAGAAAAAAAAAGAAAAAGAAAAAAAAAAGGTATTTTCATCAACTTGCCATGTATACTGTGTTCAAAGCAATGCTTGAAATCCTGTTATCTTACATATGCATACAAACCACCCGCCCCCGCCCCCCCCCCCCCCCCCCCAAAAAAAAAAAATTAAAAAAAAAAAAAATTTAATTTTTAAAGTGGAGGCCCATAAGGAAAATCTCTTGATTCCGCTGCCTTGTAATATCAAAACACCCAATTGTAGAAAAATATTCTATCAGAAGAAACAGTGAATTTGTAGAGCTGAGCATTCAGCAATCTGTACAGTTGCTTAATAGAAACTATGTACAGTGACACATTAACCCCTACCTTGGTGGGAAGCTTCAAAATTGATAGTTTTAACCTTTCATGCACTCTCGTGACATAGATTCTATTCATCTAATTATACACATCATGCTTGTCCAGTTGCATAAAAGCCACAAAATCCGGGGTGTTCCGTTACACTCTAATTATATGTTCACTTGACTTTTGTAAGTTGGCACATATATAATATAGGAAAATATTTAGGTGAGAAATTGTTCTCACCTATTATATGTGGATTTTTTTGCGGGATCCAACTAGCAATCCATCCAAATCTAGTAACTGATAGGGAACCCACTAATAGTCATTAATCTCAAGGATTGACACACATCTGAATGGAATGGACTGAACCGTTGGATCGATGGTTGAATATTTTTTTGAATATGAAATCATTAAACTTGTGGGCAACAGATGAAAGGGTTAGGAGTACGAGTTTATGGTTAAACTTGATACTTGGGGTGGTCTCACATAGATCTTTCCATCCCCGTGGTCCCATCCCCAAATGAGACCCACAATTGGGCCACACAAAAAAAGTCATCACATAATATGTGAGATTAGTCCCCAAATGAATATTACCCTATAATATATAATGTGCCACATTGTTTATCACTTAACCATCTATTTGATGGCCGAATTGAGTGATTAAGATATTATGATATCAATATCATATGTGTTTTTATATTTTTGATAGAAACTGATATCATATGTTAAGTGCATGCCTCACATGTAATGCAATATAAAAAACACTGACGGTTTATGCTCAGCTGAGACTTGAGAGTAGTAGTAGGGACGTCAGAGAAAACAAATGCCAGAATGTTTCACACCTGCTTGACCATACTTGACCATAAGGCGACCACTTACTGACCATTGTCCGACCCTGACGAAGGTTCAGAGAGCGAGCAAGAAACCGGCTTTTGGACCCTGACTTGCAGAAAATACAGTTGGCAAGCCAGCCGATTAAGACCCTGATTGAACCCAAACATCCCACTCTAATTAGGGGCTTTTGGAGATAAATACAAGGTTTTTTTTTTTTTTACCGATTCTTTTCTCTTTTTTTTTTTTTTTTAAATTTGAGAAAAAGAATGGAAGGCCGCAAAACACTTCATAATGGGCGTCCATTCCACGGTATCACAGAATAATTCTACATTACGTGAAATAACAGAATCACCAATCATGTAAATCTTATGAAAAATGGACATTCCACAACATCAATGAATAGCCCGAAAATTCCAATGATGTTGTATAGATGGACTAATTAGTTAGAAAACGCTAAAAGGGTATCTCAGTTGTGTTTTCATTGGGGCTTTTCCAAAAAAAAACCCCTATATAATACAATGTACCTATCAGAATGTTTCTGTGAAGAAAATGAAATGATCTAAGATTTATTAGACTTTAATTCTACTAGATGCAATCTTACTGATAGCAAGCAGACCCCATTAATATGCTCTGTGAGGCCATCCATAATCACCACTTTGGCACCCCTGGCCCAGCTTTTAAAAGCACAAAACCATTGATTAGATAGTATCATCTCACTAAAACATGCTCCCAGCATAACCAATAAACCATACATTGCAAATTCCAATCTTCCTTCGCACTGGATGAATAATTATGATTAATCTCCACCAGACAGAAATTTCAAAGATGAGCGCACCAACCAAAACACACACAAGAGATCCCCAGTACTAAATTTGGATTATTGGATCGTATACATGGACCCCACTCTTCTCTTCTGACACAAGACCCAATGGCGCGCAATTCACATCCACGAACGAACCACAGTCCTGCACTCCCCCCCATTATCAAATGCCAGCCAGCCTATACATATAGCAATATCTGCTCCATAACCAGATAGAAAGCAGAGGCCCTCCCACTCCCACACTCCTCTGTCCTCTCCCTCCACTAACCGCAACTCAACTGAAGAGGGGAAAGAAAAATGCATCTTCTTCGTTTCTCTCTCTCATTTCTCCTCCTCTTCTCCTGCTTCTCCATCTCTCTATCTTCTTCTGCTCAGAAGAAGACCTACATAGTCCGCGTCCATCACGAATCCAAGCCGTCCATCTTCCCCACCCACAAACACTGGTACGAATCCACCCTCCGTTCCATCTCTCCCCAGTCATTATCGGAATCTGGCGATCTTCTCATCTACACCTACTCCACAGTCTTCCATGGCTTCTCCGCCCGTCTCACTCCAAACGAAGCGAAAGCACTCGAGACCATCTCAACCGTCCATGCCGTCATCCCCGAACAGATCCGGAAGATTCACACCACACGATCCCCCCAGTTCCTCGGCTTGAAGTCCCAGGACAGTTCCGGACTCCTCGCCGAGTCCGATTTCGGCTCCGATCTCGTCATCGCCTTCATCGACACTGGGATCTGGCCAGAGCGCCGCAGCTTCAGCGACAGCGATCTCGGGCCGATTCCTTCCAAATGGAAGGGTGTATGCGTGCAGACCAACGATTTCCCAGGCAATGCCTGTAATCGGAAGCTGATCGGCGCCAGGTTCTTCTCCGGCGGATATGAAGCCACCAACGGGAAGATGAACGAGACGTCTGAGTACCGGTCTCCGCGCGACTCTGACGGGCACGGCACTCACACGGCGTCGATCGCCGCCGGCCGCTACGTGTTCCCGGCGTCGACGCTTGGCTATGCCCGTGGCGTCGCGGCGGGGATGGCGCCTAAGGCGCGTCTCGCCGCGTACAAAGTCTGCTGGGTCGCCGGCTGCTTCGACACCGATATCCTAGCCGCGTTCGACTCCGCCGTGGCCGACGGGGTCGACGTGATCTCCCTCAGCGTCGGCGGCGTGGTCGTTCCGTACTACCTCGACGCCATCGCGATCGGCGCCTTTGGAGCAGCCGACGCCGGGATCTTCGTCTCCGCCTCCGCCGGAAACGGCGGGCCAGGAGGCCTTACAGTCACCAACGTCGCGCCGTGGGTGGCCACGATCGGCGCCGGAACCCTAGATCGGGACTTCCCTTCCGACGTCCGTCTCGGAAACGGCAAGATCATACCGGGCGTCAGCATCTACGGCGGTCCGGCCCTGGCGCCAGGTAAGCAGTATCCGCTAACGTACGCAGGAAGCGAAGGCGGCGACGGTTACTCCGCTTCTCTCTGTCTGGAAGGTTCCTTAAACCCTAACAATGTGAAGGGAAAGATCGTTTTGTGCGATCGAGGAATCAATGCCCGACCCGCGAAAGGCGAAGTCGTGAAGAAAGCGGGCGGAATCGGAATGATTCTCGCAAATGGCGTTTTCGATGGGGAGGGATTGGTGGCCGACTGCCACGTGTTGCCCGCCACAGCCGTCGGTGCCACGGGCGGCGATGAGATCCGGAAGTACATAAGCGGGTTTGCAGGTCGCCCGAAATCCTCTCCTCCAACTGCCACGATCGTTTTCCACGGGACCCGGCTCGGGGTCCGACCAGCTCCAGTCGTGGCTTCCTTCTCTGCTCGCGGACCCAATCCGGAGTCGCCGCAGATCCTCAAACCCGACGTCATTGCCCCGGGTCTCAACATCCTCGCGGCATGGCCCGACAAGGTGGGCCCGTCAGGGATTCAATCCGATAAGCGCCGCACAGAGTTCAACATCATATCTGGGACGTCGATGGCATGCCCGCACGTGTCGGGGCTCGCGGCGCTACTGAAGGCGGCGCACCCGGAGTGGAGCCCGGCTGCCGTCAGGTCGGCGCTGATGACGACGGCGTATATAAGGGACAACCGAGGGGAGACGATGCTGGACGAGGCGACTGGGAATTCGTCGACAGTGATGGATTTCGGGTCGGGTCACGTGGATCCGCAGCGGGCGATGGATCCGGGTCTGGTGTATGATATCTCCACGGGCGATTACGTGGACTTTCTCTGCAATTCAAACTACACTGAGAAGAATATAAAGGCGATCACGAGGAGGAATGCGGACTGCAGCAATGCTAGGAGGGCGGGGCACGTGGGGAATTTGAACTATCCATCTCTCACTGCTGTGTTCGAGCAGGAGTCGCAGGGCGGGTCCGGGAGGAGAATGTCGACGCATTTTATTCGGACGGTGACGAATGTGGGGGGTGGGAAGTCGGTGTATCGGGCTACGGTGACGGCTCCGGTGGGGGTGGATGTGGTGGTAGAGCCGGCGGAGCTGGCGTTTAGGAGGGTGGGGCAGAAGCTGAGCTTTGTGGTGAGGGTGAAAGCAAGGCCAGTGAAGTTGTCGGCTGGGAGCTCGAGTACAACGAGTGGGCTGGTCTCGTGGACGGATGGGAAGCACGTGGTTAACAGTCCTATTGTGGTGACGTTGCAGGCACCGCTTTGAGTTTGGCGTTTGGGTGAGCGAGCTGTGGCCCAAGGTTCGGAGCTGTTTTCTCTTCCCTTCTTTTTTTTTTTTTTTTTGGTTTTTTGGAAAATAATAATATAATATTTATGTAAGCTTTAGAATGAGTTTTTTGTTTTATTAATATGTTGTTAAGCTCTAGCAACTAAGAATAGTGGGAGAGGGAAAAAGAGAAGGAAAACTTGATGAAGTTAATGGGGGGGGGGGGGGGGGGGGGGTGGGTTTGAGGAAAGAATGGAGTATGTTTGTACAGTATGATTTTTTTTTTTTTTTTATTGTAATGTATTCAATGTGTCTGAGAGTTTGTTGTAATATGACAACAACGAAAAAAATGTTGAATTGAATGTTGCTCTTTCTTTTCTTGTTTCCACTAAAATGGTAAAAGTAATTATGTTAATTAGGAGTTTTGTCCATTCGATAACCTTGATCATTGATGACCCTGTCTAGTGAAGAAAGTGAGATACTTCTCTCTCAAAAAAACTGTTTTGAGATATTTCCCCACACATTCGCGATGGGGATTGACAAAATTGCTCATGCAGTCATGCTCATATGTATGTGATTTTATCATTTTTTAAATTTATGTGATATCGTGATGCTTCCCTTTTCCTTGGTAAAAGAGTTTATAAATTTACGTACTATTACACAATTAAGGGTATTTTAGTTCATAAAAATTATATAAATACATGTGGAAAAATATCTCAACTTCTGTCACCAAGAATGTGTTATCCACCACTAAAGATAACTCAACAGGCAAAAGCTTATATTTTAATTAATTAATTAATATAAGAATGTTCATCTTGGGCTAACTTTAGAAAGTTGGAAAGCTTTGACAAAGAGGAGGGAAATGATGAGGCGTTTAGCTTTAGCAAATACCGACTAGAATCACTAGCTGCAACCTTTAATTAATGTAATGGTGATTTGCTTAACCAGTTTATTCAATTAGTGTAATCTGGGTCTGACAAGAAAAATGACCTGAGCGGTTGACTATGTTAATCCTTTATCATCATTTAGTTTGGGGGCCACGCATTCAATAGAAAGACCTACCATGTTTATGTGTGCTTAAAATCCTTTTCTTTTCTTTTTACTGTAAAATGGACGACGAGGTTCCCAGCATTGCCTTCTGCTTTCTTGATAAATAATGAACAGAGTGTAAAGTTTAGCTCAATTGTAACTGCCTAATTTAAATTATATATGTCTGCACGTAGGGGTAATTTGGCTTGACCACTGAAAACCCAACGTGATTAGTTATAGTAATTAATAGGGAATGCGAGCATAATGATGTACACGAGCCACAAAGTGAGGCAGCCCAGTCCCACTGACAAAAGTGGGATTTTTGGATTAACTTTGAAGATTAGTGTTATGAGACATCTTCTTTTAAATGAAGGCAATGACATGGAAACCATTCATTGTGTCCATGTTCTCCAATCTTTTATTGATTACTAATTTGAGAAGTTCCTCTTCTTTATAAAAGATGCTGAGTAGGTAGGTTATCTCCATAAAAAAAAAAGTACTACTGGACTCCAGCTGGGATCAGTTCGAGATTCGGGCTTCAAAGTTGGTCCATATAGACTTTTTGTATCTCTCTACTACATGTCATGTGATGCATATCTTATGATAGTTACTTCGCCCTGTTACTTATGCTGCAGGATTCTTCGAAAGAAAAAATCATCAATCTAAGCCATAGATTATGTAGGGGAGCGGGAACCGCCGCCCCAGCTGAACCCCTGTAGGGTGCCCGGGGACGTGGGGCCCTTCGCCCTGCAGGTTTACCCCCCCCCCCCCCCCGTGAGGGGTTAGCCCACCCTAGGGCGTACCAGTGGGGCCTACTCGGGCCAATTGTTTATTTGTTCCCCCCCTGGGGGGAGGCCTCTCCAGGAGTCGAATCCGACACCTCTCACTTTAAGAGAAAGTTGGGAAGCTCAAGTGGAGCTCAAGTGGTACCAGGATGCTTCCCAACTTTCTCTTAAAGTGAGAGGTCTCGGGTTCGATTCCTGGGGAGGCCTCCCCCCCAAAGGGGGGAACAAATAAACAATTGGCCCGAGTAGGCCCAACTAGTACGCCCTAGGGTGGGCTAACCCCTCACGGGGGGAAAAACTTGCAGGGTGAAGGGCCCCACGTCCCCGGGCACCCTACGGGGGTTCAGCTGGTGTGGCGGTGGCGGTCCTACAAAAGGCCGGCCTTTTTGTAGGGGATAGGAACCCGTGGGCCACCCCCTGCAGGTTGCCCCTACCCCAGGTATCTTAGTCGTAGTGTAACCGTGGGGCCTACTCGGGCCAATTGTTTATTTGTCCCTCCTAGGTAACTTTACCAAGTGGTACCAGGAGTGACCCAGATTATCTCTTAAGGGAGAGGTCTCGGGTTCGACTCCTGAGGAGGCCCCTTCCCACTTGGTAAAGTTACCTGGGAGGGACAAATAAACAATTGGCCCGCTAAGATACTTGGGGTAAGGGCAACCTCTAGGGGTGGCCCACGGGTTCCTATCCCCTACAGATTAGTTAGTCAAGTTTGTTGCATTAAGGGTTGTAGGAACTGGGGACCTTCTGATCCTTGACGATAGCATAAGTCCAATAAAGGAGCTCATGTTTGGTTGAACAACTTAAAATCAATGCTCCCCTATCTAGGACAAATGTATATGTCGCCAAGTATCACTCAATTAAAATTAGGCCCACCATCTATTTATTACTTGTCACCGCATATTTTGTTAGCCATCATGGGTGCAGGGCTCTGCAAGTGGCGTCCGACTGTAGGATGAAAATTACCAATACATCTGATTTATGCATTCCTTTATGTTGCTTTTCCCTTTGTCATGTTGCAGAATTCTTTACAGAAATCATCCATCTAAACCATGTAAGATTTGTTGGTCCAATTTGCATTGACCACTGTAGGGGATGGGTACCTTATGATCCTAAACGAGCCCATAAATCCTCCAATGGAGCCCACACTTGGAATTTAATCAACTCAAAATAAATGCTCCCCTACCCACACACACGTGTACAAGGACTACGGTAGTAGTTGTCAAATATCACTCGATTGGAGTTAGACCCACCATCTGATTATTACTTGCCAAACCCATGTTTTTTTTAGCCATCATGGTACAGTACCAGTGCTCTGTACCTCTGTGGCGTTCTGCAGGATGAAAATTGCCAATAATATCTCTTGATCCATAGGCACTAGATCTTAAATTCTTAATCCTCCTTTTTCACAACCCTAATGAGGACTTCATGTCCTAATTAACTGCAATAGCAGCCAAAATTTGTTGTGAGTGAAATTTGGGTTAACAACTATACAAGTGGAGATGGGTTTTCAATTTTTCCTTTTGAAGTTGAAGTGAACAAAAAAAAAAAAAGGCCTAACTGATGAATGCAAAGGCCATTCTCACAAGAATTTTGTAGTGCCTGGCCCTAAAAGAATGATGATAAAACATAAAATTAATTAAAAAAAAAAAAGTATCTTGATTCAAAAAAGTTGGGATGGTACCAAAGGAAAATACAAATCAGATCTGATGCCGTTGGATCATGGGTATTCAGTGACAGAGGGCGCGCCAGCAGTTGAATTAAAGATGAAGACATGAAGCATATAGACAAAGATGATGATGATGATAGCCATAGTTTTGACTGATTCCATTGCTCATTGCAAAATGGGCTCCAAGCAGCACTTGGCATGGATGACCGACCAAAGCAAGGGTTCGCATCCTGTGAAGAACTGTTTCCTCTATAAGAAAAGAATGTGTAGAGACCGGTCCCCTCTTCCCACCACCACAGCAGTGGTCCCATCCCATAGACCTATTGCTGAATCTCTTTCGACCTACTTCCTTCGTTTTATTGCTATCTATGATCATCTGTCACACCTTGCACAGTTCCAGTCCTGCTCAGACTGTCAAATTGTTCACTGTGGTTTGAGTTTTCATTCTGTAAAAATGGAGATCACTTTGGAGATGTACTGTAACTGGGGGAAAAAAGAAAAAGGAGGAAGCCCAAGTGTGGGGAAAGAAGCAAATCGTAGAGGTGTGTGTTTGTATAATGCTGTGGAAGAGAAAAAGCCACGGCAAATCATTTTTTACCTCATGCATGGGACTAGCATTTCGTCGCAGGCGCAGAAATCCAATGTAATTTTAGCTCAACGAAATCTCATTGCACTAAATTACATATGAAGCACAAGCCGCGAAAAGCGGAATGGGTTCTTTGCATATTATGCAGAAAGGGTCGTTGCAAAAACGCACTCAGGGATCAATTCCTAGTGGTTGGGTGAGAGGCGGGATTGGCAACCCAAGAAAGCAATCCCTCATTCTCCTTTTTAATTAATTAAAATTCATTCATTTAAAATATTTAATGTTTTTAGAGGATAGTATTTAAAATTTAAATTTACAAAATTTCTTCAAATAAAAGTTCCTCAAGACTCTTGCAATCAAACAAACCTAGAGAGGTATATATGTTTAAAAGTAATATCAAGAAATATCTCTCTCTCACTCTTTTTTGGTAACAGGGGGGTTGGGACCCAAGTGATTTGGCGTCCCCACATGTGGGAAGTTGATAATGTTAAGTTGGACTGAAGCATTTGTTGGATTTTACGCAATCAATCTGGTGAGGATCCGTTACATTAGAATACCATGCAACCAATTTAGTGTAAATGCATATGTAATTCATCGCTTCGATCTCTTGATTAGGAAATACAATGTTGTTCTTTGTGAGAGATTTGCAACTCTCTTCTACTTCTTTCAATGTGTCTCACTAATGGAATGCCAAGCGAGTCAAATGAAGTGAGTTATATTACACCATGGTTGATAAACTCTCTAAGTCGACTCTTGACTCTCCTAAGTAATCTCATTTTACTAAGTTGCCTACATCTTGAACCATTTGTGATAAGTAGTTGTAATCTTAAACAAGTAATTTTTATTTTTAAGTAATTATGCATAAGGCTTGGAATAAGCAATTTCATAATGATGAGTGGAATGTAATTTGAAACTTATATTTGATCTTTTACATGCGATATTTGAACTAACAAATTATGTAATATGCAATATTTTTATAATTTTTCGTATTGTAGTACTTTTATTGCACATATAGATTTATTAATTTGAATTATATTTTATAAGTAACACATTCGTTTCTAAATATTTTTGAAATTATTTCGAAAAATAACATGGCTCTTTTGAGTCTCTGCATTGACTTCATCCGAGTCAATTTTTTTGCATTGGACGAGTTGAGTCCGAGACATGAGTTTTGCAACCATGAGTTTTAGGTCCATCCTTTTTAGTTGGGGGCCCATATGCCTAGTCATCTAATGTGGGGTCAGTATAGGTGTGTGATCATGTGGACCATACATCCTTTATTATACTAAAAGCATTTGCAATATCGAATTTTTTATGCTCGAACTTTGTTTTGGAGGATTAAATATTCCTAGCCTTGAGGAGACATGGCCCGTACTTTGTTTTGCTTCATTGGGCACTAACAAGGCAGAGGCGTAATTGGGCGGGCCCAGCAAGGCCCGACACAAAAAAACTCAGGTCGTGGCACAGCAAGAAAAAATCTGGATGGGCCATGCTGGGCTAGGGAGCCCTGGGCTGAGGCATGGCACGACATGACCCAGGGACTTGGTTATGTCGTGTTGGGCCAGGGTGCTTGTGCATTTATTTAATTTTTCATTTATAAATTAGCATCAATGTTTGTACATTTATTTTAATAGTTTCAAATTTATTTCAAGTTGAGTACCATAAAAGTCCATAAAGTCCTTTTCAATTTATATAAAGAAAATTTTTAAAAAAATTATTTTTTTTAGGAGAGGCATGTGGGCCGGCCCGTGGGCGGCACAACCTTGCCCATTTGGGGTACAGCACAACCTTATGCCGTGCCGTGGGCCTTGCTAGGCCGTCCCCTAGCCGACCAGGGCACGACTGGATCAGCCTCAAAGCGGGCCATGCCGTGCAGTTTACACCTCTGAACATGGGCCCAATTATTGGCCTAATTTAAATTGATTGTTGACGCATGTTTGTTGAACAGGAGCTGTAACTTGGGCCAAGCCTAATCTGAATCTACTTTGACATTTATGATCCAACCAAAACTCAAATTGGGAATTCTTTCCCGGTTAAGCTCACTCTTGAAAATCAAAAGCTGATCTAGATCTGGGACTTGTCGAAAGTATCCCACAATGTCAATATATAAACTATGGGCTCAATATGGATCGTTTTGATTTAGGATTGGACTTCTGGAATTTGGAAAAGGCTGGGGATTGCAGGTGAGAGAGTCAACATTTTTATAACCATCAAACTCTGGACCTTTTAATTTTATGGTGATCATCAATTGATTTTGATGCTTTCTGGGCACTTTTCATCCACATTAAGACTTTCCATCTGCCTCACCTATAAGTGCCATGCATCTTGGTAGGCCCAACAGATTGGATTTAGTAAACCCAGTTTGTAGGTGCCCTCTTTTTAACAATTGAATCTGAATGTCAAACTATTTATGTTTAGAGATGCCAATGGGTCTGGTCTAGCAAAGCTTCCTGCTAGGAAAAGGTCCGCCCTAACCCGACCCATTTAATTTATTGGCATACAGTTCAGGCCCTAGTTTCCATGAACCATTACAAACTAATCATCAAGCTTGACTTAACCCTAGCTCCAAAGGCTTAAAAAACTCACCATGGAGCAATTGATGCTCCTTGGTCAACACGTCCACCCCTCACCCACATGCATCTTCAATTTTATTCAATATTTTCAGCAAGAGAAATTCAAGATTACATTTAGCATTTGTTTATTGCGAAGAGTACTCGGGATAGGAATTCATGGTCAATGAGTTAACCCAAGGTTTATTAAAGAAGTGAAGGGTGAAAGATTGAGGTTAGGGTTGAAAGATACAAAATAAAGATATAGATCTTGCTTCAACAGTCCTACGATCTAAATTACGAGGGTGATAGATGGCTATTCATTTCCATGCTCTTTTTACTCAATTTCCATTAAATGAGAGTTTATTTGATGATTGTCTTTAGGTATTTACCTTTGATTCTTTATTTTCAACAATTTATAAAAACATGGCCTTAAAGTTCTTAGAACTCATTTACAAGAAATAAACAGGTTAACCATTTATGGAAAAACAGTCTTGGGATTCCTAAGAACTTGCATTTTTAAAGATCTTTTCAAATCTCAATTTTAATGGCAATGGTCCGATTTTCCTGTACTAAATTGTGAAAATCAAATGGGCAAGTGTAGGTTAACATGGTTACGGGGTTGAGTGGTGTTGACACCTTAGGCTCACACACATACATACCCAGAGATCAATCCCTAGGTTCTCACATGAAAGTATCACTTTGAGACCAATCTCCTAACATTAATTAAGAAAAAAGCGGACAAAACTAATCGGGTCAAGGTCCGTCCAACGCATGATTCTCATAACTGGCATCTTTTGCAGAAAAAAGCCTAACCTGTAGTAGTAACCTATTAAGAGAGCCCTAACCCAACTTATAAAAGGATTTATTAAGCAAGTTGCTCCAAAAGCCAAACCAACTCATAGCCTGGGACTTTTAACCTATTAAGATCTGCCCCCAACCCAACTAAAGAAAGGACCCAGCTCATTACAGACATACAATTAAGGTCATGTTTTAAAAGGAATTATCAGGCTGGGAGGGAAAGTCTGGGTTGAGGGCTTCATGGGCCCACCAGGTCATGCTGAATACTATCCAAGCCCATTTCATTTAGTTATCTGGTCTAACATTCAGGTGTGAAAGTTATAGCTTTTTGCAAGTCTATCTGAAAAATACAAGTACTCCTTCGTGCTAGATATGTTGATATCCCACTCAACTATTGGGCCAAAACTAGGCCCAAATCAACCCTATTCCGGACCGTCTAAGGTACGGTCCAATGAGAACTCCAAGATTGTTAACCATATTGACAACAGTCCAGGCTCCAGAGGCCAAACATTACATCTATGGATAAAAAAATCGGCCGATACCGGTACGATATGGCCCCAAGATATCGGTATCGCTATCTTCGGGCGATATGTCCCCAATATCTAGGCCCATATCGGCCGAGTCATCTCAGTTTTTCCGAGATATCGGCCGATATTTTCAAAATATCGGCCGAGATCTCATAAAAAGGAATAAAATCCTATTTTTTCTATCTTTTTCCCCATCTTCTTCTTCTTCTCATCTCCTCTCCTCTCATCTTCTTACTCCTTGGAGCAGCAGCCATACTTCATCACACATCCCTCTTGCATATTTTCAAATTCCACATCTATTTCTTGAAGAAAATATTATTTACGGTAAGAGAAAATCAACTTAAATCATTTTATTATGTTGTTTTTATTTTTTATATTTAGACGAAGCATAGAAATCATTGGGTTTGTCACTTGTGTTGTGTTCTTCATTTAGAAGTTAGATCTACATACTTTCATGCTAGCTCTACTCATACACATGATTTTGAATTTTTTTTTCAATTTTTTTTTTCGGTTTTTTTAATATTTGAATTATAATATATCATTTTTCGGGAAATTCATCATAAATATGTTCTTTTAATGATTCATGATCATTGTATGGTGTGTAAATGATTGATCTACATACTTTTATGCTAGATCTATATATTTAGAATTTTGAAAATGATTTTATTAAATCTTTATATGAAATATTTGAGAAGACAGCGAACTGCGACAAAGACATGACTCATAACTTAAGGTGACTGAGATTTTGATTTTTTGTTATTACTAATGGAAAAAAAATATTGTTTTCCAGCATTTTCTAATATTCTGGATTTTTTGGATATTTTTGCGAATTTTTTGGATTAAAAAAAAATTCATACTGCGACGACCGCAACGGACCGATATCCGCGACCGATACCGATATCATATCGGTTTTTTGGCCCGGCCGATACCTCGACCGAGACCGAGATCGAGATTTTAAACCATGGTTACATCTATTAGATGATACTAAAGTAGTTTCTAAGAACTCCTATATCTTGATTGAAAACTAAATTTCAATTATTTTGCTAGGTTCTACCAAAAAAATAATAATATTTTGCTAGGCAAGCAAGATCTGATTGTGATTCAGTAAGCATGATTTTGAGCAGTTTCATGGAGACAGTGCCCAAGGGACCATGTCTTGAGCATTTTCCACAGGATGTCACAAAATTTACTAGGTAGGGCAATAACTGATTGGGCCTTTTCTTTAAGGCCCGTATTGAATTTATCAGACCTTTTCTATTCAAATTGTCACTTGATCAACTTAAACCTACTGCCTCTCAACAGGCTGGGCCTTGATATATCAATTCAACTTATAAATTATACCAACCCAGGGGCGGACCTAGATGTAAACGACCTGGGGCTTCATTTCTCCCCAGGTCATTTATGAAATTACATGATATTTAAATGGCCATTGTACCTTTTTCATGTATATCTAATACAGTCGTCCCACATCTAAATCTTGTGATCGCCCCACATTACAAACCTAAAAAGATTGAAAACAAATCATCTTTATGCTGATTTCTTTTTACATCTTCTTTCTGGTGAAAATCTAAGATCATCTGCGGGCATATCGAGCTTTTCATCGCTGGTCCTCTTGTGGTTAGTCTCTCTCTCACTAAATAACTCTAAATAAAACAACATTCCTCCTCAGTTAGAATCCGAATGATCTATATCTGAATGTGAACCCTTAATTCCCAAAGCCTAATTTCAAACCCTAAATCCCCAAATCTTAATTCAAACACTAAGCCCTAAATCATAGGATATCTACAAGTCCAAAGATGACCAAATCACCATTGGGTACACTTTAAACTTCAATTCATACATAAATCAGGCCTTAGGGTTCATATGTTTGGATAACTTGAGTTAAATTTAAGTGACATTTTTTTTTTCTTTGTCGTGAGCCTATGACTAACTATAAGGAATTATTTTTATAACTAAGGTAAGTGTAGGAAACCAAATTCCTTATATCCAAATAAAACTCTTTTTAATATCCAAATAAAACTCTTTTTAAAATCCAAATTGGGTAAATGGGTGCTCATCCAAATTACCGTTACAGGACATCCAAATGCCTAGGATTAAAGAAAATGTTATCTTTGGTTGTTTTGATGATGATGAATTGATGATCACCTGAAATTGGAAGTGGTAGTGGAAAGACCCTTCTATCTGGCAGGAGATCCGAGCATGAAAAAAAGTTGTGTCGATTTAAATGAATTTTTTTGATCTTTTGATATTGTTAATGTGAGAAAAAGTTAACAAAGTCGAATAAGAGTTTAGCACCACCTAAACAAAAATCTTGGGTTTGCCACTGTGCCAACCCATCATGCCGACAACCCAACTAGTTCAAATCAGAGGCGAATGTCTACTTCAAATCAGCCCTTTTTCGTCTTTACGTGGGTTGAATCAGATATGGCAAATGTAGCTTCCAAACGTACTTACTGCCTTGTAAATCTGTTTTAAGACAATAAGATGGTAGAAATAGACTTCACAAACAGGCGCTAACTTAATGCACCGAAGTGTTTCCCTTTTTTAGTACAAGTGTATTTCACCTCTGTTTTCATCTCCTTCCAAACCCATACTCATGAATCACTTTTGGTCACGGATTGTTCAATCCTAGCTGTCGAGCCATTTTCTTTGTTTTCTGGTAGGTAGCCATTACCATCCAGCTTTCACATTCGAGTAGGTACCACGCTTGCTTCCTTTGCTACCACAGATGTTGAAAAGAGAAACATATAAAGTCAAATTGCTCATGCAAAATTCAAAAATGTATTTGGACTTCTGGTTTTGGAGTTGAACTCACTGCAGAGAACTTGGCCTGATCATTTGCAATTTTCCAAACCCTAACCTCACCATACTCTATTGATCAATCTTACTTTCTTTTTGCCGTGCACCCTTACGTTTCTTATGGACTAGCGATACAATACCTATATAAAAACATTTGTTAGATAAGTTTTTCTTCATTCATTCTCTAAACGATGCCAAACATGCCCTCATTGTGCACGGGGCTTGACGTATTTTACGGAGTCTAGATTTGGCTTCGTACTAATCGAGCCTAATTTTGACTCCCCCTCAACATAAATTCAAAACGAGACGGGCTTCAAAACACCATGTTTACGTCCGGCTGACCACCGAGGGTAACAACTAACAAGTATCGATCCAATTAGAGGCCGACACTTTCAATAACCATTTTGGAAAAATCGAGTAGAATTATTGGGTTATGTTCAGGTAAAAGATGCCACTCAAATGATCCAAGCACTGACGAATCTGCCGACGTTGATTTCCTTTCTTCAAATAATGGTTGTAGCCAACATCAGACCCTTGTCGTCAAAATGGCCTTCCAAGTCCTAAGTCCTAACCAACCACCCCTGTTGAATGGAATCAATGTTCAACTTAGCCACGTTCCACGGTCAAAATCGATGTGAAAAGGTGACAATTCAGATGATGAAGATTTGAGAGTAAATAAAAGAAAAAAATCAAAGGTTTACTTGTCATGTTCCTGCCACAAACATTGTATGTGTTCAACATTCAGTTAACCAGCCGCCCCACAAAGCTCAATTTCAATTGCTGGAGAAAACGAATGTTCCAATTTCGACCACATGATGGATGGAGGATACAGTGCTTGATTCCCATATAGCAAGCAAAAATCATTGTCTTTGGACACAGATTTCAATACATTGCCACTACTGACCTACCTTGTGCCTTTGGCATCTTATAATGTCAGCATATATGAACATCAATCAGGAATCTCAAGCACATTTGAGTAAAGCCAATATGAGCTGAGATGATTGGTGGATGAACGGTGGCCAAGACAGCCTTCCAGCTACAAATTCAATGATAGTTTAAATCTGATATTTTATTTCATTTTTTCACCATCCACATGACTTAGACATTCTAGTTCCAATCTGTTGTATTGCTTAGCATGCATTGAAGTTGGCCATCTAAAATTGATCCTCATTTTTGATAATTTTCAAAACCGACCTCTACCATGGGATTTGGAGATCGTCCACGACCAATTTTTCTTAGCTATACATATCTGTAAACATAGATATTGATAGTGCAGGCGTAGCTAAAGGCTTTAGTGTCAACTTTTCCAAGGAAGTTAAAGTGCAGGCAATCCTCTATGCGTTAAGGACAGTTCACAGTAGTGATGAGTAGATGTTTTTTGAGAATCATGATCTACTCAGATGCCAAGGAAGTGATTGAAACAATAAGTTGCAGGGTTGGTTAATTTGTGGGATTGGGCTGTATCCTCTTTATCATTTTATATGTAATGAAGTTGTCTAATTTGGTCCTCTAAATGTCTTTTGGTTTTATCCCAAGAACCTCGAATGGCCCGGTCACTATATCTTGTTCAAAGGGGTTCTAGTTTTTTAAATGGTAGGTTTGTTTTGAGGATTTTCCTGTTTAGCTTTGTGATCTGATTTAAATCTATTATTTGAAGTTCTTTCTTAAAAAAACCACCCTCTTGTTCATAAACTAATTAGAGTAGCCTTCTGAAGGAAGTGGTACTTGTAGGCGAAAATTGTAAATAAAGGTGGTTGTTGCTTGATGGTGGGTATCAGGAAACACAAGTTGTTCCTTTTTTTATTAAGAAAATTAAAGGTAGTGGATATCAGGAAACACAAGTTGTTCCTTTTTTATTAAAAAAAAAAGTACACAAGATTAAAAAAAAAAAAAAAAGGACAAGTGGTCATGTGTTTATTCCTTGCAAACAGGGCTTTGATGTTTTATATGAAACTGAGCTAATTTTTAAGTTTCAGAAAGAGGCTTTGTTAATTGTTGTCCTTTACATAAAAAGAAACGTGAGATTGGGCATCTTAGTATCTCACACAAGCCCATGGATTGATCTCTAAGTTTTCAGGTTGAATAGTATCACTCATAAAGGCACTAGGCCAACCTAAGGAAAAAAAAAAAAAAAAAGAGTAAGATTGAGAAGCTGTTGTGTGGATTAAAGCTCAATTCCTTCTCACTATAAAGGTCTACATCAAAGGGCTGTTTGGTGGTGAGGGAAGAACAGGGAACCTGTAGAAATTAAATGATGCAATCAAGTTGGTTCTGGGGATGGGGACATCTTCGGATTCGGTGTAAGATAGTGAGGCACTTCTTTAACTCCATTTCTTCTCAGCATGGATGCTGGATTATGTCACATTATCCACTGAGTTGATATATTTGGTTATGGAACAATGTAACAATAATTGGAAAGCATCAGCTTGACTCTTGGAGATTGTAAGAAGGTGATCATACAATGCAAGAAAATGTGTAAAGAAGACAAAAGAAAAAGGATAAATATATATATATATATATATGGTAAGATTGCACTCAAATGAAGGGTCTTAGACCAGCAACTGAACCCATCCATATGTCCTTTTCTTAGTTCATTTATAATAATTACATATGTGTAACTTGCATAATAATATATCCATGCTCATCTCTCTCTTTCTCCCTCTGGGAAGGGGGAGGTGAAGTGCAGGTGGACCAAAAAGTAAACCTAAATACATTGCAAGCAATTTTAAAGATGATTACTTTCCTGTATTTTTTTATCACCTGATAATCATCCTACTTTGTCAAATTGAATAGGATTCCCACACACAAATAAAATGGATATACCTATCAGATGCTCTTCTCCTTACTCCTAAACAGGACGTGAGTCAATGGTTCATAACAATGACAAAAGGATATGCACAGTTGAAAAGAGATCAAACCACATGTGGTTTAAATGCCCTTGTGAGCATTTGGTATCCACCATCCATTGGGGTAAAATGATAGGGCTCATTTGGATCTTTTTAAATCATAGGAAGATTGCTCAAATTAAGCATAAATGAAACTTCATGCGTTCAAATTGGTAAATGGCTATGGCCTATTCTCTCTTTCTGATCTGTTTCTCTCTCTAATTGATCTGGTGCAATGGGCTTGATGGTGAGTGAGTACAGTGAACTCACTGGGCCCACCAGGGCGTATGGCAGTCATAGTGGAGGTGGAATGGAAAGGTCTCAAAAAAACCCATGGGTATGCAAAATATCAACCCCATGAACTCATGTTTAATAGTTTTGTGAGACATCATTTTCTTGAATTTCGATCTAACACCGAGCAACAGCTTTTTGATGAGTGTCAAATTAGGACCCGTTCGGACTGATGGTTGGATAGTGTGTTAAATGGGTGGGATCTTTGTAAGAGGTGAGCCTAGGTGAGCTCATTCCAGACTTCTGTTTTTTTTCTCCTACCTATTTTCATTGAAACACTTTTTCATAGAATCCTGAAATTCTGAATTAGTTTTGCAGCTTTTCCTATCTAGAGCATTCACATCAAGTAACGAAAAGCTTTTTCATGAAAATACATTTTACATGTCCTTCTGTTTTGATTTTTTTTCTCCTGGAATCTTAGCCATTGATCATTTCCCATTTCATGGATCTCATACATACAGTCACAGTCAACAGACATACAGAAGTGTTATTACTTCTTAGAAGTATTTCTTTGTTCTGGGCCAATAACCAGACTAAACTACAACTGAAACTTTGGAATTCAGACAGGCAAACTGCAAAAGGAGCTTACATGTACACCTCGATCGAGCAAGTGGGCCACACAAGCTGATGAAAAATCAATCAGAACCTGCGGAGGACAGTTGAGTTCACGGCCTAAGATAGACATTGATTCTCTCAACATTGAGAGTTGAGAGTTGTGACTAGTGTCCTTGTGACAGGGGGTAGGTGGATTTAATTTAGTGGCTCCTTGCAATTCCCTCTGGTTGGAGAAACTTTGAAGACAGTCGGCAGAGAGCACGTGCAAAGTCATCTAATCATGTACATCTCCCACAACCACATGGATGAACTAACCTCCAAGTTGCTTTGTAAAGTGGGCCCACTTTTCAGCGAAGGGATGAGCCTATTGCTGACTGGTTCAGTGAGGATTGGACAATCAGATCCACACACTATCCAAATTTTGTTTAGGATTATTAGCCTCATCAGACAGGGACTGTGTCTCCTGTGAACTCTGTTCAGTTTTATGTCTGATTGAGAAAGTTTCAAAACCTTGGTTGGCATCATCTCATGAACTCTTCAAAGTAAACTTGTTTGGTGAAAGTGATTTTAAAACCAACTACAATGAATTATATTATAATAATTAAACTTGTCATTAAAATGCTATAAACTTTCATTACATTTTGAATATTAGCGTTTTCTTGGTATAGGAGTAGCACGACGGAACGTCTTGAGGGGTGTTAAGGAGTGGGCTCCACCCGGGGAAAAGTATTAAAAATAATTTATTTTGAAAGGAATGATTGACTAAATAAATTCAATATTGTAACCTAACCTTCAGGGGATAAAGCCTACTCATGTAAAAAGAAAAACTTGCCCGCACTAATAAGGGATAACGTCCACTCACGTGAAAAGATAATTCTCGCTTACCTAGAGAGAAAACACATATTTATGTGAAATGTGATATCTAGCCAACTGAGTTGTGCATGTATTCTCCCTGTGGCCAACTGGGCAGAAAGATTAGCACTTTGAAGGATTCGGGTATAAATCTCTAGATTGGTTCACTCGTCGGCCCAATTGTGTGCAAGTGGAATCAAATAACAAATAGCAAAAGCACACATCACAAGAACACCAGATATAACGTGGAAATCCTCAAACCGTGTGAAACACCATGAATCGGAACTGGATAAAAAAATAAGTACTATGAATCTCGCAATTACAAGACACTCACAGATTCCTCCCCGGATATCTCCTACCTAAGGACTTTAGTTACCTCTTGTGTAGCTTCACGCCTCAGCAACTTCATACCGTTGATTGCAACACATTCAATCCGGCGCTTGACTCCCCAAATCTTCTACGAAAGAAGATGATCTTCTATTAGAAAAATATTCTCTCAATTAGATTTCAAACTCAGAACTTTGAGAGGTGAAGTACCACTTTAGGATAGCCCTAGAGTCATTTAAATAGCTTTTAGGACATGCTTAAGGTTGCCTAAGATGATTATGACTAAAACAAGCAGTTTGGACACAATTAGAATCAAATTTCTAATTTTCATAACACTCTGTCGCCTTGTCCTCTTAAGCGAATGGAAGGCCTGCTCGAGCGGATGAGGTTCTTTTTAGCATTTGGCGACTTTCTAACTACATCCGCTCAAGCGAAAGGAAGTGCACTTGAGCAGACCCCTTTTCTGAGGATCCGAAATTTCAGCACTTCTATTTCCCTCCAAACTTTCCTCTTCCAATTCTATTAGACTTCTTTTTATCCTTTTAGTAAACTTCTAATTCTATCTGATTTTCCACTTCTAATTCCGCAAGACTTTCTTCCTTTAATCTTTCCAGTCTTTTAACTCCTAGTCCTCTCAGGCTTCTATCTTCAAAGCAAAAACATAGTCCTTTTTTCTAAAAATAAAAATTACAACTCGATGAACCAAGAGTTTTGTCCAACTCATAAATTAGCCAACACTCAAAATCCTAACACGCTTGATAATTATATCTCCAACAAGAATTTGAAAGAGCGTGAGGTTTTCATTCTTACCATTAAAATGCCTTTACCAGATTAGAATAAAAAAAAAAAAGGAAAATTAGGTGTACAACAATTAAATAAATGCTAGAAAGTCATCCCTCTTTCTTGCTTTCCGGGTATTGACTTGTATCAAATTAATCCAGATTGGCACAAATCTTCCCCTTGAGGCCATCTATTTCATGCTAATCTAGAGCAATGAATAGATGAAAATGACTTACCTTGAGTTAAAATTAGATAAAATGCCAACCCTATCATTATAGTTCAAATGTCTTCTATCAGCATAATTTTGTGGCATTCATCAATCCAATTGTGAAGGGCCAAGAATGTAAATTCATAGGATATTTGGTGAGCCAAAAAAATCATAGGTGAGCCCCATCATAGCGAATAGGGTGGAGAACATACATGGTAAGGTTTTGCCAGCCTCAATCTGTTAGGTTATATGGCTTAATAGAAGTAATGAATCTGATAAACCTGGCTCATGCATTGTCCATGTTCTACTATGCAATCAGAAGATTTTTACATCATAGAGACTATCAATCTCTATTTATAATATCAGCCCCAAAACCCTGTTACACCCAAACACTACTTCTAATCACCGTAGACTTACAATAATAGACTTACTTCTAATCACTGTAGAACATGAACAATGTTGGGGCCCGATTTACCAGATTCATTACTTCTATTGCACCATACAATCTAACAAAATCTATGCTACTTTTACTTTGGGTCTTTACCAGCAACACCCCGTACTAAGCACGAACCAATCTGAACAGAATAGCACGAGGTGTTTAATATTTTGAGAAAAATATTCAAAATAAAAAATTCAAAAATTGTGATTAATTTCAATTTTAATTGAAATAGTGTTCTTCATTGTATTCACAATCAATTAATTTCAATTTTTATCTCACAGGTATATTCATAATCAATTATTTTAATAATTAAATCAACTTATATTTTAATATTCATAATAAAAAATTGTGTTTGGTTCATAATCAAAATTACGTACATGCATTACTTTTAGTCTGTGTTTCAACCCACCACATCTATCTTGATTTTCTTGCATTGATACCGGGACCCAACTGGGCCACCCGATGACCCATCTTATTCGTGGATCTGAAGGAGGACCCATGGGCGACCCAATAGGTGGTGGACTCGTGCGAGGTTGGCTATTTTTGGCCCACCATCCAGCGTCTGATCAAAGAGAGGGAAATGACGTGTTGTAGGAAAAAAATCAGTTTTGTAGCAGATTGTTGTGGGACCCACTGGTTGATCCGATCGCCGATCTTGTCGAGGGCCCAAGTTGTTTGTTTATGGAGATTTGAATTTATTTGAGTGTTTGGTTTTGATTATTCCAGGATATTTGGTTGGGATGATTCGGTAAGGGCTTGATTTTCTTGCGTTGATATTGAGACCTAGGTGGGCTACTCGATGACCCATCTGATCCGTGGATCCCAAGGAGAACCCACAGGCAACCTAGTATTTGGTGGACTCGTGCGAGGTGGACCCTGCTTTGCCCACCATCCAACGTCTGATCAGAGAAAGGGAGAGGACAAGGAACAAAATCATTTTTGCAGCAGCTTGCAGCAAATTGTCGTGGGACCCCACTAGTTGATCCGATCACAATTTGGTCAAGGACTGAAGTTGTAAGGCGATTTGAATTTATTTGGGTGTTTGGTTCTGATTATTCCAGGTTGTTTTGATTGAGAGGATTCGGTGAGGGCTTGATTTTCTTGCATTGATACCATGACCCAGATGTGCCACCCGATGACCTATTTGATCCGTGGATTCAAAGGACGACCCACATGCGACTCAGTAGGTGGTGGACCTATGCGAGGTGGGCCGCCCTGTTTGGCCCACCATCCAGCGTCTGATCAGAGAGAGGGAGATGACGTGTTTTAAGAAGCAGTTAAGAAGTAAGAATTTTTTATTTTTTTAAGTTTAAGTCAATGTTTGGGCATATTTTAAACTCATTCAGTTTTACAGCCGTTCATCTTATTTGGATATGAGGATCCAAATTGTTTGTTTAAGAGGATTTGATTTTATTTGAGTGCTTGATTTTGATTATTCCTTGGTATTTAGTTGGGAGGATTGAATAAGAGCTTGGGCAGGGGCCTAATTTATCAGATTGATTAATTTTATTGCGTCATACAACCTAACAAAATCCAGGCTACTTTTACTATGGGTTTTTATATCTCAAGGGTTTTAGCCTTTTTAGGCGTCCCTCGTTCATGAACCTGTGGGGGAGAATCTTTGAAATATGAGAACATATGGGTCCAATGTCCAGGTGAATGTGAAGGGCAGCATCAGGACACTGTAGTTTTCAGAATAAAATAAACATGGATTGTGCAGACCACGCGCTCAAGTCTATCCCCCTTTTCTATTTTGGTCAAGAAGCATATCATCAATGTATCATGGAAATTAATAGTGTGAAAAGCATTATTTTATTAGTAAGACTGAATAAATGCAGTCACTACTCTTGGAAACCAGTTGGATTCCTCCAAAAATGATAAAAAAAATTTTATTTAGTATAGAGCTGGCTTTATGGCCCTTTTCACAAAAAAATAAAATAATAATAATTATATAAAAATCTTCCATTTTCGATGTTATGGCCCCATTTCCCATCGATCTGATTTTCGCGGGCAAGTTTGGAAAGCTCATGACTTGGGCCTGTCCATCTCTAAAAATTGACTCTCAACCTAAAAATTTAGGAGAGTCGTTTTTTAAAATATATTTACAAAAAATAAAAAACAGAGCAAAGGATAATATTCTCCTATGAACAACGCCAAGTGCAATTAGCACTATGGGACCAATTTGGAGCGAGCCTTTTAACAATATAGGCCATTAGATAATCTTTTCATCCCATGATTTTACATCAAGCCAATTTTACACTTAGGGGTCATTTGTTTCCTGTGAAAATGATTCACATGTCTTGTATATGTAAATGACTCATATGTGGATCAGATTCCACTATTTGTTATTAGCATAACATTTTACATGTGAATCTATGAATATGTTGTAGATTGTTTGCTGATATCTCAACATTCAAGCAACATCAATGGTTGAAAATTGGACACATTACAGTGTTTGAGCTTCTGAAGAATATGAACAGTCCTGATTTTATAGGTGGGGCCCAGAACATTAAAAAAATATAAAAGGCGGACCGGGTATGTTAGTAACAATATGTTGTATATTGTTTGATGATATCTCAACCTCCATGCATCATCAACGGTTGAAAATTGGACACATGACCGTGGTTGAGGCTTTTGAAGAATATGAATGGTCTTGATTTTACAGGTGGGGCCCAGAACAATAAAAAAATCATAAAAAGCGGACTGGGTATATTAGTAACAATAGATTAGTCAAACGACTGTAATTATGTTGATGGTATTTCAACCTCCATGCAGCATCAACGGTTGAAAGTTGGACACATGGCCGTGTTTGAACTTCTTAATAGAATGAATGGTCCAGATGTTAAAAGTGGGGCCCAAAAAAATAAAAGGCGGACTGCTCATAATGACACTATAACAGTCTGCCTTGTAACAATAACATGTGAAAATGTTTCACACCTCTTGAGGTGTGTAAATCAAATGCACTTTTTGAGTTGGTTTTCACACCGTTTACATGTGAGTTTTACACATATGAATCAAATTCACACAAAACAAACGTGATATATGCGTAACAGAAATGCATGTGATTTAATTACATATGTAAATGGGCACAAACAAACGACCCCTTAGTGAACCTTTATTCATTGTTAAATTAAATCTTATAAAAAATCAATAGTTAAGATGTCATTAAATCTTGAGACTATTAAATTAAGGGTTGTAATTTTTTTTTTTAAATCTCTTCATCCATGAGGAGTCCTTTCCATCAACCCTCATAAAAAAAAAAAAAAAAAAAAAAAAAAAAACCCTTACATCTAAATGAGCCCTATGAGCTGGACTACATATAAGCAATATGCTATATTCTCGTAAGGAATATTCTCCTAAATCAAGTACTTATGAAAGTTGAATACATGTATTTTTTTTTCCACTTTCCCTTGTTAAAAAAAAATTCTTTTATATTAGATCATATTTATTTCATGAGGTACTGAACTTTTTTTTTTATATATATATATTTGTTCACTTGTCTATGAGTGATACTTCTCACATAAAAATCAAGGATAAAATCTTGATTATACACGTGAGACTGCGGTGCGTTGCCATGGGGCCTTACCATGAGTAACAGGTAGTGTAAGATCAAACCTGGCCTTGCGGCTCAACTATCAATAATTTGATGGTATAAAATTTTGATTTGTTCGCTCAAATTTTTATTTTTGGCCGACCTTTATTTAGTATCAAAGTCTTATTAATACTATGACTACCGTGCGTCGGCGGTTCTTGATAGAAACATCACAAGCAATCATTTATTAATAATCTCCCAATTGGCTCGTGGGGTCGGTGAGAGTCAACGCTCAACAGGCGTCTGGGACAGTCAACAGTGGCAGCAGCAAAATCTACAGGAGAAGCTCCTAAGTCCTACCACATGGCCCTAGAATTTTTTTTGCAACCCCCATGAGTTGAGAGTGGATCGATATCGGATTATGTGCCATTTGGTCCAAAATCTCATTTGTATTAAGTTGTACATATGATGTGATGTAGATTGAATTAGTCATTGTAATTAAAAAAAAAAAAAACTCTTCTCCATGTATTTCTATTCATCTAATTTAAAATTCTATTTATTTTTTATAACATTATCACGATAATATTTAAAAAAAGCCCTAATTCAAGTTCTATAATCCAACAATTCTCTAGCACAACCTTATATGTGTCAACAAGGGCGAATCCATATATAAGGGTTTGCGGTTGAAACCACACTCATTTCTAGAAAAAAAACCCCGCACAAAATCCAAAAATTTAGTTTTTATTTTTTATATACTTGCCCCTTTCTCAAATATTTCTTTTACATACATCACCCAAGTTAAGAATTTCTTGGGCCCCCGGTGTGGCAATGCTCTTGATGCCATTGATATGTATGGCCAACGCTACACTATACTTATAAAGTATAAAAATACTATCTTTCGTCGGCATCAAAATGGATGCATGATTGAAGGTCTTAAATATGTCACATCAAATATTTCCGGGAATACTAGAATCCTCGATCCTGTCAAGAGATCTTTGCATTTTTGTATTCATTGGAAGCTGCAAACTATGAATCAAGTCTTCCATTTCCCACCAAAACTAGCACAAGGAGGCATAGAAATGAAATAGAGGATTGGACCAAATCAGACACATTAGCTAACTATGGACCATATAGAGCTATTCGCCCGAAATATTTTTTTATTTATCCATTTTTTATGGAAATATTTTTTTATTTATCCATTTTCTTAAGGATTGATATGTGTTGAGGGTGGACGTTAACGTTAACGTTAACGTTAACATTAACAGAAAGGAAAAAGAAAACAGTTTCATTCGTCTTCTTCCTCCTTTCTCTCTCCCCAAATCCAATTAAATTAATGAGTTAAATGGGTCGAAAACTTTCTGAATTTCCATCTTCCATATACAAAAGCAACCTGAAAGAAGCCTCCATCTTTCAAAAACACTTGAGTAGATGGTAGATACGATCCTGTTGTCCATTTGTATAGTACATGGTTAAGGGCTCATGGCTGACAAGATCTACAAATTCATTTGGATAAGAACATCACTGAAAGGAGCCATGTTAGGTGGACAAACCCTGGGGACCGAACTGTGGCCCGGTCCTCAGGAGAGCCACAGGATCCCAGGAGGATCCCAGGGTTTGTCCACATGGACTTTCTCCACTGAAAAACATAAGATTCACAAACGAGAAGAAATGGGCTTTCATTGGGAAACAACTGTCTCAACCGATTGACACATGAGCTCAAGAATATTCACAGCTTTCCTCTTTGCCCGATCTGTACCATTATCAGCAAAGTCCTTTAGTGCCTCTTCAACTCCAAGAACCCTTGCAGTTGTGAGATGTTGCACGTTACCTGTGCATAGTGACCATAACAAAGCCGCAACATTCTCCTTGTTGCGTGGGGACCCAGTCCGCATCACCTCTACCAAAATGGGTATTGGTTATGCCTTTCCTATCGCCAGTTTCCCCTCTGGATGACTTGCAAGGATAGCCAGAATCGTAAGTGCCTCATCCATCATCCCACACCTAGCATCCCCCAATTCATTGATGAAAAAAACAGTCCGAAGATTTCCTCATTCTAGAGTAGCGCCCCCAAAAACTGTTTTTTTCCATCAATGGATTGGATTTGGGGAAGAGATGAAGGAGGAAGAAGATGAAAAAATCTGTTTTTTCTTTCGGTCCAGGTTTGTTAAGGTCAACGTCCATTATCGCTTTGAGCGGTCATAATTATGGTTGAGCCGTCGCTCTCACAATAGAATTATTGTTGTGCAGTTTTCTATTACCAATTGGAGTGTAAAGATCCTACAAGTGATATAAGAGCTACCATCCTCAAAATATAAAATGAGAGTCGATATCGACTATCTCGAAAAAAAAAAAAAAGGGTAAAAAGAAGGGGGGTTTTTGGGTAAATTGTCCTATTTGGTGCATAGTTGGCTAATTTGTTTGATTCGGTCCAATGGCCATATTAAGTAGTTTTTTTTTTTTAATATAAAATCCTAAATGAACAAAAAAAAAATAAAATGAAATGAGGAAATATGAATATTGTGCCACTCAACTGATTAGTGATTCGATCCTTAATTTTAGGTTAGTTTTAAGGTCTTCAAAGTTTGAACATCAAGCAACTAATCGTGATAAACATTTTTACAATTATTAATATTCAAAGGTAATAGAGAATTGAAGATTTTCATTTGAGGGGTGCAAACCCAAACAAACCCAAGATTTTCATATGGGTTTTAGGGGCGGATGCATGATTTTTTTGTGAAATTTTAAAATAAAGGCAAAATTTTTATTATGATTTTAGAAGTGGGCAAGGTCAACCAAGGGAACGGTCGGGGATGTATTTGGATTTGCCCCTGTACAAAACTGCAAAACTAGGATCGTTGTGAGTTTAGGGAGGTCAATGTGAAGATATATGATGAAATATACCATAGATCATGTGACTATTTCGTTTTCATGATATTTAAATTATTATAGTGATGGTTAGGTATTTATTTTTCATCATATCTCAAACCAATTCTCGTTAAATAAGAGATTATTTGATAAATGCTTACCTTTAAAAGTTTGAATTACTGGGGTGAATTCCACATCCTACGAAGTGTGTGTGTGGACGAGAAAGAGAAAGAGAAAGAGAAAGAGAAGGAGAAGAGATCATCTGCTGGTGGCATTTGTGTAATTTACAGGCGGAGTCGGCAGAAAATTTAAACAAAAGACGCGACACGTCACCGTCGATGAGTCCAAAGCTCCACCTCGATGGTCGAACCGGTTCAATGCATTTTCAGCGATTTCATCGCTACCGGCGGGGCCCACCACTTTTGTCCCCGTCTCCAATTATAAAATATTTATGTCCTTGTATACAAATATTTTCCTCATTTGTAATAAGATTTGGGATTCTGTGCATGAACCTGGGAAGAGATGACGTGACACACTCACTCCTTTCTCTTTTCTTTTCTTTTCTTGTACTCTTTTCCTTTTCCCTTCTCTTCTTTCCCTATCGAGGAAAACGTCATTTAATTCTCCATCCACTCTATAAAATGACACAAGGGACACCAATCTTCCCTTTTATTTACGGATATGCCATCCAAGTTTTACATTGAGAGAGAGAGAGAGAGAGAGAGAGAGAGAGAGGAAAAAAAAAAACCCTCACATGTGCTTTGATAAGATTGCATTGTCCAGGAAAGTATCTTTCTGCCTCCCATGCTTTTTCGAATTTTGGCAACTTAATAATATCACCCCAGAGAGGTTGAGATTCTCTTAGCCTTATTAACATTGAGAATTAAGGTGTATATGTGCGGTTCGGATCGATTTCGAGGAAAAATTATTAACTAAATCAAACTCATAGATTTTTCATTTTTCCAAACCGAATCAAACCGTCTATGTGCTCAAACCAAGCCAAACCGAAAGGAATTTCGGTTACGGTTTTTTCTTTTCTTTTATTTTATTTTATATTTTTTATATATAAAAATGATAGTTCAATTGGTAAGAGACGTTGGACTTCCAAGTGACGGAATGAGGGTTCAAATTTTCTTCAAGTAATTTTTCATATTCTTTTATATATTTTATAAAAAAGATATATTTATATAATTAGTTTTGCTCTGTTCGATTTTCTTTTTCTTTTTGAAATGGTAACAAAACTTTACTAAAAAGAGGAAAGAGGTACAAAGCTGAAAAAGTAAAAGAGAGAAAAGTTCGGTTCTATTTGGTTTGAGCGGTTTAACCGCACATTCAAACCAAAAATCAAAATGAATCCAACGGTTTGATGGAAACTCGAACCGTGACCGAACCGATCTACTACAAAACCGATCCAAGCCGTCCGGTTCGGATCAACATGACTCTGTTCAACGATTTCTTTATGCACCACTATTGAGAATCTTTCATTCCCAAAATAAATGAAAAAAAGATTTATTTGGTAAGAATAAATGTAAAAAATTAATTGCCATAAAAAGCGTATTTGTTATCCATCATTCATATTCACCTTTTATTTTAATTTATCTATTAAATTTTAAATGCCGTTTGGGTACATTTGTGTGGCTGCGTTTTCATGAAAAAAGCTTGTAAAGCAAAAACACTTTAGTTCAATATGAGTAATCTATGTTTGGTGCGAATATTTTTTGTACGAGGGAAAGTAAAATAATTAGCTAACTTTTCCTCAATTCTGCAACAACTCCTTACTATTAATGGGAGCTCAACTTGGTTTTTGGTGGATCTGATCTCACAGATAGGCTCTAAAAATATATTTTGTTAGAATACATATGAATTTAGTTTCACGAAACAGATAGGGCCTAATAGATTACATGAAATCAAATGAGCCCTTACCACCCCCCCTATTTTAAGGAATTGATACTGAAAATCAATTGGCATCTTCCGTGCGAATTCAACTTGGTGTGACAACTTGATTCGAAAACTCATGTTCAGATTTTTTATTCTTCTTTAACCTAACTCTTGCAATTCACATTTCAATGGTGTAGCCATCAATAGGATTGACTAATCTTCTACTCAGGAGAAGCACAACCTCCTTATCCATAGCCACAGGGAATTAGCTCCATAATTAAGCAACTGTTGCATACAGGACAGGAGGCCAATATATGGATTCGGATCCTGTGTAAGTGCATTTCTCTTTTCTCCGCTCCCGCATGTGGCAGTCCCTAATTTGTCCAAACCTCTGTTGGGACGAAACAGGGAATCCTCTTCCCCAATATAAATAAGAGTTACAAATTATTATTTTTTAATTGGTGGAATCACTGGCCAAGGAGAGATACTGCAAACTGTAGATCAGGACTAGGATTTTTTTATAGGAATCCATATATGGTCTATATACTAAAGAGACTAGGTGTCTATCACTTGGCACCTTGCTATCAGTGGTTTGACAAATGTATGTCACATATTTGAAGCGTGAGCTCTGAGCTTTAGATAATGTTACTGACATTACACTGTCTATGTCTGGAAAAAGATGTCATAACATGTTGCAACTTAGTCCTATATGCCACTTACCCTAACAACAATAAAACTCAAAAGAGAAAACTATGGACATGGACCAAGACGTGCATCAATGTGGAATGAATAGTTGGGGTGCACCGTAATAGCATATTTTTCCTTAATCTTTTTCCTCTGTTTTATACTCTTGCTAGATGTTGGCTTTGAGTTGTTTCATTACATAGAGACAACGATAATGGAAATCATAAATAAGTGAAACGAATGGAATCAGAGAGAGAGAGAGAGGGAAACGTTTCTTTTAATGACATTCCCACATGCAAACACGTATTTGTCATGGCCGAGGAGAGGTCCTCGTGAGTCGTGCCTACCCCTCTTTGAGGGTACAATTAAAATGTTCACATGTAGATGTCCCCCAGGTGAAAATTCTACTGTTAATGCATGCATCTAATGACCAAGAAAGCAAATCCACTTAGCTCTAAGTGGGTCAAAATAGTTGAAACCCATGTTCATAGATTAGGTGAAGCTCGTGCCCCAGAGAGAGACTGTAAATACCTTCTCTTGAGAAAATGCAAGCATGTAGAAGATCATAACCTCCATGAAACTTATTCAAACAAACCTTTTCAATAAATTCAGCCATTCTAGAAGGAGCTGAATAGAAGGAAGAAAAACTGCAAATCATATTGTAGCAGAAAGGCAAGGCTGGGCACATCCTAACCTACTCATGATAAGAACCCTACGAAACTCAAAATTGCTAGCGGTTGAAATTAATGCAAATGAATGTCGAATGTCAAAATATTCTCAATTCCTTGTATAAATAATTCTTCCCAATCATGAAGGGTAAATTAGGGGTTCAACTAATGTTCTCTTTAGCACATAGCTTAATGACAATAAACACAACTGGACATAGCATGTATATAACAACTTTGAATGGTCTTAGAGACACTCGAAACTTTAGTCCCTTGCCTGTAGCGGCTTGAAGCTCTCAACCTCTGCGAACCTAGTACATATAATATATATAGGGGTTTTCAAGTGAGGGATTTCCTCACCATATGTGGTGATGAACTCTCTTTTTGAGGATGTTTCAAGTATAAAAGGTGTACTCCATTCAAGTACAAAAGCCCTCTTGTACTTGAAACCTCCCCAAAAAGGGAAGTCCCTCACCACACATGGTGAGGGAATCTCTTACTTGAATATTCTCATATATATATAAAATAGAATCTGGTTGTGTGATTAATCTATCAATATTGTATGTAGTTAGAGGAAATTATATCTCACATAGGATTTGTTAAACATTTATATTGCATATGGTTTTAACCATTTATCTGATAAAAAAAAAGTTATGAAAGTTGGAGGAGGATAGAGTTTTGAAATAATTTTTTTTTCTTGGGAATTTCCTATATTGTAGTGCAAGCCTTTAGGGGTTGTTTGTTTCCAACATTTACATTTGTTTCATGGACTTTACATATGTAAAAATGTTGTGTAACCGGGTTTATTTTCATTTTTTACAACTTCCTCCCTCACACTTCCTTTGGTAAAATCATTTACATAAGCAATTGATGTGATTTCCGTAACACACAAGAGAGGCACCAAGTTGGTGTTTTCATGACATATTTGTTTCTGTTGGAGCCTTTTGTGCAAAAGGTCTAGCTTTTTTGGATGGTGGCCATTGAGAATCCCACATTGTTCTAGAGGAGGGGTTCCATAGGAAGTTTTTTTGTTTGATTACACTGTCTAGATTCCCTTCATGTGCACATTTCCCCTTTTGCATGTTGGCATGCTAACCAGTTAGAACACGAGTAGCAAAGGCTTTTTTTTTTTGGTTATAAAGTAGCAAAGGGTTGTTGTGGAAAGTAGCAAAGGGTTGTTGTGCCAGACTTATTAGAAAGTCTTTGATGACTAAGGGTTTATAATAAGGAAAGGAAAATAAAGGAAAATGAGGCAATGAATAAACACATTTATGTACCAGAACGACGGTGCCCACTAGCTTATGCTCCCATCACAACTAACAGGAGCAAAGATTTATAGATGGCAAAGGATGCGCATAAAATGAAAATCTTATGATCATGTTAACATTTGCCTCATGAAGATTTGCTAGCTTAACAATGCACTTCTTTTTATGTGTGGTCCATGTGTGAGAGTCTCGTAGGTGAAATTCTTGCTTGATTGCATAATCTGGAACTAGGATTGCAATTGAGTTGAATTTGGGGTGAAACCATGGTGGATCTAAACCCGGATCCATTTTCATAAAACGGAAACAAGGTTTATATCCAATATCAGCTGAAAAAAAGGGTTGGGTCTAGATTTCGATTCGAGATAAGATGTGGAATGTATTAATATAATTGGATGAAAGGGCCTCAAAATAGATATTAAAAAAAAATACAAATGGGCTATTAAATGGTAAATAACTAAAGCTAAGTGATTGGAAAAAAAAAAGCTAAGTATTTCCTCATATATAAACATTATTCAAGCTATGTTGGCCCTTAAAACATGTATATTTTGATATAATTGTCTTGGATCCGGATCCATGGGTTTAAACATATAAGGATTCAGATCTAGATCTTGTATGCTCGTATCAAGATCTAAAATCAAATTTCTCCTAAATAAAAAATAGGTTTTATACACAGTTTATTCAAAATTGGACTTTTCAGGTAGACACAGTGTACACATGTTGTTTTGATTGTTTGCATTCTAACCAGTTACAACAGAAAGCATCATAGTGTCATTATGCCAGATTCATCAGATCGACTTTGATTACTATGGACTACAATAGTGTCTACCATAAAGCACGCACAAAATGCGGCACGAAATTCTTTTACCTTGTGCCGATTCAAACCCATGACATGTTGGTACATACCATCCTAAATTGTCACCAATACACTCAAAATACCTAAGCGTTAAATGTGCAACAAACTAACTACTTAATAAAGGAGACATGAATAAACACGTTTAACGAAGGCTGTGCCTACTTGCATACTTGCCCATTGAAAATGGTTGATGGATGCCAAATGATGCAAACCCCCCGCCCCCCCTGTCCCTTTTTTTTTTCATAGTAATTTGGGTCGGAGCTTTAACGCAAAGGATTTATTTAACGGTGTGCATTGAAAATCCTGTACTTATTGTGGACAACTCCTTTTATTTTTATTATAGTAATTGTGGTTGGAGTTTTAACGCAAAGGATTACTTTTTTTTCCCCTTTGTGTACGGTGGACATGAAAAATCCTGCACCTAGTATGGGGTTCCGGTGGGTGAGTTTCTTTGCCGCAATGCACCATTTAGAACATCAGTACGTAGCAATGTGTCATGTACACATGACCCTTTGCTTGTTGGCGTGCAAACCAGTTAGCATTAGCAACAAATCATTGTACCAGATTCATTAGAAAAGCTTTGATGAAACGAGGTTTATAATAGAAAAGGACACAGTGGACATGATTCTGCTCACTTGCATACCTGCCCACACAATTAGCTCACTTGCTCCTATTAATATAATCTCTCTTTCAAGCAAAAAAAAAATTAGCTCACTTGCATACCAGCCCACACAATTAGCAAGGGTAATAATGGTCTATAGATGGCAAGGGATGCGCATAAAATGAAAATTGTAAGATCATCTTGACATTGTTGGTATAGAAAATTAGCTTGGTATAGAAAATTGCTGATGTAATGACTTTTTATTTTATCATTGTAATGACAGGAAAACACCTTACACATTTCATCCTGGAAAGGTTCATTTGATTCCTCCAGATAAAACCTAGTTTGGTGGATTAACAATCAGTAATATATTGGCCTCGTTAAAGATTAAGAACCACATTTGCGTGGCACTGCAGAAAATTAAATTTGTGCCAAATCAATTAGATCCTTGTTGGAAATGCTTTTCTATGGAATCATAGAAAAGTTAAATCATTTCACTTTTATGGACAAATTTACTTTATTGTAGATTCTATAAAATGAAATTTACTGTAGCACGAAAAAACATTTTCACTTTTATGCTTTTAACATAAAAGCCAAAAAACGAACACGCAAGCGTTACCTAAAACCACGTACTGCTTTCATAATTAACATCCACTCTCTTTCTGTTTTATCGTGTGCCCAATGGATATTATTAGAACAACTTTCTATCGCACTTAGATTGCAAATCCAATAAATCTTCTTTTTTATAGTAACGTTTTGGACTATAGTAGTATAGTTCCCTTCCATTCATCTACAATCAACTTGTTGTGTCACAATAAGAAAGGAAATACCACCTTTGCCCAGCTCTGTTTTTCAACCTTCACATGGTCAATTTGGAAAGAGAGAAATTACCGCATATTCTGTAACAAAGCGAAACCTTAGGAGCGCACACACTGACTCAATCATTCAGAAAATTAGAACTAGAGCTCTATTCCTTTATCTTGATGTTTTCAGCTCTATAGCAGCTTCGTGGGACCTGACGTTCGCTCCTTCAATAGATTCCTACGTGACCATCAAGAATCATGAAGATTGGAACCCGTTCATCTCTCCACAAAATGGATTTAGTGTCGGCTTCCTAACAGATGCAGTAAATAACCCAACTTGGACTCTAATCAAAGAGGATGAAGACATGTTCAAAGCCTCATTTACCATCATCTCCCATGTGGCCAGCCACTGCCGAAATCTTATCATCTACTCATATTACAAGATACTAAGAGAAGCATTTTTGGATCCATCCATATCTCATTGGCAGTAGAGATTCAAATCTAGGACTTTAAATAATTTAATCAAGAACCTAAAAGTTGAGGTCTTTAGTAAATCTTATAAAGCTGGGACCCACCTTTCTCGTAGAGTCAGTAGCTACATAAGTAATGGCCAATTAACCGGATTTGCTGATTAAACTTGCTATGTTGTGCCCATTTTACTTGCATTGTTGCTGTGTTTCTTTGGTCTTTCTTATATTTTGTCCTCTCCCTTTGCCTCTTTATATGGCTGCTCATCGGGTTGAGTTTTTCTTGTTTTTAGTAGGCGGGTTTGTGGGTGTTCTCACAGCCAGTTTGGATTCTCTCTCTTCCTTTTCTTTGTCGAGATTAGGTAAGCGATCTTCGAGCTATATCTCATTCTTTTATTCTTTGTAATCTCTCTTTAAAAAAACAAACTCTTAACTTTAAAAAAAAAAAAAAAACCCTTGTTGTGCCATAAAGACTTGAGTTGAAGGATTTATATATGGGTAATATTCAATTGGGAGAACTTTTTTGTTGTGGACCCCATTTGGGGATGGGACCATGGGGGATGGAAATATCTTTGTGAGACCACCATAAATATCAAGTTTGACTCCAAACTCATGCCCCTAGTCTGTTCATGTGTGGCCAATAAGTTTAATGGCTTCATATTTAAAGAAATATTTAATATTCAATCCAACGGTTCAATCCATTCGAATGCCTGTCAATCCTTAGAATTAGTGACTATTAGAGAATTTTCTATTACTTGTTAGGTTTGGATGTGTTGCTAATTGAGCCCCACAAAAAAAGTTTTCGGATTCTCATATGACATAGGAGAACTAGTTCTAACTTAAATATTTCCCCTTATATAAAGCCGAACTCATTAATGAAGCAGCTTATGTAATCTTGCATAATCCTTCCTATATATGGAAAACCAATATATTTGAAATCTACAGGGAGATGGTGACAGCGTGAGGTCATAACTCATAACAGCAACCTGCGGGTTACAAATTATTCAGCTCCCGCGAGGCATTTCTATGTGTCTGCACCTTCGCTTCCGTCTTCTCTCTTTTATATATAGATCATTTGAGATCTCTACGTATCTTTCATTCTTTCCTGGTCCTCTTGCAACACCTATTTAGTCTCTTCCTCTTCATAAAAATCCCATCTTTCTACCTTCTTCTGTCTCTCTCTCTCGTTTCCATCACCTGGGGTCTTTTCATTTCTTCTCGTTTTCGACGAACGCAGCTGTGTTCCGAGATTTCGGGCGATTCTGTGAAAGATGTGTGGAGGAGCGATCATCTCGGATTTCATCCCGGCGTCCCGATCGCGGCAACTCACCGCCGGCTATCAGTGGACCGACCTGAAGAAAAGCGCCAGGGCATCTAAGAAATCGCAAGCTGTCAATGGCGATGATGATTTCGAGGCTGATTTCCTGGATTTCAAGGACGATTCTGATGAGGAGGGGGAAGTAGTAGACGTGAAACCCTTCGCCTCCTTATCCAATCCCGGCTCTTTCTCGCGTGGTAGGTAACTAGTTTCTGATTTTTTTGGGGGTTTCTGGTGATGAGTTTTCGGTTTTTTCATGGGTTTATCAGAAAGTTTATATCTTTTTTCCTTTTGGATGTTTCTCTCTGGATTTTAGAAGTGGGTTTTCTGTTTGTTACTGTTTTGGTTGATTTATGCCTGTAAAGCTTGCTCCTTTTCTCTCTCTCTCTCTCTCTCTCTCTCTCTCTCTCTCTCTCTCTCTCTCTCTCTCTCTCTCTCTCTCTCTCTCTCTCTCTCTCTTTCATCCCTTCCTTTCCTTTTGTTTTGAGATTTGGGTTATATTTCTTGACACTTTTTTTAAGTGGATCTCTCTGAAGATTTTGCGATTTTTTTTTTTTGTTAGAAACAGAGTATTTCTTGTTTTAGGTTTCATTTGATCGAACATATTAGATTTACCATGTTCCGAAATTTATTCACTTATCATTTTTAGAATCCAGCCAGTAAGATTAAGTGTGTTTGGATGCACCCCAAATTGCAAAACCATATGAGATTGGTTAACCCTGTTTAGTTTTTTTTTCTTACTTTTATTGTGATCGGTAGCGAGATCATGATCATATGGCTCTAATAGTGATATTTACTTGGGTAAAACAGGATCCCACCTATAATAGGATACCTGATTAAACCCCATCATAAACATAAACGCACAGGTAAAAGGACAATCTTTCATTCTACCGATGTATTGAAACCGATTGCGATCTGGGGTACATCCAAATGCACCCGAGATAGCTATTTGAAAAAAAGAGTTGGCTCATTTCTTCTCCGTGTCTAATGGGGTCTTTCTGAATTGTCGTTAGCCTTTCTCATCATCGTCCCATTTAAACCCAGCAGAGAAAATGATTCTTTGTTGCAATTCTAATTTGTATTTTAGCAAAATGTGAGAGTCTCTATTCCTATCTCTCTTGCAGTTTACCTACTGTAAAATAGGATTACATTATCTATTCCTTATTGTCCACTGTGAATTTCTTCTAAGTTGTGTAGAAAATATAGAGGAGGACATAGATCAGTTCCAGTTGCAGAGTCTGTATCACTGCAGCAATCATCCACCGCAACTGCTGATTGCCCCTTCCAGTGGGCAATAATGGGGTCATCTTTTGTTGATCTTAACTATTTAATCAGATGGCAGCCGCTTGAAATGTTAGGCTGTTCAATATCACTACATGAGGAGTGATACTCGGCTTTGGATTGGTTCCATACAATTAAAGATGTTATATTATGTAATTGAAGATTTTATTAAACCATAGTAGAATATGAATTTTTTTTTTTTTTTTTTGGTACGATAGAATAGGAATTGATCACATCTTTTTGCTTGTGTCTTGTCTAGCAATGAATATCAACCTAGTCAGTGTGATTTGGGAGCCTAACAATTCACAGGGGTTTTCGATACAATTGAAAGAAAAAAAAGATTGTTGAGCCCTACTAGGGGATCCGGTCTGGATTCACTGCAAATCTTTTGAAACTAGAGAGAGCTTATTTCAATAATCTTAAGAACAAACATAGTCTATTAGTGAAGATAGAAGGCCCCGAGAGGATGATTTTGCGATGTTCATGCAAATGCATATTTTTTTTAGATTGTCATGCTTTTTGTTTCATATTTTTCATTTACTTTAATGTGATTCTTTTTCTCAGTGACATGAAATAAAGGGAAACCATAAAAACTGATGGAAATCCTTTATTGTCATATATGCAAGATCATGCTGATATTTATTTGCTCTGCTTGGCTCTGTATCATTTCTATTTATTTTTTCTCATTGACAAAAGGATCTATTGCAGCAAAACCAGTGGAATTCAATGGCCCTGCTGAGAGATCTGCTAAGCGAAAGAGAAAGAACCAATACAGAGGGATCCGACAGCGCCCATGGGGGAAATGGGCTGCTGAGATCAGAGACCCTAGAAAAGGGGTCCGGGTCTGGCTTGGAACCTTTAACACTGCTGAAGAAGCTGCAAGAGCTTATGACGCTGAAGCTAGGAGAATCCGTGGCAAGAAAGCCAAAGTGAACTTCCCTGAAGATTCACCACCAGATACTCGAAAACGCTCCATGGCACCAACTTCTCATAAAGTTCCAAAACAAAACTTGTCTGAGAAATCAAATCTTAACCAAACCTTCAACTTCGTTAATAACCCAGATCATGAGTTCTATGATGCATTTGGATTTATGGAAGAGAAAGCATCTGTCAAGCCATCTGGTTGTATGGGTTCCTTTCCTACAATTGGAAACCCAATCAAACTCGATGCTTTTACACCTACTGATTGCGGAGCGGTTGGTTTTCACTCAGATGAAGGGAGCAATTCCTTGGAGTGTTCGGATTTTGGGTGGGAGCATGAGTCTAAAACCCCAGAGATCTCATCTGTTTTTGCCACTACCTTTGAAGAAGATGAATCTGGATTTCTGGAAGAGGTCCCTGCAAAAAGGCTGAAGACCAATGCTGGCGATTCTGTGCCTGTTGAAAATAACATCGCATTCAAACTGTGTGAAGAGCTGTCAGCCTATGAGTCCTGCATGAAGTTTCTTCAGATCCCCTATATGGATGGAAGCTCAGACCAATCACTTGAGAGTCTGTTGAGTGGAGATGCTGGTCAGGATGGTGCGAATTCGATCAATCTCTGGAGCTTTGATGACCTGCCAGTGGCAGGCGGTGTTTATTGAGGGATATTATTCCCTGTTGCTGTTGCTGGTGTTCTGTAAATAAGACATGTCAGTTGTTCTAATCACCATCTCTGTTTTTACAGTGGCTGTTTAGATTAATAATTGTGCACTTCCAGTCAAATGAAAAAACAGAGATAGGATCCTCAGAAGAATGGAAGGACCCTCATAGCCTCCTTAGTTTTACTTGGTAGGCACATTCGTGACCCATCTCTGAGCAATTCTCATGCCATTGGTTTGGTAGGACCCTCAGATGTAAATGCCCAATCGGCGTGGCGCTGGCCATATTTGGATTTTTTTTTCCATTGGGGAGGAGTTATAGGCTTGCCTCTTTTGCAGGGGGCCCAGCAGATCAATGGCTTGGATCATAAAATCATGGCACCCATGTCTATGAAATCAAGTACCTGACTAGCAAATAACATATTGAATGAGACCTAGGAACCTACAAATCATCTTTTTTTTTTTTTTTTCAATCTGAGATGTTATCCATGTTCCTTTTTGTTTATTTTGCGGGCAATTCAAAATTTTCCACTCATGGTGATCCTTTCCTTCATCTGTTGTTTCAGGATCTCAATATGGTGAATGGGGTGGAGAAAGCAGATGCTTCAGCAGCTATTTGGTGAATTTTCAGAGTCTGGTTGTTCTATATAAGTGTAGGTATAGTGTTTTACCCTTGTTTTATAAGTTGCTTCTGTCTGTGTGTCTGCGTTTTGGTTCAGTGACAATGTTTGGGATAATATGGTGAAACTGAAATTGATAAAAGACTGCCTATGTTATTTAGTTCTGTCCTGCTACTGGATGGTGTCTTGAATTCCTTAGATAACAGATATAGCAGCCTGTCTTTGTCAAAAACTGCTGGGTTTTTTTTTGGGGCTGTGAGGCCATCATTGGTGTTCAGATTGGTTCATTTAGCGGGTCCTAACCATCTAATGGGGTTATACTGAAGCTTTGGGGTCACCTAATCCTCAGCTACCCTTTCTACCAAAGAAGGGGAATAAAAAACCCTCAGCTACCCATCAACCACCCCTTTCACAGGATCTCTTTCCATTCATTACTGATTTCCTTGGTTCTTAAGGGCGGAAATCTGTGTGAACAGTTGCAATTATGGGGTCATGGCTATTTTTTCTCTCAATGTGTGCCATAATTTTGAGATGGGATTTTTGTTGTGATATGTGTTGGACATAAAATTACATCCATAGATGGTTGGTTAAACGTGCAAAAATATTTTGCTAATTATCATTACATTTCATGTGGATCATAGTAAGGATGATTTTATTACGGTACTCATAGGAGTGGCTTAAGGTCATCATCTCTCTCTACAAGAGATAGAATTAATATTCCCACCCAAACTGATGAGTTGTTTGCAATTTCCAGGCGAATCCTCTTTTTCTGTTTTCTTTTGTTGGTCTGCCCATTGTTAGCAAATATGGGGAGTGGTGGAAAGGAAAAGGAAACACAAAAAGAAAGAGAGGTTAGGGTGAAACTTTGTATTAAATAGTGGGCAATGGTCACTTGTAAATTCTCTGATAAATGGCATATGCCAAAAATATTTGTCAGGCCTGTTTGGTTACTCGCATTGAATTCATGAGGATTTTATTGGGAGTTACATCCAAAGAGTACTAAGGAGGAGGCTATGAGGTGTTATGCGTCTTGAGGTGGAGATATGGACAATATGGTTTGAACTTCCCTTTTGGAAGATTTTTATTTATTCTGGTTGTTAATGGTAACCATTTCCTACAAAGATAAGAATAATTGAGGATTTCCTTTTATCTAGTCCCGTTTTCAATTCTCATCATGGGTATTTACTTGGGAACTGGTGATCCACCCCCAATCCCCCATATGGGCTAAACGTGCTCTTTAGTGGGAACATCTTGGTGGCCGTTCTTGTCCCAAGCCCAAGACCAGGTCTAGGTCCGGCCTGAGCCTACTCTACTGCAAGCACGGAGGAGATGCCCTTTTGCCCTTTTGGTGTGGTCGCAAGCGTTTCTTTTTATTTTGAGAGAACTAAAAAAAAAAAAAAAAAAAGACCCTAGATGGCCACTAATCGAAAAACATGCTACTAGTTAATATGGTATGGAAGTAGTTCCCTGACTGAAATCACTTTTAATTTATTTTGTATTAAAGATTTAAACGTGTGACGATGTCGTCGCATTCAAATCCATATAAATCGCTTGAGACCCTATTGTCTCGTTTTTCCTTCTATTGTTTCCCCCCACAAACTCCATTTACTAGAACTCTACTCCATATTTCTTTTTCAAAACGCCAATAAAGTCATAGACCTTGTGAGGGTATGGAAGGATCTTGGAGACACTCTCCTTCTCCATGCATTTCTTCACCCAAGCAAGACACTCATTCTTTATGCTGAAATTGTCATCAGTCTCATACATGGTTCAATGGAACAAGCACCACATCCACATACTCCAAGCTCTTGCCATCATAAAATGGTTTGTCTTTGAGCTCTCTTTCCAATAGTTTCAAGCAGTTGATTAACTCTTTCTTAGCTGCCTCTTGAGCCTTTACCTTGCTCTTCCATATTCGTAACCCACACTAATAGAGTTCTAGTTCTAGTTTATTTTGGTATAGAAAGCTAACAATTGCATATGATAAAGGTTGGAGAAGAGGTAGATTTGATGAATTAGTGACGATGTCGGTACTAACTCTCGATAAAGTTGTATTCTAGCGGGAATACCGATTCTGTTGCATCAAACATATAGGTATCTCTTTTGGATATTGGACCTTTGATAATGTGCTTTTTGGAGTAAAATTTTCCTTTATTTTTCTTCCTTGAGGTTGCGTGGGCCGTGGGGCACGTTCTCTCCACCTGCATCTGTCCGCTAGCAGACAAGACAGAGTAGACAACCTTCACCGAATGGAGACAGATATAAACACAAGTAACTGCATTCATACTCAAAAGGAGTCAAGAAGGTTGGAGAGCTACCAATCAATCGATCAATCAAATTGAGTATAATTATTGCTAAGTTATCAAAGGGTAACACAGCTTTCGGTCATTAGGTAGCTTTTCCACATCTCGATCAGCTTTCTTAGAGCCACTAACTACCACTATCACGTGGCTGTCCTCAAATGCACTTCGTTTTTTATCTATATATATATATATATAAGGAATGTTCATATGCATCCATCCTTCACCATAGGGTGAGTGATGCTTTCATAAATGGGGGGTTTCAAGTACACCCTATGTACTTGAAATCCCCCTTTTGTACTTGAAATCCTCTATTTATAGAAGCATCCCTCACTCTATGGTGAAGGATAGATGCATATGAACATTCCCCTATATATATATATATATATATATATATATATATATAGGGGAGGTTTCAAGTGCATCCATCCCTCACCATAGGGTGAGGGACATTTCTATAATTGGGCATTTTCAAGTACAAAAGTTACTTTTTAAGTATATAGGATGAGATACACTTCCTTGTCTTCATGTGCAAAAATGGGAAGTGTCTCTCACCCTATGGTGAGGGATAGATGCACTTGAAACTTTCCCATATATATATATATATATATATATGCATACACACACGACGCCTCACGAGTCACCTGCGTCCGTCCATGCCACACAGGCACGATTGCAAGTCAATGATACCTAAGCTAAGTTGGGTAGGGACATGATTGTGTGAGTTTAAATTCCCGATGTAGGATTTTTTTCTCTCCAAAGTCACTACGGTTTCTGTGAGTCCGGATCCTTCTTGTTGCAATTGTTGCGTGTAACCATGTCTTCAGAGCACTTGGAATCTTCAGGATTTCAGCATTCTGAATGTTGGATTGTATTTCAGCATTTTAGAAATCATTTCACAGATGATAGCATCTGGAGACTTCATAATTCTCGGAATCCTATAACCAAGAAAGGCTCTTGTGAAAACTGCTTGGTTAAAGAGTGGAACCCACACTAGGCCTGTTTATTGAAAATCTGAGCATCCTAAAATAAATTCCCTCTATCGTGTATGGGATGTCCCAAAATTTTATTCTAATCAGATTTGGCTCCATCCTGGATTAACCATATGATGAATAACATGATTAGTAAATATGAATAAGGCGTAAATTGCATTAGCATTATATAGTCAATCTTGGTGGGGCCAACTGGACATGTCATGCAATTGATATGATTAAAGATCTACTAAAAATCAGCTCAAGTCCCAACTGGGCGTGTGCCTACCTGATCATAAAACATCATTGGGCCGATTTGTGCATGTCGGCTAGCCTTATGCAAGCAAACAAACAATCACAAATTTGGCAACCTTGACTATCCTAGGAACACCATTCCAGTATATTCTCTTTTCTATGAATCACAGGTCCAAATATAAACAATAATACGGATGGACCCACTGGATATCTACAGCTAGTAGGCCCCACGTTCTGGTGTCTCGCATTGCTGGCATTGCATCTTTAAGTATTAGAATAACTTTTTAGAATGACCGACCTGACCCATTGTTGGGCCTGGTCCCAGTAAAACTATGGAGAAAGTTGTAGCATAAAAAAAAAAATCAAAGCAGGCCTTTTTCCAAGACTATTCACATCTCAAGAGGGTTGATGCAGATTGCAATGGCCTGTACTCCATAGTTGGTATTTATCGCTTGCATCTAGCACAGTAATGGGAACTTTCTGTCATTGGACCCCCGCAATGGTAGCAGAAACAATACCTGCACCTGAAAACACAATGCAAGAAAACAAACTCTGTTCAACAATGTGCCATACTCTTGGACCCAAAACCTCTACACCAACTGGGTAGAATCGTTTGAGAATATCCATCTCAAAGTGAGTTTAGAGGGAATCCATTTCAAGTAAGTATATGAAGAGGTAAAGGTTTCCGAATAACCTTCTGAAAATACCAATTTACGAAACAATAATTCAAATATACATGGTACAAAACCTTTCATGCCTTGTCATGGTGCAAAGTTCTTCCTTGGACAGCAAGTCCTAACTTTGATGTCCAAAACCATTTGATTGGTTTGGAGCGCTCAAAAATGGATAGATATCCTAGGCTCTCTTCGGTTACCTTGATCAGATCATCCTCAAACTCTATCAAGGCTCCTGGATCAATGAATTGGGTAATAGGGAAGATGGTGCAGAGTAGTCCATAAATCCAAGGTAGGCCATTCATAATCAATGTTCTACCGAGTTCATAGGAAATTTTCTATGGTCCAGTACTAAGATGTCAACACCACAACATGACACAATAGACTTGACAAATCAGTCAATAAGTAACTACGTTACACTAACAGTCCACGCAATGCGCCTGTAAAACAGACAGCAAGAATATACTGATAATAAAAAGACACAATTAGAATGGCAAAATCAATAACAATGAAGTAGTCACATGCACTCAAAACTAGAGTGCACAAAATACCCAAGTAATGAGAATAAGAAAATGGGACAAATAGGAAAAGGAACAAAAACAAAAAAGAAAGTAATAATTAAATGTTAAAATGAAAAAAGAGAGAGAAAAAACCAATACTCCAAGCAATAGTAAAGTAACAAACTCATTTGAATTGACAACAAATACTATACAAATTTAACATTTTGGTGGAGCACTTGGTTATCTGTTCCACCATTGCAGGTGCAAGAAAATTAGACAATTAGGGGCATGTTTGTGTATGCTGGTGACAAACCGATTCCGTGGAAATTTTCATTTTCCACATGAAGGGAAAAAAATCTGAACACCTGCAAGAGTAGTAGCGGAAACTTTTGCTCATTTTTGCACTTTTCCGCTGCATCAAAGTAGGAGTTTTTTTTGGCTACAAAAAAGTGACTGGATTTTCCACGCCTTTTTGGCGGAAATGCGACTGCACAAATGTGCCTTAGGTGGTTGCCAAATTCAATTGGGAATGAAAGTAAAAAAAATTAGTATCCTGCATTAGCATCTTATTTCGATGCCACATCAAATTCACGTGGAAAGGATAACCATGTACTAGTCAAATTCAACAAATTTCAATTTTTGCGTGATCCAAGTGCATAAAAGCAGCAGTGAATTTCTTCTTCGGTATGATAGTAGCAATCGGACTATTGAAGCAGAAAATCTGAGTTCTTTAAACCCTTCTAAAACATAAAGCTTCTTATCTTTATATTAACTAAAATCCTGATTATCAGCAAAAAAAAAAAAAAAAACATAAAGCTTCTTATCAGTTTGTTTCTTGGACCTTCCCATTTGGATTTAATCTGACTTGAAGCACTTGTTGCACATCTCAGCTAACAGCCTCCCTTGTTGGCAGTTGACAGCTAGTTTTCTAGCGTGAAACCATTACTTTCTCATTTGGTTTGGATGGACTCACATTCCATCAGAGGGGAAAAAGTGATGCAAATACCATTTAATTACCATTTAATGTTTCTTACAAAATCCTCCATGACAATGAGCTTGGGTGAACTTCCACTACAATGTTTTCTTAGAGGAACTTCCAAGGGCCATAGCCGGGAAACCCAAAATACCAACTCAATGGCTTGACTGGAAGACTCAATGAGTTTTTGAAATAATTCTGTACTATATTGACATCTAATTCTTTAATCATCCTTCCTTGCTGTTGGAATCAGAGAACACAAATTTATTGCCGCAAAATTCAATAGCTAAATTTGCTGGAACTGAGTCGTGTCGGCTTGCAGTTCTACAACTATGCTATGCACCAATTCTTAGTCCAAAGTATGAAGAATCATTGAAAACCAAAGAACTAGAGAACTAATATCTGTGGTTGTCACCACCATCTCCTAGCCCATTGTATTTGTAACTTTCCAATTCTTAAAGGGGCTTTTCTTTTAAATAGCATTATTGTATTGATACCAAATCAATGTTGGCCAGATTACTCCTCCTTCTCATCATCATCATCATCAAAGCCTTGTTCCAGCTATGTTGGGGTCGACTACATGAATTTTGTTTCTCCATTCCGATCTATCCTGATTCTTGAGCCAAATCATCAAATAAGTTGGGCAGATTACTCCTCTGTTTTCTTAATGCCTAAGAATTTTTTTTATGGTAATAAAACATTGCACAATATGCACACACACATAATATGCATCCATGTCCTGAACTTACAATAGTCAGTTACTCAAGTGGGTTGCAAAGATGTCCATGCACTAACTACACTTGAGGATTGAAAGAAATGTGGCTTAGGATAGTACATGTAAACTTGAAAAGTTTTTCGGTAAGTTAAACATATCTCAACTTAACTCAGTAACACATGACAGCCTGCGCCACCTAAAAAATGAACAGTACATATCACATTTTGTGATCCCAATACCAAACAGATCCTTGGAGCTGAATTGTTTAATGCAGGCAACCACATCCATTTTGGAAGTATCTTGATGACATAAAATGCGGGCTGCAATTAATTGATGTGTTGCATGTAAATGCCTCAATTATAGACCCATGAACTCTTCAATAGCCATGGAATATGCTACTCTGGTCGACAAACAGCAGTGGTAAAAAAACTTGTGTTGGCTACATTTGAAATAGAGCTCTATTGTTATTAGAGTTGATCTCATCTGAGCCAAGATCTCTCTGATTATGAGCCCATGGTCATCAAAATTTCTAATGATCAATCTTCGGGTTTAAAACATTCCCAGTTCTTCAATTACTGGTGCAAGAAACCTTGTTTTATCTCAAGTGTATTTGAAGCCTAGATATCGCCGAGGAGGGGAACCCAATGCAACATCAAATTGAATAGCAGTTAAATGACTGGGAGAGAGAGAAACCCTCTCATGATGGGTAGTCCAACTGTCATACTTTGCAGTTGCTTGGAAGAAAATTACTTTACCCAGAGCTTTTGGGGGGCTCGGCCCAAGGAACCTTGACACACAAGCCATAGCTTTTCAGGGTCATTTGATTAGGATGCATGGTAGGTTTGTGTTCTTTCTCACAAATACCTCAGAGACCTCCCATTCTCTTCTGCTCATGCTAGGCCTACTGACTCTATTATGGAAATCTTTTCTTAATCATAGAGCCTGGTTCAATTCTACTATATTGTGGAATGGGTTAAAAGCTCGAATACCTCTCTCTACTGCTAAAACTTGGGGCTAATAAGGATTTTATTAAAACTGACTTAAACAATGGTAGTGCTTTATTCTGGGATACTGACATCATTAGATGTTTCTGGGAGGAGGATATCATGCAACTCATCACTAGTATACCGTTGGGAGGCCTTGACCAACCATGGTGGCAACAAAACCCAACGGCCAAATGTTCTCTTAAAGATGTTTACAATGGCCTTCAACCTATTTTTGGGTCCTCATCTACCGTGGGAGAAACTTTGGTGGTCTTCCTCTCCCATCTAAGGTTAGGTTCTTCATGTGGCGTGTGCTTAGTGGTCGCATTATGACTAACATCTATCTGCAACATCTTAATATCATTCCATCTAGCATATGTACTTGTTGCCAGGCTACCAAAGAATCCATAGTCCACCTGTTTATAGCTTGCCCCCTTGCCACATCTCTTTGGAAACAATTGAAAAGACAGTCTTATCCAAATTTCCTACCACAGTCAGCTCCATTGGAGGTTGGTTTTGGGGCTCCTCTAGGCAGGACTGCTCTATTGGTTCATTCATTATTTGAGCTTTGTGGAAAGCATGGAATGATTACATTTTCTCAATGAACCCTATAACCCACCCAGCATTTTAGCAGAAGCTTTTCATGATATTCACCTCTGGACCATTCTGAATGACCTAAACCCGACTCCAGTTATCTGCCCCACAGCATTCTCCTGGAAACAAACCCGGGTTTTTTTTTAACCACCACGTGAGAGGGAGTGTTGGGAAAGTCCCACATTCCACATCGCCCAAGTAATAGGGTTTGATATGGTTTTATATACATGTTTGGGCTTCCACCTATCGGCTTAAGCTTTTGGGTTGGTACATGGTTTCTTACACTCAGGAGGTTAGTTTTGATGTTTCGCAGCTTCGACCTTTTTGTTCCAGGTTCTCAGGAGATCTCAGGCAGTGGTCAACGCATCCGAGGTCCATCAGGGGCCAATCATAGCTCAGGGATCTATTCTATTTTGTTTTTTAACATAAACTCAGATGTAAATATTGGTCCTCCTTACGTACATAAAAACGACTATCTTCCTATATTTACGGCTAGCCCCTCTAAAGGGTTAGTTGTTTTCTGTTTTGTTTTGTTGGATGGCCAAAAAAAAGTGCCATACTTCGCAAATGAAAATCGAATCAACTGCAAGGGAAGGTAACTAAAATTAACAGGAAACTCAAATCACCATAAAGGAGAAGGAAAGCCGTTTTGCTTGGTTGTCCATGGAGACCAATAATCTGTCAACATTCTGAAATCCAAGTCCCTCCATCGGTCTAACTCAAGAACGTTCTAAACCTAGTTTCAGGCTGGTTATCTAGTTATCTTTGGAGGAAATTATAGTCATATTCTTGTCTAACTGCATGAAATTTGCCTCTTCTCAGTCCTAGCACAGAGGCCTTCATTGCAGGAACAAGTATTGTAGAAAAAGAAAATCTCCATTCTCATGATATGGTCAGAAACTCTAACCTCAAGAACATGTGCCCAAGACAGAATGCATCAAAATCGATCATTAGTGTTCAAACGTATCGGATGAACTTTCATACAGGCTGCTATGAGTGAGACTGGATTCCACTTTTTGAGATTTCTCAAACTCCAAAATGTAATAAAGAAGCTGAATGTTCACCTAGATAGAAATGGGAAAAATACTTGGTATCATTATCACATCATCATTACCAAAGCCTTATTTCATCGGGGTTGGTTTTGTGAGTTTTACTTTTCCACTCAACCCTATTAGCACACATGCTTCCAGTAACTCCACATTCCGTCATGTCTTTTCTCATTGCTTCATTAATGTGTTGCTAGTTTCTTGAACATGTAAACGTTCAATACATCTTAAATGGGTTGTCCTGGGTCTGCTCTATGTGTTCCCTTAGATTAGTTCAATAGGTGACATCCTCATTATTCATACAAACGGGGATGGACAAGAAATTTAGGGCCTGTTTATTTCACGTAATTAATTCCCAGGAATTCTAAGACTTTGTATTTCCACAAGTGGTTAAAAATGAAGAATCAAAGGTGAATATCAAAAATGGCCATCAAAACCTCCTTTTAATGGAAATTGAATCAGGGAAGATGGAACCTAGTACTTCAAATCCTAGGAAAGTCGAGGTCTCGTCTGAATTGCAACCCTATATCCTTCACCCCTCACCTCTTTAATAATCCTTTAGCAGAGCTTTGACCATAAAGTCCTATTTATTTAATTCCTATGCATTCTATGCAAACAAACAGACCTTAGTGTTTGTTCGATTAGTGTCATCCTCATGCCAAACTCGTCAACCACTTCGATGAGAAGGATATGACCATAGTTTTCATGCATTAAGGTTTCTAATTTCATTATCAATAATAGCTAGTGTGCTCCTCCACTAACCTTTAAAACCACCATACTTCGAAACATTTCTCAGGGGCCAGACATCTGCAAAATCTGAAGATACTGCCATCCAACAAGGCAAATAAGACTAACCGATTAAGCAAACAACATCCAACCTAATGTGATCACAGGCCTATGAAACTATGAGTACTAATTATTTTTCAGTGGAAATCCTAATGCAACCAGTAAAAAAGTTAAAAAATAAAATAAAAATGGAAGCAATATGCAATCACAATGTAAGAATTCAAGAAAACTGAAAACCTGCCTCAAATTAAAGAAAAGAGATTACAAGTCAAAGAAAAAGAATCCAAAAAAACAAAAGAAAAGCCACAACAATACATATTCATTCATCAAGTGAATTAAATAAATTTGAGGGATTTTGACCATACAAGAGCCCTTAAACTCTGATTTAATGGGGGCAGATGTTCACTATAAAATTTTACCAAAGACTTGTCTGTACAGGAATACAGGAAAGGACGATTGGCAAAAGATTGAAATGCCATTTTGTGCGATCGCTAATTGTGAGATTCTATGCGATGTAGCACAAATATTCTTTTCTTCAGAAAGGTCAAACCTCCCTTTCTCTGCATCCTCATCTCATTTCTCATAAAACTTGGCCCCACCTCCCAAATCATTGTACATGTGGGCGGTTCGGATCGGTTTAGCACTAAAACCAACCACCAAACCTAACCTATCGGTTTTTTAATTAACCAATCCAATCCGACCGATAGAGAGGGCTTAGACCAAACCGAACCGAAATATTCTTTGCATTTATTCCAATGTTTAGGGCAAAGATAAAAATCCATATCGACTATCATGAAACCCTAAAATCTAAATAGTCAAATACTCAAATAACATAATATACCAGTCGGTTCGATTTAGGCAGTGAACCGGGAATTCAAATTGATAACAGGCTGATCTAAGCGGTTTCTATGATTTTCAAACCGTAGACCGAACCGATCTACTATAAAACCGATCCAAACCGCCTAGTTCGGTCGATTCGGTCCGATTTATCGACGTTACCAGATTTTTTGTGCAACCCTAGTCCCTTTCACTCAAAGGAAGAGGTATGTTCTGGCCAAACTGTCCAATACACATGGATGCTCTTTACGGAGGATCTTGAGATCCTTGGGCCATGCAGTTAGACATGTTGCCTGCAGTGTCAAAGAAAAGCAAAGAGATGCACGTGATGCCATCGCTAGACCAACAACCACTACAAATTCCCTCTTCTTCCACCCAAATCTAGGGTCCCCTGTCTCTTCTCTTTAGGTATCTCATGTACATAATTACATATACAATGTCCCAGTCTGATTTGATGCTTTTTGATATGATCAATTGATCATAGTTATGGGTGCATATTATATATGGCATGTACTGTTTAAGCCAACCGTGCACTTCTCTGAGGAATGTTTTGAGATTTTGTGGTTTCTTTACTCCAATCTATTGTGAGTATGCATCTCTTGCTTTTTCTCATAAAAGATATAATGCTTATCTTCTCATTTTCCTCTCTCTCTCTCTCTCTTCTCTCTCTCTCTCTCTCTCTCTCACACACACACACACACACACACAAAGGTGAAAGGTGGTGTCAGATTTTCTGAGAAACGAGAAGAAGATGAAAAGAGAGAGAGTGAGTGTGGGTGTGTGGGAGTGCAAGAGATGAAGAAAAAAACAATCCACAGTAGTAGCAATAACAACAACAATTCAATTAGGAATTAAAAGGAAAACAGAGCAATCAAACCAAGAAAAAAAAATCAATCAACAACACTACCAAAAATTCAGATGGAGCACACAAAAAAAGGAACATGAAGGGAAACATGAAGGAAAAACACCAACCTGCATTTCATAAAAATGCACCCGTCAGTCCTCTCCACATAAAACCCGCACTGGGGGCATCGCTGCCATTTCTTCTCTTTTGCAAGCTTCATCAGCATTAAATCCTCTTGTCCCCTCTCATTCTCCTTCAACTTGTGAAACTCTTCGCAACTCACATCCGAATGCCAAGGAACCTTACACTGAGCACAAAACAATCTCCAGCAATGTGGGCACTCGGACATTGTTATAACTGTAGAATCGGATTCCCTCTCATCCACCAAGAGAGCCGAGCAGTCCTTGAATGGACAATAGAACTTCATCGACCCCATAATCAAAGACTCACAGAGAACGCTACCCCACCTCTCAAACACTTCGGAAGGGAGGATCGGCCGGCAGAACTCGAGCTCTAAGACCCCATCACATTGCAAATCCGGGCAGCGAACAGTCGTCTGATTCTCTTGAATCTTGGCCGCGACGTGCCCGCGGATGCAATCCGTGCAGAACACATGGGAGCACTGTTTGATCTTGAAAGTCTCATTTGGGTGCTGCGTTTCCATGCAGATTTGGCAGAAAATCATCTCCTGCTCTGGCTTCGAATTGGAAGACTGCCCTGTTTCGTGGATCGAGTGTAGTTGCTTAAAGGAGGAAACTTTCGAAGGGGTTTTGCGAAATGGGGTGAGGGTTTCTTCTACTATGTAATTCTCGACGAGTATTGGGTTTTGTGGGTCTCCTTTTCCTCTTTCTTCTTCTGTGTCTGAGAGAATGATTGCTTGGTTTTTGTGGGAAATGGATGCAAATAAGGCTTCTTGGAGGGCGAGGTCGAATGTGTATTTCTCAACACAGATTGGGTTATTGCTGTCTCCTTTCCATGATAAAAGGGTGTTGATTTCTTCTTCTTCTGATTCAATGTCTTGTATGATTTGGATATCTGGGTCTTCCATCTTCTTCTTTTCCTTCTGCTTTTTGCTGTTGTTGTTGTTCTTCTCTTCTTCCTCCTCTTGATCTTGGGGGGTTTTGTTCTGTTGTTTTCTATGATCAGATCGTGTTTGTGGTTGCTTAGACGCGCGTTGATTCTTCCTCCATTAACACGCGTTAAAAGAAGATCTCACGAGGTTCAAAAACTCTTGTTAACTTTGCTCGATTTCCTTTCCCGATAAGCCGCCGATGGAGAGTGTAGGATGACTTGACTAGCGACGACGCTCTGTTTTGGCTTCTGCGCTTCTGATATACGCAGAGGAGGGACTGTTGTCGTCTGGCCATGTGGGGTCCACCAGATTTAGATTTTGAATTGGCATGTGGGGCCCACCTGATAAAGAGGGCTCTGTTTTTTTTAAATCAAATCCATTCCATCTAGCGTTCTTTTGAAGCCGTACGATCTCTTTTCTTCAGCTACAAGTTTCCAACTCTGTCGTCATCTAATCACTACGACTTCATCACTTTTTTAGTTTTTAGTTTTAGGCATCATCATTCATCAATGACATTAAAAAAACTTTAATCACTAATTTCATAATCGAAATTCAGAAAATGTTATCGTTTGACTTTAGTCAATATTTTTTTAACCTTTTTTTTTTTCCAAAATTCATAATATTATGAGAATAATGTAAGTAACAGAGAAACTGATAAATCCCTTTTATATCATATAATTATCTAGTGATGTGATTAGGGGTGTAAAAAAAATAAAATGGAAAGACCGGACCGAACCGAACCTAAACAACGGTTAATAACCATGTTTCATGGTTAAGTTGTGTTTATGGTTATTAAAATTAAAAAATCATTTTTTACGGTTCGATTACGATTTTCAGTTTTAACTTTCAATTACCAAACCCTAAAATACGGTTCGGTTAACCGTTTCCCCAAGACACATGGATAACTGAACTGTTACACCCCAAGATGTCATGACTTTTATACAACATCTTAGAAAAAAAAAAAAATTTCAAAAAATAGTAGTTAAATGTGTATTTACTTTTCACAAAAAGTCATTTTTCGTATTCCATATATATATATATATATATAAACACCCATTGCAAAAAGTGTATGATACAAAACTCGATAAATCCCAGGATATCATGGACTTTCCCATGTTATCATGGGATATGAGGAAAATAAGTTTAAAAAAATGGTTAAGCAGAGTCAATCAACTCTCATAACATTATTAGAATTTCCGTCATGAAATTGAGAAAATTGGGCTATGGAGGGCTAATATGTATTATTATTATTATTAGAAAAATATCTACCTATACATTGTGCACCATGCATTCGGATTGTCTGAGGAGGGAGAGGAGACCCACCACTGAATTTTACTTGCGGAGCGATCAAATACATAGTGTGCAGGTGAAAAGTTTTTTTTTTCATAAAACAATTTATGTTAATTAATCAATTACCCGTTGTTGTCTTTTATATCACTATTACTTGTTAGCCTTGTTCACTTTGGCTATTTACTAGATTAGTAAAAGTAATGTAAAGCCTTCATTTTTCATAGAATGAGTCACATCAAAAGTACACATATTCAAAACTTTCTCATCCTTAAAAAAAAGAGTAAAAAAATTATCTTTTTTCTCCATTAAAAGACAAAAAGACTCACTTTTTACACAAAAAGAAGTCAAATAGATTCCCTACCAATCCACTAATAACAAAATACTATCAAAACTCCCTTATATTTTATTTTCTCTTGGTTTGATGATTTACATTACTTTTACTTCAATAGTAAATTGTCAAACGGGAGGGTTTGTTTGGTAAAAGCACTTGTAGGGTGAAATGAAGTGAAGTGAATATTGAAGAGAGAATAAAATATTAGGGGGTCTAATCATATTGTGATGAAATTTTATTTTTACTAGTTTAATAAGAAATCTTTTTGACTTTTTTGGATAAAAAGTAGATGATTTTTTTTAGTGGCTTTAGAATGTTGCTATAGGACATGGTGTGCTTGCTGTTGTTGTTGTGTTTTTTTTTTTTTTTTTTTTTTTTTTTTTTTTTTAATAAAATGGCCTACTTTGTCTAGCCACCAATTAATGCAACTCTAAAAATGACAATAGCATAATCAGAAGAACAACTAAATTATAAAGACCAAGCCATCCAATTGTGGGCATTTTTCTTTTGTCACATATAGATAATTGATGTATGTGTTAATCCTCTGTTTTTAACATATCATCTAAACAGTTTGGATTCTTTCATTTTGAAGATAATCCATTTTGCTAGTACCAATATAAAAAATTCATCAAAGGTTTCCAAATGATTTTGGCTCAAGGCTTATGAGATGTGAATCATAATCCTATATAATTCAGCTTTCAACCCATTTGTGACATGAGTCATGAACCAAGCATCCATGAATCATGAACAGTGTGTGCCATATGTTTGGTAGAAAAATTAGTAGTATAAAGTGGTAGATTCAGGATTTTCATTTGAAGGGGGTGTGGAATGTACGGATCCAACCAGGCAATTGAATTTTCATATGGGTCTTCTGGGGTAGACAAAAGATTTTTATGTATGTGAATTCCCAAAGCCGAGCTAGAATTCTCATTATGGATTTGGAAGCAAACCAAAGTCCAACAAGTATGGGACGCCCCCACATGAATGCACTTGGGTCCGCCTATCACATGCTGTTCTCATTCCCTTGCTACTAAAACCACCATTTTAGCATGAGCTAATGAGACTCTTTCTTGGTCTGTCTTCGTAGCCCTAGCTATCTCTCACAATCCATTCCAAACTACTCCAAAGATAATCAACATCAACCAAGTCTGCTGTTGGTTTGTCCTTCTCTGTCTGCTCGACTTCCCATCACTTTAGCAAAAAATAAATCCATACCAACTTCTAGCTCAGCCAGAGAAAATCCCCTGATAGCAAGAACAACACCAAGTGTCTCCATATAGGCACTGAAGCAGAAAAAAATTGAAAGTAGGGGCTTCTATTTACATCTTCCTATGCACATCTAGGTGGCTAGGTTGCACATAATACACAACAATTTGGGTAGGGCTTGCTGTTTGAATGGCATCAAATACACATCTCGAGTAGGTCCACATTGGCATCTGTTGATGATAGGGCCCAGTATAGTGTGACTAGTTCCAAATAGTCCTAGACTTTACAACCAACTCAAAGTTTGAATATTTGTTCAACTGTATTCCTCACATGTAGCTCGTCATAATTATCTCCTGTAACTACAATCTTGTAACTGCAATGCCCTGTACAAGACTATAAGTATACGTCACAATTATCACCTGTAACCACAATGATCTCAAGAAAAAGCAATGCAATTATTAGAGCAAAAGCCTCAAGACCTTTTAAGCCTCAGTGATCATACATGGGTGGGCCCAATAAGTTTTCTATTTGAGAAGATCCTGTTTTTCTATTATTCAGCAAGTGATCAAGGAGAAGATTATCCCTGATCTCATAATGTATTAAAATGGCTTACATTATTAATGAAAAAACGAATTTTACATAAAGAAACATATAATTTTTTCATAATTACAGGGTCCAAATGTCATTTTCATCCAGTAATAAATAGTCAAAGACCAAATCATGCTGTTTAAAATTTGAATTTAGATACTGTCCAAATGTATACTCCAAGTTTCAATCAGAACTTAAATCCTAATACTGACACTAAACAGGCCAATTAGAGCCCAAATTCGAATCTAAAATCTCAATGAGAGTGAAAAAAAAAATGAAACTCTTCAAACGGGTTTTTATTAGACCTGGACGACACTACAAAATTATGGGGGACTTCTCTTGGAGAAAATTGGTAAAGTTATATGCCCCAACTTTCTTTATGTATATAAAATCAGAGAAGGGGATGTTCTTTGAGTGTAAAGAGGGCATGGAATGACCCCGTTCAAATCTCAAATGTTAAACCCTCGATTGTCTGTGAAAAGAGAGTTTTCCTTTGCAAAACCTAGGTTAAACCTTGATTTAAGTCGAGATTATAAAGTTCAACAATTAGGGTATGTATCTTAACCTCAAATCTTAAACAAGATGGGATTAATTTCTTGTATATACTAATTATACACATGTAGTAACGTGTTCACGTAAAGACATTCCCATCCCACGGTTGAGGAGGCGAAAGGCTCATCAAAAGAGCAGGCACCCAATGAATATAAAGGTATGAACCATGACCACATCACAAATGCCCTCATGTGGGAACGTCCAAATGAAGAGCCTTACCCTACTATCGACGGATACGGGGTTCACCATATAGGAGAAATGTTCTCCTATGAGCTATAACTGTTAATTCGAATACAACTACTACAGTATTTTAGGAGAACAGTTTACAATAAAAATGAAACAAAACAGTACTCAATTAGAGTGTAGAAGAACTTACTGTTTGTAGGCAGAAAAAACAGAACTCTGTTGTTGAAGTAAACAATCACAGGAATCTACAGAGGAAGATCGATCAAGGCTAGTGTGAAAACACTATGTCCTTAAGACAAAATTTGCCCCCGCAATGGTGCTTACGAGGTTCAATGGCGTCTGTCTCCCAGAATACAATGATCTGTTCCACAACAGTTGCAGCACTACAAACTGTGTGACTGTCGAACCAATTAGTGTACAACAACTCTCTCTCTTGACTCTAAATGTGACTCAATGCAAGTGCAGCAGCAGCAGCGAAAATCGAATGAACAAAACAACATGAAACGAGATGCATAAATAGCCTGCAATCAGGTCTCTTCATAGGGGCTGCATCTGTTCAGAACAGTGACCATTCACTTGAACAGATGCTTCTTCTTAGGACACACCCTTTCATATACGAATGGGTACACCTCTTGGCACACACCTCTTGGACATGGACACACCCCATTTTGAAAAAGATAATTTTATTAAATAAAATTTCTCCAAAAAATATAAATGGGTAGTGGGCCGAGCCAGGCCCAACTCGCGTGTGAAGCCCAAGCCCAAGCCCAGGCCCGGCCTGGTTCGGGGCGGGGCAGGGCGGCGCGCGCGCGCGTGTGGTGGTGACCCTACCTTGATCTAGGTCCTCCCTCCCCCACAAAAGTGGGGTGCCCCTTGGGGCTCATCTTATACTACCAAGGTAAGTATATTTATACCCAATGGATGTTTTGCTCCCAAGCAATGTGGGATGCAAGCTTACCACTTCCTTTTGTTTCCATGTTTAACATGTTCAAAGTAGTGGTGTTAAGGAGGCAATTTCTCATTCATATCTTAATGGATTAGAGCAACCCAATGCATGTCATTAAACTACTCATAGAGTAGATTGCATTCCCATGTATTCCCACCTAAAAGGATAAGTGGGCCCCACGTTTATTTTGGCTCAAAGATGACCAAAATAATGGGTCATTCTAACCATTTTTCCAACAATCCCCCACATGAATGAAATTGACCGAAACAAATGAAATGATATGCAGACACACATAGAGAGAGTAAATTTGAAATTTTCTGTATAGAGAGAGGTAGCTTGTGGCCTTGAACCTTCCCTTGTGAAGTACTATCGGATTTACTGATTGAACAGTGAACATGATGTCTTGAACTGTTCAGCCTTTTACGTAAACCGAGACAATAGAGTTCACACAGAATCTTTCCGGACACAATTGGTTCTCATGATTGTGTTCATTTTGGCCCTGAACAATACCTGGTTTCATGAGTGCTTTAGAGAATTTAGCCTTATTATTCTCATAGAATCGGCCCAGTTCACACTCACATAGGTGATTCTTATTAAGAGTATCCTGCTATACCCCATCTGATTAACCAAGATATAAGAATCATTAAAAGCTTTGCTTACCCTAATTACCGCTGCAGGTATCACTTATTAATATCATAGGAATGAGCAGGAGATTTCGTCTCCATAGTGATATCGTTAAGTCACACACAATTCGGTTGTCCCTTTGAACCCAGATCTTGGGATCTCCAGTCAACTAGGTTGGGTTGCCATTATGGTGACTTTTCATTCATAGGCTTTAAGCCCATTCCCCTCGATGAACGATTTACTTGCTCTCTCGCTAATCCTTTGGTTAAAGGATCTGCAATGTTATTTATGGACTTTATGTACTCAATTGTCATAATGCCATTAGAGAGCAGTTGTCTCACGGAATTATGCCTTCGACGAATATGTCGAGACTTACCGTTATACATTGTACTCTGTGCCCTTCCAATTGCTGATTGACTATCGCAATGAATGCAGATAAGAGGCATAGGTTTTGACCACATTGGAATATCTTCAAGGAATTGACGAAGCCACTCAGCTTCTTCGCCAGCTTTATCCAATGCAATAAACTCAGATTCCATAGTGGATCTAGCAATGCATGTTTGTTTAGAAGATTTTTATGATACCGCTGCACCACCAAGTGTAAATAGATATCCACTTGTAGACTTTGAATCTTTAATATCTGATATCCAGTTGTCATCACAATAGCTCTCAAGTACAGCTGGATATTTAGAGTAATACAAACCATAGTTTTGGGTGTATTTTAAATATCTTAAAACCCGAACTAAGGCCTTCCAGTGGTCTGATCCTGGGTTACTTGTGTATCTACTCAATTTACTAACAGCATATGCAATGTCAGGACGAGTGCAATTCATCACATACATTAGGCTGCCAATTATTTGTGCATATTCTCGTTGTGATATGCCTTTTCCATTATTCTTGGATAAATGAATACTAATATCTATAGGTGTCCTTGCTGGATTGTTATTATCCTGATTATATTTTTTGAGTATATTCTCAATATAGTGTGATTGAGACAATATCAATCCATCTGATGTTTTAGAGATCTTTATCCCAAGTATGACATCTGCAACACCTAAATCTTTCATGTCGAACTTATTGTTTAACATTCTCTTGGTAGATTGAATGATATCAGCATTACTACCCATAATGAGCAAATCATCAACATATAAACAAATAATGGCAAAGCCATTGTTAGTGTTCTTGACATATACACATTTGTCACATTCATTGATCTTAAACCAATTTGACATCATCAAGCTGTCAAATTTCTCATGCCACTGCTTAGGTGCTTGTTTTAATCCATACAGAGATTTGACAAGCCGACAAACTTTCTTAGTTTGACTTGAAACATTAAACCCTTCTGGTTGTTCCATATATATCTCCTCGTCTAATTCACCATTGAGAAATGATGTCTTTACATCAATTTGATGTATCTCGAGATTGTATATAGCAGCAATTGCTATTAACATTCGAATGGATGTTAATGTCGTCACTGGTGAATAAGTATCGAAATAGTCCAAGCCTTCTATTTGTCTGTACCCTTTAACAACAAGCCTGGCCTTGTACTTATCGATTGAGCCATCTGCTTTCAGCTTTCTCTTGAATATCCACTTGCATCCAAGAGTTTTGCAACCTTGTGGGAGGTCTACAAGTTCCCATGTATGGTTTTGCAAAATGGATTCAATTTCACTGTTTATGGCCTCTTTCCAATATGGTGCCTCGGGACTGGACACTGCTTCTTTAAAGCTTTGAGGCGCATCTTCCAACAGAAATGTTAGAAAATCTGAACCAAACGTTTTTTATATTCTAGCCCTCTTACTCCGTCTAGGTTCATCAATCTCTTGTTGGTTTTGATTACTGCTACTAGCAGTGTCATGAGTTCTTTTAGGAGAACTCGTTTCCTGTGATGGTTTGTAAGGAAATACATGTTCAAAGAACGATGCATTCCTTGACTCAATAATAGTGTTAGGATGCATATCGGGAATTTCAGACTTGTGAATTAGAAACCGATACGCACTGCTATTATGAGCATACCCAATAAATACACAGTCTACTGTTTTTGGTCCTATTTTCACCTTTTTTGGTGTAGGAACCGCCACTTTAGCCAAACACCCCCACACTTTCAAGTATTTGTAAATAGGCATTCTGCCTTTCCACAATTCACAGGGGGATTTATTGGTTTTCTTTTGAGGTATTCAGTTGAGAATATAGTTTGCAGAGAGGATAGCATCCCCCCACAAATTCTGAGGTAATCCAGAACTGATTAACATAGCATTCATCATTTCTTTTAAAGTTCTGTTTTTCCTTTCAGCAACACCATTTTGCTGAGGTGAATAAGGAGCAGTAGTTTGGTGTATAATACCATGTTGTGAACAGAATTCACCAAAAGGTGATTCGTATTCACCTCCTCTATCGCTTCTTATCACCTTAATTTTCCTATCAAGTTGATTCTCAACCTCATTCTTGTAATGTTTGAACATTTCCAAGGCCTCATCTTTACTTCTCAATAAGTAAACTTAACAGTATCTTGTGCAGTCATCAATGAATGTAAGAAAATATTTCTTACCACCTTTAGTTTGAACAAACTTCAGGTCACAAATATCAGAATGAATTAATTGAAGAGGTTCAGAAGTTCTTTCAATAGATTGAAAAGAAGTTCTAGTAAGTTTAGCTTCTACACATGTTTCACATTTGATATTTGAATCAAAACTACATTTAGGCAAGCATTCCATGTTAACTAATCTACGTAATGCATCATAATTAACATGGCCTAATCTACCATGCCACACATTAGAAGACTCAAGCATATAAGCAGAAGATATTTTCTTATTACGTACAATTGTCATTACATTCATTTTGAAGAGCCCATCGCTCATATACCATTTTCTCACGTACATCCCAGATTTAGTGAGTACAAACCTATCCGACTCAAATACAAGTTTGAAACCCTTCTTACTCAGTAGTGAGTCTGATACCAGATTCTTACGAATATCAAGTATATGCAGGACATTGTTGAGGGTGAGATCTTTTCCAGAAGTCATCTTCAATACCACCTGTCCTTGGCCTTCAACCTTAGAGGTGGCAGAGTTGCCCATGAAGAGTTGTTCTCTGGTTGATGCTTGATAAGTGGAGAACATCTCTTTAATAGAGCAAACATGTCGAGTGGCCCCTGTGTCCACCCACCATTCTCTGGTGTTACCAACCAGATTGACTTCTGAGACCACAGCAGAAAGATTGATGTCTGAAACATCAGTGGAGAGAGTGTCCAATTCTGTCATGTTGGCCTGCGCGGGTTTCTTACTTGGTCCTTGGTCCTTGGTCCTTGCGCTTACGACAGTCCTTAGCACGGTGGCCTGGTTTGTCGCACACATAGCATTTCCCTTTGAACTTCTTGTTGTCATTGAGACCTTGTTTTGGACTGTTGGGATTGTTCTTCATCTTCTTGGGATTCTGCCCATATTCCACCACATTTGCCTTCGCTTCAGTGAAGGTTTTTCCTGCTTTCTTTTCAGAAGCACGATTGTCTTCCTCTATCCTCAATCTTACTATCAGGTCTTCAAGTTTCATCTCCTTTCGTTTATGCTTGAGGTAGTTTTTAAAATCCTTCCAAAGTGGTGGCAATTTTTTCAATGATTGTTGCCACTTGGAAAGACTCACTAAGAGACATTCCTTCTGCATGTATTTCATGGAGGATTACTTGAAGTTCCTGAACTTGATTGATAACCGCTTTGGAATCGTTCATCTTGTAGTCAAGAAATCTGCCAACAACGAATTTCTTCATTCCGGCATCTTCAGTCTTGTACTTTTTATCAAGTGAATCCCATAATTCCTTAGCAGTCTTCAATGAACAGTACACATTATATAATGTGTTGTCTAGTCCATTGAGAATGTAATTTCGACAGAGGAAGTCAGCATGCTTACAGGCTTCTACAGCAGCAACTACTTGCTTGTCTGTTTCGCCTTCTTTCAAAGCAGGAGCTTCTTCATAGAGGAACCTAGCCAAGTTCAGGGTGGTGAGATAGAACAACATCTTTTGTTGCCATCTCTTGAACTCAGTCTCATTGAACTTTTCAGGTTTCTCCCCATGGTTCACCATAACAGGGGTAGGGGTAGTGACTGGAGTATTCTTCTCAATACCCATGTCTGTTTTAACAAAACAGAAATCACTTAAACGAAGTATACTACAGAATTTAAACAATAATAGTACTGTAAACAGTTACTCAGACTATATGGTAACCTGTAACTGGTTACTGAAGACTGAGGCAAACAGAATACAATTTACAGAACAACCTGAAGTTCTGTAACTAAGTGTATATGAAGAATGAAAATCAATTTTGACACTACTAATTTTAGAAACAGAAGAAGAAGAAACTAGTAGAAAACTGACATAAACCGAAACCAGAAATACTGAAGTAAATAGAGAACAGAATGTACTCAGAACTTTAAAAGAATGTTTTGTCTTAAGATTGTTAATTCGAATACAACTACTTCAGTATTTTAGGAGAACAGTTTACAACAAAAATGAAACAAAACAGTACTCAGTTAGAGTGTAAAAGAACTTACTGTTTGTAGGCAGAAAAAACAGAACTTTGTTGTTGAAGTAAACAATCACAGGAATCTACAAAGGAAGATCGATCAAGGCTAGTGTGAAAACACTATAACACTATGTCCTTAAGACAAAATTCGCCCCCGCAATGGTGCTTACGAGGTTCAATGGCGTCTGTCTCCCAGGATACAATGATCTGTTCTACAACAGTTGCAGCACTACAAACTGTGTGACTGTCGAACCAATTAGTGTACAACAACTCTCTCTCTTGACTCTAAATGTGACTCAATGCAAGTGCAGCAGCAGCAGCGAAAATCGAATGAACAAAACAACATGAAACGAGATGCATAAATAGCCTGCAATCAGGTCTCTTCATAGGGGCTGCATCTGTTCAGAACAGTGACCATTCACTTGAACAGATACTTCTTCTTAGGACACACCCTTTCAGATGCGAATGGGTACACCTCTTGGCACACACCTCTTGGACATGGACACACCCCATTTTATTAAATAAAATTTCTCCAAAAAATATAAATGGGTAGTGGGCCGAGCCAGGCCCAACTCGCGTGTGAAGCCCAAGCCCGGTTCGGTGCGGGGCGGCGCGCGAGTGTGTGGTGGTGACCCTACCTTGATCTAGGTCTTCCCTTCCCCACAAAAGTGGGGTGCCCCTTGGGGCTCATTTTATACTACCAAGGTAAGTATATTTATACCCAATGGATGTTTTGCTCCCAAGCAATGTGGGATGCAAGCTTACCACTTCCTTTTGTTTCCATGTTTAACATGTTCAAAGTAGTGGTGTTAAGGAGGCAATTTCTCATTCATATCTTAATGGATTAGAGCAACCCAATACATGTCATTAAACTACTCATAGAGTAGATTGCATTCCCATGTATTCCCACCTAAAAGGATAAGTGGGTCCCACGTTTATTTTGGCTCAAAGATGACCAAAATAATGGGTCATTCTAACCATTTTTCCAACAATAACATATGTAGAGGGGCCCAACTCGGCCACTTTTCATCTGTGCAAGTCCTTTCACTCTCATCCCCCAATAATTAGGCACCAAGCCCGCTTTCACTATTATCAAACCTTCATCTACTATGGGATTGAGTATTAAATAATCTATCATTAAAATACGCCTAAACATTAGGGCTATTAAATCAAGAGCTAAGATAATTTGACACTACGTACACCTCCACGGTTGAGGTCACAAGCCCACTATTCACATCTCTTTGCATCAGTTCTAACATAACATCTCCAATGAAGTTGGTTAGGTGACTGATCTAAGGACACAAGAAAAAGCTACAGAAAACGCTTCCAATGGCCCATTGGCATAATTGATTGGGTCAATTTTCCATATGTTTATTCCAATCTACCATTACCATTTAAAAAGAAAAATTATGCGTGAAAAGACTCAAGTACTTTCTAGCAAAAAAAAAAAAAAAATACTCAGTCCCTTCTCCTCTTGTCGCACTTTGAGCAATAATGCGATTCTGTATTCATCTCAGCACCACATTTGTAGCAGAAACAATACTTGCACCTGAAATCAGGGAAGAAGCATGAAAACACCGACTATTATGTGTTTATACCGTGGAGATGAACAAATTAGTGAAAGGAGGAGTCATTCTTGACCCCACCTGCAAAACCTAGCAAAACCTGACCAGGTAGTAGAGGGTTCCAATTCACATTTTCAATGCAACTAACAAATGGGATAAATAGGGGTTGGGTCCATACGTCCATATATACTTGAGGCAGTAATGCGAGATTGGGTTGGCATTTTAACTCGATGGGTCAGCTTCAAATTATATGTCAATGCTCGTTTTGCAACCTACTCCAACCCACCCAGAGCAACTCATTGAAAGATGAAACTCAGTTGCCCTGTAATCAAGTCACCATACTTTTATACACGTACTCATGACTTGCAACTCATTACCTTTAATTGATTGTAACTCAGTTTATCCAAATGCATGAACTGAATTTAAGTGGCACTCATTTGGGCCTTCATAAATAAGTACAAATGAGTACTCGTTTGTGAGTAAATTGAATTATGCATTAAGATAACCTGAGTTACTCATAATTGACAGTTGTTTTAATCATTGTCATAAAACAAATTCACATCAACTGATTCCAGGGAAACCCAGAGGATCCAAATAGGCCTAAGTAGTAGCAAATGAAAAGCAGTGAAAAACAAGCATAAAAGTAGAGTACCTGCATTTAATATAGTTGCAGCCCACAGTCTTCTCTACAATAAACCCGCAACTGGGGCACTTCTGCCATTTCTTCTCCTTAGCAAGATTCACCACCATGATATCTTCTCTCTCCCTGTCTCCAACCCTCAGCTTCTGAAACCCCTCACATCCAATGCCAGTATGCCATGGAACCTTACAAGGCGCGCAGAACAATCTAGAGCAATGTGGGCACTCAGACATTGTTACAGCAATTCCATCATCCGCCAGAAGCAGCGCCGAGCAGTCCTTGAAAGGGCAGTAGAACTTAGTCGGCTCCAGAATCGTCGACTCGCAAAGAAGGTTCCCCCACCTGTCCAAAAGCTCAGGCGGCAGAATCAGGCCGCATAATTCAATCTCTAACTCCCTCTCACAGTCCGGTTGTGGGCATCTGACCCTTGTTATGTTCTCTTGGGTCTTTGCGGTGATGTGGCCGCGGATACAATCCAAGCAGAAGGCATGAAAGCAGCCTTGGACAGCAAATGTCTCATGTGGGTGTTTGGGCTCCATGCAAATCGGGCAGTCTTGAGTAGGAATGGGATGTACTTTCGAAGACTGACCTGTTTCATAGGCCTGTTGATTGATTGATTTGTATATACTTTCTTGGAGTGTTAAACAGCCTTTAAATTCTTCAGATGGGAGTGAGTTGTTCTCTACCTGTTCTATGATGCGCATGATTTGAGCATCTGGGTCTTCTTCCATGACCTTCTCTTTCTCCTCTCTTTCTTCTGTTGGAATGGATTTGGATGTGTAGTTGCTACTTTCTTGTGGGGCTAAACCGTCTTTAGATTCTTGAGATGAGAGTGCGTTGTTCTCTAGTTGTTCTATGATGTGCATGGTTTGAACATCTGGGTCTTCTTCCATGACTTTCTCTTTCTCCACTCTTTCTTCTATTGGGATTGAGTTGGGTAAGTAGTTCATACTTTCTTTGGGGGTTAAATAGTCTTTAGATTCTTCAGATGAGAGCGAGTTGTTCTCTAGTCGTTTTCTGATGCGCTTGATTTGAGCATCTGGGTCTTCTTTCATGACCTTCTCTTTCCCTTTTCTGTTTTTCACTGGGATACAGTTTCCCATTTTTGTTTTGATTTACTCTCTGCACTAGAAAAGATGCGTATAATCAATGAGCAGTTTATATTTTCATGGGGAAACTTCAAAAAAGTATAAAAGCTTTGACTCATTTTAAAAAAGTACATGGTCATTTGACTGATTTAAGAAAGTTTAAAAGTTTTACACAATTGTTTCAATCAAGTCATCTCCGTAATCTTTTTGGAAAATGATAAAAATATCCTTCCCTTGTAATGACATTTTGTATTTTAATAACCACTTTCGTCTTTAAAATCGGCCAATTTAATTTTGATGATCATAACCATTTAATTAGCTTAGTATTTTATTCATTTAAAATCCCTTTTTCACCCATTAATACATTAAGATAGTTAAAGTGGGCCCCACTAGATCATTTGGATTAGATTAGATCATTTCTCTTAAATTATTTATTAAAGAAGAATTTTGAGAAATGACAAAGGGATATACTCTTCATGTCTAGATTCCAGCTCCTCTCTCTTGGAGAAGAAAAGGATTCTAGGATCATTGGAAAATGATCGGATAAGGTGTCTAAATGGAGATCACATCTGTTGTAAAGCCATGAAGCGGATGTCAATCTATGATGCCACCTAGTTACTGCATGAATACGACTGAAATATGTCGTGACCATATTCCCATTTTGAAGGATTGATTTTATATGTACAAAGTAAAGTATTAGATATCACATGACACAGTAGATTTTCCATTTTGAAGAATCCATGTATAATAGATGTGAAAAGGTTGAAGTTGCATTTCAATCATCTGTTTTGGGACCAAATACTAGTACTACATTAATACTGTGTACTTAATATATGTACTCATAATATGTTTTCACTGGCACAGTCCAACCAATATTTGTAGAAACGAATGTAAAAAAAATAAAATAAAAAAATATTCAAAATAAAGTATCCTCAGTCCTCACTCAAGCAATGCATCCATAAGCTTACATGCAAAATTTTAATAATCAAATTTCAAACCGCAACCCAACTCACTAACAAAATTAGGGATGCAACTAATAGTAGTAAATAAAAACTATTTATATTAAAAGAATTCATTAAACTAAACTGTTTAAATACAACTAGTGAGTAATCAGGGAAATAAGTAATTCACTTTGAGCAAGAGCAAAAATTAAAAAAACATCACAAGAAAAAACCCTACAAAAATCTAACTTTGGATTTTTAAATTGAGACAGGGATAAAAAAAAAAAAAGAAAAAAATAGTTTCTAAGCATTATTGGCATAAATAACATATGAAACTGAGATATAATGAAAAATAGGAAACTTCTCAAAAAAGTATAAAACCTTTTCTCATAGTTCAAGAAGAATTTCACTTATTGAAGCTTTTATTGAACTATGAGAAAAAAGTTTTATACTTTTTTGAAATTTTTTCAAGAGAAAAAAGCCCTCTTTTAGTACTTTCATAAGGGTATATTTTGTCATTAAAAAAAAGCAGCAAGTGACAGAGAAACCACTAGAAAAGACTTGATTAAGAAATTTATGAAAAATCTTTATATCATTTTCAATTATCCAATTTATCATGTTATTTTTTGAAAAAGAGATAAAAAAAGATTTAGACTTTTTTGAACTTTCCCCTTCATAAAGATTTTTTAAAAAAAGTTGTGGAATGGAAAGTGACACTCGATATGATCTACATGATAATTAAGAGAAAAGGGAAAATGAATATGTGGGTTTACTTGATATTACTTGAAGGGTAATATTCATGTGGGAATTGTTCTCACATATTATGTGAGAAATTTTTTGTGGGGCCCAATTGTGGGCCCCATTTGGAGATGGGACTAGGGGGGATGGAAAGATCTATGTGAGACCACCCAAAGTGTCAAGTTTGACCCCAAACCCATGCCTCTAACCCCTTTATCTGTGGCCCACAAGTTTAATGGTTTTATATTTAAAAAGTTATTTAACCCTCGATCCAATGGTTTAGTCCACTTGGATGTGTGTCAATCCTTGGGATTAGTGACTATCAGGGGTTTCCTATTGGTTGCGAGGTTTGGATGGGTTGCTAGTTGGGCTCCGCAAAAAAGTTCTCATATAATAGTTTTCACTTGATTATTTCCCTTACTTAAAGGGTAATGTTCAGTTGGGAATTGTTCTCACATATTATGTGAGAACTTTTTTGTGGGGCCCAATTATGGGCCCCATTTGGGGATGTGACTAAGAGGGATGGAAAAATCTATGTGAGACCACCCCACTTGATTATTTCATTTAAATCTAAGTTTAGCTTAAATCCGTAAAGTCGTACGAGATATGTACTCTATTAGGAAGCAATATTGAGATATGTCCTCGCTTAGATATAGAATTATACGAGGGGTCAGTCAAAATAATTAGACTCTAGTAAAAAAATTTGTAGAATTGGCCACTTTTATCCCCGGATATGAAATCTATGTCCCCATATCCAAAATCCAAACCCAAATTTTAGGTTTCATACAAGGCCCAGTTGTATTCAGCATCTTTAATTTTCAATGGGGCTGACAATGTAAAAGTGCTACAGATAATGTATCTAATGATTTCCGGATAGGGGTCCATCACCCTGGATTTTTATCTGTTGCCTTTGAATATAGTGGCCCACCACATCTGCGGTGGTGATGATACTAAAGACCACAGAGCTTCCATTGTCAAGCAAGCTTTTCTCCAATGGTAGGAAGGAAAACGAATACGTACCTTATTTCTTCTGGTTGTCACTTCAAGCCTGCTGGGTATCTTTTCCTGATTGAAGGTAATAGTTACTTAGACCTATGTATCGAAAACCCTTAAATAGGAATTAATTAAGTATTAAGATCTCTCTCTATAAACTGTTGGTTTTAAGATATTGTCATTGCAGGCACTCTACAAACCATTGATTTAGCTTGTTTTGTTAACAGATATATATGGACATGACAAATATGCAGTAAACAAATAGAAATCCAGAATTCAACTTAACAAAGGAGCAATGCAAAAGAATACCAAACACACCTTAAAAGAGCAGGCAGACACAAGGAGAGAGGGAAAAAGAAACACACTGCTGTGTTTTTGTTTAAAAAAAAGAAATAAGAACTGGAGAACATGACTATCCATACAGTCGTCGACCACTATATATGTCTTGCATATTGCTAAAAAACATCTTCAATGCCTAGAATTCCTATTGTAATTGGTTTCCTACAGTAATTAAAAGTCTCAGGATGAGTTTCCTGATCAATTCAAACATTAATTACTAAAATAAATTAAAGAAAACTAAGATTTTCCCATGTTTGGGTCATCACTGTACACTTGGGTTGTAATTGGTTGTGGCCCCACTTGGCCCACCCCTTCATGAAGCAAGTCCAATGATATGAAAAGGTTGGGTATGGATTTGGCCCACCAGATAATGCCCCCAAAATACTGCACAAGATGCTCTGTTTTGGGTTTTAGAAATTCTGATTTTGCAAATATCGTCATCTAAATCACTAGGGAGATGTCTTCTCACTTCTCAGGCATTAGTAATTTCATTTGGAATTCTCTCTCTAAGGTGAAGAACCCATCACCTTCCTTGCTAAATTGTCTAGACCAAAAGTGAATTTTAGATGATCAAGCTTTCTCGTGATAGATTTGAGTTAGTGCGATTTATTAAAGAATTGGTGATGGAAGAGGCACCACTCAAACATTGGTGCTGGGAGATGCCCAACAATCCCTCCTACCCCGTGTTCTGGAGTTCTGATACCATTTGTAAGATCTTATGCACACCATTTTTTCCAAAATCAATTGGTGATGGAAGATGCACAATTCAATATTTTATACGACATTCGACATCGCGCCCGTGGGTCTGTTTTCAGAGTGGTTGCAGGGAGTGTCATTGTAGCACACCTCTGCCCATAAGAATGAAGTAAACAAAACTCATGACTCCATTAATTGGGTTAAGGCTTTTCGTGATGATGATGAAGAATAATTAACCAATCAATTACCTTTTGTTATCTTGGTCGTCGTCTTTTACTTTGAAATAGCACCAATGCCTATTAATTGGTTACAATTTTTTTTAAATGTGTTATGTAGCATTTGGGTCCCACCAAATAAAAAAGGTTTTGTGAAAAAGGAATCTATCAAAATTAATTTAATTGCAAATAGCTAAATATTCAAAAAGAAATTGGAAGCTAAATCTTCGATGGTTTGTTTGATGAATAGCAAAATCATAGCTAAGAAAGATATAGGGTTGGCCATTCTTAGATCCTTGGATAGCAATTTTCTGCTCATAATTTGCCGGTAGTATAAGATCCAATTATGGGCATTCTTCTTTTTGTCTTATATAGATATATATCTAGTTGATGAATGTGTTAATCCTCTTTTTTCTTAAGATATCAAATAAAATATTAGGATCCTTTCATTTTGGAGAGTGGCCTTTCTTGCTAATACCAATTAAGTTTTTTCATCAAAGGTCTCCAAATGATTTTGGCTCAACACACTGTACAATTTCTATGAATTAAGATCAAGTCAGTAGCACATGTGGTTCTCATTTCCTTGCTCCCAAAATCAGCATGTTAGCATGAGCTAAGAAGACTTTTATTATTATTATTATTTTTCACTTGGTATGTCTTCATAGTTCTTTCTCAGAATCCATTCCAAACTACTCCAAAGATAATTAACCAGGTCTCCTTTTGGTTTGTTCTTTTCTGTATGCTCGAATTATTATTTTATCAAATAATAATAATAGTAGTAGTAGTAGTAGTAATTCTTAAGGTATATTTGTTTGCATTAGAATACATAGGAATTGAATAATAACATAGTTAAAATGGAAGAGTAAAGGTGTATTTCTAAAAATGAGCATAGAATAATAATTTATTTTAGGAAAATAAAATCAAAAGAAGATGCTATTCGATGCTCATTTTTTGGAAATTCATCTTTTATCTTCATTTTTAACCACTCCATGTATTCAATTCATATGTATTTTAATGCAAAAAATATGTCCTTAAAGCATAACAATTTTAAGCTCGGCCTGAAATAATCCCCTGATACTGATAGCAAGAACACCACCAAACCCCTCTATATAGGCTCTTAAATAGACAAATCTGAAAATAGACTTGTCTGTGAAAAGATTCAATTACAAAGAGACAAAAAAAGAAGAAAAATAAGCAAAGTTGAGATAATATTAAAATAAAAAATAACTGGAGCAAGCTCAATAGGAAGCACTGAGCACTTTGAGCAAAGAGATGCATTTATCTGAGCACCACAACTGTAGCAGAAACGATAGTTGCACCTGAAATTAGGAAAGAATTAGCGGCTGTTAGAAGCATGAAAACTCCAAGTATGATGTATTTCTACCGTGGAGAGAATCAAACAAGTGTGAAAGGAGTGGTCACTCTTGACCCCACCTGCAAAACCTAGCGAAACCTGACCAGGTTGCAGAGGCTTTCAACTTCCAATTAGCATTTTCAATGCAACTGACAAATGGGATAGATAGGGGTTGGATCCATAGTTCCATACTTGAGACTGTAATTCAAGATTGGTTTGACAATTTAACTCAATCAATACATGGGTGAGCTTCAAACTAAATCAATACTTTTTTATGTAACCCACCCCACCCAAACTAACTCATTGATAGTCAAAACTCAGCTGCCCCATAACAAGATACAAGCCATTACACCGATATATATATATATATATATATATATATATATATATATATAAAAGCAATGCTCTCCTAATCTCAAGTTTAGAATAAAGTAAGTTTAAGTATGTGGTAGGGCCTATTTGGATGGACCAAAGGTGAGCTCCACAAAAACGAGCTTACGAGATTTTATCCTAAACTAGAATTTAGGAGAGCCCCTCTCTCTCTCTCTATAAATATATATATATATAGATAAAATACAAGCCATTAGACACAAATGACTTGCAACTCATTACCTTTAACTGGTTGCTGTTGGTAAAATCCCACATTTCACATCGTCTAAATAATGTGTTTGACAATGCTAGCTTCATATACCCACCTATTTGGGCTTTTCACCTATCAGCTTAAGTTTTTTTATTGATATAAGCTTTCTCACATGATATCGGAGCGGGTTTCGATCCTTTTGTTTTTGTGTAGCCCGCGTGACAGACCCGTTCATAAAATTTGTTGGGCCTGCACATGAAGATGAATGTTGGTTAAGTCCCACATCCGTAATCAACTCGGACTATCGAACTGCATTAAAGAGCTATTTTGTTCATTGTATAAAACATGGTTGGAAAAATCTCCGAGTTTACTCTTGACTCTCCTGAATCATCTATTTTTTACAAAGGACCGAGTAAAAAATAGGGAAGACTCGGCCGAATCATCTCATTTTAACGAGTTGTTTGCATTTGGAACTATTTAATAGGAAGATCTAATTTTAAATAATTAAAGTTTATTTATAAGTAATTATGCATGATGTTTGAAGTCAACAATGACTGAAATGTAATTTGAAACTTATACTTAATCTTTCACATTTGATACTTGAACTAATAAATTAAGTAATGTGCAATATCTTTTTCTTTTATTTTCCTTATTGTAGTACTTTTCTTGAATTGATTATCATGAATGCATCTAAATAAACGTATATTTATATTTTATAAGTAATTGATTCATTTTAAAATTATTTTAAAAAAAGAAACAATTTCATATCACCTGATTGCTGGGCAACCAGAGGATCCAAATAGGCCTTAGCAAGTGAGAAACAGGGATAGAAGAAGACAACCTGCATGTCATGGAATTGCAGCCCTCAATTCTCTCAACAATAAACCCGCATCTGGGGCACTTCTGCCATTTCTTCTCCTTAGCAAGCTTCACCACCATGATATCTTCTCTCTCCCTGTCGCCAACCTCGAGCTTCTGAAACTCCTCACATCCAATGCCAGAATGCCATGGAACCTTACAATGCGCGCAGAACAATCTAGAGCAATGCGGGCACTGCGACTCCGTTACAGCAATTCTATCATCCACCAGAAGCAGCGCCGAGCAGTCCCTGAAAGGGCAGTAGAACTTCGTCCGCTCCAGAATCGACGACTCGCAAAGAAGGTTCCCCCACCTGTCCAATAGCATCGGCGGCAGAATAATGCCGCATGATTCAATCTCTAACTCCCTCTCACAGTCCCATTGTAGGCATCTGACCTTTGTTATGTTCTCCTCAATCTTTGCAGTGATATGGCCGCGGATGCAATCCAAGCAGAAGACATGAAAGCAGCCTTGGACAACAAATGTCTCATGTGGATGTTTGGGTTCCATGCAAATCGGGCAGTATTGAGTAGGAATGGGATATACTTGCGAAGACTGACCTGTTTCATAGGCCTGTTGATTGAATGATTTGTATGTACTTTCTTGGAGGGTTAAACTGCACTCTAGTTCGTGGCCTTCTTCCATGTCTCTCTCTTTCTCTCTCTCTTCTCTTTCTCTAGTTGGGATGGACTTTCCCATTTTTGTTTTGATTTATGTACTCTCTGTAAGAGAAAAGATGCGTATAATTAGTCTCAGCTCATTTTCAATCCATATAGGATTGTGGGTTTATCCCATCAACAACATGAATACTAAGACACTGTTCAGTGGGATAGACTAGAACAAGAAAATTGAATTCAAGTAGACCAAATTATAATTGGTACAAGGATTTGATGATGATGATGATAGGCCTAAGCTTTATTCTCTTGTTCTCATCTATCATCATTTGTCTTGTGGATGAAAATGAATCTATACCATTCCTGGACCCAAACTCAAATTACCAATAAGGACCCTTTTCTAATCCAATTTCAAGTTATAGGATCTGTATCCATCATTGAATCTAAATTAAATGCCTGAACCCAAACCTGGACCAGAGTAAAGGGTCTGTGCCTGCGCACAAATGCAGGACCAAATGCTTGTACAGTAATATTGTGTATATTATAGAAAAAAGAAAATAAACAAATAGTTTATGAGCATTATTGGTATGGATAAAATATAAAACCGAGACATAATAGAAAATAGAAAAAAAAAACTCAAAAGAGTATAAAACTTGTAGCTCTTTTTCAAAAAAGTACATGTTAAATTGGATATTTAAAATATTTTTTTATGGTTTTTTCAATCAAGTCATTTCTGGTGGTTCATCGATTTTTTATGGTTTTTTCAATCAAGTCATTTCTGGTGGTTCATCGGCAACTTTTCTTTAAAAGATTATAGAAATGCACTTAGAAAGGCATAAAAAGATGGTTCTTGTCTTTTGAAAAAACTTAAGAAAAGTATAAACTTTTGGCTAATTTAAAATATATATATATATAGATATAAAATTAAATATTTCAAACTAGTATAAAAGTTTTCCATAGTTCTTTTATTAAAATCCACTCTAGATGTTTCTATCCGGTCACCGTGCAACTAAAATGATCAAAATATTCAATTGTATAAATAAAATACTCAATTCTTTTTTTTTTTGAAAATGCTCCAAAAGTTTTATATTTATTTGAAAGACTTCCAAGAGATAAAAGCCCTCTTTTAATACTTTCATAAGGGTATTTCTGTCATTTTAAGGAAAATTAGCTGGTGGCAGAGAGAAACCACCTGAAATTGATTGAATAAATTATCGAAAACTTTTACGTTGTTTCGAAATATCCAATTTATCATGTCATTTTTTTTATCTTAAAAGAGCTACAAGTTTACACTTTTTTGAAGACTTTCCTAGAAAAATGTAAAATAAAGATTAAACTAAATTGGGGAATTGAAAGATCAGAGACATTCGATGATATCATGTGCATGATAATTAAGGAAAAATGGGAAAAAAAGGGAAAAACGAATATGTGGGTTTACCGGATGATACTTAAATCCATAAAATCTAGGTTTACCTTATAGATACTTAAATCCCTAAAATGTCTCTCTATATATATAGGAAACAAGCGATATGTGGACTCTAATAGGAAACATTGAGATATGTACTTAGAACTTAGAAAGCTAGATATTAGTCGAAACGATTGGACTTCAGTCAAAATATTGTAAAATTGAAATTAATATTGCATATAAATCGCCCTTGCTTGATATATATATATATATATATATATAAATTAGCGAAAGAAACCCATGTCAACATGGGCCAAAAAACCAAAAACAAAGAATATAATCCAATATGAAAGCAATATCCAACACAAACAATTTTTTTTTTTTTTGAAATATTAGTAAAAAAGTAAAGGCTAGAATAGTTTGTAAATTCACAACTATAATTTAAATTGCAAAGTGCTGTGTAAAACTCAACATGTCAGGAAAGTAACTATCATTTAACTCTATTTAACAAATTTTCTATATTAACTTACCTTTTATTTTTATTATACCACAACTTTTTGTACTGATTAAATCTTTCCTATATTTTAAAAATACCAAACTATATTTGCATTGCTACACGCGACTGACAATATTAATTAATAGATTATTTTCTATTCTGTCATTATTAATGAAATCCCAAAAGAAATCCAATCTAGTCTAGTGGTTGACTAATCGGATGGCATAATATTGGGTTTGTTCCCCCACATCGTGTATTCGACCTTCAATCTGGCGCAATTGTGTTGTTCAACCTTGTGCAATTGTGTTGCGGGGTCGTGTGTGCTCTCTAAGATGTAGTCTTGTTGGTAAAATACCATGGCTATGCACTCAACTCTCGTCAGAAAAAATATGATCAACTATATATACTTTTTATCTTTTGTCCACTACTTCAAACTTCAAATTAAAGTGCATGTATGCCTAAATGGATTGGTGGGCACCGTTTTTCGAATGCTTGTATATATTGGTGAACTGTCTAAATTAAACCCAGGTTATTTCCTCATGAACAATATATAAAATAATGCAACAATGGAGATTGAAAAGAACTCATGACAAGCATGAAATTAGGATAGAAAGAAAAGCATCAAACCTCTGAAAGACAATGAGAGATTAAGCCATTGGATTCCAAGCAATGGACAAAGAAGAAAAGTTGGCTGAAAATACTGATATATACAGATTGAAAGGAAGTTGGGTTTTACTTGAAAGAATGAGGAGCTTGGTGGTAGGAATGAATGATGGCTTCAGTCTTTGCATGTATGATGAGATTTTTGTTAAATCTGAGGATGAAACGATCTTAAATATACTAAGTGGATCATCTTAATTATGAGGTTTTTCATTCTCGCACGACTTCTCAGTGGAGAGATTGTAGGGTAATCTCGTTTCTTGTGGATTCATTAGGAAATAGGATGGGGATAAATTAAGATATGAAGAATTTCATAGTTCCGAGATTAGAAAATTTCTAGGTATAGTATTTACTACTATGCACTTTCCTTCCCAGCCGGGGCTTTAATCCATATTTTATTGAAAAATTGATACAATCTCATGAATTGGATTGGATTGGATTGGATTTGAGTCAGGTTCCATTAAATGGGTACCTTTGGCAATCCCTACTTCAACTAATTTTGGGTGTAGACCCATATTTCTTGGTTAAGTCCATTGGCAATTCAGTCTTTAAAGTGACTTGTGGACAGCCCTACTCAAGATTCATATTGATTGACCCAGTCAGATTACCCACATTTTTCATAAGATTTTAAAAGGAAAGAAATACACTAATTTACGAAATTATGAATAATATGAAAAAAAATAAAATAAAATGACAAAATTTTATTGTACCTCCACATCTTTTTAAAAAAGAAAAACGTAAAGATTTTAAATGATAGACAATCCAATATTAAAATTAAATTTAAGAGAAAACAAGGACCCATGACCACGAGTCAAAATTAGAAAAAAAAAAAAAAGAGTAAATTTTATTTGGATACATTACCCGAATTAAAACCGAGTCCAATTTAATTTGGTCCTGGACCCGGGCCTTTGTTTATTAGGTATCATTTCCTAGGTAGTATTGCCAGGATAAGAGTTAAGAGAGGTTTAATAGATAAGAGTAACAAGGCTTAAAAAAATATAAACATCTTTCAAAAATAAAAAAAACCTAGGCCTGTGTGAAAGCGGGCTTGAAAAATTAAACTTTTAAAATTTATAGATACCCCATTCCCTCTTTAATGTACTGTAATCAAAGTTGATGCTAATATGAGATGGCCTCACCATAAGATTATGTAGGTATATAACATTTGAATATTCATGTGTTTCACATATTAGGGCCCATTTGGTTGACCATGGACCTGGACCGGAACCGACCAGTTTGCAACCCTATATGCGATACAGCCTAATTCAATTCTAAGCATTAAATTTGTGAAACATAGATTTTAAAGAATAAAAAAGCACTCCCAATCAAAAGAATAAATGTTCTTTTTAAAAAAAAACCTAGGCCTGTGTGAAAGCGGGCTTGAAAAATTGAACTTTTAAAATTTATAGATACCCCCTTCCCTCTTTAATGTACTGTAATCAAAGTTGATGCTAATATGAGATGGCCTCATCATAAGATTATGTAGGTATAAAACATTTGAATATTCATGTGTTTCACATATTAGAGCTCATTTGGTTGACCATGGACCAGGACCGGAACCGACTAGTTTACAACCCTATATGCGATACAGCCTAATTCAATTCTAAGCACTAAATTTGTGAAACATAGATTTTAAAGAATAAAAAGGCACTCCCAAACAAAAGAATATATGTTCTTTTTAAAAATAATTATGCTTTTACACTTCAATAGAAAAAGAATTTCTTAAAATGTGATGATAATGAGGTCAACCTCAAATTCAAACTTGATTTTTGACATAATTATAACACAAACTTCATTTTTATGTAAATCACATAATTCAGATTAAGTTGTTCCAAATATTGGAAACAGATCTATATTCAGAATTTCTCAAGACTACTTTTATTTAAAATTCAAATCTGTGTTTTTTTTTTAATTATATGTTTGAGAAAGTGGACCTTAAATATGAAATACATGATCAGATAAAAAAAATAGCTTCAAAATATTTTTCTCAAACAAGTGGGGCTGTTAAATATATATATATATATATATATATATGATTAAAGCTAAGTAATCTCTCGAAAATGAGTACAGCTTAAGCTATGTACATCCTTAAAACATATATGAATTTTCAATATACGAATGTAATAATCCTGGATCAGGATTCTAGGTAGAAACACATAACGATCCAGTTCCAAATCAAAATGTATCGGATCCTTTGTACACATACCCAAATACGAATTTCTCTCGAATCCAAAAGTTAATTCCATACCCACTTAATTCGGAAGCAGAGACTTTAGATTTTTGTTTAATCGGATACCCATTTTCAACCCTGCAAAGGAACCTCATAATCTCTAAAATTGTAAGGACCCACTCTAAGAAACCAAGATGATATAGATTTGTGAGCGTAGGACCTATCATGAGTAGACCCACCCTTATGATCACATTGCACTCACAAATTGTTTAGATTAATTCTTTTCATGTTAATGTACTTATTTGCTAATCATGTAGGCTTATCATCTAGAGCCGACCCACATCCAATGGAACCAACCCGTGAGTCGGCCCAGAGAAAAAGAAAGAAAAATAAAGGAAGACCTAAGAATTGCATTTACAGCGCTTCCGCAGCATGCATCGGAGGAAAACCCATAAATACAGCATTTCCGCCGATGAAAAAAGCGGCAAAGTCATATTTTCCGGTTTTCCGCATGAAAAACCTGAGGAAAACTGGCATTCTCGGGTTTTCCGCTGATTCTAGCAGCGGATCAGAAGAAGGTTGGGACTTTTCCACAGATTGCAACAGCGGAAAAGCTGAATGTCTAGGCTTTGCCATTTTTCAAGTATAGGCATCGTTGTCCTTGGTTTGACTTTTTATCTATTGGATTAATTGCAGGAAATGTGGATGGTTTTGGATTTTGATCATCATATTGGCACTTATCGGCTTAAATTAGTAGGTTTATTTGCCCGGTTCAATGCGCCGCATGTGATGAAATCTAGTTGTGAATCTCTGTTGTATTGGTTTACTAATGTTGTCCAATGAATTATTAGGGACATAAACAACTCTAATAAAATGCAATCGCAAAACAAAAGGAGGTTTTTTTTTTTTTTTTCCGATTCCATTAATCAAATAATGGGTCATTAGTTAGAAGAAAAACAGTTCATAGGACCCCCTATGGTAATTTTGTTTGGGATGCAATCAATAAATGTCTGGGGGGCCATTGATCTCCATATAATAAGAGTGAACTTTTTAAGAGATGGCATGCCGCCTAACTCCTCTTTTGCCCATGTCATAAAATAATGTATGATGGTTATTAGAAACATTGACCTATCATTATTAGGCATCGAACTTCAAGATCTAATCATCTATAAATTAAGAATCATGTTCATCAAGTCTTCAAGATATCTATTTAAAGACTATTACCTAGAGAGTCAAAAAAAAAAAAAAAAAAGGTAAGAATCTTTGCTTATCGACCTTTTAATGACTTCAAACAGTAAGTAGGCAAGAGCCTATCTCATTTCAATAGGACTTAGCCCATTACTTGGATTACTCACCATGGACACCTTCCTTTATCAAGCAAGATATTCTATTCACATGCTTTAAAAGTGACTGGAATGGTCCAACTCTCTTGATAGTAGCATTTGTTATGACTCGTTGCAGAGAGCACGGTTATTTTAAATGATTGAGATTTTCTCATAAGTTGGCCCAGTAGAGGGGTAAAAGTTATGAGAAAAACTGTGGGAATGTAATAAGTCATATTAGGCCGGTACAATAACAAGGGGTCAATATTTAAGAGTTGTAGTGCATTTGTTTCTAATTTGACCATATTGCATTTTAATAGAAATCATGCAATGATGGTTATTCATTTTCACATGTTCCAACTTCATACCCACCCTAGATATAGAAAGTATCAATTTAACATCATTTTGTCGCAGTATTAGCGGTGGTAAAGCTGCATATGCAACTTTTCCTCTCCTTAGAGCGGAGGAGAAGTTGCGGTTTGAACTTTTCCTCTCCTTAGAGCGGAGGAGAAGTTTTGGTTTGGCCCCCTGTGTCCCACTTGGTTCTAGACGTGTTTTTTTTTCTTTTTCCTTTTGTTAATGGAGAGCGGCGACAACTTTACCTTCATTTGGTCTCATTGCATGTCATTTTACTCCAATTGTGGGGTGGTTACGGGTCAAGGCAGCATAAACTCAACCTGAACTCGACGGACGGTATATTGGAATTGGGCTGTGCTCTTAGGCCCATGGGCCGAACCACAACCTAACGTTTTACACTGGCCGGCAAGTTTAGTAAGAATAAAAGTAGGTATGATTTGAAATTTAGGTGGTGTCTGGCTAGATTTTAGAGCCATGGTTGGGTGTGGCCCCATGATCTTTGGCCTGACTGGACCTAGAATATAATAACCATCGTGATCACGAAGAATCCCAAATTCTCTATGCTATAGGGGTCAATAAAGTTACCTTCTCAAGTCCACACCAATTAAACGCAATGGCACAACATTAAGGGTAGTGCAACATTGGTTTTGTTTGTTTCATTAGAAATCTCTCTTTGTGAGTGCAAGAAAGATTGGCTCTCCATCTACTTGCCACCTATCATGGGACATAAAGGGTCAAAATAGCAAGAGGCATGGAGGGGGGACTAACCTACCTTCCTGTAAATAGGGGTGTTCATGGGCCAGGCTGGGCCAGACTAAGGAATCTGCAGGCCCAGCTCGGCTTGAGAAACACTGGCCGAGGCCCAGCTCAAGCCCAGCACGGGCCATAAAAGTTGAGCCCGAGCCCGCCCATTTAATCAATAGGGTAGGGCTAAGAAATTTTCTTACACAATCCGGGCTGGACTACGGGCATTCCATCACTTAATCCAAACCCAATCCAATTATTAATCGAGCCTTAATTACATATGCAAGACCGTGATCGGATCAATTTGCATCAATTGACGGGGATCAAGAAAATTAATCATTTATATCCTTGAAAGCCTGTGATCGTGACTACATGGCCCAGACACAACTGTAGGTGGGCCAAAGGGAACAATTGGGCCTCAAATAATACCCAAATAATCTGGACTGCGTAAGTTACAGTTACTTAATTACAAACAGGGATTTAATGCTGGCAACATGGAATTCGGAGATTCTCCAAAATTGCCTTTTTCCTTTTCCAAATTGTCCTTTCCTCTTTCCTCTCAAGAATGGAAGTGGGTGAAATGAAATTCTATCTAGGACCCAACCCAACACATTCCATCCGGCTTCTGGCCCACTATTTTATACGGATTGGATTAAATACGAATTGGTAAAATCCTTCACACAATAAGCTTCCCCTGCCAAACACACTCATGGTTGAGTGACGTGGATCGATCCTTACACCTTCAAGTTAAAAGTAACACTCATCACTAGTGGACCAATTTTAGTCCAAATTGGCACATATCCAGGTGGGCCCATCAACTTTGATCACAAACCTCACTAGACCGCTTCTCAATACATAAGTACATGGTATCATGTTCTTTTTAACAGGTTGATGATACCCATAATAGCCATTTGTGTTTTCCGGTGGCAAAGTCCTGCTCTGCTATCTTTCCTCTCAATTGACATGTAACACTAGGCTAATTGCATAGGGTTGAGTAGAAAAAGTAGACTCATGAATCCAACTTTAGACAGATGAAATAAGGTTTCGATGATGACAATGATGATATCACTCATGAAACCAACCTCAGACAGATAAAATAAGGTTTTGATGATGACAATGATGATATCACTTAAAAAAACAAGCCCATAGAGCTTCCAAAAGGATGAATGCCCATCCATGCTACCAAGTATTTATAAAATTTGTAATGGCAGAAACATAGATTATCACTAATAATAACAGTAGCATCAGCCATGCTTGTGGTAGTCCAAACTCCACACAAGAAGATGCCTCACATGAAATGAAACCCTAGGGGAGAAAAAACAATAATAATTCAACAAAAACTGCAGACAACTGCCTTGAATGTCGTACCTTGTAAAAAGGAAATTGTGAAGAAGCTACCACACTATCAATGCATTTAACGTAGGGCAAATAGAACCCAGTGGTATTAAGCTTTGAAGCCACGGCTATTTCTCCTGCCCCTAGCTTTCTCAAACTTCCTGCCCTTGGAACGGACATAGGGTTTGGTGTGGCTGTGGGGTACTCCAGGCGCCTTCCCAAAATGTTTCACAGCCTCTCTAGAATTCTTAGGCCCCCTGAGAAGAACCTGTGGGCACGACAAATGAACAGATGAGAGTAGTGAGCTTCTAATTAGCACAAATAGAAACTTGATTAAGCAGTGGGATTTCACCTACCGTGTTCTGTCCAAGGGGTGCCCTTAAGGCAAGTTGGTCAAAGGTTAAACATTCACCTCCAGCATTCAGGATCCGAGCTCTAGCTGTCTCCGTAAATCTCAAGGCAGTCACCTTCAATGCAGGTACCTCATAAACTCGGGTATCATCTGTAACGCAGCCTACCACCACTGCAATCTTATCTTCCTTTAAATACAAAATTATTATGATAGTCAGAATTTAGCAAACAAATATATCAATAAGCAAAATAATAAAAGAGAGAATCTTAATCGCATTGGGATTATGGACAATCATAAACCAACCAAGAATTTTTTTTTTTTTTGGCTCTGGTACATACACACCCATACACTACTCAAGCCCCCTATCCAAAAGACCAAGGATTCGATCATAGTTGTATCTATAGATAGGGAGATGCCTCACCAGTGGATTGACTACAAAGATCTAAAATGAGAAATTTCATACAACTCGAGCTGCTTTATAAAGAAAAAAGAACAAGGAAAATCATATCAAGGTTTTTTAAATATCAAAATGCATTTCATAAAATCTGGGTCAAATAAGGTGTTAAAATTGATGATATTTACAGAAGTACTTGTATCACCAACCCCAATGTCTGAACCAAGTAGAACAAGAACGAATCATCAGAGCACAGGGGGTAAGAAGGGATACACCTGTAAGAGAGCTAAAGATCAAACCATTCTAAAATGTTGGTGAGAATGATGGCAAGTGGAGGTGGAAGCAAGAATCAAAAGAGAGAAGTGGAAGCAGCAACCTCCCAGAGAAGGTCCTTGCAACAAGAAATCAAAGAAGTATTTGGTACAGGACGGTTCAATACATGATGATCAACGCTTTGCATATTACCTCCCACAAAGGACACCAAATCAATAGTCGTTCACAATTTTAAAAATTGCAAAAACTATTTCTTTTATGAAACCAAGGTACAAAATTTTGCACCATTACAGAACTGACTTCCCAACAATCATCCCGGGTTTTCAAGAAAAAATATTAACAGATAAAATTGCATTAACCTTTTGAAGATGAAGTCGGCAATGAAATTAATAAAGTGTGCAAATCATTAGTTTTATTCTAATATGGAATAAGCATTTCTCTAAACTTGTGTATCAATACATCAAAAGCATGCATCTATGAGTAAGGAGGAGCCATTGTTCAATTGGTTGGTTGGATTTAAATGCTCAAAATAATTTTAAATGAATTTTTAATGATATGTGAAAGAACTTTATATTAAATACACAAAGAATCCTGCATCACTCTAATTCAAGAAAGATATTATCATCTGTACCTTTCCCTTCATAAACTGAATCAACCTGGAGAGCGATAGTGGAGCCTTGTTGACCTTGCTCATGAACAGTCTCTTTAATATAACTGCATTGAATTTACTACCTGTCCTCCGAACCAGAAACCTGTAAAGCTGGAAATTTGAAAAACAAAAGTGTTGTAAGTGAAATGATCAAGCAAGCAAATAAACAAATACAAGATTTTTACATCTAAAAGGTCAAAACTTACATACAGATCCACCAAAGAAACACAACCCACAACCTCAAGAGTTTCAGCTCTCAATATCAAAATAAACACGTAAATAAATAAAGCACAAAACTACATTAGTATAAATGAAATTTTAATGACGATAAGAATATTCAATTAAAAGAGCAACAGAAGCACAATGTGCGTGTAGATTGATAGATGCATGGATAGATAGATAGAGGGAGTAACACTAAACCCAAAAAATATTGTGACATAGGATAAACTGCAAGTTTCTTCACAGATTTAATTCAAGTATGCAAACATTAACCAAAACCATAATCATCATCAAAGCATTGTCCCAACTATGTTGGAGTCAGCTACATGAATTTTGTTTCCCCATTCCAATCTAACCAAAAAATTTAAAAAAAGAAAGAAAAAAAGAACTTGCAAAAAAATCTGAGTAGGGTAAGAGTTCCTTACTTTTTTATGGTTTTGAGGGGAGAGCTGACGGACTTTGGAAGCATTTATTACCTATTTTCTTAATAGGTACTTTGTTGTCATCTACTTAATTTATGACAGGAGAATGACAACTTGACAAGACATTTTTTCCATCCTTGGAGAATGCAGTCACTGCATCTTAGTAGGGTGCAGAAGCCTCTTAAATGCATGTATGGGGCCCACCTTTTCATAATCCAAACCGGTCACCAGCCCTAACACCCATTGTATTCATTGCATCTAAACAGTCAAAGTCAATTTCAGGGGCGCCAACCGTTAGATTTATCAATGAATTTTACACATGAGGGACTCCCTCTGTATCTGGAAAGAAAATTAGGAAAGTCTGTTCATCAAATGTTCAAGATAAAGTAAATCCAATGGTGGCTATCCGCCTTATTTGAGTAATAATTTATTTGTTGATCCCTACAATGGGTGTTAGTGAATGCAACCGGTTTGGGTTTTCAATAAGTAGGACCCGCACATGTGTTTAACAAGGGCGCTACACCATACTACAATGCAGCGTCACTGCATTGTAGTTCTGCCCCCTGGAGATGGGTTGTTCATTTCTTATTGTTTTGTCCTGATTTGGTTTTCTTGTTACATCAAGAAACAAATCAAGTAAGCTTGCTATTAATGGAGGAGAAGCAATCATGTTTGGATTCCAACCCACCTTTGATAAAGAAGAGAAGCATACTAGAAACTCCAAGCAAAGGAGACCCCTCCTTTCTCTTCGATTTTCTATCAAAGCAGATTTTTTTTATTAACCCTTTCTTAGTAGTTTTTATCTCTCTTCTTATTTATGATTTCATGTAGAATTTGTATCCTTTGGGTGTTATAGATCCTGATGGACAGGTGATTGCCTTACCCCCAGCAACTCTCATGGACACCAACAAGTTCTTGTGAGTTAGAGTAGCCCATCTGTTGTCACTTGTCAGTGATATGATATCGAATCATTCATCTGGCCGTGGGTCTTCAAATCTGCATATTGATAGGCGACCAAGTTCTGAAACCAATACAAAGTGCCCAATTGGGGAAATCCAAAAATAGGCTTTGTAGATACAGAATGAGCATTGCGTGTGTGAGATCAAATGCTGATGTCTGCATGCAAATTCCCATGTGGATGAGTTAGTTTGACACGAGTGGCACATAATTACTTGATCAAAGCCATTCAAACCACAGGCTTCCTTGAATATGAACTCAGCCAATTCCACTTTATTTAGAGCAATGTACACCTTTGGATCAATATGAGTGTAGAAGTAAGAGGATGGACTTAGGCCGATACTTGATGTCATTTTTCACATATTAGTCAATCCAATGGTGGATATACTTTGTAATATGGGTGACCTAGATCAAGAAAATATAGGCCGTGAATGTGCCCATGGTAAACCATACAAGGGAGTTCCCATGAGGACATCTGCATAGGATCAATCTTTATAACAATAATCACTTTAATAATTGACATATATATATATATTTATATAGTCTCAACCTAACAAAAACACCTTATTCAAAGCCACAAAAGAAATCATTATAGATTAAATCAGGATCCAACACAGAACCAACATGATATATCTGGATCCGTATCAATTGGAAGAAGCAGATTTGGTTCTGGATTTGGATCCAAAATAGCAGGCGGAGTGCATTCGTCTCATTGAATAAAAGGGCTTCAAAGTTTTTTTTTTTTTTTTAAATATACAAGTGGTGCTATTAAATGGTGTAAAATTAAAGCCATGTAGACTCTCAAATATCAATTTGACTCAAGTAATATGTAAATGTATCGGAGCCAGATTCAAATACTCTCACCGATCTGGATCCAAAATCCTCCGGGATCTAAAAATAGGTTTCATACCCGCTTAATTTGAAACGGGAGAGAAATACAGATGATGCATTGTTCCCTCCTCTTGCAACCCATATTTTCTTCAAGATCACACCCTAAAACTATCCTTGGACAATCTTAACTATCCAATAAATGTCCTTCAACCAACCCACTTAAATTTAACTGCAAATGATCCATGAACCAACCAATGTAGGAAACTTTTACTACATTCTGCACACAAGACAGGGCCACCAAATCAACGGTTATAGTAACAAACAGTAGAACCGGCTGACCACTAGCTGACAGAGCAACTAACATCCAACTTTCTCAGCCAGACAATGTGCTTTTCCCAATTTGCTTCGAGTTTCATTCAATCTAGAGTTTTCACATCTACAAATTTCATTGATCGATCCAGACCGCTTCAAAAAAAATCCTCTAATGTGAAAGTCCAAACCCCAATAATTCGACCATTAGCATGCAAATCAAGACGAACACTACACATTTACAAACACAAAAAACCAGAAACTCCAACATTTCCATAAAAATAAAAAAAAATAAAAAAAAAATTTAAAGCCCCATAAACAGAAAGAGGGTACATAGCCGGAAACACCAAAAATCATTCATTCCTTAGCTGAAATCTAGCGAATAATCAACCGTGAAGTAGTAGAGATGGTTGAAGTGAAAGAAACCCTAATCCTAACCATAACGAACCTTGACAATGAGTTTGAGATAGATATCATCAGATTTGGGAGCTGTCCTCCTCGTCTTCTTGCTCTTGCCACCGGCCACTAGATCTATCCCCTGCCATCAGAGAATCAGAAAACAGGTCGAGATCAGATCACTTCGAAATTCAAAAGCCCTACAAAGACGAAGGACGAAGTGGAGGAAGATCCGAAGAAACTATACCATCTTCGCCTCCTTAGGGGTTTTCTCCGCGATCGAAGATTAGGGTTACGAAGGAAGCTTTTGAGAGCAAGACCCTTCCTTTTGTAGGGAAGAGGATTTTAGGGTTTTTGGAGATGAAGCGGTAGATCCTGAAAATGTAGTCGTGGGCTGTGAAGTCAACGATCAGTCAAAGCCCAGTCCGACCGACCCATTTATAATAATGGCCTGAGTTTTTTGCTTGGACCAGCTCCACAAGCTTGAAGAAAAATTTTCTCCTACAATCCAAGGTTGTGTGGGGACCACGCGTTCCATAAATTTACACGGTTCAAATCCACAGTTCAATTAAGAAGGACGGCTCCTTATCCGAATGGTAAGGAGCGTTAGTTCTTTCTAGGCTGTTTAGGTTTGAACTCTCGATATGTCACGTTTTTTCATTTGTGCGGGAGCCTTTTCCACTTAAGTGGACTACATTCTCATATGCATGCAAACTCTCTCTTGGATCTAAGTCCCCCTTGGCTAAGGTTAAAAAAAAACCCAAAAGTTCAATTGATTTGGCATGGGGCCCGCACAGTAGACTATGAACTTTATTCGATATTTAGTTAGTCTTTTTTTTTTCTTCTAGTCGAGGGTGTCACTAAGATCTTTAACGTAACAAGACTAATGTCCTAGTGGCGCCCACTAAACCCACACGACCGCATGCGAGGTAAATTTAAGGCGGGTTTCCAACATAAGAGTTGAGAGAAAACCTACACTTTATATGCAACTCCACCTACTCCCAAGTTAGTAAGACCAATAAATCTAGGGTAAGAATAATCCGCAAAGCCCAAATGCTAGACATACATCTAAGTGGGGCTCACGAAATTGCCCCTGCATCTCAATTGAGGGCCATGCTCAAGGCTCTTTTACATGATGGTCGATCGTAGATAGGTGATGCCCCTCTAAAGTTTGGAAGAAATCCTTACCAGCCATTGGCACCACCACACTACCTTCATTGGCATTGGCTCAATTTTCTTTTCAACTCTAGTGAGTGGTTCTGTCAGATTAACCATGTAAGAAATATAGTGGTATAGTTCCAACGTTTTCAATTCAACGGTGTCAATTGCTTCGGCGAGAGAAAATTTTGGTCCAATATGAAGATCATCATGTGTGTGGTTTGGATGATCACTGTGCATAAAAATGCGTCCATTCTTATGGGGCCTATTCACAGTGGGCTCAAGAAGTTTTCTGTCTTCTTTCAAAAAAAATTTCTTTCCTTTGAATGAGTAAAACAACGAAAGGAAAAACAAAATCTTGGATTATGGCCAACAAAAAGTCATGAAGATTTTTTTAGGGAGACGCCACCGCCTGCGTCCTGAATCCGCCCTTGGGCCCAATCATAGCTCATAATATTGTCCATTATTCATGAGATTAGTGTGGTATGAGACTTTTATACCATTCTTTTTCTTTATTTTTGCTTGTACTTCTTTTATAGCGCGCTTTTGATAGCTTTATGCCAAGGGAGATTGTAAGGTCTTTTTAAGCACGTTGGCCAATTCATTGGGTTAAGGACAAAACAGGGAATCCAATTTAACATGTATATTTTAGGAGGACTGTGTCAGAGGCCATGAAGACAGAGGGTTCACCCGTTGGAGCGCGAATTTGTCAGTTCGAGACAGCAGCCTCGCGCGCTCGAGCGCGCATCATCCCGCTCGAGCGCGCCCATCCAGAATTTGCCAAGCTCGAGACAGCAGCCTCGCGCGCTCGAGCGCGTGTACGTGCGCTCGAGTGGCTGGGTTGAGATATTTTCGGATCTGAAACGATTCTCTTCTATCTTTGTGATGATCTGTTTCTAAAATGACTTAATCTTATTTTAAAAGACAAAGATATTCGTTTAAGAGGTTGACTAAGGCATCTCTCTCAGCAGTCAAGTTAAGAGATCATCAAGAGAGAAAAGTGTTTCTTCTCCATAGCACCAATTCTGTTGATATGAAATTCAGTGTAGTAGAGTTCTTCTTCTTCTGCAAGATTGATCATCCTCAAGAGGCTTTCAAGGTGACTTGTACAAGCACGGCGAAGGTGCACGGCGAGTAGTCGGCAAGCGAGCACAGTCCTTAGGTTGAGTCAACAACTGGAAAAGGGGTGTGAGTTTCTCTCTTGTTTCATTCGATCATGCCAATGTGCTTAGTTGTTGAGATGTTGCGATGAAATTTTTCCACGATGGGTGCCCCCTTTTGAAATTTTCGACACTGCACAATAATTGTTGTTTTTTTTTTGTCATTGATCTCTTACTTTATCCATGTTGCTTCTATTGCCCATCTTCATTTATTGGAGAGTTTTCTTTGAGGATGGCTTGCTTGATTATTTTTTAAGGTTGGGAATCTTTGGTTTCTCTTGAAGGATGGTTTCTTTTGTACATGTTGTAACGCCCCAATTCCGAATACCGAGAAAACGGTCAAGGTACCCGAAGTTGGCGCGTTGCTTCCCGAAAAACCCGAGAACTTCCAAGATCGTAGGTCCGCAGTGAGGTCCAATTTAAAACTTTTGACCAGCATATAATCAATGGTTAAAATTGTGGAAGCGTAAATAATAAAGTGAAAGGATTTGGTATTATAAAAGATGTATCAAATGTGCCAGGGCTGAAGTCCAGCCTAAATTTCAAAGTATAATTAAGAACATGTTTATAAACATATCAGACTAACTCCTTGCTCACTACAAAAAGATACTCAAACCCCAAAAAATGATAACACTCAAGCCCCCGGTACAGGCGTTCCATCCTTCAGCTCGACCCCCTGGTCAACTGGTCCCCATCCATAGTCTCTTGCTATAGGCGCCTCGACGAACGCGTCGTCCTCATAATCAGGGTCAACAATTAAGCACCAATAATGGGTCAGATCCAAGGATCTGACAAGATACAATATACAAATAACATAAGATGTATGCATCAAAAGAGTAGAGACGGTTATAAGATTAATCAGAGTAACAATGATACATAATCTAGGCAATTATGCAAGTTAAACATTTAGAGTCAATTAATTAAGGTAAGCTATTCCAGTAGTACAACGTGGCACATTCACACAAGCTGGATACCCTCTCATACTGAACACAGACGTGGTGGGGAATCTCACCAGTGCTGGGGATAACTAACCCCGCAAAACACTCATCAATCTCATACACTCATCACTCAACACTCAAAGACCGAACCCGGTATCACACCGTCCGTCTAAAACACAGCTCATCATGATAGCTCACTCAACACTCATAAATAGCTCCTACCAGTGATGATTAGCCAACAGGCTGAGCTTAAAACAATTGAGTGAATGTTCGTGCCGACTCAGGAAACCAATGTACAGGTCTGTGTCTGTTTAGGCTTGCCTTGCGCGAATAAGGTTTTAACAAGTCCCTAAGAGGTCCAAGTACCAATCATTGGGTCCATACTAAGGCCCACTAAGCATGGCCTTAGTCTAAATAGACCAGGAGAGATCACCAATCTCAATCCAACATCAAACAATCCATACTCATCCAAAATGAATTACAACTCTAATCACAACAACCTCTCCATCTTAGGGTTCATACATACAATTTAGGCCGTATGAGGGCCCGCCTAGACACAGACACGGGTCAAATTCCTCCAAACTATATCACCAGGTCACCTCTAGGAAGTCCTAAGTTCAAATCCTTCATTTTTCATTTAATTAACAGGTTTATAACAAGAACAATGATACGAAAGGAGTACAATGTATAATAACCTCCAAGCAATAGAATCAAATGGAATAAAAAAAGGGCCTAGGTAATGGTCCAATCTCATATTCAGGGGCCTCATCAGATAATTGGATCCCTAACTGCAGTCTCAGATGCCAAAAATGTTATATTTGGTGCTCCTAAAGTTATGGGTATCTTTGACTACGTTTAAGGGTCGAATCACTGACAATTTCAATCCCTAAACCCTACTTGGTGGTCCCCACGAGTCAAGGTCGAGCCACACCATTGACTCGTGCTTGACACACTAATGGAAGTTCATTTGGATGGTTAATGTGCCCTACCCAAAATAATTACCCTCTATAAATAATCCAAGAATCTAATCTGGGTTCATAAAATACTCAGAGCTTTATTCTAATTTTTAGAAGCTAATGGGGCCAAGTATTTATTTTAAAAGTAGCATATTAATTCCCTCTCCGAAATAATTTAAGAATTTAACTTGGGTTAATTAAAATAGCTATGGTCTTAATCCTAATTTTTTAGAACTAAAAGGATCACTTACATGATTAAACATAAAATGGGTAAAGTACAAAAAAAAGTCTCAATGGTTTCCCATACACCCTCATACCACCAAGACCACTTATTCCCTAAAATTTTGTAACATGGTGAGGACCACTCTTTCTATTTCTATTAATATCAAGTCCATAGGTCACACACACACAACTCATAAAAAAAAAAGAGGTAATATAAACAAAGGTAGGTGGCTATAGCTTTTCCCTACTCCCACAGACCACATGACCTATTAATTCCATAATCCTCACATGGTGAAGGCCACACTTTATCATGCACTCACAAACCACCTGGACCTACACTCATCTTCTCTTAATTATGTCACATGGGATGGCTACACATCCACTTACACTCACAAACCACTGAAACCCCTCCCTCCATCTCTCACTTATCCACACGTCACCATCCTCTCTTCCCTCACTCAACACAGAACATGGTTATGTGATAGAACTCCCAACACAGACAACAGTCGCCTCGCCTAGGATACAGTGAATGCAAAAATCGCAGGTGTAACGCCCCAATTCCGGATACCGATATAATCGTTCGAATACCCGAAGTTGGCGCGCTACTTCCCGAAAAATCCGAGAACTTCCAAGATCGTAGGCCGCAGTGAGGTCCAATTTAAAACTTTTTGACCAATATAGTTATAACATTTAAATTGCGGAAGCATAACGATTAAATAAAGCGGAAGCAATATGTATCGATATATATTTAAGTATGAGCAGAACTACAGTCTACTTAAAAGGATTCAATGTTAATCAAAGTTATACATTTGAGTTCTACTCATCTCGCTACAAAATTGTTCTCTCAAAACCCAAATAAAAGAGTCTCTCAAAACCCATATAGATCGTCTCCACCCTCCGGCTCGACATCCGTGTCGGCCGGGCCCCACGCGTACTCTCCTGCAACGGGTGCCTCCACTACAGCTAGTGCATCGTCTGGGATCTCTGGGTCAAGGCCTAAGCACCAATGAATGGGTCAGATCTAAACGATCTGGCAAGTTACAACATACTACTAACATAGAACATATATATCAAAGGAAATAGAGACAGGTACATAAATTAAATGAATAGCAAGGGAAATGAACTAGGCAGTTGTGCATTTAAATCATAAGGAATCAGTATAAAGATAAACATCTAAAATATTATAACAAAGTGGCACATTCACACGAGCTGGAATACCGCGGGATATTATGCCGCGGCCCTCCCATACTGAACACAGTTGCGGTGGGGAAATCTCACCAGTGGGAATAACTAATCCCGTAAATCACTCATCAGCTCAACACTCCAGATCGGCACGGTATCACACCGTCCGTCTCAACCACACAGCTCATCATGATAGCTCTACAACACTCATCTAGCTCCTACCAGGGATGATCAGTCCACAGGCTGAGCTTAAATCAACCGAGTGAATGTTCATGCCGACTCGAGAATAACTCTAAGGTCTGTGTCTGTCTAGGCTTTGCCTTGCGTGAACAAGGTCCTAACAATATCTCTAAGAGGTCTACACATCTCAATACAGTCTCTGGATCTCATTCAAGGCCCAGGCCCACTCGTTGGATCCATACCAAGGCCCATCAGTACATGGCCTGGTCTAAAATCGTCCAAACGAGGCAACTAATCCATCTATTACTGATAACAGTTCCAATTCAATCCATAACAGCTTAACAGTCCAAAAGAAACTACCTCTTCAAGCTAAAGGGTTCACATCTCCATACTTAGGCCCAATAAGGGCCCGCCTAGACACAGACACGGGTCAATGAACTCCGAAATCACACTATCGGGTCACCTCTAGATACCCTAGGTTCAGGTCTTCCGTTTATGTTAATTAATAGTAAACAGCTATTCTAAAGATCTAAGAATGACAGAGTAATAATAACAGTGAAGTATAAACTTCAATCAGAGAATCAACGGGAAATCCAACGGTCCAATCCTAGGTAATGGGCCACTTAAGGTTCGGGTCTATCTCCGGTAATTCGATCTCTAAACGAAGTCATTAATGCCATAAAATACTGTATTTGGTGCTTAGGTGGTTAAGGGCATTGTTGACAACTCTTAGAGGTCGAATCATCTTAGATTATCAACCAAAACACTAAACAGTGGTCCCCGCGAGTCAAGGTTGAGCCACACCGTTGACTCGGGCTTAGAACATCGATAAATGCTCATTTGGATGGTCAATGGGCCCCACAACTGATCATAACTACTAAATGTTGAAAACTGGAACAATCAGGGTTTTCCAGGTGAACCTGATGTGTTGTGAGCTCGGTTGATCTCCTGGCCGGGAGGATCAACCGAGTGCACTAACTAATCTAAATCAGGCCTCCTGGACAACTTAATTCGTTTCTAAAGGCTTACAGCGTGTCCGGTCAAACACCTGGCCTGGGTGATTGACCGCATACACCAAAAACCCTAGAAAGATGGATGTCCCAGCTTTAAACATTTTCTACTATAAATCCCAAGTATCAGGTCATCTTTTCCATGAAATTTCAGTCACTGAGCTCGGTCCTGCACTGGTCTCGGCCCTGCACTACACTGGTCTCGGCCATGTACTGGTCTCGGCCATGTACTGGTCTTGGCCATGCTCTGCACTGGTCTCGGCCATGCACTGAGCTCGGTCCTGCACTGGTCTCGGCCATGCACTGCACTGCACTGGTCTCGGCCATGCACTGAGACCAGTTTTCAGGTTTTCTCCATTTCAACCCGTTTTTCCACCAAATCACTTCCAATCAGTCCCAAATCATCTCCAAACATCAAACAACTCTAATGCCCATTAATTGACAACCTTGTGGCCCATTGATCTTCCAAATGGGGGGTGAAACCCCCATCCATCAATGCCCATTTCCATCCAAACAAACAAACAACTAAGCTCAGGTAGAATTTCTATAACTAATTAGTGACAATCATGAAATCAAACTAAAGAAATCAAAGGAAAGACAACATATATTCTAAGTTAACAGTAAGATGCACTTGCCTTTGATAATAAAGAGAGGGTTTGTAGAGAGAACAAGATCAATAGAAGAGAAGAGAGAGCCCAGTTCCAGCAGAACAGAGGAGAGGAAGAAGAAGAAGATGACTGCTGCTCCCAGCTGTAACGAAGAAGAAGAATACCCAGCAGCAGTGGCAGTAGCTGTTCTGTACCAGCACAATTAGTCCGGCTCCAATACACAGTGACAGCAGCTCAAGGGGAGGAAATGAGGGAAAAGAGAAGATAAGGTAGCGGCTGCTACAGCTCCAAGCACAGAAACGTAACTGTTGTAGTGGCTTGGAGGAAGAAGAATGAAAGAGGAAGAAGGAAGATGAAGCAACAGTAGCAACAGGGGATTTTCCAGCAATGTAACAGGTGAGATTTCAGCTCAACGTGGGAAGGGAAATTGAAATGGAAGTTGGGAGTTGCAATGAACAGGGGCTGGAGGTTTTCTTGGGAAAGGGGCTGCTCTTAGGCTTAGGGTTTTGCATTGGGATAAGAGATGGTTTTATAGGTTAGGGGGAGTGATTAAGGACCATAATACCCTTTAGGGTTCCATGGGATTAGGGTTAGAGTTAGGGCTAGTTATGTCTTTTGGTAGGAAGGTTCTAGAGAGGGGCACCATTAGCACTAACCCTCCTAATTAAGTAATTAAGATCACTAACTAAGCCTACCCCACAGTAGTAGCCTAGGATTAACCCAAAACCCTTACTAATTAAGAATACTAACCCACTAAGCTAATCTAACTAACTTAGGAAAATCTAACTAATCTCTCTATCAACCCCTAATTAGCCCAAATAAATAGTAATTAGCCATAATTAGCAAAGATTAGCAAAGATTAGCATAATTAACCAATAATTAGCATAAATTAGAATAAATTAGTCTATAAAATAGCATTTAGAGGGCCCACCAAAGGCGGGACCTCACAGCAGGCCCCACTGATCAGGGTCCAGATCAGGCCTCCCCATCAAGGTCGCCCAGGGCCATACGACCAGATGACCGGCCTAGATTGTGATCAATCACTCCGTGGGCCCCGCCATGGTCTGATTTACAAAAATAAAAACCCATGTGTGTTTAATGCCCGAACTGTGCAATCCTAAGATGTGGGGCTAAATGGGATCCAATCCCTACGGGTCCACCACCATCAGGTGCGCCCCTGGGTCCACTATCAGATGTGTGATCCGATCCACCATTGGGTCATCTAGTGGGGCCCACCTTTCACTGATACAAAACTGGTTTTCTTTTCCCTTAAAGCTCGTCCTCTACTTATCAAGCTATTGGATGGTGGGCCAGGGGTGTCCAATTCCTATGGACCAGCCCCTCTAGGGTCGTCCGTGGGTCCTCCTTCGGATCCATGGATCAGATGGGCCATTAAGTGGCCCACCTGAATCCCGGCCTCAACGCAAGAGATTAATCCCTCACCATTTCCATCCCCAGACACTATTACAAACCTGTAACATGTTTGTTACAGTTACAGTTACACTACAAAACCTGTTACAGGTCATTTCTCTTGCTGCCATGGGTCCATTAGAGTGGAATCTCACTCTAACAATTTATTACAACCACTTTTGACCCATTAACCTTCCAATTGAGCAATAAATCTATCCATTAATGGCTAAAACCCAAATAAACAAGCTCATAGGTATCTCTAAACATACATACATCAATTGAATTTAAATTTAAAGAATCAAATGGGAGAAAACATGCATTCTATGATAACTTGCATAAGGTACTTGCCTCAAATCCAGATTGCAATTGAAAATGGCAAGAGAAAGTCCTTAGGAGATTGTAGCAATAATAGGTAGGAGGTGACCCCCTTCTTCTTGAAATTAGGGTTTTGGAGAACTAGAGTTTTAGCTAGGGTTTTGTGAAATGAGAGGTAAATGAGGGATAATTAAAAGTGAATTTAGGGTTCATTTCCCAATGCAATAGTTTAACTTTTATAGGCTAGGGCTTTTGGGACAATTACCAAAAGGGCATTTTAGTTTGTATAGAGATATGGATAAAGACATGGGCATTTAGGTCATTTTGTGGAAATTCTAGAATGTTCTCAAGTGTGGAAAACCCCTTATAAAAGCCTATTTACTAGTAAGGGCCTCAACACCTAAAACCCTACAAAAATTATAAAAAGACACCATATAAATCTATAAAATACACAATAAGCCTAAAACCTATAAAAGAGGCTAAAACTTAGAAAAAATATCTATCTACCCCTTATTAATCCCTATTAATTAGCACAATTAACAATAAATAATATAATTATAATATTCAAATTCAAAAGTGAGGGTCCACAAGGGGTGAGGCCTCACATCTCTTCCTCCTTTAAAACATTTGGTCCCCAAATGTAAAAACAAAGTAAAAACATATCTGAGGTAATGTAACGCCCCAATTCCGGATACCGATAAAATTGTTCGAATACCCGAAGTTGGCGCGCTACTTCCCGAAAAATCCGAGAACTTCCAAGATCGTAGGCCCGCAGTGAGGTCCAATTTAAAACTTTTTGAACCATATAGTAATAACAGTTAAATTGCGGAAGCATAAGAATAAAGCGGAAGCAATAGGTATCGATATATAAGTAAAGTGTGAGCAGAACTACAGTCTAATTAAAAAGGTTCAGTGGTTAATCAAAAGTTATACATATTTGTTGGCTACCCGGCTCACATACAAAATTTCTCTCTAAACCCAAAATAAAGAGAACTCTCAAAACCCATGTAGATTGTCTCCGCCCTCCGGCTCGACATCCGTGTCGGCCGGGCCCCACGCGAACTCTCCAGCAATCGGCGCCTCTAAAAGCGCTAGTGGATCATTTGGGATCTCTGGGTCAAAGCCTAAGCACCAAGGAAGGGTCAGATCTAAAAGATCTGGCAAGTCACAGCATACTACTAACATAGAGCATATATATCAAATGAATAGAGACAGGTAAATAAATTAAAGAATGACAAGGTAAATGAACTAGGCAGTTGAGCAGTATAATCATGAGGAATCAGGATAAATATAAAACATCTAATCTACAACGAAATGGCACATTCACACGAGCTGGATTACCGCGGGATATTATGTCGCGGCCCTCCCAAACTGAACACAGTTGCGGCGGGGAAATCTCACCAGTGCTGGGAATTACTAATCCCGCAAATCACACATCATCTCATCGTACTCATCACTCAAAGACCGAACACGGTATCACACCGTCCGTCTTAACCACACAGCTCATCATGATAGCTCCTCAACGCTCATACTAGCTCCTACCGGGGATGATCAGTCCATAGGCTGAGCTTAAATCAACCGAGTGAATGTCTATACCGACTCAAGAATATCGCTAAAGGTCTGTGTCTGTCTAGGCTTTGCCTTGCGTGAACAAGGTCCTAACAATGTCTCTAAGAGGTCTGTACATCAATCAGTCTATGGATTATATTCTAAGTCCAAGCCCACTCGTTGGATCCATACCAAGGCCCATCAAATCCGTGGCCTGGTCTAAAACCGTCCAAACGAGGCATCAAATCCATTTACTACTGATAAACAGTTCATTCAATCCATTATGACTAAAAACTCAAATATAAACTACCTCTTCCAACTAAAGGTACACATCCCACACTTAGGCCCAATAAGGACCCGCCTAGACACAGACACGAGTCAGTGATCTCCAAATCATACTCACAGGTCGCCTCTAAGATATCCTAGGTTTAGGCCCTCCAATTACCATTAATTAACAGTTAACAGCTATTCTAAAGATCTAAGAATGACAGCATTAAACAAGGTGAAGTGTGAACTTCAACATAAGAATCAATAGGGAAATACAACGGTCCAATCCTAGGTAATGGGTCACGTTAGGTTCAGGTCTATCTCTGGTAATTTGATCTCTAAACGAAGCCATTGATGCCATATAATACTGTGTTTGGTGCTTAGGTGGTTACGAGCATCATTGACAACTTTTAGAGGTCAAATTATCTTAGATTAACAACCAAAACCCTAAACAGTGGACCCCGCGAGTCAAGGTTGAGCCAAACCGTTGACTCGGGCTTAGAACATTGATAAACGTTCATTTGGATGGTCAATGGGCCCCACAACTGATCACAACTCCTAAATGTTGAACACTGGAAAATCAGGGTTTCCCAGGTAAACCTGAGGTGTAGTGTGCTCGGTTGACCTCCTGGCCTGGTGGGTCAACCGAGTGCACTGGATAAATTGAATCAGGCCTCCTGGAAAGTTTGTTTCGTATCTAAAGGTTCTCAGCGTGTCCGGTCAACCTCCTGGCCTGGGTGATTGACCGCATACACCAAAAACCCTAGAAAGATGGATGTTACAGCTTTAAACATTTTCTACTGTAAATCCTAAGTATCAGGTCATCTTTTTCCATGAAATTCCAGTCACTGAGCTCGGTCCAGCACTGAGCTCGGCCAACACTGGTCTCGGCCATGCACTGAGTTCGGTCCTGCACTGAGCTCGGTCCAGCACTGAGCTCGGCCAACACTGGTCTCGCCATGCACTGAGCTCGATCCTGCACTGAGCTCGGCCAACACTGGTCTCGGCCATGCACTGAGTTCGGTCCTGCACTGAGCTCGGTCAAACACTGAGCTCGGCCAACACTGGTCTCGGTCCTGCACTGAGCTCGGCCATACACTGATCCCGGCCATGCACTGAGCTCGGTCCTGCACTGAGCTCGGCCATGCACTGGTCTCGGCCATGCACTGATCTCGGCCATGCACTGACCTCGGTCCTGCACTGGTCTCGGCCATACACTGATCTCGGCCATGCACTGGTCTCGGCCATACACTGAGACCAGTTTTCAGGTTTTCTCCATTTCAACCCGTTTTTCCACCAAATCACTTCCAATCAGTCCCAAACTTCACCAAATCATCTCCAAACATCAAATAACTCCAATGCCCATCAATCCATCACCATATGGACCCATTGATCTTCCAAATGGGGGGTGAAACCCCCATTCATCAATGGCCAATCCATCCAACACAACACAACTGAGCTCAAGTAATTTTTCTAAGACTTAATCAATAACATTCATGAACTGAAACTACAGAAATCAAGAAATGAAACACATGTTCTAAGCTAGGAGTAAGTGCACTTGCCTTTAGTAAATGAGAGATGGTTTTGGTAGAGAGAGAGAGCAATAGAAGAGAGAACCCAGTTCAGCAGAGAAGGAGAAGGAGAAGAATACAGCAGTAGCAGTAGCAGTTCCTAATGCATATCCCCCAGCATAACAGTAGCTCCCAGGTGAAGAAATGAGAGAGGAAGAAGATGAAGTAGAAGCTGCTGTTCTTAGGGAAAAATCTCAGTACAAACAGTAGCAATCTCAGCTCAAAACGTAGGGAAGAATTGAGAGAGGAAGAAGGAAATGGGAAGGAACAGTAGCTTAGGGTTTTCTTGGGATTAGAGCTGATTTATAGCTTTGGGGGAGTGGTTATGGACTGTATTAGCCTTTAGGTTAACATGCAATTAGGGTTAGGGTTAGGGGTATTAAGGTCTTTGGGCAGGAATGTTCTAGAGGGTGCACTTTTAACAAAAACCCCCTTATAATAACTAAAACCCATACTAAGGACCTCCTAGCACTAATTAGCCTAGAATTAACCAAAACACCCTACTAACTAAAATATTAACTCAACTAAGCTAGTCTAACTATAATTTAGGAAAATCTAACTAATCACCCTGATTAACTTCTAATTAGCACAATTAGCTAGTAATTAGCAATAATTAGTATTAATTAACAATAATTAGTATTTAAAATAGCAACTAGAGGGCCCACAAAGGGTGGGGCCTCACAGGTAATAAGTGTGGATAGTCCTTCATCACTTGATCGCGTAGCTCCCACGTAGCCCCTTCTGGGGTGCGGTTCTCCCATTTGACCTTCACCCAATGAATGGTTTGGGTCCAGAGCACCTGCTCCTTGGTGTCTATGATGGCAACAGGTTTGGCAATGTATGAAGCGTCTAGCTGGATATCGAGTGGCTGATGGTGAAGAACATGCGTAGTGTCCTCCACATACTTTTTTAGCATAGAGACATGAAAGACATTGTGTACTCCCGACATCTTTGGCGGTAGCTGAAGCTTGTAAGCAACGTCTCCGATCCCTGACCTGATCTCAAACGGCCCGACGTATCTCTGCGCTAGCTTTCCCTTCTCGCCAAACCTAAGGGTACCTCTGGTTGAGGAAACCTTCAAGAACACCTTGTCTTCCTTCTGGAACTTGAGAGGTCTGCGCCGGTTGTCTGCATAGCTCTTCTGGCGACTGTGGCTGATCTTCAAATTCTCTATTATTCACCGGATCTTCTCGCTGGTGTCGCTGACTAAGGATGGTCCATGGAAACTCCTGACACCAACTTCTTTCCAACAGACTGGGGTCTTACATATTCTGGCGTACAAAGCCTCGAAAGGTGTCATCTTGATGCTCGAATGGTAGCTGTTGTTGTAGGCGAACTCCCAAAGTGGTAGACAATCTTCCCAATTCTCCTGGTAATCTAAGACACAAGCTTTCAACATGTCCTCTAAAGTCTGGTTGGTGCGCTCAATCTGTTCGTCTGTTTGCGGTTGGTAAGCAGTGCTGGAACTCAACTTGGTGCCCAAAGCCAGTTGTAGGCTCTCCTAGAAGTGAGAAGTGAAACGTGGGTCTCTGTCTAATACAATCGAAGCCGAAACTCCGTGCAAAGAGACAATCTCGTCCACGTACAACTTAGCTAGGACGTCGAGTCCTGCTCTCATCGAAACTGGCAAGAAATGAGCTGACTTAGTCAGTCGATCAACAATAACCCATATGCCATCATGGTGTCTCCTAGTAGCTGGAAGTCCTGCGATAAAGTCCATGGTAATATGCTCCCACTTCCACTTGGGTATATCAAGTTGTTGTAGTAGTCCCGGCGGCTTCTGGTGTTCGGCCTTGATCTGCTAGCATGTCAAGCATCTAGAAACATAGCGTGCGATCTCTTTCTTTATGTTGTTCTACCAGTAGTAGCTCCTCAGGTTCTGGTACATCTTGGTGCTGTCGGGGTGAATCGAATATCTGCTATGATACGCATATGTTAGGATCTCGTCCTTCAGCTCCTGAATATCTGACGCACACAATCTGTCATAATAGTAGAGCACTCCACCACCGCACCATTGGGCTAGCAGGCTACTGCACAGGACCTTAAAGGGGTAGAGGAAAGTGAATGGGGTTATATGTAGAGCTTACACCCTTACCTTGCATGAGGCCTTTTGATGGGTTGAAGCCCATCAGAAGCAAAACCGTGAGGCCTGTGGGCCAAAGTGGACAATATCATGCAGCGTGAAGGGTGGGGCGTTACAAATGGTATCAGAGCCGACTCTCGACTAGTTCGAGTGTGGGTCCCCTGCCGTGGCCTAGTGTAAGTAGGCCGGTCCATGTGAGCGGGCCAAGAGGGCTGACAGGCTACAAAGACTGGCAAGCTACTGCATAGGGACATGCCCCCTTAAGGGGGTGGATTGGGCTGACAGGCTACAAACACTGGCAGGCTACTGCACAGGACCTTAAGGGGGTAGATGAAAGTGAATGGGGTTATATGTAGAACTTACACCCTTACCTTGCATGAGGCCTTTTAATGGGTTGATGCCCATCAGAAGCAAAACTGTGAGGCATGTGGGCCAAAGCGGACAATATCATGCATGCGTGAAGGGTGGGGCGTTACACATGTCCTTATCCATTCTCTACATGGACGTACTATATCTTTTCCTTTGCTCTTTTGGAGAGTTGTTACTCATTTACTCACTCTTGTTCACCCCGTGTTCTGTCTTGTTCTATGTGTGCTCTCCAGGTGTTTGTCAAAATTCCTCAACGAAGTTTTATCTTGACATGGCTCCCAAGAAAAGGAAAAATGTTGCTGGTTTGTATTCTTCGTCACGATTTGATGCTACCTTGTTTCCTTCATTAGCGAAATCTGACGCATACAATGAACTATATGCAAATCGAGTTGTTAGCTCCGAACGGCAAATTGATTTGTCATTCCACCCAACTGCCGAATATGGTTTCCTCATGGCAAGACGTAGGAATTTTCTCTATACATTTGATTTGGATGAAATCAGTGTCAGTTGGGTTTGGGAATTTTACTGCAATATGACAGTTTGGGATGAAGACTACATCACTTTCGTGCGTCAAAAGAACATTGTCCTCTCTCCATCTGCCTTAGCATCTTTTATTGGGATTGCAGAACCAGCGGAATGGGATTATCATCTTGCCCCTCATCAACCACTTGACAGAAGCCTATTTCATGTGTATAGCACGAAACTGGTCGGTGCTCGTCATCCTTGGGCTACCGGTACTCTTGCTCATGGCGTCTTAACATCCAAGTACATGTTCCTTAACTGGTTTTACTCTGCGAATTGGGAACCTCGAGGGCACAAGGCCACCATTAATCATCAGCATGGTATGGCTCTGTACAGCATTGGAACGGGCAAACCTGTAAATGTTCCTCTTTTGATCTACAATGTCATGGTCAAAATTCCAAGCACCGCAAAAAAAAAAAAATGATGCTCTTCCCTTTGGTGTATTGATTACTCGCTTTCTAATCTCGAAGGATGTCATTTGGCATCAATCTGATCGGGTTTGACGAATTCGAGGTCCTATCTCTAGGCGATCACTCCAACAATCTAAAGCTCATCTTGCTGAAGGAGATGATGAGGACCTTGTTGAAGAGGTTGAGGGGGAGCAAGATAACCTATCTAATCGTCTGACCCACCTTGAAAATGAAGTTCATGGATTGACTGCGAATGTGGCCGCTCGTTTCAACGCTGTGGATGCCAATCTAATTGCTCGTTTCAACAGTGTGGATGAATCATTGGCCGCCATTCTTGCTCGTTTAGGGAATCAGTGATATCTACCCTCTGCATTGAACCAAACAATTGCTCCTAACAGTTTACTTTTGGGTCTCTTAACCTTTTGGAATCTCTCTCTAGCATATCTCAAACTTTATAACCTTGCTTCATTCTCTCTGTTCCGTTTGTTATTCAAGGACAAAAGGGGGGAGATTTATGCTCTTATGCTGTCTGCTTATGCTTTTATGGTGTCTGCTTATTTTATGTTGTTTTATATTGTTTATGGATGTGTCTTATTTTTCTATGGCTGTGATAATTTTACATTTGCTCTCTTTTGAATGAGTATCATTGTAGGTACAGTCATCTCTAAGCATCTCTAAAGCCTCCATTCCTTTTTAGCTTTGGGTGATTATTTTGGTAGATTTTCTTGGCTCTAGGTTGTTTTGTCCATGAATTGCCAAAGGGGGAGATTGTAAGGTCTTTTTAAGTATGTTGGCCAATTTTTAAGGACAAAACAGGGAATCCAATTTAACATGTAAATTCTAGGAGGACTGTGTCAGAGGCCATGAAGACAGAGGGTTCACGCGCTGGAGCGCGAATTTGTCAGTTCGAGACAGCAGCCTCGCGCGCTCGAGCGCGCATCATCCCGCTTGAGTGTGCCCAGCTAGAATTTGCCAAGCTCAAGACAGCAGCCTCGCGCGCTCGAGCGCATGTATGTGCGCTCGAGCGACTGGGTTGAGAGATTTTCGGATCTGAAACGATTCTCTTCTGTCTTTGTGATGATCTGTTTCTAAAATGACCTAATCTTATTTAAGAGACAAAGATATTCATTTAAGAGGTTGACTGAGGCATTTCTCTCAGCAGTCAAGTTAAGAGATCATCAAGGGAGAAAAGTATTTCTTCTCCATAGCACCTATTATGTTGATCTGAAGTTCAGTGCAGTAGAGTTCTTCTTCTTCTGCAAGATTGATCATCCTCGAGATGCTTTCAAGGTGACTTGTACAAGCACGGCGAGTAGTCAGCAAGCGAGCACAGTCCTTAGGTTGAGTCAACAACCACTACAAAAAAAATGACTTTTAGTCTCGCTTTTGAAATGAGCTTTTGTGTCGCTTTTACAATAAAGTGACACAGTATGATCTGATGTGTCACTTTAGAGGAAGAGTAAACGAGGAGGAGGTTTGTTGTGTCACTTTTCTATAATGCGACACACAAAATAAATTTATATCTCGTTTTATTCTTAAAGAGACACTAGCGGAGCACATTTTTAAAACTAAATAGTGAGGATGGTTTCCCCCACTCAACAAAAGTGACACAAGAAGTAAGTTTTATTGTTCTTTCCTTCATTACACCAAATCGATTCTCTTCTGTTGTTGTTTTTCCAACTCTTTTGGCATTTCAAGGGTAAGGGTTTCTGCAGCAAATTAGATTCGATCTGCAATGGCGATGGCTGCGACTCTGCGACGTGAAGGGAGGCGTCTCCTTCCGATCATCTCCTCTTCTCCCAACCCATCTCGATCGGCGCTTCTCTTAGAGTAAGATCAACATCAGAAACCCCATTCTTTCTTTATCTCTTCTCCCCTTTCCTGCGCACGCCAATCTTCACCTCTGCCTCTATACCTGCACATGCTGTGCTCCTCCTTCCTCGCCCCCTCTCCTCCACTGCTCACTCTCTTTGGCTCTCTCCTCCTCTCCCTCTCCTTCCCTGCTCTCCCTCTCCCCTGCTTCCTCCTTTCTTCCACCCTGCACCGCCTTCTTCCTCAGCTCCCTGTCTCCCTCCGCCCAGAGCTCTTCCTGTTCCTTTCCTTCTCCATTGTTCCTCTCACCCTCTTCTTCCTCTATCTTTCCTCGCTCTCCTCTCCCCTGCGGATCTGCACCCACTGCAACTCTCTTTTTATTTTTCTTCTTTCTTCTCTTCCTCTACTTCCCCATCTTCTCCTTTCCCTTCTCCATCTCATTGATGCACCTGCACAAACCTACTCCGCTGCACTACGCCGTTTTCTCTATCTATCTCGATCGTTCTCTTTATGGGGTAGAGGATTAGGTGGGGTTTTCGGCTGGGGTCTCAGATGGGGTGTGGGTGAAAGGGGTTTTAGCTTTACAGAGGTGGGGTTCAGGCTTTGAGTGGTTCGAGATTGAAAGGGGTTAGATATGGTGATTTGGGTTCTCATTTGCTATTAAGGGGAGGCTTTTTTTTTCTGCCAAATCTATCTCTCCCCTTTGCTGTTAGGGTTTTTTTCCCCATCACTGCACCGCCCTGTCTTTCATAATCATCATATACAATCCACACCTTTTTCCCTTCTTGAGTAACATCTGCAAGACATGGGTCTTTGTTTGTTCTTCTAATTTTGAAGACCCAATTCGTGTTTTTTATGTTGGCAGTGAGAATCCATAGCAGTCGATTAGCACTTAGGTTGTTTGAAATTTTAATTTGAAACCTGGTGATGGCTATTTAATGAGAATTCATTCCTAAATAAATATGGGATTTTGTTTTTTCTTCCAATGTTGATGAAACAATTTCATGTTTTTGTTGTTCTTCTAATTTTGATGACCCATTTTTTATGCTTTTGATGTCAGCACTAAGAATCTAAGGTTGCCCATCTGTAATTTGGTATCTAAGGTTGCCCATCTGTAAGTGCTTTGCTTTCCATTTTTTTTCTCCTTTTTTTTTTCATGTTTGTAGTTGATTTATCCAATTTAGTTCTTTTACTTGATATGAGTACTCTTCTTTTCCTTTCTTTCTTTCCATTTCTTTTGAAATATATTTGATATATCTCTCTTTTCTTCTTTTTATATGCACGAGCAGCTTCTTGCAGTGATTCTGCCAGTTGCAGGCTTATTGCTTTCTTGTGGTTTGCTGGCAGAGATATTGTTCAAGGCAGTGTAAGGACCCTTCCACATACAACTCTTCTTCTAACATTAAGAAGTATTGCCTGTTGTATTATAGTCTTAATTTTCATCTTACATTTCAGCCTTCCAGAGAAAATTGGAAATATGATTCACTGTTTACAATAAATTTTTTTTAATGGTCTGTTTACAATAATGTTACATCTTGGCTGAGATGTTACGGTGTGTTTTTCCAGTAGTCTTTTAACTATCAGTTCATCAGATGCTTCATGATTAACTGATATGATATCATTCACATACATTTAAACCTATGTTTGTGTTGTATGGATTCTTTTCAATGATGAAAGAAGTGTTAGAAGTAATATATATTTTGTATTAAATCATTCTTCAAAATGCAATTGTCCAATGTGATCCGTGGACATTTTTCTCGGCCTCTGTTTTGTCCACTTCTCATTTGAAGACCCCAAGCTTCTTTAAATTGCTTGAAAACTTAGATGCTTAATGCGTTCATATTCTTTATCTGATTACTTTTGCTCATATGTCTATTTATTTGTGGATTTCCCTCTATCTCTCTCTCTAAACCAGGATTCCAATGGTCTTTGAAGGTGATTTGGCACAAATTGCTGCCTGCCATCTTAAAGAAAATGAACTTGTTTAAATAACTGGACAGATAAGTGGAGAACCACCTCCCTTCAATATTGAGCTGAGGCAAACTAGCATTCAGGTATGATTTCTTGTAGCAAAAATTCATCATTATCATCATCTGAGAGTAGTCAAAATGCAATTGCTACACCCTTTTCTTTTGATGATTTTTAAGAATGCCATGCTTGTAACACAATTTTAATGTTTTGGAAAATAATTAGCAATGCTTCTATAAAATTCAGTGTAAATGCACCCTCTAGAACCAGGAATTTATGGTTTTGTTGATTTGAGCTTACTGGTGCTCTTGTATTTCAACCATTTTTTTAGTGGTAGAAATAGATGGGGTTGCAGAGATGCCACATGCATCGAATTTATTAATCCGACATATCATGATTCAATACGATATAGCAGTAAACGACAGCAAAAGCATATACAATCAATCTATCCATTCCCTTCTTTCATCTCTTCAGATCCCTCTTAACTTTCCATTGGATTGATTTCCTCATCTTGTCTGGTTGATTCAGGAAATGATCAAAACCCAAATTCTGTAGCCATTTGCCCCAAATGCCTGCCTCTTTCGGTTGTTTTCGACATTTTCCCATTTTTTTTAGGGTACCCTTCTTCTTAGATCTGTGATTTGGGCCGGCCCTTTTGTGGGTTGACCGGATTTCCATCGGTTGAGATTCTTGAGGAGACTGGTTGGGTTGGGGTGGAGGTTTGATCACAGAACAAGGTCTCTTTTTTTAGCATTTGTGATGTAGAAATAGGTATTCTGTGCCTTTGGTTTCGGATATCAATTCTGTTGTGTTTGAAGCCTTTTTTTTTCCTGTGTTTTTATGTTTTGGGGTTGTGATTTTGTGGCGAGTGAGAAAACCCACATCAGGATGTGTTTGGTTTTGGCATGATAAATTGATGTAGAACATGTCAAGGTTAACATTTATTGAATATTTGTTTGGGTTTGTTACATAGTTGTGGTTCTCTGTAGGATCAGAGAATAGGTTTGTTAACTATCAATTTTTTTATTGGTGGAAAGTACTTGTTTAATCCAGATCCTCCAAATCTGCTTGCTTAACTAATGAGGGAATGTAGTTTTCCTGTTGTTACATTTGGATGTCACCCATATTTTACGTTTTCTAAAGTGAAAGCAGTTTTTTGCAGTTTCAGGGGAAAGCACATTCAGACCCAGTAGGTAGAAACACGAGGAAACAGATTTCACGTTCCCTAACTTTTTTTAGAAAGATTGTAGGCTACAAGTTTTGCCAAGCATTCAGTGAGATTTTTACTTTCTATGATGCTAGGCTGACCCCACAATAGAGTTGGTATACTGTACAAGGTTCCAATGATGATGAGAAAGTGTAGAGTGTTTGGATGAGGTGAAAGATATTAGTGGGGAATCTTCACTAGGGAAATGAAGATGCGACTGGATGGAAGTCCTGAATAGAGAATGAGAAAATTGGATTTGGAGAAAGAGAGAAAAATTGAGTTTTTTCACCCCCATTTGGCGTTAACTAACTAGAGAAAACTATTGCAAATGAGGAATGTCACTTTTTTTTTTAAAAGGAGATTAATTTTGATCATTGAGCTTCTGTGGGAGAAGAGCATTTTGTTTGTTTGAGGACTGAGGAGAAACTAAGAAAGCCCCTATGAGTGGGCCCCACATTTCTCCTCTATAATGCGACATTATGTCTAGTAAAAGCACAATTCACTAGTGAAAACCTTTCTTTTTGGATTTTGACGTTGTATATCAACCAAATGGTGGATCAATGGATCAAGGTAAGAGTGATGAATTGGTTAGGCACCTCCTGCCAGAGGATCAGGTGGTGAGATTGAATTTGTGAGGATACATTGTTTTGTGCCTGGGCTAATTATGCAATGACTTTGGTGACCAAATAAATTAGGCGTCATATGGGCAGGATCCAGTGGTCTTTGGATATTACTTTTGATTAGTTAATTTTAATGGACCATCTGAGCAGTTCAAAAATGAACCACCTTGTGGATGTGTTAATAGGTTTTAAATGGTCAATTGGAACTGTGACTATCCAATTTATCAACCACTTTTTCGAGGGTACAGAAAATTTGTTTTGAAACTGCTTGACCCAAATTTTAGTTTGATTGTAGGGATCTGTTTGGTTTATTGTGTTTGGTTTATCTAGCTGAAGAAGGTAGGAATTTGGATGGATGTGGAATGATTAACCCAAGTTCAAAACTGAATTTGTATTGGAAACAGAAACTCTGTAGATTATTAGCAAGCTTGTGGCCTTTCAAATTCTCCAATTCCAGTGTTCTGAATGTTTTGATGTACTAGAGAATTTGGGAAACCTGCTGAGGAGGGATTCTCTAAATTCCAACAAATAGGCCCTAAGTCTTCCAATAGAACTGTTTGTACAATAATCTATTACTCTCAGTGATGGATGTTTTTTTTAACATCATTGTTCTTCATACCAGCATATATCAAGGATCTATGTCATTTTCTTTGCTTATATTGTAAGTACTCATTAACATGATCGAGTAATGATGCAGTGCCAAAGAGTAAATGCAACATGTATTCCCGTATAGGAAAATCCTGCACAAACACCTTCTGGTATTCTGGTCATAATTCAACTTTGGAAGCTCCAAATCGCGCACCGTTCGATGCGTTGGAAAGTAGACTCGAAGACCTTTCCAATAATATATGGCTTGGAAATTGAAACCTCACAATTTAATTCAGATTTTGAGCTGAACAGTGCCCATTTTTGTAGCTATACTCTGTTTTGAAAATTGTGTCTTTGGGAGGTGTAGTTGAGGAAGGCTTCTCCACAAGATGATGGCTGCTTGATGTGAAGCCAGGTGATATTCCGAAATTGTCACAAAGAGGCCAGGAGATGTGCTATTTGATCAGGTTGGTTAGGAAGAAACCTTTCCATGAGATGCAGGCTGTAAGTACTACCATGCTCACTGCTCTCTTTGGTGCCTAGCTATTCATGGAATTTTTATGTGAGGTGATGACTAGAAATCTATTAATCACAAGTGTTTGGTTGGTTTCTGTATATTCTCTTAAAGCAGTGATAACTTGCATGTGTGGTGCAGACATGTCAATGGATCTCTCCACGCCTTTCTAAATATACATGGAAGAGCTGCCATATTTTTCCCTAGAGCTGGACTACACAGTACACATGGTGATATTCTCTCCACTTGTGCCCATTGAGGTATTTCCACCTGATCAGAAGTCCCTGTTTAGTTATTTGTTTACGAGTTGACTTCTGATCATCATATTCCAATTCTATTACATGGGTATGTAAAGGTCTTAAATTAATGATGGGATAAACAATTAATAAGGCATGGTCTATATTATTGTTGTCATAGGAGCTTCCCAAAACATATGAAAATTATCAACCGTGTAGGTGAACATTGAACATTAGTTTAATGATATTGACTTGTTTTATGTCTTAGTGAAAAATAGATGTTTGTCTATGATACCTGGATACTTCAAAATTGGGAACGTATCCATATCATGTTGTCTCCCATACTTAAGATTTACATGTTAAATTTATGCCTAATAGCATCCGTTGGAGTATCTTGTCTTTTGATAGGTAATATTAATAGAGATTTTGATTGAATTCTGAATTTTGGTAGGTACTACATTTTTAATTGCCCTTGTAGGTTCTCTCTGTGTTAATTAATATGGCAGAACAGTTTTATAAAGTATAGTTCAGAACCAAGTTCCAAAACATGGCATCTTGTTTAGATATTCTTCCATTTCCAGTAAATGTAGAAGCTGAGACTGTTCATGCCTTTTCACACTGTTCACCTCTTTGTTGCTCTTTTCATAGACATGTGTCCAACAGTCTAAATCTGCAAATAGGATTGGTTACTAAATTTTACACTTACACATCAAGTGCTCAAAATCATATGTTTCATCATGAAAGCCCACGTGTAATGGGTTCCAACCACTTTGTGAGTTTTCTTGCTGAGGTATAAGTTTTGAAGTCCTCATGCCTGAGCTATTACATGTTTCTGAGGTACATAATGAAGGTGCTTGTGAGAAACTTTGTGAGAAACTTTCATCATCCCTGTTGACATTCCAATTGGTCTAGAGAAGAAATAACTTGAATCTTCTCAAGCCATTGGTCACCCACTATGGACATATGTCTGCGGTAGAAGCCAATTTGATTGCTGAAATGGTGTCACAATTGATAATTGCATTTGCAGTAGTCTACTTATTTAATATGCAAACCATGGGCATAGGTACAAAGCTCAACGGTTGAGTTTCATATAATTTTTCACTCAGAATTTTTTTTTTCAAAATTATACTATTTGTGATGTAAATCTTATGGAAAACTATCGAATCTTATGCTTGATTATCTTTTCTGTGCATCTTATAATTGCAATTTATTCCTTATGATTCCTTACGAAAGCAAGTGCCATGATTGTTTATACAACTCTAACAAATGGAATTGACTTTTGTCATTCCTTTTTTCTCCTTTTGTTTTTTTCAAATTTGTTTGAGGATTTTTATGCCCAAATGCCCAATCAATATCAGTCTTATATTAATCCTTCATAGAAGGCTTAGCCTAATTTAGTCTTGAACTAAGACAATATTGAAATGTGAATAAAGCATGTGAATAATGCACTAGTTAGGCATCTCTGCTTATAGTAGACCCAGATCTGAGCTCGTGTTAGAGACTATGAACCAAAAAAGAGTTAGAAAGTAAGAATTAGAAGTTGGCATCAATGGAAGATAATGGAAATTTACAATCTGATGATTTATGATTATGATTTTAGTTGCTTTTAAATTTACAGTCCAAATCAATTTTTATGGCATTGTTCACAAATGTGTTGGTTTCTGAATAATGGTTTTCATAAGTAACATATGCTTTCTGTCATCCTGCAGTGATGCTGATGGGTACACTTGTCTATGGTATTAAATACACGTTCCCCGAGTATGTATGCACTTTCCTTGTTGCAGGAGGTGTATCAGCATTTGCACTTTTAAAGGTAAGATCTCTTGTAGGTTGTGATGGTATGCCATAATTGAGTTTCGACACAGTAGTGTTCTTATTCATTTGGATTGGTTGCAGACAAGCTCAAAGACAATAAGCAAGCTTGCACGCCCCCCTTGGCTATGGGTTGTGCTTTCTTAACTTGGCATTGGATGGATTCACAAATGCTACTCAGGATTCGATTTCATTAAGGTATGGTTTAGCAGTTGACCACTTCCCTTAGGGAACTTCAGTGTTGATTCTTGAAACCAACTCATCTGTGCTTGCAAACAGATCATACTTGATTGAATGCATACTTGCATTATGCAAACTGGTTGTTTTCAACTATGATTCCTCATACAGGTACCCAAAGACAAGTGCTTGGGATATAATGCTGGGAATGAATCTATGGGGCACCATATACAATGTGGTTTACATGTTTGCTTTGCCGCATGGGGGTGGTTTCGAGGCAGTCCAGTTCTGCAAGCAGCATCCAGAAGTAGCATGGGACATCTTCCTATACTGCCTCTGTGGAGCAGTGGGCCAGAACTTCATCTTCCTGACTATCAGCCGCTTTGGCTCCCTGGCGAACACCACCATTACGACAACCCGGAAGTTTGTAAGCATTGTTGTGTCATCACTGCTGAGCGGCAACCCCTTATCCTCAAAGCAGTGGGGCTGTGTCTTCATGGTCTTTAGTGGTCTATCATATCAAATCTATATCAAGTGGAGGAAGCTACAGAAGAAAAAGAAATCCACTTGAGGGATGAATCTTTTTATTTGGGGTCTGAGCCTGGAATTTAGGTGGTCCCTAATTTTTAAAATGTTTGGCAAATGTATCTTTCATACATATTAATTTAAGTAGGGATAGTGACAGTTTTGATGTTCAAACTGCAAACAGTTTTTTCCCATTTTCTGTTATACTAATTAGGTTAAGTTAATTTTGGTTAGTTAGGGATTTCCGGAAATTTTTTAATTACAATGTAGCTTGCCTTTTTTTCGATGCTTTTGTAAAGGTTTTGGATTATGTCGTGACGCTTTAGTGTGTTTGGATTCGAAGGTTAATGTAAATAGTTTAGATTATGGATGGATTCAAATTGATTATGTTTTGAATAGTTTGTTTGATTTAGTGTGTAGACGAGCAAGTATTTTCCTTAATGTGAATGGTGATTAATTTTCAATTAATGAAATGGTTCTTATTGAATGTTTCTATCTATGTTTTTTTGCATCGTTTATAAGGCAGGTTTAGTGATTTGAAAGTGTCCATACTGCAGCAACGTTATTAGTAATGTATATAGTGCATTTTTTTTTAAAGAAAAATGAATGGTATCTCGCTTCTATGGAAACTGTCACAACTGATGACTTCTTGTGTCGCTTTTGGTCCGAAAACAACATTTTGATCACTGCTTTTGAAAAGGGTGACATCTTTCTTGTGACGCTTTTAAGTTATTTCAGTGTCACTTTTGGGTTTAAAGCGACACAAGTAACCATTTTTTTGTGTCACTTTGATAATAGAAACTGACACAACAAAGCATTTCTTGAGACGCTTTTACGAACTTTTAGTGACGCCGGCAGATAAGACGCTTGCATAGTAATCTGAAAAGCGACACAAACCACTTTTTAAGACACTTTAAAAGTGACTCATTAAGACTTTTTTTTTGTAGTGAACTGGAAAAGGGGTGTGAGTTTCTCTCTTGTAACTTTCATGATTTTAGTGTTTGGTTGTCTGTTGGCCTAGACGATAAGGCCCGTAGTTTTTTTCCCGAGCAAGGTTTTCCACGTATAAATCTGTGTCAAATTGCTTGTGTGATTGCTTGTTTTTATTTGGTAGGTTTAATCATTAGATTAATCACTGGTTGTTAGTAATCTACTAGAGATAGTTTATTGCCTCTGTTAAGGCAGGATTTTCAGAGACCCTTTGTCATTCATTTCCCTGAGAAGACTAAGAAACAGTGGCATCCTTTCAAGCCCATGTATGTCACCATCTTGCTATGGAAGCTTCAAAGATTACAATTTCGTTTGGGAGTGGGTGAGGCCCGCCCAAATGATTCCAGACAACTTATTTAAAATAACTTCACTTTAGAACATGGTAAAGAAGTTACCTCTTACCCTCATGGAGGGAGATGCCGTAGAAGAAAGATTCAAACGTACGTTTAAGAAAAGAATGAGGTGGGGAGAGAGAGATACTTGTGCTTCTCACATGGCTTAATTCCAAGGTAAGGTCACATTCTTCATCTCTGACATATATCGGGTGATTTCCATGGGACACAACAGTAACATGCATAATACAAAGGCAACTTGCCTGGTTACGAATGGACCTTAGATCACAGGACTCATTTGAGAAGCCAAGTTACCAATACTCATTTTATAAGGAGCAAGATCTGAGCTGTTCTTTCAGGGGATGCTGTTACTTCCTTTTTATCTTCCTGCTTGTTGGTTTAATGGTGTTGGGCGCGGCTGCACTAATTATTGTATTTGTGTTGAGGCCCAGAAAGCCCACCTTTGCTCTGCAGGCTCTCCGGCTGGATTCGCTTAGGCTCAACGCCACCAATGGCTCAAGTATTTATGCTTCATCTGTTTTCTCTCTCTTGTTCAATGCTCAAAACCCCAATAAAGTTGGTATAAGGTATAGCCCTTCACAGCTCTGTGTACTCTATAGGGGGATCCCTGTAGGAGTAGCTAAGCTCCCTGAGTTTTATCAACCTGCTCATAGCAAGAATGTGAGTGTGCAGACTCAAGTCATGTTTGATGGAGTCAATGTTAGTCAGATAATACATGGTGATCCTTCCAAGGGCTACACTGCTAAAAGCCTGGTCATGATCCGGATAACAGGCGATATCAAAGCTCTTGTGCGCGTCTTGCATGTCACCCTACCAAAGATAAAGGTTTTAACCCATTTGCACATGCAGTTGTACACGCTCAAAACTCAAGATACTTTCCAAGTCTTTGCCTAATTTTGCTTCTAATTTTTAACTCAATGTAGGTTGCTCTGGATTGCATGATTGGTTTTGACTATAGAAAGATTATATTCAGTAAAAGCGTCCATTTTAAAAAGGAACACAAGGTATGAAACTGCCTTCTTTTTTCCCCCGTTTCAAAAGCAATCCTTATTCTAATCTTTTGTCTCATTTTCATACGTTTCATGCAGGTCCTATCTCATTCCAGAAGTTATTCAGAGAAGTGCTCTTTCGCAGTTTATATATGAGATGCACCCACTCAGAAGATTCACAAAGAGAGATGAAATCTTTGATGGCTTTGATCTTATGGCATCAGAAACCCACCATGTCACGCAAACTATGAGTAGAGAGGCGAAATTTGCATTTCATTTTGCTGGCCACGGCATCAAATGGAATAGGACCTGTCTAAAATGAGAGGAACCACAAATGATGAACAATGTGGAGCCTTTCCAGGGATGGACTGCAGAAGCATAATTGGGAGAAGGAAGATGGGCCAATTTTTATTTTTTTTAGATGACTTCATTAGTTTAACCATGGGCCATGCATGTTTCACTGGAGGTCCATATTTGTACTTTCTAAAGAACATTTATTTATGCCAAATCCTAGATAGATGGATAAGACTGATGTTGAAGATAACCACGTGATCCTGTAAAGTATATGCACTGTAAGTGACAAAGCCTCAAGCTAAAAATGCCACACATCAAGGAAACCCATTTCAATTTCCTTTTCTGATCTTGCAAAATGAGCCATTTGATTGAAAATCAAGATTATCATGACATAGAAATAACCAAGTACCAGAAAACAGAAAACTGTGAAATCATAGTCCATTCTTTACGAAGGAGTAAAAGGAACACTACCTTCCTATTGCAATCTATTGAATAGTCGCAACAATCCCTACAGAATGACAGTTATTCAAAGCAAAACAATGGAAATCATAATACACACATTCTCTCTCACACACACAGCTCCAGCTCAAAAGAGAAAGGAGCTCCAATCTTTGTGATACTACTCATCCACAGAAAGAGGGACCGACAGAGCCTGCAATTCATGAAAGCATACAAAAGCATTAGTAGATCATAAAAAACACAGTGACACTCACCCAAACATTGGTCCAGACTGTCATCATCCAGAAAATGCATATGAACACAGATTGAAACAAGTTGAGCTTCTTCATAAACATATTTCGTGCTAGTGAGTATCCAAGGAGATCATACCAGTTTACGGTATTTAAGGGCGAAAAACATCTCAAGATAACGTCGTGTCTCACGTCTATCAAGCTTTGAGACATACTTCCAGAAGCCATAAACACCAGACAGTGTCATCAACCTCTCAGAGTAGATCTTCCATGTATACCTGCAATATGGATGGAGCAACAAAAGAGGCTTACATAACATGATTTTTATTCAGTGGTCGGCCTTGATTACAGGGGTCTTACTCAAATAAGCATTCTGTAAAAGTGGGAGCATATCTCAATGAAAAGAACAAGCATCTGGTGGGACACACTAGGAAATGAGAACAAGCATCTGGTGGGACACACTAGGAAATGAAATGATTTAATGAATCACAATCTTCTGATTTGTTGACCACTTGTGGTACTGCATTATTTTCAATCTAGTAGTACGGTTACAAGTCAAGTATCAGATAGGACTGTCAGATGGCCAACTTTTCTGAAGCATTGCCTTTTCACAGTGAGACCCACAAGATAAATGGTCAGGATGGCTAGAAAGTAGCACCCAGCAGTACAGATTGCTTGCCCAAATGAATGATTGATACCAAGTAGAGAGCTATATGTCTTTCCTAAATTAAAAATTGCATAAGAAAAGGTGAAAATAAGCATTTCATTTACTTTTCATTAATGCGCTTCAGCCCTTCTTGTGAGATTCTGTCCCAGTGGCTTGGATCTTCCTTGCATTTTTCAAAGAAATCAGTGATAAGCTCAGCAGCTTTATCACCTTGATAGGGATCAATGTGGAAGCCCGAAACCCCATGTACTATAATCTCAGCAGGCCCTCCATGAACAGTAGCAAATGTAGGTAGACCACAAGTCATGGCTTCAATAACTGTGAGTCCAAAAGCTTCATACAAGGCAGGCTGGAACCAGAGAGAAAGATCCCATCAAAAATATATAGAAATAGAAATTAATAGCAATGATTTTATAGAACAGATTTTCAAAGAATAGTATGTAATACTAAATACTAAGGGTAATTACACTTCCAGTAATTTAAAAGAGAAGACACAGACCATACTTTTCTACACCTGATTTTATAGACAGACAGATCACAAGCAACATTCCAATATGCTCATGGATCAACTTTCCTAAGTAGAGTTTGCCTTTTCTCTCTCAATAGGGGGGGGGGGGGGGGGGGGGGGGTAGGGTTTGGGTTGAGAGAGAGAGAGAGAGAGCTAAAAAACTCGCTAATCAACTCAGATCTAGGTCAGGACATAGGATAGACAGGCAGCAGTAGATGATCATCTTTTTCCCTAATCCCATCTAAGCAAATCAGGTATCGACATACTTGATTTTATATCTATATAAAAACTCAATATTATCCAAACAAAATACAGCAAGTAGCAATGTAGTCTACCTGTATAAATGCACCTTTCGTGTCAGCTATGTAGCGATATAGCTCACCATTGCGGACACGATTCATTTGGGCAGAAATCCACCTGAACTGACCATTCAAGTTGTATGTTTCAATAAGCGACTTCATTTTTTTCATTTCGTCTTGCTCCTCTCGATCCTTTGACTCCTTCCCATGGTCACCGCAAACCACTACAAGGTTAACCAGCTCTCTCAGACGGGTGTTCTTGCCAAAAAACTCAACCAGCCCGGTTAGGTTCTTAACACGATCAAGTCTTGCCATTGAAAATATAATAGGCTTATTCCGGTCTTTCAACATGCATCTGCAATAATCCCAATGGAAAAAAAGAAAAAAAAAATCACTACACATGCCAACATGCCCATAAGATTGTAAGAAAATATTAAGTGAACATTATAAGCAGAACTATTCAGTCATAATGGATAGGGTCATGTAGAGTGGACCCCATTTTATGGTGGCCCAGATGAGTAATCGAATTGTCCTCTATTGTAGATATGAGAGCAGAAATTCTTAACACTTCAATTAATGGCCTAGACATGGACAGTTAAGAAACAGAACAGTCCAGATAAAGGGGTTCATATTTGACAGCTGCAATTTCTAATCAAGAAATTATTCAAAGCATCTCTCATCCTTGGTCTAATCAAGCCAATTGTCTCAATCACTAAAACATAGGCTCACTTATATGATATGGGGTACCATCGGAGTCGGGGCCCAACTTCACATATCTATGGTCTCTACAGATACTGAGTCTGATCTGATGACACAATGGATTGGTTTGGCTTGGATCCAAGTTTAGACCCATAAATACTCAGAGTCAGTTTGATCCACATTAACCCTGATCTGACTCATTTACATCCATTTCCTATTCCCAAAAGTGGTGTTTTACATATGTTGTCTAGTACAGCAGACAACGAGCGTCCTTTTTTTTGGTACCCCAGCTAAGGGGGCTGGGACTCCATCGAGCCCAAGGGTGAGGGAAGGCGGCATGCCCAGGGTCGATCACTGGGCAGCCAGGTGAGAATTGACACATGTTACCACTAGGGTAAGATGCCATTCTCAACAATGAGTGCCCTTGTTAAAAAGATATGGAAAACAGATACCCAATACTTACATATGTTCTGTGTTCTGAACAGGACTGTAAAGCAGCTTTTCAATTTCTGGATGAAGAGCAGTGAGTCGATTTTGCCTCTCAGAGAATGGGAAATAAATAGCCATATCCGCTCCAGGCGAGACAATGTTGAACTTGGGATCAAATACATCAATCCCATGAACAACTCTGTAAAGTCCAGGGAGAGTGAAAGCAGTGTGGCTCTCGTACTGTCCAACAGTGTCCTTGCTGAAAAAAAGTGGAAAACATAAGTCAAATCCAATAAGGCCATTTGTGCGGGGGGAAAAAAAAAGTAAAGCATACCACTATAAGGACATTCAATTAAGGGGCCTCGGGATACTTGCAACTAGCAGGGGGACTGTTTTCTGCTTTACTCTGGATACTTGCTACTTGCAAGGGGATTGTTTCCTACTTAACTCTGGTACTTGCAACTTGCAAGGGGATTGTTTTCTGCTTCACTCTCAAAACAATATAATAATGCATCCTCAAGGTTACTGTTGAACTCTTGGAAGGTCAAAACAGTTACATGGTAAAGGGTTGAAGGATGAAAACCAGTTCAAGGAGTAAACATGTAAACTCAGGAGGTTTACACCGTAAAGAGTTACAAGAGTGCAAACATCCCCCAAGTGTAAACAAAAGACATTGTAAAAGATGGCTAGTGTGAATGGGATTAACACAAAAGAAAATACAAAACAAGAGTTTACACAAAAGAGCACAAAAAAAAAAAGATGAGGGCAAAGTTCACGGCAATAAAGTATATTCAATTCAGTAGACACAAGCAGAATTCAAGTCCCCCATTGTTGTGTAGTTGGAAGGCATCAATACATGGAAAGAAGGCGGGGAGTGGCAGTGGGGCAACATAGATGTGGTGAGGAGCATTTCCCAGGCAAGCAACATTAATTCAGGATAATGGTTATGTTTGCTGGTTTCAGCCTCACCTTAACCAATATTTTTGGTTTCAGTCTTACCTCATCTGATAATATAGTTCAATAAAAATATCCACATGCTGACAAACACAAAAAGGATGGGGAAAAACGACAAGAAAAAAGGCCACCAAGGAAAGCTGCAGAGATGAATCAAAATTATAAAAACTTGGAAATTTAAGTTGAAGGTCGCTCAGCTAAGAAACTTGAGCGAGTCTACCAACTACATGGTTAAAGTTTGAGCCACTCATCTTGGTGATCCACCATGTTGAATTAGTCCAATCAAGGAAAGTAGAAGTTTTTAAAATATGATTAAAGCGTGGACAAACTTGACAAGAGCCAAATCCTAGATAACTTGAAACCTAGTCGAGTACTCAGCACCTCATCCAAATTCTCCACATTTGGCAAGAGTTAATATTCTTTTCTTTCTTTCCTTTTTTTTTCCCTGATTGATAACTGTAAATTATATTGAAGAGAAAGGAAAGAACAAGAAGTAAGTCCTAATATTCTTTTGTTCCACTTGCAAGCGATCAATCAAGTTATTCCACTTGTAAAGATTAAAACCTTTGACCATGTCTAAGCAAAATCAATCAGGTCAAATTTCTTCACATTTGATCAAGTTTCCAAAACACAGATTTTCAACCCCCAAAAAAGTAACAAGAATACTTATTGGCTATCACCTTTTTAAGAACAGTAGCACAGCAAAAAGAACTATATACCAAAATGCAAGAAGGATAAATAGATTATCTGAAATCTATAGAACTTCTTTAAAGAAAGAAAAATTAGGGATAATGAAGAGAATGAGAGAGAATCCTTTTTTTCAAAATTAGGGACAAGGAAGAATGAGAGAGAATACCTTCCTGCAATCTCTTGGTATGTACTGGTGATAATGAAATCTGTATGGTTCATGGCGATAAGGTCAGCCGTAAATTGGCATGAAAAATGGTATTTCTCATCAAATTTCTTCCAATATATGTCTGAGTCTGGATACTTTGTTTTCTCCAATGCATGAGCAATGGTGCACTGCATAAGCAAAAAAAAGAAGATAATCAGAAAGATATTCAAGGCAAAAGAGTCAATTTTTGTGCAACAACTATGCAACAGTGTCAATGACAAGCAATTTTTAGTGTACAAACCTGCGTAACTCCTAATCTATGTGCAAGCAAAGATGCAACAAGATTTCCATCACTGTAGTTGCCTATTATCAGATCAGGTGTCGCATGCAACTCTCCAGCAATTTCATTTGCAACATCCTATAATAAAAGGATAGAAATTTGAGAAGCTGAATAGATCACAAGTGTATATGATTGGTGTATAAGACTGTCTCAAAGGAGAGGGTAAATGGATAATTTCTGTCAAAACTTTACCTCTGCAAATGTCTCCAAGTAGGGCCATACATCAAACCGTGAGATCCATTTACGAACCACACCCTTCTCAGTCCGGAAGGGAACCCGCAGAATGCTTGAATGCTTTGTTCCAAGAACTTTCTCAAGACGCTGGTTGCAAGTAGTTCCTACTGCATCAGGGAGCAATCTAGTCACCTGGATTGGCCACAACAGAAACATCAGTGGGGAAGGTCAAACATTCATCCAACTGCCACAACAAACACTAGAAACTCAGAAAAGAATGTCAAATTCTAGGTGTTCAACTTGGGTTGTTGTATTTCAGGAAACAATCAATATATTTAACAATCCAGCCATTACAAATGCAGGCAATTGTCCTTACTATGAGAATACGAGGTGTGATATCCAACCCTTGCTGCTTGCTTCTGAGAAGCATTTCATCCTCCAGGGCACGGACTTGATCCAAAATGTAAACAACCTGCAAATAGAATTTTCAATAACTCAAAAAACTCTATATTCAAGAGGTGAAACAAGAGGTGGGAAACCTTACGACAAAATTACCTGGCCCCCAGTGTCTGGCAACCCCAAAACATTAGCCTGGGCAAAATACCCATGGGGAGAAAGGATTACAACATTAAATACCATCGGAATCCTCCCAAGAAACTTCTCCAAGGTACATGGATCGGGTGCTTCAAGCAATTCCAATAGTAGATGCACCATCTCCAATACACGCGCTGCTGTATCACCCCATCCTCTTTCTAAACCCATCTCTTGGAAACTGATATCATAGATGTGCAAGAACATTATTCAACAGTATCCAATCTTAGAAATTATGGTTTTGGTCTTTGATTTACAATTTACATTAAGATTATTCAATGTCACACTCACATCTCAACCAAAACTTATTTTAGGAAAAAAAGGTAAAATGTAAAAATACCTGTGTTCGAATTCTGAATATGGTGTCTCTGGAGGAAGCACTGTCAAACTTTCCTCTGCCTTCCTCATAACAGATTGCAAAGCAGTCAGGCTGTGAATTCTGTCATTAAGCATCATTGTCTGCATAGAGTAACGAAGCAATAAAGAATTGTTTAGTATAATGAAGCAATAAATAATAGTTTCGTCAATACTTACAATTACAATATACTACAATGATTTATATACAATATTACAACTAGTAGGATTGTGACATTGTGAGTCAAAAGAAGAGAGCGCGCTAGGTTCATGGCATATAGCACAGATAATTCATTTATGAACCCAGAGTACTATTTAGCACTTAACTAAGAAATATAAGCAGATAAAGTACTCTCTCTATATGTGCGTGTGTGTGTGTGTGTGAGTGCCGCCCGTGTGTGAAGAAGAAATGAAAACATGAATATTATAAATTAAAAAAAAAAAATAGAAGAGGCAAACACAATAAGATTGATAACAGGGTAATTACCTTCCCCTTGTGGCTATGCACCCGGAGAAAATCAAGAAGTGGATGCATGCTTTCTTTGTCATGAAACATTTTTGAAGAAAGGTGTCGATTAAGAAACTGCACACCATTTCCAATGGATTTTGATAGAGTTGGTCGAGGAAGAGAATCTGTGAAGGGCTCAAAGTCCAACTCCAGCACAAAGTTACCATTGAAGCTGCATAAGAGAGAGCAGCACCTTAAAATAGTAGAGAGAGAGAGAGAGAGAGAGAGAGAGAGAGAGAGAGAGAGAGAGAACAGATTTGATCGTGTTTCATATGTAGATTTTCAGTCAAAATAATGGCAAATACCTTCCATCCACAAGTTCCTCTTTAAATCGCAGATATTCAGGAATAGTCAGCCCCTCCATAATCAGATCATTTACATGAATGCGTATATATTCCCAGACCCCAGGCCTTGGGCGAACAGCTAAGGCAACCCATGGAGGAAAAACTATTGCTTCCTGCATCACATTAACATAGTAAAATATTGAGACAAAATAAAGATCTCAAAAGCTAAATGAATAACTCAGAGCGTGTGAAATGCCATTACCTGTGTAGCTCTCAAAACATCTCCAAATACACTGTCCTTCAGTTTTTGTTTCTCTTCTTCAGGTATTACAGCTTCAAACTCAGCTAACAGTTGATGTGGCTGTAGGATTCCCTTTCCTTGACTTACATACCTAAAATATCAATAGACGCAATGAAATGAATACAGAAGACTTTCAAAATAATTAATCTTTCCAGTTAAGTTATAACTGTCAAATGTATTTGATGTCTTCATTTTTACAAATGAATTCAAATGCAGCAAGAATTTTCACATCCTTACAAAATAAAATTGTTGATGTATAAGTTACATTACGTTTGAGTGGTAGCAAGAACAAGTAGGGAACAAACTCACTAAAAGGATCAGCAAAAATAAAAATTCCAAAAAAGCAGTGCATTAGCAGAAAATGTGAGACATCAAGTGATACTAGGCACATCAACTACACATTTAATGTTACCAAACCCTGCAAAACCCAAAAGTTTCAAAACATCCATCCTAAAAGTATCATGTGACTTGGTAGTCCGTTGCAATGAGTCCTACAGTGGGATAAAAACGGCAAAACAAAATGCAGACAAGCTGAAGTATCACACTGATAGAAAAATCCACAGACCACAGTACAAAGAGATTGAAATCTCTTTAAGTTGCAGTAGGATTAGAAACACTGATGTGAGATGTCCTAACCCTACTCAGAAATGTTGCAAAACCAGACTCTGCACTTTATGTCAGTAATTGCTGAAATTGTAACAAACAGAAGAATAAAACATAAATTTGGCTGACCAAAGCACAAATGAAATTCCGGGGCTTTTTTTTTTTTTTTTTTTTTGTTCCCTCTCAGAGACAAGCCAAACCAACATTTGAACATCAAGCTCTTTTGGGTCTGATCATTTGCACATTTTAATGGAGGGAAAAAGCAGGACTCCGTTGAGGTGAGTAGTTGGAGACAGAACTAGGATTTTGGGGATGTGTGGAAAACCAAAGTTCCATTTTTATCACATGATATTGCATAAAGGTGGATCATGGGTTCCCCCAAAACGTGAAACCATACATGCCCTTCATTTACTAGCAATCAAATTATCATCAGAGATGAAATCCAAATTCCCTAAAGAAATGCATCATCAGAAGCTGAAATCAGAAGAAGGCGACCCCAAACCTTGATAGTAGGCAAATCAACTGGTTCCTATAAGTAACCAGTGTGGCATCTAGACGCTCTCGAAAACTATGAACACGAGTCAGCCTACGTTCAGCCATGGTTTCCCTCGATTTCTCCCTTCAACCCAAAAACGCCTAACACTGCAAAACAGTAGAAAACAGCAAAAGCAGATGAGGAGAATATCCAACCCAAAGGCTTCCCATTATATAGAGATAAGCATTGACAATTAGTCAAATCAAACATTCAATGAGACCATCTAGAATTACGAAAGTTCAAAATCCAACAACACACAAAAAAGTAAGAAAAAGAATACTAATCAAATACAATGAAGAAAAGGTGCAAATCAGATGCATACGACAAGAGAGAATAGAAAAAAATGGCAAAACCGTAAATAATTACCAACCAAACTTCCTAATAATTCGGTGGGAACTTTGTCAAATGTAGAGATAGAGAGAGAAAGTGGATATGCTTGAATGGACCATTGGGTGGGCTTGCAAGAATGGTGGGCTTGCTTTTCTTGCAAGCGGCTGGCATCCAATAAACAGAGACCAAAGAAATTGACTTTTTGGACATGATTCAGATCAGTGGAAAAAAAAAACAATGGATGGTTTTCTGCAATAGAGAACATGAATCCGTTCTTTTAAGCGGAAAAGAAGGCGACTTTCTAGACCTAAAATCCTCCAATGAAAGAACAAAATCACAAAACAGGGAAAAAATCTTGATTCCATGAAAAGCTAGATTACTCAGTTATTAGCCTTACAAACACTGAAAAGTGAAAAGAACCACTATTTCTCATCAATTCAAGAAAAACCCATCCAATAATCAACAGAAAACGAGAAAAAGAAAAAACCGATTTCATCTCTACTTAGAAAACCCACCAAACCCATGAGGGTAAAAAGAGAGAAAAAAAAAACCCCATAACAGTAAAAATCGATTCTTGAGAAAAAATGATCAGGTAGCAGGAAAAATCCGATCAAGTTTGAAGTTACCTTCACTTGAAAGAGGGAAAAGTAAACGAAGCGATCGGTTTTCAACAGAGCAAATACGGAGCAGAGAGTAGAAACTAGGAAAGCAAACGACGAATCAAGTGAGAATACGTATGAAATGAGTGAGATGGTAGGAAAGAAGCTATCTTGAATGGGTTTATATAGATGTTTTCTTATCGTCGTTTGGATTTGAATACTGGATTGAATACTAAAAAAAAAAACCCTCACCTTCCAAGAAGCTGTAGTTGTAGCTGTCCACCCACAGTCACCGCAATGCCAAAACCGGTTTCTGCAATCTTGGGCTTAGCTTTTGAAAACCGCTCCGACTTTTTACTATTGTTTACGACCTTCGAAGACAAATGACAATCAGGATATCAACCCCCATGGTTTTAGAAGTTTCATGGCCAATGTTTTAGAATTGATTTATGAATTTTGAGTTTTGACTAGGAGGACTTGTGGGTTGCCCTGGGGTGGGATTGAGCCACCATGATTTTTATTATTCAACATGTCATGAGTAGCCATTACATTATTACGCCTTGGGACCTGCCATTGTCTTGATTGGTTGGAACTTGGAACAGTTAGCAAGAGACTCATCCAAGGAGACAAAGGGATAATGATGATAATTAATATATTAAGTGAGAGGGCGCTATATGAATACTTTGTTCACAAAGACATTCATGCAAGACACTCTCTGATGGTTAGAGTGGTCCAAGCGTGACCACATGTGCGATACTGTTGGGATCCACGGTTTGAATCCACTCATTTAAATTATTTTTATTTTCTAAATTTTTATTTTATTAAGTTTATCTTGAATTAAATTTTAATAAATCCAATTAAATGACTTTTGTTAGCTAATTTGAGAGAATTAAAGAAACTTTCTTTTATTATATTTATTTGATGGGCATAAATCTCTTTAGGACTTATTTATATATGTAGTTTTTCGATCCTCTCTTTTAACCTACGAGATTTGAAAAATGTCCATCAAATTCCCTCATATTGAAGTGGGTGATAAAGGAGATGGAGAAAATCCTATTAAAGAAAGGAGACTCGCTCATCATCAAGATCATAGCGCAAGATATGCTTTTATATTTTTGAGATTATATATTGTTTAATTTATAAATCTAAATCCATATGTTTGATTTGAATTGCAAACCATATCAAATCTTACAAATACAACACTAGCATGTATGACTCTGATTTTAAGATGATCAATGAGGATGCTGAAGTTCATTGCAATTTTCAGAATTTCTGAATTGTGACAATCTTCAATTATTGATGGGACTATGGGGTTAAACAAAAAACTTAAAGGAACTATTTTTTGGGTATATTAGATGGGGAGCTAGAAAGCAATAAAGAGAGACCATATAAGTGGGAAGAGATCCCACACAGAGCACCTGCATTGGGAGATATCATGCCCAAGAATAATGTCTAAGGCGGGTGAGATGAGAGGCAAACCCAGCTCTCAAACATAAAGAAAAAGACAGGAGAAAACAACTAATAGAAAATCAGCCACAGCATGAAAGGACAAAAAAAAGAGGAGTTTTTTATTCCATTTCATTTCCTCCAACACAATGCGCACTACCATCTGTCTGCATCCGTATTATATGTCGGGATTTTGTTGGTACGAGTGGGGTGGTTTTGTCACTTTTGTTTGTCACAGTGCTAGTCAATAGGCCCATAGCTTATCAAAGATGGATGGTGTATGCTCAGCGTCAAAGTTGAGATGCATGCTTGACGTTTATGAGACTATTTCAGCCCAGAGTCTGTAACTTTTCAGCGGCTCATATTAAATCTCGGGCCTTTGTTGATTATATAACCATTTTTTAAAGAGATGTTGGAAAGCTCACGGCCCATCATGCGATGGGACCCATGTAAGCATTAAACTGCAATCCAGGTTGAAAGGTAAGAATAAAGTACCAATACATATATTTTCCAAAATCTAATTAAGAGACATATGCATGCTTAACCTCGCTTCAATGCAATCCACCACTCATCCAAACAGGCTAATAAAAAAATTGAATGAGTTTGGCCAGAGTTCTACAATTAAGAGTCTAGGTACAAAGTCAAAATGATTCTATCTATCTCATCAGATATAAAATTGAAAAGGGTCCCTTGGATGGGGGTGTAGCAAATATTTGATTTGGGCCATATAAGTGGGTGTGGTCTCTCAAATACCAACTACTCCATGCAACTACTTCATATAACAGTGTCGGGGCAAATATTAATATATTCAGAGTCGGCCGCACCTTTGTACTGATCCTGGTTAAATCACATGAATAAAAATCCAAAAACAAGGATGTGAAATCATGTGCTTTAAACCCCCGTGTATCCTATAGGGCATTAACTATTATATAAATGGAACCCAATTTGTTGGAAGGGGATCCTTCTTTGGACCACTTGGGGGCGGGGGCGGGGGCGGGGGCGGGGGCAGGTGGGGGGAGATGTTATATCAATGACATCTCATCTCTCCCACTTAAAAAAAAAAATTTTTGCTTTCCATGTGGCACCCCTTCCCTGTTTGGACCAAACAAGGGATCCTCTTCCCAATTTGTTAGATGAGTTCTAACCATGCTTCTTGTAAATGATCCCCTGTTTAATCCAAACAGGAAGACCCTGTTTGGACCAATCAGATGATGCCATATGGGGGAGAAATTTTTTTTTATCGAGGAGATGAGATGTCATTTAGTTGACATCTCTCTCCCATGTGGCACCCCTTGAGTGGTCCAAACAGGATCTCCCCTTTTGGAAGAAACAGGGGATCCTTTTCCGCCAACACAGGACCCAATTGCTGTTTAGATACTGGGCCAGAGATGGGCAGCTTAAAAAGACTAAACGAACTCAGTACAAATCTATTATAGTTGAGATTTAAGTGGGTGCCCATTTATTGCTAGGACCCAAAGTCACCAACCTCTTAATTATAAGTCGGTGGAAAAAACTGCTGAACCTTCTGACGAAATTTCAGGCATGCAGGAAGATGAGATAACGCTTGTAGGAGGAATGAGAACAAAGTTGCAGAGGCCCTATCCAAGCTCATCAACTTCTCACGAAGTTGACGAATCACGACCTTTCATGCAAATTTACCCTCTGCTGTTTATGAAATCTATGCTCCTGAAAGAGGATCCTTGATCATCCCTTCTCCAAATCCTCCTGAATCTGGGCCCCGGCAGACCCAAGGGACCCCACTTTCTACAACTTTATGTAATGGGTCTTGTTTTATTTTCCAGTTTCCTTTCAGCAAAAGAAGAGAATTTTATTTAAGATCATGGATGTGCAGCAGCTACACCTACAGGATACCTTTTTATGTAATGGGTCATGTAGTGAGCTGTTTTGAGATCTCTTGAAGCATTCTTCTACTCAGTGAAACCTTTTTTGGGTAGTAAATAACAAAGTAAATAGTACATAGTAAATGCTTGCCAGATAAATCCATAGATGTTCCTCCTATGAATTCTTTTCTGAAAAATATTAAGACTGTTCTTCTAACAAGTGGAAATGGATTTGTGCTAACCTTCTAGTATTGAAGATCATTATATGAACTCCTCCATATTTTTTGTATCAATCCTGCCTTCCTAATCTGCTTTACTTGTGAAAATAGTGTGCATGGCGGATTAATTGTAGTGTAGGTTAGTTCTACACTTGTGGTTGGGAGATTCTCGACAATGACTCATCCATGGTGGATGCTATTGGATGGAAATAATGTGCCTTGCAGCATCGAAATATTCACTTAGCAATGTTGATACTCTGTTAGGAATTTTAGTGTTGGCTAAATTCATGAGTTGAACAAAATTCTGGGTCTTTTATGTTGTAATTCTTTTTTTATAAAATGACTGAAAATAGAAGATTGGAATGACTCAAAAGAAGAAAGTTGGAGATTCGTGCTGAAATTCCAGATCAACTAGAAAGAGGTCTGCTCGAGCGACCATATCATCGCTCGAGCGAACAGAGTTAGAATAGCCAGACGCTCAAACAGAACCTTATCTACTCGAGCAGATGGTGGGTCCGCTCGAGCGGACAAGGCGGCATAGTCCAAGTTTATTTAGAAACTGCTTTTCTAATTGTGCTCAAACTGCTTGTTTCAATCCTAATCAAGTTAGACAGCTTTAAGCATGACCTAAGGGCTATTTAATATACTCAAGAGCTATTCCAAAGATCACTTCATCACCTCTCAAAGTTCTGAATTAGAGATTATTATTGAGACAATTCTTCTCTAGAGATTTATTAACGAGTTGTACTTACAAGTTCTCTAGAGCTAGTTCTTCTGCATTCTCCGTAGAAGATTATCTTCTTACGAGAAGACTTGAGGAGTCAAGCGCTGGATTGAATCTGTTGCAATCAACGGTGTAAAGTCGTTGAAGCGTGAAGCGACACAAGGTAACTTTAGTCCTTGGGTAGGGGATATTTGGGGAAGAGATCCGAGTTTCTTGTGATTGCGAGATTCATAATGTTTGATTTGATCCAATTTGGATCGGTGATTTTTCACCCAGTTAGGGTTTTCCACCTTAAATTTGGTGTCCTTGTGGTGTGTGCTTGTTTATTTTATTTCCGCTGCATATTATTTATTTTTGCACACTTTTGAATTGATTGTCTGAGTAGACGAATCTAAAGATTGCGGACTATAAATTCTTCTCATACTCTCCACTAATTGACATCCTGTTTATCTATTTATAATAGAGTTGATTGAGATATATTTATTATTTAAAATAAAACAATCAACACAGTCAGCACCTAGTCATGAGTATTATCTTGTCAGCCGTCTTGGATTGGCTGGACCACCTTGATTTTTATTATTCAACCGAAAAGTATCCATTACATTATTTCATACGTTATTTTGCTTAGGACCTTGCCTTACATTATCTCATATATTAATTTATCCTGAGCGTATTGGATTTGTGGGGGTAATAAGCCTAGGGTTATACATAAATAACTGTAATCCCCCGCCCCGCCCCGCTATAAGTGGATATACGTCAAAATCGCTTTTAGGCTGACGGGGCAGTTTCAATCCATACTAATGAGCGGGCGGTTACGGTTTGACATTTGAGTAGGACGTTTCAAACCGCCCCGCTTGCTCATTTCCTACTTTTAATTTTTATAAAATTTTATTATATTTTATATTAAAAATGATAAACTGACAATAGTTATATTCCTTTATCGATAGCAATTCGAGCCCAACTATAGATTAAGAGAGAGACTCATCCAAGGAGATAAAATAATAAAGATGATAATTAATATAAAATATAAAACGAAAGACTTATAAGTTTAATGTAGTTAAATAAGGTGAGTCAAATCAATTCTAAAAGCATACATTTTTGTGATAATGAATATTCCCATATGGATCACACATAGCAGCATGCAACAGTTGCCTGTTTGACTCTTATCTAAGATGACCAATGAGGATGCTGAAGTTCCACTGTAGTTGTTGAAATTTCTGAATTCTCAAAAATCTCGAATGCTTGATTGGGGGGGAATGCTAGATTGGGGGGTGGGGGTTTGATCTGAAAAAGAGATGGACCTGGATTGGGGGGGGGGGGGGGGCGGGGTGGGGTGTGGGGTGGCGCGTTGATCTGAAAAAGAGATGGACCTGGAATGAAAAGGGCCTATGGCATCCGGATTATGTTGGGAGTCAGTTTGTCAGTGGGTGGTTCCATGCAGTCCACACAGCTAAGCTTATCCAAGATGGATACTGAAAGGTCAGCTGTCAAAAAGATTCTTTCCCAGCATAAAATTGAAATGGGTCCCTTGAATGGAGGGTCTAGCAAATATTTGACCCTATAAATTTATAAGTGGGTCTATCTCTTAAACACCAACTACTCCATGGACATGCACTAACTCATATATATGACAGTGTTGGGCCAAATTTTAAGGAGTCAGAATCGGCTGCACCTTGATACTGATCATGGCTAAAGCACATCATTATAATCCAATAACAAGGATGTGAAATCATATCCTTTACATTGATTTCTGAAGGGACTATATTTGAGTAGTAATCATCTATTGGATCTGGTTTTTGACAGATGAACAATTTATAAACCCCACTTGTATCTTAAGAAGCATTAACAATTAAGTCGGACCCAATTTGTTAGATTAGTTCGACCCATGATTTGTGCCAGCCAGCACAGACAATCCAAGACCAAAGGGCTGTGTAGATATTGGGCCAGAAATATTGGGGCAGCTCAAAGACTAACCAAACTCTGTACATTTCCATTCCAGCTGGATATGTTGAGATGTCAATGGCTGCCCATTTATTGCAAGGAACAAACCTATTTATTAGTAGTTACACTGGTGGGATTTTTTTTCTTCTATGGCTGTCCTTGACAGTTTATAAAAGGTGATGGATGTGCAGCAGCTAACGCTTAACTGTCTGTGCCTTTGCCCCAAAGTTTTTATCATGTAGTTCAGTTTGTACTTCCAGTTTGCTGTTTTGAGATCTCTAGATAAGTATGACATGAATGCATGCAAGATAAATACAAAGGGAATATAAAGAAACACTATACCGAAGGGACATTTTATTGCAAAGGTTTTTTAGTGGAGTGGGATAATGGTTGTTTGAACTGAAAGGATGTAATACAATAAAAAAAAAATTTGTAACAATTTTTCTTTTCTTTATTGAGCACAAATTTTTTTTTTTGAAAAAAAAGGAAATTTCAAGACAATCAATATGTATGTATTCTGTCACAGAACTTGAACTCTCACACACTCAAGCAGCTGATATACAGCTGAGGCCTTGAAGATTGTAGTTTTTTGACACATTTAAAGTGGAAATCCTTGATAGAAGCTTGAGTTTAGATAAATAAAAATCAGCTGAAAACATTGATCAAGCCTGAAAAACCAACTAAAAACCTTGCAATAGGATATCAAGGTGTTTCAAAGGATTATTTGTCGAAATTCACTAAAAAAGCATCAGATATTTTGGGACTATCTAAATGTTACTATGGAAGGCTTGAGTAATTGATTAGCAAAGTGCTTTTAGAATTAGCAAAGTGTTACTATTGAAGGCTTGAGTAACTGATTTGGGTAGGGACCAAGGATAGCAGCTGCACTGCTTGCATCACGATTCATCCCATAAACAAGAAAACGATTTCCAAAGCAAAAAATAAAATAAATCAGCTAATGGAAATTTTGAATCTCTGTACAGGTAATCGCATATTAAAAGTAGCAGTAAGAAAGATGAAAAGGACAACCAAACATTACTGTGGCAGCATTCAAAATAGAGAAAAGCACAAAGCTTCATATCGAAACCAAAATATATTAAAGTTGTTAGATCAAAGAAATCCACTTATATAATGAAGCTCTGAAGAGCAAATAAAATTATTTACATGTAATCATAAGTCCATAAAATGCAGCTGAGTGTGCACCATACTCCAGGAATGATCTGCCTCTGTTGTTTCCTTAATCAACAACGGGCGCCCTTTGTCAGCAAATGGTTAGATAATGTAAGTGAATCCATTAGAAAGAAGAAAATCCAACTTGTTTCCGTGGCATAAGTTCTGGCCTTTTAATCCAATGCGCAAAGCTCTACAAAAGCTTGGAGGTCATTAGATGGTTAGAACAACAAGACATGTTTCATCTTCTGTCTGCAGAAAATCTTCTTCCAAGTATACCATCAAGTAATAGTGCTTTATGATTCATGTTTCTACCAAGTAGCCAGAAGAGGGGCAAACATGAATGAACTGCTTCATCAAATGACTGAAGAAAACCCTGTCAAATCAAGTGTTAGTGATTTGTTCTATTCATGCTCGTCTCGGTCAGAACAATTTTACATAAAGCAACCACCAATAATTGCAGAACTAGCAAGTAGCAACTTGAATATAATGTAGATAAGCTTTCAGATGAAGTGCAACAAATGCCAAGCTGGGTTAAGAGGTATGGTTCTCAACTAAGTTGCATGAGCATGTTGATTTTTTTTTTCTCTGTTAAAATACTAATGCCTGTGTGCACACCCTAACTCTCTTTCAACCATTGCGGATTGTTTCTGGGGAGAGAGAGGTGCCTGATCTTTGAGATGCCAGTAAATTGGCCATGCGCATTAAGAATCCAATATTGGTAAGAGGCGTCGATTCTCAAAATATAGGATTTTTAAAAGATTAATTAAAACAAATAGAAATAAATAAAAATAACATACAAGGAAAAGCACCAACAAAAACTAATGTACAAATCTTAGTCTCTTTCAGCCTCCACATTTTTAATTTGTAGTCATCGCAATTATTTAGCATTTCAATTCTTGGGACTCTATGGAGTTGAAAATTGAGATGCTACAAAATTGAAGCTACTGTCAAGTTTTATGTTAAACAAACATGATTTTGCAAAGGTTCTGCTTTGAGACTCAGCTCATTCGCCTCCAATATGGACAGCATATAACAAGAAGTATCCATGATGAAATTTCATAGTGTATTGTTTGTGGGTGACTACTTAATTGGTCAAACAAAAGGAAAATAAATGATAATTAGAACTTGGAGAATGACATTTGAGTAAAATGAACTAAGAATTAATAGATCAAAGACAATAATAATGAAAGTTTAGTGGGTCCAAATTGAAGATAACTTAGTACTGAAGTGTGGTAAATCTCAATTGAGTTAGATATGGGAAACAGGATCCATGTAGTAGCGATTAGACAAAACACATAAAAGAGAGTTGGAGGCAAACTGTGATGCTAACTAGCAATGATAATGTTCGTTTGTTGCTTAGTTCTGTTTAAGTGGTTATGATACATACCGGCCCATCATTGATGTGGTTGATGTTATTTTCTGATGATTGGCTAAGATTTGTGGAGTTGGAGAATGAGGACGACCTGCAGCAAGAAAAAAGGTGGGGTATTTTAATAAAATTTAAAGGATCCAGAAATTGTGTTTAAATATATTACAAAGTCCAGAGGCATCAAGATGTGTACAAGTGACACCCAAATTTGACACATCCATCATACAAGTGGGACCACTACTGTGGCAATCAAGACCCATTGATATAATGAGAACCATCATGGAAATTTATTGCCCAGAAATCTTCAAGATTGAATGGTAGCTATCCAATCTTTTAACCTTTTATTCTTTTACCACCTAATAGCAGGAGAAAACAATTGCACAAGATGACTATGCCCAGAAATGAGTACTGGAGATGGTAATAAAAACAGGGAAGAAGGATATGAAAGCTGTTTTCCAATAACCAAAAAAAAGTTATCGATGCCCTACCTTTTGGCTTTTTTTTTTTTTTTGCTCTGATAAACACTCACAAGACACACACCCTACCTAAGTCCCGCAACCATTAGCGCTACAATCAGAGATCAAGATGGAAAAGTATCCCACCACTAAGCTACTAGTGATAGATGTCCTATTTGAAAACATACTATTATATTTGTTTTCTGACACTAATTTCAACAAAGAGAAGTGAACACTGCGAGGTATTGAATTCCAATATGTAGACAGACTTTTAATCGATTTAAACCATCAAATTTCATCCAACACACGGTTCAAACAAAGAAATCTGAAAACAGGCACACTATGAAGCAAAGATAATCAATGATATCAGTTATCAAAACTTACCCTACGTGTGTTTCATCATCAATTGAGTTTCCAGAAGACGTAAGCCATCCCATGTCAAGGAAATTTGAATCTCCTAATCCGTGATAGCTGGAATCACTTCCGAAGGATACTTGTCTTTGTACTTCATTAGATAGTTGCTGGTGAGTCCTTGAGAATGTGTACCTAGAGTCAAATCACAAGAAGATACTAAGCATGATTTATGATGAAGCAAGAAAGCTAACGATGACGTTCTCCACACATCAAATCCTAAGGAAAGAGATTCATATCTAAGCAATGAATCGCATATATACCTATTAGCTCCCTCTTGAAGTCTTCTGTCGGCAAATGCCATGCTATGAAATATTGATTGTCCAGGACTTATGGCTAGTCTAGGTGTATTACTTTCATGCAGAATTTGTCCATCGGATAAGGATCTTTTAAAAATGCTGCATCCAAAAAAAGATAATACCCTCATTGAGAAAGAAATTAGGTGGCCACATGACATAGATGAATCATTCAATATGGATGGATGTAGGTAAATAATACTCAAAATAAATTAAAACAAGCTAGTCAAATGAATTATTTCATTTTTTATTTTGATTTAGCACTTCATATTGTCTAGAGACAACCTGGTACCTAACAACACTTAAATGTAAGAAAACCAAAATGATAATGGTATGTATAATGGCAAATCTGACAGCTTACTAGCAGTAATTTAATGAACCTCAGTTGATGCTAGCTTGGACTTTGCTCAGGCTAAAGCACTTATAGCTAGCTTCAACTAAAAGCATAGATCAGATTGAGCATAGCTGCACTTTGTGTGAATGTCATTAGTATGTTCTCATATAATATAAACTTTTTTTTTTTTTGATAACATGGGAACCCGCCGACCCCCCTTTGGGAGATCATTGGTAAACCCATGGATACATAGAACCACCCACAAGCCCTATGTATCGGGTAAAAAAAAAAAAAAAAAAAAAAATATATATATATATATATATATATAATATAAACTTCACCCTGTGCACCCTGGGCCCTGAGAATAGGGAATATCCAGTCTCATTTTATTTCAATCATTTTTAACAACACTTCAGCTTATTCCATTTCCTTAGTAAGAATGGTAAAAAAAAAATCCAAAATTTCCAACATTAATACCTTGCTCTGTTTTGAGCACTCCTTCCAACATTACAATGCTGGTCTGAGTCTAGCTCCCAAAGTGCTGGTTTCCCCTTCTGAGGCTGAAAGTACCCCAGGAATCTGCTTATTCAGGAAGAAATGGATAACAACATAATAAATGATAGATAATAAAAGTGAGGCATAAACACAGGCAAGATAAATTACCAGAATGCTCCTAGTAAAAGTGTCGACTTACAGATTAATTGCATTTTGCTTCTGAGCGTCCAAGCATACATTGCTACAGTATCTTTGAATTGTCCGAAAGAGACTCTGGGACATAATGGTGGCTTTCCATTCGCCTCTTCTTTCACAGAATAACTGTGTAAAGTGAAATAAGGGAATGCTCATGTAATCATGTTCACTCAGTTTAAAGGACAACATTTAAATATTCATATTAGCACCTTGTGTGGTATGTCCTAGATAAATACATCCACAAGGTGGAATCTCTAAATGTAGGGCCTGTTTGTCTCACGTAATTGAATGCTTATGTCTTTATAAGTGATAAAAAAATGAAGAACCAAATGTGAAATTGTGAATATAAAAAAATGACCATCAAAATGACATCTCCTTAGATGAGAATTGAATCAAAGGAAGATGAAAAATGAATATGGAGCCATCACCCTAGTGATTCAATAGCCAGAAAAGTGAAGGTCCCATCTGCATCTCCACCTCATATCCTTCGACCCTTACCCCTTTAATAATCCCCGGAGAGAAGTTCATTTCACCATGAATTCCTATGTATTATACGAACAAATAGACTGTAATTAGTCTCACTAGTCTTCGGACGGGCAATCGTCCAAAATAATAATTGGCTGGGAGAAAATCAATTGTCCACATTCCATGTATGTGCTGATTTGCCATATGAGGACCAATCTTACGTACTTAGGCTAAGATTCACATGGATAGTGAGTCCAACATGGGTTCTACTAAGCTCTCTGGAAATGGTAGGCATGCATTATCTCTAAAGAAATTTTGAGTGTCACCAAATTAGAATTTTCATGGAAGTTGTTGTGCAACATAAACGGCTCTTTTAGATAAAATATGTGGGTCATCTCCTTAAAAAAGAATCAGGAAAAGATCCCCTATAAAACTTTGAATAATACACATTGACTCTCTAGAAGGCAAGAATGTGTTGCATGCATGCTTACCGTGGAAAGAACAAATAAAGTACCTAGACCCAAGCTTTGAATTCAAACCGACATTGTAAATTTCAAATCCGACACACATCAAACTTTCAAAATAAATACATGAATAAGGAACCCAACAAAGAAATAATCTCAATACATATTGCAATGAAAACCCAGATGGATACCTTGTTTTGGGCAGGAGAACCACCATATTGCAATGAAAGAGAATCACCCATTCTCTCATAAATCCTTGTCAATTCATTAGCCAAAGGGCCATTTGGATCTTCTCTTGGGGCATCTATGAAGCCTAAGGCATGAAGCTGACACAAAAGAGCAGCCCAACCATACGCACATTGAGCAACATTAGTGCGATCAAGGCAGTCTATGCAATTTGTCCTTAGAACACCTTTTTGAAACTTGAAAGTTTCTGCAGTATCATCCTGAATTTCAGATTCTGGGATGTCATTATCCCTTGCACAACCAGTGGATGCAAGATCCTTCCAACAAGACATTGCCCTATAATAGAAAATAATATTACAGATAAATAAAAAGGTTTACACAATTGTCAACGAAATCAGATGGTTGAGCAGTACAATAGAAGACTGAAGACACCTTGTTGTTTACCTGAGCAGTTTGATTTTCCAGTGTCACCATTCTAGTTCTCCAACAATTTCTAGATAACAATATCCCAATTCTACTGTTATCTAGATTATTCTAGAATACTTCACATAATTCCTTGACACCCTTTGAATTTTCTAAGTGATTATCTTAATGATTTAATATAATTCTAAAGTCTTTAGGAATCCTATAGACCCTTCAAATCCCACTATCAGGCATTTTCACTTGTGGATGTGTGATAAAAATAGGAATGATAAAATTACAAATGAGAATTTTCGAGAACAGATGTAGCAACAATAGGGATAAAATTAGATAAACTCATTTGAGATGGTTTGAGCATATGGGAGTGGAGGTAGTAAAAATCGATATGAAGAAGTATAATTTATTTGAGAATTTAACTCAAGATAAAACGGAATGGAGAAACAAAATCCGTATAGCCGACCCCAACACAGTTGTGACTTCCATTTATATTAGTGATTCTACAAAGTCACCTCTTTGCCACCGGATTGAGAGGCACTTACACAACAAGAAGAAATTATTTTTTATTATATCAGTTATGGCCATTTCAATAATGAGCTATAATTAAGTAAAAAAAATAAGATATATTTCTTTGAAAGGCAGGCTGTTAAATTAAGAACATGACTGGTTGAGGCATCACACTTACAAACATGCAAACAAGAAAGTAATAGAAAAGTCTTGTACACACATAACCTTAAAAATTGACTCATTGAAGCAAATTACTTACTTGTGGGATCCAGACCTAAGAGCTTCGTTAAGTTTCAATGCCGGTGTCACTTTACAATAAAGGAAGCCTGTTAAGTTTACTGCATACATAGCCACTTTGTCCATCAGCGGAAACACTTCTGCGGCATTGCTGCAAATTATTTCTCAAGTTAGCAAAATTCAGATTATTTCTCATGTTAGCATCAAGGCACATTGGTCAATTTAACAAATGATCCGCAATGATAAAGATGGAAATGTATGTTTCCATGCATATATTCGTAACAAGTAAGCCAAGTACCTGATTTTATGGTGTGTGGACAAATCCCAGTGTAAGAATTTTAGCTGATTCTCTGGAGGTTGATCTTTGTTAATAACCTCAATTGCATTATCATATTCTGCAAGGAGGATGGATTCTCGAGGTTTCTCCTCACATGCCTGTTTCAAAGAACCCATGGTCATGAAGTTATAGAGAAAAAGAAGAAATTGTTATGAAATCTAAGACATTCTAGATAGAAACCATGCAATGAATAACTTAGATGAAGATATTAGAAATTGTTATTTTCTATGTAAAGATTCTCTAACTACAAGCTATGGTACAAAGACATGACATATATTCTGCAAGGACATGACATAAAAAAAAGGCTTGGAGATGTATTTTACTCATTAAAAATGAAGTACTATATATGATATGAGATGAATAGCTTATAGATTTTAATTGTCTGGTTATCATAAACTACAAGTTACTAGATCAGAGTGCATCAATGAATTCTCAAATTAAATTGTAAGCAGCCAAACTTGTTTAATATCAAAATGATTATAGGATCATCTCATGCTATAAGTTACTGGACAAAACCCAGAGCATATTAATGAAAGAGCATGAATTTAATATTAAGGATGCTGGATTAAAAAGCAAAAACCAAAACCATACAAATTCAGTGAAAGCAGCCGACCTTAATGAGATTCCAAATAATTATTGGATTTCCATATCTCTTGACAAGATTTGCAAAGTGAAGACGTGTAGCTTGATAATCTGTGTCCTTTTTAAGCACTGGAAGGAGCTAATATAATGTTAAAGAAACATCAGAATGCTAATAACAAGTGTTCCATTATAATATATACAAGAACTTACAGACGATATCAGGCTTATTCAGACGTGAAGTCAAGTCTTGGGACCAGAAAAGGGGTATGGAACCTCGGGTTTGCACTATAGAGGTTATTTGTGCAGGATAAGCTCCATCAGAAGCATCTTCAAATACAATTTGCTCCGTCTCAACTTCGTTGGCGACTCTTCCCTTCTCATTTATACCGCGTTTTAGAAATCTAAAACGCAAAAGGAGTTGGTTAGAAAAAGGAAAGAAATAATTATCAGAGTATGAATAATCATACGCATTGGGCCTAATTTAATCAAACCTGGTGCCAGCATAATGCCGCGACCGCCTAGCAATGAGTGTAAACTGAAAATCCTTTCCTGATATGGAAAGTTTGTTCTGGATTCACAAAATACAAAACCAAGATTACCAAATGAAACACAACTACACACAATTAAAGAGACATACATATATATATATATATATATGGGAAATGTTCATATATATATATATGCTCAAAGAAGGTGGGATATAAAGCTAGAAGCTAGCAAATACTCAAAGTGTGAATCATCCTACCTGTTCAAAGTAGCCATAGACCAACGCAATTGTCCAAAGAGTATTCTTGAGGTGATTTCGAATCTCTCGGGTTAGAAACTCATTCCAGACAAACATGGTTTCATAGGATACTTGTTCTGTGACATTGTCACATAAATTCTTTTGAAGACTACGCATAATATTGTATGAGTAGCTAAAAAAGAAGTCCTTCGTGAGATCTATTGTGCGTAGGAGCTTTGCATACCTAATGTCATAAAAATAGATGAATATGTGCATTCATTAAGATTGAATAGAAGATTATAAGAGCATTTTCACTAAGTGAAACGAATATATTAACTTTACAATAACATATATATCATCTAGATTTTAATATAACAGCGGATAGAGAAACAAAATTAATTACAAGAAGAATGGACAAAATACCTAGTCTCATCTTTAGAATTAACCACGTTGGATTGAATTGGAATCAACTCTATCTTGTCAATTGCATATACTTTATGGCCACAAATAGCTCCAATCTCCCTTCTTTTTGTGATAACAAGCATGTAATAGGGACCTAGAAATTTAATGAACCCTAAAAAAAAGAATAATATTTTGAGTATGTAAAGATATTTAATTGAAGAACAAATGGTCAAATAGTAGACACTACTGTATATTGAACTACACGTACCAACAATTCCATAGAAAGTTGAAATAAAATTCAAGCCCCCAGTGGCCTTATTTCCTTCCTTTATTCTGATCAACAAATCATCACATTCATGTTGAGAGTATGTCATATTATCTTCACTGATGTTTAAATTATCAGGATCCAATCTATCAATCTTCAACACTCTCAATCCTTTTCCATTCTGGTATCTTCCTATGATATAAAGCATCTGTTCCACATGATCATCAATATGAATCAAATAAGATTATATATGTTTCACAAAAAGGCACAGCATGATATAATAGACAAGTTAATTTAAATGACAGCAGCATGAAAACAACGGAATCAAAGATGGATTAGGCAAATAAATAAATAAACAAAAAATAAAATAAGGGACTCTAGGGCAGTGATTTTTGGGGGAAATATGTCCACCAGCAAAATAACATGATAGAAGCCCACAAATTATAAATATGTTTTTTTTAAAACAAACTGAAATTGCTTCATACCTAAATTTGAGTCTAGATTAAGTGTGTCTTTGTTAGATATTTATTAAAAAAATAAAATTATCTTAATGATTATGCCTCGTCCTGACTTTAGATCTTCTAAATCCTGTCTCATTGGTTTTATTTTTTTTCTACATATATTATCCTTTGCCATGAAGGATGATGGCAATAAAATCTAGGCTTTAACATTGAGAAATCCTAAGTAAATAGAGAGGAACTCCACAGTGAGGCTCTACTATAAAAATCTTATCCGTTGAAAAGAAACCTCTTTAGGAATATAAGGTACAATTAAATTTTACATCAATCCAAGTTTGTTTTACCATTGGATTCACTCTGTGATAAAAAAGATATTTTTCATTATTCATTACTGGACTTTTCTTCAAAAAGTCAATCTAAGTGGTGAAAAGTAAAATTTGAGAAGCCATCATGCACCTAGCAGGTGCTTATTCTAAATTGTTTTGATTTTAATAGGTTGGTTCCATTGTGGAGTTCTACTCTTTAGCTTTGGACTTATTTAGGTTAAAGTCTTAGAGGATCCACACCTAGACTTTATGGTGCCCCTTTGACAGACTATACATCCACCATTGAAAGAACATGTGTTCAGCCTCAAATTATAAATACAAAATTAAAAAAAGAGAGTCAAATTCAAATTGTCTCTTACCTCTATCTAACTCTAGGTTAAGTGTGTCTTTATCAATTTTTCTCATTAGAAAATAAAACCATCTCAAAGGTTATACCATGTCCTGGCTTTAGTTCTTCTAATTTTTATTTCATTGAATTTCTCTTATTTTTTTAACATATCTTATTATATAACTGTTACAATGAAGGACCATGACACTACACATTATGCATTCTTCAAAAGGATGTGATATTTATTCAATATCCATTCTAACAAGAAAACCTTTATTTTGTCACCCAACTGAGTAAGAATAATAATGGCTTAAAAACTCTTTTCATCAATAAAAAAAAATGTATATCTTAAAATTATTACTAAAATCCACATAAAAAGAGTACAATCAGCAGACCCATAAACTTTAAGCTAAAAAACTTCAAAGACCATGAAACTTTAAACCTGGTTTCTTTAAATTTGAACTAATTCATAGTGGATCATAAAAGTACAGAAGGACTTCATAAACTTTAAATTTGTGTCTCAAGTACAGATGACCAATGAAATTCATAGAAAACAAAAACCACCACCATCATCAACAGTCAGAGAGATAAAAAACCAAGAGATCGATTAAGAACCAACACAAAACTGCCCCACAGAAGGTAGAGATTTCTCCTCAGAAAAAAACCAAGTTTGCGATCCAAAACATACACTCTTTTGGTGTAAAAAGAAGACGAAGCAGCAGAAAGAAAGAGAGAGAAAGAAGGACTTCTTACAGATCTGGTCTCATGGAGACTAAATTCCTGCAAATAGCAGTTTCTTGAATCGAGCTCCTCTCCCACCCCTTCCTGTGACTCGCTCTCTGTTGCCGCCATTGTAGAGAACGAGGAGGAGGAGGAGGAGGAGGAGGAGGAAGAGGTTTGCTCAAGCACAGCTCGCTTTAGCAGGAATATGAACAAGACTAAGAACAATGATTTTCGAAAAAAGCGCAGAGAATCAAGGAGTAATGAAAGACACAAAAAGAGAACTTAGTATTCAATTCCGGCTTATAATTGTTTTGGAAACATGACGCGGAATCCGAAATTGGTAACCTTGTCCTTATCATACTTAAAACACTGCAGAACAAATAAAGAATCCCAAAGAATCTATCCTATCTTTTCGGATATGTACTAGAATAGAATTTAAAGTATAGATCTTCTGTCTAGAATATGATATCAATCTTGATTAGAAAGAAGAATATTCATTCTCTATCATGGCACAAAATATATAGAATCCAGCAGAAATGGCATGTATCAATCAATGGTGCAGATGCTAGAATTCCATGTTATTTAAAGTACCCATCAATCATGGCCTCTGCATGGCAGGACCTACACATCGATTTGATTGCCGTCTAATTAAGAAAGGGAAAATAGGAATTAGAATCCTTGACAATCTAAAATACCTCATGCATTCCAAAAAGAAAGTGATCCTATCTAGTCTAGCTATATATATATTTTAAATTTAAAAGGAAAGCTTTCTAATCAAAAGTTAGAAACTTAAATCAAATTAAATTTGCTTGGTCATGCATTCATAATTATATTTAAGATCTTGCTCAATGGATTGAAATCTTAATAATCAAGCTTTGTCTAAATTAATATAAAGCAATCTTTCATAGTCTAATAATTAAAATTATATTTAAGATCAGGAGACTGAAATCTTGGCCATCGTAATAATGACTTGAAAATTTTGATCTCAACACCTATCACGTCAAAATTAATTGTTCAACTCATTGGTGCAGATTCAAGCAAAAATCACAACTCGATGATTTGGGTGACCCTGATTAGTACAGAAATGACACTCAATTGTTGTGGTTAATTACTGCTGCATCCTGATCAATGCACTGGATGGAAGGATTATCCAGCTATTTGGGCCCGCCGTATATTGTGGTGCAGTCCAATTTTTTCCTCATTAATCAATCAAAGCGGCCTCTAACTTACGGAATCAATGTAGGCCCTGACAAAGACGCATGGATCTGTTTGGTTCCAAGCATTTGGAGATATCCAGTCCATCCAACTAAACGATAATAGCATTAAAAAAGAAATTCTAAAATTGTGAGGAATTATGCTGCCCAAGAGTGACATTCACTGACATGGCCAGTTAAGCTAATTCTCACCCATTGATCAAGCAGAAAATTTAGAATTTCCTATGGACAACATTGTTTGCATTTCTGTTCATTATTAGAAATGCTCTCAACCAAGCAGTACTTGAATGGTGTAATCATATGCACCCAATGTGGGTCACACCTGACCTGCCAAACTTGATCCAATCAAGGCGAGCGGTCAAAATATAAGTTAATTAATTTGGCATTAAGTAATAAGCTTTGTCAGAGTCGCTAAGTTTAAAGGAGATCGAGAGATTTTACAGCGGGAGTATTTGTTACAAAATTATGATGAGTTTTAATTCGGTTTGAAATTTAATTCATGAGATGTGACTGGATTAGGACTCTTTTTAATTTCCTTCTACCTCACTAGGTTCTATCTCTTTTTTATCTTCTTCTTCTTTTTAATTAAATTTTTTTTTTTGAAGATAAGTAGTCACACACCCTCACTCACCCAACTCTCTCATCATCACTGCCACAAGTCCACAACCAGCGATTGAGTCCTGCTTATTTATTTAGAGGATGTGAATAGGGATGTAAATGGGTCCCCGATTCTCTGATTACCCGGAGGTTCCGCCCAGTTAAAAACAGGGTCTAGGTCCTTATTTAAGTCCCAATAAGTAAATGGGTCCTAGGTCCGGTTCCACCTTGGTTTAGACCTGTGGACCCAAGACTCGACATATTACCTCAATTTTTTAAAATCTCATTTAATAACCATATTTTTTTAATATCATTCTCTACATAGACCTGGATCCGGATCCAGACCTGTTCCATATATGGTTGTGGTTTTAGTTCCGGTTCCGGAGCAAAAAAATAGGTTCCGAAACGGTTCTGGGTTCGGATTCAGTTCCATATTCTCCTTAACGGTTTCGGTGCCGGGTCCATCATGGACTTAGACCGGAACCAACCCATTTACAACTATAGATGTGAAGTGCCTCACCAACTGAGCTATTAGTGATTTGACAAGTTTATATCTTTCCAGATTTCAAATTTTCCTCTTTTATTCGAGTTGAGTCCAAATTCTCTATCACTTTATCTAAGAAAAGTCCTAGACTCGAACGAGTAGAACTCCAAAGTTGGGCCTACCTAATTAGTAATGTCATATTTCCAAATCCCACTCTCAAAAGAGTTGATCCCACCACAAGATTCAACATTTTCTTACCAACGTTGTTAATGAGTCCTTTTTAAGACTCTCAAGGATTTTTAATCAAATGATCAAATGTATGGTGGGAGCTGTTTGGATTTTCAATGGATAGGCGTTGGATTGGAATTCCTCCATCTCATTCTCATCTCAGGATTTCTCTGTTTTTCTGCTTTTTAAACTTGAAGCCCATTGGCCCAGTCAGGACAAGTCCCTTGATAGCCCCCAGGGCCCAGTCCCACCACTACTAGCAAGTTGCATCAAATTAGTAGGCACGTGAGGTGCACGAGAGCTGGTTCCTAAATCCTAATCCTGGAGACGATGGGACTCCTTTGAAAATTGCCTAAGCGTGGCAAAACCCAGACCAGACCAGAGTAGAGTTTCTTCTTGGCCTCCTTCCCAAGCCAAATTCCAAGTTGAAGCCCATTTTCTTTTCCACTACCAGAAAAAGGAAAGAAGAGATACTAGAATCAAAGGTAAATCCATCCCCCTTTCTACTCACTTGTGAGTTTGAAATGCTTTTATTGTTAGCATGGGATGGGACTTGGTGTAATCATATCCTTGAAAAGCACTTAGCCAGTACATGTTGTGGGATTTTTGGACTGGACCCAATTAGACTGCAACTTCTTTGGGTGCAGAAGATTTATTTTGTTCAAGGGCTGCAATTTATTTTCTAACATCTGTGGTTCACCTTCCATAGATGGATGGAAATGGAAACAGAATGGTCTCTCTGCACAACTTTTTTGGGTGCTGAAAACTTATTTATTTATTTCAATAGTTGCCATTTATTTCCAGCATTCCCTGTTCTTTTTTTGGGCTGAAGCAGGACAAAAATGGACTTTACTTTATTGGGTCTGGATTAAATAACATCATCATTGCTTTATCCCATGCATCTGCAGTTGGCAATTTACTAATTTAATCTATCCTATCATTGCATTATTTGGCCTGACCTTTCTCACTGGGTCTGAACTTGGTTCTATACCCTTTTTTTTATTGGTTGGCATGTGTGGGTAGGAGTAGATGTGGTTGATGCAAAGATTCAGACTGATTACAAGTGAACTGATCACAAGTGGTCCTACTTGCAGTCTTGTATAGACTATAGTTGAATGGATTATTGCATCATATTATAGTGTCAGTGAGAATTGTATCAGAACTGAGTCAGTCATTCCTCAGCAACATCATTGGTAATAACAAATCTCTTTACTGTGATGGTGTTTTGATGCAGAAATTTGAGCACATCCATAATCTGGTTGAAATATGGCTTTGGTCATATCAACCCCGCCAAACATAGACAGTAGAGGGTCTTATCAGAGGAACCTCAAAGTATGCAGATGTACCCATGTCCGCTCCACATTTGATGCCCTGCTGATGAACAGACCATCTAAAGTAACTTCTAACAAGGTTGGTCTGGAACAGAATTCAGCCATCTTATGGCACTCTCGGGGTCGCTTTCTCCCTTTTGAGAAATACATGACCTTTGCGAGAAGCCCCTCAACTAAGGTGGTATTGAATGGATATATTGGAGAGGACAACTCTAGAAACAAGATTTATACAAGGTTGGATTCTTGTCTAGTTATAACCCCCGCAAAGGGTAAGAAGCCTTGTGCAATTATCAAGTTCTTAGGTGGTGCCTTTGTTGGGGCAGTTCCTGAAGTTACATATGGGTAAGGATATGTTTCCTTTAAATCTGAAACTCTTTTTATCAAGATTAGTTGATCACTTTCATAGTTCATATTTTTAATTAATTAAAAGTACGGGCGTCTCAAAAATATTTGGCATGTGGGAATGGACAGTGTTTTACCATAATCCAATTTTCCAATCTTGACATGAAACAATCCAAAAATTGATTTGGGACAGAGATATTAGGAAAAAAAATAAAATCTTTGACATAATCCCTCATTTCATCCACTTCCCCTAATGTAGTGCTAAACTGATAAATATCCATTATACCATCAATTGCCAAAGAACTCTTGGGACACATGCAAATCCTTCCTGGGAGATCGTATAAGAACAACTCTCACTGCAGCACTTCATTTTGTTGGAAATGAAGAAATTTTTTGCTACCACTCTGTGACCACATTAATATGTTCAAATTCATGCTTGTTGCTGCCATTTGTGTGTGCGCGCGCAAGAGAGAGGAATGTATATTCATAAAACGTGTCCTTAATTACTGCATCAGAGCATCTATTAAGCATCTTAGAATAACTACAGTCGGCCCATTTAGATACAGTATAATTACAAAGGAACCCTGAAAATCCTGTCACAATAGTAATTTTGGCATGGTACTTTGCTTTCTACATCCTTGTGTATTGTCATGCTCCCACTTGGGTGCCAACATCTCATCATCTTGCCTTGTATGTGCATGTGCATATTTTGCCAAACTGTGGGCCATTGTCAAATTAGGGTGAGCAGGTACCAATTCAGAAAGGGGGTTGTGAGTAGGTTGGATTGGTCATATATGGGTCCCATCAAATATTCCTGGCTGTTTCTCATCTAAATAGTTCATCATCATGAAAGCTTTGTCCCAACTATGTTGGGGTCAGCGACATGAATTTTGTTTCTTCATTCTAGTTTATCCCGGGCATCTAAGCAGTTCTTGTTTGAAAATTTTCCTACACACAATTGACTTTCATGAAAGTTTGCCTTTGCAGTCATCTTATGAATCTTTTGGCAAAGGAAGGGTTTCTTGTAATATCTGTTCCATACAATGTGACATTCGATCATGCCCAAGCTGCAAAGGAAGTATATGAGAGGTTTAATGCTTGTCTGGATATGATTCTGACATCTGGTTTACCCAATGCTGATCTAAATGTGGGCGATCTTGTTCAACTGCCAGTTTTTTCTGTTGGCCACAGGTTAGCACATATGTTACTGTATTTGGTTTGTGAAGTTAATTAACTTCCTGCTTATATGCTGTTTCTTTGTTTGTTGTTTTTGGTCATTTACTATTACCTATTTTTAATCTTCTGAACCACAATTGTAGTTGGGCATGACAACCGTGTTTACCTTAGTATGCTAGAAGTCCATAGTAACAGATCTTCAACAGTTCCCCAACGAGTTACAAACTTCTACATTTTGAGCTTTCACGGAGACTTCTAGAAACTACTAGAGACAGTATGATTCAAACAAGGACACTGCCTAATAAACATCGCTGTGTTCGATAGTCATGTCCATGTTTCCCTTGTATATGTTTGTGCTGCTGCTTTGTACTGATTTTATGATTCTAGTGTACTGAGTCATTAATTAGGCCTAATTTGTGGAAGGTGCTCACTGCTCACTATTGTAACGATAAAGTGTGGGTTCAAGTCATATTAGTATGTTACCAATTAAAAAAAGGCCTACTTTGTGGGACACTTCTCATGCTAAAAAATGATCCTGGTTACCTGTTTGTCAAACTCAATAAAAGATTAATCAAAGCAGATCAAAGTCATGGAGAGTCCAAACTCCAAAGCACATATGCACAAAAAGACTTTGCTTGGATCAAAGTGTTGATGTTGTATATAATCAACACATTGTTTTTTCGGACCCATTAGCAGTCAGAACTAAAACTGTTACTAACAGCCAATATTGCAGTTCCCTATATCAATCTGTTTCATTCCCTTTTTATTTGAATTTTTAATAATAACCTTAGAACAATGAAAAATAGAAAAATCTCCTTAGAAATTTTTTCTTCTATTAGATGCAATGGAAGACTTGAAATATATTATTCTTGCTGTAAACTATATATGTATTTCAGGTTTCGTACCATTATATTCGCATCATCAGATGTGTCAGTCACTAAAAAAAGGATACATGGTGCAAAATTTCATGAGATCCTTATTTTAGAACAATGATTTGATGGCTTCTTGGATGCACATCTTTGAATGTGATACTCTGTTTCTTACGATCTATAGCTTCTTAGCTTAAACATCCCTTCTTTACCTACTCCAACTATTTCTAGAGATTTTTCGAGATCCCATCCTTTTTTTTTTTTTTTTTATCTAATTTTTTTTTTTTCAAGTGGGACTAAAAGTCATTAGGTTTAGTAGGATCGAGGGTTGAGAATATTGAATAGTCTAGGTTCTGTTATGAAAAATCTCTCTTATAGAAAGTAATCATGTTGTTATAATGGAGATCTTTTTTATGTTATTGATTCATGAATTTTTGAAATGATTTTTTCACGTTTGCTCCAAGCTGGAGAAGAGACCTGGCTTTTGTTGTTTGGTGCTATTTATGCAAGATTTCTTTGGTATTGTCTTTCTTTACACCTCTTCCTTTCTAGTTTGGAGCTCTAGTACTTCTGTTGCATCACCTCTGTTGAATAGAACACAGTCTAGTGACAAAAGTGCTTTTATTATTATTTCTTCTCTTTTTTCTTTAATGACCGAGTTTGGTGTCACACACTCTTTTTGGCAATGATTTTTTGGCTCATTTCAAGCTCTGCTAGTCTTCCTCATCAAATTTATAACTTCTTGGGATTTTGGAATTTGGACAATAATTATCTGGGCTCTTCTATAGTTCAATTGATAATCTTATCATTTTCCATTTACTTCATTAGAAGTAAGCTAATTGGGTTGCATGACAAATCACATCTGATCCATTGCGAACATTTTCTTTTCATAAATGGTGATCACAGCAATGGTGCACTACTCCAGTTGCTTACGGGAAGTTATTTTTCTGAGAAGATTCCAAAGGTTTGGTTTTCCTCACTGCTTCTGATTATTTATGTGTGGGTGGGCATATTAAACATCAATTTCTAGAAATGAGCCTATCATCGAAATCGAGTTGTGAAAGCAGAATGCATCTTAATATAACTAAAAGTCTAAAACAATATGAGTTTAACAAAGTATTCATCTTCTTTTGTGTAAGGCTAATGTCATAATCTCGTACAACAACAGACCGGCTACTGAAGCTGTGCCTTATTTCGAGCAGGTAAGGACATTCATTCTACATTTTTAGTATTTTTCTACATGTGTTTCCATTCCAGCAATACATAACATCCAGGAAAATTCTGCATTTCCTTATAAAAGTTCCTAGTTTTGTGAGCACCAGTTCATTGTTACATGTTACAGGAAAAAGTAAACACATGCAATTTATAATTTTATATGTATGTATGTAAACAAACTAAGGCCGTACCAAATAAGAAGTTCAGGTTGATCAATCACATTGGTATGAATTAACTCAGTTTAATTAGGGTTGATTCTGATTCATAAGGAAGGATTATTCAATCCGACATAGGCTATCACAATATTAGTGGCCTACCCACAAGTGGTCAGATTTGGAGGGGACTTCTCAACAGCCCGAAGTTGCAGATCCAATTAAAGCCGACAGCTATTGTATGTGAAGTCTGTATTCTCAGAAAGTGTTGAGGTTAGCATTTAGCATCCAAACAATACCCACCTTGGAGATTCCCATGTTCAATGAGAGCTGGGGCTTTATTGGCATGTTGATACTTTTAAAAAGTGACCCTTGTCCAAGAACTAGGTAGCTGTGTAAACCAGTAAGAAAGCTGCACGAAGATACCCTTTTTCCCTGTTTCTTTGATGGGATGAGTGGTCGAGTGATCAATCACAGAAGGAATAAGACATTATATAATGTTCCCATCATCCCCATAAGGATGACACCCATGTCATGCTTATCTCTTCAAGTGAAACATTTGCAATCATATCATCTCTGTACAAGTGGTAAGAGTGCATGTTAACACTTGTGTACCAACCTCTCTGGTTTCAAACACAGTGCAATTTGAGAATTCCAAGCAAGCAGAGGTGCATGTTCTTCAAATATTTCAGTGGATATTTGCAACAATCAAGAAGAAAGATGAAAATGGTCTTTTTGCAAGGATCTCAAACAATACTTAACTCGCAAGATGATTGAGCACATCAGCTTGTTGACTCAGAGTAATGTCATTGTATTAGAAGCCCAGTGCCATGGCACATGGCCATGCTGCTACAAAATTTCCAGAAATTGAGAGCCGACTAGAGAGTTCAGACTTCAGATTAACATTGAGACTGTAGACTTGGTTCAGTGAAGCAATTGGTATAATCTCAGTATAAGCGTGATATCAAGAATCAAGATTGACACAAACAACCCAATGTCCCAACCCATCTTATCCCCCAAGGACCCCAACAAATGCCCCATCCAAAGGCCTCTCCACAACCAATTGCATCTAAACCTCTACACATATCTGAAACTCAATCATCCATAACTTTTTTCCACCCACCAGTTGTGATCCTAAGATCAATCCTTTGCTCCCAAAGAACAGACCCAATACAAAAAAAATCTCAAATTACACCATGGATTCTATTGATAATTTAAGTTCACCTTGAATATATCTACTTTCCCATGTTGGTGACTTCTCTTTTGGATCTGAGTAAAATCTTGAATGTTATTGCTAGCTTTATTCTTGTTTTCAGCCACATAAATTATTCAATTTTCTTTACACCTTGTTATTCTAAGGAGTCCCAAATTCTGTTGTGCAGTTTGGTCCCATGGTTAGTCAATTGATGCCCGTTGTGGAAGCAAATCCCATGTATACAATGGCTAGAACTGCTTCAGGTATTTTGTTGTAAAAGGAACTTCTTTGCAGCCCTTGAATTCTTTTATCAACAAAATTTTTCGAAACAATTACTAATTGTTTTAACTTGACCTTGGCATGGGCACCATGCACCGGAAAAACCAATTGAGTCCTCTCTCTCTCTCTCTCACACACACACACACACGAAAGAAGCAAGTAGTTAAGATTTGACTGCTAGTTGCTCATCTATCCACTATTGCCTTCCAGTTCTGTTTGCTTTTTTTTTGGGGTTTGCAGACTTGCTAAATTCTCTTCGTACTTGGCATATTAACTTTTGTTTTTCTAAGCATATTCTCTCTCTCTCTCTCTCTCCCTCCCTCCAAATCAATGATTAAAGAGATGTATGTGGGAGCAGGAACAAGTGTAAGAGCTACCTTTGGAGACATAGGTGAGTTTCCAATGACCCTAAGTTTGCATAAGGGGCAATTTTCAGGCTTTATCTCTTCGCACCAATTATGGACGAGTTAACTCGTCATATACTCATATTCAAGAAAAGGTACCATTGCATATGTTATTATGTTGTTTGAGATGATGTAGTGTTGGTGGATGAATTGACAAATGGTGTGAATGCGAAACATGAGAGATGACGGGAGGATTTAGAATCTAAGGGCTTTAGAATTAGTAATATAAATACATGTTATATGAATTGCAACTCTAGTGGAGATGTACAAAGAGCTGAAACTCCTATTTGAATTGAAACTTAAGAGATACCATAGAGATTTATTTCGATACCTTGGCTCTATAATTAGTAAGGATGAAAAGATTGAGGAAAATGACAAACGATAAGTGTGGGGTGATTGAAGTGGAGACTTGCTTTTGGAGTGCTTTGTAATTGATGCATAGTGCATACTAATAAGATTGAAGAGAAATTCTTACAGGTCTGTAACTAGACCAGCTATAATCTACGGAGCAAAATATTGGCTAATCAAGAAGTAACACATTCACAAATTGAGTGTGGCAAAGATGAGAATGTTGAAATGGATATGTGGTAAAACTAGGAGAGAGAGATTTAGAAATGAGTATATTTGGGAGCATTTAGGGGTAGCATCAGTAGGTGATAAGTTAAGAGAGACTCGTTTGAGATGATTTTAACTTGTCCAATGCAGGCCAACAAAAGTATCGTTGAGGAAAAGTTTTTCTATGTAGCCTGATAGCCCACTAAGAAAAAAAGGTGGGTCAAAGAGAAGATGGATGGAAGTAGTAAAGATACATATGAAGAAGTGAAACAAATCCGAGAATTTGGGTGTGGATAGATCAGAATGGAGAAACAAAATTCATGTAGCCGGCCCCAACATAGTTGGGACAAGGCTATGATCATGATGTTGATTCTTTTTTGCATTCTCTATATGTATTCAGCTATTCAGTAAGTCTACTTAAGTTCAAAAGGTATTATGTTAGTCAAACGTTGTGGACCATTATATATCCTTCTCATATGTAACCAATTTTGCATGATTTGCACCAAGTATGGTTCTCAGCTTGTGGCACATGCATGAAATATTTTTTTGACAAAGTCTTGAGATATGGTTGTTTCACAGCAAAGGAACTGCAAGAAGATCAAGTTCATGTGGCTGCGATGTATATGGTAAGATGGATATGTGGATTGTGAAGTCACAAAAAAAAAAAAAAAAAAAAAAAGAAGAAGGAAGATTAGGAGATTTTGAGATGAGAAAAATCTCTTGGTGGCCTCAGTGGAAGAGAAAATTCAGAAATGTGTTGTTAAAGAGGGGTGTGTATGTGCTTAGTGAATTGGGAAAAAGACCCTGTATGAAGAACTGAGTTGTTGCAATTTGCAAATATCAGATACTAGAGAGGGCGGTCTGAGACTTGGGAATGAAGTAATTTGAGACTTCAAAGTGATGGAAAACTTAGCCTAACTAGGGATGATGGAAGTTGTACAAAGCTAACCCTGGACAGATAGGATAAGCTTTCAGTGACATTGATGAGTTTAGACACTGTTGTTGGCGGAGAAGTTGACAATGTAGCTATGAAAAGGCTTAATCAACAAGTATTTTGATTAAGTTGATGTGGTATTTTCTTATTAGTTGCTGGACTTTTTTTTTTCTTTGTTTGGCAACTAAAGATTGTAGCATTAGTTTAGAACAGAAAAATTAGCGGCTATATGTTAGATTTAAAGTGATGGAGAACTTAACCTAATTAGAGATGATGGAGTACCAAGCTAACCCTGGACAGATAGGGTAAGGTTGGAATGATATGAATTGAGACACTGTTCTTGGCAGAAAAGTTGACAATATAGCTATGAAAGGTTTAATTGAAATGTATTTTGATTAAATTGATGTGGCAATTTCTTAGCTTCTGGAAAAAAATTTCTATGTTTGGCAACCAAAGATCATGGCATTAGTTTAGAACAAAAAATCCATGAAAATGTCTGGCTTAAGGGCATGTCAACAAACTAGGCACTGAAAAGTTCACAAAAGTGTTAAATCATGGATGTTGATTAGTCAGTCACAAAACTTCGAAACTTCATCTTAGTCGTGCATCTTATTATAATTTTTTTTTTTTTTGAATGGCTCATCTTATTATAATGCTTAAACTATCATTGCCATTTCCGAAAAGGAAAAATAAATAAATCTGTTTCTTGTTATCACCTATCTAGCTTAGCATTTCCTAAGACGTGCTCCTCATGTTTTTTTTCCCTCCAAGGCTAGAATGCCATTGGTGAGGGTGACTGCTCATTGATTTTTCAAGTTTTGATTTTGAGCTCAGGCCCTGAGTTCTCTCTCCCATCCTGTCTCCCGCTCTCCTACTGCTCCTCTTGTACTGCTAGCAATTCTGATCTTTTGAATTTCCTTCTATAGGAGATGCATGGAAAGCACTGGTAGACACTGCTGGAGGAATCATTCAAGATCAGGAAACCATCATTTCTCTTACCAAATTTGTTGATCAGTTGCCCTCAGTAATGAATCAGGTTACCACCTGCACTTTTCATTACATTACAAGAATCTCAAACACAATTTCCAGGAAAGGTCTGTTATCACCAGTTTCATATTCAGGTCACACAGGGGATATCAGAGTTCAAGCCAACACCCTCCGAAAACCGTGATTTCTGTAAGAAATCATACAATGTTCCATACACTTTGCTGGTACTTCCTACATTGCCTGTCTTGCATTTCATACTAAAAAAAGGCTTTATGATCGTCCCTCATGCATTCTCAATGTTTCACTTCCATGTTTCAGGTGAAATTCAGCTTGGACAACATTGATGAAACTGACCTGCTTGAAGATATATTGAAGCCACGTGTGGATTCTCTTGGCGGCACATTAGAAAAAGTAACATTGGCAGGAAGCCATCTCACACCATGTGCACAGGTATCTAATGTGAGATGGTATTTAATTGATAATTTCACCACACTGATACGTTCTTGCATGCTGGTCATCAGGCAAAAATATGTATGTACCTCCAATTTTCTGTTGTTGTTGAAAGAAGAGAAAGATGAACTAACAAATGGGTCATTTTGTTCATTTTGATTTAGGACCTGACGTGGAAAGTTGGTGATGTGTATACGCCAGCTGATGCCATTGCACAGGGCCTCAAGTCTATTTCACTAAATGATATCAAGGTGCTTTCCAGAACCATCACTTCTTGGCTCAAAGAACTCATCCAGAAATGAATTTGGCAGTTGGACTACATCCATATCACTGTTGAAAGAAGGCTGGATTCCAAGGAGGAGAAGACTAAGTAGTTTGCATTGATATCACATGTCCTGCTGGTGTTCAAGAAGAATCATGACCCAAGTTGCATATGGACATGCATTTATACTCTGTACTACCTCCATGTGATAATTCTGGAAAATAAGAGGGATGCCACAATCAAGCATGGAAAATGTCAAACCAGGTAAACTAGGAAAAGTTGATTGGGATTCTGGCCGCAACAGTCGATCAAACAAGAAAGATGTATAAACTAATACTCAATTGAGTAGCCAATACTACCAATATTTTTATATATGTGAGTAAAATGTCTTTGTTAAGGCATGATATTGGCCAAAAATATGTACTTGACAATTTTCAAGCATCCAAGAGTTGGGTGAATACTCTTTTTAAGTTTACATTTCCCCCCTCTACAGCAAGATGATGTTGTCCTACTTCATTCTCAATTTCTTGGGAAAAAAAATTGGAACATCGTTAATGTAGTTGAAATTCAGGGGGCCTAATTAACACAAGCTTAATGTAGAAACATGGTTACAAAAAGGACTAAATTTGGTAGCATATCATCCAACAAAACTAAAGGAAACGACCAACAGCAGTCTCACATCTGACAAAATATGTTTACAAATTACAGATACCATATTAAAGACAACTCCCATTTTGAAACCTCAAATTAAAAAAGCTTTGTCTATTACAACCTCTAACTACAAACCAACACCACCAACCAACACAACATTTTACATTTTCCTCAGGATATGGTGACCTCAACCGTTTTGGACTTGGGTGGTGGTGGGAGCTTCTCAGCTCTCAATGAGAGCACTCCATTCTCACATTTTGCTGATACCTTGTTGATGTCAGAATCTTCTGGAAGCTTGAACTTTCTTATAAACTTGGGTGCGAAATTCCTCTCCAGCCGAATGTAATTGCACCCTTCATCTTCACCATCCTCTCTCTTCCTCTTCCCACTACTCTTGATCACCAACGTATTCTCATCCTCAAGGGTCACCTGCACCCAAACCACACATTATATTCCTTCAAATTTGGCAATGCTTTTTTCAACAGGACAGATGCAGATCTCCACTGTTTTTTTTTTTTTTACCTGAATATCTGACTTGGACAATCCAGGCACATCCATATAAAACAAATACTCCTTGGGGGTTTCGATTATGTCGACTGGAATCCTTTCCATTCTTTGGTTATCACTCTTGTCATGGGAGCGCGAAGAAAACATGGCTTTCTCAATGGTCTCAGGAACATGAAGTAGATGATTTACTGCAGACGCCAAATTGCCGTTGAAGATGGAAGAATCTGCAACCGGACTCATAACTCTGCATTGAAATCAATTTCATATTACGATTCAATAATGTAATTAATCAAGACCCAGAAGGCAAAAACACAAAATTATAAATCAATCTCCAGAACCCAGATGGCAAAAGTCCAAATTTTCAATTCTATCTTAAAATCTAACTACAAAATCATGACAAACGTGCAGTTAAAGAAGTTGGCTACTTGCAGGTATGAGTTTTTTCAGAGAGAGCAGAACCACCAATTGGCAGATGGAAAACAGAAAACAGAAGCCGCCTTCTTCTTCTTCTGCAACAGAAGAATCTGGGAGAAAGGGATTTTTAAGAAGGGAATAGGAAAGTTCGAGAGAGGACTGGACTGAGTTGAAAAGAGTTAAGAGATGAAAGGAATCATCCAGAAGAATCGGAAGCCTTCTCGACATGGGTGCTTGTGCTTGTCCTCTTTACTTTATCCAAGTCATTGATGTCATAAAAGAAAATATTGTTAAAGATTATTTGATAGATTTTCTCCATTCCACCCATGTTTATTCCAACATTATTGTGTATATACTGAAAAATCTTACTTTTTTTTTTTACATTGGGCTTCTAGAAAAACTCAAAGAACACCCTTATATTACAGAGAGTTTTAGTTTTTTATTTTAAAAATGGCCCATCCAAGGACTTTTTCTAACATAGAGGTTCTTCGAAGGTAAATTTTCTGGGTCCGCTCTTGGTTTTCTTATAATAATATAGTGTATATTTTTTTATCCCTGAGATGTTATGATGTGGCCGGATTAATGGCTAGAAAAGTGAAAATAAATGGTTTTATTTGGGTATCTTATGAGATTTGTGGTTTTATAGTACCAATCTAGGACTTTGTTTAATGGGATGAGTGGCTAAGGTATGAACATATTACAAAGATGATCTAGGTGTTCTTCAGTCTGGAAAACAAATAGAAAAAAGGAAAAAAAAATTTTGATTTAAGGGTTGGTAATTTGAACATGAGTCAGGGAAGGTTTTAGTAAAAGTAAAACCTACAGGGGCTTGTTGAGGTTTTTGCATTACATTTATGTATTGGTTTAGTTTCTATGGAATCTGGCTTTTACTATTAGATCTCATCCATTTAACTCAAAGAGTATCCGAGAATAAGAGCAACCCTCAAGTTGCTTGATGTGATTTGCTGATGTAGACACTAGTCTGTGGAATTAGAGGTGTATATTCTTGATTCACCCTTCTCTACAATGCTCTAAAACTTACCAACCTCATCATCATTTTAGGATTTATGATGACATGATCCACTAGCAGCATTGATTGAAAAGGGCCGAATCTGAATACTGCGCTGGACTACCCAAGCCTATATATAGGCCCCTATATACTGGTAAAATATGTTCATGTACTGTGCCTAATATGTACACAGTACACACAGTATTCTGGCTCTTGGGTATGAAATTCAGGGACCTGTCCCAAAGCCGAACATGGGCCCTAACTTGAAAAAGGTCCTTTGGACCGTTCCCCTTTTTCTCCAGGGCCCTTTTAAGTATTTAGGTGCCCTTTTTTCATCTCAAGGATGTCAATGAGTTGGGTTTTATTGGGGACTGAAAATTGGACTTGTGTAAGTTTTGTTTGATCTGAGCTCAGATCTAATGCCCCATGGATCTCATATTTATACATCTAGGTTCCACCTGGGAATGTCAATTGGACCAAATACCTGACTTTATCAACAAAAACAAACCACCATATGAGAACTGATGACCGTGGTTTCAAAATTTCATTCAACATGATGACATGTGAAAAGTCAACTTTGTAGAAAGATCAAACACTGCTATTATTATTTTGGAACAACCAGCATTGGTTTTGGATACCTGATGAAGTGCCAAGTACGAATAACAACAGACAATAGTCCCAGGGTAACCAATGGATTGGACTTTATATTAGTCCAAGAAAGATATAACTCTGGAACATGGGCACTAACATGTTGGGAGAATGGGCACTACAGTGAAGATTTGATACATGTATGTTCACAATGTTGTCGTGTGTACCCAACACGTGTGGCCAACTAAGAACCTCAGGGGCTTCTCTGATTTTAGCAGATCTTCATACATATAGTAGGAAATCCTACAGTAACCCCTGACACTTGGTATAATTCAGAGAGCTATTGGCATCTCATTTTGGATTTGATGTAACCAACAACAAATAGGAGTATAGAAAACTCAAGCCGTGGGTACAGATTTTAAGCAAAAACCTGAATATAAGGTTTTAAGATTGAGGAGCATGTGATTAAGGATATATCAGCAACAGTAACATGTCAGGTGATTGAAGATTGTACTGATGATTGGTCAATTATCAGTTCAATCACCAGACATGGACCTGTGGCTCATATCCATATGCACATGCCTCCCTCTACTAAAATCTAACGTTGCAGCCTTGTCCTGAAGCACATGCCCGTGTTACAAGCCTTTAAATGATATATTCCTCAGCACATGCTCCCTACCCTGAAGTCTTCAATAGGACCATAGCTGAGAGACTCTGTGTGTGTGTGAGAGAGAGAGAAGAGACCTAAAACTTACTCCCATTGGGAGTTTTATTTTGGGTGGTTGTTTTGGGGGAAGGGGTTGGCATCCACCTTGATATGGGCCATATTTCAGTGCCCAAGAACATACCGGCTAGACAATTCATTTGATTATTTGGATTGGGAGATCTAAATCAGATGGTTAACTAAAAGTCAATCGAACTTTTGTTGAATGCTATGGTTATTGGATCAATGTTCTTTTTGTGGGAATGGCCCATCTGCGTTGGGAGCTGGACCAAGGGTCAGGATCTATTACACTGATATGAACTACACTGATAAAAAAAAAAAAAAAAAAAAAAGCTTCAGTTCAAACTTTACACATTACAACTTTGATAAGGTCAGTTTTCTTCACTTCCATTTTCACCCCCGTTTGTCCTCATCCAAACATAACCTAATACACGAAAATTTTAAGTGATTTAAGCACGGTATTGTTTTCTCTGAGTTGGTGAAAACACTTCATATGCTATGATTGGTAGTCTAGCAGTTGGGATTGCTTTTCAAGGGAATCAAATAGCATTAGCTGCCAAAAACAACATCTGTTTATGATTTTGACAAACCAAGCTCCTACTTCCTTTTCAATAAAATATAAGTGAATATGGTTGGAAATGTTTGGATGTAAGACGTGTGAGAATCTTGAAGACTCCTTTTTATTCTAAAAGAAACTTAAAGAAGCACCTTAAGCATATGTTATGTTATAATTTTAAATTGATAAGAATTCTAGATTATGGGATGTACACATTTTATTAAAAGTAACAACATTGAAGAGAAGTACTAAAAAATTTAACAAGTGTTTGTCTTCATCTAATCACTGGGTAGGAGAAGACTAATTTAAAAACAACTACTCAAATTGGTGGTAGTTCAAGTCGGTCCGACCATAGGCCGGAAGATATAGCCTCTAATCTTAATCATTAGTTCTTTGAATGTCTTGGATGACTTTATTTTTCTATTAAAACAACATGACCTCTTCTCACCAGCTCTGTTCATTGCAGCTTGCTAGCTTCAAATCCTACTGGCCCATCTTTTGGGCTGTGTTAAGTTGGCATGTGGGCCCAACACATTTCTCCACAGTTCCTTCAAAAAGGGGAGAAAGAAAAATTGGTCTATGGTGCTCAGATATGCAAGGACATGTCATTGATACAAGAAGATGAAAGTGAAGTGTATAGGAGATCATATGTTGTCGTCATGAATTCATGATTCAAAAGGGCAGACTCTGGAACAAGCAGTGCTCTGCACTGCCCATGTGGTTGTTTATTGCTGACCATCCAAAATGGGCCACACTACATCATGAATGGTCATGATTGTTGGACCCACCATGGATGGCTATGGTGGCCACTGTGACAAACCTATAGGATTGTGCAGGCGTAGAAAAACCATAGTGTGGGGACCTTTTTGAAACCCTTAGAACATGTCTGTGTCTCTTTCATTGACATTTGCTTAGCAATAATTAATGAAGTCTGAGAGGTATCAGCAGCTGATTAGGCCCTGTAGCCACCCACCAGCTTTCTGGACTATAGTTGTTAGTTGGCAACTCTACAAAAAAAAAAAAAAAAAAAAAATAGTGGGGGTAATGCATGCTTCATTGGAAACCTTGTAGCCTTGTAGAGTGTAGGACGTTACCAAAGCGCCAACCTTGTCTTGAGGTCCGATTTCAATTTTCAGGGTACCTTTTGTTTCATGAGTGTTGACCCTCGAAGCCTCTACATCTTTCTACCGTTTGGCTGTTCAAACATTGGACTCTGATCTAGAAGACATGATTGTGACAGACATAAGCTTTTAATTGGTGGGCACCATGGTGGAGTTCTACCCTGAGGGTTTGAATTGGTGCGTCCCATTATGTAAAAAGTAAGGAATATGTAGATTTGAAGATTCTTCACTACCCTTAGAGTGCCACTTTACTGGTTGAGAATTTCTTAGGTCACGTTTTGTAGCTGATTAAGGGATAGATTTGCCGTCGCTATAATCTCAAAAATTTATTATAGCCAAGCTTGGATTTTCCAAAGCAAAAAACCTTTTCCCTGAGGATTCCAATGCCAAATGTGTCCTAAGTCAACGCCTTAGAGGATCCGCTCGAACTATAAGGGTGCAGAACTATAAGGGTGCATTAATTTGGTAATGGCTGTGGAAGAGGAAGTCGGGCCGCAACATAAGCTTTCCTACCACCCTAGCGAAGATGCCTAGCTCCCCCTCTCATGCGAAAATTAAACGAAAGTCGAGCAAGACGCTGCATTCGTCTGCCCTTTTTTGTTGAAATCGGTGCTGTACAAACACCTCCTAAATTTGTAGAATTGAGAAGCCCCACAATCTTTGTAATACGTGGAATCTTTATTCTACTCAAGTAACGGAGGTTCCATTTATTTAGTAATATAAAGGAAGATGCATTTAATAAAAAAAAAAAAAAATACGTCTCTATGTTAAGCACACTTGTAAAAAATCACATTTTTCCAAATTTTTATCATTTATTTATAATTTAAAACAGACATCTATGCTCTAGGTGGGTATTGAATTCTAGAAATTTTAAAAAATGGCATCCTGGGAGCTGAATTGAAGAAATGAAAAATGAAATATTCACAAAGGGTCATCAAATAGTCCCGCTTTGTTTAGAAATTATTAATTTGGCCATTCCTATATACCAATATATTAAATTGTTTCATCAATATATAAACCACCATGAAGTTTATCTTGAGTGCAAAATTCAGTTTTGGGCTAAAAGAATTACAGCACATCTTACATGCTTAGATACATGTCCATTAGTCGACCGATGGAGTGGCAGGAGAAGTTGTTGCATGAAATAGGGTGAACGAACTACAGGTGGGCCAAAGGTGGTCTCCCCAAAATTATCTTAATCTTTTATCAATGGCCTGTTTATTTGCACGGAATTACATTCCTAGGAATCCAAGGTAAAATGGGTTCCGCAAAATGAATATTAAAGAGGTTACAGGTGAAGATATAAGGCAGAGACATAGGTGGAGATGACTATCCTTGGATTTAAGTATTTTGGGGTGATGCCTAGGTATTTATTCTCCATCTCTCCTTAAGTTCAATTCATAAAAGAAGATAATATTTAGTGATAAACGGCAGATCCCCCACCCCGAATTATAGATCTTCACCTGTGTTCATTCAGATTTAACCACTTTCAGAATTTTTTTTTCTTAAAATCCAGTTTCATCTCCTAAAAGGGATTTTTAAATTTGACAAAGAGGTGTTTTTTGAGATTCAATTCACACAGTGATGCAAGGGGTTGGATTGATCATAGATAGCCCTAACTATAAATAGTATACACGGGCACTCGCCTGGACAGACCTAAAATAGTCCCGAAACAGTCTATGGACTAGATAGCTCATGCCCCGTCAAAAATAAGCACTCACCCACTCAAACAACCAACTAATGAGGACAATAACTTTATTGTTTGCCTCATTCAAATAAAAATTATGGGTCCACTATATCAGTTGAACAGTCCACTATTATACATTTAAAAGACCCTCTAGTTTCCAACAGGCTGAAGGCCTAAATTGGATCTTTTTTGTAGACATTCGCAGCCTTACAACTTTGCTAACACAGACATTGAACAAGTTTATGACCAATCTTTGGCTGTTTAACCCGCAGGGCCTATAACTCTGTGTAATCAATCATTAGAAACAAAGAACATGTTTGTGCGTGAGCACGGTTCTATGCTCAACGGATTTCTCTCTCGGTATAGTGGAATTGGATATTCATACTTCCATTCATAGGAAATCAAAATACTCTCTATCGAAAGATTCAACCCATAAAATCAAAGTGCATAACGCAAATAATGGAACAGTGGACTATATGAACTTGAGATGGGTTTGGATGAGATCAACTTAAGATGGCCAAACCATATTCACAGGACCCTAACCCCGCATATTACAGTGGAATGACATGATAACGAATTTGGTTGGGAATGGTAAAAAATTGTGTGAAATTGAAAGTTGATTCGTTCTGGTGCTCCTCCTCTTATTGGTCTCTCTACAATCATCAAGCCATGCCAACCTGATGATCACTGTAGTCTTTCCTTTGTAAGACCCAGATCTGGACAAGCAGAATAACAATTCTACACCCAAGAATACAATTCTTTGATTTCCTTCTTCTGTTTTTTTCTTCAAATAAAACTTTTGTATAGGAACAGTTGTAGAGAACGTTCCCACGATCCAAATCATTGCCAAACAGGTCCTACTCTCGATCCACAGACACCAAAGATAGATGTCTTTAAATTGAATATCTGAACCATTCGGTCCATATCTTTTTACTATTATAGAATGTGATTTGCCAGCATATTTTCCTTTTTTCCCATCATTTAAGTCACCTTCGATATTTTTCATGCATGGGCCATCAATGTTGGTGATCAACAGGTCACGTAGGTCAAAATGCTGCCCTGTACGAACCCTCTTATAATAGTGTAAATTATAAATAGGACAAAATATAAAGCACATATAAAAAACTATAGCTACGACTTGAGCACGGCCACTTACCTCATTGGTAAGCGGTGACAGTTATCACTTGACTATTCAGGGTTCGAACCCTGACTACACTACCTCTTTCTATTTTTGCGAGCTTTCTTCTTGCTTGTGCGGGTCCTTTTCTTACTTGTGCAAACTGTCTTCCCATATATGTGGGGACTCTCTCTTGGGTCCCAGCTATATTACGATCTTTCGATTTGATACGTCCAATGGACTTAGCTTTATTGTAGTTTTGTAGTTTCTTCATGTTAAGGATTTACCAATGCAGTGTAGATGGTGTAGTTTGTTAGGACCACGACTCAGAATCCGAAAGTTGTGGTTTGGAATTCGCATTCTCTTCCTGAAATCTCTTGCCTAGGCAAAAAACCTGACTTAACTGGTGTGTGGGGAGGTATGGGCTTTACGTGTTTGGAAAAATAGTTGGTTCTCAAGAAGTCCAGACGAAGTTGTGGGAAAAAAAATATAACTAATCACATCTGGGTCAGGATAACTTAATGATTTTGAAAATCTGTAAACTTTTTTTATGCTATTGGAAATTGTGTTCATAACTATAAACGATGATTGAATCACTTCTTGAGATAAACTAAAGAAATTTGAAAATCTTACAACATTTTTCATGCCATGGGAAACTGTGTTTTTAACAATGAACAATGATTGTACATGAATGAATCTAGTGGCGGGAAATTCTATATGCACCCTCCCCTTATGCTGAGCACACCCACATCCCATTGTAAACAGTGATTTTTCAATCACTGTGCTCAGCACATATAAGGGGTGCATTTAGAATTTCCCTCTAGTGGCGCCTTGCACTAAATTTACATTAAACTATAGGACCAATCACAACCTGCCACGCGAGCAAACCATCCGTCTCTCTCTTTCAAAGAGGACCAGCCATCATGTGAATTTCACATGAAGAATTGTTGTTTATGTGCCCCATTTTTGTTGGCAATCATTATTAGATTTGCTGATGCTCATGTTACTATGCATAAATGGATGAGACATTTGCATGTGAGTGATATACCATGAATTGCATGAGCCCCACTTCTGATTCTGCACCTAATATTTAGTCTTTCCTCATCATTGAACTTACTTTAACTTACACTGCCCATGAGTCCAACAGTGTAAATTATTTACAATCATCCAAGCACTTTTATCTTTTTTTAAAGGGTAAATCTAATAAAAGTATAAGATTTTTTTGTAGACTTAAATATTTTAAAAAAGTATAAAGGTTTTTCAAAATTATTTCAATCAAGTCCTCTCAATAATTTTTTTTTTTTAGAAATGACAAAAGAAATATACCCTGAGGTCATTTTCCAGATTTTTTCTTTAATAATTCTGATTATTTTCACAAATTTTTTGAATAGTGATTATTTTTTTGAAATGATCAAGTCCAAGCCAAATGACATTATGGGGCCCACTTCAACTACCTTTATGCATGAATGGTTAAAAAGGGAGATTCCAAATGACTAAAAAGCTAACTTCATGGAATGATTATGATAATCAAAATAAAAATGGATAGTTTTGTGGAGGATAGAGGTTAAGAAAAGACAAAAAATTGTCATAAAGGAAGTGTGTTTTTGTCATTTTTAAGATTTTTTTTTTATGGAGAGGACTTGATTGAAAGAATTGTGAAAAAAAAATTATGCTTTTTTGAGTTAATCAAATCTTCATGTACTTTTTAAAAAAAAAATGAGCTAAAAATTTTATACTTTTTTGAAAAATTTCCTACTTTTAATAATGAATGTAGCAAAAATCATGAGTTCCCTTTTAGAAGCCAAAGTCACACTTTGTGCAGGGCACACATAAAATGCATGGCATAGTGGAGAGATGAAAAGGATGCATTAATGTAAATTTACTAAGATCAAGGAATTCATTCTAGTATTTAAAGTTGAATTGTGTTGTCCTATCATAAAACGATGAGAAGGAAAAAAAAAAAAAAAAAGAACTTCTTGGGATCTACTTGAGGCCTTACCAATCGTAGAAAGGTGGGTGATGGAAAGATCTTAATAAAACTTAATGAGTAGTTTACAAAATATTAATGTTAACTTATCATCCTATTTTCTTGATCCATGGCTTCAAGTTTGATTGCTTTAGAATGAATCTTCTTCTCATAATTTAAAGTCAATGGTGAGATCAAATGATGGGGGCAAGCAAGTGTGAAGAGGGTTTCTAAAACAGAGAGATTTACATGGAATAATCTATCATGAGAGACATTCTCACATGACCCTTTTCCTTTTTTTAACATAGTACTTGGACCTGACGGTGAATATTGAAGCAGGAGAAAATCTTGCTGGTTAAAAAACAGACAGACCCTGTTACAAGAATGAAAGTCATTATAAAGTGAAAATGGTGTTTTCATATCGGCTTAGCGGTGGGGTGGGGGACCCATCAAAACGGTTCTAACATCATCTAACAGTTCCAGATGTACGGTTGCCACATGGGGAGTAAATGGGCTGCACGTTGGCATGTCGGAGGGCGCCCCAAATTCCCAATTGTAAAATCCAAAGGGTAGGGTAAAGTAAAAGGACATTTCAGATGAGTGCACACAACACTCCAGTCCAGTCAATGCAAAACAAAAGCTTTTACTCTACAGTCTACACTCACTAGTCACAAGTTACGAGCTACAAGTTACAGCCTATCCCTTTCCATATCACTCCCATGAGATTGAGATGAGATGAGCCCATGACCATGGTCCTGAAAAGTAACGCCCCGGTGTCTCTTTTACCCCCATAATATCCCTTTGTGTTTTTATCTGTGGATCCTTTCTGCTGCAGAAAATGACAACTCCTCTCCTTGCCAACCATCCTCTCCACTCCCTCTATATATACATGAAGCTTCCCTCTCCATTTCCTTCACACCTCCCTCCAAAACCTCAACAAAACCAACACCCACTCCGCCAAAACTGCTTTTGACCTCCTAAATTCCTGGTTTTCCATCCAAAAACCAGCAACATTGCCTCTACAAACGCTTATACACAGCCACCATTTCTTCTTCTCCTCTCTCAACAATGGTAAAGGGAAGCAAACTGACTAAGCTGAAGAGCATGATCAAGAGATTGCAGTCAGGGAGCAAGTTGGGACGTACATCAAGCGCCATCGCGGCAAATCCCGCGTGGCGGGCGCCCGGTGAAGGTGGTGGTGAGGACGGCCTCCAGGCGGTTTACGTCGGAAAATCCCGCCGGAGGTATCTAATCAGCTCCCAGCTCCTTGACCACCCACTCTTTCAGGTGCTTGCCGATAAGTCATCATCGTCGCCGTCGGATGAAGGGATCGTGGTGGGCTGTGAGGTGGTGCTGTTCGAGCACTTGCTTTGGATGCTTGAGAATGCAGACCCCCAGCTTGAGAATTTGGATGATCTAGTCGAATTCTATGCCTGCTGAGAGATCAGAGATTGGACGGATGAGATTCATCATCTCTTTGTGGGGTAGTTTGTGTTGTGTTGTAGCAAAGGAAGTGTAAATTTTGGAAGAAAAAGAAAAAAAAATAAAGGAATAATGTCTGTAAGTAGGAGTAGGCAAAATGTTAGAGAAGATGAGAAAGGAGAAGAGTGCCTTTGATGACCCTAAGAGTCCCTATGGACGGTTAGGATTAACTTATTTGATAGGCTGATCTTAAATGACCTGATTGGGATTCTTATTTCTCTTTCATTTTCATTTGATCTGATCTTCCTTTTTATTTAGCTGATTGATATATGGTTGTCTTAATGTATTGTAACTGCAGATTATGTAGAATAAGAGAAGTATGTTGCATTTAGCAATGTGCCAAGTTCAACTATTTTTACAAGCTTGTGGAATTTTAGATCTCATATAATTAGAATGGCAATGGCCCACCTGGGATCAATCACTGCCCCCCATTGAATTGAAAGTGTTCCAATCTTGACATTTGATCCTCACATTAATCACCTCTGAACTTGTGTCTGCAGATTATGGTACACCAAGAGAGAAGATAGCTCTGTGTCACCTGTTTACATACCAATAAAATGCAGAAAAGGTTGTGCTAATTAATTGGCATGTCTACAGTCTACACCTTCCTTCATTTGTTTATTATGGGGCCAATGATTAGTTGTTAGCGATGAGTTGTTACTAATTATTGCAGAAAAGGACGCTTTCTTCAATGTTATTATATCAGTGATCTTCTTTTAGAATTCTGAGTGGAAATTGGAATCTCTACGCACATCGATGAATTGGACTTTGCATCTAATTGGCTCACTATCTTGTATTCTATACAATATGGAATGGATACCTCCTCTCTTTTTTTGTAAACAATTTTAAGTCTTATAGTATAATTTTGATTTTATAGCGGATCTGAATTATACCTGGTAAGCTTAAGCCAAGGATATAGGGTCTGAGTGGGACAAGTAAATCACAAGTGCAAACTCGAGCACTGTAAAGTGAGGAGAAGCAGAGCTCCACTTGGTTCCTCAAGCTGGACTCCAGCTGCAGTTGTGGGTCAGCCAGTCGAGCTAGACTTGGCACTTTTACAGCCCTCTAAGAGGATCAAAGTGCACTAGATAAAAGACAGTTCCTTTCCAGCCTGCCCATGTGAGAGGTTGAGCTCATAAATCGGCCTGCCGTCTACAGATGGGTCCATTCGCCCACAGTATCAACAATTCAACATCTTTAATGAGATTTTTGTCTGGAAATAATCAGAATGAGAGAATATTATTAAATGGTTGTTTGATAAATGTATGAAAGTATAGGGACAGAGAAAGTGACGGATGATTGAATTCCTGGGTCCACCACAGCCTGCGGACGAAAGAGTGCCCATTGCCCAAGCATGGCTCAGCTCTAATCTGTCAAGTCAGCTTTGTACATCAGATTATAGCCGGCCAATTCAACCAATCGTTTGGAACCCATTTTGTCCTGACCGAGTAGGGATGAGTAGACTCAGACGTGATAGCTCAGCATGCTGGGCAAGTGGAGCTCGATCAAACTTGCTCAACTGGATGACCTTCTGTCTGTGTCTTTTTGAATTCCCAAGTTAATGACTAGGGATATATTTAGGAATTAGTACATCTTTAACTCAATCTCCTATAGTTAATTAATGACAAAAAACTTAAAAATGTCCGCGAGTGTCCCAACTGAAGGAAGAATTCCTGGGTCTACTCCTAGAAATCAGACACAGATGTCACAATATTGTTCATGGTGCATCCAAGGTGGACCTGCCAGCTGATTTTAAAGGCTTGGATCTCAAAACATTCTTTACTCAGATGTAAAATAAATGTGAAATGCATTAGCAGAAACGCAAGAGAGGCCAAATAGAAGGAGACATCCTAAAATGACATCGAATTATTCGCGTTAGTCTCATGAGCTGAAAGGGTGAAACTCAAACCAGTGGAGCCGAGAGCTCTGAAAACATGACACTGTTCTATTCAAATAGATAGCCCATGGTTTGAAACGCACATGACCTGTCTCTTTGGCTGTAGCGATGATTTTGTCTTTGTTGGAGGACCCCTTTGTGGGGTGCACCGAATCACCTGGTCTAGTCTACTTCTGGTCATTTTCATTCATTCATTCTCAAGTGTCAAGATGATGAGAGAGGGAGAGAGACCGGACCAACTTTTTTCGGGGATGTCACAATATCTAGTGGGGTTGGTGTTGTTGGTTGAAGAGAAGCCATGCATTGAACCTGAACTATAGAAGCATAGACAACATATACATGCCTCAGGGGAAGAGATAAGGTGAGGATGGCTGAGTCATTGGAAGAGCTTCCTTTCGACCATAGTAAAAAAAATAAGGCGGATTCGATAGGGACATGGGGACTGATCAGTTGGGGCCCAGATTGGGTCATGTTATATCATGCGCGTCATCACATCACATGTGCTTTGGCATGTACTATGTATTCGTCGCAGATGTCATATCACACGCGTGGGTTTTGCTTACGTTTCAAAGCAACGTTTGAGTTAACTCAGTAACTCACCTACTATTGATCAGGTGATGAATCTGAAGGAGGGGTCGCATGGACCAAGACTCCACAGTTCATAAATGAATGAGTTTAGTTGGCTCTCGGCCAAATGAAGCTATCTCAAAATTTTGCATTAATGGGTTTACCAGGACTAATGCCCACATGCATCCTTGCAGCACAAAGTGAGATTATTGCAGCACGAACTGAGATTAGTCAACAAATCACATAACCAGTTTTTAGTTAACAAAAAGAGAAAAAGGAGAATTGATATTGAACCAAGGATTTATAAGGGAGTGTGATCTCTGGGACTCTGACTCTTGCTAGCTTACTTGTTCAAGAGTTCTAGCAACAGCATCTCTTTTCACCTATTTGTGAACGTAGGATGAAAGTGAAATCTCTGAAAAAGGAGAAAGAAAGTTTTGAGGACCGATCACAGATGCATGTACATTAGTCATTCTCTTTTACCATGTGGAGATGTATATTCTCATTCTTACAGTAAATGATTTAACAATGCTAGTTTGCACTTACCACTAGCATATCTGTCAGTGGACTTTAAGTTGGGACCGACAGAGTCACATGTGCCAGTTTGACCCTCTACAATTCAGACCCCTCTCTTGGTCGAACAGGTGACTAGGCATTTTGTAATTTGTACACACATTTTATGTAGGGAAGGTTTGATATATGAAGATTTCGGTCCATGATTGAGAATTAATCGCCTTTCATGGAGATCTGAGCTCAAATAGTGTCATGCCCCCAAAAGTGAAACCGAGGTTATGCGTGAGATTAGGGTCAATTTAAAACTTTTCCAATGATAATAACATATCACTTGCCCTAATCATGTCCCATCTGGATCGAAGACCGCTGTGAGGTATAAACATTTTCCTCGAATATTAAACGATAGGGGAAGCTTCATAAAACAAGAGGTATCTTATAGATGTATAGTTTACGAGCAATATACTGAGTATCAAGTTAAGATTGAAGTTTAAGATTATTACAAAATATTAATTACAAGTAAAAAGACCAAACTAAAACTAGGCCTAAACAAAAGGATAAGAAAACCAAAAGATGAAGCTAAGAGGATAATCGTGTAGCTCTCGTGTACGGGGTCGTCACGGCTATACAATGCCGTCCGTACTATACTCTAGGAAGTCATCAGGCTGATCTGCCTGAACTTCTTCCGTCGTTTCCTCCGCCTCGGGGTAGAAGAGCTCGGTACCTATGCACCAAGAGTAGCATCATCAACACAACGGATGACAAAGCAATAGGTATAAAAATCACATAAATATGTAGTACTAAAGAGAGTGAACAATAAATATGATCATAAGATATGCATAGCACTCCGATCGAAAGAGATGCATTGCATTAGAACCATAAACAAGCTATCAAAGTAGGCAGTCCACATATGCTAATAACTCGTAGCTCCAGTAACTCAGTTTCCGTGAGATCTAGCACTGTCTCACTGCAAACTCGTAGCTCCAGTAACTCAGGCTACAAAAGCACTGGCACTGTCTCACCGCGAGTAACAAACCACCCGTAGCTCCAGTAACTCAGTCTCCGTGAGATCTGGCACTGTCACACTCGGGGCCCGTAGCTCCAGTAACTCAGGCTACAAAAGCACTGGCACTGTCTCGCTCGGGTAATATCTCGTAGCTCCAGTAACTCAGGCTACAAAAGCACTGGCACTGTCTCGCTCGAGTAACAAACAATCTCAATAATAGTAAAAGTCCTCTCACAGATGGTGCCCCAACTGTGTTGAACGTTAACAGCTGAGTGGTGCCTGACACAAAGAATCCTAACAATATCGGTGAAGGGCTAGGCCTCTTGTAAGAACAAGATTCAATACCAATAGAGAACTACTTTATTCCAAATCAAATCGAACTCCAAACAAATACCAATAGTAGTCCTCTTTAAGCCTGACAATCAAACTCCCTAGCCACACACTTCAAACGAATACCAAAACAAACAAAACAATAGAGGTGACCCTAAATCCATCATCTAAGTTCTAAAAAAGGATCCTCTAATAAAGCAAAGCAATAGAACTAAAGAACATGCTCATCACATGTGGAAAATAGTACCCAGAGGTACTATTCGGAATCAAAGCGAATAAACAATCCAATCCTAAGTAGAGTGTCAACCCTGAAGCATCGCACAACCTATTCAGTCAACGAAGGGGTTAGGGTTCGCGATACTCGGACGAACAATCTTCGTGCATAGATTTAAAGATGAGTATCCCGTTATCCCGTACCATTCAAGATTGAACTAGGTTGAATCCTGATACAACCGAATCAACAGTGACGAACGTCGGCTCAAGACGTCCTCACAATAAGTCAAATGAGTCCACAAATGGGTATCCAAAGGTCCACCAAAGTCCACCTTAAAACAGGGTAAAAATCCCTTCAAAAAGGAAATTTGGCAAAATCTGCATAAGTCTCGGTCGACTCTCGGTCGACATGCCCCTGTTGTCCCGGTCGACCGGCACCTGCATGCCGGTCGACCGGCAAGCCTGCGGAAACTGAGCAGTAGCTCTGTTCTGAGCTGAAATGGGACTTTTCCCATTTCTCTCTTCTGGGACCTAATGAGCAGCATATGTATAATTAAAACAACTTAAATACAACCTATAAAACTACTAATCAAGCCATTAAACTCTAAATCCATTTCATTCAATCTATAGACCATTTTATCATGTTTTCAATCTATTAATGTATCAATTGAGCCAAAACCATCTAAGACATGATTGAAGCATACAAATCAAGGTAAACAAACATATCAATCATTAATATAACTATTGACTTGCCTTATTGATGTGATGAACTCAAATTCAAGAAGAAAGTGAAGGAAGAAAACACTTTAAAAGCTCCAAAGAGGTGAAACACTCTTCCAAACCCAAAAAGCTCCTACACATGCATGCCAATGGTCAAGGTAAGTCTCCCTACTCCATTTCTAACCAAAGAAGAAGAAGATGACATGGTTTCCAAGCTTTGGAAGCTTACCTTTAAATGGGTTGTGGTTGAAACAAGAAGAAAAGTGGATGGTTGAACTCTTAAAGACTTGAAGAAGAAGATGGGTGGATTGGTTTGCTTCGCCGGAGCTCCGATGATCGTCAACGGAGAAGAAGAAATGAAAGAGAAGGAAGAGAAGAGGATGTGAGTCGGCTACTGTGTTGAGGTGGTTGTAGTTGAGTGAATAGGAATAATGAAATGAAGATAAGTGATGGGTGGGTTGGTAGGATACTTAAGTAATGGGTCTTGGGCTTGGGCCTTATGGATTTGGGCTTGGGCTTTGGGTTTGATGGGTCAATTTCCAAGTCGGTCCACGTATACAATTAATGGATTCCGGGCCTCTTCGACGCGTCTAATCGAAACGCGACCGAAGGCTAAAGTTCATGAAACGACGAAACCTACCAAATGCACTCAAGCTCACCAAAACTCATAATCTCATGTAATCCCTAAAACCTTACCCAATTAGTAAAATGACTCTCTATCCTACCCAAACGCACTCCGAATCGTGCGAAACTTCGCACACGAGCTTCGGCGTTAAATCCAACTATTTAGACTCTAAACTAGCTTACTAACTAATCAAATAATTAATTATAATTAATAGGCCATTAGGGGTCGGGGTGTTACAAATAGGATAAAGGACTTGATCCTACTTAGGAGTGAAGTGTTTTAGAGCTTATGGCTTTTGGTGGGGAAAAGAGAGAGTTTTCTTCGACGCTTAGCATGTTCTACGCCAAAATTACATAACATCTCCGTACCGCCAATTTACTTCATACATAAATCAAGCATTGTCAAGATCCACAAATTAAGCATTTTAAATGAATGTTACACTCCAACACCGAGTTAATCAAGATTAACTCTAATTAATCGAGATTAACGTGATTTAAGTGTGATTAATCAACTTAATAGTGATTAACGACTAATATGGATCAAATTAATCTCAAATAGATGAATTAAGCGTAATGAACAAGTTTGAAAAAGATTGACTTAATTGAGTTGATTTTAGACTCAAATTGGTGATATTAAGGACTTTTCTGTAAATACGGGTTTATATGTATTTTGTCGGATATGATAAAACTTAATGTCAACATGTGTATATCGATGAGTACAATAACTTTCATAATATACTCATGTTGATTTGACCTCAAATAAGTCAAGTGGGTCTTGATTTGACTCAAATCATAAATATATAGAAAATATAGGGTTTATGTGCAAAATGCTATTAATAAAGTTGAGAAGAACCTAGAATGTAGTTCATTCGGTGGTTTCATCTTTGCAATAGTGAGAAAGAGGGAAATATAGCAACCTAGTTCTTTCTTCTTCATTTCTTTTCTACAAAGTGTTGGAAACGAGATTTTGCAAGTGGTTTTGGAGAGAAATTCGTTTTCTTTATCTTCCTCATTAAGTTGATTGGATTTCTTGGAGTAAAGTTTGAAGGAAATCTCAAATTTCCATTGAACAAGCTGTCAAGTAAGTTTTGAGAGTAATTTCAGTTGTAATTGAGTTCTATAAATCCTTTTCCATCTCAAAAGTTCATTGAATTCGAAATCGCATGGTTCGATGATGTTAGGGTTTGGAAGTTGGTGGTTTTGATATCAAAACTCAAGATAACAGAGGGGTTTTTGTCTTGAATTCGAAATTAAGGCAAGTATGAACAATGATTTGTATTTATATACTAATAAGTATGGTATTTCTTGAGTTTTGTTATAAACTTGGTTTTGACCTTATGTTTGGGATTTTATTGAGTTGTAGATTGTTTGAATGGATTGTATGATGAATAGAAGTGTGATTTTGATGTGTGTGGAGATGATTATTGATGGGGGAACAGGAGGTCCCATGTTTAATATGCAGGTTATGGATTGGATATAGAGAAGAAGGGAAGAAGAGAAGTAGTTTCAGAATCTGCAACTGAACTCGTTGCAGGTCCGATTGATCGGACTGTCATCCGACTGATCAGACAACCCTTAACTGTGACGAAATTCAGGCCGATCGATCAGACCTTTTTTAATCAAGTTTTAGTTTTAGGATCATAAATGGTCTATAAAAATTAATATAAAGGCTAATTATAGTACGATTAATGAATAATGAATTCATTACTATTTCCATAAAGTGTTATCTTTGGATTTTGATCCAAAGTGAAATGTATGTTAACCAAAAGGTTAACCAAAGCTAATAATTGTAATTCAACGATAATATTAGCTTTCAAAGCTAATTGATAATACGTTCATGAATTGTACGGAGTTAGTATAATTTCAGAATTAATTTCTGAGTTTTGAATATAAAGCCTATTGATCATATCAAGGCTAGCAATGATCACTACAAGAAATTTGGGGTTTAAGGACGACATAAATTTGTCCGAAAATGTACATATTTCGTCACCAAAAGAAATTGAGACGAAAGTTTTTCGTCACCCGTTTTGTTGCCAAAGCCTTGTCGCTAAAAGGTATTGGAGACGGAAAAAAAAATCGTCATTGAAAAAGATAAATTTGTGACGATTTTTTTTCTCCAATTCACTCTATTGGAAACAAGTAATTTTTTTTTTCGTCTCCAATACACTATGTTGGAAACATACTTGTAAGTAATTAGTGACAAAATATTTTATTATTAAAGGAAGAAATTAGAGACAAAAATTTTACCGCATTTACCCCGCTTAGGGACTTCCCAAAAGGTCACCTATCTTAGTACTGCTCCTGCCCCAGCACGCTTAACTTCGGAGTTCTTACGATTTTTGGAGTCGCACGATTTTAGAAGACTTCATGCTAAGTTAATACGGGGTTTAACTTATAAGCCATGGTCAAGACTTGGATATTTTCGATGCGGGCTAACGGAGACTCATCTTTTGAAGCCCGTGGTTGACACGCTACGCCCCGTGGTTAAGAGTATTGCCCGGACCAAGATCTCACATTCTCCCCCACTAGAAATAAAGCCGTCATCGGCTCTGATACTAACTGTCACAGCCTCGCCCAACTTAGCATGAAATTGTCCGCTTTGGCCCACGTGTACGTGCGAGGACTTCCCAGGAGGTCACCCATCCTAGTACTGCTCCCGCCCGAGCACGCTTAACTTAAGAGTTCTTACGATTTTCGGGGCCGCACGGTTTTAAAAAGCCTCATGCTAAGTTAATACGGGGTTTAACTTATAAGCCCATGGTCAGGACTTGGAAATTTCCGATGCGGGCTATCGTAAACTCGCCGTTGGAAGCCCGTGATTGACACGCTACGCCCAGTTGTTAAGGGTACCGCTCGGACCAAGATCTCACATTCTCCCCTACTAGAAATAGAGTCGTCCTCGGCTCTGATACCAACTGTCACAGCCCCGCCCAACTCAGCATGAAATTGTCCGCTTTGGCCCACGTGCACGCGCGAGGACTTCCCAAGGGGTCACCCATCCTAAGAATGCTCCCGCCCGAGCACGCTTAACTTTGGATGGACCCACCACGGTCCGCCATGTCACCATGGGGTAGCCCTCCCTAGACACGGGCAACTATCCGCGTGCAAGGTGGGTTGCTCCGCTGTGACGTGGCGGACCGTAGTTGGTCTACTCACGGTTATCATAGGGTTTTACCTCATCAAATTCGGACGACGTATGAGTTATATAACGTTATGATGTAGCTGTATAAGTCATGATTTTGATTTTGAATAGGAAGTTGAGTAGAGGGATGCGCTGCACATGTGTATCATTTTAAACGGTTATTAGTTTATGAAATCTTTTCTAATCTCTTATGCATTGTATTGGTTCGTTGGCGTAAGGCCTGTGTTTGCTCTCCACGTCGTGTGTTTGACACCACTTAGATTTACTTTGTGCACATGTATAGTAGGGTTGTGCGTGTCCTTGTGAGCAGAGGTGGATTCAGTATGTAACCACTGGGGGCCTAGGCCCCTAGTGGATTTCTAAGTTTCAATTCAAATTTTGGTGGGGCCCACTAATTTTTTCCATAAGGCCCCCAGTGAATTTTTTGGGCCCCCAGTGAATTTTTGTAGCCCAATATTAACTTTAGGTATTCCATATTCTTGGCCTCCCTAATTTTGATTGTTTTAATCACTTTCTTGTAGCACCACCGCCTTCTCAGTCTCCTGCAAGAGCTAATGCTAAGGAAAATTAATAGCAGTCATCACTGAAAACAGTTAAGATAAATTAGTATGCAGAGGCGGATGTAGTTCATAGTCACTAGGGGGCGGGGCTGAGCCCCTAGTGACTTTTTGGGGAAAAAAATTATGTATACTAAGTTAGGCCCAAATCAATTAGGCCCCCAGTGACATTGAACCAGGCCCCCCAATGAAAACTCGTAGAGAACAATTGTGATAAATAAATATGTCTTTTTTATTGCTTGAAATTATTATATTATATTTGTTCCATATAAAAGGTTTGGAGTAAATCTGCACACTATTTATCCTTGCTAGGCATGATTTGCAATGCAGTGAAAATCTACAAACTATCTGTCTTTGAATGTACCTTTCTGTGTATTAGTTACTGATAGTGTATGTAAAAGGTCCACTATTTTTTTTGTGTATTGTTTTTTCTCAAGCATGAAGAAAAAAAGAAGAAAAAATCATTTGCAATCATATAAGTAACCCAAAAAAAAATTTCGGGGGGCAACCCCCTACTACTTAATCGTGCCCCCAGTGGTTTTGAATCCTGGATCCGCCACTGCTTATGAGATTAGTCCTGGCAAGTCAATAAATACGAAGAGGATACCCTTGTTGGCCAAAGATCAATAGTTTGATTTATAAAGATGTAGTCCTTAAATTAATATTTTTTTTCACTTAATTTCTTACTTAGTGGTATAGGCAATTTTACGTGCAAGTGGATTTCAATGGGTTGGTTCTTCTTGGGTAGTCGTTACTGATGTTGTAATTGGAAAGATGGCATACAAATGGTTGCTTTTCATTTGTAATCAGAACTCAGCACCATGGGTTAAAATCTCGGCCGAGACCGGTCCGATATCTCGCTGAGATATCGGACTCGGCCCAGATTCTCCAAAATCTCGGCCGAGATGGCCGAGATTTTCAATATCTCGGGATTTTTTTCATCTCGGTCGAGATATCGGCCGAGATGACCATTATCTCAGTTTTTTTTTTTTTTTTAATAGATGAAGCATAGAAGTTTGTCACTTACTCACTTGTGTAATTGTGTTGTTTTCTTACTTTCATGCTAGATCTACTCATACACATGATTTTGAAATTTTTTTTCAATTTTTTTTATTTTCGGATTTTTTAATATTTGAATTATAATATATCATTTTTTGGGGATTTGATCATAAATATGTTGTTTTAATGATTCATGATCATTGTATGGTGTGTAAATGATAGATCTACATACTTTTATGTTAGATCTATATATTTAGGATTTTGAAAATGATATTATTAATTTTTGTTTTGCAAAAAATAATTGTTGTTACTTGTTAGGATATTTGTGATACCAAAGGCTTATTAATAGTATGTAGATGATATATCTACATCTACTCATAGTCATAAATAATGTTTGCATTATATGAAATACTGGAAAAAAGACAGTGAACTGCGAGTCTGTAACACAGACAGGACTCATAACTTAAGGTGACCAAGATTTTGATTTATTGTTGTTACTAATGGAAACAAATATAGTTTTCCAGCATTTTCTAATATTCTGGATTTTTTGGATATTTTTGCGAATTTTTTTGGATTAAAAAAAAAATTCACACCGCGATGACCGCGACGGACCGATATCCGCGACCGATACCGATATCATATCGGTTTTTCGGCCCGGTCGATACCGCGACCAAGACCGAAATTTTAAACCATGCTCAGCACCGATGCTGGCTGATGGACAACAAGGTGGTCAAGCAGTTGCAATGAGAATCACAGGGGACACGGCAGCTTTTTACAGCTGCAAATTCCTAGGCTATCAAGACACTCTCTTAGACGCTATTGGGAGGCATTTTTTCCAGGGGCTGTGGTAAATACACCCACCCTATGTGGTATTTGCACCCACTCTACCTATGCCTACAGATGACTTGACATGAGGGAATGGGAGAGAGAGAGTATTGAGTTTTGACTTTGAGTTTGATGTTACTTTTTACTGTACCATCTCCATCACCCATGCTACTAGAGATGCCCCATCTCCGGCCCACCCGTGCCAGCTAGCGGGCCGGGCCGGCACGGCCAGCCAGGGAAAAGCCCTGGCACGGCAAAGCCCACTAGCACGGCCCGCCATGGAGCGGGCTGGACCGGGCCGGGCCTGGCGGGCCTGGTCTGTTTTTTTTCCTTTGTTTTTTTTTTTTTCTTTCTTTCTTTTTTTTTTCTTTGTTTTTTTTCCTTCTTTCTTTCTTTCTTTGTTTTCTTTCTTTCTTTCTTTCATTCTTTCTTTTTTTTTCTTTGTTTTTTTTCTTTCTTTCTTTGTTTTTTTTCTGTTTTTCTTTTTTTTCTTTCTTTCTTTCTTTCTTTGATTTTTTTCTTTCTTACTTTCTTTCATTCTAAGTCCTCCCACGTGGGCCCCATCCTCGCTGACAAGATTGTATCATCTCTTTTGTACATTCATTCAATGCACCTCAAATGTGTCCTCTCTTTCTTAATACAAGATGGCCCACTCCAATGATCAATTGTTCTCCGGGCCTTGCCAAATAAAATATTCGAAAAGCATCCTTTAGAATTGAATGAAAGAAAGAGAAAAAAAAAAGAAAGAAAGAAAGAATGAAAGAAAGAAAAAAAACAAAGAAAGAAATAAAGAAAGAAAGGAAAAAGAAACAAAGAAAGAAAGAATGAAAGAAAGTAAAATGAAAAAAAACAAAGAAAGAAAGAAAGAAAGAAAAAAAGAAAAAAAAAAGAAAGAAAGAAAGAAAGAAAAGAAAGACAGAAAAAAAACAAAGAAAGAAAGAAAAAAAACAAAGAAAAAAAAAGAAAGAAAGAAATTAAAAAAAGAAAGAAAAAAAGAATGAAAGAAAGAAAGAAAAAAAACAAAGAAAGAAAGAAAGAAAGAAAAAGAAAGAAAGAAAGAAAAAAAAGAAAGAAAGAAAGAAAGAAAAAACAAAGGAAAAAAAACAGACCAGGCCCGCCAGGCCCGGCCCGGTCCAGCCTGCTCCATGGCGGGCCGTGCCAGTGGGCTTTGCCGTGCCGGGGCTTTTCCCTGGCGGGCCGTGCCGGCCCGGCCCGCTAGCTGGCACGGGTGAGCCGGAGATGGGGCATCTCTAGTAGCATGGGTGATGGAGATGGTACAGTAAAAAGTAACATCAACTCAAAGTCAATACTCAATACTCTCTCTCTCTCATTCCCTCATGTCAAGCAATCTATATTTACCACAGCCCTGCAATCTTTTGTGGTGCACGAAAACCGACGCAAATAATGGTATAGTCACTAGATATTCCTTTTAGATGGGACTTTTACCGTTTTACACCCACTTTTACCGTTTTACACCCACCCTATTACCACTAGAGTGGGTGCAAATACCAGGACCCTTTTTCCAGGACTTCTTCAGTAGAGGAACTGTAAATTCATTTCTGGAAATGGAAGGTCCCTCTACATGGTACTATTATTATACCTCTCTCAGTCTCTCTCTCTCTCTCTCTATCTCAACAAGTATTGATAATGCAATTCAACCATGGCATCAACAAGTATTGATAATGCAATTCAACCATGGCATTGGATATTTGAGTTGAAGAGAATGTTGATACTGTTGCAGAAATGTGAGGGTTACATTCAGTGGCAAAAGGTCTTACGGCACTGACTGCACATGGAGCAAAAGAGACTTTGGTGGCTTCTCTTTCGTGGATTGCGTTATATCGGGTAATGGCCCACTGGGAATGCCTACCTGAGCCGTGAATGGAGGGAGAGCTCTAGCTGGGTCGTCTTCTCAAGGACTCACATGGGCGCTTTGGTCAACCCAAAAGGATCGGATGGCATTGGCTTTGATAACCTCCACAAGTATGTGTCTGCCGCCACAACCTTATTAAATCCTTTATTATATTACGCGTGCACGCAAAAAAAAAAAAAAGAAAAAGAAAAAATAGAATAAATAAGTTTCAAATTCAAATAAGTAGATTTTTTAATAAGCCTTCAAATTTCGAGGCTTTTAAATCAAGGGTTGGGATGATTAAATAGCGGAATTTTATTCTTGTTAATTTCCCCTCAAATCTAAATCACAATAAGATTTCAGCATCACTCTATGCTCCTAATTTTGGAATATATTCAAATTGTTCACACAAGTAAGTGAAATTGCTACATCTCCCATATACTATGACAGTAATTACGTCGAGGTGAATTCTTTTCTATTAATAAAAATATACAGATTTATATGTTGTATTTAGTTTAATATACGGCTTATGAACCAAGACCTTAAGATTCATGTTGGAATTGGCTCATCCTTAAACTTGGTTAAAATATCATCACAACCTGGTGCCATATTTTGAAATGCATGTAAACTTAGTTTTGGGTTTGACCAGCTTACTCCTTGCATCTAAAGTACTTAAAACTATACCATGAAAGTGGGAGGAGCTGTAGGAAAAAATATTAACGTTTGTTAGTTGTTGAATATAAAAAAATCTTTCATAAAATATTATATTCTCTAATATATATATATTTTTTACTTTTTTTTTTTGTTAATCCAAACAGCCCTAAGATATTTGCTACATTGTGCTGAAGAGTAGGGCTGTGGAGCGGTTATAGCCCCTAAAGATAATCTTTCTCTGACTCTTTGCTTGTTGAGTCCCACTTGCACCCATTTTTACATATTAAAATAAAAATGTATGCTTGACCCTACCCAATGCAAACCTTTCTTGAGGTAGCAGCCATTGGAAGGCCTAGGCCTAGCCCATTCCCCATCCTACTAGAAAAGACCCAAGTTGATTACTTGGATTTATAGATAGACTTCTTTCTTGGTTGACCAAGGTTGAGATTTATAATGTATGTTTTTCACTTCTGTAGGACCGTTTACTACGCTGAGTACAAAAGTAAAGGACCTGGTGCTTGGGACAAGTTTGGAATTAAGGCAACCACACGATAATCAGGCCCAACCCTACCTGAGCAAGACCTTCATCACTTCATGGCTTCTACAACCTCCCTCATTCTACAGTCACTTCTTGTTGCATTTATTTACGTTTTGCAGCACTTGTAATGGAAACTGCGATGGTTCATTTAATTGAATTTTACATTAAATATTTTAAACTGATTTGATGTCTACGAGACACTTTAATGCTCAAAACCAGCATTTATCTCAACTTCCGTTCTTTTTTTTTTCTTTACCTGAGTGGTATGGGTAGTGGCAATTTTCACATGGTTGCGGAGGGTTCGAATTCTGAATAGGCCTTGTCTCTTTTCGTATATGCAGACCTTCTTTTCATATGTGTGGGCTTTTTGCTCACTTGAGTGGTCCGTCTTTCCATGTATACTGGGTATCTCTTGGGCAACAGCCCTTCCATTCTCTTATTGTAGTCTTCCGTGTTTCTCTCTCTTTGATTAGGATTGAATTGAAAGGTTCACAGCTACTCTATGTATAACCTAGCTTATAGGGTTGCGCAGAAAAAACAAAACAAAACTTCCATTGAGATGCTACTTGGTCACAGCCTAGAAAACTGAAGAAAAGTCGTTCTTTTTCCTCAAACTATTATTCTCTCTCTCTCTCCCTCCCGCCCCGCTTATGAAAGACTTCATGAGAACTATGAGTTTTAATTGATACTCAACATATATAGTTTAAAACTCATAGGTCTTCGTATTCTCCAGATTTCAACTTCTAATGAATGCAAAATAAAAAATAAAAAATTATAGACTCGCAAAACTTGAGGCTCTTAAATTGAGGTCTTTTAAATCGAGGATTGGGAATTGGGATGATTCAATTGCGGTAATTCTTTCTTCTGTATTTTTCTCAAGGGTACATCTAACGGTTTTTTGCTAAAGGAAGATGCACCTTTCTCAAAATCTATCAAATCACGTAAGATTAAATCAAGGCAGATGCAATGTAAGGAGGGGCATTGATTTGATTGGTATGTCTGGCGTGGGTTGAGTGCCACAGTGGTGCAATTGGACGAAATAAAGAAGATAAAGAGTAGCGGACTATCACTGTACGCGTGGTGGAGACTGTAGAGATGTCAAACGGGCCGGCTAGCGGGTCGGGCCAGCGGGCCTGTTTTTTTTTTTTTTTTTCCTTTTCTTTTTCAACTTGATCATAGCCAAAAGGCCAAATCTATGGAAAAGAAAGAGGTGCTGCTATCATTAAATGAAAGATTATGTCAATCAGAATTGGCACGGTCTAATGATATGCTCATTTTATATCTTTGACCTTTAGTAGAATAAAAATGCTAACATATTCCATCGGACCCATGAATGATGATGGTTCATGGTCTGGACCATCCAGTGTACAATCATTGAATAAGAGAAAAAGCCAACCGACTGGATAGTTTTAAACCATCTGATCATCGGCTACAGGTTAAAAATAAAAAAAAATGTACGCACCACCTCATCATGCGTGTGCACACACACATGAGCTTTTAGATACTTTCACTTTCATAACTATGTAAATAATGATATTTCACAAAGAATATGAAACAAATAAATATTTCAAGACCATCTGATTAACATAAATTTTAAGGATATATTATATTATAGGCCCTTTGGTGGGTTTACTTTTTTTTTTTTTAACTCAAGATTCCAACAAGTTAATTAAAGCTGAGAAGAATCTAAAGTAGAGAGAGAGTTTTTTTTTTTTTTTTTGTGTTTGTGCCGTATAAATAACACTAATAAATTTAGAAAAAGAATAGGAGGGTTATAGTATTATAAACTTTGTCAAATTGAAAAGGACACAAAACCCCTTATATGATCGTTTTATGGCTGTTTGTGGGGAGGGGGTAAAAAATTGAACAATTTTTTTAAAAAAATTCACTTTTAGGCGGGCCCATTCTGGCCGGGCCACGGCCCTTTGGCTGGTTATATATATATATATATGTGGGCCACACAACTGATGAAGCTAGGGAAATAGGCTGAAAGAATTCCCAGAATACAGTACCTGATCCCTGGTTATTTTAAAGGGAAAGAAAACAAAACAAGCAGGGTGTGTGGTTTGCAAATGATGCCTTTATATCACAGTCATATGATTGATGTGACAAAGCATTGGCCAAAACAGCAGTAATGCCTCCATTTTGTGCTTTTGTGGAGAAAAGGTGGGCGGATAGCTTTTGAACTGGCATCTGCATGAAAGTCCGTGCATCTGCATAAAGCAGAATTTCATCTGTATTTAGAATTTCCCTTTTCTCAAAGCTGTTTCGGATTCCACAAATATGCATAGGTAATTAGTTTATTTAAAAATTTATGCTATGAACACCTAAAACTTTTTGCGTCTCACAGTGAGGCCCACCTGTGACCCACTCGAATGGACCACACCCCGCCCAGAACAAGTGGAGCCCATATCTTGTACACGGTAGGCCCTGATCAGAGGAGGAGATCCTCCCATGGTCACATCCCAATGTGGGGGCCCTAGGTGGCCCCCATAACGAGGTGCACATGGAAGCCTCCATGCCCACGCGTACTGGATAAGGCATCTTAGTTTAATATATGGTTTCTGAACCTAGATGCTAATTAAGGTTCACGTTGGATTTGGCTCTTCTGGAACTTTGCTCTAAACATTACCTCAAGCTACTGCCATATTTTAAAATGTTGATAAACTTCGGCTTAGGTTTGACCTGTTTCTTTTTTTTTTTTTTTTTTTTTTTTTTTTTTTTTTTTTTTTTTTTTTTTTGGTGTCGGGGTTTTGGGGTGGGGGGGGGGGGAGGTTGCCCCACAGGCTGCTTAATCTGCCCTTATTGTAAGGGGTTGCTTAATCTACCCTTGTTAAGGGGAAGCTGTGGAAAAAGATATTGAACCTATTGAAAGAAAGAAATTATTTTATTTTAACTTTTCTTGAGTTGCCAAACATATTTTTTTTTTTCGCTTACAAAATGAAAGTTTATATTAATATGTTAATTTTTTTTTATCCAAACATGCCTTAAGACCCCTACAATTCCTTAAAATCTCCATTGTTTTTTTTTTCGGTGGAGTTAAAATCTCCGTTGTTGATAAAGATGTTTGTGACATTGTTATTAAGAGTAGGCGTGGGGACTTGGTATAGCTTCTAAGACGATCTCTGGCTGGGTGTGTGCTTGTTAATGCCCATTTGCACCCTTCTCTACATATTAAGATAAAAATATAGGCCTGACTGACCGTCCCTAAAACAGGGTTTGCAAATATAATTATTCTCCGCTATTATCTCCGCTTGTAAAAGCAGAGATGTTAACCGAGTATCGTATCCACTGGGACAAAAAGGCTAAGTTGCGCTGTTTCCTAAATTCCTAAACTAATTCTATTGGAAAATAAAGTTCTGATTATTAAACTAATCCTATTAGAAAACGAAGTAATGGCTGATTGGTTTTGATTAACAAATAAATGATTTCTAAAATAACAAATTAAAGATAACTTTGATTCAGTCAGAGAAAAGATCTAAGGGTACGAATTCACTCTAACCTCGCACAATGGCAAGTATAGGCTTTCGGGTTTAACTGTCAACGCTATAAAGACTCGTCTTGGTTACAAACCTTCAGAGTCAACAAATAAAAGATGTGTAAGTAAATCAGGGCATAACCTATCTCTATGGCATAGATTATCCTAGATCTAACAAACACATTCATTCAAGCACCATTATATGACTTAGTATTCGAATCTACAAGATTAAAATACCAAATAAAGAAATATTGCATTCATAAAATCCAATCAATGGATTAGCATCTTGTCATATAATCAAAAGCGTTTAAAATAAACCCTAAACCTATACATCACCATAAACAAAAGGTTAGGGCTTCATCGCAACCCAAAGATAATGAGTTAGTTACGCATGGACGACGATTGACAAAGATTCTCTGATGAAATCGCCATGGCTCCGCTCCCAAAAGCTCCAAAAGCTTGCTCCAGACCTTCTCTCAAAGTATGAATATCCCCAAAAACGAGTTAGGGCTCCTATATATAAGTTCTGGGGTGAAAAAGGATCTTTAATTCGGGTAGGAGATGGATTCCCGTCGGGTCCGGGCCCACTGGTTATCACAGTGAACTTCGCGAGGTCATATCTCCCTCGATATAGCTCCGATTTACATAATCTTGGACTCCACGGATATCTACTCGAAAAGAGCTTTCCAACGGTATGTAGATTTCGCGAATCCGACACTCGAGTTGAAAGTTATGACCATTTCAAGTTGCTACCTCTGAAAATTCCGAGAATCATGGTGCAATTAGAAGACCTTCCATGTTGGCATGCTATGGGATGAGTGGGACCCATGTTGGAGATCCAATGCATGTTTGGACTCTTGCTTTGCTTTCTTATTTGAGTCTCCTCCCATAGTTGGCAATCTTTCTTACTTGCAACTCCTTCTTTGTCATGCTTTGTGATTTCTTCCATTTTAGCTATGAATTTCTCTCTTTGCATTTGTAATACCTACAAACAATAAAATAACATAATTAATTTAATTAATCTCTTTCGATGGTATAACCAAGTCCTCATTAAGGGGCCTAAAATGTATCTTTTAGGCTCTCATCACACCCCCCAACTTACACTTTGCTAGACCTCGAGCAAAGCTAAAACAAAAAGGAAACTAACTAAGGCCACTTTCGTAGGGAGCACGGCTGCACTTAGCATGTGCAGCAAGCCTTTAAACCTCTAAGTTCCCCCTAGAAGACGAGTTATAGTCTCGTGAGGGTTTGCAGTGAATCTACCCACAAAATTCCTAAAACATAAAATAAAAACTGGAAGTATTTTCCACCAAGGTACCCACGAACACCGGATATTCCTGATTTTTGGGGTTTTCAATACACACTCAAATGTGGTTCACCAATCCTATCTTTTGGTCAGAAATCCTCAAAATCATGTTGGAAAAATTAATCGTGCACGGTGAAAATTGTGTACATATAGAGGCATTAAAAGCATAAAATGATCCACTAACAATCTCCGTGAAAACCCATCTTTTTCTTTCAAAATGCTGGGCCACCGAACCTCAGTAAAAGTTATGAATCATCTCAAGGCATTTGTGGTGGCTTTCACGCTATTGTTTTTCAAAGGACAACACTATTTTGATCTTTTTTTTTTTTTTTTTTTTTTTTTTTTTTTTAAGAAATGACTGTGCAATGCTTAGGTCCCTTAAGCTTTTTAATTAACCCATGTAACGAGCATTCAGCCAATGACTCCCAAGACAGATGTCCTTAGGGCACTAGGTATGGCAATACCCCTATGGGCTTACTGGCTCGAGTTAAAAAGGCTACGAACACAAACTAATCACAACTTTTTTTTTTTATTTTTTATTTTTTTTTTTTTTTTTAAAGAACGGTCCCTAACAATAGGTAGCCCTTTCCATATGCCCGACTTCAGTATGACCGAGGGTCAGCTTTCCATCATAATTGCTCTAAAGTTTTCACTGGTATGGAAATCATAGCTTCACATTTCAAATTTTCTATATAATACGTGTCAAGTGAAAGATCAATAATTCAGCAATTTCTCAAAAACTCTTTCCTAAAACAAGATAGTGAACCATTTCTCTCTTTTTCCTCACAAAAAGTTCCAAAAACAGGGTATCTTCGTTTCATAAAAACCAAGTTAGAAAACTCCCGAAAGACTACAAAAAAAAAAACAAAAGACTTTTTTTTTTTTTTTTAAAAGGAAAAGACAAGGAAAAAGAAAAGGCAAATAAACAAAACAACAAGCAAACAAAAATAAAACTGCTAAAACTACCCCTAAACTACTCCCAAGGTCAATACTCTACCCCCCAACTGAATGTAACAGTGTCCACAATGTTAAACATAGAATAAAAGATAAAGGACAATAAAAGTAAAGGGAAAATGAGGGATATCACCTGGGTAGTGCTAAACAAAACGATGCATAGTAAAGAAAAGTCGGGTAGACCCCCCAACTTGCATGAAAGAACCTGCACAATGTTAGCACCAAAGACCCACCCCGCAGGAGGGTGCACAACCGAGAAAGGGAAAAAACAACCTAAACTACCTCAACACAAGTGCAAAAGAAATAAGAAAAAGAACAGTAAGGAAAACAAGCAATTTTTTTTTTTTTTTTTTTTTTTTTTTTTTTGAAATTCCGGCGTCCAGACGCCCCATGGCAGAGAGCAGAGGCATTCAAAAATTTTCCTCTTGCCTTTCTAATACATCAAAGTTGTTGAAATATGACAAGAGATTGAAGAGAGCCAAAGGAAAATTGAAAGGGGCATAGGAATATCAATAAATTAATCTTTGCTGACAGCTTCCTCATTATGTCAGGGAAAGGAAAAAAAACACTTGCCATTTCTTTGAGAAAATAATTTCCCATAGAGATATTTTTGCCCAAAAGATGAAAGTGACCTTTGGGAGCAGAGTCAAGTCAGAGATTCCGAGTTCCAAAAATGTGGCCCGGATGAAAAGTCAAGGGCATTCCAAAATTTCAATTCCAATAAAGTCTGGATTTATAAAGATAGTGCGGTCACGCACATTGCGTGGGTGGAAAGCTCGGAAGTCATTTGCAATTAATAAAGATAATAATTTCAAATCAGAGTCTACATTAATGGCTTTCAGTTCCAAAGGCAGAGTGCAATGGGGTTAAAAAAAATCTGGGCGTCCAGACGCCCCACGGCAGAGGGCAGTTCATCCAAAAAATCAGTCTGGGCGTCCGGACGCCCCATTCCAGAGAGCCATGATGGTTGTTGAAACGTCCGGGCGTCCAGACGCCCAGCTCCGGCGTCCGGACGCCGGGAAATTTTTTTTTTTTTTTTTTTTTTTTAACACTCTCTCTTATAGAAAACACTAACCACCTAAAGGACACCCCCCTCCCAAGTGGACTCAAAATGGACTCAAATTTACCCACAAAAAGGATGAAAAGGACTAAAAGACACTAACACCTATGCTACGACTCTATCTAAAATCGGGTTTCCTCCCGCAAGAGCTTGGTTTAACGTCGTCAGCCAGACGTCAAGCACTATCAGACTAAAGTACTTGCGGAGTGTTAGCGGCAAACACAATAAACAGAAACAAAGAAAACCTAAGAAGTACAACCCAAACTTGCAAAAAGACATGACTCAGCACTTCTTTCATGTCTACCTCCTCCAGGTTAGGATCTAAAAAACTCTGCATATCTCGAGAGAGTGTAAAATCAGCAATGCAAGGGAGACAAGATATGTAGATGGAGGGATCAATATCTTTCAACTCGGCGACTGAATAGCCGAGTGCACTCTTTTGCATTTCCAACACATCCAAAATTTGAACTTCCTGACCATCAGATAGATCAGGAGCAATGACAGCTGGTAAAGTATCCTCAGAGTGAAGAGCGTTTTCTACAATCTCATCAACAACGTTGACTGCAAAGCAGTCATCTTGGTCTGAGGGTTGATGGGAGGCCCTAAAAGCATTCAGCCTCACTTTCATATTCCCGAAGGAAACATCCATAACTCCGGTTCGGCAATTAATGTTCGCATTGGCCGTGGCCAAAAAGGGTCGTCCAAGAATGACAGTAGTGTGCTTCCTTGAAGTTTGCACTGGTTCGGTGTCAAGGACGATGAAATCGACAGGGAAAAAGAACTTGTCGACCTTGACCAGAACATCCTCAATTATTCCCCGGGGCACCCTAACAGATCTATCAGCAAGTTGTAAGGTAACCGGAGTGGGCTTTAAGTCCCCTAGCCCAATCTGCTCATACACCGAGTAAGGCAAGAGATTGACACTTGCTCCCAGATCCAACAATGCATGATCAATAATGTGACTCCCAATTGTGCAAGTAATTATGGGAGTGCCAGGATCTTTCAGCTTAGGAGGCGTGTCATTATGGAGAATTGAGCTCACTTGCTCGGTAAGTAAAACCTTCTTTGGCACATGAGATTTAGATTTGCGTTTTTGAGTGCACAAATCTTTCAGAAATTTAGCATAAGAAGGAACTTGCTTGATAGCATCTAGCAAAGGCAGATTAATCTTTACTTGCTTAAACACCTCCAACATTTCATCCATGGTTGCTTTCTTTTTACTAAAGGGAGAGGGTGAGTCAAGACAAGTGGGAAAAGGGGCTTTAGGCACATATGGGGGTGCCTCGTTTCCCTTAGAAACCATTTCAGCCCTGGTGCTCTTGGGATTTGTTATGGGCTCTTTCATACCTTGCTTAGGCTCCTCAAGCCTAGTCTCGACCTCGCGCCCATTTCGTAATGTGACAACCATTTTCACTTGCTCATGATATGTATCATTATGTTGCGAGCCACTACCCACATCAAAAGAATTCTTAGGGTTAACTATGGGTTGGCTAGGCAAGCGTCCCTCTTCTCTTTTGTTAAGAGTATTAGCTATTTGTCCGATCTGGACCTCTAGCTTAGCTATGGATTGAGAGTGGGAATGGACCAGCTGAGTGGTTGCTTTGAGCTCTTTGAGCTCTTGCAACACTGTCTCCTCAAATGATGGAGTTCTTTGAGGTGGTTGAGGGTTGGGTTGCTGGTAGGATTGTTGGGAACGATAGGCTGCAGGATTGTATTGAAAATTTAGCCCATTTCCCGGTTGAGAGAATGAAGTGCCTTGACCGGGCGACTTCCATGAAAAGTTGGGGTGATTGCGCCATCCCGGGTTAAACGTATTCGAAAATGGATCATTACCCGGTTTGGAGAACCCCTGTGCAGCATTCACTTGCTCTTGCACAAACTCAGGAAATTGGGGTGCTGCAGGACAATTGCTCACAAAATGAGCGGGACTAGAGCACAAAGCACAACCACCTTGAGAGGGTGGGGATTGGAGAGTTTGACCCACAGATAATAGCTGATCCAATTTTTGGGTCAAGGCAGCCACTTGAGTGGTGAGTTCATTAGATGGTTGAATTTCAAACACACCTCTAGGTTTTTGCAAATTAGAGGCTGCCGGCCTCTCTAATCTAGCCGTGGAAGCATGGTGCTGAAAGGTCTCACTCATATTCTCAAAAAGCTCCCATGCCTCATCCTCATTTTTCAGCATAATTGATCCCCCACTGGCGGTGATTACCATGTTTCGCCACTCAGGAGACAACCCATCATAAAAGAACTGAACCAATTGCCACTTGGCAATTTGGTGATGAGGACATTTTCTAATGAGGTCCTTGAATCTATCCCATGCCTCATGAAATTGTTCATTATCAGTTTGGACAAAGGATGTGATAGATCTCCTGTACTGATTTGTTTTACCCACAGAGAAATATTTATCTAAGAATTTTTGTTGTAATTGGGCCCAAGAAGTGATGGAGTTTGCAGGCAAGGTACTCAGCCAATACTTGGCTTTGTCCTTCAACGAAAATGGAAAGAGAAACATTTTCAAGGCCTCATTACTGAAATTGTTTATCCGCACTGTAGAGTAAATAACCAAGAACTCATCAATATGATTGTACGGGTCCTCATTGTTCAAGCCATAGAAAGAAGGAATAAGATTGATTGTGCTAGGCTTGATTTCATATTGAGCTGCCTGTACAGTAGGCAGCTGAATACACGATGGTGACGCGTATTCTGAAGGAGTATAGTGCTCCTTCAAGGGCCGAAGAGGTGGAGCCACTGGTCCCTCATCCTCTTTTCTTTCTTCAGCCATTAATGAATTTGTGTGTGAGACAGCAGAATGGTGTTTAGATGATCTAATTTGTCTAAGGGCTCGCTCTAAATTTTGGTCTAAAGAAACCAAATTCGGATGACAAGAGCGACGACCAAGCATGCACACAAAAAAAATTACTGCAATTATATGAAAAGAATCAGAAAGTCTAGGCTTACAGTGCCCTTGGGAGGAGAGGAAAGATTTCTTTGAGCAAAGCTTGTGAACTCTCGTAGATCCCTGCACAAATTCTAAGATTCTGTGTTAAAACTAATATCCTGCAGTAAGAATAGTAGAAGTGTGAGAAGAGATGACAAAATAAAAAAAAAAAAAAAAGAAAAGGAAAGACTAAACTAATACTAGAATTTAAAAGAAACAAACAACCGTGCTAATTGTCCCCGGCAACGGCGCCAAAATTATGACCGTCCCTAAAACAGGGTTTGCAAATATAATTATTCTCCGCTATTATCTCCGCTTGTAAAAGCAGAGATGTTAACCGAGTATCGTATCCACTGGGACAAAAAGGCTAAGTTGCGCTGTTTCCTAAATTCCTAAACTAATTCTATTGGAAAATAAAGTTCTGATTATTAAACTAATCCTATTAGAAAACGAAGTAATGGCTGATTGGTTTTGATTAACAAATAAATGATTTCTAAAATAACAAATTAAAGATAACTTTGATTCAGTCAGAGAAAAGATCTAAGGGTACGAATTCACTCTAACCTCGCACAATGGCAAGTATAGGCTTTCGGGTTTAACTGTCAACGCTATAAAGACTCGTCTTGGTTACAAACCTTCAGAGTCAACAAATAAAAGATGTGTAAGTAAATCAGGGCATAACCTATCTCTATGGCATAGATTATCCTAGATCTAACAAACACATTCATTCAAGCACCATTATATGACTTAGTATTCGAATCTACAAGATTAAAATACCAAATAAAGAAATATTGCATTCATAAAATCCAATCAATGGATTAGCATCTTGTCATATAATCAAAAGCGTTTAAAATAAACCCTAAACCTATACATCACCATAAACAAAAGGTTAGGGCTTCATCGCAACCCAAAGATAATGAGTTAGTTACGCATGGACGACGATTGACAAAGATTCTCTGATGAAATCGCCATGGCTCCGCTCCCAAAAGCTCCAAAAGCTTGCTCCAGACCTTCTCTCAAAGTATGAATATCCCCAAAAACGAGTTAGGGCTCCTATATATAAGTTCTGGGGTGAAAAAGGATCTTTAATTCGGGTAGGAGATGGATTCCCGTCGGGTCCGGGCCCACTGGTTATCACAGTGAACTTCGCGAGGTCATATCTCCCTCGATATAGCTCCGATTTACATAATCTTGGACTCCACGGATATCTACTCGAAAAGAGCTTTCCAACGGTATGTAGATTTCGCGAATCCGATACTCGAGTTGAAAGTTATGACTATTTCAAGTTGCTGCCTCTGAAAATTCCGAGAATCATGGTGCAATTAGAAGACCTTCCATGTTGGCATGCTATGGGATGAGTGGGACCCATGTTGGAGATCCAATGCATGTTTGGACTCTTGCTTTGCTTTCTTATTTGAGTCTCCTCCCATAGTTGGCAATCTTTCTTACTTGCAACTCCTTCTTTGTCATGCTTTGTGATTTCTTCCATTTTAGCTATGAATTTCTCTCTTTGCATTTGTAATACCTACAAACAATAAAATAACATAATTAATTTAATTAATCTCTTTCGATGGTATAACCAAGTCCTCATTAAGGGGCCTAAAATGTATCTTTTAGGCTCTCATCACTGACCCACCATAGATACTTTAAACAGCCAAAATTCAACCCAAAGCAGACTTCGCTTGAGCTCGCCCTAGCAAGGCCAAGCCCATCTCCCACCCCACTAAAAGACCCAAGGCCATTATGTGGACTTATAGATAGACTTCTTTCTTGCCTGACCAAGTTTGAAATTTGTAATGTGTTTTCTGCTTGTGTAGGACAGTTTACAACGCCGAGTACATATGTAAAGGGCCTGGTGCAAACACTGGGGTCGATTGAAGTATGAAATGCAACTAAAAGATAAACAGGCCCAGCCCATGCTACCACATGGCTTCTCCCACCTCCCTGATGCATTCACTTCTCGTTGCATTTAATTACATTTTCCAGGACTTGTAATGTTTCTTTTAGTATAATCTTCCTTTATCTATTTAAAACTAAATTCATGTCTACGAATTACTTTAATGCCTAAAACCACCATTAATCTCAACTTCCATTCTTTTATTGTGAACTTTGGCGTTTCTATCTTTTTTATATTTGGATTGATGCAGGACCTACTATTCAATTGATGATATGCAAATATGAGATCAAAATTTGAATTAATAACAACCATGATTATTTCCAAAATTGATGCTAAACACATATCCACTGGTAAATTCAGCAACATTGACTCTTTCTTGATCCGAAACCACGTTACAGTCCTACAATTGGAACTTCCAAAAAGCAAAGAGAGGACAATAGGAATTTGTATTCAGTTCTTAAGTTCAAGTACAAAAAGGGGCTGTACAGTAATAAATTGGTGAATTGGGCTTTCAAAAGTGGGCTGGGCCAGATCTGATCGTGCGTCCCTCCTTGGGATTTGTGCACAATGTTGTCTCTTGCTGTGCCGCAGCTATTATATATATATATATATATATGATTTATATTGTTGGATTGCGTTGACATGTTAGAGCATCTCCAATAGATATGTTATTTTGGAGATATCAAATTTCATTTGAAGGATTATGTGGCAATTTGAACTCCACCAAATATTCAAAATTTACTATTTTTTTTTTCTTTTACCTCTTTTGACCTTTCTGTCTTTTTCAAAAGATTTTGCATTTTTATGGGACCCACATTATAAAATATTTCGAAATAATAAAAGGCATTTAGCCCTTTCATTTGTAAGTTTGGTAGCCTCATGTGTCATGTCTAATGCCATATCATATATAGCATCTGGTTGGAGAGTCTTCCTCTCCCTTTTTTATCTGTTAATTGCCACTACCATGTTGGCATTTGGCATAACTATTGGAGATGTTCTTTAACTTCCATTGAGATCATGTTACTTTGCCACAGACTAGTAAACTCAAGAAAACTAATTATAGTTCATCTAAACAGGCAATGCATTTGATATTCCCAGCAGGTCTGGTTTGGTTGGCTTTGGCCCACTTAACTCATTGACATCATCATCAAATGCATTAATCAAAGAAAACCAACAGACAAAGGCCTACCACGACATAGACAAGCACAAACAATGTTAATTAGGAACAAGCAAAATAAAATGAAAAAGAGAGTTTATGAGTTGCATCAAATGCTTTTGACATGATTGTTGAGCACTTGCTGCGGATTAAGCCCCACAGGCAACTACTTTAGACATTATTTAAAGAAAGAAAGGTTATGGGGTTGCATCATGCTTTAGAAGTGATAAGAATGGTTGTTGGGTTTGGGGGCTGGGGGAGATCAGGGGGCTATAATTCTCAACTACAAGCGAATAGTATACTGCTAATATTCTATCAATCTTGTGGGGCCTGCCTAGCTAGTTGCATCTTTATCAGTAGGGTAGGGAGATGGAAAGGTCTAACCATATGTAAGAGTAAGCAGAAAATCAACCCAATAGATTATTTGAATCTTTGATTTAACAACTTTTAGTTTACCAATCTCACAACCTTCTATTTTTTTTTTTTTTAGATTCAATGACTAGGCCCAGCCGCTTTAAAATTACAGGCCTGTATCCTGACAAAGCCGGACACTGGCCTTAAGTGGTTGGCCCAAGTCCATCCATGTAGTCAATTGGACTGGGCCTGACTGCGATATTTAGTCCATCCTTATTTGGTATCTCTACTCTTATTCCAAGAGAGCCACCCAAAATAGAACCATAAAAAACTATCATAAAAAAAGAGGCAAAAGCTCTTAGTTTCATTAGGCTATAAATTGATTTGCCTCTACTTCTCTAAAATGGATTAGGGTAAAATCGTGTACAAAACACTCTTGTTTTCTAAATCACTACCTGCTTTGGGCATTTAGACTAGAGGTTGGAAATAAAGATGCCAAATAGGGGCAAAATTTCACTCAAATAATTAGAGTTTATTTGATCTTGAAATTATCCCTTTATGAAACACATGCATCATAAAATTCATGTGCTTTATATGTATACATCATATGCTCATTCTTACAGTGGGACACACTGTTCTTAATAGCTTAGATTTTTAATAAATGAGTTATATCACTAATGCTTGAATCTGTTGGGCATGTCTCTGAGGTTGCTTCAATATATAGACTTACCATTTGGGAGGATTTGGATTCTCTAAATGTTGTTCACAACATATCAAATGGTCCCTTTCACTTCCTAACATCTATATAGGAATGTACTGTTTCCCCAAAAAAAAAAAAAAAAACCATCAATATAGGAATGTAGGATCTAATCCTGGTGGAACCATGGACGATTCAGATCCAAATGTATCTTTATGAATTAAATCTTGATCCGAAATGTGTTGTAACTGAATCTAACGTCAACTTAAAAGACTGAATCAAAAATATATCAGATGTGGAGTTCTTTAGTACAACTTGATAAAAAGGCTTCAAAATGAAAACCTAAAATATATAAGTGCGGATATTAAATGGTATATGATTAAAGCTAAGTATACTTTCAAACATGAATAGCTCAAGTTCAGTGAGCTCTTAAAACCCATATATACTTTTTAATAGGATGTAATTGTATTGGTTCCAACTTCTTGGGTCGAAGCATATAGGGATCTAAGTTATACGAATCCTAATTAAAGTTTTCCAAATGCATGGAACTAGATCTTGATTTGAATGTTCCAAATCTATTGCATGAATTTGGATGCAGATCTAATTTTCTTTTGAACCCATAAATAACTTCGATGTGAACTTTATTCAAAACTGAATACTTCATATATTCGGATAAACGGAAATCCATTTAGGTTTCATGCTCACTTCATTCAAGACTGAATACTTCATATACTTCGAAAATCAAAAAGAAAAAAACTCATCTGCAAGCTTGGACTTAGAGAATTTTAAAGCCCAAAAGTGGTATTTTAAAAGGCTTTTTTTAAAATTTTAGAATCCGATTGATTATTTCAAAAGATCCCATTATGTAAAAGCAACCGACATTGAGCCCGCTCATTTCAAATATTAGATGTCAAGTTTCTTTCAAAAGGTTGCCATTTCTTTTTAAACCGTCCATCATTTCCCTGTGTACACGCCAGAAGACATTCAAAAGGCAAAATCTAAAAGAAAGTTTTGGCAAGTGCCTTTTGACCTAGAGATTCCTGGCTGGTCTTTGCCTTTGTACAGCAAGTGACAGGAACTATGCACAGCATATGAGGGCATCTCTCTAAGTGCACTATGCAGCAAGGCAAACCATTCCATAGGCCAGAATATGAGGGCAGTTTGCTCTTCAGTTGAGCCACACATCCATGATTGGAAGTGGGTTGTTTCCCATATTTATAAATTTGTAGCCCACCTCCTAAGCACACTGTTCTTTTTTAAGTGTTTGGGTCAGGAAACTGTTAAATGGCATGGCACAGGTCCTAAACTTAAACTCAAACCAGCCTCAGAGGGTCACCAAAATCAACAGTATTGGCTTAGACTACTGGTTGGTCATTCAACCAGACTTATCCACCCACCTTACAAAGTAACCTGACCCAACTTGGCCAAATCAGTGCAATTTCCAAGAAAGAAATTGAATCATGTTGTAGGGCTCAATGGTAAACGAATTTGAATGAAGAGTGCTGGTCAGTTTCAGTTACTTGGGCCTGATCCATGACCAAGTAAGCAAATCCTCTTGTGAAGGATGATAAAAATGTTCGTGTGGTTAGGAAGTCCAGTTTTAACCTGGAGGTCCTGCCTTCGAATCCTTAAGGCCTTACCCGATACATAGGGCTAGTGGGTGGTTCTATGTATCCGTGAGTTTAACAATGATCTCACAAAGGGGGGTCGGCGGGTTCCCATGTTATAAAAAAAAAAAAAAAAATCCTCTTGTGAAGGATTAGCTGGCATCATCATAAGGATTAATTTAAAAAAACAAAAACATTATTATGTTGTATGAAAAGAGGATATATAGAGTGAGAGATCCATACCATTTTCTAAAGATGCTGGTCTGTGCCATGAGTTGGTAATGTACCATGTGATTGGATTTTGTTGCCATTAAAAATGTCAATTTTGTTTTAGAGTCTGCGAAGTGTTAGCTTAGTTACAGCATCATAATCCGACGTTAGTAGATCCTGACTGATTTTCGGACAAAGGGAAAAATCCTGGTGTGAAATTTCTCTTACTGGATGCTTCTTTATAAGAATTGGAGGTGAATTTAAGTAAAGAAACCATTAGTGTGATCTAATATGTAAAACAGTCTTTTATGCCTGTTTCTTTAATCAAATTCTAAGAATTCACAGAATTTGTAAATTCTCCAAAAGATGTTTCCTAGGTGGAGTTCTTGAATCCTCCTCTTCATTAGATCTAAAAAGGCCAAAGAGGTTAGAATTGTAAGAATTTCAAAGGCTTTTTCTAACTTTTCATGTGGTTGGAACTCAAAATCTTTAGAAACAAAAAAAGCCAACAACAACAACAAACGTTGCATCCAGAAATCCCAAGGGGCGCCATTGAATGATTATTTTCGATTTTCCAACATCACAAATTTGAGTTCAGAAACCTGGTATAGAAACATGTCCTAAAGTTCAATTATTATATATTATAAACATAGGCATTGATTTCTAAATTGGAGTACGATTTGCTGACCAATTGCAAAATTAGACTCTAATCTCAAATCAATTTGAGAAATTGGATATCAAATCAATTTCAAAAGAAAAGTTCTATCAATCAATTCAGAGTCCACTTTTGTTAATCTTCTTTATTTGAATTCAAATTATATATATTAAATCAAATGGGGAGGTGGGCTTTGAGGGGTGCTGAGGTGCCGATTATTCTCCTTTCAAAAAAATCACTTAGAAAATAGTGAGGGAGCCTTTGACTTTCAAGTGGGGCCTTCCTTGGCGCCTTTCTCAATCTCCTAAAATCTCTCCCCCTCATCAAAGCCTAAATCTCTCTCTCTCTCTCTCTCTCTCTCTCTCTCTCTCTCTCTTCATTAAGAGATAAGAGATCCTTTCCACACGTTTGCATCCCCTAAAATCTCTCTCCCTATTCTAATACTTCCTTTCTAAAATCTCTCATTCTAATGTGGTAAGGTTCCTGTAACTTATCTTCTTATTAATGCTACGAAAAAATATCATCATCCACAAGGTATCTCTATTCTTTCTCTTTAAACCTAATGTTTTTGCAAAAAAAAAAAAAACCTCAAAAAAACCCTCAATTCTGACATTAGGAGAAGCCACGTCAGCTTATTGGGATCCATTTATGGATGTGTCCTTTCGAAAACACATACTATGTGCTTTTTCAATAAAAGGTGTCTCTTAAGCTAAATATGTGCGTTTTCAATAAAATGTCTCTTAGTCCTATTTGTGTGGATGTAACCCAATTCAAAGGGATGCCTTCCAACTCTATAAATTAAATTAAGGTTATTTTTAAAGTTTTTATTTAGTATTCAAAATGAGCATAAATGCATAATAAGTGCCTTTTCAATAAAAGGTGTCTCTTGGGCTAAATATGTGCATTTTCAATAAAATGTCTCTTGGGTCCATTTGTGTGGATGTAACCCAATTCAAATTGATGCCTTCCAACTCGATAAATTAAGGTTATTTTTAAAGTTTTTATTTAGTATTCAAAATGAGCATGAATCCTTTATTTTGTGTATGCTTACGTGGATTAAGCGATGAAAGGTTTGATTTTCATAATTTTTTGGTTGATTTGAATTTTTTAATTAGTTTGTTATAAATAGATTTATAAGAATGAGATATTAGTTTTAATATATTATTAAGAACTTTTATGGATAGGTGATTAAAGAGTCCAAATGAAAAAATCCACCTTGCTCAATAACTCTATCCAACTAAGTTAAAATGAGTCTAATTTAGGTAGATTTAGAATTTTAATATATAAAAGTGGATCTTTATTAGTGATTTATATATATGGGCTCCACATACAATAAACTTTTTTAAAGTGGGCCTCATATTCTAATTCTGAAAGGCAGGGCCACATGCAATTTTGCAATTGATTGTTTGATTTAAATTTTAATATTGACTTTATTTTATCTTCTTTTTAAAAAATAGACTTTATTTTATCTTCTTTTTATTGTAATATGGACTTTATTATAATTTTAAAAAATTGTAATATATATACAATTTCACAGCAAGTTATATTGCAACTTTGCAAGGCACCCAAGTTCCCAGTTCGAAAAAAAATAAATGTCAAATATTGATTGAGGACCTTTTCTTTCTACCTTTTTTTAATCATCCTTGATATGTACTTGTGAAATCCAAACTATTAAAGTCCAAAATTATCGTATGTATTGGTGCACAGAGTCCAAATGAGATTTTGCCCCATTCCGCGGAAAGTGAAATGTCTCAAAGTAATTTTTAAGAAAATATAAAAACAAAAGGGATTCTTACAAGAATATATAAAGACCTCCAGTAATTCTCAGATAAAGATAAGATTTGAACTTTTGTGAAAGAAGTATGTCCCACTTTCAGATCGGCATAACCGTGCCGTGCCGTGCCGTACCCCAATTAGGCAAGGTAGTGTCACCCATGAGATAACCCACATGCCCATCCTAATCTTATATTTTTAAATTTGCTTATATAAGTTAAAAGAGACTTTATGGGCTTGTAGGTTTTCATCTTGAAATAAAGTTGAAATTACTAAAATAAATAAATAAATATTGATGTTAATTTACATAAGACTTAAACTTTCATATTCATTTATATAAAAAAATAATATTTGCTTTGTATAAATGTCAGGCTGACCATACTTCGAACCGTAATAAATGAAATATTTATTTTTTCATTAAGTAATATCTAATAAAATTGCCATAAATTGGACGTGTTTTTTTTGTTGGACCCGGGTACAGCGTGAGCATGCTTTGCTAAGTAATACTTAGGAGCAGAATGATTGGCAGAGGACTGGATCCCATGTTTCCCCAATACATCTGCACCTTTGATATTTTTTCCACCCCCAAAAACTTCCTAGGTAATTGGTTGACCTTCTCCTCCACTAGTACCATCCGGAGCCTCGTGAGCAGAAACGTGTAGCCACGTGGCTCATCGAACAACTCGCAACACAAGTCGAATACTTTTTGACGGTGGATCTGTTTTCCTTAAAAGGGTGCCCACTGTCCATTGGCAATTGATGGTATCCACTTCTAAAATTTGGAGATGGTTTAGGCATATCCAATATAAACCAGCAATGGAGCCCATCAAAGTGAAGGATTAGGCTGAAGAGGAGGTAATGAATACAATAAAAATATATATGAAAAGGTGTAACTTATCTGTGAATAAAAATATAAAAATAGAATTTGCATAATCGACCCAACATAATTGAATGAAGGCTTTGATGATGATGAAGACGACGACTCATGTATGGGGCAAAGTTGGTCGAGTTGCATAAGACATTTATTGTATATGAAATCTGGCCTAAATTTGCCCTGAGTGCATTTATTTGGATTTTGTGGCTCCAACCGGAGATTAATCCTCTGATGTCAAGACCCGCATCATTAAAAAGGAAATGAATCCCTTGTTTGGACCAATCGAGGGTGACAAGTAGGCTTGTCGAGTTTAAAAACCGGTGTTATTTTTAAAAAACAGCTCCATCTTTTAAATACAAAATAAGCACAAAATAATGTGTCACCCACTTATTGGTTCAAATAGGGTTCTCCTATTTGGTTGAAACAAAGATCCCGTTCCCATTAAAAAAGAAAAGTAAAGAAAAGAAAGATGGCAATCTTGCGTGGTGGCTCATACTTGCACCGAGCCCTCTGGCTTGATACGTGCCCTATTGACCGAGCCAGCCCCATATAAAAAAGTTGTGGAGGCTGACTCCTCTCCTATCCTCCTAAAATCGCAAGTTTGTAACCAACATTGTTGGCGAACGGAGAGAAACGCGGAGAAGCATATAAATGGAATCCTTTGATCTTTAGATTAAAGGCAAAGAGAGATCTTTGCCAATTTGAAATCTCTGCTGCATGTATCTCTTTTTTTTCTCTCTTTCTCTCTCTCTGCAACGCTTTCTGGGAGCTCTGATGGCGATTTCTCCTCCTTCTGTTTAGCTGTTGATGTTGGTGCTCTCTTGTCCACAAAGCACCAGGTACCAATCTCTCTCTCTACCATTCATTCCATTCATCTCATTTGCTGTTTTTCCAATCTTGTATAGCATCGTCTGATCTGGATATGGATATTTTTTTGTCGAACAACCTGAACCATTAATCTCTGATCTGTAATTAGATGGTTGGATGAAAGAACATCCGTGACTGAACATATGCAAAGGAATGATTTTTGAAGTCTTGCACTGGATCTAGATCCAACAAAGACTGCTCTCGCTCATTTGCTAACGTGAAAAAGGAAGGATCTTTAGACTAGGCAAAAATGAGCCACCTTGGATTATAAATATTTTCTTAATTTAAGACTGATGAAAACGGAGATCTGCATCTAATGGTAAAACACTTTCGTCCTGTATGTTTGGTTTCTTTTCAATTGATTAATGTGGAAGGAACAAGGACTGCTCATCTAATGGGACATGGTTCTCTGTGTTCGTCTCTTCACCATGACTACAATGCATTGTTGGACAAATAGATTTGAAGGTTAGGTGGCCCATCCATGATGGAATGTTCAACGTCTGGATTTTTATATTTCTGGTAGGGGAGAGCAACCCACCAGCGCAGGCAGCGCCACGTATCTCAACAGACGATTTTCAGCCATCAATAGATGGAAACAGACCGCTTAAAAGTGAAAATCACGTGAGAGTAGCTCTCAATTTGGCTGACACCTAGCACAGTCGGACGGTCTCGCTGATCAACATGTCATGTCAGTGGGTTCTCTTGTGTGTCTCACTTCGCACATTCACTGTTTTCTTTTGAGGGAAATATCTCTCATATGTACCTACAATTGATTGGTTTTTCTTTTTTTTTCTCCTAACATATCTTGGGCTAGACTAATTTCTCCACGTGAAGCTTGGTGATAGTACAGTTTTAAACTTGCAATCTCCGGATGTAAACCGTGCCCTTAAATCAACTGAGCTACCTCTTGAAATTTATCGTTGATAAGTAATTGGAGTGATGATCTAAGCGTTTGTCATCGTACAAAAGAGGTCAGTGGGTGGGTTGGAGATCTTTCGATCCTGTCTCATCACTAAAATGAAGCCCGAAAGGACCTTCCCTCAATAGAGGGGAAGGCGCGCTTGGTGATAGCCTTTTAGCTTATAAACTACAAATTGGGCTTCCTCTTTCGTGCTCCATTTATAAAAGAGACATGTGCAGGTTACCTTTTGACAATATAGAACTCTGTACTTTTTTTTTGTTGAGATTTTAAATATGGATATCACATGGCTCTAGAATATCACATAGTATAATGCGTGTGATAATATTACACTGCCTTAGGATAATGTTACACTGCGTTAGGATATCGCCCAAACAGCTCTATGGGAAGTAAGGGCAACTGTACGGACCATATCCATTTTAGATATAGGCATAATTTAAATTTTTCAAAAGACACATATGTAGGTCATAACATGTCAACATCAGTCTCTTCCAGTGTGATTCTAAAAATGAGTAGCAAACTTGGAGAAAAAACCTAAAAGAATCAAGAAAAATGAAAAATCGTAAAATTGGATTTTACTAAAGATTATTTGACTCATTTTCTAAAGGTGCAATCCTAAACTACTAAAAAAATACTGTTTTCAACCAGGCATAAATCAGTATAGTTTCCAATTCTTTTGGGGTAACAATTTTTTACTTGCTCTAAGTACAGAGTATTACTTTATAGATATGTGTTTAATTATAGCGTGAGTTTAATCTCTTCACAGTGCATCATTATTTTACATTTTACTATTTTAACTTATTAACTGATGTTTTATTAAGAACAAACAAATGTAGCTTTTACTTATAGAAATCATTCCAACCACCGATACTTGTAAAATACTAGTCTTATATTAATTAATTATTAAATATGAACATCACATGTACAACTCCAAACAACATGTTAACTTATATGCATATGAAAACATAGGGATGAATAAGACAAAAAGAAATAGGATATAGGTTCGCTTAGGGCGATTTCATGAATCAATATCATTCATGTGAAAAGATTCTGGCCCTTGATTTTAGCTCTTTAAAGTTTAGTTGCTGCATATGCATCAAAAAAACCAATAATGTCATAGATTCCTGATTGTTTTTGTGGAGAGAGAGAGAGGGTGACGCCTAATAAGTGTTGCGGTGGTCAGTGGATTGGCAATGTTAGCTAAGCTCGTTAAACAATTTGTGGTTTTTGTTTTTATGTTATTGTTCTTCTCTTTTGTTATTGCATGGTAAGTGTAGCTGCTGGATGATCTGATGAGATCCGGGTATTATCCACATCAAAGATCCAAGTCCCACTTATATAGAGTTAGGAAGGTCAATCATCAACAAAAAAATGAATGAAGAAAGTGGCAAGGTAACTGGAATCAGGCACATAGTTCGACTGAGGGAGATTCTCCAGAAATGGCAGTCCATCGCCCTCAGTAATTCTTCTGGTGGAGGGGTGAGTGCACCTGAGAAGCCGACTGGTATCTCACCTGCCACTGACAAGCGGCTGAGGAGCTCATACTTGGCTTGCGATTCAGACGAGGAGATCTTCCCGAGCCCGGAGGCCCCACTGGATGTCCCAAAGGGATATCTGGCCGTTTATGTGGGACCAGAGCTTCGGAGATTCATAATCCCCACCAGCTACCTGAGCCTCCCAGTCTTCAAGGTGTTGTTAGAGAAAGCTGAGGAGGAGTTTGGATTCGACCATAAGGGTGGCCTCACCCTCCCTTGTGATATTGAGACCTTCAAGTACCTTCTCCAGTGCATGGAGCACAACAGCCACAAGGGCCTGGATGATAATGGTAATAATAATAATCTCCTACATTAACATTACATTACTACATTACTATTCATCTATCTCTGTCGATTGTACATTGATATTTCATTGGGAACTGTAGCAGCATATAGCCTTTTCTTGTATTTTTTTTTTCTTTTTCATCTTGTTGCTTTCCATGGTTATTTCGAACTGTGTAACATGACAAAAGGAGTGGTACAAAGAATACATTGAAAAACACCCATAGTTCATAACAACGTGAGAATTTTTTTTGCCAAATGGTGATTCTGGTGGTAATGGAAAACCATCCCTCCTTAACCTCATGAGCAAAAATCCATAGGTCTATAGAGAATTCTTTATGCAAGAGTCATCCAATTCTACAACACTCAAGATAATTCACCTGGTCCCTGTTTTAACCATTGGGCAAAATTTTACTTTGCCTGGGGTACTACTATACTCTGGTCGACCACTTGTAAGACTCATGACTCACACGGTATTCATTTCTTTAAAAATAAAAATTAAAAACTAATGATGCACTTTGCACATGATTAGTCAAATGGTGGACCTAGCAGCAATTGTTGTGAGATTTGGGCGAGGGTACTCCATCGCCATAGATTCAAATTATGGCCCATATATGTAATATGGGAGGTGCCTTGTTTCCTATATAATTTTGTAAACTTTGAGCTGATTACCATAATCTGGTGTAAGCAGCCTCAAACTTGTGAACCATAGCATTTTAGTGGGCCAATTGGTCATAGAATTTTACAGCGGTTGTGTATTGCCAATTGGCCACTTCGAAGAAGTGTTCTAATGGCTAATACGTGATCGAGCTGACTTTTAGTAGGTGATCAACCTAGAATTCTATCTTAAATCAGGATTGACAATGTTCTGATTCGGATGATTTTTTTGCCTAAATTATAAGCCATAGTCCACAATCTGACCTTTCAATCATAGTATCCTTCCATGATTGGTATTGAATCCTACGGGCATAGGGTCCTTCCATTTTTATCTCTTATATGAACAATGAGGTGAAAATTATAACACACACACACACACATATATATATATATATTAATGCTCTAGTGGATTTTAATGACTAGTGTATTTGTTCCTTTGCCCAACACATCTTGCTTGATAATGAGTGTTTACTGTATCTTTTTTTTCCTTAAGAAAGAAAATTATTGGCTGCTTTGTTTTAGGATTTATTCTAGTCTCTTGTGATTTTGGCAGAAGGAAACCCCTCAAGCCTAGAAGAAGATGATGATGATGAAGAAAAGGATTAATCACCACATACAGGTTTTGTATAGAGTGTTTGATTGATTATATGTAAGTCCTGTCCCCATATCTGGTTGTTGCTCACTTTGCACAAACTAGAGAGAGAGAGAGAGAGAGAGAGCCTGTTAGTTAGGAGTTTTGTGGGGTGAACTGATATCCCCTTGTGTATCCAAATGGATAAGTAATTACAAGCTTACACATGCTGGTGATTTGTGTGAAGATAGATGCATAGAATCTGACTCACATTATTCATTTACATATGTTTTATGCGTTATTGTGGATCATGACATGTTTCTATTAGACGGTTTTTGTCTCTTAAGATTCTGCTAGCATGTGCTCTGCCTGCTTTATTTGTTGATGCATTATTAATCCTCTTATGTTGTCTAAATGGGGGAAATGCGCTTGTTGGGATCTGATGATAGATTCTCTGTCATGGGCAGATGAATTAATCCACCTTATTCATGATATCATGTGACCATGAGCATGAATTAAAGTCCCAATTTTGAGTTTCACCTGGCACGTGCAATCATATGCATGAATCTGTGCTCATCCATCCAAACACATCAGGTTGAGGCGCTTGGGTGAGTTTCCCTGAGTTATTGGCTCATCCGACGACCTGATACTATTAGAGCCAAGTCGACTCTGTTGATGACATTCGCGTATTGTCCATGGAAACACCCCAACGTATCTAAGATTAGTAATATATTTATTATTTCTTAGGTGAGGATTAGACCTTAGTATTTGTATATGGTCTTGATCCAGGCCCAACCAAACCCAACCCATTTGCAGTTCCCAAGCCCAACATTTACGGATAGGATATGAGCATATATATGAAGATTTAATAGCCCTATAAAGAAGAAGCTTTATTTGGGTGGTTTTGCAACTTGTAACACCTATTTTTTTAATGCATTTGACCATTAACCACGCCCGGTTCATCCTCAAAATGGCCTCATTTAAACATCATTATTTGGGTGGTTTTGCAACTTGTAACACCTATTTTTTAATGTATCTAACCATTAACCACCACCTGTTCATCCTCAAAATGACCTCATTTCAACATCATTTTCAAACCTAAATAAGCGGATCGGACATCGTCATGCATAGCGTTCATGGTCATGAGCATCATTTACATAGACATTTAAATGAAAACGAAAGTCCCAGTGTATGTAAATGTGAATGCGTCTTCAATTTTTCCCCTCCTAGAATTTCCAACATGAGATTTTAATCGTTGGTCACGCACTTGCTTCCAAACACACCAACAAACGATGCCTGTAAATTTTCGATGAAAACAAGGACTATAAACTAATGATTGCAATAAAAAAAATCCCTAAACAACCATTTGATCACGGCCATTTGTCCTGTACTCTATTTAATTCAAACCCCAAAATCCAGCTCTATCAACCAAAAATATAAACAAATACAATCATCTCCAATCCCAAATCACCATCATCTGTGCATAAAAATCGCCAGTCAAAATCCAGACATTGATATCCATGTCCTCATTCATGACTCACTGTACCCCAGATAATCAGGGACACCGATAAGCACGGCCTTATATCCATTATCCATTGCCTTCTCAGTCCTCACCAGGTGGAGTTAGAGCCTGAAAGTTTTAAAACTGATGGGAGTGAATCTCAGTAAAATCACTAGAATTGTTGGGTCTGGAGGAGTTGGCCGACGTAGAAAAGGCTCGACCATCGTCCCAAAGGGGTACGTCCCAGTGTATGTGGGTGCTGTTGACGACCAGATGAAGCGTTTCATAGTCCATACAACATCGCTGGGTGATGCAGACTTCTTGGAGCTGCTCTGTAAGTCTGCAGAGGAATATGGGTTTTGTAACCAGGGGGTCCTCAAGATTCCTTATGATGCCAAGGTCTTTGAGGAGTGGATGGTCAGAAAGGCCAATTGGAAGATGAGGAGGGCAACAACAGCCTAACTTGCAATCAAACCTGAGTTAGAATTCTGATTTGAGTTTTCATAGAGCCCAGCCCAAGTTGGAATCCTCTCAGCATCTGTACTGTTGGATGTCCTATGCCAGAAGTTAAAAAAACAAACTTCTGATTATGTGTGCACTAAAAACCATGTGCAATTAACTGAAACTCACTACTGAATGGAGTAGCTTGGTTTGCCTGATCGTGAACTACACTCTGGACGCCACCCTATATTTATTTCTCATTTCGGTCATAGTTCATGTGTGTCATGTGGAGGTGTATCAGCTGCATATGAGCTAACCAATGGCTCAGATATTTCACATTGAAAGTGTTATGGGTTGATTATGAGTAAATATTGTGCCAAGGTTGTAAAATATTGTACTTGTGAAACTGTGCATGTGTAAAAATTCCTTTTTCCATTTGTCTGAATTGTGAAGGAACAATTGTAGAATTTTGTAGGACGATAATCTTTGCTCTTGGTATATGTAACGTGCTCTGTGAGTTCCATTTCTTCTCTATTAGCTTTTACTTCCGAAGGTTATCAGTTTCAGAAATTTGACCTGCCAGACTGAAAATAACCATTTTTTTTTTCTTGAGGAAATATTATTGTGACTATATGATACATCATACGATGAATCTTTGTGAGGCCAACAATAGAGATAAAAAAGGTAGTCTTCAAAAAGTTTCATCATCTTCAGAGGAGAAGAAAACAGTTCACAATACTAATTTATACTAAAACCATTTTCTCATTCTCTGCTGTTTCTCACATCCAAATAAGCTCCAACGGCATTATAAATATCGTTGCCCGGTTAGTTGACAATCCTACATGTTACTTGACTGTTTAAGAATTGACCCCTAGGTATGCCGTTCTTCTTTTTCATTTTGTAGATTTCCCGCTTTCACTTGTGTAAGCTCTCTTTTATATGGTGTGGATTTGTCTTCCCGCTTGTGATCGTTCTTGTCACATCCCGGTCCCGAATCACCCTGGCCTAGGGTAATCTCTGAGGTGTGTCACACGTACTCCCGTGTGCTGTACCTGTCTCGAGCCAGAAACAACACACGAAGGAGAGGAAACAACCTTTTATACATGTGAGTGAGAACTCACTAGGACCCATAAATTGCAATTATTCATAACGGCATCCATTCTCCATTCTTGTGAGAGTATCATTTCCCATTCAGTCCATTTAACATTCGAGTTTAAAACACAAATTGATTATACAAATATGAACAATATTCTACAAAAGAGGGTATGAAAAGAGCTTTACACAACATTATCCAAACGTATAACCAAAAGTATAACTAGTCTAAGTGTGACCCACACAAAAAGGGGCTAGCCACACAACTAGTAAACTCCCAAAAATTTCATCTGCGCACTCCGATGAAGGAAAATTCTATGTTGACCCCAACTCGGGTCATTCTTCTAATCCTTTAGGTACCTCGCTGGTAACCTCCGCTCCCTCCTTGGCCTCCTCAGAACCGGAGGCTAGATCTGTGACTGTGACACCAAGAGTAGTACCATTAATATGACAATTAAGCAAGCATAGGCATTAATAAGAAATTTCATAATGTATCAATTTGAATTTTGAGATGAATCAAATTACTAGATGCCAATAGAACGTATAGTCTAGGCAAGTTGTGCAAAATGAATCCTTTATGAATAATTTGAATCAACCAAAAAATAAAAACATATTAATTGGCTACTACTTTAAGCTCATCCTCTCAATCAGAGAGCAAATCTAGTTGGGATATCACCAGCGGCCCGGCCAAAGGCTCACTGGCTATCTGGTTTGGAGTTCCGGTACTCCAGATGACTTATTACAATAGTCTCACACAACTAAACCAAGTGTAACCCTATCGAGTATCACAAGGTCGAAGTTAGGTAGTGCCGACTCGATTGAATCAAATATAACTCGAATTAAGATCGGATTTGAGTAGGCTTATATTCTCTTATTCATAATCGAATGGAATCTCATTCACGTATCATTCTACTAACTCAATCCGTCTCTTTCTCAACGAATACCGAATTGTATACATGATGAAATTACAAATTTAATATAAACAAGTGGACTTCAAGGAATCATGTAATACATCAAGTGCATAAATAAGATTTGATGTTTTGTGAAGAAATTGTACTCCAATATACTTAATTAGTATTAATCAAAGTTAAATCGGGCGGGGATATAACATTTCTCTTGGGTCACAGCCCCCTAGGAAGGAGTTGGAAAAAGGCAAAAATAAAAGAAACAGGTTTTGGGGCCTCAGCACTCTTAGAATTCCAGGTGAAAAACAAGAGTCATGTTTTTCTTTCCAAATTCTTCAACCAAATCGGGGCACATTTGGTTGGGAAATAAAGTCCGAGGCATGAGATGTTTACACATTGGGTTGGGAAATAGAATCAGGATCCACTGAGGAGGGGATCTCCATGGTGGGGTCCACCGAAACAGGGGAGACAAAACTGGACACATCCCATAAAAACCAACCCCCTTATTTAAATCTAAATTGAAATCTCTGCTCTTTCCAATCGCTGCAGAAAACTGAATGGGAATTGGATTTAGCAGAAAAGTTAAATTGACTGCTAATTGAATGGTGTCAAGACCCAGGCACCCTTTACCCAAAAAAAAAAAAAAAGACGACCTAGGCACCAGGAAATAGATATTGTATGATTCACGTGTCCCTTGAATGAAAAGAAAGGGGTCCATGGTATGGCCCATGTATCCCAAATTTTTATTGATTTGGAGTAGGGCACACCTTAACTGTTCGGAGGCTTTATTAATGGAGTTGGTTGAAGGTAATATTATTTTGAAGAAAGAATAAAATATAAGTGGGCTATTATGGTATTTTATTTTTAGTTGTTTATTATGGAATCTTTTTAACTTTTGTATTGATTATGGAGTTTTTATATCTTTCAGTGGAAAAATGAGGCTACTTTTTTACTTTTTTTTTAAAAAAAAAATGGTAAAAGATTTAAATTGAAGTGTTTTTTATGAATTTTTTTTTTTTTTAAAAGGGGGCTTTACCTTACTTGATTCTATTTATAGAGTTGCCACACAATCCTACTGCGCTATGAACTTCCAAGTTGTACTGCACTTTGGGGGTGTTCCTGGCCGGCTCTGGCATATCTAAGCTCAACCCAATTTTAGAAACACAAGCCTGCATCCCGGTAAAGCCCCACATTGCCCATAAGTGTTTTTCTATAGCCCACCACCTCACCACAGAAAATCAATGTGTCGGTCTGGACCTAGCTTTCTATTAGTTTCTGGGCTTGCTATCATTTTTTTGACAAATAAATCACTAAGATACAAACAATACTTATTCCATATTTATTCTGATCTGCCTTTGAGCTTTCTATCATTCAATCTAAGGTCCTCCCAAATATTAGTTCAGCCTAAATTTTAAATTTAATCCTGGTCTGCGTAGTAAAACCGAAGGCCAAACCCAGCCCAAATTGGGTTGGCCCCTTATTGGGCTGCCCCCATCCATGAGCACCCTAAGCTTGTTTCTTTATTAAAATTTTTAATAAAAATTTATTATGTTATGGATTTTTTTGACATGATGTGACATCTTATTTATATACCTATGAAATTCCAAGGAATTCTGATCACTTTGTTTTTTTCCTACTCAAGTATAAGTGAAGACTTGGGAGTTACATGATGTTTGGTAATTTTGAAATTCTCTAAATCGAAATTTCATGAATTCCAATAAAGAAATTCTCTAGAAAGAGATAGTAAGGCCCTATTTCTTTAGTGGAATTTCTATCAGGAATTCACCATGTCCAGAAACTCCTGGACATAATGTGATAGGCTGTCATCCGGAATTTCTGAATCCCATGTTTCCTTACTAGTATTTTTGGATTCCAGCTACATGAAATATCTCTTTTGACATTTGAGAATCTAAAAATTCCACTTTCTTTGCATTTTAGTAGAATTGTTGGATGCTCAAGCGCAAATAAGCATCCAGGAAATCTACCTTGTCGGGAAATTCAGAAACTCCTCATATAGGAATTCCGGGAATTCCCGCAAAGAGACAGGCCCTAAAACTTCCAGTAAAAACAAACATGCCCGACCTTCACTTGGGCTAAAGAGAGAGGAGAGGGAGAGAAGTGGAGAGGAGAGGAGGAAGAACTTTATTTGTGCAAAAAGTCTATGGAGCCAGATCGTTGAGCCCGAAATTGAGCCCGATCCGAGCTGGAGGTCCAGCTGGACCTCACACGTTTAAAGAAACAAAAAAGATTTAGAGCCCACCTGAAATTTGAGAGAAAGGGGAAAACACAGAAAGTCTGGAGAAAGGGGAAAACGAAGACCTCCTCAACGATTTCCTCATCCTCTCTGCAAATCTTGACAAAATCGGAAGTTAATCTCTTCCTCTCTCTCAATCTCGTGCGCAGATTCTCTCTTTCTCTCTCTCAATCGCAAGACACTACGAATTGAAAATACCCAAGGAAATTGAAAAAGATGCTAGAAGATGATGTCTAACAACAATAGACATCTCACAAAACCCATGGGCAACCTAGCTGAGATCATGAGTTGCTCTTTTTTAATTTCTTACAGAGGACCCATCATAGCATGTTGTCCAAAGCAACAAAATGTAGAAAAAAGATAATAAAAAAAAACCAAAACGATTTAGAGGGTTCAGGCTGCGATGGGGTTACCTGCGAGGAGGACGCTGGATGCGATGGGGAGGGACGCTGCTGCGATGAGGGAGGAGGGGAGGAGCTACTGTGAGATTGAGAGAAAAGAAGAGATGAGGGACGTTCAACCAAGATGAGATTCGTAGCGACTCACGATCGAGAGAGAGAAAGAGAGAATCTGCGCACAAGATTGAGAGAGTTGAAGAGATTAACTTTCGATTTTGCCGAGATTTGCAGAGAGGATGAGGAAATCGTTGAGGAGGTCTTCGTTTTCCCCTTTCTCCAGATTTTCTGCATTTTCCCCTTTCTCTCAAATTTCAGGCGAGCTTTTTCAACTCCAGCGGGCTCCTAAATCTTTTTGTTTCTTTAAACGTGAGGTCTAGTTGGACTCCAGTTGGACCTCCATAGTCTTTTTGTTATTTGTGAGGATGCACTTTGGCAACGGTTTAGAATATCCCGCACCCTATCCTATCCCACGTCACAAGATGATGTGGGGTCACAGGATCTACTCATTCACGTGATCCCCCTCCTCGAGACCACGTGACCGGCTTTGACTTTTCCTCAGACAAGAGACAAAAAGACAACGAGTGCTAGAAGGCCACGTCATATTGCACATGACCACGTCGCGTGACTTGCTGCGCCTAGCACTGGCCCACCATCAGATGTGTGGCCCTTATTACTGATCCGGTTTATGTGGTTCAGAAACTCCATTAATGTCCAGGACCCGACTGAACCGCTGCCCCTGCCAGTGGGGTGTGCAACCCTAGTTTTGAAAATTGGTACCCTCCTTGCATTGGATTTCTGAAACAAATTCCGGGATTTCAAGGAAGAAAAGAGAATCCATGTGTTTTGAAGTTGAAGGCCATTCTAGTAGTTAAAATTGAAGGGTTTTTTTTTTTTTTACAACGAGTGGACTAGGACTCAATAGAGCCTGCACAAAAAATACAATCCATTCATGTGAGAAATTAAAAAAGTCCAACATACGTTGAAAGAAAGCCCATACAAATGGAAAGGGAACCCACATGTGTGAAGAGGCAGCATGCTGCATACCTAGGGCTTTAACCCTAAATAGGCAGGTGAGAACCACCGCTTCTTTACCACTCAGATAAGGAGCTGTTCTAAAAACAAAGGTTGTTTTAATCAAACAACTTAGTGAATCTAATGCCTCTATGTCTTATAAAACGAGATCTCACTGCTTAATTGTAGTTGAACTTTCTACTGTATTTCATACATTTGATTAGGGTTGTAAATGGGTCTCCGATTCTCCGATTACCCGAAGGTTCCGACCCGTTAAGTTCCGGATTTGGGTCCTTATTTTGATTCCGATAAGTAAATGGTTCCGGTTCCGGATCCTTTTTTTGGAACCGTTACCTAAACGGGTCCGGTTCCGGATCCACAGTAGCTCAGACCCGTGGACCCGAACCCAACCGAATATACTCTAACCTAAATATACATTTGAGATGTTTTGCTTTGGGGTGATGGCAATGTACACATTTTTATAATGGATAATGTACACCCATTTACCAAATCAAATTACAATCACCTTGAAAATAAGCAATTACTTCAGTAAGTAGTACTTCTAGTTCAATTGATCCTTCAAATATTTTTTGGGTTCTTTGTCCTAAATTTCCTATGCTACAAATAGCACTAGTGCTCTGAACTGCCCTGCCAAACTTTTGAAATCTACTCAGGACCAGCAACACTATATTGAAAGCTCGTTGCAATAGTTGAGTTAATGTTCACGTGCAACTCAGATGACAATGCAAATCTAATCAATTCAAGCCATAAGTAAAATAGTGTTTGCATCGCATGGCATTGTCACTAAATAATGTATTTCCGATACACCTGAAGCATGTTTGTAATTGATAAAATAATGGGTAATAATACACCTTTACAAGGCACTGTTACGTATTCAATGGATCATGATTTTTTTTCAAACTATTGTACTGATTTGATCTATCATTAAAACTCCTTATTCCAGATTTACAAGGCAAACGATTCCGGTTCCGGTTCCCATTAAAATTATCGGAACCGGTTTCGGAACCAGTTTCCTAGTACCGATCCAGTTCCGGGTCCGATTCTCCCTCTTACTAAGCGGTTCCGGTTCCGGTTCCTGGTCCGGGTCCGGGTCCGGGTCCACCCTGGACTCGGACCGGAACCGACCCGTTTACGACCCTACCTTTGATGTAACATTTAAGTCTCCTGGATATCACATTGTCAAATTTGGATTAGAAATGTGTTCGTATCAAGTTATGAAAGATTAAAAATTTTGCAACAACTTGGTTATAGAGGATTAAGATTAATCCCAAGGTCGTCTTTTCAATTTAGAAGTTATATTATTTTTTTGATAATTTGGTGCTATAGACTTGTGTGGATTTCCATCACAAATTTTTTCCCACGGATAAGATAATCTTATCAGAAGTATTATGATACAGTCATGATATGGATTCCAAAATAAATTTTAAATTTCTTGAAATAACAGAATATTTATTTTTATTCCGTTACTCTATTTATAGTGTTATCAATGTGAAAACAATAACAACAACAACAACAATAATTGTAGGGAAAAAAAAATGCAAGCAGGCAAAACAAGGGGGAGTAAAGTAAACTGTAAACTAGCCAAAGTACAAACGGTTCAGCATTCTCAAAGCTCAACCACCATTTTTACCACTTTTTCTCATCTAAAAGACCCTCGGAAAAGTTATATACTAAAGGGAAATGTCAATTCAGTATTCCACCCCTTGTCACCATTAAATTACCGCTCTAATCACTGATTGCTTGTTGAGACTGCTGGAATTAGAGGTAATTATTCTGGTTTATAGCTGATCTAAGCTATAAATATTGGTCTACTTATGAAAAAGAAAAATAGAGAAAAAACTCAAACCAATCACGATCATAAATGTCCTCTTCTTGTATTGATGTTTATTAAATTTCACTCTAATAAAACTTGGGCCAACCACCAAAGTGTTGCCTTTTAAAATCTGTGAATGAAATACTATAAAGAGTTCAAGTCTTTTATATTGATCAATAGGGTGGTGGCCTGAAGCACTCGACACCAAGATCCCCGGGCACCCTGGTATGAAAATGATGGGCTCCATACCAATATGCTCCAGTTAGGGGCAGGTGTCTAGTACAGAGTTGGGTTCAGATTTTGATTGTTCCTTACCTTCCACATGCATGTTTTATAATGTGGAGCAGTTTCTCGTGCACATTCACTCTCCCGGGAGAATGCATGTAAGACCATCACTAATCCCAATGGGTTGTCCGGTGGTCAGACCAAGGTTTCCCCCTCTTATGGAGCTAGAGGTTTCCTATCGACCCCCGGTTCCTCCCTCTTCAGGAACCGAATGTTGAGTCCACTTGTACCGCCACCTAGAGACCACAGGGGTTTTACCCGGCTTTTCTCTGAACCAGAAAGGATTAGTCCGACATAAAGAGTCTGAAACCCTCCATTAGTGAAAAAATAATAATAATAATTCTAAGACCATCACCAAAAGCTCAATTCCCCCTGAATTTCTTTGGGTCCAACTCCAGCGTGATGAACTAGTGAATATGGCACAAATGCTCAGGTGATCAGCAAAAAAACCTCCTCTAATTTATGTCTTGGTCTTTACCACTTTATCTATAAAACTTCTACAACTTAACCAGGCTTAGATGCTCCACAAAAGTTAAAAGCAATTATTTTTATATCCTTCACAGAGCAAATTTGGCATTACAGACCATAGGCAAAAGTAAAACCATCATGGGTCTGGTTACTATGGCCTGAGAAAGTGCACCCATTGCCACTGCTAGGCACCCTAAAATCCCAAACTCTATTTATCCACTATTTTTACTGATTTAGATTTGCCAAGTGGGTCCCACCTTGTGATCTCACGATGTCGCCCAACAAGCCCCTACGTGGGATCCGAAAAATATCTAGCAGCAACTAATTCCAAGCCGTTGATATCTTTGATCGAATTTGGACGGCATCCGAAGCCCCCTGAGAAACTATATATAAAAGCCAGGTTTCTAGAGTCGTCCAAGCCTTGGAGCATTTGTTTATACACCCCCCTCTGTGCTCCTTTGCACGAAATCGTGTGGTTTCATGTGTGGGTGATCGGAAAAGATGTAGTTTTTATTTCTCTCCCCTCTTTCCTCTTGTGCCCATGTGAGCTTCTTCTCTTCATCATCTGAGGATTTCAATTCAGCCCACGAAATTCCTTGACATTTCATGTGTTTTTAGGATTGGATTTGTACATTTTTCTTCATTTGATTTTGCAATGGCTTCTGGAGAAGATAAGAGCACTGATTTCTATGCTGTCTTGGGATTGAAGAAGGAGTGCTCGGCAACGGAACTCAGAGATGCATATAAGAAATTAGCACTGGTTAGATATACAATCATAAGAGACTTCCAACTTTTTTCACCCATGTTTTCTTACATCTTCTGTGATCTTGAGGAGAGTGGGTTTGTGTCAATTTCAAAATTCTCACAAAAAAAAAAAGATTTTTTTTGTTTGTTCTTGGATGTTTATATGTTCAATTGGATTTGTGGGTTGTTTTGTTTGTCACACAGGAAGAATCTAGATTGATGCTCTGCTTGTCATCTTAACTATGAAGTATTTGCTATTCTTTCCTAACTTTTTTGTTGTTGTTGTTGAAATTTTGTATAAAAGATTGAAAAGGAGGTGGCTTTCTGATGATTAGTATCTTTGAATGTGGTTTTTTTTTTTTTTTTTTTTGATTTCTATGTCATTCCATTTTCTATATCAATCTCAGAGATGGCACCCTGATCGTTGCTCTGCCTCTGGAAATTCAAAATTCGTAGAAGAAGCTAAGAAGAAGTTTCAGGCAATACAGGAAGCTTACTCTGGTAATTTCCATCTAATTCTCTCTTCTGCTCTGTCCATCACTCCAATTCAACTCAGAAATTTGTGTGCTTTTACGTTTTAATGCTTTAATGAGGGTAGATCATGATATTTATGCTGTGTGAACTTTTACAGTCCTTTCAAACGCGAATAAAAGATTTATGTACGATGTTGGAGCCTACAACAGTGGTGATGACGAAAATGTAAGTTGTTCATCAATGCCTTAAAAAGGTATCTACACTAAACACTTCCTGCATAACCATTTCCGACAGACCCTCTATCCCTTTCCATCCTCCATTTAAGTGGGCCTTTGTAATGTTGGGGAATGAGAACACTGCATTTCAATTTCATTTTGTAATCTTGATATTGTTTTGCATGGTGTGTCCTCCAGGGTATGGGCGATTTCTTGGGAGAAATGGCAATGATGATGAGTCAAACAGAGCCCAGTGTAAGATCACACAATCTCCTCTTTGATGTACACAATGTTGCCTGTTTTGAGGTGGCCCACCTAATTTATTTTTTTTATGTTGTGCTGAATGAATAGTGGATTTTTTGACAAAATCCAATCCAAGCCGTCCACTCTTCAACATTGTGACCCTTGGGAATTGCTCTGATTTTCTTTCTTCTTTTCTTCTTTGGGTGGTGGGGGGTTTTGTGTAGGGGAACGCAGAAGAGAGCTTCGAGGAGCTTCAAGACTTGTTCGAAGAAATGTTTCAGTGCGACGTGGGTGGCTTCGCATCTTCCTCTCAGAACACCAACGTTCATTACCCCTCTTCCAATTTCTCGCATTCTACTTGCAACAAGAACAACAACAAACAAAACCATTCTGATATGAATTCTGGCAAAAACAAGGGCGACGATGGCCACTCAGCCAGCAGAGGTTTCTGACTAGGTGTGCTTTCCATGTAGAGGAATGGATGGTGAGGAAACAGAGAGTTGATTTCTACTTAAAAAGGGCACAAAACCTCGTCCCAAGATGTCTTTTTTTCGCCAGAGGTGCTATGCACCCCGGATTCCTGACCCCGGACGGAACCCGGGGTGACTGGGATCCGTTGGATCCCAGCCGCCTCTGGGATCCAACAGATCCCAGTCACCCCGGGTTCCATCCGGGGTCAGGAATCCGGGGTGGGTAGACTTTTACTTTTTGAGTAATGCTACTTGGACAAATTTTTTGGCCAGAATTTTGGCCAACCCATATGGTTTCCATTGAATATCATAGTGATATTCAATGGAAACCATATGGGTTGGCCAAAATTCTGGCCAAAAAGTTTGTCCAAGTAGACTTTTTTGTTACTTTTTTCGCAATGGGGCGATACAAATCTTCAACTGGACGAGCGAGTACGAGGAACCAGTAGTATGAGATGACTCGAAAAGCTTAAATCCTGAATTTATGATGGTTGTCTTTTAGAAGATGAGTTGCTGTTGTGGGACAGAAACTAAAGTCGCAGTAACATTCATTCACATATCCCCTGTTTCTGAGCTCCCTGGTCTATGTGCCGTTTATCTCTCGTTGCTTGCTAATGCTGGGATTTCCATGTAAAATCTTTCTTTCTTGTTCCTAGAATTATGCAAAGAGTGCAGTACTGAAAATGTGTATTTCCTCCGGGAAGAGGGACAAGCAGATACAATGACTTGAGTGTTTGACATTGAAATTTGAAACTAGTCTTAGCTGTTTGCACATAAATCTGTCAAAATGATATGATTTGAATGTTGACATCGACATTTAGAGCAACTCCAATGGGAGTTTGGATAAGGAGTGCCATCCCTATAACGGCTAAAATGGCATCGCAATTTAAAAAATTAGAGCTTCAATGGGGATGGGGATGACATTAGAGGTGGCAAAATGACATTTGGGTTTTGGGGTGCCATATTTGGCAACTTTGGAGAGAGAAAGGTGAGGATGCAAAACAATCGTTAGATATACTGTTCCTCTACCCAACGGCAATTCGGCTAGCCGCCTCCAAGCTGGAGGCTAGCCTTCAGCATTAACAACTGTCATAAATTTATTTTTGATTGCAACTGGCCTACAGCATTTTATTATAACCATTAAGTTTAATTATATTTTTTAATAAAAAATATTAAAATATTAAAATAGCACCCTATTTGGGCACCTACTATTGGAGCAAATTTATAATTCAAGGGTGCCAAAACACTGTTTAAGGTTGCAAAATGGCATTTGGCACCCCAAAAATAACAACTCCCCTTGGAGTTGCTCTTAGGGGTGGCGATTTCCGGCCTGACCCAAGCCCGCCCAACCAAAATCTAGATTGGTATTGGGTTTAGGTTGACTCTTCATATTTTTGGTGTGGTTTGAGTTGACATTGGAAATTTTTTATTCTTTAAATCTAGCCAGGGTACTGGTACTTGTAGTTCACATTTGTAACTAGATTAATAATTTGATCAAGCTCATTAGTCTAGTTTTCGCTGTAAACTCAAAAAACATGTGAACCAAAGTCAATCGAAAACTTCATGGTGGATAATCAACCAACAAGGTAACTCAGACCCACGTATTAATTTTGATGGGACTTCTAAAGTTGAGGTTTTGGATAACAAGGAGTTGCATTGGTTGGAAACTCCACCTCTTACTCAGTTACCTATGGAGGGATCCCTATTTATTTATTTATATATATATATATATATATATATGTTCTCTTTCTGCATGTGTGAGAGGTTTCTCCATGTGCCTTGTATGCAGGTGCTTCCTTTGCATAATGTGGGTGTTCTTTCCATGCTTATGTAAATAGTGAAAGAAGTTAAGAGGTTTTTGGACCATCGCTACTAAAATTATACCTTAATGGTTAGAGTAATTAATGTGGAGTACCTAAAATTTATGGCTATGCCTTCATAGTTTACCCTAGAACATTTGATGTCGTTTGGGGGGTGGCAATATTTCTGTTAGAGATCTACACACAGCAAAAATGGGGACGGTTCCATGAGGCTGGGGATCAACAAAACCCCCCAAATATTTCAGGCCTTTGTATATTTTTTGTGGATATGTATTTTTTATTTATGTTAGAATAGAGCACACATTCCTTTTACAAATTACAAGGATTCTCCATTGGCTGTCGACAAAGGGAATTCCGGAAAAATACAAATATCCTCCAAGGCTCGTTTGTGGCCATGTGCAAGGGCCACATGTTGAGAAATTCTTCCAAAGTTAGGAGGAAGTTTTTATGTTTATTTTTTCCACATTGAGCCTCCCCCAAAATTTTTAATTTCGCCGCACCATACTCTCTGAAAAAAATACTGCGAGTTCATACTCCTTATGACATGCCCCTATCAAAAATGTATTTGAGAAATTTAGTACATGGCTTTTTTGTAGTTTATGTAGCACTTGACATCTTTTTGGATCAAGCATATCAGACAAATTGAAGGAGAAGAGGACCTACAGCACGTGGGGAGGGTCCTACAAGGAAACCTTGCTCCCATCCACTTTTGGCATTGATGAGGGTCGTGGGCCAGGACCCATCAAATTGCAAGAAAGGCCAAGCAGAAGCGGAGGAAGAGGATCTCCTGTTTCGTCCAAACAGGGGATTCCTGTTTGGACGAATCAGAGGCCTCCACGCGGGGGCGGAGGAAAGAGAAATTCCGGATCCATAGAAGTGGGAACTAGAGATATGCACCCCACTCTAGGCTCCAGCTGATGTGCAAGTAACCCGATCTCTCTCAGGTGTTATTATTATATGAACCTCCTATTCGCCCCAACCAAAAACTGTGGAAGATGCCACTGATGACAAATTGGTAGCACACCTACTTGCGATAGCGACTGCCACCCTATACTGGGACTACTTTTATGAGCTAATTCATAGTTTAATATCAGTTTTATGTGCAGTGTATCTATATCAAAATCCAAATTAGCAATCAGGATCCTACCTTTTAGGTTAAAATACTCTACATGAATACAAATTAAGATGTTTGTTTATGGTAACATCCAATGGACCAGATACATTGTAAATGATTCAGTTTCAAAGCTCTTTGTATCTAATATTGTTACTGACCCTGCAAAAGGGAGCTACTATCATCTTAAAAGCAGCTAAGATGCTCTGATACATACATTTGATCATTTCTACTGGTTTCAACAGGCTTGCTCTCAATTTCTTTGGGGTGTGTAATTTAATTGATCAGGCCAGCCTGATGATGGATCTTATTCAAATATTCCAGCCTTTTGACAGCCATGTTGCTCTCTCTCTCTCTCTCTCTCTCTCTCAAACTCATCCACTGTATTTATATAACCATGTCCATAACCCACTGAACTACATTTAAGGAATTTTTATTTATTCTAATACTTGTTTCACATGGTTTTTTTTTTTTCAAGACGGACAAAGATAGAGAAGGCTGCTTATGTTCTCGATCTCATAAGTGAAGGGACGCTGATTTCCTTTGCCTTTATGTGAAAGCCACCATGATATAGACAGTAAGACAGCCATACCTCAACTGGAGGCCTTCTTTAATGCTTCACCAGCAAATTTGTTAGGTTGGGTCTACATGGTCGATATTCAGCCTATCAGTTAAGGTTTGTCCCACTCGATCTAATACCTGGCCAGGAATTCTCTGCTTCAAAAAAATCTTAGCCCTAAGGATGAGAAAAAGATCGTGCACAGTGAACATTTACTATCCACATGAAAATTTCTATAAATATCGAAGGTACTAGAAGACTCTTTTCTTTCTTCCTATCTTTCTTTCAGCACTTCAATTGTCAAAATAACCCTACCATAGGTTTGTATACAATAGTGATCCTATGTGCAGCTACACAGGGCGGACCCAAATGTTAACATATGGGTGCGAAATGTTAGCATGGGATTGCACCCACTTCGAGAAACCCCTCATTTAATATTTTAAAATATTTAATTTTATTATTTAACTTCTTCACTTGATCATTGTCTGTATTACCAAAACGAAAACCTTGGATCCACCATTGCAGCTACACAGTATAGACTGATTATCTATCTCTATCATTCAAGATGTTCCTACTGCTCAATATTTCAAACTACCTTCCGCCCCAATAGCTCATCTGGGACATGTTTGTGAGTTCAAATCCGGCAAAATTAAAATAAAATAATTTCAGCAAAAAAAGAAAATTATTTTTTTTGAATTTATAGAATTGTATGGCATAGACCGGGCCTCCCACCATGATGCTTATGATCAAGTCATTGAAGCTGTTGTGGCTACATGGTCACACATGATGGGCTAATCTGAGATCACACACCAACAAAAAAATCCATGTAGAATATTATGACAGAGAATGATATATTTCTATGTTGTGTTCAGTGTTGCAAAAAGAATTGAAAAAATCAAAATTAACTGGCATGGCGTTTGCAAATCGTTTGGCGCAGGTCTAAACTTCATAGCCAATAAACTCCAGAAGCTGCATAAAATGCTGACTTTATTTCGCCATCTCTCCTAGTGAAGTTTCATTTCATATAGCACTATAGAAGATAAATGAGGATATCAACATCCCTACCAAATTATCAATGAAATGGAATATATAGAAGAGAGAGATGGTGAATACCCATGTCTTGTGTTCGAGTCCCACTCTAGACTTACCTGGTGCACTTGTGGCAGAGTCATGCGTGCACCTGAAAGAATAGTCCTATTGGATAAAAAAAGAGAGTCAGCTGTTGATGAGTTGTTGGGAAACAGTTCCTAGTCATGGCATATGTGGAAGAGAGATTTTTGGGCATGTTGAGAAAATTGTATTGGCTGGCCCACTAAATCATATAGCCCTCGAGGCTCTTTTATTTGTGGGCCCAAATGGCCTAAATGCCAACAATCAAAAGGACTTGACCGAAATGCATGTAAGGTTACAACTTGGATCGTGCCTAACCCAAACCCAACTAGCTAACTCAACCTGCTTTGGGCCTATTTGGATTCGAGTCAGACTCAGGTTGGGAAATAGTGGCCCAACTCAAATTCAGTTGGACTCGGGTTAAGCAATTTCCTGATGGTGAATAAGGATATAGCTTCTCCATGCAAACTCCAAGTTGATAAGGAGCTGATGGAAGCTTCGAATTTTAAGGAGGAAGTGACATGTAGTACAGGGGTGCAACCTATGTAGTGTCAATACTGAAATTGGGTTGGATTTGTTTGAGGTCAATTTTAGGTGTTGTTGGGACTGGATTGAGAAAGGTGAGGACATGATGAGTTTCGAGTAATCTAGAGATCTTAAAGCTTAGCTTTTTTATGCAAGATGCCTCAATGTAAAAACCAAGAAATAAAAAAACCTAATATAGCATATTGAGGCACAACAAATGCAGGTACAAAAACCACTTCATCAATTACTAAGCCCCACAATTCACTATTCTCAACTTGTTGGTTCAAACATATTGGGGCCTTGTAATTTATTTGTCTGGACCTTTCACTTGTCGGCTGGATAAAGAATAGCCCAAAATACAGATTGATGGAAAGATGAGGGCCATTTGATACACATGTGAAGAGAAGTAATGAAAGGGAGGAAGCAGGGTTCCAACCCAAGATCTCCCAAAGACAACCGCCACTCCTTACCACTAGATAAGGAGCTGTTCTTGGTTAATCTATTCTAATTGGATGATCAAAACCTGCAAAATTTAGGGGCCTTGGGCCATTTGCTCCAACAATCTAAGGTGCTCATTAGATGGTCATAATCATCCCATAGGGTGCTGTTATGGTGTTCAACTCAAACTCTTTCCTTCTCTTGCAACCCACCGAGTAGGGGTTCTATGGGCCGGGCCAGCCAGGGCCCAATTCAGCCCTGGATATAATTTGGGCCCATTTAATAGTTTGGTCAGGCTTGGATTAAGTGAGAAAAGCTTATACAACTGACAAAAAGCCCGGTTTAGCCAACACGATTGACTAAATGGGTGGGCTTAGGCCTGGTATTTACTGCCCTTATTGGGCTTGGGCGGATTCTGACTTGTGCTCCTAAGCTCGGGTTGGGCCTTAGCATGCATAAGCTCGCACTGGCCCGTCACACAAACACCCCGACCAACGAGTAGAGGCATGGCCCGCTCCAGCCTCGGCCCGCCCTAACTAGTGGGCCGGGCCGGGCCGGGCCGGGCCACCAGGGAAAAACCCTGACACGGGCCTCTTTCAAATTTTTTTTCTTTTTTTTTCAGTATTAAAAAAAAAATAGAATACACCTTACCTCACCCGAGTTAAAATATCTCTCTGACTTGTTTCTCTACAAGAAAGATTGGATATAATAGGTCATTGACAAACTTTAGTGACAATGACACATAATTGGGAGTACGATGTTTCTCATATTCTCATGTTACAGGCATTCATTGAACTTGCACGAAAACAATAAATTCTGCCTGATTGATAACATTTTCATATAATGATTAAGGCATGGAATAGACCTTGCAAATTCTAAAACATACTTTTGAATGGTTCGTGCAATAAAAAAATATAAATATATAAAAATAATAATTTTATCCTTATAATGTAATATTATATTTCTACGTTCATAAGATAACATGCACATTTACCCATTTTCCCAACTCCAAAAATTTTCTTCATTAAAAGCAAATTTTATAACCTACAACTAGGATGCTGTACAATATAAGTGAAATTTTTTCATTTTGACATAATTCTTTTTTATATAAGTTGTTCTGTTGGGAGTTTTTACAAGCTGAAATTCAGGTCTCAAGTCATCTACATGACTACATCGTCAAAATCCCAATGATTTATTGGTTTTAAATAATGCATCATAGATGGTTCATTTTTTTATGTATGAGGTATATAAATCTCAAATTCATAAATTGTTCATATATAGGCACATAAATTTCAAAACCTAGATCTGCTTGAATTATTATCCAAATTTACTTAATCAAATATCTAGAACACTAAGAAGTTAAGGTGGGACTATGGAAATCAAATTAAGGGCTTAAAATATTCGAGGGTTAGAGTATTATAAATAATACTAATAAAATTAGAAAAAAAATAGGAGAGTTAGAGTATTATAGAATTTGTAAAATTGAAAAATGACACAAAATACCCCTTATATGACCGTTTTATGGCTGTTTTGAGGGGGTAAAATGGACATTTTTTTTTCAAAAAAAAAAAGCCACTTTTGGGCGGGCTGTGCCTGACGAGCCAGGCGGGCCCATCCTGGCGGGCCGCGGAGGGGCAGCCCATGTGCCAGGCGGGCCCGAGCCAAATCGGGCCCAGCCTCCTCGGCCCACACGGGCCGTGCCAGGCCACGGGTCGTTGACTGGCGGGCTCGGGCCGGACCGGCCCATCTGACATCTTTACCAACGAGGCACCATCTACCATATGTTATAATGGGCCTCAACAAGCATTCAAATTCTGGGTCTTGGCCCAATAAAGGCCTTAGCTGTCTACATCTCTGTAAGTAGTGAGAGGCGATTAGGCCACCATAAGTCTGCAGTCTTCCATCTAAATGTGCCTAAATCCAAACACCACCTAAAGGCCCAATAAAGGCCTTTACTTCATTGAGTCCATATCCGTTTTGTGCAGAAAACCAAAATGGGCCAAATGGGTCAAAGTTAAAACTAAAATGTGAGCCGTCACACAGAACTTGATTTATGGAACTTTGGCTCGAGAGACAGAATAGGTTGAGGTCTAGGCTAAGTGGCACAAAATAAATTGGAATGCTGTGGGCCAAACCCATGAGAACAAATATGTCGATGATGAGCCTGGAGCCCTGGACCACTGATCTCTGAATGACACTCTTGTTAAGCACAATGGCATCAAATGAGTCAGCTCACTGAGGATGAAAAAATATTAGATTCGGATTTGTGTCTGAACCCATATTTGAATTATTATTAGGGGACTCGTCAACTAGTATGGCCCGGCCAACGGGGGCTGGACCCATGAGAGACCCTAGCTACGGAAAAAGAAGCCTACTCCCAATGGAAGAGAAGTCCAAGCCATGGGGAAGACAATTATGTATGGGGGGCGAACCCATGTACTAGCATATGGGTGCAGCTGTACCCATCAAACCATGATGCGTTTCCAAAACCTATATGAATATTCTGAGTCCACCTTAAAAAATCCAATAAAAATCGTGAATACACCCTCAAAATTTACGTGAAAATCTTCGATTTTCCTGCAAAACTAAACTACCTATTAGGGACCGCACTCCTCAAATGAAATTCCTGGGTCCGTCATAGGTGATGTAGATGGGAACTTGCATTTATTTAACTCTTAGAAAATTTAAGATCCCATCTACATGGCTATGTTTATATCCTTATCCAAAAAAAATGGTGGGGGAGCTCATTTGACCATGAATTCCTTTTAGCACATGTTTGTTTTCATTAGATTACTTGATAAATAAATAGAAATTCATGTTCGAGTGCGCTCCTCTTCAAGGATTATTAAGGACGTGAGGTGTGAATGATATGAGGTGAGGGGTGAATAATATAAGTGGTGTAGATGAGAATATGATTTTTTTAGGATTTGTATTACTAGGCTGATTACTGGTTATTTATTTGTCATCTTCCCTCATTCAATTTTCATGAAAATAGGAGGTTACCTAAGGGTCGTTTTTGCATATTCACCTATGTCTTCATTTTTAAATACTTACTAGCACAATAACTCGTGCTTAACACGGGCATAACCGATGTAGCTAGGTCCCTGCTCCATTTAACAAATTTTTAGATTTTTTGACAAGTAATTAAACAGAATTATTGTGTGGTGCAGTGGTTAGTTTAGTTATTTAAAAGAGAAAAAAGGTGATGAGATCAAGCACCTCTTTAATTAGATATATTTAGCTTTTTTACTATGGTTAGTCATAATTAAAAATAATCTGGCTAAAATTGAATTTAAAATCTGATCAAATTTAATTCAAAACTTTCGACTTTAATATATTATATGGATTGAGTACAGTTCCTTTGTATTCTATGAAAATGAAGAGGCTCTAATTAAGTATTTTAAAGATATTAACTGTAGTAGATTTCAACCAAAAAAATTTGCAGTATAGATATACAAATCTGGCCCACACTTTGACTTCTGGCCATCCAGGTCCAAATCAAGCTATTTAAAGAAGAAAGACGTCCAAATCAAGCTCCAGGATCTTGTGGCCTTGGCTTGCCTTATTAAAAAAAAAAACCCAAGGCCACAAGGGGTTTGATTTATTGACCCGGTAATATCTAGGGCCCAGCAGCCTTCAAGTCAATCTTAGTCGGCCCTATGGCTTTGAAATCAAATCTTCAAGGCCTAATATCCTGATCAAATCATTAAAGCCCCAGCCGCCTTGAATCTGATGCTAGGATTCTAGTTGCCATGAAAAAACAAAAATTGTAATTTGAACACAATTCAATATAGATCATCACACAATGAAAAGTCACACTCCAAGTCTCAAGTTTCCGAAGATTGGTTTATGATCATCCCCGACAAGTCTATGCCATCATCCCCTTGTGATGACAAAGTTTCCTCAACCCTAACAAGGAAATGTTTATAACAGGTAATGGTAACAATCATGGGCCAAAAAAGGAAAATCATCTAGGTTCTTTACATGGTGTCATGACACTAGGGCTGTAAACTGGCCGGTTTCGATCCGGGTCCATGGTGGATCCGAAACTAGAACCATTAAGGAGAAGGTGGAATCGAATTCGGACTCGGAACCATTTCAGAATATGTTTCTTGGCTCCGGAACCGGGACCAGAACCAGAACCAGAACCATATATGGAATGAGTTTGGATCCGGATCTATGTAGAGAATGATATTAAAAAAAAAAGAAACATGATTTTTAGGAGACTGTTTTCAAAATTGAGGTAATATGTTAGGTTTTAGATCCATGGATCCGAACAAAAGTGGAACCAGATCCGAACCCATTTACTAATTATCGGGGCCTAAATAAAGACCCAGACTCGGTTTTTAATTGGTCGAAACCTCCACGTAATCAAAGAATTAGGGATCCATTTACATCTCTACATGACACAATCCATCACCACAAGATTGCAATAGCAAGCACTTCTTTTCTTAAACCAAGCAGGAAAAGACCATAGCGATAATAATTTTAAAAAAAAGCACTTGAAAATTTACCCTCTATCACAAAAAGGATCTTCTTGTAAATACTAAAATTACTATGGTCGGAACAGGCTTTCGGGTTTGGTTAGGGTGCCAATCCAAATATAAAAACTGTGAATTTGAACTTTGACTGGAACTAAAAATGGGAACAAACCTTGGACTCAAACCAGATTTCTTGAGAGAACGGCTCCTTACCCGAGTGGTAAGGAGTTGCAGTTCTCACCTAACTGTTTCAAACCTTAGGTATGCCACTTCTTCATGCGTGTGTGGACTTTCCTTCCCACTTGTATGAGCTTTCTTCCTGCTTGTGTGAGTTCCTTTCCAATTTGAATGGGTCATCTTGCAGTGTATGTGTGAGCTCTCCGTTGGGTCCGGCTCAACCGCCTTAACTGAGTTATAAAAAAATAAAGCCAAAAAAAAAAAAAAAAAAAAAAAACTGAATCTCTAAAGAAGATTTTCCAAATATATTCAATGGTCCCTTTTCAAATGAATATATATATATATATATATATTTATATCCCACTACCATTCGGATACTCCAGCTAGATGAATGGCATGAACCCTAGACCACTGGAAGATGGGCTTAAATCATTGATTATGTTTTCTATTTAGCTCACATAAAAGTGTTTTTTCTTTATTGCTTTTAGATGGAAGGGAGAAAGCTCTAGGCATGAGAAGGGAAGTCGCATCAAAAGATGCCAACCCACTCCTTATAGTGGGAAACAACACCATCTCAATCAAATATTGGCACCAAGTTTTGTCTTTATCCTTAAGCCCATAGCTCAATTAGAAAATAGTCACAGTACCCATCAACTTAGATAATGAACTACTTTTTTTTTCTTGTCAAATAGCACTCAGATAGTGATGTCTGCCATTTTTTCTCTCTATTAAACTGAATGATTGGGAGGATCGCAAACGCAAGAATTGGATTCATTACGAAAATAACTCCTTTTATAAGTAAGAAATATAATTTTTTTTCTTTTTATATTAATTATGAATGAGTTAACTGCTCATATTCAAAAGGAGATACGTTAGTGTATGTTGTTTGTAGACAATATAGTGACGATGGATTAATTAAGAGATTATATAAATGCAAAACTAAAGAGATTGCGGGAGGCTTTAGAACTCAAAAATTTTAAAACAAATCATATAGAGATAGAATATATGGATTCCAACTTCAATGAGCATGTACAATGAGCTGAAAATTACTGTAAGAATCAAATTATGTGAGATTCCACAGAGAGATTCAATCTATTAATTACATTGACTCAATAATTAGTAAAGATGAGAAGATTAATTACGATATTGAACATACAATAAAAGTGGGCTGGTTGAAGTAAAGACTTATTTCTTGAGTGCTTTGTGACCGACGAGTGCCAACAAGATTGAAAGAAAATTTTTACAAAACAGTGATTAGACCATTTATGACCTATGGAGCATAATGTTGACCAATTAAGAAGTAATATATGTACAAAATGAATGTAGCAGAGATGAGAATGTGGAGGTGAATGTGTAGTAAAATTAAGAAGGGTAAAATTAGAAATTAGTGATTTAGAGAGCACTGAGGGTAACATCAATAGATAATAAAATTAGAGAAACTCATTTGAAATGGTTCGGGCATGCCCAACGCAAGTAAGCAATTACGCTGGTAAGGAAAAGCTTGACCATGCAGGTTGATGGTCACCAAAGGAAAGGGCTAGACCGAAAAACACCTAGATGGAGTTAGTAAAAATAAACCTTAAGAAAAAGAACTTACCTGAGGATTTGATTCAAGTTATGTTAGAATTGAGAAACATAATTTATGTAGCCGACCCCAATTTAATTGAGTCAATGCTTTGATTATGATGAAATATGTTTTTTTGTACAATAATAGTAAAGTAGAATTTATTACATTTTAGTTTAATTTACTTTATATTGCACAATCTTATCGGCTTATAGAGAAAATGACAACAAACCAACCCCATAGCGTTGAAAAAAGTGTAGTTGTCTCATTCCTAGAGGGGAAATATTCATTACGAAAGCACAAAAGCATTCCTACTAAAATCTGATGCATCTCTATTTTGCAATGCTATACCAGCTTGCATGCAACCATGAAGCCTTTTTCTTTTTTTTTATCCTTTTAAATTTTCAAAACCTTGCAAGATATCATAGCCTTCTTACTTCCATGGAACCCTTGCCCCCAAATCTATTTTGAAAAGCACTCTAAAAATGAGCAGAGAGAGAGGTCAGCAGCTTTTTTAACTTACCATTTCCCCTACTAGGAAGTAATAGTGAAACAGAAAAATATAGAATGAGATTTGTTGGATCAGGGAATTAAAACAAGGATTCCACAGCCTTGATTTCAGCTCCTTCCTTTCTATCTAGGGAAAAACCAACTCTAATTCTAGGAAATGGTTATGTTTGGTATGTTTTTAGCAAATGGCCGGTAATTTGATTTCATCCCTAGACCCTGCCTGGTAAATCCAAATCACAATTCCACTCTCCAGTATCTGTATCTGGCAGTTTTACCCGGATTTCCTTGCCGAGTTATAGGGTCTTTCTTGATGACTGAGAAGGGTCCAAGGGTCCTACATCCTAATCTTCTTCTGTCACGTGAAGGGGCACATGGACCCCACTTCGTGTCATTATCTGGTTGGTCAAGCTTGGATGTCGATCTTATCCTGACGTGTATAAGATTATGACAAGTGGGACCCACTCCTACAATCATGACCAAGTCTACGGCTCTGATTTCCTTTCCCCTTAAAACTAGGACTTTTTAAATACAGGATGGATTGTCCTCATCGGCTAGCCCAAATAGCCGGCTAAGAAAATTATCCCTTCAAAATGACGATAATAGCCCTGCTCGGTTTGAGTCCAAATGTGGGTGGAGATCAAAATGACTGCAGACATTAAAAGAATTAAGGAAGATGCTGCCACCTAACAATAGGCCAAGCAAGACAATTGAATATTGGAGGTTGTATCATGTATGTGGGGGATATGTTTTTTAAACACCATAGATCAAATGTTTCCTCATCAGAGTCTCATTCCTGGACAGTGACATTTTCCAGTTTGAGATCTATATTAGAAGATGGTTTTATCCAAAGGGAAAGGCTCAATGCAATTAGAAAGACCATTGGATGAGCAATCAAGAGCTGGGACCTGGAATGTTTATGTAATGAAGATGATATTTCTTATTATAGGAATCCTAATCATTCAAATCTCAAAAATATTTTAATACGTATCTATTGAAAGTCATATAAGAATTTGATGATCAAAAGTCACATTTGGGTTCATTCATTTCTTATTATAGGATCCCACTGTGTATCATATTAGTGAAGCTTCTATTTACTAAATTAAGGTTCAACTCTTATATCTAAATGGCATAGGACAAGATACAGCTTTAAGACAGGCTCTGGTCTTAGCCCAAAACTGCTAATGGGCTTGGCCACACCTTTTTGCATGAGCCCAAAGATTAGATTCGTTGACATTCTTTACAGAGGGGCGGGGGCGGGGGCGGGGTTGGGACCTTGAATCGGATAAGTATTGGATCTCACAAAGGTTGTTCATGACAAATAGCCAGGTCATTGAAAAGATTCACATGAAATGAGCTGACTTGTGGTCCTTTGTAATCAGAATTGAATATGTCTTCTTTAAATGTATCTGGTCAGATTGTGAAAATGTTGGATTTATTTGAGAAGTTTTTAAGCTATTTTCTTTGAAAATTGGTGAACAAAGATAATCCCATGTTATCACAATAAGCTTTTCACACGTAGAATGTTACATATACTTAAAATATTCGTGTGGTTAGGAAGTCCAATTTTAACATAGAGGTTCTGTTCTGCCTTTGAATCCCTTAAGGCCTTATCTAATACACATGATTAGTGGGTGGTTCTATGTATCCGTGGGTTTACCAATAATCAATCGAAGGAGGGTTGGCGGGTTCCCATGTTAAAAAAAAAAATCTTCCCATCAGCAGAGTTAGCATGAGAGTTTCTTTGTATAATTATCTTTTTTGCGAGTGAATTGTGCTTACTTAATCCAAACCGTTAATACCACCATATCCATAGCCCTCATTTGACCACTCAGATTGGTAATTTCCAAATAGGACGATAATAAAAATAGATTAGCCCAATGACCCATGCTCAGCACGGTATCTTCTTATACTGCAAAATAAATAATTACATATTATAAAAAATCACCTCCTTTATAGGACAAGTTGGATAAAATAGAAATAGAGAAATTGGAGCAAAAATGGTATAGTTACATAGGAACAACTGAAACACGAGTAGTTTGATAGAAAAATGAGCAGGAAGTTGGATGAGTAGTTACATAACCGTCAGTCAAAATTATAATCCGACAGTCAAAATTAAAACCAAAACCTCTTAGCTTAATATATTATAATTAGAACAAGATACAGGGGTTTGGAAAGGAAAAATAAGGGTATTTTAGTAATTGCAGATACAATGGCTTGGAGCCAATGCTAGGAAACGACCAAAGCCAATGAAAAGTCGGCTCGGCTCGGCTCGGCTCGTGCCTTGGAAACCTTATCCGGATTCCCAAACTCCGGTTTTCCCGTAATGCCCCTCTCCAAAATTTCCTCCCTTTTCTCTATAAAAACCAGTTCCCTATCCACCCAAGAAAAAAAATCTGCAACTTTTCCCAGATTCCACTTTCCCCGTTTTCCTCCCTCCCGTTACAGCGTTTCGGATCCGATACGCCTCTAACATGGGTCTACTTGACCTGCTTTGGGACGACACAGTTGCTGGTCCCCAGCCCGATAACGGCCTCAGCAAGCTCCGAAAGTATCGCACTCTATCTTGTTCCGCTCGATCCCTTGACTTTTCGGACGATATTCACGTGACTCGGAGCATAACCATCCTCAAGACCTCCCATTTCCGTAACGTTTCGGGCGATACTGGGTCCCTCCCGTCCTCTCCCGCAGGATCTAGCGCCCCAGACTCTCCTGTCACACGTGTGCACTCTATATTTCCTCTCTTTCCATGGATTTTGCCTTTTCTTTCCTCGTTTGTTGGTCTGTAACGGTGTTTTCTTGTCCGTTGCAGCGACGACACCACGAGGGTGTCTCAAGGGAATCAGGAGGAAATCTGAACCGTTCGAAAAGGCAGAACCCAGGAGCCCAACCGTCTATGATTGGTCAGTAAAATTTAAGTCTCTTCGAAATCTGGATTTTGTTTTCCTCTTGAGTGAGGAAATGAGAATCTTCTTATAATGACGACATTGACCCTGTCGTTGACTATTATAAATGACCTGGATAGATTGGAAATCTTCTTAAAGTTGATGGGGTTAGATGTAATTTTAGGAGGGGGTTTGTTTTGCCAACTTGGATGGAACTCACGTGAGGCTCACGTGGCAGTTACAAACTCTATTTTTAACGGATGGATTTTGTTTCTGCAGGGTTGTGATCAGTGCTCTCGACCGTTGAACGAGGGCTAAGGTTTCACCAAGTATGGCCATGGGCAAGGGCAAGGGCAAGGGCAAGTGGGCAACATAAATATATATTGATATGTACAGAGACAACTGTGGATATAGTATAAGTAATAATAAATCTAATAATGATGGAGACTGGAGAGAGTTTCCAATGAAAAGGTGAGGTTTGCTTTGGAGTTTACGGAGAGAGGAGATGGGAGAGGTTATATTTTGAGAGGTCTTTGTGTAAATGCATGGTAATTTTACTTGCGTAACGTGGTTCATGTTGCGTTTGTAATATAGATGGGCCCTCCCTCGGTCTGTCTGTTCACTTTCTTGTTGTTTTTTGTGAGATGGTATGTATATATAGTCTGTTTGTTTGAATTTTATTTGATGCTGTGGTGTCGTGTTTGGTTCCCCATTTTGTATTTGGGATATGGATTGTTAATGTTATGAATGAAAATTCTGTTTTCTATGAGGGGTTGATATGGTGGAAATGTTGGTTTTTAATTTCTATATTTTGGGTTAGTATATGAAATATTCTGTTTTCTTCTGAATGTAACTGGAAATGCAATGTTGTTAGAAAAAGATTTTTCTTTTCTTCGAAAGGTTGTATAAATGCATGAAGATGATCAGCATTTACAGGTTCCACTGAAATTCATGGGAGTGGCGCCGCTGCCGCGCTGCGCATGTCAAACTCAGCAATTCTGCTCTTTGGTATACATTTCTTTGATGAAGGAAACATTATGTTGTAGGTACTTAATTGTATTAGCAGGAGAATTCGCTGTGTTGTGAAAATTGGGATAGAATTTGGAGTTCACCACAATTCGAATATTTTCAAACTGATTGAGCACTAACATCCATATATTAGACACAGACACATGACAACATGTTGGTTGGGTCCCTTTATCTTGAGGATGTGAAGTGTGGTTTTCAAAGCTGTCACTGGTTTTGTAGTCATGTTCCAATGTTAGGGAGTGATAACAGGTCAACTGACTCATCTCATCTATGCATGCAAGGCCAGTTGTAAAGATCTAAACCAATCGTGCTATCCAAGTAACACTAAATTTTTGTCATAAAGGAGCGGGGTTTTGGGCATTCATTAAACTAGGATGAGCAATATGGATGGACAATTTGGATGTGCACAAGGCAGCCCCATTGTGCAAAAGATTTGATTTTTTAAGCTTTCATCAAACAAAGATAACAGTTTGAATGTGGACCAGGTAGTCTCCATGCAAACGTTTTGACTTTTAAAGATAGTCAGGTATTGTTGGTTTCATTCACAAAAAATCCCATCATGTCTAAAACGGGGTTATTTGGTCATGTTTAGCATCCGTAACCAACCCACAGCCTAGGACTATCGTTGTTTCTTTTACATCAGGTTGTGGGGCGTTTAGTGGACCATACATTATACATGCAAAAACTAGTAGATGCATTTCGGCAGTTACATTCTTAAGAAGGTCAAGCAAGATTTTTTTTTTTTTTTTACAAAATAGGAGTATAGGAGATGGTCGAATCATTAGTCCTGGTATGTTAATGTTCCCCACTTTTTAGATCTCAAGGTCCCTTTCTATGTTATATCTGTAGGTCCACATGCTCTAATATGCTTTTTCTATTTTAAAAATCCCAGTTGCAGTTGCAGAACAACAAAAGTGGAGGATTCTGAATGATATGAATCCGTACATCATTTTGGCAGTCGGGTTCACGGGCATTAGTAAATTAATGTGCAGTGAGTATATTATTCAAACTCTCCTCCCTCTTGAGAAGGCATTAATAATTTATGTAGGCTGGTTAGCCTAAACAATGTCCTGCTGGCGCACATATTCAGATGAAGATTTTTTCATTGAATTTGTAAACATTGATATAAAGCCTTGTGATGAAGCGAGTGCATAAGCTTTCTTCTGATAGCATGCTCGACGCTTGAAGTTTTTCCTTCAGCTGTTGGGGAGGGATTCAATCTTAGAAGCGACATTGGGTCATCTTCTTGTGTTGTTTAAGTAACGGAGGGGGTTATAAAAGGAAAGTAGGCTCTTCTGGGTTGGTGAATTTTGAACTGCAAGCTTTTTAAGGGCCTGTTTGTTAGCCTAGTGTGAGAAGTGAGTGTATGGGTGTGTGCATATAGGGGGAAGGGAAAAAAAAGGCCTGTTTGGTTGTAGGGAATTGATTATAGTAAAAAGATTTCAAAGTTGCATCAAAATAAGAATTGATTATCGTAAAAGGAGTTCTAAGTTACATCAAAATAACAATATAGATGCGAGAAGCGAAGGCGATGGGAGATGCAGCTGGATGATGATTTCCTAAGATTAGATTTATTAGGGCGATGGCTAAGTTTTTATTTTCCATGAAAGGAGAGAGAACTTGATTCCCACTTGGATCTTAATATTTCTTTCTTTAATTTAGCCACTTCGGTAGGAATAGTTTCTAGAATTTTTAAGTACTCAAATCCATTAAAACAAGCAGGCCTAGAAGGTGTCAATGGATTGTTAATTTTGGAAATGTCATGATTCAATGGGTTTAATAGTGCCACTGGATTACCAGGCTAAGAGGTATGATGGGTCATAGCTTACACTGTCTAAAATTCAGGTTTCAAGTCATCGGCCTTGATGATGGAGTTCTTTCTCCTTTTCTTTTTTTTGGTACGTATGGATTTTTAATCTTGATACTTAAATCGGGTTTGTTGGGTCACTAGCTTTCACGACTTTGGCCCTTGACCTATGACTTTAAGGTATCTGGATGATCATGGGCTTGTAGGGTTGTCAAAATGCCACATGACCCATTAACACAATACGAACCTATATGATATTAACGGGTTCAGGTGGCCTCTTAACGGGTTCGTGTCGCTAATGGGTCGGACCTGTTAACCCGTTAAATTAGTGGATCATTAACGAATAAAATCGGTAATCCATTAACAACCTGCCAAATGATAAATGACATAAATTATAAAATGCATGAGGGGTATTTTGATAAGTTTGAAAAAGTTGAAATGAAACCCTAAAACCCACATATAAAAGATCATTTTCTAACTCCTTCATTATCCTTTCATTAGCACAAGAGTGTGTATTTATTGACATGGTCTAAAATGGACAAAATTATTTAATGGGTCGTATTGTGTAACCCGTTAAAAAAATGGGCCGTGTTCGCATTTGATTTTTGGACCCGTTTATTTAATGGGTCGTGTACGGGTTAAAGTAATTATATTCCGAATTCGTTAACTCGCAACCCGAATTTTTTAACATGACACGATTGACAGCGGTATGGGCATGTACATTAACTTTCTAATTGAGTTTTTAGGTTTTGGGGTTTGATGATGCTGGTCCTTCGGCCTTTGCTTTAAGGTTTAGATTTTGGGCCAGTGAGGGAAAGTGTGGTGCTTCCACTAAACCTCTACCGTCGTTTTGAAAGTTATAATTCTTATTTTCATGTATTGCTAATCAAACTTCGATGCTTCCCCTCACAGCAGGTGAGGTGATTGGAGTTGCAACTACTCACCCAACCAGCCCATCCGGCCCGAGTCCAATTGTAAATCCCAGATTTGGGTTGAAATAGGGATCTGTTAGGTTTAGGTTGGGTCAATACGAACATCATTGCAATCTGATCTGGACCCTACAATTCAGGGTTTGGATTGACATTCTCCAACCTGATTAATGATTAGGTTGGGTTAAGTTGGGCCCATACATATCACTCAGCCTCAACCCAACCCTGAGTGCAAGATTTTGGGCATTTCGGATGAAATGGTATAGGCTCAGCCAAATCAACCTAGCAATCTCTCCTAGTTTCAAAATTCTAATCATTCCTAATCACCAATCAGAAAAAAAGATACTATGTTATAAAACATAAAAGCACATTATATTATCTAAAAAGAGGAATTAACAGAGCACCTTAAAGCTTAACCATATAATTTAAGTATTAACATTAACAAGTAAAATGCAAGTTTCTAAGTCATTGCATAAATTCAAACTGGCTTTAATCTAAGAATCCAGCTTCTAATCCTAATATGATGATCATCTCAAGAAAATAATTATCAGTTTAGATGTCGACCCAAAACAACAAGTGTCCCTCAAAATAAACTTCATTCAAGTAATCAAGTGTATCCCTATCCCTATCCCTCTTAATTGCTTATTTGAATGAAAAAAAAAAGGAGTAAAGATGAGATTTTATACCATTGGTAAATCTTGATTGGATGAAATAATATCTCCCTGTTTTGATTCGGACTCTTTTTTTTTTTTTTTGGATCGAGTCTGTCCGAACAACTCTTTTTTTTTTTTTTTTTTTTTCGGGTTGAGACTGTTCTGAAGAACGGATTTCTCCCAAAACTCTACCTGAGGACTGATGTTAAACACTTAAACAAGGTTGGGTCAGCCCAGCTTATAAGTTCCTTGTGAACTCCGCAAGCTTTTAAAATTTAAACTAATGTTTCTCTCTTTATGATTTGACATCAATTGCTAAAATCCCATTATGGAAATGTTTTGAGGAAAATGCGGTAGCTTTAATGACAGGTTCATTGCATTAAACCATCAGTTGGGATCACCAAATCATGATACAGCACCATGAAATGGACAGTTCCTCCTCACCATCATTTCTGGAATCCATCCGTACTCATAATTACCACTACCATTATAACCTTCATTTGGGGTGACTGTTAGAAGAATACCTACCCATTCAACACGAGTTACAAGACAACAACAGCTAAACAACCTGATGGTTATGATATGTTGTAATCTTTCGATCCACTGCGGGACCCACCGTATGGACACATCTGGACAGTTGAACCCACGTCGGGCAGTTGTGACCGTAATGCCCTTGCAGTTGAGCCCACGTCGGTCGTTGTTGCTTTGCTATTTTGCCATGAGATCGTGGAGACTGGCCACCTTTCAAAGAATGGGCATTTTCGTAATCTGCAAGGACTCGCTTAGATGCCACGGGAACTCGGTGGTTACGTGCCTGCTGAGCAAAGCTATGATAGAGAGATAGAGAGCGGGAGAGATTTCTCACCTTCAAACACCAAAAACTCCTTCATGGCATTGGAAGTTCTTGAGTCACACAGGTATCTGTCACATTTTCTTCTTTCTTTTTAAATTTCTTTAGATTATAGATTGTAAGTTTATGAAGGCCAAATAAAAAGAAGGTTTTTTTTTTTTTTTTCAGTCATTTGGTGAATGAATGTTACAGTTTACATCACTTTCTGTGTGTGTGTTTTTCTTTTGATTTTTGGGTTTCATGACTTTGTTTTGTGCATTCTATTTCTATGTTTGAAGTTTGGTTTATAGTTCGTATTTGATTTTATCCAAGTTCTCCTTTTTATTTTTAACTCTTCTTTATGTTGCGTTTTTTTTTTTGTGTGAATATTTTGAATTCATAGGTAGTTCATATAATACATTGTGTGTGTGTGTTTTTTTTTTTCTCCTTATGATTGAACGTATCTTTCTTCAACTTGTTTGGTGCTCTATATGACATGGGTTGGTGAATTCCTTACATTTCCTAATTGATGTGAGTTATCATGGTGTTTTTGGATTGTTCTTGTACTATGAATGTATTGATAGGCCAAAATTCTCCCTCCAATCAGTGTCTAATCCGCGCAACGGGATGATGTTTTCCCAATACATATTGACCATTGGCTGTATCAACCATTTGTCAATTCATTTTACATTATCTTAATCATGTTTTAGCAATCGTTTTTCATCGAAAATCATTCTACATGAAATTATTTTGAATAAAAGAGGGTGAACAAAAGGTTTCCTTCTCTAAAAGTATTCAAATAATTTTCTACTCATTTCATGTTACAAGTTTTACCACTAACTAAAAATTTTAAATCCAGATGAACCCTTGTGCTTATGGCTAGGGATGCTTAATGTTTCTAGTCTCATTCTTTTGTCCTTCCTAATTCTACATCCTCTTGTCCTGTTTTCTCTGTCCTTTTCTCTTTCCATTTCTTCTTTTTCACCATTCATCCCAAACATCATTTTAATTCCACTGAAAACTAAAATTAAGTAAAATCATATGATATGTACTACTACTTTTAACACATTGACCTTTATGTGAAGCCAACAGACCCTACAACTCCATTATCTCATTGTTATACCGAATTCTAAGGTTTTCTCTGCCTAAAACACCCTAAAGTAATCAAGGACGGAGATTTCTAATATTTTTTTTAAAGAATTCATGGACAATGTTTGTGCAGCAGAAGTTCCAGCAGAGTAGGAGAAGTTTTGCACTGGTATGTCCAAATCCGATGTTTGATGCATAATTTTTCATGGATGTTGCAAAAGAACCAGCCAAAATCTAAGCTTTCAACAATTTTGAGGTCTGATGAAGGAGCGGTTATGCTAGTTATATTTTTCAGGGATCCATGTGCTCTCCACCCCTCTATCTGTGAACTGTACAGAATTTGAAGGTTCCCTTTGCTTGCGGATTTGACACTCGAAAATGTCCATGGAAGAGGTAAACCATGGACTCCGCAAGCTGTGGAATCCATGGCTGTTTCTAAACAGCCCCCATAGGGTGTTATTTGAAAGAAGAGAGGTGGGACCTACCGATATAGCAAGGACAATAGATAAGTAAGGAAATGTTAAAATCCATATCAATTTAGGTCATGACCAATATTGAGGTTAAATGATTCAATTATTTGTTCACTACCTACTAACTAACAATGCTGTTAATGTGTTGATGGATGGCAGGCATTCTTGTTCAACTCGGATAATTGATTAAAAGGCTGCATCTATATTTCCAAGATTTGTAGACACATTCAAGAAAATAATACTTCTGAAGTAGAAAAAGAGTAAAATGGCTTCCCTGACTCCTGGTGTCCTACTAAAACTTCTCCAAAGCATAAATTCTGATGTAAGGGTATGTGGCGAATACCGATCGGTTCTTTTACAAGTAATCAGCATTGTCCCCGCATTAACAGGGTCCGAGTTGTGGCCGAATCATGGCTTCTTTATTAAGGTCTCAGATTCTTCACACTCTACATATGTCTCCCTGTCTAAGGAAGACAACGAACTTATCTTAACAAATAAACTACAGCTTGGCCAATTCATATATGTAGACAAGGTGGAAGCTGGAACACCAGTCCCAGTACTAGTTGGCGTGCGGCCAGTGCCTGGAAGGAACCAATGCATCGGGAATCCAAAAGATCTAATGCAAATGTTGACACCTTCTGATGTTCCAAAAACCCCTTCTCATGAAGGAAGTTCCAAGTCAAGTGAATTATCCGAGGGAAAAGAGGAAAGCCCAATAAAAAAAGTTGTTATAAAGGAGGAGAAGGTTGTAGTTGCTTCAAGATACATGCAAGGAATTTCATGTTCAAATCCTAAGGGATCTAGTGCAGACTCTACTAGCGATGGAAAGGTTATTGGGAATGAGAATGCTGGATTGACTAAGAAGGTTGGTTCTTCTAAAGCCAAGCAAGATCTCAAAGGCCAGGTATGAGTTTCATGCTGCTTAAGTATTCATAGAAAGATAAATGATACATGATATTCATCTATTTCTTAAGTACTAGGTAGCCCTTGAAATCTCTTAACATTATTGGCGCCACATAACATTATTGAGAGTGTAATCCCTTGAAATCTCTCTATGTTTTGGATAATGTCAAGCATCTCACTTATGGTACAAAGAGTCCTGTATATGAGGGATTCAAGTAAAGAACAAAAGATCCAAGATGCTTGCCAATATAGATTGGAATTGGATTTTACACTGAGCATGAGATGATCTCCCGTTTTGTAACATCCGGCATCTTCACATGAACAAAGTACCACGGTAGTAGTTATTCAATATCCCTATTTTCCAGTAAGAGCCACATGGAGTAGATATTGTTTCATCTGAATGGCATACACAACCTATGATCATCATTCATCACCTGTTTATAGCACACTTGGACCTCCACAGGGCTGCAAGTAGAATTAGGCTGAACAAACTCTAACCAAAATAAATTGAAGGCCTACTAGAGTAGTTTTACATTTGATTTTGGTGTATCTTAAAATGATCCAGCGATTATAATTGGTCCTAGCATTACAGGCAAGCCCCTCAACTCCTTTGGACACCCAAGTTGCTGCATTAAGAACAAAGGAAGACTCTGTTGGAACCAACATTAAAGAAAGAGAAATAAAAGGTTCAGCATCGAAACAAATCACATCCAAGAAGCAGAGCCCCAGCCTGATTTCCTCTTTGATAAGTAGCCACAAGAAACGAACGCAAGAAACCATCTCGTGGGAATCTCTTCCTACCAACATTGTGAAACTGGGAAAGGTACATTGTATACTTTACATTACTGCTCTGGATCAAAGATTACTGAGTCAACAACTGATTGGAACTCAATTTCAGTTTACACAAATCAGAAACATGGCTTAAAATCTTAATGTGAAACTGAGGCACTTATCTGTAGTATACCATATTCGGTTATCTGTATCACAAAAAAGCGATCATAGAGATTTTTCTTTGGAAAATAAGTATTGAGGAAGCTAAAGGCTCAAATTTGTGTAGGCAATGATCCAGTGGACTCTGCTAAAGAAAGTTGACTGTTTACGAACCTTTTCCTCGCAATAATATAGAAAGACCCAACTATGTTAGAACTAAGGCCTGCTTCCATCCAATCTCAACTGATTGCTGATATGGTTCATTATAGCATTGTTCCTATGAGTGCCCAACTTTGGACCATTTCTCTCAAATGACTAAAAGTTGTCCTTTCTGCACGATCAAGATATTGTTATTGAACTTTTTTTTTCTTTTTCCATCAAGGGGATGGCGAGAAGGAGAAACATAGCTTCTCTAGTAGCAGCTGAAGCTCAAAAGGAAGCATCTTCTGCTACAGCTCTTGTCAAGAGCCTTAGGTGAGTATTGTTTATGTCAGTTTGTGCTATCTTTGTATCCATACTTGCCACATTCATCTCAAAATTCTCTTTTGATTTAGATGAATTATATGATCTTTGATCAAGGATATGTGTAGTATCATCATGCCTTGAATCTGCACAACGCATATGTTATTTGGTGGCCCACACCAATTTTCTGATGGGACCAACTGTGTGGATATTCTATGCCATTGAAGTACTTGGCCTATCAGAAGTATTAATCCTTTGACCATTGTCCTGCTAATTTATGGTTAAAAACAAAGAAACTGTTTACATTTAATGTAAAAAGTACTTCCTATTCTAAGTTATTTCTAGGGTATAATACATCCGTGATCATACAGATCATGTACATGATGTGGACCACCAAATCATTGGACCCATACATAGAAAGTTATCGATAAAAGGTATTATGCATTTTGACCGGTCATGGATCACATAGGATCTCTATAATAATTTGTCTCCATTTATTATTGTTAGGTGTTTTTTTTTAAATAATCTAGAATCTCACTTGGGAGGCATTTAATGTTCTTGAAAACTCTCCAATAGCTGAAGTATGTTGTTGGTGTGTGTAAACTGATGAGTGACACCTCTAACACCTTTGTTCTTGTACTTCTGCATAGGCTAAGACACCCTTGAAAAACTCTTCTGCACTTTTGAGTTGACATTTCTTGTACAATACTGTAGTTTAAACCTACATCCATGGTGAAATGAAAAAGATCTCAACTAATCAAAGATGCGTGTAAGCAAATTCACACACTAAATTGCAATTGGCACAAAAGTCAGCTATCAATGTCACTTCCTTCATTTGGGACGGCATGCAAATTGGAAATCACATGAGGTAGAGAATTTTCAGTTGACCTGATATGGTTCCTGGTTCCCATAGTTTCCAAATGCATGGGAGGCTAATAACCAATCCTTTCTACCAAAATATAGAGTACTTCCAGTTTGGGGTAATTGAATTACACTTTCATATTCTGAGTGATGATAAGCTGATCTTAGATCTATCTGAACCTATGTGCATAGAAAAAAAAAATCTTTATCTGATCTCAATTTCTGATTTAATGGTAATATTGGGTGGTGCAGTTAATACAATTGTTATTGTTTTCTCAAACACATTTACCTCACTCTTTCTATTAGAGTTTGCATCATTCAACTACCTTCACATCCATGTCTTTTTGTCTTTTAAAGTTTCCTATTGGTTAATCATCCTCTCTTAAATTGAAGGTAGCTCTCGGGCATCTCACTCCATCCTTTTTCTTCTTTCTGCCAATCTTTCCCTCACATTCTGTCTCATATCATTGTATTTCTGCATGTGTCACGTACCAGACTTAGAAACAGTTGTGAGAAACGATGCGAGAAATGATGTCTGAAATGTCTCTTCGCAAACATTTGTAACACTATTTGCTTGAATGTGAGCATGGATTTGAAAAATTGGAAGGAAACATACTTCGTTTATTGAAAACAAATTTCTTGACTGCAATGGTCCCTTTGTAAATCTAAATGTGCGCATATATACACATCATTACATGATGCGGATCTGGAGAGAGCCGATCATTTTAAACTTTCCACAATAATGAAAATTGTTACAAGACAAGCCGTGGCAGAGTGGAAGGTGCCCACTATTGCAACCTTGAGATAGTGGGTTCTAGTCACGTTATCAATAAAAAAAAAAGAAGAAAAATTGCTGCAAGCCTACACATGAAATAATTTCTCTCTGTTGTTTGCATTTGGTTTTTATGACCAAACTTTTATTCTAATTTTATTAACAACTTCAGTTGAAGTGACATTGAAGTGGCTATAAGGTAGATACTGTGTTCTGTTTTTCAATAATGCCTAGTACTTCTTCCTACTTACATCTCTCCCAACATATAAATCTGCATGCTACAAAATCCAATTGATTTATTGATCTGAAAAGTTCAGCAAGATGTTTCCACTTCTATCATCATGCCATAAACACACATACCTCCCACTTTCTATCTTCCACCAAGATTTGATTCTGCTGTATTAAGATTAGCTCTGAAGTGTAGTCCATCAGCCTAAGATGCAGAAAGTAGCCATCTTCCCTGAAATAAACTGCATATATAGAGACAAATACATCTGCTCCATGTATTTGCATTGAGAAATGAAGGTGCTTATTGTGGACAAGTTCTCTATCAACTTCTATTTACCATTTGATTGCATCTGTTCTCCAGTTTGTTTGCTGATCTACGTTCATCTGCTGCTATGGAGAATCCCCACCTCTCTCTCACCAAGTTCTTTGCACTTGACCGGCTCATCAACCAATCAAATTCTGCCATGTGGAAGGATGGCCATGGCTCCTCAAAAGTCTTTGATGCTCTGCCTTCTGACGGTGATAAGTCTAGCAAGAAGACTTCTCCATCCCATTGTAGAAATGTTCAGAATTCTCCAAAAGTCTCCCTAGAAACTCATGTGAATGAAAAGATGGAATGGGTAAGTGGGGATGGTGCAAGAGAAATCCAAGAACTGAAGGACATTCTCTTGAAGGAATCACAGAACTGGTTCTTGCTATTCTTGGAAGGTGCTTTGAGTACAGGGTTTCGTCCGCAGATTCATTTGAAGAAAGGAAAGGAGAGCACTGGAAGGCGGAGAATAGAATCTGATGATGAGATTGCAGTTACTTTGTCACAACTTAAGCGCGCAAATGACTGGTTGGATCACTTACTTGGCATAGTGGGCCCTGAGAACATGGAGTTGGGGGTGACCATCGACCGGTTGAAGCAGAAAATCTATGCTTGCTTACTTGACAAAGTGGAATCAGCTGCATCAGCACTTGAGAGCCGTTCAGATCACAATTGATGGGTAATTTGGCATGATATGGATGTACCCACCAATGGTTCAAATATGTATTTCTCAGATGGTTATCTGTCTTCTGTCTCTGTTTGAGGCAGCAGGGAACTTGAAAGCAATGTTAACATGGGGTATTGCCTACCTGCCTCTACTGTACACTAAATCACTATCAGCATCATTCAATGATATTGATTTGGGTGGAAAAACCCAGGAAATGATATTTGCTTTATGTGATTCCTGTGTTACCTCTTACTCCCAAGGAAATGGATACACATCCAGTTTGCTAAATTATACAAACCAATTGTACTTTGAACTACATCCAATCTCATTATGCTCTGTTTCCCATGATGGTCAACTTAGATAGCAAAAAAGATTAAGTAGGCCCTATAGTACAATGTCAAACTCTGATTAGATAGCGGCCTCTGTGATTATCCTAGCTGGGAGCATTTCATGAATGTCGAATGTCTATGGGAAGCCTCTTGTTGTTGGGCATTGGATTAAGTACCAGGATGTACTGATGACTTGGGCCAAATGAGGTATTGGGAGTGTAGATGGAACATTGTAATGGGATAGAATTACACAGCCATGATAGAATAAGAAGGCAGTTGGCTGATTACTGCATCATTTAGAAAGATAGCTGTCTCTTGTAGATTCATTGATTGATGCATTGAAGTAGTTAAATGATGATTACATTAAAGAAAAATCTTGCTATCTTTTTTTGTGTAGAGTCTGCAAGAACTTGGCCAAACTCACTCAAGTTACTCGACTAGATGCCCTTCTCGTGTCACTCAGGTGAGTCAATTTAAAAAAATGGTTCCTTGAGTTTAGTCCCAAAGTTTTGTAGTTTTGCAACTACACCAAAATCACCTTTTTCAAGTCTTGTATTGGAAAATAAATACATTAGTAGTTTATGCATTGGATGGCACCCATAAAGAGAAGATGAGATAAAGAAAGTAAATATGATAAAATAGGTGAAATGTGCACACAAGCAAGTTACAGATGAGATAAAAAGTAAATATGATAAAATATGTGACCTGCGCACACAAGCAAGTTATGTGCCACTGGGCCACATTCACACAGTTATAATTCCAGATCATGTTCCTATGCTAGATATGATTACATTATATATTTTACTTGAATATTGTATAATACGATATATGAGAAATGTTACATTAATAAAGTGAGAACAATGAAATAGATAGAAGTTTACTTGCCTAAACATAAGCTTACCTCCCCCCTCAATGTCTCCATTTTCTCTTGATCATTCATAGTGGGGTGTGGAACCGAGGTGGAGAGTTAGAGCACGTGCGAAACTCTCATCCGTAGGATCCATGTCGCACGTGCCCTGCTTCTCCATCACGGGTAGCCCACCCCGATCCTTTTCTTCTCGACGCACTGAACCATGAACTCAACATTTCATCACTTGGGCTCTAACCAGGGCTTAGGGGCTCAACCTCTGTGTTGAATGAGGCATTGGAAAAGAGAAGAGAAGTGAAAGAGAAGCAATGTGGTTGATGACCAAGTTGAAGCAAGTGCTAATATTTATACATAAACATTTATGTACAAACATGCTTCAGTTTGTTCTTGGCAGATAGAAAGGTAGTTGATCCTATAAGAGATGGGTGAGCAGAGCAGAGGCATCCATTGAATTGGTTGTGCTAACCAAATATCTTTTTCCGTGCAGTGATTGTTAAAGTTTGGCTGCCAGAAGTGTGTTAAATTGGTTCCATTTTTGAAGGGAAACATATGTAGTCTACCAGACACCTAATTTCAATTTGTCCCCACTCCCAAAACTTTTTGGTAGACCACCCACCTGATCAGAGCAGGTTCTCAAAAGAAGGGTTGAGAGGGGATAGGGGTGGGGCCATGGTCCATGGCCAGATTTGACTATATGGTTACTCTTAAATCACTCTCCTGATACAACGGTTTGGCACCGGTAGATCAAACCCATTCTCGCCGTTGACTCTATCCAATTTTTGCGTCGAGCTGAACAGATTTTTTTCAATTGGAGGGTTAGTTCTTGAATTAAAAAAGAACAAAGTGAAAAGAAGGAAAAGATGTAAATGGACCCCAATCTGAATCTGCACCCTTTGAACCACAATTCCATAATCAGTTCTGAATTTGGGTCCACAATTCGGGCCCTGATAGCTATCAGTTCCTGGTTCACTCTTTTCCACCCATGTATATATTTAACAAAAGTATCATGCTTGTTCTGTTTTGGCTGTGCATTTTTCTTGTTATATTTGATATATTTAGTGGCAAGGTTTGAGTCTTTGAGTCTCTAGTTGGCCCCAAGATCTATATTAGATTGGTTCCATTAAGACATAATCCTGTTCTGTACATTGGACACCCATGAGGCGTAGATCGGGAATCGCCGGTTGGGTTCTACCCATAAATCCTAACCCCTTTACATCCTTAAATCAGATGCCATATTGGTCATGATCAATGTGGCCAGAATCAGACTTAGAAATTGAGATATGGTTTTGATCTGGGGCTGAGTATCCAGAACAGAACCCGTCCGACAAGGAATACAAGTGAAAGAAAAAGGTGGGCATACCAACCCACTGGCTTTTGTTTTATTTTTCAGAAAGTTTAAGCTACAGCTATCCATACATGTTCGTATGTCTGGTGTACCTATTTGTGTGTTGGAAGTTAGGGGTTGGTAAGATAGGTTACAATAAGCTGTGTTCAACCGGGAATGCTGCCTCTTAACTCTACAGCGAGGAATACTTTACTTTTACTCTATAGAGGTGAAAATCGAAATGAAGTTCTGCAGTAAACTGTACCTTACTTACCTACCTTATCCAATGTTTGAAATCTGAATGTCCCGCCAGGTTTGGACCAAAATCTGCCAGTCAAATTACATTGTGAATTAAATTTGAAAGTGTTAAGCAGCCTGGCCTACTGGGCCTTATTGGACCCACCTGTGATCGTGCTGTCCCCGCTTCTCACCTATTCCGGGAGATTGGCTGATGTTTTGAATAAGGGGTGGAACAATTTCTAGAATGCCAAATTTTAAGAAATCAAGCCGAAAGGCGAGGGTCAATTTAAGACAACCATAACTTTTGATTCAGGTATCTACTTGTTCTTGATACTAATAAGTACTTTCTTTATAGCTATTTGAAAAGATTTATGGGGTCTGCGATCTCTAGATTGGTCTACTCAAACAATCAATCCAAAAGTGTGCAAAAATAAACAATATGCAGTTGAAATAAAATAAACAAGCACACACTACAAGGATACCAAATTTAAGGTGGAAAACCCTAACTGAGTGAAAACCCACTGATCTAAACTAGATCAAATCAAACACTATGAATCTCGCAATTACAAGAAACTTAAATCTCTTCCTCAGACATCTTATACCCAAGGACTGAAATTACTTTGTGTTGCTTCACGCTTCAACAATTTCACACCGTTGATTGCAACAGATTCAATCCAGAACTTGACTCCTCAAGTCTTCTCGCAAGAAGATAATCTTTTACAAAGGATGCAGAAGAACTGACTCTAGAGAACTTGTCAGCACAACTCTTTAATAAATCTTTAGAAAAGAATTCTCTCAATAATAATCTTTAACTCAGAACTTTGAGAGGTGATGAAGTATCTTTGAAATAGCCCTTAGGTCGTGCTTAAGGTTGTTTCACTTCATTAGGATTAAAACAATCAGTTTGGGCACGATTAGAAGAGTAGTTTCTATATAAACCTAGACTTTGTCGCCTTGTCCGCTCAAGCGGACCCACCATCCGCTCGAGTGGATGAGGTTCTGTTTGGGCGTCTGACTATTCTAACTCTGTCCGCTCGAGCGGATGATGTGGTCGCTCGAGCGGACCCCATTCTGGTTGATCTGGAATTTCAGCTCTCTTTCTCCAGTTTTCTTTTTCTAATTCTTTCAGACTTTTTTCTTCCGAATCCTTCCAATCTTCTATCTTCAGAGTTCCTTTCTAAAAAAAATTACAACTCAAAAGGCTCAGAGTTTTGTCCAACCCATGAATTTAGCCAACACTAAAATACCTAACACTATTTATATGTTGTATTAACACCAGGGGTTGGCCGAATGGTCAGGACCATTGCTCCTCTCTCTTTTGGAGCTAGAGGTCCTAGACTCCTAGTATTGATCCCTGGATCCCCCTTTTTCAGGAACCAAAGGTTGAGTCCACTAGTGCTACCACCTGGGGGCCACAGGGGTTTTACTTGACTTCTCTCTAGGCCCAGAGGGACTAGTCGAGCCCCAAAAAAAAAAAAAAAAAAAATCTACATGTTGCATTGTTGTAGGATATGTTAGTCTGTCGATAAATCATTTCCATCCATTTTCAAGATGAAATGAGGCTAAGAATGACATTTTGTCCGAGTGGTAAGATGCGTAAATTTTGACCTGGGGATCGACCTTGGGCATTCCACCTTCCCCACCCAAGATCTACTCCCCCACACCCGAGGGCTTGATATGGTCCCAGCCCCCTTAGCTAGGGTAAAAAAACAAAAAAAGTTAAAATGAGGCCATTTTGAAAGTCAAAATGCAATTCTCGTGCAAAGTTTACTATTTATAATAATTTACTAGTCTATTTCTTTTAGCCCTTTTTGTGTCTATTTGAGTTTAAATTCTCGTGGAAGGTTCTAAGAAGTGATTTATGTTTTGGTTCGAGGGTTTCCTTTTATCTCTTAGGGCATGTCTGGATGTATGGTGAATTGAAGTATGGTGAGATGAAGCATCAAATCAAGAGAGAATAAAATATAAAGTGTTATAATGATGTTTTGTTTTTAGTTGTTTGGTATAGAATCTTTTTGACTTTTTGTATAGAAAAGTGAAGTTTTTTTGTCTTTTAGTGGAAAATGGATGTTTTTTTTTTTTACTGTTTTTGAAAAAGATTGAGGGAATATTGAAATTGTGTACTTTTGATATGACCCTTGTCAATTCTTATCTGGATTCACTTCACTTCACTTTAACTTAAGTTAAGTGCCAAACACGCCCTTAGGTTTCTGTTAATTATTTTTTAGTAATTTCATCATTTCGAAAATGTTAAGGTATTATGTTGCTATTGGGACATATTGGTTCTTCGTTATGGATTCAAGGTTTTGTTGCTAAATTGAGGATTTAAGGTTTTATTGTTAAGCCGAGGATAAGGATCTTCTTCTTTAATCATTTCACGCATTCTGTTATGTTATTGACAATTACTCTAGTTTCACACTCATCTAACTTCTACTTCCAGATAAACTATTAAAATTGGCACCCCGCAAGAGCTATCAAGCCAATGGTTGCATGATTTTTATTTTTATATTTTTATTTAAAAGGGAGCCTGTAAGACCCCGACCCGAGTGAATCCGATTAGTGCTAATTAAGTTGCATTTTAGTGCTAAGCCTGATTAGTGTTTTTGGTCTAGTTGGGTTTGGAATAGCCTTGATTCTAGTTTTGGGCTTTTTGGAGTGATTGATAGCTTGTGGGGCCATTTGGGGGTTCCCTTTTCGGCTTTGCATTTTCTTGTGAAATTTTCCCGACGTGTTTTGAATTGTGTTTTTGGCCAGTTGCATTCATCTTGTGGATTCTTACAACTTTCATGTTGATCCCGTATCCATTTGAGGTCCCGAAACCCGATTTCATAGCCTTGAGGGCAAAACAGTCATTTCACACCAAATCTGTATCCAAAACTTAATATTCTCGAAACCTGCGAAACATATACTTTTTGGAAACTAGGAATTTCCACGATCATTTCTTCCTCCTTCGTTGAATTCATCCGAGGTACCGAAAGAGATGATTTCAGCCACCCAAGTCCATTAAGTTGTGGGACCCAAACTCCTTTGTTAACAAAGAGGAACCCAACCCTCCATTGCATTCCATTCTCTTGTTCCAGCACACATATGAGCCTAGGGTTTTTCTAGCAAGTTTCTTCTTCTTCTTCTTGCTTCTCCATCTCTAAGCCTCACCAAGAGCTCATCAATCTAGGAATGGAGATCACCAACCTCTTCTTCATCTTGCAAGCTCTCCATTGATACCATTTGTGAAGAGAACCCTCCATCACAAGACTTCCCTTGAGCTTACCTTGTCCATTAGAGGACCTTGCAAGTAAGTGATCCCTCTCATCTTCTAGATTTGTAATCTTCTAGCCTTAGGGAAGCTACATTTGCATTATTGGAAGTTCTTTCATTTTCATTCTTTGTGTAACCCATTTTAGGGTGATTTTGGGGGTTTTTGATTGTAGCTTGGAAGTGAGTAGAGGCTTGATTTTTTTGGCTAGCTTGGACTTGAGGCAAGTGAATGTTTGGATGTTTTTAAGTTTGAAATGGTTTGGTGAAGTATTTATGTTTTTCATGCTTTCATTGATTACTTTCATTGATTTTTCCATGGTTGAAATAAATGATCTTTACACATCTTGATAGCCTCATTTAATGTCTTGGAATCATGTGTTTAAGTCACCTTTTTCATAGTTAATTGTGGTTGTTGAGGTGTTGGAAGGAAATGAAACAAAAAGGAGAAAAATCAAGTTCCCGGGCATGCTTCACGCCCAGTGCCGATCGATCGGACCTACAGGCCGATCGATCGGTCTGACTTTTAACTGTAAGGCTTTTTGGGCCGATCGATCGGACCCTGTGCATTTCTGGTACAGAAATTTCGGCCGATCGATCAGTGGGTTTTGAGATTTATTTTTTTGTGGACCTTGGCTACCCTCCTTGGACTCACTCGACCATATGTGAGAGCGTCTTGAGCCGATGCTCTTCACGGTTGGTTCGGAATGCATCGAAGTGCAATCTATTCAATCTCGAATGGGATGGAACGACACGATATCCTCTTCATACCTAAATGCAAAGTCTATTTCCTTGGGTATCGCGAACTCTATTCCTTTCAGTGACTGAGTAGGTTGCTCGATGGTTCCGGGTTGACATCATACTTAGGATGGACCGTTTATAGTCTTGATTTTTCTATCATAGCATCTAGTACTATCCATAAGCTCATGTTAAGTTTTGAAAATCGTAGAAGTGGATAAGGAGCCCGGAATGTCTTCAAACTCAAGGAGTACCAAGTCATTTCCACAATCGACATACGGGACCCCTATTCACTCAATTAGATCTTAAAACCATTATCTTTCCCGAATTGGTATAGTTCATTATATTCTTCATTTCCAAGATTTACATTACATGACTTGTTTTCCCGAAGCATTGTTGTACACTTGAAATGGTTACTTGACCCGAAGTGCATTGCACCACATGATATGTCAGTGTGCCCTTGAGCACCCCCGTCTTGCCCGTTTGATTATATATATTTGTACCTGATTTACTTGCATTGTCTCGATTGTATTTGACCTATGAGTCGGCACCACTAAGCTTGGATAACCTCGTTGGTTTGATCCACCGACTTGGAGATCCCCCTCTTGTCCCGCCAGCTGCAGTTTGGATCCCGCTACCCGGTCATTACCGTGGTCTTGTCCCGATACCGCAGATTGCTACTGTGGTCCCCGATGCCCGGCTCGCTACCGTGGTCATGTATAGTATTGTATATGCATAAGTATTTATATGAGATCCACTGTTTCTCCTCACCTCGAGTGACTGTGACCAGGGCCTAGTTATTACTCTATCACCTTAGTGATAGAGGACTTAGCTTCGTGTGGTCGCCATCTTGCTTGTTCCTGATTCCTTGGATACCCTATGAGTTTTATCTTGTTTACATGTTTTTTTCTAGCCAGTGATTTATCCATTTTATGAGAATTCTTGCTTTAACAGATTTCCTTGCTTTTCGAGATATTCATCTATTATATGTTGTTGTATCTTCTCACTCTCTTGCCAGACCGTCGTGTCTGATCCTTTGCTTTGGTACTCAGGTCCCGTTGCCGGTTTCCTTGAGGAGGAGCCGGAGGAGGCGGTAGGTGAGCCGCATCCTCTAGTTGAGTGGTGCACTGACGATGTCATGTAGACATCGGGTTGCTACAAGAGGCGAAACATTTTGGGAAGAACTTATTAACCATTCTTTTGGGGTTATTATTTTGTAATATTGGCCTTTGTTGGCCTCTAATTTTGGGGGATGTAACTAAATGATATTTTGTCTAACTTTAACAACTTTTGGGAAACATGCTATAGATCATTGCTCTTTCTGATACAGTTTTGATATTTGATGTTAATGCTTGCATGACTAGAGATAGTCCAACGATTTGATTTGCTACACGCTTCCGCACTATAAAGAAACATTCGTGCAAGGTTGTGATATCCTCACCGCGGACACCTGTGGGAAATTAAATAAATTGTATATTGTGGATGTAGGTAATCATCTTGAATAATCATCACACCATAATGTCCCGATCCCGGATTGGGATTTCCGGTCCGGGGTCGCAACAGAGCCTATCATGAAAGTGAAAGAAAACAAAAGCAAAAGCCAACATTAGTACAAAACCAAATAAAATACGAGGGAAACAAATTACATAGGACCCGCCCCATCCCAATCAAAATCCACGTTGACAGAGTAGCACAAACTAGCAAGAGAGTGGGCCAACCAGGCCCATTAATTACTTGAATCATCTCCATTGCAATTGACAAAATACAAAATTTGGTTAGCCCCATCTCCTTAGTGTGACTTAGTTCATTGGGGGCTGCCCTCGCTTCCGCCTCTTCTTTTTGGACCGCGAGTAGCCCTTGCAAGGATGACAGGCCCGTTCAGACACATCATAAATCCGAAGGTGGTTTTGCCATCATCAATTTTGAAGGTGTCATCCAAATAGGTTACTACCAAGTGCCCCACATGCCTTCATGTTAAGCACAAGCCTGGCCCTTAAAAATATGTAAAGCCTGAAAATAAAGGGAAAATTAGCCCACTAGTCGGGAGTCTCGTTCTTATACAACTACCCAGTGTTTAATCCCTGGGTCATCTCCCTTTTCTTCTTGCAAGCAGCCTCTACTCAGCATGTTTAGATGGTCTTCTCCCCGGCATGTGTTGAGATTCACTCCCCCTATAAGTCGGGTCTCCCAAAGGCCAAGCCACCTCAGCTGGTATAAAACAAAGAAAGAAAGAAAGAAAAATGTCAAACCTAACCTACCATGGGCTGAATATAGTGTTAATTAGTAAATGGCCAATTATTTTTAATTACATTTGGAACATTGTCTATGTATCTTAGCTTTAAATATGAATTATGACCACAAAAGATAGAGCCTACCATGCTACCCACCACCCACCTCAGTTATGGTCCACTAGAATACCAGGAGTAGGTCGATCGTTTTACCAAAAATAAAAATAAGAAAATCAGGTTGATCCATCCGTGATTCTCAACATTGGTGATTTTATTCTTAGATAAATTCCTAAGTCAGATGAATCAGGGACATGTTTTTGGACCCAAACTTCAGGCACAGTTTCAGAACCCAAGATTCATAGAAATCTCTTACGAAAAACATATACATACATTGTATTAGTATACAAAGAATACCACCATCATTATTATCATTTTCATTATCAGAAGCCTTTTTTTGTTCTTTTTTTTTGTTTTTTTTTTCTTGTTTTCGCTATCGGAGGGTTTCCAACCCTTTGGACTTGATGTTGAGTTCATGAATTTGCACATTTACGCATTATTTTATAATGAATTAGAGATTTAATTGGATGCATTGCATCATTATTCATCTAATTTCATCATTTCATGCATTTTCACCTAGGAACCTAAATTTTCATACTTTTCATACATTTTCTGTATTAACTTAGATTGTTTTGCAAATTTTCTCCAAAGAGTTCCAGTTGGAGTAGAGCTCTGTCCGAATGGGTTCCGCTTCAATATGGGTTCTTCAGTATTTGATGTGTTGAATTAGAATGTGCAGAAAATGAGAATTGTAGGCCTCTGTCACGGAGCCCACTTTTAAGCACACAGTTATCCGGGGCCCTACATTGCTGAATTGAATGTTGAAAAAGAAGAAAATTAAAGAATTCACCACGTGGACCCCACACACAAGCCATATGCAAATCAATCAAAGGAGGGGACCGCTCATCATGTCAGTTGGAGAATCTTAGAAGACTTCTCATAGGATCCACTATTCAAACAGATGAAATGTCCCACATGGCAGTGTCCGCAATAGTTGCAAATTTGAAATTAGTAATGGATAATTCAAAGAGTACCATTCTGATTGGAATAAAAAAAGAAGAGTTTGAATCATCCACATCTGATGTCCTTTTGAAAATGAAAGTTGTACAGAGATAGAATTCATTGCAAATCAAATTTTAAAAGGCTAATCTCGTTTTTCTCAGGACAACTCATCTTCAAATGGTCATAACTCTCAATCCGACCGTCGGATCGATGAAATTTACCTATCCTTGGAAAATTTATTTAGAATAGATACTCGTGGAGCCCAAGAATGTGCAAATCAGAACTATATTGACAAAGTTATGGATCTGTAGATTTTCATATTCATTTTTAAACGGGATTGTAAATTAAATCCACACAGTTGATAATCAATTGTTGTACATCCTTTGTGGGACCCCATTTGAAGATTTGTCAAGCCACCTAGAGGTTTCCAGTAGCTTTCACCTCATTCAAATTAAAAAATGATAAGAGATACACCTTATCAAGATAATCAAATCTTCAAAGAAGGTGTCCAGATTCAATGTATAACATAATCGGAGAAATAAAAGAAACCAAAAGGTAGCTTACGAGAGTAACTTCCCCCCTTGGATGTCCATAATGATTCTCTCTCATCTTTCTCTTCTTTCTCTAATTAATAGAATTTAAAAAAAAATTTAGGTATTCTGGGGCCCTGTTCCAGAACTAGGTTAGAAGAGTGTGAGAGAAAATTGTAGTTCACATGAAATTCTTAATGAAAATCACATCTTTTGCAATGGAGGAGTAGATCTTTGGATCATAATGTCAGATGAAGTTAAGTATTTTTCATCATTAATCTATGTGATATTTTTGTCTCTTGCGTATTGATTATAATAATAAATTTGCATTCTGTCATTGAGAAACTATGTTATTCAATTTTTTTATTTGAACAATGCTTTAATCTTGTATGTTTTCTTAATAGATTATTCTTAGATTGAAATTCTTTGATTAATATGTGATATTTAGTTAAATTCATAATTTCATTAGGTGAAGGAGATTTTTGCCTTAAATAAATTGTGAAAAATTGTGCCCTTTGATAGATAAATTATCCGAATAAAAAACATTGATTTGTTTCTGATTTGAAGAACTTTGGAGACAAATTTATTTTATATATTGCATAGAATGACGGTGGAACCACTTAATGGATTCATGATATTCTGATATGCATTTTCTCGTATTTTGTTGCTGCACTCTAGATCTAGCATTTTCTCAATCTTAATTATAATTATTTTTCTTTTCTTTATTCTCTTGTCATTATTATTGATAAGAAAAAATCAAATTCGGAATTTTAACTTAGTAGTGCTCCCTGTGGGATTCGAGTTGTACTTGCCATTGTCTCAAAAAGACAGCTGTGCACTTGCAGTATTAAAAGATTGAATTTAAATTCACATCACTAGACTAATCCTTCCAGGCCCAAAGGGAAGCCGAGTAAACACCCATGTAGCCCCAAGGTGGTAGCACTAATGGACTGAACTTTCGATTTCTGAAGAAGGATGAACCAGGTTAATACCAGGACCTTTAACTCCGGAAGAGAGAGGCTTCCAGAGAAACCGTGGTTCTGACCACTCCTCCAACCCCTTGGGGTTGATTATCATAAGTTTTTATCCCGTCAATCAAGGGCGGGCTTCTTTTGGTGCAATGTATTTTAATAAATATTAATACATCAATTGGTAGATTGCTCTCTGAGCATTTTGCAGAGCCTACTACATTTCAGGAGGTGAGGGATAGAAGCTTAAGTCACTGGCTACAGATGGTACAAAAATCACTTCCATGGATGATTGTATGCCATGAGAATTTACTCCAGAACAATCATAATTTTTAGTTTATTGATTGATTTAAAGGGTTCAAAGGACCTATTCTGATATTTCAAAATATACCTGACCTACATGAAACACTAAATAAATAATAAATAATTTGATATATTGGTTGATGCTAGCTAGAACACCGTGCTTAAAGAATGAGCATGGATGTGCGTAAGAAAATAAGAAAAATAGGTGTTTGTGTGATGTTTGTGGAAGATCCTCTAGATTTATTTCTTGTTAAAACATGATTTAAAACACATAAAAGCAAGTAAAAGCAATAAAATATTAAAATATAATTATTACGGAAGACATTAAATAAAAATACAACAAATAAATCTTAAAGCAAACTCCATGCATCAAGTGAGAAAAACTTTCAAAATAAAATGAAGTCATAGGTCTTGATTAGTTTTTCTACTAATATTTTTAATCATCGAAATCTTTACATATTATAAACATACATACTTATATGAAAACATTCCTAGGTATATATTAATAGGGTTTAATATATATATATATATATATATATATATAAGAACTAATGCGAATGATATGGACCATTCATCTCCCATGATATGTCGTAAATAATCTGGCCCACCATCTTTAATCCATGTTGAAGTCTTAGATCCACTTAAAGTAGCTATCAATTTATTGTTCAATTTTCTCAAGATTAGGTATAAGAGCTCCTTTTGTAAGCACTCATCAGTCTTCTAACTTTATTGTAGGATACATAAATACATAAGAAAGTGATAGAGAATGCAGATATGAAAGGATGTGGTTGTTAAATATATTTAGAATCTTTTAAAATATCATCATTAATATTAATTATGATTAATGTGATTAGGTAAATTCAGACATAATATATCTCATTATTATCATTAGATCGGATTGATATTATCAGGCTAAATTTTCTTATTTTATTTTATTGTATTTTATAAATAGAATCTGGAGTTCTCAATAAAAATAATTCAATTGAATGCAGTCTCTAAGGGCACGTTTGGAAAACAGAGATGAATCTTCTATTTAGAGGATTCTCTCCATCTCCCTAGAATCAGCACATCCTCATATAGGATTTCCAATGAGAATTCTATGTTTGATATTGAGAGAGGATTCCTATCATTTGTAAGATGTATGATCCAATGGTTGTAAGCTTTTTTGAAAATATCTCAAAATCCATGAAAAATCAAGACCTCAACTTTCTCCTCAAAGAGGTTCTTGGCCATTTAGAGAATTTGAACGGTTTAGATCATGCAAAGGGAGCCCACAGGAAAAAAAATTTATTTTTTTACAATCTGAAATTTTCTGAAAATATCTCAAGATATAGCATGGATCAACGGCTGAAATTTGATCTAATATTTGTGCTTGACCTGTCGGAAATAAACCACGGTTCAGATCATGGTTTTGGGGCCCACAAGAACCAAAAAAAGGAAAAAACAGGGACTGTTTTTTCATCCCGTTTTTATACAGTATATGTGAAATAAACGGCCACTGATTTTTCGCCTATTACTCATGATCTATAATGATTCAACGGCTGAAATTTGATCTAGCAGTTGTGCTTGACCTTCCGGAAATAATTCGCGGTTTAGATCATGGTTTTGGGGCCCCCAAGAACCAAAAGATGGAAAACAACGGACTGTTTTTTCATCTCGTTTTTATACAGTATATGTGAAATAAGCGTCCACTGGTTGTTGGCCTATTTATCATGATTTGTGATGAATCAACGGCTGATTTTTTGTCATATAGCCGTTTTGGAGGGTTTCAACCTGATTAACGGTTTGGATCTTTATTGTGGGACTCAAAAGATAGGTTTTCAAAGCAAAACCCTCTAACCTTCTTCATCCCGTTTTTTCACTGTAGCATGCACTGTAGCTCCGCCTTTCCTTGCAATGAAGGATTTTCAGCATCGGAAGGGGGGAGGTCTGATGTGAGAAATAATCAGAAGCATGCATTTTGAATGTCTTTCCTCTCAAAATCTACTGTGAACCAAACATCAGAAATCCACGCATTCAAGGAAAAGGTCCGAGGAATCCCCTGCCCCGACTGTTGCCAAACGTGGCCTAAAAGTTTTTAGAGAAGAAAGTGACTTCAAAACAGAGAAAGGATTGTATGGTGCTGCCCTAATAATTAATACCTGGGAAATTATATATGTATAAGTGAGCATAGGATGTGACTGTTCATGTTGGGTGGGTTAGGGTTTTTTTTTTTGGTAAAAGGGTGGGTTTAGGTTAGATGTGGGCATTTCTGTCAGAGTTCTCTGGCTTTCCTTTTCATCGCTTGGCGTGGAAGTTTTTCCATTCCAACTTGGAAAAAAGGTAAACAGTGCTATACTTTTCCATACTTTGGTGGAAGTTTGTGATGGCTTTTGCCCCACCTTCGAAGGAATTGCAATTGAACTGACTTTGAGCATTTCCTTCTATTTCTCACTTACCTTTGTTCAACTTTCATGGTCCACACACATTCCCTTACAAATAAGTATCCATCATCTATTCGCCTTTTTAATGAACAGGCAACTTAAGTTGGCTGAATGAAGTAGACTTGGTGCACTTGTGCTCATTGTAGGGAACTTGGGATTTAAGGGTCAAAGGCGGCCAAAATGCTGCTGCCCATGTGTTCAATTTCCTCAATCCAAATTGGGTTTGGACCATATGTCTTTCATTCTGTGATCCTTCAAACTAGAAAGTTCTTTCTTTTACCAAAAAATTTTTTTTTACTAGAAAGTTCTTTGCATGCAGCCTTGCCCTTGTTCTTTTCTCCCCACCCAGGTTTGGTTTATTCTTGTTTTGTGGAGTGCTATAGAGGAAGGTTAGGCCAGCCCAATTATGTGGTCCAAGTTTTATGTCCAAACTCGATTAATGGGCCTGAAAGACAAGTCTATTTAAATCCCATTATTTTGAAGGTGCAACTAGGTATGTGCCAAGCCTGAACCCCCATGTACTGGCCTGTATGAAAAATAAATTTGCAATTGGGAAAGTTCAGTCTCAAGCCTGGATTCTGAAGCCCAAGTGAGATTTTCCACGTGACAAACATGTATTATAAATATATGGAAATATATATGATGTATATGTTATGATACATATAATAATATTACCTAGGATTGGGGGGCACAGGCTCAACTTTTTATTAATTCGGGCTTGGGCTCAGATCTAGAGATTAGAGTTTCATATGGGCCTCAGTGTAGGCTCGGGCTTACTCACATGGAATACTAGCCTGACCTGCCTGAGTTGCATCCTACTGTGTTAGAATGTCAAGCCTATCACTGACCATGAGCCCATCTTAGCTGAGCTAACTTTCCTCTTGGTACAAACATTTGCTCAGTTCTAGTTAGAGTACTTAGGCGAGCTCCAGTCAATCTAGGGCTGAGAGTTTCTTTTTAACATATGTATTGTAATATTCAAGAGGGAACAATAATTCCTTCTTTTGAACATTTAATGGGGCCTGCATGTTTACGCCAATGATGGAAGAAGAGGGGATGGGTAGGCCCACAAACTGTTTAAGGGTGGATCATTAATGGTCCAAATGAAATCTAGCCCTCTGGGTCCTTTGATAAAGCACTTTTTTATTATTAATTGAAGCATCCTTATTTTTTTTTAAATAATAAATAACTGATTTTCTCTGAAAATGTCTCTTATGAGAGATAAATCTCACCTTATTATGAGATGCTCCCCTTGATCCGTGGTCCACAAGTTTAACAGTTTTATATCAAAGAAGAAAAATCGACCTTCAATTCAATTGTCTAGTTCATCAAAATCCATGCAAATTCATGGAATTCAGTGCCTATAAAGAGGTTGTGAATGTGTGGTGAATTTGGATGGGTCATAAGGTGGGCCCTAGTGAGCGTTCAGATTTGTGCGTATAGTAAGGACAGTCCTTATTGGACCAGTTCCCATATATATATATATATATAATACATTATACATATAAAAAATAATAGAGGTGGGAGTTTTTTATGGAGGTTATTTTTATCCCCCCACATAAGGGAATTTGTCTTAATCACTCTAGTAACACATTCCATATCCCTAACCAGCTAAGTTACAACTGAGGGATATGAGGGATTAGGCACCAATTACTTTATATTGTAATACATCCATCACTAAAATAACAATACCAGTCATGCCTGATCAATATATAGTGAGTGGTTTTTTTTTCCCTTTTTGGTACAAAAAATATATGGTGAGTTAGGGATGATGCTATACCATGGACCGGCCATTAGAAATATTTCATAGCTTCTGCAATTTGTCAGTTGAATTATGAATATTGGAGTCCTTCACTTGTAACATTATAATCAAGAAAACCATTTAGCAAACTTTTTCATTTATAAGATAGGTGCAGATAGTGTGCACTATAAACAGGGGCGCGCAGAACTACACAGATAACCCCTTTATGCATGTTAAAGAAAATCTTGTATTTTTTAACATTGGCCCTCCCCCCAAAAGTTTTACATTTTTACATACTCCCCCAAACCCACCGTAAATTTTCGAGTCCCTCCCCCCCCCGACCATAAAGAAGATGCAAACTTACTATTTCCACTCAACCTACCACCTTTCATCCATCAACCTTCTCCTACTCACTATCCAATGAATTAGGACTGGACTCCAATTTCTTACCTAAAGCCTAAGGGAGGTGCTAATGGGGCTTGTAAGTGCAAAAAATATCACTCACAAGATTAGGGGGTGCCTTTGAGGACTTGTCCAAATGACTATATGAGGTTATCCGCTTCAGGGACTCAGACGAGGTTTGTGGAACTATTGGAAGCTTTTGGGAGAAGGATCAGACGCCTGAAACCTGAAAGGAGAGGAGAAGCAACGGTCAGGGACCCTGGCTGCTGGCAGCGCAAGGCCCTCCGACGCTTGAGTTAATCCTGGCACTGAGCAAAGGGTGAAGTGAGGTGGAGAAGAAGAGAGAGCTCAGAGTAAGGGAGGTCCCTGTGTCTGAACCTCCCTGTATTCTGTATGAGCCTCAACACATATATCTCCTTTTGAGTTTACCTCTTGCCTGTATATGTAGGGGGAGAAGTTCAACCGGAAGCTTCTTTAGTGGAGGTAGGTGAAAAAGGGGATGTCCCATCTGCCCATACCTCGATCCCTGGTGGATGTGACCATTCGGCGCCCATCATATTTGTCAGTTCGTACTGCAGCGTGGCTGTCTTGTCATCTGATACTGCTGCCTAGATGGAGAACTTGGCCGAGGTGAAGTACTGGGCCGAGATGAGCTATCTGGCCGAAGTGAGCTGTCTGACCGAGGTGAGCTATCTGACCGAGGTGAGCTATCTGACCGAAGTGAGTTGTCTGGCCGAGGTGAGCCCTCTGACCGAGGTGAGCTGTCTGGCCGAAGTGAAAGAGTCTGGCCGAGGTGAGCTGTCTGGTCGAGATGAACTGTCTGGCCGAGGTAAACTATCTGGCCGAGGTGGAGCTGTCTGGCCGAGATGAACTATCTGGCTGAGGTGAGCTGTCTGACCAAGATGGAGCTGTCTGGCCGAGATGCCTTTCCCGGCCTTTTCAGAGGCTTGAATGATGGAATTACGCCTAAAAACAAAAAGTCCAATGCATAGGAATGGATTTTGAAGATCTCACCGTTTCCTTTCCAGAATGGGGTTCCGTTCGCGATTCTGACTCCGGAACCCTAATTTCGCCTAGTATCGTTAGGGCGAGATGGGTTGAGCCGAGGTGCTGAACTGGTACTCTTACCGGAGCTGAGCATGATTTTGGTATTGTGAAATTATCCCCACACAGGGCTGTTTTTTATATTCACATGAACAAAACAAAAGTTCAAATTAAAGTAAATGATATTTTAATATTTTCCTTAAAGTAAAAGCCAATATATTCCATTGATGCACATCAGTGAAGTGAATATCATATAGAAAATTTAACTAGTACCCTTGCCAGAACTTGTGATTCTATAGCAAGTATGATTTTTTCTTCTTGATTATTTTGTTAGTTTAAGGGTGCAAAACAACTGGCCTTCAGCTGGTTGATATCGATCCACAAAACTAATGAGTCTTTGACGGGGTAAGCAGCGGTTTTTTTATTGCTTGAGGCTTCTTGTGCATGCAAGCTGGTGAATATCTAATTAGCGAAATTGACTAAGCTGATCAAAATATGCATGTCCTGAAGAACAAGACCAAGAAGAAGAAGAAATCAATTCAACATTTCTAATTCAAATCAAAGGTCATAAGGTGTCCTTCAAACATTTAGATTCTTGAGTGTGTGTGAGCATTCCAGGCATGCAGTCAAACATGATTTACACAGGCATTTGGGTCAAATGAGAGGCATTTGGTCTTCCAAATATTTTAGGCATCAATGAGGATGGTAGATACATGAATCCACGAGTGAGTGGAAATTCAACCGATACACATGCACTGACGCACACATAATAATTATTTCTATTTTAAATTTAAGCCCATGCACTACTAGTTATTGAATGTTTTTGAATCGTCTGAATCCAGGGCCCAGGCCTGCTCCATCAATGGTACGGGTGATATAAAAAGTTCAGCCATTGGGTTTTGGAGACCTTCATGATCAAACGGCTATGATCACAATATCAAGGTGATATTTGACCCATATGTAATTTAAGGAATGACCTAAAACTATCCCAACCATTCACCTTTCCATAGAGTACGGATCCTATGAGGCTTTTACTTAGAGAAATCCTAAGTTAAATTGTAGAATGGGCCGCCACCTACTATAACTGTTGGAAGTAAACACCCTTCATGCACATTTGGTATGGCCAAATTTTACCTCAAATCTTTTCTAATTATTGTAAAGCAACCGAAAAACTATATATGTGACGTAGTTGGACGGGGTAACAGATAGAAATCTACAAATTACATTATTTTTAGTCTATCCGCTCAATCAAAAATACTAATAACAATTGGATAGAATGAGAATAACAAGAGAAAAATATGTAAAACATTTCGTGGAATCAAAGTTAAATCAGATGCTCCAAATAGATAATCATATCTACTTGTCCCTACTCTTTGAAAAATTTTCAAAATATTTCATGAGTTAAAACAACCAAAAGTCCAGTTTTTAATCCTTTTCAATCCTTATACATATGCAATTGAATAAAAAACCCCTAGAAAAATTGCAACCATTCAAACCATCTATATAAAAGAACATGACTAAATAAATTCCTAAAATCCAAACTGAAATGTACCCCTAACACTACACCAAAAATCGGAAATTGGAACGGAAAAGCGTTCCTAATCCTCCCGTTCCTAATCCGTTAAACCGTTCCAATTTCCGTTCCAATTTGGATTAGGAACGGTTGGTACCAAATTGGAACGGAAATTGGAACGGTTTAACGAATTAGGAACGGGAGGATTAGGAACGCTTTTCCGTTCCAATTTTCGATTTTTGGTGTAGTGTAATGGGAAGGATTTGGTTCCCCTATTTGGACCAAACAAGAAACCTTGTTTGGACCAATCAGAGGGTGCCACATGGGGAGAGATGTCAATTCAATGACATTTCATCTCCTCAGTAAAAAAAAAAAAAAGGTTTATTCCCCCATGTGGCGCCCCTTGTTTGGTCCAAACAGGGGATCTGTTTCCTAGTAGGAAATATGTTGTCACAACATCCCCATACTTTATTGATAAAAGTAATTGAATAATTCATCCAATTGGCCTGGTCTAACACGGTGTAATTTGAAAGTCATTTGATCTATGAAAAATGACTATTTACTACAAACACAAAAATAAACTTATTCCACCATCCATCTGAACATGCAGAACCTATGGTTGCATCATTATGCATCAATAAAGAGTATTAGTAAATTAATTTAACAGAAAAAGAGGTGTTACAATAAGTTGTTGTGCAAAGTAAGTAAAGGAACAAGGTTTAGTGATCTAAAACAATTACCATTGACATACTTTAATATCAAGACCGTAGACTTCCTTTATTCACACATTCTCATTCTATTGCCCCAGAATTTTGAACATGTTACTGCAGCATCCCCATTTAAGGTTAAAGATTTCTAAATCAGATGGTCGGTGCCACCAAAATCATTGTGCAACGGTTAGGATTGTTTGTTAGAACATGTGTTTTCTTTCATTCACAGGAACTGTAAAGCTTCGGTACATATGAAGTGTATCTTCTTCTTTTTCTTTATTTAATGAGAAAAAATTTGCATTGAACTGAGACTTTGAATATGGAAAGGAGATTCCAAGGAAACATCCCTACAACTTGTCAAATTTTTTATTGGTTTCAAATATCAAACTCTCCCATTTCTCACTTTCCTTTTAATTGTCCGTAGGGATAAACAAGGAAAGTTGTAACAAGGGTCTCTAGAACAAGAAGGACCTTTTCCTTGCCTTTCCTCGCTTGTCAATCAATCAAAGGAAAAGGTTTACAAAAAAAATGGATTCTTTCAGTTCTCATTTCCATGTCTTTCATTCCATTCAACTTCTCTCTCCTTTTCCACTCTTGTGTAGACAAAGCAAATGCGTTCAATGCTCCAAACAGCAAAAGGAGCTTGAAAGTTTTGTGTCGTGTAGAAAAATTGTAGAGAAACCTTCCAACGTCAAAACTCGTGAAGCTTTCACCACTTACTGCTTCATGAGGCCGAAGCTTCCATGAAGGATAGTATAGTAGAATTTATGTAATCAAACACCAACCAAGGGACCCACGTGTACTAAACCAAGGGCGGCACTTACAGATCCAGTCTGTAGAGAATAGTCCCCAAAATCAGATCATTCATACTATTCTATGAGAAATATCATTCATACTATTCTTACCTCCAACTGTAGGCATTCATTTGTTGATTGGGACCGTGAACTGTATATCCATTTAACTAGATGACCAGCAATCCAGCTGTTTGGTTCTTTTGGAAATTATGATTTTTGTGCCTATGAACTACCCACAGAGAGATCAGCTTTTGGACGGTTGGGACTGAGGTACAGTACTTGTGTCCTTTCAAATTGATCAAGATCTTATTTCAGAGTAACTAATACCCTGTTCAGAACTCGGAAGGCATAAAGAAAGCATAGACCACATGTCCTATCTACGGCTATAATCAATCAAAAAAAGTGTTTCGTGTACGTTTAAGGTAATGGGTCAGTCACTCACGACCCTAAAAGCTGCTTAAAGTAGAAAAGGGTACGTATATTGATGGCAACTTTGCAAACCAAATCCTTGTATGGACTAGAAAAACACAGAAAAAAGACCCACACATCATCTCTTCCAATGTCAGTTTTCCGACTTGCGTGTGCTTTGCATTTTCCAGAATCTTAGTCATTGCAAGTCCATTCAAATAGCTCCATTTTACTATAGCCTTCCTCCCTTCTCGGTTACTTCCTTTTTGTCATCACCTTATTGGAAACCTTGGGTCCTGCCCAATAAGGAGATGCAACTATGCAAGGGGGATGCATCTTTGTATTATCAATTCGATTGAGTAACAGCAATGCAGCTATAGTGAGAGAGATGTAATGGAATTCCCAAAGGGCCTTTTCTCCTTTGATAAATACATCCATAGTTATCAAGAGAGAGCGACTAGTGTAGAGTAAGAGAATATTAGCCAACGAGGAGACTTCATGTTGTTTGTATATGTAGTGTAGCTCATGTAGCCCACTTAGATGATGTCTATAAATAGGAAGAGGGCAGATAGACCTATCTATGGACAAGGAGAGCCAAAAAATCAGTCCCGCCAAATCACCATAGCTGTTGATTTAAGAGTTTTAAAGTTTGATGACATCTTAATTATAAAATTGTTTTAGATTAAATCCAATAGCAAGTGAAGGTTCAGTGCCTAAAATTAGGCTTGATGCCTTATTATGTATGATAAACTAGAAAAGATATTATATCGATCAAAGGTTGGCCCAAGTGGGCCAAATAAAATTGGAGAGCAAATGCACTATGCTCGTGGGAGACCATTTTCCAAATAGAAAATGGCCCAAGAACCACTTTGAACTTTCCTCACGAGGTTAATAAAACTCTAATTGTCATGCACACGACAGATTCTAAGGGAAATACACTAAAAAACCTCTTTCGAAATTAATTTCTTTTTAATGCAACAAATACTTGGAAGCATACTTTCGTAAGTAGTAGGTAATTAGTGAGAGAGAGAGAGAGAGAGAGAGAGAGAGAGAGAGAGAGAGAGAGAGAGAGAGATTGATTTATGAACAGAGGTCAGGGTAGAAGGGGAGAACCAATTTCACCAAACCTTACTGAATGTTTTTTCTTTGAATTTTTCTGTGGCTGGTCAAGAAGACAGGGTCATCACTCCATAACTATATCCACACGCACTAACAATCCATCTTCCATCCTCCATGAGGCCCATCCACGTGTACTCCATCAGACCAGCCAGCTGGTGAATTCTCGTTGACAAGACCAAAGCCAAGTCTTACATCTAGCATTCACATACCCATCAACATTCACGCCTAGAGGGTCTAAACGTCGTTTTGAACGGCCATAATGTCAGCTTTAGGAAGTTTCTCATGCGTTGCCGTGAAAATCGTATAGACTTTCAAAGAAATCAAATTATTCTAGAAATCAAATCATTCCCATAATTTCACACTCTAAGTTTCATTGAGTGAAAAGATTACATTTATAAGTAGATATAAACTAATTATATCCAGAGGATAAGGATAATCCTATCAAACACTAAAATCCTAAGAATCTTCTTTAACAAGTCCATCATAATCTATAAAAAATTGAAAAGCATTTAAATTCTTTCAGAAATAAGAAAAAAATATTTTTTTTACTTCATATAAAACCATGTGTTTCAAGGATCTTTGTGTTTGCACATAATACAAAGAAAGTTAATCCATCGCCAAATGAGGTTCACCTAAAGATAACTAAAGAGTTCGGGATGTGAAGGATATATAAGAGGTGAGGGATGAAGAATAATAAGGTAACAATGTAGAATGTACCTTGCATCGATTTGAATCCTTTAGGTGATAGTTGGGTATTAATTTTTCATCTTCCCTTGTTTCAAGTTCCCTAAAAAGAGAAGTTATTTGATATTTTTTTTTAATATTCACTCTTTATTCTCCGAATTTAACCACTAAAATAAAGAGTCTTAGAATTTCTAAAAGATCAATTGCATAAAACAAACAAGCCCTAAATATCGAACCCAAAATCTTTGAAAACGCGCAATTACGTGTATGGTTTTAGAAAATTAAAACCCCACCCCCCGATAAAGTCATGATATTCGGAAAAAAAAAATTGTGACATGAACAAGTAATTATACTTGCATCAAATTATCGTTATAGTATCATGGTATTTTCATAAATTGACCTCCGATACTTGGGACATGCCTGAGGCTCGATTTACAGCTTCCACCTAACATTCTTATGAGATTTACAATCGTTTGATTCGATATCTAGAAACTTTCATCTGGACCTTTCTCTGGACTTCCTTTTTAACTCTCCCAAAGTTGATAAATCAACCTTTGTTCATTTAAGGGATGACCGAGTTAGTAAATGGCAGTACTGGACCTACAGTGTGTAAAATCTAGCTATCAATGGACCCATCTGATACCAATTAAATACCAACACTATACATAACTTGGGGCTGCGTACGCTCTCTATCACGTGACTCATACCACGGCACCCTTATAAATACCAGCACAACTTCGCATTGCAAGACACAAGAAAACCAATTTAGAGTTTATAAACACCCCCATATCAAACCAGAAGTTCTCGAAAGCCCTTCATGGCCAGCTATAAGAATAACACCATGGAATCAAAGGTGGCCATTATAGGGGCAGGGATAAGCGGTATCGCCGCAGCCAAACAGCTTTCCCACCTGAAACCGGTGGTCTTCGAGGCCTCCGGTTCGATTGGTGGGGTGTGGAAGCACTGCTCGTATCGGTCGACGAGGCTTCAGACGCCTCGTTGCGACTACGAGTTCTCAGACTACCTTTGGCCTGAGAGAGATAATTCCACGTTCCCTACTTCCACCGAAATCTTGGAATATTTGCATGGCTATGCTACTCACTTCGACGTGTTGAAGTGCGTCCGGTTCAATTCCAAGGTGGTGGAGATGCGGTTTATTGGCGAACCGGATGCTACTGGTCCGGGTGGGACTTGGGGTGCTGATGGCCGTCCCTTGGCCGGCCGACCGGTCTGGGAGGTTGCCATCAAAACCAATGGATCAGATACAGTACAGGTTATTACCTTATATTATAAGAGTATGATTATTCATGAAATTATTGAAGGTGGTGAGTCTAAGACTATCTGGGCTTGAGCCCGGTCCGGCTCTATGTCCATTAATTCTGGCCAGCTTCTTGGACATGCATATGGTCTGAATGGCTGGACCCATATACTATATATAATTACCTTACATATACCATAATTATAAAAATGTTAACATATCACATAAATACAGAACGGCAACAGACCAGCTGGTTGTTTAATTATTCAAATTTATTTATTTTTAGTGAATATAGACTTGTTCCCGGAGCACAAATTTGGATCCGAAGAGCATAATCGGGGATTTTACGAGGGGAAGTGGGCTTGCCCATTTTCTATGTAGGATCGGACCCTGGTGTGTGGCCTTAACCCGGCCATTCAAAAGCTGGAGTGATTCTAGTCAAAGATTGAAAAGAGGGAGATTTATACAAATTCTGATTCCTGGATTGCAATTCCAAGAAATTAAGGAATCCCATTATTCAAACATCTCGTGGTGCCATGAAATAATATATGCTTGGCACTACTCGTTGGTGGAATCCACCAATCCTCGTAAAAGGTTCCTTCAACATTCCCTAGAGTGTAAAATTCCATGCATCCAAGACTTCTTTAACTAGTCGGTTGTTGTGACTTGTGAAACATGACCAAGGTGAGATCATAAAAGTTCATGGCCTAATATTAGTAAGTTCCTACAGTTGTTCAAAAATAGCCAAGTACAAGTTTCCATTATAATAGTATCATTTCTATATTATTCCCAGTTCCCATCATATATATGTATTTACTGATTGGTTCTGTTTTACTTTCTTCCAGCGGTACGCTTTCGAATTTGTTGTGATGTGCATCGGAAAATATGGCGACATACCCAAAATGCCTGTTTTCCCAATGGAAAAGGGGCCTGAAGCCTTTACTGGCAAGGTCATGCACTCCTTAGATTACTGTAAGCTCAACAAGGAAGAAGCAACTCAGCTAATGAAAGGAAAGAAAGTCATCGTAATTGGTTACAAGAAATCAGCTATTGATTTAGCTGTTGAATGTGCTGAAGCGAATCAAGGTATACATAGTTTCAATAGTCTACTAATGTTGAGACGTAACACATACATCCCAAAAAGGTAGTAAAATAAAATTGTTTTCTCTAAAAGAAAGTGATTTTTGGTCATCACCATGAAATAATCCTTATATTCGATATTCGCTTTGTTCAAGATCATTTGGAATGTTTAACATGTTCTAGACACCAAAAAAGTGATATGGCTCTGTGATATGGTTTGTGTTCTTTATTCTCAAGGGCATGTTTATATACAAAGTTTTTGAAAGCATTCTATCTTTTACAATGATATTATTTTTTTATCAAAGCATAAAAGTTGAAGTTTAGTTTCTATTTTTTTAGTACAGGAAAATATATTTTGAAATGAAATCTACATTTACCTATTTACCTCTTGGTTCCAAAATTCAATTTTCAGAGAAGTTGTGGAATATGCTTTCTTGCAAGAAAAAAAAAAGTCATCAAAAACATTGAAAATTTTCTCCTTTCAACCAAGAAAAGAATTTATTTTTTGTGAAAAATGCTTTCAAGTGGCAGGGAATCATCGCCATAAAGTGATTTTATTTTATTTTTTTATTTTTTTTGTTGTTGTCGTCGTCGTCTGTGTGTGTGAGAGAGAGATTGGAAAATATAATTGCTTGCTGGCCACTCTTGAATTTGCATGCCATTTACTGTGGTAGATCAGATACGATTGAATTTTTTATTGTGTGGTCAAAGCCGTTGAAATTTAGACTTTATGACAAATGCTACTAAACACGCCCACGTGCGTCGTCTCTTTTTTGGAGAAAAGTCAAATGACGTGAACCTTTCGTTCCGAAAGGTCGATTCTCGTCTACGAACTATACACCGAATCATGGTGTAAACCCACCCTGATGTGTACGCGCGCACGGCAGTCAGTCAATTAGAGTGTGCAAATTAGGGTCGAGGGACTGGCAGGCCATAGTTGCACTGAATTTGGGCTGTGTTTTTAGGCCACCGGGAATAGATTTGACCTGGTCTTTTTCACCAGTGATTAAACATCATAGAATCTGTGCATGTGTTCGAACAAGTAATCGATTTAGCAATAAAAATACTCTGATTGAAGTGAAATTTGATACAATATAAAAAAAGATGGGATAATCATTCTAAATGTTGTTGTGCAACTTCCATTGGTTGATTTATTTATAGTGATAGTCAGAGAAGGATTTAGGGTTTAGGAAACCCATTAGGCCGGCCATAATTCTACAGTTTTATGTACTTTTTTGAATTTATATTTGAGTCAAGGGGCATATTGGAAACTCCTCTTAGATTTATTTGATATGGATTTTAAACCTATGGGAATAATTTTTCTCAATGTAGTGACAAAGAAAGAGGAAGGAGACTGCACTTAGTTTTCACGAAAAAGTAACAAGTCTAACATGTTGGGTTTATGGGTTTTGGCTTGTTTTATAGGCCCAATTTAGTTGAGGGGTAATTTGGTCTTTATGAATTTTTGTAAATATTCTTTCAAAAAAACATATGCACCAAATATTAGGCAAACACTTCTCCATGAAAAGCTGTTTTTTTCTTAAAAATATCGCTGCACAAATTGTGGAACCTTAACAAACGATTGCTTTTGTAATTTACAATTTTTCAAAGATTATCATAGAAAAAGTTAAATAAAATGAGAGAAATGTATATCATTTCCGCTGCTTCTCCCAATGCCTCTAAGTTTTGGTAAGATTAATTAGTAGAAGAAATTTAAAATAGCATTAAAGTCACCTGGTTGGAAATTCCAATCCCATGAGGAATAACTTGGCACTATGAGTATTGTGAAATATGTGCCAAACATGTTCCAAGCAAGGCTGATAGTTGAAAAATATTTTCACAGTTGCTACTGACGCATGAGGTTTTGATTGAGAAAATGAAAATACTTTCCAACAAGATGCATAATTAGCAGCCGATAGCACGACAGTTTCAGTTTTGACCACATGGTGTTCGAAACCATGTTTTAAAATGTGGATGGTAGGGATAATTTAGACATCAACTAAAGTCATATAACTGTATATAGTGGACCTTGAAGAAAAGAGAAGACTTGTGTAACATGCTCTAAGGTCATTTAATATGAAGGTTGACAATTTCACTTCTTTTGTTCCAATTTAGATGTTAAAAATATTTTAACTTTTCAACATTAAGACTAACAAGTAACCATAAAATTCAAAAGACATGCATGCATTTTTCACACCACCTGTATTTTCTATTGACTTGGGCATGTTGTTTGTTTGGGTCGAATTTTCCATTAAAGGAGAAGATGGGCAGCCCTGCACAATGGTGATAAGGACATTACATTGGACTGTTCCCTCATACTGGATTTGGGGTCTGCCATTTTTCTTGTTTTATTCAACAAGGTCTTCCCAGTTTCTTCATGAAAGGCCCAATCAAAGCTTTATGAGAAATCTTTTCTGCCTCCTCTCATCTCCAATGGTAAAACTTCCTTAGTTGCTGATTTTTCAAATAATGTAACTATTTTGTTTACTAGATAACATCCTTTTTCACCACTAATGATTTTGGACTAATTAGATTTTTATTATAGTGGAAGGAGATTATGATTATGGTTAGAGCTGACCATCAATTCATTGATATTAATTGACTTGTATGCACCTCTTATGCTTGATTTTTTATGATGTGATCTTCCTGTAGAAAATAGCGGTTTCAAGGTTTATTGAGTCTTATTTAGCATGGAAACTGCCTTTGAAGAAGTATGGACTGCTACCAGATCACCCATTTGATGAAGATTATGCATCATGCCAAATGGCCATATTGCCAGAGAACTTCTTCTCGGAAGCTGATGAGGGAAGAATTTTGTTCAAAAAGTCACCAAAATGGTGTTTCTGGGAAGGGGGGATTGAGTTAGAAGACAAAACCAAGTTGGAAGCTGATGTTGTTTTTCTTTGCACTGGTTTTGATGGGAAATCAAAGCTCAAGTCAATACTTCCTGAGCCCTTCCGAGACTACATAGAGAACTCTTCTGGAGTGATGCCTTTGTATAGGTATAGGTCCTCTCTCTCTCTCTCTCTCTCTCTCTCTCTCTCTCTCTCTCTCTCTCTCCATCTGGAAAAAGAAATGGTCTAGCCCGTCTGGCCCACAAGGCCCCCTTGTCTATCTCTCACTCTCATGCCTGTCTGTTTCATGTAATTATGAGGAATTATAAAACTTAGGAATTGAATACGTGGCAATTCGTGTTCAAATGAACTGAATAATGACATGGAAATTTATCTACCGGAGGAAAGTTAAAAGCAGAGAGGTGAGGATGAAAGGAAATAAGGTGGAAAAGTAGACGGGACCTTAACTTTTCTAGCTAGGTACTATGGTGACATCCGGGTATTAATTCTACATCTTCCCTTGATTCAATTTCCACTAAATGGGAGGTTATTTGATGGTCATATACATTCATCTTTGGTTTTCATTTGATGGTCATATACATTCGTCTTTGTTTCTCTTGGTTGTATCTCTTCTCCTCTTTCAATTCAATTCTTGCAATTTCGCAGGCGAAAAGAAAAAAAAAAAAACAGCCCTTAAATATTGACTTAGATTATCCTATCGCCCTCATCCTTCTACCCTCTCCCCCCATTGATATTCATTGTAGTAGGCCCCACAAGACTTATCCTTTTGTGGCCCAAAATTTCCAGACCTTCTATAACATGCATATACTTATTTGTATGTATGCTCTAATGTATTTATGCTAAATAAACACTGATTTTTTTTATTATTATTTTTTTTCAATGTGACAGGGGTACAATACACCCAATGATTCCACATATGGCATTTGTGGGCTACTTGGAGAGTGTATCAAACCTCCACTCTGCTGAGTTGCGCTGTAAGTGGCTGGCTCGACTAATTGACGGCCATTTCGCACTCCCCACTGCGGACAAGATTCTTCAACAGACAAATGAAGAAGTTGAAGTCATGAAGAGAACCACAAGATTCTACAAGAGACATTGCATTTCTACTTTCAGTATCAACCACAGTGATGAGATATGTAAAGAAATGGGATGGAGCACTTGGAGGAAGACCAACTGGCTCTTGGAGGCCTTCAGTGCTTACAATAATCAAGACTACAAAGAAAATTGATGACGTAATATGCCTTAGTTTATGTCAAGGAAGATGGCTAAAAATTGTGTGGGCTACATAGGTTATTAGTATATGAAGTGGGTACCCTACGTCCTCTACATATATAGAAAAAAAATAAAAAAGAAATAAATGAATGCTAGTGTTGTCTGATTAAGAGCACATAAATTAAAGCTAATGTTGCACGTGTACAAGAGCAGACAAATAATCCTATAATATCAACTTGAATGTGGCTATGTTTTTTTTTTTTTTTTTTCCTTTTCTTTTCACTTCCAATTTTTTTAGTTTTATTTTATATCTTTCTGATAAGATATAAGGTGGTGTCCTGCCTGCGTGGCCTACTTAAAACCGCCACTCATTATGATTTGCAATGCCTGACTAGGTCTATTTGTTGATGAGGTTTACCTAGAAAGCATGTTGATCGTATGTATGAGCATATGATCAACTTATTAACAATTCAATGGAGTGAATCGTGAGTTTTACATGTAATCAACCTCTTGATTGACTCAAATATATAGAAATGAGATTTTGACCCAACATCATGTGGAGGCGGCGCCTGCCACCTCAGCTGCCATGTTTTATAAAAGTGGACCCCACTAGAGAGAATTTGGCCTCCACCCTTGCACAGGAATAATGGCTTCTTTGCAAACCGAATAAATAATACCAACTAGCACGAAAACCCTTGCTAAGCACGGATATGCACATTCAATTTAAATTAAACAACAATAGATTAAAAAATAATAATCTATATTGCAAATTAAGCATTCATAATTGACTGAACAATTAAATAAGCCAAAAATATGTATGCCATATGTGGAAAATGCAAATCAAATATACTGGAAACCAAAAAAAAAAACAAATGGTGCAGTACTTCTCGGCTTCCAACTTCCTCTATGAACCTCCAGAGTTGTTTGTGTAACTTAGCAAAATGAAAGAGTAAAATGAGCATATAAAGAGGTAGATGGGAGGTGAAGTGACTGGTTGGTGAGAGAGGAGAGTGTGAATCACGAGGTAGAAATTATAAGTAAAGATAAGTGGGTTGGATGTTTGTTAGAAGTCGTTTGGTAGATGTGAGTTGCAAGAGTGGGGAAGTGTATAAAAGAGGACCAGCTACGGTTGTAAAAAAATAAATGTAACTTCCAATCAAAATATAAAGTACGGTCAAAATTAGATTTAAAACCTTTCACTTTCATATATTATAATACGAAGGAAAGTAACTTTCATAAATGGTTTAAGGAGGCTTCCTCTTTTCCTGAACACGAGTAACAATAAATTGGAGGAGTTACCAATGGAAAAGAATAATATTAATAAAAAATACTAAAAAAACATTTTTTGATAATTTTAATATTTATTATTCAATTTTAAAAGATTCAATCACAATGATAACATTAAAGATTTAAAAAAGTAGATTAGATGATTAAATCTCACCAATTTGATGCGACCAAATGGGTCGAGACACCTAAAACTTGATCCAACTTGAACTTGTCAAGGCCACTTCTAACTCATGAATGGTCACCAAATTAACCGGACTCATTGCTATGTCTATATGTGAAAGATTTTAGAGCGCATGGTTGTTTGCATAAAACACATATAGAAATTGAATATATAAGAAATCATGGTCAAACTAGCTCGATGGTAGGATTATTAAATAGGAGAAAAGTGAAGAATATGAGGTGAGTGGTGACGCATATAACGTAGCATTAGCTAGATGAGACATTGACTTATTTTAATTACTAGTGTGAGGGTTGTGTATCATTTCTCATCTCCCTTTAATTCGATTTTCATTTAAAAGGAGGTTATTTAATGATTATTTTTGGATATTTACCTATGATTCTTCATGTTTAATCACTTATAGAAATACAAAATAAAAGTTCAATTACATGAGACAAATGTGCACTTATTACGCCAATACAGTAACTTTAGTGAGAGCCACTTTCCCCACCCCTAGAAGCAATAAGAGATCAATTCTTGGTCCAAGTGCTAATGGTAAGGGACTTGGGAAAGGCTGTGTGAGTATTTATCATGAAAAAAATTATAAAAAATAAAAATCCAAGTCTAAAATTAGTTCTCTCTCTCTCTATCACAAGTGTATTATAATTTCTGCTTTCGAGCATCTTGGGCGTTTAAGATTTTTGCAATTCAGCATTTCTTTAATTTAGAGTTTTGTTGAATTTAGAGCATGCATCATTTTTTTTAGTTCCATTTGTCAGAATTTTTTTTATAGAAATGCCATTGTTTGGATATGAAAGGTTTGGATTTGTTGTTGATGGCTAGAATTTTAAAATTCTAGCTTTTTGAAATATCACTTTTAGCCATTCAAATTCTCTAAATTTCAACATTTGGAATGCAATAGTGATTTGAGCCTGGGGATTTTGCGAAACACGTTAAGGTAGCATTTGAAAAATCCAGATTTTGCGAAAATTCAAAGGGCCAGCGTTTTTATGAACAGAAATTCTTTGAATTCAACAAACGGCCCTTGATTTGAGAACTTCAATAGATTTTGTATTTCATGATTTTTTAATTTTCTTATTGAGAGGATCGTTTATAAGTTTATATCATTTGGGCAGTTGGGGTGATTTAGAATTCCTTTTAATTTGGGGACTTCATGAATTTGTAGTTTATGTTGATTGGTTTAACATGAGGATGATGTTAATCTACTCATGTTATTTGGTATTGTTGGTGCCCTTAATTTAGGGTTTTGAATGAGGTGAGGTTTTCTACAAAATTGGTAATTTGAGGAGAGAACTCAAAACTTTGGGTTAGGTTCGGGTTAAGGGGGTTGGGCTCGGGTCAAGGTTAGGGTAGAAAGGCTATATATGTAGGGATGTAAATGGGTTGGTTTCAATCTGAGTCCATGGTGGATCCGGAATTAAAACTGTTAATAGGAAGATAAATCCGGAACTAATTTGGAACCAATTTCCTGCTTCCAAAACCAGAGCCATTAATAGGAAGATAGAACTTGAACTGAAACCGATTTGTATATGGGATGGGTCCAGGTTGGATTTGAGTAGAGAATTATATGGAAAAAAAAAATTTAGGAGCAATTCTCATTTGAGGTAATTTTTGGGTCTACGCCGGGGTGGGACTAAGGGGGAACTAGACCTGAGCGAATCCAAAAAAGAATACAAACCCAGACCCGTTTACCAAAAAAGGATCTCGACCCAGACCCGTTTACTTTTTTAGATCAATAAGAATCCAAACCCACTTATTAAGTTCGAACCCCCAGGTATTTGGAGAATTGTGGAAATGTTCAGGTAGGCTGAAGATTATTTACAGGTCAGGCTTAGGTTGGTATCAACAGGCCCTGCCTGACCCAAGATTTTGAATTTCAAAACGCCTTCATCGAAATTTCCTTCTACCGTTCGAACGCCACTCCCCAACGGTCGCATATTCAAATTTCTTCCAAAGCGGAGAGAAGATTTTAAAAAAAAAATCTCACGGACTTCTGCAATCCTTCAAACTATATTTCCAGAACGGAAGAAATTACAAAAGAGGATCACAAGAGATTGAAAGAATCCCATTAATTTCTTACAGTTCCCATGGCCATTTCTGATCATGAAATGATTGAAGAAGAAGAAGATTACCAAGAAGATGATGAATCAGGGACTGAACTTAACGTTTCTGATGATTCTGAGGAGGACCCAACTTATGATTTCCTCGAAAAGACCCGTTTGGGTCTTTCTAAGCTTTCAGTGAAGAAATCCAAGTCTCGGTGAGTGTTTGATTCATTGGATATTTTTCATTGTTATTGTTTCTTTCCTTTTTGGTGTTTTTTCTTCTCCTATAATGATGGACTAGCACAAGAACCCGTGCTGAGGACGAGTAACTCCATATAATGCAGACCAAATATTCATTGACCGTACCTAGTTTCGCAATTGATAACAAGTAGATTAGAAAGCAAATAAGAGGATTGATGTTAGAAAATGTGAAAAAAGGAAGAAATGGGAGCAAGAGAAGATAAACATTGGTATGTATGTTTCACAACCAATTAAAAACAGAATAGGTTAATACAATAAGCATTCACCAATAGATGGCAGATTAGTTGGTTTACAATTCTTGAAGTGAAGCATGGTCAGAAACCCAATATGAGACACCCAGGTCAAATTTACTATACATAAAAGCTACTTTCTCGTCCATTCCATTCTTGAGTGTTTGATTCATTGGATATTTTTCATTGTTATTGTTTCTTTCTTTTTGGTGTTTTTTCTTCTCCTATAATGATGGATTGATTGATGGTGCATTCTCATTGACTTTGGGTCTTTTCATAATCTGGATAGGATTCCAAAAGAAGTGGATCCTGGGAGCGAGGAGTCCGACTTTGTGGAAGTAAAGGTGCCAAAACTCGATAAAAGTGATGAGAAATGCTTTGACCAAGTCGAAAAGATCATTCAAGGTTAGTTTCGTTTTATCCTTTCTTTTATACTGATTTCAGATAATAAGAAAAACAAGATTTTGAAGAGTAGCTGAAATCAATAAACTATTCCTAAATCTGCAAGACCGTATTGTGGATAGTTGGATTTTCTTTGGCTAGATGGCAATAGATATTAGAATAAAAACATTGACAGCATTTACTGTTGGTAGAGTTTTCTGGAATCAAACAGAAAGGATTTTCAATTCCTCAAAAAATCTGAAGGCATTTGAAATGTAAAAGAAAAACTTTCCCCTTAACTTTCGGTGTTAACCCAGAAATCAGCAATGGCCCTTGAGTTTTCCCTCTTTCTGAGGACAATATTAGTGATTGGTGGGTATTTATCAATTGGGTTTTAGACATATTGTTTTATGTCATCTGAGTGACCATTTCCTGCCCTCCAACAATACAGAGTTAGGAGTGTAATGCCATCCACCAGCTTATGGAACAGATCAATGCAACAATAGTTGATGGAAAAGAGGATTAGTTTGATACTATCTTAGTAACAGTGTATTGAAATGGATAAGCTAGACACCAGAAAATATTTGTGCCTGTTCTAATTTGTGTTTTTAATAACAATAACAGCTGGTCAGCTAGAAAAGCTGAAAGTCGAACAATGCAAGGTTTATCTTAGGAAGTATGGGCTGAGGTTAACAGGAAAGAAGGATGTCCTCATGGAGCGCATCAGAGAGCATCTTGAGTAAGTACTTCCTCAATTTGTTTGTGCAGTAATCATCAAAAAGGCCGAACTTGGTGTATAAACAGTCTATGCCGCCAATTTGTTTGTGTAATGAACATGGTTACAATTAAGGGTGTGTTCGTCTGCTTCGTTTTGACTTACCTAGGAATTTATGTTCATGGCTGGGTAATTATTTCCTATCGAAGGGTAGACTATTTGATAGCCCTTCTTGGGTCTTCACCTTTACTCCAATTTTAGCCCTTCTATTAGGAAGGCATTGATAAGAATTCCTAGGATTCTATACTGATCAAACAAACAGGCCCTAAGTGCCCATTTGGGAGAAATTTTCTCCTACAAGCAGCCACTTGAGCTACTCACAAGACTACACTTGCTGGTTTTGTAAAACCTGAGTTGCCTTAAGGCTATAGTTGTTTCATTCTTTGCAACACCAAAGACCAGGTAACCAATGACCTGGTATTAGAGTTACATAAAACCTGTGAATCCAAAGGAACCCTAGGGAATCCTTAGCGTGTGTGAGCAGAGATCATCATTGAGCATGACCGGGACAGGACAGTAGATGTGGGTTTTGACTTTTGACACCTTATTTGTGAGTTCATTTTATTGGAAAAAAAAAAGGCCCTTTAAGTTCTTAATCCACATGCATGTTTATAATCCAAATGGCATGTTTCAGGATCATTGATGAGGGTGGAGTGAAAAAGTATCCCACCTCTAGCTTTGTTTTGAACTGCAAAGGTATGGACTTTTGTTAGGTGTACTGACAACTGCGTATGCAAAAGAAACATTTTAAGCCCATATGAATTTTCTATTTTGTTCTTTATTAATAAGTTAATGTGGTTGTTTGCAGGGGATGCATGTACTGGAGATGTGGTGATGTTTGAACAAAATGTTTATGAAATGTAATCCTTCTTACCAATCCCATGTCTTCATAAAGAGTTTTAACTAAAAACTTTTTTGTTCAGTGGTACTAAGATTTTAACTAATAAATGTAATCATTCATATAGAGCCCCAACTCTGGATATTAAAAAAATAATAATAATAACAATGATCAAAGCAAAAAAACAAAAAGTAAACTTCTGTTTTATCATCTTTCCTATTGGTTATTTTCATTCCTTCATAGATCTGTATTCTCAGGTTTAGCATAGCATCTAGGAGTGCTACTGGTCCACCGAGTGGTACTAGGATTGTTGTGGGTCGTATTGTAAAAGAGAGCTATGGTGCTGCCAAGCAACAACATACTTTCACTGTGAGTTCCATCTTGCATCCTTTCAGTTGGCCTTCTGTGTAGCTGAAATCAATTTCAAATAATTGTGTTTTTTCAAAAAATTAGTTGTTACATTTGGGATATTTAGTTGCAAATATTGTATAAATACCCTACTTAATGAAGATATCAGCATATAGCGGTGCAGAAGTTCTTCCAAAATTATAAGAATTCACGTGCTTCCTTTTTGTTTTTCTTGCTGTTATGCCTCAAATAATTTTTGCTTCCAGTGAACACCCCACTTTGACTTATCAGAAGCATCTAAATGTTGTGCTATGTATGCAGTTTAATTATATACATTGAAGCACACTGATAAAAAGTTGTAGCGCAATCTCTTATAGCCTCAAAAAAACACTGACCTTTTTTTCTAAATGATTATAAGTTGGCATTGTTTATTGCATATTGCTAAGAATAAAGAAAATTAAAAAATAAAAAAAATGCATGATGCAATCTTCTTTCTCACTGTAACTCACACATTAATATGGTTTTAGATTGAAGTGTTGTGGAGCCGAGGAGAGAAACCGTTGCCTCCTCTTCACCCTCTCCTCATCAAAGGAAGAAACCTCTATAGGTTAAAGACAATGAGGCAGGTAGGTAGGTTGTATAAAAAAGTCTTTGTGCATGTATATTCTCTTAATCAAGTTATAATATAATTGGTGATTTCTTTTCTAAATTCTAGCCATGGGCTGATGAAGATGAAAGAAAGAAGGTTTTGCTTGAGAAGCATTCAAGGGGCCATGTTGCAAGGAGCAGTAGAGAAACAAGGATACAAGAAAAGGAAATGAGGAAGATGGGCACTAGCCTGAGGTAATTTTTCCCTTGGGAATGGAAGCAGATCACATTCATTTTTTTCTCATTATTTCAGGTTTAGCATAAGAATAGCATGAAAAACAGGAAAAAAACAAGAAAAAATAGATTGAATGATTTCTCTCCAATTCTAATTCCAGTACGGTACTGTTCACGGTATTATAGTGTCCTAGTTCTGTCATTAGTGTTCCTTCTTAGAAATTTTTTGGCCTACTTTTGTTCAGTTCATGGAACTTTTGATAAAATTTCTGTCATTAAGATGCTGATCTCTAAAAAAAAAAAGCCGATCCCAGTAAGCCACATGTAATCAAGCATTTATGCTTCATGGATCCCAATGCACCATCAATCCCCAAATCAATGGGATAAGGCTAGTCCATATTCTTCGCAACTACAAGTACTTTCCTAGCTAATGGCAACAATGAAGGCTAATCCACTAATCCATATCTGATGATGATGGCAACAATGAAGGGTAAGTTTTCCTAGCTGGGAAGGAGCATGCCAACATCATCACACCCTTATCTTATCTCATTCATAGAAAAATGGCTCCTCATAATCTTTTATCACATATCCTGGCAGTCCCATCCTTATTGATTCATAATCTTTTATCATATTCTAGTCCATATTCTTCGCCTGGGATTCTGTAGTTTCTCTGGCATTTATCTTTCATTTTTTCCTAAATTTTGTAATTCATCCACTAATCAGTTATAGTTCAGACTCAGGAAAACAAAAGAGTCAGGAAATCTTGAGAAGAGCCAGGAAATCTTGCATGGAGTGTTGGCAATCAATTTGGACAAGTGGCACAATTAATTATGGATTAGAGACTTTAACCTGACTCACTTGTTGACCCTACCCTTTCTGCAAATAAATTAAACATATATGTCCCGTTATCAGCATTCTTAATGCCATATTTTTCTTTTCTCCCGTATAAAATCTTTGTTGTGGTCTCAGGACAAAGAGAACGGCCAGCAGCAAAGGACATAGTGTCCGGCACCAACAAAATTCAGTTCAAAGAACTGAGTTGCGGCAACAAAACATCATCCAACAACCGCAACAGCATCCATTTGATCGCAGAAATTCAGCTGCTACAACAGAACACCATGGTAGCTTACCAAATATGTCAAATGGCATTCTGCCATATCCCATTGGACACCAAAATTCAGTTATTACAGCAGAACAACAAAGCAGATTCCACCGTGATGGCCGACTAAGAAACCCGACTCAGTTTTTTGAGACTCAGCTATCAAACATCCAAGAACATCGACATACAAACATCTTAGCATACTTTCAACAAAGTCCACTTGCTCGGAGAATTTTAGTCACTGATACAGAATATTTCCATGCAAAAAACTATTACTCAACTGATACTCGGAGGAGGCCATTGTCTAGCTTGAACACTTCGCCTCCACGGATGCGCCACCAGTTGTGCCGATACTATCCACAAGGGAGGTGTCACTATGGAGATTCCTGCAAGTTTCTGCATCAATAAACTGATTTTGATTTTGAAAAAAATGCTTTTTTGCATTTTTGTTTCTTTTATCATATTGATGCAAATTGATTTTTGATTAGTTTCAGCTTAAGCTGAATTGGTTTGATTTGTATTAGAGATTTTGATGAACTTCTTTTCCTGGAAAGGAAAGTGCAAGTTTTGTGTCCGTTTTGTGTTGGACAAGCATTTTATTTAATACTGCATTGTGAAAACATCATAAACCTACAGTAAGTGTACTCCTTCAAGAATAGTTTTTACCCATGCTGGACTCTGCAGCATAAAACAGAAAGTGCTTGAATCTCACAGAATATTAGTGTCATGGATGTGATGAAATTTCCTTCATCCAGCAAACTTCTACACATGCCATACATCTATCCAAACTCTTAACTCTTCTGCACACACCCTTACAGAAAATTCTAGAATCTCTGCACACTATGGCTTCCTCAACTAAGGTGTGTTAAAGCCCATTCATGAAATAGAATGGTCAACGTCAACTAAGGTGTGCTTTATCCAAGAAAATGACAATAGCAGAATTGGCACAAACACCTTCCTTAATAAGGAAGTGCCCTGTATTTATATGTAAAACTTGCAATTCCATGAATACCCGGGTTTGAAGACGGGTTTCTTCCAAGATAGACCCAAAAGAACTAGTTTACAAGCAGTCAGGGAATCAGCCTTCTAGGTATCACGATCGGCCAATGTCCCGAAATCTGTACTCTCTCCACTGAATCCCTTTGATTCTAGCTCTTGCACCCATTCAGCAATGCTTCAAGCTGCAAGCATGTCAGTGTACACTTCTAGGAGGATGCTTTAAGAAAATCATCACCCTCTCCTCAACCCGCAACAGAATAAACACTTCTATCATTTTTAGAGCATGATGCAATTCATAACCTTTCTTTCTTTTTAGTTTTTCGTTTATCTAAAATCTAAGTTCTGGCCTTGTGGAGCTTAATCCGCATCAAGTGCTCAACAATCATTTCTAAAGCATTGGTGCCATTCATAAACTTCATTTTTTTTCTTTTCCTTAGCTCGTTTCTAACAATGTTAGTGCTTGTCTCTGTTGCGGTAGGCCATTGTTTGTGGTTATCTTCAATGCCTTTGGTGAAGATGTCAATGAGTTAAGTGGGCCAAACCAGACCTGGTGGGAATATCAAATGCATCGCCAGTTTATATGAAACGTAACTAATTTTCTAGAGTTGACAAGTCTGTGATCAAGTAGCATCTCAATGGAAGTTAACATGTCGACACAACACAACAAGCTGGGTCATATATAGAGTCGCTGTGACCCTCTTAATTCAATCCGGATCAAACATACAGAATCCACAATAAGAGAAATTGGAAGTCCAGATTATGCTGGTTTTAGGCATTAAAGGAACTCGTACACATGAAATCAGTTTTAAATATTTAATGGAACATTATATTAAATGAACCGTTGCATTTTCCATTGCAAGTGCTGCAAAATGTAAATAAATGCAACAAGAAGTGTATGCATCTCTAGACAGACGGAGGTGGGAGAAGCCATGTGGTAGCATGGATGAAGGTCTTGCTCAAGTAGGGCTGGGCCTGGTTATCGTTTAGTTGCCTGCCAAACTTAACTCGTCCCCCTGTGTTTGCACCAGGTCCTTTACATTTGTACTCAGCATAGTAAACCGTCCTGTACTAGCCAAAAACACAATATAAGTTTCAACCTTGGTAAACCAACCCACCAGGGAGTTGGGAGTGACATAGGGGGTGGGTTTGCTCCCAATGTCTTGTGTTCGAAACCTATTCCAGATTTACCCGTGCGTGTTTATACGGATTTAGCGGGTGCCACTTGGGGGATTAGCCCGAGTCCGGATCCCATGTTTCATTGAAACAGGGAGAGGCAGACTTGAGAATAGGCACCAACTTGAGAAGATGTTTAGAGCAAATTTCATAAAGAGGCAAGTGCAACATGAACCTTAGCCTCTAGGTTCAGAAGCCACATATTAAACTAAACACTATATTAAAAAAAAATCTTGTGTGTGTAAAATATATAAAAGGAATTAAAAGTAGCAGGGGCATACCTTTGGCGGTCTTGAAAGCCCTTGTCATCCCATCCTTTTGGGTTAACCAAAGCACCCATGTAAGTGTATAAGAAGACGACTCTAGAGCTCTCCTTCCAAGCACGGCTCAGATAGGCGCTTCCCGATCCAGATATAACGCAATTGACAAATGCGAAACCACCAGAGTCCGATTTGCCCAACCTTCCATGTGCTGTCAATGCTGTAATACCTTTTGCCACTGAATGTAACTCACATTTCTACAACAACATATCAACATTCTCTTCAACTTGATATATCCAATGCCATAATAGAATTTCACCGTCTACTTGTTGGGTGAAGGGGGGCGGGGGGTGGGGGAATATATATATAGTACCGTGTAGAGGGACCTTCCAGTGCCAAAAATGAAATCGACCGATCTTCTAATGAAGCAGTCCTGGAAATAATGCTTTCCAACATCATCTAAAAGAGTGTCTTGATAGCCAAGGAACTTGCAGTTGTAAAAAGCTGCTTTGTCCCCTGAGATCCTCATTGCAACTGCTTGACCACCTTCCTCTCCATCTGCCGGCATAGGTGCTGAGTTCTGATTACAGATTTTTATTCAAAGAAATGCCAAATGAAAATAAGGTTAATAATCTCTGTTTCTATTGTATGATTCATACAACCACTTGTATGCCATCTTTCCTATAACAGCATCAAGAATGACTAAAGAACCGGAAAAGGAAAGATTTGACATTAAAAACTATCCATTGAAAGGAACTTGCATGTAAAAGCACCTATACCACTAAGCAAGAAATTAAGTGCTGCAAATTTAAGCACTCTGTTTTTATAAACCAACTGTAAATTAATGTTTTGGGCAAACACTGAGTGGTGTTGGCTCTTTGGTATAACACAGTTATAGAATGATCCACCCCCTGGGTCTTCAAGTTAGTAACAATTCTTGACTAGCTAGTCCAACTTAGCAAAACAAAGTGTAATTATTTTCAATAACAGTTTATGCATAAAATTCTCAAATTCTAATTCAGATCTAAATAATTGTTACATACTTTCATGGATACGTTATAATTTCATGTCACTATCATGTTTTGCTTTGATGTTAATATCAAACTAGCTATGGTGCCCCATACATCATTTGAAAAAAAAAAAAAAAATTTGTGTAGGATCTTACATCCCATTGGACTGTCACTTATTTCAAAACCAATTGGTAATAAGAAACCGCACAATAATAGTTTTATGGTGAGGGACAAGAGCTCGACCACAATTATGACCGTTCGAGAGTGACGGTGGACATTAACCTCGACACATTATTCTTGCTTAAAGTTGTCTACTCTTAAAATGGCATCAACTCTCACAACACAAAACTATCAAACAAATAAAATTCAATAAAAGTAAATCGAAAGTATCCATCCATGTGAAAACCAATACGTAACGGATGAAACCGCTACATTTGGATCGTGTTTCCGAAGCAGTTAAGTACGAGCAGACACCGGCATTCACGTTTCTCAACTCAACCGCTACTTCAAAATGACCTTACATAACGTTACGTTACGTACCTCAAAGACGATATTTGCAGCCATGAAGAAGTGCGATTCCACTGCCACCGTAGCACTGTTCCACGTCCCGAATTTCGCTGCCGTCCCATCAAACGTGATGACTGGCATCGCATGTGGGTCCCCCAAAAACGTTACGAACGGCCTTGATCGATCCACGAGCACCTTCTCCCTGTAAACCCCAGGCCCGATTTTGATGCTCGTTCGACGTGAATTTCCTGCTGGAATGCTTTTGACGGCATCCGTTACAGTCTTGAACTCGCCAGTACCGTCCTGTCTGACGGTGATGATCCTCTTCCCTGCCTCCGCCCCCACCAACGTTACCTCTAGGGCGGCGTCGATGCCATTTGCGATCTCGACCATCCGATTTCCGAATTCGCGCATGCTCTGAGTGATCCAACGGTCTAGATCAGTGGAGATGGTGGGGCCCGGGAGATTGGCTAGGACGACGATGAGTAGGGTAGTGAAGATGAGAGATACACGTTCTGTACTTGGATTTTTTCTTGCCATTTTGAATTTATGAGGAGAAAGTGTGTGTGAAGGGCTCATTAGCAATGGGAACTTAAATTTATAGTTGAATATGGGGGGGGAACAAGAAAAACAGTAACAGCTCAATTTAAACAAGAAAACCTGTTTGTATCATTGTATGGGAACAATTCAACCACTAGCTTTGTTTGGTTTGGACAGTTTAAATAGTAGTGCCAGGATGAATGTTAAAATTACTAGTTCCAATAATGGGGATAGTAGTTTGTGAAGGGATTGATTGATCATTGGTGTCCCCTTCCATGTAGATAAAAAGTGACACTCGTCAAGAGTGACACTATCAACCTCAAGACCTAGAGATTGATCCATGGTCGTATATGTGATACGCAGACAAAAACACCCTTCAACCATAAGTGTGTTGCCTAGTTTTTAAAGAATATAAAACTTTTCAAAACATTATTTTTCTAAGTCACACTTGCAACGTTAAATTTTGTTGCCTAATTTGGCAAGTCTTGAAGTAATCTCTCACTTTAAAGCAGTGAAATTAGTGGACCCCACAAATGTAGGGTTCCATTGTCTCCCTTGGCATGATGATTTGTGATGCTTGAGATACCTTCCAACGACAATGGTTGGATCAAGACATAAGCATGGCCCCAGCCCACAAGAATGGAACACATTCAAATCCACAATGACCACAATCCTTATTGATGATTACTTTACGACATGGACTATATATTGGATGGGTCCGAGTGTGATTGATCATGGGTAGATTCTCACTCCTTGACCGAAAGGAGAGAGCAAGGATTACCCAATGGATGTTCTCTACACTAACTAATATATAATATTACATATATTGACAATGTCCACATCACTACTGTGGCTGTAGTTTAGTGGTGAGAATTCCACGTTGTGGCCGTGGAGACCTGGGCTCGAATCCCAGCAGCCACAAATGTTATATATATATATATTTTTAATTTTATTTAATTTTATTTTTTTAATCACTTGTATTGTCTGCAATAACTCTTATTATCCATGAATTTATTTATTTTTATTTTTTAATCACTTGAATTCTCTGCAATAACTCTTATTAAATATGAATTTATTTATTTTTATTTTTTAATCACTTGTATTCTCTGCAATAACTCTTATTATCCATGAATTGGACCTACCACTGTAATTTATCTAAGCCTTTTAAAACCTCCTAACTTGAAAAGCAAACATCAAGGCCACCCTTGACTCAAATTTATAATTCCTGATTTCAACATAAAAAAGGGACTCAAAACTTCACTTACCAAAAACATAAAATTGTTCTAATTTTACATATAAAAATGAACAAATTTTTTTTTTTTCTTTCCATCAACAAAAACAATACAAGGCCAGTATACTTAAACCCATTCCATAACTTCTGCTAGCTGGAATGAACTATCTTAATTGTAATAGAGGAAAGAAAAAAAAAAAACCAGATACAGTTTTTATATATGATACATATCAATTGGATGATCACATGCTACTACTCAGACTTGTGATTACATGATACATATTAATTGGATGATCACATGCTACTACTCTAACTTGTGATTACATGATACATATTAATTGGATCACATGCTACTAGTATGACTTGTGATTACTGATCAATTCATAAACATCCACTGAAACATTAATATTCTGTTGCCAAAATCCATTACAACATTCCCCAAATTCATTTGAACGCCTCCAGCTCTCAGCCTCAGCCGTATAGTTTTAAAAACAAGTCTAACATATCATATCATGAAGCAAGAAGCTTTGTGATTGCAAGGGCATTGCTACAGAGCTTATAAAAATACTGGTTTCTCTCTGTCAGGGGAGACACATACCCAGGTCTCTCGTCGAATGCCTCCTCGCACGTATCTGAATCCGTCATGGCCCCAGACACCATATCATTAACAGTATCATACATCTTCTCCTTAATAGCATCTGCTGACTGCCTTAGACTCTCCACAGCATCCGAGTATTCCTCTATACAGTCGCTCAAACACCCTGACATATATGCATCTCTTGTCACATTTTTCTGACCATTCAACCTCTTCATCTGCGTTATCGTTTCAGACCCATGCACCATGGCCAGGTCCAACGCGATCGCACCCAACCCTTCCAAATCTGCCCCACGGCTCCGAGGGTCAGACCCCAAAGAAGTGACACATAGATCCACATACAAGGTTTCTTTGCATGTTGCCAATATCAAATCTTGGCCGCCCCCTGTGCCATGCGGCCTCGCGCAAACACCCAATTGGGCGATCGAGAGGACCAACAACAAGAAACCACCCAGCAGTTTATAGGCCTTATTCGGAGTCATCTCTCTCTCTATAATGCAGATGGAGGCTCAGGCTTGAAACATAGATAGAAAGAGTAGATATTTATATATAAGAAGGATCATGGGGAGCTGGGTTATTGGTGAATTAGAATGCCAAAGTGGGATTGCCTCTAACTTTTGGATGTTTCTATTTAGAAGGAGATGACCCACGAGAGGCTTGCGTTTGTCTTTGACCATGGTAGTGAAAAGGAACCCTACTTTTGTTAAATCTCCACTTTGTGTTGTTGTCTAAGGTCTCATTGGCTTTGTAGATTTTATATTAGTTCCAACAGATCACGTCACATGCTAGTGTCGTCTGTGGCACATGCAATCGAACATAACGTTAAAACGAACAAAAAAGAGTGGTGAGAAAAAAACGCCAGCGAAGAAAGATACATAAAGTGTCTTTGGAATCACTATTGGCAGTTGGCACGCAAAACAAGCCATTTGAGGACGGGGAGGTGAGCTTTTTACGTGGAGGCAATGAATGTGGTTTTTTTCATTTAGTAATTGGACGGCAGTTTGTTTCCCTGTGTGTTTTGATCATACCGATTTGCACATATGGCTGTAAAATGAGTTGAATGAGAATTGAGAAATCCTATGGATCTGAGGAAGAGAAATGATAACTCTCTTGTCAGGTATATTACAGAAAAAAAAAAATTTAACTGATTAGATGTAAGTAGGTGTCGATTGGTTCTATTACATGGTTTAAAATTTGAATCATCACATTTTAAGAGGTTCGTAGGTGTAGAGAATAAATTCTCTGATCTCGTGCGAAGCAGAGTACGTGGACACCATATCTTATGTATCCACTAAAAGTTAGTGCCTTGCAGAAATAATGAGCGGTGACACTCTCTCATCTTTTATCTTAAAAGGAATAATGAAGTGAAAGGCGAGTACTCTTTTCTTCTCCTTGCACGTTTGGATATTTGAGTGGAAGGGTTAACCTTTTAATTTTTCAATGGTTGCGGCTAGTGGATACTCTGCTGTGACCCCAACATAAATGTGTAGGTCAGGGCTCACTTTGAAACTACATTTGGAAAGAGTTCATTGTATTTAATAAACAATCATTACTACTTATAAAATAGAGAATGGATAAGCATAAGCTGATGTAATTAGAACTTTAATCTCAATTGTCTAGGTAATTCTTATTCTTTTAACACACTAACTAAAGGCCACACAACTCATTCTCTGGGGACATGGTAGGCCAATGGCCAAAAATTAAGTAAAGGGAGACTCTCAATTAGGCGTATGTGAAAGTAGGAAGCTTCTACTGTTCAACGCAGAGTGATGCAAAAGGCTTGACCACATGGTAGGGTCAACATTAAGTAAATTTAACTTAGTTTGCCGACTGTCAGCTCAAGGTTCCAATAAATTTTACTTTTAGAAGTAAGTAACTAATTTTAAAAAAATATATACTGATTTATCAACAAATCTTTTAAATTCACACAATCGCATGGGTTTTTAAAATTCTGTCCTTTCTTTTTTCTGACACTGTGGGCTCAAACAAAGAAAGGACATTTTCATCTTTTACTCTTCAAAAGAGGTTGAAATTTGAATTGAAAACAATAGAAGTAAAAAGTTGTTACTTGTAATTAGTGAAGGTGTTTTTCAGAAATCTTTTATAATTTAGGGGATTTTAAAAATCTTAAAAACTTATGATGTTTTTAAGAAAAAAGGGAAATACCACAATCAATCAAATCAGCCTCTTCTCATCTCTCTCAATGCATGAGATTTCCCCAAGTCAGCACCCATTGTCCGATCACAAGGTCGCCCCAAACTGCACCCCAGTCTCCGGGACCCACTCACTCCCTTGAATCAACTAATCCACAGTATCTTTCCTTGCCATCTCCCCACTCAAATAAGCCCTGTACCCTGCCCACTAAACCCGGCTCGCCAAACCCGAACCCAGCCCGCTATTCATATACTCAGCATAGAATATGGTATTCGGTGGGTCAGTTTCATATCCGGCCCACGTCATCCACCCGGCCGGGTGGACGAATCCTCCAATCTTCGTCTGCATCGCCACTATCGCCGGGTAGTCCTTCCACGGCCTCCCAAGGTAAGTGGGTGTAGAGAGTGTCTTGGTAGCCGTTGAAGGAGCGGTTGTGGAAGACGGAGCGGTCGAACGGAGTGCGACTGCTGGTTGACCTTCAGGCCCAGCCGTGTTCTCAAAGCCCATGTCCCTTGTGAAGAAGCCCTTTCCATCAGCAACTCCAGAATAGGAGATTCTACAAATCAATGGGACTATGTTTGAAATCCAAACTACACACAACCTTGTCCCGCCTTTGTATATTATTAACAAAATTTTAATCCCTCACATGGGTCGAGTCGGGCCAAAATGTGTTTGAGTTGACATCGAGTACCTACAGGTTGAAGTCCAACCCATATCTAATCTGATTTTAAAACAGGTCAAGTAACTTCTACCCGTATTCAGTGCGGGTAAACCTTACCTGACCTGGATAATCCGTATTCATTGTGGGTCAACCTGTTTAACCCAACCTGACCTGGACAATCGGCATGGGTCAACCTGTTTAACCCAACTAACCTAAAGACACTTGGCCCAAACCTAATCTCATTCAAATTTGAGCTGTATTTGAGTTAAGTTACAGGCCAGAAAAAATCCAAACTCATTTCATATAACATAAATCATTCTAGCTTTCAAAATATTAAATCAGTACGAAATTATTTAGATGGATATGGATTTGAAGATCAGTCCTAATCTAACCCATTTAAATGGGTTCTACGACTTGAGTTGGTTGACCATAACCAAGCCCGTTTTAATACTGTTCAGGATGTGTGGGTCATATATGCAGATTGGGTTAGGGTCGAATTAGGGAAGAAACAAGGCAAACTTTGCCACTCCTACCGGGGTGTATTTGGTTGCAAGCGTTTGGAGTTCGTCGTATGGTTCATTTGGAGAATTCCAAATCTTGTCCCTAAGAATTCCAAAATGCTAATGTATTAAGAGCATTCTAAATTTCAAAAATAAGAGAATTCAACTAGTTAAAGATGACTTCTCACTCAGTCAACTCAGGAGATTTTCAGCTTAAATCTCGTTCGAACAAGGACAGCCACTACATTATGTAAGGAGTTTCTGGACAAGACAAGCTCTTGTTAGAAATACTCGCAACCAAACAAGCGGTGAAGTTAAAACTGGATTCCAACTCTAATCTTCTCCATAAATATAGGTTGTTTTTTTAGTTATTGTTTCCTTGTAAGGGTACTTGAACCCACGCGCTCATACCCATACCCATACCCATACCCATGTCCCTACCAAGTTGAACTACAGTCTATCTTTATAGACTAGATTAAGTGATTTCAAGTTAATTCTATGAATGTGTTTTCATATTAATTAATGACATTTAGTAACCAATCGATATCAATGTAATATGTACACTTAAACTAGTAATAAGTAATTTATTTTAATTAACCACAAGTTTTCGTGCAACAGGGCCCACACTTTCCTGATGATTCATTTATCATACAGCAAATATTACGAAGATCGATCAGGGTGATGTTCATTTGTGGATTGGACATTCACAATCTAATTGATCATCTTTTCAAATTTTGACTTATTAAATTAGTAAATATTTCTCATTGGAAGAAAATTTTGAAAATCCATCTTACCAAGAGTGACAGTTGGAATGGACAGTTTGAATGCTCATATAATTGCCTTCAATAGACAAAAACATAGAGACGTCCATATATTATGTGATTCGATGACTATTTTTTATGGCCTGCCTGCCTAACCTAATGGTGATCATAGAGCAAAAAGTTGCACCTATTATGCAAACATGAGAAAATGCATCTTTTGAATGTGGCAAATCTTTGAAAGGTTGGCCTAAGGCTGATGTGATGTCTATAAAATAAGTTCGATTGAGCTTATCTAATTAACTTAACCACATTATTAATGAACCACTCCTAGCCATGATAAGATAGTGAACCCCAGAAAAAGCAAGGGTGAAGTACCCAGGGATTGAACTAACTTCAAGACGGGCTAGAACAGGCTCCCAACCACTGGGCTAATTATCCATAAATGCTTTTCAATACTTCGCCGGCTCCTCAACAATCGCTAGTACTAACTTTTTTAGTGGAATTTCTTCACTTCATTCTGATCAGGTTAGTCCACAGTAAGATCGGTGAAATGATTAACAGTTAATTATTTAAACAAAAGTGGCCCAACAGCAACATCAGCATATCCAAACCATATTCATCATCTCAGATGGGTCCCACAGGCAATGCCGGGCCACACATAAAATCAAACTGCTCCAGTACTCATCAGGAATAAGTCAACTATTTTCACAATATTTCTTCCATCACTTTCTCAAGTCAAGAATGTACAAAATCACATTGAGTTCATTTCCGAAATACACTTTCTTATGAGCTAATTAAACAAGAAAATCATAATTAGTTAATCATTTGGAAGTCAAATCTCATAACCTAATCAGTTTTCATTGAACAACTGACTGAAAGTGGCTGTGTCCAAGGTTTGAGTCCCGTCCCAGCTGACATTCAAGCTCCCAGAGACGATGGTCTTCTCCTTCCCATCTCTAAACATCATCGATCACATTCCATCTTGATATATCAATCTCAACCCCCTCCTTCACATATATCTCTCCTCTCTCTTCTCAGGCGCCGACGCCACCGCCTCTGCAATACTCCTATACGTCCTACTCCCGTCCTTTGCAACCACCACGTCTGCCTTTGGAGCCCCGTCCTGAAGCAGTTTCCTCTCTTTCGCCGCCGACGCCCAGCTTGGAAATTCCTCTCCCAACAGCTTCCTATGAACCGGAAGATTGAATTTCTGCAGCAGTTTCAACACCTTTGTTGCGATAGCGAGAGAGTTGCTGGTGTATTCGGTTGAATTCTCCATTGCAGTTTGCATCAGTCCACGGAACTCTGCCGAAACCGATCCAATATTGTCCAGGCATGTTTCTTGATTGGTTAAAGCTGCACTGATCCATGTTCTTATGTCGTCGAGCTTCGTCGAGGAGAGGGAGTCGTTGAGCCGCTCGATGGCGTTGGAGAAGAGGAGTTTGCAGTCGTTTAGAGCGTTCTTGACGCGGATGTCGTTGGCTTGGGTGGAAAGGGATTCAGGGATTGAGGAGATGTTGGATAGCTCATTGATGGAGATTTGGAGGGAGAGCTTGAAGAGGTGTAATGGGTCGGAGTCAGACGACATGTTGGGGTTTTGGCGGGAGGTGAGGCTTGAAATGCACGACTTGGGGTATTGTGTGATGCTGCAGATGGATTGTATCGTATTAAAGGAGGAGGTTGAAGAAGGGCTTTGGATTGAATTGCTGGTTTTGCTGGGGAGGACAACGCCCAAGATAGCAGCGACGATGATTAGTACTAAGAGGATGGTGGAGATGATGATGATGATGACGCGTTTTCTGGTTTTTCGACGGTATGCTTGCTCTTCTGCCTCATCTTCCCTGAGCTCTTCTGCCTCATCTTCCCTGAAGGACTTCATTGAGTCCATCCTCTCTCTCTCTCTCTCTCTCTCTCTCTCTCTCTCTCGATGTTTAATATGTAATGAGTTGAAGAAGCCCTTTCTCTCTCTGTAGCCTCTCTCTCCTTTCTCGTTCTCTTGATGTGTAATGAGTTGAAGAAGCCCAAGGTTTGGGTTATAGAGGGGAGAGGGAGAAGAGAAGTCCTCGTTTCAAATAATGTTTTTTAAGTTACACAAGGTATGACCAAGTTAATATAACTAGTTCAAACTTCAAAGATTAGATGAAAATGTTTTGTAGTTGTATTTGACAGATATGCCCTCAAGTTGATTATGAATACCACTGTTGGGGAAGATTGCTTCATGTGATTGATTGTTAGGACTGTATTTCTATGAGCAGTTAATAACCAAGAACCAAGAACCAAAAAATCAAAACCAAAAAAAAATACAGTTCCTTCCACTTATACCAAAAAAAAAAAAAAAAACCAAGAACGGTTAATATTTCAAGAATGAAAATCAAATAACCTTCCACTTAGGGCCTTGTTCGCATCAAAATGCATAGGAATTAAATACATGGGTCGGGTGGTTAAAGTGAAGATTAAAGGCGAGTTTTCAAAAACAAACATCAAATAACATTTTCTTTTAGGGAAATAAAATCAAATGAAGATTTTATTTGCTTCTCATTTATTTTAAATTCACATTTGTTCTCATTATTAACCACACATATATTCAGTTCCTATGTATTTTAATGCAAATAAATAGGGCCTTAGTCGAAATCGAATATCCACTCATTAACCCATTAATTCAATATCTAGGGCCCATTCTTTTGTCAGAATTTATGACTGGAATTTTGCATGTTGGAAATTCTTTGAGATAATATAATGGCTTGGCATTTGCAAATGCTATGTTTGTTTAACAGAATTTCATATTTCAACGACCTAAAAAGTCTCAAATGACCTTTCAGAATTCTTAGAATTCCAACCTCTTTACATTTTATTACAATTTCTATATGCTTCACCCAAGAGGAGGACTCAAATGTCCAATCTCCATCACCACCTTATGTCATTCACCCCTTACCGCTTTAGTAATACTTAGTAAATCTCATTTCATCATGAATTTGATGTATTCATTTCTAACTAGTTTTATGCGAACAAACAAGCCAGCATAATCTACAGAAATTCAATTCACCTGAGAAGCATAAATTCTTGTTTTATCATGTATCGTGAGTTCGTGGTGTCATAAAAAATTAACTTATTCCCTACAGAAATGTGTTTAAAATCACCTTTGAGCTTTCCAAAATTCATATGCATCTATTTCAGCATTGTCATTAGATATATAAATTCTATTCTATGTAGAATAATGAAATTTTGGGGGCATGAGTTTGCCAAATCTTCCACGCAGAAGAACTCCAATATACATTGCAATGAGGTGGTTGTAACTAAAATTCAAGCCAATTTATTTTCCACATGACCAATCCAATTTTTATCAGTCATTCATCAAACAACACTATTGGAAGTCAAAATCGCCTTTTGTTATTAAAGTGCAAAACTACACCCAAGATTTTATGAAAGAGTGTGAGGAGCCATTTAGAAACACCAGATTCCTGAAAGTTTTACATGGGGGCCTTGTGAAATAAGCCTTATAATGGAAATGGCTAAATGAATTTTTTTTTTTTTTAAACTCAGGCTGGAAACCAAGAGAGAGCCCATACACAAACGAGAAGACAACCCGCACAAGCGGAAAAAATGCCCACATAAGTGGAAAAGAAGCTTGCACAAGTGAGAAGAATGAAAGCCCACACAAAAGAGAAAATGTCGTGTACCCAAAATTCGAACTCGGGACAACCAGATGAGAACTGTCGTCACTTATCGGAGGTAAGGGGCCGTTCTCAATGGCTAGATGTAGTGAATGTAATTCCTCCAATTATCTACACCATGTAGTGGATGATGGAACGAGTGCTCCTTTCATTGAGCTATTTTACTCTGAGCTTTAAAGGGCAGTTTGGGCATTCAACAAAAGTGGATGGATAGTTCTAAATTTAATAAACACACACAAGGTTTGAAATTTCAATGCCGTTCGAGTTTCAACTTTATACTCTTCCTGACGTTTTCTTGCTTGCAAGACCTTTTCTTTTAATCCGTTCTAGCTTAAACCAATCTGTTACCTTTCGAGTCAATGCAGGTCGAGTTAGTTCTTGACTTGTTATCACTCCGACCGCAAGGGGGTTCATCATCATACCTTGAACTATCATCCTTACCTTAAAACAGAGAACTTGGACAGACATTTCCATCGCCAATTATATCAAGTTGGCACTCCCAAAAACATGATCAGGCTAAAAACTTTGTTTTCTTACTTTACAGTATGAGAGAATCAAACCCATACACTCTTATAATTTGCTTATATAGGATAGGATGCAAAGGAATTACATATATGACTTAAGTGGCTAAAAATGGAGATAGAAGGTGAATGCTCATAAATGAACATACATCAAACATGCTTCCTTAAATGGAAATAGAATCAGAGAAAAGGAGGGGAATTAATATTCAGTTATCACCTAGTAATGCAACTCCTAGGAAAGTGGACATTTCATCCACAAAGCTTCCTTATATCTCTACCTCTCGACTCTAATAATCATAAAGCAAGAGTTCATTTGGTGGCTTTTTGCAAGAAGGGAGATGTGAAAGACTTTCACACCTATTTAGGTACAAAAACGACAATGTTTACTTACTATTTTTACACCTCAAATATAAATGGGCACAAACAATGAGCGTAAATCATTTCACCCGTGGGACTCATTTATATATTTAAATAAGCACAAATAAGCACAAATAAACAATCCCTTTACACCCGCGTCCCTCCCCATTGGGTTGGAAAAAATAAGTCTTTACTATTTTCAATTTTGAAGCTTTCAAATCATTTAGTTAAAAAAAAAACCAAACCATTATTTTTAAGAACTTCACATTTTTGAATTACTGATGTTACATCATGTCACAATTCAACAACACTTATCAACATTGGTTTTTTCGCCAAATGTATTAAACGTCAGTTTCGATGGAGAGTGGCATTATTTCTGCTTTCCGTTTACATGAATCCACTTGGAGGATGAATACCAATTCTAACCAAATCCAAAGCAAAGAAGCATGGGAGTCACAAAGTTAATAGTTTATAGACTACTAGCCATCTGCATTGTTTTTCTTTTTCTTTCTATTGAATGGTTATGATGCCATGTGCTCCTCATTTGTTATGGGCCGGCTTTGGTAAAGGGCCCACAGAACGATGACTGGTTCTGGCAATGGCTTTGACTTTCACAACTGGAGGTCTTTGAATATGTTTGGTGGAACCCACCTTGTGTCTTAGTAAACGAATTAGGCCCATAGGTGTGATCACCTCAACTATAACTAGAATAAGAATTGCATTTGACAGATAAAATTCACAAAAGGATTTTTTTATTTTTTTTTATGGGGAGTAGGATACTTGGTGGTATTGAAGTTAAACCCAGTCAAACGGTAGGTATGACACCAAGGCAATTGACATTTGAGACAGTGATTTTGATGTGTTTGGAAATTTAAGGTACACGTATCCTAATGATTAATTTATAGGAAAAGTCTTGGACTCGATAGTGCTCATATTTTGGCCCACAGAACTGGCTTAGACAGGCCTATGGCATAGTCCAAATATAAAATTGGCTGGGCCTGAACTTCTTATGATTAAAGATCCACTCCAATCGGACCTGGCATAAAGAGGTTTTCTAATGAGGTAGGACTGGGCCAAAATCTTAGACCCGTTACATCAATATAGGCCTGAATGTTAACCCGGAAATCTAAAAGGGCCAAATTAGACAGGCTTCGTTCTGGCCCAGATGGACAGAACAATGAGATTTGGATCATAGAAGAGACGACATTATAATCATCCAAGTTTGTCAACATGTGTGACACACCTGATGGTGGATGGATCCCCTATTTATAGGACAAGGTGGGCCACACGTTGTTCGGCTTGGATGTGAAACCCACACAGCCGAGCTTGTACCATGGGCCAAATAAGATTAGGGTGCTTAACTTAACAGCCAATCCATCATGTTCCCCACTGAACACGGCCTATGTGTTGGATTAGGGCCTAAGTTTTTTGGCGGATAAGAAAACGAGCCAGACCTGAACCCATGTTTAGTTCAATGCCAGCAAATCCCAAATGACCTGGGCCTACGACTGACTGTCAAGCCTGTCTATTGACCTGGAGCTTAAGATTAGGTGCTATAACTTAAGATGATGGGCTAAATATGTAACCAAATTCTCCTAATAAACTATACTTATGGGCAGATTCAGCTTTAAAAAATTATCATTTTAAAGTCAAAGGAAGCTGCGATCAGAATTCTTGTAATTTTGTGGTTTTTTTTTTTTTAGTCATATTTCCTGTAAAACTCTCTATATCAATCTTAACTAATAATTATCGCTCTCTATGTCATAGATAAGCTAGAAAAGCAGTTAATTAACCTTTAAAGAGATTATTCATACATCATAGTTGAAACCAAAATTAATAATCATTGTTCCAATTTAATTAAATTAGAAACTGACTGACTACTTAGTAATTAGATCTATAGAACCATGGGACAATTGAGCTTTGACGTATAGCCCATTAGACCATGTCGCACCTATTTTTAGGCCCCTTCTAGATTATACACATCACCTCTCTGTCCATTCAATCCCTATCAAAAGCACCTTACAAAAATAGAAACCAACAGAGAACTAGAGTTCTTGTATACTTCAAAAATAGTAGAAAGAAGGAAAACAACAGATAATACAATAGTCGTCTCCTGACCAATATACCAGGCTATGAACCCTCTTTAAAACTCACCCTGTTACAAATATATATATATATATATATATATATCTCATTAAAGGCAAAGGGTAATCATGATGTAACTCCATATAATACAGCAGGAAATAAACTCATTTTATCTCAAGCTGCTATAAAAAAAAAATTTATAAAAGAATACTAAGTAAAATACAAGTAAAACTTGTGTCTTTTCATCAACAACCACCAACCACCGTAGTAGAAAGACTCTCTCCTACATGGTCAGACCCAACGTGTATCTCACACCAGTATGGGGCAACCATATATTCCCATCAATAAATTGGCCCACCGTATAATTATACGCCTGACTCGACTCGTTAATTGCATGGAAACCTGGCCACTTAACCCGGTTCACCAAACCCGCACCCGTCCCATAATTTCTGTACTCGGCATAGTAGAGTGTACTCAATGCAAAACCCCCTTGCCATTCAAGCCACCCTTCCGGCCTTATTACACCACTCAGATTCGACTGCATGAAAATGGTACGTGAATACTCCTTCCACGGCCTCCCAAGATACGTCGCCGTTGAATTGGGCGATGCGAGGAGGTCGGCGTCGGCGGTAACATTGCAGTATTGGAAGGAGAAGCCTGTGGTCTGATCTGCGTACTTGCGGCCCTGTGCAGTGACGGAATTCTTCTGGTCCGGGAGGGGCTTGCGGGCGAGGATCTGGCAGTTTTGGAAGACGGCGGCAGCATTGCCAAAGATGAAATCGACGGTGCCGGTGATTCGGCATTCACGGTAGAATTGGCGGAGGGCGTGTGCATAGAGAGTGTCTTGGTAGCCATCAATGCCGCAGCAGAAGAAGGCTGAGAGGTCTGAGTCGGAGCGGAGTGCAACTGCCTGATGCTTGGATGGTCCGGCAGTGTTCTCAAAGGTCATGTCCCGGGCTATGAAACCCATACCAGATACAGCTGAAGAGATGTCCCACACAACAAGTCAGTTACATTTTTACAGTTACAGTTACAGTCGTGGTGGGCCAAGAGTCAAAGAGACTCAACATTCATTAAATGAAGACATTCAGAAGTGTGTGCATCCATAGATACTTGTAAACTACGTAACATATTAAGCCAATTAATTAATGTATTACATCATATAGTGGGTCACGACCGACCCACATCCACATACCTGTTGGGTCTCAAATCAATCAGTACAGCTGTCACACGAAAAGGTGAGAGAGCCCTAGGCCCATAGTACTGTAGGTCATCAATACGCGTGAAATCGACTGTAGTCAAGCAATGTGTAATAAATTACACTTCCTTGTTCCTTTTATCAATGTGACCTGACCTACTTCTTTACTGCTTTCTACTGTAGTTAAGTAGTTTAATACAATTTTACGTCTAGATAGTGTAAATTGTCGGTTGTATAAATTACATATTCTGAAAAAGACGATAACACTGTAGAGAAAGCTGTTTAAATGTCTTGACTGTGCCTCTCGCTAACAATGATTTTCCAACTTTTATAGGGACTGTTTAAACCACAAACTCCATCCCATGGATCCGGATCACCTGTGTGGTCCAAACAGGTTTCCTGCCACATATGGACATCTCCCCCCTCCCTCTCCTCTCACTTAAAAAAAAAAAAATTTGAAGGGGATGTGGATCCCCTTCATTGGCCCAAACAGGGGATCCACTTCCCCATCCCATATATTTATATCCATTTGTTTGCATCAAATAGCTGGGGCCACTCAAATCAATCTATCATTTAATGTTGATATGAGGTTTTTAGATCTTCGATCTACGTTCACTTTCAGCTCGTAAATTCTCTCCCCTTAGTTAGGTGCATCATTAATGTTGAGGTCAACATTAACAACCGTTCATCTAAAACTATTGTTATGCCGTTTTCAAATTTTTTTAAATAAGTAGAAGCTAAATGGATATAAGATTCTCAGAGTGGTTTCAGAACGTCTAAGTCGATTGTTTTAGTCAAAGGGGACACGCGTTGTACGGTTTCTAAACACTAATTCATGGTAGCTCAATATAAGATAGGGTACTTTCAACTCTGTCACAAAGTACTTTCATTAAATTAAAAAAAAGAAAAGGAAAACCCATCAATCTTAATCAACTCTGCCACGAAGCAAAATTTGGAGTTCTCACTGCTGCTCCCAGTGACATTTGTATTTCAAAACCAGAGGCGTGGAGAGTCATTACTCAAAATATCAGAACGGAGAACCCGACACAGGCTACAGAGTACAAGCCCCTTATTAAAATCATGGCACCCGAACTCACGTGATACTTAAGTTAAATTACTTCTCTACCCCTACTTTTCCATCTATCCAGTCCTCACAAATAAAACTAAGGTGGTCAAAATTGTCTTCTTAATAAAAAAATCAGAAATATCGTACCGCGTATATTTATGTACTTACCGAAAGTAGCGGACCGATATGTCGTCCATCCGTCGATGAAACTCCGATTTCCCGATATAACGGTCACGCCCATGCCATCGCCAATCATCATCAGATTCCATTTCTTCTTCTTAATCTCCACATTCTCTTTGTAAACGCCTCTCTTGATATAGATCACGTACCGGCGCACGCTATTATCCGGAGCCGCTGTAACAGCATCCATAACGGACGTGAAGTTCCCGCTACCGTCAGCCGCCACCGTTACATCCGGCGTCACCACACTTACCGGCGCCTGCAGCAGCCGCCGTTCTCCGGGCTTGATCCACTTCGGAAAGCCGCTCGCCGAGGACTTCCCGGACGGGATGTTACGCACCATCTTGAGTACGTCGGCGACCACCGACACCACTCCCTGGACGCTGCCGGCGACGAGGGTTTTGACGACGCCGTTAGTCCCATCAAATCCGTCGAGACACGTGTCCTGGTTCCCGAGCGCGGCGCTGAGCCAGGCCTTCAAGTCGGAGCCGGGATGGCCGGTGCCGTTGCGGTGGCCGTTGGATTTGACGGATTCCGCTACGTCGAGGGACATGGTGAGCTCGTCGGATGAGAAGTCGAGGAGGTCGGCGCAGTCTTTGAAGGCGTTACGGAGGCGGAAGTCGTTGAACATTCCGGCGACATTGGTGAGGATGGAGAGGGTCTGGTGGACCTGGTCGATGGCGGACTTAACGGTGCTGGAGAAGATGCTGTTAGGGACCGTTAGGAATTCCGTTTCGAACGAAGGAGAAGGAGAAGGAGAGGAAGCAGAGAGAGAAGGATGGGGAAAGGAGAGCAAGAAGACCAGTAAAATAACGGAGGGGTATGACGGCGTTAAGGAGAAAGCCATAGAGAGACCTTGATGAAGTGAATTTAGCTGAGGAGTCTGTGAGGAAGAACTCGTCTTTATATAACTTCATATGACGGCGATTCCGTGTCTTCTACCATTAAAATTAATTTTTGTGACTTCAAATAAGTACGATTGTAGGAGAAATGATTCCTATCTATATCTGTTGTGTGTGGCCCACCCTGAATTTTTATTGTAGGATTGTAATCTCAGTATCATATGAATATCTTTGTACATATGGCACATGCCCAACAAATCCATTTGGTTGGGTTTTTTTTTTTTTTTTTGAGACAGCTCAAGAGTCAAAATAAATACAAGCAAAGTTACAACAAGGAGTAGATATATTGAGACATATAGATTAAATGAGGAGAGTGAGAGTCCCATCCCATTAGTTACATCAGCTTTATGCTGTTTCTTAGATGAAATGAATAAAAAGTCAGGCATGTGATAAAATTCAAACTTGCTCTCCATGCCAAGTAAATTTCGTTTAGGTACGTAAGCCCACACATGAAAATGGAAAAATAGCCGAGAAACTTGGGACACCAAATGGCAATGGTATCTCATTTTCATCTCACAGAGGTGTATCTCAGGGCAGTGACGTTGTATCACACGTTGTGCACCATCCACCTAAAAAAAAAGAGCCTTACTTTGGTGCTGCCAGTTTAGATCCGCGTAGATGGTATTTACATATTTTGCTAGAGACTTACTTACATACAAGTCTGACTTTTTATACTTTTGTGGGCTTCAAGTATATAATCCAAACCATTCAACATTCTCGTATTAATGATTGGCATCAAGATGTTTAATTCTATATATTAAATTTTTATAAGTTTTTTGAAATTTATAAAAAAACATTTAAATATTTATTTTCGTTGAAAATGGTTAAATATACTTATGAATCTGCTCTTATGAAGACAGTGATTTTGCCGAAGGCAAGAATGTCTTTCCTACTTGTAACATTTTCATATGTAAAATTAACATTCTCTGACGCGTAAAACGCAAAGGACAAATGGAGAATTTTGACACTGAAATAATGAAACTCGCATCCAAGTGATATAGAAAGATTTTGGTGCTGCCTCCTGTTGAATAGGAAATGCCAACAAACTGTAATCAGTTTTCTCCTCACCGAACCTCTCTGATTGATGTAAGAATAGGATCCAGCTAATATTCTTCTCAAGGTGATCCACAAGTGCGGACCTTACGAGGTTTTGACTGGACTTTTGATTCCATGGAAACTTTTTTCTACTCTACAGATTTCTCATGTAATTCGTGAAAATTCTCATTACCTTTTGATGTTTCGGAGGGGTAAATTTGGATTCTCTTAGAAAAGTTACTTTTATGTTTATTTGTTTAACAGGAGAAGAATTACACAAATGTGTCTTTAAAAAATTTCATGGTAAAAAAAAGAATTAACATCCTTTTAATATATGAGATATTATGAGATTTTACTTCAATAAAAGTTGATCTCATTATAAGTTGACCATTTAATGAAAAATATGATCACTAATATTCTTTATTTAATTATTGGAAATTCAATAATTTAGCCATTGGCTTGTTAGGTTAGATTAGCTAAATTCTCCAGATTTAATCATCTTGGATGCTGAGTGCATGGAAGAATTTGGTGAATTTGTGAGAGAGAGAGAGAGAGAGAGAGAGAGAGCATTTGAAGACTTATAAATTACCTTCGAAAGAAGGCCTCTGAATTCCAAAAACCAAATTTCTACTTAACCTTTAACTCCATACCCTTCTCTTCTGCTATTTTTATTCATATATGAAATGCTCCACAAGCAATGCGGATTAAGATTTGTAGCATTTATTACTCTTATTGTCTTAATTTTTATATTAGTAAAAAATAATAATTCTGTTAAGGCTTTGTTAATGATGATGATGATCACTAAAAAATGGCAGGAAACAAAGGAAGTGATAAAAGTATACATTTAGTGCATACCTTATATCACCTTATACATATATGAAAAAGAAAAGAAAAGTTTGTTAGCATTGGTCCCTATTTATTGACTGCATTTTAATACATGGTTAGTTATATATTTACAACAGATTATACTATTCAAACAGATGACCATCTCTTCTTGGAACACAGGAACTAAATATTGGACAAAAAAAAAAAAAAATACTATTCAGTAAGACAACTTAGAAACAGAGTAGAGACAGCAATTAAATAGAAGGAGCTTTACAATTGATACTTCCCATCCTCCATGAAGTGCTATATAACTCTATCATCCGAACCTTCAATTCTGACAGTTTCACATGCCATGTTGCAATAAATCTGCACCGAACCTTTTATTTCAAAGGGTCCTCTTTATTTTTTATTTGGTGCACCAGCAGGCTCAATGGCCCAATGAATGTGAGGCGCGTCCACAGCACACAGAGATATTGTCAGATTTAATACAGCGCTGCTACTTGGACATCCAACAGCTGTCCGGGGACCGGGCCACAGTTCGGTCCCCTGGTTATGTCCAAGTCGACTTTTCCGATTTAATAAGCTCCCAAGACAATCTTCACAAAAACACGTGCCCCCATTTCCGAATAATATAAGTGGGGACGCGAGAACATGGCCCACACCTCGACAAGCTGGTGGGCTAGTTTAAAGTAGTGGGCTTGGGAAAGTAAAAGCAAAATCAAAAGGGTTTGCTTTGGTGACTTTCTGTTTGTACTTTATATATTCCCTCGGATTTAGATGCAGAGTGGTCCAACCAACCTCCAATCCATGGTTTTTTTTTTTTTTTTTTTTTAAAAAACCTCCAAACCATGATTGTAGTTTCCTATTAATTAGATGCCTTCAGCATCGCCCTTTTTCCAAGTTTCCATTGGCACGTTGGTGTTGCCACTTTCTTGCGAAATATTGTGGAAAGCGAAGAAAATCGTGTTTGATCGGTCGGTTTTTCTCTAAGAAAAGCAGAAAAAGTAATTGTTATTTTTTTAATTTAACACTAATTTGTCCCCAATGTAAGAGCAATCACAAAGTTCCTCACGAAATGAAAATAAAAACCTTTTTTGCAATTCCTGGCTTTCGCAATACAGCACATACGTACACCAATGAATTCTTGATCGGAGAATTTGCAAATTCTACAAATATTGTCGGCCACAGTCCCATATGGAGCTCCAAATTCCTTATGGCCGAAGAAAAGCATTTATAAATGCTAAGGATTTTGAGATTCAGAGATTTCAAAATAATATTTGTGATATTTAAGGTGTTTGAAATTCGACATTCTAACAAAAAATACATTGCACTTCTAAATGCAAAAGGAACAATTATACTATCAATAAAAGAGATTTTCAATATCACAAATTCTAGTGAAAATTTATGTTAAAAAAAGCTGACCCTAAGAGTTGGAACGGGAGATGCTCAAGGTAAATTCTATATATAAACAAATATTCAGATCATTGTGCGGCCGAGAAAATGAAAGCTGTGAAGATTGTCCCATGATAAAATTTTCCGTGGATAACTTTCTCAACTTATTTTCTTCACCTATTTACTCCATATTGCATCTATGACACTTCTTCTTTCGCTATTATATCATAGATGAAACCAGTACAAACATGTTTAATCAAAAGATTTTAACCATTTCCTTAAAAAAGGGGCTCGGCCGGTGGGATCATACATATCAAAGCAAGAAGGTGAAACATTGGATCAAATGTGTTCAAGTAAGAAAGGTACAATTAATGTCGGTGATGTTGAACCTATAAATCCCCCCTCAGATGTTTATAACGTGCCTGGCAACTTTTATTTTCATGAAATATATCTTGATTCTAGGTAATAAGAAATGGTTGTGAACATATGTCTCTAGGTTAATCTTCACTGACCCTAGTTAGAAGGATTTGCAGATGTAGATAATCACATGATTGCACAAATGAGAGAGAAAAACTCATTAAATAATCTCTAACAAAAAAAAATAAAGACAAAGATATTGTTCATTAGATAAAAGAAAGAAAACAAACTAATATCACCAGTCAATAAAATAAATAAAAAAGAGAAGCAAAAGTCTCACTTTACTCAAAAAGAAAGAGAAACTATGACAATTAACACAATAAGAAGAAGAAGAAATTATCTAAAACATGATATCTACGTTAAAAATGATTTTAACAGTGTTTGAATGCTCATTTTCATGTTCCTCAATATTTCCCCTTTGACGCGCGCTTTATTTTTTTATGGCTTCTACAGTTCTACCTCCAAATGGGCCTATTTGTTTGTAGGGTAGAGTAAATTGAAATAAAATTGAGTGTCATCAAATCAAGAGAACAAGGAATTTGAGGGTTGTTCGTTGTGAAAAGACAGAATGACTAGAAAACGGTAGTTTTTGTCGCATAGAATGACAAAAAAAAAAAAAACTTTTGAAAGGCACAAAATGATTTAAAAAATGTATTCTAAAAAATATTCACAATGACAAAAAAAAAAAAGATGATTTTCTTTCCAATTCCCCTCATCCACTTTCTTTTTCTCTAAATTTGACATTCTAGGTGGAAATATAGTTTTTCAGTTGAGTACTCATTTTCATATTTTTCCAAGCACATGAACACAAAATTAATTAGATTAAAAGTTGATGGTAAACATGTATGCTGATAATCAGTAGCCTAAATGCATGATTATAGAATCACAATAAAAACAAATGGATATAATCTGTAGTTTGGATGCTACAATCCAAGTCAAAGTCGGTGGCACCATTCAAGTCAATGGTCCTCACAAACACAATAAAAAAAATAAAAAAAAAATTTGGAATCCATGTCCATATAACCTCTTACATAAATAGCACATTAAATGGCAATACCTTTTTAACATTTTTGTGAACACCGACACTATTTTTAAGAAAATCCACAGTTATTTGAATTCTGGATGTCGGAAAAGAAGATAAGATGTGCACATGTGAAAAAGAAATCATGCACAGTGACAAAGTAAAGTAAAGTAATAGTAAACAAAAGTAGAGGGAACATTGGAGGTGCGAGACAGAGGGGAATGGATCCCATAAAGAGGAATAAACACGTTTGAAGGTTCATCTCTCTTTCCTTTTATGTATCGATTTAGGCAGCTGTGGGTCCCACAACAGATACCTGTAAAAAAAACCACATATCTTCTGCTGTCTGCAATTCGTCCAAGTGAATTTATTATATCATTGACGCGTAGAATTAATGTGCATGTTGCTTTCCTCCACGGCCCCAACCGTCTTGTGAAATCCTACTGAGTTATGACCATGTCTTCTCTATCTCTTGTCAATATTATATGGCAACTGGATTCTGAGTATGTGAAGGGCGGACCCACATTTTAAGTACGTGGAAAATGGATCCCCCGTTTGATCAAAACAGGCAATCAGGGAGTGTCACATAGGGTTGAAATGTTACATCCCATCTCCTTAAAAAAAAAATCTATCTCCTTAAAAAATTCCTCTTCCCATATGGCACTCCCTATTTGAACCAAATAGGAATCCAGCTCCACCAAGTACATGGGGTGACCGCCTCATGTCTGATTTTCGTCACCGTATATTTAGTGGATATCTTCAATATTTAATGAGGCAGATTACAAACGCCGATATATTTTGTTGAAGAAAATGTCCTCTTTCTAATTCCCTAATGCACATTCTAAATCTCCAATCCAATCTTCTCATAAAATCTCTCTAATCTGACCAATCTAATCTTCTTCTAAAATCTCTCTCATCAGGGGCGGACCAGTGTTCATCTCAGGTCAGATCCAAAAATCATTAAAATTTTGAATTGGGCCTTATCCCATGAATTGGGCCTTATCCCATGCTCCACATGGACCCTTTTCGTTTCTTCTTTAGTGAAAAAGAACCCAAAAAAACCTCTTTTCGTTGGTGTAAGACCATGCAAGCTCGTCTCCATTCTATTACAAAGAAGGAAGATGAATACTTTTGTCTCCTCTTTTCTACCTTTACGAGATCTTGACCCTTTTTTTCTCTTAGATGATGTCTTCTTTTTTTTAATTAGTTTCATCATCTAGGTCGTCTCCAAATATGGCAACTGGGTTCTGAGCATGAAGGTGAACCTTCAACTCAAGCCTTAAACTCATGAATCAAAACAATGAAGTGGTTGCTGCAATGGTTTTATGAAAAGTGGTATCACTCAAATCAGTCAATCAGATAGGTATGCGTCAATCCCAATACAGATGGTTCAGGTTGAGGGCCCAGGAAAGGAAGTTTATCACCCACTTTATATTTTATTTCATTCAATTCTATTATAACAACTTAAACCCATTGTTAGTAACAATTTTTGAAAGCTTTTCTTTCAAAAGAGAACGGCCAAAGATTATCAGTCGAGAATCACTTCATCAAATGATGCCTGCTATGCAAAGATTTCCGCTCCCTACATTTTCTTTAAACACCTTTAATCTGCATGTTTGCATTTTTTTTTATTATTTTAATTTTGATAATTACTTTTCACCGATGGGACTTAAGCACAATTGTTGTCAGGGAAATGCAATTGGAGCATTTAATTGAACGGGAGAATTGAAAATCCCAGACTGCCCTTGTCTAAGAGTTCTATAGGTGAAAATTTGGGCCCATGTATGCCCAATCCAATTCTTTCTCAAATACTTATCCATTTTTTGAATTGGCACTAACACTAGCTTGATATTGATCTTTATACATCCGCCCATTTGGAAAACCATGTATCTTTGTGTGGGTTTAACTGGGCTGAGCATTAACTCAAGCCTCTAAGAATGCATGATCCGAACCACCCCAGCCATTTAGCTATCTAGCGAGGAAAAGGGCGTCCAAATCATCACAATTAACAGGTCTAAAAGAACAATCCAATCAGGTGAATGTGGGAAGGATTGGGCTCGGATAGGTACCGAATGACCCATATCAGCCTATCACTTTTCTCCCCCTCTCTCAACATTGCAAACTCAGACTCACAACTCTCAGTAATCCCAGAACTCATGTCTCTTACCAACTGAGTTACAACTTGGGAACATGCATATTAGATTATCTTATGTGGGCTTTCTCTTCCCACTTGTGTGGGCTTTCTTGGGTCCCAGCCCCATACGCTGGGGTACCCAAAAAGAAAGTGTATAAATATATTCCATATTCTATTTTCTTCTGTACCGGTTACAATTACATGAGTTAGAAGTTAGAACATCTAGAGAAAGGGTGCATAAACTACAAGAAGTTGCAAATGGGCTAGACCAAAGTTAGCCCGTGCCTTGTGCAATAAACTAACCACCTTAATTCGGACCAGGGTTCAGCCCCAGGTACAAGAGTCATCCGAGGATAAGCCCATGAATAAAGAAATAGGCCCATTTGTGCTGACTTTATCAAGCAGGTCTGGACGTTCTATTTGAGACACTCGTCAAAAAAACATAATAGTCAAGAAAAGCCAATTTAACTGTCAGGCCATATAATGGCAAAGCACATCACAATAGACCAAAGCCAATGTAGCCTGGGCCGGCCCAATCAAGCCCAGTCCATCACAACGGCAAGTGGATATTATTAATTTACTATCAGTTGCTTACAACCAATCTAGCTAAGCTATTGACATCACCATTTGATAAGGATCATCCAGTACCAAACAGGCCAGTTGTTCTAAAAAATGAAAGAAAAGAACAGCCAGCATACAGATGACCTGGTCCTGTTTGTGGCATTTAGCACGCTGGATCAATGTTTGTTGTTTATCAGCTCGACTTGACTGACCATCTGAAGGTCTTTGCTAGTACGGGTCTGAGAAAGCATGGTCCAATATTGGTCCCAGATCTTTTAAACTGGTCTGCCCATATTCGCCAACTTTTGAACCGACCCAATAGACTATAAAAAAGCTTGTCCATGAAAAGCATGGTAAACAACAAACCACATGGTTGGATAAGCAATGTCAACATTATTAACGTGAAATGTTCATAAATGATTAGAAAGGGCACATGGGTGGGTTTAAGCAAGATGGTAAAGGAAAAGGTACAACAGCCATCTAGAATGACACCGAATGGGGCTAGAAGTTATCAATGCTTAAGCTGATCCAACAGATAACTCATTAGTTTCAACAAACTTTATTTGGATCGGGTAGTTGTTAGTGCCCAATGAAGCAAGTTGCTAACAGGACCTTTCATTAGGTGATGATAAGGCCCACCTTTCTTTACTAAGCCACAGCCCCATGTTAGTAGACTGAACCTAATTTTACCATTGGCCCTTGACTTTGGCATCAAAGATAGCTATCATGTAACATTTTCACCTCGCTTAGTCGATAATTTTCTAAACCATTTGATTGTCATCTGCTAGACATGGAGATTTTTCAATGTTTTTTATGCAATCGGTTCAAGATTACAACGTATTCATATCATAGGCATCACCCACTGTATCTGTCCTAACTTAATCTCCTCCTACCAATACAGGAAGCACTGATTGATGTCCTTCCTGTTTCACAAATGGGAGAAAGGCAACATATATATACGGAGCATATTTATGACCACTTGTGTTTTTATTTGCCTGGGCCCGAGGCCCGAAATATACACATAGTCCAAGACCAATGGAATGCAATATGGGCTATGGTCAGGCTTTCCCAGCCCATGACCAGGCCTATTTCCAACAGACCTTTTATTTCTGCCATTTAAGGAATTATAAACTTTTGAGAGAGCTCAATCTTTCTGAAATTTAGAACTTGAATCCAATTAGTGCATCCAGATCATGGTAGCAAGAGAGAATATGATCGCGATAAGAAGTGAAACCTTACCTGAAAACTGAAAAGTGTGTTGATGGGTTCAGGGCCAAAGACTTGTTCGGCTTGAACACTCTGATGATGGACCCAATTAGACCCAAAAATAGTACATACAATGAAGTTATATTATCGTAGCATGGTTTTTGAATAATTTTAGTTATAGACATGGACCAATTCAAACTTCTTGTGATGGTATCTTCCAAACAAAATAAGATTAAATAAAGATTTGATCATTCTTTTAACCAAACTGATGCACGACAAAACATATCATGTATTTCAGTCGTATTTTCAATAGTCCCACAACAAACTTATATATATTCTATTACTCTGTTTTTTATATCTAAAATGGAAATCACACCAGCATGCCAACATATTTTACCCATTTTATGGTATACCTACACCAAATTTATTAATAAGGCTGCAAACTTGTATCCAATTATCCAAAGTATTCCCCACCACATTTTTCAAGCAAGGCATTTGAATCCATGATAATCACATCATCTACATAAAGGTTTGATAGGTATACACAGCTTGATTTATATGGCATTCACCAACTACATACCTCTAATCAAGTACCATTTAATATCTCACTTCAGATTTAAATAATTTCTTTTGAAGATCTTTTATGGTAACATACTAATGCACTCAACATCTTAATTTATAATTCAGGTCCGAGTTTTTACATTGAAAAACAACGGATGGATCACATAAATCTATATGTAATAATCTATGGAGTTGGATCTAGGTCTGGATCACATCCCTATCCATCCATCCATCTCAAAATAATACAACAATTTCTAGCTACATGCGTAAACATCAAACATGAGAGTTAAATAATAGCAATTAACAAACAAGAACCAAGCTCAGAGGAGTAAATACATCATAAATACACATGAGCCCATCCTCCTCTCTTGTCCAACATGCATCACGCATTCCCCCTCTCCCAGTACCGATGCAAAGAAAGTAGTTAAAACACCTACCTAATTCAAATAGCAAAAGCTAGCTCTAGGACATGAAACACACCACTCACTCTATCAATCAATCTATTCAATTGAGCATAAATAAGATCATAGGCCTGCTGTGAATGGAAATCCTGTGGACCCCAACCAACCAGTTCCACCAATGAAACTCCCAGCTGTGAACTGCTGTGCCTCCGTGGCGCTCGTAATTACCCTGTACCCCTTCCATGTCACTCTATTTGCAGTCCCAGCCCCAGCCCCTGTGTTCTGGTACTCCCCATAGTAGAGGGTGCTTAATGCAAAATTACCATTCCACTCATGCCACCCTGCTGGGTTTATCACATCGGTTATCACAGATTGCATGAAAACGGTCCTTGAATACTCTTTCCATGGCCTGCCTAAGTAGGTTGGGAAGGAGGACTTGACGGGTAGAAGATCCGACGTGGCCCCGACCCGACACTTTTGGATGGATATGCCCGTGTTCTGGTTCGGGTCATCTCGACCCTGGGCCGTGACCATGTTCTTCTGCCCAGGGTCGGGGCGCCGGGCGTGGATGTCGCAGTCCTGAAAGACAGCAGCCGCATTGCCAAAGATGAAGTCGACTGTGCCGGCAATGAGGCAGGAGCGGTAGAACTGGCGGAGAGAGTGGACGTAGAGGGTGTCTTGGTAGGCCAGGATGTCGCACATGTAGAAGGCGGACCGGTCGGACCCAACCCGGAGGGCCACTGCCTGGTGCTTTGATGGGCCTGCCGTGTTCTGAAATGTGATGTCGCGGGCCAAAAAACCATCTCCCACAATCGCTGCAATAAATTTAAACACAAAAATGAGTGATTATATTCATCAGATTAATCACATATAAAACCACTCTTTTCTCCTTTAGCTTAGTTCTAATAATATATTCTTCACTTTAGCAGTTTGACTTGACTCTGGTTACACGAAGATCTACCACTACCATAAATATGTGAACTAAAAGTGATTTTGAGATGTTCGAATTTTACAATACCCAAAGGACTAATCCAAAATGACGGCCCACAATCTAAAACCATTACTCGGCCCAATTTCAAGTCCATTAGTTCATATCTAACAACTCAAATTTTGACACCTATATAACATGTTTACAAATGATATATAAGTTTTTCAGGTCTCAATTGGAGACAACATGACGTTATATTTGAGTATCATGTTCGGGGTAGTGTGAATGTGTGGTCCAATTTAGTGTCTTAATTTCTTGCTAGGCTACAACCAAATGCAGCAATTATTGTGGTGCCAGCAATGAAATGTCCCACCAAGGAGCGTTTTAGTGAAATCCATTCCTCGTTTTCAAAGTGTATTATTTCATCTCCATTTCATTTATTATTGGGACCCTCTTAAAAGTCCGATAAATTATGAATGTTATTGGTTTGTAGTATGAATAGCTCTTTGAAGATAGGGATCACAAGAAACACCACATTCAGTTGTCTCCTTGGTGGTGCCTCCTGTTATGGATATTTGATTAAATGAGGAAAAGGAATACAACAAGAGCCCTGCCTGGACCGAATGGGGAGACCGGATTCGCTGGGATCCAATGGTCCTCAAGGGGGACCGGGCCAGAATCCGGTCTCCCCATTCCGTCCATATGGACTTCCTATTACAACAAAATGTCGTGACATGCGGTAGAGATGAGAAAAATGTGCCAGTGGATCCCATTTCATGTGCTGTCTGTCACCTAACTCCTCTCAACATGTCAACCATCATCATAATCATACTACAATTTTATGTCATTCATAAGAATAAAGTGACATACACTTTGTACATCAGTTCCTTTCGGTGTGGGTAATTGAACAGAAATTTAGGATCATTGAATTGGTCAATCATGAATTCAAAAAAAAAAAAACACAAATTTATGTAATTTTATAAATATTTTCACAAATTAAAAAAATTAAAGACAACAGCTACCCCTTATCCACCCTTGATTATTGACAGAAGCCATAAATGTGACAGGTGAAAATAATTTTCACCGTAAAACACATCAAGACATCACCTAGATATTTTGCAGTGGGCCAACTTGTTGATGGAAACTGACCCAACCGTAAAGAGAAATCTTTTTTGCATATGCCAATCAAGAGAATGAATTGATTTGACTGATCTAGTTCCTAGATATGTAGGCCCCATTATAAGGATTTGAACACAACCCTCTAGAAATTATAGCTGTATACATTCACATGATACACCTCTTACCAGATCTCTGTCCTAGTTTCCTCTCTAGTTTAAAACACTTTTCCAGTAGAAACATCAAACATGGGGCTATCAGGAAAAAAGATTTTCAGATGTAAATAGCACAGTTTGGCTATTTAACCTCACCAGAAACCACCTACTTTCCATGCAGAAATCCAAAACTACTTTTGAGACCCACATATGTCACCTTTCTACCTTTTAACCTTTTCATTTATAGGCTTTTTTTACTGTCATTCCTTGGTTTGGTTGACACATTCAGTAGAAGCATGAAAGCAAGAACAGTGCTTTCTCAAAAGCAAAGGTGCAATTATCGATTCCTATTCATTCATGGAAAAAAATGACAAAATACATCAAATGGGAATAATAAAAGTGAGCAACTGAAAGTCACTTTATCAAACACATGATAAAAAACTTTATCGAAGACACAGGAATCCAGCGAATACGGATCTGTTGCTAGTTTTTACTTTGTTGCAGTGCGAAAACACCATCAATTACGATTCTAGATGGTGGTCCCTCACACAGTCTCGCCACAAAAGTCGGATCTGACGTGATACAGGAAATGCCTCATGTTCTTGCTGACAAATCCTGGCGTCATAACACTAGAATGTTTTAAGGTTTTATTGTTGGTGGTGAATGTTGATGCTCCTTAATTTGCTGTGTTCCTATTGATTAAGGTGGCGACTTCTTGGATTAACCAAGAAAAAAGGATTATGTTGGAGAAACATAATATTGTTAGAATTTAGTAGATTATTCTTATCCTTGGGATAAAGTTATCTTTAGAATAAAATTAGTTTGATTGTGATTATAAATGTATCAAAAGTCATTGAAAGTGATTCTTTGAAATAAGTGATTCTTTGAAAGTCTTTTGATTAGTCAATTTCACTGATTTTTCAAAGCTCTCTTTAATTAATATGCTAAAGAGGGTGACATCTAAACTCACTGTCATATATCTCATTTTTAAAATCACAATAGATCTTATGGTTGGAAAGGTAGAGAGGATTTGAATTCATTGTTGATCAAACTAAGAAATGAAAATTTTCTTTAACCCCAAGGGGTAGCTCAGTTGGCCTAGGACTACGGTTTGCACCCGGAGGTTGTGGGTTCGAAACTGCTCTACCACACTAGGGCCACAGGGGAATTTTACCCGGCTTTCTCTCCTGGGCCCGTAGGGATTATTCTGGCGCAAAGGGCTGGGAACCCTACGTTAAAAAAAAAAAAAAAAAAAAACCTAAGAAATGAAAAGGAAATTAAAAAAAAAGATCCATGCACCACTTCGCATTCACAAGTGGCACAAACGTGTGACAACCCAGCACGAAAGGATTTACTATTTAATCACATAAACGCGCTTGTCCAGAAGTCTATCGTTACTATATATTTATCTATATATAACAATAAAAAATCAACAGGAATGTGGTGTGGAGAGGTGGCGTAAGAAAAATTAAACTTGTTATACATTAATATAATGGGGTGAACATCAGATAATTACTGCTCGGTTTGAGACCATTACTAGTGAAATCTGCCTACATGACACATTTCATTAGTTCTTTGGATAACTTGTTACCATCCAGGCCCACTATGATAGTGTATACTTTGTCTCGTGGGATTTCAACCCAATCTTGTCGTACTATTTTAAAAGACGTCATGTTAGATTAAGGCCAGGTCAAAATCGTCACATAGATAAATTTGGGGCAGCACAAGTGTTTTAGTTGTTAATGCTGTTTCGACGATGATGTCTCTTCTGTATCATGGTTTTCAAGTCCCACCCGTTCAATGAGGGGGGGAATTGTGGCAGAAGAGTCCCAAATAATCACTTCTCTAAAGAGCTTACAAATATTGAGTTCCTTATCCTCAAATAGTTTAGATTGTGATTAATGATTAAAAAAAAAAAGGTGTCCGAATCCCAAACTCAAGTAAATTCGCAAACAGAAGAAAACAAAAAAGCCAACATCTCATATCTCTGCAGCAAATCTCGGATGCAGAAAAAGTCAATTGTTTAAGAACAGAGATAGTTGAAACCTTCCTATCTTTTCTCCAATTCTTTTCTTTTAAAAAAATCACTAGTCCTAACCTTTTCAACTTTTATAAAGTATAACAACTGGATGACTTAGATCTTTTTTTGGATGTCACTATATGACTGATGTTCTGATAAACAAAGAGGAGTCTACTTAATAGAAAATGCAAAAAACCTCTTCCATTTTTAAGCTTATTAGGGTTTTTCTTCTGTTATTTCCACTAATCCTAGCTACCAGATTAATATTCATTAACCAGTCTACTTGAACTGGCCCCACACAGCACCACTTGTACGAGTTTATGTTACCACGAGGGCATGTTTGTTTGTATTACAAGACATTGTAATTGAATACGTAGGACTCATACTATAAGAGGTTAAAAATGAAGAAATTAAATAGAATAAGCTTCTCTTGATTCATTTTTCAAAAAACAAAAAAATATTTTATATTCATTATTAATTTCTAATGTCACGAATTCTAATTATTTTAATGCAAACAAATGAGTGCAAAGTAAAATAACTTAATTCCGAGTTAGTAAACGTACCAACGGTTGCTGACTTGAAAGTGGTGCTCCCATCCTTCACATTCCTGTTTCCGGTGATTATGGTGTTCTTCCTTCCATCACCAACAAACATGAGATTAATCTTCTTCTTCGGCACCTCTACATTCTCTCTATAAACCCCAGCTTTTATCTTAATTACATATCTCTTACTATTCTTGGTCGGCGCCGCTGCCACCGCTTCTGACACCGTCTTATAATTCCCACTCCCGTCAGCCGCCACCACCACATTCGGCGTGACCGTCGTCGACGCTTGCAACAACCTCCGGTCACCCACTGACAACCACTCTGGGAATCCATCTTTATCAACATTCTCCTCAAGCCTCCGCTCATTAGTGTAGCCCGCAATCATCATATCTGTATCAGTCATGTTACGTATCATAGCGAGGGCGTTACTACACATGTGGTAGACGTGGGTGAGGCTCTTCATCAACTCCTTACGCACGTTCTTATCCGCATCATCGTGGGAAAACCCATCCTCGCACGAGTCCTGGTTGGTCATGGCTGCACTCAATAGGATTTTCAGGTCGTCTGCTTGCTGGGATAGAGACTTCTTCTGCGAATACATCTTAAGATCCTCCTCAGTCTTATGCAGCTCATCGAGTGTCTGGTCAACGTCGTCAAGACAGTCGTGGAGTGCCGTCTTCTCGCGTCGGCTGAGCCCCCTCTTGCGGAGGAGCTTCTCAATGGTGAAGTAAGAGCGTTCCACCGCCGTGATCGTAAGATTGAGGGATGCTTCGATCACGTCCTTAAGGCTGGCTAGGCTGGAGGATATGCCGGGGACGGCGGCGATCGACGAGAAGCAGAGGTCCGGGTACCGGGTCAAGCTGCATGACGAGCGGAGTATGGCGTGGGAAGCGGAATGTGAATTGTCATTAGAATTCTTTCGAGAGGCAGCGACACCGAAGACGGTGGCGATGAGGATGGTGGCGAGGAGAAAGGAGGAGAGGAGGACAAGGGAGAGCTTTTTGTTGTTACATGCGGCGGTCGAAATGCGTTTGCCGGAGTTTGAGACTCCCTCGAGGATTTCGGCCATGTGGGTCATCTTCAGGTGGCGTGGGAGGAGGAGGAGAGAGTGATGTTTGAGGGCTGAGGTGATATGAGGTTTATATAGGAGAGGAGGCTGCTAGAAGCTTTTGTGTTTTTTTAATTGAAATTATATCACCGAACATGGAAGGATTATTTTCTCTCTTACTTTAGCTTTTCTGCTTTGGTAATCATTCGGTTACTTTTGTTTTCTTTACGGTCATGGTGCTTGTCTTGGTCTAATTTAAACCAAGATGGCCCCACCCATGCATGAATATCTACTTTCGCTATCAGTTTTATAATTGTGTATCATAAAACATGATTTCCATGGATGTTGGTGGATGAATCTAAGTCGTCAATCTGGTAGTAGTTATTGAATCGATGCAAGAAGACAACCTGAGTATGATGATTTTGACCTTTCGAATTTAATGATTTCTTACGCCTTTGAACGTGGACCAGTAGCAACACTTACACAGTTGGCATTCATTCAGTTCTTACACGCTATCAGCTCAGTGACTGTTTTACACTGGAGTGTGGATCCTTCTCAGTGTTCCTCACGAGTATTCTGTGATCATGTGGTCTCATGCCCATCTGCAGGTGGTTGTATGGTCATTGTTTTGGGCCTTTTTTTATTTTATTTTATTGGAGCGCGATCCTCTTAGTGTGCATTTTTGCCCTTTTACTTCTTTGTATAACTATAAAGAACGTTTGGTACAGGCAGAACAGGTAGAGTTGGTAGGAACTAGCCAACCACAAGTACATGCAGGTTATAGTATGGTAACGGTTGGCTGCCAATATACAAACTGATCATATAATTTTAAGATAATTGGATGTTAAAGCTCTCTTCTATTTTGATTTGACAAGTCACTGTGGCCTACAAACTTACTGATATGTTTTCCTGTATGACTCTATGTAATGAACTGAACGCCAGGGATGAAAATGGATTGGCTTTGAGTTATGTCCATGGTGTACCCAAAAGTGTATATGTACCAATGTACAGTGGTGTGCTCGAATACAGTGCAACCATTATGGTCCATTATTGAATTGAATTAGTGTGAATGCCAACCATGATTATCTCAATTAATATAGGCATTTAAAATGTTATAAATGCTTCTAGCTATCTAATCCTTTATTGCTATGTGTTTAATTTATTGTCTTAATATATAATTAATGTGTGGTTAGGTTGGAGATAGAGAGAGATATTTTTATGGACATGGACTAATAACTTGGGTCTTTTTTTTTTTTTTTAACCTAGCCAAGGGGGGTGGAATCAAGAGAAGGCCTGCATATATATGGAAAGACAGCCCGTACAATTGAAAAAGGAATCCTCACAAGCGTAAACAAAATCCACACAAGAGAAAAGAGGTGGTGTAGCCAGGTTCGAATCTTAAGTAACAAGGTAAGAGAATTACCACTAATTACTAGGTTCGAACCTAGGGTCTACTTGCTGGAGCCAAAGACTTTATAAATTTTTACTGAGTTCAAAAATAATTAATTCCCAATTTCTCCTTTCTGGAGTTTCCTTTTCTTTTTTTTTATCATGGCCACACTATCAAACCCTACGGTCTAAACCAGGTTCAAAAAGGTTCCATAAACTTCTAGCCATAGGATGATCATCTTTGAACTTACATCATAGCAGTGACTGCTTAGGATAATCAAAATTACATAAACCAATACAACCCTTGCATGTCTCGAGAGTCAAAGGTGGTAAGCACTTTTACCATAGAGCTAGTCAGGTGATTTTGGATGCACGTCTATCATGTGACAGGACGGTAGGCGAAGGATTTGATTTGGATTAAGAGAAAATTTTCTAACACTCTTTCAATTGGGTTGCCTTTTTTTCAACTTACATAATTTTAGGCAAGACTTGAATACAGTAACTGCTTTCACCTACTATAATCTCAAGATCTCATCCCTAGTTTAAGAGAGCATTAGCCATTGCGTTAACAATTGGCTGTGGGCCATCTGAATCAGGGGTCGCCTGCCCCCCATTCCGCCCATGTATGTGGCGACCCCTAATTCATCCAACGATCCAAACAATGGATAGGAAAGGAAGTTAACCATGTGATGCATGGATTTAAAAATCGGTACCATATCACCCTCGGTGGGTGTGAAAACCCTTTTTTTTTTCTCAGGAGAGTTTCTTTCTTTTCTTTTTGATAAATACTATTTTTTTGGAATTTTGGTAAATATTCATATCAGCTGCCGTAACACCCTCCTTCTTCTTCTTCTTTTTTATATGATGTTTCAGGAGGCTGTGTTTCTTTTATTTTCTCCGTGAGCTGTTTCAGTGATTCGAATTGACATATCAACTATAGCAGAGTACTTTTACCAAAAAAAAAAAACACAAATAGCAGAGGGGTTTTATTTTTAACATTAAACTAATAAAACAAATGTTCCATATTGGCCTGAACCAACTTGTATTAATTTAATGGGACATTTTCAAATAAGGCCTTAAATTTTTGCTTTATTTCAAAAAGGGGTACAAGTTTCAAAACTTTTCTAATAAATCTCTAAGTTTTTCAGCAAATTTTCAATTAAGGGCATTCGTCCGTTTCAAGGTATTTTGACTTTTTCCTTTAGTATTTTTAAAATACTCAAATAATCCTTTATTTAAAGCCATTACATGGTTCCAGTAGCAACTACATACAACCGATCGCTATGGGGACGCTGGTTGTCCTTGATTACAGTGTTGATGCAGGCGAAGAAAATGAGAAGAAAATAGAGGAAGTGAAGGGAGGCTTTATTTCAATGAAGGTAATTTGAGTGTTTCAAAAAATCGAGAAGGAATTGCCAGAAAATAGCTTTAAATAGACAGATGTCCTTGATTAAAAACTTCCCACAAAATTAAGGCCTTATTTGAGGTTTTTTCTAATTTAAATAACCAATGTCATACACACACATAAGAAATTTGAGGCCAACCCCTATAAGCCAAGATCTTATGATCAATCTAAATGGGAAACACCACCCCCACAAAACTAAAAAAAAAGGAGCCCTAGATGTCAACGGTCTCATGCGTTCTACACCAATTGGAACGGGACTGACTTTGGATTCATATAAAAAAAGGGTTTGAATGATCTAATATACTTGAAATCTTGCACACAAGTGGCTCACGTTCAGATCTCTCGATCCTCATCTTCTCATGAGTTGATGTGGCCCCAAGTAGAGGCCACGACGCTAATCCCAAATTTCTTATATGAACATGTATGCATCTGAAAAGCCACTTATATTAATTCTTACCCACCGTTGCCATTTTCATTTCAAAGACAATGTAGTTGTGAATGGGATCTCTACCTGTATTTTGAAAACCTTAATATGGATCTCGTTTAACATTATAGATTCTTGTCAATTAACTAGCAGAATATTACCCGATCACCCAAAAGTTCTGCATTAGGCCACTTAGCTGTCTTTGATAATTCCAACAGGTTATTATAAGTCCACTTGGTGAATAATGGATTATCTCAATATTTAATTGGGCAGCTGCACGTTTACTGGGATGATTAGGGGACACTGTAGTGTCCTTAGGCTCCATTCCAAAGCATTCATTGGAAAACAATAAAACATAATTGTAATATATTCCTAACTCATCTAATTGTGTTTATTAAGATAATACCAAGTTTCAGAAGATCTACTTTATACCTTTATTCCCCAAATCCTTTATATGTTCATACATACATTATTGGATATTTATAAGGATAAAGGAAGTACAAGATGCCCTCAACAAATATAACATGTCTAATGTATTATCCTAATATAAGTTTTCACATGAGCTTTCATAGAATACTATGAAATTTTGAATTTTAGCTCTTAACTTTGGTGTGCAACAGCTAAGTATTTTTTTTATTTGTAGCAACTGAGTTATTCAGTAACAAGATTAATATATATAGTGTCAGAAAAGAGCTAATTACATGCCCCCAGTCTTTATCAATTCAAATGGGCCCTTTGAATTCACACGAGAGCACTTTTATATTCTGCACCATATATAAGACTGTTCAAAATAGATACAACACATAGTATTTAATAGGATGGTAGTGTAGAGCAACGTTTAACTAGGTAGTGGGTAACTAGATTTTCTGATTCTAATTAATGTTATTTCTATAGTTGGATCTTGTGTTTCAATGGAGAATTATGATTAAAACTGGTTTCAAAGAGATAATTTGTTGGCCCACTTTGATCAATTCATATCATCAATCTATACTGATCCAAGATGAATCTTGATCTGAATAAAATGAAAATCCACCATTGGTTTAGCCTACAATCATAAGAATTACTGAATTACCAGAGAAATGAATCAATGGTTACAATCACATCAATTAATGAGATTTTTTTTTTGTTTTGGGTATACCAGCTAATGGTACTCTTGATACTTGTCTTACTTACTAACCTTCTTTAATACTGGCCTTGTAAAGTAGCAGTGTCCTGCAGGGAAATAGCTGTCGGGCTATCAGAATGAGAGAAATGCACACACAATTTCCACGTGCTGTGGGCCCATGCAACAAAATTCTGAAATTCTATAATCCAAAAGGATAGTATCAATATGGATGATTATGATTTCTTTTTTAATAATACAGGTATCACACGCTCAGCCCCGTTCAGGAGTTTTTGACCCTTTGTCTTATGAACACTCGATTTTGAACAACCGAGAACTTATTCATGAAGAAACATGCAAACTTTTATATCCACATGTATCAAGTAAAACTATAGAAAGTGGCCAATAAAGATGACTGTCGAACACAAGACCTCTCCGCTTCTTGAGAAGCAGAGTCTATGTAGGGTGTGAGCATTTTTTTTCTATCCCTACAAGGGGGTTGGGACCCAATAAAACCTACACACGTCTTAAGTGAAGCACATACACGTGGAAGAGTAAGATGAGTTGATTTAAGAATAGGCATACTATACAAAATTAAAATATATTAAACCAAATAAGTTTGATGTTAGTTCTTCTCTTAAGATAAACCATGCAAATGCAATTTAACAAAAGAAGGCTACATCACTTTTGTGGGGTCTGTCACTTGTTCATTTTCCAATAAAGTCCAGCTAATCAGTTTCAAAATAAATCATAAAAGACATTCAATGAAAAAAAAAAGTAGCAAAAGGTCAAAACACAAAAGGTAATATAACCGTTGCCAGTGGATGGAATAGATCTCATGGTGGGACCCACTTCTACCCACAGCTTCCACTTTTCTACATGGAATTGGGTCCCCCGAACTTATACGGCTTGCCTCATGCCAAAGGCTGCCAGCCAATGTCCATCCACTTTACCTTCATAAAGACCCAATCGTCCCTTGTCGTTTCCAACATTATCAATTGCACTTGTTCGTCTTTCTTGGTTCTCGAATACAGATAGTGTGGGGGTTGGCAGGATTCAGGGCGCTTTGGAACAAAATCCATTCAAATGGCTCAACTTTCAAATTCAAACTCCTCATTGCCATGGCGCCACTAATGTTACTATCTATGAAAATTTTACTTTAAGTTAGATGTTGCACATCATTAATAGAAGATTTTCTTTCATCGTTGAAAACAAATTACGACATTCGTTTTAAGTGGTTTGAATTATAAATGTGAGATCCACTAATCGATATGTAGTGATGGGCTGGAGAATCTCTAACCCATTTTAGAACTATTCTCATTAAGAGTAAATGAGAACAAGAGGTTGGGAATTTATCTTGGTGGTTGAGGTGGATTCTCTGCTCCCCGGATGTACATACCGCTTTCAGTAAAACCAAATGCACAATGAAAATGATCCATCTATGTATTGTGGTCGGCCAAGTTTTGTTCTAGATTGAGTCTGATCCCATAATGTGTGAAGTTCTCAAATAAACAAGTAAAAAATCTTAAAATCAGTTATTTATGTGTATTACATATTATCTATGAATTTGACGGTATGTTCAACTCTTGTTGGAGCAACTTGGGCCAAACATGAGCATATGTTTGTGAAAGGTGTTTTCCGCAAGAGCCGGAGTCTTATTTCTGCGGAATTAGATTCTGGGTGGTTCGGTAGAGCAAGACTCTCCATGAAAAATTCCTATTTCTTTCTTTGGAAATTTTCTGTTTGGACTAAAGATCTCCATTGAGTAAGTAGTCAGCCATTGTAATTGCAAGCTAATAACTTACCCCAGTTACTTTGGCTTGCTGGCATTCTAGGCTCTGTCGTGTTCAAGTTTTGAATTAATTTGATGATGCCCTGCACTCAAAGTTAAAGATACCTATCAAGTCAATATCAAAAGGCCGTGACATAAATGTCCATTTTACTGTACTAGAGGGTTATAAGATCCTGCTTCCTTTATCTCTTACTGCTTTGCACATGGCCACCATTATAACACCCTCCAGTTTCGGCCCATCTCTCTTTGGTGCATGGCACATATGCTTTCTTTCTCTGTTTCCTCTTTAGAACTAGATGCCATATATGCTGCCTTAAATCACGGAATCATTTGACTCTGCAGCTGTCCTCTTAAAAAAGACGTAGAGACTAGAGAGCTTGGGTTGCTTTTGGTTTTCTATCCGTGGTTGCGTCTCTACAAAGAATCAAACGTGGTTCTAAAACAAGGGTTTTCAAATTTTCAACACAGAAGATAACACAGGAAAGGAAAAAAAGAAGAAACCTAAAATCAGTAAAAAAAAACATCGAAGACAACAGTCACAGCACCACCTACCAAAAATCAGACTGCACATGTAGAGTTTTATTATTAAAGGCTTGGATTTGTAAGCATTAATGAAAGCAGAGTTTAGTCCCCAATAATCAAGTAGTTACCTTCTCGAATAATTAAGAGTCCTATCAAGTAGCCCGCGCGAGGTCTAAAGATCTTCCCATTTTTATTAGTGGACGATAAGACCAAAAATAAAGATAATAAAATATATGGATAAGAAAAGTCCAAAAGAGACTCAAATCTCTATTTCAATTTGTAAGATCTAAAATGATTTGCAAACACAAATCAAACCTACATCCTGCTATTAAACAGATAGAGTTTTCTCGTGAGAAAACCCTTTAATAAATAACCTTTAAAGAGATTTCATCCCCTTCAAAGAAAGCTTTTAAAATTAACTTTTATTTATTCCTCAAAGATAAGTAAAAAAGAAAAATTCCGATGAATCGGGCTTTCTTGAACTGAATCCAGAAAATATTTATTAAAATCAAAAGTAAAATGAAAGAATTTATCAGTTGACTGACGGTGGGGCCATTCAGTTATTCCCATCAGTTATTAGACATAACGTAATGGATACCACTTACATCGAACATAATTTCAGAGCTTAGGCTTAGCTTGTGTTGCTTTATTTAAAATAAAGTCCCTCTTTTCCTTTCTAAAATAAGGGCAGAACCTACAGTGGTGTTATGTGGACCAAATGGGGGACCGGGCCAGAATTCGGTCCCCCATTTGGTCCAAGTGGACTTTCTCATTTCCTTTTGGCAGCCTTGGGGTTCTAAGTTCTAGCCATGTGAGTTTTTATCTAGATTTTGGGTTTCAGCCAACTGTATGGTTTTTGCTTCTCTTTTGACTTTTTGGTGGGGCATAGCTCTATGTCAGGGCCTAGCTTTATATCAGGGCCTGGGGCATGTTGTATTCTTTTTTGGGTTATTTTTGCCTTTTGTTAATACATACTTGCATTTTAGAAGGAAAAAAAAAAAAAATTGTCCCTCTTTCCTAAAACTGTATTTGAAATCATGGGTGTGGCTTTAATTAATGAGTTTTTTTACAAAAAGGCCCCTATCTTTTCATGAAACCTCAAAAACACCCATGTACCTTTTGTTTTTACTTAAACATCCCTTGACTAACAGTCAAACACAAGAAAAACAAACCAGCGTTTCCATTCTCCCCCTTTTGTTGTGCTTTCCCATTTTATCCTTGCATTTATTTAAATGTTCAAATGACCATTTTAACCTGATCTTCTTTCTCATCTCTAAGGCCCCGTTCTTTTACTAGAATTCCTGACAGGAATTCAGGCTGTCTGGGAATTCAGAACTCCTGTCAGGAATTCTCTGTTTCATTACCAGAATTCCTGGGTATTTGAAATTCCAGGCATTTGAAATTTCAAAAAACCCAGCATTTGAAAAACCACTTTAACAAAAGGATTTAAAAATCTCACTTAGCACAGGAATTCCGGAGAGAGGGACGACGGCATTCCGGGAGCTCAGGCAAGAATTCAGGCAATGAATGAAACAACGAATTTAGAATTCCAGAATTTAACAGCATTTAAAATACTAGCATTTGAAATTCTCAGACAACCACCAGACATGAATTCTATGAATTCTAGTAAAGAAACGGGCCCTAAAAGTACTTATAACATCTCCCAGAGGCCCTCCGAGCTCACCATTGATTTGGTCACACGGGTCTCTGGTTTTACAAGAGATAAAAAAACCATGTGGGAAGAAAAAATCCAGAATGCAATAGAGTTTGTTTTTTGTTTCTTCCTACCACTAATGTCTTGCAAAGAAGGGGCGACTCCGTTCTCCTATTAAATTCTTAACCAAGGGTTAAAATGGGAAAGCACGACAAAAAGGGAAAATGGAAAAAGCTGGTTTGTTTTCCTTTAGTTTGGTTAGTCAAGGGATGCTTAAGTAAAAGTAAAAAGTACAAGGGTGTTTTTGAAGTTTTATGAAAATATAAGAGCCTTTTTTCGTAAAAAAACACTCTAAATCAATTTAAGATTGGAGGTTTGCAAAGATACTCGGCCAAGTCATCCGAGTTAGCCAATTCATGCATTTGACTGGGCCTAGTATTGTGTTCCCACAAGAGTCTAAATGGTGACTAGTGAGTAATCCACTCCTCATCCTGACTAGCTGACTTGGCTGAGTCACCAAGTCAAGTCAAGAGTTAGCAAGCTATGATATATATGGAAAAAAAAAAAAAAAAACCCTCGGCCATGCGTTAGTAGCGAGTGTGGTCTCAAGATCAAATGGAAGGAGGCAAGTTAGATCAAATAGGTGATTGGCCTATGGGAACTTGTTAAACAAACTTTTAGCTCAATTTAAGAAAAGTAATATTTAGAAACCTTAGTCATATAGAATGTAGTTTATGAAGATGATGAATGAAGTCTTTACAAAAAGATGGTAGTGCCCTTGACTAAATTGTAAATGTATCCAGCGACACAACTGGGTTTTGTCCAGTTCTTGAACTTGTGGAATCAAGTTAATCAACAATGGCAGCAAGCTAGATTGACTTAATTTCTCAAGAAAAGTCTTTCTATAAAAAAGAAACGGCAATTGTTTTCCATAACCTCGACATCGTGGTCTAACCTACGAAATTTCTCCACAAATGTTTCACCTTGGAGATCCACTAGCCTTATCAAATGGACCGGTAATCAGAGAACTACCAGAGAATTAGCTGTCCATGAGATCACCTTAAATGAGATGGATAGTAATGTTTAATAAGACTAGGATTTTGTACTAGTCCACAACCTATCATTGTATCTGATGTAGCCACTGAGTTCCACCAAAACATCACATTTTTATCTGTTGGTTCCAATAATCTCTTTTACTTATGTACACTTAGCCCGTTAATCTGAATTAGATAGAATACACAGGATTTCACGTCATACATGACTAAGAAGTAAGATCAAAGTTGAGTCTTAATAAATGAGCATCAAATAATCTTTCATTTTGTGGAATAGAATAAAATTTAATGAGAAAAGAATACCCAACCATCACCCTAATACTTCAATACACAGTAAAATGATTATGTCATCTACATTTCCACCATATCCTTCACCCCCTTATCTCATATACTTCTTCAGCTCTAATCTCTTTAATAAATACTGAAAAAAATTCATTTCACTATAAATTCTTATGTATTTTAATGCAAACAAACAGGTCCTCCTTCAACTTTTTCATTAAAGCAAGATTAATATACGCGTTGTTGCACAAAAGTAGCATATATTGACAACCACAGCAAACCATAGAATGAAAAGCATATGGAGGGCACATGGCATCTTAGTACGGCCATCCGTTTTTTCCCTCTTTTGGTAAATCTTGATTAAAATAAAATGAACCCCATCTAATGTCGCTATTCCTCCCACTTCGAATAATAATCGCTTGTTCAATGATTTCTTTATTACTAGTCTATTTCATTGTCCTGATTAGCTGACTATCAACATTTGGTACTGGAGCTGCTTCCTTTTTTTAATGAGGAAGTAAGCTATATGCAAAACAATTTACATCTCTAGTGGTCCAACATGACCAAAATTGAGCCCACAATATTCCAACAATTATATATAAATATTGTCTTAATGATTTTATAAAACTCAAAGTCCATGTTAGCTGATCATATTGAGATATTTCCTAATTAATATCAAAATTCACTATGGAATCCTTTATAGACCTGTTAAATTTGAGGGATTAGAAAATCTTAAGAAAAAAACCAATAATTAAGGGTAATTGGTCAATTTTATTGCTCCCAAACTCAACATGGAGGAAGCCATCATCCATGTTGTATGAGAGTCTTGAGTCATAACTATTAACTCTTTAAGGGCATGTTTGTGCAGAGTTATTTTTGTGGTAACGGAAGTGCTCTTAGGGGTCCAAAAGCCGCCCCCCCGGGCCCCCCCAAAAAAAAAGAAAAAAAAAACCACTAAGCACTAAATATTAATAGTGAACAAAACCAAAGCACTAAGCACTAAATATTAATAGTGAACAAGCAGGATTGAGGACTAACCTGCGTGATGCATGAGGCCAATTGTCATTTTCTTGATCTTTTTTCTTCTTAATCAAACAAAACCCAAATGTCCTTGCAATTGACAAGTAACCCATGTCTTTCGATTCTCCAAGTTGATAACAGTTGTTGCCTGGCTGTTCTGGTCCTTGGCTTGCCCAATCGAAAGCTGAGTCACGAGCCAACAAGTAATTTTATGACTTCTATCTGTACTACAGATGCATCTATTTATAAATATATCGTTTTCATATCTAATAATCTATTTCTTTATTCCAATAATATGGTTATATTATTACTCTTTAGAAGATCTTGGAAATTCCCTACTGTGGGTGGTGGAAAAAAAGACACTATTTGCAGTTAAGTTTGTAATGGTTGAGAATCTTTTCCACCAGTTTCCTAAATGTCCAAACAAAAAATTAAAAGAAATATATATCATTGAATATAAATGAGACTGTCTTTGATGAATTGCATCTAACGAACTTACTGAAATGTATCAAACTAGGAAAAAGGTATAAGATCTCAACCCTTCTCCGTCGAATCTCCAAATAAATCTTTTCTAGCACATGAGGTCCATCCAAGGGCAAACCTAAGTGTTATGATGCAAGTACGACCGCATCCACGATCTTTAAAAAATTCCTTAAATATGACCTTAAAATCTTTTATTTTTTATTTAACTCTTTAAGTTGATTATTGCCCACACCACCCAAATGAAAATCCTGAATCCGCCATTGGATAATAATTTAGGCATGATGCCCAAGAATCTTGGCCTCAACCCAGCACGGCCCAAGGCACGAAATTATCCGTGCCGTAATTCCGTGCCTTGGGCCAGCCCACTTGCCTCTTCTAATTTTTTTTTTATTTTTAAAAATCTTTTATATAAGTTAAAAGAGACTTAATGGACTTTTAGGGGCTCTTAACTTGAAATAAATATGAAACTATTAAAATAAATGTACAAACATTAATGATAATTTACAAATGAGTAATAAATCTTTAGTTATTTTATATTTCTATTTTATTTATATAATAAATTAAAATTCATATATATATATGGGTCGTACCATGTTGTACCTTGGCCAGCACCCTGACCCAGCATGACACAGCTAAAACTCAAAAAACAGATGCTCTTCTCTGCCATAATAATTAATATTTCATATTATATTTTGGCACCTATATACTGGTTTTTCTTTTCTTCTTAATATTATACAAACAGAAAAAAATTGCATCTCCCAATAGAAAGGAGAAACTCCATTTACCATATGCACTGATGATTTACCCTTTCTATACATCAAAATCAAAATAAAAACCTGGTTCATTCACACTCCAGCAAAGTGTATGAAACTTTCCCAAGGGGCAACGACCGACCTAATGCTGATCCGAACCACAAACATTGAAGATTCTCCCCGCAAATGACTACCATTAAATTTTACCCCAATATGAGTTAGTCACACCTTAACATGTTAAGAAAGAGAGATAGAATTAGGAATGGTGAGATTAGGGGCAAAGTAGAAATAGCACCGATTGAAGATAAAATAAGAGAAAATCGACCGAGATTGTTCGGCAATGTTAGAAGGCGTCCAACGGGGGCACCAGTTAAAAGGTGTAAAAGTACGAAAATTGTCAAGAGTAAGAGAAGGAGAGACAGACCCAAGAGAAGTTGGAAAAAAACTATTAAACATGATCTTGCCTACATGAATCTAATGGAGGACATAGCCCTAAGCAGATTTAATTGGCGTCGTCAAAATCCCTTTAGCCGACCCCACCTAGTGGGAAAAGGTAAGCTTTGGTTTAGTTTGGTTTATGAGTTAGTCCCACCTTAAGATTAAACATATATAATTAGCATGTCGTATCCTGAATCTTATTCTCACCTCACCACTTAAGATACTAAATACCTGGGCTCCACTATGAAGTCTCGCCACATGGGAGTGCAAGTGAGACAATCAACAAATCTACATTTTGGGAGTTTACATTATCGTACCATTTACACCATTAGGATTTTACTTTATATGATTTTAGTGATCAATGGTTTAAATGTTGTCCTCTCAACCATCCATTCCAAATGTACAGAATTGTAACCCATCAAACGATTACATGTAACTAATCAAAAGATCTTCATTAATTCAATTATCAAAGCCATGAAACACCCCACCGACTCTTATCAGTCAATTTTTATTCAATTGAGCAGGAAGAAGATCATAGCCCTGCAGAGAAGGGAAAACCAGTGGACCCTAACCAACTGCTTCCACTAATGAAACTCGCAGCTGTGAACTGCTGAGCCTCCTTGGCGCTCGTAATTACCCTGTACCCCTTCCATTTCACTCTATTTGCAGTCCCAGCCCCAGCCCCTGTGTTCTGGTACTCCCCATAGTAGAGGGTGTTTAATGCAAAATTACCATCCCACTCATGCCACCCTGCTGGGTTTATCACATCGGTTATCACAGATTGCATGAATACGGTCCTTGAATACTCTTTCCATGGCCTGCCTAAGTAGGTTGGGAAGGAGGACTTGACGGGTAGAAGATCCGACGTGGCCCCGATCCGACACTTTTGGATGGATATGCCTGTGTTCTGGTTCGGGTCGGCGCGGCCCTGGGCCGTGACCATGTTCTTCTGGCCCGAGTTGGGGCGGCGGGCATGGATGTCGCAGTCCTGAAAGACGGCAGCGGCATTGCCGAAGATGAAGTCGACGGTGCCGGCGATGAGGCAGGAGCGGTAGAACTGGCGGAGGGAGTGGACGTAGAGGGTGTCTTGGTAGGCGAGCATGTCACATTCGTAGAAGGCAGACAGGTCCGACCCGACCCGGAGGGCTACTGCCTGGTGCTTTGATGGGCCTGCCGTGTTCTGAAATGTGATGTCGCGGGCTAGAAACCTATCTCCCACAATCGCTGCATGAAATTTAAACAAATACATATATGATGCTGATCTGATGCCCCTCTTTGTTTTCTTGTTGCTCTACTTTCAGTTTAGTTCTAATAATATGTTCTTCAATTTAGCAGTAGGCCCACCCCAATTACAACAAGTCTAACTCAAACCAAATATACAAAAAAAAAAAAAAAAAAGAGAGTAAGCTGTGTGAATCATACACTGAAAGAGGTTTAAGGACACAAAGGGACTAATCCAAAATCACAACATTAGGGTCCACGATCTAAAACTATGACTCGGCCCAATTGCAAGTCCATAGAGTTCAAACTTAATTAAATTCCTAAACAGAAATAACAAAAAAGTCAACATTTCACAACTCCTTTTATTTTTTTTAATTTAATATTTTTATACGTTTACGCAAAAGTGTCACATGAATGGCAAAGAATGCAGGGCTGACATTGTGGATAAGGCACCCCCTCCAGTTGGTGACCTGCTCCGGTTGGTGGGAGACATTTACTTCATTTGTCCTTGGCCACTTGGGCCAACCGGGAAAAACAAATGGCAACTGTAATTAAGCTTAACACTCATTGGGAGCCATAAAATGCATTGGGTAATTTCAGGCAACCGGATTGCATTGATCGTGTGGGGCTCCAAGTGGGCTCCACTGGTTGCATCACAACTTGCAAGACATGTGCCCTGGAGGCAGGAGCAAATGCCTATAGAAAAATCAGAATTCCAAACTTCTAATTTACTATAACAAATGGATGAGTAGGGTACTGGTATCCTGGGTGTGATTGTTAAATTTTGTGAAGTTGATACCATACCCACCTAATAAACAACCAGGAGGGAACAAGAATCGCAGAGTAGCTCGGTGGATAGCACACCCGCTCCCTCAGTCAGTTCCACCCAAGGATCAATTTCTGCGTGGATTGGCTTCCTCAGTCTCCCGGCCACTAGGCCAGAAAAAGAAACAACAACAACACAAAAGGGGACTAGATTTAAAAGATGCATTTAACTATAACACCAAATTGAAAAAACCATCCTAAGTCTTGGTGATGCAATGCAGTACCACAAAATCTCTCCAATCATGACTTGAATGGGTTCATATCAACGCAATGTAAAATGACTTAATTCCAAGTTAGAAAACGTACCAACAGTTGCTGAATTGAAAGTGGTGCTCCCATCAACAACATTCCTGTTTCCGGTGATTATCGTATTCTTCCTTCCATCACCAACAAACATGAGATTAATCTTATTCTTTGGCACCTCCACATTCTCTTTATAAACCCCAGCTTTTATCTTAATCACATATCTCTTGCTACTCTTTGTCGGCGCGGCTGCCACCGCTTCGGACACCGTCTTATAATTCCCACTCCCGTCGGCAGCCACCACCACATCTGGCGTGACTGTGGACGCCTGCAACAACCTCCTATCACCCGCCGACAACCACGACGGGAACCCATCCTCCTCAACGTCCTCGTCGAGCCTACGCTCATTAGTGTAGCCCGCATTCATCATGTCTGTATCAGTCAAGTTACATATCATGGCGAGGGCGTTGCTGCACAAGTGCTCGACGTTGGTGAGGGTCTTCATTAGCTCCTTACGCAATTTCTTATCTGCACCTCCCTGAGAAAATCCGTCTATGCACGAATCTTGGTTAGTCATGGCCGCGCTCATCAAAATCTTCATGTCCTCTGCGTGCAAGGACAGAGACTTATTCTGCGGGTACATCTTAAGATCCTCCTCAGTCTTGTACAGCTCATCTAGGGTCTGGTCTACGTCCTCTAGGCAGTCGTGGAGGGCCGTCTTCTCCCTGTGAGTGAGGCCCCGCCGGAGGAGGAGCCTCTTTATAGTGAAGTAAGTGTGTTCAACCGCCGTGATTGTCAGATTGAGCGAAGCCTCAATCACGTCCTTCATGCTGGCGAGGTTGGCGGCCATATCCGGCATGGTGGCGATCGACGAGAAGCAGAGGTCCGGGTATCGAGTCGAACTGCAAGAGGAGCGGAGTATGACGTGGGAGGCGGAATATGTATTCTTTCGAGAGGCAGAGATGCCGGAGACAGTGGCGATGACAATGGCTGCGAGGAGGAAGGAGGAGATGAGAACGAGGGAGAGCTTCTTGTTATTACGGGCGGCGGTTGAAATACGCCTGCCAGAGTTTGAAATCCCGGCGAGGATTCCTTCCATCTGGGTCATTTTTAGCTGGGTTGGAACTTGAACGGAGAGAAATATGTGTTAGTGATGATGAGCGAGGGTTTTCTAGGAGCAGAGAGAAGATGAGATTCCAAATTACTTTGTTTAAGAGGTGGCAATCTCATAATGAATTGACTTGTTTTGGTAAGCACTCCTTTCGTTTTGTTTTACTTACAGTCATGTTGTGTGTCTTGGCGACTGTTCTCCCACGTGGCCTGGATACTGATAATCACAATAGTTCAAAATGAATTTTGTCTCCCCAGTCGTAATTTTTCACTAGGGCACGTTTCTAAATATACCTTGCGCGAAAAGAGAAAATTGGCACTTCATTAAATTTTATAAAAATAAAAAAATTTAAAAATAATTTCTTTAGAATTAAAAAATTTATATTCGATGTAAAAGAGTTTTCTCATTAGAGTTATAGAATTTTCTAGTTGAAATGAACAAGAGTGAGGAAAAGCAGAAAAGTTTTTTCAAGAAAATCCCATGGCCCCATGAGAATTTCATTTTCACAATTATCAAGATAAATGTTAATAAGGCACGAAAGTATTTCTGCCAAATTATTCTTCACTAAAAGCCGAAATAATGAGTTTTTCACATAAAACTATATATTTTTTCATGAAAAAATATTATACAAACATACTCTAAGTCTTACTCGAGTAAGAGCAGGAGTTGATTCCGTGGTAAGATAGGGCACGTCCATGGTGAATCCCAAAAGCGGAAATGTACCAGTGAACTGTGGTGTGCTCCAATCTAGTGAAAGGATGATTACCCAAACCTGAATTGATAGACAAGTGCGAAGGTCTCAATTATACTATATTCATTTAAGATGTGTTGAAATTTGAATGCATATATAGCCGTCTAAAAAATCTTGAGTGCATATAGCTGCCTTAAAAATCTTATCTGTTAACTGTATTTCCTACAATATATGAACATTAATTATTGTGGTTGGGTGCGTCAGTGTACGTCAGTGTGCGTCAGTGTGTGTCTGTGGAGAGTATGCAGCAATGTGGATGGATTTGTGGCCGTAGACTCAAAAATCGATGGGCGACTGCGTGTGGATAAATGTGGAGCCATTTTTGATGTGACACGGCAAAGGATTTGATTTGAATTAGCCATGCCCAACCAACTCATCCTAACCATAGACTTAGACTGTTGAAAGTAGCTAGGATGATCAGATTACTATGAATTTGAAGCAACAGCCTATTTGTGTGTGTGTGTGTGTGTGTGGGGGGGGGGGGGGAGTGCTTTTGGGGAGTATTTGGGAAGGGGTGAGGGAAAATGGGTGGGGTGTGGGTGTGGGTGTGGGTGTGGGCGGGGGGAGGGAAAGTGCTTTTGGGGAGTGTTTGGGAAGGGGTGAGGGAAAATGGGGGGGGGGGGGAAGTGCTTTTGGGGAGTTTTTTGGGAAGGGGTGAGGGAAAATGGTTTGGGGAGTTTTTTGGGAAGGGGTGAGGGAAAATGGGTCTCAAAAATCCCCCCCCCCCCCACCCCCCCCAAAACAAAGGAGAAAATGAGGGGAAAGTGAGGATGGAGTGACCAAATGACTAAATTGCCCTTAGACTCTATTTGATTTTTTTTTCAAAGTAAGGGTAAAATAGTCTTTGTCTCTGTATCTCACAAACAAATAAAATTATACCTTTTCATTTTCCTTTCCCCTACTATTTTACTTTCCAAAAAAGAGGATAGAAAATTTTCCCCCTACTATTTTACTTTCCAAACAAGAGGAGGGAAAATTAATTTTTCCCTCCCCTCCCCTTCATTTTTCTTTCCCCTCGAATTTTTCCTCCCCTCCCCTTCCCTCCCCTCCCCTACTCCCTTTCCAAACGGACCCTTATGCATGTCTTTCCCAGGGGATCGATTGGTCAATAAAGATGGAATCGCTTTAGAAGGCTCCCATAGCTTAGAGGTGGCAAAGGCTAGCAACAGGACGGATGATAGGTCTCTGATATCAAATCTTGGATATTTTGTACGTTTCTTCCCATTTTAAAATATTAGTTTTAGCCATGTTACTAGAGTTTTGAATCGTGCTGCCCGTAGCCCCAAACCTTGGTTCTCAGAGTGATGGGGATGAGAAGTGCTGCACACCCCGACTGGGATACTCCTTTTTTGTTTTTTTTGCTTCATCTCGTTGTTTTGTGTTTCAAAAAGTCTATATGGACCGTTGTTTTGTGTGTCTGCTGCATGGAATAATGAAGAGAGCATGATAGACATGGGGCATTCATTCATTTGGATTTAAGTAAATGATTTCACGGGTGTTAGAACAGATGCCTGCTCCCGACTTCTTTTTGAAAGGTAAAATGTCCAAAAAAAACTATTCTCATTCTAAGAATAATAGGGTCAAATATTTATTATAATTAGTGAAGACGGATCTATATGGACCCATGAATGTCAAAGTTAGAAGAGGATATGAGTACTTCATAACTTTTACAAATAATTACTCAAAATAGCATACATGAGCCGCTGAAGCGTATGGTATTATTTTTATTTATTCATTTTCCTCAGGTGTCTTGGAATATTGAACTTTGAAAAGAAGCACTCCATGTCTAAAAGTATAATACTTTTTTGGATTCTTCTTACGTTGCAAACCAATATTATAGAAAGAAGTTGCTAAAAAACACTTAATTTGTTTACTTCTCCACAAACAGTACGTTGGCTGTGTGCCATCTGAATGTACCCCATTCTATGGATAGGAAATGAAGTGAAGCATAAGATATATATATATGTTCGAGTATTAGTATCAGATCCCTTTTTTGTAGGAGCCGGTGGGAAACAATTGCAATATGACATTTCATTGATAAGAATTGAAGTCTCAACTGCACCAGTGTGGTTTTATTCCTTCTTTGCTGGACCATCACAGGTTTTTTTTTTGAGATTTGGGATATTAATCCCCTTAAATCTTGTTCCCTCAATTATTGAAAATATACAAATATCATGAGAGTCATTTGACTGTGGTTCTTTTTTTAACTTTTCTATCCTTGAACTTGATTCCATGATACCATGAGATCCGAATGTAAAAAGTTTAAAAACCCATAATAGAATGGGATTCATGTTTAGTTTTAGATAAGTAGCCAGTCTAGATTTTTTTAATAAACTGGATTTTCAATTTTTAACATTTAGATCTCATGATATCTGGACCAGGTCAGAAAAGAAAAAAAAAAAGATCCGAGTTAACTGACCCCAGTGACATAACCTCAATTTCAAATACGAAATTAGAAAAATAAAAAATAGAATTAAAGGGAAATTAGTATGTCAAATCCTTTTTCCTCAAAATAATAAAGGCCAACTACTGAACTGAACTGAGAAAACAAGAAGATGAATAAAAAGATAAAAAAACAAAAAAAACAAGAAAAGAAAAGGTGGGAATATGACCGGTTCTATTCGATTATCTCATGGTGGGACCCACTCTGCCCCAACTTCCTCTCTTCCCCATCGAGTTGTGATATCCTGACTTATACGGGACGCCATATACGCCAAACATGCCAGCCAAGATCATCTTATCTTTTGTGACGCATCGTCCTTTGTCCTATTCTCCAATGACAATTGCCTTTTTTTCACTTTTCTGATTTTTCATGTAGATTTGATTCACGGTTTTAGCGGTAAAACCTCAATTATTAAAATTTCAGTAAGGAATTCTAATTCTAATAAAGAAAGAGGACGTGAGTTGGATATCAAAATATGAAAATAGTAAAATATCATTGTAGAATTTGAGGTTTGATAAAATTCTTGTTTGGTACTTTTTTTTGTCCCAATAATTCTTGTTTGTTTATTATATAAGGTAAAGTATAGATAAGTGAAGAAGTGTTAGACAAAAAAATACTTTCCATTATAAATTTAACTACAAAATATAATATTTTTTTTAATAAGATGAAAGCCACTTGTGCAGTAAGAGAGAAGTGGTGTTGTATCATAAGTTACCTTTTGCTTCACTTTTTTCTCATTCAAACATAGAGAAAAAAAAAACTGTCATATCATATTCATACTTTTAAATATACCTTCTCTAATTACTTGTGCTAAATAAATAAACCTGTGCATGCCTTTAAAAGAAATTGGGTGTTAATACATTGAAAGTTTGGTTTTTTTTTTCCCCAATAAATCTTGTTTGTTTAATATAAGGTAAAGTATAGATAAGTGAGGAAGTGTTAGACAAAAAAATACTTTTCATTATAAATTTAACTACAAACTATTATACCTTTTTTTTATAAGATGAAAGCCGCTTGTGCAATAAGAGGCAAGTGGTTTTGTATCATTAGTTACCTTTTGCTTCACTTTTTTCTCATTCAAACATAGAGAGAAAAAAACGTGATCATATCATATTCATACTTTTAAATATACCTTCTCTAATTACTTGTGCTAAACAAATAAACCTGTGCATGCCTTTAAAAGAAATTGGGTGTTAATACATTGAAAGGGTTCGGCTTTAGAATTCAATCCCTCATTACCATTGACTCGCCTTATGTTACCATACTTGAAATTTTACTATAAGTCTACAACTAGGGTTATGCCCACTATTGAGACTTATCTATAAAAACTTTAAACATCTTAAAATGGATACCTTCCCTTTTAATAAGCTATCTTCAAATATTACTCCAATAAGAGTTGGTCTTGTGTATGCATATATATAATAATATATATTTAATCTTGTGGTGTGGTGGGATCATCTCTTATATGAGTAAATTTTTGAAGACTACTTCAACAAGGAGAGGGGCATTCATTCTGATGGTGTAGATTTTTAGTAAATAGACAAATATGGGATTAATTGCTTTACTAATAAAATTTCAGAGTAAAATTTTGGGATGACCCATTGAAGGAGAGAGGGCATTCATTTTGAATGGCTCGCATTTCCTAAGTGTGCTCCACCATAGAGTTACACTCCCCTCTTATGATTGTGGCCCATCATATGATCACAACTAACCAATCAATAGATTTCTTATCAATCAATTTTAGCTTGATTAGTTTAAATGTGACTAGATTAACATAGTAACTATCTTGCTAAGAGTGATATAACATTCAATGCTAAATAAAGACCAAAGGGATTATTTTGAGCAATTTGAGTTTATTATACTAAGCCCTATTATATCCACATTTTAATTTAACTATTGTCTCGAAGATATATGAGATTATGTCTAATAAAATGTTGGGAGATTTACAAATTTAGAGTTTTCCATATATCATTGGGAAAACAATATAAACCTTTAAATAATTGATAGTAAATCAATAAATAAAAATAAAAAAAAAACTTATCAATTGACCATCCTTTGCTCTCCACGTGTAAAAAGTGTTGGCTCTGCCAATTAGTGCTTCAATTTAAGTATTCATAAAATAAAAAAGAAGATAAAAGGAAAAAAACCTTATCATATGATTCCAAAGGAGGCCTAAAGGGTTTTACTTAAACTCAATGGTTAAAAGATGAAAAAAGTTTCTCTAATGGGGCTAAAGCCGCAAATCTTAACTGCTCAATTCTAAAAACCATAGTTGTTAATTTCATTTCGAATCTCATGTCAGCCAAAGCTCCAAAATGAAACATATCAACTGATTTAGAGTTTCAGTGTAATATTTCGGAGTTATACTTTGAATAAATAAATAAAATCAAAATATACACATATGCTTGAGTAATGAAGAATAAAATATGAGATATAATGCATGCATTTGATTTAATAAAAATAATATTAAAAGCTACAAGTACAACATTTAAGTATATTGTTTACCACAATAAAATTTAAACACAATTTTCATAACAACAAGAGGTAATAACCTTTAAGATTGTAGGCTAGAAAAATTCCTCACAATATTTGAGAAATTTTGGTCAATTTTTTTTATTGAAACCCATCTTTTCGATGGAAATTATCCAAAGAAATACAACATATATTTTGCTTCGATTTCATGACCAAAATGAAGAATTTCGACCATTTCAACAGGTATGAAATGAAATTAATAACTGCCTTGAAAACCCAACTCAAAACCCGCATGCAGTATAGTCTTTTTCGCACCACTTATGTCAAAAATATGGGACACACATTGACATTGATCTCATTATTTTAGAATTGTAGTTCAAGCCTTTTGGGCACCTTAGGGCTCGTTTGGCATCAGTCTCTGAGATTATTTCTGCATTCTCATAGAAAATAACCGCCGGAACAGTGTTTGGCTGCAACGGAAGACCTATTTCCCCGAAAAGTTCTCGCAGAAATATGCGCCATTAGCACAAAAAAATCGGAACGATCGGATTTCGTTTTTTTTTGTTCCGGAATGATGGGGCGCGAAACAGAAAGCCGCCCATAACGCTCCCGCTACTTCAAGCAATCGTAATATAAATCCTCTTGCTCCAAAACGTCGACGCATCTGCACTTCTTCTCTGCAATACTTCTTCTCAGTGTAGCTTTGACCGGGTGCGTAGTTTTCTTCTTCTTTTTTTTTCTCCTTCTCGGTTTGACGAGTTTCCTTCTCTGCAACTCACGTTTCAGCTTCTCTGCAGCCCCCCTCCCCTCGTCCGTCTTTGTGCTCCTTGTATGACGAGTTTCATCATCTATTTTTTTAATATTACTCTCTTCAATGGATGTGATGGAATTCATTTTTATATTATTTTATTTCTTTCACAATGACTGACGTTGCAAAAGCATGCCTCCATTTTTATTTTTTTTAATAATTTCTCTTGAAATAGGAGACTTTCTTTAGTGTTTTTTTAATGAATGTCTCTTTCTCAACATGTGCTCTTCATTTATTAGTGTACAATACTCTAATTTTTATATTAGTTGTTGGGTGTCAAACAGTGTACTATCAACTCTCCACACCCCCACCTGTAGGGTAAATGTAGTGCCCAGGGGTAAATAGTCATGTGACTAGCACTTGCCTTCACTTCTTTCATTACTAGAACCGTACCCAAAATGTGGACTGTCATGATTAATCTAACCATGTTGAATGACTGTTGTTCAATGCATTGTAGTGTGGTGGGCCGGACCATACTATGTAGCCCTTCCCTCAGAAGTGTAAATTGCAACTTCTATGACACAACAATTTAATGGCAGACATTGCTGTCATGCATGCGTGACGTATGGAGGCCAGTTAACTTCACCTCCATAAATAGATCTTCATTGGCATTATTGACAGCTAGCTTTCACTACAAACACTAATTTATTGGGAAGATATTTTGTATTGCTTGGGTGAGTTAACTATTTTGCAAGTCTTTACTAGGTGTAGAGAAATTGAGTGTAGAGAAATCGTCAGTAGATAATGCTGGCATGACACTTGTCAACTTTAAATATAAGGGTAATAGACAAAGAGCAGTGTTTGTCTTTCCCAGCTCACTTCGAATGCTAACATCAGCAAGAGTAGAGAATAATTAATTTGCACATTATTGTGCATGAGGAGACTGATTTATGTTCAGTTGAATGATTATATTTAAATTAGTCCAAAGTTAATGGGTGAAATATATATTATTGAATATTTTTTTTAGGAATTAATTTATTATTTTTAATTTATGTATCTTGAATGAGTGTATTGTCCATTATTAGTACAATATATTTCAAGAACGTTGCCAAACACGTTCTCAAATTTTATTCCTTTAGAACAAATTTTGAGAGGATGTTACCAAACAAGTTTTACTAAATTCATTCTAAGAATGGGAATGTTCTAGAACAACTCATGCTCAGCATGAAACTATTTCCAGAATAGGAATGATGCCAAACGAGCCCTTACTTGTAGAATCAAGTAAGGTGAAGCCCTATTCTCAAGAAAAAAATCCCCACCAAAAGTACTTTACATTAAATTTACCACCATACTTTTTCCAAAAAAGTCAAAAAAGTAACTCCATTTACTCACTAAAAGACAAAAAAACTTCACTTTCCAATAAAAAAGTCAACTAAAAACAATTAAAAATAAAATACCATCATTATTCACTTATATTTTATTATTTCTTCAAAATAACCTCCACTTCACTCAACTCTACAAGTAAAGCCCCCAAACAGGCCTGGTGACTCGTGACTGGTGAGGTTCGGCACCTTTTGTTTCATTGCGCATGGCTACACTATTATAATAGCAATATAGCATCCAGTTCATCCTGTACTTTTTTGTCGCATGCAACATGTGCCTTGCTTTTCTCTGCTACAAAGTCATGGCATTGGCATCTTTGGACTCTGCTGTCTGCACGCTGCAGTCCTTGAATTATTTTTTAAATAACCAGAGCAGCTCCGTTTCCCATTTTGGTTTTCTGTTACCTAATAAAACTCTCGGGGGTCCGTTATTTTAACACTTTTCCGTGTAAAACTTTTTTTTTTTTTTTGCATTTAACGCAGAATAATTTTATAAAAATACTTTTCTATTTTGCCAGCATTTTTTTTATAAAAATAAAAATAAGTTTCCTATAGAGAATATGAAAAATGAATTTCTTTGGAAAACTTCTCTCTCCTTTTCCCACACTTGTCCATTTCAACCCAAAAATCCTACAGCTTTTTTTTTCTTTATATAAATTATTATTTAATGTTGAATAAATAATATACATTTTATGTTATTTTTCTTCAAAAATTATACCACCCAATAAGAAATTTTGATTTTCTATAAGGAATCCACAACCACACCAAACAACATTAGCACCAATTGAATGAGGAAACTCTTTTTGCACTAAATATGAATTTATATATTCTACGGAAATCCTTTTTCGAGGTTTTCATTTCAATGGAAGTTGCTGACGTGGCAATTTCCACTTTCCACGGAAAGAGTGTGTACACAAACATGCCCTTAGAGAATCGAACGTGATTTTCAAATTTCTACACTCTCAAGACATTTCAACACAGAAAAGGTAAAAGGGTAAATCATATATATATTGGTCTTGAATAAAATGTACATGTATCATGCAACACAGCTTGGTTTAGTCCAAGTTTTAAAGTTGTGGGATCAAGCACAGAAACACAGCTGCAAGCTAGCTATATTTGACTAATTAATTTCTCTAACAAGTCTTTTTCCCCAATCCAACAACATGCAATCGTTTTCTGTAGCAATTTTAAGAATTACTTTCTCTTAAATTTACTTTTCATGAACTAAACACAAAAGTTTACATGATCCTACCATTTGCACCTTTGAGTACTCTGTACATGATTTTGGTGGATGGCATAAATGTTGCCCTCTCAACCATCCATTCTGACCAGGAGAGAATCGTAGGCCCGTAGCCCATAAAACAATTGCATTTAACTAATTAACAGATTTCCATTCATTTATTTAAAATCATGAAACACATCAATAGAATGTTGTAGGTTCGAAACTGCACTACGAAACTAGAGCTACAGGGAAACCTCCAATAGAAAAAAAATAATAAAAAAATTGAAACACACCACCCACTCTATCTATCAATTTTTATTCAATTGAGCAGAAAGAAGATCATAGGCCCAGAATGAAAGGAAAACCAGTGGACCCTAACCAACTGCTTCCACTAATGAAACTCCCAGCTGTGAACTGCTGAGCCACCGTGGCGCTCGTAATTACCCTATACCCGTTCCACTTCACTCTATTTGCAGTCCCAGCCCCAGGCCCTGTGTTATCATACTCCCCATAGTAGAGGGTGTTTAATGCAAAACTCCCATTCCACTCATACCACCCTGCTGGGTTTATCACACTGCCTATCACTGATTGCATGAATACAGTCCTTGAATACTCTTTCCAGGGCCTGCCCAAGTAGGTTGGGAAGTTGGACTCGACGAGTTCAAGATCCGACGTGGCCCCGATCCGACACTTTTGGATGGATATGCCCGTGTTCTGATTCGGGTCATCGCGGCCCTGGGCCGTGACCATGTTCTTCTGGCCCGGGTTGGGGCGGCGGGCAAGGATGTCGCAGTCCTGAAAGACGACGGCGGCATTGCCAAAGATGAAGTCGACGGTGCCGGCGATCATGCAGGAGCGGTAGAACTGGCGGAAGGAGTGGACGTAGAGGGTGTCTTGGTAGGCGAGGATGTCACATTGGTAGAAGGCAGACAGGTCGGACCCGACCCGGAGGGCCACTGCCTGGTTCTTTGATGGACCCGCCGTGTTTTGAAATGTGATGTCACGGGCTAAAAACCCACCTCCCACAATTGCTACATCAGATGATACATAAGAGTTAATATTTAAGCTTATCATCAATGTCGTTAATCACCATCACATGTAAAACATATATATATATATATGATGACCCTTCTCTTTTTTCTCATTCTTTTAGTTTATTTAGTTCTAGTAATATATGTGTTCTTCAATTTAGCAGTGGTATCAATTCCAATTACAACAAAATCTAACACTAAACGCCAAGGTCGATGATCTAAACCCACTACCCAGTCCAACTGTAAGCCGGCCCATAAGAGTTATATCTAAAAACTCAGATTTGGATATGGGTTGGATCGGGCTTGGGTTTTCCTTTCGGAATTTCGATCCTGGCCCTGATGAATTATTGATTTTCCTCCCTGAGCATTTTACTAGATTTGAATATGGTATGGAATCTTGGGTGGTATGACTTACAATTTAATCTCCTGTGTTTTTCTGTCAGCAATGAAATGGGCTACCAAGGACCATTTTAGTGAAACAAATTCATCGTTTGCATAGTATACTACTACATTTGAAAAAGATAATTTAATGGTAAGTAATAATTTCATGGTGTTAGAGGAAAGAGTAGCTTGCCAATGCTCATACCCATTTGAGTAAAGGTAATGACATTGATTACCTACTAACTTGGAAAAGATAATTTACATCAATTATTCACAGTGGCGGATCCAGGATTTTCATTTAAGTGGGGCGGACAATAGTCAATTAAAAACGTCAATCATTTTTTTTCTAGATTTTTTTTTTCACATCAACAAGAGAAAGAGAGGAAAAATATTGCATTTAAATAGATTAGCAACTGATCTTTTTTTCCGTTATAGTTCTCCATAACTAATTTAAAGATAAAGTCAATTGCGTCAAAATCATTGCCAACTATCAATAATCTCCATTTATAGCATAGGTTAAAAACAAAGTTATTAAAAAATTTACTTAATGTAAGAAACCCTACTGTCAAGACCAAATTCATAAATAAGCCTTTTCAATTCCACAAAAAACTAGAGAACCTAAAAAAGAGCAGATGATAAAACCTATAACAAAAGGAGACATCATTTAAGAAAAAAAGCTCAATATCACATAAAGGTATGGAAGAGCAGACAAAAATATTCATCTTCCTTCTTCATAGAATGGAAACGAGTGCGTAGTCTTACTCTTCCGTAGAAATGGAAAGAAAATGTTTTTTTTTTTCCCTTCCACCAAAGAAGAGAAGAAAATGGTCGATGTGGGGGGACTGGTTTAGCTTTCGTGGGGCAAGGGCCAAGCCCCAATTCAATTTTTTGTGATTTCCTGCTCCACGTCAGATGCACTTGGGTCCACCCCTTGTTATTCATATGAATTAATGTTAATACCCATATGAACTAAAGCCATATTGGAAAAAAATAATTCCCATACACTAAGGCCCATAACCCATTGACTGGGCCACCTGGCCCATCAAGGGCCATGCCTGGGATGGGCTCAGCCGTTCCAGCCCTGGCCGGGCCATAACCCATTGATCGGCGAGCCGCGCCCCACGGCTTTGGCCTGGCCTATTTTACAACTCTAGTGTATGCCCAACCAGAAATACCAGCCAAAATACGTACAGTTATGAGTATTGTAGCAGGCCTTTTTCCATTGGTTGCAGTGGGAAAGCATTTTCCATTTGTTGGGGGTGTTAATATTATAGCAATGACAAGTGTACTCTGTAATTTTAAAAGGGTGAGAATTGGCATCACTGGATGATTACTTTTTCCGGCTGATTTTCAGAGGTCTCTTCTTATAAACTAAAGAAGGTGAAATTTGTTGTAAGAAGCAGCATAGATCTTCTGCTTGGAAAGGTATAGAGGATCTCAATTCATTAGTGTGTGTGTGTGTGATTTTTTTACCTACTCACCAAAACCCATGATGGAGTCCAGACACGTGCAAAAAGGACAACAAATCAAGGACCAAAATCCGGACAACTAAGTGAGAGTCCGAGTTGCCAACCAACTGAAAAACCTTGGTCTTCAATTTCATTAATTATTAAACCAACTAACCACATGATGCATCTTTAATCACAAGGACGCATCCAACTTTTGGCGTCTGTCAGTTACCATGACAATCAAATCAACAAGACTATGGCGTGGAAGAGTGTCAATAGAATAATCGAAGTATGTAATTATTGATCAGTTTGAAACCATTATTTTTGAGGGGATAGCTATGCTCGTTCCAAAACTGAAAGCCCATCTTTCTTGTACATCTAATTCACGAAACTCTAATCTATACCTGAGCACAATGTGAAATCTGCCTACAAGACAATTTACACGTCCTTAATTTCTCTGTTTAGCTAACACCATATTTAGGGTAGCGCTAGCATGTTACTTGTTGCTGTTACGATGACGATAATGCCAACTATATTTGTTTCACTAGTCTACTTTAAAGAGCTTATTACAAATCCTCAGTTCCTCACCGCAAATAGTTTAGACAGTGAATGGATACTGATGGAGAAAAAGCATCCAGAATCCTAAACTTAAATAAATTCAGAAACAGAAATAACAAAAAATTCAACTTTCAAACCTTTACAGCTATTATCTTACGCAAAAATGTCCATTTGTACACATGAATCTATTTCCAATTTCTTTCCTTTTCTAAAAAGAAATGCTGATGCCTCGCATGACACCACCTATGAGGCTCCAATTCTGAACTCATCAATCATGAAGGAGAGGGGTCAAAAGATCCAGTTCCATCAACAACAGGACCAGCCAATGAACGGAATTTGAAGGTAATTCCCATCATCCAAGATTTTTGTTCTGTGGCCCTCAAGTATAAGGATTTTAGAATGAACCTTTTATTATTTCAACCAATAGTTGATCCGTTCAGATCCATATAAATTCCATGGGTTCCATGCCATAGAATGAATCTTTGTTTGTCTCTTTTCTTGCTTTTTTTTTTCCCCGCTTGGAATGTATCCTCCTTGCCAAAAAAACTAAGAAGAAGAATATAGCAAATGGATGACTAGCACCATCCAATTGAAAATCTTCGCTCCTGCTAGGTATGGTATAGGTGATGCAATGCAGTATCACAAAATCTCTCTATGAGTTTATACTATCGCTATGTAAAATCAAATTCCAAGCAAATTAAAAAACGTACCGACGGTTGCTGACTCGAAAGTGGTGCTACCATCCTTCACATTCTTGTTCCCGGTGATTATTGTATTCTTCCTTCCATCTCCTACAAACATGAGATTTGTCTGTCTTTGGAACCTCCACATTCTCCCTATAAACACCAGCTTTTATCCTAATCACATATCTATTGCTACTCTTCGTTGGTGCTGCCGCCACCGCCTCTGACACAGTCCTATAATTCCCACTCCCGTCGGCCGCCACTGTCACATTCGGCATCAGCATCGATGCTTGCAGGAGCCTCTGGTCACCTACTGACAACCACATCGGAAACCCATCTTTAGCTACGTGCTCCTCTAGCCTACGCTCACCCGTGTAGCCTGCATTCATCATATCTGTATCGGTCATGTTACATATCATGGCTAGGGAGTTGCTGCACAGGTGGTGGATGTGTGTGAGGCTATTGATCAACTCCTTACGAAATTTCCTTTCTGATCTTTTGTGGGAGAACCCATCCATGCAAGAATCTTGGTTAGTCATGGCCGCGCTCAACAAAATCTTCATGCGGGCAGCGTGCAAGGGTAGAGATTTCTTTTGCGGATGCATCTTTAGATCTTCCTTGGTCTTGTGCAGCTCTTCGAGCGTCAAGTCGACATCCACAAGGCAGTCGTGGAGGGCTGTTTTCTCCCTGCGGGTGAGGCCTCGTCAGCTAAGGAGCCTCTTGATGGTGAAGTTAGTGTGTTCGACGGCAGTGATAGCCAGATTGAGTGAAGCATCGATCACATCCGTAGGGTTGGTGAGGCTGGCGGCCATCTCCGGCGCGACGGCTATCGATGAGAAGCAAAGGTCAGGGTACTGGGTCGAGCTGCATGAGGAGCGGAGTATGGGGTGGGAGGTGGAGTGTGAAATGTAGTCAAAATTCATTGGAGAGGCGGCGATGCCGGAGACAGAGGCAATGATGATGGCGGCAAGGAGGAAGAGGGAGAGCTTCTTGTTGTTACGAGCAGCGGTTGAAACGCGCTTGCATGTGTTTGAGATGCCGGTGAAGACTTCTGCCATGTGGGTCTTTGTTGGGTGGGTTAGAATTGAAGGAGGAGAGGATCATGTGAGAGGGCCTAGCAGTGAGGAGTTTTATAGGAGAGGAGCAGAGGCTGCTTTAAGAGCCTTTCTATTTTAAAGGGTGGCAATCTTGTAACCGTAGAGAAAGTCCCACGTCCAGTAATGGGTTTGACATGGCTTCACAAATCCGTATGGGGTTTCCACCTATCAGTTTATTATTGTGTTGGTACGTGGTAACTTACATGGTATTTTAGTTAGGGGTGCACATAAGAGGTTCGGATCAGTTTAGAGGGGAAACTATTAACCAAATCGAACCCATCAGTTTTCTATTTTCCCAAACTAAGCCAAACCGAACCGCCCATGTGCTCAAACCGAACTAAAAGGAACCGGTTCGGTTACATTTTTTTTTTTCATTCCTTTTAACAAAAAAAAAAAAAAAAAAAGGAGTTCAATTTGTGAGAGACGTTGGACTTTAAGTAACGGAGTGAGAGTTTGAGTCTTCTTCGAGTAATTTTTCATATTCCTTTATATATTTTATAAAAGATATATATTTATATAATTTGTTTGGTTTGAACGGTTTAACCGCACCTTCAAACTGAAACGAACCGAACAATTTAAAGAAAATCCAAACCGTGACTGAACCGATCTACTACAAAACCGTTCCGAACCACCGGTCCGGATCGGTTTAGCAGTTTTTTGTGCACCTCTAATTCTGATTCTGTTTTCTTGTATAGCCCATAGAAACAAAAAAGAAACTGAAAATGCCCAGCCAATTGAATTTCATGCACGAAATATTTGGGCTTGGGCTTCAGGTGGCCACTTTGAAATTTACACATCGAGGTAAATTCTCTCCCTAACTTTTCCAAAGGACTCAGAATTCATGCAATCACACAAACTACACGTCCCTGACCATCTAGCCAACAAGTCAGGGATCCCTACTCCTATTTTAGGGTAATTTTTCTGTTTATAGATGTGGAGCCTGCTCATGATAAATCCAATGCCTTCGTTATCCCCTGAGTTGGGATTGATTTCAACTTTACATTGATCCAACAATTTTCCCTATCAGATCAACATTACGTCGAGATGTCAATTCTCTGCGGTACCAAATTGGTAGAGTGTCGCCTGAAAAAGAAATAGATCACTATCTCCCCCAAAGAAGTAACCTACTTTGGTCGAGCATCAGCATTTTCTGAGGTTAGAATTTGATGTAATAAAGAAATGCACTATATGTAATGCCACTAAACTTCAAGATTCTGTACTTTGAGGACCAATGTCATTTGATCTAGCTGATATTGGGGCCATCTCCAATTTGCGGACAAATTCATGATCATCCCCTTTATTCCTCTTGATTTTCATGCATGCAAGTGAGCCTCACAGTCGGTGTTGTATGATTTAAATGCATTGAAGCAGCTAAGAAGGAAACAACTTCATGACTTGATCCAAATGCCACAAAGGGTGGATCCAATCCCATGCAAAACAAGTACACGACTGACTCAAGAGCTGGAGATTTTCATCCTATACACACACAAGGGGTTGCTTAGTTGGTTGGCAACCAATGGCGGTCCCAAGATTTTCATTTGAGGGGGGGCCTTTTAGATTGTCAATTGAAAAATTCGTTCACTATTTTTTTGTTCTTTCTTAACAATTAGCATTAATTCTTGCAAAAGAGATAGTATTGCAATTACAAAAATATCTAATTACATCAACTACCATTCTATCATTAAAATTTATATGACATTTGTACTAATGTTTTAAGGTTCCTTCTTCAAAATCCATATTTCAAGTGATCAAAAAAAAAGATTTATGGATTTTGATCAATTTCTGAAAAAAATAGACATAAAAAAGATCCAAACAATAAATCTATAGGTCACAATTTTTTTAACCCAAATCATTAACATTCTCAGATTAATGGTGCTTAGATCTTTTAAATTTTTATGGATATTTTAGAGAGGCAATGAGACTGGGAAAGGGAGGTGGGGGCTATTCATTATTTTAAGTGGGGGCACGACCAGGCTTCTCTTAGGGCCTTAGCGGTTTTTTTAAAGGTGCTGAAGCCCCCAACTCAATACATGCAGGTCCGCCTCGATATCACCTGATCACCGACGGTTGTGAGAAGCAGTATGGATATTTTGCTTGGTTAGGTAGAGGATTTGAATTCATTAGTGTGTGTGTTTGTTTTTTTACCTACTCAAGGGTGCTAAGACCCATGAGAGAGCCCAACACATATAAAAAAGACATCATATCTAGGGATCAAACTTTAATCACAATCACAAGGACACATCCAACTTTTGGCGTCTATCAGTTACCATGACAATCAAATCAACAAGACTATGGCGTGGAAGAGTGTCATTAGAAACATCAAAGTACGTAATTATTGATCAGTTTGAAACCATTACTTTTTGAGGGGATAGATATGCTCGTTCCAAAACTGAAAGCCCATCTTTCTTGTACATCTAATTCACGAAACTCTTATCTATACCTAAGCACAATGTGAAATCTGCCTACAAGATAATTGACACATGTCCTTAATTTCTCTGTTAAGCTAACAACACATTTAGGGCCCGTTTGGTAATTTACTTTTAAAATAAAGTGGAGTGAAGTGAAATGAAAAGAATGAATAAAATATAAGTAAGTTATGATGATATTTTGTTTTTAGTTGTTTGGAATGGAATATTTTTGACTTTTTGTATGGGGAAATGTAGATTTTTTGTCTTTTAGTGAGTAAATGTAGTTGCTTTTTGACTTTTTTTGGAAAAGATGGAGGGAATTTTTGTAAAAAGTGTTTTTGATGGGATGTTTAACTTAACTTGACTTTATTAGTAAATTTACCAAACGGGCCCTTAGGGTAACGCTAGCGTTTTACTTGTTGCTGTTACGATGACAATAATGCCAACTTTATTTGTTTCACTAGTCTACTTTAAAGAGCTTATTACAAATCCTCAGTTCCTAACCGCAAATAGTATAGACAGTGAGTGGATACTGATGGAAAAAAAGTATCCAAAATCCTAAACTTAACTACATTCAGAAACAGAAATAACAAAAAATCCAACTTTCAAACCTTTACAGCTATTATCTTACGCAAAAATGTCCATTTGTACACATGAATTATGGCAATAGATGAACCTTTCATCTTCTTCCAACTCGTTTTCTTTTCTAAAAAGTAATGCTGATGCCTTGCACGACACCACCTATGAGGCTCCCATTCTGAACTCATCAATCATGAAGGAGAGGGGTGAAAAGATCCAGTTCCATAAACAATAGGACCAGCCAATGAACGAAATTTGAAGGTAATTCCCATCATCCAAAATCTTTGTTCTGTGGCCCTCAAGTATAAGGATTTTAGAATGAACCTTTTCTTATTTCAATCCAATAGTTGAGTCGACCGTTCAGATCCATATAAATTCCATGGGTTCCATGCCATGAATGAATCTTTGTTTGTCTCTTTTCTTGCTTTTTTTCCCTCTTGGAATGAATCCTCCTTGCCAAAAAAACTAAGAAGAAGAATATAGTAAATCGATGACTAGGGTGGTTTCATGATGTGATTGTTGAATTATATGAAGTTAACTCAATACCCACTTAAGAAACAAAAGGGTACTACATAAAATATATAGAAGATGCAAAAGATGCAAAAGCCTCTTCCGTTCTAAAAGTTCATACATTTTAAGGGTTTTTTTTTTCTTTTACCACTAAACATACAAGAGTAATGTTCAATGAACAGGCTACTTGAACTAGCCACCACATTGCATCAAACCATAGCACCATCCAATTGAAAACCTTCCCTCCTGCTAGGTATAGGTGATGCAATGCAGTATCACAAAATCTCTCCAATTATGACTTAGAGTTTATACTATCGCTATGTAAAATCAAATTCCAAGCAAATTAGAAAACGTACCGACGGTTGCTGAGTGGAAAGTGGTGCTCCCATCCTTCACATTCCTGTCCCCGGTGATTATTGTATTCTTCCTTCCATCTCCTACAAACATGAGATTAGTCTTTTTCTTTTGAACCTCCACATTCTCCCTATAAACACCAGCTTTTATCCTAATCACATATCTAGTGCTACTCTTTGTTGGTGCCGCCGCCACCGCGTCTGACACATTCGTATAATCCCCACTCCCGTCGGCCGCCACTGTCACATTCGGCATCACCATTGATGCCTGCAGGAGCTTCCGGTCACCTGCCGACAACCACGTCGGAAACCCATCTTCAGCTACGTGCTCCTCTAGTCTACGCTCAACTGTGTAGCCCGCATTCATCATATCTGTATTGGTCATGTTACATATCATGGCGAGGGAGTTGCTGCACAGGTGGTGGACGTGAGTGAGGCTATTGATCAACTCCTTAAGCAATTTCCTTTCTGATCTTTTGTGGGAGAACCCGTCCATGCAGGAATCTTGGTTAGTCATGGCCGCGCTCAACAAAATCTTCATGTGGTCTGCGTGCAAGGACAGAGATTTCTTCTGCGGATACATCTTTAGATCCTTCTTGGTCTTGTGCAGCTCTTCGAGCGTCAAGTCGACATCCACAAGGCAGTCGTGGAGGGCTGTTTTCTCCCTGTGGGTGAGGCCCCGCCGGCTAAGGAGCCTCTCGATGGTGAAGTTAGTGTGTTCGACGGCAGTTATCGTCAGATTGAGTGAAGCATGGATCACATCCTTGGAGTTGGTGAGGTTGGCGGCCATCTCCGGCACGGCGGCTATCGATGAGAAGCAGAGGTCAAGGTACTGGGTCGAGCAGCATGAGGAGCGGAGTATGGCGTGGGAGGTGGAGTTTGAATTGTCATCAGAATTTGTTGGAGAGGCAGCGATGCCGGAGACAGAGACAATGATGATGGCGGCAAGGATGAAGGAGGAGAGGAGGAAGAGGGAGAGCTTCTTGTTGTTGCGGGCCGCAGTTGAAATGCGCTTGCCGGTGTTTGAGATGCCGGCGAGGATTTCTGCCATGTGGGTCATTGTTGGGTGGGTTGGAATTGAAGGATGAGAGGGTCATGTGAGAGGGCCTAGCAGTGAGGAGTTTTATAGGAGGGGAGGCAGAGGCTGCTTTAAGTGCCTTTCTGTTTTAAACGGTGGAATCTTGTAACTATTGAGAAAGTCCAACATCCCACATGTCCAACTAATGGCTTTGACATGGCTTCACAAATCCATATGGGCTTTCCACCTGTAAGTTTATTTTTGTGTTGGTACATGGTAACTTACATGGTATTCTAGTTAGGAGGTGCAAATGGGCGGGTTGGGTTGATTTAAAGAATATATCATCAATTAAACCAAACCTATCGATTTTCTATTTTTCTAAGCCGAACCAAACAAGTATTTTTTTCATATTCTTTTATATATTTGATTAAAAATATATATTTATATAATTTGTTCCACTCGGTTCGGTTCATTTTGAACGATTTAACTACACCTTCAAACCGAACTGAATCGAACGGTTTGAAAGAAATTCGAACCGTGATCAAATCGATCTACTACAAAACCAATCCAAACTACCCTGTTCAGATCAGTCCGGATCAATTTACCAATTTTTTGTGCACCCCTATTTTTTGTTCCGTTTTCTTGTATATAGCCCATAGAAATTTAAAAAAAAACTGAACATGCCCAGCCAATTAAATTTCATACACGAAATATCTGGGCTTGGGCTTGGGCTTGGGCTTGGGCTTGGGCTTGGGCTTCATGTGGCCACTTTGAAATTTACACATCAAGGTAAATTCTCTCCTTATCTTTTACAAAGGACTCAGAATTCACGCAATCAAACAACCTACACGTCCCTGACCATCTAGACAACAAGCCAGGGATCCCTATTCCAATTTTAGGGTAATTTTTCTGCTTATAGATGTGGAGCCTGCGCATGATAAATCCAATGCCTTCGTTATCCCCTGAGCTGGGATTGATTCCAACTTTACATTGATCCAGCAACTTTCCCTATCAGATCAACATTACTTCGAGATGTCAATTCTCTGCAGTGCCATATTGGTAGAGTATCGCCTTTGAAAAAGATGTAGATCACTATCTCCTCCAAAGAAGTAACCTACTTCGGTTGAGCATCAGCATTATCTGAGGTTAGACTTCGATGTAATAAAAAAATGCACTATATGATATGGCTGATATTGGGGCCATCTCCAATTTACGGACAAATTCATGATCATCCCCTTATTCCTATTGATATTCATGCATGCAAGTGAACCTCTCAGTAGGTGTTGTATGATTTAAATGCATCGAAGTAGCTAAGAAGGAAACAACTTCATGACTTGATCTAAATGCCACAAAGGGTAGTGGATCCAATACACATACAGCAGGGGGGTGCTCAGCCAGATATCACCTGATTACCAAACGATTGATCACTTGGCATGCCACTCTTCTCACGTGTGTGGGGCTATATATCCTTCACAACTTTGTGGCCTTCCTCTATTCCTTTTGTGGGCTTCTTCTTTCCACTTGTGTTAGCACTACACCAAAAATCGGAAATTGGAACGGAAAAGCGTTCATAATCCTTCCGTTCCTAATCCGTTAAAGTGTTCCAATTTCCGTTCCAATTTGGATTAGGAACGGTTGGTACCAAATTGGAACGGAAATTGGAACACTTTAACGGATTAGGAACGGAAGGATTAGGAACGCTTTTCCGTTCCAATTTCCGATTTTTGGTGTAGTGTAGGCTTCTTCTTGAGTCCCAACCACCTAAGCTAGAGTACCAAAAAAAACAAAAAATCTTATACTCGACGAAGATGCAATATGCAGTTAAGTTTTTTACTACATGAATTCGTGTGGAACTATCCATGTAAGTAAGAACAAGATCCGGGTTGAGTAGGGACGTAAAAGAAGGCCTTAATGCTTAATTCTACATAGACGAAGGTCTCATGCTGAATTCAAATAATAATTGTATGTATAGTAGAGTTGTAGGCCAATGTAAATTAAGAGGCATTTGGAAACTCTAAAAATAAGCTCTTATTTTATGATTTAGAGCTTATTTACATATTAGAGCCTTTGGTAAACCTCTAATTATATATTCTAATTTTTATAGCTCATTTACAAATTAGAGCTTTTGCCTCTATATAAAATATTAAAATGAGCTAAAAGGGGTTGCTTTTTTTAAAAAGCCTTTTTAGCTAATAGGGATGGAGCTGGAAAATGCAAAATTTATAAGTATTTTGGATGAAAATAACCTCATAAAATTCCCAAATGACGCAAACAGTGCGTTCTACATTGTAATTTTTAAAAGCTGGGTCATAATTAATTCAATTTCAAAAGGTGGGTCCCGATTACTTCATGAAATAAGAGCTTTTTTTGTTAATTTTACCGAACAGAATAATTGTAAAATTGGAGCTTAAAAATTAGAGCTTTTATTTTGGACCTTAATCTAATTTAGCCCGTATTAATTATTAAACTAGAGTAGTAGAGTTGCAAATGCCCACGTCTTATGCCACTCACCCAACTCCCGAGTGGGTTATGTGGTCGTCATCGTTCAAATTACTTCCAACTATCAGGCGATTAAGGTAATAGTTTATAGAAAAGTATAGGGATGTGTTTCATTATATGAAGAAAGGCACCGTGACAAACTGTTATCCATCTTTTTTTGGTAGAACTTGCTGATTCAATCAAAGGTGTATAATGGATGGCATATCAATAATTTCAGGACTTCTATGAATTACGTACCCCAACTGCCAAAAATAAGATTGAGTAGATGTTACTACCTTTTGTGGTTATAGAATCCAGTCTCTTTCAACTTAAATCAGGCCATGTGCGAGAGCACAGTAGTGGAAGGTTGAAAGGTAATCCTCAACATTAAGGGCTTGTTTGGCAGGTCTAGTCTAGTCTATTTTTTAAAGATCATTCAAAATAGACCCATATAAAAAAGAACCATAAAAAAAAAAAGAGGCTAAAATAAAACGAGGTATTTGGTAATGTAAGGGTCTATGCTAAATAGACATTTTTATATCATTGGTTGAGAGTTTTTCACATACTTCTTGAGATCCACAAGATATTAGGCAATGAAAATTGACCATATGAACATGCTCAGCCTTGCAAAGAGATCTCAAGGTTTGGATCTTGTGTTTAGGGCCCACATAGTCCACAAAATTATACTGAATGACTCACATTGTTTGCACATATCTAGAGATTGGTAATAAGCCAACGGGTGAAATTTGGTCTCATGGTCATGTTTGATATTGTAGACATTACTAACGATTTAGATCTTATTTTACACGCCTCTAAATAACAAAAATAATTGAAATAGTTTAATACTCATGGACAAATGCAATATTGAGCATAATACATCAGTGGTTATTTTTATTTTGCACATATCCCGAGATTCACAAAATATTATGCAATCAAAATTGACCACATAGTCAGTTTTAGCCTCCCAAACATATTCAACGGTTTTGATCTTGTGTTTGGTGCCCACAAATTATATCCAATATCTCGATTTTTTGCACATATCTCGAGATATGGCCTTGCTCGAGATATGGCCGTGTTTGACCTTGTGAACATTTTCAACGGTTTGGATCTTGATTGGCCTCTCAGATTTGGAGAAAAATTGAAAAAACGGACTGGGCGTAATTATGCATAAAACATTGTAGCTCCGTCTCTTCTTCTTTCCTTCTATTTATCAACTACCTTATCAAGGGGCTGTGCAAAGTAAAAAGTTGAGTCATTGTCTCTACTTCTCTAAAATGGATAGAGGTTCGGAAAAATAGAAGGAAAAATTAGACCTACCAAACAAGCACTAACTCATTAAATATGTATGGGATCTATCTAGAAGTGTGGCCCACGTGACCACACACCTAGGGATGGGCTCCAACTTGGATGGTCTAGTGGCAAGTGCATGTCTGGTTTCTTTGGCTATGTTTATAGGCTTATGGCTTAAAACCGGGCCTAATAGAACTGGACAGATCTAAGCCAATATATAGTTGAAGGCCCAGCTCAGTGTCCAAATAAACTTTGCAAAAGGATTGGGCTTGGGCCTGACTTTCAGTCCTCTAACTATGTTCAGGTCTGTTTAACAGGCCCGATAACTAATTGGCCTGTGCTTGGACGATCATTAGCCTGATCTATTCTGGGTCATTGAGGCCTTAACCTAGAGAAATCCTGCGGCAAAAGGAGTACGTACTTCACAATGGGCCCGCCAAACTATTGAAATCTTAACCATCGAGAATAAATGCCCTCCAAGAATATGAGATATCCTAAATAGAATTCGGGTCCTCTAGCCCTGGGGTAAAGCCTCACCATATCCGGACTCCAGATTTTACGTAAATCCGTGTTTTTCACATGTTCACCTTTTTATATATCTGGAAGGCATTTATTTTAAATGGTTCGGAGAATGTTGAACCATTGATTTACTTATTAGGCATTAGGGCTGTCAAAGGGCCGAGCTTAGAGTTGTCCTAGCCCTACCCTCAATATATACAGGGTTGGGCCTGAGCAGGCTAAAGCCTCGGAGGGCCTTCACTATCTAGGCCCTTACCCTACATTGTTATCTTGTCTAATGTCAATTGCAAAAGAACAATTAAGAAAACATTGGGAGAATATAAGTCATCTGTTTCTTTTATCGGATAAAGTCATACGTGCTTTGGTGACTTGGGTTGGATTCTAGACGTATGATTTTATTTGTTTTGACAAAGAAGGAAAATGGTTAAAGAGTATGATCTATTTCACACTTTTAATATGACTTTCATATGAATTTCCACATATGAAATCATTCTAGCAGTGTCTTATCTTGAGAGTTTTAAACCATTTATACTCACATACCTTTTATCAATTGACATTATTTTTAATTAATACTGATCTAATTAACTATTACGCATTTTTGGATTTCGGTCACAAAAATAAATACTATTGGTTTAAACTTTGAAGAATTGAGAGTTATAATTATCTAATTAAAAGGATGTTTGAATTACCTCATATCCTTAAAGTTCCATACACATTCAAACTAACTTTATAAATTGGTCTAAGCAACTCTATAGAAGAAAAAGTGTATTATTTTTAATAAAAATGAGTACACCCCCTTTTGCACTAACAATGTTCTACAAAAATAATATAAAATATTTAAATAAGAAGCAATAAAACTTAAAGAAAGTGATAAGAAGCAACTGTGCAACACTTATTGATTATGCATTAAGTACAATACATAACTCAAATAATTAAATATAGATGACATGAATGATGTATATATGTATGGATTTTTAGGACATTTTTTAATGGGTAAGTGGGTATGAAATTACGTTCATATCCCCCGTATTATTGCAAAGTGACTATAATAAGGGCATTTAAGTATATATTTACATATATGTATATATCTATCTACCCTATAAAAGAGAGAAATATGTTATACTTTTTTCACTCCACACATGCCGAATAAAATGCAACTTATGGGACCCACTCTTATTATATGTATTTTAAAAAATATATATTAAATCTATATACCCTTATAAGAGAGAGGAAGATGTAGTCAAGTTGTAGGGCCCACCCTTATTATTTTATATATATATATATATATATATATCTATATCTACCCTTATAAAAGAGAGAAAGATGAAGTACCTTTTTCATTACACACATGCCCAATAAAATGCAAGTTGTGGGGCCCACCCTTATTATATAATAAATCTATAGGCCCACCCTTATTAAAATCATAAATCTACTATTATATTATATTATATATACCTTTATATATCTATCTACTATAGCTACCCTTATGAAAAAGAGAAAGATGTAGTCAAGTTGTGGGGCTCACCCTTATTATATCTATTATATCTATATCTATACCCTTATATAAAAGAAAGTAAAGTGTAAGTACTTTTTCACTACACACCTGCCCAATAAAATGCAAAATGTGGGCCCTAAACCCTAAAGAGAGTAAGATGTAGTACAGTTTCACTACACACCTGCCCCCCACTGAGAACCTTCGTGCTTTGATAATTTTAATTATATGTCTGTTTTATTTCTTTAATCTTAACTGCAGGCTTCCAAATTGTGCATGTTTCGTGTTTTCTTATGGTAGAACTTTGTTTTTAGTTCTCACTATATGTTTGGAATATGAATTTGTGCATATCATTTAAAATGAAAAAATTGATGTTATTTTGTTATGTGAGATAGGAAAATGGAAAACTCAAATAGAAAGTGTCCTCGTTGAGAAAAGCAAAGGAGACAATAACTAAAAGGACGATGCTATGAGGCATGAAAAATCTTTCCATTATCTGTCAGAATCTGTTTTCCTTCTCCGTAGAGTCGAAGGGGAAGGGCTTTTTTTAAAGCAGTAGAGGTGCTAATATTCAAATGCCAAAAACATAATCCATATTTGTATAAGAATCTAACATTTTATTTTGTTTATTTTTTTTGTTTTTGTGACTCCTCGAAGACGTGCGTGCAGCCTTAAGGGGGGTGGATTGTGACGCCTCGAAGTCCCACATCGACTATAGAGAGGAAAGCAAATGGGGTTATATGTAGATCTTACACCCTTACCTTGTATGAGGCCTTTTGATGGGTTAGGCTCATCAGAAATAAAACCGTGAGGCCCGTGGGCCAAAGCGGACGATATCATGCAGCGTGAAGGGTGTGACGTTACAAATGATATCAAAGCAGACTCTCGACTAGTTCGAGTGTGGGTCCCCTGTCGTGGCCTGGTGCAAGTGGGCGGGTCTCCATATGGGCGGGCCAAGAGGACTAGCAGGCTACTGCACAGGGACGTGCAGCCTTAAAGGGGGTGGATTGTGATGCCTCGGAGCCCCACATCGACTATAGAAAGGAAAGTGAATGGGGTTATATGTAAAGCTTACACCCTTACTTGCATGATGCATTTTGATGTGTTAGGCCCATCAAAAACAAAACCGTGAGGCCCGTGGGCCAAAGCGGACAATATCATGCATACGTGAAGGGTGGGACGTTACAGTTTTAATTTATGTTAGTTAAATTCTCATGCTTTAGACCAAGACCTCTTCAAATCGTCACCCTCCAAACCCTTTAAGAGTGGGATAAGACCAATAAGCATTCATTCGTGGCTCTCATTGAATCATTTTGTTCAATAATTTCCAAATTTTTATTCAATTGTTTTTTTTTTTGTATTTTGTAAAATTAATTGTGAGATATGATGCTATTAAATAATCATTTCAAATGAAAAATATTTCAGATTTAATCATTCAGAAAGTTTTTTTAGTCTTTCTTGGCACTATTTTGTCCACCTCGGTTAATAAACTAAGTTAAAGTGGGAAAAACAAAAGATTTTAACTATGCACTATTTACTCCATTATGTGGTTCATAATGTACATACTACCTTTTAACTCTGAAAACTTAATTGTCATGTGCTTTTTCAATAATAAGCCTTGAACTAAGATGGGATGAAAATAAAAAAGAAAATGAATAGTGTATTTTATAACGGATCAAAAGAAAATGAATCAAGTGTATTTTACTTACTACCATTTGGTTTCAATACTTACAAATTTGTGGGCACTTTAAATACTTCGCCGTCAGCTTAAATATCAATTTAAAAGTCGCGACAAAATGTATTAGCAAGCTTGCAACTTTTGTTATGGTTGCTGGTGTCCAATTGGTGGTTGTATTATAATTCAAATACCAAATTGACTACACACGAGAGAATTAACATTCTCTTCTTTTTTTTTACCCGAAACAATGCTAATTGTGCAAATGGTTTCTATTTATTTATTTTTTTTTATTTTTTTTTGTGGAACTAAAAGATACTTGAGTGGTATTTGTATTTGAAATTTGAGAGTTAAGAACATTCAGAGTCAGTGAATGAAGTAATCGTTTTAAGTGTAAACACTTAAAATAAGTTTTTGATGCTGAGCTGCAGCAAATTCAGTTTGTCTTTGTTCATTTAGAATTTTTCTTACTTTGATCAATACTCTCATCCTCTATACAAAAAAGAGCAGAAGAGTTGATCTAGAATACATGGGTTACATTATTATGTATTTCTTAAGAGGAATGTCCAATTCTTTTGGCATATTTGTATTTGTAGTTTTTTGTTCTTTTGTGTTTTTTTTCCTATGGATATCTCTATTTGTGAGCTTCTATTTAACTAAACTGCTAAAATCACTTTCTATTATCATTTTCTTAAAGGGTATAAAATATAGAACTTTGTATCAAGCAAAAGAAGATGCTGACTCTTGGAAAGGTATTGCATCTTTTTACCTAACAGTGGTCCGTCTTATAAAATAAAACAAAGCACATGTTAAAAAATAAATATTGATCAACAAGTAATTTGCAAATCTTACCCGTCAGAGTTCATATCTAGTTCCACCATTGTTGATCCCTAGCGCTTAAAGACAAGTCAGATTACTTCATTATTCTTGACGGTCGGTGTGAGATGTAATTATTCTTTGTAAGTTAAGACTAAAACTACCATCTCAATTTTGTTATTATGATGTCCTTAGGTAAGATATAATTAATTTTTTTCCTTAATAGATTCTGATTTTGTAGTGAACATATAATGTTCATGGCAATTGGTTAGAACAATAAGCTCACATGATTCTTAGTTTTTATTTTTATTTTTTATAAAACTGCAAGTTATCAATTTGACTATGCTTTTGACACTCCAACTTTAGCAGAATAAGTCTACCAGGAAACTGATAAGTCGACCTGACACATTAAATAAAGTAAATTTAAATTTCTTTGTATACGTTCCTGATAAAATATCTAGAAATATGTTATTTATATCATCAAAAAGTTATATAAATTCCATATCGATTGTCTTTTGAGATCTCATTTTTCTCACTGTATCATTGTTTTATTGTTTTCAAATGTATGGGAAAAAAGTAGTGTCAGCTGCATTTGGATATTGCACGAGCCTTTCGATTTACAATCACTCATTTTCTGTTGAAATTTTAATTTTAAATGTATTGAAGCTTTTACTGAAGCTTCTACTCATTTTCTGTCTCATTTGGACATTGTACGTGCAGGGCTCCAATAGTTATATATAAAGGGCCCATTTGGCATGTCTACTTTTCAAGTCTATATCTCTTAAAACTAATTGGAAAAGACATTATGAGATATTAGACTGTTTGGATATCACTAGTAGTATGTCTGTTTGAACCAAATCATAGACATGTTTTGTCTACTTCAAAATCGTCCAAAAACTATGATGTTTTGGACAGACACAAACATCTGAAGCGGGTAGCCCATTTTTTATAATTTTCAGACAAGTTTGCCCTCACTTTATTCTGAGATTGGCAAGTTTACCCTTATTTCTCTTTGCAACAAAGAATGCTATCTCATTCACATTCGGAAAAAAAAAACCCTAGCAGAGCTTGGTGTTTCCTTCCTTCCTCCACCTTTTCTTCATTCCTCACAAGGTACTTCTCTCCTAATATGCTTTTTGCTTATGTGATTTTCTCTCTCTCTTTCCATTCCTCTCTTCATCTTTGTTATTGGTTTTGGAGGGTTTTTTTTTTTTTTTTTTTTTGTTCAGAAGATTGACGGCCATGATAGAGAAGAACTTGGGTCTGATTTTGTGAGTTGGGGTTTTTTCTTTTGTGGGTTTTATGATTTGGTGTTTTCTCTTTTATGGATTTTGTGATTTGGATAGTTTATTTTAGTGTTGAAGGAATATCGCCCCTATGAGTGTTCCATTCTCATGAGGATATGATGTTTTAATGCTTTTTATATGACAATCAATTGGTGGGTCTGGAAGAAATTCTATTGGAGGTATTTTGAGTTATTTTTTGCGCTGCAGGTTTGGCTCTTTGATTCCCATGAACGTGCCCATATTGGACTAATCGTGTCAAAAAAGCAGGGGGTTCCTTGAATTTGTTTAGTAGTAAGAAGAGATAGATTCTTATTTTTAATTGAAAACCATACTTGTCTGTCAAGCATTAGAGTGGATGTTATTATCATATATGACTAGGGCAACCATTTCCTAGCAAAGGGAGACTAATTGATTGCCTTCTGTCAATCTTTAGATTTAATCCTTCAATTTAGCCCCTTTGACATAAAAGCATTGCTTGGAATTCAAAAAATCCTACTAGGTTGAGCTGACAAGAGGGTACAAACAGGGCATATCAACAGAACATAGATGACATATGAGAATGGCAGTTGCTTGTCTTTCTCTGTTATAAAATGTTTTTTATGCATACCAGATCACACCAACCTTGTTAAAAACATAAATGAAAACATAGCTTATTAGTTGGGTGGGTCTCTCAGTTTTAAAAATCTTTTTTTTTTTCAGTACCCACTTCAAAGAAATCTTCTCTTTGTGTGCTCTCTACTGCTTCTTTACGCAGAAAAAACATAGAAACCAATCTAAGATTGAAAACCATACCTAGGTTCAGTTCTCTCCACTTCCCTTGACATGGTTCTTATTTACCACTTGCTTTTTGGGGGCCACTATTTTGTAAGGAATATAGTTGTTTTGTTTCAAGTTGGACTCATTTGCTTCTTTTTCTATAATTGATTTGACATTGATTTATTTATGATAAAATAATTTAGCAAGGTGTAGATGGCAGAATCCAGGGGTTCCATCTCATAAGGGTAAGGACAAGGCGGAGATGAGTAGGGCTCTTTGGTCAGATAATATGAAGAAGATTTTTATTGACTTATGCATTGTAGAAGTATTACAAGGCGGAAGACCGGGCTCAAATCTAAAAACACAATCATGGACAAGAATTATCGAGGGTTTTAAGGAGAAAACTGAATTTTGTATGGACAAAAACAATTAAAGAATCAATGGGATTGAATGAGAAAACAATATAATGCTTAGATAACATTATGTGGGCAAACCGGTGTTGGGCTCAATGAAGCAACTCAAACAATTACAATGGATCCCGAGAGATGGGATAAATATCTAAAGGTAATATTTATTTGACATTTTTTAGTATATATTACTTATTATATAATAATAAATATTTAACATCTAATGCAAGAGCACCCCGAAGCAAAAAAAATTTAGGACTAGACCTTTGTCATTCTCGGATGAAATGGGAATTCTCTTTGGTAGAACCCAAGCTAGGGGAGAAGAGACTTGGACACCATCTTCTGGTTCCTTTCCAGAAGAATTGATTACACAGATGTCCTCTCCGCCACCTCATATGGACAATACCCAGAATCATGTGCAGGAAGAGACTTTTGAGGATATCTCGACAGAGGAGCTAATGACAAGTGCTCGGAGGAAACGTCCTTGTCCTTCACGAAGTAGGAGGGATGTTAGGAACAATAAATATGATGAGAATATGGAGCGCCTAGTAATTATACTTGAAGAAGATAAGAAAGAAGAAGATAGAAAAAAAAAAAAAAAAAAAAAAAAGAGCGGAAAGAAGAAGAGAGGCAGCGAGGTCCCACTATGCAGGATTGTATTGGTATTTTAAAGCAAATACCAAATATCCAAGTGACCTCAGAATTGTATTTTTTTGGCACAAGGGCATTTAAAGACAAGGACAATAGAGATATTTTCATGTCGTTTGAAAGTAATGATGCCCGTCTCTACTGGTTGAATATGATAATGAAGCATGGGCCTTGATGGGTTTTATGTGAGCATTATAGGATGAATGTTAGAACACATGACTCATCACTTTTGTAGCCTTTATTTATTATCTTTTCTTTGTTGTTGTTGTTGTTGGGCTGAATGAATATATGAACTTATGATTTTCTTTTCTGTTATGAGATGAAATGAATGTAAGAGCTTATGATTTTTTTTATTATGAGACGATACGAATGTAGGAACTTATGATTTTCTTCGTTATTGCGAGATGGAATGAATGTAGGAACTTAAGATTTTCTTTGTTATTTTGAGATGGAATGAATTTAGGAACTTATGATTTTCTTTTTTATTATGAGAATGAATGTAGGAGCTTATGATTTTCTTTTTTATTATGGGATGGAATGAATGTATGAACTTTTTTTTATTGTTGGATGGAATGAATGTAGGAGATTATGACAAGGAAACGAAAAGTAATAGCACCTTTTGCTTTATTACTTGTAAAGAAGCGACGGATGTACATATCGAGAGAGCCATGTAGAACTTCAATTTTATCAGGCCATGTTTTCGTTCAGGGCATTTTGGAAGGCAATCGAAGAGTATGTTTGGAGCTATTGCGTATGGAGAAACATGTTTTCTTGTTACGAGAGAAAAGGCTACTTGACGACGGTCAATTTTTTCAGTAGAGGAGCAAGTGGCTATATTTCTAATGGCAGTTGGGCAAAATCATAGGAATAGAATTTTGCAAGATAGATTTCAACACTCAGGTGAAACTATCCATCGTCACTTTCATGCAGTTTTAGTAGCAATGATTCACCTCTCAATGGATATTATAAAGCCGCCTTCATACGACCAAATACCAAAGGAGATATTGCATAATCATCGATTTTATCCATATTTTAAAGTATTATTCTACCCTTAATTATATTTGCAATTATTTTTCAATAGAGTGACTTTTGTTTTTAAATCTTATGTTGATTTTTTTTTTTTAAGAATTGTGTTGGGGCAATAGATGGCACACTCATAAATGTTGTAATCCCCATTGAGAACCAAGTACCTTATTGAGGAAGAAAAGGAGAATGCCAACAAAATATTCTAGCGGCGTGCTCATTTGATATGCTATTTACTTTCGTTATTGCTGGTTGGGAAGGCACTGCACATAATTCACGTATTTTATTGGATACTATATATAAGCCAAATCTGAATTTTCCACATGCCCTTCCAGGTATTTAATGATTAGTCAATTATAAATCATATTACATTTTTATCATAATATTTTTTTTGTTCAAGTAAATATTATATTGTTGACGCTGGATTTACGAATATGCGTGGTTTTCTTGCTCCATAACGTAATGTTCAGTATTGGCTATCAGATTTTCAGGCAGGTGGTCGTCCTCGTAATGAGAAGGAACATTTCAATTATGTTCATTCATCTTTAAGGAATGTAATAGAGCGTTCTTTTGGAGTATTGAAAGCTCGTTTCCCAATTTTAAAAAGGATGCATCCCTACTCATTTTGTGTACAAAGGAGTATAGTAGTCGCTGCAATGGCTATGCACAACTTTATCAGAAAAGAGGCTATTGCAGATGCACTCTTTATAGAGTACGAGAATGAAGACATATCTTTAGAGGCAGTTGGTAATGATGATAGTGGCACCTCCGACACTAATGTAGTGGTGGATATTGCAGAACAGATGGAGATGTCAGAAGTTAGAAATGCAATAGCAGATGCCCTCTTTCATTCATGATGATAGTGGCATCTCCTTCCTTGTCTTCAATTAACTCTTTAAAAAGCAGAAGACAAGTGAAAAATGAGGACATCTTCTTTGGGTGGTTTTACAATAGTTGTGGATGGGCTTGTATTTTTTTGGTAAATATATATCCTCGTCAACTCCATATGCCTCCTTTTGTCTCTCTTGAAATGATTCTCTTAATATTGATGATGATGGGGTGGTTTTGCAATAGATGTGTATGGAGAAACATTTTTTTGGTAAATATATAACCTCTTCAACTCCATATGCCTCATTTTGTGTCTCTTATCTTTTTATTTCCCTTCTTCCTTTCCACCATCTTCTTGTAGATGGGCTTGCATTTTTTTTATTTATTTTTTACATTTTGAACATTTTGAAGTTCCTCCCATTGTGTTCATAAGAATAGGAAAGTTGGGTTCTTGAGTCTTTGTGTGAACAAGCTTTGGGAATTAAAGTAAGAGATGGCTTGTAAAATGATGGAAGGAAAAATGGTTTGTGGGGTTCACTCAGATTGGAGTTGTGAGGAAGATAAGATTTTTGGAAGGGCTTTGGCAGTTTATGAACAAAGGTATTCTTATACCTCTATTCATGTTCTTATCATATATAGTATTTTTTTTTTATGACAGGGATTGCTGTTTGATAATGGGGTTTGTACTAGTTTTGAGTGTTTGATATAGCTTGCATGCAACATCTTCTACAGAGTAGAAATTAAAAGCCTGTTTTAATTCTCTGTTTTTCAGAGGATCCATTCTGATAAATTCTCTGTTTTTCAGAGAAAGTAGAAGATGCTTCATTGTTGAATAATTCTATTCTAAAAGGTGGTGGCATTGGTCTCACTTGCATTCAGGACTTGTTTTGTTCTGTGTTAAAATTACTAAAGCAGCAGTATTGGAGGATTGGTTGTGTGAATATAAGATCTGTAAACTTGTTCTTATAGCATAATAGCATTCACTTCAGATCGTTTTAAAGGTGTATATGTGCAACTTTTACAAATACCAGATAGGAAAAGAGTGAGATGTGGTATCTAGCTAAAAAGAGTGAGATCTATATCCTTTTTTGTATTTTCTTTTAAGAGTGATTAGTGTCCTTGTGACAGAGATCCCGTCAATAGTAGGTGAATTCAGTGGAAACACCTTAAGAAATTTAATTTTTAGACTACTAATAATCAAGTTCCTCTGCATCTCAAGCTGCCTAGTTTCTATTGAGTTTACAGGAAATGGAGAATCCAAAAAATCTTTATTAGAATAGGTTTGATTTTAGTATAAAATGGTAAAAAGAAGGCAAGAAAGAAACCTCATTCATTGATGGAGCTTTGTTTTCACCTTTGGTTGACAATCTGAAGGTTCCTTAAACATACAAGCAAACCCTTCAAGCCAACAATATTTTTTTGGTTCAAATTGATAACTAGCTTTGTAAAAAATAACCCAATCAATCAGGCCATGGATTAGAAATCAAACATCCACTAAAATTAGAGCATAATCATCACCCACCAGATCTCTCTCATTGGTTATATATACATATATATATATATATATATATATATTTTCAAAGAGAACGGGTTTTTGAAATGCAATTTCTATTGGCCAGCCAAAAGTTTAGTTGGCACAATATGTAAAAATGACCAAAAGGATAAACAACCATTTGCAATTTGGATTTCACATGAAACGTATGAATCTATAGAAACAGATTTTTGTGGAGCACGAAATCTCACATTCACACAAAAAGCATTTTTGAGTGAATGATTATGTACTGGCAAACCATGTAGGATGAGGGCTCATTCCGGATCCACTGATTGTTCAACTCATTGGGACTCCATGATGAGTGGAAGTGAAAAAGGATTGGGACTCCATGGTGGGGGTGGGCCCATCTATTGAAAATTCTTATAGTAAAAAATGAGCTCCCATGGTACCTTTAGTATCACACTTGTTTAAGAATTGATCATACATCTTCAAGTTTAGCATCACTCTTCACCACCGGTCCAACTTAGAAGAAAAAGGGGCACCCTCATGTAGGTGGAATGCTCACTCCAATAGGTGGGCCTCATGGTGGAATTCCACCCCGCAAACTTTCTTTTCTTCAACCGGCCCCCACTGGGAACCAAAGAAAAAAAAAGCAGAGAAAAGGAAACGAAGAATCTTTATTCGCACCGAGAAAGAAAAGCATGTTTACGTAGGAAAGAAATCTATTAGAGACTCTCAATTACGAGACAACCATTGTCACAAGGGGCACATCTTGAAGCCCAGAGCTGTGATCTAATGGGCCCAAACAAGTGGTAACCTGAAGAGGATTATGGCACTCCATTTTAACAATCTGGTGGATCAAGACATAGCTTGGTTCATTTTATATTTTTCTTCCATTGGACGGACAAGATTATTTCAGTCATGGGGCCCACCATTTGGACAAGACACAATTTATTGCTGCTCCATGTATTCCAGTCAATAATACACTGTTTGAATGAATTTAAAAATCATTTGTAATGGATGTCAAATTGAATTTCTTTCCTAAATTGACTTTTTTGGAAAAGACAAGAAATGCCCCTGTAATAAGCTCTTCCTTTTATATTTACCAAACAAATTTTATCAAATAGATCTATTTGAATTAAATATACTGAATGTGTTACCAAACAGTCTATTTGGAAAGGAGTCTATTTGAAATAGATCTATCTAAAATAGTCTATTTGAGCCAGATCAATCACAAACAGATCAAATTTGCCAAACAGACCCAAAATAAATTCAAATAAGACGGCAGGGCCAAGGCCACTATTGCCCAAGCTCGGCCCTCAAATCTAAGGGCTATAAAAATTTGTCTAAGCCCAGCCTAAGGTTTTTCGTTAGAAACAAAATCCCTCGTTTTAATGGACTTTTGACGGGGGCCCTTTCTCAGGGCCAAATTGGCAGGATAATTAGGCATCGATGACCAAAGGTCCATAAAATGGACGGCCTGCAGGCGAAGGAGAAATTCTTTAAAACCTTCCATTTATGATCTCATGGTATTCATGGCCGATCCAGCGGGTTTGATAAATGGCCAATCCTGGCCGCCCATCTTGATTTACTCAGCCCGATCGACCTACCACGTGTCCTATATTTTGTTACCCTACCTGTTCCCCGTCTGTCGTTCCTTCCGCAGGAAGAAAAAGAGGGATCCTTCCTCTACAATCCCTCTCTCTCTCCTTCGACTTTCAGTTCGACGGGTCGACCCAACACCACCAGTCAAAACCACTTACCAAATCCCACTCACGAGAAAAAGGAAGACCAGAAATCGTAATCTCCATAGAAAGGAAAGAGAAACTCTTCTTCCTCGATTCTTCTTTTTGCTTGATTTCGACGCTTTTAGAAACCCTAATTTCTACCTCGAGTTCGACGAATCAACAAATCACATGGCTCGAATCGAAGATCTCCGCGAGAAATCCATCTTTTCTTTCTGCTTTCTTCGGCTTTCCTTCATCTGATCCATCGAATCTTGTTCAATCCATTTGAACAATTACATTCCTGTGGAATTCCCGATCTGAGGTACTTCCTTCTCTATCTTGTTTTCGATTTTTTTTTTCCTATTTGGATGCTTGATTGTTTTTATGCCGATTCTGGATTGTCTGCCGCGGATTGCATGCTCTGTGTCGAATGATAGAGAAACCCTAGATTCTTAGGTTTTATTTGTTCTTCAGTGAAATAAATAACGGTTTGGTTTCTCATCAATTCAATTAACATCGATCGGTGTTGATCCTGTGCGTTATACGTTTATTCTATAACTGAATGGAATATGGCACGGGATCTGAGAACTGTTATCTGTTAATTTTTTTTAAAACTTTGGTTGTACGAACGTCTGTATACTTGTTTTTTCCCTGATCGGAGAGGGTATGATTTGAAACGTGTTGTAAAAATTAGGGCCAAGGAGATACGAAAGTAAGGGGAGAATTTTACATAAAAGGATAATTTAGGCGTTTTGGCACCAGATTCTTGTTGTCATCTGCGTTGTTAATGATTGTCATACTTAATTCGTGTTTAAAAACCGTGAAAGTGTCTTTATTATACAGTTTAGAATCCGATAGAGGCGTTTGGGTCTAAATTCCCATTTTGTTGAATCACCAGAATGGGACCTTCAACTGGGTGTGAAGCTGAAACTGATTGCTTTGACCCTGCTAGATTTTTTAAATGTGCTTTTCTCCGTGAGAACAGAAATCGCAGTATCTTTCCAGTATATGGTCTTTCTTATTTGGACTTTGGTCAGTAGTTTCCAGACCTAGAGATGGTTGCAGGAAATAAAACATTTCACATGACTTTTTGCTTTTATAATATATATGTGAAAGCATGAGACAGGAACCAAAGGGCATAGCCGCATAGGTATTTTCTATGGAGATGAGTTTAGCAGTTCACAATAATTGATCAAGGTATCCTCATCATCAAATGTGATTCGTAAGGTGATTTACCTGAAGCTGTATGAGGAAGTACAAGTTTAGAAATCATGGTTCTAAATTGTGGCTAATTCATTTATTCATGGTTCTAAATTGTGGCTAATGCTTCATCTATACATTATCGAGTACTATATGATGAGTTGTGAGTTTAGCAATGCACGTGGATCGAGTTGTATGAGAGGAAGTATTAGTTTAGGGCGTGTTTGGCACTTAAGTAAGTTAAAGTGAAGTGAAGTGAATCCAGACAAGAATTGACAATGGTCATATCAAAAGTACACAATTTCAAAATTCCCTCCGTAAAAAAATTAACATCCTTTTTCCACTAAAAGACAAAAAAACTCCACTTTTCTATACAAAAAGTCAAAAAAATTATATACCAAACAACTAAAAACAAAATATCATCATAGCACCTTATATTTTATTCTTTCTTAATTTGATGCTTCACCTCACTATACTTCAATTCACCATACATCCAAACGGACCCTTAGGAATCATGGTTCTAAATTGTGGCTAATTCATTTATTCATGGTTCTAAATTGTGGCTAATGCTTCATCTATACATTATCGAGTACTATATGATGAGTTGTGAGTTTAGCAGTGCACATGAATCGAGTTGTATGAGAGGAAGTATAATTTTAGGAATCATGGTTCTAAATTGTGGCTTATACTTCGTCTATACTTTATTGAGTATTAAATGATGACTTGTGGCAGACTGTTTGTTATCACTGCGAGGAAGACAAGAAAAGTCTAAAATGCCCTTAACAAATGGGCTACAATGATGAAAATAAAAGAGAGCCAGCAATGGCACAGGCCCCGGGGCCCATGCAATCAGTTGACTGATTCTGATCTACATCAAAACTGAAGTTGTGTAATGGTGATAACATGAGTGTTGGATGGCATCCAAACTGGTGCAAACTGATACTTTCTTATGCATACCGTTGATGAACATCATCATCGTAGCGTTATTCCATTACTATGGCGGATACAACTCGCAAAAGAGTGAATTATTTTAAAAAATTACTTGATTTCCATTTTTTTTAGAGGAATTATAGGAATGCTTCTTAGGGGTGCTTGAGATCTGATTTGAGCATTGGAAGTATGATTACCATGATTCACGAGAATTTTTACCCCAAAAGCATACTATGAGTTCAGAATTTTAGACTTCCATTTTAACTTACCTCCCAATGCCATTTTTACAGCAACAGATCATACTCTATTTTACCTTAAAGTGTTTCTTTCCATTAGTAAATTTTTTATCAGTTTCGTTTTTTATGCCGGACAAAGGTGTAGATTGTTGTCTGACTTTATTTTCAGCGTTTTCTTCTTTGTTTTTTGGCTTCTGTATTCATTCCATTGGGTTTGTACTAATGTTAGTTCTTTTTATGACAGTTGTTGAAACATTCTAATTGGTTGAAGGAATAAAGAATTGTTTGAGGTTTTTCAGTTTCAAGACCTCATTGTTTTATTGCAAGGGTCGATGGCAGAGAGGGCTTGTGTCAAGCGCCTTCAAAAGGAATATAGAACACTTTGTAAGGTATGCATTGTTACAGAGCGTACTTTTGAGTATCCTTATCAATAGGCATTTGATAGTTGTTTGACTTTGGAGTAAATGTTGGTCCGGCTTTGTGTATCTGGTGATGATCTTGATCTGTGACAGAATTTTCTTTTTATAACCAGTCTTACCTGATGAGTCCAAACGTTCACATAGCCTTACCCCTTCATGATCGGCACTGACCCCAATTTGGTACTCATCGAACAATTATTTACTGTTGTATTTAAAGGAAGTCAGTTTATATATGGGCTGAAAATTTGAGCCCTCTAAGTCAAGGGCTAGGATGGTTTTGGTTGGGACCATATTTGGTCTACCCTAATCCAGAGGTAGACGTAGCCATCTCCTTCCCCTGTTATTGGCATCAACCCATGTGGGTTCAAAAAAAAGTTACTTAAAAAGAAAAAGAAAAAAGAACCTGTCCTTTGTAGATATTTCTCTGTACAATACTGTTATGATGGGGATCAAAATATAGTGTATGAAAATTAATTGTTTTTGCTCCAAGGCGGAGATAACTTTCTGTTGCTACTTGTCTTTTGCTCTAAGATCTCCATTGTTTTATTTTTCCTTTGAATTTAAAATTTTTCATCACTGATTTTGATTGATACCTGACATGTTATGTTGCATCATGGGACGATTACAATTTGAAAGAGTTTGATGAGAAGCAATGCAGTCTACTTGCAGTGCCTCTTTAGGTTGTTCCAATGAGATGGCTTTTGTATATGAGTGGAAAATATTTATAATAAACCTTCTAATCTTTATTGAAATTGTGCTGACATGGTCATTATGTTGTTTCACTACCACCACCATCATTGAATTTCTGACATGGTCATTATGTTGTTTCACTACCACCACCATCATTGAATTTCTGAAGTCTTATCCCATCTTCTTGTTGATAACCATGATTTACTGGGGAAGGGAAATAATTAAAAGCCTGATGAGCTTTTCTGTGGAGTAGTTGAATCTCATCTCACCTTCATTTTCCCAAGTTGAAATGCTAACACAATAATAATTTTGCAGGAGCCTGTTCCTAATGTTGTGGCCCGTCCTTCACCAAATGATATCCTAGAATGGCGTGAGTAGACTCATTCCTTTCTTTTGATTGACATGATTGTGGTTTTTTCATTTTATTAAATGCATTATTATTCATTTATATACACAAGAAGGTAATTTTCTAATTTTAATTAGAAATTTATTTTGTAAAATAGATATTAGGACCTTTCATCTTTCTAAGATTTGCTATCTTGCTACAGTAGAGATAAGGGCTAGAAATAGAATAGCATTGGCCTAAATTTATTCAATTGTCTGTTGCATTGATCACATGTAAAACACATGATGAATGCTACTCTAGCTAAAGCAGTGATAACACCTAAAAAAATAAAAAATCACTAGCCTGAGTTACACTCCAATCAAAGTGAATCCCACTGTTGAATATCACATGTAAAAGACATGATTATCTCCACCGATCATAGTATTTTTAAGTGAACTCCATACATTCCATCTGCTATATTGCATATATAAGTATATGCATTTTTGAGTAATGGAGCTGGAGACAAGAAGAGCCTAGGCCCTAACTTGAGCTTGGTTTGTGAGGCAGCTGACAGAGCTCAAGATCCATCAAAGTGGAGCCAAGCATAGCTGGCTTGGTTTGTTTGAGTCATCCAGGACAGGGGGAAAAGCCTTTATTTTTTATTTTTTATTTTTTGAAAAATCAGCTTATTGCCCTCCAATTTGACCTACTATCTTTCGTCAGTTGGAATTTGGGCCAAGGTATATTTTAGTAGCTTGACCAAACCATGTTAAATTGGCCAGAGTAGTGAATGAATGGACAGGTTCTTGATATTTCTCTTTTATGATTTTTGAAAAAAAAAAAGAAGAAAAAAAAAGTACTGCTTTTGCATGCTTTCAAGTTGTTCATGCACTTTGAGAGATGTTGAAATGACTTCTCTGTTCATTTCAGATTATGTACTGGAGGGAAGTGAAGGCACACCATATGCTGGTAAAAGATTGAAAGTAGATGCTTTTATACTCTTTCATGTATATCTGGTTGATTTCTTAGTTGGCCTCTATTGATTGTTTCGTCATATGGTTTTAGGGGCTGGGCATTGATAGGATAATATTTTCCAATCAGGCAATGCAAGAAATCCATCTGAATTCTGATGTTCAGCCCCTTCCACATGTGCGTGCGTGCGTTTCATTTGAGCATTATTTGAGTCAAAATAAGAAAAAAAAAAAAAACAATGTAGTTTTTGTGAAAGTAACTTACTCTGAACTTCTTTTTTTTGGGTAAATAATCTACTCTGAACTTGTAAAGTAGCTAATGTACCATCTCGTTTTGAGCTGTGACGATACACTTTTGAGTTCTCATTGGCTTCAAGATAAGTTTCTAATAGTTGATTTTAATCTGCTACCTGAATGTTCTTCTTCTTTTTCTTCTTCTTCCTTTTAATCATATTATGAAGGTGGATACTACCATGGAAAAATCACATTCCCTCCTGAGTATCCATATAAACCGCCAGGCATCAGGTATTTCAGCTCTTAGCCTCTACTGCTTTCATCTGTAATTTTCTAGATTATAGAAACTGACTCATTAGCTGTCTCCTATGAAATCTGTCCTCTGCATTTAAAGCATGATCACTCCTAACGGACGGTTTGCCACACAAAAAAGACTATGCCTATCTATGAGTGACTGTAAGTTTTTGGTTAAATCCCCTCCAATCTTAATATATATTTATATATATATATATATATATTTGGTAGAATTCAATCTTAATATCTTAATGTTACATATGCTATCTTATATAACTTGTGGTTTTGTGTGCAACTTCTTTTTCATCTTCTTTTCAGTTCATCCAGAAACTTGGAACCCAATCTGGTCTGTGTCAAGGTACAGTAAAAGTTGAACTTAAGCTTTCAGGCACAATTTAATGGTTGAGTGTTCTTATTTATTTGTATGCTGTAATGTGTTTCTTCTTTAACAAACTGACTTGTTTGCAAGTTGTTCATGCAGCATACTTACAGGGCTGCTGTCATTCATGGTGAGTCCATTTGTCAACATGTCTCTATTTATTGTTTCCTCTAATAGTTTGTTTTTAAGTATCTGTATTGTATTTGTAGCGAACATGAGTTGCATGAAACATTTCTTAAATACAATGATCAATTTGGAGCTATGGTGCCCAAATATCGGAGTTGATATGGCAGGGACATGCCATGGATAAGGCAGGCAAACAGATTTTACACAAAATTGCAATATTAGATATCTCACCAAAATATGGATTTGTTGCTAACTGAAGTGTGGGGTATCATGGGTTTAAACTCAGCTGAGTCAATGTGGTGTAGCTGGGTTAGTGTACCAACTTTGGAACCTGTTTCTGAATATGAAGTTATGAACACAACCTAAATGCCTTCCATGGTTGTTTATGATCATCCAGGTTTTTGTCCTATGGTTTATGATGTTAAGGAGGTCGGTTGGGGCCACAACAGTCTTGCTAAGAGGGAACATATTAATAGGGTTTAGTTTTTCTGTTTTACTTATATTTCTTAGTTGCCTAGATACCCGGTGTGGGGTTTGTAGCCCAAGTTACAAAGTTTGGGTTTTGATTTGTTACGAGGTTCTTGTCTTGCAGCTAAAATGCAGTAGTCTGAATCATAGTAGAGGAAGGGTATTGAGTCATGACTCAGGAATTAAGGTTGTACATCAGAGGATCTAATGAACTCCCTGATCTTAAAGATAGTTTATCAACTGTTATTGTTTCACTAGCGGATGGATAGAATTCTTCGGGAGGAATCTGGAGGTCTGTCATCGTAAATGTCTGGGGTGCAGCAATACGTTTGGATGGAGATAGAAATTTTTCATTTCTTATTTGTATAGTTTAAAACTCACCAATCTATTGGCAAATGTTCTGCGCCATCAATGAATCTAAAGACAATGAGCTGGCAGTATTTTGACATTAATCTGAGCATTCATCCAAGTAGGCTGTGTCCGACAAGGGGCTTAAAAGTTTTACCTCATGCAATCCGTGAGAGGTACCCTTAGCAGAACATAACCCTTCCTAGTGTTTCAAAATTGTCTGTGGATAAGAACATCCTAAATTGCTCAATATTTTGAAGATTTAAAATCACCCAATAATTCGATTGTCAGTTGTCAGTATCTATAGATATGGGCCTTGTCTTTGATTCAGTAGTTAGTATCATGGATAGTTTTTTCTTGGGGCCATGGTCTAACTGTCACTTTATGTAGAGCATATCATGCAAAAGGTTCTTCATTATAGTAATTTCCATATTTAAATGCTCTTTTGGCAATCAGATCAGATGGGTAAAAGTTATAGAGCTAGAAATTTTCACATGTTGATTTGAAGTGTATCAGATACAAGATTCTCCATTTATCACAATTCTATATTTTATTAACTTTTTTTGCCCAATCAGATGGATAACAGTCCAACCACGGGTAGCATTAGGAGTACTGTTGCTGAGAAGCAACGGCTGGCAGAGGCCTCTCTTGCGTTCAACTGTAAGAGGTGAATCCTTTGACTATTTTTCCCATTTTTCTGATTAAAGTAACTAATTAGAATTTTTTAGCTTACGTTCCGAATAGATGGAAGTCTCCTAATTTATTTGTTTTCTTCCCGTCCTGCAACTGCTCGTACTTTACAATCATCTCTTGTCAGATTAGGGCAGGCATCAAGTCAGCTGGACTTAACCTTCGTGCCAGACCTGGATCCAATAATAATGACCCAGATATGGGGGTTGGATCCAGAATCTACTGGACTATAATATGGCCTGTTTGCCCATTATTAAATGCTATACTTAAAACACGTGTTACTATATTATTGATATTCCTAGTAATGATTCCCTTCCTTTCAAATCTTAAACCCTACCCCTTTTCCATTATTTTTCACCTCGATGGTGGCAGCATTCTCTCTCTTTCCCATTCACAGCAACAACACTTCCTTTGGCTAGGCAGTCAGGATGATTGATTTGAAATCTTCCGACTTTGAAGATCCTAGCTGTTTTCTCCTTCCAATGTCTGGAAAGCAAATATTGCATTATTCCAGAAAGGAAAGGACAGATTTTGACTATGATCTTTCATTCTGAAAAATTTTGGATCGCTTCCCTAGCCATGGTGGGGATCAATGCATTTGGAGTCTGGATCTGCTGGCTGGGAAACCATAGGTTTGCTGGTCGCCTACTCGCCCTACCCATTTTATAATGTCAGGCCTCATGCTTCTCTAGTCTAAACCATCAATTTGAATCTTTCCTCCAATCGAATGTTTGAGACCCAAAATTCACCTTGATCAGTGTGAGTCTCCATTGTATTCATCAAGTTTTAAAAAATGTAATGGTTCCATTTAGGTGCCAGGGTAGGGAAAATGTTCTCTTCCAAGCAAATGCAAGTGCGGTCCAGCACTGTGGGGGCAAGTAGGCTGCCCTTTGATTTGGAGCCCCTTTGATACTCTTTTCATCTCATGACCTCCATCGGGCATGATTTAACTTGCACTCACTGAAGAAACACTCATAGTTGGATTGAATCTCAAGAAAATCTACTGTTAAGATGCCATTAAACTTTAAGGTCCTTAAATCAAAGAATAGCATAATCTGGTGGGGCTGGGTTTTTTTTGATACATCCATCCATGAGGAGACCTTTATATTTGCCTTCCCTCTGATAAACTTACATCTAAGTGGGCCCCACGATCTGGATTGCATAGATCATGTTTTCTTAAACTTGGTAAGTACAATGTTGATTACCTCTGGTCGAAGTTAGATTGTAGCTCTATCATTCCATATGTACAGGATTATAACTGATGGTTTGGATTCAAGAAAGGTGGGCCCCACCATTATTAAATTGTAGGGGCCAAGCAGCAGACACTAGAGCTACTTATTTTGACCGTTTGTGCATAATTGGCAGATCAATACTCCAAATCATTTGTGCTCCCTATAAGATGGAATGTACTCTTGCACATTTTTAATAATTCATGAATCCCTTTCTAAAACCAATTTTTTCCATTTATTTTATCTTGGCAAATTACAGCCCAACCTTCAGAAAGATGTTCCCAGAGTATGTGGAGAAGTACAATCAATTACAAGCTGCAGAGCAGTTGGTTTTGGAGCAGGCGATGCCTAGGAAGGAAGATACCGCGGGCTCTATGGCCACACCCAGAAATGCCATGTACCAGGAAGCCAATGGTAGAAAAGAGAATACAAATGATGCAAGAAACAGAAGGCGACCAAAGAAATTCCCAATTTGGTTACTGTTGCTGTTGGTTTGGGTCTTTGGATTCCTTATGGCCTTACCTCTGCTCCAAAGTTGATTTCTTCAGGCCACCCCATTCTTTTAAAGCCAGAGGCAACACTTTTGGTTTGCGCGTACACCAAGTAAAATGTTGATCTTGGGGTTGTTCCTGCATCATGCAAATGATATTAGCTTGTGTATGGGGAGTACATGATATTGAGCGTTGGGTGTTTTAATTGCCATCACCTGTTTATGTCGGTGGTTTCTAGTAGTTTCTTTTTGATAAAAGTCATGTTTTTTTATAATATAGCGTTTGCTTAGTTGTTTTTTTTTTTTTTTTTTCTTTTTCATTGGCGCTTTGCAATGTGGAACAGACTCAGATTTTCCAAAGCAGGATGCATTTGCTCTAGATTTCTTTTGAGGCTCAAGTATGCAGTATGCATAGAACAATGTTGCTCCGTTAGTCCGTGGCATATGCCAGTCCCAACCCTGAATACAGGGTGGATATCAATCAAAACTTGACTAAGAAAATCTTGCCGGGCGGAATCCTACCTACTACCTAGTAGGGCTCGGCCAGTCAGTTTACTGGGTCGCCATCAATAATAACGGGAAAAGAAAAAAAAAATCACTTTCCAACCTTTATTCTTGGTACATTTTGTTTATTGGTTGGGTGCCACCTGAATGTTGTGTGGATGCATTTAAAATGGTTGCCTTCAACTACTGAAGAAGTATGAAGTAGTTAAGGCGAGTAATCTATGTGGTTCAATATCTTCAATGGAAATCAACCTGAATGATTGAATAGCCTTGTTGCCGTTCCTAATCTACTATGCTAAGATCATCCAAAACAGTGTGGTTTTGGATGATACTAATCGCATGAATCTTTGGGATTCTCTCTCTCACAATCACGAAAATGATTGGACAGGCAATTGCAATAACTTGTTTTAGCTTTGTGGATTTCTTTTAAGAAGCCATCACCGTTATGTACCGGGCAAACAAATTCTAATTTATAAAGCAGTGACGAGATATATTAGATTGTGAAATTATAGAGAAACATGAACATGACCTAGGACAGATTAAACTGGATGGGGGAGCTCATGAAGGCTTAACAAATTGGTGTCCTGATGAAGAATTGACAAGAGTCTAAAGAAAAAACATTAAAGAAATTTTGCTGATAGGTTATGCCCTATTTACTGATTTCTCTGCATTTCCGCTGAAACATTAATGCATTGAAACTTTAACTCCCCAAAACTTCAATTTTTGTTTCTGATTTTATTTACATTTAGAGAGTTTAAAATCTCAATTAAAGCAACGAAGATCTGTAATTTCTATATGTCTCTTCTATTTCAATAAAATAGGACATAGTTCCATTACATCCATAAATTGTTAGTAACTAATGCTATGCACAAGGACACGTTTGTGTAATCCATTTCTGCATAAAATGCACTATTTTCTATGGAATACTATTTTTTCATGCGTTTGATGCGGGATTTTTCAATGGAAATATTTTCACCATGTCAGCGTTTCCCTTGAATAGCTTGAAAATAGAGTTTTATGGGGTATGGGAAGTCCATTTCCGTAGAAAACTTCTCCCCTCTTTATTACTTCATTTCCTCACTTCATTCCTTAATAACAGTTTTTAATAAGGAATCCGTAGCTGCCCCAAACTACATCAGCACTAATTCATCAAGGAAAAAAACTTGTACCAAATATGAATTTTTAACTTCCGCAAAAAACCTTTTCTAAAATATTTAAAAATCATAGGCTTTGCCAATGTGACAATTTCGTCTTTCTATGAAAATTGCTTTTACACAAACATACTCTAAAGATTTTGGCTTCCGCTAATGCAGTGTCAAAGACTATATTTTAGAAACTGGGGTTTAAAATTCTCAATTTACCACAGATATCATCAATGCGTTCTATGTTATGATAACGACTAACGAATAATAAAGAGAGCCAAAACATGACAAACGCCAGCGTACAGGGGTGGAATCAAGAATTTTGTTTGGGGTGCAAAGCAAAAGAACTTTTAGTAAAATAAAAAAAATAGTAATAAAATATGCAATAATCAAATTATTAAAGTTGTGCTCGACGTTCTTTCATTGAGTCGAAATCATCAGTTATAGTTTTAATAATGAATTTTCCTACAATAATATATACAATTAAATAATTTACAAGAAATTCATTCTCCATTCTGACTAACTTCATTCATCTACCATATGCATTTGAGAACGACTCCTTACTTGAGTAGGTAGTAAGGAGTGGTAGTTCTCACCTGACTACTCAGGGTTCGAACACCGGGTACGCCACATCTTCTTACATGTGTAGGCTCCCTTCCCACTTGTATGGGCTTTCTTTCCGCATGTGTGGGCTCTTTTCCCACTTATATGGATTGTCTTTCCATGTATGCAGGCTCCCTCTTGAGTCCCAACCCCCTTCGTTAGGATATAAAAAAAAAGTTTAAAAAAAAAGATCTCAAAGTGGGTACAAGTCCGGTCATTTCTTATGCACGTAACTTATAAGTTACAACTTAAAACTTTATTATTTAAAAACTAAAAAAAAGTAATAATAACATCCTAAAATCTAAATCATCAACAGCAAGGTTCTGCCGGATTTTATCTCCTTAAATAAATTTCTTTAACTGAATTATTCTAATATAGATAATAATAATCAAAATAAAAAATAAAACTATATTCCTTTATCCGTGATGGATTATTTGATTCATTTAAAAATTAATGTAATAATAGAACACAAATACATGTTGATTTTAAGCGGATTGGATTTCAATAAAATCCAATGACATGTAGTAAAATCAATACATCTATGCAATGTAAAAGAAAAAAAAAATCTATGAAAGAAAAAGTGGGTTTGTCGTTCTTCTTCGTACCTCAAAGTTTTTGCAAGTTTGCAACCTACAACTCTTTTTAAGATCTTCAACCAGAAGATGTACATTCTCCTCTTCCTCTCTTGGATCAAAGATTTAGGGCAAGTGTAGATAGGTTAATTTGAAAATTGAGAAATCTCACATCCAATCTCCATCAAGCGTTCCTTATTTGTTTTCATTTTTTTATTTTATTTCCTTTCTTTTTTTTGTTTAAAGATTTTTTCAAAATCAAGAATATTTTTATTTCCCTTTTCAAGAGTCAAAATCATGTTAGAAAAAGTCCAAAAAACTTTAATGGATGGCCACATAATGGAGGAGCCAAAGAATGGCTTTTAAGGGAACTTTACGATGTATGGATAGGGCGCCTGGCAGGTAGGTCTGCCCCCTTCCAACATACTCGATTATCATTTATCCAGTAGCTATGTTGGTCAATTTATCTTTCAAGGATTCAATGATGATGTAGATAAAGATTATCAAGGAACTAACAAAAGTGAAGATTCTTATCAGCGGTGGGCTCAGAGATTTTTCTTCTTCTTCTTCTTATGATAGAACAAGGTGGACGAGCCATTTTGAGTTAATGTGATTTGATAGATTGGCCATGATGATGGATACAAAGTGATTGTCCCAGTGAAAGCCGACCCCCCTTGTGATGTAGGCCAACCTTCCCCTGCTTTTTTTAGTAACGATTTTCACTAAATTCATATTTGTATGAAGAAATCTTTGTGCCTTTGTGGTTCCAATCTATTTCAAAAGCATTTTACTCAAACGGTCACTTAAATATTCAAAATGACTTTTTAATGAAATATGATTTTCAATAAGGAAAAGATTGTTTTTCTTCACAAGAAAATCATCCTTCACAAGAAAATCATCATGCCTACATTTTACTAAAGTAGTTGAAATATATTTGGAAAGTAAAAATGCTTTTCTCCTCTTTTATCTTTATACTAATGTAAACTGGCTCTAAATAGAAAGTAAGAATGAAATATCATTTTATATTCACTAAATAGCACATATGGTGCTAAAGTGACATCCACAAATGCATATTGGATGAAACGTATCTTTCAGTTTTCGTGAAAAGAAAGATCCAGACTCCCACAATAATGCTCCATTCAAGGCCGGCTCAAGACTAAAGCGACAATCATAAATGAGGTATTTTTTATTTTTTTAATATTATTATAAATATTTTATTTAAAATTAATTTTTTTACATTTTTAATATGAAAAATTACTAATTAAGTTTTTATATTCAAGTTTTGTTAATTTATCTTAAGTCCACCTCCAAAACCACGTGAAAACTTTGGGCCCATCCTCAAAACTCACATTAAAGCCTTGGATTACAAAATCCAACTACCTATTTGGCTCTAACCCTCCAACCCAAAAATATTGAGTTTGTCACTGGTAGGGATCGGATCATTTCCACCTACACACGGTGCCCCATATACACCATGAGTCAGGACCATCCAAGATGGACTTCATATGTGTGCCGCACGTATTGGATGTTCTAGATGCACGATGCTCATATGCACGGTGAGCAAGTGAATAAATTCCGGCAGGGTCTATTGTTTATATTAAATCTTAAGATCTATTAGTAGGGCTGAAATCTCGAGTTATAGATCTATTACAACAACATCATGGATCAAATCTAAATGGGCCCCTATTGAAATAAGACACAAAGTTCATGACTAAATGTATGGTTGAAATTTGATACACATAAACTGCTAGAAATATAATGGTGTGCTAAATCAATTGGACTCCTAGCAATAGAAATATATAAGGGGCAAATTTGGAAATATAATAGGTTATAAATGACACTTTAATACCTGATGAGAATTTTGGTCTTATTTTTCTCAAGATAAAGTTATTATGGAGCCTTATATTTTGAGGAGGAAAAAAAGAATGACAATTGACAAGTTTATTTTTTTGGAATTTTTCAAAAGATGTCAGCTGATTTTATAGGACCTCTCTTTTAGACATTATTTTTTTGAAGCGTAAACAGGGCCAGCCCCGAGCAAGGGCAGTCAGTGCCCTTGCCCCGGGCCTGTTTTTCAGGGGGGCATCTTCTCGATGTTGCCAATCTACACTGATTTCCAGCCTGTTTATAAAATTAAGGCATCTTCGCAAAATTTGTATCTGTATCTCATCATTCCTGTGGTGTAAACTGCAATTCGCCCCCTCTTTTTCTGAACCTCGCCTTCTCCCACATCACTTTTTTTGAGATCTCTCGTCTTGCAGAGGAGTTTTGGAGGTATCTTTTCCCCACGTACTGTCTATTATAAGCAGATTTTTTGCATTCACCTTGCATGGGGCGATTAGTGAGAAGTAGCATGTGGAGCCCACTTCTGAACTGATCCAAAGTCCAAACCTCCACCACCAATGTCACTGAATCCTATGAGTTTGCACCAATTTGAATTGATAGAACTATTGGATGGATGGTCAATTTGAATTGCACCATAAGTGTTCCAATCCCCATCTAGATTTATTGCTTCTTATTTAAGACTTTTATATTGTCTTCATATATTCTTGCTAGCCAGGCCCGGCCCTGAACATGGGCTGTAAGTGCCCTTGCCAAGGGCCCATTTTTCGGGGGGGGGGGGGGGGGGCGCAAAATCCTTCTCCTTCTACGGGGGTGGGGGAGCGCCAAAATCCTTCTTCTTCTAGCTTATACCTTTTATTTTCTTTTCAATCATTTAGTGGGGGCAGGGCTCATCCAAACTTATTGCATCACTCATTTGAGCATCCTTCAGTGGGGCCCACCAATGATATTTTATATTTGATGGCTGAAATTCTGAGAGAATCTGGTCGAGCATTAGGATGATTTGGGGCTTTTTTTTTTTACAAACAGATCATCAAGCCTTCAGCCCTTCACCTGTTCTCCTCATCTGTTAGTGGGGGCCCACCAATGATTTTTTATTCCCCATATATGATGCTTAAATTCTGGTCTGAGTTTTTTTTTTTTTTTTTCAAATAGTTATACTTGGGCATCATCAACCCATTGTCAATTTTTCACATCAGTGGGGCCCACCAATGATATTATCATATATAATGGCTGAAGAGGCCTAACTTTTACTCTTGCCCTGGGCCATGAAAAAATTCAGAACCGGCACTGAGCGTAAAGCAATGACTTTGTTATCAAAGATTCATAGAGAACTATGGAAAGGTCTCGGGATACTTTCATAATCAGATTAAACCATGAGGTCCATGTGGATGTGGTAAAAGCTTCAATTTGAAAGACGACAAGATACACAAAGCAGACGTGGGGTATTTCCCAACAATCTTCTATGCTTCATTTCATGACAACAAACTTTATACAAGATGACATGTCGATGTGACAACTACACCTATCCCTTGCTTGCTTTAAAATGCCTTTTGTTGAGAATTGTTGTAAAGTTTTACTTCTATTTGTTTTTGTTTTTGTTTTTGTTTTTTTTCTATTCTTACTGGGCCCATTGATAATTGACCTGTATATGCCCACCCTACATCTTTTATTCATATGAAGATGACATTAAAAAATAGCAATGTTTGGAACCGTCCTCTGCTTTTCACTGAAATCTAAACTGCTCCAACAAGAAGCCCTCCTTTGCGTGCAAGACAAATTCTTCTGTGCCCCAACTCGCCATCCTTCTCCATGTGAAAGGATGACTCCGGTGGCCTGTAATGTTTGCTTATCGTATACTATTATTCTTGTAGTATTCCTTCAATATCAATAATTGATATACCAAGCTGCATGGGTATGGGCATGGCCCAAATTGGCCAGGTTCTAGGTTTGTGAAAAGGTTTTTAAAAAACCAACATAAAGGTTTTAAATTTCTTAAAATCTTCTAAATTTTTCTTAAGTGTCTGTCGTTAAAGGTCAAATAAAAAAAAGACAAAAAATGAGGTTATTTTATTAAAATCTTGGAAAATCTAAGGTCCTATGTATACATTCCAACCTTATATCTTCCACCTCTACCCTCTCCTCTCCTCTCTTCTCCTATCTTTAACAATCCATTGGTAGAGCGATGGGCAAAACTAGAGAGGTGTTGAGGGTATGAGTAAGGGACGGATATAATAGTATGTCCGACGCCGAACCATCCACACACAAGGGACCCTTTGAGTTACAGTGGATCCATTGAGATTTTGCTGATCCAAATGAGTTGAACTATTGAATTGAAGGTTATATATTTTTCTTTAATATAAAATTATTAAATTTGTATGCAACAAATGAAGGCCCGATATACGAGTTCATCTAAAATGTCTCGTTCCATCCCTCGAGTCCCATGCCCAGTGGGCCTTGAGGTGGGGACGTTCCAAGTTTTATACCCGCTTCCGAAGAAAGAAAAAAATTATACCCCACTGTTATATTAGTCGGACAAAACAACACGCGTTAAAAAAACATGCCTCATAGAAGGCCCTATCGTCTAATACTTCCACGTTCGCGCCAATGATAAAAGAGTCGTCACGCTATCATTTTCGCTTCTCCTTATATTAAAAAAACCTGACACGTCACTGACACGTCATGATCTATGCTGCAGCCTGCAGATCAGATCAAACTACCTTTCCACTACACCAGTTTCGTTAATCTGCATATTACATTACTATACTACTATATTCAAATAGATCCAATTCGCACGGGGCTTTTATGAAAGTGATCGCAAAGAGTTGTCTTCTTTATAAGAGCAGATCCAATTCGCACGGGGTTTTATGAAAGTGATCGCAAAAGAGATTTCTTTTTTTATAAGAACAGATTTCGAGATCTGATTTGATCCATTGCCTTCTCTTTTTCGTGTTTTCGTTAGATTGAAACACAGAAATCCTCGTTGTGAGTCATATTCCTTCTTCTTCTTGAATGATTATCACTGTTTCTTTTTTTTTTTTTTTTTGGTAGAGATTGTGTGGTAATAATACATGTTGATTGATGAAATTCTTCGATCGATTTAATTTTTGATGAGATTTTGTTGGTTGATGAACTTGACATTATGATTGTCGAAAGTTAAGTTTTTATGATTTGAAAGATAGATTCTACTTTTCTTATGTTTTTCTCCTCATTCATTTGGATTTGATTTGGTTAGAGTTGCTAAAATTGCATGAGATTTCTGTTCCAATCATTTCATCTGTTGATTTTGATGGGAGATTTGTGTCTGGATCAGAAGAAAGAGTGAAGTTCAGTTGTGTTGGCTTCAAAGTTAACTCCTGGTTTTTTCATCAGTTGTATACTTGTATTCAAGGTGTTGTTTTTAATATAAGCAATTGTAAGCTGTGTTTTGAACTTTTGATACCTTTATTGAATCCTTCCAATGTTTCTGAACTGGAATCTGTATCAGAATACTGCACATATAATTTTTGTGAAGCATGCAGAAAAGGTCACAAGTAGCCTTCATTACTAAACTTAATTTTTTGTGATTTGTGTAAGTTCCACGATACTATTATTCAGTAGCCCCCCTATCACATGAAATTCCTTGTTCCTGATCCAAACATCAAGCTAGCCCATCCATCAATCAGGTGAGAGAACTTTCATGAAATTGTGTTGTATTGGTTAAAAAGAGAATCCCAGAGAATCCCAATGTTCCGCATCCAACACTCACTTATGATCCATCTGATTAGTGACCACCCAAGTTTACCTAACAGGGATTCTATATGGCTGGCCCCAGTGATGAGTGGCTGTAATCTTCTACATGTTAAACATGATTATGTGCCCTTCTTGTCCTGTCGTTTTGTAAGTAGGGAGGTGCAGAGGATGTAGTTTACCTCTTGTTTCCAAGCATGAGAATTCTATGAGTTAGCCAACTATTTTTACTTTGATACTATTTCTACTTTGAATTTTTTGGAAAAAGTATAAGTGTATATATTTCCAAATGAGCTGTACAAAGTACAAAAAAATGGAGGAAGCTCTGCCCTACTTTGCAAAGGAGAGCTACTTTGAATTTGATCATTAAGACAATATATACTTTGCGAGGACAAATGCCATGTAGTTTTAGATTGTTGGCCATTCATATGACTTCTATCAATTTTTGTATAAATTGAATTTAAATATTTCATTCTTATAGCAGAAAACTCAAGCTTTATGATTTGAATGGATAGCTATTCCCATGGTTCTGTGCAGTATTGTATTTGAGAGATAACATAAATAAATACAAATGCATAAAGAGCTGGTGAGATTTCTTTTTTCTTTTCAAGCAGGGGATTTACTAGGTTCATGGCTTGCTTATCTGCATGTGAGCTTGAGCCAAGTTGGAGCAGTAAATTAGTTTTGCTCTTTGTTCTTGGATTAATTTAAACTTTACATGCTTTTAAACCTGACTAGATTTTGTTCCAACTTGTAGATGAAGTGGTTGCTATTTTATAGTAATTAAGGTTCTCTTAATTTCAACTGTGCCTTCTTTTTTTATAACAAAACTTATCTCTTCTTCTTCTTAACCTGATGGATAAAGATATAATTGAAAATGATGATAGGATGCCTTGTGAGATCTTTGGATTTCAATCATGAGGAATGCAATAGAATGTGTAGGGTTCTAGTTTAGATGCCATAGATTGAGTGACATTGATTATTTTGAATCCAATTCAGTTGTCTTGAGGTTTTCTGTATGTTGGTATGGTAATTTATTCACTTCATGTTGGTGAAGACCTGTGAACTTCTAAATAGAGCCGTGTCAGACTTATTGGTAATGCAAGTTTTTGTTTTGGTTGTTTCTTATAATAATCTACTAATCTTTGGAGATCTTTGATTCGCTAGGTATTGGCAGTTGACATTATGCTGAGCAATGGGGTTGTCGGAATTCTTTCTGAATCTATAAATACGTGGGAAAGGAGAGCTCCTTTGACCCCGACGCATTGTGCTCGCCTCCTTCGTTATGGTAGCGGTAATGGTGGTGTCAAGCGCATTGTTTTGCAGCCATCTACAAAGCGTATTCATCACGATGCCCTGTATGAGGATGTTGGTTGTGAAATATCAGAGGACCTTTCTGAATGTGGTCTCATTGTGGGGATTAAGCAGCCAAAGGTGCTAAGATCTATGGATGGCCACATCTGCTAGTTTTTCATTTCTGTATATTTTGTAACACTGGGAAATTTGAGGCTGCTATTTGAACTTTCATGCAGTTGGAAATGGTTCTTCCTGATAGGGCTTATGCATTTTTCTCCCACACTCACAAGGCACAAAGCGAAAACATGCCCTTGTTAGATAAGGTAGAGCTGGAAACTTCAGTTTTGATTATTTCATCCCATCATCAATATGTGGCTTTAATGAAGTTTCACAAATAGGTGCTAGCGGAACGGGTTTCTTTATATGACTACGAGCTTATTGTCGGTGATAGTGGGAAGAGGTTGCTTGCTTTTGGAAAATATGCTGGCAGAGCCGGATTGATAGACTTCTTAGGTGGACTAGGAAAAAGTATGATAGCAGATTCTTCACTTCATTACCTCTAATCCTTTTTTCTTTGTTATTTTCAGCCTTTCATTATAATGTGTTCTCTTCATTTTTACCAATGTCTTGATAGTTGGTACTAAACCACCTTTATATGTTCTTTCTTTCATAAAGTGTCTTTGTAAGTTGAAGTTTTAGGATTTCATTGTTTAATTTTTTGGGAGATTTACCTGGTGTTTTAGAATATTATATACACAGCTTCTTGCCTTTTTGTACTATCATCTTACGTTAGTTTATTAACTGCAATGCCAGCCTATTAGTTTTACAAATCTCAACCATTCCTTTTGATAGATGGCCAGTACATTGTATTGTTGACAATGACTTGATGTGGCTATGAGATGGTTTTAGAGTTTGATACCGTTTTCTACAATTCTCAGGATATTTGAGCCTTGGCTATTCAACGCCTTTCCTTTCGCTGGGAGCATCATATATGTATCCTTCTCTGGCTGCTGCCAAGGCTGCAGTGATTGCAGTGGGTGAAGAGATTGCTACATTGGGGCTGCCTTCTGGAATTTCTCCTTTAGTTTTTGTTTTCACTGGTTCGGGAAATGGTACTATGACTCTTGGCACTGTTAATTCCTTGGTTCTTTTACTTGTTCAGATCCAATGATTACATGGTACAGTTATGTTAAAAATTCCTGGAAGAAGTAAATTGGCTTTTACTGCATGGCATTTGCAATAAAATTAGATAAGGTGTCGAGATGATTTTGAATGGTTCCTAAATCCAACCATGTTACATCACTATATGCTTATACATTACAAATAGAGTTTCTATTCATGTCTTCTCTATTGTGTTACACTATGCTGTACTTCTCTCCATTATGCTTTCTTTTTAATTAGATTCTGTTGCTCCTTTTGGATCCCCTTCTTTAAAAGTTTTGGGATCTTCTTGACCACGTGGCTTCATAAATCCTACAATGCTGGACTTCTACACACTTTCACTTTATTATAGAGATTCCGTTTGTGTCCTCTCTACTGCATAGCAATGTAATGTACTTCTCCCTGTTGAGCTATTTTTTCTACTGTGTAGCAATATGCTGTACTTTACTGAGCTATCTATTCAATTAGATTCTGATACCTTTTTTATTGTTTTTCCTTAATGAGAATCATTCTAAAGTTTTGTAAAAAAAAATCTCAAGTACTAAATATATTTTATTAATTTTTTTCTACATCTTTTTTTTCTCCCTTGTAGTTTCACAGGGTGCACAAGAGATATTTAGGCTCTTACCACATACCTTTGTGGATCCCTGCAAACTTCCGGAACTCATTGGAATGGTAATTACAGTTTCCCTTTCTATGATCAAAGTATTCAAGGAAGATTTTCAATAGGAAAGCCTCTCTAACTTTTCTGTTTTTACATTTACAAGTTTTTTTAGCACTTTCTCACGTTTGTTCTGATTTAACACCATTTTTTAGTAGCATGCTTATGGATGAATTTTATTTCCATATTCATTTGTCTGCAGTTGCATGAGTGGGATTTTTTAATTGGTCAGTTGCATGATGCGTTGACACTGTTTGTGTTTTAGATATTTAAATAATTAAAGGACATGTTCATCTTCATATCCATGAGTTGATTGTGTTAGGGATTTTGTATTTGCAATTTGATGGATGCATTTGCATTCTAGCATCATTTGATTTACACACTTGCATTGGTTTTAAATAAACTTGAAATCTTGTTTTATTCATGCATTGCTTTTAAGATTTGTAAAAGTATTGATTTATGCATGATTTGTCTTTTTATCTTGGATGCATTTGATTTAGAAAAGAGTTTTCAAGAAATCAAGCAAGCCTTTGTTTTAAAAGTTTTGAATCTTTTTAGGCTTTTTATGTCATGTTTTAAAAACCATTAGAATCTTTAAAACATGTTTTCCAAGCTTGATTTTGTTATTGCAAACAGAAGTGATACAGACATGAGAGAGAGAGATAAAGTGGAGATGAATGTTCTCCTTCCATCGTCGACTGAGATCTATATTTAAAAGGGTTTAATCCCTGATTACATTCTAACAGTGCTTATCCATTAGTTACACCTGGATTTAGATCCATACTAATAGCTAACAACTAACTAGTATATAAATGGGCCTGCTATATTGGGCTTGGAGGCCCAGGATTGACACCCCCCCTCAAATTGATGCGGGAGTGTCATAAAGCAGCAATTTGGAAACAAGAAATTGATGTCGAGGCCGAGCAAGTCCCTTAGTGAAGATATCTGCAAACTGAAACTCTGTAGGGACATGAGGTAGACTGATAACATCACGCTTGTATTCGTCTCGAATAAAGTGGCAATCAACTTCTATATGTTTTGTGCGTTCATGAAGAACAGGATTTGCAGTGATTCTGATTGCCCCAGTATTATCTGCATTCAAGGAAGTGGGAGAGGCCTGTGCAAAGCCAAGTTCTGAAAGAAGACCCCGAAGCCATAGGATTTCAGAACAAGCAGAGGACATAGCCCGATATTCAGCCTCTGTGGAAGATTTGGAGACCCGTTCTTGTTTCTTGCATTTCCAAGAGATGAGAGATTGACCGAGGTACATACACCAACCAGTGGTGGACCGTCTGGTATCCGGACATCCTGCCCAGTCAGCGTCTGCATAAGCAGTCAGAAGTAGACGATTATCCTTTGGATAATATAAACCACGAGCTCTAGTACCCAATAAATACCGGATAATTCGCTTTACTGCTGTTAGATGAAGGTGGCGCGGAGACGTCATGAATTGGCTGACAAGATTGACAGCATAAGATATGTCAGGCCTGGTGATGGTGAGATAGACAAGACTGCCAACAAGTCTCCGGTATGTATGTGGATCAGGAAGAAGATCGCCATCATCTTTACTCAACTTAAGATTGACCTCAAGCGGCGTATCAACTGAGGAAGATTCATCCAGATCAGCAAGCTCAATAAGATCTGTTGCATATTTGTGTTGATTGATAAACAGGCCTTTTGGAGACTGATGTATCTCTAAGCCCAAAAAATAATGGAGAGGACCCAGATCCTTCATATGGAATGAATCTCGAAGAGAGGCTTGGAGGGATTTTATCATAGCATCATCAGTGCCGGTGATAATGATATCATCAACATATACGAGGAGAACAGTAAAGCCAGTAGATGCATGGCTCAGAAAAAGAGATGGATCATATTGACTTTGAGTAAAGCCAATCGTGCCTAACCGGTCTTTGAATGTTTCAAACCACGCTCGGGGAGCTTGCTTGAGACCGTAAAGAGATCTGCGTAAGTGACATACAGACTTCTTAGATGGAGAGGTGACTCCTGGTGGTATCCTCATATAGACCTCTTCTTTCAAGTCCCCATGTAGAAAAGCATTCTTGACATCCATTTGGTATAATGGCCAAGATTGAGAAGCAGCAATGGTGAGAAGGAGCCGAACAGTTGTCATTTTGGCAACTGGCGCAAATGTCTCTTCATAGTCAATGCCATACTCCTGTCGGTTGCCAAGAGCCACAAGTCGAGCTTTGTGTCTATCCAAGGAGCCATCGGATTTTAGTTTGATCGAGTAGATCCATTTGCAACCGATGGGTTTAACGGAAGAAGGGCAGTCCACAATATCCCAGGTGTGATTCAGAGTCAAAGCATCTAATTCTGCTTTCATGGCCTGGTTCCAACAATCATGTTGCACAGCCTGCAAATAAGAACTTGGGATGGAAACAGAGGATAGTGTAGTCATCAAGGAAGCATGGGTAAATCCATACCGCTCAGGAGGGCGAGAAATTCTGGAGGAGCGACGCAAGAGACCAGTAGATGTGGGACCATTTGCCGGAGGATCAGGAGGATCAGGAGGGTGGGCATCTGCAGTGGTAGGTTTTTCCCTTCGACGATACACAAAATTAGGATTAAACCGTGTAACAGTTGTTTCTTCAGAAAACTCAGGTAACAAAGTTGTGGAAAATGGAGGAGGACAATCCAAGTTTGTTTGGAAAAAATATTGATTTTCAAAGAAAATGACATTACGAGAGATCCTGGTGCGACGAGCCATTGGATCATAGCAAACAAAACCCTTTTGGTTAGTGGCATATCCTAAAAAAACACACCTGCTAGATTGGGCCGTTAATTTTGTGCGCTCTGTGGGAGGCAAATGAACGAAGCAAACACACCCAAAGGTATGTAGATGATTAAACGTAGGATGGTGACCAAAAAGTTTAAAATGTGGTGTTAATTTGCCAATGGTAGGTGATGGAAGACGGTTGATGAGATGTACTGCAGTGATAAGAGCTTCAATCCAAAAACGAGGAGGAACAGATGATTCAATGAGAAGCGTTCTCGTGACATCAAGAAGATGCCTGTTTTTCCGTTCTGCGACTCCATTTTGTTGAGGAGTATAAGGACAAGTACGTTGAGATATAATTCCTCGACTTTTGAGGAAAGACTGGAAATCAGTAGAGACATACTCCCCCCCCTGAATCTGAGCGCAAAGTTTTAATGCATTTGGAAAATTGGGTATCAACATAGCTAAGAAAAATTTTAAATGCATTAAGAACTTCAGATTTAGAATGTAACAAATAAACCCAAGTAAACCTGCTGTAATCATCAATAAATGTAACAAAGTATTTGAAATGACCATGAGAAATGGTAGGAGCAATGCCCCAAACATCACTGTGGATTAAGTCAAAACATGCATGGCTCCGAGTTGTAGAGTTAGAAAAAGGTAAAGTTTTACTTTTACCTAATTTACAAGCATCACACTCAAATGAAACAGAATCAAGAGGTTTATTTAATAATCCAGTTTGAAACAAAGTGGACAACGTAGCAGCATTCGGATGACCAAGTCTATTATGCCATAACCGAGAATTATTAGGAAGTAAAAAACAAAACAACTGATGCCAAGGTTTATTTTGAATAAATGGAGATACTGGTAAAGTAAAAAGTCTGCCACGTTTAGGCCCCCTCGCGATCACTGCCCCCGACTCCTGGTCCTGCACAACACAACCAGAAGAAGAAAAGGAGACATTGCAATTATTCTCAACTAATTGACCAACAGAAATCAAATTGGTAGTAAGATGAGGGGACACAAAAACATTTTTTAATGGAAAAGGGCCAGGGGCATCACCCACAGAGATGATGGGAAGGTGGTCTCCATTGGCAGCTTGAACAGATAGAGTGCCAGTGTAGGGAGTAACATGATGGAGTTTGGTGGGTGAGGAGGTCATGTGATTACTAGCTCCAGAATCTAAATACCATGTATTAGAAATGGACGAACCAGTACCTGAAATGTTCATAGAGGACAGGGCATTGATAATCATCTGATTTACCATAGCCGGAGTAATTGGAGCTGGTGACTGTGTTTGTGATGAGGAACCAGGCTGTGATGTGGAATCAAACGGCAGTGAACCACTGAATTCAGAAGATGCATATTGTGGGGTGGTAGCCGAGTAAGCACTTGGAGCTGACTGCACATAGGGACGAGACGCAGAATTGCGAGCCTTCTTCCGACACTCTTCAATACCATGACCAACGGCCTTACAATATTTGCAGATTTTCAGCTTGCATTGATTTGCATAATGGCCATATTTTTGACAGTTGTAACACTGTACTTTACTGATGTCCCGAGGAGGTGGCCTGGTTTTAGCAGCATAGGCAAGCGGAGGGACAGTGTTGCTCTGTTGTTCAATGGCAATTTTGGTAACAAGGCGTTGTTCTTCTCGTAGAAGTTCTTGAAGACAGTCATCTACGTTGGGAAGAGAAGCGCGGCTCATCAAGTTGGATCTCACTGTCTCATATTCAGGGCGCAGTTTCATGAGCAATTGGTCCCGATGACTGTTTTGTTGTAAAGAAAGTAACTCAGGGAGCAGCGCTTCAGAGACAGTAGCAAACTTGATTTCATCATATTCTGACCAGAGGATTAGAAATCCGGAGTAATAATCCTGGATGGAAAGCGTGCCTTGGGAGTAATTTGCAATTTCTAATTCCAGTTGAAATTGACGAGCAGCATGATTTTGATAATAGACCTTTTTCAGATATTCCCACATTTCCTTTGAGGTTTTGCATGGTCGTAGATATAAAATAAAATTTGGTTCTACAGAAGAAAGAATCCAAGATTTTATCTTTGCATCTTTAGTTTTCCAAGAAAGAATTTTCTTGGCATCATCAGTAGGGATTGGTTCAGATCCGTCAATATGGGCCCACAGTTCCTTTCCCTCAAGGTATAACTGGAATTGAAATGCCCAAGACACATAGTTTTTGCCATTAAATCGAACAATAGAGAGTTCTGATTTTTCAGGTTTATCCATGATAGCAGAACAGAAGGCAGTGGAGAACAGCAATCAGTGATAGCAGCAGTAAACAGCAAACGGAACAAATCCAGCAAGCAGCAGTAGAGAGGAAAAGGACAGCAGTAATAAACAGCAGCAAGAAATAGCAACCAGCAGCAGAGAGGAAGTAGTAGAGAACAGCAAACAGCAAACAGTAGTGTAAACAGTGCACAGCAACAAAATAGTCCCAAACGTCCCTGTCGACAGCAGGTAATTCCACTCGTGGGCCCCACGTGATGATCTTGACACAGATCAGAGTGTGGGGATGAAAAGAGAGTAGATTTATGCAACTACTGGAAGTGGTCGCATGCAGATCAAATCTATATCCAGGATTTTGGACGGCAGAGATGAAAACTAGTGAAAAAAATGAATTTTCACAAAAGATTGGTAGAAAACCTACCTCTGATGATCAATAAATCAGGAAAAATTCTTTAGAAATCCAGGAAACTCCAGTCGACCAAGATGGGAGTAGTCCGCTGATGTGATGGTGATGATCATAGGTGGGCCACGCCTGATCTGAGATGATCAGAGATGATCCGGCTGAAGAGAATGATCACAGATGATCACAGACTGGCTTCCTATGCTTGGAAGATGACTTAGGAGAAGATCACAGATGATTTGACCAAGCTCTGATACCATGTTATTGCAAACAGAAGTGATACAGACATGAGAGAGAGAGATAAAGTGGAGATGAATGTTCTCCTTCCATCGTCGACTGAGATCTATATTTAAAAGGGTTTAATCCCTGATTACATTCTAACAGTGCTTATCCATTAGTTACACCTGGATTTAGATCCATACTAATAGCTAACAACTAACTAGTATATAAATGGGCCTGCTATATTGGGCCTGGAGGCCCAGGATTGACAGATTTAGTGGCCAAAAGGTCCCCCAAAGAAATACCTTTAAAATGTGAAAAGTTGGATTTTTGCAAAAAGGGGGGGTGGCCCGGCAGTGTCGCCGGTCGACCGGCGCAGAGGTCCCGGTCGACCGGGAACACTGCAGCAGAAATTTGCCTGGCGCCCCAACGGTCAGAAATCTGACCGTTGTGTGTTCCCGGTCGACCGAGGCTTGTTTCCTGGTCGACCGAGGACTAGCCGTTGGCAACTTTTTGCTATAAATATGAGTTCTTTCCCTTGCCAAAAGTTGGGAATTTTAAGCCCCTCCTTGAGAGGTATTGAGGCATATCAAAAGGGAAAAGAACCAAGGGATGAAGGGGAGCATTAGGAAAGCTAAAGCTTGGATTAATGAAGTTAAACCACCAAGTAGGCTCTACTTTCCTTAATCATATGTTTTCATGCTTTGTTTTATTTTTGGTAAATCATTTCTAGCATGTTAAACTATGTTTGTGTTGTGTCCTTAACATGTTTTATGTTTTGAATTGATTTATTGTTTTGGATACAACACCATATGATTCAATCCAAGTAGTACTTAACTTTGGTAAATCTAAGTAGATCATGTTAATGGAAAAATCTTTGAAATCATATGTAACATGATCCATATACTTGGTTGAATCTTTGGTGGTTGTTTTCCATCATAAGAACATCTCTTTCAAAACTAACTTATGTTTTGGATTCAACTTCTTTACAAATCATATGTTTTCATGTTTTGTTTTATCTTTGATAAATCTTAGTAGCATGTTAACCTATGATGTGTTGTATCCTTAGCATGTCTTATACTTTGAATAGATCTATTATTTTGGATGCATCACCGTTTGATTCAATACAAGTAGTACTTAATCTTTGGTAAATCTAAGTAGATCATGTTAATGGAAACATCTTTGAAATTAGATGTAACATGATTCATATACTTGATTGAATCTTTGGTTGTTGTTTTTCCATCATAAGAAAATCTCTTTCAAATGTATCTTATGTTTTGGATTCAACATGTTTACAAATCATATGTGTATTATTGTTTTAAAGTTTCACAACTTGCTTCACTTTGATAGGTAAATCATTTTCAAGTTGTATTTATAATTACATATGATTTGTCCCCTCTTTTCAATCAAATCTATGTTTATGTTTTGAGCTTCATTGGTGATTTGATTGACATCTCTATGCATCACATGTTTAGAGCTAATCCATTTCATACAACTTGTGTAACTTTGATATCATTAACAAGTTGTTACTTTTAACATGTGATTGCATTATATCCTCAATCATAAATGTTTTATGAGCTAAAATTTTCAAAAGCCTTGGCATACATTTATGAACTTTCATTTTCAAAATGATTGAGGACCACACACACACACTTCATGTGTTTTCATCTTTGCATTCATAGTGTGAGTGTGTATTAGTTTTTCACTTCCATATCCGCCTATTTAAGAGGCATTGTAATGAGCTTAATAGAATCTCCATCAAGTGTATGTTAGACACTATATTAGTGAGATAACCAACCTTGTGGTTGAAGAGGTTATTGCTTAGCCTATAAAAGCATAGTGTATAGGTTGATGTTAAGCCTTGAAAAACATCAATGTAAGGTTATTGCTTAGCCTTGAAAAGCATATTGTAAAGGTTATTGCTTAGCCTATTGAAAAGCGTAAATAGTGGAAATCCGGTGGGGTGTTGGTTCACAAGCCGGTAGTGGATGTAGGCATTGAGGCCGAACCACTATAAATCCTTGTGTGATGGTGATTGCTTTGTGGTGATTCTTTTGTTAGCTTCCGCATCTTGTATGATTAATCATCACATGTGACTAGTTTGTTTTAAAGAAGTTAAATTTGTTAAAATTGGTCATAATTGGAGCTCACCCTATTCACCCCCCCTCTAGGGTTCGGATCCCCATGGACCAACAAGTGGTAGAATGAAATTGTATCTCTTAGAGTGATCTTTTGTGAAGACACTAACTTAGAGAAATCTTTATATTGTAAAGGTTATTGCTTAGCCTTGAAAAGCATCTTGTAAAGGTTATTGCTTAGCCTTGAAAAGCATCTTGTAAAGGTTGTTGTTGAGCCTAGAAAAACAACTTTGTAAAGGTTATTGCTTAGCCTAGTAAAAAGCATAGTTAGTGGAAATCCGGTGGGGTGTTGGATGCACAAGCCGGTAGTGGATGTAGGCACGTTGGCCGAACCACTATAAATATTGTGTTGTGGTGATTGCTATGTGGTGATTGTTTTTGTTTTAGCTTCCGCATATTGATTGATTTATCATCACATGTGACTAGTTTAGTTTAAGAATTTAAAATTGGTCTAAATTGGTCATACTTGTAGCACACCCTATTCACCCCCCCCCCCCCCCCTCTAGGGTTAGGATCCCAAGGACTTTCAGATTGGATATTTTCCCATTTGATTATTTTATTTTGAGGTTTTAATAAGATACTCCTTTTGTAATGTCATTGTTCCTTTAATTATTTTCCGAGTACAGTTTCAGCTAAAAAATTTATTTCAGTTTTTGAAAATCTGATCCAAGGTCTCATTTTATTTGTAGGCTGGTGATCTTGCTCAACATTCACAGACATCAAGGAGATTCTTCCAAGTATATGGTTGTGTTGTAACTTGTCAAGACATGGTTACACCCAAGGATCCTTCAAGAAAATTTGATAAAGTATATTATCTCCCTTTTTCTGTTTTAGTTTCTGGCTTTCTCAAAAATTATTTATGAGACTGTCCTTTGTGTTCCCTGTAGATTTTTAGTTTCCTCCCATTACAGCCTAACTGAATGTAATGGTAACAACTATGTTGTTACAGGGTTGCCAAAGTTTTTGCTGGAAATGGGAATGTTTTCAAAAATCTTAAAGAACCTACGTTACCTTCAAAGTTCAAACCACCATAATTTGTTTCGATATTCCTTCTCTAAAATCCACTTCTCTCACTGGATTTATCTTCTGATATTCATCAATTCTAAAACAACATAAAAGGATTTGTAACTCTCCAAAGGACTCATTTGGTAAGAAACTAATGGAGTTGAATATAATTATTATAGTGCTTTGGTTAAAAAAAAAACTAGTTACTCATCCTTATGCCTAGTTGTAGTCCAATGTAGGGCTACCATAGGGTTGGGCAACTCTACCTTCTTTTCTAACAAATTTATATGGATATAGCCTCCTGAATTAGTTTCAGGTCTTGGTGGAGCTAAATGCATGTAGACTTCACTAATAAAATTTCAATATATTCTTTTTTCATATTAACAATGATCCAAATTGGATGTACCGGGCTGCTAGTGAGGGAATCGTCTTTAACTTAATTTAGCAGATTATCATAGTTTGTGATCCTTAGGACTTTATGTATTTTCTGGATGAGTAAAGCCATGGCTTTTATTATTTCTAATACGAAGCAAGCCTCTTTAGACGATGACTTTGAATTAAAAATAATTTCGACACTTAGACTTTGTTTACAGTTGGAACCAACCTGTTCAAATGATAAAAATGAGCTGAGAAATGAGAAATAGAAAGGGAAAAGAGAAGGTCCCTCTTACCAATATGAAAAGTGAGAGAGTGTATAGGAAAAAGGACATAAAAAGTTTTTTCACTCACAGAGAGAGAGAGAGAGAGAGAGAGAGGCACAAAAATTATTCTTGGTGATGCATCATTGTGATGTGAGAGTGTTTAATTCGTACAGTTTTATATAGTTTTTCAGTATGTACAAAATAGTCCTAGGAATGATATCTAATTAGGATATGATATCAGGGTTTTTTTTGTAAATATTCAAAAATATATTAATATAAATAGTTTGTTATGGTCACTCAGCCCTAACCTGGATGAACATCTCATTCTCTGTCCTTTCCTATTCTCTTTCTTCTTCTTTGAGAGGGTTGTGCACTTGTACTCAAATGTCTCTACCTTTCCTTGATTACAATGAAGATCAAGAATCCCACTCATTGATTTTATTGTCCCAATGCTATAACTCTAATAGAAGATCTGTTCTCCTTTTCTCTTGCAGGCAGACTACTATGCGCATCCAGAACATTACAACCCTATCTTCTATGAAACAATAGCACCATATGCATCTGTAATTGGTATGTTAATGCATCTTGGTGTAAACATCTGTGAGTTCTACCAATGCGCACTTCTATATTTTGATAGGTTCAGTTATTTTAAATTGATTACCAAGGAAATTGCCTCATAAAGCATGCTTATTTCTGTTACCTAAATGATCCAATCCTTCTCTTTTGATAACCTTCATGATTTTTTGGATGCTGCTTTTTGGACTTTGGCTCTATCAATATATTTTAGTATGTATTCGATGTCAACATCTGGTAAAAAGACATTTAAGGTAAAAATGAGCTATTATCTGTAAAATTGTAATCTGATTTGTAGAGCTCAGAAGGCATAGCTCTAGTATTATATGCCGGTGGACCAGTGGTTGCTGGTCTAAACATGCACGGGCACTGCACGCGCGCAGAGAGAGAGAGAGAGAGAGAGAGATGAATTCATGTCCCTTCTTTTGTGAGAGGTCTGGTTTGTATAGGCAGTTAAATTAATAAGCAACCAATGTATGGTTATAGTAAATCAAGTAGAATTCTTGTCTTAATTGATTGGATCCTAATCCAGCTAGAGAGAGAGAGAGAGATGAATTCATGTCCCTTCTCTTGTGAGTCGTGAGAGCTCTGGTTTGTATAGGCAGTTAAATTAATAAGCAACCTATGTATGGTTATAGTAAATCAAGTAGAATTCTTGTCTTAATTAATTGGATCCTAATCCAGCTAATTAGAATCCCCTTGATTGGAGGATAATTAGTTGATAAGAACCTGGTAAGAATTTTATGGTTGTAATGAATTCATGAATGAAGGTTATAAAGTAGTGAACTGGAGTACGACACCATTGGTGCAATACACAAAATCAAAGTGAACAATTCAAGACAAACTGGTGGACTAACATGTACAGGAAATGGAAAAACATTACTCTCTCCATATAATAGTTAACATAAGAAAATATATGTGATTGGATGGAGAGCCATGACATTTGTTTTGAATTACCGCATAGTTCAACATACAATACCTTCTGAGAATTAGAATGTTCCAGCCTATAGTTCCATAAAATGCATGATAGTTTTGGAATTAGAAGAGATTGACAGTGTCAAATTTCTGGTAGTAGATCCATAATATAAAAAAAAGTGTTTGTGATTGTTCAAGAAGAAATGAAACATAAGATACGGTAGAACTAGGACAGTTATTGTATGAGGTCTACCCAATGCTAGATGCAGAGGTGCATAATAGAACGATATGAACATCATGAGCTGTCCCATAAAAAAACTAGTTGTTGCTGATACCTCCTCCTCAGTTCCTTCATCCATAACTATCTTAGATAAGGAAAAGATAAAAAGGGCCCTATGGAGAATGTGGTCAGAAATCCATAATAGAGTCTGACCACAATAACTGAATTTATTATCTTCATGCATAAGGATAACAGATTACCTAGTAGAAAAGATTTCAAAAATCTTCTCAAACCTCCCTTTTTTCTTTTCTATTGCAATTTCTCGATTATTATATGATGGTTTCTTAACTTTCCATATATATATATATAAAAATTAGAAATAGATACTCTCATGGGGCCTAATATAACTATTTAGGGTCATCCTTGTGAATTCTACTTTTTCCATTGGACCCTATTTGAGAACCCGTTCCTTGTAACTCCACAAACTAACATGCTTCACTACTTTATTCAAGGTCTTAATTGTTTCCCACCTCTTTCCCCCTTAATCCTTTTTAGATTCTTTAACTAGTAACCCCTCAACAAGTCATACGAGAGTGTTGATCTAGGTGCACATGCCCAAACCATCTTAAAGGGCTTTCCTTCATTTTTTTTCTTTCCTACTATTGAAGCTACCTGCAGGTTCCCTTTAACGTAATGATTCCTAATACTATCCTTTCTTGTAACCCCACACATCCATCTTAGCATGTGCATCTCTGTCACATGTACTATTGCTGCTTCTTGTGTCTTCATTGCCCATTATTCTGCTCCATACTGCAGTTGAGGTCTAACTTACAGGGGATTTTCCAATTGTTTTCCAGTTCATTTATTTTCTAAGTTCCCTTTATTCTTATGTCTTTCTATTTATTTATTTGGTTGATGGTCACTTGTAGTAATGGTTTAGGTGCCTTGAAACTCTAGTTCACCTGACTGTAACATCTCATGATTGAAATTTTAGTTTTCTTCTTCCGCTATTGAATGTGCGGTGCTCCTATTAGCACAAGTATCATATTATATTGGTTTTTGGCAGTTAATTGCATGTACTGGGAGAAAAGATTCCCTCGCTTGCTTAGCACTCAACAACTGAAAAAACTAAAGGAAAAAGGCAGCCCACTAGTTGGAATATCTGATATAACTTGTGATGTTGGAGGCTCACTTGAATTTGTAAACCAAACTACTTCATTTGCTAAGCCTTTCTTCAGGTATTTTTTTATGTTTCTTTTGCAAAGTACATTGAAAGCCATCATGTGCATCATGGAGTTCTATTGAATTGTTAATATGTTTTTTATATTATTCTTTCATTTCTGACATTTCTATCTGTTAACATCTTTATGTTTTGGCCTAAAAGATATACACTTAGAAGAGATCCCATGTAACCAGAAAGGGACGTCAATGGACCTCACTTTGCATGAGGCACACTAAAGAGCTATTCTGGATATTTTCTGAACTGTTTATTAATTTGATTCTATTCTATGGGTCCCCACTTTGATCCTAGACTTTCAATTTTTAATCCAGCCCTAACTGGCTTTACCCTCATGGTGCTCTTTTACTGCTCTTCAACCTTTCGGGCAATAGAAATTACGCGGTCATTATCTATTCCATTGTCACATCTGCTGGTGTACTTGCTATTGTATTCAATACTTCCCCATGATCATTTAAATACGAGAGAGTCCTCTAATTCATGACCTGGGCTGTACCACTGAATGAGGGAATACTAACACTTTTTTTCCGTCAGTTGGTGATGATATTGAAGGGTAATAATCTTGATGCACAGATATCCTCTAGAAATTATCTCAGGTGCAGATTTTCCAAGTCCTTAGAAGAAAAAGAATGTTTAGTGTAGTTATTTAAAGATATTTGAAGTCATTTACAACTGTAAGAGATGTTGAAGCTATTGTTGGCAGTTGTTGGAAGTTTTGACCTTTTATTTTGTGATGTCTTATTTTTAAATATTTTTTTACCATTTGTTTGAGTGTAGTTTAATTTCTTGGGCTTCATTTTCTGCATCTTCTTCGTGATGTGTGGGGTCTACTATTATTCGTTCATATATAAATTATATATATATATACTCTTTTGGATCTTATTTAGATAGTTTCTGTTATGATTCCTAGATACAACCCTTCCGGTGATTCATACCATGATGACATGGATGGCGATGGCGTAATATGTCTAGCTGTTGACATTCTTCCAACAGAGTTTGCAAAAGAGGTGTGATATATCATGTTGAATCTTTTAAACTTTTAGCACTAGGTTTTCTCCATTTTATTTGCATGACAGGTAACATATTGTGGCAATAGTTTATTTCTGGCTTATTCTGAAGTTTTACATCTGAATTTTTTGTTGATTGTGAGAAGGCTTCCCAACATTTTGGAGATATCCTGTCCCAGTTTATTGGTTGCTTGGCTTCCACGAAAAACATTTCAGAGTTACCTTCCCATTTAAGAAGAGCTTGCATTACTCACGAAGGAGCACTGACTTCCTTGTATGAATACATCCCTCGCATGAGGAATTCTGATTCAGCGTAAGCTTTTGAACCTACACTTTTTTTTTAAATACTATTGTTGTTTTTGTTGTCCTTAATTGCTGAAGAGTTCATGGGATGCCTTAAGCGTTTGTACAAAGATCAAATAACCTATTGTTGGCTGTGTTAAATAATTATCATTGTTCTCTTACAGTTTCCTGAATTTTCTTCTGTAATTCTTTATCATGGCTTCTGAAATTAGCTTGCTTTATTAACATGGAGCAAGCTGGTGATGCAACATTTTTGTCTAGAGGGGGCGACTAGTCAGTTTTATCAAACTAAGAACCCATGCCTTTGTATTGAGATAGCCTTGAAGGTCACACATTTTTATTCACTATATGATGTGCTTTTGAGTTTTTTTTTTTTTTTTTTTAAATAACGGTAAGATTTTATTAAGGCAGAAAACACCAAAAGAAAAACCACCAAAATACAAAGGCAGAATGTCTAAAAGAAACTAAACATCAAAAGAAATAGAAGATCGAAAAACTCCCTCCTTAGCTAGGCCATCCGCCATAGCATTAGCTTCATGTAATACATGATTAAAAATGACACCCGGCTGTCTTGAAATATCCTAAATCTCCTCAACCAAGTCTGCCAATCTCCAAGGGAAAGAAGTTTTGCCAGATTGAGTTATGGGATATTAATGAGGTTTATAGTACTTTGGCCATTCTAGAATGTTTAGCGATTATGATCAGAAGATAGTTGGATTCACAAAATTAACATCTCTTATTAGATACTGTATTTGGCCTTTTTTCCATTAGCGAAGGTTGTTTAAAGAATAGTTATTCATTTTTCAAAATTAGATCTGTAACAAGAATTTTGGCTTAATACCTGCAGACTTAATGGAAGGTTGATTACCTGCCTTTTTATTTTTTTGGTTGTTCTTTTGGACCCTTAATTGCATTCTAACTGCATTGTTTTGTCATTGTTCCATTTTTATTCTTATCTGTTCATTCCCAAAAAAGAAAGGACGAGAAGCTAGTTCTCATACAATCCAAATGGCCATCTTCATAAAGGATATGGACTTTGGTGGATTGTAGTGGTATCATATAGTATCATTTATTCTTGTTAGCAATATTTTGTTAAAGTTTTATGTTCAATATGATGGATGTATCATTCTACTATTTGCAGAAACTCATCACTAATACCCGGGAATGATCAATCTAGTAGGAAAAAGTACACTACATTGGTGAGAAATTTCATTTCTATATTTTTTTTTCAGAATAAATTTCTCAGTTAATTGCATGCACCTCATCACCTCTTGTTTTCCTTTCACCAACCTAATGACCTATGCTTTCATCCCATTTCGTATGTGACTAGAAGATTCACGAGTGATTGATTCATCTTATTTTCCAATAATTGTGATATTCTCTCCTTGTGATACTCATATGGTGCTATTCAAAATGACAGGTATCTCTTAGTGGTCATTTGTTTGATCAATTTCTGATAAATGAGGCTCTGGATATTATTGAAGCTGCCGGAGGCTCTTTTCACTTGGTCAGGTGTGATCTGGGTCAAAGTGCAAATTCTGTGTCCTATTCAGAACTTGAAGTAAGCCAGCTTTTTTTCCCCAGAAACCAAAAATCTTTTGTTATCTCTAGTGAACTTAAAAGTCCTATAAAAAACGTGTTCCATTATTTTCTTCTGACAACCTGTTGGAAATTGACTTGATAGATTTTCTGTGTTGCAGTTTATGTGCAGTAATTTTGAAATCTTATTACTAATTATGGGACTGTTAGTGCTAGATGTCTGAAACTCATGTGGAATCTTGATTGTGCTTATGCCCAAGAACATGTTTTTCTTATCCATATTTTAACTATATGTTATGAGGAAACATTTCAGCCGCAATATTGTCCGATACCAGTACAGACAGCATCCAACGGTTTTAGATGTATTTTGGTTTTTTGGATGTTTTCACAAATTTCTCAAAATTCTTGAAAAATTAGGATATGAAACTAAACATCCTGGTATTTACTATTAATACAACAATATTGAATGGTTTGGATAATGGATTGTGGGCCCATGGAAATGCAGAACATTAAATTATAGGTTAGGACTTCTTCACAAATTGCTCAAAATTTATGAAGATTTAAGATAATCATCTTCAAGATCTCGGGGTTTACTAGTCCAATAAAAAAGTTGAATGGTTTGGATTATAAATATGGAGCCCATAGGAATAAAAAAAATGGGGTGTTTGGTGGCCCCCACGGGAATGGAATCGCAGTGTAAGAAGTGTAGTAGCACCTTTTGCTAGAGTCACACCTATTCAAGTGTGAAAACTTTGTTGTGTAAATGGCCTTATTGACACCATTTTTACACGTCATTTACGCATGTGGTGCATAAATGAGCGCAAACAAACATGATGATGTGTAAGCATTATGCATGGGAATCATTTACATATGTAAATGGCTGCAAACAACCCCTTAGCAATCTTCAGAGGCATAACCTAGGAGAATTAGTAGAATTTTGTAATGAAATCTAGCTGGAAAGACTAGCTTCTGAAAATCAATGATGAACTGAGGAATTAATTTTTATTCATTAAATTATATAGATAACAATGACAGCAAGTCAAGGAGATAAACAAAGAAACTATATCTACTAGATCCTAATTAAAATAATCCCTACGCTGCTTAGATGCTTTGAAAGAAGAACCCGTGTTTGAATTGATGGATGCAATTTATTGAGAAGTTGTTTTCTCATGTTAGTTGCTGAACTACATAATGGCAAAAACTTCAATATTAATGAGAATGAGAAGTGATTTACTAAACAAAAATGTATCCTTCCATTCTAGAATGATCATTATTATTATATATATTGAATGGTGGGTTAATTATTTTTAACTGAAGTAGATTATTTTAAGTTCTGTTTTTCTGGTTTTCTTGGTCTTCATAGGCATTCTCTGTTTTTATTATTTCTGCAGGTGAGTGCTGATGACAGTGCTATTCTGGATCAAATCATTGATTCCTTAAGTAATATAGCTCATCATGATGAGAATAGTCAGGTTTTCAACAAAGACACAAATACACTGTCCCTGAAGGTTGGAAGGCATGATGAAGGTACTACAGAGGATAGAGAAAAGTCGAAGAAGTCTACTGTTCTAATTATTGGTGCAGGCCGAGTATGCCAACCAGCTGCTGAATTCTTAGCATCAATTGGAACTGTTTCATCTCGCCAGTGGTTTAAGACATGTATGGCTGCTGATTATGAAAAATCAAATGATATTAAAGTCATTGTGGCATCTCTCTACCTAGAGGATGCTGAAGAGGTATGATCATAACAGTTTCCAACAGTGTGTTTAATCTATTGTTTTTGTGGATAACTTCTTAAGACTTGTAATTGTGCTTTTTTTCCCAAGGTCATAGTTTTCCTCTTCTTTTTTTTTCATGTAATCCAGTGGAGGCTACTTGTGGGAGAACTTGTCAAAACAATTACGTCTATTTAAAATAGAGATTGGCGTAATGACTAAGAAAGGAACTAAGATAAAATATGTCATTCATGCCTGTCAGAACCGACAACTAGGTATATAAAAGGATACTGACGATGATGCCTATTGCCTCATTTCTTTTTCTTTCTTTCTTTCTTTTTTTTTTTTGAATGATAACTTTTTATTAATTAAGATAGCAAAGTACAGTATAAGAGAAATATACTGTAAAAACCCAAGATAACACTGAAAACAAGAAACACTAGAAGCCCGAAGCACAAACAAGGAACACTGGAAGCCCATGCCTAGAAGATCAAGAGAAGATGGCCCTATGCGTCGAAATCGGCAAACTGTCTCCTTACTCCCTCCTTAGCCATGGCATCCGACAATGGATTGATGTGGGAGAAGGAAGCAGAAGTATGCATCCCTATGTCCCAAATCTCCTCCACCACATCAGCTAGCCTCCAAGGTGGTTTGCAACTACCTGAAGCCCACCTAATCCCATAGAGAGAGTCACCTTGCACAATAAGGCTGCAAATATTAATATGTACAGCTTCCCAGATTCTTGTCCTCAAAGCAAGCAGTTCTGCTTCGTTAACTGTGCAACTTCCCCTCTACTGGAGGACGACAAAATACAAGTAGCACTATAGTCACGGATAATACCAATGATACCTGCGACCCCTGGATTGGTTTGGTCATCAAACTTATTAGTACCTGATGTTTATTGAAATTGATTGTTTGTGTAAATAGCGAAATGAAGTTGCCTTCACATCAATGCATGTTTTTCCATTAGAGATCAACAGTAGTCTTTACATCCATCCTGCACAGCTTGATTTTCATTGTACTTACAATGTAATGTTCGTTTTTAGTTTGAAGCTTAAATAATATGAATGCTTTCTTTGAAATGTAGACTATTAAAGGTATTCCCAATGCAAGTGCAGTTCAGCTCGATGCTATGGATTATGAAAGCCTTTGTAAGTATATCACAGAGGTAGAGTTTTCCCACAGCTTTCTTTGTACTGGTTAGATCTTTCAATAATTGTTCAAACCCATGGTATGTATTTTTTCTTTCTAATAATATGAGGATCAATTAAAAATATAGTGTCTGTTCTTCAATGAAAGAGGCATACATTCCTTTTGAGTTTTTGTACGCTAAGTTGCATTCTCGATTCAGTAACCTAATCTTAAGTTTTACAAACCTCTTAACTTTTCCCACTCAGTTAAAGTAAAAAAATGTGAGACGGTCTTGCGCAAGCCCTAACTAGGCATGCATGGGCCTATTCATTTTTCAACATATGTTGCAAATTAAAAAAGATCCCCGCCGTTTTACATAATTTTAAAGAGGGCCTACTGTCATAATTATAAAGAGGGCCTGAATTCACCCCCGAACACTCTCCTCAAGATGGTGCATAGATATCAATCATGTCTGGCTTGTCAGATATACTCTACATTTGATTCCTTAGAAGAGCCTTCATGAAGATGTTTGCTAACTGACTAGGTGTGTAGAATGTAGATAGCTCTGGCTTTTCTATTTCCCTCCTTATTATAAATTGACAATCCACTTTTATGTGTTTGGTCCTCTAATGAAGGACAGGACTTGATGCAATATCAGTGGCAGCTTAATGTCTCACTGACATGGCTTGGGGGTGACTTAACATGGGGATAAATTTTGGGGGTTCTCATTTGAGGTTTGGGTCTAGCGAGATTTAGCCACTTCGCTTGAAATTTTCCCTTCAAGTGGAGGAAATCCTAGTATCCTTCATCAGGACCTTGAATCTAAGTTGAAGAAGAAGAAGACTGCATATGCACTTTATTTTTTATTTTCATTGAGTCTATTTAGGAAAGTCCTGCATGGTCTTTTTTGTAGAAAAAAATAAAATAAAACTAAATTACCCTCGCTATAGCTGGGAAAAAAAAAACTATGTATATGAAATGTGAAATGGCTAGATTTCTCGGATAAAAACAATATTTACATTTATGTGCACTATCTTGAAATAAATTTGGCCTAATGTTCACTGTCTTGCAGGTTGAAGTTGTAATCAGTTTGTTGCCGCCAAGTTGTCACACTGTCATTGCAAAAGCATGCATTCAGGTGATCACTTACCTTTCAAACTGTATGCAACCCCCCCTCCTCTCCACCACACACCACCCCACCCCTACTCCCCCCCCCCCCCGGCCCAAAATAAATAAATAAATAAATATTTACATCCTTATAGGTGGCTCTCATGGGCTTAGGCCACTCCAGACTTAGGAACAGTCTGGCCACTCCTGGAAATGGCAATGTACACACATGCGCACATTCATATATGCCAAGTCACAAGCTAAGGTCAAAAGGAATTGCAAGGCTTGAAATACACTATTTTACAGCTTCAAATATGGAGGGTTTTACCGACCCCAACTTAGTTGGGAGAAGGCTTTGATGATGATGAAATATGGAGGATTTTATTAAAAATTATTTGGACGGAAGGTTGTCTGCCATCTATTTTGGCAAATTTTTGAAGGCATGGATTATAGATGCAAACTGGTCAGATCCGAGGCGGAACCATGGTGTATCTAAACCTAAATCCATATTCATAGATTAGATCCGGATCCGACAAGGGACCTGAAAAATAAGATCTCAAGTTCCGGATCCATATCCAAAATAAGATGTGGAGTGCATTAGTATAATTGGATAAAAAAGCTTCAAAATAATTGTTTTAAAATATACAAGTGGTGCTATTAAATGCGATATGATTAAAGCTTATCCAGATCCAAAGTAAGATGTGGAGTGCATTAGTATAATTGGATAAAAGACCTTCAAAATAATTTTTTTAAGTATACAAGTTGGGCTATTAAATGGTATATGATTAAAGCTAAGTAGACTCTCAAATATCAATATGGCTCAAGCTATGTAGGCCCTTGAAACCGATTTATATTTATAAGATGTGGATGTAATTGTCTTGGTCCAGATCTTCGGGTCAGAACATACAAGGATCAGGATCCGAATTTCCCCCGAATCCAAAAATAGGTTCCATACCCGCTTTATTTGGAATAGGAGACTTGGGATAATTGGATAACTATTTTCAACCCCAGCATGGATCACTCATATGGGATGATAATTATGGGGCTTCTCATCCACAGCAGAGCTCATCAAATCTTTTGTCTAGGTTGCCATACCATAACCTGCTTGTATGTAACCACACTTTAGGTACCTACTCTCATCCTGAGGCATCAGTTTCATAAACTGGAATTGAGGCGTCCAACCCAAGCACACCAAGGAATCAAGCCAATGAAAGCTAACACAACTACACAAGTTCTAAGTAATAAGTTCTAACTTAATTACACAGTCAAATTGGAGGAATTCAAATTCTTCATGAACTACACAACCTTGAAAAATTGCATCTTAAGAACTTACTTTAAAGAAATAACTACTAAAGAGGGTAAGTTTAACTGACTAACTATATTGATAATGGTAGACAATGGGGCATGTGACAGTCCCTACACAACCAACTTCATAAACATAAAACACAAATCAAAAAGTAAAATAACCGGCAACTGTTTTGCTGCCATGTGGCAACAGCTATACTGTTTTGTGCACTTGCAAGATGCAGTAGTTTTTTACATTTAGGTCCCTACTGTTCCTTTCATTGAAAAAGCTCTTTGTGGCATTTTAACTTTGCAGTTCTGAAATGCAATACTCATGCAAATTGCAAGTTCAAGATAACTAATGACAGCTAGCTGCCTGCTATCTTGACAGTACTTAAATGGCATCTAAGTGTCCTATAACCTTCACATCTAGTTGTGCTAATATATGAAATTAGGTTTCTACCATTGGAAACAAGTGCAGAATCTCAATGAACTTTATCAGCATCGTTCATATGGATCCTATTAGTTTAATTAATCAGGATGCATGAGTCATGGAATGTTTTTTTTTTAGAAGCATCTAACAATTGTTTGCCACTGCAGCTCAAAAAGCATCTTGTCACTGCTAGCTATGTTGATGACACCATGTCAAAATTAGATGACAAAGCCAAAAGTTCTGGTGTTACAATTCTATGTGAAATGGGTCTGGATCCTGGCATAGGTAATTTGTGAAAAGTTCTAAAGGCTTTTGGTCTCTTATAGTCTTATTTTATCTTAGCTTAGGTAATCAGGTTTTACTGCATAAAATAGGGTAAATGTGGAATTTACTATGTCCATGACTAACCATTCATGTAATGTATTAAAGTATTCCTAGCTATTATTGAAATTTAAGTAAGAGGCTGTAGCACAGTTCGAAAGTTTTTATTGTCTCAACCAATAAGGTTACAGGTTCGAGTTGGCTTCCCTTTAAAAATTTTAAAAGCAAAATAAATAAAAGTATATGATTATCTGCCTCATTGAAAATGTAGTAGTTTTTACACAAGGACCAGCTAGAGTAGGACGCTAGTTATTTCTCAGAGAACTTTTGCAAGAGAAATAATGTATCTCTCCATGATTAAATGTGCATGTGATGTATTAAAGTATTCCTAAGGTGTTTTTGAGATTTAAAAAAATAGCCCATTGCACTGTGGGAAAGTGCTAATTCTCTCAACCACAAGATTCCAGGTTTGAGTCAGCTCGCCTTTAAAAATGAAAAAGAAAATAAATGACAATGAAAATTGATTGTTTAACTCATTGAAAATTTCGTTTTCTTTTTCTCTATAAGAAATTAGATTGGGATTTCAAAGAACTTTTTGCAACAGAAATGGTGTATTTCATGTAAATTTTTTATAGGTTTCATAGTCAATAAAAAAAAAAGTGGTCGCAAAGGGCGTATCGGCTTGATAAGTATTGGGCAATAAATATTGGTTGCGGTAATAAGTATTGGGCATCGGCATGAATTTTACTTAAGGTCAAAATAGCAGAAAATGTTAGATTCTCTTTTTCTTCTCTTTTTTCCTTTTTCTTCCTAGCGATTTTGATGTTTATTTTCATTAGTTGCTAAATGAGTGTATGTATGAACCTTTCGATGTCAAACAGGTCACATACCATTGTACAATTTTAAAAGAACTATAGTGATGTATTGTTTACCTATATTCATGTTGCTGGGCCTTTTAATTTAAAACTTACTAAAATGGTGGACAAACAGTTGAAACAAAATTGAACCTATATTTTGTATTTGCTAATTACTCTATAGCAAATAGTGTATACAGATTACAGAATAACAGTGTTGAGTGCTTAGTGCATGCATTAAACACAAACCACCATCATCCATGAAGCAATAGATAAAGTATCTGATAATTGTACCTATCATACTAGGTTTATTTTTAACAGTACCTATCAATAGTAGGTGTAGTGTCAACCAAATTGTGTATCATCATTGTGATAGTTGTTGTTATGGTCAGAACCTATCAATACTAGGTTTAATTTTGACAGTACCTATCAATACTAGGTGTAGTGTCAACTAAATTGCATATCATCATTGTGATAGTTGTTGTTATGGTGGTATTTTGGTTGCTCATATCCATGTGCCCAGTCAATATAATGATGCTGGGACACCAAAGTCATATATGTATGACTAAGAAGCATCATATTCATACGATCTAATTCTGATGTTTGCAGTTGCGGTTCCACTGGCTAGGGATGAGGATAGAATCATAGAAGTATTCTCCCTCCCGGTTCATCCATGGAGTACCCTATGTATGGATTGAAAAAACATTTCTCCAACCATGCACTATGAATGATTTAGAGCTCATTCCTACCCAAACGAATGAAAGCTCCCAAAGAATTTCCTCATTTTTTTATTTTTTTTCTCATCTCAAAGGGGACCCTCATGCTATATGTTGCATATCACCTTCAATTTCTTTTTATAGTAGGTTGATTCTTGTTTCTTTTTTCTTGTGTGTGATAGCAAGGCCCAAAAATTTACCAAAGACTTCCTCTTGCAAAAAAATGAGCATAAATAGTTCTGGGGGCATAAAAAAGAAATTCAATCTTGTTTTTTGTCAAAAAGTAGCCTTTTGGTATAAAAAAATTTCTCGCCCTGATACAAATAATGGTGCTTCAACCAGTACACCCTATATATTATCTGATACATGCCCAATACATTTGTGTATGGCAATAAATTGTGTTTATCGGTTCAGTTTCAGCCATAATAATTTTTTATCCTAGATTATAATATTTCTGATAAGCCTGTAAACAGTTAATGTATGTGCGTCCATGATGTATCCTCACCCAGAACCATTATCAATTGATCCCAGAAAAATGGGCCCATACTCAATATATTCTTGCCCAGTCCTACAGGTAACTGGGGTAACAGACTTAATTTCTGATTGGTTTTCATGTTGGAGAAGGAAGATGTTCTGTGTTCCTCTTGGTATTTTGTTGGCTTAAGGTTTAATTTAAATGACAATGGCCCATGGCACAATTGGAAGGTGCTCATCATTACAACCATGATGTTGCTGGTTCAAGTCTTTTTATCAATAATAAAATGATGGTTTTAATTTATATGTAATATTCTTAAACAAGTCATGGATAATTAACGCGGCTTAGTAATGCGGGTAATGTATCACTCAAGTTTTTATCAAGACTGACAAACATGTTGCATGCTTCAGATCATATGATGGCAATGAAGATGATTGACCAAGCACATGCAAAAGGAGGGAAAATAAGGTCCTTCACTTCTTACTGTGGAGGACTTCCATCTCCATCTTCTGCAAACAACCCACTAGCTTATAAGTTTAGGTATTCGCTGAAATTCCTTTTACAGACATACTTGTTAGTCTTGATATGCTGATTCTATAGCTGAGAAAGATTTTTGCCAGCTTTTTACAAGCTTAATGCTGTATTTTCTTAAAACAGGTGCCAAGACTTCATTTCTTTTATTTTATAAAAAAATTAACAGTGGGCATAGTCTCCAACAAAATCATGGTTCAGCATACAATCTCGCATTAGTCATTTCAAGTCAGACAAAATTTGCACATGTTGACATTGATGTCCAAATGGCTGAGAAGTGTACACTCCAAATGAGCTTTTACATGTACCCATTTAGTGTTTTAATTTAAAAAAAAAAACAAAAAAAAACAAACAAACAAACTGATATCTATTGTTGGATTTTGGCAAAAAAACAAAATTTCCATTTCAGCTAAAAATTGAAAGATGATGTATTGTCTGTGTATCAAGGGCTGGAATGATCCAATGGGCATGGAACTTGGCCCACTCTCTCTCCATGCTAAGAACCAACTCCACCACATCATGTCTCTTGATTGGAGTACTACCGTGGTGCATAGGGCTATATGACTAACCCCTGCTGAGTAAACATCCTTCCCAATTTAATCCTCCTCCTTGGACGACCACCCCCAACCCCTACTGATTAAATATCCTTCCCAATGTAAACCTATCCCGCCCTCCTCCTCCAAAAAAGCATGGATCTAGTTTAAGTTCTCACAGAAAAACTTGAGCCCAGTTTCCACTAGAATACTAACGTATGTACATACAGTTACATGTGTGTGTGTGTGTATATATAGAGAGAGAGAGAGCGCTTTGTTCGCATAAGAACTAGTTGTATGAGAATCATCTTGTGAGGCCCACCTGGATGCATGCCAATCAGGTGGAATAGGTGGGTGGGACGATCTATAGAGGTATTACAAATGCCTCAAAAGTCTGCATAATCAAGTAGTTATAGCATTGTTTTTGAGGGCCCAAAGGTCAACAGTGGAAACACAATTAAAAAGAAGGGTGTTTTCAACCCAATGGTGAATAACAGTTGGAGTATCTGTAAGAAACCATATACTAACCTAAAAGCTTAAGCTGATAAGGCCCAAACAGGTGTATGCAGCCATGTCCAACTAAGGACATAGGCAATGTGGGATGTATGACTTCCCAACACTCCCCCTCACGTGCAACAAATTTCATGGATGGGCTTGCCACGTGGTCTACACAAGAACGACAGGAGCCACTTGGGCTACACAAGAACAACGGATCGGAACCCCCTCTAATACCATGTAAGAAACCATATACCAACCTAAAAGCTTAAGATGATAGGTGGAAGACCCAAACAGGTATATTAAGCCAGTTATTAAAAAAAAAAGGTATATTAAGCCATGTGCAACTCACTTAGGCAATGTGGGATGTGGGACTTCCCAGCAGTATCTAACTTGGTTAAGAAGTGTTAAAAAAACGATGTCTTGATCAGCAGTGAATGTAACTATATGGGATGAGTTGCTTTTTTTTTTTTTTTTTTGTGTGTGTGTGTGTGAGAGAGAGAGAGAGAGACTTGTTGGGTGATTCATAGGTGCAACTTGGTGGGATCTTTTTAGTGAGCAACAACTCTCATGGGATCATTTTCATGTGTGTATATACATATGTGAATGTTCCTATTTTTAGTTGCCTCTAAGTTGTGGTGGAAAAGCGTTTAGAGTGCTTGCTTCATGAGACAGGTTGCATTTAAACCACATTAGAGTCTTTCATGGATTCTTATGTTCCCTTTGGGCATACTGAACTGCTTTTCTCATATATGCTACAATTCCTCTCAATGCTACTAGGGTTTCTAATTTTGTCCTTACAATCTACTCGTTGTAAGATAATCTATTGTAATGTGGTTCTCATATTAGAGGTTCAACACTCCTAATCTGAACTTTTATTATGGTACAAAATGTAAAAGTCAATCATTGGCGCTTTCTGCTTTGACATAGCATATGCAGTATGTTATTGTCTTGTTAGATTATTTTATCCCCCTGTACAGGATCTGTAAGATTTGGTCATAAAAGCGTTCTTGTTTAGTTTGATGACTGATATTATAATATTAGAATGAAGTCTTTGTGATTATTGCATTTCAGCTGGAACCCAGCAGGCGCTGTCAGAGCAGGGCGCAATTCAGCAATTTATAAGTCTCTAGGAGAAACTATACACATTGATGGTGAGTAACTTGCTTGACGAATGAGCAATTTGCTTGATGGATGAAGATACATCCATCATATGTTCCAAAACTTGGATTTGACTTGGGAGTCATTTTTAATTTCATATGACCAGATTGAGTCAATTACATCATTGTTATTTATAAAAAATGGGACCCATTTGAAGATCGACTTTGCTGATTTTCCTTTTTTATGTATACATACACTTGCGTTTTGTAGTTGGTAGACATAGCCCATCCAAACAACATGAACTCAGCCAAGTTCCTAGAGGTTCAATGAACTTTTAAAGCTATTTTGTTTACAAATTTTTACTACATTGAATAGGACTTTGCCAATCAGGGACTATGCTCTACCATCTGGAGTATTGAAGTTCAATCAAGGACTATGCTCTACCATCTGGAGTATTGAAGTTTTAGCTTATTTTGCAACATAAACAATTATATGATGTTTGTGCATGGCACATGATAATTATGAAAACTGGCTCATTTAAATTTGCTTCTGCATCAGAAAAAAATGTCTAATTTGTGTCATGAAGAATTTTGAGCAGATTTCACATGTTCATATTTCATAAGAGATGACTGAGAAGATTTTCAGGGAATGAACTTTATGATTCGGCAATGAGATTCCGGATACCTGATCTTCCAGCTTTTGCTTTGGAGTGTCTTCCGAATCGTGACTCTTTGGTTTGCGGGGACCTGTATGGAATTGGCAATGAAGCTTCAACCATCTTTCGGGCAACACTCCGCTATGAAGGCATGAGATTTGAGTTTGGAATTCAGTCTATTGTTACTGCCTTTCTGAGTCATTAACGAACTGATTTCCCTGTAGGATTTAGCGAAATAATGGCGAGTCTGGCCAGAATTGGATTCTTTGACACTGAAGTCCATCCAATGCTGAGAGAAGGCATAAGACCTACATTTGGAGCCTTCCTAAATGAACTTCTAAAGAATAGAACAAGTGAAAATAAAGTTGATAGCGGGCATGCAGAAGGATCTGCAGGCATAGAGAAGGAAATGGCCGCAAGGTTAATTACACTAGGGTACTGCAAGGCAACTGCTACTGCAGAGAAGACGGCCAAAACTATCAGGTGACTTATACTACATCAAAAATTATTTTTTGTTGTCAGATTTCATCTAGTTCCTTAAACTCCCACAATTTATGATTCGAATTATACAGTTAAATTCAAGTAAAAAAAACTCATAAAATAAAATAAACCTCAAACAGAGAGAGAGAGAGAGAGAGAGAAGGAAATCATGAGGTTACCAAATAAATGGATTGGAATAGGGTTGAAAATGGCCCCATCTGTGGTTTGTTCAGGTGAGCCTGCAACTAGGTACTCAGAATAAGAGCATTCTGGTTTGTTGTCCATAGATCTGGGTCCAGGCATGTCAGGTAGCTAGTAGCATTCAAATAAGTTGGTTCACCCTTCAAATGGGCCCGTCTGCAGGCCAATACAGCCTGAATCCCATTCTGAATCATGTTGGCAGTCTCGCTAGTATGGTTATGTCTTGTTGTGATGAGGATTGCACCACAAAGCCAGCCGATGAATATTTGCACAAGTTAAGAGTGTGGAAATTGTGAAGTCCCAAAAGATCACGGGCCACATGGAGTGGACCATTGGACCACGTCTGGGTGTCCAAAGCATCGCATGCTTGGATGTTCATGCCTGCCATGACTCACTATTTCCTTCCATGTACGACTGTACCTAATATCCCCCATAACGGGTTTATGATATGTGATACCAAGCCCAGTTGTACACAAGTTGGGTAGGATTTGATATGGGTTAACTCCATGTTTTTTTTATTTATAATAAATATTAAGATTTAAAGAAAATTTGGTATATATATTTGATTGATAAATATGTAAATAGGTAAAAATGAGGCAGAATGGGTCACGGCAACCAAGACTCGATGCAATCCTACAAACCCCTACTTCTCCGAACCTGTCAAAACCCCTAGCCACCCCTCCCTTAATAGAAGTAGGCCCATTTAAATTGAACCATGATTTACCTAATGGGGACCCTTTCCTACCTTGAGATGCACATCTTAGGCTAGTTCTCGCATTTCTTTGTGGATCGTAAATTGATCGCGTTGGTTTGATCTCGTCTTCCCATGAAGTTCTGTATCTTATTGTTGATTGTGACTTGGATGTTATTTATGGTTGATGAGTGCACATCAGTTTTTCAGTTGTAGTTGGTATTCAGTTATTATGTTAGGCTTCATCAAGCTCCAATCCTTGTCTTGATATGCAATTGAAGAGTGACAGGAGGAATCGCCAGTAAAAAATTAGACTCTGTCCTGTGATTGGAATTATACTTTATATTTCATGGGAAGTTATAACAGAACGTTGCCTCAACTTGTCAGAAAATTGACTAGAACTTGATTTGAAAATAAATTCTTTCTTTACTATTATTCTTATAAACCATTAGGTGGTTGAACAGTGAACTCATTCCTTTTAATGGTTAATATTGTTGAACAGTGAACTCATTATCACTTTTGGGTAGTTTCTATCATCTGCATTCTTTGAAAAAAAATCATGCCCGAATTTAAGAGTCTGAATGCTGGATATGTCCAGTTATCTGGAACCTAATCGATCTACCGTTGTTCCTTAATGGATTAGGTTTTTGGGACTTCATGAGCATGTGGAAATCCCAGCAGCTTGTCAAAGTGCATTTAATGTTATTTGTTTACGCATGGAAGAGAGATTATCCTACTCCAGTTCTGAACAGGTAAATTAATTTGAAGTCCTTTAGAAGTATATTTTGTAGTCTGAATTTCCTCTCTCTCTTTAAGTTCTTGGTAACTGCCTGTTTTTGGGTCACTACAATTTCATACATGCATGATAGAGTCAAGGTGGGAAGGTGAATGGATTTGACATTGTGCATTTCAGATAAAACCACTCTCTTAAAATGGAAATTTAGTTTTTGGGGCTTTTTCTAACTTGAGGCTCTAAACTCCGATCTTATAATTTTAAAAGTCTTAAACAAGCATAAAAAATGAATATAAACAATTAAATTGTCAGTGTGTAGATTTTTTTTTTTTTGGTTGCCTATGCCGTTTTTCATCAACAAAATTGAAGAGGTCTCTCTAAGATGCACCTCCAGTGACTGCACGAAACTTTGTTCCCTTCTAAATCTCAGGTATGGGCCAAAAGAAGATCCCAAGTATAGGAATTCACTGAATGGTGTTAGGTGAATTGATTGTTGCTTGGGCCATCTTTTATTTTTTTATTTTTTCTCTCAACAAAATTGAAAAAGGTCCTTCTAGGATTGAATGCTAATGAGAGGCTCAAAGCTCTACCCCTTCTCGATCTTGAGCATGGGCCAAGGGAAGATCCTAAGTATAGAAATTACCATTGGATGGTGTAAGGTGATGAGAGATGCAAAATTGAATCTCTCTCCCAATTTTTCAACTTAAAATGAAGTTCATTCTTTTTACACATTTATATCTTACATGTTGGATATGGACTACACATTATTGGACAATTAAAATTTCCAAAAACATTGATATAAATAAGAAAACATGTTTATAAGTAAATCCAGTATTTATATTGCTTAGAAAACAATGAGGTTCATTGTGACTGCCACCTGACTTAATTTTGTTAAGTCCCAGAAGTATGATTGTAGAACACATTATTGCCTATCAGTTGTGACTTATGGACCCCATACTAACCAGTACTCGGTGTTGTGTGAGGAGGATAAGGTCCACTGCCTCCATGGTCGAGATTATGCACTCAGTATGTGTAGATTGCATCCAATACTCTTGCAGGGACTGTTGAAACAAATGAAGGAATCTAAATATCTCGTCTCTTTGGAGACTCATGAATATGAGTCATGGCTGTTGATCAGCTTCACATCAGTGAAGATAATGTCTACTATTCCATGGTGAAGATCAGTCCATGCCAATGTCATGTCTCTGATCAACTTCACACCAGAAAATGTATACAGAAACGAGGTGAGAATTTCTGGCTATTTGGAATATTTGAGGTATAAGAGAACAGATCACAAATCTCCAACTAGTTTTTGTCTGTTTGCTCTTTACTTGGTGACACCGCAGTCAACTATGTTAAGTCTTGCTGTCCAATGCATCCATCCAAAATTGTCACAACACACAAAAGTGACCCCAAGTAGATAGGTTTTGCAGTTCTGAAGATTACGAGGTGTATGCTTACCTAGTCGGAGGGTGACATTATTATTGGTGAAGAGTTTTGAGCTAGAGCTCTTTTAGCCGACCCTAAATTGATGGGATAAGTCGATGATGTTGATGATCATGCAAAATTGATCGATTTAAACAAATAGTAAAGTGGAGTTGGTTTTTTTTTTTTTTTTTCAGCACAAAGTATAAATGGGTCTAAATGAGCATGACACTAGCCTTCCAAAGTATGCAAGTCTGACTTCCGTTAATATGGATGATTGGTCGCTGCTTGCCATAGATGATCTTAGGCCTCAAGTTTGGGAGTCAAGATCAGTTCTGGTCCTGGTTTGGAAACTTTTTTGTAGCTTGAAAGTGAGCATGGGTTCAGTCCTGTCTGTGCCTATACTGGGCCCCACATGCATGTGGATATAGTCATCAATTTTTTGGCTCAACAAATAATTTGCCACAGCTTGGGCTGTCCCTGTTCTCTGCTGATAATAACAACTGATCATGCTACATCTCACAGGATATGGTTCTTTTGCATCATGAAGTGGAGGTAGAATTTCCAGACGGCCAACCAAAGGAGAATCACTGGGCCACTCTCTTGGAATTTGGGAAGACAAAGAATGGGAAGACCACCACTGCTATGGCCCTCACAGTCGGCATTCCAGCAGCAATAGGAGCTTTGGTGTGCTATATTTCTTTTTGTATTTCACACCTTGACCTGACTTGATAGGACGACTGATTTACATGAGAATTTTCTTTGTTCTGCAGCTCTTACTTGGAAACAAAATAACGACAAGAGGTGTTGTGAGGCCTCTAAAGCCTGAAGTCTACACTCCAGGTAAGTAGCAATATTGGTTTCAGTATTCAGAAGTCCCCTCTCTCTCTCTCTCTCTCTCTCTCTCTCTCTCTCTCTCTCTCTCTCTCTCTCTCTCTCTCTCTCTCTCTCTCTCTCTCTCTCTCACTATAGGAATTGTTTGTCAGCATTGGATATTTTAGATGCGTATGGTGTCAAGCTGCTGGAGAAGATGGAAAGTAATTGAACAGAATAATAGAGATGCAACAGGGCTTATCACTCCATGAAACTATCATCTATGATTAATGTAACTAGTCCATTTCTTCAGGTGCCCTGCAAGGCATGAACAATATCCAAAATATGTAAATATTAATATTACAGCAAGACATTGTCCTGTTCTGCATATTGAGTACTTCCACTTTTTTCACCTGTGGGACCTCCCGCAATTGTGTGTTGCGGGATTTTCTATCCCTACCATCCAAGCAACATGACCCATCATGCATGAAAGGCAAGTGCCGAAAATCCTACATACAAACAAAAAGGACATGGGGACAAAAGCTCCTTTGTTTCATATAATTTGTTCTTTTGCAATTCCTAGGATTCATATTTCATACTCATTACATGAAACGTGAATTTTGCTCTCCCTAAACGAATTTATTGGCTGCTCTTCTCGTTACATCCCTTGGGGATGTTAATCCATTGAAGGGTTCTCGTCCATTGAAGGGTTCTCTGTAATATCTATTCAACCACTAAAAAGATTGTGTTATGTCTCGTTAGAAATGCAGTATAGCATTCTAGCCTCTTCAGATTATGCAGTGTAGCATACCAAAGTGCAGTCTAAATCAGCAAGCTGAGTGGAGCATATGAAGTTCCTTGTCCTTTTATCAGTTAAGTTGCCAAAACAAATCAAAGAATTTAGTCAAGATGGGATGCTGCAAGTTCTTCAAAGTATCTGTTTAGGTGTCGGGAGAAGGTAGGGAAATTATTTGAACTCTTAAGAGACTTTTAAGTGCAACTTAGCAAAGATAATGAATGAGCTGGCCCAAAACAGATTTTGGCCTTGCACAAACTACATGACAAGTGCAATGGTCCTTGGATCGACATACACGAAAACTGTACGGATTTTTGTTCCGGCCTAAGTGACTTTGTAATTACTCTTGTGCAGAAAAAATTGGCTTTATCAGTCACGTATCAAACAGTATAAAAATCGTCAAATATTCATAAAGCGTCCACCCACCATGTGAGATCCTTCATTGGATCTCAACTGGTTTATTATCAAAAGTGATTGTGAGAATTACTTAAAAAGCAGTGTATCTTTTTTTTCCTTTTTTTCCGTCGAAGTGTCTTATTGGGTTAAAAAGGTGCCGAGTCAAGTCATGAGACACTTGTGATTACTAATTAGTGGGTCCTGTATTGATTGATTACTTTCTCTCCATTTCTTGTGAGATTTAAAGATATTGCCAAACACTTCAAATGTATATTGAAATTTATGCAAATTGCCAAACACAATACCATAAGTGATACAATATTATAATACGACACTATTTTATTCTATAATAATATAATCTTACAATATTTAAATTTATTGATATTATATTATGCATTTATCCAAAAAAAAAAAAACCCTTAGTATTGGTCACATGTGACATGATATGTAAAAGGTCAAAAAATTAGACAGAGAAAATGTAGAAAGCTTTACTTTTTATGCCTTTTGTCATTTCTATAGCGAACAAGGGAGGTCGAGGATGGATGGTGCTAGGTGAGTACTAAATAAGTCACATCAAATGATCTTGGTGGTTGATTCTAGCTCTTCAGAGTTGTGTTTAGTATAAAAGCAACTTTATTTTGATAAAAACTAGTGTTAGTACCAAATTGTAGGGAGTGGGTTTTGTGAAGGGACTGAATTGACCGGCTGTGCGAAGACATCCGATAAAATTGGAATGATACTAAGAAAGTACTAAATTTTGACCACAAGTGGGCCATATGTGTAAAAGGAGAAAAAATAAAATAAGAAGATTGGAAAATCCAATGTGAGGCACATTTGGTATAATTTGTCAAAGCCATAATCAAAATTAAATATTAAAAAAAATTAAGTCAATTATTGTTGCTCAGCTGATTAAGGACATAATGTGTTTCAAGTGTGCAAGTTTGAGGTTCGAGGAAAGAAAATAAAGAATTCATACGGATATGAACCATGAAAACCTTCTTTTCATGACATCCAAACAGTGGACTCCATTCTTTAACCGAATATTAGAGAGCTCTTTTAAGGATTACCAAAAAAAAAAAAAAGATCCCAACTATCTATTTGTGAGATAAATGAATGCCACAGATAAAAAAATCTCTCTCCAAGGCAAAGGTTCTCTAGATGGGGAAGAGAAGTGTTGGGTTTCAAATGGGACAAAATTAGCTGGTTATTAGGAATGGCGGATCTTATTATTGTTTGTAGAGATAAATGTAAAAACTATACAAATGCCATATGAAATTTGTATATCTTTTTGTTTTTTTTTTTTTTTTGAGAGAGAGAGAAAAATTGGTATATCTGATTAAATAGTTCACAATCACAAGTTTCATACCATCAATTTTACAAGAGGATGGTCCCAAATGGTTGTTCATAAGAGACCATTAACAGAATTGAGGTACTTCCCCGCAATTACATTTGAATCAGAACACAAATGAAGGGCAAAAAAAAATACATATCCCCCGCTCATCCTAAGCTGACGATCTATCCAGGAAGCCTCCTGCTGATATAACTCTTAAAAAAGATACTCTGCTGATGGTCAAAAAAGCTTTACTATGTGCTTCCTCAGCAAAAACATGGTACTGGAGGCTGATTAAAGATGAAGGAGCAACATGATATCCTGGGGGGTTCATCCAAATATGAAGCATTGTTCTCTAGTTGGGATAACCAGCAGATTCAATGCCCAATTTGGGATATCTATGACATTACGAATGAAGCCAGGTGTCGTTCTACTTCGTGCCAATTATAAACTTTGGTCACTAGAGGGTGTGGTGTTCCAGAGCCAGTTTTGCACCAAGGATATGAGTCGTTGTAGTCGAAGAGCAGAACCTTGATGCCAGCTTCAGCACATTCAATTGCATATCGGGGGTTATCGTCGATGAGAACCTGGGCTCCCAAGGACCTGCCAGGATCAACAAGTTTATAAGGATTCAATCTCTCAGGCTTTGTAATGGCCACTAGATTGTATGAGACAACTGTTTTTTTTATTTATTGTCTCTAATTGCTGGAGGCTCTCCTCTCGGTCGCATTGCACATGCATCAGATCCAAATGTTCAGCTGGGGAGTCCTACCTTGGATGAGTCATAATTCAAAATCTACATTGGGTGGGCATCATAATCTTTCACTGCACTAATAATCAGGAAAACATGGACGGTTACAATCTGATGAACCATCAAATACTTCCCTCGAAAATCTTTCCACTCTAGGTCAGACTGTCTGGTGGGTGTAATTTTCAAGCTATAGCCTCATCCAAGTATTATACATTTTAATATATTGTAATATAATATACTTGGATATGACCAAGCCACACATGCAACAGAGACCCAAGTTTAATTAACTGTCAAGTTTATCATTCACAAGGTGGGCCATCCTAGCGATTTTAAGGATCCATGCAGCAACAGATGTTTTTAATACAGGTATTTGAGATCAGAAAGGCTATGTGGTATTTCTCATCACAAAACTAAAGGGCTACCTGCAAATCTCCGATTTGGGTCTTGATTGCCCACCCAGAGCAAAGTGATTGCCAAAGTGGATTTCCTGAAATACGCCTGGGTAGTGTTTCTCGATCCATTCAATTGTGTGGTCTTTGATTGCATTCTGGCGAGACCTTTTCAAATAAACAGTTCCAATCAACTTAGTTCTCCAAAACAAGTTAAAGAGATCTTGATCCAATAAATAGAAAATAAATTTATCAAATTTGTTCAATTTCAAATACTCACGTCACAACTGACAGACTGCAGAATGAAGACAATCTTTTAAGTGCATGCTGAGCACCTGGAATGGGATGAATGCCCGCCTTGAAATAAGCTGTTTTAAAGAACTCGTGAACACGAATATCAGCTGCAGCAACAAGAAGTTGTTAAGATCAAGAAAGTGGAATCAAACATATTGAAAATTAAACATTTATAACCGACCAGCATGTCTAACACTTGAAACTACCAGGTCTTTCTTTCATGCAGATAATAAATCGATTGAATAGATACTCTAAAACCTAAATGAATACTTGATCCATTATCAAGTGAACTCCAACATTCCATCACTTAAAAGAGAGTTCTTCCATGCATTAGCACTTTGTTCCATTAGAATTTCACCAAGCCAACTTGCATATCCTTACTTGACAAACATGTGGCAACATAAGATAGATCCAAGCCAATCATTAGGGGTTTACCATGTAGACTGCTTCAACCAATACGTCCACTGATCAGGTAAACCAAATGCATAAAAATATAACAATGGCCTCTATTTTTGGCAGTCAATTTTTTTGTGTGTTGCTACTAGTGAGCAATTGAGCATCTGATATGATTCCCAAGATAAGAAAACTACAAGGTTATGCCCTACTGCATTTGTATCTATCTTGCACACATGAGTTGTCTCTCTTTTGTATTTTTTAACTTCTTTTTTTTATATTTTTGGTGAGTATCAGTTTAGCCCGCTAATGATGATGGCACAAGGGTATGATAATGATGGAGGGGGAGAGTCCTTGGCCAACTGAAACTCTACAATATTTTGAAAGGAAACAAAATGATAAAAAACAATCCAATTGCAAGTAAAAATGCATGATATGATGCAAGTTAATGAATAAACCATATATGCACATCAACTGGTACCTTCATTGCGTGAACATTTCCATATCTGCAACAAGAAAAATACAGCAAATAGGACACAATTTTATAAGCATGTAAACTCGCACATGAAAGGAAAAGGAAAAAGAAAAAAGAAAGGGAGCCTCAAAACTAACATATATGTAATAGAAGGCCATCACCAATAAATACCTTGCAGAACTCATATACGTAATACTCGGAAACCGAATGATTTGAAGAATAACGATCAGCAATAAATTTGTTCAAAGCAGAAAGGAAGCTCCCAAGAACTGCATATCAAAGCAACAACACTTATACCACATAAAAACAAACTGGGAATAAAAAGCAAAACATCAAAGATGAATTTGTGGTAGAAACTAAAGATACAGCCATGAAAATACATCGATTTCTGAATCAGCTGAAAATAATTAAATCTTGAGGTCTTGAGAAACTGCCTTCAGAATTTAATATTTCAATTCAAATCCATTGAAAATGAAAATTCAAGTACACATAAGATGAACCATAATGAGTGAAACAAAGTCAAATTTGTGACCTCAATATCTTAAGAGAAATTTCTCTAGCAGCAATCTTATGGCGCAAATCATCCAATAGTATTCTACTTTATTTCAGTTAGTATTTCATCTCTCTATTTAATTGGTATTAAAATGGAGGGATTCAGAGCTCCAGCTGTTTCTGTGTCCCATTCTAAAAAGGCTCATGATACTTTCAAAATAACTATGAAAACATCAGACACTCTTCCATAGAAAAGGGTTTAGTGTGATTTTAACATCCCAATTTGGATGGAAAGGTATTCTCTCAACCTGCATATGTTGGCAAAATGTGAGTTGAAACGGAAAAAAAATAATAATTAATGGTGCTCTAGAGTTGCTGGGCAAAATGGACTGAAACAGATAAATCATGAACAAAACAATAGTAAGAGTGTGGATCAAAGCAAGAAGGAGCAGGAATGTTCTGGAAATTGTACTATCCCATTTAAAATGCCAATGTTTTGGCCAATGGGATGGAACAGAATGGAATCAACCATTCATTTGCTACGATTGCATCATTATTCCCAACCAAAACAATTGAAGATGCACAAATATATGAAAAACCAAAAATTTTGTCGCCTTATTCAATGACCAGCATATTTTCCAATAACCTACCTCTCCATTTGAAATACCACAGAAAGAGAGAAGATAACAATTAATAGCTAATGGTAATTTATGCAAAAAGCCTTATCGGGTACCTTCATCCACATCTACAGCAACAACAAGCTTCTCATGCATCAGTCGTTTTGGAAATCCTAGAGGGCTTCCATGTTCACAGCCCACCAGGCCATTCATCAATTCCACATTCTTAACTTCTCCAAGCCCAACATCTGAATCATGAAGTAATTGCCGATATGGAGCCACGGCATTAGCCTTTTTGAACCTATCATCTATCTTCCTATAATTTGTCTGATTGGTATCCGTCTTCCTAAACTCGCCATCGCAACCATTAAAACAGCCTTTCAAGCTCAACCTGTTACCAGACTCAGGCCTAAAACCTCCGCTAAAATTAATCATGGACTTCCTTTGAGTTTGAGAAACACCATCCGTGGGGACCATATGACAAAACTTGGAGAAACTTGTTGAGAACAAATCCTTGTTCAAAGCCATCATGCCCCAGTAGCAGTAAATACCCTGGTAATCTGTGGCAGTAACTTGATGAAGGAATCTTAAACCCTCTCTCTTTTTCATAATGATCCCCACATTAGAGCGATGAAAATCACATACTGAAGAGGACCCAGGAACACCTAGAAATAGAAACACCAGAGAGGTAGCAAATTACAATCTAACAATCAAAAGCGAAAATCAGCTCCAAATGCTCTTAATTCCAAGAAAGAGAAATGTGAGCTACATACACTAAAGTAAAATCACTAGTTCACAGTAGAGGACGACGTTTTCTCCAACAATTCACGAGAAAATAAAACCCTCCAAACACTATAATGCGAAAGAGAAAATAAATTAAAGTCTAACATCAAAATGGTATGCTCTAGAGCCCCAAAAAATTGGTAAAAAATGAGACTGTTTTACAAAAATGGTATAAGAGGGGGGAAGAGAAAGAAACAAAGAAAGAACCGAAAAGAAAGAGGAAGAAAGAAATGCGCAACAGTGATTTCTAACAGAACCACATATGCTCCAAAACCCCTCCCACCAAAAAGGTGTGAATTCCCATGTATAATCAAGTCCATTTGTGCAATGGAAAAAAGAAATAAGGGCATTTTCCAAACAACACAAAACCATGAAAGCCCAAATGCAGATGTGAGAAAACGACTTCCAACCATATAATTCGAATGATGCAACATAACCAACTCGAAATGCATTGGTTTCTAATATCAACAAGCATTCGATCCAACAAACCAAGTGATAGTAGAACATTTAATATAATATATATACATAGAGAGAACAAGAAACTGAATTAGAGCCCAGTAATCGATATGGGTTTTCTCCAAATTCCTCAAAAGCAGAATATAACAAGAAAACAAAGCACCAAAAACCCTAGATGACCAAACACTAATTAGCAACATGGATAAAATCCCAGAAATCGAAATGGGCCCTCCCCAAACAATCTGAAAATCAAAAAACACATATACCCAAGTCGAATTATGATCGAATTCCATCAGAAAACAGCCCATATCACAGAATTACAGAATGGGAAAGTTTTCACTTATAAAGAGAACAGAAACCACCACGTGGGGACGCTGCAAATCCAATTAGGATAAGATCAAAATCAGGAAATCCTAATTTTCAGAAAACGATACGTACCAAGTTAGGTGGAACATGAATGTGGAAAGAACAACGCAGGCAACAATATCTGAAACCCAATAGTATTGAAGGTGTCCGCAGCTACGCGGCGAATCAGAGAAGATTTCCATTGTTTTGGAATATGTAAATACGAAAATTGTTTATTTTCGGCATCTTATGGGATAAAGCTATTGCTTTCTCCGATTCTTTTACCTTTCTTAGGGTATTTCTTGGGTCTTCGTTATTTCCATTGCTTGGATGCTTGGGAGATATTTCTGCCACGATTTGCGATGCAGGGAATGTTAGATGTGGACATTGTGGACGGTAGATCCAAACTTTCACCATTGCCGGGAGAGGGGACCTTGTTGGAATGGATGTGGGGCCCGGTCGGTTAAGGCGGGCCCACTGGGATTTTGGGCCCCACCATCTTTGGTGGGGTTGCTACCAGGGAAGTCCAGATTTGATGAGGTTTGATTCTACGGTGATCATGAGTGGAACTATCACAGCCTGCCTAGCCGCACCAGGACAGCCTGCCCGTAACCAATGCAGCGCAGACTGTCATTCATCCACTTACAGTAGCTGTGGGTATTGGGTAAGGATTCGGTTTCCTGCCACGCCGCAGCAGGATAGCCTGCCCGTAACCAATGCAGCGCATACTGTCATTCATCCACTTACAGTAGCTGTGGGTATTGGGTAAGGATTCGGTTTTCTGCTAGAGTGTACGTTTGTCCTAGACTTTAATTAAATTTTACATATGTAAACAGACGTGTGTAAGAAATTATCATGTTCGTCATAATCACCAGCCAGCCGTTACCTTTCCAAAGGTCTCCTTCATTCGCATAGGGCTTTAGGGTTCAGCCACCTTAACTGGGGTTAAAAAAATATATATTCTTGCTTTAATAGAGAATGATGGTTTTAACCACAATTATGAAAATTGACAATTTTCTTCTACCAAGAAATCCTTGGCAATGGACAAGCATGTCATTAGCCTATAAACGGTAAAAAGCTCATCAACTTTGAAACAGTACGTGGGAAAAAAAAAATCCTCCTGCCATTTTAAATGGAGGTGGCAATGAGTTCATGAGAGTCCTATTTTGATGCATGTTCTCTATTTTTGAGTTTGATATGAATAGATACATGTATATATTATTTTAAGTGAGATGCTCCTTATTGGGATTTTAATATATAAGTATTTATGATCATAAATTTATATTTATACATGCATGTTCCATTTGAGAGAGGATTTTCTTGGGGCATGGGCAGTCTAGTTCCAATTATTAATTGAATTTAAAATACTGCTTGACACTTCTTTGCTATGGTGCGACTGCCTCCAAGATCCATTGAGTCAAACTCAATTGAGGGTTTTCTCATGGCGACCATGAGGAAATCAATTAGGTTCCACCACGTCATCATGGGAATGTCTGTCATGCACTTATCTATTAGTCTACTCATAATCACCATGAGGAAAATCCTCACAAAATCCTGATTCAAATCCAACTAGCATCAAGCCCCTATGTGATGCACAAGTCTCGTGCGACGTGAATAGTATATTAAAACTAATATTCCTTTAATATAAATTCATTTATAACAAAATAATTAAAAAATCTCAAATCAACCAAAAAACTTCCCTTCAATTAGGTTCTGCCGCGTCATCATGGGAACGCCTATCATGCACATGCTTATTGGTCTACTCACGATCACCATGAAGAAAATCCTCACAGATTTCTGATATGAATTTAAATTTAATCTTTTAATACTGCAAGTGCACCGCTGCTTTTTAAGACAGTGGCAAGTATGGGTCGAATTCCACGTGAAGCACTACTAAATTAAAATTTAAAATATGATATTTTTTCAATGATAATGACAAGAGATATAAAGAAAAAAAAAACAATAATAAGATTGAGAAAATTCTAGATCTAAAGTGCATGAATAAAATATGAGAAAATGCATATCAGAACATCATGAATCCATTAAATAGTCCCACCATCATTCTATGCAATAGATAAATAAATTTATCCCAAAAATCCTTCAAATCAGAAACAAATCAATGTTTTTTATTCGAATAATTTGTCTATGAAATAGCACAATTTTTCACAATTTATTTAAGGCAGAAATCTCCTTCACCTAATAAAATTATGAACTTAACTAAATATTGTTAGTTTTATGGTCTCAATACCAGTATATGATGAATAAATTGATTAACTTATTTATTTATCAATATATATTATTGTTTTCCTTTCATGAGATGAATGGTGTTTTATTACTTGTTTGCACATAACCAATAAGAATGACATAATGGTTCATGAGATGAACCAGATTCCACAAGTATACTATAAGTAATACATATGTATGGATGAGATCCACATACAGGAGACATATATTGCAAATCTTATACTTAAATATCTTCACAACCAGTGATGAGATTGGGCATCTCATCTGACAAGGTTGCAGCATTTTTATCACTGTGAGATAGTGTGATTTGTCTCGATCATCGGAATGTAAGATTCTGGATCATGGTGCTAGTACATTGGATGTATTAAATGACCATGAGAAGCACCTTATATACACTGTCTTTACTTTTAAGGTCTACTCTCATAATTCCTTAGCAATAGGCTCACAATCCTGATACATTAATGAACTCAAGTTTCTATCTATTCACTTGCTTTGAGTCACCAATGAGTGAGGCCAATTGTAGGTCAACACATCGGTGATTTGGGCACGTGGTAGTAGAGTTGTGGGAACATTCGATGGTCAAGATGGAATTATCTATAATATCCCCTTGTGCCAATTAATGGATTTATCATTGGTAAGTGCGCACTCATTCCAATTAAGAGTTAATTGGATCGGTATCAAATGATCACTATAATTAATTGGGGCTAAAGGATAATAAGATATGGATTTAATTTGGTGGACATGTCCAATTGATCCATGGATATAGATTGAGGGGCCTACTTGTGGTAATTGGGAAGTTTAGGGTCTTCAATATTGTAATATATTCCTAAGACTGGAGTTCAATTGCATTTATATAGTGGAGTTATTTGCAATTAACTGTGGGCCCGGATTGCACATGAGATGTGGGGTCGCATGTCCCAGTTGGAGCCAGCTTTCTAAGGAATCTCTAAGGAATCTCTAATGGTCCCCACGCTGCCCAATATATTAGAAATATACTAATTATAGTAAAACTCTAAAAGGAAATAGAAAGTTACTATTTCTATTTGAAGTGAGACTTTTAATAGTGGTAATAGTAAGTTACTAATTATTAATGGAAGTGAGACTTCTATTTTAATTAGTAAAAGAGAAAGTTACTAATCATATTTGAAGTAAGAATTCTAATTATGATTTAGTAAGCAACTAATTGTTTTGGAAGTAAGACTTCTATTTCAATTAGTAAGAGGATGTTACTTAAGTGCTATAAAAGAGAGAGAGAATAGGCTTGCACGTCCCATGCAATAATTCCACCTAGGGATTCACGCCCGGCATCTTTCTTCATCTCTTGTGCAAGTTGTTGCACATCTCTTCCCTCTTCTAGTTCTCTTCTAATTTCCTTTAGGGTTTTCTCTTGGAGATTCCACCATCTTCTTGAAAAAAGATAATCTGATACGGGTCATAGCGTGGAAGATCAAAAGGTGTTGGAGATTCTGATTTGATTAGTGAATGTGTTCATCATCAAAGAAAGAGATCAACTTCTCCATTAGAGCACTACTAAGTTCCAAATGTATAATCTATATCCTTGTCATTTGTAGATTTCGTGGTTGCATGTTTAGGTGTTGTTTTCTATCTTCTAGATAGGATATATTGCTATACATGATTTATGAGTTTGGGGGATTGCATCCTGAATTGGGTTTTGTTGCCTTCTAGATAGTTGATCCCTGCATTAAGTGGATCAAAAGTTTTTGAAACCTATCTGAATGGCCCACCTATTTTCCAACAAATATCACATATTAATCAAAGATAAATTATTAAATAATTTCAATATAAGAATAATCTATTAAGAAAACATACATGATTAAAGCATTGTTCAAATTAAAAATTGAATTACATAGGTTATCAATGACAGAAGGCAAATTTATCATCATAATCAATACGCAAAGGACAAAAATGCCACATAGATTAACGATGATAAAAACTTTTCTTCGTCTGATACTCTAATCCAGGGATCTACTCCTCCATAGCAAAATATGTGATTTTTATTGAAAACTTCATGGCAATTATAATTTTCTAACCTAGTTCTGGAACAAGGCTCCAGAATACCCAAAAATAACTCTTTAATTATATTAATTAGGGAAAGAAGAGAATAATTATGGACGTAGAAAGGGGTGGTATGAACCTATGCTACATTTGGGTTCCTTTTATAACTCCGGTTATCTTACAGATACATTGAATCTGGACACATTCTCTGCATATTTGATTTATCTTCATAAATAAGGTATATCCCTTATCCTTTTTTTAATTTAATGAGGTGGAAGCTTCTAAAAACCTCTAGATGGCTTGGCTAATTTTCAGATTTGGTCCCCACAAAGGATGTGCAATAATTGATTATCAACGGTGTGGATTTGATTACAATCTCGTCTAAAAATGAACATGAAAATCTTCGAGCCCATAACTTTATCAAATCTTCTGTAAATCTCCGAATGGCTTGACTAATCTTCAAATGGGGTCCCACAAAGGATGTGCAGCAATTGATTATTAAATGCGTGGATTTAATTGCAATTCCGTCTAAAAATGAACATGAAAATCTCCGGGCCCATAATTTTATCAATATAGATATGATTTGCACATTCTTGAGCTCCACAAATATCTACTCTAAGTTTTTCAAAAGAAGATCAAATGTTGATCAATCAAACTCTTCTTCTTTTATTCCAATCAAAATTGTTCTATTTAAATTATCTATTAATAATTTTAAATCTACAACTACTGCGGACCCTGCTATGTAGGATATTTCATCTGCTTGAACAGTGGGTTCTATGAGAAGTCTTCTACTATAATTAGTACTCTTCAATTGATATGATGAGTGGACCCTTCATTTGACTGATTTGCACATGGCTTTTGTTAGGGTCCACGTGGTGAATTTTTCAATCTACTTCTTTTCAAGCTTCAATTCAGCAATGCAAGGCCCAAGATGACTATGTGTTATTGAAAGTGGGTTCCGTGAGAGAGACATGCAATTCTCATTTTTGCACTTTCTAATTCAACATATCAAATGCTGAAGAGCCCATATTGAAGCGGAACTCATCCGAACAGAGTTCTACTCCAACTGGGACTCTTCGGAGAAAATTTGCAAAACATTATAAATTAATGCAGAAAATGTATGAAAAGTATGAGAATCTAGGTTCGTAGGTGAAAATGTCTGAAATGATGGAATCAGATGAATAATGATGCAATTCACCTAATTAAACCCCTAATTCATCATAAAATGATGCGTAAATTTGCAAATTTATGAACTCAACAAATCCCGATTCAAATCCAATTAGCATGAAACCCCTGTGCGATGCAGATGTTAAGTCTCGTGCGACTTGAATAATATATTAAAACTAATATCCCTTTCGTATAAATCCATTTATAACAAAATAATTAAATAAAAAATCAAATCAACTAAAAATTTATGAAAATCAAACATCTATTCCCTTAATCCACGTCAGCATACACATTTCATCTTAAAAATAAATGATTTATTCATTTATGCTCATTTCGACACTATATAAAAACTTTGAAAATAACCTTAATTTATAGAGTTGGAAAGCATAATTTTGAATTGGGTCACATCCACACGAATGGGCCCAAGAGACACATTTTATTGAAAAGTCACATATGTATTTAAAAAAAAACACATTCACAAATGGGCTCCAAGAAGGGGCACATTTGATTGAAAATGGACATATGTATTTTCGGGAAGACAAATTCAAAAGACACATTCACAAATGGGCCTAAGAAGCTGACGTGGCCTCTCTGAATGTCATAATTGAGTTTTTTTTTTTTCCCAAACCGCTTTACAGCTTTAAAGAGAAAGAATGTGGGGCCATCCCTGCATGCAAATATATAACTGTATTATATGGCAAAATATATAACTCTCTAATACCCTATCCAAACAAGAGGTTGGAACTAGATATGGACCCAAGCCCAAAAGTTTATAAAATAGCCACAAATAAGAGGGCCTTTCAGAAATTTTAAAGCCCAGGGGTTGTTTTACGATTAGCCCAAATCTCAGGGCGTTTTTCCGTAAAAATCCCTCATGGAGAGAGGAGCCCTTTTCTTCTCTCCCAAGAACATTACATATAAGTGCCATCTCCCCAAAGCAAAAAGTATTTCTCTCCTTGAGCCCTAAGCAATTCATCTGCAACTTTTCTCTTCAGATTCAAAACTCAAAACCCTAGGTTTGAAATCTAAGAATTGACAATGAGTCGAGGAACTGGAGCTGGTTACGATCGCCACATCACCATCTTCTCTCCAGAAGGTCGACTCTACCAAGTTGGTAAGCATTTCCCACAATCTTCTCCTATTCAATCCATCATTCAAAGATCTTAAAATCAATACTGAATACAAGATCAAGATCTCAATTGGTTTTTAAATCTAGGGTGTTCGCAGAAATAGAACATCTTGTTTGATTTTTAAGAATGTGAGTGGATCGATTTCTCTAGGGTTTCAGATGAACGCAAAGTAACGATTTTTTTGGTGCTTTTATTGGTATCGTCAGAGTATGCATTTAAGGCTGTGAAGGCGTCTGGGATCACTTCAATCGGAGTGAAAGGGAAGGACTCGGTCTGCGTTGTCACTCAGAAGAAGGTCCCGGTGAGTGCTTTGAAATGATGCCGTGACTTTGATTTAATCTCTGGTTTCAGTTTTTTTGGGGTTTTATCTGACTGCGTTTGGGTTGTGGAAAAAATGTGTGTAATGCAGGACAAGCTCTTGGATCAAACGAGTGTCACACATCTTTTTCCCATAACTAAATATCTCGGATTGCTCGCGACGGGCATGACAGGTTTCTCTCCTTAATTTACATTTTTTTGAACAAGAATGTGTTTTGTTATATACCAATAGAAAAAAAAAATGTGTTGATTGTATGAGTTATGTTAAGCATAACTGTGTTATAGATCCAGTCTGCTTGTTCATGATTAGGCAAACGTGATAGCATGGAAATTGGAAAATTTGAATCCAAGCCTTACATCAGGTGGGTCTCAAACAAACAGAAGAGTAGTCCATTCGATGGTTAATTCACCCACACCCATTGATTGTGGGACATCATGTAACTTTCTTCTGGCCATCCATTTCTCTTAGGTATTGACTCAACTGATGTGGGGCATTCCAACTTTCGGGCCAATGACGAGCAGACAGAAATTCTTTGAGATTTCTCTCTCTTTTTTTTTTTTTTTTTTTTTTTTTTTTCTGGTAATTTATGACTATTATAACTATAGTTTGATTGGCACTTGCATTTATCTAAAGAAAAAAAATGCTTGCCTGGAAGAAAAAAAAAACAAACATGCAAATGATTAAAAGATGATGCATGATGTGGGAAGTTGGCAAATTGACCATACTTGACTGTTAGGTCCTCCTAACTTCTAGAAAAGGCAATTGTAGATTCCATTGAGTTTGATACTAATATCTTTTAGCTGAGCGCAAGAAAACAATAATTTTTATCCATCACACCAAAATAACTGCACCCAATGATGTGAAATGATGAGGTAGGGCACCTCTATGTTTCTTACATAAGTACATAACAATCATTTAAATAGGTTCTCTGAATACCTTGCCCTTACACCTAGTCAAGTGAAAGTCTAATTACATTCTCATTATCTATGATGCCCAAATGTGGCATTTATATGGCAGGGGCACAAATTTTACTCATAAAAGTGAAGCATTGGATAGAGAAGTTGGAAAGAAACTATTAAACATGACCTTGCCTACATGGATCTAACGGAGGACATAACCCTAAACAGATTTGATTGGTGTCGTCAAATCCATATAGCCGACCCCACTTAGTGGGAAAAGGCTTGGTTTGGTTTAAAAGTGAAGCATTGGATATAATACATCATGATACGTCGCCAATTTTAAAGTGTCTCAGTATCATGTTATAGCTTACCATATTAAGTTAAAAATACATGTATGTTGATTTTCAGGCGTGCAAACTTAAAAACATTGAGACTGCAGTGCTTCTCAGGTGTACAATGATTGGCAGTCCATTCCATTTTTTTTAAAGGAAAAATATACTGACTCTTGATGGCACAAGCTTATGTACGTGCATGGCATGATTATATATTTTTCAACGTCTACGGCATACTCTAGCCTAGCTATTGAAGAGATGTCAAGATAATAATGATAAAAAAAAAAAACAACCAGTTAATGGTTCCAATCATCACTGTAAATCAGTTGGCTATCAACATTCACTAGATCTTATTTGTGACAGATGGCTGATTGCCTGATCTGCAAACTCCTTTTATATTGCAGAACCAGTGGGCCCCCGCCCCACCATTATGCCATGTCTGCTTTCAATAAAGTTGACCTTTTGTCATGCTAACTTCCTTGAATGAACTATTAATTTCTTAGGGGAAGCAGATACCGTGCATCAATTCACTATACATTGACTGTATGAGTAAAGGAGAGCACGCCTATATTATTATCATTGTTATTGTTGTTGTTGTTTTTTCTCTGATTAACTGAATCTGAAGAGAGAATATAGAGATATGGCAATGAGTATTACAAGCATTTTTTAATCAGTAGTCTGATATGGGTGTTTCATTTCCAGCGGATGCAAGATCACTGGTCCAACAAGCTAGGAAAGAAGCAGCTGAATTCCGATTCAAATGGGGATATGAAATGCCCGTGGATGTATTGGCTAAGTGGTAAGTGGTTGTCCCTTATTTCCTCTGTTACCTTGTTGTTTTGGGGAGAAAAAAGTAAAAAGAAAAAGCCCGCCTTCTATGTGCAAAATTGTAGGTTCTGCTGGTCAGTTCTTGGGGTGTGGTGGGGTGTGTATGTGTGTTGTGGGTTTGCACTTCCCGGTGCTAAGTTCCAGTGTTTCTAAACTTACATTCTCGTCAATGAGTTTTCTTCCCAAAATAAGGTTCTAGGCAGTCCTTAAGAGGCAAATTTCGAAGTTGATGGTGTAGACTTCCTTAGTGTGACCTTGAGAACAGTCCCTTTATTATAAACGTGCAATTGACAAAGGATACAAAATACTCAAACCTCTCTTCTGCAAGCCTAAAGCTGGAAGAAGAAAGGAGAAGGTGGGGTTTTAAAGAACTATACAAATGGGGTTCTAAAGTCCTGTATACTGTTTGGTGTTCTTTTGGTTGAGAGGTTTCTAGCAAATTGGCTACCTCGATTTTTGTTTGAATTTGTTTTGTCGCATCGGAACACATGTTACTCGTCTGAGTCTGACTGAATCTCACATTTTTTTTTATGTCAGTATATAGTATGAACAAAATGAACCAAGGACCAATGATTCCTAGTTTACACTCAATCAATATTTGACTGCATGCCTGAAGTGGCACCAAATATTCTTATTAGAGAATCAGGAATTAAAGTTAGCACTAAGAGAAGGGGACTAGAGAAATAGTCCATACATATGAAGGCCAAAAGTGTTCCAGGTACAAGGTCGGAAGTAGTTCAAAACTTAAAAGTGAGGTTAAGTTGTGGGGTCAGGGTTGACTAAGAACTAGGGATACATGGAGAAGTGCAATTCACAAAGGTGACCCCATATATGTCGAGTTTCTGTTGACATTTGTGGAGTCATCGTATTTGTCCACTAATTGTTTCATCCTTTAATGTGTGCAGGATAGCTGATAAATCCCAAATCTATACCCAACATGCTTATATGAGACCTCTTGGAGTAGGTCTGCTTCTGTCCTTCCTACCATTTATTTAAAAGCCTACTATGAAGATAAGACTTATGCTGCAAGCAAGAAATCTAATTTAAGAGCTGTAATCATTCAGTTCTGCTGCTGTATTATTTTGCCCTGAGTGTTTCCCTTTTTTTTTTTAAACTATGAAGCTGCCATGATTTTGGGTATTGATGATGAAAATGGGCCTCAGCTCTTCAAGTGTGACCCAGCTGGTCATTTTTTTGGTCATAAGGTATTTTTTACACTATACAGTTTCATGTTGAAAGTTCTTCTTCAAGAATGTTTGCATTTTCATTTTCTTAAAGTTCATGAAATTTTAACACAATTGATTCTTAAATGACTATGTCAATGGATTGAATGATTTGGAGACATTTCATTTATATATACTGATTGATCATAAACTTTATGTTCTCTTATTTTGACACTAAATAAGCAGTAACTACCCGGCTATATATTGGAATCCCGTTCTTAATTGCTTAATTTCTTGTACCAGGCTACAAGTGCTGGCCTGAAAGAGCAAGAGGCGATCAACTTTCTTGAAAAGAAAATGAAGAATGATCCCGCGTTCTCCTACGAGGAGACAGTGCAGGTAAGTGTTTTTTTTTTTTTCAAATGTTTGTACTTGGTCATCTTTTTGTTTTTCATTTGGAAAAAGAAGTATATCTATTCTCCTTTTACTGCACATGGTTGAGTATATAGTCTAAAATTGTGATAAGCTACCACACTCACTACCATGCCCAATGCTTGTTTAGTTTATTTAGAATGCTTGAAGGGCACTGTTATATCAGATCTAATTGGTAACTTACCCCTCTTTCTCTCTCTCTCTCTCTCATGGAAATGGTAGTTATATTAAAACCTAAAATAACGTACAGAGCTAAAAAAAAAATAATCAAACATTATAGAACAAAGCTGAAATATTGGCTCAATCTAGATTAGCAAACATTATTTGCACCCTGAAGAACTTGGTAAAAGATGAACTTACTTTTCTTTAATTAGTGAAATGCCCAAAAAACTCTATTATTTTAAGATTAGGACCGATACTAATCGGAAACACGTGCAATGCATGTGCTGAAAATATAAAGAAATGAAATGAAAATAACACTTAAAAGTTTAAAAATGAAAGAAAAAAACAAATGTTAGCCTAAAATAAAGCACGAATTACGAGTTGTGTGAGAATTTATTTTTTGAAAAAAACATTTATAAGAGATTTGATGTAAAGTGACTAATGATCACCCTAGTAAATTAAATCATAGCAAAATGATGGTCTCATCTAGGTCTACACCTCAATTCTTTAATACTCCTTTAATGACACTCCCTTCCCTAAGAATTCAATGCAGTATCCTAGTAGACAAATGGGCTCTTATAATGAAATATGTTACCAATTATAGTGTTGTTCTATTCGTGGAGTTAACTTTGCGGGGCTTACTCAAGACTGGCTCTAATTATATTATAGAGTCGAATGGGAAGGATTCGTCATGGTTGAAAGTTGGCATAGTAAGCATACATGGAGACAATGTATCAAGATTAGAAGAACTACCTAAAAAGCTTAGAATGACACTAAATTCCTTGAAAAACATTTGATTTAATTACTAAACTTCAATAGAGATTCAATGATTTAATAGTGAGACCTATACGACTCTGCGGTTCCACTAGTATCCTTATACTGGTTCTTAGATTTTTCGTCAAATTAAAATTCACATGTGACGGCATGGACTGCAGGCCTACAACAGCTGCGAACTGCTGTGTTGCCATGGCACATCACTTTTCCTCTCTGCCTCGACCACATTTTAAACCATGCTCGGGAAGGATTATTTCAATCAAATGATCATATCTTGACCACTAAGCACGTTTTTTTACTAATGGCGACATATGCACTTTAGGCTAGACTTGATAATAAGTGGTTGAAATTGATTGATTGGACTGTCTGTGGGGGCCAGAGTTGCAGCTGGCAGCATGGTAAATTCACACTTTACAGTAGAACTATGTTAGTATTGACTATTGAGCATAATGGTCTGTGAAATTTACCATGAAGATAATATTTTTTAAAATCATTTGATAATTTTTATAGGTACCCTGAAACTAATTATTTGAAAATCCCCCTTGATGAATTGGCACTGACCTGAGTCTCTCAGATCATAACGATATTTATTGTTACATTGAAACCTACCTTGTCACTCACTGATTTCACATGGTATCTTGGGGTGACAGACCTCATGTCTCTCTCCTATCAGTCAGTGTTTTATTTGGGCTCTGAAGTGATACTGTTTGATTCATTTGTGCATTGAAATGTGTGTCCATATTGTTTCTGTTAAACTTAGCTTCTATTAATGGTCTAACATTGCTGCCGTTTTATCATTTAGACTGCAATATCTGCCCTCCAATCTGTCCTACAAGAGGATTTCAAGGCCACTGAAATTGAGGTATTCATCTTATTTTGCTTCATATACCATTGAGCTTAATTTTGTAACTCACATAACTATCTTGACAAATATGCTGGTGATATAGTTACTAGTGTTGATCTGTTACTGCTTGCCATTGTTCAAGTTTTCTGGACCAAAGGAAAATGGGACCATTCATAGACAAATGCCTATATTGCCAATGGTTTGAATAATTTGGATGAGGTGTATTAGAGTCACTAGATGGTTGACGACTTATTATTTAACGACATAAATCAGTTTTGGCTGGAGATCATTATTTAACGACATAAATCAGTATTGGCTGGAGATCATGGTAACGGCAGGCCACTGGTCTCCTACTTCCTGCTGCTCCAGTTTCCAAGAACATTGAAGAGCAGCTAAAATCTCATTTTCATTTTATTCCGAAATCTAGAATTTGAGAGCTCTTTTTGCTATATTAGGAATATTTTGCAAAAAACAAAGTCATTTAAAAACTGAAAAGAAAATTTTGGAGAATAAAGAGAATCTTTTAAAAATATATAAATCAAAAGATTTTTTATTTTAGATAACTCATGCAAATTTTTCTTAAATTTTGCAAATAGATTTTTTTATGGAAAACATTTCTGTTTTCTTAAATTATCTTAAAATTCTCAGTGTAATTGGGTTTCAAGAAATTCTCATGAACATATTGCTATATTTTAACATTATTGCAAATATTTGTCACATTGATTTGGGTAAGTGCATAGCCTTGGCTTCTTTTATTTACAAAAACGTGCAAAAGGTAAGAATTCCTAAGTTATAAGCCATGCAACCATATAAATTTCTGCACCAGCGTTTTCAAGCTAAGGACTTGTTTTTGACAGTGTGATGGATATTTCTTCCCTGGATAAGAGTATCTGCAGGTAGGCAACCAGTAAATAGATAATCTAATATGTAGGCATTTTCAACTTGTTAGATGATATGCTTCTAACTGAGAAAAGCACCCAAACGACCCAAACGCTATCTGCACATCAGGACACCATATATATTTCCCTGAAGTAATTCAGATCCTAGTTTTCAAAGCTGCCCGACTGGGCTGTCTTGCCTCTGTTGCCTGTCACAAATTTTGACATGAAACTTGCCTACAAAATTCACTTTACATAACATATAATGCTTATCTCTAGATATCAATCAAGCAACAATGATTTTTCTTTATCATCATCGCCACCTGTATTCTTTAATAAAATTAAAGTAAATATTTAAAAAAATCATCATCATTACCATTAAGGAAAAAAGTATCATCATCATTATAGTAATAAGAAATATGACAACCCTCTTGTCTAGAGATAACAATGATGCTGACTTTCTATAGAAAAAATCTCTCTTACTATACAATGTTAGGCATTGAACCTATATTTTCTCTTGAGAAATAGGATATTAGCATCTAAAGAAATTTAAATATAAAATTTGACACTTCATCCATAAACTATAAAAGATTACTAATTTATTTAATTTTTTGACATTAAAAAAATGATCGCTACACCTTCAATAAGCACTGCTCTACCTCATTTGAAAGGCAGTCCTTTTTATTAATCTTTTTTTGAATGATTACAAAAGGGTTTGTAATCGAAGGGTAACATGTCTCTCCATTTTCAACTGAGGACTTGGAACCTAGTTCCTGTTTTGAATTCATTTTTTGGTCCTCATGCTTAAAAGTTAAGGTGCACAAGTGCAGGTACGAGTACAAGAATCCAACATCTGTATGCGGTGCCCAATTTGGCAAACCCCAAAATGTAGGCCGTCAATTCAGCAGAACATCTAAAAATATTTTAATAATTTTATACTTTTTAATTTTAAGGAATGGCGCCTGCTTTCTCTATACAAGGAACTAATAAGCATTGCAATAATTTATTTAGATTTCAAAAGAAATAAATAATAATAACGATAATAATAACGACAACAACAACATTATTCTGTAGCCAATTACACAGTCTAAACTAGATCTGGAAGTCTAATTGTTGTAAAGAACCAACAAGGTAATTTATGTTGGTCATACCTTTCCCATTTCAAAGAATGCTTGCAAGATTGGGTCAGCAGAGTTGTATTCATGGATGTTTTGTATCCTTTCATGTTGATCTATTTTTAGTTGAGAACACAGAATTTTTAAGCATGACCTTGAATTGGTGATTCAATAGGTGGGAGTCGTGAGAAAAGAAAATCCAGTTTTCAGAGTGCTGTCGACGGAGGAGATTGACGAGCACTTAACAGCTATAAGTGAGCGTGATTGAGGGCGTAGCCAGTGGTGGCAATGCTAAGAGAGTTTGTGATTTATTGTAGCTTGCCAGTGTCTCTTTAACTGTATCTGTTTGTTATGGTAATATGCAAACTCTCTGAAACTCCAAACCCTCTAAAATGCTATTTGCCATGCCTGAGACTGTAGGATGATAGACATAAAACATGTCATTTGTTTTTGTTTATGGGCGTGATTGTTTAATTCCTGAGTTGAATTTCCGGTCTTTTCTTTCAATTGGTTAATTTTTTATAGTTTTTAAGCAATGTCTTTCTGTAAAGGGGCTAAAAGTGAAGGATTGCCATTCAGAGAGAGAGAGAGAGAGAGAGCATACGAAATTAATAACCACCCATGGTACAAATCTCCACCTTATGCTCACCTTGTTAATGTTCTTATTTAGGGCTGCTTGTTTTGTTAGAAGACGCACAATGGGCTATCAAGGCTCCTTTTCATTGCTCGGCATTGAATTCTTAGGACTGTCAAGTTTATTTATTTATTTATTTATTTTATTATTATTATTTTTTTAATGACGTTTATATTTCTGAAATCTTTGTCCCAATAGGACTTAATCCCTTGGGTGACAACCGCTGAAATATATATATATATATATAACACCCAGCAAATCTGGTGCGGGTTTCAAACGTGCGTGGGGAGCTAACCCTTGCCTTGTATGACTCCCAATCCCAGGTGGGTAAGTGGTCTAAAGTTGGCGAGGAGAGGTGAAATCTATGAATGACGGCAATCAAATACTGTACCTTCTAGCAGGAATTGGTCATTCGCCACTACCTAGTAAATCAAATACTAGAAAAGTGGGCTCCCATCTGACATCTCCGCCATATTTCCTCTAGTTGTCTATTTTCATTGTGGGCTCTTTATAACATTGAGAAGGTGTATGCAAGTAATATGCCAGGATAAGAGAAAGGGAAAAAAAAAAAAAAAGCAGACGCAGGTGGTTTATCTTAAGATCAGAGGGACAGATGAGGGAAATGTGAGATTGAAAGGCACCTATGGCCAGCAGTATTTGTCAAACTCACCACGAGGGCCAAGTTGGAGGTGTTATTATGAGAGTGCCTAATCCATTTGGCTTGCTTGAATGACTGGAAAGAGCATTGAGCGGCCCTTGGAAGCGAGAGCTAAAGAAAAATAAATTAAGAAACTATGATTGCGGCTCCTGCATAGTTAATAAATTCTTCCATCTCCTGTCTTCAGGAGGAAGGGAAAAAAAAAGAAGCAAACATTTGTCATGGATCTTTCTACACAAGTTCTAGTCATACAACCATTCCTCCATTAGAAAGATTCCTAACCCAAGAAGAACCGGTTACTCTGAAACAACCCATATCACCAGAGGACATTAGGGACTCGAACTCAAGTACTCAACACACCTGTGTCCCTTCCTACTCTCATTTTTATTTGTTAGGAAAGCTGCAATAAGAAATCGACTTAAAGTCAGTGCTCAAAAAACCCATCTCCAACTTACTATGCAATCAATCTTCAGGCACCCAACTGAGTGTCATAAGCATTTAGATCAGATTTCCTTCATTCGACTTCCATCAGGTCAAATGAGATGATTCAAATCTGAAACCCATTTGACTATTTTGGTCGAAAGGTTTGTTATCACACTGTTGGTGGTGTTCAAATTAAAAATAATATTATCTCAAAGTTGTTGCCCCCAAGATAGTGGGGGCAATGCTTTGATGATGATGACGTGGAAGTTGTTGCATTTTGTTTGTGCTGTCTCCATTTCCTTCCCTCCACACTCCACAGGATTCAGAATTGATCATAACTGGAATCCTAGAGAGGCGCACATTTTACATGCAAACTGGTTCATTTGAAAATCTATTATATGATTAGTAACTTTTTGACCTAAACAAAAATTGGTACACAGAGCTGATATTGATTTGAGGGTAAAGAGGCAGGAATAAAGTACCAACTATTTCCAAAGCTGCACCTATTTTCTACAGTGAATACCAGAGGATGCCCAAATGCAATTGAAATCAGGGGAAGTGCTGAAATGCACCTTAAATTGTTGGGTAAGGAATTAAGAAGTTAATTCCTATTCAGGAATTCAGCAAAAATCTAATACAATAGGATTTATGGGTTTGGCCTCATTTTAAAATTTATTTATATTTTTAAATAAAAATTGATTGAAATCAGGGGAAATTCCTGAAATGTACCCTAAATTATTGGGCAAGGAATTAAGAATTCAATTTTAATTCAGGAATTCAGCAAAGTTTAAAGGAAGTGGACTAGTAACCAATGCATTTTTGCCAAAGGCGCAGAAAAGTAAAATATTAACTGTGGAGATCTAAAAGGGCCATCACACAATCTGCCTTTGATAAGGAAATGATGACCTAGCCATAAAACTAGCTAGGAAACTGACAATCCCATTAAGATTTTCAACTTAACCCCTCACTCCTTGGTCCTCATTTCAAACCCCATTTCATATAGATTCCTAGGATTTCAGTTTCAAATTAGGCGAACAGGCCTTAAAGCTAATTTTCATACAGTTACTTGAACTAGCTCCAAAGAAGCCTGACATGGTTAGGAGTAGGATGATGGGAATTTTATTTTTATTTTTATTGCCCTTAACACTGCAAAGATAATTGGTTACCCTGCAAAAGGACCACCTCACTACAGAGCATTCAAGCTGTAGGATTAAGGAAATCATTCAAGTTGTAGAATTGAGGAAATTAAGTACTTCATCATATGCATATTTTATGTATGATACAGCTAGCAGTTATACTCTATGAAATGCTCATTTGACTAAAATGAGATGGAATCATGAGGACAAGAACCTGTAGTATGGGAAGTAGAATAAGAGAAACATGAGTAAAAGGCCTATAGCTGTGACTGGAATTGTAATGACAAATTACCTATACATACAATCACAATTCACAACCATATCCACTAGAATACCAGACTTTAATTTAGAGAAACCCATGGATTGTTTCATTCTCAAGAAATGAGAAATCTTCAACTTTCTTCCTGTACAGTGTTTAACTGCAGCAGCAGCAAGAGAACTACTGACCATACAATGCGAAACTAATATAAACAGCGACTTACAGCCAAAGCTGTCTTCTGCTGCTGTAAATGAATCAAAGAACATAGAAATGCAATTGCAATATTCCGATGATCGGCAGCCGCCAATACAACCCGGAAGAAGCCTAAACATCTGACAATCTTCACCCACTTGCTGAATTCAATTCACCATCTTCCACTTGAAACATGAACGAAAATATCAACCATTACCCACCACCAGCATAATCAACTCTATCATAGCCGTGCAAGATGTTCATGGATTCATGGATCAGAGGGAGCTTTTGTACTCTGAGCATTTCCTCCCTGCTCAACATCAGCAGCAGTGGGGCTAGAAGGAATGACCCTTTTCTCCCTACTCAAAAGCCTCTTCAGTGACCTCAAACGCGTTGCTGCTGTTGGAGATTTCAGTTCTTCCTCTGGGAACCGAATAGAGGATGATGAGGGAAATGAAAAACTATCTGTCAATTGCCTTGGCACATCAATCACCAACATTCCATTTCCCTCCAATTTAGTCGGAGGCGAATCAGAGGAAGAAGAAGGCCCTTCTTCTGCAGCCAAAGACACACCTGTGCTGACCTGATCTTGGGTGCCCCAGAACAAGATGTTTGTGGGGAAATTCGGCGATTCCGTCGAATGCCCAACTGCTGAATTCAGCTCAGGAACTGGGATTTCCTCTTCATCAGACTCCGGGGACGAGGAGGAATCCGATGAAGCGACGACATTTCTGCAGAGCGGGCAAGTAGAATGAGATTGGAACCACATGTCTATGCATTCAAGATGGAACCCATGATTGCATATGGGGAGGAGGCGTGCCTTCTCGCCTTCGGCCAATTCACATAAGCAGACGGCGCATTCCAATCCTTCCTTGAACTTGCTGGGCTTGAAGAGGACGACCGGGAGCGATTGAATGAGGGAAGGCTCGAGGCCCCGACGGGGAGCGAGAACGGAGTCCCGGTCACCGCCGAAGACGAAGCGGCGGCGGGACTGGGAGCGCGCCGCCGTGCCGTTGCGGCCCCAGTACCATTTGGCATAGAGATGGAGGAAGATGACAAAGACGACCGCCAGGAAGAGAAGGATAATCGCTGCAAACATGACCTTGCCGCTGAAGGAAATGGCAGCAGAGCCATTGAGGCTATTGCCCAAGTCAGTATCACCCATGATTTCTTTTTTTCTTTTTTTTGTCTCTCTCTCTCTCTCTCTTAAGATCCAAATGGGAGTTAGCTAGGGTTTTAGCTTTGAGTTCCAAGATTTTTTTTTTTTTTAAGCTTTGAGCTGCAAGTTCCAACAATAGAAAAGCAAAATCCAGAAAGGATTTTCTCTTCTTTAAGCTGAAACTCAAATTAGACACAAGAACCCAGCTAAAGATTTCCCTCTCTATCTGTGAACAAATCCCACATATAACAGCAAAACCCAGAAATGATTTTTTTTCTTTCAAATTTCTCTATATAAAATCCAGATCTGAGAATAACCTATCAAAACAAAACCCCCAATAAGCAATCAAAAGAACCAGAAAGGATTCTCACCTTTTCTGATATCTGAAATCCAAGTACTTAAAAAAAAAAAAAAAAAAAAAAACTAGAAAGCACTCCCTCCTACACCCTTAATTTTTTCTTCTCCTCCTCTCAAGATATAGAACTATTTCTCTCACTCTTCAAAAAGTTTTTGGAGAAAAGTTTGTTATATAGGTGGGATGGAAACACTAGAATTGAAAATTTCAAGAGCAAGAGACCAAAGAGATTTCAAAGAAGGTGGTGAGGGGGTTGAATTGAAAATGAATCAGTTTGTTGGAATTGGATGACTGACCGAGAAAAGGACGCTGTAGAGGCCGCCATCTTCTCTCTACACACTACACTAGACTAGAGGAGACGACTTCATACTACACGTCTCTTCTTGGGTCTTTCTGTAACTTCGTCCCAAAGGGTTTCCCTAGTCGACACGTCTTGTGGGTCCATGCTGTTTGAGTTGCTGGACTTGTGCCAATTGCCAAAGGAACTTGTTGAGGGAGTTCAACGGCTGAGAGGGTTAGATTCATAGTTGTTAATATTTTTCTGAACCCATTTGGGTCAGGACTTCAAAACGAAATGTTTATGAGATATATTAGAGTTATTTTTTTTAAAAATAAGTTAAATCAAAATATATGCATATATTTAAAAAATAAAATATGATTTATCTATTTATTTTATTATAATAAAATAATATTATAATATATAAATATAAGATTTAAGTACGTTCCTTGCCACAATAAAGTTTAAATATAATTTCTATAGTAATAGAAGTTAAAAGCCTTTAATATTGAAGTTTGACACATTTCCCGCAACATTTCAATCATTTCAAAAATAACAACTTTTAAAATTGAAGTTTGAATGCATTCTCAACAAAATTTATCAGAATTTTCAGCCATTTTGGTCAATTTTCTGTAGAGATTCATATTTTCAGCCAAAATTGATAACTATTGTTTGTTTGTTTGTTTGCTGCTCAAGTGAGACACAGTCCTGCAGTCATAATCATCAGAATGGTGAAACTTATTGGCAGGTGATTGGTTCACAAATAACCCATGAAGGTTGTTGTCTCCAAAAATTGTTTGGTCTCTTTGTTTGTGTTAGTATATATAGAAATTGAATGAGTAAAGTGGTTAAAGATAAAGATTTAAGTTGTTTTTTTTTAATGAATAGAAAATAATATTTAAAAAAATAGAATTAAAAGAAGATTTTGTTTTATGCTATCGTTGAAATTTCATGTTTTAATCATTCTTTGTATTTTAATGCAAACAAAGACGGTCTAAATATTTTTTATTTTTATATTTATACTCGAAATAATGTAGAAAAGAGATAATTTTTTTATTATTAAAAATAATAAATAAATATAAAATCTCCTTATAATTCTCCTCGTAAGAAAGATGCTGTAAGAAACGGTTTCGGGTAAATCTTTTGATATCGCGGACAATGGCAAGGTGTACCAAACCGAAATGGAAATGCTCCAGTGGACACCAGGTGCTGCATCCACATCAGGCCAAGTCACTGCTTTATCTGCACGAATGACAAAGAGGATAAGGTTGGACAAACTTTGACCTAAAAAGGGACCAATATTAGCTCAATCTTAGCCCTTAATTTCATTATTTCAAGGTTTAATGGTTTTTTTTTTCTTTTTAACGAAGGTTCCCAATTCTTTGGTTTCTGAAGAGGGGGAATCGGTGGTCAATACCAAGACCTCTAGCTCTGAAAAAGGGAGTAACCGTGGTCCTGACCACTCGGTCAACCCCTTCATTTTATTAATGCCCATGTAGTGTCTAGATTTTATGGTATTTAAATCCAACTAGATTATTTGGGAAATATACATAGGATTCAATTTTTTGGGCCAGGTCCATCGATCATAAATATATAATATTTTGATAGATAAAAGGATGGGTGAAATGGACAAAATAGTTATCATAATTTCTGTATTTATCAATGTATCGATGGACATATGCATTTGGTCTAGTTATAAATGAACATTATTGTGATCATCATCCTCAATATCATCTACTAAAAAGCTTACATATGGTCACTAATTAACTCATATTGATCTGTATTCTATTATCACAAGAGAACCCCAGTTTGTTGTTAGTGGCCATACTCAATATTTGAATCTCTATTGGGAGTAAATTGCTGAAGATAAAATTAATTTTATAACATAAAAATAAATAAATACAAGATAAAATGTTCTTATTATTGTTTCTATAATTAGTTCCAATTTTCACCTTTTTTCCAGTTTGTTCTTATTTTGTTTCTAAGATCAACTATATGATTTAAAAAAAAAAAAAACAAACTATTTTTATATATTAAAAGATAAAATACAATTCCTTATTATGGCATGTTTGTTCACATGAGAGTAAAAGATGAGCAAGGGAGAAATGCCATCTTATCCTACAAATAAGATGCATCAATTCTCACGAGACTATATAGGAATCAACCCTTGGCCATGGTACCTTCTTACACCTGAGTGCTCTCTTACTTTATCTAAGGTTTACTTCCTTCATTAGTAGGTTCAATAAGGTCTGGCTCTCTTAGTTCGGGCAAAAAAATAAAATAAAAAGAGGTGTGAGACCAAATCATAAATAAAGTTCAAAAGGATGAGATGAATTAAAGTAAAAAGAAAAATCACTACACTTTAGAGTACAGTAAAGTATCTTATGTCATTTATTTTTCTTTTGCTCTCTAGTCTCTTCTCATTGCCTTTTTAAAAACCCATTTTAAACGCGTGCCTTGCACGAACTTCTAATTACTGACGGCTTAGTATGTGCCTGTGTACTTCCAAGTTGTGGGCCTCTTTTCAGATTAAAATACAGATCATGATGGGTCTTCCTCAGCTTGAAGGAATGGAAAGATGAGGCCACTAGCTCAGTGAGACACTTTGTCTATTATGATTCATGCGTGTACTCTATCTGGAAAGCTCAACTTTAGGCTGAACTACATGAGCCTAGATTTAACCCCAAATAAGGATCAAACGGTCCAGCCCGACTCAGTGCCTAAATCCCAGATCCCAAACTTCCTGATACAAAACATAGAAGGTCATAAAATCCCCAAATCCAAATAAGGATCGAGCTACGGAACGTGCCGTTTTTAGTCATCATCATTATCATCAAAGTTTTATCCCAATTACATTAGATTTACTGTACGAATTTTACCACAATGTCACTTTAGTTTATCTTGAGCCAAATCCACACACACTTACGTGCACCCACACACGCACACACATTAGGGGGAAAAGGGGGCAGCTGATCTAACTACTTTTACATTATAGGTGAAAAATAGAACTCAATCAAGAAGATTTCAGAGTAAGAATAAGATGATTAGAATCATTGAATGAACAATACTTCTCAGTTACACTTTATCCAAATAAAATCAATAATTCAGGCAGTCTATGGCAAAAACTAATGTGGGTCAGACGTTACAACTTCCTTTTTCTTTTTGTGTGTGTAGGTGCACGGTTTGATGTTTGACTAAAATCATCAAAGAGAGTAGAATTAATTCAATATAAGTTAAAACCATCAAGTAATGGCTGTTGTGCAATGGTAACAACCAACAAGTTGGTGAACAATCTGGTGCCATTTAGACTATCTAACTGTATGCCATATTCATGCCACCAAATTTAAAATAAGGAATTGTAAAAAGAAAAAATCAAATGCAAAGGCCTAATGATAGTTCAACCTTTATTTTCCTAATATGATAAATACTTACACACCCACACACCCCTCTTAAACAAGTCCCTTAACTTTGACAGTTTTTGTGGAGAAGAAAGTGTCTCACCACTGAGCCACTAGTGGATTGACAATGATATTTGAGACTGGCCAAATTCAAAAGAGTTTCAGAGGGACATACGAAAAGCTGCAAGAAGGCACTTTGTAGGGTCCGCATGGTTGCATTCATGAGGGCAGAAAGGATTTGAAGGGGTAATACGAATTGTGGTGTTAATTAAATAACTAGCATAATAACCTGTGCTGAGCACAGATATGGCCAATATTACAATTTAAGTATTCATGCATTAAAAAAATTCATATTTTTATAAAGAAAGCAAAAGAAAAAAAAAAAAAAAGATATGAGTACCTATTTATGTAATCCAAGAATTAGTGGCGTAAAAAGAAAATATGAGAAATATTGAAGTAGAAAGGGGATTTAGGATTGGAATAGAAATGGAATGGCAGAGTTCGAATGAAAACAGAGTTTTTGCGAAAGAAGAAAAGTGGAGGGTAGATAAGTGGCTTTGAAATACAAATAAAGTAGGTAGTTGTATCAGATAGAGTGGGGAGAATATGCAAGATTTTGAAAAGAAAAAAAAGCAACGCAACTTCGGGTCAAAATTATAACCGAAAATCAAAATTGAATTCAAAACCTTCCTCTTTAATATAGTATAATTGTAATCTTGTGTTTGAGGGCCTCTAAGAAGGGGAAAAACAGATGGTATAAAAAGTTTAAGATCCAAATGGCCAACTATCCATTTTTCCGCGCCCTCTTAACACATATAGCAATTGTCTTTGATGACCTCAGAATTTCGCCCATGGTGTGTTCTTGCCCCCCTAACCAAAGGTAGAAATCCTTGCCCAACCTGCTAATCTGCAGTGCTTAAGAAAATGGTGATAGAAATAATAAAGAATACCAAACGACATTCATGGAAAGCTTTATCATTTGTATGGTTCACCATGATGATTAAGGCTACGCTACTCATTAAGAATGTCTTAAAAATGCCTTAAAAATGCTTATGAAGAAAACCACCTTTTTCTATTTTCAGTTGGAGTACAAGTAATATGGGCCGAGCCATTGTCCTAAAAGTCATTAGCCACTCAATAATATCAGTCATTATCCACTTTGAATCTGAGTCCCCACTTTCAAGCCGAGTGGCATTAATTATGGTAGATTTAAAGGCTTGTACTTTACATGTGGTTTTTAATATTCTTCCAGGGACTCACCAGAGCCTCTGACCTAATCCGCTGAGCAGTCGTGTTTGACCAAATCGATTGAACATCTATTCTAGTTGGTTTTGGAATTGTGAATAATGGGTGAATTGCAATTCACTTTACAGTGGACATACCATGCCCAGGCCCAAACCCAAACCCACTAACATAATCAAGCTCTCTTTAAATTAACATCAACTCGGATCTCACTAAAATCTTAATCAACAACACATGATTTATACTTCGATTATCATCATTCTCTTTTCTCCCTTTTGATCACATGTCAGCTCCATGACAGTTCAAGTTAAAATGAAGCCAATAAATAGGGGTTAGTTTTTTGCTATACTGATTTGGATGTTAAAAAGGTCACCCTAAACCTTTGGTAAAGGGCCTCTTTGTTTGCAAGATTTTTAAAAATTCTTGTTGCAAGAGTGCCTTTAGACTTTCTAAATGCTCTTCCTGATGAGTGTCCAAACATTTTTAAAGTTGGAATCTGAAAATATATGAAAGTCAAAATTGACAATTATTAAGCTTGATTTGGCTCAAAATAGATTAGAATGGAAAAACAAAATTCATGTAACCATGTAACCAACACCAATATAATTAGGATAATGCTTCGTTGATGATGAAGATTTCTTAAGTCTCACTAGTGAGACAAGAAATTTCACATGGAGCTATTCAAATTTTCAAACTATGAAGTTTCGGCTGCCGAAAATTTCCTCCTCCTTAGCGGCAATCCTGTCTCGACAGGAAATATCGAAAATAAGAGCTTGAAGGGGTAAATACTTTATGCCCCAGTTTGGCAATTTCCAACACGAAACACTCCAAATTACAGAAAGCTACTGATGATGTTTATCATTTGCTTTGACCGAGCTAAAGCGTGTTCAAGGATTAGAAAAAAGTGGGTTCACATCATCCAAGTAGATATAGAGTCAAAAAGATTCTCAAATGAGGATTAGAAAAGTCCAAGTCATCTTAAAAGAGAATGTGATGATCCGTGTGAATGATGTTTCGCCATTTTGCTGTTGTGAGTGGGGGAATTACGCTTGTTGACGCGTACACAGGTGAAAGTGAATAGAATCATTGACCGCTAAGTCATCTTTACTCGTTTACTCGACTCCCAACATAAGTTCTTAGAAAGAAAAGGGAATACATAAAAACGCAAGTTGGAAAGAAGATTGACAGACAAGAGATGACTTGTCTTGTCTGGTTGTTGGACACAATTACACAAAGATGGTAGCTTTATTCTTAAAAATCCCTAGTTTAATTGGATACTTGGATAAATTATTTTCTTACACTTGAACGGAAGGATGGTCCCAAATGTCAGTAGACACATGGGCCGACTAGGATGGAAATGGGGTCCAGGCCTTATTCAGACTCCGTTGGGAGCCAAACCCAACTTGGGTCTAACCCAACTCTTACCTCGGTGGTAAGAGGGGTTGATGCTCACCTGGCTGCTAAGGATTCGAACCCTAGACATGTCTCATTTCCTCATCTGAGAGCCTCTTGACCTCACCCAAGGGCTCACCCAATGGTGTGGGCTCAATGGGCCCCAGGTAACCTGTCCTTATGCCTGGAACGAAGCTGAGAGTGTATCAGCTGGATCAGTTGAGCAAAAATCAATGTTATAGTCTATAGATCATTTCAGGGTGATTTTATTTTGGGGTACCAGATGGTAGCAATTGGCCCGCATTGGCCATATTCGCAATGCCCATCACCGATATTGATTATAAAAGAGGATGGATATTAGGAATAATATTGCATAGAAACATCTCAAAAGACAAATACCTCCAGCCTCTACTGATGCCAAAAATGGGCCAAAACTATGTTCTTAGAACCCATCCCATGTCACCTCTAGGAATCTGTTGAAATTCAGCTCTACCATAAGTTGACGCCATTCCCTTTCTGTTTTCATTTCGGATCACTTGTTCACACAAATAAAATCGAAGCTGATGGTCAATTGACAATGGATTATTAAAAATGTGAGTGATAAAAGATATAAGTGGAAATCTTGATCGGTCCTTCACTGTGTCTTAGGATTTGATTTACTAGGGCGGTGACTAGGAAATGATTCCCCATCTTTCCTTGATTCTCTTACTGTTGAGGGGAGATTATTTGATATCATTTTTGGATATTCACTTTTATTTGTTCAATTTTACCTACTTTAAGAAATAGGAATCATAGAACTCTTAGTAATCCAACTACACGTGACAATGTAAAAAATTCATTTTAGTTTGTACCCTACCTTCTAGCTCTTTGGGGGTCCAAGGTGAAACTCTCCATTCACTTTCTCAGGGTCTTAAATCTGATGATGACTAGAACCTAAATCATCCAAGTCATCTGACCAGAAATTCTAGAAGGGGTTGACTTTCGTGGCATATACCCGCTGAAAGGTCTCTTAATTGGTAAGGCCACTTCCACTATTTCTGCATTTTTGTAATAAGGAGCCTGTCCTCCATTAAAGAAAATCAATGCATCTGAACGGCGATGATCACAAGATGGGCGTTTCCTATAGATGAATAGTATGTTAGAATAAATGAGACTCACAGGTTTTTTTGTTGTAGACCATAGATCATGGAGCCCAGAGCTGCACGAGCATGAAATGAACGCAGGCAAATATGTGGTTGACAACGGGATCCTTATGACGGTGGTCATGGTCAACGAAAAACCGCAATCACGGGATATATTAGAATTTAGTAAGTTACATTGTAAGGGATCAGACTCAAAGGATCGATCATCCAATCCAAATTGGACTGAAGGAGCAGGAAAACCATATTCACGCATTACCTTTTTTCCATGATGTCAGTATCAATTTCTACAGGTGCAAGTGCAACCAACGGTTCACTGATCCAGATCACCAATAGACCCGCCTTGTATAGACCATGCCCTAAAATCTTCAACAGGGACAATTCTAAGAGCATTTTGAATCTCTCTACACCAAGTGCAGGTTATTCAGTTTTCCCAGAATGGATGGTTTAATAGGTTTGTGTAACCTTAGTTATACTTGGTAATAATTGTTCTGTCATAAACCATTAGAGGTAGTCAGTGTTGCAGATAATCGGAGTTACTCTTATTTTTTTCGCTGATCCAACATGACTATTCCCGACGCACATGCACAACCTTGCAACACACGTGCACTAGGTAAAGCTGGGGTGGGTGTCTAACACACAATTTGGAGAGCAAACTCGCGACTTGTGCCAGTGAACCATCACGCAGGCGGGTGAATAATCAGAGTTATTTAATTGCATAGTAACTAGACATCCAAGTTCAAAGGATCCAAAAAGGTCATAAGTCTTCATTAGCGACTAATTTCCCAAAGCACAAGATCTCATCCCTGAATATAAAGCATGTCAAACAAAGGTCCAGATTCCACCACCGAGGGAAGCTCTGGCTACAATATATCACATATGAGAGGACCATGCATCTTGGACAAATATCAAAGAAATAGATGAATTATGAAGGAACGCATCCCCAGATATTACTTAAAACAACACTACTATACATCACCTACAAATATTACAGGCAAGCAGCTAGATAAAATGTGAAGTAATAGAGACTAAGAATTAAACATGAATTTTCATTTTCTTTTTTTGCGTGAATGGCAACGATAATTGTGATCTAGTCTATTCATTTTGGGTCTGCTATGAAATTGGGTTGCTCACCTTGGCAGAGATATTCATCACAATGGGATGCTGAACTCCAGTCCTTTCGAAGCCGGATTATGTCCTCTGTGAATGTCGAACCCAATGCTCCAATAAACACTTTTGACATGGCACAGATCGTTTTATCCAGCATGGCTTCAACCTTTCGGAAAAAACAAACAAAAAAGGGGATATTCTGCAAATTAGAACATGCCCTCCAACCTTTTTTTTTTACCACCAAGTTCTCATAAACATGTTCATACACAATAAACTTGAACAAAACTCAGAAAGCAGTTTCATGGTTGCCAAGTTTGATTCAGCAAAGTCATAAAAAGCTCATTGAGTTTACAAGTGAGTGATGTGGATCAGCCTGCATCTATTGATGACAATCAAGAAGAAAAACAGTGTTGGACGAGGGCATCTAACTTTTTGGATGATCATTCACGAGTCCATATCCGAGTCTAATGGGTAAGTGAATTGAAAGAGTAGAGATGTGGAGATGGTTCGAACTGAAAACAGCCTGATACCTAAATGTAATCAGTATCTAGGAGTGATAGCAGAGAAAAGCAGGAGGTTTAAATAAAATATAGTAATAGGATACCTTAGGATTGCCAAGTGAGACAAGCAAGTGGGGTGTTTCGCAATAGTTAAGTTAAGTGCCACTTTGAAAAAGGGGCATTTTTATAAGGCGGCGGCTAAGCCCACTTTTTTGTACTAAGTTGAATATTTGGGGAATACAAAACTAAGAAGGAGCTAATTCCATGTTGTCAAAATGCATATGGTAAGAACTAAGAAGGATGTGTGGATTTACTAGGAAGGATAGAACTGATATGCACATAAGAGAACTATGGATTATTGCTACAGAAGAAAGTATCATTTTGAGATTGGTTTGCGCACATCTATGTATTTGTAGATACAAGGAACAAGAAGGGCGAAGACAATTACTACAAATTCAAGGAACTAGGAGAAGGGAAGACTGCACGAGCACCAAAGACACTGGGTGAAGTAATTAGAAAGACATGTTAACTCGTATGAGTAACATAGAACATGGCTCTAAATTAGGTGGAATGGAATCCTTACACCATCTCTATACAGTTGTGGAATCCTACCAGTGGGCCAAGGCAATTGAAAAATATCAAAGAACTGAAAAACATCTTGCTTGTTCATCTTCTAATCAGCCTAATAAGGGGTTCTTTTGTGAGGGTGGTGGTTCCACTGGTGAAGTAGGTAGATTTGATAGTGATCAATCAGGGGCAACCCGATGCACAATAGGTAGTCAACCAACCGAATAACAAAGATAAACTTGTAATTAAACACTTCAAATATGATGAACCAGGATATGTATCGTCAAACTGCTGAAAATATGTAATTGGCATAGCAAAGAACACTCCATATGATGAGGCAGCACATGGACGGGATGATAGTGATACAATTTGTGATGAGGGGGCAGGATGACGATGACGAAAATGGGGTGATCTACATGATGGTGGCCAAGACTCTTTTGACTGTGATAGCACCAACGGAAGATGATTAGCTCTGCACTAATGTATTCCCCCACGACTTGCAAAGTGAGGAATAGGAAGTGCCACATCATTCTAGATAGTGGCATCTATGACAAGTGTTTCAAAACTCAGTTGAGTCTGAGTCAACTTAGACTCAGTCATTATCGAGTTGGGTCCTATAGGACTCGGTTGAATCCTATGGTACACAGTTAAAGGAGATGGAGGAAGGACCAGAAAAATCCTCTCTTCTCTACCCCTTTCCCTTCTTCTCATTCACATTCAAAAACCTAACACGAACCCTCTCTTCTCCGCCCCTTTCCATTCTTCCCATTCACATTCAAAACCCTAACACGAACCCTCTCAGTCTCTCTCAAGCCCTAGCTTTGAGAATGATGTTTTCTTGGCATCTCCAATCCCTTTCTCTGCTCCAAATCATACCCTACATACACTATTAACCAGAATCTAAAAAGGAATATATTTCAGTAAAGAGGAGATGAGGGTTGGTACATCTTTGAATTGGAGAAGGCTGAGATCACCGAGGTAGGAGATGGATTGGTGGGCAGATTTGACAGGCATGCTGAGCTGGACTATCCCCTCAACACGGAGAAGGCCAAGATTGCCTGGGTAGAGATGGTTCAACCGATCTCCCGAATCATGCAAATTAAGTATTGAGTCCAATACGGATATGTTGCCTCCTCTGAAATATTCAGGAATCATAACACTAGTGAGGGTGCTGTGTTGTGGGTTTCCCCATGTAAAACAGGAACTTGGATAATATTTGCCTCAGTTGCTGTGCTGATCCAGAACAACACAACAGTAGAGGGCTTTGGAATTTAAATGTTCTCTCCTACTTTACCAAACAAAATGTGAAATAAGTTTTAAGCTTTTTTTATTGGGGAGGCATTCTTTTGTATAATCAATTTCTTTTTTCCTTTCTGAATGCAATTATTGATTCCCTCTTGGTGCTTATTACTTCCAGTTTGTAGTGTAACAAAATCAATGTTTTCATTTTTTTTTAAATGTCACCTTTGAAAGGTAAAGAGACATAAAATTCACCTGATTATCACCACCGACATGGTTTCTGTAAAGCAAAGCATCCCATTTTTCGACAGAGTTGTGACTAGGCCTTTTAACTAGAGGAACTTGCTTGCCATTTACCATAACCATCGACTGCAGCAGATCAGTTTCACTTTCAGCTGCATCTGTAGAGAGGTAAATTATGGGTGTATTGGCCCTTTCCACAACCCGAAGAATGCATTCTGCTGCTTGAGGAATAGGAAAGAAACAGCTATCCTTTTTTGCATTGCTGTAGAGAAAAAGTCCACAGTTAGAAACATTGCTATCTATTTTCCCTGCAGTTATATAAGAACTGCACAACGAAATAGAACAGATTGGATTTCTTTTTCTCTAAAGTCAGCAATGGAGATACTAAAATTGAAATAAAGACAGAAAATCATTGCAGTCGCTCCTTGGTAGGCCTTACACCTGTCAGATGGATCGCCTTCCCAACACAATGCTAAAGATCACAAACAAGTGCATTGTCTTCAAAACAGTTAGGACTTGAGATTTCTTGTTCTTTGAAGTCAGCAATGGTGATACTAAAACTGAAATAAAGATAAAATCATTGCAGTCCCTCCTCTAGGCCCTCACCAGGTCACTGTTATCAGATGGATCACCTTCCTAACAGGATACTAAAGATCCCAAACAGGTACATAATTTTCGAGAGTGTTGAATCTTCTTCTTTTCAATTGATAAGAATGTGTCAGCATCTGTCAGTAATGATGCAAGTCAAGCCAGACCCAAGTCCACTGGGCCTAGCTCGTGAGCTATTGGATCAATCAGATCCAACCTATTGGAAAAGCCCACAAATCCAATGAGTTTGAACCGACTGTTGTGGGAAGCTATCCTATTTTAGTAGTTTAGAAATTAGTAGGGTTCTTTAATTTAAGTATTATGAGATAGGAAAGATGGTAGGAACTTTATTATAAATATGTAAATCCCCTATAGGGATCCACAACTTTTGGTTATTGAATTGAGAATTGAGTTTTGGCTTGCATAGCAATTTGAACGTGTGTTCTTGGCTGTTCTTGGCTGTTTGAATCCTTCTAGATTCGGCCAAATCCCTACTGTGGGTTTGGTCCTCTTCCTGGCTGCATCAGATTGGCATCAGAGCAGATCCGATCTTGGACCTGTATTCCGATCATCAAGAAGTAGCATATTGTCATTCATCCATCTTCCCACCAATCTCATTCTCAGCCAAACCTAATCTCCCACCGAAAGCCTAACTCGTCCTCCATCGTCCACCCGTCCCTTTCCCAATCTCCATCTCCTCTCTGTGCCAACCCTCTGTTAAACCCTAAGCCTCCCAAACAGTCTACCGAAAACCCCATCTTCTGGAAATCCCGCCCCTTTCCACCACCTCCAAGCAATACCGAAACCCAATCCCACCTTCCCCAACCCTAATCCACCGTTCACCCCTATTGAAACCAAATCCCCAAAATCTCGAACCCTAATTCCCTAATCCAAAACCCCAGCGACAGCACACCATGACCCATTGCCACACCCAAACCCCAGCCACCCCTTCGTCCCTCCAGCCTCGTCAACACCCCACCAATCGGGATAAAAAAAAAAAAATAGAAAGAAGAGTAGCAGAGGAAGAAGCAGAAGAGAGAGAACAGGAAGAGCTCTGAGTTGAGAAGATACCTGGCACCAAGCGAACTTCATCAACTAACCTCCAGCAACGCCATTGGCTCCACTGCACCGACAATCGCCGCCAGCCCATCGTTTTCTTCCTTCTGAGTCGAAACTGGTAAAGCCCAATTCCCTCTTATTTTTCATTCTGCGCACGAGGATCAAACCGCTCCACGTGCTGGACTTTTGACGTTTTGGGCCTGACCTGTAGTCTGGGCCCGCTTTGAGTCCAGCCCTGACCCAGCCCACCTACTAGCACAAAAAAAAAAAAAAAAAAATGTCAAGAATGTCTACTCGCAGCGGTTAAAATTTTCGAGGAAAGCTTTCTAACAATCAACGAGATGCTCTGCTATCCGAATTGTTGCAACGGGTACATGCATTGGAGACCGGACTTTTTGACATGGTACTTGCATTAGAGACCGGATTTGCAAAAACCAGCAACTGACGCATCGTCCAGTACAGGTATTCCACAACTTATACCTCGCCAAGATGATGCCAATAGACGTGAGTCTATTCATGATTTTATTAGGCATCTTTTTATGGAAAAAGATAATGAAGATGCGCCACTAGCACCCAAAGTTGATGATATCACCAAACGCGTCAAAGTCGAAGTGGCTGATTTCTATGGACGCCTAAATCCACAGGCTTTTATTGATTGACTCAATTCTCTTGAAGATTATTTCAATTGGAAAGGCATAGATGATGCACAGTGTGTGGCCTTTGTCAAAGTCAAGCTTAAGGGTTCGGCAAGAGCATGGTGGCACAGCGTTGATCATAACAATTTTGTCATGGGACGTCCTGTTATCACCAGGTGGGACGACATGCACAAAAAGCTTGAAAGTAAGTATCAACCCTCTAATTATTTGGATATACTTCAACAAGAATTTCTTGTCTTCAGGCAGGGCACTTTATCATTAGATGGGTACACAAAGAAATTCAATGATTACGTCATTCGATGTGAAAGTCAAGAAGATGACCGAGAACTTGTCAACCGCTATCGGACTGGGTTGCGCCAAGAAATTAAGCGCGAAGTCCTCATGCATGACTTTGATACAGTTGATGAGATCTATAACAAGTCAAAAAGAGTTGAACTAGAATTAAGGTCGCCAAATATGAGATGCTTTGGTGCCCCATCCGGAGAACCCATGCCTCATAGAGCTACAGAATTTCAAAATTCCCATGCTCCACCACAAGGCTATCGCCCAGCTACAGAATTTCAGAATAACCGTGCTCCACCGTGCTCCACCACAAGGTTATCGCCCAGCTACAGAATTTCAAAATAACCGTGCTCCACCCCAAGGTTATCGTCTCCCACAGAGGCAGCAGCAGCCCTACCAGTCGGCGGAATGATGGTTGTTGGCATTGTGGTCAACTGGGTCACTTTGCCAATGATTGCCCACAGGTCCGAAATCTTTATTATTGTGATGAGGAAGCCTATTATGATGATAAACAATATGATGAACATATTGAGATGGAACCGTCCCCTGAAAATCACCCAGTGGAGGCACAACAAAACACGCAGCAAGAAGAACGGTCGGATCCTCTTCCTAGAGCCACCACCACTGCAGAAGAAGGTGGTCCTTTGCTTATCATACACTGGCTTCTCAATACCAATGAATAAGAAGAAGATTGGCAGAGAACTTCTATCTTCCGGACGAGCGTGAGATGCAAAGGTAAGCTGAGTAATTTAATCACTGATGGTGGAAGTGCTATAAATATTGTTGCGCAGGAAGTGATTAATAAACTAAAGTTGCCAACTGAAAAGCACCCGAAACTTAAAGAGTTGCATGGGTAAATGATCATTCCATTCATGTGACTCGCCGATGTTTGATTACTTTCAAAATAGGCGTTTATGAAGATGACATATGGTGTGACATAATCCCTATGAACATTTTGCTCATATACTTCTTGGTCGACCTTGGCTCTTTGATCGAGAGATAATTACATATCAAAAGAAGCACATGCATTCTTTTAAGTGGAAAGGACAAATGGTGGACCTTCTTCCAATGCCACCAATAGCATTTTCTCCAGCGGCTCGCACTACCCCATCCAACCCACATGTTCTAACTATGCGTAAATTTGAGGAAGAAACCAGAGAGCAAAATGTGATGTTTGCACTAGTCACTAAACAAGTGCAGGAACCTCCTAAGATTCATATTCCCATAGAAGCACAGGCCCTCCTCCATGAATACTCTGATTTGACTCCTGAAGCATTCCCAAAAGAGCTGCCTCCGATGCGAGATATACAGCATGCTATAGACGTAGTTCCTGGAGCATCTCTGCCAAATCTGCCTGCTTATCGGATGAGCCCAAGTGAACATGCCGAGTTGAAGCGCCAAGTTAATGACTTGTTGCAAAGAGAATATATCAAGGAAAGCTTAAGTCCATTTGCTGTTCCAGCCCTCCTAACACCAAAGAAGGATGGCAGCTGGCGAATGTGTGTGGACAGTCGCGCCATCAACAAAATTACGATCAAGTATCTTTTTCTTATTCTTCGGATAGGCGATATGTTGGATACAATGCATGGATCTACTATTTTTTCTAAAATTGATCTACGCAGTGGCTACCACTAGATCCGCGTCCGACCAGGTGACGAATGGAAGACAGCAACCAAACCAAAAGATGGTCTTTATGAGTGGTTAGTGATGCCATTTGGTCTTGCTAATGCACCGAGTACTTTCATGCGTGTGATGACCCAGCTATTGCGTCCCTTTCTTGGCAAATTTGTTGTGGTTTATTTTGATGATATCTTGATATACAGCAAATCAAAGAAATAACATCTTAATCATTTAAGGTGCGTGTTCAGCACCCTGCACCGTGACAAATTTTATATCAACCTCAAGAAGTGCTCTTTTATGACTGATTCTATACTTTTCTTAGGTTACTTCATTACCGCTCGAGGTGTCGAGGCGGATCCCGCCAAAGTGAATGTTGTTGTTGATTGGCATACTCCAATATCCATATCTGAAGCTCAAAGTTTCCATGGGCTCGCGACCTTCTACAGCGTTTTATCAGAAACTCTAGTAGCATCATGGCTCCTATTACGGACTATCTGAAACAGGGGACCTTTAAATGGACCAGTGCAGCCACCCATGCATTTGAACAGATAAAACAGAAGATGACAAAGGCTCCAGTTTTGTGCCTTCCAAAATTCAATCAGATTTTTTAAGTTCATTGTGATGCATCCAATGTTGGTATTGGAGGTGTGCTTAGTTAGGAAGGTCATCTTATCGCCTTCTACAGTGAGAAGCTGAATGAGTCTCGAAAAATATATTCTTCCTATGATCTCAAACTATATGTTGTGGTATAAGCCCTACGTCATTGGAGACATTATTTAATTGGAAGAGAGTTTGTTCTATTCTCTGATCATGAAGCCCTCAAGCATTTCAACTCTCACTAGAAATTAAGTGCACATCTTGCAAGGTGGAACTCCTATCTTCAGGAATTCACTTTTGTCATTCATCACAAGGTTGGCAAAGAAAATCAAGTTACAAATGCTTTGAGCCGTCGCAAGCATTTATTGACTAACATGTCTATCATTGTTCCGAGCTTAGAAGAAATTCGCCACGAATACCCTGCGGATAAAGATTTTGGCCACATCTACACCGTTCTTCTCAATGGCGATCAAGCTCAACACCCGCATTTCAGTATTCATGATGGATATTTGTTTTGCAATACACAATTATGTCTCCCGGCTACCTCCATTCGTGAACATATTGTGCGAGAATTACATGGTGGCGGATGTAGTGAACACTTAGGCCGTGACAAGACACTTGATCTTGTTAGTGATAGGTATTTTTGGCCTAAGATGAAATCATATATCATTAAAATTTGTGATTTATGCAGGGTTTGTCAGCTTGCGAAGGGTAACAAAAAGAATATAGGACTCTACCAGCCCCTTCCCATTCCACATGCTCCATGGGAAGACATCAACATGGACTTTGTTCTGGGTCTACCGAACACAACACGGAAAGTTGATTCTATATTTGTTGTGGTAGATCGATTTTCAAAGATGGCTCATTTTATACCATGCTCAAAGTCTTTTGACGCATCCAAAGTTGCGCAGTTATTCTTCAGAGAAGTGGTACATCTTCATGGACTTCCTCAGACAACTGTATCCGACCGAGATACAAAGTTTGAGTTATTTTTGGAAGACACTCTGGCTGGCCACTAGGACAAAGTTACAATTTTTCAATGCCTATCATCCGCAAACTGACGGTCAAACAGAAGTGGTAAATCGCAGTTTGGGCAAATTGTTGAGATGCTTGGTTCGAGACCATATTACATCTTGGGATCTGGTCTTACCCATGGCTGAATTTGCTTACAATAATTAAGTTAACCGATCTACTAGGATGTCACCATTCCAAGCTGTGACAGGGGTACGACCGCGCTTACCTGCTGATTTAGTTCCGTTGCCACTAGAAGCTCGACCAAGTGGAGAAGCTGAAGATTTTATCCGGCATATGCAGCATGTACATGATGAGGTTCGTCGTAACATCGCCATTAGTAATAACAATTACAAGCAGCATGCTGATGCACGTCGCCGTTTTGTTGAGTTTGCAGAATGCGATATGGTTATAGTCAGATTACGTCCCAAGCGTCTTCCTCCCAAAGCAAATAAGAAGCTGCCTCCTCGCAATTCGGGTCCTTTTAAGATCTTGAAGAAGATAAGTTCCAATGCATATATTCTTGACATGCCCGCAGAGTTAGGATTAGTTCCACTTTTAATGTAGAAGACTTGACTCTCTACCATGGACATCACACAGATGAAGGAATTGAAGAACACATCTTATCTTTCCCACCTACTCCTCCACCGTCAGATCAAATTGTGGATGTACTTGATGATAAACCAGAGGTGGATGCAGTTCATAGTCACTGGGGGGCTGGGCCCCCAGTGACTTTTTGGGAAAAAAAATTATGTATACTAAGTTAGGCCCAAATCAATTAGGCCCCCAGTGACATTGAACCAGGCCCCCCAATGAAAACTCGTAGAGAACAATTGTGATAAATAAATGTCTTGTTTTATTGCTTGAAATTATTATATTATATTTGTTCCATATAAAAGGTTTGGGGTAAATCTGCACACTATTTGTCCTTGCTAGGCATGATTTGCAATGCAGTAGAAATCTACAAATTATCTGTCTTTGAATGCACATTTATGTGTATTAGTTACTGATAGTGTATGTAAAAGGTCCACTACTTTTTTTGTGTATTGTTTTTTCTCAAGCATGAAGAAAAAAAGAAGAAAAAATCATTTGCAATCATATAAATAACCCAAAAAAAAAATTCCGGGGGCAACCCCCTACTACTTAATCGTGCCCCCAGTGATTTTGAATCCTGGATCCGCCACTGTGATCAACTCGTGTCTATACTCGCGGAGATTTTCAAAAAAATTTTGTTCAGTGGAAGAATCGCCCCATCTCAGATGCCTCATGGATCACTGCTACTGATTTCCAGCGCCTCAACCCAGACTTGTATGAACGTTATCAAGCTATACACTCGCCGGAGTCGAGTTTTTCTAACGCGGGGAGAAATAATACAAGTCGAGCCAGACGCAAGTCCATGGGCCAAGCCCGTGAGCTATTGGGTCAATCAGATCCAACCCATTGGAAAAGCCCACAAATCCAATGAGTTTGAACCGACTGTTGTGGGAAGCTATCCTATTTTAGTAGTCTTCTAATTACTTTAGTAGTTTAGAAATTAGTAGGTTTCTTTAATTTGAGTATTATGAGATAGGAAAGATGGTAGGAACTTTATTATAAATATGTAAATCCCCTTTAGGGATCCACAACTTTTGATTATTGAATTGAGAATCGAGAATTGAGTTTTGGCTTGCATAGCAATTTGAACGTGTTCTTGGCTGTTTGAATCCTTCTGGATTCGGCCAAATCCCTACTGTGGGTTTGGTCCTCTTCCTGGCTACATCAAGTAATCTTATTGTGTTTCGCTCGTAGTATTCCGTCAACCTTCTTGACTACTTTTCAGCCCTTATAGAATCATCACAATCCATTCATCTTATGGTTTGACAGGCGTCTCCTGACAAAAGATCAAGAATAAAAGATGCATCATCTCATGGGGCATTCTTGTAAGTAATTCTTTACTATTGAAATGGATTTTCTTCTAAGGATGTAGATTGAGATCTTGGACTATGTTGATGAACCTTCTGTGGAAGATTGGTCTCCCCACTTTCTGTTCTCAATCTTAGCTTTGAAATCGCAGTTTTAGAAACAGGGTTCAGCAGAGAAGGCTGTAATGAGAGTTTGACGAGGGGAGGGATAGTATGTCTTTTAGATGGTAACAGTTAATTTTCTCTCTGCTTCTAGTAGAGATAGGAACTTGACAAAGAGGAGCTTGGCACTCCTCCCATTGGCATAAAAAGGTTCCAGACACTTTTTTAAATAGATTCAGAAAGAAGGGAGAACCCAAATATGTGATTAAATGGCCAGCTCCTTCAATCCATTAACCCCATTATGCTAATTATGCCTAATTCTATTGAACAACTGAGAAATACCAAAACTGTGGCCAAGTATCATCAACTAATCAACATTGATCTAATACATGTTCCAATAACTCAATAAATAAAACACAAATAACAATGGTCTCTAGTCCAGTCTCCACATGATAAATTTAAAAATATATTACTAGCACTCTTTATTTATTTTCCACAGCCGACTTCAAATTAATGGGATAAAGCAATGATGATGATGGTGAATCTTTGCTTGTTGTACTTACTATACAGCCCCAGCAGCACTAGCTGCTGGCACTGGCAGCTTCTATTGTAGGTTATGCAAAATCCTAATATTTAAATACCTCCCAACAACACCATCCACTTCATTGCTTCAAGAACAGAACTATAATGGAAATAAATGAAAAAACAGAGAATCAGAAAGCATACCAGAACTGCAAGAAACCATGTCGGCGGAAGTGTAAAGCGATGAAGTTCCCTCCCAAGAAGGTTTGTACAAACCGCTGAGCAGTAAGGACAATAAGCCGATTCGGTTGGATAACAGTTCTGCATTTGTGAGCAAGCGGACCACCTGGCTGCATCACCCACTCTTCCTCCACATTGGCAAAGAACAATTCTCCAACTGCAAGAACTTCATCGGAAGATGAAAATTTCTGCAAAATATCTTCAACTGTCCTCTTCGGTTCATCTACCTTGACATCCTCAGGCAATGCAGCTTCAATCTTTCCCAATGAAACTCCTGCCCACTTTAACTTCTTAATACGATCCTCATCCAAATAACATGGAGGCTTCGCCACATAACAGATCAACCTATCGATGTGCAGCTTGTTTTTCTTTACTTGAGTGAATTCATTGAATGAGATGACAACCTTCCTGCCAAAGCATTCATTGATGTGTTCAATGTCTATAACCCGATCATACTCGTAATCAAACTTCGGGCTGGGAAGAATCAGCATGCGATCTAGAAGAGCAGCGAAAAACATGTGCTTCTCCAAGCAGATCAAATGGTTTGACATCTGACCGGAGACGCAGATTGCAAAAAGATACCGATTTGGCTTTGGCTTCCACTCAATTGTACGATTACGCTTCATCCGATCAAGTTTGCTGCACGAGTCAACACCAAAACCTAGGGATTCGCCATCTGAATTGTCATCCATTAACGCTGATGCATTTACTACTCGGTGAGAAGACAACAGATGCTGTTGAATCTCCTTATTGAGCTTGATCTGCTGAAGCAACGCAGATTTGAAATCCTCGAACGAAGTCGAAGGCAGCGAGGAGACATCATCTCCTTTTTTAGTCGAATTCGAAGTGGAACTCGGCATCGGAATCAAAGAAGAGTCACGATTCGAATGAGTAAATGTCCGATTCCACAGATTCAAAAGCCCTAACTGCTGATTTCTCAGCAGATAGAGCGCGTGCAGTTCGGATTCCCGCATCCGATCCGCGCGAGAGTCGAGCCGAACCGTCGGCACGCTGTTGAATAGACGGCTGGAATCGACAGAGAGGAAGACAACGATCGCGAGAAGCAGAATGCAGATTGCGATGAGGTACTTCTTGTTGAATACGAAATGGCGACGGATCCTGTGTTCGAGTTCGCCAATATGGAAGGTGGAGTGGCTAGCCTTGTATCCGTTCTGATCGATTAGGTTTTCTTGATCTTCTTCTTTGTCTGACAATTCTCTCTCCATTTCGAAGAGAAAAATTGGAGTATTTGGGGTTTACGGGAATGACGAGGATTTAAGAAACTGGAAGCAAGAATTCTCTGTTTGTAGAATTGGAAATGATACCTGCTTGTCGTCGACTGTTTCGTTTTGTCCTTTCTCGGTATCTGGAATCTCCATCCTCCCGGCCCACTTAGATTTAGGGCATCTTTCTTTCTTCTCTCGATTCTTCTTACTACAAGAAATGCAGTCTTATCTCGTCACTTCTTCCGCTCGTCCTTTTGCTTTCCCTCTTGCTGAAATGCCCATCAATTCGTTTCTTCCTTCGATTCTTCTTCATACACACCTGTCACGCAAGAAGAACTGGAGTCTCACCTGGTCGCTTCTTCTTCCATAAGTAATAACTTTTTTCCGCCCAATTAGTAATTCATCTAAATCTAACGATTAAAGGAACCTCAGATGGTCACCGATCCCAAAAATTGGCACACTTTTGAATAAACTGAACCGTTAGATCGAGAGTTAAATATTTTTTTAATAAAAAATTATTAAATTTGTGGGTCATGGATGAAGGGATTAGGAGCATGAGCTTAAATCAAACTTGATACTTGAAGTGGCCTCACATAGATTTTTTTCATCCCCCTGTCTCATCTCCAAATAAGACCCACAATTGACCCCATAAAAAAGTTATAATATAATATATAAAAATTAGTTATTACCTGAATATTAACTATACATATTTACAGTGGCATTTACTTTTTCGTCTTTACTGTTTTGAGTTAATAAGGATTTCAATAAAGTTGGAGGAATGCCTGGGGGTGGTGAAGGTTCTGGTTTGGTAAAGGGGGCTATTATTGGTGGGCTTGGTCTCTATCTTCAATCGTTTAGTTGGCGTAAAAAATGACGTACATGTTACGCTTGCCAATTTATTTCAGCTTCTTCATTTTGCTTGGCAAGCATGAAGATTAGACCCCAGAAGCTCACAATTCTTAACCAAATGCCATTACTCCTACTCTACTAGAGCAAATACTTACTGATAAGTAGTCTAATTGGGTTTAAAAAAAAAAGGTAAATTTATTTCAATTTTAACTGTTTGGTGTGGTAGAACACGGGAAATGTTTCAATTTTAACTGTTTGGGGTGGTAGAACACGAGAAATGTTTTGCTGCTTTTTTTCACACCACCGGATTTAGCACTTGGGTCTGAATGTGTTCATGAAGGTGTGAAAACATCTATCTTTTTGGGTTGTCATCATCTTCTACAATCCTGAGCCAACCCAAAAAGATTTCTTTGTAAGTATAACTACAGAGAAGCTGAATATATTGATCTATATGAATATATAGGTTTGTTTTTAAGTGGTAGGTGTTCTGCAACCTGAGCCAATAAAGAAAAGTGATTTCTAATTTTTTTATTTCTTTGTATTGGGCATTGGATTATAAGTCAACATATTATGCTGTAAGCAATGTCTTTGTTGCATTTCTAGCTCTAAAACAGGCTAAATTTTTTGTTGTTAGGAATAGAAGCTATATTTTTCGGGTAAGATTATACATTGATAGTTATGATTAAACTAAAACAGTATCTTCAAGTCCCATGATGGTGATTAAACGAAGATTTTGTGAGATTCCACCATCTCTGGCCTAAAACTGGATTGGAAGTTTTAAGGGTAGTGTAGGCAGAGATAGTATCATAAGTATTGAGAGTTACTTAGAGGTCACCAGATTTATTAGGATGAGAATTACCATGAAAGGTATATGAAATTGCTATGAGGAAAAATCTCATGAATTTTTTTATATGGAACCCAGCAATAATGTTTTCTCCAAGGTGTAGAAAACCTGTAGTTTCATTGTTTAACACTTTCTTTGAATCACTAACCAAGTTTTTTAAATTTTTTTTTTTTTTTTATGAATGGCCTTTTAAACTATATTTGGTTGAAGGAGGCCTATAATATAAGGATTTTTTCTCCGAGGTGGATTAATTGATTAAGCCTTTTCTTCTTTTCTTTTTTTTTATTTGCCTCTTTATTCTTATAAATTTTTTTTTCCTGTTGTATGGCACACGTAATTTTAGTTCTCATGCTTTCATCCAATTCTCTGCAGTTTGTGTTATTAGAAGTGATTAGCTAATTTTCTTTTGTTAATCAAAATCATGAAGCTAGAGGAAACATAGAGGAAATCATAGGATTCAGAAAGCAATTGGCTCGTTTCAGATCCCATAATAGAGAAATAGGATCAGGAAAAGTTGTTAGCAATGGTACAAGAGATGTGAAAGATGTGAAAGTTGAGCATAGATCAACAAGCCCTATGCATATTGATGAAAAACTTCCTCAGACACAACCCCAATCTAAACCCAAACCTCAGCTTAGCGGAAATATGTGCAAATGTTGTAAGAGGATACATTAAAAGGTATATTTTGGACAATCTATCATTCCATTTATTTTATGGTATTTTTTTTCTTTGAATCAAATTATATATTATGATGTGAACTTGTTCTTAATTATTGTAATTTTGTGAAAAGTGAAGTACAACTGAGTGGTATCAAGAAGCAAGAAAATGGAATCAGATTTTACATGGGAGATGTCCTGGTTGGCAATCAAACTACCCGTAATGAATACATAACTTATATTGTATTCGTGTGTTGTGTTAATGCAAAGTGTTTTGTTTGAGGTTATTATGCTAATCCTTTGTGTCTAGTAGTATGTATCTATATTTAAGGCCCCTCTTCCTCTTTGTCTCTCCCTCCCTCCCCCCCCTATGAAGGAACAACAATGGCCATCTCATCAATCCCTCTCTCAACTCACTTTACAATGCCTTCCCATCCATAAATATCGCCCCTTCCTTTCTCACAATTTTTAGGTTGAGCTTCCACTTTATGTATGTATTTTGCTTTCAAAAAAATTTTCCTTATTCATTGTTGGAGCACTATATTATGTTCATAATGTTTTTTATTTTTCGTTCTTCCTTCTTACAAATATTAGGTTGAGGATGAAGCGTTCGATCACAAATTTATAAAAGTCCAATCTTAATGACTAGGGTTTTTTTTCCTTCTTTTACAAATCCTAAGTTGAGCATAAGTGTTTCATTACACATATCACTATGAACTGTTGATCAAAGGTGGTTCAGGAATCGTCCAAGTCAATTAAAAGTGGGTGAACGATGAATGAAGATAAAATCCTGAAGTTGGTGGAATGATCAACATATCAACTGGAGAGGACTTAAAATGGTTGATGCAATGGTTGATGACAATCGTTCTGAAAATAGTTTGCAAGAAATGGTCATAAGGAAATTCTATTGTCAATCATGTTGTTCATTTTATTGGTAGGTAGGCACAATGATGGTTTTTTTTTATGAAGAAGTCAATAGTGTGATGTATTATTTTCTCTTCAATCAAATGTGGTAATTTATCCGGATCAAATGAAACACCACCAGCGGCCATGTTTGCTTTGCATTCCAATAAAAAAACTAAAACACACGACATCTACAGTATCTTTAAACACATAACAATGTGCCATTTTAGTTACAACCACCACGTACAACGCACTTATCCATCACTAGTTGTTGTATGAGTAATTGAGTACGAGTGAAGGGAATTGTTTGTTTATATAGTTTGGTGGACGAAAATGCCCCTACTTGCGTTGGGTGAGGACTGAGGAATGATCATCAGATGGCATATCAGCAATTCAGTTCGTCTGTGTAAATGTCAAGCAAATCACGAGGTGAAAAAACAGAGCGTTTGAAAATTCTCGGTTGAATGTGACTAACTATGCAAGCCCTTCAAACTAATATATTTGTTTTAATACGTAGATGCAATTATCTTGGATAGTAATTCTCGAGTTGGAATAGATACGGATCTACTTTAGTTCATGTCTGCTCTGCTAGTACATATAAAATGTGTTATGGATAGACATTTTGTATTGTTTGGTGTGTAAATAATGACATACGTTTTAGTGCATTATGTACTACATATTCACAAATTGAAAAAAAATTAAAAAAATAAATAAATAAATATAAATATATATATATATATACACTGCATCCATGTATTAGCATGTGAGAAATTTCCTGCCGGCTGCCTGTGCATGATCACATCTGTTTGATGGGCTAAGGGCCTCCTACTTTTTCCCCGCTCTTCAACACACTCTCCCATGTCACCATCTCTCAAGTCCAAGAACGCCTGCTGTGTGTGAATTAATACGTATACGAGGATATTAGGATTTCACAACGTAGCAAATAAAGCAACTTTTTACAAGATTTTTAAACCATCTAACACTTAGCCCATTCTATCTCTCTTCACAGGTTTCAACATTGCTCTCACATGCACCCCCGTGTGGTTCGCAACCACAGGATAGAGAGCTCTCACCTCTCTCAAGTCACTCAGAGGCTAGGGTTGCTGATTATATCAATATATAATATCTTTTTTCTTGGCGCCCAAAAAAACCTTGGTACAATAACCAAAATACCCTTGACTGTGAACCGATCATTAATTAACTCAATGAACCAATCCGGTCAAACCAAAATACAAGACATAAAACTAACATGGGATTGAGAAATTCAAACTCACACAATCTCTCATAAACCAGTTGAACAATAACCGGGGACAAGGGCTACTACTTGCTCCTTAGTTTTATCAAATATTTTGCTCTACAGATGCAATATCGCACCTGGAAAATCCAGCTGTTGGCACGCAATGGGGAGACTGAAACTGGAGAGAGAGAGAGAGAGAGAGAGAGAGATCCCAAATTTATCAAGTTTCCTTGGTTCTCTGCTGTTTCTAGTGCTGTTCTTCAATTATTTCATTGTTTACTTGATAAAGCTCTCAATTCAGGAAAAAAAAGGCTCTTAATTCAAAAACAATTAGGACAAGGAACTATAATCTGTCTGTACCACAAAAAAGTGTCTGTTTTTATATGCATTCATGATCAGAGAGTTGCACATTGAAAGCTAGATGAAGGATCAATCGCACCCTTCTTCCTCGCTCGTCGAATCATCGCGAGTCTTGGAAAATTGCCATTCTCTTTGGCATCCAAACATTTAAATGCATCCGCAGTTGATTCTTCCATTCCTGTACTTCCTAATACTGGTGTAAGTCACGTTTTCATTCCCAGTCAGTACAATAAAAACCGCTCCCATCTTATTACCCCCCATCCAATTCTCTCCTGCAAACTTGTAATAAACCATCAAGGGGATTACATTGACTTTTTATACTTCAGAACTTCCCTCTTGTCCAAGTCGAATGCTTTGCAAATATCTGAAACAACAGCATCACTGACACAACCCTTATCATCATGTGTGTAGAGAAATTTCTCGAGCTCCTTTGATGGCCGCGGAACCTGATAGGAAGAAAAATGTTAGAATGGAGGAGAACTAAGGTCAAGCTAGGCAGAAAGAAAAATCCCATTGATTTAGGCAATAAATTATTTAGGTGATGCAACATATGGCACTCATTTGGGGCACCAAAAGGTAAATAATTTGACAGTCATCATCATGAATGGCCCCAGAATTCTACTAACCGGACAATCTTAACAACCAATAATGAAACTGCAGAAGGGACAATGATAAAGATGGATATAAAAAAAAAAAAAATTCACATTAAACAATACTTCAAGGCTAGAAGACTTCAACCCATCCACAGTATGGGCAACGAATATTTGAACCTAGAGTTACATACTTACATTGAGCGCACCAGCCTCCCAAGATCCATGATCTAGATCACAGCAATCTGGATCATTACAGGGGCGGACCCAGGTATTGTCTTCTGGGGGCACAAATAAAATTATGGCCATCATCCGCTCTCTTCAAACAAAAATCCTGGGTCCACTTCATACTCACTGGGTACAATGTAGATCATACTTGGGTCCAATCGTCTGTACCCGATGACCCAAATGGATTTAAAAGTTTTTATGCAATTGGGCTTGAGCTAGGTCTTTTGGACCAAAACAAGGAGCCATAGGTAACAATGGTCTATTTACCTGACTACCCGAAGGCCTGGTCTGCAAAAATCAGATATGGGCTCTGATTTGGGTCCAATTGATATTTGAGTGCAGGATGAATCCACAATTATTTTGGGTATCTGTCCATAATTATGAGACTCTTTGGGTATTGGGCATAGGTTCAGCTCTAAAACCTGATTGGATCTATCCACCATGGACACAACCTGAGCCCGACCCCTTTACATCCTTAGAGACTAGCCAAATAACTTTCTTAAATTATGAAATGCAGCATGCTGGTGGGGCCAGTTAGATAAAATGGAGGCTAGTGGATTAGGCATTTATCCAAAATCAGGCTTGGTAGAGATAGAAGGGAGGTTTGTAGATTAGGCATCTACCCAAAGTGAGGCCCAGTAGCAGAAATAAGTAGGCATCTGATTTAAGTTGAGCTTGTGAGCCCTTCATTTATTTTTGTTTCAACTTATCCAATTTAAAACTTCAGATCAGATGGCTAAAAGTAACCAATGAAGCCAATATTTGGTACAATCCTAATCCACAGCACACCCCTCCCTACACAATTTCTTCCTCAGACTCAAAAAGAAATGAACTTACCCATGGAGAATCAGATGACCAGTGAAGAGTCTGCCGAGAGTCATTGTACTCAGTTTCTTTTCTGTTTTCACTGGTAACAGGCAAATTCTGTGACTTTGAGCAGTTTGAGATTAGTAGAAGCAGCTGCTCACTTCCCTGAAAAGTACTGGCAGAATCATGCACTTGCAGCAAACAATTCAAAACAAGGGATTGGTGACATATATCTTCCATTGCCAAAAACAGTAAGAAGCAAGTGTAGAGGACTGAGGGCAACAAGACGTAGAAAAATACACAGCGCCACTTAAAACCGTACTATCTACTTAAACAAAAAAACCGTACATATGGGGACCACATATCTATGGTTCAAAGTTGAAACAGCTGACACGATAAACATTGCCAAAGTCCGAGACTCCAAAAACCTTGTGTGTGTGAGTGTCTATATATATATATATACAAATAGAGAGAGAGAGAGAGAGAGTAAACCGAGATATTAAGAATGTACAGGCTGCATTAATCCATCTCCAGTGATTAAAACTATGATCCACTATTTAAATTCTAAAACTATAGTACAATGGTACACTACAAGGAAAACCACCTTTTTATCAATAATCTAATGCTCGTCCTTTTTCCATTTCTAAATAAAAAATACAGTATACAACTGAAAATGTGAAAAGGAATTTACATATATGGATCTGTTTGGCCACAGTTTAGAAGGGGGGAACATCTCCAGCTATGTCTCTGGCTGGTGTTTTGGGTTTGGGCTCATTTTGGTATCTCTTAGGTATAGCATTGTTGTACTGATTAGCCTCTTTAATTAAATTCAGTTACTACAAAAAAAAAAAAAAAAAAAAAAAGAAAGAGGAGAAACACCTTTGTGGTAGGAATTTCTTTTGAAAAATGGACAAAATACCCTTGTTCTTCAATTATTTTTTTATCACAAAAACCAATATCAACAAGAAGTCCATTTGCAGTTTAGAACCGCTTTTTTTTTTTAAAGAAAAGGAGCCAATTTCTTTGCCCTCAAATTCAAAAGGGGGTTGTGAGCTTCTTTTCTAACTCTCTTTTTGGTTTGAATTGGATATAACAAGACCTGCTTTGTGTTATGGAGCTAAATGTTGGGCAATGAAGAACGAGAAGCATAATTACATTTCGTAGAGATGGCTCATGCAAATGTGGATGTGGAGTATTGAAGTTACAAATATAGGATTGAGAATGAGCACATACAAGGAAACTTATTGGTAGCTTTAACAGAAGAGAAAATCAAGGAATGTCACTTGAAATGGTTCGGGCACGTACACAAAAGACCAGGAACAAGCCCTATACAACGTACCAAAGTTTACATGTTCACGGAACGAGGAAAAGAAAGGGACCAGCAAAGACCCTAAATGAAGTAATGAGGAAATACATGAAAGATTGTAGAGTTACCAAGAACATGGATTTAAATAGGGTTCGGTAGAAAGGTAGAACTCATAAAGCCGACCCTTGGTAAAATAAGGCTTCAATGAAGACGATGACTCTTTCCTTGCCCAGTTCTTTAAGATACCATCATAAATCTGAGACAAAGAATTGATGTTTGCAACAATGTAGGACCTTCATTGTTGTAATTAACCTTTTTTTTCACTATTGGTCAAAATGAATCTATATCATCCACATCGAAAAATTAGAATGGTTTTATCAAAGTTACATTTAAGTGTCAAGGATAATCCAGCATGACGCCAACATGATCAATGGTCTATTTGGATGATAGGATCTCTCTTACCAATTTAGTCTTGCATAAATGGGTCCAGTCAGACTGAATATTATGTCCAGTCTGGCTCAGGTCCCAATCCTAGGATCCATCCAAACCTAGGTACAATTGGGCTGGATCAAGGTTGGTCCATTTGTCATAGAACTTACATAGCACATCATCATCACCGTCATCATCCCATCTATCTAGGTTCGGCATTGAACCTGTATCACATAAAATCATTGTTAAGACATACAAGAATATTGTTATTCTGACAGTTGGGGTCTGGCTTGGGCATCATTACAGTATCCGGGTCATTCAGTTATAAGCACCAGGTTTAGATCCAGCCTATGGGGTCTAAACAATAGACTTAAATCCTGTATTCGTTGGGTAAGATACTAAGATCTAGTTGGTCTTATGTTCCACCCAACTAAATTGTGTGAAAGAGTGAATTGTCATTTCAAGCTCATGATGTGAAGTTTTGAGCATAGACATTGTGCATCTCATTTTGAAAAATATACGGACGTGTTGATCCATATGACTACAATAAACTATCTTTACCAGAGCATAATATGGTTCACACCTTTAAAGCTTGCCAATGAGAATAGGCACGAAATAAAATCCAAAAGAATGGAACATTAGGTGTTGGTAAAACCTAACAAGAAATAAAGAAAGAAATAGTTAGAATCGCCATATAAGCTATTGAGTAAAAGAACAATTTATATTGTTATTCATTAGTTGTGAGGAACATATCCAGTCATTAAACCAAATTCAACTTTGAAATAGCAAATCTTTACAGTTTACAAACCTTCAATTTTCATTAGTTGCTAATAAGAAAATAAAACATATTTTTGGAAGTGAAAAAAATCAAATGTGAAAGTACATCTGTGTACTTACTGTTAAGGTTGCTGTGAATGGAAGCAACGAAAGTGAACCATAGAAGTATCTCCTGTGAATTATAGATCCCCTGCAAACCAGTTACCAGATTATCTTCTTTAGTAAATTGCACTTCAACAAAATCACAGCAGAGCGCCAGCTCCGACTTTATATCCCATAATCGTACACCTTATAATTGAAATGAAAAATAAAGTGCAGCTCCTTACTGATCTACCAAAACTATCTCATAAGGCCTACCTGGACTCCCAATTTTCAGTGCTGATAAAAGGAAAGAATCTAAAACTTTTACTACTCTGGGATTTCAGGTGCATTAGGATGTTATCCAAATAGAATTCAGTTCAATTATTTTGGCAGATTGAATGGTTATAGACTCTTATAGTGCCAAAATTGTGAATCATATTAGGTGGGATACTGTTATTGACTTTTCTGGCCCAAATCAATTTCTTCCTTGGAATGTGCTTGGTAAGCAATCAAACAAGAAACAACAGCACTTAAATCCAAATTTTAGTATAATTTCTGTAGAATCTTCAATAAAAAAGAAAAGTAGCAATACCTCATAGCAATATGCCGCAACCTTCTACGTACGAGATGTGGATTTAAGCTGAAATTGTTGAGGAAATTATCTATCATCATGTAATACAAAGTGGAGAAAAATCAAAGCATACGTAAGGACAAAGAGCATCACAGATGACTAATACAATAACTCTTACAGTCAGTACTCAAATCCAACCTCTAAATTCATAAGGTTAAACACAGTCCAGGTGACGGTCTACACAACCTTGAATTGATAGCTGTGATGGGAAATTCCCTACCCTTTTTTTCTTGTTTTGAATATTAACATTCATTGAAAGGACATCACAGTACAAGAGAGCTATACTGAGAAGCCAAAACAAAAGAACACCAAAGCCTCCAGAAGCAAAAGCCAAAAAGAACCAAAAAAAAAAGAAGAAGCAAAAGACACCAAAAAACAAGACCTCCTCACAAAGGAACTCCCCAACCTTTGAGGTGACTGTGCCAACAAAGATGACTTAGATCACCAGTTTTACACTTTGACCAATAAAGTCTCTGTGGACCATTCACAGTGGGCCCCGTCTAAATGAATGGTCATATTTTCTGAGTGTCTGGAATAGTTTAACTCAGTACACATGTTTAGAGTTTTCCTAAAGTTATAAGATTTATTTCTGCAAGGACAATGTGTATAAATTTTCTTCTCAACCATTCTTTTCCAGGTTGGTGCCCATTACTATGGGGCTTGGTTCAACTTTCAAATTATCTCTTACTCTTTACCACTACCTCACTAAAATCACGACCATCTGTCTTGGGAGAAATGCCCACCTTATGAGCCAGTTTGGCTCAGATTAATTTTGGAAATGGATGACGATTCTGGTCTTGAGAGAATATATATATTAAAAAAAAAAACTGAGTTATAGGGTATAAAAGTGAAAATAAAAACGTAAGGAATGTGACTTTAAAAAATAGAAGGAACTCCAAAAAATCTGCATATATATATATATATAAAGAGTTGCAGTTGGAGTTCCTTTACCCTTGGAAACAGATCATATGAAAGAAGAAAACAATAAAATCAGAAGGATTAAGCTAGATCTCAAAAGCAACGCCTTGTTAAGTCTAAATCCTCTCTGAAAATAAACATGTGCCAAACTGAGTTCATAGGATTTCAATTTTCCCATGTCATCATCCCATTTATCATATTTCCACCAAAGTGCAGGTCTTTAATTTATCCAATGCATAGTTTCTGAGATTATCACATAACCCATGTATTTGTCAAGTTGTAGAATCCATTATTTGAATTCTAAGACTCAATCAAGCATCAATCAATTAACTTGAGTTGTATAATTTGAAAAACACTAATCCAGTGAATTATCTGCAAATCATATAAACCATGCTAGAAAACAAAAGATTAACGATATAAATTCTAAATGCCATTAGAATATATTAGTAAGAGCTGAACCTCATAGGATAAGTCACCTCCACCTTAGTAATTTCCTTCGAAATAGACTTCAAGAAATTCTCCGAAGGCTTTACGCGAGACATCAGACGCAATCCCAAACTGTAAAAGAGAAGGCACCAGATAAATATCAGGAGAAAACACTGACAAAGCTTACTACCTTAAGTAAGCAATGTGCTGTCTCCAACCTCAACAGTCAACTCCACCAAAGAGCACCATCTGATGCCCAATACAGTTGATCATTGAACCAATTATTAGATAGCCCATATAAAAACAAAAGAAAAACAAAAAATGCTGTAATTTCACAATTCTAGCACCCAATTGCTGCAAAATTCCATCCTTTGAAATCAAATGTGAACATTTGCTCATTCATTTGTTATACTTTTTTACCCATCCATTTGCAGGCCATTGGTGGGAGAATCAGATTCTCGGATACCCTATCATCTTGGTTTCTGAGCTGAGGCCCCTTCACATCCATGTGATGCCCACTAGATCAATGGTTACAAATTTACAATACAAGGATATAGCCACCCCATCGTTGGCTTTTTTCTAAAACTGAATCTGGACCGTCGCTGTATTCCAACACACCCCGCTGGACCTTGATCACCAAACAATGGACCACTTCAAAACTCATTGCAGAAATTGAAAACAAAAAAAAATAAAAAATCATATGTACTAATTTCCACTTACTTGTGAAGCTTGTTTTTGAAAGTTCCGACCGGAGCCTTCTCAAGATTGTACCAAGCTCGATTCATCTAATTACATAAAACCAAACAAAACGGGGGAAAAAATCAAATCAAATCAAATCACGATTTCAAACTCGATGAACTGTCTTCGACTTTCTCAAAGATCAAGTTTCAAAGAAACAACCTTCTCTGCAGCAAAATCGATGGCGATTTCCGCATTCTGGGCCACCGATCTTCCATCGGATGAGAACTTCTTCCACAGATCTTTGAATGTTTGAGGTTTAATGGAGGATTTGGATTCGGGAGGCGTACGGTCTGCGGATCTGCTGAAGCACCAGTTCCTGCCTTTGATCGGGAAAACCACGAGCCTCGCTTTCATTATCTACAAGGCCCTTGTCTTCTGCAGAAGCCGAGATGGAGAGATAGATCAGAGAGAGAAGCCGTTCGATCCGAAACAAGAAGCAAACAGGATTCTTTCGGGAGCGATTCGTTGAATCCAATCCGAAATGGGGAAATCCGTCATAAGAGGAGGAGGAGAGGAGGAAGAAGAAGAAGAAGAAGAAGGAGAAGGTTATATAATCAGAAAATGCGGCGCCAAGGTGGAGAGAGTGAATTAGGTGTGGATGACGGGGCCTCGACTAGGAAGATAACACGACGAACACTTTGTCCTGACGAAATGACGAAGACCACAGCATTTTAGCTGTTGAGGTTTGACCAACGCACCGTTATAAGTGAGCATAGACCCTGTGCGATTCAGAAGTTAATGTTACGGCTCCACAACAAAACTAACCTTGTCCGCGAAGCCCTTCCCCGATATAAATAGATACATGTCAATACCGCCTTTATATGGACGGGGTGATTTCAATTCATACTAATGAATGGGCGGTTATAATTTGACATTTGAGTAGGTGGTTTCAAACTTTCCCGCCCACTCATTTCCTACTTTTAATTTTTATAAATTTTTATTATATTTTATATTATAAATTATAAATTGACAAGAGTTATATTCTTTTACTGTTAAGCACCTCTACTCGTATGGGTACCACCACTCCTCATGATCCTAGTGCAACTCCAATACAAGTCTATATTATATTGTACGACAGTTTGACGACCTTACAATTTTATCACTAAATTAAACATTGATATTTTTTATCTTTTATCAATTATTATTCTGACTATGATTTTTTTTTATTGTTGCAGGATTGCTTCAAATTATATATCGATCTTTACGAACTTGAAGTTTACATTTTGAATTTCTTTTAGCATTTGGACATTGAATTTTGAAATTTAGAGGTTTATTTATTGAAATTTAGACATTAAATTTTCGAATTTAGATGTTTCTTTATTACATTTTTTACTTTTGGACGTTAGATTATATAAGTGATTGTATTTTTTAATTTTGGTGATGCATTTAGACTTTAATTTCATTCATATACTTAGTTGAAAATTTTGTTTATTATAAATTATTGACTTTTATTAAAAATCATGTTTAATTTTTATTCTTTATGTTAACTACTTTGAAACTTTAGTTACATTCTATTCAAAATATAAAAAATATAAAAAAGAAAGAGATATGTACAAATACCAAACCGCCCAACATGCCGCCCACTAAAAAAACCTCCCAAATCGCCTATACTTTTGGCAGTTACAGTTTCTAATTTTTACAAACCACCATAAAACAAAACCGCCCAAACCACCCGCCGTGCACCCCTGGTTAATGTTGTGCAGATTTATTAATAAATTAAATTAAATTAAGTTAAGAGGATTTATAAATAAATAAATAAAAACACTGTAGATAGTGGGTGGATAAAAAAAAAAGTCGCTTTAGCAAACCTCATACCAAATAGGCCTTCCCGTCATAGTTGTCTATTCATTTCAGTCTAGCCTCCAAGATAAAAAATTTCAGTATTTCAGGATTCCAGCGGAACTTTTTGAAAGAACTTCTCGAAATAATAAAAATTAAAGATTATATATAATAGAAAAATAAAAAAATTTATGGATGTTTCTTGATATGAATATTGAGGAAAAAAAAAATAAGAGCGTAAAAATTGTGTTAAAAACCGGAATGGACCATAATGGATTGGGATTCAAACTGAGAATTTTTTACCCCAATTTTGTTTTGGCAGAAGGTCTGAAAAGAAAATTTTCAGTCATTTCGGCCGAAATGAAATTGAATTCAATACTATATTTCTAAAAAAAATCACCTATCTTTCTGAGGGTCGATGTCAACCCTCCTCCCGACTCCCGAGTTAAACGTTTCAAAATGCATAAAAGAGTGAGCATTAGGAATTTTACATGAGAAAATCCACTCTCGGTCCCCCATTCAGTCCACATAGCACCACTGATTTTACATATTGACCATCGTTAGCCATATGCAGAAGATGACCGATTTGAATCGTAATTTTGGGGCCTATGGATATCGAAAAAATATATTGTTGGTAGGGTTCACACTTCACACCCCGATCTGTGCAGTGTCAAAACTAGAGTGCCAGACTCGTCACAATGCCATTTAAAAACTAGTCCACCACCCATTCAAGCATATAAAATTTCATATGATAATGCCTATATACAATTTTAACACCTCATTTATATTAACATTCGGCCCTCAAAAGTGGACCCGGCTTGGGCCTTTCATAATCTTTGCATTACAAAATTTAGGCCTTGTTTGGTATATTTACTATCTTTTTTATAGTCCCATTAAAATAGAGCCATTAAAAAAAGTTACAAAAAAAGAGGCTATGATAAAAGAAAGTATTTAGTAATGCAAAGATCCATGTTAAATATATTTTTTTATAATGAAAGTTTTCATAAATATCTCGATATTCACAAGATATAAAGCCTTGAAAATGGTTGTATTCAGCCTCCCAAAAAAATATAACGGTCTAGATCTTGTGTTTGTGGCCCATATAATCCCAAAAATTGCATCCAATCCCTCACTTTTTTGCACATATCTCCAGATTATTGATAATTCAATAGCTGAAATTTGATTTTTGAGTAATGTTTGATCTTTTTAATATTTCAAACGGTTTGGATCTTGATTTACAATCCATGGAATTATAAAAAAAACGTTACTACTAATGGACACATTCATTATTGAACATAATACATTAGTGGCTAATACTGTTTTGCAAATATCTTGAAATCCACAAGTATCAAGCCTTGAACACCGACCACATAGCCATTTTCAGCCTTCCAAAGAGATTGGATTTTGCGTTGAAGCCCATAGATTCTAAAAAATTATATCTAATAACAAACTTTTTTTTTTCCACATATTTTGATATTGGTGATGATTCAATGGCTAAGATTTGGTAATATAACCGTGTTTGATATTGTGAATAATTTTAACGGTTTGGATCTAGATTTACACTCTTCGATTTTAAGAAAAAAAAAATAAAAAAGACTTAAGCGTGAATGGGCAATAAGACTGTTCACCCCTTTTTTTTTTTTTTCCTTCTTCCTCCACTTTCTAACTTTCTACATTCTATCAACGGTGGGACGTGAGAAATAGAGGCATTGCCGCAGATCCTCGAGGAATCCGCTTTTCACACTGCAAAGAAAATTCAGTTTTGGAGATTAATCTCCGTCTGACAGTACCCAAATCCCTCTTTCAAACACCCCTCGTTCGTAAAAATAACCTTCAAGCACAGTACGTTCGCCTCCTCCTTCTTTTTTCTGGTCTTCGCTGTCGCTCTCTCTTCTCTTCTCTTCGAAATGCCTTCCATGGCATCATACGAACACTTCCAACCAAAAGCTTCATGTCCAAACCATCAAGCGAACGGCAACGTTCCTCAAAACAGCTTCAGAGATGAATCCCTAGAAAGGTAAGAACGGAAGAAAGAAGAAACTCCCCAAAACCCTAACCTTACGCGGCTCACTTGATTTTTCTATTTTTTTAGGGTTTTCATGTCGTCCTCAAATTCTCCTACATCTAATCTCATAGCGTGTCTTATTGCATCATGTATTAATCCTGGCATTCCTCTAACCCTTACTCTTAATTTCTACTTTCTCAGAAGACGGATGATTGCGCAACAGCGAAAATCACTGCCTATTGCATCAGGTATGGCTACGTATACTTCTAAAATTTGTGAAAACTTGTTTACTGTACATGTGCAATGATTGGCTCGCAAACAAGAGGATAGGAGAAGAACTGTTGGCTGTGTAGATTGAGATGTTGATCCTCTGCTGTGATGTGAATTGTGAAAGGCGCTGTAGGTTATTCAGGTCTATACTGCGGTATATGCTTTTTCATCTATATGAGAATATGTATAGGTGAGAAATTTTCAATCAGTGAGTAGATTGCAAGTGCAGTGCAGCTCTGTAAGTCTCAACTTTGGTCATTTACCCTATTAACACTCACTAACCCCATGATCTGACACCAGGTCCCATTTGACACTAATTTGAACTTTACTCACAGTTGGATTGAATCTTCAAAAAAATCAATAAAGTAATGAAATCATCAACTTGGATAAAAAAGAAGAAGAAAGAAATCAACTTGGATTGACCTCCATGAGTTTCTTTATAGCATTAAATTGCTATTTTGTCATTGTAGTTATTTTATGTTTCTGTTTCATTTCTAATTGTCGTTGTCGTCATTGTGGACATATTCTAGTTGAAAGAAGAATTGTGGAGGAAGTGAGGAAGAATGACATACTAATAATAGTCGGTGAAACAGGAAGCGGGAAAACTACGCGTAAGTTTTTTCTTCTCTAGATCCTTGTGACCATATGCTGAATATGAGGTGATGTTTGCCCATGGTGATATTATGACCTAATTTAATACTTCATTGCCATTTTCAATATTTTGTGTTTAGAGGGTCTTACTCTATTTTCAAGTGAGCTAGATAAGTTTGGGGTTGTTTTGGGTCCCATATATATGTACCAATACTGTTTGAGTTTCACTGACTTCAGCAATTATTCACGCAGAATTGCCGCAGTTTTTATTTAATGGTGGTTTCTCTCGTGATGGGAGAGTTATTGGGATTACTCAGCCTCGACGGGTTGCTGCTGTTACCGTTGCGAAACGTGTAGCCGAAGAATGTGAAGTTGAGTTAGGCCAGAAAGTTGGATACTCGATTAGATTCGAAGATGTAACTTCTAGCTCAACAAGGATCAAGTACATGACTGATGGATTATTACTGAGGTTGGTTAAAAAAATTGATTAAATTGTAGGTCCACTTGTTCATATACAGAAATTTTGAGAAATTCAGTGTAACTCTCTTTTTCTCTTTGTGTGGATTATAGTTGTCTATTCCGTTCCATTATGGCTGGAATTGGTTGAAATGTTTTGGAATTGGCATTGGGCAAAACAGAATGCCCCCCTAAATGTTTCCGGTTTGTTCTTGTCCATTCCGGTCCCATTTCCGGTTCCAATTTCAGACCAATTTTGCCCGATTCTGACCAAGGTTTCATACTTCCATTTATATGTAGTGAAAACTAGATAATGGTCATTTATAGAGTGCAGTTTATTTTAGTGATATAAGTATGCATTTTTAGTATTATTTTAGCATTTAACTATTTATTTTTTCCAATTTTAGGTATTCTTTTATGAATATATTTTTATTTTTCAATTGCGTATTTTCCAAAATGGAATACCGGAATTGACTGGAATGCTGAAACATTCCACTACAAAGTCAAATTGGAACGGTGACCGGAATGGAATTGAATTATTGTGTGGATATGAAATCTCTTTCCATTACCATTCAAAAAAAAAAAAAAATCTTTCCGTTGACATGGAAATGCTCAAAAATGGATGGATGTAATGAATACTTTAGAACGAAAATTAGGAAAAATAAATGTTATAGTGTGTTAGAGGAATTGAATAAGGGGTTGAAGAACAAATTATAACTGTAAAATGAAAGAATGAAAAAGGATAATAAGAGTAAAAGGATAATAAAAACATTCCTGATATCCTCCCTGTCCCAAGTAAAAGTCATAGAACAGTGAAAACTGCAATTTTCAATTTTGGCTTGGTTGTAAAATACAAAGTCGATCAGCTTATCATACCTTGGGACATAGGTGCTCACTGCCACAATCAGAAAGTAGGGAGGTGCTCGTTGTTCCAACCACAAAGTTGCAGGTCCTAGTATCTTACCTATTAAAAGAATCTCTATGAAATTATAGAAACTTGCAAGTTGATTATCGATTTCACTCCTATCAATGTTTTTCGTAAATTACTTAATTCTGTTCTTGCTTTTCTTTTTGCCCAAAGCTTTCAATAAATTTCAAGTTCAACTTCCAGGGATCTTATGCATTTTTTTTTTCTGAACCTGGATGTACTTTAAGTGGATGATTCATTGGTTGACATATGAAGTGTGTTTCTTTCTTAATAATTGTTTTTTTTTTTTTTTTTTTTGAATGATTTCATAATGGTTGCTATTTCTACTCTTGATTGTAAGTGCCGTCCCTCCCTCTCCCGTCCTTTTTCTTTTTGCACCTCTTGAATTCTCAAGAGCTTCAAATCTTATTTTTGGTTTTTTAAAGGATTGTTATGAAGACCAGAGCTTTTTTTTTTTTTACTGTTGTAGTAATTGGCAATGTAATAATATGTAAGTGTTGACTAATACATGGCTTCTATATTCACAGAGAAGCATTATTGGATCCTTTGCTGTCCAAGTACTCTATCATCATTGTTGATGAAGCTCATGAGAGAACAGTTCATACGGATGTTTTATTAGGCTTGTTGAAAAATGTACAAAAAGCAAGATCCCGATCAACGGAGCAAAATAATGTGGGAAAGATGAATGGTATCAATGATAAAGTGTTCGATAAAACTACTAGTGCTTGGGGCTTCAATCATCTGAAAGCATGTCGAGCAAAAATTCCATCTTTGAAGTTAATTATAATGTCTGCCAGTCTGGATGCAAGGGGCTTTTCTGAGTATTTTGGTGGTGCAAGAGCTGTCCACATTCAAGGGCGACAGTACCCTGTAGATATTCTTTATACTTATCAACCACAGTCTGATTTTCTAGATGCGGCCTTAATTACCATTTTTCAGGTAGATAATTAACAGTATGCAATTATTTATATATTTTTCATGTAATAAGTTTTGATTCACATTACGTTCCCATCTCTCTCTCTCTCTCTCTCTCTGCATACATTGCTGAAGAAGGTTTTAAAAGTCAAAAGTTGACTGGGACTTGATTAAGTTATAGTTTCAGTTAAACTCGATTTAGTACTTGTTAAAAAAAAGTTGAGCTAGTACTTAAGTAAATTAATTTAAATTTTGTAGAACCTAAACTTCACACTGCATTATGGAATGTGCTAACCTTTACACTGTATAGTTGGACCCACATTTGTTGCACCAGGGGGTGTCGGATGAGAAGGTAGGGATACCCAAGTGGTTTATATGAGTGGACCCAGTCTTGGCTGGATCTAATTGGTCTGAACCTAACACTAGGTCTGACTCAAGATCTAAAAATTTAATATAAATTTTAGTGGAACCCAGGAACTTTAAGTAACTGATGAGAGCATCTACTATCAGAGCTAGGAGCTCTTATCATGTCTGTTGTTGTATTAATTGATATTAATATGATATTTTAAAATACATATCTTATATAGTATACAATATTGTTCTACATATCACTTGCCAAGTAGTAGACAACCAATTAAGTTTGTTCAAGCTTTATCATCTTTTGAACTATTGAATCTTGTTATAAAAATAATAACTGTTGTGCTTTTTATAAAAGGAACTGTGTTTTATTTTTTTTATTTTTTCTTTCATGTGTTCTAGATTCATTTGGAGGAAGGCCCTGGAGATATTCTTGTATTTTTGACGGGACAAGAAGAGATTGAATCTGTAGAAAGACTTGTTCAAGAGCGAGTTCTGCAATTACCTGAAGCCAGCCGGAATATTTTCACCGTTCCTATTTATTCATCACTTCCGTCAGAGCAGCAAATGAAAGTTTTCATGCCGGCCCCATCTGGGTTTCGTAAGGTTTTTTGTTACTCATGACTGTAAAATAAATATATATATTTTTTTCAATTTTGCAGTTAACAAAGTTACATAGATTAAACTCTGTTTAAACAATTAGAATCCAAAAAAGAAGGAAAAAGAAGTTGATTTACAATTGTGGCAACAGTAACTATAGTAGATTTCAGATTTGACTTCACTGATTTTTGGAGTGTGATGGATGACCTTTATGTTTTTTTAAGTGAAATAGCTATATTTTTTCAAGCAAATAGATCTACCTTGGCATTTCTCTCCTTGTCGTTGAGTGTAATCCAGACCATAGTGTCTATTGGCTGAGCTGCGTAAGGTTGATGAAGTCAGAATAGTTGAAGGCAATGGGAGTGGATCTGGGTATTAGATGTAAGTGGAAGAGTAGTGGAAGAGAAGGAGAAGGGAGAAGGGTAAAAAGATCAATGTTGTGTGTTTGTTAGCAATTTATTTCCTACATGTTGATCATGATGGATGATTGCATTATATTATTTATTTACCAGGCCTTTCGGAAAAAAAAAATCTTTGTATCAGATGAGATAATGGGGGAACAGAAAATGAGATGACTGGAAAAGCTGGTGAAATCTGTGAAGAGTATGGATTTTACATCTTATCTTGGGGATACTATTGTTTAGGATGTTAAGGAATCAGGAAGTGGTTGGCTAGGGGTTTTTTTTTTTTTTCAATATAGAAAACTGTGTTATACGCAACCCTTGTCATTGGTTTTTTTCTTTTCTTTCTTTCTTTCATTCTTTTTTTTTTTTAATGAAAGTGTAGCTTTCACTTACTCTACTCTTTATACAACTTCTTGGCTTGAGATAGTCGTATCTGTTTATTTTCTGTTGTATTCATGGCGATAATGTTTGTAGTGTGAGTTCTATTGTTGTGTAGATGTGTAGTTCTCCTTCATGAAACATGTAGTGTCTGTTTTACATGTGATATTTATTATTATTATTATTATTATTATTATTATTATTATTTTCTCTCTGAATATTCAGTAGCAGCTAATGTATCATGGTTACGTAGGTTGTATTGTCAACAAATATTGCAGAGACATCAGTGACAATACCTGGAATCAAGTATGTTATCGATCCAGGATTGGTTAAAGCTCGTGCTTACAATCCACTGACTGCGATGGAATCACTTATTGTCATCAAAACCTCAAAAGCTCAGGCTCTGCAGCGGAGGTAAGCATATAAAAGTATGTATGCATGTATATATTTTGCGTGTGTATCTAGGATCGCCTCACTAGGTGTTCCATGTAACCTATATGTGCACAGTTGGGTAGGAGGAAAGTTTCATGTATCTGGTGCATTTGTGTCAGAGAAAATACACACACACAAATGACTATATACATATATGCACACACTTGACCTTGTTCTAGAATGGTCTGGCCATTCCTTTGTAAGGACTAGTCTATCCTATGGGGCCCACTTGGAAGTATGACAATCACGGGAGATGGTAGTCCGAAATGCCTCCATATGACTTATCTGTGTGTGAAAAAAAAAAGGGAACTATCCATTCAAGGGTGTGAGGTCCTTTAAGTTGGGCCAAATTCTAACCATTAGAGGCTGTATTTTCACCAAATTTTGTATAATTGGCTGGTGGCCCTACAAAATTCTGATGAACATCAAATTTAGGCTGTTGATCGTGGGGCGGGGGCATTTGAAACTGTTCCCAACAAATAAATGATGTGACAATTCCTGAAAATACTTTTATATGTATACATGGTGTCTGTTTTTTAAATCTGTTAACCTGTGTTGAGAACTATAAAAGCCTAGGCCGGTGTGTGAGAGGTGCATGTGTGAGTCTTTGGGTCAAGAACTACAAACATGTAGGTGCAGGAGTGGGTGGATTTATGTGTGCCTTTCCGTCTAGAACCACTAAAACTTAATTACTCTGTAAGTCAAGCAGAGCACTCCAAAAACCTAGGTTCCCTTTTTCAAAAATGCCCTTATTTTTATATAGCTGGGTTTTCTGGTAAGAACAGTTAACATTCGCTAACTTATTGAGGGCTCCCTTGGGTTCGTTTAACTCACTCACATCTTTGGTTAGGCCGAACCTTGTGAGTTGGATATGTTTCCAATGTGGTCCAGATCAAAATTGCACCCACTGTTAGACTCTGCCAAATAATGAAATCATTGCAACTTTGGACCTTGAAATCCTAGCAACCGTCAACTTTGGGTCATATAATGTATGCATTCTCTCTTCCCCTCCCTCTCTCCCTCCCTCTCATATTACTGGCCAACTTGAATCTTGCTACGATTGGTACATCATGGTCCTATCTGTTCCCTCTCTTTTCTCCTCCTAAAGATAAGTAATTATCATATCAAATTTGGTGGAACATGAGATTTATTCACATTTAATACAGTGGCCGTGCAGGGCGTGAAGGACCAGGGAAGTGTTTTCGGTTGTATCCCGAGAGTGAGTTTAATGGACTCGATGATTCTACTGTCCCAGAGATCAAGAGGTGCAACCTATCAAACGTTGTCCTACAGCTCAAAGCTCTTGGAATTGATGATATTATAGGGTTTGACTTTATGGAAAAGCCTTCAAGGTGAAAACTCAGTCTGACTTGAAAATCATTTTTTAATCTGAAAGGTGTTTTATGATAATCTTCAATGTCCTTGCTTTTTTGAGATATATACGTGATTGTGTTTAAATGTGAACTACTGTACCATACCCTTTTCTAGTAGAATGCAGAATAAATCAAGATCATTAAATTCTCAAAGAATTAATAAATTACATCTAACATTAAAAAGAAAATAAAAATAAATTACATCTGAAAATTTTGTTTTTCATGAAAATAATGCTTTCCAAAATTCATTCTGATTGGGCAGTCTAATCCTCTCTTATGGTCTGTTTTATTTGATTATTGAAATTGGATACCATTTAGAAACCAAAAGACCATGGACCATTCATTAACAAACATTTATTTTATGGCTGTTGATGGCATAATTATTCATTTGGTTTAAATATTGGGGTGTGTCATCAATGATGGGGCCAATGGTTTGAATGGTTTGAAGTTTTACAGAGGTATATGGATGTAATAGATGTCTGCAGATCATCATTATTTCTCAGTGTGTGTGTTAAGTTCCTTGTTTTAAGTTCAGAATGATGCCCGCAATTTTTCAAAATTTGCATTACTATTTTTGAAAATTTGCATGTGTCCATCTAGGGGAAAAAAGAAAAAAAATCCTTCTTATGCAGTCAATTTGTATATTTTTCTTTTTCTGAACTGTAAGGTATCATTCTTGAAGAACATCTTTACACTTTTTCAGGAAAATAGAATTAAAATTTGGGTATTTAGCCATATTCCTAAGACATTAGTTAATGGCATCTGGGTTTGTTTAAGGAATGTAGGAACCTTACTTTGAATGTTGTGGAGTGCTTTGGAAGTTGTCACTGGTGAATAGGCTGGCAATGGACCCAATTGTGTTTGGTTTGGTTTGACCTGCAAGAGCAACAACTATGGACACCCATTTATTGATATTGTAGGAAAATATCCACCCTAACCCTGAATTATCAGGTCAGGTTTGGGTTGGGTCAGGAATTTCCCACCCTGTAGTGAATACTCAATTTTAAATTTTAACTTCTAAATTATAGTGATTTACAATATGTATTAGTGTTCTATCGAGTCATTTAGATGTGGTATCTAAGGCTTTGATGACATAAACAGGATGTCTATTGTGAAATCTTTGGAGCAACTGTTTGTATTAGGCGCACTGACAGATGATTATAAACTATCAGAACCAGTTGGGCGTCAAATGGCCCAGTTGCCTTTAGACCCTATTTATTCTAAAGCACTTATCTTAGCTTGTGAATTCAACTGCTTGGAAGAAATGTTGATAACTGTTGCTATGCTTTCGGTGCAATCTATCTTTTATGCTCCTCGTGAGAAGTTGGAAGAGGTATGTATTTCTGCTTACCAGTTTCTGTAATGCATTTTTATATATGATGCATATTGGTATGTGGTCATTATGATTATGCTCTTGTATGTTCTCATGCATAGTTATTTGACTTCCTGTTCAGGCATTTTTCTAGTGGAAATTATTATTACATTGCTTCACTTGTTCAAGTACTGCTTACCTGTATGTCTGCCCCAAATTGGAATGGATCTTCACTTTTCCCCCTTTTTCCCCTTGAGGTCAGTCAAGAGCTGCAATGAGATCCTTTTCCAGCCCAGTGGGAGATCATAATACATTGGTGAATGTATATCGAGCTTCTGTAGAGTACTTGGAGAAGACCAGTATGGCAAAAAGCAAGAAGACGACTGAAAAACACCTAAAAAAGTGGTGCAGAGAAAATTTCATCAATTATCGTTCCTTGAAGCATGCCTGTGATATTCACAGGTGGTTTAACCTAATCTTTGTATGGAAGATCCATATGCTTATTTCCTTTGTTGTTTGTGTCATTTGTATGTAATTCTAAATGATTGGTTGATAGGAATAATCCAATGAGCTATTTATATTCACTGTTTTTCTATTGGTTTTTCTTTTGTTTTCCTATATAACACTGACACAAATATCTTACATCAGCTGGACTGCGGTATCACTACTTTGAAGGGAAAAAGGGAAAAACTTTATCTCTTTTCTTTTTTCACAGTGTTCAAATATCCCATAGTATATTCTATTTATTGTACTTGCATTTTTTACTATTATATATGCAGTTAATTTGCATGAGTTAATATTTATATAATTAATGTGTTTTCAATTATTGTTATGTTTTCTAAAGTCACAATTTCTCCATTTCTATGTTGCATAGGTCTTTCTCATGAACACTAAGCTTTCTTTACCTTTATTTTAACATCTGAACTAAATGCATAGGGGTGCCAAAAAATGTTGGGGAGTGTAGGCTCATGTAAAGAGTATATGTTTATATATATGGAGAATGATTAATCTAAATTATTTTTAATATTATGATGAATCTATATTATTGCCATTAAGGTGGTGCTAGTAAACAATGAAGGGTGCTTTGTAGTTCTCACATTTGTTTATTTGTTATTGATTGATTTTCGACATTTACTATATATTATTACTCATCAATGCACACTTGCTTCTCATGTATTTTTACACTTTCTTGTTAGATTTTATTTGATTTACACAAAAGTGAAGATAAATGATGGTTTTCTCAAATTATGTATTATGTGTCATATTCCCACGTCATGGCAATTCTTTTTTCTCCAGTGTCTTTACCAACATTGGCAGGTCAATGCAGTTGTAAGAATTTCTAGTTGAGAAGTAAGGATCTCTTAAAATCTTCCATATTGGAACATCCTAGCATTCCATAGATTGTCCTTTTCCAGATTTTTGATGTATCCCGTTCTTAACTGAATGTAGCAGATTCATATTTTTACTGACCATTCTATTCTCGTGTTCGTCATTGTATCATGTTATCTATATAATTTGTTGATCAACATCACAATCATCTCTAAGTTGCTTCAGTGTTTTGTTCCCCATTCTCATTCTTTTAAGTGGTTTCTTGCAGTCAACTTCAAGGACATGTCCAACAAATGGGTCTTCACGTTTCTTCATGTGGAGATGACATGCTTCAATTTCATAGATGCCTTGCTGCTTCCTTCTTCTTGAATGCAGCGTTGAAACAGCATGATGGGTCATACAGGTAGGAGTAATATGAGAAGATCTATTATTCAGATATAAGCAAAGAAAAATGATAATATCTGGTTATTTTAGTTGATCCTTTATTCTATAATCATCTCAAGAACCACAAATGTTAACCTTTCAACTTTGACATGCCGCAAAAGGTTAAAAACTCTGTTGTCTATGTGTGTTACCTAAATCCTTCAATTTCCTCAAGAGTGCCCGTGTTGAATATAAAGTTTGGTTTTAATATATCTTTTTTTTTATAATTATTTTTGGAATGATGAGGGCAATTTGGTCTTAGAAGTATTATGTTATGGATGTTGATTGCGTTTTCATCTCATCTCTGTTATTTTCAAATTTGAAGACATTGTCTCTTTTATCAGGTCTTGTTTTCTTAATGGTTCTTTTATCAGATCTATCAGATTAAAATGAGACCGAACAAGTCTAGAAAACCTTGAACATGCTGAAGCAATCCCCAGTCATTTTGGAAACATGGAAACTTCTCTTAGTTTTTAGCCATTTTCTTTCTTCAATTTCTAATGGAAAGCTTCTTATTTTTACCCTTTTTCACAAATGGCCACTTCAATAAATAGAAAGAATGTATACAATGAAGCGGCAAAGACTACATTATGATGAAAACAATAACATACAGATATTGGAGAAATGTTTCTCTTATGAATGGTGGATATTTAGACGAGGGGATCTTATCCTCCCTCCCAAGCATACATCAGAGAGGAACATAGATCTTATTTCTCTTCATTTTTTAAGTCCCACATCGTCATCATCTAGGCCTTGCCCTAGCTATGTTGGGTTCAACTACACAAATTTATTTCTCCATTTCAGTCTATCTTGGGCCAAATCCGCCTATGGGTGGCACTTCTTCAAGTCTATTCTTACAATTTTCATCTATGTCCTCTTCGGTGTACCCCTTTTCCTTGAGAGGCCATAAATCTAAATAGAAAGACTTTTCCCCACCTGTGTTGTTGTTGGCCTGTATTGGATAGTCCAAAGTCCAAACCATCTCAAACGAGTCTCTCTTAATTTATCACCGATTAATGCTACCCCTAGATGCTCCCAAATGCACTCCTTTATTTATTTATTTATTTATGTTACCTAGTTTTTGCCATACATTCATCTTTGCTACACTTTTGCATGTGTCGTTTCCTGAATCCTGATTGGCCAAAATTTTGCTAACTTTAAGGCAAATACACTCTTCTTCCTCCTAAAATGCCAAAACTAAGTGTAATTCTTTTTGTCCATTCTAATGCTAATTGTAAGGCAAATATTCTTGCAAATCGAGGAACTTCTCTTTACTCTGCGACAACTTGTCATTTTGACTTTAATTTTGGCTTCTTTTTAAATTTGGTATGCTCAATTTAGTAGGTAAATTATGTAATAATGAATGAAATCTTCTTTGTTATTTCTATTACTACTACTTTTCAGGGTCATCACTGTTGACCAACCTAGACTCTAATGTGCTAGGCTGTTGGACATCCCATTAATATTTTGCATAAAAATGAAAACAAATTTGCAGAACACTTTGGTAGCTTAAATTGGTGAAAAAGAGTTCTTTGTGAGAAATTGGGCATCCACTCTTTCTAGAAGGTGTGTGTGTTAATGGGAAGGGCTATGCATTCATTTGTGATGCCCCAAATAGTAGCCTAATCATATAATTATAGGTTGGGACCTTAAGGCTCCAAAGATCAACAGCTTAAAAAAAAAGGACAAAACAGGTGCTTCAGTCTAGCAGAGAGCAGCAATCAGATGGATGCCATGGGTTATTGATACCCCAAAAATCAGCCTTGTGGCCCCTAATCAGACCATATAGTTTTTATTTTTTATTTTTAGGGCTCCAAGGATCAATAGCGATACCATATGGGGAAAATGTGTTTCATTCTAACAGTAACAATTTGAGTGTTCTTAAAATGGGGTTGATGTAGATTCAGATGGAGGTGTGGGGTGAGTATGAGGAGGTTGGATCGATCATTGTTGTGCTCCAAAATGCTATCTATAAATGAAAACTTCGTGTGTATATAAATTTTATTCTCTCTATATTTGTGCCCATGAGTGCAAGCTTATGCACTTGTGCATGTTCTCATTATTTATCTGATCATGTCATTGGGCAGGGCTATGGCAAGCAATCAAACAGTGCAGATTCATCCTGCTTCCGTTTTATTTCGGACAAAGCCGGAGTGCTTTATTTACAATGAATTGATTCAGACAACTAAAACTTATGTTCGTAACATAACAAGAATTGATCCTTTGTGGTTGCCTGAATTGGCTCCTCAATACTACGGTACACAAAGCTAGCATTCTTTTTGTACACACCCTAACTGGTAAGGGTTATTTCATTTTAAAAGAATATTTCTCTGTATATTGTTTACCATCATGCTATATATGTTGTTTAGTATTATACTAGAATGTTTGGAAGAGGACCTATTTGTTGTTGTTGCTGTTGTTAATCTAATTATATTATATAGTTATTTTTATTATTATTTCTGGTTTCCCATTGCTTGTAGAGTTGGGACTCACACATTTCATGGGGCATTCGGTTCACTTTCTGCTCGTGTGTCCGAAAAATGCCAACCTATATTTTTGGAATGATACCCTTCTTTGTACGCACAAGCCTCAATCTCCTTTCTTATTGCAGTTTGCAACATCTTTTGTTTGTTCACATAATTTTATTGCAAATGACAAGATTGCTTCGATGTGTGCGCGCACAAAAAAAAAAAAGCCTTGAAATGTGTATTTACACGCACACGCCCACACACAAAAAAAATGCCATTTGTGTGTGGCAACATAGAAGTTTAGCCTTAGTTCCCACTCGTCTGAGTTAATTCTATTTTTTAGTTCATTTTTCTTGATGCCGTCATGTACAGTTTTTGGAATCATAATGTATGCATAGCGTATGGTTTTTTCATTTAAACTTTGTGTTTTCTTATGACAGGTGCATGACACACTTTCTATTTCCTAATTCATAGCACCACTGAGTGTGAATTTTGGTACTTTAAATGGGGAAAATTGCTATTACATCATCAAGCTGAAGGAGCTAAGGAAATAGAGGAGAGTCTTCTACTGCAATGATTCCACATAGTCTTGTATGGATTTTCACATTGATGGAAGAAACAAGGCAATCTCTGGATCCCATCTTTTCTTGGTGGGGAGCTGTTGAATAGCAAGACCAATATGGATTGCATTGATGCAAATGGCAAGATGTTTATCTTCCCTCTTAGTGGGTTCTTTTTAGCAAACAGATAGTCTTGTTGGCTACATATTTGGTTGACGGATTCTTGTCTCATTTTTCGCTTAGCTTTCAGCTGCAGAGGAATGTTGCCCTGCACTCACTTTTCCTTTTTAGAGTTACTAATACTACAGTGAATTATGTAAATTATGTACAGGAAAAAAGGAATAATCCTTTGTGATGGTATTCTTTAATTCATCTCTATTGCAAATGGCAAGTTGACTATGACTTATTTCTACTTGCGCCGAAAACTCTATAACAATGAAACTGGTAAAATAAACTAATAAAAGAAAAGAAATAAAAACAAAAAAAAAAAGTGATAAAAAGGTTATATGGGAAGCCCAACAAATTAGTCAATTTGTGCTAGGTTAGTCATTTGAAATTACAGCCAATGGTATGGTCAAATGATTCATCGATGGATCCATCTGGCCAATGGAAAATAGCGACAGATGTAGGGAGAAATGGACCTTTTGTTTTTAATGATCGTAGTGGGCATTAGATGGACTGCCTACTCGATTGTGCTCTCATATTATGGTGGATCCTTTGTTTTACTCCACTCTTTCCCTAAATCAAACAAATTTACCCTCCAGTTTTTTCTCGGAAAAAAGAAAGGGTTACACAACACTTTTTTCACTCCTATTTCGGTAATTCACTTGTAAAATGAATTCAAGTAAAGTGAATGTCTAAATCAAGAGAAATGAAAAGAGGAGGGTCTAATGGAAAAGTTTAAATTTCAAAATTCACATTCTTTGAGTCATTTTGTGGCACGAGAAGGTATATTTTTGACTTTTATGGATTAAAATGTGAGGGATTTCCTTTTATCATTTAGCGAGATGAGAGAATAATTTTTTTACTTTTAAAAATGGGTTTTATGAAAAAAAAAAAAAAAAAAACCCTTACATGAAATATGGATGAAAAAGGCCAAATAGATATGTGTGAACATCCATAGTCATGTAGGTTAGTTTTGTATTTTTTTTATCTTGTCGGGCAGAGCGTCGGTATCAATGTTACACTCCCTAAAGCAGTAGGAGAGCTTTTATTTTGTGCAAGGATTTATTGGGTCTATTTTGTACACTATCCATCAGATGTCTTTTCCCATTAGATCCTCTCTTTAAAAAAAATAAAAATAAAAGAGATGATTTTTGAAATTTTATTACCTTTTTATTCTCTATTAAAGTTACCATTCACCTTTCAAGTGAATTACCCAAAAAGGAATTAACATAGATTACAGGGGGTAAAGAGTAAAGCTTTCCATTTATTCCGGATATATATAGTGTGTTAGCTCTTGTCCTTCTCTTGAGCATCAAGAAAAGAAATCTCTCTCTCTCTCTCTCTCTCTCTCTCTTATTCAGAGACCTAGAAAGTTGAAGTTGTTGCAGGCAGAGACGTCTCAGAAAATCGCAGATTATTAACAATGGCGCCAGAACCCGAAGATGATATCAACAACGAGAAAAACCCTCCCCCTCTCGATGAAGACGACATCGCTCTCCTTAAAACTTACGTACGTATCTGAAACCCTAATCCCATCCTCCATTCATTTCTTCTCTCTAGGGTTTCCAATTCTTCCTTTCCTTTTCTTTTAGGGATAGGATTTGTAGCGTTGAATTTTTTTTTTTCAAGATCTGCAACGATTGTTATCTAGGGTTTTATGATGCTGTTAGGCCTTTTGCTAATTGGTGAAATCACCACAATTAGGGTTGTTAGCATTTAGATGAATCTTTCATTGTTATTCTCCCCTCAGACAGGATCTTGTTCAATTGCATTTGGTGTTCTTTTCCAATCTCTGCTTGGAAATCAAAGAACCCCAGATTTCAAGTTCATTCACATCTTTATTCAGAGGGTACAGATTCGTATTTGGAGATGACTGTGTCAGATCTTCATTTGGTTTGATTGATGCTTTACAGTTGGATTGTATGTTTCTTTTCAGCGTTAGGTTTTATTTGGGGAGAAGTTGCTGACATGTTCTTTTGCTATTGTGTTCTGGCTCAAAAGTGTTTGTTTTGATTCTAATATGTTGTTATCTTTCTTTCTGCATTCTTTTTCTTTACTGTTTTCTGAGCTAGTGTAGTGAGAGCCTCTGAATCATAATCTTGATTTTTTTTTGGGTGTTTTTTTTCTCTAATAATGGCAGGGCCTGGGACCGTACTCTGCGAGCATAAAGAAAGCCGAGAAGGAAGTTAAGGAAATGGCCAAGAAAGTTAATGATCTATGTGGTATGATTCTTGATTGATCTTAGTTTGGGAAATACTTTTCTCAGATTTTTCTTGCTATCCTTGAAAAAAACAGTGAGTAGAGAGTGTGAAAAGTGAAAACAATTTGTAGATGTAATGAAAGAATTTTACTGACGCATTTCATACATATACATTAGGTTCTATGGCTGATGAATCTCATCATGAACTAAAACAGTCCCTTGATAACTAATGAATCCCTCCTGAGTAATATGATAGTTGCCAACCCCACCAACGACCCGGATACTGCCACAGGAGTTAGGACTGAATATGCAGGAGTTTCTGATCTGTTGTTTTACTGCTTCCAGGGTTTAACTACCTGATAAACTGCGATTGTATTCATCCTGTGTACTGAAACTAAGTTTTTGTTTATTTTTGAGTCACTATTGGTAAAATTCAATTGCTGATATTTGAACTAATTTTTGCGTTTGACCACTTGACTTTTGATATAGAAATGGTGATAGATCACTGATTCAGTTCCTGTTTGAAGTCTGTACATGTCAATATTATCCGAGTGTTATCTTGGATATATTTCCGAGTTTAGTTACTGCTAGTAGTGATACCCTGCTGCTGTTAGAAGAGCATCAGTTAAGATTCACTATTATTAGCTGATGTTGTGATTGCTATTTGTTACCATCTGTGCTATTTCTTGTTGGATTTTTGCTAGTAATTTAAAGGGATCGCTGCGTGAATTATGTCAGTAGCTGAGCTGCAAGTCCATGGTTTTGGTGCAAATGTGCTATCTATGAGTTTGGGTTTTTATTTTGGGAACTGAATGTATCTGCCTTTTGCCATTCCAAAAAAAAAAAAAAATGTATTGTTGCTTTTTGGGTTTTTATTTTGGGCATCTGACTTATTAAAGAACTCGATCATGTATAATTGCTCTATGTACGAATTTGAATGCTTTATGATTGACCAGCCTTGATTTTCATCTAAACAATAGGGATAAAAGAGTCTGACACTGGCTTAGCTGCACCTAGCCAGTGGGATCTGGTTTCAGACAAACAAATGATGCAGGAGGAGCAGCCGCTTCAGGCACGTCTTTGTTCTTTATTTATTTCTCTATCTAGTCACATGTTGTTCCTATATATCATACTTGAGGCTTTGATGATGTTGGCCAATAGGTTGCAAGATGCACAAAGATTATTACTCAAAACTCTGAAGATGCTAAGTATGTAATTAACGTGAAGCAAATCGCTAAGGTATATTCTCTCTTTGGCACTAACTTTTTATGGTTGGATGGTTTAAGAAACTTCAAGAACATCAGATCTAAATTATACTACGATACGTGCAGTTTGTTGTTGGTTTGGGCGACAAAGTTTCTCCTACTGATATTGAAGAAGGCATGCGTGTGGGGTAAGTGTACACATCCTACTCTTGAAAGAATGGCTAAAGTTATTTATATTTTCTACTTCTCTCTGCTTCAATGATAACTAGGATGTTTGATGGTAAGACCTCCAGATTTCAAGGCTCATTTTATCTCTGTATGTAATGCTTTGTTGGAAACACGTTTTTTTGGAACTTGCTTCTTATTTCATCATGAGGGAAGCCTCTTATTTCATCATGGAAACTCATGTTTTCCCTTTAGTTTTAAAATTTGCATATTACAAAGTGTAACGTAAATATGAATACTCATACAGGGAAGCTTTTAATTTTAACGGAATATATAAATGTGCAACTGCATATTTTCTGCACATCTTTCTATTTTAATTTCTTTTTTTAACATTTAAAGAATGCCGCTTCTTTTCTTTTTCTCCTTTTTTTTTGGCGATCTTTTACTTTCTTTGATATTGTTTTTTCTGTTGCAGGGTTGATCGAAATAAATATCAAATTCAAATCCCTTTACCTCCAAAAATCGATCCCAGTGTTACCATGATGACAGTTGAAGAAAAGCCAGATGTTACATACAACGATGTTGGTGGATGCAAGGAGCAGATTGAAAAGATGCGTGAAGTAGGTATAGTATTTTGTCTCAAAGCTTAGAAAACAATTTCCTCCTCTGAGATAAATGTCCTGATGACTTGATCCTATTATTGTGATATAACATGGGTACATATGTTTACTTTGTATCTATGTTAAATCGTATACATTGGTACCTGCATGCATGGGTAGATTTTTTTTTTAAATGTGATATTTTATTGAAAATATGTATGAAGCAGTTATGTGATGATTGAGATCATAACTCTAAGAAGAGAAAAGAAGAGAAAGGTTTTTGCTTACAAAGGCATCCTATCGCCAGCACATTTGCTAATCCATTGATTGTGGGACCACATTTGACAAAGGTAAAGGTAGAAGATCATATCCTCCAATTTTGAGCTGCCAATTTTCCATCCGTCCAAAATAATGAGATGATTGGATGATTGGGCTTTTCCCTTGGGGCCAAAGGGGTTTCAGTTAGGGTGGTGTTTTTGGAGGGGTAGGAGAAGGCATCAAACGAGTCAAAAAGTATTATTAGTAATGGGGATGCAACTTGTGCTGGTCGGGTTGATTTCAATTTTTGTGCCATCCACATCCAGTCTGAATCCCTCAATGTCCAAGCCTGACTTGATATCAACTTTATCTAATCCAACTCGAGCGCAACCTTAGGTGTCATTTTCTCAACCTGAGTTGGTTGTGTTGTGTCGGGCCGAAGGCCAACCCTATCCCAAATTGAGTTCAAGTTTAAGTTTAGGATCTTCAGGCATGAGATCAACCTGAGCCTTATCCATCTCAACCAACCCAAGCTTGAATTCTGGATTTCTGGTGGGTCAGTTGGGTTCAAGTTAGGCCCTAGCCTAGTAGCATCCTTGGTGTAAGGGAGGTAGTGTTTTTGGGGATTTTAATCATGGAAGGCTATGTAGTGAATTTAATAGTAGCATGGGCATTTGGAGACAAGAAGGAAACACGGTGCCTCATGTATAATCAATGAGATATGGGTCGTATCTTTGTTAATAGTTTCGTATCTTTGTTACTAGTTTCTTTTTTCTCATGTGCATGGAGAGAGATCCATTGAAGATGTGATTTCAAAGACAGAGTACAGACAGGATTGCAAAGTCGGTTTCAAATGGAAGGAGTTCAGTAATATTAAGTTGAAGCATACATGAAATGTGGTCTTAAAGGAAGTTGGTTTCTTGGAAAGCGCAACCTCCCCTCTCTTTGTCTCTCCCTTCCTCTTCTTTTCTCCTTTCCTATCTCTTCCAAAATGGAGCAGCGAGAGGTAAGTGGTCAGAAGTGGGTGGAATTGCCACTATTTTGTAGGAAAAATTTAGGAAAGTGCGAAACACCCCTTAATCTATATTTTCACTAAATGCAAAATTGTTGCCATTTGCATCTATAGTGTGTATACTCCTTTTTAGAGGATAATTGGGGGTGGTTTCTCTTTCATTTGATGTCATTTTCTCTCGTTGATGGAAAGAAAATATAAACCCGTCACCATCGAGGTTAGTGCTTGCAATTAAGGAAACTTAATTTGCATGTTGTAGTAAGTGAAGGTATGTTTCTTCCATGTTTCTAGAGAATGCGGTGCATATGCCGACTTTTTAGATAAAGCAGGGGCGACGAAAAACCTGATTGTGGGATTTGAAAATAATGGAAGTATAGTTTTAGATTTTCTACTCATTTACTTGTGTTATTTTAGTTACATTTTACATACAGGCATTTTGAATTAGTAAATTCTTATTTTCCTCCAAAAAAGAAGGTTGCATAAGCAGTGCTTACACTATATGCCATTTTCTTCTTATTCACTTACTGAGGCTGCAATTGTTTCTGCATTTCTAATTAAAAGTAATTGCTTGTTTCTTACACTCCATGTAGATCCTTGGAACTTGAGTACTCTTGTTTGGCTCAAGGAATGTTGTGACACTTTGAGAAATATGGGAACTTTTCATTCAAGAGTTTAGGATTGTGGCTGTTAAAACCTGCCAGATCACTTGCAAAACTATATGACATGATTTGTTCCTTCCATAGGTTGTAGAGCTGCCTATGCTCCACCCAGAAAAATTTGTGAAGCTTGGGATCGACCCTCCCAAGGGGGTGCTCTGTTATGGTCCACCAGGGACAGGTAAAACTCTCCTAGCTAGAGCTGTTGCAAACAGGACTGATGCCTGCTTTATTCGTGTTATTGGAAGCGAGCTTGTTCAGAAATACGTTGGAGAAGGGGCTCGAATGGTTCGCGAGCTTTTTCAGGTTATTTACCATTCATTGCTTCGTGATCTGCGAGTTTGTTTTTCCAGTTGTTGATAAATGAATTATTGTATGATTATTCTTTATTGAATGTTCATATTATTTTTGTGGTGTTGGCCAATCATTTACTGAGCCATATCATTTGCTGTAGATGGCCCGGTCAAAAAAGGCCTGCATCGTCTTTTTTGATGAAGTTGATGCAATAGGTGGTGCTCGCTTTGATGATGGTGTGGGTGGTGACAATGAAGTACAGCGTACCATGCTTGAAATTGTGAATCAGCTCGATGGTTTTGATGCTCGAGGAAACATCAAAGTTCTCATGGCAACAAACAGGTTAGTCTGTTGCATAACCTGTAAGCCATTGTTATGTAATAGTTTTGACCCTGATCTTTATATGGTCTGGATCCATGTTCTAGACGCATGGTTAAGAGGAGCATTAAATCATCTGGACATAAAATGAATTGGGGCCAGTTTTTTCGTTTTTAAATCTTGATGATATGCTACTTTAATGACATTTTTCCATGGTGACTTGGCATTGCTATATTGCTGTTTCTGATTGATATTTATTTTTTATTGTCATCATTTCAGGCCTGACACGTTGGACCCTGCACTGTTACGTCCTGGTAGGCTAGACCGTAAGGTTGAGTTTGGTCTACCTGATCTGGAGAGTAGAACACAGATTTTCAAGATCCACACACGAACAATGAACTGTGAGAGAGAGATTCGGTTTGAGCTTCTGGCTCGTCTCTGCCCTAACTCCACAGGTAAAGCACAGACCTGGTATTATTCATTTTTAGTTGCGCCGCTCTTTGGAAGAGCCATTTCTATGGCATTGTTAATCTTGATTGGTTTGACCAACCTGTATTTACACAAACAGAATGCTCTACATCAGTTTCGTTTCGCCTTTGTTTGGGTGTCCTACCTAAGTCTGATATATTTGCTGCTTGATATTGTCGACAAGTAAATTCCAACAGCTACCCTCATAATTTTCTTTAATGACCTCTTCAGGGGCGGACATTAGGAGTGTGTGTACTGAGGCGGGGATGTATGCCATCCGAGCTCGCCGAAAGACGGTGACCGAAAAAGATTTCCTTGATGCTGTCGATAAAGTTATCAAAGGCTACCAGAAGTTCAGTGCTACACCCAAGTACATGGTCTACAACTGATCGAGCTTCTAGCTACAAGGAAATCACTTCATGTGTGTATTCGACATATATGGGTGAATCAACTTGGATCCCTTTGTTGAGTACGTGTGTTGCTGTGTGCCATTCAACATTTACTTTCCCTCTAATGTTCTCTCTTTTATTTTTTTTCAAGTTTGTACTCGAGCCATTAGTTACAACAGCAGATTATGTTCGACTTCTGTTGTGTTGTTTTATTGTCATGTAGGTAGCAGGAGGTAATGAACGTTTTTCCTCTTTATATATTTGGCTTTTCCCCGATACTTGTTCAATGATGTGATGCAGCTGTAGTGTAGTTATTTAGCTTGCGCGTGTCAAGTGAGACCACGTTCTAGGACTTTGAGAGTCTAGTTACTGTTGCTTTGGAAATATCTGTGGCATACCCCGGCTGTTGTTTTTTAGCCAATGCACTCTTTATGGTTTAGTGGTGTTGGCACCATTTTAGTTCTGCTTCGTACAGGTTGTCAAAGTTTAAAGTATCATATCTGACTAAAATCCCAACGATAAAACAAAAGACTAGAATCTCAATGTTATATATATACACACACAAATCTGCCACTAATTTTAGCAAGGGAGCTTGTCGCAAGAGATACAAATGTATTTCCGCAGTCCTTGGCATGAGAATTATAGACAGATGAAAAATACCTTGCAAACCCCTGATCTTTCAATAAAAGGAGGCACTTGAGTATTGAGTCTCTCACCAATAAAATTAAATTAAAGTAATATTTCCTCTTGCCAAATTCCCTTGCTATCTCAAGCCGAAAGAAACACCTTGATTAAGTTGGTAGCTTCCGCCATTTCTATGTACAGCATGTCACTCCTTTGCCTCCCTATCGAAACCAGACTCAATTGATAAAATGCTTATAGCCTTTTGGTGAGGTGAGAAGGTAAAAGGAAATATCATGCTATCGAATGGGCTGAAATATGTAAACCAATTTCAGAAGGAAACAGGGACTGACACGCGCGGGGGCGGAGGAAAGAGAAACTTCTCTTTCCTCCGGCCCCCCTTCCGCCCCCATGCGTGTTAGTTCCTGTTTCGTCCAAATAGGGCTCTCCTGTTTGGATGAAACAGGGGATCCGGATCCATTTCAGAGGGGGAGGGTGGGGGCTTAGGGGTTAGAGACACTTAAAATATTAATATAGCCCTATCGGACAAAACATGTTGGAGATGTTTTGAGTAATGACAATCTCCTTTGCTCTAAGATCCTTGAGGCCAAATATTATCCAAGAATAAGGTTGGATGGATAATTGGCAATGGAGAAAATATTTCTATGTGGAGGTGAAGTTTTGGATCCCTTGCAAAAATGGTTTGAGGAAGCCTTTCTGGGTCTCTGAGTCCGATCCGGGTTCCGTCCTTACAACTCTTTTCAAGAATGGATATATCAAGTGGATTTGAATTTCTTTGAAGAACTCTTTCTGACCTTATAAGAGCCCTCAAATCTCCCCTTCTGCAGCAAAATTCAAAACACTCTCAACCAACTCGGCCCAACCCCTGCCATGTTTTAAATAGCCGCCATTGATGGCAATGAAGGTTAGGTCCTCTTTATCCTAAAACAATGCAGGTTAGGGCCTGTATAGATTTGAACCTGACCGTTTTCGTTCCTACTAGTTAAGATAGAGCTTGAAGACAATTATGGTTGATAACTAACTAGGCTGCCTGTGACATAAATTTCAGGCCAGACTCAAATCAAGCCAGGCCGGTCCCTTGATAAACCTAGTTGCTAAATCTATGCTTGAAGGAGACAGAAGAGTCTAATATAATTCTGGATATCCGAAAGTACTTAGGGACACCCCACCCCTAACATTACATCATCCTTGAATGACAACTCAGGCCTTGAGTTTGGACAATTGGGTCCCATGTTCTAATGGTCCACAATAGGAGACAAAATTGCCATTTTCTTACTGGATAATTATAATTGTTTAGTCGATGAACCGCAACTAACCGGCTGATGAGTAATAGATGACCAGCATAAACTGGCATCATCTTATACTTCAATAGGAGCTTAAATAAAGTGTTGGATAGAATTTTCCCAGAAAAAAAAATCATTTATTTCACACATGTCAATCCAATGGCACATGTCACTCCAAATTAAGTGCAACTGGGGCTAGTTTGCATCCACAAACAAACATAATATGAGTCGGTCAGATAGGCTTTTGGTGATAAATATGATTTGTTAGATTTGAATTTTATCATCCCTCTTTATACATTGTTTTCTATTGTGTCCATGCCCTGACTAGTTACACTATGTGCCATATTCCACGAGCAACTTGTTTTCATGTGAGAATAACACATACAAACATAAAATCGACAGATTAACTGAAAACAAATTCCAACTTGGGGGAATTACATGCAGGCTTTTCATAGCCAGTATCGGCGGCAATCTTGCATTTGCAGCATTACCGCCGCTTCTTACTGCGGTAAAACTACATTTGCACTTTCCCGCAGATAAATGCAGTGGTAGTCTTGCAGAATGCATTTTATTTATTTTATTTATTTATTTTGTGTCTTTGGTCCTGTTCTGGATGGGTCCTTACACACAACAAAAGGAGGCATTGCTATTCTAAATGTCAATTTGGATGCACATTGGTGGTAAAAAATTTCCCACGGGATTATTAATTTACCATATCCACATTTGTAAAAGAGGAAAATACAAATTAATTGCATGCATGAATGATGAAACCTATCACCATTTTTTTTTTAATTGCCCTAGCGAAGTGGGCCGAGACCCAAGAGAGAGCGCCTGCACACAAAGGAAGACAACCCACTCACGTTGAAAAGGAGCCCGCACATGGGGCAAGAAATCCGACACAAGTAGACCGCATGTGTGGGAAGCAGCGGCGTACCCATGGTTCAAACCTTGGACGGGCAGGTGAGAACCGCGACTCCTTATCACTTGGGGTAAGGAGCCGGTCTCAACCTATCATAATTTATTGAGTGATTCGATATATCAAATTACTCGAATGTACTAATATTTTTTTTTTCATTCACTTTTATCTTTAGTTTACTGCATTTAAACCAAATATGAAGGAAATATGCTCAATGTGGCTGGAGAAGATGCGGTTGGGATGGGGATCACCGAGATATTGTGTTTACCTTATAATAGATGATGTCCATTTAAAACACCACCCCCCCCCCCCCCCAAAAAAAAAAAAAAAAAAACTGAGGATATATTTAGAATTCCCCTTTTTTAAAGGCTTTAAATCTAATTCGTGTTGGCACGATATTGTGCAAGATTCAATTTGAAGTACTTCATCACACTATTCCCGAACATTAAGAGATTTGATCCCTATCAATCCAACTGCTTGGGTCTAGGAGCACAACTCTCTTCGTTTGAGTCTTTGACTTTCAGAAATATGTAGTTGAAGGAGTTATACTCCACAATGAGCCCTACCCATTGAAGTCCAATCCACTCAAAATCAGCTTCTTTTCTATACATGGATAGCCTTAAATTCTATCCTAAAAGAAGTTGACCCCAATGTAAGAGTGAATATTTGATAAAACAAAAGTGACTAATAAAAACAATGCAAAGATTGTGTTAGTTTTTTATCTGAGTTTGGATCCCCTAAAAACCCAAATACATAATTTTGTTATGAAAGTATGTATATTAGGTCCCATCACTAGATGGGCCCCAAAGAAAGTTCGTACAGCGAGTTCTCAAGAAGTCACTTTTAGGTATAAGAACCCTAACCATGGAGCCGACCCACACTGCACCCGGTAGACGGAAAGTAAAACCACTCGTTTGCGACTTTTCCTCCGCTGAGAGAGGAGGAAAACCGGCAAGTGGAGTCTTACCGCCGAAATTATCCACGGTAAACTTTCAATATTGACTTTACCGCTGTTCATCGGCGGAAATATTGTAAATGGAACTATACCACTGTATATACCCGCGGAAAAGCTGCAATTGCCCCTGGTACAAGCAAGGAGAGTCTTAAAAGGGTCGGGTCGAGGACATCCTCAGTCCAATTGCATAGAGGAAAGACTAAAACATGGACCGCAAAACCAACCAGAGCACAATTCAATTTCTAATCAGGAAATGGATGCTGTGACTACCTTTCACCTAAATCATTTGAAATGTGGCCTGGGCCTGGGTATTATTTATGTTCAAATATTTGATAAACCTAAGTTTTGGCATATGTCCACAGAAAGAAATTGAGTTGGTCGAGCTCAGCTTATATTAGTGTAGGTTGTTCTATTGCTTTTAATATGGGCTCACTAGATGCTACTGGTGGGTTTGTGAAATTCCAATCAGTCATTCCTGACTTGCTCCTCCAATTCTTGATAGGGTTCGTTCTTGGTGTGGGTTGGGCTGGGCCAAATCCTTTTGACAGCTTTTCCTTTGATTATCAAGACAAATATTTAGGCTGACGTCCATCAAGTTAGGCTAGCGCCCACCCATCAGTGAGATATTAATGGGCCCATTTTCTTGGCCGGTCTGGACCATATACGGAGACTTTCGAAAAATACGGAACCGGGGCTCAATTTTATTCATCCAAATCAGGAAGTTAGAATAACCCCAAGGGGTAGCTCAATTGGCCTTGGACCACGGTTTGCACCCGGAAGTTATAGGTTCGAAATTGCACTACCACAATGGGGCTACATGGGAGGTTACCCAGTTTCCATCTGGGGCCGGAGGGATTAGTTCAGCCCAAAGGGTTGGGAACCCTCCGATGGCAAAGCAAAAAAAAAAAAATCAAGGAGTTGGAATGAGCCATCAAAAAAAGAATTTCATTATTAAAGTGAGACATTGGGAAGTTTTTTCTTTTTATGTTTTTGGTAGGAAGATCAAAAATGGGGAAGCTGAAATACAAAAGCAAAAAATTGGGAGAAAACTGCACAGTAGAAAAAAAAAATCTCTAGAGAAACCTGTTGAGTTTCTCGGAGAAATAAGGTGGAGTGCCAAGTAAATCTAGTGATTTTGTTGCGTTACAAATGGATCTGAAATGCCCAAACAGGTGTCGAAAATGTGATATTGTGCACTCAAAATAATCGTCACCTGCATGTTGGCTGATCAGTAACAATGATAGCACTGGCACCTACCTGGCTGCTATCTCCATTGCACTCTGAATTATTTCAAAAAGAAATTCCACCTAAGGATTCTTATACATTTCTCATATTCCCTCAATTCAGTTTCCATTAAAGGGCAGTTATTTGATGGTCATTGTTTGAAATTATTTGATACTTCATTTTTAGCCACTCATGAAATCATGCAAAGGAACTCTATTACATGAAACAAACTTGATCTTAATTGGCTATGTTATTCAAAGGTGGATATGAATTGGCTTTGATGATGGAGTTGATTTCGTGGTTAATAATGTATAACATGAAGATGATGAATAATCACTGAAAAGGGTTTATATTGTGGTACATACTCAAGAGTAGGTCTCGCCCCACTCCCATGTGTATGGTCCTGTGGTCCAAATCCTAAAACCAGATTGGCGAAGACGCCCTCTGTCCACTTGCAAAGATTACTGTTGAGATAAGTGTAATTCATAGTTAGTGGCAAATAATAGGTGTCAGCTAACAGGGTCCAACTTACAGATTGCTAATATAATCCGCCTAATCATTCTTTGGCACTGATTCTGACCTCCAAATGAAGCTGGGAAACCTCTGAAGTCTCAACTTAGCCCTTCCAAATCGCATGCACAGATACATAGCAGGGGTGAGGCACAAGGAGGGTGAGAACCATATGATTAAAATCTCATTTCAATTATTACAAGATCAAGACAACCTCCAAATGATCCAAAATGTCAGCCTAAATAACATGGATATCTATAAAATATGCTTTATTGTTATTAAAATTCCATTCTCCAATCACTGAATCTAAACTTTTATCCAGACCAAGAACTTTTAGAGTTGCAATCCAGTCCTACCATTTTTACAGCACACATACAATGAACATATTCAAGAGTCTGCTTAAGGTGAGACCCACTTGCAATCATGGAACTCATCTGATGAGGATGGAAAAGCTCAAAAAAAAAAACAAAAAAACAAACTAGCATGAATACAAGCTATCGGTCCAAGTATCTGTTGAAATCAACCATGTTTTCCACCCTCACTTTCACAGACCAGACATTTGTGCTTTTCCAACCTAACATTGCATTTGTTCCCTGGAAATGAACGTGCACAGAATCAACTTAAAAAGAACCCTCTTGTAGTATCTTATCCTCAACAGCATTGAAATAAACTGCACATGAGCTAAAGAAATAAGAACCTCATCATCATAAATTTGGCATCATAACCTGTACCCCACTTATAACAGGTTCTCTTGCGAGCCCGAATCATTACGTCTGTGCTCCTCTCCAGTTGTTCTCTTGCTCATTGCTCGCTGTACTAAACGTACCAGTGCCTCCACAACTTCTGACATAGGTGGTCGGAATTCAGGCTCCGGCTGTCCAAAAACATCATGGTTTACAGATATTAAATATTCAAATTTATTTGAAATGGGACATGCTACAAATAGTTGAATAGCAGTCCTGGAAAAATTCCTAATACATCTAGAATGGAATCACATCATGTGCATTTATTTGATTTGATTGGGACTCTCTCTCTCTCTCAATATATATATATATATATATATATATATATATGAGCAAGGCTCTCCTAAGCTCAAGCTTAGGAAAAGGTAAGCTCAAGTGTGTGGTGGGGCTCACCTGGGGACCCACATGGGGATGGGGATGAGGGGGATTTCAAGGACTCCCTGGGATCTTCCTCTGCAAAAAATCAGCCCCATCCGTAATTTCTATTTTCTCCATATGGGCCCAAAAGTTTAATGGTTAACGGTCCATATGAAACAATACATAGTCGATCCAACGGGTAAATTTGGATATGACCGAAAGTTGAAGGACATGTGCAATTTAGGAGGGTCATGTGTTTGGTCCATTTGAATGGACCAAAGGTGGGCCCCACAAGCATGAGCTTAGGAAAGCCTTGCTTATATATATATATATATATATATATATATATATATATATATATATATATAGACACACACACGCACATTCATGTAATTGTATCATATTGAAAGATGGATGTATCACGAATAGATACTATTCTTAATTTCAGAATTTTAATATTTTTCTTTTTCTTTAAACTAAAAATCCTACAATTCATGGAATTATTCACAATTTAATTTAATTGACCTATTGAGAGATTTGTGGTCCGATTTTAACTTTCAGAACAATGAACAATAAAAATCAGAAATGGACCAGCTCTCTTAGCTGCGGGAGAAACCCTACCAGCACGTTTCAACAGTGAGCATCATTCTGATAAGAGAATGTAGTGTGTATGCCCATCCAATAGAGGATGCCTAACCAATGGCTCCACTGGTCAATCCAATGGACCAGCTCTCTTTAGCTGTGGGAGAAACCCTACCAGCACATTTCAACAGTGAGCATCATTCTGATAAGAGAATGCAGTGTATGCCAATCCAATAGAGGATGCCTAACCAATGCCTCCAGTGGAGAAGATTTTCTGATAAGAGATCCTAGGGTGCAAAAGCCAATTCACAGGGTAGGTTCTGATGCAACGTTGATGTCTGCCTAGGACTGTGCACACGTTCTCACCTAAGCTTAGGTGGGAAGCAGCTTGTTGTTCCAACTTTGACCCTGACCACAAACACAGGTTGATGGGAATAGGAAGGCCACAGGTGGATAAAGATGACAAAAGAAACACATTTTGAGGTAATAACAAAGGTGACATTCCAAACAGACTGATGTTTGGTTCCATGCCAAATCAAAACTTGGATTGAGATATTTGGGTGCATGCCTGCTAATTCGCGGCGGATTGACCTGGATGTCCTTTTTAGTCTCATAGCATGATTATGCATTTGCGTACATTGTATTTACCTGAACACAGAGGGCAACCACATCGGCAAATCTTGACAGAGATTTTGGAGGATAAAGTCCCCTGAGGGCTGGATCAACCATCTTCGCCAATGCATCAATGTCATGGAGTTGAGGTGTTGCCCATCTAACTAATGATTGCTCAGATCTTGGCCTTGAGCTGTCATAACCATTGTTTCAATAGGCAAGAAACAAGAGAAGATTAGTAAGGACCCAATTTTATTTGAAAATTGTAAAAAACTGGAACAATGCCTGTCAGTAGAAATGACACTAATTTCTAGTAACCTTTCAGGAAAAGTAACATGTCAGTAGAAATGTTCTACTAATAACAGCAACATACAGAATATATCTCACATTGATGTCCGACATCAGCCAACAATAAGCACAACCTAAATAGATATGATCTAGCCAGAAAAAAAGGATCCAGTAGTAGGTGAGTAAACATGTGAAGTTAATATCAACGTGTGCCAATCAGAGAAGTCTTTATTTTCCCCTTTTGAATGCCTATTTTACTTGGCACATGTCTGGGCCACCAGATGTACCTCCATCACAACTACGAAAATATCCAGTATTCGCGGGCGGTTCTGAGTAGTGCATCGACGAGAGCCTCATTTTAAAGGTAAACTTCTGATTTTGTCCTTTCATTTTTTGCCATCAAGGAAAGGGTGCATGGAGCCCCATCTTTGCAGCCACCTGTGCAATAGCATTTATTGTCTCTCCACCACTCATTTCCCATTAGTACAAGATGCTCAAAATAGTGGGAAAAATATTCCCCTGCATACACAAGCTGTCCGCGCATCTGGACCCATCTCTGAATTGTACGTTGGTACAGCCTGGATGCATGGTTCTCATGACAAGCGTGTGCAGGGGAACAATTTCCCAAAATAGTGACAATATTTGTGACAGTTAGCACATATATGTGCGCTTCACCAGCACATGCAGGACCTTGGCAGTGTCAAAATCTGTGCTTGAGGGCATAACAAACCATTTCAGATAACATTCTTGCCAGAGTGACAATAGCTTTAGGTCAACTTTAATTCTAGGAAGTATCATTTGAATCTCACTTATCAAGTGACAAGGGTTTGGCCAGATCAAAGAATTATGTTGAGCTACTAAGATGATCAACTCACTGGGATTTACATTAAAATTAGTTTTTCACTGATTGGTTCAGGCAAACTAAGAAATTAGAAGACAGGGTTAGATTCAAATGTGAACGCCCTAAACACCTATCATATGGTTGGGTAAGAACATGTAAACCTGTCCTACAGAAGACAGTTTGATAGTACTACCTATCAAATGGTTTCCGACCAGTCAGAAGCTCCAACATGACTACTCCAAAGCTGTATACATCACTCTTCAGAGTATATTGTCCAGACATGGCAACCTCTGGGGCACTGTACCCAGAACCAGTGTTCTGATCAGAGGCCTGCAAATGTCAATAGTAGTAGGGTGTTAGGTTGCTTTCATCAAATAAATATTTTCATTAATTTTTAGCTCTTCTGACAAGTATTTAGCTATGGGAAACAATCCAACATGTTAGAGATACCAGATAAGAAAACAAGAACCAGCATGTGAATTTTTTTTTCTTCTTATAAGATAATAATAACAGAAATCAACAAAGGATAGAATTAAGCAATTATACATTAAACAAAAGACGAGTGCAAGAGGAACCATCATCTTCCGCTAATCTATCATCCAACTCTTAGGCTTCCCTAAAACTTTGCTTAAAGACAAAGTAATGAGCAGAAGCAGAAGAATGAATTTACTCAACCCAACCCACAAGCATGACAAGGGTACAAAGTACCAGTAGGGAGCCAAACTTTCCCAAAGCACTCCATTATTATTACCATTCTAATTATCTCAAGTCTCTATGAGCCAAATCTTAACTCACATAAATTATTCTGGTTTCCCAACACTGCATTTCGAATGAGTCAAATCCAAGCTACCTTATCTAATGGCACAAAGACATGTGCCATCTAAGTTGGAGAAAATGACCAAAGTACCCCCAATGAATAAGACAACTTGGCTGACTCATGGTAAAGGTTTTCTACTTGAAAATGAGTAGACTTACATGGAAACATAAGAATATACAATTTCTTAATAATTGCAAAAAAATTTGGTTACACTTGTGTGGGTGCTCAAGAGATTACCTGGTCTGCATTAGGAAGAAAGCTGCCCAGTCCACAATCAGAAAGGTGAGGGTTGAGCTCCTTGTCCAGTAAAATGTTGGCCGACTTAAAATTCTTGTGAACAATAGATGGTGAGCAAACTTCATGTAGATACCTGATAGTATACATTTGTTAGAAAGCCAGACAGGAATTTTAAGACTTAATATTTTATCTAAGGAAAAACATCATTGCTCAAAAGTCCATGTCGAATTTAGGTTAGTCAATTTGGTTTGACTGGAATTTAAATCTAAAGTTTTTTTTTATCAGTATTTAAAATTAGCCACCTAACACTTTGATGAGTACCATGATACATTGAAAGAATTTCAGTAAATTACATGAACCATGCATATGCTTATTTTCAATCTTAATAGTTAAAATTCAAAAAATGGGTGAAGTTCCAAAAATACATTCAATGCAAAATTACCCGAAATGGGTGAAGTTTCAAAAAATACATTCAATGAAATTTTTTTTTTGCAACACATCTATTTAATGGTTATTTAATTTGATACCCGAAATGGGTGAAGTTTCAAAAAATACATTCAATGAAATTTTTTTTTTGCAACACATCTATTTAATGGTTATTTAATTTGATAATAGAGGTTCGCAAAAAAAAGTGAAAATGAAAAGTAACGATACACAAAAAATTGATACAGTGGTCAAGTTCCTAAGCAAATTGATTGAAATGCATTAGTAAACACCATAGATTGTAATAATATGAAAGATGATTCGATTGTATTTGGGAGCATTGGCCAACTTCATTTCAGAAAAGTAGTTGTTCTCCATTGACATGATATATTCAGAGGTTTTAGAACAGCAAATTACCATATCAAAATTATAGCTTTTGAACACTAGATAGCATCCTAAAAATCAAGAAACGATTGATTATTCTAATGGCTCTACACATTATAAAATGCCTATAGAACTTATCATAAATGATAAATACACAACTTTAAATCTTCAAATAGAAAGAAAAACAGCTGCATTTCTATTTTCAAAGAGTGTTGTGTGTTGTGTGTGTGTATAGAGCAAGGCTCTCCTAAGCTCAAGCTTAAGATAAAATCTCGTAGGCTCATGCTTGTAGGGCTCACCTTTGGTCCATCCATGACCCTTCTAAATTGTACATGTCCACCAACTTTCGGTCAGATCCAAATTTACTGGACCGTTGGATCGACTATGTATCGATCCAAATGGATTATTGACCATTAAACTTTTGGGCCCATATGGAGATGATAAAAATCACGGTTGTGGCCGATTTTTTTGCAGAGAGGAAGATCCCAAGGAGTCCTTGAAATCCCCCCAACCCCCATCCCCATGTGGGCCCCACCACACACTTGAGCTTGAGCTTAGGAGAGCTGGCCCCATATATATATATATGGAGATGCATAGGAGCATCTCTCACCTTACTATGAGAGCTAGGGTGGGGGCCCTCACATCCAATGCCAACAACTTAAATGAGAGTGCCCCCACCCTATCTCTCATAGTAAAGGTGAGAGTAGATCTCATAGGAGCATCTCCCAGATATATATATATATATATATTTATTTTTTTTCCTTGAAATGATAAATTATAACACTTATCATTTAAGTTTCTCTTATAAAATGAAAATTGCTGCTACCCAGATAATCTCACCAATCTGCCATCCCACTTTCTTTTGAATTTTGATCTATAACCTATGATTTAAGAGACAAAGTAAAATATAAAAAAGATACTTTTTGAGAACTCAACAGTCAGCAGCTTCTTTCAGCTCACTATTAAGCATAATTTCTCAGTCTCCTAGCAAAAGGTATTAATAAAATTATTTCTGTTTATCTAAATCCAACTTACTCTAATGCCCTAGCTGTTCCCAGAGCAATCTTGACACGTGTGTTCCAAGTCAATGGCCTGCTGTATTCATCAGAAAAGTGGAGGAAATCATGAAGTGGGCCATTCTTGTGAAACTCGTAAACCAGTAGGTACTGCCCATGCTCACAACAGTAACCCACAAGCTCGGTCATGTTCGGGTGATGCAACCTGGCGATGTTTGAAACTGCCTCCAAGAAATCTTCAGATGTTTGGTTAGGTAAGGCGGACAAATCTATTTTTTTCACAGCCAGGACCTGTAGGATATCATCAGAAGGATTGTTTAGATTATAATAGATATCCCAACAATACCATGACTTAAAGACTTAAAAGCATTGTGGATTCTCGTATACCAAGAACTATCAAATTCCATCAAAAGTTGGTATACTTCAACACCACGTAAGCGCTCAACATGGGTAAAAATCAGACTTGTAGAAACTAGAAACTGAACCATAAATTTCAAAGCTGGCACCAACATACAGTCAAATGAAAAAAGAATGAAGAATTACACGCATTACATTTAACACAAATATTCTTCAGTCCTTTTCTTTTGTCAATCTTCATCCTTATGGGCCTATGATGATAAGAAAAGATGAGGCAACGGTTGAATCATAAGCAGATTGTAACATTTTTCCATTATTCATATAATATCAAGCTTTTTAACTCATGACTCAACTCACTAGGGAAAAGAAAATCAACTAGGCAACTAGAATGAGTTAGTCACTATTTAACTAATAAAAACAAAAAAATAATTCAAAAATATGTCAATAGATTGTGTATCTGATGGGTTGGTGAAGCCTGATCAGACATTAGTTTATTTATAGCAGTTAATCTGTAATTTGTCGGTTTAATCTGGACCATCTGTTATAAGGCCAGATCCGATGGTTGTGGGTGTCTAGAGGTTTAGGGTTTCATGTATTTATATTGGGTGGTGAGAGCATTGTACTCTAAGGTTGAATGAGATAGAGACTCTGAGATTGTCTGAGAGAAATTGAGAGAGACAGTGAGTGATTGTACTCGTGTATCACAAGAAAAATGTTGTTCTTCTTGTGGGTGATCTCCAGTAATAGTGAACCGGCGTGAATCTCTCATAGACATAGGCAAGTTTGCCGGACCATGTAAATCTGTGTGTCGTGGATTGATTGTGTGCTTGATTGATTGTGATCTCGTAGATCGCGCAGGTGTTCGATCCCTAACAATATCAACATAGAAGATTTAACTTTGTGGAACTTCGGATTTGTTTTCGTGTAGTAATACAACATTTGATCAAGTCCTGGGCAATCACAAATCACAATCATTTAAATCAATAGATGGAAGAAAATAGATGAGGTGATGGATAAGAGGAAGGAGGGATAGGTTTTGAAACTTCGCTTGAAAATCAACACTTCTAGTGTTAGTTTGGTAGGAATTTTTATTATTAAAAATTAGAAAAATGTGCCAACCCCAACAAAGCTAGATTTGTAAGTAATGAGAAGTAATATCATAAATAAATAAATAAAAAGGTCATCACCCAGTGCGGTCCCACCAAACCAGGGTCCTGGGAGGGTCCAGACTGAGAAGTAATATCATATATTTATTTTAAAAAAAATTAAAGGTTAATAGCAGAGGACAAACTACAGTTCAAAATGTCATGAGAAGGGATGCGAAGTTACAAACTGGTTAGATTCGGGTCCATGGTGGACTTGATAAAGTTTGGGAGGCCCTGGAAACCGACCATGTTATCCAATGGATCCATAACCATGGACGCAAATTAGAACCCGTTTATTAAATGGACCGAAAATGTGGCCTTATCCAATTTTCTCCATATTGGATCCTGTAGATATCTGATCCACACAGAGTCGCAGATTATGTTAGTAGTCGCTAAATAGGATCTAATATTGTCCCTAGTTTATCGTTTGTTATCATTTGTTCTGACTTTAACAAGAAGGGAAAAATAAAAGATTCGGGTCCATGGTGGACTTGATAAAGTTTTGGAGGCCCTGGAAACCGACCATGTTATCCAATGGATCCATAACCATGGACGCAAATTAGAACCCGTTTGTTAAATGGACCGAAAATGTGGCCTTATCCAATTTTCTCCATATTGGATCCTGTAGATATCTGATCCACAGAGTCGCAGATTATGTTAGTAGTCACTAAATAGGATCTAATATTGTCCCTAGTTTATCGTTTGTTATCGTTTGTTCTGACTTTAACAAGAAGGGAAAAAAGATAACCTCATGAACTAGGACTGCATAGCCCATGTTTTCATGTTATTCTTGTTGAAGAATGTCTAAGAAGCACGTTGAGACCTCTTAAAATTTCAGGATGTCAATGTGCTTACTTTATCTTGTTTGAGGACAATTTTTCAGTATAACCAACCTGGAAGCCAGTATTACCCATGAAAAGAGGATCATGTTTGAGTCAACTCAAACCATATAGGATAGTAGCAGAACATTGACTAAATCCGAGTTGCAGTTGTGACAGAAGAAAGTACCCTGCTATAATACAAGAAGAAAGTTATACCTTTCCATCATCGAACTGTGCCCTGTATACACGTCCAATAGACCCCTCACCAATGAAGTTTTCTACACTGAAACTGCCAGTTGCAATCTGCAGGTCTGCTATTGAATACACTCGAGCATTGATGGAAGCTATATCGGTTCTCTGAACCACAGATTTGTTTGAAAAATCATCTTCATCAAATGATTTGAGCCGATCCATTGGTGGAGGCTTCAGATTAAACGAGGCAGATGATTCCAGTGTCTTTGTTTCAATGGATGAAGAAGTTTGGATAGACTTCAATTCTGAAAGATAGAGGAAGCTAATGATAAGCAAATCAAGAAAATATACATTTGTATGTTAGAAGTATAACTTATCTGAAGATTTGGCTCAAGATAGATTAGAATGGAGAAACGGAATTCGTGTAGCCGACCCCATCATAGTTGGGACAAGGCGATGATGACGTTAGAACCAGTAAACAGGGATAGGACATATGAAGGAAGAGCAGAGTACATATTACAACAAGAATTGCCCATATTATGATTTTAAGAATTACACATAAAACAGGTTAACTCAAACTCCTACTTTACCATATATTATGATTTTGAGAATTACACATAAAACAGGTTAACTCAAACTCCTACTTTGCCATGCTCAAAGGTGCACCATAAAAGATGGAGTTGTGATGAGATTTCTCCCAAGACAATAAGCATAACTATTCAGAATGAATTTCCAACGACAGTTTGCAGTGGCAAATATAGTGTCACTGGTACTCAGGTATACGAAGAAAACCAGATTTTGTCTTGAAGAATCGAAACAAATAATAAATGGGTTCAATGATAATCAATTTTAGCTTTGAATGACCTGTTTGAGCTTAAAAGGCCAAAGGCACTTTCATCATAATATAGAACACTGCACAAGCTCTAAGAAATTACTTTTTAGTTAATCCCAAAAAATAAAAAAGCATAAAAAGTTTCTCCGTTAATACATTGGAAGAGAGAGAGCCAAAAAGTTCCATTTTTCAAGTTCATTTGGCAAAAGAGAATCCTCACAGGTTGGCTTGTGGACATGTTCAAAAGTTGAACGAGAAAATACCATTCCTTTTTTATCAGATCTTTGATTCATTGACAATGAATATATACCTCCACTGTTCCTCACAGAATTTAATACCCAAGTGAGAAAGGATTTTGAATTGCCCTCAAATCCTTTAAAAAAGTAAAGCTATATTTTGAATTGCCGTCAAAATGGATGCAATATGTATATCTAACACTTTGATGCAAGTATAAATGCATTGCCTACACAGATCCATTGCCACAACAAGGTAACCTAGAACTCAGTTGCCTCTCTGTCCATTGTCCAATGAAGATTATGAGTGAACCCTACCAATTACACAATGGACCCAATTCTATTTTATTTATATATATATATATATATATATATATATATATATATAAAAGAGACAATTGTGAGAGACAGCCATGAAAACAGCTTTTTGGGGGCCACATGGGGCCATGCCAATGATGGGGAGGTGGGGGATAGAAAGATCTCAATAATACCGATTGGTCTGCAAAAAATCAACCCTAATAGATCATCGCAACCTCTTTAGTTGCCTGGATGTTGTTGTTTCTTGGCTGGGACAAGCCTTTTCAGTCCAGTTTTGGAGTAATAAAATTATTGTTATTAAAAAAAATGTTCCTCCCAACCTATTCATCCATGGCCCTCGAGTTTAATGGTTGTAGAAGGAATCTCTTTTTTTTTTTAGGATTTCAATCAAATGGTGAGTAACAATTGGATGGGTGTCGAGTTTGGCTGGTGCCAATTCATGGGGGCTAGGGGGGCCTAGATTGATCATGCGGGATCTCACGTGCCTAAAATGGAAGCACACACGCATGCATATATAAACCCTTAAAAAACTAGAGCTATGATTGATTCTTCAAAATCTGCACAAACAACTATTTAACACCCCCCCCCCCCCCTCCTCATGGGGGACGGATCCGAAGTGCACACCAGTACAAGACTATAACGCGGCATGGGGCCTTCTTGCCCTACACACTTGCCCCCGCAGAAACACACAATGCAGCATGGGGCATTTTTGCCCTACGTGGTTTCAAACGCGAGACCTCTTGCTCTGATACCATGACGTAGTTGCTAGCCAATAATCCCAAAACCAATTGGTGATAGGAAACTACACAAACAACTATTTAACAGAGTGGTCCAACCCAGATAGCTTAGGCAGATTTATTTTATTTTCTTTCCCTAATCACTAGTTAGCAGATTTATAATTGCAATTGGGATTAGATTTAATATTTCCAAAGTGTTTTTATTTTTTAGTTTGATAAGGTTTCTCATCTACCAAGTTTATCTTCCTATTTATTTGCAATGTAAGAGATGGAAACCTCAGACTATTAATTACTGGAATAAGATTTATCAGTTTTCTATCCTTCGGAGGAGCATCCTCGTGTTGAAGTCTCTACAGAGACGCGATTTAAGTGTCTGAGGACACGTGCTTCTGCACCAGCAGCACCACGCAAGCCCTAACCCCTAGGACCTGGATCAGGTATTCAATGTCAAAACCATATAAAAGAGAACTAGATTCCCTTGCTGTCCACTGGCTACAGGAGACAGGATTTAGAGTGAACCCTACCAACTGCTTACGAGCCCAATTTTTTATATGAATGGCCAAATATCTTGACTTATGCATTGCATCGTGCAATCACATTATCCATGGAGTTCCAAATGTAGATGGATTTTTGTATCCAAAACTTATAGTACTCAAGATTCGTACTGATACCTGAATGCCAGAGCTCAACAATGAAAATTAACTAGTATCACTAACAATAAAATAAAATGAAAAAGAATTACCTTTGACTTCATTTGAAGCAAGAGGAACTGTGAAAGGCCTTTCAAGGTTAAGCTTTTCCTCATTCAAAGAACTTTTGGGCTTCCTTTTTAACAAGAAGAATGCTATAATTGCACCAACAAACAAAATGGATATTATTATTCCAGCAACTCCCCCACCACCTATTCCAGATTTTTTCCCACCACCATTATTAGAGGAGCTGTTACTGCCATCAGATCTTTGACCAGGATTGGTTCGTCTGCTCGGTGGTGGTGTATACGGCGGCGGCGGAGGTGCAGTACCTGAGGACCATGAGTTACCATCAATCCTACAAAAATGGAACCACATTCAAATCAGCAGATAGTTTTATTTTATTTTTTTAATGTCAAGGCACTGCATTAAAAAAACAAAAAAAAGAAAAGAAAGGGTGCAGTGATGGCTATCTGAAATGCTTACTGAAGATTTTTGTTTTTCAATTGGGCAGGAATCCAGCCAGTAAAGTGGTTATTTGCAACGTTCCTGTTGTCAAAGCAGATATAAATTGTTACAAAGCCAAACAGATTGGAATATGAAAGACAAAACAAGAAAAAGCTTCCCATCAACTAACAAATTGCTCACAAATTTTCAAGGGGAAGATTAGCAAGCACATCAATGGGCCCCGTTAATTGGTTGTTTTGCAAATACCTGCAGGTGGTAAGTAAAAAAGTTAGACAGACCATAAGTCGGTATTAGTAGCACTTAAAAATAATCTCTCAATTTACTTACATTGTGTTCATGCTTGAGAGGGAACTAAAACTCTCAGGAAGATTGCCTGTAAACCCGTTGAAGGAGAGATCCCTGCAAAGGGATTGAAGATAGTAGCTTGCCTTAAATAACAAATCAAGGAAAAATGTAGAAGCAAAGAGAGAACAAATGTATGGCCTTTGGCAAAACTAACCATGCAGCCCAGTGTTCTACCAAAAAAAAAAATGCAGCCCAGTGACATTGAGAAGGAATCGAAACCAATCTTCAGATTTTATTTGTAACAGTTGAGATTGAATTGAAACCAATCTTCTGATTTTATTTGTAACAGTGAATTGAATGAATAGACAAATTAAGTCAACTAAGTCCAATAACTCTCTTCTAGACCATGGTCCCTTCTAGACCATGGTCCATGGGTAAGATCCAACCAACAGCCTATTGGGTTAGTCATTTACCCAAAGAGGCCCCGTGCTAGAAGCCTATGCATCATCATCATCAGCACCCCACCACCCCCACCATCATCAAAGCCTTGTCCCAACTATTGAGGCCGGCTACATGAATTCTAACTCTCCATTCCGGTGTATCCTGGACCAAATCTTTGGATGAGTTGCACTGCTTCAGACTTAACCTTAATACTTCTACCCATGTCCTCTTTGTCCTGCCCCTTTTCCTTCGCGGTTCATCAACTTGCATAAAAATACTTTCCTCACTAGTGCTATTGCTGGCCTTCATTGGGCATAGCCAAACCATCTCAAATGAGTCTCCCATGATTTATATCCACCTATTGATGCTACCCCTAAAGAACGCATTCATTTCTGATTTTATCTTTACTAGTTTTACCACACATCCATCTCTATGATACTCATTTTGTGCATGTGCTGCTTCTTGATTGGCCAATATTCTGCTCTATAGGTCGTAGCTAGTCTAATTATTGTCATGTAAAATAAATTTTCCTTTCAGTCTTGCAATCATGCGCTAATCACAAAGCACTCCAGATGCAAATCTCCACTTCAATCTTGCTACTATAAGCCTATTAAAATGCTAAACCAAACCAAACCAAACCAAGCCTTTTCCCACTAGGTGGGGTCGGCTATATGGATTTGACGACACCAATCAAATCTGTTTAGGGTCATGTCCTCCGTTAGATCCATGTAGGCAAGGTCATGTTTAATAGTTTCTTTCCAACTTCTCTTGGGTCTCCCTCTCCCTCTCCTACTCCGGGCAATTTCTATGCTTTCACACCTTTTAACAGGTGCCTCCATTGGGCGCCTTCTAACATGGCCGAACCATCTCAGTCGATTTTCTCTCATTTTATTTTTAATCGGTGCTATTCCTACTTTAAGCCTATTAAAATGCTAAATTAGTATAATTTACCTTAAGCCTAATCCAAATAAATCAGTTCATATTTACCATAGAGATTTACCTAGTTTTATTTTGCTGAGTGTTATCTTAGTAACACAGTAAACATGCACTTTCTTCACAGGTTCTTTATATCTTAATTCCTAAATTAGTAGAATCTTATCTCTGTTTTTTTTTTTTCAGCATGAGCAACACTTTTCCACTATTGTTGCAAAGCATGGATCCTATTCCTGTTGGGATCAGCTTTCCTCTCGCAACACCATGAACATTGAATTTGTACACCCTCCACTATTGTTGCAAAGCATGGATCCTATTCCTGTTGGGATCAGCTTTCCTCTCGCAACACCATGAACATTGAATTTGTACACCCTCCCAATGCACCGCTTTTCCTCGCATAGCTAGAGCCACACTCCTTGATGGAAGTTGTATATTCTATATTCATAAATAAATCCTCCTACTATGGTCCTCACAACCTTGACGGAAGTTGTGATTATCCCTTTTAAGCCTTGGCTTGGGGAATAGTCTTGTTTGGTCTTCCCTCATGAATAAATCTTCGATCCACCAAGAAAGGCTAAATGTCATTATCCATCTCCCGCATGCTTAGAGACAATATGGTGAAAAAACTACTATATAACTTCTGTATTTATCTTAATGCAACTACTATAAATGTTGATAATACAAGTGCAATCCAAAATTGCCTCAAATGTTGTGTTAAATGAAGTAGATCACAACACCATGTAATTGCTCTCTTGCATGTCTCATCTAATAGCTTTATTTACAAAATGTACAAGTCAGAAAAGACATCAACTGCTTTTGGATAATTTGATCTAATACAAGTTGATGCTCATGCGAAAGTGTGAAGGATACCTGAAAATGTATTCCTGCAGAGTGCTAAAATGGATTCTGAGAGACCGCTTGATAAGATACTGCTACAAACTCCATTTGGATAATCTCTTTATGCCAAACTTGTATATTGCCATATGGCCCATACCCATAATCGCCTCTTCCAAGTGAAAATAAGGGACAATATTGAAATATATTTCTTCTTTTTGTATTTGAACAGATAAAACGAGAGAGAGGGGGCGGGGGGTGGACCATTGCATGGTTGGTGGTTAGAGACTTAAAACCATAAAGAGGTGACTCAGTGTTTGAGTCACAGTGAGTATTATTAAGAGAGAGGGGGCGGGGGGGGTGGACCGTTGCATGGTTGGTGGTTAGAGACTTAAAACCATAAAGAGGTGACTCAGTGTTTGAGTCACAGTGAGTATTATTAAGTTAACCATTTCAAGTGTGGGTGTGGGCGGTGTGGGCGTGAGTGTGGGTGAGAGGGGGGCGACGGATTTGAGATTTTGATCTTTCATTCTATTCTATTTACTCATCCTTTAGAAACAACAAATCTTGATGTTTCCCTTCCAATTTTATTAAACAGAAGTTCTAAAATTAGAAAAACATCAGGAAAATAATAAAAGACTAAATAAAAAGACAAACCTACTCAGCGGTATGTGATAGTCATGATTAATTGTGTGAGAGGAGAGGAGATTATCTTACATTGTTGAGAGATTAGAAAGTTGCCCAAACATATCATCCAATTGTCCTTGAAGTTGATTATGGCTCACATCTCTACATTCATCAACAACCCAATCATTAAGTTTGCAGTGCAGAGCACATGCTACACCATACACCGAAATTGCCTGACACTTACAAGTACTTGATAGAAGTCATTTGGGAAACCGAATATGGGATCTTTCCACTGAATTGATTTTTAGCAAGATTTCTGTGGATAATATAACATACAACAAAAAGTAACCACCTCAGAACTTGTAAAAATGCATTAATATATGCAATTTTGCATCTGTGTAACTTACAGTCGCTCGACATTTGGGGGAAGTGAATATGGTATTTGGCCTCCAAGATTATTATTGCTTATGTCCCTGCATGTATTTCAACAATGAGCACCTTAAGTAAATCTCACTCACTCTAATCAAAAGTAGAACCCCACAGGACTCACAGGTTTTTTAGAGAGGCTAGACTTGCCAACTGGTAGCCAATATTACCATTTAGTCCAAGACCAGAGAGTTTTCTGATTACATCCAATAAAACACAATGTAAACACAAGAACACAGCATTCAATCAAATAGTAAGCATTGTAAGAATCAGTGTTGGAAGCGATATATACTAGACAAACTCACAATTCTGTAACTGATGAACCTGAGCAGACGACACTAGTCAGAGACTGCCCGCATGGATCAGCCATATTGGCGCTCCAACCATTGAGCTGAGGCGGTGAACCTAGAGAGGTAAACAAGTTTTGGAGTGTGGAAACTGCACATAGAACAAGCAAAAATGGTAATTGCTCTATAGGAAAATTTTATGGTCAGTCTTGCACCAAAAAGAATGGTATTGATAGAGCAAACTGATAGCTGCTTTTAAGACTTATGAGAGACCTAACTGAATTCTGGTGCCAATACAGTTAAGATGGAATCCAAGGTCACCTCAAAATTAGTGAAATAAGTGTTTTTTCAAGTTAAAATTACCAATAGAATGTGACAGTAAGAGTCACATTCTACATTATTTCACAAGATTACCCATAGAACAACCAGGGTAAAAATATGATAAAAGACTTTGGAGGAACTTTAGTACCTAAAAGTGTTAAAAAACAAATGGAAATGCTCTAAAAGCTCAAGACAATCACAATTACTAATGGAAATAAATCTTCTCCAATACCGATCTCAATAACATTTAAAAAAAAAAAAATCTTCTTTAACAAAAACCTTAATTCCTCTCATAACAAATTTTCGTAATTGTATGATATACCTACTCAGAGAGAGAGAGAGAGAGAGAAAGAGAAAGAGAGAGGATCCGAGATAGCCATGAAAAAACCAACACCTATATAACATGACACAGACAGAATAGCTAGAAACAAATCAGCACATCATACTGAGAAGTAAAACCCTGACCCATCCATAACCCACTACAAATTCTTGAAATCTACATCCAGACCAAAAGAAAGAACAAAAAAAAAAAAACTGCATCAACACATCTGTAAAAAACTGCATCACACCATCTCTAAACAGAACTACATTAAAACCAATTTAGAATCCTCCAGAAAGAATGAGAACTGGAAAAAGAAAAAAAAAAAAAAAAAACTGAGACTCATATCCATCCAGAAAAAAATAAGAAAAAAGCCTCCTTTCTTAACCAGCATACCACAATGATTAAAAAATGCACCCATCTAAAAATCCCAATCCAAAACAGACACCAACACACACACTTCTAAAAAAAAAGAGTAATACCAAAGCTCACAATAACAGTACAATGCAGATGTTACTTTGAGAACTGAAAAACAAGAAAAAAAAAAAAAGGAAAAGAACCTATTCATACTGAGATCAAAATTCCAAAAAAAGCAGCTGCAAGGAAATGAGAGCTCTTACCATCCGTTTGATTAGTAGCTCCATTGACCCAAATCGGATCCCAGATCGAAATGCATGCAACCAGAATCAAAACCTCCAACATCTCTTCCCCCTCTCTTCCCCAAGCTAGAAGAGATAAAAGAATCCGAGCTTTTCTTCCTCCCTGTTTTCACACACCCAAGCCCAGAAAAGCTGCTCCAAATGCGAGAAAAAACCAAAACCACAGAAAGCTAATAGATCAACAAAAGAAATAAAAATAAAAAACCAACGCGCTTTTATGGGGTTTTATCTCTCTCTCCTCTCTCTGTCATTTTCACTGAGAGGTTAGAAGATTTTGCTTTCCAGTAATTCCCAGCTGCAACGGCAGGGAAAATCTCACTAACGCCGTTAGTTTCACGGGCTCAGCGAGACTGACAGCTCACGAGATTCTCACGCCGAAAAAGCTACTCGTTACTCGTTTAGCGTTTCAACGAGTATTAACCGTTGGATCTGACACCGACGATAGACGGAAAGATAGACGGCTGAGGACGAAACCTAACGGAAGTTTTTTGTTCCACATTTTTAATCATGCTCTCATGAAAAGCGACAAAAGCATTGGATCCTTTCCGTCAAAGTTACATTTCTGACGGTGCTGATTTCTTCGAGTTCGAGAAGCCTTCGTTTTCCACTGCAGCTCCTAACCCGAAAACGAACGTCAAGACTCGATCTTTTGCGGTTTTCCATTTGCGATTTATCGGATCGGATCCGAAATGTCACAATCTTGTATTCAAAATCACGTCGTTTCGGTTCGAAATATGTGATCTCACTCGAGTTTTACTCTCTTTGAAGTATTTTCACTCTCAAGTGCAAGTAGAAATGAGTGATTCACTCTTTCTGGCTGTGATTTATCCGATCCAACCTAACTTTCATATCGGTCGCAAAAACTCTCATCTCTCGGACCGAAACTTCGAGATTACGACACGGATTTAGATTTTTTTCCCCCTCATGATTCTGTTCTGAGAAAGTATGAGATTTGATCGTTTGTGCTTACCTTGTTACGAAAATCTTCTGCCGAAATTCATCTTTCCGTGGCAGAAACCTTTGCGTTCTGGCTACGGTTTCAAAGATCCACACCGAAATGTCACAAATCTTGCGGAAAACTCACCTTTCCCTACCAAAAAGATAAGACCAGATCGACACGGGTCTTGCTATCTTTTACAGCTAGCAGTAGTAGAATCTCGCTCTTTAATTTCCTTTCCAAATAAAGACTCAAATGTAGCTGTTTTAGCTATGATTGACGCGAGACTGCATTTCTCCCTTTCTACAAGTAGAGATCTTCGAAGATTCTTTCAGCGTCGACTGAAACTGAGATTTCATCGATCTTACATTCCAGTTCATGCAAGAGCGAGATTGTCACGTATATGTTTCGGATAATGAGATCGGAACTGGAATTCAAAGCTCTCTATGAGTTTTAACAGCATCCGATTTGAGTGGTTTTATTCGAACGAAATCGATAGATCTTAAATGAACACTGGATCGAACAATGTTTTGAGAAATCAATGGATCTTCTCCTCCTCCATAGATTCTTTTTTGACAAAACAGTGTCGTCTGTTCATCATCCAGCAGACGATGAAGTCAGGGCAAAAAAAATCAAAACAGTGTCGTCTGTTCATCATCCAGCAGACGATGAAGTCAGGGTAAAAAAAATCAAAACAGTGTCGTCTGTTCATACGAAATTCGCAATTTGTACCGGTTTACCTTAACCACCGTTGACCGAAAAGAGGAGCTTTGACAGTAACTAGCACTTTGAATGTGGGTCCCACTTTTTCTTTACCGCTGAAGTGGGTTGGGAGGCCCCACAGCTGATTTGTAATTTGTAGCTCTAATTAGTCATTAGTAATCATGTGGGGGCTAGCTGTGTAGCGAACATGTGCTGGTGCCTTTTGCTAAAGAGATGTGGGGTCCGCAGGAAACGAAATCGTTCCTCTTTTGAAGTCGTAGTCCTCCAGCCCGTCTCCTCAGTGTCAGGGCCCACATCTGTATAAATCCTAGCCATCAATCAAACACTAACATTTGGAAGAAAAAGACAACGTGGGATTGAATGATTACAGGTGACCGACGTGATTGGCTCCCAAAAAAGTCATTAAAATTATTGATTGCAAAATCCTGAAATGCTTCACAACCCAACATGCGCTTACCATTCGTTCAACTCAATGAGCCTCTTTGGACCATCTTTGATCCGTATAACACCTTTTCATAATTTTTTCATACATCTGGCCTAATTTGACATTCATCGTACCTGCACTCCTTGTCAACTCAAAGAAGTATATATTAAGATATCATTTAAGTAAGTGGGGGTAAACGAAATACTTATTTTCTGTAAATCGAATAAATTTATTTTTCTTTTTATTAACATTTGTCATCTACTTTCGATAATTCAACAAATATAATATAAAATTTTTAAATAATCTATTTCCGAAATCCAACAAAGATAATATTAAATTCTAAAAAAAAAAAACCATAAATTTTAATGCAGTTTTACCAATAGTTCTTAATCTAAAATGAAAATCTAAATACATAAACTCCTACAGATGTCCTCAACATGTTTTCATGTATTGAAATTGTTGTATAATAGCTTCATTATCAACAATAGCAACTAACATCATTTTCAATATATGTAACCAAATAGTCAGTCATCCATTGATCTCTCATTCCGATACGCAACCTATTATTTACGTATTTCATTGCAGAAAAAACTCTTTCTACCGTCACAGTCGCTACTGGTAAAATCAACACCAATTTTAGAAGCAAATAAACCAATTGGTATACAATGTTCTTTTTTGTCTCCACTAATTTTCTACCAATATCACTAATTCTTTTAAGTTCTAAAAATTCTTTGTTAGAGGGCATATTAAAAATGTGGGCCCATTAATTTTTTTGTTATGTTTTGGTAGAAAGTTGGCCCATTAACTTAGGTGGTCGGTATTTTATGGTGACTTTTGTTTACTACTACAACAACAAATAAAATGTGTAAAGTTAGCAAATGTGGGGGTGAAACTCTTAAATTGAGTGGGGCCAAACTCAAAAGTTTATGTGAAGTCAAACTCAAAATTTCAATTCATGAGATTAAAACTTTATTTTTAAATATTTTTTCAAATCTCAGTGGGGTCAATTGACCCCACTTCCGCCCATGCATTTAACATTAAGATCATTAAATAAAGGATTAAAATAATTAGATAAACGGTGTTTAATTATATAGTAGAGCTTTAAGAGAAGTATTCCAATAGACAAAAAGGAGGGGCGACAAATGGACCCCATTTGAGTGTGCCCCACTTGTGTGTATTAATTTTCATTAACTAACAATTCATACTAAAATCTCAAGGCATTAATAGAGGTATAGTGGTACGTATTTTTGTTCATGTAATGTCGTTTCTCTTGGAATTGAAGCTAGCGACTTATTAGCTCTAATATTGTATTAAAACTTTGATACCATATTAAATTTATATTAAGTAACCATTTCTATCAAAACCTCAAAGGCGTCCCTTTCGGGTGGAACTCATTGCACACTTATGGCGTCACACATTTTTTTCATGTCGAGTTATTATTTTTGGGATTTGAACTCAGGACCAATCGGCCTGATACCATACTAAATAGCGAGCACTATAAATACTTTTCAATGTTCCCCGACTCACTGTTGGCTTCAACATTGTGAACAACCTTAGTTCCCAGCCCCTTACTTAGGCTCTGTTTGGGAAGGGGGGGGGAATGGGGGGGAGGAAAAAAAGGGGGGAAAGTGGAGGGAAAGTGGTTTTGGAGGGTGTTTGGGAAGGGGGGAGGGGGAAATGGAGGGAAAAATTGCACTTTTTGCCTTAAAAATTTTCCCCCCAAAATAGGGGGGGAAATGAGGGGAAAGTGAGGATGGGGTGAGGAAATGACTACAATGCCCTTTAGACTTTATTTGAATTTTTTCCAAGAGCAAGGGTAAAATAGTCTTTTTCTCTGTACCTCACTAAAAACAAAATTATACTTTTTCACTTTCCTTCCCCTTACTTTTTTACTTCACAAACAAGAGGAGGGAAAATTAATTTTCTTTCCCCTCCCCTACATTTTACTTCCCTCTCAAATTTTCCCTCCCCTCCCCTCCCCTCCCCTCCTCCCTTCCCAAACCGAGGGGAGGAAAAATTAATTTTCCCTCCTCTTGTTTGGGAAGTAAAAAAGTAAGGGGAATGAAAGTGAAAAATTATAATTTTGTTTTTAGTGAGGTATAGAAAAAAAGACTATTTTACCCTTGCTCTTGAAAAAAATTCAAATAAAGTCTAATGGGCATTTTAGTCATTTCTTCCCTCTCTCCTCACTTTCCCCTCATTTTCCCCCTTGTTTTGGGGGGGGAATTTTTGAGGCAAAAATGTGTTTTTTTCCCTCCATTTTCCTCCCCCCCATTTTCCCTCCCCCCTTCCCAAACACCCCCCAAAAGCACTTTCCCTCCACTTTCCCCCCTTTTTTTCCTCCCCCCATTTCCCCCCCCTTCCCAAACAGACCCTTAGGCTCCGTTTGGAAGGGGAGGGGAGGAAAAATTAATTTTCCCTCATTTTGTTTGGGAAGTAAAAAAGTAGGAGGAAGGAAAGTGAAAAAGTATAATTTTGTTTTTTTGTGAAGTACAGAGATAAAGACTATTTTACCCTTGCTTTTGACCCCCCCCCCAAACAAACAGACCCTAGAGTTGTGCAGTATCAGAGGTATCATCCGTATCACACGTATCGGCCCCACACTTTGATACAATCATTGACGTAATCATGCTCGCCCCAAGAGCGGTGATTCTTTCATGCAATCCATTTTCCAGCTGAATAGCTAGTTGATTTAATTGGTAACGACGGACTCTTTCTTTGTTGCCGTGTATTCCAACTACGGGCGTGCAGCTGCAGCTCGTCCATCACAGTCTAACTCAGTTAATCCATCTCTTTCATGCCCCTCACGTACAGTAACATAACATAAGTTTGATTGCTGAGAACACAAGAATCATACATCAATTATACTGTTTGCTTATGCTACCAATCGCCCATGGGTCAATCTCTCAATCATCTAAACCACGGAGTCGTGTGGATAATGATATTGTGGTTAATGTTACTGTTGCAAAATCACTCATGTGATGCCACCCGCCCAAGTAACATGACTGTCGACGGAAACAACAGGGACAGATACACGTGGACGATTAATCACAATTGTCGACGGGCACAATAAAATGGAAAAGGACTACTTATAGAAACTTCAAATTGGAGATGTATCTGGTGGGACCCAGTTGGATGATGGTTCATTATCAGTACGGGTCCACTGAAAGATTTGTTGGATTCAATTTCGACCATTCATTTTAATGCTGGCAATGAATTGTTGTGATAAGCAAAAAGTTTAAGAAGATAGAACGATTCAGATTCTAACAGCTGAATATGTGGGAAATGTAAAGTGATGGAGACACAGGGCAGCTCTGCCAAGTCCCCATCGTCCAACGATGGCACCAGGGACTGGCTTCCACTGCTTTTTATAATATATATATATATATATATATATATATATATACATCTATTGGAATGTATTTTCCCTTCTTTAACCACAGGCCTCCAAACTAAGAATCCTAATTTTAGAAAATACCTTAATACAGGTGTCAACATCTCAATCCACCCTACACTCCCTCATCTCTTTCCACTCTCCTATCTCCTCTCCTCTCTCTCCACTATCCTCTCTCTAAAATAACTAAACAGCATAACTTCCTATTATACTTTTCAAGCAACTTCCTTATTATTTTCTATATTCAATGTTTAATTGGATTGATTTTGTTATATCATCTAGATTAGATTTAGTTTCTAATCTTGATTTAGGGCTTTGGGTTTCAGATTTCTAAAATTGTTTAGATTTTTAGAATATGGGGTTTTCAATTGGTCATCAGATAAGAAAGGAGGGAATGATGATTTTGGAGTTTTTGGATGGAGCCCACATGTGATCAATTTTAATAAAACATGACCACCTCCGAAAGGAGGGATTCGTGATATTGGAGTTGTTGGCTAGGCCCACATGTGATCAATTGTAATAAAACTTGACAAGTTCTGGGATTGGAGAATAATAATAAGGTTGTCTCAGTATGCAATTATTAAAATATACGCAGAAATGTATTTACTATACATATCTAGTATACAGAAATATATGCATCTAAAAAAAAAAACACACAATGATGAACCATTTGCTTTCTCTGTTGGACTAAATCAGATTTGTTAGAGAAAAAAGAATAAAAGCACAAACTTAAAACCACCATAACATTCAAAATTGAAAATAACATAAATACAAAAAAGATAAAGTAAGCCAATTAGAGGATCTATATTTCAAATCAACAAACCAGTAATTTATATTTTGAAATTCTACCTTAAACAATTCATGAGTCTCATCCCGCATCATATGGTTTTATGGACGGTTAGAATAGAGGTGGTGGACCACATTCATCATGGTCCCACTTAAATAGGTTAGGTTTGGTCAATTTGTGAGGTCTATGATCATTTGATCATTTGATCTTTATCAATCAATTCATGGGTCCCAGCCGGCATCATATGGTTTTATGGACGGTTAGAATGGAGATGGTGGACCTCATTCGTCTGGGTCCCACTTAAATATATTTGGTCAATTTGTTAGGTTTATGATCATTTGATCATTTGATCTTTCCTAATCAATTCATGGGTCACATCCCGCATAATATTGTTTTATGGACTGTTCGAATAAAGATGGCGGACCCCATTCATCTGGGGGGTTCCACTTAAATAGGTTAGGTTTGGTCAATTTGTGAGGTCTATGATCATTTGATTAATCAATTCATGGGTCTCAGCCCGCATCATATGGTTTTATGGACAGTTAGAATATAGATGGTAGAGCCCATTCATCTGGATCCCACTTAAGTAGGTTTGGTCAATTTGTGAGGTCTATGATCATTTGATCTTTTTCAAGCAGTTCATAGCCTGTATCATATGGTTTTATGGACGGTTAGAATATAGATGGTGGACCTCATTTATCTGGGGGGTCTCACTTAAATAGATTAGGTTTGGTCAATTTGTGAGGTCTATGATCATTTGATCCTTTCAACTTTATCAATCAATTGATGGGTCCCAGCCCGCATCATATGGTTTTGTGGACGGTTAGAATAGTGATGGTGGACCCCATTCATCTGGGTCCCACTTAAATATATTTGGTCAATTTGTTAGGACTATGATCATTTGATCTTTCTTAATCAATTCATGGGTCACATCCCGCATAATATGGTTTTATGGACAGTTATAATAGAGATGGTGGACCCCATTCATCTATGGGGTCCCACTTAAATAGGTTAGGTTTGGTCAATTTCTGAGGTCTATGGTCATTTGATCCTTTGATCTTTATCAAGCAATTCATAGGTCCCAGCCCACATCATATAGTTTTATGGACAGTTAGAATAGAGATGGTGGACCCATTCATTTGGGGGGTTCAACTTAAATCTATATCTCTATTGGAATGTGCTTTGCCTTCAGTTAACCACAGTCCTCCAAACTAAAAATCCTAATTTTAGAAAAGATATCAAAATCTCCATCCATGCCAAGTCTCCTCTCTCTCTACTAAGTGACTAGCACAAATTCCTCCAAAAAGAAACAACTTCCCAATTTGTAACTGCTCTCCTATCTACTACTCCAATTATAGAGAATAATAATAAAAAAAAAAAAGGAAATCAAATGACAACAGAGGAGGAGAAGGAGAGAGATATAGATGGGAGAAGAAAACATAAGGAGATCCTATCATTTTTAATCAGCGATTCTGTTTGGATATCATGTTAGTATATTTATCTCTTAACTTCATTTTTCTTTCATTTATCCCGATTCTGTTTCATGTTTTGCTGTAACGTTGTAGCTTAGATGAATTTCTTATATCATTTGATGATTTGGGTCAACTTCACACATACATGGTAATCCACATCAAGAGCTCTCAATCTCATCCCAATTCCAAGTTTTGGTTGCTAGATGTGTACTGGGTCTAACTGCAAGCCTGTGATGAATTAGAGACCCAAGCCTGGTATTAGGCCGGTAATTTATATTTTGAAATTCTTTATTTAATAAATTTTTCCTTTGAAAGAAACACATTTTATTGAGCTATCTTTAAACAGAAGCTTCACTCGGGAAAAAAAATAATAGAACTATAATGAGATATGGATCGGGGCATAAAGTAAACAAATTTTAACTGCAGTTAGGAGTTTAGGTAGATAGTTCTGCGTTATCTTTTTTTTTTTAATGATATAAGTGATGTTATAAAGACTTTTAACGGGGTTTCATACGTATAATGACTTCATAAAAAAAAGAGAAATAAAAAAAATGACTCATAAATGAAAAAGAAAATAAAAAATATATAATGACCATATCCAGAAACCAAAAGAAATAAAATAAAAGGAGAAAAACCCAACTTAGGTCAAATAGAAAAAATAATAGTAAAAAAAGATATATTATACAATATTGACAAAATAAACCTTAATAGTAATACATGTAGCTGAAACACACTCTTACAGAGAGGACAATGATCTAAAATAACTAAAAAATGTTTGTGAAATTTGAAAAATACCCCAAATACAAAAACAACGCTTAACAAAATAAAATCCCGTGTTAACTGGCGAAAAAACTAATTTTAAAAGAGCAATGGATACAAATAGGTAGGATTACTTTTGCAATAAAAGCACAATCTATCTATCCAGTCTAATAAAATGTTTGAAATTAAATATGTTTAGGATATTGTAAACCACGTGTTATTCAAATTAAATCTGGTTGCTTTATTCTTTTATTTTATTGTGAATATGTTTTTTCTTTATATTTTTTGTGCACGTGCCCGAGCTTCATCAAACTCCATTTACATCTCACATAAAGAATAAAACATCTGGAAAAAAACATAAAGATTAAATTAGCAACAAAAAGGACTCACAAGTTTACTAATTAATAAATTTATTAAAAATAATTTGTATTAGTCTGTGCATTTGGTAATTCCGTGGTCCGTGCATAACACGAGATTTTGCTGGTATATAAAATCAGGTAGGTAGATGTCATTCCGCGTGCCACGTGTTATAACAGCTGTCTTTTTTTTCGTAGAAGGTGAAACGAGCGAGATGATCTCTCTCTGTCAGAAATCTCAACGTCGTTTGCTTTAAATAAATGTTAAAATGTGGCGGGACAGCCCGGCTCCAATTGTACTGTCCTTTGTCACGATCGAGGATTTTGACCGTCAAACGGGTTCAAGTGGACTGAGGCCTGGAGCCTGAATTGTGATCTGAGTCACCTGTCGGATCGTCTAGGATCTGAATCTCCAAATATGCGTATATTCTTTTTTGTATATTTGCGTACATGTATGTATATAAATAGAATCGTTTTTTTTTTATTTTTTTGTGTCTGAAATCTTTTTTCAATTGTATGAAAATTTTTTTTGAAAATTTTACTAGAAAAAATAGATTAGGCGACTACTATACCAAAAAGGTAATTTTTTAAGTGCCTTCACACAAAACCATTGAGACCCTAAGGTCCATCATAACCTTCACAGAACTCTCATTTACTTTGTTTATAGCAACTCAGTCGACCTTTATTTGTAATGTTAGGGTATCTATTGACCATGCGGTGTATGCTTATAAATGCACAAAACTCATCCCTCATTCCTTCTTCTTGGAAAAAAAAAAAAACCCGGCATTGCTCGACCTGTTCTCCCACCATACGGACTAATCAAAACCTTCATTAGCCATGACTTTCGTACCAATGACTGTGTTCAATTAATATCAATATTTTTAGCCTTAAATAAATGAATAGAAACCAAATGGAAAAACTCGAGATACCTTCAAATACAGATGCAACAAATATTGAGTTCAGCCTATTCAAATCGATGCCCAAAGTCACTGTGGATGAAAGCCATGGCATTTTTGTTTGAGAACCATTTGAAAACCGCAAGTATGAAGTCCCTCTCTTTTAGCTCTTTGTTCATTATCTTCCATGAAGGGTTTTAACCATTTTTAGGATTTTTTTTTTCTTCCAAGTTACTGGGGCAAATCACCATTTTAAAATCTCATTCTCGAGTGGAGAGTGGGTGAATGGCAAGAGGAAATGCGATCTCACAAAATGGATGGCAATAGCACAACCCAGCCATAAGATGACAAATGAAAACGAAAAAAATGGTTTCAAATGTACTTTTGACAAAGAAGGCGTTGGAGGAGACCACAATGGATCGATAGAGGAGTACTGGGAACCACTGTGAATGTGCCTTGCATTTGATGTGGAGTCGCAGTCGACGCTGAGGAATAAAATGAAAACAAACAAGAAAGAAAAGTGAGCTTCTAAGCACTAATATATATGAACGGGTTGAACACAGAGACTCAATCGACACTTAACATTGAAAATAAAAGGCTGACAGAGACCCTAGTAGAGAATGTTAAAAAAAATACTAAAAATGGCAAAATGACTGGTTTTGTGCAAGGGCACTTAAAATTACCTTTTCAGTATAGTAATCACCTAATCTATTTTTTTCGGTAAAATTCTTAAGGTTTTTTTTTATGAAAAAAAAAAATGCACGTGTTCGATAAGGTGCACTTATACACAATCTGGGTTCCTCTTCTGTGTCACAAATATTAGACTTGGATATATAGGAATTCTGAATCCCCTTTAATGCATAAAATATAGTAAGAAATGAGCTTTCCTCTCTTCAATTGTCATTGCACCAAATGGCAATAAAAGAAGGCATGGGGAAATTAGACACCATGTATCCCCCTTTTCCAGGGCAATATGTGTTAACAAGTGCATCATTATAAGCGCTCATGGATTAATGATTGAGTGATTTTGACACCTTCGTTTTCCATGTAAGCAAGGGATTGGTACTTTTGGTCCTAAAAGATTTTTTTTTTTTTTTTTTTTTTTTTTTTTTTTTATGAATTTGGATCATCAAATTAAATTATCGTGTTTATGCTTGTAGCTTAACGTAGCGAGAAAAATATTAAATGTGCCAAAAAAAAAAAAAATCCAACTCTAGACTTGGGACTCTCCTTTGTATATATATCTTGCTCTAACTTGGGTTCAACTAGACCTAGTTCAAACTTAGTTAGCTAACAACCCTATATGTGGTTGCACACTATGGGCCTGTTCGTTTTAAATAAGACGAGTAGCAAATATGAAATAAAAATAGCACATATATAATGTGACATTTTTTCTTACTTCTAACTTGTTTTGATGAAAACGTGCATTGGAGCAATAAAGGACATGATAAGACTTTCCTTCTATGGATCTATGAGGATTTTCTCCGCCTACCAATGTCCCCACTTCTTTGACGTTTTAATTGAGACGTTCGCATGCAAACATTTTTGCTGGAGAAAAGTTTGACAAAGAGTTAAATGTACACATCAATCCGATGGATGTAGTTGCCCCAAGTTCAAGGCAAATACATCGATCTAGACCATACTTAATCCTATTAGAGATTAGTATCTTAGATTAAAATTAGCTTGTGTGTTAAAGACTCTAGGTAGTTTGAATAATTATTGATTAGGTTGTATAAATCGACGTTATTTCTCAATTGAATGGTATGGAGAAATTTTGACAATTCATTTATTACTTTAAAATTCTTTATAGCACACAGTTGCGCTACAACGATAATCTTACCGATCAAGTTGTGTACGATTCTACTTCAGCAACTATCATTGACAAGTTTTATAATTCAATAAAAAAAAAACCAACTACATTTCCTATCCATCTATCAACCTAACCCTTACGATTTTCTCATGTTCGTTAAGTCTCCAATTTGTTGCGATAGTGATGGTTCCACATATGGATGATGATCTCCAAGAAAACATCATTGTTTCTGCAAAATATTTGTCATTTATTTTTTTAGAGATCAAAAGGTTTATTTTTTATGTCAATAATCATGAATCATTCGATGAAAGGATCATGTGATTGAGGGGATGTTAGAGATTGGTATCTATTAAAGATTTTAGGGAGGCTGAATTCAGAATATTTGTTGACTAGGTATGCTCTTCATTGTATAAATTGAGATCATTCATTAATTGAATGGTACGATGAAATTATGGCAATGGATATTTTTACTTCTTTAAAATCCTTTAAATCCTAGCTTTATTTATTCAAGCTTGGGTTCCAACTTGATTTCCAATCTAAATAAAACAAGTAAGAAAAGTAGAAGGAAGGGGCATAAGTAGGGTTGCAAAAGAGTATCCGATTATCTTATTACTCGGAAGTTTTGACCCGCAACAAACCAGCTTAGGAACCTATTTTAGGTTATGATTCATAAACGGATCGGGTCCGGAACCTAATTTAGGTTCTGATTGCTTAAAACGAGTCCAGTTCCGGGTCTATATACATTCCGACTCGTGGACCCGGGACCCAGCATGTGAGTCTTTGATATTGCAATTTGTCCTTTAAAACTAACTCTTTTTTGACATTCTTATGTATGATACTGGATGTTGTAGAGTTGATGCACTGTTATAAGTTGAATGATATGCTTATTTTAAGAAAAAATGAAGAATAGAGAGAAAATAGAGTCAATTTTGAAATTAGATTCGAATACTCTAGGTGGATCCGGTTGCGGAATCGAATTCGGATTTTCTTATTGAAATCGGGTTAGGAACCAGCAAAACTGGTTAGGATTCAAAACTGAATCCAGAACCGTTATTTAAAAACAGGTCCGAGTCCACTATTGTTCTGATCCAGATACGTCCCGTTTGCAACTCTAGAAGTAGGAGTAAAACTTATGCGTTAACCACTTTATCAACGTTATCCTTAATCTTCAAATGGGACTAACTTATTTTGCAGTAAACTTTGAAGCATCTTTATTAATAGGGCCGATACTCTTTTTGAGTAGCTCGAAACTTCTTTAGGCGGCTCTATAGTGGGTTCCACTCCTTCCACTCACAGGAAGTGCGTGGAAAATCACTCAAGGGATCTCGACTGCTTGAAATTGCAATTACGTGTATTCCAACTGCGTGGCTTGCAGCCAAATATTATTGTCAAAAGCAAGAAGACATCAATTACGTCGATTGCTTTTAAAAAATTGGCAAGGGGCATATGGTTTGTTGTTCATTCCTAACTAATTATCCTCTTTATTTGGTAGCTTTCTTAGTTCACGGAGTGGCAGTTGCAATCTTTAATAAATATGATTAAGTTACCAACCATATCTAAAGGGCTTGTCTTTTAGCTTTGCTTACTATATCACTCAAGCATTATAGGTGTGACTCCAGTAAAAGCGTTCATCGCTTTTCTAAGATCCTATCCGACAAAATTATTGAGTGTAATAAGATGGATGGAGAGAATAAATTATAAGAGCATCTCCAAGAGATATGCCAAATCCAATGTGGACATGCCACATGAGATTTTTGACATGAATTTTCACTCCAACAACTATGCCAAAAATGAGGTGGCATTTGGCATATGGGAGTGAAATGCTAAATTTGATATATGAAAAAGTGAAATGCCAAATTATATTTTACATTATTTTATTAAAAATGGACTATTGTCAATGAGTTGAGCTTAATATATAAAAAATATAAAATAATAATAATAATAAAATATTACATTTGACATATGGGGTGGAGTATACTCCAACAGAGATGTCAAATTGTAAAGGGTCAATTTGGCACATAAACCTTCATTTGAAAAAAGGCATCTCCAAATTTAACATCACTCTTGGATATGCTCTAATAGCTATCAAAAGAAGTGGAAGAAGATTGCCACTGCCATCTAACTTTGTTCTGCCACTTGCTTTTTTTTTTCTAGCATTCTGATTGAAGACAAGATTAGTTAGTTGAATATTTCCTTTCCTTCAAGAGGAGTCTATATCGTTGAAAATGTTTGTGGCATCATAAAAAAAATACTGCTTGGGCCACATCTAGGTGAAGAACAAAAGGAAATTTAGTCAACCCCCAGGCATTATGAAAACACACAGCTAAAACATACAAGCCACTCATTATATTATGGTGTGCGTAACACCGCTGCATTATATTATGGCGTAACACCCTTCTTCATTTTATCGTGGGGCCCATATTTTCAAAACCCAAGCCGCTCATTGGCTCTAACCGTTAGATTGATCACACACGAGGTACACTCTTCATTTTTATCCCAACCAGAGAAGCTAAATGAAGTTCATCACGTGTTCAAACAAAGGTAAATCCAATGATGGCCATCTTACATATTTGAGAAGTAATTCACACATTGAGGGGGGGAGGAAAAAAAGGGGGGAAAATGGGGTGGGAATTTTTTTGAAGGGTGTTTGGGAAAAGGAGGAGGGAAAATGAGGGGGTGGGGGGGAGCGTGCAAAAACTTTTCCCCCAAAATAGGGGGGAAAATGGGGAAAGGAGGGGAAAAAGTATGAATTTACTAAACTACCATTTATTTGTAAAATATAATTTTGAAGTTTTTGCAAAAGTAAGGAGAAAATGGTAATTTTTTCTCTATCTCATAAACAAACAAAATCCTACTTTTTTCACTTTTCTTCTCCCTATTTTTTGACTTCCTAAACAAGAGAATGTAAAATTAATTTTCCCTCCCCTTCATTTTCCTTTCCCCTCAAATTTTTCCTCCCCTCCCCCCTTCCCCCTTCCCCCTTCCCAAACACAGGGTTAGTGGTTTATCAACATCTACGAGTATTTTATATAAAGGCATTGCCCTCTGTACAAAAAGCCTTTGGATTATTCCATTGCGAAACTAGAATCAACCAACAATCACTCATAAGAGAAGGTCTAGTGTTTATAAGTCTGATCGTCCTAATCTACCAATAAAAAAAAGTTAGACCACCCTGAAACAAATTTTGACTCCTAGCTAACCCAATGGACCAATCCTATTAGATTGTGGTGCATGTCTTGTGGAGGAGTTATATATTTTTCAAGGTTGGACTCCCAAATGGCACATTTAGATTCCCCCAAAGCACGCACTTACTTAGAAAATGAGCAAAGAGCCCTTGCTGCTTTTTGAGTGTGCTGCATTATGGTTCGGAATCACCTTTGCTTGGTTCTAGGCTCCTGGCATTTTCACTCACTACAAATCCACAATTGTATAGCACAATAATTGCTGAGATCTCAAGGCAAGTGCATGTAATATCAATAGATTGGTTCAACCAAAAGCACTCCCCATCCCACAATCAAGGTAAAATCACTTATCTGGAGACGGTTTCAATGTTTCCCAAGTAGGGATCCAGTTGCCGATGGCCAAGAAACAGGCACTTATACAGATAGTCACATATTGGACGACCAAGGTTCAACAAAAACCCATGATGAGTATGGAGAGAATCTTGGGAATATCTCCATTCAGAGATTGCCCTCCAGTTTGAACTAGTTTCCTCAGAGAATATAATTACAGCAATAGATTGCCTGGAAGTAAATGAGTTATGGGAGGAATGTCCAAGAACACTAGTGCCCATACTTGTTTGCTGACATATTATTATTTTATGATTAGAAAGGAGAGAATCTTGGGACTAATTGCCATTTTTCTCATCACATCATCTAAAGACAATTATATTTATATGCAAGAAATTGTGGAGTCCAACTGCTTGCACTTAGAATAACAATTCAATCCACCTTGTGGGGTGCACTGCAGCACCTAAACCTGAATGGTTGGATATGAATAACACAATGTGATTACTTTAAATTTAATTCAATGGTGATAACAAATAAAATAAATGATTAGATTGAATGGTTATGATTATTTATTTTTGTGGGTGACTTAATTCATACAAAACCCTACTTATAGGTAGTTGAAGCAGGGACAAGCAAAATAAAATTGGACTAAGATTGTTGTCCAACCGGTTGGTTTCGATGGTTTACATGAAAAAAATATTAAGCAGTAGGTTTTCTTAAAGGGATGTTACGTTAATGAGACAATGTTGTCACGTCTCAATAATTTATGTCTTGCTTCCATGGTGAAGGAGTGAATCTCAATGGAAACAAACCCACATCAAATTTAGACATCGATCATGAACCAACGGGGATGAAAATGGGTCGGGTTTATGTGTATCGTGAGCCAGATCCAAACTATTGAAAGAGGACGTGGACCTCGACTCGAACATTATATGCGCCTCCGGTGTTTGGACCCTTACCATGTCCAAATCCAATTTAAATGGATCGGATCTTTAATCAGACTTGGATGATCCGGTCCTGCACCTGTAGTGATCTAATTCATGCGTCATTTTCAGGAATAATCAGCCCATCTTCAGGCATGAAATGGGCTGGACCGTGAGGCCCACCTGGAAGCATGAAGAATTGGAGATGAAAATGGGTCGGGCTTGAAGTGTATCCAGACCCAGGTCCTTATTATTTAAAGGGGCCTAAGAATTAGGATCTCAAATTGAACATCATGCGGAAGTCTGGACCCATTTTTAATTTTTTTTCCAAGTGAGGTCCTTTTAGTATTCTGGCATTTGGGGCCCCATTATCATCTCTAAAGCACCTGCCATTCAATTTCGAGTCTTTAGTGGACACACCAACAGTATTGATTCCTCATTTAACAACCATTGGATCAAGTTTGGGTCATCATGTAAATGCCTATACTGTAGTTCGAGTTGGCCCCTCAACAAAACATCAGTCATTTTGCAGGTAGGGCTAAAAGTGAGTAAAGTTTTGGTCCGGTCCAACTGGACTTCACATATGGGCTCAATCTTATGACTGGAACCTATTGTATAATATATTTTATCTGGTCAAATGTGGTTTCCATCATTATAATTAACCTCGATGATAAACCAAAAATATAATAACAAGTTTATAAAGGTGATCTTAGTATTAGGGTCTTCTGCATCTTGGGCCCTAGACCCAAAACCAATCCATCAGGTCTAGACTTGGACTCGGATCTTGCATTATGGGTAAGGTCCTTTTGGGTCTCCAGTACTCCAACCTAAGGTTGCACATGGACCAATCTGTACTGCAGTTAGGGACTCCAAGTCCAACCAATTAGCTTATTAGTCATTTATCGATCTCAAAGTCCTACAAGCCTGGTCCACTTTGTGCTGAATTGTTTGCACTAATTTGGGTCATATAGTCATTGCCTTCAGGAAGATACATTAACCCTAACACAGTCCTCCAGCCATTTCCAAACCCTAACACAGTCCTCCAGCCCATGTCCACCCTAGTTGGACTTGACCCATTCACAGCCATTCCTGCACTATGTTAAATCAAGGGCATGTTTTGCAGTTTCGTTCTTTAACCGGAACATGGAAGGATTTTGTATATGTCTTAGGACTATAGTGTTATTAAAGAATAAACCCAATGTTATGCAAGTATATCATGTGATAAGATAACTCATCATCGTCATGAAAGTCTTTTCCCAACTACATTGGGGTTAACTACATTAAGTTTGTTTATTTATTCCGATCTATCCTGAGCTAAATATTCTAATATGTTGTATTTATTCTTATATATCTTTACTACCTCCATCCACGTACTCTTTTGTATACTAATTTTCGTTGGCAGACCATCTATCTAAGTAGCCAAATTTTTTCTTATCAGAGACATGCTCAACCATCTCAATTGGGTTTCATGTGGACTAGGTAGTATTTAATGGTGGAAGCATATACTCCCGTCATCATATGTAACCATTTTTTTTTGCTATCGAAGGGTTTCCAACCCCTTGGGCTAGACTAATCCCTCCGGATCCAAAGGGAAGCCGGTAAACTCTCCTGTAGCCTTAGTGTTGTAGTGTACTTTCGAACCCACAACCTCCAGGTGGAAATCGTGGTCCTAAGCCAATTGAGTTACCCCTTGGGGTTTCATCCTATGTTACCTTGTCCGTAATGATGTGTGATATGGCGGAGTACAACAGCTCCGAGTCAAGCAAACTCAGGGCGAGTCGACACGAGTTGTTGAACTATATGCACTATAACAATAATACTCTCAGCTTAACTGAGAAAACACTGACCTTCACAATGGTGTTTCAAAAGACATTTATTTTTCTTGGAGCTGGCAAGAGATAAGGTCCCCAGAACTGAAAAGATGAAAAGATACCTTTTGATTGAGAAAAGTTGAGTTTGTGGTTTTGTCGGCAACATGAACATCCAAAGTTATTTCTGACAACAACATTCACATGAGAGATGAGGCAACATATGCCAAAGCTTTCCCTTCCTCTAGTTGTATTCTGCAGGCCCACTTTTACACAATTTGTAGGACTAGCCAAAATTGTAGTCCGCTGGAGCCACACCCCACTAAGGTAGAGATGTCAAATGGGCCGGCCCGGCCCGGCCCAGCACGCTAGTCAACGGGCCGTAGCCCGGCACGGCCCACAAGGCACGGCCCGAGACACGGGCAGTGCTGGGCCCGTTGGCCCGCCAGGCCCATGGGCTGGGGGTTCCAGCCCGCTGGGCACGCTGGAACTGGCCCGCTGGGTACGCCAGGCCCGCAGCCCGCCAGCCAGCCCAACAGAAGAAAGAAAAAAAAAAGAAAGAAAGGAAGAAAGAAAGAAAAAAAATAAAGAAAGAAAGAAAGAATGAAAGAAAGAAAGAAAAAAAAAACAAAGAAAGAAAGAATGAAAGAATGAAAGAAAGAAAAAAGAAAGAAAGAAAGAAAAAAAACAAAGAAAGAATGAAAGAAAGAAAGAAAAAAAAACAAAGAATGAAAGAAAGAAAGAAAAAAAACAAAGAAAGAAAGATTGAAAGAAAGAAAAAAAAAAGAATGAAAGAAAGAAAAAAAAACAAAGAAAGAAAGAAAAATGAAAGAAAGAAAAAAAAAAGAAAGAAAGAAAGAATGAAAGAAAGAAAGAAAAAAAACAAAGAAAGAAAGAAAGAAAGAAAGAAAGAAAAAAAAAAAAAAAAAAAAAAAAAAAAAAAGACCAGCCCATCAGGCCCCCCAGCCCGCCCCATGGCGGGCCGTGCCGTGCCAGGGGTTTTCCCTGGCGGGCCGTGCCGGCCCGGGCCGTGGCACGGGTGGGCCGGAGCTGGGGCGGGCCGTGCCGGGCGTTTGACATCTCTACACTAAGGCCTCACAGATATCCTGGGAACTACAGTTTGAAGTAGTCCTTGGATCACTGGAATGAATTCGTTGCTCTCATTCCTCTCAAGGTGAGACTCTCTTCAATAGGTAGAGCCCACTATAAATGGGCCACCAGCTGAGCTGGTCCATATTGTTGGGCCCTGGAAGTAAAAATGGACTAGTTTAAGTACCCAGACTACACAAAAAATCACAAACCCAAGCTCATCCAAGCCCTGCGGGCTTATTTGTTGGGCCAGATTTCTATCAGTCCACAAGCTAAAAACTGTACAAAGCAAAATAATGAAATCATGTTTGGACCAATCGGGGGTGACACATGAACTTGTTGAGTTTAAAAACCGGTGTTGTCTTTAAAAACTAGCTCTGTCTTTAAAGTACAAAATAATGTGTCACCCCGTGATACCCTTTTTGGACCAAACAGGGGATCCGGATTCCAAAATAATAGGCCTATTTCATGTTACACATCATGTGGATGAAGGCTGAGGTAGTCTATTTTGTTGGGCCTTAAGAACAACATTGGGCTATTCACAAGTCTTTTACTTGTCAAAGAAAAAGGACCAGGGCCCAGGAGATTGCGTGAGGCAATTGATTGAAATGAGAGTGCAAGACATCCCTAAATAGGCTGAGATTCATGATGAACCATAGAAATTTTCGTTGGGTGGGCTCCACTGTTACTTAAGGCAAGCGTGTGGGCTTCACTTTAGAGGATCCGGACTCTAGTTTGTTAGCGTGAGGCCATGCGTGCGTGACATCTCCGTACCTACCAAATTTGTACACGTGGAATCTCTTACCCCCCATTTTTAATTTTGTTGGCGTGACAAACAATAACATTAATAAAATGGGGGGAATGAAAAAAAAAAAAAAGAAGGGAAAATGGAGGGAATGTTAAAATTGACGTGTTTGGGAAGGGGGGAGGAAAAGTGGGGGAGGGGAATTTAGGCGAAAAATTAGTATGGGGCCCACTCCAAAATTTCCCCTTAAAAAATGAGAGGTAAATATGAGTGTAGGAGGGGAATTTTTGAGAAATTACTAAACTGCCCTTTTGTTTATTATCTTTTTTGTAAAAGTAAGGATAAAATGATAATTGTCTCTATATCTTCACAAACAAACAAAATTATATATTTTTACTTTTCTTTTCTCTATTTTTTTACTATCCAAAAAAGATGAGGTAAAATTAATTTTCCCTCTCCTCCCCTCCCTTCCTATACATTTTCCTTCCCTCTCAAATTTTCCCTCCCCTCCCCTCCCCCCTCCCAATCATAATGTAAAAATATTTACAAGAGCTTTTACCATAAACCTTGTTTTTCTCTCTAATCATAAAAAAAGATAGAAAATTTGGACTAAACTAGAAATGCCTCACAACCCAGTGGCAAAGAGGATGGATCACCTTAAAGCTGCTTAGGGATTAATCCGGAACAATTTAGGTCTCACTATAGGGCATGTTTGTATACGCACTTTTATTAACAAAAAAAAAAAGGCATAAATAGTAAAAATGCCTTTTAGTCAGCACTATTTTATGGGAGTTAGAATTTCCTTTTTTTAGACTTTAGAAAAAGGTACTCTTGCATCCAGATTTGATATGCAATCACACAAAATGTGCCCATAGTAATTGGATTGATTACCGGCAACCTCACGCACACATGTGAAGTGGGCTCCACCTGAAAATTATCTATATATATCTACATATGAATTGGGATTCTCTTAGTGGCCTTAGATACGGTGACTGCGAGTATACCACTCAGGATCCACCACATCTGCTCCTCACGGTCACCATCGATTTTTCCCTCACGAGATCCTGACTCCATATCCATACCGTCCATGTTGAGAAAAATGATAAAAGAGGAGTCTTTGCATCACAAAACCTGTCCGCTACAATTTAAAAGAGTTTGTAACAGACCTTGTTCCATGCAACACGTATCAAGGGAGGGATATAAATCAATAAAAGCAGACTGCTTTTCATAACAGAGCTAGTGAGATATGGCTAGCACTAGCAGCAGCAGCAGCGAGGAGGAAGAAACATCCAACGGCAGATATCTGATAGTGTGGCCTCACAGGGGCCCACTCATCGATGTGTTACGCTTCTTGATATGGAACGATGGCCCACTAATCACTTCATTCATCGAGAGTTCAGACCACATGTTGGGCTCCAACGGCGGAGATCATCGATGGATCATCGTCATCTCCATCATCATCCGACGGATCCTCAGCTTTATTAGAAAGCCCTTGGAGTGGATGGGATTCTTCATGGAGTTCATCTTGAATCTCCTGTCTGAAAATGGCAACATACTCGGTTTAGTCTACAATATAGTACGAGGTGTGTATAAATTCATTATTATATATTTCATGTGTGATTGATTTGAGTATAATTCAGTTTGTATGGTTGGGTTTGATGCTAGTCAGTAGTTTGATTTGGAGAGAGTCACATGCATTGATGGTGATGGGTCCCTTGGTCCATATTGTTTTTGCCAGACATAACCACCTTGTGTTTGGAATTTGGATAGATTAATGGTTCTAGATTGAGTTTGATTGGAAGATACAAACTATGTGTTTTAGTTTGGTTTCTCTGTTTTTTGCTCTTTGTAAGTAGTGATTTTTAATGGAAGTTCTTGTTACTGTTAAAAAAAAAACAGCCCCATCAAATGTCACTTTGGGCCTGTAGAATTCTCCAAACTCCAGTTTTCAAAATGCTACATTGTACTAAGCTTTTGTGAAAACAGGTGGAGGAGGACAACATTGAGGGAATTTGTAAAACCCCCAAGAAGAATTGCCAGAATTCTTTAAAAAAAACAAGCCCTTAGGAAATGCATCCCATCCAATCCTTTCTTTCTAAGTCTTATAGATTATTCCAATAGGTTTATGATCACTCTTGGACTGATTACAAGCAAAAGCCTCTAGATAACTTTCAAGTCCAAATCTGAACTAATCATGTGGCCTACATGTTATAATCCATCTGATGCTGTCATCCCAATTGGAATGATAATTGGTGACATTTCACTGAGGTAGGAACTGTTTTAAGGTTTTACAATGCTGAGATCTACCTTGTAATGGGAGGCAACCAACAATCATGGTAAAAATGGGGCAGATAGCAGATTCAGGCTCTAGCTTGTGCTGTAGATTTTTTTTTTCAATTATTATTCATAAATATAGCCTAAAGTTTCTCTGGGTACCAAAGGTTTCTAGTATAAGACATTTCTTTGTTTGTTTGGGTAATTGCTTGAATATCTCCAAATGAAGCAGACTTGCAGGATCCACATGGCAATGGATCCTATAGACTCATAATTCCTACGGCGCCTACTCCCTAGTGAGAAGGCTTGTTCTAACACTCGACATATAGCTGGAAATATCTGATTTCTTCATTTGCTCAACAATAAAACCTGAAAAATACCATGTTTTTTTCAGGAATGAGAAGTATCCTCAAGTTTGATGATTTCTTTGTGTCCAAATGAAAGAAGTTTGCATAAATTCCAAAAATACTTGAAATATCTGGCTGCCCTTTAAGATAATTTAAAAGGGGAAGGAATTATGTGAATCTCAAAAATGATTTGGTTGTGCACAATATCAATTCTAGACCATTGTGTTTGTACTTATGGGCCTTTTCCAGTCGATCATTGTTCTAGACTACTGAAAAATGACTTAAGCATGCTCTGCAAAAACATGGGTTGAGAATCATATGATTAGTTCCTCAAAGGTTGGTACCTATGTAAAATAATCCTCTGACCATGAACAAACGGCACTGTTTACGAGAATCTTTTCTATTGAAATATAAATTCGTGTTTGAGTTAGAAGTTAGATACTATCTGGGTAGAAATCAAAACTAAATTTGCCTATTTTAGTGTACAAAAATATTGCAAGTTTACCAAGATTGTACTAATTGTTGTTAAAAGATGGGACATTTGAGTTCATCTGTTGCAGGATATGTTGTATGAGTTTACTTATGAAACCAATGTTCTTTCTAATTGATGAATAATTTTTGAAAGAGTTATGATCATAGATAAGGTTCTTGTGCATTTTCCTTATTTTTCCGATCATTATGGGTATGGTTGTGATGTGCAGGAAGAGTCGTCTTTCCACAGAGGGGTTCAGAGACCTTTATCAGTACCATTGGGCATTTAGATGGAAGGATAGACCTCTATAAGGGTGACTTTACTGAGAAAACCAGAGTTTCTTCAGACAGTGGTATTGAAATAGGGACCAGGGTTCTCATGGACCTTTGCATGTTGGCCTCCAAATTAGCTTACGAAAATGCAAAAGTGGTCAGAAATATAGTTGTTCATCATTGGAAGGCAAGCTCTCTTTAATTCGTTCTTCAATTTTCTACCAAAATATAAATTTAGTTTAAATTACATTTAAAATAGGAATGATTTAGTGTGCAGCATATATGTTGAAGGTATCTAGTGTATATACCATACAACTGGATAGGAAATGGGGTCTCACCAAACAGGTCCTTGTCTCATCATATATGGTGGTGTTTCCATACTAAACACATCATAAAATGTGAACATAGTGCACACGGGATTACTTCTTTTTTTTCTTTTCTTTTTTCTCTTCTTGGGATAATATACAGTCAGTGAACTCTAGAATGCTGGATGAAAAAACAAACCATAGTAAGCATTCAGGCAAAACATTTCATGAATGTGAATTAAATCATTCAATGATCCAATCATTTATCAGGTCACTTTGGTGGGAAATATACTGAATAGATTCATCTAAAAATAAGTGGGTGCCTATTGTCTCATTTGACTCAGCGTGTCACCTCGACTTGAAGGTGGCAAAGTCACTCATCGAGTCCGAGTTTTGAAGCCTTCAGAGGTCCATATTCAAGTCAAATTCACTTATAATTATGTACATGAATCAACTTTCTTTAGCTAGAGTAAATATTTAATTAATTAGCTCACATTTTTATTTTTGCGAAAAAACAGATGCATTTTGTGGACTTCTACAATGGCTGGAATGGTAAGGAGCTGCATCCTCTCTTTGCTTGATCATGAATGAATCCCTTTCAGTTGATCCTCTGGTAATTTTTAATGGACATTAGAAGAGCATACTAGTAAGGGCTTTTGTCTGTAATAAATTATATTACCTCAAGAAGACAAAAATTGCAGAAATTACATTAGTTGAAAGAAGAAGCCTTCCGCTGAATCAAATAGTATATTTCCAACCAATGGTAGTGTACTCACTTTTGAGATTTATTTGGAGTACTTCAAAAGCTTCCTTATGAATTAGGAAGTGACTATTATACAAAATTATATTACTTGTTGCTTGATTCAAACTCTGCTATATTGACTCAGATTGAGTAGATACCCAGTGTTGGTACCAGACTCTGATTTTTATAAATCGAAAAAGCAAAGTTGATAGTTCTTTGCTTTTTTTTTTTTTTTTTTTAATTTCGGATGGTGAAGGCTATTCTCACAGTTCAATATGGCTATTGTCATCTTTCTTAATGGATATTTATCTAATCTGACTCATTTTTGTTTTTTTTTACTTTCTTTCTTTGCTGCACCTCATGCTTCCATAGATTTCCAGAAAGAGAGATCAACTCAAGTCTTCATTCTCTGTGACAAGCCAAAAGATGCTAGTTTAATCTTGATCACTTTCCGAGGCACTGAGCCATTTGATGCAGATGATTGGAGCACTGACTTCGACTACTCGTGGTATGAAATCCCAAGACTAGGCAAAGTCCACATGGGTTTTTTAGAGGCACTGGGGCTGGGCAATAGAACTAATGTCTTGACCTTCCAAGAGTGCCTTCAGATTGGAGTGCACTCTTCAAAACACATGCATTCCAACAGCCCGGACAGTGCAGAAAATTCATGTGATGGTGCAGAACACCCTTCTTCACGTGCTACATCTAATTCTCATTCTAATTTGAAGAGTGAGAAGTGCATCCCACTAGAAGTCACCGCTTACTATGCAGTTAGGAGTAAGCTTAGGAGCTTGCTTAAAGAGCACAAGAATGCTAAGTTTGTTGTTACAGGACACAGTTTAGGGGGTGCACTAGCAATACTATTCCCAACAGTACTACTGCTACACAAGGAGGCGGAGATAATGCAGAGGCTGTTGGGTGTGTATACTTTTGGACAGCCTAGAATTGGGGACAGACAGTTAGTGAGGTACATGGAAGCTCATGTCAATTACCCAGTTCCAAGGTACTTTAGGGTGGTCTATTGCAACGATCTTGTCCCTAGATTACCATATGATGATAAGACCTTCTTGTATAAGCACTTTGGGGTTTGTCTCTACTACAATAGCTTCTACATTGAGAAGGTAAGTAAAATGCATCTCTGCTGGTGTTGTTTAATCTGAAATCAAAACATTTTCTGATGTGGCACCAATTATATGTGACATACAGCCATTGGTCCTTGTCAGTCCACTCAAGGAGGCAGAGAACTTCAAAAAACACATATAAATGATACCCGGGGTAACATGTGGGTCAAAGCCTATGTGGGGCCCACCACGATCCCATCCGCCTTGCACCCACTACCCCTGCCTTGTGAACTGGCAGCAGACCCAATTTGACACTCATCTGAACTGCATCCACCATTTGATTTCACTTTGATTTTTTTTTCCATGCCTACATGTCTGCACATTTGCAATCTAACCAGCCCAAATTTTGTTCCACCCTTTATCCATGTATATACCTTTTTACTCCCCAGCCATGAATGACCACCCAATTTTGTTGCCCATATTAAGTTGCTCGCGTGATCCATTTTAAGCCACTCTCTTTTTCTCTCTAAATCAACGTTTAGGATGATTTTATAGGGACCATTTTTGGCCCACCCATTACTCAAGATCCACACCAAGGGCATTCCATCCCCCTAATATTTGACATGCATTCAGGAACCCTTCCCAACGGTTCTCAATTTTCAAATTTAACACCTCCCCATCCTCACTTGAGATAAGAGTGGGGGATTCCTTGTGTATAGTGTAAACAATTGCATTAAGACACTTAGCCCATTAAATCGATATTGACATAATTTGGAAATCACAGTGTCCAACATTTTGCAGTTTTAGATGCCTATTCTCACTTTCTTGCATAATCTTCAGGTTTCTATTTTTTTTCACCAAGTTATATTTGTTCATTGCTGTTTCAGATCAGCATTAAAATCCGCTTACTGCTACTAATTTCATTAAATGTTTTCTTCTTTTGCATGTATACAAAGAAAGTGGAGGAGGAGCCAAACCGGAACTACTTTGGGCCAGAGTTCCTGATCCCAGGGTACCTGACTGCAGTTTGGGAATTGATCAGGAGCTTTATCATGGGCCAGATATTTGGCCCAGAGTACAAGGAAGGTTGGTTTTCCATCTTGCTTAGGGTTGTAGGGCTTGCTCTCCCTGGTATTTCTGCACATTCCCCAACAAATTATGTGAACTCCATAAGGCTTGGAAGGGAACAAACATAGATGTCCTCTTTTTAAATAATCATTATAGCAGCAGCACAAACAATACTTAACTGCTACTTATGTCGTTAGCAATTGAGAAAAATGTAGCGATGCATGCAATGAATTAAATTATAGTTTTATGCCAAAGCACTGATAGCTCAGCGGCGTTGGTACTTAGTATCACACGATTGCCGAGGGGGGGATCAATCCCTGGACGCGTAGGTTGATTCCAGTCCCACTAACCAGTAGTACCGACCTAGCAAAAAAACACACACACACAACAACAACAACAACAACAACAACAGCAAAAAATTAAAAATTATAGTTTTATGGAGTATGAATTGCACTTGTCCAGAACACGTGAGACCAGACTCAAGTTAATGAAGCTAACTGAAACCAAGTCATAATAGCTGAAACTTAACACATGCTAACTTGGTTTCCAGGAGTTGTTGAAATCATTGGTTTCATGACCCTGAGGACCTGTTTGGCATAGGTATCTGTCCATCCAGGCAGTCTTTAATCATTGACATAGTTGAAAAGAGAATAGCGAAAGAAAACATACCCAATCTGATGCCATACTGTACAGAAGATAAGGTAATGGATGGGATGGCTCCATCTGCTCCATTCTATAATTGTCAAGGAATCTGATATTTCAATGTAGTGATCACATTTCAAGGAAAAAGCTCATGCAGCATTTCAGTTACAGATAGTGATGCTAACAAATATTATAACCATCATCCAACTCTTTCATATAGCTCATATGAATGGAAGAGTATTCATAATGCTCATTGTAAATAGCTTATCCGATGTCAAAAATTGGAATCCACCAAAGAAAACATAGAATTGGTACGAATTATTGAAATGGACTGCTCTAACCTAAACAAGTTCATACAAAGTTGAAAGAATCAAATGGAATCATTGCTGGGATTGCCAACAACATATCAAGCGAATTTTCAGTGACAAGTTCCGCGCCTGTTGCCATTATCATTTCCATCATACTCCATAAGATTGATGTTGTGAGAGGATCCAATAAAGCATCCTCTGGCGTGCAAAACTGCATTCACAACTTCATGATTTCAGACAGTATGAGCTGCTTGGATCACATTTATATCCAAATTCTTCAGCCGCACAACGGATTCCACATGTCCTCTAAGTGTGTGTAACTCACCCAACCTGCATCATTTGCCAAAGGTCAATAACTGTGAAGTAATTATGAGCCAGGGTCTATACTTTCTAATTATTATTAGATCTGAAACAACAATCTGAAGCAACAATCCAATCCAGAAAGAAATCAACTTTATGAAGTAATATGCAATCTTGCAAGGCATAAATGAAAAATGTCGAATTTTACTTTCTAAGGAATCGGATGTCATCCAAAACATCGTTTGACACAAAGCTCCCAACTAATGCAAGTCCCAGCTCTGATAGAACAAAACGATGCATGGGACCAGGCCAGATCATCCAGAATTGGTCAGACTTGGGCGAGTCTCATCTGTTTCAGTGAGCTACACTCTATGATTTATTCAATAAAAGTAATATGGTTTTGGTTTTTCTCAGTTCCACTTCTATCATTTTCTTTTGATTTTGGCTCTTCAAGGGTTTAAGGAAGGAGGATTCAACATTTTAAGAACTTTATTGCCAATTCATCATCATCTTAGCCGCATCCCATCTTACACTGATGCCAATTATTGGGGGAAAACTTTTATGATTGTTTAGAACAGTTGTTTTATATTTATTAAATCTCAAAATTGTTTACTTTTATTTGATTAGAATCACCATTTTAGTCACATTCACAAATTAAGAGCAAAACAGTCATCTTCTTCAAATTTTACTTATAAAATTGGACTTTTGTTTTTTAGTCTTTTCTATAATTTTCTTACATTTCTATAGTTTTATTATCTAGAATTATGTTGTTCAGTTTGACTTATCCACCACACTTAGTTTCAATCAAGACTGGGTATCCACCCCAGAATCAATAAGCTCTTCCCCTCACTCTGTTTCCATTACCTGGCTATTTCAGCACGCCGCCTGGCCTGTTCAGCAATCAGAGGCCGCATCCCCTTGGGCGAATAATCGAAAGAATTAAACCCTTGCAGGGTTCTCTGAGAGAGAACCCATTTTGCCTCCCTGTCTTCCTTCCCATAATCTTTCTTAGAAGTGAAAGCCGTCTGTCAATTCCAAAACATAAAAAGGCAGTTAGTTAAAAAACAGCTTTCTGATACCAACAGAACTTACAAAAGGTGGCATAAACTACATTGACACTATATAATTTATCAGTATTGTTGTCACAGGAACACTTATGCAATGGTATGTTGTAATATCCAACTTTTAAGTCTTTAGAGTGCTCATGACAGCAATTTACTACTTTAGGCAGTGGCTTTTACCAGTGCAGAAAGAACATTACTAATGGCAATGACATAACCTTTAGCAGCTATTGTAGAAACACAAAAGCTAACTATGTCTTATACTAACCTTTCTGTCAAACAACAGTTGCCATGCTTCTCCACTTAGACTATAACGGACAAAAAATTTGATAATGTCAAGGGGTATGTAGAAGATCACACTGTAGATCCATATAACACCAGCCCAGCCCCACCCAATGCCACTGATCTCAGCAAAGCTGATATCCGCATATACAGCAATCAAGGTAGCCACCTGTTTGCCAAATAATCAACTGAATGAGTCAGAGTGTCAAACCAGGTGATACTAAGCCAACAGCAGTAGATAATGCAGATTAAGTAACTGTGGTGAATGGTGTCCAGCTAATTGGTCCTGTTTGGTTTGTTCTAGATTTTAGCCTGAGGGATTAGGTTTTGATTTATATATGATTCACAGTTTTCAATCTTGGATGTACTAATGAATTCAAGGGTAAGCAAGGGTTAATTCAAAGTAGTTTACTAATATCTACCAAGAAAAAGGCCGCTAATCAGTCTATGATTGACTTGATCTCATGATGTTGGGAACTTCTTATTTATCAAGGTAATATTCAGTTGCACTGAAAAACAAAGAATCAAAAGTTCAAAACTACTGCTTAAAAGGGCTCCAAATAGGATATTTGATTCTTCTGATTTCTGACCAAATCCAAGTGAGTACATGAAAAACTCACCAATTTTATAGAAGCTAACTCATTGATTACTGGACTTTTTTTTTTTTTTCCCATTAGATTGAAAATTTGCTTTACCATTAGACTCATCTAAGTTCCGAGTTGATTCAGTAATTTTTGAATAGCCAACAGACATTGCAGAAATACAAACATGCACGTATATAGGCAAGGGCTGGACATGAGCAAATTGAAGCTTGGAAGTTGGAACAGACTTAAAAGTCATCAAACAAACCAGGCCCTTGACTATTTCATTGGTTCAACGTCAAATACATAATCTTGTTTGTATTTCATGGGTGGTTCCTTATAGGGAGGATATTGAGATTTCAACTGCAGCCATTTTGATCTTATTGAGCCGATTGTGACCACATGTTTGTGTACTCTTTTATTTTTTAACAACATACCAAAAACATTTGTAGAAAGTAATGTTTGTGAAGTATGAATCAGATCTATAATAAAAATCAGCATAGCTATCCCTATACCATACTGGTTAAAGTGGGGACTAATCAAAGTTAAAAGAACCTTACCAGCTGAGCCACCACAAATGCACACATCAGAAGAGTTCCGGGTCTCTCCATAAATGACCACCCTTGACTGCGGGTGACAAAGATGAGAGCCTGGCTGATGATGCTTACTTGCAGATATATGGCAGATGAAACCTCCTCACTATTGCTACTCAAAGACCTCACATGAAAGTGAGTCTACACCATAAACACAAAATGAAAGGTAAATACATCAACAAGATGCAACAAGCAAGGCGCAACAAATGGGCAATTTTTACTGTAGGTAAAGGGTGTATTACCTCAAAGAATGTGGTTCCAATAACGACCCAATAAAATAGAACTGTAACGAGTGCCAGATAAGTGCCTATGACAATGCCTGTTGCAAATATCTCATTGAGCTTCCAACTATCTGGTTTTGGAGATGGCTTGACGCGATCTTTGGAAATGGTCATGATTGTCCCTGATTGTAAGAAATGGTAATGAGTTTAGATACTGCTATTGGAATCTCTATTAGTTTCTGTTGGATGACTAGGATCCACTGATCCAAAATGTAATTTATTTGGTAACTATAATATATACAGAAGTCAACCATATTGATAGTCTTAAGATATTTCAGATGTGATAGTCTAGGGACAGGAAAACTTCTTTGGTTTTGTGAAGAGTGCAAGCCTCTGTGAAGGTAAAAGTCTCTTTTGATGGAGGTTTTCTTCTGCAAAGCAAGAACTATTAGAAAACAGCTGAGTGATTTTTTTTTTCTTTTTATGACAAATCTGCTTTTCATTCAGGGATTATTTTGTCTACATAGCCTTACAAGCAATCATTCACAGGACTTGCCTCTCATTGATATCATCATATGAATAATATCGAAATATCATTCTTGTTTCCTATGGGACTTTGGAAGGAAAATCTTTTTGGGAGAAGATCATGAAATGAGCTTGTTTTTCCCTATAACAAATTGTTCAAAGTATTTATACCTAATTGTCCAAAGTATTTATACATTCATATTTACAGGAAAAAAAAGCTCTAGCACACAACAGTTGCAGTGTATCTTTATTAAGAATAGTTGCTCTCTCTCTCTCTCTCTCTCTCTCTCTCTCTCTCTCTCTCTCTCTCTCTCTCTCTCTCTCTTCCAGTGTCTGCTGTGTTAGTGACAGAGATTTCAGCATTCTTCCCCAAATTGATTGATAGTCTAAGAGTCCGACCTCTTTCTTGAATGTTCACAGGAAGAACCATTTAGTATGAAAAAAACTGGTGGTGATTTATCTGTCTCAAATTGCTATCTAATACACCCAAAATGCCTAGACATTAAAGTTGTTATATGTATACATGATCGAATATTAACGAACATAAATGTGAAGAAAATGTTCGGATAAAATATTGTTACGTCAAGGTCATGAGACGGGCAAAGGTTTCAAAATTTTCATAGGAACACATAAAAAGTAAGAAGAATCATTACCATCATTTAGAATGGCTATTATAAGAACCATAAAAGGCGGGAAGTCATATTTCCAGATCATTGTAAGGAGTGCAAAGCCAAGCTGTATCAAGAAAATTTATAATTAACTTCACACAAACTTTAAAGAAGACCTAATACACATATAATGAAACTTACCACAATCCTAATGGTTATGGATACAGCATAGATCTGCGTAATTTACAAAGAAACATCAATGTAATTATATATGTGTTTGTCCAAAGTAGGAAATGTGATGATACTACTATATATATATGATACTCAACTGTATAATTCTTCATTCTCTGGAAAATAGCACGGCTCGTTAAAACAGCACTGATTATAACACTTAATCCAGGCTCTGTTAGGACTATATCAGAGGCACTCCTAGCAGCATCTGTAGCATCTGCCACTGCTATTCCAATATCCGCTTTCTTTAAGGCTGGAGCATCATTTACACCATCTCCTGTCATTCCACAGATGTGGTTCTTTTGTTGAAGGATTCTCACTATCTCGTACTTGTGTTCTGACAGTTGCATAGTCATGATAGAGAAGAAAGAGAGAAGACTGTTAAATATTCATATGAAGGGAACAAAATAAACACAAATACTATTTCAACAAACTCAAATGTTCAGATGAATTTTCAGAAGTAGCCGGATAGTTCTATTCAATGTGTGGTGTTCAACAAATACTAGATTCTTTAAGAATCTTTCTAGATAGCATTACTGTTACTATCATAAACAACTCCTTGACAAGGCTAAAAGTGAGATCTAAATACCAGGAAATACACCAGCAAAACCATCTGCCTTTTCAATGAGCTCGTCGACTGGTAGCACTTCATTTTCATCTTTGTCACGGCCCAGCAATGATGAGGAGGGATACATGTTTGTTCCCATACCAAGACGACGGCCTGTCTCCTTCGCGATCGATAATTGATCACCTATTTTTCATATTTTGATACACAACAGAAAACTTCAGTATCTTCCTCAAGGTTTTCATGTTGTTGTTGGAACACATTATAAACAGATAAAAGATAATAATGGAGTGTAGAATCCATGATCTATAATTAGTGCATCATGAAACCAATTTGAACTAGGTAATAAACTTGCTTTACTGGTTAGGTTCTCATTGACATTTTTAACTGAACTCTAATGCAGTCATCATTTTTACTCTTAAACCCCAAACTAAGATAACCAGATAGGTGATTGTCATCGTTTCTTATAGGGCGAGTATTTCCACTACTGTTTATATGCGACTTTTTAGCAATATTGAAACTAAACTTCAACTCAATAAGCTTCACATGTACCTGTAATCATCTTGACGCACACCCCAAGATTTAAAGCTCTGCGAATGGTCTCAGCACTGTCATGTCTGGGTGGATCAAATAAAGGCAACAATCCGCAAAATGTCCATGGACCTCCGGGGCTATCTTTAGATTTCTCAGGGACAGGCTAAATGTTTTGGTCGAGCGTTGTTTCAAGCATAGCCACAAAAAGAAATTGAGCAACATGCCAGCAAGACAAAACATAAATGTTTAGACTTAAGAAACAAATCCTAAAATTTATATATCTTTTGTCAGTAACAAATGCTAAAGTTATCTTAGATGCTATTTCTTCTTGTTATATAAAGTTTAAAAAGATTAGATTAAGACTATGACTTCATCCTGTCTGATACTGAGTTGTGACATCATACCGGCCATAAAACTGGTGAAATGGATGAAACCAAATCTAACAGAGCCGGCTTATTTCCAGTGATACTTGAATTTTCAGATCACTGGAAGTAGTAGTACAAACATTTTCATTCTTGAAATGTTAACCATGTTATCAAGTTAGCCAAGTCTTTCAGCTATACCTGGTAAGCAACCCCAAGTGACCGCAGTCCCCTTTCCGCAAACTTGTCAATTATTGCATGAACTCTTCCAGCAATTTCATTTTTTTCTTGGGATAGATTTAGAATCTGATGAAAACACCAGTACAGTTTTAGTTACAGTATCCTGAAGTAACTCAGTAAAAAAATTGAATGTCATTCGTAGAACGGAAAATAACATGAGACTTTTTTGCACGAGGCATCAAATAAAGTGATTCACATATTGGTTTCATAGATTATGTTAACAAGTATGCATATCTTTATGTAGTAAACATTAAAAAAATTGTTGTATACTTGTATTCAAATGCTTTGACAAAAAATACATAAAAGCATGATGGACATGATGCAGACTGCAGAAAAGAATATAAGTTACACAAAATTTTTGATCAGCATGATTAGGGAATAGTTTAGCAAAATGGAGGAGAATGTTGGGAAGTCTCACATCCCACATCAACTAAGTCCTGAGTTGGACATGGCTTCATCTACCTGTTTGGGCCTTCCACCTATCAGCTTAAGCTTTTGGGTTGGTACGTAGTTTCTTACATGGTATCGGAGCGGGTTCCAATCCCGTCGTTCTTATGTAGCCCACATGGTACATGGAACTCCTTGAAAAGAGGACCTTCTAAAAACATGTTTATTGCCAAAAGCTTCTATTTGCAGTATGAAACCTGTAACTAGGAACCTTTTATGGCCATGATGATCCCTTTACAGTACCCGAGGGGATTTCAGGAAATCTTTGAAAGTTTTTTTTTTTTTTTTTCCACATTTTACCTAACAGAGCTTGAAGTTCAGTTATTAATCGACTAGGCCTTACAGATCACATTTTATGTTCATTGTGGATCAGAAATGATTAACAAAAATTTTTACTATCAGGAATTGTTCACCTTGCATCTAACACACCAGCTTTCAGGCTGTTGTCTCTCTGCAAAATGCACTTTTGGGAACCCGCAAAATAACAGCTCAAAAGCTGGCATGTTAAGTGCAGACCCATATTGCTGAAAAATTAGAATTCTAGATGATTTCATACGCGGACAGAGGCTATTGCTATACAAATCTTTGAATACCTGTTCGGGTGCTCCTTTGCTTGCTCGATACCAGTTTCCATCAGAATCAATGTATGTAATTGCAGTCCGCTTGTCAACAGGATTAAAAGGCAGGAAATGAACTTCATTGATGTTAGCACGTGCCTGTAGGCAAAACAGATGCTTATAAGTTACTGTTGTTGTTAGAAAACCAAAGCAAGTCAGAGGACAAATAAATTGCATAAGTTCTTTTAAGAATGATCTTGACCTCCTTTGGATCTGCAAGCATGCTTATGATTGCTGTATCAATGGCATCTTGGTTCTCCAATCTGGATGCTCTAGCTGCAAGCAAGACAACCACGTCTCTATCTATTTCTTTGTTGAAAACCTACACAAGGAAAGTTTTAGTATTAAGACTTTATGAATGGATGCAGTAAGCATTCTGATACAACAAGAAGCCTAGGACCAAAATATTTGAAGTGAGAGTTAAGGGTCCATCCAATGAGAGAATTTAAAGATTTCAATAAATATAGCACCCATTTTTCAGTTGTGAAAAAAGAATGATGCTACATGACAACAGGCCTTGCAAAAGACATTGACTACATACAAAATGCCACCACGAGACCAAGTCAAATTTGCTCAGAAAGCAGCAACACCATACCTTTTTTTTTTTTCCAATTAATTTTCTTGTAATAACCTAAAACTGTAATAAATGAAGGAACCTTCTTTTGTTATTGTACCTCGATGAGGTTTCTGTCAACAGTGAGACGATTGAGGGTAAGTGTTCCGGTTTTGTCACTGCAGAGAACATCCATTCCAGCCATTTCTTCAATTGCAGTCATTCTTTTCGTAATTGCACCCTAGAAAAAAGGTAAAACACAGAATTGTAAGTGCATGTAAAACATTAGCAATTGTTACTACTCAGTTCTGTACCTGTTGAGAAAGGCGGTGAGAACCAATTGCTAGTGTTACAGATAACACAGTGGGCATTGCAATGGGTATTCCTCCAATTAAGAGAACAAGAAGGTTGTTGATTCCACTTCTGTATGCACGATGTTGGATGGGAAACATCACAATGATTTCAAGAATCATGCCCACAGCTATTGAGCAAATGCAGAAGTTTCCAATGGCCGTAAGAACCTGAAGAGAACAAGAAACATGTCACAATACTGCCCTAAAGTAACACATTGGTATACTTCAGTGAATAAGCATACTTAGGCCAAGTGCTCTTATTGGAAAAGAAAATGGAAAAAAAAAAAAAAAAAACCATATGATAGCAACATATCTTTCCTCAGAAATACAAATTTTGTTTGTGCTTGCATTTGTAAGAATACAAGTGCTTTTGTTGTTCATGGTAGAAAACAATGTAAATTCTCAAATTCAAAGTTGTTCTTTTTTGGTTTATCAAATGGTTATTTTTCCTTCCATATTCTCACCTTTTGGAAATGTCCAACCACTTCTGTAGAGTCAACCAAATGTGCTGCTTTTCCAAAGAAAGAGTGAACACCAGTGGCAATCACAACAGCTTCAATCTCTCCATGCTTACATGTTGAACCAGAATATACTTCATCTCCTGTCCTCTTTGTGACTGGAAGAGATTCTCCCGTAAGAGCTGACTGCATTAGGGAGGCTCAAATTTATTAGAATACCAATGGATGGATCACTAAAAAGTTCCTACAGAACAGGAGCATAAGAATTAACATTTATATGATGATGAAAATGGAGTCTAGGCATTGAGTGTTGCAATTGATTTTTTGTATCATCTTTGCGGAAGGCTACATTCATTCTTGGTAAAACATTCCATTCAATGGAAGATCAACCAAGTTGCAACAAATAACAATAAGCTAAAAGGTTCTGCAAAATCAATATGCAAAATGTGTACATGCAGCCCTGAAATATTTGATAAAAATCAAGAAGCATTTGCCTGGTCAATTTTCAGAGGGTCTCCCTCAAGCAGCCGAGCATCAGCAGGGATGATATCACCCAGTTTTATGCTGATTATATCTCCCGGGACAAGAACAGCAGCATCTTGCTCTTGCCACTGCCCATCTCTGAGGACCTAAAGTTACAGAAGCAATGGGTTATAATTATTTACTTCAAGGCAGAAGAAAAATACATTCATTGCATGTCATTGGTAACATTCATCCAAATGAAAAACAAACAACCTTTGTTTTTGGAGCTAAACGGGCCATCAGTGCTGCTGCAGCGTTACCAGCATTGTTCTCCTCTATAAAACTAATTGTGGAATTGATGAGCAACAGGCAAATTATTCCCACAAAATCCTGCCAGTCAGGCCCCTGTCCCTGAAAAATCAGGTAAGCTAGATATTAGAAAACAAAAGGGCTCTAAATCAACCAAGTGCTTTGTGAATATAGACTATGAAGCACAATGCATCTCTTAGCATGAAAGATGAAAGTTAAAGAGCCTTGGCCAAGCCAATAGAATGTAAAAAGAGTGATAAGTTTCTCATAAGTACTTACTCCACCATTAGCAAGGACTATTGCCATAATTGCTGCAGCTTCCATAACCCATGATAAGGGGTTCCACATAAAACTAAGGAACTTCAAAAACTTGTTCTCCTGCATTGAAAGAGGAAAACTGGTAAAAGAAAAGGAAATAATAAAAAAAACTGACAGGAAAAATAATTAAGAGTCAGTAGACTCCCTTTTATTAATCACTAATCACGTTATACTCAGCTTGTATTCTGCTATGCTAAATCCATGCAAAATAAGTAAAAGGAAATTTACCGGCTTCTCCTCAAGCTTGTTTGGGCCAAAAATTATCAAGCGTGCTTCGGCATCTGTAGATGATAGTCCTGCTTGCGATGTTCTCAGCTGCTCAAAAACTTCTTCCAGTGGTATGCGTTCCTGCAGATAAATTAACCCACTGAAAATTTGAGCACCAATGCATGAAAACCTGTTTCTTTGTTCTAATTACCCGCCATTTTGTACAACTTACCAAATCAATTGCATCTCGGTTGAAATTTTCTGGACCCAGCAAAGGCTTTTCTATATCAGGCTCAGCCATCGTTTGGGCCCCAAGGCTTCAACTTAACAATGAGATATTTCTTCCAAGCAATGAGCAAGAATCCTGAGAGCTACATCAAATCATACTAGGTTATTCCAGTCAGATGCACAAATTCTAGGTGAAACATAAATGTAAGGATTTCCAAAAACATGTCCAATGCTGGAAAACTGTTTGTGTCAATTTCATATATATATATATATATATATATATATATATTAATCCTATAGGTATGAGGATAAATCTTTTAGAGAGAGGATCTAATGCTATCAATCTCAGTCAAGCAAACCGCGCCCATCAAACAACCAAAATGTACAAAATCCAGTGAGGCATCTACTGGCCCTGCAATGATGGCTGTACTCTGAAACCACATTGTAATAATGATCCTGGCTGCTGATTGTACGGATGAATTCATTCACATTCATCGTAACTATCCATTTGTAAGTATCCAATGTCCTTTGTTTTAAAACTATGCTTATGTAGCATGTGATTTTCATGTGGCTGGTCATCCACAACAGGGCTAAGCTGATGCACAAACTAAATCTCTTAGATGTGTGCCACATGTATCAACATAGAGTGAGTGGTCAATAACCAACTTATCGCCATCACATTTTTACAGAGAAGATCGCATTTCAATAACCAACTTATCGCCATCACATTTTTACAGAGAAGATTGCATTAACCTCAAATGAGATCCCAAGTGCTTATCCCTTCACTAAAAACTCACTGACACATTGCTTAGTTTCATCCACATCAAAAGAGGGGAAAAAAAAAACAGAAAACTCCCCTTCTATTAGAAGCACTACCTATGTAGTGATTTTGAAAGAAACACATGCCACATTTCTAACAAACAGAGTTCGAGCTCAGCTCCCAACTTATACCCATCAAGATTTTTGAGGAAAAGATTGCACTAACATTGAATGAAATCTAAGGAGCCTAACACTTGAAAAAGAGTAATCGCCAAATCGTTTCATTTCATCCAAATCAAAATAACATCACTAGAACAACAATCCCTTCTATTAGAAGCACTGCCCTATTCAACTATTTCAAAAGAAGCCCATGCCACATTTCTAAGAATACCCAAAGAAATCTTTCCAACTTTTCTATAGAAGAAAAAAAAAATTACAAAAAGAAGAACATCAATTCAGCTGCTATCTCCCCAAAATTCAATGTAATTTAGTGAGAGAAACAGTTCACAAACTAGTATACTCACTGATCACTAAAAAAAAAAAAAAAAAGTCAACTTACTGAGATGAGCCGAGAATGATTGAAAGATCCAATTTGAAACCCTAGCCTCTCCACTCCATTTGTTGCCTTTTTCAAGTTCTAGTGCAATGATTAGGGTTTTTGCAGAATAGAAGGTTTGAATATGGAGAGGAAAAAGAGCAGATAATATAAGGTACTGGGTATTTGACCGTTGGGTGGGTGGTTGGGAGGAGTGACGTGGCAGTGCGTATGAGTTTCCCGCAATCTTTCCATCTGAACCAAACCGCGAGAGGTCTCCCACCAGAAAGTAATGGGCGGGGACTTCCAACGGTCTTTCAAAACTTAACGTTCTTACCTAACATTCCAAGGTCTCCAAACACGCATGTGTGCGTCTGCCACCATCTAGAACGCTGCAGTGACAGTAAGTGCCAGGGAAGGAACTTCATTGATCACGTGCGTTATGAGTTTTGCATGTGATAAATATATATATATATATAGGTGGGCCCTGATTGGAGTGAGATTTAGGCCAAGGCCAATATATTGTGGGCCCAACTCTGATTATAGCGCATCAGGTGGGCCCAGTAAAGATTTATCCACCCGGTGCCCATAGATCATGGGAAAGGGGGGATTGAAAGATTGAGGTGGGACCACAAGAGATTTTAAGTTTCAAGTCATTTTGATGATCCTAGCAGCTCATCCATAACCCACAAGTTTAATGGTCTTATATGAAAAATTATTTTTGACCAGCAATCCAAGGCTAGTGGTCTAATCCATCCAGTTGTGCTTGTAGGGTGTTCATCGGCTGGGTCAGGCCGGGCTGACGCATAGCCAGCCCAGCTTCACTTTTAATAAATAGGCCCATATCTGGCCTAAGATCAGACTGTCTCAAATAAGTTAGGCCCGAGCCGGGGCGGCCTATTAAACCTAGACCTAGCCTGACTAAAAGACGGAATGCCCAGGCCTGTGTTTAACCATGCTTGTTTGGAACCGCGGCGGTTCTCACTTGGTTGTCTAGGGTTTAAACCCTGGGTACGCCACCTTTTTCTGCTTGTATAGGCTCTTTTCCCATTTGCATGGGCCTTCTTCCCACTTGTACGGGCTGGGCTGTCTTCCCGTGTATATGGGAATATGGGATCTCTATTGCATCCAGCCCCTTGGCTGGATTATTGAAAAAAGAAAAAGAAAAATGGAAAACTATGCTCGCTCTGCTTTACATTGTATTTTTAGGAATTGCAACAGTATGAGCAATGTCTCTTTCCCACTTGCGCTGGTCATGTGATGGGTCTGCTTGAGGTGTGGAAGGTGGGTGGGATATGTGTTTCAGAAATTGGAATAAAATCTTCTCACTTATGCAAATGCTATAACAGATGGTGGACTTATGTACATAATCCATGGATGATATGACAAACAACAGGTGAGGCCCACCTCTCGCCCCCACCCACCCACCCACCCATAGGCTATGAGGGCGGACCTAAGTAATGCTATGTGGGTGCAAGCGCACCCACAAGATTCGAGAAACACTTCAATAATATTTTTAAAATTTTTTATTTTCTTATTTGGTTTCTTAATTTGACCATTGGCCGCAACCCCGCACCACCCAAATGGAAATCCTGAGTCCACCATTATTATGAGGTGATATTGAAGTGATTTGAATTCTTACCCCGGCCCAGGTAAGAGGGATAATTAGGTTATTCTTGTCAGAGTAACTAGAGTGAGTTGAATTCTAGTCAGGTTACTCAAAAATGGGTGTTGGATCTTTGTCCTTAACTCATAAGTTGTGTACTTGTGCGGACTGGGCCGACTGGCCTTTTAATCCCACATTCGTTAAGAGAAATGGATTCAAATTTCGAATGGGCCGTGATAAACATTTGACCCACCTCAATGTGGGTTTGGTAGTGGGTTTGGTAGTCGTTTTAATGGGTTCGGGGAAGGTACGGGTTTATACATTTGACCCAAATCAGGTTCAAGGTTGGTTACACTTTTGTTGTTCCAACCTACTTTGCCCCCAAAACTGTAGGCCCTACTCCCTAGCCATTTACGTATTTCCACTGACCACCAGGATCATAAAAAAGAGCCCTCATCCAATCCCACCAGCCCAATAAAAGCCAAAATCGAGCTCATAGTTGGCTGGACCAGGCTGGCATGGCCCATGAGCATCTTTGGATATTTATTTTGGTAGATATACTTTGACCAGTGTAATAGTGTTGTATGTGTTTGTTATCAATAGAAAGAAGTGAATGTTTGTTGGGCACTTGTCAAACCAGACCTAAATTAATGTTTGGATGGAAAGTTAACAACTGGCTGAACTACTTACAGAAATTCAACTAGTTTAGTTTCTTTTTTTTGTTCTTCTGGTAACACAGCCAGGGGGCTTAACTAAACAAAACAACTGTTTGTAGTTGTTAGAACAGGAGTTCTAATCCCATTAGGATGTGGAGAAAATCCAATTGTATATAATGGGGTTATGTCTTTAGATTAATTGATAGTGGTTAAGCAGCTAACCTCAGATCTCCTGCTGCCTGAAGTGGATATTGATAAACTTGAGAGAATATTAGGAGAAAAACGGCTTGCCCTGCCTTCACTATTAACATCAATATATATATACAATGACCTAGCTAATTTAGGAAAACTCCTAAACAAACTTACCAAACTCCTAAACTAACGCACCACCCAAGGATATTTACACAATATACATAAATATATCCTATTACTCCCCCTCAAGTTGGAGCATGCAAATCACAAATAACCAACTTGCGTAACAAATAACAAAACTGCTGACGCCCAAGAGCCTTTGTCAAAATATCAGCCGCCTGATGACTAGTAGGAACATATGTTGTGGAAATATTCCCAGCTTGCAACTCATCACGAACAAAATGGCAATCTGCCTCAATATGCTTCGTACGCTCATGAAAGACAGGGTTCTTCGCAATGTGCAGGGCAGACTGACTATCACAAAATAACCTCATAGGCTTAGAATGAATAACACCAAGAGAACGTAACAATGACTTTAACCACTTAAGCTCACAGGTTGTAACAGCCATAGCACGATACTCTGCTTCGGCAGACGAGCGGGACACCGAAGGTTGTTTCTTGGTTTTCCAGGAAACAGGAGACCTACCAAGAAGCACAAAATAACCAGACAATGACCGACGGGTCAAGGGACAAGCTGCCCAATCACTATCACAAAAGGCATTCAACTGCATATCACTAGGACGCAATAAAATTCCCTGACCAGGTTGTCCTTTAATATACCGTTAAACACGAATAGCAGCATCCCAATGAGCTATCTGCGGGTTGCTCAGAAACTGAGCAAGAGTATGAACAGAATAACTCAACTCAGGTCCAGTAACAGACAAATACACCAAACGCCCCACCAAACGCCTATACTGTTCCGGATGCTCGTAGGGATCACCTTCCGCTTACGTAAGACGATAATTCTGCTCCATCGGAGTATCAATAGGTTTACAACCCAACATACCTGCTTCCGTCAGAATATCCAAAGCATACTTACGTTGGGAAAGAAATAATCCCTCATTACCACGAGCCACTTCAATACCCAGAAAATATTTTAACACACCAAGATCCTTCATATGAAAACAGGAACTTAAATATTGCTTGAACCGCAAAATCACATCATGAGAGGAACCTGCAATTATCAAATCATCCACATAAACAAGAACATGCAAGGATACATTACCCTGCTGATAACTGAACAAGGAATAATCTGCATACGACTGTACGAACCCAAATTTCCTCAAAGCATCAGACAACTTAGCAAACCACTGTCGAGGAGCCTGTCGTAAGCCATACAAAGACTTACGTAACCTGCACACCTTCCCTTGAATAGGACTACTGTACCCTGGAGGGAGCTGCATATATACTTCCTCCTCCAAATCTCCATGAAGAAAAGCATTGCAAACATCCATCTGATGCAACTCCCAATTTTGTGCCACAGCAACGGCAAGAAAAATACGAACTGTTCCCATTTTAGCAACAGGAGCAAAAGTTTCATTATAATCAATATCTGCCACCTGACGATTACAAAAGACAACGAGACGTCCCTTAAGACGTTCAACATCACCATTTGCACGATATTTAATTTTATACACCCAACTACTACCAATCGCCTTCTTACCAGGAGGCAAGTCTTCCAGAGTCCACGTACCATTACGTTCAAGGGCATCAATCTCCTCTTTCATAGCCTGACGCCAACCTGAATCTTTAACTGCTTCTTTGAAGGAAGTAGGCTCTTTATGCTTAGTAATTGCTGCCAAAAAATGTTTATGTCTCACAGAAAATTTATTATAATCCACATAACAAGCTATATTGAACTGTTTACCTGAGGAACGAGACGAAGCAGGAGAAGCAGTAGATGATGCAAGGGGGTCTATCTTTCGAACAACAGTGTTGGTAACAAAACCACGAAGTCTCGTAGAAGGCACACGAACCGGATGACCCTTACCAAGCTCCTCATTATGTTGCAATGGAACAGTAGTATCTACATTTTCTCCAAATTCTGGACTCCCCCTTAAATGCAAAGGTGTCGTAGTATCACAAGGCACCTCACCAACCATCACCATACTCGGACTCGGCGGATCCATCAAACCACCACTATACGTCACGCCACCCGTCGGCAGCACAACACCCTCAGCAGCGCTACCTGACGCCAAACTCCCTGAGGCATCGCCACCCACGTCTACAGCACCTTCACCACTCACTCCAGCACTACGCACTTCGCCAGCCGTAGGCTCACCACCCAACTCACTAAATTCATCAATCAAAGTATTTTGGGACAAATATTTTTCAAGGTGTACAGTAGTAGAACTAGGCGTAGGTTCAGGTTTGGAAAAAGGAAACACATGTTCCACGAACTTTACATCTCGACTAACAAAATAATCATGGGTATCTAAATCATACAATCTCCAACCTTTTTGACCATATGGGTATCCCACAAACACACACCTCCGAGAACGGGGTCCGAATTTATCTTTAACACGAGGCCTATTAGCAACATAACATAAACACCCAAATACCTTTAAAACAGTCAAAGGGGCTGGACTCCCAAAAAGAATCTCATAAGGGGTTTTACCATTCAAAACAGGGGTTGGTGTCCGATTAATAAGATGACAAGCAGTCAAAGCACATTCACCCCAAAAATCAATAGGCAACTGAGCTTGAAAGCGCAAAGCACGTGCAACATTAAGAACATGTTTATGTTTTCGCTCCACTCTACCATTATGTTGTGAAGTATCCACACAAGAAGTTTGATGCAAAATTCCCATTTGAGCAAAAAATTCTTTTAAACATAAAAATTCTTGCCCATTATCACTCCGTAACACCTTAACATGCTTATTAAATTGAGTTTTGACCATTGCACAATTTTTTTTAATCAAGTGGCCAACTTCATGCTTTCCAACCATCAAATACACCCATGTAGCTCGAGAACAATCATCAACAATGGTTAAAAAATAATGAGCACCACAGCTAGAAGCAACACGATACGAACCCCAAATATCGCAATGTATCAAATCAAACAAATCAGATGCTTTATTCGTACTTAAAGGAAAAGAGTTACGAGGCTGCTTAGCCAAAAAGCACACTTGACAATCGTCATCACAAAACTTATTCAAACTACTACTACTGGTTACTCCAGGTAAAGAACGCACCACCTTCATAGATGGGTGACCCAAACGCCTATGCCATACCAAAGCTGAGTCTGCAACTGTTGAATTATTTGCTTGAATACTACGAACTGGACGAAAAAGATAGACCCCATTACACTGCTCCCCCGCTCCAATCAGGTTCCTCAAACTCCGATCTTGAATAGTACATAGCTTGTCAGTGAAAAAAAAATTAATTTTTGTTTTTCTAAAAATTGAGACACAGACAGCAAATTACAATTTAGAGCAGGAACATATAACACATTTTACATAATTAAGTGTTCACTTAATTTAATACGACCTTCTTTAGTTGCAGTAGTATGTTTACCATGAGGAAGACCAACAGGTTCCGAAGAAATATCATGTACATAAAAAAATAAATCAATGTTACCGGACATATGGTTTGATGCACCTGTATCAATAATCCATTGCTCTAGATTTGTCTTACCATGCAACCTTGGAGTCGAAGTCGAGACCTTAGAAGAAGTTAAAGCAGCCACCAATTGTTGGATTTGAGCATCAGATAGGGTAGGCACACTTGCACGATCTACTGCACTAGCACCATTCAACGAAGCCTGACGAGTGCTGTCCACAGCAACAGCAAAACCACCGCGCCCACGGCCTCCTCCACGACCATTATTTCCTCGGCCTCCTCGGCCACTCGACCTACCACCACCACGACTACCACGACCACCGTTACCAGCCCACTCGGGCCACCCAATCAACTCAAAACACTTGTCTTTCTCATGACCTTTTCGGCCACAATGAGAGCACACACGAACATCAACACCACCCTGCGCCCTACTTTGCGCCACACCATCAACCGCAAACCCTACCACATCATTACGGGAATCTTGAGCATCAGTCACAGATTGGTGTCTCTCTGCAGAGAGCACCTTACCATGCGCATAGGAGAGCGAAGGTAAAGGATCAAGCATCAACAAACCAGAAGCAACGTCACGATATTTTTTCGAATCAAGACCCATTAGAAACTGATGCAATTTTTCGTTTTCTAGAAGGATATTGTACTCACCAGCAGCGGAACACGTATAAGAAGGTAACTTGAATGCACTAGCCAATTCTTCCCACAAAGTACGCAATTCACCATAATACTCAGCAATAGATCTACCGTGTTGTTTGCAATCAGCAATCATATGTTTTAGTTCATGAATACGAGGACCATTACGAAGTGAGTATCGATCACGCAGATCATCCCACAATACTTTAACTTGATCAGGAAAAGGAACAGTTTTTCTAATGGAAACATCAAGAGTGTTAAAAATCCAAGCCACAAGCATAGAATTAACTATTCCCCATTGATCATAATCCGGAGATTTAGCATCCGGTGCAGCAATAGTCCCATCAACAAACCCTAATTTATTTTTAGCACACAAATTATTACGAAGGGAACGTACCCACTCATCATAATTATTCCCTTTCAATAAAATAGGACTAATCACAGACCCCGTACCTTCCGATGGATGAAGATAATAAGGAGTAAAAGGTTCATATCGAGAGGAAGGCGGTGGAGTTTTATCATCACCAATCATGATAGCTGCACACAACGACAAGCACCAAACAAATTCCAAGAACACGGCTTGGAATACAGGATTACACACCCTCACATGATCGGAAAAAAAATTAGCCCTAATTTAGATGGCGCTCTGATACCATGATAAACTTGAGAGAATATTAGGAGAAAAACGGCTTGCCCTGCCTTCACTATTAACATCAATATATATATACAATGACCTAGCTAATTTAGGAAAACTCCTAAACAAACTTACCAAACTCCTAAACTAACGCACCACCCAAGGATATTTACACAATATACATAAATATATCCTATTAGATATCACCGTCAAACCTGTCTGGCCTTTTCTTGCAATTTGTAGCATTTTGGTATCTGTTGTATGGTAATTTGAGGCAATCTCAGATAACAATATGCTCTTGGATAAGAGAGTACTAGTTGCTTCTTACATGGCTTACAAGGAAGTTAGAAATTAAGACCATGGCTTGGACTGTAACTGAAAAGTTCATATTGCAGAAAGATTGGTCTTCATTTTCTATGCCAAACTTGACAAAGTTCACACTGAAGAGATGGATGTCTCTTACAGGTTTTCTTTTTAATTTGAGACAAAGCAAACCAAAATCAATGGTGCACTGATCTGCATTCTATAAACTGATAAGTGCCTCTGAAAAAGAGCAGCGAGGTGAGAAGTGCGAATTGGTGAAAAGGGAGAGTTCAGACAGGTTTGAAGTTTGAATCCATGTAATGCTGTTATGTGAAAATCTACCTCGCATAGGCAGTCTACCAATCAGATGGCTCTGAAAATCCAAAATAGGCATTTTTGGTCCATTCAGGATTAGCCTATTGGACTCCGCATTGAAGCTAGATCTATCAATGAAAGAAAAAAATTATGATGACTGTTCACATAAATGAAAATTCCGATATAATACAAAGTTTTTTACATCAATAAATTGCTGGTTGTAATAACCAACAAGCTCTGTTCTGTTAAGCAGAGCAAATTGCAACTGCATATTCACTGTTTCTACATGGTCATGGTCCACAGTCCAGTGCAAAGTCCATGAAGAACACCGATGCTGCTCCACACCATCACAGCCATAACAGTCATTAGTGAAGGTTGCTGGAGACTTGTAGCAGAAGAGGTTCTAGGCTTGGGACTCACTCTGTGCTGACTCAAGTCGATCATGATCTCGAATCGGCAAGTATCCCGCGATGGATCAGTTCTTGTGGTAACAGCAAGGCCGGAGAAATTGCAGAACCCCTTCTGTTGATTAAGTGTCTGATAGTACATGTTAAACGCATACGACACATTGCTCCTAGCATCCAAATTACTGCAGGATGTCCCAGGCCCAAGACTAGTGCAATCTGCATATGTGCAAGCATAATCCACACCTCCCGCCAGGTTCGAATCCTTAAGGTTAGCATTCGGCGACAAGACACACCATTGTTTATCCAGATATTTGACACCCTTTGCAGGGACTAGCTTCCGACCATTGCCCAAATCCAGTGGATATTTGATAGCGCCATCAAAGTAGAAAAGACCCCAATGGCGCTCGAACTTACCCGGTAGGGTGCTCTTGGTGTCTTCGTCGAGGAGCCCGAAGAGGTAAATTTCCGGTGGGGTTGGGCGTTTCGGAGTACCTTGGCCTCTAAGCAAACGGTTAATTAGACCTTGATTGAACTTGCGCGCATAGGCTAAATTAGCATTGCGGTCACCGTCGGTTGGCCACCCAACCTCACCGACGATCACAGGGATTGAAGACAAACCATTTTTCTCAAGAGCCCAAATCAGGGTGTCGTAATTGGCATCGAAGACGTTGGTGTAAGTGATGTTGCCATCGATGACAGGTGCCGCAGTCCCGGAGAAGAATGCAAATTCAATTGGGAAGTTGGCGTCCATGTAGAGGCTAAGGAAAGGGTAGATGTTGATAGTCAGCGGGCTGTTGTTCTTGATGAGGAACTTGATGATGGAGAGCATGAGGCTGTGGATGTCGGGCCGGAAGTCGGCGCCAGAGGGAAGGTTGCTCTGCGACTGGTAGACATCGGCGTTCAAGGGTACAGTGACTTTGACTTGTCTACCAAGGCCAGCTTTGATGAGGGCAGCTTGAATGTTTTGGAGGGCGGGAAAGGTAGCTTGCTGGAACCTACCTTTGTAGGTAGCTAAGAAAGGTTCGTTGCCAACTGCCACATACCTGAAAAAACGGAAAAGTTGGTTACAGTAAGGCTTCCTTGTATCAGTCTTCATATCCCTTTTCTAATCTTTTCAATGAAATTAATTAGGTTTCTTGCTAATATTCACCAGTAGCACTACATATTTTATGATTTAGAGCTTATTTACAAATTAGATCTTTTGCCTCCGAAAAATAAGCTATGGAGCCTACTTTTTTTTTTAGTTTTTTAGTCAAAGCGGAAGGAAGTGGATAATGCAGAATTTAGAAGTTTTTTTTGGATGAAAATAACCTCACAAGAATTTCAAAATGATGCAAATGGCGAGTTATACATTATAAAAGGTGGGCCCCAATTACCTCATTAAATATGAGCTTTTTTTTTTTTTAATAATTTAGAGCTTAAAAACTGGAGCTTTTATTTTAGACCTTAATCTAATCAGCTCTATATGAATTAGATTAGAGTTTTTGTCTGCATGCCTTGTATGATTCAAGAGTCATTCCCATCAACATCAATCTCATCTTTTAACTTTTTATGCCTTAAAACTAGAACTTCAGTAAAAGTTGATAAAACACAAGTTTATCAGCACAAAAGAACTGTGTTGTAAGAGCCTTTTGATGTCATCATGCAAACAATAAGAGAGATCACACAAGGAATCAACAAAGTTTAAACACACCTTATATCTACGCCGTACTTAGAGATGTACGCGGAAACGTTTTGCGTCACCCAATCTTCAGCAGCTCGAACACTACTGGCCAGAGGTGCTAAGAACTCATTCGGTATGCCGAGCATCACTTGAATTCCGGACCTTCCAAGAGCCTTCATAGCATCTGCGTCAGCCTCAAAGAGCTTCACCTTACTGAAACCGTTATCCTTCAGCAGCCTTACGACGATATCGCCTGGCAATGGATGTGAACAACGCGTTCCCCAGTTAAATCCAAGCCCTTCTATAACATATCCTGTGATACATGCATGGAGAAGAATGGCCCAAAGGAGTCCATGGATACCCATATTTTGCCTAAAGTTGCTTTGGTTTCAGTTTCAGTTTCCTTTTCTTTTTTTTCCCCTCCAATTCTCCCTACCAATGCAGTTTAAATCAAATGTGGGAAAGTAGCCAATAGAGGAAGGAATTGGATACCAAAACGAAAACTTTTGTACAGTGTGAGGAATTTCCTGGTGTGTAAGAAATATAGAATCTAGTAGAAGGAATGGAATTAGTGTTGACGTGTGGTGTTTGGCCATTTTATCTGATCCTTTTGAAGAAAGGATAGAGAAAAGACAAAGCTTTTACACCTTTTTGTGCTTTTTTCCTAGCTTTCGTACCCGTGTGCTCCTTGAGAAATGCATTCAGTGACAAACAAGGAAAAGATGGAATAAAGCTAAAATGGAATTATAAAGCAAGCATATGAGCAAGGTCTTATATTATCTGAGGTGCCTAATTCCTTCTATGGGTACAATGGGCTACTGATCTACAACACATTTTGTGGGGCCAACTCCTGATTGATTAATCACAGCGCTTGAATTGACCTTCTTTTGCCAATTTGGTATCATCTTCTCTTAGGTAGTAAAGGATCTCGGATAATTATCTGGGCATGACTGATACCCATTTAGTTTTTTATGGTTCCAGTCCAAATCTTAAAATTCATTTTTCTTTTTTTCTTTTTTTCTTTTTTCTTTTTTTAACTCCATCCAGTTTCCAGGGTCATATTTTGGTATTATAAATGTATAACTCAAATAAAATTGCAAAATATAAATGAATCTGTATTTTTTATATTTTCAGAATATTTTTATAGTTCTCTCTCAAAGCCCAAAGATATCATTTATTGGCAAACATATAGCCTATCTGTGAAGGTTTCTGCTTTCACTGTCAATGTTTCTGAATTCTACCCTGTACTTTAAAACCCTGCCCTACATCACTGAATTACGGCCACTTCACGCACAGAACCAGGCAGACGAGTTTGGATTCCATTGACGACAGGCATTACCAAAAAATGCTTGTGGAGTGGAGTGGGACCCTGCCCATTTTAGTCCGCCGCATACAGGTGGTGGACGGTTTGGTAGGAAGACCACATGTTGATTTGCTTATGGATTAAATTTCAAATCAAGGTAGACATGTCTGAATAAAGAACATGCCACTTGAAAAATTGAGCAAATTATTGTAAACGTTTACCTCTCGAAATGGACAAAAACATCAGAACAAAGCAACTGTTGAGCCATATACACTGCATATATGAGTGGCTAAAGCAGCACACGACATTAAAACAGCTAAATGGATCATTCCAGACACATTAAAACAGCACAATGGTTCAGTCCAGACCGTTCCACTCTGATCAGCCACTTATTGAAGCTTTCCTCAGTGTCAGTAACGAACATCAAATTTACAGATTTCACGACTCGAGATATATGGGAAAGGAGCTATTGTAATTTGTAGATACCCTTTCACTCTTGTCCCTATTGTTCAAAGCCCCTGTCCTAGAAACTCCCACCTAAATGAGGGGAAATATGCATCTGATATTATGATGTTCATATTAACTGAGGGGAAAAATGAAGATAGAAACAACGCTTTTCAGATTTAGGGTAACTGAAATATCTAGTGGTAAGATGATCCCTGTACAGTACACTTTGTACATTTATTTAGATGCCACTTTCCCATCTGAAATTGCCGTGCATCTCAATTCTACCTGGAAATCCATTTTCCGACCTGTTCAAGGAAAATGGCATGGCCAAGGTTCAATTTGTCCAAAAAAATAGCACGGCATTGATAACTGAAGCACACCCACCTTGAGGAAGATAGCCCACAAATAGACACAGGTTACACCTTGGTCTAGTCATTATATGCCCTGGCTTGGTAACACAACCCAGATCCAGCTCCGTAATTCAAAGTTCCAGTTGATTGTATCCGATCGAGCTGCAATTGGGTTGGGTCCAATACTTGGTATTTCACCCAACATCATATCCGGAACCTGATACCAACTCACTCATCGCATTTCGACCCACCAACCCAACCCAAATATGAAATAGCAAGGGTCCAGGTTTTGACCCTTTTTAACATCCAGGTTGCATTCAGGCCAGGCCGGTCTCAGTTGAGATCGTACTTGTTACACAGGAGGATAGAGAAACAGGCAGGAGGAAAGAGCCAACATCCAGGCTCATTGCTGTGAGCTACACTTAATCCAGTTGGAAATGTAAATTAAAACCTGGAGTACCACCTACACGCAGAAGACATGTTAAACTGCCTGAGTCGCTTTAAACAAACGGCCCCAAGAGAACCCCTCCAAATTGCTACTGAGTGGGGTACATGAGAGTACAGATATGTACAACAGTTCAGCAGTGTCTACAATGATAATGAGAGCCGCATCTGCTTCCTTCACAGACAATAGAAAGGGCAGGCCGATGGCAGAGTATGTATATACATACAACCCAACCTGAGCGAATGGTACAAAAGGAAACTGCTAAACAAAAATCAATTCTACTCAAAGATGCCATGGGCTACAGCTGCTGCGTGGACTCACCCGCAGCATCTGCGCGGCGCTTTAGAAAGTACTTGCGGATGAATGATTCAGCAACTTCGGGATGTTTCGTCTTTACAAAGTTTTCCATGCATTTACGGTATGAGAAATCCGCCTTAAAATCATCTGTAGAGACAACATAAAGGCACCTTGTCTCCTGGAAACTGCTATGCTTGTCAACCTGTTAATCAATAGGTGAAATTGAGAATCAGAAACACCTATTGTAAAATGAGGCAATCAAGCAGAGCCAAGATTTGATGCAAAATCTGGAATAAGATATATCTCAGGAGCATGCTAGTCCACTGTAGAAATACCAGGGCAAATGACTGTGGTATCATAATGATAATAATGTTAATGCAGAAGCAGGACAGATATTTCCTGCCGGCGGAGGTAACATGAAGAAGTACAAAAGCATACAAGGAGCATGAAGAAAAGATCAGAATGGCTGAACAACAGCAAATATTGGTTGTTGCATCACCCTTAAAAAAAGAGGAAATGTTTTCTGGCTCAGTCAGGCCTGTCCTTCTGAATTAACTGGGCCAACTTTTGTTCCCAAAAAATAGTACCAGGCATGGTTTTCTTCTCAAGCCCATTTTTTCTTAAAAAAAAAAAAAAAAGTTTCCTCCCAGGTCCTACCCACTGACAACCCTAACAAAAGTAGTGCCCATGTTTCTGAGATACACCATTCATCTGACTGCATCACTGTGGATTGACCATGCACACTAAACTGCCTCATAGGATGGTCCTGACTCCTAAATCCTGATCCTAGCCCTTCAATCGACAACCTACCATATTGTTTAAGAATAAAATACATCATCAAGTCCAACTTCAAACAGACAAAACCAAATATTGATTGTTTTCACTCTTTCCTTTTTAATATATTTTCTTCGTTGCCTATCAAAAAAAAAAAAAGAAACTCTCTCTCTCTCTCTCTCTCTCTATATATATATATATATATATATATATAACTATGGGAAATGCTTCTATGAGAGTTTCACACTACTATAAGAGTAAAGTGTGTGTGTGTGTGTGTGGGTGGGGGGGGGGGGGGGGGGGGGGGGGGTGTGGTTCCGCTCTCTTACTCTCATAATAGTGTGAGAGTTACTGATGCAGAACGGGCCAAGGCCATACATACCAAAGTGGTCCTGCCCAGTTAGAGGATTTTTTATATTTTGTTTCCTGTTATTTTTCCTAATTATTAGTTAGCATGTTTCTAATTGTAATAAGGGCAGTTTCCATTATTGGTTTAGTTTTCATGGGCCTTAAGTTTACTTTTCTTATTTATAATACATTGTAGATGTAATACCCTGGAAAAAGTTAGGCCCAGATCCATCCAACCCCTAAGGTAATGGGTTGGGCTGAGTTGTTTTCAGTTTTATTTTGTTTGGCCTGCCTGTTTGCAACCCATTAGTGACCCTCTTATTTGAAACTCAAAAGAGCTAGAGGGAGTTGATAGAATGATATCTCATTCGGAGGAGGATTTCGTTCGGATAGCCAAGGAGGAATTCCAAAGGGTAGAAATCCGAGTTTATCCCCAAAACCGTTTAAAACTCTCCTCTTTATTTACTTTTCTGATTTGATTACCGATTTCCTCTGTTGAGATCTAGAGGAGAGGAAGAGAAAGAGTGCAGACCGGGAGTTTTCCCTTGGGATCAACGGAGAACAATAGAATTCGCAAGGAAGAAGAGAAGACCAACTTCGGGGAGCTTAGTGGATGCACTATTCAAGACCTCACATCGAACGAGCCACAATCAGCTACACAAGGATGTGGGCGTTCTTTCTGATATGATAATATGGAAATTGGGAAGTTCTTTTTATTGATGAGCATGTCGATCTGTGCTTTGGAGAAAAACTGAAAACCCAACTTTCTGGGGGAATTCTGGGAGGACTCTGACATATCTGAAAGCCAAACCCAGAACTCTCTCGAGAGACAGTCGGGCATAAGAAGTGCATTCTTATACATGTATGATTATTATATGATGATTCAGTAATGATTAGGCTATGAAACAAAGAAGAAAACCCAAACCAGATTTGGAATTTTCTTTCCCCATCGGCACACATGGGTTTGATCGACAGAAATAGTGGGGCCCACATACCCCACCCAATCGACAATCAGGTCCGTAGATCTGGTGGGGGACCTTTGAGCGGCCTAGATAGGCCTGTCCCTATGAGGGACAGACCTAGTGAAGCCCATGTTGTGGTGATGACTGAATATATTTCCGACTGCAAGGATATGGCTATAATGTGCTGTTTTTGGGATTAAACTGTATGGGTTGCTTCTCTAATGTTGATTGATTCCCTAAATGTGAAGATCTAACAAGAATCAGATTTAGAGGAAAGATCAAGGAGGAAATGGGAGTTTTTGGGAATTCCCAGCGTCCTTGGCTGCATAAGGTCGACAGGCCTTCCTGATCCAAGATCAGACCCAACCATCCAGCAGGGCCCTGATGGGCACCCAAGGTGGACCAGGTCCCAAGTGGGTCGGACCATTTGGGACCCACCATCCAGGGCGCTGAATATTAGGGGCGTGAGCCTCTGTTCTGCTCTCTTCAACAGTGGCATGCACTGTTAACATTCCTTCTTCCTTCTCTTCTAAGATGGGTTATGGTATAGATGTTCCTGGTCTGGTCTGTAAATTTTATGACTATTTATAAATTTTATAGATACCCCTTTATGACTATTTATTTACAGAACACCCTTCATCGAATACTAGATGATGTGTAGCTTTTTAGAGTGACTGTATGGAGCCTAATGCAATCTTGTTTGACCAAGCCCTTATTACGAAAGTGTAGCACACATGGATAATATTCTGTCAATTCCAGTATTTAGGATGTGAAATAAAGTACCCAGAGAATTGTGGAACCTATCTTTTGTGATAGAGATTTAATTATTGAACCCTTGGCTAAGTAGATGATGTGGTTAACCATAATGATCCTATGCAAGATCAATTAGGGACTTCCATGGGTGGTAGACCATTTACTGATTTATACAAGGGGCTAAGCATGTAATGAGAACTTAGAACTTAATGATATATGGGTAATGCCACATAGGCGGGTGCCAATCTCGAAATAGAGTGGGGCATACCTGAGCCCCGATCTATGTGGGACTAGCTATATATCCTAATGAGTGATATTATATTTTCCATGCTAATTCAATGACTCCTAGCATAATGAATTAAAGGAATGATTCCCCGTGTCATGAAAGAAAACTGAATTTCGAACAAAAATACCGCTAGCATAATACGGGTGTCATAACACCGTACTTGGGTCATTAAAAATGACAATTATTCTGAATACTGACTTTGAATAGTGAACCCTCGTGAGTGCGGAGTTATAAGGTTGAACATGGACTGAACTGATTAATGACTATCGAACCATTCTCCTTTGGGAGAATCCGATTGACTTATGGAAATGACTTCCTTCCTGGAGGAGACGGAACCACTGAACCTCTCTTATGAGAGTCTTATTGCATTATAAGGACCCTTGATTGGGGAATATTGAATTTGACCAGTGCTATGACGCAGTTATGAAACTCCATAGTAGAAAAATTATAAGACACAATACATGCACAACCCCCTTATAGGCACCGAATCCCATGAATTTGCATGGGTTCGAATGAATTGGACCGTTAGATTGAGGGTCAGTTTTTGTTGTTTTATATAAAGCTATTAAATTTGTGGACAACAGATGAAAGGGTTGGAGGCATTAGATTGACTTCAAATTTGATATGTAGGTTGGCCCCACTATGATCTTTCGATCCCTCAGTCCCATGACCAGTGGGGTCCCAAGGTGGGCCCCACTAGGTGGTCCGCATGGTAGGCTTATAAGGACCATCCTTACAGGACTAGTTATATATATATATATATAGAGAGAGAGAGAGAGAGAGATTCTCCTATGAGAGCATCTCTCACCTTACTATGAGAGATAGGGGTGAGGGCCGGTGAGGGCCCTCACATTTAAGTTGTTGGCATTGGATATGGATATGAAGGCCTCCACCTTATCTCTCATAGTACGGTGAGATATGCTCTCATAGGAGCATCTCCCATATACATATATATGTATAGGTAGTTTCTAAGCATGAAGGGACCAACAAAATAAACAGTCTAGACGAGCACTCGGGAAGTGAAAATCTCCAGGGTGAGTACCAAGGATCAAAATAGTGGTTGCAACAGGCACAACAGCAGGCGATCATAGCGGCGGCATAGGGGTGCAAAAATTTAAAGTGGTAAAAAAAAACTTGAATCTTGCATTCAGTCAATCTTGTGTTTTTTTAGTGATTTGGAACTATACAAGGGTAGAGACAACTTTAGGAAAAGCTATTGAGGAATAGAAATAGTAAAAATAGTATTTTAAATTAAAATTACTTGGCTCTACTAGGTTTTAGACCCTAGCGCCACTATTTTCAAAATAGCAGAGCGGTCTACTTTGTACCATGGAGAGTACTTTGCATATCCTGGGGTTGAGGATCAAATAATTCCCAAACCAAAATAGGTATGGAGTGCATCTATCAACAGTCAGTATAAGCAGTAAATGTCAAAAGATTGGCTTAGTAGCCACATTCACGAGCAGAATTCCTTTTTAGTGGTAACATAACTCCAACCAGCAACCTCATGGTTACGACAATAGGTACCTTTCAACTATACTATGGCTCTTTGTCAAGATACATGGGAAAAAAGAGATGAAATACGGCATACCATGAAATAGTTGATTTCAGCACCCATCTTTGACGCCTTGTCTGGATGGTACTGAAAAATGTTATCAAGCACAAAAGACTGATCTTCAGCTGAAAGTCGATCTCCATCACTGTAGCTGCCGTAGCACAAACAAGAGTAGCATGTTCAGATTAGTAACAATTATTTAAAAAAATGAATAAATAAAATTTCTACCGGAACAAAAACGTTGCATAGTCAGGACCAATGCTAACATATATTGTAAATAATTACAATACAACAAAATGTATGGAAAATTCTCCAAAACAGACAAATGCACACAATCATTTTAAGTGTGTTGTATTTTCAAACAGGAGAATATTTGGCAATTCATTATTTCTCACACTAAAAGGATCTTGTAGAGTCAAAATACAACAAGCATATGTCAATAGGATGCAAAAGAACACTACCTGGAATTATGCATAATTCTTTTCATAGATAGCATCAATGGTTCAACCTCACTAAGAACCCTTTCTTCTTCACTTGTGAACATATCCAGTCGTTTTCCGGTGGCAGTAAGAATCCCATTAAAATTCCTACCATCTCGATCATCTGACTTTCCAGGTGGCTTAGAAAATCGGCTCTTTGGGTTTTTGCGGTCAGCATTATTTGAAGAACCCCACCCTGGAGACCTTGTTGAACCCCAACCAGTAGCCTTTGGTTGTTGATTTAACTGGTCTGGCATTATGTTTGCATTCCACCCACCAGTATCTGAAGACTTCTCAACGTTGGCTTCTTTTGAAACCTGAGAACCCCAAACATCAGATTTTGCACTCATACCACCAATTTCCACGGATCTCTCAGCATGGAATTCTTTTCTGTTCTGAGAACCCCAAACATCTGAATTTGTATTACCACCAGCAGCATCTACAGACTTCTGTGTCTGTATATCCTTTGAATCCTGACCACCCCAACCATCTGAATTTGTATTATATGAAGTTCTATTCCAAACACCATATGTATCCTTCTCTTCAGGGTTTTTGTTTGAATCACTATCACCCCAGCTGTTTGACTTTGCTGCCCAGCTACCTCTAGACCTCTCAGTATTGGTTACCTTTGAACTCTGGCCAACCCAAGCATCTGACTTAGAATGCTTCGCACCCATCTCAGAAGACCTTTGAGACTCGGTTTCCTTCGATTTCCGATTGCTCCAAACATCAGACTTGTCATTCCAACCATCAACAACTGATACCTTCTCAGTAGCAGCTTCAGTTGAATTCTGACCACCCCAACCATCTGATTTCGCACCCCAACCATCTGAAGACAGTTTAGAACGGGTTTCTTTCGAAATTTGAGCCCCCCAGGAATTTCCATTCCAACCATCAACATCTGAAACCTTCTCAGCATGGGCTTCATTTGAATTCTGACCACCCTGATCATCTGATTTGGCACCCCAGCCATCTGAAGACCTTTTAGAAGAAGTTTCTTTTGAAATATGAGGATCCCAAGCACCTGAATTCGTGATTGAGGAAGGTTTAGAAAAGCCATTCTGGTTCTCCATCATGTCAGTATTCCAAACATTTTTAGTGGATAATTGATTTTGTTGGCCTCCCTGGCTTTCCATTGTGTTTCCATTCCAATGGCTCCCATCATCAATCTTGGCATCTTGACTCCTTTCCAAACTTGCTCCATTCGAATTCCAACTTCCCCAATCAGATCTCTCTAAATCAGGCTTTTTAACATCCCAAGCACCTGATTTGATTTGAGGAGCTGATGCTTTTCCCCAGCTTGAGCTAGGTTCCCTTTTCTCACATTTTGTATTTCCCTCCAAAATTTCATCATAATCAAATGTTGCCTTCTCAAATTCAGAATTATGTTCTGGTGACATATTTTCAAATTCTTCTTGAAGATTATCAACATCCGCTCCTAGACATGCATCAGTCACTACCTTTTCATCTGAAGTTGTACTAACCAACTGGAGGAAGTTATACACATCTGAACCTTGATAATTCGCCTAGCAAAAAGATAATAAATCAACGATAAATACAAATTAACTGAAAAAATAAAAAGAAACGATATCCTGCTTAATGCTATAAAAATAAAAATAAAATGTTATCCTCCTTAACTGGCTATACCGTGTAGCCAGAAAGAATTTGGACCAAGGCGCACATCTTTCATGGCAACAAGCTAGGGTAGATGAAACTTTACATTAGATTAGTAATGAACTCGAATATCCTACTGATAAGAATGATATTCACCAATGGATTAAATCATGCAAAGAGGGGTGATGGCATGCATCAAAGCATGATTTGATCCTACTGCTAAATCCCACTCTGACCAGAGTGATCTCGAGGCCAATTTCTGAACAAGAGGGGATTAATGCCCTATGATTTGACCCCGGATCCAAATTTAATCTCGCAACACGGCATAGATGGCTACATAGGATCAATGCCCTAAATATAACAATAAAAAAATAAAACTAAAACTAATCAAATACTATAATAGTGGTATCACCCATTAAAAAAAATAAAAAAAACATCCATACAACAATAAAAAAATAAAACTAAAACTAATCAAATACTATAATAGTGGTATCACCCATTAAAATAAATAAATAAAACATCCCACAGATTGAAAGTAGAGGACAAAAAAAAGGGTGCACATTCAAACTAACCTCTCTCTCATTCCACAAAAGTTGGAAACGTGTTCCTGTTCCTATGGCGACATGTTTACCCCAGGAACATGATGCAACAATACTGGATAAAGAGTCAACATGACACTTTTCAGCTGATCTCTCAAAACATTTCATTGGCCTCTGTAAAATACCACATTGATTAGAAGTTATGTACCACCACTTCAATAAGCATCAATATAGCATGAATTTAGAACAATGCTTCATGAGTATAAAACCTACAACCCTGTAGTTATCAGGGAGAAAAGGGAAGAACTGTTCATGTCAATTCACATACAAATAGTGTTGCTTCTGTAAATGGCACTTGGACTTGCAAAGATCTGAATAGTGCCTTGAAACCACCCGCATTGAAACCGATAAGATTTCCAGTGTATGTCATGCTGCTTGCCACGAGCATGAGGTGCTCCACAAGCACACCTTTTGTGACCATTCTCATAGCTGTAGACAGTCGCTGAAAAATAAAAAAAAACCAATAGCACAAATACTTAAAGCAGTCATACCACTTGAGCATATAAATCAATCAGACACATTTCATGCAAGAATGGAAAATGACTACAAAAGAGAAACTATGCAAATATTTTCTATTCATACATAAAATCCAGCATTACTTTCATTTAAATATAAAAAAGATCATGTGTCGTGTTTTCATTGAACCATCGGTTGTCATTCTTCAACTAAGCAGTGTCCTTAGCTCGTTGGATAGAGAGTAATTTAATCTCTTTTAACATTGGTATCAAAAACTAAAGCTACTTAAGATGAATATTATTTGAGAAGGGAAACAAGATGAAAAGTTGGCCATGAAGGATGAAGATTGACTCTGCAGAAAGTCATATGCAGCAAATAAATTTTACGAAAAAACCCATGCAAGTTTTTCTGAAGCAGTGATTTATTCATATGTATATTAGATAAGAAGCCAGCACCAGCATTACATTTACAACATGAATAAGCAGTAAAACCTTCATCCCAAGAAAGAATAAAGGTCATCACCCAGTGTGGGTCCCGCCAAAGCACGGTCCTGGGAGGGTCCAGACTAGAGACATACCTAACCTTTGGCAATTATGCACAAAGTGGCTGCTCGCAGGTCTTGAACCTGAGTTATCACGCATGGCACCCGAGATTTTAAGCATTGCACCAAAGCAATGACCCTTCAGCCCAAGAAAGAATATCAATAAAAAAATTATAGATCCATCTCAATGTCGTGGCCCATCATGCAGAGCTCCCTGGCAAAATGGATTAATATCATGCCATCAATGGTTCATTTCCCTCTAACAATGGTATCCATCTATTGCTTCAAATCGTTCTTTTGTGGAACCCGTTGCCTTTTCCTTCTTCCAATAGAGCTCCCTGGCCTCTACCTAGACCAAATGGCATGGGCATAAAGGGAGGCACTTAAGAGAATCACCTTGGCAGAAACAACGGCTCTCATACACATGTATGCAACACTCACTCAAAAACCAGGAAACAACAAAGTAAATAAGCTACACTTACCACAAGGACAACAGGGAAATCTAATCCAAGCCAAAATAAGAATCCAGCAACAATAGTTTGAAGCGAGATCAATTAAACGAATAGGAAAACTTCATATGATGGTGAAAAAATCACACATTAAGATCATGCCCAAGCCTAAATAGAATTGTCAAACTCAGCTCGTTTCCACTGATTTGCTCAAAATATTTGGTTCAGTTAATGAACCTAACCGGACAACACCCCATAAAGCATTTGGACCAAGATTTGGACCGGTTTGGCTAAAATACGCATTAAAGTTTTGAATTCGTTGATCCTAAATAGGCAAAATTCCCAATCTAGGCCAAATTCCATGCAAATGCTTTTTGTTTAAAATTTCAATTTTATTGACAAAAATTCTCTCATTAGAGCAAAAGAAAAAACCTCTCTTTTATGATTGATTACAAATGTTTGCTGTAACCAACTAAGCTTCAATAAAGTCAAAATTACTAAACCAAGCAAGTGACTGGAAGCATAAAACAAACTGCACACAGGGATGGATGTCCAGGCTGTGTAGGTTGTTGTAACCTACAATCAAGGCTTGTTGGGTTCATAACCTGTGGACCATGAGATAAATGGGAAAAGGTATAGATGACGATGAAGATGATGATGAAACTACTAAACAAGCACATAGATGGATGTCCAGGCTGTATGTTGGGTCCATAACCTGTGGACCGTGATTGATTATGCTATTTTTGCAGTAACAAATGATAAGTGATAGCATTATCGTGCTTCTCGTCAATACTGGAAATTTTTATGTCAAAATTGTTGCTCCAGAAGTTAATATTAGGTTCAAGAGAGAGCTCGTATATTGCAGAAAAAAGACTACAATAGTTAAAAGGGGTTACCAATAAATAAATGAGTTAGAAGGGATTCTCCCAATCACTAATGCTTGTAACAACTAAATATTTATTGGAGCCTGCATTTTTTGGTTGCATCAGAGTATTAATGAGAAAAGTTTCCAACAAAATACACACAGAATAGAGAAACCAAATAAAAGTATTAACTACTTGCATTCACTAGCTACATAACGAATAAATTGATGATATCTGTTTTTCTTTTTTCTTTTTTTAATTGAAGAAAATCAGTAGTCTGTACTATCCAGAATCGCCAGAAAGGATCATCAGCCTATTACCTGAACTGATTGATCAAAAGCACATGAAATGCCAAGCAGTTCTTGGATCTGTTGCACCCCATAGGGAATCGATCTCTTTGTATTAATTAAGTTCATTACAGGTAAGCAACAATCTAAAACAATCCTCCACGCATCACCCCTTTGTTTCACAGTGTCTTTCTCAACCACAACTTCCAAGGCTAATTCACCCTTCCTTGCCTTTTCTGATTTTCTTACCCACGGTGTACTATCAGGGTCAATCCAGATGATGTTGGCCATTTTCACTCTAGAGTCACCTGTTAATGCACCAAAAGATAGAAGAAACTTCATAAAACACAAAGAATTAGAAGTTACCATTATTGAAAACAGAAAGGATGGTTGTAGGAACCATCTAGAGGGCATATAAAGTGAAAAGACACCATTTTAAAGCAGGAAAAATCTCTCTCTCTCTCTCTCTCTCTCTCTCTCTCTCTCTCTCTCTCTCTCTCTCTCTCTCTCTCTCTCTCTCTCTCTCTCTCTTGTTTTTGTTTTTGGGTCAGGTCAGCACCTGCCAATTTTTCTGCAGGCTGATGTCAGTTTAAGTACACAGTGAACCACCACAAAATAACAAGTCTTGATCAGCTAAAGAACCGAGTAGAGGTTCAAACTTTATGAGAATTTAGATTCTAGGTATATCTCCACTATTTGAAAATAGAAGTGTACCACTTCATTGTAAAAGCAATTGTCAGTGTTATTATTAAAATTGATATGGGACAAATGCAAGATGAATCAATACTCAACGTGTATTAAACATGAATGAAAAAGGTAAAAGATTTGAGTCTGTTTCCAATGGCTTGCCTTGATCAAAGGGCAATATAATAGCATCCATCTTGAATTACTGTCAAAATGCATGACACATTATATCTACAGGTTCTTTTGGAATCAACTTTAAGACATGTAGTGAATATATGTTTCTCCACCTTATCCATTATTTTCGTATCATAGTGATTATTACTTCTTTCGAGTTCTCTAGAGTTTCTTTATTATTGTTGTTGTGTGGTTGCTAAATCGATTTCCATCCTAGTGATTTGAATAAAAAAGTAATTTCTTAAGGAATTGGCTACTGTAGTTAAAAAGCTTTTGTATAAATTCAGTGTTAGTATAGGATGTGAATTCTTTATACTTAATTTGCTAGAAAAATAAAAAATAAAAATCAAGTCTTTAAACCATGCAATAAGTGGAGATTATTGGTAGTTGACATTGATTTTGACCTTTTCAATTCTTCAATTGAACATTGTCTGCCCCACTCATGAAAATCATGGGTCTGCCACTGATTGTGGGCACCTCTTATCCAACCATCAATGTTACATTTAGGTGGCCTAAGCTGGACCCCATATGCACCTCAACCATAGGATGCAGGAGAATCATTGCAAGGATCATGCCATGCTGGTCGTCTCAAATTAAGTTTTCCAAGAGCATAGTTGTCAATTCCGTTCCATACCAGCCAATTCTGGCAAGAACATTCCAGAATTGGCCTTGGGCTGAACGGAAGACCCCCCTAAAAGTTCCAGTCGTTCAATCCCAGTTCCAGTTCAATTTCCAGACCAATTCCACTCCATTCCGGCGCATGTCTCATATTTCCATTCATATGTAGTGAAAACTAGAAAATGGTCAATTGTAGAATATAGTTTAATTATAATATCAGTGATGTAAGTATGCATTTTTAGTATTATTTTGGTGTTCAACTTTTTTTTTCCAATTTTAGGTATTCTTTTACATTTTTTTCATTTTTCAATCGCATCTTTTCCTAAACAGATTATCGGAATGCTGAAATGTTCCACTACAGGGTCAACCGGAACGGAATTGAAAACTATGATCAAGAGGCAACTAAAAGGTCTTAATTCCATGCTTTTCTTAATTAACACCCAATTTAATATACGCAACCACTTGTTTTGTATTTTCAAAACATGTGGGGATTAAAGATCCCAATGAAGTAGAGGATTTGGCGATATTGGAAGCTCTTCACATCTATTCTACCTCATATCTGTATGGCCTTATAGTGGAGAGTAACTCAGCAAATGCCATATCTTGGGCAAAATCTTTTAGAGGCCCTTGGAAGATGCAGTTTTTATTAAATGAGATTCATCATTTAGTATCCTTATCCCAGGTTTCATTTCAGTATATTGATATGATAGATCAGCAAATGGAATGGCAGATTCTTTAGGTAAGCAAGCGGTTGATCTTGTGTAATTTAAGTGCTTTTGTTATGTGGTTGGGGCTAGTATATGGTATACATCTCTTATACCATCACACCTATGTGAGTTCTATTCTCTCTTTTTTCTAGATGTGAACTAAGCTTGGTTGTACTAATTTTCTTTTTAATCTATCTTATTGTTACCGATAAAAATAAATATACGGAACCCACTAAACAAAATGCAGCACAGGAATATGGCCTGAGGAAAAAAGAAATAAAAGCAACACAGGGAAAAGTCATTAGAGTACGTGGACTATGCAATACATATTCCACATATAACCAATGAAAGCCCCTCTAGTAATTCAGATAATACTAAACTTCAAAATGATTGTACAGGATTATGATGAGACAGTTGATAATCAAAAACTAATGAAAGTGAAATTTCAGATATGGTTACAAATGGAAAATATAACACAGTATTGAAAAATAACTCTCCCAATAAATAAACAAATAAAAGATTTCTTGACAATAAAAAAAACCATGAGATTTCATATACTAAAACCACAAGATCAAAATTTATGAAAGCTATTAGCCACTATTATAAGTTACCTTTGACAATAGTCTCTAGCAGTAACGGGCAGACCACATCAGCCATGATCCGTGAAGTTTTCTCTATAGTATCACTTTGAGGACCACAGTAAGTGAATTGCAGGCATGGCAACTGAGAACAATTTTCATCATACTGTTGCTCGAAACAGCAACATTCACTGGAGAAAGTAACAAAAAATTACAATAATGAACAACAAAATTTTCTCTCGTCTTATTTTGAAATTTGAACTGTTTAATGGACACCAATACTCCAAGAGTGATAAACGCACACGGTAGCAGATAACCATATAAGCAAATGGTAAAATGCCATCGGATAACAACAAAAAATAATCCAAATTTCTAGCCCATATGTTAGAAATGTTGTTAGGATACCCAGCCAGGGGTTTTCAAGAAAGGACAAAGCAGAGTGCCATTAAGTTCTGTTTCTTTGTTGGCTAGACCAGGCAACTGGTAGAGGAGTTTACAGTCAAGGTGAAGACCAGGGATCGATCCCTGGTCTGTGCTGTGAGTTTGAGGTGCATCCCACTGAGCAATCAGTGTTTTCGCACCATGCTCAAAAGTTTGTCCATTACATGCCTCAAAATAAATGATACATTTCTTATGATTGTCCTTTCATTTTTTACTGATTCCTTTCCTATAGTTCATCATCACCATAGAAGTCTCATCCCATCCACCTGTGTAACACCATATAATCTATCATGTCAACCCCCCCCAACCCCCCCCCCCCCATAAGCATACCACTTCCTTTGAAGAACTAAGATGGCTATAGATAGATATGGGCAAAATATCATTATGATCTGATGATCATTACTGTCAATATGAAGATCAGAATTTAATGATTAATTCAAGCAATACGTGACCCACCTAAAATCCACAAGAAGACATTCCGATCCCTCCCAACCCTATGATTGGTATGCAACCAGATGGGTCCCCACAAAAATTGTTCGCATTGCACCTTTTGCTGCCAGTTCTTAGCTGAGTTTCCGTCATTTCCAACAAGGTAGCATCTCCATATATTTCAAGGGAAAGGAATGGCCCATAATCAATCCCTGAGTCAAAGGTTAGCCCTCAAGCATCTAATGGAACCATCACCAATGATTCTTGGATACTCATACATTCCCAACATTGCCCATATCTCAAGGATATGATACTTGCATTCCATACTTCATGACACTTTTATGATGTAGTTTCAGGGTATTCTACTTTACTAATTCCATAATCCCATACAGTTCTATTACTCTCTTACTTTTCAACATAAAAAATGTCACAACCTTACTTGAACATCAAAAGTGTCAGAAAGGATGTTAAATAGTTAGCAAAAATTTAATATGAATCATGAAATATCATGTTATGGATAAGATAGCCAAACCAAGGGGCATGGTCAGAAAGGCAGACTCGTTGGTTAAACAAGGGTAAGAGAGGGAGTTTCCTTGGATTGCTTCTATTATGAACTTTGTTTGGCATTATGTATAATGCTATTATACCTATCCTTCTCTGTTTTGTAGGTACATATGCTCTAAGTTGTACTCTTTCATCCCAATATGATTCACCAGAGAAAACAGGGAATAGTTGAATCCATATCCACAAATGGGAATTCCAAAAGTTAATAGCCATGTCCAGATACCCATATATGGACATCATAAATCATCGGCAATGAGATTGATAACTGTATTATTCAATGTCACCAAATAGATATGAATACACATATAAGGCCTCCTGGATGCTCCCTCCTGCCCTCCACCTACTCATGTCCACAGACTTCAACTCTTACTGAGATCGATAACTTCGAAAAAAAATGGAAAAAAAAAAAAGGGCTAAGAAAAAAGCTTCTAGAAAGGGGCTGGGAGCGAAGCATTAATTTAGCATGTAACAAAAATGTCACGTTAATTGATGATGGGGCCCATGCTAGGCTAGGCTAGGCCGGTTCAACCACCCCCCTTCGTACCTTCTCTTATATATGAGTCAGCCTCGGGCTTCAGCTGCATCACACTGTAGCTATGGCAGCCAGATGGTCGTTTGTATATGCCTAGCATACTTGTGTCCACAGTATATGATATTGATTCCATCTCCCAATTGGGGAGAATCTCCCCAATGAAAATACTATAAAGGAAAATTTTTACTATTTTTATAGGAATAATAATGTTATTGAAGAAAGACATAACGGGGTTTATAAGGAATCTTTCCATTTCTATTTCAACTTGAAAGTATGGAACCGCTTGTCCCGAAACATAAAATATGGCATTGCTGCTGTTAAAATCCAGCAATACAGTAATAAGTAATATTACTGCAGGCAGTCTGCAACTTTACCACGGCCTGCAATTATAAGTAGTGTTTTAGACACTTGAAAAATGCATCATCAGCCTCTGACATGCTGATACAAAATGACAGAAACAACATCAAAGGAGGGGGAAATATCCATCTCTCCATTGTACAACTGAACCCTGATTGAGGCACTGTATTCCTATATTACAGATCAGTAAATAGAGGAAGTCACCAAATCCTAGAGTAAAGATAATTGTTCAGTTCATTTCGAAAGACCTAAAACCACTAGGGAGGCCAGAAAAATAACATTACAAGAATTTATCATCATCATCAAAGCCTTGTCCCAACTATATTGGGCTCGGCTAAATAATGTTTCAAGAATTAAACCCAAATAATGAAAGCATCCTTACGAAGCCACTTTTGGACATGAAATGAACAAAACTAGGGGCACAGATTGAAAACAGAATCTTAAATACTAGATTTAAAGGAGTTGACAACAAAACCGACCTTGCAGACAAGCAGATACTCTTAAAAAACTGTGAAAGATTGCTTTTCTTCCTTGCAGATTTATGAATAACATCCTGACATGCCTGAAGAATCTCTTGCACCGTTAGGCTAGATTCTTTCAACCGCTTCTGCTCAACAACAAATATACAGATGGTTTCTCAAATGAGAGAGAGAGAGAGAGAGAGAGAGGAGGGGGGGTACTGCCACTAAAACCAGCACACCTTGTCAATATGAATATGACCAACAAGACCAGCATCCAATTCCGATATTTCAGGAAATGTTCTCTGCTTTTGATACCTGAAAATTGACAACAAAGTAAACACCAAGTTGGACCGCAGTAAAAGACAGACCGTTATAATGTATAAATACTGAGGGCATTTGGAAACTCCGATTTGTTTGAAATAAAGCTGATTCAATAAGATTGAGCAGTTTCAATTAGACAATTTTGCAAATAGACAATTTGGTAAGATGTGTAGTAGTATGTCTGGTTCATTTGAAAAACAAACTTGAAATACAGTAAATGTTATATGGGCAAACTTGTTATATAGTATAAGTAGTACACACAAACTTGTCATATAGTAAAAGTCAAATAGCCAAACTTGTCAGAAAAAAGAAAAAAAGGTTGTCTGGTTGCTTTAGACATTGATGTTCCATTGGATTCTCACCCCTTCAAATCCATTTTGAAAAAGAGCAAAGCTGATTCAATCAGAGACGGAAACAGACATTTTGAAACAGTCAAAAGGACTTTACATCCTCTCAGTAAATAAAAATAAAAATAAATCAATTATAATACCTTTTTTACGAAAATGATGAGAACATATACTACTAGTCTTTAAGATTAATCATCAAAAAGAAACTTCACGAGAAAATCCTAAAGCAGTAAGGCGACAAAAAACTGGAAGAACTAAATGAGCATGCACATGACCACACATCTGGAAAAAGAAAGTAACAAATTAATCTAAATTTAACAATTTTGAGATTAACAACGTGACCAGGATGGGGGACAACGCTTCAATCACAAAATCTAAATATTATGTTGCATGATCAACATCTGTGCATGCTGATAATAAAATGATAGAAAGCATAAGCTTATGGATAAGGGTTGGGCCTAGACCAATGTCTTAAAATAGATGCACAAACATGGGAAATTTTCAAAAATTTCAAGAAAATATACTCAATGGCGATGTCGGTCGCAAAGTCCTTTAAACGGGCTTTTTGAAGGTGACTCTGAACTAAACATGCTGCATTCTCCTTGCAATACTTCTTCCCACAACAGCAGTCATTCAAATACAATATGACCTTCCGATCATTGACATCATTTTTGAAATTAACTTTGCATAACAATATTTCCTGGAAGAGACAAACACATTCTATCAAAGAAGAAAAGCATGTTTATATTCAATCGAAGAAAGATGTGAGTGAAGAAAGAAAGTTAAGTTTGAAACAGGTGTACAAAGATCATGAAAAGAATAGCTTATCGACCAATACCTTCATTAGCTCCCATGATGAATTATTGCTTTGAGAAGAATCAAGAACAGCCTTATAAGCTGGATTTGATATTGCTGTTGCTGCTAAGACACCTACAGGTTCACCCGCACATACATTCCCAGCATAAGATTTAGCCTTTAGGCCATACTCAAATTGAATTATCGAACTCCCACAAGAATGTCTAATGGTCCCATCATAGCAGATCACAACATCTCTAAGAATTGCCATTAAGTTTTTAAACAAAACCCCAGGCTCTGTCAGTCCTCTTGATGATCTGATCAACACTTCCCTGGAAGAAATAGAATGAACAAATGCTTCGTAGGGGTTCAAACCTTCAATGAAAGAACTCCTGATCAATCCAAATGCTTCTGAGGGGCAGTCAGCTCCACCAGTGTGACACTTACTTTGAAAATGTAGATTCATCTCCTCAACTAAACCTTTGGAGTAAAATTTCCCATGATCAAAAAGCTGAAGGCCCAAGAAGCCAATTTGCTGAACCACTTTGGTGATGGCAGAATCACTTTTGGAGTCAATTAAATTTCCCAAGGAAGATGATTTAAGAATATACGCGACAAGAGGTAGCTTCAAACTCTTCAAGTGATTCTCAATCTCCAATTCCACCACTTCGTCGTATGTGCATCTCAAGCGATACAAAAGAGGTGACATGTCTTGAACATTCTGCTTAAGTTGATGGATAACCGACTTAGGAATGTCAAAATCATTCAAGCCAATGCTATACCCTTCTTGAAATAAGACCTCCATCAAAAGAGGCTGTAACAAGTTGAAAACTTTAAGAGCCTCTTTTGGACCCTTTACATCAAAAATAAAAGTAATCAATTCCGTGAATATCGATTGCACCAGATCTCTATTAAAATCAATCTTCATTATTTCACTCTGACTGATCAGATGCCTCTCCCCAGAAAAGTCAAGTACAGAAGGTAAAACAGTCTCCAATAGTTGCAGATAAGTCCAAGAAGGACCAGAAGGGTAGGCCTTGACTAAAGCAGGTAGTTGTACAAGTGGAGAAGTATGCATTGATAATTGCTGTGCAGTAGCCTTTTTCAAAAACAAATTGTTGAACATGAGTTTCAGTGATAGAAGGGAATCATGCACCAATTGAAGGTTTAAACTTCCACTGTGTGAACTAATCATCTGTTTTTCCACACTAAACAGCTCCACAACTTCTGCCTTGGCGGCTAGAGACTGGGGATAAAATATATGAACACAATCCCCATCAAAATCTGCACCTAGTGGACCACATATAAGAGGGTTTATCTTTACAGTATGATCATCATGGACGTAGACAGAGAATGCTTGTAAAGAATGCTTGTGAGTACTAGGTGGTCTATTAATAAAAACTATATCCCCATCCATAATTCGGCGATTTATAACTTGACCAACTTTCAAGTATGTATGGCCTTTTGAACCTTCCCTGATTGCATAGGTAGCAGAACCATCTCTATATGTCACACACAATTTGTTATCTACCAATTCTTGTAAATGATTGAGATTAAGGGGAGTAACCTTCTCTTCAAAGGTAATTTTCTGTGCAATTTCAATTGGTATACCAATTTCATTAACACCCCTATAAGCATCCCCAGTTATAACACTGCGGGAAGAGAACCCCGACCCCTTTCTGATGAACAAAGTTCTCATCTTTTCAAGCCACGCTTTTGTGGAGGAATTATCTCCTTCTTTAACCACTCCAAATTTCTGAGTCATATCTTGTGGGACCTAATAATAGAGGGCGAAATACAAAAAGGAATTATTCAAAACAAAAAAGATCAATAACTGAAACAAAAATATTATTATCACAATTAGCTAGAAAAAAAAAACACTAATAACAAGAGTGTTATCATTACCTATAAAGCTTCTAAGGTCAGTAACTAATTGATATTCATTTCTGTTTCTATATCTCATGGCATACCAAATAGATGGGAGAAGGCTGGATGACTATATTGACAGTTACATAGCAAAGAGAATAATATGGTAACACTTTTAAGCTCCATAAATCCCAGATTTTAACACAAATAAAGAAAAATGATAAATAAACCTCAATGTCAGACTTCGGATAATGTGAAAGTGAAACATCTAGACCATTCAAGTCATCTGGGCTCAACCTTCACAAAAGTAATAAGTTCCATGATTTGTAAATTTTAACTTTCCCCAGAAATCATCTTCTTATGCAATGAGTGTCCCATGGAATTTAGTGATTCAAGTTCCTTCTAGAAAGAAAATCTCAAAAAACCTCTACAATCTTAAATTTTCAAGAATGAGTAATCAAGCAGGGGATATTGGGGCTATTGGGCTCAGTTGCCACCTTATTTACAACCCAATTACCAAATTGCAGCATACACGCATACAATTTAGACCATTCAAATAGTCACTCAACTAGTTATATAGTCCCAAAATTCAGACTGATCCAATGATTCTAAACATCCAATTTTTAGGCAACAAATAGTTAATCATTCTATCACCATCAAATCCTTGTCCCAACTATGTTGGGATCAGCTAAATAGTTGACCATTCTATGACAGATAATTAAAAAAAAGTCTAACCTGTGAAAAGTAAAATGGTTTCAGCAATAAAAAGTTTGCACATAAAAATGCTTTCTTAAATAGGAAATATTCGAATTATAAAAAAAATGAAGGAAAAAAAGGCATAACCTAACCATATTGGCAAAATTCAAACAATGAAAACTAGATGCTCAGAAAAAGAAGACTGTCAACTACCAATTCAATGACCGAAATCCATCAGCAGATAGTTCTTCAAACACTGAATTTTCCATGCCCATCTCAAGCTTCTCCATGGTATAAATGTCAGAGGCCTAACAAGATAAAGACAGTGAACCAATATGCCACCACGCACATGGACATGGGCTCAGAATGATGGGCAATCAGACTTTCTTAGTTGCTGCTGTAACAGCGTCATGTAAATGGGTGGTTAAATAAAAACCTCAAGACAATGCAAACTGCAAACCAATCTTCCGAAACTGTTAAGGCTATACAGTTATAGCCGTCCAATCACTCAACAACTTCTATGGTATCACCAATCCACACATGATATCACAAAATAGAAGGTTCTGATCACCATAAATATAGTCATGCTCATCATCATGGAGATACTGGAAGTTAAGAAGTGTCATCACCAGTTAAGCAAGTCATACCTTGTTAGGGTGGTACAATTCATTTTGCACGGCACATCCAAATCATGAGTACCAACATGGATGATGAATAGTTCCAAAATCAGATTAATCAGACTATTTAAATCACCCATTAACCAGCACCAGATGGACAGGTGAAAGTAATGCACAGTAACCGAGCCCAGTGAGCAAAATCAAACTCTAAGATCATCTGACAAATGTGCTTTCCTTTTCCATTTACCTATCCATTAATTGTAGCCCTCACATGAATGCATTTTACTATGTCAGCTTGTCTACACAAAGTGTCCAAACATAATGTCACCTACGAAAGTTAAGCATATAACTAGTTTGACCACATAACAAAACAATATCACCACCTACTACATGTCAGCATTTGTAATTGTATCAGTTTGCCTAAAGAACCTTGTAGAAGCAATATCCTGTATGGAATATGCATACCTTTGGAGTACCACGGAGGTGCATATATTGTGAAACTGCTGATTGTAAGTCATTAGCTTCAATTTCATGAGACTCAAAATTTGGAATGCCAGATCTTGATCTCTTGATGATTTCCACTTTGTTCAGAACTTTCCTAAGCATGGATACAGAAATATCCTTGAAGGAGGAAAAGGAAGAAGGAAATTAAACAAATTTTTATCAATGTTAACTAACAGCGACAGAAAGTTTTGCCAATATCTAAGGGTATGCCAACCATGAACTTACAGAAGACATAATATTAGTTCCGTCAGAAATGTCTGGCACAGATAAACAGTTTGGAGGCACAGGTAGAGACTCCAGAATAAATCCATTTTGAGGAAAGTATCCTTTTCCAGACAGTTTTCGTTTTGTCTCTTCAGGAATGCTACTCAAAATTTTTAATGCCTGAGGAAAATAACAGAAAACCCCATCAGAGGAAAGTGGGCCAATGAAACTAGTAGCATTTGAATCTCAATGACCAGCTACACATAAGAGGTAACAACAAAAGAATATTGACCTGACATGAACAAGTAGTACAGTTGAAATGTACTTAGATTCAGGCCATGTAACCATTCAGAAAAAAAAACGGAGAAGAAGATTCAGGTCAATGTTACCATTTAAAAAATAATAATAGTGATAATAATAATTAAAAAAAAAAAAAAAGAATATGACCTCAGTGGGGACACAGAACCTACTTGTCAGCTTCGGCTAGTGTGACCCAACTCACCAAAACTATTCGTTTGGTCAATGAACCAAAAACAACCCCCTTGAAAGATTTCAGCCAGCCAGAATCCTCAATTTGGCTCCAAATTCAAAGATTTTGGCTGAACAAGTTAATTTCAACCGAAATTTGACAAACACTAGGATTTTTCATTTTCATTTTTTCCTGAGTTGATTTTTGACCAATATGCCCAACTATGCATGTTCTTTTGGTCTTTCACTCAAAAGTAAGAGCTTTTAGCGCTTTTAAGGCCTAACGAAGGAAGTTATTTCATTCGTTTTGCTGTTTCTTTGTTCTACTTCATTCGAGTCCTCCCAACTTTACAAAATGTCTGCTGCTGCTGCTTCTGCAGCTTAGGTGGGCTCCTTCTTCTTCATTTATTTATTTCACCATAACAGGGATTGATATTCATTTATTTGATGTAGATATAGCACAATACATTGTTGATTCAGTAAAATGAAGTAAATAAATAGTGTATATGCTCTTTCATATCAATTATTTTGAGCAAATACTACTATAGCATTGGTTTGGTTCAACCTCCAGTAAGAATTGCATCACAATTAGCATATCATAGAAGCTGAGTTTCTCGCGCTTTAGAAGAAGATAAGAATCATTTTAAGAAAACCAAAGCGGGGGAGCATCATAGAAGTAAATTCACTGAATACTCTGAAGTGAACTAAAACACGGTGCTCCAAATTATGAAGCCTAAATGTTGATGTCATTACTTTTGTCCATATAAAAGAGGCCAATGTAGCAGTTATAATTAGGCAAAAACAAGAGCAGAGAGATGAGATGTTTCTACGTTCTGCACTATAAGTGTAGTTTCTTTTTTCTTTTCTTTTCTCTTTTTAAATGGTTACTTATTTTTTCCCCTTCATTCACCTCCAACTCGTGTACATTTTATAGTTGACGTTCAATACACCTCTTCTGTCGTATGAACACTTTGAAATGATTTTCACAATTACTGTTTAACCATTTTTTTATTATAAAAAAAATGAATAAGTAGTGAAAAAACTAATTCATGATCTAGTGCAACCTTAGTGATTTAAGGCAATTAATTTCAATCACAATAAACAAATGAATAAAATCCACAGAGATATGCTACTTGACCCTCTCAGTCTTCTCCTTAAAAAATATTTATTTCTCAAGTGACTGTCAAAGTTTTTTTTTCATGGAATTTATCTCGGCAAAAGTAAATTCAACTTCCACGTGTATGAGTGGTATTTTTTTTTTTTTTATGAAAATGGTGACTGAAATTCATTGCTCAAAGAAACTGTACAGTATAAGAGGAGTATACTATATACACAAAAAAAAAAAAAAAAAACCACCGGAGTGGAAAGCAAACAAGACTGAAACAGGACAGGAGCTGAGCCCCACCCCCCCCCCCCCCCCCCCCGAAAAAAAATGGGCAACAACCCTCAAAACTAAATAATAATAATAATAAAAAAAACACACACCCACTAACATTTTTTCCTGACTCCTTTGGCAAGTTTATCAGCTACTACATTAGCCGATCGCTTTATTGGTGGAATGAAAAGAGACATTCAAAGCATCGGAGATTTGTATCACCTCTTCGAAGACATCTAAAAGTGGTAAATTTGTATGAGTGGTAAATTTGAATTAAGCATTACCAATTTCTGCAGATATAATAAGATAAAGCATCACAATCCAACAGATTTTTTTACTGATCCAGCATTAGAAAGACCTTCTTTCAGACATGCAGTAAGCATTTCAAGTTATAAGCAGATTAACATACAGCCGACATTTTCCCCACTTAGAGATATGCCTAGTTTTATCCTTCCAGTTAAAAGAGAATTGAAACTTTTGGTCGAAAGTCAAGTCAAATGGCATCTGGCAATTATTCATGAAATCCTAGGATTTTGGGGCTTATTTAGAAAATGGAGAGTTCCATATATAATTGATGCAGGAGCTCAGAGGTACACACACCCATTTTTTTTGGAACGGTAAATTTTATTAAACCACGAAAGCACCAAAGACAAAACTTAGTCACAAAAGCCAGGCCAAAAAACAACAAACACTAAAACACTCACCCTAAGAAAAAAGGAAACTATACATCAAAAGAAGGAGAAGAACGAAAGACTCCTTCCCTAGCAAGAGCATCCTCCATAACATTAGCATCTCGTAAAATATGAAACTGTACGTCTATAACAGGATGGGTACACAATGTGACCTGAATTCGTGCCAGAATTAACACCAGCACTGGTACCCAAACTAGCAAAGGGATGTCACCTTGATAGATTCATAAAATCTAAGGTCTCTACATAAGAAATAAGATGAAAAATAACAATAAATTTGAGCAAGGAGAAATAAAAGAATCGACATATATCATAAAAGAATGTCCATTTGAGGTAGCACTGCAAAAATAAGAAATAAATCAACGGGATTGATATAGACAAGTAGAGATTGCACACTGTAACTGATTTCTTCTACATTTGAAATCGTCAAAGATCTATAGGTCTCGGCTGCCATCACCGTCAGAGCTTGAGATTCATAAATCAGCCATGGAGGGGGGAGAGAAGGATAGAATAGCTTATGCAGGGGGGAAAGAGAGTGAGATTATTAGGGCTTCTAAATGTGCCAAGTAAAAGTTTAGGAGTTTAGAGGCTATTAAATTAGTTTTGAAAGAAATGTAGAATACGAGGAAAATTAATTAATGCAAATTCATACATGTACATATATAAATGGACGACATGGGTGTTCGAGTCTAGATATACCAGGTTATGGGCCTATACTCGGCCAAATTTCTTATCGGTGGTCCCAAATCCAAAATTCAGAGCCATACCCTACAAGTTAATATCGGGTCATTCAGGTAACTCGGAACCCATTTTCATCCCTACCAATGGGATATGAGATCGGCATCATAAAATAGATGAGCTAAGAAGTATCATGATATTATCACAATATTATCATAAATGATGATTATCTGATAATATCATGATATCTTCAAATATTGTAAAAATTGAAAATGTCACAAGAATATCATACAAAAATAGTAAAAGTAGTATAAAGTAAATTTTTAATATTAATTTATTCAGTTTCACTTCTGGAAACTTGCATAAAATTAACTTTTAATATTAACTTACTCAATTTCAATTTTGGAAACTTTTGTCATTTAAAAATTTTCAAAGACAATTCCCAAAATAATATCCCCAGAAAAACTTGAATTATGAAATATCCTGACATTTTCATAAAACAATACTTTTTTTATGATAACTGAATTTTATTAGAGCAGCACATCAGGACAAGATACAGATGGCTGCCAAAACCACCCATGAAAGGAAAATTAAAACAATATTTATGAAACTGGATGGAACATGTTCTTTCCAAAACAATAGTTAGTTTCTTATCTCTAGTCATATAAGGTAGGAAAAAAAAACCTAAAGAAAGGAAAGGAGGATCTGGCTTAAGCGGATTTTCCACCCTGCCACATTTGTGAGGCAGGACTGGATCTTTAGATTACAAAGACACTTTAAGGCTCAGTACAAGTCACATTCAAGTCCTTTTTTTTTTTAATCCAACTTCCAACCCACCATGTTGCGTTCAAGTCTTCTTTTTTCTTTTTTTAAACCCAGCTTTCAACCCACCATACAATTCCAAGTCATTGGAGATCCAAAAGAGCAACCTGCGGACATTTAAGATAGGATTGTGAAATTGGATGGAATGTGTTCTCCCCAAAACAAGATGCAGACAGCAGATCGAGATGGGGGCAGGTAGATGGAAAGGGAGATCTTGGCCTCATGCCAAACTCCGTATCATAGAAAGAGGAGAGAACTCGGGGAACCCAAAAGCACTCCATTTGTTTCATTTTCAATAATTTTATCTAAACCTCAAATGAGAAAAGGGGAAAACCTAGAACTAATCTGGACCATCCAAACACATCGATGGCCAAGATAAAAACATCCAACTAAAAACAACGTAAAACATAATTATGACTGAATAACATAAAATAAATGGGCTGGCCGGGATGGGGGCTGCGGCCAAAGGACTGGTCGAGATAAATGGGCTGGGCCCACATGTTGGTCGACCCATGTGGACCATGGGTCTGTCCTGCAATAGTTAGTCTCTCATCTTAATTCATATAAGGCCGGAAAAAATATACCTAAAGAAAGGAAAGGAGGATCTGATTTAAGCCGATTTTCCACCGTCCCACAATTTTTATTTTTATTTTAATGGTACCACTGTCCCACATTTGTGAGGCAGAACACATTCCAATGGATCTTTAGATTACAAAGACGCTTTAGAAGTTCAGTACAGGTTGTATTCAAGTCTTTTGTTAACCCAACTTCCAATTCCAACCCACCATACAATTCTAAGTCATTTAAGCTCTAAAGGAGCAAACTGTTGCAAAATTTATTAAGAGTAGGATGCCCAAAACCACTGAGATGGTTTGGGACCTTGGGTTAACTCAAAGAGAAGGTTTTTTCTTTTTTTTTCTTTTTTTTTTTTTTTTTGGGCTCAAGTCGGTTGGGGGAAGGGAATTTACCAAGATGGTTCAGGCAGTGAAAGTAAAATGTGAACTTGTTCACGACTAACTTAATATGAATTGTATTTCTTGAAGCACAGAATACTTAAGGAAACAAGCACACACTTATGCCTATAAGCCAAAGCCAGTGAAAAAATAATGAATCGACCATAATTATAATAAGTATGCTTTACTTCGTTTGAAATGCAAAATGAAATGCACACAAACCGGTTCACATGCGCTAATGATAAAACAAAATGGCCTATAGAACTGATATTGCAGTCTATAAAAGGAATACACGGCAGCAAACGGGATGGCAGGTGGAGAGTTATTCAGCTAATGCTATATCTTGGGCGAAATCGTTGAGGGGGCATGAAAAATGCAATTCCTCTTCAACGAATTTAGTCATCTAATTTCTGACATGCTGGTCACATTTCAGTACATTAGTAGATCTGTAAATGGGATAACAAATTGTTTTGCTAAGCAAGGGTAGATAGAATCTGTAATTTGAGAACTTCTATTTTGTAATTGGCGGCTGGTACATTTCTTTTGCACTGGTACTTGTTCGAAGGGTATTCTTTTTTGTTGTAGCTGAGTTGTACCGGTTTCTTTCTTTAATGAAATTTTACTGTTTGCAATCAAATATATATATACACGGCAACATGATTAAGAAATGATAATTAATATTGTGGAACCTGCTGCTTTCTAAATTTTCCAACAAAAAACAGATAACCATGCAATAATCAACTCGCAAAGAGGTGTGATAGAAGAGGTTATTATGGAGCAGGTGACAACAAACCTCAGCTGGAAGCAAAGAACGACAAGATGAATCACCACCATAAGGGAATCCATATCTATTTAAGAAATTCCAAAAACCATCCCGCAATCTTGATCTAGATGGCAGTTTCAGTTCTAAGAACAAAGCACCGTCTGTTGTCTTGCCTTCACTTATAGACAGTGAGGGTACATCCTGCAAATGAAATGAACAAAAACAATAAGAAAAAGGCAACACCTATAGTGAACTTCAAGAAAGATTTTCATATGCAAAATAAAAGAGTGGTCTTTTTTTTTATTAAAAAATCGTGACTATAAAACAGTACATACACAGCTACTCAGAAGAATACTTTTTCTTTTGCTCTGGTAAATACGGACACACCCATACACACACATGACACGACCCAAGTCCCTCCCCAACACAACCTGGGATCAATCCCTTGTTGATTCTGTGGAGAGGGAGATGCCAAACCACTGAGCCATCAATGGATTGGCCATTCCACTAGAGAATACTAGTACTAATTTGAAGAAATTGTCATTATTAAACAGTACATAAATAGCTACAATCCACTATAGGATACTGCGTCTGACTTATGCAAGTGCGCAAGGAATAATAAAGATTTAGACACAGAGGAAGAGTCAAGCTTGTGCAACCTTTCATCTAATGCAATAGCTTGGGTGAATTCTTTTAAGGGCCCATGGAAGATGCAGTTCTATTTCAATGAGATTCGTCACCTTTCATCTTTATCTCGAGTGTCTTTTAAACATAGAAGAACATCCACAAATGGTTTGGCATTGCTTAGCTAAGCAAGGGATTGACCAATGACCATTCATGTAATTTAAGTGCTTTTGTAATGTAGGTGTGGGTGTCCGGTATAGAGCTCTTATACCGGAACACTATATCGGGGTCTTGTTACATTATTCTGCTATGTACTCCCTTTCATTCTAAGATATTTTTCACATTTGTTGATAATAAAAAAAAAGTGTGTGCAACCCACACAGCAGTACATACAAATCATATTGTACTGTGATGGGATCACCTGCCATGATAATAATTAGAGGGAAATAAGGATCATATCTCTCAAAAATCCCCCTCTCTGAATGATCGGATGACTTGAATCATTGATTCAAGTTAACTTTGAGCAACATGTGATCAGTGGAACAATACTCCCATCAACCAGTCATCCTTGGAAGCATTCCACACCCCTCCCACCCATCTCTCCCTCTTCCCCAATATAAGCCCCACTCAAAAGATTAAGAAGAGAAATAGAGTGGTCCTCCTTGTGCTCCTAAGGTTCCTCCTCAAAATCAGGCTCCACACCTTCTGCTCTCCAGATCTCAACAAATAGCATTAGACCCTAGCCTCCTTATTCATAGCACAGTTGAAAATACCAAGAAATTGCCTCACCAACGGCCAGTCCCCAACCATCCTGTCATGCCAATATAAAGCCTTCTCACTCAATCCAACTCGATATCTAATATTCTCCATAAATCTCTCTTTGGCAGAGGGGAAAATAGCTAATACTTTATTTGAGACATCCTGAACGTCCCATCCATTTCTGGAAACACCATATTTCCCAGCCAATAATTGCTTCCAAAGACCTTCTGAATCATTTCCTAGCCTCCATAACCACTTTCCAAGCAATGCCTGCTTCATCTGTCTAAGGGCCCTAATCCCCAATCCATGTCTTTTCTAGATTTACAAACCGAGGTCCAATCAACCAAATGAAATTTCTTCTTTCCACTCCTTCCATGACACAAGAAATCCCATTGCAACTTCTCAATTTGATTGATAATTGAAGCCAGGTACCTGAACAGGAATATAAAATACACCGAAAGATTCCCCAACACAGATTTGATTAAAGTGATTCTGCCTCTTATAGATAAGTAATTAGCTTTCCAAATGAACAGCTTTCTCTCAACTCTTTCCACCACCAGATTCCACACATCCTTTTTAGTAGATCCCAAACACAGAGGCGACCCCAAGTAAGAAGCTGGAAAGGATCTCAACTAACATCCCAACAGATCTACAGATTTATATAACAAGGCTTCCCCAACTCTTATTCCAATCAACTCACTTTTGAAGAAATTAATTTTAAGGCCTCATACAACCTCAAAACATATGAGAATTGCTTTGAAATTCCTTATATGTTCTTCATTTGCCTCACAAAAAATCAGTATGTCAGCTGCAAACTGCGAGTGAGTGACCAGAGGAGCTGCATCCACCACTCTAAATCCTCTAAGTAGACCTTCTGATGAGGCCTTGTTCACCATTCTACTCAAAGCTTCTGCTAGAATAACCAAAAAAAGGGGAGAGAGAGGATCTCCTTGAGTTATACCCCTTTGAGTTGCAAAAAGACCCTTTAGGGGATCTCCTTTAATCATGATAGAAAAGCAAGCCAAAGAGATGCATTCCTAAACCCAATTTCTCCATTTATCACCAAAACTCATTCTTCGAAGCAACTACTGAAAAAACTACCAATTCACTCTATCGTAAGCCTTCTCCAAATCCAACTTACAAATTAACCTCAGGTTTCTTTCCTTATTCCTCAAGTGGACACATTCATTTGCCACAAGGACTCCATCTAAAATCTGCCTCCCCTTCAAAAAAGCTCCTTGATTTTTAGATATAATGCATGGTAGGAGCGTTTGTAATCTTCCTACAAGGACTTGAGCAAGGATCTTATAAATACTGCCGATTAAATTGATAGACCTCAAGTCCTTCACACCAATTCCTCCCACCACCTTCGGAATGAGCGCAATAATAGGCGTGCCAATGCCTTTAGATAGCTTCCCTCTTTCATGAAATTCTTTCATGAATGTGTTATATCCTCCTTCAACAAGGACCAAAAACGTTTGGGAGGGGTGCGTCTTTAAGAGAGAGAAAAATGATGTTACTTGTGAAATCTAATTGTAGTCTGGCAAGAAAAGAATGGCACTGTTTGGATCTTGGGAGTTAGGGCTCACTTAGAATGCACTCAGTTTTTACTCGTGAAATCTAATTATCTGGAATCAGTTATGTGAAAGGAATAATCACCCCCTAATTCATTTTCCATTTGATGGGAGACGTTTTTATGGTCATCTATAAATCCTTGTTTTTGTTTCTTCGGGATTTGATTGCATGACTAACAGAGGCACCTGTTAAAAGGTGTGAAAGCATAGAGATTGCTCGGAGTAGGAGAGGGAGAGGGAGACCCAAGAGAAGTTGGAAAGAAACTATTAAACATGACCTTGCCTACATGGATCTAACAGAGGACATGGCCCTAAACAGATTTGATTGGCGTCGTCAAATCCATATTGCCAACCCCACCTAGTGGGAAAAGGCTTGGTTTGGGATTTGATTGCATGACTAACAATGTCCAATGAAAGCTCTTAGAATTCACCGGAGTTCGTAACCATACAACAGCAAGGGAAATTTGAAAGGAACTATTTGAACTCCAATCCATTCACCTAGACTGACTCGCCTTGAATTGGCGCTAGTCATAATTTCAATAGTTTAGATATTATTCGTCGTTAGATTTTATCAAAACAGATTCACACAGTATATGCCCATTAAACTGTGGACATATGCATGTGTAGGTTGTGCTACAGTCGACAAAGTACCTAGGGTTTTTTCTCTCTCAAAGACACACCCTTCTCAATCGAGCCATCTGGTACACATGAGTGCAATAAAAGGCGCAGCAATGCCTTTTGAGTTTAGATAACATGATGTCGCCACAGAATAACCTGTTGAAATCAAATAGCAATAAGGACACATGCATATCCAATGTCATGCTCTGTAGCATCCATAGCATGCTTGTGCATCATCATGTTGAAACCAATTTAGAGACATGATATTCCGCTAGCAAATAGAGACAACACGAATTTTGAAGTTGTTCAAACTTCCAAGCATTAAAGGTCATGGGGTTTCCCAAATCCCTCCAAGGGCAGTCCAAGGTACTTCACTGATAGACCTCAATCAAAAAACTAATACAACAAATGTTAACAAATCAAAATAATAATAATATCCACGTCTGCTATTAAGTTAAACAAGAAACAGTTATTTGCCATGCCACAATGACTACCTGACAAGACAAACATTGGATACTCCGAGAATTTTTGTTTCCCTGAGTGCGCAACATCTGAAAAACAAATACCCATGCCATAAAGTAAGTACAACAAGAGGAAAATACATACAATAACTACAGTATACATGTTAAAATAACTGCAAAGGAAAATATGAAAGAAAAATCGCAGATACAAAGAGGTTAGATCAAATGTCAGTTAAACAACCAAGATTTCTGCAATATATTTTCATGACTAAAGGTGACAAATAATACTATGAGCAGAAAACGTATACAGGTATATAAAAAAAAAAATTGGAAAACAAGTTTCACCAAGAAAATATTAAAAGTCAAGCATTCATTTACTCCATAAACTTCGCCAAGTGGCAGCTGCATCATCATCATGAAAGCCTTGTCCCAACTATATTGGGGTTGGCTATATGATTTCTTTGGGTATATTATTACTACTTCCATCCACGTCCTCTTCGGCTTACCCCTTCTTGATGACCCACCAAGGAGAAGGGGTAGGCCATCAACCTGCATTGAAAAACTTTTCCACACCAGCACCATTGCTGGCATGCGTTGGACATGTCCAAACCATCTCAACAATAGGATCAGGATAAATCAAAATAGAGAAACATAATTCATGTAGCCAACTCCAAAATAATTGGGGCACATGCCTTTGATGATGATGATGTTCTCATCACTGATGTCCAAGTAGACTTTAAGAACATAGTAAAATCTATTTTCATCTCTTTTGTTGGTAAATGACTAAAAGCCAATTTATAGGGCTGCAGATCTATGTAATGCACATAGTGTCGAAGTAAAAAGAAGAAGCTGAAGCTGCTAGCATCACCAAAAAAAAAAAAAAAGGAAAAGAATGACTGATTAAGAACAAAAGGTAACAGCTTAGATATACTGGAGATAATATTAATAATAATAATAAAAAATAAAAAAAAACAACGCTAAGACATGCAAAAGACGCATTTACCCTGTACCAACAGACCAAAATTATCAGAAGTCATGTAGCACATTGTTGCAATCGAATATTACAAGAACTAGTATGAGTATATTGCCATTCAAAAAAAAAGCTAATATGAGAATATAAACATCTATTATTTTTAGGTAGAACTCATACCTTTCCCTTCTTTATCCTTAAGCACTTCAAACACACCAAGCTTAGAATGCGTTTCAGTTCATTAACATGAGAAGGATGATATATAGGAATTGGCAAATTAATGTATCCAAAATGACCTGAATGGAGACAAGAATGGAACACATTATCATTAAGAAATAAAAAATAATAAAAGAGGGAGAGTAACAGAAGCCAAGCACCAATAATAAAATACATGTGGTTTTTTTTTTTGGGGTTTTGGTGGGGGGGGAGGGATGGGGTATAAACAAGAACAGAATAAATAAATAAATAACTAGACAATTAGATACCTTCACATTTTCCATGTTCGGATGTCCCACAAGATTCGCATTTCCCAGACTCGACTGGAAGACCAAGAAAAGGATTCATCAGTTGGCTCGGATGGCTGATGGAGGAATCACTAATAGATGATTTGCACTGCAACATAAAATGGAACATCATGTTAATGGCAAATGAAGAAAATACCTAAGGAATTTCATTAAGCAACATGAACCTTTATTTACTGGCAAAGGAAAATGAGAAGTTTGATTAAGTAAAACTACAAAGATAAAAAATAAAAAATAAAAATAAAAAATAAAAAATAAAAAAAAATGATAAGCAGGAATATTCAAGGGACTATGCTTAAGCCCAAAAACCATAAAAAGTGTGCGGAAAAGTTTTCAGGGGCCTTAAATTTAGAGCCTAAACTTGATCTGATGATTGTGGAGTTGTGCTTAAGCCTTAAAACCCTAACCTATGCAGGTAAATTCAGAGCCTAAACTTGGTCTGAGGATCATAGTGTTGTGCATAAAACCCCTAACCCATGCAGGTCAGGCAATAAAACCTGTTCAGTTTTCCAGACCTCTTCAACACCCTATTTTTTCGGGAAGTTTGTGTTGCTCATCTTGTCTTCCAAAAGCTTCCCCTAACGCTTTTTTTATTTCGGGCTTTGGTTTACCGTCTTGAATCATCTACAATCGCAGTCAATGGGGCATGCCACAAATTTCCCATGAAATGATTTGATGCAAGTCGAGCCAGACCCAAGTCCACTGGGCCTAGCCCATGAGCTATTGGGTAAATCAAATCCAACCCATTGGGAAAAGCCCACAAATTCAATGAGTTTGAACTACCGACTGTTGTGGGAAGCTATCCTATTTTTTAGTAGTCTTCTAATTACTTTAAGATTAGTAGGTTTCTTTAATTTGAAAGTTATGAGATAGGAAAGATCATCGTGGGAACTTCATTATAAATATGTAAGTCCCGTTTAGGGATCCAGATCATCATTATTATTGAATTGAAATTTGAGTTCCAGTTTTGTTATTGCTTAGATTAATTTTGTGCGTGAGTTCTTGGCTGTCGAATCTATCTTGGATTCGGCCAAATCCCTGCTGTGGATTTGGTCCTTCCCTGGCTGCATCAGATTGGTATCAGAGACAGATTTGATATTGGATCTGTATTCCGATTATCAATTCGAAAGCAACACCATCCATTCATCCATCATCCCGTCAGTCCCCCATCCATGCCGATCTTCATCTCATCCCTACCCCAGACCCATCCCTTCACCAGACCCACCAATCCTTATCCACGATATCCACACCACCTTGTTCCCTACCTGCACCCAACCCAGCAGAACCCATCCACCCCCTCATCACTAACCACTAAACCCATCCCAACCAAACCGAAAACCCTAGACCACCGCCGAACCAAATCCCCCACCGAAACCCCTTTCCAAACATTCCCTACCAACACCACCCCATCTCCCAAAACCAAACCCTAAGCTGCCAAAACCCCACCCACAGAAACCCATCCCAGTCTATTCCATCCCAGCAGCCGGAACCCATCCCAGATCAAAGAACAAAAAAAAACAAAAAAAAAAAACCATCTTCATTCCTCAAGCCCCATCCCAGAAAGAAAGAAGGAGAAATCGAGCTATGGGTTTCGGAGACGTACCGTGCACCAGACACAGTCGCCATCTCCATCCTCAAAGCAGATCGCCGTCGCCGTGCTCCACCGCAAGGTTATCGCACAGCTACAGAATTTCAAAATAATCGTGCTCCTCCACAAGGTTATCGTCCACCACAATGGCGACAGCAGCCCAACCAGCCTAATCAGCGTCCTTTTGCACCAAACCAGCGGGGCATAGTACCACAGGGACGGGGACCTCCAAGGCCGGATCAGCGGAATGATGGTTGTTGGCGTTGTGGTCAACTGGGTCACTTTGCCAATGATTGCCCACAGGTTCGAAACCTGTACTATTGTGAAGAGGAAGCCTATTATGATGATGAGCATATTGAGATGGAGCCACCACCTGAAGATCAACAAGCGGAAGCACAGCATATCACTCAGCAAGAACGGTCGGATCCTCTTCCTAGAGCCACCACCACTGCAGAAGAAGGTGGTCATTTGCTTATCATAAGCCGACTTCTCAATACCAATGAACAAGAAGAAGAAGATTGGCGGAGAACTTCCATCTTCCGGACGCGTGTGAGATGCAAAGGTAAGCCGAGTAATTTAATCATTGATGGCGGAAGTGCTATGAATATTGTTGCGCAGGAAGTGATTGATAAACTAAAATTGCCCACTGAAAAGCACCCGAACCCTTACAAAGTTGCATGGGTAAATGATCCTTCCATTCATGTGACTTGCCGATGTTTGGTTACTTTCAAAATTGGTGTTTGGTGTTTATGAAGATGACATATGGTGTGACATAATCCCTATTAATTTGCTCATATACTGCTTGGTCGACATTGGCTCTTCGATCGAGAGGTAATTACATATTACATATCAAAATAAGCACATGCATTCTTTTAAGTGGAAAGGACAAATGGTGGATCTTCTTCCAATGCCACCAATAGCATTTTCTCCAGTGACTCCCACCACCTCATCCAATCCACATGTTCTCACTATGCGAAAATTTAAGGAAGAAACCAAAGAGCAAAATGTGATGTTTGCACTAGTCACTAAACAAGTGCAGGAGCCTCCTAAGATTCGTATTCCCACAGAAGCTCAAGCCCTCCTTCATGAATACTCTGATTTGACTCCTAAAGAATAGCCAAAAGAGCTGCCTCCTATGCGAGATATACAGCATAGACTTAGTTCCTAGAGCATCTCTGCCAAATATGCCTGCTTATCGGATGAGCCCAAGTGAACATGCCGAATTGAAGCGCCAAGTTGATGACTTATTGCAAAGAGGGTATATCAAGGAAAGCTTAAGTCCTTGTGCTATTCCAGCCCTCCTAACGCCAAAGAAGGATGGCAGCTGGGGAATGTGTGTGGACAGTCGCGCCATCAACAAAATTACGGTCAAGTATCGTTTTCCTATTCCTCGGATAGACGATATGTTGGATACAATGTATGGCTCTACTATTTTTTCCAAAATTGATCTACGCAGTGGCTACCACCAGATCCGCATCCGACCAGGTGATGAATGGAAAACATCATTCAAAACTAAAGATGGTCTTTATGAGTGGTTAGTGATGCCATTTGGTCATTCCAATGCACCGAGTACTTTCATGAGCGTGATAACCCAGCTATTGCACCCTTTTCTAGGCAAATTTGTTGCTGTTTATTTTGATGATATCTTGATATACAGCAAGTCCAAGAAAGAACATCTTGATCATTTGAGGTGTGTGTTTAGCACCCTACGGTGTGAAAAATTTTATATCAACCTTAAGAAATGCTCTTTCATGACTGATTATGTGCTTTTCTTGGGTTATTTCATTACTGCTCGAGGTGTTGAGGCGGGACGCCAAAGTGAATGCTGCTGTTGATTGGCCTACTCCAACATCTATGTCTGAAGCTCGAAGTTTCCATGGGCTAGCGACCTTCTACAGGTGTTTCATCATAAACTTCAGTAGTATCATGGCTCCTATTACGGACTATCTGAAACAGGGGACATTCAAATGGACCAGTGCAGCCACCTGTGCATTTGAGCAGATAAAACGAAAGATGACAGAAGCTCCAATTTTGCGCCTCCCAAATTTCAATCAGGTTTTTTAAGTTCATTGTGATGCATCTAATGTTGGTGTTGGAGGTGTGCTTAGTCAGGAAGGTCATCCTATCGCCTTCTATAGTGAGAAGCTGAATGAATCCCAGAAAACATATTCTCCCTATGATCTCGAACTATATGTTGTGGTACAGACTCTACGTCACTGGCGACATTATCTAATTGGAAGAGAGTTTGTCTTATTCTCTGATCATGAAGCCCTCAAGCATTTACATTCTCAGCAGAAATTGTGTGCACATCGTACAAGGTGAAACTCCGATCTTTAGGAATTCACTTTTGTCATTCGCCACAAGGCCAGCAAAGAAAATCAAGTGCAATGCTTTGAGCCGCCGTAGGCATTTATTAACTAACATGTCTATCACTGTTCCGGGCTTCGAAGAAATTCGCCAAGAATACCCTGCGGATAAAGATTTTGGCCACATCTACACCACTCTTCTCAATGGCGATCGAGCTCAACACCCGCACTTCAGTATTCATGATGGATATCTGTTTCACGGCACCTAATTATGTCTCCCGGCTACCTCCATCTGTGAACATATTGTGCGAAAATTACATGGTGGTGGATGTAGCGGACACTTAGGGCGTGACAAGACCCTTGATCTTGTTAGTGACAGATACTTTTGGCCTAGGATGAAATCATATATCATTAAAATTTGTGATTTATGCAGGGTTTGTCAACTTATGAAGGGTAACAAAAAAAAATACAGGACTCTACCAGCCCCTTCCCATCCCACATGCTCCGTGGGAAGATATCAGTATGGACTTTGTTCTGGGTCTACCGCACACAGCACGGAAAGTTGATTCTATATTTGTTGTGGTAGATCGATTTTCAAAGGTGGCTCATTTTATACCATGCTCCAAGTCTTCTGACGCATCCAAAGTAGCGCAGTTATTCTTCAAAGACTTCCTAAGACCTATTCTTCATGGACTTCCTAAGACAATTGTGTCTGACCGTGATACAAAGTTTATGAGCTATTTTTGGAAGACACTCTAGCTGGCCACTAGGACAAAGTTACAATTTTCCAGTGCCCATCATCCGCAAACTAACAGTCAAACAGAAGTGGTCAATCGCAGTTTGGGCAAATTGTTGAGATACTTGGTTCGAGACCACATTACATCTTGGGATCTAGTCTTACCAATGGCTGAATTTGCTTACAATAATTCAGTTAACCGATCTACTGGGATGTCACCATTCAAAGCAGTGACTGGAGTACGACCGAGCTTACCTGCTGATTTGGTTCCGTTGCCACTAGAAGCGCGCCCAAGTGGAGAAGCTGAAGATTTTATCTGCCATATGCAGCATGTACATGATGAGGTTCGACGTAACATCGCCATTAGTAATGACAATTACAAGCAGCATGCTGATGCACGTCGCCGTTTTGTTGAGTTTGCAAAAGGTGATATGGTTATGGTCCGATTACGTCCTGAGCGCCTTCCTCCTAAAGCAAATAAGAAGTTGCATCCTCACAATTTGGGACCTTTTAAGGTCTTGAAGAAGATAAGTTCCAATGCATATGTTATTGACCTGCCCGCAGAGTTAAGCATTAGTTCCACTTTTAATGTAGAAGACTTGACTCTCTACCATGGACATCACACAGATGAAGGCATGGAATAACATATCTTATCTCTTCCACCTACTCCTCCTCCGTCAGATCAAATTGTTGATGTACTTGATGATCAACTCGTGTCTACACTCTACACGTCGCGGAGGTTTTCAGAACTTTCCTGTTCAGTGGAAGAATCGCCCCATTTCAGATGCATCATGGATCACTGCTACTAATTTCCAGCAACTCAACCCGGATTTGTATGAACGTTATCAAGCTATACACTCGCCGGAGTCGAGTTTTTCTAAGGCAGGAAGAAATGATGCAAGTCGAGCCAAACCCAAGTCCATTGGGCCTAGCCCATGAGCTATTGGGTAAATCAAATCCAACCCATTGGGAAAAGCCCACAAATCCAATGAGTTTGAACTACCGACTGTTGTTGGAAGCTATCCTATTTTTTAGTAGTCTTCTAATTACTTTAAGATTAGTAGGTTTCTTTAATTTGAATGTTATGAGATAGGAAAGATCATCGTGGGAACTTCATTATAAATATGTAAGTCCCCTTTAGGGATCCAGATTATCATTATTGTTGAATCGAAATTTGAGTTCCAGTTTTGCTATTGCTTTGATTAATTTTGTGCGTGAGTTCTTGGCTGTCGAATCCATCTTGGATTTGGCCAAATCCCTGCTGTGGATTTGGTCCTTCCCTGGCTGCATCATGATTTCTAAACTAAATCACAACCTTTTAAAGAATAATAACAATAGCATCTAAAGCACAGCTCCCATAGAAAATGAAAGTAACTAAACTCTATTTTGGTTTGGCAATATAAGTTTCCATTACATTCCTCCCATATAACTTTCCCGATTAATCATTATTTTATCTCCAAGAAACTTATTGTAACTGTAACAAAAAGAGCCAAAAAAGAAAAGATAAAAAGATAATATGAGAATTTATTGCAACTAAAAGACTAAGTACAAAGATTATTTAGATTATGGACCAGAGCGTGAAAACATTTAATTATATTATGGAAAAAAGGACCAACAAAGCTTTCTTAGTAAGGGTGATCATCTTAACCTTGAGAAATGCTTCTTTATTTGATTTATGTCCTTTTTATCAGTAACTCTTTCCATCAGTAGTCCTCAAGAAATTATTGACAAAAGTTAATTACATAAGAAGAGTCCGCTTGGTCAAAATCCACTGATGCTCTCATCGATCTCAATTCACAAGTATGCTCACCGATGCTCTCTCTTTTTTTTATCTTGCTCGCGGATGCTCTCTCCTATGATAATATCCGCAAAATGCACTTTAGGCATTCTACATTCCCAAAATCTTATATGCAAATGCTTAAGAAGCACAAAAACAAAGTTTGCAGGCCAAAACTAAAAGTTTTCCATATCAGCAAGCACTTTGGCAGAAGGTAATCAACCTACTGTTACACACCCTTGCCACCATGAAATGATTAACCAGTAAAAGACTCCAATGGAACAGAGCCATAAAGGAAAATTACAAGATTACGCAAAGGGGAAATGCCCAAAATGAAACAAAACTGTACTCACAATTTCCTCTAGGGTGGCTATACTGAATTTGATACTGCAGACTCTACCATCGACAATAAGTGGCGATGGTGGGTCCTCCTCCATGTCTGCCTTTCGGACTGCATTAAAAGCACGAACAGAAATCAGGAAAGTTGTATGATAAATCCAATGAGATATTAAAATAAAAAGAAAAAGGTTAAATAAGTGAAAACATACACCACAAATTACAAACTAACAATTAGTGATACTAAAGAAAAATTACAAACCAACAGTGACTTTCGGAGACCTATGATACCCGGATACTTGTACAAGCCCAGCAACAATCCGTATTGGACCGATACAATACTTGTATTGGTACCCAGCACTGCACCAATATGTCTAGGGTATAAGTTTAGCATATCCTACTTAGCAAGTCCATTATTTCCTATAGCTCTTTGAATTTTCTTCTCGACATAGAAAACATTAGAAAGGAACATAAACCATCATAATTTCATTAATTCAAACGTGATCTAGAGGAAAAATTAGGACACCCATATCCGCATCCGTGCCCTTGATTTAAAAAAGTGCAAAGTCGTATCTCCGATCCCTATATCCATATCCGTATCCAGGCAACATGGTCAAAAATTACACCACCACATATTTCTACTTTAAGTTGAAAATACAAGTGACAACAAATGTAAATGAACGATCTCAGCATGACAAGTTTCATTTATCTCACACTTAACAACAAGCCAACAAGAGTAGATAAAAAATAATTTGCATCCAATTTATGTGAACAAAAACATTGGAAACCACCATCCATGTCTTCAGGAAGCAATTAAAAAAAAAGGAAAAAGAAAAAAAGAAAACAATTACAATATATTGATAATGTTTCTCACTTCAGGAAGCCGTTAAAAATAAAATAAAATAAAATAAAAACACAATAACAATATATTGACTCCGTTTCAATGCAGATTAAGGACCCATTTGTCTGATGGGCATAGAATTCCTATGCATTTTAAGCAATGTGCTCCTATTAGATAGAGGTAAAAACATGCAAACTCCTTCACTATGAATTTCTACAAATTCAGCACAACAAAAGTAAAAGGGTCCTAAATCACACTGGTTGAAATATTTCAAAAGAACTTCATTATCTGGCATGCTAAGCATTTGGACAGCAGGGGTACTAGCTAATGGTATGCATGGAATGTGGGTTGTCATTCACAAGCCATCGTCGGTAATGTCCATCAATATTGAATTGAAGAAGAGAAATGGAAGGAACAGCCAACTTCCATGTGATTACTAATTTCCATTCTCCCCCAATTGGACAGTCAGATAACAAAGGAACAGAAAATATGATCCATAAGCTGAGTTTTTTAGCAGCAGTGTTGGGCCGCAAGTTTGTACATATGTGCCAATTCTTTAATGACCCAGGTCATTAACCGCTTAAGCACCAGCACAGGATGATCATCGCCGGAAACGCAAATCCACCGCAGTTGAGAGATTAGAGCTATAGCCTAAGACCGTTGTTTTAAGGCTGTCATTCCTCGTGTTGGGACTTTCAGATGGTCAGGATTTGTGAGGTCTTGCCCATCCACAGCATTTGCGGCCAAGTCAAAGGTTTTCAACTGTCCGTCCCCAAATTTCTCCATTTACCAACCTAGCACTCAAACTTACTGTGAAAAAAGCATAGTTCGAGAACAAACACATCCGTTCTGCCAAAGTTTTAAAACCGATTCTCACATGAAGCACTCGCCATTACCCAACAAACCAAACAAACCACCGCATATAACTAACAAACAAGACAGTGTTTACATCTCCAGAGCTGCAAACAAAAGCGACAGTAAAAACAGCAACAACACAGAATTCATAAAACCATCGACAAATAAAGCAAAAAGAGGGGAAAACCCCTATTTCCTGAACTCCGACCAAGACAAAACCCTAAGTCCAAAAGGCCTGTAAAATGCAAATGCGAGAGCGTAAAAGCATGTGTCTCTCCATAGCAGCAGCAAATGTAGGAGCAGTTGTGTGAGAAACACAACATGAAGATACATGCGAAGAACCAGAAGCGACGCTTCTGCTGTTTCGTGTGTCGGTTGGACGGAAAATCCAAGTGCATTGCAGATTTTGCCAAACCAAAACCCTAAATCGTTCGCAGAGAAAAACAAAACCCTTCGAAAGAGAGAAAGAAGAGGATCGTAAGAAACGAAACGAACCTGAATAAATGGAAGTAGAAATGGAAGAGGGAGAAAAGCTTCTCAACGCATGCAGAGAGAGGAATGGAAATGGAGACGGAAATGGGAATTGCTCCAACATGCAGTGAGCTATAGACAGGGATGGTTTTGCCTTTTTAACCTCGGGTTTGGAAATGGGGTTTAGTACGGGTGAGGGATCTCTCTCGGTATGGGGCACAGGGGTTCTCTGCGGGTGTCCATTCAGCTGGGCCCAGTTGAAATTCAAAATTGGACTTGATTATTATCGCAACACCTCAATTTTATCTGACCACGGTTTGCACTTGGAGATTGTAGGTTTAAAACTGCATTATCGCACTAAAGCTGCAGGAGTGTTAAACCCGCTTTCCTCTCAGTCTAGAGGAATTAGTCCAACCCAAAGAGTTAGAAACCCTTCGATAATAAAAATATATAATAATTTATTTGTTCTTTTTTTTTTCTATTTAACTTTAAATTTATTTTTGAATGCTTTAGACTGTGAATGTGCAATGGTGTCATTTGAATTGGTAATTATGCATTTGAGCATTTTAAATTATTTGATAAAGTAAATATAGATGTTTGATTCAATTAGCTCGAATATTTTTTTTCTCTTTACCTATAAGTAAATAGAAAGTAAGGAGGAAAGCCCCTTTTTATTCCACCCATAAAGGCATAACATATTTTGTGTATTTTATGTGGGAAATGGGAATGATATGCATTAAATTCAATAAAAATCAAAGGGCATTTATATAAAGTCATAAAAGAAAATAATATCATATTATTATATTGTTGGCCAAGTTTCGCGAATATACCTTAGATGTGTTTGGCATGATGTTATACATAACAAGAAAAATGGGAGAGAAAGCAATCAGGTGACCTGAGTAGGACCTGCTAATTAGTAGTTACATGTTTTGATACTTGATAGTCATGGTAAGACTCATCTATTATTAAAAATTTATGGGATTATATGTTAAAGCAATGAGATCCGACAAATGTTGTTTAATTAGGTGGATCCACCAAACATTAGTAACCATAGTATGATGCATCTAATGGTGATTATCACAAATTATCCTATCTATTCTTACTTTTATTTATTTTTATAGAACCTTATTTAATGTCATACACCACTGATGAATCTATTTGTGAAAAAATCATTGTGGGGCCCATTTTATGTTGGTTATTACATTAACACTAGGGGAGCTATCAAATTGTGGAATCCATTTAATAATGAGAAACTAATAACATAGCATGGGACCCACATAATGTTTATAATTAACAATGGGCTATATAATTGTGATACGGCTATAAGACGCCGCATTAAATTTGTAAGTATCGTGGGGTCAATTTAACATTGGGAATCATAATTGCACTCTTATAAAAATCATTGATGTTAAAACTTAACATGTGCCGCTATAAGTGAAACTCTTCAATCGTGTGTTGGGAAATATTTGTTAACAAATTACTATTTTATACAATATATTATTGAATAATATGATATGAAGGTTGTTTTGAAAAAGGTAAGATATTGTATGGTACTTTATAAGTTATCAAAACACCTATTTTTTATGTGAATAAATGGTATTTTAAAATAATATATAATATAGTAAAGTCTCTTAAAATACTGCGTTTTCAAATACCCCCTCGTTTTAAGCGGATTGGAGTTTTAATAAGTAGGTCTCATACATGACTTTTTTTTTCTTTTTTTTTTTTTTGCAAATGACTCGTAACGATCAATTTTCTATTAGGTGTATCGTGAAAAGTGAATAGATGTCGAAGGATACTTTATCTGTACCTTTTATTGAGAATTTCAAATTACGATGGTCAACTTTAATGAGGTGGCCTATTTTCCTTGGACGTAGTGAGAGTGGGGAAACCATCAACTTTTTAGCGGGCCATTTTGTAGCATTTTTATGCATAAATGCCTATCACGATTAATCATATCTCTGCGTACATTATTTTATTCCAAAATACAAATCATATTCTCTACAATTGAATTAGGCATGCCAAACAATCTAATTTTAAAAAGGTCCAAACAACCTATTTATATAAACTTTGTTCCAAATAAATAACACTTGGCAAATCTTAAAACTACAAAAACAACAAAAACAAAAAATGATGCTCGCAGCAAATATAAATGTTCAAAGTAATTAGACAACTCATTTTTTTAAATTACAGTTTGCTTTTTTATTATAGTTTACCATAATAACCTTCATTTTTAATTACAATTTACTTTAATAACCGTTCTTTTTTTTTAAACTACGCAACAGCTTTCTTTGCAAGGCACATTGACATTTTAATTTCATATTACCATGCGTGCTTGGATGTATGGTGAATTGAAGTAAAGTGAGGTGAAGCATCAAATCAAGAGATAATAAAATATAGTGGGTTATGATTGCCTTTTATTTTTAGTTGTTTGATAAGGAATCCTTTTTACTTTTTATATAAAAAGAAAATATTTTTTGTCATTTAGTAGACAAAGGAGGTTGTAAGTTTTTTTTACTTTTTTTTTTAAAGGACAAAGATAATTTTGAATGTGTGTACTTTTGATATGACCTCTTATATTTTCATGTATGGATAACGGGGGCTTTGTTTCACTTTAACTTTACTAATTAATTGCCAAACACACCCGCCCAACGTATTCGTTAACAATTGCAACAAAAAACTAGTCCCACGTGACTTGCCATGGTCGTTAATAGGTCTTAATTTTCAAATTTACAAAAATACAGGCCATGTCGAGCAAAATCACAAATTGGTCCATATGTCCCAAACAAGGGACCATACGTCCATGTGGCTGCACCCACACATGCATGGGGACCCCTTGTGGGTCCACACGAGCAATGGTCCTATTATCTTGTTAATTAAAATATTTTTCAAATTTCCCAAAGTCTGAAATTTAGCAAATTATATTTTTTTGTTGGGATTGCGTTGTTTAGTGATTATTTTGCTCACGATTTTTCTTCTATTCTAAAATAATTAATTGGTTTTTCCATGCTTCGTTGAATTACCTAAATCTTCGAGTGCATGCATTGTTCTATGTCAGGAACCACATTTACATTGAATTATGACCAATTCTCATTTTTAATGATGAAAACTATAATTTAAATTGCTATTTGGGGTCGGGTTCCAACAACAAAAGAGGTTTGGAATGGATGAGGAACCCTAATCGCACAAGATGGGCTTTTTAGATGAATGCATCATTACATATGTTTAGCATGGAGTCTCCTTCGCCTTTACTAACACCTCGAGATTTAAGTAGGATTGGTTAGCAGAGAAAATCTAATAAATGCAATATATTTAATGTAATCGCCTTTTTCTCCAACCCATTGTGAGCATGAAAATGTTCAAACATCATCTAGTGGACATGAGTCGTGCCCAAGGCCCACTCCAATATAAATTTTGTTTACCTGCACGAGTGATCATATGCGACATCCCTCAATAAAGTATAGACCTTGTTTCTTCTTCAGTCATCACTTTGCCTTTCAGGCCCAAACTTCATCATTGTTTGAAAAGGAACAATTGTAGAAGATAGATTTTTAGTCGTTTTAGTTTCATTTTAACTGTCTAGACATTGATATTTTGCAAGTACGAGAAATGGGAAACTAATGGTAAATATATTCAATTCCAATGTATTCAATTACTTAAGAGTCTTTAATTTAGATGGTATACTGTTTGACATGGACCATTCTGCGACAATATTTTAAAAGTCAGCCAATACCTAATAATTTTAAAGTCCAAGGCACCTTCTAATGGAAAAAAAAAACCCTAAAATATAATCAAAGTGAGAAACAGAAATTACAAAAAGAAGCAAACATAAAAGAGAAAGTAACCAATTGTATATCACAGCTTCAAGCCTCATGGTTAAAATGGAGAGGAGGGGAACTAGAGATATATACCAACCTTCTAGTTCATACTCTCCCTTTTTTTTAGTACACATTTTGAATTAGAAAAAGACTATCCAAAGCAAAGTTTGACAAAGTTGTCATTTTCCGTGGCGACCTACTTTTCAAAAAATTTCAAAAGGGCAGGGGAGGGAGAGAACTTGCCCCCCCCCCCCTGCCCCCCCTTTTAGACATGGCCCCCTTCGACTAAGGGGCATAGCCACTTACTGCCCTAATGCCAGCATAGTAATAATAATAAAAAAATTGATTCACTTTTCCAGGGGTACACAAAAAATACAATTTTATTCTCCGCGGAAAAACATTTTTATTTTTTATATTTGTTTGTACGAAAAAGTGGATGCAAAAAAATGCCTTGGAAGTGATGAGGTTCACGAACAAAAATCAAAATTATGGTTATACACTTGCTAACCAAACATTTAACAGTGATTAGAGGCCCATTTGACTCCAACAACATGCCAGCTGCATTGCACAATGAAAGTCACTTGACGTTGAGAAGAAAATTTGGTCAAGTCAGGTTTGCATAATGAAAGTCACTGAAAGTCGAGTTTGTGTTGGGTTGGGTGCTGTGGGTAACAAGTTTTGGACTATAACATGAAAGAACTTATTTATGCCAAGCCAAACCAAACCAACCAGGAAGTTGAGGTTTGGGTTGGATTGGCAAATCAACCGGCTAGGTTAAGGGATCTGGATCCCCTGTTCAAACAGAGGCCGCCACGCACGGGGGCGGAAGGGGGGCAGAAGAAAGAAAAAATGCATTTCTCTTTCTTCCGCCCCCGCATGCGGCGGCCCCTGATTCGTCCAAATAAGGCTCCCCTGTTTGAACGAAACAGGGGATCCTCTTCCCTAGGTCAAAGGGTCAAATAGAAAAAGGGAAAATAAATAAATAAATTAACCCTAGACCAGACTGGATTATTAATCTGGTTAGAGAGTCTGGATCCCCTGTCGCCGCTTTTACACAGAAACTACTTAACATGTGCCAAGAACTCCATCGTATGGCCCACAAAGAGATCATCCGGATCATTTAAATGAATTTCATCCCCTCCATGACATATGTTCGGTTTTCACTTTAATAGGTGCGGGTTCCACTCTAATACTGAACACATGATTGAAAATGTAATTGATGGGGTTCTACTCTAAGATTTAACACATGATTGAAAATGTAATTGATGCTAACATGACGTCGCTTCTGATGTTGCATTAATCGTGTGCTCAATCTACTGAGCTGATAATTTAAGGATATAGGGGATGGAACTCATGTGCTCAATCAGACCGTCATACCCACTCCTATTGAGCCGAAATCGAAGGACATACTCCTCAAAGGGATGAGACCCATCTTGGACGGTTTGGATTATCTCTCTATGGGCCCATGATGGAAATCCGGTGTCATCGCTGCCGACAATGGATCTGGACTCCAGGTCAGAAATGCCAATCTGGGACCAGCCATTCTTGATTGGGTTGAATTCGGGCCGGCAGATCCGAGTAGGAATTGCCATGCCCAGCTCCAGCTGCAAGGTGCAGTAAAAATGAAACATACTTCACCACAAAGTCTTTCTCGCATGGTATGACTTTTGAGTGCTGACCAAACTGTCTTGAACCCACATTCTGTTATAGGAGTTGAATTTCAAGGCAAGATGCTGTCTGCAAGTTTTGACTTCTTCTTCCTTACCTCATACCGGGGAGATGTGTAGGGTGTTTTCTGGACAGAAAGTTGGTAAAGTTCATCCCAGCCAACCAATTCTCACTACTGGAAGATGAAAAAAACCAGCACCCTTTCTTTCCTCCCCACATAGGCCAATCAGCATTTTCTCAAACCATGTGAATCCAAGATGAAATCCAATTTCCTCATATTAAATGTGAATTCATGCTTTGTTCCCATTCTGATCAACAAATTTCAGGGGAATTGATTTTCAATGGGAACCTTTTTTTTTTTTTTTTTTCCTTTTTATGTGGCGTCTACTGCCTCTCACCAGTGGATATCATGAAAAAAAGAGGCTCAAAAAACACCCAGCCGTGGGCCCCACATTCATAAGTCGTAGCCGAGGACCTCGAAGTTACCATGAAAAAGAAAGCGCAGCTGGAGGAGACTTTTATGTTATAAAAATCAAAGATTAGATGTGAAAAAGGCTTACCTACCAGTTAATAGAGAGGGGCCAGGAATGGATGAACAAGCACTTAGCATAGTCACAAGCTCATCATAACAGTCCGAGTGGACAGTGGTGTAATGTGCACACAATTTGGACTCCCCCCCAAAAAAAAGTCTGATTTGATAAATAGAAGTCTTCTAGGGTCCAAAAATATATTAGAAAGCTGTGGAGTAATTTCAAATTGTGTAAAGATGTCTACAGGCATTATTCTCATAGAAGTGTAGATATGAGGAGGTAATTCTAGATTGCTACGGAGAGGATTGCTCGAGTTGAGTAGAAGTTTAATAGGGTTCTTCTTCACATTCATTTGTATCAAGCAATCTTCGAAAAGTAGAAGTTCTACCATAGTTCTATCTACTTGGTTGTGTGTTGTAAGTGTACCAAAGTCATTTGTGCATGAGGTATGGTTGACTGCCACATGAGCTGAGGGGATTTGCTTGATCTGCGAGAGCTTGGACTATATCCATCACAAGATTATAACATGCTACACTTAAAGTTCAGAATGTTTATCAATTCATACAATTCTCTAATGGGACTCTACATATACAATGGATAAAGCCTTCAAAAGAAAGCATTGCACCATGATTGAATAGTGAATTAAACATTCGCCAAGTTGGTAAAATTTTAATTGCAACACTATACAAAAGTTTGTATTTGAGGGGAATAGTGTTTTGTCATTTACCACTATAGATCAAAATCACCCCTCTTTAAAAAGAATTAAGAAATGTAAACTGAAAGCACTATCGCTTTGTTGCCCTCCTCAACATCCAGGAAAGGGATGGGAGAGAATCCCTTCTGAAAAGGCTTTGAGAGCGATTTCTATTTCTTACATGATATGGGGAACAGAAAATGCACATTTCTCAAGTTCATGCCTGTGATTCTCCAAGAACACTGCTCTTTTTTTTTATGGCTTCTATATTGGATAGCTTCTTTCTTGGATGCATACTGATATTACACTGAGCACGCGTCTCTCAATTTTTAGATCCCTAATTGCCACCTGCTAGGAATAAAAAAACAACCGGTTATTAATAGAGTTTTCATATGAGCAATTTGATCTCTAGCAACTGAAAGGGAATCTCTGTTTTCTTTTCTTATAGAAAGCAACAGCAATAATTGCAACAAAAGAAGTTGCATGTTTGAGTCATAATTTTTGTGGATTCTGCAGTCAAGGGGCCGGTAGAATTTACCCATGGTCAAGCTTAAAGAAGTATTCACAAAAGACTTACTCTTTGGAGGATCAACATGTACAAAAAAACTGGCTGCAACAATTAGATAACATAGGACAAGCATCAGCCCTTTCAAATAGTTTGCAGTACCTTCCTGCAACAACAGAAGCAATGACAGAACAAATAAGATGCTTGGAGAACTAAATTTCCAAAATTTCCACCAAAAAGAAGGATTAAAAAAAATGCATGCAAAACCAGAACAAACAGATAAACCCAGCCTCTCATTCTTCCTGTTTTCATAGCATAAAACTTTTCTATGCTTTTGGCACGAGGGAATTCACTCTTTCCAAACTGAATGGCAACGGAACACAACCATAGCATACATGATTTTGACAACTTCAAAGCTTCAAACAAATGCTCCACCCTTACCATTCAAGATAAAGCTGGAGAAAATTTAGTGACCAAAGTGTCCCATTAAACAAGAAATTTCTCACTCCAGTTTGTAGATTAGCAAGTTCTACACATTTGAATACAGTGGAAACTAAATGCAGGTCCACAATAGGCAGTTACTTCTATAGAGGAATTCCCCAAGCTAGAGAAGCCACTTGCACTACTTATTTTCACAGTGAGAATAAATAGCTCGTGTTCTTCCAGTGACAGTGAAAAGGACTACTTGAGGAGGTCCTGCAGAATTGCGCTTCATAAAATTTTGTAAACACAAAATGTTTGAAGAGAGGGTGGGCCTTGGCACAATGGTAAGGTTGCTCCATTACGACCTGGGTGTCATGGGTTCGAAACACGGAAATAGCCTGACCCTCCCATACCCCTCAGTGGCGGGAGCCTCGTGCATTGGGCTGCCCTTTTTTTCTAGAAAATGTTTGAAGAAAAAAAATTAAGTGAAGGCAGAGGTCTTAGAGTAAATGGTTGATGGCAGGAAACAAGAATACAAGGTTCTTCTCCATGGAATTGCCTCAGCTTATTAGCAATCCAATCTCACTGTGTCTTTAGTACAAAAAACAGAATCTTCGAGGATAAGCAGGAATATCAAAAACTATTGTGGATTTCTTTCTCCCATTTCTTTCAACATTTGTATGAGAGACAGACAAGCTGGATTTTCAAAGAAAAACCTTGAGTTTGATACCATTGGTTATGAAAGGGCAGATTGGTTTAAGAGGATGGCCATTAGCCTTGGCCTTTTCCATTTGCAGTTAAAGTTCAGCATGTGCCATGAACAGAGAAACAGAACACATCTCGGTTCTCGGAAGACTGTCGCTTGGTTGGATGAACTAAATGAATCGTTGGATGTGCCAACAACAACAAATTTGTTGCAGATGGTCTGTCGCATGCAAAATTGATGTTTAATTTGTTCCAGAATTTTCCCTTCTGTGACTGCTTGAGTGCTTGTTAAGTTTCTTCTTTTTGTTGTTTCATTCCTGCCATAGGCTCTTCTTTTCTTTGTTTCCAACTCTGCTTTCTTAATGTGGATTCTAATAGATGATGTGACGCCCCGGAGTCTCACATCGACTATAAAGAGGAAAGTGAATAGGGTTATATGTAGAGCTTACACCCTTACCTTGCATGAGGCCTTTTAATGGGTTGAGGCCCATCAAAAGCAAAACTGTGAGGCCCGTGGGCTAAAGCGGACGATATCATGCATGCGTGAAGGGTGGGGCGTTACAAATGGTATCAGAGACGACTCTCGACTAGTTCGAGTGTGGGTCTCCTGCTGTGGTCTGGTGCAAGTGGGCGGGTCTCCATGTGGGCGGGCAGACTACAAGGACTGGCAGACTACTGCACAGGGACGTGTAGTCTTAAGGGGGGTGGATTGTGACGCCCCGGAGTCCCACATCAACTATAGAGAGGAAAGTGAATTGGGTTATATGTAGAGCTTACACCCTTACCTTGCATGAGGCCTTTTAATGGGTTGAGGCCCTTTAATGGGTTGAGGCCCATCAGAAGTAAAACCGTGAGGCCCGTGGGTCAAAGCGGACAATATCATGCATGCGTGAAGGGTGGGGCGTTACAGATGACTAATTGGCAATGTAACTAATAAAGATGAAAATTAATAATTAAGAATGGTACAGTAGGCACAAATGAGATATGTTTTTTCAAAAAAGGAAAAAAACACAGAAATCTAAATCTGTCAATAATTAGTATAAAGCAAGAGCAAACCTGCAGCATAAATGCTACAACCACTACAGTTATGAAAAGTGTAGCCGTCTCGAAGAGCTGAAAATTCAAGTCCATATCTTTTCCCATTATCCAACCAACTACCACACAGAAAGGAATCTGCATTGTCCGTAATAAGAGAGTTATAAGCATATGCTAACAACACTAGAACAGCTTGTATCAAAATACAATCAAATATATCATATAGATCTTCGAAACAATCAAACCTAAGCATTATATAATGCAACCATTGTTGCCTATATGCAAATATATAGGAAATTAGCCCAAAATTATATGAACTTATTCACTAAATGTTTTAGATGCACATCAACAGTAACCCACAATTGTGTGAAACTCTATTGCCAGAAGCTGTTACGGTCCCACGAACCCCTGGTTTATTCTACACTCATTCAAGAGAATTAGTCTAGAATAAAAAAATATTATTTTTGCATGTATGCTCATTATTGTAACCATGTCTGCAATAAAGTTCGATAAAAAATTAATTTCTTGACACAGCTAGTCAATCAATCTGGTGTACCGATTGACTCAACCCATGATTGGAGTCCTACAGTCCTAGTCTCCACTGTGGTTCACAAGGTGGAAGTATTACATTATCAATGTTATTTTTGTTGCGGCTGTTGCTGCTGCTGTTTTGTTCTGTTAAGAACATAATAGTTAATGGAATGCTAAACATTTAACCTATGATGCACATATATGGATATGGATACGGACACTATACAGAGATTGGGGATACGATTCCTCACTTTTGGAAATCTAGGACACAAATACGGAGATGGGTATCCTAATTTTTTCTTTAGATCACTTCTGAATAAATGAAATTATCATTGTTTTAGTCCCTCTCTAGCATTTTTTATGGTGAGCAGTAAAAATATTAAAAGAACTATATGAAATAAAGAACTTTATAAGGAGGATATGTTAAACTTGGTCCCTAGAAGTATTGATGCAGTATTAGGTACCAATACACGTGTCGTATCGGTACGATACGGATACATTGGCATTGTACAAGTAACCGGGTATCATAGGATTTCACACTGACAGCTCAGCTTTTTGTACTTGGAAAGAACTATTAAGATCCAAAACCTGAAAAGGTGGCACTAGTATCAATTTTGATAATGCCAGATTAGTACCCTGGACTTCCAAGTTGCAAAAATTTTAATTTCAACTTCTTGCAGTAATTATTTGTTTGCAGATAATCAGCAGAAATTCTTCAGAAAACAAAACCCAAATAGCGGTAACAAGGGAGAATGTTCTCCTAGAGCATATTGGATATTGCTTACATGCAGTCCGGTTTGTGGGGCCCACATAGATGAGTGTCTTATCAATGGGAGAAGGGAAGATGGAAAGGTATCCTATGGACAAGGTGGGGCCAAAAAATAGTCCCATAGGATTATCCTAGCCCTTGATTAACAACCTTAAAGCTTAATGGCATCTTAACCGTAGTTTTTTTTAGATTCAAACCAACAGCAAGTGAAGGTTCACTGAGTGTAAAATAGGCTTGATGCCAGATCATGGGATGATAAGATTATCAAATGGGCTGCACTGATAAAAGGTGGGCCCCATAAAGCTAGACTGCACATGTCGTATGCTCGTAGGAGAATCTTTCCTGGTAACATAATAGCAGTTTTATGACTAACACTTGAGTCAGATGACACATTAGATTCAGAGACGTAAATTAATTCTAGATGAACACGAGGCATTACCAGAAACATTGCTATCTGAGTAGATGATCCAATTGCAACCCCCAGAGTAAGGTCCTGCATAATAAAATTACATTAACTGGTTAATGCAGTCAAACCAACTAAAATGACAACAAATTAGCAAAACATTGGACAAGAAGCACTCACGAGCTTGTTTTTCATGGCAAACATAATTGCACTTGCATGCTCTGCAGCATTGCCTACTATTGGAAGCAAAATGACGCTAATAAAAGCTACGGGCACATTCAAAGAGTCAGATGCCCCCTGCAAAGCAAACCAACAACACAACAAAATCCTAATTATTAAGTTTAAACTTTAAACCAGTAGTTCTATTATTGTATAGTAATCAGACATCAATAGGACAAGAAGAAGAAAGAAACAGACTTTTGCCAATGAAATCTCTGAGGAAACATGGAGGAACACATACTGCTTAGATGGGATTAATAAAAATGCCACCTAAGCATCAAGGCCTCCATTTTACGCCTTTTTTTAGAATATTTTATACAATAGGGTTTTTTGCCTCAGATTTCAATGTAATAGATGCTCTGCAACATATGTTACCTCCTGTAATTGTCCCAGTTATTTTATAAACAAATTTAACAAAAGCAGTAAATTAAAATTTGGCCAACCCCAAAAATATGCATTAGAGCACAGTTTGCACTGGAATTGCAAGAATTAGCCTAAATTTCGTGCCTTTACATACCACCGAGAACAAAATAGTTTGTGCTTTTATTTATAAGTACAAGCAGTTTAAAGAACAAGTTCAACCAATGATATGGGCATATGGCTACTTGGTCGCTGAATTCTTTCTATTACAATTTTTTTTTCAGCAATGGTAAATTTAATTAACGATAAAAACCCTACAGCCACAGCATACAACAAAAGCACACTTTTTATTGCAAATATGAGCAGAATGCAGCTGAAATTGAAGCATAATATGGTATAGTTCGTGCATTTATATGGAAGTACATGCAGCTTGAAGAACAAGTTCAGCCAATGACATGACTACTTGGTCACCATTATACTATATTAAAGCCAAGCCTTCTAAAGCCAATTTTGACTGTAACCATTGATTTTGACAGGGAGTTATATACCTGCTCTGTAACTAACCCACGTTATCCCCCCACTTCCACATGCAACTACTCTACTTATTCCCACTTTTCACTGTTTTCTTTTCAACCACTTCATTTTCATTCCAAATCTCATATACACTTACTCTATGTATACTCTTCTTTCCTTTCCACCCAAACTTCTCTTACTCTATTTTTACACCACACTCTTGGATTAAAAAAAAAGAGGTACTGTCATAATCCTCTTTTCCGTTGTTTTCTGTCGGTAAGTGTTTGAGGATGATTCTATGTTATTTGAATTTCTTTTTAATTGCTTTTTATGTATGTTGCTGCAAATTTAATTGGTAAGTATGCCGGTGCTTAGCATGGGTTAATGTGCTAGTATTTTTTTTTATTGTAAAGAATGAAAACTATATTGAAGGATAGGGAGGTATTTCATTTATATAAGTACAGGTAATTTGAAGGACAAATTCAATCAACGAATTACCACTTGCTCTCAGTATTTTTTTCAATAAAATATTAAATCAGTCCAGGGTAAAAAGTATAAAGTAAAATGCATAATTGCATAAATCTCCATAATGTCAAATACAAGATGGCTCAGGCCCACTTGGGCCCAATATGGTGACATCCAATCTCGTTGGATTTGGTCAAATATTGCACAGATTTCTTTCCTTCCTTAATTTGATTGTAATTAGATTTAGTCTAATACTCTTTCTTTAATTAGATTGTAAATAGATTAGCTGATTTGTAGAGCTGATTTGTAGCCTGATTTGTAGCCTTTGATAAGGCATCTGTATTCTATATAATGGGAGAGAATCTCCAATGAAAGGACAGAAAATTCATAACTCAAAAGCTCTCTTGCATGCTACGAATGATACATAAAGCTGCCCATACCTAAAAGTTTAAACCCCCCACCCTCTACCTCTTTCCCTAGATTTTACTTCTACCACTTTACTCCATAGAGCTTATTTCTCTTCCCCAATCTCCACCAACACTTTAATAGCAATGCCCAAATTTTTTTCTCTAACGTACCCAATGCCAGCCCTTCATTTTTTTCATCATCATCATCAAAGCCTTGTCCTAACTATGTTAGGGTAAGCTACACGAATTTGGTTTCTCCATTCTGATCTATATTGAGCCAACTATGTACCCAATCCAACCCTTCATTTTTTAAGTACCTATTTATTTCGCCTTCTAATTCAGTAAGTGAACTTCTATCAATTGTCCCCCTTCCCCATCTCAAAAGAATACTCGAGCCATTAATGCCTGACGAAATTTGCGTGGAATTTGAAAAAGGGATAAATAGTACATAGAAGTTTGGTAATTTAATGAGAATGATTTGGCAACAAAAGAAAAATAATGTTTTATCCATGAGGCCATCACAAATAATAGGCGTCTTTCCCAGCTTCCCTTCCTCCTACAAGCTTTGTTTATACCAAGCACCATCATAGGAGATGAATGATATTATGGAATTAATAATGGGATTCAACAGTAAATGAGGCCAAAAAATAATTCATGAGTATTTATGGTAATGGATGGAACCCTTATTACCCAACAACCAAATGGACTAAACAAAAACTGGGCAGGGGCCATTTTGGGCCTGTTTGACAATCAGGTTATTTGGGTCAACAATTATGGATCATCCAGTAATCAGGCACAGTCTCAGTCCATGCATACCCAAATGGGTGTATGAGCTAAATATGCAATAGAGCTGGGCCCTGCCAAGACTAGAAAGACAAACTAGGAACGACGAAGGATCCTGTATACCTGACTACACAAAGAAAATGGCCCAAAAAAGGGCATTGGCCATGATTCTAGGACAGCTTGACAATCACGTGCAGGTTCGGATCCACAGTTATGAACTATCGAGTAAAACAGGTAGGGCGTGAGTCTCCTTATGATGCAGATCAACAGGGGTTAGAAAATTTCATTACCTTTGAAAATAGTTGCAACTCACAACAAAACAAAGGCTACATAGCTCACTAATACAATTAAGAAAGATCCACTGTCTCTTTCAGCTATTCTAAGCTTTAGTCATAGCTAACTTACTTAGCACATCTCCTAAGCAAATTCAAATTTATTTGTAGCTAACTTAAACTATCTTCTGAAGTCGCAACAACCAGCAATCATTCACCTTTTAGATTTAAATTCAGATTCGAATCCCGGCAGCCAACAACATTCAGACTTATTGTGGAACAACCCAATTGGGCCCACCGATGGTGGTTTGTAGCCCTGTTCGGATCTGGACCTGGCCCATCTGGCCCTGACCCACATGTGGGCCAATTTTCATGGGCAGAACACGGCTGACCACGCAGAAAAGCAAATTTCTGCTGGGGCATGGTTCAGCCTTGCTGGCCACCTGAGCTAGCCCATAGGCTACCACATTGCAGCATGGGCCTCCATGTGTGCTGTTAGATCCTCGTTTATGTCATCTTCCCCCAATGTGAAAGAAACTCAACCTCGAGTTTGCTTCTTGGGCAACCACTTCGCTTGCATCTCAATCTCACATAGCAAACTTGGAATTTCTCATTCAGGCGCTTCATCGTTTTGTAGTTTGAGATTGAAGATGGTATTGTTTCTTCAAAATGGCCTAGGCTACTTGAATAGTAAGAAAATGACCAACTTAATCGTCCAGCAGCTGCATATCCTCCCAATATGGATCAATATATTCAGTCACCATGAGTGTATCGTCATGCAATAAGTTCTCCACACTGCAAGAAAGTGATACCACTTTGTTGACTTCATAGACTTCTTGGATCTCTTGTTCCCCACTAGTGTGAGCCCATGTTGTTGGTGGGTATTCATCGGGTAGATTATCAAAGATTGGTTCATATTTGCCTTCTGCCCCTTCAAGTGCTGTGAAGTGCTCGCCAAATTCGCTTGGTACTTGCAACATTCTGTGGAAGTGTGCCCAATTTCATTGCATTTGAAGCATCTGATATTTCTTTTGTCTGATCGAGTGGCTGTCCCTTCATTTCAGGCCCCTGAACCAGCTGTCATTGTGACATCATGCGTTTGGATTAGGTCCTGTTATATAAACCACCGCTGCCCCTTGCAGTGGTGTATCGAGTGTATGTAGATTCTCCTTGTCCATTGCTCTTCTTGGCACGTTTCTCCACAAGGCTCACATGTCTATAATCCTCGGCAATAGTGAAGATTGGACCAAGGCCCATCTAATCAAGGATGGATGGCCTAAGTCCATCTACAAAGAAACACCAGCTGCATGGGCCTTCATGTCAGCTGTCAGATCCTCTTATGTGTCACCAATAGCCAATCCAAATTTGTCCATGTACAACCTTATTAAAGAGCATGCTAAACAGTTTTTGGTTTAGTCAGCTGTCAGCTAGATTTACTTTGCTCTAACATGCATAGGGAATTAGAGCAATAGTTCGGGGATGGACCAGGACAGTAAAATATTTTTGCAGTGCCTCGAGTAGGAAAATCATACCTATTAAAAAATATGATGAGTGAAGAAGTGTGTGGGTACTAAGCGCAACAAATGAATACATGAAAACAACATACAGCCACATTCAACATTACCACATGCTGGTAGGGTCAGGAGAGGGGCTCAAGACTTGTACCCACAGGATGAACACCACAAATAAGTTTGGTTATGGAAGTAACATCATAGATGATATAGAATAACCATAGGTAAGTAGTGTAAAATAACAAGCAAGACAAATTTCATGAAAAAAATAAGGTTCAAAAATTGAACTCTATGTCTTTATCATACCTCTATGGCATTGACAAGGTATTCAGAAAGAAGGGAAACCGAAACTGTCAAAAAAGCAAGCCAGGCAATCGCTTCCCACTTTGTTATTTCAGGTTCTTCATCGCAATCTTCTACTTGACCACCTTCCTACAGTATTTATAAGTATTTAATGTTAATCAGAATAACTAAAAGGAATATGGTGCATATTTTATCTAGACAAGACTTCATAAGAATAGAAGCCAGGGGAAATGTTAAGGCCAGGATTTCAAAGTTATTTCCCATTGAAATACGAAAAATAATAAGTAATAATAACAAAACTACAAATATTCATAATTGTGTGAGAAAAGTAAGAGAACAGTAGTTCAGTAAGACCAAGGGCACACTTCTGAGGGTTTAGTCTAAGCTTATATTCTATTTCAAAATAGTCTTAAAAACACTTTTTCAAACACTTCTATGTGACCTTCTCTAGTTCTAGACTTTACTATTATATCATATACATAGTAATCCATCAGCGTATGCATCATATCATTGAAGATAGCTCTCATAGCACTCTGATATATATGTAGCACCCGCTTCAGGCATAACTTGATAGGAAAGGTGCCCTTCTGAAACACTTTTGATCACACTCTGCTAGGTTCCGGGAAATCCATCCATAAAAGACAAAGATTCAAAACCAGCAGTACTATCTACCAGGATATCATCGCTGATCCTGCTATAGCCAATGCGTGTCTCAGTATCATGACTGAGCGTGAGGTGACGATCTCATCTGAGAAATCCCTCATCTCGGACAGTGTAGCTTGTGAGTTTTCTAAGCGATTCCTGGTGGAAGGCTTTACTAAGGACTTAAGTCCCATCTCACTTTGCGTCTTAAGGGCTTTGCCCTAATGCGTCTCTGCGATTGCTTTAGCTGATCTTGGAGTGAATCTCCAGACCGCATATAGTCTTCGTGGAGCATCCTATCGCGTCTACTCCTGCTCTGGCCCACCTCGGTCTCGTAGGTGGCGCTAATTCTGGTTACTTTGGCATTTGGCTTCGGGCACATCTCCCTTGCCTTGATGAACTGCCTTACCATTCCAATCTGATAGCAATCCATACCACCATACTCTGGAAAAGCCAGCCAAATTAAAACCGGTAAGGGAGATATGCCTGCAGCCGAGTGCACAAGCAACCAGAAACGACGCCACCTACAAGACCGAGGTGGGCCAAGATGCGAGTAGGAGCGATATGATGCTCCGTGTAACTGATAAGCAACTTGAAGATTCACTCCAAGGTTAGCGATCGATACTGCAGAGATACTGTAGGGCAAAGCCCATAAGACGTGAAGCGAGATGGGATTTAAGTCCTTCGTTAATGAAAGTATGTATGACTGATTTAAAAGTGAGGCCTGATTAAGAAGTATATGGCACACATCAAACAAACACTCAATGCAATACACAGCAACATGCCGGCAGGTTAAGTAGATGACAGATTAAGAAGCCGCTTTATAAAATTATGATACCCATATTATTAATATCTGGAATGCAATACAGTTAAAGAAGACCATGGTTTACGTTTCAACTAAATAATTTAAAGTTACAAACCATAAATATACATCATAGAATAAAATAATTATTTTTAAAAAGGTTAGAAGAAAGTTGACATGGTTGTTAGCTGGTAAAGCGTATTAATCTACAATAATCGTGTGCTACTATTCTCCCCTTCAAAAGTAAGTGAAGTTCAATGAACTTGTCTTGCATTGCAGCAAATTTATTGTTGAATCTCCATGGTTGAATTGATGACTTTCCACAGAGTGAAAATCAATTTGCAGGGAATTATGAATCAACTCAATTCTCACACACTGAACAACCTTATGAATCCAACATCCACAGTTGATGAAAACACATCCATTCAGACAACTCTTCAGAAACAGAACTTGCCAAGAAAAACATGTGTAAATGATATAGCCCTACTAAACTGTAACTGAAAAATAATATCAGAACAAGATGAAAGATTGCACTCCCATTTAATTTAAATAAAGCAACTTAGTTAAAAGTATAAAAACATTCCAACTGATCTGAAAAGTAAACCTGTTGCACGCAATGATAACATCTTTTTCACAAATCTATGCAACATTACCTTCGTCAAAAAAACAAAACAAATATTTTGAGGTGTTCTGAAAATGATGGCATCAAGAGAACTCACCTCACCAACAGGACTATAAAGATCCCTGTGACTCTTCAGTTGAAAAAAAAGGTAACTAGCATATGCCACTAGCATTATGCAGCTGCTAAACCTGGAGAGAGCCAACTCTGACTTCCCTACATGAACCTCTGTGTGAGTGAAGTGAAGCACAGCTGGAAACATTATACCCATGACAGCCATCAACAACAACCCTGAGTTCACCACAGCAGTTGCCTGTTTCGAAGGTAACTCCACTTTAGTTTAATTTCTACAGTTGGATAATATGTGTAAAAAAGATTGATACATATGTAAATTCCAAAACGAAATGTTCTTGCATATAGGATGACCAACCTTGTTGAAAGACTGATCTTTTTTATAACGAATTACCCCGCCACAGAAAAAAGCACATCCAAGCACCAACAACATATTTGATAAGATAGAGCCAAGTAATGATTGTTGAACCACCCGTATCATCCCATGCTTTAAAGCATATATAGATATTATCATTTCTGTTGCATTTCCAAATGTAGCATTTAAAAGGCCCCCAACTGCACAAGCCAATAAGTACAACCCTTAACTTATTGAGAGCAAAGAACAAATATGAATAGCCGAAGGTGGAAGAGTCACCGCAATGTTAAAAAAAATAGTTGAATGATTCAAGGGAAGTAGAAACAATAAATAGGAAATGTTGTTGCAGCTTAAGGTAAGAGTTGTACCTGTTGGTCCGGTGTAGCATGCAAGCTGCCTACACCAAATGAATATCACCATGTAATTATCATGCTTTTGAGCAGAAAAGTCTAAAAGTTAAGACTAACACCAATAAAATCTACTGCGAGACAAACTTACTCAGTCGCAAAACCCAAGCGCTCTGCTAATGGTGCAATACCTAACATGCTGAAGAAAAATACCAAGCCCTGCAGTACAAATAAAAAGTTGCCAAAAGATTCAAAACCAAAGCTTGTATAACAAACTATATACACAGAACTTCGAAGCAATTAAAGCCTTAAAAAATGCCTGAATATTGACTGCATGGCCATAAAGTTGCTTTCTGGCAAGACAACCTATCACTGGTTTTACTAGCATACTGCTAAGGAGGTCCAAACTATTTCTTTTTATCAACATTTTCAAGAAAGCAAGGAAAGTAACCAATGAAGTAAGGATGAAAAATAGAAATTTCTGAAAAAGAGACAGGTAGAATGCTTATCCATCAAAATCGGTATTCAATGCGGAATTGCGGATATCCAGATTATCTATAACAGTTATAAAGATAAAAAGATAGAAAAGAGTAACGGACTAAATAAGGATGAACCTGGTAAGTCCTGTAAATGATAGGAACACAAGATCATTCACCAAATTTAATGTTTGAAATGCATCAGATATTGAGTCGTGCTAGAGTTTGGAGTACGGTAAAAAATGTATCCTGCTCAATGTGGTTCAAAATGTCCCTTACAGCAGAACAAATGGCCACAAAATCCACCCATGACAATTCTTGATAATTAATATGCACCATGAATTCTTTTATAACTGAGACCAGTAAGCCTTACATGGTTTCCCGTCACATAATGCAGAACAACCGCCAAAGGACCAAATGGTAATAGAACATTAATCTTTGCTCTGATTAAGACAACATAAATATTCTTGATAAGTCGATTGCGAATCCACTGAAAAGCCACTCGTGGGACATTTATGAGCGGCTTAAAAAAAGAATTAGGGTGCCTCTTTATTGCTACTGTTGATGATGGATTTACAAGGATCTCTGCATCAGACTGAAGGTTGCTCTTATACTCTAAGGGCTCCATCTGCACATCAAAGACAAGGTGTTAGTAAATCAGAACAGTAAATGAAACTAAAAAAAATCATTAAGAAGAGAAAGTAAGAGCATGGTCTAATAGGAATAGAGTGGAAGAGCAAATGTCACAAAGGAGACCCTAAATAGATGGGTTCAGCACATTGACAAGGATTATGATGGAATGACAGAATCAGCTTGATCATCACCTTGAGAGAGAGAGAGAGAGAGAGAGAGAGAGAGAGAGAGAGATTACTTTCATGTATTAGGAAACTTAATCAAACCTATTTGGGCTTCAGAGTTTTACAATAGATCTTCTTTTAGCTGAACTCAGATAGGTGGGATAAGCTTTAATTATATATATATATATATATATTTTTGATCAGTTGATTATATGTTTTATATGGGGCGTGTGCTCAGGTCAGATGTCTCACATAGAAGACCATGAGTGCAAGGATGAAAATAGCGGTAGCTACACCCACCGCCAAAACGCTACGTAGCGGCGTAGCTGTGCGATTTGAAAAAATCGTCAAAAAAATCTACAAAATTTGTAGAAAATCTAAATATCGAAAAATGATAGAAAATGTGTTTTTTTTTCTCGTAAAAGTAACTAAGATAAGAGGGCGTAGCGGTTCCCTCATTGTATGAGGTCCTGTATAGCTGTATAAATAGAAAATAATAGTAATGATAATTCTTTTCACATGTATTCATGTTGCATAGTTTTGTTAACTTAGAAACTTATGAAAGGCTCATTAGAAAAAATGTCATGAAGTCATGACTTCAGACTTAAGAGTACCTAAAGAAAAGAATACCTCTACCAAATGAGGTGTCTAATAGGATGTATCTAGAGAAGAACTCTTTGTATCAACTGTAATTCAGTGAGATCTTGTGTTTTTGGTATTCTTTTAACCATAAAAGGGTATAATAGTTGCGTAGAAATGTTATTTGGAGAGAAGAAGAAAAGAAATAAATCTTATTATGCAATTTAATTTTTTTTCATAAGTAAGAATCTGTCTCACTCCATAGCGACCCTACAGCGGCCTCGTAGTGGACCGTACTGGTTGCTACGGTTGTGAGCGGCACTAAATTCTATTTAGCATAGCTGTCTTCACCGCTACGCCGTAGCGGCTGCTATTTTGATCCATGCATGAAAGACAGCTTGTGGGGCCCACCTAGGGCCCAACTAAGCAAGGATGAGGTTGGGAATGGAAAGATCCAAATGAGAGCAGCCCATATATGAAATTTCAGGTCAATCCCATCATCCTAACCCCTTAATCAGTGGCTCTCAAGTTCAATGGGTTGAAAATCCTCTAGAAAATCTCAATCCAATGGTCTAGTGACTAATCCATTTAGATCCACTGTAAAATTCACAGGACCCTTGACAAGGGTGACGCAAAATTGGATAAATCAAGTAGGGCCCAGGAGCTGTCTTGCATGGTGTTAGACAATTGCACCTGATCATTTACCATCAAATATTTACAACGATGTATGTATAGATAGATAGAGAGAATAAATAGGCATAAATGACTCCTAAATTGCAAATTGATGACCTTGTTACGGGGCCCACTTAGCATAACACCATCAAGAAAGGCTGCATGGTGTGCTAGATGGAAAGGTCTCACCATGGTTTAGGAACAATACAAAATCACCCCAGTTGGAAGACCACTGTTTGGGTTTAAAGTGATTCAACCCAATAGCTGGTATCATATTGATCAGAGTAAATAGGGGAATGCCAAAATCAAGGCAAAGGCTTGATGAAGTGATAAGCTCATAGGGACCCTCATAAGTTTCCAGTTAAAAAGTTCCAACCTGAAATTTCAATAGATATGTACATAGGTAAATTCCTAATGAGATCTGGTAGCAATAGGATCACCATGTGGGAGCCCCCATGATCATCCAAACCCTTTGAAGTCACTTATCCCATTTAAATTGGCAGGTTCAATTGACACTCATCCAACTGTTAATCACCTAGGATTCCAACACAACATATTCGCTATTATCTAAAGGTTGAAACTTCTGAAACTTTGAGACCAATAAGTCAATGGTTAGGATGACTTGATGTACAATGATTTAGGCCTACCCAAGTTCACAAAGGCTTTAACATGGCTCCCCCCCTCCCCACCCACCAAAAAAAAAAAAATTGTTTGGCATGACAAGAGGATCGTAGTTGCATTTCAATCTGCACAAAATATATCTCTCTCTCTCTCTCTATATATATATATATATTATCAGCTGTATAGAATTAAACACAGAAATGCTCAATGTAAATAATTCCTTCTTTTTCTTCACAAGAAATGTAGGGAACTCACTTCAATGGCAGAGATGGAACTTTTGCCCATATCTCACTAGCTCTAGTAATCTCAACAAAAAAAATGTAAGTCCTCCTAAGCAATGATTCATTTATTGCTGCACACAACAAGAATTGCCATAATTAGAGAGATCAAGAAGAATACATAGTCATGGTCAATTATGAACACAACATTAAGATGTCATAAAGGCGCAAACATTCAACACCATACAGTCTAGATGGATCAATAGATTTGAAAGTTGGGTAATTTACAGACTCACAATATTCTCTAAAATATTAGAAAGACAATTTAATCAATGGAAAACTGAATAGGATAAGGATGCTCCTCTTTCATGTGATTCAGGTTTCGTTATTACTAAATTAAAGCGTTTCTTTTCTCGATGGAATGAAGTGTTTTGGACATGGAATATATTTGTAAAAAGCACCAAGTTAGATTGGGTTATGTTTAAGGCCATCCCAAGCTCGCCCAACTCCCAATGCCAACTATACCTGATCTAAAGTTCAGGTTGGGCCACCCAAGTTTCACCACTAAATAATGTAATATTGTAATTACCTTTATAATATAATAAATACCCTTTGAACACTAAACATGCAAGATAAGTATATCAAAGCATGTTATTATAATTTCAGCATATTCCCCTTTGCAGTAGGTCCACCTAAAGCATGCCTAGCATGGAGGTAGGGAGAATGATTTAAAAATCAGCCGATCAATAGAGGACTTGGTCCCTAGCAAGTTGCTTGTGCTTCGCCAACTTGAAATTGATTTTAAAGCCATGGTAGGGAGTGGTGTGAAGGGTCGAAGTGGATTAGATGGTAAAATAAATATCACTCTGATTAAAGAATCTGAAAACCAGATGTTAAAGGATAATTTTTAGTTAGGTCTTTTTATTAAGTCCTGGATGATAGAAATGAACCAATGGATGGTTGGAACTCTTTTTGGGACCCTTCACAGTGCCTCCTAGAGTGTTAACTTTTTGTTGGGTGGCAAGGAAGCATGAGATTTTGACGATTGATAAGTTGAGAAAAAGAAATCATGTGATAGTTAATGCTTGCCCTATGTGCTTACAAGATGAGGAAACTACGCATCATCTACTAATCCATTGCCAGTTTGCTTGTAAAGTTTGTAACTTTGTGCTAATTGCTTTGATATGAAATGGGTTATGCCAGGTATGGTCAAAGATCTTTTTCTACAATGGCGTTTGGGAAGTAAGGGTCGGAAGGGTAAATTTTTATGGAAATTAGTTTTAAACGCTACAGTTTGGAAAATTTGGTTGAAAAGAAATAGAAGAGTGTTTAGAAATGTCAGTAAATCTATTGAGGAGATCACTCAATCCATTGTGTGGAATGTATCAGAGTGGGCATGTATCCGGAAGGAGTTTGGAGGAATCTCTGCGGTATATATTAATTGATCTTGGGTTGCGGTTTTAAAAGGGCATTGGCGTAGAAAAGCAGTTCATAGAGTTGAATGGATACGCCCTCCTCTTAGAACCTTCAAGTTGAATTTCGACGACAGATTTTTAAGGAGGACGCATCAAGGAGGTATTGGAGGTGTGATCAGAAATTGAATTGGAGATGTTGTTAGAAGCTTCTTTGGGCCTGTGAATGCTCTTGATGCTAACCAAGTTGAAGTGTATGCTCTTCTTATTGGGTGCTGTGAATTGAAAAAGATATGTGGGTCATCCTATTAAAGAAGGAGATTCTTTTTCAACAATTCAATGGGCTTCTGGAAAGGCTATTTATCCATGGCGGATTGCGGATTGGGTAGAGGAGGTGCAAGATATTTCTAAAAAGATTGGTGCTTCTTTTTGTCGCATATTACAGGAGGTTAACTCAATGGCAGATGGTCTTGCTAGGGAAGGACTTTCTCGATCTTCTATCATTTTTTTTTGTATAGTTTGTTTTAGTTGCTTTTTTCTTTGTTGTTCGGTAGTTGTTTTTTTGTTCTTTTCTTTTTTTGGTGGAATAAAATTTAACCGTTATAATATTAATATATATATATATACACTCTGATTAGAAGATTTTAACCCTTGATTGTGGAGTCTCAAAATTCAGTGGTTAGAAAGATATGGGTGCAGCCATTCTGTGATTAATCCAATTGTCGATAATGGCTAGATAAGTGCCAAAATAAGTTACATTGATAAAAAAAATATGGATTTGATCATGTATGCTTCCTGCAGTTGACAACTGAAATGGGATGTACAGAACTTGAGAGTTGAGATTGATGCTAGCTTTGTCCATATATGTGTGAGGAATTCCATAGAACACCCTTTTCTGCCATTCTAATCCACATAATAACTTGTAGCTATGGTAAATCCAAACCCCCGAAGAAAGCTAGAGCCCGTGATTTAAAAATCCTCCCAATTTCACATTGATTCAAGCATTTTTGACTAGTGTACAAAAGTATCTGCAACTACATCAATTTAAACTCAATGGTTATGATTACTTGATCAGAATGATAAATGGCCCACCCAATCTCCAGATTTCCTACACAACCCACTCTCCCCTGTTGTTAAATATGTACATGTGGGCTCACAGCTGGGAGACTCATTTGACAGCATCAATTCAAATTTAAATAGACTCCCCAAAGACATTTTCAAAAGTAAAATTCTCTTAAAATCATTATGAAACTGTCAAATTAGCCCACCTGCCTATGAAGTATTCTTGGCTCCAGTCAAAAAATTACATCCCCATTTCAGTACCCAACTACTTCACAAATATCATGTTAACCTAACCAATCGAGAGATAAATGAAAAGTGTAGTCTTATAACCATTTATATTATGTACCTAACCAATACGCCAAAAGCCCCAGGACTAATGGAACGCGTTAAATTAAGCCTTATAACCATTTAGGACCATAATAGACCAACGTCCTCGGCGGCTCTTACTCTGCCGGTAGATAGTCCTTTTCCCCTCTTGGGTCGGCTCCCACTCTGCTCCAGGTAGCCTTCTCCGCAGTGGCTTTCACTCTTGCAGTAGGTAGCCATTTTCTCTATTTTTTTATACGGCTCTCACTCTACTCTAGCTAGCCCTTTCGGGCCTTTCCGTGACTCAAACCCGAGACGTGTTGGTTGGCTCAGATACCAAATGTTATGTACCTAACCCATACACCAAAAGGCCCCGGACTGATTGAACGCGTTAAATTAAGCATTATAGACATTAACATATCATGATAGGACCTTAAACAAAAAATGCATTATTCATGCTGCGACCATTAGAGTACAGATGACCTTCCATTAGACCACAGCGGTTCCAGTTTGTGCATATCACCAAAAATAAATCGATTCAGCTGTATAGGATTCCTCAACAACCCAATCGCAATCCAAACATACATAGACAGATGCAAAACTAAAGAAACTAAGAAATCATCAAGTAAAACACACACACACGGATATATATATATTCATGCAGACATGAGAAATCAATAGAAAGCGAACGAATTACTGACACTTACATGAAATCAACTTGACGAGTGTAGAGAATCCAAGTCATAGACTAAACAGAATACATGATCCAAACAGTGCCCTAAAATAACATAAAATCCAACATATCAGAAGCAGCAGATCCACTGTTTCAAGATGGAGCGAATTGCGAATCGCATCGCATCTCCTTAAAGTTCCAAGTAAATAAAAATCCGTTCCTTCAAGATATTTCGAGGCTCTCGAAGTGATTGTATCCAGAAAGAAAGTATCAATGAAGAGAGACTTTTCAAAGGAGGAAAAGGCCAAAGATCAGGCCGGCAAATGAGAACGAGATCTGTAACTTTTGGAAAGAGACGAGTAGAAAAAGAAGGTCGAGTCTTTTGACAAAACGAAGGTTCTCGGAAGGAACAAAGTTGGACCAATGTGTCTCTCCATCTTCAACGGTCTGATGAACTTTTAAGTTTGTAACTGTACGGTCGGAAAAGTTTGCTTTGAATTTGGGATTAACGTAAGACTATAATTTTCTAGTGAAAGGAGAATGCATCAATTATTTTTTAGAATTTCTGACAAAAACCTTTCTGTGTTTGAGAATATACGTGACACTATGTGATTGATGGCTTGTCTTATGAATTATCATTGATATTTATAAATAAATGGAGTTGGAATTACTTACTGGTGGACCCCGCATGGTCCGCCACATTATCATATTAGGTATGCCTGATTTAAAATTAATTTTATAATGATGGGGCAGACCGTGATTAATTCACTTATTGCGACGCTCGGCCAACTGATCTTCTATTAACAAAATGAAGGTACTTGGAAGGAACTTCTAAGAAAAATTGTGACTCCATCTTCAAAGGTTTGATGGACTTTAATAAGGGTACGGACAAGTTGGTTGGTTGGTAAGTGAGATTCAAGCAAAATTAGAATTTTCTCTCATACATTCATGTGTTTTTTATACCAACCTTCGATTAGGTGGGACTCTGAATTTGAATAAAATATCAAGCCTGTGAGAGGGAAGGCATTGATCAAATTTTCTGCATTTACCTTTAGAATTCCTAAAATTCCGACCCCTTTATTTTTGTAAAATTTCTAAATGTTCAAGTAAATAAAAATAGATTAGAAATTCTCTAAACAATAATTCTTTGTATTCCAATAAAGAAACAGGGACTATTCAGAGGAGTCCGCTTGTGGACGGTGAGGATGACAGCTCCTCTTGCCTCCATCCCCCTGCTATTACGGAGAGAATATTATTCAACAAAGAGTTTGTGATGTAAATATGATAAAAGACAAGTTTATTTTGTAAGCTTTTCTTGGTAAACCCATCGGTTCACCAATATATACAAAAATTGAACCACCTATCAGCATATTATGTAGCTTGGATTCTAGTGGAAAATTGTTGAGTCTCTATCATAGAATCCACCCAAGTAACATCTCAATTGCTGAAAACAAATATGGAGGGTCCCATATGAAGTTGGGACAAATTGCCGAATCACCGATAGATTAGTGGTAAGGCACTTCACAGCAATGCAACATTAACCAAAGTCAATCCCTAGTTTTCACATTAAAGGATCCTAGTGGTAGTACCACTTCAACACTCTAGTGAAAAGAATGATCAAATATATATATATATATATATATATATATGGAGATATTCCTATAATAGATATTTCTCATCCAATGTCAACAACTTAAATATGAGAGCCCCCACCCCTATCTCTCATATAAGGCAAATCTCTCACCTTAAATGAGAGATTGGGTGGGGGGCACTCCTATTTCTCATACAAGGTAAGAGATATCTCTTATAGAAGGGAGATGATCCTATGAGATATTGGGTAGGACTCCCATCTCTCACCTTATACGAGTAAATGTGAGAGCTCCCACTTTATCTCTTATAGTAAGGTGAGAGATATCTCTCATATGAGCATCTCCCATATATATATATATATTCATATATTTAATATGTTATCAATCCCAGATGAGTCAAACTATGGTGTATGGTAAAATTATGTTAGATGAAATACAAGATTTTAAGTGGTTTAGATGATTATTTGTTCGCTCCACCATAAAAGGCTTATGAATCTGTGTCTGTGAAGGCCCACAATCGAAAATCTATAACACCTTTTAGATACTCTTTTAGTTTTTCCTTTTTAACCTTACAATTTATTCAACTGGAATTCAACGAGGGATAATAGAAGATGATGGAGTGATTTTGAGCCCTTGGACTTTCACTTGTGGGGAGACTACAAATTGTGGTTCCGTCCAACTCGTAGGGCTAACCTGGATGCATTCCTATCATAGGAGGTAGTATAGAAGAAAAAGCAAATTTAATAGATAAAGTCATGTGAAAAACCAACAGCATTGAATTATCCTAGCCCTTAAATAATTTTAAAGTTTAATGGTCTTTTAAGCATATATATATTTTTTAACATTCAATTCAGTGATGACAAACATAAGATTCAACATGGTGTCAAATCATGGATAAGGGTGTGAAATGAGCTGCACCAATCAAAGGTGGACCCTATAAATGTGGACTGTAGATGTACTGCTCATGGAAGAGAACTCCTGTAGCCCATTAGAGGAGGTGGATTCATGGATTGGACTCTACCCGAAATTCACAGTGCTTGTGTATGGCGTGTTGTTAGCAATACCATGCAAGGCGTCTGCGTCAGGTCAAGTTTACCCATCAAGAAAATCAGGTTAGACGTGTCAACCCGAACCTTGTTAAAGAAAAGAGTCGAGTTTCGTTCAGGTCAGTTTATGGATTGAATTGCATAACCTGACCCGTTTATTAATTGGGTTGATAAACATGTTAAGTTAGCTAGCATGCTTTAATGGAGAATATGCTTTCTGCTTTTATATATATATATATATATATATGAGGAGTCCTCTCCTCAGCTCAAGTGCAGCATAAAATCCGCTCAAGCATGCCACTAACTACGTGCGACAAAAAATGTCGTCTGCCCGCCAAAATTTTGTTTTCGTTCTCTGTTGGACTGGGCCCTTTTTCAAAAGAGAAAAAAAATGATAGAGTACACATCTCTTCTTCTCTCTGAAACCCCCTCTTCTCTCTGAAACCCAATCTCTCTGTTTCTCTCTCTCTCTCTCTCTCTCTCTCTCTCTCTCTCTCTCTCTCTCTCCCTCTCTCTCCGTCGCACAGGAAGAGAACAGAGCCTCCTCCCTCTCACTTGTCTCGTCTCATCTCTGCGTCAGCGAGCAGGACCTCATCTCATATTCTCATCTTTGCGTCTCGTCTCATCTCTGTGTTAGCGAGCAGAGGATCGCTCTACTCGTCTCCTCTGTGATCTTCGTCGCTAGCTGCGAACAATGGCTGCTCACTGCTCTGGCCCAGTACCCGATGTCTTTCTCTTCTTCTTGCTCGGAATGAAACCCACCCATTCTTTTCTCTTACATGTCGTTGATTTTTTGTGGATTTAAGGTTTGCTTTTGATGGATGAGTCTTGAATATGTTTATGTGCTACTGATTGCTTGTGATCGTCATGTTTTCTTGTTTTCAGTTCATTTTGTTGTTTTTCATCTCTTCTTGTGTAAGATAAAACATGTATCTTGTTGTTTTGCTATGTTCTTTTAGTGGATTAGATTTCTGAGTCTTTGAAAAATTGTTTTCCTGTTTACATTTGAACACTACCTGATGGTTTCCTAGAGACATTGACCAAGAAAACTGTTTTCTTTCTTTTTTTTAATAACAATGAACGGTTTTTTCCCTAATGAGGAAGCTTTTAGGGATTTGCCTGTGAATCAAATTTAGTCTCTCTTAAGTTTGAAATGGGTTCATTTTGATTTCCTTGATGAACTGATTTCTGGTTCTATTTTGCTGGATTGGTACCTGCTTTTTTTTTTTTTTTTCTGACTGCAGATTTTTTCTGATTTTGCTGAGTTTCTCATGTCATCATCATTGCTGTAAATGGGAACTGAGTTGGCTTGCTTCTATTGCAGGCTTCGGAGCATTCAAGTATTGGAGCTGATCTTTGGCTATTGAGCTTTGAGTACCTAAAGATCATTAATTTATTTGATAGTTGAATGTAATTAAACAATAATTTCTGTGACATTGTGTTGGTGGTTGTGGACTTTATTGAACATGTATTGATCAGTAGTTGGTCTTGCATTTTGATTCTAAGATTGCCAAGATATGTTCAGCTTCTTTGCCAAGATATGTCCGCCCAACATGTAATGCTGTCAGTTTATCATGTAGGTTGTTTAATACTTACCATGTAGACAATTATTGAGACCCATTCAGACGGACTAAAATGACGTGTTGCACAGAATCATATCATAAAAAGATTAGCAGCAGTGACTAATGCTCTAAAGATTTGTACCTTAATCGTTTGCTATAAGGACAATATGTAATAAGAGGATTGCATGGATATGGCTATGAAAATGCCTTTGGTCGTGGTGGTGTCTTGTAAGAAACTCTTTCTTGTTTTATCCAGCCACTCTAATATGATGGGAGATTATTATGATGGTTGCAACTTCACCATTTAATTAAGATGGTTATGATGGCCAACCTCTAAGCTGCATTAAAGCTTTCCAGTTACAAAATGCTCTTGTAAATATCGTGCACCGAGATGGGTTTAGTAAAACATGTCTAATTTGGGCACTATTATGTAAGATCAATCTATTATTTTGAACATCTAATTAGCTCAAACTCAAGAATTAATTATAAATGGCACCTAAATTTCTCTTTAATGTGGTTTTTAGTGGTTGTTGACTATAAGATCCAGCCATGACAATCCTAAAAATTCAACTCGTGAGAAAACAAGCGTAGTATTAAGTGGATGGGTGTCTTGCTTAATTGGCAAGAGAAACATTTGCATTACATTCTGCCAACTTTAATGCCTGCCTACCAAAATCCACTATTTCATACAAAGCATGTCTAACCATTAAGAACAATAACTACATCACTCCAATAGACTTACAAGTCCATTTTTCGCACACCAAATATATATAGCAAAAAAGAGAACAATGACAATCATATAGGCAAATCTATTTTCACAGTTGCTTCCCATATTTTGGCGTTGTATACTTTCTCTCGTACGTCTAATTTCTAGCTTCATTTATTCAATGGAGCCTTTCATTTCTTCCATTTTCGCTTCAATTTGGTTTCGTCCTGAATTTGATCGTTGGGAATCCATTCCGACGCAACTTCATCTATTGGAGGACATATCCATATTCAAACTAAACCACAAATGATAAAAATATGGTGATGAATTAGATTAGATATATTCAGTTTCTTCACATATAACCACAAAATAAGATGAGATGGGAAATGATGATGATGTGAGAACTCAGCAAAATCAGAAAATAACTATAATCAGAAAAGAAAAGAAAAAGCAGGTACCAATCCAGCAAAATAGAACCAGAAATCAGTTCATCAAGGAAATCAAAATGAACCCATTTCAAAGTTAAGAGAGACTATATTTGATTCAGACACAAGCAAATCCCTAAAACCTTCCTCATTAGGGAAAAATTCAGACACAAGCAAATCCCTGAAACCTTCCTCATTAGGGAAAAATCGTTCATTGTTATTAAAAAGAAGAAGAAAGAAAACAGCTTTCTTGGTCAATGTCTATAGGAAACCATCAGGCAGTGTTCAAAGGTAAACAGGAAAACAATTTTCAAAGACTCAGAAATCTAATCCACTAAAAGAACATAGCAAAACAACAAGATATAGGTTTTATTTGACACAAGAAGAGATGAAAAACGACAAAATGAACTGAAAACAAGAAAACATGACGATCTCGAGCAATCAATAGCACAAAAACATATTGAAGACTCATCCATCGAAAGCAAACCATAAATCCACAAAAAAAATCAACGACATGCAAGAGAAAAGAATAGGTAGGTTTCATTCGGAGCAAGAAGAAGAGAAAGACATCAGGTACTGGGCCAGAGCAGCGAGCAGCCATTGTTCGTAGATAGCGACGAAGATCTCAGAGGAGATGAGCAGAGCGATAATCTGCTCGCTGACACAGAGACGAGACGAGACGCAGAGATGAGACCAGACAAGTGATAGGGAGGAGGCTCTGTTCTCTTCCTGTGCGATGGAGAGACGAGAGAGAGATTGGGTTTCAGAGAGAAGAAGAGATAGCGTGCTCTTATTGTTTTTTCTCTCTTTTGAAAAAGGGCCCAGTCCAACAGAGAACAAAAACAAAATTTTGGCGGGCGGACCAAAATTTTTGTCGCACGTAGCTATTGGCATGCTTGAGCGGATTTTACGCTGCACTTGAGCTGAGGAGAGGGATCCTCTATATATATATATATATATATATATATATATATGAGGGAGGCTCTCCTCCACTGCAGTGGAGGAGAGCCTCAGCTGGGCTCACGTGGGATTAAGACAAATCGTGTGGAATGATAAGTGATGAACGAAAATGAACAGTATTGGCGCCCAAACGAGAGAGTGAAATGAAAAAAACGCAGTGGAGGCCATTTCCCTTCTTCTCTGCTTCTCCACTCTCTGCGACCTTCCTCTCCACGCTCTCTCTCTCTGCAATCGCCCTTCCTCTCTCTCTTTGCTAGTTTCCCTTCTTCTCCAGCGATCTTCTCCACTCTGCTGCTGCGATCGGTCTGCTGACTCCCTGCTCACGATCTCTCTGCGCCCTTCCTGTGAGCTCGCAGTTGACTGGTGCAATCCTATCATACATTTTAAGCTTTGAGATGGCTTTAGGATCACGCTGAACACTACAAGGGATGACCTCAAATCCGACTATCTCATACCCAGGTGCCATGCCCGTTTCTTTAATTACACCCATGCCCTCTTCTCCTGTACCCATTATCTGAAGGGGACTCTTGTGATACTCGTGAATTAGTACCTTGAATTTCAGATGATTTATGATATAATATTGAGAACTTCCTACGGAACTGTAACCCACAGGAAACCCTGTCCATTGAATATTTATTCCATTGTACTTAGCAAACCTTGCCACAGGTAACTTGTCAAGAATCATGTTCACCTGATAGAGATCATTTGTTCTCTGCTTCAAGAGTTCTACATCTTCTTCGGTTAAAGGATTTGAAGTGCAGAGATAAAGTGACTCATTGATGTTCATGCGGAAACGGTAAGGGGAGTTAACAATCTGATTACCCATAAGGAGTTCTCCCAAGTTCTCTGCTCTCTTTCCTATACCGCCATGAGGTATGCAGTAAGGAAGGCTGTAATAGCTGAAAGGAAGCTGGGTCGAAATTGAGGTAATCGAATTCGCCAGGACATATAGCTCTTCCCCTTGTGAGTAAGCTTTCCTGTATAACTCTGAATAATGTCCATTGCAAATACAGGCAAAGAAACACAAGAAGCACAATGGAGAGATGGTCAAAGAGATCTTCGGGATCGATAAGGCAGCCATTGGAATATTCCACACAATACAGAAGAATGGCAACAGATATCCAGGCAATAAATTTATATCTTTCCACTACAAACTTCTGAGGCTCGCCCCAAACATGCAACCTTAAACTTTTTTGGTGTAGACTTTAGCTTAAGAACACTGACAGGGAGTCAGCAGACCGATCGCAGCAGCAGAGTGGAGAAGATCGCTGGAGAAGAAGGGAAACTAGCAGAGAGAGAGAGGAAGGGCGATTGCAGAGAGAGAGAGCTCGCGTGGAGAGGAAGGTCGCAGAGAGTGGAGAGGCAGAGAAGAAGGGAAATGGCCTCCACTGCGTTTTTTTCATTTCACTCTCTCGTTTGGGCGCCAACACTGTTCATTTTCGTTCATCACTTATCATTCCACACGATTTGTCTTAATCCCACGTGAGCCCAGCTGAGGCTCTCCTCCACTGCAGTGGAGGAGAGCCTCCCTCTATATATATATATATATATATATATATATATATAGGGAGGGCCTCTCCTCAGCTCTTACTGAGGAGAAGGTCCGCTCCCCACGTGTGGGTCAACTACAGTGAATACTTTTCATCGAAAGGAAGCCCGCCCAATTTTTGATGAAAATAATTCACTGCCCCCGCCCATCAGAAGATCAACTCTTTCAAACGCTTGAAACCCATTTCCCATCCCAACCTCTCTCTCTATCCCTTCCATCCAAAGTGCTCTCTCTGCCAGCACCGGAACTCCGTGCGCAGCCAGAAATCGACCCGACCCCAGGCTCTCTCCTGCGACCGCCGATCGTCCCCCAGGTTTCGTCTCTCTTCCACGACTGCGGCCGTCGATCGTCCCCAAGCTTCGTCTCTCTCCCGCGATCGTCTCTCTCTCTTTCTCCCTCGCGACCGCTAGGTTAGGGATCCGCCCTCCCTCTCTCTGCTTTTCAGTTTTTTCATTAAATGCACTGCAACCAGTTGAAATGGAATCTGGGTTTTTTTTTTCTTTTATGTGCAAGGTATGGGTTTTGTTAGATTTGACAGATTCAATTTGAGATTTTATGGTGTGTGGTGGGGATTTGAGGGTTTGGGGGTAGGGATTTTAAGGTTTTGGGTTTTTTACCCTTGAATTCCTATCAAGATGGAAATGAAATGATCGTTTTGGTTTGGAAAGAGAGAGAATGCCTCTCCTTCCATCTCTTGTTCTCTCCCCCTCCCTCTGCATTTTTTTTTCCAGCAATGCAGTGTCTCTGCTTCTAGCCATTCAATGTAAGTCCATGCAATGGACATGGACAGTCCAGATAGAAGCTCGCACTGCACCTCTGCACGATCTTTCCATTTGAGCTTAAACGACACTTGCCCTAGTGAATTTGCGATGTACTAAGAGAATGACAACATTTTGTATTTACTGTTAAATTCCATAAAATAGATCAACAAGCATCAACATGGATAAAATAACTCAACACAAATGAAATAGATCAACAATGAATACCATATTTGTTTGGATTAATTGAATACCATACTTTTTACACTAAATACCATACATTGGAAGTCCAATGTAAGAAAGAACCAGAGTTTGTTTTTTTTTCCCCCTCTGTTTTTTTTCTCTGCCAGCTAGTTTGATATGGGGTTTGGATGCCTTGGATTGAGGGATGTTTGTGTTCCGACAGGTTTAGGACGGTTCAAGAAAAAAAAAAAGACAAAAAAAAAATAAAACAGTCCCTGTGTAGTGGAATGTCTTCAAGAGTTATTTTTCTATGATTCTTTCTATCTTCTTTTTTTTATATATATATTTAATCAGCAATGATGAAAGTCTTTGATCTCATCAAGATCATACAGTCTATGATTCTTTCTATCTTCTATGATTATTGCAGTCCAGTATTTGTTTGGATTAACTGACTCTGGTTCTTGACTTACATTGGACTTTGCATTGTTTAAAAAAAAAATTTATACATTGTGACAATTAGCTGAATGGAAACAAATTAAAATGGAGTGTCAAAAATGCAGATTGACTCTTATGACACAACATCGATTCTGCTCAAAAGGGTGTAGAAGACAACATCCTTTCCTTCAATTGGTAAGATACTTCAGCTCAAAACCTTTGGTTTTGGGCTCTAAAAGTTATCATCTTTGGTTTGAATTTCTATGAGCTTCTTAATGGAAAATATAGAAGTAAGAGACCCTTTATATGAACAATTGTATACCATAATATATTATTTGTGTTACAGTTTCAAGATGGATAGAACCTCCTCATCAACAACATGTTTGCATTATCCAGATGTGGGAGAGGATATGACCCCAAAAGTGGGGATGAAGTTTGATAATTTAATGGATGTGTATGATTTTTATAATGCTTACGCGAAGCTTGTTGGGTTTAGCGTAAGAAAATATTCAACTCGTACTAAGGACGGAGAGGTACTTTGGAAGCGATATTTTTGTTCAAATGAGGGTAAAACAGATGAGAAACATTGGAAAGATAAGGAATGTGTTCAAAGGCATCGGATGGAAACAAGAGAAAATTGCAAGGCTCAGCTGCAAATTAAAAAAGATCAAGCAGGTGGTTATATAGTGTCCAAGTTTATTCTCGAGCATTCCCATTCCCCCACCACTCATAAAAGATTCATGTTGAGATCACATCGAAGGGTGCCGAAATCAAAGAAACAATTAATAAATACACTTGATTTTGCCAATATTCGAAGCACCCAACAAATGGTAATGTTCGGAAAGCAGTCAGGGGGACTTGAGAAGATTGGATTTACAAATAAAGATGCTGAAAATCATCGTAGGAATGAGAAGGAAAAGAAAAAGGGACTCGATGGGCATATGTTATTTCAACATTTTGAAAATCGAAAAGAAATGAGTCCTGGCTTTATATATAATATAGAGAGAGATGAAGATAACAAGGTAACACATGTATTTTGGGCAAACCACACATTCCGTACATCATATAGTGTATTCGGTGATGTTGTAACATTCGATACAACATATAAGACGAATTGTTATTGATTAATTTTTTCTGCGTTCGTAGGTTGCAACCACCATGGTCAAACCACACTATTTGGATGTGCGTTCCTCCCAAATGAAAAGGCTGAGACATTTGAGTGGCTGTTTAATAAATGGCTTGAAGCAATGTCAGGTGGTCCACCGAAAGGAATTATAACAGATCAGGATTTGGCGATGACAAAGGCCATACAAAAAGTCATGCCGAAAACTATTCATCGGTATTGCTTATGGCACATTTTGGACAAACTACCAACAAATTTAGGTGGGGTTTCTATTCAAAATGAATGTTTGATTGATAGTATAAAAAATGCGTGCATGAATCTGACTCTCCAGCTGAATTTGAATGTGAATGGAAAAAAATCCTAACAGAATTTAAGGTTGCGGACAATGAATGGTTGACACAAATTTTCAAGATTTGGGATATGTGGGTACCAGCATTTTTAAAACACACTTTCTTAGGAGGTATGTCAACTACTCAGAGGAGTGAAAGTATGAATGCCTTTGTAAAGCACTATGTATAATACAAAAACACACTTCTTGATTTTATATTGCGTTTCGAGCAAGGCGTCAAACGATTAAGATATCTTGAAAACAAAGAAGATTACGAGTCAAGCAATGGGAGACCGAAGCTGAAGGCATATTCTTCAATGGAAAAGCAAATGGTGGATATATATACAAGAAATGTTTTTTACAAGTTTCAAGATGAGCTATTCATGACTATGTCAATTGTTCCATTACTTGTGAATGAAGATGATGTCATGTGTATCTTTAGCGTGAAATATTTGACGAATGAAAATGAAATCGAAATATATGTTTTGTAAAGAAAGAGGATAAGCTTGCATATTGTTCGTGCAAAAAGTTTGAGTTTGAAGGCATCCCATGTCGTCATGTATTGTCCGTCATGAGGCAATTTTGTATCAGATATTTGCCCGAACATTACATTTTGAAGCGATGGACAAAGAAGGCTAGAGTTGGGACATTTGTTGATAAAGATGGAGTTGAGATCGGATCTCATTGTGCTGACTCATTTATGGCGAGACATAATCATCTATCTTGTATTTTCAATGTGCTAATTAAAGAAGCCATCTCATCAAAAGAATGTTATGAAATTTTGGTTAGTAAGTGTTTGTGACTTTTCCGCAAGTATACGGTTGTCTCAAGTAATATAGACTATGTAAGTCCGAATATCGTTCCCACGAGGATCGTTACAAGAGAAATAACAATGATTAATAAAAAGGAGTATCAACTCAAATATAGCTAACAAATGCGAATGGAGATAACAAAAACAAGAAACAAGAAACAAGATAATAACAAGGAAAATAATAAAAAAAAAAAGCAAACTAAAAGAAAACAAAAAAACTAGATAACAAAGAGATATAAGTAGAAATAGAAGAACAAGGTTAGTAACAAGTTAGTAACGAAGTTAATGACAAAAGAAAAACAACAAGGTTAATAACAAGAACAAATGAATAATGTTAGATAGATCAAATGAGTAAGTGTGTGAAAATAAGTGAAAGATCAAGATAGAAATAAACTAAAAGCATCAATAAAAACTAACTAATAAGGAGAACAAGATAGAAAATGAGTGAATGGAGATCAAAGGAAATGCTAAAAGTGTAAAATCAAAGGAGGAATAAAAACAAACACATAGAAGGTATGAACAATTAAGCTAATGTATATAATGGTGTGGATAGAGAAATGGAGTGTGGGAATTAAAAACAAGAGAATGAGTGTGTGGGAATGTGAATACAATCAAGCTAAAGTAAAAAAATAAGCAACAAGCAATACTAATGGATAGATTGAATCATCTAGAATCCACTAAGTGACACTAATCCAATGCTAATGCTCTTCTAATTTCCCAAACAAATACTCAAATCTAATGACAAATCAATGCTTAGATTTGAAAAATATAACTTTAAAGCTCTAAGATAGAAATTAACAATCTAATAACCAAGATTTTCTTCCCTTCATAAAAGAAAAGATTCCTAATAACTATCTATCAAAAGTAAGCATAAACCATCAAAAGATACTAACTCCTAAGCATGATTTATCAAACCTAAGCATAGATAGTAAAAAGAATGCTAAGAAATAAAATAAGCATAGAAGGTTGCACAATGCAATGAAGACAAATCTATTCTAACATATTAAGCACATAAACAAGGGAATTAAAATAAAGAGCATAAGCAAAAGGAAAAGTATTAACTTAGCTTCATCTAGAAGATCCAATCAAAGTGATTAGCCACCCATTGGAGAAGACAAAGCTTTCATTATAAATCTTCAAATTTTACAAGGCTTTCCTCACTTTCTCTCTACAATTGCTCTCAATTACATGAATAGCTTAAGTAAAGAGGAGGAGGCTCTCCTTGCTTGTATATCTAATGCCTAGAGCTCCCTTCCTTATATAGAGATATTTGCCTTGCTCTTTTTGGTTTCTTTTCGATGTGGGACTTCACAAGAATGGAAATATAAACATATGAATGTAATTCTCGTGTTAGAAAACAGTCCCCAGATTGATGTGCAATTTTGACCCCCCAAACGTCCGAATTGGGAAAAATGTTGTGAAATATGATTTGTAGATCTTAGAACAAGCTTTCCAATGCTTCTGAGATCACCTCAATCGGACATCCGAGTGAAAAGATATGGTCAAAATACCAACCCAGGTCTTTCATTTTTCTTCTTATTGTTGGCCTATCTTTGTCATTTCTTCATCCAATTGTCTTCCAAACTTAGCCTTACTCTCTTTAACTCTTGAATCTCAACTTTAATCTTCAAATTAATCTTCAATTAACACCTACAAAGAGAAATTAACATAATTGAGAGTATTTTTTAACATATTTTGTATGGAGGACATTGGAACTCATAAAAATGCATAAAAATGGCTATCTATAATGGAAAGATATGAGCAAAGCATGATGAGGAGGAAATTTATTATTTTTATACTAAAAATAGTGTTTTGAGTTCTTTTATCTTTGAAACCTCATAAAATAATGCTATGAAAGTGTATTTTTTGTGAACTCATCACACCCCCAAACCTACATTTTGCTAGTCCCGAGCAAAATAAAAGAAAACAAACTATATGCAGAAAATGATAAAAAAACCCTAACTCACTTTCGCAGGAATCGCGGCTGCACTTAGCTCGTGCAACAAGCCATTTAAACCCCTAAGTTTCCCTTAGAGGACGAGTTTTGTCTCGTGAGGGTTTTCAGCGAATAAATCCCACAAAATTCTTTTTATTTATATCCTCGGGTTTTTAGCAAGCTAATAAAAATGAGTGCAAGTTTAGAACACTATCCAATTGCTAAAAATCTTTCAAGGATGCTCAAGTCCCGGAGTGTATTTGAGTGAGTTTAGCCAACACTTGTGCGGTTTTGGGTTCTGAGAAAACACAAATTTGATCACCTTCTAAATCCATTCGTTTTGACTTCAGCCTCACAGTCATACTCTCAGAAATAAAATCGCTTAGATTTTCTGACTTATCACTCTATATGTGAGTATTGGTAAGGCAAAAGGACTCACATATCTTTTTGAAAATGAAGAATTTTTGGAGAATTTATCTCATGGAAAGAACAACCATTTAACTGAGGGTGAAAATGCTCACTCAACATCTCACTTGTTTAACATCCTAACTTTTCCTGAAATCCAATAGGTCTTTTATTGGTTGTAATGGGGTTAGGGGAAAGGGTTTGGTAAAAATGGAAAATGAGGTTTTAGGGTTTCTGAGAAGGTAAGATCTTGAGTTTTCTTCGAAGGAATTTTCTTCGATTCGACTTCACTTTTTCCTTTTTTTTTTTTTTTTCTTTTTCCCCTTTTTTTTTCTTTTTTTTCTTTTTTTTTTTTTTTTTTTTTTTCGAGAAGATTTTTTTTTTCTTGGATAGATCATGTGAAGTATCAACAATGCACACTTCCTTCTTTCTTTATCTTTTCCTTCCTCTTCTAAAAAACAATCGGTTGAAGGCTTTTTATTTGGGTGGAGAGGCTTTGGGAATTTTTAAAGAAAAATGTATAAAGGATAATTGCTCAAAAGGGGTTACTATGGAAATGTTTTTATAGGTAGGTTTTTAATGGCCATGAGGTTTTAATTTTAGATTGCCTATCATCACTTTACCAGGTCTAGAAAGGTGCTCACAAGCTACAAGTCAAGGTTAGTTCGCAATTTTGATGACACCCTCAATGGTCGGAAAGAAATAGGCACTAATGAGATAAAAAGAAATGTGCCGAAAACTACGAGTTTGAGTAGCTCTTCATTCTACTCGGAATTAGCGCAGAAGAGTCCTTACCTTGAAGGAATAGAAAGGCTCTACACTCAATTGGTTTAGTCTCCACTAGTGATTTGTCAGGGTCACTCATATGTGCTCACTCTTCACTTGGACTACACTCATGTGGCTAAATGTGCAAGAATTTTTCCAAGACTTGATTTTGAGACATTCATTTTAGGATTTGGATAGTATGGTAAACTAAGATTTCGAAACTTATTAACAAGCTAAAATCCCATGGAAATTTTTCTTTCTTTTTTTTTTTTTTTTTTTTTTTGGAGAAATTAAAAAAAATACTAAATATTTACAGGCAAATACATGTGTGCAATGCAGTACCACACCCCCAAACCTAAATCAAACATTGTCCTCAATGATATGCAATGCAAAATGATAAATGGACAAGAAAAGAAGAAAGAAAAAAAATGGAACGCCTTACCATCGGTTGATGCAAAAAATGAATATTGGGTTGCCTACCAACCAGCGCTTAGTTTCACTTTATCAACCCGACGTGACCCTGAAAATTACTTATGCAACATACACAGGGTCCTGAACAAGGGTTTCTTCGACATCCTTGTTCTTAAGCTCCAAAAAAGGTTTCAACCTCTGACCATTGACTTTAAAAACATCCCCATTCTTGGGGTTCTCAATCTCAACTGCCCCATGAAAATAGACAGTGCGAACAATGAAGGGTCCAGTCCAGCGGGATCTCAGTTTTCCTGGAAAAAGATGCAGGCGAGAATTATACAGAAGAACTTTCATGCCCGGTTCAAAGGATTTCCTCAAGATAGATTGATCATGGTTTCTCTTCATCCGATCCTTATAAATCTTGGCATTCTCATAGGCGTCATTTCTAAGTTCCTCCAGCTCATTGAGATGCAACTTGCGTAGGTTACCGGCTTTACTTAAATCAAAATTGAACATTTTGATGGCCCAGTAAGCATTATGCTCCAATTCTACCGGCAAGTGACATGCTTTCCCAAAGACCAATCGATATGGAGACATGCCGATCGGGGTCTTATAGGCAGTCCGATAAGCCCATAAAGCGTCTGTCAATCTTAAAGACCAATCTTTCCGGGTAGGATTGACTGTCTTTTCCAAAATTTGCTTTATTTGCCTATTAGACACTTCCACCTGTCCGCTAGTTTGTGGGTGATACGGAGTAGCAACCTTATGAGTAATAGAATACTTTTTCATCAGATTCTCGAAGGTGCTATTACAAAAATGACTCCCACCATCACTGATAATCACCCTGGGGGTACCAAATCTAGAAAAGATGTTTTCTTTAATAAATTTGATAACCACGTGACGGTCATTCGTTCTGGTTGGAATCGCCTCTATCCATTTGGAGACATAATCTACAGCAAGCAAAATGTATAAGTTGCCGAAGGAACTCGGAAATGGACCCATGAAGTCTATGCCCCAAACATCAAAAATTTCCACAATAAGCATCGGATTTAAAGGCATCATGTTCCTCCGCGTAATTCTGCCTAATTTCTGACAACGTTCACAATGCAAACAAAAGGTGTGACAATCCTTGAAAAGGGTGGGCCAGTAAAATCCGCACTGCAACACCTTTGCTGCGGTCTTTCTAGAACTAAAATGCCCACAACAGGCATGGTCATGGCAGAAGGATATCACACTTAAACAGTCCTCTTCTGAAATGCATCTCCTAATGATCTGGTCTGGACAGTACTTGAACAGGTATGGGTCATCAAAGAAGAAATGCTTAACCTCAGACAAAAACTTGGACCTATCCTGTTTGGACCAGTGATCAGGCATCTGTCCAGTGACCAGGTAGTTAACGATATCTGCAAACCAAGGAAAATGGGAGACACTCAACAATTGTTCATCCGGGAAACTCTCGCTCAATGGGATGCTCTTATGCTCGAGGTCTGACGGTAATCGAGAGAGATGGTCAGCTACAACATTTTCAGAACCTTTCTTGTCCCGAATCTCAAGGTCAAACTCTTGTAACAAGAGAATCCACCTAATCAGACGGGCTTTTGTATCTTTTTTCATCAACAGGTACCTAAGGGCCGAATGATCGGTGTAAACTATGACTTTAGACCCAATCAAGTATGGTCTAAACTTTTCCAGGGCAAAGACGACAGCTAACAGCTCTTTCTCTGTGGTTGTGTAATTCAACTGAGCATCATTCAAGGTCCTACTGGCATAATATATGACATGGGGCGATTTGTTCACTCTCTGTCCTAGCACAGCCCCAAGAGCATGGTCAGAAGCGTCACACATGAGTTCAAAAGGAATTGTCCAATCAGGTGGCTTTATTATCGGGGTAGAGGTTAACTCCTTTTTCAATTGTTCAAATGCTTGTAGGCAGGGTTCATTGAAGACAAAAGGCATATCCTTAGATAGCAGATTGCACAAGGGTGCAGCTATCTTGCTAAAATTCTTAATGAACCGTCTATAAAAACCTGCATGGCCCAAGAAAGATCTGATATTCTTCACCGTTTTTGGCGGTGGCAGGTTGGAAATGAGTTCAATTTTGGCCTTGTCAACCTCAATGCCATTCTCAGAAATAACATGGCCCAAGACAATTCCTCTTTTCACCATGAAATGACACTTCTCCCAATTCAAAACAAGATTCTTCTCTTGGCATCTCACTAAAACAAGGTTCAGGTGATGCAAACATTCCTGGAAACTACTCCCATGGACCGAAAAATCGTCCATAAACACCTCTAAGAATCGTTCGACCATGTCCGAAAATATGCTCATCATACACCTTTGAAATGTCGCAGGTGCATTACACAACCCAAAAGGCATGCGCCGGTAGGCAAATGTACCGAAAGGGCATGTAAAAGTTGTCTTGTCCTGGTCCTCTGGTGCTATAGGTATCTGATTATAGCCGGAGTATCCATCAAGGAAACAATAAAAGGCATGACCGGCTAGTCTCTCAAGCATCTGGTCCATAAATGGGAGGGGAAAATGATCTTTACGGGTGGCCGAGTTCAACTTTCTATAGTCAATGCACACTCGCCAACCCGTCTGGGTCCTTGTAGGCACTAACTCGTTCCCCTCATTCTTTACAACAGTTATCCCTGACTTTTTTGGCACAACATGGACTGGGCTCACCCATGAGCTGTCCGAAATAGGGTAAATGATACCTGAATCCAACAGTTTCAGAACCTCCACTCTTACGACATCCTTCATTGATGGATTAAGACGCCTCTGTGGTTCTCTAGAAGTTTTTGCATTTTCTTCCAAATGGATCCGATGTTGAACCACAGATGGGCTTATTCCTTTTATATCTGCAATTGTCCAGCCTATAGCCTCTTTGTGATCCTTCAGGATTTCAATCAATTGTTGTTCCTGGACTTCTTCCAGGTCTGAGGCTATAATGACGGGGAGGGTCTCAGCTGGGCCCAAAAACACATACTTGAGGGTGTCAGGTAGTGGTTTCAGGTCGAGCTTGGGCGGTTCTTCAATTGATGGAACAGGTGGGGCAGCCGATGGGGTCAAGATCTCTGGCTTGGGTTGCCACTGACTCCTCTCAAAAGCAGGGGTAGAATCCAGTAACGCATTTACTTCTTTAATGCTTTTCTCAACATCAATGTTACCTCCAAAATGTGCAAGACAGGCCTCTAGTGGGTCCTTACAAACTAATTGTGATCCAACACTCTCAATAAACTCCTCTAGGTAACTCACCTCACAAATTTCATAATCACTCTCATCTCTGGGCTGCTTGCCAACATTAAAAATGTTTATCTGGACTGTCATATTCCCAAACGATAGGTGCATCACACCATTTCGACAATTAATCAGGGCATTGGAAGTGGCAAGGAATGGTCTCCCTAAAATTACCGGGATTTTCACGATATTTCCAATTGGTGGTCGGGTATCAAGGACTACAAAATCCACCGGGAAAACAAACTCACCTACCTTGATCAAAACATCCTCAACAACACCTTTGGGGTACCTAACTGAAGCATCAGCTAGTTGCAAGGTCACCTTTGTCGGTTTCAGCTCCCCCAAACCTAACTCCTCGTATATCGAATACGGGAGCAGATTGACACTCGCACCCAAGTCCAGCAAAGCATGTTCTATGCGATGATCCCCTATTTGACAAGAAATTGTAGGACACCCAGGGTCCTTGTATTTGATTGGGGTCGAAGTGGTAATGATGGAACTGCATTGCTGGGCTAAAAAGGCCTTTTTGGGTACATTGGTTGCTCTCTTGAATGTGCATAAATCTTTGAGGACTTTGGCATAAGTCGGGATCTGTTGGATGGCTTCTAACAATGGGATGTTAATTCTCACTTGCTTGAACACTTCAAGGATTTTATCCATCTGGACATTATTTTTCATTTGACCTAGCCTCTGAGGATATGGGGCCTTGGGAACAAAGGTTTTAGGTGGGGGCTCACTCGGTGAGGCAGCTCCTATTGGTTTCTCAGGTTCCTTAGTAGGCTCTGGGTCCTTCTTTGGTTCCTCAAGTTCTTTTTCCAAAACTACATGCTCCCTCCTCACTTGAGCCCGTTCAGATTGCCTATGGTCCTCTTCTGGTGTGTCAACCTCCTTTGCAGCCATTCTACGGGTGGTAACTGCATGCACTGCATTGACTTGCTCATGGACTTTGCCTTTGTCATCATGGACAACAAATTGGCCCGTTGAAGTTTGGCCTTTGGGGTTGGCTTCGGGCTGACTTGGAAAAGTACCCTTGTCTCTTTGAGCTATTGACCTGGCCAACTGGCTGACAGTGTATTCCAACTTGGCAATGGACTGGGTATTGGCATTCAAATTCTGAGTAGTGCTTTGTTGGAATTGGAGGGTATTTTGGGCCAACATTTTCATTGTGTCCTCTAGAGAACTTATCTGCTGATTCTGGGAATTAAGATTCTGATAACCTTGGACCATGGGTGGTCCCTGTGACACTTGGGGTACTTGAGGCTTTTGGTATCCCGGAGGTGGCATATGCTGGGCCATTGGCTGAGAAGGGTTTCCTTGGTGTTGTCCTTTGGTCCATGAAAAATTAGGATTATCCTTCCAACCAGGATTGTATGTATTTGAATACGGATCATACCTCGGCCGCTCATATCTAGTATTCTGGTAAAGCGCACTCACCTCCTCCATACTCTCACTTTGACTTTGACCAAAGAATGCTCTACATTGGGATCCATGATGGGTAAACTCTCCACAATTGGTGCAGGGTGGGGCAGTAGGGTCACTGACTGCTTGGCTCATCTTTAATGATTCCAGGGTCTTTGGGGTGGTCTGCTGACAGGTTTGGTTCATTTCAAGGGCTTCTAATCTCCTTGTCAGCGTGGCCAACTTGGCATCGGCCTCGAATTTGGGTTCCATTCTATGCATGCCCCTTCTTTCTGTAACAATAGGTCTTTTGGGATCCTCTCTGATAGGTTCCTATTGGAGAGTGTTCTCAGCGACCTCTTCAAGGTATGTCCAAGCTTGGTCAGCTGTCTTTTGAGTGAATACTCCGTTGCAGAAAGACTCCACCATGGTCTTGGTGGGATAGTTCAGTCCTTCATAAAGGATTTGGACTAACCGGATCTTTTCGAATCCGTGATGAGGGCATTGTAACAATGAGTCTTTGAACCTTTCCATGTACTCATACATGGTTTCTCCCTCCAGTTGGTGGAAGCTGTTCAGGGTATGTCTAATGAAGGCCGTTTTCTGTTTTGAATAAAACTTTTTATAAAAGGCCTCGACTAGTCCCTCCCATGTGTTTATGGAATTAGCCTGTAAGGCGTAAAGCCATGCTTTCGCCTTCTCCTTCAGTGAGAACGGGAACAACCTAAGCTTAAGGGCCTCTTCAGACATATGGTTATATTTCATAGTCCCACAGATTTCCTCAAACTCTCTCACATGTTGATATGGGTTCTCATTTTCCACCCCTCGAAAAATTGGTAACATCTGGATTAAGCCGGATTTCAGCTCAAATGAGGCATTTGTGGCGGGTATGACGATGCATGAGGGTTGGGTAGATCGGGTTGGGTACATGTACTCCCTAAGAGTCATGGGTTGGGTTTGTGGGTTTCCGTCAGCCATTTCCTCAATGGCAATGGGGCCCACAAAATTCTCAATAGGGATATCGAATAAATCAAAGCTCTCTAAACGACCCTGCACACGTAACCAACTGTGCATAAACTACCTCTCAACTTCGAAAATGATGGTCCACTCAAGTGATGATGAACGAGGATTAATGCTTAAACACAAACAAGAAAAACAAAATGATTTTGAAAAACAAACTACACTATTCTCAACTAAGGCTACCTAAAATTAAACTAGACAGCTCCTAACTGTGAAGAGTACACCTAGGCCTCCAATCCGGTCCTATGAAACGTAATCGGCCAGGCAAGCCCCCAGGGGATTGGTGGGATCACGATGCTCGTGGCAAAGGTTCCGCTTAAATACCAAACTCCTAGAACAGATGAACTGTCTCCCTTAAAGGGACAAGGCTATTCTAGGCACCGATTTTCGTCAAGGAGCGCAAATGGTACAACCTTTGATGGTCTTCTCCTAATGAGCTCGTGTCCTATGGTCACGTTTCTACTCAAATTTTATTAAAGGTTAAGGATCCCTAAGTAGTGAGGAAAATGAGTTCCTATGGGCAAGGAAATGGTGATGAAATCCAATCCTTATCTTGTTGGGGGTATGATTGCCCTTACTAAGTGTGTGCTTTCCAAATTACTTTGTGTATTTTAAAATGATTAAGCACTACAAAGCAATTAAACAATCAAACAACCAACAAAATTGACCCACTAACAGGGGATGCGTGGGTGTATCGAAATACGCACCTCCCAAACTAAATTGGGGGAAGATCGGTTGAAGTCGACCCAAGCCACCGACACCAATTTCGGTGTACGAACTTGGGGGGCCGCGACGGTATCGTCCAACCGTCCTCCTTCCTTAATTATTACAATGCTTTGAAAACTTAAATGAATTTTAAAAAAAATTATTACAACTTGAAAAGAATCCTAATACAAGATTTTTCTAAGAAAGCAAATTAAATTCCTAAGTTAGAGTTCTTTGGTTGCTCTTTTCTTCTTTCCTTGCTCCAACCGCGGAATCACTGAAAATACAAACAATGGAAAATGTGTAGAATCCGCAATGAAAACTAAAAGAAAGAATAAAAATGCAACTAAGCTATATGAGAGTTGAAAATCCTTAAAATCAAGGATTCCTATGTACGCCGATCCCCGGCAACGGCGCCAAAAACTTGTTTGTGACTTTTCCGCAAGTATACGGTTGTCTCAAGTAATATAGACTATGTAAGTCCGAATATCGTTCCCACGAGGATCGTTACAAGAGAAATAACAATGATTAATAAAAAGGAGTATCAACTCAAATATAGCTAACAAATGCGAATGGAGATAACAAAAACAAGAAACAAGAAACAAGATAATAACAAGGAAAATAATAAAAAAAAAAAAAGCAAACTAAAAGAAAACAAAAAAACTAGATAACAAAGAGATATAAGTAGAAATAGAAGAACAAGGTTAGTAACAAGTTAGTAACGAAGTTAATGACAAAAGAAAAACAACAAGGTTAATAACAAGAACAAATGAATAATGTTAGATAGATCAAATGAGTAAGTGTGTGAAAATAAGTGAAAGATCAAGATAGAAATAAACTAAAAGCATCAATAAAAACTAACTAATAAGGAGAACAAGATAGAAAATGAGTGAATGGAGATCAAAGGAAATGCTAAAAGTGTAAAATCAAAGGAGGAATAAAAACAAACACATAGAAGGTATGAACAATTAAGCTAATGGATATAATGGTGTGGATAGAGAAATGGAGTGTGGGAATTAAAAACAAGAGAATGAGTGTGTGGGAATGTGAATACAATCAAGCTAAAGTAAAAAAATAAGCAACAAGCAATACTAATGGATAGATTGAATCATCTAGAATCCACTAAGTGACACTAATCCAATGCTAATGCTCTTCTAATTTCCCAAACAAATACTCAAATCTAATGACAAATCAATGCTTAGATTTGAAAAATATAACTTTAAAGCTCTAAGATAGAAATTAACAATCTAATAACCAAGATTTTCTTCCCTTCATAAAAGAAAAGATTCCTAATAACTATCTATCAAAAGTAAGCATAAACCATCAAAAGATACTAACTCCTAAGCATGATTTATCAAACCTAAGCATAGATAGTAAAAAGAATGCTAAGAAATAAAATAAGCATAGAAGGTTGCACAATGCAATGAAGACAAATCTATTCTAACATATTAAGCACATAAACAAGGGAATTAAAATAAAGAGCATAAGCAAAAGGAAAAGTATTAACTTAGCTTCATCTAGAAGATCCAATCAAAGTGATTAGCCACCCATTGGAGAAGACAAAGCTTTCATTATAAATCTTCAAATTTTACAAGGCTTTCCTCACTTTCTCTCTACAATTGCTCTCAATTACATGAATAGCTTAAGTAAAGAGGAGGAGGCTCTCCTTGCTTGTATATCTAATGCCTAGAGCTCCCTTCCTTATATAGAGATATTTGCCTTGCTCTTTTTGGTTTCTTTTCGATGTGGGACTTCACAAGAATGGAAATATAAACATATGAATGTAATTCTCGTGTTAGAAAACAGTCCCCAGATTGATGTGCAATTTTGACCCCCCAAACGTCCGAATTGGGAAAAATGTTGTGAAATATGATTTGTAGATCTTAGAACAAGCTTTCCAATGCTTCTGAGATCACCTCAATCGGACATCCGAGTGAAAAGATATGGTCAAAATACCAACCCAGGTCTTTCATTTTTCTTCTTATTGTTGGCCTATCTTTGTCATTTCTTCATCCAATTGTCTTCCAAACTTAGCCTTACTCTCTTTAACTCTTGAATCTCAACTTTAATCTTCAAATTAATCTTCAATTAACACCTACAAAGAGAAATTAACATAATTGAGAGTATTTTTTAACATATTTTGTATGGAGGACATTGGAACTCATAAAAATGCATAAAAATGGCTATCTATAATGGAAAGATATGAGCAAAGCATGATGAGGAGGAAATTTATTATTTTTATACTAAAAATAGTGTTTTGAGTTCTTTTATCTTTGAAACCTCATAAAATAATGCTATGAAAGTGTATTTTTTGTGAACTCATCAGTAAGCATGCTGAGTTGCAATTGAGCGTGCGAGGAGTCAAATCAAACAATGCATTAGAAAGAGGTGTGCGCGATGAGCAAGAAATAATAGGCAGCAATGTGGTAGAATATCATGATCCGGGCCATGTTACAACAAAAGGACGCGCTAAGAGGCTAAAATCATCGACGGAGAAAGCAACAAAGGGACGACTTTGTCACAGTTGCAACAAACGTGGGGTATCACATGACAAGAGAAATTATCCGGTGTTACTTAATAGGTAAACAATAACAAATCCCTTGCTATTATCCTATACGTTTCATTATGACATAGTACTTATAACTCATGATTTTAGATTAAGAGGTGAAGACGAATACAATGATCCAAATCTGCATCTTGACAGTAGCGAGACTTCGGAAGACTCTGATGCAGACATTCCGTGCACTGAGGTGGTATTTTCATTTTCATTGTTGAATTACTCTTCATCTTGCACATTCTCGTGTTTGCACTTTGAAAATATTTTTCTTATTTGCAGGGCCATCATATGCTGTAGTGGTAGCTGGGGATGGAGGTTTACCTTGCTATTTTGGATGTTGTGTCATCTTCGATGATCATAAACCTGTAGAATCCGTGGCATGCGACCATTTTGGAGATGTTCTTTGAGGGTTCGAGGGTGAACTAGGTGTTGTCTAGTGAATATGTTTGTGGCTGTACTAAAACTTCCTAATCTGATGTTGTTTTTCATTTTTATGTTTTGAACATTTTTAATATCAATGAGCAAGTGAATATGTTAGTGCATGGCTTTATGGAGTTCATAAAAGGCACCCAGTTTGCTGGTTTTACTATAAGTTCAGCCATACAGGTTTCTAAGGAATGCAGTGGGTGACTCAGTATCTCCCATCTCATTTGCCTCTCTCCTTTTGTTTAGTATCTTATTATAATTGTAAGTTCAGCCATACAGCCAAACAACAAGTTGATTGCTTGATACTTGTATAATTTATTCGCTACCAATTGATAAAAAGTCTCATTGGATTTTTAAATGATGTTAATATTCCAAGAGAAAGGTTGTGCTGGGTTGAAACAGTTTTGTTGTCGCGGAGGTTTTTGAAAAATTTGATGTGAAAACTTTGAGGATGGAACCACAGTTTTGTTCTTTACTTATGTGAATACATGAGAAAAGTTCACATTCATGTCTCTGGATGGAACCACGTTGTCTCTAGATGCGAAATCAACGTGGTGTTTAACGTGGATTAGAATGGAACCACGTTGTCTCTGGATGCAAACTCTTTTCTGGCCAACAGGCCCTATGTACTGGAGTCAGTTGATTCATTGATTCAACACATGAATTGACTAACTAGCTCAAAAGAAATCAGTTCAATAAATGTTTCCCATTGAATTTGCAGCTAAATATAGTGGTTTACATTTTGTTACACTAATACAACAACATAGTGCCTGATTGGCCAGAAAAGAGTTCTTGTATTAAGACATTAAAAAAACAAGGCTTATTTTTCCGCCTAAGCAATGGGTGCACTTTATATTTGACAAATATAGTTTCAGTGCCCTTTATTCTTCTTTATGAGAACCAATCAATAGATGGACAATTACTTTCCACCATGCGAACAATTTGACTTGGTAATCCTCATAAAGTTAAGGGCTTGAAAAGGGCAAGAAAGAAGTAGTTAGTAGTGACCATATGGATGCGACGAAACCAGCAGATGCCATTGCAATGCTTCCTGCAAAGGATCTGTTGTGGATTATGTTGGAAAAAAAAAGAAGACACAGCATATCAGGCCAACATTTGATTTTTTCCCATTAAAACTGCACTATAACTTTTTAACTACAAACAAAGTTAATTAAGGACAAATGACAAGATCAAACTGATCAGTCATATTCCAAATGATCCGAACAAATAATTTTGTTCTTTCTTAAACAAAGCATCCCTACCCAACAAGCAAAATACAACAAAACGATCTTGTGCCTCCCACAAACGAACAATGTCTACATCAACTCAAAGAAATAGGCACGCCCATTTTTTCCATACCACATGTACGCTGCAAAGAGGATAAGAATCGCAATAAAATATGCACGACGATTTTTGCATATACTTCCCTTAATTTGAGTCTCTATGCTTTCACTCAGACGTCTTACTCCTAAGCGTAGCTCTTCAATTGAGTCTTTCATTTCTTCTATTCTCACTGCAATTTGAGTTTGACTTACATTTGACATCGGTACACATTGAGTTCCGACTTCATCCATCTAAATGAAAAGACCACAACCCTTTTCTCCCTGCAATCAAATTCATCACGATATAACGAATATTGGAGAACAAAATAAAAATATTAATGAATAGAGTTGGAAAGATAGAAGCATACATGTAACTCTAGACACTTCCAAATTTTACAGCCAGGGTTGGATGTGGTACGAGACGTCTTTAAAACCATATACCCATATCCACATGGGCACTTTGGAGCCCATTCTAAGTTTCGTGATGGAAATGAGGATGACCTGCCTATATATTCTTGACCTAAGATCTCAAACCCAGTAGATGAACTCAAGTTTAATTTCAAATACATAGCATTTATTTAAAGAAATATAATCTCATATCACATACTTGAAGATGACATGGGAAATGAGGATGACGACTTATATTATTTTGCCAAGGTCACATACTCTGCAAAATCAAATTTAAGTCAAGGAAACGACCAAATTCATATAAAGGGTCTCTTACTTCTATATTTGCCATTAAGAAGCTCATAGAAATTCAAACCAAAGATGATAAATTTTAGAGCCCAAAACCAAAGGTTTTAAGCTGAAGTATCTTACCAATTGAAGGAAATGATGTTGTCTTCTACACCCTTTTGAGCATAATGGATGTTGTGTCATAAGAGTCAATCTGTATTTTTGACACTCCATTTTATTTTGTTTCCATTCAGCTAATTGTCACAATGTATATATAAAAAAAATTTAAAACAATGCAAAGTCCAATGTAAGCCAACAACCAGAGTCAGTTAATCCAAACAAATACTGGACTGCAATAATCATAGAAGATAGAAAGAATCATAGACTGTATGATCTTGATGAGATCGAAGACTTTCATAATATATATAAAAAAAGATAGAAAGAATCATAGAAACAGAACTCCTGAAGAAATTCCAATACACAGGGACTGTTTTTTTTTTCTTGAACCGTCCTAAACCTGTCGGAACACAAACATCCCTCAATCCAAGGCATCCAAACCCCATATCAAACTAGCTGGCAGAGAAAAAAACAGAGGGGAAAAAAAAACAAACTCTGGTTATTTCTTACATTGGACTTCCAATGTATGGTATTCAGTGTTGATCTATTTCATCTGTGTTGAGTTATTTTATCCATGTTGATGCCTGTTGATCTATTTTATGGAATTTGGCGGTAAGTGATGAAAACCCAAACAAGATGAACACATCTATAGAATTCATAGTAAAAAATTCCAACACATTCATAGTAAAAAGACATCATCCAAACTGCACTACAATATGTATATAGCAGTCATGAGTCGAAGTGTAACTGAACATCTCCAATCCGGTTGCTTTCCATGGAATTTGTATGTTTATGATCATCCACAATGACAAAAAGTCAGTCTAAAACAATAGCAACACCTTTTTTCAACACTAGCGGATGCCATAATTACCTGATGCACATAGAAAAAAACATTATAAAAAAGAATACATTGAAAATCTGTAAGATGAATAGTAAAAATGCAAATACCATTGTAGGTTACTGAATTCCTAAATCAGAGGAGAGATTATAAAGTTTTAGAGAATTCCCAAAATGCGTCAATGTAAGTTCAAAGATGCTTACAACCTCTTGAGTCCAAAAACTAATGTGGCCCAATTGAATCACAAGATTTAGGTGGACATTACTTTAGAAGAGGAAAATACAAAATGTTGTCATTCTCTTAGTACATCACAAATTCACTAGGGCAAGTGTCGTTTAAGCTCAAATGGAAAGATTGTGCAGAGGTGCAGTGTGAGCTTCTATCTGGACCGTCCATGTCCATTGCATGGACTTACATTGAATGGCTAGAAGCAGAGACAGTGCATTGCTGGAAAAAAAATGCAGAGGGAGGGAGGGAGGGAGGGGGAGAGAACAAGAGATGGCAGGAGAGGCATTCTCTCTCTTTCCAAACCAAAACGATAATTTCATTTCCATCTTGATAGGAATTCAAGGGTAAAAAAACCCAAAACCTTAAAATCCCCACCCCCAAACCCTCAAATCCCCACCACAAACCATAAAATCTCAAATTGAATCTATCAAATCTAACAAAACCCAGACCTTGCACATAAAAGAAATAAAAAAAACCCACATTCCATTTCAACTGGTTGCAGTGCATTTAACGGAAAAACTGAAAAGCAGAGAGAGGGAGGGCGGATCCCTAACCTAGCGGTCGCGAGAGAGAGAGAGAGAGAGACGATCGCGTGAGAGAGACGAAGCCTGGGACAATCGACGGTCGCAGTCGCGGAAGAGAGACGAAACCTGGGGGACGATCGGCGGTCGCGGGAGAGAGCCTGGGGTCGGGTCGATTTCTGGCCGCACATGGAGTTCCGGTGCTGGCGGAGAGAGCACTTCGGATAGAAGGGATAGAGAGAGAGGTTGGGATGGAAAATGGGTTTCAAGTGTTCGAAAGCATTGATCTTCTGATGGGCGGGAACAATGAATTATTTTTATCAGAAATTGGGCGGGCTTCCTTTCGATGAAAAGTATTCACTGTAGTTGACCCACACGTGGGGAGCGGACCTTCTCCTCAGCATGAGCTGAGGAGAGGCCCTCCCTATATATATATATATATATATATATATATCTTCCTCACTATAGTGACTTTAATTGGGCACATTTAATTAATTGGGCCCATTCAATTGGATCTCAGTCCAGATAATATAGTGTATGTGACAAATGTGGCAGTTTGGATCGACACTTGCTGACCCATTAAGTAGCAAGATGGGTCTATACAGCATCACCTACCAAATGGACATGAGAGTGAACAGCTCATGTTTCTGGTCCAGGCCCAATTGAGAATAATACGAGGTTTTCGACTGGACCCACAAGTAAATTACATAGGTCCAGTTAGGTCTGGGTCCTAGGTTTTATACATTCACATGTATGGTCCAATACTGTCGTTAAAAATATGAAATTTAGATTCTATAAATGTGTTTGAAATCTGTCATTCATTTTCGGACTTGCAATAGAATACATACAGGAATGAGGTATGTAATTTTTACACAAAATATCAGCCCACAGGGTTATTATTTATGGGCCCTTTATCCAATGATGCTTACAGGTCCAACTATAAACTTGGGAAGTGGGTCATATATTTGATACATAGGATGACAAATCTTAACACTACAAGAGTGTGAGAGGTCCTTGTTGGAAAAGAAAAAAAAAAGACATATATTTCAATATAAAAGAAGTATTAAAATATGAATAAAAAAGATTTGTAGAGGAAGCGAGATGAGGGAAGGAATACTGGAAAAATAAATATTTGGATCGATTAAGAAGCCCCACATCAGTGTAATATGTGCTAGTTTTGTTGGGCTCACTGTCAAATCCAACTACCTTTGTTAACTTCTTTTTCCTTTTTTTGTTTGTTTAAGAATTTATGGGGTTGTTTCACATCTGATAGGTGGGACCCATCTAATAAACTCCAATGAGTCAAATAAAAATAATATACATTTATCTACTCATTCCAATTGGAGATAAGTTCTTTTTATTTGATTATTAAATAGAAATAGTAACTACCAATATATATTTTAGAGAATTTTTTTTTTATGGGAGGTTTTGAATTTTAATAAAACAGAGGAAAAAATAAAAATAATGAAGATTGATGATCAGCTAAGGCCCATGGCTAGCCTGTGCTCCGTCTAGTTGATATTTGGATCAACTTGATCAAGTGAACAACCTAATTGGATAATTAACATTGACATTAAAGTTAAGAAATTTTACAACTTTTAACTATTTTGTCACAGAAAGGATAAAAACATTATAAATAGATTACAAGACATTAACTAGGTTCTAAAATAATTGAAAACCTGAAAGCTAACAAAAAACAAAGAGCTTTAAAATGTAGAGCATACTCGTGTTTTGCATGATCAATCTTAAAGGTGATTTTAAGTTTTGAAATATCCATTTTTAGAAATTATTTACTTACTGCCTAACCAAGCAACAGATAAGATAGCCTAGGGTTTTGCCTTCAATAAATTATCCAGTGATCCCAGACAATCCCTTGAAATAGGAATAGAATCTTCTTTGTCATTCTTTTGTAATTATTTTCTCTTTTCCATTTTAAGTATCCTTGATTTGTCATTAATGTTGGCATTGGTAACAAAACCAACACCTTCCCCTGTTTTCTTGCTTATGATTAGTTAATAATTTACTATCATCTTCCAAGTACAGCCAATGATACAATCTCCAAATAAATAGAAGGAAAAAAATATATACACATTCCATATAGAAAAGCCTTGAAATATCAATGACAAGATGTGGAGGATTCTACTGCACACACATTTCACATGTTCCACCTACCCACCAGCTATTACACATGGGAGATCTAACTTCTCAGATAGCAGCAGCACATGATTTTTGGGGCATGGGTTATGAGTCTAAGCCCTAAAAAACAAGGTACACATTACTTTATAAGATCTGAGAGAACATGGTACGAGATCTATGGTATGTGTCAGTTGCACAGATCTATGACTTGGATTTGAAACCAGGAAATCATTTCAGCTGGCCATTATATAACCCCACTAGGTTGTGATGACTTTGAGTTTTGACTCCAAGTGAACCATTTTTAGCAATCAAAGAACATGGCACAAGATCTATGTTATAAGGTATCGTATCTTTCTTAAGATTATTTGCATGAACTCTGGACCTTGGGTTGTTTTATGGAAATCGTGTTTAGTTTCCATATCCTATCTCCATTCCTAACTAGCAGCACGTGAAGTTGATGTTGGTCACAATCCTAATAGTAGAGTTTGATAAGGGCTCTTGCAGGCGTTGAACTTGAAGAGGGCTTAGGGTGACAGATATGAACCCAACACAAACTTGGCTTCCTTAATTTGGTTGGAAATATGAATTCGAACCCTGAATTATCCAGAGAGGATAGAGCAGCAACTAATATATATGATGCTATTTTATTCATCAATCAAGTTGGAAATGTAAATTTGAACTCTAAACTATATTGCGTGAGGTTGGCGCATGTCTCGAAAGAAATTGCAAGAAAGTGTTTATTTTGTAAGGGCATGCACACTTGATGGCATGTGAGGAATCCTTGAGGATTATTATATAGATTTGAGTATTTCTCATTGAGAATTTTATAGCTAAGGATTTCACATCATTATCCGTGCGTGTCAATGTGTATAGCTAAGAAAAAGTGGAGTCAATATATAAATCCACAAAACCAAGGATTTTCAGATCCTATGGAAGAGGGTTGAACCTGAAACTCCTCAAAAGAATGAGCATTTTCATAGGCCTAAATTCTTAAGGATTCACAATATTTTCTAAATGAAAATTTTTGGAATCCCAAAGGAAAACCAGTGAAGAATGCTTGAGGATTTAGTTGCCAAGTGTAACCTAATTAAGTGTGGCTAAAGTAATCCAGTATATATATAAAAAAAAAAAACCAAAAAAGAAGAAAATCTGTTAGAACTTTATGGCACCAAGTGTCATCATCATCATCCTCAAAGTTTTATCCCAACTATTTTATGGCACCAAGTGTATGTTTACCTAATTCCAACCGAGCGATTCGTAGGTAGGGGCTTTTATCAAAGGATATTGAAAGTGGAGAATAGGAATGGCAATATATAGTTGGGTTAAATGGGTGGTTTGTCCTAACCCACCTTTATGAGCGATGGGTCGAACTATGGATTTGTTGGATTTCGGTTTGTATGGTCTTTAGATTTACACACAAATTGGGTTCGAATTTTGTCCCGTCTCATCTATGACTAATTTACAAATTACTTTGGATACATTTGTTTGCAAGGAATTGAATTTCCAATAATTCAAGAAAAAACAGGTTCCATAAAAGATTATTAAAGAGGCAGGGGGCAAAGGGTATAAAAGGTGAGATCCTCACTTTTATAGGACTTTACTAGGGAGATATCCTAGAGTATTTGTTTTCCATCTCCTCTTAATTCATTTTTTATTTTCAATCTTCACGTTTGTTTCTATAATTTTAGCCACCGCCACGAGTATATTCTTCTATAAATCCTAGGAATTCATTTCCATTCAAACAAACATGCCCTTAATAATTTTTTTTGGATATGCCATGGTATACATAACTTGTGTATGGTATATGGTTGGCAGTGGACGTTTACAAAAGTAGGTACAGTGAAACTCAAGTTTGGGTCCTGTGTACAAGAAATGTGTACAACTTTTTTTATATTAAAAAAAAAGTATCAAAACCAAACCATTGGTGACAATTAGGGCAAAGGTTTGGCATCACATATCATAAATCAATCCCAAATTAAATTAGGTACATGGTGGAATATGTGTAACTAAGGGCAAATCCGAGATTATGCTGAGATGTACCAAACCGTACTTGTTGCCATCCTAGTAGTGAATGTGAAGGGTTAATGTTTGAGATGTGGAAGGAGTGTAGCCTCATTTGAGGGCTGGCTAATCCTTTCCAATTTTATTTTTTTGGAATGAATAGTTTCTAGTGAAGGGGGCAATTTTATAAGAAGGCATTGCTTAGATTTCCGACAAATTCAATATCCAGCAAACCATCGGCCACAATTTTATTGAGAGAGACAGAAGTTAAAACATCAGTCAATTTATATCATAGCAGATTCTTGACAACTTACACCCTTTGTGCATTACATATATAACATGGAAGAATAGCACAGCTTTCACTCCATGTTAAAAATACATAATAAAAAGAAGAAAAATATGTAGAGCACTTCTACAACAGTGAGTCTCCTCCTCACAAAACACAGTTACAGTATCCATACTTGTATCTTTAGTCCCCGAATCAGCTCGATAAAAAGCCTACAATGCAGCAACACAGACCTCCCCCCACACCCAGAAGCCCAACCAAAACATCTTTGATGGGGCCAAAAAAAGAGGGAGATTGAACAATTGGCTGCACCAAGGCCATTGAACCGAACCGAACCAAACCGGTGGACTCGACCGCCCCAGCTAAGATCGAAAAAAGGAAACATCAAGACAAGAAAAACCCACAAAAACAAACATAGAAGCTACCATTACATATATATATCTCCTTAGTCATCACCCTGTATGTACCAACACAGAAGCATGGTGGCACATCGGCGAAGTATGTAAATCCTTGCGCGTTGCTCCTTCACCAGAGCTGCACACTTTCTAGTGAAGCCATTGCCAGCCTTCTTCGCGCGGACGGTGGCGGCGTGCTTATAGGCCTCAACCATGGTGTATAAGTTTTAAGTGTATTAGTCCTCTCACCTGAGAGTTGGACCCTGTAGATGGTGGCTAGTGTGGTGCATTTATACAGGATGAGTAGGAAGTGAGGTTGACTAGTTTTAAAGAGGGGGAGTGAACATGGTCAGGTTTGAAAACTGTGACAAGGAACGAGTGCATGGAAAGGTGTAGTGGAAGCATAGTTATTAAGGTGGTGAACGTGGGCATGGATTTTTATAAGGTGAAGGGATATTTAAAAGTGAGTGCAGGAAGATTAGAAAAGTAGTAAAGGGGGCAGGAGAAAAGGAGGACTGCTCAAGCAAGACAAGGCAAAGGAATGTGTATGGGAACATGGTGCTGTCAAGATGATCAAAGTGGGGAGGCAAGGTTGGTTGTATTCAACTAGAGCTCGATAACCAAAGGCTTCTCAAATTGGCCTGGCTTGGCTCTGGTCTTGACTCGGCCTGGTTGACTCGGACTTATCGATCATTACTATATAGCTTGGTTCGGCTCAGTCTGGTTTGACTCGATTTATAATCCAACATCTATGCCGCAGTACCAGCATCATTAGAATTACATTTTTTTTTTCTATGCTTGAACATGGTATTCTAAAGACCATTGATCAATTACATTTGTCAAATTACAGTTAAAACTTCTATATACACTTCTAACAAATAAAATGGCTGATCGATCGATTATTGATAAGTAGACGCGGATAAGCTCACTGATTTGCCTTTTTTTGGGGTGTGCAGCAAATCGAAAGTTGGTCATCCGGTGAACCCAAACCCCTTGGAAGAACCATAATGCAGAACATTGCCCAAAATTAAGTATTTTCTTTACATTATATTATAATACATGTATCTTATTATATAATCCCATGTCCATAACCAATGTAGTTTAATTACTATAATAATGTGGTCCATTGCATTTGTCTCTTGTTCCATGAACTTGAATATCCCTCCTTAGCTACCAGGAAAAAGCTGTGCTTGCTTCAAGAGAGAAAAAGACAGTGGCATCCAGGGAGGCAATGAGATTATCATAACAGGATAACGCCAAGTGGAGATCGAGATCGATCTCCGAATCGGGCCATCTAATCGCGGCAGTCCATGTGCCAATTGGGGCATGGGTCAATACAGACAGCTTGATCTCCTTGGATACTCTGTGCTGATACGAGATTCGTTTGTTTGTGAGAGAGATGTGTAGAGTAATGGGATTTTGTGTTCAGAAGCCTTACATTACATTATCTTTGAAACGGCAATTATTCCTACTAAACCAACAACATGGGAAGAGAAAAGAAAGATCTTGCAATCAAGAGATGAAATTAAAAAAAAAAAAAAAAAAAGGTTGAAGAGAGTTTTATATTGCAATTTGCAAGTACAATACTAGTAAGGGAATCTAAGTTGCAGTCGTTTAGTGACTTCATGAAGCTAAGAAATCTATAATGGTGTTAAGAAATTGTGTTGCTTGATTATATTAAAGGAGATTTCCTTTAATTTTAAGAATCATCACTGCTTGAGAAGTCTACTGCTGCAAAATGTATTGAGAAGTTGAGAAGTGTAGCTGCAGATCATTTTCATGTATTAAAGGAGATTTCCTTTAATTTTAAGAATCATCACTGCTTGAGAAGTCTACTGCTGCAAAATGAATTGAGAAGTTGAGAAGTGTAGCTGCAGATCATTTTCATGGTCCAAGATAGAAAAATCCTAACCATCTACAAGAGAAAACCACATTTTGCATGGGTGCTGTGGAAAGATAGGTTGATGAAAAGATCTAATAGTAGATTAGATCTTGGGAGGACAAAAATAGGGTCCAATTGGATCATCACAACCCTTGATTTGAGGCGGACCCGTTTACTTACAAAGGAATTGAATTACTACGATTAGATACATAAAATTTATTTATCTTGAAGTCATTAAAATTGAAGAAACGAAAGTGAAGATCTACAAATATCTATCTAATAATCTCCCTTTTAGTGGAAAAACATTACCCAATGTTACCCTAGCAAATCACATAAGAAAGTGAAGGATCATATCAGTCTCATAACAGCATTAGTGGCCCAATTTCAAAGACTCCCCATTTCCCACAACCAATCCTACCGTGAATATCACCCTAACCTTAAGAGACTAGAGGCATTTGGACTGATATCAAACCACATGGGTTATGGGTTGGTGTAGATCAAAGTATACCTTCACAAGTGGGAAAACAGAGTATAATAACAAAATATGATTAAATAAAGGAAACACCACAACTAGTTGTAATAGAGGTGAGCTAAATGTACACAGTTGGGCCACTATGGCAGCTACAGTATTTATACACTGGCTAGGATTGTCCAATCAAAGATTTTTGTGCCATGTCACATTCATGGAAGGACCTATAAGAGATTAGGCCCAGCATCATTAGTTATAGGCCCAATTTCTGTCCAGCTCATGGATCTAAAAAATCGGATCAGGTCCAGCCCATTTTCAAAACTCAACGTCCATTTATGTCGAAATGTCAGTCGAAGCCTTCATGACCAAACACAGGACTAGGCCCAGTTTGGTTTAGCTTCGGACCATAGGTCCATGATGAGCCCGTGGGCCCAAAACACGACTTGAATCCTCTCAAATGTGATCTGGGCTTGGGGTGGCCAGTCTGGGATGTGCGAAACCTTAATGTGATAGGCCTCCTTGCCCAAATCAGGTCCAATTAGTTCAAAAATGCATTTTATTTTTGTCACAAAATGCTGCTTTTTTTTTTTGGGTAAGAATGTTGCATAGTTGAAGTGAGATTTGATGGATTGCAATCCACAATTGTCAAGTTTTGTAAGTGATGTATATGAATGTGCGAGACTTTGACACATGGCCAGAGTCTTATATGCCTCTACCTACAGGACGGAACGGAATGCATAGAGTATCAATCATAGGGCTTCCATATATCTTATATAGGCTAGTCCGAAAGAGTCAGTTTACTGAAAGCTTGTTCGCCAAAAACCCTCATCCATACTAATCGTGTTGGAAGTCTTATATGTGGATACAAATCGAGTCTTTTGTTTATAGTGAGATACTAATTTCTCTATTGGCCACTACCATACTTGAATAGATGTGGGACCCATGACATGTGGGCCATACGATTTCCAATAGTAAGTTTTAATTGTTTGTGTATATGATATGAATTTTAATGTGAAAACCTTCTTTCAAAGCTTGGATCAGTCAGAAACAAACAAGAAGGTGGTGTAGAATGTATTTTAATACATTTATAGTATTGACAGTCCAGCTCAGAAGAGATTGGTAAAAGGGAATTGCCATTGGCTACATAAAAAAACGTCAAAATGTTGCCGAGTTTGGAAGGCAAAATGCTGTGATTCTTCCTAGTTGGGAATCTGATGAAAAATACAGCATGAAACTAGGAAAAGAAAAAGGTGTTGAAAGAAGCCGTCATGGACAATTGTAGAAGAACATAAACAATCGAAACAAGTAAGAAGATCTCTTACAAGAATCACTTGGAAGCACATTTCCTTCATCATCTCCAAGTTTATAAAAATCTTCATAGGGATGGCAATGGGTCCGGTTTGGTCTGATCTATGATTTATCTGAAACTGGCCTGGTTGCAGCAAACAATACCCTGAGGTATCCAATTTTACACCGGCACCCATACCCCCTACCTGTTTGTTTCATATAATTAAATTCTTAATAATTCTAAGACTTTGTATTTATTTAGATAGTAACAAATGAAGAATGAAAGGTCGATATCAAAAAATGATCATCTAATAACCGTTTTTAATGGAAACCGAGAATCAAAAGAAGATGAGAAATGAATACCCATCTGCCACCTCAGTAATTAAATCTCAAGAAAATCAAAGTCCCATCTACATTACTACATTATATTCTTCGTCCCTTACCTTTTTTATAATACTTTGGAGCTTATTTAATCATGGATTCTTACCTATTCAATTCTGTGAAAACAATCAGGCCCTTAGTATACACTAAACTATAGCTCTAGAGCCGTATGCCATATTTAGTGCATACAAATGTAAGTCATATGAAATTGGCCAGCTAAGTCTGTGGGCAGACCACCATGGACGCATACAATTGAATCCTACTTGGACCTTGACCCAAAGAGTTTAAAATGGGCGAAAATCCCAGACACATCCTCGATTTTTATAGGTGGAGGGTATTTGATTACTGAAGGTTAATTTCTTATTCTTAATCTAGTCAAAGAAAGGAAGATCCTCAAGGAACATTAACATGCAACTGATGTATGATTGAGTTAATTAACTTTAAAGATGTGTCAAACCAAGAAGTTTGAATAAAAAGAAAAATGATTGAATAGGAGGACCATTGGTATAGTTAAAAGTTTATAAACTCTTGTTTATCATAAGATAAATGTGATGCTATTAATTTTCTTTTCTTTTCTTTTAGATAATAACGCAATATTTTCATAGAAGAAAAAAAAAATGGCAACAAGATTTTAAAAGAGAGATGATGAAGACTTGACCTAGGGGCTAGGGCTTAATGCACTACTTTCTTAGACATCGAAACTGTTATAGAGATTGTAATATATCTCTTAGATGTTGAAAAGCCAAAAGTCCCACATTGAAAAATACAAGCAAGCAAAATGGTTTATAAGGAAACATGTGATTTGTGATATTACTTGTGTATGGGTAAGTGTATGCTACTACCATACAACGCATGCACACGTGAGGGTGATTGGGCGTTTATGGCACTTTTGAGGCGCACTTTACACTTCTATCCTCGCAAGGAGCATTCCTTCTTTATTTGCTTGCGTTTTTCTAGATTTAATCTAGACCATTGATTTGTTCGGTTACGATCCAACAGTCAGAATTAAATGTATTTAGATTTAATCTGAACCATTAATTGAATAATTACTATCTAACGGTTATAATTAAATGTCTGTTGACCAACGGATATATCTATTGACCAATAGTTGTGTCAGTTGTAACAGTTGCACCTTTTCACCAAAAGACACTTTTTCAAGAAATGTTGTATCTGTTGGGTTGTATATGTTAGAAAAGTTGCATCTCTTCATGAATAGACATGCTTTTTTGTTATAAATGAACTCCAAATCTGAAATCAGATTCATCTTTGTTCTGGGAATTCAATAACATTGCTAATTATTGAATTCAGGGTTTGTTGTATCTTGGAGGTAATTTGCCAAAACACCCATTAGCAAACTTTTCACAGTGGAGGCAAATAAAACCTTAAAGAAAGTATTCATACGCCTCAAACCCACATTTTCTGTCTGTTTTATCTGCACTCAACAGTTCCCCGCCCACTTTTTTCAACAGAAAAAAATGAGAATGACTATTGAAGACATGACTTGGTGATTTTTCGCTTTTGCTACATTGGACAAATGGCAATGTCTATGAGATTCCCACCTAACGACTTAGGGATCAATCATAGGCATCCCAATGAAATGGAGGTGCTCAACAATACTGATCTATTGGTCGTTGTAAATGTTTTGCTTCTTCTGCTCGGCAAAAATGAGAAATTGACGAAAGAAAATGGATCAAGAAGGAAAATGCCTCTATTTAATGGATTCTAACAGGAAAAATACTCTCATTCATTACAGCGTGCAGCAAGTTCCAATATAATGAGCACCAGCAAGTCTATAATCTATGCATTGCATATATATATTTGATATTGCGGTGCGGCCCAATGCCTTATAGACTTACTTATACCTATTGACAAGAGCCTGGCTTGTAAAATATAAATTACGCTTTTTTATTTTGTTTTTAGCTACATAAGGAATTTGAAGTCACCTTACTCTTTTTCAGATATCTGTTTCCCTAATCAATTCGGCTACGGACTATGACTACAGCTGTGAATTAATCGAGTTTTTTCCCATTGTAAAGTATAGAGGGGTTTCTCATTTCGTGTGTACGCTTCAGTGAAAAGAAGACTTTGGTATGTCTGTCTTCTCTGATTGAGAATTATTTTGGTATGAGAATTCAAACGGAAAGAAATCTCATATTGACATTGCCACTTCTGGAAGAAAATCCAATTTTTTATTATTGGAATCCAGAGAGGGCCTTCAGGCATCCTCCAAGCTGGTTGGTGCATGTAACATGGATAAACCAAACGGGCAAAGTACTGATGGCAAAAGAAGACAGTAGTTGTATTTATGTTCGATGGGCGATGTAGAATTGCTGCCCACCTAAATGATTCGCAAGTTGGTGAAGACATTTATTTGGGTGATGCAGTCATGGAAAACTCCTCATTTATGAGGCACACATGGGTTGCAAAACTTCTTTGTTGGATGATATTATGTTCGGGTGAATTTTTACCTTAATTTACTTGCAGTTAGCTTATGGAGACTACTTACTATATGCATTCCAATCAGTGTAGGGAAATTGTCCATCATGGGACAGAATTAGGTGAAAATAGAGAATGACGAGCCAAGTTGGTTGGATATCCTGTTCTCACCTAACTCTCCGGCTTTCCGCACGAGCAGGGATCTTTTTCTATGGCAAGAGTAGGCTTCTTTTCTATGGCCAGAGCTTCTCTTCCTGCAGGAGTAGACTTGTTTCTCATGATTAGGGTTTCATGTTGAAAATAAATTCTATTAATTATTATTATTATTATTATTATTATTTTGGTTCTAGGTAGTACTCACACCCTATTCAAGTCCCTCGTCATTAGCGCAACAACTAGGGATTAATCCTTAGTTGTTTCAGTGGAGTAGTAGTGCCTCACCATTAGACTATCAAATGATTGACCTTAAAGTATTATCAAATTATCCTAATCCTTAAATAGGGTCTTATAGTTCAACTGCCTCTCAACTATAGACTTTTTTGAGATTCAACACAAAAGCGTGAGAAATATTCCTTGCCTCAAATGTAAGAGGTGTTAATTCTCACCTAACTGCCTAATGTTGGCATGCCACATTCTCTCACCTCTCCTTTGGTAATTTTACTTGTCAAGTAAAGTCAAGTTAAGCATCAAATAAAAAACACTTTATTTCAAGACTCCTTCCATCTTTTTCCAAAAAAGTAAAAAAATAACCATCTTTATTCACTAAAAGACAAAAAAAAAAAAACTCCATTTCCCTATACAAAAAGTCAAAAATATTACATCCCAAACAACTAAAAATAAAATACCATCGTAACCCACTTTTATTTTATTCCCTCTTTTTATTTCACTTCACTACACTTTATTTTAAAAGTAAAATTACCAAATGGGCAATCACCTTAATCAATATCTACTACCCTCATCCGAGGGCGGGTTCCCTATAACTGGGTGAAGGTGATACTCTCATCAAAATTGGGCCCAAGTAAGAACAAGAACAATAGAATTGGAACATGAGGACATTTCTTGATTAGATAGCTTATCTTCCAGAGAGTATCGGCTGCTTTTATTTTTTCTTTCCTCATTTAGTGTCATCCTTCCTGCTTTCATCTTCTTAAACTCAGGTGCTACTCCAAAACAATCATATATTTTTTTTCTATCCATAGGGTTTTATTTTCATGCTACACCATTTTCTTTTTCATTGTCTTTCGTGTATATATTTTCATTTTCTTCAGATCATTTTTAATGGATTTGGTGGAAACAATACAAGATGAATTGTATACAGGGCCATCCAAAGCATTATGATAGAAATTTAGAAATATAAAGATAAGGTGCAAAATTGAGATTATTGAAATGGCTGGTATTTAGTTCTATATATATTTTGATGGCTCTAATATATCATATCTAACCTAAGTTTCTAGGAGCACTACTAGACCCTACCTCCACATTCCTAGGTTTTGATTTAGCTAACCTGAGGATTTTGATAAAATGAAGACTTTCTTAATTATATTATTTTAACCACCCCCTGTTAGTAAAGTAAAAGCCTTACATCCTAAATCGCCTAAGTAATATCTTTGGCAATGCTTTATATATCTTTTTGGGCCTTCTAGCAGAAAATAAAAAAAAAATCCTATTTTTCTTAATGCGATATTAGACAATATATGGCAGTTATGAGTGCAACCAAACCTACTCAGATTTTCATTACAAGCAGAACTAGCAGGCCAGGGTTATAAGAGGTTTTCATAATATCATAAAATGATGAGACAATTCTCTTAGCTTCCTTGCAGGATCAAATCTAATTCTGTTGGGTGAGATTCGTAAGAGGACAGAACAAGCGAGTGGCTCTGGGAATGTTAATAAATTATGGAGAAAGTGGTGGAGCCTTTGGAAAGATTCACTATAACTGTTCATGATCTTGTGTTGGTGTTGTCGGTCCTTGATGCTGGTATTTGTCAATTCAATGGATCAGTGGAATCAGAAATGTGCACTGTACTGGATGGAGTTTCTGTTTCACCCCTTCAATTCTGTAGAGATGGCACCTGCTCATATTATTATTATTATTAGTAGTAGTAGTATGTCTAGAGGGGTTTAAATTAAACCAATAGATGAACCATTGTTCTGCACTTGTGGGCCCCAAACAAGTGGTCACATTGTCACAAGATCAATTCCGATGATAGAGGAAGTCGATTAATAATTGCATGAATGCCGACCACTCGTATACAATGAAAGAAGTCCATTTATCACATGATTCATGTTGCATGAACCATGGAAAATGTATTGATGGCCATGTATTGCGGGCTCACTCAATTCTGAATGTGGGGTAAAATTTATTGTTGGCCATCTCATTGTGGGCTCACTCAATTCTGAATATGTGGGGTATGTACTATGCAGGTGCGAGAAAACAGAGGAGAGAACTGAGAAATTATGACAGAAGAATATCCGGTCTCAATAGGTTGGGATGAGGCACATTTATCACGGTATGCAGGTTTTAACTTTTACACCTAAGTCTTGTTTTTTCTTTTTCCACCGGAATTCACATCTCTAGAATTTAATTTGCTAATGCTCCGACGTAGTAGAATTTTCGAAGCCTTCCTTATAAAGCCAAAATATTCTACCAATAAATAAAGAGAATGAAATTCCAAAGGTCATTTGAGAGAAGTAACCCAGCCTTTCTGAGAAATAAAGAAGCTCAACTTCATACATTATATCATATATATAATACTATTCACTGAAAAACTTTGAGAGACATGCATAAATATGGGCATGTTTAAAGTGAATTGTATTCTAAAACTGGACTTATCTGTATTTGACCTTATTTTGTTTATCCTGTCAATGTTAAATTCAACATTACTTTTAGATCTTTGATCTGATTTATATCTAAAGTATCTCATACTGTTCTTTTTCGCGTATGCTGAAGACTTACAATGGCCCTGTCGTTACAGCTATTAAATTTCGTCAGCTAACCATTTATATCAAACCCTGGAGGCATAAGGATAGACAATATAAATACTTTTCAATACTCAGCATAAATACTTTTTAATAACAACCTCTCTATGGTTCATCCCTCTGAAACTTATGCTTATTTTTTCTCAAAAAGGCTTCTAATCTCTTGCTGTTGTGGGATTTATTAACTAATGTTTTTGGTTGAGAAAGTTTAATGAAGACATATATATATATATATATATATATATATATGGTGTGAATTGGAGAATAAGTACGATGTGGGCCTGTTGCCGAATTGGGCTTGTCAGTTTAATAAAGGCTTTCAGACATCTTGGTTGACGAATCCACCTTCCATCTTGCGGCTACTTTGAATACTATAAAAAATTACAACTTTCATTTCTTTCAATTGCTTTATTTTTTTTCCTTTTTCTTTGTCTAGGGGCCGATCCAACAAGATTCTATATTCTGTTTTTCAACTGTCCATCCTTTGGTTATCAATCCGACGCCTAAGATTCTCAGTTGTGAACATAGGTCATCCAATGGTTTTGATGGACACATGTCAATGTATATATCCCACAAATACGACCAACTCGAACTGATTGTAGACTTTAAACAACTTTACCGATTTAATGGTATGTTTGTGCGACCTCTTTTTACTTTGTCTATGATTTTTGGTAAAACCGTAAAACCATTTATGTGGTGGGTGTCTTTTTTTTCCCGGGAGGGTGGGGGTGGTCTTCATTTTCGGGGGTACTTCATTTTCCGCACCATATAACTTCATTTTTAGGGAGACTTCATTTTCCACACCATGTAACTTCATTTTTGGGAGAAGTTCATTTTCCGCACCATGTCATTTTTTTTTCTAGATCTTCTGTATTTTCATTTCCATTTAATATCAGTTTCAACATCCTAAACGATTTCGAACAAACAAAAACCTGTGAATATTTACCATGTAACTTCATTTTTGGGAGAAGTTCATTTTCCGCACCATGTCATTTTTTTCTAGATCTTCTGTATTTTCATTTCCATTTAATATCAGTTTCAACATCTTAAACGATTTCGAACAAACAAAAACCTGTGAATATTTATGTGCAATAAATGATTCTCTAAAACACAAACATCAAAGAATATTTCCTCTTTCTTTAGTTTCCCTTCTTTTCCAATTTCATCAAGAACACATGTTTGTTCGTGTAAAATCCAACCATCGATTTCATGGTCCCCACTGGTACCTACTAATACGTTTTCTTTATCACCACGCCATACAATTCTTTGCTCTATTTAATGGAAAAAAGAAAAGAAAAGAGAGGAATAATTAGTAGAAAAGGATTAAGAAAGAAACCAATGGTACCTTTCGCCTTGTAAAGGTCTTATTACATTAGATTGGAAAATGCTAGTTCAATGATGATGACCCATTGGATTGGCTAATTTATTTCCTCTCTAATTAAAGGAAGAGATACCCATCTTTGATGCTTCTCTTTAATAAAGCCCTTGAGAATAATTTCCAGTTTTCAGTTGTGATAATTGATGAGCCATGTGCAAGATGGTTTAATTATTAGTTTCAGTTTATATGGATGAACAACACGAGTAGCCCGTGAGCTCACCAAGACTATAATAGAAAGCAAAAGTTTTAAAAAGTGAAATTACTATGAGTTTTGCCTCTATTTACTTTCTTATCTATTATTACAATCACTTCATTTCTTGATATAGTTATTTTTGAACTATTTTTTTTTGATAAACCGTCCGTTTTTAACTGATCATATCTAACCGAATACAAAGGAAATAAGAAAAAAAAAATGCACGAACACATATAAAATTAATTCATAGAACCATCTTTTATATAAAACACAATTAGTTATCCTTGATGTAAAGTCTAATAATGCCATTGTTTCAAATAACGTTGTTATGTTAGCCTTTTTGAATTATTATAAGATTATTCTGGCTCAAAAAGCTGAGACACCCTGTGTTATGAAAAAATAAAAAGAAAAAGAGCCAACATAATTTTATTAAAAGATTTCATGTTAGTGGGGCTTGGACGATTGGCTAGTCTGATTTTAACCAAACTAGTCAAAGCCATCTACTTTAGTGCTTGTTTGATCACTTTACTAGTAAGGTGGTGTGAAGTTAAGTTTTTCCTCGACGGATAAGAAAAGACTAAAGGTCATATCAAAAGTATAAAAATCTAAAATTCCATTCTTCATTATAAAAAAAAAAAGAGTAAAAAATCAAAGTAAAAAATATTCCTTATAAAGCCACTAAAAATGAAATTCCATATGATTAAACCTCTTAATATTTTATTCTCTCTTTAATCATCACTTCACTTTACTTCACCCTACCAGTATTCATTCAGTGGGCGATAGGCTGATATTGGGCTTAGATTGGCCAGACATTCCAAACCCTAAATTTGGTCTCTTCACTGTCATAAGAATTTTACCAAAAAAAAAAAGAACTGTCATAATATTGAATGAAGCTAATTACATGATTAACCAAGCACAAGTTCTCATTCTAATTGGACTGAAACTAATACCAAAATGCGAGAAAATGAGAAATAGGGTTACCTTGGATCGAATCCATACATAGTTCCTGATGGTGGTAAAGCTCAGGGGATCATGAAAAGTGGAACTGAAATCAAGGTAGGTGAGAGAGCCTCGTTTCTTTTATTGCAAAAAGAGTATGATAGAAGCATTGATTGCCTGCCTCCTTCAATATCATAAACAAGTAACAACTTGGATCTTAATCCTTTGCTCTTGGATTTTTGTTTTCTCGTATGTGTTTTCTTTGTTACATCTCTCTTCCATATGTCAAAATTATTGAAGTTTCTTTCAATCTTAATGGCAGCGGTAGTTGAGACTCGTGGGGCGAGTCAAGTGGGCCCTCTTTCTTCTCGGCAGGAGTGGTAGAAGTGGGAGTTGTGGGAATGCGTGGACAGCTGCTTTTACTTTTTCCAATCTTACTCTACTGGTACCAGTATTTCCCACATTGCCCATGAGTGCCTCCTTCCTTCCAGGATCCAAGCCATCCCAAACTCTTGGTAGGACACTGTGGAACTTCAAGGGTACGCTGATTTACTTATTTTAGAATTTATGATTTTAAGGATTTGGAGGTTGGCAAGAGGGGTCATGAGGTTTTCTCTTTCAGATCTGTTTTTATTATTACATTTTTCTACCCCTATTTTTTACTTTTCTTCTGATGTAGCCAGTGGCAGACCCTTTTGTTTGAGGGGGGCTTATGATCAGTGGGTGATGGCTAGGATCATATCAATGGTGTTCCATAGACTTTTGTGTGGTTAATGCCTTTCTTAGGATAATTCCCAAGATAAAATGGAATTGCAAAATGGAATTCCACTGAATGTATTCATATACGTTTAATCCAAATACACCTTTTATTTTTATCAAAACCAAACATGTATGCATACTTGAAAAGGTACAGAAAAAATAGATTTGGCTTTCAAGCTAATTTCCATATGGGAGGAGTTTTCTTGTCGGGGTTAGTTAAGGTTGATTTGTAGAAATCCATATAAACCCACCAGTTGAAGATAATATTTAAAGGAATTTATCTCATAAATCCCCGTATGATCCCATGCCAATCCTGAGGTCCCAAAAACACTATATTTATGGATAAGGTCCTCAAGGTGCCTTTTTGTATTTTGTATTTTTTATTTTTTGCCGTTTAGCGATTGGTCGATATCAACCATTCTGCAGGAACCCAAATAGAAATTGGGCTTTTCAGGATGGAGAAGAGGGGAGGGGAGGAGGAGGGAGAAGAGGGGAGGGTGGTGTTGCATACTTGTGCTTCCGAGGAGGAGTTTGGGTTCCAGGCACGAGGGGGACTCGTCCGACCCTGTGAGGTGGGTTTTTTCAAGGAGGTCTTAAGGATCTTGGAGGAGGATGAGCAGAGGTTTCGTAGTTGGGAGCTCGATGATGTTTTGTAGCTTTTTGCAGAGGTGGGTTTTGATTCTTCTTGCAAGGATGGGATTGGCAACACCACCATCACTTCTACTACTTCTCCCCATGGTTTTTCATGATGCAGTTAATGCAACACCACCCCTCCCCTCTTCTCCCTTTTGAAAAACTTAATTTCTATTTGGGTTCCCGCAGAATGGTCGATATTGACCATAAAAATGGTCGATATTGACCATAAAAATGGTAGATATCGACCAATAGCCAAACGATAAATTTTTTTTTACAAAAACGCACCTTGATGACCTTATCCTTAAATATGGTGTTTATGGGGCCTCAAGAGTGGTATGGGGCCCTACCGGGATTTATGCAGTAAATTCCTCTAGTATTTAATATAAGCCCAATTTGAAAAAAAAAAAAAAAACCTGACAGAGACAGATTGAGAGATTGAACCACAGAGATGGACTGAGAGAATAAGAGAGATCAATTGAGTTGATAAAGAGATAGACTGAGAGAGTCAAAGAGATGGATTGGGAGAGCCAGACTAAGACATATAGGCATACTGAGAGGGAGAGAAGAGAGCAGAGATGCATACCTGTCGGAAGGAGGAATAACGGGGGTGCACCGATGCAAGAAAAGGAGATGGATGGTTTGCTGATTTGGGGATTTTTTTTAGAGGGGAAAGAGAGATCGGAAACAGAGTATTTTGAGTTAGGGAAAGGAAGGTGGGGGCTGGGCCGGACATCCTTTTGGGCTCTAATGGGCTCTTTAGATTTTTGGTGGGGGCTGATACATATAGGTCTGCCCCTGCATGTAGTCGACAAAAACTCTATTCTTTTATGAGAAAATGCTTCAAAATTTGACATTCCTCTCGTACTTTAATTTTTAGAGGCGTTTCACGTACAAGCCCTAACATAGAATTTATAAGTGTGATTTTTTTGGAAATTTGTAAATCCAAAGTAATCTCTACGTTGCATGAAATTTGTAAATCCAAAGTAATCTCTACGTTACATGATATATTTTTCTAAATCATATTAGTCGCAGATGGGGTTGCAAATGAGATGATTATAGTTCAAAAACATACTGGACTTGGACCTATGCTCATTTTTAAATAACGGTTCGGTTATATATTGAAACTTCAAAACTAATTCTAAGGCCCTATTTCTTTTATGGAGTTTTTGTCCCCTGAATTTCTTTATTCCATATTTATTCACTAGCATTTCTGGATTACAACTACATCAAACGTTTCTTTTTAACCTTTGAGAATCCAGGAACTCAACTCATTTTGCATTTTGATGGAATTCCTGGATACTCAAGTCCAAAGGAGCATTAAAGAATTCCACCATGTATGAAAATTCAGGAATTCCTGAAATTCTAGTAAAGAAACAGGCTCTAAGTTCATTTCATTTTTTTTTCTTAAAATGAGAATATCAATCAACTTACAAACTTATAATAGTGCATTGAAGTCTATAATCTTCAAAATTAAATATAAAAAATCTACCAAAAAATTATATTTTAAATTATAATTTGCAACATAAAAAAGTCATATGTCAAATCTCAAGTCCATGAATGAAACTTATATGAACTCTGAATTCGACCTCGTTATGAATTGAAATTTAATTTGAGTTGTAAACCCAAAATCATTAATGAACCGAAATCTAAAATAACTATTAAATCCCATTTTTTACTGATCGGATCCTCCTCTCGTTTGCCTTCCCACGTGGAGTTTGTTTTGGCAGGTGTACGACACGACGATCGAGCGCCTCTCGGTCAACAAATGGGCACTTGAGTCATTTCAAAACCGGTTTCACACCTGTAGTCGTAGGGGATGCGAGATCTCGCGCTCTCTCTCTCTCCATCTTCCGCGCTCGTATAATAGCGAAAGCGCGAAAGGGATGGGAATAAAGCGGGAGCGCGAATCTCCGTAACTCGCCCACTCTCACACTTACTCTTACTCTCACTATCTCAGCTGTCGGCATTCCTTTCCAATACTTTCCCCCACAACAGCATCTGATTCATTCACCACGTCTATTCCACAACAGATCCAAACCATTCCCCCACAAATGACAAATTTCCTCTTCTTCTTCACCCCCTCTCTCTGCATTGCAGAAAACTAGCACTTTTCTCTCTCTGGCATTTTGTCGAACACATGACAAGATGCTCTGTATCAAGGCCGAAACGTTGGGGAACGACGTGCTTGCTTCACCTAGCGTGATTCTCCCCATCAGTCTGTAAGAAATCAATCTTTTTTGATTATGCATTCTTTCTTTATTTGCAATTTCGTTGTTGGTTGTTGATTTATGCTTGGTTTTTTAATTTTTAATTTTTTTTTGTCGGTGGAGAGGACAGGGGTCGGACGATTCAGAAGTATTTGCAGAAGGGCGGGAGAGAATTTCGACGTTCAAGTCAGTCGCTTTCTTCTATAGATGGGTCTGTGATTTCGTCGGGTTTGGATGTGGGTATCTATCAAACTGTTGATTTTTGTATATGTTGATCCCCCCCCCCCCCCCTCTCTCTTTTTTTGTTACTGATTGATGACAATTCAGACATGTCTTGTCCTTTTGACTTCAGTTTTAATCTGGGATTTTGATGGGGCGAGAGGAATATATGATGGGGTTTGATAAGTCAATGTTTGGTCTTGAATTTTGGCCTTTTTTTGATCGGTATGGACTAATTGGTGGAATCCTTTGTCAAATATTTCTCATGGGGGGTGATTTATGATGGTGGTGATGGGAATTTTAGTTTTTACTCAGTACTTGGTTAATATCAGTTTTGTCTGTTTGATTGGTGCAAAGGTTTGTGAGATGACAAAGGTACGGGTTGTTAGGGGGCAATGTTTCAAAACGTTGAGGTATGAGGCCAGGCCTCCTAGGCGTTCCAGTGTGGGTGGTTGGGAGGATATTATGCATCATGATCATATCTTTTCAACAAATAAAAATAATGAATAGAAAATAGTAGCAGCTTGACTGATTTTAAGTCTTTTGATTAGTTGATCAGGTTGAATTAAGTTCAGATAGTTACTGCAGTCTTAAGTTTTATAAAAAGGATTTTTAAGTTCTTAAATTACAAATTGTCTTCTCCCTTATTCTTAAAAGATAAGATGTGTTAATGGGGCATATGCCCCAATATAGAGCGCGATTGAGGCATAAGCTTCACCTCAGACTTGAGGCTGGATGTGGACCAAGAGGGTGGAGGTGTTTTTTTGGGAAGTTCTGCCTGGAGGGAGCCTCTAGGCTTAAACCTAGATTAGTGGTGGGCCCAGTATTTTCATTTGAGGGCAGTGGGCAAACCCCAAAATTTCCGTGTGGGATCGGGGGGCGAACCTAGGATTTTTCATGTAGGTTTTGGAAGCAGACCTAGAATTCTCAAGTGCGTTTGGGAAGCAGACCCAGGTCTGATGGGGGCAACTGCCCCCAAAACCATCTATGCAGGTCTGCCCCTGGCCTAGATGCTTCTAAAAACACTAGTTGTGGGAATTGAACTCAAATAGATGCAGTAGAGGGGTGGCCCTTGGAAGTTCCGTTATGTGTTAAATGAAATAAAGGATTTCTGTCTTTGAAGGTTGAATTTAAGCACATTTTTTGATGAATGAGGTGGCTGGTTTTTGGGTCAAACTAGGGTCCTTTAGTGCAGTTGCTGGTGTTTCTTAGTGGCAGTTGTTTTTCTTTCCATTTTTTTTTTGGTTGTCATTTGTTTTTTGTGTTTTGTTGTATGATGAGGGTATAATGCTTTTACCTTTCTTTTCTTCTTGTTGTTTTGACACTTCCTTGTTCTTTCTTTAATAAAATTTACTTGATACTGATAAGGAAAAAATAGATGCAGTGGAGAATATTGTTCTATGTGGGTATTTTATTTTATCTATTCATTTTACTATTTTCAATTCTTTTGTTTTTTTTTTTTTTTTTTTTTTTCATATTTGTGAAAAGAAAAAGAAAAATTGTTGATTGAAGTGAATAATATAATGAAGAAAGAAGTTGGAGATATTTCTTCTTTTCTTAAGTTTTTTCTATTTTTTTTTTAATTTTTAAGCACTTTATTCAGTCAAAGTAATGAAATTCAATATTCATTAGGGCCTCTTTGTTTCATAGAATTCATAGGAATTGAATTTATTGGAATTCATGGTCAAATGAGCTCCATCAAAGGATTATATAAGAGATGGATGGTGAAGGGTATGAGCCTACGAGGTGAGGGGTGAAAGTTATAAGGTATTGATGTAGATGCAATCTTGACTTTCCTCAGATTTTAATTAGTAGGGTGATGGCTGGGTATTCATTTCCCATCTTCCCTCACTTCAATTTTCATTAAAGGGGAGGTTAGTTGATGATCATTTTTGGATATTCACCTTTGGTTCTTCAGGTTTGACCAATAAAAAAAATACAAATTTTTAGAGTTCCTAGGAATTATTCAATTACTTGAAACAAACTGGCTGGTTGCTTCAGCTTCCTCTCTTAGGATTGCTTTTGTGAATGTTTTATAACATCATGTTAAGTAATCCAAATTTTGGTGCGAGCCCACTTTCTACACTCACATCAAACAGTTCTTTAGAATCTAAAACAAGAGAAATATTCTGCAGGCTATGGTTGGATCTTCAAAGTAGAGATGAAATAATGGAATATATGGTTATTCTTTTTTCATTTATTTTTCTGATATCAAAATTCCTGCAGGATGTTAAGATTTTGGATGGAGCAGGACGAAGAGAGAAGAGTGGGAAAACATGCCTTCACAGAGCCCTTCTCGAAACAGATGTAAGTGCATTTTATCATCTTTACTGTAAAGTAACAGTCAATCAGCAGGTTTATTTGCATCAAACGGTTGCATATTTAGATGAATTATTTTATCTGTAGTAATTTTTTTTCAGTATGTATGTTGCTTGTAAGATATCTGGAAAATGATTGCTTTATGTGGTTGAGTCCCTTTCTTGAGGCTGGAACTCACCATACACATGAAAATGTTATGCGAAGTCAAGTTGTAGCAATGGCTTGTTTAGAAAATGTGTTTTGAGAAACACGAAAAATTTGCTTCAAGCATCAACCTTTAGGATATGTTTCACGTTTTGTTTCTATCTTTTGAATAAAGTCCCTATTAGTTTATTAATTTTTTATTTGGATCATCATATTATAGCTTATTTGCACCGTATTGAAAGCATATTTTTAATTTGAAGCCAATCTAAGGAAATAATTTGCCTTGACCTCTTGATATGCTTGTGTTTAGGGGTCTGTGGCTTCCAAAATCTCTGGCATTTTTGTTTGTTCTGACCTTCAAGATGACATTTTAATATCTCTTGGTTCTCACTGATGTCCATACACATTATCATATTTCTACTCATTTAGGATGCTTTTTACCAGTAATACAAACTCATTGTGTTCATTTCAATTCCCAGGTTCAGAATTTGCAGAAACAGCTACAGGAAGAAATTGATTTGCATGCTGCCTTGGCAAATGCTGTTGTGTGTACTTCTGCACCTCTATCTGATTCTCCTTGCAAGGTTCCTGATAAGGTACTGCCTGTATCCAGTTATGATTCTTTTGTTTCTTTGTTTTGTGAGTTGACTTAAGCTTGTTGTTACTTGTTACTAGTTATTTATGAATTATATATATTTTATCACATATTTACAGGCCCAGGAGCTCTTGAATAACATAGCTATGCTGGAGCTCACAGTTTTAAAGCTTGAGAAAGAATTAGTTGCCTTGCATTTTAAGCTAAGTCAGGAAAGAAATGAACGGCGACTTGTTGAGTACCGTCTAAGGCATTTACTGTCACCATCACCATCACCATCACCATCTCTATCACCTTCACCTCGAACTTACTCTCCTACTTATCTGAGAGAGCTGGTATTCTTGTGTTCTTCTTCCTTTTTAGCGAATGGCTCATGGCATTTGAATTTGTAGGATTGCAATTGATGAGTTCTTTGCATTCTATTTCTAGTTCTAATGTTCTTTCAGAGGTATAAAGGCAGTGGTTCTTAGATGGTTTTATTCGTTGCAGCTACATTTATCGGATGATGGTGGACAATCACAATCAACCGCAATTAGCCGCCCATCAGATGCAAACTCAGTGAAAGAGGTATGCTTTCATGTTTATTTGAATTTTCTTATCTGTAACCAAAATGCATTTCACTAAATTATAATACAGTATTGAACAGTACAATAGGAGTAAAACTCCACCGACCACCCCCACCCAACACACGCGAGAAAAAAAATTATTAGGAGAGAGACAGAGAGTCAATCAGCAAGAAGGAGAAGATCTTCTCTATCTTTGTGCAAAATCGATCTAAATTTTATAGAAATCAAATAATCAAAATCTCTGTTGAAACTATGCCTTTTGCTATAAAACCTTAATTCTACAAATGTCTAAACCCTTAACTGTACCAACACTGGTAATTCCTACCCTTAACCACTACTTATCTCATCACCACCAAACCTTTAAAACCTGAAAAAAAAAAGAAAAGGAAATGATAAAGAAACTTGTCAATACTTTTGCCACAATATTTTGAGCCCACTGCCCTGCATGTATGTGTCTAGCAACATCAAAGCTGCCTTTTAGTTTAGTTGCATTATATTAACCTAATTTTGGCCAAAGTTGGCTTGCTCTTGACCAAGATTTCTTTTATATATATATATATATGTGTGTGTGTGTGTGTGTGGGTTACATCATCATTTTCAATTCTGTTGTTAAAATCACTTGTTTTATTCTGGCTAAAATCACTTGTTTTCTCTATAATTTATAAATTTTATTCGGTTTTCTTTAAAATTTATATTTGAGCTGAAGATTATCTTACAAATTTTTGCACAGAGCTCACGACTCTGTGATGGAGACAAACAGGAAATGAGGACAGTTGTTCCTCTTCAATGGCTGGAGTCTAATAAGGATTCCCTTAAAAGGGACTTTTGGCATCACCCCAATAAACTTTCAGAGGAAATGGTGAGGTGCATGAGAGATATTTACCTTCATCTGTCTGATTCATCCAACTTGCCTTCCAAGTTCTGTTCTTCAGAGTGTATACCTTCACCGGTGTCACCACATGGACACCTTTCCTGCTACTCTGTAGCATCTTACTCAGATTCATCCATAACCTCATTGGTCCGAAGTCCCACAGTCGAGCTACAGCCTAGTTGTGGAGTCCTGGCAACAGGGAATGCATTTGATCCTTATAAAGTTCATGGAAAGTTAAATTGGACCGACATTGGAAGATACAGTTTGGCAGCTGAGGTCTCGTGGATGTCTGTTGGGCAGAAACAGCTAGAATATGCTGCCGAGGCTCTCAAAGGATTCAGGTAATAAATACACTTCAACTCAACTGTAGTTAAACTTGTGATCTGAAGTCATTTCTTTTGCTTGTCTCACCACATGAGTGTAAAGGTACTGTTGGATGTTACTGTGATGTTGGTCTGGCCCGTTGCCTCCTCACGAAAGACATGATCAGGTCCTGATGCTCTTATCTATAGATGTTTAAGTTTTAGTCGAATCAAAACTCAGTGAAATTTACATGATTTAGCTGAATGGAGTTGCATGATCTTTTACTTGTGCCAAGTTCTTAGCATGACCTGTTTAACCTTTTTTGTTCTTTCGAATCTATCAATAATCAGTTTTTTTTTAATTTCAATGGGAAAATATTTTTCTTGAAAAATTTATTGATGAAGGAAGTAGATGCACTTCTATGGTCCTTTAATTTTCATAGCAATCTGATGATCATAAACATCTATTTAAGTCGCCAATGTTAAACATTTGTATATGTATATATAAAACCATTAAATCTATTAAATTTGTGGCCTTTACAGAGGTTGTCACAGTCAAGTTGTACTGATATTTGTCCATCACATTAAAAGCTTCAAATCTGACCCTACCCTTGTGATTGACATGCATGGGGTCAACCCCACAACAGGCCTCACAAATCTTGTTTTTAGGGCCTCTTCGTTACTGAATTTCCCTCCCTGTTGAAAGAGCTATTGAAATTAAAATCATTTTGTTGAGGTGTTTTTTCTAGTAGTTATTTCATGTGGCGTACTGCTTTGTCTTGCAGAGTGCTTGTTGAGCAGTTGGCAAAAGTCAACCTGAAACGCTTGAGTTGCAATGAAAAGCTTGCATTTTGGATCAACTTGTATAATGCTTTGATCATGCATGTAAGTTTTGCGATCTGTTTCCTTCTGTGCATGTATGTATCTATGCAATCTTTGGAATAAGCTTGATTGATCTCATAACTATTGCTTGATCAGGACTATTTAGTCTCATTTAAGAGGGGTAACTTTGCTTGTAACTGTGGTCCAATACTCGAAGAACTTGATCAAAGTTGCCAATTTATTGAAACTTCGACTTCAGACTTGAAAATCTCAATTCAGTACTTGGAAAACTTGTTCAAGAACTCATGAAGTAGTAAAGAAGATCATAGAAGCTTTTCAGACTGATTAACTTGAACAAGTGCTGAGGTTTCATGTTGACTTAAACAGTTAGACTCCCATAGTTCAAGTTGAGTTTTGGTATTTTAACCTTTCCATGGGCTTCCTGTCTAGAATGCATCCACGACAGAATGCAGCTAAACATTACCCTGTTCTGGTGACTTAGTATATATGTTCGTGCCATATGCTAGGCATACATGACTTCTGTTTCTTATATTGTTACCTTGATGATGTTTCATCCATTTCTGTAATAGTCTTCAATTATTATTGATGCTAAATCTTTCTTTATAAATGTCCTCCTTGGCATTATTGTGGTTGTAATGTTGAGAAATTTCATAATCCTCTGGCTTCTAGCCATTTCATTTGGTTTACTTTTCTTTTGATTAACTCAGAAGTGCTTGAAACTTTCTCAGGCTTATCTAGCTTATGGAGTTCCGAAAAGTGAAATCAAACTTTTTTCTTTGATGCAAAAGGTTTGGCTCCTAATGGTTTTGCTTCTTGACTCTGGTTAGTTATTGAATCCTTCCATGCTTGGATATACTTGACAATGATTCATAATTGGCTGCAGGCAGCTTACACTGTAGGAGGGCATTCATTTAGTGCAGCTGACATCGAATACATAATTCTAAAGATGAAACCTCCAGTGCATCGCCCACAAATAGTATGTATTATGTCTTAGAGTCGCTACTTTTTATAACTATAGTGTTTTGGACATTATGATGCGATTATTTGGAGGAATTTTAATGTTTATTTAATTGTCAATTGTCCATAACAGGGAGGCAAACAAGCTGAGCCGCTTGTTTTTTGTTTTTTTTTTTCCTTTCACCAACATACTGTACACAATGTATATTAGACATAACTGATGTATAAAATTATAAGTGCATTTATCACATTTAGGCAAGACAGAAAAATAATATTGCGTATATCAATGTAATATATAATAGCTATTTTCTATAATAATGTATAATTATGTTATAATGTAGAATTACATATAACATTATATAATACAATATTAAATGAGCTGAACTGAACTTGAGCTCAAGCCATGTTCAGGCGCAGCTTGTGAGATAGTCGACCTAGGTTGTGCTTGCATTTATTAGCACACAAGCTAAGCTCGAGCTCAAGCCCAATTGAACCTCGCAAGCTGGTTCAGCTCTTGGACATTTCTACTCCATAATAATGTTTATTTTATTTTAGTTCGTTGCATATCTTCTCTATAAATTGTTATTGTGTGTACTACCGATTCATCTTATGCATTTTTGTTTCTTTTAATGATAACTGTTTCTATTTGAACTGTTTGCATCGAGAGGTTTTATGAGCATTAAATGAGGGGTTTTCCATTCAATTGAACAGTCTACTACTGAAATCTGGCTTTTTTTGAGAAACCATGGAATGTTACTAATGGTCCTATACATCATTGCATGATCAGTCATTGCCCTTTGTTAACCAAAATGGTCATATCCCCTTAGCACATTGCTTAAGGGGTGTCATGTGACTGGTCATGCAACTGATGTATAGGCCCATTAGGAACCTTCGATGGTTGAAAGAGATAGATGTATAGTCCCATTACATACCTTCAATGGCTGAAAGATAAAGTGAGAGTCCAGTTTTGGTACTTTTTGGTTAATGCGATGATGTGAGATAAAGGGCTGTCTGGTCATGCGATGATGGATTAGCCCATTAGTAGCCTTCTATGGTTGAGAAATCAGGACTTGGATTTAGAACTGTATCGATTCATATCTAGCCCCAATTTGGCTGCCTGTTGACAACCCTATTAGTTAGGTAGGCTCTCATAACATCCTGTGTAGGTATGTCTGTTTTTTCTAGCAATATTTGGTTACTGTATCTGGACACTTGCTTATTTCTTACTACCCTATTCTTATCTCACCAGGCTTTGGCTCTGGCTCTGCATAAATTCAAAGTATCAGAGGAGCAGAGGAAGTATTCCATTGATAGCCCAGAACCCCTGGTGGCGTTTGCTCTTAGCTGTGGGATGTTCTCTTCACCTGCGGTAATGTACAAGTGCTCTGTTACCCTTTCTCCTGTTTTGATTGCTGACATCCATAATAGTGAGGCAGACTAGGTGTACTGAGTTTAATCGCCGTTAAACTGATGTAGATAATCTTCCTATGATATGAACGGTTGTGCTTAGAGTCAATTCAGAAGCCAGAGTTAACTGAACTGTGAAATTTTAGTCATGGTTCCAAATTTTCCAACTTGTCCTTTTCCCATTTAATATGAAGTCCGAGTTAACACCGTTATTTGCAACTAGGCCAAAGTGGACACGAGTTGTGAATCAATATATTTTAATGTGAACTCATTTGTGTATAACTGATATTCATGTCCGTGTCTGTTTGATTAATCCTACAATACAGATTAACCAAACAGTAACTTTTCTTACTATGTAGTTATGTGACTGACACAGCCTGTGTGCTCCTGATGTCTTTTGGTTCTCAGTACAGCACACAGAGGTACACATTAGTGGATTAGTTGTCATTGGAAGCCAACCTTTTGGGAGATGGTGACCAAGTGCTCCTGAAATAATATCATTATGCAAATTAGATTGCAACTTGGTTACGTTTGTATAAATCCATGCTTTCCAGTGCCATACTTGCAAGTCGCTATCGCGTAATGAAATGAATGAAATGCACACAAGTTATGCCCCTTAGCCTTTTTCCTTAATATGATTTACTATAAAAATGATAACCTCTCTCTTTTTTTTTTTTTTTTTTTTTTAACGCAGGTGAGGATCTTCATGGCTAATAATGTAAACGAGGAGCTCCATGACTGTTTGAAGGATTATATCAGAGCTTCTGTTGGCATAAGCGATAAAGGAAAACTGCTAGTGCCAAAGCTCTTGAACTCTTATGCAAAGGGCATAGTGGAGGATTCATTACTGGCTGACTGGATATGTCGATACCTTTCCCCCGAACAAGTGGCCATGGTCCAAGATTGTAATTCCCAGAGGAGACAGAGGCTCCTTGGTGCTCGGAGCTTTGCTGTCATCCCTTTTGATTCAAGGTTCCGATATCTTTTCTTACCAGACCATGGAAGTGCTGTGAGCTCTACGTACGTGTGATTTAGCAGATCGCGCAAACCGCCTGTTGATAACTAGCTTCTGGGTGGGTTTTTAACTTACTTGACTACATCACCTATAAGAGTTGCTGAGAGTACTTCTCATCTGAAAGTCTAGGCTAGTGTCAAGGTTCATTAATCACCCTTTGGGTTCTTAATTTTGATTGCATCATGCTTATATTCAACTGCTCTCTTTGTAGGTATTCCATGCATCTGTGATTAGCGGCGGATTTCCCTGAATTCAGGGATATTTGATATATTGGGCACAGAGAAGAGGCTTATATCATGTACAGGAGAGAGCTGTAAATATAAGTTCTATAGTCCTCATAGTTCTTGTTCAGCTTGCCATGTGTTGGTTGCTTTCTTTTCTTCTGCAAGAATCTAGACTAGGAGTATATGGAGGAAAATCCGTCCTGGAGTTTCTGTTTAGAGCTGTTTGGCTCTGGAAGTTTTTCTTCTGAAGCTGTTTTTTAGTTTGTTTATCCGCGTAATGTTACCATCTTCCATGCAGAGAGACGACAATGTACATTTTTTGAACTATCCAATTATAACAATAAGAAATAAATGGAATGAGTGGAACTGTATAGACAAAGTGCCTTTTCTCTTGGAATAATACTAAGATTAGGAAATAGAGTCTTCTTCAGTATCAAGTTCTTACTTACATTTGATTTTGAGAAAGAACAGTTTTGGATATTTATGTCCTATTTGTCTGCATAAAATAAACAGGAAATGTACGTAGGGTGGTTAAAAACGAAGATTAAAGGCGAACTTCCATAAATGAGAATCAAATAGCATCTTATTTTGATTCTATTTCTCTAAAAGAAAATGCTATTTGATGTTTTTTTTTAGACTCTCTTTTTTAACCACCTAACGAATTCAAATATTCTAATGTCTTCTAATGCAAACAACAGGCCTGAGCTCTTACAATTGGCACCCCTGTAAATTATAAATATTCTATCTCTGCAACTCTCCCGAAAGTGATACATGGGCACCAGAACGTCAAGCAACCTGTAAATTATAAACCCAAATGATCAAAAACTGAAAATCATCCAGACAATGTACTGGCAAGAGGAGGACAAAGCAGCAGCAGCAGCAGCATAGAACATACAATTATTATAATCATAACAGCAGTCACAGAGGCCTGTGGACCAAGGAACGCGATGTTCAGATTGAATGCTTAGTGCTGCAGGAGCCTTGGATGCCATGGTTTCGTTTGTTGGTGATTAGAAGAAATGCAGAACAATTACAATAGAGAATGAGAGAACATTGTAGAGAGATGCGTTTGGGCGTTGGATATTTGTAAGGCCATGTCTGCAGGGCTTGGGCTTGGGAGATTTCTAGCATTCCAAATTGGAGATGAAGAAATTAGCAATCATCAGATGGAAGGTCCCTTATCTTTACGACTCACATTTGTAAGGTGAATACGAGTCTGCTTGCATGAAGAGAAGGAAGTATTACTGATCTTTGTACTGTTTTTACAATCATCATTGACCCTATTGAAAGGTCATACTCATATAAAGGCATGAGAGAACTCGTTCGTGGCCACTCTGTATTCCACTTCTCTCCCATAGCCGTCGCATTCCAAGCTGGGACTCAAATCCACTATTTCTGACTTCGTTTTCTTTTAACTTAGTGGGCAACTGGTCCAGGAATGATACTTTTTACTTAAAAGACTCAGGGCTTGGTTATATCCCTGGTCTTGTGTGTGAAACAATGAATGTGTAGGGAGAATTGGTTTGTGTGTGAAACTACGTGCCAACATTACTCACAACCCAACGCAAGTCTACTAATAGAGTGAAGTAAAGTTGATTTTGAAAAAAGAATAAAATATAAGTGAGTTATAATAATATTTTATTTTTAATTGTTTGATATAGAATTTTTTTGACTTTTTGTATGGAAAAGTAGAACTTTTTTATTTTTATTTTTAGTGGATAAAGGTGGTTGCTTTTTTATTTTTTGTTTTTAAAAAATGGAGAGAGTTTGAATTAAAGTGTTTTTGATGTGACATCTTGTCTGGAGGCCTTACTTGACTTTTACTATATTAGTAAAGTACCAAACTAGCTCGTGCTTAAGTGTGTTGGTGTTTCTGTGGGCTTGTGTGTGTCAGTTTTCTTTTATAGAGTTGTTCTTTTCATAGATTCCTTGTGTCAATTTCCTTTTGAAACTCCTCATGAGAGAGACGCCTCATGGCCAACATTCTCAGTGTAGAAAATGCAAAAAAACAAAAAAAAGCCCTTCCTTTCCTAAGACCGTCCAGTGTATTACGTCATGCTTGACATCAGCAGTCCTCTGCCCTCATTGACCCATTGATCAAAATTCAACGGTAGAAATTTTGATGATCATGGATTGAACCGAACTAGAATTCTCAATTCATTTTCACTTATGCTCTCAGGACTGCTAGTAATGATAGGCTTAGGCCCTTTATCCAACCCTAACAACTTATGCTCTCAGGACTGCTAGTAATGATAGGCTTAGGCCCTTTATCCAACCCTAACAATACATAAAAGGTAGGGGAAAATTTCTCTCCTGCCTATGCATGCAGACATCCGATAGTCACCAAAGGCAAAGCCCTTTGAATTTAACCAGTTTCGCGTGACAAATGTACACTGATGTCCAATTAGGCCTGATTCTTTAGTGGAATTTCTACAAAAAATTCACTATATCTAAAAGTTTTTGGATATGATGTGACATGTCGTTCTCTGGAATCTCTGAATTCTATATTTCTTCACTAGTATTTTTGGATTCCAGCCACATAAAATGTCTCTTTTGACATTTGAGAATCCAGGAATTTCATTCCCTTTGCGTTTTGGTGGAATTCCTCGATGCTCAAACCCACAAGTGCATTTAGGATTTTCGCTATATCTGGAAATTCAGGAATTCCCTATATAGGAATTCCAGCAAAGAAACATGTCCTTTTAGTGTGGTTGAGAAAATCATAGTATTGTCTACATATTGTTGTATACTTGCTGTAATTAGGATATACAGTTGTTGTACATATCTTACAGGCATGTTGATTTACAACGCCATGTTAATGTTTTAAGAAGTCAAAATTGTAGTAATGGCGTGTTTAGAAAATGTGTTATAAAGGAAATATTTGTGTCATGCATCTTGGTCAGATTAATGGCTAAACCTCTGAGAAACCTTTCACTTTTTGTTCTGGCTTTTTGAAAAAGTCCCCATGGGTGACTACATGAGTTTATTGATGAGGTATTTGGATCTTCATGCATGTTATAACCTATTTTATTTGCTACATATATGGAAAGCATACTTTGACCACACATTGTACAACAATCATTGTACATGCGGTGGGCCCCATCTATCGTGCACTTAAAAGATGAAAAAGATACGACCCAATCAAGCACATATTGGACATCACATCATTCTCATTCCACTGAGAAGGGTCTGATGCAATTTTTCTTTGAGTCTGTCACTGCAAAACTAATCCATCATTATACTCCAATTATGAAATCCAAATGGCTCAAAGTCAATGTTAAAGCTTGTATTAGGTTCAGATCAAGGATTGAGCATTTTCTAAAACGTATATAATGTGATAACACAGATGGTGCATGTTTGTTTGATTTGAGTGAAATTTGATGTGCCTATAGAAATAGGGGGCAAAACAGTAATTCTATACGCTTTTGACTTTAAAAGTGGGTCCACTTAATGGATTTTGTTTTGTTAGTGGAGCGACTCATAAAACACAGTCTAGAAAGGGGTCATATCAAAAGTACACATTCAAAATTTCATTCTTTTAAAATAGAGAGTAAAAAAGCAACCTTATTTTTCTACTAAATTACCAAAAATAATCTCTTTTTACACATAAAATAAAAAAGATTTCCTATCAAACAACTAAAAACAAAAGACATCGTAACCCCATATATTTTATTTTTTCTTGATTTAATGCTTCACCTTAATTTATTTCAATTTACTATACATCCAAACATGCCCTTCAGTGTGGAATCCAGATTGTTGAAAGTAAATGGTCCCCTCTATTGGATGGGTGCACTAAAAAAAAGAGTAAATTTTAGCGGTAGAAGATTTATTTTCAGCGGCCCTTCTTTTTTTTTTGTCGCTAAAAGCACAGTTTTTCCTGCAAACGGTTAGTCTAAGCTTTTAGGGAAGTTTTAGCGGCGAAAAATAGTTTCTACCGCTATAAACGAAATTTTCTACTGCTAAAGGTCACATTTTTTTATAGTGGTGATTGAAAAACTCTACTGTAACAAAAGACGACGCACCATCAGAATCCTCTGTAATTTCTTTATAATTTCTTCTTGGGTTTTTTTTTTTATCTGCAATCAAAATAAATTCCACTAAATTATAATACAGTACTGAAATTGAAAAAAACAGGTTTAAGTGAAACGAAGTTGTCAAAATCACCAAAAACTATACAGAGAGTAAAACTCCAAAACACACACACCCTATCCACCCAACATTCACAAGAAGGGTGGAGACCAACAGGAAGGCCCCTGATAAGTTGGAAAATGTGATGTGCACGCAGCTCTGGAACATGCAGTGGAGACCATGGATACTGCGCTCGAATGGAGTTTGTTCCTCGAAAATAGCATTGATTCTGGCTTTCCAAATGGAGCCCTTATGGTCAGAAGTGAGAACTACGATAAGACCTTAGCAGCCAGCTTACATGATTCATTACAAAGGTTCGCTAAGGAGAAGTAAAAGCTTGGTCATTGAGAATTTTCCTCAATCAAAGAGCTATTGAAATTAAAATGGTTTTAATTGTTGAGGAGGTTTTTTTTTTTTTTTTCCCTAGTGCCTCTTGATCAGTTGGATAAAGTTAACCTGACCCGGTTTAGTTGAAATCAAAAGCTTGCATTTTGGATCAACTTGTATTATGGTTTGATTATGCATGTAAGTTCTGAAATCTGTTTACTTGTATGCATATATTTATTTATGTAATCTAACTTTGAAACTTGACAGAAGGCAGTGAGTAATGTAACATGACTGTAAGAAGAAGAAGAAGCTAGCTGTGTCAAAACCTCGCTCTGATACCATAATATTTCTTTACACAAAACGTGATAAACTAGCACAGCTGATTTCAGTCACTTTACACAGAAGAGAAGTCACTAACATAGACTAAACAAAGCCTAAAAAATGCTCATAAAAATATTACCGTCACTCTGAAAACTGTGTAGGAAAAATACACAGCAAATCATGTAATCAATTTCTTAGCTTCAGTTTCATTAATTACAAAGAAGACTATTTCATACTATGATGAAGAGATGGACGGCTGAGGATGGAAGCTAGCTTTTGCAACAGAGTGTAGAACGTGTGTATCCCTGAGTTGCTTCTGGCCGCTTGACTTTCTATTGCCAGAGGCTCGGATTCTCTTGAAACTGCACCCTTGTGACTCGGTCTCTTGTGATGAGACATTTTGTATGTTGCCAATCTTTCTTAACCCATGGCCCCATCTTCATTATCATTTATGTAATCTAACTTTGGAATAAGCTTGATCGATCTCATAATGATTGGTCAGGACTATTTAGTCTCATTTAAGATGGTTAACTTGGCTTGTAAGTTGTAACTGTGGACCAATACAAGAAAAACTTGATAAAAATTTATTGAAACTTTGACTTTGGACTTGAAACCCAGAATTTGGTACTAGGAAAAGAACTTATAAAGTAGGAAACCAGGTCCGATAATCTTTTAAAACCGATTAATTTGAACAAGTAATAATTTTTCATGTTGACTTAATCAGTTGAACCCCTATAGTTTAAGCTAAGTTTTGAATATTCTAACCCACATGTTGCGGGAATCCTGTTGCTAGAATGCACCACCACCATTATCAAATATAGCCTTATCTCAACTATATTGGAGTTGGCTATATGAATTTTGTTTCCCCATTCTGTTCGATTTTGTCTAGAAAGCATCTATGACAATATGCACTTCAACATTTCCATGTTCTGACAACAAAAAAATATGTTTGTTCCATATGCTTGATTTACATGACTTCTGTTTCTTATATCATTACCTCAATGATGTTTCATTCATTTCTTTAATAGTCTTTATGCTAAGTTTCACTTCATAAATGTCCTCCTTGGCATCATAGTGATTTCAATATTGTTAAAATCATTCATAATCCTCTGGCTTGTAGCCATTTCCTTCGATGGATCTTTGGCTCTATCTGGGGATAGGGAGGTGCTTAACCACTTGGGCAACAAAGAAATTGGCAAGCAAATGACAGATTTGTCTTCACAACTTACAATAGAACATTAGCCAACAATATAACATTTGAACAACATATACTACTACCGCAGACCCAAACCAACCCTATAGCTCAGTTGAAAGCAGCTTTTAATGCCTCTTGCCATTCCATCCCATCCTACACATTCTACCCACCCACAAACACTCACATGCTGACGGTACCAAGTCCCTGTACAAGAGACCGCGGATCGATCATCCCCTGCCACTTGGGCTACCCTCGGAATGACATACATAGAGTTTGACAACAATAGAACACAGCCAAACAATATAACACAGTACAACAACATATGCTAAAACCAATCCACCCTTTCATCTAACGGCTCATGCCTCTAGTCACAGCTGGAGCCGTTGTAACTCCATGCGTCTGCATTTCCACGTCCTTTTGCCATCCTACACATTCAAACAACCCACAGATAAACCCTCATGACAAAAAATTGAGAGAGAGAGAGAGAGAGAGAGAGAGAGAGAGAGAGAGAGAGAGAGAGAGAGAGAGAGAGAGAGAGAGAGAGAGAGAGAGAGAGAGAGAGAGAGAGAGAGAGACCTGCTCGCATGTCGAAGCCACGGTTTTGGAGCTCTCTGTACTCCTGGCACATGGCAAGGTGCCCGCAGAAAAAATGGACGAGGCAATCGCCACAAGGTTCCTCGAGCAACTGGTACTGGTCCCTCAGTCTGGAACGGTAGCCGCACGAAAGTAGCCATTGAATTGACAGCCCCGTTAGCACCCCTAGCAGCGCGTAAGATACACAACACTTTGCGCATGCTGCACCAGCGCATCTCTTAGCCATTCAGTATTGTTTGTTTCCTTAAAAATCTGGAGAAAAACACAAACTACCCAAAACATCTAGCCCTGTTTGTTTGCACTAAATAAATAGGAATTGAATACATAGGATGTTTAAAAATATAATATCAAAAAGGTGAATGTCCAAAAATGAGGGTTTTGATTCTAACAAAATTGTTATTTAATGATTATTTTTGGAATTCACCTTTTCATCTTTAACCACCCAATATATTCATTTCTTATGCATTCTAATGCGAACAAATAGGCCCCTAGAGCACTTACAATTGTTTCCTCTGTCTACTATCTCTGCAATTCTCCCAAAAGTGATACATGGGCACCAGATCGTCAAGCAACCTGTAAATTAGAAACCCAAGCAATCGATCAAACTTCAAAGATGGAAGATCACCAAAAAAAAAAAAAAAAAAATGTCTGGTAAGTGGAGGAAGAAGCAGCAGCATTAGCAGCATAGAACATACAACTTCCCATATCATCACAGCAGTCACAGAGTCCTGTGGACCAAGATGCCTTGGATGCCATGGTCTCGTTTGTGGGTGATTAGAGGAAATGCAGAGCAATAACAAGAAAGAAGGAGAAAACAGTGTTGAGAGATGCGTTTGGGAGTTCGATATTTATAAGACCTTGTCTGCAGGACTTGGGAGATTTCTAGCCGTCCAAATTGGAGACGAAGAAATTATTGATAGTCAGATGGAAGCTTACTTATCTTTGCGAATCACATTCGTAAGTGATACAATCATCATTGTCCCTGATAAATGAAAGATCACATAGACGAATGACAGAAGCCATTGGTGGCCACTCTGTATTCCACTACTGGGCATTGGATAGCTGTCGTATTCCAAGATGGGGGACCTTCTCCCATTATTTCTGTTTGCTTCCTTGTCTTTTTTCCCATTATTTGGCAAATGTCCTTGGAGTGGTCATTTTACTTGAAGGCCCAGGGCTCCATCTCTCTCCTTGTGTGTGAAACGATACTGGGCTTGTGTATGAAACTAAGGTGCTAACACTATTCAACCCTGTGTGCATAGCAAACTCTGTTGGTTTCCTTGTGTCAGTTTCCTTAATAGAATTGTTCTCATCATAGATGCTGTTTGAGTGCTTGTGGATACATATCCTTTCCTGTGGAAAATATTTCCTATGAGGACTTCTAAGTGCAGTCCAGCATCATGGGGCCACTTGGGACACGCCTTTCATCAATGCAGCCTCTTTGATATCATTGCTCTCAGTGAACCTTTATTTAGGTTGGATTGAATCTAGAGAAAATTTATGGTTAACACGCCCTTAAATTGGGCCATGGAGAATCCCTTTCATGAGGAGAGCTTGGAGTATTAAGTCATGCTGACATCTGTGTCAGCTGTTCACATTGACAAATGACTAAAGCTCTACCTCAGCAGTAGGCCTGTACTCATTCTCACCTATGGACTCCTGTCTACTAGAGCTATGTATTGACAGGATTAGATCATTTCTCCAACCCTAACAATACATATATGGTAGAGTTTACAAATTTCACAAGTTGTAGTAATGGCATGTCTAGAAAATGTGTTATGAGAAACTTCAGAAATATTTGCGCCGTGCATCTTAGTTAGATGAATGTCTAGTACGGTAGGATTTTATTAAAGCAACACAAGCATAAAAAAGGAGAACAAACAGTACAACTGCAACAATACTTACAGTTACAGCCTCCATGACAGGCCAGACAGAAACAACTGACCATAACAAAATACTAGGGGACACAGCCTCCATGACAGACCAGACAGAAACAACTGACCATAACAAAATACTAGGACACAACATCCAAGATGGATCACACAACGACTACAACAACTCACTAGACGGAGACACAACCACTGCAACGACTCATAAAACAACATACTAGGACATACAAACACTATTTTACCCCAAAAAAAAGAAAAAAAAAGAAATACAAACACTACACAGCCAGGCCTAATCAGAATGAACCATCTCAGTTAGATATGGCATTCTGCCCAGCAAAATGTTCCTGCATATCATTGGAGCTATCACTTCCATTTACTGGGACACTACTTCCTTCAACTGAGTCTCAATTCCAAGCTTGGATTTCCTGCATATAAATATAATGGATATATTCTGAAACTTGTTGATGAAAAAACCCATGAGATTGGAGGCTTTAATTTGTATGGTAATTTATCTGCAACGCATTAGCCTCCCTTCTGCCAAAAACTTATTTCCCATTAGGAATCGATCCAACGTTGAAGAGCTTTATGGATTGCTTCCATAAATACATTATTTCCATGGCACCATTTTGTCTCCAGATATTGATAAGTCAGTCCCTTCAATAATGATGTTTTGTATACATGAATCTAAACAATATTTTTGGCCAGTCATTAAAGCTTTCCTCACCGCTTTCAATAGGTGATTATCATTACAATGAGTGGCATTAGCATATGCTGTAACAGGAAAACTGGTGATTAGAATGCCCTGTTACCCCTCCAATTCCTGCATTAGTGAAAATCTCAGCTGTGGACATCTGCAAGTGAAACCATGTGGGAAAATCAATTGTAATGGACTCTGCATCCAGTTTTTTAAAGGGAGAAAACCTTTTGACAGGTGGTTCAACATGTGGACGTATGCAGGGGAAAATTACCCTCTCTCATTATTATCATCCTCATAATTAAACAAGCCATCAAAATTAACCTTGTACCAACCAAATCTACGTTGAAGGGAATGATGATAGTTAAGGACCTTACACACATTGTAATGGCGAAAAGGTTATGTCATACGACCCAATCTAGCGCGCACTCACACATTGTACAGTAATCATTCCCATTCCACTGAGACGGCATTTGGACAGGTCTGATGCAAATTTTCTTTTGAGTCTGATCTCACCACATGTCCATCATTATAGGCCAAATATAAAATCCAAAGGTCTCAATGTCAATGTTATAAAAGCTTATTTCAGATCAAATTTTACAGCAAACAGAGCTGTAACTACTACTACATTGAGCATTTTCTAAAATATTTATAACATGTGATCAATCTAATGGTGTTCGTGACTTTCATTTGAGTGAGATTTGGTCCGCCCAGAAATAATACAAGCCAAACAAGTAGTTTTGAGCTGTTATGGATTTCGTTTCTTTCTTTCTTCTTCTTCCAGCTTTTTATGGATTTCGTTTCTTAGTGGGGGCATGCAAATGCAACACATGAAGTCTAGAACCTCTTGACTCATGAGAAATCCATGTGGCTCCTCAGTGGGGCCTATGTTTGAAACCGTTGAAAGTACATAAGCCCCTATTGTATGGTGATTGAAAATTTTGACTCTAATAAGAGAGCGCCCTTGATGGGACAATATTCTCATGCGAGCAGACTACATATTGTGAAATGCAGTCCAGCTCATGGGGTCCACTTGGATGCACCCCTATCATTGTAGATGGGATGAATGGAAATGTCTCTTTATGAATAAAGATAATGAAAAAAAAAAAAAGGCTCCATCAAGTTATCTTATCCTTCAATTTAACAACATTAAAGTTTGATGGTCTATCAACCATAGATTTTCTTTTTTAGATTCAATCCAACGATGAATAAAGTTTGGTGAGCAATTAAACGGGTAAGATGTTAGGTCATGTGAGGATAATAATTTAAATGGGGCTGCATTGATCAAAGGCCATATACATGCAGTCCACTCATAGGAGTAGATTCTCTCCACCGTCAGATTCATCATATTAAAAGGATTTGAACTTTCATGGTATTTTATTCTTGTGTTTTTTCCTTCTTTTTTCCCCTCAGAATGATGAAATTGAATAGAGAAAGGAATTAAGATAAAATAGAGAGCTGGGCCCACCTAAACTAAGGCCCATATCCAAGCTCTCCTTCAACATTACTCATTAACACTATAATTCCGCAGCCCCATATCTCGCCTTGACAGCTTGACCTCTGCCTCTTGCCTCCCATGCTAGCACTTCTTGGATGAAACCATCTGATTCTTTCTCCGAGCGATGAGCAATGCTTGTACTTACCAGTTGTTGGTCAGGATGTTAGTAGAAGGCCTTTGAATAGGCCTCTGTACGTCATCTGTTGATTTTTCTGATACTGCCTCTTGAATCAGTGGAGAGAGAATGTTCTTAAGACTTGTAGCCTGTTTGTTTGCATGAGGAATAGAGTAACAATAGAGGAAATCTCAGATTTGGAATAAAATTAAAGTAAGTGGGTTAAAATAAAATGAATATTGAATTACTTTACATGTGTTTGGTTTGTTGGAATAAAATAGGATGAAAGTGAGGGATAACAACTTTCATTGGAAAGAAAGAAAGTGGGGGTAAAGTATGAAAGTTATTTAGGTTGGCTGGAATGAAATTTTGAGGGATTTAGTAGAGTAAAGATGAGTGTCATGTCACCCGATATCTTTATTTCACTTGTTCTCTTTGCTCCATCTAAACACTCTTTGAGATAAAAATTTCAACCAATATTGAAACATTTTTTTTTTTTTACACCTCTTATATTCTATCCTATCTCAAACAAACAGGCCAACAATAATGGCTGATTACATGCAATAATGAATCGACCAAGAATTTATTGTAATGACCATCTCCATAGTTTTACTCCAAACTGCTATAAGATTCCAGGATAAATGGGATGAATTCTGTACTGAGGACTGAGGTGATAAAAAATAAACTGTCTTCTTCTATTTGAATCACAGAAATATCCATACTATGACATAATGCTACCCCTTTTTGTAATGCCAACCAGTTCTGCCTCTAACGAGTGTTGGGTTGCAACCTTTTCGGAAAACGCCGTTACTAGTTTGCCATAGGAGTCTCTGGTGATGAGTAAATGGGTTGGAAGATCCGTGGAAACTCAACTTGTGCCACCTTGGGGGCGGTGAAAGCCACCAGTCTGTCGGATGGAGAGGAACAATGATACAAATTTTAAAAGATATGCATAATTTTGGACCTTTCACAAAAACCAGACACTGATCCCGAGACAACGGTGGTTTGGTTATGTATTATGTCAGAACCATTGAGAGAAATAAGTGCATGAACAAAGTTGCCACACTCTTCTAGTGAAAGTACAATAATGACAAAGGAGGTGGTCTAAGGATTCATCTTTTAACCTACAAAATGGGTAAACTGGGGAGATTTGGTTCATCCATTTCATATATAATTCGTTGTCTTGTGGGAAGATGATCATGAAGCGCCCTTCAAATTCTATATTTGCTTCCATGGGAAGTTAGGTCCCACTGATCAAATTGCTAGACGATGTTGGAAAAATTTTATTACGTGGGGTCATACATGTAACTATTAAATGTGTTATGTTATCTTTGGTTAAGCCTATATTAAAGTGATCTAATTAAGAATTAAAGTTCTAAGGCTTAAGGGTATAATTGTTATGGGATTAATGTGTAGATATCAGAATGTTATTTCTAATTTGATGAGGGGTTAAATTAGAAATAGCAAACCTATGATATCTTATATATTAGGGTTATGGTCTCCAATTCATATGGTGAATTCCTACTCTCTCCGACATCCCATCATCAGAAGAATCAAGAGGGTTTTTCTGGGTAGCCACACAGGATTGAAAGATCATCAACCTGCGAGCAAGTTCATTCAATGGATTCAGATATGTTTTTCCGCTTTACTTCTCTCAATGATTTGACATGGAGGATCTTGGTTGATCAAAGTTTTTCCAGATCTAGATTATTGTTTCTTACAATTGGTATCCGAGTGTCTCCATGTTAAGCCATTGGGAATCCAGATATAAATCACTATGTTGATATTCTGTTCTTTGGTTACCAATCTGTTAATTTCCTCCATAACTTGATCGTCTTCTTCTAGATGTGGATTGGTGTGCAAAAAAACTTTTGGTGTACAGATCTTTGATATTGGACCAGATCTGATATTATCTTGTGCAGGAAAACAAGGAATGGCTAAACAATATATATATATATATATATTTTTAATAAAACCCAACCGTATTTCCTCCCACATCACGTCCCGTATTGTTTCAAAAAACTTTCTGCATCGAAAATTATCCAAAAGGGGTTCAAATAATCGTCTTCAAAGAGCAGGAATTCCATTGGGTTTGGAATAAAATCGTTGCCAGAGACTAAAAATTCGATCTTTTTCTTGCGTGCTACCCAACCCAAGGTGCGTGCTTTTGTTGATTTGGGAAAGGATTTCTCTATCTCCATTTGCACTTTTAGTTCTGCCCGAAAAGCAGGAGGAATCTCTAACCGTTTGGAAATGTTTGGGGTTTTAAGATTTCCCTTGATTTGTTTGTTGGCCGCTGTTGTTTGTGATTTGGTTCTATCTATCTAATCTAACTGTTTAATTTTGGAGATGCGTTTTCTTTCTGGGCTTCCAATTTAGATTCTTGATTTCATTGGTTGGGTTCTTCATATGGAAAAATAAAACCAATAAAACCAGCCACATGTAACCTGTTACAGAACAACTTTGTTATTTGGTGTTGGGTCGTATGGTGGTCCGTGGGAGCACTCTTTATTGTGGTCCAAAGGTTTTTTTAAAAAAAAAAAACTTTTTTTTTTTTTATGGTGACATGTGAAGACAACTAATTGGTTTTCTTCAAACAACAATTCAAATATCTTATGGTATATCTTTTATGGTTAAATTACATAGTCCATTATTCTAAATGGGCTAATTGAAAGAAGGTATAACCAAAGTGACATCTCTTGTGTAGATTGTTCATGAGGAATATTGGATGTTTGTGTGTGTGTGTAAATTCATACGGGTTTTAGTCGGCCCAAAGGAAGGTTAATACTTGGCCGAATTACATACACACCTGTGGTGGTAAACGTGTGACTAGGGGTGTAAAAAAAAACCGGAAAACCGTCTAACCGAATCGAATCGAACCGCGATTAATAACCGTATTTCACGATTCGGTTACAGTTACGGTTGATGAAATCAAAAAACCGTACGGTTCGGTTCGGTTACAGTTTTCCGTAATAATTCACGGTTATTAACCGAACCGAACCGTATCATACGGTTCGGTTAATCGCATACGGTTAACCGTATCGTTTACAAATAAAAGAAAAAAATAAGGGAGTTGAATGAAATACTTCTTATCTTATTTAATTGCTCCTTATGTGTCATTTTACCTTTAATTATTCACATTTATCTCCTTATGTGAGGAATGCATTCCACGGTTATTAACGGTAACCGAACCGTTTAATACGGTTAATCGCGATTACGGTTTTTTACGGTTTTTGTGGATACGGTTACGGTTACGGTTTTTAAAGACAAAAAACCGCGGTTATGGTTCGATTAACGGTTTCCCAAATTGATCGGTTAACCGAACAGTTACACCCCTATGACGATTATAAGGTTTTTACATGTGAATAATAAGTCGATCCAAAGATAGATTTATTATTTGATATGAATTATTGTCAGTGTTTGATCACTACAACAAGATGACCATTTACAATTAATATTACTGTCCAAAGACTTGATATTAATGTTGTGCTAGGTACTTTGACATGAGACTTACCATTATTTGAATTTGTTGCTTCTGTATTTGGTTAATAATATGAGCATGTTTGTCTGTTTGTTTTTGTTCTCTTTACAGCTACTGTTTCTACTATATCTGCTAATATCAATTTTATACCTGTACTTAATGGGACCAACTTTAAGGATTGGAAAGAGAACATATAAATTGTTCTCGGCTGCATGGATCTAGACCTTGCACTACGGATTGAGCAACCCGCTTCTCTTACGGATGCATGTTCTCCTGATGACAAGAAGAATTTTGAGAAGTGGGATCGCTCAAATCGCATGAGTCTTATGATCATCAAGCGTGGCATTCCGGAGGCTTTTAGGGGTGCGGAATCTGAAAAGCTAACCACAGCCAAAGAACTCCTAGCCGAAATTGAAAAGTGTTTTCTGAAAAACGATAAGGCAGAAACAAGCACGCTCTTGCAAAGCTTGATTTCTATGAAGTACAATGGCAAGGGGAACATACGGGAGTACATTATGAGAATGTCTCATATTGCTTCTAAGCTTAAGGCACTGAAGCTCGAGCTGTCTAACGACTTGCTCGTGCATTTGGTATTAATATAATTTCCTGCACTATACAGTCAATTTAAGGTCAGTTACAACTGTCAAAAGGAGATATGGACTCTTAATGAGCTCATTTCTTACTGTGTGCAAGAGGAAGAGAGATTGAAGCAAGACAGAACCGAAAGTGCTCATTTGGCTATCACCTCTAAGGATAAGGGCAAAGATAAGGGCAAAAAGAGGAAGAAAAATGAAGCTGCTAAGGGTCCAGTCGAAAAGAAACAACAGCCAGCCACTGAGGGTTGTTTCTTTTGCAACAAGCCTGGACATGTGAAGAAGGATTGTACCAAATATCACGCTTGGCGTGTAAAGAAAGGTACATTTCTTGCTTTGGTCTGTTCTGAGGTAAATTTAGCTTCAGTACCTAGAAACACGTAGTGGTTAGACTCTGGTGCTACTATTCACATCAGTGTTTCTATGCAGGGTTGCCTGAGCTACCGAAAGTCAAGTGATGCTGAAAGACACATCTTTGTGGGCGATGGAAAGTCGGTAGAAGTAGAGGCAATATAGCATTTTAGGTTGTTATTAAAAACTGATTATTATTTGAATTTATTAGATACTTTTATTGTATCGTCTTTTCGACGGAATTTGGTTTCAGTTTCTTTATTGGACAAGTTTGGTTATTTTTGTTCATTTGGAAACAATCAATTCAGTTTATCTATAAATTCAAATGTTGTTGAAACTGGTTCTCTATGTGTATATGACAACTTATATTTGCTTGATACAATTGTTTCTTATAATGAATCCTTGCATGTAAAATCACGAGGTACTAAACGCAAACGTAGTAAAGAAAACTCGACTACATTATGGCATAAACGCTTAGGTCACATCTCTAAGTCCAGAGTTGAGCAACTTGTGTCTGATGACATTTTAAATTCCCTTGATTTTACAGACTTTGACGTTTGTATTGCTTGCATCAAGGGAAAACAGACCAAAATGAAGAAATTAGGTGCCAATAGAACTACAGACGTCTTAGAATTGATACACACAGATATCTGTGGACCATTCTCTACGGCTTCCTGGAATGACCAACAGTATTTCATATCATTCATAGACGATTACTCTCGCTATGGATACCTATTTCTCATTCATGAGAAATCACAGTCTTTGGACGTGTTCAAAACATTTAAAGATGGAGTTTAGAACCAACTCAACAAAAGAATAAAGAGTGTCAGATCTGACCGTGGTGGTGAATACTACGACAGATATGACGGTTCAGGTGAACAACGTCCAAGACCGTTTGCTAAATTCCTAGAGGAATGTGGAATCGTCCCACAGTACACCATGCCACGGTCACCTAGCATGAATGATGTAGCTGAAAGACGAAACCGGACTATTAATGATATGGTAAGGAGTATGATTAGTCATTCCACTTTACCAGAGTCACTTTGGGGAGAAGCACTCAAAACAACAACTTATATTCTGAATAGAGTGCCAACTAAAGCAGTTGCAAAAACACCTTATGAGCTTTGGACAGGCAAAAAGCCTAGTCTAAAACATTTTTACATTTGGGATGTCCAGCTGAGGCAAGGCCTTACAGGCCACATGAAAAGAAATTGGACTCCAAAACTGTGAGCAACTACTTCATTGGCTACTCTGAACGATCTAGGGGCTATAAGTTTTATGATCCCACACTTAGGTCAATTTTTGAGACGGGAACTGCAACATTTTTTGAGGATGTTGAGTTTGGGGGGAGAAATAAGGTTAGAGACATTGTCTTTGAGGAAGAATCGGTTACGATTCCCACTATTGCTTTTGACAATATGCAGGTTTCTATACCTGTCATTGATCAAGAAACGAATTCGGATCCTCAACAAGACAATGTTGATCAACCCCCCATTTAAGATGAGGAACAAACTCAACAACCTCAAGAATCAGTGCCATTAAGGTGATCCACTAGAGAGAGGAGACATGCTATTCCAGACGATTTTTCCGTATTTCTCCAAGAACATGAGGAAGAAATTGGAATGGTGGAAAATGATCCAATCAACTTCCATCAAGCCATGCAAAGTTCTAATTCTCAAAAGTGGATTGATGCCATGAATGAGGAATATAAGTCTATGCAAGACAATAATGTTTGAGAACTTGTCCAATTACCAGAAGGTGCAAAGCCCATTGGTTACAAATGGATTTTTAAAACCAAAAGGGATTCAACTGGTAATGTGGAGAGGTATAAGGCTCGTCTTGTAGCTAAAGGCTTTAACCAAAAGGAAGGGATTGACTTTAAAGAGACTTTCTCTCTGGTTTCATCGAAAGACTATTTTAAGACAATCATGACACTAGTTGCACATTTTGATCTTGAGCTTCGTCAAATGGATGTGAAAACAACATTTCTCAATGGTGACATTGACAAAACAATTTATATGGTGCAGCCAGAAAACTTTGAGTCGGGAGACCCAAAGAATATGGTCTGCAAATTGACAAAGTTCATTTATGGACTCAAGCAAGCTTCTCGTCAGTGGTATCACAAGTTTCATCAAGTGATTATCTCGTTTGGTTTTGAGACAAACGCTGTTGATAATTGTGTGTATCACAAATTCAGTGGGAGTAAGCACATATTCCTGGTTTTGTATGTCGATGACATATTGCTTGCCACAAATGATATAGGCATGTTGCATTAAATCAAGAGATTTCTATCAAAGAATTTTGAGATGAAAGATCTTGGTGACGCCTCTTTTGTATTAGGGATCCTGATACAACGAGATCGCTCTCGGGGTATTTTTGGATTATCATAAAGAAGCTATATTGATAAAGTGCTTAAAAGGTTTGACATGAAGGACAGCAAACCAGGTGATACCCCTGTCTCTAAAGGAGACAAGTTCAGTCTCAATCAATGCTCTAAAACTAACCTTGAAGTTAAGGAAATGCAGAAGATTCCTTATGCATCAGCTGTAAGGAGTCTAATGTATGCTATGATGTGTACGCGTCTGGATATTGCGTACATTGTTGGTATGTTAGGCAGATATTTAAGCAAACCAGGGATGGATCATTGGAAAGCAGTCAAGCGGGTTATGAGGTATTTTTAGAGAACAAAAGATCATATGCTCACATATAAGAGATCGGATCAGTTGGAGATCATAGGGTATTCCGACTCCGATTATGCTGGATGTCAAGACAGTCTGAAATCCACATCAGGCTACATCTACCTGTTAGCTGGTGGAGCTATATCTTGGAGGAGTGCCAAACAGACACTCGTGACTGATTCCACCATGGCAGCAGAGTTTGTAGCATGCTATGAGGCATCCAACTATGGAATATGGCTGCGGAATTTTGTCACTGGGTTGCGAGTTCTGGAGGGTATTGAAAGACCACTCAAACTATATTGTGACAATAACTCAGCAGTGTTATATTCCAACAACAACAGGAGCTCAATTAGGTCAAAATATATTGCCATTAAGTTCCTTGTTGTGAAGGAGAGAATACATGATGGACAAATATCCATAGAGCACATTGGGACAAACTCTATGATAGCGGATCCACTTACAAAGGGATTACCACCGAAGGTCTTTCATGAGCACACTGCTCATATGGGTGTTATTTTGTGTAAGGATATCACATTCTAGTGGGAGTTTGTATGATTTTATATTTTATTGCTTTATGTTTGATTTTGAACACACTCATGCATTTATGTATTTGGATATTATTCTGATCAGAAATACAGTATTCGGTTTATTTCACTATGTTACATTGTGTTAAATATTGATCTCCCTAAGGAATATAGTAGGACCAGTTGGAAATAGACATGTATAGATCACATTGCATGTACTTTCCATGCTACGCATCCATGATTGATCTATGTCATTTGGTTATGTTGGTGTACGTGACCATTTATGGGTTTAGTCATGTTGAGAGTGACGAAGACTGCTTTGATCCTATACCAGCATAATCAATGGACGAAATTGTTCGGATATATCCTAAATTATGATAGCAAATTTTTGGAGCTCATACAGTCATACACATTTGTTAAGTTACACATATGGCCTAGTGGGAGATTGTTGGAAAAATTTCATCATGTGGGGCTACACATGTAACTATTAAATGTGTTATGCTATCTTTGGTTAAGCCTATATTAATGTGATCTAATTAAGTATTAAAGTTCTAAGGTTTAAGGGTATAATTGTCATGAGATTAATGTGTAGATATCAGAATGTTATTTTTAATTTGATGAGAGGCCAAATTAGAAATAGCAAACATATGATATCATATATTTTAAGGTTATGGTCCCCAATTCATATAGTGAATTCCTATTCTCTCTGACATCCCATCATCAGAAGAATCAAGAGGGTTTCTCTTGGTAGCCATACAGGATTAGAAGATCATCAACCTGCGAGCAAGTTCATTCAATGAATTCAGGTATGTTTTTCCGCTTTACTTCTCTCAATGATTTGACATGGAGGATCTTGGTTGATCAAAGTTTTTCCAGATCTAGATTATTGTTTCTTACAGAAGATGCTTTGAAACTTGATCAGGACCCAGATGGTTATGAAGCCCAGCACCGGATATCCTGGTATTGAAATAATTCCATTAACAACAGTGGGGTCCTAATAGTACTCCTTTGACAAGTATATCTTGGGTTCCAAACCCTTTGAGAAGTAGATTCCTTTTGTGTTAGTAAGTGATGAATCTTTTCCATTATCCGGCCATCAAATGCAAACTCAGGGAAAGAGGTTGTCTTCATGTTTGTTTGAGTTCTGTTTATTTTTATCTGTAACCAAAATGTATTTCACTAAATTGTAAGCCAACTCAGCTTGTCTGTGAAAAGATTGACGAGTTTCTACAAATGTTGCTAGAAACAGTGGGCACATAATAAAAGCCACTGTTTTTTGTGCAGGTCTAAAAAGATACACTCCAGTTTATAAGCACGACTATGTTTGGGAAGAAGGTAAAATGAGGAAAAGGAAAAAAGAAGAGAGGAAAATGGAGGGAAAGTTAAAATAGAGGGTGTTTGGGAAGGGGGGGAGGGAAAGTGGGGGAGGGGAATTTGGGGGTAAAATTTTCAAAATTTTACTCCAAAATTTTTCCTTCAAAACTAGGGGGAAAGAGGGAGGCAAAGTGGAGATTTTCCTTACCCTCAAACTTTTTGACTATAAACAAACAAGAGGAGTGAAAATTAATTTTCTCTCCCCTCCCCTTCATTTTCCTTCCCCTCAAATTATCAGCACACTGTACTGATAATTGGTCGACTCTAATTCAGATTAAGACCTTCAAATCCCACTAGGCATCGAGGTCTGCCCCACAACAGGGTTCGTAAAATTGGTTTTTAGGGCCTCTTCATTGCAAACTTTTCCTCCCAATTGAAAGAACTACTGAATGTTTTTTGGTAGCAGAAAGAACTATTGAAATTAAAATGCATTTTTTGAGGAATTTTTTCTTGTAGTTATTTCATGCAACTTACTGGTTTGTCCCTCAGAGTGCTTGTTGAGCAGAGTATTGAGTTTAGTCACTATTAAACTGATGTAGAGAATCTTCCTAGCCGTTATTGTTTAAAATTCTCCTACTTGATATTTTCTCATTTAATATAAAATCTGAGTTACCACTACCATTCGCAACTCAGCCAAATTGAATATGAGAAACGGATTTATTTAGGTGAGAACTAGTTATCATCTATTATACGAGAATTTTCAGTGGGGCCCAACTGAGCGTCTCATTTGGGGATGGGACCAGGGGGATGGAAAGATCCATGTGAGACCACTTCCAATTATTAAGTTTGACCTCAACCCCTTCATCCGTGGCCTACAAGTTTAATGACTTCATAATGGTTCAGTTCATTCGGATGTGTCCCAATACTTGAGATCAGTGACTATCAGGGGTCCTTATTTGTACATGGTTTGGATGGGTTGCTAGGTGGGTCCACCAATAATTCTCACGGAAGCACAGCGAGAGAACTAGTTTTCACTTGAATATTTTCATTTCATAACGGACTTATTCATGTCAGAACTTTTCTCCTATTATATGAGAACTTTTAGTAGGGGCCCAACCTATGGGTCTCATTTGGGGATGTGACTAGGGGGGGATGAAAAGATCTATGTGAGACTACCCAAGTATCAAGTTTGACCTCAACCCCATGCCCCTAACCCCTTCATCCGTGGCCCACAAGTTTAATGACTTAATATTAAAAAATAAAAAAGATTCAACCCTTGATCCAATGGTTTAGTGGCCCACTAATTGTTCTCATAAAAGCATAGTGAAAACTAAATCCTACATCAACTACGTAAGTTAGGCTATTCTGTTAGATTATCATACTGTAACTTTTCTTCCTGAGGTTATTTGACTGAAACAGCCTCCTTTGCTCCCACTCTCTTTTGGGACTCAGTACAATAAACAGATAGTGAGATAAATTAACAGACCTGCTACACGGCCTGACTGGGGGACCGATTCCTAGCCCGGTCCCTCGTCCGCCAGGGTCAGGCCGTTTAGATTTTTTCATAAATTAATGGATAAGTTATCTTCGGAAGCCAACCTTTTGGGATCTGGTGACAAGTACCACTCCTGAAATAATATCATTATGCCAATTAGTCTGTAACTTGGTTATGCCCCTTCTTTTAAGATTCTTTTATTATGACTTACTATAAAAAATGATGGCCTCTGTTTTGTTTGAATGCAGGCCTGCATCTTAACAGCTAATAATGTCAACGAGGAGAATGGATAAATTGTTGTGCCACTGCTTAAAAGAGTAGCTAAGTGTACTTCTCTTTTAGAAGTCTAGGCTAATGTTTAGCATCATTAGTCATCTGCATTTTCTGGTTCTTAAAATTGATTCCAGCATGCTTATATACTCAACTGCTCTTTTTGTAAGTATTCCAGGAATTTATGGAAATTTGATAGATTGGGCACAGAGAAGAGACTTATATCATGTACAGTAGAGGAGCTCTAAAATATTAGAATCATAGTCCCCATACTTCTTGTTCAGCTTGCAATGTGTTGGTTGCTTCCCTGTCTTCTGAAAGAATTTCGACTCGAAATGGGACTCAGCTCGAGTCCGCCTTATTTTACCCTGGGGTCAATCCACTTTGCTAAATTTGATTTTTCAGCGAGAATAGCTTTAGAGGTTAATGCCTTATTCGTGCAATGAGTAGATTTTGCGTTCCATGGATTTCTAATTCCACCGGAGGAAAATCCTGCATTCCTTCCTTTTTGTCGAGAAGTCCCACATTGCATAAGTCTTTGAGTTGGACATGTTATATATATATATATATATGAAGAATGTTCATATGCATCCATCCCTCACCATAGGGCGATGGATGCTTTCATAAATGGGGGGTTTCAAGTACACTGTATATAAAGGGGATTTCAAGTACATACGGTGTACTTAACCCCAAGGGGTTCCCCCCTCTTCAGGAGCCGAAGGTTGAGTTTACTTGTGCTAACACCTAGGGGCCACAAGGGTTTTACCCGGCTTCTCTCTGGGCCCGGAGGGAATAGTCCAGCCCAAAGGGTTGGGAACCCTCCGTCAGCAAAAAAAAAAAGTACATACGGTGTACTTAAAACCCCTCATTTATGGAAGCATCCCTCACCCTATTGTGAATGATGGATGCATATGAACATTCCCCTATATATATATAGTTTAAATTTTTTGGTTGGTACATGGTTTCTAACATTTATTAGAGCAGTTCCAATCCCGTCTTTACATACCTTTAATTTTTGCTGGGAAAATATTTACCTGTGCATGTAGAGTGATTTGTGCCATATTGGGAATTATAATTCACATACCCCCATTATCTCTAACCACTTGATCCATTGCTGAGAATGAAATTTGAATGGCTGGTTTTTTATCCTATTAGGGTTTTTTTTATCATTATGAGAGAGCCTTAATTGTTCACAAGCTTCTATAGGCCTAATTTTTTACTAGAATTCATAGAATTTTTGTATGGAGAAGTTTGAAATTCTCAGATATGGTGAAATTCCTAAATGCTCTCATGTACTTCGGCGTTCAGAAACTCTACAAAAAAGCAAAGGGGTTGGAATTTGAAAGTCATTTGAGACCTTTTAAATGATTGAGATTTTGAAATATTTGTGAAGAAACATGATATTTACATATGCCAGAGATAATATTGTCACATCATTTGTTGAAAAATCCAACATAACAAATTCTAGTAAAAACTTTTAATAAAGAAATATGGCCCGTGCATTTTTCTCCAAACGGGAGCCTTTGTCTTTGTGGTGACTTGAGAGGACTACATTTCTTAAAATTCAATGGATTGTCATTGTGAGACAAACATCCTTGTTTATAAGGAGCATAAACCCTTGAACTACAAAAATAAATGATTGGTATTTATTAAAATGTCCATCATGCTTTGTTGGTGATCACTATTTATTTGTTAAGTCCATCGTTATCATATCCCCTCTCCTTTTGTGGTTAGAATTGATGACCACACTTTGATAAAAGAAAATAAAAAAATTCTGATATACGAATAGATTGTTGGGCAATCCAACTCCATGTGCCCAGCTTTGATCAGTTTTATAGCCTCTGTGATAATCTTGTCATGCCCTGATCCAGCATGAATCTTAATTTTAGATGCATTGAACCATCACTCACCATGTCTATGGTGTTCATCATGGTCTTTGTTGAAGCTTGTGGAGATGGACTAATAATTGCTGCTGGTGACGAAGCTGCGACTGTTTCAACTTTCAACATGTGGCAAGTTGGACGTGACTATTGATATTAGACATGCATGTCTATGTCTGATGGCTCTCTCCCGACGTAGCCATCGGATTGGAGATGATTGAACGAGCAGTCTCAGCTCCACCGTCAGATGGCAACAACCTTATCTACACGACCCACATTTGTACGAAGAAATATGTTTGTGTCTGGCAATCATGCAACTTAACTTGGACTTCTTCGAAACAAACATGCACCTTAACTTGGACTTCTTCGAAAGGGTTGTCGATCGGTACAAACATAGTATGACTTTTTTTTTTTTGTTGTGTGTGTGGATGTGTGTTCTCTTTCCTACTCATTGGAAGATAAATTTCAAAATGTACCTATTTGAGATCCGAAAATTATTGAGGAGGTGGATTTCTAACAGTAATTTCTCACGGTGGATTACATTGATATTATGATTGCCCCCTCTTGACATTTTAAATGTGATGTTTCTTTTGTTGAATTTTTAGATACGGACCCTTCCACCCACTTCAAAAGTTACATTAAGCTTGTTTATCACGCAAACAAACATTCTTTGAAATTTTATTAAGTCCAGCATTTTAAATGTTGGATGATGATGAGGATTTGAAATCCCATTTGTGGGACAACATTTGTAGCATTTGAAAAACTCCTTACATGAATTTTTAAGATTTTGCTAAAGATACAGGCCTACTAGTGACAATCTTGATCGAAGGCATTCTTTTGGGCATCTGCCCAAGATCATAAATACAATTGAGCATGGATTTAAGTTGGGGTCTAAGATATTGTACATGGATTTTTACCCGGCCTGTTTACAGACTAATACAACTAACCAGAGCTAGGGAAGGAACGTGATAGGGCTGGATCTCGGCATTATTTTTTGAGCTGCGGGCTGATCTGAATTTTAATTTTCTGACCTGATTATTGAATGAGACGGGCCTCTTTATTTTAAAGGCATGACCAAACTTCTTTTTTTTTTTCCCTTCAACTAGGGATTTTCATGGGCCGTGCTAGGCTGAGCATATCTAGGCCCGGCCTGACTTAAAAACACAGGCCCAAGCCCGGACCAAGCCCAAAATGAGAGATAAAAGTCAGGCCTGAGCCCACTCATTTAGTCAACCGGGCCAGGACGAATAGGGCTTTTGATCAATTTCATGGTATTTCTAGCAAATCTTTGACAAATTAAATTAAATTACTTGCATTCCCTATACGGGTCAGGTTTTGGGGTTTGTTTCACTTAATCCAAGCCTGACCCAATTATTAAACATGCCTAAATTATATATCCAAGCCTACCCTAAAGCGGGCTGCGTGGGGATCAGGCTCGGGGAACACCCCTATTTTTAACGATGAGGTGTATGGGCTGGGCCTAACTTCAGGCCCGTGGAGTGGATCCAAGAATTAAAATAGGTCCAATGAATAAAGTTCCCGTCCGACCGGATCATGATGCCTCACAGACCAGGAGCCTCCCACAATGTGGTCTATATATATTTGCTAACACAACTAAAACCATTACATAATGCCAACATTATGGTATGTATCATGGGTGTAAATGATTGAATCTTAATTGTATATCATTACATTTAATTGTAATAGGATATAATTACTTTGTATAAAATCCCAGCAAAATGTAAATAGTATGCTTAGACTACTGTATTATATAAGTTGGTGGTCTATTAATGGCCAAAACAACCTAAATTCTTGAAGATGGATGATTTCGATTGGACCTTTTTGGCCTTTTCTTGTTAGAAAGGAAAATTTTTTTTTCAAGGCTACTATGTAAATAATTGGATTTTGAGGGGGACACTATTAATTTCTTTAATCATTATCATCATCATAATAATAACAATAATAATAATCTTAACCAATGGATCTGTGTAGCTGACCTGGACAAGCAAAGGTAACATATTATGACCAATACCAAACCAGATCTAAGTTATTCGATTTTTCTGAAGTAAATTTTTTTTAAAAGTAGGTCCGTTTATAATATGGATGTTGTCAGAACAGCTCCCCTTAGACATGATATTCGTTAAATATAGATCCAAATTTAAATTTAAGTATTTTTTTCATGTGAAATCTTAGCGCTGTGCCATATTGCAAATATTATAGTGTGCGATATCTTAAGTTGTGCGTGCGATATCCTAAGGTGGTGTGAAATGACACCATCATTGTATGAATTGTTCTGTGGATATTTAAAGTTCGATTGGTGTGGGGGTAAATGTCTGATGTAAGATCAGTTGTACCGTGATTACACAATATAAAGACATGGCAGTGATATGATGGGCGTCCATCATGAGGGCCCACTTTTAAAAGCGTGATCTCTACGGTCCACCAACTCTTGTGACCTATTTTTGAAAAGTAAAAGACATGTTCTGATAGGCTAGGACAGGCATGTTCTGATAGGATAGGTGTTGGTACCCCCCAATAGCCACTGGGTCAAATGAAAAATCACTAAACTTTGTGAGCTTGGTTGAAAAATGAAAATAATATAGCTCACCATAACCAATCAAAGTGTTCAAAGCAAACATTTTCTCCCCGTTTTAGCATGGAGAATGGGCTCTAACTCTAATCAAAGTAAGCTCATGTCAAATTAAACACATATTAATTGACTCACCTATTATTAATTAATAAAAATATGTTGATTGGTTAGTTGTGATTGTTAAGCCATTTTGTGACTTTTTTTAGAATTATGTACTTTTGATAGGACCTTGGTCTTTTTTCTTTTTTTTTTCTGAATAATGAAAGCTGGTATTTAAATTTCTTTTAAACATGGGTAGAAGTAGAACATCGACCAACTTTTTATAAAAAAGGGTCTCTCCTTTTCATGACCATAGATCAAGAAATTACAAGAACAAAAAAAATAAAAATATGCTGCTATTTTGCTCATAAATCTTGCATATTTAAGTACTATATTTTCTGGCTAGTTTGCACTTCAATTGAACACTACTCCATCATATTTGACAAAAGAAAAGGAAATTAGATTTAGATCAAACAGATAATGTTATGATAACGACAACCAAAACATGTTAAGATTTATGACACCTAAAGCTAGAAATAGCAATAGAATGCTTTCTTTCAATTTTCCTCATATGGATCCAATCCATCCAACCAAACAATTCTAAGTTCAAGCAAAGACCACTTCATACATTCTTGTATTTGATGATTGCTAGGCTCAATTTTTTCAAATATTCACAGGGCCTAAATCACTTGTAGTCTTTCAAAATTCTAAGAAATCCAAGGAGTCTTTCTACGGTAAGACTTGAGACATGACATGATCAAATGTCTCAATGGTAGGTCGGTAATAAGGCTGAGGATCCTGTTTTATTTCTTCTCTTGGAGACAAAACTAGAAGGGCCAGCTGTGGCTTTTGTTCAAGGTCAAGTCGTTTTACCAAAGCAAAAAAAAAAAAAAAAGTCGCAAGAGGGGTGTGGGGTGCCACATACCTTGCATCGTGGTCACGACGTGTACAGTAATCTTGATACCCGACAAGCCGCTGGGTTTTGTCATCTACGTCTGCTCTGTTGCTTGTTGGTCTTCCAAGTTTTGTTTTGTTCTTGTAAAGTTATTCCCTTCCGAGTTGAATTTCAAATAAAAGTGGTTAAAATTTGTAGGGCTCATTGACCTATTAGCATAATAATATTGTGTGCCAAGGAATGTGAAAATTTATGACCGAGAATTATTCATATCGAAGAAGCGCACAAAAAAAAAATTTACACATGAAATTTAGCTTTTTTTTAAAAATGATTTCTTTTAGAAGAAATGGAGTAAAACAAATCAAAATACCAATCTGTAATCTTGTAGAGATTTGATGAATCAATTGCAACATATTGAGAAGGCACTTCTTACATAGTCTTCTACCCAAATTGCAAATAACAGATTGCAACTGAAGACCTCTATAGATGTTGTTCGATGGATTACTTTTCAAGCGTATGATTTTAGAGGTCACAATGAACATTCAGACTCTAAGAACCACGATAATTTCATTGAAATGATTAAAATTCAGACATCCTATAATGAAAAAGTTGCGGACGTTGTGTTAGATAAAGCCCCTAGAAATGCTACATATACTTCCCCTAAAATCCAAAAGGAAATCTTACATATTTTTTTTAGAGAAAGTTTGAAATGCAATTCGAGAGGAAATTAGTGATGCAAAATTCTATATTATTGTGGACAAAGCTCGAGATCAATATAAGAGAGAGCAAATGACTCTTGTTTTAAGATTTGTTGACAAAAAAAAGGTTTTATCCGTGAGATTTTTTGGTCTTGTTCATGTTAAAAATACAACATCACAAACTCTCAAAAAAGAGATATCAACGGTCCTTTCTCGTTATAATCTAAGCATTCAAAATATTCGGGGGGCAATGATATGATGGTGTAGGTAACATGTGGGGTGAATGGAATGGGTTGCATGCTTTATTTCTGAATGATTGCCCATATGCATACTATGTTCATTGTTTAGCTCATTGTCTCCAATTGAATTTGGTTGCGGCTTGCAGCGAAGTTATTCCTATCCACCAGTTTTTCTCAAAACTAAATTTTATCATCAATATTGTTGGTGCATCTTACAAGCATCATGATGAGTTACAAGCTGCTCGAGCTGTTGAACTTGAACGTATGATTGCCATTGATAAAGTTGAAACTGGTAAAGGACTTAATCAAATTGCAACGGTCATGTGATACTTGTTGGAGTTCTCATTATAACTCTTTATGCAGCTTATTAAATATGTATAATGCAACATGGTCGGTTCTTAAGAATATCATTGATGATGGATCTACATATACTCAACGTGGGGATGCAGACTCAGCTAATGATACGATAAAGTCTTTTGAGTTCGTCTTTAATTTGCATCTTATGAAAGAAATATTAGGAGACACTAATGATTTGTGCCAAGCTTTACAACTCAAATCTCAAGATGTTTTAAATGCTATGCACTTAGCCTTGACTACAAAAGCGATCATTCAAGAATTGAGGGAAAGCGGATGGAATAAATTAGATAAAGTATTGTCGTTCTGCAAAGAACATGACATACATATTCCTGATATGGATGCTCGATATACTGCAGGTAGAGGTCGAGTTCGCCATCAACAATATCCAATTACAATGGAGCATCATTATCGAGTGGATGTCTTTATTGCTGTAGTAGACTCTCAATTACAGGAGTTAAATAGAAAGTTTAATGAGCGCACTATGTAACTTCTCATTCTTAGTTCTGCCTTGGATCCGAGGAATTGTTACATGTCATTGATGATATTTGTAATCCTGTGAATCAATTTTATCCTCAAGATTTTAATGATCAAGAAAAAATCCATTTGAAGTTCCAACTACAACATTATGAGTGAGATGTACCTCACCATCCATATTTGAAGTAAATGAAGACCATAGCTGAACTTTGCAATGGACTAGTAGAAATGGGAATGTCGAACATCTATCCTCTCATATATTGATTGATATGTCTTATACTAACTCTTCCAGTTTCAACAGCAACAACAGAACATGCATTCTCAGCCATGAAGATTGTTAAAACTACACTTCGCAATAAAATGAAAGATGAATTTCTTATTGATTATTTAATTGTATATATTGAAAAAGAGATTGCAGAGAAATTCAGTATTGAAACAATAATTGATGATTTCAACTCAATGAAAGAACGTTGAGTACAACTTCAATAACTTAATTATTGCATATTTTATTACTAAATTTTACAGTTTTGTTTAAAGTTTTTTTTCTTTGGCCCCTCTAAACAAAATTCCTGGTTCCGCCCCTTGGTCTGCGCCGACAAGGATGATGACTAGGGAAACCCAGTGTTTAATCATGGAGCCTAATATTTGGGCCAGCATTCGACCCACTTACCTAAAAGGTCATGCCCAGACCCAGTTCATCAAAAAATAGTCCTGTTTTTTTTCGTGTGGGGTTCATCGGGCTAGGTATGCAAGGCCATCTAGCTGCGCTTTGGGAGTTTAGCCCTTTTAAGTAACAGGCCCAGCCCAGCGCTACAGGTCTGCAAAATCCCCCCCCTTTCACCCCAAAGTAGACCGATCGTGAGCTGGGCCTGTATTGGCCAAAACATCGATGACCCAAACTTTTTCAGTGGAATGGGGTGGGCCAGAGAAACCTAAATCCAATAAGCCTGGCCCAATTAGTTCAACATCCACTCACAATCAGCTCCCAACTGATAACTTTAGTGATTATAAACAGTTCTCCAATCCAGTAATCTAATCTTAAGAAACCCTTCAAACCATACCTCAGCTAAATCAACCCCACAAATCATGCAAACATGTGTCTTATTTGTTTAGTGGATGCCTTAAACTAATTAATCTTCCCTCATTATCCAACAATCATAAGCACAATCAGTGCCGCCCAACCTTTTAAAATCCACCTCCATTTTCGATCCATCTAAGTCTTAATCAATGCCAAAACTACAGTTGCAGACCAACTTAGAAACTTGCCACTTGTCGTGACCAACTGTAATAACAAAAAATGTGAAACCCTTGAATAAGCTATGATTAGTGCAACCAAATCTGTCATAAGTCCATCTTTGGGCACATGGCATCCCTCAACACAATCTAATGTAATGGTCAATTCATCTTTTTTTCTCTCACTTTCGAGTATGTTTGGGAATATGTGAGGAATCAGTGAGGATTCCTCATGGTCGTTTCAGCAGAGATTCTTCAATCCTAGCTAAGAATTTCACATCAATATTAGTGCATATGGATGCATAAAACTGAGAAAAAGTGGTTTTGGTGTAAAAATCCACAAACGTAAAGATTTTCAAATTCCATGGGAGGAGGTTGGACTTGAAAATCCTCATAAATTAAGATTTTCATTGGTTCAAAATTTTCGGAGATTTACAATTGCCAAACTTGGATTCTCCTTGGCATTGTGGAAAGTGAGACTTTTTCTCAAGGGTTTGTTGCCAAACACGACCTCGTAAAGGAGAATACACAGAGAATGGTTGTTGTTGATTACATGCATCAAAAGTGGGCCAACAATCAAACTAGGCCATGTATTGGATGATGCCCACGTTATGATTGTAACCAGCCAGTCAATAGGGATGAAATGGGTTTGGTTTCGGGTGGTGTCAATAGTGAGCTCAGACTCAATCTTCAGTTACTGATAGGACCTAGAGGTGTAACTATGTTAGGCCCGGCACGGCCGTCTGGAGCTCTGCCCAGCAGTGCTTGCCGGCCTGCGAAATGTCATGGGCTGTACTGTGCCATGCCCAGGTTGGCAGGGGCTCGGCCCAGCATGACCCACAGACACGAGCTTGGGTGTGCTGGCCCATAAGCCTCTTTCTTTCTTTCTTTTTTAAATGTTGAAATTTATATTTAATGCTATATGTGGACCAGAAAGAGTTTCTTCCCATTTCAAAACCTTATATGGTAAGTAATAATTCTATTTGATTAGAGGAAAGAGTAGCTTTCTCATGCTAATACCAATTAAAGTAAGGGTCATGGCATTGATTACCATCTTGGGAACCATTATCCATATAAAAAAAATGCTAATACCAATAAGTTAGTGCCCATATGAAATAATACTATATTACTATATCGGGAAACATAATTCTCATATTCCTATCCTACCCTAGTCTAAGGCCCATAACCCATTGACCAGGCCACCGGGCCAGGCCCATATGTGTCGAGCCTATGCCAAGCACTGGGTCGTGCCATGCCATAGACCACAGCTCCCTGGCCCATGCCCCGGGCCAGTCAACATCCAGGCCCTGAGGCCCGACCCATTTTACTCCTCTAGTAAGACCCATGTCTGAACCTAGGTTTAGGTTACAAGATTCATACTTTTTTTTCAAATTAAAATGGAAATTTTCCGGCACGGTCATCATTAGCCATGGAAATCCATGACTCGTGATGAAAGTTGAGAAAGTTTCCCAGATGATCAACAAACTATTATTTTTTACAATATTGCAACACATTTTTGCAATATTGCTAGATTTTGAATTGTACGATATCACATAACATACCTCTTTGACTTTTAACAGTGCAGTTTTATGCGATATTGCATTATTCAATTAAAATTTTACGATATCATAGAAATAGGGAATTTACTCAACTTTCATCACCAGACGTAGATTTCCATGGGTAATGGTGACAATACAGGAAAACCCTGTGGACATAATTTGACTATGGATGTAAATAGGTCCCCGATTCTTCGATTATCCGGAGGTTCCGACCCGTTAAAAACTAGGTCTGGGTCCTTATTTAGGCCGTGATAAGTAAATGGGCCTAGGTCCGGTTTCTCCGTGGTTCGGAACCGTGGACCCAGGACTAGACATATTATCTAAATTTTGGAAAATATCTCCTAAAAACCATATTTTTTTTAATATCATTATCTACCTAGATCCGGACCCGTCCCATTTATGATTTTGATTCCGGTTCCGGAGTCAAGAAACCGGTTTCAAAACGGTTCTGATTCCGATTCTACCTTTTTCTTAACGGTTCTGGTTCTGTGTCCACCAACAACCCTAGGTTTGACTTGTGCATGAGTTCGAGTTCCATATTAGCAGCGTTGAAACAGGGTGAAGGGCCAAATAGAAGGACTAAACTTGCGCTTAATATGTTGGGTTGCCATGGTGGTTACAGGTTGAAGATCATTATTTTTTGACACGTTTCGAAAACAGGTTGTATATGAGTCAAGTTTGAGGGTTGGTTTAGGGTTTGACACCACATTTCCGGACGGAACATGATGCTCTCCTCTGTTCATTCATGTAGTGGTGCATTTAGGTTCATTTTAGCACGAGTGCTCATGGGCTAGAACAGCCCAGGCCCAATCTAAGCCCAACCTGCTTTGAATAGGATTTGGACATAGAATTTGGGCCAATTTAATAATGGGCCAGGCTTGGATTAAGTGATAGAAACCTTAAAGCCCGGCCTGGACCATATAAGGAATGCTTATAAATTAATAATAGTTTGTCCAAACATTTACTAGAAAAGTCCATGCAACTCACAAAAGGCCCAGCTCAACTTAGGGACGCAAATGGAACGGTTTCGGGTCGAGACCATATTGAACCTGAACCGAGACCAGCTTTTGTATAACGGTTCCATGTCTGGGACCGTTATTTTTACATGTACTACTGTAAAAGAAGTTTGGAATATTTTGCAGACTGTGCATGAAGGAACTGATACTGTCAAACAGTTGAAACTTCAGAAATTGTATATAGCTTTCAAAACCATCAGGATGGAAAATGATGAAACCTTTGATGAGTTCAATTCGATGTTGAATGCAATTATGAATGATACCTTTACTTTGGGAGAGTCAATTCTTGAGAATAGAATTATGAAAAAGATTTTGCTGAGTTTAATTCGAAGATGATGAAACTTTTGATGAGTTCAATTTGAAATGTTTGTGAACAAACATGAAATTTACAAATGCAAGAGATAAGATGTCACATCATTTGCTGAGAAATCTAACATGACAAATTCTATTCAGAAATTTTAAAAAAGAAATATGGCTCGTACGCTTTTCTCCAAATGGGAGCCTTTGTCTTTGTGGTGAGAGAGTATTAGATATTTATTATTGATAAAATGCGAAGGACTACATTTCTTAAAATTCAATGTATTGTCGTTGTGAGAGAAACATCCTTGTTATCTATGAAAATATATGATTGATATTTATTAAAATGTCCATGATGCTGTGTTGGTGATCACCATCTATTTGTTTAGTCCATCATTATTACATCTCACTCCTTTTGCTGTGAGAATTCATGGCCACACTTGGATAAAAAAAGTTTTCCTACGAGTGGATTGTTGGGCAATCCAACTCTATGGGCCTAGGTTGAATCAGTTTTATAGCCTCTATGATAATCTAGTCATGCCATGATCCAGCTTGAATCTTAATTTTACATGCATTGAACCATCACTCACCATTGAATTGGTTCCTAAAAGAAAAAAAGATCTATATATACTTAAGAAGCCAATAAACTATAAAAGTCTATTAAACCAAGGTTTAGTAGAAGTTGGTAGGCCTGATCCTTTTGCTCCCCCTTTTCCATAAGTAGACTTTAATTATCATCTTCCCTCATCCCACTGGTAAACATGCATCTAAGTGAGCCCCATGAGATTAAGATATGCTTCCTCCCATTAGTAGACATGCATCTATGGATCCTCCTATGTATCACCAATAACCAGTAATCCAATATAGAAAAATCATTAAAAATGCTAAAAATAAAAACACCTCAATTGGTTAGAGGGTCAAGTCGCAAGGCCCCCACCCAAATGCAGAAAAACAGCCACTCAAACGTTCAACAAAACCATTAATATGTTCGTGTGGTTAGGAAGTCCAGTTTTAACCTGAAGGTCCTGCCTTCAAATCCTTAAGGCCTTACCCGATACATAGGGCTTGTGGGTGGTTCTATGTATCCGTGGGTTTACCAATGATCTCCCAAAGGGGGGTCGTCGGGTTCCCATATTATCAAAAAAACCATTAATATAATTCCTTGCTCTTCTGGAGTATACGTAATTGCATAGCAAGCATATGATAGCTAGATTTATTTTAACAAACTCACACTATAACATAAGCCAGCATTATACTACTACTACAAAGACAAATCATCCCTTCAGTTTAGTTCGAACACCTTTTAGCCTAACGGCTCATGCCTCCATTCACAGCGGGAGGCAAGGTTGTAACTCCACGAGTCTGCCTTTCCACGGTCCCATGCCACCCTACACATTCAAAACAATCCACAAATAAACCCACATGAGAAACAGTTGTGTGTGTGTGTGTGAGAGAGAGAGAGAGTACCTAGAGACATATCGAAGCCGCGGATCTTGAGCTCTCTGTACTCCTGGCACAAGGCACAGGACTCGCAGCACCAATGGACGAGGCAATCGTGACAAGGGTCTTCCTGCAACAGGTACTGTCCCCTGAGTTTGGATCGGTAGCAGCATGAATAGATGCATGGACACCCCGTTACCATAACGATCAGAGTATAAATTGCACAGTTCGCTCCGCATGCTGCACTCTCTTAACCATTCAGTATTCTATGTTTCATAAAAAAAAAGGACAAAAAACACACCCAAAGCATCTCTACTACTTACAAACGGATCCTCTGTCGACTATCTCTGCAACTCTCCCGAAAGTTATACACGGGCACAACCACGTCAAGCAACCTATAAAACACAAGCCCAAATGATCAAACACTGAAAACCACTCCAACAAATTACATGGTAAGAGGAAAAGAAAGAAGAAATGGTCCAATGGAGATACAAATTCCAACATCATCGCAGCAGTCGCATAGGCCTGTGGACCAAGGACCCCCAGATTGGGATTGGACGTCTAGTGTTGCAGCAGGATATGCGTCATTCTGGTATTGGTTTTGGTTTGCTTCTAAGGAGGACATGGTCCTTTAACAAGAGGGTGTGTGAAAATTCTATGGGGCTACCAGAATGGATTACTAGTTCTATTTAACCAATCAATGCAGCGGAAATAAATTAATGAGACAATTTAGAACTAGTTATCTACCAATCACACACCACAAGAAGGCAAACACAATCTTTAACGTGGAAACCCTATCTAGGGAGAAAAACCACAAACCAGAAATCAAAAGTTCACGAACAGTTACAAGATATACTCACAAGCTCCTTTACCTCAGTCTGTGCCTCGACCTAAGGACTGTAATTATTCTTGCAAAGAATCCACTGACACGACATCCACGGCGCCCCGTTCTCCTTACTTGATCTCTTCGCACCTTGTCAACCAAGATGATCAATCTTATACAAGAAAAATAGAAGCAGCAATAACCTTCTAGAGCAGCCATTCAGAATAGTCTCTCAATGGCTCTAGAGAATAACTCTCTCTAAAATATCTCTGACTCAGATCAATGAGAGTTGTGATGGTGGTGATCTAGGGTTGAGAGAAACACCCTATAAATAGCCCCAAATTCGTGCTTTAGACTTAGTGCACAAGTAAGACTCAAACTGGGAAAGATAGTCTCAAAAGGAAACAACTTCGTATCAAAATAGGAGACATTCCCGTACTCTGCACCTCTGTCCGATCGATCACCCTGCAGGTCCGATCGATCGGCCTGACATTTAACTGAGGCCTTTTTCTGACCGATCGATCGGTCTGTGGCTCCGATCGATCGAGCCTGGGGAATTTCGCCCTGTCTGTTTTTTTCTTCTATTCTTCGCTTCAACTCTTCCGGCGACACATCCATAGTCCATTCTAAAATAAATTAGAAAATACAACTCAATGGACCCAGAGTTTTGTCCAACCCATGAATTAGCCAATAAAAATACAAACAGTGTGTTTGGGACCTTTGGGTGTTGGATCTCTGTAACAAGAGAGAAGAAGAAATAAAAGTAAACGCGATCTTTATATGTGGAGAGGATGTATGGGCCATGTTTAAGGTGTTCGTCATGGTCTTTGTTGAAGCCCATGGAGAGGGAGTAATAATTGATGCTGGTGACGAAGCTACGACTGTTTCAACATGTGGCAAGTTGGACGTGACGATTGATATTAGACATGCATGCATCTCTCTGTCTGATGGCTCTCTCCCGACATTGGGTAATTGTTAGCCGTTGGATAGGAGATGATTAAACGGGCAGTCTCTGCTCAATCGTCAGATGGCAACAACCTTATCTACACGGCCTTAATTGATTCTCCTGCATCTTAACCTTAGAACGATATTTTAAAATATAATTTTCTTTTATCCGGACGATATTTACTCGGTCCAATGATCTAATTAATGAAGTTTAAAAATATAATTTTAACCAAAGATATCATTTAAAATTAATTTGTAAATAATGATAAAATCACAATCTTAATTTATAATTTTAGAAAACCTGAAGACTCCATCTAAAATATTTTCTAAATTTAAATAGTCAAAAAATTTAATTTAAATTTATAAAACAAACAGGGCCTTTCCTAATTTCCAAAACTCAAGTGGCAAGTAAATCATTAACCAAAGTCAATGTCACTTGGGATGACATCACCATTCATTACCATTCTCTCTCCTATACTCCAATACAGGTCTGTACTAATATCATACTAGTAACAAACGCCCGAGCTAAAAATAAAATTTATTTAGAATACTTTATTTTTTCTAAAACACTATATATAACTTATATTTAAAAGATAAATTAAAATATAGAATACATTATAAAATTTATAGTATTTTATTATATTTACATTAAATATCTAGCACTTTTGTAAATAACAAAATTCAATAAAAACAATATCAATGAATTTTGAAAGACATAGTTTTAGATTATTTACTTGAACAACCCTTTGATTTTCCAACTTTATTAAAGACATGGAATTAAACATCCATCTAAGAAGGCATAGTCTTAAATTTATTTTTAAATTAATCACCTTACTAATCCTTAATTTTCTAACTTTCTTCAAAACTTGATAGGAAAGTACATTAGATGAAAAATACGACCTAGAAAGCATAATCTTAAAATCCAAATTAAAAGATATTTTGGTGCTTGAAAAACTAATTAATAGAAAAAAAATGAAAAATTAATTAATAGAAAAGGTATAAATCTAAGAAAAACAGAGTTGCAATTTATTAAAAAAAATAATAGTACGTTCCTATTGCATGTTGTGACAATAAACCAAAAACAATATTTATGGAAAAAAATAATATAATAATTTTGAAATCATGATGTAAATATAAAAAAAATCTAGAATTTCCATAATATACAATACCAAAATATAAGTTTTCTAATATTTTTTCGTGATCAAATTACTTGCATTGAACCACATACACCTTTGTACTACACGCCCCACTTGAGTTAGTGGAAAGGATTTTCCCAAGTATTCCTCGTCATGCCACATCATCAAAAATTGAATGGACCGGATGGATGGTATTTCGTACAGTTAGATGTCTCAAATTAATTGACAGGCATTAACAACCAATGGAAGATAAAGCCAAGATGGGCATGCATTAATGGGCCCACATGAATAATTAGGCACACCCATGTAGCAATTGGACGGTCGAGATTGCTTTGCACTCTTTTTATGGACGGATGAGACCACTATATATCTAAATCCCAGATAAGGCTTTTGTGCTCTATTTAGGTGATACTGTTTCCAACTATTAAGAAGAGAGCGTTAGAGAGAAAGTTTTGGAGAGACTTTTGGAATTCAAAGAGATATTATAGGCCTTAGAGAGAAAGTTTTGGAGATTCAAAATGCTTATACAAGTATTCCATGTATTAGTGAGGAGGGATCGTTGGATGAACCCAAAGCATACATTTTTTTTTTTCTATATTTCTTTGAAAGGAGACCTTTTAGGGATGATGTGGCGCCCCCCACAACGCACCTCCCCATAGCGCACCTCCTCCTTTGCTTTAATATATATAATTAGTGAGGAGGGATCGTTGGATGAACCCAAAGCATACATTTTTTTTTTCTATATTTCTTTGAAAGGAGACCTTTTAGGGATGAGGTGGCGCCGGCACAGCGCACCTCCCCCTTTACTTTAATATATATAATGGAATGACATCATCAATCATCTCCTTTTTTTTTATCTCAAATCTAATGAGCCAAGTGTTAAAAGTCAAGTTCTATAACAGAACTCATCTCTGCCCCCACCACGTCATCACCAATCTAGCTCTGATCCTCACACATCACCAATCTCTCTCTCTCTCTCACTTATCCCCACAAAATCCCATACTATTTCCATGTACCCCCAGACCACCAAACCTCTTATCCCCATCTTCTCATCAACGCATGCCCTGTGACAAAAGCTACAGAACGCCTCCAGAGACTCCTCGCCTGGGTGTTAAGTCCGTTGACATCGTGGGCTCCACTGATCAAGGCCCAGATCAGACCCCACCATCATGGTCGCCCAGGCACCCTCTTCAAGATGTAGGGACCTGATCTGAAATCAATGGCGCACATGGGTCCCACAGTCCCAAAAAGGAAATCCCTCTTTTCTTTCTCCATGCCGTCAGCCCTCCTTTGGGTCGCTGGATGGAGGACCAAACGTGGTTCACTCCATGTGGGACCTACATCAATGGAGTCGCCCAGGGGTCTACGATCCTGATCAAACATAGGTGGACCCCACAGTCAATGCACAATAATAAGGTCTCATGTGACAGGTCCGGTCCTCTTCGGTTTCTAATGTAAAAATCTTCGCAATCATATAAGTTGAAAAAGTTTTTTAAAATCCCCAAAAAAGTGCTTTGGGCAATAGCACTTTAAAATAATGCAATAGAAATATCAATACGTGAAGATCAATTGAGTCAATTAGAAAACAAAATCGCATAACCACATTATCTCATGAAAAAGGGCATTAAAGGATTTCTACATGCATCCACACACGAATCAATAAAGAATACCAACATCAAATTTATAGTTTTTTTTTTTTTTTTGGCTATCGGAGGGTTCCCAACCTTTTAGGCTAGACTAATCCCTCCGGCCTAGAGGGAAGCCGGGTAAATCCCCTGTATCCCTCTGGGCCCGAAGGGATTAGTCCAGCCCAAAGGGTTTATGATTTATAGATTATGATTAGGTACTTGTCCAAAGTCCGCGGTTGAAGGAATTCCTATTGCAAAAGTCCAAGGCCCAAGGTACTATCCCAAAGAAAAGTTGGAAGAGAGAGAATTGTGTGTGAAAATAAAAGAGTGTGGTGATGATGAATTGATAAGTCCACAAAACTAGGTCATCAGGTCATCATTTTAGTAGCATTTGTGGACCTAATTAGGTTTAATAGCATAAAATTGCACTTAATTTCATGATTACATGTATTTGGGGTTATTTTTGGAAACATGGTTATAATTGGATAAAATTCATTAAATTGCATGACTTTTGTGAAATTAAGTTTTTCTCAATATCTCATTTATCACCCCAAAATTAGGCTTTTGGTTTCATCAATGCATATCTTGCAAATTTTTAACACCATGTGATATTTTTGGAAAGTTGGTCATTTTGGTACATCACTAGGCATGTAGGGTCCCATACATTGTTCATAATTATTAATGTTAAAATTGTCTCTTTCAATTTGTAGGAGAAATCAAGAAATGACAACCGTATTGAAAAGCAATTGAGTAGGGGACCACACCTTCCTTGGGTGTGAACCTGAATACACGCCCAAGGAGGAGCCCCACTTTGTCATAGCATGCAAGTTTCTAAGATTTTATGAAATTCTTCTTTCTATGTTATGGGTTTTTATGAGTTTTCAATGATTATCTATGCATAATCACCTATATGCCTTAGAAATTTCTTTCTCTAAATTTCTAGAAATTCCATTTCATGCACCCAAACGAGGTCTTAAAAATAAAAATAAAATAGGTAAATGATCCGTTTTGAGATATGGGTTCATTTCAACTTAAAAAATTGAAAAAATTGATTAGCTGAAATCAAATTATGAGTATTTGTCACATCTTATGGATCATGTGTCTTTAGGCATCTTATTACATGTTGAAGCATAAATGAGTTATATTACATGTTTTTTCAATAAGTCTGGGTTGCTAGATGTTTATTGTTATTGGTTTTTTTATGACTCTTCTTTCCTTAATAATTTGCAAGATGCAGCGCTTAAATTGATAAAGAAAGAGCATATTGAAGAAGCTCTAGGGATACACACTGAGGTATTTAATACTTTGTATGTGTTCATATTGAATTATATGTTAGCTTCATCAAAGAAGAACAACCAGCCTAAATAGAGTAAAAAGAAAGCAACAACCAAAATGAAATACTTATTGTTTATAAACTAAAAATGATATAAGATTTAATGCCTTGCCGACTTAAACAACTTATGTCAAGATATCAAATAAACGAAGAAAGACCCAACTTAGGTCAAACAAAAAAATAATAATAAAAAAGATATATTACACAATATTGACAAAATGAACCCCGAGAAGCAATATTTGAAAGATGGAGTTTCAAATACTCAGCATGAATATTTTGTTTGATATTGTCTAGGTCCTAATTTGTACATATTTTGGATTTATAGAGGTTAATGTAACCGTTTCGAAAGTTGAATTCAGTGTCTTTTAATTTGTATAATTCATACGAATGTGTATATTGCGAAACCAGTGTTATTCAAATTAAATATACTTGCTTTATTTTTTATTTTTTTATTTTTTGAAGATGTCTTTTATTTATATTTTTCTACACGAACCCGATCTTCATCAAACTCCATTTACACCTTACCTAAAGAATAAAATATCTAAAAAAAAGAATTAAATTAGCAATAAAAAGAAGTCACAAGTTTACTAATTAATAAATTTATTAAAATTAATTTGTATTAGTCTGTGCATTGAGTGGTTTCGTGGTCCATGCTATGCACGGGGTTTTTGCTAATTTTTTAAAAGGAAAATGACATGTTCTGATAGGCTAGGACTGGCATGTTCTGATAGGATAGGTGTTGGTACCCCATGGCCACTAGGTCAAATGAAAAATCACTAAACTTCGTGAGCTTAGTTGAAAAATGAAAATAATATAGCTCACCGTAACGAATCAAAGTGCTCAAAGCAATCATTTTATCCCTATTTTAGCTTGGAGAATGGGCTCTAACTCTAATCAAAGTAAGACTGATGTCAAATTAAACACATATTAATTGACCCACCCATTATTAATTAATAAAAATATGTTGATTGGTTAGTTGTGATTGTTAGATTCGCCACATTATTGTAGTAAGTATGAATGGATGAGACTCACCTCACTTAACTTCACCACACATCCAAACACGCTAGTGTTTGAATATCTTTTAAACATGGGTAGAAGTAGAACATCGGGGACTTCGAAAAAATGAAAAAAAAGAAGTTCGGACACGATTTATTCTCCTTTTTGGGAAGGTATTTTAAAGTTTTTGGAAGAAAAAATGGACATGGTTTAATCCAAGTTAAATTGCACGAATTGAAGTAATCGCATTGGAAGGCCTTCTCAGCGAATTAGGTAACTACTAGCAACACCCCGTGCTTTACACAAACCACAGAACGACTAAATGCATAGTTGTTGTTCCGCCTGCACAGGATAGTGGGTCCCACTGGGCCACGATCGTAGATCAACCTCTCGGTGTTTGGTTCTATATTCAGGGTGTTTGGTTGGGAGGATTAGGTGAGAGCTTGATTTTCTTGCGTTGATACTGAGACTCAGGTGGGCTACCCGATGACCCATTTGATTATTAGATCCAAAGGAGAACCCACGGGCGACCCATTAGGTGGTGGACCCGTGCGGGGTGGGCCATGTTTGGCCCACCATCCCATGTCTGATCAAGGAGAGGGAGAGTATGTATATAGCAACTAGAAAATTTGGTCTAATCATTCTTGTTGTTTTGCTCATGAAGAGATCTTATGATCTCATGAAGAAATGGAGGGGGAAGGTTTTATCTCTTACTTGCTCAAAGATGAAAACGGATGGTAGAGGTGCTATTGTTACAACGAAGATGGAATTGCAGGCTGACCATTAAGAGTGACTGTGCTGCTGGAGTGCCTTTCGTTCGTTGTTTTGTATTCTCAAATATCAGAGTCATCGCCCTCTTCTTCTTCCTTTCTGCTGCTCCTCTATTTCTTCTTCTCTTTCTCTTCTAACGGTCCCTTTTTTTTCCAATATTATTTGTATTTCCAGTATCAGATTAGTTATGTAGTGGGTCCTTATTTTTTTTTAGGAAGTTATGCGGAAGTTAGTTTAGAAGAGAGTGGAGAGAGAGCATAACATGACATGTGTTTTCATGAAGGGAGAATACATTCCCTTAGTGACAGGTGTCTACAGATTAATTGTAAATTATTATCGGATCTGGTGTTTCCCCAATGATCAATAGGTTAGCTAATTGGGTAAGGGGTGCCATAATGAATCCAAAGATGGTTCGGACCAACATCTTAAAGTAGGAAAATAGATGATGTGTAGCCATAAACATCATCAGGTTTGGTGTTTGAAATGATTGACCCATCCTACCTAATAGTGGACAGATTGGCTGGTGGAGTAATGACTGTCATGATTTTTTCGTGTAAAATTTTCTTTGTTTGTTTGCTAGGATTTTTCGTGTAAATTAAGTTTCAAAAATTAGAAAGTGAAATTAATTTTTTGTTTCCAATTTATTGCATATTTGTCATAGTGAATCGGATCTAAGACATGAGACTTCCAAATACTTTAATGCACGTCATTATTCCTAAAAAGTAAACATCTACCCATATTGTTTTATTTTTAAGTTTCAGTCATTGTTTTATAATTTTATTTTATTTTTTTTAAGTTTCAGTCATTGTTTGGGCCATTCAGTTTTATAGCTCTTTAGCTTGATTTTCTTGCGTTGATACCGGGATACAGGTGGGCCACCCAATGACCCATCTGATCCGTGGATTCAAAAGAAGACCCACGAGAGACCCATTAGGTGTTGGACCCATGCGAGGTGGGTCAAACAATCAGAGAGAGGGAGAGTATGTATATAGCAACTGCTAAATAGGAAAAATTATTATATTTCCACGCAATTAAAACAACCCAATTATATAGCAACATCACTTGGAATGCTTTTAGCCCAGAAAATTTGATCTCATCATTCTCGTTGTTTTTTTTTAGGAAGTTAGTTTAGAAGATGGTGGAGAGTGGAGAGAGAGCATAACATCACACGTGTCTTCATGAAGGAAGAATACATTCCCTTAGTGACATGTGTCTTCATCTAAGGGAGACTACATTCCATTGGTAATATAGAATATAGCTATGAACCTCTAAAACCCCACATGGTAATATTTACCAATGCCAACACCCCACCGACAATTAAGGGCTATCGAAGTCAGTTCCACATGCTTCAACCGGATCTACATTCACATAAAAAAAAAAAAGAACTCGTCCTTATTTCCCCTGATTTGGTTGATCCAACTTGGCCCGGCAGTTTTTTTTCTTTTTCCCTCCTTTTGAGCTTGTATTTTCAGCCTTTTGGCCTTTTGGAAAGCATTTTGTGATGAAGAAATTACTTACGGAGAACGTGTAATACGAAAATTAAATAAACAGTTAGTATAAATAATTAGTGAATAAAAGTAAATAATTGTAAATGTGAGAAATTGAATAAGAAATCAAAAGGAAAATGGACAAGGCATACCAATTAAAATGCTTTTTTAAATACAGCAATTTCTCACATGTAGGTAGTTTTGATGAAAATTTTTCATCGGGATACAATGCTCAACTCTGATTCAAAGTCTATACATTAGAATCAGCTTTGAATCAGAAATATGGAATTGCCCTTAAAATCAAAGTATAAATAATATAAAAAAATTAAATATGCTTAAGAAAATACTAATGCAATATGCTTATTTAAATGCTATATAAAAACTTGAAAATTACCTTAATTTATAGAGTGGGAAAGCATCTCTTCGAATTGGATCACATTCATTCAAATGGACGCAAGAGACACATCTCATCATAAGGGCATAAAATACTTGAATTTGAAAAGACACACTCAATATATTTGAAAAGACAAATCCAAGAAGCCTCTTGACATTTATTTTTTTTAAATTACTGGTTTTAGAAAATTCCCAACATACTGCCCGTGTACTTTCTTCCATTCCTTAATTCTAATTTACCTGCCAGCAAAAACCAAAAACAGGGACACCTAGTAGGGTGAGTCGACTCAGTTTGACAGAGTACACGGCCAGATTCACTTGAATACTTGACGTGTTGGTCTAGTCGGCCAGTTTATTCACCCCAACCGGTTCAAGGGCCAAATTGCGCGAACACCAACCAAATGCACAACAACAATTACCCAAAATGTTCAACCAAACCATTTATACGAGTCTTGATGTTCTATATCATACATAATAACAGATACATCTATTATAATAGTTCACAATCGAACATAAGCCAGCATTACAACAATACAACAATACAACAACATAGACAACTGAATAGTCAAACCGCCCCTTCAGTTCAGTTCAAGCACGGCTCATGCCTCCAGTCACAGATGGAGGCACCCCTTCAGTTCAGTTCAAGCACGGCTCATGCCTCCAGTCACAGATGGAGGCAAGGTTGTAATTCCGGGGGTCTGCCTTTCCACGTTCGCATGCCATCCTGCACATTCAAACAACCCCACAAACAGATCCACATGAGAAAACACAATTTTGAGGGAGAGACAAGAGAGAGATCAACATGTTTATAATAGTAAATAATAATAATAAATATATATATAGAGACCTATTTTCATGTCGAAGCCTCGGTTCTTGAGCTCTCTGTACTCTTGGCACAAGGCACAGGACTCGCAGCAGCAATGGACGAGGCAGTCGATACAAGGGTCCTCGTGCAAGAGGTACTGGCCCCTCAATTTGGTTCGGTAGAAGCATGAATACAGGCATGGACACCCAGTTACCAGCGCTATCAGCGTGTAAATAGCACCACCCGTTCCGCATGCTGCACCCACATGTCTTAGCAGTTAGTATCTTACATTAAGATTTTTTTTAATACAAGTTAAAGAGAGGTGAATAGATTATTACAAGTCAAAGAGAGGTGAATAGATTATATAATCTCTCACTTTCAAATTAGGAGTGCACCCATACGTTGGATTGAACTTGATTTAAAAGGATGGTCTTTTTATCTTTCCCTATTGGAGTTAATCTAGTATTTTAGATATAGTCAACCCAATTGCCAATCTTCACTCCACTTGAGTCCATGTAATATGGTGACTATCTGATCATAATTGTATGATGTGGAGAGCTTACCTTCCTAATAAGGTGCCTAATATGCAGGTTTTGAGAAAGTAAACAAACATTCCGGCCCATTTAAAAGTTTAATTAAACACCCAACAACTACAAGGAATCAACCAACTCAAACTGGAAGGACTTAGGTAAAGACTTTGACTTTTAAAGGTCAGTCCGGTCTTTGTGTTCCATCTGCCCCCTCCAATAATTGAGCTGAGCCCTTCAGATTCATTGCCTCCTTTGATCACCACCACCCATATTTGATAGAATAACTGAGCAACTTGCGACCGTATTCATTATGCAAAATACGACACCCATCCTTCCGAATCAAACAGTAAGGATTGAGAGAAGACGATCCCCAAATTTTCACACAATGGTAGATCAGGTCACAGGTGGAGACCCTTCAAACCCTTCAAACCATTCAAATCAATTGCCACCTCTATGTAGGCTCTATAGATTAAGAACGTTCATGTTGTTTTTGGAAAAAAAAAAAATCATCACCCTATGATCAAGTCAAACCCACACCTTTCCTTAATTTGGCCATTGTTATTCGATTGAATGGCAATAAAAATAAACTTAGAAATCATTAAACTTGTAGACCCAATTGATCTAATTCATAAGATATTTGACATCTAACCGGAGATCCGATGTTCGACTACGTGCCCACTCTGATTAACGCACATGATTTTTGTTCCCATGATACAGTTGCTATAAACATTGACAGAAACAAAGACTACCCAAAACATTTGAAGCACTTACAAGTAGATCCTCTATCCACTATCTCTGTAATTCTCCCGAAAGTGATACATGGGCACCAACATGTCAGGCAACCTGCCAATACACAAAACCCCAGATAAGCATCATTGAAAAATCACTCAAACAAACTACTGGAAGAAGAAGAAGAAGAAGAAGAAGAGTACATACAATTTCCAACGTCATGACCGCAGTCACAGAGGCCTGTGGACCAAGGAACCCGAGGTTGGGATTGGATGTGTAGTGGTAGGGGAGCACTGGATGGGTAGTAGTCTGCTGAACTGACAGGAATGCCTGTTGCAGAAGAATGATCGAACGGCTGATCAGATGAAAGGGGAGGTGGATATGAGTCCTTTTGGTAGTGGTTTGCTGCTGCGGAGTACATGGTTGTTTTGTGGGTGAGGAGAAGAGATCTGGGGGTGGTGTGTTTTTTTGGGTGTTGGATGAGGATCTCTTGTAAATGATCGAAGAGTGGTGCGTTTGCGTTTGGGGGAGGGGTTCCTTCTTTATAATGACGCGTCTTCGACTTGGTCAATGGTGAAGAGCCGCCTCAGTTTTGAAGATGGATAAAGCGCGTGATGACGGGTCAGACTAACAGAGTACTTGGACTCTTGGAGACGAAGCTACAAGTACTCTTTCAGAATAAATTTAATTTAAAAAAGGGATCTACCAGTCTAATCTTTTGCTGGGTCTTCTTCTAGTCTTCTTTTTGAAGTTTCCGTTTGTATTTTTCTCTTTATATATGAATCTCAGTTTTAGGGAAAGGGATACCATATTTCGTCTTTGTTTGGACGAATAGGGGGCACGAGTGGAGAGGGTGCGGCCGGACGGTTCCTCTGCACCCTTCGTGTCACTCCCGATTTTATATTTAGACGAAACAAGGAATCTGGATTCCAGTTTACCAGCCAAGAAAGAATGTAAAAAACAAAATGAGAGAAAAAAAAAAAAAGGATTTGTTTGGCAACTCTATTAATAAAGTCAAGTAAGGTAAGTCCTCATTTCTTAAAAAAAAAATTCGCATAAAAAATAATTTAATTTAAATTTCTCACCGTATTTTTTAGAATAAAGTTAAAAAATAACATTCTTTTTCTACTAAAAAATAAAAAAAAATTAATTTTTTTATAATAAGATTAAATTTTTTATTAAAAATAAAATATTATTCTTATTCACTTATATTTTATTCATTCACTTCATTAGTAAAGTTTGTCTTTCCCAAGATGCAATGATGAGATTTTATGTAGCATGAGTCCGGTGGTCCACCTGTTTCGTAGAATACTATTTGGGCAAATTAGATAGAGTAGCTTTTGAAAGTACAACTCAGCACATATTTTTATATACTTCCAACTATACCCTTGCATTGTCCCACGTCATTCAATAGTTACTCTCTCCCCACAATTAATTATTATTATTTTATTTTATCACAATATGGGTCTTACGCAATTTGAAGTAAAAGGAGGGGATGATTTCCCTAAGAGGGTTTCACACCTAGAATTTTTGAACCAATTGGGTAGTGGGCTAAACAGGGCCCACTCTATGTGGGTCCAGTATTATAGTGGTCCCTGTGGGCCCACTTTTGGATCGTTGGTCCATATCCCCCATCAGATGGGCCATCGGTTCCCACACATCCAACCCCTAGATTTGGATTTCTGTCATTAATGCCATGTTGGCAATATCCTACTTTATAAAAGGAAACTTTGGGCAAGGTTGATGGGTCCCACTAGGTCCATCTCAAAGGAGACAGGTCAGCAAGGGTCACCCTAGGATCTGTTCTTGGACAATCATGTAATTATAAGGCCTATCTTTGATGAAATAAATGTACCCCCATCTAAATTAAAAATAAAAATCATAGGATTATGCATTTATGTAATGATGGTGGACACTACAAATAAAGTTCATCTACACGTGGGACTTGAGATTTATTAGATAAAATTAATCTATCCGATTACATATGACCCTATAAATGAAATATTTGACCATCTATCAATCAATCAGGTTTCATGCACAAGGGCAAATTATAACTCCTTTTAGAGGCACAGAGGCAAGGAGAATGGGGCGGTGCTTGCGAGGCTCACCATACCACACCAACCATATGTTGATTGAAAAAGAAAAAGAAGAAGATTAAATCCTTGACATCAACATATGGGGCGGTGCTTGCAAGGCCCCAAGTGAGACCCCATGGCCCACCTGATGGTGGATCTGGATCAGTAATCCGAGAGTGGGCCCCTAGGGGGACCACTGTAGTAATGGGCCTTGTTTGGCCCACCACAAAAATTCTTGGTGTGAAATTCATCCTAGTGAAATTTGAAAGTCCGTGATCCGAACCCTAGAGGGGGGAGAATAGAGTGAGCTACAACTTAGTGACCAATAATGCTCAATTTTAACTTCTTTAATTCAATTAGCCACTAGTAATGATTATCAAACTAAATGCGGAAATTAACAAAAACAATCATCACAAAGCATTCACCATCACACAATGATTTATAGTGGTTCAGCCTCAATGCCTACATCCACTATCGGTGTGATCAAACACCCCATCGGATTTCCACTATTTATGCTTTTCAATAGGTTAAGTAATAACCTTTACAATATGTTTTCCAAGGCTAAGCAATAACCTCTACACTGATGTTTTTCAAAGCTTAACATCAACCTATACACTATACTTTTCTAGGCTAAACAATCACCTTTACAAGATATGAATTCTCAAAGAAGTGTTAACATAAATACTTTAAGAGATTACAATTAAAGCTCAAAACATTTGCCTCTTAAATAGGCTGATATGAAAGTTAAAAACAAACTCACACAACACTCTATTAAATGCAAAGATGAATTCTCATGGTGTGTGTGTGAAAACTTCAATAAGTAAAAAATGATAGCTCAATGAATACAAGCTTAAAGCTTTTGAAAGTGTAAAACACAAAAATAGATTTGATTGAAGTGAATGAACAAATCACATGTTATTTAAAAACCAACTTGAAAAAGATGTATATCAATGCTAAGCAAGTTGTGTGAAACTTTAAAACAAAATACATGTGATTTGTGAGGTTGTTGAATCCAAAATATAAGATAAATTTGAAAGTGATTTTCTTATGATGAAAAACAACAACCAAATATTCAACAAAGTATATGAATCATGTTAAATATAATTTCAAAGATGATTCCAAAACATGATTCACTTAGATATACTAATTTGAGTCCTACTTTGTTTGAATCAAAGTGATGTATCCAAAACAATAAATCAATTCAATACACATATATAATTATGTTAAGGACACAACAAATCATAGTTAACATGCTTAAAAAGATTTACTAATAATTTAAACAAAGCATGAAAACATATGAAAAAGAAAACTAAACTTACATAGAAGATTTACTTATGATTCCAAGCATTAACTTCCTTTTTTTACCAACTAGTCTCCCTTAGCTCATTCCCGTTTGTTTGGCTTCAAAACACCTCAAGGAGTATCCCTTGGATCCTCAAATTTGGTCAAAGAATGAACTTCAATTTATAGAAAATGTTGTCCAACGGCTAGCTTGTTGGTCGACCGACATTTGGAGTTCGGTCGACCGAACTCAACTGTCATATTCCAACGGTCATATATTTCAAAAGTTTACTGACCGAAATACACTTGTCGGTTAACCGAACTGAAGTTCGGTCGACCAACAAGTGACAGACATTTGACCGACAGCTGACCGAAGTTCCCAGAAAACACAGATTTCATATTCTGGAATCGGAACCGATAGCTGACCGACAAAGGTTCAGTTGACCGAACTTTCCCTGATTATAAAGATTCATAAAAAAAGATTTTTGAAAGGGAAACTTGGTCTTGGAGGTCTAGGCCATTGAATCAAACTTGGAAACATGTTTTAAATCATTCTAAGAGTTTTAAAAACATGAAACCTAAAATGCCTAAGATGATTTGAAAATTTTAAAACATAGGCTAGCTTGATTTATAAAACTTCTTTTCAAATATAAATACATCCAAGTTTAAAAACAAAACATGTATAAATCAAAATTTCTACAAGTCTTAAAAACAATGTATGTGTAAATCAAGATTTCAAGATTGTCTAAATCAATGCATGTGTGAAAATTCGAATGATACTAAAATGATAATGCATCGATCAAATTGCAAAACACAAAATTCATAACAAAGTTGGTCCGGCGCACTCTTCTCCTTTTTTGGTGAAACTATGTAATGGGTTCTTGAATTGCTAATTACCCTGTCTCTTCACATTAAATTGCATAAGATCCATCTTGTGATGAAATAAAATAATAATAATTAATTGGGTGGAGAGAGAAACTACTGGATGACGACGAGACATTGCAAGGGTATAGTTGGAAGCGTATAAAAGTACGTGCTGAGTTGTACTCTCAAAAGCCTCTTTTTTGGAGTCCAGGTGGTGAGCAGTAGGCCCCTGTTTCGTAGAACAGGGGATTCGGACTCAAAAGGAGTATGTTGTACTTTTTATTTGCTGGAATTAAGAAAAGTTTTTCTCCGTAATTTTGGATTTTTCAGACATAGTAGAATTCATAGATTTTTTAAATACTTGATCATCCATAAATTAGTTTGAATTTTTAGTAGAGCATTTAGGACCTTTTAGGTGGCTAAGACTTAATTTTCCTTTTAATTAACCTAACATTTGTAAATGCAAGGGAACAAGCTGAGATATGATATCAAAAAGAAAAATCCTCTGCCACTTTTAATGCGGTAAAAAATTTCATATAACAGAGAAATCTTATTAGAAATGCTTGCAACCAAACCAGCAAAGTTGTCCCACCTATTAAGATTTTGAACTCTCAAATGCATGTCCTCCACATTTATGAGAGGTGGAAAATTTTGTTCCATCATGAGTTGACTGTCCTATGTGATTAGTTTTGTATAAAATACATTAATAATACATATATATATATATATATATATTTGAGAAGTTTCAAGTGCATCTATCATTCACCAAAGGGTGAGTGATATTTTCATAATTGAGAATTTTCAAGTACAAATGTTACTTTTCAAGTACATAGTGTGAGGTACACTTCCTTGTCTTCATGTATAAAAAGGAAAGTGTCATTCACCCTATGGTGAGGGATAGATGCACTTGAAACTTCCCCATATATATATATATATATAAATTTGGCACCACTTTCTCAGGCAAGTAAATGTGATATAAGTATAACTATAAAAATTGAGAGAGTTACTTTTATTTCAAATATTTTGATATATTTTAATTTGAGTTATGATTTAAAAATAAATTTTGAATTTGAATAAATCATACTTGATTTTAAGTAAAACCAACTCTGAATACTAAGTTGGGTTTAGAGTCCATTGGATTGACCTAGATAAAAATCACCAAAAAAAGAAAAAGTTGTTCAATTGGGAAGATGAATGGTTGTTGCGAGGGAAAATCTTAATATTCTTTCTCTTTAAATATGTATAGCGTTTGGGAAAAAGAAACTAACTTCTGGCCTTAAGAGAAGCCACTTCAGCTTTTTAGAGCCTATTTGTAAATGTGTCTTTCCAAAAACACATATGTGGTTTTTAAATAATATATACCACTTATTGGGGCCCATTTGTGAATGTGTATTTTTAAAAATACATGTGCATTTTCAATAAAATGTGCCTATTGAGCCCATTTGTGTGGATGTGACCTAATTCAAAGGGATGCCTTCCAACTTTATAAATTAAGGTTATTTTCAAAGTTTTTATATCGTATTTAAAATGAGCAGAAATGCATATGAATCATTTGTTTTTAAGTTAAAACGTGTATGCTAACGTGGATTAAGGGGAAAAAAAAGGTTTGATTTTCATAATTTTTTGGTGGGTTTGGGATTTTTAATTATTTTATTATAAATGAATTTATATGAAATAAGTACTGGTTTCAATATATTATCTAGGTCGCACGAGACTTAACCTGTGAATTGCACATGGGCTTCATGCTAGTTCTTTAATTAAAATTATAAAAGTAGCTTTTTGTGAAAACAAAATACTTCAACTCGGCAGTGACTTTTCAAACCCTAAAATTCTAAGATCCACAATTTTAATTTTTAACGCTATGGATCAAAATGGGGTTTACTATATGAGAAAGTAGCCCCTATGTATAAAATACGAGTATAAATATATTTTATGTTTTTATTGATGTGCTCTATACAAGAAAGCAACTCCTAATTCATGACATACATATACTTTTTTTAATATTCTACGCATGTATTTTATATGAGAAAGCAGTCCCTCGTGTATAGAAGACATTGATATACTTTTTGATATTTCACTTACGTGCTTTATAAAAGTTCAATCTCACAATGGAAACGAATGAACCAAAGTCCCGTATGCAACAAGGTTGTGTATTTGAGCAAGGGAACGAATGAACCAAAGTACCTTTCAAAAAGAAGTTAATAACGTTTAAAATAATAATAATAACAATAATAATAATCTTTCAAAAAATTAATAACAATTTTTAAAAAAATAATAACCTTTCATAAAAAAAAAAGCAATATCTTTCAAAAAAAAAAAAAAGATTTTTGTTAGTTAAAGCCCATTTGCAGGAATCATTGAAAAAGAAGGCAGATATTTCTAGATGATATGGGTATCTCTAAGATTTTTCATCCAACAGGACTAATGACCATGAGTAGTGCCTGCTACACCCACACTAATGTACGCCGGAGAAATCTATGGCAATTTCAAATGAGAGCTATTAATGCTACAATTGAAGCTCTATAAGCACAACCATTCTCTCTACATACCTTAAATTGGTGAATTTTTTTTCAAAATTTCTCTCTACACACCCCATTAATGCATGCTCTTGTAGGAGCAAGTGCGTTAGAGAAAAGATTTCCCACTTAAGAGTGTGAAAAGTCTTTTTCGATTTCTAAAATTTGAGTTCCTATCAATAGTATTGCACCTAATCTTTATTTATTTTAAGTTTTATCTTTTATGTAGAAAAATGAATGTATGCAGCACGTGCTACGATGCTAGTTATGTATTAAAATAGATATCTACCGGGCATATTATGCAATGGTTTTAGTTGTGTCTACAAATGTAAATATTTTATGCGAGAGTCCGGGCTCCGGGAGCGATCATGATCTGTTAGATGGAAGCTTTTCAAGCCCGGCCCATTTATTTATTAGGCCTAGATTTAATGTTAGGATCCAGACTAGAGGACTGAAAGTCAGGCCCAGGCCCATCAATTAGTGTATAGAATGAGAGTAGGTCATATGCCTCTAAGCCCATCTCATTCAATAATCAGGCTAGAAAGTTCGGTCCGGATTCAGCCTACGGCTTGAAAACTGGAGCTTAAATCCAGCCCAATCACTTCCCCAGTGGGATATTAGGTTGTAAACAGGCAGGGTGCAAATCCAGGTCCCATTTCTGGGACCAGAACCTGTATCCAAGCTCAATTGTATTTATTGGTGTGGGTCGGACAGATACACAAGAGTGGTATTTATGATTGTCAAAAATATAAAATAAAAAAGTACGGGGGTGTAAATTTTTAGGTTACATATCAGAAAATATCAAAGACTCATATGCCGAGTCCCACGTCCGTAGGTATATAGACATAGAACCGGACCCGTTTATCAATCGAAACTTACATTGGGTTCTGGACCCAAACCTAGACCCATTTATGAATTGGAACTTAAAATAGGTTCTAAGTCCGATTTTTTCGGGTTGGAACTTCCGGTTAACTGGAAAATCAGATACCCATTTGTAATCCTAATGGCAATGCAGGCGAAGGCCACCCTATTACCGATCTCATGGAAATGCTGGTGAAGGCCACTCATGTTTGCTTATTTCATTAGCATTCCAAAATTATACCTTTTGGGATCACACTTCTATCAAGTCAACAAATAGCATATTTGGAAATACTTGCTTGCAACTAAATAGGCCCTAGGTGCAAGGAAATACACGGGTGAAAATTAAAATTAGGCTTGCTCACAAGCACCACTTGATATACACTGTCAGTTTCACACATTAAATAATTCGTCTCCCACTTGTTAGATTTTTTTTTTTTGCGCTATCGGAGAGGTCCCAACCCTTTGGGCTGGACTATTTTGTCTAGGCTCAAAGGAAAGCCGGATAAAATCTTCTGTAGCCCCAATATGATAGTGTAATTTCAAACCTATAATTTTTTGATATAAATCATGATCGTAAGCCAAATTAACTACCCCTTGGGATTCCCCACCCGTTAGACTAGGGCCAACATCTTCAAAGGACGAACCTTGTCTTGTTAGTCCCGCGGTGGGGAAAAATAAAACGCACCGATGACTTCAACTACAGAAGTCATTGTGAAAGAGATTGGTTAGTCACCTATGACAGGGATGAGCAGGGAGCAGGGTCCACACGTTTTGCAGATTGTGCCTGCATAGGTGGAGTTCGGATCCTCTTGAGGCTTTGATTAAGTCTTCAAAATAGAGCTGCTCAAAATTTGGTTCCAATGAAAGATTGATTGTTTAATTAAAACTTAGATCAAAACAAGATTATGCATATTTATTGATTATATTATTTATATATATAATGATTAATCTTACATTAAGTCTACGGATCCCGACTAGGAGACCGAATTCCAGCCCGGTCACCCAACGGGACCGTTGGATCCCAGGCACCCATGGGATCCAACAGTCCCGCTGGGGGACCGGGCTGGAATTCGGTCCCCCAGTCGGGTTCGTAGCAGCCCTCTTAATCTTATAGTGGGAGTGAGAGAAACTCCAACTGAAGTGAAAATTGAAAATATCTCATTAACCAGGAGGTGTATATTTTGACGGGCTCTGTTTTTGTATAAAATGGGCAGCACTATAGTGTTTCACTCATTTCTGTTCTAATTTCTCCAAGTCATTCTCTCATAGCAAGGACCGGTCTAGAGCCTGCCTATTCAAAATAAAATGAAACTTTCTTGTGGTGTATAATATATCCTTAACCTCTAATAAGAGTTGGTCTTACTATAAGATGAAGCATACTATCAATACACAATGAATATGATAAATGATGAATAAGATCGTGTTAATCTAACCATATGCTAAATATTATGGTGGGACTAACTCTTATTTGTGTTTAAGTACTCATGTAGGGGAGTGCGTCTATTTTGAGCGGTTTACATCTTCAGTGGGTGAGCTTGACTGTAGAGTTCTTGTTCTTCCACACTCTAGGATCCTTTTGAGTGAGACACTCTAGCATCCGGACCCTGTGCAATCCAACCTGACCAGCCCAATCTGGCCCGTAAACTATACATGTAATCCACAAAAGGAAAAATTCACATGAAGCCCAAGTGTGGTCCTAATAACATCCGGGCTTGGAAATTCAGTTATGAGCCCAAATTCAGACCCAAACAAGGCCAGCCTTACACCAGTGAACAAATAATGCCATCTTCACTGGATTTGCATTGAATTAACTGGGAAAGGGATCATCTAGATCTGAAAAGATTCCCATGTAGACTATTCCACACCACTGAATGTAACTGGAATGGAGTTTTCCAAGGGAAGTGTTGATGTCAACATCCACCCTCGCTCATAAGACGTCATAATTGTGGTCGAGCCCTCGCCGTAACAATAAAAAATATTATTGTGCCATTTCCTATCACCAATTGGTTTTGGGATAAGTTGTAGCTCAGTGGGGTGTAAGATCCTACAAATGGTATCAGAGCCTCCACTTGTTGTGCTTGTGTATGCGGAAATGTGAATCACTGCGATCGAGCAAACAATTAACTACACCAAGAACAAACAATCACACACAAGAAAATTAAGTGGTTCGACAAACTTGTTTACATCCACGGGAAAAAAACTCGACTCTCCTTTAAGTTCACTCTCTGTATGATCAGTTGTGTTACATTATGGGTTACACATTACATCATATATATATATAATGCTCTCTTTCTTATTCCCTAAGAAACTTTATCTTAGTCAATAAGAAAATCCTAGTACACCATTGAGAGGATTGTTGAGGTCAACGTCCACCCTCGTTCTTGAACGGTCATAATTGTGGTTGAGCTCTCGCCATCGGCGTCGCCCTCGGCCTCGGCATAAAACTATTATTACGCGGACTTCTCCTTTCAAAACATTGACATTTTCCTGGATTTTAAAGAATGGGCCGACAGGACTTTATCATGGCCAGTAAGGAAGGTGCTTGTCAACATCCATCTATGATTTTTTTTAATTGCATTTGAAAACTGGACAGTCTCGCCTGGAAATTTATATAACTTGGGTCAAGTCAAGGTCTGTGAAATTAGTTCCTGTAAGTAGCAATTTTGATGTCATTAAAATGATCAATATTTCAGTCAAAAGATGGCGATGCACAACTACAAGTCTATAGAATATATGCATTTTGTTATTGGAGAATTTCTACAAACACTTTGTGAGCAATGTGATTTTCCAACACTTGTGAGACAAAAATATGGCTAAAGATTTGTAGGCACCTACAAGTCTAAATGCACTACCATCTCATGTGTACTGCATACATATATGCATATGCAGATATTTGACAAGCATTGTTAGGAAAGTTTACCCACCGTGAATAATCAGCTAGCATTTTATACCCAATTCTACAATTCAAATGAAACCGCCAAACAACAAAACCACATGCGATTCTGGATTTTAAAATGGAACATGCAAACTACATGTGCAAAAGAAAATAAAAAAGGAAAAGAGAAGATAGAAAATCAAATCCTAAAGTATTTGTTATGAAAGAATAAGCATAGAAAGTAAATATGTTTTATAGAGTTTTTTGGGTACAACAAGGGCAAGAGATATAGATCTTTTAGGGTAGGGTTTTCGTTTGTGGGTTACTTCGGCTTTGAAGCCTCTTTTATTTTTGACGATTTTACCAAAAAAAATCTCCTTACATTCATTGTAGATCAAAAGGGGCTTAGAAAATATCCATGCACTGAAGTGGTCATACAGGCCTGAGATTTTTTTGGTAAAATCGTCAAAAATATCCATGCACTGAAGTGGTCATACAGGCCTGATCAGGCATGTAGGACCACTGCAGTGCATGGAGACTTTCTAAGCCCCTTTTGATCTTCAATGAGTCTAAGGGGATCTTTTCGGTAAAATCCTCTTTATTTTTTTAATGTGTTTGTAGTGGGGTTTTCGAACCTAGAACCTATTTAACGGAAATGCCTAAAACCAAACTATGCACCTTGAACGGGTGTTCTTTGAAATCTCATGTGTTCTAGTATTTTCTTTTTCCCACCCCAATATGTATTCAAATCTTAGTGTGAAAATGAGTCAATTTTCACACTATTTACACATTTGATTTACAAATAAGATGTATAAATAATTGTAGATAAGCATAACTAATGTGTAGTGTTACGCATATTCTCCATTTATATATATGTAAATAGGTGCAGACAAACAACCCCTTGAGATGTAAGAAGTAAAGAATACGAAAAAAAATTATTACAACGTTATTAAATGAGCTTGGAAATAACCTATAGATTATAGACCAACACTTTCGTGAGTTGGTTGGCAAGTGCCAATGGGCTAGACTCATGAGCCCACAAAAGGGTCAAAGCTCGACGGACTTTCAAAACACCGGCCCAAGTTACTGAGTACACCCACTTAAGAAACATAGAGCCCAAAGCTTGCTTGAGCCTGATAATATCGTCCAACAACTGATTTAGCATTTACCAAGTTTGCAAGAAGGGCCTATTAGTTTACATGGAGCCGAATTCCAAAAAAGGGTAAGAAATGTATTTTTAAAAGTGGTTGAGATTGAAAAAGAAAAACAACAAAGGAGAAGATCCATAAATGATCTGCAAATAATTTCTTCATTGATGGAAAATAAATTGGGGGGAGTTGAAAAACGTATACCAACCTCTCTTGCGATTAAATCAAATAGTAGGAAAGTAAAGGTCTCATCTAGATATTCACCTTCTGTCCTTTCGCCCTGTATTTCAATAAGCCTTTGCTATGATCCACTTTGCCATTAATTCCTAGGAACTCAATTCCATATAAACAGACAGGCTCTACATTAACATTGTACATGTGGAGCCCATTTATTGCATTTCCATGACCATCAAGATGTGTTTTCCTATGTGTATATCTGCAATTTCCTTTATGAAGTGCAAGAGCATATTAGAAATCCAAATCTTTTAGGGCTCATTTGTTTGTTCGCATGGAATTAAATACATAGTAGATATGCATGCTAAAATAGGTTGTTTAGAAATCCAAATCTTCTCTTTTAATTTTTAATTTTTAAGTTTTATATTGGCCTAGTGGCAAGGAAGACTACTGGCTGGAGGGGGTGGTTTTTCTTACAAGGTAACCAAATTTTCAAGGGCAAGATTTATGCTTTCCGCGAGTTGTGGAAAACTCACGTTTGGCAGTGATAAACCCTCAATGATTTGGACTGATGAAAATTCTCGTTTTGAGGATCTTTAGGTCTGACCACATCCTTATGATTTGAAAATCCTCACTTTTCTAGATTTAAGCATAGAAACCAATTTTTCTCAACCATATACATTAATATGCACCATTATCAATGTGAGCCGTCAGCGAGGAATCTCTCTTCCAAGGGTAGTGAGGAATCCTCAAATCTACAGATTCCTTATGTATTCCTCACCTATTATCAAAAGTAAATTGGTTCCCTTTGATATTCTGGAGACGAAGCTTCATTTGGAGCTTATGTTAGAAGGTTGTTTTATGTGTATAGAAGCAAAACTTTAAGGTGCATTTGGTGCGACATGATAGGGAGGAAAACTGTTCTGATTTTTAAAAATAGTAGATTTTGACTTCTTATGTGAGTATGGAATGCAGGATTCCTCTCTCTGGCGGAAATAGAAATCCGCAAAGAGTGGGATTCTCTCATTGCACAAACACAAAAAGAATATGCTGATGTCCTCTCATTGGGCTTGTAATGTTTGGCAACGGTCCTTGCTAGTGAGAGGAATCCTCCATATAAAGGATTCCTTCGTTCCCGTGGAGCTATGCTATCCTCAATGAGGGATTTTGAGGGGAGCAATCTATATATTCCACATTTGGTGAAATACTAAACTACCAACAACACTAAACTACATCCAACAATCACATGTTTTTCACTAATTTCTCACAATCTATGATGAATCAAGCCCTAAGACTTCATCTTTTTATTGTTTTTGGTCTTCTAAAGATTTTGAAGGGTTTAGATTGTGCACATGGGGGCCACATAAATTAAAAGAAATGGTTAACATGTATGATTTTTCTGGATTCTAAAATCCATGAAGGATCTAGGGCTGGAATTGGACCCTCTGGTCGTTTTTTTTTTTTTTTTTTTTTAATCTTTTGGGGATTCTAAAGTGTTCGAATTGTGCTTGTGGGGCCCCGCAAGAAGCATAATAGGGGAAAATGGACTGCCCTGTTACCCTGTTTCTACCACTATGGGAGATAAATGGCTCTGACTTTCTTTTGCAAGTTGTTTCATGATTCGTGAGGAATCAAGCTCCCAAATTTGAAATCCTACCCATTTTTGGACTTCTAAAGAGGCTAGACGGTTTGGATTATGAAAATGGAGCCCATAGAAGTCAAAAAGTCATCACCGGTTGGTCTGGACTTGTTTGAAAATATCTCCATATCTAAAATAAATCAACGGCTGACATTGGATGACATAGCTGTTTTTAGCTTTGTGAAGATGATTATGAGTTCAGATCTTCATTTATGGGCCCACGATATTGAAAACTTGAAAAACACGGTCCTTTCCAAATGACCGTATTATTTACTGCAGCTCCGCAAGCCTTTGGAAGAAACAACTTGCGGAGTTCAATAGGAGGGTCGGATTGAGCTTTCCTTTATTGAACATAAACTTTCTTTCCGGTTTCTTGCCAAAGGTACACTTGCCAATCATAGGCTCTATATAGTAGTTGGAAGAGAAGCCCTTAAATTCATTAGCTACAGGATCGAACAGAGTTACTAGTCTTATAATTTATAGAAGAATCCTGCTAAATAATCTAAAACTGTTAGCCCATTTTGCTTAATTAGGTATCAAAGTTAGCAAGAAAGATACAAGTGGTTGTTTTTTTTCCTTTTTCTTTTTTATGTTCGGACTGAGCATGTTATGGTTTGGGCTTGCTTGGGCGTCAATTTTCAAGACTTAATCAAATTTGTTAACTCGAGTCTAGGCCTTGGGTATCTGAGTTGGGCACAAGTACTAGGGTCTCTCATAGGCCGGGCCAGCCCGACCCCGACCTGGGCCTAGCCTGCTTTGGCCCGGGCTTGGATATGTAATTAGGGCCCGATTAATAATTGAGCCGGACTTGGATTAAGTGATGGAAAGCCTATAGCCCGGTCTGGCCCGGCTTGTGTAAAAAAATGCATGTAATTTGATTTAATTAGTGCTCTAATGCCCACAAAAGTGATGAAAGACCCTGTTCAGCTTGGCCTGATTGATTAATTGGCAGGCTTGGGCCTAACTTTTATGGCCTGTGTCGGGCTTGGGCCCCAGCCCAGTGTTTCAAAAGCAGGGCCGAGCTAACCCGGCCCATGAACACCCCTAACCATACCATATAATCACAGATGAATTAAGATACTGTTTATTAACGACATTATTACTGTTTCTATCTGAGTTTTACCTAAACTAGACCATGTAGGTATTGGGCCATAAAGTAAACCTGAACCAAACTCACGGGCCGAAAACAATGACACTTGAGCTCATTTTAGGCTGGACCGATGAGGAGACCCACTTTATGCATGCATATTCTAATTAGTCATGGGCCTTAGACCATTTATGATTTTTTCCCACTTACTAACTCATGAAAGATGACTACGGAAGGGAATAGGAATTCATTTACCCACACCCAGTCCAGGCCTGATCCATGAAAAAAGAGCCTGGGCACTAATTTGGACTCCATATGAATTTGTTAGGTTGGGGTTTGATTTACTGATTCATACACGGAGATATTTGTGTAGTTCCCAACTGGAGGAACTAGACCCAAAATAGATATGAATGCACACGCAATAGATACCATATACATAGCATGTACGTGAGAGGTAAAATTTTAATCCCTTTGTAGGACGTCCCACTTGGATGTATGTAAATCATGAGTGAATACTATGATGGAAATGTCCCACTATAGATATGATTTTGGGCAAAGATTATCTCAATTAGATTAACACAACCATTGATCTAGGGGCCTTAAAAGTTTAACGATTTTTTAAATTATATTTTTATAAAGTTTAATCCAATTGTGAGTAATGTTGATTCATAAAGAGCTAGTGAGTATTAGGAGGTCGATCTTCCCATAAGGTGTCTCATGTGGTGGCAATAAAGGTAACCTTGTGCAACAGTGTGTGTATAATGGAAATTCTCAAAAACACCCCACTTTAAAAATGCCCCTCTTTTGCACTTTTTTTTTCTTTTGTTCTTTTTATTTTTATTTTTATTTTTATCATAGGGCCCATATTCTGCCAATCTAAGTCTTTTCACACACACTACCCCCCAATAAATGGTCACAAGTCCAAGTTTGACATTCATCCAACTTTTTTTCACCGTTGGATTGAAATTATAATAAAATGATGCGTCTAAACCATTAAATTTTAGGCCCATGGATCAAAAAGTTAGAATGATCTTATGGGGCTCAAGATTTTACATGTAGGTACGCCTCATATGGATCTTTTATCCAATAAACTTCCATGATCATCATGCATTCTAATGGGCCAAACTAGAAGAGGCATTTAAGGTGCTCCTATATATATGACTTTTTTTTTTGTAAATGTTTTTATAAAACTTAAATTGAATCCAATCCCAACCCAAATCCGAAGACTATATGGGGTTTTGGTCTGGGTCATGGGAATAAGATTCAACTTAAACTTGAATTTAGACCTGAAATAGTGATATATTTTTTAGGGGATTTTACCAAAAAAAACACATTAAATGACCAGTGGGCTTAAAGGAACACTTTAACCGACCCCACACCATATCAGTCATTTTGCCCGAAAAGGTGTTTTTTTTTTAGGACTTTCAACTAGCGTCCCTAAGGACCTTATTTTTATGAAGGTAAGGGTCCCTAGGGACCCTGCGGTGGACACGAATTGGAACAAAAGAGCCGTTTTCTCCTGTTTCTCTGTGAGGGCTTCCATTTCGCTGCCTGCGCTCATTTCTCCCTCGAACAACTGTGGTCCCCTAAACATCCGGTTCGGCTGCTGCTACTGCTCTTTGCCCTTCTACTAACTGTGGTCCCCTCCCACGCGTCTTTGTCGAAGGTTTGTCGAAGGTATGATGCTCCCCTTTGGCCTTTTCTTACTGTATTGTCGTCTAAGATAAACCCTTTTTACATCTCCATTCCTTTTTGTTTGGTTAATGTTTCCTTATGGCAAACATCTACTCTCCACTCTAAAATCGCTTTCTAAAAGGGTCTTCGTCTTCCTTGAGTAACAATACCCCTCATAGCAAGAAAAATGCCCTAAAAATGGCGTTTGTCTTTTCTGAAATGCATCTTCTACTTTCTATTGTATTAGGTTCTTAATGGCTTGCCAAAGGCAAATGCATGATCTGGTGACAATGAACATTTTTATGGCTGAAAACAGGTGACAATGAACATTTTTACACCTGTGATGTTCAGGTACTTGTCTTAGGATGGTATTATTTTTCTTTGTTAAGTAGGATGGGGGTTAATGGCTATTTGGGGGAACTGATACTAAGATCTTGCCAACCCAGAGATGTACCCAAGTGATGTGATGAGTTAGAGATTGTTGAGACCATCACATTCCATGGAAGAAATTGCCCTGATCCTTCTTTGTGGAAACTATGGCCAGTTCTTTTTGACAAATCATGTTACCAAAATGAAGGGATTGACCCTGTCCTCTTTCCTTGATACCAATAGTCATATTTCATCATGTGACAAAATTAATGGACTGCCTTTCACCCCAATGGTTAGAGATGTGGGTTTTTAGTGCCTTGTTCTCGGTTCGAATCTCGGTAGGCACCTTCCCTCATTCAAAGTCTTCTTCCCTTACTAGAGGGCTCCCTCACCTCACCCACGGTCTACTCCCTCACTAGAGGGCTTGGTCCTAGCCCACTAAGTTGAGTAAAAAAAAAAGTCATATTTCATCACTACACTTCTCTATAAATATTAAGAATATAAATTGAGGCTTTCTTCAAATCAGCTTGCTTTGCCCCCTCTTTATTTTGTAGTGTGAGGTCCATTTTTGAAAAATCCAACCATTCCTTCTTTCAATGGCCATAAACTTTCATTCATCATCATTGACAATTGACACTGATCTAACTGTTAACAATTATTGAATCTTAATAATAAAAAACCTAAGTACAATTAGAAAATCATCAAATTGATGCTTTATCAATGAGGAGGATGAAATTACCTGATCCAAATGTATTTTCTATTCTTATATATTAGCCTCCATATACAACCACCCTGAATTGATTGAGCCACATTTAACCTCACATGAAGGGCCCACTTTCTGTAAAGCGCACTAGGTCTGTTGGGAGAATGGTCCCATGAATACAGTGTGACTTCATCCCAATTTTGCATGCCAGTTGTTTCTAATTGGAGTGTCTCAAATACAAGGGAATGAGTAGGCTTCACATGATTGGATAGCCTCTTTCCATGTAAAGCCTGTTTGACAATTATATGAGGACAAAATGATCAAATGTGATATTTTTGCCTTACCCCACCCAGCCACCCACCCACACAGACATATATCATTGAATGACCCTGAGCAAAGTGGTAATAGGTATATATAAGCATACAAGCATAGATAAAAGTGTCAAGTGGCAATAGAGACAAAGCAAGTAATGACTTGGTTTGGTTTTACAAATTAATGATGTGGGTGGCTGTACACCAACAATCAATATGGCCATATGGGTCTCCAAAATGGGCTTGCAACAGACAATGAAGGAAAAGGGTCTGAAATGGGATCTTACTACATGTCCTTGTGCATTGACATAAATTAAAGGCAGATGGAATGTTAAGTATGGTTCGTAGCACACTCATATGGTGGAGAGAGTTGGGGTAGATTACTTATTTTTAAATATGAGTTTCATCAAGGTGTGTTTGTGCAGCATTACTTATTTCATAATTTTTTCACTCTTAGAGTGAGTGTAATCTAGTTGCTTTTCGGTCACTTCTTGAAATGTATAGAATACAGTAAAGACTTTTTTCCAGTCACTTCAATAGATTGAGGATATTGACTGATAACATGATTAATGTGAGTTATACACTCAGAGGGCACTTAGACATACTACACAGGTAGGTTCCTCAGTAATAAAGTAAAAAATGTGAACATGGAGATGCCTTACCATGTGGAAATGACTAAAGCAGTTTTTAAGCGCATTGTTGAGTTTTCCTCTTTTTTGTATTTCTTTCTCAAACAGTTTGTCCCTCTCTTTTCAATTAAATAATTCATGCATCTCTGTTGCCAATTGTTTGGGTATATTAGACCAATATGCAAAGAGATTTCATAATCTTATGATAATCTTAGGCTAGTGTTCAATAAGAAATGTACCCAAATTCTGTCCTGAAGAGTAGAACAATAATCACCTGCAAATAATAGAAGGGAAAAACAAGCAATCTTTTAATTGATCTTTCGAAAAGTGACCATTATCATCAGAATATTTGTGACGGTTTCGTGTGTATAAAACCCATCAGTTTTTGGTTATTTATGGATTGCCCTTTCGCATGCTATTATTTATTTACTTTTTTTCCTACTTAAATTGTAAACAAAGAATGTGGTTAACTCAGCGATTTGGAGATTACGGATGGGGTGAGCCATGGGTGTGGACGAACATCACAATGACTGATATCCCTTATCAGCAGAATGGGACGGATTGTGGTTTCTTTGCTATTGGATACGCAGAGCACTGCATACACCGTCGCCGGATAAGATTCACACAGGCTGACATTCCCTACTATCGTTGGAAGATTTTGGTTGAGATATTCAAGAGAAGCTGGCTTATGAATGCTGACAGGCTTCAACTCCCGAACTTCCCAGCTTTATAGACTTCTGTTTTATTATATGCCAAGGACGTATGAAATTCGTTTGGTCAATTGATGTAATGAACTGGTATTCTTTTGGATGAAAATGATGTAAAGAACGCATACTTTGGATGGAATTTATTTGGATGTAATTTTTTTGTTGAATTTAAAGTTGATGTATGATGTGTAATGAAGTTGTTACTTTTTGTGAAAAATGATGTAATGAAATTGTTGCTTGGGTTGAGATTTATTTGTTGAAGTTGAAGTTGATTTTTGATGTAATGAGGCAACAACTGTAGAGTTGTTGTTAATCCACCGTGACGGCTTATAAGCAGGCCAAATTTCCTTCCCAGCGTCCCTACCGACCTTTATTAGTTATAGATAAAGGTCCCTAGGGACCAATTTAACAGCAGTTGTTTCCTTCCCAGCGTCCCTAGGTACCAATTTAACAGTATCCGTTTCCTTTTCTGAATCCCTTACGACCGATATTAGTTATAGATAAGGGTCCCTAGGGACCAATTTAACAACAGCTGTTTCATTCCCAGCGTCCCTAGGGACCAATTTAACAGTATCCGTTTCCTTCTCTGAATCCCTTACGACCGATATTAGTTATAGATAAGGGTCCCTAGGGACCAATTTAACAGCAGTTGTTTCCTTCCCAGCGTCCCTAGGGACCAATTTAACAGTACCCGTTTCCTTCTCTGAATCCCTTACGACCGATATTAGTTATAGATAAGGGTCCCTAGGGACCAATTTAACAGCAGCTGTTTCCTTCCCAGCGTCCCTAGGTACCAATTTAACAGTATCCGTTTCCTTCTCTGAATCCCTTACGACCGATATTAGTTATAGATAAGGATCCCTAGGGACCAATTTAACAGCAGTTGTTTCCTTCCCAGCGTCCCTAGGGACCAATTTAACAGTATCCATTTCCTTCTCTGAATCCCTTACGACCGATATTAGTTATAGATAAGGGTCCCTAGGGACTAATTTAACAGTAGTTATTTCATTCCCAGCGTCCCTAGGGACCAATTTAACAGTCTCCGTTTCCTTCTCTGAATCCCTTACGACCGATATTAGTTATAGATAAGGGTCCCTAGGGACCAATTTAACAGTATCCGTTTCCTTCCCTGAATCCCTTACGACCGATATTAGTAATAGATAAGGGTCCCTAAGGACCAATTTAACAGTATCCGTTTCCTTCCCTGCATCCCTTACGACCGATATTAGTTATAAATAAGGGTCGGTAGGGACCCATGCATCAACAGATGACATCTTACACATATTGAGACAAAGTGCATAGCATGAGTAGTCTTTATAAGGTCCATTCCAACATAACTGCAGAGGGAAATCCAACTTGAATTTGGAATTATTTGAGGGATAAGAATATAACGAAATAAGGGAAATTATACATTAACAACCATGAGGAAGCCAGATGGAACATTACATCTAGAAAAACACAAAATGTCATTGATATGTCATTAAATTTCTTCTGATTACATTGTTGTTCGTATGCATAAAGAAGGAGCCATAAATAACCATTTGAAACAAAATATCATTAAATCGGTATAATTTTGTTGTTAATATGCATAAACAAAACCCAAAAAATTACATGTGATATTAGAGATCAAAAAACAAAAAACTGGTTCCTTTACTGAACAGCTGGAGGATTACGGCAGGTCCCCCGATTGTGTCCTCTCTCTTTACAGTTGGAGCAGGTTACAACCCTTCTGACGCGGTTGCGGTCTTCCACCCGAACTCATTAGCCCAAGGTAACATATCACTTTTACCATCACGTCCTAGGCCACCTCCATTTCCGCCCCAAGTTTCATCTTCAACTGGAAGGGGAGGAAAAACTGATGGTGACTGTGCAGCAACCGGAGGAACAAGCCACGTGTTTGCACGAAATCCTTAAGGAAGATTTCCAAACTGAAAATTATGAAGTGAAGAGGAGGGGGGTTGTTAGTCTTGATATTCCCAGTATACTACATCAGTACATTGACAAGCATATTAAATCAAAGTAGTTCTCCATCAAATGCAATTAAAGAACACTTGTAGTAAACATAAATTCATAGTTTATCTGTGAAAGTAGGATGGAAATGAAACAGAAAATTGAAAAAAAAAGGTAAGGAACATGAATCGGTATTTGGCCAATTTATAAACACATGCAACAGAAAGCAAATGTACAAGAAATGAAAACATGGGTGAGCAGATTTATGAATCAACCTTATTACGCTCTGAGAATGCTTTCATGAGATCATCATAAGCCTGAAACAGGAGAAAAGAAACATGCATAAGTACATGCTATAAACTGAATATTTCCATCTGAGACCACAAATAAATATACAACTGACGAATGGAAAGAGGTGCGAAACAGCCTAAAACAATAAGGCAAAGCAAGGAATTAATGATGCCAACAGGCACAATTAGAACTGGCCGATTTCCAGTTAGCATGCAACAACATGTATGCAGTAAACACAGGGCAACTCCAATTCTTCTGTGCTTTTTATTGCCCATGCAGTAAACATAGGGCAACTCCAACATCAGATATGTATCAATCACAATTTACAGGTCACGATCCAAACCACTGCATTCACAAGCATGAACCTACAACTATAATTAATAGAAGGTTGCAATCAACAAATAAGCACATATCTACATCAGAATCAAACATAAATCAAACACAACACAAATCAATGCATAAAAAAATCATTACAAAAAAAATCCTTTTGAGGCCTGTTCCATTATCAATGACCAAAGAGTCTTCAATGGGTTCTAAGCCCCATATTAACAAACACCTGGTGTGCAGATGGCATTGTCATTTTGCAGCTACCACCATCATACTGATAGCATAACCAATGTCTAACATACCGCCAAATTAACATTGCAGAGAAATTATCAATAACAGCAGAAAAATCAAATTCAAAATAACAATCAATAAATTAATAGAACCCAATTAAATCCAACAAGAGTACAAGAAAAACTAATAAAAACCAACAAAGCCCACATATGCAGCAAAACCCTGAACCAGAACCAGCTACCAACCTTTCTCAAACCCTCAGATGACCATGACTGGTTCCTCTCTCTGTCATTGGTGTTCTCACACCCAACAAAGAAACTTCCACACCAAACCATTCAACAACCCCCAACACCCATTTCTCCTTAAAAACCAACCTCTGGCCTCAAACGCATGCATCTGAACCGATCTGCATCCAATCAAAAGTTCCAACACCAAAATCACTACAAAATCACAAAATCACTCGCTCAAACACAAATCAGACAGAGAAAACAAACGAAAACGAGCAAAACAAATGCAAAGCGGGAGAGCGACATTGCAGAGACAGTCAGAAGCCCTAGAGTGACATTTTCAAGGGAGAAATGTGGATTCAAAGATCGGAAGAGGAAATCAAACATCAAAAGCAGAGATAGAGCCAGACCGAAAAGAAATCAATAAATATAAGGTAGGAAATGCAGGAGAAGGATCGATTGGAAATCTAAAGACCTTTCAGCAATGGAGACGATTCGATTCAACGAGTTTCCTAGAGAGAGATGCGATCGGCTCTCTCTCGCTCGGTCACTTGCTCTTGTTTCGTTGCTGCTGCTGGAGAGCGAATGAGGTTTCCAAGAAAAAAAAAAACCTAAAACCGTAAAAAGAGCAGAGGGCGGAGGGCGGGAGGGAAAGAAGGGAGTGGGCAGGAGAGGAATAGCACGCGTCCAGATTTAGGACTATTTTTTTAGAAAACAACCACAGAGGGCAGCAATTGCGTTTTTTGTGTCGCTATATTGGCTGGTTTTGACGTAGTGGGAGGGGATGATGTCGCGACCCCGGAACGGATCCCGGGCCCGCGACGAGTGTTGCATTGCATTCGGTGTTGTTAATTGCTTTCCCACAGGTTCCCGCGGTGAGGATTCCCAAAGACACGCGGAATCTGGCTCACACGTACAAGTATGCGGAAGCGTGTAGCAAAACACACCAAGATAAGCACCAATAAAATATTTAAGTGCTATCACAATAATAAACAAGACATAGCATCAAAGAAAAGAGTTATCATGGCATTCCCAAACATAGTTCAAGTTATAAGTTTAACACGAAAGTAAGTTAAGTTTAGTACAACCCATAAGAGACCAATAAAGGTCAATACAATCTCAAAAATAACCAAAAGAAACCCCAAGACTAAGGGTGACGAAACTCGAGAACCAGACCGACATCTAAATGACATCGTTGGGCTGCCACTCTCTCACGGGAGTTGGCTCACAAGCCTCCTCCTGACGCTCCTCCTCAAAGGCAACGTCTCCTGCACCTGGGCACCAATAAACAAGGGTCAAACACGACGGTTTGGCAGGTAATCAATTTAGGCATGAACATGAACAATAACATTTAGAGAAAACATGTGAGCAAATCTTTGGTATGAAGTACTATCAAAGTTGAGATACATTTTCAAGAGTACGAACAAAGCTGAGATACAAAATAATCTAGCATGAGTGCATAATATATCATGAATAGTTATCAACCACAAAGAGCCCATCCTTTCTCTATCATTTATATAATGAAAAGAGCAAGCACGCACGACAAGCACGATATACATAATATAAGCACGACACGATTTCCCACAAAGACGGGAATTCCGGCCGCGGAACCGGACACGCACGATGTGTAATAAATACACGACCAGTCTGCAGACAGTCCACATGTTTAAAGACCCCCAGACGGTGGATCAAACCGAAAGGGCAGTCTAAGCTCAGTGGTGTTTACTTAATTCATGAATGCACAAGACACGCGAAGCACGATCAAAACACGTCGAGATAAAAAAAAGGAGAAATCACTTATCAAACACGACGAGCACGACTAGCAAGGGGCATAATAATTATGCATAACACGCTTAGGAAGTGATCCCTTTTTTTTCTGGAAACAAAACTTCAAAACAAGCTTATACTTGAAACTCAAAACAAGTGCACGTTATACTTATCGTACCAAGACGGAAGTTCAAATACGAAATCTGACAAGCATGTGCTAAGGCTACTAATTGACCTTTGTGTAATTGAAACCCCAAACGTCAGAAAGTACAAGAATTGGTGTCCCCGAAGTTGGGTTTCGTTTCGAAGTTCCATTTACACAATGTCAAGTTAAAACCCTTAACATAGTCTAGTTTTCAACCCTCAAGAAAATACACAAAATGAAAAAACTCATCTTCCTGAATCTGGCAGGTTCGCTCGAGCGAACCTGCCACGTTGATGACACTTCGCTCGAGCGAGACACTTCGCTCGAGCGGACCTTACAAGGCGTAGACAGTTCGCTCGAGCGAATGTTGGCTCGAGCGAATAATAAAATGCGTTCGAACGAACGACTCACTGCCTCGCTCCGTAGGAGACAGTGGCTTGTTCGCTCGAGCGAACCCAGGGTCGCTCGAGCGAACAGGCTGCTGCCTGAGCTCGCTGAGTGCGGAAATCCCCTTTCCTTGCACATCTTTCACTACATTCTTCTCCTTCTTCTCATCCACCAACCACATATCATCCCTTGAGCCTTCATGCTCACCAAGGGTTTATTTATCATCATCCACACATCCAAATCAAGTAAGATAAAATCATAAACTTGTAGACAAATCACATGCACAATTCCTAAAACGAAATAGAATCAAAATACAATGCACATGAAGCCTATAAAGATCACTTGCCTTGACCAATGCTAAAAATCTTCTCAAGCACTTCTCCCAAGCTAATCAAGAACTACAAAACCCAAAGAAAACACACAAAACTCACTCAAAATGGAGCAAAGAACCCATTTTAACAAAAAGGGTTTGAACACTTGAAAAACACAATCTTAAGGAGTTAAAAAGACTTTATGGAAACCATGGCTTGAAGCTCTTACCTAGAGAAGGTCAAACAAGAGAGATGGAAGAGAATGGAGAGCTTTCCAAACTTGAAACCTTAAGAAAATTGTATCAATGGAGAGCTTGCAAGGAGATGAAGAAGATGATGACTTTGAAGTTCTTTTTGGAGCTCACTAGCTAGCTCATGCAAGAGGAAATGAAGAGAAAGGGAAAAAAGGGTTTTCCTTGCCCTAGCTTCAGAAATTGCAGAGATTTGGGGGAATGAATGGAAGAGAGGAAGAAAGGGTTTAAGTGAAGGAAAATGGGTCCCAACTAACTTGAACTTGAAATGGCTAAAACATGATCTTGTGGGCCTCGGATGACTTCGACGAAGAAGGATAAAACGATCGTCGAAATATCTAGTTTCCAAAAAGTATATTTTTGACATAGTTTTGAAGTCTCGAAAATTGTGTCCAGATTCGTGCAAGAAGGACAATTTTACCCTCTTTGGGCCAAAACTTGGGTTTTTGGGCTTCAAACATGAATGGCCTTAATACGAAAGTTGTAACACGTCGAAATATCAATCAAATGAAATCAAAATCACAATCACACGGAAATCGATACGATCTTCCCAAGCTCACACGTGCACTCAGGCCATCCTGAGTGTGTCTAACTAATATTAAACGTTCTCAAAATTACCAAAGCTATATCCAAGACTAAAACTAATCACTTCTAACCCAACAATAACTAAACCCACTTAGGACTAAACACATACTAATCACACACTAATCGGATTGGTCTGGGTCGGGGTCTAACAGATGAACAGGAGCAGCAGCCGGAACAGATGTTGGAGGGGACCACAGTTTTTCGAGGAAGAAATGGCCGCAGAGGAACCAGTATGTGAAGCCCTGACATCGAAACAAGAGCAAAACGCCTCTTTTATTCTAATTCGTGTCCGCCGCAGGGTCCCTAGGGACCCTTAGATTAACAAAAATAAAGTCCCTAGGGACGCTAGTTGAAACTCCTTAAAAAAAACACCGTTTCAGGCAAACTGATTGTTCTGGTGTACGGTCGGTTAAAGTGTTTCTTTTAGCCCACAGGTCATTTAATGTGTTTTTTTTGGTAAAATCCTCTATTTTTTAATGTGAGTCTAGTTATAACTGGTTTCAACCCATGACCCACCATTGCCTTCTCCAATAATGACTGTCATTGGATTGGGATGGCATTCTCAAGCTTTAAACGGATAAATACAAGTACAATGAATTTTTTTTCGTTGTAGAAGTACAAATGATTAGTATATCTATGGTAGTAGTAAAACATGACGAGTTCAATTACTTTTGAAAACACCCTTCAATTTGTAGAGATGGTGGATTAGGGGTTATTACAGCCGGGTCTTTGTCAAATTAATTGGGATATTGCCAACTCAAAGAGGGAAGTCGGTCTAAGAAGATTTGCACTGATGATAGGTGGACCCCTTCATACTAAAAATTTGACCTTTTCTTCTTCTTTCCTCACGTCATTCAACTTGTTGTGGAGATGAAGTAAAAAGTTTTAGCGTTGTAAGTTATAACTGCTGAGGTCAATGTCCACCCTCACTTCTAAAAAATCATAATTGTGGTTAAATTCTCGTTCTTACCATAAAATTATTATTGTATCGTTTTATATCAATAATTAATTTGGGAATAAGTGAAAGAATCCTACAGGCCAAGTACATAAGAAGCTAAGTGCAGGAAATCTTGTGAACAATGCCCCATCCTAAAGAAGCACTTGAAGACAAAAGCACGGAATTTAAAGCATGGAAAAATGATTGATCCCATGCTTGTGAATTTCACGTGACCCCAACCTCCCTTTGTCCCATGACTGTCCTACTCCTGCCACTGATCACTCACTTCCAGAATCCAGGCCCAGTAATGTACTTTGTGTCTTTCCTTATACTTTGGGCTGTGGTAAATACACCCACCCTATTTGAGATTTACACCCACTCTACCTATCCCTACAGATGACCTGACATGACATGAGGAAATGGGGCTCTGGGCAATCACAAGCCTTTGACCGACAGCTTTCACATTTAATGACCAAAAAGTTGACATCACCCCCACTCAACATCCAGACCCTCCAATCCTCCCTCCAATCTCCACCCTCCATCTCGCCCCCCCCCCCCCAACATCCAGACCCTCCAATCCTCCCTCCAATCTCCACCCTCCCCCCGCCCCCCCATCCAGACCCTCCATCTCGCCCCCCCAATCCCGCCCCCCAAACTCCGAAACACCGACTCCTCCCCGCCCACCTTCTCCTCCTCCTCTTCCAAGCCTCCCAAACCCTCCAACCCTCCTTCGAAAACCTCCTCGATCAACTCGGAAAACCACCCACGTGCATCATCACCGACGTCTTCCTCGGATGGACGGTCGAGAGCGCCCGCAAGATCGGGGCCCGCCACGCCGTCTTCACCACCTGCGGCGGGTATGGCACCACCTCCTACTTCTCCCTTTAGCTCCACCTCCCTCACTCCCTCACCGAATCGGACGAGTTCCACCTCCCTGGTTTCCCCGACTCGTTCCGGATCCACCGAGCCCAGATGTCTTTCTACATGAGAGCCGCTGATGGGAAGGACCCATGGTCGATTTTCTGCAGAGAGCAGATCTCTGTCTTTAATGTCGGATTTCATGCTCTGCAATACGGTGGAAGAGGTGGAGAAAACCGGTTTGGAACTGTTACGGAAGAACACCGGGTTGTCGGTTTGGAGTATCGGGCCGTTACTTCCTCAGCTCTTCGGGTTTTCATCTTCTGGCCGTTACTTTTTACCAATGTAATGAAATTGAGAAGGAAAAACAGAAGGAGATGGGGATGAAAGAGATTACAGGATCGAGGTCTTGGAGAGAAGGGAGATTGAGGAGGGATTAGGTGTATGATTTCTGGTGAGGTGTGAGACCCGTCTTTCTCGTCTGCCAGAGGGGCTCGAGGACTTGTTCTAAGGTCGATGCTGATTCGTTGGAGTCCGATGGTGCTGGTGTAGACAAGCAAGAAGATAGCTTGTGAAGATGTAGATGAAGCGTGTCTTCTTCCATCTTTTCTCCTTTTCTTCTTCTGCTGCCGCTTGGAGGGGTTTTGTCTCTTGAAAAGAGTGACACAAAAAAAGAGAAATCCTGTGGTCAAATCTTGTCTCTTATAGGGTTTTCATCTAAATAGAGATAGTCAAATCAACATGTTGTGGGTGTCATAAAACTCTTAGGGCCGTACACCCACCCTTCATATAGGGTGGGTGTATTTACCAGCACCCACTTTACTTTTCCCTCCCTTATCGAAGTCCCTGCAAACGTCGAAACCATCCAAAATATCTCTACCAAAACAACATGGATAGGGGATGCCAATGGACCCTTGTTGATCCTATTAGTACTGGTGTCACGGACCGGGCCCGAATTATAGTAGCTTCGAGCCATGAGCCCATACTTACTCTCGTAAATCCCGAATTAACCAAAGTTAAAACGGAATCTACAAGGGATATCATTCTCAACAAACATATTAAATACACAATTTTGCGGAATTATATATATATTGGACAAAAATCAATTTACGATTTACATGTATACAAAATAAAGTCTTTATACATGTATTACTTCCATCATTGTTTATCAAACGGTACACATCCAACACACCATACTATAACAATTAATTACATTCCATAAATGAATGTACAAAATAATGTTTCCAAACATTTCTCAAAATATTATAGTTCTTTCTCGCACTCATATGCCTATATCAAATGACATTCCGTCCATTCCATTCGATTAGTCCTCCTGGAGGAACCGGAGCGGTCTCTTCCGCTGGCGCTGGGGGCGCTGCTGCATCGACAATGGCAAACGGGCCTGTGATGTCATCAATAACACTAATAAACACGACGGTTCAACAATGTACAAACAAATCTTGTAATAGCACATGTTAATACATATATGGAATTCACTTAAATTCATTTGGTAACAATTATCATTGTAGACAAGTCTAGATAATCTCTACAATGACAATAGGTAAACATAAGATAATCATTATCATATTTCTCATTCATTCATTTCCTTTCATTTCATTTCATTTCGTTTCATTCCATTTCATTTCATTTTTATTTACCATCTTCCTTCAAAGGAAGGATTCATCTTCCAAACGGAAGGCATCAATCAGTATTAATAGATATGATCGGAATATGTGGGACTTACTAGTGTCCTGGCCAGGGACAACTAGCATCACCACGGAGCTCCGGAACGCCCCCAAATCCATCTGCTGCAGCAGGATTAGTCATTTACTTCATTTATTAATTCATTGAACTCCTTTAGAGTTCTAGTACAGTGGTTGGGTAATGCCAACCTAAGGGTTAATGCCCTTCAAATGATCAATTCAATTCATTCAATAATCCTCTTCATAGTAAGAGAAGAGGATAACGGCAGTACCAATCTCACTAGATCGGAACCCAACAATGTGAAATACGATATAACGAGAGATCTTGCTACTCATTTATAGTTCTACTCAATTATGTCTCAACCTAAACCAACCGTTTGGATGTAATCATGGGTTCCAATTGCACGTGTAATTCTCGATGGACACCACTCTTATATTTAATGTGTGCATTGCTTGGTCCTCATAATTAACACCCATGGGGGTTTAGACTCAAAATCTAATTCAAAGAGTACTCCTACTTACGAGACGTTCTCCAAGCTTATGTGAAAATCCAAAATTCGCTGGAATTTTCACCTTCAGTCAATGTTCGTGCCTGTATCAGGTTCGCTCGAGCGAGTAAAGTTCGCTCGAGCGGACACCTCACAGAACGTTGGTCACTCGAGCGCATTCTATGTTCGCTCGAGCGAACTGTCCAGAACGATTTCACTCTGAAACAGAACCTTGGTCGCTCGAGCGCATTCTATGTTCGCTCGAGCGAACTGTCCAGAGTTCAACTCCGAAAATCTGATTCTTTCTCTCTTCTTTTACACTCCATTCTCCACTATTCATCCACAACCTATAATAGCAATGGGACCTCCTGTCCCCTCCTCACACATCACCCATTACCAAACTATACTTCTAATGATTCATTAATCATTCACAAAACCCATAAATAACTCCAAAAATCAATGGAAATTGCATAATCCATGAAAGCTAAATGCATTTCTACAACAAGTAATGCTAATCACAAGATATGCTTATACTTGCCTCTCTTGAAGTCAATGAACTCTAAGCCCTCTTTTTCTTAGCTTGGCTTGATATTACAATCCCCAAATCAAACCCTAATCCCATGAAAAATGAAAATATACAAATCATGAGCCATTTGAGCTAGAAGTTTCTACAAAACAACCAATGGAGCTTGGAAAACCTAAGAAAAGACTATCTACTTACTTGTAGTTCCAAGCAAAGAGATTTCAAGCTACCATTTAAGCTCCAACTCTTCAAAAATGGAAAAAGGACTTGAAGAAGAAGATAGGGTGAAGTTTCCTCACTCAAAGCCACCCAACCACTCCTAATCTCACCCTTGATGAAGAGGAATGGAAGAGAAAGGAAGGAGAAATGGTGTCTAGGGTTGCTCTAAAGTGAAATGAATGCAAGAGCTCTTTTCACTCTAATATAAGACCCTTTTTCCACAAAACCACCTCTTCACAAGTCAAATTACATTTTGGGTCAAATGAAATCTCATTTGGTCCATTTGAGGTCAAATGGAGTCGCGTCTATTATGACAGTTAACGTACTACTCGAGATACACGCATTAGTATTAAGGATTTCCGTATTTGACGAAATACGTGAAAACTCGTATTTACGAAAAAGTCCTTAGTCTACCTTGTTTGAGTCTAAACTCATTTTAACCAATTCAATTTCATTTCATTATGCTTAATGCATCATTTGAGACTAATTTGTCTCTCTTTGATCATTAATCTTCATTGACTCATTTATCTATGCTTAATTAGCATTAATCTCAATTAATTAGCCTTAATCATGATTAGTTTGGATCGGGGTGTAACAACTGGAGGAAGAGGATAACAAAATAATAATAACAATTAAAGACCCCCTTAGGATGTGAGGCCAACTTGATCCATTCAAATTCTCATGGATGGGTGTTGGGTCAATGTGTGGCTTTCATTCGTGGCTTGGTGGTGAATAAAAAAATGGGTCTCTCTTCTTTTTGCCTTGTCACTAATCTTTTGATTATATAAAGATATAAAGATTGAAAGTTCTAATTCAATTAAGATATCTCTTTAATGTGATTAGTTAATGGAAGAGAGAAACAAGTGTAGATTGTCCTTGATCTAACCTGTTTGCATTCCTAAATTCTGCCTCTTGGAAGTTATACTGACATGACATTCAGTAGGTTAATGCCCCAATACAAAAATACTTATCCATTTGGGATATTTTCACCAAACCACCTTTTACATGTTGAGTTGCAGACATGCTGAAATGTTGAGTATCATATCAGGTCTAATCATCGATGGGTACAGATGATACGGACGAACACTGTTATTTGTGATAATTTCGTACATCAATGACAACTTTATAATGTAGATACGTAGCATGAACATGTAGTATGAAGATGGAGGCTAATGATCCTCTAATATAAGAGAGATCTAATGAACTTATTATTTATAATCAAAGGCAGGTCCAGTAAACATTGGTAGCTTGCCTATAAAAGATGAAGCTTGAGAACTACTCTTTGTTTTTATATTTTCTAAACCCCCAACATTATGGTAAATTTTTTATCTTTCTCTTCACAATAGCCCCCCAAGAATAGGGAAGGGGGGCAAGCAGAAATTTGGAGAACCCTAAATGCTATGGTAAATTTATGCTTTTTATGTTGGCCCCAAGAAACCCTTTTCTATTCTTTTTTTCCATGGTCACACCCAGGCACCCACCTACGCACCCACCCAAAGGCAAATTTCCTGGTTCTACCCCGCAATTGGAGCCGAGGACTAGTAATATCCAGTGTAACAGTGTTGTAGATTGATAAAGGGAACAGTCCTACATGTCACATGTTTTTGTAGTTAATATGTCCTTAAGATAGTGATAGAATTGCGCGTTGGGATGGAGGAACTGTACCTTTTCGCTTAAGGCCCAGCAAAGATGGATCCCTCTGTATTAGCAGATTAATATACACCAGAAAACATGGTTTTAAAACATGAAAGTGATATAGTAAGAGTTTGGCTCTTCTCTGTTCCCTGTTTTATAGCAGGAGCCATCCAAAATGCTTTTGGAAGATTTTATATACTACAGTGCAACTGAAAGTAGGGATAATGGATTGGGATGAGCCAGGCCAAAGTTTTTAAAGCCGGGTCCATTTAGTTATCATGCCTCGAGTCAGGCTCAGATCTAGCCCATAAGCATGAAAGTCAGGTCAGAGTCCAGCTAAACAAAATATATATATATATATATATATATATTCATCTTTTTTTCAAACATTTTGGGCTTGAGGTGGCTTTTAAGCATACATCGCCTGGGTCTGTTAATTATCGGGCCTGGGAATTTTGCCCTGGTCTAAATCCCAGACCTTGTCTGGCCCAACATGGGTTAGGCTTGGGCTGGTCCAGCTCATGAGCATCCCTAGTTGAAAGGTGTTCATTAGTTGCTGTCCTTTTGACAGGGCAGTAGTAATTGGGACATCTTCCTTTGCCCACAAGGTCTAGAACCTGCCTCTCACGGTCTCACCCCAGAATGAAAGGATTCTGATGTCCTTAGACCACTGCAGAATGCAGACTGATCAGATACCCTGTTCTGAAAAAAGTGACGATAACAAGGACAAAGCAACACTCCCTCTCAAAAACATCCCACCTCAAAAAAATAAAAAAGCAACAGTGAGCTGAGCATTGTTAATTTGCTAGCATTTCTTGGAACGAAATATCTCTATGGACAACATCATCACTGTTTCTTTCCTCCATTCATTTATTGGCTACCTCAGTTTCTTCTTCTGTGGCCCACTTGTCTCTGTAGACAAGTGAAAATCCATTCTATCTTTTGCTACTGTTCCTTGGATGGGGAGACACAAGCACCATTGTCTTACCCCACATAGAGAGCTGAACTAATAAGTTAAGGATCCTCCTTCTGCTTGCTAATGTTACTTATGCACATCTTAAACAAGAAAATAGTTATGGGTCCCTCAGAATATTTCTGAAGGGAGTGTGCATTTCCTTATGCCCATTGCCACATTGTATCATTGGGTATGATGAAAACCAACAAATATGGAGATTCCTTAGTTGCTCTTAACAGTTTGATTGGTGACCAACAAGTAGATGATTGAAGAGGATAACAATCAAGAAGTGGAGATCGAATGCATGTAGTGAAATATCTTTTTCCCTCCATGCTGAGCTAGTAGTTGGGTTGCTCTCCCATCCAGGATTAGGTCCCACATTGTGTCAAGTGTATGGACCTGATGCCTCAATAACCTGATTGGAGGCTAAATGGACACACTGTGTCAACACTGTAATCAAGCTTATTAAAAAAAAAAAAAAAACCCCACTGTAATCAGGCCCAAAACATCTAGGTGGTTATTTAGAAAAAGTCCATTTGGACATACAGGGGGGGCCGAATTCTGGCCTGGTCCCCCCTGAGAACCGTTGGATCCCAGACTGTATGTCCACATAGCACCGCTGGGTTATTAATGTTTCCCTTATCTCATTATTCAAAGCTTGTTAATATAAATACTCCAACGTGGAATTGATCTATCCTTCTATTATATATCTTCATCTGGCAAAATTGGCATATTAATGAAATTAAAATAGTCAATTATAGCGATTTAACTACCTATACTTTCTTTTAATTTTTTTTATAACTTTCGTGTCAAAGTGGCACTTAACCTACCTCTCGTAATGTTGGGAAAAGGGTTACCTAAAGTTAATATCCTTTCATCTATCCAGTCCTGACTCCAATTATTTGGGTACCTGTTTTCCAATGGCTTATGAAGCACTTGGAGTACAAACTCATTAATTGACACGAGTCTTTCCAGTGTGAAGCCCTAATCAGCCGCGCACTCTTTACACACAAATCATGATTAGGACTAAAAATGATGCTCAGCAAAATGAAGACATTATGTAGACATCTTGACAATAACCATTACTAAAATATTTACAAGCATGTGAACTGAGTTCCATAATCTGGGATTTGAAGTTTAACGAAATGATGTATGAGAAGAACCAAGTTCACCTTTCTGATTTCTAGCAAGGTATCTACTCATTGGCCCCAATAAAGTAGTAACTTGGATGCTGGATATCATGGAATCAGAAATGCTTATTTGTCTTTTTTTTTTTTTCTTGTTAGGATAAGACCATGCTGAATTTTTGGCCCTTCCACTTCAAGTTGTTTTTGGTAAATGACTTCTAGCATTGTAAGAGGAATTTTCTCTTCTTCTTTCTCTTTAATTAATGTACAACCATCCTCTACTTAATTAACTGGTAGATGAAGGTAATCCAGAACTCGTTTACAAGATCATGTGGGGCCTTCATTCAATTTATAATTTTATAACCAGGAGTATATATGTACCACCATATGTGCCTATGAAGGTGTGCGTTTTCTATTATCAAGGAGAAAATGTTTCCATTGACAGTTTCTTTTAAGTACATACAGTAAAAACCTGCACTGCATTTTGAAATATTTATAACATTAAACCTAGGAAGGATATCAAATAGAAACTCTATTTTAACAACTAGAAGAAGCTATTATACAGTTAAAATAACTTTATTCACAAGAAGCTACAATATTTAGTAAGCATCATCATTATCATTATCGAAGCCTTTCCCCATCTATCTATCAGTCAGTTTTTGGGAGTTCCTGGTGGTTTTCCACTCACCTCTGCTTAAATCCACATTTTTATTAACTCGACACTCCAATGATTTTCCTCACTACTTTATTTGAGGTTTTATAAGCCTCTCCTTTTTTCTTAATTTCTTACAGCCCTTCAATAAATCATATTGGGGTTATCTCTGGTCTACCTTCACATCCACAAACATCACACACACAGACACACCCCCATCTTAAATAGACATTCTTTGATAATTTTTCTTTGCCGAGTCACCCGTAGGTTTCCTCCTAAGTTATTGATAATTAGTAATAGTCAATTATAACAGCATTGGTTCCATCAAACCTCTGTCCAACCTCCAAGGTGAGTCTCTACGCTCCAATGTGCTTAAACATCATGGCTTCGTTGACATTAGGCCTTTCTCTTGTACACATTGACCACACTCCACTTGCTGCAGTTCTTGTTGCTTGTGCTGGATTTGTCGGCACTGCGGTTTTGGCTAATCTACATACCATGTACCAAGTCATGAAAAATATCCGTACATGAGAAAATGTACACATCTTTTACAAGTCTACCTTTATTTTTTATGACCTTAGATTATCTTTTGAAGTGTGCAACAGCACAGGTTAAAACCGCAAGCATACTTATCAAATAAAAGAGCTGATATATCTATCTGCATATGGTTTACATATGTTCTGGTAAAAGAGATGATATATATATCTTTGTTGATGAGCCCACAAAGCAAAATATACAAGCAAAGAAAAGTCCCAAGCCCATCTAGCTCCACCTTCATTTCTCTCTCTCTCTCTCTCTCTCTCTCAGACCTGAGAGTTGGTTTGGGTATCCAAATGTATTGGCATTAATGATTTCACTATGCAAGTGAATGGAAACCATTGGATTCTACATGCTCACTGAGATAAAGTCACAAAGTAATAAAGATGGGACGGAGTCAATGTTCACATCTTTTCAGGAAAAAATCAAAGAAAATGTTCTACATTTGATTGAGTGGACATGGGTTATGAGAACTCCATTTCTTGACCTTGTATCTTTTAGTGACTTCATACATAAGTGGGAAGAAGGCCTACTCCAAGGTGTGCAAGTGGCGTTGAGTTTTTTGACCCTTTGCGTTAGGATTAGTTGCTTCTATTTCTCAACGGGGGCTGGGAATGGATGCAACCTAGTATTAGTTTCACCTTATTTGCTTGATAATCCCTAAAACCCAATGTTTAAAGAAAACATCAGACATGACATAGCTGTTGGAAATAATTACGGGTAGTGAAAATGCCATTGCATATGGAATAAAAATTTGCAAATGGGATCTACTTATTTATGGGTCAATAGGGGTCAAGTTTTCCATCCAAGATATGAAAAGAAGGCTTGTCCAATCAAAAGGTACATGATGCAGCCAGGAAAATCAAGTTCACTAGCTCAATTTTGTTTTTAATCTTCTTATGTTTAGAATTTTTTCTTCTTTTGTGTAAATTTAGTTTTTTCTTATGCATGAAACCCAATTGAGAAAATAAAGAGTGGTAGTTTGTGGTTGTACTGAGAAATAGAAGATTGTCTTCTAGCTCCCTTTGGTTGAGTGATACTCTCAAGCAGAGATCAAACAGAAGTTGAACTTGGATTGAGGACTCTGAAGTTATCATTCAATTGTCAATCATTTCTCCTGATCAAGAACAGCACCAACCCGATTGATGATGGATTTTAACAAATCCAGTGTCAACAGACCCAATCTTCGTCCCACAGCTGTAATTGTCCCAATTAGCTTCATGTTTATTACATATTTAGTATATGAGGAAATATTTCCAATAAGAACAGTGAAAAATGCGGAAATTAAAACTTTCAATGAAAGTTCGAATTGTCATTAACTGTGGAAAGTGCGAATGACAGTGAGTTCCATTTCCACATAATAGAGAGAGAGAGAGAGAGAGAGAGAGAGAGAGAGAGAGATGGGGTTCAGCCAATGTATATAGGGTTAGGGTTTCAGCAGTACCACAAGTACAGCTTTTGGCTGAGAGAGAGAGAGATCTTCCTTCACTAGAGCACTGCGGAAATTAATATGTAATCTTCTTTTGCTTTTTAAGGTCTTCATGTTTTAGGCTTTAAAATCAAGCTCACAGCACACTATGAAAATCCTTTTATGCACCAAAGGAATGTAGATAGATAGATTGTGATTTTAGCTTGTTTTAGACATAATTATAGGAACTTTTCGATAGGCTGATTTGATAAGGCTTTAATGATTTTATTGTTCTTGGATTTGACTGTCTCCAAAAAAAAAAAACCACACACAAAAGTGTCCTAAAAGAACCCTAAAGCTTAGAAAATGGCCTCATGGAGCAGCCAGGTTCCTTTTCACAGAAGATGCAAAGCACTAACTTTTAGGGCACATTTGTATATACACCTTTTCCGCAGAAAGAGAAAATTGTCAAGTCAGCAAATTCCATAGAAATGAAAACATCGGAAAATGATTTCCGTAGAATTTAGAAATTCATGTTTGGTGCAAAAAGAGTTTCCTCATTGAATTGGTGCAGATGTTATTTGGTGCGGCTGTGGATTCCTTATAGAAAATCAAAATTTCTTATTTGGTGATATAATTTTTTAAAGAAAATAACATAACATGTATATTATTTATTTAACATTAAATAATAATTTATATAAAGAAATAAAAAATGAAAGAGTTATAGGGTTTTTGGGTTGAAATGGATAAGAGTAAGGAAAAGAGGGAGAAGTTTTCCGAAGAAAACCATTTCCCATACCCCCATGGGAAACCCATTTCCACAATTATCAAGGAAAATGCTGACGAGGCAGGAAAGCATTTCCGCAAAATTGTTCCGCATCAAACGCCGGAAAAATGGGGTTATCGCGGAAAAGTGTTACACAAACATGCCCTTATTATGCATACTCTCATGGAAACCAAAGTCAGAAAACTCAAGACTGATTTTTCTTTTCCAAGAAAGAGCAACCCAAGTAATTAGTAACTGAAGCTGATCTACACAAAATAGAAATTCAAGTAACGCCCACTGCCGCGTTCAAACCAAATTGGCATTTCCATTAGAAATGGACATCTCAGTATCAATCACCAAGATACCAATAGTAAAGCAAAGAAGCAAGGAAACACATACAGTTTTGTATCAAACAAGTTGAGAACACCCAACTCAATTTTATCCAGAAAAAGATGAGTAATGGACTCATAAAAATCCAAGCCAAATAAGAGTTGTCTCAACATCATTGATAAAACTTGAGCAGTTCCTCCATCTCCAGGCTCTGGACTGAAGGGTCATGTCTGTTGAGGAGCCAAAGGAGGTGATCAAAGAAGACCGTGTCACAAGGAATCCTTATTGCACCACTACTACTGTAACCAAATTCCTCTTCAGCTCGACTTAGAAGCGCTTGAAAAGCTTGGTGTTCCAGATAATTCAGAGGAATCACATATCGCTTCGACTCATCGCCCACATAGACAGCGAAATATCCTTCTGGTATGTCTCTAGGGATGGCTGAAGATTGCGACAAGTCCTCTTCACATCCGAAGTTGAGAGTGCTTGTGGGAGATGCTGGAGACTCGAACTTGTATCTTTCAAACTTGTTCCTGGAAGACGATTTTCCGTGCAGTTTCTTCAGTGCTTCATTCAATCTAATTCTCCGAAGACGCATTTTGTTGGAGGAGAAAGAGAGTGAAGAGCTGAGAAAGAAAGGCTGGAATGGAAGTATATGGGGAGAGAGGAAATGAATGGGTTTATATAGAGGAATGAGAAATGAATAGAGGAAAATGGAATTTAAGATTTTTGAAAGTTTTCATTTTTGCAAGATAGAAAGATCTTTTGTTGGGGGTCTTGTCGTTCTCATTTGATGCCCAGATAGCTTAACAAAATGCAGCCACCAGGGGATGGTTCTTTACCCCTTGGCAAGGCCCACCACGTGCAGGGTCCCAACCCACCCTGCTCCTGCCACGTGTACGGTACAAGAACAAGAGGCACCAACCTCTTCAAAATTGTATAAAAAAAAAATCTAATCTCCACCATAGATCTTTTCTCAATCTATTTGAAAAAAGTTGATAAAATGTTGTTGGAGACAGAGATGATGCATGTTGATCTGAGTACTATTGTATTAAGAATTCATTACATCTCTATGTTCATAGGCTAAGCTTTAACTGTAGTTTTCGATGTTGGAGCTGTCAGAGGATTTGTATTCGGAACAAATCCAAATCCGTTGGAGGTCAAAGATCTATATTATAACTATGGATTTGGAGTATTTGATGGAGGGGATGAACCAGGTCATGAGTCCGTTTAAAGTATGCATTCTTTAATTATATCCAACCGGACATGAATTTATAATTTCAACCATTATCAGACTTGTCTTTATAGGCCTCCGGCCATATATTGCTCTAGCATTTATGGGGTAGGCTTGGTTCAAAGTCGTCATCATCGAATCCTTGTCCCAACCCTATTGAGTTCGGCACTATGAGTTATGTTTTGCCTTTTTATTCTATTTCGGGCCAATTTTTTTAATATGTTGCATTTCTTCGTATCTATTTTTGCTACCTCCATCGTAGACTCTTTGACCTATGCAACCATATTGGGTTCAACCACATGATTTCTTTTTGGCCCTTTTAGTCTATCCTAAGTCAAATTCTCAAATTAGTTGTGCTTCTTCAAATATGTTTTTATAACTTAATTTCATCCATGGACTCTCTGTGTCCTTTTCTTAATGGGCCATCGATCAATTTTTCCTCACCGCTATCGATGTTGGCCTTTGTTGTATGCTCAAACCATCCCAAATGAGTATATCTTAGGTGACTTTTGGGATCTCTACTTCTCTCCTATACTTCTCTTAAAACTTTTTGAAAATGAATTTAAACCATTTGGAAACCATATTTGCTATCTCTATTTCAAACCTCATAAAGAATTATTCCCTCTATTTGAGGCAGCAGCAAAAACTACTAGATTTGAAATAAACATCATTCACGGAAGAGGACAGACATGCAGTCTATAGTGTATGTTTTAAGCAGTCATTTTTGTATGACAGAGGTTTTTTATTTTTTATTTTTAAATTCTGGGAGCCTAGTTGATGATCCAATTTTTTGGAAGTGTTAAGAAGGCCAAACACTGGTAGAGATCCAAATTTCAGCCGTTGATCTATCACATATCTCTAGATATTTGCAAAACAAACGTGAGACATCTGATCTAGTTTTCGGGACACTGTGGGCCTCATAATTACAATCTGAACCGCTATTCCTCTTTGCAAGGCCCAAAATAGCTATGAGACAAAAAATTAGCATCTGATTCCAAGGGGGACTCGAGAAACATACTAAAAAGTCGTCGAGTGTTGATGTACCATGCATGACTACCTTAGTTTTAAAGGGTCCACATGCAGTCCCCTTTTTTATGTTTTTTTTTTTTTTTTATAAATTATGGGACTAGAAATCATGATCCAAACTATTAGATAGATTCAAAACATCAAGACCAATCATGCTTTTAGATTTTAGCCGTTGAATCATCATAGATTTTGAGATATTTGCAAAAGAAGTTTGACATTTATACCTATTTTTTTAACATCCATGGCCCCCAAACGCAAGATTCAAACCGGTCATTATCTTTGTAAGGTTAAACACAGCTGTAACGTCAAGTTTCAATGCTTGATTCCTCATGGATCTCAATATATTTATGAAAAAGCTTCAACCATTGCTAAAAAATGTCTATTTCAATCAATTTTTCTATGCAACCAAGCAAACTATTTCTAAAATATCTATTTCAAATGGGGCCATTTGAAACATATCTAATCCATGCAGATCCATTTCGTATATATAAGACTTGCCAAACAGGGCCTTAGTTTATCATCTATTGATGTTACCCCTAAATGCTCTTAATGTGCTCATTGCCGAGTCTATTTTTCCTAATTTTACTACATATCTATGTCAATATTTCATTTCTACTATACTCACCTTTTGAATTCATTGTGTCATTATTGACCAACATTCTGCTCCATGAGTTATAGTTTTAGTTATCCAATCTTTGTTTTGTAAATCTTGTTGTATAGCACTTTGGAGGCAAGTCTCCAATTCAACTATCTGACTTTGTTTTAGGTATTTCTAAAATATTTTTCTTTAAAAAAGATTGAAATTATCTTGTTTATAAGTTTAGACCTGATACGAATAAAGGTTTTGGTTTTGACCATTTTGAGGTACCAAATTCCTTTTTTGAACCAGTGGGATTAGTACGTGAGTTGTTATTTATAGTCTCAATCTCCATTCATCTAGATTGTAATATGGGATCCTTTATCTTTATGCTTAATCTCTGTGCTATTGGGGATTTTTACATGATAGCATCTTTTTTTATTCTTACTATGATGTTCAATGCATTGCTGGATGCCATAAACTTTGTACAATTGGTTGATTTACCATTACTAAATGGCTCAGTAGGACATTTAGTCCCTTGGTGAGGAGCTTGGCTTAGTGTGTTTGTGGGTGTGTGAGTATTTACTTAGAGAAGAAAACACTTAAAAAAAACCTATGATTTATAAAAGGTCAGTTCACATTGTTGCATTTTAAAATCTTAAGATGCTTGGATAGAGATTATTAAACTTCACCCATTCCATTTTCAAGTGGTCTTCAATGTGAACTCAATTCCGGCACTCATTCAGGTGGGCCTAAGAAAAGTCATTGGACCATCTAACTAGATACTAATCAATCTTCTATGAACCAGAACTATGTGGCTGCTCATCCACCATAGACATGCATCCAACAATTCATGAGATCCACAAGTTCTCTTTGTTAAAAACTAGCTAGCATAAGTAACCCACTACATTTATGGATCAAATGGAGCAGTTCAGCTCCCTGGCAGAATCTAAGCTTTAGTTTCCCCTGCTCTCCTTATTCTTATTGCCTTATTTGAAGTAGCATATCTAAAAGGGAAGATATGTTGGTTACACTGACAGTAGCAAAATTGGAATTGCTAAGTGTAAGGGATTTGGTTTTGATATTGTGCCATGGAATCGACCTATTTCACAAATATCAACCATTTTCTATAAAGGATCTTCTTTTTTTTTTTTTTTGCACATAAACACAATAATTTTCATTTGTATAGTTCTATTGTATACACTACACTGTGGGGATCCATACATGACTAAAGTGAATGAATTGGAGCTACTATTAGAAGATTGTAGGAATAAGAATATTAGGTGATTGCACCGACCATATCAGGCTCTCTCTCTCTCTCTCTCTCTCATAAGTACTCAGTGAACCAGTCTCCATATTTGCCACAATATCGCGAAAGGGATAATTTTGACAATTTTCACATTGTACTTGAGTTTACTTTTACAATTTCATGATTAGAAGATTAATTAAGATTCTACGTCATATTTCTCGACAACATGGGATTGTTAGTTGGTTGGCGATTTTGGATGTCACCTGGCTACCTTGTGTTTAGAGATGTATAAGGGTCCTTGATTCTCCGATTACTCGGAGATTCTGACCAGTTAAAAAAAGGGTTTGGGTCCTTATTTAGGCCCCGATAAGTAAATGGGTCCGGGTCCGATTTCACCTTGGTTCAGACTCGTGGACCTGAGACCCAACATATCACCACAATTTTCTAAAATTTCTCCTAAAAATCATATTTTTTTAATATCATTATTTACATATACTTGGACCTGGGTCTAGACCCGTTCCATATATGGTTCTGGTTTCGATTTCGAAGCCAAGAAACCGGTTCCGAGATGGTTCCGAGTTCAGATTTAGTTCCAGCTTCTCCTTAACGGTGGACCCGAACTGCAACTGACTCGTTTACAACCCAACTTGTGTTGTTCCCTTGATATGCAACTCTTCTCATATTTGTGGGCTCCTCTTCCCAATGTGTAGGCTTTTTTAATTCCTACTTGCGTGGGCTACCTTGGGTTTCAGCCAAGGGCCGAGAACCATTACATCCAAGGAAACTAACTAAAGCAAAGAAACAAAGGTAATGAAGTGCTTAGCTATAAAAATCCACAATACAATTTGCCATCCGCCCACTATTCTTGAAGTCCATTTCAATTAAAGATGATTAGTTTCATTAAAAATATATAAGGGGATGCTGCTGAATTTTAAAGCCAGACGGGCTTATACTAATTACAATGAGATTGTGACGTTGTCACTCTCATATTAGATTAGATGCTTCCTTTGTTGGACTCACATGGGCTTGGGTAATTACGGCCCAACAAGTACGCAGGATCTGAATCCAAATTTAGGTCAACATGAACCATTAAATCTAGATCCAAGCCTGCCATGAAAGTTTAAGAGAAGCCAAAGACCACTTTGGTGAAGGCGTAATTTGGATTTTGGCCTGTCTCTCTATGGCAATGTTCCAAAATAAAAGGTACGATCGAGTTTGATATGGATTTTCGCTCGTCTCTCTTGATGATGCCAAAAAGTGGCTTTCAGGCACCACCGGTCAAGTGATAGGTAATTAATGTAGAAATTAATGAAGAGAGAGAAGGTTTATAGTGGTTCAGTCGGTATGACCTACGTCCACTTCAAATGATCACTTTACTGCTCTGGGGAGGAGATTACAAAGTAGTCAGATACAATGATAGTGAGAAAATTAATTCTTCTTCCTCCGTTAGTAGGACTCTCCTTTTATAGTCTTTCTCCAACTGGTGGGGAGAATCTACAGCGATCTCCAACGACGTACGCTCCAGTCTAGTGGAGTCTCCCACACTGTCCTCAACAGATGAGCAGATAAGATCTCTTCCGCGGGACTTGGTGAAAGCCGGTAGATGGAACGACGCGTATGCTGACTCTGTCATTCGATGGATCCGGACCCGGCTCTTAACGGGTAGATGACGACCCGGGCTCATCTTGGACTTGGATCAGTTGGTCTTGACCCGCTATTGTGGACCGAGCTGTTTGGGCCTAACTCGTCACTACGGACCGAGTCATTTGGGCCCGGCCCATCATTTGCCCCTCAATGTCTCGCGCCAAAGAAGGCTTTGAAAGGGAGACATTTGAAAAATCTAAGCTTCTTCATGCCAAGCAATTTGTATCTTTTCTGAACACTGAACCCCCTTTTAATATATGCCCTCCGCAGAGGGGGTCCGGGGGTGTCCCCCGGCGGTCATAGCAGAGTTCTCCAGGCTTAGGACTCTCTCTTTTGAAATCCCTAAAGCAAAGGTCATAAATTGAGAGAGTTTTTTTTTTTTTTTTTTTTCACTTTGCTTTTTACTTGTTTTTGAGCTGCAACCATGGGGCATCAAGGAAGGAGATAAAACGTCGTCGCTGCGCCCGTGCAAGGAGCAGAACAGCCCGCGCCGGAGATGTCCACGCCCGGGGCGCCCGCCATGCCTGGGGCGGTTGCTGCCAGCGCTCGCCCGCCCGGGGATGGACCTGCTCGCCCGCCTGGGGCGCCCGGATCTGCTCACCCGCCTGGAGCCGTGGCACGCTCGCCCGTCGCGCCTGGGGCCGCCGTCTGCGCTCGCTCGCCCAGGGACGCCGCTGCCTGCGCACGCCCGCCCGGGGACGCCGCCTGTGCTCGCCTGCCTGCACGCACGCCCGGGGACGCCGCTGCCTGTGCTCGCCTGCGCCGCCCATCGTGCCTGCTGGTCGCCCGCCTGCAGCGCCTGGGCAGCCAACGCCAGGGGCAGCTCGCCCACCTGGGCCTCCCACGCCTGCTGCTGCCCGCCCGTCTGGGCCTGGTGCTGCTCGCCCGCCTGGGCCATCCGGCAGTGCTGCACGCCCGCCTGGGGCGTCTGCCTGTGCTGCACGCCTGCCAGGGGCGTCCACCTGTGCTGCACGCCCGCCTGGAGCGGCCACGCCCGGGCCCGCTGCTGATGAGAGCCTGGGCGCCCCTGCTGTGAAGTTCGGTGCTGAGGAGAGACTGGCCACCCCTGCTGCAGCGTCCGCTGACGTTGCTGGTCCCACTGGCATGGTAGCTGAACAGGGCGACGATACACAGGGTGGAGAGACGCCTGGGGCGCCTCTGCTGTGGATGGCGAGCAAGGCAGGGGCCTGGGCGCCCCTGCTGCTGGGCGTGCAGACCTTGCTAGAGAGTGTGTAGGCCCCGCTGCTGCTGGGCGCGGTGGACACGCCCCTTCCTTAGGTGTCCCAACTACAGCAACGAGGAATCCGGACCAGTCAGTTATTGATGGAGAGGTGAATACTGGCGCCACGGAGGTGGGCACGACATGTCCTCACCACAAAAAGTATCGAGGAAAAGTGTTCGTCGAGCATAACGGGTCCAAGGTGAGCACTATTTTCAGTTTGCTCAACACTGATAATGATTTTTTGAGAATTGTCTCTGCCTATCACATTCCCCCCACCGACGACTCTTCGGGTGAGATCGTCATTTACGAAGAGATGCTTGAAGCTGGGCTTAGGTTCCCCATGAGGTTTCACGGATCACTTCTTTGGGTACTGAGAGGGTCATAGATACCTTCCTGGAGGGGTCTGGCTCAGGTAAAGGATTTTCCTTTTCTCCAGACTTTCAAAATATATTTTTTTTTTGTGATGTCTCATTTCTTTTCCTATTGCTCCAGGCTTCCACTGCATCCGTCAGCTTGCTGTCAAAAGCCAAACACAACTGCCAGTTGATGCGAGAGAATGAAAATCTGCGAAAGGTGTACTCCATTGCTCAGCGGAAGATTGCTGCCCTTGAGGCTGATAGGGAAGCCGATCTTGGGGTGGCCCGCGAGAGGGCGTCCAGGTTAGAAACTGAGCTCTCGTCAGCCAGCGAGAGGGCTACTAAGGCGGAAGGTGATCTCTTGACTGCCCGCGAGAGGGAGTCCAGATTCGAGACTTGGCTTTCGTTGGCTCTTGAGAGGGCGAAGAGGGCAGAGGCTGAGTTGGTGGAGGCCCGCGAGAGGGCTTCACTCAGGGAGGCTGAGTTAGTGGAGGCCCGCGAGAGGGCTTCACTCAGGGGGGCTGAGCTCGTGCAGTCCCGCGAGAGGGCGTCGCTCAGAGAGGCTGTCGTGGCAACAGAGATGGAGGCGGCGCGCGATAGAGCTGAGTCGGAGCTAGCGGATGGCGTCGCAAATGCCTTCATCGATGGGTATGAGGAGCTCCGAGGCAAGATTACTGCTGCTTTTCCTGCCCTTGACTTTTCAGGCTTTTTGCCCAGCGAGGAGCCTGATGATACAGAGGATGGCGAGGGGAAGAGGAGGATGATGAGGGGAGCCATGAGAGTAGTTAGGATGTAGGAGTTATGTAGCCTAACACTTGGAATGAATAAAATATAGGACTCTATTTATCCATTGCTCATGGTAAAGAACATGTTACAATGTGCTAAAAAAATGAAATACCCTTTCCCATTGCTTTTTTTTTTTTTTTTTTTTCACTGGTCACTGATAATATTTCTTCAGATGTTCTGCATTCCACGGATGAGGTAAGACTTTTCCCTCTGAATCCTGAATCCTGAATCCTGTAAGTGCCAGGTCTCACCACCTCCGTTATGAGATAAGGACCTTCCCAATTCGGGCCTAGCTTGCCTTCCCGAGAATCCTTAGTCGCGAGGATGACTTTTTTGAGAACCAGATCTCCGAGTTGGAGGGGGCGAGGCTTTACCCTTGAGTTATAGTGTTTGGCCATGCGCCGCTTATACTCAGCATTGCGGATGTTGGCCATCTCCCTCGTTTCATCCACCAAATCAGGGTTGATGCGCAGTCCCTCCTCATTGGTGTTTGGGTCATGGTGCTGGACTCTAAGAGAGTGGACCCCAATCTCAACTGGGATGACTGCTTCAGTCCCAAAGGCGAGAGAGAAAGGGGTTTCCCCGGTTGGAGCTCTTGGCGTGGTCCGATATGCCCACAATACCCCGGGAAGCTCGTCCACCCAAAGGCCCTTTGCTCTTTCGAGCCTTGTCTTCAAATTCCGCAGGACAGTTCGCACCATGACCTCCGCCTGCCCGTTTGCCTGTGGATGCGCCGGGCTGGAGTGGGGCTGCTTGATCTGTAGGTCGGAGCAAAACGAGTTGAAGAGCTTGTTGTCAAATTGCTTTGCGTTGTCACTAACGATGGCATGTGGGATCCCAAAGCGGCAGACTATGCTTTTCCAGACAAAGTCTTTTACTTTGGAGTCTATGATCCTCGCCAAGGGTTCCGCCTCCGCCCACTTTGTGAAGTAGTCGATGGCGACCACTACAAATTTACATTGCCCTTTAGCCAATGGAAGGGGGCCTAGGATGTCGATCCCCCACTTGGAGAAATGCCATGGGCTCATGATGATAGTGAGTTCCTCTGGTGGCTGCCTTGGCACAGTGGCAAAGCGCTGACATTTGTCACACTTCCTGGCAAATTCTTTGGCATCTGCAAGCATGCTGGGCCAAAAGAAGCCTTGCCTAAGTGTTTTGTGAGCGAGGGAGCGCCCGCCCGAGTGGTTCCCACAAATTCCCTCGTGGATTTCTCGCAGGGCATAATCAGCTTCTTCTGGAGAGAGGCACCTCAACAGGGGTAACGAGTAGCTTTTTGTATAGGACATCCTGCAAGAGTGTGAACTTGGAAGCTCTCATCCTCAGCTTCCTCGCCTCGAGGGGGTTCTCTGGCAATGTACCCTCTTGGAGGTACGCCCTTATCGGGGCCATCCAGCTTGTTTCAGTTGCAGCACAGTTGATGTTTACAGCGCTTTCATTCGTCTGGCTTGGTTCGAGCTGGTGCCCTAGGAATGTTGGTTCGCCTGGTGAGGTCTCGAAGGACGAGGCGAGCCTGGAAAGTGCATCCGCAGCAACGTTACTTTCCCGGGGGATATGACTTATTTGGAAGTGCTGGAATTGCGGGATCAACTTTTTCACTAGGTTGAGGTAGTCCTGCATTCTGGTCTCCTTTGCTTCAAACTCACCCTTGACCTGATTCACTATCAGCTGAGAGTCGCTGTAAGCGATGAGGTGTTGGGCGTTCATTTCCAATGCCAGCTTCAAACCAGAGAGGAGTGCCTCGTACTCAGCCTCATTGTTTGAGGCTGGAAAGTGAAACTTTACTGCACACTTGAGGGGTGTGCCATCAAGGCTGATTAATACAAGACCCGCTCCACTTCCATTGCTGGTCGCGGAGCCGTCAACATAGAGCTTCCATAGTAGTGCTGAGAGATTCTGGGCATCAGGATGAGAAGCAGGAAACAACGGGGGGCCCGAAGTAGACTTTGCTTGGGCGCCCAGGGCTGCTTGAGATGCCTGGGCGCCCATGACTGCTGGAGAGGCCTGGGCGCCCAAGGCAAGGGATGCCTGGGCGCCCAGGGTTGCTGTGGAGGCCTGGGCGCCCAAGCCTTGGGCGCCCAGGGTTGCTGGAGATCCTTGGGCGCCCAGGGCAAGGGATGCCTGGGCGCCCAGGGCTGCCTGGTCTTCCGCGGAGGCTTGGAGATCTGGAGTTGTGTGGGCGCCCTCTTGGTTGTCCTCTTCTGGCGGCGACCCACCTTGTATGGGCGAGGCTAGTTCATCCGTCTCCCCCTCTGCATGTGTAAACTCAGCTACAAAGTCTGCCAAGGCTTGCGCTTTGACGGCCGACCTTGGCTGATACTGGATATCAAACTCCCCCAGTTCTACTGCCATTTGACGAGCCTCCCGGATACATCCGGCTTTCCTAGTACTCTCTTCAGAGGTTGATCAGTAATAACCATAATTGTGTGACTCTGGAAATAATGACGCAGCCGCCTTGCTGTTGAAATGAGGGCGAGTGCCAGTTTTTCCAGCTCCGTGTATCTGGACTCTGCCCCTCGGTATGCTCTGCTTACATAGTAAATGGGTTTCTGCATTCCATCATGATCTCTGATGAGGACAGAGCTGACTGCTGAGGGGGAAGCAGAGAGGTACAGATACAACACCTCTCCTGGTGCAGCATGTGAAAGAAGAGGGGGAGTGGCCAAGTAGACTTTAAGCTTCTGGAAGGCCTCCTCCGCCTCGGGCCCCCACTCGAAAGCCTTCCTAAGGATTTTAAAGAAAGGCAAGCACTTGTCTGCAGACTTGGAGACAAATCTGCTAAGTGCTGCCACCCTTCCATTGAGGCGCTGCAGCTCCTTGGTGGAGGCGTGCGACTTCATATCCAATATAGCCTTGATTTTGTCGGGATTCGCCTCTATCCCCCTTTGATTGACCATGAATCCCAAGAATTTTCCAGACCCCACTCCGAAGGCACACTTCTCGGGATTTAACTTCATGCGATAGAGCCTGAGAACACTGAAGGTTTCTTGGAGATGATTGATGTGATCTGTGGCGGCAAAGCTCTTCACCAGCATGTCGTCCACATAAACCTCCATGGTACGCCCAATCTGAGAGTGAAACATTTTGTTCACCAGGCGTTGGTAGGTCGCCCCTGCATTCTTCAGTCCGAAAGGCATGACCCTATAGCAATAGGTCCCTTTCGGGGTGATGAATGACGTCTTCTCTTGGTCTGGGGGATGCATGTTGATCTGATTGTACCCAGAATAAGCATCTAGGAAAGAGAGAAGTTCGTGACCCGTCGTGGCGTCGATGAGGAGGTCGATCTTAGGCAACGGGAAGCAGTCCTTCGGGCATGCCTTGTTAAGGTCAGTGAAGTCGACACACAGGCGCCACTTCCCATTGGATTTCGTCACCATCACAACATTAGAGAGCCATTCGGGGTATGCTACCTCCCTTACAGCTCCAGTCTCTATCAGCTTCCCGACCTCCTTGTCCATTGCTTGGGCCCTCTCAGTGGAGGCGCCCCTCAACTTTTGTCGGACAGGCTTGTGCTGGGGGTTGACATTGAGGCGATGAATGGCGACTTTAGGATCGATCCCTTCAAGATCTGCATGTGACCATGCAAATATATCCATGTTGTTCTTCAGGAAGTTGGTCAAGCGGCGGACCAGGTCTTCAGGGAGAGAAGAGCCAATGTACACTTTCCTATCAGGGAGGTCTTCATTTAAGACCACAGTGGTGAGTGCTTCAACTGGTTCTCCCCTCTCAATGGTGGAGTCATCCCTTGGATCAAGGGTCTCAATCTGCAACGCTTCCCTCTGCTTTTTATCTTTTACTGAGGAGACGTAGCATTCCCTGGCAGCCAACTGGTTTCCCCTGACCTCTCCGATTCCATTAGGGGTTGGAAAGCGGATGATGAGGTGATAGGTGGAGGGAACAGCCTTTAATGTATTGAGGGCAGGTCGGCCCAATATGACGTTGTAAGCTGACGGGCAGTCAAGCACTAGGAAGTCGACCATGATTGTGGAGCTTCGGGGTGCCACTCCGGCGGTGACTGGGAGCTTAATCGCTCCCAGGGGGTACACCTTCTCTCCTGAGAAACCAATAAGAGGTGACTTGACAGGTCGGAGCCTTTCCCTACCTAGGCTCAACTTGTCATAAGCGTCTGCATACAATATGTCAGCGGAGCTGCCACTATCTACCAGGATTCTATGCACCTGGAAATTGGCGATGGTCAGGGATATTACCAATGGGTCGTCGTGGCGGAGCTGCACTCCTTCCAGGTCTCTATCCGAGAAGGATATGACCTCGCCATCCCCTTGCCGGGGCACTTTGGACGGACGTGCTTCCTCAGTATGTCTGGCCTTTCTAGAGTGGGCCTTCATTGCTGAGAGTGACTCCGCCGATCCTCCGGAGATAGTGTGAATTTCTCCGAAGGGCTGCTGATTTTCTTAATGACGAGGTGGTGATGGTGCTTGAGCTCTCCCAGCAACATATTGGCGCAGGTGCCCGAGCTGGATGAGGTCCTCGATCTGCTTCTTCAGCTCGTAGCAGTCGTCGGTATCATGACCATGGTCGCGATGGAAGCGACAATATTTGTTAGGATTCCTGCGGTTTGGGGGAGACTTCATTTTCCCTGGCCATTTAACCGCGGGATCATCTTGGATCTGCAACAAGATGTGTCCGACGGAGGCACTGAGGGGGGTGAAGGCCTGCCTATCCCTCTGAGGAGCTGGACCAAGCCTCTCTCTGGCTGGTACCCTCTCCGTTCTGCTTCTCTTGTTGTTGCTGTTCTCCTTCCTATCCTCTCTGTCTCGCTCCTTCCCCTTGCCTTCTGGTCTGGAGGACTCCCCTCGCCTAGCCCTGGTGATGTCCTCTGCATTCATGTACTTCTGGGCTTTTGCCAGCAGTTTAGGAAAGCTCTTTGGCGGGCGCTTCATCACCGAGAATAGGAAGCTCGAAGAACGGAGGCCTCCAATGAAGGCTGTCATGGAGACCTTGTCATCTGGCTCTTCAACTTGGAGTACCTCCTCGTTAAAACGAGTGAGATAGCTCTTGAGGCTTTCGTTCTTATCCTGCTTTATGCTGAGCAGGTGTGTGGCGGGCTTCTGGTGGCGACGTCCTCCAATAAAGTGAGACACGAAGGACTTACTCAATTCTGCAAAGGTGGAAATGGAGGTTGGGGCGAGACTGGAGAACCATTGCCTCCCGGAACCCTTCAAGGTGGTTGGAAACGCTCTACACATGATCTCGTCAGGGACGTTGTGTAGTTGCATTAGGGTTTTGTACGTTTCCAAGTGATCCAACGGGTCCTTGGTCCCATCAAAAGTTTCCATGGTCGGCATTTTGAATTTTCTGGGGAGGGGGTAGTTTGCCACGGAGGATTTGAACGGTGTATCCGTTCGTTGTACCAGATAGTCAATGGATTCTGGTACCTGTGCCTTCATGGCATTGAAGACGTTGCCAATCTGATCTTGCATCTCTTTGAACTTCTCATCCCAAAGGTTGGAAGCTTCTCTGGATTGACCTTGGAACTGGCTCTCGTCCTCCAAGCTGTAATTTCCACTTCCCATCTCCTGGAAATTAGGATCCTCCTGATTGGAAGCAGAGGGAGGAGGTGGAAGTCCACCGCGATTCGACCCGCCCGGGGGAGGGGGTACGTCGAGATGAGCACGGCCTTCAGGATCAACCAGTAGTCTTCCGTGTGGGACGACCGGCGGAGCTCCAGCAGATGTCCCATGGGCGTGGGCATCATGATGACGGGCGCCCAGGGCGCCATGAGGATGGGCGCCCTGGGTCTGGGCGCCCAGGGCGCCATGAGGATGGGCGCCCTGGGTCTGGGCGCCCAGCTGCAGTCCTCGACCCTGGGCGCCCAGGGGTTGGGCGCCCGGGTGATGGCGGCCTCGGTTGGCGCCTCGGCCCCGGGCACCGTGTGGACGGGCGCCCGGGTGAGGTGCCCCTCTACGTGGAGCTACCAGTTGCTCCGAGAGTGGTGCTTCCTGCGGTCCTGCACCTAGCGCTCCTCCCTGACTCGCCAGCATGAGCTGCAGTATTTGTTGGTTTTGAGTTACCAACTGCTGCATGGTCTCCAGCATCTGCTGGGGAGAGGGAGCGGGAGCATTCGGTGCAGGGTTGGTCGGTGGAGGATTACCCTCGCCCTCGCGCGAGGGGTTACCATCTTGTCGTCTTGTTGACCTGGTGATCGGCATGGCTTTTTGAAAAAAGGAAACTCTTTTCGTTCCCACAGACGGCGCCAAACTGATGATGCCAAAAAGTGGCTTTCAGGCACCACCGGTCAAGTGATAGGTAATTAATGTAGAAATTAATGAAGAGAGAGAAGGTTTATAGTGGTTCGGTCGGTATGACCTACGTCCACTTCAAATGATCACTTTACTGCTCTGGGGAGGAGATTACAAAGTAGTCAGATACAATGATAGTGAGAAAATTAATTCTTCTTCCTCCGTTAGTAGGACTCTCCTTTTATAGTCTTTCTCCAACTGGTGGGGAGAATCTACAGCGATCTCCAACGACGTACGCTCCAGTCTAGTGGAGTCTCCCACACTGTCCTCAACAGATGAGCAGATAAGATCTCTTCCGCGGGACTTGGTGAAAGCCGGTAGATGGAACGACGCGTATGCTGACTCTGTCATTCGATGGATCCGGACCCGGCTCTTAACGGGTAGATGACGACCCGGGCTCATCTTGGACTTGGATCAGTTGGTCTTGACCCGCTATTGTGGACCGAGCTGTTTGGGCCTAACTCGTCACTACGGACCGAGTCATTTGGGCCTGGCCCATCATCTCTCTTCATTGCATTAAATGTAAAGTGATTGAGGAAATATATTATTGGGTGTAGAAAATATTCTCCTAAGAGAGAGAGACTGCTCCGATTCTATGAGGCTTACTTGTCTCCACCCTTGATCAATGCAGTCCTTTTGTTGGTATCTATAGTGGAGCCCACTTGTGTTTACATATGGGTGGACCCCACTCACAAAGAGACACCCCTCACAACGAGTTCAATGGTGATAGGAATAAGAAAAATTTAAGTTTAATCCAACTCTCTGTTATTATCGTATCTCTATTTAAATTCAAATTGGTAAATTTTGATCCAACTCTCTATTTTTATCATTTATCCTATCTTTATCATTTATCCATTCGAATTTGAATAAAAATCTTATAACTCATTAGCCAAAAGTAGGGATGTAAATGGATACCAGATTTTCCGATTACCCGGATATTCCGACCAACTAAAAATCGGATTTGGGTCCTTATTTAGGCCCCGATAAGTAAATGAGTCCGGGTTCGGTTCCACATTGGTTCGGACCCGTGGACCCGAAACCCGACATTACCTCAATTTTCGAAAATCTCTCCTAAAAACTATAGTTTTTAATATAATTCTTTATCTAAATCCGAACCTAGATCTAGACCCGTCCCATATATGGTTTTGGTTTCAGTTCCGGAGCCAAGAAGCCGGTTCCGAGTCCGGATCCAATTCCACCTTCTCCTTAACGGTTCCGGTTCCAGGTCCACCATGGACCCAGACCGGAACCGACCCGTTTACAACCCTAGCCAAAAGGCTATATATAGACATGGAGATAGTAGTTAAAATAATTTCAATAGATCACCCTTTCCCGTCCACTAGATATAAAACTATCGTCTTTTACAGATGTTCATCCTTATCCCTTATCCTTTGGTCTTACATGATTGATTTCTCGTAAACCATCACAGATCTTCATAATTAGTGCACAATTGAAGTTGATGCAATTCTTATTGTGTTTCTAGCCCCCAGCTCACTTAGATAAGTACTTCCATAGCATCTACGACTTTCACATTTTACACCCTTATCCCTCGATCTAGCATTATGCTCCTTTTAGTGCTCATTGAATCTTTACTCACCGTCGGATTGAAACTAAAAAAAAAAAGAGTTAAAAGTTGACTATTAAAATTTAAGTTTGTTAAATCAAGGGCTCAAATAATATGATGAGGTTGATATTTTGAATGATGTAAAGACACCTTTCAACCATCCTATCATCAACGATAGGAATGCATCCAAGTTGGTTGTATGAGCTGGACCACATATCCATAGTGTTTTATGTTTTATATTAGGTTTAGCTTTGTGTTAAATTTGATTAGTATTGTAATTTAGGGTTGGCAAATGGTTGGGTTACGTCAAAACAAGCTGGTTAAGAGACTAACCCATATCTCACAAGTCAATTATAAGTAACTTCAATCTGCACCTAAAGTGAGTCAGTCCGATCCGACTCGAATAACTTGCATGCAATGTGCATCAACCTGCTTAACCTGACCAAACTTGTAGAACCTTGGCCCAAATTCAATCCCTTCTTTTTATTACATGGGTGTCCCTCAGGGCCCGTTTGGTAATTTACTTTTAAAATAAAGTGGAGTGAAGTGAAATGAAAAGAATGAATAAAATATAAGTTAGTTATGATGATATTTTGTTTTTAGTTGTTTGGAATGGAATATTTTTGACTTTTTGTATGGGGAAATGTAGATTTTTTGTCTTTTAGTGAGTAAATGTAGTTGCTTTTTGACTTGTTTTGGAAAAGATGGAGGGAATTTTTGTAAAAAGTGTTTTTGATGGGATGTTTAACTTAACTTGACTTTATTAGTAAATTTACCAAACGGGCCCTCGTAGTGAATCCAACAAGATTAATCCCACCTTGAGTATGCTCACCAAATCCACACAAACACATATTGTTTTAAATTTGGGATGATTTTAAACATAAATATCGATGATACACTTGTGCAGTGTTTAAAAAAAAAAAAAAAAAAACACTTAAACCTCATGCCAATCATGGAAACACAATAAGCCAAGTGCCCCCACTAGATGATTACATTGTAGTGGCTCTAACAAATAATAAAACACACGAGGCGCCTATCAACATTAAAAAAAGTTTGTCCAAGTAGACTTTTTGAAAAAAGTTAAGTAGGGCTGGCTATGGAATATGGAAGACGCAATAGACTCACTCATTAAAACGAACCACCTTGGATTGCCCCAATCTCATTCAAAAAAGAGAAGAGAGAGAGGTCAATCACCAGCTGTCATCTCCAGCTTGCCAGGTTCAAAATTCAACCGTCCATCAAACACCCCTCCTCCTACAGTGAGGTTTCATCATCAAACGGCTGTCATTCATAATAAGTGGGCCCCACTCTCGTACCAACCCCTCCCCAACTCCTCGACTGGGCGATGTTACCACAGACCACTCTCCTCGACGTCTCCGCCCCCCTCACCTATTTCTCTCTCCCTCTCCCCCAACTCTACTCTTACTTCTCCTCTACTGTACATTCCATACCAGAGAGAGGGAGAGGGAGAGGGAGAGGGAGAGGGAGAGAGAGAGAGTAGTAAGGGGCAATGGCTTCTTCTTCCTTCGTTTCTAGGGTTTCTCCCACCTGCAACACCATCTCCTTCTCTTCCTCTCTCTCCAAGTCCTTCCCATGGCCGCCTCGCCACCCCTCCTCCTTCTCCACCGCCCCCCGCCACCGCCACAAGCCCCTCACCGTCCGCGCCAAGATCCGTGAGATCTTCATGCCCGCCCTCAGCTCCACCATGACCGAAGGCAAGATCGTCTCTTGGGTCAAATCCGAAGGCGATCTCGTCTCCAAAGGCGAGAGCGTCGTCGTCGTCGAGTCCGACAAGGCCGATATGGACGTCGAGACCTTCTACGATGGAATCCTCGCCGTCATCGTCGTCGACGAGGGGGAAACCGCCCCCGTCGGCGCCCCCATCGGCCTCCTCGCCGAATCCGAAGACGAAGTCGCAGAAGCCAAAGCCAAGGCTGCAGCATCTTCTTCTTCTTTTTCCTCCTCACCTCCACCTCCTCCTCCGCCTGCGGCTTCTCCTTCTCCGGCTCAGGCTCCGCCTGCTGCCTCGCAATCTCCGCCTCCTGAAGGGCCGAGGAAGATCGTCGCATCGCCTTATGCGAAGAAGCTTGCAAAGCAACACAAGGTCGATATTGGATCTGTTGTTGGGACGGGACCTTTTGGTCGGATTACGCCTTCTGATGTAGAGGCTGCAGCTGGGATTTCGCCCAAAGTGAGTAGTGACAATGTGGGTTCTGTGAAGACTGTTTCTGCAGCTCCTTCTCCTAAAGCTGCTGCGTCTGCTCCACTTCCTGAAATACCCGGTTCCACTGTCGTTCCTTTCACTACAATGCAGGCTGCTGTGTCTAAGAACATGTTGGAGAGCCTCTCTGTTCCTACATTCCGAGTGGGTTATCCTATTAAGACTGATGCGCTCGACGCCCTCTACGAGAAGGTATGTATTTGTTTCTTCCCCACCACCTGTTTGATTTAATGTCGAGTCAATGTTTACTTAATGAGTTGGATGCATGAGAATCATTACCGGCGAAATGAAATTATCCTAACCCTTAATTTTACTTCCCCAAAGTTCAATGACTATTTTCCGCTAAGTTCTGTGATGAAAAAAAAACCCAATGGAGACTAATTTCCTGATGAGTGTCAAACTAAGATCAGTGCCAGCTCAGGAGGATTAGATTGAACTTGTGGGGCGTATATGAAAACAGTAAAATGGTTTAGGAGAATTTGCCTTATTTTATTATTGTTGTTGTTGATTTGTGATTATGTTTATGCTTTCAGGTTAAGTCGAAGGGGGTGACCATGACTGTGCTGTTGGCAAAGGCTACTGCAATGGCACTAGCACAACATCCTGTTGTGAATGCAAGTTGTAAGGAGGGGAAGAGTTTTACTTATAACAGCAGTATAAATATTGCTGTGGCAGTGGCAATCGATGGTGGTCTCATAACTCCTGTTCTTCAGGATGCAGATAAGGTGCGTTGTCTGTAAATTCTATAATTTGGGAATTTTGTATATTGTTTCACCATCAACAGTACATGCAACAACTAGCTTTTGATAATCTAACAGTTATCTTGTGGGCCTGCATGAGATGGCCCTTGCTTTAATATATCTTCTATATTGGTTCTATCTGGTGTTTCTGATTTGTAGATAGTCATGGATGACTACATTCAGTGCTCCATATTTACAATTGCATAATTAGGCAGTTAAGATCATCTATTCACTATGGGTCCTGTTGTGCATTGGAACTCAAAAATCTGGGCTCCACTTGTACAGTAGTAGTACCAAGGAAGTATGATCAAACATTGTTAGTAGAAAACAAGGATGAGTTGTTTCTCAACCATTTCGATTTAGTAAAGTGATATAGTTGGGTAATTATTTTACTCATGGAATGGATGCAGTTGGATCTTTATTTACTGTCACAAAAATGGAAAGAGCTGGTAGGCAAAGCTCGAGCAAAGCAACTTCAGCCCACTGAGTATAATTCAGGTTTAACTTTGATCATAGCACTTTCAGTGGAGCTGTTTCTATTTGTGTTGAGGGCATAAAGAAACTGAGTCATAGTCTCTCTGTAGGAACCTTCACTCTATCCAATCTGGGCATGTTTGGAGTGGACAGATTTGATGCTATCCTTCCTCCAGGCCAAGTAAGTGGTTTGTCCATGTCTAGACTTCATCATCTCATGAATTATTATCCATTTCTAACATCTAAAACTCTTTCCTGGGATTACGTACAGGGAGCTATTATGGCTGTAGGAGCATCAAAGCCAACAGTTGTGGCAGGTGGAGATGGATTCTTCAGTGTGAAGAGTAAAATGCAGGTAAGTTCTTTCCCTTGTTGTATATACTACTTAAATTGATAACAAAATTTTGAAAGGCGACTTTGGAAGCCATGCATGCATTTGTATGCGCAATGGATTCAAGTGCCTGATTCTGTTTTTAATATTTAATAGCCATTTTCAAATAAAAAATAAAATTGAAATGCCATGATATTGGTAGAGTTTGATCTCCTTCTAGTTTTCTCATTCAATGAGCCCAAGATCAAGTAACTCCAACAATAATTGGACAAGTTAGCTTAATTATGAAACATGTATTGCATTGTCCGACCTTTGATGACAACCACAACAATAAATTGATTAATTAGCAGAACAAGAGTATTCCATAACGTACTAGTAGCTAGTCTTATTCTCAAAGGCGAACTAGGTTTTGCATCCTTCTACAAATTTTTTTAATGAAATATAGTCCGTAAGCTTAGTAGGTTGGTTAACTAAATACATACTGGCTAATCATTGAACACTAGTCCAAGTTTCAAAATGTTGCAAATGTCAATGCTACTACTGGAATGAAACTCCCGTAAAGTACTTTATATATGTCCTATGCATAAGAGGATACAGGAATCGGTTGATCATATGTTCAATCATTGTTGAGTGCGTCAGAATATATGTTTTATTTTCTTGCTTTGTGAGCTGCACGACTCGGATTAGGTCTTTGCTAAATCTTTATTGAAGAATATAGTTAGCTGTGGGAAGGGGTCCTTTGAGTATACGGATCAAAAAATGTGGAGGGTCCTTCCAAAGATAATTCTATGGATCACTTGGAAGGAAAGAAATCAAAGGGGGTTTAGAACCATGAAGAAAGACCAGATTGCTAGGGAAGTTTAAGTTATCTTGGGCACAGTTGGATCTAACAAGGGAGGAATTTAGGGAGTCGTAATTTTTTCTATAAAATTCTTGTAGGGATGGAGGTCTACCATTGCTGGGGGAAAATAAAAGGAGGTGAGTGGTTGGTGCCACCACCTCGTTTATGAAATTTGATATGGTAGTGCATCCAAAGGTGTTGGGTGCTTTGAGGTATAAAAAGTTGATAAAATTGTTTATTTTAGATAGCTTGAATGAAGGAGCTCAATGAGGTGGAAGTAATGGCAATGATATAGCGATGAGGTTTCTTAAGGAAATCCTTATTGATTGGTTATTGGGGAAGTTGACTAATCTAATGCCATTGCTTCCACATCAGGAAAGATCAAGCAACCATGGATTGGTTTCAATTTTTGATGAAATTAGATTGTTGAATTTCCCATTGCCATTCTCTAATGAAAGGATGCAAATGTGGTTGCTAATGCTCTAGCAATATAGGGATTTCCAAGAGAGTTACTTTTAATCGGAAGACTAGGTCGTCGATCATTGTAAATAAAGTAATCTTCTTGCCCATTACCATTAAAAATAAGTAATCTTCTTGTCCGTTCTTGATAACCAATAACACAAAAAGGTTAACGTGTTAGTGAATGGCCAAAATTTATATCAATACTCCCCTCGAATGGGAAGCCGTTTGAATTTGGAACCCAACAGACAGACCAAATAGACATATGGAGGTAATATGCTTCCCAGGGATTCCAAACTTTCAACCTCTAGCTCTGGTACCATCTTACAACCAATAACACCAAAAGGTTCACTTGTTAGTGAACGGGACAAGAACTTATATCAACATCCGTGTCTTTTTCTAAATCTTTAGTTTTTATTCAAAATAGAATGGTAGTTCTATCAAGTTTGAGGACTTAAATTGATTCTTCTAGTTCTATTTATTTTGGAGTTCAGTGTAATTAGGAGTTTAAAGGGTTAGAAGCTAAGCTGCATGGTGTGGGAACTTGAGCGTTTCCATTAAGCGAGGGTCCTAGAGAGCCAGCAACAATTTCTATTAGTGACCAGTTATGTCCGTGGACATCTAATTCCAGATTTCTTCAATATATGTTGTGTGTTTGTGTGCCCATGCACTTGGTATCTTTTTATTTTTGAGTTCATAAATTCCTATCTGAGTTGAGGATTGTAACCTCTGGTTTCTTGCTGTGAAGTTGTCCCATATTCTGCTCCTGCTGCCCATGGTTCTACTTCTACAGTTCTACATGAGTGTGGCTGAGAAATTTTTGAGTCTTTGTTGAATCAAAGGCTGTCTGCAGACAGTCTCAATTTTACTGTAGACAACAACCCTCAGTCCTCGCACCTCTGTTTCATGCTTAGGGAATCTCTTTTCTAGTCTGTTGCTACTCAACCGAAGATAGAATCCAACAGTCTACCAAGAATTCATAATTACAGGCTGGGAGTTAATTTTTGGAGTTGTGAAAAAAGTTTTATGCCAGCTGTCAACATGCCTAATGCAACCCTTCTTTTTCTGGGTTTGGGATCGGCAATACAAGTTGGCAGAGTATGTCTAACATAAGTTAAGAGTGGGATTGTTGAAGTGGAGACTTGCTAATATAGTGCTTTGTGATCAGCGCATATCAACAAGATTGAAGGGAAAGTTTTATAGAATAGCTATTGGACTAGCTATGACTTATGGAGCAAAATGCTGGCCTATCAAGAAGCAACATATGCACAAAATAGTGCAGCAGAGATGAGGATGTTGAGATGGATGTGGTAAAACTTAAAAAGATAGAATAAAGAATGAGTACTATTGGGAACATTTAGGGGCAACATCAATAGGTGATAAATTAAGAGATTCGTTTGAGTTGGTTTGGACACATGTCCATGCCCAATGCAAGCCAACAATGGCGCCATTGAGGAAAAGTTTTTTATTTTTTATTTAATCTAAGTTGATGGCCCACCAAGGAAAAGGGTGTGCTGAAGAAGATAGGATGTAAGTATCAAGGATAAACTGAAGAAGTGCGACCTAGAGGATTTGGCCCAAGATAGACTAGAATGGAGAAGCAAAATTCATGTAGTTGGCTCCAACACAGTTGGGACAAGGCTTTGATAATGATAATGATAGTTCAAGCCCAGAACAGCCTACGGGCGCATGAGACCATAATATGTTCGTAAATAAGAGGATATGGCTACAACCATTTTTTCTCTTGTCCTACTGTATTCATTTTATAAGGCTTGTACTATCCTTGCATCACAGCTCTAAACAGCCTAGATTAACTTCTTTTAAACACAATTGCTTTGGGGAATCTGCTAATGGGTTATGCAGTGCCTGGCTTTGAATCCATGGCTACCATCACGTGAGGCTTGACCTGCACAAATCATAGCTCTGAATTCTTTTAAACAGGTTCTCCTTTTTATCCCATATGGAGGTGGACTATTTTCCAAAACATATTATTTACTGTTGTAAAACATCTCAAGAATTATTTTTAATCATCGTCATTGTTACATTTGCAACACATTGGTCAATATTGTTAAACAAATTTATTTAGCTCATTTTTGGACATAATCTTGAAAGATCTGTTTATTCCATCTTCACTTTCTCATTCCATTTATTTAATTAATTAATTAAAATTTTCCCTTGTGAGGAACCAAGTGACCTTCTCCAACTTGAAAATGATATGAATCTCTTGAAGTAAATGATTTGTTAGAGCTAATTTTCATATTTGCATTACATTTGGCCTACTAATGTGAGAAACTACCTACTTGTTGAAGGAATCTATACAGCACATATCATAAGTATCCAATAATGTGGCACTCTTCTCCATTTGAGTTTTTTTTTTTTTTTTTAATGAATTCTTTGAGTTCCACCTCATCTCTTTTAATTTCACTCAACAAAAATGTGAGGAGATATTTTGATTTGAGATATACAAGACCTATCTTTACTTGATCCAATCTGCTTAAATTACAGACCTCTTATGTGTGGGCATCAGCCAAAACTTCAATTCTAGATTGTTACATGCTGTTTGATTGATCATTTGTAAAACGTTCAATTATCCATATCCTATAGATGATCATGGCTAATTTTGACTATGATTCGTCATATAAACCAACTTGACTATGTTAAATAATATTTTTGACTAAAGTCTTTGAGATCAGAGCATTGACAACAAGTTGAGTCTAGGTTAAGTTATGCCTAGACTCTGTAGACACCTGTCATATGAGTTTCGGCCAACAGTCAGGTCCTAATCTTAGTACCTAGACTCAATGAAGTCACCGAGTAAGGAACCGAGAGAGAGGTATATATACATCTTGTATAAAAAATAAATAAAAAGATAAAACAAGATACAAGTCCACATTAGGTTCAAGCTCCAAATCTCCCCCAGTCCAGTATGGTAGACCAAGACCCAAACTCTAAAATTAAATGGGCACAAAGTAGGTAGCCGTGCACTATTTTTATAGGTTGAGTCTTAGATGAGTGGGATCCACTTGTTGACATTACAAAAAGTAATAGATGTTTTTAAAGACTATTCCCTACCCTTTCTCATGATCTTAAAAAGTTTTAGTAAGTTGATTTTTCTAGCACAATCTTCTTAATTTAATAAGGTCCCAAAATAAGTCAATAAATTATTATTTCATGATGTACCCATGCATTCTAGAAGAGATAGATTTATAGTGGCTAAGCATTTAATTAACATATGAAATATATATATATATCTTACTCTAAAACCATGTTATTTTTTATTTATGTTATTTCACATCCTAAAAGTAGACACGGGAGAATTCTTGAAAGAGGGTTATTATCAGGAAGTTCTTGAAATAGAGAAGTTGAGTGAATGATATAGAGAAAAATTGAACCAAAAAAAAAAAAAAAGTTTACTATTTGGTTACTATATACACTGGTTTGGTTTGCTTTAAGCTTGAGCCACATGACTGAGAGTCCAGATCCTCAGACATCAGGAATTAGAGAATCTTATAATAAGGCTCTAATATTTCCTCGGTGGGATCCACTTAATAAAATCCAAACCTCAAAATAAATGACAATAACAATTAAAAAAACTTACCTTTTGTTGATTATAATTTTTACTTTTTCAATTTTTGCACATATTTTTTAAGTTTTCTAAGATTCTTCCCATTTCCCCAATTTCTCTATTTCAAGTGTTCTCCCAATAACTCTCTATTTCAAGAATTCTCTCATATGTATTTCTTATAAGTCTTGTATATAAAATAACATGAGAGAATTTTTTTTTTAAGTTTTTGAATTATTTTTCAAGATTCGCCCTATTTCCTCAATAACTCTATTTCAAGAGTTAGATTCATGAGACATATATTAATATATTATACATTGTTTAATCACAGTGAGCTATAATGAGAGATAAAGATATATATTGCATGTTAGTTTATTTTCATCTATGAATTGTTTAACCACAATAAATTTATGAAGTGTAATATGTATGCGGTGCTACCCCTACGGGAGTCTCGCATTGTTGTTGTGTGGGACTTTCAATCCCCAAAGTCCACAATTAGGGGGAACCCTACATAAAAGGCGGGGACCGAAAATCCTGCACGGCAGCCGTGCGGGACTCCCGTAAGGGGGAAAACTTGGTTATGAAATAGAAACTTTGTGGGTTTTCTTATTTAAAGGACCTACTTAATAATATTTTAAAATTTGGATAATTGTTATAGGAATGTCAAAAAAAGATTTATTACTTTTGTCATGTATTCGAATGGATCCCCATTCATCTGGGACAAGACTCATAAAATAGGGTATAGGTACTTATTTTGTAGTTTGAACCTTTTTAATTTTTGGATTGGATGTAGGTCAGGGTCTACAATAGTGGACCCAAAAGTACTTGGGTATGGGCCCAAGTCCATGTCGTTTTAGGCATGAACCTTAAATGACTTGTATATTAAAATTAGGGATTTTGCCAAATAATTATAAAGTATCTGAAGAAATGCTAATTAGTGATAGGAAATGGAATTTTTGTCAAAAAGGGATAATCGGATCTTAGGGATTTTATTTTTGACAAAAGTGTCCATAGGTCGTAATATCGCAAGTTGCAACCTATGGCTACTTCACCTTAATTGAACCTTCTTTTTACCAGTCCACCTAAGAAACCCGAAATTCTCTTCTCTTTTTACTATTTCCAGCCAGCAAGGGGGGAAATGGTCAGGAACCAACACCAAGTTGTGTATTATAATATTCATTGTCCATTCATCTATTTAATAATATAAGGAGAATGCATCACGCAAGATGTTGATAAAATGATATGGAGGGAAGCATAAGCTCAAGGAAGAGGAAAAAGAAAAGTAGTAGTCCTGTAATGGCAGACGACATGTTTAGGCTGGTATTACCAGACATGGATGGCGGGGCCAAAAGCCCCACACTTATAGTCATCGCTGCCAATTAGAGCTCTATTGTGTTGGATGATCAGTTGGGCCTGGGAAAACATAGTGACCAGGGATAAGCTCCTGGATTCAACTAGAGGGAAATCACGGAAAGCTGAATTGGTGGCCATCTAATCCATTGGATGGTTTCTTGAACCTGCCACTCTATCAAATTGCATAGACAGTGCGATCACGTGGGAAAGGATGAATCATGGTCCGCCACGTCACCGTGGGCAGCCCCTGCCCAGATATATGCCAAGTTGCCCGCGTGCATGGCAAGCTACTCACGGTGATGTGGCAGACCTTGATTGGTCCACTCACGGTCGCCGTGGGAGAAATCCTTAGAGGATCTGGACTCCAATCTATCAAATTGCTTAGACAGTGCAATCAAGGAAAAAAATCCCTAAAATTGAGTTAACCCTTTTTGGCAAAATTTCAAATTTTTATGACTAATTAGCGTATAGTGGGGTTCTTTATAATTTTTTGGTAAAAATCCCTTAAAATTATATGCATGTGCAAATATAATATATATGAAGCTCGTCTTGTCTATTATAATTCTCTCTGATCGGATTTCTTGGTGATCATTAGGCTAGTTCTTTGCCCTAAAGTCAGGTCCTCGCTTTGGCCTAAATCCATTGACAATTGTTTTTCTTGTAATGACTAAAAGTGGACTTACACCAACCTATGGTTGTCTCTAGTCATGATTTTAGGGCTTGGTTAAACATGTTATTAAACATAGTCAACTTTTTAAATGATAGATATGTATGTATTTTAGATATGATCAGTCTAACAATCTAATTGAAGCGAAATTTTAGCCAATGCCCATACAAAGGAGACAAATATGAATGACTTGCGTCAATTATAGATGGTCCAATACTCGAATAAATGCCAACACAGCCTATCTCTTTTCACGTTAATGTTGATGATATTGATTGTAATTAATACTAATAATGTGATTATGGCTAGTAGCATGAATTTTGTGAGGTGACACAACTCAAAAGTGACAGAACTCTCAAAAGGAGAGGTGTGCCACATCATATTGCTTGTTTCTCGTATGGAGTATATAGATTTTCGTGTTTGCATTATATTAAGCCTGTTAATGTAAAGAAGTGGCCTCCTTGTTGAAGGAATTAGTTAGATCACAATCTGTCACTGACCATCTTCAAGTCATTTATCAGGTGAATGTTACAGCTGATCACCGCATAATCTATGGTGCTGACTTGGCTGCTTTTCTTCAGACATTTGCAAAGATTATTGAAAACCCCGATGGCCTAACAATGTAGGCAACCCAGCTAATGATCTTTTGCAGATCATTTCTTTGTTTGATGAAATCACCCATCGTGGAGAGGCTTCAGTATCAGCAGATAGCACGCGGCTAAGCAATTTGGTGTGGGAACTTAATTCGAAACTTTAAGCCTGAATAATTTTATGGAGAATTACTGATTTTTACGATTTTATTTATTTTCAGTTTGATCTGAGAAAGTCAAAGGTAATAGAAAAGCTTTTGTTCGTCATTTTTGTAATGATAAAATGCATGATATATTCCAGTGTTTCTAGATTTGAAGGTGTTCATGATTGCAAGCTGTTTGGGGGCATTTCAAAATATTGGATTATGTAATGGAAATACATCATTTTGAGTGGATCACGCAAAGATTTTGGCAATCATCACTGCTGCAGCCATCCAACCTGTCATTTAAAAACCCACTTTGGGAGAGTGCTGCTAATGATGGTTACTCCTTATTACTTTTGTCTCCCTGTTTCTACGAAACTGAAAATTAAGGTAATTATTGCTAATTTGGATTGAGAAAATTAAGGAAAAAATTTTACACAGTTGGCAAGTTGGCAATTTAGGATTGGATGAAATAGGTTTGCATACTAACTCAAAAAAATTACCTATGGGGCTGTATTATCTTGGTGGAGTTTCCGCATAACTTTGATTCGTTTATGATGGGAGATCTTTTCTTTTGTTTAATCTTGCAAATTTGAGTATTTTGTGTTTACCCCCTTAGCGGTTTGAGTCTTGGTGATGCATTCCTGTTTTTTTTAATACCTTTTATATCTCCAAAATTAATTTTTTTAATGAGGCTTTTCTCTTAACATCGTCAGGCAAAAACAAGTATGTCATTATTTATAAAAAAAAATATCATTATTTTACCCTCAAGCCCCAATGGTCTCCATTTATGATTTTCTCATCCACTTGAAATCTAATCATGTATTTTGAAATGTTCATCAATCAAATTATGGGCCGTGAATGGATTGGGTCAATTATAATCAATTAAAATATAGTGTTGATTGTTACCATAAGGCTTAGTGCTATAGAGTTGTGCAAAAGTGTCACTTCACTTGAAAAAATTTGGTTGTAGGGCTACTATTATAGGAATATTGAAGGTGTTAAAATAAAAAGGCAATGATGTATCACTAAATTGTAAAACTATGGGGGCCTATATACAAATTCTAGAGACCTTGAAGGTATGTACAAAAAAGAATCTTCAAATTTTAAAAACTCACTTCTGTTGAAAAGGACTGATTTTGGTAGTGGTTTTGTTTTTGTTTTGTTTTTTTACTTAAATCCTAATTTATTCTTGGGCTACCCTATTACAATCCAAAATCTTCAACCAATGACATCAATTTGGATTTAATGAATTGTGCCCATTATTGATAAAAATGGATTTATGTAGGGCTAGCGCTATAGAGATGGGCAATAGCGTCATTTCACTCTAAAAATTTAGGGTGGTTGCAAGGCTACTATTTTGGGGACATGAAATATACTGAAACCATGGAGGCTTATATATGGATCCTACAAACCCTTAGGGGTGTGTGTGTCTCTCTCTATATATATATATATATATGGGGAGGTGTTCTTGTGAGAGACATTCTCACCTTATTATGAGAGATAAGGTGGGGCCCTCACATCCATATCCAATGTCAACAACTTAAATGTGAGGGCCCTTACATTTTATCTCTCATAATAAGGTGAGAGTGTCTCTCACAAGAGCAACCTCCCATATATATATATATATATATATATATATATATATATATATATATATGGAGGTGCTCCTATAAGAGCATATTTCACCACATTATGAGTCATCACATCTATATCCAATGCTAACAACTTAAATGTGAGGGCATCCACCCATAACTCCTATATAAGGTGAGAGATATCTCTCGAGCATCTCCCTATATATCATCTTACTATGAGAGATAAGGTGTGGGCCCTCATATCCATATCCAATGCCAGCAACTTAAATGTGAGGCCCTCACCTTATCTCTCATAGTAAGGTGTGAGATGCTCTCATAGAAGTATCTCCCATATATATATATATATATGAAAGGCTCCGAGTTTTGAGAAGTGATACCTTTTGTTGAAAGGATCATGAATTTGACAGTTTTTTTTTTTTTTTTTTTACTTCAATCCTAGTTTATTCCCTTGAGCTGGTTTTCAGCTAAGCAGAAAAAATCACTCCAAAACAAGGCAGTAAATCCATCAACAGAGATCTTCAATCAAGGAAACTGGTCGCCCATATTACAAAGCACATGTAAGAGGCAAGCCCTTAAAAAATTATTTATGTTCCCATCCATTCATAAATACTGTAAAACCCTAATTAAAAGAGCCCTTATGGTTCGGGCTTGTTTGGCAACTCTACCCTTAGAGTCAAGTAAGGTAAAGCCCTAATTTCTATTAAAAAAATCCCACTAAAATACTTTAATTCAAATTTCCCACCATATTTTTCAAAAATAAGTAAAAAAGATTCCTTCACAAACAACTAAAAATAAAAATACCATCATAACTCACTTATATTTTTTTTATTTCTTCAAAATAACCTTTATTCGACTCAACTCCACCTGTAAAGCCCCAAACAAACTCTATAATTGTCAAATTAGAAAGAAAATAAAAGCAAAAATGAGACGGACCATTAATGAGGTCGGTTCCAAGTATAGAAGCTGCAGGATCCATGTGATGCCCATCAATGAAACGATGCTTTTGAAATACGTGATATAAACAACTTTTTTGGTAGAAGTGACATAAACAACTTGATTATGGGAAATAGAGTTTTCATTAAGTCATTATACTAGTTTCAGTAGGGTTGTTTGTTTGTATCGGATTACGGATGTAAATGTTATATATTGTAACACTTGTCCATGTCAATGTTTATTTGCACTCACTTACATGTATGTCACATGTGTACAACATTTTGGCACACTAAGAGTATGTCCGGGAGGAATTTTAAATTTGGATATGCCTTTTTCAAAATAAAGGCTTATTTGGTAAAAAAAAAAAATGTATATGTAAATTTGACATCTCATTTAGACAATTCCAAAAGAGATGTCAAATTATTATTTTATTTAACCCTTATTATTATATATGTACCAACATTCACTTACCATCGCCATTATTTTATTTAAAAAGTAAGAAAAGACAGGTCACTTAATGGTATGCCAAATTTGACATACTATCTCATACTTCAAATCCATATAGGATATGAAGTAACTGCTGGAGTCTCTCTCATATGCCAATTAGAGCAAAAGGAAGCTGACATCGCCAAAAGAAGTATATGTTGGAGTTGCTCTAAAGTTCCATACACCTCAAATGAAGTATATTTAAGTATTTCCTTATTTCTTTGGCTCAAATTAATACTCACATACCAAAGTCTCTCACCATCATGGGTATGGCCAAAGATTAATCCTTGATTATTTATATATTTTCTAATTTTAACCCACATCAATTACAATTACAATTACAAATTTTTTATTTATATTCTACTCATTTTGTCAACGTATTCTTATGCATATCTTGATATGTGATGCAGGCAAGCATTCACTTCAACTATATTTCAACTACTTTTTCCTCACTCTTTTTCATCATTCTGCATTGATATCGGCTTTATTACAATCAAAGGCCCAAAACTGTCAAACCAACCCAACATGTACTTCCATTTACAAAAAAAAAAAAAAAAGAAAAAAAAAAGAAGAAGTTACAATGTCTTTATTGCCGTCTCCCATCTCCATCAAAGTCCTCATCAATGCCTCATCTCATCCATCCAGAGCTTGCCACGTGGAAGGATAAAATGCACAGTCACATGCTTATATATTGCTTCTTTATTTCGTCCTACGGCCAAACAAATCAACTCCGACTCCAAAGGCCACCCCAACCACTCTCTTCAGGTGTTTATTAGATTTCGTATGTATGACTCATCACACACTTCCAGCGATACTTTTTATTTCGGTTTCGATTCTCGGCTGCTGCTGCTGTTTTATTTATTTATGGGTCTTCTTGTCTATTCCTTCATCAACCCCACAAAAACCAACAAACTAAAAATAGGGTTTTAACATTATCATAAGATAAGATCAAGATCAGATCAGAAGAAGAAGAAGAAGAAGAAGAAGAATCGAAAAGATGGCGACTGCGAAAATCGGATCGTTTCGATACAACTTCCACCAGAAAAGCAAAGAGAGGCTGCTGTCGCAAAAGGATAGCGAGTGGGATAGCGGATCCGATACATATGAAGAAGGAAGAGAAATGAAGTGCATCAGGTGTTTCAGAAGAGTGAGCGATGGAGCGGTGAAGCTGTGGAATCAAGGGAAGGATCTGGTGTGGAAAGGGTGGGAGATGGCGCGTTCGGATCCACGGAAGGTGATATTTTCTGCGAAGATGGGATTGGCTCTTACCCTCATGTCTTTGCTCATTTTCTTGAAAGAACCCTTCAAGGATCTCAGCACCTACTCTGTCTGGGCCATCCTCACTATTGTTGTCGTCTTCGAATTCAGCATTGGTAAGTTATTATTATTATTTCTTGTAGGCAGGCTCTCTATACTTAGTAGAGGAGATTGAAATGCTTTTTTTTTTTTTGTCTAGTTCTGCAATTTGTATTGAATTCGTAGAAACTCATTTGAAAAAGGAGTTATGAGAGGGATTAGAGGGCTTAGGAAGATTAACCCAATGAACCAAATGGTGAATTGGGTGAATGTCAGTCAAATTTGGGCTTGTGCCAATTCATGGGGCCTTAGTATATGAAGGGGAACTTCATCACACTCATTGCACCCTAAGTCCATCTTACCAAATCAAATTGCTTCTATTGATATGGGCCTTAAAAGATTTAAGGTTTCTTAAGTTGCGTTTTTCTTTCTTTTTATGAAGTTTAATCCAAGGTTGAGTATAATTCAGATTAGTGTCAAACTAGGTGAATGCCAATTCATGAGGTATTCAGATTAGTGTCAAACTAGGTGAATGCCAATTCATGAGGTTTTAGTGAGTGAAAGAGGGTTGTGATAGTTCACTCCTGCTGTTGGTTGGAATATTAGTATACTGACATTTTCAAAGAGAAGTTTAAGAGGAATCTGATATTTTGGATTATCTTCATATCATGTGCAGGTGCCACACTTAGTAAAGGATTCAATCGGGGCTTAGGGACATTATCTGCTGGTGGACTTGCTCTTGGTGCTGCAGAACTATCTAGACTGGCTGGAAACTGTGAAGTAGTAATCATCATTATCAGCATTTTTATCATAGGTTTGTCGAAACATAATCTTTACCGGATTTCTTATTTAAGATCTATTTTATTTGCATCGGCCGTCTTTATTTAGGGTTGTCCATAGGCTGGGCCACAGCAGACTAAGCAGGTGGGATGGATTCAATGTGTTTTAGACCTCACATGACTCATCTTCTGGCCAAGGCTAAAAGATTATGGCTGGCACATTATGATCAAAATGAACCAAACAAGTATCCTTCCCCTGGCTGTTGCAGCAAATAGCATGACATTTTGCAAATGAACTGGGTCTGAGGGATCTGGGTCTGATAACTAAACAAGATGGGAGCCTTGGACAAGCTTCAGCCCGGCCTGACCTGCAGGGAAATCAAATATTAGAATTTAATGCTTATTGTGAAAGGTCCTGATGAATGCTTACATATGTGGCCTGCCGAGAAAGGCACACCTTTTATTTCTGTCCTAAGGAGCACCATCATATATTGATTGTATTTGGCTAATCTTCTTGTCTCAGCCTAGTAGTTATCGTCTCTTATAGATTTAACTAAAGGGCTTTTGGGTCAATTTAACATTACCTGCTGAAGAATGCTTACACATGTGGGCTTTTCAGTCATGGTAGTTATCTTTTCTTACATATTTTCTAGCAATTTCTCCATAGATTTAGGAACAGAAACCCTTACTCTTGAATCTTGATCTAGGTAAAGGAGAGAGACAAAATCATGAAAAGATAAATTGGTAAAGATTATGTAACCCCGAGTGCGGGAGACATGGCCTTATATTAACCCAGATTATGTTCCATCAATTACAGAACCCTCCAGTTATATCTCGCATCAGGACGTAGATGCAAGATAATGACGCTGGCATAATCAGAATGAGATAAGGAAATTGTTGCTCTGTATGAGTAAAATGAAAGTTGTGCCCTTTGGCTGGTGGTCACTTGCCTAAGGACATATGAAGTGTGCATGGGTGCTCGAGTTTGAATCCCCTGTGAAAAAAGAAAAAAGAAAGAGAAAGAAAGTTGTGGCTCTGTCTAGGTAATCCTGAAGGAGATTCTTTACTCACATGAGGTCCACAAATGTAATGTCTTCTGTCCTTAGCAGTCTCACCCAGCTTTTGATAATTTGAAGTGTAAAGCACGCACAGTAACTGAATTCAGTCACCATTTAAAAAAAAAAAAAAAAAAGCACGCACATTAACCACAGGGTATTCTGTGGACTTGATGTGGAGTAGAGAAAATAAATGAGCTAGTTATGACAGCCCACCCCCAATGTGTTTGGTGCAATAGTGAAATATAGGTTTTGTTCATATGTGTCTGTTGTCTCAACCAAGAGGCTGCAGGTTCAAGTCATGTTACCAATAGGGGAAAAAAAGGAATCACAACTTGTCTGTCACAACTCACATTTATAGGTATGCAATGGTGAACCATAAATCCATAATGCTTCCATAGGCTGTTTTAGCCATGTAAGTTTACAGGCTCTGCATACCAATGCCAGTTAGTCAACTACGACATTAGAATTTGCAATTGAGGACTCTTTATTGGTCATTCATGTAACCAAATTACCTCCAAATGATTTGCAATACCAAATTACGTCCCACTATGCATGTCTTGGCTGACAACAGTAAGATGAAACATATGTGGCATGGTGATTGTGAGATAAATAGGATTGTCTGCTATATTTTGTACAAACTAGGATTATCAAGATCACCATCATCCAATCGAAGCTTATGATTTGGCGCAAGAGGCGTGTCTAGGTTTTTCTCTTGGCTCCCAAGATGAAAAAGGTCTAGAGCACACTTCCTTTTAAAGAGAATGATACCATGCTTACAACCTTGGTTCTTGCTTCTAAGGAAGTGCTTCATAAAACACAGATTTTTTATTTTAAATGTCATGATTATTTTGAGATCTAAAATAGCAGGACAGTCAGCACAGAAATTGATACTGCAGTTCCCCTTGCCCCTTTATTGCCTCCTTCCTAGAAAATACAAAGTGATCATATCCATCAGAATAAACCCAATATTTAGAATTCACCAATGGACTTGATGAACCACACTCCTGGTGACAATTTCAATGCATGCTGATATTTTGGCTAAACAGGTCATTTCGAGTCTTTGTACCTCAGGAAGTCTTTACTGCCTTCCTTTTGGTTTGGAGTTGGGGGAATCTGAAAATTTCTTGCTCTCTTAGTGCATCATATGTACTTCTTTTGATACTTGTATTAATTGTTTTGGTGTTATGACGAAAACTTTTAGTCATATGTTTACTAACTATTTCGACGTTATGCTGTGTATGGCTAGGATTTTTTGCTACCTTTGTGAAATTGTATCCAACAATGAAACCATATGAATATGGCTTCCGGGTTTTCTTGCTGACTTACTGTATGGTAATGGTATCTGGGTACCAAACAAGGGAGTTTATCCACACAGCAGTCACTCGCTTCCTGCTTATTGCTCTTGGTGCTGCAGTTGGTATGGGTGTAAATATATGCATCTATCCCATTTGGGCAGGCGAGGATCTGCATAATTTAGTGGTGAAAAATTTCTTGGGTGTCGCCAAGTCTCTGGAAGGTAACAAATGATCATTGTGTTCTTTTGCTAGCTCATCAACTTTGAGATGATTATCAATGCTTATGCTTAGGTTGTGTGAACGCGTACCTTCAATGCGTTGAATATGAGAGAGTACCATCAAAGATTCTCACATACCAAGCCTCTGATGATCCCCTGTATAGTGGCTACAGGTCAGCTGTTGAATCAACAAGCCAAGAAGAGACTTTGGTATGTTTTTGTTACTACTGAACCATCAGTGCTGTTTCCTTTCTGTAGAGGGAGGAGCTCTTTATATGAAGTTCTCATTTTTGCAGCAAGGTTTCGCTATTTGGGAGCCACCGCATGGTCCTTATAAGATGCTAAGATATCCTTGGAAGAGCTATGTCAAAGTTAGCGGCGCTCTAAGGTATTGTGCATTCATGGTCATGGCCCTGCACGGTTGCATACTTTCAGAGATACAGGTAGGCATGCTTCCTCTTTTATCTTAGTTTCTTTTGTCTTTAGTTATTATTATTATTATTATTATTATTTGTTTTTGTTGAGACTGTACAAGTGTCAATCTGATAGTTGCTTCAGTATTTATATTAATCTCTATTTGGGTAGATGCTTCTTCCACTTGTATATTTGGTGTTGGTTGTTGTCCACTATACTTCCTTTGATAATTTTATATTTCCTTTAATTAAGGTGATAAGTGGTGAGCTACTGTTTCCATGCTTGCAAAACTTATGTTTGGTTGAGTCAATTTTCCTTTATTTTTCTCTGTCCTATGTTTTTGCTTGGTTCCAAATCATTGTCGATAGGCTTCATGCAAACAAGCTGATTAAAAAAGATAGATGCACATAGACATACAGATACTTCATATAGGTATTGTTGTCTTCGCCGTATCTTCATGAACTATTCGAAATTACATTGAGAAAGTCATCTTGTAATCTCATGTCAGAGATCACTGTAGTGAGTCTGTCCATTGCAATTGGATACATGAATGTCACGTCTAACATCACCCATATAGATTTGTTGGGAGGCCTGACATACGCTGATGGCTAATGCATACAGTAGTTTTGAAGTGAGTGATATACTGTTTCAATCAAGTCTGTATTTCTTGTTTAAAGTGGGTGATATACTGTTTCGATCAATTCTGTATTTCTTGTCTTGAAGTTGATACTACTATAATAAACATTAACTAAGTTTCTGCCTTTTTTGTCCTTCAAAATTGAATTTTAGGCTCCACCCGAGCGGAGGCAGGTTTTTAGCAGTGAGATGCAGAGGGTAGGTAATGAAGGAGCTAGAGTCTTGCGTGAACTTGGTAACAAAGTTAAAAGGATGGAGAAACTGGGTCCAGGAGACATTCTCTTAGAAGTCCATGAGGCTGCTGAAGAGTTGCAAAAGAAGATAGACCGAAAATCTTACATTCTTGTTAATTCCGAGAGTTGGGAGATTGGTGGTAATCACATCAAGAAAGTGGAAGATGCAAAGGATATATTCAACATTACAGAAGATGGCAAAGGCCTTGGAATAAAATCCTCTAGTGAAGCTCTTTTAGATCTCAGACCAGTAGCATTGTCTAGGAGCTGGGATGTGAGAAACGCCGGGATGGGCATAAGTTCTTCCCTATCCCCACCAGTTTATTCTGCAGGAACAATGTTTCAGAAGCAGATATCGTGGCCCCCACCAGACTCTTTCAATTACGACATGGTGTCTGATGGAGACGAATCCAAAACGTATGAGAATGCAAGTGTGTTGTCGTTGGTTACGTTTACTTCTCTTTTGATTGAATTTGTTGCAAGGCTTCAAAATATTGTTGAATCATTTGAAGAGCTGAGTGAAAAGGCCAATTTTAAGGAACCTGTAGAAAAACTAGAAGCTGCACCAGTTGGCTTTTGGAAACGACTGAGTAGATATCTTCGATTTGAGCACTGAGTGATGAATAATTGATATCCATTAGTCATCACATTGTATTTTCCATCCTGTGGCAATAACAATCGGCCATTTTAAGGAATTTATTGTAACGTTTCAGAAGCAGTTTTGTATGAAAAAAATCATTGTAAATCGCCACAATCTGCTTAGTGTTGAGATCCATTGAGAAGCTTCAGCATATGTCCGGTATTTTACCTATTCTTCTCTCTCTCTCTCTCTCTCTCAAATAGGGGCAAGATACTGAGCTAGGTTGGACTGCTTATGAGCCAGGCTCAACCGGGCCAGCCTGCTTTGGACAGGGTTTGGGGCTTAGGTTTTAAACTCAGTCTGGGCCTGGATCTAAAATGTCCACCATTTAATATTTGGGAGAGTCTTGAATTAAGTGATAGAAGCCCAATGTCTGGCCCAGTAAGCCCAACAAAGATGGGTCCAAAACTTAGTACTTGCAGTTAAAACTTTAGAGAAGCCCAGCCTGGCCTGGCTTAGCTTGACTGACTAAATGGGCAGGCTCAGGCCTGACATGTTTGAGGAGGGCTAAATATGGACCTGTGTTTCTAAATTTCATATTGGGCCTCTATATACCTCACCACGGCCCTACCCAGGCCATGAATAGCCCTGATGTGAATAAAGAAGGCAGAAAATTCATCCCATTTTTATTTTTTTTATTTCCTTTTCTATATTAGACTACTGGTAAGGAGTGATACTTCAAAAGCTTGAAGAGCAGGGATCGATCCCTGGGTATGTGTCAAAATAAAGGTGCCCACAACATTAAGCCACAAGCATGTTGGCAAAAAGTCATCCCAATTGTACTATATTAAAGCCAAGGGTTTTGAAGTTAATTTTGACCGCCATTGCTGATTTTGATCGAAAATTATTTTCCATGTTCTACAACTCACTTTCTCTTCCTACTCTTCCTTCTTTCAACATGTAATTGTATTGAAACCACTCAAGTCCTTCTCCAACTTTTCCGTCTCAGCAATTCTTCGGTTTTCTTCCCACTCCACTTCTCCTAACCTTCGACTCTACGAACTCTTGGATTGAGAAAAGATGTATTCTCGTAATCTTCTCTCATTTGATTCTCTTTATAAAATTTTATGTTCTATCTAAACAAAATCGATATCAGTAAGTGTTTGAGGGTGATTTTGCGTGATCTAATTTTTTTCAAATGAGGTCATAGAACATATTCTGCATGTGTTGGTGAGCATGCCCGTGCTTAGCACTTGTTACTGTGCTAGTTACTGATGATGCTAAAGGCACGTTGACTGATTCTCTCATGCATTTAGTACCAAAGTTTATACCCAAATACTATACATAATAGCAAAAAACTAAAATGGTGAATCAGTTGAATTGGGATAATATTCAGACGCATACCAAATATAGATGATTGTTTTGTTGGGTGGGTGGGGTGGGTAAAAGAAGGGTCTGGATTGATAATAGATGGGCCTCACGGAGTGATTTCCTATAGCAAGTAATTAAAGATTACCAAACTGAAGATAGCTCAATCTTCTACACCCGAAAATGCAGTCAATTTTGCTGATCGATCTGCACAGTGCCTCTCATTTGTAAGACGTGTACCCTCCCAACACCAAATATTTTCATTCAACTGGCAGTCAGAATGGCTGGAGGCATCATAAGGTTGACGTGAAAGAGAACCGGAGATCAAGCCCCTCCCACTCATGGGAAAGGAAAACCTGAAAGAGACTTGAATCAAAGAGGAGCGACGTCTAAAAAATCTTGGTTAATTCGACAACAAATGGGGAGGGTTGGGGGGAGGAGAGACCAAGTCAATCCCTAAACTGAAGCTTAAGCTTTTCATTAATCCATGAAGTACTCTCCAAACAAATACAGAATTATAAGTAAATCCACAAATTCAATATATTCAAATTGTACACAAGGTTAAACATCATCTCCATGTAGTTATACTAAGACTTTTATACTACTTATTCGCTGACTGCTCTCCCCAACATAAACTAAGAACTCCATTTTTACCGTGAGAGTAAATGAGCCATAGGCCCATAACTTCTTTATGTTTGTGTATTGTACAACGTTGGGCTTGGATAGGTAACTGAATAACATACCAAAACATATGATTTTTCATCAATCATACAACATTTTGCATGTGAATCTTGTCCTTCGTGTGGGCCCCTGTTGAGTGGATGAAGGCCCTACTTTGGGCTAAGCTTGGGCCTTCTGCCTGCATCCTCCTCTTCAGATGAGTTTATGCTTAATCAAAAGCTTCTTGTCCCTGTTGATTAATGAGATAAGAAAGGTCATAACAGCATTGATAGCTGGCATTCACATCAATGTCATTGAGATTTTTTGTTTTCTTTCTTTCTTTCTTTTTGTTTTTCCTACTGTTACAATTTCCTGGATTTTTTAAGGGAATATGATCTGAAGTCAATGAGATACATAATGAAGGGGTAGTGGCAAAAATGCACCGGATAGTTTCCTTCCAACTCTGCCCCCCAAACCAATATAAACACCAACCAGGCGAATCATACGTTTTCCGTACCTCAGTTCTGTCTCGGTATTTGCATGATGAAGGCTGGATTTGCTGATGAATTTAACATGTTAGACTCTTGGTCTTGGACGATTTGGATTTGTCTTCGCAACATCGACAACAATCATCCAGCCATTAATGATCTGCAACCACCACAATGAGTCAAATCTCCTTGCCAAGGGGAAGTGTCAAATAGAAAGCCACACAAACTGTGATTTTGCGTACCTTGCCATTCATCTCTTTTAAAGCAGCACCAGCAGCTTCCTCTGTTGTGTACTCTATAAATGCATAACCCTTGGACCTTTTGGATATCTTATCCATTATAATTTTAACTGTTAAAAAGAATACTATGAGCACAATTTGTGGTGGTAAGACATCAAAGATAACGAACGTCATGTGGTCGATGAGTATTCATTGAAAAGAGATGGAGGGATCCATACCTTCAACAAGCTCCCCAAAGCCTTCAAATGCTGCCCGCAGCGTTTTCTCAGAAGTGTAAAATGAGAGGCCTGTCCATTGAATGTTTCCATCATTAATGGAGGATGCAAACTCGCTAAAAGACCACAAAACTGATCACAATTGTTCCATATGAGCTTGCCTCAAGTATCCCCAGTTCCCCACAATAGTACCATTAAAAAAAGGGGGTATCCTCACAATAGTATGAAAACCAATTCTAGTTGGCATTCATGATCACTGGCCTCAAATAACTGTGAGTGGAAATATGAATGAAAACTGCTAATAGTAAATTTTTGTAGCTGCTTCCAAAACAGCACGGTATATCAAGCACAATCATGTTCATGGTTTAAAATAACAGCCAATATGTATTGACTATCAGTGGAGAGTGGAGACGGGTACAATAATTGCTTTCTGTAGTGGTTTCAACTTTATCGCAGATATTGGTCGATATCATCAATAATATGAAAATATTAGTCAATACAACTGAGAATTCCTAATTATCAACCAATAGCTTGGAGTTCTTGGCCCACGGCCCTATTTAGCCTTCTTTTATCCGTTATAGGGTTCCTTTGTGTGAGAAAGAAGCCTCCTTCCCACCGTACTTGAAATGATCCCTCCCTCCCTCCCTCTCTGAAGAGGTGGGTTTGGTTAAAAATTGTTGTCTTTATGTTTAAGCCTATAAATTTTAATGGCTTTTTCTAAGTGCAATTATTGAAGTAGTTTCATCCAACAATTGAGAAAGGTCAAATTACGGAGCATGCCAATTCAAGAGAGGACTGATATGTGTGAGGGTTTTGATCACTCATGTGGACTTTGATGCATAGCTAACAAAGAGCGTTAGGTTGTAAGATCCTTAAATCACAGGTTAGGATACTTGGGTGAGATTAATTGTTGCCCAATCTCAATCCATGTGAGAAATTTTAAATCATTGATTAGGATATCGTTCAATCTTTAGTCATGATGAGACATTTTCATCTTTTTATCTGCTTGATCACCATGCATATAGGCAGACCCCGCAAAGAGGGAGACCAATCTAACTTACTTCATGGTGTCAGGAGTAATCTATTTGTAACTAGTGGGACCCATGGCTAAATATTCAGATTATTGAAATGATGGGTTGCACTTTGATGGTCCATTCTCATATATGTGGTGTAGAACATAGTTACCTAATTCGGTAGAGATGCCCCTGAATTTTGCATAGTTCGAATCGAACAGTCGATTCGGCATTTTTGAAATGTTTGAGTTTGCAGCAGTTTTTTGGAGTTGAAAAAGAGAAGAGTCCTAATCATTCGTACATGGAAAGGAAGGTAAAGAGCATTTAAGATGCTACAGTCGTTCATACATGGGATGGGAGAATAGTACCCTTTGGTCTCATACTCTTTTTTCTTTGGTTATTTCATTTCTTTCCATGCACTGTACTATCTTTCTTTTTCCCTACCTTTGTTGGATTGGACTACAGTGGATGGTGGCATGGTAATAAATGAAGTGATGCATTGTTTGTACCACCTTTCCTTTTCCATGTCTCTCCCTTGACTTGACTAAAGTGGAGGTGCTCTACACTGTGGCCAATCAATCATAAATCTAATTCAAATAAAATGTGTCTTCCTCTTTTATGGGATGGGCCCACCAAAAGATTAGCCCAACATAATATAATGTAAATATTATAATGCATAAAAATTTATGTGAATTAGATCTGGTGGAAGCCAAATATTACATTTTGTGCTACTTCATTGAAGTATAAAATAGATATAATTATCTCTATTAATTTAGAATTAGAGTCCATTTATAAAATCTAAACCAGTAAAAATAAGCCTTTCACAAGTGAGGCCAAAATTCTCAAAAATCTGAGTTTGTGCCACCATTAAATTAATTAAATGTAAAACAAATAATTTGACCAATTTATTCTTGTGTAATTTAATCATGTGAACAACAATTTAACGGGGTGGATTTCACTCTGATCAAACTAAAATTTACTCCACAACCTATATGAGATGATGAGTGGTTAAGATCTCAGAAAATAAACCCTAATGATTATCCCAATATACAAAGACATTTTGCTGAAAAATAAAGAGGGGTCTCTCGTAAATTACTTTGAATTAGTACATCGAACTTGAATTGAGAATCAAACAAATTGAAAAGCGAATTAAGTGAACCTACCCTATTGAATTTATGAATTGAGGTAAGTTTCGAATCGAGAACTATGAACTTGGAAGCGAATCAGACAAATTGTAAATCAGGTAACTATGGTGTACAATCACTAAAAACTAACATATTCAGTAGTTTCAAATAAGAAAAGTGAGCATACATGACCTATATCATTGCAGGGGAATCAATGAGTTACTTTATAATGTGCTCTAATAAAAATAAATAAATAAATTCCAGCATTTTCCCAATATTTATATATTTTTATATTTTTCAGATTTTCTTTGGGGACAAATGAAAACTCACACAATGACAGGCACCGTGACATTAGTTTTCAAGGTAGGCCCTGATGACCTCTGTGACCGTGAGTACGTGATTTCCAACCATGGTAGTTGGTGACGAAATCCAAGGTAATAGTTCATGTTAATCTAGATTTTGGCATCCAAAGATCGAAGATATGCAATCATAAGTAGAAGAATGCAGCCACGGATCTACAAATACTGAGTCTAGCTTCCAAGTCATGCATAGAGAATGAAGATAAAAAAGAACATCCAAAGTCCATACAATGGATTTTCAACCGGACATTCACAGAACTTGAGGTCGAGCTATCTCCCGAGACAGGGAGAACTGATGCATGTCAAACCCATGACCCATTGATCCACCAAGCATATTGGGCGCAGCCAATTTATTGTGGGATATAAGTTAATTAGGAGTTTTGACTTATCTAGAAGTCTTTAGATTAGGAATTCAGTTTGATTTGGATTTGATTTGTTTTTAAATTATTTTTAGCAAGTTTCTAGGAGATCTAGTGTGCATTAATGATTTAGTTTCCTTTAATGTTTAAGAACGTAAATTCCTACTAGGAAAGGGGATATCCAACCCTTCATTTAAGTATGTAATTCCTCCCATTGGCAGAGATAGCTTTTGATTATTCAATAAAGAATTGTTATGGGTATCTTGTATCCCTATGCCTGTGAGTCTCTCTCTTCGAGTGAAGATTGCCCGTGTGAGTTGAATCTCGAGAGGGATTCGGCAAACACCCTTGTGGGTCTCCACATTCATTCCAGACTCGTTCGCAGTTCCGATGCTGCATTAGAACTTCTGAAAACTGAGAGAGAGAGAGAGAGTAGCCCTTAGACTCAATCTCGGCATTGGACAACACCTAATCCGTAAAGGGACCATAACTTCTCAAAAAAAAAAAAAAAATCGCCTCATATTCTGTATTACAAACTTCAAGGACAAGAGATGGTTAGCTTCAGAAGCAGGTCCCTAGGGGAAATTTAGTTCATACTCAATTACAGCTAAAGAAAACATCAACCAGTTCTGGCCTGTAATCTTTTATGGCACCGACAACGAGGGTGAAATCATGTAACGGATACATTAATTTATAGATGCATATTAGTGCCTGAAAGAGAAAATTGGTGAGAAATACATTCTGGTTGCTCAGATACCTAGGTTGGTGCAAAGAGACAACAAACCATTTTGGAAGTAAAATGTCTGTCTGGTTACAATTTTCAACCAGCAGAATATAAGACTTCCTAAAAGGCAACTAAGTTGTATAAAATTAATTATTCTTGCAGGAGCAAACATGCAAATGGGAATATTTTGCCTCCACAACGTTCTCTCTCTTTTTCCAAAAATAAATAAATAAAGGGGATTCCAGGTATCGCAATGCTTCTCTTCCTCTTGCCAAACAGAAAGTAAATATCTTTATAAGCATTAAAGATGAAGCAAGTATGAAAGGAAATAAACAAAACACAGTAACTCCTTGGGGTAGCTCAATTGGCCTAAGACCACAGTTTGCACTCAGAGGTTGAGGGTTCGAAACTACACTACCACATTGGAGCCACAAGGGGTTTACCCAACTCCCCCTGGGCCCGAAGGGATTATTCTAGCCGAAAGGGCCGGGACACCCTCCGTTATAAAAAATAAAATAAAATAAAATAAACAAAACACAGTATAGACAAAGGCATACCAGTTACAAAAAGCCTTTTTGTTCTTATGTAAGGTGTTTGATTTGCATCTGACTTAGCCGGCAAATCCACTAAATTCTGCAATTTATCCCCACCTGGAAAGTCATGAAAACATGAAATTCATAGCATTAAACAGAATATTCAAACCCCCAAAAAATAAATACTAGTAATAAAAATCGCTACTTGAACTTCAATCCATGTGTTCCATTTCACAGAAAAAAAGGGGGTATCTCCATGTGATATATTAAGCCATAAATAAGCCATCACCACTGGCACCATTTACCAAGCAGAAAATTTTGTACAAAGAATAATCGATTCAACTATGTAAATTTAAACTTTGCATAGTGTTCCAGTATTCACCAAATAAAAAGGCATCGATAGAAAGACACAACAGTAAGATTTGGCGCTGTTTGCAATATCCCTTTTTGCCAAATTGCACTTTACAACGACAAGAGCCACAGTGGAAAGTGCTCACTAATGCAACAGGTTGTAGGTTCAATCCATGTTACCAATTAGGGAAGAAAAAAAGGCTCTTTACAAATGATTGTTCAAAATGGAAACTTATAGATAATTAGGACACGTTTGTACATTGAAAAATCCACGGAAAAGTAACAGATTGAATTTCGGATTTCTGCACCTATTCTTTCTTATCTATTTGGTGCAGCTGTAGCCACCATGGAAAACGTGGGTTTTTTTTATTCCGCTTTTAGCTCATGAAGCAAGAAACATATCGTCCAGCAGTGAATTTTAAGGAAGTTGATGCCGAATCTGACAATTCATTAAAGGAATTCCTGAGACCAACATTACTGGCACAGATAGTATTTGAGCAGATCCTACATCACATAGTTTCACAGCTTTGTGTCAGAAACTGTGATCCTACAATAGGTAAAATGATGATGCTAGCATGAGTGTCAATGATGACCCACATCCCTGTGGTTGCAGCAATGAGCATCTTCAACAGTGCTACAAGCTCTCCATGATGTCAGTGCAGACTGCTCAACCAAACAAAAAACTAGAAGAACAGAGTTTACAGATGTATGGATAGTAACTAACTCTCAAAAAAGAAAGAACTAAAAAAGAAAAAAGAAAAAAAAAGAGGTATGCTGATTGAAATAATCGGGCACGAAGCTTCCTAAATGGGATTAGTAAGTTAAATAACAGTACTTTGGTCACTTTGTTCTTGATTAGAAAGTAAGGTTGGTAAGGAGCCATAATAACATTGAAAGTAAGCTTGGCTTTTAGATGTTATAACATTTGAATTCTACCTTACAAAGAAGCTAAGGATTGTAAATTTAGGGCATTCTGAGAACAGAGAAGTCCATCCTTGAATAAAGGAAAAAATTGTTTCATTCAAGTTTTCTCTATTAGGACATCTTTATGTTCTTCTTTCTAATTCATTCTAGTTAATCTTTGAAAAACACTTTCTTCTTCTTCTCCCCCCATCATCAGGTTAAAGAGCAATCAAAATTGGAAAAGGTAATGGAAACAAGAATGTCAAACCTTCATAATCCTTATGATCCGACTCATAATTTGAATCTGGCTGAATAGACAAAACCCCGGGCACACCTGCAAAAAAATATAAGTGAAGCTTCACTGTTTCGGCACAGACATTGCAAAGTCAATCAATGCAAACACCACACATCCACACATGTACACTCACCGGCTAGTTCCCGACCACATTCCTCATCAAGTTCACAACAAAAACCAAAATGATTTTGCCAAGAAATGTGGTAAATCCGCATTTGTGCATCCTTTTCGCTGCACAGATTATACAAATGCAGCTAACATGAGAATGAAACCAAAGAGTCACACACAAAAAAAAAAAAGAAAAAAAAAAACGTAAAACCCGACACAGGTTCTTAACTTACTCCCCCAAAACCTTTGTCAGAGTTTGTGAATAATAGTCCACCGCCTGTGCCTTAGTGACAACTTCAACAGGTGGCTTTCCCATGCGAACAAGCCAGTATTTCGAACTGCCCTCAGCCAGAAATTCAGAAGTTCCTCCGCTGGATTTAGATACGTCTCCCGATGAAAAGTTCGATAAACTATAATCCTTTTCAAGCGACTGGAAATGTATATCAGGCCTAACAGACAATACTCCAGGCAGACCTACACCATAAAGAATCTATAAAAAAAAATAGAAAAAAAAAAGGAAAAAAAAAAGATCCTTTCCTCAGAGTTCACTCAAACACCAAAAAACAAAGCAGTTGTATCTCACAAATACAACGGAAATAACTATCAGTGCATTTCGACATGCATCAAACTGCAAGCTCTTCAAATTTTTGGTGAATGATTATAATCTTTTCCATGGTGTTTGGGAGGGCATGGAAATTGGAACACAAAATCTTAAGCACAGCAAAGTATCTTCAACTCGTCCATCCAAAACAAATATCAGTGACCAGGGCGACATTCATCGACAAAAGAAAAGTTCAAGAAAACAATATCCTTAAGTCCTAACTGCTGTGATATCCAATTTGCCTGCCACCCCAAAATGCACAGTGCAACATACAATCATCCTTTGTGCCTACATAGACATACTCATAACATAGATACCAGGAACTTCATTTCTCTTCCAAACACCTAGATTTCTTGCATTCATTTGGCACTTGCACATTAGATATAATGAGTGCCTCTTTCAGCATAAATACAATACAATTATGGAAGTTTTGCAAAATGACTGACTGTTTTACGAATTCATTAAGCTTACCTGCAAGGCGCCGAGAGGTTCCTTTATCGATTTCGCAGCAGAAACCGAAGTGGGTCTGCCAGGAAAAGTGGTAAATGCACATCTGAGCATCCTTTTCACTGCAAAAAAACAGAAACCTAAATTAGAATTCGGATTTCATGACCCGTAAACAACAACAAAGGCCAGTAAAAAGCCACAAGTGGCAGCTTCACCTTCCCAAAACCTTGGCTAAGGTCTTGACGTAATGGTCGATAACATCTGATTTTGAAGAAACCCCATCTGGGGGTTTCTCCATGACAACAACCCACTGAGTAGAAGGGAGAACCCGAGGTGGGGAATTCGATTCCGCTGTCATCGTCTCCTCTGTAGTTGATGATAAGGCATTGGTGGAGGCGATGGGGGTTGTTGGATTGAGAACCCAAGAACGGGTGGGTCTGGGAGAGTGGGCTGAAAGGGGAAATGGGGTTTTGGGGAAGAAGAGATTGGAAGAATTGGAGAAATGGGTTTTGGATGTGGAAGAAAGAGGAAGGTGGGCAAGGGTTTTGCATTTGAAAGTGAGGGTAGGACCTGTGAGCATTCCGATTGCTTTGGGAGGGAAGGCAAGCTCCATACCACACGCTTTTGTGAATTGGATTCGAAAGATATCTTTCAAATGAGAGATAGAAAGAGAGAGGGATGGATTTTATTGAAGAACAGCGCATAGGCTTTTAATAGCCGTTCGATAGGAGGGAGATCTCCCTTTGGCCTTTGATGCCCAGCCCTAAGACCTAGGACCTAGGGAAAGTCCCAGTCGTCCAGTTTTTTCTTTTTTACTTTTTTGATATGGAGGTTCCCACCCTTGGGTACTCCATAGAGGGAAGTCAGTAAACTCCCTCCTAGCACTAGTATAGTAGTACATTTTCAAATCTACAACCTTCCGTAGTTTTAGGCCAACTAAACTACCAATTAGGATTCAATCGTCCAATTAAAAAGTTGCAAAATGAACAGATCCTACTGTTTATTTTTCAATTATGGAAGAAGAGGGTTGATGGTAGGGCTGTCAAAGGGCCGAGCCCGGGCCGGGCCGGGGTAAGTCCTTACCCTACCCTCATATATGCGGGCCGGGCTAGGGTCGGGTCAGGGCTGAAAAAAATGATTATTTTTTTAATATTATCATATATAATTATTCTTCTATACCATAATGCTAACTCACCTTTATTCGAGGGGCAATGTAAAAGTCAATCTTTTTGCAACACTTCTAAAAGATTCCACAAAACAAGTTACTTCATCATTTTATAAAGATATTGGTTAGGATTAAATGAAATAAGGTAATGTGATAGTATTGTGACATGAAACTAGGAAATACACTTTTAAATACCTTAATACACTAACAATAGTTACATAGTTTAAATAATGTGCTCGGTTTTGTTTGTTTTCAGTCTTAATAGTTTAAATAATGCGCTCGGTTTTGTTTGTTTTCAAGTTATTATTAAGATTGTTGCAGTTGAAGTTTTGCTGGTTGTTGCCTTTTTTACTAGTTTATGTTCTATATATTTTTATAAAGCAATAATGTGAACCATGAGAATATGTTTGGCAAGTCTCGTGTCTGATTCAATTAAATTTACTTCAAATAGGCATTAGACTTATTCCAAATAAATTATTTGTATATGTGGTTCAAATAAACATTAGACTACTTTTGAGTTAGCATTAACCCTAACTTGTAATTCTTCGAAAAATCACCCTTGGATTTTATAACAAAACAATTAAACTTTGAATACCGAAGATGAATGACAAAGATGATTTGATTCAAGAGTCACAAACTTTTAACTCCGAATGTGGGGTCCACATGAATGAAACAACAATAGTCATAAAAGTAAGGGTATAGAAAGAAATTGGCATCGATCAATTGTTAGAGGTTGAAACTTAACCTCACTTAATGATAATGTTAATGATCATCTATCTAAACTCTCAACCTTCAATAGTTTACATTGGTGAAAATCAATATGATGAATGACAACTTGAATTCCCTTTTCATTTAAGAATATGTTCGTGTTGGGCAAACATAGAATCAAACATATCATTCAAATGATAACATCTAATTAAATACAGGTGGCAATATTGTGATCTATGGGGATATCCATTAAAATTCTTTCAAAGCCTTGGTTATTATTGTTTGACAAAATATTAAGCCTCTATCTTTAATTTCTAATTAGAGTAGTTCTTTATGTATTTTTTTTAAAAGTCTCTATATATGTATTCTATATTATATATATTATTTATTTTATATATTAATAGACAAAGGGCCGGGCCGGGCCCCCTCGGGCTGGCTAAGTCAAGCCCTAGCTCGGCCCTCAAGGTTGCGGGCTTTTCAAAATAGGGCCCTACCCTACCCTCGGGCTTTAGGGCAAAAAGAAAAGCCCTTGCTTTGAGGGCTTTTGCGGGCCGAGCCGGGCCGGGCCCCCTCATCAAAGGGCCGGATTGACAGCCCTAGTTGATGGTGATGAATTAGAGGATTGCAAAAGGTGGGCCATTTTATCCAATGGTTCTTGTTCATCTGAATAACCAGAATGTCATAGTAGTAGTACACCGGATGATCCCAACTTTGAACTTTGATGTGGACTTCCATTAGACAGGCATGATGAATGCTATGGTTTTTTTTTTTTTTTTTTTAACTGTTAAAAAGAAGGCACGGCCTTAGCATTTCAAAGGGAAGGTATATGGGCAATATCTCTTGTATATTTCTATTATGAATGTGAATTGTAAATGTTGGGGTACCCTTAGCATTTCGAAATAATAGATATATTTGCTTGTTGATAGTTTGAATGTCAACCCAATTGAAAAGTTACTTTGTAATCTTTCTCTTAAGTCCAGCATTTCAAACGTTAGATGAATAAGGAGTGTTTGAAATTTCAGTTAGAGGACAATATTAGTAGAGTTTCATAATCTCCATACAAGAATTCTCAAAATTCTTGCAAAAGAACATGTTCTAAATTTGTTGGGACCCATTTGTTTGCATTCAATTGAATACACTCGAATCAATGATCAAGTGAGCTCAAACATAAGATTATTAAGGTGGTGAGAGATAGAGGATATAGGATGAAGTTATAGACTGACTTTGGCTTTTGTATTAAAAAAATTATTAGGGCGATGGGTACATATTCATCATTTTCCATTGAAGGAAGGATAATTTGATGGTCACTTTTGATGAGCACTGGGCTTCTTTAGATCTGAACATTTGATTCTGTTTTGGTATCTTTTAGAAGCCCAGTGCACAAAACACAAAGGTTTTAGAGGAATAGCTTTTCAATTGTTGCTAGGAGCTTTCAATATGATCACTATTAATATACATAATCAGAATTGTTTAGTGTCCGAACATTTGGGTGTGCCTAAAAGCAGTTCTTAAGTTGTTTACTTGTTAAACAAACTTTTTAGATGTCCAGATCTGTTTAAACTTGTTTTAGATTTGTTTGAATTTGGCTTAGTTTGGAGAATCCTGTTTCACATAGAGTGGGAATTGTAATTATTTTATTGTACAGAAATATAAAAGTGTTAAAATTGTTATTAATAAACAAGTAGCTAGCTTTGCAAACTTTGTTTTGAGTGTTGCCTTTAATTTTCGCTCTAGTCTTGACTCTTGATCATAGAGCTCTGAGTTTTTACTTTTTTAATTATGAAGGAAATTGGTCCATAGTATCTTTTTTGGGCCTTTGGTCTGTCATTTTCTATAGATGATGTATGCATTCGCTTGATTTCATGCCCTAGGCATGCATGGCTATGGTGGGAGATGGATTTGTAAGGTGCACCAGGATCATTAATTAAGGAGATGAAATGAGGAAGATGGAAGTGAAATGTTAAGACTGTAAAGAATGGAGAGCATGTATGGCCCTGAATACAGATAGAGAGAAAAAGAACTTGCAAACCCCTAGGCTTTCATTACATGAGAGACAGTTGTTTGATAAGTATTTGGAAGAGAAAAGATGTTGTGTTTACTGTTTTGAACTAACACAAGAACTTGAATTGTTGCAAGGAAGCAAGTGTCAAGTGCTTTTGTCAGCAGTGGCCAACTTTTCATAATTTCAGCAGTTATTGAAGTCTTCCTAAACCATTGTGTGTTTGTTTTACAAGGGACTTGAAGTCTTGAGCCCACACACTTCACACTATAAGATGTCCCTAGCCCAAAGAAAGTCAGAAGAACATCAGAAATGTTTAAATTCAGTTCATCTAATGCAATTAATATTTGATTCCTCAATATATATAGCTTTGATGGGGTTTAAAGGACAGATGGAAGCAGCTGGGCTTTGATTGAGGAAAGATGAATGCAACCCTTTAACATAGCGATGGCCAAATTAGCTTTAAAAAAATATAATAGGATGGGTTAGAGTTGAGAGTTGATTGCCTTTCATTGCTTGGAAGGTGTTTTTGGCTGATAATCCTCACAGGACACAGACAATTGTTAAGGTCTCTCTATCTATCCAATGAGCCTCGCATACCTTGTCACTTTCAACTGACTATGGGTGTAGGGCTGGATCTCTTGATCCTTGGATGATATAGGATCCACGTGAAAGGAAAACAATGGAGGAAATCAAGATTTTCTCCTCTCTTCTTCTCTGTTTGACTCTGTTCAACCAGTACAGTATAGGAACTCTGGCATCTTGGGTGGATGGAAAATATCCTGCAGTGCACTTTTTGCTTGTAGCACTGCTCATCATGCACCTGTATTAATATTACTTCTCAATTTAACAACTTTTACAATCAGACACATGACAACTGTAAGACACCCTTTGTTTCATTGTACTAGTAAAGCAGAGTGTAGTGGGTCTAACTATTCCCATTAACAGTCGATTGCTAGTGAGTCACCTAAAGATGAAATGTGAAATCTTCAAGTGGAAATGACTCCAATCTGACAGTAAATATCACACATGGACGAGAGAGAGAGAGACATATCAATTGTAGAAATTTCGACTAATGCACTGCTTTGACAAGAAATGGGTTCCCCTTGACTCAGATTTTTCCCATCTGCATGAAAATTTACTGTACAGGCACCTTTTTATGCTATTATATGTCCCTGTTTAATCACATTACAACAAAATGCTTGCTAACAATAATCTTACTTTGAAAAAAAGTAAGTATAATCCCTCAGTAAAAAGTAGCTATAATTGTATCACAACTTTACGTAATGTAGATGTCATAAGCTCTCAAAATCAAGTTGTACACGAGCTTTCCTATTCAAGAAACTAGTCACAAACGCCTGTTACAACCGAAAGATATTGATAGAATGAATGAATGTTTCTCACCCTCTGTGCAATCTAATTATGTTGGAAACTTTACATTGTCCATTTCCAAGCTTTCGTAGTCATGTCGGTCCTTTCATTTGTATCTACACTTAAAATTACTGTATGTACTGTCTCTTGATCCAATCCAATATTTTTTTATCAAAGACGGATTTACTGAGTGGAACTTCAGAAGAAAGAAAATAGAAGAAAAGCTTATGTTTATTGTAGTATTATCGTTACAAACTACAAAGACCACACTGTCCTTCGGGGTGAGTTTGTGTACAGAGAATTCTTGTAATTGTGAAAATCCAATCCCAAAAAAATGAGCTTTATTTAGTTTGGTCGGCACATAACCCATGGAAGTAAGATACTTATGCAGTCATTTTCCAAGCTTTTGAGGGGGGAAAGGGCCAATTAATGAGAGTAGATGGAGAAGTGAACTAGAGGAGCCCAATTCTAGGATGCCCTTGAAAGAGTGTCATCCACTTCTGAGATACTCTCCAAAACTGGCTTCCAGTTATTGCTGCCTCTCCTACTGATCATTCTCTGCTGACCTAACCAATTGCTTGGTCTCTCACACTGCAACTGTGGTGTCAATGTGCATTCCTTGGGCGTTCCATTGCTTTTATCTGCTCTACTTCTTTTGGAAGAACTAAGCTGCATAGACTTGGATTTGGCTTTGGATTCTTTCTGTAGAGTGTAAGCAGGAACAAGGAAGTAAATCTTTCCCTTCCGAAGCTCGGCGTCTGGGTGCAAGAAGGATGGTTTTTTAACCAATGTTTCACCTAAAGGCTGAGCTAGAACATGCTTTGGATTGGCTTTCATCACCTCTCCAGCCGTGATTTTCTGTCGATACTCATCGATGCTCCCATCTACATGTAACACTCTAACAACGTCAAGTGCGCCACAGGGAAGAACACAGGCGATGCAACACCTTAGACAGTTACCCATCTCCTGCTGGTCCGAGGCTCTTTCTTCTTACAGATGAACAGCTATTTCTTCTAATAGTTTGTTGGATGCAGCCTTTGTATCTGGAATGTGCATCAATCAATGCCTTGATAGTGGATGGATTAGTGTGTAGAATTAACAAAAGAGTGAGAGCCAAAAGCCTTTGTTGGGCCCCTTTTGCCCCCCTAATGCCATCCTTACCTTTACAAAGTATGTCAATTGCTAAGAGAGAGAGCAAGTGGGCAAAAGGGCAAAGAGCTTTTGAGGCGTGGATGTGTGTCAATGCATCATTTGAGGCAGAATGATTGGAATCAACGTATCATGGCAATGAGGGATGATGGCTCTTGTTCTTCACCCCAAGTGCAGATATGAAGAGGAGAGGTAATAAAAGAATACATGTGAATGCTCTTTCTTTCTTTATGTGATTTGTTTATTGATTGAATGCTTGTTTTTTTCTTCCATCTCGAGACATGGGGAGGGAGGGACATGTCCATGGCTCGGGTGCAAGCAGACACGGCAAATTCGGTGGCTAGTTCCCACCTTTTCTGTAGGGATTTGTATTGCACGACGCACACAGTGGGGTGGGTAAGAGGCGTTTTCTTCTTTTGTTTACTCTTTTTTTTTAAACGTGGGTTGGAGAGTGTTATCTTTTATGTAATGTTGGAAGTAAACAAAGATGAGTTGAAATCAGCTGGCAACAGTAACACCATCATCCATGTCTACGTGAGCATGTGGGTCGCTTTCACATGGAGATGGGAGTGTATCAAGTGAGGCTCAGGTTAACATGCAGGCCTGTTGACCATACTATGATATGTGTATGTGGAGTTTGGGTTGCAAATGGGTAGGCCTTTGGATTCTGCCTGGGTCCTATCATAGACTTCAAGAAAAGATTTTGCTGAGACAATCACCCAGAGAGTGCCACTTCTGTGGGGCCCACTTCTAGGCACCCATTTTACATCAGTCCCAACTAGAGCTCCATGATGGGAATTGGGAAGGATTCTGGCAGTTGATTCTTTGGACAACTTCTAGTTCTGACCCCTCTACCACCTCAAATGAAGGATCTTTCGACCCATCTTGAGCTCCATCTCTATCATGTTTTCAGTTGGATCTGAAAATTCCACCATCCACATCCCCTAAATTTAAACTTGGAATAAGGGTCTGGCGTCTTACATGGGCCCTGCGGAGATGACCCATTTTCATCCATAATGTTTGGGAAGGTCAGGACAGAGAAATTTAAACGACAATTCCAGCATTTTGATGGATGGCTTGCATAATCCACAGAGTTAGTAAAATAGAGGGCCGTCAGTATTCATACACTCATACTCAATGAGCAAAAATACCATTTTTGTTGGGTAATCAGGAAAAACAGAGCCAATAAAACACGCTACGGTCAGTTCAGCATTCAAAGAAATCATCCTCTTCTCCATTGTGCGAACATATTGATAGATGATCTCACAAGAGTCTCGTATTGATATATTCCAATTCCAGAATGGGTAGTCTCGTTTTGATCACATTTGAGTTGTACGAGGTGTGTGCATAACTTCGCTTGTATTTGTTAGTCAAATGAAATAGGAACAGAGTAGTGGTCTCGTCTCCAACTGAAACAGTGGATTGGATTTGGCCCAAGGCAAATTGACCTCCTCATTCAAATCTAACACTGACAACTCAAGCCCATGGTTTTGATTGGAAATTGAAAAATGGTGCACTCTGTATGAGGTCCCAGCAAAATCTGGCCACTGACTAGGAAATGAGTTTGCAATAGACTCAATTTATCTAGGCCCTGCTCACGTGTTTTTCTTTGTAAAAGAAAGCAAATAGCTAACTGTAATGCACTAAATGCAAGGAGACTAGGCTCAGGCCTCGACTGTAGCGGATCTCGTGCTGGGTTTCGCCGGGCCCCACCTCAAGGGTCTTCGCTGCCGCCGCTGCATGTCGCCCCCGTCGCCGGAGAACAAGCGATGTTGCGCTGTTACCGTCGAAGGAGAAGAAGACCGGAAGAGGAACGATTCCGGTTCCTGTTGTAGAGAAACAGAGGAGGAAGAAGACCCTGATGGGTCGGTTCCAGCTTGGGTGAGGTCGGGTCAAGTTTAACCTGGTTTCAAAGCCCAAAAGCAAATCTATATGAGTTTTTGAGAAATTTATCTGTGTTTTTGGCAAATATATATGAGTTCCCGACAAATTTATCTGAGTTTTTAACAAATTTATCTGAGTTTCTAACAAATTTATCTGAGTTTTTTTGAAAATTTATCTGAGTTCTGAAATAAATTTCTTTACGTTCTAGACAAATCTATCTGAGTTTTGGCTAATTTATCTGAGTTATGGGTGTTCCATCCCACTGCATCAACATGTGGCTTTCGTCTCACACGACATCCCGTTTGCTGCGCTTGTTATTCCTTTTCATCTTTGTTGGTTCTCTGACACAACAAACTTTGATTGGCACTTTGCAAATTATGTGGACTTTTTTTTTTGCATTTTTTAAGCACTTGTTTGGAATTCTATCAAATCTGCTCTAACTTTTCTTCAGTTTTTTTCTGTAATGATAGTTAGAGTCAGAGTTAAGGTAGCTGTGACTAGGAAATGAGTTTGCAATAGACTCAATTTATCTAGGCCCTGCTCACGTGTTTTTCTTTGTAAAAGAAAGCAAATAGCTAATTGCAATGCACTAAATGCAAAGAGACTGGGCTCAGGCCTCGAGTGTAGTGGATCTCGTGCTGGGTTTTTGAGAAATTTATCTGTGTTTTTGGAAAATATATATTAGTTCCCAACAAATTTATCTGAGTTTTTAACAAATTTATCTGAGTTTCTAACAAATTTATCTGAGTTTTTTGCAAATTTATCTGAGTTCTGAAATAAATTTCTTTACGTTCTAAACAAATCTATCTGAGTTTTCACTAATTTATCTGAGTTATGGGACAAATTTATCTGAGTTTGGACAGACTTATCCGAGTTTGTGGCAATTGTACTTGCGTTTTTCTAAATTTATTTACACTTTTTTGAAATTTATTTGGATCTTTTAAAATTGATTTTCATATTTTGAAAATTATTTGCGTCTTTTTAAATTGATTTTCATCTTTTGAAAATTTTTAGATTTTTTGAAATTTATTTGCGTCTTTTTAAATTTCTCTATGTTCTTTTGATATTATAGCATTTTTTGAAATTTATTTGCATTATTTCAAATTTATTTGTATTTTTTGAAATTAGTTTTTGTTTTTTTAGAGTTTAATTTTTGTTTTTTTAATTTTATTTACATCTTTTGAAATTTATTTTCGTCTTTTGAAATTTATTTACATTTTTTGTAATTTATTTTTGTCTTTTGAAATTTATTTAGATCTTTTGAAATTTATTTGCTTGCTTGAAATTTATTTTATTTTTAGAAATTTATTTGAAATTTGTTTCCTATTTTTTTAACTTTATTTGAAAATCTCATTTGTGGAATTTTATTAATCGTGATTAATTTAATGGTTGTTGATCATTATTAATGGCTTATCCCACTAATCATGGGATATGATTTGAAGAAAGGGTAAATTAGACACTTTAGGTTTTCAAATTTGGAAAAATGACCTTTCACACTATAAAAAAAGATTGTGGACCTAAGGCAATAAAGTGAAATATTCAGGGACCTCTCGCCGAATCCCCCTATTTAAAATACCTTGTTATTATCAAATGATCCTTTGCAGGGATGCCAATCTAAGGTGTGTCCGTAAAGAGAATCACATATATGATCAGTGTGTTCCAACAGTCGTATTCCTCTCTTCAGTAAACAGCATAAAACATAAGATGCTAGCCAAACAAGACAAATCAGCATGACAGCTAAAACTTAAATTTATGGGAGATTATGCAACAACAAAATTGCGTAATTTATAAAGTTGAACTGAGTAACGAATATATTTTGACAAACAGATGCACCCAAACAACAACTGAAGTTTATTAGCTGATCTTTTTTTAATGTGGAAATGATTTAAAAACTAAATGCACCTAATGCAGCTAAAGTCCTTCAGGCTGGCTGTGTTTCAAAATCTGGAAATGATTTAAAAACAAATCAACTAAAACTAATTTCTTAACAATCACCAACTGTTCCATGAATGTGGATGCAAAACACACAAAAACAAACAAGTTACCTTAACTAATATATATAAAATGTCTCGGCAAATGAGTCATGGACAGGTTTCATCTCCTAGGAAAAAAAACAACAGAAATAATCTCACTTGGTATTTGCAGGAATATGGTCCCTAAATAAGCACTAGGTAAAAAGGGCCATTCAAAAAGAATACCAAACAAAACCAGATAGGCTAATGGACAATTGCATTCGACATTTCAAGATACCAACATTCAAGAGACTGCATTCATGGCTTATCTACATTCGAGTTCAATTTCCTGAATTTTTCTTTTCTGGCCACTGGCACCAAGTTACTCATCAGTCATCATCCTCTGGATCAAAGTCTTTAACCTTCACGTCAGCATCTTCCCCATATTGAATGCAGCTGTCTATGTGTGACAACACATATTGGATACTGCCAAAAGGAAAGAGAAGAAAAAAAAATCACTAAAATACACTTGCATATCAGAATTTTCTACTTACAAACACACAGTTACCAATAAGCTTAAAAAAGCGAGAGAGAGAGAGAGAGAGAGAGAGAGAGACCTGCTTTCCTTTCTGAGGTCCAAAGGCAAGAAACTCACCATGCTAAATTCATCCACCTGACAATGACACACAAGTCACAAAAGATGTAACGAAGAATCCAATATAGAACCCAGCACTTCCACATATATATCACTGCAACACACCAGTACTTTCCAATGCACTCATCTTTCATCCAATGGCATAAATGGAGAAAATACCTAGCTCCATGAATATTATTAATAAAAGCATATAGAACCCAGCACTTCCACATATATCACTGCAACACGCCAGTACTTTCCAATGCACTCATCTTTCATCCAATGGCATAAATGGAGAAAATACCTTGCTCTATGAATATTCTTAATAAAAGCCCAATATCGTGAAAATTGAATTGATACAGTCAACATAAAAGACAGCAAATGCCTAATAAGTCAACTCGGATCAGATGGCTAGCCATGACCAAAGAAGATAAGACTTTCAGTAAACACTTGAAGGCCAATCCAGCATGCATGTTCTACCGCTCATTCTTTACCATACCAACTTAATAAGAAACTAGGAAACATGTCAATCAATCCTGCCAACTTAATCAGCCACCACATGGGTAGACAAATGGTCAACAATCACAGAAATATTGCTGATTCAAACCATCCTATCCCTAGACCTCTCTTTACTGAACCACTACTCAAAACTCCTGAACCAATAGTAAGTAATGGTATTTGGTGGTCATAAATTCTCAATCAAGGTTATTTTTGCAGTCTATGGATCATACAAGAGTTGGTACACTTGTTGAATGGTCCGGACCAAGTGCACCAATCAAGGCATGCAATTTAAAATTTGAAACCATTTACTAATATGTATTGTCATTAATGCACACTGGGCCAAAACAAAAACAAAAAAGTCAAGTCACCTTTCTAACCGAAAATGAGCCAGTATCAAGTTGAACACTAATTGCTTGAAGGTTGATACTTCCAGAAAGGCCGTTGAGAGTGAGACCCCTTAAGGAAGGGTTGTAAGCCAATGCTTAAGATATAGCCTGATGCTGAACCTAACGAAGTAAAATCTCAACCACAAGGATGCAGAATCATGACACAGTATTTATTGAAAAGAGAAGAAAAAGGAGGGCCGTGCAGGCCGGGGGGTTTTGGAGATGCAGAATCATGACACAGTATTTATTGAAAAGAGAAGAAAAAGGAGGGCCGTGCAGGCCGGGGGGTTTTGGAGGCGGGTGGGGGTGGGGGTGGGGGTTTGGGGGGTTGCAACTTTTACCAAATAGACCAAATTACAGCTATGAAGGAACAAATCACAGTGCTCTACCCATTCTTGATCTGAAGCCAAATCTCCAAGCCTCGGGATGTTCCCAAATGCTACAGGGGAAACCCATTTCACCCAAAACCAATAAAAAACAACACACCATACTGATTATCTCTTTTTCTACTTTTTTCGGATTGGTAACGAATCTTTAACCCTCAACCTCAAGGTGGCAATAGTAAGCACCTTCCACCGTGCCATGGGCTCTTTTTGCTAACTCTTTTTCTACAACTGGTCTTTTATATGCCTTTTCTATTTCTTTTCAATTATCAAATATACAATTTTGCAATTTAGGTTATCTAAACTTTTACTTCAATAACCTAAGTTGCATCAAGTGGTATCAAAGAAATATGTGATTACTATCTTAAGCATCTGATTTGCATCAAAGGCTCAACCCTCTAAACTAATGCCCACAATTGTTTTGAGGACAATGGGACTAAAACACGTTGTACATGCATGGCTCGAACAGGCAGCATGGACCATTCAAAGGAGAACAGGCTACTTAAATAAATGAATAAACATAAATAGTCCACCTACTTGTTTTTTGAAATAAATAAATAAATAACCGCCATATTGCATTGATTATTGGCTTCCTACATTAACTTGAAGATTAGCGAAAGAACAAAGTATATTCAAGTGCATGTAGCTATTATTGACTTTATCTTTTAGATAAATGAAAGAGAGAAGTAGGTTCATGTCTTCTTAATAACTCACCAATTCCGCCAGAGCTTTATTTAGTTTGGCAAATTGAGGAGCCATATGTTTATTTAAATCTGACAGTAAGAGCCGTGCCTCTGGATTTAAAAAACTACACAACCAATAAACAGAAAGAATGATCAGGTCACTAAATAATTCAAATAAGCATGATAAGCAAGGATTTTGAAAAAGAAACGCACTCTTCAAGATGCCTTTTGTTTCTCACAAGGTCCATCTTGGAAAGGATATTGATATGGGGCAGCTCAAGTTGAATCATTGCTGAAAGAGATGCCATGCACCCACTTATGTACTTGGTTACATCGGTCATGAACTGAAATACAAGAAAATTCCAAAGTTAAGATTCAGGATTGATAAGCAGCTTTCCAGAATAGAAATAAAGAAAATTTAGTCAGCTATAAATTTATAACCTGTGAGTCGAGCAGATACACCGCACAGACATTGAAATTCTTGCGCTTCAGATGGTCCACAAAGTTGCGCAGAACTGGAACATGAGAAAAGAGTTCTATCTGGCCTGTACATCAAGAAAGAATTCAAAACTTGGTACAGAAAACCAGCCCATAGAAAATGTATGCACCGCAAGCCAATAGATGCATGCACTTTCTCATCTGTATGGAGTGCATCACATAACACGAGCAAAAACACACCCAAAAAATATCTCTCCTCCTCACCAACAGAACTTATTGGAATGCCAAAACTCTCCAAATGTAGCAACGCAAATTATGGTTTTTTTTATCACAGAAGACAGGTGATCATGGTTTAAAATATCAGCCGATACCGATCCAATAAATCGGTTTAAGACTCAGGTACTCAATATAGCGCCAAAATATCGGTCGGGACAGATATATTGGCCAAAACCACTCTCTCTCTTTTTTAATGTACTGGTTTGGGGGGGTGGGGGGTTTGGGTTAGAAAAATCCAGATCTATTCTAAATATTCTAAGCACGCAGTGGAGAAAAAGAAAAAAAAATGAACCTGATTTCAACACCAATACATCCACAGACATGCAGGAAAAAGAGAAAGAAAGAAGAGAAGAAAAGGATGATGCAGAACGGGCCATAAGTGATCCCGCCCAAGTAGATTAGGAATATATTTTTATTTCCTTTTATTTTCCCTAATTATTAGTTAGTACGTTTCTAATTGTAATTAGGGTAGTTTCCATTATTGGTTTAAATTTGCTTAGGCCCTAAGTGCTTCCAATCTTTTGTTGTTAGTACTTATCTCTTGTACTGCTCATTCTTTTTCAATGAAAGTAACCATTAAAAAAAAAAAAAAAGTTTACTTTTCTTATATATATTACATTGTAGAGATGAGAATCTCAGACTTTGAATTATTAAATAGAATCGTGGGTTTTCCCTCGGAGAGTTGCGTCCTCGTGTTAAAGTCTCTGTGGAGACAATTTGAGGTGTGTTTTGACACGTGCTTTGGCACCCACGCAAGTCCTAATCCTAGGGCCTATATCAAAGGAGAGAGGTAAGGAGATGGGCGTACCTGGCTGGGGGCTGCTGTCACGGGGTAAATTTTTCACACCAAAATTACACCGCGCGGCACTAAGAAATCTCTCAGTCAGCCTACCAACAATAACACAGCACAGCACACCCACAGAAATGCAAGAGCACAAAGGGACAATGCACAACTATTGATTAATTAGGCACCAGCCTGTTTCTCTTATTAATCAAAACTGGGAATTACACTCTTACAATTGTTTACAAGTACAATTACAAGCCAATCTCGGAATTACTCTCTGCCTCCCAAGTTTCCAACCTTGTAGCCATTTATATGGAAGCCTGACCATTCACTGCCTGCCACCAAGGATAACTGTTGCAACCATGGACCAATTAGAGAGTGCCAGCACCATTCCAGACCAACTGCATTAGAACAGTTATTCTCTGCACAGTTAGAAGCCACCTGCCTTCTAACTATTGGTCCAACTCATCTGCTAGTCAGCCACTGCAACTGCACAACTGCTGTGCATGTGGCTGCCACACAAGACAACAACCACCCTGCTAACTGCACAACTGCTGCACACATGGCTGTCACACAAGACAGCAACCACCCTGCTAACTGCACAACTGCTGCACACATGGCTGCCACACAAGACAGCAACCACCATGCTAACTGCACATCTGCTGTACGCGTGGCTGCCATGTCAACAAGCCATCCTCACAAGCACCAAACCTTAGCACCAGCCCAAGGGATGCAGCCAAGCCATCACCGTTCGGACCACATGGGCCCAGGCACAAGGGTGTGGTCCCCACGCACCAATTTTCCATCCGAGTCCCACCAACGTCCCACCAAGGCCATTGGTTTACTGCACCGCAGCACCTGCACGTTGCCGCTCGCAGCAACTGTAGCACCTGCACGTCTGTCTCTCGCAACAGCGTGTTATAACAACGGCGCACACCACGTGCAGCGCTTTACTGCACACACCACATGCAGCACCGCACCACGCGCGCGTCTGTCATCGCACGTCACCGCACCAGCGCCTGAGAGACACAGTTCATCCGCACCAAGGGACAAATGTACAGCAACTACCTTCCGAAACACAGTCCATATCCACCAATGGACTGTTGGTGCATCGGTTGGGTCTAGCACCAACCCACCGACCGCACCACCTGCGCACCAACGCAGCTTCAGCTCTTTAGGGGCTAACAACCCTCCCCCACCTAAGCTGCAGACGACCTCGTCTGTTTTTGAGTCAGATACTCAGTGATCTCCTTTTCAAATTGCCACAAAGTGGTTGCCTTCTCCCAAGAGGCTTCACTCTCCTCAGCACCCTCCCATTGCACCAAGTAACTTGTCCTCCGATTCTTTTTACTTTCACCCTCAGTCTTGTCAGCCAAAATCTTCTGAATTTTGCGAGTAAACTGAGCACGAATTGAAGGGGGTGCCCTCCGAGACACTCCTCTACTTGCATCGCTTGGATCTTCATGATAGGGTTTGAGAAAACTAACATGAAAGACTGGGTGCACCTTGATTCTTTCAGGTAGACTCAGTCTATATGCTAACTTACCCACTTTTAGAACAACTTCAAAGGGTCCATCGTACCTTGGAATCAGTCCCCTATGGACCTCCTTGGCACTGATTTTCTTCCAAATCTGGGGTGTAAGCTTCAGTAACACTTTGTCCCCGACTTGGAATTCTCTGAACATTCGATTTTTGTCTGCCCACTTCTTCATTCTGCGGACTGCTCTTTCAAGACAGTCCCTTGCATTTTCAATTAACTCTGTCCTCTCTCTTACGAATCTGTAAGCAGCAGGGCAGCTACCCTGGGATTTCTGCTTAGCGACTTCATGAGGTGCCAAAGGCTGTTGGCCTGTTGCCAACTCAAAGGGGCTATTACCTGTTGCCGAACTGCGATGCAGATTGTAGCAGAACTGTGCTGTATCCAGCAGATCTACCCAATTTTTCTGATTTGCAGTGACATAGTGTCGCAGATATTCTTCCAACATGCCATTTATCCGCTCTGTTTGCCCATCTGTTTGCGGATGATTGCTTGTGGAGAACTTAAGTTGAGTGCCAATCAACTCAAACAACGCAGCCCAAAACCTTCCGGTGAATCGTGCGTCTCTGTCAGACACAATGTCCAAAGGAATACCCCACAATTTGATAATGTTTTTGAAGAAGAGTTGGGCCGTTTTCTCTGCAGAAACAGCATGAGGCGCTGCTATGAACGTCGCATACTTAGAGAAACGGTCCACCACAACAATAATCGATCTACAATTGTCTACCTTCGGGAGATTGACAATGTAATCCATGGAAAGACTCATCCATGGTCTCTCTGGAATGGGCAGTGGCTCCAGCAGTCCTGCCGTTTTCATCCGTTCTGTCTTGTCTTGCTGACAAACAAGACACGTCTTCACATACTGTTCCACGTCGTTCTCCATTCGTGGCCAGTAATAGCTTCGAGACAGCAGTGCCAATGAACGTTCTTGGCCTGGATGACCAGCCCAAGGGGAATCATGAGTTTCTTTCAGCAACTCCTTCCGCAGACCCCCAGTCAGTGGCACAAAGGGACGATGACCCTTGGCATAGAGAACCCCTTCCTCTACCCAAAACTTCCTGGTTATGCCTTCAGCAACTTGCTTAAGCAACCGCATAGTCACCTGATCCTTTGTTGTTTCTGTCTTAATTTTGTCCAACATGGTCCCTTCAATTCGCACCAACGAATTGATGAATGACTCAGGACCTATGTTGCGACTCAAAGCATCTGCAACACCGTTGCTTTTGCCTGTTTTATACTTCATCTCATAATCAAATTCTGCCAAGAAGTCCTGCCATCGAGCTTGTTTCGATGTCAGCTTTTTCTGTGTAAGAAAGAAACTGGTTGCCGAATTGTCTGTTCGCACAATGAATTTAGCCCCCAACAGGTAGTGCCTCCATGTCCTAAGACAGTGCACTACTGCCGTCATCTCCTTCTCATGTGTGGAGTAACGCTGTTCAGTGTCATTCAATTTGCGACTCTCAAATGCAACAGGGTGATCTCCTTGCATAAGAACACCACCGATTGCACGATCAGAAGCATCAGTGTGGACTTCAAATGACTTCTCAAAGTCAGGCAGTTTTAATATGGGTTCCGTAGACACCCAATGTTTCAACCGATTAAAACACTCTTGGCATCTATCTGACCAGTTCCATGGTCTGTCTTTCTTCAAAAGGTCAGTTAGAACTGCAACCTTTCTCGAATACCCTTCGATGAAGCGTCTGTAGTAATTGGCCAACCCCAAGAAGGACCTTAGTTCAGTCACCTTTTTGGGTGTAGGCCAATCTACAATTGCCTGTATCTTCTTAGGATCCATTCTTACCTCCCCTTTACAAATTATATGTCCTAAGAACGTGATTTGAGCGCAGCCAAATTCACACTTCTCAGGTTTTACATACAACTGATGTGTTCTCAATGTGGACAGCACCTTCCTAAGGTGGTCCAGGTGTTCATCTAATGAATCACTGTACACCACAATATCATCAAGATAAACAACCACAAAACGATCAATATAATCACGAAACACATTGTTCATTAAAGTACAGAAAGTAGCAGGGGCATTTGTTAAGCCAAATGGCATTACATGGAATTCAAAAGAACCATAGCGTGTTACACAAGCTGTCTTCGGTTCATCTCCTTCCGCAATCCGCACCTGCCAATAACCAGATCTCAAATCCAGTTTGCTGAAGATCGTTGCTTTGGACAACCGATCAAACAGATCTGCAACTAAAGGAACAGGGTATTTGTTCTTGACCGTGATTTTATTGAGAGCACGGTAATCAACACACATCCGGAGAGCTCCATCCTTTTTCTTTTGGAACAACACCGGTGCACCATAGGGAGCTTTGGATGGTTGGATGAAGCCAATTTTCAACAGTTCATCCAATTGCCTCCTAAGTTCAGCCAACTCAGAAGGGGCCATCCTGTAAGGGGCCTGTGCTGGTGGTCGAGTTCCAGGCATCAACTCAATCTGATGATCCACAGCACGTCGCGGGGGCAACTCTTGCGGTAATTCTGGGGGCATAACATCAGCAAATTCCTTCAGTAACGACTGCACTTCTGCTGGACAGTCGTCTGAATTGTTCTCCGCTTCCACTAGTGTTGCCAATATGGTTAGATGGCCCTTCCGTAGACCATCCTTGATCTGCAGAGCAGATATTACCTGAACCGCCTCAGGTACTTTAATCTTTGGGACGAAGCATGGGCAGTGTTCGTCACCAACAAAGATTCCTCCCAAGTGTGGCATGATTGCCACCTTTGCCTTGATAAAGAAGTCGATTCCCAGAATCACTTCAAAGTCATCTAGAGGCACAATCATGAAATTGCAGAGACCAGACCATTGACCTATCCTTAGAGTCACATCGTTGGCCATTCCAGTGATGGGTTTTGCCTCTGAATTCACAGCTTTCATTCGACTTTGGCCTTTGGTCAAGGAGAGACCAAGTCGCGGTGCTACTCTTTCAGCCACGAAGTTATGAGTGGCACCTGTATCCACCATTGCTGATGCAGAATTCCCATTTAACGTCACTGCTACATAGATCAGGCTATTAGCATGTGAGGTTCCTTCATTCTGAATCGCATTCAGAAGTTGCAGAGGATTGACTCTACTAGGTTCCTCCTGTTTTCGTTCTTCCTCCGCAACAAGGGCATTCAGTTTCTCCTTTTTCGGGCAATCCCGAGCCCGATGGGGACCTTTGCAAATGAAGCAGCCAGAGTCTGTCTTGGAAGACTTTCCCTGCTGATTTCCATTCTGTGGCTGTTTCTCCTTGTTGCCACTGTCACCATTTTTCTTCTGGCCCTTCTTTGAACCACCTTTGTTGTTCTTGGGCTTACTAGCATCAGTATTCTCTGCCTTGGCTGCTTTGAAATCTACCAAGGCTTCTGCAGCAGCCATAGCAGATGGCAAGTCCTTGACTCCTTGCCTTCGCAACTCCGCCTGCGCCCAGCCCTGCAGTCCAGACATGAAGTTAAACAGTTTATCATCCTCTGACATGTTTTTGATGTCTAATATGAGGGACGAAAACTGCTTCACATAGTCTCGGACTGGACCGGTTTGCTTGAGTTTTCGAAGAGTCTCCCGAGCAACCCATGCAACATTGCATGGCAGGAATTGTTCCTTCAATTCCTTTCTTAGTGATTCCCATGTTATGATTGGTGCACGACCTGCACTCAAGTCATCGTCCACCCTTGTCCGCCACCAGAGCTTTGCATCGCCAGACAAGTACATGCTGGTGATTGTAACTCTCTCTTCTACAGGAATATGGGCAGCAGAAAAATACTGTTCCATATCCCACAAGAAGTTCTCCAACTCCTTTGCATTGCGGGCACCAGCGAAGGGCTTCGGTTCTGGAACTTTAACCCTTCTGTTCTCCGTAGAACCATTGGTTCGAATTGCTCTCTTGAAGAGAGTTAATTCGTCAGAGAAAGACTCCATCTGTTCCTTGAAGAAATCTGTGGCTGACTGCATATCAACCTTCAACTCTTCGATTTGAGCAACAGCTTCTGAAAGGGACAACTCCAGGGATCCAACTTTCTCTGTCAGCGCCACAATCTTCGGACCATGGGTGATATGGTCTGCAATGGTCTCAGATAGACCATCTACAGTCTCTTCCAGACGAATGACTACTTCCCGCATTTGCTCCAATGCATTCTTAGACATGGCTGTGTGAAGAAACGTACCAAGAGTTTCGAAAAACTTTGGCTCTGATACCAGTTGTCACGGGGTAAATTTTTCACACCAAAATTACACCGCGCGGCACTAAGAAATCTCTCAGTCAGCCTACCAACAATAACACAGCACAGCACACCCACAGAAATGCAAGAGCACAAAGGGACAATGCACAACTATTGATTAATTAGGCACCAGCCTGTTTCTCTTATTAATCAAAACTGGGAATTACACTCTTACAATTGTTTACAAGTACAATTACAAGCCAATCTCGGAATTACTCTCTGCCTCCCAAGTTTCCAACCTTGTAGCCATTTATATGGAAGCCTGACCATTCACTGCCTGCCACCAAGGATAACTGTTGCAACCATGGACCAATTAGAGAGTGCCAGCACCATTCCAGACCAACTGCATTAGAACAGTTATTCTCTGCACAGTTAGAAGCCACCTGCCTTCTAACTATTGGTCCAACTCATCTGCTAGTCAGCCACTGCAACTGCACAACTGCTGTGCATGTGGCTGCCACACAAGACAACAACCACCCTGCTAACTGCACAACTGCTGCACACATGGCTGTCACACAAGACAGCAACCACCCTGCTAACTGCACAACTGCTGCACACATGGCTGCCACACAAGACAGCAACCACCATGCTAACTGCACATCTGCTGTACGCGTGGCTGCCATGTCAACAAGCCATCCTCACAAGCACCAAACCTTAGCACCAGCCCAAGGGATGCAGCCAAGCCATCACCGTTCGGACCACATGGGCCCAGGCACAAGGGTGTGGTCCCCACGCACCAATTTTCCATCCGAGTCCCACCAACGTCCCACCAAGGCCATTGGTTTACTGCACCGCAGCACCTGCACGTTGCCGCTCGCAGCAACTGTAGCACCTGCACGTCTGTCTCTCGCAACAGCGTGTTATAACAACGGCGCACACCACGTGCAGCGCTTTACTGCACACACCACATGCAGCACCGCACCACGCGCGCGTCTGTCATCGCACGTCACCGCACCAGCGCCTGAGAGACACAGTTCATCCGCACCAAGGGACAAATGTACAGCAACTACCTTCCGAAACACAGTCCATATCCACCAATGGACTGTTGGTGCATCGGTTGGGTCTAGCACCAACCCACCGACCGCACCACCTGCGCACCAACGCAGCTTCAGCTCTTTAGGGGCTAACAGCTGCTCCATCACTATTTTCACATATCACCGTCATCAATCATCACAAATCAGCGCTCTACAAGGTAAGCTCCTTTCTCCTCCTCTTTGCTCTTCCTCTCCTTCTTTCTCCTCTTCTCTTTCTTCCTTCTTCCTCCCTTTCTCCTCCTATTCTCTTTCTTCTCTGTTTGCATTTACTTCTTCTCCGTTTTCATTTCCCTCTCCCTTTTCTTCCGTTTTTTTAACTCTCCCGAAAGGGCAAAAAGCTCCTTTTAGGGTTCACCTCTTTCCATCCGTCAGCCAAAGTGGGTACTTTAAAACCCTTGTCAATTCGTGGGATCCACAGTGGGGCCCGTCTATAGAAAATCAAAACCGATTAAAATGATTGTCCCTCTTTTATGTGGGCCCTGGACAAGTTTCATTCTAATAGGAGAAAGGCACACTGTCAAATTCATCAGTTGATCAATTTTAAAACTTCAATCAATTTGACAGCACCACATCTCCGATTCTAATAAAATTTAACCAAAACCCATATAAGATGATGGCAATTATTTTAAGCAGTTTAGATTTATTTTTTTAGGTGAGCTCCACTATGAAGCCTACAAAATTTTTAAAATATCCTCACCTTTTTAATTGCACCTTGCTAACAAACCCACTCAAAAAAAATTCTAAACTAGTCTAAAACAGGTGCCCCCTCTAAAATCTAAATTTCTAACTCCATTGGAATGTGATTTTTTTACAAAGCTAATAAGAGGTGATACTTAAATTGAATAGTTAGGATTTTAGATATGAGTTTCATTAATGAATTTATAAATTATAAGGATGGGCACAAAGATTAAACATCAAAACTTGACATATGTAACAATTACAAGTTAAACAGCGATACAGGTGATGAATTTGGGGGATCAATATTTTGGTATATAGTGCGTACTAATGGCAAAAGATATTCTCTAGCATTTTCTGATGTTTTGAATTTTTTTTATATTTTTTCAAATTTTTTGGGGTAAAAAAATTCACATCACGACGACTACAACGGATACTGCGACCGCATTAATTTTTAGAGTAGGCCGCGACCACGATCGATATTGCAATTTTAAACCATGCAGGTGATAAGTCTAATGGACGACCCATTCATAAATTACCAAACCAGAACTAGGTTAAAAGGCTGTCTCTAAGAAGCAAACTGGATACGTAGCTAAGGCATGGAAAACCCAAACAACTCTGAAAGTCACTGATGCAGATCAGGGCACCTTACTAACTCGCTGGCAATTCAAACCACAGTGCACTTGACACAGGTTGAAGCGCTCAAATCCTTGGGTTGATCAATGAAAGTTCTCTCATTTCCTCTTGCTAAGGCCAGACTCATTGGGTTGCCAGTAGTGATGACTCCAAATGTCGGCATCCATGGTGAATGTGTGAATACTCCATCCATCATTGGGCACCATCACATTTGCAAAGCCAAACAATATTGTAATATTTGCAAATTGAATGTGGGTAACAACCTAACAATTTCTTCCTGTTTCCAATCCCCCCACAAGTAAAAACATTATATTGTCATAAGCACACATGGCATTTACAACAAAGATAAAGAGAAGGCCAAAATGGTCACCTTGCTTAGCCTCCTGGGGGCCTTAAAAAATGAAGAGAAACCGTCAACCAAAGAAAAGAAAAGATGTCGTCTAGATACATGCCCAAACCCACCTTCCCTATCTCTCACCAAAACTCTAACCTTCCCAACATACCATCACCAAACTTCCACTTCACAAGATCATCGGTCTTTTCCAAGTAGATCTTAAGGATAATCCCTTCTTGGATTTCTTAGAAATCAATAATCTCGTTTGCAACCCATCAAGATCTACCTATTAGCAATGAAAATGTGGGTTAATGACTGATGGGAGCCCACTTCCAACCGATTAATGAGTATTTTGCACTAGTTATAATACACACCCTTCAGTACATTGCACTAGTTATAAAACACAGCCAAACTTACCGGTCTATAATGCTTTATCTCCACCAGACTCGGGGCTCTAAGGATCAAAATAATGGAAGTTTCTTTATGTGTCTTATTAAATATACCCCTCATGAAATTCATATAATATCTCCAAAAAAACCTCTCTTAAAGCACTTCCAACCAGCTTGATGAAGTAAAAAATTAAACCCTCTAGCCCAGGAGATTCAACTCCCTTACATTCCACATGATCCACTTACCTCATATTCCTCAAATTCTCTCTCTAGCTGATTAGCCGTATCTACAAAAATCAAAGGTAAAGAACACCATCCAATGTAGGTTTACCTGTCTCTCCCCTTTGTACAACCCTTCAAAAAATGAAGCAAGGTCTCTTTAACTTCCCCAGACTCCACAGTGGCTCCATTTCCACTTTTTATTCTACCGATAAATCAACCATAAGTTAGTAAGAAGCCCATACTCAAAGATTTATAAGGTATTCCCCAACTGATGTCACTTATATCAAAGAAAATAAGACCAACAAATTGCCAAATACATGTTAATAGGTCTAGCTGTAGCAAATAGTAATGCAAAGCAACCAAGTCTAAAAAGAAACAAAGTATAACCTATAAGTAGAATTAGGAAAAAAAAAAGCATAAATACCTGGGCAATCAAAAACAAGATAGTCATCATCTAAATAATTCTCTAATTCATCTGTCAACCAATCGTCTAAATTTTCTTCAAGGTGCCTGAAGCTCTCTTAAGGAATTCACATTGCACAAAAGAAACAGGGATAAATCTTCAATGATGATGTAGTGCATATACAGGTTGACTATACAATTTACATGCCATGATGACTAGTTGACGATGATGATAATAAGAAAGGGAAGATGATGATTTCACAATGTGATCAATTGTATTCTGCCAATTTCATTCCACTCAGGTGTGATGATATCAAAGAAAACTTGGAAGTTGTGGGGAAAGGCCCTGTCCCTAATTTCAATTGTTACTGGAAAGACTTTGTTGCCATTGCAATCAACAAAAACCAAAGATAGTAGACAACAAGGTTTTAAAACTGGACTCCAGGAATGACTCGATCCCCCTCAAGTCGAGTCAACTCAGCCAAGTCGGACCAAGTCACAACCTAGGCCCGATAAATTTTTAAAAATACCAAAAAGAACAAAAGAAAATAGTACTATGAATCTAGGATTTTAAGACTTCTAGCATTTCACTTATTAATAATGAGTTTTAATTTGTTGCAGGTAGCCAGGTACCCACATCTACATTCAATTAAATGAATAGTTTTACTGTTCTTCAAATGTAGGATCTTTAAAAAAAAAAAATGTGGTTTTGGTCTTCTACAATAAGTGCAAATGTTCCTAAGAGTCTCCCCCAGCTTTTTCCAATAAAAAAATAGGAAATAACTGTGTTTTGGGACCAAAAACCATAGAACCCACCCCAACAAGGTTACTCACAGGGAGACAGCTCCGCCTATTTTAAACCATTGTAGAAAGTGCTTTTGGGTTCAACTCCAAGCCAGAAGCTCATTCAAAAGCTAGTGTGGTAAAAGGGAAATCTAATATTTTGAATCAAAAAGAAAAACATAGAAGAAACCTACAATAACAGAAACCGTTTCGACAAAAAGAAATCTCTAAATAATCTCCTTCATTTCCTGCATATGTAACAAAGTCATTTTTACTTGGTAAATGTATCAAATTACTAAGTTGTTTCTACAAAGAACGGCAATAACTGGTGTTTGATGATAGCTGGAGAACTTGTTGATGACTAGAAAGCTGCGCCAAAGAAAGAAACATACAATAGTTTAAAAATGAATTGAATGCCAATAAAGAAACAGTTGTAAAGCTACAGATCATATCATCAGGGTAAAGAAGAATGGAAGCTAATGCACACAACCAACGCAGTTTATGAAAAAGATGATAAACGTAATATTCAGGAAGGGGACTTGTATCTGATTGGCGTTTAAAACATTCAAACAAGAAAAGGAGATCCATGTAGGATACACATTTTACTGCACACAAGTATTTAGGGCCTATTTGGATGTTTACAGAGTAAAATATTTACAGATTTAATTATTACAAGAATAAGATAGTATAGAATAGAATAATGTAATATTATAATATTGTAATATTTTTGGTGTTTGGCAATTGTTGAAGCATATTACAGATTTTCAATTGAGTTTTCTGGAAGGTGCTACGATTAAAGTAAATTTTATAATTAGAATAATTTTTATTTAAATACTTTTAATTTATATGTAATTTATCACGTCTGGATAAAAAGTAGTGTGATAAAGTAAACTTCAATTGCCACGTTTTTTACCATAAGTTACTTTTCTAACATATAAAACTATAGTAAAGTGTAGTAAAGTCAATACAATAAACAACTACTTTACAACTCTCTCTCCCACTTTATTTCACCACATACTTCATCTCAACTTACTTTACCTCACCTTTTACCATAATGGGATATCAATCTTTATTTTACTTTACCAAACCTGTGAACAGGTCACTTTTTATTTACCATATAAATCTACGATAAAATGTGATACAGTAAAGTCACACAAAAAGAACTACTTTACCAGTCCCTCCCACTTTACTACACCATAAATTTTATCTCACCTTTACTTTACCCCACCTTTACTGTGTTGTGACATTTACCTTTACTTTACTTTACTTTACTATATATGTAAACAAATACATCATTTACTCTACCACTTTGTAATCGTTATTTTAAAAGATTTTTATATTATAGAAAGTTTTCTACAGTGGGGAGCTGTAGGAAGAAATATTGAGTTTTTTTAAAGAAAAGAATATTTTCTTCAGTTTTTTCTTAGGTTACCAAAGGCACTAGATTCTTTTCTTTAGAAAATGAAAGATTATGTTTTATAAAATATTAATTTCTTGTGTTTTCTTGTGCATCCAAATAGGCCCTTAGCTCAGTCAAACTAAATAATCCAGTTCAATGGATACAAGGTGCCGGAAATGTTCACACTAAAGGAATAGCAATGAACTAAAACAAAAGCAATTGCACTGTTAACAAAAATGAAAATAAAAACATGCAACATAGAAATTCTTACCTACAATATATATATATATATTTTATTTTTTTTGTTAAGATATCTCTTTCATCATTGTTACACTTTTAACAAAAATAAAAGCAAATCAGACACTTCCAAGGATCCAACTGATAATTTTTCAACAGGTGGATTAACTGCATGCTATACTTAAGTTTCCCCATGTAACAGTAGTTTTTTTTTTTTTCTTTTTTTTTTTTTAACATCACAACTTCTGAATGAGTAAATCTTGCACAAAATTTCTTCACTTAATAATGAGATATAGACAAAGGAGGGAACAGGAACCCTCAAAGGATACTCCATGCAGTAAATAAGGCCTCCATTTGGACCTAAGCCGAGTTCCTCCATGACATCATCCAAGCATATGAGTTCTCTAATATCTGAAGGCAAAGAATTCATCAAAAGAATGTACACAGTATTCAAACAACAGAGTAAAAATTTACAGTTCAGAAGACTTGAGAATAAAAAGGAAATGTAACTAGTAGATACCCATTGCTACAGGATAGTCAAAGCTCTCTGCTGCAGGATCTAGGTTCACAATATGCATCGTTCTCCGAATGGTTTCACAATGTCGGTACAAACTAGAGCAGTAAGTAGACTGATTCAGCAGAAGAAAAAAAAAGGTCAGAGAGGCCAAAGGATACAGTGGCTTCCATTGAGTAATTGTATTATGTTGTAAATGAAAATTTGAATGGCTCCAGAGCCTCTAAATATATCATCTTCAATGAGTAATGCCGGTTAGATGTTTTGGTGATCTAGCTCAAGGAATATTTATTTTTTTGCAAAATGCAAATTCCGGTTACAAAGACTACATCCTCGAGTATATAGAATAAGGTAACATTTGAATCAAGATTCAAGAAGTTACAGAAAGAACTATTTAAGAAAAAGAGAAAGAGGGAGAGAGGGGAGATGGGGGCGCAAAAGAAACAAAGATGATTTAAAATAAAGTCCAAATTAAGATGAGAAACATTTAGCATGAAGAAGAAATTTACCAGTTTTTAGGCACAGAAAAAAACAAGTACATTACCTTGCCACTGCCTGCAGGACCAATAACAAGTTGTGCATACCCCATGATGATTGTAATCAACAATAGTTTCACCAGTTAACAGTAGACCTGCAAGCAAAAGTTAAAAAACCCCAAACATCCCAAGAACTGCAACAGCCGCATATGCAATACACCAGACAGCAGCCGCCATGAATGAGGTTATGAAGACAGAGTAAGCCATACCTGTTTATACAGCATAAGCATCAGAACTGTGCATGACCAACTTTTTTGCATTATAGCTATCACATGAGAATCCATGTCATCAGCCATTGTAACAATTATGTCCGAAAGGGTCAGATTTGAATACTCTGGATATAGATATAGATATAGGTTTCTGCCAAGAAGAAGAAGGAGAGGAAGAAAATGGCAATAGATATAGGTTTCTACCACCACCAAACTTCTGTACTAGTTGAATCACATAAAATATGAGAGTAACCATCTGTGTGGAGCACATCTAGAAAGGACTATCCATTGTGATTATTAACTTTATTAGAACCATCCACCATTGGAACCATGAAACTTCTGATCATTGACTGTAAAACCCCTCAAATTATATTCCAGACATCAAATGCAGAACCATCTGGCAATAGCCGCCATCGATGTAGAAACCAACTTGCGAACAATTACCTCGAACACATAATCAAATGAGCAGCTAAACACAAATCCAGTATTTCAACAACAAAAAGGCAGGCGTGTATCTAAATTCACAAAACCCAATTACCTATTTCTTTCATTAATTACTAAATCAAAGTCAGTGAGGACACAGTCAGGTGAACAGCAAAGTGCAAAACTACGATTTCAAATTCACCAGTGTGTTAAAAAAAAAAGAAGAATAGAACCACACACATAGGTAGTTTCTGGCGCTTAATTAGAAGATTAGGTTAAGCATAGTATCTATATAATAATGGGATAAACATGAGATGATTGATATAATGGATGATGATTTGTTTGACGATTCTTATTTTAGGTCGATTTTGAAAAGTAAGAGACAAAAGTGAACATGAGAGGGGTGTAAAAGAAATAGTAAGAACAAGATGAAGAACGCAATGACAAGCAATAGAAAATTGAAAGGAAGAGAGAGAATTGAATGAAAAAACACAAAGATACCTTTTGCTTTGCCAAAGAAAGATCAAGAAGAAACGGGAGATGAGATGAGAAGAGAAGAGATGAGACTCAGCTCCTGAAGAGGAGAGAATTGTAAACTGCAAGCGGCGAAAATCGACGGAAGGGTTTATGGTTCCGACTTCAACACAATAGGTGTTTTCATGGGCCGGGTAGATCGATCCAGGACTGATACAGGCCCTGAGTATCGAGGCCCGAGTCTACTCGTTCAGTCAATCAGGAAAGGTTGGGTTAGGTTGGGTTGGGTTGGGCCAATCCAGGGTTTTTTTATCACTTATCTAAACTTTCTAACTATTGATTAGAAATATCAATCACTTCTAATTCAAGTGCATAAAATTAGACGTATAGGTTGGATTTTTCCCTTTTTACATTTTTCACAAATTACTTAAATCTAAGAAGGCTTAAATAATAAAATTAAAGGTCTTCAAGTTTATTGGTTTAATAAATAAATTAAATGTACAAATCTATGAAGATTTAAATGGTAAAATTAAACGTCTTCGAGTTATTAGTTAATTAGATAAACTAGCAAAGTATGTCCGTGCTAAGCCCAGGCCTAGAAATAAAAAGACGTCCAATTTGTGGCTATTTTATGAGATATTAATTAATGAGAAAATAAATATACCATTTAATACGAATCGAAGCATGGCTCAGCTCAGCATTTATACAAAGTAAATATTAGTTTTTATATAAATTAGTACGAAACTTCAAGTCTAACGTAAATTTACATCAATGTTTATGTATTTATTTTATTATTTTAATAATTTCAACTCTATTTTAAGTTGAAAACCCTAAAAGGTCATCAACAAATTTAAAAATATAAGATTAGGATAGGCATGTGGGCCAGCTCGTGGGTGGCACTGCCTGGCCTAATTGGGGTACGGCACAGTATGGTTGGGCCGATCTAAAATTGGGTCATGCTTCTTTGACAAAAGTTCAAATCTTATCTTTATTTGAGAATTACTAGAGGTCTTTTATATCTTCTTGCAATGATCCCTGTTGTTTTTACATTTTCTTAAAAATAACTTTCAAACATTTTACTTTTCACGGTATGGGACAAAAAACCATTTGAACCCCGGGAGCCAATACATACGATAATTTTGGACTTGAGTAGTTTGAATTTCACAGGTACACATCGGGAATGAATAAAAAAAAAGAAGTAGAAAGAAAAGGTCTTCGATTAATATTTGACATTTTTTTTTCCGAACTGACAACTTGGGTGCCTTGCAAAGTTGCTTGCTATATATACATATCACTCGACACAGAATCTTTTAATTACTATATGCAACTTTCTTAATCGATTGCAAGGCAATCCAAAAGATAAGATATATATTATGAATTCTATTTAAATTAATCTCTTTATAAAAATATTCTTAACAGACATGATATATCTCTATTTTTTAGAAAGAAAATAAAATAAACTCAATATTAAAATCAAAATCAAACAATCAATTGTAAAATTGCATGTGGCTCGTCTTTAGGAATTAGAATATGAGACCCACTTTAAAAAAGTTTATTGTATGTGGAGCTCATATGTATAAATCACTATCAATGATCCGATCCACTTTTAAAAATCACAAACATTAAGGATTTTCCAACCATAATAGATATATTAAAATTCTAAATCAACCTAAAGAAGACTCATTTTAACTTGATTGGTTAGAGTTATTGAACAATGTGGGTTTTTTCATCTGAACTCTTTAATCACCTATTAACAATAGATATATATATATTTAAATTTGAATTCACATATAAAATCTTAACAAAAGTGAACTTTGAATTGATTGATAGAGTTTATCTCTTGAAATTGATTTGAGATCCAATTTCTCAAATTGATTTGAGATTAGAGTCCAATTTTGCAATCGATTAGCAAATTGGACTCCAATTTCGAAAGTGAATCCTATGTTTATAATATATAATAATTGTATTGTTTAGATTACAAATATGGGGCCCATGAAAATGAAGATATAAAAGTGGTTAATGGGAATTGATCCCATGACCAAACATAATCATTGTGTGAGATTTCTATTGGCGTTTGAGTGGGAGATCACAATTTTCACTTCTCATTTATGCATTATACATGCTTAAATAAGTGCAAACAAATGTGATGATTTGATGATGCATTGATGAACGCACACATACGTGAAGGTTCCTAACCTTAATGCATGCAAATCGTTTATATATGTCAATGAGTGCAAAATAAATGGCCCGAAAGGGCCTATTGCATGCAATAAATACATAGGAATTCAAAGGTTTATCTTTGAGACAATTAAAGAGATGAGGAATAAAGGATACGAGGCAAGGTGTGAACGGTAAATGATATAAGGTAGCAATGTAGTTGAAACCTTTACTTGAATTTGAATTAATAGGGTGATGGTTGAGTATTCAAATCTCATTTTCCCTTGATTGTACTTTTATAGAAGGAAAGGCCATTTGATGCTTATTTTTTAATAAATTCATAAGTATTCAATTCCTATTTATTCTATACAAACAACCAAGCCCTAAGAGGAAACTTTTTCAAATACACATAAGTGTCTAAATCAACTAAACATATTTAGATTTTTTCTTTGAAAAATTTTCCCATATAACTTTGATATACAACAAGTTTGTCTACGGTACGTTTACTTTTTTATAACAAATATGTCTATATACTTTTACAAGATGCTAACTTTGCTATATTTTGATAAGTTTGCTTTTACGGTTGAGAGTATGTAAAATGGTCTACTTGAAACAACTTATTTCAAACATATCTAATTGAATAAATTCTTTCTCAATCATCAGTTTAATCTTGACAAACAAACCCAAAGACTTTTTCACGTATGTATATATGGCCACCAGTATATTTGTCAATCACAAATAAATAAAACCATTTTTTTTAAAGAAACGACCACATTTATTATTTTTGAAAACCTTGGTCTTTTTTCAGGTACAGCCCCATCAAAAATATCTCTTTACATAGCTTGCCCCTCTTAAAAAAAAAAATTCAAGAGTCCACGTACCATGGCACCACTGGTTGTCAGCAATGTCACTAGTGCAACTTGCATATTAATAATGTACCAAAACCAATCTTACTTCAACTGAAAATGTAATATTTATAAAGAAGTTGCTAAACAATGTTTCAGCCCAATTGTGTGAATTGGATTGCTGCAGTTAGTACATCAGTGGTAAGTCATTATCTTTAATGGAGAGGAAAGAAAAGAAACCAACATATTGGTTAGTTTGGCTGACTTCTTTTTCTTTTCTCTCATTTTCTTTTTTTTTTTCCGATCACTATATTGTTCAATTTGTTCTAATCTATTTTGATTTTTAGGGATTTGGCATTTCAAAACCTCTTAAACACTCAATTCTCAATTTCATAACTAAATGTCAACAGAGTATTTAAAGGGTTAAAAATGACTCAAGTGACGTTTACAAAATTTTAGTCATAAAATTGGAGATCGAGTATTTGAGGGGTATTGAAATGTCAGATTCCGTTGATTTTTTTTTCCAACTATCTTAAAAAATGAAGCTGAATTTGATGTGTAATATAAAAAAGAAATAATATTTCAATATCATCCAACACATCATATTTATCTTAATCTAACAAGATGGCAAGTGAGACTGACTACCCATACCTCTGCATGTCACTGAGTAGGAACAAACATAGAAGCGATTTTCGGAAGTTGTCAGCTACTCAGCTGATACAGGCGTCTTTCTGTAAAAAAAATAAGAAAACATTTTTGAAACCTGATAAGATAAGAGCATCGTTCGGTTCTGACTGCTGACTCGAAGACCATAGCAGATAGCAGTTAGCACGCACCCCCTACGTACAAAGACAAAGACAAAGGACTCACTCTCTCTCTCTCTCTTCAAATCATCAAAACTCTTCTAAAATAAGAAAACCCAGTACAAACCGACAACTTTTCCAATCACAACTTCCTCCTCTTCTAATAATATATGCGTTTAGTTTTCTCTTCACAGAGTAGAGTAGAGAGAGAGAGAGAGAGATGTGGGTCAAGCAGAGATTCCTTAGTTGTTGGGTTGAGTGAAGATATTCAAAAGTTTCAGCGGAGCTAACGTTCTTATTCATATCGAGAGATGGTGAATTGGGATTGCTGCCTACATACAAGTTTTCTGATTTTACAGCTTAGCATCTTCAGCTTCCCATCTTATTCTAACCTCCTCAATTGGCGCCCAAGTTTGAATGATTTCTTGGTTCTCCTGACACGCACGTTGAAGAGAGAGAGTGTGTGTAATTCAAAATGATTAGCTTCTTCTAGTGGTAGTTAAAAATTTTGACACAATGTGATCATACTGTTGTTATACGTACTCATTTCATGAATAGCTTAATTCCTCAGACAGAAAGAACATGGTTGTAGAAATATGACCAATGTGTGCACCCACGAACAAAAATAGGAACACAAAAACGAAGACAGAAGAAAAACTCATTAACAATGGGGGCAAATCTATCTTTTAGACTACGTTATCAGTCATCGTGCTTTGCTTCTTATCTATTTATTGCAATTTATTTGTCCTCATCTTTTGGTTTTATTTTCTAGCCAATTTTGAAAAGTTCCCAACCAACACATGCAAGATTAAGGAAGGGGTGAAATCTGTAGGATCAGTTGATATTACAAGGCAAGAGGTTTGAACCTTTGTTAACCACATTTGTACTCTCTCTCTCTCTCTCTCTCTCTCTCTCTATAAGCTACCACACTCGTTAGTACAATTTGTCTTCCATGGGATCGAGGAGAGCTCAAGACTGAGTGCTCTTTTTAAAGGGTGAAATATATAGCACATGATAGATCAGAACGGAAAAATAGAATTCTTGTAGCCAACCCAATATAATTGGGACCGGGGATAATGCTTTGATGATAATGATGATGAAAAGGTGAAATGTAATGACCTAATTATATTAGTTATAGTGTGTATAGAGTTGGAGAGAGAGCAAAAGAAAAAGGCTCAGGCTGTAATTAAAATAGCAGTTTCTTTATAATCACGTGGTTGATCACATGACTCCTCCAAATAAAATCACGAGGATTGGATAGAAGTTGAAACAGTCAAAGATTCATCACATGATCACTTGTATCACCCCATTAGAAAAATCCCTCAAAACATGTATAAATGATAGAGAAGACCTTCCAGGCTTCCACCTCACCCAACATTGGAAAATATCATCCTCCTTGCACAAAAAGAGAGACTCATGACTCCACATTCCAGATCTTTAGCTGCTCTCACTGCGCTGATACTCATGCTCCTCCTGAGCTCATCTCTATCAATTTCCCATGAAAGCATGAGTCTAAGAGATGGCCAGGCAAGAAGATCGCTAATACAAAAACCACATTCTCAAACGCTCAAGAATTTGCAGGGAGATGCTAGGAAGCCCGATAAGCAGACAGATGCGAGCTTTCGAAGAATACCGCCCAGCGTGCCAAATCCCACCCAGAACAAGTAACTGCTGATACGCTTTAAGCTCTTCTGCAATGTAATTTTTTTTTTCCTTTTTCTGATTGAGAGGCAGCCAGTCATACTGAATTTGACATGAACATGTTTCTGTCCCAGGTCGAAGCCTCGGTCCAGATGATAAGTTGTAGAACCTGTAATGCGTTGATCCTTCCATGTCAACTGAAGTCAACTGATGACACTTTAACCTGATAGAAGTTCCATCTCCTTTGTTTGTAGCTGTTTTTCCCTTGTTTGGTTTTTAGTCTTCCCAATAGAGGAAGAGTTGGGTCCTGTTACCTTTTCTACTCTTCACATTTTTGTAGTCTGTAGCACTAGCAAAGTAGTAATCATATGGAAAGACGATATAAAATGCTAGTCTGTTAGTCTGTACAGGGAGGCAAAACTCAACGAGAGTAATGTAAGTGCTTTCTTTTTTATGATGAGGTCTTGGCGAGTACAGTACTGCATTATGGGTTTGGAAGGATATGTGTTTCACTTTGTTACTTGTTGGAGGCTGTTTTCTATTTGATTTATTTGAAGGGGACTATAGATTGATGGAATAAGGTGAAGATGCCAATAATGGCAATGAGTTTTCTTGGTCTTGACTTCATTTTAAGAAGATGGTGAGAAGCACAACCTCTCCATGGGCAGGAGGCCAGTGATTGTCACAGTTGATTTTTTTTCTTTATAGAGAAAAACAGGTAGAATACCCGTTTAAATGGGGCGGGACAGATTGTTGCTGAATCCATGTCTAGGTTAAGGAAACTGGAATGACAGTTGGAAGTAGTGAATTTCAGTTACCTTTAACCAAACATGATTATCAAACCCTAGTTCGAGCTGAATTTTAAATAATTAGGAAGCAACAATTTAGAGAGACCCCTGACACTCTACCCTTAATTGGACTGTGGCCCAAGTAAAACTTACTTGAACCCAAAAAGACAACAGACGAAGAATTAGAGAGATTCTCTCAAAAAAGATTTTTTCCAATGACCATTGCAGACTCCGGGTTCTGTTGTCGTCTTGTATTACAGAACGGCAAGTAATCCCAAAAGAGAAAAATACCAACCCTTTGAACTCAGGCCCTGTGCAAAATCGTTTACAATAAAAACTGTCATCAGCCAAATTATCTTTTTATTTGGATGAAGTCTAGGGGGCTTTGCAAATGCCCCAAGCGGATCTACCAATTTTTCTAGGTGGTTCAGGAAATTAATCTTGAGAGATTTAAGTGCTTGATGAATACGAGATTGATATTTCAGTAATGTGAGAGCATCCGTTATAATCCTGGCTATTGATAGTACTTCTGGTTCATAATGCAGCAGCGGTCAGACAACTCTGACCATTTAAACAAATTGCTAGAAATTTAGGCCAACGACCATACATGCTCGATCGATCGATCGAATGATAGGACATTAGACATGTAACTCATCTGCAAGTTGGAACTCAGCAAATAAATAACATAATGATTTTGACAAGAGAAGTGAAAAAAATATATACGATTTTCATTACAGCATACAAAAAATAAGCAGGAATGAAATGGAACACTGTCTTCAGAGAACTTCATCCACTGTCACACTGTTTGCTGTAAATGGAGGTCACCTCATAATCCAGATCTTAACTCATCACTTCTATCGCCAAAAGGACAGGTACTCAGAAGTATAGGAACAACTGAAGCTAACTAAAATATCTGGGTCATCCCATCACTGATCAATCCAATCCTTGAACAGCAACATCATATAGAGTGGGACATTCACAACTGCAACGACCATAAGCAACCGAAACACCCGGATCAGTCGTTTAATCACAATCCTTTCCTTCGATTTATTAAATCGGGGTATCTTTCCAGTATCATCCAACTTGACCTCTGTATTCAACTCCACAGTAAAAGATGTTCCTGCTTCTTGAGCAACATGCTTCTTTGCTGTTGGTCGAACCACAGCATTGCTCCTGTATGGAAGTGCCAAACATTATTCATTCTAGCCCTAAAAGAATGATTGCTTAAAAAACATTGGCATGCACACAAATGCATGAAGCATACCCAAAGTCAAAAAAAAAATTGGAAACCCAAGCAATCATGCACAACACAAGTATACATGCCTGAAGACAGCCTCATGCATCCAAAATAAACATGAATACACACCTTGCTGTCAACCCCGTGTCACTTGAACTTGCAACTGGAGCATTCCTCGCTTTTTTGACAAGATGCATTGCACCCTCTGCATCCCATATCATCTCATACTCACAGTTTTCATCTTCATCCTTTTCTTTGGATCCAGTTTTAAAGATGCTTCTTGTTGCTCCAATAAACTCCACCAAATGACTATAGTCAAGAAGATTTCCCAAACCATTTGTTGGCCAGACAAGCAGCAGCAGGAGGGTCAACACAAAGAGAGAGAGATACCTGATGATTTTGAATCAGAACAGGTACATCAAGATGTTTTCGTGCCCACTCTTGAGCTGGGACCGGTATTCAAAAGAAAGAATAGACATTGTCTAGAATTAACAAGTCAATACCATATGTAAATGTGTGTTTGCATAGGAAGAAAACATAGACTCGTGGATACTGCTTTCTGGGAGGATGTGTTCAAAGATTCTACAGCACTGGCAGTCAGTAGCATGAATGATGGGTACAAGTTTCCCTGCTGCCAACTCAAGGTCCCCAAAGTGTGCTGCATTGAATAACTTGAGATATTAGAAGCTATAGTAATGGCTAAAAGACAATCAACTATTGCGAGCTTACCTCCGTCACTGGTCCAACAGATGTCACGTGGGTCACAGTACACTGATCGTGATCATGACCTGACAAGACAAGCACCTGAAGAACATAACAACAATAGTAAATGCATGCTAAGTTTTATCCATTTTTATTTTAAAAATGCTTCTCATATTCCAGTAAACTGAGGAAGTAATATTTTTCTATTTCTTTTTCTTTTTAAACTTAATCCAGTATCCTATATAAATATCTTAGCAAGAAGAGGTCGAGCGAAGAGAACCTACAGGTTTGAGCAATTCCAGTAATCTTTTGGATGCTTCCTCGCTGAGATAATTCTGATACCTACATCCACACAGAAACTGTCAAAAATTCAACCCCCCCAATTCATACAGTTGAGAACCTTAAGAACTAATATATTTCTAGAGTGGGATATATACTAATGAAAAACTTCTTCTTTTTTTTTGAGTTGTGAAAAGCTGTTGCTGGTGCATTTCAATGCTGACAATTTGTCTACTTAGGGAATGCAAGGACGATGCACAAAGATGGTCATCTAGTCAATGAATGAAAGGACAATGCATGAAGATAATAATACGCTTTCTAAAATATCAAAAATTATCATCAAGGTATTACTCTCTCTCTCTCTCTCTCTCTCTCTCTCTCTCTCTCTCTCTCTCTCTCTCTCTCTCTCTCTCTCTCTCTCTCTCTCTCTCTCTCTCTCTCTCTCCCTCCTTTTGCCTAGATCGACCAGACTGAAAGTAAAAAAAATTAGTAGCTATTGGAAATCTGTCCATAATAGCAGAATATGTAAGTCATCCTTACCAATCAAAATATATATAGAGAGTACTTACGTTATTCCTTGATCAGACTGCGAACGAGAAACCCTCTGGAAGCAAATACACAGAAGAATTAGATAGATTGGTCATTTGCAAGAAGTGAATGTTTTGACTTACAGCTCACAACTGAAGAGTTGAGACATCATAACCAAATAAATGCATGATTTAACACCAAAAGACTCAGAGAGAAATGTGCTAATCCCTGAACACGTTTACAATGGCATAAATTGCCCTTTATTGCTAGTATAAGTTGCAACCTCATTGCTACTTGACCACATTAGTAGATAGATTTGCATCGAACCATTACAGATAATATGGGAATGGATCCTCTATAGTGTTAGTTTTTGGACAGTTTCATTTTTTCAGGCATAGAGGAGCAGAACTTGGAAACATGAAAACAGGTGATGAGTGTAGTTGAGGTTGGACCCAATTGAAAGACCATTGAGAGTTAAAACATTTATATGACAACATGCTTCTCATAACCTATTCAAGCCTTTCAACATGTGTGATAAAATAATTTTCTGTACTATTACTTTAACTCCAAAGCACAAGCAGCTGTGAAGTTAACAATTGTGATAATAATAATAATAATAATAATAATAGTTGCAAGAAAATAGAAACTAAGTGTACATACCTGATTGATAATGGGAGAAGAGCGGTATTTACCACAGGGAGTTCCATCAGGCCGATATAGTGGAATATGTGTCAGCAACACCCTTGGATTCAACATAGCATCTTAAAAATATATATAAACATGTCAATAAGATCCTCCAATAAAAGGCCAAATGCTGTTAAGAAATGTATCAACGTCACATACCCTTCGATACACTTTTAACAAAATTCCATGCAATGGATGTCACATCACTTTGTAAAGGCCCTGACAAAAGTAGACTTGATGCTTTTAGTCCATACAAGAACGTATAATGGAAGTACTGCATTGGTATAGGCCTTCTCAGGACCAATTCGATTAGATGATTCAAACATAGCTGAAACAGCGGCAAAAAAGAAGGGTTGAACTTGAGTATGATCACAGAAGATCAAGATCTTTACAAGTAGAAGCGGTTTCACTAAATGTCATACATTGGGCAACAGCCAACAAGGCTTTTCTCAACTGCCAAGGAGATTGACACCAGTTTTCTGTGAGATTAAGATGATGTCCTCTACAATGAATGTGTGCTTTGTGCATATTCCAAAAGAATGAGTGAGGAAAATGAATTCATTGGCAAAAACAGGACTGTCTACAACTGAGTTGATTGAAAATTCCTTAAATCTGTAATTTTGTTTATGTTATACTCTCCTGACGTGACAGTACATTGCCTTCACAGACAGTTTTTCTTTGCTCCATAGTTTACCTTCTATTAAATTTTATTTATAGTTGCTTCTCGGCAAAAAAAAGAAAGAAAAGTACATTTTGTCAGGCGACTCAAGAAGATGAAGGATGATTAATGCATTACTGGTCTGCTCAAAAGTTTTTTATTTTTATTTTAATGGTAACATCATAACTGTCTTCTACCATTTAGAATTCCCAATGGAATCAATGGCCTTTCTCAACCCCTTTGACCATCTGAAAGTCACGGATATGGAAATTATTAATATGAGCTCCTTTTCTTATTCAAAGTGCCAAGTTTGTGACCAATATGGATAAGACTACATGGTAAGAGTTATTGGACAAATGTTCTTTATATATAGATTTTTTTTCCTAATAAATGAAATAATCCATTTTTCATAGCATATTTGCAGTTTTTGTAGGATTCATTTATGTCCACACTGTCCAAACAATGATGATGCTGATGTTTCCAACATAAAAGCAAGTTCCCACGTGTAGAAACTATGTCAGAGAAAACAAACTAAAAGCATCATTCTGATTATAAAACCAATGGATTCAACGAGCAATAAAAAATTGCCCAAACAAATCACCTATAGAGGTCACAATTGGTCCTCCATTGAGTCTTCAAGATATGAAGTATACCTTTGAGAATGGGGCTTGATGTTACCAAACCAAAGAAAAATAAAAAAAATAAAAAAATCTAAACTCTAGGAGTTGCTTTGGTGACTTGAGTATCATAGCAGAAACCTAATGAGCGAAAAAAAAAAATCATTATTTACCATCAAGAGTTTGTGCATCTACAACAATGAATTCCACCTTCCCAACAGTACAACGGTAGTTTCTCGGCCCAAATTCCTTGTCATATCTGTCGATCACCTGTTTGAAAGTAATGTCTCAAACCAATAAATATAAAATTCAAAATTGCAAACAGTGAAAAACTAAAGAAGTTTAGCCTTGAAAGCATTTCTGTGAATGATCGTTCCAACCATGAAATCAGGAAACAGTTGAACCCAAAAACTCAAACCAACTAAAATCCTGAATGTCTTTGGTTCTAATATTATTTCTTTCCTGAGCATGCTTAACTATGGAATCTGTTCTGGATGCTCCACCCAACTATCAATTATCTAGAAGATTATTTAACGTAATTAAAGTTCAAGATAAGCTTGGATGCCGCAATGAACTAGGTCAAAGAAGGATATAATTTAGTTCACATGCAGAGAGGCAACACCTGTGCAAGGAAAAGCGGAATAGTCAAAATCCAGATTTCTAGAATTCTCTAATGTGTCAACACTCAACAGCCCAAGAAAAAATAGTGCAGTATAGTCAAAACTTAATGCACGGCCCAAAGTATGCAATAGTCCACTCAAATATAAGATAAGCCTGCAGCTATGGTGCCCAAATACGGCAGGGATACGCTATGCATACAATAGGGACACGCTATGGATTGGTTTCCTTCATGTTATTTTTTGGGAATTAAAAATTAAACAACCTTAAAGATTCTAGGCTCCTTAAGTTGATAATAAATCCTCCACTCTGCTTTCTGCTTGTGATCCAACTTTTCTTCGAAATTGAGATTAAAATATCACCAATTTGGACCCTAAACAGCACAATTAATAATAAGCCATCCTTGGAAGTCACAAAAACAATGAAATCATTTGGTGGAGGAAGTTCAACATACCTCTGGATGAAGGGAATTGAAACCTGCATAGCCGATATCATGATTCCCAGAAAGGTAGTGGAATTTGATGTCTGCACTGCTTCCTTGGCGATTCCGATAAAAGATGTGTTTAAATCGGCTCAAAGATTCTTGCCATCTGTTTAAGTAAATTGTGTCAAGAGTTCAGAAGACAAATGGAAAACCAAATATTGGGACCGTTACATAAAAGAGTAGTAATGCTACCTAGGATGTTTTAAACAGGAAGTGTTATTTTACAAGACTTAACAAGCCATGTGTGAACTAATCATTAAAAGTAGTGGAAGATTTGAGAATAAGATAACAACAAAAAATGGTATTTAGAACTGGTGGAGAATTTTTTTCCCGGTGGCAGCAGCATATGTGCACAGGTAATCTCGATGTGCAAATTGTGTGCACCCTCTATATATAACAACCTCCTCATTAAAAGAGTCAGAAACAATTGTAAATATAAAGATAAGTAGAAGCAGGCTTGGATGTCTTTCACTACCCATCCCTATTGGATGCCATAGGGATCATGCCCCAAATTATTCAACCACAATCTAAAAATCCATATTATGCTGTATTTCCAATGTACTTATGTTCAATATACATCAAAAGTTACCTCATTTAACATGAAAGTGAAAGCTTATCATCAGATGAGTACATAGACAAATAAATGTATCATAGAGTTACATTTGTTGTGTATGTGACGTGTGTGCGTGTACAATAGATGTGTGAAGCCAAATTCCTTTATTTGCTTTTCCCCCATTGTACTTTTCTTTATTCTGTTTCTACTCTCCCTTCTAGCTCTCTTGTTATGAGCCATTGGATTGAGTCTAATCCAAGGGTTGAGAGCTAGTTACCCTTTATAAAAGCACTAATGGGAAAAAAGATGCATTCCTTGGTAGAGAGTGTAGAGGAGGCGAGAGAGAAGAGATTCTCCAAGAAGACCAGGAATGGGGAGGAGATAAAACTTTGTAAGTGGGTTCCTAGAGCTTCACTTGGTTGGCTTTGTTGTGTAATCTCCATTAAAAGTAAAGAAAGCTTTGCATTATTCTCCCGTGGATGTCGGCCACACATTGTGGCTGAACTATGTATATCTTGTGCCGTGTGTTGTGTGCTTCTTATGTTGTTTTCAATTCTCTACATGTTAGCGATTTGATGTGTATTGTCTTAATTGCATTTCCCTAGCATTTGGTTGGTGATTGGTGTTGGAGAATCACATTGCATACCAAGTGTTTGCAAAAATTCCCCATCAACAAAATTTTAGCTTACAAAAACCTAAATGTCCTATAATGAATATAAAAAGTAAATAAAAATGCATTTCTTTACAGTATCACATTCAGTGAAATGCTTTAACATATGCAATTTGCACATATTCATTGTGCAACCTCAAAGCAACTTGTGAAAGTTCTCCATATGAGATTATCACAGACATCAATCAGTTGATTCTTCCTATACAGTTTTCATAAACTTAGGAAAGATTTCTATAAGAATACTTCTAAAAAGAATTGTAATGGCACAACTTATACATCTCTGTGCTAATGTCTGACTGAAGAAATAAACGGACCAAATCAGTTAATATCAGATTTCCATCATTAGGAAGACCTACAGAGATCTAATAAATTGAAAGTGACGCATACTTTACCATTAAAACATTCAATTTTTCTGCCTTCTACTTCAGGACATCAAAATGTGGAAATTTGATTAGTATGAAACTATGAATAAATCAATAGGAAATATAATTATGCAGCAATACTGGAAACAGGAAGTACAATGGAATGGAAATGCACTCTTCCAATTACTAAAAGAAGATCTGATTAATGCATAAAGAGCAAGGTTAGAAGTAAACATGTGATTTCCATGCCTTACTCTTCGTTTGACAAGAAAGGCCCCCCATCGAAGTGGTCACCCAAAAATAGAACCAAATCAGGTTTGAAAGGCAGTATGGATGAATGAAAAGATCTTCTCATGTATATATCAGTATAGAACTGTATAGCCTCCAGAGCAAATGATTTTGGAGCAAGTCTAAGAGAGGTCCTGTCCATCAACTGTTTCAGATGAAAATTTGATTTAGTAGATTTTAGATAAAAGGGGTGTCCCAAGAGATAATACTGATATCATTAAAAGCATGCATGAGGAACCAATAACTAGTGTAAGAACTACATGTTGAGAGACAATGTTGAGAGACAGGTGAGTTTCCAAACATTCTAGTGACCATAGATTTGCACTGAGGTCGGCTTTAAGCCCATATCTTTTTTGCACCAATTATGGCCGAGTTAACTGCTCATACTCAAGAGGAAATAACTTGGTATATGTTGTTTGCAAATGATATAATCATAATGTTGGTGCATGAATCAAGAGTTTGCGTAGGTGCAAAACTTAAGAAATGGTAATAGACTTTAAAATCCAAGGCTTTAAAATAAGTCGTACAAAGATAGAATATATGAATTGCAACTTCAACACATCAATGTTACTCTTATAAGACTTAAAGCTCAAGTGAAATGGATACCAAAAGAGATTCCTTTCCGTACGTTGACTCTATAACTAGTAAGGATGGAAAGATTAAAGAGGATGTCAAACATAAGATAAACAAAAATCAATCCAAGTCAATGGTATCATGTGCAGAGCTAGAAAATGAGATGTAATGGAAAGGTAAAGAGAGATTCACCATTCATCACTTGAAGCATCATTCCCTTTGCCCATTCCACATTTCATTATAATCAAGGCAAGCATTTAAAAAAAAAAATTGCTGCAAATAGGGTTGATAGGAGAAGTAGGACTCACGAACTCAACTCCCAACCAAGTGGGTGGGATAAGATTTTCGATGAGGGTGACCCTTCACTTGGATTCACTTTACAAGTGAATCACCCAAAAAGGCAAGTTCCACACTACCCAAGATGAGAATTCTCAACAACCCGTTTTCACACCCGATATCCGTGTTCACCCACAACACAAAAAGTCCCAACTGTAATCGACACCAAAAACTTATTTGAGCCCTTGAAAAAAGAACTAGGATGAAACACGCCTAAAGAAAATTCCCAACAACACCCCGTACCCCACAACCATTACCATTGCAGACTATCAAACAAACATAACCCAAAATGAAAATTTGGCCAGAAAGAAACATAGCCAGAAGAGAGCGGCGAGATTTGTCACCTGGGGGTCTGCAACAACAGCAACTTTCACTTGTTTGGGGGAATTTTGCAAACCAGCTGTTTGCTGAAAAGGCCAAGAGAAATCAGCTCAACTGCGAGTGTGAGATTTAAATGAAAGTAAAGTGAATGAAAATTTTGGGTGGATTCTCTGATTAGATTACCGTCGGAGAAGGAGGAGGAGGCTGAGGCCAAGAGCATGAGCGGAGAGGCACCCAAAACGCAACCATCTCGCCGTAGATGAGGCTTATGGCCCACACGCAGCAGAGGAACGCTGTCAGCTTTGACAGGCCCTGCATCATCGATCGATCAGTAGATCTAGCAGATCTTCAGACTGCTTCTTCTAAAACCCTAGGACCCGATCAGATTTCAATTCGCGGAACACGAAGAAAGAGATCCAAACAAAAGGGGGAGAGGGAGAGAAGTCGGAGCCGACGACGAGGGAAGTAAGACTGCACGAGGCAGAGACGAATTGGATGCATTTCCATCCGAACCTCGTTTCACATCTCCGGCGGGATCCTCACTGGGTGGGTCCCACCATAAAGGAAAACTCAAAAATAGGAAAATTTGAAAAAAAAAAAAATTCTTAACTTCTCCGGTTTCTATGCAGGTTTGAAGCTCAAGTAAGAACGAGAATTGTGTTAGCCTAAAATCGTATTCACACAATAATCCGTGTTAAGCACGTAGGGATGTAAATGAATATTTAGGGATGTAAATGGGTCACCGATTCTCCGATTATCCGAAGGTTCGACCTGTTAAAAACCGGGTCTGAGTCCTTATTTAGGCCTCCATAAGTAAATGGGTCCTGATCGGTTCCACCTTAGTTAGGACCCGTGGACTTGAGACACGACATATTACATCTGTGAGGCCCCACCCCTTTTGGGCCCTCGATTTGAATTTGCATACTATATTTTAGCCTAAGAGTATTTATATATATACTAATTATTAGGTTAGTAAGGGTAATTATGTATTTTCTTAAGTTTTAATTAGATTAGTCTAGTTGTGTTATTTATAGAATTAATAATGAGTCTTTATAATTTCTAGAGTTAGTTAGTGAGTTAGAGGCTCTAACTAGATATTAGTAATTACTATAGGGGGTATCCACTAGAGAATCTTCTAGAACTCTATCCAAAGACCAAAATGCTCTCTACCCTAACCTTAATCCTATACAAACTAAAATGGTATTTTAGTCCCTAGCCCAAACCCCCAACTTATAAATACTACACCTTCCTATACTATACGTTGGCTACTATTCTTCTCTCTCATTTCCCTCTCTTCTCTCCTCTCTCTCTCTCTTCTTCCCCCAAATTCCCTCCAATTCTCTCTCTCTCTAGAAATCTAAGAAGAGGAAGAAGAAGAAGACCTACGATCTCACCTGTAACTTATATCCCTCTCTCTCTATCTTGATCATCTCTTATCCCTCTTCTAGCCAAGGTAAGAACCCTCTTGTAATTCAATTTCATTAGAATCCCTCTTTCTCTCTCTAGATTTTTCTTCCTTATAGAAATTCTCTGTGGATGTGGGAATAGGAGTAGAGATCTCTTCTAGATCTGAGTTTTTGGCTGATTTTGTGACTGAGAAGACCATAGGAGCTGAGATTTTCTTATATTAGCTTGGACCTCTTTTCTCTCTCTCTGCAATCCTGCATTTCAATTAAGGCAAGTGCAATATACCTATTTAATATAGAATACATGTTTTCTTCCCTTTTGATTATGTAATTTTCAATTCAAATGTTGCAATTATGTAGATCTACCATTTGAGCTTAGTTTCATGGTTTTATGGTCATTGATGGATGGGATCTCTCATTTGGAAGATCAATGGCCCATTTAGTGAAGAATGGAAGTGTAATGAAGTGCTTTTATGTTTTTATGATGGTCTGTTGAGGGTTGGATGAGATTGGATGAGTTTTGATGAAAATTGGATTGAATGGGAAGAAGATCCAGAAAAATCAGGAATTTTGCCGTTTGTCGGTCGACCGAGCACACTGAAAACTGGGAAAAACAAGTCTCAGTTATTTTCCTGCAGGACTTATAGTCCAGTGTGCGCGCTCAACCGAGCTCTGCTCCGGGTCGACTGAGCACACAGGTTCTGCAGAGATTAACTGGGAGTTGTATTCTCCCTCAGACCCAGACACCCTGTGTCCTCGGTCAACCGAGCTCTGCTCCGAGTCAACCGAGCACACAGGACCTGTAGTGGAAATGTCTGAGAGCTAGGACATCATTTTTCCAGGATTCTATGTATGCGGTCGACCGCCCAGGCCAGGAGGTCGACTGGACACACAGAGAATTCCTGAGATCAGATCATGCCTTCCAGGTGCTTGGCCCTAGTTTCGTAGTGTACTCGGTTGACCGACCAGGCCAGGAGGTCAACCGAGCACACTGCACACAGGGTCGACCTGGAAGTCAGCATCCTGACAACCCAGTGTACTCGGTCGACCGAACCCTGTGTCAGGTCGACCGAGGACACTATGTACAGTGATTTTTCAGTTTTCATATTCTGAGGTTGTGATCGTTTATGGGACCCATCGACCATTCAAATGGACTTCTATTGATGTGTAAAGCCCGAGTCAATTGTATAGCTCAACCTTGACTCGTGGGGACCACCAAGTAGGGTTTTGGTTATTTATTTTACGATGATTCGATTCTTAAATGTTGTAAATGATGCCCGTAATTTCTGGAGCACCAAACACAGTATTCATTGGCATCTGAGACTCCATTTAGGGATCAAATTACCTGAGATGGACCTAGACCCGAATGTGGCCCATTACCTAGGTTGAATTATTGTTATTTCCCGTTGATTCTAGTACTTGGAGTTCTTACTTCACTTAGCACATTACTATCACTCCTTTGTCATTACTATTGTTTATAGTTGTTAATTAAATGGAAAATGGATGACCTGAACCTAGGACTATTTAGAGGTGACTTGGTAATGTGATTGGGTGAATATTGACCCGTGTCTGTGGCTAGGCGGACCCTTTTATGGCCTAAGTATGGATGTATTATACCCTTAGAATGGAGAGGTGGATTATATTAGACTTATAACTCATTGTGGATGAAAAAAAACTGTTTATCATTGGATATGGACTTGTTACCTCGTTTGGACTGTTTTAGACTAGGCCATGTACCTGAGGGCTCTGGTATGGATCCAACGAGTGGACTTGGACTTGGATTGTAATCCATGGACCGAATTAATATTTGAATATCTTAGAAACCTTGTTAAGACCTTGTTCAAGCAAGGCGAAGCCTAGACATACACAAACCTTTAGACTTTCTTCGAGTCGGCATAGACATTCACTCAGTTGATCTAAGCTCGGCCTTTGGACTGATCATCACTGGTAAGAGCTAATTATGAGTGTTGAGTGAGCTATCATGATGAGCTATGTTTTAGACGGACTGTGTGATGTCGAGTCCAGTCTCCCCGAGAGATGAGTGTGGTGAGATTGTTGAGTGTGATTGTTTGTGGGGCTAGTCATTCCTCAGCACTAGTGAGATTCCGCGCCGCGACCGTGTTCAGTATGGGAGGGTCGCGGCATAATATCTCGCGGTATCCAGCTCGTGTGAATGTGTCATTTTGCATTAGACTGGATATTATGTTTATCCCGATTCTAAATGCTTACCTTGTTCAACTGCCTAGATCATGTATCTTGATACTCTCTTAACTGTGTAACTGTCTTTACTCTTTTGATACATATATCATATGTTACTTGTATACTGTGACTTGCCAGATCATTAGATCTGACCTATTCTTGGTGTTTAGGTCTTGACCCCGAGTACGAGTACGATGCGTTTGCGCTCATAGAGGCACCCGTAGCAGCAGACTACGGATGGGGACCGGTCGACCAAGGGGTCGAGCAGGAGGTTGGAGAGCCAGCAATTGGGGGTTGAGTGTCTATCTTTGTTTGGGTTTTTGCGCGATTACTATAGTGAGTTGGGCAATAGTCAAATATGTAATTAATCATTGTTCTTATTAATGGATACATTTAGACTGGACATCAGTCCTGTTTACATTTGATATATCATGATACATATTGCTTCTGTTTTACTTCTTTCGCTTCCGCAATTTAACCATTGATATTATATTGTTCAAAAGTTTTAAATTGGACCTCACTGCGAATCTACGATCTTGGAAGTTCTTAGATTTCCCGGGAAGTAGCGCCAACTTCGGATATTCTAACAACTATCTCGGTATCTGGAATTGGAGCGTTACAACATTAATTTTCGAAAACCTCTCTTAAAAATCATGCTTTTTCAATATCATTCTCTACTTGGATCCGGACCGAAATCCAGATCTGTCCAATATATGGTTATGGTTCCGGTTCTGGAGCAAAAAAATCGGTTCCGAAACGGTTCTGGGTTCGGATCCAGTTCCACCTTCTCCTTAATGGTTTCGGTTCCGGTTCCAGGCCCACCATGGACCCGGACCGTTTACAACCCTATGGGTACCCGATTTTCCGATTACTCTGAGGTTTTGACTCGTTAAAAACCGAGTCTGAGTCCTTATTTAGGCCCTGTTATGTCAATGGTTCTGGATCCGGTTTCACCTCGGTTTGGACCTGTGGACCCAAGACCCAATATATTGTCTCAATTTTAGAAAATCTTTCCTAAAAATAATGTTTTTTTAAATATCATTATTTGCCTAAATCATGACCCAAATCCAGACCCGTCTCATATATGGTTCCGGCTCAGGGCCAAGAAACCGGTTCCGGGTTCGAATCCGATTCCACCTTCTTCGACCTGAAACCGAAACCGACCCATTTAACAACCTTATAAGCACGGGCAGGCATGACCCACGTGGATAGAGTCTCCACTCCATTTAACTACTTTTAATATTATTTTGATAATTTATTATATATAAATATTGTGTGGTGAGTGGTTAACTCAGATTCGTTATTTAAAAAGTCAATAGATCACGAGATCATATTTCTTAATTTATAGACGTTTTTAATTGTTTTATGGGCGGCTCAATAAAAAAGAGTAAAAAATTAAAAGTAATTTTGTAAAAATTGAATTCAAAACCTTGGGACTTTAATATATTATAATTAGAAGCCAAATATGAAATTGAGTAAGAAGAAAATAGGGGAGCCTTTATATTGTTTAATTTTATTAGACTTCTTTGATTGCGGTAAAATTGATAAAGAGTGCATTTGTGTAAGAAAGAAATAAGATAAAAGAAAACTTTATTTTTTAAATTCTCCGGTCTCTATGCAAGTTTGAAGCCCGGGAAAAGAAGGGGGATTGTATTAGCGTAAAAACATATTAGAAGCCAAATATGAATTTTGAGTAAGAAAAAAAATAGTGGAATTTTTATTTTATTTTATTAGACTTCTTTGGATGCCATAAAATTTATCATGAGTGCATTTGTGTACGGAAAGAGGAAGATAAAGAAGAGCTCAACAACGGTATTGTTGCTAAAACAAATGTGAAAATTAGTGGAAGGGCATTCAATGTTACAAAAAAACTAGGAGAACCTCTTTGGTGCACTGCCATATAATGTAGGTTTTTATGTGATTTTTTTAGAATTTTTTGCTGTCACTGTGCCTGATAGAATATTATAGAATAGAAATGCATTATTCCCAATCATCATAGAGTTCCACCAAAAAATGTGCATGGGCAATGGACAAAGATATATGCTGCCTCATTAATGATCTACCAACATTCTTTAAACATTTAGAAGAAAAAAAAAAAAAAAAACCATTCCTCTAAACTTGAGCGCCAAACAAGCTGCAAATGGATGGCACTGAAAATCCAAAACACACCCCAAGAGTGTAGAGTGTGGGAGGCATAAAAAAAAATGCCAACCCCCACTCTCACAGTTGGTGTTCCAATCCTATGTATATATAAAATAAAATAAAAATCCAACGTATTTCGGGACTGTAATAAATATCACAGGGAATTATGGTCTCCTAAAAATGTTGGGATAGTTTTAATTTTGGGGCCTTTTGTAGGATATTACTAAGAAATGCCATGAAAAATCCAACGAGGCAATCAACAGAAAATAAATGAATCACATGTATAACTGATGCGAAAATAGTGTTATTAGACAAATGTTGTAAAAAGAAACACATATGTAAACGTTTGCATACTTAAAATTTGAATATTCATCATTTACTTGCATAAATTGCATTTACATATCCCACGCATAAAAGACAAACGACCCCTGAGACGTTATTTTGGCTGGTATTTATCAATTTAAGCATGTTTTGCTATGTGACCTCAGTATATGGGGTCTCCAGTTTCTAATCTAAAAACACAGGTAAAAGCATTTTTTTTTTTTTTTTTGGTTTTGTTGTACTGGTAAGGTAAAAGCATTTCAAACTTCATTTGACGATAAAAGAGACAGTGGGTAAAGCATTGTGTATGTTTTATGTAACATGGGTCTCTAAATGAGTCATCACTGTGTCATGTGGGGGAAATAAAAGAGGATGACTGTTGGCTGTCAGTTTCAAAAAATATCCACCACTGTAAAATCCATCTTGGTAAATCTAGCATCCAACATAATCCCATGAAGAATTACATTTTTAGCATCATCTGGGAGAAGATAATTGTAACGCCCCAATTCCGGATACCGATCAAGTCGTTCGAATATCCGAAGTTGGCGCGCTACTTCCCAGAAAATCCGAGAACTTTCAAGATCGTAGGTCCGCAGTGAGGTCCAATTTAAAACTTTTGAACAATATAAACTCAATGGTTAAATTGCGGAAGCATAAGAAATAAAGCGGAAGCAATTTGGTATCAATATATATATATATATATCAAGTAAGAGCGGAACAGTGGTCTAGTTTAAAGGTGTTAAATGTTAAGAGCAAATGTTAATTACATTTATGATAACTACCCGGCTCACTACAAAATTTCGCTTAAAAGCCCAAACAAAATAAAGCTCAAAGCCCTAGTAACGGCTCTCCACCCCCAAACGTACTCTCCAACGACAGACGCCTCTACGAGCGTGAGCGCGTCCTCCGCAAACTCTGGGTCAAGGCCTAAGCATCAAAGATGGGTCAGATCTAAAGATCTGACAAGTCACAGTATACAAGTAACATAGGATATATATATCAAGAGAGTAGAGACATGTATATAAATTAAGGAGTAACAAGGTAAATGATCTAGGCAGTTGAGTAAGATAAGCATAAAGAATTAGGATAAATATACAACTTCTAATCTACTACAAAATGGCACATTCACACGAGCTGGAATACCGCGGGATATTATGCCGCGGCCCTCCCATACTGAATACAGTTGAGGCGGGGAAACTCACCAGTGCTGGGGATTACTAACCCCGCAAATCACTCATCAATCTCATACACTCATCACTCAAATACCGGACCCGGTATCACACCGTCCGTCTTAACAACATAGCTCATCATGATAGCTCCTTAACACTCATAATAGCTCCTACCGGGGATGATCAGTCCACAGGCTGAGCTTAAATCAACCGAGTGAATGTCTATGCCGACTCAAGAATAACTCTAAGGGTCTGTGTCTGTCTAGGCTTTGCCTTGCACGAACAAGGTCCTAACCAAGTTTCTAAGAGGTTCATATACAAATCAGTCCATGGATTATAATCCAAGTCCAAGCCCACTCGTTGGATTCATACTAAGGCCCATCAACACATGGCCTGGTCTAAAACAGTCCAAACGAGGCATCATATCCATTTCTACTGATAAACAGCTCATTCTCAACCCTCATGAGTTATAATCCTCATATAAACTACCTCTCCAATCTAAGGGTACACATCTCCATACTTACGCCCAACAAGGGCCCACCTAGCCACAGACACTGGTCAGTGTTCTCCAAATCATACTATCGGGTCACCTCTAAGATATCTTAGGTTCAGGTCATCCATTTCCATTTAATTAACAGTTAAAAGCTACACTAAGGATATAAGAGTGACAGTAATAAGAAAGGTGAAGTATGAATTTCAGTGAGAGAATCAACAGGGAATAACAACAGTCCAATCCTAGGTAATGGATCACATTCAGGTCCAGGCCCATCTTAGGTAATTTGATCTCTAAATGGAGTATCCGATGCCAAGGGATACTGTGTTTGGTGCTCCTGAGGTTACGGGCATCATTGACAACTTTTAGGGATCGAATCATCTTAGATTAAACGACCAAAATCCTACTTGGTGGTCTCCACGAGTCAAGGTTGAGCCACACCATTGACTCGGGCTTGGTACCTTGATAAATGTCCATTTGGATGGTCAATGGGCCCCATAGATGATCACAACTCCAAACTACTGAAAACTGGAAAATCACTGGTCCTAGTATGCTCAGTCGACCTGGCTGCACGCCGGTCGATCGGGTACACTGGGGGTTGACCCCCAGGTTGACCTGGTGCAGTGTGCTCGGTCGACCTCCTGGCCTAGTCGGTCGACCGAGTGCATTGAGAAAAGTTGGGTCAAGCCTCCTGGGGTCATGGTTTATTCTCAGTGGTTCCCTGTGTGTCCGGTCGACCTTCTGGCCTGGGCGGTCGACTGCATACACCAAAACCCCTGGAAATGTGATGTCCCAGCTTTCAGACAATTTTTACTGCAGATCCTGTGTGCTCGGTCGACCTAGAGCATGGCTCGGTCGACCTGGCACACTGGATTTCTGGATCTGAGGAAAAATGCATCTCCCAGCTATTTCCTGCAAAAACAGTGTGCTCGGTCGACCTGGCACAGGGCTCGATTGATCGGGTACACTAAAATTTCAGTTTTGCAGGAAAACATGATAAATAACTGAGACCAGGGTTTTTCCCAGTTTCAGTGTGCTCGGTCGACCGAGCTGCAGGCCGGTCGACCGGGCACACGCAGAACTGGGGAAACCCAGTTTTCAGGGTTTTCCCTTTTTCAATCTGTTTTTCCACCAAATCACTTCTAATCTTTCCCAAACATCACTAAATCAACATAAAACACAGAAATACTCCAATGCACCTCCATCCAACACCCAAATGGGCCATTGATCTTTCAAATGGGATGAAACCCATCCATCAATGCCAAGGAAATCCATCTATTCTAAGCTCATGGGTACTTCTAGCATATAAACATTAAACTGAATTGAAATACAGAATCAAGGAAATAAAACCACATATATTCTATGCTAAATCAGTATATTGTACTTGCCTTTGATGTATGAGAAGTTGTAGAGAGAGATAGAGAAGAAAACCAAGCCAAGCAAGAAGATGAAGATGATAACAGCTCCTAGGTCTTTCTCCCAGCACAAGAACAGTCCCAACCTAAGTTTAGAAGAGAAATGAGATAGAGGAAGAAGAGAGAAATGGAAGAAGAGATGAATAGTTGCTAGGTTTCCTTGGGAAATGTACTAGATTTATAGGGTTTGGGGGTGGCAAAGGACTAGAATGCCCTTTAGGGTTGTATAGAATTAGGGTTAGGATTGGGGGCAAATAGGTCTTTAGGTGGGAAGGTTCTAGAAGTGCTTTTTAGGATTACCCCCCTATGGAATACACAAAATCCTAGCTAGGGCCTCCCTCACTACTAACTCTAGAAATTGCAAAGAGACTCCCTACTAACTCCACTAAGCTAGTCTAACTAAAACTTAGGAATATATTACCCTTACTAACCCCTAATTAGGATAATTAGCTACTAATAAATATTAATTAGAAATCAAATATCAATTTGAGGGCCCACAAGGGGTGGGGCCCCACAATAATAGCCATACAAAGAGCTGAACATATGAAAAATGCCTCATTCATAAGCATTCCATTGAGTGTTATGAATGCAATATGCCAATATAGACATGGTCTGCACCAATATTAACATTATGTCTTCATGCCTCGGCAGAGACATACAAGTTAACTGCTTTGGACTGAATAAGGCATAAAACTAAACACCTCTTGATTGGTTGCAGCTTTCACGCCAGCCAAATGCAGCACTTAATCAATGCCTACTTCTCTGCTTGTCTACTTTCTTCTCTCTGTTCCCTTTCCTATTAGCTAAGGTACTTTTGGAACACAAGGCAAAGGAGAGCATTTTCCATGTTCTAACAGAGGGAGAAACTCTTCTGCCAAAAAAAACAGAGGGAGAGACTCGGTAAAGCAAACTCAACAGCGAGAGATTAGGAATTGCTGATCAGCTTTGTATTTGCTATGTGCTGGATGCTAAAGCAAGCGGCAGGGAAGGAAAATAAGAGGACTCCAAAGAGGATGTCACAAGACATCAAGCGGTCCTGCACTTCAATCTCATATGGTATGCTCTGTAAGACAAGATAGCAGGGATTAAAAATCACTCCCTTTTGCTTCTATAGATAGAAAGGTAAGACAATGCATTAACACGTGAATAATATGTATCAAATTCTCTATTTGTTTATATATCATTTTATCTCTATTAGGCTTGTCACAAATTCAACAAGCTGTTCTAGGACAACAGAGGCATCCATTTCTCTTTGGCTATGTATTCACCACTGTCTACACTGTTAAAAAAGTACTTAAAAAAAGGGACCTAGACAAAAACATCATGAATTTCTTCTAAGATCCAAACCTCATTGCTTTCTTTCTATGATGCAAGAAAAATGTTGCAAAGTGAGATAAGAGCAATCTGCTTATTCGGAATTCAAGCAGTCTCAATTGCATTTCTGTAAGGGAGCAACTTATCAGGAGACTGGACAAATCCAGTGGAGTGTTTGTTGTATATATGCAGTCATATATACATCCATTATACAATAGGAAGTCGTATCCCAATTGTAACCATTGTTGTTGAGATGAATTGAAGAATGACGACGACAATTTATTTGGGCATCTGTAGGTCAGTCCCTATACTTTCAAGGCAACCAACAACTTGTTTGATGGTAGGCCTTTCCATGGGGTTGTGGTTGACACACTTGCAAGCAACATCGAGCATTTGCCGCATCTGATCTTCGAGCCCCTTGCCCCTCAGCGAGGGTTCGAAGACCTCATCTTGCTTGCTCAGACATCGCATTTGCTGCACCCACACAACCAACTCTCTCGACATCTTTGGCTTGAATACCTCAACAGGTCTCCTTCCTGTAAGCAACTCCAGCATGACCATGCCGAAGCTGTAAATATCCCCCCTCAAGGTGGCCACCCAGGCCTGGCCATATTCTGGGGGTATGTAACCCAAGGTCCCCACCAGCTCAGTCGTTACGTGTGTCTTGTAGGGAAGTATCAATCTCGAAAGTCCAAAATCTGCGAGGTGTGCTTCAAAATCCCCATTAAGAAGAATGTTGCTGGACTTGATATCACGGTGCACAATATGTGGCTCACATATCTGGTGCATGTAGGCCAGTCCTCGACTAGCTCCCTGAGCGATCCTCAGCCTGGTGGGCCAGTCAAGTCTAGCCCCACCATCAACCTTCTCATGTAGCCAGTAATCCAGACTCCCATTCTCCATATAGGAATATATCAAGAGCCTGAAGTTGCCATGCACACAGTAGGCTCGCAGAGAGACCAAATTTTGATGTTGAGCAGTGGACAGGGCTTCCACTTCTGCCTTGAATTCCCTCTCCATAAGACACATATCGCCCGAGAGCTTCTTGATTGCTAGTTTGACGCCGTTAGCCAATGTAGCCTTGTACACTAGCCCAAAACCCCCACAACCAATGATGTTTGCCTGATCAAAATTGTTTGTTCCACTCAAGATATCAGAAAGTGTGAGGTCCTTGAATGCATTATTCACAGGAAATAACATAACCGAACCCGAATTCTTGATGATGTCATCAGGAACAAAACCAAGATTTGAATTGCTAGAAACAATATCGATGTCGAACTTGCTGTCAACTGATAAACCAGGGTTGATCCTTCTATTGGAGAGCATCCACAGAGCCAGGAGAGTGAGAACAAATACCCCACCAAGGCATACTCCCACAACAACTCCCACAAGCAATTTCTTGGTGGGATATTTGGGTGCAGGAGATGAGAATGTTTCCCCTCCCCTCTCACTACTGCAATTCTGCGAGAGCACCAGCCCACACAGCCCAGGATTGCCTTCAAAGCTTGAAGAGCCAAAGGTGTCAAACTGGCTGCCTGTTGGTATCTGCCCCTGTAGATTATTGTATGCTACACTGAAATAAGACAGGAAGTGAAGGCTCTTTAGTGACTGAGGAATGATGCCGGACAGGTGGTTCCAAGAAAGATCTAGTTTTTCTAAGTTGGTGAGATTGGAGAGCTGGTCTGGAATTGTCCCAGTGAAGTTATTGTGGCTAAGATCAAGCACATGAAGAACCTTCAAGTGACCCATTTCTGGGGGAATTGCACCACTGAGGCTATTGTTCCTCAAGATTATTGCAGGGGGGAGACCAGAGAGCTGATTGTATTGCAATCTTGACGAATTCCAGGGCCTGACAAATACGGGGAGCTCAAGATAGCTGGTGTCAATCCTTGCAGCCGCCTCTTCCGAGACCAATGTAGGAATGCCTATAATTTCCATTGGCAATTCTCCTGTAAGAAGATTACTAGACAAGTCTAAGTAAAAGAGATTGGGCAGGGTCCCCAACCACCCTGGAATCGGGCCGGAAAGTTGATTGATGGACAAATCCAACACTTCCAGCCTCTCCAGTTTGATCAACCAGGCGGGAATTGTCCCCTTTAGGTGACAATCTGCAAGACCCAGAACCCTGAGGTTCTGCAAACTGCTTGAATCAACACCCACACCATCTGGAATCTCCTCCCCAATAAAATTCCTCGATAAAAGCACAGCAGTAAGGTTCCTGCAGCCCATCAGAATCCGAAAAGCAGAGGTGATATTCCTAAACCTGTTATTGGACAAAGAGAGATAAGAGAGGGACTGGAGAGAGAGCATATCAGATAGAATCTCCCCCTCCAATTTATTCTTCGCCAGTCGCAGAGCAGTGAGCGACTTGCAGCGGTAGAGGCTGCCGGGCAATTCGCCTGAGAAGTTGTTGTTTCCAAGATCTAAAGTAGTCAATTGAGTGAAATTCGAGTAGTCCACAACAGAAATCTTCCCCACCAAGAAATTGTCTCTGAGATTGAGGGTCTTGAGCCTGGTGCAGTTGCTTAAAGAGGAAGGAAGATTACCGGTAAGCCTATTGCTGAAGAGAAGCAGCTGCTCCAAATTAGCCATCTTTCCAACTTCTGGAGGCACCCCACCATCTAATTCGTTGTTGTTGAGCTCCAGAACCGTCAAATTCACCAACCCCACAATCCGATTGCTGAGATTTCCCGATAATCTGTTGAAGGGCAGAGACAGCTGCTGCAGAGCAACCATGTCCAAGAGGTCATCTGGGACATTTCCAGACAGATTGTTGGAGCCAGCACGAAAGATCTGGAGCTCGGAACACGGACCCAGTTGAGGAATCGGGTCAGTGAATCTGTTAAAGGAGAGATCAAGGACCCTCAAATGGGTCGAATTGACGCAGATAGATGAAGGAAACAGACCAGAAAAGCTGTTGTTGCTGGCATTCAAGAACGTGAGATTAGACGCAAGAGAAAGAGAAGGAAATTCTCCAACGAGGGTGTTGGAGCTGAGGTCGAAGAGCTCGAGGTGATCTAGCAGCCCCGCCGGGATGCCGCCGGAGAGAGAGTTTCCGGAGAGGTTGAGGTCGGAAAGGTAAGGAAGGAGACCGAGAGAAAGAGAGATGGGTCCTCTGAGGCCTCTGCGAGGAAGCCATAGACGGGTTACAGAGCCGTTGCTGTTGCAGGAAACGCCTTCCCAGTTGCAACAGTCGGGGCTGTGAGCTGTGTCCCAATTCAATGGAGGAGTTGAAGAGATGTTGAGAAGAAAGGAAAGGAGAGAGTTCCTTTCCACTTGGGTGCAGGCGTTGTTGGGAGATATGAAGGATAGGAATATACAAAGAAGTGGAAGAAGAAGAAGAAGATGAAGAAGTGTTGGAGATACATGGAATTTACAAAGCATGGCTTTTGAAGGAAGGTTTCTTCTCTGTTCATAAAGAAGAAGAGGAAGAAGAAGCAGAATAGGACTAATAGAGGAAGGTGGTGGTGGTTGTTATGTACACAAGTACCTGGAAGAACAGGAAGGCAATGAAAGAGGAAGTGTTGACGTGAGATTAACATATTATACGTTGAATGGGCTCTGAATCTGAAAAGCGTTTACTTTTGGGACATGACTTATCTGCAACTGTAAGCTACTAAAAAGTAGGCAATTTTAAGGATTCTCTCCTCTGTTTGCAAGGATAATTTTAAAGTAGTTTTAGAAACTTACATGTAATTTTCAAGAACGTTGGATCATGACTGAAGAAGACAAAGTGGAGATTAGAGGGTTCCAGCCTTTGATATCCAAACTCTTCAATCAAGGACCTCACTCCTCTATCTGTCTCTCATGGGAGTTAATTAAAAGGAAAAGGACATTGACCGAATTTAGGTGATGTGAATCACGCCCTTCCCTTGTCTTCTTGTTTTTCAATTAGTCATACATGTGCTTTTTTATAGTCATTCTTCCCTTTATAATTCAAACATAACCCTTTTTTCATGGGTGTGGGTTGATTTTGTACTTGAAGTTTTTTTTTTATTTTAAGAAAACACAGGTAAGGAATAAGATTAATTTGATTCCTATTTTGTCTTTGTCATTAATTTTACTTGTAGTTGTTTAATGAGAAGTTGACTTTTTAATCTCTCTGTAGTTTTTTAATTTTAGTTTTTGATATTCACCTCACTTGATGTGAATTTATATCAAGTTTCAAGCAGTTTCTAGCTGCATGGTTGTTCACATGTTCTTGTCCAATCATTGTGATTGAGGAAAGCTGTAAAGGCATAAAGGGAGGAAGCAACTTGTTCAAGGAAAAAAAAAATACCCTTCTGTCCAAGGACTGATCAGTATTGACTTGTTAATCTTTGGGAGTATGTTAGCCCCGTGAAGTATGGGAACATAAATTGGCAAAAGTTGAAAACATGATATGGGATATATTTGAGTATAATTTGGAATAAGGATTCAGAGGTATAATTAAAAATTTTGGCCATAAAAACACAAAAAATTGATAAAAAGTCAGATGCACAAACATTTGGCATAGTACCCTATTTCTGAAAAAAAAAGAATGGCATGTTCCTACCACAACTTCCTACATTTTTAGTGTATTTGATAGGGAACAGGTTGAAGCAACTGGGTTTTGAGTTTTGATTGAGTCTTGACTAGTTCATTACCGTGTCTCTAAAAATAAGGTTGGAATGGAAAAATGGAATTCATATAGCTAACCCAATATAGTTTGAACAAGATAACTTGGATGATGATGATGATTGAGTCGCTAGAAATATGGACAAGTTTAAAACAGGGATAGGAAGGAGTTCTAATCCTAAGTTGGCTGGCAATGGATGTGAGGGATTGGTTGATAAATTTAATCTTATTTATTAATTATGCATTTTGAAGCTGGAGGGAGAGAGACAGAGTACATTGACTTGCAGAGTGTTTATGAAACTGCAATTTGCAATTTTGCATGTCCAGTTGAATGTTTCTTTGTAGGAAATGGCAGAAATTTGGGTCTGCAATCTGCACTCTCATGGAATGCACAGTATTTTTTTTTTTTTTTTCTTTCTCTAGTTTATGTTGATTCCGCGTTTGTATTGTAGGTCAGGTCTCTTGATGGTGTGTTCTTCAAAGTCTCCCAGATTGAAATATTCTGATCACCCTTTAGATTGGTGGCCTACAGAAAGGCAACGGAATACTGCCGACAGTGAATATAGAAAATAAATGAATGGTTATGACCCTCCAAGCTGGGATTATTATGGATCACCCTCCAGTACACAGATATTGCATTGTGGGCTCGCAGCTAGGGATTGATTGGATTGGCTTGTGGCCCCACAGTGAAGAATTGAGAGCTTGGTAGATTTCCTTTTTAATCTTTTTTTCCAATTTTATGTTTGAAATTACATCTAAATTAGATATTTGAAAATTATGGTTTATAAAAATGGCCGACCAGTCTCAATATAATAATAGTCTATGTATTAAAAAAAAAAATATAGTGAGAATAACAGTCAGTAAGGATCATAACAGCCGTCATTTTAAAATAACGGTCAAAATAAAGGCTGATAAAATATTTTTTAATTTTTCCTTTTCTTCTCACTTCTTTTTAGTTTATATTCCATATTCAATGGAAATACCTCATTAAGATATTCAAGTAAGGAAAGACGTATGGGTTACGGTTATGAAGAGCATATCTAGGTTGCATTCTACTATGCAAATTTATTAACAACTTAAATCAGGTGTGCTTTGTCCAAATTGACTTTTACAGGGCCTTTTATATATAAAATTAGAAATTTGACTTTGATAGGGCTGTCATAGATTAGGGCATATAAACTTGAATTTGGACTTTAATAATTGGCCCATCTAAAATCTGATTAGGACCTGCATTCATCCGGATACAAATTTAAATTGGTAGACTCAGGAATTGTTTATCAATTGTGTTGCCAATTAACTCAGTGCAGTATTTTGTCAGCTTAATCTACAATTATGAATTGGATAATCAATCCACTGAGGTGATGACAATGTTGTTGGTGACTAAGAATCCATGTTTATCACATAAGCACCGCCAAACAGTCCCCAATCCGATGATGGGATTAATTAAATTACCATTAATATTTGATTTACAACTACCAAAAGTCCTACTAACCTAAAAAATTTTGACACATCAAGTTTTGTTTAATTCCTTCGAATTGTGTTAGTGCATGGTTTTGTGGTGTGGCTCTGATCATCTGTAGTAGAGATGAATGGAGTCCCCACCAACTTTATCTATTGTTTGTGGGTAATGATAATGTCTTTTGATAATCTTGAAAGGGAGGATCACTATGGGAAGATCACTATCTCATCATTTAGATATAATATTAATACAAGTGGCCAGCCCACTTTCAGAGGTTGGAGAATGGTGGGAGAAGAATAGGGACTGGATTAAAAAAACTAAACAGAACCTAATCTCTTATTAATGGGTGCAACTGTGCAAGCCCCCTTAATCCCTTTGTATGGACAAACATAATTAATATGTAGAATTTATGTGAGGTATGTGCATGGCGTGCTTGGGCTTGGAGTATGTGCATGTGGAGCTCATGGTTATATCATTCAAGCTTTGAACAAATGAGCCAGAAAATGGAGTAGATCAATACCTTAATAATATCTATAGGGCTACTGTATTTATGTAAGTGGTTAAAAATGAATAACCAAATGTGCAATATAAATTTTTTTTTATCATCAATAACCTTCCATTCGATGAAAATTAAATCAAGGAAAGATGAAAAATGAAAACCTAACTATCACCCTAGCTAGTAATTCAATCCTACGAAAGCCTAAGTCCTATCTATATGGTTGCTTAATATTCTTCCTCGCCTCGTTACCTTCACCTTTGCTGCTTTAATAATCTTTTAGTGGAGTTAATTTAATTATGAGTTCCTATGTAGTGTATGCAGGCAAATAGGTCCTTTAAAATCTGACTTGCAAAGATGAAGGAACTCCTAGCACGTTTGTGCACACGCATGAAAAACTGGTTTTATGGAAAAAAAAAAAGAAGAAGAAGAAAGAAGAAAGGACCCCTTCGAGGAATTTATTTTCCGAAAAATCATAGAAAACTTAGGCTATTTTGCGCTTTTTCCGTGAGAAAAAACGGCTACACCAAAAAGGCAAACGCGGGTTTTATTGTAGTGCAGAAATTAATTTTAACAATCCTCACTTTATTCCGAAAAATAAATAAATAAGGATTAAAAATGCTGCAGAGCAAGCAATCCAAAATCTTCATGGAAAAAGGACACAAGTATGGCTGGCTAGGATCTTCCAATCTTAGATATCATCATGCATACGATATCTTTGGTGGGGCCAATCATATCATCGGCAAGGATGTTTGGATCACAAAACTGTAGTGGCCCAAGTTTACAAACTCAAATTAAAAGGTTAATAACTACATGGTCATCTTAGTATTTTCCTCTCCAACAGCTAGCTGACAACACCCTGCTCATAGCCTGTTCAGTCAAAATGAACCCACCAATGGCGTATATTTTATGTTTTCTGATGTCCATACCTGGCCCATTGACTTTTGACAGCCCCAACCACCACCAACATTACAGTTCTTTAATTACTGCTGGCCTGATGTGGCAAGGAGTACTGGCTGCATTTTAAGATATGTGATTCATGTGGGTATCCTCTTTGTGGTGCCCACTAAGGACCATTACCATCGGTGCAAGGTCGCAAGGGAAGGCCTCAACATTCAAGACATGGATCAGGTTCAAGACTGAAAATAGGCCCGGAGTGCTGAAATTGTAACCTTGAGAATTTTATCAGATTGGTGAAAGAATGAAATTTTTTTAATTTATTAGCAACGAATCGATTACGGATTTCACCCTCAATCCGTGGATTCAATCCAATCCGATTCAATTCGATCCATTGGCATTAAATATAACAAAAAAAAAGGGGTCTAAATATAAATTAAGATGTCTAAATTTAAAATAAGAAAAAGAATTTTAAGGGTCAAAACGTAATTTTTTTACAACATGTTTGATATTTTTCTTTTAACATTAGATTGAACGGATTAATCCGATCCGGTCCAATCCAATCCGGTCCTCCATGGATCGGATTGAATCGGATTTTAACAGATATGGATTGGTGATAGATTTCAAATCCATCAATCTGTAGGTGACGAATTCGTGACGGATTTACATCAATCTGATCGGTGTACACCTCTTGCCAACAGTGACCTAAAATTTAGATTTATATGCTATTCTTTGGGTTCTTACGTCCTCAAGGTGTATACATACTTAAAACGCAGCTCATTCGAAGGTGTAATTAATCAATAAATGAGAAATGTCATTTTATAAGTATGAACTAATTTAGATTGTGAAACAAAAAATGACATAGTTACAAGTGGTAGATGGTGTTGGTTTCATTAAAGATGAATAATGAAAAAGAGTCCCTTGGTCCTTATGTAGTCCCCTGGTCCCTGTGTGTGGCCTATCTGGGAAGAGACATAGTTATATACGAGTGAGAGTGCCTGAGTTTGTGTGAAATGCATCACTAATAAACAAAGAAGAGTCCCTTGTAATGTTGCAGAGTGGCCCACCAACCTGCAATGTGTTGCAGCTAGCAAGTTAGCCATCAAACTTACAGACTGACTTGCATGGTCAGCCAAGTGTTTTTTTTTGTACATCCCCCAAGTCCCAATCTTTTCGACACATTGAACAAGTGGGTTTTACTTTCGCCTTTTTGGGGCGGCCATTACGACCTGGGTACGACTTCTCGTGATCTGAAAGTAATCAAACAGTAGGTGCGTGCCTGTCCCCTCCTCTTCTTTAAACCATTCCTTGAAAAGTAGAATCAGCTGACACAAAGCACACCACCCACCAAAGCGTGTGCTTTGCTTTCAAACTCACAACTCACGACTACAAAATCAACCCAACAGTGCAAATAAACGAAAGAATCCATTCATTCATTTGAAGCCAGGACACCCCCCCTTCCTTTAGTCAAACTCTAAGTGGGGTTTAATTTCCTTCTTTTTCTCTACTGTCCTTCTACCTTGTTATCATCAGTTGTAGAATACTTTCTTACAACATCCCTTCTAATGAAAAATAGATGGAAAACTACATCCAACAAACCATGGTTGTGAGATTTTGTTGTGTCTAATGCTTTTGTTTTCTCATTGTTAATGGGTGACAATGGAGAAAGGTGTTGGAGGAAGTGGGAATTGGTTATCAAGGTCAGGCTAAATATAAGCTTGGGCAAGGGCAAGGAAGCTTCAGATATGGGTCGTGTTGGTTATTGTAAGTGCCTAAAAATTACGGACTTAGTTAATGGAGGATTAAGCTCCTGATGCAAGGTTTTGAGGGAGGTAAGGGGAATGGATCGAGCCTCCAATGACCTGAAAGGAAAAGAACAACGGTCAGAGACCCTGGCTGTGGGTAGCCGAAGGCCCTCCGACGGTTAAGTTAGTGCAGGGACTGAGAGAATGGAGAGAAAGAGTTCTGGGAGGGAGAGATTATGCGTGTGCGTACCTTTCATGGATTCTCTCATGCAATATATAGGTGGAGAAGTCATCATTGGACTGTCTTCCTGAGGAGACGGGAGTCCCATCTGAGCGTACTCTCATCTCCTGAGTGGGGGTAGGTAAAAAGGGGACGTCCCATCGGACCAGCCCTCCTCGCCTATGGATATGATTGTAGATATGGCGTGCTCCTTGCGTAGGTCCGGAGCCCATTCTGTTGTCAGACCGCCGATCCTGATTTGGCAGTGCATTAATGGCGGCATTTATGATTGAATGAAAGGAGGCCGAGCTCGGTCGAGGCTGAGACCGAAGTTGGGACTCGTGACGCAATCACTGGGGCCCGCTCCATAATTACCCGAGACGGCGATGCAGCCGAACTTGGCGGCACCGAGATCACGGGTTACCGAGACTGGGTGGTGGCCCCGTTTAATTCCATGATCACGGAATGACCCCACACAATTGCCCCCTAGCTCCCTGATCTCGGGCTTTCTCCGAGGTCGGGAGCTAAGACTTGGATGTGACGGGGCTGTCTTTTCGTATCCCGCCTTAGGAATATCCTCATTATGGCGCCTCTTCACCTGCCCTAGGCAATAAATAGGGCGTCATGATTGCCCTGCCACAGCGGATACGGAGAGCGCCGTTTCGCATACCCGAGGCGATTAATGTCGTACCAGAGGCATGGCGGAATACTTATCGTCTCCGCCACGTGGAGCCTTCTGTCTGGTAGGACACCGAAGTCGAAGCGACGCGGCATGCGGTAATCAAGAGGGGGCGCTCCTTTATAAAAAGGGGCCCGCTCCTCTTTCTTCTTCTTTTACCCTAGCTGTTAGTTTGAAGGAGACTCTGCTGCAACTTTGTTCAACCCAGAAGATCGCCGAACTCGGAGACTCTTCGACCTCTGCTTCCCGTTCCTTGCCCTTCCGTCTTCTGCAGTCCTCTTTGCTTTTTCTGTGAGTTATGCTTCTTGCCTTCATCTCCTTTCTGTATTTCTCCTTCTTCTGCGATTTCTGAGACTCCTAATCCCTTAGGCCCTCCCAGCCTTCGTTCCCTTTCTTCTATTTCTTCCTTCTCTTCTGTTTCAAGAAAATGGGAATATACAGCCACTGGGTAGAGGGCCCTGCAGCCCTAGAGGCTTTTAGGGAGAACTTTAGGATCCCAGAGGATGTCCTGGTGAAACCCTTTGTCTTCCAGGGCTCCGTCAAGGGTTTCGTCACCTATAAGGAATGGATGCCCTTCCCTTTGCTGGCTGTGTGCGAAGGAGGGGTAAGATTCCCCATCCACCCACTCCTCCGGTCCTGTCTCCACGCGTGGAACCTCTGCCCCTTCCAGCTAATGCCGAACGGCTTCAAAATAATAATGGGCGTGGCCCAGCTGAACTGGATCTTGGACATCGGTCTCGGCATACATGATTTAGAAGATGTCTACGATATCTGCAAGGCCGCGGGGGTTGAGGACGCTTACTACCTTCGGGTCAAGGCCAGGCGCCGTCCCTTGGTGAATGCCCTGGAGGACTCCACCAAATACGCCGGAGATGACCGCTTTTTGATCTCGGGAAACTGGGAGTTCAGGGGGACCGAGACCGAGGAGGACCGGAGGATCCAGGTCCCACGAAAACCAGGGACACCCCCTAGTAAATGCCCACCCTTCTAGGTTTAAGCTTATCTTGCCTTTGCCTGCTATTATGCCGAACTGATGTCCTTGCCCATTTTTCCGTGTAGGCATTCAGAAGAGGAGGAGAGAGGCCGGTTTCGACAAGTGGAAGCGCAACGACGCGTGGCTAGAGAAGATTGAGCGCTACCACGGTCATTACGACCGAGCCACCTTCTCCTTGCTGGGGTACAAACCTCGGTATCAGTCTTACACCAGGAAGGCTGCCGAGATTCCTCTTGCTCCGCCAGGGGAAGTCGGACCCGACCCTGCCGAGACAGACGGTCAAGACACGGATCCTCGGGACCCGATAGTCATCGGTGACAGTCCTCCCCGAGACCGAGGAGAAGCAGAGGAAGAGGAAATGGAGAGGCCGCGCCCACCCTTGAAGAACCTGGGGGCCCTGATTTTTGGAGGTATGGCCCCGGAAGCCCTCAAGAACGTCCCCAGTGGTGCAGGTGCCGCCCAGGGATCCGCCCCCACCGCCTTTCCTAGCTCGTCGGGCGCGGCAGGCGCTTCTTCGGCCAAGCCTTCGAAGGGGAAGTCGGGGGAGTCTTCCGTTGCCGCTCGGCAGACGAAGGACCCTCGTCCGCTCCGAGAAAGCAGGCCGCGGGTGGTGGACCCCGGGAAGGAGACTCCGCCTCCTCCGCCGCAGAAGGAAGCCCGGCCTCGGTCTGCCGCTGCCGGAAAGGAGGGCGAGAGGCCCCCTCCCGAGAAGAGGCCCCGCCTGTCGAGCGCGGAGGGGAGGCATCCGTCGGCGGAACCGCAGTCCCAGCAGTCCACGCCAGCTCCTTGGAGGCCCAACTTCGACCTCAACCCCAACGAGCCGATGACGGTGGGGGTGCAGCTGGGGACGAGCTGAGAGTCGGTCATGGCTCTCGCCCGGGGATGCGCCCTCCCCCAGGATATGGAGAAGCACAGGAAAATCCGGTCTCCGAACTTAATCCATCATACCTTGAGGGCGTCGCTCGAGGTAGCTTTTCTCCCATATTTTCTAAAATTTTCACTTCTTAGTCACCCGATCCAACCTACTCACCGTTTCTATTCTTTTCACAGAACGCGCAGAGGCTCCAAGTACTGATGGAGAGGGAGGCGGAAAGAGCTGCCCAGATTGATGGGCTAGAGAAGGAGAAGAGGAAGCTGGGGAGTGCGCTGGAGGCCAGCGCGGCCGAACTCAAGAAGGTGGGGGAGAAAATCGCCCAACACGCAACGGATCAGCAAGCAGCGAAGGCTGAGATCATTAAGTTGCGGGGCGAGAACAACAACCTGAGGAGCGCCGCGGACGAGAAGGCGAGGAGGGCGGCCCGGCTGGAGGTTGAGCTCGTCGAGAGGGGGGCCGAGCTCGCGAAGAAAGATGCCGTGGTTGCCGAGAAGCAAGGCGAGCTGGCCAAGAAAGAGGCTGAGCTTGAGGCCTCCAAGAAGGAGAGATCCGAGGCCGAATCCATCCTGCGAGATCAGGCTACAAAGGCTTACCAGGACGGGGTGGATTGGGCCTCGGAGGATTACGCGTCTCAGATCACAAATCTGAGCTCAGTGCTGTACGAGATGGGGTGCAAGGCGGCCCTGCTCAAATATGGGGTCTCTGAGGACCATCCCATCTTCTCGGATCTTCCTCAGTTCCGACCTGCAGCAGTGGGTTCAGAGCCAGAGCCAGGCTCCAACCCTTCCGAGGCTCCGGCCGATGCCCCCATCGCTCCTCCTCCGCCCCCGACCTCTGCCGAAGTCCAAGGCACTTCTCTTCCTCCTCTGACCCCGGCAGAAGCTGAAGGCGCTCCTCTTCTTTCTCCGACTCCTGCCGTCGTCCCGGTGGCCGAGACTCTTGCTGCAGCTCCTTCATCTGCTTGTGATCCCCCCATTTCCTCTGCACCTCCAGAGTCGGAGACCCATAAGGAGGTGTCCAAGGAGTAGACTTAGGAATTTTCTCTATTCTTCGATGTAATTTTTCTTCTTTAAGTGCACAGAGATCATGTAATCGTACTTCCTGATTAATGAAAAGAAGTTCTTTTTCAATCTTGCTGTTTCTCTTCTTTTGCAACGGTCTGTGGATGCTCTGATGTGAGGTGATGTCCAAAGTGGATGAGGTCGGTAGGAGGGGCCTGCCTCGGGCAGACCTTTTCCAGTCTCGGAAGACTAGGTTGTCCCTTTCCTACTTTTGAATTTCAGCGAGTAAGCGAGTCATGCTGTCGTTTGACCGAGGGTTAGGCCTTAATGGCATGTCTTTGAGGGGGAGGTTCCCAGGGTGAAATGGTGGCGAGCCCCCGACTTGCATGCCGGGGTTCAGCTGAGGCCGTGCTCCCACGGTCTAGGTGAGACCCTAGGGTAGGCCGAGTTCCGCGGTCAGACGCCGTAGAGGACGTCTCTTGGTCAGTTGGCCCTGCACCCGAACTCGAGTAGGGTGGCGCGAGTGCCGGATCCTTGCGGAGTTGGTCCTACGACCGAACTCGAGTAGGGTGGCGCGAGTGCCGGATCCTTGCGGAGTTGGTCCTACGACCGAACTCGAAGAGGATGGCTCGAGGGCCGGATCCTTGCGGAGTTGGTCCTACGACCGAACTCGAAGAGGATGGCGCGAGGGCCGGATCCTTGCGGAGTTGGTCCTACGACCGAACTCGAAGAGGATGGCGCGAGGGCCGGATCCTTGCGGAGTTGGTCCTACGACCGAACTCAAAGAGGATGGCGCGAGGGCCGGATCCTTGCGGAGTTGGTCCTACGACCGAACTCAAAGAGGATGGCGCGAGGGCCGGATCCTTGCGGGGATCGAAGAAATTCAAGGCAAATCTGTGTCAAAAGGTTCTTCTTTATTGATCAAACATCTTGAATACAACTAGAAATAATATTTCTTTAAGTGGGCAGCGTTCCATGGCCGGGGCAATTCCTTGCCGTCCATCCCTTCTAGTCTGTATGCCGACCTGCCCGAGATGGAGACTACTTTGTAGGGGCCGAGCCAGTTTGGTGCCAGCTTGCCATCATTGGGGTCTCTATCCGCGGGGAGCGCTTTTTTCAGGACCAGTTCTCCAACCGAGAACCTCCTCTCTTTGACCTTTTGATTATACCCTCGGGAAAGCTGCTGCTGATAGGCGGCCAGACGTACGGATGCTGCTTCCCTTCGTTCCTCGGCGAGGTCAAGTTCTCTGGCGAGGTTCATCTCGTTCTGCCCTTGATCGAAGAGATTTGTTCTTAAGGTCGGGAGGCCGACTTCAAGGGGAATTACTGCCTCCATTCCGTAGGCCAACGAAAAAGGGGTGGCCGAAGTGGATCGTCTCGGGGTGGTTCTGTATGCCCAGAGGACACTTGGCAATTCCTCCGTCCATCTGCCTTTAGCTTTATCAAGCCTTTTCTTCAGCCCCTCCAGAACTACTTTGTTTGAGATCTCTGCTTGCCCATTGCTCTGCGGATAGGCCGGAGTCGCATAGAGGTTTCTGATGCCGAGCTCCTGACAAAAGCTTTTGAAGAATTTTGAATCGAATTGGGTTCCGTTGTCCGAGACCAGAGCTCTGGGGATCCCAAACCGTGTGACGATGTTTTTCCACACAAAATTCTTTGTGTCAAGCTCGGTGATGGAGGATAAGGCCTCCGCCTCAATCCATTTTGTGAAGTAATCGGTGCCCACCATTAGCCATCTTTTGTTTCCCGGAGTTCGGTGGAGAGGTCCGACGATGTCCAGTCCCCACTGAGCAAAGGGCCATGGACTGGAGATCGGGCTCAGGTCCTGAGCTGGCTGGTGGAGGGAATGGGAAAACTTTTGGCATTTCTCACATTTCCTGGCGTAGATCTGGGCATCCTTCTGCATGTATGGCCACCAGTAGCCCTGGCTAATAGCTCTGTAGGCCAGCGATCTTCCCCCGATGTGGCTTCCACAGATTCCTTCGTGGATCTCAAATAGAAAATCCTCTACCTTGCTAGGATGAACGCACTGGAGATATGGTCCGGAGTAGGATTTTCTGTAGAGCTTCTCATCTAGAGATAGCCAAAAGTGAGCTGCCTTCATCCTGACCTTGTGGGCTTCGTTGTTGCCCTCTGGGAGCTTGTCCTCTCTCAGGAACGTCATGATTGGGTCCATCCAGCTCGGACCGAGGTCAGTGCACAGAACTGGCCGAACTGGAAGGAGCTCTATGCTCGGCTTCTCCAACGTCCCTACATCAACTGTTCTACTTTTTCCAGCTTCTACAGCCGAGGCCAAGCTTGCCAGGGCGTCTGCATGGCGATTGAACTCCCTACCAACTTGCCTGACTTCAACCTTTTCAAACTGGGAGAGGAGCTGCCTGGTATGGGCTAGATAGGCCACCATTCTTTCGTCTCTGGCTTGGTAGTCCCCGCTCAGCTGGCTCGTCACCAACTGGGAGTCGCTGAAGACCACCACCCTCCCTGCCCCCAGTATTCTCGCACTGCCGAGGCCAGCGATCAGTGCTTCATATTCTGCTTCATTGTTTGATGCTTTGAAGTTGAGGGTTAGTGCTTGTTCTATGACTAACCCTTCTGGGGATTGGAGGACGACGCCGGCGCCTGCCCTCTTGGATGTAGACGATCCGTCAACGAAGATTTTCCAGGCTGACTCCAGAAATTTTTCCCAGGATTGGTCTTCCTCAGTCTTGGTGTTACCTTCATTGCTGCCCTTGGAGTCCCCCAGTTCGGTATCGAGCGAGGTCGGTGCCGAACTAGGAGAGGTGAATTCGACGACGAAGTCCGCCAGGACCTGTGCCTTGATTGCCGTTCTGGGCTGATACTTGATGTCGAACTGACCCAATTCCACGGCCCACTTGGAGATTCGGCCAGAAAAGTCCGCCTTGCGGAAGAGGGACTTGAGCGGGAATTCCGTGATGACTACCACCGTGTGAGTCTGGAAGTAATGGGAGAGCTTGCGAGAGGCGCTGAGCAGTGCTAGTGCTAGCTTTTCAAGAGGTAGATATCTGGTCTCGGCATCGAGCAGGGTTTTGCTGGTGTAATAGATGGGGTACTGTTGCTTGTCGCTTTCTCGAACCAGCACCGAGCTCACCGCATGGTCCGAGACTCAAGATAGAGATAGAGAAAATCGTCTTGCGACGGAGTGGACAGTAGAGGTGGTGAGGAGAGGTACCTTTTGAGCGTCTCTAGTGCCAAATCGCATTCTGGAGTCCATTGGAACTTGGAACTCTTCTTCAGTAGCTGAAAGAATGGACGGCACTTGTCTGAGGCGCGGCTGATGAAGCGATTGAGTGCAGCGGCCATCCCCGTCAGTCTCTGGACCTGCTTGACCGAGGTGGGGCTTTGGATAGCCTGTATGGCCGCGATCTGCTCCGGATTGGCCTCAATCCCTCTCCGTGTCACCAGGCTCCCCAGGAATTTGCCGGAGCCGACGCCAAATGCACACTTCGAGGCATTGAGTTTGAGCTGGAACTTTCGGAGGATGGCAAATGTTTGGCGCAGGTCTGGTAGGTGGCCCTGCGACTCCTTGGACTTGACTACCATGTCGTCAATATAGACCTCCATCGTCTTTCCGAGCTGATCTCGGAACATCCTAGTGACCAGCCTCTGATATGTCGCTCCGGCGTTCTTCAGCCCGAAGGGCATCACCTTGTAACAGTAGATGCCCCGAGGTGTGATAAACGCAGTTTTTTCCTCATCAGATCTGTGCAGGGTGATCTGATGGTAACCTCGGTAGGCGTCCAAGAAGCTCATTCTGTCATGCCCCGAGGTGGCGTCGATCATCTGGTCGATCTTTGGGAGCGGGAAGCTATCTTTGGGGCAAGCTTTGTTAAGGTCGGTGAAGTCTACACAGACCCTCCACTTGCTGCTCTTCTTCTTTACAACCACTGTGTTGGCTAGCCACTGGGGATAGTGCACCTCGCGGATTGCCCCAGCCTCGAGGAGCTTCTCCACCTCCTCTATAATCGCCTCTGTCTGTGGGATCCCCGTTCTGCGAGCCTTATGCACTACGGGCTTGTGTCCGGGGTCCACATTTAGCTTGTGACATATGACCTCGGGGTCAATCCCGGGCATCTCGTAAGGAGTCCACGCGAAGATATCTTTGTTTAGGAGTAGGAAGTCCAGCAATTCGGCCTTTTCAGCGTCAGGGAGCTGGCTACCCAGCAGGAAGTAGCGCTCCGGATCTTCAGGATTGATCCTGACCTCGGTGAGATCTTCTATGCTTTTCTGCCCTGCTGTCCGCCCGACATCCTCGATCTCAGCTTCGAGCTCGGCCATGTGCACTCGTCTCGGTTCCTCTTCTCCAGGTGCTACGACCACGAGACATTCTCGGGCCATCTGTTGGTTTCCGCACACAGTCACTATTTCGACCGTTCCTCCAGGCTTCTCCAATGGAAACTTGAGTTTTTGATGAAGGGTGGATGGCACTGCCTCCATGGCGTGCAGCCAACTTCGTCCCAATATCACATTGTAGGGGGACGGCGCGTCTATCACCATAAAGTCTGCTACCTTTGCTGCGCCTCCGATCCGGACTTCAAGTGAGATCCTGCCTTTGGGGTACACCGGCTGGGCACTAAACCCTATCAAGGGGACGTGGGCCTCCCGCAGGGCGGATTCGGGCAGGCCGAGCTGTTTGAAACAGCTATAGTACACAATCTCGGTGGAGCTCCCTGGGTCCACAAGGACGCGCTTGGTAGTGTAATTGTTCAGCCGCAGGGTGAGGATGAGGGCGTCATTGTGGGGGAGCTCGACTCCCTTCAGATCCTCATCCGAGAACCAAATCTTGGGCTTTTCTCTCTTACGCCTCTTCGAGGCGCTCTCCCACTCTGCCGACATCACCTGCTTGCCATGGGCAGCTCTCCTGGCGTCTGACCGAGCCTGGGCGCTTCCCCTGCCTGGGGCGGGTGCTAGGTGGATGACATTGATGGTACCCGCCGGCTCATCGCTCTCATGGTCATCACTGGGTCGAGTGCGCTGCTGTGCTCGGTGGACCCTTTCCTCCTGTTTGATATACTCCTGGAGGTGTCCGTCATGGACGAGCTTTTCGAGATGGGACTTCAACGCAAAGCAGTCTTCGGTCATGTGCCCGTGCTGCTTGTGATAGGAGCAGCGCTTGTTCTGGTCTCGGATGGATGGATCGCCTGTCATCGGCCGAGGCCACTGGAAGTATGGTTCTGCCTTGATTTTGTTCAGGAGTCTATAAATAGGCTCCTTAAACACAACACTGATAGCCCTGTAAGGATCGTTGGCAGGCTTAGCGGACTGTGACCTCGGCCTCTTGCTGCTGTCCGAGGCGATCGAGAAAGAGCGGGCGGGCTTCCTTTTATCCGACCTCGGTCGGGGGAATGTTTCTTCCTTGGTGGAGGCCTGGTGTTTCTTCGGGAATCCGAACCGCTCTGTGCCATGGGCCTCGTCTTCTTCCTGCTCAATGTACTGCTTTACCCTTGCCATCAGTGCTTTCATCGTGGCCACGGGGTTTCGGACTAGATCTCTGCGGAGTTCATTTCCTGGGAGTAACCCCTCCCTGAAGCACATGATGGCGACTTCGTCATTGGCGTCGGTAATCTGGCTGTATATTGTCCAGAATCTTCTGGCGAAGGCAGTGATACCCTCACCGTCTTTCATCCGGATCGCCATGAGATTGCTACCTGTCTTCGGGATGACGCGGTGCGCTTGAAACTTTTCAAGGAAAGAGCTCCGGAGCTGCCGCCAGCTTGAGACCGACCCGGGAGGGAGTGCGCAGAACCACCGGAGAGGGAGGTCTCCCAGACTGGATGAGAAAACCCTGCAGTTTAAAAGACCGACGTCCCCCCAGACCGACATCCGCTGAGTGAAGTGCCGCAGATGCGCCTCTGGGTCTGAGGCCCCGTCGTAAAGTACGAACCTTGGGACGTTAAATCTCTCGGGGAGAGAGAAATTTTTAATTTCCTGCGAAAAGGGGGAAATGCCCTGATCGTCCTCTTCATGCTCATCAGTCTGGTCTCGGGCGAGACCGATCTCGGCCAAACGGGCCTGGACCTCCTGCTTGATATAGTGGTCCAACTGTGCCTTGAGGGCCGTCTGGTCATCGAGTCTCGGGGATTCCGGCTCGCGCCGTGCTCCCCCGAGACCACTAGGCAGATGACTGCTGCTCGAGCCTTCCTCCTCGCGGTGAGACCTCCGTCTGTGGTTGAGGGCATGCCTCAGATCTTGGTTACCCGGGTGGGTCTGCTTCCGCCGGGGAGGCGGACCACGAGACTTCCTCTCATTCATCTCGAGTCGCTCCTCTAGACGACGAATCACCTCGTCTTTATCTTGGAGAGCCTGGTCCTGGGCATCGAGCTCTTTAAGCAAGGGGTCGTCATTTCTCGTTTCACGGATATGATGGAGAGATTGGCCGTCGTCGCGAGAGTGACGGTGGGACGTCGCCCTGATAGGGGTTTTGCCCCTTCGCCGAAGATCCGACGTGGGGGCGTTCTGCTCCGGACCCCTTTGTGATCGACCATCAGGATGGAGAGGGACCCCTCGACGATCATCGTGGTGGGGGCGCGCAGTCGTGGGTCGAGACGAAGAGGCCGATTGGACTATGCCCTCCACGTACGCGGCTCCCGACCTCCCCCCAGACCTCCTCTGGCGTGGGGCCTCTGGTTCCTCCTGCCTGACGGGAGGAGCCGCAATCGGCCCCGGAGGGGGAAGAAGAGCGGAACGAAGGTCGGGGGGTGGTTCCGGGACAACCGACTGGGCTGGTTGCGACGGCAAGAATGGTGGGAACGCAGGTTCCTCCCGAAGCGGGAAGGACGATGCTTTTTTAGACGTCGATGGTCCTCCGCCACCGTTTCTGGTTTTTGGAGGCATGGCTTCTGTAGAGGCTTTGGCACAGATCCTATTCCCACAGACGGCGCCAACTGTAAGTGCCTAAAAATTACGGACTTAGTTAATGGAGGATTAAGCTCCTGATGCAAGGTTTTGAGGGAGGTAAGGGGAATGGATCGAGCCTCCAATGACCTGAAAGGAAAAGAACAACGGTCAGAGACCCTGGCTGTGGGTAGCCGAAGGCCCTCCGACGGTTAAGTTAGTGCAGGGACTGAGAGAATGGAGAGAAAGAGTTCTGGGAGGGAGAGATTATGCGTGTGCGTACCTTTCATGGATTCTCTCATGCAATATATAGGTGGAGAAGTCATCATTGGACTGTCTTCCTGAGGAGACGGGAGTCCCATCTGAGCGTACTCTCATCTCCTGAGTGGGGGTAGGTAAAAAGGGGACGTCCCATCGGACCAGCCCTCCTCGCCTATGGATATGATTGTAGATATGGCGTGCTCCTTGCGTAGGTCCGGAGCCCATTCTGTTGTCAGACCGCCGATCCTGATTTGGCAGTGCATTAATGGCGGCATTTATGATTGAATGAAAGGAGGCCGAGCTCGGTCGAGGCTGAGACCGAAGTTGGGACTCGTGACGCAATCACTGGGGCCCGCTCCATAATTACCCGAGACGGCGATGCAGCCGAACTTGGCGGCACCGAGATCACGGGTTACCGAGACTGGGTGGTGGCCCCGTTTAATTCCATGATCACGGAATGACCCCACACAGTTATGATGGGATTTAGAATAGTGGATGGTGGATCTCCTTTTCTTGGAACTATCCAGTGCTAACAAATAAGACTTATAACTGCTAAAAAAATTCAAACTTTTTTTCCCTCAGACTCATTATTTCATGGGAGAGCACTTACATACACTGCTCGGTGATATTATGAGATTTAGGACAAAAAACTTGAAAAAAAAAGGACTAAAGTCAAGAGATTCTAGTGTCATTATTTGAATTTCAGTCGTGAAGTTAGAAAAATGAATTTTGAGGAGGGCTAGTATGTCAAAACGCCTAGAGTATTTTATGATCAAATTTTCAGAGTTGGGACAAAGTGAATTAGTTAAAAACCCGTTGTAGCATTGAGTGCTTGTTTCTATGGTTGATCAGTCTCAACAAGGGCTGGATCTGACCTAGCCTGACCAAGTTTTCAAACTATTGAAAAATCCGCTCTTGGATCCTATCTAACATTTCTTTATAGGCTTTTGCAAATGGGTTGTGCTAGTTGAGTAACTTTTAGGTCATTGGCACTAGTAATACAATAAGCCAAATGCTATCTGATCCACTTTAAAGGTTTGAGAGATTTGGAAGAAAAGAAAAAAGACCCTCTTGACTGTACTAAATCCACTGACCCACAGTCACTACACATGATCTCTCATGATCAACCCAACCATCCTAGGACAATTAAATAAACCCTAGCTACTATGATGCATGCATCTGTGTTTCTATCCTGTTCGAATTGAATGTACGATAGAAGGTCACCCATGCAACACTGAGGAAAGGTGGACAAGATCATTAGATTGTGCCATAAAAGAACCAACCACTTTTTAGTATCTTCAAAGTTAGTTGATTCTCGTGATTTGGTAACTTTGGTGCATGCAGGTGATCAAATGTCTAGGGAGCCAACTGTTTCTTAATCAACACCGTGGGAGACAAATCATATCCATGTGATGAGAAGAATGCAAGAAGCCCAATTTGGCATTCATAACTTGCATAGACAAAAGATCATTTCAAACCAAAATAATGTGACCAGAGCGAGGGTTTTCTTCTATTCCTGTAGAATTAGAATAGGATGAGTTGGGTTTGGTGTACTGGGTCGGAACAAACTCATCCTGACTCACACCCTAGCAGGTCCACACCTGAACCTTCCCTAAACAATAGGTTTACATGTGATATCATATCCACCTCATGAATGGATAATGTCTATAAAAAGCATTACCAAGCTGCCCCTAAGCTGCCCCTTAGGGGCAGGTAAAGGGTGGGTCACCTTTTTGACCTGACCCATTGCTATCAAATATAACATGGATTCATTTAAGGGGAGTTTTATTGGCACCACAGAAGCGTCTCTCCACACCACAAAGAAAAAAAAAATCCATTTTCTAAACTAACCCTCCCCGTTCCTCCCCTTTCCTCTTCCTCTTCCTCTTCCTCTCCCCCACCCCACCCTCCCAATCTTCCCCGCACCCCACCCTCCCAATCTTCCCCGTCGGCATCCCACGGCTAGGGTGGGTGGGTGGGTGGGTGGGTGCGTGGGGGGCAGACAAAAGAAGAGGAAGGGAGAGAGGGAGAGAAAATAGAGGAGTGGGGAGGGAGGCGCCGGCCTGCCACCGCGGGCTGCTGGCGGGGAGTATTGGGAGGCATGGGCGGCTCCACATAGATCACAGACCCCACTGAGATTTGAAAAGGCATTTAAAAATAAAAATAAAAATTTATTTCATGTATTGAACTTATGGAAAACTTTTGACCCTACTCAATTTAAGAGTTTCACCCCACATTAGCTAACTTTACACTTTTTCTTTGTTGCTGTGGCAGTGAACAAATGTCACTATAAAATACCCATCGCCTAAGTTAATGGGCCAACTGTCTACCAAAAATTAAATAAATTTAATGGCCCACATTACTAATATGCACTCTAGCAACAAGTTTTTAGAGCTTAAGTTGTAACATTGTTAGAAAATTTGTGGAGACAGAAGGATATCGTATACCAATTGGTTTATTTATTTTTAAAATTGACGTTGATTTTACCAGCAGTGACTGCCACGGTAGAAAAGGCTTTTTCAGTAATGAAGTATGTAAATAACAGGCTGCGTAATCGAATAGAAGATCAATAGATGAATGACTGATTGGTACAAACTTTGAAAATATATGTGGTTGCTAGTGTTGATAATGAATCTATCATGCACCGATTTCAACTAATATAAACCTATTGAGGGCAGCTGTAAGAGTTTATGTGTTTGGATTTTGCTTTTGGATTAGGAACTATTAGTAACAATGTATTAATTTTTTTTTATTTTTAGAATTCAATATTATCTTTGTCGGATTATCGGAAATGATTATTTGAGAATCTTATACTATACTTGTCAAATTATCGAAAGTAGATGACAAATATTGATAAAGGGAAAAATAAATTTATTTAATTTGTAGAAAATAAGTCTTTTGTTGACCCCACTGACTCGAATTCCTAGAGTCGCTATTGCTGGGAGGGAGGGGTGGGGGAGAGGAAGAGGAAGAGGAAGAGGGAAAGGGAGGAGGGGTAGTTTAGGGATTATTATTATTATTATTATTATTTTTTGGTGGTGTGAAGAGACACTTTTGTGGTGCCAATAGAACTCCCCTTCATTTAATTAGTCAATTGCTGTTATCTCCAAAGTGGAACTGAGACCATAGAAATCGAAGGCCCCACCTGGATTTGACAAATGCAAAACGACCCCAATTGGATGATTCCAAGGATTCGATTGGTTGGGACTGAGACTCTGAGATGCATAAGTGGTCCCTGATCAGATTTTCTTTAATGGATGTGGTCTATGATTAAAATATAACAATCCAGTTCTTATGAAGAATATGTATGCACGTTCAGGAAAACATACCAATAGTTCAGGTTCGGTTGCAGATTGCGTTGGCCGCGGAAAAGAGTATGGGTCCAGCAGCACAAAACCAGAAAAGCATTCTGGATGGCTGGTGATTTGCATCCTAGCAGAAAACCATGGAGCTTAAATGGGAAATTCTTGAATTTTGAAATGATCTAACCCTTCTTTTCATCCGGAATGTTTTTCTGGTTTGGGCTGCTGGACAGATACTTCCAAAGTGGGCCATGTACCGTATAGTATCATATTTGATACTTCACTTTTTATGTGTAAAATTTATTTTCCATGTCCGTGATGCATATCCCCGCCATATCCATGCATCATAGGATCTAGCACATGGGTGTGAGAGTGAGGCCCAGAGAGAGCTCGTTTCAAAACTGTATAAACTATAAAGTCCTCCATGCTAAAATGTGTCAGGCCTGGATAGGCCTTCAAACATAACCCAAATTCAGCTCAGTGCAAGCTGTGCTCCAATCAGGATCAATATGACCTGACCCATGTGCACCCAAAAGTTTTCAACACAAAAATTTGTCACTGGGCTTAACATTTCCTTCTGTTTGTTGAATTGGGCTTTAACAATAAGCCCAACAAATAGAGGGTTAGTTTCAGTCCCTCGCTAGGATTATCATCAAGTGGGCCACCACACAGATCACATATGACACGTGCACGGTGGATAACACAGCACAAAACCTCGCAGCAGGAAGGCCCACCTAATCGTATCCAGGCTTAACAAACTGGGCCCCGCAACATGACCTGGCCCCACTCTTTCAGGATCGGATCCAGAGGTGAAAACGATTCCATTCCGATTTCGATCTGGCCGTAGAATTCAACGAATAAAGATCTCTGTCTGAGACCCTCTCTCTCTCTCTCTCTCTGAGTGTTACGATTTCTTCCTTTCCGTGTCGGAGTCGCTGTAATCCGCGAAATCGGCAAGAGCGAAATGTCAGAGCCGCCTCCGTTTCAAGAAGCGGATCGGTGCGATGTCTGCAATTGCAGTTTCAGCACCTTCAGACGTCGGGTAATCAAATCCCATATCTCTTCCCAATTCTACATTCTCTTTCTACGATCACATGTTTCATCCATTTATAGTCTCTTCAATCATTCGATCTCGTTATTTGGGGTCCGTTGAGATGATCTCCTTGCTGCTATTTCTCCATGGATGTAACTCTTGCTGACTTGAATGGATCGAAATCGCCCATAATTCATGACTTTGTTGTCTGGGTTTTGATTTCCACACTTTTGATTGAGGAGGAGATGGTGATTTGCTATATATCGCCTTGGGGATCTCTCAAACTGATCTGGGGTCGTTAATTGAGTAGATGTTTTCGCTGTATGTTGTTTTTTTTTGGAGGGATTTGCATCTTTGTATTGTAATGTTGAGTGGGTTGAAGGAATTGTAAGAGACTATAGGTAAACTAGACTGTTCATATGATGGGTACTGTCATGGATTGGGGATAAGTCAGAAATCTCCCCCCATTGGAAATCATTTGAGTTTACACTTACTAAAGGTGGGAACTTTGTGCAATTTTCCACTTGCAAGTCACCATTTGGGTGATTAGAACCATCCAATTGACTCTATATAGCAGGCACTACCCCTCCCATGATGTGGTGCATCAGATAAATGGATTGGACTACCAAAATGTACGACCCCTCTGTCCGCCATTGCTGGTTGGGAAAAGAAAGAAAGAAAAAGGGAGATCTTTGAGCTAGTCTTTTATCTTGTTCTGTACACTTTATAAGCTGTGACAATTGGAATGCTTTTTTTCACCAACATCATCAGGTTGGTTTTGTAAGTTCTACTAATGGACTAATCTTTATTTAGAGCTGTGTTCTTTATTACTCCACTACCTAACAACTTTATTTTTTTAGTGTTTATTGACATCTCCCATCTTCTACTTCCTTGCACTTTCAGCAATGCCGTTCTTGGTATAAGAACTGTTTCCAGTATTCTAAGCACATGCATATACCATTTCAGAAGACGTTCCTTAAATTTAGCTTTCGTTAAGGGCACCCGCAAAGCACATCCTATTTTTTTTTCCTTTCTTGTTTCTCAACACTTTTTTGCTTTCACATCTTAGCTACATGTGTTTTGCCTTCTTGTTATTTCTTAGTTACCTGCCTAAAGTTCAAGTTCATATAATAATGCAAGTCTAATTTTATTCTTCTGTAAATGTCCCTTGACGATCACATACATGCATTGGCTTGTCGAATAGTGTGGTTGGCCAAACAAATTTTCCTGACCTCTACAATGAAATCTAGGTTATATTGGCTCTTTCCAGATGGAAGGGGAATGGGTGAAGGATTTGATAAAAGGAAAGAAGGGTGGAGAGTTAGAATAGGAGATATACATAAGTCTCATTTTGCTTTTAGATGGGGAGGATGAATAGCTAGTTCCTTAGAAAAACAACCATCCACTCCATTTTGTATCCATTGCCGAAGCTCTGTTTCACTTTCTATTAATGTCCCCTTTCTGTGGAAAGAGGTCAGAAAGATACAAATATTCGTTACTGATTAAAAAAAAAGAAGACAGAAACATTCCTAGAACTTGCTTCTGTGTTTCACTTTTTTTCTTGAACCCGAACCCGTTTATTGAAGGAAAGGTGTTAAAATGTTGTATCGATTATGTAACATTCCATGGTTTTAGTTCTTTTAGTGATCAGACAGTGATGGGAATTGAGTACTTCAAAATGTTAGTTGCCCAGATATTTGAGGTTGGTATTTATGTGCAAATTTGAATGTGGGCATGGCTTCTAATTGACACTTATTTTCTTTGCAGCATCACTGCCGATGCTGTGGAAAGACATTGTGCCATGAGCATTCATCCTATCAAATGGTAAGGATTTATGGAAGTTCAACCTCAAACCAAGATGTTTGGCTTAAATTTTGATATGATTTTCAGGTCCCATATAAATGTTAAGCTGTAAAAACTATTTTCCAGGAATTACCACAATTCGGCATACATTCCAATGTTAGAGTTTGCTATGACTGTTTCAATAATGCCCCCCGGTAAATCTCTTACTGGTGTACTTTTGGTTTACATGCTTTCTTAAGTATTAATTTATTTTTGCGTGGTTGAAATTTGCTTGGAAAGCCTTACCAACTGGATTATTTTTAATATTTGAAGGTTGGTCAGCAATGCAGTAGCACCTTTCTTATTCTTTAATATCAAACTACTTTTGAAGTAATGATCCATAAGACAAGAAGATGCGTATTTGTGGATAGTTAGCATATTTGTTTCGGTCGATAAAGATCTAAACCTCTGGTTCTGCATGAATTTGTACTTGACTCCATTGCCCTTCTTTGTATATTCTGAAGTTTATATTTTGCGTTCTGATAATTAGTTGATGAAGATTTTTATGTACTTATCTAACATATTAAATGTTCTGTACTTATATAACATATTGAAGTACATTTTATTCCTTTGATATTGAGTTGTAGGTCAAATTGAATTTTAGTAAATGCAACAGAGCATATTGACTAGTGACAGGGAAAAGGACATCAATACAACGTAAATGGGATGATTGAAGTGTCCTTGTATTCTTAGGGAACTTCTCAACGATTACATCTCATATTTCAAGATATTTGCAAAATCTATATGCATTTCCCCCATGGTGATAAAAGATGATGTTTCAAAAGTCTGTTCTGATGCATTTTGAGGGCTGGGGTAGGGAAAGATATTGGTACTGTTAGTGGCAGTGTTGGTAATAAGACAGCTCAAGACCAGCTATTATCTGCTGTGGTCTTAGATGGGATGAATTTTCTGCATACCTTTAAGCTTGTATTAGATTTGGGATTTAAATATCTTTGGATGGGACAAGTGAGTTTCTTATCCACTGTTGGAGGTGTAGATGGATCTGTTATGCAGCAGAAACAGCAGGGTAATGGGGTATGGAAAGTTAAGTAGAGGAGATCTTTGGAGTTTGAATCAATTTTCAGCCTGAGGTCAGCTTGAGAAAACATGCTTGAGTCCTTTTTGAGAATTGACTGAATTGTGCATGTATGAGAGAATTGAAACAATTGATGGATCTACATTCATCAAGCGGATGGAGGGAGCCCATAAGATGAGAAGGGCCTATGGAAAAAGGTATTTGTTGCTGTTGATAAGACTGTTTTTTTAAGAGTGAGATTAGTACATGCTTTCTTTTTATTGTTTCCATTTTCATATTAGCGTTATTTATTAAAATTTATTTAAAAATTGTGCTGAATCCATGAATCCAACACCTCAAAACTGTTTAGATTCCAACGCAAGTGTCTACAATCATGCAACTTTCTCGATTTCTTCTATCAAAACTCATAGTTCTATATGCAATATCATCTTAATCCCAATGTAGTAATTTTCTTCTTCTTTGCTCGGGATGCTTATGCTGTTGTTTCATATAATTTGTTGACCATCCCTCAACTTACAGGTCTTTAAAATGCATTCCTCTGCTCTCATTGATCTCATTTCTTTCACTGGTTCCTTTGGATTTGTATCTTTAATCAAGCTTACATGATCAAGGTCTCTAGTTCACCTTTCTCTTATTAAACCTATAGATACCGTTTGTTTCAGGTATTGTTTCGAGAAGTCATTTTCCACTCCAATAAGAACAAAGATAACCAAATGGATTCATTTGCAGGCTCCTTTAACTAGCTAAACATTACCACCATACTCACTGTGGGCTATGGTTGCAACTGGATTGAGTCAATCTGGGCCTGGGAACTAGCCTGTTTTGAGCTTAGTTCAGGCCAAGGATGAAAATATCGGTAGCGGCGGGCGTAGCGGCCCGCCGCCAAACCGATACGAAGCGGGCGATACGTAGCGTATCGGAGATACGTATCGGCGTAGCGGTGCGATTTTAAAAAATCGCCAAAAAAATCTGAAAAAATTCCAGAAAATCCAGAAAATTGTAAAATGAAAGAAAATGTGGTTCTTTTGCAAAAGTAAGTAAGAAAAGGGGGCGTATCGGTGCCCTCAATATATGATGTCCTGTATCGCTGTATAAATAGAAAATAATAGTAATGATTAGTTTTTTCACATGTATTCATGTTTCTTAGTCATGTTAACTTAAAAAGTAATGAAAAGCTCATTAAAAAAAAATTAGAACATGAAATAAAGGCATAAGAATTAAGAAGACTTAAGAGTTAGGTCATTAGTGAACATTGAACAATCAAATATCAATACTTCAGTATTCAAGGTTCAAATTCAATCAAGTGAATGAACTATGAAGTGATCAACAATCAACATTCAACACTAATTTAGAAATGACAAAGGGAGTAGAGAGTTAGTGAAAGAAATAGGAAATTAGGAATACCTTGATCACCACCAAAAGGGATTTGAGAGACACTTATATTCATACATTTGAACAATATGTAATGTAAACATCATGATGGTACTATTAGAGCCAAATATCAGTGTTTAATTGTTAGGGTCACTGTGGTGAGACCTAACCCTAAGCATAAAACTTTGGTGATCAAAATTAGCTTAATATGAACATAAACATTATATGTTGCATGCATTCATGATAGATTATTCAATATATGAAAAGTACTGATAAAGAGGCCGAGCCCCGGAGGGCTGTCCGACGGCTCTTTGGGGCTGAAACCGCCGACCATAAAGGCGGGGTTCGGGGCGGCAGGATGGACCACAAAGAGGTGAAAAAAGCAACCATAGAGGGGAAGAGATGAAAGAGAAGGGTAAAAAACCCTAAAAAGTCCAAAAGGGGGGGTTTTATAAACCCCCCCACGTGTATCGGCCGCCACATATCGTGGCGGTATGTATCGGCCGATATGGGCCGCTACGGGTGCGATACACCCGTGGCGGCCGATAATTCCATACGGCCGATACGCCCGATATATCGGCCGATACGCTTCGTATCGGCCGATATTTACTTCCATGGTTCAGGCTAAGTTTTTAAGCCTTTGGGTTGGGTGCAGACCTATTTGTGGCCCAACAGATGAATTGGCATGGCTTGGGATATGGGAGTATGGGACTGTGTTTGTGTGTGAATTTGTCTACCATAGTTGTTCTCAGAGATCTTAGAAATATCTTTTTGAAACAGGTATGTACAAATACCGATCAAATTGGGAATCACAGGGAGTTGCTGTGGATAGCAACTCCCACTCCCATTGCCCTTGGCAGGGTGGTTTCCACTTTCCTCTCCTAGCCATTGTGCCAACTCAGCTACACACACACACACACACAGTTTCCACTTTCCTCTCCTGGCCACTGGGCCAACTTAGCCCCCCACACACACCCCAATCAAAATTAGTGGTGAGAGGTCTTTGCTTTACTGGATTCCTTTATTTCATAAGATAAAAGAAATCATTTCATACTTTATGCTTTATGATTTTTCTTTTCTAAAATCAAAAGAAACTCTCTTTTAAACTTCTATCCATCACTGCTAATGCTAACCCGCAGAACCATGGTATTGGAAGTTGGCTTAGTCCTAGTCGACTCAGGCTACTTGTCTTGGACTCAGTCCTTACCGAGTTGAGTAGAGGTTGGCTTGGACATGATGGGGGTTAGGGTTTTGCTACTTATTTGAATTATTATCACTAGTGTCTGCGGGCCTGATTCTTCTACTCCCACCCAAAACAGCTGCTCCAACAAAATAAAAGCCAAACCACATCGGAAGAAGAAGTATTATTTTCATGGATATTTTGCAAGATTTGCTTATAGGTTGTGAATCGAATAAAGACCTATTTCAACATATGTGGTATTTATTTATAAAACCTTTCTGATTTTACTGGTAGTTGGATAGAAAAAGATAGAAGGTGTTCGGAGTGGAGTTGTCATTTCTCTATTTTCTCCCTCTTCTCCTCCTTCCTTCTGCTTCTTTGCACCTCCATCGAACGTTGTATAGAGGATGAGATAACTAGACCTGTGGCCTTTTGGTAGTGAAGGATTTCAAGGGCAAAGGGAGAGCAGTGAAGAGGAATTGCAGCAGGGTGAGAGATGGAGAGAGAAGTTAGGGTTTTTTTAATCGATCTCCAAAGAGCAATACCCAGTGTCTCTCTCTCTATATATATATGTATACATACATACATACATACATATATACATACGTACATACGTACAGACACACAATATAGGGGGATATTCATGTGCATCCTTCCCTCACTATATGGTGAGGGACAAACTTAATGGGGTCCAGGTAGGACCCCACTGATCATGGGACTTGGGGGGTGGGGGGATGGAAAGAGCCTTCTTGGATGAGCCCGTATATTAAGTTTGGGGTCAATCCCATGCTTCTAACCCCTTCATCCATGGCCCACAAATTTAACCACTTTATATTAAAGAAAAGCACTTGACCTTCGATCCAACGGTCCAATCCATTTGGATAGGTGGAAATTTGATGGGTCTAGTGTACTTAAGGAGGTCCCATCTGTGTAGGTGGTTCGGATGTATCATAAACTATGATGCCCAGACAAGGCATGAATAGGGCATGGATATGCCATGGACATGGTAGGAACACGGATTTTACACAAAAAATGTGAAGTAACGTTACCCACTTCAAAGTATCCGTGCAACATAGATCATAAAGTTGGTCCTATTAAGTTGTCCAGATGCACATGAATATTTCTTATATGGGATATATATATATATATATGGGAGATGCTCCTGTGAGAGATTGTGTGGGGATCCTCACATCCATATCCAATGCCAACAACTTAAATGTGAGGGCCCCCACTCCTATCTCTCATATAAGGTGAGTGATATCTCTCATAGGAGCATCTCCATATATATATATATATATATATATGGTAATATTCAAGTGAGGGATTCCCTCACCATAGGGTGAGGGATACTTCCCATTTTGAAAACTTTCAAGTTCAAAAGCAAATCTTCCCAAAAAGTACAAAAGCGCTTTTGTACTTGAAACTTCCCAAAAAGGGAGTGTCCCTCACCCTATGGTGAGGGAATCCCTCACTTGAATACCCCCCATATATATATATATATATATATTTCTTTTAGGGGGTTTTATGGATTCGGTTGACACTTGGTCCAACTTGGCTAAGTCGCATGCTCGACTCGCAGGGGGACTAATCACCCCCAACTCCGAGTTTTGAATCTGTGCTCAGAACCCACTTCAACAAACATATAGGTACATTTCAGTGGATGCCTTTTGTCATGCTTATAGAACTGTAGTCTTGGAAGTGATTTATTTTCTTTGATTAGGACTCTCAGATCTGATTAACAGGATGCTTAATCATGCAGATATATCTGCAAATTTATTTTTTATGATTGTGCTCTATTTGATGTCTTTCGTTTCTTCTCTATGAAATTGGTATCAGAGGTGGAAAAAGGATGATTATAACAGTAAATGAGTCTTGTCACAACATTTGAGTTTCACTTGTTGAAAACTAAAATCACTAAAATCTAACATACATCATGAACTAGAGATGTAACTTTTATTCTTGATCAAAGCCCTTGTGGGGCTCAAGGATGAAAGAAGCGGCTACGTATCGGCCGATCAAGGCCGCTACGCTTCTTTGAAATTATCGGGTATCGCAATCGTATCGGCCTGTAGCGGCCACTACGGCCGATACATTGCCGTAGCGGCCGCTACATTGTGGTCTGCCCCTGTTTGCTCCACTGAATCACTCATTAAACCAATGACAGAAAAAAAAAAAAAAAAAAGAAGGAAACAAAGGAAGGAAGGAAAAAAGAAAAAAAAAAGGAAACAGAGGAAGAAAGGAAAAAAGAAATACCTGATGCGTGGAGGAGGCAGCAGCAAAGTCGCAGCGGCAACAGCAGCTCAGCGCCAACAGCAGGAAGGTCGCAGCGGCAGCCGCAGCAGTAGTAGCAGCGCGGTAGCAACAACTGCAGCGCATCGGCGGCAGCAGGCAGCATCGGCGGCTGCTTCTCCTCCTCCTCCTTCTCTTTCCCTCCTTTCTCTTTCATTTCCCTGTTACTATTTCAGACGAAGCTAGGGCAACAAATGCCCTTATCGGGCTGCCCCATCGTCCTCTTCTTTTTAATCGTTAGGTAATTCATGGGCCCATAATGGGCCCACCTAATGAAGGGCACAAATGAAATGAAAATTACATGGGCCATCCAAAAACCATTAAAAATCCATCCACCAAAAAATAATACATTCAAAAAATTAAATGTAAAATCCATTCATTAAAAAAAATTCAAAAAATTAAATGTGGACGTCCAAAACAATAAAAATTGAAGAACCTGATATAACCATTAGTGGGCTCCACAATGAAGCATCAACGTGAAAATAAAAAATTTATATCATAGCTAAATATTACTAACTTAATTGAAATTGACACCTTAGTCAAATTTCACTCTAATTGGGAATAGTGTTATAGCAAACTTTCAAACCTATTTAAAATAAAGTGCAGCCAAATTTCATACTAATTAAACATAGGCTACACTGCTACAGTAATAGGACATAGGGCCCAACGAAAGTTCACTCTAATTAATAGGAAATAGGGCCCTAACCAAATAACAAAATGGGTCATTTACCACCAAAGTTTATTCTTATTGTTTGCTATTGAATTCCTATGACCGAACTCTTATTGTTCACTCTATTTATTTAGTGTCAGCGATACAAGACCTCATACAATGAAGGGACCGCTACGCCCCTTATCTTAGTTACTTTTGCAAAAAGAACACATTTTCTATCATTTTCCAATATTTTGGATTTTCTAGAATTTTTTCAGATTTTTTTTTATGCTTTTTCCAAACACGCCGCTACATCGCTACGTATCGCCGCTACGCTTCGTAGCATTAGAGGCCCGCCACTACTGCTATTTTCATCCTTGGTGGGGCTATTGAATTGACATTGGTGGGGTTCATGTTCGATTGCTGCCACTTGATAGTGTGACATGTGAACTCAATCTTGGGTCATGGAGTTAGTTTTCGGATTTGGGTCCTCTGTAACTTCTTCCTACGTTAATTTTTTGCCGCTTGTAAAAAGTCAAATTCTGGTTTTTGGCATGGGCCAAAAGGCATCAAAAGCATTTATATTTATTGGCACTAAAACTGTGCAACTTTTATTGTCTGAATGTGATTTCTAAACCAAACCTCTAAATTATTTTAGCCTATATTAGTAATAGCTAAAAGTCAGGGATAGTTATGACTTATGAGATTAATTAGGATTTTTTTTCATCTTATCTGATTTAGAGTTTATTTTAATTTGAAGTGATTCTAAATTAGAATTAAGGTATGGAGTCTACATAAAGGATTGTAATTCCTCCTTAGAGACACGTTGATTGATTAATAAGATTACTTCGTTGATTTTTTTTCTCGGTTACGTGTCTGTGGTGTGAAACCAAGACGCTTTCGATCCCTATGGATCCCTATCCCTAAGCTTCGGCTTGGAGAGTAGCCCTGGCTACTCTTCCCCTACCTGCGCTGCTTCACAAATGTTCCTGCAGAACCCAACCTTACCTGAACAAATTATTAATATATCCTGAATCTTGTCATGATCACTTTCTGTTTTTGTTCAATTTTTTGTGAGTTTGTAATTTCTATTCCTCTTTATTTAATGACCATGTGTCTTCCATGCACTACTTTTTGCTTCTTTAGATCCGGGAGAGATGGAACTCAGGCGTCTTCAGATAGTATCGGTGCTGCAGCAGATAAAATTTCAAGACTAAATGTGAATGAGGATGTTGATGTGCAGCCTCAATCAACTTCCACCCAACCTATTTTAGAAGTGCCTGAGTGCCGGTGTGGAATGCCTTTATGCATTTGCAAAGCTCCGACGCAGGAACCAACTCCCTTGAAGGTATGAAACTATCATGCAACTTCAATGTTCTGCTTGTTACTTTTTGTGCTTTGTTCCATTTCATTGATTTCTTTGTTGCAGATGCCTAGTCCTGTCCCCACAACTGTTCAGTCCAATCCACGGCCAAAAAAGGTTATCAGCACACAGCATGCAACGGATTCTAGTTCAAAGAACATGAGTTCTTCAAACAACAAGCATAGGTCTGTTAGATTTCCAGGTTGTGTTTCACAAATTTCATAGTTCCACACAAATGATGCAACTGTGTGAAAGTTGGTCCATTATGTAACATGGATTCACAATATTAATGTTTTCTGGCTTGTTATCGATACGTATTAATGTGGCACTTATGTCTGTCCAATTTCATGTTTGCACATTTGGACTGTATGTCAACCTTTTTCCCTGATATTCTTCCACATCAATGTTCATCTTACTTCTCAGTTCCTTTCTGTAATGGCTTTGTAGTGTGTTTTTCAATCTCGGTCAAGCAACAAATGGTAGCTTGGATAAACCTGGCACAGATTATGAAGTAAATGGGGAGGTAAGAATGTTCCTGTGGAGCCCAAGGTTTGCAATGCTGTTAATATTGCAAATGCATCTCTTGAAACAGTTTTTTTACATTTTCTTTTATGACTCGACTCTTTAGGGTTTGAGAGAAGCTATTAAGAACCGTGATGCTGTGTCTGTAAAGAGGCTTCTGAATCAGGTAGTTAACTGTCAGTCTCATGGATTGACTACATATGTTTAACAACTTAATTAATTTATTTATTTTTGGATAGGGAGTGAATGCAAACTATTGTGACAAACAAGGAATGTCTTTGCTACATTTGGTACAGTTTCATCATCCTGTTGCACTTAAATGTGTTTTGGAAGAGTATGAGGTAAAAACTCTACATTACTAACAGAAAAGTTGATATTGCAGGCGTCACTCTTCAATCAGACAGACATAGTCTTCATTCTAATGGAACATGGAGCACGTCTAGACTGCAAGAATGCGCAAGGTAGTTCCCTACTTCTAAGCAATTATATGATTTTGTATATGCATCTAGCCTTTATATGAAATAGTTGGATACTCTGATATTTGAACTTTGTAGGATAGATGCATGATTTTTTTATAAGGTTTATATCTTTTTGATGAGGGTTATCCTCCTCTTTTGAATCTTGTGAATTTCAGTTATTTTGGTTTGTGATTTCTTGTTCTCTTGCATAGTTCTTGGCTTGTAAGTTTGCTGTTCTTGAACAAAATACTCTAGAATGCGAGTTCTAGATCTTGGAAGTTTGCGTGCTAAAGGCCTCTTTGTTTCTTGTAATGGAATTCTTAGGAATTCTAAGAGTTTGTATTTTTTTCAAGTGGTTAAAGATGAGTATCGAAAAATGACCATCAAACAACCTCCCTTTAATGGAAATTGAATCCAGGGGAGATGGCAAATGAATACCAAGCCATCACCCAAGTAATTCAAATCCTAGGATAGTCAAGGTCCCATCTACATTGCTATCTTTTGTCCTTCACCCTTCACCTCTTTAATAATCCTTTGGTGGAGCTCAACCATGAATTCCTATGTATTATGTGGAAAAGACTAGGTACAATACCGTTGGAGACCAATGCTATTCAGAAACTCAGATTCAACTTCAGGATAGGTCTTTCTACTTTAAAAGCTCTCCATGAGGTCTTGAATATTGAGACACAACAGGGTCTCAAAACTCGAGTCTTTATGATGATGATGATGGATCATTATTTGTTGCTAGAATGGGTAAGTGGTACAGTACATGAGGTATCACCTAACCACCCAGGGTTTGGTCTATAACCGGCTGTGTGAGAGGAAAATTCCTTTTCCATTGGGGTGTCTTGTGTTTCCCCACTGTGCACTCATTTATTTGTAAGGTTGCCTGATTTATTCCTTCAAGTCTGGGATGATTGTTGATTTGTTCTACTGCATGCTTAAATATTTTGAAAGCATAAGCTGAAATCAGTGAATCCTGAAATACATTTCTTTTATCAGGAGAAACACCTATAGACTGCGCTCCTGCCATGTTGCAGTACAAAATGAGGGAGAAGATGGAAGGAGGTGCATAAACTGGCACTGAGGCTGGTCTCCTGTGGTGCAAACCTTCTCTCACTTTTGGTCTTGATCTTCTTTATCCCTTTTCTGTTTCAAACGATTGAGAACTAGGTTGTGCTAATTTCAAGAAACGGAGTGATACTAATAAGGACTTACTACATCTCTTCAGTGGTAATTATATTGTAGCTGTAAAGAGCAGCAGACCACATTGTGGCCATGCCTATGCAACAATAACAATTTTTATTGTCATGTGCTATGTGCACATGGAAAATCAGTCTTCAACATCCCTTGTCTTGTTATTGCTGTTCCATGGTTTTATATATGCTTTTATAAATGGTAGTTCCTTTTGGGATTTGCAAGCATTTGCACTGTCCTGGTAGGCTGTAATAGGGTCAGGGATGGGTTGGGTTGGGTCCATCTGGACCTGAGCACACATGCTCATACCTTCTTAGTTTTTTTCCCAGCGGATTCAAACTCATGCACCCATGCATGCTCCACAGGTCCCTGACTGGACTGGCTGTCCAACAGCCTAGGACTGCACACACCCATTTCTGTTTATATTTACCTGTTTCTGGGTGAGGCCAAGTCAGATATTGAATCTAAAATCAATTCTTGGATTTGATTGGGTTGGGTCTGTCATCTGTGTCAGAACTGGATTGAATCCAAGTTGGATTTTGCATTATAGTATTTGGGCCCGTCAGGTCTTGGACATCAGGACTTTGGACCCAACCCCTTGTCTAAAGCTTGAACCTGACCCCTCCCATGTAACATTCCTAGACTGGTAATTGTACAAAGTGGCAGGATAGGCTCTGCAGCATTCCATGTGTTTGGTCACATCATAAAATATATGTAGATTTTTTTTTTTTTGCAATCATTGACAGCCCGAGCCATTGTATGTGGCACAGAGATGAAAAAACACTAAAAGGCCCAAATAAACAAACAAACAAAAAAGAAGGCAATGGCATACATTCAATGAACAGAGGTTCTGTTGATTTGTTGCCAATACCTTTGGGTTGTCGCGGCCTCAACAACTTTTGGTTAGTGGTCGATCAAAGGTGGAGCCCATGAATTGGAGCTTTTGATGGAGTGTGGAATACACAATTTTATCATAGATTGGAGTTAGTATGGATCTCTGTTGATTTGTTGCCAATACTTTTTTCTTTTGCATCCAGTGCCTGCTATGATTCTGTAGGGCTCACATGGATGAGTGCGAATACAAAAGCGTAGGTAGGTGGTGGTTGTGATTTGGAGAGGCCCACAAGGATATGGGTGTGATTCAAGCCCTTCACAAATTCCAATCTTGTTACTAGTTGATTTTATGGGGATCGAATTTTAGGACTTGGTGAATGGGGCTGATTGCCAGTCATTTTAAGATCAGGTGGGCCCTCTACACCCTGAACCTCACCCACCTTGGTGTAAAGTTGGTGAATGAGCATCGGCAGATTGTTTGGATGATAGGATTTGGCTGATCATCGAGATCAAGGCAGCACATGTCCCCACATACAAGTGTTCAAACAAAAAGTGATAGAAAGGAGGACTGTGATGGAGAGGAAAATTGACTGTGTCTATTGACATTTTATGCACAAACAAGAAAATAAACTGAACCGATTTTCCTCCATATAGAGGATTTTGATTTCCTATAAGATGGGTATGCAGGATCCCTTTCTACCGTAGAGATGGAAATTCATAGAGCGTTATTTCTCTTGTTGCACAAACACACTTATTAAGGGAGAATAAAAAAAAAATGGAGATTCATGATAGGAAATGTTGTCCTACAAGCAATTGCAAGTGTTTTCTGCCACTGTGGAGCCTACTTTCTATTAGTGCAACTCCTTTGATAGTGTTTTTATCCCTTGATTTGGCATCAAGCCCAATTGCACACTTAATAAATCTTCACCCATAGTTGATTGAATCTAAAAAAAAATCTAAGGTGAGGATGCATTAAACTTTAAGGTCGTTAAATTAAGGGTTGGGATAATCTAGTGGGACTGATTTTTTGCATAACCCCCACCCAGCGTCCATGAGGAGACCTTTCAAGTTGCTCTCCTCCAATTGGTAAACTTGCATCTAAGTGGGTCCATTGCTTTTGAAATGAAGTTTTATACTGAATGACAAATCTACGTATTGGAATTTATATAGTCTTGAACAGATAGTGCAATGTGTTTTGACCCTTTTTCAGATTAAAGAAAGATTTTGTATGTTTGGTAAATAAACATTGTAAAACATATATATATATATATATATATATATATATATATATATATATTTAAAGCTCCAGATAAAACGACGTCGCTGTTTCAATCTATACAAGTAACTAAAATGGAGCTTGTTTTATTTCAGAATTTTGGATTAAAGATATAGATGATTGATTGCACCTGGCCACCTCGAAAAATTAACGTGTCAAACGATACAACAGTATCAAGGACTGCATTACAAGCATTCTCCCTCCCATTAATATCACAAGCGACGGCTGAAAACCTTGGGAGTACCAAGTGTGAGTCATAAATAGAAATGTAAATGGATTTCCGATTATCTAAATGATTAAACTTGTTAAAAATCGAGTTTGAGTCCTTATTTAGGTATCGTAAAGTAAATGGGTCCGGTCCGGTTCCACCTTGGTTCGGACCCGTGGACCCGAAACCCGACATATTATTTCAATTTCCGAAAATCTCCCTTAAAAACTATTTTTTTTTTTTTTTATTTCTCTACCTAGATCCAGATCCGTTCCATTTATAGTTTTTGTTCCGGTTCCGGAGTCAAGAAATAGGTTCCACATCCATCATAGACCTAGACCGGAATTGACCCATTTACAACCCTAGCTATAAATAATTTTTCAAGTTGGCTAACCTAGATTTCACAATGACACCACAGGTCAGGGGAGTTTTCTCACCCCTCCTATTGCAAGCTCCCATTGGTTAAAATGCTCATGCCTCATGGTCCTGTGCTAAGAAACATGCCTTCGAGTTAAGTTTAACAACATGGCTCGGCACAAAAAGCTACTTGATTGAATTACAGATTAGTTTATTTATTTTGAATTTTGCTGTGATTTGGATGAATCATCAACTGAGTCCTAACCGAGTTAACCCAAGTTAATTAGCCGAAACTCATTGCCAAAACTCGTTTAGGACTTCTAGTTCCTCTCTATCCTTCATCTTTCTACCATGGTAACTAACTCAGCTCAGTCTACCCCTGACCCACTTTACTCTCTTTGTACAGTTCTGTTCCTGCATGACCTTTATAAGACGTTATCTCTCCTTCTTAGTAGGTCAATAGGGATTGGATAAGTTCAAAAAAAAAAAAAAAAAAAAAAAAAAAAATGCATGCAAGGCCACATTGATCACATGTGGGTCCATAAGTGTGAGCCAATTTTAAAGTCTCTCTAAGCGCAGCATGAAAGGGCCTGCACTGATCAAAAGTGATCCCAAGTAGGCCCCACAAAGCTGAGCTGCATATACTACGTACTTTTGCTCTAGAACATTTCTCCACAGTTGATATCTTCATCCACAGCATTGCAGTCCTCATGGAAACCAGGGGACATGTACCTAAAACACTGCATTCAAAGTCAAGGATCTCACAGTGTACACTGAGTAAGCACAAAGTCAGATCCCACCTGGGTGGATAAGTTAGAGATAGCACCACCAACCCATGTTGGGACCATGGTATGTAGTCGGTTTGGTCCTGTTTAGATAAGGATTAAGGAAAAGAAAATTTAAAAAGCAGCTCAGCTGCCGTTTTCCTTTCTTTTGTCCCCCCCACCCATTTCTCACATGCACCCCATTCTCTCATTCCTTATCAGATCCCTATTGAAAGTCCTCCCCTCTCTCACCAGTCAATCCAACAGAAAATATACATATAAGTTGATAGGGCTATAGATAGCCGACAAAATAAAGCTCCATATAGCCTTAAAGAGCAAGAAACCAAGGGTTAGCTACTTAGTTAGCTTCTCCTGCTACTGTTGCAAAAAGTAGTTTTTGTTTCAACAACTTAGAAAGTTAAAAAAAAAAATGGGGTCTTGCTTGCTTATATGCATAATAATAACAATGTTGTATGTATTTTGTAGTTTTATAGAAAATGAGTTCCACCATCCAACCTTTTAGAGAGAAGTGATTATTATTGATTTTGGTGTGCAGTAATATATATATATATATATATATATATATATATTTTTTCCTTTCTTTTAGTTACTCCAATTTGAGATCTATGTCTGTGTCATATATGAAGATCATTAATATCTAATTTTTAAGCGTCCTCAAGCTTGGAAAGATTAAGATCTTTTATTTTTTATCTCAATTGTCTACTATTGGAGATGGATTCTGATTATTTCACACATAATCCAATGACATTCTAGAGATCTACAATGAGATACTTGAATCTACTTAGAGTAGTCTCTTTCCTTATTGGATCTTCCTTTCCTAGATTTCCTTTTCATCTTTTCTTCATTTTGCCTTTCTGACTTCTCCTTTTTGCATGGATTTGATTGGGCCTGTGTCCTAGAGAGCAGGGTAGTCCTTTCCTAGTTGCTCCACACTTCTATTTTCCAAGAAGGGACATTTTCAGGTGGCAACTTAACTGCAATTATCCACATGACTAGGAGAAGAAGCCCTTACAATGTATAAGACTATTGACATTTAAACTGCATAAACTGTAATGGGACACACTTATGGTCAATCCAAACCGTCCTCCATGCACCTAGGTCGATCCACGTACGTCCAATTTGACACTTAATCGTATTTGATAGCTCATCCACTTCTAAATGAATTCACAATAATAATGCACTTGTAAACCCATTGAACTTTGAACACTAAACCAAAGGTTAAAATGTCATGGAAAAAAATAATTTTGTATAATAAAATAAATAAATAAAGACACTATTAAAATCCATTTCCTTAGGATTAATTCTCTAATTTGTCTCCACTTTTGTTAGGGAATTATCGTGATTTTGTCACAATATCTCATTAGCGTTATTAGATATGCAAATATGTTTAGTAGTTGTTTTTTAATGACTCGATCTCAAAACCCTCTTTTATCCGGTATTCTGGAGTTCCCACAAACTTTTTTCCGTCTCATATTTTAGGAACCCATACAATCATTGATATACTAATAATATGATTCCTGAAAAAACAAACCCACCCCCACCGGCCACCTCCCAATAATAGTAATGAAACAAAGTATAAATGTATAAAAAATAGGCAGTTGAATCTTTTCAAACAAGAAAAGGTAAGACTAATTAAAAAATAATCTCATGGGGAAAAGAACTCGTCAAACCAAGTAAGCGGCATCACGACAGAGGAGGAGGAGGAGGAGGAGGACCACGTGCCCCCATGTTACATGGCACATGGTCCCACCTCCATTCCTCTAAAGAATTTTTTAGTTTGTTCAATTTCTCGAACTTTCAACCATCATAAGCTATCAACCCTAAGGGATAATTTAGATGCTCTAGAACCACGATTTGTATTCGGAGGTTGTAGTTTGAAACTGCACTACCACACTGGGCTACAGGGGAGTTTATCCAGCTTCTTTTTTAGTCCGGAAAAATTAGTTCAGCCCAAAAAATTACCCTTCATAAGTGAAATTGTTAACAAATAAAATACTAATAGCATTAACTGGTGCAATAATACTTTTAGTGGGACTGCCACCATCATTATCAATAGAATAATCCCATAATCACATCTTGTGGTGATGGCAAGTGGTCGCCATGAGATGTGATGTTGGTGGGATCCGAGTGGGATCTGACGCACACGTGACCGGTCTGTGTTGGCCCCTCATCACACTTCCACCTGTTAAGTTCCGAAAGTGCCATCGGCCACTTTTTTCTTTTCCACACTCATGTGGGTCTGGGTGTGACCGCGTGGAGTGTGGACCCACTTCTTGCTTTTTTTTCTTAGAAAGAGATTTTGGTGCACCTTTTTCCATTGCATGAGAACCATGCACCCATGGGGATTAAAGGTTCGAGATGGGCCCTGGATAACGGAAATTGGAATAGAATCTACAGTGACTGGGGCATCTCTGAGAGGCAGAAGTGGGGCCCACCTTGAAATTATGATAGATTCCTCCCAAATCTTCTATTGTACTCTAACGATCCATAAAAAGATGGCCCAAATTACACAGCTTGGAAAAAGTGAGAAGAAGGCATGCAGATCCTCCGTATGGCCTATTTTACTAGGATCCTATTACTTTGTCAAAGTAAACAGTCAGGATCATTTTGATCTGGTAGAATTTTCTTCACACAGGCTTGTTTATACATAGACTTTTACAAAATAACCAATAGAGTGTATCATTATCAAAACTAAATTCTCGTATAAGTTGAACTTCTTCGATTGTAATTTTACTATTGTAATCAACATCCCGCCTCCTCTATATATAGCTCTTTCGTGCTGCCAATTTGAATATATAATTTCAAATATTTGTGGTAAGGCTTAAAATTCAAGCACCCTTTTTCTCATTTGTGAAGTCCATTTATAAGTGATAAGGTAACACTCATAGCTATCATATCAAAGAAAGTAAAAGTGAAAAGAAAATAAATAACAATTCACTTAGAACCACGGTTTGTACCAGGAGGCTGTAGGTTCGAAGCTGCACTACTACTCTGGGGCTACTGAGGAATTTACCTGACTTTCCTCTGAGCTCGGAGGGATTAATCAGCCCAAAAGAATAAGAACCCTTAGATAACCAAAGAAAAGAAAAGAAAAGAAATAGCAATTGAAAATCATTGCATTTGGTTGGACATAGGGAATTTCATAAAGTGTCAGGAAGTATTAGGCGCCACATTTCATAAACAGATAAATATAGGTAAATTCATCAAATCATCTTTGACATAGTGGGGATAAAATCAATAGACCCCACTTACATATCAAGCCAAGTGTTTCAACCCCAGTTATGCTACCATTTTTTTTTTTAAGTAGTAGGAATAACAGACTAACCGAAGATTCTACATGATAGGTGGCAGTTGGAGGGAATCTTTATAGGTCCGGGACCAGCGAGGGTGCCCTAGGGATGCCAATGAAAGTAAAATTTTTGAGGAGACCCACTTTAATTTGGGCCACTTATTCTACTCTTTAAAGTTGAACTCTAAGATTCCATTTATGGTTTTTTTTTTTTTATATATATAATTGGGGTAGAAAGATTCCTTTTATGTTAATTGGTTATGTCCTTTAAAATCTCAACAGTGGTATTGGTTAGATTTTCTCAATTTGTTCGCATTCCATACTATTGGACATGTTTTTTAGATAAACAAAAATAGGTGTAAAGAAGAATATAAAATAACAACACCAAATGCTCCCTTTTGGAGAGGTGAGAGTGTGAGTTGGAGGCCTCCTAAGTATGAACCTAAAAGGCAATAATATAGAAATATAAAATCATAAATTATTCTCTATTCGAATGGTGCCTTGGGGAAAAATAATTTTTTTATTAACACATTCATAGTTGAGTAGTGTTGACACATTTGTATCACACATGTTTAGGGATTGATCTTTTGAGTCTTATACTTTAAAGTATCACTCCTTACTAGTAACCAGACTTTGGAATTTCTTTGTTTTATAGATTTGGAATATTTTTTGCTTCAGTAATTTTGCTAATAGAGATAGAACACATGCTGGGTACGGTGAGTTGTTCATATTTATACGTAGTTTTTCCAGCAATTCTTTCTAGTTTATAAGCCGAGGCATGTTTTAAATCTAAGATTTCAAATCATTGATATTATGGCCTAAGTCCAAATTTAGATATTATTTTTAACATGAATATTAGATTATAAAAATTTGAGTCAAATTTAAGTGAATTCAATAGATTTCAGCCAGGTGTGAAATTAGACTCAAAACCCAAATAATGCAGATAGTTTGATTTGGAGACCTAAGAGAACAACCAATGATCTAAATCATGTTTTGGAGATTCAACTTTCTAATCTAAGATCATGAAATTACATTTAAAATCAAAGTGCTCTAAGGCATTAAGTGTCTCTACACTCATAATGTGTCCCAATTAATAGAACATGGGTGATTCAATCCTAACTAGACACATTTACAACCCTGGACAGGCAATTTTGATGTTGATGTTTGTTATACAACCGTGAACGGGAAGATTTGCTGATAAGATCTTAGAATGATCAATCCCTTTTAATTGGTGTTCGTGGCACGGTTTTCTATTAGTAAAGAATGAAAAGTATGAAAAATTTTCTACACTACAGTAAAAATTATATTTAGTGCAATTACTTTTTAACTGATAGAGAAAAAAGCTTAAACAGTAAACTGAGTTATCTGTGATTCCAGTTTTGACAGGTTGGACTTGGTTTTCTGTGGAAAACAGAATACTTTCTTTGCTTATTCGAGTTTCCACAGCTTTGCACAAATGTGAACCCAGTATATGTATGGAGGAAGCCCAAAAGATTACGTTCTTCTTTTCGACCATTTGCTTTTTCCACTTTGAATGATTTCATGCAGCTGCACATAATCACTTCTCTAAATCTTTTCTTTTAAGCTGCCAGTGGTATACTTCAAATCATTCAATAAAAAAAGTCACCGTCTTTCTTTAGATTCGCCTCCTTCAACGGTCCTGATCACCCAAACAGTGGGTCCAAAACACATGAAAACGTCCATCAGTCATCAGCAAATCCAAACTCTCCTGCAGTTCAGGACCCATGACCCATAATTCTCCATCATCACACGTCTTCTTTTTCTTAAAGGGACAAAAGAATTGGAGGCCAGCAAATACAACAATCAGTTCCCAACACCCTAACCACATTACTCTACTTTTACTTTCACCCACAAACCCATTTCTTTATTTTCATCATTCACCTGCTTTGCTTTTCCTTCTTTTGCCCTTTTTCTTTACATAGGTTAGATAAAGAGCACCTTTCATTCCCCCTTTATAGTGGAACATGTAATAAAGTAGGCCCTCTCTTTTTCCTTTAAATAGACTCCTCTGCCTTCAGCAAACCTCCCCTTCTCTCTTCTCTCTCCCTCTCTATCTCTCTAAGTTTCTTGAATTGAGTTTTATCTGCTTCTTCTTCTTCTCAGAAAACCCATCTCTGCATAGCATTTGAAAATGGTTTCAGTGGAGTATTCAGGTCTTGTGATTTCCCATCTCTACTGTGTCTTGAGATGGATCTTGTGTTGGGCTTTAAGATACATGAGCCTAGCCCAATTTAATTCGTCCTCCATGGAAGATGGCCCACCCCAATCATCATCATCATCATCATCATCAACATCGTCGTCAACTTCTTCGTCATCCTCACCGTCCACAGTTTCGGCCCAGACGATCAGAGACAGCTTACACGTGGCAAGATATGAAGAGATCGAGAGTAGGCTAGCAGAGAGAAGCGCCACGTGTGCTGTTTGTCTGAACGATCTGTGCGGTGACGACAGGGTGTGGGAGCTGAACTGCTGCCACGTGTTCCACATGAGGTGCTTGGATAGATGGCTCGACCATGACGAACACAAGACGTGCCCTCTCTGTAGGGCGCCCTTGATGGGCCTGGACCTGGGCTTGGAACGGTCCGAGCCCAGCTGGGCTGTAGAGCGGCTGCTGTATCTGTTTGGGGACGATCTGCTAGTGGACCAATGATCATCTGAGGTGGGCCATCGGTGTATAATCAAATTGTACATAGGATGAAAGAAATACTTGTAATTCTCTCAGGGTATAAAGTATTGAGGACTGGGGATTCCCTTTCATCTTTTCCTGTTTTGGTGTGTGGAAAGGGAAAGAAAGGGGTCACCGGGTTATTGATTGGTTTTTGGAAATTTGATGTTTGGATGTTACATATTTACCATCAAGATCAATATGAGGTGTTTTTGTTGCCCATTTCACAAGCTTTCTTCATAACTCTCCTAGTGGAAGATGGAATAAAATGAAAAGAAGAAACAGCCAAACTTGGAAAGATAAAATTGACAATTTGAAAGTTCCATTCTTTTCATGGAATAATGGATTGGGGCGGGCAGAATCTAAAAATCTTAAAGTAATAGAAAACATATTGATGATGAATTCAAGATTACTAATTCCCTAAATGTGGGGCCCACCAGAAAACATGCCAAGACTTGCCAGGGACAAAAGTGGAACGTACGTGATTGATTGTTCTACAAGAGAGTGAATTATTGTAGGTTTTTTAATCCAACGGTGGATAACGCATTGCTTGGGCCAATGTCAAATTGCAGTTTGTGAAAGTAGGTGTGTGATGTGGATGGATCATAGGTGGGCTCCATATATAAAGAATAAAGAAATTGAAGTCGTCAATTTCAGCCCTATTGTGAAAAACTGGTTCAGAATCAGGTGGTGAACTGAGTACTGAATGATGGGACAAAAGACAAGCCCTTGAGATAATAAAACTTGTGGTGTTTTGATAAGTTCGTGGAAATTCACTACACTTGGGTTGACTTCATCAACACTGCTGAGGTGTGCACATCATTACTCCTGGTGAGGGGATCCATTGCATAAAAATACAAGTCCACAAGGGCTACACATTTTGACTACAATCAAATCTATTATGTGTCCAACCATTGATGTCTCAACGAATTGATATTATCCCCAAGGATTGAAGATTGATTCGTGTGGTGAATTCTGTTTTAGGCTACTATTCTTGTTATGCTGGTTAAATTAGAATTGATTTGAGTCAGGAACTTGAGTTGGTTTTCCAGTCAATTGTACTCACTGTTTAGATTGTATCACAAATATATGAAAATGGAATATCAAAGCAATTCAATTTCCTCCATCTCATATTGTCACGTTCCTCACCTGTTTTACAATTTATTTCTAGTTGTAAGTCATAAGGTTAGACATTAAATTTTATTTAGGAGATTCTCTCCTACTCAAACTTTTAGGAACCATTTGACCATTTCTAACTTTGAATTGTTGTAGCTCTGTGTAGAGTTTCGGACTAAAACTCTTTTAGCCAGCCTTGAATTCAAGAGAAAAGCTCGGCTGAATTGACACCGGAGTTGAACCATTTTTTTTCTCAAGTAAAACCCGTCATATATACACACAATATATTTTGATTTACAAGTGTAGGTTCAAAACTGCACTACCAAATTGGATTATAGGGGAGTTTACCCGGCTTTCCTCTGGGCCCGGAGGAATTAGTCCAGCCCAAAGGGTTGGGAACCCTTCGACAGCAAGGAAAAAAAAAAAAAAGAACTATGGTTCTAATTTCTAAATTTTTGTTTCCGGAGGTATAAATAGTCATGGTCTTTCAATCCGAAAGGTGTCCCTATGGCATTGTTCTATTCACTCACTTCCATATCTGTAAACCTTCAGGCTTATAAACACATAATGAGTCCCTCCATAATTCTGTGATTCAAATGTTTTAATCTAATGTGCCCATGCACTTCACCTCATTTCAAATAAAAACAGAGAAAGCACACCCAAAATTGCATCCTAATGTTGATATGCTCTACAAAACATTCTTAAGTCTTGACATATCAGAGTTGTTGGTGATCACTAGCCTAACCATACCTCTCCAGGATGACATATATGATTCCAAACCTTCATCTAAAACCATGGCTGTGTTTGCAGCATGGTTTAAAAGCTCAGAAACTTGACTTGGGTGAGAAGGCCTACTAGCATCAATAACCTAGGTAGAACATTCAGTCTGATTGGACCTGGCTCATTCTACTCATCTGAATAGGTGACTCCCAAATTGGAGTCGATTTGGGCCGATCTATATCAAGTTTTAAACTCTGCATCATCCATACTAGAAAAGCAAAAGGCATATGTGGCATTTTATTTTAAGTGACACATACAGTTTACATGAGTTTCATTGATAGAGGCTGGTGGGTAATGGGAGTCAACACTTCTGTCAAGAACTGGGCATGGGCTCAAAGGACCAACACATTTAGGTGGGCTAGCCAGGGAAGTTGGCCACATCGCGGGGGAAGCTGATGGGGGCGTCGTAGGTGATGAAGAGACGATAGGAGGAGATGAGAGAGAGGGCCACATAGCAAACCACTGCTCCGAATGTAATGCCCACGGAGGCCGTGGCCTTGTGGCAGAACCCACCATATAATCCACAGGCTTGGCTCCATGTAATGGTCTGGTCACCTTTGTTTGCTAGATACAATACCTCTGCTGCTACTGCCCCCGCCGCTAGGATCATATATGTTAGAACCTGAAATTTCACCTTATAAACTAGTGCAATACATATATATGAGGACAAGCACAAACACAACCAACTTACACCAAACCTTTCTAACAGGAATAATTATAACTTGCATTATGACATTCTTGTTAGATAAGTGGCTTTATTGACAGTGTTGTGTTTGAATTCTGATTACTCTTAGTTGTAGCATTATGAACCTTAAAAGTATCAAGATATAGAGAATCCCAAATTAAGAGAAAAGGCTTTAATGTGTCTATTAGAAAACAATCCCATGAACAATCATCAGTATATGAGAAAATTATCTAATGCTCCATCATGGAGCTCCAATTGCTCAGTTATCTAAAGGTCCCGAGCTTAATAATCTGGGTATGTAGTATGTGTCCTCTTTCTGGACTAGGGTCCATCCCCTGAGGTTCACACCAGAAAGACCCTAGTATATATTATGCAGATTATATACTAATAATATGTGTATTATCAATGAATACAGAAATAGAGCTTGTAGCATTTTGCAGTGCAGCTGGTGGCAGCTTCAATGAAGCCTCAAACTTGAGGCTTATAGCTCAAATCCTGCTTAGAAGCCATTAAGCAATAACATTTTAAATATCTTTTACCTGCTTAGAAGGGTCCAAAGTCAGGTCTGAGTTCATTTATATATAATTAGGTCGAATTGGGTCCTAGTTTGGATTAGAGTCATCCATGGACCCTTAACGATCACACGTTTACATTACTAATGTGGTTTAGAGGAAAGCTAAGTATGGTTTCCTATCAAATCATTCGAACTCTTAATTTTGTGGACACAGGGTCCTTGTCTGGATGAGAAAGGGGAATAGAGGTGGAGAACATACATCGACGAGGATCTGGATTTGGATCATGGTCCTCCATGGATCCTCACCTAATCCAACATGTTTGTGTCACTAATGTGGTCTGAAGGTGAGCCAAGTATGGCTCTCATCTGAGCATTCTAGCTCTTGGTTTTATGGAAGGTGGAGAAAAGTATAGCACAATTCAAGTTCGCTTGAAAGTTTTCTCCACCATCAAATCCTCCTGTTTTCTCCCATCCAAACAAGCTCAAAGTTCAATGGTCTTGTAAGTATGATATTTATTATAATTCAGTCCAACAATGAACAATAATCCAACCAGTGTCAATTAGGATTGAGGCCATGAGTGTGAGGGAGTTGAAATAGATCATAGTTGTGCCATTAATCATTTGTGTGGCTGCATTATATAATTGTTTCCTACAAGATCATTAGACAGTGAAGCGTTAGCTAAATAACCATAATAAAAAACACCAGCTAAATAACCTAAATAACATCCAAATATAACTAAAATGCATTTCTAGTAGAAAAGCCCAAGTGAAGCTCAAGGCAACTTTCATGTAGAAATAACAACCACAAATACCATATGGTGAGGCCCACCCATCATCAAACCAAGCCCTCCCACACACACCACTACTATGAACAGGCACTTATCCAAATTTAATAGGTAATCTTACAAAACCATTAGACTTGATCAGTTTCTAAAATCAATGATCTGATTAAAGCGACACTTGGCCAACTCCTAATCCACATCACTCTTCTCATTCCCCTTATTAGGGTCCAAACCACTCCCATTAATATTCTCTTCTTAAAGGCTATATATATATATAGTGGTACTACTCAAGAATCTAACCTCAACTACACACCCAAGCACCACATATTTTCCAGTTACTTTCGTCATGCCTCTAGAGTCCCTGATTTTTTCTTTTCTCACATATTTTATAATTTTTCTCTTTATGCTTAAATCTACATCCACTAATTATAGGAGATAATGCAAAGTTTCTGAAGAGAGGCCCAATTCATACTTGGTGACACATAACCAACCAACACTTAAGCATGTAGATCCTTGGGGAAACATCACCAACCAAAACTTGAGCATGTAGATCCTTAGGAACACATCACCAACCAAACCTTTCACCTTTTCCCGAGAATTTTCAATACTTTCTTACTTAAACAGGATCCCCTGGTGATCTGCACTCACTATTCCCATAAAAAATGTAAAGGAAAAATCATTACTCCCATGAGTTAAAGAACTAAAACTTCATAATATGGGGCACACCTATTGAAAATTCAATTCACTCAAAATGAATACTCAACTCACGTGTGGAATGTCAAACTTTAGAATTGACCCCGACATGAGATTTACATGTATAATAGACATTATCAATCATATGCTCAATGTTACACCGGGGCCAACTCCTAATTGAGAAAAATTTGGCAACACCCTTTGTAAGAGGAGGGCATTCGTCTAGAAAGCTTCAAACTTTCAATAAGTGGGCCCAATTCTAGAGTTACACGGGAAGCGTGAATGAGACACTCAGAGGATCCAAGACGACGCCTCACTTCAAACTTCTTCTCTTTTAGAATAACATTTTTTTGTATATGCCAAGGTGAATTGGTTAATACTTAATACATTCAAGCCTTCGAACTTGATGGCAGCGATGGTCCTATTTCAACTTAAATTTTAGTTTTAAAAATGAATTGGTTTAAGTTATTTGCTGAAGAATGATTTTCTCAATTCATATTTTCATTAAATTGAAATACCAAGTAAAAGAAACATCTTTTGTAGTTTTTTTATGAGAGGTTTGATTTCATTACAAAATGGAAAAAATAATCCTCTATTATTGGATAATAAATTTTTAACATTGGATAAAATTATATTTTCTTAGGGGTCGTTTTTCTGAAATGCATGGAATAAGAAAATGAGTTTTCAATATGTAAATGTTACATATGCAAATGTTACCGGCCGGTTTGAGGCATGTACATGTTTGTCAAAAATCACTATTTTTATTTGAGTAAATGAGTACTTCCAACATTTTGATATTAGATATAAAACTAAACGTCATGACGCTTAACATTAATATGAGAGTATCTAATGGTTCAGATCATGAATTAGGGATCAGAAAAGTGCAGGAAATTAGACATATAAGTTGGGATTTTTCAGAGGGGGCTTGCCTGGTCAAAGAAGAAGACAGTCCAGGCGGTAGATCTGGTGGGGGACGCACCAGTCACCCCAGTAAGAAAAGCCGAGAGGATCGAATAGCCTGCACATATTCCATTTGCGTAGACAAGATACCTGACCACGCCACACATCAAACACAGTTGGTGGACCAAATGAAATAACCAAGACTCACATGCAACAAAGGCTCTATAGATATGAGAAATGTGTTAAAAAAAAAATAGAGAGTAAGGTACTTGAAGCCTCCCAAGTCATCATAGGAAACAGATCCAAAGTCGTTGGATTCAGCGTTCTTTATCATCATAAGAAGAGCAGCAAGGCACAGACCCATGGGCACCAACCGAAGTATGATCTCAGCAGCCCTCATGAGGTTGTTGTTGCTGTTGGAAGCCCCCAACATCATGACCTCAGTAGGGCAAGATGCCTTCTCTCTCTTCTCTTCCATTCTCTCTCTCTCTCTCTCTCTCTCTCTCTCTCTCGGCTCGTTGCGCAAATGAGTTGGTGGATCGAGGGAGGGAGAAGAAAGAGAGGAGTCTTGATATTCATATTAATTGGGGATGGTGGGGGAAATATTCATATTAATTGGGGATGGTGGGAGAAGGTAAGTGCAGCAAATGGCATTGAATGCCAATGAAATGAATACTACACTTTACCAGTTGCTTACTTCAACTGCAACATCAACCTGACTTATGACTAGAGAGTGCATCTCCCCCCCTCTCTCTCTCTCTCTCTCTCCGTGCATCAGCTCCTCTTAAAGCAAGAAAGACCGTAGACGTTGGTGTTTATAGGGTGGAAAGAGCATTAAATTCACATGTGAAGGCATTAATCACTACTAAATGTATGATGTTTTTATTTATACATATATATTATTTATTTTATTATTATTATTACATAGTTGATTGTATTTTAACTAAGTGGGGATCAGATTGGTGAGTTAGGCTTGTCGGATAAGTATCTTAACCAATAGTTAATCCGGGCCCAGTTTAATGGGTATAATTTTTCTCTAATAAAAACTCTAGTTCTCTTCTAATCCAAACTCCTATTTTTTTAGAACTCAAAGTCTATACTCTTTAATTAGAATTTAAATTAGATTACCACTCTTATTCTTATTCCCTATTTATACACCACCACCACACTCTTTTATTTTCACACATAACTCTCTCTTTTCTAACTTTCCTCTGGATTAGGGGCTTTATCCTTTCGTAGTAGGAATTTTAGACAGTGACGTCAGGCAATTACCTAACCATAATTTATAAATTTAATACTTGTGTTCTTGTTCTTCCTTGATTTGTGTGTTAATACATGTAGAAGCCCTTCGATGCTCTTATTTTGATAATAGAGATCGGAATTGAAGATCATTGGATTGATTTTCTTTTTTTTTTTTTTTTAGCATCACTATCGACCCACCAAATCCACCCAAAGCAGACCGGACCTGTCACAGGTTTCTGAAAGCAAACCATGAGACTTTGTTACTGTGCATTAGATGTGTGACCAGTTGGACCCCACTGATGATGATTTATCAAGATTGTAGATCCGATAGTGGACCCACTGGCGACCATAGGGGTGGCAGACCCTTGTAAGATGGGCCCTGTTTGGTCTATCATCCAACGACCCAAAGGGGGCATGACGGCAGTGAAGAAGAAAGGGGGATAATTCCGTTTTTTGGAGATCGTGGGATCCAGGTGGGTCACCAATGGAAATTTGGACCATGGATCTTGTAGAAGGGGCTTGAGAGACCATGTTGATGAGGGCTGATCATGTGCTCTTGATCAGTGGAACCACCATCCGAGTAGCCCAGTTTCTGTTGTGCCGAGTTCCGTTACAGAACTTGGCAGCGAGGAAGAAATAGATGGTGATGACGTCTGTGATAAGTGAAAAAAAAAAAGAGACGGTGATGACACGTGGGTGTGGGGATAAGGAGAGAGAGAATGATGATGACTTAGGATGGTTTGACCTAGACTTGAATGGGAGAAAAGTAGTTTCCATGTGACTGAACATTAATTACTATTAAATTATACACCTTCCCATTAGTTTCTTGAATTTAGAAAAAAAAAAAAAAGGACCTTTAGCTTTTAATGAATCTAAATTAGAACTTTTGGCTTATTTTATAATGAATTGGATTTGAAAAATATTTTGGATGGAGTTCTTGGGTTTTCTAAAATTAAGATTAATTTTATTTAAAAATGAATATTAAATCATATCTATGGTTTTCAATATGTTAAAATTATATTTTCGTACTTTGGTTAATTGGATCATTGGACTGAGTAAATACCGTCCGGACACGCGGTATCTTACTAATGTGGGGTTTAGTACTTCGTATGACCTTGAGAAAATCTTAGTGGATTCGATGTCAACCTATCTCTATTGGAAAACCCTTAATTGGGTCTATGCACTATTGATTGAGAAGTGGTGCGTTGATCTTTTATTTATTAGAGATTCCTTTGGTTGTCGGATATGAGACCTTATGTTTGACATTAAGATTGCCTTGTGATTATTCCTTGACATTCGGGTTTGCATGCATGATTGAGATTGATCATATTGGTCTATTAGTTGCATACCCTATGTTGATTGGATATGGACCGTAATGTGGTGTGGCAATCCATTGAGATATTGTAGAGGTTTATTTGAATGATTTGATTGGTATTCGATTATGGATTGTTGTGCAGCCAGCCTTTCACTTTGACTTAGGTTTTTGTGTCAGATCTTTACAGAACATTAGGTCTATTATACTATGATATGTATATATATGTATATTGATTGAGTTATATTCGAACGACTGCAGTTGTAATTAGACGGCTGTTCACCGATGTGTACGGACACTGTAATATCCGAATTTCGAACCAGTTTATCCGGCCTACGATTTCGATTACCAACCGGTTTATGATCGTAGCCCTTCAAACGAGTTTTCCTATTTTATAGTTAGGGCTGACCACCCAAAGCTGTAGCAGTGCTTCTATGTGATTATTGTATTGCTCTATTGTGTAGAATGGATTTAGGTTATACGTTCTTTTTATCATTGTTTCACTGTTAATCTCTTATGATCATTACTTGTCTTTACTCTCATTGATCTTGTGTTTTATTTATGAATTATGCTTTCATACTTGTTGTTTACTTTGTTTATTGGTGCATAGGTACCGACCCCTACCCTACTGTGGAGACGGAGGATGGTCAAACGTTTTAAAGTTTTGAACCAATTGACGAACCTGAGTGGAGAGCCGGAGATGGCTACAGAGTCGTCTGAGCCTGCCTGGAGAGAGAACGTCATTTTAGAACTTCTTTAGATGAACTTTCTTTAATGATAAACTTTTCCTTAGTAATTGTTTGATTTATTATGCAACTTTAATTATTATTTCTTCATCTGATGATTGTGTTGAAATTTAATTATGAACCTTGAATACCAATTGAATAACGCTTCCGTTGCATTTAATGAAATTTATTTTGACTCACCACGGTTTGCTACGTGGGTCCACTTTTGGAAGCTTGTGTTGTATCAAACACAGGAAAATAAATATTTATTCTTATTTTTTACATTATCCCATTGTTGTATTTTTTGGGATGTGACAAAATGCTCCAACTAGCATGTCTCAATTGATCATCTTACATGCTTGGATATTTCACACGCAAGTTTGGAATGCTATAAATCATCGGGCATTCCCCTGACATCTAAGGCCCTCGAATTTACGTACTCTTAGACATGTTGGTTTTATATCATCCCCCAACTTTCACTTCAAATCCAAAATTGAAGCTACTAGCAAACCAAAAAAAAGTTTGAAGCCTTTCCTCATGGGCATCCAAAAACTTCATTGTTACGCACTGTTCTAATTTTCCTTTTAACTCAACATTTTATTATTTAGTGTGATATGTTTTTCTTATGAAAAAATAAATTGATGTTTCTTAATAAAAAGATTTTTTTAGCCATTCTTGAACTCTGGTAACTCTTTTGTGTGCATCTAATTATACAACCATAGAGGCACAAGAAGATTGCCTATTAAAAAGGGATTTTAAGGCCTCTTTATTTACCAAAATTCTTATAATTCATAGAATTTTTGTATAGAGAATTCTAAATTCTTCAAAAGTTGCCCTCGTAGGTGGAATTCCTAAATGCCCTCTTTGGGTGAAGCATTTGACATTCCAATAAATTGAAATTTTAGAAATTTCAAAAAGTCATTTGAGGCTTTTAGGCCTATTTGGTTGGAGGCATTTCTGACAAAGAATTGAGCTTGTTGGGAATTTCTGACATAATATAGCATCTTGTCCTCTGGGCATTCCAAATACTCTATTTGATGTAAGAATTCAGTATTCCAAAGCCCATGAAAAGGTATATTTATGGCATGTTTATTTACTAAAATTTCTGACAAGAATTTGCCATGTTAAAGTTTTTTTTTTATATGATGTGACATTGTCTCTGGCATTTCCAACCATCTCATGTTTCTTCATAAGCATTTCAATATTTTAATCACCTGAAAGATCTCAAGTGACCTTTGGGAATTTAGGAATTCCATCCCCTTTGATTTTTTTTTTTATGAAATTTCTAGATACTTATAAGGGAGCATTAAAGAATCTCACCATGTCTGAGAATTTCAAGGATTCCAGTAAAAAAACCCTAAGGCCTGCTTGGTTAAAGGCATTTTTGACAAAGATTTGGGCTTGTTGAAAATTTCTGACATGATGTAACATCTTGTCCTCTAGGCATTCCAAATACTTTGTTTGATACAAAAATTTAGAATTCCAAACCACATAAAAAGACACTTTTAGCCTTATGAATTTCCAGAATTCTCACATTCCAAATTATAGAAGGGGAGTTGAGCATTTGAAATTATACTTTAGGGAACGGTATTTGTAATTATCAAAATTCTCCCAAACAAGAATTCTCTCAATTCTTCCAAACAAACAGGCCCTTAGTCTTATGAATTCTCAGAATCCCAGCATTTCAAATTTTAGATAGGAGTTGAGGAATTGAAATTCTACCGCAAGGGACAACATATGAAATTCTTAAAATTCTCCCAAACAAAAACTCTCATAACTCTTCCAAATAAATAGACCCTTGTTAAAAGAAACAATACATTTCAAAAGATTTAAGACAAGCCATCTGATCATGCTCAGAAAAAATGCCAAACAAACCAAATTCTTATTAAAAAATTTAGTAAAAAAATAGGCTTTTAGTGTTGTAGGAAAGAGTTAGGAATACAGATTCCTTCCTCCCATCCAAACAAATCAATGGTGAAGTGGACTTTTGGATTTAGCATCTGTCCTTTTTTAAATAAAATTAGAAATGTAGCATTTGTCTTTGGCCTTCCCTTTATTCCATCTTAACTGGAAATGAAACGTACAAGTCATCACTGTAACGACCATGGGGTGTCTTAGGTCTAACCATCAACCACTCTCAGTCATTTCTGTCCCAGCTTTGGTTGGTTAGCAGTCTGTCATGGCTGTCTCCATCGACGCACATGCTTCATTATCAAGGAAAATAGGCTAGGTGGTCCAAGAGGCAAGAGCTTCCCAGAAGATGTTAGCCATCACATTTGCCTGTTATTGAATATCTGCCATTGGATTTAATTGTTTGAGGGCATCCAAGAAATGTCAGTTTCCACCTATCTTGAATTCTTCTATATTGACACTCCCAATTGGGACTGCCCATCTTCCTCAAATTCCATTTACAGATTAAATGTGAAGGACTAATCTAGGATTTGCAGATTGATTTTGTAGAAACTGAGGTATGCTCTGTGTCTTTCTTCTTCTTTTTTTTCTCCCCAATGGAAGAATGTTTTGGAGTTTTATTTTATTTTATTTTTTTGAACCGTAATGAAACATTATAATCGGAAGAAGACAAACAAAAAAAACAACACACCACCAACAACAGATATAAAAGCTTTATACTCAAAGAACAAAGAAAGACAATTACATAGTATAAGCAATAAAATGAATAATCCTATCTACCCCTTTTTTCATTAGAGAGTTTGTCATAGCATTTACCGACCTTTTAACATACATAAACTCGACATAATCCGATGTTTAGGAGTTTTATTAATATCATGGATGGGATCAGCTTGGCCTTTGGGTCTCATCTGGCCTGTTATGATCTATCCAACTCCATCAATACTAGTCTTAGATCGAATCAAACTTGTCACCCCCACATATTCAAATTTGTTGTTGCGCCCTGTTTGGCTGGTGGAATTAGTTACATTCCTCGTCCTTCTTAGATTAATGTGGGGGATCCTCCTTAATTTGATTGATGATAACCAGCTGAAACACGCCAAATTGAATTACCACTTCATGCTTTTTGGTTGTATAAGAATACATAGGAATTCAATTTCCTTATATTGTAAGTAAATATTCCTAAAATGGCTAAAATTTAAAAATGAAGGTGAGGTTTCATAAACGCAAATCAAATAATCAATCTATAATTAGTTTGTTTTATAGGTAAAAGTTAATTAATCGATTGCCGAAACCTAACCCTTATTTTGTAAACTTTAGAATTTTTACAAATATTTACTTAGAATTCAGCAATCCCATGCAAACAAATGGGCCCTACTTTTTAAATGATTTATTGTACCATAGCCTCTGGAGAATTCCATTTAACAATACCACCTTTAATCAGACCTAGCCCTAACACACCTACACACATACTTATTTTTCACTGTTATTTGCCAATCATGCAGTGATATATTTATAACTATTACCCACCATATGAACTTGTAAAATTGTTAAAACTTATAGTATTTTAATCCAAGGTTAAGATGATGTGGTTAGGTTGACAATTGACACCCCAAATCTAATTACATGTCCTCTCATTTACATGTCAAAGAAACACTCAACAAGAGAGAGATAGGGGCCGGCCATAAGAAGGATTGGAACCAAAAAAAAAAAAGATTCAAACTTTCAGTGGTCATATTTTATTTCTGGTCTTCTAGTTTGATCCGTTCACTGAATGCACTTATTTTGCATTGAACAAGTTGTTTCTGCGTAAATTAATTATTAGGGTCAAATGCTTCTTAGCATTTTTAAGTAACTGTTGATATTTTTTTAATAATTTAGCAGGTTAAGAACTCTTTTAAGGCAGTTTCATAATTTACTAATATTGTTAACGTGTTTTACAAGTAGCCAGAAAGGTTTGCATTGGCTGGATTGCAATTAAGTTTTTAGATCCATGGGGGGACCTATTTTCCATCCTGATTGTCAAATGGGCTCGGTTAAGGCCTACACATTCTTAAAGGCTCTGCCCAATCTGACACGATGGAGCATCTATACCTTGAAAATGGGTTAGGCCAGATTCCAAACTCAGCCCAGGAACAACCCTATTTACAAGTCCTGAGTACATGATGAACACTGTCAAACGCCTCATATCAGCCCACTAGTTAAAATGGGCCAATCAAACGTCCATAAGTTCAAATTGCAAGATACTCAGAGAAGCATTTTTGGATCCATCTATATCTCCTTGGCAGCAGAGATTCAAATCTAGGACTTTAAATGTACTAATCAAGAACCCGAAAGTTGAGATCTTTAGTAAATCTTCTGAAGCTGGGACCCATCTTTCTCGTAGAGCCAGTAGCTACAAAAGTAAGGGCCAATCAATTGGATTTGTTGATTAAACTTGCTATGTTTTGCCCATTTCACTCGCATTGTTGCTGTGTTTTTTTTGTCTTTCTTATATTTTTGCCCTCTCCCTTTGCCTCCTTGTATGGTTGCGCATCGGATTGAGCTTTTCTTTCTGTTTTTAGTAGGCGGGCTTGTGGGTAGTCTCAAAGCTGGTTTTGATTCTCTCTCTTCCATGTTTTTGTAAAGAGTCGGGAAGCGATCTTGGAGCTACCTCTCATTCTTTTGTTCTTTGTACTCTTTCTTTGGAAATACAAACTCTTAACTTTCAAAAAAAAAAGTTCACACGATCAACAATCACCAATGTAGCTAATCTTTTCATTTTCTCATACATAACTGTTTAGTCATTGGGCCTAATAATTAGGTCCATGTCCAGGTCTAGCCCATTACACAAAATCGTATAGGCCATTGCACTAGATACGGCAAGATGGCTGGGCCCAGTAGTCCCAGTTGTGGCTTATTTAACTATTGGGTCAGAAAACATGCTGGATCCAGCCCAAGGGCATTGCACATGCACATATCCAGAACAATGCAGGCCAAGGTCAAAAGTTCTCATCCCTTGTGTGTGGTGCTAATTGCACTTCTTTGCATACAATTTAAGGAAGAACAAAACATTCCCAGAAACCCATGAGATTATAGCACTTCCTATTTTTGAATCTTGGAATAGATGGCCAGGATCATGAGATCAAAGTAAAAGGTGACAAGCTAAGGCATCCATGTGGGCCCAGTCTATCCAACTTTGACTTGATCAGGTCATCTTTATTTTGAAAATCAACCAAAAGCTGCTGGTTGCCAGAATAGTCAAAAAGAAGGAAGGAAGGAAGGAGAAGAGAAGATGAGAGAAGGGGCCCACCACCTTGATAGTCCCGCGCTTCTTTATCCGGTCGCAGGTAGCGGAGTTATAAAAAATCATACCCAATACAGCACGTGCTATAATAGGGTCTCCACTTTTTATTCATAGGGTAAACCGCTTGTAGTCCGCGTGAGCACCACACGAGATGGTCCCCCACCCTGAGTTGTTGTCCCCTTGTTTACTACGACGAGGGTTTAGTCCTTGTAACCATGGCGTCGGTAAGTTACTATTTTATGAACCCACCAAGATATACTGGATAGACAGAATTTTGATGATGGTGATGATATAAATAGATGGGGTTCAACTCTTTTATATCAAAGTAAGCCTTACAAATTAAATCTAGTAGATCCATTTCTAATTAGGTTGCAAAAGCGAGCGACGGTTTCGGAACCATATTGGGCCTGGATCCGGATCCGTTTTTAATTAACGGTTTCAGTTCCGGATCCAGTTTTGAATTAGAACCTGTTTTGTTGGTTGCGGATTCGTATCTAAAGCTAGTCCACCTAGACGAATCAAATTTAGTTTCAAAACAAATTATATTTTCTTTTTATTCTTCATTTTTTTTTCTTAAGATAAGCATATCATTCAACCTATAATATTGTATCAAGTATATATCATCCAATATTATACATAAGAATGCCCTAAAAGAGTTGATTTTAAAATACAAATTACAGCATCAAAGACTCATATGTCGAGTCTCGAGTCCACGGGTCAGAACTTAAATGGATTCGAAATCGAACTCGTTTATCAATTGGAACTTATATGTTAGATTCTAGACCCGAATTGACTTATGAATCATAATCTAAAAATAGATTTTAGATCGGAATTTTTGCGGTTTGAAAATTTCAAGTAATCAAATATGCAACCCTATTTCTAACTCAAACCAATTCTAAAAAGTGTCCAACAAAGATGGGGCTAGCCTATACAACTGATAGACATGCGGCGTAGCGACCATTTCGGGGTCCCCATCATCACTCAGCTTTATTTTTTTTTCTCTCTCTTCCTCTCCATCTCTATCTTTTGGTTCGTATATGTACTGGCGTTTCATAATTTTTTATCAATCCATTGAAGAATCGTGCGTTCTCTCTTTAAATGTATTGTTTCTGCCCTTTATTTTTACCTTCAAAGCGGAAGAAGTCCGTGACCTGACCTACCCCCTTCCGTCATTTCACTCAAACACCGTTTCTTTCGTTTTCTAATCTCTAAATCTTTCTTTCCTCTTCTTCTTCCCCCAAAATCCCTCTCCACCTGCCACCTTCTTCCAAGCCACCGAGCTCAGGTTCCAGGTATGTATCTTCTCTCAATTCCAACCTTCTAATCCTTTTCCTTCTCTCCAGCCACAGCCTGGGTCACACGTGCTGATTTGTATTCGTGCCACCCCCACACCTCTGCCTTAATTTTTTTTAAAGATTTCTTCATTTGTAGTTTGTCTGTATGTTTATTTTAATTTTTTTTTAAAGATTTCTTCATTTGTAGTTTGTCTGTATGTTTATTTTCCTCTTGGTTTAATGTGGGAGTGGCACACGTGTGGAGAATACTGGCCGTTTGTCATATGGGGCCCACCTCAATGTGCGGTGGGAGTCTCACCCACAGGTTTGTTTGTGCTGGTAATGAATGGTTTGTAAGAAAGATGGACTGTCCGTTAAATGTCGATTATAACGACGCTTTTGTGAATGTGACGAATCTGGTGGGCCTTTGGATTTGTTGGGGGTCTGAATTCTGATTGATTGAGTTGGATCAACGGTTCAGAGAGTCGGGAGTGGTTGGGACTTTGGGAGAAATCTGGGTTGTTGAGATATGGAAATCGAAGGGAATCAATGGTATAGATGAATTTGTCGGTTGGTACCGTTTTAATAATGAGTGGTGGCAGTTGTGGGTTAGATCCGAGCCGGACACTTGCTTGTGATTGTGGTTTTGTGGGTGTATTTAATTAACCAATTAGAGTCAATTGTCTTTAATCAACTTGCCTTGTTTTGCTCATAAGATCATTGATTTCATAAATTACAAGTTTTGTTATCCATTCTATGTGGGAGTTTAATAGTAGTTTTTCCCCCCATGACCCATGTGGGGTCCCTCTTTTTGGTGATCTAGATCATTGATCTGATGGATTCTATGCAATTTCAAAAGATAAATAATAATAATTAGGCCATGTGGAAAATTCTTGGTACTCAACATCTGACTTTTTATTTCATTTTTCCTTCAAATGTAAGCTGGTGAGTCTCCTCTTTGAAGGTAAGTCTCCTCTTTGAAGGGTCCGATTTTCACATAATTGAGAGTATTGTCAAGTCTTTCAAAGTCTCCTCTTTGAAGGGTCTGATTTTCACATAATTGAGAGTATAGTCAAGTCTTTCAAAGTTTCCTCTTTGAAGGGTCTGATTTTCACATAATTGAGAGTATTGTCAAGAATGACTAATCCACCATGTTATGTGAATCCTTAAGATTAGATCACCATCATCATTGTCATTAGTGGTCAGGCTATAAGAAGATTTTTTTTTTTTTTTAAAAGCACATTGGTTTTCTATGAGGTTCTGTAAATTTAAGGGGAACAGGTACCATTTCATTGCAAACAACATATTCATTTCCTATCTCTAAATGATCACAGAAATCATTAGCTTCATATTAGATGTTGTGTTTTCGATATTTTTTTTTTTCCATCATGCTTTTGTTTCATTACAAGGAACATCTAGTTTCTGAATCTACACATATTTGTGTACAGCTGCTTTTGGTGGGTGTGTCATCATGATGGATATGTTAACAGCCCTCTTGCAATTCAAGACAAACCATTGGGGACTGGTGTTGCCTTAAAAGGAAAAATCAACACTATAATGTACAATCCCTTATCTTCAAATTTTTGTCCATTTTTTCCCCAAAAATCTTAAGCCGATATAATGGCTTAGCCCCTTGTTATAATTAGAACAATCTCTTCGAACCTTTAATGCACGGATACTTCCAAATGGACAACATATCTTGTCATATTGTATCCGATACTTCACTTTTTTGTGTAAAATCCGTGTCCATTACATGTCTATGACGTGTCACCGTCGTATCCATTTTGTATCTAGGCATCATAGCTTCCAGCTCAATCCCATGGCAAACTCATAGTCACGTGATGACAAGTGATCTTTGTAAGCAATTTTCTAATCATACCGTGACAGACTTGCCAATCTTTCCTTGTTTATATGTTTCTGTGTGTGCGTCTGTGCCCTTCTTCTTTAAGGTTAGGAATAATGGGTTGATATAAAGTCCCAAAAGGGAAGAACAACTGAAAATGTTTGCTACGACTGGAGAAGACTCAGATGTTGCTTACATGTTTGTAAAAATAGAAGAATCTTAGCTTAGGAGGCAGTGGGGAGATGGGTTACATGGGTAAACATAGTCCATGGAACTTCTTTCTACTGCAATCATCATCAGCGTTTTTTGGAAGTCTTAGTGTGAGTAATGTACTTCATGAGATGAGAGAAGGCTCGGTTGGGTGAAAATTGAAGGTCACAGTGCGTTAGGTTCCATTGCTTAGAGGCAACTATAAAACAAGGTAGAGGGTTTGATGAGGGTACTGTAATTAGAAGGGCGCAGAGTGGGGTAAAGTTGAGTATCATGTAATGTAATGGCCAAATGCTGCTTGGATTAAGGAGACATTTTATAATGATATAGTTAATCTTGCACTGAAATTGTAGCTGAAAATCAGCCACACTAAATTGACAAAAAAAGCAAAGTGATATGGCCAAGATACATATTTTGAGATGTATGTGTGGAGTGGTAACAAGAAAGGAGGAAGTGAGATTCTTTTATTGTGGAGCAACAATCATAAATAGGCTAAGTGGAACCATAGAACTTAAAAAAGTTGTCCCAAATAGATGACATAGCCAACCTCAGTTCGATGAGATTTGATGATGATTTAATGAAAATTCAAAGAACTCGGTGTGAAGTGTAGCATATCTGCTCAAACAAAGATGACTAGAAATGATTTATAAGTTGTATGGCAAAGGACTTCTTTAATTGGTAGAGAGTGTCATATGTAAGATGAATATGACCTTTATCCATCATGAGAGAATCAGTTGGATAGCGTTCCCAAATTAGGTGTATCATCTGATACTCCACACTGACACCATAGTGGTTTTTTTGTTTTCCTGGTCTTGGACATCTGATAGGCCATCTCATAGTAGAAATTATGATCTGTTTATTCCCAAGGGCTTGTTTGTCTGCATGCAATTGAATGCATAGGAATTCATGGTTAAATGTGTACCAATGAAGGATTATTAGATAGGTGAGGGAGGGGTGGAGAATACTAGGTGGAGATGTTATTAGATGGGAACTTGACTTTTCTAGGATTTAATTTGGTAGGGTGATGGCTAGGTATTCATTTCCCATCTGGCCATAAGGGAAGATTATTTCATAGCCATTTATGGGCCTTCACCTTTGTTTCTTCAATTTTATCCATTTTTAGGAATACATTTCTTAGAATTCCTAGGAATACAATTCCATGCAAAGAAACAGGGCTTGGTATTTCTAGACGTATGCTCCCAAATGTTTATCTGCATTAATACTAAAAACAACACATACTAAAATCCTATTTCTAATTTGCATGAGGGAAAAAAAAAAAAGAATAGTCCTAACTTTTGCTCTGCTGGTTAGGGATGTGTACTGCACGTGGGTGCGTGAGTTTGAGTTCCTTGTAAAGCAAAATAAGTTAAATCATCTCCTTCATAAGTCTCACATATTCTTGTTGCTTGATCATGTTGAGATTCAGCACCATGACAACACCCAATGCCACTTCACCTCCTGCTCAGCTTACTATTTTCTATTCTGGAACTGTCAGTGTCTATGATGCGGTTCCTGCGGAGAAGGTTCGTATTGAATTTCTTTCTTCTGCTGTGAATCAGATATTCAAGCCTGCCTTAGTGATTTCAGTGCACGGATTTCTTGTTTCTGTGACTTTAAATAGGCCCATGCAATCATGCTTATTGCTGCTGCTGCCGCCGCTGCTAATACCAATAACACAAAGAATACGGCAGTGAGTTCTGCTGCTGCACCAGTTCTCTCAAGATCTCCATCTCTTCAGAGCACCTCTGCAGCAGCATCTCCACAGCCTCTGGTTCTTCCTAGTCAAAACAATCCTCTCTGCAAGCTGCAAGCTGGTAAGAAATCCGAATGCTTCATTATTAGATTTTTGTTTTTGGTGAGTTAGTTTTATGGCACGTGAGTGTCTGAATCTTTTTTTTTTTTTTCTTATTTCCCTCTATGCAGAACTTCCCATTGCAAGGAGGCACTCTCTTCAGCGATTCTTGGAGAAGCGCCGGGACAGGTTCATATGATAGAACTCTTATTTCATATTTCTCCCTATTTTGTGCAGCATCTGGTAAAACTTTAGAGGGACACAAACTTAAGTTAGAAAGTGCTTTTCCCTCTGTGGGATATTTCTACTGCAGAATTATGCTTATTACTCATCTATATACCATTTTATGTTTTAATGATCTCATATAAAATTATGTTCTTTACACGTTTCTGCGTATGTAATATGTACTATATCATCCATGATATATATATATATAAAAGTATGATCTTTACATTTTCCCGTGTATGTACTATGTCATCCATGATACCCAATCACCCTTAAACAAGATCCAACTTCATATGATTACATAACGGATGCACCTGGGTTAGTATTCAATACATTTTGGATTGAAATTCACACTTAAGGGCCTGTTTGTTTCATGTAATAGAAATCTTAGGAATTTTAGGACTTTGTATTTCTTTAAGTGGTTAAAATGAAGAATCAAAAGTGAATATAAAAAAAATGACCATCAAATAACCTCTCCTTCAGTGGAAATTTAATAAGGGAAGATGAGAAATGAATACTCAGCCATCACCCTAGTAATCCAAATCCTAGGAAAGTCAAGGTCCCATCTACATTGCTACCTAATAGCTACGGGTGTAATGGTTCGTTTAGAACTTTTTTTTTTTTTTTTGGGGAAAATCGTTAAACGAACTGTATTTTACGGTTTTAAGTTTTTAAAAACCATAACCGTAATCATATCCTAAAAAACCGTTAAAAACCGAACCGCAGTTAACCCTATTAGGCGGTTCGGTTACCGTTAATTCCAATACGGGCTAAAAAAGAAAAAGAAAACATATATTCCAATATAAAAGCAATATCTATACGTATCAAAGAAAATATAAACAAAAAATATTGAAATACAAATAAAAAAAAGATTTATAGAGAAAGCAAGATGAGGAAAGGGGGCTTAACTTAAGTCATTTTATTTCATTTAGGCCCTTTAGTTTCTTTTATTTATTTATTTATTTATTACTATAACGGTTCAGCTAACCGTGTGTTTTGGAAAAACTATTAACCGAGGTTCGGTTAATAACTGTGAGTTGAAATTGAAAACCGTAACCGAACCGTAAAGCACGGTTTTCCGATTTTAATAACCGTAACCGAACCATGAAACACGGTTATTAACGGTCGGTTCGGTTTGGTTAGACGGTTTTCCAGTTATTTTTTACACCCCTACTAATATCCTTCATACCTCACTTCTTTAATAATCATTTGGTTGAGCTCATTTGACCATGAATTCCTATGTATTTAATTCCTATGAAAACTTCCCGTACAGCCCCATCTAACAGTTATAGAGGTGGCCGCCAGTCAAAAGACTGGGACGTCTTTAGATTAAAGTCACCCACTAGTTGTATGGGGATGACTGTAGACCGTTCGTGTAGGAGAAAACTCCCCTTCAATTCCAAAATATTCTATGGAAACAAACAGGTCCTAAATTTCAAGCAGCATACACAGGTATGGTATCCATACTGAAGTGGTAGGGGTTCTAACTCTATTCACTTCAAAGTCAAACATCTGTATTCAGGTTCGGCTTTTCTAGTGTCCAGCTTGTCCATTTTCTAGGATCTGTGTTTTATGAACCTTTGTTGTCCTTTTACACACGAAGGAAATTTTGATTTTTCTGAGATACTCCCTGTCAAATGGGCACTTTGGGCATCTATGTTTATTGATTTTTTTTTTCTTTTGCAGGTTGGTAAGCAAGACTCCATACTCTCCATCAAAGGCAACTGTCAGCGAGGACAACGGTCCTGGGGCTGAGCCTTCTTCCCAGCTGGGCTGCTTCTCTGAGGCTCCCAAATCTCAGGAAGAAATAAAACCTGCTGCCACTGCGAATATGGTGTAAAACCTCTAAATAATAACTCATTTTAGCAAGACTGACTTATCTAAACTAAATTTAGGGTGTGACTTGTGAATGGCTACTCTTCTAAAACTACTGAAACATCAGACTTCTATTAGCCGCTTGAATGACTACATTGAACTAGCTGATGATTTCATGTGTGGTTTATCTCGTCCAGGTTCCCTAGCACAAGTTTGGGATTCACTATCATTGTATGATATATTTTGTAGTCTAGTTCTTTCATTTGGTCCCTTTGTTTTGTGGGGGGCACTTAAATCTCCCATGGTAGGAGACAAGGGAACTTTGGAGCTGCTCTCTCTGAATGAAAGAAACAATTTTCTCCTCAAGCTTTATTTGTTTAGCATAGGTAGGAGAAAACTATGGGTGTGAAAAATGGTCAATCTCATTCGGGAATCAGTTTTCTTCTGCAAACCCATACTAAGGAATTAGTTTCTCCTTTTATCTTATCTAACACTGCACGAACGTACAATTGCACTTGAGGCTAATGTGCTTGTGCATTTTATTCTCTACTCTAATCAGATTAATATGGCCAATGGTTTGGATTTTGCCATATGGCCGAAGTACTCATTGGGTAGCGATTAATCAAGTCCCACTTCACTCTATATGCATAACTCTATAGTATTCAATTCTTTCAATTTAAACCCAAGGGATTAGCCGAATGGTCAGGATCACGGTTCCTCTCTTCCGGAGCTAAAAATCCTAAAATCAATTCCCGATACCCCCCCTCCTTCTTCAGGAACCATAGGTTAAATCCACTAGTGCTATCACTTGATTTTAACCCCAAAGGGTTGGCCGAGTGATCAGGACCACGGTTCCTCTCTTTTGGAGCAAGACATCCTAACATCAATCCTTGATACCATCCTTTTCAGAAACCACAAGTTGAGTCCACTAGTGTTATCACCTAGGGCCACAGGATTTTACTCTCCTTCCAACCCAAAGGGTTAGAAACCTCAGTCGGCCAAAAAAAAAAAAAAAAAAGAAAATTCTCCTGATTTATTGGTTACCCCCTTTTATCTTCATGTGGTCCAAGAAGCTGTACGTTTTATGATCCCCAATGTCAGTACAGGGTGACTTGCTGTACTTTTTTTTTTTTTTTTTTTTTTTTAATTTTATCTCAGCAGGCTATTGGTCCTAAAGCCACTCATCATCTCTAGATTGAACCAAGTCATCATTTTATAGAAAATAGCATTTTTATCGTTCCTGCAATAGGGAGTGTCCAACCAGATGAATAATTTATGTCGTGGCTTAAAGGCATGGCTGTTTTGTTTGCATGCATTTCACAGGCAAGATAACTAAAGAGGTGAAGGATATTTCACAGGCAAGATAACTAAAGAGGTGAAGGATATAATGTGAGTGGTGAAAGACAAAGGTAAGGTAGGCACGTAGATGAGTCCTTGAATTTCCTAGGATTTGAATAACTGGAGTGATGGGTGAATATTCATTTCTCATGTGTCCATTATTCAAAAGGAAATGTTATTTGATGGTCACTTTTAGATATTCACCTTTTATTCTTCATTTTTAACTACTTAAGGTGGCCAAATCATGCACAGGCAATTAAATGTCGTAAGCCAGCACCTATGCGTAATCTATAACAAACGAAACAGCAGAGATGACTGAGTAAACACACAAATATTTATGTTCGCACTTCAAACCGGACTAGTCTAAAAACATGGAAGACTGAGCAAGATGAAGGATCTAAATTTCACAAAGCTCTGATTTCAGCACAGCACTAAGCGTGCTGACCGCGGAAAAACCCATGGATATAGCCACCAGCCATTATGAAAGACACAATCGATACGAGGCCTGCAGGAATAAATTTCCCAGATTTCTTGAAGCGATGTCCCATTACGGCCAAGAGTGCAGCAGACAAGCCTGTGGGGACGTTCATATATACATGACATCAAACAAATGAGAAAAGGCAAGAAAATTTAAGGTTGCAAAATCGGAAGCATTTGAGATCTCTTACCTAGCCCCACGACTGAAGCAAAAGCAGGTCTTACTGGAAGCTCAGAATACACATAGAGCAAGCCCAAGGCTGACAAGCCCCCAGCAGCTAACGACTTTTGGCTACCACTTTTCAGATAGCCCATAACTCCACCAGCTGCCAGGACATCAATCAGAAATATATACACATGGGATAGCAGAATAAAAAGGTTTTGAAAGCACCAAGAATGGGATAATAAACCAACAATACCATGTGAGATTATGTAACCTCAATTTTTCTTTTTGATATGGTAACTTAATTCTATTAAAGAAGAAAACAAAGAAGATTGATTGGCTCCATCTTTAGCCAATGATCTGTTAAATCCTTTCTCTTCATGCAGAACATGCTAAAATAAATTGGTCATGACCTGCAAATCATGAATCTTTCTGCCACATCTGCCAGGCTCCATGGAAAAGAGCAATCCATAGAAGCCCATTGGATTGGATGAAAAAGAGTCTACACCCGCACTCCAAAAGTATACAAAGGAAAACAAAAATCCCCGACAACTTGTCAACACTTCAAAATCATTGCTCCCATTTGAATTGACGCCATCTAATAGCCAGAAAAAATTTGAACTGCCATATGGCCATACGACATAATTATGGATAACTCTCCAATAACAGCCTTTGTATTCTCTTGAGACATGCATGCTACCATCATTTTTACTCCAAGAGCTAATGCATAGTCTCAGATAAAATGCATGTCTTCAAGGACTCGCACACACAATAAAGAAATTGTGGATTCAAGAGAATTTAAAGACGGGAAATAAGAAAGACCACAAGGTAAAGTACCTTGGCCTGGATTGCTTTACTATTGCTTCAATCAACAAAATTAAGATGGTGTAAAAGATGATAATTACTTAAATGTGATAAAATTGTTGAATGCGGCTGGCTTTTTATGAATTTTATTATGGATTTCTGAAAGCATAAACATGAAAATATAGCTTCAATCCTGAAGAAAGTTGGTTGGGTGGAACTGTCAGATTTAGCTCATGACCCTCTAGAAAAGTACTGCAAGTCCGCAATGGTCCTTTTTTTTTTTAGTGGTAAGCCTGCAAAGGCCCTTGCCTCAGTTCAGTGTGATCTGATTAATGGAAATGGCAGCTAATAATTGCATGTTGATTGGTAATGAGTGTTTGGATGCAAGCTAGTGCCTGGATCCATTTTCATCATTTAGGACGTATTCTTCATCATTTTTTTGGAGGGATCAGATCACTCTCATCATCATTCTCGTCAAAGCCTAAACACTTTAGCGTAGGCTTTGGGACTTTTGTTTTCCACTCATCTCAGTTTACGGCTACACACTATTGCTCCACAATCTAACAATGTTGCTTCTTACTAATTCCTTCTACCTTTGCCAGAACCTGGCCTCAAGCCCATAGTTCTCCACATGAATTTTAACTGCTCTATCACCAATTTATCTCCTATTCAACCTTTCTAGACCTCTGTTCCAATCTCTTTGAAAGCATAAAAAAGTAAAACCTTGCTGTGAACATGAATGAAGATGTTGGAAAAGACCCATCTTGCTGATAAGTGCATGAAGAATGCTTTTGTGAACTCACTAGAAGATTAACAAAGAGAAACAAGAGCCTCTTGGCCACCTTAATCCAACACCCATTGAAGCTATGTAAAATCACAAATCTATACCTAGATCTTCTATTCTAAATAAATTGAATGAAACAGAAAAAGGGTTGGTATTGACATCCCTAGAGCCAATGGAGAGGGAAAGTTGCATAGTAACACAACTTCAGGAGAAGTGTCAAAACCCAGAAACACTAGAAACGTCCTTGGTGAAGTTGGAGGAAAGAGGCAAGAACTATATAGATAGGGGGCAGGGACAGGGACACAAGGGAAATCACCCTGAATGCAAAAGGACCACTATCTCTACAAAACCTACAAAAACCTGAGGGGCAATAGATTGAAGCAGAAACTTTAATCTCATTGACTGAAGACATAAAAATTCAAAAATTAATGGAGGATGGATGAAAGAGGAAGAGAGATGGAGACAGGTAAAGACAGATTTAGGTTGGATGCTCTTGACTTCCATAATACCAAAATCATCCATAGTTCTCTATTTTATGGTTTCAGGCACATTCACCAAAGCAAAAACAATGCTATAATCTACATTGCTAGGATATTTCTTTTACTCTTTTAATGCCAACCATGTCTTACGTGCCTAGTCCTGCAATCAAACCAAGCATAACTAACAAAATCATAAGTCTATATAGAAGTTAAAGAAATTGACTCCCAAATTACTTTCATCCATGTCTGTGATGCAGTCTTCAATTCAATATCTATAAATGGTGCCAAGCATCAAGAGTATTCTTTGAAGCAATCTTGGTTTTTAAGCCATTAATCATCTCCTCACTTACAATCTCTATTCCCTTGTCATCATCACCGAACCATTTAATCATGATTAGTTTAACTGCTTATACTTCTCCATCCATTCCTATTGGGAGTGAATTCCCACCAGTCCATAATGTAACATGTCACTTCTCCTAACATTTCAAGTTGGTTGGAGTTAAGAGTCCTTTTTCTAATAGGTAAGTCGGCAGCTAATGAATAGTCATATATAAGGCTAGACAGTAGGTAGGTAGTATTTGTATTCACGAAGTGTGTGCTTGTGTAAGAGCTGTCACATGCCACTTTTTTTGTACCACTCAAGTAATTAACAAGTTATGTTAACCACTTTTAGGTAGTTTTTTTTTTTTGCTAGAGGAAGCACATGATATACAAAAGAAAACAACACAGAAGCAACTACTAGAAGCCTGATCTACAACCAGAAAACCAAACAAAACAGGCCTCCCAAAACCATGAGTTAGACCCAAACTTGGGCATTTGATGAGGTCCCCCTTTCAGAAAGTTATGGTTCCCCAAACGGCTAGCACATTCAGCAGGTGACGAGGAGGAAGAGAGGCCTACACACGGATTAGTAAAGCGAAACATCTGACAGTAGGTGGTAGCCGTGTGTAAGTCCTGGATGTATTGCTCATGAGCTGCTTGAGGAAGGAAGGCCGGGAAGACGTGAGGCATTGGGAAGTCCATTTTGGACAGAATGTCAGCAACTTTGTTAGCAGTTCTTTTGCAGTACCTGGCTTCCCACCATTTAACTTTTAAAAGGGCTTGGATCACCTTCTTCCACTGACCATTGGATAGGTAGTTTATGTGATGCATTTTCAATAAGATAGAAAATGAATGAACGAAAGAACTGCAGTCCCTTCTTAATTTTGTCAGAGTGCAATTGAGTGCGCAATTGTGCGAAATTCATCGCTTCAAGTCCTTTGTGTGCTTGGGTCGAACACCACAATTTCGATTTTGTGACATAAAAACAAGTATCCTCAAGTAAACGTATATATAAAGGGGTATGCTTCCACTTTGTTCTCAAAACAAAGGAGCTATACTTCCAGGTTGAATTTGGAGTATTATGATGGGCAGCATGTCAAAGTAGTCAAGTTAAATGAAACATGACTCCTTTTTTTGTTTTTTTTTTTTCTCACACATGATATAAATGATGGTTCAATAACCTTCCTACGACTCTTTAAGTTTACCATAAACAGGTTCCTTGTTGCATTGACACCTAAACCCAAAGAGGTTTGTAATGGCTCTGTATGAAGCTCAGATTCCCCAATAATTTGCAAGATACAAAGCCATAGTACTAGGCCATTCTCTGAGGAACAAAGATTTTTTCTCTTTCTACACCCAAGCACATTCCACTGCTCCGATTATGTTGCATTGCTCAGATAACATAGCTGAAATTCTATTTCTCACAATCATCTAAACACATCACATCATACGTTCATTCATGGCTCCGAAGCTCCGATCGCATTTTGAAATCTTTCTATTTCAAAAGGAAGAAAAAAAGAGAGAAAAACCTAAAATTGAAGAGCAACTACACAAGAAAGAGCAGAAACCCTAAAAAAACAAGAAGTAGAAGATTGACCCAGAAACAAATGAACCTCGAAAAGCATACCTCCGACCAAAGCAGCATAACCCAAGGTCAGTTTCTGAGACATGGACATGCCCGCCATCTTCTTCTTCCCGTCCTTCGATTCTCCTTCTCCCTCTTGACCCCCCTCTCCGCCGCCGCCTCCTCCGCCGCTGTTCTTGTTGCCTTCGTCTCCTCCACCACCGCCAAATCCCTCTCCCCCAACCTCCGCACCTTCTTTGGAAACGGATCGGATCTTGAATTCAAGGCGAGTAGCAGAAGAAGAAGAGGAAAAGAAAGATGGTGGGATTCTTCTGATAGCAGAACTAGGGCTGTTGATGAGGAAGGAGATGGACGCAGATGATCTCTGGTTTGAAGCGAAAGGATCGGATGTGGATCGAACGAGCAAAAGCGAAGAAGTAGTAGAAGAAGAAGACTGCAAAATGGTGGAAACTGCCATTTTGATGTGCCAAAGGAAAGGGTTTTTCTTTGGGTCTTGCAATTGACTCTTCCCTACTCACCTGAGCTGAGGAGAGATTCTTTGCTGATGCCAGATGGTACTTCAATCTACCGTTGGCTCAAGTAGGCCTTGATTTCCCTTTGATTTACGACATCCATGTCGGACGTGTAACTCATCCCAAAATTTGACTATAAAATGATAGGAATGGAGAACTTGAATTTGTGTGGCCAGCCACAATATAGTTAGGACAAAATTTTGCTATTAGAGAGCTTGTTTTGGGCTGGACTAATCCCTCCAGCTTAGAGGAAAGCCGAGTAAACTCATTTGTAACCATGGTTTTAAAAATCGGCCGATACCGGTTTATATCGGCAGATACCGAGCCGATATCTCAGTGAGATATCGGTCTCGGGTTTTTTCACCATTATCTCGGGCCATTTCGGCCGAGATGAACATCATCTCGGGATTTTCAACATCTCGGCCGATATATCGGCCGAGATGTATAAAAAGCATAAGAACCCTAATTTTTATGTTTCTTCTCTCATCTTCATCTTCTTCTCCTCTCTTCTCAAGGCCCTTACTAGCCATAGCAGCAGCCACCATCTCTCTTGCATATTTTCAAATCTCACTTCTATTTTTTGAAGAAAATATTATCTAAGATAAGAGGAAATCAACTTAAAGCATATTATGTTTTTATTTATTTATTATTATTATATTTTTTTTATAGATGAAGCATAGAGGTTTGTCCCTTACTCACTTGTGTAATTGTGTTGTTTTCTTCATTTAAAAGTTAGATCTATATACTTTCATGCTAGATCTACTCATACACATGATTTTGAACTTTTTTTTAAATTTTTTTTATTTTCGGATTTTTTAATATTTGAATTATAATATATCATTTTTTTGGGATTTCATCATAAATATGTTGTTTTAATGATTCATGATCATTGTATGGTGTGTAAATGATAGATCTACATACTTTTATGTTAGATATATATTTAGGATTTTGAAAATGATTTTATTAATTTTTATTTTCCAAAAAATAATTGTTGTTACTTGTTAGGATATTTGTGATACCAAAGGCTTATTAATAGTGTGTAGATGATAGATCTACATCTACTCATAGTCATAAAAAGACAGTGAACTGCGAGTCTGCGACACAGACAGGACTCATAACTTAAAGTGACCGAGATTTTGATTTATTGTTGTTATTAATGAAAACAAATATAGTTTTCTAGCATTTTCTAATATTCTGGATTTTTTTGGATATTTTTGTGAATTTTTTTGGATTAAAAAAAAATTCACACCGCGATAACCGCGACGAACCGATATCCGCGACCGATACCGATATCATATCGGTTTTTCGGCCCGGCCAATACCGCAACCGAGACCGAGATTTTGAACCATGTTTGTAGCCCCAATTAAACTCCTTTGTAGCTTCAATGTGGTAGTGCAGTTTCGAATCTATAACTTTCGGATGCAAACCGTAAGACTTTGATGATGATAATGGTGTCCGACACCATTGATGAATAGAAGGTGGCTCAATTTTCCCTTAAAAAAAACCTTTTTGCTGTTGAACCAGGTAAGATAGGAAAAATTGATTGGCTCACCTCTTTTAATCCTAAGTCAAAATTTTCCCAGACCCTATTCTGATTCTAGTCTGTCTCAAGACTAAAGAGTTGCAGGACCCTTGTTGGATGAACTTGAACTTGGATAACGACCTGGGTCGAACCTGAACTCGAATTTGGGCCCTGCAATCTTCTCACCCAGGCCCATGTGAGCTGGCTCAAAGTCAGCACATTGACTGGTAGGGATGTAAATAGGTAGAGGCGTAGAGTTGGACTGTGGCAGTGGCATAATTCATCCCATTGTTTGTTCTAAAACGCCAACTGATCCATCCTGATTGGTAAAAAATTAAGACACCTGGCACAGCAATTGTCAACAAATGAGAGAGAATGTAGGTGTAACGTAGGAGTGCAAAATAAAACATGGAGATACTGTTTTTTCTAATTTTAAATCGGGGTGTAAAATCCTATGCCACCCGATGTACCGTCTTTAGTGCTTTTTTAGAATTTAAGGGGTAATTCCGTTGGCGTAAGACCATAGTTTGCACTCGGAGATTGTAGGTTCGAAACTGCACTACCACATTGGAGCTAGAGGGGATTATGGGAGTTTATCCGGTTCCCTCTGGGTCCAAAGAGATTAATCTAGTCCAAAGGGTTGAGAACCCTCCTATAGCAGAAAAAAAAAGTACCCTCTCTAGTGCTTTCTTGGAATGAAAAAAAAAATCAAAGGAGAGATTTTACATAGTTCACAATTTAGGATGGGACAAACCAGTATCTCTCTGTTTCTCTGAAATGGGAGATCCGGACTCATAATGTAGAATCTGGATCCTCTGAGTAGGTGGCCGTTGGGTTTTTCTGATAGTATGCATGTGGCAAATGTCCTAAGCTTTTGAAATTCCCTCCTCCAAATATCCAAAGATCTTTTTTTCTTACAAAGTTCTCTAAATTCTTAGAAATCCGGCTTTATAAATGCTTAGGGTCCATGAACATTTGTGTTACTAATTGGGGGGAGATTCTAAGATATCCCTCAGTTGGAAACTCTCAAATATTCTCTAACCAATATACCCCTTGAAAGAGTTCTTGAGTTGAGTTAGTGGAACCCAGGACAATGTCCACCACCTATTGAAAATCCGAGTTGCTCAAAATGAACGGTCTCGTCATATAGAAATGCCCTTAAAATTTACACCAATATGAGTTGACCCCACCACAAACTGAGTATATGATGAATAACGTGATTAGTAAATATGTAATTATAATATTCATTATATGGTCAATCTTACGGTGATACCAATTCCTAGTAAAGTAAGAATTGGGGACATCGTAGAAACACTACATAATGCTGTGAATGGTCTGGTTCTTCAAGTTGGATCCAATAATTCATAGTCCTGTCAAAGTTCCATGGATCATACCTAGACCAAGTCTTGAACCAAATTATATACACTTGATTAGGTCTAGGTCCAACCCATACAAACATTAAAATATCACTCTTACAATATTAAGGCATGATTCAGATCCAACATCATGGCACTCTAGTATGTTGGGTCTGAATCCTGGACTTGGCTTCTGACAACTACTCCAAAGGAGGCTTGCAAGAAATATCCTAGATATCATATAATATTCTGCTCCAAAATCAAAATACCTCATCATTATTCCAACTCTGCCAATGTCAGCAGAAACTTCATATAGGAAAGCAGGAGCCGTTTATTTGGAGTTTTTCTTTCACTATAGTCTATAGATCATCTATCAATAGGTCAGATCTTTCTAGAGTTGTGGCCACCAGACTCTTCTGCCTGGCTTGATCCATGGAATTTCACCTACTTCATGTAATTTCAACCATTCAAACAAACCCCACTAAAGCCCATATCAGCCCAAAGTAATCCAACTTTTAGTTATCTTTCTATACTGTGTATTTCCAGGCAGTCAGTAATCCATTCACACCAACCTCTACAAATCCAAAAGAAGAGAAAATCAATTGCTTGAAAGTTAGTTTTTTCTTTTCTTGAAACGGCTAGGTAGTTGGGACAATGGAGGACTTGTGAGACAGGTGATTGAATAGCAGAAGAAAAGGCCAAACAGATTCTGAGGGGCAATTTTATGTCAAATAATGTGCGTGGAAATTGGACAGGCACCGACCAATCGAATGGTAGCTCTGTCAAGCATCATCAATGAAATCATTAAGTCAGAGATCCAATTCATATGTGTCATTGGTCAAATTCCAGCATAACAAATATCCCCACAATCTTTGAAGATTTTGAGGTATGTTTTTTTGTGGAAGGAGATTAATTTGGTATTGTTGCAAGTTCTCCAACATATAAAACTACTAAAAGATATCATTATCAGCCCATGTGGATACCTGCCTTGGTGCTGGTTCATTGGCATAAGGTGTGGTTTCTTGGACACCCTCTAAATTTACTTGGTACACGCACATGTGTTTTCAGAGACGTGTATGGATCCAGCGGATTAGCCTTGTTGGATAAAATGCTATGGGATACCCGCGTCAAAGGAAAAGAAAATTTAAAAAAGCTTATGCGTTTGTTATTGCAAACATGAGGTTAGATGTTAGAATATTGCTTCAGGTTAGTTTTAATTATAACTTTTTCCACCCCACTAAAAGAGGGTCTGAGTAGAACTTGGGCCATGCTCGAATGTGATCTTATCAATCTGGGGCAGTCCCTTCTTTTTTTTTTTTTTTTTTGTGTGTGTGTGTATCACACCCAAATCTTGCCAATATTGAGTTGGCCCAACCCAACCTGATTGATTGCATACCGAATCAAATATTATGAAAGTTGCAGGTTTTTCTACAAATTCATAGAAAATAAAACAAAAAAGTTTCTTTTATAAAAATTATTTGCACCATATGATGGAAATGAAGTCTGTAAAAATGGGAACATATTTCTATTCCTTTATTGAAGAAAATACATTGAAGAAAAGTGTTCCTTTATTGAAGAAAATGCATTACACAAATGTGTCCTAAATCTTCGTAGATTTTGAGAAATATGTGAAAATACTAATAGAAAACCAACCTATAAATATGCATTTTTCTAGGACCCTCAATTCTTGATCTAAACCGTTCAATATTTCCTTATAAATGATAAACCTCCCCATGTGAAGTTTCATATCTTAGAATCATGGTTGGTATTAGAAAAATATGAAACTTACTCTCATGATTTAGTGAGCCCCACAGCAGATCCTTCTCCAAGTTACTCTTAAAACCACAATACATATTAGCCAGATACACTTAATAATCCTTGACAATACAAAATTCAATGGTGGAACCACATACACTCAATCACTTCCCAATCAATTGCTTATCTGTCAAACTGGAAAAGATGGTCTAAGAGATTTGAGGCATTCAACTGCCCCTTTTAATAAGCTATTACTTGTATTTAAAATCAAGAGACACTGAGAATAAAATGGCACCACATATTTGTCTGTTGCTTCAGAGTTCAGACACATATCCTGTAATTCGTATACTAATTGAATAGTTTCTGGTTGTTGGGTGAGAATGGGTTGTGTCAATTTCAAAAGACATATAATCCTGCTGCCACAAAAATCAGGATTCTGGTATTTAAAAGGTAGGGAATGGTTGATGAAAGCGATAGACATGAACAAGAAGGAAAGCTCCACCCTCACATTTTCATTTGTCGTCTTCCTTTCATGGCTGTCTTCATTTTTTTTTTTGTGTTCCATTTCCTGTTCCTTTCCTCGATTCCTTTCTCTTCTGAACGGTCTCTCTTTCTCTTCAGGAGATAGAGATGGGGACTTGGTATAAGAACTATCTGATGTAAAATAAGTGTAGGGACTTCTCATGGTATAATTGCTTTCTATTGATAGGCCTAAGTTTTTTCTTTTTCTTTTTTTTTTTGGGAGGGGGCTACTTGGGTGGTGCAAGAGGATCGAATTTCGTCATGGAAATGAATGCAGTTACACTTGGGATGTTTCACCATCACTTTTTTCTTGGGTGTCCACATCTTTGGAGGGGAATGGACGGTTTGGATGTAAGCAAATCACAATCTCTTTGACTAACTTCTTCAAAGGGACAATTGAATGGCTCCCTTTTCATTATTCGATTGAGACGTGATGAAAATAACAGCTGTTTGTATTTAATTCTGCAAGAGGCAATTGAGATGAGGAAAAGACAAAACAAGCGCAAAAGGCAGCGAATTAGGGACAGTTTTTTTCACCTTTTTTTAAAGGAGAACCATCAATGAAATAGTGATCAGGGGCTTAGATTATATTGCTAAATAATGCACAAAATGATTTGCATTCATTTTCATTGTAACCATGATTGGCATGCATGCAAGTGCGCTCCACAAGCTATCTCTATTTGCATAACTGAGGCCCGCCCAATTTCAGACACTGTTTTTATCAAATATTAAATATGAAAAGGAAAGAAGGAAAATATGGGAATTTCTTCACCAAAGTGAACTACAGACCTGGACGTTGAATTCGAGGAGAGGAAGAAGAAGAAAAGGGAAGGCAACAAAATGGTCATTCAAAAACTTTGTTAGGCTTCTGAAAAGTAGAAAAACAAAGTAGAGTCTCTTTACTATTGGAACATCAAAAGCTACACAAAAGAACTTCTAGTCACTAGGTTAACTCTATATAAAAAATGGTTTTCATTGCTTTAAGGAACATTATAGTCTTGGAAGTGTGATCGAACACACATCAAAAGCAGTTTTAGTGCATATGATTTATTGCACTAGATTCTTCATTTAGAAAGGAAGAATAACATCTGTGTCTGTGTTCTTTAATTGAGACATGCTCCCATTCATGTCTCACCCCTGTTATTAAGTTACCAAACAATAGGACAGCCATGTATGAATTGTTTAAGATGTTGGAAAATATAAATTGGAAGAAAGGAACAAAATATCTGGATTGCTCCCTTCATAACAAGTAACTCTACCTAAACAAGATAGCTGTGTCTAGTGGTCGCTTGTGTTAAGGAAAACTTGCAAAATAAATAATAAAAGGGAAGCTTCAAAGCATTCTATAATATTTCTTTTTTCTTTTTTTAAGAAGAGTTTTTTGAAAGACATATAAATAGAAATGGATAAGAAAATTCATGAAGACAATATAAGAAAAGGATTTTCATTTTTAATCTCCATCTTTACTCCTTTTGAAGACAAATTTGAAGTGCGCGACACATTCAAATGAGCTAATTATACAGTGGGGAACCCTCTTAAACATAGTTTTACAATGAGCTGCTAAGAAATGATCATATATATCCTGATAGCATGGGAGCTTCCATGTGATTGAGTTAAGTTTGGATCCAAGGGAGGAGCCTGCCTTTGCGTGATCTAAATCATTCCAAACCCTACTTTACACTCAACCAAATTCCACTCCATTTGAAATGACATACAATGATGGAATGATTTGATACAGACTTAATCAATATTTATTTATATGTCACATATTGATTGATTTAATAATTAGTATTATTCTTTACTAAAGTGAGATTTGAGTTGCCATTGATTCTGCGGATTAGCCATAAAAAAAAGATGATTTAGCTAGAGAGCTCAACACATGTGGCCCTTGCCAGCCAATATCAAAATTGTTCTGCACGGAACTTAGGACCACTCCTAAACTACTAAATTTATAATTTAACAATAATAACAAAACATCTTTCTAAAGAAAAACAGTATTAACCCTTATAGTATTTCAGTTAGCTTTGGACCTGGATTTGCAGTCAGAGGTTGTAAATTCGAAACTACACTACCACAATAAATCTAGAGAAGAGTTTACCCGACTTCCCTCTAAATCCAACACAAAGAGTTAGGAACCTCCAATAGCAATTAAAAAAATAATATTCAACAATAATGTCAAAATACTATATATTAGAAATTAAGAGTTGCAAGGTATAGTTATATGATTTCTACCACATCAGACAAACTGATTTAATACTTTATTCATATGGAGGTGCCCAATGTGAAGAGAATGGTCGGTCCAACTAGTCAAGGGTCATGATGATCCCATCATGTCAAGAAAGGATGGGCCTAAAGTGTGGGACTCAATTGTACAATAGGTGCAGATTGGGGGAGACCCTCACTTGTACCAAGGGAACATGGATTGTACCATCAAATCACAACAAGACAAAGCAGGAACAGAAAAGGAAAGATATGGAAAATCTTCTCTTACAAAGAAAGATGTTCTGCACACATTCCCTGAAAATATTTCACATTTTTCCTCTGTCCAGACCAAATTACAATTACAAGATAAACAAAACCCCCAACAAACTCAGAAAATAACTGCACATGCCAAAAAAAAAAAAAAAAAAAAAAAAAACACCTGTTATTCACTTTCAGCAGAGGACGTCGGCGAGGAGCTTGTAACGGCGGCCGATTCCGCCTCTGGGGGAGGAGGAGGAGTTGCTGCAGGTGGGCTTGCGCCATCGGTCATTGGGCTTGTGTTTCTTCAGATTTGAGGCGGATCTGGATCGCCGTTCATCTTCTTTCCTACGGCGGGTCTTCTTCTCCTCGGACCCGTTGGCGGGTTCTTGGTCGGGTAGGGACTGAGCAATATCGAGCAGGAAATCTAAATGCTTGCCTCGCTTGTTGGGCTCGCGCTTCTTCTCATGGTCGTGGAGGCACCACTCGCAGAGCCATGTATTCATGTCTGTGTTGTTGGGGTAAGAGCTGCTGCAGTATCTGTTTGAAACAACGAGTACGTGAGATGATTGATAGAAGTTGAGGAATGGGACTCATGAATTTGCTTGTATGAGTATTGAGTAGAATTGTAGTCAGGAAAGAAAGAGATCAAAATCCGTTTCTGGGTATTGTTGGGATTTTGAGTCTTAAGTTTCAGAAAGAAGATTTCTTTGCAATGTTCCGCTTCTACGTCTTGGATTTTGTGAAATCCCAAGAATATAATGTATAGTTTAACTGGATTTTGTAGATAGCCTATATATATGCAGACTTTTGCCTATTGAGAATTTTGAAACAGAAACCAATAGATAAACTGAGTCGTCATTTCTCCTACATAGATATACAGAAAGAGGGAGAATACTACAAGTTTTCTTGTAATTGTAGCATTTGAGATGAAAAAATCGTTCTCGAGGAAATATGGGTACTTCAGAGAAAGATAGATAGATAGATAGAAAGAGATGGAGAGAGAGAGAGATTACTGACATGTGCTGGAGGCGAAAGCCACACTTGGGGCAGAGGCGAAGGTCGCTGGAGAAGCCAATATCCCCACAAAGACAGCACTCTTTGATTGATTTCTCTGCCATGGATTCAATCACCACACCCTATTGTAAACAAGGAATAAGAAGAAGAAGGAAGACAAGGCTTTTGCTTTTGGAAGATGGGATTTCTTCCTTGCTCTCTCTCTCTCTCTCTCTCTCTCTCTCTCTCTCTTATAAAGTCTCGATTTTTATATGACTGAGAAGGAGGGAGGGAATGAGAAGCTGAAAAGGAGAAAGAGAAAGATAGACAGAGGGTTTTTGGGAGAGGTGGGTAGCGTACAAGCAGCGTTTTCTTGCAGGAGGCAAAGAGGCCTTTAAAAGGAAAGAAGTGAAGACGAGAGAGACTGAGGAATACAAAAATCACTCCAAGGTGAGGATGTTGAAACACGTCAGGCATCCAACACGTGGCGTCTCCAGGTTAACCAGTGCCCTTGTTCACTGGATCGTGATCAATGGTGTGGCATGCTCTAATAGATGGATGTGGTTTGCTTTGTTGGATGGATGATTTTGAGTAAGCAACGTGGAAGAACATATGTATCACGAAAAACAAGAAGGCCCTCCCAATTCCATCCTGTTTTCTTCCTTTCTTCCCACCCAAGGACCAAAACTGCAGACCCCATAAAAACAGTGACAAAAGGATAAAGTGGCTCGGATCCACATGAATCCCCCGAGCCACATAAACCAGTTTTGGATGTTCATTTCAATTTCTGTGGCCTCTCTTGTTGATTATATTATTTGTTTAGGAACAACTGTCCCATCTTGAATGGCATGGTGTGCGTCCCACCAGATGAATTGGAACCTCTCTATCATTTAGCCGCTAGCCATTTGATCCACGATGCTTCTGCTGTCGCCTGTCGCTTCATTGGTTTCTATTTTAACCTGAAGATTACTTTTAGAAGATCATTTACAAATGCAAGTGAGGTGATTTTGAACGCACATCGATTTTTCTGAGTACACTCACATTTATTAAGAAAACTTACACTGGACAAAAATACTCATAAATTCCATGCATATTCCGTGCATATCTCATGTGTACGGGAATGAGACGCCATGCACATGATATATGCACGGTTTTCCTCAAACATGCACCTTTTTCTGTGTACGGCTCTGAAACTCCATGCACCCCTTTGTGCACAATGTTGAAACTAGAACTACGCTTCTCTCTCTCCCTGCTCCGGCAACCTCTGCCCAACCGACCCATCTCCCTCTCCTTCCCTCTCTCTCTCAGTAGCCCTGCTGAGGACGATTCTCAAGCCAAGCGACACCAACAATGGTAGAGGGTTCTTGGTGCCGCACTTCCATGCAGACTCAATTTTCCATCGACTAAACCTCAATGCGAATCCGCTGGTGCAGAAGGACAAAATGAGAGTTCCGACACATCTATCGCGGCACGCCGCACTGGCACCTGTTGAGGGATTTTGGGCAAGGGCCGACAGCAAGCAAGGGAGAGAGAGGAAAAGAGAAAGGGCGAAGGGGGGAGAGGGACGGGGGCTACCGGCGGTGGGCGAGAGAGAGAGGGAGAGGGATCAGCGGCGACCGAGTTAGGCAGAGGTGGCTGGAGCAGGAACAAGAAAGGAGAGAGGGAGAGGAGAGGAGAGAAGAAAAGGGTATTTTGGGTATTTTTAAAAATGTGGGTTGGCTCAGCAAAAAAGGTGTGTGCAAATAGAATTCCCCATGCAAGTAATATATAAAGTCAAGGACACGTCAAATTCATGATTTAGTGGTGTTGGCACTCTAGTTTCATATACATGCATGCCGATATTGCCGGTATTGATCTTTGAGTCATCAAGTTATACGGTCACTATAGGTACAGTAGACCAATAATGATCAAACCGTATGCTAAATACGATGAGTACAAATGAGTCGTGAATTAGTCATCTAGGAAAAAGAAGAGGAAGAAACAAATTTTGATCCATGGAACATTCTTAGCCATTGGATATGGGGCTTCAAAATAAAAAGGTTAAAAAATAGACAATGGATAACAACTCATGACCGTCACCTTTTATCACAAGGCCAAACTCCTTCATATATAAATATAATACAGCGCCTGCAGCCCTATCAACATGCATTGTGTTGCATAAATGTACTAAGATTCAATTGTATTTACTAGGTGAAGTGTATCCCACTAAGAACATGTCAGGTGTCCATCTTCTGCAAGTTCTAAAAATAAAAGGACACTCTGATCAGGGCATGTACGTAACCACTTTTATTTACTGTCTCCAATCTATGAACCCTAAGTTGGGCTACTGTAACTTCATTAATGGCTTCTTCTTTTGCACTCTAATTTCTCATTTGGGATGGACTATACTATAGTTTACAAAATCACATTGATTGGTTCGTCTCGATAGCTTATCCTCGGCTGTTGGACAACTACTTAATTGAAAGACACCAACTGGATATTGTTATCTTTGGCCTATGCTTCAGTTAGCAGATTTAGATTGCCTGGTTGCCCTAGGCCGGATGATCCAATATTGATGTTCTAGGAAATAGTTCATACAAATCGTCTATATTGAGTCAAGAGGACTCATCTTTGCTTGATTTAAGTCATTCACATCACATGCTCTCATAGGTAATGACATTTAACTTGATATTCAATTTTATTTCGTACAATATTCCAACTAAAATGAAATGTGTGCTTTGAGATCCTTAGATCAATCATAAGTGGGGCCCGCATTAATCTAATGCAAGACATGGTGCGGACATCAGTAGGTGATAAGGTTTCTTAACTGTAAAGTATAAAAAGTGTAACTATTGATTGTAAAGAATCTAACAAGCTTTAGAATAGTTTATGTTACATAAGAGAATATTAATTCTCATAGCCTACAAAATTATATGGCTTCAGCTTGAATTTATCTATGGTAGATATTATTAATTAAAGCATGCTAAATTTTAATAGTAAGTCTGGGCATGGATCCATATAATTATAAAGGCCAGCTTCATGCCCAACAGAATTGTTTCAGCACCATTGGGTTTTGTAACTAGTTTATAAAAATGGACTTTAACCATATGTAAATGCCACGGCCAGAGGATTCATTGTGCACCTAGATCGAACCAGAAAAAGATGAGAGAGAATTCTTTCACATTCACATAGTAATCAAATCCTTCTTACCAAGAAAACAAACAGACCAAGAGTAGTAATCAAATCCAAATCTTCCACTACATTTTAACAGTGAGGAATGCCATCTACCCATCAATCGATGCATCGAAGGTACTCAATATCAATGCTTCATTTCCATCCAATGGTGAGATAGAAATTAAGGACATGTAAATATGTAATCATGATCACTTGATCAGTTCATTGTTTTACACAAACTTTTCATCAGTGATAGTCATGTTGGCACCATCTGCCAAATGTCTCCATAGTTAGGAGGTATGGGTTGGTGATGAGGTGATACACCCAGAAACATCGATTTTGTCAACTATTTTCGTGGCCTAGGTTTGTTACCTCTGAAAGTAAATCTACTCATTCTGGTAATATTGAACCCTACTAAATCTGCCTGATAGTTGGCTTAAAACAATATCATCATTATCTGGCGTGAGAAAATTTCTCCCGATGACGTTCTCTAATACAGATATTTGCATTGTTCACAGTAGGTGCTTTGAAATTCGGCCGGGTCTTGAGCCCACCCTGACATTTTGATGGAGGCATCCGCACAGGGACATTTTGCCCCGAACTATGTTAGGGTCAGCTATATGAATTTTGATTTCTTATGTCAGACCTTCCTGAGCGTATCGACTGGTTTAAAACATTTAAAACCAGATTTTCTCCCTAATTGAGGTTTATAAAAAAAAAAGTTATAATGTAAAGTAAATGTCATATTGATGATCAAGCAAAAAAGTCAAATAAAAATAAAGGTAATTGTTGTATAAAGGAAAAGTATATTTTTTGATAAACTATAGTTACATTTGTCTTTGTAGGGTAAGGTAATTTAAAGTTAGATGAGATTCTAACAACTTATAAAGTGACTAGTTTACTTCCTATAAGCTTTATTTTTTTATTTTTTTAAGCGGGTACGAGAGTAAGAGCTTTTTTGATCGCTCAAACTTTTGTTTTACACTAATTATTGTGAGCTTTCAAGAAATACTACCATTGGCAAAAAATCACCATACCTTTTATAAAGGAATTACATGGATCCCACCTCAAGTAAAATTCCTCAGTTCCACCCCGGCATTGTGTGATATGAGCAGCATAACTCTGGCATCACATTGGAGTGCCATTTTAAAACTACAAGCAAGTTCCACAGAATCATTATGTACAACGATGTTTTATCAATAAACATGAATATGAAGTTTTATTAAAAGTTACAGACTAAGGTGGGTCAGTAAATCCAATTGGCTTAGTCAAAATCTATAAATTACAATCCACCCTAAACTCGGCTAAAACGATATCAATGTCAAAAACTCATCTCCCAAAAACAGGGATGAATTGAATTGAATTGAATTGAAGCGGCAACCCCAATCCCCATATACCCATTGTGACTGTCGTTGTCGTCTCTCGGTCCAAAATCCAAGTACCCATGAAACAAGCTTGTCTGAGGAGTTGATTGGAAGAAGTGAGAGGTGGTGGCGTCTGCAACAACGTGGCGCGTGATGGACCGTAACGTTTCCGTTTTGGACTCCAAATGATACTGATACTAAACCAGGCAAGGCCCTGTGGCCCACCATATTATTATCCTTCGGTCAGCAGTGAGCCACGTAGCCTAGACTAAGGGCAGAGAACCCGAGAGACAGAGAGACAGAAATATGATGATCGAATAGGAGACTGACAGCATACCCGAAATGTCATGTGGCTAGCAAGCAGTTCCAATAGGTGAGGTTAGGACACGTCACAGACAACACAGGTGCGTGTTATCACCTTAGTTTTAGGGAATTGCACCGCACCCCCAAACAGGATTAGATACTTTTTTTTGACTGCACAGTCTTCCACCATAATTATTATTATTTTTTTTTTTTTTTGCTATCACTACGGATCTTTGGAACCGGACTGGTCCCTTGGAGCTTTGAAGAAAGTCGGATAAACTCGTCTGTAGTTTTAATATGGTAGAATAGTTTTGGACTTATAACTTTCGAATGCACCGTGATCCTAAACCAAATAAATTATTCGTTGAAATTAATTTTCCCTCATTTATTAAGAAAGAAATGAGAAAAAGACAATAGTTCTCTACGCCGCAATCCTGTTCCACAAATTGTCTAATAAAATATGAAACAAACTTTCTACGCATGGAGCATCATACACGTTCTACATTCGGCGTTGCAATGATTCAATTTTTAATCTTTTTCCTCTTCTACAAGTAGCTTGCACTTGCACGTAATCAAATGAACAACAGAATTTGCTGTGAATTCTCTATCTATCATCGTAGAAAGATGGGACACATTCTGTGACTAGATAAGAGGATTGAGACTGTTTCAAGATACCCGAGTGTGGTACTTTCACAAGTACTTATACCACTGTCCCAACTTAATTTGAAAGAAGATCTTAGAAAATATATGCTTGCAAGGAATTTGTAGATTGGAGGGTTTTTCATTACCATTAGTATAGGGGTTTCAAATTTATATAAATGAGGATTTCACATAATTGATAATTCCCTGAAACAAGGGTTCCTCAATGAAAAATTGTATAACTGAGGATTTTACCTCAATAATGATGTATATCAATGCATATAACTTGGGTAAATTGGTATTGATGTTTAAATTTGCAAAACTGATGATTTTCAAATCCTATGATAAAAGAGTCATACTTGAAAAGGACTTATTACAATGGTTAAAAGTGGATTTTCTAAATCCTCCATGAAAACTGACCACATGAAATTCTCGCTTAAAAGACTTCCAAGTTCCACACAAACGGGTAAACTTATTCCACAACTACACTAGTGTTTAACCAAAAGTAAAAAAAAAAAAAAACATCACCTGATGAGTGTATCCTTTGCTGTAATTCACTCCAGTGAGAGAGAACTAACATCTATAATATATATAGCTAAATGAGTCCGGATCACCTATCGCATTTGTTATATTTTCACCATAAGTGGACCAATAATACTCCACCACGTCATCCAAAAAATTAACTGATTCTCTTTCATTTGATTTAAACTTTTTAAATTTTAAAATCACCTAAATTTTTAGATGTCATGTCAGAGTATATTATTGATACACTCACGATGAATGTATAACAAATGCAATAGATGATCCGGACTCATATCGAATATTCATTAAAAGACAAGTGAAGTTGCAATTAAGAAAGTAAGCCACTAAGATTCCTCACTAGGCTGTTGTATGGGACCTATGCCCACTATGAATATATGGATGTTTTTTTTTAATATATATATATATATATATATTTCCATATTCTTAACAAAAAAAACAACTTCAATAGGGGAGTGAGACTTTACATATCAGAGTTGTGGGATAGTGATTTTGAACTATATGGATTTCAGTTTTAAGTCCCACTGATTTTGGACCTGAAACAATGAGAGATTTGTCTCCCCCCAAAACAGCACCGCGTAGTAGACCAAAGTATGCAGTGAGACTTTAGCTAAAAAAAAAAGTATGCTGTGAAGAACCTTTAATATCAGGAGAAAAAAGAGCATATCAGAAGCACAAAGGCTGATGGCACGTTTTGACAATAACCCAGAACTACTTCAGAAGAGAACCAATCTCAAGAGAACAGGATCTTCTGAACCAAGTGTATATGCTGCAATAATAAAACTACAGAATCAACACAGCCTTGAAACAAAACTACAAAAATACCCATCGCCAAAAGCTCTTTTAAGTTGATTCTAATCCCCCTTATCTACAGGACAAAGAGCTGGTGGACCACTAACTCCATGCATGCTAAAACAGAGAGCTGATTAAGGTCATCAGAATCCCAAAATACTAAAACTGACCAAGCTGCACCTTTTTAAACGAACAGGCTCTTGAATTCACCATTTGCCAATTGGCAGACTCGGTCATAAGTACTAGTATCTGCAAAAGAGAAATCACTTCAGAATCTAGACAATGGGATACAGCAAACATGCAAACACTCTTAATTATGTGCAGCTTAGAAAATATGGAAAAAGAGGTTGTATGAGAGCTTCAATACAAAGTGACGTATGAATGCCATGGGCACAAAATTATATTACAAACAAATGCTTAGGTGAGGGAGAGTAAGGTTTGTATCATACCAATTTTGTCACCAAAGTCGGTGCAGATTTCGGCCCTAATGGATTGATTGGTATCAGCAATACCAATCACCTCTATGAAAGTTGACAGAGCAAATGGCTGAGAGCCTTTTATAGTTAATTGATGTCCATCTGTAGATTGCCCAATGATGGACCCACCATCGATCCGCATAACCATAACTAATGCTCGGACCCTTTTCCCTACATACATCTTTAATAACTCTGCATTAACAAGAACTGCAGGGCTTGATGTATCCATATCCTGCAAAAACAACATTACAGGGGGGAATGGATTCAGACCTCTAAAAATGCAAGAGATTATACTAACATTTGATGTTTCCATCACAGCTACAAACAGTGCTTAATGAACATTAGGTAGACTAGTCTGAAGACAGAAGAACCAGAACCTAATAATTATTAGTAGACTAATATGAGGGCAGCATAACCAGCACTTATAGTAATTATTAGATAGATTGGTTTGCAGGCAGGTTAACCGCTTAACCAGCTCTTAATAATCATTAGATAGAAGCTTGATGGTAGCATAACAAATGTTGAAAACATTGAATAGAAAGCCTTTAAAAAAAATAATCAACAATATAACTAAACACTAAATTAAGGGATGTGAATAAGAGTAGTAGGATTTCAGTATTTATTTAGGGTCCGTTTGTTAGCATGGAATTGAATTCCTAGGAAATCATGGTAAAATGGTTTGCAAGGATTATTAAAGAGGTAGGGGTGAAAGGATATGGTGCAAATGCGGATGGAATATACCTTTCCTAGGATTTGAATTACTAAAGTGATGGCTGGGTATTCATCTTCCATCTCCCCTTCATTTATTTTCCATTAAAAGGGAGATTATTTGATGGCCATTTATGGAACTTCACCTTAGTTTCTTCAATTAGGGTGCCTACTCCATTTTCAAAATTATATTTCCTAAGTAAAGTAGCTTAAACCTGCCTGGAGTTCCATTATAGTCTCTTGAACAACATGCAATGTGATCCTTCTCCTTGTCATAATATCTACTAACTCTAAGCTCATTCCGTGCCCATGTGTCCCTATATTGTGAAAGCAACCACAAACCTTAGCCAACCCTTGCGCAGAAGATGCTACAACCGGGCTATATTGCAGAGCAGCACTTGCAGGGAAGACATAGCAATGGGATGGTAGATACACTACTCATAGAAATTTTTAAAAAAAATGAATAAATAGAATAGAAACACAACAAAAATGGATGAAACTCATCGTGAAGTATAGAAAGATTGGCCGAATGGCCCTCCTTTATCTAGGTTTGGGACCAGCACTTGTCAATGGACAAACATATGGCAGAGAAAACAAAAAAAGAAATAACTATTTATCTATAAACTAATAAGAGATGATCCAAAAAAAAAAAAAAAGATAAACTAACAAGAGAATATGAGAAACTGACTTAGTGTATGCAAATCATCATCATCAACATCATTAAAGCCTTGTCTCAACTATGTTGGGGTCGGCTACACAAATTATGTTGCTCCATTCCAATCTATCTTGAGTCAAATCCTCAAATAAGTTACACTTCTTCATATCTGTTTTTACTACCTCCATCCACGTGCACTGTGGACTACCCCTTTGTGTATGCAAATAAACAAATGAAATACCATGACAAACAATTATTTTTATCCATGCAAATGGTTCTGCATAAACAGACAGCTTTAATACACCATGAAAAAAAAAAAAAAAAAAAAGGGATAAACTCATTGGAGGTGTGTAAGCTAAATACCTGATTTAATATCCACAAATTTTTGTATTAAGCTAGATGAAAGGAGTTTCTAGGAATGTGCTCCTGAATCAAAGACAGCGTTGAAATTTGGGATAACAGCATAACTGATTCCCACTATCCAATTCATGTGAAAAAATGTAATTTTATATGTGCAATATTCGATGGGAGGAGAAGAGCCAAATGCCATTCATTAAGAGGAGAACCGAATTCCAGTTAGCATAAGGGAAAGCCCGGAATCAAAATACAAAACCCTCAGAGGATTGAACAAAATAAGCTTTTCAAACACCACCCCAGAAAATAAATGAGGAAAAGAAACCCTAGAATCGCCAAAAAAAAAATATAAATAAAACCTATTCTCTCCAAAATCTTTACAAAACCAATGGTCAGGTCCTAAAATAGCGTTGAATTCTTCTGGTTTGATGGTTACAAAGATCCCAAACTAGAAGATTCCCAAGTCCCAACGCAACAGTTCAAGGTTCGAATTTTTCTAGGAGAAAATCCAGATAAGAAACCCGGTCTCCTGATAAGAAAACCCAGATCTGTTCATTCACATCCGAGTCCAATTAGTCGGACAGACATAGAGAATGGCCAGTAAGGTGGATCAAATGGAACGGAGATGAAGATCACTGCTGTATCTCTCAGATCTTTTTTTGAGTGGTTGATTCTAAAATCTTGGTCAGCGTACGAACAGGGTCCGATCTTCCTAATCAAATCCCAACGAAAGTCCCCCAATCAAAATCTTTAACTATGGTACCAATCAAAACTGGTGGAATCTAATCAAACTCCAATATAAATCCAAAACCCTAGCCGAGTTATACTCAAAATGTTGCCCTAATCAAGTCCTAATAACAGAGAAGAAAAGACATCCGGAACAACAACAGAGAGAAAATTCTTACCTGGAAAAGATGATGTTGTTGCAGTCTCTCTTCTTCTCCTCGGCCCTCGGATTTCACGAGCAGGAGAAATGAAAAGGGCAGAGGGAGTTCCACAAGCTTAACATGGAGGGAACGAGGGAAAAAAGAGCGGGAGTGGCAAAAGAGTTTATTAGGGTTTTGTTTGCTTTTCCCACAAAGTGGACCCCAAGTCATGCACAAACAGTGACTACCCGGCCCAGATCTCAAAAGCCCGCAAAGGGAGGCTTTTCTATGTTTTTCCTAAAGACCGAGACTCGGCTAAGGCCTGCATCCTTGAGGGCCGAGTTAGGACTTGACTTAGCCAACTTTTTTTTTTGGGCGGGGTGGGGGTGGGGGTGGGGGGGGGGGGGGGGCATCTCTTTGTCTATTAATAAATAGTATGTGTAATATAAATACATATTTGGATTTTTACCAATTACCAAAAACTTATAAAGAGCCCTCCAATTAACAATTAATGACAGAGTATTAACATTTTTTTCAAAAAATCATAATAAAATCTAATGTACTTTTGAACCACAGATACTAATTAATTTATTTAGAAAAATTCTAATGCCCTTTTATTAATAAGTAAATTAAGTTGAATCATATGAGACTAGTCAAATAGGATTTGATGGTCCATATTATTGCTTTATAAAAAAAAATACGTAATATATGAACTAGTACAAAAGACCACAGCTAGTGGAACTTAAATTGCAGCAACTCAAGCAAAATTTAGCACATTATTTAAATTGTTTAACTGCTTCTAGGGTGCTAAAGCCTTTTATAACGTCATCAATGTCTTGACTTCATGTCGTAGTATTATCAAAATAGCTTATTTCATTTAATCTTAAATAATGTCTTTATATTAGGAGAAAGTAAGTTGTTTCGTACATTCTTTTAGAATTGACACAAAAAGAATGATTTTTTTATTGCATGTGCTCTTAGCTTGAATAAAGAAAAGCTAGTATCTGAAATAGAGGGCTGGCCTTGTAGATAAAAATCATGCTCTTGTAACTCCCACCAAGTTCCAAACTCCAGTGGAAGCCCTTTGCTTTCTTTGTCTGGGCTACTGAGCTAATCAAATAAAAAAAATGAAAAATAAAAAAATACAAAGAAAGAAAGAAATAAAGGCTAGCATCATAGCATAGAAAAATTATATATATGATAATATAAAATATATATATTTATTTCCGCGTCTTAGCTTGGGCTCGACCCTCTGCAGCCCTAAACACATGAAACATTATTAAATATGCTATATTTGAAAATATGTATTTAAAATGGAATGTAAAATACTATTTATTTAGGGCGTGCTTATTTGTATTAAAAATATATAATAACTCACGATGAGGTGAACTCTACTGTAAGAAGTGATGGGTAAAGGAATATGTTGGAGTTACAATGGGAGCTTTGCTATACAATTTATTGAATTAGTATGGTGATGACTTAATATTTATTTTTATATCTTCATTTTATCATCATTTTTAACTTTTTATTTTGGTAAATAATCATTTTTAACTACTTAGAAACGCCTTGGCAACTCCAAGCTGTCCACCAACAACGAGTCTGTCACATTCCACAAGCAACACCAAGGCGCGAATCCCTCGGACCCAAGTCGTTACAAACGTCTGGTCTGATCCCATTCTCCCCCAACCAATTCCCTCCTTAAATACCCTGCGAAGTAAAAAAAACCAAACGGGCGGAGGAACGGGAAAAAGAGGAAAGAAATACGTAATAGAAAACCCCCTTAAACCCCACTCACCCCCTTGAAGGGAAAGAGAAAGGAAGAGGAGGAGGAAGAAGAAGAAGAATCATCCGCGGCCCGCCCGAGCACGACATTGCTTCTCGGGCGAGCCCTCCTTGGATCTCGACCCCTTTCCTTTTCCATTCCCCTAAACACCCAACAAGTAGAAGAAGAAGTAATCAAATACAATTATGAAGAACATCAAGGTCACAAAATCCCCTCGATCCGCCTCCTCCGACTCTTTTGATTCCTGCGATCTCCAACCTCCTGCAGCTTCTCCGCCGCTCAAGTACCGGAAGGTGCTCTCGAAGCAGCTGTCCATGCGCGAGACCAAGCTCGACAAGGCGTGGGAGAGGCGGCGCATCCAGATATTGAGCAAGGATAGGGCGGAGCTTGAGGCGGCGGAGGAGAAAGAGCAAGCGGACGGTCTGACGCTTCCGGGGAGGAGCTTGACGGATGGGGACCTGAGCGAGTTGAAGGGGAGTATTGAGTTAGGATTTGGATTCAAAGAAGAGGACGGTCAGATTCTTTGCCAAACCCTGCCGGCGCTTGATCTCTACTTCGCCGTCAATCGGCAGTTCTCTGACTCTAGTAAAGTCGGGTCGCCGATCAGTCCGGAAGCCACCTCTTCGGCGTCCGGGAGTCCCAAGAGCCCCATAATGGATTCATGGAAAATCTTCAGTCCTGGTAATGTCATCTTCTCCTTCTTCCATTTACAAACAAGAGTACAACTTTAAAAAACTTTGAATTTAGGATCTCATCTACCCAAAACTTGACCCAAATGGATGTTTTTAGATCCCCCACACATTATCTTCACTTGGTGAATTATATATATATAGACTTCCTCGTTGAATTATGATACACTGTATTAGTGGGTGGTGTTGTCTATCTGCTGTTTTAGCAATGATAAATTGTAAGGGGGTTAGCGGATTCCTCATCATAAAAAATAAAAAATAAAAGGTAAAATTGTGAAGTTCTTTATACTTTGTAAGTGCTGTCCACAGGTGACAATCCGCAGCATGTAAAGACAAGACTAAGGCATTGGGCTCAAGTTGTTGCTTGCTCCGTGAGGCAGTCTTCTTGAAAGGGATTGAAATATATATATTGAATCAGAGGATTGCTAGTGCTCCCTTCTGCTAAAACAAAAGCAACTGAGGAACGAGAGAAGTAGATAGAAGATCAGTGCATGATGGAGAGAGAGAGAGAGAGAGAGAGAGAGAGGAGAGTTGGATAATGTTATCTGTCATCTTTATGGTGCAGCGGCTGTTGAAAGTTCTTCCTTCTCTTGATATAACTTAATGAAAAACATTGTTGCATTTTTCTTCCTGGAGTGAGTCACCTCCTAACATGATTTCATCCAATAAAATGTTGCAAATGTAATCCATGATTTAATGGCCTGGGCCCTGGACTTGGGCCCAAATACTTTTATAGCCTGGGATCCAATGGCTCCCTTGGGGACCGGGCCAACAGCCGGTCCCCCAAAATCGGGCCATGTAGCATGTCCCTTTATAATTATAGAGGGCCGGGGTTCTTTATTAGGAACAGCCAGCCGGATTGTGTGTGTGTCCCACCTAAAAACAAGCAAATTATCCAATCCTTATTGTTAGATAAATTCAGATGAGTGCTGAGTTTCACATGAGTACTTGAGGGCCGTATAAAATTGGGGGATACTGTTTAGGGAGCCTAAAATCTGTCTTAATAGTTATATAAAGACAGATAAGTGCCGAGTTTTGCACGATCAATTGGGAGGCTTACAATATATATCGGGATGAGTCAATTTCGAGTGGGATAAAACATGTGAAGGTCTTAGATTGATTACGAGGTAGGTGGGCCCACTACAAAAAACAAAAAGCCACTTGTAGCGGCGGAAGGAATGAGATTAGATGGAAAGAAAAAAAAAACACACCATTAGTAATCTTTTTTAGCAAGATAATTCTGCTGCGAAAAATGACCTTTAGCGCGGAAAAGATTTCATCAGCCGCAAAAGGTCACTTTTTTAAAGTGGCTGCTCATGCTAGCTATCGTTGATAATATCTTCTAATTAGGTATATACTAATAATTGCAAATTTTTAAGGACATTTTTTCATCTTTTTTTTTTTTGAAAGATGAGTTGGTCATTCTTTTTCTCTAAAGATCAAAATTTATATAAGGATAACTTTCAAATCGAAAGTATTCAATGAGCATATCACATTCAAACAAGATTACATAAAATAGCCACCATATCAACTTAAGTCCTCCACACACATTGATTACAGTATTGGATTATCACCAGCTCAACTTGGATGATCATTCAAATTTTGTAAGCCCTCCATTTTAATCATTACCTAATCCTATCGTACAAATTTTGGCTAAAGTCAGGCCCTTGTCTAATAATCAGGATTTTGGATAAATCTGGGACCCTCAAACCGATATGTCCCTTCACCGAAATTTTTTTTTCCTTACAATTTGGAGATAAAAGACCTTTATACCCGGTTCAATTAAGATTGTCATGCTTTTTATTGAGCTCTACAAGTTGAACTGTTCCCGGAAGGGATAAATATTTTTATACTATATACTAACTAGCGACAAACGCCCATGCTGAGCTCGGGCTGAAACAAAGACATAGTAAATTATTATAATAATTAAAAATATAAAAGAAGAAACCACTATTATTATTTTTAAGATTTTTTAGAAGAAAATAAAGTGGAAAAAGATCTTGAAATTTTATGGTAAAAGGAAGAAACTATCATGAAAAATAATAATGAAAATCTCGTGATATCGCACCTATAAAATCTTTGTAAATTGAAAAAATGCATGGGTTGAAAATTCTTACTAAAAAGGATAAAACTTTGGATGGAAGCAAAAAGAAAAAATGATACCATTCAAAGAAGGAAAAAAAAAGAGAAAATAAAAAACAAATGCATCCATTTTCCTATCAATACCCGACTGGGGCTCAGCTCAGTCTATTAGGTATATTGTGTGGAGTGTGAGTGTGGCTAAGATGAGTCCCACACCAATGGCCCAAAACACTACCCACTTGTTTTGAGCCTACATACCATTAAAACACACCTGTTTGAAAATGCAAGTCAAATCAACATCCAACCAAACACTTAACAGAGAGAGACGTGTAGAATCTTTTTATTCTACATCATTGTCCTATATTTATTTAATATATAAAATAAATGATCCAAGGAAAAAATGTCCATCACATGAGATCCATACCTGGTGCAAGATAACGATAGAGAGGGCAATTTAATTAATTTTATCAATGTTGAGGCTATAGATTTTACATAAATGTTGAAGCATCAAAACTAACCTCATTGCAAGCATGTGCAATAAGTTTTATAATTTAGAATTCCGTTAAATTAATGGCATGTTGTAGGAATTTCAATGGGCCAGTTTTCGGACTGGCCCATTTCTACTATCAATAGGGATTGAACGGCCTGAATTCAGGTGTATATCAGGTCTTAGATACTAAATTTAAGCCTGCCTACTCAAAAAATATGGGTGGGTTGAGACTGCCCCTTAAAGGCCGAGGTCAGACTAAGGTTTGAGTTCAAGTGCACATAGGATCATCTCAGCTCAAACCACACGATAAAAAAGTATTAAAAATATATGACAACTCTTTGAAGGCCTTAGTTCAACAAATGCTCAAGTCCATTTAACATCTGAGTCAAGTTGATAAGTTCTATGATGTGGTCCCACTAAGATGGTGCATGGGTTAGATTTATTAAATTCTCTAAAACTTCTGTAAGGTAACGTATAAGTGAAAGAGATTGTTATTTTTGGATCATAAGATCTATATAGTGGCCCCCCTTAGAAATGTCTTTTGTGTTATTTTTGAAAGATTAACTTTAATGTTATGGGATATTGATTGAGAGACTTTATGAGATAGAGGATATGGATAAAGAGATTTTTTTAGAGAAAAAATTGTGGGATGTGCTGACATAGCATCTTAAAGCACTGTATGTTTTTTCTCCATATTTATTTGAAAGGAGAATGATTGGGTGCTGAGGTAGCACCCCCAACAGCCCACCTCTCATTTTGTTTTAATATATATAATATATAATAATAATATGTCTATTCTAATTGGGCCAATAGGCTGCCGAGGCCCACATGAGCCCCAAATATCATGGGACATCAAGATTGAAAAGATCCAACCATGATGGACCCAAATATAAAAAATAAGGTCAATCATATGCCTTTAATTAACCTCTTGATCCGTAGCCCACTTGATCCTCGATCTAATAGTTTAGTTCATTTGTGGTGCAGCAGACCCTGGGGTCAAATGACTATCAGGTGAGTTCCCATGTGTATAAATAAACGGTTTGGATGGATCGTAAGGATTAGGGTATATAGTCATGGTTTAGGACCTATGGCAAAATGTTCATGGACCTAAATGTAGACCCAAATTAAAAATGGGTCCACATTGGTAAGTTCAGATGCCAACCCAGATCTTGGTCCAATGAGAACAAATGGACCTTAACCTGCAAAATCAAGCCCATCTCTAGCCAGTTAGGTTCTGTCGCCTGTATGCAATCAATCCTTTCTCAATAAAAATGGGATAAAAGAAGACAATCGCAGACGCTTGAGAGACCAGAGAGCAGAAAAATCAAAGCAGAGAGAGAGAGAGAGAGAGAGAGGGAAAGATGAATACAGACATCACGGCGATGGCGAAGCCGGAATATCCGGTGGTGGATCGGAATCCTCCCTTCACGAAGACGGTCGCCAACTTCAACTTCCTCGACTACTGTCGCCTCCTCACCATCACCGGCGTCTCCGTCACTGTCGGCTACCTCTCCGGTCAGTCCCTCCTCCTCCTCTCTTCCCTGTCTCCCCACCCTTTTCTCCTCCAATCCAAGCATGTGATTGATTGATTGATGCTTAAACTTTGCAGGCATAAAACCCAACATTAGAGGCCCATCAATGGTCACCGGCGGCCTAATCGGCGTCATGGGCGGATTCATGTACGCCTACCAGAACTCCGCAGGACGCCTCATGGGCTTCTTCCCCAACGAAGAGGAGGTTGCACGGTACAAGAAATAGGAATGGGAAAGGGGGAGATGATGATGGATCTCTCTTTTGCTGTTTTTTCTTTTTGGCTCTTCTGATTTCTGAAACATCAGATAGAAAGAGAGAAATGAGTGTTTTTCGTTTCGCTCTGAATGAATAATCGGACTTCTCTTTTAGCTGGTTGTGGTTTCCTACTTTAGGTTTAATCGAAATGACATTGATAAATTTACAATCTTTTGCTTCTTTTGTTCTAAATTCTGTAACTGTTGATGAATGAGGGAAATGGGTGGTTCTAGTTTTGCTTCGAATTAATAATCAGGCTGCTCGTCTTGCTTGTTCTGTTTGTTAATTGTGGTTTTTTGCTTTAGGTTTGATAGAAATGATATTAGTCTCGGTTTGGTTTTAGGGTTTTTGAGGATTTGTCTATAACAAGTTGATTTGCAATGTGCGGAGACTGATGTCCTGTTAGTGATCTATATACCGCTTGAACCTTTTGATTAGTGAACAAACTGTTACTGGGAAATGTTGAATTGGATATTCCAATGGAATTCGTCGGCATTTTTCAGTGTTGGGGGAGCCAATACATCTTAATCTGAGTTTCTAATGTGAGGCATGTTTTTTTTTTTGGTCCCCTCTTATACTGTACAGTCTTTGAGCAATGAAAAGTCTCCATTTAAAAAATAAAATAAAATAAAATGTGAGACATGGTTCTGATGTTTTCAATTTTCTTCAAATCTTCTCAATAGACTGTTCAGTGTTATCGATGCAGGTCATGTAGGCCAAATCTTTGGTGTCCCCCTGCTCATTGGGGGAGCATTGGATGATGGATTTTCTAGCATTTAAATAAGTCTATTGTTACCCAAAAAAAAATAGGTTTGGTCTATCTAATGCTTATTGGATTCCTTTGAGCTAGCTGGTGTCAGGTATATCTCTAGTGCAGACAATAATGTCAGTGCTCATTAAAGTTATGCCAACATAGATCTGGGAGATCCTATGGGAATGATTCCATTGATAAGGAACAATTAACAAGCCAACCGAATTCAAAAGTTTAAGTAAGTTCCGTATAGTTGCTGATTGCTGATCTAATTCTACTGCACTATGCCCAATGGTACTTTTTATCAGTTGGGTTATAGGTGCCCATTTACCATGGCTTTCTATCTATCAATTTACTGTTTTTGATCTCTCAATTTACTCTTGTTTGATTCCCGTTGAAGCATATGCTTGGGGGTGGGTGCAGGGCGGATGATTCAAAATTGTCCAGTATTTTGTTCACACTTCATATCGCACATACAAGGGAGTGAGTTTTCCTGTGGTGGTGGTTTATCATATCTACTAAGAGAAGAAAATATGATTTTTCTAGAGCTTCTGGCATTCTCCATTCAGTAATGCTTCTCTCAGCCTCAGGAGCATGAGAATTGAGATTACTTGCTATTATATTTCGATATACTTTTGTGAGCATGAGAATTGAGATAGCTTGCTATTATATTTCGATATACTTTTGTGAATGCAATTATTGATTAATATTCTTGTAAAGTGATCTCTAGGTTAAAACGTAGTGTAATCTGCTGGGCACATATCTTCAGGAGAGAGAATCAATCCAGTTTTCATTCTTTTGTTAACAGTTAACACCCATGTTTTGAAAATTACTACTGAATTCATAGGAATTTATGGGAAAGTGGCTTTTATTGAAGGACTTTGAAAGTGAACCTCAAATTCCCGGGCTTATTTTCCTAGTTCTAAATCAGTTTCTAGGAATTCATTGGAGAGGCTTTATTAGTGGGGTATAGGAGGGGTGAAGGGTTGAGGGTCAAGATCTAGAGGGGCATCAGATTCAGAGGATTTCATTTCATAGGGTGAAAGATGGGCTATCACTACCAGTTGAAGGAGGAATCTTTTGGTGGCCCATGTAGATCTCCACCTTTAATCTGTTACTCTGACCCCATATAGAAGCTCATCTTAGGAAATTGTAAGGATTCAGTAGAAATTAGGCAAAGAGATTATAATATTTAGATTCATTGTGTGATGGGAATACAAGTACAGCCCTTTTAGATCTGCTTTTGTTACTTCATTCTCGGCCCCCTTTGTAGAAGCCCATTTAGAATAGGGTTCTTTTTATTTTATTTTTTATTTTTTTCATTTTTTATGAACAAAGAGAAAACATATGAGCAACGAGATTGAACCTGCAGCCTGTGAACCTAATGGTTGTGGGCCTTTGGCAATGAGCATCTTCAAATTTAGTCAAAGTGGAAACCCTTTGGATTTCAATACAATATTAGCAAGTGGGACCCAAATTTGCTTGAAAGTTCTTGGCTAATGGACAAGATGGGTTTTAAATGGATTGATTGAGTTTTACTCAGAACTAAAGGTGGTGTTATATCAAGAAAATCATGAAATTTTAATTCTCTACTTGGTGGGTGTTCTTATTCTTCAATGTATTCTACCAAAGCTCCTGAATTTCTATGCACAATGACAAGGAAATATAAATTTCAGGAAAGCCAATGACCACAGTATCTTTTAATTTTACAAATCATTTGAAATGTGAAAATCCACATCATCTATCTGAAGGGATTGGCAGGACTTTGAATGCTTTGGGCTTTCAAGCTTCTAACCTCTTTACAGACTCGATCAAGCATACCTAGGAAGTCCCTCACTATGACAAAAATTCGTAGTGGGTTTGCTTCATCTTTGCTCACATGGCCATGAAAATATTCTGTAATTTCTCTAACATGCAATAACACTCTATCTTCATCTTCCTTCAACTCTCTGATGTTCTTTTCAGCATGATATAGAAAGGATTTCATGGAGTGGATAAATCTCCCACTTCTCACATCTGTAGACAAATCCTTCTGCACTAGACGTCGCAACTTAACCATTCCGTCTGACAAGTTTGAGACTGAGCTCGCCAAAACATCCAAGTCAACAGTGGCTGTCTTCTTCACATTGCAGAGCTCAGTGCTTAAACCTGAAACAAGGTCCAAACCCATCATTCTGTAGTCATGCTCCCTTTCTTCTACAGTCTTGTGCATAGTTTCCTGATTAGTCTTCTCTATGGTGGTCTCTGACACTCCAACACCCTCTGAGCGGATCATTTCCTGAACAACGAAATGCAATAAGGTGGTCTTTCCATCTGTCCCTTTCACATCAGCAAGTTTAAGCAGTGCGTCAAGTTTGAAAGCTCTTGCACCTCCTCGGATTGTTCCAACATTCATTCTATTTCCTGTTTTTAGCACAGCTTCAAGCAATTTTAAGAAGAGACGACTGGATCTCAATTCCTTGCAGGCCTCCTGATGGAATTAGCAACTGGATTAGTTTAAAATGCTTGACTATCAGAAATGAAATGTTAGATTGTGGAGTGAAAGAAAACATGATTTAAAATAGTGTCCAATGAAAAATAAGTAAACTGAGAAAGGTGACTTCAGATAGATGGGATAAGGTTTTGTTGATGATGATGATGCTTGGCTGAACACAGCAGGAGGCATATACTGTAAGTCATCATTACCTCTAGCATTGCAAAGGATTTTCTGAGATGGACCACTTCATCTTCAAAAGTATCTCTGTACAGCATAGCCTCGATTCTCTGAAAGGCAAATGGTATGTTAAGCATGGCCTTGACAAATTTTTCTGCTGACCCTAGTTCATCCATGTCTCCTTGGTAGTTTGAAAGCTTGTCTTCTTCTTCCTTTGTGGGCACCATCTTCACCAGTGCCTCTAATTGCTGTGCGCATAATCCATCCCCTGAATCCATGTAACAAACAACAACTCTAACCATATGACTACGGTTTATAATAGTAACAACAAGATTCTTGATATCTACATGTTTTTATTGTTAACATTCTTCCTGACTCTACCTTTCATCAGGGCCTCACAGACATGCTCCGCGGTTGCATTCAAGGCCTTAGAGAGAATTGTTATGTTCTGCAGTCTTTTGTGGTCTAGTACATGCTTACTTGGAGATGGACTCTTGCTCTTCACTTCCTCATTTTTCATCGAGCTTCTCAAGCTGTAACCAAATAGTGACTCCATCGTTTCCTCGTCCAATCTGTTCAAGACATTGGGAATTATGGAATCTTGTCAAAACCAAGGGGTTTTTAGACAACAAGATTATCTGCAACCGGGTTCATAGTGTGTTTGGATGCATAGTTTTTTTTTCCTCACTTTTTTGCTTCCCTTTTTTTTTATCTCTTGAAAATGTGGTTTTCAGGATGTCCATTTGATAAATCTAGGCATTGAGGGGAACCTCAGGTTTAGCAGTTGAAGTAGCTCAAATTACATCACAAACATTATTTTCTGGGAAATTGAGAAGACAACCAATTGGAGTTAGATGTACTTTCTCTGAAACTTCTCAACTTCTCAAAGCAGCAAAACTGTGAAACAGTATTTTCAAATGAGTCTCAGGCCAATTGCAACATTTAATTCCCTAAAATGGTTCCATACAACCAGACAAATCCTGAGTTAAATGGTCCGTTTGAAAAAGAATAAATAAATAAATAAAAATGAAACAAAAGAGTTATTAAGTTGTGTAAATGATGTTGTTCTAATTGTGCTTAAAAAGGGTAAAAAAAAATGATGGTCTTACTCAAATGAGCTTGATCTCAGCTTGTCCCATACCATAGAGCGGTCAGGGGTGGCTCTAACTTTGTCCCAATGAAGCGGTCTCAGTTTCGGCAGGGGAGCTCCATCTTTTCCAAGTGGTGTAAGTTGCTGCGCTTGGAATGGCGGCGGCGGCGGGGGCTGCTGGATAGAGCCATGCCCCTTTAGAAGTGAAGGTGGTATGGGTGGCGGCAATGGTGGACATGGTGGCTGATGAATACTGCCTTTAGAGCCAATCAATGGTACTGCTGAAGGTTGAGGAGGAGGAGGTAGTGGAGGAAGAGGAGGGGATTTGTGAAGAGTCTTAGGAAGTGACTTGTTCTGAATTGTTGAAAGTGAAGGCCGACTAGGAAGAGGAGGTGGAGGTGGAGGTGGAGGTGGTGGTGGTGGGGTTTGCATAAAACTCAAAGAAGAATCTAAATTCGAATTAGACATTGAATCTGAGTTTCTTGAATAACTTGTCAAACATGGTGCTACTGATCGCATTTGCCTTGAACACAAAGAGGGATGCAAAGGAGAAGGCTGTACACCAGAACCGAGTTCAGTTGCTAAATTTGGCTTTGCTGTTTCTGGAATACTTACCTGGTTGTGTGAAGGCCCAGGAGTGGCACAGTGAGAGGGGGAAGAAGGTGGAGAATCCAGTGATATTATGTTCTGACTAGAAGAAGTGCATGCCCCTGTTGTCTGCTTTGAGTTACATGGTGAGGAGGAAGAGGAATTCAAATTTAAAGGATATAGAGGAGCAGAATCTGGTGTCGTTGGTGGAGTTGGTGAGTTCATTGGAGATGGCAGATTATCATCTTTGAAATTATTATGATCAGGTGAGGGAGGTCCATTCGAAACATACAATGGAGAGGAGGTAATGGATGAATTACTGCAATTAGCCTCTGAAACATTGGAGAGCTGCACAACTGATGAATGAGAACCACACACTGAGTGGAAGGACTCATCATCTGATGATAGAGATTCACGGGGATTTATTCTGTGAGCTGATGAACCACTCTCGCTCCCTGATTCACACCTGTTGGGTTCTCCAGTAGATGTTCCTTCTTGTGATGGAGAATTCAATGTAGTTGTATTTGATGACACATTTATATGTGTGGTTTCATGACTTTGTTTAAGACAAGACAGATGGTCTGGAAATAGTCCTAGTGAATTCTGATAAAAAAGCTCTGGTACTGGATCAAAACTGACCTTCCTTACTGAATTGTGAGAATTCACTAGTTTAGATGTAGATCTTCCCAAACTGTAACCAATCCCCGAACCCAGCCTCATCCTCCTCAATATCTTCTTTCGACATCTTCGGGGCCTCCAACAAAGCAGGACTAGTATGAGAAGAACAATAAGAATGGCTGCACCAGAAGACACAGCCACCACAATGATAATTCTTCGAGAAACTCCAGACTTAATTCGAGCTCTCGATGCAACTGCCGGTTTATGTGGATGTGGCAAGATGAGATTTAGATGGGGCGACCGAGGTACATGGGGATGTACATGAGTTGAAGGGGACGGGGCAGGAGCTGGAGTTACAGCCTCATATGAGGGTGCTGGAGCTGGTGAGAGGCTGCTTTCTTCATGCTTGTTTACTGGTCTTTTGTTGTAGCTCTTTAACCCAAGCAAGACCCGGATGAATTTCTCCAAAACCAGCATCCCTGCTTCTTTTCCAGTCGCATCTTCTCCGGATACCTTTTCGATCTGGCCTTCCTCTCCATTTCCATCTCCATCTTCCCCAACCCAGTTTAGCTCTAGCGAGCTATGATCAGCAACACCCTGTATGGAAGACCTTTGTTTCAGATCCGAGGTGCCAGACATGAGATGTAAGTTGGAGAAGACAAAGATGGGAATGAGGATGAGTAGCAGGAAGAGAACATGAGAAACGGAACCCATTTTTTCATGCCAGAAATCCTCACAAGAACAGTAGTCTCAATGGTTATGAAAGGCCTTCTTCCATCTTATTTCTGTTCTGTTTGGCATTTTGGGTTGAGCAGATGAGAGAGCTAGTTGAAAAGCTTTAATGCTACTCCAAGAAATCCCGTAGACTGTCAGGTGCAGTTACAATGAGGGGTCCTGTTTGCTTCTTTTTGCCATGCAAATTACATTTTTCCCATCATGGGGAATGCATGATTATCCTCTTTAAATCGATTTTTTGTCTCCCTCTTTCTTTTGGGGAATGAAGAGCTCTCACCAATTATTCTTTTTTGTTGTGACATTAAAGACTGAGCATGGTTTTGTGGCTTCCTCCATTCACAGCTAACACCATTTCTTTCAGCAACTTAAATAATGTTTTGGGTTGTAGTCTTTTGCATAAACGGGGGTTTGATTTTTTAATCTAATAGTCAGGAGTTTCACCTAAACGTTGAATGATGGGAGGTAGGACCTGTGGGTTGGACTTGCTTGGCTCTGAAGAGGATGACTATGTAAGTTACTGCTCCCAACTCCCAGAGAGAGAGAGAGACAAGAGGGTGGGTCCATTCTACTTTCTCGTGATCTCACATTAAAAGTCTTCAAGGGAGGAGGGTAGGGTCTGATATTTTTTTTTTAATGCAAGTGAAGATGACGAGCAAATGATGATTGGCCATGACTAGTTGTCTTTTTCCTTCTCTTTTAGGCTTTCACCACGTTTATAAACAGTTTAGTTGAGTGACTTTTGTCGTCTAGCACTTCTATTTTTGTCTTCTGGTTAGTAGTACGATTGTAGACTCTGCTCTGTTAGCATTTGGTACGCTTGTTGTAATTGCCCCATGTTGTGTTTGGAGAGAGACAGAGAGGTGTCAGCGTCGGTGGTGGTGGCATTAGCTTTGGTTAGGCGTTTCTTAGCATCCAATGCAAGGGCGCACCCTCACCATCTCTTCCCAATAAAGAGAGGGCCTCACCTCACCTTATTGACACTAGCCCATCTTAGTGGGGACCTCTACTGTATTGGATATGCATTACCTCTTCTACCATGGGGCCCACTCCCAGATGGTGACATTGGGGTCTGGCCATTGGATGGAACAAGTCTTTTTTTTTTTCCTTGTTCCATCCCATGGCCAGACTTGGATTGGTGATATTTGGCAGCCTACTAAATTCAAGAAGGTAGTGGGTAGGGATGCAGACGGGTTTAATCCAGGGCGGAATCACTGTATATCTGGACCTGGATCTATAATTAGATTAGGATTCAACACAAAACCTATCCATTGTATTTGGATCCAACTTCAGCTAAAAAAATAGACTCAGTTATGGATTTGGATCCGTATAAGATGCAGAGCACTAGTATTATTGGATAAAGTGCTTTGAGATAAAAAATTTAGATATATAAGTGGGGCTATTAAATGGTATGTGAGTAAAGTTAAGTAGACTCTTAATATCACCATGACTTGACTTATGTAAGGCCTCAAAATCTCTCTCTCTCTCTCTCTCTCTCTCTCTCTCTCTCTCTCCACTCTTATTATTTAAGTTTTTGGCATTCTATATAGAATGTGAGGGCCCCCACCTTATCTTTCATAATAAGGTGAGAGCATCTCTCACAGGAGCATCTCACATACACACATATATAATTCAGATCCCCAGCTTCAAACATCATGGGTTCGGATCAAGATCCTATATGCATGGGTTCCATATCTTAATCCGAATTTCTCTTGGGTCCAGAAGTAGGTTTTATATCTGTTTTATTTGACCCAAGACTACGGATACTCAAGTAATTGGATATCACTCAAAACATAATCCCATCAATAGTCAACAGGGTGGCCGGAATTGGGACATATCAAACCAAGTATTGGTCAAGCCTGTTCCATTTTCTAAATAGGCCGTAGATTCAAGCCCAAGCACTTCCCATAAACAATAAACAAGTAATTTAACCTTATTGAAATACCTTGGCCCTGTTTGTTTTCCTGTTGCATTTTTTATTTTACTCAAAAACGTATTTACGGGGATTGTAAGGAACATGTCAGGATAATATAAACAGGCCCGAAATTATACTTAAAACCCTTAAAAATGACTGAAGTGATCAGCAACTTGGAGAAGTTTGCTGGAACAAAAATGAGATTTGGGTTAAACTCACCCAAGTACAACCCATTTAATAAATTGGCTTATTTTCAAAGCACAATCCGATCCAACCATTTGAAGGCCTAAGGTTTAGATAATCGCATCAAGCAGCAATCAATGTGGGGCATGACATACTTATGGTGAGAGTACTAAACAACGGTATCCAGCTGCACAAATTAAAGGCTTTGGGAAACGTATAAAAGAGGTGATAACCTTCTTCTTTTTTAATGTTAGCCATACTGTATTTAATCAGGTGGGGGCAACCTGTGTGACCCATGTGACACTCCAAGCACTTCCTTCTGTTAAGGATGTCAAAACAAGAACTTACACAAATGGGACCAGTACAAGTGTACCCCATCTCCATCTGATCACACTGCATACCCACACAATCTCATGATCAAAACACAGTCTCTGCTAGTTGTTAAAGCCATTTGCAACTCTCATTGTCCAAATTCAATTTAGAAATATATAATATTCATCAATGAAGAATATTTCTTACATGGTTACCCAAAGGAATGAAAATTTTAAATAAACAGATGCAATGAAGCATCCCAATACAGATATTTTTTCTTTAAACTTTAGTTGTGGATAGATATAGGCACACATACTAAATCATCTAGTCTGGAAATTGAGGGTGCGAATTGAGAAGATGAAGATGAAAGCAAAGAGAAGCGCGAAGCCCACAGTGACACAAGCAACAATTGGCAGCATGTCATGGTCAAAACCAAATGAAGAGCTTAGAAAATCCTTCAGAGCCACTTGGTCACCTCCATAGGTTTCCAAGGTGGTAGCCATATTTCCAAACTGTGAAGTCACCAATCCATAGAGTGTCCATGAAACAGGGCAACCCCAATAGTACCATCTCCACCACACTGGAATTCTCTGGTGTGAACAAAACATGCAGGTTTTGGTTATCAAAGAAAAACAATGGAAAAGAAAATTGACAGTGAAGTACTAGCCAAAGGATTTTGCTGTTTTTGCTACTAACCGTTCTCGGGATTAGGAAACCAGAGAAGAGCATCCAAATTCCATAGAATGCTGATGAGACAATTGCAGCGAAGGGGGCATTTGGAGTTAAGGCCACAGTCATCATTCCATAGTATGTGTAGTAGAGGAAAGTGAAGAACATGAAGAAGAAGAACCACATAAACTTGGCGGCGGTCCAATGGAAGCCAATAGTTGAGTATACTATGAGTCCATACATGGTGGATTGTGCCAGGACGTAAGGAAGTTCCACCAACAACTGCATTGTAGGCAAGAAACAATCATTAGATTTTAGTTCATTGGATTAGTATGAAAGCCATTGAATATTGAGAAAAGTTCCTTATATACTAGCATTCATCAGTGAGCTTATGATGAATGCCTTAGAGAACTATTTTCATCTGAAGTTCATTTATATTCCATGGATTTTGTACAAAATGAGGCATTTATCTTACTTGAGCCAAGGCATATGGTATGGCTGAAAACATGCCCGCAGCTCGTTCTCTATAGAAAACACTTCTCTCAACGTCCACCACTGGCTGCACCGATGCAGCGTTGTTGACACCTAAAAAGAGAACTGCGGAAAACATTGATCCCATGGCATTCAGAAAATCCTGCTGCTTTTCTCTGTCAAACATCCAATCATAAATGTAATAGTGAGAGTAGGTTGACATGTTAAGATAACCAATAACATAAATTCTGATTTTAAGGAGGCTTACATTTTGCTACCCATGTTCCAAAATATGCTGCCAAATAGTAGTGCACACATGAGAGTGAATAAAAAGCGAATAGAATTATACTGTGGATTTCTCCAGTAGGACCAGTTTTGCTTCCAGAGACAGGCCTTGACCTGAACCCAAAAGGGTTGAGAGAATTTTGTTTCAAAGCGGAGATCCTCGGAACTGGGGTCTGGCTTCTTCAATTCCTCAATCAATGCTTTGTTTTTCCGATAGAGACATGACTGGAGATAGATCTCAGCAAAATCTACTCCGAGTCGATTCTCTGATCCTATTGAACTGACTTCCAACATCCATGTTGCCGGGTTGTATCCAGGAGTTATCTTTGCAACCCCTTCCACTTCTTCAAAGTAGATGATGAGCTGTTGAGACTGTTTTCCAAGCGGGCCTGCATATATCACTTGCCCTCCTCGTTTCATAAGTAACAACTGTATAAGCACAACCATCAACACTAGTTGTTAAAAGGGGAAGAATATTTTCATGGGTTAAAACTGCAGTTACATTTTTTCTTCCTTTTTTTCTAATTTTGGCGATTCAATCAATGATTTGAGTTTTTTTTTGCCTAACCTCATCGAAAGACTCAAAGATGTCGATGCTGGGCTGATGAATGGTGCAGACGACAGTTCGGCCAGTGTCGACTGTATTACGAACAGTTCGCATCACAATTGCTGCGGCTCGAGCATCTAGGCCAGAAGTTGGTTCATCCATGAATATAATGGAAGGATTAGCTACAAGTTCTACAGCAATAGTGAGACGTTTTCTTTGTTCTGTTGAGAGTCCACTGACACCAGGAACACCAACCAGAGCGCCTTTGAGACTGTTCAGCTCAACTAGATCCATGACCTCACTTACAAAAATCTGCACATTGAATTCAATACAATTTATAAATTGGAGACCCAATGGAGCGTGGAAAACTGATTGATCTTAATGATAGATAGGAAAAGTTGAATTCAGTTTCACCTCTCTCTTCTGTATATCAACTTCAGCAGGTAGGCGAAGCCAAGCAGAATAGATAAGTGACTCGTAGACTGTGAGGTTGGGGGAGTGTATATCATTTTGTTCACAGTAACCGCTAACACGAGCAAAAGTCTCTTGGTTTTTTGGATAACCTGAGATGGTTATTGACCCTTCAATGTATCCACCAGTTTTCCTTCCTGCAAGCACATCCATTAAGGTGGTCTTTCCAGCACCACTCACACCCATCAAGCATGTCAAAACACCTGGCCTAAAGGATCCACTGACACCCTGCAAAAGCTGGAGACGGTCCTGTGTCTCCCCTTGCTGCTTCATTTCCTGCACAAACAAGAAATCCATTAATCATGTCTTTTGTTATTCTAACATCTTATTGTCAATAGTCATGGCTCCAAAAATGAATGTGTGACATTTTAGTAAACTTACCATGGGCATGTCAACAAAGTACTTCACATCATCAAATGCCATGGATAGAGGTTTGAATGGCAACACCATTCCTTTTTTCTCAGTTCTGTTAGCATTGTCTGAAAAAGATAGAAGATAGTGTTGAAATGTTTATCTGCTAAATAAATGAGTTTGCTTCTGAGTTCTAAGTGCATCTTTCAAAATTCAAGCAAAGAAATGAAGCTTCCATTTTCTTTCCTTGTGAATAATGCAAATAACTAAATTGTAACTTTTTTCACAGACTTCGTTATTAGTTTTGGGGTTTCTTTCTTTTTTCTTTTCCTTCTCAGTTTTCACTTTGTGTGACAAACAAGAGTCATGGACATAGATTTTACCTAGTCCCTCAACTACATTGTTCTCTCCATTTTCTTGATCAGCACTGGCAATTGTTGCTTGAGGCTTACTAAGAGCTGCACCAACATGATTCACAACCAATTATCCATACATGTGAAACAAGGTCAGTGCAAGACCTAACTGATACAAGAATTTGATGCTTTACTTACGGTTTAGGTGTTCAAGAGCCAGCGTAAACAGGATGTTGAAAAGAATGTTATATGCCACTAAGGCTAGAACCCCAATCCAATACCATTTATCCTCTGTGAAAATCCCTCTAACCTGAAGAATTTGCTTGCCTAACTGCAAAATATCCTTGACTGTGTTAAACGAGAAAATGTGTGACAAAGTGATTAATTTAATAGCATTCAGCTAATACCTCATTCCATCTGCTATCGAGAAACTCATTTGTTGTAATGGCATTCTGGGCATACATTAGAGGAGAAGACCAGTACCCCCAAAGCCACCAACTATAGATGTCCTCTTAAATAGTTCAAGAAACAGATAGTTTTAGATCATAAGTGAGAGCATATTGTAAAGGATTGAGTTGTTCATGCGACAATTACTTCATAAGAACTAGATTTTTATTTTTTATTTTTTAACTGAAATGAGGAGATGATTAGCTTACCTTTGGAAACTATGAAACCACCCAAAACAAATACAACCAAGAGTGAAAATGCTCCAAATGTGCTTGCGACAACTTGAGTTCTTCCCAATGCCGCAATAAAGCGGAAGAGAGAGAGTGACATTTGATGCAGGTTGAACATTAGAAACAATTGCTTAAGAAATCTGCAAAAGATTAATCACATGATAAAAATGCTTTGGCAAAGACAATTACTGAAAACCAAATGAAAATACAGTTGAGAAGCAAAAATACCTTCCAAAGCTGGGTGCTAATCCAACAGTGTAATACGTAAGAATCACCCAGACAAAGGACTCCATCAGGGACACTGGAATCCTCATGATAAATGTGGCAAGAGAGAATGCCCATGCAGGAAAGAACATGGCATCCCTTTGCTTGTAGAACACCGGAAGCCTCATGATTGTCATCTGCAATTCTGCAAGCCCATTAAACATGATGTTTACTAGTCCAAAGAAGAGGACTCCCATGTATTTTGAACCATCTTCTGAATTTTTATGATCCATCTCAGTTCGAAGGAATACTGTCATGGTTATCAGCGCTATCAATGTAATCTGCACCATAAAGAGTGGTTACAAGTTTATTCAGTTATCATTTTGGAAAATTGAAAACACATACAAAGTTGGTCATGACTCACCTGTATGACTTTGAAGATGTAGATGAAAGCACTCCTCTTCATCAACAGAACTTCTCGATCAAAGCAGGCCTTGAAGAGCTCCTTCTTTGACAGCCCATACTTTCTTCTCACTAGAGCAGCTGGGTGTCCTCGCGACCTCTCATAAGGAATGAGGAGTTGCGTATACAGATCCTTGCCCACATGGTAAGATTGGAAAACTTTGCTGAACTCTTCAACTGTGATGTAACGATAAACCTTTTTCTTGTCAAACCAATACTGCTCTTGATCTTTTCTTGATGTGACCTGGTTTAAATGAAGCAGATTCCATCACTAGAAAGGAGAAGAAAGTAAATATGAGTTAAGCATCTAACTAGATGAGAAGAGAACCTCTTGAAGGAAATCCGCTACGCCTTTTCTTTCTGGACATTTGAAGCCCATTGTCACAAAAAATTCAAGAATTGATTCTCTAGGTCCATTGTAGACTATCTGGCCTTCACAGATAAGAATGACATCATCAAAGAGACTGAATGTTTCTGGGGCAGGTTGAAGGAGTGAGATGACCATTGTTGATTGAAAGACATGAACAATATGCTTGAGGCACTTGACGATTTGGTAGGTTGTTGAACTGTCTAGGCCTGTGGAAATTTCATCCATGAAAAGAGCTGTGGAAGGACCTACAATCATCTCGCCTGTTGTCACTCTTTTCTTCTGTCCTCCTGAAATCCCCCTCCGCATGTCATCTCCAACCATTGTATCAGTACACACATCCAAACCCAGCAACTGCACATCCATAACTGTCCCATTAGCTATTTGTCTTACTTACCAGAGGCACGGTAATAGGGCTATTTGATCATTTCTCAATATACAGAGCAATTGGCCTCAATGTCATACAATGGCAATGGAAATTGGAAACTTAGGAACTCTCCGTTTCTATCATATTTTTTTGTTTAATTGTCTCTCACCTTCAAGATATAATCTGTGACAAGGCTTGACTTCTGGCCTCTTAATGCAACTGCCTATGAAATCATAACAAGGGAAGCAGAATTAACTTCCAGCTAGGATTGATGATTAGAAGAAGAAAAAAATGTCTTCCCTTTGTTATTATTAGTGTTCTAGGAAAGTTGCTTTTCTACCTTCATGAAGAAATCAATATCTGGGTCTGGCTTAATTGATTGATCTTTTTCCCGTCTTGCGAGCTCAGTAAGGACATCTGCAGAGATTTTTTTTTTTTATAGAACAAATGTGTTTTTATGAGGTGGATAAACACTTGTAATACAAGATAAGAAGTGAAAGATTAGTGAAAAAGATGTACTACCATATCTGTGGCCGACGCCTTGACAACGTGCAGAGAAATCCAATGTTTCCCTGACAGTCATGTCTCCAATGTGTAGGTCATGTTGGCTAATGTAGGCTGAAGATCTCTGGGGGACAAATTCTTTCATTGTGTGACCATTGTAGGTAACCTTTCCCAAAACCTGCACAACCAAAACAATTTTAGCATCACTCCAACCTATAGCTAGGCATACATCAAGTCCAAACAAAATTCTCACCTTGAGGTCTTTATCTAGCTTTCCTGCAAGAGCTAATAAGAGGGTAGTTTTCCCAGAACCCGGAGGACCAAGTAGAAGAGTCATCCTATGATAAAGTGCCGATTAATGTTAGTCGATTTCTTGCCTGTTAATTTTTTCATGAAATATACAAAACAGAAGAAGCAGAACAGATTCTAATTCACCTTCCTGGTTTGATGATGCCATTTACATCATTGAGAATGCTCAATGGCTTTTTCAGGGTCCTGTATGGCATAATACAGCTCAATGCACTCTGACAATTGAAGAGCTTTTTCAGGGTCCTGTATGGCATAATACAGCTCAACGCGCTCAACGCACTCAACGCACTCTGACAATTGAAGATAACATTTCTCAGATTCATTATTCATCACTAAGCGTATCAAATTAAGTGATTAATGTATGATACAATATTTAGATTTTATACAGCAGAGGAGGCTGAGCTAACTCACATCAATTGTGTTCAAGGCGGAATTGAGGAGTGTAGGCATTGCTCTTCCTCCCACATATACTTCTGCATTGATGCTGAGATGTTCGAACCTTACTTCGACTTCTGGCAATGTAATTCCCACCCTGTAGTGTTGAAACAGAAAAAGATAGTTATAAGATGGGAAAAATCTCGATACAATAAACAGTTTTATAGTCAATGGCACCAAATTTCCAATACTACTAATTTCTATCATTTAACTGCTTAGTGTATTCAAGAATCACCAAAAGTAGCTTTTGCAAGGATCCTAATTCCTAAACTATAATTTCTTAAATAAACAGAAATTGTTGTTTCTTATCACCTAACAACTCAGTTCATGAAAAGTAAATAAACTGCAATTAGCCAGTGCCCCATTACTCATGGTCCATCTGTACATTATATCAACGGTCTCAACCACAACAAACGTGCAATGACCAATCAATAAATTAATTAATAAATAAACATGCAATGTGTGTGGCCAGGAAGGGAATTCAGAGTTATTGTAGTATCTCTACACAAGAAACAGATTTGCATTCTGGAGTACTTGCAATACATGAATAAAGAAGTTATAGCTAGCTACTTCACTCATACCTATCAATGCGCTCCCGAAGCTTTTGCACAAAGTACTCATTGTCTTGTTCAGCTATGTTCACAAGCCTGTCGAGCAGCTCCTGGCGGGCCTGAACACTGATGCTCCTGACATCTACTTGGTCATGGATGTGACGTCCACTCTTGCTCTGATCCAGGGGAATCAGAGACAATGTGAGCCTGTTATAGGTGGGCAGCTTCTCAAGGGCAGCCCACCTGAGATCCTCCTCATCATCATTGTTCCGCCGTGTGCTAGCAGTGGTCACAAATATGCTCTCACTTCTTTCGAACATCCGCTTGCTGGCTGATCGTAAGCTGGCCGATCGTATGCTGGCCGTCCTCCCCAACCCTTCCCCTTCTGCAGCCCTCATAGACCCTGACATGTCTCTATCCAAGGGTCTCTACTCTCCTGTCCAAGATTCTTAATCTGGTTATTCTTCAATGGATAGTATGAAATGAAAGAATGAATGAATGGGAGTTTGCATATGATTTTGTTGCATGAGAGCGTTCTATATTTATATGTATACATGCACCTTAGAGTCATTGGTCGTTAAGTTGGTTGGCACTTGGCTGTTGAGTAAGTCAATTGCCATATCTACCTACCAATACCACCACATAGTTACATTCTTCCAAGTTCCAATTCTTAGACGTATGTACTACAGGTTTCATTGCAACAGAGCCCTTGTTTCTACAATAGGACAAATGGGAAAAAAATCAACTTAGTTTTCTTTTTGGCTTGATTGCAATGAACAGAGTAATTATTGAAGCGCCATTTATGGGGCAGGTCGAACCGTTAAGTTATTGGGCCTAATATTCAGGCCCAAATCCAGCATACCGGACCAAAAGTTGGACAAAGGCCCATCCTGTACAACATGTTATTCCCCTCTGCTAAACATGTTTGGGTGGGTCGAGTATCCTGTTAGGTCTGTAAGCATATATAGGCTGAAACGGACCTGTTTTCTTATTGAGCCAGATCATACTGGGTCCAGCCCACTGGGCCATGAGCAAGCCCAATGTGAACCAGGTTTGACATGGGCCCAAGCTGAACAGCCCCAATTAATGAGCTCTTGCATTGGATTCCTTTTTCTAACCTTCATTCTGCTCTAGTCTGTCCTTATTTGGGGTGTCGTCAATAAAATGTTGATAGGATGTGGAGAAGCAAACCAAATTTAGCATCTGGATTGAGACAAGAAGTTGAATCTTTTAGATGGAAACAAGAAATGGAGGAAAGGGCTGAAACAAGCCAGACTAGCATTCCACTTCTACCAACCCATTAGTGGGCCAAGTGATGTTAATGGGCCAGGCTTTTCGGAATAGCTTGACACTCACTGCACGGACAAAACTCAACAGGACTTCGAATCAGCAACTCAACTGGTCAAGTTTTGTTTTTCTATTAAAAAACATCCCAAAGACTATGGATGATTAAGGAAAACAAAATGAATCAGAAATCAATTGTTAGGGCTTATAAATCAATTAGTCTAGCTCGAATTCTCAAATGAGCATTTGGAAACTAACATTAAGCTCTATTTTATGATTTAGAGCTTATTTACATTTTAGAGTGTTTGGTAAACCTTTGTTTGCATTTTCTATTTTTAAAGCTTATTTACAACTTAGGGCTTTTGTATCTAAAAAAATAAGCAAAGGGAGGCTGTTTTTTAGAGCTTTTTATTTATTTATTTTTTTTTACCTAAAGCAAACAGAGGTGGATAATGCAAGATTTACAAATGTTTTGGAGGAAAATGACTACGTTAAATTTTCAAAATGACGCAAATGGTGGTTCTACATTATAGTTTTTAAAGAGGTGAGCCCCAATTACCTCATGATAAAAGAGGTTTTCTTTCATGATTTTACCAAACAGACTAATTGTATATTAGAGCTTTTATTTTAGACCTTTATCTAGTGAACTCTTATTAATTAGACTCGAGTTTCCAAACTACCCTTCATGAGGCCCCTCATGTACTAATCCAGGACATCCTCTGGATTAGTTAATCGATCACACTGGCCAAATGCATAATCATTGCTTCATTTCATTTGTATCTCAATTTCTGGTTAGCAAATCAGAAAGCTGACTAGGAGCCCAACATGAATGTTGCTTAAGGGTACATCTCTCTCTCTCTCATAGTATCCAAGGAAACATGGCAAACGTTTGGAGGGTAATTTATGCTTACAAGGAACACATCTAAGGCCTTGTATACCGTGCCAGGAACGCGTCACTGGTCCAAAATTCAATCCATTTTAACAATACAAAACACAGTTCAGAACTCAGGCCATCCACCAGCTGAGCATATTAACAAATACTTGTTTTTCTTGCAAGACCAGAACAGAGCTGTTCTGTCATTCCCCCTGCACACCCCAAGAAAGCTTAGCACTAGCAGGGCCTCCTTTGGATCCTAGGAACTCAGTTGCCAGTGATCAAGTTACTTGTAGCTCTAATTTGACCAGTTTCTATGATTACTTGCAATTGATCATGGCAAAAACCAAGCAACTGTAGCTAAAGTGTGACTCATGTTGTCCAGATGCATGAAATGCCTTCCACATGTAAACTTCAGTCACCTGCACTTGGTTTACAAAGAGGCCAAGGCAGCCAACTTCTAAATTTCCTTATATCAGTTTAAAACGCTAATAATCATGCCACCCCCCCTAGGCATGCATGCAACTGGGCTGTCCATACCAAATCATTTCAATACCAATAAATTTCTTACAGCAGCAGATGGCGGTCACCATGTGTCGTTGAAAAAACAGATATGGTGCTTGTTCTCTGCAAATCAGGAAAAATTAATGTAAAAATGAAATACACACCCATGCTTTTGGACAGAAACACCAATTCTTATACTCGTGTATTTAAATTGTACAGGAGGTTTACGGTTATGCGACTTTTTCAATATGATAGAAGGTAGAAGGGGTGATTCTCTGCCAAAACACATCTTCAAAACCCATGGCATACAATCACTAACCTGAAATATAAACTATTGTCCTAAAAAACACTTTGAACAGGAAATAATGATGATACATTTCTGATCGTAGTCGATTACACATATATACACTTTGGCCCTTTAAAAATTACAATATGGACCTCTTCAAACTACAATGTTCTTGTAAGACAAAAAGACAAAAATAATTTTACCTGCTTCACTCCTCCGTAGGGATCCACCTGCTCCACCAAAGACTCTTCCTCTGCCTATTTAATTCATCCATGCTCTCATTCAGAGTTCTAACAATCTTTCTTCTGAGAAGAAGAGCAGATGCCAGAGCATTCCTTCGGACATTCGACTTCTTCTTTGGATCCTTTTCCTGCACAGTGGCCATAGTGAATCGGACGTTTCAAACAGAATCTATTTAGTAACATTTACTATCAATGTTAGTAGTTCAGATACAAACTCTGAGCTCCTGCAGCTGAGCTTCTGTGAAACCGCCTTCTTTCTTTGTCCCAGATCTAGCCATAAGCCCTATGACCCAGTTAGCAGCCTCACTGTAATCCTGCTGAGTTGCACGGAACAGCTGTAGCCTCAAGTTCTGCATGAAAGATAGCCGCAATAGGCCTTCTCTGTCGAAGTAAGGATAAGCTAAAGCAGCTTTAGCACTAGTTCTTCGCCTTGCTTTGTAGCGGACCATTGATGTAAGTAACTCCCACCCTATTCCACCATCTTGATCCAGCAATTCAAAGCCCTTACGAAGTTCTGGGCTGGCACGAGGCTCTACAGTTTTCCGCCATTCAATCAGATCATATCCGCAGCGCTTCAGTTGACGGTTGAATTGTATAAGATTACTGTCTGTCCTTAAGGCTGGGAATGCCTGGAAGAGAAACAATACATGTAAAAACTAACACGGTTGATCACATCTCAATCTCTACAATCTTAATAGAATTTAAAGAACAGTAAACGGGGAAGGTGGGCTCATGACATAAAATTACAACTATTGAGAGTGCTCAAAAGCAATAATTAGACATGATAGTATCTAACAAGTTATTGAAGTTGTCCATGTCTCCTAATAATCTGCACTGTGGAGTACACTTTTCAGTTCTCACGAAGGTAGACAAAATCATGAGTTGATCCAACGGATGAACTTGACAAGTGGGCACCACAGTATTGACTTAAGGGATGATGATGATGGTAAAGCAATCTACTTTCTACAAAAGTAACACATCATTGTGTAAAGCAATCTACTTTCTACAAAAGTAACACATCATTGTGATCATGGGTTCGTTACCATTTGCATGAATATGAGCCCCGCGCTGTAGATATCAAATCTATCAGGTAAATTCATCTGTTTAAAAAGCAATAAGTCAGAAACATGAGAAGAGGCATACGCCCACCAATTAGTCATAAAAATATGATTACGTTGGACGATTCAGTGGACAGCACACCTGCCATAGCACTGGGGAGAGTGCAGTTGCCACTGGAGCTGAGGGTGCAGATGGAGTCTGTGTGCTCATGATGTATTGTTCGGGTGCTGTATACCTAAAAAACAGGACCATAAATGCAACATCATGCATTCTATTGGAGCACAGAAGGCGTCACGTTGAAGTCATATTACCACTGCATATTTCATAGACACAGAACCCAAGTTCAATGCCCGAAAATTAGTTTTTACTCCCAAGAGTATGTGATGTCTGTATCTTAGTGGTTAGTCCTTTCTAAAGGCAATCAAATGAAGGAAGGGCCCTTGATTCTTTTGAAAAGTATTTATGCTGCCTCTACTAACATTTTGAGGTTTTTGTAGGAATAGCTAGCTAAGCAACATCATGCATTCTATTGGAGCACAGAAGGTGTTATGTTGAAGTCATATTATCACAGTGCATATTTCATAGACACATAACCTAAGTTCAAGGCCCAAAAATTAGTTTTTACTCCCAAGAGTTTGTAAAGACTGTATCTCAGTGGTTAGTCCTTCCTAAAGCCGATCAAATGAAGGAAGGGCCCTTGATTCTTTTGACAAGTATTTATACTACCTCTACTAACATCTCGAGGTTTTAGTAGGAATGGCTAGCTAAGGGAACTTAATAGATTCTTCTTTATTTCCACTACTGATATTGTTCTTGAACTTCTGCAACAGACATTCTAAACCTCCAAACATGCCAAGAGGAAAGGAGATGCCACTGCAAGAATGAGGAAGATGGGAAGAAACTAATTTACTTGCAGTCATGGATACTATAAGTCTACAACAAAGCGAGAACAAGTTATGTTCAAGCCGTGTTGGAAATGTTTTTCTGATTAGATCTCGGTATCTAACACCTACAATTTCTTGTGTGCTTCTAGACAGTGCTTTCTTCAGGTGGCATCATTCAAGGACATTGATATGTGGAATTGTAGCCAAAACTTTTATGCATCAATTGGCAACATGGGCGGCACACCATAGCAATTATCACTTCCAATTGGCCAACCGGCGCTTTGCAACACAAATTCCACAGGTAGTAAAATTGGGAGCTGATCAGAATCCATGCAAAGAGTGAAAAACGCATTAGTTACCTTGGGTCCAACAAAAACTCCTTTGGAATGTAGTTGATGCCCACACGCAAATCTGTCGCAGCCCCAAGGTCTATGATCTTGAAAGTGCGAGACCCTGCTTATGTTTCAAAGTGATTTTCCAGAATTACTACCAAATTTCACAGAAAAATAGCCAATGTAATGAATCAATCTAACAATGTGTTTATTGGTTTTACCTTCAGAGAAGATAATATTTTGTGGCTTGATGTCTCTATGAACAATTCCTGTAGAGTGAAGTCCATCTAAAGCAAATAAAAGTTGTCTCATGATTGTTTGAATAATTCTATTTTCCCTCTCCAATCCCTTTGGCAAGTCCTGGTCCTCTCCAAGGATCATTCTTTCTACCTATCATCATTTGTGACCATTAAAAAAATTAGGAATGGTGGAAAGAATGACTCAAGATACAGATTATGCACTACCCATTCTTCTGTGAGAATTAGTTATTTAGACAGCACTTAACACTTCATAAGCACAATTACCACACAGAGAGAGAGAGAGAGGTCACAAGCACTGTTAACAAGTACAAAGCTATTACTATGGTAACAGTGATAATACCTTCCTGTAGAACTAAATTAGTACGATAAAGGGATCAAGAATCATCGAAACTGTTAACTAGGAAAATATTATGTAGCAAACTAATATGCTATTGAAGACTGATTTGTATTAAACCAAATAGGTAGGAACTATTCAATTTTAAAACAAATATAAAGGCAAATTTTACATTTCACTTTTCATTTTGCAGCATGTCAATAACAAATTTTTGGGTTCATTTACAAATGTTCATTAAATTATTAGTTGAGCATCTTCATTAGTGCTGTTGTAAGGGTAAGTTTTTCATGTTGTACCAAGTAGTAAGTATTTTTCTCCTATAATTAAAATGCTAAGAGGAGAGAGGGATCTGTAACAGAAGTTCAACATCTCGAGGACTGTCAGGACAGGACCAAGATAAGAGTCAGCAATAACCCGTAAGTTCTCAACATTAGGGAAGATGCTCTGCAAGATAGTCGGCAAATGAGCGCCCTTGGTAGTCTTCTGCACGACATTCTTTTCTAGGAACCTTGTGCTTAATAATTGCAATGTCAAACTCAGGAAACAAAAACCCTCGTTGGTCTGCCCGTACACAGGTTTCTTATACAAGAATATCAAAAGAACATACAAGCAATAAAGAGCACTAGACATGACTACATAAAATGTCCAGGCCTCTAGGTAGCAAAAAGGTAAGTGGCAGGTTTACTCTAACTACAACTGCCTCGTTTCATTATCTGTACAGGTTTATTCATCGTGTTGCTCAATAGACAGTCCATTAGGTGGCCATATTAAAGAAACACAGAAGCAGTGAACCCAAAACAAGAGGCATTTTACGTCCATAATGACCCTCTTTAAAAAAACAAGAGTTTTAAGGAATCAGAAAGAGGGATTTAAAGAACCAGAAAATTTCTTTCCCATTTTACCAAACAGATTGTAAATAACACAACAGTTCTGTAAATTATAAAAATTAAATTCCTAAACTTTCATGAAAACTAAAACTTGGATTTTTGCCATATTACTGCACACTATCCGTACTTTGGCCATAGCTAGACAAATTCTTGTCGAAAATGCACAATCATAAGCTCCTTAAAAAGGTAACTCGGTAAACTTCAAATGAGAAATTACTAGTCACAATATCTTGATACCCTTAAAAGCTAGCCATAATCCCTTACGCATAGAAGAGGGGGAAAACTCTGTAACATTTTTCACAGTTAAATAGTACCTAAGCTCAAGTTTAACAAGACCCAAATCAAATTCTTATTTTTTCTCAACCCAAAACCTTCATCATTATTTTCAATTGTGACCTAATCTATGCCACTTCATAAGCACATGATCATTATATCTTTGCCAGACACAAGATGATACTAAATAATGACGGGTTTGGAGTGAACAACATGCTTAAATGAGCAAAATATTTCTCCAATAACCCTCCATACCATCCTCATGCAGGTCGTCAAAGATCTAGCCATCTAAAGTAATTGATGACGATGAACTATCTTATTCTCCTTCAATAGGTTATATAACAGATTAGTAATGTCCTCCTAGCCTTTGTACAAATGCTTATGATAGCTCCAACAGTTGCCCTGATGCAACACCAAATGGGATCAAGAGTGTGGCTTGAGTTTTCAACAATGTTGCTGTTCAATGATTCATCTAATTGTGTTTCATCTCCTTTAATTTTTCGACCTTCTTGGAGACTTGGATGGAGATTTCAAATCATTCGCCAGGTCATGTTTCCAAATCTCAAGCTCACTATGATACCAAACCAACAGCAATCAGTCAACTAAGCCCTCTGACCGTATCACCTCTTGCAACAGTATCATGGACTATAGAGTAACATTTCCATCATGCACTAACCAATTTAATGCAAATCAACTTGTTTGAAATAGCATTTCAATTTTAGAGTTAATTATCAACAAAATAAATAAATTCAAACAACAAATTAGGAAGGAAGAAAAAGTAAAAGGATATGAACTCAAAGAATACTGGAATCCCAATAATAATGAAATAACAAGGTCGAAATTTGTGGCTTTCAAATATCTTCATTTTGTAAGCATCAAAGAACCTAGTTCAATTTCTTATGAAAATAAAATTTCCTAAAACCTATTTTCCTGAATTAAACTTCAAATCAGGGTAGGACTCCCAACATAAAAGCCACTGATGGTGGTGGTGTTGTATAAACAACTATAACGATTAAATTAATACCAAATTTAACTTCTTAACAACTTCAATCTGAAAATTAGAAACTTACAAATCAACTCAAACTGTATTATATATACACATTCAAAAAGAAAATCTTTACATCCTACACATAACAAAAACTTGAATTTTCATAGTATTATTGCACCTTGTTAGTATTTTGGACAACTTGCTTAATTTTCATTGGAATCACATGCCCTTGGGCTCGCTGTAAAGGTAATAAATAACCAATTCAAAAAGCAAAAACCCTCGACTCCTGAATATTGCTTAGAGCTCAAAAAAGGCTTGTCTTGGACGATGTCAAAGAAAAGATTGTTAAATGTATAATGTCACTTGTCAAGAAGAATTACACCCCCAAAAGTTGGTCGTCCGAAATGTTTTCACCAATTCCCGCAAGTGGTTCGGAAGTCATCTAGTAATACAACCGACTATAGGAGAAAATAAAATTTTGTTCGCTTGTGTTTTCTTCTACCTGTACATAACAGGGGAAATAAAAGAATAGTGTTTTTTGTGTGTGTGTGTGTGTGTACTTTAAAAGTGTTTTTTTTGTTTTGGTTGAAGGTGCTTTTGATCTAACTCAACTATGAGACCGTTAAGAGGCATTGAGTAGATAGGTATATTCCATAATAAAACAAGAAAAGGGTAAATGCATTAAAATTTTAACAAGGGAGAGATACCAACATTGTAGGGAAACTCTTTACTCAGCATGAGATCTGAAAGGGTAGCCTCCCCTTCAAAACGCCATATAAGCCAATATTCATCTCCTTTTCCTTTTGAAGAGCTCTGTGAACAACAGCAGAAACTGCTAAGAGAAAATTGGATGAAGCTAACAGGCCAGCTGGCAATGTTTACACAAAAGAAGAGCAGCAAAGAGGAGTTCCCTCCATAAAACATCAGAAAAGTACAGATACCCATATTCACATGGCAATTGGAAAGAGTAAAACCTCAAGAAATCCATAAACAAAATCTGCACAGCTGTTTGCACAAGCCCTTCGCACTCGCTCATTCATCCAAATCTCCACGGCACCATATTCAGTAGCCTTTTTCAAGACCAAATCACCTTGCTTCAAGAATCAAAACCATAATAAGTGATCATAGCCACTGCCAACATAAACAACATATCAATTCAGTGCAATTAAGCGCCCAGCAAAATTCAGAAAACAAAGCTCTCAGCATGAGTCAATCTCCACGAAAACATATTTGTGGATAAGCATACACCACAAATCAGCCCCAGTGGAGATTGTTAGACATCTAATTGAAGGCAATAAAATCTCAAATCAATAAAAATACTAGTGAGAACCGTTCTCAATTACCAACTTTCTTAGAAAGCTAGCAACACCCAATGGCCAATAGAGCTGATTTCCTAATTCCTATAGATGAACAAAACAATCCACAATCCCATCTTTGGCCTGTTTAGACTGCCCCTTTTGACTCACTACTCAATTCTTACTGCAAAAGGCTTAATTGGGTCATCTGAATTATCTTTTTTTTATTACTTCACCAGTTCACTTCAGAGTTCAGATACAAGCAATTATCAATATTAAAGAAAAGGAGGGCAGACTGGAAGAGAAAGAAGTTGTACCTTGGCAGAATACTTGTTTGCCACGGTCACTTTATAGACGACCCCAAACGCACCCTCTCCCAATTTCTTCCCCAGAACAAAATCATCCTGCCACCACAACAACAACCAACCACGTATGATCTCATCAAACACCCAGAACGCCTTTCAATATCAGATGAAAACAAATCGACACAGACGTTGAATAAAAATCTTACCTTTCTGAAGGTGGGTCAAGAAAAATCTTACCTTTCTGAAGGTGGGTCGGAAGAGGCGCTCGAGAAACGCCAGAACGAACATGTCCCAGAAACCTGGTGCGACCCCAGGTGTAGCCCAGAGATAGGAGAGTGCTCCAAGTGCAAGAATGACGCCTGGGGGAGTGATGTTGAGGCCGTTTGATCGAGGAAGCGTGCTGCGATAGATGATGTCTCCGCACTCCATGACCGTGCATGGAAGCCCCACACCCACGCCTAAAAACAAGCTCTCAACCATATCCTTCAGCTCCAATCCGCCTCCCAAACATGCAACTGTGATTGTTCCTGGCTTCACCTTCCTTACCCTCCATTTCACTTCCACCTTCTTCCCAAGAAAGGGAGATGGTGTTGTTTTGTTTAAGCCCAGTCCAAATCCTCCAACTCCAGCTGCTGCTGCTGCTGCTACTCCGATTCCTGTAACTGTCGTTGCCATGGCTTCTGGTTTTCCTTGGCTTGAACTTGATCTTTTTGAAGAGCTAATCTCATTATTTCATGAAAGTGGCTTCTTCCCTTTGCAATATTTTGGTGTTTTTTCGTTTATGTGGCTGTGGTGTAGTGGCCCGTCGAGACTCGTGGCTTCGTCATCTCTATCCGAAGCGAGGAACAGGTTCGATGAACAGGGCCACGTGGGCCCGGCTAACAATGCAGCGTGGCCCACTCCCATTTGGCACTTTACTTAGTTTAGTAAAAATAAAGTAAAGCTTTTATTTTTTTTATTTTTTGAGAATGGGTCATATTAAAATTACATAGTTTTTTCAAAATTTCCTCCTTTTCCGTAAAAGAAGTTAAAAACCAATATTTTTTCTTCACTAAAAGATAAAAAAAACTCTGCTTTTCTATTTAAAAAGTAAAAAAAAAAAATTCACATTAAATAACTAAAAACAAAATATCATCTTTAACCACTTATACTTTATTCTCTATTGATTTGATGCTTTACTTCATCTTTAGTTTATAGTAAAATTACCAAATAAGCATTGGGCTAGTCTTTTGGTGAATCATATTTGTACCCGTCTGGATCCTCAAATTTGGGTCTGATTGGTAAAACTAGTTTATAGGATGAAGTGAAGTTAAGCCTTAAATAAAGAGAAAATAAAATATTAAGAGTTCTAATTAAATTATGATGAAAATTTATTTTTAGTGCCCTGATAAGGAATTTCTGAAAAAGAAAATAGAGGGTTTTTTTTTTTGTCTTTTAGTGGTTTAAGAATGCTGTTTTTTTTTTTTTTTTTTTTCAACTCTTTTCTCTAAATGAAAGTATAATTTTGAAATTTTATATTTTTTATATGATTCGTAATATTTTCATATTAAGTGAATGGAGCATTCACTCCACTTCACCATATTAGTGAAGTGGCCAAGCAAGCCTAGGATTTGATTGGTGATTGTGGTAGACCAATCAACATGGTCAGGGCTCCCACGGCGATGTGGCGGACAAGGTAGATGGCTCCGGCTTCCGTCCAAGACCGGCGTTGTCCACAGTGATGTGGTGGTGCGGTGGTGGACTAGTTTTGTCCACTGGGATAAAGCCTCACCAGACTAAGACTCCGTTGGTACGAACCCATACCCACAAATAGGGGCCTATCTGGTACTAACTCATATGGCCCACAGATAACCACCCCTCTGCTGTCATTGGATCCCATGGGCCTACACAAATCCCAGGGTGGGGAAAGGTGACGGCCATTGTTCCAACCCTGGAGCTCTAACCATAGGTTAAGACTAAACATTTACAATGTACTAGTAGAGCCCTACACGTGCAATGCACGTGTACCAAATATACAGTTTTACTAAGAAAATCTTAAAAAATTAAAAATCTAAAAAAATTCAGTTTAACCTTCAATACATTTAAAAATAAAATTTCAACAAAAAATGAGTGATTGTAAATTGCAAGGCCCGTGCAATGTCCAAATATAACTGACACTACTTTTTTTCTATACATTTGAAAACAATAAAATAATGATATAGTGAGAAAAATGAGATCTCAAAAGACATTCGATCGATATGGATTTTATATAACTTTTTGAGGATATAAATCACATATTTCTAAATATTTTATCATGAATGTGTACAAAGAAATTTCAATTTACTTTATTTAATTTGTTAGGTCAACTTATCAGTTTCCTAGTAGACTTGACCTGCTAAAGTTGGAGTCTAATCGAAAGTATAATCAAATTAATAACATGCAGTTTTATAAAAAATAAAAATAAAAACTAAGAACCAGATGAGCTTACTGTTCTAACCAATTACCTTGAACATTATATGTTCACTACAAAATCATATTCGATTAAGGAAAAAAAAATCATTATATCTTACCTAAGGACATCAGAATAACAAAACTGAGATGGTGGTTTTAGTCTTAACTTACAAAGAAGAATAACATCTCACACCAACCGTCAAGAATAATGAAGTAATCCGGCTTGTCCTCAAGCGACATGGATCAACAATGATGGAACTATGATATGAACTCTGACGGGTGAGATTTGCAAAGCACCTGTTGATCAATATTAGTATTTAACATGTGCTTTGTTTTATTTTATAAGGCGGACCACTATCAGGTAAAAAGAGGTAATACCTCTCCAAGAGTCAGCATCTTCTTTTGCTTAATACAAAGTGCTATATTTTATACCCTGTAAGAAAAGAATATTACATAGTAATCATACAAGTTCAGTTAAATGGAAGCTCACAAATAAAGATATTCATAGGGGAAAAAATACCAAAAAATAAGAAACTACAAATACAAATCTGCCAAAAGAATTGGACATTCCTCTTAAAAAATGCATAAGAATGTAACACAGGTATTCTAAATCAACTCTTCTGCTCTGTTCTATATAGAGGATGAGAGTGCTAATCAAAGTAAGAAATATTCGAAACGAACAAAGACAAACTGAATTTGTTGCCACTCATCATCAAATACTTATTTTAGTTGTTTACACTTCAAACGACCACTTTATTAATTGACTCTGAAGTTAGTAGTAACGATAGCATAACAAGTAGTTTTTATGAGATTCTCGTTTTCCCTTTAAAGAAAGGCGTAACGTTTATTAAAATATATGAAAAGAAGAAGAAGAAGCCGTTTGCAATGATGAAAGAAATAAATGTGTTAGAAAATGATCAACGTTTTTCAATTTAAGCCTCATAAGTAAGAGCAATAATAAATAAATATATTCATGCACTTGAAATGCTTTTTTATAATAAAAATATTCACAAAAGTCGTACATTAAGAAACTAAAAATTGTACTTATCGAAGAACAACAATTTTACGATAGCAATCTATAAGACCTACCACCAAATTGCATTTATGGAATTATCTTTAGCAATCACTAATATCATAAGAGAACTAATATTTAGTAGTAGTTATCACATTATCCAAGTTGTGATTACTCTTCCAACAGGAGTATAAATCAAGATCAATACAATTATTATGCCATATTGAAAATTCAATTATTCTAACTAAATAAAATATAAACACATGAAGCAAAAGGGAAAAGAATATTTAATTTTTTTAATGGTAACTTTCATTAAAACAGAGAAAAAAACAGGGCGGACATAAAATAAGTTAATAAGTTTAAGTTTGTACATTTCACTTTCTTATTTATGATATTTTGTTAGTTGCTACTTTTTTCAAAAAAAGAAAAAGAAAGCACTAAACATAAAGCAATAATGCAAACGGAGTACCTGTATATATGGGATGTGCTTCTAAGTTTTGGAGGTCCCTATATCTTTTTCAAAGGCCATAATAAATAATATACAACTGAAAGAACATTAAATTACAAATATTTAAGGTTAGTGTACAAAAGATTAAAGGGTTAATATTTAAAAAATAATAACAAAGGGTTACATCCGTGCAAAGAAAATATTCTCATATATTTTGGAAACCTCCCGGAGCCTTATGATGTTCTTAACTCTCAAATTTCAAATACAAATACCCCTAAGTATCTTTTAGTTCCACCAAAAAAAATAAAACTAAATAAATAAATAAATAGAAACTATTTGCACAATTAGCATTGTTTCAAGTAAAAAAAAAAAGAAAGAGAATGTTAATTCTCTCGTGCGTGGTCAATTTAGTATTTGAATTATAACACAACCACCAATTGACCACTAGCAACAATAACAAAAGTAGCAAGCTAGTTAATACCTTTTGTTGCGACTTTTAAACAGATGGCGAAGTATTTAAAGTGCCCACAAAATTGTAAGTATTGAACACCAAAAGGTAGTAAGTAAAATACACTTGATTCCTTTTTTTTTATCCATTATAAAATATACTATTCATTTTCTCTTTTATTTTCATCCCATCTTAGTTCAAGGTTTATTATTGAAAAAGCACATGACTTTTAAATTTTCAGAGTTAAAAGGCAGTATGTACACCATGAACCACATAATAGAGTAAATAATGCATAGTTAAAATCTTTCGTTTTTTCCACCTTGGCTTAGTTTATTAATCGGGGTAGACAAATTAGTGCCTAGAAAGACGAAAAAAACTTTCTGAATGATAAAAACTGAAATATTTTTCCGTTGAAATGATTCTTTAATTGCACCATATCTCACAATTAATTTTACAAAATACAAAAAAAAAGTTGAATAAAAATTTGGAAATTAGTGAACAAAATGGTTCAATGAGAACCACGAATGAATGCTTATTGGTCTTATTCCACTCTTGAGGGGTTTGGAGGGTGACGATTGAAGAGGCCTTGGTCTAAAGCATAAGAATTTAACTAACATAAACTAAAATAAGAAAAATAAACAAAATAAAATGTCAGATTCTTATACAAATATGGATTATGTTTTTGTCTTTTTGAATATTAGCACCTGTACTGCTTAAAAAAAAAGCCCTTCCCCTTCGACTCTATGAAGAACGAAAACAGATTTTGACAGATAATGGAAAGCTTTTTCATGCCTCATAGCATCATCCTTTTAGTTATTGTCTAGTTTGCTTTTCTCAACCAGGACACTTTCTGTTTGAGTTTTCCATTTTCCTATATCACATAACAAAATAGTGTCAATTTTACATTTTAAATGTTATGCACAAATTCATATTCCAAACATAGAAGGAGAACTAAATACAAAGTTCTATCATAAGGAAACACAAAACACCCACAATTTGGAAGCCTGTAGTTAAGATTTAAGAAATAAAACAAAAGTATAATTAAAACTATCAAAGCACGAAATCTATCAATGGGCCTAACTTTGGCCCAAACAGGAATGAGAAAGAAAAAACCAACTCTTCATCATCATTTTCTTAACTCTGGTTGCACCCATTTTTCTTAGAATGAAGATTTTATTGCAACATTAAAAAAAATTAAAGAAAAAGACACAATCAAACAATAATAATTTCAATAGACAATGCTCACTTACATATATGAAAACTTCCTCCATTCCAAAAGAAGCTAAGAGTCAATGAAGAATCTGTTAAAATATCATGTTCTTCTTTACACAATTATTCGCAGAGGAAAAACCCCATACCCACAAAATTCCCTACATTGAAAATCTTGTAGTATTTGAATAAGAAGAATGTTAAAAGAAAATTGAAAAAAGAATAGGGAAAAAAACAACATTTGAGATAGATTCCAATCTTATCCACATTTGCATTTTCTTTTTTCCACCACCAGAAAAAAAAAAACACAAAGAAATCGAAAAAAAATTACTCGATTTATTGGAATGTATTAAAACAAAATTTTATTACGTTTAAAATATCAGCATTTACTCAATATAAGAGATTTAAAAAGTTATTAGGATCGTTTGTGCCAAGTTTGGTCTGTATCCGAGTTTATTTGGGGTATAATAGGGAGGTGGTTAGCAATTTTCCAGAGAATTGGGGGTTTTTTTTTGTAATTTTAGATTTTTAAGATTAAGGTATCGTTGGGTAGATATTTTTAATTCCTAAACTTTAGTCTTTTAGATCATCTTGATCCGGATCCTTAAAACCCCTCTAAATCCAAGCCTGGCCCAAAGTCTATTTTAGACAAACTGGGAAATTCCCTTTATGTCCCCATCTTTATCCATATATAAAATACATGTACATAATAAATATATATATAAGGGTGGGCCCCACAACTTGCATTTTATTGGGCATGTGTAGTGAAAAAGTACATCATCTTTCTCTTTTTTTAAGACATTTTATAAGAGCAGAAGCTGGGAAATTCCCATGGTATAGTAGGGGGTAGTTAGTAATTTTCTAGAGAATTGAAGGGTCTTTTTGTAATTTTAGATTTTTGAGATTAAGGTACTGTTGGGTAGATATTTTTAATTCTTAAACTTTAGCCTTTTAGATCATCTTGATCCGGATCCTTAAAACCCCTCTAAATCCAAGCTTGCCCAAAGTCTATTTTAGACAAATTGGAAAATTCCCTTTATGTCCCCATCTTTATCCATATATAAAATACATGTACATAATAAATATATATATAAGGGTGTGCCCCACAACTTGCATTTTATTGGGCATCTGTAGTGAAAAAAGTACATCATCTTTATCTTTTTTTTAGACATTTTATAAGAGTAGAAGTTGAGAAATTCCCATTATGTCCACATCTTTATCCATATATAAAATACATATACATAATAAATATATATAAGGGTGGGCCCCACAACTTGGATTTTATTAGCTATGTGTGTAGTTAAAAAGGTACATCATCATAGAAGTTGGGAAATTCTCATTATGTCCCCATCTTTATCCATATATAAAATACATATTCATAATAAATATATATAAGGGTGGGCCCCACAATTTGGATTTTATTGGCTATGTGTGTAGTTGAAAAGGTACATCATCTTTCTCTCTTTTATAAGAGTAGAGATAATGTCCTCCATGTCTAATCGCAAGTGAACGTGTATAGTAGTAAACTTGGTGGTGAAAGGTTAATTAGACTCAGTGACATCAGTTTTTCACAAGCCAATAAGCCATGTGATGTTTGCTTTGTTGGATGTAAATAGAATTATACATTTTTTTTTTAATGACACAAGGTTTCGAAACCTTTGGGCTAGAATAATCCCTACCGCCTCAGGAGAGAAAGCCGGATAAAATTTCTCTGCCTAGTGTGGTAGTGCAGTTTTAAACCCACAAGTACAACCTCCAAGTGCAAACCGCAATCTTATACCAACTGAGCTACCCCTTGGGGTTCAATAGAATTATACAACGGTGGAGTGCCACACGCAAATACACATCCGTGAATTCTGAGAAAATCGATGATAGATACGAGTATTTGATATCAAAATAAAAGGAGCAAACCTTTTGTTATTACCTTTTAGCGCAACCCTCAACATGAATACTCAAATAAAAAATAATATAATAGTTTTTTGGATACTTAATCTCAACACTCAATATGGATACCATGATGCAATCTCTTTTTATCCATGCTTTTATTCACTTTATCCGCTATGCATTAAAAAGTTGTAGCCTTTTAGATCACATTTGCTAATAAAATAGGGATTCTTCGAAGAAGATTTCACATAATATAGGTGCAAATCGATACATATAGCTAAAAAAAAGTTAAGTTTAGTGTGCAAATCCATGAATGAAGATTTTCAAATCCAATGGAGGACGTCAGACCTAGTGAAGGTTTTTATTGGTCCAAATTCCCAAATATTTATAATTATCAAATGTGAGTTTTCCACTATATTTAGAAAAGCAAATATCTTTTTATGAGAATTTGGTTGCCAAATATAACAGTAGTTTATAAATGAGTGATCATTTGATCTTGGGCATACTAGTAGTAATCCTTCCTATATAATAGAGATTAACATCTAACATAGTCATTGTGCTGATCTTTTAGGTGCCACCTAATGCAGTAAATGTAAGCTATGACTTCACCGCATAAAGCATCTCTCCATAACTAAAAGGGGCTTTGCCAACATGGTAACTTTTAGCCAAAGATAACTCCGTACAGTGATAAAAGTTGAGATAATTCCGAAAACATCGCCATACAATACTTGTGTAAGTTAAGATTTCTGTGCACATGTGATATAACATAAAATTATAAACTATGCCATATTGCAGACATGTATTCCTTTTTTAACCTAACAAGAGGAAAACTTTTGTGCATTAATTAAATCTTTTTGCAAATTCATTTATAATATGAGCATTTTTGTCATTTTTTCTGATATGAAAAGTATATGGGCAAATATTTCAACTTTTATCATAAGGCCGGGTTATCCACTGCTAATGTTAGCAGGGCAAAACCCCAAAACTAAATGCACCAAGCTTTGACATTGACAAGCTTCAGCGGGGGACCGATTGTACAAACATTTGATATATTATGCACTTCATTAAACGATTGAGAGAGAGAGAGAAAACTATAAATGAGACTCCCTTCAGAGAAAATATCACATTTAGTACACATCAAACATGTACGTACACATAGGGAAGTCAAACAGACCGTGCTGGCATGCCTCGACCATTGGCTTGCAAGGCAGCTCAATCGTGTCGTGCTGCCCGTAGAGTCATGCTAGGTCATGTCATGCCTTCATGCCTATCATGCAATATGCTTGGTGTAGATTTTCCCTTTCTAGCAAAAAAAAACCAAAGGTTTTACACCCTTTCCGGCTGAAAAAACAAAATCCTTATATTAAAAAAAGGATTAAAAATATACAAAAAAAAAAAGTGTGACACACAAATTTAAGTAATTCTATTTGAAGATTTTTCAATATGATTACCTTTAAAACCTTTACAACTTTTCTAGATAATAAAAAAAATAAAAAGACTCTACTTTTTATACTCATATTAAGAATATTAAATATCTCATGCAGTGTCGCTTGGCAGGCCGTGCCTAATCATGCCAGCCGTGCCTGGCACCGCTGTTTAATATGCTTAATTTTAGGAGACTATGGAAATCATATGAAGTACTTTTTCAATTAAGTTCAAGACCTACACACCCTTCCCTATAAAACCACATTAATCAATAAAACTTGAAAAAAATATTGAAAAGACAATATAAAATAATGTTCTTGAAAAGCTTTTATGCACAAATAAAGGTATACACACAAGTTTCCGTGACAAATTTCTAAAACTGAATTAAGAAAAACCAAACCATACCACATTTAATCATATTCATTACTGACTTTTAGGCGTTTCCCAATTTTGTCGCCGGGATTTTAGGGGCAGTTTTAAATCTTCAATGTGAATCATATTTATAACATATGACATACAACTTATTGTTGAATTTGGAACGACTAACTTAGGAAAATCCATAACAAAAATTTGACATTGTTGACTCTGTAAGGATAAAGACAAAGCTTTGATGACTGTATTAGATTAGTTGTTGGTGGCATTGATGAGCAGTGCCGTTTTTTTTTTATGTGTAGTAGCTGTTACTGTAACTTAATTCATGTATAAGACCGGTAGTTGGCATTGATGGCACCAGCTGACCCAACTCATAAGTCATAAAAACAGCAACAAGAAAACGTTTCCAATTGTAACTTTAACAAAAACGCATTCTTGAAATGGTTTTCTTCCCTTCCTTCATGAAATAATAAGCCTATAATGCACTTTGTCCAGACTGATTGAGTAGAATAGCTACCTATCATTTATATATTACAGGAATCTCTCATTTGAAGCATGAGAGAATGAGAGGGGGTGGGTGGGGGTTTTATCATTTGTGGAGTGTTCTTGGAGGACTTTTCTGCATGAGAAAGATCCATATACATATGGATACCAAATTCCATTTGACGTAATATTCTGAGAATGTTTCTTTTAGCAGAAAATCATCATCATTTTCAGTAGCCACTGATCTATTCAAGTCCAATGGTACTAGCAGAAATCCAAGAACAGTGTCCCACTTGGGAGTTTCTAGTCATTATTACAAAACACTAATAAGGGACCATATAACTTTAACCACAACAGCGCACCACTCCAATCAATATCAAATAGAGTGTTTTATTAAGGGTTGTCTTGATGTGGAGAAAAAAAATAAGTGGCTGTGCCCACTTTAATCCAATTACATTCTCTCCCTTATCTCTTCTTCCAAACAGCTCAAATCCATTCTCAGAATCGGAATTGGAGAGTGTCAAAACTAAAAACACCAACACAAAGAGGCCAGCTGGGAAACAGCACCTATACTGTGATTCTGCACCAATTCCTTGAATTCTTTTTTTCACCTCAATTACTACAAACTAGAGATTCTCGAGAGATTGCTTAATCAGAAAGGCAAAAAGGCAAAAGGGTATTTTGATTGCGTACAAGGAGGGGTTCAAATGGAAGAAAAAGGAATACAAAACACACGAGACTTCCATGCTTTGAATAAAGAAACAGAGAGCGTGAAGAATTTGAAAGGGTTTCTAATTCTGTTGTTCACGAGACCGGAATATAAAAGATGGAATCGAATTACCATACCATAAGTAAAGAACTTCTTCATGGGTAATTGGGGTGCAAAGTCCTAAAAAAAAACTATTGCATTTGTTGCACAACTGCTGACCCAAAACATCCCTTTCTTCTCCTCATGGGGGACTATAAAAAATCGATTGAAAAACCAACAAATCGCTTATTATATACACATAAACATATAATCAAAGCAACAAACCAACCAAAATTTAAAATTTTTATCTGCTCCTCATGATCACCGAATCACTAAATACTCTCTCACCGACACAAGACCACTGTACATCTTTCTTTCTCCTGCATCAGCATCAGCAATCTGCAAGAGAAAAAGCGCCCGAGGATGGAGATCGTCTCTTGAAAAGATCGTACGGCGCCCAGAGACTATCAAGAGGACACGGCCTCTTCGAATCCAATCTCAGCCATGGCTTTCCTTTTCCACTCCAATGCAGCAAACTGACCGGACCCGGATGCAAATCCCTACAAAGCCCCTGCAGATTATCTCCTCCAAGCCCGTGTTGATTCCACCTGTGCTCGACCCCTCTCACATCACCTGCAAAAACCAAGAGAAAAGGCGGGAGAGAACCCAGTTCGTAAATCCGAACCCTCTTTTGTATTCTCATCCACTGTTCGAGCTTCTGCGTGTAGCGGCCCTCCCGCCACCTCTCGACGTCGATCACCATCACCCCAGTGTTGAAATAGCACGGTTTCCGGCCGCGAAACGACCGGGAAAAGCCTGGGTCCGACCAGAACTTGCCGGTGAAGTAGCTGGTGAAATTGGCGTGGCAGTACTCGGGCGCCCCGAGGACATGGGGGCCGAGATTTATCGACCAGAGCTTGGCCACGTCGTCGACGACGATGAGATCTGAATCAAAGTAGATGATCCGTCGGACCCCAGATGGGAGGAGATCCGCGAGGTAGATCCGAGCGTAGTTGAGGGGCTGATCGAGGGCTCTGCGAATGGAGGAGGAGATCTTGCCCTTGACGAGATTGGCGTCGAAGTGGTAGAGGCGGAAACTGAGGTAAGGGAAGGTGGAGAGGATGGTGTGGCGGAGCTCGGCACGGCGGTGGGAGGCGAGGAAGTGGAAGACGACGTTTTCCGGGCAGGAGGCGTGCTGGAGAACGGAGAGGACGCCTGCGACTGAGCCACGGAGGTAGAAGGCGTCGAGGGTCATGGCGATGTGGATGATGGAGGGGTGGTGGGAGTTGCCGTCGAGCGACGACCAGACGACATTGGCGCAGCCGCGGCCGTTACGGAAAGCCGGGGCTTCTCGGAATATCGGGAGCTCGGATCGTGTCGTCACCGATCTGCTGCTACCATCTGCTGCAGAGACAAGCAGCAGGAGAGATAATACAAGACGAAGAGCCCAAGTTTCCAACGGCATTGTAATTGTAATTGTATTGTATTGTGTCGTGAAGGAGAAGGAGAAGAAGAAAGAAGAAAGAGAAGATTGGGATTAAAAAACCATGAAAATGTGGGAAGATCAGATGAGATCTTTGTATTGAGTGCACATGGAGATGATGGAAATAGAAGGAAGGAATGGAGGAGAGAGAGAGTGAGAGAGAGGTGGTGTGGTCTTTGTTTTGGCAATGAATGAAGGAAAAGGTGGAGAGAGAGGGGACCAGCTGGGCTGGGGAGGAGGAGCATGACAAAGGAATACAGGCTGGAAAACGCGGTTTCTATTGTGACCGTGTCCAAAAACGTTCCCCTTTTATCGTTGGATTCGAATCCCGTAATTGCTTTTTGCCATGTGTTATTCTATGATTTAGGGCCATGTTTGGGGATGATGATGGTTATTTGATTTTCGTGGAGTAGTCTAAAATTTGCATTTGATGACTCTGGATTTTTAAGGATTTCATTCAGTCACCTGAGTTTTTAAAACGTTTTATTAGGGAATCTAAGGGGTTGACCCCGCCTTTTTTTAGTTTAATGAGGATATCCCCGTTATATTTGGGGATGTGAGAATAAAACCCTATTGGAAACTGCTTATCTAAGTGAGATAGATGATGCGGACTCCTTGCTTTCATTCTCCCTTAAATACAACAATATCTTTCGGATGCAAATGCTCTTCTTCTATGTGTTGGTTGATCAACCATGGATTCCAATCTCCTTTAAATAAAACAATTCCTTCTCAACTCTCTGCCTCAAGGAATCCAATCAGGAGTATAAACCTGAGTGAAACTCTACAACTAAGAATTTGATCATTATCTAACTCTATCATCCACATAATACGTTCTTTATTTGAGTGAATCCATGCAGTTATTGGTCCCCCATATGATATAGAAATGCTCTATTGAAAAGGCTGGTTACCAAACTTAATCTAAAAAGGCCCTAGCTATATAAAACTAGAGGCATTGAGGTATTTCCAAATATACAGGTTTTTCCACTGTGAATAAGAAAAATGGAAAAGGGCCTTAGGACCCCTTGTTGTGAAAATGACATTATCTACGATAAGGCCGTCGATGGAGTAACATCAAGTCTTGATTACATATCATGACTTGTCTAAAGTCCTGCCATGTGACTTTATTTTTCTGTTTTAATACCTAAAACCTATGAAAATCTCATCTATTACTACTTACAACCTTAGATAAATTAGAAAAACAAAGTTGCCAGGGAAAAAAAAGACCTCAGGACCAGTTATTATGAAAATAATTATATCTAATGTAGTTTATAACTATCTACACATATATTCACGCACTCATTCAAGTCTCTCACCATCAGCTTTAAAGGCTGCTCTCTGTTTCCGTGGAAGAGTGGTACCTCATCCCAACTTAGCTACAGACTGATGTCTATTTTAAAAAATTTAATAGAGTGATCATATATAGATTTAGATGGATGTAGCAGTGGATTCAGAATCCTTTTACTTTCCCCCTTGGTGTGGGGGCATTTTGTGTATACGCAACGCAACAGTGGGTCGGCTAAGGTTCACAGATGCCTCTTGAGATGAAAGGGTCCAGGCACCAAATGCCTCAAGGGGGGGGGGCAATTGTCACATTAAGTGGGCTTGTGAATTAGGTTCCACCGACTATTAAATAATTGAAATTTGTAAGTCATACAATTTAGGCCGACTACAGTGTAGTTTACCTATTTCTGGGTCCATGGCTAACATACTGAAACTAATTTTGTTTTGATAAATTGATGTTCGATATTTTCTTTCCCATTTGGTGGATTTGGCTGGGACCAACAGCATGCCACAGGTGTTAAATTTTATTTTATTTTATTTATAACGGAGGGTGTCCTATCTCTTTTAGGCCAGAATAATTTCTACGGGCCCAAGGGGAGCCAGGTAAATCTCCTATAGCCCAGTGTGGTAGTACAGTTTCAACCCGTCAACCTTCGAGTGCAAACCGTGGTCCTAAGTCAACTGAGTTTTGTTTTGAAAATTTATGTCCAAAGGATATCTAAATTTTTAAAATACCGTATTCAATTGGATTCTCAAATGCTAAGTATTAATCACAATGCTGAATTTTCAGAAACGGGGGATTTTTATGAGTCAGAAGTAACTATCCGCTAGGATGAATATTTGGAATCTTGCAAATTAAATAAAAAAAATCAAATGTTGTGGGACAATTAGTTGCTAATAGAAATTCCGAAGAGAGTTTTTGTGAAAACTTCATCCAAACAAACACCATCATAGTTATTTCATTGAATTTCTAATATACAAATCATCTGTTCATCAACGTTGCATATCTTTTAAACCCCAAGGGGTAGCTTAGTTGGCCTAGGACCACGGTTTGCTCCTGGAGGTTGTGGGTTCGAAACTCTGCTACCACACTAGGGCTACAGGGGATTTACCCGGCTTCCCTCTGGGCCCGGAGGGATTAGTCCAGCCCAAAGGGTTGGGAACCCTCCGACAGCAAAAAAAAAAAAAAAAAAAAAAAAAAAAAAAACGTTGCATATCTTTTATTGTGAGAAACAGCATTTATGAAAATGGGAATTTAAAAAACATAAAACTCTGCACTTCAAAAATTTTAAAAGTAGATTCCAAATGCAACTATATTTGGAATGAGTGCCAAATTGAATTTGGTGTCAATTCATAAGGAGTAGTCAATGGAGGGTGTGGAGATGAAATCATAGATGGAAGCACATAACTTGAAACCATCTCACCGAATCATTTACATAGGTGCATCAAAATGTTTCACCTGTAAAGTAATTCTCTCATAAGATCATTTCAGCCTGTATGGATCTCACTTATGATCGACTCAACCTTTCTTGTGACACCCCGTCAAAATACACATACATACATATATTAAATCTTGGGGCCGAAAACTTATGATCGACTCAACCTTTCTTGTGACACCCCGTCAAAATACACATACATACATATATTAAATCTTGGGCCTTTCGGCCGCGGCCCCCCCCCCCCCCCCCCCCCCCCCCCCACACCGGGCGGGGTAATTTCCCTTAGAAGAACCATTCTTTAGATTTTGCTAGCTCAAACAGCTCAACATTCTCTTTGTGCAAAATTAATGTGGAGCGAGTTGAGGGCTGGGTCCCATGGGAAGGGAGATTGGAAGGGGAACTTGGACAGGAGGTGTATAAAATTTTAGCCTGGTCTAATACATCCCCTCTAATTTTTTATTTTTTCTCCTTTTCGAGCGGGAGAACGAGCAGGACTTTAGCTTGATTTTGAGGGGGGCAGTAAAAATGAACAGACAGGTTGCAGGAATTAGGGGCATAATCAGATATAACAATAAGGAGATCATGGTAGTGTTTGCTGACCAACTGGTCCAGAAAACCCTATCCTCATTGAGCTACAAGCATTAGCCAAAGGGGTCAAAATCCTTCTACTACTAAGGATCAAGAAAATTATTATCAAGGAGACAGTCTCAGTCTCATCATTTGCCAGGCACTTCAAAGTATAAGATCACTTCATTGGAATTGGAATTTGATGTCTGTTTGGCATATGATCATGGATGACTTAATACTAACCATTTCCATCCTACTAATGATGTGCAGACCATGACTTATGAAGAGATTGACAGGATTCCACACACGAGAGCCTACCTTGGAAGGATTTAGAGGAACTGTGGAGGCAGAGCCACCTTATCTTTTGCATTCCTCACCTTTACTTAATCTGTAATCTCTTTCTCTTAACCCCAAGGGGTTGACCGAGTGGTCAGGACCACGGTTCCTCCCTCTTCCGGAGCTAGAGGTCTTGGTATCGATCCCCGGTTCCCCCCTCTTCAGGAGCCGAAGGTTGAGTTTACTTGTGCTACCACCTAGGGGCCACAGGGGTTTTACCCGGCTTCTCTCTGGGCCCGGAGGGAATAGTCCAGCCCAAAGGGTTGGGAACCCTCCGATAGCAAAAAAAAAAAGTAATCTCTCTCTTACAATAAAATTCACCTTCTAGCAAAAAGTAAATAAATTTATGTGAGGTTTGCACTAGAGTACAACCTTAATTGACCACTGTCCTTAATTTAATTTGGCTCTTTAGCTCCCATATGTTTTGATGGGGTAGGGTCAAGCTTTGGTGTACGGTGTACTATAAATATATATATATATATATAAATTGAGAAATGGAGATCCTCCGAGGGTTTTGACCGATGAATTGCTTTACAATAATGTGGCCGACTATAATTGGTCCACTCACAGTCAATATGATATAAACCCACACAAGATCTGGACTCATACATTGATAGGTTCTTCCAGATTGGGCCTGTTTGACATCTCCCACTTACAGCCACGCACACGGACGAGCCTTGGACATGAACATGAATCTTGGCCCGATGACCTTATATGGTTTAGTTAATAGGTTCTTAGGATCAAGACTCAACTAGGACCTAGCTTTGTTTTTTTGGGGGATTTTATATTACTAAACCCAACTTAGGCCACCCCATTGCTGTGAAGGAACAGGCCAACGAACCATCAGGGGACGGCTCGACTACAACCATCATGGGGTTGGGTGACTTGCGTCAGCACGATGGAGCACATGCATGTGGGCTCAAGTTTTAGTTTATATCAATTTAGTGTCTGTTTAGTCGAATTAAAATACATAGAAATTCCGCTGTTAAAATCAAAAATCAAAAATAATTTTTAAAGGAAAATATTCAAGTGAGAACTATTATATGAGAACATTTTTTAGAGGTCCAACTAGCAATCCATCCAAATATAGCAATTAACAGGGAACCCCCGATAATCACTAATCTCAAGGATTGACACACATCTGAATGGACTAAACTGTTAGATCAATGGATGAATATTTTTTGAATATGAAGCCATTAAACTTGTGCGCCAAGTATGAAGGGATTAGGGGCATGGGTTTGGGGTTAAACTTGATACTTGGGGTGGTCTCACATAAATCTTTCTATTCCTCCTGGTCCCATCCCCAAATCGGGCCCATAATTGGGCCCCACAAAAAAGTTATCACAAATTCCCACCTGAATATTACCCAATTTTAAAAAATGAGCATTTTATCATTGAAAAAAAGAAGAGAATGAGAAATGAATACCTAGCCATTGTTCTTTATTTCTAAATTCTAACCACCTATCTCCAAGGGGTTGGCCAAGTGTTCAGGACCACGATTTATTTCTCTTCCGGAACTAGAGGTTTTGGTGTCGACAAATGGTTCCTCCCTCTTTAGGAACCGAAAGTTGAGTCTACTTGTGTTACCACCTCGGGGTCACAGGGGTTTTACCCGGATTTTCTCTAGCCTCTAGGGGGATTAGTGCACCCCAAAGACTTGGGAACCTTTTGTTAGAAAAAAAAAAAAAAAAAAAAAAAAACAAACTATCCACCTGAGAAGATTCCTATGTATTGATTTTCATCGGTGTTCTAAATGCAACCCATTAATTTGACACCTGGGCACGAACATGGTGGACCCAGACTCAGAGTCAGACCCGAGTTCCATAGAAAGAGGGTGTCTCATACCTGATGCCCCCATTCCATAAATCCATGCCCAGATGTATTTTCAGTTGAATTGAGAGTGATTTGAAGAATCATGTCGAGAAAGCTTCTGTCAAGATTTCTGGGTTTCTTGAGCTCTCGGAATATGGTGGGAGTGGACAAACATGGCAATCGATATTTCACCAGGAACGAAGAGGTCGATGGAATCAGTCTGTCCTCTTTCTCTCCCTTTCGATCATCATTTCTCTCTAATCCCACAGCTGACAGCTACAAGGATTTCAAAGCCTTTTTGTTTCCCTTCTTTGGGCAAAATCTCTCTTTTTAACGTTTCTCACACCTTCATGTTGTTCTTTCTTTCTCTTGTATACCAGTGAAAGAGAAGAGATGGGTTATCTTTAAAGGCGAGGAGGATCCCACTTCCATTCCAGGTTAGCATTTGGTTCCAAAAAGTTTCCATTTTTTCGCCTTTTGATTCATGTGTGCACTTGTAATATATGCAAGATTGGAGTGTTTTGAAATGCACAATCAGCTGAATTGCATTTGTTTGTTCAATCCAAGTAAGTGTGGTTTTGCTTCAAATTTCAAAGTGGGGTTGGTTATCTTTTGTCATTTTTCAACTTGCCTATGAATTGGTAATATCATTGAGTGGGTTGGAATCAATAGACCTAAATACTGAAATTCCTTCTCATCAATGCTTATTAGTTGCTGTCATTCCTGGATATTGTAGTTGAGTGGATATGCTGGTTAAGTGGCCAGCGGAAGAAAGCTCCAAATCCTGAGGTAAGAAGAAGATTTTCTTTGCTTCTTTAGCTGTTGCTGATTGCGTACTCTCTCTCTCTCTCTCTCTCTCTCTCTCTCTCTCTCTCTCTCTCTCTCTCTCTCTCTCTAAGTTGTCGCTGATACCCTTGTTTTGTCGCTGATACCCTTTTTTTGTTTTTAGTGATTGCCAATTTCATGCCTTTTAGTTTTGAGAATGTCATGACTTACAAGATTAAACTGATCTTAAGCTCCTTGTTTTAAGAGGATACCCTCACTTTTAATTTGTATACAGAGCAATCCCTTCACTGATTTTTGTAGTACAGGCTACATCAATATTTATCTGATTTGGAGCTAACTATGTATCAATTTATTTTATTGATGTCTCTTTCTTTCTGTTTGTATTCTTAGTTCCATGAGTTAGAGGATTTAGGGTTAAGGGCATTTATAGCATTGATGCTCCATTATGTGTGAATCGGCTCATGATTTTGGTGATTCAGAACATTGATCCGAAGGGCCTTATTGGTGTCCAGATAAAATTTTACCAGTTTGGATAATGATGATGACGACCAGTTGGGAAGACACAAGGTGACCATTGAATCTTTGGCCCATAAATTACGGTGGGCAAATAGGTACAACAACAGTTTGGGCATATGGGTGAATGGGAAGACTCAAGGTGACTATTGAACCTTTGTCCATTCTGGAGGAGTTGTTTGAGGCCTTCCAAATCCATGGTGAATCAATCAGATCGGACATCAGGGAACTTAGTGCTGGGCATCACCTATTTATATACATCCTGTCAGTCCATTCTTTGGCTTTCTTCAATCTATTTCATACATCTATTGGGTTGCTTTGCCATACCATCTCAGTTATATTGGTTGTTTCATTAGAATAAAAAAGGTCGAAATAATGATAGGGTTATGATGGTTAAGATTGTATTAGATAAGGATATGTGAATGTTATTAGTGCTCATGCTAATCAGTGTAAGCAAATTGATAAAAAAAAATGGTGCTTGGTGTACGCCCTTCAGGTACCATCGATGAAAGATGGATGGCCGGATTGGTGGAAAAACCGGAAGCCCTACATGCCTGGGTTTTCCAATTTTGATAAAATTGGAGTATGTGGGGATGGCTATTGGTGGAGATGGATTGTGGATGGCAATATTGCTAGTAGGACCAATTTGGGGAAAGTTGGATTGAGTTAGATTGAGGGTGGCTCCGTGAAGATGAGGTTTTCTGATTTCTAGAACTATGTGTGCATGATCAGATTGATCTGGGGTTGGTTGAGTTTGTTAGTATTGGGACATTGCTTGTGGGTTCCATTTGATAGAAAATGGACAGTGGAATTGGGAGATATCAAGGGATTGGGACAAATCATTTGAATGATGGGTATGTGTTTCAATTTCAACGGATTTTGGAAAATTTATTTCTTAATTGGAAAAAATTTCCTCAATTTTCTTCACTAAATGTGGAAATGCAAACTAATCAAGGAAAAAGAATTGTCGCACCAAACATGAAAAGTCGAACTGAGTAAAAATGACTAAACAGTTGTATATCCTCAAATTTGGTATCATTAGTGAAAAACACGTATTTGGATTTTACTTTCCTCAAATTCGGAATCATTGCTGAAAAAAAAAAAAAGTCTAATGATTTTACTTCCCTGAAACGTGCTCTTATTCTTTCATTGTTCTGTCTTCGTTCTGATTTAAGGCTATTATTGTTCCTATCTTTTATTATTTTTATGGATTTATGGATGAAGGCTTTTCTTTTGGAATTTCATTATGCCATGCTATGCTTCAGCTGGAGTATATGTTATTAAATAATATTTTTTTTATCATATTTGGGCTGTAAATTCATAATTATCTAATACTTGCACTGATTTTTTTTTCTTTCAAGGAACTGATTGAGCTGGAGGCGAGGCGTGAACGTGTTAGACTTAATGTTGCACGTAAAACATCTATCCTGTTATCCTTAATTTCAATTGTGCATTTTTTCCCCTTCCAAATTTTGTTTGGCTGATACGTTCAAGAGCAATTTCATTTTATTCTCAAAATATTTGCTAATGAATGTGAAAAAGTCATCCTGTGATCTTTCTTATCATAAATTTTTATTGAGACCACAATGTTGGTTGGAGTTGCCAAGGCTTCACTTTTGAAATTTGCTTGAGAGTTGAGACAAAATAGACTGTGTGAAATTAATCCCAGGGTTATATGAATCACTAGTTGAGTGGTTGCCTTTAAATCATCTGGTCTCCAAGAAGTGTTGTCTTGAAGTGGAAGTTTTTATAGTGGCATCCAGAGTTGGCATTTGACCTTATATTACATATTTAATAATTTATTACACATAATTATACAGAAGTTTAATGGTTTTAAGTCGTTGAGGTTTCTTGATTATGTGCATAGAATGTTGACTCTAACGAATGTGCTTAAGCTTTTACCCAAAAAAAAAAAAAAAAAAACCGAATGTGCTTAGGCAATAACCATTGCTGATAAAAAAGAGTGATAATTCCAATTTAGTTCTGAAAAAAATATCTTTATTTTATCTTTATCAGGTAGACTTTATGTAGCATTTATTTCCTTTTATTTTTCTTGTAGTTCTTAAGAAAGAAGAGGAGGAAAGGAAGTCTAAAGAAGGTGTACGACGAAGCGTGACAACTGGTCAGTCATCCATCAGAAGTTTTTGGCAAATTATAAACTTTGCAATGGATTAGACCTGCCCCTAACTATCAAAAGTTGCAACATTTCTAACTTTCTTGCCTATAAGTTTTGCATCATAGCTCTGCATTTACTTTGTCATCCTCTAAAAGCATAACCTGGAAGAGGTACTGCTTTCCATTAAAAGCAAATTGCTAGCGAAGTCGAAGGAAATTTATGAATGGAGATTCCTAGACAGTTCTAGCATTCTTAAACTTCTGACAGAATCACTTTTTTGGATCCTGTATTAGAACTTGGTACCTGTTTTTGATCTATTAGATTTTCTTTGTTAATCTATCATTCTTAATTTTTTTCCCATACCTGTGTGAAGGAGGGCTTTGCCAGATTGTAATCTTCTACAAAAAAAGTTGCTATACTTTGATATGAGTTTTACTTGTTATCTAGAACATCGCTTCTAATAGGGTTGAGTGAAGAACTCAACATGCTAATCCCATCAGTGGGATAGGGTTTCAATGATGATGATGATGTATCATTGTTCTTAATTTACATTTGGATTGCATACGTTAGTTTCCAGGCCAAGAGCAAACGTTTTTGAGAAAACCCCTCATACCACATGTTAATCTTTTTTATTTTTTATTTTTTTTATAACTGTAAATTTTATTCAAAGAAGAAAGGAGAAACAAAGAAAAGAACAACGAAGAGGAATAAAAATAAACACAAACAGATAAACTAAACATCAAGAGAAATGTGTAGCCGAAAAACTCCTTCCCTAGCATAACCATCAGCTAAGACATTAGCTTCACGAGGAATATGAAGAAAAGAAGCTCCTAGCTGAGAAAAAATATCTTGCACCTCCTCCATCAAATCTGCTAAAGTCCATGGATGAGAAGACTTCCCAGAACCCCACTGAATCGCAGAGAAAGAATCACCTTCAATAATTGCATGAAAACCTCCCAGTCGACGTAGTTCACGGAAACCCACCAATAAAGCATACATTTCAGCTCCATTAGAATCAACACAATTCACAAGACCCGCAAAGTTTTTGACAATTTCTCTAGAGAAGTCACGAATAACACCCCCAATTCCACCCATCTGAGTATGCGGAACATAACTGCCATAAAAATTTAGCTTAAGAAAACCATTCGGAGGAGGTTCCCACAACAGATTTTGTCTGAGAATAGAATGCCTTCCACCTTGAAAATGGGCTGGCCAAGATCTATTATGAGCTTCTAAGGAGACTCCAACAAATTCAGCCTTCCTAATTACCCATTTTGAAACAACCCAAACAACGTACCGAACAATCTCCTCAGGAGGTTTGTATTTATTTTGAAAAACACTATTATTCCTCTCAATCCATAACTTCCATAGACCAGCATATAAGGATAACCGCCACAGAATGCGCTCACGAATAGATTTACCCTTGAAAATCAGGCATAACCCAACACATATAAAAAATTCTAAGGATAGACGCTCACACTGTATGCGCATAGTTGCAATGGACCAAAAGGTGAGTCGTCGTTTCCTCATCTTGTAAACAAAGTGGACACCCATTAACAACAAAAAAAATTCTCCTTCTCAATTGATCCATAGTAAGAATTTTATGTAAGCGCGCTACCCAACAGAACACCAAGATTCTTGGAGGAATATATCAATCTTTCACTGCTATGATACAATTGGACTGTCCAGACAATATGAACACACCAAATATCTTAAAATTTAAGTTAATTAGCATCAATATGAAAACAACTTTGATAAGATAATGGGGCTGTTTATGTTTATCATAGACTTACAAATTACCTGTTGGAGGGGATTGAGTTTTAAACATGTCCATGAACTTTCCAGTGGAATGTGGTAGTTAAACAGAAAACCAGATATCCATGAAGTTGCTGGGGCACTTCTGTTTGAGATGTGTTTTCTGATGTTATATTTGTTTAAGGCTGTTTTGACTTTTGACTGCTTCATATCTTGTTAGTCATTGTCCCTCTTGTCTCTTAAAAGGAAAGACTGATTAAAATTCTTTCATAGTTTTTTTTTTCCTTTCTTTTTGGAGACGGAAATTCTTTCACAGCTTCTTTCTTCTTTCCTAATATATATTTTTTCATCTTAAGGACTTTAAAGAAAAAAAATTGTCTTTTTAAAAAAAAAAAAAACTTTTTTATGGTTTCAGGAAAATGCAACAGTGTTCTTTTGTGGTCTCACAGATATAAATCAGGGCAAGATTTATACAAGTCCACATGTACACTTGAAGTTCTTGAGAAGCCCTCTGTAGTGAATGGGAAACACTCTGCTTCAGGTTTTGAGTATTTTCTAGGTTCTATGTACAGGTGGTTGTTTCTCTTGCGTACAAGAGAAACTGAATGTTCAAAATTGTAATATTGCACTTGTTAACATGTGAGATATTGTCCCATTTGTCTTTGTTTTCTTCTTGATGCGCTCTTGGGTGCATAGCATATGTAGCTGGACTTCTCTATTGTTTCTCAAGAGCTTTCCTGGATTGAGAGAGCCTTTTCACTTCTCCATTCCATTCTAGAAATCCCTTGTTTACACAACTACGATGATGACAATGAAACAAAAGCAACAACAATGACATTGACTCAACAACAAAGTAGTAGTAGATCATCATCATCATCATCTTCATCATCATCATCATCATCATCAACAACAACAACAACAACAACAACAAAGCTTTATCCCATCTATTTGGTGTGAGCTATAACAGTAATGGTAAAATTATAAATAGATAAAGAACAATACTTTGATCTAGTCAAACTTTTTTATTATTATTGAAACTGAAAATAGATGGATAAAGGATTATATCTTAATGCATCTTTGTAGCTGTGTTTCTCATTTCAATGTGTTACATTTTCAGCTGAACCAGATTAACCTCTCTCTTTGCTCTTCAAACAGGCAAAGTTGGATCTCCTGACTTGAAAAGTTTCCTTCAACAATTCCCAGGCGCTTCCTTTGATAACAGGAGAGGTAGACCTATCTAATTATGTTGCAATATGCATTTTGGCCTGGCCTGTGTTGGATTCAACTTGTGGAAGGCCTGGGCTGAACTCAGCTTGGCATGGTGGACTTTTGTTTGGCGAATGCCCTTCCTTCGATAGTCCCTCGATGGTTTGGATGCATCAGTCAGGGGCCTGCCTAGATGAATGCCATTCATGAAGGGGATGAACAAATCTTGATATGGATTAGGTGTGGCCCAAAATGTTCTCCATGTCCATCATATCATTCTGACCCTTGTAAGGCCTTAAAGTTTGACAATATTTAACCCTTAGGTAGGCTGCATTTTTGTTTAAGTCAATCTGATGCCCTAATTGATAATTGGCTTCTGGTCTGGGCCAGGTCCATACCCAAATACCTGTGTACCTAGGTGATATAGATAATATATGTATAAAAATAGTACAGTTATAGAAACATATGGTGATAGATAATATATTAATATAATACCGAAATGGATTAGAGTTGGGTCCAGGTCCAGTCAGTTCATCGTAGTCAGGCCTAGGTCCAAGCATATAGTCTAAATTGGACTTGGATCTGACCTTAGGTGACCCAATTACATCTTTATAAAAGAGCTCCAGGCCTGTAAGGTCCGCCAATGAACAATCCCACCCTCACACACTCCTTGGGCCTGGTTAATGAACTGACATTTGGATGACTATCAATTTGGCGTGGATCACAATTCAATAGAGAGGGGGGCGGGGGATGTGTTGGGAATGGGATTTAGGGAATGAAGGGTTGGATTGATAATGTTATCAATTAAAAAAAAGTTTGGATTGATCATATGTGGGCATTACAGGATGGAGCTCTTGTAGCTATTAAAAGAATTCTGCCCTTTCTGGATAGTTTGTGTATGCGTACACCTTACTATAATTTTGTGCTATTGCTAGCACTTTTTCTAATAACTAATTTTATATTTTTATAGATTGATCTGTGAATTGGAGTGTAGGAAACATGTGTCCTTGACTCCCTGTTGACATGTTTGTACAAATTTTATCCTTTCCTATTACATTGACTAAGTCATGGACCTTTTACTTGTCACAAGTGACATGTTTATTCCTCTCAAAATTTGGATTCAACATCATCATCCTCATCCTCCTCATCATCATCTAAGCCTTATTCCAACTATTTTGGTGTCAGCTACAAGAATTTTGTTTTGCCATTTCAATCTATCTTGGGCCAAGTCCTCATAGAGGTTGCACTTCTTCATATCTATTCTTTACTACTCCTATCCATGTCCCCTTTGGCCTACCCCTTTTCCTTGAGGAGCCATCAACCTGCATAGAAATTTTTTTCACTAGCGCCACTATAAGCCTACGTTAGATAATGTCCAATAATGTCCAAACCATTTTAAACTAGTCTCTCTCAATTTATCACCTATTGTTGCTACCCCTAACTGCTCCCAAATGCTCTCATTTCGAATTCTATCGTTTGTTTTTACTGCTCATCCATCTCAACGTTCTCATCTCTGTTACACTCATTTTTTGCATGTGTTGCTTCTTGATTGGCTAATATTTTGCTGCATGGGCCCTAGGTAGCATCCCTATGGCATTTAAATTTATACTGCATGTGTTTCTAAAATTAAATTGCATCCTTAAATTTGGATTCAATATATCGTGCTAAATTTTGTACTGCACTCCTATGGGATTGTATCTAGGTAACAAACCTGAAGAAATAGCATTTGCAACCGATGACATCACCAACGACAGTTCAAGGTAAATATTGTTTGATTCTAGGTCAGATGAGAATAAAGCAGAGCTTAAATGTAAAGCTGATTTTTATAATGCTTCGTAAACTTTCTCATACTGGAATAATCTGTACTATTTAACTCCTATAAACTGTCATTATTACTTTTTAGCCTTTCTTATGTAGGGCACATTTTTAAGGCACCATTTCCATGGAAAAGAAAAGTATTTTTCATGGAGGGTGTGGTGCAGAAATTATCTATGGCAAGTGATTTCTGAGGCGCGTGGGTCTTTTTTTTTTTTTCCTTTTTTTAGGTGGGGGTGGTTGGTGGTGTTCATGTGACCGAATTCCGACCTCTGGAAAACAGAAACATTTTTTTTTTTTTTTTGATAACGGTTAAATTTTATTCCACCAAAAAAAGAAAAGAACAAAAAAACAACTACCGAACAGCAAAGAAAAAAACAACTAACACAAAATATACATCAGAAGCATTTGTTGATAGAAACAATTAAGCATTTAATACCTAAACGTACATTATATAACAAAAAGCTTCACAAATTTGCACATGCTTAATAAAAAGTGTAGTATAGCCATTACAAGATAGTACATTAGGCACAACATAAATGAGAATCAACGTAAACAATGTATCGAAGGTTAACTCGATGAAGTCATTCATAATGCATATCACGTAGCTGCATAGTTTCCATACAAATCATCTGTAAAGAATGATTCATAAAGTGAACCGAAGGAATGCTTCTAACATGTCGTGAAATAATTAGATGAAATGATTTACTAATTCAAAACCATATATAATGTAAATCCTAGTGCTTTAAGAAGTCAAAATATTGTGCGTTAAGTTTAGCATAAACCAAATTATATTCAAAGGCAAACTAGTGCCGTAGAAGTTTTTCCTGATGCAAGAGAAATTAACATTTAGAGAAATGAGAACTTCTATTGATTTCTCAAACTTGCTTCACAACTTGCTTTGTTACAAATGAAAGCCAAGAACCCTATTTATACTCTACTTTGTGCAATCAATGAACAAGATCCATCCACTTGTCACCCACCCAATGATGATAACATTCCAGAACCTACTCTAGAAACTGACAAACTGATGATCTCAGAATTTGGAAGAAACTTCTTCTTAATTGTATTATTTCTGTGTGTCTCCTTTGGAGATCAAGCTTCAATATATAGAGAATTACAAGCCTCAATCAAGGCTGCTAAGTTAGGAAACTAGCTAATCAAATCAATTGCTCTTCTAACTTTAGGAAACTAACTAATTACAAGAGAGAAAATCTAATTTCAGCTGTTACAAGTTGACCCAATCAATATCCACGTGAGATGTGATATTCTGGACAGGATATGTTCATGGGCCTTGGGCCATCTTAACACCCCCCCTCAAATTGATGCGGGAGAATCAACGAGCATCAATTTGCCAACCAAGAATTGATGGCGAGGTCGGGGAAGACCTTTAGTAAGGACATCAGCAATCTGAAGCTCAGTGGAGACATGCGGAAGGCTGATGACATCACGTTTAAACTCATCTCGTATGAAGTGACAATCAACCTTGATGTGTTTAGTACGTTCATGAAAAATCGGATTTTCAGTAATCCGAATTGCACTTGTATTATCTGCATAGAGGGGGGTAGCGCCTACTGCAGGAAATCCAATGTCAGAGAGCAGACCACGGATCCAAAGTATTTCGGAGCAGGCAGCAGACATAGCTCGGTACTCAGCCTCGGTAGAGGATTTGGACACTTTGTCATGTTTCTTGCATTTCCAGGAAACCAGACTATCACCCAAGAACATGCCATCCTGTGGTTGATCTGCGAGTATCCGGACAACCAGCCCAATCAGCATCTGAATAAGCTCTGAGAGAAAGAGGATTTTCTGATGGAAAAAACAACCCGCGAGATGGTGTGCGAATAAGGTACCGAATGATGCGACGAACTGCAGCCAGATGAAGATGACGAGGAGTAGTCATGAACTGACTCATGAGATTGACCGCAAATGAGATATCAGGACGCGTGATCGTGAGGTAGATCAAGCTACCCACTAACTGGCGATATGCGGTAGGATCCGGAAGAAGATCACCCTCCTCTTTACTGAGTTTAACATTCAGTTCTATCGGCGTATCGACTGGAGTTGAAGAAGTAAGCCCAGCCAATTCAATAAGATCAACCGTATATTTGTGCTGATTGAGAACTATACCTTTAGGCGATTGATGAACTTCAAGACCAAGGAAATAGTGTAAGGGGCCTAGATCCTTCATTTGAAATGTCTGATGAAGAGAAGCTTGGAGTGCCTGTATCATTTGTGCATTAGGACCAGTAATGACTATGTCATCAACGTAGACCAGAAGGACAGTAATCCCGGACGAAGCATGATGTAAGAACATGGAAGGATCATACTGGCTCGGATGAAAATCCAAGTGCAGAAGGGCAGCCTGAAATTTCTCAAACCATGCACGAGGAGCTTGCTTCAGACCATAGAGGGAGCGACGGAGCTTAGCAACCAGACCCTTCCCAGATGAGGACCCCGGAGGCAGACGCATATAAACGTCTTCTTTGAGATCACCATGAAGAAATGCATTTTTTACATCCATTTGATAGAGAGGCCAAGATTGAGATGCAGCAACAGCAAGAATGATGCGAACGGTGGTCATCTTGGCAACGGGAGCAAAGGTTGCATCATAATCAATGCCATATTCCTGCCTATTTCCGAGAGCAACAAGGCGTGCCTTGTAGCGATCTAGAGTGCCATCTGATTTTAACTTTAGAGAAAAAATCCACTTGCAGCCAATTGGTTTGATACCCACAGGAGAGGAGACAACATCCCACGTATGATTTTTCTCCAAAGCATCCAATTCATCTTGCATAGCCTGTTTCCAACATTTGTCCTGCACAGCCTGAGAATAGGATTGGGGAATGGAAGAAGAGGACAAAGTGGCCATTAAGGAAGTATGGGAGAACCCATAGCGGTCGGGTGGTACCGAAATGCGAGTGGAGCGACGCAATGGAGGAACTTCAGATGGACCAAATGCCGGAGGTGGACCAGATGCTGGAGGGAGATCGGGAGGGGGATCCCTGGGAGGCCCGTCTGTGGTCCGTCTGTGATACACAAAGTTAGGATTAAAGCGAACAATAGATGTGTCGTCGGAAAAACCAGGTAAGGAAACTAGAGAGGAGTCGTCTGGAGGATCAAGATGTTTTTGAAAAAAATACTTGTTTTCAAAAAACACGACATTCCTAGAGGTACGGATGCGACGAATGTGGGGATCATAGCACAGGAACCCTTTCTGGAAGGGTGCATATCCTAAAAAAACACACTGAGCGGATTGAGCTGTAAGTTTAGTCCGTTCAGAAGGAGGCAAATGTACAAAGCAAACTGAGCCAAAAACATGAAGATCATCATAGGATGGAGATGTCTTGTATAAGCGATAATATGGGCACTGATTTTCAAGCGAATGGGATGGCATACGATTAATAAGATAAGCTGCAGTAGCCAATGCCTCAACCCAAAAACGGGTAGGAACTGATGATTCAAGGAGAAGGGAACGAGTGACATCAAGGAGATGTCTATTTTTTCTTTCAGCGACTCCATTCTGCTGTGGAGTATAAGGACAAGTTCTTTGAGAAATAATTCCCTTGTTTTGCAAAAAGTGTTGAAAATCAGAGGACATATATTCCCCGCCCGAATCAGAGCGTAGGATTTTAATGCAGGTGGAAAATTGATTTTCAACATAAGCCAGAAAAATCTTAAAAACATGAAAGACATCAGATTTGGAATGCAGAAAGTAAACCCATGTGAACCGACTAAAATCATCAATAAAAGTCACAAAGTATTTATAATGAGCATGAGAAAGAGCTGGAGCAATTCCCCATACATCGCTATGAACCAAATCAAAACACTGAGTGCTGTGTGAAGTTGAAATAGGAAAAGGAAGAGTTTTGCTCTTTCCCAGTTTGCAAGTAGCACAATCAAGAGGCACACAAGAAGATAAACCAGTAGTTTTATTTAATAAACCAGAATGGAACAGAAGGGACAAAGTTTTTGAATTCGGGTGTCCAAGTCTGTTATGCCACAATTGGCAGTTATCTCTAATGGAAAAACAAAACACATCATTGTCAATTTTATTCCTAGAAGTCTTGGAAAAATCCAACGGAAACAAGCGTCCACATTTAGGCCCCCTCGCGATCTCCTTCCCGGACATCTGGTCCTGCACAACACAACCAGAAGAAGAAAAAGAGATGTTACAATTATTTTCAACAAGTTGCCCGACTGACAAAATGTTGGAAGTTAAATTTGGACATAGATAAACATTTTTCAATGGAAGGGGACCAGGGATGTCACCGACAGCAGTAATGGGAACATGGCCCCCGTTAGCAGTTTGAATTTGATGAGGACCAGTGTATCTTTGCACATTGGAGAGTGGGGCGCAGGAAGACGTCATATGATTAGACGCCCCGGAATCAAGGAACCAAGTAGAAGATGGAGGGGATGTACCTGATAAACCAAAAGTAGAGAGAGCATTGACAATCATCTGTTGAACCAATTCAGGAGTGAGAGGAGATGAGGGCCCAGGCTGTGAGGGTGCAGATGTAGGAGCAGGCATAACCGAAGAAGCAACATACGCATGCGGAGGCTGATACGGTGGAGTCTGAGGCTGTGGTGATGGACATTGTGGGCGGCGGCGACATTCAGAGATGATATGTCCCGACTTTTTACAGTAACTGCAGACCTTCTGTTTGCATTGAGTTGCAATGTGCCCAAATTTTTGACAACTGTAACATTGCGTTTTGCTCAAGTCACGCGGCGGAGGCTGAGAAGTTTTATTAGCTGAGAACGCGACTGAATAGGTCTCAGCCGTTTGTTGCGCTAAATGAGCCGAGGTCGCAATGCGTTGTTCTTCGCGGAGGAGTTCATTTAAGCATACATCCAAAGAAGGTAATGGCGTCCGATTCATCAGGGCAGATCGGACACTTTCATATTCACTGCGCAGTTTCATCAAAAACCGATCCCTTTGACTAGAGGCCTGAAGATCCTGAATAATGAGCAAAACATCTGGAGCCACGTCAGCATACTTAATACCATCGTATTCCGACCACAGTGTACGAAAGCCAGAATAGTAATCCTGGATAGACAAGGTTCCCTGCGTATATTCAGCAATCGCACATTCAAGATGAAATTGACGTGCGGAATTATCTTGATGGTATACTTTCTTCAGATACCCCCACATGTCTTTGGAAGTGGGGTAAGGTTTGAGATTCATGATCAGATGTGGCTCGATAGAGCCGAGGATCCAAGATTTGATCTTCGCATCTTTAGTAAGCCAAGAGGAGATCTTCTTCTCATCTTCAGTGGGTTTAGGGTCAGATCCAGAAATATAACCCCACAATTCCTTAGCCTCAAGGTATATTTGAAACTGAAAAGACCAAGCGGGGTAGTTCTTCCCCGTGAATCGGATCAAGGTAAGTTCAGATTTTTCCATCTCTAATCGATAATGGTAAAAATAGAGTGAACAGCTATAAAAACTAGCAACGGACAAGAGAAAGTATGTAGGAAGCCTTTCCTGTGAGAAGAAATCAAGATCCAACCAAGCAGGAAGAAGAAACCCAAAACAGCACAGTAATTGTGTAAAAACAAAACCCCAGACGTCCTTGACAGGTGCTGTAGATCCACTACGTGGGTCCCACTTATGGTGCTGGCCAAAGATCAGAGGACAGATCTGAGGAGGCCCACTATTCTGGCTTCTATTGAAACAAGTTTGATCTGATTCTACTGAATATCCAAGATTCTGGACGGTCTTGATGAAAACAGTATTAAAAACTGAAAAATCTCGAGAATGACGAAAAATCCAATCTGGAGGTGCTGAAAAATCCTGAAAAAATAGCCAATATTCTTAGAAATACCAGTCGACCAGTGTGGGATGGTTTCTGGAAGTTGATCTGATGATCTATGGTGGGCCACGCAGAGGATCGATCTGTTGATGTCGCTGGAAGTCGCTGGAAGTCGCTGGAGGTGCTGGAGTGGTCTGATGATCATAAAATCTTGAAAAAATCACCAAAAAATTGGATAAATCTAGTCGACCAGGATGGAAGGGATTTCCAGAGAGGCTAATGACGATCTGAAGTGGGCCACGTCTTGATCTATGACGATCAGGGATGATCTGTGACGATCAGGGATGATCAGTGATGATATCTTATTCCCTGGATACTATGCAAGATAAAAAAACAAGGTTTTCTTGAACTCTGCTCTGATACCATGACAAACTGATGATCTCAGAATTTGGAAGAAACTTCTTCTTAATTGTATTATTTCTGTGTGTCTCCTTTGGAGATCAAGCTTCAATATATAGAGAATTACAAGCCTCAATCAAGGCTGCTAAGTTAGGAAACTAGCTAATCAAATCAATTGCTCTTCTAACTTTAGGAAACTAACTAATTACAAGAGAGAAAATCTAATTAAGAGAATAAGTACAGCTGTTACAAGTTGACCCAATCAATATCCACGTGAGATGTGATATTCTGGACAGGATATGTTCATGGGCCTTGGGCCATCTTAACAGAAACTTCCATACTTATCTACCCTAATCCTACACTTATCCACAATCTTGTAGAACACTCCCATTTTTGAAATAATGATGATGATGATCTCCTAGGGCGCTCCATATATTTTACAAGAATGTCCTAGATAATTCTATACAACTCAAAGACTATCCTAGAGTCTTCCAAAATCTCTTGGACCCTTCAAGGTCGCCATCAACCCATTAAGATCCACACCTCCATCTTCTCACATGCACGTCACGCCACTTGACACAATCAAGATGCTGATGTGACTCCAAGCAGCCGTAGTCCTCGCAATCACTTGTCTAAAGCCATGAGTGTGTGATAAACTGCTTGGATTCAGCTCTGTGGTCCACGTCTGTTTTGAGTAAGACCATTATGTAAAGTTTGTACTTCAGACTGATTTGGATCCAGTCCCATTTGGATCCACATCCGTTTTTTTTTTTTAATTTGGCTCTGTTATTTTGCTATTTTCAGGAAGTGTATCTGTCCATTTCCATAAAAATCCATGAAAAAAATAGGGTGGGGTCAAGTTTTGGGCATTTCACCCTGCCCCATTTATAACACCTTTAGTGGGTTTTTTTTTCTTTTTCTTTTTTGAATGAACTTAATACAAATATGAAATATGTTGTATTTAAGTTTGGTTCACTAACCAAACTCAATACTTTCAGCCAATGTAGCTGAAATGAACTGAAATTGACTATTATGATGCCTTACCATTATGATTTTCATATGCTTCTAAGCATTGCCCAACTAAAATTTATTTCAACTACAAAAATTTTGTTGCTTTAAACCAATGAGTGGTGGTTATTAACTATATTTAGGGTTTATAGGGACTCTGAAGCAACAGCTGAAGGACATGTGATTTCCCCTGACGCTGAACCAATGTAAGTCTTGCCTCTTCTACAGTGTGAACTTTAGAGATGCTTACTTTTAATGCTTTTAATTAGTTTAGTTTTTTTATTCTTCCCCAATCACCAAATCAAAAAATCTGGACCAACCTTGGTGGTCACATAATAGCCCAAGTCATACAAGATGCCTTCTCGCATAGAAAGTGACTTGCGAGGGGCCGTACTGTTGGAACCAAAATGAGATTTTTCTTCCTAATATGTGAAGAAAAATATAGGTGAGATGTACCTTAATTTTTCTGTGATTCTTTAAGAAGTGAAAATCCCACAATTCTAGGTCTCTTTAATATGTAACAACTGAAATGGACAGATGCCCCTTATCATTGATAACGAACGAGGGGAAAAAATACTGTTCAAATGTTTATGTGCATCTGTACGAGTGTACTTATGTGTCATTATGTGTGTTAAGAATTTACAATAATGCGCCTCTATATTCTTGCATGTGCCGTGATAGGCCTTGTATGGGTTTATTGGGTGTGCATGTGGGTGAGTTGTTGTGTGTTTCTGAGCGCATGATTGTGTGGATAACTGTAGTGTTGTGATGGGATCACAACCAACAATGTCAATATCTGCTGTTCTCCATCCATTTAGCAATGTCAATATCCGCTTCTTTCCATTTTTAGATGCCTAATTATTTGATGCTTGGAGATGTGGCCATCGATGTAGGCATCATCTCCAGCAGCCTACTGTTTTAGTGATTGTGTGGCCAATCTTGACTTAAAGAAATGATTGGCTGTTTAAAAATGTTGGCTAAGTGGAGTGTTACATAAGGCGTCAAGTTTAGGTGGGTGGCCTCTTGGGCAACCACTCTGAATGAAGATCGCTATCATCTTTATGGCGGACACTCAGAGGTGTTGGTCTGGCTTCTATGGTAGGGTGGTCCATGATCGGCCAATAGTCCAATGGCGGGCTTAATCTAAACTTCAGTGGTAGCGCTCATGGTGGATGGTTTAACAGTTATTGGTGGTATCACGAGAAATCACAACAGTGCCTTGATTTCTTCCTTTTGTGGTCCATGAAATAGAGCCAACTAGAACGAGGATGGAGTTGTCTTTTGTCATGTGAAGCTAGGAGATGTCAAGCATGCATGTGGGGCTATTGTTATTGAAGGTGACTCTATGGGCTATTGATATGCATTGTTGTGCCATTCACTAATGGCTCGAGTTTTTGGTGTTTTCGGTTGTTAACATGGTATCAGAGCCAGAGGTTACGAGTTCAAAACCCCTAGAAAGCATGATTACCTCCATTTGTTTGTCTGGTATGTTCCCTCTGTCTGTTAGGTTTCGAATTCGAACGGCCTTCCGGTGTGTGTGCGGCGGGCTTGATATACATTGTTGTGTCGTTCTCTAACAGTTCAAGCTTTTGGTGTTTCCGGTTATTAACATGGGCCAAGTGGGAGCCCCCCATCTCTGGAAATGAGTAATTTGTTGGATGGGGCTGAGTCTATAACCTGGAGTTGAGAATTAATTATATTCTCTGTTTAGATAATTCGGATGTGGATTGGCTTTTGAAGAGTGTTGTTATTGCCCATTTTGGGATTCCAGCTTGTGTGAGGTTTGCTGTTTTGTTTTTCTTCACTGCACTTCTTTGATAAGCGTTTGATGGGCCCTATGCTACCCATTTACATTTTTCTCCTTTAGCACAACTTGTTGATGAAATCAATTCTAGATTCAAGAGCTTGCTTGTTAAATGGTAATCTCACTGTATCAGTTGCCCATTCGAGTTCTATGGATTAGCTTCTCTTTCACCAAAACCCTTGCAAAGAAACCATCCGGCGGCTCCTATTCCAGGATCCACATCCCCTCTCTTCTTTGTACCCAAGCTGCAACGGTAGGACCCTTGCCTAGGAACTCTTGCTCCCTTATGTAGCTCTTGATTACTCTTCTTGTCTTTCCTTTTAGATTTAGGGCATGCACCATAACTCATCATCTTGACTTATGGGTTTTTACAATGACACTTAAACTGATTTTCATCAGTAGATTTGATGTGGCATTTGGTGATATCAGAAGATTTGAAATGTCATAGTATTGAAATCAGTTTTTTTTTTTCTTTTTTCTTTTCCCCTCTGATTCTCCCCCTCTTGAGAGATTTGAGTTTTCTTTGTAGTGAAGATGGGAAAGTGTAATGATGACAGGTGAGAGCATTCCCACCTTTTTGCGATCAGTGCCATCTGATGGATTTGGTTTTGTTAACAAGATGAATGAATGATCTGCAGATGAATGGGTAATATAGGCCAAGATAAATGGTATTTATATAAACACACACGCACACACACATGGTTAAATTTCTGTGCGTGTGGATTCCCAGGATAGACCAAAATGGAGAAGCATAATTCATATAGCCGACCCCAATATAATTGGGACATGGCTCTATGGTGGTGAGATATATATATATATATATATATATAGATATAAATATAAATATATATATGTATGTATGCATGTGTATATATTATATGTATGCATATGCTGAATGGTTCTGGTCTGCAAATAGATTTGAGATGAAAGAAATTTGTGGTTCATCTTGACCAGCTTTAGTCATAGGCTGTTTATGAATGTTGGGTCAGGTTGACCCTCATGTGGGTTCAATATTTTACCTTTTTTGTGTGTGAGAGAGAGTACCTTTTTATGTGTGTGTGTGTGTGTGTGAGAGAGAGAGAGAGAGAGAGAGAGTTGTCTAAAAAAATCAACGGTGATTACTAGTGATATTTGCAAATGAAAGTATGATGCCTATTCCATATTATTTACTTTATCCAAAACATTATTTCAGCTCTTCAGAGCCATCAGGATCTGGTCAATCCTTCAAACCAGGAACATGGCAACCACCGACTTGAGGACTGAGTGCAGGGCAATGCCTTTCATCTGTACGTTCTTGCGGCACTGACTTCTGCTAAATTTTTTGCCAGGGAACACTTAGTTTATCCCGAAAATTTCGAACTTAATACGTAGCCAGCTGGGAGATTCAGCGCATCTACTTTGCTTCTCTTCTGCTATCCAATTATACTGATTTGAGATGGAGCCTGTAATTTCTGCTTTCGTCGGTTTTGTTGTTAGATCTAAACATAGATGCATGGGCTATTGTTTTCATCTTCATTTTTTGATAAGTTGGCCATGAAAGCAGATTCAATAATGAAACCAATTGTTTCCTTGTTTTGGAGGATCGTGTTTATCTTGATTCATGTGGTAGCACTAGTATACTTTGTATGCTTTGATGGATTCAGTATGATTAATCAGGTTAAGCAGCATTACCGCGGTCCTTGCATTTATTTTAGAAGTCATTTTCTTTACAGCTCAGACAAACTGCGGCATCTGCTTTGGAGAAGTTTATTCTTGTGACATACGCCCTATAACAAAGTTATTTTGCCATGTCATTGGCACCTGTATTTGTCTTCTTTTTGAAATGGAAAATTAGCATTGGTGTTGGTTCAATCAATAGGAACTAGCAAAGCATGCCCGCGCTAAGTCCGGGCCCAGAAATAAAAACATGTCCAATTTGTGGCTATAATGTGATATTAATTAATGAGAAAATAAATATAAAACAAATAAATATACCATTTATTACGGTTTGAAGCATGGCCCGGCCCGACATTTATACAAAGTAAATATTACTTTTTATATAAATCAATATGAAATTTCAAGTCTTATATCAAGTAATATGTGTAAAATTGCATGTCCCGTCTCTAGGAATTAGAATACGATGACCACTTTAAAAAAAATTATTATATATGGAGCCCATATGTATAACTTGGTTGGATAGAGTTATGGAGTAAGGTGGATTTTTTTATTTGAACTCTTTAAACACCTATCCATAATAGATATATATATATATATTAAAATTTAAATTCACATAAAGAGGCTTAATAAAAGTGGACTCTGAATTGATTGATAAAACTTATATTTTGAAATTAATTTAAAATTAGAGTCTAATTTTACAATCGATTAGCAAATAGAACTCTAATTTTGAAATCGAATCATGAGTATATATTGGTCTCATTGGTCAAAAGTGCTTTGGAGCAGATCTGGCCTCCTAAGTACACTCGTGTTTGGCAGCGGCAGAATACGCGCGGACTGCTGGCTATTAGTGAGATTTGCTGTGAACTTTTTCAAGCTTTTGGTCTCAAAATATCATTTCTGAGAAGGCAGGAGCGTGTGGCACGGTTGCCACTATTGGAGCCTTGAGGCCGTGTGTTCAAATAACTTTACCAATAGAAAAAACAGGGATAGCAAGAATGGCTGCCTGGGACCTCTTATGATCTCCTAGTCTTATAAATCAATCAGATAGACTGCCTATAAAGTCCAAACCCTCAAAATCACAGGCCAAAGTAAACTCCAATTCTATCTGGGCCAACCATTAGATTAGTAACTTTCAGAAGTGGGTTTACATGAATCTTGATATTTCAATTCAATCGTATATAGACTGTAACGCCCCAATTCCGGATACCGATAAAGTCGTTCGAATACCCGAAGTTGGCGCGCTACTTCCCGGAAAATCCGAGAACTTCCAAGATCGTAGGCCCACAGTGAGGTCTAATTTAAAACTTTTTGAACCAAATAGTATTGACAGTTAAATTGCGGAAGCACAATAATTAAGCGGAAGCAATAGGTATCGATATATAAGTAAAGTGTGAGCAGAACTACAGCCTAATTAAAAAGGTTCAATTGTTAATCAAAAGTTAAGTACATGTTTGATTTCTACCCAACTCACTACAAAATACTCTCATAACCCAAAATAAAGAGAACTCTCAAAACCCATGTAGATCATCTCCGCCCTCCGGCTCGACATCCGTGTCGGCCGGGCCCCACGCGAACTCTCCAGCAATCGGCGTCTCTACAAGCGCTAGTACATCATCGGGGATCTCTGGGTCAAGGCCTAAGTACCAAAGATGGGTCAGATCTAAAAGATCTGGCAAGTCACAGCATACTACTAACATAGAGCATATATATCAAGTGAATAGAGACAGGTAAATAAATTAAAGAATGACAAGGTAAAGAACTAGGCAGTTGAACAGTATAATCATGAGGAATCAGGATAATATGAAACAACATATAATCTACTACCAGATGGCACATTCACACGAGCTGGAATACCGCGGGATATTATGCCGCGGCCCTCCCATATTGAACACAGTTGCGGCGGGGAAATCTCACTAGTGCTGAGAATTACTAATCCCGCAAATCACACATCATCCCATCATCTCATTACTCAAGACCGGACACGGTATCACACCGTACGTCTTAACCACACAGCTCATCATGATAGCTCCTCAACACTCATATAGCTCCTACCGGGGATGATCAGTCCACAGGTTGAGCTTAAATCAACCGAGTGAATGATAATGCCGACTCAAGAATACTCTAAGGGTCTGTGTCTGTCTAAGCTTTGCCTTGCATGAACAAGGTCCTAACCAAGTCTCTAAGAGGTCTGTACATCAATCGGTCTATGGATTATATTCTAAGTCCAAGCCCACTCGTTGGATCCATACCAAGGCCCATCAAATCCGTGGCCTGGTCTAAAACCGTCCAAACGAGGCAACACATCCATTTACTACTGATAAACAGTTCATTCAATCCATCATGACTAAAAACCCAAATATAAACTACCTCTTCCAACTAAAGGTACACATCCCACACTTAGGCCCAATAAGGGCCCGCCTAGACGCAGACACGGGTCAGTGATCCCCAAATCATACTAACAGGTCACCTCTAAGATATCCTAGGTTCAGGTCCTCCAATTTCCATTAATTAACAGTTAATAGCTACTCTAAAGATCTAAGAATGATAGCATTAAACAAGGTAAAGTGTGAACTACATATGAGAATCAATGAGGAAATACAACGGTCCAATCCTAGGTAATGGGCCACGTTAGGTTCAGGTCCATCTCCGGTAATTTGATCTCTAAACGAAGTCACTGATGCCATAACAATACTGTGTTTGGTGCTTATGAGTTTACGGGCACCATTGACAACTCTTAGAGGTCAAATCATCTTAGATTAACAATAAAAAATCCTAAACAGTGGACCTCGCGAGTCAAGGTTGAGCTAAACCGTTGACTCGGGCTTAGAACATTGATAAACGTTCATTTGGATGGTCAATGGGCCCCACAACTGATCACAACTCCTAAATGTTGAAAACTGGAAAATCGGAGTTCCCCAAGGTGGACCTGAGGTGTAGTGTGCTCGGTTGACCTCCTGGCCTGGTGGGTCAACCGAGTGCACTGGATAACCTAGGCTAGGCCTCTTGGAAAACTTGTTTCGTTTCTAAAGGTTCCCAGCGTGTCCGGTCAACCTCCTGGCTTAGGTGATTGACCGCATACACCAAAAACCCTAGAAAGGTTGATGTCCCAGCTTTAAACATTTTCTAATGCAAATCCTAAGTATTAAGTCGACCTGGACATAGAGGGTCTGAGTTTCAGGTGAAAAACCAACTTTCAGTTAAATCCTGCAAGAACAGTGTGTACCAGGTCAACCCGGGGCAAGGCCAAGTTAACCTGGCTAACTGAAATGAGTTTCTGCAGGAAAAATTAGCTGAGGGCCAGTTTTTCACAAAATACAGTGTGGCCGGTCGACCAGGTACACTGAAAAGTCAGGCCTGTAGAAATTAACTGAGAACTGCTATCTCCCAGTTGCAGTGTGGCCGGTCGATCGATCTCTGCAGGCCGGTCGATCGGGTACACTACAGGTGGACTCCCTGGTCGACATCGTGCACGAAAACTGGGCAAACACAATCTCAGCAGGTTCTCCATTTTTGCTCGTTTTGCCTCCAAACCACTTCCAATCAGTCCCAAACGTCACCAAATCATCTCCAAACTCCATCCAAACAAAATAAAACACAAATCTACTAAAATGCCCATCAATCCATCACCATTTGGACCCATTGATCTTCCAAATGGGGGGGGGGGGGGGGGTGAAACCCCCATCCATCAATGGTCAATCCATCCAAACATACAACAATTGCTCCAGGTAATTTCTAAGACTGAATAATAACATACATGAACTACAATTACAGAATCAAAGGAAACAACCACATACATTTTATGCTAATAGTATAGTGTACTTGCCTTTTTGCTTGGGAGAGAAGGTTTTGTAAAGAGTGAGGAATATAAGAGAGAACCCAGCCCAATGAAGAAGAAGAAGAAGAAGAAGAAGAAGAAGATACAGCAGTAGCAGCAGCTCCTAATGATTCTCCAGCACAGTAACAGTAGCTCTATGAGAAGAATGAGAGAGAAAGAAGATGAAGTAGTAGCTGCTGCAGCTCCAAGAGGAAATCCTAGCACAGTAACAGTCTCAGCTCAATACTTAGGGAAGAAATGAGAGAGGAAGAAGAGAGGAAATGAGAAGGAATAGTTGCTAGGGTTTTCTTGGGGTTTGTGCTGGATTTATAGCTTAGGGAGGGGTGCCTAATGACTGCATTAACCTTTAAGTTAACATAGGATTATGGTTAGGGTTAGGGGCTTTTTGGACTTTGGGCTGGAAGGTTCTAGAGAGGATGCACTTTTATCAAAAACCCCCTCTATAGTTTGCTAAAACCCATACTAAGGGCCTCTCAACACTAACAAACCCTAGGATTAACAAAAACACCCTACTAACCACAATACTAACTCAACTAAGCTAGTCTAACTATAACTTAGGAAAATCTAACTAATCACCCTAATTAACCCCTAATTAGCACAATTAGCTAGTAATTAGCAATAATTAGTATTAATTAGCAATAATTAGCATATAAAATAGCAATTAGAGGGCCCACAAAGGGTGGGGCCTCACATAGGCCACACCCTTCAGTTAAAATATTCTAATAACGTATTTTACAAGTAATCAATCGTCAGTGGGACCAGGTTCACTTAGAGTGAAATTTGTCCCCTATCAAAGTACAAAAATGGAAAATTAAAATAAAATAAAATTTAGGAGTTTTTAAATATTATTGAGTACATGAATCTTGATATTTCAATTCAATCGTGTATAGGCCACACCCTTTAGTTAAAATATTATAATAACGTATTTTACAAGTAATCAATCGTTAGTGGGACGAGGTTCAATTCGAGTGAAATTTGTCCTCTATCACAGTACAAAAGTGGAAAAAATTTAAAAAAAATAAAATTTAGGAGTTTTTAAATATTATTGAGAATAACATCAATTCAAGATAAGTAATACATTATTTATTATTTAAACCCCAAGGGGTAGCTAAATTGGTGTAAGACCACAGTTTGCATCCGGATGTTGTAGGTTCGAAACTGCACTACCACACTGGGACTACAGGAGAATTTAATGGCTTTCCTCTGGCCCGGAGGAATTAGTCTTAGCCTAAAGGGTTGAGAATCTTCCGATAGCAAACAAAAAAAAACATTATTTATTATTATTAAAATTTTATTTAAAAGGAGAAAAAAAGTGTAATGAACTTAGTTAATAAAGATGTAGATGAAAAAAAATATCACTACAGCTGTCTGTATTTATGAATGAGAGATGATCCACCTCATTTGCTATAATGCCAAACAGTATATATGACATTAAAGAGCATATATGGTAACCACTGAGACAAGGAATGGTAACCTTTGAACCTTTGACTTAGGGGGCCAAAGAATATATATGCTAACCCTTGACTGGGGAGGCACATTCTCAACCTATTAGTCCAAAATCAGGGTCTTCTTTACGTGTTGAATTGTCAACGAATTGGTTAGGTATACAGGCTTCTTGTTTAATCTGATTATTTATCAGGTTAGATTTGGTCTAAATCACTAAGACCAGGCCCAATTTATTACATAAAAAAAATTTAAATCCACTTTTTTCTTTTTTTTCCAAACTCTGTATTTGACGAATTGGGTTAGTGTGTAGACGATAGTTTTGAGCAGAATTTACCACTAGGTCAAGGGTCAAGTCCATATTTTTAGACTCATTTGTGGATTCCACCAAAACTCAACATTATCCCATGGTTGTAAAATGTAATTCCAAAGCCCAATACCTTGAGCCAAAAACATAATTAATGGGGCCCAACTTGGTAAATCCCAATAGTTAAACATAATCAATCCTGTCTCCTCCTAATATTTACTAGGGTTTATTATATGTCCATTTCAAGTGCTCGAAAGAGGATCCGATTTAACCCCAAGGGGTAGCTCAGTTGGCCTAAGACCACAGATTGCACCTGGAAGCCATAGGTTCAAAACTATACTATTATTCTGGGGCTATACGGGAGTTTACCCTATTTTCCTCTGGCCCGATAAGCCCAGTCCAAAGGATCGAGAATCACCCATACTACAGAAGGAAAAAAAAAAAAAATGAGAGAAAAAAAAAAAGGACGAACCTATCCGGATTCCAAGCCCAAAAACAAAGGTAAGAATCTAACCCACTGTTGTTGGTGAGTTGGTGAACAGGACCGGGAAAACGACCATATTCAAAATAATAAACCACCTATCCTCTCTCTCTCTCTCTCTCTCTCTCTCGCGTCTATATGTTTGAAAATGAAATCCCCCCATTCTCTGCATTTCTCTTCTCTCTCACCCACATTCCACGTGATCTTGCCCTTCGCGTCAGGATCACATTCACACGGCACCCAAGATCCAATCTTTATCAATCTAATCTGCTGCAATTGCTCTCTTTCCAATCCATATACATATTGTTATTGTTATTGGCAAGAAGAAGATCAATCCAATGGGTCTGGGGAAAGCTAGGTCGAATTTGGTGGAGGATCTGATCAAGAATGCTGGAGGATGCGCTGTGATCGACGGTGGATTCGCCACCCAGCTGGAGTCCCATGGTGCCTCCATCAACGATCCTCTTTGGAGCGCCCTCTGCTTGATCACCACCCCTCAACTCATCAAACGGGTTCGTTTTCTACAAAATCTCTTCCAAATCTCTTCTTCTTTCTTTCCTTTTCCTTAAAGATAATAAGAAGAAGAAGAAGAAGAACCATGTCATTTGTCCAATTAGATCTGTAATTGGTTACTCATTTCTTCCTTTTTGGCATGAATCTGATCAAATGAATGAATAGAACATTGTTTCAGACTGGGCTGATACATACCCAATGTTTTGAATTGGTTGTTAACTGTAATTTTATAACTGATCATCTTAAAGACTCTATTTGCAGGTTCATTTGGAGTATCTGGAGGCAGGTGCAGATATAATAGTAACTTCATCATATCAGGTTCAACTCTCTTCTCCAGATAACTTTGTGATTATCATATATACTGCAAATTGTATGACATGTATGCTGTGGGACATAACTTGTACTTGTGTATCTGTATTTTTCAAAACCACCACCATATGAGTATCTTATCAAGAGTAAATTAAGTTTGTGCTTATTTGTTATGAACTGTTATGATTGTGGATACTTTCATTGATTTTTTGAAGGATTTTTGGGCCGATTTTAGGTGAATCTCCTCGCTGACCAATTAAAATTCTAGAAAATCTTGATCTTGTTCTGTTGCCCCTTTTTCTTTTTTCCGGGATTGTTTGATTCAATGCGGCGCATTTCAGTTTCCTAGTAGTAGAGTTATTGACTGCAATACTTCCAATGCAAGTCCAAATTCGACAAGATCATTAAATATCTGGAGTTGAGAATTTTTTTAAGTTTCCACGTGTTTTAGGTGAATTTCCTCAATGACCAATTAAAATTCTAGAAAATTTTGATTTTGGGTTTCATTCATAGTACAATGATTTATGGGTTTTTTTTCCCAGGATTGTTTGATGTGATGTGGTGCATTTCAGTTTTCTAGTAGTGGAGTTGTTGACTGCAATACTTCCAATGTCAGTTCAAATTTGACAGGATTCAAATTATTATTATTATTATTTTTAAGTTGGGAACATAGTCCATTAGGATGTTGATTGCAAGTGAAAAGAAGCTTTGCTTAGATTGCCTTGTGCTAATGATCCTTGTGTGGTGAGTTGGAATCTAAGAACCTGGCAGATATTTCTTGATTAGTCCATTCCATGAAGCCCAAAGTTACGCATATATTTAAGTAGTATAAGATGGCGAAGGAGATTTGAAATTCGAATTGACTCTTAAAACATATTCACAAAAGGTACTTTTTGCCAGGGTATATTAGTTGTCTTGGGAGATCATGCAGTTTTGACAAGGTGACATATACTTTGATGATTATTAAGCGACAACACGTGGAATTCTGTTTGAGTTGCATCAACATCAATGTATTCACTCTTGTTTGTGCTCAACGAACAATGGGAAGTGATCTATCTATGTAAACTATATTTTTTATATACTCGGTAGAGTCTCTCCTGTCATTAGGGGCTTGCCTTCTCCTCGCTCCATCAGTATGAATTCTGTTTGTTTTTGTTAATATTCATTCATTTTGGTTATATTTCCATAGGCAACGCTGCCAGGATTCTTGTCGAAAGGACTGTCCATTGAAGAAGGAAAATTGTTGCTTAAGAGAAGTGTCCAACTGGCTCTTGAAGCCCGAGATCAATTCTGGGAAGTGGTGCAACATACTTCTGAGCACAGGTACAATCGTGCTTTGGTGGCTGCATCTATTGGAAGCTATGGAGCATATCTTGCTGATGGTTCAGAGTATAGGTACCTATTGATAATTGCTTATGCATGACAGCATGAGATACTGTAGGATGCTTTTTTTTTTTTCCTGGTAATCCTATATTTTGCACTATTTTCTTAAGGTGCTACTGGACAATATCTCCCCGTACCAATCTGGACACTCTAGGATGCGTTTGGCCAGTTAAAACTAGCTGGCAAATTTACAGTTGAACAAACAACTTTGTAGATACTAGTAGCTGTTAAACTCATCAGAATGGCATCTGAGATTTTTTTTTAATGCTTCCAGTGGGAATTATGGACCGGATGTGACTTTGGATAAGCTGAAGGACTTTCATAGACAGCGATTGCAAGTCCTTGTAGAGGCTGGGCCAGATTTGTTAGCCTTTGAGACCATCCCCAATAAACTTGAAGCTCAGGTTCAATCTTGTTGCTGTTTGCTGTTGTATATTTTCTGTTTTGGAGCCTGAAACTTCTTTCTATTATAGAAACAATTGTGAAGACATGGAAATTTTATGAGATCTGAAATAACTTTTAGAGAATCACACTTCTTCCTATGCTGCTCCAAATGCTGTGGTAGTTTTTTAATCTTCTAATGCATGCCAGATTTGTTAGTTTTGGTGTGCTACTTAATGCTCTCTCTGTGTTTGCTATTTACAGGCTTGTGCTGAGCTACTTGATGAAGAAAATATCCAAGTACCTTCTTGGATTTGCTTTAGCTCTGTAGATGGTGAGCATGTATCCTCAGGGGAGAGCTTAAAGGAATGTCTTGACCTACTAAATAAGAGTGACAAAGTGAATATTATTGGAATAAATTGTTCGCCACCACACTTAATAGAAAATCTCATCTGCAAGATTAAGAAGGTAACATAATGATGACACATCATAGAAATTTTACTGTGGTTTAGATAAAATTTCTGGTGGAAGGTTTTTTTTTTTCTTCTTCGTTCTTTCTTTCTTTCTTTCTTTTTTTTTAATCTTGGACATCTAACTATAGCTTGTTCTTATATTTTCCAGCTAACTGAAAAAGTAATTGCCGTTTATCCAAATAGTGGTGAAGTATGGGATGGTAGAGCTAAAAGATGGTTGGTGAGTGTTGGAGATGGCCTTTTCTGGCCTTTTTTCTCGTTAGTTTATTTATGATTCTTTTGTTGCATTTCCATAATGGTGTTTAATTTTATGCTCTCGTGGTCGTGGGGCTTCCAATTCATTGTTATTTTCTTTTTGCTAATGAATCATATCTCCTATTTTCATTGACAGCAATCTGATTGTTGTGAAGAAGAATTCGAGGATTTAGCAAGAAAATGGCACAAATCAGGTGCTACCCTTATTGGAGGATGTTGTAGGACAACCCCTTGCACCATACAAGCTATTTCAAAAGCTCTCAAAAGAAGTTCTTGATCCAATGATGGTCAACCTGTGCTTGGCTATGTTCTTTTCCTTTTCTGTTTGAGGTTAAAATAATTATAATTTTGATTACTTTTGATCATTAATAATGTAGTGTTACTTCACTTGTCATTGTCCACATAACACGGACAAAGTGTTTTTTCTTTTTCTTTTTATTTTTCTTTTGGGCTACCTGTTCATTGGCTGTTCTTTAATTATAATGATATTAAATTTTTGGATTTTCTTAGACAGAGTAAAGTAAATGATGTGTTAAATTAAAAGTCTAGTACTTACGATAATGGAAAACTTTCTCCTGTGAGCAGACTGCATTTCGTTCATATGCATTCAGCTCATGGGGCCCACTTAGAGCATGCTTGTCATGGGAAACCTAAATTATTCATATTAGAGCCCACGATGTCTACAGTTCAAAACAGAATAGAAGGAATTTATTACTTTATTTTTCTTAGTTACATAAGTTGAGGCAAGACCAGAACCAGTATAACAATCTGTTGATGGTACTCTCTCTCTCTCTCTCTCTCTCTCTCTCTCTCTCTCTCTCTCTCTCTCTCTCTCATATATATATATATATATATATTCATCAGGCCTTTGATGGGGATCTGGGTGAAAAGTTTAGTAAGGCTCTAATCTATCGTGGGATCCGCTTGAATGCATGACAATCAATTTAGACGGGCCAATGGAAAGGTTTAGATGTGAGTTATGGCTAGGCAAGTATCAGGTCAAACGTATTGCCATGAAATCCAATGGTGTCTAATGACCACAGCATCGTGAAATTAGGAGCAGTAGGACGGTGTTGTAAAGAAATTGGATTACCCATGAATAACCTTGTATGTGAAAATCCAAAAGAAATTCATGGTCTGATGAGCTCCATCGAGTCATTATTTTATTAAAGAGGTGAAAGATGAAGGATGCTATGAAGGGTGAAGGATATGGCGCTTGCGATAGCTAGTTCTCTATGAAGTAACTAATGTGAAACTTGTAGAATTCACTTGGATGTATGTCAATTGTGATTTATGAGGAAGAGGAGAGAGTTCAATGCAAGGTTGTCTAAAAACCATGTCAGTTTGATTTTTTAACCTTTGCTAGGACGTCCTTAAAGTTTTGACAATTTTCGGTGAGTGCCTATTCATGAAAGGATAATGGAGGTGAGGAGGGTTGGATTGATCCTAAACGAGTCTTACAAGAGAGATAATAATTGCTTAATAGTGGTCAAGCCATCATTTTGGCATCACTCACAACCTAACACAAATGTTGGGAGAACCCTTATTTTAATGATGTGCATGTTTTGATTCAATATATGGTAAAAAAGTGGAAAATCTCACAAAAAAGATCCCTACAGATTTTGTTGATGCAGTTATAAAAAAGAATTGAGAAATATTAGTTTCTCAAAAATAGGGTTTAAGCTTTCCATTGAACTGTCAACTGTCAAAACCCACTAAGCCACTTGACCTCTCTCCTTTTTTTTTTTTTTTTCCAAAATGATTAAAATGTCCCAAAGTTCAGCAATTGTAAATCCTTACAGATTTGGGCCGGTGGAAATCCACATTTCACATTTGTGAGGATTTTCAAGTCGGACCTCCCTTCGTGAGATTTAAAATCCTCGAATTTTTTAGCTTTATAAACTAAGACAATTTTCTCAGCTATATGCATTGATACACAATTATATCAATCCAAAACTTTCAGTAAAAACTCCTCATATCTACTGTAGCGAGGAAATCTCAAATCTACAAAATTTTTATAAATCCCCCAATCATTACCAAATGGTTTCAGCCACTAAGCCCAACACTCTCTATTAATATATCTTTTACGAAACAGATTCACTTGGATGTATGTCAACTATTCGGGATTCGGAATTATTAAAGGGGAGATGCTCTTACGAGTCTCTCACCATACATGAGAGGCCCTCACATCCATATCCAATGAGGGTCTCCACCCCTATCTCTCATATAAGGTGAGAGATATTTTTGATAGGAGCATCTCCCTATTTAAAGTCTCCTCTCTAACACTCTATTTATATTTTTTATATCCGGGCTGGGCCAAGCTTCGGCTCTCTACCATTGAACCTAGCTATTAAACGGGCCTAAATAAGTGCCCGAGCCCAGCCCGATTACAAAACCTTGGGCCCAAGCCCTGCCCAAAAGCGGAATGAGCCTGGTCTGGGTCAGGCTAGCCCAATCCATAAACACCCCTAAACTCAAATGTTCGTTTTTATCTCTTCTCGTGTCAGCCAAAGGTGGTTGGGCCCACCCAGACCAATAAAAGCAGGGGAGTTAAAAATAAAAATAAATGCAGCTGATAGGACCCGTGGATCAACCACTGGGCCAACCTAATTGGCTCGGACCTCACCATTCATCAACTCCAGTTTAAAGTCCGTCCTCTCCCTCTTTTACTTTACTTTACCGTGGGCGACCATATCAGAATACTTTTCAGCCGCTCGAAATTAGGGCATTTTTCACTCCTTTCTCTTTCTCATGCAAGATCTGACGGTCGACACCAAAGCTCCTTCTTCATCTCATCACATCATCTTCGGTATTTTATCCAAAAACAGCTTCCTCGATTTTTTTTCTGCTTTCCATCTGTCTCTCCTTCTCTTCTCCTTTTTTCCTCTTTCGAAATCACCAATTAGGGTTTAATTAGAGTGGATTGATTTCTAATAGCAAAAACCCTAAAAAGTGAGTTGCAACACAGATCTGTTGCTAAAGCAAAGACTTAAACTTTTATATGGTTTCAATGAGAAGAATCAATCCATCTGTCAACAAACGCATTCAAAGCTTTGTTCATGTAGTTACTTTGCAAGTCTTTTCATTTGGGCTTTCTTCTATTCACAGAGCAGAGCATTCTCTAATGCGTGATTGATCGCTGAGTAAAAAGTATTCACATGGTTTTGGATTCTGAAAACCTGCATATGGGTCATCTAAAGGATACTGAGTTTGCCACGGAGAACAGGCGTCGTAAGCGAATTAATGGAGGTCAATGCCAAAGCAGTGTTGGGTGTTCATCAGAAAGGCAGGGATGTTTGGAGAGTGAAGGAATTTGCAGCAGAGGAATGCGGCCCAATGGTAATACAATGACAAGTCTAAATGAGAGGATTCGGCGTGATAATAGATCAGAAAGCAAATCATCTACAAATAGTGTTGTTGTAAATGATAGCCATGCTGATTGTGATGGTGAACAACACCCTTTTCATGAATCTTCATCACAGAGATGTATGAGGCAGCAGAATGCCCAGACATTGCAGGATTTGTATAACCAGCAAGAGTATATTGATGAAGACGAGGACGATGACAGTGACTGGGAACCTCTGCAAAAGAATGCAGATAGAAAGAAGTGGTTTTGCACCAACTGTACGATGGCAAACTATGACGACGTTGTGCACTGTAATGTATGGCCTTGTATCTCTGCTCTTTTCGGATATTGTTGTTTGAAAATTAGAATTTTATAATCTTTGTTGTTGTGTATTTCATTTAAGTGACAGCATGATAAATTGTTGGTGTCTTTTCCCCTCTTATTTCGGGTGATGTTGTTGAAAGGAGATAGTTCTGTGTACTTTCATTTAATGCAGGTTTGTGGAGAATATAAGGAATCAGAGATCCTTAGGCTTGGTTTTTTTGCATCTCAGCTCTCACCAGGAGGTTACAGTCACATTCAGTCAGAATTAATAAACAGACATGAAGGTTGTTACATGTTAATTAATTGTGTTTCTATTTAATGGACGGTTTTGTCCTAGGTTATTATTCTTGTGGAGATCTTTTCCTTTAGACAGTTTTAGCATCACCAGTTGTTTGCAATCTTATCTTGGTAAATCTTTAAGCCAACCCTATTGTTGTAAAGAGGTCGTTGCAGGGTACGAGTTGTACATTGGATGGAACTTTAGTGTTTCCTAGTGGTTGAAGCTTCTTCATCTCCTTTTTTTTTTTTTTTTTTTTTTCTGAGGGTTATGATCAATGTTTTAAGTACCACCATGGTTGTGCTTATAGACTTAAGCGTTTAGATGGCTTGCACACCAGCGGGTTTGAATTATGAATTATTAAACATTCACTCGTGCCTTATCCCTTTCTTTTTCCGTTTCTTTTGTTTGTCTTAAAAAAAGAAAATAAAGCCATATTGGCTTTCTTTTATTTCATCCATTGCTGTGAGTGTTTGTAATGGTTATTAATTAAAGGTTTAAGGAAGATTAGGTTAAAATGAAAGCATTGGCAATTCTGGTTGAATGTATTTTTTTTTCCTTCTTAAAGGAAGTGCCGTGTATTTTCAAGCACTAGAACATGATTCTACCACTTTTTTCTTTCAGTTTTTTTTTGAATGATTACCATAAAAAACTTTTTGTAGCAAGTTATTCCAGTGAACAATGTTAGAGGTACTTTAGAGTCTAGAAGAAGCTAGCTCAGATATCTTACCTTTGAATTTTGATCCATTTTAAATGTTCATCATAGCTCGCTTGAAAGATAAGTATGAATTTCTGGGTGCAAGCCATTTGCTGCTTTGTTTACATCTCCACTTTAGTTGTTGACTTCAACATGGAAACAAAGAAAAATAATTTGAAATAAATGGTATAACAACATTATACCAAAACAAGAAGAAAACTGAAAAAGAATTACAAAAAACCGGAGGCAAAAGAACCCGAGCGATCCACCCCTAACTTTGCCAACGTGTCCACCATCTCATTCCCCGAACGAAACACATGCTTAAACTCCACTTTAAGATGACAAGGCAATAGCTTAATTTCTTTAAGGATAAAATGAAACCAGCGATCACTTTATCAAAATGGGAATCCGCAACCAAATGCAACCTTGCAATGCCTCTAGCACTGCTGATACTGCTTTAGCATCTTGCAGTGTATCTCATGCTCAAGAGGACAACATCTGACCCCATCACTACTAATTATAAATAATTTATAATTGCACATATTACCCTGAATTAATTAGTCTACCTACACTCTTCCTCAAATTGTAGCATGGATGTCAATCATGCCGACTTGTCACATACAGGCTGAAGTTGACCTCTACTTGTCCCTTCAGTCTAAAGTCTGTCAATTGATCTTCCGAATAGACACACATTAATAATATATGATAACTTCTTTTGATGCAACTCATTCCTTAACAATGTGAATATCTGCCTTAATATGTTTTATGTGCTCATGATAAACTGGATTAGGTGAAAATGTGAAATATAAATGGCTTGCATATTGTGACATAGCAAAACTTAATTGGAAGAGATTACAAGAAACTCAAATCTGTCTACAGATTCTTTAGCTGCAAAAGTTCACAAACTCCATGTGCTATTGCCCCATAATCCGCCTTAGCACTTGATCTAGCCACCACATGTTGTTTCTTACTCTTTCATGTAACAAATTTTATACCCATAGAAGAACAATAACCAATGGTAGATCTCCTGTCATTATGTCACCTTGGTTGGTCACCATTTACATAGATTTCAATATCAGCATGACCATGGTTATTTTATAATATCCACCGTCTTACATGTACAACTATGTAGATTCATGTACTTTAACGTACTTGAATATAAACATATATAATATACTTTTTACAATTATGTAGATTCTTGCACACGGGAAGTAGCCTTTGGCAATTGCACAGCAGTTGGTTTTGATGAGAGAATGTTGCTTCATTCAGAGGTACTCCAGTGCATTCAGTCTTTTTTCTTTTCCCTCCAGATGACCAATCTACGACCATTTTTCTTATGTTTGTATCTGATATGTGTCTTTGTATGTTTAATCCATTGATAGCAATTCAATATTCCAGTTTGAAAATCAGTACATAGCACTTTTGCTAATTTCTGCTGGAGCTGAGAAAACGAATGTTGTTTGGTCAAAAGGAGTTGTTGGGGGTGAAACTGTGTTGATGAATGTGGGTGCATGCTCTGTGATGTGGATACAAGAAATCAAGACTTGGCTAAAACCAAGTTCACTCACGTTCACTCATTTGAGTTAACTCGGTTTTGGTAGAAAACCTTCCTGTAAACTGAGTCATTATAGTTTTGGTGCTAAGGCATTTTCTGTTAGTTCTTATTTATTTTCTTCAAATTTTATGGAAGTTTTAGTTCAATATATTCTTAGTCTTTGTTATTCTTTAATAGATCTGAAGAAGTGCAACCTATTTGAGGATTTGGCTCAGGATAGATTGGAATGGAGAAGCATAATTTGTTTAGCCGACCCCAACATAGTTGGGACAAGTCTTTGATGATGATGATTATTCTTTTAATACGACTGCCTTTTTTCTTTTGAAATTGGAACCCTGATCATTTAGTGAAAATGAGGGCTTTGTGAAATTGAGTTTACCATGTGGCGAACTGTGAACGTTCTGAACAAAAAAAATTGGTGCAGAGTGGTTGCTCTACCTTCTCTTTTTCAATGAAGATGTTAGGGTGAATGCTAAAACTTGTTATTTGAGTGAAAATCACTTAATCAATGTGTTTTTTTATTTTTTATTTTTGCTCAATATATAATTATTTTACCATGTAAATCCATTGGAATCTGATTGATTTATTCTAATGGTAGAATTGCCATTTGCCGCACATTATACTGTTCTATGTAGCACACAAGTTTTGAAGTTAGTTATGCATATCTTGAAGGATTTCAAATTGTTTTAGGTATTTATTGTGCTAAAACAGGTTGAAATGAAGTCACGCCCACACCCTGAAAGGCCAGATCGCCTTCGCGCAATTGCTGCCAGCCTAGCTACTTCTGGTGTGCTGTTCAATTTTAGTCATTGCTTCTATTTTATTTTTTCTTAGTTAATTTATTTTCTTTATTTACATAGCTGTTTTCATCTTAGAGATCTGGTATTGTTACAACAGGAGTAGGTGCTTTTATGCGCATCTTTAAAGCATTTAGCTAAAATTTCAACTCAAACAGGTATATTTCCTGGGAAATGCTTTCCGATTCTTGCTCGAGAAATTACTAAAGGAGAGCTCCAAATGGTAAGCTGTCACCCATTTAGTAAAGCGAATAGGTCTTTAAGGTGTTTATTTTATTTTGTTTTTTGGAATGGTGTTTATACCTGTGTGTGCATTCCAATTGTAGGTAGAGTTCTTTAGTGGTTTAGCAGCTCAAAAGTTGTGGTTGTTTTTGAATGCCAAGCCAACTATTAATAATTTCTTAATTCTAGTCTTCTATGGAATGAATGATTACATTGTGCTCTCGTTGGAGGTTCTTCCTGCAGACAAAAAGGAAAAATTGGAGATCAATAATCATGGCCTTTTTTTTTGAATGGTGATTATCATGGCAATTTCTTGGGGTCTCTTCATCTAGTGGCCATGGAAGTTCCTTTTTTATCTCATTGAAATTAAATGAATATCTTCTTCTCAAGTGGTCTCTAAGTATGTGAGGCTGTCAACTAATGAAATGGCGGACTAGTTGCCGAAACAAGAATTTCCTCTGATTGCTTCTATTTTACTGTTATTTTCTTTCTTTTTTTTTTTAATTAGTTTTCATATTTTATATGGTATAATTCTCTTATGCCTATGCTTCTTTATCTTGTTGGTTTATTTCTTCTAACATGTATTCCCTTCTAATATGATTTAGTTACTGATAAAAAAATCACGGCAATTTGAAGTGTTACGATGGCATAAAGCCACTTTTAATCTCTTTTAACTGATTAATTGATTTGAACCTCTATTCTACAGGTCCACTCTCTAGAGCACATAGAAGCCGTCGAATGCACAAGTTCCATGCTGGCGAGGTAAAATGATTTTTTCTTGCGTATGCTATAACAAGATGTCCCTCTCCACCCAACTGTGTTCTGCTTGTAGTCCTTCTGGGTGGTTCTCTTCCACGGGTTTTCCACCTCCATCATGGATATTCTTAATATATGGGTATAAAGTATTGTGAAGCACAAAGCATTGATGAATTTGTTGGGTTTTATCTTTCATGATTTTTCTTCTTTTTAGAGATGTTTTTTTTCCCTTTAGTTTCCTTTGAAGAGGAAGGGTTTGTAAAGGGTTGATTTTGGTGGTTTTAATGTGGGTGTATCATCGTAGCACCCTTCTCCCAGGTGAAGATTAAAATTGAAGCAACCTAATTTATGTAGAAGAAAGAAGAGAAGGAAAATTAAAGAAGAAAACTAGGATTTTAGTTAGAGAGAAGAATTGGAAGAAAGAGGTAAAAGAAGACATTGGTGTTCGAATTAGGGTTGGGAGACTAGCTCATAATTTAATCCCATAGTTTTTTGTATTTACAATATAGGCCCCCGTGTTTTGTAGAATTACAAAATAGTCCCTGAAATTTATAAAAAACTAGAGAAAAGTCCCTATTTGTTTCTCAACACTTCCCTCCAGTAAAGTTTGTGGGGCCTACTAGAATACTAGATGCAAGAGGGCTTTAAGGGTCTAGAGATCTATAAAAAAAAGGTCCCTTGGATGTTGCCAATTGCCCTATCTAAGGCAATTAAATGGATGGTTAGCAAGGTTCTTATTATAGAGATCTATAAAAAACAGGTCCCTTGGATGTTGCCAATTTCCCCCTCTAAGGCCATCAAATGGATGGTCAACTTGGTTTTAAATTTTAACCTTTCAGAAAAAAAAGAAGAAGGAAGCATGGTTTTTATTTTGACCTTGTGTTTAAAAATCTTTGATCACATAGCCAACAACCTCGTCGGACTTGATTTCTTTGTAGATGGCTAGATCCCGGCGTCCTCTTGTACTAGTAGGCCCTACAAACTTCACCATGTGTCTAATTTTAGTTGGTAATTACTGTAGTCTCATAATTTCCTCAGAGTCTATTTTTATTTAAAGGAATTTGGATGAGCTAGCCTGGGCATGACAACTGGCACGGCACGACCCAGCTAAGGGTGGGCCCAGCCGTGCCTGGGCCGTGCTGTGACCAGGCTGCTGTGGCTCAGCCCAGCATGGCCCAGGGCACGGATTTTGTTTTCAGGACATGTGAAAATTCTCATGCTTGACAAGCCTGCCCTTTGAACCATGATGTATTGCAATATGTTGGTTTTCAGGGCCAAGTTGCAGCGATTATGAATTTCAGCCATGTGTACCTACCAAAAAAAAAAATCAGCCATGTGTTTCACTATATTATACATACCTCTATAGAGGCTGGTCCTTTTTTTCTTTTCAGATATGGCAGGTTATTTAATACTTGAATGTTCATGCATGACATTGAATTATTATTTTCTTTCTGGAGATTACCTTGAGATGTAACTGTACAGTTTTCGAGTGTGGTTGAAAATGAGCATGGTACATTGTTGCATTTCAATGACAGCTATTTTACTCAAGACACGTATGCTAATGAGCATTCAGCACGTGCTGCAAGACTTGCAGCGGGATTGTGTGCAGATCTTGCTTCTGCAATTATGTCCGGACAAACCAAGAATGGTTTTGCTTTGGTACGTTTATTCCTTTCTTTGTCCAACCATTAAAATTGCTATCTCTATTAGTGGGAAAGACGGTTTGGTCCTATTTAGTTTTTTTTATATGTATCAGGTTAGGCCTCCTGGTCATCATGCGGGCATAAAGCAAGCCATGGGGTTCTGTCTTCACAATAATGCTGCGGTAGCTGCGTTGGCAGCTCAGGCTGCTGGTGCTAAGAAAGTGTTAATTGTTGATTGGGTAATATTATCACTGTTGTTCCTTTATATTGATTTTGCCTGGCTCACTTTAACTGGTTTTGATGTTTTGCCTTACTTTTCTTTTTCTATTTTTGGTAAACCTGGAGTGCTTTGGTTTTAGGCACAACAAAGTTCTATTAAGTTTTTTATTTTATTTTATTCTCTTGACAGGATGTACATCATGGAAATGGTACACAAGAAATATTTGAGGGTAACAGATCGGTGAGATTTAAGATTATCATGTCAAAATTCTGTATTTATCTTTGTGTTGTGTTTCGGAGTGTTAGGTGTCACAAGATGCTGGTTGAAGTGCTTCTTTTCTCTGTTAAATTTTTTTTTCCTTGATTAAAAAAAGAAAATGGGAAAGGAAAGAGGTACCTGAATTTATTTTTTAGAGAGTTGAAAATGTAGGTATCTCACGTCACTCTGTTGGTGTCAAATTCAGGTTTATCAAGTCCACTTTAGCTAAATTTCCTGTATAATGCCTTTATCTAAAACCTGCCATTAGTTCAGAAAAATGGAAAAAAATCTTTGGGATTTCTGTATGGAAGGAAATGAATAGAAGATTCATTCTATCAAATGGGAAGATGAAGTAAAGTCTAAGGAGGGTGGTCTTGCTTTGGGAAGAGAGTGTGGATGGTGGTGGTTTGCAGAGGAAGAAGAAACCTTATGGAGATATATTAATTTTTTAAAAAATTTCAACCTGTGGGTTGTGGACCAGATACAGGATGCATTAGTAAAGTGTGTGGTGTTTCGAAGTCTATCTTCATGTGGAAACAAGTCGTCTGGTAAAGTCAGAATGTCAGGAAGATTCTCTGTTCATGTACAATGTCATGATTGACTAGTGTTGGCCTGAGTTGGACTTGGAAATGCAATGGTGTTTTTGGTTGGTTGATCCAAATCCTCCCATTCCATGAAAGAAGCATCATGAAACGACCCACTCATCAGCTTTTCAGGAAGAATGTATGTTTGGGCTTCTATTTTCTGCTGAAGTTTGGTTGGTTAGTCCACATCCTAAGAGCTTGTCATCCTCGCTCTCTTATTACATATGTCCAAGTTAAAATAGAAACCTTTCACAATTGAAGGTGCATCTATGGGGAGCTTTTCATCCTATCTTAAAATCTCAATTATAGTTTACTTCTTTTATACTATACAAAATTATTGTAAATGCTTGTTTTAAATTAATAATGCTTTTTTTTAACCCCTTTTCATATCAATGATACCTTTTGTTTCTGATAAAAGAAGTGCATAGTTATTTTTGTTTAGTTGCTTATTGTGTTAGTTGCTGTCACCTGTGTATAAGGGTATTTTTGTCTGAATAACAAACTGCCTTTGAAATGGTTAGGAAAGTTACTAATATTAGTTTCACATTAGGGATATATGTTGGCTGCAACAAGACTGAACTTGTATGAGTTAAAAATGCATAAAAATACTAATCAAATTACCTATTTTTGGAGTATAAATGGTGATACAATGATGACTTAAGTCATTTGGATCCTCTCTCCTTTGGGGAAGCCTATGAGTGTTTCCTTATGAATACTCATTTCTGTAGTGTGTAGACTTTGATTCTTAAAAACAGTCTCAGAAACAAGCTAAAGAGGTGACTAGGGGATCTAATCTAAGGAGGATTGAGGTCCCCTCTAAAGAGTTCCCCAAAATTGTTGACAACAAGCGTTTACGTGGGGAATAGGAGAGTGTGTAATCCATGTTAGTGGAGAAAGATGGAGAGATCTAGAGGGGAAATCTTAAGAAAAGTTGTTACGCTATGAATCTTCACTCTTATGCACTTAAAAAGAGAAAGTTATACTATTTCCTATTTTGCCCAATGTCACCACTTCCAATATTTTTTCTTTTACTCTAATTGCGTACTGAAAAATATTTTCCTATTATAACATTGTTCAATTTTGTTTGTGTAAGTGTAATGCTATGGAAAACTTTCGAACTTGCATTTACTTTTGGTCAATTTACTTTTAACCAATTCATGCTAAAAAAGTCCCCTGCTTGTTTAGGTACTGTATATATCTTTACATAGACACGAAGAAGGGTTATTCTATCCTGGCACTGGAGCAGTTAATGAGGTAATACATTTTACCTTATTTTTTTGTCATATTCTTATGGAGATCTTCTGTTCTCTCTTACTCGCCTGCATATTGGTGCAAATAAGGAGAGATAATCCCTAAAGTTCCCAGCCCAATTAATGAGGTGGGTGTGTGTATGCATGTCTGTATTTTTTTTTTCATTCCATTACCAGCACTTTTCTGACTCTTGTTAGTAAAGCTTCCAACCCAGTGAAATTAAGAGATTTTATTCCTATTAGCTTGATGGAATGCATGCGTTAAATGTTGTTGGATATCCTAGCTTATTGGATGAGAGCGGTGCTTGCACACTATCAGTCCTTTCTGAGAGGTGTTGGTGCAAAACATACATACTTTAGATGGGGTTCTCGTAGCCAATGAGCTGATTGACTCGAGGAAGCGTTCTATTAAGGAGGGCGTCAATTCCAAAATTGAATTGAATAAGGTGTATCTTCATGTTGAATGGGAATTTTAGGATGACGTGCAGGATGTGCTTTTGTGATAAGTGGAGAGGGTGGATATAGGAATCTCTTCCACTTCTTTCTGGGCATTTATTAATGGTTCCCCTACTTGCTTTTTCAAAGTGTCAAGGGGGGCTTGGACAAGTGGAAATTTGAGTTGGCAAAGTTCTAATACCTGACACTTGACAGCCAATTTTGCACAACCCTCCTATCCATGGATGAAAATAGTGATAGCAGTGGGCGTAGCTGCTTGTCGCTGAAATACTACGTAGTGGTGTGATTTGAAAAAATCATCAAAAAAATTAAAAAAATTTCCAGAAAATCCATAATATTGGAAAATGATGGTTTTTTTTTTTTTTTGAAATGGTCATTTGTATTGATCAAAATCTTTACAGCATAAAAGAGCTATACTGAGAAGCGGCTGAGAAAGATCCCAAACAAACAGCCACCACCCAAACAAGATGGGGACTATACATAGAGGCGCAAAGGCATCCAAAACAAAAACAGGAGAAGAGATCCAAATCAAACAGCCTTGATCTCCCTCCAATTGAACATAATTGCATCAATGGTTATGCCCCAAAAGTCTGGAAGATGGGGGACCCAAGAGGCAGCGCAAAATTTCATTTTGAGGATTAAGTCTTCTTGGGTGGAATCGATCCCTTCGAAGCATCTTCTGTTTCTCTCTTTCCATAGCGTCCATATGCAAGCCAAAAACGATAAGCGCCACATAGTATTACCTTTGGAGGTGTTAATCGGACAAATCCACTCTTGGAACAACTTAGGTAAGGACTCCGGAAGAACCCAACTGCAATTGAAGGCAGAGCAAATGTATGCTTGGTAGAGTAGATCCCTTTCCAGAAGGTAGAGCACCTTTGGGAAGGAGGGGAGATGTCCAGTTCTCCTCACTTTGTATTTGGCTAGCAAAATACTTTTCCACAAACCATCTGAATCTGCCCCTAGTCTCCTAAGTCTTTTTTCAGCAAAGCTTGATTCATATTCTTTAAAGGACAATGCCTAGCCCGCCAGAGTCTTGGGGAGCAAACAATTCTCCTATTGACCAGGTGACTTTTCTTTGATTCCTCACGACCCCGCCAAAAGAAATCGCGTCGAAGCTTCTCAATGCGGTCAATAATAGAAGCGGGACGATAGAATGTGTTTTTCTTACAAAAGTAACTAAGATAAGGGGGTGTAGCGGTCTCCTCTTTGTATGAGGTTCTGTTTCGTTGTTGAAAGTAATAGTAATGATAATTTTTTTCACATGCATTCATGTTGTTTAGTTATGCTAATGTAGAAACTAATGAAAGGCTTATAAAAAAACAATGTCATGAAGAAATACCATCGAAATAAATAATGCACCAAAGTCAAGACTTAAGAGTTAGGGCTTAGGAGCTCAATAGCTTCAATTCAGCGAGATCCTATGTGTTTTGGTGTTCCTTTAAGCATATAGAAGGTTAGAAGAGTTGCGTAAAAATGCTATTTGGAGAGAAAAAGGAAAGAAATAAGATTTAATATGTATTTCAATTTTTTTTTGGAAAGTAGCTATCAATCACACTCCGTAGCAGCCCTGTAGTGGTCCGTACCGGCTGATATGGAAGAGAGCGGCGCTAAATTCAATTTAGACCGCTGCACCCGATATTGTAGCAGCCGCTATTTTGATTCATGCTCCTATCCCGTGCTTGGAAACATCACATTGATCAAGTATTGGAACATGGTATAGTTTAGAAAATATATAGATAGGGTAGTTTTTTTCCTATAGTTTTCCACTTAAGGCTTGCGTTAGAGGAAACCATTTGCACTCTTTGTTTGGCAGCCGTAGATTTCTGTCATTTCTTTATTCCCCAACCTTTGGCTTCATAAAAAATATTTAGTGTAAATGTCATCTTATAAAAATGTCTTTTAATCGAAGTGGCACTCGACAATCACATTATAATCTAGTATCTGGCTTGCACTCTGCCCTTTTTGCACTAATCTATTAACAATATCTTTATGAAGGCTTCCATTTTGTTTTGTAGGTACTCTAAAGTAACCAAACGTAACACATTATGCACTAATTGGTTTTCAATTTTGACTAGATCCTCCTCCCTAATCCCAGAACTACTTAACATGCACTCCATATGTTTTGATTTTTTTAATTTCTAACTACTTGAATTAAAAGCCTACTTTACCAAGGTTCCGGGCTCTTGTTTACTTGCTTTCTTACTAATTAGCACCACATCATTTGTAAATATCCATGAAAGAACTTCCTCCACATCATTATCATCTTCATCATAAAGCCTTGTCTTAACTATTTTAGGGTTAGCTACATGAATTTTGTTTCTCCATTCCAATCTATCTAGGTCTGAGGCCTTGTCTCAACTATTTTAGGGTTAGCTATATGAATTTTGTTTCTCCATTCTGATCTATCTTGGGCCAAATCCATGGATAGGTTGCACTTCAAATCTATTCTTACTACTTCCATCCACCCTTCTCTTGAGGGGCCACCAACCTGCAAAGAAAAACTTTTCCTCACCGGCACCGTTGCTAGCCTATGGTGGACATGTACAGACCATCTCAAACGAATCTCTTAATTCATCACCTATTGACTTTACCTCTAAATGCTCTCAAATGCACTCATTTTCTATGCTTTCTTTCCTATTTTACTAGTTATCCATCTCAAAATTCTTATCTTTGGTACACTCATTTTTTTGCATGTGGTGTTTCCTGATTGGCCAACATTTTGCTCCGTAGTCCATATTTGGTCTAACGTCAATTGTCATGTAAAATTTTCTTTGCGATCTTTGTTGGTACGTGCCGACCTCGAAGCACCCCATAAGCAAGTCTCTTTTGTAACCATTGCGCTCTTATCCTATGTTTGACATCATCTTCAATCTCTCCATCCTTCCTAATTATAGAGCTAAGGTATCGGAAGGAATCTCTTTGTAGTAACTGCCTCAAAAATATCTTATGTTTATAGTTTTTTTCTATTTCTTGGTTGGATGATGCATTTATCTATTGAGAGAGGGGGTTGTTATCTGTTGCTTAGATAATTTTTGGTGATATCAATCTCTTATGATTCTTTAATATATTTGCGATCAGTAGTTTTTGGTGTCTCAAATCAATGTTCGTAATTCTGTCTTCTAATGCAGGTGGGGATTGTGGGTGCTGAAGGATATTGTGTTAATATTCCTTGGAAGTGTGGCGGTGTTGGGGATAATGACTACATTTTTGCTTTTCGTCATGTCGTGCTTCCTATAGGTTCTTTTCTCGTACTTTTCCTGCCAAGAAAATGTGATTAAAACTTAAAATCCTTACGTTTTGAGGAAAAATGTTATGGGGCTGAAATAAGCATGAGTAAGGTTGAGTCTATATTAATCAAGTAGGATAGTGGAAGTCTTGATCCTGTTATACAATTAAAGGTCTTGGGCGTTGGTGTGTTTACATAAGTTGATTTGCTATAAAAATGCGCATTAACTATGAAATATCCATGTACTCAAATGGTGGAATCCATATACACTCACAGGAATTTTCAGGAATGTACTGGTTACTTGAATAGCCAGGCCTCTGGGAGCCCACCTGGGTCCCTTATATGATTGATCTGAACCCCTCACACCTCTCTATAAAAGGACGCACCCCTTTTCCTAAATTATCACCTGGCCAAATTTTACACTCATCTGAGTTCTGTACACCTTCAAAGTTATAATGCAAAAGTGCATATAATTATTTTATCCGACAGCTAGGAATTGTCCACTTTGAATTTAAGCATCATACTTAATAGCCAATACTCTTGGTTGTGACAATAATGACTTACCCATAAATTTGTTTTAAGATGAATTGACTGAGGATCAATGACAATTTGCATTTTGATTCCCAATGGCATTAAAGAGTGACTTGTGCATTACCATAGTCTGCTTCTGATTGAAGGCCTCTGTTTTTGAAAGGCATATTTTAGATTTTCTAGGCAATGCTTGTGCTCTAACTGTTCTAACCTAAACTTCTTGGTGCTTCCTGTGTCAACTCTCACCCATTAATTGTTGATTTTTTTGACAGTGGCTCGTGTCTTCTGTCATACGTGAAGCACAATATGATGTACAAATAAGCACAACATGCTATTAATGCTGTTTTTGTAGTAACATGTTTCTTGCAGGATGTCACAACTCATGAATATGATTGCATTTTCCATCTGTTGCTCAATTTCTGTGTTTCATTATGAACGTTTTCCATTATAAAACCTTACAATTGCGTATGCTTTTACTTTGGTTATTTGCTTCTTTTAATGCATACTATCAGTAGCTGTTTTATCAATTTCTTTCTCCATGATCAGTAGCATTGTATTGCTTCAATGCATGTTACCTGTTTTTTGGGTCACAGCCTTAGCATGTTATGTTTTGTGAATTGGCATTTAATGGCAGCTTTAGAGTTTGCTCCTGATCTAACCATTATATCAGCTGGATTTGATGCTGCAAGAGGTGATCCTCTTGGTTGCTGCGATGTAAGGATTCTTTTCTTTCTTGAGTAAGTGAAACTTTTGGTTCATTTGATTTTATTGAGATCTTTACCATCGAGATACCTAGATATTCTTTGTTCAGTAGTGGTCCTTAAATTTATGTTTGTATGCTGTTGGCGCATGAATGTAAAATTCATTCTACTTCCCTTTTTGGGTATTCACGAGTATCATTAATGCAGGTAACCCCTGCTGGCTTTGCTCAGATGACCCATATGTTGAGTGGGCTTTCTCATGGAAAACTGCTTGTTATTCTTGAAGGAGGGTTGGTGGTTTACCCCTAAACATTAATTATAATGTTAGATATGGATAATCTTTTATTGAGGTGATCTCAGACTAAATAATCCTTTTTTATCATTTGCAGTTACAATCTTCGGTCAATATCATCTTCAGCTACGGCAGTGGTAAAGGTAAGTACTTGCCTGAGCAGTCCTTAATTTTTGTCCTCGAGTTGTGGTTGTAAGAGAGGTTGAACTTTAAGTTGTTAAAAATAGGCGTATGTTATCAGTTGTATGCATTGGACTTTAATCAGCATCACCACCAAGTCACCTAAGTTTGTGTTGATTTTACTGATTGTCATGATGAATAAGTTATGAAGTTATGCATTTAAAAAAAGAAGAAAATGAAATTACAGTCTTCTTCAGCCTATATAACTCGGACATGGAGACAGTGTTGGAGTCTCTGCTAGGCCTTTTATGAGAACTAGGCTTGTATTTATTTGAAAAGCTCCAATCAGCTTCCATTTCAATTAGTAATTCTACATTTTGTTAATTTTACATTTTTATTTTTAACTGGGAAACTTGAGAAGAGTATCTCTCAGACAGAATCTTGAAATTGGTAATTGCAGGAAAATATTTTTAAAAGAGGTAGAATATTTAACCATTCAAGAAAAAAGAAGGTAGAATATTGGGAGTTGCACTGGAGAACAGATTGATGGTAAGACAGCTTTTTAGCAATGAAAATGGTGTGAAATAGTGGGCTTTGAACAAGAGTCCATACCACAGTTGGGGGTGCTCATTGTTGCTACCACATTGCAGGTTGGATTCATGTCACCAAACCAACCAAAAAAAAAGAAAAAGAAAAACTTGAGTGCGAAATTGATGGGTCTGTCTGAGAAGTAGGTAGTTTGGGTGGAAGATTCTTATGCTAGTAACTAGCAGATCCTAGCCGCCGATGGCTTAACACTTCCCACTTCTAGAACTGGGTCTATCAATCTCAGTACTGGCAGCAGTCAACATCTTTCTCTTCCCAATGTTCATTGTGTTCCTAAGGTTCTTTTTTTTTTTTTGTAATGGTAATGCAATTTTATTAAAAGCCAACCAGCATGAGAGACATATACTGAGAAGCTACTACAGGAAAGCAAAGAAAATGAAAGCAAACAAGAAACAAACAAAGCAAAGCAATCAATTAAAAATTACATATCTCGATAGAAAGATTATCTCTCCCAACACCGCTTTTAGCCAAACCATCCACCACTTCGTTAGTCTAGCACTTCACAAGGGAAAAGATGCCAATTCCAACACCTCACAGATATCTGCCATATGCCATGGATAAGCAGCCGAACAAGAAGCCCATCTAATTACATAGAAAGAGTTTCCTTTAGCAATAAAATTACTAACACCCAACCTCGCAGCTTCTCGAAGATTAGTCCGTAGAGCAAGCAGGTCAGTCTTATTGACCAGATGGAAGCCAGAAGGACTGGAGAAAGAAAGATGACTAGCACCCAAATTATCTCCGATTAGACCACCAATTCCTGAAGGACGTGGATTACCCAAAGCACTGCCATCGAAATTAAGCTTTAAAACACGTGGCTGTGGCGGCTTCCAAGAAGGAAGAATTGGGACACTGAAAGAGGAGGCCAATTCTTTCCAATATCTCAAAAGCAGATCAATTGAGAAACCTCTGAAGGCAGAAAGAACAGAAACCCAGAAGTCAACAGTAAGCTTGACTTTCTGCTCACAAATCCTAATTCAGCCGGTCAACTTGTTGAAAGCAATTGTTCCATTTACTTTTTCTCGTGCCTGTGGTTAAGGACCAGTGAACTAGAGCAAATACTGATGTTTGTAGCACAAAACTGCATGTCATTAGTATGTCTGCTTCTGGCAATTGTGGCCTTTTGATATAATAGGTGGCTGCACCTATGATCAGTGATTAAAAACTCAGCCGAGTCTGAGTCGTCAGCTGAGTTGCATAGTGAAGTATCCCAGCCGAGTATGTAAGGTTTCAAAACCCCCCTCCTGGGATTGAGAGGAGTGATTCTATAGAGAGTTTGAACTTTCTAATCTTGGTAACTGAGATTAATGGCATTGGGTGCTGTGATTTGCATAAATGGTGTATTTTTGACAGTCAATCTATTAGTTTTCCAAATATTGACTGTCACATAACTCATTCAAAATAATGACAATGAAAAAATAACCACAAGTATTAGCATATTAATATTATAAAAAGTGATTATTATGTTCTAGTACTAGACAAACATGCCAGTTCTGTATCGTTGCAGTAGTGATGTCATTTTGTTAAAATTTCCAATAAGATATTATGTGTGTGTGTGTTTTTTTTTTTTTAATACTTGAAAATTTATTTAGTTTATGACATGCTTTACTTGATAACAACTGCCAAAGTTCATGTAAGAAAACTCTTCTTTTAGTTCAATGTTGGACAGTAATGATACCAAATCCGTTCTTTCCAATATTCACATGAATTATACAATCTAGCAATACTCACAACTGTGTAAATTCAGAGGCTGTGGTGCATTTCTATATTTATTGTATGGTTCTCTTGTAATTCTTAATGCAATCGAGTCACTTCTTTTAAAGGTACTACTTGGTGAAGGTCCTAGATATGAATTGGATGATAAGCCTTCCAAACATTGTTTGCGGACCGTTTTGGAAGTCATGAAAGTTCAAATTAAGTATTGGCCCATCTTGGAATCGAGTTATTCTGGCCTGCTTTCGCAGTGGAGGGCTTTATCTTTTCAAATCAGAAGTGAGTAACATGTACACTTGTTCTGTTCTTTAAATTCCATAGCATCACCATGTTTTAGCTTTTTAGTTTAAACACCAAAATTGGATCTACTGTGCTCAAGCCACATTTCATTAAGGATTCTCTCTGTTTCTCCCTCTTTTTTTTTTTGTCCCCTGAAACACATTCCTTTGTACTTTTGATGTTATATACTGTGTTTATTATGTTATTGACATAGAAGCATACTCGCTACCTCCCCATGAGTTACAATTAATCGCAATTATACAGGGAACACGTAGACAGGCAGTTCATCTAATGGCTAAACAAATTGTCCAACTTTGAGGCTTAAACCATGGGCTGAAATGATCAGACTGCGTGCATTTTTTCGCACACAGAGGGGACAAACTTTTCTATCCCCTCCCCACATGATAACTTCTAAGCCTAAAATATTAATGGTTTTAGTGTTAAATTGGGACTGATGCCTACTCATGGGGGATAGCTGACTGTGAATGGCTTGGATTTCTCTGGAGTTTGTCCCACTCTACATTTCCAACTGTAAGTAGTTGGATGGGTGTCAAATTATAAGTGTGAATTGGATTACACCTAAGTTGGGTCTCTTTATAAAGTTGTCAATTGTCAAGTATATGTGTGCATTGTCAAGATTGGACATGCCTGTGGAACCCATCCCGGGCATCCTGACAATCAATCTAAGCACCCATACCCAAGTTTTCATTGGCCTTGGATTTTGATCATTGAAAAATGCATGCACTCACTTCATCCAACTGCAGGGCCGCCCTCTAAATCATCTTTCTGATCGGATGGTTTCAATTTTTTGTACACTCTTGGGTCAGAGGGTTCTTGATTTCCCACCTGCCACAATCCAAATGCATGTATGCTGTTGGTCCCCACAAGCCGGGTTATTCCTTGTTTAGGCAGTTAATGAAAAACTTAACATGCACATGGACTAATGCCGAAATAATTTCTCTTCTCTAATATCATCTAACAGCAGTCCTGCAAATGTTTCTTCTTTCCCACTTTTGGAATGGTAATTGTCATCTTAATCTCATCCCATCAACTAGTGTCGGGTAGGCTATTAAGAATCTTAAAAGGATATTATCTTTCAGTTATTGAGTTATTGTACCCCTCTTTTTTTGGTGCATTTAGAAAGCAAGATCAAGAAAACAAAACGGATTTACATACCGAAATGGTGGAAATGGGGCCGCAAGAAGTCGATCTACCATCTTTTCTATGGTGGACTACGGTTGAAGGCCAAGGGATCCGCAAAACGCATTGGCACCTGATATCAAATTCGGGTGCCCAGTGATGCAGACCTTGTACAAGATATTTGTTACCATCGGCAAATGTTCTATTCAAGATGAACATTTTTATCTTTTTCATATGACAACTGAACTGAATTGGTAACTGTTGATCGATGTGCAGCTGTATGTTTTTGTTACTCTTTAGTTATCAGAAACTAATGTTTTTTAGCAATCTACCATGCTGCAAAACGAGATTTTCTAATACATCAACTTTGAAGCCTATCTGCGATTCACTGTGCAAGTTATACCACAAATGTCTTGTTACACTCTTAACTGCCAAACTTGATATTTGGTGGGTGGGAGAGTGGTTGGTCACCTTTCCTCCACCACCACCATCACCTTCATCATCAAAGTCTTGTCCCAACTATGTTGGGATTGGTTATACGAATGTTGTTTCTCCAAATCTCAAAATTGCTCAAAGATGTACATACGTGTGAAATTAAAATTAAGAAAAAGAAATTCAACACCTTTCGGATCTGTTGGCTGCCTAAAATCCCAAAGCAGATATAAAAGAAGCGAGTTTTTGACATGACACGTGTGCTGTGTAAATGAAAATGTATGAAGTTGATCTTTTTCATTATATTACGTGTGTAATATTTCTCATCTACATGCATTCAATTCCAAGCAAGTATATATGCCCATTTGATAATGAACTACTACGCTACTAGCATGTGTGTGTGTGTGTGTATATATATATATATATATATATATATATATATATATATATTTATTTTGCAGGCACACTGCTCCCCTCACATGCTTGCAGCTGATATTAAGGAGGGCTGCAGTGTAGGGGAGCAGCCCTCATATATATATATGTATATATAAGGATGTGCTCTTGTGAGAGACACTCTCACCTTATTATGAGAGATAAAGGTGGGGGTTTTAACATTTAAGTTGTTGACATTGGATATGGATGTGAGGGCCCTCACCTTATCTCTCATAATAAGGTTATATATATATTTATATATATTCTAATTCCATGTAAACAAATAGGCACGTTTGAATCAATTATTTCTTCAATCTTTTAATTCCATGCAAACAAAGATGCTCATTTGAATCGATTTTCCATGTATTTTGATTCTATGTGGGTGAACAGGCCTATTTGAATCAATTTCCCATGTAAGCAACCAGGCTTATTCCATCAATGAATTTTGATTTAATTCAATTCCACACAAACAAACAGGCCAAGTTGACAATGAAGTCCTATACAATCCAACTCCAAGCAAACAAACATGCATGTTCCATGAATGAATGTTTATGTATTCCAATTTCATGCAAACACACACGGCCATTTAACAATGAATTTCTATATTATGCTTTATTATTATTATTATTATTTTTTGATAATAAAGATAGAGATGAGCTTTATTAACTGGGAACAAAATATAAAGTATACAAAGTAACACCTCTGGAGCACAGACCCACCATTTAGGATAACTCACATAGGGGGGACCCTTGGGAGGGGTCCGAAAATGCTACAAAGAAAGCATAGTAACGTGTGTGTATACAAACACAAAATTAACAACCCTCGCACAATCAGAAGATAACTCTAGAAAGAGATCAATTCGACACTTGAGATTGTTGGGACTCATAAGGAGGCTCATGCCTTTATCAAAGATGATGGGGGGGCAGACTTGAGTGCCATTATGAATAAATCTGTTACAGGCGTTTTAGATGGACTGCGATAATCCCGTCTATTCCTCCAACTCTTCTTTGAACAGCACTTCCATTAAGGACTTTGTTACCAACTGAAACTCTTCCATGGAGACGTGACGTTTCTGAAGCTTGGTGCGAGAAAACGACCATACACTACTTGCCACTGGACAGTCCCATAGAATATGGGTCCTCAAGGATTTTCCTGGCCTTGGATGCTGAGGAGTCAAAAGGGATGTGGAGAAGAATTTGGAAAGTAAAAATTCCGGGTAAAGTTCGTCATTACTGATTATATAATTCAATTCTATGCGAATACATAGATCCATCCGCGTCAAATATTTCCCTATGTATTCTGGTGTGATGCAAACAAGCAAGCACATTTGAATTAGTTACTTTCTATGTAATTCCTACTTACATTCAAACAAATAAGCCCATTTCGTCAATGAATCCATATGTATTCCAATTCCATTTAAAAACTGTGCTTGATTCTATGCTAATAAATGAGCCCATTTGATAATAAGAATTATTATTATTATTATTATTATTATCAATTTTATGTGGATGAATAGATGATTAGACAACAATGAATCCTAACATATCTAATTTCATGCAAATTAAATGGGTCCATTTGAATACAGAGGTTCCATCGCTATACAAACATGCCCAATTGTACGATAGATAAAAATGGATAAAAAATAAAAAAAATTATTATTTGCAAAGCTGCTACTTGGGAGTCACACATGCTCTTTATACTTTGGTGCCCAAATGGAAGTGTAATGAATACATGTGAATCATTTACCTAAACAAATTTAATTCAAACAAACATGTACTTGCACAAGTGATCCAATTGCCTTTTGTAAACAAGAAAAAAAGAAGTTCCCATTGCTTTTAATATGCTATGATTACTTTCTGAATGAGAATATCTTCTTAAACAGGTCCCAAGTTGTTCATGGAACTTGATTAAAAAAAGTCCTCAAGTTGAAATTAACCATTGTTCGCCTAAAACCTTTGAGACTCTTTGCCCCAAGTCCTAAAGCTTCTATGATTTTATGGAATGTTAAAATTACCAACAACAATTATATTGTTTAGAATCAGGTTGACAATCGATTGGCTTAACCTTGCCTTTGAGGATATGATAAGGGCCTAGCTAGCTAGTGTAGGTCCTCCCGGGACCCATTGCCAAGAATTCATTCACATATACACAAAAACCATTCAAAAGAAGAAGAAAGAATCAAAGAATTCACATAAACACAAAAACATTCAAAAGAAGAAGAAAGGAATGAATGATTCTGAAACGAGTTTAGTCCATGGATCTGACCTTTTTTTTTTTTTTTTTACTCTGTTCTCGCAAGGCGTATCAGTTCTCGCACGCACAAGAAGCCTGAATCTGATGCCAAAACACCACCCAAGAGTACAAAAATTATTCACTGACCTACGTGGCTTCTCCCTATTTGAGTATATATATGACCATTGGCCTTTACGTACCTATAGTAAACTTCTTTCTTTCTCTCTTTCTTTCTGATTACACTTCTCTCCCAATGGGCCCAGGCCCACCCCAACCCAGGGAGAAACAGAAAGAAAAACAGAAGATGTTCTTCAACTAATGCTGCACGGAAGTCCATTCGCCCTTTTGCTTACTTTGAAGTTGACCCCTTCAAAGTATTCATTCATACTGCTCCATCATTTATTGGATTCTCATTCTTACCCTTTTCTTCTCATTCTTTATTATACTCTATAGTACTATCATTATTGTATGTATATTTTAATATGTACATTTAGGTTGTAATTGCTGGCCAGACCCATATCTGGTTTAATATATTTGGGTTAGTTTCTGACTCGTGGACCCTATGATTCAGACATGGGAGTGATTCTTTAGTCTGACTGGGCCCACCCCAAACTGGTGTCCTTTTAGTTTGTATTTTTTTTTTTTTAAAAGCAAGGGTTGCATGCTGGCAGGTCTGGGTTGGACTAAAAATAGTCTAATCCCCACCATTTAGCTGTTGGGTCCATTAGTGAATTATTTGGCCCACCAGTCCAATCCCCACCATTTAGTTGCTGGGTCGGATACTAACGGTCGATGTAGCCTATGGGTCAGGGCCTAGTCCAGATTTGAATTGGTTGGGCTTGGTTGTCTTGTGAGGCTTTGTTTACTGGCCCATACTGGGAAAGGGTCAGTCCATATCCAAGTCAAAGTTGGTTGGGTTGGGCATGTGCAGCCCCAGTACTTAACAGCCCTAAAATCATTTTAAGGAGCTTTCTTTTATCAAATTGAGATTTTAGAAATAGATTTATCCAAAGTTTGAATTGGGTCGATATATATCAAGTGTGGGCAATTCAACTAGAATGGGATGAAAATAAATCAGATTTGAGTTAGGTCACATAGCATAAGGACCAGGAATCTTTCAAGAGTGCATGATTGTGTAAGCTTGAATCCCTTATAAAATGATTAAAAATTAATGGTACTACACTAGGATCCAAATCTTTTCTATATATTACATTAATGCTTTGCCTCAATCTATGCAATTGCACACTCCCATGTGGGTTCGGATTCCTATATTTACTGTAAGAAGGTGCCATTTATTCTTTCAGGCTCCAATTTCACTTTATATATAAGAAAGAGGAAGAGGATAACATATAAAATATCTGCTTAAATATTAAGCAAACCCAGGGTGCGTAAACATTGTCTTTTTAAAATTGCCAACTTTCAATGAGGCTCATTGGATGCATAACAACCAAGAGGTGCAACTTGGTTCAAATTTTTGGAAGTGAATAGGCGAAATTATAAGTGGACTTCTATTTTTTTTTAAAAAGAAGAGAAAACAGCCCTAGAAATGGTGCCTTTGGGAGAATATGACCTTAGGCATCCATCCTATATATGAAACTAATCAATGAAAAGAGCAGGGGTGTAAAAAAAAAATCGGAAAACCGTCTAACCGAACCAAACCGCGGTTAGTAATCGTATTTTACAGTTCGGTTATGATTACGGTTAATGAAATCCAAAAACCGCACGGTTCGATTTGGTTACGGTTTTTCATAATAATTCATGGTTATTAACCGAACTAAACCGTATAATACAGTTCAGTTTAACTATGTGCGGTTAACCGTACCATTTACAAATAAAAGAAAAAATAAGGGGGCTAAATGAAATATTTCTTACCTTATTCAATTGCTCCTTATGTGTCATTTTACCTTTAATAATTCACATTTATCCCCTTATATGAGGAAGACATTCCACGGTTATTAATCGTAACCGAACCGTTTAATACGGTTAACCGTGGTTACAGTTTTCCACGATTTTTGTGGATACAGTTACGGTTTTAAAAGACAGAAAACAGCGGTTACGGTTCGGTTAACGGTTTTCCCAAATTGACCGGTTAACCGAACCGTTACACTCCTAGAAAAGAGAATGCGCAATTGCTCAGTTGGTTAGCAAACCATGTTTCTCATCTAGATGCTCAGGGTTTGAATCCTAAGTACGCCGTTGTTAGGAGAAATGGGTGGTCCAATTGCCATGGAGCCCGCGCTAGATCGAGCCCAGTGGTGTACTGTGGATGAACTTCCAATAAATCTTGATATTGTAGAGTTAAATAAGGATAAAATTCTTGGCCGTAGAGTATAAATAAAGATTAGACTTCCGGTTTGACAAAATTCTAGTAGCGATCGAGTTCGCATGATCTATCTCACAAGAGAACGCACAAAGGTTTTTAAGGTGTTCGATCTCAACACCCATTTTGAACCAATACTTTCTCTTAGCCGCCTCTTCCACATGTGTGGACTCCCTTCCCGGCCCCTTGTGTTAGGTTTCTTCCCGTTAGTATGGGATCATTTCTCACATGAATGGACTGTTTCTCTCATGTGTGAGGAAAAAAAAAACAAATTAATGAATATTAATATTAGTTGTAACCCAAACGTAAAAGACCAAAACTCTGAGCACCACAATTACTATCAATAAACACACATTAATTACCGCTCCATAAAAAGATGCACTTATTAAGCGTCTGGACCTAGACACCAAGCCAAGCCTTCAATCTTTATTTATTTATTTATTTTTTTGGTAAGCAAGTTTTTTCTTCCATCATCATGAATTAACCTCCATATTTTTTTCCCTTGATCCAATAGTGAACCCCGCGCAAAAAAAACAAAAAAACAAAAAAGGTAGGAATGAAGTCGCAGGAGAATTGAGTTCGATGGATCTTTAGAAAAAAGAAGAAGAAGTTCCAAGGATCCAAAGGGGTACTAAAGAAAGGAATTTTGCAAGCTTTACGACCACACATCAGTTGGTAAAGCCCACTTGCCATAAACAGCTTCAACAAGAATATTGATGCAGTTCAAACCATCTCTTTCTTTCCAAACTTTGTTTTGAACGAGGATTCGCTCTTTCATCCCCTCCACAACAATCTTTCCATTTCGGGTCGCATGCAACAACTAACTCCGTCTCACTCAGCCCCAGAATCTAATTCTGATATGGTTGTCCGAATTCAGTGGGTCCTAACCTAATCTCCCCCTATTCAAACTTCCATTTAGATTTTGGACCATGTCGGCTCAGTGCTCTGTATTTAGATTCTGATCTCTTTCTGTGGGTGGGTCCCACGATTTAATTAGGTGCCTTAACTATGCCTTGATGAGATGAAGGATGTCAGTGAGTTGGGATCTTTCTGACCTGGATCTGTCCAGATATAAATGTATGAGCTCAAATTTCAATCTAGGCCACGCTTGATGAAGGTACATGATTTGCTGAGCTGGGTCAAGCCCACCCAAGTTAATTATTGTATCTAATAATATATATATATAAGAATAGATTATAAAGAGCGACTACATAATAAGGTTGACAAGATATCTTGTGATTAAGGTCATATAATAGCTGAGAACAAGGGGCGGCCCAATTGGTGTGCAACCCTACCTATCACTAGGTTGACTAGGGATCAATTGCTGGTGCAACCCCACTCCTCTCTTGGGAAAATTCTTGCTCCCCACATGAGCAAGTACACACTCTCTATGCGTGTGTGGGTTCTCTCTTCTCGCATGGGCGCTGTGGCCCCACCTTTGTTTAAGTAAGAAGAGCAATTGGCAAGTTCAGCTCTTCTCCATGGAATAAAGTTATTCAAGCATGATCTATCTTTTGAGTGATCCATACTGTCCATTAAATGTTCATCTGTCCTTTCCTACATAACGATAGTTTTTTAGTATACACGGGTTTTAGGCAGCTTATGTGGGTCAACCCATGTCTGGGCCATGGTTGAAAATTGAACATGGGGCCCTTAAATCAATGGCTAGAATCATCAGACCTAGACGAATTCAAGTCACGTTATCATTTTTGATAAAAGACACACTAAGATAGAAGAGAACAAAATAGAATCTGGTTGTTTAAAATGGAGGAAAGGCTAAGGCTGTCAATGGGCTGAATATGGCCCAGTCCTACTTGCACTCCAAGTCCACTTAGGCTAGCATGGATATAATTTGGGTCCGATCCATCGGCCAGACCTGGATGTGGCTCTGAATGTAATAGCAGGATTTAAACCATGCTATCCATTTTCCACATTGAATCCGACCAGTAAATGGACTCAACCTGGGCTTCGACTCCTCAAATGTAAATGGACTTGTTCTGAGAGAGAGAGAGAGAGAGAGAGAGAGAGAGAGAGAGAGAGAGAGAGAGAGAGAGAGAGAGAGAGAGAGAGAGAGAGAGAGAGAGAGAGAGAGAGAGAGAGATTAATGAAGAGGAAGAGGAGGGGAAATACAGAAGAGAGCAGCAACTTAAATTAGAGTCCCTGACTGCCATTTCCATCTTTGGGCTCTGATGGTGGACTGACCCTGCAAGCTGTACGTTGCTGCTTCATATCTTGATCATTGGCCCATAAGATCGGTTGCCTTTGACCACACGCACATTGCCAGCTTCAGAGAAACCACCAGTCATGTGCATGTTATTGCCTCGGCGACGTCAGAAATTGAGGGAGTTGATACAACTCTAGAAGCTTCTAAAATCAGCTTTATATCCAGGACATGGTAATGGTAGTGATCCACCTCATTATTTTCCAAAGGTGGCCCATCCATTAGATTCGAAAAATCCACGGCCAATTATAAACAGTACTTCTAGTCATCAGTCAATCAATTAGTGTAGAGGAAGATCTCCATATCTTAAGCATATAAAAATATGAAACCCATGTGTGTGTGGGTCCTAGCCAATTACACTAGCACTAGTCCACTAAGCATGCGCCAAAATGTTCCATCCATCTAACTCCACTCCTCACCCCCACCTCCTTCCCATATCTTCTTTATATTTCTTATGTGGGAACCTTCACACTCCAATGGGCACTCTTGATTGGAGCCCACTTTTTTTATTTATTTATTTATTTTTTAGGCCGTTAGGTAGCAAAATTCAATGGGCTAATTTTTTTTGCCTTTTCAAAACAAAAAAAAACATTCATAGATCTCATGAGGGAGTTTTTGGGTCGTATCTGAATAATGTCAATTAGCATGTGTTGTTTCAAATTCAACCCACAAGTCTGAGCCCATATTATGATTGCTAATTTCAACCTCCTGTTAGACTTTATATATATCCACCTCTTCCACAAACCCCTCCCCTACTACTACTATCTCTAAACCTCTCAAAAGTCAAGGCACTATCCTTAGATTTACTAAATCTAATTTTGACCTTGGAGATTTATGAAATCTCTTTTTGGATCGTAGGTTTCTATTGGCAACCATTGATTGTCTCATCTTTCTAATCTTGGTGATTGTGCAATTTACTTAGTGGGATCCTTTGATTTAGCAATTAATGTCAACTGATGGAAATGTCAAATGTATATCCCATTAGAGACGCCGTACTGCCCATGACCATGATATTGAACAAAAGGGAAGTTTAGCAAGAACTTGACCACTTCTTCCTGCTTCATCATTCTTATGTTTCCTTCCTTCTCTTTTCAGTCTGAAAACATTTAGTCAATTTTATATATCTTTCAGATAGATGTAACTGGTTGATCTACACCCACAAAGAAATATCCATATGTTGAGACGAAATGCGTACATGAGAAAGTCACTATGAAAACATCAACGCACTTCTAGAGGTGTCCCTTTTTTCTTAGAAGAGGCTAATCATTTTTTTCTTAAAGATTTTTCTTTCTTTTTCTCTACAAACAGCAAAACACAAATGAATACTGCATATCTTTTTGTCAAATGCAGCTGGTTGACCTTCACCCAATGGTAGTGTTGACATTTTCTGTGACTCAAAAATATGTAAAAGATTCAATCATTATTCTTGACAAGCATATAGTGCACTGGAATGAGACATTTTAAATAAGTGATCTCAAAATTTGTCTCATCTATGAAAGGATATAATAATAATAATAATAATTACATATATATATATATATATGGGAGATGCTCTTATAAGAGATATTTCTCACCTTACTATGAGAGATAAGGTGGGAGCCCTCACGTTTAAGTTGTGAATGTGAGGCCCCCACCTTATCTCTCATAATAAGGTGAGAGCATCTCTCATAGAAGCATCTCACTATATATATATAAAATTTATAGTTTATTTTAAACCCAAGTAACGGAGAATGGTTGTATCAGATGATAACATAAAACTTTTGCCACATCTACAACAATTATCTTTATTGGCCTTAAGCCCTTATAATTACTGAAGTGTTCATCTTGCTCGGATGAATAAGGTATATAATGCCTTTTGGCCTTTACATTGTATCTTTAGAAATTAGTGTCAAATCGGGGCTAGAGTCAATTCAAGATCGGTGTAAGTGCATGAATGTGAAGAAATTTGATCCACCACCCACATGTGGGGTTCAGTCAAATTGAAATGAGAAAATCTCAAAAAGTCCCTACGTGATTTCTTTGTTTTTAAAAAAGGACATTATAAGAGTCTCTTATTTTAAAATGGGGTCTAACTTTTCTAGTATATTTTCAATTGGGTCCTTTCCAGCTAAATTACTCGTCACGAGCAACCTTTTTAGCCTTTTGTTTTCAAATATCTAAGAAGCTCTTTCTCTTTTAGAAGGAAAATGATTTTAAGAAAACCTAATTTCCCCTCCCTTTCATTCTCCCCAGATTTTGCTTCTCACCTTCTTTTCCCCGCTTTCGAAAATCTTTCAAAGAGCAGAATCAACAAGTTCTAGAGGTAGAAGGTAATTATGTCAAATAGAGATAGTGAGAGAAAAGGGAAAGCAAAAGTTACTTATTCAAACCTTCACATTCATTTGGAAGTTTAAGTCAAAACACAGAATGTAAGATTGTTTTTAATGTTTTGCAAATATATAGGAGCCTTTTTGTGAAAAACTCCGTAAAAAGAGGTATTTGACTTTTCGAGAGTTCCACCAACTTGTGTTCGTGCCAAAGATCAAAAAGTCGAAGATTAAAATGCCAGACAAGGGAACAGCAGGGTCTTCTAAAAGTCAAGACTAAGTCAACGTTAGTGCTTAAAAGCTGCCAACATTAATTGAAATTAGTGAAAAACAAACCAGAAAATGAGGAATGGGTAGAGGTTTTCCCATCAATCTCGAAGTCAGAGAAAGGTAGAATAGAAGTTGGGTAGAGATTGACACCAAAACTGAGGAGTGATCAGCTCAAGAAAAGCATAATAAAACACACTAGTCTACATTACAATCAGAATGACTGTTTGGGGGACCCAATTTGAAGATTGAGAAGAAAGTTAAAAAGAAAAGGAAAAAAAAAAAAAAAAAACATATCCGACCTGATTTGTAACTTCCCTACTTTTGACTCTAATTCTGGATTCATTAGGTGGACACAGGTTGGTTCAGGTACCCAATAGGTTACCCAGGTTTGGCCAGCTCCAAGATGCGCTCCCCGGGGAAAGTGGTGGCTGCAAATTCTGAACTGATCTGCCTATCCAGCCCAAGCCCAACCAAGTACTTAAGGATTGGGATGGCCCTTTCTGACTTCTAGCTTGGGTCTGAATCAAGACTCCAAATTTATTAATAAATGGGCAGTTAGGCTTGACCCATACCATCTAACATCCATGAGTTGGTAGGATTTTCAATTGACTAGCTATGATCCAAATCATCAACCACCGTTGACTTAATTGACAGAATTGAATAAACTTAAAGGGCCATGTTTTGCCAAGAGGCACCTCTCATGGATTGTATAGGAAGTAAAACTTTAAGCCCCTTGAATCAACTTGAAAGTATGCTAATAATCATGGGAGGATAGTGCGATGGAAAGGTCTAATCATGGATATATTATCTTGGTCAAAGATTGTCTCAATCAAATTATCATAACTCTTGATTTAAGGGCCTTAAAACTTAATATTTTGTTAAGTTACATTTTTTATGAAATTTAATTTAATAGTAAGAATAATTTAGATTATTGTTAAATCAGAATGAATGCTAATTCATGTAAGCTAGGTTAGTGGGTGTGAGAGGTTTGGATTTATCTAGGGCCCCTATGTGGTGGCAAAAAGGTTATCTCTCACCCAATCCACGAGAGGTACCTCTTAGTAGAACAAAACTCATACTAAAATATCATTAAACTTTGAAAAGTTTTAAATTTGAGAGTTAACATTATCTGGTTAGTTTGCAATTTGGCACATCTTATATACTCAGTGTCTCCTATAGGTACAATCCTGCATTTATGAACTGAATGCTCCTCAAGTGGGCCGCCTTGGAGGAAAGCACTTCTCCTCCGGAAAATGCTCTCCGACGAGCAGATTGCATATGTTGATATGTGTTCTTACTCACGAGGAACGCTTAGATGCATGCCTACTAGTGAGAGAAGAGTAGATGGAAAGATCTCTTTATGGCTATCAAAGTAGGGTTTTCTATAGATGGAACTCACATTGGGCCTAGCCCATCAATCCCAAACAAGGTAGTCTCCATCGAAGTCATGAATACCGCTTTGTCCCCCAAACCAAACCAAGGTGTAATTGGCTTGCATGCTTACTGATGGTTATCATAACATCAAGACCCATCAAAGATGACAATAACCAATTCAGCGCACCTAAATGATGAGAATCACAGTTGGACCCATACATCAGTTAAAATCATTCGTGGGGTCCCACCCAAGCCAAGAAATGTATAGCTCAGTTCATTATAGAGATATTCATGTAGCTGTAGATCAGTTGATAAGGGACATGCGTGTATCATTGAGTTCCTGAGTTCCCAAATGCAATGTAGCGTAACCCAAAAGAAAACATATTTTGGACTCAGGAAATTTTCCTTGTGGGAGTTCAATGTACAAAAAAAATGAAGAAAAAGAAAGAAACTTAGGGAGACGGGGCAAATGTAAAAAAAATATATTAATTTTTAGAATTTGAAGGGGGTTTCTGGACTTTATTAAGGTCAGCCCTGGACTCTTTGTACTTGGGTCTGCCCTGTCAGTTGATCTTACTATTGTATTCTCCTAGGTTGGTATGTTTTTATGTTAAATTATGCTCAACTGAAAATGAACTCTACTGATAATTTTCTTGTTTGAGAATGAATTGTCATGAACTTGTTTGGCAACACTACTTAGAATTATACAAAAAAAAATGCACTACTTAGAATTATGTAGGGTTGGAGTTGGAGTTGGAGTTGGACTGCATTTTTAGCCGGGCCAAACTTTGACTATGCCCTTGGTCAGTGGGTCTCGTTGAAAAGCACAAAAGGAAGAAAAAGATGCCCACACTTGTGAGGCTCACTTGGAAGAAAGGCACAGCAAAGGAAGAGTTTGATTTGAATTAGAAACTATTACTAGCCGATACAGATAGGTTTTCTATAACTAACTATTATTGGCCATTGAATAGAGATGTAAAAAAGTTCTCCGATTTTCTGATTACATGAAGGTTTTGACCCATTAGGCCCTGATAAGTAAATGGGTCCGGGTCTGGTTTCACCTTGGTTCGGACATGTGGACCAGAGACCTAACATATTACCTTAATTTTAGAAAATCTTTTCTAAAAACCATATATGTATATATTTTAAATATCATTCTCTATCTAGACCTAGGCCCGGATCCAGATCCGTCCCATATATGGTTTTGGTTCCGGTTCCGAAGCTAAGAAACTGGTTTCGGGTCTGAATCCGGTTCCACCTCCTCCTTAACGGTTCCGGTTCCGGAACCGACCCGTTTACAATCCTACCAATGAAAGATATCTTTTGCTATTATTAGTTCGATATAGATAGATTTTGTACCTTATCATATTTAATAAAAAATATTTGTACCTATAAATAAGTTTTGAACTTCCAATGAATGTTAGAGGGATGAAATTTTGAATATATCCCGTATAGTACTCCATACTAAAAATACAATCTCTTCCTTCACTTTCAAGAAAATTTGCCTTTTTCTTCTTTCTTGATTTTCATATACATTTGTTTATCTTCATTCAAGAGGAATTTAGAGTACTTTCACTGTGCTCCCTTTCATTTCATAAAAAGCCCTCCATTTGTTTTTATGTTCATAATGCATGCATGAAAATATCACAAATTAATGAAGATTGAGGGCTTTTTTTTTTTGATTGAGGTTATCAATTCATTATCATGCATCTCTTGCTTTTTACTCGAAAACTTCTCTGAGCAGGATGACAAATCATGAATAACCCTCACAGGTCTTTTTGAAGCATTTTATCATTAAAAGGTTAATCACAAATTTTCAACCTGACCCATTTGCCACCTTGCAAAATAGCTTCAACTAATAATAAGTATTTACTTAAATTGTAAAATGATTTTTAGGTTCAATTATCATTGACATTATACAAGATGCCTCTTCTCCTGAATCAGTCAAATTACCTTTATTACTTTCATATCTACTTCTAATTATCTATCATTGATAACCAATCTATATGTCTCAATTCTTAAAAGTTTTAAATTTCAAGATTTTCAACATAGCCCCAATTACCACGATTTGTAAAAGTCACCTAATGAAATAAGAATTTTTTCCCATAATCTCACCAAAGACACTAATTGTAAATTAGAACTTAAAATTTAATTTGTTTTATTATTTTAGTTCTTAATTTGATTTACTCTTATTAAATAGATTAGAGTTTCAAAACGGCCCCAAATCCCAAAACTTGAGTAAAATGACTCAATATTGCATGGGCAAGAGTTTTTCTTAAGTTGACAATACGCGAGATCTTGATGAGGGGGGCATTCATGTGCATCCATCCCTCACCATAGGGTGAGGGACACTTACATGGTTTTCCTTTCTCGTACATAAACACTTCTTTTTTTTGCATATGACCATATATGGCTTTTCCTCCTTTTGCACATGAATATTTCCATAAGTGTCTCTTACCCTATGGTGAGGGATGAATGCACACGAATATCTCCCTTGATGAGATCTAGCCTAGTTGTGGTCGAAGCTATTTTTAGTATATAAGAGTAATTTTGAGAATCTAAAATATCTTAATTTATTTCTAGAATAATTTATATTTGTAATTGGACATCCGACAATATCCAATCTTTTAATTATTTCTTTCTAAATTTAAATCTTTAAGTGCGATTCACGAGACCGCACGAGTGATGATATGATTATTGTATTTTTGGGGCTTCCTTTTCGTTTCAATACATTAGTTTCTAGTAATTCTCTCTATAAAAGGTCGTGGTGGCTTCTTTCTTCTTCGTACTCGTCGTTAGGGAAGTAGTTCCAACTTGTCTCAGCCATGGCCTTCTTGTTGATGTATGTGGCTTTGGTCGTATTCTTTTGCTGCGTTTTGCATGCAGTTATAGAAACGATCTCCTGCTACTATTCGACGCCAAGGCGCATCAGAAAGGTGATGGAGAAGCAAGGAGTATATGGACCAAAGCCTCGTTTTCTTGTTGGAAATCTCAGGGACATGGCCTCCCTCATTTCCAAGTCCACCTCTTCTGACATGGACTCCATACACCACGATATCGTCACCCGTCTATTGCCTCATTACGTCCTCTGGTCCAAGCAATACGGTAATTAATATGACAACATATCACGATCATCATCACTACTAAAATCTTCTGTAATTGATCACAAGGGACATCTCTGAAAATGAAACAGTACAGTTTTTGTTCCCTGGAAAAATGATTTGAATTGAACGAAGACGTTTGGATTAGTAAATTAATTAATTGGAATTGGAGGTTTTGTTGTTCTTGTTTGTTGTTCTGCTACTTACTTTCTTTGATAGAAGCAAGATTTGTGACTTGAGAGATAGTTTGCTGAATTTGGTTTCTGTGGTTGGTTGGGGGTTGGGGGGGCAGGTAAGAGATTCATATACTGGTACGGGAGCGAGCCGAGAATGTGTTTGACAGAAACAGATATGATTAAAGAGCTACTATCATCCAAGTACAGCCATCTTTCAGGAAAGTCATGGCTCCAGCAACAGGGGTCCAAGCACTTCATAGGTAGAGGCTTGTTGATGGCCAATGGAGATAACTGGTTTCACCAGCGCCATATAGTCGCCCCTGCATTCTTGCCTGACAAGCTTAAGGTTACCACCAATCTCTCTTCTTGTTGTTGTTGTTGTTGCTTTTTTTTTTTGGATGGAAATGAATTGGGTTTTCCTTGTTCTAATGCATGAATGGTTTGGATGGGTTGTTTGATGATCAACAGGGCCAAGTAGGTTACATGGTGGAATGCACAAAACAGATGTTAAGATCATTAGAAGCGGAAGTGGAGTCTGGCCGAACTGAAGTGGAAATTGGGAGCTACTTCACTAAGCTTACAGGAGATATCATAGCCAGAACAGAGTTTGATAGCAGCTATGAAAAGGGGAAGCGGATTTTTCCTCTCTTGACGTCGTTGCAGAGTCTCGCTGCTCAATCCAGTCGCCATTTATGGCTCCCTGGTAGCAGGTGAGGAAGAAATAACACACTGCCACTAATCTGCTACTTAACTTCCCTGCCTTCTTCATATCAATGTTCTTCGCTTCATTTGCCACATTAATTTCTGGTATCTGTCTTATATCAATCTCGTGTCACTGTCAGTTCTTTTTCTAGAGAGAAAGAGATGGTTTTCTATATTTAATTCAACTCAAAGTTCGTAACAACCCATCTGCTTGAAATTGTGGCAGGTTCTTCCCCAGTAAGTATAACAGAGAGATCAAAGCATTGAAGATGGAAGTGGAGAGGCTGCTGATGGAGATAATACAGAGCAGGAAAGACTGTGTGGAGGTCGGCAGGAGCAGTTCTTATGGCAACGACCTTCTAGGGATGCTTTTGACCGAAACCCAGAAGAAGAGAGCAGGTTTCAGCTTCCCCCTTCAAGTGCTCATGGACGAATGCAAGACCTTCTTCTTCGCCGGCCATGAGACCACAGCTCTCCTCCTCACCTGGACAGCCATGCTCCTTGCCACCAACCCCTCATGGCAAGAGAAGGCTCGCGCCGAGGTGTTTCAGGTCTGCGGCAGAGAACCTCCCTCCCCAGATCACCTGCCCAAGTTATCTCTGGTGAGCAAGTTGGAAGACCCCGTAAAAGGACCATCTTCCTTGTTAATCTCCATCAACTCTAGTCAAACTTCTAACTGAGATTAGTGATCAGGTTTTCAACATTAGATAAATTTACCATCGCAATCAAGTATTGTATAGAGTAGTGGAACATTCACAAATAAATTGCATTAGGAATTAGGAATGGAAAGGAAAGAAGACAAACCATTGTTTCTTAATCGGAAAAGAGAACACACTGGTATGCCAAAAAAGACTAAAGGCGATTTGATATTTCAATGCCCTTTAAACACTCAATTTCCAGTTTCACACTGGTAAACTTTGTTTTTGTTCTTTTTTTTTTCTTTTTTGCCCTTGACCCCATGATATCACGTGAGTTTAAAAACCTATGATATGAGGGGTTGTGATTCAAGGTAAAAAAAAAAAAAGTGTATCAGAGTCAAACGAGACTTTTAATCATGAAATTGAGAATTAAGTGTTTAAGGGGTATTAATTGTAGTGCTTAATGGTTTTTTATTCTACTATAACACAAAGCAACAATTGAAAACCAACTAAAAAATGAATAAAATACTAAACTAGCATCCTCCTCTCAACAATGATTCCTAAGAAAGCAAGCATCAGCATAAGCTCTTCTTCATCTTCTTTGATTTGGGTTTCTCTTCAATTTTACTTAAGAAAAAATGAAAATTTACTTTGTTCTGCAGCTGAACATGATAATGAACGAGTCTTTGAGACTGTACCCACCTGCTTCACTTCTACCTCGGATGGCCTTTGAGGATATTAGATTGGGAGACCTCCATATTCCCAAGGGGCTCTCCATCTGGATTCCTGTGCTTGCCATTCACCACAGTGAGGAATTATGGGGAAAAGATGCCAACGAATTCAAACCCGATCGATTTGCAGGCAAGTCCTTTGCGCCCGGGCGCCATTTCATTCCATTTGCTGCCGGCCCACGCAACTGCGTCGGCCAGTCCTTTGCCTTGATGGAAGCCAAGATCATCCTGTCCATGATGCTCTCTCGTTTCAGCTTCACCATCTCTAAAAGCTATCGCCATGCGCCGGTCAGTGTCCTCACTCTCAAGCCCAAACATGGCGTTCAAATCTACTTAAAACCTCTCAAGCCTTGACTGAAATTCACCCAACCTCTTTTTATTTGAGAGCATGTGACAACTCTGCGGCGCAATCCTGTGTTTAAGTCATGGTTCTTTCATTTCATCTTCTCTCGATCATGTTTCTTTGGGAAAGGTATAGAATGAATAATACTTTGATGGACTAAAGAGCACAAAAAAAATTTACTTGTGCAATTATGCTTCCTAAGGGGTCGTCTGTCTCTCCCAATTTACATACGTAAACATCCCACATGTAAAAGAGATTGATATCATTTATGTTTGTTTACAACATTTACGTACTAGGTGTGTAAATCACATGTGCTTTTGCTGTGTAAAGTATGTGCAAAAGAGACAACACATTGGTGTGAAATAGTTTTACATGGCATTGTTACCAGGCGGAGTGCTACAGTGCCTCAATGAGCAGTCCGCCTTTTGTTTTTTATTTTTTTATTTTTTTGGGCCCCACTTGTAACATCCGGACCATTCATTCTCTTAAGAAGCTCAAACACGGCTATGTATCTAATTTTCAACCGTTGATGATGCATGGAGGTTGAGATATCATCAACATAATTACAATCGTTGGATTAATCTATTGTTACTAACATGCCCCGTCCGCCTTTTATGATTTTTTTATTGTTCTGGGCCCACCTATAAAATCAGGACCGTTCATATTCTTCAGAAACTCAAACACAACCATGTATCCAATTTGCAACTATTGATGTTGCTTGAATGTTGAGATATCATCAACCAATATACAACCTATTGTTACTAACATACCCAGTCCACCTTTTATGATTTCTTTATTGTTCTGGGCCCCACCTGTAAAATCAGGACCGTTCATATTCTTTAGAAGCTCAAACACGGTCATATGTCCAATTTGCAACCATTGACGTTGTTTAGATGTTGAGATATCATCAAACAATATACAACATATTCATAGATAATTCAAATGTGAAATGTTATTTTAATAACAAACGATGGAATCTGATCTACATGTGAGTCATTTACATATTCAAATGACTCACATGTGGGTCATTTACACATATGAATCACTTTTACAGGAAACAAACGACCCCTAAAAAGAAAATTCATTAGATCTCACCATGGGTTGATTCATTAGATCTCACCATGGGTTGATTTGATATTACATTTAATCATGCAACATCTCCTTTGTGTCTGTCTGAATGGCCATTGTCTGGATCCGCTCTAGCTGCTATGATCATATTTGTGAGTCCGCAATGGCAACCATAAATTGTAAAAACCAAATAACTCAAAGTAAAAGATTGTTAAGATCCAGGGACAAAATCTTACTCTAATAAAAGTTGGCCCTGTAGTCAATTTGCCCTTTCAAGTCAATACTCATCGGTTTTCATTTGTTTTTTTTTTTTTTTTTGGCTCTAGTAATTAAATACTCACACAGTCATACATGCTTCCAAAGTCGTTTACGCACAATTTGATAGCCGGGGATTGATCCTTACTTGTTTTTTTTAGAGGGAAGGTACCTTACCTCCAAGCTGCTATCCTCGGATTGATACCTTCTTACATTAGTTTGAACCAAGATGGACATCTAACTGGAGTGAGATTTGATATAGACACCAATCCAGAACAATTATTTTAATGGTTTGAGTTTTATAAGAGCGCCAGATTTTTCTGACATCTCTAGATCGCACTGTTTACAGCATGGAGTTGACCCTGTTTGCCATCTTCTATCAAGAAAGAGACTTATCGTATGTCTGAGAGAGGGATTTACTGTTGACTCTGCCGATGTAACAGTAGTAGCAGTCAATGAGTCCCTCCAAAATTCATCAAAGAGATCCCACCGTAGAGAGAGGTCTTTTTTTTTTTTTTTTTTCATTCTCTCTCGTGTAAAGTGCCCGAAAGAGAAGAGATAAGCAAGCCTTTAACAGTACTTATATAAACAAAGCAGACTAAAAGAAAGGGAAGAAATCAATTACATATGCTGCTTTGCTTGATGCGCATGCAATGATAGTTCGATTCTGCTCTCAACTTCAATTGAAATATGCAAAGTGCTCGCTTTCACTTCAAAGCTCTCCCCTACAAGTTGGCTAATAAGAAACGACGTCGTAGTAGTCTGTAGGCCCATTGCATTGTTCTTCCAATTCCATCCCATTATCTTCTCACACGAGTCACCTCTCACAGTCAATACTTTCCATCATTCGAATAGAATAGAGATTATCCCATGATCATGATTACGCCTAAAAATACCCATTTCCTTTCCTTGTCAACTTTTCTTTCTTAAAAGCTCTAGCCCTTGTTTTTTGTTTTTAAACCTTCTTGTGCACGAGTGGGTTGCCAGTGCCGCCAAGATGTGGTGCGTGCATATAAATAATGGAAGAGGAACGAGTAGGGAGTTGGAGTGGTGAGGGGATTCCTTCTTTGAGATAACTCGATAGTCGCTATACCCACGTGCGATTGATTAGGCACTTCCTCTGGAAAGTCAAGCACCAACGTATTTCTTAATATGCTCCATCATCGCCACAACCTCCACCACTATCCATGTCTCCAAATTCCAATATAACACGAGCTAATATATATACATACACATGACCTTTCAGAAAAAAAAATAGAAAAAAGTTGATAGCCCTTCGAAGAAAAGGGGTGGGCAGTAGAGGTGTTCAGGGCCGGGCCAGCCCAGCCCGAGTCTGATCGTAGCCCACCTGCTTTAGATTAGGTTTGGATATGAAATTTGGATTCTTTTAATAATTGGGTTGGATTTGGATTAAGTGGAAGAAAGCACAAAGCCCGGCCCGGCTCATTTGAGGAGTGCATATGATTTGACTTAATTGGGCCAAATATTTGCTAGAATTCCCAGAAATCCGATCAAAAGCCCAATTCATCGGGCCTGGTTGATTAGACGAGCAAGCTTGGGCTTGGGCTTGACTTTATAGACTGTTTGGGGCTTGGGGACAGGCCTGGCCATGTACTTCTAAGGTCGGGCCGTGCGTGAATATGTCTTAGCTTGGTTCGGTCTGGCCCATGAACGCCCCTAGTGGGTAGAAAAGAATGTGGATGAAAGTAGTATGGATAGCTAGATTTAAGAGCAAAGAATTTATTCGGGGATTTAGCTTGTGATAGAATGGAATGGGGAAATATAATTTACATGCCTGGTTACATATATGAAGATGTTGATTACATATATGTACACACACACGGCCAGGTTAATTGGATCACCAATTTGTGGTTTGACTTAAACCTTGATCGCTATATAAGGTCAACCTTGAGTAATTGTTGCATCCACGTGCGTGCACATACAATTATATATAGATAGAAAAATTCTCCTATGAGAGTAAGAAATCCAAGCCACTAGATCCACATCCAGACCCAACTGCCTAAAAAGACAAATGTTGATGTTTAATTTTAGTCTCGGCGGGAGAGTAAAAATATGGGCAGGTCTTTTAGCTTTTTTATTTTCATTATTTTTTCACTCTTTTTAGGCCGCTAGACTTAGATGTGGATCTAATGGCTTGGATTTCTTATTCTCATAAAAGAGTGAGAGTTACTCTCATAAGAGAACCATTAGCACATAAGATTCGTGTCTAATTTATTTTTGAACCCACTTAACTTTCTATGGTGAGATTAATGCCCTCCTACACTAGCCCTTTTGAATTGCCACAATCCCAAATTTAACACTCTTCTAATCGTCTCTCACCATAGGGCTGAAATTTGAAGAAATGATATCTTTTAAAATCATTAAACTTGGGAGCCATAAATTAGGGGGCTCAGATGATCGAATGGCCGAGTTATCATTTTGCACACCCTACGTTCTACTGAGATAATTTTATATCCCAATTCCCTCCTCTATGATTATGATTGGCATGGCCTCTGGTGAGACCTACAGACCGGACCACCCCATCTCTATATGGGAATAGTTCTCTTGAGACCAAGAGCTTTGTTCCCGCAGCCGTTGAATGACCATTTAATTCATTCAGGCACGTAGCAGGGCCGGCCCTGAGCAAGGGCTATTAGTGCCCTTGCCCCGGGCCCATTTTTCAGGGGGGGCCCAAAATCCCTTCTACCTTTTTTTTTTTTTTTTTTTTTCAATCATTTGGTGGGGGCAGGGCTCATCCAATGGATTCCATCGTCCTGGGCATCAATAGACCCATCATCAAATCATCTGAGAATGCTTATTGTATCACTTATTTGAGCATCCATCAGTGGGGCCCACCAATGATATTTTATATTTGATGGCTGAAATTCTGGGAGAATCTGGTCTAGCGTTGGGATGATTTGGGGTTTTTTTTTTTACAAATAGATCATCAAGCCTTCAGCCCTTCACCCGTTCTTCTCATCTGTTAGTGGGGCCCACCAATGATTGTTTATTCCCCATATATGATGCTTAAATTGTGGTCTGAGTTTTCTTTCTTCTTCTTTTTTTCAAATAGTTATACTTGGGCATCATCAACCCATTGTCAATTTTTCACATCAGTGGGGCCCACCAATGATATTATCATATATGATGGCTGAAGAGGCCTAACTTTTATTCTTTACCTGGGCCCTGAAAAATTCAGAACCGGCCCTGGCACGTAGACTTGGCATATTCGAAAGAGACATGGTAGAACTTTTGGTTCAAATCTTGGCAAGTCCAATATACCATTTGTGCGATATATATTTTCACTCCAATCCATTGCCCTCAATGAGATGCAAATGATGTTATTGCTAAAATTAGAAGATTTGATGGACAAATCTGTTTTATAGCTAATTTAGATCATGTGAATCAATGAATATTAATAAAGTTATGTAAGTTTCAAAAACCATTTTGATGAAATGCTAGACTCCTTCCGTGAACAAGTGGATTTTTTAAAATCCACCCATTGGTATTAGCTGTATATCTTATCCTTGACTTCTAGAATACAATGCATCTTGGGTGATGAACCATCTGCGTTCCTGAGCAACTGCATTCATTCATAGCTTCATAAAGAAGAATTTGGATCAGAGGGGTTAAAAAAGAGGTTGACATCCATTGAACGAGACCATAGGTGTTAGAGCTTTTGTCAAGATGGTGCTAAGGTAGAGTGGAACCCCATGTGACACCTATAATAATAAGGGCATGTTTGGCATTTCAGATGATTACTTGATACCGCGGAATCAGGCTTTCTTTTCCCAATGAAAACTTCGGAGGGACATGATTCAATGCATTCCATATTTAACTAACACAGTGAAATCAACAATGAAAATGTCCTTCTATATCCCCATTCTACGAAGAGAAGGTTCCTCCACTTAATATTGAGGACTTGAGGGTTTTAATGGGGTTGGATTGATGAAATCCTTGCTTTTTGTGGATTTAGTGAATTTTCTCAATAGACATTAGCATGAAAAACCAAAGAGGAATCCATTCCAAAGACGACGCCAAACGTGCCCCCAAAGGACCCGTTTGGATCTTTGTAAATGGCATTTGGATAATTTGAGTTGTGAGTGACAGCCGTTTTGTTCTCTGTTGGCAGTGATTTTGGGCAAAGTGAGAGGGCAACTGAGAGTTTTCGATCACTTTGGTGTATTCCATCAAACTAGGTTGACTAAAGAGTCTTACTTTAATTTTTTTGGCCTATGAACCGTCATATAGGCAGAAAGTTGGTCACCTGCACTATGCCTATGCGTTTCAAATTGGCCTAAAAGGGGTACAAATTGGTGACTATGGAGCCTCGTAGAAGAATGCCTAACAATGGAAATTGGGGGATGAAAATGATACGTTATGGATATGGGTCAAGCGAAAAATCAGCCTTATCGAACTTTTCTAATCCTTGATTCAATAAACTCAAAGTTTGACGGCCTTCCAGCTATACATATTTTCAAGATTCCATTAAAAATTGATCAAAGGTAAGATGAATGTCTAAGTAGGCCCACTTCTAATTGGGATGCATAGAATGATCAAAGGTGGGCCTCCCCATAGAGTAGGACTGCATTTGAATGAACAATATACAGGTCAGCTTGTAGGTGAAAATCAATTAATCTCTTAATTGGTTTGGCAAGATTCTGGCAATGGGTGATCTCCTTTTTTGTCTGCACGTCCATTTCTACAAAATTAAGCTAAAACATCAAGAGCTAACACAAACAATTAACATTGGATTAAATCAGAAAGTGTTTTAAGTTAATATTTAGCCTTCTTTCTCTTTGGCATCTTTACTTTACTTTAACACAGGAAAATATTTTTCAATCAAGAGATTTCTTCTGAGATTAAGATAGTTATAAATTAGCAATTCTTTGCCGAAAAATCAGAAACAAAATGAAAGCTATGAAAAAGAAAGAAAGAAAGAAAGAAAGAAGTAATGAGAATGTTCAAGAAAAACCCTATATAATTTATACCTAAACTTCAGCCTAACATTCAAAGTCAAAATAATTATTTTTCTAAGCTTTGGGGATTGGGATATCAATGGGAATACAGGTGGAGTGGAGGGCTCTGTTCAACCAAGTCGTTCATCCTACTTAACCTGCCTTAACTGTAAAGTAAAAGCTAAAAAGATGTTCTCTTTAGAAATAATCGATGGTGGGTTCATTTGACACAATCACCATTTTTTAAAATCAGTTTTGAACAACTTTGATTAATTAGTGCCTTAGTTTTCATCTAATCGAAACAGTGATGGTACCAGTCCTGATCAAATCTGGTCGGACAGGCCGGCCAGAGCTGATGTATAATAAAGTTCAACAAATCTACCATCTTTAGATGCTAAGATGAACACTGATCCGAAAAACGAGTCATGGTAAGTGGTAACCAGCAAAATATATATTATAGATAATACTCCTATGCAAGCAGCGGGCCTAACGATAAGTCCTTAAAAACTGCACATTTTCATGGCTATTTTTGTAGGTATGTTTAAGGACTTGTCAAGCCAAAAGAGTTTCATTTAGTGTCAGATCATGATTTTATACATTTTTTTAATCCATTTTAGTACATTATTACATAATTTGCTAAAAAAAACCATTATTTTTTTGATCAAATCATGAATCTGTCATTTTTTTAATTTTAATTTTGGAAAGACTTTTTTAATGCGTGTTTTTCTCATAAAATTAATTAATCATCAGGTGGATTCACTCATCATTTCATGAGAGATGGGCCCGCAATCATGCAATTGTGAATTAATGGTAAATTTGTCTTTTTCACATGAAATTCTTTTTTTTTTACTTGCAGGAAGTGAAAAAAAAAAAAGAGTCCCACACATGCACATGTGTAGGTCACACATGTGGGGCGTTCAAAATAGGGTTCCACTTTCTTTGTACAAAATCTCAAGTTCATTTTTGAAGATAATTCAAGATAATCAAAGAAAATCCATAAATGGCCAAATAAAAAAAGAAGATTTCCGAAGAGACAAAAGTGGAAGGACGATTCCAACTTAAAGTTTGCCACCTCATGTATCTCTCATAAATGTCAAGTCAAAGGAAAATTTACTAAAGAATGAAATATGACAAGTGTATGAAGATAAAATGAAAAAAAGAAATGAGAAGACTTACTAAGTGAAGAAGATTCTTGCAACAAAGTAGGGATTGGGGAGAAAGAATAAGGCAGCCCATACCCTATTTAAAAAAGGCCTTTGACGTCCACTCCCTTTCATGAAGGAAAAACCCCCTTACTTGTGTAATTCCTCCACCATTTTACCCATATTCTTTTTCTACCATAGCTCATCTCTCTTCAAGAAGGCTTGTCTCAACTCATATCTCATTCGTTTTAAATCGTTTTCTACTTCCTTTTTTTTTTTTTATTTGATTCATGCATAATTGTAGTTCAAAACCCAGCCACTAAACTCAGTTTTAGGTTGCATTAGATTTGGAAAAATCATGTATAAAAACAGCCATGCATACTAGTTTTCTAGACTAAAAATCTTTTAATATCTCATGGTATACATTGCATTACTAGCTTTCTAACTTAAGAATTAATTTCTAATTTTGTATTTTTGATTATTTTGATTATTTCTAGAAATAAAAGATCTTTCTAATTCTTTTCAACTGAAGATTTTAACTTATGAAGTTTCTTAAGATTTGAAAATTCTAACATAAGGTATGATTGACTTAATGCTTTTTAAATTTGTTATGATTTGAAAATTTTTATTTATTTGGAAAATCCTTAACTTTAGGAAGTTAATTAACTTAGTTCACTAACTTAGGAAATATACTAACCCTAATTGGTTAACCTAGTTTCTAATTTAGGAAACTAATTTACTAAGGTTTTCATGCTAATTTTGGAAAGTAAGTTGTTTTTTTTTTATTGATTTGATTTGTTACTAATATTTGTTGAGCATGTTCTGATTGATTTGGTTTCAAACTTAGGTTTATTTTGTTTTTAATTTAGCTTCTTAGTTTTATTTTTGGTAAGTTTTATTTTTAGATTGTTTCTAATTAATTTGATGTTCCAATTTGTGTGTTCTTTTATAGCAATTTGTGATTCATTTTAGATTAGTTTTTTTGATATAAGAGTTTTTATTTTTGGAAATGTATTTAATTTTAATTTAAAGTAGGAATGATGAATGTACTTTTCTAGATTTTAGGCTAAAATTAGATTTTATTTAGAGTAGAGTATGTGACAAAGTTGGAAAGCCTTATTTCTAAAACTCCTTGTTGGTCAATCTGGTCTCACCAGTTTTATTACTGCAATCAAAGCTCTGCACTTGAAGCCGCGATCACCTAACATAATCAATTCAATCCAACCCCGAGTATTGTTGATTCAATGGGTTTTACTCTAATCCAAATGGGATTAACTCCTGCATTAAAATCAAATAAAATGGTGCATTGGAAAACCATTAAACTTGAGAGCCATAATCAACAATGGGTCGGGATAATCAAACAAATCTCCCATGCCCCATATAGAGTAATAGATCACATATTTCGCATTGGCACGACACTAATTGTCGCGACTCCGGACCGGGCCCGCGGGGCCAATTCGGGATCGGGACTAATTATGGTGATGTGTGTGTACATTTATTTAATTTCCCACAGGTGTCCGCGGTGAGGATATCGCAACAACGTAGTACATTTTTGTTAATTGCGGAAGCGTGTAGCAAATCAAATTAATAATTCAAGTCATGAGATAAAACATATATATATATATATAAACCAAGTATCAGAATGAGCAATGATCATTAGTGCTTTCCTAAAAGAAAAGTTAAAGTTTATACAAAAGATCATTTAGTTACATTCCAAAAAATAGAGGCCAACAAAGGCTAATATAGACAAAATACTAATTCCCAAAAGAATAGTTAAACGTTCCCAAAATATTACATCTCCCAAAGCAATTAAATGTCTAAACAACATCATCAACATGCTACTCAACTAGGCGTTGCGGTTCACCGACCGCGTCCTTAAGCTCCGCATAGGGATAGACAATGTATGGACCTGAGTACCAAAGAGTGGGTCAAATATGATGGTTTGACAAATGGGTAAAGAGACATAATAATATAATAATAAATGAGTTTACATTCAAAAGCATTTAAAACCTGTTCAAATAACAATTTCTATAAAATAGATAAATCATTTATTCAAATACAAGTATGCGTTGTAAAACAAATAAAGGTAACCAAGGAAACGAGGAACGAGCAAGATGACAACCACAAGAAGCTAAGTCCTCCATCACCAAAGTTACAGAGCAATTTCAAGGTGTTGATCTCAGTCACATGAGGTGAGGAGAAACAACGAAATATATACATATACATATACATATACGGGACATGACCACGGTAGCGAGTCGGTCATCAGGAACCACGGTAGCAATCCGGGGTATCGGCACAAGACCACAGTAATAACCGGGTAGCGGGATCCAAACTGCAACATGCGGGACAAGAGGGGGATCTCCAAGTCGGTAGATCAGACCAACATGGTTATCCAAGCTTAATAGTGCTGACTCATAGGTCAAATGACAAAATCAAATCATGTATAAAATATATCAAGTGCAAGTACATAAACAAGCGGGACGGGGTGCTCAAAGGAACAACTATCATTTCATGTCGGGCAATGCATTTCGGGACTAGCAATTAATACAAGTACAATTTCAATGCTTTCGGGAATAATAAAACATGTAGTATAAATCTCGAGAACAGTGAAATACAATAAACCATTGAAGTTTCGGGTTCAAGTTTTGTTTAAAGTGAGTAGGGATCCCGTATGTCTGAATCGGTAAAGACTTGGTACTCCTAGAGTTTGAGGACATTCCGGGGTCCTTATACACTTTGAATTTTCAAAACTTCAAAGGAAATCTTCGTGACGTGGTTTTCTTCTAAAATGGATGTCAAATCATAAGAACAGTTCTTCTCATTACAGTAGGGCTCCCAATAAACATTTCTCAATCGTTTAAACATTTCATTAGTGCTCCCAAAACAATCCTAGGTGAACAGTACCCATCGCTCAAGCGGACTGGAGGTTCCCTCGAGCGGTGAGCTCTCTAGAATGGTTGTCTCGGTGGGTTCACTCAAGCGAACTCATCCAGTATTAGGTTGGCTCGAGTGAAAACTGGTTCGCTCGAACTAACTACTCTCTCGAATGAGTTCTGGGGGGTTCGCTTGAGCGACTAAGGGGTCTGCTCGAGCAAACTGTCCATAAACTGATTTCGGGACAGTTCTTCTCCTCTATTTCTCCTCCTTCTACAATCTCCTTTTTAGCTCCTTGAATACACCAAATGAGGAGTTCAAAACTCCATCCAAATCAATATCAAATTTCTAACAACATTCATTCTAACCTCCTCCAATAATATCACATCCAAATACAAGGAAATGAGGGAAGGAAACCACTACACACAAAAGTACATTTGAGATAAAAGAAGAGAACATTGAATGCCATGAACCAAAACATTTCTATGACAATAAATGCACTATCAAAGCTCTTTCATGAACATTTATTTCAAGTCAATGCATTGAATAGGCATGAGTGGAAAACAACACAATTAATCACATTTCTTATAAAATCATTAAAATCTCATAAAAATCAATTCATCCACTTGCCTTGGGTCCAAGCTAAACAATAACAAGCTCTAATACTCCTCCAAGCCAAGAATCTAAGCTATGAACAAAAATCTCCAAAAACAAACCCTAAATGGGTCAAAACAAGAAATAGAAAAGGAAACCTCACAATAATGAAAAAGGAACCTCTTCAAGGTCAAAGAAATACAAATCTAAGAGATGGGGATGATTGCTTACTTGAAGGTTCTCAAATGGGCAAGGAGAGCTCAAAGAGTATCTTGAAATGGAGGGTCTTCTCTAAAAATGGTATTAATGGAAAGCTATGGTGGTGAGAAAGAAGATGATGATCTCAACCTCTCAATTTGTGCAAGATTGGTGGTGGATTTGGTGGTGGAAAGCAAGAGAGGAAGGAAGAAAAGGAAACCCTAGGTGAAGATTGGAGTTGAGCCAGAAAAGGGGAAACGGAGAAGAGAGTTTTCTTTTTATAGAAGATGGAGTTGGGTCCCACCACTAGAATCCTTTGTGGGCTAAAATCATAGTTTTCAGGACTTCGGATGAATTCGACAAAGAAGAGAAAAGTGATCGTCGAAATATCTAGTTTTCAAAAAGTATATGTTTCGCGGGTTCCAGGGATATCAAATTTTGTGTACATATTTAGTGTACAATGACTGTTTTGCCCTCCATGCTAGGAAAGTCGGGTTTTGGGGTCTCGAACGGGCACGGGATCAACATAAAAGTTGTAGGGACTAATGAGATAAACAAAAAGGGATTAAAACAATAAACACAAAAATCTCAGATAAATCCCCAAGTAAACGCAAAGTCATTAAAGGAACCCCTAAAGGGCCTCACTAGTCACAAATGCACTCAAAATTCCCCAAAGCTATAACAGAAGCTATTTTATTCCAAACTTATCCAAAATACACTAAACACGCTTAGAACTAAAACATCACTTAATTACACTAATCGAGGTCACTCGAGACGAGGTCTTACACTAATCTTGATACTCTATATATTAACATAATTGATCGCATGATTATAATAACATGACACTGTCGACGAATAGTGTAGACTGCAGAGAGTAGAATAGAAGAACCTATTCTTCTTAACAAGAACTTATTTGATTTTTGAATAACATGTAAGAGGCCAAAGGGCACGGAGCTTGCACCCCTCAGCATGCAATTAGGCACATGCACCGTACACCTTGTTAATATGTATAACTCAATAGAAGTTAATAAGTCTTGGTTAACCGGGCAATACAATTCACGCAGAGAAGAACATTCTTGGAATGTAGATCCGACGGGATTGAAAAGCGAGCAAATTGTCTGTCACAAATGGGGTACCTTGAGAAGGTTGTGGAGCGCTTTGGTATACAAAGTTTGAAACCTGTGAACACTCAATTGGCAGTCCATTTCAAACTTTTCGCTGCTTTCTCACCACAAACCGAGGAAGAGGTGGAGCACATGTCTCGTGTTCCTTATGCTAGTGCAATTGGGAGTATCGTGTATGCCATGTTATGCACGAGGTCAAATATTTCTCATGCTGTTAGTGTAGTTAGCAGATACATGGATAACCCCGGAAAGGCCCATTGGCAGGCAGTAAAATGGATATTCCGTTACTTGAAATGTACTATTGATGTTGGGATAGTGTATGACAGAAGCAACATCACTTCTAGAAGTGTTATTGGATATGTTGATTAAGATTTTACTTGAGATTTAGACAGAAGAAGGTCCTTGACAGGTTATGTCTTCACTTTTGCTAGTGGTGTCATTAGTTGGAAGGCAGCATTGCAATCCAAAGCTATCTTATCTATCACTGAAGCAGAATATATGACACTTACAGATGCAGTGAAGGAAGCTATTTGGCTGATAGGCTTGGTTGAAGATCTGGGATTGGAACAGATGTTGATTACTGTTTTTTATGACAATTAGAGTGCGATCGATCTGACACACAATCCTAAGTATTATGAAAAGACCAAACACATTAATGTTAGGACACACTTCATTCGAGATGTCATCGCCGAGGATGCTATTGCAATAATTAAGATTGTTATAGTGGAGAATCCAGTAGACATGATGACCAAGACTATTCCAGCAGTCAAGTTCAAGCATTGCTTAGACTTGATCAACGTGATCAGTACCTTAGTGCCCTCAGGGGCAGGTGGCGACGGTGAGACATGTTATGTGCATGAGGATCAGCTTCAATGTTCGCCAATGTGGAGATTTGTTAAATTGTATGGCTCAATAGAAGTTAATAAGTCTTGATTAACCGGGCCCCTCTATTGCCCAAGTTGTACTGTGATTAAAAGTAGGATTTGAGTGTAATAGGGTTTGGGGATGATATTATAAATAGAGACTCAGAGTCTCTAGGATGAACACCTCTATTCTGATTACATAGTAAACTCTCTCGTCTTCCCCATGAACGTAGGCCAAAGCCGAACCACATAAATCTTTGTGTTCTCATTGTGCGCAATCGATCTCTTCTGCTAGGCCCTATATCACGACACACCCAACTCAAAACATCTTCAACGTGGGGCCGACTTCTGCTTCCTCATCCATCTATGCTAGCTAGGGCGCAGTAGTTCTGAGCAGCATGCAGTACTTGGCCACTCATAAGCCATATATTTCCTTGGAGTCTGTCTGTTAGTCTAATATGCTACCTGTGAGTGAGATGTGTTTGGTACAAACCGATAAACTGAATAAGATTAATCCCCTTCGTTGTATATCCTCAGATTCTAATTTGATCGGATATGGTGCATAAAATTGAAGAAGGTGTGTGTGTCTCCCATACTCGAGAAGACCTGAACTTCTCAACAGGGAGTTTACAATTAATGACTTTAAGATACACATAATGAATGAGCGAGCTTCAGTAAAACATCCACCATGCTTATTTTCTAGATTAACTTAATTTAAAAACTCCTATTCTTAACAAGAAAAAGTAAGAAGAAAATTTGGAATAAAGTAAAGCAAACACACTCGTAGTTGAGAGGTGTTGTAACCTTATTATATTTTATTTTTGGTAGAAAGTCTAATTTCATTAAAACAAAAAAAAAAAAGAACTAAAATCGAACGCCCCGAACCCTAACACATGAAGAGTAAGAACATTTAGCCAAATTATGAGCCACTGAGTTTAGCCTCATAGGAATAAAAGAAAACCCAACCACCTCAAAAGCTTTGATGTCTTGCAAAATTGGAAAAATAGATCAGTCAAAGGATCCATTAATAGCAATTTGACAAAAGATAAACTTTAAGAAAACCACGAGCTCTAGCGACCATCAATTGCAAAAAGAATTACCCTTGCCTCATCTTCTTTGGATGAAGAGATCTTTGGCCTATCAATGAAACCTGCATCCATCAATGTCCTATTTAACCAAAAGGCAAAGTCAAACCCAGCTTTTCCATCTGCTGCTCTAAACACAGCATGCAGTAAAACAAGGACATTATCATGTGGGTTCCACTTCCACATTGGTTATCCCAACTTTGAATGAGACTCCTTATGCTTACATTTGTAGTTATATATTCAACACCCACCAGGTGAACTCTAGGAAGAGAAAGGGTCTGTCCTCTTGCTCTTGGTCCTATATATTAACAGCCGTGCTATATGGATCAAATGGGGACCGAATTCGGGCCCGGTCCACCATGAGGACCGATGGATCCTAGTTATAGGCGGAGCCGTTGATTCACACATGTTGATGCATAATTTCCACCTATCCGTGATCATGAATTGAGTGAGAAGAACTAGATAAAAAGCTAGGGTCGGAGCCAAACCAAGTGGCTCTAGCATGGTCACACTAGTCATGTTTGATAGATTCTTCAGCCCTATCACAAATAGGAAAAATAGTTCTTCTATGTAATAATTTACGTACCTTAATTGTATTATTTAGACATTTCTAACTAAAGAAAAGCCTTCTTTGAGGAAGAGGAAGCCGCTGGATAGATTTGCAATTGAAAAGAGGAATAGAACTACAAATGTCTTATTTAATAATAGAATTATAAGCAGATTTGGACGAATGGGTGCCATTTTTTTGTGAAAGACTATATTTTCTTATCAGTTCTATTCTGACGAGGAATATATATTGTGGAGATACTTTCAATGTCAGCACGGTGTTGGCACTTTAGGGCCCTTTGGGCATCCTTCTTATTTTTACATACATGCCCAAAATTGATCGATCCTTGGGTCCTCAAATTAAAGTATTACTCCTTGACCAATAGGCCAATATAGTAAGAAAAAAAGGAAAAAAAGAAAAGGATTAAGGTAAATTATTTTGGACCTCGACTTTAGGACTGACCCCTAGCACAACAAGGGGGAAAAAGAAGCTAAAAAAGGGATTAAAAAACAAGGTAAGGAAAAAGGTAAATGATTTTGGGCGTTGACATTAGCTCTGGTAAGTAGGTAATTTTTTACATACTCTTGAAATGATTTTCGACCTTGACATTTGCTCTGGTAAGTAGGTAATTTTTTACATACTCTTGAAATGACTGTAACTGAAGCTTCTGTTCAGCGTGCAATTATCAGATCTTTTTTCCAATAGCATGACGTCTAGTTGTGATTATGATATGACAATATCCATTGGCATGAACCACGAGTGCACTTCAGGTTAGATATGCCCATGCCTGGTTGGCTCGTGGCCATGACTCACAATACTGATATCGACATGATGGATTGGATCTCTCCGAAAAAGTTATTTGCAAGAAGTCAGACCTTCCAACGACAAAACTACCACTCTTGGATTCAAGCACTTGTCTCAGTTTGAAATCGATCCTACCAGTACCATTATCTAATTAATTATAAGATTTAATCACTAAACATCTCTATTGCATAAAGGTCATCAATTGGTTCAATGACATGAGATAAAGGTTTGCTCCCCGCACATTGTGTGTTTGATACCCCCAGATTTTCATGATGCACATGTGTTATTGGGTCTGTGTGTGAACCCGAGGGATTAGTCCTATCTAGTCGAATAGGCTATGGGGATACCTCGCCAGCAAATGAAAAAAAGGTATAAAGCAAAGTCACTTGTTAAAAAAAAAAAAAAAAGGAACAAAGCTTTAAGGACCTACGAATAAAGGGCTAACATCAAATGATGTTTGACCCATCCAGATCTACCCACCCCTTTGTCCAGCATTGAGGTGACCCAAGATGCTGGTGCATTTTGCAGTCGGCATATCATGTTGGAAAACAACAAGGCATCACTCACTCATAAATTGACAGGCAACATAACACGTCTCTATAAATCGACAGGCAATATATCCCTAAATGGAATGGAAGCCTGCCCTTGATTGTAGCTCAAACTCCATACTTAATAATCAAAGTTGAATGGATGGAAACGTAGCTTCTCCTGAATATACATGCATCTTTTCTATGTATTAAACAATCCACGTACAAGCTCACTGTCATATACGTACTAACAAATACTGAACAAGACATTGTCAATTGAATAGGGCGCTACTTAGATGCGTGGTGTGAAATCATATCTGGAAGACAAAAATCATTATCATGCATTCAGGTAAGTGTGTTGTGCTGGAAAGTAGCCAAGAACTTATGTGATGTAGAACAGAAATCCTCGTATATATCTTGTGTGACTGTATTTTGATGGGATTGATTTGTATAATAAAGTCATAAAACTTCAGATAAAATATCACTAATTTCATACAATTGGGACATGTGTCTTTCACCAATCCCCTAGTAAATGATTGATGGATCATAGGAAGGGAAATCATTAATATATATAAACCATGATATATATAAACTTTTATGTCCCTCTTTGTTGTGCAATGGGGCCTACCCATGGTCAATCCAGGCCATCCTATGAATTGACACCACAATATATAGTTTAGTTATCCAGCTTAATTATGACTGTTTGGATTGAAATTAAGAAGACTGTCATACTTTATTTCTTAATAAATAATTTATAACATGTCTCGAACCTTTCATTGTGCACTAAGCTCGTCAAAAGAAATAACTGATATCTAGTTATCAACCATGAAATAGGCACCACCATCCAACCTAAACTCACCGTTGGATTAAAACAAGAGTGTTGAAGTTTAATGCACCTAGATCACAAGTAATGATGATAAGATGATGGGATGACTTCTTTCCTTTCTTGACCACCTGCCTATTTGCAAAATAAGTTCCCCGCCTCCTTTTGGGATGGCCCATTACTCCCAAGAGCATCCAATCTTCTGATCGATGTATATACACTGATTTCTCTCATATTAAGAGCCCTTTTCTTATTTAAGCCCCCTCTTCACCTTTCTTTTGTGCATTGACACCTGCCTATTAAGAAATAATTAAGATGACATTCACTTACTTGCCTTCCAATGAATTTACACTGTTCCTAATTTGAATTTGACCTGAACATTATTTTCCACTGAATTCAATCACAAAAGTAAATGCACTTAGAAAAAAAAAACATTAAACTGAGGGTTTAAAATTGAGAGTAAGGATTATCTAATCGGACTGATATATAGCCCTCCCTACACATACAACCTATCTCTGAGAAGGAAGCAGTTTTTAAAAAGAGCACCTAGGTTGACAGGAGTGCCCCCTATGTATACTATCCAAGAATTGGCTAATGTCCGGAAAAACTATAATCACATTCATGATGGTAATAAAAGAATGAAACTAAAATTAGAAAGGACCAAGGACCAAGCCTACATCCAAGTTGTAAAATAAAATAGCTATGGACTTGCAGTAAACTAGCACCATTTAAATATTACAGTCTTAATTTCTTTATTTTTTTTAATATCACTGGTTATTGTTATTGAATACTATCAGACGCAGACAAATAGAAATGACAACCAAGACATTTCAGTCAAATGCAAAAACAAGGAGTTCGGATCCCCTGTTTGGACCAATCAGGAGGTGACACATTATTTTGTACTTAAAATACGGAATTGGCTTTTAAAAATATATATCACAGTTTTTTAAACTCAACAAGTTCATGTGTCACCCCCTAATTGCTCAAAAAAGGGATCCGGATTCAACAACAAGATGCATAACAAAAAGATCATGTAGATGCATGATCCAACAAAAGTAGGTCTTGTAGATATATTCTCTACAGGTACATACATAACGGCCAGGGCAGAGAAATGGCCAAACAGGTACGGAGAAATAGAAATAAATTAAAAAAAGAAAAGAAAAGGCAAGGCACATAACGCAATAATCATTGGACGCAAGTGTTCATTTTAGTTGTTCCGATGTAAACCATTGGAACGAGATTCTTCCATCCACGTCATGGCCAGAGGTGCTTCAGGCTATCCAGAGATGGTGCTCTCCCCATCAGGAAGGATTGGGAGTGTGAATTTAGCTACCACTACTACATAGCCAAGAAGCAATAATCCTAGCCTTTTTTTTTTCTCTGATTCTGAACAGTAATGTAAATCGAACCCACAATAATGAGCACATTCCACTACGCCACGAGCTCTTGTCCAGTCTTAGACTTCTTATAAATTCTCCCATTGACAAACCATTTTTCTCTTTTCTTTTCATATTCTATGACTTACTAACAAATGATCATTTGCACATCACTAATGCACAGTAAGAAAATCCAATCATTTTAGCTTTCAGGATAATGGTCATCGTCTTCCATATAAACCATGTACTGTATATATAGTTTTTGGGTGCCCATGGATGGTGATGTTAGATGTGGGCAGCACCAAATCATAGCTCGGAAGTCTCCTAAAAATTCTTTCTACATAAACAACCTACTAGTAGAATTTTTTTCGCTAAGCCCGTTTGGTAATTTTATCGTAAAATAAAGTTAAAGTAAAGCATCAAATAAAATAATATAATATATAAGGGGGTTATAATAGTATTTTGTCTTTAGTGGATTTGGTAATTAAATTTTTTTTTTTTTGACTTTTTTTATGAAAAGTAGGGTTTTTTTTTTTTTTTTTTTTTTTTTTTTTTGTCATTTAGTGGACAAAGGAGATTGCATGCATTTTGACTTTTGCTTTTTAAGGGGAAGAGGGAATCCAAATCCTAAACCCACTACCTAGATGCTCTACAAAACAAATGCACAGATTGGAACACGTATTTCACACCAAGCTGCGTATCGATTGCATCATGACCTGAACCAGAAGTTGGCCACTGCCACTCATCAGCTGCGCCATTTGCAGAGGAAATAGACGGTTCAAAAACTAGGAGTAAGAGTGCACATTTTACAGGTGGCCCACGTCTTGAACTATGGATTTGACTGATGCTGACCCAGGTCATTTGCATGGGACCACCAGACATGCACAGGCATCTAGTAAAGTAAGGGGATTGTGTGGGACTAGCAGAACTAATCACTTCTAGAAAGAGGGAAGTGAAAATCCCCAAAAGTTTATGATTTTAAGGAAAGGCTACTGAATACTGATAATGTCAACATATAAATAAACATTCTTGTTGTGTCAATTGACTATACCCTTGCCTGAAATGAGCAGATTATCATTGCTCCACATGTACATAAGCAGAAGTATTTAAGGTGACAGTAGTCACAGTACTATAAGTTTGGGCATGGTAGACATTGATCCATTTACAATAATCAGGATGCGCAGGGGTTGCGACTCACAAGCTCATAGAGTCATAGGAGACTTAATTTGCTTCCCTATCCAATGTGCTGAGCTGTCCAATGCATCAACTGAGTTTTTGCCAGCATTTATCAATAAATGCACTTTGATATTCAAAGAGAAAATGTCTACCATTCTGTGAAGCTCAACTCGGCAAACATTTTATTGATCCTGTTATGTACAAGTGTAGGATTCTCAAGAGTGGGTGGGCGTTGACCTCCTTCCTCAAGGACACACCTGCCGCGACTCCTATTGCGCAACTTGCAAAACGCGTGTCTCATGACTCGAACACTCGGCCTACTAGGCTCGGATACCATTTATAGGATCTTATACCCCATTGAGTTACTACTTATCCTAAAATCAATTGGTGATAAGAAACAACACAACAGTGGTTTTATGACGAGGGCAATGACTCGACCACAATTATGACCGCCCAAGAACGAGGATAGACGTTGACCTTAACAAGAAGTGTACAATCTCTTAAAAATTATCTCAGGGAAGAGAATGGAGCAACCATGAAACTGAAAGACGTGGTCTTAAACCTCAGGTACTTTGGCAACTTTTTTTTTTTCTTTTTTTTTTCCAGGGAACAAAAAGGATTTAACTCCATTGACAGCAAAGTTGAGAGTTTATATAGCCACAAAAAATATATATATGCTACCCTAGATTGAATAAAAGTCTCTCCACCAACACAGCCATAGTTGAGTGGTGTCAGCACAACAGTATCACATGCCCAGAGGGATCAATCCGTGCATCATCTAGTTGAACTCCTAACCAGTAGCCCATCTTGAAAAAACAGAAGGTTTATTGTAAAAGCCTCCTATGGTTTTCTTGTGAAATCAAAAGGGTTCACTGTGTATGCAGATGCATGCCAAGGTCCAAAGGCCCTCTCCTCCAAGGAGGACAAAGCAAGGGCGGTCTTCTTCACTCTTATGAACACTAAGGCTAAATTCTGTAATTTGTTGGATGCCAAGGAGGTGGCGGATGCTCTCAACAATTTGCTGTAATTGGGTTATCAACTCAATAATTTTGGATATCAAATGTTTCATTTCATCTTTTGATTATAACAGATTTACTTTTGTACCTATATCAAGAAAAATTCTCAATTTTCACAATGTCAGCTTTCTTGTTTTTCTCTGAGAATCACCACTTAACACCCATTCTACTGAGTGGCAGATGATGTACAAAACCAGAGAATCAGAAAGAAATATGAAAATTCAAGTTGAATGAACAACGAACAAAGTAGTACATTGTCATTCATCTTCGGGAAATAGCTCAAGCAGCTGTTCATCAGTCCAGTCTGCAACCGAAACTTTTGGAATCAATGTCTTGACTCCATTCCTTCCACAAGTTTCATGAAGGAATGGCTCTTTGACCACAGAAGCCTTTCTGAGAATGGTGCTGCTGAAGTTGGAACCTCCTGCAGCATCTTCTGGTCTTCTTCCAGCAGGCGTTCCTTCACCATTGCCAGGGTCTCTCCAGACAGACCCATTAGCAACTTCATCAGCCCCCTTCCTAAATGAAGTCACCTCAGCCATCGCTGGCCTGGTTTCCATGTGTTCCTCTGTACATTTGAGATCATCAATTTTTCTGGAAGCATTTTACAAGCATGAGCCTCAAAGACACTGAACTGAAAAACAAATCATTGGTTGTTCATACTCAAAACTGGACAGCTGACTTTAGATGCTGGGAAGCTTTTCGGAGGAGGTCCACTGTTTTTGCTAATTATCTGTCGGAAAGTGAGACGGGAACATAAATACTGGCATTTGAAATGGAAATAGGAATGTTGGCCGATACCTTCAGCAACGGTCTGATAAGGTAAAAACTTAAAACTAGGACACAAGGAAGCTATTCGAGTCAAGTTACCAATAATAACAAAATAATAATAATAATAATAAAAATAAGACCCAAGGAAGCTATAGAATTTTCATCAGAATGGTGAAAATCATGGAAAAACTCTTTAAGAAAGATGGGAAAAATGCAGAGTATACTTGGTAGAGACCAAGAACAAAAACTCAGTAAACACATCTTCCATTCATGCAGAGCCTGATAGATGCATCCATAGATTTACCAACTGTTTCTTCCATGTTTGTCAAAACGAGCATAATATTTCATCAATAATTGAAAGGCATGCATTGATTATGTAACAATTAGATGTTTTCTTGATAGTAAGTCTTTCCACTTTATTTCTTAAAAGCAAGGGCGTGACTGAAAACTTCTTAAGAAGTAGTGAAATATCCACTTCATTGTAGTTTACATTCCTAGAAAGGGCATTTTAGTTGGATCCAAAAAATCTAGACAGCTAGAACTATTATCACTGTAAAAGGCATTTGATTACTTGGATAGCATTTTTCAAACTAGAACAAGGAATTTTTCTTCTTCCCTTAAATTGACCATTTAAATGTACCTTGACATTCTTCAGGGGAAAAAAAAAGGTAAAACCAACTGAAACCTCCATCAGCAGGATCATGATATTAAAAAGTAATGTCTTAATCAAAGCCATAAAATGCATGAAAGCAAAAATCAACAGAAAAGGAATCAAATCAGGCCTGATCACAAGCAAATGGGATCTTGAAGCACAGAACAAGGACCCACTATGCGGTTCCTTTTACATCAACACAAATCAATTGATTTTTGTTTGTGACATTTGAAACGTCATAGACCCATGGAGTTGGAGCTTCATCGGCTGTATTACAATAATAATACATAATATAGAATCGTTTGAAACAGGGAAAACCAAAATGGCCCTTGAGTTTTTGATTAATCTCAAAGAAGGCTCTCATGAGATATAGAATCGTTTGAAACAGGGAAAACCAAAATGGCCCTTGAGTTTTTGATTAATCTCAAAGAAGGGTCTCATGAGTTGTGATATCATTTAAGTCCAAAAGATTTGAAAATCTCTTCCAATTAATTCCTTTCTAGCCATATCCATTTCCTTATCTGCACATCATAGATCTAAAGGTCGTCTACAAAATTCTTTTGCATTTTAAAGTTGTCTCTCAAAGTCCTACTTTATTCCTAACATGCCAATTAAATGTAGAAGTTCGTACAGATGCCGGTTGGTTGCCAAACAGACAGAAGATTACTTTAGGTAATAATCCCATTGTGGGAGAGAAGCCTGGTATCTTAGAAGAGAAAAATACAGTGTGCCATTGCTATATAGGTATGCTTGCAGAGTATAGTGCAATGGCTAATAATGTTTGTGAGGTCAGAATCAGATAGATTAAAACTGTTGAAAGATTTGGGTTTCAAAGTCAGTCTTCCAACAAAGTTACATGGTGGATGCTCAAGCAACTTTCCATATTACTGAGAATCCAGCATTCCACGTAAGAAAGAAACATGTTAAGGCCTACTATCATTTTATAATGGAGTTGCCTGCCAACCCAATCTTCAATGATTGTCAAGGCTCTTGGAAGAATCAAGCTCCAGAAGCTGTCATGCAAGCTGGGAATGATTGATATGTAAGTAGAATGCTTAAGTTGCAGGGTTATTATGTACTTTTCCTTTTAAGGCATGTAGAATAATTACATTGCAGGGTCATTATGTTCTTTTTTTTATTTTTTAGAACGGTAGGTTAATTTTCTTTACTGTTGAGGGGCTTATTTTATTTTTGAAGCTGTTGAGTTAAAGAATTGTCACTAATGACACCTGAATAGTCCCCTAACTGAAAGGGGAGGCTCTTCCCTCTTCCTCTTCATTCACAGATACTGTATGCAATTTTACTGTAATTTACGACATTGCCAATCAAATACATGTGTGTGTATATACGTATATAGCATGAAATTGCAGAACTAGCGCCCACATGAAAATCACTCATGCCAATGATAAATGTGTATACTAGAAAAAAAATCTCAAGAGGTGAAACTGATAATGTTCCAGTTGAGCCCACGCAGAAAATGACAAATTTATCCACTCTCAGACTTCTAACTACAAACTTAAAGTCTCATATGCAGAACCAAGCGTAACCAGAAAGCAGTTAGACAATTGTCAATAGTTAACAAGAATTTTTTTTATCAGTACAATGTTTTATCCACTACAAGGGCCTTCCCACATCTTGACGAAAACAATTTACTGAGACTTAGACCTAAATTGACAAACCTGCCCAAAGATCAGTAGCTGTAAAACAAAAGAAAATGAGGGCTGATTCAGCCATTGCGTTGGATACTTGGATTCACCAATTGGGAACAAATATTATGGACGACTGAACCAATCAAAACACATTACAAACAACTTTCCATCCTCATGTCATAAGAAGACTGGATAAAGCAGTCCAGCAGAGTAATCTATTCGTGACCCATACCCGGACAAAGTGTTAAAGATGATATGGCAATTGGCAGACAGGTACTATGAAATATCATCTTTACCATTGTATAATTCAGTGAAATGGATAACAACAAAAAGAGGAACGCACCTTCACCACATTGTTTGGTGTAACATTGAGATAACGTGATGAACGAGTAGGAGAGAATGCAACAGCCTACGAGACGAAAAACAGATACATTCTATCAGTCATATGGCACAAAGGCACTGCAACTAAAATTAACATTGATCAGTTAGTTGTTGTGGTCAAAGAAAGTCCTTCCATAGTCCACTAATTCAGCAATGCAAACAACATGTAAATTTGAAAAACAAATTAGAAGTCTGTACACTGATGAAATTACAAATGTGTACAACCTGCTTAAGAATAACAACAGAGTCAACTGATATTTCCATTCCAGACATGCTTTCTGCAAGTACTTTGTGATGGATGCTGGCACCAATGGTACCTGTGGGATCCTGAAGTAAAAAGCTTTAGCCACTTTGTTAAAATGATGCAGCAGCACAGGAATACAAAGCAAAGACCACATGGTGCCACTACACTACCTTCAAAGTCACGATCAGATCGCCGAGCCCATTGGAGGTGCAGGATTTGATAATTCCTACAATCTAAATATCCTTGAAAAGTTAATAAAGCAAAAAAGTGGATGATTTACTACTCTTTAACACTCCTCTCATTTGAGAAAGACTTATAATAAGAATCCAATCCCTGGCAGGGATAGAACTTGGTAGAGGAACAAATAGTACTTCCGAAGTGAAATTAGCAATATTTGACGTGGGGCCTACAGGGATTCATGCAGATCATGCAGGGTAAGGGAGATTAATAGGCCTAATCATTGATTAGCAGATGGGCCCTACCTACATGACCATGTTCTGATGATTGTAACTTGTAAGTATTAACAATCTGATTAGAGTGATCCAAAGTCTAAAAAAAAAGATTTGTATAATGGCACACTTAGCCGATAAACTTTGGGGCCCTTAATTAGATGGTCCTGATGATCAAATTGTGCCCACGTGGGACCCATCTTTTAACAAATGACAAGACCTTTCAATTCCCCTACATGCATCCTGTTTTTCTCTCTTTCAATTTCCACCCCATATCCAAACAACACCCCACCTTCCAAAAGAAGAGGAAAATATTCCAAACTAGACGGTGGATGGAGCTAACTACCTGGGGCACCCTTTCCATGTTCCGAGTCGACTCAATAGTGTGCTGCAAACCCGATCCTGCTTCCAATCCTGAGAGAGAGAGAGATGCATAAGAGGCAATTGTAAAACGCAAAATCACCCAACCCAAAGGAAGAAGAAGGGAAACATCTAATACCCAGGAAATCCAATGCGCACAACCATGGGTTTCCGTTGAAATCTCCATCTGGGAATTCATTTATGAGGATTCCATCATCTCTAATCCGAGAGCTATTACCAGATTGGGCGTTTTGCCGGAGCATTGACGCCTGAATGGCTCCCGCCGGGCCGGGAATGAGACGGTCGGTGCGGTCACTCGAGCCTGAGGACGGGTTAGGGTTTGAGTCTGGGAAGGTCTGAGGGTTCTGGGATTGGGAGCAGATGGTAAGGGTCTGGGTCTGAACCTCGCAAGGGCTAGGGTTAGGGTTAGGGTTAGGACGATTGTTGCAAGGAAGGAGGGTAGCTGAAGGTCTTAGCAGGGTGGGAAGGTCTGAATCGTCCACGTCCAGGGCATCTTCCCACCGCTCCATCTCACTTTCACTTCACTTTCACTTTACTTTTACCTGCCTCCCGCCACTGCATATTTGGATTTAGGATTTTGAGTACTGGGCCGGGCCAAGACCTTGGAGACGTGCTCGGCCGCTTAAAAGCATCACGGACTCATTTATTGAGTACTGACTGACTAGTGAGTAGTGACTACCCAGACATTTCATTCTCTCAACTTTCTTAGTCCATGGCCATGCTCCCTCCAATGAACCCTTGTGGGAATAAATGAAATGACTTTTCTTCATGCATTTTGCACTTTGGTGATTGGATCAGTCTTGATTCGCGAGAGGAAAATGAAATTAAAGGTTAATAATGGATTGTATGGATTAACATTAGACATTTTAGGACCAATTTTAACACACAGGCCATAGGGTATATTGGTCCAGCCTGGCTATGGGTGAGGAAGCCCGAGCCCGATGCAGGCCCAACCGGCTTTGGGCCGGTCTTGGATTAAGTGATTGAAAGCCAAAAGCCTGGCCTAGCCCAGGCCATGTAAAGAATGCATGCAATTTAATTTAATTAGTCCAAACAATTGATCAAATGCCTACAAAATGATAAAAAGCCCGATTCGGCCCGGGCCCGGTTACTTAAATGGGTGGGCTAAGGCCTAACTTTTACTGCCCATGTCGGGCTTGGGCCTGGGCCAATGTTTCTAAAGTCGGGTCCGGCCTAGATATACCTTAGCCCAGCCCAGCCCTTCCCATGAACACCCCTAAGCCTGGCCGGCCCTTTGGTTGCCATGGGGAGAAATTAGATAAGGAGAAAAAAACTCCTTTCATATGGAAATCTCCCTTCTTTCTTTTTTTTTTTTCTGTTTAAAGCAATTGGTAGCATAAAGCCCGTGCATGCATGGATTAATTTTCCTCTAGATTGAATGATAGACTAAAATTAATATTTAAATAAAAAGCTAATTAAAACAAATACATAAATTGATTGAATGATAAATTCATTTGTGCAATCATTAGAATAAGAATTCATATCATAATATAATTAATTGAAAAATCATATATAATGCTTTAACAAAATGTAATGAAATATCTATTAATTTATTTGTGATTCTTCCAACTTGTTTATATAGAAACCTCTTTTGATTTTTCCTGTTTACAACAATCAAGTTTTAATTATATACCTTCGGCAAGGAGGGAGGAGAGATCGAGAGATATCTATTCAATGGTGTGGAATATGTATTACATAATTTGATATATATCTCATACATGACATGCTCCAAAACATGAGAATCACTACATGAGAAAAGCAATAAATTATAAAGTGTCTCCACGTCTAGAATTCTTCTAATTATTTATTCATCCAATGGCAGCTCTTCACTTCTTATTTAGTATCATCCAATTAATCTCTAGAATTAACCACTTTCAATCGTGGACTTAGAATCCATGTTTGGAACCACCTGTTGGTCAGGTGAAAAGATGAGGATAATTTTTTGAAATATATATTATCCCAATCATGAGCAATAAAATAAAAGTAAAAGACGAGCTACACGTACAAGAGGAATGCCTGAACAGGAAAATCCTCAAAACTCTGATCCTTTGGGCCCAAAACCCAATTAAGACTTGGCCCTACCAATACAATTTATAGTTTTTTTTATGAAATCTTAATTACCCATAGCCTATTAGAGCAAGAAAAAGGAAAAAACGAGCTTTGTAGTATGGCTGCAGCATAGCATGCCATGTAAGAATGTAGATGACCCGGCTACCCAATTACCCAAAGCATCCGATTCAGAAAACCAATATGGACCACTAATTCAGAGCTCAGATCCACCCCAAACCTGAAAATTTTAAACATGAACCACCAGTTATCGAACCCAACTACACATGCCCTACCCGAACAAGACCCAGACATGATTCCCACGTACACGAAGGGAACATAACCAAGTGTGTTGTGTTGTGTGACTCCTGTCCATCCAATTTACTCAGTCAATAAAATAATCTGAATGCTATATATATATATCACCCACTTCTCTCCTTCATGAACACTTAACCTCAACTTCATTCCTTCAGTTAGTAAAAGGGAAGGATCTCGTGCACCTACATCTTTGTTTTTTACAAGATACCATGCAATAAAATTGGTCCCTCAATAGCCAATGGGACTGGCAACGTTTCCACTATAATCTCATTAAAGTGATATATAGACTTTTGGCACCATGGCCCTGGCCCCTGGCCCCACATGAAGGTATCTTCTTTACTCATACTAGAAAATGTTCAGTTCAAGTTGACACCACACTATGAGTAGACAGTACAGGAATCTTTTAGTGGGGTGGTGAAGAACATGGCCGGAATCCTTTTTGGTGTCAAAGTAGATTCCATATGTGTCCTTTTCACACATGCTATAGTGGATGACACTTCAAAAGACCAACGGTACTAGGGCTATCAATTCGTTGGATCAAGTTGTTATAGAAGAGATCCTGCAATATCATTTTTATAGTTGAATGCCAATGGCCAGCTGATGCAGTTTGTGATGTAAGAGGTCACTTCGATGATAATCTCATCTACTTCTGTTAGAGGTCGGTCTTATCCTGCAACCGATAACTATTAGTATCACACACGTGGGGTGTAAAGTAATGTGATGATAATCCATTAGAGAAGAAAAGAAGTAGAGAAGATAAAGAATAGCTAGGAATGGAAAGTCGAGATAGGAAAGAAAGCTTTGAGACTGAAAGTGAAAAGAAAGAAAAGATGAAAATCCACTATCCACCCACGCAAAGTGAAGAGAGATAAAAGAAACATTTTCATGCTTCAAAGTTCATATACTATTATTATCACCATCCAATAGCTTATATCTTTGCTATTGTTTTAATGAGCATAAAAAAATATATATCAAAGTACCATAACAGTACCATAGTTAAATGGTTTTCACATGATCACAAGCAGTTCGAAAGATAAGGTATATGGTCAAAGCTTATCTGCTTTTAATCAGTAGAATGTCAATACAACAAGGTGATGGTGATGATGATTTAAGTCATGTCTATCATAACTCACAAGCTAGGATAATGTGTGGCGTTGGGCCTACTCATCAATCATCAGAATAAACCATCTAAAGAGCGCCACTCACCCCTAATCATTTCAACCCAATGAACAATATAAAGTTAGGGCCCGTTTCTTTACTAGAATTCATAGAATTCATGTCTGGTGGTTGTCTGAAAATTTCAAATGCTAGTATTTGAAATGCTGTCAAATTCTGGAATTCTAAATTTGTTGTTTCATTCATTGCCTAAATTCTTGCCCGAGCTTCCGGAATGCAGTCGTCCCTCTCTCGGAATTCCTGTGCTAAGTGAGATTTGCAAATCCTCTTTGTTAAAGTGATTTTTCAAATGCTGGATTTTTTGGGATTTCAAATGCCTAGAATTTCAAATGCTCAAGAATTCTGGTAATGAAATACAGAATTCCTGATAGGAATTATGAATTTCCAGACAGTCTGAATTATTGTCAGGAATTCTAGTAAAAGAGCGGGGCCTTAATGCCATGGTGGGACTGGTTTTGGATCTAATGTCTATGTACATTATCGAGAAGTGGGCTCCACGAGACTATGAAAATTGGTGAATCATTCTTAATTTAATGACTCATAAAATTACATTGATCATTTATGTACAAAAGATTCTGTGCATTTGGATGCACCATGTATCTCTTCAAACTCTTCTTCACTTTGGTCTTGTTTGGTTGCAAGGATTAGGGTACGTACCTTATTTGGAACATTAATTTAAGAATCTTAAATGTCGTCCCCCAAAGTGGGATTTCAAAAATGCTCTAGGGCAAAGTCGCATATTCAAAAAATCTATTATGAGTTCTGACAGTTAAAAAGGAACTTTTCACATGGACAACTCAGCTACTTCTATTTAGCAAAAAAAACAAAGAGGCAAATAATTCTGACCATCCAAGCCCAAGCAGACGCGGAATTCAGAATTCTCAAAAGCGACAACTGTAGTTTTGTCAATAATTCATGACTAGGAGAATTTCAGTAAAAAATTCTCTCAACCAAACAAGCCCTTTCCACTGCCACATAGCACAGTCACCTTTCATGAATGAAAATAGTTCAATATTGGTCTGCCCTATGAACAAGTTAATTAGGCGCAGAAGTATCCATTATCAAAGTGATATTCAACATTCTTCACCAAAATAAAATAAAATAAAACATAGATTCGGAATGATTTCACTTCCGTGGGAGGTGACCAGTCACATTTGACATAATTTAATTAACTGCTGAGTATTGCTCAGATCGAACTGATTTTTGAATGATGATCAGTGATCAATGATGGATTGTCCCACAATCTGATTCACTAAAGATGGGCTTTCTCTCAAAAATTAGAAAAGGAAATCAGTTTCAGGGTGCTTGTAGGCATCTCTCGATAACTGGATCCTTTGATTAGATGGTTTTCCGATTTTAATAATTGTAATCGTAATCGAACCACGGTAATTAACTGCGGCTCTATTTGATTATATGGTTTTCCGATTTTCTTTTACACCCTCAGTAGATACCAAAATGAATTGCATAATCAATAGGCTAATTATTGAATTGGAAATGATAGTCCTATCAACCTACATTAGAATTAGATTCTACGTGCTGTCCAAAATATTGGATTAGTATTCAACAGTTACTTGATTGGATTGCTCCAACCATGCCATGAATGGGAAAAATGAATGATCCATATGGATTACAACAAAAGTAATCTCATCTTTAATCAATGTAGTCAAATGATTCGTTTTCACCGTTGATTCCTTCCTTGTCAAGAATTGACTTGATTTGACAATATTAATCATTCAACATTGTGGTGAAAAATGGTTCTCCAAGTCCAAATAGAGGTCCAAACACTAAAATAACGTGATTTACATGAGATTATCCGTACTACTTGAAAATCACTTCACTATATTGTTCTAAACAGACTATCTCAAGTATCAACCGATCCTGTGGAAGCGAAATGCCCCTTCCATTAATCTAAGCCATTTATCAAGTGATCTCAACCATTAATTTCTTGTGTTGTTGAAGAACATTCGATCAGAAAATGGAGAGAAATGGCCTGTATAAACTATGCAAGTAACATGAACCAATTTACATTGTCCAACCTAGCAAAAAATACACTTGATACACAACTAAGAAGGTATATATTTTGGGTGAGGACTTCATTTAATTTTTTATTGGCTAACCATAAATCCCAAACCATCCTTATCCGAACTGCTATAGGTGGAAATTCAGCTGCAAAGATTACCCCCCGCTCACACTATGGGTACATTTGTGCACACAGTTTTCCATAGAAACAGTGTGGAGAGAGGATAAGGTTTTCTATATGACAATAAATTTCATGTTCGTTGCGGTTGCTTTTTTGTGAGGACGGAAAATTCTTTTCTTAAGCAGAAGAGAAAGAAATTATATGGAACCAATTTTTCACATGTGTACACGAACATGCCCTGGAGGAGAAAAGATAAAAGAAAATTTTATCTTTTTTCTCCTTTCCTTTTCGTGGTGACTGGCAGGTACTTTATTTAGGGCTTGTTTGGTAAATCTTATCTTTACGAAACAGATCTGTATGATATAGATCTATTTCAAATGGAGTGGTTTGAAATTGATGTTTTACAAATAGACTGTTTGGTAAGACATAGATATTTTAAAAATAGACTGTTTGATAAGACACATGTAAAAATAGATCTAATGGTCTGGGCATTTTGCAAATATATCAAGATTTGTGATCATCCAACGGTTGAAATATTATCTCAAACACGTGTTCCACATTTTAATTACTATAGGCGGTTTGGATCTTCATTTTGGTTTGGATCTTGCATTTAGGGGCCATGATTTAAGAAAAATTATATATAAATGTCTATCGTTTTTTGTAAATATCTCAAAATCTATGATAATCCAATGACTAAAATTTGAACCCTTAGTCGTGAATGATGTTTTGAATATATCCAATGGTTTGGATCATGATTTATGATGCCTGAATTTAAAAAAAAAAAAAAAAATACCACACTGCTGTGTACAACTTCAAGACTCAATCACTAAGGCATGGGACATCAATGGTCAAAAACGTTTTTGTAAATATCTCAAGATGCACTTTGAATTAGAGGCTCGATTTTGGGCCCATAGCCGTTTTTGGCCCTCCAAAGAGAACCAACGGATCGGATCTTGATTGTGGGGCCCACAATGTCCGAAATATTACATCAAATGGCTCACGGTTTTTTGCAAATATCTCGAGATTCGAGAAAGATCAACGGCTGAAATTTGGACACGTGGTCGTGTTGGGCCTTCTTCACATTTCTAACGGCTTGGATCATGATTGTGGGTCCCATAAATTAAAAAAATAAATAAAAAAAGGGACTGTCCCATGAGGACGTCCAACTCACTGTAGATGCAACATCTTTCCGCTTCAGACATCAGTCACTGATTGAAATATGGGCATTTTGCTGGCTTCTTGAAATGGGGCCAAATCATCTAAAGTCCATTTCAAATGGGCTTTGCAACTTGACTTACCAAACAATCTTAAAACTGTTACACACAGTTTTAAGACAAGTAGAGGCAATAATAAGAGTTGCCAAACACCACCTTAGCCTATTGATGCAAGTTGTGTTATAGAGGTTAGTATCCAAAATAGCTGTTGTGGAATTTGGTTTGTGAGGTGCACATTCACACAATGATCCTAGTTCATAGGGATGCATAAGATAATCCATTTATTTAGAGTCACTTGGTTAGTAACTTTGATCGATTGATCCATACGTATGGCATTGCATGATTTTAAGGATTGGATTTCGCTTTTCCATGATTCAGTTTATTAATTTTAGTAAGATGGTCTTTCAATGTCCCAACCGTCAAAGCTTGGGCCAGTGTTATTTGAGATTAAAAATAATATCTTCACATGATTAATCAAAATGACTGCAAAATTATACTTATATCCTTATCGTCCAGTCTTTGGCCTTTTTTACTTCGGTTGCTACGTCTTAAGGTAGCCATTGAGAAATGACCCCTCTATAGCCAATATCAATTGGTCTAATACTGAAAAACCTTATTTATCTGGTGTGAACTCACCTTAGTAAAATCAGACTCAATCATTTGAGGACTGAGGTAGATTAGATCCCTCTACGTGGGAATTAGACTGAACTCCACTTCAATTAGAGCGATTTAATACATTTGACTAATTATGTGCAGAAAACATATCTAAATTTCAACCATGAACAATATTTTAACTATATGTATCACTCCATTTGAACTAAAATCTTGGAAAATCTCTACTTAGAGGTATCCATGTGTTATGACTTGGTTTGATCACACTACTATGTGTCCCTCACAGTAAATTAAGATTAGTTGTCGTCATCACCATAATGATGGCTGCATCAGATCATCTCTTGTCTATTTCTACATTATTGCCAATTGTTGTTGTTGTTTTTTTTTTTTTCTCTCACTTCTGTTGTTTTTGTTTTTTTGGGTGTTCTCACCGGCCAACTGAAGCCCACAATGTCAATAATTTGCAACAAATGGACCACAATATCAATCTAACATTGAACAGTGGTCACTACATACTGGCAGAAGAGAAAAGAGAATGTCGATCCAACTGCCGCCAGGCCACTGTATTCTCTATTAATGGCTAGCAGCTTCTTTTGTCAATGAACAGGACAAATTCTTTTGTGTATTCCTCTTTATAATCCTCTAAGCTGGAGTTTTCTGTTTGGATTTATAGCTGAATTCCCTGTAGAAAAAAGCTATACATCTTTCATTATCTCTTTCCCTTAGAAGATAAGTTCCAAAACTGATCTGATCATTGGATCATTAGATATGAGCCATTACAAGCAATAAATGGAATGACGTTGTATAGTAAATGGGCCATGAGGTTGGATCTCGACACACACACACACACACTCCAATCAATAGACATAAGAGTGTCATAAAAAGGGAGCTGTTTCTAGAAGACTGCATTCCATGGGATTTCATGCCTTCCCATCAAACAAAAACTTTATATATTGGACTTTCTTGGGTAATCTATAACCCACATCAAATGATCAAAAAAAAAAAAAAAAAGTAGAAAATCACACACTAGATTTCAGCTAGTAAAAACAGTGCTCACAACATAGTCTTAGAACTTGAACTGAACAGCAGACATTGCCCCCATCCCTCCCATTTCATCTTTCCTTCAAACAGTATTTTCGGAACTTGAAGGAGGCAGTAGGGGCTGCACCAGAGACGACTTGGGTGCAGCCCTGTTCACATGGTCCGACCCAGAACCCATTATAGCAGCTTCCTCTGCAGCGAACTTCCTCTCCTCGCTCTTCCCATAAAGAACCAGGTACAACCCCACAATAATAAGTGCAGCTCCAATAATCCTGTCCAGATGCATTTCCATGCACGCACCCACATCATTAGTCGAGATTATGATACTGAAATGTATTTTACTTTTCACTGTTCCAAAAGCAAAAGCAAGAGAGAGAGATTCAACTTTTTTTTTTTTTTCCTTACCCGCCAAGATAGAACTGTTCGCCTAAAGCGATGGAGGCCATGATAGCGACAACTAGGGTCTGAACTGGTTGGTAGACTGCAACGAAGACGGGCCCTCCCCTGTCAATGCACCATATCTGGACAGCGAAGGCGATCCCGGATGCCACGAATCCCTGCCATTAGAAGTTCGCAATGTCAAATCATACACTTGCAAAGCCCACTACGAGGGTTTTGTCCTTTTACAGGAAGCTTTCTCTTGTCGTGGGGCGTTTGGATGTCAAGTTATTCGATTGGATTTAAGCTGGAAATGGTTCTCTTTCTAATTGAGAAGTACTGTTTAAGATGCTTAACAGGCGACCCTGTCTGCATGGATTCTACTTGATTCAACTACTGTTTTAGACGTTAAGCAGATGATTGTATCTGCTTGGATGTCTCTGACTGAGACCAATCACAATGACCCACTTATAAAGGCAGTGCGCGCGCTCTCTCTCTCTCTCCCCCCCCCCCCCCCAACTTTTTTACTATCCCTGTGTACGATTTAAAACGACTGTTTCGGAGGCCGTAACGGCCAGGACCGAAACGGTTACATAATGTAGCGGATGACCAACAGTTGTACCGGTCCATTTCCCTGCCTTTTGTTTTTACCGTAAAAAGATTACAGTTCTTCAGAAAAGGACACTTGAAATTATCAGTTCTCAAGGACTCGTGGTTGTTTCAAATCTAAATGAGAACTCTATTTCCATATATTTTCTTTTATGTTTGGGAACTTTTATTTTTCAAGAACAGTAACCGCAAAAATAATTACGAGATAGTAGACCTCAAATCAATGAGATAAGGTTAAGATAAAGGATTAAGACTTGGGTGTGACGGGTCATTAAAGAGACCTGAATCAGGCAAAATAGTGGAAGGTCGTATGATTTTGATTACGAGCAAACACATTTAAAATGACTTTAAAGGTTGAGATGATGATTTGACAGGTCCATTTTCCTGGTGGGCCACACATTTGGGCAGATTCTGACTGTGGGTAAAACGCTTTTACCACTAGGTTACTTTACCGGACGGGTGTCATTTTTGTTGATAAAGATCTGGCCGCATAAAGGATGTAGAGAGCAAGTATCTATCAAACTAGCTAGCTGTCTGGCCTTAGCCTACTTCCATGATGCCATCCATATACTTTAGCGAAAAGATGAAAGAGACGAAAAAAAGAAAAAGGTTGAAAGCTTTCAAAGCATTAGCATACTGCTCTAAAATAAAATCCTGCCATGATGTTAGGTATCATGACCTTTCATTCAGTGGGCCAACATTCACTGAATAGGTGCCAACAGGTACTACTACATTGGTGGATTCCATTCGTACGATCTGTAAACCTCCATGCCTTTGAATGCCGACCAATTTCTGAGCATGGCTACAGCCTTCCATTTTTAGCTCATTTGGTTTCCTATTTAGTATGATCATGTTGGTCAAACCAAACTTATTTTTACTTAAAAACAAGTTCTGGCTAGTGGAAAATCAAGCTTGATTTCACCAAGAATCAGATCAGACAAGATTTTCATGACCTCATAGCTCAGATATATGATTTAGTTGGACTGGACCCACAATTGTAATTTTCTATTAGAGAAAATGACATTTTAATAGATAAAGATCCTTCTTTAGTTAAAAGAAGGTTACATAATCTTAGCCTCTACTACTAATTTTTTTTTTTTTTTTGATAGTGTTGGGCTGTCAAGTTTCTGTAACGGTTTTCAGTTTCTTCATAAGAACATGTTCTTTTATTTGCATTTCTCTAGTTTTTTCCCGAAAAGGGAACACAACAGCCCGATATTAGCAGTCAAGTAACGGGATCTTCGGCTTTTCATCCCTACTAAAATTAACCATTAACAATGGAGAAGTTTTCTTTAAAAGAGTAAAGTAGTTCTTTAATTTTTCTAAAAGCATAAAAGCCAAACCGTTACATCATATATGACGTAACGGTTTCGAACTTTTTGCACCCGAGTGAGATAGCATATAGTTTTAGTGCAGGGTTGTTACCGCATAGAGGATGGTGAAGAGTTCTCCTCCGGAGTGAAAGATCCAAGCTTGAGGGTCTTTCTCCATGAAGGCAGCGATGGCTAAGAACTGCAATACCCCAAAGAAGCATGTATAAGACGTAACGGAGAGCCGTGCCGGGTATTTCTTGAGAACGGGGGCTTGTAACACCAGCCAACCCGACCAGGAAAGGCAGTGCCCGATTAAGTAGACGCAGCCCAACGTCCAGTTCTTTCCACTGGCATCTCCCAGCATCAACAGGCCCTCTCCGGACTCCCGACTCGTCACATTTAGTGACGGCCGAAATATCGTTGGCCCTTTGTAGAGCGTTATGACAGAAGCGCCACAGACGCACGCGAACGTCCCCACCACCTTCGCTATCCCGTCCCTTCTGTTGATGCGAACCTTCTCGATCCTGCACAACCCAAAACACAAAAATGCATAATCTTTAGTACTGAGAATGCGAAAAAGATTAATTCAAGTAACGGCCGAAACCGTTACGTTTCAGGTCGAAGAGTATCAGTCCATGGATTCCATGACGGGGAAATAGTGCCATTACAACCGTTACAAACGTTATATCGGTCATGATGTGTATACTCAGTTTTCAAATTGTCTTTTCATGACCCATAATATGGGGATAAATGTAAAGCCGTCCAAAATAAAAAGGGACCGTCCAAAATTAAAAAATGACTTGTCAAGCGACTCTGGTGACATTTTCTTCTACGCTTTCCTCATTAACTTGAGGAATCCAGAAGTAATCCACAAAAATCCCTACTTGAATTTAAATCTTTTCTTTCAAAGTATTAGTCTTTGAAAAGACAAAAGTATTAGGCTATTGAATTAAGTTCTTGCCTAAGTGCAGCAGCCATTAGGAAAGTGATGGCGGGAACAGAGTTTTGAATAGCAGATGCGAAAGTAGGAGAAGTGTTGTCAAGACCCAACAAGTAGAACCCTTGGTTAGCAGTAATCCTGCATCCACAATACCCAACAAAACCCATTAAACTGGAAATCAAAACCCAAACAGCAACCAACTCTTTCTGGATTTTCTAGCACTAGTCTTCTTACCCGCAAAGCGCGAGGAGGAAGAACTGGACTACAAATGACCACGTAAGAGCTGGCCTCTCCTTCCTACATCATGAACCAAAAAACAACGGAAAGTTAAAGGAAGCAACATAGGTAGGTGGTGTGTTTGTGGGAAATTAATTAAAGGTTAGTAGTTTTGTATACTTCTCGAGGAAAAATGCAAAGGGTGCGAGGAGGAGCAGGGCAATGATATTCCTGTAAACAGGAAAGACAAGCTTGCTTATTCCCATATTGAGGGCAGCCCTGGATACGACATGGAAACCTGCGTAGCCAAACTGCAAGGCCAACATGGCCAGGTGAAGTTGGAGCCGCTCGGGCATTGAACACATCCTCCTTGACCAGGAAGCAGTTGAGTCCGCCATTGCACAACAGTAAGAATAAACCTAAGAGTCCTAAGATGGATAACCAACTAGTAAAACGGCTAATGGAGAGAAAGAGAAAGAAAGAAAGGGAGAGAGATGGGTGCTGAATCCAGAGGTCGGAGGGGTGTAGTTATACAAGAGAGCAAGGTAAGGAGGTACAATCAAGGGACCCTACATGGGGCCCTTTAAAGAGGTTTTGTCAAATACAGTCTGCAACCTGTTTTCTTCTCTCTCTTTAATTATCTAAGTAGGCTGTCTCCCACATTCTCTCCACCCACTGATGGGGAGTGATGGATGGATCTCCTTCTATTCCTTCTTCTTCTTCTATCCACAGTGTGTGCAAAAGACATGGCCCAGTCACAGTACAGTAGAGAGAGAGAGAGAGAGAGAGAGAGAGAGAGAGAGAGAGAGAGAGAGAGAGAGAGAAGGGATGGTTTGTGTTTGGAGACATGCGATTAATGATGATAATTGAGGGGGGCGTTGGACAGTGGAGCTATCAGTAGATATCGCGCACGAGGGGTGGGGAGGGTGCAGCATCTGTCCCCACTCCCCCCATCAGACTCTTCACCCTCGCCGCTGCTTCCTTTTGCATTGTTGTCTCTCTGCTTTTTCTAGACCTTACCCCGGCATAAGGAATCCTTGCGCAGTTTTCTTCCACGCACTCACTCCTCTCTGGGCTTTATTTTATCCGAGGAATTCCTTGTTTGGTTGTCCAACCTGATAGATAGGTGGGCCTTTTATGCTGATAGTATTGTCATGAAGATGATGATGATGATCAAGACCATTGATTAAGTGGTAGTAAGGCCCTTATGTTAACCCCGACCCAGACCAAGTCGATTAGTGTGCGATTAGTATATGTTTAGTTCTAAGTGGGTTTAGTCGTGGTTGGGTTGGAAGTGATTAGTTAGTTTTGGACATAGCTTTGGGAATTTTGAGAACGTCTAGTATTAGTCAGACACACTCAGGAAGGCCTGAGTGCACGTGTAAGCTTGGGAAGATCGTATCGGTTTTCGTGTGAGTGTGATTTTGATTTCATTTGAATGATCTTGTTATGTGTTACAACTTTCGTTTTAAGCCCATTCGTGTTCGAAGCCCAAAAACCCATGTTTTGGCCCAAAGAGAGTAAAATTGTCCTTTATGCACAAATCTGGACCCAATTTTCGAAATCTCAAAACCATGTCAAAAATATACTTTTTGGAAAGTAGATATTTCGACGATCGTTTTATCCTTCTTCATCGAAGTCATCCGAGGCCCACAAGATCATGTTTTAGCCATTTCAAGTTCAAGCCCAATGGGGCCCATGAGTCATCACTTAAGCCTCCCTTTTCCTCTTCTTCCACTCACTTTACCAAAATCCTGCAACTTCTTAACCTAGGGCAAGGAAGAGTCTTTTTTTCTCTCCATCTTCCTCATCTTGTTTGATCTAGCTAGAGAGCTCCAAAGAAGATTCTAAGACTACCATTTTCTTCATCTCCTTGCAAGCTCTCCATTGATACAATTTTCTTAAGGTTTCAAGTTGGGAAAGCTCTCCATTCTCTTTCATCTCTCTTGTTTGACTTTCTCTAGGTAAGAGCTTCAAGCCATGTTTTCCATAAAGTCTTTTTAGCTCCTTAAGATTGTGTTTTTCTTGTTCACAAACCCTTTTGTTAAAATGGGTTCTTTGTTTCCATTTTTGAGTGAGTTTGTGTGTTTTCTCTTGGGTTTTTCTTGTAGTGCTTGATAGCTTGAGTGAAGTGCTTGGAGGAGTATTTTTAGCATTTGGGCAAGGCAAGTAATCTCTATAGGATCATTGTGCATGTTATTTTAAGCTACATTGTTGTTTTGGAAACTTTGCATATGAATGTGTTTACAAGCTTCATGATTGTGTTTTGTTGGTTTTGGATGTGTGTTTTACCCTTGAAGAGCCTATATGCTCAGGGAATACAAGAGGAATAAGAATGAATGGAAAGGAGGAAGGAAAAATGTGAAAATCTGCACTGAACCGCACACCCGTGCATTGGCGGTCAGCTCCGCGGTCAGCTCGCGGCTAGCCGCCTGTGTCCACTGCGGCTAACCGCAGGCTGACCGAACTCAGCGGTTACTTTTCCAGAAGCTAGCATTTTCATCTGGGATCAGCGGTCAGCACCACGGTCATCTCACGGCTAACCGCCAGTCTCATTCGCGGTTAACCGCAAGCCAACCGTGGACTGCGGTTCCTTCTCCAGAAGCTGGCATTTTGTTTGTGATTCACGGTCAGCTCACGGCTAACCGCCAGTCCCACTCGCGGTTAACCGCAAGCCAACCGCGCAATGCGGTTCCTTTTCCCCAGAGCTAAGTTCGATTTGCTTTCCAGCGGTCAGCCTGGCGGTCACCTTGCGGCTAGCCGCCATGTCCCAGTTCGGCTAGCCGACACCTGACCGCGAGGTGATCGAAATTCACTGCTTGTGTATTTTGAAGAGTTTTGCAAGAATGAAAAACTAGAACGTGTTAAGTGACCTCTAGCCTGATATTATGTACTTGAAACCCAAGATGCCTTCGAACTTCCGGGGCACCAATTCCTTTCTAAACTTCCAACACTTGGGTCTCAATTGCACAAGGATCAATCAAAGGTCATTACGTGTGCTTGATAAGCCTTGTGTTCGTGCTTTAGTTTTGATATAATGAATATCATCGTGAACTTGTTTTGAAGTGTTAGTACAAGCTTGTTTTGGAGTTTTGTTTCAAGAGAAAATGGGATCTCTTCCTAAGCGTGTTATGCATAATTATTATGCCCGTGCTAGTCGTGCTCGTCGTGTTGTGATAAGTGATTTCCCCCTTTCTATCTCGACGTGCTTTGATCGTGCTTCGCGTGTTTTGTGCATTCATGAATTAAGTGAGCACCACTGAGCTTAGACTGCCCTTTCGGTTTGATCCGCTGTCTGGGGGTCTCTAAACATGTGGACTGTCTGCAGACTGGTCGTGTATTTATTACACATCGTGCGTGTCCGGTTCCGCGGCCGGAATTCCCGTCTTTGTGGGAAATCGTGTCGTGCTTATATTATGTATATCGTGCTTGTCGTGCGTGCTTGCTCTTTTCATTATATAAATGATAGAGAAAGGATGGGCTCTTTGTGGATTGTAACTATTCATGATATATTATGTACTCATGCTAGTTTGTTTTGGTATCTCAGCTTTGTTCGTATTCTTAAAAAAGTATCTCAACTTTGATAGTACTTCATACCAAAGAATTGCTTACATGTTTTCTCTAAAGGTTATTGTTCATGTTCATGCCTACATTGATTACCTGCCAAACCGTCGTGTTTGACCCTTGTTTATTGGTGCCCAGGTGCAGGAGACGTTGCCTTTGAGGAGGAGCGTCAGGAGGAGGCTTGTGAGCCAACTCCCGTGAGAGAGTGGCAGCCCGACGATGTCATTTAGATGTCGGTCTGGTTCTCGAGTTTCGTCACCTTTAGTCTTGGGGTTTCTTTTGGTTATTTTGAGATTGTATTGACATTTATTGGTCTCTTATGGGTTGTACTAAACTTAACTCACTTTCGTGTTAAACTTATAACTTGAACTATGTTTGGGAATGCCATGATAACTCTTTTCTTTGATGCTATGTCTTGTTATTAAATGTTATAGCACTTAAAGATTTGATTGTGCTTATCGTGATGTGTTTTGCTACACGCTTCCGCAATCGTGTACGTGTGAGTCAGATTCAGCGTGTCTTTGGGAATCCTCACCGCGGGAACCTGTGGGAAAATAATGAACCATTAAGCATAAACATCATCAATCGCGTCGCGGGCCCGGGGATCCGTTCCGGGGTCGCGACACCTTATCCATGGGATCACTTGGGTCTAGCTATCTCCTACCCAACTGTTCTGAGAGGCCATATGTTAACAAGGCTGCGAAGTTGTAACTTAAGTTGGATTTGTTTTGTATTTATCAATGAGGTCAGATTTCTTGTATAAGAAAATAATCATGGCTTGTTTATTTGCATAAAATACATAGAAGTTGAATACATATGTATAAATGGTGAAATAAAATCCACACACCCCCTAACTGAATCTAAATAGTTAAAGATCCTCCTCTTTAATAGGTTTATTCCATATTTTACACAAATACAATTGAATCTGAATCGCTAAAGATCCTTCTCTTTAATGGGTTTATTCCATATTTTAGGCAAATACAATTGAATCTGAATCGCTAAAGTTCCTCCTCTTTAATGGGTTTATTCCATATTTTACACAAATACAATTGAATCTGAATCGCTAAAGATCCTCCTCTTAAATTAGGCCTGTCAATGGGATGGGCCGGGCTTGGGCTTGGGTTGTCCAATCCCGTCCCGAAAATAAGACGGGCCTGCCAGGTGTTGTCCAATCCCAGCCCTAAATTGAACGGGCTTACATCTAATCCCGTTCCGTACGGGCCCGGAGTGGGACAGGGCCGGGCCTGGGCTTAGCCCGATCCTGGAGATAAGCAAAACATTCTCTAATTATTCCTATTATCACCAGACACCCGGTGTGAACTTGACTTTAAACCCTCATCTTTTTTCTAGGCTTGGGACCGGCAATGCAATGCAACAAGCAACATGGTGGAGTTAAAAACTTCTTTTTTTTTTTTTTTTGCTAGTGACAATAGAAAATCAGAAAATCAATAGAAATGAATGAGTATACTATAGGCTATATGGGTCAAGTAATGTAGGAATGATTAAAACCTTTTTTTTTTCCGGTAAAAGTAGAAAATAAAAAAATCAATAAAAATGAATGAGAATAAGTATCTTATATGAGTCAAGTTAAAGTAATATAGCATCAGTTAATTTTTTTTCTTTTAAGTAGAAAATCAGAAAATCAATAAAATGAATGAGAATGAGTATCCTATATGGGTTAAGTAATATAAAAAAGAAATCAACAAAAATTAATTTTCTTTTAATATGTCTAAAACATCAATTAGTGCATTCTCATCATTATCTAAATTACGATCACTAGTTGGGTCATGACTAAACCAATCTTGAGCAGAAGAGGCAGAGAGCAGAAGAGGCAGAAGAGCGATTGAGTGTGGGATGTTTTTAGGGCTTGCAACGTCTTATAAAAGAGATGGACTGATGGAGGGTGCAGTTACAATCCTAACTAGCCATTTTTTTACTGTTAGTGAGGGGCAGTTTATGTAATATAAATTTTTTATCAAAATTAACTTGGAGCGGGCCGGGCCGGGCTTGAACGGGCTGGGCATCCTCTGCCCAGTCCCAGTCCCAGTCCCATTTTGGCCTGGCTTTAAAATTATTGACCAAGCCCAACCCATTGGACTCAATTTTTTTTATAAAGCCCTGTATTTTCGGGCTTGGGACGAGCCGGGCCGGGCTTTCTACCCATTTCAACCCGTCCCATTGACAGGCCTATCTTTAATGGGTTTATTCCATATTTTAGGCAAATACAATTGAATCTGAATCGCTAAAGATCCTCCTCTTTAATGGGTTTATTCCATATTTTACGCAAATAAGAGTTGGTTTTACTGTAAGATGGAACGCATGACATTCTTTATGATATATGCTTAATTTTATGGTGGGATCAATTTCTTTTGATTTAAATTTTGAAAAAAGAATCCATTGAAGAGTGAGTTTATTTTGAGTGCACTACAAGAAATTTGGGGTTTAAGGACGACACAAATTTGTCCCAAAATGTACATATTTCGTCACCGAAACTAATTGAGATGAAAATTTTTCGTCACCTGTTTTGTTGCCAAAGCCTTGTCGCTAAAAGGTATTGGAGACGAAAAAAAATTCGTCATTGAAAAAGATAAATTTATGACGATTTTTTTTTTGTCTCCAATACATTATGTTGGAAACATACTTGTAAGTAATTAGTGACAAAATATTTTGTCATAAATATAAAAAATAGAGACGAAATTTTTTTGTTTGCATTTACCACGCCCAACTCAAGGACTTCTCAGGAGGTCACCCATCCTAGCACTCCTCCCGCCCAAGCACGCTTAACTTCGGAGTTCTTACGATTTTTAGAGTCACACGATTTTGGAAGACTTCATGCTAAGTTAATACGGGGTTTGACTTATAAGCCATGGTCAAGACATGGATATTTTCGATGCGGGCTAACGGAGACTCATCGTTTGAAGCCCGTGGTTGACACGCTATGCCCCGTGGTTAAGAGTACCGCCCGGACCAAGATCTCACATTCTCCCCCACTAGAAATAGAACCGTTCTCGGCTCTGATACCAACTGTCACAGCCCCGCCCAACTTAGCATGAAATTGTCCGCTTTAGCCCACGTGTACGTGCGAGGACTTCCCAGGAGGTCAAACATCCTAGTACTGCTCCCGCCCGAGCACGCTTAACTTCGGAGTTCTTACGATTTCCGGGGCCGCACGGTTTTAAAAAGCCTCATGCTAAGTTAATACGGGATTTAACTTATAAGCCCATGGTCAGGACTTGGATATTTCCGATGCGGGCTATCATAGACTCGCCGTTTGAAGTCCGTGATTGACACGCTACGCTAAGTTGTTAAGGATACCGCCCGGACCAAGATCTCACATTCTCCCCCACTAGAAATAGAGTCGTCCTCGACTCTGATACCAACTGTCATAGCCCCGCTAAACTCAGCATGAAATTGTCCGCTTTGACCCATGTGCAAGCGCGAGGACTTCCCAGGAGGTTACCCTTCCTAATACTGCTCTCGCCCGAGCACGCTTAACTTCGGAGTTCTTACGATTTTCGGGGACGCATAGTTTTAAAAAGTCTCATGCTAAGTTAATACGGGGTTTGACTTATAAGCCCAAGGTCAGGACTTGGATATTTCTGATGCGGGCTAACGGAGACTCACCGTTTGAAGCCCGTGGTTGACACGCTAGGCCCCGTGGTTAAGGGTACTGCCCGGACCAAGTTCTCACAGTAGCAGAGACTAAGAGAGGTAGGTGTACCTGGCGGTGGCGGACTCCTAGATGGAGGATGATGGGCACAGATGATGGTGATTGGTGATGGTGGCTGCGCCTGGGAATTCTAGGCGAGAGAGACTGAGAGAAGTAGAGATGAGAGGGATCATTGATCAGGGATGGGTCTGTACTGCGTGTGTTGATGGAGGGTGATGATGATTGATGGGAGCCAATGGGCCATGGGGCTGCTGCTTGAGACGATGAATGGGAGATGTTGGAAAAGGGTTTTGGAAAATGGGGAAAATGATTCTTCTCTCCTCTTCTGAAAAAGGGTTTTGGAAAAGGGGGAAAAGGGTTTTGGAAAAGAGAGACCGGGATAGATGGAGGGACAAAGGGGGAAATGGGTTTTGGAAAAGAGGCGTTGGATTGGGGTGGGGGGGAGGGGGGGATGGACGTTAGGGCCTTGGGGGGCCCATTTTAGTCATTTTAAATGCTTTTCCAAAACAATACTTGTAAGAGAGGAATAGGCTCAAGTGTAAACGAAATTAGTGCCACTACAAATGAAATTGGCGCCTTATTTTGGTGACCAAATATTTTCGTCTTCCATAACTTATCCTTAATAATGACGAATTATGTTCGTCACAAAAATAAATTATATTTTGTGACAAAAATTTTCGTCTCCAATGAGCTAAAATAATTCGCGCCAAAGCAAATGAAATTGGCGTCTTATTTTGGTAACGAAATATGTTTGTTGTCTATAACTTATCCTTATTGGTGACGAATTACGTTCGTCGCAAAAACAAATTATATTTTGTGACAAAAATTTTCGTCTCCAATGAGCTAAATAATTCGCGCCTGCAAATGAAATTGACACCTTATTCTAGTGACGAAATATTTTCGTCTTCCATAACTTATCCTTATTAGTGACGAATTAAGTTCGTCACAAAAATAAATTATATTTTGTGACAAAAATGTTCGTCTCCAATGAGCTAAAATAATCCGCGCCAAAGCAAATGAAATTGGCGCCTTATTTTGGTGACGAAATATGTTCGTCTTCCATAACTTATCCTTATTGGTGACGAATTACGTTTGTCGCAAAAAAAATAAATATTTTGTGACAACAATTTTCGTCTCTAATGAGCTAAAATAATTGGCGCAAACACAAAACAAGTTGGCGCCATAATTTTTGTAGACGAAATTTTGTTTTCGTCTCCTATACTTTTGAAAAAAATGAAAACAGACGACAAATTTATATTTCGTCCCCTTTGAGTGTTCTTTTAAGACAAAAAAAAAAATTTGTCATCAAATTTTATCGCAACAGCCTAAATTTCTTGTAGTGGTGGTTTGCATATTGAATATGAGGATTCCACTGTGAATATCCACCCCTCCATGAAAAGCATGAATGAAATAATCAAAGGATACTTACAATCCTAGCTTAGCATTATCAAACAATTAGACCTTATTGAATGGCGTTAAATACTGCAATCTTAACTATATATATCCATGCCGACCATGGGACATTGTGGCCCATATAGATCACATGTGATGGACTTTAATTAATCAATAGTACGGATGAATTGGTTTGCATATATGTAATCAAGAGACACAACTCTCAATGCTAAAACAAGCATAAAAAGATTATTTTGAGCAGTTTGACTTCATCCTCGTGAGCCCTATTATTTCAATATTTTAACTGCCCTTATAAAACTTTGAGACATTATTAGAGATGTAAACGAGTTGGTTCCGGTCCGGGTCCATGGTGGACTCGGAACCGGTAAGGAGAAGGTGGACCCAGGACTGTCTTGGGACCAGTTTTTTTGTTCCGAAACCGGAACCGTTAATGAGGAGGTTGAACCAGACCTGGAACCAGGGCCATATATGGTGCGGGTCTGGGTCTAGGTAGAGAATGGCATGACAAAAAATCTAATTTTAAAAAAAGATTCTAAAAAATTGATGTAATGCGTCTAGTCTCGGACCAATATGGAACTGGAACCGGACTCATTTAGGTCACAAGTTCAAATAAAGGGCCCGGACCCATTTACTTAGCGGGGCCTAAATAAGGACCCAAACGCGATTCTTAACGGGTCGGAACCTCTAGTTAATCAGAGAATCAGGGACTCATTTTCATCTCTAGACATTATGTCTTGGAAAATATTGGCGTATTTTCAAATTTAGGATCTGGTTCAAATATTATTAAAATATATATAAAAATATTTTCTTTTAAATTATTAGTACTAAATTAATAAATATAAAAATTATCAACAGGATATCTCTGCTCCCAAAAAGAATCTCAACTCCATCACTGAGGATTATCAAAGGGGTCAAGAGTAAACGATATAAGGTGGAGACTTAGATGGGACCTTTGATTTTCCTATGTATTGAATTACTAGGGTAAAAGCTTAGTAATATTTGTTAAAGATATTAAGATAAGATTAGAGATATAGGATTTGTTAGATATAGATAATGAATCCTTATCTAGAGATAAAGAGTAGTTTAAATTAGAATTTTTTCTATGTCTTCTTTCTACAAAGTGAAATCTTTTCTCTTAATAAACCTACGTGATTTTATGAAATGCAACAACATTTGAAATTCTTGATTCAACTTTTCACTAAAGGAGAGGTTATTTGATGGTCGTTTTCATATATTCACCTTTGATTCTTCATATTTAACTACATATAGAAATACAATCATAGGTATCAGTTACAGGAAACAAATAGGCGCCTCCAAGTGAATGACCAAAAATTAGATCCATTAAATACCCTTTTCAATGACTTCTAATAATGTATAATTTTGTGCAATTTTATTTACTAATGACCAAATAGGGTGTAAGTGCCCCATGCTCAGTGGAAAGTGTTCACTATTGCAAGAGGTTGTAGATTCAAATCATGTTAGTTTTTCTTTTCTTTTTTTTTTTCTTTTTTTTTTAAATAGTAACAACACAAATCATATTACCAATATAATATAAAAGAAAGTTGTAAGGGAGTTAACGCCAAAGCAAACTGATAGGCTGATTGGTGAAGATCTCAACTTTAATCAATGAGTCTAGATCCTATGAGGCTTCATCCCACAATGACTTTGAATGGACGGTCCACCATGGCACCGCGGGCATCCTATCATGCACGTGGGGCTGTTGCCTTATCCGTGGACATGAATGACCCATAGTTACATGACGGTCCGTGATTGATCAACCGTCATAATCTCGATTCTTAATCGATACACATTTCAAAGTTGTGTTTTGAAATCATGCCCCCTCACAAATAAGTCCTATCATTGTATCACATTTAGGGTAACAGAGCATTCACAAATTACACAAGCATGGCTGCTTGATGCTGCCTTGGTCCATGAATCATGATCACATGGAGAAATGTGGGGACATTGGGTTCGGTGACATCAAGCAAGTTCGTAAGCAGTGTGACAAATTTCCTTAGTATATAATATCATATAGGAAAAATATAGGGATTTTATTTTTTATTTTTTTCATTTTTACTTTTGAGATGTTATGAGGTAATCTTTGTGGTAGATGAAATTAAATTTGAAGATCCTAAAAGTTGCAAAGCAGAGCAAAAAAAAAAAAAAAAAAATACAATGAAGAAATAATTTAAAAGTGAAGATTTGATTGGAGAGCAACAGTTTAAGTTGGTAAGAATGAAAGGAGGCAGTTTGGTGCCCTTAGCTTGGTTTAGTATGGGAATAATTGATAGAGTACTCTAATTACTTGAATTTATTATTTGGGCTTTTTTTAGTAGCAAAGGGTAATCATAGTCTTCATCATCATAATCAATAACTTGATCTTGCCTCATCAATGAACTGTTGAGATGTGGAAAAAAATATTCTTTCTTCGCATGCTAATTTGAATACATATCTAAAATGCTACTGTAATCCATAAAGGCAAAAGAAAAATCATTGTAGGATAGCAAGAGAGGAATGTAAAGTAGACAAGAATGAGTAAAAAGGGTTTGAGTTTTTTCATTTTTTCTATCATGAAGTTCTTGATATTTTCCCAATATTATTATTTTATAATACTTTATTATTTTAAAATGTATAAAATACTTTGTCAGAGAAATGTCATTTGACATCAGCATACATGAGCATACTGAAAGTATTGCAAAAATTTCAGAAACCCAGCTGTGTATTTGTGATTATATATATATATAGAGCTCATTGGAAACTATTGCAATTTGCCAACCATTCTTGTTAGGATCAACTTATTTGGTCTTTGGGCTCATGGATTTATATTTCCCTTTTGATTATGAATATTTTTAGGGGTGAACCATGGGTAGGGCCCATTTGACTAATTGTGTGGATCTTAGACTTAATGGCCTCACTCGTACAAATTGAACCTCCATTATAGTTTTCGTACCTCATAATTAGATTTATCTTAAAGAAGATATGATAGAATTATGGGTCTAAAACATGTTCCGAACATCATAATAGTCAAGCAGACCATCCACTGGTGCATTGGAGTTTTAATGATGTGTCTGTTTGTAATAGCCATTTCATTATAACAAAGAAAAAAAATCTAAAATATAACCAAAGAATAAAAACCTGCAAATCCTTAGTTTTTGACTGCTATCAAGTGTTTAAGATGTAATTAAAATACCAAATTGAATTTAAACGTAATGAGAAAGGAATTCTAACACATTTTAAATTTTGGACTGAACATCATAATGAGAAATCATGGGCGAAACTTTACGTAACATACAAATTAGTTTCAACCGAGTTTTAAAACCATGGATATAACTCCTTTTTAGTTTTTTTCTAAATAGAAGTTCCAACAAGCAATAATACTATAATATGAAGATTGATAGTGTGGGGACCATTGAATTTGGTGATGGTTGGAGAGGGACCACAATGGATTCCTTAAACCTTTGGATCACCATTATCGTCATTATCATCTTCATCATTATCATTAGCATTGTATCATTTTAAAGATTATCCCCATCAACTAGGTTTGGCTTTGTGAGAACTACCTCCACTTAATCTAAATGTAAAATATTGTTCTAGGTTACTTCAAAATATTGAATGTGGCTTCCAACTGCGTCATTCCATATATTTACTAACTTTTTTCTTCTTTTTTTTTCTCACAATTGTAGTGCTAAGATCTTCATAAAGGGACTATTTCTAGTCCTATAAGCACATATCTACGTCATCTTATATGTCATTCTTATTGGCATGTGACAAAAGAAAATCTCAACACTCTATTGATTCGACCAACATAAAAATCAGTAACAAATCCAGGATTTTCTCCAAGCTTAGCTTCATTTATGAGGGAAAGCCATTTTCACCAAGAAATGATAAAATTGGCCATTACAAGCTTAGAACTTTATATAGAGATATCATTGCAAGAGAGGTGTTTTTTCCCACATGGGTAAGTGGTACACAACCTATAAAATTAACAAGGATCGATCTCTGAGTAGCCACATCCTTCATCATGCAGGGGAGAAGCTTTCAGTCCTTTGATTTCACTTCGAACAAAGTTACTCTTGAACTTTATTTCCATTTCATGTACTCATTTTAATTTTTTTTTTATTTTTCTATTTTATTTGGAACTCAAGCACTTTCACTCTACACTCATTTTTTTATTTTAGCATACATTTTATTCTACATATTCATCTAATTATACACATCTTAATTAGCTAGCTCATTCCATTGTCCAACATTCAACTCCATATATCAATGCAGGCCTAACTAATATATAATATATTAATTTTAAGAAAATACCTCTTTAATCAAAGTGCCACTGAGCCATCCTCACAGGGACAAAGACTAAACATCACTATCACTTTATTCAGATATAAACTTTACAATCTCCTCATGGATGACCAGGATCACCCAGTCAGGTTGAAGAAAGAGAATCCTAGATATCAATGGCAGACACCTGATATCTTAAATCGCACATCCAGCTTGTGGGGCCCACTGTCTATATCCTACTGTATTTTCAGGCACTTGTTACTAGCTAGTGCATCAATATCTTGGACCGATCGAGGATTAAAATATTTCTCTCTTTCCTCTCCCTTTCACCTGTTCTTCAGCACTCATGTTGTACTCTACCTGTTTAATCACTGAAGAAAATCATCAGCCTTTGCTCCTCTCTTTTTCTCTTTTTACATTACAGATACAAGTGTTTTTAAACTTTAACCCTCTCCAAAAGAAACCTAATCTATTGTTCCCCCACTCACATTCCCACTCCCAAAGTTGCTATTGTGTGCTCTTTTTCTTGGGTGCACCTCTTCCCCTGCTTTAAGAGACATGTTGCCTGCTCTATTGAGACCAACATCATTTGGATTTCAAAAGCAGAGCCCACCCCATGAGGAATCACTACTGCAAGTGAGAAGCTGCCTCTATTCCACCACTTGAATAAAAAGTCCTGCAATCTGACAAGAATCCTTTGAAAGTCCCTTTGACCCAAATGCTCCTGTTGGGTCCAAGGGGTCTCTATATCCGACGGCTCTCCTTTAATTGACCCCACACTATGACAGGAATGTGGTTTAGCTGGTTGCACCTAAGTTAAACAAGGTTGCTGGTTGCTGGTTGCTGGTTGCTGGTCTTAATTTTTGACAATGACTGCACATTTTTTTGGTTTCAAACCGTTCAATAATGTCATGCCCATGAAATGAATGGTATGAGGCCAAATATCACTTTCATCATTGATATGGGGAGTGATATTTATTGCTAGATGCATCAGAAAGAATGTGATTGATGGTAACCCATGCTGCAAATAGGGCCAAAACCAAGTTGACTAACTGACCTGCTTTTTTCTTTTTCTTTTTCTTTTTTCTTTTTTTAGAATGCTGACCTGCTTTAAAAATATAATTTTGGACACTCTTATCGATCATTGCCCCTGTTTGATTGTAAAAATCTAGGTCCATTGACAGTGCTAGGTTATATCTTTCACCACTCATCTCGTATCATCCACACTTTATATCTTTAATAATTCGTCAGTGGAGTTGATCTGATTATGAATTCATACATATTTTAATACAAAAAATAGGCCATAAACCTTTATTATATATTTGTTGATATAATGGTTTAAGAACACTGACATTTTATTTGTTGCAGAACTTTTTTCTATAAGAAATATCCTTTTATGCCTGTTGGATTCATGTTGAGTTCATTTCTTCTATTCATCTCATTGATCCCCACTCGAAGTTCAAGTCAATCTAATTGGTTGCACTATGACATACCAATCCAACCCAAATTCAATCTGTTAATTTATTTGGGTTGAACTTTTTAACTCCTAAAATTAGAATTTTAGTGGGCCAATTCCACATGCGGTCCATCCCAACAATGAACATTAGGATCTAAGGCCCCTAAGTTAAATCGAGGGTGAGGATGATCCGATGAGCCGCTTTTTTCTTTTCTTATTTTTCAGTTCACTAGTTCATGACAAAAACCTTTCCACTCCCAATCTCAAGTGGGCTCCACAAAGCGTGGATCACAAGCATTATATTAATTTGGGTTACATCAGATTTATTAACCTTTAATTATCGACAGAAATAAAGACCATCACTTTATTAAAGTAACAATATTCCTGGCACTCGTGTCTAAAGTAAAACATGCGAGAGAGATTGTTTGTGATGTTTTTGTTTTGGTAATGAGAAAAGTAAAGCAGACGATATTCATTTGCAGAAATTTCAACCTTGTACGGCTTGAAATGATGGGAAGGAGAGGGACTAGTCCCACTAGGGAGAGTTCCTGTGGACTGGGTCATGTGTTCATGGGCCATGCATGAGAACCAACACCAGCCCTTGATTACTTTCATATATATATGCTTCACAACAAGGCCATTTGACTGATCCATCACCCTCCATTTTGACATGCATTATCAGAAATTTCAAAGGTGTTCCTTTGAATTGGTACATCCCATCAAGATAATTGTGATCATGGTACAGTGACTCTGGTCGATCCTAACCATTCATTCCAAATGTGTTATGTTCCATGATTTCTATCATATTCACCACTGAATGGATGTGTTCTACTAGCTAGGGGGTGAAACTGTACTGATATCTCTCGAACCATACAGATTCATAAAAATGCCTTTGGATCAAATGGTTTGGATGGCCTAATTATCTCAAAACATGAGTCATCAATCATCATGCAAGAATGTCCCATGTACAGTTAATAGTTTAAAAACTATTTTAATCAGTAACAATAAAACTCATTAATTAAGAGAGAGGTCCATACATCATTCAAGCCAGACCCAAAATAAAGAAGCACAGGTATATGAGTGACATAGTCAATATGCCAACAAAGACTGCACAATAAATAAAAAAAGGCTGCACAGTAGAAGTGGCCAACATTAAGGTCCTATGAATCACTTTCTTGGCTAAGACACCCACTGTATCATTTGCAGCCCACCTCACATGATTGAAAATCACCTGAATGAATGGAGGGAAAGATTTAGTCTTGTTGAAGAAAAACTATGGTTTTGATGGACTTAATTCACCTTATGAAATACCATTGAGTGAATCATTCTCTACAATATTCAACTTCTCTCTCAAGGCACCAATAAAAAAAAACCCAAATTGTGAAGAATGTCATCACGACCAGCACTAAAGTGAGAGCATCAATTGAAGATGATATGCGTTTAATTATCCTGTTGTTCCTCTATAACAAAATTGAATATGTGGAATGATATTTTGAGAACATCGCCAAGGATTTACAGAATATGGAATGATATATATTTTTTCTATGTACATTGTATTGCACTATTTCCAAAATACCAAAAAATTGAAGTATACATCACAAAAATATTGGAATATCATTTTAGACATATATGTTCATTGTTTTGTTTTTATTATTTAAAATTAATAAATTTTCCATTTCAAACTGTTAAATACCCCCCCAAAAAAACCATTTTGAAAATATTTGACTATCATTCTGGGATGATAGACTTCACCAGTAACATTTGTGAGACTGGAAACTGATTAAACCCATGCCTGTTAATGGATAAGCTTGGACCAGGAAAATCCTATACTTCGACTAGCCAAGGTCCGCGAGTCTGGCCTGGTGGAGCAAGATTCAAGCCCAATCTATGTGAGAACCCTAAATCTTCAGTTTCGAGTGATATCATCAAGACCGATAAAACCTATGTATTAACAAGATCTTGTGCTTATCATATATATCATAGTGTTAACCATTACATTATAATTTTAGGGTGAGGTTGTATACAACCCAATTAACAAAGTCTACTCACATAATAGATTGTACAATTTCCCTTTCTATTTTTTGCCAAGTTGGCCTAGTTTAAAGAAACCTGCCCAATCAGGAATTGAGCCTTGGGTGAAAGGGAGGGGAGGTGCTATCTACAATGACCAACATTCCCCTGGACACCCTATTTTGGTACTAGTAGTGTGCTTAAGGAGAGTAAGAAAAGTTAAAAAAGGGCGGCTCATGACTGACAAAGGTGTTCTAGCCATAAAACAATCAGCACACATGGAGTTGATTGAAGGCAGTTACCAAATCAAGGATCTAACTCTTTAATCATATTATGGTCTTTTGTTCGACACTTACTCTAGTTGGCCATCTCCCATTGTTTTCATGAAGCTCCTCAAATAGTGCCTTTAAAAAATCAATTTTCTCATTTGATTTCTTAACTTGGCCATTGCCTTTACAGCCCAAATGAAAGTCCTTGGTCCACTATTCCCTAGGGATTAGTTCTCGGATGTCAAGAATTAAGTGTCCCTCAGGATTTGGGCCAAAGGCTCCTAGGTTGCGTTGGGCGAGAGATACCTACCCTAGATTAAAAAAAAATAAAAAAAGAAATAAAATCATATATACATGCTAGCACACTCACACCAACCACATGCACACTAGCACGTGCACATGCACACAAAAGAGTGCACACACATGCACATGCGCACGGACATCAACACCCACAACCATGCACGCGCGCGTGCAGAAATTGAGGATGAGAATCAGTTTGTGAGCTCATACAGATCAGGGAAATTCATAGTGGAGAGTTATAGATCCGGGTCTGGAGGATGCACAGTGGACCCTAAGAATCATGGGTAGGGGTGCTCAGGACCAGGCCAGCCCAACCCGCTTTGGTCCGGGTTTGGATAAGAAATTAGGGCCCATTTAATAATTGGGCTGGGATCGGATTAAGTAGTAGAAAGCCCGGAGCCCAGCCGACGTAAGGAATGCATGCGGTTTGATTTAATCAGTCCAAACAATTGCTCAAATGCCCGCAAAAGTGATAAAAAGCCCAGTTCAGCCCAGCCCGATTGATTAAATGGGTGGGCTCAAGCCTGACTTTTATGGCCCCGTGTTGGACTTGGGCGGGCCTGGATTTGCCATAGCCCGGTCCATGAACACCCCTAATCATGGGCCTTCCAGCTCAAGAGCCCTAGCTCTCTGATCCAACTTTTAACCTTTTTTCAGCCATATGAAAGTATAAATTTTTACTACAGATGACCACACCAGCAAAACTAGTATAACAACGGCCCCACCAGGATGAATGTTGGTTCTCATTTGTATAGAACAAATAACCATAAGAGATCCAACAGAATTCCTGTCATTTACATGAGATAAAGGGATAGGAATCTCTCTGTGTGGATTAGAAATATATACAAGCAGCATAAGGGCAATATTATATCAGTACAGATTTTTAAGGCCCTAGAGATCAATGCTCAAAACATTTTAGAAAAAGAGTCGACTCTGATAGTAAATATGGATCAAATGACTTAAGGGAGAGAGAAGATGAGGGGACCAGTCAGCAAGTTTGAGAGGTTGGATTGATCACAGGTGGGCACCACAAGGTGTTGCGCATAATTCTGTATGAACTTGTTTTCATTTGAGAGTATGTATAAACTAAAATGAGCTAGTCCTTCATGTGATCTACCAAAACTGCACACCCGCCACTGCCCCTCTTTCCCCAAGTGAATTAATTGGCCTTCATCAGACTTGTACTCACCTCTGGTTTGAGATACTCTCATTTTTTAACATTTCCAACTACATTAATTTTTGAAGCCTAAAAAGCCCACAGCAACACAACTACTGCCACAAAACAGCTGGGGTGTGTGTGCTGAAGTGTTGCTCATAGAACTATCAAGCAGGAGTCACCCCATAACCTAACATATTGCATTTAAATTTTAACAACTTACCAAGTCTTCACTTCAAAAAATTGCTTATGAATTTACAAGGCAGCTAACTGTGAATAAATAGCCAGCTACCAAGAATTTACATTCTTCACTCCGAACCCCAATCTGCTTCCAACACACAAGGGAAAAAAAATCCAACTACAACAAAATCACACCAGCTATTTTTCCTTTTACAGCAGCCCTTCTCTCCCTTGAAGGTCATAAGATGAAAGCAGCATCAAATTAGTCCACACTATCACGGCATGATCTCCTAAAAACTTTGATCTATACGGTTAATTCCTGTAAATTAGCTGCGTCATCATTTCCAACGCTTGACTTGTCAACCATGCAGACATTGTACTGCTCATACACCCTTGCCCGATTTTCTGCCCACCACTGTTCTGCTTGTTTCTCACTGAATCGCTTCCGGCTGCATTCAACATTATTGTGTAAGAAAATAAGGCATTATGTGACATGTCCCTTTTAATAGCAGGCACAAGCAAACTTGTTGTGAAAAATGATCTAGGGTTTTATGCAAAACAAAGATAGAAGCACAAAAACTCAACAAACAGAAAACACAAGGATTTACGTGGTTCATCAGTGCGCGTGTCAATGGGTGAGATCGAGCTTTCGCAATCTTTTGAGAAAAATAGGGTTACAAAGCTTCTTAAGGTTTTCCTCTCCCCTCTCACAGACTGATGAATTTTTTATTTTATATTTTAATCAGTGAAAAAAACCTGCCATGCACCCAAAACATTGTGGCTTGTGTGTTGGAAGGGAACTCCATAAATGACCACACACATGGCAATGCCATGGAGTTGTGCTGGCTTAGAAATAGATCAGTTTTCTACACAGGTGGGCCTTGACATTACACTAAATGTGGACGACCATTATCTCATGCATTTACATCTCCTGAGCGAACCTACCTACTCTTCAATAAGGTTGCCTGCACAATGGGGGACCACCTATGCTCAGCTAGAATATGGCACACATGAAGCCATCACTGGACGGTCCCCTTCTATATACATGCACGCATCCTAGCAAACACTGCAATAAACTAAAATTTGATAAGATGAAAATAGATTCTTTAACATACCTGAAGCGGACTCGCTTGAGATCCTTTACACCCCCTGGTAAAGCCATAAGTGTAATATATACTCCTGGCTCATCATGCTCAACCCATTCAGTCTCATGATTGGGTTCCCCATCTGTCATTCCGCTCCCATTTCTTGTCCCTGCTTCTGAGTGAGCCAATCTGTTATGACTTAAACTATGATTGCAATTGGTAGTAAGCCCATTAGTAACTGGTATGCTGTTCACCCCATTTGAATCTGGTTCAATAGAAGTCACTGGACTACTCAAACGGTCATTAGTTGGAGCAGAAACATAATTATGAGCAGGACTTGCACTAAAAGACGTCAGGGAAGGAGGTTTGCTGTTTTTCGTAGCTCCTACTGGCAGCCTCTCAGCCATGTCCTTCAACTATTTAAGTACAAATGGCAGTACTGTGTCAGGAACAATAATGAATGAACAAAGCTATACTGAAACAAAGGCACCAGAGTCATATGCAATTAAAACAAAAAATAATATGACAAATTTTTTTTCTTGACAACCTCGTGACAAAATTAAAGGGCAGCAGTGGCATGTTGATGTGGTCCACTAACTCACGAAATGAAAAGGTGGTTTTTTGGACTAGGTGTCTATGAAAATCAACTCCATTTGACATCGCTAGCCATCTGATCTTAGGTAGTGATCGAGTCATCCACTTGTTTTTACATAGTCCATTTCATTGGCCTCATCTAGCTGTAAGAGTTCAGGGAACACTTTTGTTTTGTATACAAACTGTGCGCTATTCCTGTAACTATCCTAGAGAAAATGGGCAGCCCATTGTAATTATCCATAGAGATACTAGCCAGCTCATTAATTATTTTTGTACATTCCATATAATGGTATCAAACTATCAATGACTTAGACATTCACATCGAAATTGTTACATCCATGTTTGGTTGTGTTGATTTCACTGGAGACACCCTCCAAAAGAGCTGATTTATTGCAAATGCCTAATCTGCACACTTCTACAAATGTTCCATTTGTGCACTTCAATTTGGTACCTGGTTGTCGCACTAGCATGGCTCCAACAAAAAAGGGTATGACAAACAAAGTATGGAGTAACTTTCTCGCAATTCATTACATCAAGATTGTTGCTACTTGCTATATTGTCACATAATTGTGAAGTACAATACCATTGTAAGCATCCCAACATCCAAACCAAAAGTAATTAAAATTATGTGTTAATTGTCAGTTCTCAGAAAGAATTTATGATTTAATTGTGAAATATGTGCTAAAAAGTTTAATCATCTTCTGTATTATAGAATGTGAAAACAAATGGTCTTGCATCCCCTTCTAAGTAGGTTCGACCAGGAGTAAGCCAGTCAAACAAGGAAATCTTGTCTGCTTTCGAAAACCTTGTCTGCTTTCTCCATCATACAGGTCTGGTTTCAGCAGAAACCAGGATAGACAGAACTATCATATCATCAGTTGCCCAACATGTGATGGCTGAGTTAATTCAGGCGAGATCCAACTCAACCAAGCAGTTATGCTATTGGGCCAAAAAAAAAAAGCCTCAATAAGTTTTCTTGTCATATTACAATAGTCGATAAGATTGAAGCAAATTACACAAGCCATCACTTTTCCCAACTAGACATAACCAAACATGGAAACAATTTGTGAACTTCATCAATAAATCCACCAACTGCCAAAGGTGATTATAGTTTGACAATGCTCATCTAATTGATTCAGTCATGACTGAAATTCGGCAAGAAGTTAGATACTTTATATCATAATGGTTCTCTGTAGCTTTGAGGTCCTCCGCAGTAAGGCCTAGTATGTTGTGTGAAGCTAAATGTTGGGCAATGAAAAAACAATAATAAGAAATACTTCATGTGGCTGAGATGCGCATTCTTAGAAAGATGTGAGTTACTAGAAAAGATGATGTTAGAAACGAAAACATTGGAAGAAATCTATGAATAACTGCAACTGAAGGAAAAAAACCAAAGAATATCGCTTTAGATGGTTTGAACAATGTTTACAAAAGAACAGAAAATGCCTCTGTGAGATGAACTGGAAGGTTATGGTGGAAAGTACAGGGAAAGGAGAGAGGCCATTTAAAACATTGTGCGGAGCAGTGAGGAAAGATATGTCATAATGTAACTAACCAAGCACGTCACAATGAATAGGGTCAAGAGGGAGAAGAAATCTCACAAAGGGAGTCCTATGTAGATGTGTTTCGCAACTCAGTGTTTCTTTATCAAGTCAAAGGGTGACATTTTTTTAGCATGTACCATTTAATATGAAGATAGAATTTCTATTTTTAGACGCGCACGTGCGCGCGCGCACAAAGAGAGAGAGAGAGAGGACTAAGTACTCCATTGGTATGAGGCCTTTTGGGTAGAGTCCAAGAGCAAATCCAAGAGGGCTTAGGCCCAAAGTGGACAATATCATACCAATGTGGAGTTTGTGGTGGTCCATAGTACTTAACAAGTGGTATCAGAGCCCAGGCCCAGACTTAGCTAGGAGAATCCTCGTCTTGCTGAACAAAGGTGGTGGGCCCCGGTGATGCGCAGGGAAAGCGCGGCACTCACGATTGGTGGATCCGTGGTGAGGCTCTCGAGTTGGCTCTCCTCGATGGAGCAGACGGATGGATGATCGTTTGAGGGGAGGCCCGGTAAAAATATCCAAAGAGATATGGTCCTTTGTTTGAGGGGAGGATTGTTGGGGATGTGCAACCAAAGTCCCACATCGGCTAGAAATGGGAAAGATCATGGGCATATAAGTAGGACTAAGTACTCCATTGGTATGAGGCCTTTTGGGTAGAGTCCAAGAGCAAATCCATGAGGGCTAAGGCCCAAAGTGGACAATATCATACCAATGTGGAGTTTCTGGTGGTCCATAGTACTTAACAGAAAGAGAGAGAGCTTACTTTCTCATTCATAGTATATAGGTAGCTTTTGTGGTCTTGACTTAGTTGGAGATTATGAGTGTTGGGTTTTAGAGTAGAACTCTCTAGCCGATCCTAGATTGATAGGATGAGGAACTCTTGATGATGATAATGACGATAAATCCCTATCCGGCTTATAATTATATAGTTCTCTGTATATTATCTGTCCAGCATCTTATCACAACAATTATTCATAGATACTGCAAATTATTAGGATCAGAACCTTAAATTAAGAATGAGCACAATAAAAAAAGTTTCCACAGCTTAGGCATGCTGTGTGTGCCAAGGATTTTTTTCCCCGCATGCTCTAGAAGAATCTTTTTTTGGAAACAGTCAGCCATACCAGACAATAATCATGTTCAATAATATAAAACCAAAAGAAGCTCTCATGTAAACTAAATTAAACTTTAAATGCACTAATCACAAACTTTAACTTATATAATGTTGTGAACATATAAAAACCATCTTACTTGTGCAGTAAGTGACTTGATTACTTCCTTCGCTGCTTTGCATTTTGCAGTTTCTTCGCCTGCAATAGCTATGGCCTCCTTCAATTGTTTAGTTGTTCTTTCCAACTCAACTTCTTGAAGTTGGGCTTTACGGGTGAGATTTTCCACCTACAAAATAAGGTTCATAAGCCACAATATGCAATACCTTTACTGGATTCCTATATAGGATGTCAGACTAGGGAAGATACATTGTTTTGCTTTTTTATATATTAAAAAAACAAAAGAAACCACAGTTTCATAAATGAAATGAACCAAAAAGCCTAAAGTATGTTTTTCAAGAAATAGACAAGTACCAAGATTTGGATTAAGAAAGTACTCTTATTATCTTGGTCCTTCAGATTTTATACTTTCAAAAGGACTGAGCACACTCACAACTGCTAATACCATTAAAAATTGCCTCCATAGCTCAAACTTTATTTTTTCTGTGATCCTTAGCTTTTTATGATTAGTAACTACTGTTCCCCCTGAAACTTATAATAAAAATTCCAGCACCATCAAGCACCCAAAATTCTAAATGCAATTGTTTCTGTTTAGTTGACCTTTTTTTTTTGTGCGCCGATGTGGGGGGTGGGGGTAGCAGCATTTTCAGAAGAGAATTTCATGAACGCAAGATGAGAATCCATCACCACTGTGAAATAGACAATCCATAGGCCACAAGCAGAATTCATATAATTTTGTTAGGTTTCAGTTTGGATGCTTTTCTAATAAATTAATACTGTTATCATGCAGTTTGCAGTAGTGGCAAGGTTTTACCGCACAATCTTGCAGGAGCATGAGGAGCTCTACAGGCCCACCTGGGATGCATTCCAAAAAAAAAGGGGAGGAAGATGGTCAGGTCTTAGGGTGGACTAGGGATAGTCCAAAACTCATCCCAATCAGATAAAGATAGTTGCCATGGCCCAAAAGACTAACCATTAAAAGATGATGTATCAAGTTACTAAGATCAAGATCGAATTCGAGGTATAGCGGAAGGTGCTCACTATTGCAACCTTGAGGTTCAAGGTTGCGGGTTCAAGTCATTGAAAATAAAAGTAAAGAAAAAAAAAATCAAATTCGGGGTGCTACTACAATGGAGGGTTGTGTGGTTGGAGAGAGAGAGAGGAGGGGGGGTTGTGGATAGGGCACTTAAAATAAAAGAGAAGAATGGATGATTGATAATTAGGAAGAAGATGCAACGCACTAATTAATGATGTTCCAATCAAGGATTATTGATAAATAGCAGATACCACATACCTGCACTCTTAATTGAAGAACCTCTTGGCTCAAACCATCATTTGTTCTTTTAGCATCATCAACAAAAATTTTGGGAGAAGCAAGTCCACCCAGAGTTGGTGTTGGAGTTGTAGAACGAGGTGGGCTAGGCCGTCTTGATATTGGGGATGTTGCCCGAGAAACAATTCTAGATCCAGGGACAGAAGCAGAGAAAAATTTCTTTGATGAACCAAATACTGGATTGAAAGATTTTGAAATGTTAAGGGCACCCCACTGGGTGCTGCCATTTGGTATAGGTGAGACACGGCTACTGTTAAATTCCAGTTTTTTGCTTCTTTTGGAAGATTTGCTTTCCACCTGCTTGAAGGATTCCAATGAAGAAAATCTGGAGAGTTGCACATGAGATCTAGAATCCAGTTTGTCCTCCCTCTCGAGATCATTGAAACCCTGTTTCACACTTCCTCTTCTATTCACTGAAAACTGAGAAGTAGAATCAGTCTCAAGGGTTTTCCTTAGTTTACTAAAGCAGTTTTCACAGACACGATAGGGTTTGTTTGGGTTTGGTGCCATACAAGCCTTTAGAGATTTTTTACTACTGCATGAATGACAGAAAACAAGACCACAGTTATAGCAATTGTGGCGTTTTCTTTTAAAGTTAAATGGTAGACGGCAGCCAGAGCACATAGATTGGTCGAGACCAGATACCCACTTGTGTAGACAGATAGCCACGGTAAAATTAGTACCACAGGCAATACTTTTAACTTGTTTGTCTTTCAAAGCCTCAACCAGTGTTGGAGTACTTTTCTCCTCACTATCCCCATGACCTAATTGACCATTTGCTCCCTTCCCCCAAGTGTAAACTTCAGTTCTTGAAGTCAAAACTGCCACATGGTAAGCACCACACGCTATCTCCTCAACAAAATTCTTCAGCTTTCCTTCAACACGGATGGGAAGCTTCCCATCAGCTTGAGGATTTCCAAGCTGACCATGCACGGTGCTTCCCATTGTGTAGACATGGCCTGAGGTTGTTAGTGCAACTGTCAGGCTATGTCCACAAGCAACTTGACAAAAGTTAGAAACCAAAGAAGCTACACAAGTAGGCACAAGTTTTGTTTCTTTATCACCATGCCCAAGACGATTTTTGTCGCCATCTCCCCATGTAAAGAGCTTCCCTGATGAACAATTGCTGGAGCTCGAAGTTCCAACCATAACTTCTACAACAGCAGCAGTGTGCCAGGCACCACAAGCTGCTCTCACTGTCTTAAGGCCTTTAAGAGATTCCACTTCCCTAGGTATTGATACACTTATACAGTCTCCATGACCAAGTGCACCAAAAGTTCCATCACCAAAAGTAAACAATTGGCCAGCAGAGGTCACAACCGCCGTATGCCAAGGTCCACAGGATATGGATGACACATGTATACCCTCCAAAGGCCCATTTAGCCTTTTTGGGACCCAGTGACTTGCTCCATTTCCATGTCCAAGGAGCCCAAAATTGTACATACCATCACCCCATGTGTAAAGATCTCCAGACAATGTTACAGCACATGTATGATACTCCCCACATGCTACAAGCTCAATGTTCGTACCACCAAGAGTATCAACAAGCTTAGGATGAGAGACATCTGAATCTACTCCATGACCAAGCCTGCCTCCAGCTTCCTCCCCCCAAGAGAAGATCTCTCCTTGTTTTGTGACTAGAGCAGCATGTCTTCCACCACAAGCTATGTTCTGAACATCAAGTACAACTGCAGATTCTAAGGCTTTGGGTACAAGGGAATCCACCTTTACAGCAGAAGAATTTCCACTTCTATGAATGCCACCACCAAGAATCCCATCCCCAGTTCCTTCCCCCCAGATGAAAACATCTCCCAGAGCATCACCATCATCTTGACCAGAACCTTGACTTGATGAACTCACAGCGCTTGATAGACTTACCCTAAAAGCATCCATAGCCATGCCCCTCATGTTCCCATTGATGCTATCTGATCCTCCTGATGATGTTGAATGGACTGAGCCAACAGCAGAATCTGATGGGAAGAAACCCTTGGAAGGTACAGCATACAATATCACATCAGAAAATGATTTATCCAATCCATTCTTAGGGGGGCTTTCATATGGACTTGGACCACGAAGTGAATCTCCTGCATCCTGAATAAATGCAAAGAAGATTTCTTATACTTAATATGTTTTAAGAGCCAAAATATGGCAAGGAATAATAGAACTCGTTGCGCACCTTTTGCAAGCTATCGACACTACCAAATGGAGAACTCAAAGGAGAACTCCTTTGAGTGTATGTTCTAGGACTATTTGCTTCAGAGGAAACGCCATCACTTCTTGATTCAGTTCTCCATTTCCGGTGATTAACACGCGAAATCAATGCCTTCAAACCTACAAACCAGACTTCAGCTTCATCTTTATCCTTGCAAATCTGGTACATGACAAAGTGAAGTCACTAGATAATCAAAGATTTGACTCAAGTATGGTACATGAGAAAGTTAAGTAACTAGATAATGAAAGACAGGCATATCTACAATGTATTCCAAAGTGCCACAGTGAAGAAAAATATCATTTGCAAAAGAACAAATCTGCCGATCAACTGAAGCAGGAAACAAGTGAGGGAAAAGAAGAGAAAAAGAAGGATCAAGATAGAACACTATTACCAGATCTAATGACCTATCATTATATATAAGAGAAAATGACTGATATTCCTTCTCGGGGCGTGGATATCTCTGAAATATTGCCTAGAAAGGAAAAGTATATATTTGATCAGTCCATACAGTGCATCTAGAAGTTTTACAGGGAAAACTGAAACTTTTAGCAACCAAACTAAAAATAGGGAAGAAAAATATATTTATTTCAAAATTCAATAAACATTTTTAGCAAACCCCAAATTGATGGGATGAGGCTCAGAAGATGAGATGAAGATGGAGATACTGAATACAGAATGCATCAAATGATGTTAAATAAAATCTAGAACAATTTATTACCACCGAAGCTCATAAAAGAAACCAACACAGCTGAGTAACAAAACATATACTGCTCATAGAAGACAATGGCAAAAGGTGGAAGGAGAAAACTTTCCTTGGACAACGATATCACAACTCCCACATGAGACACAAAAGTTGCTTGGAAAATAAAGGATTGGGCATGGTGGCGCCTCTAAATTCCAAATTACTAGGGTATAGGTACAGAAAGGATTGATTACAACTCTCAAATACAACCATGCTAAAAGAAAACCTCATTGTGTGGACCTCTCTTAAAAGTGCTTTTACCCTCATATGCAAAGTGATTGTAACCTACAGTTGAATCTTTAATTATCAATGAATCTGTCATCTACTTGTAAATTGTCTCCTTCCAAGTACAAATAAGTTGTGGCCAGTTTTTCCCTCCAACTCAACTAAATGGTGTCTTCTCTTTTCCCTCCAACTCAACTAAATGGTGTCTTCTCTCAATGCATAACATAAACAAATTGTGTTAGCCTATTCATCTGATTCACCAAATCAAAAGGCATTTCATCTCATTGTAGCTAATCTGAGATCCGATCTCCATAGGGACAAGAGCCCGTGGCACAGTGAAAGGTGCTCACTATTGCAACTCAAGGTTGTGGGTTCAAGTTACATTACTATTTAATAATAATAATATCAGATCTCCATAAAGAAGATTCACAAACACAATCTGCCAAATGAGCTTGTTTCCTGATGAACTTGTTCTAAAACCAAAAAGTCCAAAATTAATGTAGGGATACTGGACTGGAAGAAAACAAGTACAAGAATAGTTGATTCATCCCTTTCTTTTGGGTCCTTGAGAAGAGACTCAAACTCACCCACACTCGCCCGCTACAGTTGAGGGTTGGTGTCTCTAACCAGCTGAGGTATGGCCCAGGACATCCATATATCTTTAAACGAGGATAAAATAAAAGCAATGTGAAGAATCAACACTGCATAAACTTCAACAGAGATTTCTGACACCAAAGGGAGTCACATTTTTTCATTCATACCATTCGACAAATTGTCCATATTTTGTGGTTTTTTTTTTAATGGTAGATTGTCCATATTTATAAATCATAGTAGCTGAAACAGCTTTTTTTTTCTTTTTGTTGATAACTAGCTTTCTAAATTATTTTAGGATATCCAAAATGCACTTAAACAAAAGATATTCATAACTCTGTCGTTGCCGATCGAGATATGGGTCATAACATCCTCATTACTTCTTGTCAGAATTCCACGATGGTGGGTTCAGTAGAAAATTTAAAAATACATTAAGCAATTTCTTACTACTTGGACTTTTTTTGGCACGTGAAACATGGCCTTCAAATTTCATATCATTTAGGTATCACCTTCTATCAGAATAAGTTTAAAAAATCAGTTTCAAATCTGGGTAATGTATAATCTATTTGACCCTTTCCAATGGTTATCATGCTGCCCTTTTCCCGTCCTTGATTCTTTAACACCTTTTCAGACACTTTGCCACAGTAGCAGAAAGTAGATAAAATTATAAATGGTTTGCATTATTAGGCTGATACATTATCCTTAGAAGGCTGTGTACTGGGTCGGTTAGCGGCAAGTTGGAGGTGAATTCTTCTATTATACAACACAAACGGTAAAAAGATCAGCCGTTCAGCCCACCTCTGGCATATCTGTGCCCCTTCAAAGATAATATTGTTCAGCTGAAGTGATCTTCACTACTGGATCTTAACTAAGGATCACCTTCGGAGTAGGAAGCAAATTGTTGTTAATGGGTGGCCCCTTCGCGTCAGTAATCCGGAGTCCATCAACCATCTCCTCCCTAATTGTCCCATGGTGAGGATGTCTGGAATGCAATAATATCTTGGTGCAGCACCTATGGTCTTGCCTGCAGATATTATTTGCCCATTTTAGGCTTCGAGATTTGGTTTTCAAAGAGTGGGGAGATTTTGTGGATGTTGTCAATTATAACGACTATTTGGTCTCTTTGGAAAGAGTGTCATGGGAGATGAGGTGATGACAGGTGGTGGACTCAATGGCTTTGCTGTCTTATGTTATATGTAAAGCCATCTCGCGGGTATTGGCCTTGAAGCACTTTAAGAGAGTTTCTATTGAATTCCTTGAAAGAAACTGGATCAACGTGATGACTACACTGCTGCAATGCTGGTTCCCTGAGGTGGTCTCCCCCATAGTTATGGGGTATGCAGTTCAATGAATTCGTAATTAGGGACTTCGTCCAATTCAATAGTTTGATTCGGTAGGTTATTTAATTCGTTTGATTCGTTGTTCGAGTTCAACAAACTTGATCCACTAAATCAAATATATAATTTAGATACATGATTCATAGATTAGATTCTATTTATATTTGAGTGGAATACGCCATGCGATGGCCATGTGTAAAACATATAACTGGCAATCGACAATATATATCACTTTACCTCCCGCAATATCTTCAATAGAAATTGACCATAGAGAGGTGCTATTTATATTGGTTCAGATTTCAAAAAAGTGGGCCCTAAATGGATCAAATCAAGATGACTTCATTAAAGCCTAACATAATTCTTTCACTATGGCCACATAAAATCTATGAAGCTAAATCATTTTCACACCATAATATCCGTAACTTAACAACATAAGTTAGCAAATCAATTATGTGGCCACTAAGGAGCGGTAACGAGTGTGAGAACTACCAATAGAGAGACAAGTGGATTTCCAGTGATCATAGGGTCGCATCAGGGGATCAGATTTAAGCCCTTTATCTCTTTGCACTGATTTCGGATAAATTATTCAAGACTTACATTGGAATATGTTGTTTGCAAATAATATAGTGTTGGTGGACGAATCAAGAGACGGCGTGAATCTGAAACTTGAGAATAAGAGAGGTTTTAGAATCCAAGGGCTTTAAAATAAATTGTACAAAGACAGAATATATGAATTACAACTTTAGTGGGGACGTGCAGAGAGATGTAGCTTCTGCGAGAATTGAAGCTCTAAAGATACCATGAAGAGAGTCCTCCAATACATTGGCTCTATAATTAGTAATGATGGAGAGAATGATGAGGATGTCGAACATAGGATAAAAATGGATGGTTGAAGTGGAGACTAGCTTCTGGAGTGCTTTGTGATTGATGCATAGCAACAAGATTGAAAGGGAAATTTTACAAGACAACGATTAGACTAGTTAAGACCTATGCAGCAGAATGTTGGCCAATTAGGAAATAACACACGCAAAAAAGGGGTGTAGTAGAGTTAAGAATTTTGAGATGGATGTGTGATGCAACGTAGACCTCATGGCCACATGTGTAGGGCCCACTTAGATTTAGGATATTTTATTAACTAATTATATGTCATTAGTTTCTAATTTTATTTAAAGAATTCTATTTACGATTAGATTTCCAATTTATTTAGTTTCCTAGTTTAATTAGGTTTCTTAGGGCTTAAGTCTTTCTTTTACTATTTATATGGCATTGTACAAGATTATTTTTAGAGTTGATTAATGAAATTGGGGTTTCCTATTGAGGTGCGTCCTCTTCGGAGATTCTTCGGTGATTGATTGTGTCTTCGGACACGTGCTTCGGCACCCATTGTATTTTTTAGCACTTCCCACGCAAACCCTAACTCTAGGGTCTGCATCAATTGGTATCAGAGCCGAACGATCCCTCGATCGGTCGACGTTGCTTACCCCTACCCCTAACCTCCCAAAAAAACCTAGAATCCCACCTCCGAAGAATCCAGCCACCTTCCTACCAAATCAAACCAAACCAAACCAAGCCTTTTCCCACTAGGTGGGGTCGGCTATATGGATTTGACGATGCCAATCAAATCTGTTTAGGGCCTTGTCCTCCGTGGGAAAAGCCACCTTCCTACAACCCCAAATTCCACAACCAACAGCAACCACAACCACAACTCCCGAAAACCAAAATTACCCAAAAAAAAACCCATCACCGTTCCCCAAAACCAGATCCAACCCACGGCCCTGACCTCTGCCTTGCACAATCCAGAGAGCATGGCCGAGAAGTCGTACCTGGCACCCTCGCAGAGCCCGCTACTTCCACCGTCGCTGCCCATCGCCCTTCTATCCCATCCCCCATCTCTCCCCTCTTCGTAGGATAGCAGTAAGAAAAAGGGAAGAGGAACCCTTTTCCTCTTCATGCAGCGAAACCAAGGGGGGGGAATCACGTGCCCTCTGTGACACGTGCCAACTTAAGAGTTCTGGGCCAGCTTTCTAGTCTGGGTCAGTTCAAGTCAAGTCCGACCCAACAACAAAATTAAAAAAAATTAAAAAAAGAGCTAACGTCATCATTGCATCACTAGAATTTGATCAACAACATATTTTGACCCGATCAACGGTTGAATATTCTTTTCGCGAGATCCGAGTCATCTACTGTCATATTTCATATCCGTTTTCACCATCCTTTTCGTGAAGAGCAAATCTACACATTAAGGTTAGTCCATTTCCAAGTCAAGATGAAATTCCATATCAGTATATTTTACAATAATCTTCAAAGACTCAAATATGCAACTAAATACGGAAAATGGTATTTTGAGAACGAAGTCTATTTTCGGTCCTTTCTTGATTTGAGACGAGGAGAATTGTCTGTTCTTGACTATGGTAACATGTTTTCATGGCTCCAAGACAAGTGTGGATTAGAAGATGATGAAGAACATGATTTTGTTAGTTTTGTCAGAGGCTTGAGGCCGTACATAGTGGAGAGAATGTGTGACTGCAAGACCATTCATGAGGCATATTGGGAAGCAATTCGTGTGGAGCGGATGCTTAAAAGGTCTCATATAGTGGAAGTTACTCCTCAAGAGGAAAAGTCGTCTCAAGTAACAGACCGTGTTGAAGAACCAATGCCAGCGAATATGCAGACCAATCAGCCAGAGTTAGACACAGAAGATTCCATATCTACAGTTAGCCTTGAAATTTCTCCTATGCATACTAATAATCCCGGAGTGCAACTACCAAGTGATGAAGAGCAAGTTATTGATATTCCCCACATTAATTCTCCTATTGATTTTGTCTTTGGGGATCAACAATATCAACTGGGAGATGAACAGCGGATAGTTAGATATTATGATTTGATAGTGCATGTTCTACAAGTACGGCATCCAACATTTCAATTGTGTATCAATACAAATTTCAGCCCTCAAAAGCAGTTATGCATGAAGCTGTATATGGAAGCTACAAATGGACCAACGAATCAAAAATTCATCAGATTGATCTGTGATCCAGGTGGACATTTTCCGAACTTGAAGTCAAGTTCTTTTTCAAGTGGGGAAGAATGATGCAACGTAGACCTCATGGCCACATGGGTAGGGCCCACTTAGATTTAGGATATTTTATTAACTAATTATATGTCATTAGTTTCTTATTTTATTTAAAGAATTCTATTTAGGATTAGATTTCTAATTTATTTAGTTTCCTAGTTTAATTAGGTTTCTTAGGGCTTAAGTCTTTCTTTTACTATTTATATGGTATTGTACAAGATTATTTTTAGAGTTGATTCATGAAATTGGGTTTTCCCATTGAGGTGCGTCCTCTTCGGAGATTGCTTGTGTGTTCGGCAACGTGCTTTGGCACCCATTGTGTTTTTAGCACTTCCCACGCAAACCCTAACCCTAGGGTCTGCATCAATGTGTTGTAGAACTAGGAAAGAGAAAATCAGATACGAGCATATTCAGGAGCATTTAGGGGCACGGCATCAATAGACGATAAATTAAGAGAGATTCATTTGAGTTGGTTTGGACATTTCCAATGCATACCAACAATAGCAACAATGAGGAAAAGTTTCTCCATATAGGTTGCTGGCCCCTCAAGAAAAATAAGCAAGGCAAAGAGGACATGGATTGGAGTAATAATGATAGATCTAAAGAAGTACAACTTATCCAAGGATTTGGCCCAAGATGTGCTGAAATGGCAAACAAAATTCATGTAGCTGACCCAATTATAGTTGGAACAGGGCTTTGAAGATGGCGATGATGATGGCAGGGGAAACGGGTGCAAGAAAAGAGAGAGGGGCATGCACTGACGCACATATACAAAGAGAGCTATATTATTTAACGATTTCAGATAATGCACAAAAATAACCATTAAGTTGAAGTTGGTCGTATTGCTATAATTAATGAAACATATGCTCACTACAAAGTACAATATGCACTTTTTTGAACATGAAGCTGCATCGGCAACCACAGGAAATGATCATTGTAAATTCTCTGTGACAGCAAAACCCACTAATTTTATTTTCTACTAAAGGGGTTCATAAAGTCAGCATATCTACTTTTTTTTTCTTTCAAAACAGGCAAACCATGCTTGCTTTCACCATAATCTATGTCTTACAAGGAAACCATGCTTGTCCTCATCATGAACCACGAGATATCTGAATTTCATGACCCAATCACCTAGTATGCGAACAGTGGTAGAACCAAGATTTTTTCTTTGGGAGGGGAGAGGGCAAAAAAAATTCTCTCGGTGAGGGATTTGGGAAACAATTTAAAATTTTACTTTTTGTACTGACGAAAAAATGATATAAAAACTAATATAAATTAATTAGTTAACATAAAGCCAAAAATTTTAAATCATGTACTCAATCCAATTTAACTCATAAACTAGTTATTAAATTATCCTAAAAATGATTAAAATGATGAACTTGTATTGCTCTCCACAAACCAAAAACATTCAATAATGGGCTTAGAGAATTGCAAACTACATGATTTTAACAAATTTACTTGTGAACATATTATTATAACTACAAAAGGAATCAAATTAAATAATTTTCTTGAATGTCAGGGTATGGGTTTGATAATCACATCATTCAGATGTAATTTACATTTTAATTATCAAGTCTATGTAAATGCATATGCAGGTGGCATTAATATCATTAAATATAGCATTTTATTTTGCATAAGATTGTGCTAATTAAAATTTGAGAAAATCTCATCAATAGGGTGTGGAATTCATTTAAGTTTGCATGGATTTTCATTAAGTGGGCCGCATAGTCGGTTCCACTCTTTCCCTTACGTCAAGCATGTGGGAGATCACTTATTGCATCAAGGCACTCATGAGAAGTAAATAGGTAGAGAAAGCACAATAAATCATTGAAACCATATAAATAAAAATGGAAATGGTAAGTGGATAACTTGGATGAGTTGTCTTTTGGATAAAATAGAATGATGAAATTGCCCTTTTATTCTTACTAAGAGGAAAACAAATTGTTAAGGGGCAAATAAGGTAAAAAAACAAAGTTGAGAAGGGCAAAGAAGATAAGATCAAAATAGGCATCACAATTTTAAGATCTTTCTTTCCTCTATTAAAGGAAACGGAGAAATTGCCCCTCAACCCCATGTGGCTCTGCCACTGTAGGTGAACGTGGATGAAGTCAAATTGTTTGGGTTTTCCATATCATGCCATAGACCATTTTGTTCCACAATTAAGGAAACCAAAAGTGTAGTCTTTTCTGTAGGCAAGAATATCTTCAAAGATTTATGACGATATCTAGCATTTATGATCCTTAACAGAGCTACAGCATGTCAAAAATTTATTTTCATAAAGTTCGCACAAATCCCATAGGGTTATTTATACAAAACAAAGAGGTCTCAATATATGGAACTTACAGTACGTTGTCCGGGTATAATTCTTAAAACCTGAGCTAATTTAAGGTGCTTTTCCTCCTTGCCAGAGAACCATATTAAAACATTCTCATCCTGCAGTATCAAGAATCACCCAATTCCTAGTCATTAATCGAAAGACATAACTACACTGCACACACTTATAAAGTCCTGCACAGGCTAGGCCAACCCCAACATGTAAGATATAGATCTAATTAAGATAAAATGTACAAAATAGAGCAATAGAATTCTATGAAAAAATAACAACCAAGACAACTTACATTTGCAAGTCTGAATGGGCAAAACTTGGGTTTTCCTCTACGCCCATATTTAAGCAAATACGCACCTTTTTTAAGAGCAGTAATGGCCTATCACAAAGATCATGTAAGCAAGCTTGTTTTATATGCCTCTCAAAATGAATAAATATGAAAGTAAATTCAATTGGAGATAAGCCATAACTATGACATAACTCATGTAACTTAAGAGAATATGATGAACAAATAACAATAAAAAAAAAAAAAGTGAAGATAAAACAAAGAGTTTTTTTTTTAGAAGCACGAAGTGAACAGAGTAGCATATATCAAGAAAGCTCTGAAGTATTCACTTAGCTGAAAGTAGCAGTCAAGGGAAGAGCATGAGATTTATAAAGAAACCACACCCAAAAAAAAAAAAAAGAGCAAACTGAAGTGCTAAATACCTTTCAAAAAAAAATGAAGTGCCAAATAGTCAAGCAAGAATTCGAGATTCTCAACCGAAGTTCAAAGTATAGCTAAGTAATGGGACTCTCTCTCTCTCTCTCTCTCTCTCTCTCTCTCTCTCTCTCTCTCACCATCTCTTGTGACTACAACGAACATAAATAAATTGGATGGAAATAGGATCCGTTGATTGTCCTTTCTGGCTCCAGGGTATCTATTCCTTTCTTACTATATTCCTTGTTCTGACCATATCCGTATCGTACTATGTATTATTTGATAACTCAAGAAATCCCCCATTTGGTTCAAGTGTAATTTCAAATGGAAATGGAGGAACTACAAGGATATTTAGAAATGGATGGATTTCAGCAACAATACTTCCTATATCCATTTCTATTTCAGGAATATATCTATGCGCTTGCTCATGGTCATGCTATAAATGGATCGATTCTTTATGAACTGGTGGAAAATTTAGATCATGACAATAAATCCAGTTCACTAATTGTGAAACGTTTAATTACTCGAATGCATCAATAGAATCATTTGATTATTTCGATTAATGATTCTAATCAAAATCAATTCGTTGGGCACAACAATCTCTCTCTCTCTCTCTCTCTCTCTCTCTCTCTCTCTCTCATAAATATGTTCTAATGCTACTAATTTAACCCCTTATCATACTTGCCATCATCATGATGGAAGCCTTATCCCATGTAATATGGGCTCAGCTTTCTGAGTTCTACTTCTTTATAGCCATGATTTATCACAATAACAAATATTATGAAGATAATAAGAAAAATAAATTCTATGCATTTCTCATTAGCATAAAATTTTATAAATAAAAAAAGTACATCATCAGTTTGTACATTATTTAATTGAATAACGGCACTTCATTTCAGTGGAGAGAAACTGATCAAACTGTGGTGATACTATCTTGCCATCCATTCATCACAAAGACATGGTACATTTGAAAGTACTATAACTACAATTTGGAATCAATTCCTTCAAAATTGAAGAAAGAAAACCAAATCAAGGAGGTTACAATTGGGACACATCCACATTCTAGAACAAATTCAAATCAACGGTGCATCCAATTCCAAACCTTACACTGAAAAAAAAAAAAAAAAAAAAAAACCAAATCTCAATGTAATGTAAATCTCTTGATTAGCAGCAACCCATTACCTGCTCGACGTCCCTTTCAACAGGGCCAGGCCTGGTGAGATCTGCCGCCATCTTCTCTGCTCTCAACACCAAGAGACGACTTCTCCAAAGCAAAACGGCCTTTCTGATGCATCATCCGCTCTCAAATAAAAAACCCGTTCATTCATCCGCAAACCCCAGAAATCAAAAGAGTCCGCGAAGAAGAATCCGAAGAAGATCACCAAAATTCACCCAAAAAAACAGAACCAAGAGATTGAGGAGCACAACATTGCGATCGATCCAAAGAGTTTCAACTCCAATTCCTTCAGTTACATTTCAAACGCTGATTTAGAACTAAAACACAGCCCAAATCCACAACAGTGATGATGACGAAGAAGACAAATGAGAGAAAAAGATTACCTTTTTGCAGCTTCTTGAAATAAATTGATGAAATGAGGGCAAAAACAACACTGTTTTGGACGTTTTTAGGGGTTTTGAGCTCGATATTTCTGTCGGAATGAGAGAATCGAGGTTGGGAAGGTCAGCAGAATCGAAGATCAGTTGCAGAAGCTGGAGAGAGAGCTGTCGATCCCATAGGAAAATCCCAAACGAGGAGGCCAAAGGAGATGGGAAACTAAAGAGTTTCAATTCTCACACGTACCCTGCTATGATTTTGTATTTTTGTACAGACCCTGAAAATTTTATAACTGCAAAAAACACCTTTTCATTGATTGAAATTATCAAAACCGCCTTACAGCGCATTAAGAAGTCATTTTTTTTTTTTTTTTTTTTAACGGAGGGTGTTCCATCCGTTTGGGCAAGACTAATCCCTATGGGCCCAAGGGGGTACCAGATAAATCCCATGTAGCCCCAATGTAGTAGTACAGTGTCAAACCCTCAACCTCCGAAAGCAAGGCATGGTACTAGGTCAACTGAGCTACCCATTGGAGTTATGTCAAATATTTTTCGGGGGTGAGTTCCAAAATTGTTCATAAAAATATCTTTCTTTTTCTGTTATATTTGAGGATCAGTTTGAGTAATTCACTTGTAAAAAGAATTCAAGTGAAGAGTCGATTTAAGAGACAAAAAATTAATACAAGTAAATTCAAGTGAAGAGTCACTTTAAGAGAAAAAAAAAAAAAGAAGAAGGAAGTTGTTATTCACACATCCCCCATTGCTCTCCTGCACATCCATCTATGGGACCTCTCATGGATCCCTCTGAAAAATCTCGAAACTACATCTCCCTTTCTTCCCTCTCCACCTCCACCCGCCCCCTCTCCCTCCTCTCTCCCTCTCCTTCTCCCACCGCCACCTAGGGTCGAACAATATACTCATTTGTTCGGCCCCGAGTGGGCGAACGGGAGAGGGAGAGTGCGAGGTAGAGAGACGACGATCGGGAGAAGGAGAGGGTGGTGGAGAGACGAGGAGAAGGAGAGGGAGAGAGGGATAGGGTGCGGGCGAAGGTGGGCGCTGAGTGGAATTGGGCAAGCGAGCAAGGAGAGGGAGAGAGACAGGGAGAAGAAGAGGGAGAGGGAGGGAGTGGGCGAAGGTGGGCGATGAGTAGGGAGAGGGAGGGAGAGAGTGGGAAAAAATGAAGGGGTAGTTTGGAGATATTTTAGAGAGGTCCATCAGGAGTCTCATGGATGGATGTGTGGGGAGTAATAAGGGACGTGTGAATAGCAGCTCTAAGAAAAAGGTGGCCTTTTTCAGCAAAATAAGAAGAAGGGTGGCCTTTGCAAAAATTATAAAATCTTAAAATCAACCATAGCTCGCAATGCACATGAGAGACCCAAAGAAACTCAAGGGGTACCACCTTTACACGTGGCATGGATCCCCACATGCGCAGGTGAATAAATTCTCATATCTAAATGATAGAAACAATTTTTACTATTCATGTATCAATCTTTGCAGCTCATTAGAAATTCAGAAATATAATCTAAAAACAATAGAACTGAGAAGCCACAAGAAAATTTTGATAACCATTCGTCACAGCAAACTTGATTTGTATGGCCATATGATGTGTAATGGATGATAATAATAAGTGGACATGATGGATGAAAATAAACTTGATTTGTATGGCTATGCGATGTGCAATTATTGATAATAATCAGTGTGATGAATGTGTCTAAATATGAACCAATATTGATAAGGATACATATCTGCTTATATTGGTGATATGATTCGACTATATCAGCATCATTCTATTTGAGGTAAGAAAATAAAATAATGGTATGCACCCACGACACATTGAATCATATTGGCAGAATAAATGTGAACAAATATCATTGAATCATCTTGGCAGAATAAATGTTAACAAATATTAATATCATACTGACATTCTAGATCAATTTTCCAAGAAAATTGTTGTGCATTCATTGATATTTAGAACCGTGATATCGTACCATCATGTTTGCATATCTGTCATTCCCACTGTGTTTGAGTAATTGGTTGACCCCACTTTTAGCCTTTGTTAAGGGGGTAGTAGGACACACCATAACTTTGATCACTTAGTTGGGCTCCTCTTATAAAGAGGAGTTTTGAAACGGTTGTTTTATTAAAAAAATTTTAAAAGAAAAGCTATTTTTAACGTAATTAGATATATTGTTTATCTTTTAATGAAAATACATGTGAGATTTTATTTCATTTAAAACAGATAAGATTTGTCAAACAAACACTTATCAGGAGAAAGTTTGGCTCAAAAGAAAAACCCACAGCCAAATCTAAACTGGTGTGACTCGTGTCACGGTCCCATGGATTAGGGGTGGGTATGTGGATATATTTAACCTTAAATTGATGGATGGTAGGAACGTAAATGGGTCGGTTCTGGTCCAAGTCCATGGTGGATACGAACTTGGAACCAGAACCATATATGAGGTGGGCCTGGGTCTAGGTAAAGAATGATATAGGGAAAAAATATCTAATTTTAAGGAAATATTTTCAAAATTAAAGTAATGTGTCGGTCTCACGTCTACAGGTCTGAACTAAGGTGAAACCAGAACCGGTTGATCTGTTAAGGTCACAGGTTCAAAAAAAGGAGCCGGACTCATTTACTTAGTAGGGCCTAAATAAGGATCCAAACTCGAATTTTATTGAAACATTTTTAAACCCACTTGATCCTCAATCAAATTAAGGTTACATAGATCTATACCACTTGACCATCCATTAAGGATGTAAATGGGTCCCTAATTCTCCAAAAACCCGAAGATTCCGACCCATTAAAATTTGAATTTGAATCCTTATTTAGGCCCCGCTAAGTAAATGGGTTCGATTCTTTTTTTTGAACCTGTGACCTTAACGAATCCGGTTCGGCCCACGGGTTTGAACTAAGGTGAAACCAGAACCGGATTCGTTAAGGTCACAGGTTCAAAAAAAAAAAGATTCGGACCCATTTACTTAGCGGGGCCTAAATAAGGATTCAAACTCAAATTTTAATGGGTCGGAATCTTCGGGTTTTTGGAGAATTAGGGACCCATTTACATCTCTAATGGATGGTCAAGTGGTATAGATATATGTAACCTTAATTTGATTGAGGGTCAAGTGGGTTTTAAAATGTTTCAATAAAAGATAAGGGGGTTTTATATTATCTATTTCTTAAAGATTCTTTTTTTCACAAACAGACAAAAGTAAAGGGGTTGTGTGCAAATAACGGAAAAAAATAAAGAGTAAAGCCTGATGTTGCAAGTCACCTGCTATTTGTATGTTATTACGAAAACGTCACGATTCGTTTTGGTCACTTGGATTGGATGAAGTCACTTCATATGCTGGCTTCGCTAGGCGCTGCTGCTGACTGAGCACATTCCTATGCGCGTCTTCCACAGAGCTTAATATCGTTGACACCAATAAATCCGAGATACACACAAATCGTATATCTTTTGAGCATGGACCAAGTGGCTCGTGCCGAATTGATTGGTTACCTCTTTTCTCATTTAACTGTATAGGGTTCGATAATTGTATATTTATATTTTAAGACTTTTTTTGAATTTCTTTTTCATTGTTTATCTTAGAATTAGAGAAACTAATTTAAATATTTAGATAGATTGTACCAATTCATTGTTTTCTTTTTTTGATAAATTGGACAAAAAAAAGTTCGTCCATTTTGTATTCTGAATCTTTTTTAAATAAAGAAATATGAAAATCCCTGTATGTATAATGGGTATTTCGGGGCATGTTTTAAAATATGATTTTGGACAATGTGGAGACTGCCATAACTTTTTGGATGTTAAATTGGTTTTTGACTGATATTTTTATTTGTTTTGATACTTATATCTAAAAGAGAGAATTTAAAAATATATTTAATAGATCGAGATTTGATTCGGCCCATAATAGATTGGAATGGAGAAACAACGCTTGTGTAGCGAATCTCAACATTGTTGGGACAAGCTTCCAATGATGATAAGGTGAAAATTCAAGAAAGTCAATTTTAATTCTTTTTTACTACTTTTGGTATAATTAAAGGGCCTCATTTACTGAGCACAAGTGCTGATGATAAGGTGATCACACTTATGGGGCTCACCTGGATATGGGACCAAGCAGCCCTTTGTATGGTCATGGAGGCTTGAATTGTTATCGTGGTCATTTGATCAATGATCAATAAAGTTTCACTATCCAAAATGAGTATCACAGTAGATCCAATGGTCCAGCCCATTGGGATGGTGCCAAATCCGGGATCATCTATACGGGGCGCGCGGTTCCTGTTTTATTATTATCCACTCAAATGGATTATAAAGTAAGCCCCATTAATTGTATAGGCACATGATGCTCATCCTATCGCCAGCATTGGTGATTGTGAAGGTTTTTCCATTAATACAATAATAGAATAAAATATAAATGTTTTGATGGTAGAATCTTATAAATTTTAAGTCTCAAACAGTATATATGAAAAGAAAAAGGGATATTGACCTTACAATTCATTTTCTCATCTCTCTTTAATAAATCATTTCCCATCTCTCCTAAATTCATTTTCACTAAATTCATTTTTACTAACCAACAGATTATTTTATTGTCATTTATAGAAGTGGCCTTTATTTTTTTTTAAGTTTAACTAGTTTTAGGAATAACTACTTTAAATTCATTGGAGATGAATTCCTAAGAATTATTATGTAAATAAAAAGGTCCTAATTATATAATTAATGATATCGTGTTGATGTCACGTTCCCTGAAACCGATTACCAGTTGAACTGGGTTATGCCATTGTAGCCGCTTCAACAGCCAGTTCTATCTTTAAGACCACACTTTGGAATGTTTTAGACTGAAAAAAAAAAAAAAACCCTTAAAACATGATTAACTACTTAATATGCCATATTATATGTTGCACTGTACTTCATGTTTTGGACCCATTGTGGCACTATCAAATTCTATAGGCAAAACCATGACCACAGGCCACAAATATTACTGAAGGAGACATGGAAAGGGGCATGCATGCATTTCTTAATCTTCCTTTGGCACATGCCTTATGGCCACTTCTCCACTGCAAAATCTGCCCAATTTCTCACAGTGCAAATTTTCTACATTTGGTGAAGCTATTTTTCCACAAAAATATGCTTAGGTGAGTGTTTCTTGCAAAGGGTCAAGAAATTAATTATTTTTCCCATGAAAAAAAAAATCAAATCTGAATTTTTGTGGGCGTATACAAGCGTGCCCTAATCTTCTAATTGCGGAAAGAGTCATTGTTAACTTTACATACGCATGCAAGAAGAAGGTGCAGTGCTGTGGCTGTGTCCTCATGGACTTCATTTGATAGTGATGTCAACCCAAGGGAAGAAAGGAGCTGCAGCACTTCGATGTGCAGACCCACCACACATGTGAACAAAGCCCAAGTGCATGTGCCGACTTTTCTTTGCATGTGCCACTGTTTAGAAAAAGAGGAAACTAGGGGGAAAAAAAAGGACCCTAGATGCCCACTAAATGAAAAAGAGGTCACTAGTCAATATTGTACGGAGTAACGGAAGTGGTCTCCTGTGACCACTTCCCTTTTTTTATATTAACTATTAAAACGTGCGACGGCGTCGTCGCTTAATATCTCATTTAAACGTGTGACGACGTCATCACTTATTCGCTTGAAACCCCATTTTCTCATTCTTCCTCCCTATCACAAATCTTCTCTCACAGATCATAAAAATCGCATTGTATACCCAAACCCCGTTGTTGCATAGGCATGCACTGGCCCAAATCCCCTGCCCAGATCTCTCCTATCTGTAAACGCAGCACGAGGTCAACCATTTTCCAGTCGTCTTCTGCAACGACAAAACCTGTGCGTGCTCAACAGAGCCCAACCCTCTTCATCTATCTGTTCTTCTTGTTTCTACAACAAGGCCCGCAACAAATCTGCACTGCAACCACAGAAATCAGAAGCTCAGGGGATTTTCTTCATCTTCTCAAGGTGTTTGGGAGAGGGGAGCCTTTGGTTTCGAAGCTTGCAATAATCTCTGAATACATAATATTTCCAGGTGTTATGTTTGTAGCCCTCATCTACTCCTCAGAAAACAATCCCATCAAGCGCAAGGGCAATCACACATTGAGAGAAAGGGGGAAAACGATCAGAGAAAATGGTGTTTCAAGCGATTAAGCGACGATATCGTCACACGTTTAGATGAGATATTAAGCGACGACGTCGTCACAAGTTTCAATCATTAATACAAAAAAAAAAAAAAAAAACGCGGACCACTTTCGTGCCATATTTGCTAGTGGCCCATTTTTTTGGTTGTAGGCCATCTTGGGTCAGTTTTTAGGTAAAATTCTCTTAAAAAAATTTTGTTACTTATTTTGGGTTATATCCATATTTTGTGACTTTAGCAAGCAGTCCTTGGATTATGACAGTGTAGAGGTTGTGGTCTATCTGCTTTGAGACCCATCATATCAACACTCTAGATTTAAGCTAGTAGTCCCACTTGATTCCTTTACATCTGTCGCAAGTCCCAAAGTCACCAAAAGGAGACTCACTTTTCAAAAGTAGACAATGAGAGAAAAATATCACTCAAAGATGACGCACACAGAATATTAAGCCTAAGTCCCTCTCTGGAATCTCTATTTTCAGGCTTTATTTGTCTAAATGTGTAAGCAGGCATAGGTTTGAAAACTTAAAGCATTTCGGAGTCATCTTTACCCTCTACTGCCAACTTTATAGAAGTGGAGTCAATGCCTCTTGAAACACTGCCCTCTTTCCATGAGTTCAATAAGTAGAGGAAAAAAAAAAGAGGCAGCTCCACATCCAGAACGCTCAGTCCGATTTTTAATTTTTTTTTTACGATATGAGAGAGTAAGCCAAGACCCACACCGTTGGAGATGTTCACAATATCAAACACGGCCGTAGAGAAAATGTTAGCTGTTGGATAATCACTAATCTCGAAATATATGTATAGAAGCGAGCCATTTGATATTATTTTCTCATTTCCATGGGCACTAAACACAAAATTCAAACCGTTATATATTTTTGGAAAGCCGAATACGACTAAGGAGTCAATTCCCAAGGCTATATACATAGTGGATCTCGAGAAATTTGTGAACAAATAATCAATTTTGGATTAGTCCATCGGCATTCATGTTTTTCTCTTCTTCTTTTTTTAAAAATATTTTCAGAATAGTAAATCATAATCCAAACTGTTGAGAATGTTCAGAATATCAAACATTGCTATGGATCCAAATTTCAACCATTGAATCATCACCAATCTCGAAATACATGCCAAAAGATAAGCTATTTGATATTTTTTTTTGGAATCTGTGGGTCCCAAATCTAAGATCCAAATCGTTAGATCTCTTTGGAAAGATGTACACAACTATGAGGTAAGATTTCAAAGCACGACACCTTGTGGATCTTAAGAAATTTGTGAAAAACTTGTAACCATTGATTTAAAAAAAGTCTATTTAAAATAGATCATTGTATTATTAAACACATTTTTTTTATTCTAGCCTATTTTTTTATGACTTCTTTTTAGTGACTCTATTTTGAATGGGTCTATCAGTAAAAGAATAGTGATACCAAACAAGCCATAATTCTAATTAAGCGGATAAGTTAAGAAAAACATAAAAATATAGATAGATGGCTCTGGTACCTCTTTTTTTTTTACAGAAATACCCCTATGGCGATATTATCAAATATAGTCACCCATTTCCTATTTATGCAAAAACTTATAGCTCTAAGGCACCTTTCATCCCAACCCCTCAAATCTCCCAATCTCTCCTCATTTCAATAAATCAGACTTTAAAACCCAAAGTGGAAGTAGGTTGGTACAAACAAAGAGAGGAAATGGGGGGCGGGGGTTGGCTCTAGGATTGTTGTACAAAGAGAAAGGGTTTGGATCGACCCTGTGAGGCAAAGAGGACCTGGGCTCGTGCTTTTGTTATTCTGCAAAGAAGAACAGTAGAGAACAGAAGATTTGATTTAGCTGTATCTTATAGGGTTAGAAAGAGATTTGGATCCCAAGCAATACATTAACTGTGTGTAAGATTTGCTGCGTACAGGGGAGAAATTTTGTAGTCATCCCTATTGAATTGACAGGAGTTTCCAAAAGCCACCTCTCCTAATGTGCATATCCCCCGTTCCAAACCTTCTGGACTAGTAGGGCTATTTTCATAAAGAAAACTAGCTAGCACAGATCGCCGTGGGATGCACAGGTTAAGTTTGTGCAAATTTTGGGTCCCCAATCCAAGTTTTTTTTTTTTTTTTTTTTTGATAACATAGGGTTCCTAGCTCTTTGGGCCAGAATAATCCCTACAGGCCCAGGAGAGAAAGCCGGGTAAAATTCCCCTGTGGCCCCAGTGTGGTAGAGCAATTTCGAACCCACAACCTCCGGGTGCAAACCGTAGTCCTAAGCCAACTAAGCTACCCCTCGGGGTTCCCCAATCCAAGTTGGCAAGTGCTGTAAATAATAAATCAGATGCACTCCTAAAACCATTCATTTCATTCATCTACACTGCCAATGTTTTTATGTTTTTCTACGTACTTTCGTTTAATGAAAATCTAAGCTTAATTTCTTTCATTCTTTGTAAAATTCCCTAAAACTTATTATTGGAACTAGGAAAAAATTGCATAAAACAGCACAAATATATATATTACAGTGGGATCCATTTATGATCAACCCAATTTCTCTCACGCGTTGGTACCTTAATTTTGGCATGCATCTTAATTTTAAAATTGATCAGGTACTTGATTTGGCACTTAATTTAATAGTGATCCAACCATGCTCCACCGTTGAATGGAGCCCGAAATTAGTGATTAAAGTGGATGGAGTTCAGTGATCACGTTCATATTCTACCTGAACCCAAATTACTAATAGGGGCCACTGGGCCAGCCCCAAACTCGGATACATATCAGGTCCAGGTTATGAAACTTGAGTTTATACAAAGTGCAAGAACCTGAGCCAGGGCTTGAATAAAGCACCTAAGACAGGCCCAAATCAAGGCCCAGGTTTCTAGTACCTGTTTTCTCTCTCTCCATGTCTACTGTTTCCAACTTCTCTCCATCCTTTTCTCATCCTTCCTCTTTGTGACATTTTCTTCCCATCGTTTTCTAATGAATTCTTAAACTCAACACAAATTAAACAAAGAAGGTCAGACTGAAAAATAAAAATAAAAAAATATGGTAACCTGTATTATTTAATTTTGGAAGTCAAAATCTATTGCACTCCTCTTTTCCTTATAGCAGTTCGTCTTCCTCAACCACAAGCACAAATGAATTGGCACCAAACTCAATTTGACACTCATCTAAACTAATTTCATAGTTAGATTTGGCCCTAAAAATAATTTTCTGGACTTTTTCGGTGGTTGATCTTTAGGCGTGTTAATCTCCGTGACTTAAGATTCAATTAAGTTGACTTTTGAACATTCCCCTATCCATGTAGAAAATTTTCAATCCCCCGATTCTCACCCTTTAAGACCTGGGCTAAGTGGAACCAAAGGTCTCGCCCAATGTCTCCCAATATATCAATCTATGGAGAAATGAAGGCAATGTATATATCCCAGATCTCCCAAGAGAGGTTGTGGATGGGCATCTCAGACGAGCCCAGTGGGTTGACCTTAACTCTACCAGTTAAAGTGACTTATACTTGTTATGCAAGTCAGCCCAAATTTGAACCATGTTATTGGGTCGGATTATTTGACTTGTGACCGACCCGTATATGATTCGGGCCCAATTTGCGTGTCAAATACACATCGAGTTTGTGGGTCACATCTAATTTTGCAACCGTGCATGGAAGTCCCATTCGATCGATGGTCCTATCAATTCGGGTAGGTCATGGTGTGAATGGATTGAACGGTTTACAAAAGCAAAAGGAATTGTTCTAGCCCAAAGGGTTAGTCCAGCCCAAAGTTGGGAACCCTCCAATGGCTAAAAAAAAAAATGTTCTAGAGATTTTGCATGGCAACTGATTCTTACCTTGTGGTCGACCCTCTTCTTAGTGTGATAGATCTTACTTTCCATTGCTTGAGGTCCAGGTCCACTAGTAGGGCTGCCAATGGGGGCTGGGCCCTTGCCAATTTGAGAGCCTTCTCCTTTCAATCTTCTAAATGAATGGCACCACCAAGGTCTGTCTGTTTGTATATGATTTGAATATATAGAAATTCATAGTCAAACGAGTTTCTCCAGCACTTTGTTTAGGAGGGTAAGGTAACAGTGAAAGTAGAGTTGACCCAACACTGATTTTTTTTCCTTGTACTATGCTTTGGTTGGAATAGTACACTGATTGAGAAAGTATTCTCAAGTTGGCACTTTGTGTACCCCAAATTTTACCACAAGCCACTTTTTCTCCATCTCATAAAATTAAAGTAAAGTATAGTAAAGGCCATAACAAAAGACAACTATTTTACCTCTATCTTGCTTTATCATACATCGTACAAAATAAACAGAAACATTAATTCATTACATATTTTATCTCACTTATCATTAATTAATGTGATATTTACTTCACCGCCTTTACTATGCTTGTAACCAAACATGAGCCAAAGAGTTATTAAAGAGGTACATGAGTAGTGAAGTGTGATTCGTTCAGGTTAACCACATAAATATGCAACCCCCGCTTTCTTAGGATTTGAATTACTAGCGTGGTGGTCTGGTATTCATTTTCCGGCTACCTCCCTTTAATCATTAGTCATTTTTTAAAACTCATTTTCATTTCTTCGATTTTAAACATTTTTAAATAAAAGTCTGGCAATTCCTATTTGTGTACATGAAATAGAAGTCTAGGTTGTTTGTTTGGTGAATTAGAATTTTGTTTATTTGTAAGGTAAAGTAAAATGATATGAAATAAAGTATCAAATAAAAAAAAAACGGAGGGAGTTGGTTATAAAAGCACACACAAAAAAAATAAAAAAAATAAAAACCTTTTAGTTGCACAAAATGACGAATAATATGCTCTAAATAGGATACAAAATTATTGAAAAAAAAACTCTTAGAAAATACAAAATGACAAAAAAAAGGCCATTTTACTACCAACTTCCTCCACATTTTTTCTACTTGATTTGGCCCTTTATTTCATTTTATTTTACTGCACCCTACAAACGAACATACACACACAAAAATAAAAATAAAAATATATAAAGTGGCTAGGATTGAAGCACTATATTAATCTTGCACGTGAGTCGAGCTTAATAAACGAATGAAGATCCAACATCCCAAATGATTCGAGAGACGAGACTTTGACCGGCACATGTGTTTATTTTTATTTTTTTCTAAAGTAACCGGCACATGTGTTGAGCTAATCTGCTAATGTAATGTCACGCGTGCCCCCACACGTCGAGGACAAGGCTTCTGTGAAATTGATGAAAAGTTGACGGCGGGAATGTAATATCGCATTGGTAGACGGATCCAGAGATTCTGTGAATGCAAAATACTAGTGATTGAGGGAGGCTTTAAAATATAAATATTTTAAAATAAGCTGTATAAAGAAGAAATATATGGATTATAATTTTAGTAAGAATATAGGAAAAACAAAAGTTATTGTGAGAATTAAAAATTATAAAATAATAAAAAGTGATTCTTTCTGCTATCTTGACTCTATAATTAATAAGAATCGAGAGACTGATAAAGATAAAATGCTGAATATAAAATTAAATTAATATAATTGAAGTAGAGACTTCCTTCCAAAGTGCGATATCTCAAACGAATGCGAACAAAATTGAACTTATTTTGTTCTTCTTCTTAATAGTTAGAGATAGTTCATGAAGAGAAAAAAAAAGAGGGGAGCCGGATGAATGGCCCACTTATCCACAACCCAACAAATACAATAAACAATCACTTTCGGTTGGGTTGGATTTTGGCCACGAACCTCTTACCAAACGAAATAAACTGGACTATAACGACGACGACAACCACCAAGTACCACCCCCATTAAAACGATCCTGCAGATTCAGGACCCAAGTCATATATGATCTAATTATCAGCCTTGAAGAGGTCGACATGAACACCTCCAAGATTCACACTCCCAGTTCGAGGAACAAACGTTACAACCAGTTCCTGCACGTTCTCAGCTTTGAGGTCCTCCAAGAGCCTCGTAGTACCAAGCTTCAGCTTCGCCTTCCTATGCTTTGTGCCCTTCCTTGTGTGCATGGGGCAGCTTCACGAAGCTCACTGCAGGCAACCCATAGTCGGGTCCTGCAAAGTTCCCAAACGGGGTGGCAATAAACACATCAAACCTGACAGGCCCTTCATCTAAGACTTCAATTCCATCAACGACGATGACTTCGTTCTCATCCTCCTTCTCCTCCTGGCTACGGCCAGCCTTCGGCCTCGGGACCAAGACCCGGATGGGAGCGTCAATGAGCGGTCTGGGTTCGGTCCCGAACTCGGTCACAGGGACCATTGAGAAGGACCCGGACCTGGGCTTAGCCGCTGGTCTTTTAGGACGTGCACGTTGCATCCATGGAGTGGGAACATCCTTATAGGTGTACCCCAGATCGAGTGTACTTAGAGAGTCCTTCACGTTGACTTTGACAACCTCTTTGTTCTCGTCGTAGAAGATGAACTCAGCATTAAGCCAGTCGTTGTTGTCGAACTCCACCTTCTTCCCTCTGTACGTCCTGTAGAGATCCCACAAGCGATCCACATTGGAGTGGTGACCGTAGAAGAGCATGTCCTTGGCCGCGGTGGAGCAGTCTCCCATGTCGATGAAGGGCTCGTTCTTCTCGTTCTTGTGTCTCCCAACCCACATGTGCACCGTGTTGTGGAACCTCTCCAGAGCACCGGATGAGTTGACCTCCGCGGTCAGCTCCCCTGAAAGAAATAAGACAAGTAGCCATTGGTTAAATACTCATGAAATCAGTAATGCTAGACCTGAAAACGTACGTGCAACTTATACGAGGATTTGACTCTGATGGTAACACAGAATTCATCATATACCAGACCCAACATAATTAAGACAAAGGTGTTAATGATGATGATGTAGAATAGTCTGAATGGTGCTTCATTTTTTTCCTATAACTTAACTCAAATGTAGATTTATTATTTAATGGATTGGGTTTAGATCAAACAGGGTTGGGTTAAACTAGTTGGCCCGCATTGAATCCGGCTTATCTGGGTCGAATAAGGTTGATCCACAGGGGATGGAAGAATGTCTTTTATATGGAATGAATCGAGCTTGTGTTGGGCTTTCTTTGGCCTACAACTTAACTCCGTGTTATAGCTTTAATATTCAAAATAGATTGGATTGGACAGAGTAGACCCACATTAAATGCAACTTATGCATAGAGGATGCAAGTTAAAATTACTTGAACCTGTTGTTTTAATGTTTACAAAAGGGGTCAGATACGAATTACAATAGCAGTCAGCTCACCTGCAGAAACCGGGTCACCCATGAACAGCTCTGCCGTGGGAAGGCCGCTGTCGAACATGGTCCGCAGGTCGACCAGGTTAGCCTGAATGATCTTCTGCTTCTCCTTCTTCTCCTCCTCCGGCGTCAATTCTTTCGTGTCGTATCTGTAAGTGTAATCCAGCAATGAGTTGAGATGTAGCGGGTTCCGTCTGGGGTTGTACCGTTGTAGAGAGGCGAGGGGTCCTCGACGTAGATGCTCGGCATATACATCCCCTCCGGCCTGTCATAGTTCCAGAATGGGAGAGCGAAGCTATCGTAGTTGATTAGCTTTCCTAGTATCCTCTCAAAGAAGTAGAGGTACCAACGGTGCCAAGGGAGGAAGAGCCAGCTGAAGTGGACCTGGAGAGGGACGTCGAAGCCCACCTGCTTGTAAGCCCCGTTGCAGTAGGCGCAGTGGATTTTCGCCTGCTGGTCGTAGTGCCATGGGTCGTCCTTATCCAGATCTTTCATCGGCTGTAAAACTTGGCCACCTCGTCCTTGTTCAGCTCGTGGGCCGGTTTCCTGACCCGGAGTGGACCCTTGTTGGAATTCTTCCACTGGACGATCTGCCCAGTCCTAACTTTGTCTGGCGGGCAGCAAGGCAGTGGCCCCTTGATGTTTGCGGAGCTTGCGCTGCCGCAGGCGTTCCTGTCGGGGATCCCCACCGGCGAAGCAAGGGCCTGGCCGGCGAGACCAGCTGCCCCATACAGCCCTCCCAGGCCGAGGAGGACATCTCGCCGGTCGACCCGTTTTGAAGAATCAGATAATTGCTCTTCACCAGCATTCTCACCATCACCATCACCACTACTACTTCTAATACTAATTAATGCACCACCCTCTTGTTCTTCTGCCTGTATAAACAGCTGGGTGCTTTTGGTGCAGTCTTTTGGATTGGTGTTTTTGATTGGGGGATGAAGTTGAAAGTGGGGTGGTCGTTAGATGATGTAGAGACATCATCTTTCTCAATCAATGACTAAGAAAAGGAAGGAGAGATTTGTTCCCGGACTGGGTTTTTTATTTGGCGGTTTGTGTGAGTGAGAAGGGGAGAAAAGACAGCGTTTATATATGCAACTGTTCATATCCACGCTTCACTATTTTATGACTTTCTTCTCCATACCCAACGTGACGGAAAACTAACGGTAGCCTGTCTCGTTGATTATGCCCCACCCCTATCTGACTGTCATGTTCTTTCATGTATTGATAACATATATAAAATCATAACTGATGGGGAGGTTTAATTTATTGGTACACGATGGGCACGTGCATGTTACTGTGGATCTTCCTCCTTCAATTTGCTAACTCTGATTACTGATTACAGTGAGATTGGGCTGATGATGGATAGGCGAGAGTTTATCATGAGTAGGGGTAGAGTATGTTGACAGAGTGAAGGGTGTTTGTAATAATATGGTTAACCACAGTAAAAGGATGCATTGGAGGTTGGTGCATCTTTAAAAGATTTTAGGAATATAAAAGAATGATTTTGTGATTATATTAAGCAGAGATAATTTAGAGTAATGAGAAATTTAAGAATATGAACCAACCAGAAAGATTTGGGAATATTTTGTTAAATGGCAATAGGACCATGTGACTTTGGGACACATGGTTTGTTAATAAATTACACTGCAGTCTAGCTAAATTTTTGTAGAAAATTAGTCTTTTCTAGATATTTATTAATATCTTATTCAAGGAAAATCAAAAGTGGTCGGTATTTAATCATGAAGGGCCCCACCTGGTTATAAAAATATTGTGAGATACTGAGACCTATCCACTTATGACCAAAATGTAATTTTCATATCTATGAAATGTCAACCATCCATATGACAAGGGCCCGCATCTTGGTTAAAAGATTTTTAATGTGTTATGTGTTAAAACCTCGGGGTCATGGACTCTAGCCCAATATATAGATCAATGGGGGTTAGCCTTGATTTGGATTCACCACTTTTGATTATGTCGTTGAGTGAAGGATTTTATTTAAGATAGATTGGAATAGAGAAATAGAATTATGTAGCCGACTCCAATGTGATTAATTAAGACAAGACTTTAATGATGATGATGGTATTGTTGAATGGCGGGCCTACTGTAATTATATGGTTAGATAGTGGGAAACTACCCAATCTTCATCAGCTATAAGGGTGGGTGGATAGGATTGGTTTCTGATCTTCTTCATGGGAGTGGCCAATCACAATTCCTTTGTAGTTGATGGTGGGTGTGTATCCTTTTTACCTGCAGATTTCCATTGCAAGTGTTGCACGTGAGTCAGGCAAATTGGAGAGAGAGAGAGAGAGAGAGGACCGTTTTATCCTGTTAATATTTTATAAGTGAGGGAGAATCTTTTCTTATTATGAGGGAAGTTTTTAAAATTAAATGCATACCGACCTTCAATAACCGAGTCCGGTTCCCCTCAGTAGTCACTAGTCTCCCACAGGCTCCTCGTGGGCGGGGGGCTTGCATTTTCTTAACCTTGATCGTTCAAATTAAATGACTTCATCCTTTTCACTGCATATTCTCAAATGTTAACTTAAGTAAAAATTATTCTACCGTAAGATTTAGGACATAAATTATAATAAAATTATCACAATCTTATGCATTATTAATTATATGCACTAACCATGTTATTGATCATCCTTAATCGGTCTTAGACCAACTTTCTATTTAGTACTTGTGCGGGGACATTTTCACACTACCAAGATTGTTCTAGTTTCGGTAAAAAAGTATAAATTAGGCATCGCTTAGTCTCGGTTTAACCCATTTCAGAAATAGTGCCAGAATGCGTCCATGTTAAGGTCATATTTGACCTCGGTATATTATCTTTAGTTCGGTTCGGTTAACCGAGATGAATACTAACGCTCAGTCAGTTACTACTATACTCCTATAAAGACTCGACCACGTTACAGAACGTGTCAAGAGGTAAGGATAAGCACCGAATAAAGGTAATGAGTTATTCTTGTCTGGTGGTTACATCCACAATCCCTGAAAGATCAGGGCATTTTCCGAGTAAGATTCTACTTCCGAGAGACCAGGATAAGAGTCATAAGACCCTCGGCCTATATATATATATTCAAGGAGTTAATCCAAAAAAGGGATGCACATATACATACGCCTAAACTCTGCCCTCCTCTTGGCTCACTCAACCTTTGTTTAATTACTGAACTAACTAAGACATCGGAGTGCCTTCGACCTAGCTCAGTCAGGATCTCTGACCTCCGCCCTCTCCTCCCCTTTTAGGTTTCAAGTATTCAATCTTTCCCAAGAAGTTTTACAACGATCTTAACCGAGCAAGTACGTAATAATTTAGGCACGCATAGTAACACTTGAGGATATATCATTGGAGGGTCGTACATATGACATTCCTTTTGAGTTATAATTCAGACCCCATAGTAGTGTTCCAATTATTTATAAAAAGTGTGTGCGAGACCACTCGGGAAATATAAACTCTCAATGACAGGGTTACCCAAAGTTTCTATAACATGCCTACACACCCATGCTTGGGTGGTGTTGGCAATTAGTATCTTGCACATGTCCCTAGGTTTAAAGTATCACTCTGGATGGGTATTCCAGATAAAGTGGAAAAAGAGGGAGAAAAAGCAACAAAAAAATTCTTGGTATAGACTCTAAATTTTGCATTGATGGAAAATCAAATCTAGGTCCCAACACACTTGCAGTGTTCCTCGATCCAATTAGTTACCACGTGAATAAAAAATGAGTGAAGATGTATGAACAGATCGATGTTGGTCTTGCTATTTCAAGCATAGTTGTGAAATTTGTTTTGTGTTGGATGAAATTTTCGAGAAATTTCATTTCAGTCTACATATCCAAACGAAACATCCATGCACAACATTTCAGTTAAGATTTTAGCTGCTTTCAAAAAATTTGGTCAATTTCGGTGGAATTCGATCGATTTCTCTGGCTTTTGGAAATCTCGGCCAAAATGATTTCAAAAAACCTTGTTATAAAAAAAAATAGAAAAAGCCCTAACCCCTACCCTAAGCCCTCTTTCGAACAGAAATAAAAGAATGAGTAATAATAATAAAAATAAGTGTTCCACTTAAAATGTATTCCCTAATCAACTTCCAATTCGAATAAATCCCTAATCGAATTCCTACATGTACTTATATATTTAAGTTTATATTTTTCCCAAATTCCGAAAAGTTTCACTAAAACTTTCAAATCAGCCGAGAATTTTCATTTGAAAGACAAACCGAAATGGCGTCTGAAACGAAATTCACAACTATGGTTCCGAGGCTTAGAAACAGCTTTGGAATTGCGAACGAATAAAATGTATAACTAGTGGTACAGCCCATGCGATGCACAAGTTGATTCTAGCTAGTAATTCAAGACCCAAGTGATTTTATTTCTGTGGTCTTCATTTCTTTAAAAAATCAAAGAAAGAACTCAAGAGACCAAAAGAAAAACAAAGAGAATAAAAATAAATCAGAATTTTGCATGTTATGGCAAGAGTTTTCAATTCCCAAAACCAAAGCTCACAAAAGTTTGAAATCGCTACACATTGTACTGCATTTCTAAAACCCCCAAATTAAATACATAGAAAGGATAAATAAGTTAATTCAACTCCAAATCAACAAAATTATTCACTTGAATTAAATTTCCCGTTCAAGATCAAATCCTCAAGCTAAACATATATAAAAAAAGTAAAAAAAAAAAAACCTTGGTCCAAATTCTCCGGACTCTATTGCAACAATCCAATTCCCCAACACAATTCAGAAACTAAATTCGGACCAACTGTCCAAACTGTGTAAGGCTGAACCAATATCAAATCCTAATCTACAAATGCCAAACCAGTAAAATGTGACTTTCTATATAAACAAAATTCAGAGAAGCCAACCAAGACAAGTAATCCAATTCAATAATCTAAATTAAACCAAATCTTATCTTAAGGACCGAATAGTGCAGGAGAAAATCCGACTTTTTGAATAAACGAAACCCACATTTCTTGCATCCAATTCCAGATGAACAAAACTAATTGATACTTCTCTCTCATCCAAAACCGTAATCACATCCATCCATTAGAAAATCCAACTAAAAACCCTAACAAATGAAAACCAAGAACACCAATCTCAAAAAAAAAAAAAGAAAAAGAGAAAAAAGAAAGCCCCCTATTTCAAAACCTAACTAAAAAAAAGAGGGAAGAAACCATGAAGGGCATTCAACGACCATCACCAAAAAAACCTAGAAACCAAATTCAAGGAGAAAAACCCATATAACAAGAATCTCAAAAACTAAAAAAAATACCCATCACCAAAATTTGCCAAAAGAGGAAAAAATAGCCCACAAATGACAAATTGCATTAGAAAATCAATAATCAATCCTCAAATGTAATGACCAGCGGAGAGTACTGCTGGGATTCTGATTTGGAGCTTATTCTCAAATTTAGATGTAGAATATGAGTAATAAAAAAATCATCTTCTTCCTTCACTACTCTTTAAAAGAAGAAGAAATCTGACAACTGACAAGTGTAGAGATATTGCCATAACTATTATTCCAGATTTAATGAGTTGGCAAACACTCAAACGGGCGTTTTTTTTTTTTTTTTTTTTCTTAGAGGTTTTTTTCCTTCTTGGAGGGAACCCCATGAGCTGGGATGCCCTCTACCACCGGCCTACTCTGCTTTTCTCACATGCCTTATGATAACTGTTAAATTATTGCGATAGCAAAATAGACAAATGATTAATACAACCATTCTCTGAGAGTCAATCACCTCAACCTGCACTTGGGTTATTTACATATTCAAATGGGCCATTCAGATTAGAAAATAGCTTCGTCCCTCTTTCTTCCGAAGGCGTTGGTTGATTAATTATAGATTAGCAATCAGACAAGCATGCTCATATCAACTTGAAAAAAAAAATGCTACATGGAGTCAGCAACCCCTTCGGGGCATAAATTTTAAATACCCAATCTCGAGAAATAGTTTGATTTTCCCATCCTTTTGTTATATTATGATTGTTTCTTTTCGGTGGATCCGGATCCCCTGTTTGGATGAATCAGGGGTGACACGCGCAGGACGGAGGAAAGAAAACTTGCTTTTCTCTTTCCTCCGCCCCTGCATGTGGCGACCCCTAATTCGTCCAAATAGGGCTCCCCTGTTAGGGGATCTGTTTCCCTTTCCAATATATATTTGGGAGGCAGCGCTGCTGCATTATGGTCTGGTGCAACTCCCTTATTTAATGCATGATGGCCCGATCCAAGACGGTAATCAGCCCCAACACTCCATGTAGTGATCAATTTGCAAATTATAATTCAAATATGGAAGATGGCCACCAATGAATGTGACTGCATGTGAAACTGTTTCTGATGTGGGATTGAAATGGTGGGAGTCCCTCATGTGTGAATAATTTAAGGATGGCCCACTGGATTTTTCTTTGAAAACATACATGCAATAAAAATAATGAGCTGATGACCAACTTAGAATTTAAAAAGGTGCATCCCACCATGAACTGACGAAGGGCACTGCACCACACCATAATGTAATGGTAATGCATTTAAGTTCTGCCCTCTTAAATCTGAATAGTCTGTGATACCCACAAGTGCAAGTCTTTTTGTTCTTTGACCTAAACAGTCTTAAGGATCCAAATAGGGACTCTATTTTTATTTTTTCTGTAATGTCTTCTACTTAGTTAAAATCAGCTACCTGAGGATCATTCAAGAAGAAAAAGGGAAAAGATATCAACTACTTGATGGGAGCTGACAAGAAACAACATTGTTAAGACTTGATTAAAGATAAATACAGCTCAAGCATAACATAACAAAAACAGTCGCTCATAGTGTTGGGTTGAAACTGGGACTCAACATCTTATTAACCCAATCAAAGCAAACGACAACAACAACAACCAACAACATGACACTTAAACAACCAAGACACAAACCAAACATTTAATTATCAGTCTTGAAGAGGTCCACATGAATCCCTCCGACGTTCACTTTCCCAGTTCGAGGAACCAAGGTTACAACCAGCTTCGGCGCGTTCTCAGCTTTGAGGTCCTCCAACAGCCTCGTAATCCCCAGCTTCAGCTTCGCCTTCCTATGCTTGTGCCCTTCCTTGTGTGCATGGGGCAGCTTCACGAAGCTCCCTGCGGGCAACCCATAGTCGGGTCCTGCAAAGTTCCCAAACGGGGTGGCAATAAACACATCAAACCTGACTGGCCCTTCATCTAAGACTTCAATTCCATCAACGACGAGGACTTCGTTCTCATCCTCCTTCTCCTCCTGGCTACGGCCGGTCTTCTGCCTCGGGACCAAGACCCGGATGGGCCCTTCAACGAGCGATCTGGGTTCGGTCCCGAACTCGGTCACAGGGACCATAGAGAAGGACCCGGACCTAGGCTTAGCCGCTGGTCTTTTAGGAGGTGCACGTTGCATCCATGGAGTGGGAACATCCTTATAGGTGTACCCCAGATCTTGTGTACTTAGAGTGTCCTTCACGTTGACTTTGACCACCTGTTTATTCTCATCGTAGAAGATGAACTCCGCATTGAGCCAGTCGTTGTTGTTGAATTCCACCTTCTTCCCTCTGTACGTCCTGTAGAGATCCCACAAGCGATCCACATTGGCATGGTGACCGTAGAAGAGCATGTCCTTAGCCGCGGTGGAGAAGTCTCCCATGTCGATGTAGGGGTTGGGGGTCGCGTCCTTGTGTCTCCCAACCCACATGTGCACCGTGTTGTGAAACCTCTCGAGCGCACCAGACGAGTTGTCCTCCGCGGTCAGCTCACCTGCGGAAAGCGGGTCACCCATGAACAGCTCTGGCGTAGGAATGCCGCTGTCGTACATGGTCCGCAGGTCGACCAGGTTGGCCTGAATGACCTCCTTCTCCGTCCCCGTCAAGCCTTTTGAATCGTAGCTGAAGTTGTAATCCAGCAGCATTTCTAGATGATCCAGGTTCCGTCTGGGGTTGTAGAGAGGCGAGGAGGGATCGACGTATATGCTGGGCATATACATGCCCTCTGGCCTGTCATAGTTCCAGAATGGGAGAGCGAAGCTATCGTCCTTGATCAGCTTTCCCAGTATCCTCTCAAAGAAGTAGAGGTACCAACGGTGCCATGGGAGGAACAGCCAGCTGAAGTGGACCTGGAGAGGGACGTCGAAGCCAGCCTGCTTGTAAGCCCCGTTGCAGTAGGTGCAGTGGATTTTCGCCTGCTGGTCATAGTGCCACGGGTCCTCCGGATCCAGATCTTTCATCGCCTGCACTGCCGCTTTGAACTTGGCCACCTCGTCCTTGTTCATCTCATGGGCCGGTTTCCTGACCCGGAGCGGACCCGAACTGGGAGCCTTCCACTGGAGAATCGGAGCAGTAGTTACTTTCTCTGGTGGGCAGCACTTGAGTGGCCCAGGGATGTTTGGGGAGCTGGCAGCGCCGCAGGCACTCCGGTCGGGGATCCCCACAGGCGAAGCAAAGGCCTGCCCGGCGAGACCAGCTGCCCCATAAAGTCCTCCCAGGCCGAGGAGTACATCTCGCCGGTCGATCCTTTTCGAAGAAGCAGATTGCTCTTCACCAGCATTCTCACCATTGTTGTTACTGCTACTACTACTTCTAATACCAGTGCACCACCCTGCCGTTCTTCTGCCTGTATAAACAGCTGGGTGCTTTTGGTGGAGTCTTTTCGATTGGTGTTTTTTGTGGGGGGATGAAGTTGAAAGTGGGGTTGTTGTGGGATGATGAAGAGACATCATCTTTCGGAATCCGAGGATCAGGGAAAGGAAGAAAAGACTTTTGTGTGTTGTTTTCTTGCGTTGGTATTGGGTGAGTGAGGTGGGGAGGAAAGACGGGAGTTTAAATAGGCAAGTGTTCGGATCTGGATGGATTATTTTATGAATATCTTTTTTCGACCACGTGATGGATGTCACTATGTGGCGTGGCCTCCCATTGATTATTGCTGGGTTGTTGCTTTTAATGAAATTAAAAACATCTCTCTTTCTTCACGTGTATACGGCGTCTTGATAATATATAGAAACATTGATGGGTTGTGGGAACATGCACCAGGCTCTAAGTCGAAGGGCATGTTGACTGTTATTATAACATGTGTCTTCTCAAATACATGCTAGTGGGCTGATTTTTATCTTCTCTTTCCTGGCCAGTTAAAAAATGGTGTCATTATTCATTAATAATCCCCTTTAAAGAATTGTTTTATGATGTTGCATGGAAAAAATATTCATCAAAATTATTAGTTGTATGGCTCAACAGAAATAATAAATTTGATAAATCGGACCCACACATTATCCATGTTTTACTGTGATTAGAAGTAAGTCTATTATTATAGATTTACTGTGATTTGAAAGAGTGTTTGGGTTCAACAAGATTTTGGGGATGATGTTAGAACTAGATATTGAGAGTCTCTATGCTGTACACTTTTTCTGATTGTATAATGAATTCTCTTGTCTCCTTTTGGACATTGGTCAAAAGCCGAACCACGTAAATTTTTGTATTCTCTTATGTGTGCGTGCTTAATTTCTTTTCGTAGGCCTTAGATCACAACAAAAATAAAAACAATGGGCTAACATTGATTAGTAGTAGATTTATAGCCATCAATGAGCCAACTTTGGTTGAGATTGTGCAGATGATAAATATATAGGTGAGTAGCAATATGGAAGGGTCTTAAAGATATTTGGATTAGTTTTTCAAAGACGATATGAATGTAATCACTACTATGAATTTTAAATTACTTTCACGTTATTCCTCTTGTATCATATAAATTAGGATATATGTTTGTGTTAATAAAAGATTAGTGGTTTTATTCCAATGTGAAAAGTCTTTATGGTATCAAAATTAAACCATTGCCCCCATCTTTTATGCATTTGCAACGATCCACTATCACTATTACTTTCTTTCTCTTGAATAAAATCAGATCATCCTGTTTTCCACGTTCATGAGCACTAGTCAAACCTCATGATCTCGACCTCTCGATTAAGCTGCTTTAATGATCGCTTTTGAAAGAATCATGAAAGGTGATTTACTAGACCACCCGCATATGAGTAGGATAAAAAAAAAGGAACAGATGGGGGTGAATAGACTTTACAAGATAGATGGTGGTCTTGAGCAAAAGATGACAATTGCACCGCATATCCAGAGCAAGAGTGATTGAGGGTTTTAACACCAATAGATAGCTCAGTGGGTCTAGGACCCTAGTTTGCAGCTTTTGAGGTTCGAACATATATTACCACACGGGGGTTACTTGAGAGTTTATATGGGAACCCTTGTATATATAAAAAAAAAAAGGACCAAAGATGGAAGGCCGCTAGCAGTCTCCCTCATTTATTGACGTTGCATTAAAATAAATAAAAAATGCTACTTTTATTTATTAATGCCATATCCTACCTTATCCGTATATGCCTAGTTGTTACGTGTATTGAGCGTATATAGATAAATATACACATGAAGGTGGGCGGTGGAAGGTTTAAACTTTCAAGCATGCATTGACTGTTAAGGGTCCGCATCTTGGTTAGAAGGCCCTTACTGTTACAAGCTGGTGGGCATGTCATGGGGCTTCACTCACTAGGTGAGTGGGTATGCCCCCATGATTTCATCATTTCGATGAATAGGGATTTTTAATCATTTGAATTTACAACAATCTTTTTGGTACGCCATGCGACTGGACCCTTAGGTGATGGTAGTAGACCTTTGGTAAAACAATGGAGCCCCTCAAGTGAGGGAATTAAATCTCTGATGAGATGGCTAAACCCTCCATCAAGAGAAAATGGCATGCCCTGTGGTGAAAATCTGAGAACTTTCACCCCTTACCACTAAGATAAGAGGCTGTTCTCGCTGCTTTTGATTGCATTGTTGGTTGGAGGGCCACTAATTACATCATTAGCTATTGTAAGACTAGCAATATTCCTATCAGGTTGGGACCTGCATCATCATGGATTGGTTTCTGATCATCATACATAGGAGTTGTTAATGGCGGACATGTATTCTTCCTACCTGCAGTTTTGAATTGCACGTGTTGCACGTGGCACATGGAGAGAGAGGATGAAATGACCGTTTTATCCCGTTAATACTTTATTTAGAAGGTGGATGGCGTCCATGGGGAGAATCTTTTCTTATTGCGACAGAACTGAAGTTTTTTAAGATTATAATTAAAAACAGAGGACCTTCGATAACCGTGTCCGAGTCCTATGAGCCGTCTCCCCCACATGCACCCCGTGGGTGGGTGGGGTTGCTTGGATCCATTCAAAATACATCCCTCAACCGCATATCATCAAATTTTAATGTAATAGATTTTGATCACAATCTTAAACATTATAAATTATAGAGGATTTTACCTAAAAAATCCCTTAAGACTTGTCAAAAACCAAAAGTACCATCAACTTCTTATAAAGACCACAGTAGTCTCCAAGGCCTCATTTGGTATTTTTTTTTTGCCTTTAGCGCTTAGCAGGGATATCCCTGCTCATTCTAAGTAAATGAGCGGGGATATCCCTGTTCGTCGTTTATTGCAACTTAAAGACCGTGGAACTCCCTTTTCCCCTTTGCCTTTTCTAATATCCAGACGAATCTTTCTACAATCCTTCTTCCACATTACCTTGATTTATGGGAGAATCATAATTTTGGGCTCCATTAAAGATGTTGGTAGTCTAGATTTACTTTTTTTTAGATTTGATTAAACCTAGAAGCACAATCTCCACGTGTTTTTCTTTTACCCAAAAAGTTGATGTTTGGAAGTATTCATTAAAGCTTCCATTTCCTTCATGGATAATTAATACTTACTCCATAGGTAGTCCACATTAACTTTCTTAAGATAAAATGACCATATTTCAGTAATACAAGTGGGCATTGGCTTTGAATGTATTAGAAGATGATAGAATTGGGCATCATCAACTTTTGCTTACATAGAAATGGTTGGATATGGAGATGGGCATGGGCATTGGCCAACATAGAAATGTTTAAGATTTGAAAATAGTTTTGTGATTCTATCAGTTACATACACATGAGCATTAGTTTAATAAGGAATGGACATTTGGTCATAATTCATCAAATGAGAGATACAAATGGATAAGGGCTCATATGTGTATGTATTATTGGTTAAATATAATTCTCAATGGCCATTGTCAATACTTCATGAAGTGCTGGAGATTTGTTTCATAAGCAATAATAAATTAGGTAGTCATGTCTCTTTGTCCATTTGTTGATATATTAATACAATTCATTTAATATTCTTTGATAATAATGGATTGAGTCTATAATATAACATTTTTGTCATCGGAATTCATGTCATTGTTTATATTTGTTATTGGTGTTAAACCCATTTCAAACATTTTTTTTATTGAATGTTAGGATGTCATACAATGAAGTTTTGGTCATCTTCCATTATGATGGAGAGTTTGATTTTGATATTAACCGTCTGACGTACAAAGGTGGAAAGCAAAAGATGAGGTATTTACCCACCGACATAAGTTACAGTTATTTGCGAGAAGTTGCACTCGAAGTATCTAAGTGGGAGGCACTCAGTGAATTTGCTGCTTTACAGTACCTTTATCACGATGGATTTGCATTCTCATTGATTACCCTAGAAGAGGATGAGGATATTAAGGTAATGTTCACAGCATCGGTAAACAATATGAATGGTTTGTATTTATATATTAGTAAAGCAACAAATCCAGCAACTGGCAACGGACAAGAAAAACCTATGTAAGTGAGTTTCTTCTATTTTTTCTTTTAATGTAAGTCGAGTTTCTAATACAGTTTCTTACAATTTCATTTGTTATGAATTGAAAGGTTGCAACGTATGCCTTTGCATGATCCAAGCCAAGACAATTCTTGTGTGTTCAGGGAGAAACACAAAGAGAAAGAGGTAGTACATGCAACTCCTGTCCGAGAATTTCCGACGGTCAACCTCCACGAAGATAATGATATCGAGTTCTCGGGAGCCCTAAATCATGTTGTCATTGATCAAAGTATAGGAGCTTATCATGTCGTTGATGAGATAATGTATGATCCAACTGTTGAAGATGAGATAGCGTCTGATGGCTGTGAACATGCACAAGTGGGTGGAAATACAACAACTGTTTCCAACAAAGAACAAAATCAAGCTACCCAAAATAAAAATTCGGAGCCTTCATACAAAGTCGTGGATGTTAACATTGAGGACACCATGGTTCCTGAAGAGTACTTGATTGAAACGTATCAAAACTCTGCACGGGAGATGTGGATAGGGCGGAAGTTTTCAGATCGTGACACATTCAGAAGAACGTTGGCGAAGTTTGCAATTTATAACAATTTCAGTCTGAATCACTTGAAGACCAATCGCACCAAAGTTACAGCACGTTGCAGTGGTCAGAGTTACCCTTGGCGTATCCATGCTTCCATTATTGAATCTGGGCCACAGTTCCAAGTTCGCACGTATAACTCTAACCATTGTTTCTCTAAACCGATGATGGCAATGGCACATCGGCAAGCTTCTTCAGAGCTAATTGCAGAGTACATGAGTCCGATCCAATAATGATTTGACACCGAAGGAGATTATTAATGATTTTCAAATGGAGTTTGGTTGTCGTGTTACTTACAGAAAGGCTCATAAAGCGAAAGACATTGCCCTTCGATTGATCCGTGGATCATATGAGGAGTCATTCTGAAATCTTCCTCTTTATTGTAATGAACTGCAGAGGATGAATCCAGGTACGATTACAAATATTGAAATAAATGATGATGATACTTTCAAGAGGTTCTTTTGGTCTTTCGGCCCGTGCATTCGATCTTTTCAGACTTCATTGAGGCCAGTGATTGCAGTTGATGGTTCACATTTACGTGGCAAATATCCCGGTGTATTATTAGTGGCTATGACGTATGATGCGGATCAGAAATTATTCCCCATTGCCTTTGCCCTTGCAGAAGCCGAGCGTCGTGAGAGTTGGGAGTGGTTTTTTGCAAATCTAAGCTTGCACTTGGGCGAGCCAAGGAATTTGACCTTTGTCTCTGACCGAATGAAAGGTCTTATTCCTGCGCTGATGAACATCATTCCGAGCGCAAGGCACTGCTATTGCTGTCGTCATATAGCCGAAAATGTCAAAAGCAACTTCAAGGACGGTGCTATTGTTCGAAAATTCTGGTGTGCTGCAAAGGCCTACAGACCCTGTGAGTACGAGGCATTTTTAAATGATATCCGGGACGTTGACGTTTCAGCATACGACTACATCAAGGCAATTGGAAAAGAGCATTGGTCAAATGCATTTGTAGAAGGGCGTCGATATGATATGCTCACCAGCAACGCCGCTGAGTGCACAAATAGCCTACTTAAAGACACCAGAATGCTACCTGTAACAAAGCAGGTTGAGGAAATACGTGCAAAACTAATGGAGTTCTACCAAAGGCGCAGTCTACATTCAGAAACTATTAATTCTCGGTTAACTCCTTACGCAGAAAGGATTCTTAGTCAAGGGTTCGAGGAATCTCGCAGATCCATATCTGTGTTGCTGGACTTGTCGAATTCCAGGTTCAATCAGCAGAATTCATTGATGTAGTACATCTCGATCAAAGAACATGCACATGTCGCCAATGGCAGATATTGGGTATCCCATGCTCGCACGCAATAGCCGCAATGCAGTTGAGAAACAAGTGCCCATATGACTTCTGTGAGCATTGGTTCCTGGCAGCAACCTATCGTCTTACGTACAATGAGGTTTTGCATGCTACTCGAGATATAAGACAATGGGATCATATACCAGTTGAAATGGTTTTGCCTCCACATGCATCCAAGCAACTTGGGTGACAAAAAAAAAAAGAATTCGCATAGAGGATAGGGATAGGCAGCGTAGGTAAGTAACGTGCTCTAACTGTAAAGAGAGGGGACACAATCGACAGAGATGTCGCAATCCACCAGTGCAGTAGTGTTTTGATAACCAAACTACCTAGCAGGTGTCTTCTTTTGTGTGTTGTTTTGATATTTTAATATAGGAAAGTAACATGTCTCAAACTGTAAAGAGAGACGACATATGTTCAGAGATGTCATAATCCACCAGTGAATAGTGTTTTGCTACCCAAACAACCTAGCATGTGTCTTTTGTTTTGGGTGATGCTTTGATGTTCTTGAAAAACTTGTGATTTGTATACACAATTGTTAATGCAACTTATCATATATTTTGGTGCTATTGATGGATGTTTCAGATAATGTCAAATTTGGTGTTGATGGATGTTTCTGATATTATACATTGATGTAGTACCTAATGTGTCTGCTATAACATTGTCCCCACCCAGCTGGTTGCATTCATACTTATGTCACTCTATTTGATGTAGTAATATCTCACCCATAAGTATCAGGTGAGCGGGGATATCCCCATAAACAATACTCTAGTGTGCGGGGATATCCCGGTTACATCACTAATAGAGGCAGGGATAACCCTGTTCACAACACTAAATTGGGCGGGGATATCCCCGTCCCAACTGAAACTAGTCTGAGACAGTACTGCAGTGGGCAGGGATATCCCTGTTCATAGCACTAACTTGGGCGGGGATATCCCCGTCCCAACTGAAACCAGTCTTAGACAGTACTGCAGTGGGCAGAGATATCCATGTTCGTGGCACTAACTTGGGCGGGGATATCCCCGTCCCAACTGAAACCAGTCTTAGACAGTACTGCAGTGGGCATGGATATCCCTGTTCACAGCACTAACTTGGGCGGGGATATCCCCGTCCTAACTGAAACCAGTCTGAGACAGTACTGCAGTGGGCAGGGATATCCCTGTACACAGCACTAACTTGGGCGGGGATATCCCTGTTCATAGCACTAACTTGGGCGGGGATATCCCCGTCCCAACTGAAACCAGTCTGAGACAGTACTGCAGTGGGCAGGGATATCCCTATACACAGCACTAACTTGGGCGGGGATATCCCCGTCCCAACTGAAACCAGTCTGAGTCAGTACTGCAGTGGGCAGGGATATCCCTGTTCACAGCACTAACTTGGGCAGGGATATCCCCGCTTACAGTGCTAACACAGGCAGGGATATCCCCTTCCAAAACATTGTCATATCCCCGCCCACAAGACAATGCATGCGTGGATATCCCTCTCTTGTCCATAAGAGAAATGCATCTCTACAGCCCATTAAGACATAAAGTAATCCATGTATCAAAGGTAGACATGCACTTTCACATTCACATCCATCATCAAGTTCCTTGATAATCATACAGTCGTCCATCAAAGGTAGACATGCACATTACATTAACATTTAACAGCAAGTTCCCTGCCAATTTGACGCATATTCTAACAAAATGGTATAAGGTAAATCATATTAACAACTGTCTACACAAATACATCGTCTCTGACTAAAAACAATATGCACATCTAATTCTGTCCATACAAAAATTTCTAATTCTGTCCATACAAAAAAACTGGTAAATTACACAAAAATATGAATGTCAGTTTCTTAGTCTAAAGCACTTAAATTCAATCTATAGGAGTTTAACACCCAGGTCCTTTTGAATATCTCCAGAACTATTTTGCTCCGATAAAATGGAATGTCAGATTGTGTGAACTTCAGTGGTTTTCGGAGAATGCGGTGTTCGGCAAAAGCACATGCGAAGACCCCACAATCGTTCCCATTGTCTTGGTGGGGGATGTCCATTTTTTCTTTGAAGGTCCATACAAAAGGGTCATTCCAACCATAAAGAGCAAATTTTGAAGTTAACCAACCAACCTGGAGAGTATCAAAGTAGAACGTTAGTTTGTAAGTAGTTAGATAATAATTTATATAAAGATAGTACAATGCATACTTACAAAATCCTTGCAAGTAGTTAGAGAATAATGATCACTTATTGAGCTATTGTAAAATTCCCACACTACCTCATCTGGGTAACCGACCAGCAAACTGAAGTGATCAATGTGATGCAGCAAAAAGACTAATGTTTTACTTTCTCTCATATCCATCACATTTGTACCATTCAGTGGTTTTTCTTACTGAATTATTTTAATTGTTGTTCTTACTTTCCAGTGATTTTTCACTCAACCAATATGCTGTCAACAGTGAAAAGCCCTACACAAAGATCATTGATATTTTCAGAAAAAGAGATGCTTGATAAAAATAAAAATAAAAAAGAGGATTGCACAAAACAGGGGACATGGCTTCTATATCCATCTTAGAAATGTGCTCTACAACATGCCACCAATAAAAAGTACTCTACAACTAGAGAACAGGAATCAGTCAGTCCTCAAAGCATGAAAGCAAAACCCAGATACATGGAACAAGCCTCCGAAGAAGATGCTAATCACAAAATGATCACCACGGCAATAGAATATTATTTGTGAGCAAGAGCTTCTCAGATGGCCCGAGTATAAAAACAGAAACACTGCCAACCCTCTCACTTCTATGTTATCAATGCATGGAATCCGAGACTTTCACCATTGCACAACGCAATGCCCAAAATGTCGGAATAAATAAAACCCAGAAAAATGGAAGGAAAAAAAAAGAGAAGAAATAGCTTGAACACTAGCCCAGTAATAAGAGAAGCCATTTATTAAAAGTGAGAGGGCTACTCTTGTAGTTCTTAACGAATTCAAGGTCATTGATTAAGGGTGCCTCTTTATATAAAGAAACTACCACTGTCATGGATTTCTATCCTTAAATTGGACAGAATTCTCCATTCTTTCTGAGCTCTTCAAAGGTATCTTTTCTCTGTCTTTTGTTTTTACTTTCATGAATTGCAAGGGAGAAAGGCATTTTGGGGTTTGATTCTGAGTGACTATACTTGATTTGATAACCCCATGTGAAATCTGAAGTAGATTTTAAGAGCTTTCTTTTCCATATGAGGTTTTGATAGAAGAAGAAACTCTATCTTGCCTATAACACCTGAAGTACCTTTTGAAGCTAATCTATTTATCTGATTGTTTTTTATTTCATTTTTCTCCTTAACTCAAATTATTAACTCTAAAATCATGGGTGGGTTTGTAATTCACAGATTCTCACTCTCCTCTGTCAATTTGGAACTGTGGGTTTTGCTTGTTTGGTGGTTGCAGATGTGAAGAGGGAATTTGTTTTGAATCTTTCATCAGTTTCGTTGGGTTCTTGGGTGAACTAATGAGATTTTTCTTTTAATTTCTTTACTGGTTTTGGAATTGTGTGGTCTATCAATGGGTTTTGTCAATGGATTCTAGAACTTTCTTGGTTGTTAGTGGTGTTAGTGTTGGTTGTTTCTATTAATAGCCGCTTCTGGGTTTTCTTTTGCTTGTTGATTAACAGGTTCTTCTCCCCTCAGCAAATGATATAAAACTTAATCATTTTTTTTATGAATGAATGGGACCCTTAAACTGGTGTGGGAGACAGATTGTTATTTGTAGAAATCACATATCATGAGTGTGAAAAAAAAAATAGCAAGCTGTAAACCTTCAGTGGGAAGAGTTCTGATTAAATGGCCAATTGAATTGTTTAGCTAATTGAATGCAAAGGTAGAAATCATTTCCCAAACAAGTTTAAGAAGTTGCCGAGAAACTGCTACTTCTATCAGTCCAACTTCGAAATCATCAACAACTTTCCCTGCTGTTTATTTGAGGAATAATCCAAGTTATTTACTTATCAATCTAGAACTGGAAATAAAGGTTTGGAAAGAGAAAGAGGGGGCTGATTATGGGGATATGGAATGCCCATACTTCTGTTGGGAATATCTTTGGTTCGCTAATTGCTTCAGCTTTGCTAGAATATGGGTGGGGTTGGTCTTTTGCCATTCCTGGACTTCTTACTGCCATTATGGGGTTGGTAGTGTTTCTGTTCTTACTGCCATTATGGGGTTGGCAGTGTTTCTCCGCCTCAAAGCAGTTAGCAGTCTTGCAACAAGAAGAACAAAAAAATAATGGCATTACCTTGGAATACATTCAAATGTCAACAGTACAAGGTGTCTAGATTGTGGGCTACATCGTGGATGGAGTATATCATGAACAAAGATGCAAACCAAACAATACAAAGAAGGGGAACATAGTTGCCCTTTTCCCTAATTCCCTCCATAAAACATAAACCCTAATGTGCACAAACCCAAGCAATAGAGAGAGGGAGAAAGAAGCTACAGAGAGAGGGAGAGAAATACCTGAACCGTCGAGCCTCAAAGGAAGATGGTAGGTCGGAAGAGCGGAAGAGGAAGAGGAAGAGGAAGAGGGAAGAGCGGAAGACAAAATGGGTTTTGGGGTTTCTTTCAAGCAAAGGAGCAGGGATATCCCTACTGAGAAAAAAAATTTTAAAAAATACCAAATAGGGCCTTTGAGACTACTGTGGTCTTTTTAAGAGGTTAATGGTGCTTTTGGCAATTAATAAGTCTTAAGAGATTTTTTAGGTAAAATCCTCTAAATTATATACATTAATTATATTATTAATTATGTAGTCGATTCTATTGGGACTAACTTCTATTAAAATAAAATTACAAGGATATATCATTGGAGGGAGTAACATTCAATATGAGTTGTTTGGATCATCAATTGGTGGGTCACAAAGGAGAGTTCCACACATCTTACTCACAAGAAGCGTGTGAGGGACCACATAGGAATATGGACTCTCAATTAAAGGCTACCCAAAGCACCGAAATGGCCAAAACATGGTTGGGTGGTGTTCTTACCTCAATATCACGCACCCACCCAAGTAATGAATCATGTTAATGACACCTCATTTTGTCTCCCCATGCACAATTCTAATATCCATAATAGTGACAGCTCAATTTTGCCCCATTCAAATATTTTAGATGAGTAGTTTAAAATCCAAAGGCCAATTCATCATCAAGCATATCTAAGGGATAATTACATCATCTATATTTCATTTTCAGATTGGACTGCCCTAGGTCTCATTTTTAGGTCGAGTCTCAATTCAATGACCATTTTTCATTGTGAGTTTTCCAGTGGTATATGGGTCTCGTAAATCTAATGGTTGGATCTGAAGATATCATTTTCTAACCATGGTCACTCTGAAAAGGTCAAATCTTTTTTCTTGTCTTCAAATGGGGAAATATCCATATACTCCATGGCCCACTCAGTTGAGAAATCGATCCCCGATAATATGAAGATCTCAAAAAACCCAACTGTCAGATCTAAAGATATTAGACTTTAAAATTAGTATGTGTTGGAACTCGAAAAGGTCGGACCCACCAATAGATTGATAAAGACAATCCTCCATGGGGTTAAGATGATGATTGGGCCACTAAATCTAAAAAATTTTCATAGAACGGGCCCAGATAGTTGTGCAGGGCATAGCCAGATATAAGGATATCCCCCACCCCAAAAAAACTGGTATAAAATTTTTATGTCATCAATCTAGAGTAGCCTACAAAATCCAAGAACCCATTTGAGTCCGCTCTTTGCATCTGTTGTCCTGTTCATATAAAAACTAAAAGCCCACATGAGCCAGAACTTTTCTCCTTTCTTTTCTCCTATGGCTGACTCCCTCTCTTTCTTGGCCACCTCTCTCCATTGTTTTCTCTTTTCTCACTCTCTTTCTACAACCCCCTCACAACCTTTTCTATCTCCGCTCATCAACGAACCATGCACAATCACAACAACACACCACCAACCTCACCTCTCAAAAAGACAAAAACCTCCATCACCTTCTCCATCCAAAATCCTCACTCAGCTCCAACATAGGTACAACCCCAACATCACACCGAATCCACACCGCTAAACACTGTTGCACCTCCAACCAAACACAACGAACATGACATTGTAACATGCGGTAAAAGCATAAGTGGGGAGGATCTCTTCATGAGAAATATTTCTACACGTTATCCTTACACACACAACTATATGCAAATCGGGTAATCTTTTCTTGACAAACAATTCTATCCTTTTGATTGTCCAACTTGTTTTAAATGGTAGTTTATCCGAATTTTCACCATGCGTTTTACATACATCTTGGTGGATCGGTCAATTTGCATGCAGTCGGCATCCAAGTTTAATGATTTTGATCGTGGCCTACATCTTAATTTGTCATGTTTGCATCACATTAATATCGCATGCATTAGTTTGAAGTTTACGTTTATTCATCTTAAATTTGAACTTGGTTATTTAGTTCGGTAACTCATGATCATCCTTACTCATCTCAGCCACCTTGTCGAAAACCTCTGCAACCACTACCCATTTGCACCAAACACCTTCTCCATCTCCCCCTTCCTTCATTATCTTTCTCAAACAACTAAACCTAGGCCCATTTCCCAACAGTTACCGAGCCCACCCTATCCTTCTCACAACCCTTCAGAACCAACTCACCTCACTCACTGGCCCTATTAACTCACCACCAGCGAGACCTATATACAACCCACTTGAATGAGCCCTGTCAAGTCTGATACCAAACCCACCTGCACAGCACTTCAGCACCCACATATCTCGAGTCCAGCCACTGCACTGAACCACTCAACCTGAGCCTCACCGGCCTCGATCCACTCAGTTCTGGTCCTCCAACCCGAGCCCGTCAAACCAACATCCTACTCAAACCATACCCCACTCAATTCACAACCCAGTCGGACCCATACGTAGCCTAGTCATTAGCATCAGCCCAGACTACACCCACTTTGGACTAAAGCCAATAAAGGACCAACGGGCGAATCTCCAATTATCGGACCCTGATTTTTATCAAAATACCAGTGAGATTCTTCATTTTTTCGATTATTTTAATTTAACTCATCATCACTCATGTCATTTTAATTTAACTCATCATCACTTATCAGCACAATGTTCATTTTAATTTAATCCATCATCACATAGTTCATTCTGTTCAAATTAATTCATCCTCATGATTTCGTTTGTTAGTTTAATACGGTAACTATCATGATCATGATCTTGATAATTTATCATCAATGATTTTATTTATTCATATTTGGTTAATTTGTTTATTTAGAATCAATGTTATTTATTTAAGTCAGCATATTTTCATTAGAATCAGCCCTTGCATATTATTATTTCAGTCATTTCTAGGCTCACAAATATGCTTGCATTCATCACACTCATTATATCCATTACATTAGTCAATTCGCTCTAGTTCCAATGAGTCTGGATCCCAATCGCAGTTGACATCACCGCAAACACCTGCCATAATCGAGTTTAGGTCTCTTGTTTCAACAAAATAGGGAAATATTGTTGCGGCCTATCCCAAAGTATCACCCGTATAAAATATCATCTTTTTTTTTCATTCCAAAAAAACAATTAAGAGGGTGCAGTTGGCTGACAATCTGACATCACATTTTAAATAGATAGCACTCTTGGATAGACAGAAATAATATTTCTCTCTTTCAACACGTGCTGTTGTTCCCCGTCCAACTCATCAAGGTGTTTGTGGCGAAATGAGGGACGGTGATTGGTCCACTTACGGTCACTGTGCCAACTGCAACTAAATATTAGGATTTAGTTCCAATTATCGTTCTTTTGTTAATTTAGATCTTTTCGGATATGGAGAGATCCGTTATAGGAGCTGACCTATTAGTGGGGGTTAGTCCATCTATGCACTGCAATGATAAATGAGCTGACCTATTAGTGGGTCAGTCAATCTATGCACTGCAATGCCATAAGATAAAGCATTAGGAAGTTCCATGCATTTACCCACTTAATTAGTCCCTTCTAGCTCACTTAGGCCCACTTATGAAGTTTCATGTAAATTTCCCATGGAACCCAGTGTGGGTTCCATATGTAGTTTGTTGAAGTCATTATTGATTCAACACGCGCACTAAAGTTTGGGCTAGTGAAGCTATGTACGTTATGAATATTTCTAGGAATATTCTTTTGTTAGTGTGCTATTGTTTCCTATCTTGGTTCAGACTTTATTTAGTAGGGCTGCTTAGGGCTTATCTATGTGTACTGGTAGATGCAATGCAGTTTAGTAGAATGCAATAAATTAGTTTTCCACTGTACCTAATTAATGCCCCTAATCACTTCATCTGTAGTTAACAAGTCCAATTCATTTTTCAATGCCCCAAATCACTTCATCTGCAGTTCACAAGTCCAATCCATTTGCATGCGTGTATCTATGGTCTAAGGTAAATTCGCTTGAGTGCCGAACCTATTGATGAGTGACAATGAGGGGGACTCATTTATTGCACAATTTAGATTCGGTGATAGCCTCATAGTTGGGTCCCACTTTGACCCGTAGTTCGCACGGCAGATCTCACGAGTATTTCTCAATTCTAAATATCCTTTTTTTTTTAGTGTAATTGTTTCTACTTCCATATTCCTTTTGGGGCCTCTTAAACCTGATTGTATTTAAGTTTTTGCATAAATGAGGGTTCATGAATTTGAATAGGCCAGCAAAAAGAAGTGAAAGTTGTTTTGTTTCAGGCCACCACCAGTCCTAGGATCCAAAGAGGGCCCTCTAATTACATTTTTGTCTGCAATGTGTACTACTTTTCAAAATGAAAATGAAGAAAAGGAATCAACTACTTGATGGAGGCTGACAAGAAATAGCATTGATAAGGTTTGCTTAAAGATACGTACAGACCATGCATACCAGGAACTCGATTGGGTTGAAATTAGATTCAACATCTTATTTATTAACTAAAAAGCAAAGCAAACGACAGCAATAACAACTGACCATCCATGCTAAAACGACCGAGACCCAAACGAGACATCTAATTATCAGTCTTGAACAGTTCCACATGAACCCCTCCAATATTCACACTCCCAGTTCGGGGCACAAAGGTCACAACCAGCTTCTCCGAGTTATCAGCTTTGAGGTCCTCCAACAGCTTGGTAATCCCAAGCTTCAGCTTCGCCTTCCTCTGCTTGCTCCCTGCCTTATGTTTATGGGGGAGCTTCGTGAAGCTCCCAGCAGGCAACCCATTGTCGGGTCCTGCAAAGTTCCCAAACGGGGTGGCAATAAACACATCAAACCTGACAGCCCCTTCCTCTACCACTTCAATTCCATCGACAACAAGGACTTCGTTCTCATCCTCCTTCTCGTCCTGGCTACGGCTAGTCTTCGGTCTAGAGACCAAGACCCGGACAGGCGCGTCAACGAGAGCTCTGGGTTCAGTCCCAAACTCGGCCACAGGGACCATAGAGAAGGACCCGGACCTAGGCTTAGCTGCTGCTCTCTTAGGACGTGTAGGTTCCAACCATGGAGTGGGAACATCCTTATAGGTGTAACCCAGATCGAGTGGACTTAGAGAATCGTTCACGTTTACTTTGACCACCTGTCTATTCTCATCGAAGAAGATGAACTCGGCATTGAGCCAGTCGTTGCTTTTGAACTCCAACTTCTTCCCTCGGCGCGTCCTGTAGATGTCCCACAAGCGATCCACATTGGTATGGAGTGCGTAGAAGAGCATGTCGTAACCCGAGGTGGAGAAGTCACCCATGTCCAGGTAGGGCTCGGTCGGTTCATTCTTGTGTCTCCCAACCCACATGTGAAACGTGTTGTGGAGCCTCTCCAGAGCACCGGATGAGTCGTCGCCGGCGGTCTCCTCCCCTGCACAAACCAGGTCGCCAATGAAAAGATATTGAATAACTTGGTGGTTATATGTTTATGGAAGTCGTAACAATAGATGTAAAAAAAAAGTGTAACTCATTGAAAGATTTGACCGTCGATAGATTGGTATAAATAAACAGAGTTTTTTGTAGACAGACTCCCAACATATTTGAAACGAAGGCTTGAATTATAGTTGGGTTTTAGATTTTTCCCTATAACTTAACCTAAATATAGTTTTAATATATAAAAGAATTTGATCGGGTGCAAAGATTTAAGCCCACTGAAGGTCCCATATGAAAAGATCTAGATGGGTCTCACCTGCATACCAAATTTGGAAGTCATCCTACCATCTTCATCCAAACCACACAATTTTAATCTTAACGTGTGTATAGTCCAATATTATAGGATTGATGCACACAGTCAATCTGTATGCCGTGGGGATAAAAACCTTTTTGACCCGTGTAATGTAATACAGGGAGATTGAATTAGACCAAATGGGACCATCATTGAATGCAACTTATGCAAGTCAACCCACGTTGATCAGCATAGATGATGCAAGTTGAAATTACTTAATCCGTTCTAAAGACGTTTTAATTAAAAACGGGTGATCAATAGCAGTCTGTATGCAGGCGTCAGCTCACCTGCGGAAAGCGGGTCACCCATGAACAGCTCTGGCGTGGGAATGCCACTGTCGAAAATGGTCCGCAGGTCGGCCAGGTTTGCCTGAATGACCTCCTTCTCCGTCCCCGGCAAGCCAACTGAATCGTAGCTGTAATTGAAGTCTATTAGCATTTCGAGATGTTCCTGGTTCCTTTTGGCGTCGTAGAGGGACGAGGATGGGTCGACGTAGATTCTCGGCATATACATCCCCTCCGGCCTGTCAAAGTTCCAGAATGGGAGAGCAAAGCTCTCGTCCTGGATCAGCTTTCCCAGTATCCTCTCAAAGAAGTACAAGTACCAGCGGTGCCAAGGGGGGAAGAGCCAGCTGAAGTGGACCTGGAGAGGGACGTTGAAGCCCACCTGCTTGTAAGCATCGTTGCAGTAGGCGCAGTGTATTTTCGCCTGCTGGTCGTAGTGCCATGGGTCGTCCTTATCCAGATCTTTCATCGCCTGCACTGCCGCTTTGAACTTGGCCACCTCGTCCTTGTTCATCTCCTGGGCCGGTTTCCTGACCCGGAGTGCACCCTTGTTCGAATTCTGCCACTGGACGATAGGACCAGTCCTTACTTTCTCTGGCGGGCAGCAATACTGTGGCCCTACTGCGGACGTTGCAATGCGGCAGGCATTCCGGTCGGGGATCGTCACCGGCGAAGCCCGGGCCTGGCCGGCGAGACCAGCTGCACCATACAGCCCTCCCAGGCCGAGTAGGACGTCTCTCCGGTCGACCCGTTTCGAAGAAGCAGATTGCTCTTCACCAGCAATAGTCTCATCACCATTGCTGTTACTACTACTACTACTACTTCTAATACTACTTGGCCACCCTGTTGTCCTTCTGCTTGTATATACAGATAGGTGCTTTTTGTCAAGCTTTTGGAACTGGGTTTTTTGGTGGGGGGATGAAGTTGAAAGTGGGGTGGTCGTTAGGTGATGAAGAGACATTATCTTTTGCACTAAAAAGTGGATAGGGAAAGGAACAGCGCAGTGAGGTGCTTTTTTACTCCTCCTTTGATAACAGGGAGAGAGTTGTGCTGTTTGCTGTGTTGGGGGTGGGTGATTGGGAAGAAGGGGAGAAAAGATGGCGTTTATATAGAAAAAAAGTATTTGGATTTGGATCTGGGCTTTACCGAAAAATAGTTTTTCGGACCTGGATGGATTATTTCATGTTGATCTTTTTTGATACCACGTGATGGATAAGTCTGCCAACTACGTGTCGACCCGTCACATCGTCCTTGTGAAAATGTTCCCCATCATGATGTGGGTTAGTTCACATTCTGATCGCCTTTCTTTACATATCCATCCTAATTCTAATCACAAGACCGTTTACTTTTACGCATTCATAGTAATAACAAGGAGTGTTCAAAATGTCATCCTCTCCAAACAACACTCGAATAAATTTCACTTTAACAGGGGTTATTTCCAATTTAAGATTGAAAGCAAAACCAATAATAGAGCTAAAAAAGTCTTACTTCCATCATTGGTTTTAATTCGGTCATTAGTCGTGTACTTAATCATACAAAAAGACTAACTCTTATTGAAGTAAAATTTTACGAGGACATCAATAGATGAAATGACAATTACTTTAAACGGTCAAGATTATCACTAGGTGGGCTCCATAGTGAAATTCCAAACATTTCACTCGTTGGAAGTGTGCCATCGACAATAGGGAATCCGGGCTCCCCACCACCATGTGCATAACACGACATAGTATAACTCTATTCCAAATCTCACCAAGTGATCTTGCACATATTTCACGTGAGTGGTGCCCACCTAACGAAAATCTAAACTATACAAAAATAATTGATCACTTTATTAAATTTTAGGATATCCTATAATTTTACTTCCAAGTGAGTGGGACCACTCACTTGGAAGTAAAATTTGAGGGCATCTCTTAAACATGGCAGGTGTTCATTTTGTCCGAGTTGGATTTTCTTTAGGCACGCCCCACTGTGGGTTCCAATTGTGGCAAAATGGCCCCACTCCCCCACCCACAACGAGAGATTTGAAAGAAAAAAAAAATTTAAATAAAAACTGATGTAATAAGGATTTTTATTTTTTTAACATCAATTCTTCAAAAAAATAAATCCACTTATGTTATAAATTGTTTTATTTTTTTAAGATACGCCTCAACAAGAGTTTATTTTACTTACAAAAAAGCCCCCCAAAGCAAGTTTCCTGATTTTGCCCCTGGTTCCAATGATTCTGCACCTGCAAGATGACTAGGGGTAACCGGACTCGACCGAATAATAGTAACAATGTGCCCATCCAATTACCTTGGATGCTTTAAACCTTCCTCCACTCATCATCATTTATATCTATATCATCCATGCACGTAACAACTTAATAGATATGGCTTAAAGAGGGTACGGCATAAGTAAATAAATAGTTATAAACGTTGTTTTTTACTTTAATTCAACATCAATAAATAAGGGAGACTACTATTAGTCTTCCATCACATGGCCAAAAAAAAAAATACAAACCCTTTGTCACTCTTGTTATATTGTACAATTTTCATTTTTTGCTCATGATCACGTACCATCTATATAGAAAATACAAGATCATGAAGTCTAAATAAATACATGTAAAAAAGAATTGATGTATGAGTTTTATTTAGAAGGACAAAGTAAAATTGATGGTATATCATTACAAATGCATAAAAGACAGAACCATAATTGATTGATCGTAAGATTTGAGCCATATCATATAGATTTTCTACACCGGAATAAAATCACTAACCATTTGTGAACACAAGATTCTCAATTTAAGTAAGATCAGAGGAATGAATAATTTAAATCTCAAACTAGTAATTCCATTCCTAATATCTCTAACAAATTAATCCAAATATCTCTAAGCACCTTTCTCATAAAGGTAAAAAAAAAAGGGGGCCAACCTGCATGTATTTAATAAAATAAATCTAAAAATAGAGAAATATTTTCATTAGAGATATCACTCACCTTATATGAGAGATATATTCAAACGTGCCCGGTCCATTTTTATCCCTCCCACAACCCATCACTTGCCTGTATCATCCATGCACGTAAAGAAAGAGAGATGTTTTTATTTCTTAAAATACAACAAGACAACAATAATCAATGAGACAGGCCAGGCCACAATTTTTCTGCATCCGATCTAGCTACCTTTGTGTAGGAAAAAACGTATCCTATTCCAGAAAATCAAAGTCGGTTCTGTTCTAGAAGATCAAAAGTGGTCGGTGAAGGTGGAAAGTGTGGACTATTTGTTATCTTGTCTTAATCATGAGGGGCCCACTGGTGCAGAGTCCTACGCCTTGATAACGTAGGGTTCCTAGCCCTTTGGGCCAGAATAATTCCTACGGGCCCAGGAGAGAAAGCCGGGTAAAATTCCCCTGTGGCCCTAGTGTGGTAGAGCAGTTTCGAACCCACAACCTCCGGGTGCAAACCGTAGTCCTAGGCCAACTGAGCTACCCCTTGGGGTTATGGCCCCTTGGAACTTAGCCTCTGTAGTTGTGAACATGGTCCCATCTTTATAAAAATCGAAACTTGGGCTAGCTTTTTGTGATTTGTGAAAATGAGGCCACCTTTCATAATTATGATGCGGGACCACCTTTATGAATTGTTTATGTATTGAGCCCATCTTTAATTACAACATGAGACAACTTTATAAAATAGAAAATGGAGCCTGCTTGTTTAGGAATTACAGTAAGGGTCAATGTAAGAATTATTGTTTAGGGTCCTGACCCATCTCTAGAAATTATAACATGGGACTCATTTTCAAGAATTACAGTATTGGTACATCTTTATAGAAATTACAAGGCATGGCCATCTTTTGTGATTGTAAAGATGGGATCTATCTTTGTGATTTACAAAGGGGTCACCTTTGTGATTGTGAACCCACTCACCTAGGAATTATGGTAAATGACGCTCACTTTTCATAAATCACAACATAGAACCCACCATTTGCATAATTATTTGAAGATTTATGAGTTCATTTTCATCCAAAATACTTATAAGTTTTACGTTATCTGGCTTCAACTGTTTTAATTAAAAATAAAAAAAAACTTTACTAAAACAACAGTCGTCCTCGGCGTATTTTTCTTAGAAGCCTAGAGTCTAATATGTATATAAACTTAAAAAATAGAAAACACAATTAGGAGTTTATCCAACACTTTAATATATAGATAAGGTTTAAATCATAAAATAAAAGCTTATTTTTAGAGTTCTTAAACGACCCTGAGTATCCATTACAATTTATGTACCCGACAATATTGACTTCGTAATTCTCAATGGGTGGATCCACTACTCACAATTAGAAAAGGTAACCCCATATATTAACTCGTATAAAGGTGGGCCACATGTTATAATTTTTAAAGGTGGGACACCTGTAGAATAATTTTTATGTTATAATTTCTAGAGGTGAATCTCATGTAGAACAATTCATACGTATGTCCTTATCGCAATTGCTACAATGGGCCCACATTTTCATTCCCATAGGTAGCCAATGTTTTAATTCATGTAAAGCGGGCCCATGTTCTAATTCATTAAGGTGAGCTTTATTTTGTAGTTCTAAAGACAATTTACGTATACATATAAAGGTGGACCCACATTATAATTCTTAAAGGTAAAGTGGGCCCAAATTTCTATATCTATAAAAGCAGGTCCCATGTTCACAACTTATAGAAAAAAGTTAAATGTTGAGAGAGCGCTACACAACGGGCATTTTTAGGAGAAAACACCTCTTCTAGTTGAACTCACAAGGATGCATGATAATCATGAAAGTTGATTGGATAAAAAGATCCATATAAGGCCTATTTAGATGCAAAATCTTAACTCCATAAGATCATCCAAACTCTTCGATCTATGGTCATAAAATCTAATGGTTTATAAGTATCATTTTATTATGATCTCAATCTAAAGGTGAGGAAAAGTTGGATGAGTGTTTTGGACTTGTAACTATTAACGGAGTAATAGTGTGTGCGAAAAGGATAAATTAAATCAACATGAGCGACAAAAATTGCACTGCAGGCTGTAGCCCATAGTTATTAATTTCATTTCGTTTTGGCCGAAATGGCCGAAATTTTTCGTTTCTGTCAAGTGGCCGAAATTTCAAAACTTTTCAGTTTGACTTTCGGTCAATTTCAGGAGAAATTCGAGATTTCGGTTGAAATATAAATTTTCGGCCGAAATGGAATTTTACTATATAAATTAATTTTTTTACTTTTTTTACACACATATATTTTGTATTTCTTATATTTTCACAAAATATAATTCTAGAAAAATTGCTATAATGGATTAAATTTATATTTACTAATTTTTCTATCTTTTTACTTATGTATGTATATATATATTATTTTATATTTTTATCGAAATGTAATTCCGAAAAGTTTCGCCGAAATCCCGAATCAGTCGAAACTTTTCATTTTGTAGGCCAGAACGAAATGAGGTCCGAAACGATATTAACAACTATGTTATAGCTTCGCCATGATATTATTATGGGACCTACCCACATGTAAACATATATAATGTAATTTGCCCATTAATGAAGTGAAATATAAACCATACACTTGAATTGCCCCTGGATCACATTGTGGAGTAATGGGACCAAGCATGTGTTGATTACATGATTAAAATGCGGAGCCTACCAATATCAGGTACATGGGTGTATTCTTCTTAGTTCTTAACCTCCAAATGCTTTTACCAATAAAAAAAACACACACGTACAAATGCACGTGCTGCACGTGGGTCAGGCACATCGTAGTCGGACTGAAAAGGGTAGAGAGATAGAGAGAAATCATTCATTCATTCGTCAGAAGAAACGTTGGTGTATCTCTTTATCCTGCTGGGACTTTTTTCAAGAGGGAGTGATGACTGATGGAGTACTATTTATTATTCTGTCCACTGATTGGTTTCCCGCATGCTTCACGTGAGTGGGGATATGTGCTACGTTTTTTTCTAATGTGTGGTATTTACCATGGGGCCCACCTATTGATGATGATGTATCCAGAGGCTTCCATGCCGTAGAGCCCATCTATTGATGAAGATCCGGAGAATCAAGATACAAATTCAAAGTAAAACTGGAGTGGGAACGGCCCCTATTGAATTCTATTCTCAACCGTTCAAATAAACTCCCTCCACTATATGGGATACCCTTAAATTTTGTCATCAATTGAAATTTGTCTCACCCCCGGATTAACCCTTTCATGGTAAACATGATAATAATTATGCATAAGATTCCGTTGTCATGTTTCTTGTCAAACGTTCAGTCAACCGCTTGTGGCCTGGCACAGCACGGCCCACAAGGCACGGCCTATGTCCGTAGAGCCTTGGCCTGTTTGGCACAACCTGCTAAGCACGATAGGCCTAGCCCGCTAGGCACGACTCGCCTAGGCCACCCAAAGATAGCTATTTTAATAAAATTCCCTTCATTTTAACCCTCCAACAGCCATACAACAGTCATATAAGGGGTATTTTATATCCTTTTCAATTTCACAAAGTATATGATATACTCTAACCATCTCATTCTTTTTCTTTGAATCAAAGTTTTATTTACAAAAAAAAAAAACAAAAGATGTCAATCATTATATAAAAAGTGGGCCCATTGTGACAAAATCACTGTGGAAATTGGGCTCAAATAGAACAATAACTTTTTCTGTGCATTTTTTGTTTTGGCACCTACCAAACATCACTAGATGACTTGGTTTGGCCAGATAAGCTTGGAAAATAGATTTGGAACTTGAGTCTAATTGAAACCAAATTTAAATTTAATGACCCAAATTACATCCATTTCTAATATTCTTCTATGGCTCGGTCAATAGTTATAAATTTATATTCATAATCCAAAACACATTTATAATGTTATTTTTACTTTTATTAAGAATATATTATCTCATTAAAACATAATCAGCTCTATGTATAATTTAGTCTCTTCACTTGTGCTTCAGACCATGAATCTCATCTTGGACTCACAGGTGTCTCTTTGGAATGTGTCCAATCAGATATTAGGTCTCAACCAACCTATATATATACAGCCTTAACCATAATAAATATAAATTTACGTGAGAGAATAAGACTTTCTTAAAATATTTTTTGTTGAATTAATATTAATTATTTGAATATAAGTAGGTTGAGCTTCACCGAACCACTTAAATATCTTTATCATTCTCTATGCTTGTGTTCTAATTTTTAATTTTAATATCGAAAAAATAAAAAAAAAAGTATTCAAAAAAAAATGCAAAAGATACGCCGATCTCACGTCCAGCATAAAGGCCGGCCCCCAGCCCGCCAGCCCGCTCCATCTGGCATGCCCGCCCGGTGCATTTGACATGTACATCCCTTTGACGGGAAGCATTTTGCAGACCAAACAGCAGATCCGGGCTCTCCATTAATAGGTTACGCAAAGCTTTGAACCCAAAAAACAGGAAAAAAAAAAAAAAAAAAAAAAAGGTATGGACGCTCTTCTTTAAATTGATTGATAATCAAATCGGGTTCTGGGTCCCGGCAAAATTGGCTGTATACCTGATCCAATGAGGTGAATCTGTGTAAACAGATGTCAGCCACACGGCTGTTTCAAGAAACTGTAAATAAGACTAGAGGTACGGGGTAGGTGTAGAAAGTTATCATCCGCTTTGGCCCATTGAAGAAGTCTTGAACTTGGTTTGCTCTGTTCCTCTACTCCGACTGCATGCCTCATTAACTGTGTACTAGATTATTGCGAAGAACAAGACAGACAAATTCTTAAACTGAGTTACCTCAAACCTGCACTTGGGTTATTAAAATAAATATTCAAACGGGCCCTTTAAATTCGAAAACAGGTTGTCCCTCTTACTTCAAAAGGGGTCTACTAATTACAGATCAGCAATTAGACATGCATGCCGATATCATCTTTAAAGAAAAAAAAAATGCATAAACTTTAAATGTACGTCCTGTAGAGATCCCACAAGCGATCCACATTGGCATGGTGACCGTAGAAGAGCATGTCCTTAGCCGCGGTCGAGAAGTCTCCCATGTCGATGTAGGGGTTGGGGGTCTCGTCCTTGTGTCTCCCAACCCAAATGTGCACAGGTTTCTGTGTCAAGAGCATTACTGATCATTAGGTCTATTCTACTATGATATGTATATATGTATATTGATTTGGTCATATTCGAACGACTGCAGTTATATGTGGACGGCTGATCACCGATGTGTACGGACACTCTAATATCCGAATTTCGAACCGGTTTATCCAGCCTACGATTTCGATTTCGAACCGGTTTATGACCGCCGGCCATAGAACATGTTTTCCAGCTATATGATTAGGGTTGACCACCCAAAGCAGTAGCAGTGCTTCTGTGTGATTATTGTATTGCTCTATTGTGTAGATTAGACTTAGGTTATACGTTCTTTTCATCATTGTTCCATTGTTAATCTCTTTTGATCATTTCCTGTCTTTCCTCTCATTGATCTTGTATTTTATTTATGAATTATGTTTTCGTACTTGTTGTTTACTTTGTTTATTGGTACATAGGTACCGACCCTTACCCTACTGTGGAGACGGATGATGGCAGTGGCGGACTCACATGCTGGGGGCTGGGGGCTGAAGCCCCCACCTAATTGGAAAAAAGCCCATAAGGGCCCTATGGGCCCTTAAGCCCAGCCCCCAGCTAGAAATGGCCCAAGTCCCCAGTACTCCCCACGATCCTTATTTCCCTTACCACTTTAACCTAAAAACAGTAAACCCCTTTCTCTTTCTCTGTTTCTCATCTCTTTCCCTCCCCCTCTCAAAAATCCCCATCTCACTATCTCAGGACTCAGGCTACTGGGCCCTGGCTGCTTGGCTGGTGGCTGACGGCATCCGGCCCATCCCTCAATCCAACAGGCTGCACTACTGCAGGCCAGCCCCACCCTCCAGGTACTCATCTCTCTCTCTCTCTCTCTCTCTCTCTCTCTCTCTCTCTCGTTTTGTAAAAGAAGACAATGCTTGTTTTTCCTTGGAGCATGTTAGAGTAGATTCAGACATACAGTACCCTCATACCCAATCGGGCCAATCCCAATGCCAATGCAAGGGACATTCTTTAGGGCTAGTGGAATCAAATGTTGACATGTTCTGTCTCCTTGACCCAAACGGCCAACAGGCATGCCATATAATATTGCCATTGGAACTCTTCAATGTGAGAGAGAGAGAGAGAGAGGGAGAGAGGGTTGATTGCAACTAGGTTTTCTTGCAAAGTCTAGTCTGACTATCTGAGACTTGGCATTTGGCAAGGTATTGGACTATACAAAAAGTCAAGTCTTAATATGAAGAAGAGGAAAACAGAATATTAATTTTTAAAAATTATATTGATTTTGATTAGAAATCGACTGAGTCCATTTGAGATTTCTGTCAAGTTTAGCTTTTTTGATGATTCAAGTAACTTGGACGAATTTACTGATTCCAACTGAGCTTTAGAATTATGATGCAGGATTTGGGCAGTTTGGGCCTCAGCCAAACTAGGCCCAAGGACAACCTAAGCATGACCCAGTTTACAAAGCTGTGATTCTTTTCATCCCATCTTTGAACTGAATTATAAGAATCTCTCTGGATGATGATGAATTGATGATGACGATGAGAGAGAGAGAGAGAGAGTGTTTTATAGCTTTAGTGGGTCCGAGCTAGATGGGTACAATGGGAAAGATAGGTCTAACTTTAAAATGAAACAGTAGGGAGGATAGGAGGAAGGTCATGAGTCCCATGTAGAGGGTATTTTGGGTCCATTAAATTTGAAAAATTAAGGCCTGGGCTCACTTTGTTAATAAATCAGGCCAAGTTTTTGACTTGCCCAAAAATAAAAAGTTCTTGGAAGTGAAAGGAATGAGCGGGCTTGCACAGAAGATGATTGAAACAAAAAAGGACATTGTATATCCTTTGGTTTATTTGCTTTTGAAATTGGCGTTGACCCTGTTAATTGCCACCGCTACCGTTGAAAGGGTATTTTCTGCTATGAAAATTGTGAAGAATTGGCTGCGCAATCGAATGGAAGATGAGTGGATGAATGATTGTTTGCTTGTCTATATTGAAAAAGATATATTTAATAGTATTGACGATGAGACAATCATGCAAAGGTTTCAAAACATGAAGAATCGTCAAGGGCAATTGTAAAAGCTTTGTTTGAGGGTTTTTTGGTTTTTTTTTTTTTGCTAAAGAAAATCTTTTGTAATTAGGTGATCAACTGATCATGAATTTTGATGATAGAATGTTAGTTGATCATGTAATTCGATATTTTGTAAATGCAAGACATTTTCTCTTTTGCAAAAGTTAATGTCAAGAAATACCAACAAAATATCAATTGGCTTTTTCAAGTGACTATCTTAAGCCCCCACCAAGTCAAAATCCTGGGTCCGCCACTGGATGATGGTCAAACGTTTCAAGCGTTTGAACCAGTTGACGAACCTGAGTGGAGAGCCAGAGATGGCTACGGAGCCTACTTGAGAGAGAACGTCGTCGTAGAACTTCTTTAGATGAATTTTCTTTAATGATAAACTTTTTCTTTAGTAATTATTTAATTTATTCTGCAACTTTAATTATTATTTCTTCATCTGATGATGGTGTTGGATCTTAATTATGAACCTTGGATACCAATTGAATAACGCTTCCATTGAATTTAATGAAATTTATTTTGACTCACCACGGTTTGCAATACGTGGATCCACTTTTGGAAGCTTATGTTGTATTAAACACAGGAAAATGAATATTTACTCTTATTTTTCACGTTATCCCATGGTTGTATTTTTTGGGACGTGATACAACTGAAGTTGTGAGGCCCCACCCTTTGTGGGCCCTCTAATTGCTATTTTATATGCTAATTATTGCTAGTTTATACTAATTAATACTAATTATTACTAATTACTAGCTAATTGTGCTAATTAGGGGTTAATCAGGGTGATTAGTTAGATTTCCTTAAGTTATAGTTAGACTAGCTTAGTTGAGTTAGTATTGTGGTTAGTAGGGTGTTTTTGTTAATCCTAGGGTTTGTTAGTGTTTAGAGGCCCTTAGTATGGGTTTTAGCAAACTATAGGGGGGTTTTTGATAAAAGTGTATCCTCTCTAGAACCTTCCAGCCCAAAGTCCAAAAGGCCCCTAACCCTAATCCTAATCCCATGAAACCCTAAAGGGCATTACAGCCATTATCCACCCCTCCCTAAGCTATAAATCCAGCACTAAACCGAAGAAAAACCCTAGCAACAAATCCTTCCTCATTTCCTCCCTTCTCCTCTCCCTCATTTCTTCTCATAGAGCCACTGTTACTGTGCTGGGATTTCCCCTTGAAGCTGCGGCAGCTACTACTTCATCTTCTTCCTCTCTCATTCTACCTAAGCTACTGTTACTGTGCTGGAGAATCATTAGGAGCTGCTGTTACTCCTGTATCTTCCTCTTCTTCTTTTTCTTCATTGGGCTGGGTTCTCTCTTCTATTTCTCTATCTCTCTCTACCTTCTCTTCCAAGCTAAGGCAAGTGCACTGACTCCTAGCTTAGAACATGTGTTTCATTTCTTGATTTCTGTAGTTTTAGTTCATGAATGTTATTGATTAAGCCTTAGAAAAATTACTTGAGCTCAGTTGTTTTGTATTGGATGGATTGGCCATTGATGAATGGGGGTTTCACCCCCCATTTGGAAGATCAATGGGTCCATATGGTGATGGATTGATGGGCATTGGAGTTATTTGATGTTTGGAGATGATTTGGTGAAGTTTGGAACTGATTGGAAGTGATTTGGTGGAAAAACGGGTTGAAATAGAGAAAACCTGAAAACTGGTCTCAGTGTTGGCCGAGCTCAGTGCTAGACCGAGCTCAGTGCATGGCCGAGCTCAGTGCAGGACCGAGACCATTGCATGGCCGAGACCAGTGCATGGCTAAGCTCAATGCAGGACCGAGCTCAGTGCAGGACCGAGCTCAGTGCATGGCCGAGACCAGTGACTGGAATTTCATGGAAAAGATGACCTGATACTTAGGATTTACAGTAGAAAATGTTTAAAGCTGGAACATCCATCTTTCTAGGGTTTTTGGTGTATGCGGTCAATCACCCAGGCCAGGAGGTTGACCGGACACGCTGGGAACCTTTAGAAACGAAACAAACTTTCCAGGAGGCCTGATTCAGTTTATCCAGTGCACTCGGTTGACCCACCAGGCCAGGAGGTCAACCGAGCACACTACATCTCAGGTCCACCTGGGAAACCCTGATTTTCCAGTTTTCAACATTTAGGAGTTGTGATCAGTTGTGGTGCCCATTGACCATCCAAATGAACGTTTATCAATGTTCTAAGCCCGAGTCAACGGTTTGGCTCAACCTTGACTCGCGGGGTCCACTGTTTAGGGTTTTGGTTGTTAATCTAAGATGATTCGACCTCTAAGAGTTGTCAATGATGCCCGTAACTACCTAAGCACCAAACACAGTATTATATGGCATCAATGACTTCGTTTAGAGATCAAATTACCAGAGATAGACATGAACCTAACGTGACCCATTACCTAGGATTAGACCGTTGTATTTCCCTATTGATTCTCATGTTGAAGTTCACACTTCACCTTATTTAATGCTGTCATTCTTAGATCTTAGAATAGCTGTTAACTGTTAATTAATGATAATTGGAAGACCTAAACCTAGGATATCTTAGAGGTGACCTATGAGTATGATTTGGAGATCACTGACCCGTGTCTGTGTCTAGGCGGGCCCTTATTGGGCCTAAGTATGGAGATGTCTACCTTTAGTTGGAAGAGGTAGTTTATATTGGGCTTTTAAGTCATGTTGGATTAGAATGCACTGTTTATCAGTAGTAAATGGATTTGATGCCACATTTGGACGGTTTTAGACCAGGCTATGTATTGATGGGCCCTGGTATGGATCCAACGAGTATGCTTGGACTTAGAATATAATCCATAGACTGATTGATGTACAGACCTCTTAGAGACTTTGTTAGGACCTTGTTCGCTCAAGGCAAAGCCTAGACAGACACAGACCCTTAGAGTATTCTTAAGTCGGCATTATCATTCACTCGGTTGATTTAAGCTCAGCTTGTGGACTGATCATCCCCGGTAGGAGCTAGTATGAGCGTTGAGGAGCTATCATGATGAGCTGTGTGGTTAAGACGGACAGTGTGATACCGTGTTCGGTCTTTGAGTGATGAGTACGATGAGATGATGTGTGATTTGCGGAATTAGTAATTTCCAACACTGGTGAGATTTTCCCGCCGCAACTGGGTTCAGTTTGGGAGGGCCGCGGCATAATATCCCGAAGTAATCCAGCTCGTGTGAATGTGTCATTTCGTAGTAGAATTAGATGCTTTATATTTATCCTGATTCCTTATGATTTAAATGCTCAACTGCCTAGTTCCTTACCTTGTCATTCTTTAATTTATTTACCTGTCTCTATTCATTTGATATATATGCTCTATGTTAGTAGTATGCTGTGACTTGCCAGATCTTTTAGATCTGACCCTTCTTTGGTGCTTAGGCCTTGACTCAGAGATCTCAGATGATGCACTAGCGCTTGTAGAGGCGCCGATCGCCGGAGAGTTCGCGTGGGGCCCGGCCGACACGGATGTCGAGCCGGAGGGCGGAGATGATTTACATGGGTTTTGAGAGCTCACTTTATTTTGGGTTTTTTAGAGCAATTTTGTATGTGAGCCGGGTAGCTAACAAATATGTATAACTTTTGATTAACACTGAACCTTTTTAACTAAACTGTAGTTCTGCTCACATTTAATATATATATATATATATATATATCGATACCTATTTGCTTCCGCTTTATTTATCATGCTTCCGCAATTTAACCATTGAGTTTATATTGGTCAAAAGTTTTAAATTGGACCTCACTGCGGGCCTACGATCTTGGAAGTTCTCTGATTTTCCGGGAAGTAGCGCGCCAACTTCGGATATTCGAACGGTTTTATCGGTATCCGGAATTGGGGCGTTACAGAAGTGGACCCGGAGAGGGACGTCGAAGCCAGCCTCCCGTTGCAGAAGGTGCAGTGGATTTTCGCCTGCTGGTCATAGTGCCATGGGGTCCTCCGGATCCAGATCTTTCATCGCCTGCACTGCCGCTTTGAACTTGGCCACCTCGTCCTGGTTCATCTCATGGGCCGGTTTCCTGACCCGGAGCGGACCCGAACTGGGAGCCTTCCACTGGAGAATCGGAGCAGTAGTTACTTTCTCTGGTGGGCAGCACTTGAGTGGCCCAGGGATGTTTGGGGAGCTGGCAGCGCCGCAGGCACTCCGGTCGGGGATCCCCACAGGCGAAGCAAAGGCCTGCCCGGCGAGACCAGCTGCCCCATAAAGTCCTCCCAGGCCGAGGAGTGCATCTCGCCGGTGGATCCTTTTCTAAGAAGCAGATTGCTCTTCACCAGCATTCTCACCATTGTTGTTACTGCTACTACTACTTCTAATACCAGTGCACCACCCTGCCGTTCTTCTGCCTGTATAAACAGCTGGGTGCTTTTGGTGGAGTCTTTTCGATTGGTGGTTTTTTTGTAGGGGGATAAAGTTGAAAGTGGGGTTGTTGTGGGATGATGAAGAGACATCATCTTTCGGAATCCGAGGATCAGGGAAAGGAAGAAAAGACTTTTGTGTGTGTTTTCTTGTGTTGGTATTGGGTGAGTGAGGTGGGGAGGAAAGATGGGAGTTTAAATAGGCAAGTGTTCGGATCTGGATGGATTATTTTATGAATATCTTTTTTCCACCACGTGATGGATGTCACTATGTGGCGTGGCCTGTCCCATTGATTATTGCTGGGCTGTTGCCTTTAATGAAATTAAAAACATCTCTCTTTCTTCACGTGTATACGGCGTCTTGATAATATATAGAAACATTGATGGGTTGTGGGAACATGCACCAGGCTCTAAGTCGAAAGGAATGTTGACTGTTATTATAACATGTGTTTTCTCAAATACATGCTAGTGGGCTGATTTTTATCTTCTCTTTCCTGGCCAGTTAAAAAATGGTGTCATTATTCATTAATAATCCCCTTTAAAGAATTGTTTTATGATGTTGCATGGAAAAAATATTCATCAAAATTAATAGATTGTATGTCTCAGCAGAAGTAATAAATTTGGTAAATCGGACTCTACATTATCCATGTTTTACTGTGATTAGAAGTAGGTCTATTATTATAGATTTATTGTGATTTGAAAGAGTGTTTGGGTGCAACAGGATTTTGGAGATGATATTATAAATAGATATTGAGAGTCTTTATGATGTACACATCTTCTGACTGCATAATGAATTTTCCTGTTTTTCTATGGACATTGGCCAAAAGCCGAACTACTTAAATTTCTGTGTTTTTTTATGTGTGCGTGTTTAATCTCTTCTCGTAGGCCTTAGATCACAACAAAAATAAAAACAATGGGCTAACACTGATTAGTAGTAGATTTATAGCCATCAATGAGCCAACTTTGGTTGAGATTGGGCAGATGATAAATATATAGGAGAGTAGCAATATGGAAGGGTCTTAAAGATATTTGGATTAGTTTTTCAAAGACGATATATATGAATGTAATCATTAGTATGAATTTTAAATTACTTTCATGTTATTCCTCTTGTATCATATAAATTAGGATGTTTGTGTTAATAAAAGATTAGTGGTTTTATTCCAATGTGAAAAGTCTTTATGGTATCAAAATTAAACCATTGCCCCCATCTTTTATGCATTTGCAACGATCCACTATCACTATTACTTTCTTTCTCTTGAATAAAATCAGATCATCCTGTTTTCCACGTTCATGAGCACTCAGTCAAACCTCATGATCTCGACCTCTCGATTAAGCTGCTTTAATGATCGCTTTTGAAAGAATCACGAAAGGTGATTTACTAGACCACCCGCACATGAGTAGGATAAAAAAAAAGGAACAGATGGGGGTGAATAGACTTTACAAGATGGATGGTGGTCTTGAGCAAAAGATGACAATTGCACCGCATATCCAGAGCAAGAGTGATTGAGGGTTTTAACCCCAATGGATAGCTCAGTGGGTCTAGGTCCTTAGTTTGAAGCCTTCGACGTTCGAAGCTGCACTACCACACTGGAATTACATGAGAATTTATATGGAACCCTCGTATCTATATTAAAAAAAGAAAGAAGAGACCAAAGGATTTGAATTTTTTATATCACGTGATGGAAGACTGCTAGCAGTCTCCCTCATTTATTTATTAATGCCATATCCTTCCTTATCCGCATATGCCTAGTTGTTACGTGTATTGATCGTATATAGATAAATATACACATGAAGGTGGGCGGTGGAAGGTTTAAACTTTCAAGCATGCATTGACTGATAAGGGTCCGCATCTTGGTTAGAAGGTTCTTACTGTTGCAAGCTGGTGGGCATGTCATGGGGCTCCACTCACTAGGTGAGTGGGTATGCCCCCATGATTTCATCATTTCGATGAATAGGGATGTTTTTAATCATTTGAATTTACAACTATCTTTTTGGTACCCTATCTGACTGGGACCCTCAGGTGATGGTAGTAGACCTTTGGTAAAATAATGAAGCCCCTCAAGCAAGGGAATTAGATCTCTGATAAGAAGGCTAAACCCTCCATCGAGAGAAAATGGCATGCCCGTGTTTAAAATCTGAGAACTTTCACCCCTTACCACTAAGATAAGAGGCTGTTCTCACTGCTTTTGATTGCATTGTTGGTTGGAGGGCCACTAATTACATCATTAGCTATTGTAAGACTAGCAATATTCCTATCAGGTTAGGACCTGCATCATCATGGATTGGTTTCTGATCATCATACATAGGAGTTGTTAATGGCGGACATGTATTCTTCTTACCTGCAGTTTTGAATTGCACGTGTTGCACATGGCACATGGAGAGAGAGGATGAAATGACCGTTTTATCCCGGTAATACTTTATTTAGAAGGTGGATGGGTCCATGGGGAGAATCTTTTCTTATTGTGACAGAACTGAAGTTTTTTAAAATTACTAGTGGGAGGTACGTGCGTTGCACGTAGATGTTACCGAAAGCGTCTATGTTGTAGCTAGATATTTATTGAATTGAAAAATGGTAAGTATACAGTTATTTAGTTGTTAGTGTGCATATGTTCTGATTTTATTAATAAAGAAAATAGAAGTTTCAACATACTGTAATCAAATTAGGCAATTGAAAGATTTAAAATAACATTTTATAGGATACTAACATATACTTACATTCTATGTCTTGTTAGTGGAAGCTTTGTCAAGTCGACAGGTGGATCCTTTTGTTTCGAAGTACATGTGTTTTGTTGCAAATGTGGGATCTTTTAGCTTGTAAAGATTTTTGACCTGTACATCTTGCATATTAGTAGAACAATCAGATAAGAACAAATTGCAAAAAGAAATAGTCAATCACAATTCACAAGTACCACATAAGAAGATTGAATTGAATAACTCGCAATAATTCTATGCTCCCTACTATTTCTCAGAAAAATAAAGTACTACTACTGAATTCAAATGGTTTTAAGATTTGAGAGATGGAGGAAATCCAATTACCTTTTTCAATTTTATCTTGCGCAACAAGACTTCTCAACTTTGAACTTAGAAATCTTCTAAAATTTGGTGGAACTTGATGCCTTTGATGTATAAAACATTAAAATTTGGAGAAAAAAATAAAAGAAAGGGGGAAAAACAATTATTCTATCAGATTTATACAGCATAAAGATATAGAGTATGATTAGTGGTTAGTAGCATAAAGGCAGAACTGAAGCTTCTTTTTTTAATCAGAAAATTGCTATTTTATATGACTAAGCTAACATAAAAAAGTGTGCTCAGAAAAGAGTGTTTCATGATTGCTTGATAAAATATATATTATCGTTATGGAAGAAAAGTAGCAAATCTGAGCTCAGATTCGTTTAACTCGGGCTCTGTTAGTATCAAATTAGTCAAGTGCAACAACTTAATGGTCAATAGTGCTTGATCACTAAAGATCAAAGTTCAGCTCAGATGCATCTGTTCAAAACTCCAGTTAGATGAACTTGGCTCAGAAGCACCTGATCAAGCATGAGCTCAACTCAAACACAACTTGAATAATAAAAGGGGAAGTGAGCCATGGCCAGCTTAGGCTAAGCTCATTCAGAAATTAAATGCCCTATCAGGAGCTAGTCTCAAGCTCTAAGTCAATGCCAGGCTCAAACATTGAGCTTCCGATCTGTTGGTTCCATATTAAAAGAGGAAACCAAGTTTTCAATAAAGAGAAGTGGATAAGTATGGTTATCTATGAGCACCAAACTTAGTAATATTTAAATTTAAGAGTATATGCAGTAGGTTTTGCATGATCATGATGGTAATGACAATGATAAGAGCAAATATGAAGTAAAAAATAAGTGAATTTATTTAGCATTATAAAAGAATGGGGGAATTTATCCAGTTATGCATATTTTCAAAAATGATCAGCCATGAAACAATCACATGGGTGTAACTTGAGGGACATTGATCAGGTGATCATATTCTCAAGGGGATGGACACGTAAGAGAGCAAAAATGTTAAAAGTTGTGTTTTAAAACCATAACTGCCATTGTATAATATATGCATTTTTTTTCACTATAATAACAACTTCAACCATTTCTGAATTTGCATATATGAAGATTCTTAGTTCTTATGATGTCTGCTTGAGTTCATTAATGAATAAAATAAAATTCTCATTCTACTTAATAATGCATTATAAGATATACTAACATAAGCCTGTATTCTGCCAACGATCAGTCAGTGAAATGGAAGATGCTAATCTTAACATGACTAAAACAAATGAACAAAAGGGAAAAAATATAGTATGTAGAACATCAAACATGCTTGTCCAATGTAATCTTCAACAGATATTTGACATCAAAATCCTGAGAAATTTGAAAGCCTAACCAAAACTTACAAATAATAAAATAGTAACAAAGGTTGCTGAAATGACATAAGACTTATTATCTAATTAGTGTTACATCTCAAAATAGCCTTCATAGTCACATTTTACACATGTTATACAAAAATATCTGGACAAATATGAAGAGATCAATATGCAAACACACATATGGTAGGTAGAGCGGGGACTCATGTAAAGGCTTCATCATAGGAAAAAAAACCTCTATAGCAATTAACTAAAAAAATAAATCTTAACTACGATAAAAAGCAATTAAATCCCTACTCAATATTAACGTTTGAATCTACAATCTGCATTTCTCTATTTTGTGACATACACATTATCTCGGAGAAATAACGAGCATAAATGAAGTTGAACTCCAACACCACCAATATATAATTTTAAAGTCCTAAAGCAAGCAGTTAAATCAAGTGTAGCTAAGGTATAGTGGAGAGGTACAAGAGAGAGAAAAACTAAACTATTTAAGCGATTCAATATAAGAAAATCCAAACTTTGAATATGATTGAGGTATATATTTATAATTTTTAAGAAATATGCTAACAGAATTTATAGGAACGAAAAGGCAATTTGATAGAAATGTCAACGTAGGTTTTTATGAGTTCGTTTATTTAATCCTTGAAGAGTTACAGGTTCTCTTCTGCCTTGTCTAATTTATTATTATTTTTAATAGGCATTCTTCTCATCGTACAGCATTTGATATTAGCTAATAAAAAAATTCAAGCTAAAGCAATTCATAGCTTCAATGTGTAGGATAAGAAATTATTTAGGCAACATTAAATGTTTCCAAATTGAATAAAACACCAAAGACTATTAAAACCAGTATACAATACATAGAACTTCAACTAAAATTTTGGGCAAATTTCATTTAATCTTAGCTAATGCCCAACTCTATTGACGACTCTGATTTCTGTTGTTCAACTATAATATTTTTCCAAAACATCCAATTTGAAGAAATGAGGAATGTAAAATTTTCATAAGTTAAACAACATGTAGAGAGTAAAAAATAAAAACCAAGCAGATGTAATACAGTATGATTAAAAATATAACAACTTAAAAAATTCAAACTGAGAGGAAAACACCCAAAAAGAATTATGTCATTACTTTCAAATTTTGAGGTACTACATTGTGAGTTATATATATGGTGGATTATTCCTCTATTGTGAATTTCAGTTTCTTGGAAAGTAACATAAAAATCTCATAGGTTAAACAACATGTAGAGAGTAGGAAAAAAAAACACACAAAAGTGGTTATACAGTACGATAAAACTGCAACAACCAAAAAAATTCCAGATAAGAGAACACCTAAAAATAATTGTCATTATTATAGAGTCTTGGGGTACTACATTGTGAAAGAATTCACCATGACTTTATTATGAGAACTCATCTCAATTTATATAAGAATATATATATATTTTTTAATTTTTGAAACGTAAGAAGAAAAAATTGTAGATTTGGTACTCCTTTAAGGGTACAAACACTATAATTCATGGGATTTCTAGGTTGTTGCTAGACATTCTACAAGCCTTCATTTTCTGGCCATGTTGAAGGAGGTCGATGTAATAGGATTGGTACATTTATTCCATTCACTTTGTGAAATCTATGGAAAGATATATATTTGAACTTAGTAAAGAAAATCTGTATAAAATGAATCATACCTATGTTTGTTATTATATTCAAATGAAGTAGAATCTGTAGTGCAGAGTCAAACTGTATTCCCTAACCATGATAATTGTGTGCCTTTAATGAGCAAGCATATAAACCATTACCCCTGCTTTTGCCACCCATTGTATGCTAAGGACACCATTTGTAAGGGCACACTCATAATAATCTACATATGTTATTACTTAGGTGCATCATAATAAGTTGTGTGAAACCGATATAAAAATAACATAAGTACCTATAAGAAAGAAAATTAAGAGGAAAAAAGTAGAGCATGTATCCTATTGAATAACTCAATGCTCTTAGACGAAAACATAGAGAGAAAAGGTCTCATACAGGATATAATCTAAAAAGCAATAAACATTCAATATGGAAAAATATAAGAACATATAATTCTATTTCACGAGATCAATCCTTATGCATACAAAAGACACATAAAATAGAATGAATACAACTTGAAATATAAACCAATATTTACTTCTCAATTGGAATTATGTTCACTTGATCCAGGCAAAAAAAGATAATCATATCATGATGAAAAGCAAGTAGACTGTAGACAAACCTTGAGCATATTTTAAGTAGTGTTGGGTTCATCTTTTGTACCTAGAATAGTAGCTAAATGTTTCAGATCAAAACTAAATATAGAAAACGATAATAATGTTTGTAAACAATCACATTTATAACTACTTAAATGAATATCGCTCATGAAATGAAATGGTAGGAAGGGAAAAAACTGAATGCAGATGTACACATTTTAGTAGAAAATATTTTTAATTACAAAATTATTTCTATAGTATTATTAGCAGAATTCTCTAACAGATGTTCCAGTTGTTGCATAGCAGTGAGAATAATTGATAATACTGATGAAATAGGTACTTATAGCCTACCACACATAATATGCACAAAAGAACAAATGTTCTAAGAAAAGCAATTTTACCTATACTACATATTGACTATTCTTGAAGAGATTTTAAATTAATGGCTCTTAAATTCCAGCTAAACTATGTATACAAAACTTCAAGCGTGATTTTCGATTCGCAATTCTTTAATCATAAGTCAATTGAAAACATAAGGTATTTTTTGTATACATTTTTTTTCTTTTCACAGAAACTAAAAAGTATAGCGGTACAAGCAGGACATTATTATCTATGGCCGAAGCAACCATAAAACCAGTTCTCATGTAGTCCAAACATTGGGTTCTTATAGAGCATGGATCAAGGGTATCAAAATGAATAGAAGCACAGCATGACATGGTTATCTAAATTGATAGATGTATGTAACAGAATCACCCATCCATCCTAACCAATTTCAGGCCATTCATAAACCATATGATACATAAAACCAGGTCCTTAATTTCATTGCAAGAGGATGGACAACCATGTGCCATTTGAATTAAAGCCCAAGCTGGTAGAAGTTTTTATAAGTTAGCTGCAGTAAGTCCTTTTTTTTTCCTTTTTTTAGCAAGGACTACTAAAAGAACAGATTATGAATTAATGAACATCTCAGGCTACATGACACTCTAAGTTCTTTGTTTTCCAAATTCCAATACAACAATTAAATTTTGCCAATATGACCAATAGAATGATAGTATCAAATTCAACCTGCATTAGATTCTAAGGTTGTGAGGTCCCGCCCTTGGTGGGCCCTCTAAATGCTATTTTATAGACTAATTTATTCTAATCTATGTTAATTATTGGTTAATTATGCTAATTATTGCTAATTACTACTAATCTTTGCTAATCCTTGCTAATCTTCGCTAATCTTTGCTAATCTTCGCTAATCTTTGCTAATTCTTGCTAATTATTGTTAATTACTATTTATTTGTGCTAATTAGGGGTTGATTAGAGAGATTGGTTAGATTCTCTTAAGTTTTTGGTTAGACTAGCTTAGTTGGGTTTACTTTTAAATTAGAAAAGGGTTTTGGGTTAAACCTAGGCTATTGGTGCTAGTTAGGTCATTAGTTGAGTCTAATTAATTAATTAAGGTTGGGTTAGTGCAAAAAGGTGCTCCTTCAGAAGCTTCCCACTAAAGACCTAATCTACCCTAACCCTAACCCTAACCACATGGAAATCCTAAGGCTAATTTGGTCCTTAATCACTCCCACCTAAGCTATAAAAACTCTCTTATCCCAAGGAGAACCCTAATCCTAAATCAGCCCCCATCCCAAGACAAATTCACTATTCCATAGCAACTCTCCTCTCCTCCCTCTCAATCCTTCCCTACGGATGAGCCATTGCTACTGACTGTTGCTGGGATCCCTTCTCTGCTGCAGCCACCACTTCATCTTCTTCATTTCTCTCTTTTCCCTCTCTCTCATTTCCCGTCATCCAGCCCTGTTACTCTACTGGAAGCCACTGCTGGGCTGGGAGATTTTCTTCCCAAAAGCTGCTGTCACTACTTCTCCTCCTTACTTGTGAAGCTGAACCATTTCTCTGCTGGAACCTCAGCTGGGAGCAGCAGCCATTTCTCCTTCTTACTGTTGAGCTGGAACCAATACTCAGCTGGGACTTTCCTCTTGAAACTACTGCAGCTGCTTCTTCCTTCTCCCTGTTTCCCCTCTTATTTCTCCACCTGAACTATTGTTACTGAGCTGGAAAATCCTTGGAAGCCTCTGTTGCTGCTACTACTGATTTCTGCTGTGTCATCATCTTCTTCTCCTTCCTCTGCATTTCAGCTGGAAACTGGGTTCTATTCTATTGATTTCTTTCTCTCTACAATCCTCTCTCTCTCAAGCTAAAAGGCAAGTGCATCTTACTGTTAATGTAGCATATATGTTGTCTTTCATGGTTCAGTAGTTTCACTTCATGTTTATGCTTAGTTAGTCTTAGAAATTCACCTGGAGCTCTGTTTTCTGTGTTTGGATGGAAAGGTCACTGATGGATGGGGGTTTTCACCCCCCATTTGGAAGATCAGTGGGCCACAAGGTGTTAATGGATGGGATTTGGAGTTAATTGATGTTTGGAGATGATTTGGTGAAGTTTGGGACTGATTGGAAGTGATTTGGTGGAAAAACGGGTTGAAATGGAGAAAACCTGAAAACTGGTCTCAGTGTATGGCCGAGACCAATGCATGGCCGAGACCAGTGCATGGCCGAGACCAGTACAGGACTGAGTTCAGTGTTGGCCGAGCTCAGTGCTGGACCGAGCTCAGTGCAGGACCGAGACCAGTGCATGGCCGAGACCAGTGCATGGCTGAGCTCAGTGCAGGACCGAGCTCAGTGCATGGCCGAGACCAGTGTTGGCCGAGCTCAGTGCTGGACCGAGCTCAGTGCATGGCCGAGCTCAGTGCAGGACCGAGCTCAGTGCATGGCCGAGACCGAGCTCAGTGCTGGACCGAGCTCAGTGACTGGAATTTCGTGGAAAAGATGACCTGAAACTTAGAATTAACATTAAGGAAGTGTTTAAAGCTGGAACATCAATCTTTCTAAGGTTTTTAGAGTATGCGGTCAATCACCTAGGCCAGGTTGTTTGACCGGACACGCTGTAAGCCTTTGGAAACGAATTGAGTTGTCCAGGAAGCCTGATTTAGATTAGTTAGTGCACTCGGTTGGTCCTCCCGGCCAGGAGATCAACCGAGCTCACAACACATCAGGTTCACCTGGAAAACCCTGATTGTTCCAGTTTTCAACATTTAGGAGATTGATCAATTGTGGGGCCCATTGACCATCCAAATGAGCATTTATCAGTGTTCTAAGCCCGAGTCAATGGTGTGGCTCAACCGTGACTCGTGGGAACCACTGTCTAGGGTTTAGGTTGTTAATCTAAGATGATTCGACCTCTAAGAGTTGTCAAAGATGCCCGTAACCACCTAAGCACCAAACATAGTATTATTTGGCATCCATGACTTCGTTTAGAGATCGAATTACCGGAGATAGGCCTAAACCTAAAGTGGCCCATTACCTAGGATTGGACCGTTGCTTTTCCCCGTTGATTCTCTGATTGAAGTTTATACTTCACTGTTATCATTTATTGTCATTCTTAGATCTTTAGTGTAGTTGTTTACTATTAATTGAACATAAATGGAAGACCTGAACCTAGGGTATCTAGAGGTGACCCCATAGTGTGATTTCGGAGAACATTGACCCGTGTCTGTGTCTAGGCGGGCCCTTAATGGGCCTAAGTGTGGAGATGTGAACCCTTTAGCTTGAAGAGGTAGTTTTTATTGGACTGTTAAGTTATATGGATTGAAATGTAACTGTTTATCAGTATAAGTGGATTAGTTACCTCGTATGGACAGTTTTAGACCAGGCCACGTACTGATGGGCCTTGGTATGGATCCAACGAGTGGGCCTGGACCTTGAATGAGATCCAGAGACTGTATTGAGATGTACAGACTTCTTAGAGACTTGGATAGGACCTTGTTCACGCAAGGCAAAGCCTAGACAGACACAGACCCTTAGAAGTATTCTCGAGTCGGCATGAACATTCACTCGGTTGATTTAAGCTCAGCCTGTGGACTGATCATCCCCGGTAGGAGCTAGATGAGTGTTGTAGAGCTATCATGATGAGCTGTATGGTTAAGACGGACGGTGTGATACCGTGCCGGTCTGGAGTGTTGAGATGATGAGTTGATGAGTGATTTGCGGGATTAGTAATTCCCAGCACCAGTGAGTTTTCCCCGCCGCAACTGTGTTCAGTATGGGAGGGCCGCGGCATAATATCCCGCGGTATTCCAGCTCGTGTGAATGTGCCAGTTTGTTGTAGTAGTTTAGATGTTTATCTTTGTACTGATTCTTTATGATTTAAATGCACAACTGCCTAGTTCATTTCCCTTGTTATTCCTTTAATTTATACCTGTCTTCACTTCCCTTGATATATATGTTCTATGATAGTAGTATGCTGTAACTTGCCAGATCTTTTAGATCTGACCCATTCATTGGTGCTTAGGCCTTGACCCAGAGATCCCTGACGATGCACTAGCTGTAGTGGAGTCACCTGTCGCAGGAGAGTACGCATGGGGCCCGGTCGACACGGATGTCGAGCCGGAGGGCGAGGAGTATCTACATGGGTTTTGAGGGACTCTTTTATTTTGGGTTTTGAGAGAACAATTTTGTAGTGAGTCGGGTAGAACTCAAATGTATAACTTTGATTAACACTGAACCATTTTAAGTAGACTGTAGTTCTGCTCATACTTAATATATATCGATACCTATTGCTTCCGCTTTATTTAATCATTATGCTTCCACAATTTAAATGTTATAACTACATTGGTCAAAAAGTTTTAAATTGGACCTCACTGCGGCCTACGATCTTGGAAGTTCTCGGATTTTCCGAGAAGTAGCGCGCCAATTTCGGGTATTCGAACGAGTATATCGGTATCCGGAATTGGGGCGTTACAAAGGTCCTCCAATACATAGCTGCCACCCCTTCATGTACTTGAAACTCAATTGGAAAAAGTGGGGAAGGGTAAAAAAAAGGGCATCTACAGCAAGAGAGCACTTGAAAGTTTATATATTTTGAAACACAAGCATTAAAAAAACAGAATATATGTTTCTGAACTCATGAAGAAAATATATAATGAGTAGAAAAGATGGTACAAGCAAGACATTATTGTCTATGACCAAACGAACCGTGGAACCAGTTCTTTTAGCAAAAAAACGATGGAACCAATTCTCATGTAGTCCAAACATGGGGTTTTTTTTACAGAAAATGGATCGAATAATTGGAGTTCATAATTATCACTATATCATAAAATTTATTAAAAGAAGAAAGAAAATCATCAAATCATTATATGCAATACCCAAATTTAAAATCCAAGACCATGTATCCAATTATCAAGTTCCAATTGTTAAGCATGTGGGATTTCTCAATAACCCAATCCCAAATTCAAGAAACAGAAAAAAAAAAAAAAAAAAAAAACAACCAACGCAAATGAATCTCCAATGTTCAAACCCTCATTGTCAATCATTTGAAATATTTCTCAATTTCCAAACCTCCAACTCAAGACATCCGATCCCAAACTCCAATGCCCAAATGAAGAATAACCAAATCCCAAATTCAAAAGGGAAAAATGCTTCAAATCAAAATCTCAACTGTCCAAATTCAAAATTAAAAAAAAAAGATCCAAAACCAGATGTCTACAATTCAAAAACTCAAAACCATAACTTGAAACCTTTCAAACCAGAATAAGATAAATCAAATTTCCTAACCCCATTAGATGAATTTTCAAGCTCAGTTCTCACTCACATATGCCAAACTCTTAATTTCTTCTATCTCAATTAAAAATTCTAAATCACAAAATTAAAAAAAAAATTATCTCGAATGCACAAATTCAAATTCCAAGACCCTGAATCCATCCCAAACACCAGTTGTTAACTGCACATCTTTTCAGGTATTTTCATCAGCTAATTAAATGAGATAATAGACCAACTCAAGTTTAACTCAAATAATATTTAAAGATGCAATCTTTTGAGAAAAAACCAAGAAAAGATGATCACCATATTAATAGTCATCATCAGAAAAGGGGGAAAAAGAAAAAAAAGAAGAGAAAAACCACCTTATGAAATCAGAACTTATAGATATTTTTTGTACTTTTCTTACTTAAATGATATCTAAAAGTGAAAATCAAATTGAAACTCACATGTAAGCCCCAGAAAACGCTAAAAAAATCCATCCTAAAGCATCAAGAGCGATTGAATAAACCCAAAAGAGAGCAAAAATATCAGTACGTGATGGAATGAGATACCAAAAGGGTGAGGAGGATAGATACTCGTATTAGTAAACATGCAGAGAAGTTAAAGAGAATTTGTTTTTGGAAAAGTTACAACAGCGCAAATTAGAAAACATACAAAGAAGATAAAGAATATTTTTAAAAAAATGAGTTTAAAGCTGCATTTACCTAACAGTGAGAACTATTGGAAAAAATTGGACACATTCCATTGAAAGAGAGAGAACAAACCAATAGAGACGCACTTATGACAAAAGTTTCTTGAACTCTCTAAATCAATGACCAGAGTTTGCTGCCATGAGTTCATCAATTGTTTTGTTCATGGTGTTGATTGCTAAGTCTTGGACTACATTCATTACAAGTCATATTTACTAATTTTCTACAATGGAAAACTAAGCAAATGAGAAATATTGGAATAATATTTAACAAAGTGGTGGAGACTCGGCATATATTTTTTAAAGTCAACTTTGGCACTTACCCACATTCAGTGAAACTATACACAAAGCATACTCATTAGAGTTCAAATTAAATACACAAATTGTCTCAAGCCAGCAAAATTATACATTATGCAACAGCTGTCACATGAAAACCAACTCAAGCCACCGAAATTATACATTATGCAAGAAACCAGGATCTATCTGTAATCAACTTGTTAGACATCTGTCTGTGATCTCTTCTTACTTCTTTTTTCATTTGAGCTCTTTTGCCTTAGTAGTGGTGGACCAGGACCTTTATTTCAGGGGTGATGGACCGCGCCCCTCCGTTCCTCCTCCGCTGCCATCCGCCCCGGGTCTGTCGGGGTCCGGAAGGAGGGAGAGGGAAGAAAGAAAGGCGGGTATCAACATTTTGTGGGTATGCCAGATTTTCTTTTCTACTTGGAATTTAGAGTAATGATCCGAAGATTCACCTTCACAAGTAGAAAGGAAATCAACTTTTTCCTAACTTTCCATTGCAAACATATTTTAAAGAAAAGAGACAAGTTTGTTTTGAATGCCGTGAGAGGCGATTTTCTTTGTTTGTCGTGAAAAGCGATTTTGGTGCCGTGAAAGGCGATTTTGCCATGAAAGGCGGTTTACAAATCTCATTAATAATGAAAAGACAAGAAATGTGAATTTTGTGTCTCTTTAAGAAAAAATACAATACAATAGAAAAGAAAGAAATGGAATCTAACTTTTCATGCGATTGTGGGGGGAACCGTTCAGATCGACGGTCGCGAGTTATATATGGACTCCGCCATCGTCCTTCAGATGAGAACTTTGATGCTTGATTTCTTGGCTTGGCTCCAACCTCAGATTTTTAGAGGATAAGGACCAAGGTAAGGTCCTATATCCGGTAAAAAGCTGAGTAGACGGGCTGAAAAGCCGCATCTAGCCATGTTGGATAGAAGGAGAGGTGGCCTTGGGGGGGGTGGCCCCCCAAGGGGCTTTGATCACCTTGTAGTGCTTGTTGCAGCAGAGTTTTCTTCAATAGAGGAGAGTTTGTTGCAGAGGTTCTGGATTTTTCTTGGATTTTTTGGAGAGTTTTTGGATAATTTTTCCCTGGCCCCCCTTTTCCTTGGAATGGCCTCCTATTTATAGGCATTTGGTAGCCATTTAGGAGAGTTTATGAGCATTTATGGTATTAATGCTCATGATGAGAGGAGTTACAAGTTTTTAATTTCTTGATTTGGTAACTCCTTTTTCCTTGAATTTGATTGGCCGGTGGAGGATAATGGGCATTTAGTTGCCTTTAATCTCCATAATGAGGGGAGTTTCATGGTTTTAATGCCATGAATACTTGGATTTGTAACTCCCATTTGCTTGCTTTTGATTGGGCCGTCCAAGATAATGAGTTAATGACTGTAATAAGTTGCCATAAACAAGTCAATTAACAGCATTAAATGGTCTCCCGGTCGCTTGAAGAGTCACGGGCCGCGCCACGTCCTTCGGAATTCTTTTGGCGATGATCATCGATGGATCTTCATGTTGATCGACATCGGATGATCATGCAATTTCAGACTTTGATTAATATCAACAACCCGGCGACATCTGTCCAGTCGATTTCTCGATCGGTCGGGCAGAAAGTGCATTTTCTTGATCGGTCGGTTGACAATTTTGAGGTGTCGGATGATGATTCCATGATTCCGGCGGCGGATCCACGATGTCGACGAAGATCGACGGATTTCATGCTCAAAAAATCAGAATTTGGAAAAATCCCAGGGGCCAATCAACTCGGGACGCGAAAGATACCCGAAAAACGGGGTTTTTGGGCGAGGTCCGGCGGCCCGGACCTCCATGGTCGCTGGCGACCATGGGGTTTGTGCCCCATGGTCGACCGCCTTCCGGTCTCCTTTTCTTCTTCGTTTTTCGTCGTTTTTCGCTTCTGTTTTCTCCTGCATTTTTCTTGGAATTTCCTCTCATTTATTGGCTGAATTTCCCTCAAGAAAACCTGACGGGAAGCCGTGCAAATCGGATTGCAAAGTTTCCCATTTTCTGAAAAGCCGAAGACTTTGCTGTGGAGAACTCCCGATTTTTTGTCAAGCGTCGAAACTAGGTCAAACGATGTCGGAATGACCTGAAATTCGACGTGTAGCTTCTTGAGCAGTAGACAAGACCAACCATACGCTTTTGTTCAGGTTTTGAAGCCGCTTGGGGTCCCGCAAACGCTTGACTTTGATTTCACCACGAGGGAAATGCCGAGCTTTGACTTCTGGTCAAACGATATCCGATTGACCTGAAATTCGACGGGGAGCCTATTGGAGTCATTTTGAGATGATCCACAAGCTCCGAATTGGGTGCCATGGTCCCGGGGTGCTCCGCCGCTGGTAGGCTTGATTTTGTTTCCGAGCATCGAAACTGGGTCAAACGTCATCGGAATGTCCTGAAATTTGATGTGCAACCCTTTGGAGGTATGTAGAAGCCGCCCATGTACTATGTTTGATGAGTGACAACCTCGGTAATTCTCGCTACCTAAGGGCTTGGTTTTGCTGCTCGAGAGTTGATGGAGGGTCAAACGGTGTCGGTTTGACTTGAAACTTGACATGTAGCCTTTCGGAGGTATTTTGAGACCATCCGTAGGCTCTGATCGAAGATTTGGGGTCTTCGACACGGTCGCCGCCGGGAGCTGCTGCTTAGCTGTTGGAGAAGTGAAGCTAGGCCAAATGATGTCGGAATGGCCCGAAACTTCATGTGTACCTCTCTTTTGGCTGTTTTGAATGACCTTGCAGTTTTTGTTTGATTCTGACAAGATCAGTTGCTTGAAGTGGCGCCTGCCTATTTGGGGTAGGATGCGGCTCCATGTAGCTTTTGGTGTGAAGAGGCAAAGTGACATTTTTTGTGTCAACAGGGGGCGGACCTAACAAGTAGTTCGATTTTGGGCTTTGGGCGCAAAACCAGATTTTCATGAGGATTTTCGGGGTGAACCCATGATTTTCATCTGGGTTTTAGAAGCGGATCAATGATCTTCAAATATGTTTTGGAAGCGAGCTCAGATCCGGCCGGGGCAACCACCCCAAATCTGTAAAAGTAGGTACACCCAAGAAAGCAGTTACAAAAGAAACAGAGGATAATGCCTCCCTGAAACAAATGAAGGAATAGGGAGGGCTATTTTTCTTGCTGAATCAGTACTTCTTATTCTTTCTTTTATATTTTTTTTATCCTTTTTGGTTGTTTTTGGGTGCGGTCAGATGCTGATATATGGGGATCTATTGCCACAAAGTTTTGGTTATGAAAAAACCATTTTGATTATTCTTAGTGGCAGAAGTCGTACTTAACTCCTTTTTTTTTTTTTCAGAAGATATCTACCCATATAATAATCTATGTACCACCCCAAGTTCAACTTTGAAACTTGGATTGCAAAACTCAAATCTTACCTCATTCCTTCATTGTAGAACTGAATAATTAAAAAAAAACATCACTACTGGATAAATATAGTTAGAACAAAATTGCTCAAAAAACGTGCCATACAATTGTTTGATTGATTTGGCCCCAAGTTCAACTTTAAAACTTGGATTGCAAAACTCAAACCTGGTACACCTCATTCCTTCATTGTAGAACTGAATAATAATAAATAAATAAAACATCACTACTAGATAAATATAGTTAGAACAAAATTGCTCAAAAAATGTGCCATACAATTGTTTGATTGATTTGGCAATGAATATGGACCATAACCTTGCAAATGATGGACAGGTCTTGGTTGCCCAGCAATCATTTACCAGTAAATCTAATTCACTGTGACTCTGTTCATATTTTATTGGTCATGGCAACGGAAAAAAAAATCACTCAAAGGTAATCAGGTCATTCAAAAGCCTGAACCCTCATTTACACATAAAATTGAGTTACCAGCACTCATGTTTTAAGAAAATCCTTTAGAAGCTGATTGCAAGAGTTTATACACTCAGAATGATCCACAAGGACTGCATTGCTGAAGGCAACCTATTTTAGACCATAATGGAAAATTACCTTCAATGAACTACCCTGCAACAGGATTCAAGGAGCAACGCTGACGGGTTTTTCAAATCAGTTTTGACGGTGCAGAGAAAGGCTTCTGCATTACGGCAGTCAAGCCCGTGTCTCTGTTTGTCCCATCCTCGTTCAGCTGCCAGTATCTCTATGACCCGCGGGAGGGCGCGTGAAGCTGCATCTAATCCAAGATCGATTAAAAGACTGCATGCAGAAAAATCGAAAGAGAGAGACAAAGTGGCGATCAATTTGGGGGAAAACCTGAGATGCAGCAGGAAAAAAAAATAGGGCAAAGAAAAGGAGAGGGAAGAGGAGGTGGAGGAAGAAGAAGAAGAAGAAGAGAAATAAGGGAAAACAAGAAGTACCTGGAACTGAGAGAGGAGACGGCTCCGGCGATTGACAGCTCGAGTTCCGGCAACCGATCGACAAGGTAGGGCACAAAAAAAAATAGAAAGGGAGATGGAAGATGGAGGTAGGTGACAAAGAAGAAGGTGATGAGAGAGAGACGTGAAGAGAGAAGAAGGTGATGAAGAAGGTGATGAGAGAGAGACGAAAAGAGAGAAGAATGTGATGAGACAGACGTGAAGAGGAACAACCGAGAGGAAGAGAAGAAAGAAACAAGGAACACACCGACCCCGGGACTCCTGGGGTCCGTCGGATCCCGGGAGGCTCCTGGGATCCAACGGACCCCAGGAGTCCCGGGGTCCGTCCGGGGCACCCCGCTGGACTTTTCCAACAAGGAAAGAGGTACTTTCCATTAATTGAAGAAAGAAAAAAAGAAAAGAAAGGAAGGAAGAAAGCACGTGTTCCACTCTCTTCTAGGCACATATGTGTATATGAGTGGATGAGGGATGACAAAGTGGCCCACATAGTCGACGAAAAACTCTTGCTTTTATTATATGGGTAGATAATTAAAAACAGAGGGACCTTCGATAACTGTGTCCGAGTCCTATGAGCCGTCTCCTCCACATGCACCTCGTGGGTGGGTGGGGTTGCTTGGATCCATTAAAAATACATCCCTCATCAGCATATCCTCAAATTTTAATGTAATAGATTGTGATCACAATCTTATATTTTATTAATTATATACATTAATTATATTATTAATTATATAGTCAATTTTATTGAAACCAACTTCTATTAAAATAAAATTACGATAATATATCATTGGAGGGGAGTGACATTCAATATATATGAGTTGTTCTGATCATCAATTGGTGGGTCACAAAGTAGAGTTCCACACATCCTATTCACATGAAGTGCATAAGGGACCACTCAGGAATATGGACTCTCGAATAAAAGGCTACCCAAAGCTCCGAATTGGCCAAAACATGGTTGGGAGGTGTTCTTATCTCAATATCACACCCACCTTATCTCAATATCACACCCACCCAAGTAATGAATCATGTTATGGACACCTCATTTTGTCACCCATGCACAATTCTAATATCCATAATAGTGACAGCTCAATTTTGCCCCATTCATATATTTTAGATGAGTAGTTTAAAATCCTAAGGCCAATTCATCATGATGCATATCTAAGGGATAATTACATCATCTAAATTTCATTTTCAGGCTGGACTGCCCTAGGTCTCATTTTTAGGTCGAGTCTCAGTTCAATGAACATCTTTTCATTGTGAGTTTTCCATTAGTATATGGGTGTCGTAAATCTAATGGTTGGATCTGTAGATATCATTTTCTAACCATGGTCACTGTACGTGAAAAGGTCAAATCTTTTTTCTTGTCTTCAAATGGGGAAATATCCATATACTCCATGGCCCACTCAGTTGAGAAATCGATCCCCAATAATATGAAGATCTCCAAAAACCCAACGGTCAGATCTAAAGATATTAGACTTTAAAAATTAGTATGTGTTGGAACTCGAGAAGGTCGGACCCACCAATAGATTGATAAATACAATCCTCCATGGGGTTAAGATGATGATTGGGCCACTAAATCTTAAAAATTTTCATACAAAGGGCCCAGATAGTTGTGCAGGGCATAGCCAGATATAAGGATATCCCCCACCCCAAAAAAACTGGTATAAAATTTTTAGGTCATCAATCTAGTGTAGCCTACAAAATCCAACAACCCATTTGAGTCCGCTCTTTGCATCTGTTGCCCTGTTCTTATAAAAATAAAAGCCCACATGAGCCATAACTTTTCTCCTTTCTTTTCTCCCATGACTGACTCCCTCTCTTTCTTGGCCACCTCTCTCCATTATTTTCTCTCTTCTCACTCTCTTTCTACAACCCCCTCACAACCTTTCCTATCTCCACTCATCAACGAACCACAATGACAACAACACACCACCAACCTCACCTCTCAAAAAGACAAAAACCTCCATCACCTTCTCCATCCAAAACCATCACTCAGCTCCAACACAACTACAACCCCAACATCACACCGAATCCACCCCGCCAAACACTGTTGCACCTCCAACCAAACACAACGAACATGACATTATAACAAACGGTAAAAGCATAAGTGGGGAGGATCTCTTCATGAGAAATATTTCTACACTTTATCCTTACACACACAACTATATGCAAATCGAGTAATCTTTTCTTGACAAACAATTCTATCATTTTGATTGTCCAACTTGTTTTACATGATAGTTTATCCAAATTTTCACCATGCGTTGTACATACATCTTGGTGGATCGGTCAATTTGCATGCAGTCGGCATCCAAGTTTATTGATTTTGATCGTGGCCTACATCTTTGTCATGTTTGCATCACATTAATATCGCATGCATTAGTTTGAAGTTTACGTTTATTCATCTTAAATTTGAACTTGGTTATTTAGATCGGTAACTCATGATCATCCTCACTCATCTCAGCCACCTTGTCGAAAACCTCTGCAACCACTACCCATTTGCACCAAACACCTTCTCCATCTCCCCCTTCCTTCATTATCTTTCTCAAACAACTAAACCTAGGCCCATTTCCCAACAGTTACCGAGCCCACCCTATCCTTCTCAAAACCCTTCAGAACCAACTCACCTCACTCACTGGCCCTATTAACTCACCACCAGCGAGACCTATATACAACCCACTTGAATGAGCCCTGTCAAGTCTGATACCAAACCCACCTGCACAGCACTTCAGCACCCACATATCTCGAGTCCAGCCACTGCACTGAACCACTCAACCCGAGCCTCACCTGCCTCGATCCACTCAAATCTGGTCCACCAACCCGAGCCCATCAAACCAACATCCTGCTCAAACCATACCCAGTTACCCACTCAATTCACAGCCCAGTCGGACGCATACCTAGCCCAGTCATTAGCATCAGCCCAGACTATACCCACTTTGGACTAAAGCCAATAAAGGACCAACGGGCGAATCTCCAATTATTGGACCCTGATTTTTATCAAAATACCAGTGAGATTCTTCCTTTTTTTTTCTATTATTTTAATTTAATTCATCATCACTTAGGTCATTTAGGTCATTTTAATTTAACTCATTATCACTTATCATCACTTAGTTCATTTTAATTTAATCCATCATCACATAGTTCATTCTGTTCAAATTAATCCATCCTCGTGATTTAGTTTGTTTGTTTAATAGGGTAATTATCATGATCATGATCTTCATTTATCATCAATGATTTTATTTATTCATATTAGGTTAATTGTTTATTTAGAATCACTGTTATTTATTTAAGTCAGCATAATTTCATTAGAATCAGCCCTTGCATATTATTATTTCAGTCATTTCTAGGCTCACAAATATGCTTGCATTCATCACACTCATTATATCCATTACATTAGTCAATTTGCTCTAGTTCCAATGAGTCTGGATCCCAACCGCAGTTGACATCACCACAAACACCTGCCATAATTGAGTCTAGATCTCTCGTTTCAACAAAATAGGAAAATATTGTTGCGGCCTATCCCTGAGCGTCACCTGTATAAAATATCATCTTTTTTTTTTCATTCCAAGAAAGCAATTGAGAGGGTGCAGTTAGCTGACATCACATTTTATATAGATAGCACTCTAGGATATGCAGAAACAGTATTTCTCTGTTTCAACACGTGTTGTTGTTCCCCGTCCAACTCATCAAGGTGTTTGTGGTGAAATGGGGGACTGTGATTGGTCCACTCACGGTCACCGTACGCCGGCTGCGACAAAAGATTTGGATTCAATTCCAATTATCATTCTTTTGTTAATTTAGATCTTTTCGGATTTGGAGAGAACCGATATAGGGGCTGACCTATTAGTGGGGGTTAGTCAATCTATGCACTGCAATGATAAATGAGCTGACCTATTAGTGGGTCAGTCAATCTATGCACTGCAATGCCATAAGGTAAAGCATTAGGAAGTTCCATGCATTTACCCACTTAATTAGTCCCTTCTAGCTCACTTAAGCCCACTTATGAAGTTTCATGTAAATTTCCCATGGATGATGGAACCCAGCGTGGGTTCCATATAGAGATGTCAAACGGGCCGGGCCGGCCCGCTCCAGCGTCGGCCCGCCCGTGCCACGGGCCAGGCTGGCACGGCCCGCCAAGAAAATACCCTGGCACGGCACAGCCCGCCCCGCTCCGGGCCTGTTTTTTTTTTTTTTTTTTTTTTTTTTTTTTTCAAACTTCATTTTTTTGGTAGATAAGTTTCAAAATTCAATTAAGTGAAGAGACAAAAGTAGGATTAAAATACATGAAACTTGAAGAAAAAGAATTTAAGATATGTTTGCTTGGATGGAAATTGGAATTGAATTATTTAGGAATATATTCTTAAATAAAGCTAAAATTGAAAAAATAAATGTGAAGATTTGCAAATTGTCATAAATTGATATATCAAATAATTAAAAGGAGATGGAAATAAATTCTTAGCCATCACCCTCGTAAATCAAATCCTAGGTCCCATATACATTTCTACCTTATTTTTGGATCCCCCCTACCCTCACCACCCCTTTAGTTACTTATCACACACGTATATACACTATCAAATTCCCTAACAAATATAGTAATAACGGGAGATATCTCCGAATGTTTTAGTAGAATCCGAAAAAGGATATGCCTTCAGTCAACTATAAATGAATTAGAACCTTCAACTCCAACCCTTTAATATTATTTTTGTTGGAACCTATCTTACCAAGAATTCCTAGTTACTTAATTCAAGCAAACCAACATGCTCTTTAAAAGAGCATATCGGGTTGCAAGCATTTTTTACATGATTTCTCTCCATCTAAAATTCTTGTTGGAAATACAACTGATGTCTCCCTTGGATTCCAAATGACTTACTTGATGAAGAGATTTCTTTAAACTCACATTTCAAACTATACATTTGCCATGTATAATTTTAAATCAATATTGCTTGCAACCAAATTCCAAATACCCCTTATAAGAAATCCTAGGGCTTGATATTTTTTAATAAAGGCATTTAAAAACAAATTTTGGCACACTTTAAACTGTAGTGGAGTGGGCCCCAACCCCAGGCCTGTAAAATGAAAAAAAATAGGAAGGTTAGAGTATTATAGACTTTGTAAAATTGAAAATAACATAAAATACTCCTTATATGATCAATTTATTGCTGTTTGAGGGGGGGAAATGGATAATTTTTTTAAATAAATTCACTTTTGGGCGGGACAGAAGGGCAGTGCCTGGCGGGCTTAGCGGGCCCGGGCCAACGGGCCCAGCCTCCTCGGCCCATGCCGGGCCACGGCCCGTTGACTGGCGGTTCGGCCCGGCCCGGCCCATTTGACATCTCTAGTTCCATATGTAGTTTGTTGAAGTCATTATTGATTCAACACGCGCACTAAAGATTGGGCTAGTGAAGCTATGTACGTTATGAATATTTCTAGGAATATTATTTTGTTAGTGTGCTAGTGTTTCCTATCTTGGTTCGGACTTTATTTAGTAGGGCTGCTTAGGGCTTATCTATGTGTATCGGTAGATGCAATGCAGTTTAGTAGAATGCAATAAATTAGTTTTCCATCTTACCTAATTAATGCCCCTAATCACTTCATCTGTAGTTCACAAGTCCAATTCATTTTTCAATGCCCCAAATCACTTCATCTGCAGTTCACTAGTCCAATCCATTTGCATGCGTGTATCTATGGTCCAGGTAAATTCGCTTTAGTGCCGAACCTATTGTTGAGTGACATTGAGGGGGACTCATTTATTGCACAATTTAGATTCGGTGATAACCTCATAGTTGGGTCCCACTTCGACCCGTAGTTCGCACGGCAGATCTCACGAGTATTTCTCAATTCTAAATATCCTTTTTTTATTAGTGTAATTGTTTCTACTTCCATATTCCTTTTGGGGCCTCTTAAACCTGATTGTATTTAAGTTTTTGCATAAATGAGGGTTCATGAATTTGAATAGGCCAGCAAAAAGAAGTGCAAGTTGTTTTGTTTTAGGCCACCACCAGACCTAGGATCCAAAGAGGGCCTCTAATTACATTTTTGTCTGCAATGTGTACTACTTTTCAAAATGAAAATGAAGAAAAGGAATCAACTACTTGATGGAAGCTGACAAGAAATAGCATTGATAAGGTTTGCTTAAAGATACGTACAGACCATGCATAGCAGGTACTCGATTGGGTTGAAATTAGATTCAACATCTTATTTATTAACTAAAAAGCAAAGCAAACGACAGCAACAACAACTGACCATCCATGCTAAAACGACCGAGACCCAAACGAGACATCTAATTATCAGTCTTGAACAGTTCCACATGAACTCCTCCAATGTTCACAGTCCCAGTTCGGGGCACAAAGGTCACAACCAGCTTCTCCGAGTTATCAGCTTTGAGGTCCTCCAACAGCTTGGTAATCCCCAGCTTCAGCTTCGCCTTCCTCTGCTTGCTCCCTGCCTTATGTTTATGGGGGAGCTTCGTGAAGCTCCCTGCAGGCAACCCATAGTCGGGTCCTGCAAAGTTCCCAAACGGGGTGGCAATAAACACATCAAACCTGACAGCCCCTTCCTCTACCACTTCAATTCCATCGACAACAAGGACTTCGTTCTCATCCTCCTTCTCGTCCTGGCTACGGCTAGTCTTCGGTCTAGAGACCAAGACCCGGATAGGCGCGTCAACGAGAGCTCTGGGTTCAGTCCCAAACTCGGTCACAGGGACCATAGAGAAGGACCCGGACCTAGGCTTAGCTGCTGCTCTCTTAGGACGTGTAGGTTCCAACCATGGAGTGGGAACATCCTTATAGGTGTAACCCAGATCGAGTTGACTTAGAGAATCGTTCACGTTTACTTTGACCATCTGTCTATTCTCATCGAAGAAGATGAACTCGGCATTGAGCCAGTCGTTGCTTTTGAACTCCAACTTCTTCCCTCGGCGCGTCCTGTAGATGTCCCATAAGCGATCCACATTGGCATGGTGTGCGTAGAAGAGCATGTCCTTAGCCGCGGTGGAGAAGTCACCCATGTTCACGTAGGGCTCGATCGGATCATTCTTGTGTCTCCCAATCCACATGTGCACAATGTTGTGGAACCTCTCCAGAGCACCGGATGAGTTGTCCTCGGCGGTCTCCTCCCCTGCACAAACCAGGTCGCCAATGAAAAGATATTGAATAACTTGGTGGTTATATGTTTATGGAAGTGGTAACAATAGATGTAAAAAAAAGTGTAACTTATGGAAAGATTTGACTGTCTATAGATTGGTATAAATAAACAGAGTTTTTTGTAGACAGACTCCCAACATATTTGAAACGAAAGCTTGAATTATAGTTGGGTTTTAGATTTTTCCCTATAACTTAACCTAAATATAGTTTTAGAATTTGCTCGGGTGCAAAGATTTAAGCCCACTGAAGGTCCCATATGAAAAGATCTGTATAGTCCAATATTAAAGGATTGATGCACACAGTCAATCTGTATGCCATGGGGATAAAAACCTTTTTGACCCGTGTAATGTAATACAGGGAGATTGAATTAGACCAAATGGGACCATCATTGAATGCAACTTATGCAAGTCAACCCACGTTGATCAGCATAGATGATGCAAGTTGAAATTACTTAATCCGTTCTAAAGACGTTTTAATTAAAAACGGGTGATCAATAGCAGTCTGTATGCAGGCGTCAGCTCACCTGCGGAAAGCGGGTCACCCATGAACAGCTCTGGCGTGGGAATGCCACTGTCGAAAATGGTCCGCAGGTCGGCCAGGTTTGCCTGAATGACCTCCTTCTCCGTCCCCGGCAAGCCAACTGAATCGTAGCTGTAATTGAAGTCCATTAGCATTTCGAGATGATCCGGGTTCCTTTTGGGGTCGTAGAGGGACGAGGATGGGTCGACGTAGATGCTCGGCATAAGCATCCCCTCCGGCCTGTCATAGTTCCAGAATGGGAGAGTAAAGCTCTCGTCCTGGATCAGCTTTCCCAGTATCCTCTCAAAGAAGTAGAGGTACCAGCGGTGCCAAGGGAGGAAGAGCCAGCTGAAGTGGACCTGGAGAGGGACGTTGAAGCCCACCTGCTTGTAAGCCCCGTTGCAGTAGGCGCAGTGTATTTTCGCCTGCTGGTCGTAGTGCCATGGGTCGTCCTTATCCAGATCTTTCATCGCCTGCACTGCCGCTTTGAACTTGGCCACCTCGTCCTTGTTCATCTCCTGGGCTGGTTTCCTGACCCGGAGTGCACCCTTGTTCGAATTCTGCCACGGGACGATAGGAGCAGTCCTTACTTTCTCTGGCGGGCAGCAATACAGTGGCCCGTCGAGTACTGGGGACGTTGCAATGCCGCAGGCATTCCGGTCGGGGATCGTCACCGGCGACGCCAGGGCCTGGCCGGCGAGACCAGCTGCACCATACAGCCCTCCCAGGCCGAGTAGGACGTCTCTCCGGTCGACCCGTTTCGAAGAAGCAGATTGCTCTTCACCAGCAATAGTCTCATCACCATTGCTGTTACTACTACTACTTCTAATACTACTTGGCCACCCTGTTGTCCTTCTGCTTGTATATACAGATAGGTGCTTTTTGTCAAGCTTTTGGAACTGGGTTTTTTGGTGGGGGGATGAAGTTGAAAGTGGGGTGGTCGTTAGGTGATGAAGAGACATTATCTTTTGCACTAAAAAGTGGATAGGGAAAGGAACAGCGCAGTGAGTTGTTTTTTTACTCCTCCTTTGATAACAGGGAGAGAGTTGTGTTGTTTGCTGTGTTGGGGTTGGGTGATTGGGAAGAAGGGGAGAAAAGATGGCGTTTATATAGAAAAAAAAGTATTCGGATTTGGATCTGGGCTTTACCAAAAAAAAGTTTTTCGGATCTGGATGGATTATTTCATGTTGATCTTTTTTTATACCACGTGATGGATAAGTCTTCCAACTACGTGTCGACCCGTCACATCGTCCTTGTGAAAATGTTCCCCATCATGATGTGGGTTGGTTCACATTCTGATCGCCTTTCTTTACATATCCATCCTGATTCTAATCACAAAACTGTTTACTTTTACGCATTCATAATCACAAAACTGTTTACTTTTACGCATTCATAGTAATAACAAGGAGTGTTCAAAATGTCATCCTCTCCGAACTAACACTTGAATAAATTTCACTTTAACAGGGGTTGTTTCCAATTTAAGATTGAAAGCAAAACCAATAATAGAGCTAAAAAAGTCTTACTTCGATCATTGGTCTTAATCCGGTCATTAGTCGTGTACTTAATCATACAAAAAGGCTAACTCTTATTGAAGTAAAATTTTATGAGGACATCAATAGATGAAATGACAATCACTTTAAACGGTCAAGATTATCACTAGGTGGGCTCCATAGTGAAATTCCAAACATTTCACTCGTTGGAAGTGTGCCATCGACAATAGGGAATCCGGGCTCCCCACCACCAAGTGCATAACACGACATAGTATAACTCTATTCCAAATCTCACCAAGTGATCTTGCACCTGCTTCCCATGTGCAGCAGGAGTAGTGCCCACCTAATAAAAATCTAAACTAATCAAAAATAAATGATCACTTTATTATTAGGATATCTTCAAATTTTACTTCCAAGTGAGTGGGACCACTCACTTGGAAGTAAATTTTGAGGGCATCTCTTAAACATGGCAGGTGTTCATTTTGTCCGAGTTGGATTTTCTTTAGGCACGCCCCACTATGGGTTCCAATTGGGGCAAAATGGCCCCACTCCCCCACCCACAACGAGAGATTTGAAAGAAAAAAAATTAAAAAAAAAACTGATGTAATGAAGATTTTTATTTTTTTAACATCAGTTCTTCAAAAAAATAAATTCACTTATGTTATAAATTATTTTATTTTTTTAAGATACGCCTCAACAAGAGTTTATTTTCCTTACATAGAAGCCCCCCAAGGCAAGTTTCCTGATTTTGCCCCTGGTTCCAATGATTCTGCACCTGGGAGATGACTAGGGGTAACCGGACTCGACCCAATAATAGTAACAATGTGCCCATCCAATTACCTTGGATGCTTTAAACCGTCCTCCACTCATCATCATTTATATCTATATCATCAATGCACGTAACAACTTAATAGATACGGCCGAAAGAGGGTACGGCATCAGTAAATAAATTATTATATATGTTTTTCTTTTTACTTTAATTCAACATCAATAAATAAGGGAGACTACTATTAGTCTTCCATCACATGGCCAAAAAAAAAAAAAAAAATACAAACCCTTTGTCACTCTTGTTATATTGTACAATTTTCATTTTTTGCTCATGATCACGTACCATCTATATAGAAAATACAAGATCATGAAGTCTAAATAAATACATGTAAAAAAGAATTGATGTTTGAGTTTTATTTAGAAGGACAAAGTAAAAATTATGGTATATCATTACAAATGCATAAAAGACAGAACCGTAATTGATTGATCGTAAGATTTGAGCCATATCATATAGATTTTCTACACTGGAATAAAATCACTAACCTTTTGTGAACACAAGATTCTCAATTTAAGTAAGATAAGAGGAATGAATAATTTAAATCTCAAACTAGTAATTCCATTCCTAATATCTCTAACAAATTAATCCAAATATCTCTAAGCACCCTTCTCATGAACGTAAAAAAAAAAATGGGCCCACTATTTAACAAAACAATGTTAAAAATAGAGAGATACTCTTATGAGAGATATCACTCACCTTATTAGAGAGATATATCTCAAACGTGCCCCTGTCCATTTTTATCCCTCCCACAACCCATCAGTTGCCTATATCATCAATGCACGTAAAAAAAGTGAGATGTTTTTATTTCTTAAAATACAACGAGACAACAATAATCAATGAGACACGCCAGGCCACAATTTGCATCCGATCTACCTTTGTGTAGAAAAAAACGTATCCTATTCCAGAAAATCAAAGTCGGTTCTGTTCTAGAAGATCAAAAGTGGTCGGTGAAGGTGGAAAGTGTGGACTATTTGTTATCTTGTCTTAATCATGAGGGGCCCACTGGTGCAGAGTCCTACCCCTTCCAACATCATCCTATAATCAGACCTTATAAACTGCTTAAGATCCTGTCTTAATCACCAGGGGCCCACCCTATAGACTGTTTTTTTCCTGCTAACATCTTCCTATATTCAGACTATAAACACCTTTGCAGCCCTAATAAATAAATTTGTTTCATGTCCAATATGGCCCCTTGGAACTCAGCCTCTGTAGTTGTGAACATGGTCCCATCTTTATAAAAATCGAAACTTGGGCTAGCTTTTTGTGATTTGTGAAAATGAGGCCACCTTTCATAATTATGATGCGGGACCACCTTTATGAATTGTTTATGTATTGAGCCCATCTTTAATTACAACATGAGACAACTTTATAAAATAGAAAATGGAGCCTGCTTGTTTAGGAATTACAGTAAGGGTCAATGTAAGAATTATTGTTTAGGGTCCTGACCCATCTCTAGAAATTATAACATGGGACTCATTTTCAAGAATTACAGTAATGGTGCATCTTTATAGAAATCACAAGGCATGGCCATCTTTTGTGATTGTAAAGATGGGATCTATCTTTGTGATTTACAAAGGGGTCACCTTTGTGATTGTGAACCCACTCACCTAGGAATTATGGTAAATGACGCTCACTTTTCAGAAATCACAACATAGAACCCACCATTTACATAATTAGTTGAAGATTTATGAGTTTATTTTCGTCCAAAATACTTATAAGTTTTACATTATCTGGCTTCATCTGTTTTAACTATAATAAAAAAAACTTTACTAAAACAACAGTCGTCGTCGGCGTATTTTTCTTAGAAGCCTAGAGTCTAATATGTATATAAACTTAAAATATAGAAAACACAATTAGGAGTTTATCCAACACTTTAATATATAGATAAGCTTTAAATTATAAAATAAAAGCTTATTTTTAGAGTTCTCAAACGACCCTGAGTATCCATTACAATTTATGTACCCGACAATATAGTCTCCGTAATTCTCAATGGGTGGATCCACTACTCACAATTAGAAAAGGTAGCCCAATATTATAACTCGTATAAAGGTGGGCCACATGTTATAATTTTTAAAGGTGGGACACATGTAGAATAATTTTTATGTTATAATTTCTAAAGGTGGATCTCATGTACAACAATTCATATGTATGTCCTTATCGCAATTGATACAATGGGCCCACATTTTCATTCCCATAGGTAGCCAATGTTTTAATTCATGCAAAGCGGCCCCATGTTCTAATTCATTAAGGTGAGCTTTATTTTGTAGTTCTAAAGACAATTTACATGTACAACAATTTATAAAGGTGGACCCACATTATAATTCTTAAAGGTAAAGTGGGCCCAAATTTCTATATCTATAAAAGCAGGTCCCATGTTCACAACTTATAGAACAAAGTTAAATGCCGAGAGAGCGCTACACCGCGGGCATTTTTAGGAGAAAACACCTCTTCTAATTGAACTCACTAGGATGCATGATTATCATGAAAGTCGATTGGATAAAAAAATCCATATAAGGCCTATTTAGATGCAAAATCTTAACTCTATATGATCATCCTAACTCTTCGATCTATGGTCATAAAATCTAATGGTTTATAAGTATCATTTTATTATGATCTCAATTTAAAGGTGAGGAAAAGTTGGATGAGTGTTTTGGACTTGTAACTATTAACGGAGTAATAGTGTGTGAGAAAAGGCTAAATTAATTTCGTTTCGTTTCAGCCAAAATTTTTTGTTTCTGCCAAGTGGCTGAAATTTCAAAACTTTTCAGTTTGACTTTCGATCAATTTCGGGAGAAATTCGGGATTTCGGTTGAAATATGAATTTTCGGATGAAATGGAATTTTACTATATAAATTAATTTTTTTACTTTTTTTTACACACATATATTTTGTATTTCTTATATTTTCACAAAATATAATTCCAGAAAAATTACTATAATGGATTAAATCTATATTTATTATTTTTTCTATTTTTTTACTTATATGTGTATATATATATATTATTTTATATTTTTCCCGAAATGTAATTCCTAAAAGTTTCGCCGAAATCCCGAATCGGCCGAAACTTTTCATTCTGTAGGCCATAACGAAATGAGGTCCAAAACGATATTAACAACTATGTTATAGCCCCGCCATGATATTATTGTGGGACCTACCCACATATAAACATATATAATGTAATTTGCCCATTTATGAAGTGAAATATAAACCATACATAAGAATTGCCCCTGGATCACATTGTGGAGTAATGGGACCAAGCATGTGTTGATTACATGATTAAAATGCGGAGCCTACCAATATCAGGTACATGGGTGTATTCTTCTTAGTTCTTAACCTTCAAATGCTTTTACCAATAAAAAAAACCACCTACAAATGCACGTGCTGCACGTGGGTCAGGCACATCGTAGTCGGACTGAAAAGGGAAGAGAGATAGAGATAGAGATAGAGATAGAGATAGGTCATTCATTCATTCGTCAGAAGAAACGTTGGTGTATCTCTTTATCCTGCTGGGACTTTTTTCAAGAGGGAGTGATGACTGATGGAGTACTATTTATTATTCTGTCCACTGATTGGTTTCCCACATGCTTCACGTGAGTGGGGATATGTGCTACTTTTTTTCTAATGTGTGGTTTTTACCATGGGGCCCACCTATCGATGATGATGTATCCAGAGAATCAAAGATGCGCTGAGGCTTCCATGCCGTAGAGCCCATCTATTGATGAAGATCCGGAGAATCAAGATACAAATTCAAAGTAAAACTGGAGTGGGAACGGCCCCTATTGAATTCTATTCTCAACCGTTCAAATAAACTCCCTCCACTATATGGGGCACCCTTAAATTTGACATCAATTGAAATTTGTCTCACCCCTGGATTAACCCTTTCATGGTAAACATGATTATAAATATGCATAATATTCCGTTGTCGTGTTTCTTGTCAAACGGTCAGTCAACGGCTGGCAGCCTGGGACGGCACGGCCCACGGGGCACGGCCTATGTCCGAGGAGCCTGGGCCCGTTGGCCAGTTTGGCACAACCCGCTAAGCACGATAGGCCTGACCCACTAGGCACGACTCGCCTAGCCCGCCCAAAGATAGCTATTTTTAAAAACAAAATCTTCATTTTAACCCTCCAACAACCATACAACAGTCATATAAGGGGTATTTTGTGTCCTTTTCAATTTTACAAAGTCTATGATATACTCTAACCCTCCCATTCTTTTTCTTTGAATCAAAGTTTTATTTACCAAAAAAAAAAAAAACCAAAGGATGTCAATCATTATATAAAAGGTGGGCCCATTGTGACAAAATCACTGGAAATTGGGTCCAAGTAGAACACTAACTTCTTCTGTGCATTTTTTATTTTGGCACCTACCAAACATCAGTGGATGGCTTGGTTTGGCCAGATAAGCTTGAAAAATAGGTTGGGAACTTGAGTCTAATTGAAACCAAACCTAAATTTATTACAAATATTCTTCTCTGGCCCAGTCAATAGTTATAAATTTATATTAATAATCCAAAATATATATATAATGTTATTTTTACTTTTATTAAGAATATATTATCTCATTAAAACATAATCAACTCTAAGTATAATTTAGTCTCCTCACTTGTGCTTCAGACCATGAATCTCATTAGACTCACAGGAGTCTCTTTCGAATGTGTCCAATCAGATATTAGGTCCAACCAACCTATATATATATATATATATATAGCCTTAACCATAATAAATATAAATTTATGTGAGAGAATAAGACTTTTTTAAAAGATTTTTTGTTGAATTAATATTAATTATTTGAATATAAGTAGGTTGAACTTGACCGAACCACTTAAATATCTGTCGTTCTCCATATTTGTATTCTAATTTTTAATTTTAATACCGAACAGATAAAAAAAATTAATCAAAAATGAAAAAATGAAAAAGATACACCGATCACGTCCAGCATAAAGGCCGGCACCCAGCCCGCTCCATCTGGCATGCCCGTCCGGCGCATTTGACATGCCTATCACGAGCCCCTGGTAACATTCCGTACATCCCTTTGAGGGGAAGCATTTTGCAGACCAAACAGCAGATCCGGGCTCTCCATTAACAGGTTGCGCAAAGCTTTGAACCCAAAAAACAGAAAAAAAAAAAAAACAGAGGTATGGACGCTCTTTTTTTAAATTCATTGATAATCAAATCGGGGTCTGGGTCCCGGCAAAATTGGCTGTATACCTGATCCAATGAGGTGAATCTGTGTAAACAGATGTCAGCCACACGGCTGTTTCAAGAAACTGTAAATAAGACTAGAGGCACGGGGTAGGTGTAGAAAGTTATCATCCGCTTTGGCCCATTGAAGAAGTCTTGAACTTGGTTTGCTCTGTTCCTCTACTCCGACTGCATGCCTCATTAACTGTGTACTAGATTATTGCGAAGAACAAGACAGACAAATTCTTAAACTGAGTTACCTCAAACCTGCACTTGGGTTATTAAAATCAAAAAGTCTACTTGGACAAACTTTTTGGTCAGAATTTTGGCCAACCCATATGGTTTCCATTGAATATCACTATGATATTCAATGGAAACCATATGGATTGGCCAAAATTCTGGCCAAAAAGTTTGTCCAAGTAGCATTACTTACAGATCAGCAATTAGACATGCATGCCGATATCATCTTTAAAGAAAAAAAAAATGCATAAATTTTAAATATCCCAATCTCAAGAAACGGTTTTGTATTTCCCATCCTTTTATTGTTTCTTTTTATATATTTCTCCTCTTAGGTGTAGGTTGTTTTGTTATTTGCCATAACCAAAGATTGAAAGTGGGCCTCGATTTTCTTTTTGTTTGCCATGTGTTTTAATTAATCAACCACTTAATGACCATTCAGAGGAAGAAAACAAAAAAATCAACTACTCGATGGGGGCGTACAAGAAACAGCATTGATAAGAATTGATTAATGAGAATTGTCTAATGATACATACAGCTCAAGAAATATTTGAGTAACGGTACCCTCCCCTTCACAAGCAAATGCACTCTGCGTGAAGATGAATGAATCTGAATGCTTCTCTGGCAATGTTGAATAGCATATTCCAATATAATGAAAATATGAAGAAGGGATTGGGTGAGTAATACTCATTCAACTAACCAAGGAGCAATGACGCCTGTTCCTAACATCACCAGTTGCATGGATATTCTAGATGTTCAAAGAGGGAAAACATAACCACGAGGCAACAACATCATATGGAGAAGCTTTCAGCTTTCAGTTGTACAAAAAGGCCAATGTAACATTTACACAAATGATCAATTTCCTGCAACAGAAGCTACATGAGAAGTTTGATAGGTTAAGACAATGTGCTCTACAAGTAAATCATTGAAGCTAAAGCAAATTAGATGGAGTTTAGTTGAATGAACATTTACTTGGATCCTATCTGTTCTCTATCTGAGAGTATCTACAATTAGGAGTACCAGCCCTTGTGTGAGGGAGGATGATGCATAAGATGCCCTTGCCATAACCCAATACCAGTACAATGTGTGAACTTATCTCATCAGCCTCTTAACACCATATGATCGTAACTTACAGGAAACAAATTGTAATTACATCAAATATCTGACGAAAAACTAATGCATTCAATGCCTTGAGGATAGGCCGAGAGTGGAAGTGATTCCTGTTTATGTAGGAGTGATACCTTCAACTTGGAGACTCAGGGATCGATCCTTGGGCATGTCTCTGAAACCAAAGTGCCAACACCACTCAACCATGAGTGTGTTGGTGAGCAACAGCAAATCATTTAAACAAATTAAATTCCCCTCGATGTGTTCCTCAAAAAGCTGCCTTGTGACCTTGTCAATTCTCCAATAGTGATATAGGTTATGATACTTGGAGCGAGCAACAACAAATCATTTAAACAAATTAAATTACCCTCGACGTGTTCCTCAAAAAGCTGCCTTGTGACCTTGTCGATTCTCCAATAGTTATATAGGTTATGATACTTGGATGATAGTGCCCATATACTAAGAAAATGATACTGGTCCTATATACTGCACCAGTACTTGTAGGATACAGTTTAAGGGTATCCTCCTACCTTACTAAGTATCATTATTTCCTAGAATTCTGTTGGTATTCTTTCTAAAAAAAGGTTAAAAGATTGCAATAATTTCATTAACTTAGAGATACACTAAAGGAGAAAAGTAACACTTAGTACAAAAATTTTAATAAGAAATTTATGGTAATGTTAGGATGGCCTAAACATTATTTGTTAAAAATGTAAGCAACAGGGCTAGTGACTAGATAAAGTCATCCAGAGCCTATCAATTTAATACTGCAACTAATAGCACCACTGAGACATCTTTGAATCAGCATCTTTTCTGAACAAGTTATTTGCAAACCAATTATTGCAAGTGGTAAAAGCCAGCATGAATTGTTAACACAGACGTTTGGAATTATTCATTTAGAAATACCTTAGAGATTATTAATTTAACTACACTCTTATATCTTAGAGATTATTTATACAGCTATTATCCACTTTGAACCTTCAAATTATTCATTTAACATATAAAATTTGCAGTATCTTGTATCAACATCTAAAATTTGCAATATGCTACTAAAAGAATGACAGTTACATTTTTAATGTACTAGACTAATTTGAAGATGCCAGTGTAACATCGTTCCTAATGTTTCTTACTACTTTGGCATTCCCACATAAAGCAGCTAAATGGTGTAGCAGGCCACAAATTGTTGTGCTCAAGGCATAAGGCTGTCAAACAGAAACCAAGGCATTTCCTACTTCAGAGCAAAAAGTAGTTATTCTGAATAATAAACTAGATCCAATCTTCAAAACTGGGGTATATTCAGATTGAATATAGATGTACAGCTTCTCTGCCTCCAGGGAAGGATGGCTAAATACAAGCTCGCATGGAAGGAAAAACAGTGTTCACAGAATCATAATAGAAAATAATGCAGAGATACCTTCATCTATTAACTTCTGTCCTTACAAAACTCAGCTGAGCCAAATAATCGCTTTCGGCAAAATCATGCAATGTACGATGAGCCCGTGTTCCTTCACAGTCTGTCTTACATAACTCTTGTCTCAAAGTTCTAAACTCATCAGCACCCTATCAAAAGAATTTCAATGACAGGTTGGGATATATTTTGGTGAAAAAAGAAACTATTCGACAAACCTAATTAAAGTTCAAGACAAGTTTATCAACTCACTCTTGGAAACACGTAAATGCAGCCAAAGGATGACAAAAAAATAATAACTCTAGTTGTAGATTCCCAGATTGGAATCACAAACAAGAAAATGCAACAGGCAAACATATGCAGAAGAAAAAAAAATAGAAATGCCAAAATATATATATGGAAATTCTCCAAAATGCCCCACTTTTAAAACACCCCCTTTTACACCGCATGATCATCACGGAACCCAGACATACACGGTTCCTCACATTGAGTGACTCAATCAGAATGAGAGTTTGCATCACATGCCACAATTCCTTTTTTTAGTTAACACAACCAAACCCATAGCTTCATCGTTGCAGCAATGTGAAATCACCAGAAAGCGTTGCTATATAATGACCATAGCCGTCAATCCTAATCCGACAACGAAAACTATATTTTCCCTATTATCATCATAATTAAAACGTTTATCCTTGCTGTTGTGAGTCCTGCTTCTCTACTTGGGGCCAAAATTTGTCACTTGGCAACCTAACATGTCAGTACACACTAACTAATTCCAAGCCTTTATTGGTCTTCCCCTCCCTAGCTCCTTCTAGCACTGTAGTTCTTTATCCAGAGGCTGTCCCCAATCTTCTACCTGCATTCCCAAACGTTTTCACTTTTGTTCTATTATTGAAGCAACCACCAAACTCTCTTATGTCGTCATGCTACTTTTATCATCCTCACTTCACATGCCCATCTTGGAAATCATTGCATAAAAAGCTAACATTTAGTGACCTCTTATGCTCAATGGCAAGGCCTGTTTAGGCCCCATGATCAATCTCAACCCCACACTCACTACAACAAACACACAACCCCCACCCACCTGCCCACTTCAACACATATTAATGCTAGTCCAAATTTGACACCCATCCAAGTTTGGTAGACCCCAGGATTGATCGTGCAAATTTGGCACCCATTATTTGACTTTATATAACAGCTAGGACCTAGATAACTTTGAGACAAAGCCTGTGGCACAGTGAAAGGTTCTCACTATTAGCAACCTTCTGGTTATGGGTTCATGTTGCATCACCAATAAAATAAATAAATAAGTAAAAGAAGAAATCTGGATAACTTTGAGTCCCTAGAAAATAGCCCTCCCATGATCAAATGGGAAGACTTTTCAAACCCATTAACCTTCCCTCTCCTCTCCCCAAATCACTGGGGCTGTAAGCAATGATACCAAGATACTTCAAAATAGACAAAGTATCGTGTCATATAAAATGTGTCCTTATCATATTCATGGCGTGTCCTTGTTGTATCCATGCTTTAGCTGGACAACATAGGTTGTGAGCGTGATAAGAGTTTTGATTGGTCATTAGGTGAACCTCACAATAAAATAAGATGGTGAAAACTAGTGCTCCACGGCCATTTTTCAGAAACCGAGCCCTGTACATTCAACCTGGAGTCTTCAGATTCATACACATGGTAGGGCCCACCTTCGCAAGATCTGAATCATTTTGGAAGGCATGCCCCACCTTTTACACTTATAATAATGGGCCAAGGCCCACTTCAGGAATATCTACATTCAAAGTGCCAGGTAAACAGCAGCATAAAATCAAGATGATCCAGACCTGTAAGAATTCCAGCATTTGCTCTTCTATAGTACCCCGCATTGCTAGAGTTTCCACACGAACAGGACGCGTAGCACCCATGCGATGAGCACGACTGATCACCTGTTCTTCCATGCTGATGACACACAACAAACAAATTAAGTTGTGGTTTAACAGATAATGAGTGTGTTATTAAAGGCTAGGCAAAAGAAAAGATGTATGTTACAATTTATCACAAGTGATTCAAAGCATACCAGAAAGACCACTTGGACATTGACATTGACACTATTTCAATTTTGGTGCCTACAACAGTGGTTTTTCCTCCTACTATAATAGATAAAAGAGCATGTTTGGATGAGGTAATGAGAGCATCTAACCCAAGGCCCAAGCAATAAGAAGAAACAGCATCAGACCCAGGCATCAGCAGAACTCAGCACTCAATCAGAATTCGAGTAATGAGATTCAGAATTATGCACAGATATTCAAGTTCAATAAGCACATCGGTAGGTAAGCCAATGTAGTGAGGGGGCTATAGCCCATGGCACAGTGAAAGGCGCTCACTATTGCAACGTTGAGGTAGTGAGTTCATCTTACTGATCAAAATTTTAAAAAAAGGTAGCGAGGGACTTTCGTGCTATTCACAGAGCTGGAATAGAAAGAGATGTCAAAGCATGTGGGTCTGCCTATGGAGCTTGTATGTTTTCTTTTTTTCCAATGTCTCGTTTTCAGCGAAGTGTACATCTCTTATATTGGCTTTGTGTTCTGATTGTTCACTCTCCTTTTTAGCAAAATTTTTCACTATTGCCGATCCCAAGAGAAAGGAGCAGCTCCACTTTTGGGATGTAGATCTTTTTAGAGTGGGAAAATTCCTTCTTTTTTTTTCACTCATGGATCATGATATCAACTTTTCTTGTACAGATAATTTACTTTATCATTTCATTTTTACCTTGCCCCAACTTACATGTTAAGTTTTGTTCAGGGGCTGTTTTGTAATTTTATTTATCATACAGAATTGTACAAGGCTGTGTTCTACTTTTTCTTTGAAGGGCAACAGTAAACTTTATCATTAACTTGGGAGAAATTAACAAAGCAGCAAAGCATAAGCCAGGTCAGCGGGGTTTGGTGTTCTTCTAACACCGGTAGGGAGGTGTTGGTAGCATTTTCTTTGCCTGTCGAAGCGAATGACTCCAATAAAGCTAAGATGCAAGCTATTAACCAACCACTGAAAATTTATCTATAGTTCGTTTCAGACAGGGTGATCGTGTAAAGGAATCCTTCCAATGTAATCAGTGGGTTTAATGTTATGTTGGGGCCTTGGAAGTTCCGAATTCCCATTCATTTTAAATGAGATCAAAGCCTTGTCATTTTCTCTTCAGGTGGCCTATCATCTTGTGACTAGGGAAGTCAATTGTGCAGCAGACATGCTGGTCAATGAAGATGTTCCTTTTGTTGATCCTTTAATGTAGTTGTATTTCCATTGTTGCTGCTTGTTTTTTGTTGGGCCTTTGGTGTAACACTCTCGTACTGCCACTTTCTCATAGCCTATCCTATTTGTGGTAATAAAATAAGTTTTTCTATTGATTAAAAAAGCAAAGAAATGAAAAGTACTGCGGTAATGATTTTTGCCTCATTGAATTCGATCACCCAAAGAATCCAAAGAAGACCTTTAGCCTTTCACCATAAAATAACTTCCAATTTTTCACATCAAAAAGTGATACAGATACTGCTGGAAACGCTGGAAACACAGCAATTAGGAGCAATACAAGAACCAGAACAACCTCAAAACTAGTCCTAAGGCTTCAGCTTTTGGGTTAAAACCACGTGACAGATGATATTCATTCAACCAAACTTTCCAGACTCGGGTGCTGCATAGCAAGCTCTTTCAAACATCTAAGCAAAAGACATTTTGACCCCCAAAGGAAGATTGTTTAAACAAATAAGATGAGATCATTTAGTTTGTTCAGGTAACTTTTTTACTACACTGCTTAAGACAGTTTCCTATTAAATTAACAGTACCCTCTAGTCAGATGATCTAATTCCCAGTTCATCAAGGGAATTATTCAGAGAGAGTTAATTTTTTTTTTTATTTTTTTTTTACAATCTCTATTAAATTTAAACTGCTGCTGATTATCATGTTTGTACCAGAGAAAATGAAAGAGCTAAAAATACAACCACAGCTGTAGCCAGTCAATTGATTAATAGCTCTCACACTCCATTGTTTCTGCATTGAATTTGCAGAGTATCCATATGACAGCCCCACTACATATTGCTGCCACATAAAATAGGTAATACTTGTTCACTGTAGATGCAAATGCACAATTTTACTGTCAACATGTACATAGACGTATTACCTTCTGTCCCATATGGGTTCCATCAGAAAGACATGTGTAACAAAGCTCAAGTCAAGACCTAAGGCTGCACTTCCATCCATCAAAAGAACCATACAATTTGCATCATATTGAAAGATCATCAATGATTTCATCTGTGCAGAGGTAAACAGAATTAGACCTGAGGATGTTATACAGAGTTTGAAGATAACTGCATAAAAACATACCTTGTTGCTCGAATGCATTGGACTATACATTCCAGCATACTTGATTCCAGCAATAGTTAACTGTACAACAGTACCAATGAAAAGAGTTGACTATGGAGATTAAACAAAACCCATGCCATTTAAAAGTAGAAGAAATGGAACAAAAGCAAATTGCTACAGTGATTTTAGTTACCTGCTGTTCAATGACATGTATATGCTCAAGAAATTGAGAAAATATAATTACTTTCTCTGGAAGTGTCCTATGACAATCATCATTTGACCCAATTTTGATATTAGATTTCAGTAACATATTCCACTGTCTGTTCTGAGAGGACACAAGAACATCACCAAACGGCATGGCGCCATCAACTTCATCTGCACAGTAGCCCATCTTTCTATTAGCCGCCTGCAAAGCTTTTAACTTTTCTACCAGGTAAGTAACTTTGCTGCTTGATGTTGCATGCCAATCAGGGTCCCAGTCATCCTGTATGAATTCAGAATGAATGATGCCCATAAGTTAATCAGGGCATAAATCATGAGACAATTGCAATCGCTCAAATATAATATGCATACCTGCTTATATGAAGGTTGCAACTCAATAAGATCTTTAGGAACAGGCCACTTTGGCTTAGGATTTTCTGGACGTGTTAATATTTCAGGACTCTGCATCTCATAAGAGCTCCCACAGCCCGGAAGAGTACATTTCTCACTATCCAAAGCAACACAATCAAGGCATAAAAGATGCCTACAGGGTGTGATTACAGGTAAACGGCACCATTCTTTACACCTAAAACAGCATAAGTAGTTTTACATAATTCAGCATTCTACAAACAGGTAAACTCTAAGATCTGAAAAAGGCGCAGGCCTACATACATTACCTGAAACAGCTACCTCCATTCAGGAGGGAATATTGTATAAACACATACTCTTCTGATACAGAATCCAGACCCTGTTCCACTAGTATATCCATTGTTTCCTGAATATCATGACCAGCATCTGATACTTTAATATGCCCAGCCACACAGCAAGATAGCCTGACATTCCTAATTGTGTTGCTTCGAAACTTCCACTGTTTGGGGTTGAGGAGAGATTCAACATGAGATGGGTCATTCCAATCAGCCATTAAAATATTGCGCCGAACAGTAACAACCAGTTCATTGTAGCTCTTTGCATGTTCCTCTGTGAAATCAAGCAGTGTCGCTTTCTTTATGCAAGGAGGAATCATTTGCAAATCTTCTTTCCTGGCACTGATCATGCACCTCTGAAGTAGCTGTAGAAGACGCAACTGCCCGTCCTCCATCTGCATCTCAAATGGCCTGAGGATGCCAGCTTCCCATGACTTCTGATTTTGCCCATAGGCTTCCTCATGAAGGAACTTCAGCATGGGGTGAAGATTAGCCACTTGACTAACAGGTGTGTTTGGAGTTGGCGTCCCTGTCAATAACCACCGGTTTGAAGCCGCCAATGAGACAGCCATTTGCAATTTGTTTGTCAAGCTGAGACTGGAGCCAAGTGTGTGGCCTTCGTCTAACATTACTCTAAGCCAGTGTACTTGCATCAGTACACTCCTTCTGCGTGAACCCCACTCTGCACTCAAACGGTTAAAAGTGGTAATGACAATATCATAGTCCCATGCGAGATTATGAGCAGAGGGCTTTTTTTTGTCAGTCCAGACAAAAATACATATGCGGCCAGGACTGACATGCTTCCGGATTTGGGTTTCCCAGTGGTCGACTAAATTTGCAGGGACAACAATAAGGGTTGCTCTTGACAAATACAATCTAAATAAGTCTAATCGCTTGGTGAGAGCAACTCGCAGTGCAGCTAAGTCCAAAGACAAGTTATCAAGGTTGTCTGGATAATGCCACCTAGTTGTACCTTTTCTAACCCTTCTTATGAGGCCAAATGCCTGGAATATTTTATGAAATCCATGGACATCCATGCTTGAGGTGAGCCGTGTATCGGCGACAGGACGTCTTAGCCCAATTGTTTCCATCTCCACAAGTTTTTCATGTGAGAGGTTAGCCAGCCAAGTAAGGGCTTTCTTTGTTTCAGAATTTAACAGTGTGCAGTGCTCCTTAAGCATACTTGTAAAGAACGATATGTTTTGTTCTTTCCCTTGGGGTGTTCCTTTAGTGTAAAACCCAGGCAAGTGTGTTACACACCGATTGTAGTCCCAAGACTCCTGAGGGATGGCACAACTCTGATGGAAGGGGTCACTGTTCATATTGCAAAACCACGCAGCTGTAATATCTGGTATGACTCTCTCGGGAAGCTTCCTCCACTTGCTACAGGCATCACACTGAACCCAAGTCTCATTTACTTCAGAAACCACCTTAGCATTCTTCATGCGCTTTCCCAGTGACTTACTTCCTTCATATGAGTCCAGCAGGTTTCTCTTCACATGACTTGTGCTCTTGGCATCTCTAAGTGCACTTTTTGCTGATGAAGACCGTGGCCTCTTGAAACATGAGGACGAATCGGTTTGCCATGGAGATACTTCAGAACACATCAATCTGACCCGCTTTGACAAGGGGGTCGAATTTGAGTTCACTGTGGAACTTAAATCTGGCGAAGATTTATCAGGATAAACCTGTCCCCTGCGCCCACTTTGACCCATAAATCTTTTCCATGATGACATAAAGTTAACGTTGGTAAAATTTTCAGCACTAAGTTCATAGTATCCACATCGGCGTTCAGGATTACACATACTCCACATAACTTCTGCTCCTTGTGGTGGGTCCGCCAATGTTCCATGTGTCTTCAGAATAAGGGAGAGAGCCGTTATGGTCTTTCCTAAACCTGGCTCATCACAGAACATTCCTCCACGGAAATCCATAATGGTGGGGGCTATCCCAGTGGATATTTCACCAGAGATGGAATTTATATAAAAGTGGAATCCATCTTCAGTTGAAAAATCCATAAACAAAGGATGTGCCAGGACCCCAGCATTGCGTTCCCGTTGTAACATCCACTCTACTGCTGCCTGCTGATGTGGAAAAAGCTTAAGTTTCACGCATGGCGTGATGGGAAGAGCCAAGGACCTCAGATGGTGACAGGTGGCGGCAACTCTTACAAGGTCTTGGGGCCCAAGAGCAGTTAAGACATTAGTTAAAACATCATCAGAGACATCCCATATACCAGAACCAACAGAAGCACTTGCAGGATTTATTCTGGTAGAATATGTATTTCCCCCCTTGCCAATAGCAGGTAAACTTTTAAAAATTTCATGAAGCTCAAATAACCTTCTTTTAGCTGAAACAGATCTATTGCAGTGTATTTTGCAGCCAAGAATGTGACAATCCGAATTGTTCCAAATCATATCATCATCTCCAAGAGTATATTTATCATTTACATTAACAGAAAGCAATGAATTTCTCTCCTCCCAGTTGCAGCTGTAATAAATAAGTTCCTGGATTGTGTTAGCAGGGTGGATGAATAATTGCACATTGAAAAGATAGCAAAACCTTTCAATTTAGAGGAAACGTCAGCTATGAACTGGTTGCAATTTTTGAAATTGCAAACCCTTCTCCGTGAGGCCCATACCAATGCATCACAATCAAATGGCCAGAGTGAGTTTGGAGGCCCGTAACATGGATTGTAGATGGACCAGTTATCAGTGAAATCCAATGATTGTAGCCATCTATTTAAGCAGCAAACTTCAGAGCTAAAGCTCGTATTGAGGTTATATGCATGCTTGGAAGGATTGTGGAGTAACCAAAAATGATAGAATTAGGAGCAATTACATAAGAAGAAATATGCAGGTAATTGCAATCAGGAAAGGGAGAAAATCAAAGAACATTGTTTGAGATGGATTAAGCATGTTCACAAAAATCCAAAACAGCCACAAATCAAAAGGTTAGGCTGCTGGTGGAAGGAACAATGAGGAAAGTGAGAGACCAATCGAGACATTGGTAAACCATTAAAGAAAGACATGTCAAAATGAGGAGCGACCAAGAACACTACTACAGCTAGGATCAAAAGACAGAGCAAAACTCAAAGAGGCAGCCCATATAGATAAGTCACACAACAATGAAGACGAACGTGATGGTCCCTCCATAAGTCAGAGGCTAACATAAACACCATATAGAGATTATCCCATTCATACACCTGCACACACAGAGACCGGCCTCGCCCTCTTGTTTGTATTATATAGATAGGTACAATGATCATAGGTTGACCTTTTGGCCAACCCCAAATTGATGGAATATGGATTTGATTATGATGGTGATGATGATGATGATCACTACATTGCCATTAAACTTTGTCCCATTAAATAGATGGTCATAGTCATTGAATCAAGTGAATTTTTGTACATACACTGACCTTCCATTCCCAGCCGCATGATTGCATTCATTGAGATGAGCCCCACAGCCTAGCCAAACTTTCCCTTTAAAATCATTGTTTATACCCAATTGTAAATTGAGATTGTCAGAAATAGACGGTCATTCATGTTAGGAGAACATTAATATATATGCCATCGAAGTAAATTAGAAAAGACAGCTCCATCAATTTATCAAATTGCCTATAAATTCAAGCATCCCTCGTTCACAGCACAACACAACACACCAACAATTACATGGAGAGATGGAAAGAGAGCGGTTTCTCACCTCAAATGCTGAAACAGTGAAGCTGCCATTGTTGGAGACTTAGGGAATTGCCAGCCCGACCACACCGCAAGCGGAAGATACACATCGACGAGAACCACCGCCCTCGCCTCGCCATCCCGCACCAAAACCCTAACCACGCTCGCCACAAACTCCAAACACCTGTGCCCCCTCAGCGAATGCAGCTGATGAACCGCACTCTCGCGCTTATAAACAGTCCCAATCCTCCTCTTCCTCCTCCGCGACGACGACGCAGAAGAACCTCCGCCGCCACATTCGCTCGATAACGCCTTGATCTGCCCCAGATCAGGCGTCGAAACCACAGCATCGTGGCCGGAGGGTTCTTCTCGATCGACTCCGGAGGCGGCATTGGCTTCCGGCGGCGAGAGGAGGATGCCGTCTTCGGTGCGGAAACAGATCTCGGATCCGTAGGAGAAGAGCGAGCAGCGAGCGCCTGGAGATAGGGTTTTGGGCTGTGGGAGCTTCGGGGAGAGGACGATGCGGAAGAAGCTGCATAGCTTATGCTGGTGGAGAGGGTCGTCTGGAGGAGGATCTGCCATTGAATGACAGAGCTAGGACATTAGGGTTTTGGATTCTGAGCTTTGACGAAGCGATGGAGATAGCGAAAAAAGCGGGAGAGAAGTCGTACGAGGACCTCTTCTGTACTTTAATGTTTGATGATGAAGTGGGAACCACTTTCGCGGTTGAATAAAATAAAACATGGTAAGTTTCCGAAAAACGCATTCCCGAAGAAAATAAAACCAATATGGTGGTGCGATGGACTACTAGACAATTTGAAGTCCTCAGTTTCTAGTTGATTGGATTGATGGCCCCACTGGATGCATGCTTCGATGGTAGCTCACATTTAATTTGATCGGATGGGCTCGTTTGGCACTTTCGCAGTGCAATTAAGTTTCATTTTACATAAAAGAGGTCACATCAAACACGTTTTATCCAAAATTCTTTCTTTCTTTTTTATATAAAAAGTCAAATAGCAACTACTTTTATATATAGAATAAAAAAAAATCTACTTTTCCATACAAAAAATTAAAAAATTTTCATAAGAAACAACTAAAAATAAAATATCATTATAATTCACTTATATTTTATTCTTTCTTTAAAATCAATTTTACTTGACTTAACTGTATTAGTAGAGTTACCAAATTGACCAGTTTTAGGGAATTGGCCTAGGACCACGGTTTGCATCCAAAGATCATGGGTTCGAAACTACACTATCACGTTAGGACCACAGGAGAATTTTACCCGACTTTTTCTCTTGGGCCCGTATGAATTATTCTGACCCAAATAGCTGGATACCTGTGTTATAAAAAAAATATTCAATTTTATTTTGTTTTACTCTCCCGATTAACAAACAAGCTCCATTAGTAAGAAAAAAATTGAAATATCTGAGTCCATGTTTTTCTGCAATAATTTTCAATGGAAAGAACTATAGAATAAACTTTTTATTTTTAAATTTCTTATAATTGTGTCTATAAAAAGTAAAAAATATGCAGCGATGAACCCAAATAATCAATCCTATTTGATATATTAGCTCATATATAAAACGCTTCAATCGAATCATGTTTTAAAAATTAAAACCATGGGTTTAGCTCCACGTGGTGAATTAATAATAAGCAAATACATATTTCATACTGTCGTCACTGTCATCAAAGCTTTATGTCAATGAGCACGCAATCTTTTCTTTTTAGCAAAAGAAAGAAAAACGGACAAGCTTTTCAATTGAATTGACCACATGTAACTTTTTATTAATTAATCGAGTTTTTTTCCTTCGATAAATACCAACGTACCTATGCACACAACCCAAGTTCATCAACAACTTAATTTGGGATTGATACTTAATTATTTTTGTGAAGAAGCATTAATATTTATAAATTAAAATGGTATAACCCTAATGGATATTTCAATTCGCATAAATCACGGTTTCCACTCGAAAATTATACATTCGTGAGGTACCAACATGTATAGTGGTGATCGAACATGTTTGCTATCCAATACTATGCAATAATGTAATATATATAGCCCGCAGGATACCAAAGCTGACTTTCTACTTTTGCTGCATTTAGTTTTCTGCTGGATACTCTGGTCACAGTGGAACAGTATTGCTAAATGCTGTGTGCTGATGTCAACCAAGGCCAACTGAACTGAACATTAACGGCCGTTGGTTTTCAAAATTATAGTTTTTTCTGGGTTGGTAATAATAAAACATAAATAAAAAGTTTATACGTAGGTAACAGTTCGATTAACCGGTCAATTTAGAAAAATCGTTAATCGAACCATAACCACGGTTTTTTATTTTTAAAAATTATAACCGTATCCATAAAAACCGTGAAAAACCGTAACTGCGGTTAACCGTATTAAACGGTTCGGTTATGGTTAATAACCGTGGAATGCCTTCCTCACATAAGGGAATAAATGTGAATAATTGAAGGTAAAATGACACATAAAGAGCAATTAAATAAGGTAATATATATTTCATTTAACCTCCTTTTTTTTTCCTTTTTTTTTAAACAATACGATTAACCGCATACGGTTAACCGAACCGTATTATACGGTTCGGTTCGATTAATAACCGTGAATTATTATAGAAAATCGTGACCGAACCGTGCGGTTTTTTTATTTCATTAACCGTAACTGTAACCGAACCGTGAAATACGGTTATTAACCACGGTTCGGTTCATTTAGACGGCTTTTCAAAAAAAAAATTACACCCCTACAAGTAAGATTGTAATATCATACGATACATAATTTATAAAATATAAAAATATCAATTAATTGTCACAATATTGACAAATTGGATATGATTAGTGTTTTTTTTATTTCTTAACATTATTACATTATTAATATCTCAAGAACAACATATTAAAAATAAATGTGTTTTCTACTTGGGCATCGTCAAGGTGTAAAGATATTGGAGGAATGCATTGGCATCAAATCTTGGGCGCTGCCATGATGGTTCCATACCCGAATCTTTTGGATATATATATATATATTGCCAGAAAAGGATTTTCAATTTTTTGAGCTGGACAAATTTCTCTGGTCCGGCCTAAGAGAGAAGTCCAGTAAAATCTATTTGGCACCCAGGTGGGTAACACTAGTAGACCCAACATTTGGTACCTAAAGATGGAGTAATCGATAATCGAAATCAGGACCTCTAGCTTCGGAAGAGAGAATAATCGTAGTCCTAACTACTTCGGATAGATCTTATTTCAAATCCATATTCAACACAAAACCTATGAGTCATGACCCCATGTCACAACTCCAACTTATATAAGTGTGATATCGAATGATATAGAATTAAAGCTAAAAGATGAATAAAACTCAAGCTATGTAAGCTCTTATCACATGAGATTTTATATGTATTTAAATATAATTGTCCTAGTTTTGGATCCCTGATTGGTAGATCGAAGGATTCAATTTTCTAATCCGTATGCATGGATTGGGAGAAATTTTAAAATTTTACGACATCCAAAAGAGGTTTCATCTCCCCTTTATTTAAATAGGAGACTTTAAATGTTTAAATAAGTAGCAACGTAAGATATTACATTTTGAATTTATGAGATATCAAAATTTATTATAAAAAATATAAGCATATATTCATGTATATTTATATAAAAATTGTCAACACATCTTCAATCACAAATACAAGTGATCAACATCAACAATAGACTATTACAAATATAAAGTTAAAAAATTCATTCAACAACGACTTAAAAATAATAACAACATCAATAATTACTAAAGAAGATATAGAATAGAAAATTTTGTTAATATATATAATATTAGTAATAAGAAATGCACTCAAGTTTTTGTTACCTATTGATAATTTCAAAACCTAATAAAACAAAGCCACCCCATTTGTACTTGTTTGTGCAATAGGAGGTTTAAAGTTTATGCAGATTTTTATTTCCTCATAAGAATGGAATTTTGTATTTTTGTAGAAAATCAAAGTTCTCTTTATTAAGGAAAAATGATTCATTTTTTTCTTCTATGCAAGGAAAATACATCACGCCAAACAACATAATATTGTTAGCAAATAAAATCATATAAATGTGCAATCCTCTCATTGGACAAATGCACCATTTTGTTTTTTATGTTCATATAGGTCAATGGTCATTTCAATCCCTCCGCACAAATTTCTTCTCTACCCCTTTGAAGTAGCACCAATACCATTTTAGAACTGATCAAACAATTTTTTAGCTTTAGATTAAAAAAAAATCTATAAACATCTTAACTTTAAGAGTCATACATTATGAGACTTTAAAACCACAGGCTAGTATGATTTGATCACAGTAATAATTGGCCCACCTTGGATCAATTATATATCTCTTAATTTTAAGTCCATGTGAGCAAACGAAAGTGTAATTTATGGTGGGCCAAACCTATGGTCATATGTTTAAATAACCAGATCAAAAAAGGGATGCCTATAAGATTCGACAAAAAAAAAAAAATCCAACCTCAAAATATTTGTATCACAAGTTCATCCATGAGGTGATCTACCAGAAGATCGGATTTGATTTTCGTTCACATGTGACAATTTTCTTATTTTCGTTCACATCTGACAATCTTTGAATATAGTAGAGCTGTATTTGGAAACTAAAAGAAAATGATATTTTTTAATGAAAAATTTATCAATGTGAATTGTATAGAGGTGGGCCCCGAATATTAAAATAAAAAGATGACAATTTTGAAATGATGGAAGATAGATGGTGTTGAGAGAGATAATAATTGTAGCAAAATAGAAAGATTTTAGGGGATATTGATTGAGAGACTTTATGAGATAGAGGATATGGATAAAGATATTTTTTTGGAGAACAAATAGCGGCATGTGATGACATGGCACCTTAAAGCACCCTATGTTTTTTTCCATATTTATTTGAAAGGAGAATGATTGGGTTGATGAGGTGGCACCCCTCACGGCCCACCTCCCCCTCTGATTTAATATATATATATATATATATATATAATTGGATACTCATATGCATCCCTGGATATTTGACGCTATTGTTATGAGTTAAGACTAGCACAACCAATGACGGACTCAGGTTTTGGGTTCTTCATTTGGGTGGTGCAGGCGCAATGGTCAAGGTTAGAAAACAAATAATAAAATAATAATCTTAAGAAATTATTTAAGGACTTTATAGAATCTCGCGGGTGCATCAATTGGGATTTAACTCACCCTTGTTATAAACTTTCAAAGATCCTTTTTATCTTAAATTTGTTGAGATTCAATTTGATGGTGAGTAAAGGTCGCAATAGTGTCAAATTGGGCCTGATACAGAGCCAATCAGATAGCAATTAATGCAAAGGGATTACACTGATGATATGATGCAGGTTCAAATGCGGCCCATAGAAAATATTTAAGTGAGAACTAATTCCCACCTATTATATAATAACATTTTTGCGGGGCCCAACTAGTAATCCATCAAAACCTAGCAACCAATAGGGAACTCTATGATAGTCACTAATTCCAATGATTGGTATACATCCGAATGGACTAAACCGTTGGATCGAAGGTTACATATTTTTCTGAATATGAAGCCATTAAACTCATGGGCCACAGATGAAGAGATCAGGGGCATAGGCTTGGGGTCAAATTTGTACTTGAAGCAGTCTCAATTAGATATTTCCATCCTCCGATCCCATCTCCAAACGTGGGCCCTACAAAAAGGTTATCATATAATGAATGAGAACTAGCCCTGCTATCCTCATCTGTCATTTTACAATGAACAATAGTCAGTAGCGGATCAATTATTTCCAAACACACGCAACTAGGGATGTAGATGAGTACATGATTATCTGATTACCCGGAGGTTCTGACCCGTTAAAAACCGGGTCTGGATCCTTATTTATGCCCCGATAAGTAAATGAGTTAGAGTCCGGTTTCACCTTGGTTCGGACTTGTAGACCCGATACCCGACATATGACCTCAATTTTCGAAAATCTCCCTTAAGAATAATGTTTTATTTTATTATATAAATATAATTATCTATTTAAACCTGGACCCGGATCAAAATCCCTCATAAATATGGTTTTAGTTCCGATTTCGGAGCCAAGAAACCAGTTCCGGGTCTGGTTCCGATTTCATCTTCTTTGATTTCAATTTCACATCCACCGTGGACCTGGACTAGAACCTACCCGTTTACAACCCTACAGGCAACCCTTGCTCTGCAGTCTGCACCAAGCTCACAGTTTTACACATCACAAATCACTGGATTCAATCTCATCACAAAATAATTTATGGCTAAAACGTCATTAAACAAAGGCTGTTGACTGGATAATGGGATACGAGCATCTCTAGATGCTCAGGGTCCCTTTCAACCTTGTTGGTGAAAATTTTCCTCCTGTAAAGGTATGTAAAAGCAAAATTTTCCCTGCCCATTCTTGCTCACGAAATCCAATCCGATACAGTTACTACCTTAAATCGAGAATCCTACCTGGCGTGGTTCATAGTTCTCATCTTTTCCTTTTCCTTCATCTCAGACGATTTGATCGGAAACTCGCAGGGAGATCTTTTCATTGGTTTTTGAGGATTCCATGGAGTGAATTCTTTCTTTCTTTCTCGCACAGGGAAGAGTAGAAGAGCCTGCGATTTTGTATTGCAGATGGCTTCTATCGTTGGGCAATTCGTTTTTCCATCCGAGAACGGGCATAAAGTTTGGGAAGATCCCTCTTTTATTAAGTGGAGAAAGCGAGATGCTCATGTTACGTTGCGATGCCATGATACAGTTGAAGGTAAAAATGCAATCTTTCTACTTTTACATGCGAACAAGTTGATATAAGATGATCCAAGCAGAGACCCGGATCAAATCATCACATCAGATAACTAGGGGGAATAAGTTATTTGAACTTTTGAACTGTTTGTCATGTTACAGGATGTTTATGATAGATTATTTGATTACTTGAACAGGATCTTTGAGATACTGGTATGAGCGCAGTAAAGTGGATTTTCTTGTTTCCAATTCGGCTGTATGGAATGATGATGCAGTTGCCAGTGCTCTTGATTGTGCTGCTTATTGGGTGAAAGGCTTACCTTTTGTGAAGTCCTTGAGTGGCCACTGGAAGTTCTTCTTGGCCCCAAATCCTAAAAATGTTCCTGTTAAGTTCTATGACAATGCCTTTCAGGATTCTAGTTGGGCTAATCTGCCAGGCAAGTGTGATTGAATTATTTTCTGCTTGCCGTACCAAGCTTGCTATGAATTCTTGGAATTCTGATAAAGAAACGGGCCCTTACTGTCCTTTTTTTTCATGAACTGTTTTTCTAGATGAAAGTGTTTGGCCTTTTGGTATATAATTCCAGAGACATGATTTATTGCAGTGCCCTCTTTTACTGTAATTTTCTTTATTGTTGCAGTTCCTTCCAACTGGCAGTTGCATGGATTTGATCTGCCTATCTACACCAATATTCTTTATCCATTTCCTCTTACTCCACCTCTTGTCCCGGAGGATAATCCCACTGGCTGTTACAGGAAATACTTCAGCATTCCAAAGCAATGGGAGGGTATGACCACTAGAAGGATGTTCTTTAACTGTTGTCACTGCTGATCATGAGTATAGGAGATTTTCTTTTTCTTTCTTAATTTTCACCTTTATCTTGCATACCTATTAGAAAAAAGGCTAAGGTTTGTAAGCGATAGTTACAATAACATAAATACGATTTTTAAATGATTATGATGACATAATATTCTATGGTGATCAGATACAGAAATGAACATGGACATGGATACTGGGACTGGAGATACAACTCTGTAATTCTAGAAATTTTGGACATGGATAAGGATATGGCTGTCCCAATTTTCTTCTTTTAAACATTTATGAGTTAATGAAATTATTGTTGTTTACATTTCTTTCTATATATTTTTATGTTAAAAAATAAGAAAGCTAAAAGAACGATGTGAAATAATGGACCTGGTAAGTAGGACATGCTAAGCTCATACTCTAGAAATATCGGTACTTTAGATAGAAGTGTCGTATTGGTCGGACAGGGATAAAGAGCATTTGCTCTGGATTTGGATTAATATCTTGTGTGATACTTATATATCATTACGATGTTTTGTGTCAAAGGCTTGCCTTGCATGTTGATTTATGCATGTGATATATCAATTACAAATTGATAGGTCGGCGCATCTTGCTGCACTTTGAAGCTGTTGATTCTGCCTTCTGTGCTTGGGTAAATGGGGCCCTTGTTGGATACAGGTTTGTATTTTTTACTTATTTCGTTGTGGATTTGCCACGATTATTTTGTGTTTCAGTATATGCTTTTCATACCTTTTTGTCACATTATCACCAATCCTGGCAAACCATGAGTTTCTTTCCACTAGAGATATTTTCTGTTTCTTTGTGTAAAATAGTTGTGTGCATTTTTGGCCATACAACTGTGGAGATTTGATTAGACAATCAAAATTTTTTGTTCTACTTTACAAACTCTATCGACTTATATTAAACTTCTTGGTCTTCAGGAATTTATACAGTGTGCCATGTCCTGTTTGTAGTAAGTGATTATGTCCATGTCATTGGTGTTTAGGATAATTCATATGAATGTTGGGACAACTGGTTTGGCCATAAAAATACCTTCAATTGGGTTTCCTTCATCACCATTTTCATGTCAAAAGCAATCTATTGGTCTTAGATATCATCAACTGCTCCATTCTTTTAGGTATGTTTAAAGATGATTGTTTTTGTGCTGGATAAGGATATCCTGGGTGGTACTCATCACCACTCTACACAGGACAGCAATCTTTTGATCTTGGACATCTATTCAGTATGTCCTATCGTAATGATTTAGGTCACAGTACTAATGACCATCCATTAGGTACGTCCTTGGTGATTGGTCTTGACCACAAATACCTCATACCTGTATAGTGGTGTTACTCGATAGAGATGCTGGAAGTGAACAAAAGTCATAAACTATCTCATAGTAGGGGCGCGACTTGGTTTAGGTGACGGACCTATCCCAGTTTTAGATTGGTTGGATTGGGCAAATTCATGTGTTGATTGCTCTCAGGTATGAAAATATCAACCTGAATGGAACCTGGATTTAGGCTCGGGTCAAGTCCTTGGGCAAATCAACTCTCATGCATGTGTTTGTAGTCTTTAATCATAAATAGGTCTTTAGGTGAGGTGGAACATGTCCTTATTCGGTAGTGATGGAAGCTCTTGCTTGTTGGATAAGATCTCATCGAACCTTTTATTTTGTAATTTAGGAGTTGATGCAGTTGCCTATTTCTTGCGATGATGTTAACATGTTTTTAATTTCCAATGCAAAAGGCTTCTTTAACCAATCTCTTGCTTTTGGTCTTCACCCCCTTTCTTTTTCACACACATACAACACCAATACCTCTCTCTCATTCTCATTGATGCTAGCATGTGCCTTTTGTTATTGACATTCTTCAGCTCTCAGAGAATTTCTCGTGTGAGCCTAATCTTCATGTGGTATATATTGGGTGTTCATCAAATGGTGTCAAAAGAGATCAGCCCAACATGAAATCTGAACTCTCCCTCCATTCAAAACTCTCTCTCTCTCTCTCTCTGAAGAAGAAGAAGAAGAAGAAGAATTGGAGATGTTGAGCCAGGTACCTAGAGGCTAGAGACCATAGTTACCTAGTTCACTGGTAGGGCCCTCAAAATTTCAACAGTTCATTTGAACAGTTTCACAGTTTGGCTTGCTAACTGTTCTCATACAATTCTCTAAGCTGAGTCCTATTGATCTACCAGTGGGGCTGCCTAAGAAATCCAAGCCACTCAAAACACTATGCCCCTATGTTTCAACACTGGTTCATATCTAATCCATAAACTGTCTCCTCCTCAAGATTGATCACCTGTAACACATGGGATTTTTTTCGGGGCACTGAGAGTGTCCAAAAAGTGCTGTCTACCTAAACCATCCTCTCAATTCTTCCGAGCTTTCTTTGAATACTACATCTAGAATTATTGCACCTTGCTTAAATGCATCACCTGATCAAAACTAGATGTCACATTTGTTTAATTAACAAGTCAAAGTATCATTTATCAATACCACACAATGAGATCATAATATATATACATAAATATGAGGATTTTACAACTTTTGTCTTTTGGTAGGTTCTCTTGTACGTGGCGCCCTTTTTTCTATACATTCTGACGGAAATTTGTTTCTTTGAATTACCTACTTTTAATAGAACTTCATTTTTATGCATTATGCCAGTCAGGACAGTAGGCTCCCTGCTGAATTTGAGATCACGGACTACTGCCATCCTTGTGGTTCGGGCAAGGAAAATGTATTGGCTGTTCAAGTGTTCAGATGGAGTGATGGTTCTTACCTAGAAGATCAAGATCATTGGTGGTTATCTGGTATTCATCGAGATGTGCTTCTTCTAGCAAAGCCTCAGGTTGTTTTCCCATTTAGTCTGGCATCAATTTTTTTTTTTCATTTTGAAATGTGCTTATAAATTGGGTCTATATGTATAAATAGGCTAACTAGCAGCTTAAAGCACTACTTACTAAACTATGACCTAATTAAAGAATGGTAAAATAGGTGAAAAGAAAAGAATAGTGAATGTTATGAGAACTTCTTGAGATAAGCTTTTTTTGGTAGTTTAATCTGTATTTGGTACTAGAATTTTTGAAATCCCCTTTTTTTTCTTCTTTTTTCCTTCTTTTAAGATTCTTTATTCTTATGTTTTTGGGCTGCATTACTGTGCATGACATTCTAAGGGTTTTCAAAAAAAAAAAATAGGGCCCGGAATGCTAATACTGCATTAGCCCACTGCAGAAAGCTAGTAGCTGAAAATCCACAAGTAATAAGGTAGATTTTCATTTTATAGATCATGTTCAAGAGCAGAAATAAGTATCACTCCAGAGATTTCCAAATAAAAAATAATAATAATAACTTAGGAGATTAGATTTTTCTTATTGCCTTTATTTGATTTGACTGAGCAGGTGCCCTATTAAATTTTAAAATTTCTTTGGGACAGTTGAAAGCAAAACAAAGTGTTCCTGATTCCTAGTCTCCTTTTATGTTGTAAGTTTGTGAGGGGTTGCATGATCATAACCAGAGGAAATGGTTGGTTTTGCAGGTGTTCATTGGAGATTATTTTTTCAAATCAAGCTTAGATGAAAATTTTCTGAATGCAGATATTCAGGTAAAGCTATAACTAATCTGGAAACAAGTATTATCCTTGAATTTGAAGAAAGTTCCTTCATGTTTTTCTAATAATGTGCTTTTAGCAAGGTTTACTAGATATATATATATCATCATCATCATCATCATCAAACCCTTGTCCCAACAATGTTGGGGTCAGCTACATCAATTTTGTTTCCATCCATGTCCTCTTCGGCCTACCTCTTCTTGTGGAAGGGCCATCAACATGTATAGAAGACTTTTCATCACCAGGTAGTTGCTCGCCTGTGTTGGACATTGTCCAAACCATCTCAAACGAGTCTCTTTTAATTCATCACGTATTGATGCTACCCCTAATTGCTTCCGAGTGCTCTCATTTCTGATTCTATCTTTTCTAGTTTTATCACACATGCATCTCAACATTCTCTTCTTTGCTTTGTAGTGTTGCTAATGTGCAGTCTATCTGTTCATTCCCATCAAATGTATTTCATTATATGGATAATAATTGCTGGCACAGTGTAAGCTTCGAGGCCCTGGAGCCTGGAGGCAGTACTTGATGCAATGACATTTGCTGCTATTCTCCAACCACAAAAATATCTAAATAGGTAACTGAACTATAGTAGCAGGCTTGCTAAATAGGTTGTATTCCTATAGAGTTGATTTCTTGGATTAGTATTTTCCCTCCCTATAAGGACAGGGTGTCCCCTTCCAGGCACTAATTTTGTTAGTAACGTTGGAGGACATCCCCTATACATCATCACTATCATTTGTTTTGGTGGAAATAACTGCACCTAAGTAGGTGAAAGCATTTATTGTTTGGCTAATATTGGTGACCTCCTTAACCAGGTGTGCTCAATAAGTTGGACCTTTTATAGAAATCATAATTTGAGATTTTTGTTTATTAAGAAGTTGACCCGACTTCCTAGCAGAAAGGTCCAAGGCTCTTGAAAGTAGTGTTTCAAAACTCAGACTGGGCCCCTAACTTGGCCATAGAATTTGACTGATGTGGAACTGTGGAAATGAACCAGTAGCTGAATTGCATGGTGTGTGCTGCATTTCTGCAGTTTGTTTGACATGTCAATTGGTTTATTTTGATGGTTCTATTAGATATGCTGTGGTGGTTTTGCTTGTCCAGTGTCTGGATTGTCAACTTTTCCATCAAACAGTTAATCAATTATTTTTAAGTTGCCACCTCAGGGTTTCTTTTGTGTTCCTCTACTTGTCAATCATGTTGGACTAAGTACTAAGTTGACATTTTGTTTGTAGTGGAAATTGCCTCTTCTTAGAAATGTATTTAATGTTTTTTTTTTTCGAACTACATAAAATCTTCTTTTTTTTTGTTTCTATTTTGCTCAAATAATTGTTCAGGTTGAAGTAAAGATTGATGTTTCAAGGGAGAACTCCACAGACAGTATTCTTTCCAACTTTTCTCTAGAAGCAACCCTATATGACTCTGAAAGGTGGTATGACACTGATGGAAACATCGATGTGTCTTCTTTTAATGTGGCTCAAATGGATCTCAACCCATTCCCTAGTCCAAGTCTTGGATTTCATGGATACGTTCTTGCAGGAAAACTGGAAAAGCCTAAACTTTGGTCTGCAGAGCATGTGAGGAGCACTTCAAAATCTCTCTCTTTGTTCTTTCTGTTTTAATATCTTTGAAGTTTTGTTGGGAATAATTATAAAAATCTTATATAATTGATTAATGTGTTCTAGCACTTCCCTCTTCTTTTGTTTTTTTTTTTTTTCCCTATTTGATCATTGATGCTTCGTGGTTGATTTTATTGCTAACGGAGACGTTATGTGAAAGAAGTAAAGAGTAATGATTCTGCCTCTATCAAACTCTACATAACTAGCAAGAGAAAGATCCAGTAGACAAATAAAGTTATGGAGCGAACTTTTTTGTAAGCCTTGTCACTTTTGCAAGTCCCAGTCACTGTGTTTAATCTTAATTATTATGTTGACTTTTTAAAATCACGATGATATACATTTTAGTTCTCTAGTGCTATTTTTTTTTCAACTATTCCTATTTTCTTTCCATTCTTGCTTTCTTGTAGACAAGGAAGACTTGGATAGAGTGAATAACAATTATTTGGTTTTCATTATGGTATATATATTTTTTTATTACTGTTTCCATGTATAGAAAGGGCAGTGTAGTGCAATCTATATGGTGGCATTGTTACCTATAGTTTTGCTTTCTAAATGACTGGTTCTTCTACAATGTGCAAATGAAGGAATTTATTGAATTCATGGTTCTAGAAGGTTGCATGATTGGCCATTGATTCCATGTATTAGGGATATAAATGGGTTGGGTTCAGGTTTGGTCCAGGATGGACCCAGACCTGACTTAGGTCCTGCCTAAAGGACCTGGGCCTGACGCCATACCTAACTTTGGATGGGTGACATTTCTGAAAATTATAAAAGACTAGCTCTGAGTGAAAAGTACCCACTGAGATAATTTCTGAGGCCAATAAAGAGCAAATAATGAATGTGAAGGTAGTCCTTTTTTTGTCCTGAAGCGGTATCTGGGCTTAAGGTAAATTTATTTAGAAGCGAATTTATTGGGGTGAGGATTGCAGATAATTAGGTTCAGGTGCTGACACACCTGATGGGGTGCAAAGCTAGTTCTGTTCCGGCCACTTACTTGGGTTTGCCATTATGCTTAGGTACAACCGCCAAATCCTTGTGGAACCTGGTGATTGAAAGCATAGAAAGGAAATTGGAGGTTATGGAAACCTAAATGTTTTTCCTTGGGAGGTTGAATTACCCTCAACAAATCAGCTTTGTCAAACCTTCCTACATATTTCACGTTCGTGTTCAAGTGACCCTTGAAGGTTGTAGACAAGCCTCTTGCAAATTGAAATACCTCCAGCACCTTTTACAATGTGCTCATAGCAGTGGAGCGATGGTGAGTTTGTACATTACTATGCATGGGGGCAGAGTGGTGTTTATATCTCAGAGTGTGCCATGGATAGTCATAGAAGGGTGTGGACGGGTATGACTAATGGCTGCTTCTCCCTTTTGTTGCACTTTTCAGTACTCAATATCATGAAGGATCACCAAACCTTCTCTCTCTTTCTTCCTTTTGGAAGATTACAGCTCATCTGTGAGTTCTAGCTTTGGATAGTTGGCTATTTTGGTTTGTATCTTGATGATGGATAACCTTGTGGAAGCTGGATCTGCTTGTCTCTTCTGCCACATTGCCATTATGCTCAGACCCTTTGGAGATTGGTTTTGGGATAGTTTGGCTGTAGTTGGGTGTTCCCATTTCCCAGCCAGTATGATACACCTTTATAAGGTTTGGAGATTGGTAGTATAGTTTCAGCAAGGGGAAGAATCATGTGGCGAGTTACGAGTATCATTTTTGGTGGTTACTCTGGATATAACTCTTTGTTTTCTTGAAATCTCGGGCATGGATATGTATTCACTGGTAACTTTGTTACCCTAGAAGGATTTTCTAGGTACTTTTCAACATATATATATTGCATCTAAGAGAATGAAGTAAAATGGTGAATATTGGTGGAAGAGTTGGATAAGGAAGAGGAGAGAAGATGAAAGTGGAAATGTGTTTCCTGGATTTTCTAATTGAATGGGCTGTGCAGTCTCTATTTATCATGAAGGGTTGAATTTGAACATAACCAGGAAACCGGATAAGAAATAGATTGAATTATAGCAAAAAGCATCTGTCATATAAACTTGAATAAGATGGTTATAGAGAAGTGAATAATCTGTTTTTGGTATGATAAATTGCTATTTTTCATTTGCAAATAAAAGTTGGAATAACTTCTAGCATATCTTGACAAGAGCTCATAGCACAGACAGAAGGTTGTGGGTGTTGAAACCTTAAGGTTGTGGTTTGAGTCGCACTACCATTGCCAAAAATAATAATAACAGTAATAAAAAATAAATAAAAGAACTTCTAGGCTCTAGCAGATGTTAGTACCCAAAATATAAATTAAATTACTTGGAGAATTTTGATACCCTCAATATGTGAAAGAATTATCTGTATAGAATATTCTACTTTCTACCATTTGTATGCTGTAATTTTATAGATCTCTTTCTTCTTCATTGATTGAACTTGAATCATTGTAGGCTACAACTATACCTTTTCCCAATGTATTTTGTTTAATTTGTCTTAAATTGATCAGACTACATGATAGGGGATTCATGTTCTGTTCTAATACTTGCTTATTTGCTTTCATAAACAGCCGCACTTGTACACCCTTGTTGTTGTTCTCAAGGATGCTTCTGGGAAACTTGTTGACTGTGAATCATGTCAAGTTGGCATACGACAAATATCACGAGCCCCAAAACAGCTTCTTTTTAATGAGCATCCAATAGTGATACGAGGTGTCAACAGGCATGAACATCATCCTCGTATAGGGAAGACAAATTTGGAATCTTGCATGGTCAAGGTGATTTTAATGTGTATATTAAGCTGAGGAAATGCACAGTATTATCGAGTTATAGATTATTCCATTTCTCAGTTATCCAAACCATTGATATGGGCTCATTGTGGATAGACCTTGGTTGTGCAAAGTGGAATCAGGAGCTGGATGGAATTGAGTGCAGATAGTGGCGAAGTGGCAGTTCCCCACTATCAGCATTTCCAGGAGGAAGCAGGAGTAAGATTCTTAAGTGGGAGAGACATCACCTCCCCTTCGCCAACTTTAGGTTGTTAATTAAGATAGACTTCCATGGTGCCAATTAACATAGGACATCTATGATCTTCTCTTAGTCACTTTTATGGCAGGGTCTATCCACATTGGGATGCACCATTTCGATGGTCTTGATCATCGAATATGGGATCAACATGTGCAGATTCAAGGCCTGAGGTACCAATGGTGCATATTGATTGGTAAAGGATCACATGAATCCGCAAGTTCAGTCTCCCAAGCAATCTCTGTACTCTTGATCACCTACTGTTATATTGTTTCCAATTAAAGTGTTGTAGCTGCCTTATATTCTTGCAGGATCTTATTTTGATGAAGCAAAACAATATCAATGCTGTGAGGAACAGTCACTATCCTCAACATCCACGATGGTACGAGTTGTGTGACTTGTTTGGCCTCTACATGATCGATGAAGCCAATATTGAAACACATGGTTTTGATCTTTCTGATCATGTAAAGCATCCTACTTTGGAGCCAAGTTGGGCCTATTCCATGCTGGATCGTGTCATTGGCATGGTGGAGAGGGACAAAAACCATGCATGCATTATTTCATGGTCTTTGGGGAATGAATCTGGATATGGACCTAATCATTCTTCTTTGGCTGGTATTGTTATTATTTTTGTTGCAGTGATTATTTAATTTTTCCCCTTCACTATTGCCACTTTGAAATGTAATTGTCCATTGTTTAATGACTGTGAAGTGTAGGTTGGATTCGTGGAAAGGACCCTTCCAGGTTATTGCATTATGAAGGAGGTGGATCAAGAACTCCATCAACAGATATAATATGCCCCATGTATATGCGTGTTTGGGACATTGTAAAGATTGCAAAGGATCCGAGTGAAACACGGCCACTAATTTTGTGCGAGTGTGTCTTTTTTCCCATCCTTGTGATTTCAAAAAAAATTATAATATGATTCCTACAGTTGGAATAATGGTCTTGCTGCTCCATTTACTGATGATTTTGTAATGAAATTTCCATTTCAGGTATTCTCATGCAATGGGCAATAGTAATGGAAATATACACGAGTATTGGAAAGCTATTGACAGTACACTAGGTCTTCAAGGAGGTTTTATTTGGGATTGGGTTGATCAGGTAGATAAAACTTTTCATTCTCTCTGAAGTATTATGTGGACTATTTAACGTGAAATCAATCGTTGGTTTTCCACATTTCTCACAGATTTTTTCTTTGTTTAAATGTCACTGCATTTACAAGCGAGCATGAAGTTATTTAAACTCATATTCAGATATGATATCATAGAAACATTTAACCCTAACCACTCAGGAAAAACAAATCTAGCATAGCCAACTCCTTTGTTCCAAGTCTGCTTAAAGATTTTTACATTTTTTAATTTTACTACCCTGACCTCTCAGCCAAATCTGCATTGATATGAATCTACCAGTGTATTCAATATGAGGATGCTGTAATCTTCTCCTTACTCTTTATTCTTTTCATAATAAAATTATTCTAATTTATTAAGGGACAAAAAAGAATCCTGAAAAGTAGAGCCTTTCATGGAAATTTAATCATAGTGCGGTTTTCTCAGTAAGATTGCATTATACAAAAAAAAAAAAAGAAAAAAAGAAGAAGAAATTATGTTACAATAAACTTGTAACAAGTTCATTTAATTATAGAAGGACTCGAAAGAATTATCAAGCTGAAAAAACATAAATAACTTATGTTGCTATTGACAATAGTGTCATTGTAAAGAGAGGCCAATTTAGTTAAAACAACAGGAAATGACATGCATACTTGCACCTTTTCATGCTCCACTCATGCATATTTCGTGTTGACGACATCAATGAAGATCATATAATTACAATTTCCCAGGAGTTTAAGAAGCATTATGAAGGCACAAAAAAGGGATGCGAGGGTTTAGTCAGCCATAAGAAGCTTCCTTTTCAGAATTCAGCGTATTATTCAGACACTCGATAAAATTTCTGAGTTATTTTTCTCTTCTCCTTCATTGAGAACTTTTCCCTTGGATTGAGAAAGCTTCTCTTAGGTCAGCTGACTGTGTTAGTTAGTTCCTTGCTGTTTGTCAATTTTCTAAATTTCTGTGAGAATTTCTGGATTTTTTGGCCTGTCAATTTTTGGGCCCTTGACCGTCCAATTACATTAATTGGACCGCATCACATCCACACTTCTCAAGCTGAAATTAGATGTCCTCTATATTCAACTTGATAACAAGGTAATATGCTTGGTTTTCTGAGGAACTTTGAGTCGACGATAATTTCAACAGCACTTCATTTTCACAGAACGCCATTTAGGTTCATGGTAGATGGCATCGAACTTGGATCCTTTATAGTCCTCATTTTTACTTTGAAACAATGTTGATGTGGGTTACTTGTGCTTACATAAGTTCAATATTTGATATGAGATAGATATACCATATTGTATTGTGTTATATTATATTTATATTCATATGTATTCCCCAATTTGGTTCTTAATTTATGCAAGTATTTATGCCTTTTAAGTGTTTTTTTTTTCTCAATAAATACAGAACTTCCTGATATGAACATTAGTATGACGTATGCCTTATTGGAGGTTGCTAGTGTTACTTTTGTGATAAAATCTTTCCATTTTTACATATTGAGCAGGCTCTACTGAAGGAGGGTACTGACGGTATGAAATATTGGGCCTATGGAGGTGACTTTGGAGACACTCCTAATGATTTGAACTTCTGTTTGAACGGCCTTACATGGCCAGATCGAACTCCTCATCCTGCTCTGAATGGCAAGTAAAAATTTTCTGTTTCTCATTCAAGAATCAATTATCCGCTTGTTTCTCGTTGCTCATGCCATAGCTACGTCTTTGTTTGCTTGCCCTTATTTTATGAATGTAATTACTCATTACAATGGCTATACTTTCAGAAGTCAAATACGTGTATCAGCCAATAAAGATTTCATTCAGTGCTAATGTAATTAAGGTATTTTCTTTTTCACTCAAATGATGATTTTTAGTCCAAACATGGCTATATCCGTCAGCTGCGGTGCTTATTTGCAGATAGCCAACACACAATTCTTCGAAGCAACACAAGGACTGAAGTTTTCCTGGTTTCTTCATGGAGATGGATTTCTTCTGGGATCTGGGATACTCTCTCTCCCAGTTATAGAACCCCTCAGTAGTCATGACATAGATTTGGAATCATCTCCATGGTATTCTCTCTGGAAATCATCCTCTGCAACAGAATTATTTGTGACTATAACTGCAGAACTTGCACATTCCACCAGATGGGCAAAAGCTGGTCATATTGTTACTTCTACACAGATGCCTTTACCTGCCAAAAGCGAACACAATTCTCATGTACGTGGTCTTTTTAGCCCGACTAAGTGGCCGGTTATATATTGACAAAGGTTCTTGTTTTGGTGAATTGACTATGTGCTGATAATCTTTGCACATGTATATGATTCTTGTTTTGGTGAATTGACTATGTGCTGATAATCTTTGCACATGTACATGATGGAAACTGTTTAAGAGGACGCCATGGGCAAAATTGCTTTCCCTACAAATAATCTTAGGGCCTGTTTGGCAAGTCTGATCTGTTCGAAATAGAGCTAATAGATTAGATCCGTTTGACATTAGTTGTTTCAATTAGACCCATTTATAAATAGACAGTTTGGTATGCCTTATTTGATTAAAAAAGAAAAAACCCGAACTTGTTATATAGCAAAAGTGGGGATTTTTCTTCTGCAGACGTTCCTGCATGCAGTCATCACACTTGACGCCTTTAATAGTGGGTCCCTAGGCAGCATACCTCTTTGACGGTTCAATTGACATGTCCACATGCGAATGTTCCTGTGGTGAAAATTACGCCAACAAAATTTGTATGGGCAAAGTTGTCATAAAGTAGTAGTACAACAAGCTTGTCATATGGTAAAAGTGTTATGGGCAAACTTGTCAAAGAAAAAACAAAAAAAATGTCTGATTACTTTCGACATGCACGTCTATTTGAAAAACAGTTAACTTTTTTTTTAATTACTTTTTGAAAAAGAGGCAAAATATCTTAAAGTTGATTCAATCAGACATCCACACGAGCTTTTCTTAGCATTCTAAAGCACTAGAACATCAGTCTTAATCAGTTTCAAGTCAACTAGACCTAGAAGGTAGACTTGCCAAATGACGCCTTGGCCATTTGAAAAATGGTGTTGAATGAAATGATGTTTTCCCTCTCTTTTTTAACATTTAAATGGTCCATCACTTGAATGGCTAAGATAGGTATTTGCATCATGCATGGTTAGGCTACCTCTTGGATAGTTGTGAATTGATGATTCATGCATGTGCCTTGACTTTGGAACCAAAACTTGGTGCTCTCATGGGCATTGGCAGAATCTCTCTCTCTCTCTCTCTCTCTCTCTCTCTCTCTCTCGGAATGTTCAAGTGCATCCATCCCTCACCATAGGGTGAGGGATGCTTCCATAAATTGGGGATTTCAAGTACATAGGGTGAAGTACAAAAGGGGGATTCATGTGCTTAAAAGGGAAAGTGCCCTCACCCTATGGTGAGGGATGGATGCACTTGAACATTTCCCATATATATATATATAGATTTATAAGGTAAAAATTATATAAATAGTTCCTCTATATATCAGATAAATATTGGGAAAATATTGTGATATTTTCGTTTCTGGTAATAGATTAGAAAAATACTGGGATTATATCTACCTTACCTGGATTCACCTTTTCCTAGATAAGTATCACAATTTTTTGCTACGCTTGGATGCTTGGGTTTCTATGGGAATGTACCATTTGTTACAAAGAATAAGGTACATTTCCGTGAAAAAAGTACAGCTAAAAAGGTGCATTTCATCTGGCTCATTTCACCATACTTTTCTTTTGAGTAGAGAAGTTGAACATGAAAGATAGAGGGAGAAGAGGGGGAGAGGGCAGTGCAGACATGAGGAGGACAATAAATGTACTTGCTAAGGAAGTGGGCATCCTATCAGCACTTTTCTATCACCTGAAATATACACACACCAAAAAAAAAAAGAAAAAAGAACGGTGGTGCTTGTCAGTCACACTGTTTACTGGTCCTTATTGTGAAAACGCATCATTTTCAGGTGATCAAAATGAATGAGAGTGCTACATTGTTTGGGGAATGTCTAGGAGACACCATTATACTCGGCAAGCCAGACGTTTGGGAGATAAAGATCAACACAAAAACTGGAACAATTGACAGTTGGAAGGTAGTACTTTTTGTTCATTTATTTTTACATGCTACAATCTTCTTTTTTCATTGGACCTCTCCCCTATTCTATATTTGTTGTTCCAGGCCTTGATGTGCTTTTTGACTACTTGTAAAATGAAATTGAAAAAATTAGTCCTTCAGGTCAAAGTTACAATGCACCTGCCATCCTTGTCCAATTCATAGAAATGCCACTTGGATCTCTCAGTAGTGTTGTGTTATTTTTAGTAGGTCTCATTTCTTATTCTTGTTATACATACCGTGGCAAAAAGAGATAGATGACCTCCCTAAAATGGTCAATTAACTCTTGTCAATTTCCTTTTTATATCCAATTCTGTTCTTCTTGACAAAATGTTAAACAGCAGATTTCGGTGGGATGACTTTTTCTGTCAGCTGCCCACTATTTGTGTTCTGTTGGATTCAACATTTTACTGTTTCCTCAAAATGCAGATTTTAATCAGTAGCAGTGGGTATGGTACTTAACAAAAAACAGCTATACTATTTACGGGGATGATTACGATGACAGTATATGAGGATGACACTGTGAACTCTTCTATGAGCCCACCCTTGATGCATGCCAATCACAGGGTTAGGGCAGGACTCAAAGTTTTTAATGTGGATTAGGGTACATTAAAATCAGCATGACCTGGTAACCTTGACTATCCTTACAAGGGTTCGAAAGTTTGTTGGTTATAAAGTACATAAAACAATTAAATTTTGGGCCCTTAGGTTGATGGTTGCGTACCAGTCCCACCTTTAATCCATATGAAGGCTTTCAATCCCACCGTAGCCATGCATTTGACATGCATCAAAGTGGATCCCACATAAGGGTTCAGAAGTTTTCCACTGTGGATGGTTCGTAGACAAATTTTCCTCTTCCTCTATATCATCTTTATCGTAGGCTGTAATACCCAGCTACTTTAAAATGGGCAAAGTTTCTATACTGTTATCATATCTGATACTTCATTTTTATATGTAACATTTGTGTCTCTGTATCTTTGGTGTGTTCTTGCCGTATCCCATGTCACGTCCTGCCTTCATATTTTGCCCTATGTATCTGTGTCAGCTATTAGGATTTTAAACATGATGAATGTAAATGATAGTGTTTATACAACAACCTGCAACTGAGTACCTTCCAAGCAGCTGGCCATTCCCTTCTAGCTAGTGGTTTATTAGTTGCCTGCTTGGCCCTCCTTTCTCCAGCTGTGGTGGTGTTGTTTTCCAGTTTTGTTGTCCTCCTTGGTTGCTGCCTGTTGGTCTTCGTTTTGGGTCTGTTTGGGGATCGTTGTGAGCCTTTGTTCTCATTTTGTTTATTTGCTTCTTCCCTGCTACTAGCTAGGTAACGTGATGATTTTTGGCCTTTGGACCTGCATTTTTTGTTGTTTGCAATTGGCCTTTGAGGCCACCGATTGGTAAATATTTCTCTATAAAAAAAATGAGGAAAGAAAAGAAAGAAAGAAAAAACATATGGCTGAGTATCTCAGCAGAACTATGTATTATGATGTGACATCCATTCTGTACAACTGGGGTCCATGATTTGTTGATCTGGACCAGTGAATTGATGAGCCTCCACTGTGGGGATACTTCAAAAACCTCCAGATTAGAAGATCCTAGCTATTCACTATTTTGGTCTACAGATTGATAGCTAAGAGAGATAAAGTGGCAGTCCAGAAAAAGGGCCATAGAATGGATGAGTAGGAGGTTCCAAGCTGGAATATTTTTAGGCAGTCCTTGTTCACTAGGGATTCCATCAACTCAGCAAAGGCCACGTTAGCAAGTAATAGGTCCCTTTCACAGTGGGTGTCATCAAATAAGCGAGCTGGATTAGCGAACAATGGCATTGGATGTTGCTGTTGTGCTGGAAGTCAGTACCTTTCCTTAGTTTTTGCATGAGTTTCATGTTACTGAAAGTACCTGAGTATCTGGAATCTCCAGAGTTTGATTGCTTAGAAAATACTAGCTTTCTAAAGATCTGATGTGCTGCAGGTGAAAGGTTTTCCAGTGATGCACAAGGGAATACTTCCTTGCCTTTGGCGGGCACCTACAGATAATGACATTGGGGGAGGCCCAAATAGCTATGCCTCCAAGTGGAAGGCTGCTTCCCTTCATGACATGTTATTTCATGCAGAAAGCTGTTCAATACAGAAACTGACAAATCATGTTGCACAAATTGTAGTCGTCTTTGCTGGTATCCCCAGGGGTCTAGAAAACACGTATTTAAAAGATGAAAGATCAATTATTTGCAAGGTGGAGATGAGTTACTGGATATATGAATCTGGAGATGTGATTGTCAAATGCAATGTATATCCGAGGGATGATCTTCCGCCTCTGCCACGTGTTGGGATTGAATTCCATGTAAGCACAGCATTGGACAGGATTAAATGGTATGGAAAAGGGCCATTTGAATGCTACCCTGACCGGAAGGAAGCTGCCCATATAAGGGTGTATGAGAAGAGTGTAGCAGATCTACATGTGCCTTACATTGTTCCAGTAGAATGTTCCGGTCGAGCAGATGTCAGATGGGTGGCATTTCAGAACAATGATGGGTTTGGTCTTTTTGGATCTATCTATGGTGGGTCCCAACCCATGCAATTGAATGCGAGCTACTACAGCACTGCAGAGCTTGACAGGGCAACCCATCATGAAGAACTTGTCAAAGGAGATGACATTGAGGTGAGTTTGTTTCAGTAACATATTTATCAGCCATTATGGAAAGAATTGTCCTTCCCTTTCCTCCCATCTTACTCTACCCTAGCTGACACAGTCCCGACTCTAAAAAAAAAATGGAACACACCTGAAATTTGTGTCAAGTCATCAAATAATTTTGGTGGAACCTTTTCTCCTGAAAATAATGCTTAGCCTTCATGTGCAACCCATCTATGTATGGAAAATGCAGTGTGTCATGTGGATGAGATCCAAATTATGCATCAGGTGGGCTCCATTGTGTATATGCATGTGCCCACCTGATTTAGTGTACTGACTCTTGGGTTATTATGCCCAGCATGGAATGTGAGATGGATGGCTTGGATCTTGAACCCATCATCCCATGATGGTAGATATAATTACATAGTAAGCTGGATCTGTTCATTCCATGAGTAAAAAAATTGGCTGATATTGGTATGTATTGGCATCAAGGGGTCACCAATACGAAAACTATCAGTGTAGTAATGACCCCTTAAATAGCAATGCAAAACAATAGTTATTGTGCAAAACTGCCAATACATATCAGTCCCATTTTGCCAGAATACCTCCACTTCTGAAGTGTTCAGAGTCGATTCTTATTTTAATTACTTATTCAATCTTTCAATTTTTTTTATCCATATTAAACAAGTGTTAGACAAAGTATGCATTCCCCCCTCAGATTTTGGCAAAGAGGAATTAGAGCTAAATTGTTAACTGAAAAATTAGATTGGTGTACTTCTATCTTTCTACTTTGTGGGGTGGGCATGATTCACTTTTTCATTTATTGATTTCATGCCTGCTTTGAGTTTCTCTCTCTCTCTCTCTCTGTCTCTCTGCTAGGTTGGGCTACGAGTGTCTTGTGGTTTATATCCACACAAAATTTTGGATTTTCTAGGTTCTAAATTTCAGGTTTTCCAATGTGGGAGACTTTATGAACATATCTTCTTATGTTTTTTGTAAATAAAAAAAATTAATGTGACACAGACTGATACCCTATCCATATCAGTAACAATATGTATTGTGTTTCCCACTCATTGATAGGACCACCAAACTGAAATTTTGAACTTTTTATATTGAGCCAAATTTCATACTTGTTTCATGCAAAATGAATGCACACACCTGGGACCATGATTGCATACACACACTTGGAACCATGCTTCATCACTCAGCATCCTTGTTTTCTTTGTCAGTGTTAATTACTTGAACTGCTCTTTCAGGTTCATCTTGACCATAAACACATGGGTTTGGGTGGGGATGATAGCTGGTCTCCATGCGTCCACCACCAGTACCTTGTCCCTCCAGTGCCCTATTCTTTCTCTCTCAGATTCAGCCCCTTAAGTGCATCTACCTCTTGCTATGACATTTATAGATCCAAGCTTCCAGAATAAGAGTTGAAATTTTCATTTGGAGCAAAGGAACAATCACCTCTGTAATGCATGTTGCTGAAAGCTTTTAGCAAAGGACATATGACCTAAACATAAGATGCTCAATTTAAAAACTTTTATTGGTCTAATATGATTTTGCAGTGCCTTTAATTAAGGCTGGTTCATGTTACCATTGATATTGAACATGATTACTAGGAGAGATGTGCAGCTAGTGTTGCTATTAGGCTGGATGAGTGTGGTCAGAATCCAGCCCTCTTGGTGTGTGGCTATATGATGCAGACCCGTTTATCAAGGTCTATAGATGAAGGCCCAGACCAAGATTGCAGCCAGTCACACCAGTTCAGGCCCAAACTAGGCCCAGATCCAGTTGAAGCTCCTGTCCTGGACACAAGACAGGACCAAAATTGATTGGACCAGCTGTTAAGCCGAGTTGGTCAGGCCCTTTTATTTTGGTTGCTTTGGACGGACCACTTTTTTAGCCGAAAATGCTACTGTGTTGGATGAATCAGTTAAATTGATTAGGAGATTTATGTTCTGGGATTAACTTTGACCAAAATTCCCCTATGAATTGTAGGGGATATATGAAACTGATTTGGTCTTCTTAATATGTGATATGACTACTGGTTTTCCCTTTTTTTCTCCCACATTGAGCTCTTTGGCAAAGAAGTGACACTTTTGAGAACCCACGTAGTTATGTGAAACTAACAACATACATGCTTTGTCTTCAAAGTTTGATCTAATCATCTTTCTTCCACAACATTTCGGTGATAATGGAAGTTGGAGACTTCATTTTATTTGGATTCACTTTCTATTGTTTGGTACAGGAGAACACTTTTTTCCAGGATAAAATGCATTTCTACCTCCTGTGGAAAATCATTCCTTAGAATGCTAATTGCCAAGGCCGTTATTGGTAGATTCTGGAGAAAAATGAAACCCTCACATGAGTTTGTGGATGGGCTGCCTGTCTCGCTCCTTAAGGGCCTACAAATCATGCTTGAGCCCAGCCTTTTCAAATACGAGCCAACCCCAATAGTTCTAAACTTCTAAGTAGTTGATGGTATGCATATTTTTATTCACAGAAACAAACATGTTTAGTTGACTATTAAAGTGTCATCCCACATTTGATTTTAACTAGGAAGTGTAAACCATCTCCTAATAAGCTAATAATCAGATAGCTAAGATTATCAATCAAAGTGCTTTATCAAGTATAATCAAAAGTGATTTGGATAAATATATTCTTTCTTCCCATATAGATGGAATAAGGCTCAGATGATCTTTAAGATAGCAAACATCTTTCAGAACAGAAACAAAATCAAGTGCAAGAAAAAACAGACACCACTCTTGTGATATTGTTTGGGTTACAGATTTACAGGTGTTTGTACATAACAACATACCTCGGTTATAATTTATAAACATTGTTTTCTCAGCAAATTTAGATATAAACAGTGTTCAGGTTTATTTACAACTGACAGAATCCTTCCATGGGTTCCATACAGCAGAGGAGTTTCTCCCTTAACATTCCACACTCCATCATCCTCTGGCCATCGACCACCTGATCACAAACCCCACATTCAATTTCATGCAAATCCCAAATCTCAAAACATCATAGACACAACTAGGTCAATATTAATGGGTGTTTCCATGGGCCGTGCTGGTCAACTGGGTCTGACCCTGACCAACCATATGATGGGGAATTTAAGCCTAACCTGGGCTGAGACTTAGGATCCAAGTATTCTACCCTACGCAAAAGTGTTGGGCCTAGTGAATTCTATAATGGTAGAATTGTCTCAAGCCCAATAACAGTAATAAATCTTTCTCATAGTATGCTTATATAATATTTACCATAACTATACAATCGATGTGACCCGATTAAATAAAACCGGGTTGTTCCGATATGGACCTAAGAATGGGCCCACCTGCCCCATAATCCACATGCGGATGTATAGAGAACAAGCAAGGTACCTGAAGATGAAGGTTGTAGAAGACCTTGTTCCCAGCAGTTGTGAAAGATGAAGCATGCAAGAGATGAAAGCCCTCCTCCTCCATTTTCTCAAGAGCTTTAGAGACCGGACTGCTACCCCAAGTAGTAGTACAGATTTGAATCAAAACTTCTCTATCGCCGATATGTCGGGCTGAAACGGTCGGAAATGATGGAGCGTTTTCTTGGGGTGGAACTGTGACATCTCCAGGCCTCGAAGAAGCCCTCGACATCTTCAACTGCATCTCTTCCTTCCTTCGCATGAGGCAGTCCACTTCTTTTTGTAGCTCAGGTATGTACTTCAATATGAGAGAAATAGTGGCTGGAATGCTCAACTTCTTCTGCAATACAACCATTTAATGTTACAAACAAAACAGTTAACAAGAACATGAGCTGCTGCACACAAATCATGGTTAAAAAGGCCGTTACGTAACGGTTTGGCAGTGACCCAAGATTAAAAAAAAAGAAAAAGGATATAACAGTCTGTGATTGTGTTTACATACAGCTGGATCAATCGCAGGAAGCATGGACCTGAGAGACGAGTACAAAACGTTAATCTTCATTCTTCGATCTCGTTCACTGGCGTTGTGGTACTTTTTCTTTACAGTCAGTTTATCACCAGTAGCTGGACTTGAATGGTTGAAATCTGCAATAGGAACTTGTGGTTGGAAAGAGTACTGAAGAAATGAACCGGAAACATCCGTTACAGTGTCTGCAGAAGGCATGAAAGAATTATCAACGGCCCAGTATAGCAGCTGTTCATGGCCCATTTCATCATCTGATGGAAACCCAAATGATGAGAAGCATGGTGGTGAAAGTGCTAACATGTTGGTGGAGAAAACTAAGAAGAATTCTGTGATCGAGGGGAAGAGCAACTTTGTTTATTATGAGCTAGAGTGAGCATTTGATGTATATTTATAAGGAGCCCAGATCAATGAAAGCACCTGAAGAGCTGATTTTCATTGGAAAAGCTGCTGATATAGCATCAAAGTTTAGTGTTGTAATTGGAAAGGGACGTCGTCTATTCTACAATTTCGAACTACTGCCATCTCTTTCATTACTAGAAAGTGATGTTTTCATAAATTTTGTTGATCCAAGCATCTTCTCTTTCTTTCAGAAGTCAAGAGGAGTTAATAGTATTTTCTAATATAAATATATAGTTTTAGCTTTCTAAACTTGATCAAAATACATAGAGCTGAGCTTTTTTGAGTTTGTGGGGCAATATTAGTACATTTTAATTAAATTATGTGTAGTTTTCCTTCTTTACTTTTTTTTCCCCCTTTTTGAAAAATGTATTTTCGATTTTCACTATATTGTAATTTGTAAGATATTCCATGTTTCAGTATTTGTAAGGAACCCAGTTTTCCAAGAAATTCATAACACACCCTTTAAACTAATTCCACCGAAAAGTATCCCCAGTAAGGGGGCGTTTTATTTTCCTAGATTTTTTGATGAAAATCCTAGCAGTTGGAATTTCCCAACGGCGCATTAGTGGCTGCTCCGGTCCCAAACAGTTGGAGTTTCTTACTTGATTTGTGAGATTTTCAAATCTTCAATTTTGCGAATTGATGACTTGATTTTAATGAATTTTCTAAATTCCAGCTTACAAAATGGTTTTTGAGAAAGCCAGTACTACTGTTCCCTCAAATATCCGGCCTAGTAGGGGTGGTGCAGCTCTAGTCGTCGCAAAATCCGAGCCAGAGGTGGATGCAGTGTATTAGGCCCCCAGTGGATTTCTAAACTTTAGTACTAATTTTGGTGGGGCCCACTAATTTTTTCCATAAGGCCCCCAATGGATTTTTGTAGCCCAATATTAACTTTAAATATTTCATATTCTCGTCCTCTCCAATTTTGATTGTTTTAATCACTTTCTTGTAGCATCACCGCGTTCTTAGTCTCCTGCAAGGGCTAATGCCAAAGAAAATTAACAGTAGTCATCGCTGAGTCGCAGCTCTTCTAGAAAAGCTGAGCAATCTCCTTACAGGAGAAATTCATTGAGCTAAAATAGTTAGAAGAGTTGACTTGTGTATGAATTTTCTTGAGCTTAATTAATTATTTCTTTGCAAGTGGTTGTCACAAACTATACATCTATTTTCTAGTTTCTGTTGTATGTTATATGTTCGGTTGCTCCTTGTGTGTTTAAATATGTCCAACTGCTATTGCAGGTTCCAAAAAAAATTGTCACCGGTTGCTCCTTGTGCATTTAGAAATAACCCAAAAAAATTTTCCAGGGCCGCTGCCCCCGGACCCCCTACTACTTAATCGTGCCCCCAGTGATTTTGAATCCTAGATCCACCACTGATCCGAGCCAAATTATATGTTGATAACCCACTCTGGATGGAAACTTGCACATGCCCAAGCAGCCCAAATAGTAAATTTCCTAGCCATTTGAACTGCCTTGCGTGTGTATATGAGAGAGAGAGAGAGAGGCATACGATGAATTTGTAAAGAAACGTGCCATGCATGGCCTCCACAGGGCAAAGCTTGGGACGAAGTCCATAGTCGTGAGCCCTGCAGTCTCTCTCTTGTGGGAAGAACGTGCGGAAGGCCTTCCATAATTTATACTCTCCTTTTCCTTTTATGTTTGTTGTATGTCACCACCATTTCTTATGTAGTCTGATTCACGCCATCTCCCTTACAATTATATATATTTTATCTAATTCTCATCATAGCAGTTGCTTCTATCTCTATGAATCAGGGATTATTATAATACTGATGGTATGGAGCAATTATCCATCTATTATACTGTATAAACAATTATCCCTCTTCATTCAAATATAATGTAATTAATATGGCCTTCAGCAGGTAATAGGTAGAGATTCAATCTGTTCTCACCGATTTGATGGGACTCATCATTGAAGAGCCACAGTGAATAGCATGAAGCTGCAGCGTTTTCCTCTTCTTTTATTTTATTTGTCTTCTTTTTTGTTTTTAATAGAGTACCATTTGAAGTTGAAAGGTGAATATCGGCTATAGCACGGTTTAAGTAATGGTGCATGCCCCCCACCGCGAACTGGTCATCATCATTAAAGCCTTGTTTTAATTATATTTGGGTCGTTTTTCATTCTAATTTACCGAGATAAATCTTTAGATAAGATATACTTCTTTAAATCTATTTTTACTATCTTTATCCACGTCTTTTTTGGCCTACCTCTTTTCCTTGGTGGGCCATTAACATTTATAACTAAATTTTTTCTTACTAGCGCCGTTGCCGGCCTTCGTTGGATATGCCCAAACTACCTCAAACGAATTTCTCTAATTATATCCCCATAAATAAAAAGGGTTCAACACTGATCATAATTCAAAACTTGTTCTTACTTATCTAAGTCAACTCAGCTCGTGATCCACCAAGTTGAATGATCAAACAAGTCTAGCCAAATCGGTCAGACTTTCCAGCCGCACTTGGCTTTGCCACCCTCCGAGTTGGGTTGAGTTCTTAAGTTGAACTACGATACGTTTCAGTCCAGAAAACGTCCGTGTTTTCTGGCCCAGAAGCTACTGTTCTTTTGTGATACTATGAAAAAATTTACATTTTCTGCCCAGGAAACCTTCGAAGTTTGGCCCAATTAAGGTCATCATGGTGAGTTCTCTAGTGGATCCAAAGTCCAAACAAGCAATATGCAAAGGCCGAACTAAGGGCACTGAGACTGGAGTTCCGTTACAAACATAGTCTGAACTGTCAGTACTGAGGATTTTCATACTGCTTCATGGGCCTGAAATCCAGTTTTCACAGGCCTGGCAAAAAACAAGATTTGTCTGTTGCAATCATGATTCCAGGCTCCATAAACACCAACTTCAAAAGCATAAGAACACCATCAGAAAACCCACGTGCTGTGCTAGTTTGGGGCTTTGGGATATAGTTCAGGGATGCCAAGGAGACGGGTTTTCCTCAGTTCAGCCCAATTTGGGTTATCTTAGAACCATTTGCTGAATTTCGGTCTAAATCTTTGATTTGGAATACACATGGGTTGGGCCTGGTCCAGTGGTTCCTATAGGCCCAATTAGATGGCAAGGACTGGCTAACATATTTAAGTACAATGTCCTCTACCAATTACCAACTCACTGAGGCCTATGTCTCAGGCCCATAGGATTACTCTCTCCTAAACATTTTTGGCCCAATAACTGAATTGATTGGACTTGAAAAACCATATTAGATCTTACATGCTATGCCTAAACGCCGGACTGTATTGGCACCAAAGTCGTTAGGGGTACAATTTCGGCCAGGCCAAACCTGAACACTTATAACCGATCTATGGCTCCACCTGTGGAGTCACCTGGGCCCAACTAAATTCAATCCTTCCCATTCACTCCCACCTACATTAACTGTTGTGTCGATTAAGCAAAAAATACAAAAGTATGCAGCTAATCTAAAGGCCGAGAATCTCGCAAATTTGAGGCTCTTGAATCAAAGGTAAAGATGATTAAATGAGTCTTATATATACTTTGCCCAGTCGTCATAGTTGATGATACATGGACCTTTCTATTCATCTATCCCAGAGTTAGCATGCATTCGAGTGCCAGGTCTCTCTAATTGCTTAAAGTAGCCTCCCTGCAGCTAAAAGTCTTCCAACAGCTACTTTCTGTCAAGTAGATTAATGAGCAATCGAAAACATGATTAAGGAACATGCCCATGTAGTACTTAGATATCATTATTTGATAGAAAGCTGAGGCATCTCTTTAGCAATGCATGTAATTATCATGGATGTACTTAACAGATGAGGGCTTCATCTTTTATGTCCAGGTCTCGTACTTTCTTTTTCTGCATGAATAGTTATGATTGTCCGCATTTTAGAATTATATTAAGAACTTGACTGGTGATGAGAATTTGGTTCCACTGTCATGATCTCCAAACTCTCAATTGTACCAATTGAGTGGAACATATTTCAAATGACAGACAAATTCTAGTGGTTTGGTAAGGCATTTTGGTTCTTTAAGATTACAAATACTGCAAATGTGAATCCCCAAAACTCAAGTAGAGTTTATCTTGATAAAGTTCCCAAAAAGTTATGTTTTTCTCGGTTCTCTAACGCGTTTGACATTTTACTAATGCAATACAAGTCAAGGAAAGCCTCTATTTCTTAGACAAGATATTACATTAAATGTACTTTATTCAAAACTCCCCTCATTTTTTTCATACAAAAAATCAAAAAACAACTACATTTATTCACTAAAATACAAAAAAACTTCACTTTTCCATACAAAAAGTCAATTTTTTTTTATAACAAACAACTAAAAATAAAATAACATAACCTACTTATATTTTATTCTTTCTTCAAAATCAACTTTACTTTACTTAACTTAACTATACTAGTAGAGTTACGAAATTGGCCCTAAATGTAATAGTATACTGTCGGGAGGGAACTTGGACCTATAGACCTGTATATTAACGATTGCCATGACCATTCACTAGCACATGCATGACATTGACGCATGATCACTTCTGCGTATGCTATACAACAAGGTATAAAATTGGTGTGTGGATGAAGCAATTTTCGCCTCTCATTTACATATCGAAGGATGTGATAAACATTATAATGAACGGCTCAAGTCAGCCCATGGACCACATTTGTTTTTGCTCATTTATGCGCATGAAAATTGTGTGTTGATGAAGCAATTCTCAACCTCTCATCCACACGAGCAATTCTCAACCTCTCATCTACGTGCAAGGAAACACTAAAGTCAAGTCACAATAGACCCATGGCCCCCACCTGAGTCTTTCATATAAAAATGGTTATGTAAGTAAAAGAGAACAAAGTGGTGGTATAGGTTGCAATAGGCTTAGGTTTAAATAGGTTACGGAATTGAATATATCAAATCATTATAGATTTTGAGAAACTTGTGAAATACATTTAAAACATCCAAATCTATCAAATTTGATTTCCTGCACTTCTTTGGAAGTGCATATTTATGTGTTGAATTGTAGTTTCATATCATATAAATCTCTATATAGATTCTCAGACACATGTTAAAATCACAAACTGCATCTACAAACCATTGGATGTAGTCATTTATGCATAAAAAGATGGTGATTTGGACAAAACTCATGATGGTGTTCCTTTACAAATATAAAATCCATTTTCATATCTCATCTGTAGAAAGGAAACCATCCTCAAGGAATTTTGTCTAAATCATATGCAGCACTCTACTTTTCTTTCTTGATCGTGTGGATCATGATGTTTTAGTGGATCAAGAATAGAAAGACATCTCTCATTGGGAGGTCCAAGCTTTAAACCTAGCCTCCCCTCTCCTTCCATACGTGAGTTCTTCTCACCTCGCATGTGTGAGTCATGTCTCCTTCACATCTTCGAGTTTCATATATAGAGGTCAATCAATAAGGTTGTAAATTGTAATGGGCTGGATAGGATATTTGGCTACAATAGGGCGGAAGTGTGGAACAATGAGGATGAACATATACAGGCTCACTCCAAAGTCCAAACCTGACCCATTTATGAATTGGGTTGAGATTGTGACCCACAACCCGTATCCATTAGCAGAGCATATTAAATTAATCCTCAAACCACAAACCAAGTTCCCGGCGCAGTGGGCCCACACATGTGCAATTCATGCTCATAATATCGCCATATTCAATTTACCGCGTATTTCATTTTAGCTCGAGAAAAATGAAACGACAAAATATCACGATAGATTCACACTTATAATCGAATAGATCGAGATTCACGCACTTCAATCATGATGATATAAAATAAGCTAAGAAAAATTCTCCTCCAACCTTATTCTGTGAATAAATAAACAAAGAAAAAAAAACGTCCAATTCATCTTGGGCAAGGGATGGAGACAGAAATGACCTGTTTTAGGTTTTAGGTTTTAGGTTTTAGGTCACAGAGCAGAGTAGGTATAGACTTTAGGTCTTTTGGGAGTGGGAATCAATAACCCCATTACCCAAAAACACAGAAACATGGCACATTAATTTAACCAAAATTCTTAAAAATGGACAATAATATACACCTCGGAATCACCCGGATTTCTAATCCTTCACATGCTTGTCAATTGCCATTAATAATATTAGTCATCTTGTATCGACTATCGACTATTGACTATTGACTATTGAGTGGTAAGCACTAAGCAGCTCCAATTCTCAACTTAACTATGGAATCATCGCCACCTCTTTTAGTTTGTGCATGTGGGCGTAATAAAGAAATGTCTAAGCAGATTAAAGGGTTATTTTGACTTTTTGACGATATAGGGAGTTCTAAGACCTAAATTTTGGCTCATATAATTTAAAATAGTGCTAAGCTAAATCATCGGCAAAACTAAAGGGCTGGCACCGTCCACCGCCTCGGGGAAATTTCAGAAACCCCTCTTAAGTTTTTGAAAATGTCATAATTTGTAACATATGATATGACCTCCCAATTTTTTTTTTCAAAAAGAGTCTATATATTTTAAAAAGGGAGATGTCAACAACACCTTAAATGAAAGATTAAGTGAGAGGGCTCATATCCATATACAATGCCAACAACTTAAATGTGAAAACCTTACCCCTATTTCTCATATAAAGTGAGAGTTATTTTTAGCAGGAACATCTCTTTTTTAAAAATTACATACATTTCTTCCATGGGACAATTTTTTTCTACATAGTGCCCAGAAAGAATAGCCGGATATGTCGCGGTTCATAATGCAGCATATCCTATAAAAATAGAATATTATATAATATTTAGGTTTTTTTCCTAACTGAACCATCCTTTTCCTTAAATTGGTTAGGTAAGGAAATATTGCATGATGTATGGGAAAATCTATTGATTTTCGCGCATACTCTTCTTTTCCATAAAATTTATTGATGTTCACTTATAAGGTCTAAATCATCTGATTATTTAGTGAGGCCTATCAATGGATAGGATAGTTGGCATAAAACTATGGTTTATATATTAAATTCTTAAAATTTAAAATGGTATTACCACACTTACCGGAGAGTTTCCCCTGTTGGCTCTTCCTGAGCCCTTGACACTATCAGTAAGAAAAATTAAAAAGAAATCTAAATCATCTGATTATTTTAGTGGGGCCCACCAAACTGTTGTTCTGTGGATACTGGATACCACCACTCCCTCTGTACAAGGGCCCATTAAATCTGCGGCCTACACATTAGACGAGGGACAGAGATCCCTGGCCCGGGGGTGAGGTGTGCATGCATGCTGGCAGTCACCAAAGTGAAAATATTTCGCGTTTGTGTCGGATATCGTGGAAGCACGTAAAAGAGTGCACGGCTCGAGGCATGAATCTCGAGCGCCGTGTATGTCAGTAGACTTTGGTTTCTTTCGGGGAGAAGAAAGAGAAAGAAGAGTGAGATCTGAGCAGATCTCTCTGCTGTTAAGGACAATCCACCATCATTACTGCTGCTGCTGCTCCTCCTCTGCCTTTTAAATTGTAGAGTAATTTACATACTGCTCAGACCGTTCCGTCCTTTCCTCTCTGCAAAATTACACATAACTGCTTTACTTTACTTTTCTTTTCCCTCTCTCTCTCTCTTACTAAAATATATTACCTACTATTGGGTGCAGCTCTGCTGATAAGCATCCAATCCCTATATTAATCACCTAGTTTTGTGAGTCAAACCCAGCTTTGAAAAATAGCCACAAGGATTTGTGTCAAGCCATCAATCTGGTTGTGTCTGTCGGTTGGGTGCTTCAAATTAATATCAATGGTCTGCATGTCTCCTTTTGAACCTTCTACCTATAGGAAACTGATTGAGTCATTTAATTTCTAAACTTCCGTTTCTTCTCATATTGCCCCTCTCCATTGATTTTTTTTTCTTCTTCTTTTATTGTTTAAACAACCAATCAGTGCCAGGGTCTTGATTAACGGGTAGGAATGGATCTGATAGAATTTTTTTTTCGAACAAGATATCTAATAGAGTTAATGGGTGCTCCAGCGCGGGATAAGATTTTTGGGCCTAAAACAAAGATTTCAAAAGGGGCTCCCTTATATAATATATACAAAAATTAGCTTTAGAAAAAGGATCAAAAATTAATTATTACCAAAATTCATAACATATATATAGAAAAATCAATAGTCATTACATCACTTCAAATTCATTTAAACACTACTCTTCTAACATTTTTTGCTGCAAATGTACTAATCAAAGCTACGTAATCAATCTTATCAACCATGGCCTTCTCAACTGACAATATAGCTAATCCATTCGATCTTTCATGTGACATGATTGACCAAAGGTAAGACTTGGTTAATTTTAATTTTGACAAACTTCTTTTCGGCAACTATAACTCTGGTATAATTAACAATATTCTATATGCAATCCATGTATTGCGAAAACAATCATCCATCACCTTCAAATAATTGAGCATATTAATTGGCCTTGTTGTTTCTTTCGGCAAAACTTCTTTCAACACTCTCAATTCTGAAAATAAGTCTCTCTCATCAATATAAAAAAATGTGATGATTCAACTGGTTTTTTTTCTTCAAAATAAGCGAAAGATCATTAGAATCAATTGATATTGTGGTTAAACTTAGTGGTACATTTTCTTATCCTTTTAGTTTTATATTGAGTTTATGTATACAACAAATTTTTCTATAACAAAAAAAAAAGTAAATCAATAGTCTTGTCCACTTAAAAGTAAAAAAAAAATAAAAGAACAGATAAAAAAAAAATGGCTCATTTTTAAAATATTCTTTGAAACTCGAAAAGAATAGAATGCTCAATCACCTGATTCTCTTCCCGGATCGTCGGCACAAAGCGGTGAAACATATAAATGGAAAGTCGAAAACGGTTTTGCAATCCAAAAACCCAATTTTAATGGGGAATAAGGAGACCCAGTTTTGATTGTGAATAGAGAGAGAGAGAGAGAGAGAGAGAGAGAGAGAGAGAGAGAGGGTGTATTTGATCTCCGAAGTCGAAAGTGAATCGGCATCCAAAACTACTCTATAATAGCCGACCTAATCTTTTCCAATTTCCAAAGTTTTATACATTTTTTTACTTTTAATTATAACACAAAATCATTAAATTAGGGCCTTTTTGTAATGGGCTATTTTGAAATTGGGCCCTTTCTCATGTCTTGGGCAATTTATTTATTTATTTTTTTACTGGCCTATATATTATATGGGTTAAAGAAATTTGAGGCCCCCAAAAATAAACAAAAATAGAGGGCCTGAAGCGACGGCTTCCTGGGCTTTATCCCAGGGCTGGCTCTGGGGTGTTGTGGGAATTAGTGTCATGCAATGCAGGAATAAATAGCCATTGAGGTTTGCTGTCATTGGTATGCATTAGGCCAATAGCCGTTTAGTCTAATTCTTAAAAAGGTGTGGGCGATATTATTACTTTAAAAAAAAAAGGTGTGGGCCATGGACCTCAAACTTCTGGTGTAATGGGCCAGAAGAGATTTTTGTGATGGACCTTGAAACTTATTGTCAACAAAAAGCCATGAAAGTAATATAATAATATTGATGGAATGAAATGTTGCAGCTTAATAGACCCTGGAGAATGAGATGGGCTCCTCGGCATTGCATGTCATGAGTCATAACCTTATTAGGTCTTGGTTGTCATGACTGCTAGCCCTTACGGGCCATAGGCTGGCACTGATGTAAAAATAGGTCTTTGTAACTTGTAAGTATGGTCTGGTTTTAATGGGCTTTGAACATGAATTTATTTTATGGCACTCTCGTCTCCGAAACTAAGCCCTATTGGTCATTTACCAAATTTGTCTTCAGTGGGCGTGAGTGTGTGAGAATGAGATCTTAAAATAAAAATAAATAAAGAGAGATAAATCTCTATGGATTTCATTTGCTTGTCTTTGTTTTGAATTTAATTACATAGGAATTTAAGGCAAAGGACGTCATCATCTAGTACAGAGACCTTTCAAGAGATTATTAAAGAGGTGAGGTGTGAAAATACAAAATGGGAGACTAAGGATTTAAGGTTTTTCAGGCACATGAAACCTAACCTTAACATTTTTAGAATTTAAATTATGAGAGTCACTGCTGGATATTCAATTCTAAGTTTCACTCCTTTCAATTTCCATTAAGGGGGATATTATGGTAATTTTTGTATATTAACCTTTGGCCTTCATTTTGGCCACTTCTAAAGCATAAGATGACGTATATCCCATTGTTATATATGTTTCTATGCAAATAAATGGGCCTAGCTTTCAACGCCTTTTATCCTTCTTGATCTCGGTACCTACGTGGGAGCTGGAAGAGTGGCATAGGGAGTGGATTTCCTCCAGCATCTTGTGTTTGAAACCACTCCAAATCTATCTGGAATGCTTTAGGATGGATGTAGCAAGCGCCAACCTATGGATTAGCCCTGTTTAGGAAAGACAAGTGGAATACCAGCATAAAAATAATAGAAAATCCTTCTGTGGCCTTGTGTTTGAATCGTGACCATAATGATGCTTGATCACATAAGGTGGTTTATATTATTCAAGTTCCGATGAATACAGTGGGCTAATTTTAAATGATAACTCAGTTGGTCTAAGACCACAGTTTGTACTCTAAAGTTGAAACTGCACTACCACATTGGAAACCATCTGATAGCAAGAAAAATAAAATAATAATAATACTGTGGGCCTACAATCTCGGTTATAATGGACCACAATGGACATCCGTTGGATCTTAGTCTTAATAGGACATCTTACAAGAATTATTGTTTTATTCTGTTTTTTTCCCCAACTTTAAGGCCAGATAAGGGGAATACTATTGGCTTAAAAACTTTTACCAACCACAAGATAGAGTCCTCTTTACCAAGGAAAAAGAGAGATTTGAGTCCCTGTCTTTCCATGGTGAGCCAATGAGGGCTTTGTTTTCACTTCAAGATGCTTGATAAGCTAAGTGAGGGGAATGTTTGCTAATTCTTAATTTCTTTAGTCATCTTGAATTCATTCTCATTGTAAGCACCGAGGCCTATGTCCTAATTGGCCAAGTCATAGACCATCCATTTCATTTCATCTCTACCCAGAGTCCAGACTACTAGCCAGAGGCCAAAAGGGCCACGTGTCCATTTTTGGCTTCAAGCTATTTAGGATGCAGGCCTAGTTTTAGAGAGGTGTGGCCCAAACAGACAGGTGTCACTTCTAGACCCCACCTATTGAATATCTAGCTTGAAGGTCGCCAGATCCAGCCCTCTTTCAACGTTTCCATTGCACCAAAACGCTGACAGATATCAGAGAAAGCAACCCCTGCTCTCCTACTTTTGTTACTGTTGCTACAGTGAGTCAGACCTAACAGACTCGGAAATTGGCGCCCTTTTCCATCCTTGTGATGGAATGTCACCCCTCTTAGCTAATCACGAGTCAGATTCTCCTATATAATTAAGTTCAAATGGCTTGTTATTTATGCAAAACCACCACACAAATGAGACAAAACCAGGCATGCTGGTTCAGAGATATGATCACAGACTCACAAGCAAAAGAAGATGGAACAATATTTAGCCGTATCTTGTTAGACTCATTCTGCATTCTTATCTGAAGACATAGCCAAGAAATTCTGTATGCTTTGCCGTTGACAATAATGTCCTTAGAATCCCACAAACTTCCAAAATGATCCTAGATTAAAGTTTTCTTAGATCTTCCTCCATATTCTTTATAGATGAAAATTGTTAGGCCAACGGATTTATCATGCCAGATGTAAACAACCGTTACCAACAGCTAACGATTTGTTATCAACGTATAAAAATGTCCCACAACTAAAATATTGTGTTTGAATCATGTTCAGACGTAATCATGTCATTAGTTGTAAACCAAATACTAACTTTCATCGACAAATAGCATTGCAGTTGAGTATGTATTTTGTCCTTTCTTAAATGGGATTACCATACTTAATAATAAGATCCTGTCAAGAACGGTAAGATGCATCAGCTCTAACCTGTTTACCCTCACTCAAGGGCCATCTCACCTCACCCAACGGCTCATTTCCCCACCGGAGGGCTCACCCGACTGGTGCGGTGTGGGTTCGATGGGATCCTAGCCCCCTTAGCTGAACGCATATGTACTCCAAGTATACACAGTACCTAAAAGAGTCAAGCATTGACGTGTGATTAGTGCCTTAAATCAGCAGAGCTATTAAATAACTTGCTTTCTATAAATCTAATTCAGGGTAAAGTTCACCACCCATTTTTTTAACCTCTTCCGTGAGAGGAAGGCAACGTTGACTTGTAAAGATTAACATACAACTAATCTCCCCCCTAAGCTTCAAATCAAAACCTTAAAAAGAGATTTGTTTAAAAAGGTCGTGACAACAAATGATGGGTAAGTGTGCCCCCAAAAGCATGATTAGCCAACCGATGTAACACTCCACGCATGCGTTTAAATCAAAATGATAGAACCATAGAATTCACTCTCCTCCAGGACTTCCTATTGTCCTACAGCTGAGAACAAAAAGGGTCCTCACTTCTCAGCATAGGGAACTTCCGGCCCCCATCACGCCCGACAAAGAAATGAGTGAACCAGACTGTTGACATTTTGGCTAGTGGGACCCAGAAAAAGAAAAGCCATGATAGCATCAGATTGCAATATCAAATACCGAACTTGTCTCGGTTCAATGAAGGTAGTTTCACTACAAATTCCCTCTCAATGGTTTCCAATCAAATAGGTCCAAAACTTGTCAATCAATACAAGAAATCTTTGAGAATCCATCAACAGTCAGTAATGGTCATATTTGATGGTACAGGTTACTGTATCAGCTCCAGTAAAAGAAATTGCTAAGCTAACGTACTCCAGGACCAAATTATTCACCCCCATCAGAAAAAGAAGGCCCCCATAGTCCAAAACTGCTTGGGCTTTTAGTGTTAAAAGGATATGATTAATATATAAGAAAGAGACCTAGAAGTTCAAGAATTGATGGGATTAAGTGCCATAAATCCACAAAAGGTAAAACTACTATAAATTTCACTCACTGGTGGATTAGCCAGTAGCACAATCTTTATCCCAACATAAAACCTACCCAACAAATGTTCAAGATAAATCAGTAAACACAAAACACCATAGTGCGCATGCAATTTACTGTAGTTCCTCTCTTCCCTCCCTGCTCAACATTAAATAAATTATTTTACAATCAATCATCATTTAATCATTCACAATATCACGCAGCATAAGAATAAACTGAGAAGCAAAAAAGTTGGAACTGGCACTCAATAATGAAAGATAACCCACAACCACCGAACAATTATATAAGTGGCAGGACTCATTAATTGGAAAGATTAAAAGCACAACCACCAATCAACTTTCCTTATTGAGAGGATTATGATTGAAAACAGTTTCAAAAAGAAGGATACACTGACTAGGAAACAGCTTAAAATAATGGGAGCCTAGATGCTGGAACTTGGAATATCTCCTAAAAAAATCAACTTGTTTATTTTTATAGTCTATTCCTCGCGCAACGCTATTATGATGCAAACATTATCTAGATTCAAAATCAAATCTGTCTTTGTTCCGAACAACTCATTCTGTAGTAACAATGCTGGAAACTCAGCTACGCCACAATGCTTCAGGGAGTTGGCCAGGGGATACACTATTTGTGAACTGCTGCTGGTTTGATTCATGTGGTAACCAAATAACAAGAGGAATATATCTCAATTTACACACTTAATGTATGTAATAGATTTACCATATTACACTCCAAAACACCAATACAAAAACAAACCTGGATAAATTTGTCACTTGCATAAAACGAACAATAAAGAAATATAATAGCCAAGAGGGTTGTCACTCAATAGACCGTTGCGCCAAATTATGTAGGCATCAAATGAATAGAACCACAAAGACTTTTTACCCAAGTGGTTAGGAGCGGCACCTTGCTGGCCCGGGTTTGAATCCTGGTAATGCCGCCTCTTCCCACGTGTGGGATTTCTTCACCGCGTGCAGGTTCCTTTCCCACGTGTGCGCAGAGGACCCCGGCCAAGAGGGTGGCTGGGGTGCCCAAAAAAATAATTTAATAGAACCAGTTTAAGAATTAAGAAAAATACCATGTAAGAAGTAGAATAATCTAAAAATTTGCTACAGAACTAATCTGAAGGCTTCGATGAGTTGCTTGTTTTGCAGAATCTGATTTTGTATTACCTAAAGAAATTTACTCAATAAGTTTAACAAAATTACCACAAAATTCAGTCAATCAGAACATCCCAGCAGCCTATCAAATTGACTTTCAGCTTGCTATGACAGTTTAAGATAACACCACATACACCAAGAAAACAAAGTGTGCCACATTTTTCGATGTTCATAGCCATCAAGAATAAAGATAAGAATGCGGATAACTCGTAACTAAGGAAAAATAACTTCCATTGCTAAGTGACCAACAAACTAGCAGACTCATTATACAAGAACATCACTAATAAATCAAAACAAGAATGAAAGTAAAGCATAAGAGGTAAGAGATAGAACTTCGACGAGAGATGCTCGACTCAAATGGCCTAAGAATTCAAAAATAAAATACAGAAGACATGGGGGTGCAAGCTTAGTAGATTGGAGTAGAGAAGACAACCAAAACTGAGAATAAAGTACCACACGTGTAAGTTTTGATATCCATCAACAATTGCTCAACAAAAGGGCAGTTAAAATTCAATAAATAAGACTTGCACATGGTGGGCAAAGTAGAGAGAACCGACTACCGAGAGATGTGTTATGTGACAAAATGATCAAGTTTGGTTCAAACAACATAACAGTGAGGATCATTAACGAAGTTCATCAGTTCATTGGTAAATTTTAGGCAGATAGAGTACTAGCCAGTCAAAAAGAAAGCCAAGTAAATCATAGGTTCAAACTTTGAAGAGAGGCATTTGAGTCAACTTGAAAGAGAACAGAAAATCAAATGCATCACATAGAGGGCAAGTTTACTGCTTCCAATACTCAGAGAACTTAATGTGGTCAAAATAGAATTTACCACCAGAGTGTGGTACATCAATTCATTTATAAGCAACCCTGAAACGAAGAAGATAAAAGAAAAATTTAAAACAAGGATTAAAACTAGTATAAATTAACGACCAACTAGTGGAGCCACAAGATATAGGAGTGTTATGCAATGATCAGGTGCCACTTCAATTAGGCACTTTTGTAAGAAGATGGTAAAACCTATTTTGTATGGAGCTGCATAATGGAGGACTACAGTTTGCTTGAATTGTATGGAGCTATACCCAAACCATCATATTTTAGCTGAAATATGCATGTTAGAAAGGACGTGTATTTAAAAGAGAGGATAGAACGTAAAAGTTATAACTGGAAACAATGAAAAGAAACAAGGAACCTCATTAATGATGTTCTCAGAACAATCTAAGAAGGTGGAAAACAATGTGTATAGAGGGAATGGAAGCAGGAGAAAAATTGACAAACTTCAGTTAAGTAGTGGGGAAAGATGGCTGAATGTAAAAGTTATAACCGGAAGATCAAAACTCTGAAAGGACTTCAGAGTTACCTTTTTGAGTGTTAACCATATAACTTTCACTTACAAATATTCCCTCCCCGTTGTCTCCTCTAGACACTTCTGTAGTCATTGATATGTGCACATACCGCAGCCCTCTGCGACAACCCCACCCCACCAAAAAACATAATAAAAACACTTTTCCTTAAGATCAAACCCATTTGATAGCTCTCCCTCAATCATAACCTGTTTTAACAGTGTCACAATATTATCCAACATCAACTTGACCTTGGCATTCTAATTTCCAAATTTGATGATTAATTTGAAAATTGACATCAAATTGTATGTCAGAGAAGTGGGCAACAGTTGAATATTTATTATATAGAAAGAACAATACATGCAAGAGATAAACGTAACTTATAATACTTCAAAAAACCCTTGCCATGATGTTATTACCTAAATGCCTTTAGCATAAAAATATTTCATTCATGTGCATTCACATGCGCACGCAACACACACACACACTCTTTCTATCACATTTTGTCTAGAGTCATTTCAGTTGGATAAGATAATGACTCATATAAGAGGATGAGCTTGGCAAATGGAAACCCATTTCCATGTTTGAGGATTTGTTCCAAATTTACCTCCAAGGGAATGTTGCAGAATAGATGACAAGTGAACTCTCATCGCCAAAAGAGGGGGGGGGGGGGGGGGGGGGGAGAGGGGGAGGTGGGGTGGGGTGGGGGGACAGTACATGAATAAAACGAAACATAACTTGTTGAAGCAATTTATAAGTATATTAAATCTTTTTTAAAGAGTAATAAGTGGCAGTCACAATTTCAGACTTTACAAATAGAACTTTTACCTTCCCTCCAAGAGTATATCCATTAGACAGCAGACAGGTGAATCTTTATTACTAGAAGAGAAAAGAACAGTGCACGCATAAAATTATACATATTATATTGAACTAGGTCAAATGGAGTTTATATTTTTTCAGGAATAGCAAAAGGTACCCACCTATGAAACAAATACTGTTTTCCTCACCATTCAACGACTGTAAACTTCCTTAAAGACCAATAGGAAAGTAGTATTGAGTTGTTGATACTTCATGATGCATAGAGACAGAGAGATGAAGCCAAAACAACCAGATACAACAATGAATTCTCCGCACATAATAATAATGTTACAAGATAATATGATACAACAACATAACTGGTCCATTAGTAGGATGCTTTAGTAAACATCCAAGCATAAAAAGCTTAACAGTTGTTGCAAGGAAGATTATTTCATATCATAGCCGAATGCTTACATAAAAATTACAAGAAAAAAAAATCAGTAATAGGTGATAATCCAAGTTCAATGAAACCAGAAATACTTACACAAGATTGAGACCTTTGTTTGATTTGCTATCATATATTAGACCCACAGCTTTATAATAATTATTAGTCTCAACAAAGAAATAAACACATGTTTTAAGTGTATTAATATGCCAAAAAATAATGATAGAAGCATTTAAACTTTTGTTTTCAAATTCAGTCTTAACAACTAAGATGCTGTATAGAAACTAGCCACAGGTAATCACATCAGTGATGAAAAAAACTAAGTAGAAAATCCCATAAACCTCCAACGTCTCAATAAGACAATCACATTTATTTACATAAAAAACCACAACAATCTAACAAAATATAGTAGAAGCATTCAGGAAAGGAAAAAAGTAAAAAACACACTCAAAAGTTTGGCCCAAGCTATGTGCAAGTATTTTTCCATCAAATCTAGCAGGCATATAGCTAATACTCCAAACACTTGTCCACTATAAAGCATTTAACATGTTGATGTTTCAATTGCTCTTACAAAAGATCTCAGGTAAAACTACATGGTTACACGTATATTAAACATAAATCATTTGGAGATTCTCCATATGGAACCAACTGGATGGATATACATTATTGATTAAGAGGTTAGGAAGCCAACTGCTTAAGAAAAAAATAATTAGAATCATGTTACACTCGCTACATGCCTATCAAAAAGATCCACCAACTCCTCCGTTCATTTCATCTTTTCCATTTCATTTATGGCATAAGGCATACATAAGATAGCGTCGTGAATTAATCATCAACATCATCATCGCTATTGTCAGAATCCTACTATTTGTATCCCAAATCCATATATTCCTTATAAATCCTAAGGAAAACAAATCATATCTATGCGATGATTCCCATTTACAGATGAATCTTAGAATTCATGCGTGAATCTTACAATTTGATGTGTTTCAACAAGCAAATCGGTTGAGCAATTATATCTACGGGCAAGAGTCTTTTTTACATTCTCTTCCTTTCGTTACTTTTTTAGCGTTTCTATTTTTAAAAGGTTCTTTCCTGATAATAAAACGTCCAAAACATTTACGGTTTTGGAAAGTTTTTAGAGATGAATAACAAACAAGCATTTGGCACAAAAATCCTTTTAAAAAATTTTCAGTTTTTTTCTTATGAGCACTTTTCTAACTTCAAGATACATCTTACCATGTAAGATTGACAATTTGAACTTTATTTTTATTTTAGAATTAAAGATAACAAAAAAAAAAATCGCAACTTGTCTACTTTCTCTTAAACATATTTACCTACTTACACACATCATTTATGACATAATAACATATGTCAATACTCAATAATGTTCTTCATATGGTTGAATCAAAATCTAATTAGATATTTTTATGCTATACAATGGATGCAAAATGAATGGATTATGAAAAACAACTATTCTATTTTTATTCTTAAAATTTTAAATAATTTTCATTTTTATAACAAAAAAAAAAAAACTATGATTCGCGATACGATTCATGATACGATATGATTCATTCCCTTGAACAATTTGTGATACTATTCCAATCTTCAAAACAATGATGACATAGCAATCGGGTTGATAGATCAATCTCCCAAAGGATTGATCGAATCCAAGAGGATTCCAGCCACTAGGACACAAACGAAACCATAACACACAAGAGATAACTCACGACAACTTGTATTAATTGATAATAAGCATACCTATTACAATGGAGGGCTTCTCTATTTATAATGTAATAAGGACTCTAAAATAGAAAGTTACTAATCCTAATAAAACATTAAAAAAAGAAAAAATTCCTTATCAATCCTAAGATAAATATAGAATTCCACAGTAGCTTTCTTAGCTAATTGGGCCTATGGGCTGAACCCAATGGACTGAGTTGGATGGCTGGGTCCATCATGTGGGCCCATGGTTCTTTTAACCATCCGTAATGCATCAAATGATCATCACCAAAGCCTCGCCCCAACTGTGTCGGGGTTGGCTACATGAATTCTATTTCTCCATTCCGAACTAGCAACAAGACTTAACCACATGAATTCTATTTCTGCATTCCGAACTAGCGACAAGACTTGACCATTGGATGTATTTTTATTGTTTTTAAAGATGCATTCATAAACCGTTAAACTTGAGGTCCGCAAATAAGGGTTTAGGATGGATATGATGGGACATGAGATTTTGCAATTAGGTGGGTCATATTCAAAATCTTTTATCCCCACCATCCCAAGAATTGGCCTGGCCACAGATGGGACCCACAAGGTTCTACGCAAATTGCATAGATGAGTAGTGCGCACTTTAAAGGGTGCATTTTAAACTACTGGTGAACAAAATATCTTCAATATGATCATGCTAACATAGATAAACAAAACAATAACTATTTTTGCCAGATACATATTTAATTTATAGATTTGCATTTTAACTATCAACATTAAATATTCTTATCAGGTATATCTTTGCATTATCACAATTATTCAATGTCAGCTTTAAAGACGAGTTCGGAGATTCAGTACAATCCATTTGGGTTTAAATAAAGGAATGGAAATTGTAAGGTAAATGAGTGTTGCTCTCCGTAAATGATTCAAGAAGATTCAATTTAGATTTATGTCATGCGTGCAAACAAATATAGAGATGAACACCAAAAGACATCAGCCCTGAATACACCTTGATACCAAGACCCTAAGGTAAATGAGTGTTGCTCTCCGTAAATGATTCAAGAAGATTCAATTTAGATTTATGTCATGCGTGCAAACAAATATAGAGATGAACACCAAAAGACATCAACCCTGAATACACCTTGATACCAAGACCCATGAGAAGAGCCATGGCTCACTAAAGATTATGCAGGGAGAACTCCCACAACAAACTAAGTGCATGCAAAAGTAGAATAGAATAATAGGTTTCCAAATGCAACGCTTTTATTAGGTAATATCTTTTTCTCGTCATTTATCATTCTTGCTATAAAAAACAAGGGTAGATTTCTTGTGTACACAGCTTTGGCTTGCAACAATTTTCTCGTGAATTTATATGATATAAGGTAAGGATTCATTTTTTTTAAGAATTTCAATGGACAAGACAAACTAAGATAGACGGCTAAGGGGGCTTCTGGTCTTGAGTCACATCCGCATTATCCATTGTCTACCTCAAGGACATGTAAATAAGAAAGTCCAAAAGAGGATACTTTCCATTAAACTTCCAAATATCTCTTACACAAAGCAAAGCCTGATAAAAGCTGACATTCTCTCACAAGTACAATGGTCAAATGAGACTGCAAAAACCAAATGACCATCACTTCTCATATAAACAAAGTTCAGTGGGAATTAAGAGTTAGGCAATAACAAGCAAAATAAGCTCTTTTCCCTACAGCAAGTGGACTCTTGAGAAGGATGAATTAAGCATATTTTCATGTGGATCCACAAAATCCAATCAATGCTAGAGCTTAAAGACACCTCACATAAATCTTATGACCAGGCATAATATAACACTTTAGCCCACATTAGACTATCAAGTTTGAATGGTTAGGGGTACTACTAGCATTTGCAAGCCAAGCAAATATTGACCTTATGAATGGAGTAGCACATTGTAAATAATTTTACACAACAGCAAAGTACTGTAACTAGATTTTCCTTAATCATGATATATATATGTTTCCCCAAATAAACTAGCATTTTATGCATGGAATAGTATTTCAACACTTGTTCCTAAGTGCAACAAAAACTTCAGCAGAAGTCCTCATTAATAATAAGGATAAATTGGTTGCCCTAATTGAAGTATAACGGCAGGTAAAAGCCACTCATGTAGCACATTCCTTTCGGACATTATTAAAAAGCAGTTTAGTAAAAATGAGGAAAAGAAGCTGCAAAAACATTAAGAGAGTCTCTCTCTGAATAAAAATATCCAGAAAAAAAAGGGAAAGATAGAAATCTGAGTTATATCAAGATGCTTAATGCAAATATTAGCAACAGAAGATGAGGTAAGAGAAGGGAAGACTGATTAAAAATTGAGAATAAGTGAAGAGATTGAAAAGATAATCCAAATTTGATAAAAGAAACATTAGAAAGTGCCCATTACTCAGCTAAAAGCCTAAAACAAGTAAATATGATGATTTAACTCAATATTTAATTAATTTATATAAATATTCATCTATACAAGTTCAAATTCACATCACATCATCCATGCACTGTATCTGCATATGTAGAAACACTAGAAATAGTATGGTCGGCAGAAAAAGACAGCAAACAGATGGGGAGGTCTTTTTTTCTTCAGTTGTAAATGATAATAAACTATTCATCGAACAGGAAGGCTGAACAGTGAATCGACATATAATTAATTACTCAACAACATCTATCCACTACAATGGTGATGAGAACTGCAATGATAAAACGCTGCAAAAAAAAATATTGAGAAATGAAGAAGCTAGACCAATATCCCACCAAACAGTTGAGAATAGTGTCGAACAGCAAAATAAAGTCACAAGACAAGATTGCCTCTATATGGGTAGAGCGGAAAAGCACTTTAAGACATGGATGGAAAAGAGAAAAAGGCAACAAACTCAAACCAGTGGCCATTTAATGGGGTTTCCTTACCGCCAAGTCCTGTTAGAAGATCAACTCTCTTAACTGCTGGGATACTTCGAGAAAAAATCGGGTTCTTGATTCAGAAAAATAAAGCAAATAAATGAGATATAAATATGGCAAGGAAGGATATAGAAAGAAGATAATAAGATGATGAATAAGTGCATGATAGTGAGAAAGATACATGTTTATAAGAATATCAAGCTAAAACCCAAATGCATCATATAATGAGATACAACAGATAAATTTGGTGATTCTGCTCCAACTCAAATTCCATTTTCTTCCATTTGGGGCACCCCAAGATCAACTCAATTTAGTGGGTTTCCATAGTTCGTACCTCCGAGCAATCCCCCACTGGAGGTGGCATAGACGTCGGGAGGCTCGAGCGCCGGAAAGGACGAAGAAGACGCCCCATTCCTTGCACTGGGGCCGCCCAAATGAAGGTCAGAAATGTTGGGTAGGCTATCTCTTCCCTCAACACCGTGATCATAGAGAAATCCCTTGAAGACATGGCCGCCTATCTTCACGACGGCCTGGTAGGCATACTCATCTTCTCCGTCGTCGATGGAGGTCACACGCACGCACTTGAAAACAGCTGGAAGACGCACCTGACCCGGCAAGCTCTCCCTGAAAGTCGCGTCTATTGATGCCATTACCCAAAACCAATCAAAATTTATTATTTGATGAAGCTTAGTCCGAAACAACACAAGTCCAAACAAAAATATTAAAAATAAGTATAGATAGTAGAAGCAAATACCCACTAAAAATTCTACTCCCAACATGCAAAAGAACCATTTTAATTTTTTTTAACACCAAGATTGAATAAAAGTAGATATAAGCAACTAGCCAATTGAGATTTGACAACCCCTCATGAAAAAACCTTAATTTCAGATCTCAATAGAGTGAATACATAGGGGCAAAATTTTCAGATGAAAATAAGTCGAGAAGGCCAGCGTAGCATAAATTTTAACATAAAATTCATATACCCACTCTTCAATATTGAAAAAAAATAGAACATGAATTCACATGAAATTTAAACCCTTTTTCTCTATCAATTTTGAGAGAGAGAGATGAAATCCAAGTAAAGAGAAGAGTGGAGAAGAGAAAGACAACTACGAAACGTAAGAAAGAAAAGATTGATTCCACGTTGAAAACATGGTTACGAAAAGTAACCCATGAAAGAAAAACATGAAAAAGAAAGAAACGGGACTAAATTGCCAATCTTTCAATTACCGACATACGGACCTTGATGACTGGATCCAGTGTCGAAGCTCCTCGGTGGAGTAGTGTTGGAGGTGGAGGTGTGCGAGGTGGTCGTCGTCTGTGAAGAAATAAGCCGGGGCTTCTTCGCACTCGACGTCGACCCAGCCGACCCGGCAACCGCAGCGGCAGTAATCTGCCGCTCCCGCCTCCTCGCGGCGGGAACCCACGTGCTCTTCACGTGGGTTGCACAGTCGAACCCCCGGCTCTTGCAGCAGGTCCTGCACCGGCGGTGGCTGCAGTCCTTCTTCGCCTGGTTACCGCAATCCTGACACGTCGTCCCAGACCCACCCATCCCCATCGCCCCAATCCCACTCCCGCCGCCGAGAACGTTCCCCCCTCCACCGCCGACGTTCACCCCGGAATTCGAATTCTCCTCCATCTGAACGTTCTTCTTGAAGAAACTGACCTCACCCTGCTGCATCTGGTGGTGGGTCTGCCAGAGATGGTGGACTTTCCGGCTATGGGCAGCCGTCTCGCTCTCCTCCACCAGGCACGGCGTCGCCGCCAATAAAGGTATGACCCCAACCCCCAGCGCAGTGGCGTTGCTGTTGGAGGCGGCAGCGGCGTTGTTCACAGCAGCAGTAGAATGATCGGCAAGGATCTGATCATGGTACTGGTGGTGCTGGTGCTGGTGCTGGTGCTGGTGCTGGTGCTGGTGGTGGAAGGAGGCCGCAGGGGCGACGACGAAGACGTCACGAACGCCGACCATGCCCATATCGGGAGGGATGCCATAACCGAGGGAGCGATTAGAGGGCCAAAGTCCGGGTCCGGGTCCGGGTCCAGATCCGCCTCCGCCTGCGGCATTGAAGCCGAGGCAGAGATCGTCGCCTCGGCTGTTTGAAGACGCCACCCAGTCTGCAAAAGGCTGCCGAATGGGACGTATAGTGGCTAGTAGAGTAGGAGCTGTTGAAAAAGGGAGGAGGAGGAGGAGAAGAAGAAAGTGAGAGACGGCAAGCAAAGTGAGGGAATAATGAATGAAAAAACCTAGGGTATGTGAGATGCGTGTTGAGTAGTAGTAGATCTGTGGGGGTAGGTATGGGTATGGACTATGGACGGGATTTTGTGTGTAGGGGGGGTGGGGACACTGAAATTCCTTCTGAGATAGATCTCCTCGATCTCTACCCTTTCTTTCTTTCTCTATCCATCTCTTCTATCTCTCGCGCGCGCCTGCTGCTGTTTTGCTGCAGAAGCTGCTGCTGCTACTGCTGCTTCTCCTGCTTCTGCTGCTGCTGCTGCTGCTGAAAAAAAGTGTGCTTTGATGGGCATTGTAATAACGAGGCTATTTACTGTCGCTGGTGCTGCCGACTGTATAGATCTTTTTCACACTCTCTCTCTCTCTCTCTCTCTCTCTTCCGAAGATAGACGCTCTTCCCTTCGTCGCATCGCATCTCCCACAATCTACGTACCCATCAGTACGGACTCCACTCCCAACTGTCCATATCTGGTGGGACCCACCTCCGATGATAATAATAATAATTATTATTATTATTATTATAATGGAAGAAGTGACTAGTGGGCCAATGGGCCTTTTAGTGGTCTGCGAATATAAGAAAGGACCAAATTCTGTTTCGGTAAATATAGATATATAATTCAATAACACTATAAGATTTATTTTTTACTTTTTTTTTACTATCGAAGGTTTTCAATTTTTTTGGACTGAGCTAATCTCTTAAGGCCCAGAAGTAAATCCCGTAAAGTATCATTGAAACCTGGTAATGAATTTTATTGCTATTTTTATTTTTGATCATGCAAAATTTAAAATACCCAACATTGATTGCCTGTCCGTTGTGAGGGCTGATTTCTTTACTTGAATTTATAGAAGTTTTGTTTGGAGAATTTTGAAATTCTTAAATATATAAGTTGGAATTCCTGAAATTCTTGAATAAGGTGGAATTTTTGAATTCTAAGAATTCCACCAAAAAAACAAAAGAGATTGAAATGACTGAAATTTCTACTATCATTTGAGACCTTTGAAAAGAACAACGTCATAGGACGCGATGTCCATTATATTATACATGATTATACATGATGTGACATTTTATTCTCTAAAAATTGTGTTATTTATTTTAGACAAATTCCAAAATTCCAGTACTTAAAAGATCTCAAATGAGCTTTGCAATTTTTGGAATATCAACTCTTTTTTTTATTTCATTCTTAGGAAGAGCATTTAAGAATGCCACTATTATGGAAATTATCTATACATAAACTCCATGAATTCATTGACGAGAAACGGGCATACAGCATTTTGAAAGAATTCCAAATTATACGAAGTTTTATTCTTTTGGTTATAAAACTATTGGAAGTGGACAGATATTGGAACCATTGGATGAAGATGAAGTGATGATGGGGGGTGCGTGTTGAAAAAGGTGCACGTAATGTGGACGGTGACGATGGAAAGGCATGCGTAACCCCGGGTCTAGTGGGCGTGTGTTCATGATCATGATGGTCCAAGGAATTCCTCTAAAAAGCGAAACGAAAGAAACTGGGTTCGTCTAATAATCTCTCTCTCTCTCTCTCTCTGCTCTTTTGTTTTTGTTGTCATCTGCTAAAAGTCGCATGACATCTATGCTGCTGTAGGCAACTTCTCACTAATTTCTCGAATCACGTTCGTTTCTTTCCTCTAGAAAATCCTCTGCGTTATCTCAGGAACTGAGATATAGTTCATTGGACAATATATCGCCACATTGGATAAGAAAGAGAGAATGAGAATGGTTGGTTGGTTTACTGAGCGGGAAATGATAATGCAGGGCACGTGTAAAAGAGGCATTTGGACGAATCTTTCTCCCGTCCGGAACTTGCCCTAGGTTCATTCACCTCTTCTTCTTAAACAGAGGCCCAAAAAAAAAAAAAGCTGCTTTTGCAAAGAAGTTCTCTCTCTCTCTCTTTCTCTTTCTCTCTCTTTCTCTTTCATTGTCTTTAATATCTACTATATACTCTACGATGAGTTGTTCCATCTCTCTTTTGGCTGAGGTGTTCGACCATAAAAGGGTCCTGGAGTTTTTATGACCTTTTTACGCTTTGGCATTAGAGAACAAGAGGAACTGCAGGCTTCTGGCCTGGGCTTCCAGTGAAAAGAACAGTTCGTTGTGAGTCTGTGACATCCATTCCTTACAAGTTCTGAAATGATGGCCCAGTTTTCTGGGTGTGTTAGTTATTTAACTATTTAGCCATGTCATTTTGAGTGGGTGGCAGATAAAAGGGTTATTATCTTTCCATTCATTGATGAGGAACACTGGGCTAAAGCCTAAAAGGCCTTGAAGTGTCCAGTAGATCAATGGTGTGGATGAATGAATCACCCACACACACACACTCTCTAATTGGTCTAGAAATTGGGGTACAAGATTGCATCCTCTATAGATAGATAGATACATATATATAATATAATAATGAAAGAGACTAATTTAAAATTTTAATTTTGACCAACTTCAATTAATTTTGATTAATAGCAACCAATCTGGTGGGTTCATATTCAGGGTTGACCCAAGGACGACTAGGACTGACAATTTCTCTATCCATCCCTGAACTGCCCCATCCCGTGATTGAGTCAAATTAGAGCAAGTTGCTAATGGATGATTTTCAATTCACTTAAAATTTAAAAAATACACATCTAAGAGATCAAAATTGAACCTGATATTCAGGTCTGTTATCACCTGTACTACTGTGATTTTATATGGAAAGGTTTTCCTAAATAATATATAAGTTAAAGGTGAATGGCAAGTCAAGCAAACCCAAAATCCAAATTTTCTTATAAAACTTTTAAAAAAAAATCATCTATTATAAATAATATTGATGCGCCAGGCACCAGAAAGTTTTGCAAGTATAGTGTGATAGATAGACCATGAATGATGGTGGGGAAGGAAAAACCATCTAAATCCAAACCAACTAAATCACACAGCTTGCTCCATGGGCATTGGTCCATACTCACCTATCATTAATTGGCATTAATATGTTGCTGATTGACTGGTTTCATCTGCAATTGGATGAGTATCACTTGGAAAATGTGTTTTAACGTAGGCCTGTTTGCTTTATCATATCTAGAAATTCATAATAAAGAAGTTGAACAGAGACGTGGACTTACATTTAAGGGGAAGTTATTCTGTAAATTAATCTCACAAATGTCTACTGCGAAGGAGCAGTTGATCATTGTTGAAAACCTGAGGTCTTAGTTTGGCCGAGTCATGATTCCTATATATATATATATATATATATAGAAGTTTCAAGTGCATCTATCTCTCACCATAGGGTGAGAGACACTTCCATAATTGGAAAATTTCAAGTACAAAAGTTACTTTTCAAATACATTGAGTGAGGTACACTTCCTTGTCTTCATATGTAAAAAATGAAGTGTCTCTCACCCTATGGTGAGGGATAGATGTACTTGAAACTTCCCCTATATATATATATATATATATATGTATATGATCTATTTTAGTCATGTTGTGGTTCCAATCTTGCTCTTGCTTATCTAATACCCTAGGAGGGTCAAAGGATGTAAAGTGAAAATGTAGATGAGACTTCATCTTTCTTTATTAAGTTTTTATCTACTAGAGAGATGGTTTGGAAATTATTTACTATCAAGCCAAAAGTTATTTGATGGTTCTTCATTGATAGTCACCTTTACTTCTCTGGACTATTTTTTTTTTGTTTTCTTCTTATGAGTAACTGCTATGACTCCACTCGCCTATGGCTTGTACCAATCGGAAAACAGACTCTTGGAAAATTGCAGTAAGTAGAATAAGTACCAACTAGAACTATATAGATAGGTGTGTTGTATAAAGGAGCGGCAGATGGGAGGAACGAGTTAAAGTACTTTAATGGAACTTAAGTGTACTTTCCTTAAGCATCCCTCTTTTATTTGGATGTAAATTCAGACCTAAAGCGTGCATTTGGATAAAATTGGAGTCTACATTTTGATAAATACATATTATTTCTAAGAGCAAAAATGCAAAAATACTTGCGTGTTGTATTTGGGAATGACAAGACAGCTCAACATGTAGGACCCACCTAGAAGCAAGACCGTAGCGTTAAAAATCTCCCTATAACCTATTGTGTGCCTAAAATGTGAATTTCGCAATTGATTAGAGGACTTACTCAATGAAAATGAGTGCCAAAATTGGGTTGATGCAAATTTAGTAAGGGATAATGCGCGCAAAGACCATAGATTTATTGTATGAGGGGTGAGGGGTCAAGTGAGCCCCATAGAAAGAGTTTGTGCATGAAATTTTACAAGAACAACTAGATATTCGTAGCTTAGAATTGGCCAGATTGTAGGGAAGATTTTGCCTCCGTGTGTGTATATATATATATATAGCTATATTATCTATATTATATTACTATAAATATTTGAGTCCTAAGTTGGATTTTAGTCTGGGTCAAGTCCTACCCAAAATTGGAGTGAGTGTACTAGCTTGAAGACCTCTTTTAATAATTTGAGTCCAATTATATTTAGGGCTCAGTTGTTTTAGTTCCTGCGATCAATGACAGTGTACAGCTTAGTTGGGCCCAACTTGGACCAGACCAACCCAATCGAATCAAATTAAACTTGGATTTGATTTTTGTAAGGTTGAGTGGGACTCCAGCTTGAGTATGTCAATCTGATTTGAGTTTTGCTGGAATTCAACTTGACTAGGAGTGGGGTTCATATCAGATTGAACCAATTCTTCATCATCATATTTGAGCCCTACCCATCAGGGACCTCTGAACAGGCCTTTTTTTTTTTTTTTTTTTTTTAACTTATTAGACTGGAAGATAAAAGTAGGGCATACAAGAGGCTACGTGGTGACATTGATCATTGATGCAAAAAATGTTAATTTAAATGAGAAGTACAAGTCCCTCTGTACAGAGTTATTTCCAAAGTCCTGAGACATCACCCATAAGAACAATTGATCGAACCAAATTGATAATCTCAAAATATAATGCTACCTGACTCAGGTCGAGTTTTGCAAATATGGGCTGTGCTTGGGCGGGGTCAAGATGGTTTGCAGTGAAGTAGAAGTTGGCCCTTCCAGAGTTCTGAGTCAAATAGATTCCACTTGATGACCCAAAATCAAACGCCAACCAAACTGCAACTTTAAATATTTAAGCCTGTGTAACGATTTCAATGGTTTAAATTGTGATATGTTTATGCCACGTTTTGCAGTGCCGGTGACGAAGAAGAGACGTCTGAAGAAGAGAATGTCTCGAACTTGGGAGCGGATCACTCGCATGATAAGGTACCAAGCTATGCTTAGAACTTGAAGTGAGAGGTTATGAAAAACATTCAAAATTCTGGCCTCTTTGAATGTACCATGAATTGAAGTAAAGTGAAGTGAGGTGAAGCATCAATTGAAATCAATAAATAATAAAATATAAGGAATTATGATAGTATTTTATTTTTAGTTGTTTGGTATGTAATTTTTTTTTTTTACTTTTTCTGTAGAGAAGTGGAGTTTTTTTGTCTTTTAGTAGATAAATGAGATGTCTTTTTAATTTTTTTTAGAAGAATAGAGAAAATTTTGAGATTATATACTTTTAATATGACTATTTGGTCTTTTCTTGTTTGAATAATGGAGGCTCTACCTCACCTCGCTTCACTTCACCACACATCCAAATACAATGAGAGTTCTTGGTATCCTAGCAAGGGGCTGGGATCCCTGAGATACTTGCACACCCAATGAGTGAAACTCACCTAAGCAAGGAGAGAGAACCACTGATTGAACACTCACATATACAAAGAGTGCGGGGAGACCTTTGTCAAAATTTCGATCTCTGGCCATCTATGTGAGAAGCAAAGTTGTCAACCAATTGAACAACTCCTGGTTCTCAAAACCCAAGAGTTAGTGATGTGGTCCTTTGCATTAGTAGGCTTTAAAATGAATCATTGTTCAAGGTCGATCCACTTGTATCCAGGCGGCAAGGCATATCCCTATCCACAAGTAATAATGGATCGGATAGATAATTGGGTTCAGAATTGGTTCAACCTCCAACACCCGAGTATACATAAGGTATATAATACAAAAAATTTATTACATAAATTATATTTATAATATATAATTATGATTATTATGTAATATATAAGATAAATGAATATAAAAAGGTCATCACCTAGTGCGGTCCTGCTGAAGCATGATCCTAAAAGGATTCAGATTGGAGACAGACCTAACATTTTGCAGTTTTACACAAAATGACTAATAGATATATTATTAAAATATGAAAATTCTTGAGCATTTTGTAGAGAAAGATGCCCTATTGCCTTTGAGGAATGAGAATATGAGTGTTCTTCTCTAGTGCTAATTTTTTGGAAGAGAAGTTAAGGTATTTAAATGCATGCGTTTTCTCTATTGAAATAATAGGTAATTCTTAAAAAAAAATTCCTTGTTTAAGGAAATAATTCAACACTTAAACTCCAAGGCAGGTTATTACTTCCTCGTTTTTTCTCCTTCTCAATGGGCCCTCTTATTTTATAATTGATTCCAACCACAGTCAACGGTTGGCTTGGTATCAAATCGTGGTAATGAATTCACAGGGTTAAGTGAATTTGAAGGGATTAGATGTATAGATTTATCTATTACTTTCATCATAGGCGGGCTCAATATTAGTTTTATAGCATTTATTTCATGATAGTGCCGAAAACCATTCAATGGAGCCCTTTTATGGTTGAAAGAAAGAAGGAAAGAAATTGCATATGACAAGATTAATGGAAGATTTATCTTGCTAGGCTCGTAACTCGCGGTCAAAAGATATGAATGTGCTTTGTTTTTACTGGTCTAGATAGCAGTAGAAACACCCAGCGGCGGACCAACTAGGGCTGCACAAAACCGGACCGCAGACCGGACCGGACCGCAAAACCGGACCGGACCGGACCGGATTTGTGGTCTAAGACCGGTTATATCCGGTCCGGTCCGGTCCGAACCTTTTAAAAACCGGTCCGGACCGGACCGGACCGGATTAATAATTTTTTTTTTTTTAATTTTTTTAATACAAAACTTTAAGTATAAAAAATTTCCAAGTCAAATACCATAGTGAAATCGAAGATCTAGTTTCTTACATTTGGAAAAAGAGGCAGGAAATTGGCTGAAAATGAAAAAAAAAATAAAAACTTAAAAAAAAAAAAAAAAAACTAATGAAACCGGTCCGGACCACTTAAGTGGTCCAGACCGGACCGTTTTGGACCGGTCCTGTCCTCTCATTTAAGCCGGACCGGATTCCGGTCCAAAAACCGGACCGGATTTCCGGTTGGGCAGCCCTAGGACCAACGATTTTCGTTTAAGGGGTGTGAACTTTAATAAGTAGTTTGGTTTCGGAGGCAAACCAATTTTAAAGGTGAACTCATAATTTCTAATGGATTTCTTGAAATGCATTATGGTTTAACGGGTGCAGCTTGCTTGTATCTAGGACCGCCCCTGAAAACACCCATTTTCTAAACAGACACTATAGAATTCCTCTATTATACAAGATATAAGGTTAACTTACTAGGGTCTAAGTCAAGTTGGGGTCCTATATAGTTGGGTTCAATTTGAGTCTAGTTCCAACATGGACACAATCTATTTAGATCCTTATTCGACTCAAACTAAAATACAGAAACATCAATATAAAATCAATGAATGACGGGTTCCTCCTCTTCTCACCTCTGCATGCTTTCAACAGCTTCAAATAAATTGACCTTCTTGTTTTTTTTTTTTTTTACCAGTAACATAATTTAAACATACAACCTCAAAACTACAATAACGAGCACTTTCCATCGTGCCCATAGCTCTTGTTGGCCCTCACTAAATTGGAACTCCATTGTAGTAAAAAGAGATTCTTATAAAAACCCAACCAATGCATAAAAAAAAAACCAACTTTTAAAACAATTGAAAAAGCGTCTGACACTGGTTTTTTTTGGGAAAAAACACAATTAATTGCATTTTTTCAAAACTACAATTTCCACTTAATGCTTTAAGTCATAGAATACCAACTTATCCATTGTTTAAATAAACAACCCAATGTCATTTGAAAGGTTAATTCACTCGAGGAAGATCTGTGATTTTAAACAAGGGGTAGGTATATTTTTCTCACTCAAAACATTAGTAGAAAGTAGAAGTTTGGAGAAATACAGCCAAAGCTGTTCCTCAAATAAATCCCAAATCTAAAATAATTAAAAGAAAAAAAAAACCTTGGGAAGGTTTTAATACAAAAAGAAAAAAAAATCCCCATTGAAAAAATGCAAACTAAACTATATATAATCATATCATTTGCAGAAAGAAAAGGAAGCCAGAAGAGTAGTGTGCAGTGCCCACAGAAAATCAGACGTGGGAATCGGGTACAGTGGGGACCACAGATCCAGAGCTCCAGAAGAAGCCCATGATAATCAAGACCACAGGTGCTATAGACAACTGGGGTAAGGTGGGTCCCACCACTTCCCCCCACACCAAGAATCGAATCGGAATCCGAATCCGAATCCGAATCCGAATCCGAAACCCCCTTATGTGTTTTTTTTCTTCTCCTTTTATATCACGTACGGGGCTGTAAGAGGGACAGCAGTCCAAGGGGGGCCCCTATCGCAATCCGTGCAAGTGAGCCCCACATAGATCTAAAAGACAACAAAGCCTTCGAATTGGGCCTTATGTCCCTTTTCCATTGAGTTCTCTTTAGCTTTGCCCGAGACCCCTACTTGTATGAATCTGATATAATCTCACTCACGGTGGGGCCCACCTGATTCATGGAAAACCTGATCCAGTGTTCTGATCTGGGATGTTATGGTGAGGCCCAGTTTTCAAACAGGTGGCTCTGATGAAGGTTTAATTTTGGTAGTGGAACAAGGACTGCAAGATGGTGTCCAATTCATTTGAAGACCCATGGTTTGAGAGGGTCTTTTTAAGGTCTAAGGCCCATCAAAGATGTGAGAGACACAAGGGTACATTGAGCCAAGGCCCATAAGCCATGAAAATAATGTTAGATGCAAATGTCCATTAATTGGCCCACTAGACATGTTTCAACAGTCCATTAATCCGCCCGTGGAATGCATGTTTCCATAGCCCGTCAATCTGTGGCATGCGGTCCATCAAAGTTATGTGAAGCCCAAGCAACCTCTACCCAAAGGCCAATCAAATAAATAGGGTCTATGAACCAGAGTACACATGTAAGAAATAAAGATCCATCAAGTTAAGGCCCTCTCATGACCGTCGAGACTCTAGGCCCATCAAACAAAGGCCCAAAACAAACCAATGGCTTGATAGTCCACGGCCCATTCGATGAACGCTTATGGCCAACCATTAACCATCATGGCAGCCAAAACCTAAAAGTAGGTTAATCAAATTAAGTCCATTTTCATTACTTAAGATCCATCACTTGTAATTAACACAAAACCCCAAGTAGCCATTATTAATAGCCAACGTGCAAAGCCCGACATTGTTGAGTATATTGACCAGCAAATATTTCCAAAACGTCCCAAATCCAAGCCCAGGAAAATCATCACCCAAAAAAGCCCAAACACTAGCAACACACGAAGTCCAATCATTTTAAAATCCACGACATCACAAAGTGAAAAATCACTTTTGGAGTCAAGGTCGGTCTAAAGCGACCACTTTCCAAATGGCATGACACATGATCACCTCTAAAAGCCCAGTGCCAAATAACATTATGAAGAAGGAGCATAACTCATTGCGAGGAATTTGTCCATTTTGAGAAATCACTTTTTTACCAATATTTCCTACTTGAGAGTTGGTAGAGTAGCATATGATGCGGGTTTGTTCTCCAAGTCTTGCATTGAAACTCACCCCAGAATTATATAGTGTGCGTTTGTTTTGATTTAGCAGCGCCACCTAAAGGAATAGTCCTATTGCGTCAAAGATCTCAAGGATGCCCACATTATTCCTAAAAAAAAAAAAAAACTTATACTAGTATTTGAAAATATTGATATTATAAAAAATATCATTTTTATATAAATCATGGGATGATACCATTGGATTTTCAAACTCTCATCCATTTTGTGGCATGAGTGTTTGCATAATGTTTTTGTGTTTTTTAACGGTAATGATATATTAGATTAAGGTATAAAAAAGAACAACATAGTGAAAAAAAAAAGTATGTGGAGGTATAAGAGTGAAATACAAGTTACAAATCATATGGGATCAAGTAAATGAACATCTTTATCTAGTCCCAGTTTCTCTGAAGCATCTATCATGATGTTTGCCGACTGAGACACATGACGAAACTCAACATTCATAGATAAGGATAAAGTCTTGATTTTATTTAAAATGAATTGGGATTTCTAAAGACCTTATCCAAACACATCACCCACCATGTTGCATTTGAAGAATTCTCCTTATATGACAACATTATACATAATATTATATATGAGAAATTTTAAAAATTGCCTCTTTTAAAATGGGCGATTTTGCCCCCGTTTTGTATCCAAATAATGTAAGCAAACTCACATGGCTTATTGAATTCTATGCAACTTTCTAAAGTATTTCGGTTGTGCAAACATTTACAACAAACTTTTAAATTTAAAATGGCACCTAAGATTGCCTTATTCTATCTATTTTTGTTTTCATTTTTATTTTGGATTCACAAGAAAGTATAATGCTCTATCATGGGGCCCACTTTTATGGCTGTCAAAATTTCACTCAAGTAAAAGTTGGACCCGCTCAAAGCTAATAGTCAATTAGTGGGGCCTTCTTATAAAAACATATGGTCCTCATATGTAGGTTCGAAGGAAAATAAATCTAAATAAATTTGAAATTAAAAGTAGTGGTCCCCTAAAACCTAAATCATATGAAATTAAAGCAATGTTAAAAGAACTAGTGGACCACTAATATCTAAACCATTCAAAGTAAAAGTAGTGGACCCCAATATCTAAACCATCATAAGTTGAAGTATTCATCTGAATTGACATGGGGCCAATTGATTTCATGAGAGATCTCCACCGGTAGAATCTTAGACTATTTAATTGGAAATGGAAAGCCCCTTTTAAGAAGGAGAAAAAAAAATATTAAGGGAGAGGAGTGGTGATCGTTTTGCATATGAGAGAAGTTTAAGATGGAGAAAATCCAGGAAACCAATGCAATTATGACAACTCCATGTCAAATTCAATATTAAAAGTTGTGCCCACTCTTATTTTTTACTTTTGAAATTGGCCTCTTACACACTTGAAAAACATGACAGCTATTTTATATATATAATAAAATTATGTTTTGAAAGATAGCACGTTGCAATCAGATTATAACTTTCCAAGTTTTTTCTACAATAGTACCATCACCAATATTTGTGACAGTGGTTATGACTTATAACAAGTTAGCTATTTACACAAACTAGAACATCGAGATTTTGGGTCTGGTTTGGTTAGATTATGCCCCGAACCATGACCCTGATTCTCACCCTGTCCACTCACTGTTCTCTGTGGTAAGGGTGACAATTAATTTGGGTCTTTTTTTGGTTACTCAAACACAATCTCACTCCGACCCAAATCCAACTATTTTAGGGTTGCAAAGGAGTATCCGATTATTTGATTAACCGAAAGTTCGACCCGAAAAAAATCGTGTTTGGAACCTATTTTAGGTTATGATTCATAAACGAGTCCCGAAACCCAACTTAGGCTCCGATTGATAAATTTGTCCGGTTTTGAGTCCAAATAGGTTCCAATCCGTGGACTCAAGACCCAATATATGAGTATTTGATATTATAAATTGTACCTTAAAATAAATTTTTTGAAAATTTTTATATATAATACTAGGGGTAGTAGACTTGATGCATTATTATAAGTTGAAAGATATATTTATTTTAAGAAAAATTGAGAAAAATGAAGAGAAGTTAGACCCTGTTTTGGAACTAGATATAAGACTGTAGGCCGACCCGATTTCGAAATCGAATCTGCATTTTTGTCTATCGAAACGGGGTATGGAAAGAACAAAACAAGGTCCTGGTCAAAATCCAATCTAAAACTGTTATTTAGGTACAGGTCTGGAACTGAGTCAAATATCGTTCCGACCTGGGACCTTTCCGTTTAACCCTACCCAAGCCGGGACTAGAGAACAGAGATTCCAAACTCGGGTCTTGCTTGGGCTAGACACATAGGGCCAACCCAGTCCATTGCCATGCAAGCATTGGCAAGCAGGCATGGGCAAGCAGAGAGGAGAGAGAGAGAGAGAGAGAGAGAGAGAGAGAGAGAGCCGCCTATGTCAGGGAATGGGATTGGGGCCATTGGGCACTGCAAGGATTCCTTCTTTGTTTTAAATCTCAGATCTGATCGTCTGTACCCCACCAGAAAAAGTAAATGAGATGCCGGAAATAAATCTCCCCACACCACATTAACTCCAACAGCTTAAGTGACGAAACAGACTTCACCTTCAGTCCTTTATAGACAGTGAACGGAAACATAGCAAAAGCAGCCTGCTTTCTTTAACTGGATCTGCTCCCTCTCTCTCACTTCCAGGAGAAGGCACCATTCACTCCTCACTGCCCTCTTCTTCTTATTAATAACTATAAACCCATCCAATTCCAACTTTCTCTGCTTTTCATGCAATTGGGACTTTGTCTTCCACAGTTGCTACTTCCTACTTCCTGCCTTTTTTGAGTTATCTCCAGCTACTGCTTGCCCTATACACACTCTCCACTTTCCTTTCTGCCTGCTTTATTACCTTCACCTTTGTTGGAAGGAACCTTCATTTATTCATTCAACAAATCTTCTCTCTTTGCCTACCCTTCTGACCACCAGAATATTGTTGTTTGTTGGGTTGTGCACAACAGATTTCAGACATGTCCTGGTGCAACCTACATGCTACTTTCTTGATGGTAGTAGTAAGGACTCTATTTATCTAACGGGGCCCACCTAAGAGTGTCTCTATCCCATGGATAACTCCTTTTTGACCAATACACTACTCTTTCTAATGGGAGTAGTACATGTTGATGGGCCCACTTGTCCTACCAGTAGAGAATGAATGGGTCAGCTGCTTATAGGATTGGTCCATGAGATCCAAATCACAGCCCAAAGACAACTAGGTTTAAACTTCAGATTACTTATGTACATGAGTCATCTGAAGTTTAAACTTAGTTGGCTTTGTGCTGGATCTAAGGGGTCAAAAGTGGGGTTCATGGCCATGAGCAAGATGACAGTCATACTCATACATGGAGAGAGTATTCCAGTGATAGAGTGTAAAGGGCGAAATGTGTAGATGAGAGCATCATTTTCTTAGTATTTACCTTACTGGGGTATTGGTGTGGTGAGTAATCACTCTCAATGAGTAAATGATTTGATGCCCCAAGTGGATTTTTACCTTTGGACTTTCAGTTTTAGCCCATTTAACTGGTCTTCTTTGGGCTCACGAGATTTACCCATCTGTTGTGCTTGGGCTGTTCTTCCTAAATAGCCAGCTCTTTTCCATGAATATAAAGGGGTCTAGGGGGGAACTATGAAGCACATAATTAAGAGGGGTTTTTTTTTTTTTTTTTTGCTTGAGGACCTAAGATGTTATTTAATGTCAGTATATACATCTGGGTCACAAATCTCACAACATTTTGAAAATATTGTGATGTTTTTGCAACGTTATCAAAACATTAAGCCCACAATAATATCACAATATTTTTCAAAATATAATGAGAAATGAAAATATCATGATAAGAATGAAATAAAAACTGTAGAAGTTATAACAATCTATTATTTTAAAGAAATTAATATTTACTTTTATGTTTTTTCATTTTATTATTTAAAAATTTATTTATTTTTCACGACGTCTTCCCAGTAATATTCCCATAAATCTAACATTATTCAACATTTTCCGAGACAATAATTTCCCAAGAACTATATTTGTAAGTGTGACACAGATGGTCCATAGAGATCCACAGATTATCATTGTATCACTACCGATAGTTACAACTGAAACTTAACAGTCTCATGATTGACAACAGCACTACATCCAACAACTACAGGACAACAGCACTACATCCAACAACTACAGGACAACTGATGCTTAATATCACTTCCCTGCAGGATTGATTTTTGCTTCTTTCTCATCTTTTTTTCCCACAATTTTCTTCTAGATTGGGAAAAAGGTGACAATACACTCATGGTTGAGTGGTGTTTCGAGATGATATTGGCACTTTCATCTCAAATGGATGCCCAGGAATTCATCTCAGGCTGTCAAGTAAAAGTACCACTCCTAAACCAGGTAAAAGAGAGAGAGAAGGTACCGTGTGATCACTGATCACCACTTAATTCTCTGGAAGAAAATATTAAAACCAGCAAAAGTTCTAATAGCAGTGGAATTGGTCTATTGGTCTATTGGACCTGACCCCTTCCTTTAAATTTTCTGTCTTTATTTTGTTTATTTTTATTGTTTGGCATGCTGAATTCATATAGTAAAGGTTATAAATTCTAATATACCCGTATGTATATCTTCAAACTTATGGGTGGTTTATTTGCATGTTATTGAATTCTTGGAAATTTTAAGACGCACATTTCTAAAAGTGATTAAGATTGAAGAAACAATGGTGAAGATCCATAAATAGCTAGAAAATAAATTAAGGGAAGATGAAAATGAAACTCATCCAAGACCCAGCAAATCAAATCCTAAGAAAGCCGAATCTAATCTACAACACCACCCTATATCATAACGCCCTTCACCTTCTTCATAATCCTTAGTTGGAACACATTTTACCATGAATTCCTAGAAATTCAGTTACATGGAAACAAACAGGCCCTTGTTGTGGATATTGTTAGTGTTTAAACTACATATCATATTAATGAAAATCAATCCATCAATGTCATTAACATAATTAAAAAATTAACATTTAAGCGTATATCATGTTTCTTGAAACTACAATGAGGAAGAAAAGTATGGGTCAACAAACATGGTTTACTATATAACTACCTGAGTCATTAAATTTAAGACATCATTCTACAAATTAAGAACAAGCAGCTAATACATAGGTAAATATAGTCTAAGAAATTAGACAAGTACAAATTCTAGAGTTTCCAATTTTCTGCAACATTTACGCATTTAAAATATTTAATTGGAAAGAAAATGTGGAAAAGAACATACATATTATGTATCAGATTATACTACTGGCGAATATGGTTACTGAAACTGAAGTTTTAAACCTTGGGCCTCCTACAAACTCGTCTGTGGAATAGAAGATCTCCTTAGACTGTCAACTACGAAAAAGAAAAAGAGAAGGGGGAAAAAACTGAACCCCCACTCGCCTTTGTATTTTAAATGCTGGATCTCAGCAATACACAAGCAAAAAAAACTAACGCATATAGCAAGCTGGACAGAATCACTGTTAACTCTATACATTTTATTCTGATCTTTGACAAAAATCCCAGACTCTTTAATCTTCTGAGAAAAGAATTGGTTACAAAAGAATAAATTCCGATACAGGTTTACCCTCAGGAAAATAAATTTACAGTTAGAATGGGCTTGCACTGCTCCTGATCCCAGCTGTTTTTCTATAACTCTACAGAAATACAAATATATGTATATAGATATAACTATGGAACACATAGAATATCTATGGAGAGAATGTTGTTGAATCATCTTGACCTGTAAACCCAGCAGCCAAAGCCAATCTTCCATTAAGGCTTTTTCATCAAACGCGCCTGTCTTGGGACTAGTAGAATGTTGTTGGCCTACTCTGATATCTATTTAAGACTGGATGCAGATGACACTCAGAATCCAACACAGGAATTTGGCCAGGCATCGGTGAATTAAGGTTGCAATCTCGGAAGCTTCCGCTGCATCTTTTGGCCAAGCACTCAACTGTCTTCTGCAAAAACTTTGTATATGAAATCACGAAAGCGTTTGGAATACTGCTTAGGATCAACTGCTGATATTGAGGTTGGATCATATTGTATGGACTTGTACGCATGCTCCAGCTTCTTGCTGATATCATAGTCTTGTAGTATGTCAATAATGCCGAAAAACATGACCACGTCATAGAACTCCCCTGTTGGTTCGCCGATTAGCTGGGGCTCACAATCACTTTTTCTCACTGTCTGTTCGACCCTTATTGGCATGTTTATGCCCAGTCTTATGGTTGCCCACCTGCAATATTCATGCAAAAAGTGAATGAAAAGAGAGACCTTGCGGTCTAGCTTACAATGGAGATAAGTGTTTGCAAGTACTCCAAACTTGCAAGTGGTTTCCAAATTTTGGCAGAACAGGTTACTATCATTCCACAATCCACACCTGAAAGTTCAAAATTATGAGGATGGGGATGCTAGCTTTGTGCTGTCCGATGTTAATACCAAATTAATGATGTCGAGGTTTGGTCTGGGGAATATCCACTTTAATGCGGTTCCCTATTCTGCTTGGTATCAGCTGGGGAGCACATAAAATATATCCAGCCAAAATACAGAAAAACTTGCAACTGTAGTACAAACAAATGCATGCCTAACAATGGTAGTGAATGCTTTAACACAAATTAAAATGTACCGGGTAGGGTCATAAAGAAGCGGGTCCATGTCAACTGAAGAGAGACGAGGAGTTGAATCAGCTGCTTGATCAGACTCGTTATAAACTGTAATGAAGAGAAACTCAACTGTCAAGCAAAAGAGGTTGGAAGAACACTAGGTGTTATTTGATGCTTTGAGTGCTGACATCAGTCATTCAACACAACCAGCAGTTGGGTTCACCTCTCAAAATGTAAGATGCTAAATTGCACCATCATGCTAAAGATGGCAAAGTACACAACTATGGTCATTCCAGCCACCAATGAAAATGCACAACCAAAATCTGTGGTCCATATCTTAAGTATAAAAGCGCCCTCAATTGTATTGTTTGAATTACTGCTCAGAGTATATCTTGAGGGAATCTTCCATCCACATAGGACCCACTATGTATACAATAAAAGTAATCAATAGTAGCAACCACAACTACAGTTCGATGGCCCATGCAAATGAACAGCCGACCACTGTATATTTCTCCGCACTAGTTTACCTGTTCCAGCTTTATGACAAAGAACACTATTTCAGGAAAGGAAGCGAAATAACCTGTGGGAGTTCGAAGTCCAGAGGCCCGACCATCTGTTGCCGCTTCTCTGAAATGCAGACCCACCAAGAGACTGTAATCCATAATTCGCTCCTGTTCAAGAAAATCACAATCTCGATCCACTTGCCTACAATGGAACATGTTAGGATAGAAACATTCAGAGAAATTTGACCCATTTTCTTCATATAGCAGAAAAGGGAAAAGGTATCTGAAACTAAACAAAAACTGGCATGCATTTTTTATGACTGGTTTTCACACTCAGTTTCAGAGTGCACCAGGCTAGAGTCAAACCATTCCGACATGGCTTAAACATTAGGAATCGCTTGACAGTTTTACAGTTGCTGCATTATTAAGATTTCTAGCAGGAAACCACTAAGGCACAACTAACTTTCTGAGATCAATTAGCAACAGCCCATTACCACCGAAGAAGTGGCAGAACACATTTACTAATCCCACAGTAAGGTCTGTAGTTTATCAATTGCACATGTCAAGATTATTCAATGCATTCGCCAATCTCACATATTATGGTTCCAGGCTATATCTGGTGTGACCCATTCATGTGAAGTAGATTAAACTTAATTCACCTATGAAGCTCTTGGAACCAAGATCTCTGCAGCCGAAATATATAATTAAGATCAAGGTCCTTGAGTGTTGTGTTTCCATCAATCTCTGACTCAGGCTTGTCTGTCATGCGGCCATGTGAAGAACCCTTCAAGTCATAGCGCCTGTGAATGGAGTATTCAGTGCAGAAAAGATTCCCCATTATGACAAAGCGAACCTGGCCCATCAAACCAACTGCTGTAATATTCGGGAAGAAAATACTTGTAGAAAATGTCAAAACACAAACCAGTCTCCAGGTAATAAATACTGGGCTGTAAACCATCATATAGTGCCTTCACCAGACCAATTTCTGGCCCAAAAAACTCTACATGGGGAATACATCTTCAGGTGACTCAAAACTGTTAATGCGATAGGAGAAATTGTGCTCTATGGCATCCAAAACTCTGTTCCATTAGATGATCCTAACCATGACATACCCTGGTGAGATAAGCATCATTGATCGTGTCCATTTTTGGGAAACCAATTATATGGCTAGGATCATCCCAGATAAGACATACTATGAAATTTTGTTTTCCTATGATGAGGCCAATGAGAATAGATGCACTAAAGGTAGGCCCCACCTGGACCTCTGCAGGTTGAACAAAAATACCACCTATTTTTTCTCTTATCAAGTATCATGTAATATCATTTATTACATAGTTTTATAGTTACCTTTCTTTGAATAGCTCCAGTTAGTTTTACGCAGTGCAGACCAAAAAACTTGGTCACCAAAGTGTTTTCAAAGGCTCGTACATGATTGTAATAAGCTGAAAGCATTCTTAGAAGAACCTGTGCAGCAACAAGATCAGCAAGAAACACTATTGTTTCAGTTGGAAGCTACAATAAGAAACAGAGGACACACTTTTACTTCCGATTTCTTCATTGTTTTTATCATGTAACGGTCATCATGGGTCAGATAAAAGAAGCTTCCACTCTTCCCTGGTGATGAAAGCTCCCGAAGCGCATCATTTCCACATATGGATAGCATATAATCAGCTGCATCAATCTTGAAAAGCTTGCGGAGAGTCCTGAACACAATGGTGATGATAATTGATGACTTGGAAAAGAAACAATTAACCAAACCCACATAGTGGAACAAAGAACATTACCACTGTAAGAAATTTAACTCAATGCCTGACCTGAACACCAATGGGCAGTAATCCTTCCATCTGAATTCACAGGACTGGTGTGGTGGAGTATATTTTGATCCTTCAGGAGGGAACTTTGTCCATACCTTTTCTTTGGGGTCAAAGGCAGATGCTTTCAGATCAAGAGAAGTAGCAGGAGCAGGTCTTGCTACAGAATGCCTATACCATCACATGGTGGTGGTAAGCGACAGATATGAGATGATTAGTAGACAAATGACACCATTGCATAGAAGACTTCAAAGAAAAAATCGTTGTGTTGTTTCATACTGACAAAGCCTGGTTCATTGGTATCTCTCTAATATGAATCAACTACTCAGCTAAACATACTAACCACTCAAGATCAATTCTGGAAACCTATGGGCAAATGTGATTTTTCATTCTGCAATATCCATGCTTACCAGATGTGCAAATCTCCTTAAGATGTTGCATTCAAATGTTCCCAAATTACAAGTGGCATGGGCATTTGGTAACCCATTTTGCAGGATAGCGTCATGTGAATACCAGAAATCATATAAGATCCAACACTTTCTGCATTTATTGCTCATTTCTTTCTGAGAACCAATAACTAACATTGTTTTGGTCAGAAAGTGGAAAAACAGCATCCCACTTGCTGCCATTCGGGATCTCCATTCCCCAACAAATGCATAGCTTAATGCATACAGTTTTCCATAACAATAGCCTTTTTTTTTTACATCTAATAGTACCCTATTGATACACATAAAAAGAGGTTACCAGTCTCGTATGCTTTATCTGCATCTACTCTTTTCTAGTGATGAAACCCATATGAAAGTAAAGTTTTAATTTTATTAATTCCTTTTCTTCAATTGATGGGAGAGAAGGATTTATAACACAAGCAAACGGAATTTTGCCAAACTTAACAGGTTGTTTTAATTTATCACCTTCATTCCTCTTTCTGATTTATTTACCATGAGCTCTACACTTGATTCCAGTGTCAATTGTTCCTGCACAACTTGCCAAGCTGTGAGCAACATTCAAATTATATTAGAATTCTACATTGATAAAAGTCTCTTTATTCAGGATATCAAGATATCTTGCCAACAACTTAAACTGGAATTTCAAGACCCATTCTGAGGCATTCAAATTATCAAAGGAAAAAGGAATAAGAAGGAAAAGAAATCAAGCATGTTGGGTTTTAGTCATTCTGCTTTCTTCAGTGTAAAATCATACACTAACTCCAAATGAACCATGATAGTGAACCAAAGACTCACTAAAATTGTCATGATAACTAAGCATTCTGTATTTTTAATCAAATGAAGAAAAGAAAAAAGACGGCATTCAATCCAAATGAAACAAAACCTATAAAAAAAAAAAAAAAATTTAAAAATGAGAGATTGGCAGTTGACAGTACAAACAAACAGTCACCTGATTCCCAACTGTAAATTGAGCATAAGCTCATAGTTCTTGTGCCCTTTGGAGATGGTCTCACCCTGCTTCTTCCCCTCCTTCAGCGGCAACCTGAACCGGGGCGACCGGGACGCCTTCAAATCCATATCCTCAAGCCGCAATCCACCCATACCATCCTCCCCTTCGCTGCCAATAAACGAATTCCCATCGTCGCCATCAGAGTCCCACATATTAATCCTATCACCACTCTGCTCCGCCTGCCCATTGGCATTCTTCTTCAATCCCTCCACAGAGCCAGAGCTTTTCCTCCTCGCCCGCCACACCGCCTGCTTCTGCATGAACTCTGCCTCCACCCCGGTCCAGTCCGTTGTCTTCTCCGATGGGAGGATGAAGACCTTCTCCCCCTGCGACACCTTGCAATCCCTGAGGCCGACCGAGAACACCTCCTGCGGGTCCCAATCAAAACTCCCGACGGGCGACGCACCGCCGGAGGGGTAGTAGGTGCCGTTCTGCTCTTTGGGGTCTTTGCTCCACGTTCCGATGTAGAAGCTGCCGTCCGTCCATTGGAAGCGGCCCTCCCCCTTGGGGAGGCCGTCCTCCCAAGACCCAATGTAGCGATTTCCATTCGTCCAAAGCATGGATCCTTTTCCTGAGATCACCCCATTTTTCCAGCTGCCTTCGTATTCGTTCCCATTAGACCAGATGTATTTGCCGTAGCCGTCCTGGGCGCCGCAGCGCCACTCGCCCTCGTAGTAATCGCCATTGGCGTAGCTCTTGCGGCCCTTCCCGTGCTTTAGATTCATGACCCAGAGGCCGCGATAGGTGTCGCCGGAGGAGGCACTGTAGGTGCCGAAGCCATCCATGAAGCCGGACTTGAACTCGCCGTCGTAGGTGGCGCCGGATGGCCAGAGGAACTTCCCGCGGCCCATGGTCTTCCCGCGCCGCCACTCGCCCTCGTACATGCAGCCGTCCGTCCAGAGGTACTTCCCGGTGCCGTGAGGGAGGTTGTCACACCACTGGCCTGTGTAGAAGTCTCCGTTGGAGAGAAGCCGCTCGGCGTGCTGCGGCTGCTCGCCGCCGACGGACTCCTCGTCGTCCACATGAGCTACCGACATTGGGTCACGAACTGCTCGACGTAATGTTCCCCAAAGCGCTCGCCTTTTCGATACTCCTCCACTCGCAGCCTCTCCTCTGCAACTGCTCCGCATTCTACTGCTCTCATCTCGGCGGCCATCTCCCTACAGGCCTGCAACACTCGCCTTCTCGCATCATTCCTTTGTTTCAATGAACAAGTACTGAAACTGTTTGAAGAAATGCCTCAATGAATGTAATGAAACTGTTTGAAGAAATGCCTCAGTGAAAGAAAAAAAACAAAAAGTATACACTAATGATTAAAGACCATCATGGGTCTTGTGTTTTTTGGTTTGATGAATGTAGTTTGGAGGAGTGCCGGTTCTTTCTCCTGGTTCGGCTCACGACGCGAACATTTGGCAGATGGAGAGGGAGAAGTGGTGTTTGTGTCTGTGTATTGGTGGAGAGGAAGCCCGGAAATGTGTCACGAAAGAGAGAGATGAGAACCGTTTGTTTTTGTGAGAGGATGTGGCCCACTGCAATCTGGCCGTCTGTTTTTTTTAATGGGAGTAGTGTATCTCTCAACTTCTCAATGTTTGCGGTCGTGGTGCCCAGCTCTCTCGACGTCTCGACGTCTCGTGGCTCTTGCGTGATGGGAGGAGGATTTGGAGGGAGAGGGGTTTTGTTTTGACCTTGTCCCAAGAAGAGAGGAGGAAGAGCTTTTTTGTTTCATCAACACCTGACACTTGGCAACTGTAAAGTTTGGGTGAGTACTGTGTCTGTAATTACAGGTTGATTGATGAATCATTCGTTTCAAACTCCATTGCTAACAATGCAATTCAAACACAATGTTAATGTAAATCCCAGGGGTTGGCCCAGGGGTTACCCCCACGGTTCGTCTCTCTACCGAAGTTAGAGGTCTTGGTATTGATTCCGAGTTCTCCTTTCTTCAAAAATCAAAGGTTGAGTCCACATGGTGTTTATTTGACTTCCTTTCAATTCAAAGGATTGGGAACCATTCGAGACAAAAAAAAAAAAAAAAACACGCATTGGTCTTGTATGAAAATGGAGAGTAAAACTAGGTTTGATAGGTAACAGGCAAACCTTTGTCGTTTAAGTGCCCCCTTTTTTATTCCATGGGCCAGGCACAATTGAGTTTGAGTTATGATTTCATGATCAATGAGTTGATGCAAATCCAATTATATTTGGATCTAGGATTACAGAGTATGTTGTAGAGGAAAGTATTCTTTTTATTGTTTGGTTGTAGTGGTTAAAATGTGTTGGGTCAAATTAAGACCTGAATACTTGGCGGTAGAGGGCAACTACCAGCTGAGGAGAATATGATGATGGCCAGATTTGGATGCGGATAATGGTAGGCCCAAAATAGGCAGATCAAGTCATCTTTGCCTTTGTGCCTCAACTACTGATAACATTATTTGGTATACAATTACATCTAATAATGAATGATAGTTAGATGTAGTCACTCAAGTGTGTGAAGGGATCACACTGATTATAGCTTAACACAAGGAACATCAGGTGAAGTGGGCATCCTCAAGAACTTATTATATACATTTATACTTAAGTCACTAATATACAAAGGTGGAACTTTCAATTGCTCTACAAAAGAGTGGTGCAGGATTTCAATCTCCAATGTCCAAAAAGCTTGACCACCCTAATAAAAAACGGAACCCTAAATCTTGCACCAGTGGTGTGAGACTCCTGTAGGTGATCCAAACCTTATATATGTACACATATAATATACCCTATTGGTATACAGGGCATCCAAATTTGGACTGGGATTAAATGGATCCAAATGTGGTCATCAAGCCTAACCAACCCCATTCAGAGGTCGCTTGGCATCAGTTTTACCTAATCCACATCATTCAAACAAAGCACACACCACACATTGAAAAGGGATCACGGGGAAAGGATTGGTCTCGCTCCTGCACTTGTTGATTGCATCACGAGATTGATGGTGTGCATGACTGCATTCACCATCTCTTCTTCCCACATGTTATTAATGTGAAGGAAGGAGCCTTTGGCAGCAAGGTTTAAAACCGTAACAGTAAATCACTCTGGTAACAGTCAAATTTTTGTCTGCCTTCTTATTTTAAACGATATTTAACAGAATTTTTTAAAAATGACACGTTTAAGAGTCGCTAAAATAAAAGGCTTTTTAAATATGGATAAGTTTTTAAAATAGAGTTATTATAACAAATAACAAATGCTATCTATTTTATATAGTAGTGGCTAGAGTGATCTATAAAAAGCAGCCACATTAGAGGTTGCTAACATCTAATTAAGCATAAGCTATCATCCAATTTCACTGGCTTCTATCTTAATCCTCCATTTTTACGGCTAAATAAACCCAAAATCTAATGTATAATAATCCTTCTAAGAGCGATTGATCATCGTATCTAACATTTCTTAATCACAATTCTATACCATCCAAATTCCAATCTATCGACAGTGTTACTCTATTTTACAAAATCTTCTCCTGTGGGGGTCCTTATGAGCAATGGTGTAGGATTTTAAATCCCCACGCAGACCACCAAATGTCCAAATTAAAGACGGTCCACCAAATCTCACATGTGACTGTTTTAGAACCATTATCCATCCAAGCTGTTGCCCACTCAATGAAACCTACATATTCTACGGCCTAGTAAGAATGCTTTGCGGGGCAACACTATTGTACCACGTTAAAAGAGAATATGGAAAGCACAGCTAAAATATAATGTCTTGATGCAGCAGGAACCCTTCCTCAATGTGAGATGGAACCCACTTTGGACTAACACACCAATCACAGGCACCACATGGAATAATAACTCCTGTTGGATAAGATTCGAACCAAGAAAAAGATGGAAGGCATCTGCCATTGATTCGAACCAAAGGCGAGCATTATTCAGATCAAGATCAAGTCAGCTTAAGCCGTTGCAAAAGCATCAGAGGTGGGCTGCACAGAAAAGCAGTCTGGACAGATGACACTAAAACCGCATCATCTTCCACATGAAATAATGAAACCACACGCGTCGACAACAGTCCGTTGTCACCTGGGGCTCCGTAGTCGCAGTTTTCCAATGCTTCCTCGTGATGGAACTTGGAAGTGGTGAGGTCCCATGCCATGCCATGCCATGGGATGCAATGATGCTGGAAGCTGAAGCTAAAGCTCAGCAGTCTGCTATTAGATTGACATGAAGGCCTAGGCTCCTTTGAATTCTTTCGTTCCTTCCAAGGAGAAAAAAGCAAAAGAGACCGAGATTCCGACCCAATCCTCCTCCCTACCCAAGTACAATGCCAAAATCTCTTACTGATATGACACACGACCCCCTCTTCTCTGTCCGTCTTTGCTTCCTTGGTGCAAACGCAATGTGCTGGATGGACTGAGATATGGGCTTGTCCAGTATACACTGATGTGATATCGGCACCTACACTGCTGCACATGATCCTGCTCCTATAAGAAAATTATCCTTTTCTTTTGCTTCTGTTTGTTTGCTTTCTTGCAAGTAAGAGCCTTGATTGAATAGTAGCAACAAAATCTTATGGAAGGGAGATTCTATGCATATCCAATCCACCTTTGGATATGCTTGTCAAATGACTCATCATTGTGAGGATTTTTTGCCGATATATGTTCATCAATATCCAAGAAGATACTGGTAGATGCTGCTGCTGCATGTACTGTGATTTCTGAGCATGGTCTGAAAACATGATTTTGGACACAAAGACCATTAAACGTGACGGGCAATGTAACCACCCAAAGAATTTTTATCATGATTTATGAGCATGCACCACTTTGTTATTCTGATTTTTTTTTATGAAGAATTATAGATGATGAAAGCCTTGAAAATCTCTCATCTTAACAAGTAAATGTAATATACCATTACAAATTTATTTTGGCTCCTCTGTATAATATACATGTTCCAATTGTGCCATCAAGCATTACTAATCAGGAAACTTTAACACCATCATGTTCTACTGGCGACAGCTGCATTGATTGCTTCTACCACATCCATTTTGCCCCTACTCACTGCTTCATCCAATGGAGTCCGTTCATGGCTAGCCAACACCAGGTACCACAAGAGCATAAGTAACAAAAAGAGAGAAATATATGTCTTTATGAAGAAAAAATTATACAACTACAAAAAGAGATCATCCAAGGACTCAGGATTGAAACAAAATACCTGTTCAGCTTAGTTGCATCAGCTCCCCCAAGAATCAAAATCCTAACCACCTGAATATTTTGGAAAACATGCTAAATCATCCATCATAAAGTGGTAAAAGGAGGAAAATCAACTTTGATGATTTGGAGGCAATGATGTTACCTCCTTGTGCCCATTAAGGCAGGCCCAGTGAAGGGGGGTATTTTTCTCTGCATTACAAGCATTGAGATCCTGCATTGTAAAGTGATCACTAAGGATAATAAATGATGATGAGAGAACTAATGTTTCACGCACAGTGATAACCACAGTTAACAAAGATTCATGGATCTCCCAATTTTTTTCACAAAAATGGCAAAGTAGCAACTGGACCACTTGGGCTGAGGTTACAAAGTAGTAACAAGAACTTAAGACTTTGAAGTAGGTTCGATCAACCTATTAGATACAGATGGGACCCAATTTGGCTGGCCATGTACTGGCCCAACAGTCTTATTATGTCATGACTAACTGGTCTGACAAAGAAATCAGCATTTGTCTTAATTTGATCCTAATTAACTTTTCCAAGTTTCAAATTTAACCATCCACGTTTCATTCTCTAACCATGGCCCTGCCACTTAAATCAGGACTCTGACAATTCAAAAACCTGGTTCCTACAGAAGACTGACAACATGCAACTAATAAAAGAGAGGGGTACAGAAGAAAAAAAATGTCTACAACATAAGTGCGATGGCCAGTGAATATCTATCTGCTAACGGTTCAACATCCCTTGTTTGCATAGTCCAATCTAAGGGCCTATTTCTTTATCAGAATTCCTGACAAAAATTTGGTATGTTGGAGTTTTTTTTAACATGATGTGACATCTTATCTCCTGGCATTTGAAATGCTATCTCTTTCACCAGAATTCCAAATCCCAACCACCTAAAAGGTCTGAAATGGCCTCTTGGAATTCCTGGAATTCCATCCTCAATGCATTTGGTTAGAGGAATTTCTGATAAGGAATTGAACTTGTTGGGGATTTATGACATGATGTAACATCTTCTCCCCTGAGCATTCCAAATGCTCTGTTTGTTGCAAGAATTTAGAATTCCAAACCATATGAAAATGCACCTTTAGCCTTATGAATTCCCTGAATTCCAGCATTCCAAATGCTAGAGGGAGGTTGAGCATTTGGAATTCTACTTTAGGGGGAAGGGGAGCATTTGGATTTCTCAGAATTCCCCCATACAAGAATTCTTACTATTCTTCTAACCAAACAGGCCTAAGCATTTGGAATTCTACTTTAGGGGACAACATTTGGAATTCTCAGAATTCTCATATTTAGACAAGAATTCTCACAATTCTTCTAAACAAATAGGCCCTTTAAGTTGGAATTTCAAATGCTCCACCAAAAGGAGGGATTTGGAATTCCACCTCAAGGGGACAGCTTTTGGAGAACTTGGAATTCCTCCATACATGAATTTTGGTAAAGAAACATGCCCTAAAAGGAAACAATAAAGATCAAATAAAAATGTGTGGAAACATGACTCACTTCACATTTCATGAGGGGAAGATCATCTTCTTTTAAGCTAGGTCCTTGGGAACACAAGGGCTTGTTTGTCATCATTATAGGAATGTTTCATTCTAAAGAATGAATGTAGAAAAACTTGTTTGACATGCATTTTCTCTCCCTTTCTGCCCATCTATAAAACCTCTCCCTCCACTCTCTCTAGATTTTCTGTTTCACAAAATGCTTGCCAAACAAATTTTTCTTCATTCATTTTCAGAATGAAACATTCCCAGAATGATGCCAAAAATGCCCAAGCCTCTACTTTCAGAGGAAAAAAAATGTCTTTTTTTCCTTTAAAAAATTTTGTTTTTTCCCATTTTCAACCTGACTTATCTTTATCTTCTTGGATTTCTAGTAAATAAATTATTGTTAAGCACAAAAGAAGATTAACATGGTAATTGGAATTTTCATTAATGGATTAAAAACATAACTGAAATGAAGTCAACAGATGCAGAAGAACAGGTAATCAGACCGTCAGACTGACCAGACACCACAGTAGCCAAATTCGAACATCATGCAGCAACTTGACTCGTATACTGAATGAAGGGTGTAAATGGGCCCAAAGCCAAACTGGAAATACCAGGTTTGGGTTGTTGTTTCAGCCCAATGGACTCGGTCTGGGTTCTGGGGACCTAAGACCTGATGCCCCAAAATGTAGTGCTAGATCTAAATATTTTACTACATGTTAAAGATATATTTATACTCTAAATAAGTTTTGTGAGAGCCCATTGACTTCATATTGACACAGGGAACTATCGCTTTGTCATTTTATTATCTATTAATATTTTTCTTTAAAAGCAAAATTATCACAGCATCAAGCACTGCAATAAATAGATTTATTACATACAAAATTCAGAAGTGAGAGGATCCAAAGAATGTGAGGACTAGAACAATTGAAAGGGAAAAACTGCATATATATTAACTTCCTCACCGCTCCGTTTTTAATAAGATAATCCACGATGTCAAGATGTCCATTAGCAGCAGCCATATGGAGTGCTGAACAGAACAAGTTCAAAACATTGTTAAAATCAAGCACTGAGTCACTGACAAATGATAGCATGTTAAAGATGAAGTGACTTTGAAGCTAACAGTTACATCTAACATGCCAAACTAGATAGTATCCATTTGGCTCACAAGCCAAAAATTTTCATTGGTAACTAAAAATTTTCATTCAAGAAAAAACACACACAAAGGCTTTGTCAATAAATAAATGAAATTACTTTTTTCTTTTATTTGGACTGGCACCAAGACCCGCACCCACAACCTCAAGGTTGCTGGGTATTTCCTGTATGGTCACCATTAGTCCTCAATTTCCGTGCCTGATGACCAAAGTAATAAATATTTCATCAGAAATTCTCCTTACTATTGGATTTTTGCGATATCGCAATTTTTTTATTGAATTATGCAATATCGCATAAAAATGCCCTTTTTCCATTTCAATGCTCATTTCCAATGATTAAAGAAAATTTTGTGATATCACATTAAAGTTTTGTGATATCATGAAAATGGAGCACTACGGAGAACGTTTGGGGAAATATCTCAACTTTGGTCACCAAGCAATGAAATTGAGGGCTAATGGTGACCGTACAGGAAAAACCCCTTGCAATAGAAAGCACTTTCCTATGTCCCACGGGATCTTGTCCAAAAATTACATTGTTGATCCTACATAAAAGACACTTCCATCCACTCCCTTTTTAGATAATAAATCCACCACTTCCAAACGCTACCTCCATTGCCTTAGACATTTCCCTAACCTCATTGAAGATAAAACTCATTCTCACTGGTTTTCCAAGCCTTTGATACCCAAGTTATTTGCAAAATCACTTTCTAATAAATTGGGTTTTAATGAAGCTTTTAAAAATTCTCAATGTCTCCCATATAGCCAATACTTCCACTTCGTTGGAGTTTCCTACGGTCTTAACCCCAATAAACCAAAAAATGCTGCCTTAATTGATATTGGTTCATCATACACCGCTCCTTTAGAACCAAGGTTTTAAAACCCAGACTTAGAGATCCACTCGGTCACCTTCAAGCCAAGTCAAAAAAGATACTTAAAAAATCTGCAAATGATATAAATTAAAAGTAAAAACGAAAAGATAATAATGTAGTATGAATCAAAAATTTTAAGGCAAATCAAGTTTTAGTCATTAAGAATGAATTCACATAGAGATATGTTGTCATGTAACTCTTCACACACCAATATGAACAGTGATGTGAAGATCTACACCTCCAGCGGTGAGATCGAGTCCTAAGACTCAAACTCTAAACTCACTTAGGAAAAATACCCACACTCAGAAGAGCAACTTCTTGAATTGTATTGGAATAAAGTCAATAAAAAGCTTCTCTATATATAGAGTAGCATTAATCCTAAATAAGCAATAAAGGAAATAGCTAATCCTAATTAGCATATGGAACAGAAAGGAAATCTTCCTAATAATTAAACAACCTACTAATCTAGAAATTATCCAAACTAATGATAGGGATCTCAATTTAGAGATCAGGTGGACCCCATCAACGGGCCATCAGGTCTTGCAGGCCTTGGCCTTTGATCGGCCTGCATCAAATAGTACCTTTGTTTGTAGAATGCTCAGATTTCTCACAAAAAAAGTAGTTTTCATCTTCCAAAACCACTGCAAAGTGCAAATAGTCTTCAAGAGCCTCCCACATCTTCTCATAAAACAAAAATGAGGAAAGCACTAAGTTTGGGCCACTTGACAATAGAACTTAGCATAAACTAGGACTTGGGGCAGAGACTCAGCTCAAACTCAGCCATTATGTCTAGAACTAGTATAACCCAAGAAGATACACTCAATTGACTGGAGTCCTAATTGATCCTCGCTGGTCCAAGAATATGAACAAACACAATTGAGACTTTGGAGGCAATGGGGAACAAAGCACTCTCTCGCTTTAATAGTTTAAGAGGACACTACCCATCAAGATTTATTTTTTTTAAATGGTACCTTGTTAGAGAAGGAAAACATTACATGTATAGCACTTCCCATCAAGAGTAGGCGTAGACATCCTATTGACTGTAAATATAACGGTAAAAACTTCTTATTCCCAACAAATCATAGGTCCTTCTTCCCAACCAAAATAGATCAAGCAACCTCCAAGAAAGTGTCTACTCTTTCATTTAACAGCTTTGCTTTGTCATTAAGTATATAGACAAGTTCACTTGAGAATGCATTCATTTAAATAACACTGTAAACCACAGTAAAGATGTTATTTAGCACTATTGAATGAAGACCAACTTCAACATCAAGCTGTGTTTGGATTATTTTTGTGAAACCCCTTTACCATGGGTGTTCCTCTATACGCTTTATGACTTCGAGAATAATCATCAATAAAAGCAATAAAACACTTATATCCAAACAAAACAAAAGAAAAAAGAAAAAAAAAAAAGAAAAGAAAAGAAAAACAGGTACATGTCCCACTCATAGTGGACAATAGAATAAAGACTAGAACTTCTATTATTACTAGAAGAAAAGGTGGGTTTAAAATGTTTGGCTTACTAGCAAGTTCAGATTTGAGAATAGATTTTATAGACAAAAATTAATTTCAAAATAATATTCAAGGATTTTAAAACTAATGTTCTAATCCACAAATATAGTCAATCCTTATAGCAGGCTGGCTTGGAAACATAAAGGTGAAGTGCTTCCCATATCAAATAAGTACAGTCCATTGATTTCAAGTCCACCACCGATCAACTTCCCCATTTTTAGATCCTAGAAGACACAATGGAAAGGGGGAAATAGTACACAGCAGATTACCATTCAGTTGCTTTATTATTCTCCTAACCATATAAAAAACTACGGGGGAAAGAAAAAACATGGTTAACTGAAGCCTTTTCTAGATGCACAACAACAACCCATCTGCAAAATTCAAATCTACCAGAGAGAGTGGATAAAGAAGCAAAGTCATTGCTCTATGCCAATAATATGGTTTGAAGCTCCTAAATCTATGATCCATAATCTGAGGGAAGGTAACCAAGACGCATTGTTAGTGCATGGCATTACAGACGTACCCAACAACATAACAGAAGAATTGGTATTAAGAGAAGCTTTAAGATCAGCCAGTAGTTTCTTAAATTGCAAATGACTTGCTCTCTTGTGTTTGGCATCAGGTTATCTGCGGGAGATAATGTCGCAAAAGCAATCCCTCCCTTAATTCTCGTCACATGAGTATTGATAGTCTTGGCTAGATAGGACTAGACCAAGTAATGATCTTCCATCCAATCTTACAGTCATAACCACCATCCTAGGGGGCCGTTTCGACTACTTCCTGAGGAAATATCCCCCTTCTACTAATTACAGTGGTTTGTTCAAAGAAGCATCTACCATGTTGCCAATTTTCTAAAGAACCCAAGCCATCATCATCGTCTCAAAGCCTTAGGCCCTTATCTCATCAAAATGAGGTCGGCTATAAAAGTTCTACACTGAATTTAAGAAGAAAAGCAAAACATGATTAAACAGAAAGATAGTACATGAAAATGGTGCCTTTTTTTTGTGTGTGCATGTGTATGTGTGTGTGCGTGTGTGTAGGTTCATATCCTCTTCATTTGTTGACAGCATATACTACATAATTGAATCAAATTGGAAGGAAAAACCCCCATGGAAGCAAATCAATCTAAGTGAAATTTTTCCAGATTTTTTGGAATTCCATAATGCTTTTATGGAAAAGAAAAGGAAGAACAAGATATCCTCCATAAGGAAAGTAAGTAAAAGATATCCTCCAATGTGAAAGACTGCCTCTTCTTAACTACTTTGAGCCTATCTTTAGACACAACTATACTAAACTAAACTATACTAAACTAATCGCAATCAAATCCCTTGATTACATCAAATAGTCCCCAACTAATCCCCAATTGGTATCTTGAAGAAGAATAAGAGACTTTGCTACAAGGAAAAAAGAACGAAATATCCCCCAATGTGGACCACTTCCTTCTGTAATCACCTTAAGCTTATCTTCTGATACAAGGATATCCACCTATGCAATCAAATTCCTTGACCACATCAAATGCTATCACCATTTACTCCAATTAGTATGTTGCTCTATAGGATTGTCACATTTTCATCCAAATATAATGGAAATGAAAAAATATATATATTAATAACATTTTTACCTGCTAAAAAGTACTACTTGGAAAACCACAAACATCACATTAAAACAGAGAATCTGACCAGCCTAACACATAATGAATTAGCATCAATTTCTGTATCCTTTTGTATGGTTACTTCACAGACAAATAAGAGGTGAAACCTTGAAGAAAAAACACTAAATTTCCATCTCAATTAAACTTTTCCATTCCTACCAGTGCGGCCTTCTGAATCCTTGGAATCAATAGGAACACCCACAGACACCAAGCTTGCAACGTCATCAATGTCAGCATATCTAGCAGCCTGCAATTTTTTATTTTAAAGGTCAAACACAATGGGGAAAACTCTTCGTCTACCACGCAGCAACAACTAAAGACGTGCAAAACTATTTGCAATTGGCAAAAACATAACATTCACAGGTTTGGTAAAAACATCATCAACAAGAAAGATTAAGAAGGCATTGATTGATAGATAAGAAAAAAGAAAAAAAAGAGCACCTCAAGTACAGCTCAATAGATGATAGCCCAAATGCCACCATAACCACCATAAACTTATGTGTTAATAGATGCCTATAATTACTCAACTGAAATTTTTTTTTTTTATGCCATCGCATATGCATAGTGTGCCATTCCAATCCCTCTATCCACCTTCACCAAATTTAGGTCCAACATGGTGATACTGCACAGTGAAAGTTATAGTAGTACATCATGGAGTGTTAGATAGATACATAGCCCTAACTGGGAATGACTGGGAAACTAGAACCAGATCCAACCCTACAGAAAAATCACCCTGAAAGGGCAAAATCCCACATTTGAGAGCCCTTGAAGTGTCATCAAAGCATGCCCATTGCAGATTGGGCCACTGGCAACAAACAATATAACAAGATGATGTCACTCCCCCATTCTGAAAGGTATAATTAAGGATCACAGCGATTAAGCGGTTGAGATGTCAAAATCTCTGGGACTATTTTGATGTGACCTATTCATGTGATTCACCGCCAAATCAAATTAGTTGTAATCTCCATGGTGTGTATTCCTAGAGAGAGGGGCGAGAAATTTTGGAACATGGGAGAGAAAAACAAGGAGAAGGAGGAGAGGAGTGGAAAGGATTAATACCTCTAGGAAGGCCTGGATGTCGTCGGTCATGGTCTCGTTTTGAGGGTGCGACTGATTCGTCGCTTCTGCGCCCATGCTCATTGCCGCTGCCCGCTGGAGTCTGAGAATAAGGGGCAAGTGCCTTTTTATTTGTAATGGAGATTTTTACTGATAAATATCTCTTAGGTGTGTAATTAACGAGTTCGTACTTAGTAGAGTCTTCTTAAAATGACATGCATGGAGTGATTCCTACGTATTTAAGGGTGCTGTGATTTGGAAGGGGATGAATGAACAAGTGAAAGTGAAATGGAATCCCACCAAAAAAAAAGAAAAAAAAGAAAAGAAAATAAAGTGAAATGGAATGGAATGATATGAATGAAATGAGTGGGGGGATAAATGCAATGGAATTCTTTCTCCATCGTCCACATTAGTGTAATTTAATTATGGAATCATTAATATGTCGTGTTGGATTTTTTTTTAAAACGAGTTATGCTTTTTCATAAAATAGCGGAAAATCGGAAACCTGTGTTTGCCAATTGGAAATTTATAATGACTCGGATCAAGAGAAAACATCGTAACATTGTTTTTTTATGAATTAATGGTCAGGCCTATGATTAATCAAATGTCTAACCCTCTCATGCATGTGGAGTTTACATAGTCTAATGTGTGATAGCGCGAGGATTCATGGGGCCTTCAATGGAGCTCACTTTTGAGAAATCCACCTCAATCAAGATATGTGGCTTTATCTTCGAGGCTTATGCCAAATTTCACTTATTTGATATTCTAATAGAGGTTTGATAAATGATCTTTTGATTCAACAAACCAATGCACAAGACCGTGCATGATTCATACGCTTTGAAGTCCATTTGCATAGAATGTATAGGAATTGATTAAAGGGGAATTTATGGTCAAATGTGCTCCACCAACCAAGTATTAAAGAGGTGACGGATGTAGGATACATGAAAGAGATGTAGATGAGGACATTGTCTTTACTTGGTATTGAATTACCAAGTCTATGGTTGTATATTCATTTGCCATCTCCCTTAGTTTTATATAAAATAATAGATTATTTAATGATCATTTTTTTGTACTATTGATTTTTCATTTTTAGTCACTACACATATATAAATGCATAATCGGTAAGGGCAGGGAGCTCCTCATTTCAAAATGGAGACTTGTCGTAATGACAAGAAAAAAAATCTAATGAACACACGCCCAAGGGAGAGATTTCTAGTTTCTCGGTATTATGCCCAAGTAATAGAGTCCTTTCCTAGGCACAACGATCGTGGTGGGCCCCACGGCAATATAATCCATCGCACGCCCACACTATCTAAGTTACTTAATAGCAATGATGCAAATGAATATCCAATTATCTGATTATCCGTAGGGTTTCAACCAATAAAAAATCGGGTTTGGAATTAGTTTTAGGTTCCTGTCAATAGATAAGTTTGGTCTGAAACCTAAATTGGGTACCAATTCATAAATGGGTATGATTATGGGTCAATATATATTTTATGACTCATGGGCTTAGAACTCTATATTTGAGTCTTTAATGCTGCAAACCGTAACTCAAAATCAATTTTTTGTTTGATATTCTTATATTTAATTTTGAAGGTAGTAGATTTGATGCACCCTTATAAGTTGGATGCTATTCTTATATGAAGGAAAAAAAAAAAAAAAAAAAAAAAGAACGAGAAGAAGTTAGAAACAATATTGGAACTAGTTTCCAGTCCTCTAGTTGGACCCGATTTTGTAATTGGATTTCGATCCATTTATCGAAATTAGGTCTGAAAACCAACCAAACAAGCTTTGAGTTGGAATTGGATCTGGAATCGTAACCGTTATATAGAAATGGATATGGTCCTAATCTAAAACTGTTCCAATTGCAACCCTCTTTAATAGTCAATTTACAAGGATATGAACAAATCATAATCAGGGTGTTACTAAGGAAGGCCCATGTTAATTGTTAACTCAATGGTGTGATTGAAGACCTACTTATAAATTGCAATAGCAGAGAGGGTTACTCTACAATTACACCAAACAATCGGGGGTGCATCTTGTAAAAAAAAAAAGCCCTTTATTCCCGGACCCACGAGGTTCACTCCTTGGCTAATTACTAATCAGCCCTTAGCTCGCTATCCTCCACAAAATTAAAAAACACCGCATAGAGACCCTTGAAAAGAAGAGGCTCTTTTGGAATAATCCTCGGCATCTTTTTTCTTCTTCTCTTCTCTGTATTTTATGCACCGCTTTTCCCTCTCATTGCATATTGCCTCGGGCGAGCAGAAGAGCTTCTTCTCTCGCTTCTTCTTCATCCTCTTCTTCTTCTTCTTCTCCTCATGTCTCAGGGCTCATCTCCCCGTGCTAACATGTCCACGGAGGAAGAGGAGCAAACCAAGCAATCTGATATTCCAATTCAACAACAGGTAATTGTAGATCTTCCTCATTTGCCTTGTTTTTTTTTCTTTGCAGAAGCATTTGATCGATCGACGCGAAAGTTAGGGTTAGGCGCCATTTCCTCCAACCTTTTTTTAATGCTGGATCTCAAGAACGGATTTAGGGCTTTTCTTTGTTTGGGGTCATTGCTTTTAAGTAACAAGTTTTGGGTTTTTTTTTTTAGGATTTTGTGGACTTGGGGATTGCCATTTTTTCCATCCCCATTGAATGGCTGGTTCTGCTCCCTGAAATTGAAATTGATACTATGCTTCTTCTTTCTTTCTTTCTTTATTTTTTAAGATTTTAAAGATGGATGCCCTTGAATGGAATTGGATGTGTGGGGGGTTACTGGCAAGATCCTTTCTATATTTATGTATGTCTGAACTGAGCAGAAGGCAATAACAGATTGGTCATATAATCGTTCTATTCAAGGTTTCAGAGCTGCGTCAATGAATGAATGAGTTCTATAGTTTTGGGGAAGAAAGGTGTGAAACGTCCCAGTTAGAAGGGATCTTGTTGTTATTTTTGAAATATAGATGGTGGATGGAACTTCTCATTGAGATGGTGAATTCTTTTTTTGGGGTCTTTTTCAAGTAAAAAGAGTATTCTGTCGTATTATTAGTTTTCCAATCCATTTCCTTTCAAAAGGGTTTGAACTTTGATGTACTTAGGGCCCACCTCGGGTTAAAGCCTTTTTCTCTTGGGAGACAACTTCCTCTAACAAAACTTAGCCACTAATAACCTTAATGGCCAATTCCCCTACTTCATATAAAATTTGTGTGAATCTATGGTAAATGGGGTTTTTATTGAAGGGGTATTGAAGTAGTGAATAGTGAAGGGTTGCCTTTTTTCTTGCTTTCAATCTGAAGGTTCTACAATCCAACTTCTCCAAAACTGTCTTTTCTTTTATGTGTTCGAATTCTGCGGCAGTATCTTACTATAAGGGTAAATAGCAATTTCTATTAAGCAAGATTGCTATCTCATCATGCATCAAATGGTACCAAAGCAATTTTGATTACCATATCAAGGTTGGGGTATCTTGTTCTGCGTCGCCATATTGGTACTCATGCAACATAGTTGTGCTTGTGTGCCCGCCCCAATTTTGCTGATCATACACGTACAGTTCTTGGGCAACAAAAACATATTCTTCTTATTCTAAACATTGTTTATATATCTTCTGCCAGGATGTTTGGCTTGCGGCTTGTTCCTTTTTAAGAGTGGTCGGGCAAGATTCCCCCCCCCCCCCCCACCCCCCTTGCTCTATTTTTGGCTGACCTGTGTGTGTATTGGGTGGGTGGGTTTTTTTTAATATATTTTTACTAGGTAGATAAATAAAAATTTGAACAAGGATGCACAATGAAAATATATCATAGAAGGTCTATACCAACTGTAACAAAGGTACGACAGGAAAGGAAGCATCTGAAAAAACATGTTACAGCGGAGGGCTGAAGTATGGGAAAGGTCTGTTAACACCAAACTCAGCCAGAAAATTAGCCACCATGCTAGATTCTCTTAATGTGCGCCGAAAGATAAACATACATGGATTCACTAGGGCTTGAATCTCCTTAAAATGTAGTGCAACCTTTTTGGGTAAGGAGAGACATGAGACACCCACAATATCACATTAAGGGAATCCCTTTCCAGAAAGAGTCAACACGAGAAAGAGGCAGAGAAGATCCTCAAGTCCCCCCCGATACCCCAAACCTCTGCTTTGTGAGAATTATTGGACCAAGTTACTCTCAATTGTCATTGAGTAATGCACTTCTAATACTGGCTAGCCCTGGTTTCTCTTGGCCACCTTCCTCATTGAATCTTTAGACCCTATCATGCAAGAATGCAAGCTGGAGGGGAAAATTTTCATTAAGAATTGTCCAACTTGAACTCATTGAATTCTGCTCAAATCAACACCCACTTGCCAATTTTAGCCACAATCAAGCCTTCCTTTCTTTTCTCCTTTGAATTAAATATTCTCTCTCCTTTCATAAAGACCACAACCAGCATAAAAAACGCAATAGAATTTACCTCCTTAGAAGGAAGGAACAATGCATCCTAGGATGCAAATTTCCTCTACTGATTCCGAGAAGCACCAGGTAGACCTAAACATTGAGATGAAAGCATTCCAAATCTTTTGAGAGAAGGGGCAGTGAAGGAGGGGATTAACAGATTCTTTACCAGTCTTGCATGGTGAGCAAATATCTGAATGTTAGAGGAGGATAGAAACCTCTTTTTAGTTTTTCCACCATAACAATCTTCTATAGAGCTGCCAGTGTACAAATACCTCCATCTTTACAGGGGCAATCCTCCGTCAATACGAAGAGAAAAAGGGATAAATGTAAGTGGCAGCCGCCAAGAACTTTGGAAAGACTTAGGAGGAAAATTCCTAGAAGGACATGTTATTTTGATACGTACATCAGGGAGGATCTATGAATAAAACATGGGTTAGCCATTTGGTAAATGTCCTCATGCAAATTCTTTCTAAATGACATCACTTTGTTTGCACTCATTTACGTTTGTAAATGATGCATATCCGTAACGGTTATATAGTATGATGCCCATATATGGATAAGGATACTGATATGGGGATTGGGGATACGACTCCTCACTTTCGAAAATCTAGGACACGGATACGGATATGGGTGTCCTAATTTTTTCCTTAAAATCACTTTTGAATAAATAAAATTATAATTATTTTCTCCCATTTCTAGCATTTTTTATGGTGAGATGTAAAAATATTATAACTATATGAAATAAAGGACTTTATAAGTAGGATATGTTAAACTTCTTCCCTAAAAGTATCGGTGTAGTATCAAGTACCAATACAAGTATCGAAGCTGTCTGATATGGATACATCGGGCTTGTACAAGTATCCTGGCAACCCTACACATAATCACGTATGTGTAAATGAGGTGTAACTGAGGCCATTTCCAGCCTCTTATTTGCATACTTGAGGAGGTGGTAAATGGTTACATATGTAAATGAGGAGAACTGGTGTATATGTTGCAATAAATGCATCCGCCGGATAGGTTGTAGGTTCAAACCCCTTCAACCACATTTTTTTTACGCTTTTGTGGGCACCAAATTGGTAATCGGAGCCATTCGTCTTCTTTATTAGTCTAATAAATGCGAAGACTTTAATTTCATATCTTAAATCTTCATATATTTTGAGAAATTTGTGAAGAATGTCAAAGAAACCTAACCTATACATCTAATTTTCTGCACTTTTGTGGGCCCCCAATTCATTTTTCAAACCATTTCATATTCTCACATTAATGATAAGCATCGATATGTTTAGTTTCATATTTTAAATCTTCATAGATTTTGAGAAATTTATGAAAAATTGTCCAGAAAATCCGAACACATCTAAAATCATTGGATGTACTCATTTACTCACCTGAAAATAGTGATTTTGACAAATATGGTAATAGTGTATAATATATGTAATATTTACATATGTTAAACCCATTTCCCTATCCCATGCGTAAAAGGCAAATGGCATCTAAGGTCATTTGACACCATCCTATACAGCCTTAGGAACTTCTCATTGAGAGAGATTCCTCCACCCAAAAATCATTTCGACACAACACTTGAGCCATAGAACCCACCACAAAACCCACTCCTATGTGATGCCACTCTAATCATTATCATCTCAAAGCCTTGTTTCACTTATGTTGGGGGTAAACTACATGAATTCTGTTTATCCATTCCAAAACCCCATCATTTGTTGCAACTTCTGGTCCTAAGTCAGATTAGGAGGGGGGTTGCGTTTGGTAGGTTGACAATTGGTGCAAAGCTTTTGTCACAACCCCAACATGAATCCTGATGTTGCTCTAATATATGTGAAAATGTTAAACCGTGCATATAACCTATGATACCTGGATATAGCATGGATATCACACGCATCGTAGACACAGCAGGGACATGGATTTAACACATAAAAAGTGAAGTATCGCATACAATACGGCACCATACGTTGCCCATTTTGAAGTATCTGTGCATCAAAGCATATAACTAAATGAGCCATACTCTCACTAGGTTAAAAGGACCTCTCCATGGTCAAAGAAACCCCCCTTGCACGCTGCTACTGAAGTCTGAAAGCTTTTGTCTTATGCTGTAGTATTTTTTGAGTTTCATTTTAATACTTGCTTTCTTATCTCTCAATTCCATTTTAAAATCTAATCAGGACTCTGATGATCAAAATGTGATCAAGAGCTTGGGTTCGTGCGAAATATCTGATAATCATGGGATTTGTGCTATTTGTTTGGACAAGATACCCCTTCAAGAAACAGCCCTTGTAAAAGGTTGCGAACATGCTTACTGGTTTGTCTAAACTTCCTTATCTAATTATTGCTGCAAAGTAGGCTGGAATTATATACTATGTGCCTTCTTGCTATTTCTAGTCGAGAACCTTTTAGTTGACAGATTAGAGAAAAAAAAAAAATTTCTCATCCTTCTTGCGACTCTTCTCTATCAGTTTGAATTAGTTCTCTTATTTCAAAAGGATTCATTGGTTAATTATGAAAACAAGATCAGGTACGGCAGGAATAGAAAAATAACACCTAGAATTCTATTTATTGCTGTTAAAATGTGTTGACCGATATATATACTGTGCTTCATAATATATTGGTATTTCTGTTTTTTGAGCTATCTGCTCTTTCTTTTTGGTAAAGGCTATTTCTTTCGAGTTATAGAACATTTATTTCACTTGCAACCCTTTTTTAGAAAATTGAATTGTTCTTATTGGTTTTTTCTGTTATTCTAATTATTATTTACCCTTTATTTTGAAAAAAAAAAGGTTATATTCAACGAAGGTAGCAATCAAAATAGCAATCTGCATCTTGAATTTGTTGATAGTGGTGTAAAAGCCACAACAGATGAAGGGTGGAATGTTCCTTGTGGTTGCAATTTATCTATCTTATCTATGGGGTCACATTCTAGCTGACCCCAACATAGTCAGGACAGGACAAGGCTTGCTCCTATATTCTAGAGAAATAACGAAATCCAGGAGGGGCAATTGCCCCATTTGGAAAACCCCCCCAACCCCCCTCCCTCAGCCACTTGTCATGTGTTTGCTAATGGGGTGCCTAGAACGTTGCCAAACAAAATCTTGGTAGCTCATTTCTCATAATAGAATATTCTCAGCACCATCCATTATCAGTCAGATGATGATGATGATGATATATATGAATCATGTTCTGCTAAGAGGTACCTCTCCCAGATTGCATGAGACATACCACTTGGATGCACACTAATAATAGGAGAATAGCGTGATGGAAATGTCTCATTGTGGATTTGAATATTGGCAAAGATAATCTCAATGAGAATACACTAGTGATTTTGCTATGAAACCATGCAATTTCTGCATTTATTCAATGAATGTTCAGAAATGCATCATAAGATTATTAACTGGAGCTACGTTTATTACCTTTTTGCTTTGTGCAGTGTGACGTGCATCCTGATATGGGCTACATATAATCAAAATCCATCCTGCCCCCAGTGCAAGCATCCTTTTCAATTTCTGAATGTTCATCGTTCCCTAGATGGAAGGTAAATGACAACTTTGTTAACTTTGTTCAAGTGCAAAGAGAAATGGGAAAAGATCTTTGGGAGGATGTCCTGATGAGGCTCTTTGCAGCACACATTCCAGTGGTGCAAATGTGCAATATCCAACCCATTCATTTGGCAAAGCACACTGAGAGCATCCATTGATTTGGAAGACCAGGTTGGTCCTCACTTGTATTTAATAATGGATGGTTCAAGAAAATGCCCTCCAATTAATTCATATTCAAAATGGGCCTGGGATATTCTCGAGATGAGTGGTTCATCCATTTCCTACCTGTGGCATGTTCAGTGTGCTGTTTCTGCCTATGATGGGCATGGAAACACATGTTTGAGCCTCCCTCCTGGGTATTCTGAAGATGTGTGGATCATCCATTTGACGTTGTGTATTAAGTAGAAATCATAACCTTGTAACACACCAAATACTTTTTGGCTACATTTGTACAGCATTCACGATTACATGTTTGAGGAGAGTGTTTGCCTGCTTGTTAGAGCGCAATGGTTTGTGCCTTTGCCTCTGGGAGTTCAGGAAGAAGTATATGAAGATCAAGAAGCTAATTATCAGTATGAATTTGAGGAGGACGACGACGACGATCTTGATGAATCTTACTATAGCAGCTCATCAAGCATTCGAATTGGAAATAGGAGGTGGGGAGATAATGGTTATGTTAGGGCAGGACACAAGGAAGCGAGACCTGTCCTCAATCGAGAACGTTTACAGGACCCTGGTGCTGGTTCATCGCATGGTCAGAGGAACAAAGAGCCTTCAAAAGACATGGTGGGGCGACGGGCTAAGAGGGCCATGAAGCGTGAAGCTGCTGACAAGGCGGCTGCGGCCAAGCACCAGCAGCACCTGCTAAGGTTGGGGCGCAAGTGACCTCTTTGCCAACAAAAAGAGGTCAGTAATAATAATACCATTCACTGTTTAAAGTGTCGGCCAGGCACACTGTACAGGATACCTTTTCCAGTTAGTTTTTTTTTCCCGTTGTAGGAAAATGTGATTTGTAGGTGACTGGGTTGTACAATCTCTTCTTAAAATTGATTCGTAGGTGACTGGGTTGTACAATTTCTTCTAAAAATGGGCCTTTTGACCTATATTACAGTCTTTTTATCTTTGGTGGTTGGACTTGGCGGTATAGGATTGTCTTATAATCCAGGATGTTGTTTGAATGAGTCCCAATCTGATAAGGGGTGCTTCACAATATCCCATATTTTGCAGATCCTTAACCACTCAAGTGCTTGGCCCTCATTGGATGCGGGCTGCATCTGTGCTTTCAAGCCATTTTCATTTATTTACAGGCCCGATTGAATGTGGAAGGACTTGATATGGAGGAGAGATTACATAGTAGATTTTTCAGGCATCTTCCAAAAATTGAAGCCCCATCTAACCAATAATATGATGGTTGGAAGGCTTTTGTTAGTGTGCTTTTAGGTGTGTCATGACAATGAGGGCCCACATCCACCACATGTGTCCCTTCTTGATGCCTATCGTTCAAGGTTCTACCATTTGGTGTGGGTCTATGGGTCCAGACTCATTGGTGGTGCATATCGATTTGTGCGGTTCACGTCGTTTTGTCAAATTGGTATGCGCATGTCGGTCGTATTTTAAAAATAAAAAATTAATGAATAAAAAAAATGATAATTTATTTATATCTTAAATCAATTTAAGCTATATTCATTTTTTTTATATATATTTTAAGGACTACATTTTGTTTATCCCTTCTTATAGATAAAAGGAAGGATCATTAAAATATATAGAGTGCAAAATTACTATTTGAAACTTACCATAATATTAATCAAGGGTTGGGGATTGGGGATTGGGGATTGGGGATTGGGGAGTTAATTCTTCAATATTTTATTGAGTTTTAAGTTGGCTGGAGCTTATCTTTATCATTATTACCATAAGCTTTAGGGCTTGTTTGGCAAATCTTATCTTTACGAAACACTGTTTGGTAAGATATTAATATTTTAAAAATAGACTGTTTGGTAAGACACATGTACTAATAGATCTAATGGTCTAGGGCCCACAAAGTCTAAAATTTAACTTTAATTGTTCATTTTGTTTTACAAATATCTCAAGATTGGGGAATGATCAATGATTGTTATTTGATATGATGGTTGTTCTTAGTCATCCTAACAACTTGTACAGTTCAGATGATAGTTTAGGGCCCCACAACTGGGAAAAAATGAGAAAAAGCGGACTGTGTGAAAAACATGGATCACCCAGTTGAGTAATGGATGGTGCATCAACGGTCCAGAGTTTTTCTTTGATTTTTCGAAATCCACAACGAATTAGGCACTACAAATTGATCTCATAGCCATGTTTATCCATCCAAAGAGGACTAACAGTTCTGATCTTTCGTTTGGAGCCCACAAATGTAAAAGACATGGATCTAACGGTATGTGTTTCTTATATAAATATCTAAAATTATATGATCATCCAACGGTTGCAACACGACCTCTTAGTCTAGTCAGTGGTGTGGATCTTGCTTTAGGGGGCCAAAAGTTAAAGAAAAAAGGAGAAACACGACCTACCAAAAGTAACGTCATGTTTCACTGTTCATATAAGGGCCTTTCCGCTTCAGACAATTTTGTCTGATCGGATTATTCCCCTTTTGCTTATTTTTTGAAATAGACAAATCATGTCTTAAGATCATTTGAAATGGACATAGTAAATGTAACTAACAAACACACTAAAATCTAATTGAATCAGTTTTTAGACAATAAGAGGGAGAAAATAAAGATGCCAAACTGAACCTTAGTCATGGATTATTATAAGACTCCATGATGGATATAATACTTAAGCTTTTCAAACAAACTACAGCTTAATCACATCTAGCGTTTGCACTGTCTATCAATCGTAATAATACTCTCGGTAGGTCGGCTGCAATATTCATTTTCTTGGATAAGAATTTGTTTTTGGATACTACCATCACTTGCCCATTTCATGTCAAAGTTCAGGGGGGAAAAATTACCTAAAAGCTAGTTTATTTTTATGTTTTTGACCGAGGGATAATATTTTCCTGCGCATGAGCATCAGACATTGACATCCGTACAATACGTGTACAGACAATACGCAGGAGAATATTTTTCTTGATCAAGTTATTATGTGACTTGTTCTATACAAATTTTGCATGAATAGTCCTCCACAGAACGACCTTCTTAAGTCGTCAAAAGAAGGAAAAAAAAAAATTTCCGTCCCACATCTACATATCCTTTTATTTTTTTTGACCACAACTACAATCATGTGTCTGAATATTATTCAGAGAAAATTTGGAATCAGCAGTTACGTGTGCTTATAGAAGTGTAGTAGTTGGTCAAGTAAAGTTGGTCTGACTCTGACCTCGAGGGTTTCTTTTGACTTTTGGGGTCGGAAATTTGAAGGAACAATAAAGTCTTTTAATAGATGATATGATCATTTCATACATGTGATTTAGTTAAGAGGTCTGACGACAATTATAAACAAAACAGGGATCACCACAATGAAATTTTGTTGACTAGGACCGTTTTTAATGGCCACAATCCCGGTGGCAGATATGGATGGTTGAAAATCTATTAATTAGCTATTTGTGATTATTTGATGAGCCGCAATTCTTGTTATAGGCATGAATGATTCATAGCACACCACACCACACCACTAATACCAATTGACTTAGGCTAAAAAAGGAGAACACTCAAGGTGTAATATCCATATTGCTTTGAATATATGCCTTTTAAATTAATATTTTTTAAATTTTATTTCTATATAAGTTGGCCTTACTATAAAATTGAGCACATCATATTGTCAAATATAGTGGGACCACCTCTTATTTGAATTGAAAGATATTTAAAATAAATCCAACTAGTCGTAGAAAATCTTTTTTTATTTTTTTTATTTTTTTGTAAGTGTCCTGTAATCTCATCCGGAGACTTTCCTTTAAAACTCTTCTTAAAACTTGAAGAATGACTTGCTTAGCTTTAAGAAGCAGAAGACGAAAACAACTTTGATACATTGTAAATCATCTCCTTATATGAAATGATAGAAAGTAGACGAGGATATGCAAAATTGCAAGAGACTAAAATTTTTGAAACTTATCCATGTATGATCTAATGAAGGAACAAAGTTGATGAGGCCCCTCCCTGCATCTCTGGCTGGGTCCATTAGCTCAAGCTAGGGTCTATTTTAACTCTGCCCTATAGCTTGGTTCAGTCAAGGAGGAGCTCGATTGGATTAAACATACATGCATGTATCTACGCTTGATCTGTCAATACATGTAAAAAGTGTACATGATGAAGATAAGCCAAACCATGCAAACTAGAACGTGCAAATAAATGAGTTTCAGTTCCTTAGTAACACTGTAACTAACAAGCAGTGATGTCTGTGATGGGTTGTTTCTGCTCATGCCCACATCCTATCACAGTGACTCTCTCCAAACACCCAACAAAGCTTCCCAAACCTTCATCATCTCAACAACCATATCCATCACAGCATTCTCACGTGACCCAGAACAATTTCCTCCTCTCATCCTATTCCAAATCCAAGCCCTTGGATCAGACCCTGAAACTCTTTAATCTTCTCTCTCACCGCGACACCATCACATGGAACACGGTCATTTCAGCGTGCCTCCGCCATGGCCATTTCAAGGCCGCTCTCCACCTGTTTGTAGAAATGCTCCTCCTCTCTTGCTCCCACCAATGCCCAGACAATCTCACCTTCAGATCAGTTCTCAAGGCCTGCGCTGAAGAGAATGATATCCGGTCTGCGCTGCAGATACATGCTTTTATAGTCAAGCTCCAGGGGCTCTGTTCTGAGGACTTGATTTTGAACACTAATTCGGTTGATCTGTATTGTAAATTTGGATTAACTTCTGTTGCCCGTAAGTTGTTCGATAGATTTCCTCTTAGAGATGTAGTTGCATTTGCTGCCATGATGACGGGTTACAATGAGGCAGGTGAGTATGGTGAAGTTCTCAGGATGTTCAAGAGCATGGTGGAGTGTGAGCATTTAGGGGCGAATGAGTTTGTCTTCACTTGTGCTTTACATGCCTCGGCCGCGCTTTCTTCTGAGATTGAAGGGAAACAGATCCATGCCTGCATTGTAAAAGCATCGATGCAATCTGGTGCGTTTGTTGGCACTGCCCTGATCAATATGTATGTCAGGTGCAATAGGACAGAGTGTGGAAAAGTGGCATTTTTGGAGATATCTGAGCCCAATGTGGCATCATGGAATGCTTTGATGAGTGGAAATTTGGCTTCTGATGAAGTCATGCAGTTGTTTTCTGAAATGAGGTCATTGAATGTGAGCCCAGATCATATGACATTTGCATGTGTTCTTCGAGCCTGTATAGATGTTACTATGCGTTCAGTCCAGCAGATGCATGGTTTGGTCACAAAGGCCATGGGCATTGAAACGGACGTGTTTGTGGGCGGTGCTCTTTTTGAGAGGTACCTAGATCAGGGTCATGCATGCGATGCAAGAAAAGTTTATGATGATATCCATGATAAAGACGTCACTGCTTTTAATTTGGCAATCCAAGCATACATTAGACATGGGCATAGAGCAGAAGCTGTTGGTTTATTTTATGAAGTCCTTGCGATGGGGAGGGAACCAGATGAAGTCACTTTGACATCTCTTTTGACTAGAATCAGTGAACTGAAGCAAGGGCTGCAGTTCCATGCTCTAGTTCTCAAGTTCCCGGTTTACAATGGTAGTGCGTCTATTGCTAGCTCATTAGTTAGAATGTATGCAGAATTTCATTGCTTAGATGATGCAAGTCGAGTGTTCAATTGCATTTGGCGCCCTGACCTAGTCTTATGGACTTCATTAATCTCAGGCTTTTCTCACAGTGGTGAAAGCCAAGATGCACTGAAACTTTACACACTAATGATGTCTGATCAACAAGTAGAGCCTAACCATTACACTTTTTCAAGTCTCCTACATTCATGTGCGAAGCTTGCTGCTATGGGAGAAGGGAAGCAGATACATGCTCAGATCATTAAGTCAAGTTGTGATGTTGAATCTGATCCTTTTGTAGCCAGTGGATTGGTGGACATGTATGCCAAGTGCGGATACATAAAAGAAGCAAGGAGTATCTTTGATAACATGCCAGAGCGAGACTTGGCCTCTTGGAATACCATGATCACTGTGCTGGGTCAACATGGATATGCTGATATAGCAATAGAAAATTTTCATGAATTATTGGATATGCCAAACATGGAGCCCAACCATATCACTTTCATAGCTGTTCTCTCTGCTTGCAGCCATGGAGGCCTGGTAGAAGAGGGCTATAGATACTTTCAATTGATCAGAGAACCTACGATAGACCACTATGCATGTTTGATTGATCTAGTTGGACGTGCAGGGCAGCTGGATGAAGCAAGAAATATAATAAATGACATGCCTTTTGAACCAAATTGTCATATATGGTCCTCACTGCTTGCTGCCAGTGGCATTCATGGGAATACCGAGATGGGTGAGTATTCAGCCAGACAGCTTTTGCTTTTGAATCCAAAAGATCCTGGAACCTATGTTGCACTTTCCAATATTTATGCTGCTGCTGGAAGATGGGAGGATGCAAATGAGATTAGGAAGTTGATGACAGATCAAGGAATAAAGAAAAAACCAGCCCTTAGTTGGTTAAGGGTAAATGGAAAGACCCATATATTCTATGCAGAAGACAGAAGGTGCACAGTCAAATAGGGAGGAAAATAAAGCTGAACAAGTTCCTGCATGGATGTAAATGCGTGTTGACAGCAAGATACGGCATCATCACATGACTATGAAAGAAGCTTGGTTGGTGCCTATAAGCATAGTAGTACTTCAACCACCATAAGAGACTCACGTTTGCATTTGAGAATATGAAAGAAGTTTGGTTGGTGCCTATTAGCATCATAGTACTTCAACCACCATAAGAGACTCACATCGGGAATGAAGATTAAGAAACTTCAATGAAGGCTGCATGGAGCCATTTCACAGATAGACACTTCTCTTTAAGAGAATTTGGGAATTTAAAGAACTTCCTCTTTTCAATTAAATGGGAGTAACGGCTCAGTTGTGCATACACCAAGAGTAAATGCTGAAAAGATTATCAAAACGATGCCATTGAAGGATGATAGCAAATTGATGATTTGAGATGCAGCAAGGACTCAATGGAAGATTTTGATTTGGTGGAAAAGATGTTGCGATTGAAGATACTACCAGCTGTAACTTGAAGAATGTATTGCCTCGTCTTGAGATAAATGACTAATTAAGGTTCTTTATTTAACTTATGAGATTGCCGTCCCCAACATAGTTGAGCAAGGCTTTGATGATGATGATGATTTAGCTGATGAGATTAAGGTTCATGATGATTTTTTGTCTAATGATTAAGGTTCAGAAATATGACAACCATGCTACCATCCAAAACACAGCAGTGAAGTAGATAATTATATATGTATGTATGTATGTATTTACACTCAATAACATGAACAAGGGTAGTGGGGGGATTGTTCTCCAATCCAATGATGATGCCAAAGGCAGAATGCATGCATAAAAAATTGGGCAAAGTTACAGGTGACTGACGTGTAAGTCAAACTGCACAAATTTTACATGAGGACACTTCTCAGAGGCTAAATAGTTAATTGATGTTCACCAGTTCTGGATTACTGCCATGAGCTCTAGTCTCTTACATTATTTATCAAAAATATAAATACTCTTGGTTTTAGTTTTCCAGATAGACGGAGTAAGGCTTCAAGGACAATGATGAGGATGATGACTTAAGGATTACATTAGGACCAAATTTGGCATCACTCACCAATATATCAAAGAGAAAGTTCAGCAATACAAGACAACTTGCAAATCTGATGAGTCTCATCGCATCCTCAATGGATTGGGTAAGTTTTGAGTATTGGAATTTAATCTGCATTCCTTTATTAGATTCACTTTATTTGATTAAAAAAAAAACTTATTGAATGATATATGATTCACATGCTTACATTTATATCAATATTTTGGTTGAAGTAAATAGGGAAGAACTGTTGAATATCATGGAGAGATCAACACATTCTCATTCAAGCCACCTTAAAAATTCTCGAAAATCTCTGTAATCTGTCAATAGTCCCAAGGATGAAATAAACACAATCAAAATAATAATTGTTGGTGAACATAGAAAGTAGTTTTGGTTAGGGCTGACCAATCATTTCAGTAGGTTGCTGTGGAAGTGTAATGAAGTTCTGGAGTAATTGAAGTATATGAGATCGCATGGGTAAGACCTGGATAAACGAGACTGGTCATGATACCGACAGACATGTAAAGAGCAATTACGACAAATCCAACTATGTAAATTCCTGGAAATGGGCCACCTTCCAAGTCCATGGTCATGATATTGACTACCATTCCATTATTCCATATTAGTATTTCTTCAATATTTCAAGCATGATTCTGTTTCTTTCTGTTTCCTCATCAATGGAATATGCACATTTTTTGAGCTCACAAACATATGGCAGCTAAGTGCATTATCATGTAAAATACAAAATATCTTCATAGATGGCCCTCATACATTTGACTTCTCTAATCACAAATCTGGGCACATGGAATCCTATATCAAAAATGGAGGACAGCTAATGAGAATATATCAACTTCCTCATCTGAAATTCCTATTTTACAAAGTTTTAGAAAGTTGTATGAAGTCCAAACCTTTGGACATACTGATATCAGAGGGGGGGAAATCTCTGCCATGTTTGTGTTTGTTGGCTATCCAAGCCTTAAATCAGTTTACTTGAAGAACAAATCCTAGTGCTAAGGTGTTCCATGGAAGTGACATGGAACAGAACCCCTTTTGAAAGGTGAAAACCTACCGGTAACCATAACATTTGCCTGTTTTCATGTGGAAAACCATGTCCTTTAGCAAATTTGCCATCCACTTGTATGCTGTCTAACCATGTTACTCTTAATTGACAAAATCATTTGAACAACCTTTTTTCCCTAGAAACATATTATTTATTAATTGGGCCCGATAAGCATTTAGACGTTAACAAGAATGGGCCTCCAATTCAGTTCAATTTGTATGCCTTGACAGTGTCAATCAACCAATCCATATATGGTTTCAACTTTCTCAAGCTGCTCAGTCAATGTATCAAATGAAGGACCATTCATACAGCTTATGCTTAGGAGATCTTGGCAACTAAAATAGAAGGAGAGTGTTTATGGGCCAATATTTACACATTCTGAAGTCTAAATTTCTCATGAAGCTTAAAGAGCTTTCAGAGCCAAATGAAAAGGGGACAGTAAGAAAAGGAAGAGAGGATATCATGACAACTAAACGATATAAGATGATGTAATATACTTATATTAACAACAGCAAAGAATCAATATTTTGTCTTCAAAATTTAGACAATGAAGCAATTGATAGCATAAAAAACAAGGATTACGAACCCACCTCAACAACTTCAGATTTGCAAACTGAAACACAATTACAGACCGTTAGAACAGTACAACATTAACAAATTACGAACAGTTAGAGCTTTAGACCCTACCCAAGGATTATTTGAGAAGAGTGAACAAGACAGCTATGGCTTGAAAGCACATGGAAGAGGTAAAGATATATTTACCATCTGTACGCAGATGGTTTATATCCCCATTTGGTTTTAAGCCATAGAAACAAGGAGGTAAAATACAAAGACGATCCACGATCAATAGGTTGACAAAGTCTTAAGCATTTTAACCCGATGCTATATAAACTAATGATCTGCTTAGAGCAATGAAGTTATTATAGAGAAACAAACTACCGATAACACCCCTCCCCTTCCAATCCGCCACCAGCAGTGCTTGTACATGAAGTTCATAGCACATCAGCTAGTCAGAAAAAAGCACGGCTACCATAAAATACCCTTGACCCATCCTTTTTCTTCTCTGCATCGAGCTTGTTATCATGGTGCTGAATTACAACACTGCTATCATCAGATTCTGGTTTGTCAAGATCCATTGGGAGCTTCATTTTTGCCAGTGACTCCGTGAATTGCTGCATACTCCTCATGTACATATCAACTATCTGTTGCTGCATTGCACTCTGCTCAGCCTCAGTGTTGATGTTTCCGAGCGGAGCTGTAAATACTGGCCCCAAATTAACAGAACCATGATTTCCGTCTTTCACATTCTCATCTTCCTTGCTTGAGAAACCAGACACTTTGTTATCTCTAACACCACTTCCATTCTTCGAAGTTGGGGTATCCGGAGAGGTCCCAGAGCTCTGATTGGCCTCAACAGATACAGATGTTGTCTGAGAGTTTGAGTACTCTCGTGCAGCATGATTCTTTTTCTCCATTGATTCAACTGAATTCCGGTCATCACTTAGGCTAGTCATTGTAGAACTGAAAAGTCCAGAATTCTGCATGCTCCCATTTGGAGAATTGGATCCACCACAGTTCTCCTCACTAGAATTAATGTTCATGTCATAATCATCCACAGATTGTGAAGAAGCTCCAAGATGTAGGAAAGACACTGGTCCTACACCTGCCAAACTCTTCCTAGAAGAGGAGCAGCGTTCTGCCATGCCAAAATACTCAGAAACCATCTGCTGGTTCTCTGCTACCACGTTGATGTCAGGGAATTCAATCCTCCCATATTCTACTGGGTCCAAGCCCTCCGACACCTTGCAATCCAACAACACCACCTCTGAAGTTATGGAGGATTTGGAAGGAACAACAGAGAAGGGCTTCGTAGTTGCACTGATGGGTAGGGAGGTCTTGACGGCTAGCGTCAGCTTGACAGTGCCCGCAGGCGAATGGAAAAGATCGGTCGATGAAAGGGTGAAATCTTGGGTCATCTTGCCCCTCTCTGCCACTGATGATATGGGGACTAAAGCAAACCCCAACAGCTGGTCCTCTAGGTAGTTCCTAGCCCTGCTAAGCATCCAGATCTCGCATTTGAGGACCGCGTCTAAGTGGGCTATTTTAATTTGAAGGTTTTCGTTGAATTCTGGGTTCTTGCCTCCCTCATTGACAATTCTGGTGGAAAGGGCCTCATCAGGGTTACAGGTGAGGGAGAACCTGGCATAGACATCTTGTTTGTCATAGATGCAGATGTTGTGGATATTCCTGGCATGGTGGACATAGATATCCAGCAGACCTGAGAACCCATCACCATCTGAATCTGTCATGGTCTCTAAGGTGGGGTTATAACAGAACCCAGATCTTTCATTGAAGGAATCCATTCAAACAAAAATAGACCCCAAATATATTCCTATAAAGAGAAGACACAATCAAATTAAGAACTAAAAGGAAGTAAGGATTCTTTAGGTACTTGCTTGGTTGTTGGGATGCTTTCACAAGTCACAACCCTTCTCTTTCTTTTGTTCCTCTGATTTTTAACTTGTGGGTTCTTCAAGAAACAGAGATGTGAAGATTCAGTTGCAGAGACTTACTACTGTTGAGGAAGGGAATTGAGGGGCTTCTGCATAATGTGGTATGAAGGTTTTGGGTAGGTGAGATTTAAAAAAGTAAAAAGCTAAGGAAGGAAGAAAATTGGTGATGATGATGATGTTGGGGTCTTTGTTTTCTTCCTCTCTTTCTGAGAGGTGGGGAAATTTGGGATATTTTGGTATTGCTTTGCTTGACATTGCAGCTTCCAGTGAGGCAAGGGTCTGCTCCACTGAGGTAAATGGAGGACCCACATGGCCCCACATCCTTCCATTATCTCACCTTCAGCCCCCTTTGCTTTCTTCCCATTCAATAGTTTTTAAAAGCAACAGGACAACAACGGCTATTTGAATTTTCTCCTGGCTTGTTTGGACGCTTCCTATATAATTTTTCCCCGCATATTTCTTTGAAACGTGGAAAACAGAGGATCCTAATCTATTTCTCTCATCATAGACAAGCTGTTTACTGTTTAAACCACCAAAACAAAACAAAAAAAAAAAAAAAACACGGATTTTGGTGAATGACTAGTGGAAAAGAAGGAATTGAACCCAAACTATGGTCAATCCAACTCTTCACATTCACCTACCTTCAAAATCAACCATGGCTTATTATTATTATTATTGTTGTTGGATTGAATCACCTGAGTTTATTTATTTATTTTATGAATAACTAATCCATGTCAGCTTTTCGCGTCCATGATGATCTTAAATGGGTCCCATAGATAGATTTACTCCATATGATGTGGTCCAGGCATACCTGTATCAGACCACCATGAATAGACAACTTGTACGAACTATAGAGATTACATATTGGTTCATGGCACTTTGTGATCCTTTCCAGTTGATCATTCAAAGTGGAATACAGTTGATCCCTTTGCAGTGGGCCAGGGCAATCTATTCACAGATATTCCATAGCCAAAACGTCTTATAGAATACATAGATATATTTATATTTTGGTGAGAAAAAAGTCAGAATATTTCAATCAAGAGAAGAATAGATATGGAGATATTATAGTTTATAATGGAATCTTTTAGATGTTTTAAGAATCTTGACATGGTTTCATAGGGTTTTAATGAATTTCTCACTTGAAGCTAATGATCAAAATGGCAATTGAAGCTATTTTTATTAAATGACTAACCCATACACACCTTCATCTAATGGCCGGGGTGGCCCATCAACATCTAATCCATTCATTTTTGACACAATTGTTCAGAACCATTGCTTGTGCCGGCAAAACTCATAATCTTTGTAATTTATTTTAACTTCTATATAGAAATTAAATGCCCAAATCCATCCAAGCGTGACCAAGTTGTAGTACTGCTGATGGATGATAATTAGTAAATGAATGCAAGTTGAGATATTTGTGCACCCATTTATATGCAAGTTCATCTCGGATGGGCTGTGGATAGGAAGGGTCAAACAGCTCAAGTTGAACCACTTCACCAAACGAGCTAAAGAGGTCAATAGAATTTATTAGTTGAACCAACTTATTTTTAGACTCAAATATATTTCAAAGATTCTAAGGCGTTAATGTTATTCCCGATGGTAGCTTAGTTGGCTTAGGATCATAGTTTGCACCTATAGGTTGTTGGGAATTTTGCAAGCATCTTTACAAACGGCAGCCATGGGCCCGGACAGGTTCGGGTCACAACTAAAGTTTTTGAATCGGGTTAAGGATTGCAGGTGACATGTATATGCTTATGGACCTACTCATCATTAATTAATCAGATTTAGAATGTCAGCCCAAAATCTGGAAAGTTAAAAGTGTTAACCCAAACCCATAATTAACTGGTCAGATTTGGGTTGGGTTGGTGCGTCAAAGTGTAATTTGTTGGGTTGGACCTTCAATTACCAGGTTGGTTATGTTGAAGAGTCAGGTCAGAAATTGATACTTCTACTTCTTCCTGTGATCTTTTTATTATTATTCTTATTGTTGTTATTCTTTATTAATCTCAAGTATTGATTTGATCATCTTAGTTGAGATCACTGACAATGATAGAGATAGGAATTACTTTTCATCATCCGATGGCGATTAGCAGCTTGTTAGGCCGTCAAGAGTTTTTTTAACCCCTGAAATAACTTAAGAGGCCATTTGGGTCTAAATGAATGATTGTAGATTTGGACAACCTCAGTTACTTGACAGAGCCAATCTCATATGAAAATAGCTATTGGTAATAAAAATAAAAAGAGAAAAATCCAACTTAGGTAAAAAAAAAGAAAAATACATATTATACAATATTGACGAAATGAATCCTAATAGCAATACATGTAGCTGAAACACACTCCAATAGAAAGGACAATGATATAAAATAACTAAAAAATGTTTGAGAAATTTAAAAAAGAAGGAATCACAAGTTTACTAATTAATAAATTTATTAAAAATAATTTGTATTAGTTTGTGTATTTAGTGGTTCTGTGCTTCGTGTTATTAGTTTGGGTCAAATGAATGATTGTAGATTTGGACGACCTGAGTTACTTGACAGAGCCAATCTCATATGAAAATAGCTATTGGTAATAAAAAAATTGTATAGAAAACGACCTGACAGACCAACAAGATGGAGGCACAATTATTCCAACAATGACACTTTAATAGTACAATGATACTTTAAATAGTAAGCTTTCAAATAATATTGAAGGGGTTGGGGGCTCTACACTACAGGCATTGTATTTGTGCGTGCCTGAGAATATTATGGTTCCATCTTTCCATGGAGGAATGGTACAGTAAAATGTTTGAAATAGGGTTGGAGCTTGGGCTTGGTCTTAAAAACATTTTATGAAATATATACACACTATATAAAAAGAAATATTTATGATTTCCTCTGTTTTTATTTTTTTCAAAGACAAATTCATACTCAGTTTTAAAGCCTTGATCTGGGGTACAAAAGTGCTAAAAGGATTAAAACAAGCAGCACGTTGCGGTAGCCAACATTCCAACCAATAAAACCACTACCAAACCCACCTCTAATAAGAAGGATATGACATAGGCAGATGTAAGGGTTTGGCCCATACTCGACCTGGATCCAAACCTGGCAAGTGGACTCTGACCCAGAACTGTCATGAATCTAAATCTAAGACATGTGCCCCACTCTGATGGACCAGTTGAACCTTGACCTGTCTCATAGATGAAGTATAAAAATTACATATATTAATATTAATATAGCCTATTATTAGTATATTTATGTCTATTGAATATAATTTGTAGTAGTATTATAGTGAGAGAATATAATGTAAAGCAAGGTATATAAGTATTCAGTCAAGACCTGGACAGGATCCAAATTTATCAACTGAGCCAAAACTGTTGACATGGGCACTGACCCAATCATTGATTGGGGTCTAAAAAGAGTCCATCCTGTGTATTTCCGGGTTGGGATCCTTCGGTAACTGTGTAATAGGGGGTCCATTGACAACCTAAGCTTTGCATTCAAGACCAATGTTGGTCTATAGTAATCTTCACAGCTCAAGACCCATGTTGCTTCCCATCATCAGCTTTAATTCCCACCGTAGACCACGCAACTTTTTTCTTATTTGCACGTTTTAGCAATCCTATTCTTCATCTAGTGATGGCCCACCTCTTACATGCGCAACATAATAAGAAAAAATGTTGTCATAATTGTCACTTCAGGCCCATGATTTTACATAAAGCAGGTTATATACTGATAACAATCTCTCCCCCACCAAAAAAATAAATAAATTGCATAAAGCTTAAACCCTTGCTTCTTTGCATAATTTCAAAACAAGTTCTTCTGAACGGATTACTGCCAAAAATAATCTGCCTTCTATTATGTTAGTGCAAAAATAAACTCCATTGACCTCCGGTCAAACATTTTACTTGCCTCGGCATCTGACAATATATGCAAGGGATACCATATCAAAATTCAACACGAAGGTTCAAAAGAAAAAAAAAGTTTTAAGACTTAGGAGGGTCATGGGGCCCGGTCATCCAGCCTTCTGCCTGAGCTCAATCCTCATTTGCCTGCAGGGGCGGAGCCAGGATTTCATCTGGGGGGGGGGGCAAAACTTGAATAAAATTTTATTTCACCAATTATTATAACTACCATATTTTAAAGTTTCCCTTTTGACATAGTTATAAGTTCAACCATGATTTTGTTCCTTGAAAATGCTGGACATAGAGAAGACGGCATGCAAAATTTTTTTAACCACTGAAAATGAGAGATTAATGGAGAAAAAGAGGATAAGAACAAAATAAAGAAGGAAGAGCTTAATAGGGTTAGGGCTTAAGACTGGAGTCTGGAGAGGTTTTCGAAAGTTAAAAGGGTTGGGAGTGAGGGCCGGGGTGGGGTGGGGTTTAACTTAGAAAAAAAATTCAAAAACCTTGGGGGGGCCATTTTGGTGTTTTAAAAGAGTTTTTCAAAGGCTAGCCCCCCCGGGCCTCAACATAGCTCCGCCCCTGCCTCTACATATACTAAACTTGAACCTGGGCCTCACCCATTATGAGCCTTCCTATGATGCACAGATAGATGTCATAACACCATATTATGGACTGTCCTCACCCAATATGAGCCTTCCTATGATGCACAGATAGATGCTTAAGCCTTCAGCCCATATGCGTTATTTGTCATGTCGGATATGGACCATATGGGACGGGGCGTGTGTTTGCTGGGTCGGTTTCAGGTTTAGACTGAGTTTTTCAAAGGCGGGGGGGGGGGGGGGGGGACCCTTTCAGGTTTAGACTGAGTTTTTCAAAGGCTGGGCCCCCCCGGGCCTCAACATAGCTCCGCCCCTGTTCGGCTGGCTCTCAGGCTAAGGATTTTGTTTTCTAGTATATGGGCTGGGCCAGGTGTACTTCCTAGTCTTGGGGCCTTGGACTTTGCCTATTTATGAAAAGGCCTGATGATTGGCCCGACTGACTTGAGAATTTTAACAAGGAAGATAAATTTAATAAGGGGGCTTATTTCAACCCAAAAATCTGGGCCTCATTTGTGATGGGCCAAAAGGAAGCATGTGAAATTTCAACTAGGACGAATATAGGATTTTGATGCATGCACCTGCTGCTGTCTCTATACTTGTCTTCACAGCTCTATTCTTTTCGCTTCTTGTTGTTCCTTTTCTTTTTCTTTTTTACTATAATGACTGTAAATGGGCCTGGATATACATTTGGATCCATCCCATGGGCCCGGGCCCACACTTGAGTCTAAGTGTATGTAGGATGTGGGCCCAATAATTTTGGATGGGGACTCAGATCCTGAGCTTTGGGTCATTTTATTCCAATGGACAGGATCACCGATCAGGCGATCACCCCATTTGTGCTGTATGTAAATTATCAAGACTATAGTTTCTATGGCTACCAATTTGTGCTTAAAAACTGTAAAATTTCAAGAGGACTTAAGCTGGTGGTGTCCCCTAATGCAAGAAAATAGTCCTATGAGTACTGGGTATGTCATCGGGCCTCTCATTTATCTGACTAACCCGTGTACCCAAGTGATACGTATGTAAATACTTTTCATGGTAAAGAAATATATACTAGCAAATATAATGTTAATTTTAGTATATACAAATATAGACATGACAAGATCAGCTGGTAGTTCAGATGGTATAATGCTCAATATTGTCAGTTTGTCCCAACCCCAAGGTTACATCTTTAATACCAAGAGCTACGTCTTTCTGAACTTATCCACTTTTAACCCATCTTTGTAGGCAGACCTTGGGCTTGTCCATCTCCTCTCTACAATCCCTTTTATGCTAGAGTACTGATGTGAGAGGGATAAGGACCCCTGTTTGCTCCAAACAGGGGTCTCCACATGGTGGGGCGGAGGAAGAGAGGCTAACTTTTTCTTTTCTCCGCCCCCCCACGTGGAGGCCCCTGTTTGGTCCAAACAGGGATCCCCTGTTTGGAGCAAACAGGGGATCCGGTTCCGAGAGGGACGTAAGAAAGCTTTCTCAAAGAGGATCCGGATCACCTGTTTGGTCCAAACAGGGGAGCCCTGTTTGGACCAAACAGGGAGTGCCACATGGAAAGATAGATTTTTTAAGGAGATGGGATTTTTTTCCCAAGAGATGGGATGTGACTCCTCTTCTCATGTGGCACCCCCTGTTTGGTCCAAACAGGGCTTCCCTGTTTGGGCCAAACAGGTGATCCATATCCCTCAAAAAGGTGTCATGTCATAAAAGTAACTTTATTCAAGGAAGGAAACTGTCTTATAAGTGGATTTATTGACTTTAGACCCAAGCATCATCAGAGTATAACCAAAATCAAACTTGAAATTATTGAGGTAAACAACGATATAGTTTGGTGTGTGGTGACACGCTAAGATTAAGTTCACTACAGCTACAGTTTTTATTTTGATAAAGACTGCAGCGATAGTTGTTAGCATATTACATTTAGAGTTTTATCAGAATGAATTAGAGAAGCGCAGAATAAATGTGAATCGTTCTTGCCAATGAGCAAATGATTTTTTTTATTTTTTGCAAGTTAAATCTCAGGGGTTGATTGCTAACGAGGAAAATCCACAACCACAACTACACTTTGTGGGCCTTTGGTTGCTTCCAAACCCTCAACCTGCACCATTTCTTTGCACCAAAAGCCTCTACCACTGGAAAGCTTGGACACCACCAAGTCATCACCGGGAGCCTCTATCAGAATTTGAAGCGTTCACCTCCAGGTTGCAACAAGGAGCCTCTACCATCAAAACATATAAGTGATGGCAATGAGCAAATGTTTACTGGCCTCTCCTACAGTTCTTGAAAGCTGAATTGATAGATGGTTTAGGAAGAACTTATATCCAATGAGAACTCGTTAAATATATTAGAGATTGAGGAGAGAAATTAATCAGGCAAGAAATGAGAGAGAGAGAGAGAGAGAGAGAGAGAGAGAGAGAGAGAGAGGAGAATTCAAGATGCACTTCTTAAAAAAATAAATATATAAAAAAGTGAAGGAGATGTGAGTTTGAATTTATTTTCTCTTTATGAGCTGGTGGGATGTAATCTTCCTAGTGAAGTTAGCAACATTATTCACGATGTAGCTGTATCTTGAATGTTTTCACATGGTATTGGATCCATGAACTAGTTGTGAATTGTGATATTGCAATCAGACCGACTATAGTACCTTTTGCTTACATAATATATGTAAAAAATAAAAAAAAATAGCATCTTCCTTTCCATGCATTTATCGCAGCCTCATAATCTCATTATCTTCATTAAGCACTACGATTGAATGCTTCTTGAAGAGTTATAATAGATCCGATCTAATTAATGAGTCATTGATACATCAACATACTAAAAAAGAGCAGGTTATGATAGTAATGTATTCTAAGATAGACACTAATATAATCAATAGCAAAAGATGATAAATTTATAATGTTAACAGTAGCACATCTTTTCTATGAAAGGATAGGTGGTTACGAGAGGGTATTAGAGATAGATGAGAGGAATGCAAAAGGACATGATGAGAGAGTTGTTGTTGATAGAAATGTAGAAAGAGATCGTGGAAATCTAAGTTTGGATTTTTTTTTCTCTACATAAATTAGGATGTAGATTTCTTAATAAATAAGTTCATTGAATTTTTCACGATGTAATAGCTTTGAATGTTTACAAAACTAAATTAATGGTGACACTGTCCTTTTTGTTATTTGCACTTCCTTTGCTAGCATATTAATCTGACATCAGTATTCCATTGTGTCAAGAACTTTCCTTAAATGTGACCTAAAACGGCTATTAATGTGTAAAGGTGCTTTTTTGTCATTTGAGGTATGGTTCCTACGAATCTCAATTCAATGCATGTTGTTTGGTCCATAGGGGGCGGACCCAGCAGGTTATGTCATGTGAGTGCGGTCGCACCCATTGGATTTGGAAAAAGAAAAAGAGGAAAGGAGAAGGAAAAACGTAAAAATTAAAAAGGGGATCTTGATTAGAAAGAGGGAGGTGGGTTTGAGCTTTCGTTATGTGTACGTGGGGTCCACATGTGATGATCATGACGTTAGATGAGATGAGTGAGAGGAAGAGGGGAGAGAAGATGACGAGGGTGATGAGATAACTGAGTTTTGAATCTATGGTGATTATATGGGTTTGGTACTATATTAAGCTATTATATCGTGTGAACTTATAGATCTCAGAGAATCTATTGTGGGGTCCACAAAATGATCATTTGAACCATTCAAAATATATGCCAGCCCCTTTAATTGACACCCTAGAATCTCATTTCAACAAAGGTGTGGGTTCCACCATTCGATTGAATGCAAGATAAAAATGTGCTCAATTATATGTTAGGAATGAATGAACTAGCCCGGGATTTCATCGCGAGGTCCACTCAGATTTAATTTGGATTGTTCAAGATGAATGCCATACCCGTAAAGGATATATGCTAAAATTTAATAACAATAGGAGTAGGGCCCACCATCTAATCGAGTACATGAGTGAATGAATTTTTCAATTAACCATCATTCGCCTCACCCAAAAGAAAATTCTGACATCTAAGTCCTACGTACTCTAGTGCTTGTTTGTTTAAAAAAAGTTCATATGTGTTCAACATCAAATTACCATGTTATGTGTTGTAAACTTTCTTAACTTTTCATTCTACTTTGTCACCTGATACCGTTATCCGTCCATACAAATAAGTGCACTGCTATTGGCACACAAAATTTTACTTTTTAAACACAAAAAAAATTATCTTTTTTTTATTACATTCTTACCCTTTCATAAAATGACCAAAATATCCATTATCCCAAAATGTACGGTCTTTCATGGCTGAATAGATGGCATATGTTCGGATTTATAGTTTCGAACACAATTCATCTGTTCGGACCTATAGTTTTGAATATATGCCATCTGTTCGGATCTTTAAAACCGAACAGTGATATTTGATCCGAGTGTCCGAACACTATTCTTTTGTTCGGACACTCAGGTCCGAACACCTGTAATATGTTCGGTCACTCAGAGACCGAACAGAGTTACGATTTCTAGGTTTAAAACCCTTGCGATGATGGATAAAATGCAACCCAAATGCATGAAAAAACACTAACATTGTTTGTAAAAACTTACATTGAATAAGAATCTATCCCCATAACAAGTTTTCATGGAAAAAAAAAGGTAATTTAAGATGGAAAAAATGGTAAAAAAGAAATATGGAAGAAAGGGATGAGGATGTGTGTGTGGGAAGAAAGAGGGAAATTGAGGAATTAGTAGTTTAGGAAATTTTGGTGTGTGTGAAAAGAACTAATGTAATTTTTAAATTATAGGAATGTGTGTGGAGAGAATTTGTGTAGAAAAAGTAAAAATTTGTATGCCAGTAGAAATTCCCTACAAATAAAACAACAAATACCTGATGTGCCCCGTTTCTTCTCTATTCACCTACTTGCTATTGCTGTCAAATTAACCCCATCAACAAAGAACCATCCTCCTTCCAAATCTCATATCTGTGCCAAGTGCATGAACCGGCGGGTCCAACATTACATTTCTTCAATCCACCCACCCTAGTGTTGGCGCTTTGGTCGTCCAAATGTTCATGCACATGAGAAGGTCTCGAGTGGCTTGGGAAGAAGATCATAGGCGACGATAATACATATTTTTCCATCAGCTAAAGGGCAGAGCTAAGCCAGACCTGGTTTTTCCAAGCTTGGCTCTCAACATATGCGAGTTGGGTCCAAAGCCTTCAAAGGGCTTGTACTACCTGGGCCCCTACCCGACCCTTACAAAGGGCCAAGGCCTTCAAATTAAGGGCTTGTTTCACATTGCCATTGGACAGCAAGTGTAAACCTAACATTAACACTCCTTTTATTTAAGCTTGATAGAATGCATTACGTTGAATCTTCATGAATTGAATGCTGAACAAGCAAATAGGTCCTACATAAAAAAAGGAAAAAAAAATCTCTTAATTCTACTGCAACATATGGCTAGTGGCATACTCAGAAAATCTAACTTCGGAGGCTTTATGTGAAAGAAATATTAAGATAAGGGGCAAATGTAAATGAAATATATAAGTTTCTAGAATTTATGGGGGGATTTTTAAAAAATTGAAGTCTTTCTAAGGCATGGGTGGGGGCTTCAGCCCCAGACCCTTACACTTGAGTCCGCCAGTGCATATGGTGGCCTACCCAAGATTGGCCATTGGAGTTCCAAGATTGGCCACTGGAGTTGAATCCGGAGGCTAAAAATTAAACCCAATGACCAAAGAGAAGTGATCTCATGCTATTGAGAACTTAAATAATATTCACATTAATTAGAATCATGTTCAAATATATCTACACATATGCTCAAATAAATCCACATATTTAGCGAGTGTCTATGAATGGGCCATTGCCAAACCCAAAAAAAAAAAATCCATGCTTGCTTATTTTCATAGAAATGAGATCAGAATCACATGTAAATCACATAACAATCATATAAAAAATCAATATAAGAATCACATAAGAACCCATTAAAAAGTTGTGCTCAAATAAACTCACATACACGCTCAAATAAGGCCCATGTAAACGTAAGAAAAATAAGAGAGCTGGGGGAAGCCGGGCCTAATATTGAGCCGAGCGGGCCTGCAATAATTTTGTCCAACAGAAAACAAAAGCTCTCTCACTTTCCATGCCTTTTTGATGGCCAAGTTAGGCAGATGCTCTCGTAGGATGGCTCAGTTGACGGCCCTAGTTAGAGGGCATAATTGAGGACCAAATGGGACCATGAAAAAATACCAATACAAGGGGCTGGATGGCTCGATCTCTCTGTTAAATTATTTATTTTGGGGCTTGAAATCACAACCATCCACTCACTCCAGACTCATGTTAAGGTTAGCGACTCAGACGACCAAAATACACAGAAAGGTGTTTGAATGGGATGTGTGAAATCTCACTGGCTTTCCTCTCAGACAAAAGAGCAGGGCCAGTACCACTCCACGTCTCCACCACCATGGATAAGTGGGACCCTGGAAATGTCCTCTCTCTTTCTGGTAAAGGTAAACGGCCATGGAAAGGACAAGGGAGAAGGGAGAAGGGAGAAGGGAGAAGGGAGAAGGAGAACACCTTCCATCTTTAAACAGTGGAGCAGGCAGACGTCATGATAAAATCCTCTCAGTCCTGCCCTATAAGAACGTAACTTCCCCTCCCTGCAGTTTTGACTGGACTCAAAAGTACAAGAAAACACACATGGGACAGAACTACTGAAGACACTGACACTGACATTCTTATTCTTCTGAAACCATACATCATCATATTGGCAAATCCTTTGAAACCACGAAAATAACAGCGCATGCTCAAACCATTCTAATCTAAATACAATAAACCTAAAGAGAATCTCCAAATCTGAGAATTTAAATTGTTTAAAGACCTGACTCTCCATATACCCTCCTCCTCCTCCTCTCTCTCTCTCTCTCTCTCTCTATTCCACCAACTTCGCCTTGCTCCTTTTGTCTTCTGCATTCTCCTCTATCTCTCTCTCCCCTCCTACAAAGACAGAAAGACCCCAGAAATCCAAGTAGAGTTTCAGAGCCGTTTTACATGTAAGGATGGGGGCGAGAGGTTGGACTCCAAGGCATGTTGGATGGAGGAAGCTGGCGATTGATGGTGCGGGGAGCTGGGGCACCGTAAATCGGCATCGCCATGTTGGCGTTGCGGGCATCGGCGCCGACGAAGATAGGATTTGCGTCGTTGGTTTCTTCTCTCGCCGTCTGCAGACGGAGGAAAGATGTGTGCTTAAAAGTCATTGCTACCACAACGACAGGGCTGGCGGCGATCAATGCTCCGGCCACTTTTCCTCCCATCACCTGTCCGTTTGCTCCCGCGAGAGTAATGGTGACGGGCAACTTCACTGGGGAGGCCAAAGAGGAGGAGGAGGGTTGCGACGGCGGTGGAGCAAGAGGGCTGATAAGAAAGGTGGCAGAGAGGGAGAGGATGTTAAAACGCCCATGCAGCGTGAAGGTTGATGCATGGGTATGGGAGGAGGCGGAGGCGAGGAAGGAGACGTTTGCGACGGCGCCGCTACAGCTCAAGATGCATATTCCGATGCGGCGGCTCAAGGCAACGTCCTCGACGGTCTTGATGATGTCGCCGCCTAGAGGGATCTCGATCGCGATGGTCTTCATGGCGCTGTCGGATTCTCGGGTGATGCAGATTGGTGGCTTTGGTTTGTTTTTTGAGCCCAGGGGACGGCCCCTCGGCCTTTTTCTTGCATTAGTTTGGGCTGCAAGGCCGCTTCGGGTCTCTTCTTCTTGTCCCTCCACCGGCGGGTGGGGTGGAGGCATGGCTGAAGCTGAAGCGGAAGGGGAAGCTCCTCCTTGATTGATACCCTCTTCGGCCATCCCCAACAACCTCGTCTTTCACCAAAAGAAGAAAAAAAAAACAACCTCTTCTTGCTCAAAGACAAATCTGTTCAGTGAAAACTGAAGTGGAGATGGTGGCCCTTTATAAGTGATGATGACATATCTCTCTCTCTCTCCCCTGCTGCCCTATCTGTGCCGTCTTTTTGCCAGGTAGCCCAGATGCTGGTGAATCTGGACTGTTATTTGGCCTGTGGCCACTGCTGTGGTGCCCACTGCTGTGGTGCCCACTCATTACTTCTGTCACATCAATTAGATTGACTGCGGAGTTGAGTATGTCTCACTTTCACCCACGGTCATTCGGCTTTTACACTTGAACTATTATATATACCTTGTAAGAAGTCTCCATCCACTAATGCTATGGCTTATGAAAAAAGTTGAGTACAACTTCACTACTGTGGGCCAACTATACATTGAACACACAGTAAAGAAAGAAATGCCGGCGTCCAATGAGGGTTTCTTTTAAATTCTACTTTGTAATTGTTGGGTCCATTGTTAATTTGTTAAATTAATTGCAAAAAAACTCATACATGTTCAATTGATTAATTTTTAATGAGGAGGTCAACTTCTATTAAAGTAAAATTTTATCAAAGTATATTTTTCTTCTTTCCTTTTCTAGTGGCGGAACAAGAAATCATGCCTAGGGGGTAAGGGACCAATACGAAGAAAAATTCTAAAATTCACTTGTGTTAAGTTACCTTTTGAAATTTACAAGGGGCGACAAGGCTGGATAACCCCCCCCCCCCCCCCCCCCCCCGGCCCTTCCTTTTTTCACTATGATAACTTAACTATAAGAGGAAAATTACTTCAGGATAGCTATGGAAATCAATTTATAGGTCATATTTTGTCGTTTGGCGATAAAGAGAAACCGAATACTTATCTATATGCGGTTGTCATTCATTAAAAGCAGCTTGGATTTAGCCTAATGAATCAGTCATGAGATCTTGCGAGGATTCAAACTCGAGACAAGCAGTTGGATATCTCATGTATGCTGATTGTGAGTTGACCTTACATTGGATTCATAGGCCATATCAAATGTATGATAGAGCATTGGTAGAAGGGCGTTGTGTCTGGAGAGCATCCGTCTAAAAAAAGGATGGTGGAAACTCTAAATGACTGGGTATGCAGTAGTATATAAGTCACATATCATCGGTATATATGCGTGTAGCATGTCGTTAACTTCACATGAGGCATTTTAAAATCGTGCGATAAGATTGGATTGAGAATTGAGATTCTATGAGTTAAAACGGATAATATCATGTGAATAGTGGGTCCGAGTCGTTACAAACGGTATCAAAGCCGAAGATGACTCTGTTTTTTCGTAAGCGAGTATGTCACATTTGCGACCCTCTCGTGTAGAACGATGTCGATTTCGGTGAGCATTCGCCTAGAGAGAGAGGGCAGAGGAGATTCTAAAGGATTGGTTATGCAAGGAGACTCTAAAGTATTGAGTATGCAGTGGTACATAAGTCATACATCAAAAACATGGTAGTCACAATCTTGATCAGTATATATGTGTATGACCCGGCCTTAACTCCACATGAGGTCTTTTAAAACCGTGCAATGAAATTGGATTGAGATCCCATAAGGCAAAGCAGACAATATCATGTGGAGAGGGGGCCCGGATCGTTACATCCTGGAGATAGATCTGTCCCATAAATCATCCTCACCATGCATTTCGAGCCATTTGATCTATGTTAGCCTTTACTAATTTGATGTAAGTTGATTAAATTAATGTCAATACACTGATAAATTAGTAGTAAGACACTTGCACTCACCGCGCCAACTAAGAATAGATTATTGATCTACATGCATGTAGATATGTTGAAGTATTACGCACCCTTTGTCGTTGCACCAATTTTGAAAAAAAAATAATCTGTTTGATGAAATCAACGATTAAAGTGAAACACAATAAAAATCATCTTGGCCTTCAGTATGATTGCTTCATTTCATGTGCTAAAAGTGTCCAGTAAATTTATAGATTTTGACTCAAGCCGGACTCGAGCAATGACTCAAGTTTCATTTTTTTTTTTCCCAATCAAGCACACCCTTTCAAATTTCAATAATCACTTTACATCGTTTTTATGAACAATTATACATACAACTTATTGTGAAGTTGATAAAGGACATATATAAGGACTCCCAGCCAGAAGTTGAGTTCAAATTCTATTGTGGGGCACACCTATTGATTTATAATGTAATTAGCACAATCTTATGCATTAAAAACTTTATTAGTCATGAATTATGAGACCAACTGCTATTGAAATAAAATTAAAGGACGTGGGTTGGGGTTTAGATCATTTTTTTCTTTGTCTAACCGATGTATCAGACTCTGATACATCAGTTGGCGTTTAGCATATCTTTGTCTCCTCACAGGCTCAGTACCCCTTCAGTTCGCAGTATGGATCCTTTAATCCTAAAATTTATCAAACATTTGTAAGGCTAGTTATCAGACTCACTTTTTAAGAATTTAAATCGTTCAAAGATCTCATGTAATTAGTAGAACTTCACTTGCTAGTGGCCCACTGTCAGATTGAATACATACGACACAAAAACAAATGCCAGCCATTGTTAAAATTTACTCATATAATTATTAAATTGATGATGAGATTTTCAAAAAAATTTAAGTGATCAATTTTATGGACGCCTAACTTCTATTAGATTGAAATTTGGTCAGATCACGATTTTCTTCTTTCGGCCCTTGAACAACTGATTGCCAATAGCTATTATAGAAAATTGCTTCATGCTCAGCTAGGCCTATGAGAAACAATTTAGAGGACAAATTGTGGCGATAAAGAGAAACTGATTACTTTTTATCCATGCAAGTGATCTGTCTCATTCTCAAATGCTTAATGAATAGATTATCATCTTTCCAAAAAAATATAAAACAAATTGTCATTTATTTAAAGCAAATTAAATTTAGTATCTGTGCAGGTTGAATATCCATTCTTCATGTACACTTATTGTAATCCCAAGGGGTAGCTTAGTTGGCCTAGGACCACGGTTTGCTCCCGGAGGTTGTGGGTTCGAAACTCTGCTACCACACTAGGGCTATAGGGGATTTACCCGGCTTCCCTCTGGGCCCGGAGGGATTAGTCCAGCCCAAAGGGTTGGGAACCCTCCGACAGCAAAAAAAAAATGTACACTTACTGTGAGCTAGACTCATGTTGTATTAATTGCTTACATCAAATGTGAGACATATTTTAAACTAGTGAGAGTTAAAAGGAAGGGTAATTTGGTCTGAAAAAATAAGATATGTAGCATAAGATGCTTTTGGGCATTACTTGTATTTGAAGATGCCGTTGGAAGTATAGGGATATTTTAGGTTTTTTTTTTTTTAATAAAAATCTCAATTTTATTACGAGTATTTATCTGAAAAATGGACAAAAGACTGTTATGTATTGATGGTTGCCAAAGGATCTAGTCCGATTGGAATGATCTCAATAATTATCAGTTATGGTAGCACAATTCATAATTTTCATTGTGCGTCCTACATGGAGATAATCTGGTCCGTTCAAGATGGGTCTCATCCACCTTATGGATATATTGGTAAAATTTATTTTAATATAAGTATGCATGTTTGTTCAATTGAGCACACGACGGAAATGTGATTAACACTACATTAGCAATGGCCCCTCATATTTTCAATCATGTGTTGAATCATTGATGCATAAATTATCGAAGATCTTGAAGCTTATTTCCAATAATTGGAGCATCCCAAGATGGCATGCAAGGGTGAAGGGTCTCGACAAGTTTTGATGGAAAACTTAAACCCAAATTGTCGATTTCTTGCTTAAATGTGAATCTCCAAGACTGTTTTGAGAGTTAATAGAAGCATATAAGCTTGTTTGCAAATTTCATAAAAATTCAGCACTAAAAAGGAGTCTCGCGTGTAGCCATTTTGGACCACCTATTTGATGGGTCAAAGCTGACCCAACTTAAACAACACTTGCATCACAAGGGTCGCCCCATGAGGGCACTTTCAGATCATGTGGGTCTTGTGATCAAAAGGTGGACCCTGTGGGGGCCACACCAGTTCTACTCCTAGACATCATAAACGGCCCAGATTCTGAAAATCTGAGATTCTCTCCAATTTTTCTAAAATTTTCTAGATTTTTTTTTTTTGGAAAGTTTTTTTTTAGATTTCTATTTGTGATAGGGATCTCTTCTGCTATGGTTGTAACTTTTAAGTGCTATTTAAACACTTTATGGTCGACATCACTGTAGCACGCTGTGGTACTGTGAATAGTAATTTACAAAATAACAGTAGTTGCTTTTATGTTTTTTCTTCTCTCTTTTGTCGTGTGGGTGCTAGAAGATTGAGAAGGCTTCAGGTGCGTTTAGTGATTTTTCCCAAATTGTTTCTTTGCCACTAAATTTCTGAATTTTTATTTTTTTTACTAGATATTGGTATGGTTTTGGAATATTTCTAGTTTTGGTTTACCTGAACCCTAGACGGTCCAATTGCATCAAATTGAAATTGCGTCAATCCACCATCGCTGGAGATTCGGACATGTGTTACATGGATGGTTTGGTATAATAGCTGTGACAAAGGATCCAAATTCATTTTTTAGGAAAAAAATTCAAACAAAACCTTAAGTTTTTGCCATATTTCAAAAAGAAGACAAAAGTTACAATACTTTTCAAATTAGGGTCAATTTATTCTGTAAATTTTCAATTAAGGACAACTCACTATTAAAAGTTATTTTCCCACAAGTTTCTCAATTGCCCTTAATTTAAAGTCATAACATGCTTCCCATAGCCACTATATGCCGTTAGTTTTCATTGATCATTATGAGAACATTGGTGAAAGAACGGTGGAAAAAATATAAAAAGTGAAGATAAATTTTATTTCAATGAAGGGCAATTTAGATTTTTTAAAAGAATTAAAAAAAATATCCGTCCAAAATTAAATTTAAATGACCAGTTGTCCTCATTTAAAAACGTATAGGAAAACTCAGTCTCTAATATAAAAAGTTTCGAAACTCACGTACTTTTTTATTTATTTATAGAAAAGTCAAAACTTAAGCCATTATTTTACAATTTCCCCTTTTTTTGTTAACTTAAAATAACGTATGGGTCACTTTTAGCAGTGGTTGTGATTCGTGATTCGTGATTCGCGTTTTCTTTCTCTGCCAGCCGACATAAGGAGAAGGAGAAGGCGGACGAGGAGGAGGACGAGGAGGAGAAGGAGAAGGAGCAGGGAACTATGGAAGCAACCAAACATGTTCTCAAAGTAGCAGCCCTCTGCGGATCCATTCGCAAAGCCTCCTGTCATCGTGGTCTCATACGCTCAGGTATTGAATCTCTCTCTTGTTTTTGTTTTTTGCTTTTGATTCTGATCCGTTTCTTTCTGGTTTTGCTTGTTGTTGGCAGCGATTGAGATATGTAGTGAGTCTATTAAAGGAATGCAGGTCGAATACGTGGAAATCGAGCATCTGCCTTTTTTAAACACAGATCTAGAGAGTGGGGGATCTTTTCCTGAGATCGTGGAGGCATTCCGTTGCAAGATCCATGAAGCTGACTGCATTTTCTTCGCTTCTCCTGAGTACAATTACTCTGTCTCTGGTAACTGATATCTTTCTCCCAGTTGATGATTTGCCTTTTGTTTTAGTAGTAGCAATTAATATGGAAGAGAGATGATTTTTCATATGGATCATATGGATGCATGGATGGATGATGATGTCATTGGAGGTATTACTTTTGAGAAATCTGAAGATTTGGGTGTGATTTTTTTTTAAAGTTTTTAAGTCTTTAGATTTTTTTTTTTCAATTTTCTTTCTCATTTTGCACAAATTCAGGCTCAGCCATCAGTAGCAGATTTTGGTGAAGATTTTTCTAAAATGAGAAAAATGAAATGGTCATCTGCTTTGGTGGGAGGGTTTTTACCTTTTAATTGTAACCACATTCAGTTCTTTATTATTTATGGAATTTGTTTTAGTTGGTGGGTGATGATGGTGGTTTCAGTTGGTAGGTATGTGAAGGACTATTTGAGAGTTTGAGTGAAAAAGAAACTACCCAAATTTCTTCTCTGATTTTGAATGCGGTGAAAGATCTTAGTATTTGCTTCTGTAGACATGAGGTTATCTACAGTTGAGTGAATGAGGAAAGTTTCTTTCTTTTTTTTTTTCTGTGGGGTAGGGTTTTTTTTTTTTTTTTTTTTTGAATTGTTTGCTTTGATGGGCACAAAAAACATGGTTGGAAGTTTATTTCATTGTGCTAGAAGATTGTGCCCTTTATTAAGAAAGTTCGACAATCCAAATCAAAACTCAACAACACAAATATCTTTTCTCTCATGTTTCCCATATCCAAATGAATTCTCTCTCCCACCTCCCCATCAATTGGCAGTTAATTTATTTAGGTTCTTAGTTAAGTGCCTTAGTTGACAAGGCAAGATGAGTGTTTCATCACCATTTTATATAACCAATTTCACAAGATGAGCATTTCATTTTGAATAGTCAGTTCCTACAATGCGGGGTGGGGAGACTACTACCTTTATATGGAAGTAGACCCAACTTGGTTAAGCAAGTTTTTTATTGTTGGCTTGTTGCATGACGCCAACCCTATACTCTTCATTTGGTGGAGGGGAATTCCATCGTAGGACACACTAGCAAGACAACTGAACAGGACATGTAACATTAAAACAATACTCACATTGTTTGTTCTGAGAACGGGAACACAAAGGAGAGGTTAACACTAATTCAGTTGGATGAATGGGTTGAAGGCTTAAAGCTGCCAAAGGGTCCATTGTTAATCCATTGACAAGGATACCTTAAGAGAGTCATGTATGTAATTTTATTCTTTATTATGAAAGGATCGATATTCAACAATGATCTATTTGTTTAGTTTTAATGGCTTAGATGAGTGTGAGGGTTTTCTTTGAAATGCTTAAAATTCAGAAAATAGGCAAAAATCCATAAAAGATTTGAGGCTTTTGATAACTCGGGGTGTGCGCATCCTTCTTTCTTGTCTGTAAGTCATACACATTTTCTGGTTTGTGTTATCTAGACCAGGTCTAGACTATATTATACACCTATTTTCACTAGATGTCCTCTGTCTATTTTCCCGGTTTGGGGATTGATGATTTTGAACAGGTTTGGACATGACTTGCCAGTTTCTTCATTGATTTTTCTATGGAAAGGCCTAATGTCATATGGGAATCTATTGTTTACTTTAAATTCCTGTTTCCTTTTCTTTACTACTCTTTAATGATACAGTATCAATAATCATGCTGAATAATATTGTTGGAACATAAATCTGACTGGCTTAAAAAACTGGCGAGATTTATTGTTAAGTGCTGCTGTTGAATGTTGCTCAAATGACCTATAAATTCCTACAACGTGAGTCTCGACTATTAGTCAAAGCCTCCACACAGATTATCATATATGATGTCTCCTGAGCTTCTACTTATTTTCCTTGTTTTTTCTTTCTTGTGATATCAGCACCTCTAAAGAATGCGATTGACTGGGCGTCTAGACCTCCAAATGTATGGGCAGGTAAGCCTGCTGCGATTGTAAGCACAGGAGGAAGTTTTGGTGGTGGCAGAGCACAGTACCATCTTCGACAAATTGGAGTCTTTCTTGATCTTCATTTCATCAATAAGCCAGAATTATGCATACTTGAATTTCAACCTCCACAAAAGTTTGACAGTCATGGCAACTTGATCCATCCTGAGTCCAAGGAAAGACTAGAACAAGTTCTCTTATCATTGCAGGCATTTACTCACAGGCTCCAGGGTAAATCTTGAATTTGTGGAGATTGGAGCATGGCTGTTAGTGTTGCACTTGGTCAAATGTTATAGATGCATGTGTGTGCATTTGTTTGTTTTGTTTTTAATTGGTATTTCATGTTTGTTTGATATCGTTGTTGAAAGTCTATTGGACATTGAGTGAAATGCAATCCAAAGGCAGGAAAATGTAGGAAATGCTTCAGAAGAGCTGGAATGTGTTGTTGGTTATCACCATTATTATCTTTATGAAATGAAGAGCTGGAACATAGTAGGTACAAAGAAGAAAAAATGTACAGAGTACATATGGCGATAAAAAAAAAGAGTTTCAACCACCAAGTTATTTTTTTTTCTTTTTTGTATCCTTCCACTAAAATGAGTACCTACCAAGCCATTTGCTTGTCTCCTTGATGTCCGAAAGTGAGTTTTCCTTCTCATCTGATATCCTTTACTTCATTGAAGGTAATAGTGAACCCCCATTGAACTTTTCAAGTGAGTTTTGCTTCTCATCACAAGTATTACCCTGATTTTGTTGAAACTTGAAAGTGACACGAAACCTTACGGAACTTTTTAGATTGAACACACGCAAAGTCACTATTTAATCTCCTTCCAAGGTTGTCTTGGTACATGGTTGCATATCCTAAATCCTAACCCTAATCCATATTGCTTTCACTACTTTAACATCTCCTAACCTGTGATCATTGTGTTAATTTTCATCCTCTATAACTACCCCCTCTACTGAAAGTTTTCGAGATCTATTAATTGGGGTGCATGGAGTCCAATGAAGCAGAGGTGTTGGCTATTGCTCAAGTCAAGCGCAATGAATTATTTCTTCAACTCACTCTTGTCGCCGTGGTTGTGGAAAGTGATTCTTTAAATGTCGTTTCGTGGGTGTCCCAACTTCCATCCCCTTAAGGTGCCTTTGAGGTTCCATTTCTATTTCAATGAAATCGAGGCCATTTTTGCATTTGCTTAGGCTGGGATTTCAGCATGTTGGAGGTCGGCTAATGGTTTTGTGGATGGTTTGGCCAAACAGGGGGTTTCCTCCAATTTGATTGTAATTTGTGGCTTCTGTGGTATAATTCTTTTATTCCACTTCGTTTCTTTCTGTATTATGTACAGTGTTTCAGGTGTACCTTTCTATCTTTAATTTAAGTGCTCTCATTACTGATAAAAAAATAACGGTTAATTAGTCATGCAATTTTATTCCATATACTCAGATTATGGATGGAATGTTTCATGTGAAAGCATTGGTGCGGTGATGGTTTCAGGAGCTTCAAAAGACTAGTTAATTTTGCATGTATAATCTATGTTTAACTTCCATCCATTACAAGCTATGTAGCACTTCATTGTGTTTATTGGACATTAGTCATTACAAAGTGGGAGCCAGCCACGTGATCCGATGATTGGGTTGGGTGCATCATGATAATGCATCTAACCAATTGCTGCTGACAACCATTGTCTTCAACATATTTGGATGAGCTACTGCATCAAAGTGTTGTTCGGGAAGCCTTTCGAGCTAGAACAATCCAACAGAGCAAGCGATAAAACAAGAAGAAACCCAGCATTATCCCGACGTTCATCCACCTATCATCATTCTCTAGTCCTCTGGTCCTCAACACCTCTCTACCTGTAAGTGCACACCTGAGATTATCTGATGCTTGTGATGAGAAGCATTTCCCTCTCATGCTCCAGTATTCATTGATGAGGAGGGAATCTAGGGGATACCTGTAAAGCGAGACATAGTACATGAAGAGCCAATACCTTGGGACATTCTCTTTCGGAATGAAATAGCCAGAGAAGAGGAAGAAGGCCCCCAGAACAACGCATATGAGAGAATTTCCAGAAATGAAATCAGGAGAGATGGCACTCAGGAAGAGAACTAGAGAACTTGCCATCAGCACAATTAGCCACACAACCATTGCAAAGAAGGCAAAGGCATGGAAGGAAGGATTCAGCCCAACCAGCCAATACACAGGGATTGCAAATAAAAGAGCCACCACGAGCAAAAAGGGAATGAAGACAATTGTGTTGGCAATCATGTAGGAGGAAACCTTGTAAGCCCCCCTTGAAACTTCCCTCATCAAAACACGCCGTTCTTGCAGGAAAATCGGAAGTGCTTCCACCGTCGAAGAAAGAAGAAAGCTGAGACTAAATGCAAAAAGACCCAGTCTCTCTGCCACCCCACCCTCATCTGCTCTAACCTTTAAATAGACGCTTCCCAACCCAAATCCTCCCACAATTGCTTGCATTGTTCTTGCCAAGAACAGCTGCTTGGTCCTGTAAATAATCTTCCAAAACCTCAAACAAAGTGTTGTTATTTCATACATTCTCCAACAATAACAACATCCTGTATTTCCGTTCTCCATGATCCGTCCGAGTTCTTCTTCCTCGTTGAGCCACACAGGGTAAGAGGATGTTTCAGAGTCTTCAACTGATGTATAACTTTTTTCTCGGTTAGCTTCTTCTAGTGGCCTAATGATCTCCATTGCATATTCTATGGCATTGAGTTGGTCGGGAATCCTATACCCCATGTCCGTTATGGTCTCCTCGAGTGATTTCAGACTACCACAATGGGCGACTGATCCATGAGAGAGGAGCAAGAAATTTGAAATGTACTGCAAAATTCTGTAGCTTGGTTGGTGAATTGTTAGAATTACCATCCGATGCCTCGCTTTTGCCATTGTTCCAAGCAGCTCTATCACTTGTAAGGCCGAGGAGCTGTCAAGGCCAGAGGTAGGTTCATCGAGCAGTAAGATTGGAGGATCATGAATCACATCAACACCTATCGAGACCCGTTTCCTTTCTCCACCAGATATCCCTCGAGTCTCTTCATCTCCAACAAAGCTATTCGCAACATGGAGCAGGCCTAGCTCTTGCATAAGAACGTGGACTCTTTCCTCTCTCTCTTTTGCTTTAAGCCCTCTAAGCCTAAACCTCGCGCTGAACATCAGTGTTTCCTTTACAGTGAGAAGAGAGAGCAGATTGTCTTCCTGTGTCACAAAGCCACATATTTTTCTGAGCTGGCTGGGGCTGGTGATGGGATGATCATTGAGTGAGAGGTTTTTAGGATTGAATTCCACATCCCTGACTCGGCCTGAGATAATCCTGAGAAGTGTGGACTTCCCAGCACCACTCGGGCCGACAATGGCAAGGATCTCTGAGCACTTAGCAATGAAAGAGACCGAGTCCAGTATGTTGGTGGTGGGCTTAGGCAACGGGGTGCGGAAGAAGGCGGGTAATTTTCTCTTGTGGAGAATGGTGAAGGAGAGATTGGAGACTGCCAGTTTGTAGGTTGGGTGAGATGGAGGAGGTGTTGGATGGTAGAAGGAAGATGAAGCGCTGGTGGAGCCATTTGGAGAGGAGGTGGAGGTGGAATAGAGTACTGCTGAATCATCATCCAGTTGTGTTTGTCTGATGCAGGTCATGGTGTCTCTCCTTCACCAAGAGGAAGAGAGAAGCATGAAAGTTTTGTGGATTGAAGAGAAGTTGTGGGGAAGGATGATTTTGAAGTGAGAAGAGGAGGGAGGGAGGGTGGAGGTTGAACCTAACGTTTACAAACATCATATGTTGAGTGTAACATCAGAGGAAGCGGTTGTGGGTGGTGAGTTTGGCAGCGTTTGGCGACCCGAATGGTTTGACAAAGTGAACTTTTTTGACCAATCAGAGAAATACTACAATGCTTGTCAGGTAACATAGTTGTCTAGATCTCGCAATGACTCCACTCTACTTTGTCTACCTAACTCACTTTGACAAAGAAATCTGAAAACTCAGGGACCCAAAACAGGTAAGATCAACACCGCTCACTTGTGGATGGCCCATGGCCAAAGAAATCCCAGAATCCGACTGTAAAATCCTAGACAATCAGGAGCCTTTTGGCTAGGCAACCTTTTTTTGGTATATTTGACTGTGTTTTTTGAGGAGCCTACTTTTTTGGTCTATACATTTGAGTGCTATACAATATTACAATGGCTAGAAAAGTTCATGTGAATGTCTGATTTTACTTAGTTTTAGGTGCCGTTTGGCAAGTCTGTTTCTAACCTCTATTTGGACTTAAAACTGATTGGAATAGAGTGTTTAGCATTTTAGACCGTTTGGCACCTTAAAAGCAAATCTCTATTTGAAGTGGTTTTAAGATGTATTTGCCCCATTTGAAAAAGTTATATTTTGGGTGAGAATTCAATCGGAGCCTCAAGTCTGAAGCGGAAAGAGATAAGTGATTTTTCTATGGTCAAGTTTGCCCTCTATTGTTTTCTCATATGACAACAATACCCATATAAAAGTACCCCACTTCCCAATCTCATCTCTTCCTCTCCTGAGAAAACCCTAGCAAAGACGAGATGCTCATCGTCTCCAACGCTCGGTACCTCCCTAACATCCGTCCAGACCATTTTCAAGAATTTTTTATGTTTGGATATGCCATTGATCTGATGGCCACGCTCTTAGTATGATATTGTGTGAAGTAAATGTTTTTGGAAGAAGAACCTCTTAGAAGTTGGGCTTGTATCTCTACACACAGAGAAATGGGATTTCTTAAGAGAGGAATTCTGGATCACTGTCTCTATATGCAAAAAGAAGATGAGCTCATGTCTCTGTGTGCTGCTTCTTAGAAGTGGACATTTTGGACACATCTCTTAGACTCAAATTCCTCTATTGAGCAGATTGTGTTCCAATAATAATGCATGCCTAGATACATGATGCTAGTAAATTGGGGCAAGAGATGGAAAGATCTCATTATGTAAATGGTTTGACAAAAAAATTACTCATTTCTGCTCATTGGATTTATTGATTTGATGAAAAATTGCACATGGGTTTGATGTTGTTTCCTATTATTTTTATTAAATAATTAAAGTATTGCATATGGATTTTAGTTTCTACTCGTTTCTGAATTTTGTTGTTGGGATTTGAATACATTTTTCTTAATTGAACCCAACTGGAGAGAACGAGGACTGTAGTCTCATACTAGGATGGGCAGGATTGGGTTGTTTTGTTATTTCAAAGTGGATATTGATTACACACCGAAGATATTGCATCTCCTTTTTTTTATGAGATTGACGGGTGGGCATTGGGTTGTGATGGATGTAAAATGCCTTTTAGTAATGTAGATTTTGTCATTGCTGGAACATATAACATCATTTTATGACACCTAAAATTCATTTATAAGTTTTACGTGGGCCCCCTATGACTGCAATATAATTCTATGATAATTCTTTTTTTTGAGGAAAAGACAAAAATTGCCCTTGTTATAAGCTCTCATTTGTATGTTTACCAAACAAGTTTTTTCAAATAGATCTAATTGATATTACAGATATACTACGTCTTACCAAACGTTCTATTTGTAGAATGGTCAATTTAGAATAGATCTAAATCAAACAGATCTATTTGAAACAAATCTATTTCAAACGGATAAGACTTGCCAAACAGACCCTTAATATCTTTTTGCTCTTTTTCAAAAACTAACAAAAGGTGGCCTTTTTCATATAGATTTAAATGTCTAAAGCAATCTTACATATTTTAGCTTTTTTGCCAATCTGGCTTTTCACTGTATTCCAACTTTGTCTACTTTGCTATATGACTACTTTGCCCACGTAATTTTTATAATATCAAAAGCTTGCCTTCTCTTATTGAATCATAAACACCAAACAATGTATTTGTAAGGAAAATATTCTCACCAAAGGTTGGATCCCCCAAATTTCACCAGGTCACGTGTGACCACCAACACAGATATGTACACCTGAGCAGTGTGCAAGAACACATGAGAAAATTGCCACCATGTGTGAAGGGTCTAATAGAAACAATTATATTTGAAATAAAATCTAAATTGAATTAGCTCTATTTCAAATCGATCATACTATCCAACAGATTGAAATAGATGTTTGGGGTGTTTTAGACTATTTGAGAAACTTTGTGTGGATATCTATTTGGATAAGCTTCTAAGACCTTTTTCCTGTTTTTTTCAAGTGACCCGAAGGTGACTTTTTCAATGAGAACTTTTTCTAAATTTTTTCTAACAAGTTTGCCATTTAGCTTTTAGGGCACATTTGGCAAATGGAGTGGAATCCTCAATCCAAGGGTTCCTCCATTCTTCTCATACTTTGGCAAATGGAGTGGAATCCTCAAACCAGAGAGTTCCTCCATTTTCCTCATACAATACTGTCCAACCTAGGATTTCTTGTCAAGAAGATTCATCTCAGTCTGTGTCTCTTAGCCTTGGCAATTACTTTCAGGGAGGCTGATACATGAGAAGGACTAGGCTGTAGGGTGATACTGATATTGGGCCTTCTAAATTTTAGCACTAGCATTAGAATCAATGCCATCAGCAGCAACAACAAAACCAGAAGGCTCCCACATTGTCCTGACCAACATTGCAAGCAGTGGTGGACTCAGGATTTTCATTTGAGGGTTGATCCTAATAGGTATTACAAGTAGCGGTGGACTCAGGATTTTCATTTGAAGGTTGCGGATCCTAATAGGTAGTTTGGTTTTGGGTTGAATGGAGGATTTTTCATGTGAATTTTGTGGGTGGACCCATGGATTTTATTGGATTTATGGAAGTGGACCCATATTTCTCATAGATGTTTTAAAAGCGCACTATGGTTTGACAAGGGTGACTGCACCCACATGCAAATACTTGGGTCTGCCCCTGATTGGAAGCCTTTGATGATTCCTCCACCACGTTAGAAGCCCAGTGGGAGGGCCCGAATGTGAGTTGGAAAACGCAGGTTCCTCTAGTTGATTTGGGTCTGTGTCAAATCCTAGCACACCATAAAATCAACTTAAAGTAGCTCAGTTGGCCTAGGACTACGGTTTGCACCCGGAGGTTGTGGGTTGGAAACTGCTCTACCACACTGGGGCCACAAGGAAATTTTACCAGGCTTTCTCTCCTGAGCCCGTAGGGATTATTCTGGCCCAAAGGGCTGGAACCTACGTTATCAAACAAAAAAAAAAAAAAAATCAACTTAAACCTAACCTATTTTGATCCCCAAGCAAATTGTACCAATAGGGGACAAGCCATTGTCAATGTTAACCAGATTTGGAAACATGCTTCTTGCGAGCTGTCATTCTCTAGGGTAAGACTTCTTAGAGCCTACTTTTGAAATCCCAGCCAGTTAAATTAATGCCTTACCTTATCATTTAGCATCAAGAAAAATTCTAAGCCCTTTACAGTCAATTTAACACTGAGTTCAGGTGAGAATGAAAAAGAACCAAAACGGCATGATAATGTAGCTGTAAGCATTAATTTGGAGGAAAATTTCAAGGCCTATTTGTTTTTTCACAACATGTAGTGTGCAAACTCTAGAGTGTTCTTTTTTTTTTTTTTTTTTTTCCCTTTCAGTATGCACCAAATTCTTACAAATTTAGGAAGGCTGAGAGGCTTTTGAGCATCTGTAATTTTAGCCGAGACATATCGCATTTGAAATTCTTAGATAATTTTCATTGTTTTTAAAAGAAATCAAAAATTCCAAAAGAGAATATAGAATTCTTCAAAAATACCGGAGTTGAGAAATAAAACTTCAAATACTCAAGTACCCTCTACATTAAGAAACACAAAATTAATATAGAAAAAGTTTCAAACCTTTCCTTTTTGGGTGGAGATGTCGGCATTGAGAAATCAAACCGAAACACACAATTCCGAATGTTGGAGGGACATGATTGGGCAGCACTGGCACAAGTCACCAACCCCACCCTTCATGTCATAATACCTCCAAACAAACAGGCCAAGGCCACGGCCACGACCACGGATTCTCACATATCCTCCAACCAAATGGGCCCCAGAACACCATTTTCCGGTTGGTTTGAACTTGAGCAAACTTTCCAAGTCCTACCGTCAGAAAAAATCGGCCAAGGCTGAGAATTATTGGTTGTACGGTGATATAAAAAAGAGGGCCCGCCAGTATACGTGGAGGACGGTGAGGTCACTGCAAGCCACGAACTCCTCCAACGCCACCCTCTGATCTTTTGGGAAGCCCCTGACTGTACGGGGAAAATGAGAGACACACATCTGGGCACGTCACCAGGAAGGACAGAGTCCCACTCCCACTTTTAACAACTCCCTGTCATTTAGTAGATAAGTTCTAACTTCTTGTCCCCTAACAGGTACAAATGTTGTAATGGGCCGAGCCTGGACCCTCCCATGCTTTTCCAAAGGCTAACCAATTTTAGTAATGTGCACTAAACTCAGGCCTAGGTCTAGCCCAATGGCCCAAATGTCAGGCCTGGACCTAGCCCATTTGTAAAACATATAGAGTATAGACCCGTCTCTCTTAGATATTGTTGGCCTCTTTTGGTCCTTTGCACTTTTATTTTATCATGTGTTCGAATTTAAAAGATCAAATGAGAATAAAATTGGTAAGATTGATGTTTTACTCTACCCAAATTGAATGGAGAAGGGGTGTGTGGAGAGTAAAATGTATGTAAGATTTAATTTACTTTCGTTTAGTGTAATAAAAAAAAAAGATTTTATCATTTAGCGTTTTTTACTTTCATTTTTACTTTATACATGATTTGTCCCTTTAGTTTTCTTTTACTCTATCCATCATTAAATTAGCATCCTAGAGAATATATAAACCCTAAAAGCCAAATCAACCACAACAACCTGTTCAAAAAATTAGGCCTTAGTCCAACCAATGGTCCTAGAAAGCCCAAATCTAGTTCAGTGTGGGTTAGGGCCAAGTCAACCTCTGACTGACCCAGCCCATGAGCATCCCAGTCTTCTTATATATCCACGGCCACTGATCTCTTCCAAATTGTACTCTTCCAAATTGTACTCTCTCTCTCTCTCTCTCTCTCTCTCTCTCTCTCACAATAAAAATGTCTCGGCACCGGCGTCAACCCTCTCAGGCCCTCCCACTGGGCTTTAACGTGGTGGAGGAATCATCAAAGGCTTCCAATGTTGGTCTGGACAATGTGGGGGCTTCTGGTTCTGTTGCTGCTGCTGATGGCATTGATTCTAATGCTAGTGCTAAAAGGACTGCCTCTGCTCCATCAGAAAATCAGCTTCCTTGTGTGAGCAATCCGACAATGGAGAAGAAGCCCTCGAAAGGCACTTCAACTGAAAAGCATTAGCCTTTCATCTGGGTTCATCAACTGAAAAGCATTAGCCTTTCATCTGGGTTCATCAACTGATCCATCAATCGCCATCTTCCATCAGTTCGCCAACTTGTTTTCTGTTTTTCTTGCTGTTTATTTGATGTTTGGTGTTGTTATTGTGTACCCTTTGCCGAGTTTCAGTTTCTTTCTGTATGATTATGAACAACTGATGGCCTCTTCTTCTTCTTCTTCCTCTCTAGCTAATTAATCATTTAAACCATGGTGCTTTGAGTAACTTGCTATTGCTGGGTGTAGCTTATAAATGGATGTTTGCATAATCTGGAAAAGGATTTCTAGTCCTTTTAAAACGTACTTTCCATTTTCCAAACAATAGCAAGCTAAAAGCCTCCCCTCCTTACAAGCAAAAGGAGAAATCTAGCTGTATGCAATAAAACAGTGCACCAAAGATTCATAGATGCTTTGCTTATTCTAAATAGATTAGAATCAAGATGTTTATTTGCACTGATCGAGTAGGATTCTCAACTATCGAACTGGGATTCCTCGAATTGGAAAAGGTATCCATATCATACCATACCATATATATCGCATCCCATGATTCATTTTTATGAGTAAAATCAGTGTCTCAGCTTTGTCCTAGGAGCATCCATGCCCCATCTGCCATCATGGCTTTTCAGTTTTTTTTTTTAAATTATAGATTGGAAATCTTTTTTAGTGATGGAGATTTCGATCCTACAAGGATTTGACAATACGGTAGAGAGAGAACATGCATGTCACATGTGCTTCAGTCTTTTTGCTTATGTTTGTAGTCCTATGAAATTTAATGATTTTGTGACTAATAATGGTATTCTAAGGTTTGAATTTTGACATTTAAAGAAAGGTTTGATTGCAGTAGGTAATAACATTTAAGACAGCATTGACAACCATTTGATTTTGAATAAATAATAGAACCATAGTCCAATCTAGAGGGAAGTTAGGGCATCAGGAACCAAGGCTGAGAAACTCATGGAGTTTGACTCAGGTGGAGTCCAACTTGGTAGTGGGTCCACATGCCATATAAGTCTTTGAAGATACAGATCAAATGCCATAAGCTCTATGCATTGTTTTTTTTCCTTGTTCCAATAGCTAATGGGTGCTTGGCTTCAAGAGACCACCCACACACACGGTGGGAGAGAGAGCCCATAAATGTGGGGAAAGGTCGCCCACACATTTGGAAAATAGAGCCCATGCATGTGGGAAGAACACAGAAACCTATGATTAATTCTTGGATCCCTTGGACAGAAGAGAAGAAGAGGGGGGGGGGGGGGGGGGGGGGGGGGGGGGGGGGGGGGCGGGGGCGGAAGAACACAGAAACCTATGATTAACTCTTGGATCCCTTGGACAGAAGAGAGGGGGGGGGGGGGGGGGGGGGTGCGGAAGAACACAGAAACCTATGATTAACTCTTGGATCCCTTGGACAGAAGAGAAGGGAGGGGCGAGTGGGGAGAGGGGAGGGGGGAGTCTACTGTAGTTTTGTTGTAGTTAAACTACAGGTAGAATCGAACGGCTGTAGGTCATCTAATGGCTGATATTTTCTAATGTGTGTGATGGAGATCTGATGGCCGGCGAAGTTGGATGGACGGTGGGGATGGGTGTGAGCAGGAAGTGGGTCGAGAGAGAAAAAGTTTTTTGAAAGTGAGTTGAAGAGAGAGAAAAGGTTTTAAATTATAAGATATTTTTTAATTTTATTTTATTTAGAAAATACCAGTCATTGGATGCTGTGGGTTAAATCCACAGCCGTTCATTCTAACTGCAGCAGACCCCCCGCACCCACAGGTGAGAGACAGGACACTCAACTAACCCCTCATTCTTGGATCCAGTTCCCTGTTAATATGGGAAAGTAAAAAAAAAAATTATGAGATAGAATTTTTTTTTAGAGATGAGATGTGACATATCTCTCCATGTGGAGGATCCATTACAAAATCTCTTTAGCCATACAGATGAAGAAAAAGATAGAAAAGGTCTTACAAAATCTCTTAGCCATAGAGATGAAGAAAAAGATAGAAAAGATGGAAGGTTTACAGTTTAGTACATTATATGATTTCTACTTGAACCACACACACATATCAGTATATATCAAGGTGAGCACGTAACATGGTGGAGTGACATATGAGGCCTATCTGGGGAATGCCAATTTCATGGAAGGGTGGATGAAAATATTTCAACAAAACCTGAGGTGTACAAAATACCGGCCGAATTGAATCATCTTAACCCTTGATCTATATGATCCTAAGTTTAATAATTTTAATATGTATCACATTTTTCTTTAAATTCCAATTGTTGCAAATTTGAGCTTGTACACGCTCATGGATCGGGCCAACCCCGGCTTGGGCAGGGCTTGAGCCTTGGCTTTTAGTAGTTGAGCTGGGCCTGAACATAAATCCTGGACCATTTTAATATATGGCCTGGGCTCAGACTAAGTGTAGAAAGTCCGAAGCCCGGCCCAGCCCAAATGAGAGGCACCGTTAAAGTAAAAACAAAATCTTTTGATGGAAGAGAAGAGTTGAACGCACATTCTCTCCCATACACAAATAAACCTCCTGATTAGGTGAGCTACAGTTGGGTTAATATATTCTAGGTGGATTGGGCTCAGGCCAGGTACTTATGGCCCGAGCATGGGCCTATCGTTTAAAATCTGGGCTGGGCCTGGATATTGCTCAGCCTGGCCCGTGATCACCCGTAGTAGTTCATGGGGGTATCTTGTTTGAGTAATGTAACTTGATCATAAGCTAGGAGGTAAAATAAAGAACTGACTGCACATACATATGAGGATCTCTCTCTCTCTTTCTCTCTCAGAGATAATCTCTTGTTTATCACCATGAAGGTATGGGAACGACAGGAATTAGTTTCTCATAGGAGTACGTTCTCTCTGGTGCACAACAAAAGAACATTTACTATCAGAAGGAAAAAAAAAATCACTCGAATGGGCATATGTTTGTTTGTAGCAACGAGGAGGGGAATAAAATAAATGGTCAAATCATCAAGAGAAAAATGAGAATAAAAGGCTAATGACAAAACCTACTCTTATCATCTTTAATTTAGTATATTTTACTCTCAACACTCTCATCTTTTCCTTATTCTCAATTTCACCCTTTATTTTACTCCACTCCTCCTATGCAAACAAAAGGTTTAACTAAACATCACCGTACTTTCTTTTTCTTGACTCTTTAGCTCATCCTGCAACAAGAGGTTGAGGAGTTGAAATCCTTTAATATTAATTACCACGCATAAGATGGTATGCAAGTAGGTGCCATTGCTTTCACAATGAGTTGTTAAAGTGATCACAATTTGGACTGAGATCAACAAATTATTTGGAACACTTTGTGTCATTTTCATACAATCACTGGCGGATATGAAAACATCAGTACTTTATAGTGATCAAAGGATACTTATCCAAACAGGAAACCTGTTTGGTCCAATCTGGGGGTGCCACATGGGAAAGGAATTTTTTTTGAAGAGATAATTTTTTTTTTAATAGATGAGATGTGACATCTCTCCTATATGGCACCTCCTGATTGGTCCAAATAGGATTTCCTGTTTAGTCCGAACAGGGGATCCAGTCCATGGTCAAATTGATTTCAAATGTCATTTATCGATTTTAGCAATTAATACATTTTCTCTAAGTGTGTAATATTGGCATTACTTGATTAGATTATAGTATTAATTAGATCAAATTATTTCCATATGAAGGGCAAAAATTCTATGTCGACCATGTATTTCATGGTCTTAAATATTTAAAGAACGTTCCTTTATATTGTTAGCGATATCTTCTAAGGGGAATTTTAAAAAAATGCCCCCTTTTGCACTCCTTTTTTTTTTTTTTTTGTTTTGTTATAGGGCTCATATTGTGTCAATCAGTTCTTTTTACACACACTACCTCCCAATGAATAGTCACGAGTCCAAGTTTAACATTCATCCAACTTTTCCTCACCGTTGGATTGAAATCATAATAAAATAATGCTTCTAAACCATTAAATTTTAGAATCATGGATCAAAAGGTTAGGATGTTCTTATGGGCTAAAGATTTTGTATATAGGTACGTCTCATATGGATATTTTCATCCAATAAACTTCCATGATTATCATGCATCTTAATAGGCCAAATTAGGAGAGGCGTTTTCTAGAAAAAAAATACCCGGGCGCTGTGTAGCGCTCCTCATCTTCTAATAGGGTTAGTGGGACCTACAAGCTTTGCGACATATCATCTCCTTTTAAGACCATCGTTATAGGGAGTGACCTATTTCTTCTACAACAGAGGATGTAGATCATTCTAATTCAGCACCGGTCTTTATTGCTACTACAATCTTAAATAGGATTTATTTCCTTATGTTGAATTGTTCGATTATCTCCAATTATACCATGATTAGCATCCTTCCAAAGCAGCTAGATCGTAGTAATGAATTAGTTAGATTTTCTATAGGATGGTCTTTCCATTGTACATGCTGAGAGCACAGGATAAAAGATGAAGATCTACAACAGCAAATCAAAACAGTGCCCTTCTATAAGAATATGGCTGCCCACTCCTCACCCAAAAGGAAATCCCATATATTATTCGATCATTCTTCAAAAAAGGCCAAATCTTTAGCTTTTACTTATTTTATTATTAAAATTGTCGGCTTGGTGGAAAGGCCACTATCAAACAGGAGGGAGGTTGTATCCCCAAGGATCAAGATTATGATTCCTTCCTTTTTCATAACTAGAGGTCTTGGTATCGACCCCTGGTTCCCCCTTCTTCGATAATTGAAGGTTGGGTCCAATAGTGCTGCCACATGGGTGTTTACCCGGTTTCTCTTTGGGCCCGAAGGGATTAGTCCAGCTCAAATGGTTGAAAATCCTCCGATTACAAAAAATAAAAATGAAAAATGAAAAACTAGGTGGGAGGTTGTGAAATATAGCCATTACCCAAAATTAATCACATCAAACATTGATATCCCTCTTAGGTAAGAAATAGCTTAGGGTGATTTCCAAAAACACAGCCAATTTGTAGAGGGTTAGTGGATGGGCAGATGAATGGAAAGTGTATGGTGTGGACTTATAGTAGTATCTAGGACTGTCAAAAGGCTGGGCCGGGTTCTCCCCTTGCCCTGTCATTGCATATGTGGGCTAAGCTTAGGCTAGGCTAAAGCCCTTTATGGGCCTGCATTAACTAGGCCCAGGGTTGAGTCGGGGCAGAAAAAAAGTTTTAGTTTTTTTCAACACCCTGTTTGACTATCAGCCTGGTGCTAACTAGTACAATTTGTTGTTGCTAATTTTAGCATCGTATAAAATCATGTAATTAATTTGAACTTATGTATTCAAATAGACTCGTATTTTGTTTGCAATTGGATACATGAGAACTCATTGTCAAATGGGTTCTTTGTTATAGGTGTTGGACCGTTTGGGTAGCCCACATGACCATAATGATAGAATCTCTATCACCATTTATGACATAAATATTAGAGAGATTTTCTCTTCCTGAAGGGAGGAGAGATTTAAGATTTTTGGTTATATAAAAGGATCATTGGGTAACTCTCTTGCTTATGAAGTAATCTTTGAATCTATCATTTATCAGAGAAAAAAGGCAAATGATAAGAGAGTTGTGATTCACATGGAAGATCAACCATATGTATATGTTGAATCGGAGGCTTAAGATGGTGCAATTAAGTATTATTTAACTCATCTAATGATTTAGATTTATTATTTGTGGTATTATTGTATTGATTCCAGAAAGATCTTTATGGTTGCAAACCTAAAATATTCTAACAATAATACCTTATTTAGCCAAAAAAAAAAAACACAATAATACCTTATTGTTATTGTCAAATGGTTCCATTTGTCGCATGAAATTATAGGCCAGTCTGTTCTCGTGAAATTGGAATACATAGGAATTCTTTGATAGAATCAGCTTCTTTGCTCATATGGAATTGAAATAAATAATAAGTAATTGACACAAATGATATGTTTGTTTGCATGGATTTGGAATACACAAGAATCCACCATCTTCTACAAAAAAAAAAGAAAGAATTCACTGTCAAACAGCCGATGTTTGTTTGCGTAGAATTGGGATACATGGGAATTCATTATCAAATGGGGCCTTTTGTTTGTTTATTGTTTATCTAGAAAAAAAAAAAACCTTTGAGACTTTTTTATATCTTTAAATGAAAACGTAGGAAGTAATTGAGTCAAATAGACCGTGTGTTCGCATGGAATTGGAATACGATTGAATTCATCGTCAAATACTCCCATTTGTTTGCATTTAGTTGAATATGTAGATTACAAATATCCATATTCACTTGATGTAATTATAAAAGCCTATTTCATTAATTTACACACATAAACACATACTATAAACATGACCGCGCTAATCCTGGGCAATATAATTTATGATATTAAAAGAGTTTTGCTACAACTTAACACTAAAAAATAAAAACAAAAGTTAACAGCAAAAAAAAAAAAGAATAATAAATATTAGCAAAATAAGGAAATGATATAAAAAGCAAACCTTCTTTCCATTGCCATATAATCATTAACAAAGCCTCGTCCCTTCAATTCAAGTTAATTCAAAGAGTTATTTTAAAGAGTTTTGCTACAACTCAATACTAAAGAAAAACCCAACAAAAGTTAAAAGCAAATAACTCACCTAAAAGAAAAATAAATATTAGCAAAAAGAAGAAAAATGATAGAGAAAAGTTTGCAAATCATTGACCAAGTGGCAAAACATTTTGCATGGTTCTTGAGAAAGTGAGTGGCTACTCGATGATAATCAATCACCATCGACAAAAAAATCGAGTTCCCTTGTATTAAAAAAGTAACGGTTGGAAATGTGATTAAGATAGAACCTAAAACTATAAGATTACTAGTTCAAGCCATAATCAATCTGCCAGTGGGGATAATTCCAAATAAATTGAAACTTGATCTCAGTTCCAATATAAGATAAGATAGTGATCTTTATAGTTTTGATTTCATGGTATGGACTCCACTGGTGTGTTTACCGTGGCCCACATGGTTGGCCTTATTTAGTGCGTGTTTAATTGAACCGAATCCATTAAGTATATTTTTCAAAAGCTGATTTGTCGTATCATTTATGGGTTAGCTTGATTTTTAATGTGGAGATATAAAGTTTAGAGTAAAGAGGTGTTAGGAATTGATTGAAATTGGAGAAATTAGGGAATAATTTATTTAATATATGGGGAGAGATTTCGGGAATCAATAGAAAAGGTAGAGAGATTTTAGGATAGGATAAGGATTTTGAAATTTATCAAAAGAGTTCTCTTTATGGTGAGATAGAATCTTTTATATTTAGATCAGACTCTTTGAAAAGAATTTTTTTTACATGAGACTCTTTAAATCGATCAAATTCTCTCAATAAGATAAAATCAATTGCAAAATTAAAAACTAGTTTGAGTTACATATGTCAGTTGAAATGATTGATAAAGCTTATCTCTTGAAATTGATTTGAGATCCAATTTCTCAAATTGATTTGAGATTCAAATTGATTTGAAATTAGAGTCCAATTTTACAATCGATTAGCAAATCAGACTCCAATTTCGAAATTGATGCCTACGATTATAATATATAATAATATGTCGCATACATAATTGGACAAAGGCCATATATACCACGTATAATTATATAATATTATATTATATATACTAATGGACAAAGGGACATGTTGGGCTGCGTCTTTCCCCAACTTGGCTTTCAAAATCGGGCCACCTTTGGACTTTAGGACTATAAAAGAAAACCTCCCTTTTGTTGGCTTTGAAGGGCCGGGCTGGGCCGGGCCAACCCCCTTGTTATAGGGCTGGATTGATAGGCTTAGTAATACCACTATGATCAAATTATTCTAGTCCTTCATCTTAAGGCCTCTAAATTTTGATTCTTAGTGCATTTTTTGTTGCAATTAAATCCAGTGGTGGATAAAAGATTGTATCAGTATCCAATTGGTATGACTGCTAATTCACAGTTATAGGTGCATGTGGGGGAGATTTCGCTCTATTGAGGAGGGAGAGGGAGAGGGAGAGGGAGATAGAGAATTAGAAAGAAGGGATTTGCAGGGATTTGCCCATTTCTGCAAGCAAACTTGAGCTAAAGATTTTTTCCTGTTACTTAAATGAGTGCTTTTCCAAGAAATAAATACCTTGCAATCATGAGTCCATGACCTTTAAATCGGCAGTTAGCACCCTTTTTGTTTTGTCCTTCGTTGCTTGGGCTACTTGGCAGTTAGCACTTTTCAATGGATCTAATTCATGTTAGAATCCATGTCTAATCTTCGAACAAATGAAATAGGTGAGCCCCTCTATATATCAAACGTTCCCTATAATAAAGCACTCAATCAATCAATGACAAAAATCTTACCACAATCTTCTATGTCAACAGTCAACCTTAACCATCTGTAAGTTAGAATGCAGAGCATCTCTACATTTAACCCATCTAAAGCAATGAGAGAATGTATACGGACAGGGACATACAAACAAGGGGGAGAATATTACAAAAAAATTGTAATTTGATTCATGATCATGTCCATTCTTTCTACTCTCTATAGTAAATTTAATGGATGTCATGTCATGCTGGCTTTGGGCTGGCAATTCTTGATCACGACCCTTTCTTATTTTTTTTCTATCGGAGGATTTCTAACTATTTGGACTTGACTAATTCCTCTAGTCCTGAGGAAAGTCGGGTAATTTATTAAACTTAAATTAATATTTTTATCTAATTAATAAACCAGCCGGAGTGGTTAAGTCAAATCTAGCAATTTGACCAGCCAACCAATCCAATCAGAACACAGTAATTAAAGGTTTAGATTTGTCATTTTGTACCCTATTGAGGTTTGGGTTCAGGGCCCTCTCCAACAACCCCTTGTCCCCACTGAGTGACTTCATGCCCAGTCTTCTTAGCCTCTTTACCTTTTATTATTATTAATTAAAGGGAGATATTCTCATAGAAATACCTTCCTATTTAAAGGAAGATAATCTTATAAGAGATGCTCTCACCTTATTATGAAAAATGGGGGTGGGAGCCAGCCAGATAGTAAGGTGAGAGACACTCTCATAAATAATACCTCCCCTATTTAAAAGTATTCTCCTATGAGTTGACTATACGTGTAGTCCTGAGAGACTCACTCAGGTTTACTTTTGATTATCCACCATCTCCCACATTCTTGCCATCCTATGATATGGGATGTCCTAATTTTACACTCATCAAACTATCATACAGTGTTGGAAATATTCCAATTATACACTCATTAAACTATCACTCACTGGATTAAATCTGAAAAAAAAACCTATGGCTAAAATCAATGGCTAGACTTATCAAATGATTATAAACTTTTTTTTTGCCATACCTCGTCCATACGAATACCTTTCTACCTGCCCTCTACCACTTATTCACACGCATCTAAATAGGCCACACCAGCATCCAGTGTAATTGTTGGTGCACTTTGTCGTATTACAGTCAGTACAATACAAGTCAATACCTGCACCATATGCACATATGTACACGAAGCAGAAACAGAAGCCCTCTTTGTATCCTTTTCTTTCCTCTTTCCTGACACTTTGCCTTTCAAAATCTCTACGTCTTGGATCCAACCAAGCGTTGGAAAGTCCAAACTCTCAAACTCTCTCTCTCGTCCAAACTCTCTCTCTCAAACTCTCTCTACCCCGTCAGGTAAGTCTCTTCTTCTTCTTCTTCTTCTTCCATTTTCTCTGCTGCAGCTCTGCAATTCTAATGATTTCTCGTTTCCCGTGTTTCTATTTTTCCCCATTGATTCGAAAAACTCAATCTTTTCGGTTTCTTTGCATGCTTTCTCAATCGATTCGGCATAAAATCTTCAGATCTGATCACTGGCTTCCTAAGAAATCACAGATTCAAAAGGTCCACGCTAACCAAGAAATTCTCTGAATGTGAGATTCATCAACATATTTTTACAGATTTCGCATTTCAGGTATTCTTCAACTTCAGTTCAGAAAATGCCAATCGCGTTAATTTCCTGTTTAGAATGCATTTGGTCCCAGTCTCGTGTGTGTGTGTGTGTGTGTGTGTGTGTGTATAATCTTGAAATAGTACAAAGTTGTGATCTTTTGATGCTTTGATGGGCATCCAAACAGGCGGTTGAAAAATCTCTTGATTTTGAATTTGATTTTGAGTTTTTGCCCTTTTGATTTTGCATTTCATCCAAAGTTGCGATCTTTTGAGTCTTCTCTTTCGCAAAATGCCAATCTTGTTAATGTAATTGCTTAGGTTGAGTGCCTTTGGGCTTTCCTTATGTTGGACGTTTGCGATTTTTCATTGTATTGGTGTTTTTTTATGCTGTCAATGGATGGCTGTCCAATTGCAAGAGGTAGAAATGATCTGAAGAGGGCGTTGACCTTTTCTCTGTAGCATGTGGCAATGTATTGCTGTATTAAAAATTAAGCTTAGGGCTTTGTGTTTTATTGCTGGAGCAGTTGTGGTCCGCCTCACAGCCTAAAGTTTTCAATAATTTTTAGTTTCTGCTTTAGGTAGTGTTTCAATTAGTGGAATGCGTCTATATCTCACTGCAGAGTTGTTTTAATAAAGTTAGTACTGATGGAAGATTGTTTACTGATAAAGAACTTTTTTTATGTTGGTGTTTTATTTCTAACAGGTGTGATTATGCTCATGCAGTGTTGATTTATATATCGATCGGTATGGGTCGGATGGTACTGTGACCGGTAACCATTATTCATAAGAGAATGTGATTGCATTCTTGAAAAAGAATTGTTCTGTTTGTGCACTGGATTGGTGATGAACTGATGATTGAAAGAAAGAACATGGGAAGGGCTTCGCCTATCTTTCTGGTTCTTTTGGCATTTGGATTCTTCATTGCAACCTACAATTTGTTGACCTTGATAATACACAATAAGACCAATAATTTGGGGACGGGGATAGCTGGCGGTCTGGATGGACTGTTTTCATCATCTTTCGATCCTGTAATTCAGATGCCTGGAGATGTCAAAAGATCAGATGTTTCCAGGCAGCCTTTTCACGTTGCACTGACAGCAACCGATGCTCCTTATAGCAAATGGCAGTGTCGCATAATGTACTATTGGTATAAGAAGGTAAAGGATATGCCTGGTTCTGAGATGGGGGGGTTTACAAGGGTTCTTCACTCGGGAGAGCCTGATAATTTGATGGATGAGATTCCAACTTTTGTTGTTGATCCTCTGCCGGCAGGCATGGATAGGGTGAGAACTGTACCTTTGTGATAGAACTTTGATTTGTTCTTTCTTGCTGTGGTTCATTTCCATGCTTTGGCTATTATGCTTCCTCGCAACTGGCAAATTGCAAAATGGGCAATGAGGTGGAATCCCACACGTACTGTGATTGAAACTGGAAAAAACCAGTGTTTGCCTCCTCCGCCTGCTTCGTAGGGCTGCCTACACCACGTAAAATGGATAAGATATAAGGCTGGGCTGGGTTTGTTCTTTTCTTACAACTAGTGCATCATGTATTCACGTTCTTAACAAAATTGATGCAAGTATGCAACCTTGTTTCATTTTGATCCCCCTGTTTTTGTTGAGTTTTTTTTTTTTGATGTTGATAATTGCATTATGAAAATATAAAGTGTAATAATACTAGTGCAAGAACCATATGACTGTGGTCTTGCAAAGTTGTGAAAAGACAATCAAATTATATAGGCGTAAAAAATAACTTCAAAAACAAAGTAAAAGACAATCAATTTATAGTTGTCATAAATAACTTCTCTTGCCCCTTTTTGGAGCCAATTTACATAGGCGTCAAAAATAAATTCAAAAACAATTAAAAGACAATCAATTTATAGGTGTCATAAGTAACTTCTCTTGCCACTTTTCCGGCTTTCTTTCCCCTTCTTTCTTTGTCATTCTGTTTTAAACTAATAGGCTACTAATAATATGAGATTTACATGTAGATCAATCTAAATACTCTTCAAACACTGTAGGTCTAAGACATTTATTAAAATCTGACTGATACAACATATGCATATAGAGTGTCTGTTGGAAAAAGTATGTTTTATTTTTCTTTACCAATTTCTGTTTTTCTTCCTTGTCTTTTACACTATGTGGACCCCATTGTGTTGATGAACATGCCTGAGAATAGGTTCAAATACCATGTGGGCCACAGGTAGAAAAACAAATGGAATATCTGTAAAACAATACACTGGTGTGGCTATATGATGAGTAGTCTTGCCTGTGTCCCAACACAACTTAAAGGTCAGATTATCAGCACTACAAGGTTTACTTGTTTCAACTTTCAAGTCTTGGATGTGGTGATCACATTGGAAGATGTGTAATCCCAAAATGAGTTTATTTGGACCACCCTGAGCCCAGAATGTTGTTATTTGAATTTGGGTTAATGTTTATTTTCCATTTCAGTTGCTTTGGTGTCCATCTATCCGACAGCTAGGATAATTCTCAGAGAAACCCATCAGCAAAGGGACCTTTTATTGGATTATTTGTACTGACATAGAGGGTGTGAGACATGGCTGAGTGAGAGATCATCCTTGTGTCTGGTTAAAAAGCTGGGCAGCTTTTGTAAATAGAGGGCAATGCGGTGATTGAATTGTATAAATATAATAGAGAAGAAGATTACTTTTTGTAAGTATGTAGGCGTAATGCTTTGTAAATAGTATTTAGATTTCAAGACTAGTATGTTTTGCTTTTTGCCAAGCAGGTGTAACTGTTTCTCTTTTCTTCTCTTTTATAAGTGGTGGGGGGAAACTGGAACTGACACTATCATATCTTCGCATCATCCTTCGGTTAAAAACAATGGAGAGATGCACTCCTCTATATCCTCACTATTGATTACGTGTTTTCTATTGCCTCGAAGAAAATAAACGTAGCTGTATTTATTGGTATTTGTGTTTTGAGTTAGTGTGACCGTTAAGTTAAAATGGGTTTCAAATGCTTTTACAGGGTTACATTGTTCTGAATAGGCCATGGGCCTTTGTGCAGTGGCTGGAAAAGGCCACTATTGAAGAGGAGTGAGTTTATTTATCCCATAAGACTCAAATTTTCTTGCTTTCTTTTCCTTTTCTTGTTTTCAAGTAAATCTGAATGCTTCTGTACATATGATGGACAACACAGTTATATACTAATGGCTGAACCAGATCACGTCTTTGTGAATCCTCTGCCTAACTTAGCACGTGGAGACTATCCAGCAGGGTTTCCATTTTTCTACATTAAGCCTACTGAACATGAGAAAATAGTACGGAAGTTTTACCCAGAAGAGAAGGGCCCTCTGACTAATGTAGATCCCATTGGCAACTCCCCTGTTATCATCAAGAAGGTATATGGCTGAAGCTGCTCAGAAAAATGGTTTTGGTCCATGAATTTGGTCTTATCTTCAGTAATTTGAGTGCCATATGTACTACTTTGTTTAAAGTTATGAGCTGTTAAGTAAATGGCCTCAGTTGTTTTATTACTCGTTTTCATGAATCATGAGATCATGTGTCCACCTCATATATGGCCTGAAGTTTTAATTGATGCTCTTTTTTCAGTCCCAGCTGGAGAAAATTGCCCCCACATGGATGAATGTTTCGCTGAGAATGAAGGATGACCCAGAGACTGATAAAGCGTTTGGATGGGTGCTGGAAATGTAGGGAGGTTCTTGAAAACTTCAAATTCGTCTTTCTTGCATTTCAGTAGATATTAGTGAGCATGTCTCACTAATTCATTCTTGTTGTCTGTTTGTTTCTCTGTGGAATAAGGTATGCATATGCTGTTGCATCTGCATTGCATGGTGTGCAGCATATTCTTCGTAAAGATTTTATGATACAGGTAATGTGTACCACCTGATCAGCTTTCTCATTAGCTTTTCACCATTTCTTCTTAGAGTAGGTATTCACTATTGCAATTCTATACTTTGGCTCAAGCATCCTCTATTGATTTCAGCCTCCTTGGGATCTTGATGTTGGGAAGAGGTTCATCATTCATTATACTTATGGTTGTGACTATAATCTAAAGGTAATTATATTCTTCCATTCCCATGTGATAGTTTCGTGCAACAAATATAAGGTAGTGTATTTGTATAAGGTGTTGCAACTATTTTTCTTCTCACTCAATTAATTTGCGTGCATTCATTTTTCCAGTAGGTCAACTGTTTTCAGTGATACGTCTTTGTGAAAATCTTTGGATTGTTTTATTGATTTTGTAATTATTCATGCATTTCAACTTGGTGCTTATTCAGGGTGAGCTAACATATGGGAAAATTGGGGAGTGGCGCTTTGACAAGAGATCATACCTGCGTGGTCCTCCACCAAAAGACCTCCCTTTGCCCCCTCCCGGAGTTCCTGAAAGTGTGGTATGCCATTAGTTACCTTATTTTTATCATTATTGGATCGTGTGTTATGACTCTTAAGGAGCTTTATAAGATAAGTATTAGATGATTTGCACACATTAATGCCCTCAAATTGAATGCATGCACATTGTTTTAGATGGACATGTCAGCTTCATTCAGGAAGCGGATTTATTTAGAACACTTTTTATAGAAGATTCCACCTATGTTAAATCCAACCCATTCAAACCGCACAAACTACCTTGTAACCCCCTTCATCTAAATTTCACCCAGCCCTTGGATTGATCACATGTAGGAAGTAGGAATACAATTTATTCCATTAGAGTTTGTTATATATTGATGGATCCAACAATTGTTCCCACTCCAGTCTAAATGAACTTTTTTTATGGTGACAATATATTCAGGGTTGTATTATATTAGTGGCTTAGATTCATGAATAGTGGGCCCAATTTACAGGTTTTGAGAAGTGGAACATACTCTAATTTTAAGAGTGGGAGCAACCTATATGGACTCTAATGACTTCATGTGAAAATGTGCTATAAGAACAAAATAGAGTGAACGTTGTGTGATACTCAAGGTTGAGAAGAGATTGAGTCAATCTGTCAACTTGAGGTAGGGGAGTCTTGATCAGAAAATCAATCCTCAAGCCGAAGCCTCAAGCTCCTCACATGTCCAATTGAGTCCTCACCAATGGAATTCAATACCGATAGGTGGAATCAACCAAAATCATAGTATTCAATACAATGAATTTGAAGGGCTGGGTCTTCCCCTCCCCATTTTGGGCTCACAAGTCACACCACGACTAGTAATTTTTGTTCTGAACCAATAATGGGTAAAATATTATTAATAGAAATCGATTACAATGTAGAACATAGAAGAGATCCTAATGGAAGAGAAACATCACCAAAAAGCATATAGGAGTATACCACAACCCAATAAACCTACATAATAGGAGCAACCCAGGGAACAACCCCATCTACCTCCCTATTCAGCAAGGGTATCCACCACACTATTCACCTCATGACAGAAAACCACATGGAGATGGGAGGATAGCTGCTTGATTTTGTTAAAATAAAACTAAAGCTTTCACAGTCTTGCTTCACTGTGCTCCATCCACACAACCACATTGGACGACTTGCTCTCCTCAACTAATCTTTCTTGATAGCACTCCGAAGATTGACACCAACTCTGTTTTGTTTGCATCTCTAACACCAATATTTCACAGCCAACCCCTTGATATCAGCAACACTCAAGAAGAAAACCAGAAAATTCTGCATTGAATAAAATCCTGAATGATGGAGCTGATCAAGGAAAAAAATTTCTGAATGTCATTCCAAAAGAAAATATTATGAACTATGAAACTTAGGTTATAAAAAAAATGAAACTTATCTCAATAATGGAAATCAAATAACTTATACAGTAATCAGAATTCCTCCTAAATTTTAATTAATTTTACCATCCACTAGCCTACATGGATTCAGATGTTTCAATCTCAACCATTATATAAAAGCCAAAAATTCCAAGCCTTGTCTTTTGTTTTAAGGGTCTAAAGCAAACAGATAAAAGGATAAATAGGGCCAGCTATCCACTTAATATGGACAGACAGAGAGACTTGATCATGAACCCTATATGGCTGTGCTTGGATATAGGACAAGTCTGGGCCTTCTTTATATATTTGCATGGGCCAGTTTATGTGAAGTAGGTCAATAGGTATGGATGGTGTAAGAGTACAATAGTTGAGAGGAACGGACAGCTCCAGCACTGTCCACTTGTCAATTGTGTCCCATGTAGGTTGTCAAAGGACTAAGTAGGGCCGGGTCCGGGGTTGTCAGTTCCTTGCCCTTAATATGAGTCCAGATCACCTATCACATTTGTTATTCATTCACTGTGAGTGGACCGATAATACTCCGCCACGTCATCCAAAATTTTAGGTGATTCGTGGCTGAGTAGTATTGATCCACTCACGGTGAAGGTATAACAAATGCGATAGGTGATCCGGATTCCCTCAATATATGCAAGGCCAGGCCCAAGCGGGCCAAAGCCCTTGGAGGGCTTGCACTACCAATGCACTTACCCTACCCTCGAGGGCCAAGGCAAGGCTCAAGGCCTAAAAACAAGAAATTTAACTTTTACTCTCTTTTTTTTCCTATACTGCCACTAAGCATTGAGTATTAATCAAGCATTATCTTATGTTAATCTCTCTTATGAAGGGACTACTAAGAAATTGTTTGGAGAATAGAGGTTGTCTCTAAAAACTTTTTTTTATTGGACGAAGTCATAAGAAATTTGGTAACGTGGGTCCTTGACAGACAACTATTTATTTTGTCAAAGAAGGAAAAGGGTTAAAGAGTATGTTTATCTCACACTTTTCACAGGAATTACCTCGTACCAAATCATTCCAATTTAAGTTTTTCTCCCTCTTTACTTTATATAGCATGATCTTATCTTTGAGAAATTTAAACCATTTACGTTCACCTATTTTTTATGAATTGGCAATATTTTCAATGTAACACTCATTTGACTATTAATCGCTGTCAGATTTTAGTCATAAAAAATGCATTTAAAACTACACTATTAGTTTAGACTTTTAAAAAAATTGGGAGCTATAATTATCTAATTAAAATGATAATTGTACCACCCCATAGCCTCAATGTTTCCTACACATACAAACTACCTTTATGAATTGTTTAGCATCCTAAGTCACTCCATAGAGGAAAAAAGTGCGTTCTTATTCAAAGTACACCCCCTTTTGCACTAGCAAGAATAAATAAAAACAATATAAAAAGCAAAAATGCTAGTAGAATGGTTCAGAAAGCAACCTCGCGACACTTATTGCTTATGCATTAAGTATAATACATAACTTAGATAATTAAATAGAGATTAAAAGAAGCAAGTATCTGTGTGTATGGGTTTGTTTCCCCCTTCTAGTTATGTGCTCATTCATTCTGGGTTGTCCTATTGTAGAGCATGATAGGTGCTATTGGCTCATCCGATTGTTGGGTTGGATATCATTGGCATATGTTGCCACATAATAGATGGGTTGAATTTGCATATATGTGTATATTTTTTGATTAGTACATGTGTACATACATCAGCATATGCTGCCATATATTGGATGAGTTGAATCTAGATATATGCATATTTTTCTGAACGGTACATATTATAACACGTGTGTATGTGTGTGTGTGTGAGAGAGAGAGAGAGAGAGAGAGAGAGAGAGAGAGAGAGAGAGAGAGAGAGAGAGAGAGAGAGAGAGAGAGAGGATCTGGTCTTGAATGACCTCACGCTTCTCCTGGTACATTTCACCAGCATCCTTTGAAGCATGTGCATCTATACCTGTTTGGGCAATTCACTTGTAAAGTGAATTGAAGGGTCACTTTAAGAGACAAGAAAAGAAGAGAGGTCCTAATGTCATATAAAAAAGTACCAAATTTGAAAAATCACCTCTTTTTTTTTTTTTTTAAAAAACACCTCTCATTCTACTAAATGACAAAAACCCCTCAACTTTTTACCAAAAAAGTCCAAAAAGGTACCTTCTCATGCTACAAAATGAGAAAAAGCCATGAGATGGCTTTTTATCATTTAGCACTTTTTTATTTGACCCCCTCTTTAATTCTCTCTTGATTTGACCATTATCTTCACTTCACTCTACAAGTGAAGCTCCCAAGTCATTTAGCTGCTTTGCATTTCTTTGTTCCTCAACATCTAGCTCCATATAACATACTAGGCCTAGTTGTTGTCTTAGAAGAGTCCCTTTGTGGAAATCAAGTCCCTATCTTCTCACGGTTATGTCGAATTTAGGCATGTTAGAAGGTCGGCAAATGCAATGGCGGACTCTCTAGTGAAACGAGGGGAAGTCCCTTGATTGCTTACACCATGTAATTGTCTATCTTTGTTCTTTGGGTATAAGGCTCTTATACATGATGTTGGCGGTGTGTTGTATTTTTGTTTGCCTTTTTTTTAATATAATGTTTCAGTTACCTTTCAAAAAAAAAAAAAAAACCTGTCGTTTTAGAAGAGTCCCTTTAATTAAGCAATACCCGCTGATTGCATGACATTTTACGAGTTTGTCTCCACTTATTTCAATGTTGTATTGATTCTACTAGTTATATCTGACTCAATCCCTCCTTTTGGTTTTATAATATCTGTTATTGGTCTACTAATATTTACTCATTTGACTCGAACACCTTTCTCCAAGATTCCAACTTATTGTTCAATTTCTTCTATGTTTGACTAATTAGCACCACAACATCTGCAAACAACATACACCACGGCACTCCATCTTAGATATTTGTCGTGAAATATTATACAATCAAGGCAAATAAAAATAGGAGCTCAAAGTGGACCCTTGGCGCAAACCAACTCCAACAGGAACCAGATTTCAAGAAAAAGATTCTCTTTTTTTTTTTCTTTTCTTTTTGAGTTAGCTAGGACAACCTTCTAAGTTCTAATCACTCGAGAAAAATGACTAACTGCAAAAGTGAGAATTTAAAGCAGAAAATATTATATATCGAATCAGTAGAGATACATATCAAAAGTGTGGGAACCTTTGATTCTCAGCTTTACAATATTGATGAAAAGAGATGAGGGATAGAACTTATATCCAATTTGAGCAATGCCTGTTATGTATCATCCGCCTTTGATGGGATAGTGCAGGGTTACTAAATTTGTTCTAAAACCAGTGGTTTGTTCCTAAATAAAAGGAAAGTTTTTTTCCTACACACATGCTCCTGCGGGAGCATGCATCCAGCCATCACCTAAGGTGGGACACCCCTCTGAATATCATTGGGTCCCGCATACGAACGACACATATATACAGTGCACAGGAGAAAATTGTTCCTAAATAGATAGGCATCAACCAAACCAAACAAAGCTTTTTCCCACTAGGTGGGGTCGGCTATTTGGATTTGACGACGCCAATCAAATCTGTTTAGGGCCATGTCCTCCGTTAGATTTATGTAGGCAAGGTCATGTTTAATAGTTTCTTTCCAACTTCTCTTGGGTCTCCCTCTCCCTCTCCTACTCCGGGCAATCTCCATGCTTTCACACCTTTTAACAGGTGCCTCCGTTGGGCGCCTTCTAACATGGCCGAACCATCTCAATCGATTTTCTCTCATTTTATCTTTAATCGGTGCTATTCCTACTTTGCCTCTAATCTCCTCATTCCTAATCCTATCTCTCCTTGTAATCTCGCACATCCCATCTTAGTATTCTCATCTCCGCAACTTCCATCTTCTTAACATGATTATGCTTTACTGCTCAACACACTGATTCATATAACAACGCTGGACGTACCGCCACCTTATAATACTTTCCTTTAACCTTGAGGGGGACTTTCCGATCACACAAGACCCCTGAAGCACTCCTCCATTTGGTCCACCCGGCTTGAATCCTGTGACTTACATCAGTATCAATCTCTCCATCCTGTTGCACCATAGATCCAAGGTACCTAAAGTTTTCTTTCTCTACAATCTTTTGTGTGCCCAAACTTACTTCTATGTTACCAGGTGTCCTACTTTGACTAAACTTGCATTCCATATATTCCGTCTTGCATTGACTTAGCCTAAACCCTTTTATCTCTAACGTTTTCCGCCACAATTCTAGCTTAGCAGTCACTCGTTCTCTCGTCTCATCCACTAAGACAATGTCATCTGCAACTAGCATACACCACGGCACCTCATCCTGAATATGTCTTGTAATCTCATCCATAACTAAGACAAACAAGTACGGGCTTAATGCTGAGCCTTGGTGTAGACCAATCGTGATATGAAACTCTTTAGTCTCTCCGCCAGTCGTTCTTATAGATGTCACGACTTTATCATACATATCCTTTATTGCTTCAATATATGCGACACACACTTTTTTCTTTTCCAGTACTCTCCATAGAATCTCTCTAGGAACCCGGTCATAGGCCTTCTCCAAGTCAATGAACACCATATGTAAATCTCTCTGACCTTCTCTATACTGTTCCATTAACCTTCTCAGGAAAACGATAGCCTCCATGGTTGATCTCCCAGGCATGAAACCAAATTGATTCTCTGAAATGTTTCTTGTTCTTCTTAGTCTTCTCTCAATAACTCTCTCCCATAATTTCATCGTATGGCTCATCAATTTAATCCTGCGGTAGTTCGCATGGTTCTGAATATCTCCTTTGTTCTTGTATATGGGTATAAGAATACTTTTCTTCCATGCATCAGGCATCTTCTTGCTCTTTAGCACTACATTAGATAGGCATCAACCATATTTCATAAATGTGTAATGTGTCTGTGGAAGGCAAGAATGCTTCATATTGTAATAATTTTTCTGATTTATTTTGTCAGGTCACACTTGTAAAGAGGGTGAATGAGGCTACTGCTAACATACCTGGGTGGGATGATGGAAGATAGATGAAGGACGAACATGCAAAGTCCAATCTAACTTTTGGGATGTATCAATCACACGGAACCACGAAAGGGACCATATAGATAAATACACAACGATGAGGTATATGTTGAAAAATGGAAGAGAACGATCATCGACTTGCCGCCAAGACTGTTTTCGAAATAAAGTGTGCCATCTCTGCCTGTGAAATCAACTCACAGATGCAGATCAAAGATTCTTCTTTGCTGATCTTTTTCCTTATCCTTCTTTCTTTTTCCTTTTATTTTCACCCTAGTTTTTGTAGTACGCTATTGTTGGTGCCTACCTTTGTTTTGCATGTTAAATTTTATTTACAAAGTTAAAAACATGCGGGGCTTAGTATCATTTTCCTTTCAAGCTTCTGATTGCTATGAATTTCAAGCACTTTCTTTGGGGGTTACTCTCCAGTCTCTAATGCCCATTGTAACAAAGTTTTCTATGGTAAACTGCATCGCTATCTGATTAAAGGTACCGTTAGACAACAATGGTGAGTGGGCACACTGGGTTACAGGTTGCAGCAACTGAAAGCATGAGACAGGTTCATTTCTCGTTACAGGGTGTTCTCATTAGGGGTCCTCACAAACTCAATCCTGGGACATCACCTTTAATGAGAGGGACTTTGACCAATGCTCGGACTCACATTGTTGGGTCAACATTTGAGTGGACATAGGTGCACACCAGATTAAACCCCCATTTTATTGGAGTTCTTGTTAACTTGTACGTTAATGCTTCTTTCTTTACACATTTCTATCTATCTGTAGTTTTTAAATTTCTTAAACGTAAGTAATTTTATCCATCTGTAAAATTTCTTCTTACCCTGAGTTCTGGATGTTACTCAGTCGAGGATTTTGTAAATGAGATTTGTAAAGTTGGAGTGTTAGCATTGTCCACTGCAAATATGGCTCGGTCAATACTCAATACATTATAATGATGCTATTAAGTCTAAAGTGCAGATTTATTCCAAAAGCCGCATATGATTATATGGGGCTAGAAATAATTGAATGGGGTTGATCTGTTCACTGACGGTACTCGTGAAAGAAGGATCTTTCAATTTCCCTTTACCTTTTCCATGTTTGCCACTCGTTCATGGGAATATCGCGTTCTCGCCTTATCGCTGGAGCCTTTTGCTAGTGAAAGTTCTACTTCAACATATCCTTTCCAGCAATCAAAGAGAAAGCAGGACGGATGACTGCCACGCTGCACTATCATATACAATTGGGCTTTATTACGACTTTATGTATCTAAAATTGGATATTAGACGGTACCATCCGTTCCATCTTAGGTTATTATTAAAGGATTGTTTTCATTTAAAACGATATAGAAAAATGAGATTTATATATGTAAATGTTATGTGAAAATATAAACACATTACCATATTTACCAAAGTACCATTTTCACATTAGGAATGACAAGTGCATGAATGGTTGTAGATGTAATTGGGTTTTTTGAATATTTCCCACAAATTCTTAAAATCCATGAAGAATGTTTTTTATTTTTTATTTTTGCTATCGGAGGGTTCCTAACTCTTTGGGCTGCACTAATTTCTTCGGACCTAAAAGGAAGCTAGGTAAACGACCCGGTGGCCCGTAAGGTAGTAGCACTAGTGGACTCAACGTTTGATTCCTGAAAAGTGGGGAACCGGAGGTCAATACCAAGACCTCTAGCTCCAGAAGAGAAATGAATTGTGGTCCTGACCACTCAGCCAACCCCTTGGGGTTTAAATCCATAAAGAGTTAAAGATATGAAACCAAAATGTCCTAATATTTGCCACTACTACAAGAATATCGAACGGTGTGGGTAATGAATTGGAGGCCAACAGGAGTACAATAAATTAAATCTATAATTTAAGACTTCTCACAAATTACTTAAAATCTATTAAGATATAAGAAAATAAACTTTCATGTCCTGAAGTTTATTAGTTCAATAAATAAAGGTTTGGATTGCAGATATGAAGCCCACGTAATGAAAAAATAAAGGTAATTGATGGGGCCCACAAGGAAAAAAATACCAAGTCAGAGATCATCTCAGTGCCCTTTTATTTTCAAAAATTGGTGTGCAAATATAGCCTTATATAAACACTATCACAATTATATCTCACATGTATATAGGAGCATAAACAAATTCTATTATACATGTGGATCCGTTTACCTGTGGAAATCGACGACCCTAGAACTCCACATATGAGATGTCCAAAGAAAAAATAATAATAATAAAATGTACACAACGGGCTCCGCTGGCCCCACCCATGTGGGTCGGGGATTCCTGTGCCCTAAAATCCAAAAATGGTCCGACTCGTTGCATTCCGTGGGCCTTCTCGCTCTGGACTTTGATAGATAGAGATGCGATCTAAAACCCTAACTAAAACCCCATTTCTCTAGAGAGAGAGAGATCACAGAGAGAGCTGCTGCTGCTTCTTCTTCTTCTTCTTCTTGTTCTAGTTCAAAAGCAGAAGAGGGAGATGGGAAAGGCGAAGGGAAAGCATCGTTTGGATAAGTTCTATCACCTAGCCAAAGAGCAGGGCTTCCGCTCCCGTGCTGCCTTCAAGCTCCTCCAGCTCGACGCCAAGTTCCGCTTCCTCCCCTCCTCCCGCGCCGTCCTCGACCTCTGCGCCGCCCCCGGAGGATGGATGCAAGTCGCCGTCCGACATGTTCCCGTCGGCAGCTTCATCCTCGGCGTCGATCTCTTCCCCATCCGACCCGTACGTGGCGCCCTCTCCATCGAGGAGGACATCACCACCCAGCGCTGCCGATCCTCCATCAAGAAGCTCATGGACGAGAATGGCTGCCGCGCATTCGACCTCGTACTCCATGACGGATCGCCTAATGTCGGCGGCGCCTGGGCGCAGGAGGCCACCTCACAGGCCGCTCTCGTTGTTGATTCCATCAAGCTTGCCGTCGAGTTCTTGGCGCCCAAGGGCAACTTCGTCACCAAGGTCGGTTTTTTCTTCTTCTTCTTCATCATCTTCTGAACTTTTGTTCTAACTCTCTTTATCTTTCTCTTCAATTGTTGTGAAATTGCAATTTTTTTTGTAGTAAGAGCAGAAATGAGTAAAAAGTTATCAGAAACCCTAATGTAAATTCTAGTTTTTCGATCTGCAGAGCACTCTTTTTTCTATGCCTTCTAAATACAATTTCTTTACCCTGTTCATAGTCACCAATCAGCCTCGTGTATTCGTCCACATACATACACAATCTAGGCTGGATTAGTTGCTTTTGTTAGTAAGAAAGTTAGGTTGAAAGATTTCAAAAGATGACATTGCTTTCATTGTTTGATTGTACAACTCTTTAAGTCAGCTTCAGATTGATGGGATAAGGCTAAGATGATGGTGGTGGTGGTATGACAATGATTTTGCATATCTATGCGTCTTACACATGCGAGCATCCGTTATATGAGTGTCGTCTGCAACAGTAATGGCACACACCTTTCTAGCCCTGTGAATTAGCCTACTGCTGGATTTGGCACTCAACTGTGTGATGTGTGATGTTTTTCATTGCATTTTTTTATTTAATTGTGTATCCCCCGTAATCAACTGTCACAAATTTTTATCGAGCTGATTTTGTCACCCTAATCCACGAGCAAACCTACCCATCTTGCCTATCCTCTTTTTTGGGGCAGGCACCCACTAGAAGTTCCTTATGGTGGCCTTATTCATTGGTTCCATCACCTTTGGGAAATCACTCAGATTTTTTTATAGAAGGATTCTACCCCAGTTGTTTCTTTTGAGTCTTCATAAACTACTTTTGCTTGCTTTAGCTTTATTTCATCTTCTTGCAAGGGTGGGTCTTCGGTCTTCCTCCATGTTGCATTAAATTTTTCTGTTTTAATGTTTAGTTCTTCTGTTTATGGTTACTTAATTTTGCAAATTTTATCAGCTACTCTAATCTCCTTTCAGTGCTCTTTTGATTCTTGAACAGGATCCAATCTTCTTAGGGGTTGTAGTAGTAACAATATGATCTTTCGTTTTTTAATGCTTACTATGTATCTTTTACCAACCATAAACAAGTTGTTTTTTTTTTTTTTTTTTTTTTTAATGGTAACTGAATCTGAATTTTATTAGAAGCAAACCAACAGAAGAGACGTCCAAAAACAAGGTTTTACCTATTATCTTTTTACAGGTTTTCAGGTCACAAGATTACAATGCGATCCTTTATTGTCTCAAGCAGGTGAGATTTCTTTCTCCTTTTCTTGAAAATTTTTGGTTTGTTATTTTACATGTTTGTGTCTGATTAACCATTTAATTGCCAGCTATTTGAGAAAGTTGAGGTGACTAAACCTGTTGCTAGTCGTTCAACATCAGCTGAGATTTATGTTGTGGGTCTAAGATATAAAGCTCCTGCAAGGGTTGATCCACGGCTTCTGGATATTAAGCATCTATTCCAAGGAGCTATTGAGGCCCCAAAGGTAAATAACCTAAAGCTGTTGAGCAAATGACTTCAATACCTAGTCTTTTCTATCTCCCTTCTTGATCATTGCCCCTTCTGTTTAGTTTTCAAAACCGTGAAAATTTGTTTGATACAGGTGGTAGATGTTCTTAGAGGGACAAAGCAAAAGCGAAACCGTGAAGGGTAAGATTTTTTTTTTCCTTCTTGAAATGTCCTATTTTTTTTTACACTGAACATTCAACTCTTGTTTTTGTTTAGAAAATGCTTCTTTCTTAGAAAATGTAAGAAACAAGAGAAAACATCTTTTTCTCACTTCTTTATAAATATAAGATTTTATGACATTCCTTTTGTGTATTCATTCATTCAACAGAAGTTGATTAGTGATACAGCAATATTAGGGCCAGTTTTGGGAATTTAAATATTAGCGCCCACATCTACTTTGGCCTGCATCATGACATTATTTTTTATATTGCCACAGGTATGAGGATGGGAATACAACTTTAAGGAAGGTTTGCCTGGCTTCTGACTTTGTGTTGTCCGAAACGCCACTGGATATTCTTGGTTCAGTTACTTCTATATCCTTTGATGACCCAGCTTGTTCATCTATCAAAGATCATGAACTAACTACAGACGAGGTATATTTACTTTGGTTATTTCCATGTTACTCGCTTCTTTGTCTTCCATCTCCTTATTTCATGTGCTTTTGTTAAGTTGTTATTGCTATTGATTAAATGCCTCGTTTGGTTTTGTTCCAGATTAAAAGTTTATGCGATGATCTAGGTGTTCTGGGAAAGCAGGACTTCAAGAATCTTTTGAAGTGAGTCCTATCATTTTACCTTCTTTTCCTGTATTCAATGAAGCCAGTATGATATACAATACCCAGTTGTAGTATGGATATGGCAAAGGACACACCAAGAATACAGAAGGACACGGATTTTACACATGAAAATTAAATATTGGATCTGATGCCATATGGTCACATTATCTATGTTATAGTATCTGGGGTATCATTTGATACGATTATTATCTGTTTGTTGGATAAAGAATTTGAGAAAAGATAGCAATGCAAAGTGGATCTTGTTAAAATGGCTCACAAGTGTTCCGAGGTTATCAAATTTTGGGATTATATGTATGTTTTCATCTGAAGGTGGCGTATGCGCATAAGAAAGGCCCTGTCACCCACACAGAAGGTTGCTTCTAAAGCTACTGATGCAGAGGATACCAATAAGGGCAATGAGGATGACCTTATGCTTAATGAAATGGAGGAGCTGACCAATGCTATGGAGCGCAAGAAGAAACGTACAAAAAAACTCCTTGCGAAGCGACGAGCAAAGGTTTGCTTTATGTGATACTTGAAGTATGAAGATTATACATTGTTGTTATTTTACCTCTGCTGAGTTGATCCCTTCTTGATCACACCAGGACAAAGCCCGTAAAGCAACAGGGATGCAGATAGATGCCATGGAAGATGGTTACACTGATCGTGAATTGTTTTCTCTTTCTTCCATCAAGGTTTGTTATTACTTCAGTGCTCATGTTTCACTGAAACTCAATCTGGAAAATCTTTTCTGCTTTGATTAATATTACTGCATTATTACATAGAGATTTGCTACTGATTGCATTTTTTTTCCTGACTGTTCTAATGACACTAGGCTGTTGTAATTGCAATTCTTCTCATTTAGATATGAGAAAAGTGTGTTTAAGAGTTCCATCACCATGTCATCATTGTTTGTGTATCTGGGAAAAGGCTTGTCCATGTTTAATTGTCTATATTTCTGCATGTCAAAGTATCCTGATTGATTGAGTGCTAGAAAAGTCATAAGCCTGTTTTGTATAAGCTCTATCTTTAGGATACAAATTAAGCTTTTTAGGATCATAAAATTTGATTGAAGCGTGAGTCAACTTGGCTTCTCAGGCTCTTGTTGAGGTTCCCAGTTTCTAAGTCTCAGAGTTGTGATATATGTGGTGCTACGAATAGGCTTGGCTTGGTTATGTCTAGTTTTTCCCATATGCGTAGCCCATTTATTTGAACCATCCTGCAAAACTGATGGGACCCATTGATGGATGGAGTCTTTATACATTCACCACACGATGCCTAGCCTTTGGAGTTGTCACCATTGGCAATCCAAAGACTCTTCACACAAGGGGGAACACTTGCTCACAATAATGAGGGTAAGAGAAAAAATTTCATTGATTCACAAATGTGAGATTACAAGGTATTTATAGAGGAGGGAAGGCCAGTCCTGCCCACTAGGGACTTAGATATGATCTCCCTTTTCCCTCATGATTGATTCTTTGCCAATCTCTTGTTGCTTGATTTCTTCTCTTTGATTGATTACGTGTCAATTTACTATCTTTTGTTTATTACATGCCTATCAATAATTATGCTAGATTTAAGATTACTTATTTAGATCCAGGAAACTTTGTTGGAAAGTAATATACTAGTAAAAGTAGCTGATTGGAAAAATCAATTATCTTTATTGGGCTGGATGACCTTGGGGTAGGCCTAATAGATCAGTCATCAATGGGCTTGTCCCAATGGGTTGGCTCACTGTAGTTAGGCCCAACGGGCTGATTGTGGGCCTATTCTTTGGTCCTCATTTTTATAGCCCTCAAAACTATGATGCACATGGAGTATAGCTCATTATTTCATGTCAAGAGGAGTGCAAATGAGGCTGCTGATCTATTGGCCAAGGAAGGAGTTCATCACCAAAATATGTTCTTGGGGCAGAATGTTGTTCTTCCTTGCATTTAGTTTGCTGTTTCTTTCTTCTAATAGTGTTTCTTGGTGTTTGCTTTTTAGTATAGTTCTCTTGTACTGTTTAACCCTTTAATAAAATCAGTTATCATCCAAAAAGATAAAATAAAAAGTTAAATAAGTGGGGGCATATGAGCTTGTTGGGTCTTTAGGCTGACATAGGCCAAAGCATTGCCCATTCTCCTATCTAGCCAGAAAATCATGCTCTGGCCAATTTCATGGGCCAATGACTGAGCCTTGAGTGAGCATAAACAGGCTGGGATTGAGTCTTGTGTTGTCCGATGGTCCATGTGATTCTGGACCACTGTGTGGTTCACCTTATATCTCTATTCTGTGAGGCTTCTGATAGCTTTTCTTATTTATAATTCAGGGAAAAAAAGAACTGGCAGCTGTTGATTCCACAGAGTTAAATGACGAGAATGATGACTTAAAGGGCAGTGAGAGTGAAGATACACCTGAAGAAGTATACCAAAAGGATGCAACTAGTGATATTGACTCTGATGAAGAACAGAGACGGTATGTTCCTAATCCTTCCAATGTGAGCAGTATGCTTATAGAGAATGGCCCTCAAAATATTATTCTATGTGCAAACACAATTATCTCTCTTCTGTATGTATATTATATACATATCTGTATCCCAAGTGGTCACCCGCCCACTTTTTAGACATGTGGGAACTCCTATGATCAATCCAACCCCCTCACGCACGCTCTCTCTCTCTCTCTCTCTCTCTCTCTCTCACACACACACACGCTCACATATCTGAAAGGGGTTATTATGATCTAATGGACTTGAAATTTTGCACTCGTAAGTCCCATCTGGATCTTTTGATCCCCCACCTCCCCCATGATTGACATGGCCCCAGATGGGCCCCATGAGTCTGTTTGTGCAGACTGTGCTAGATGTGGCCCACCTGGGCCCCCATTGATTACAGGACCAGGGGGATGAAAAGATCCATATGGGTAGGCCCTAGATTTCAAATTTGGGATGAATCCAATGCCCCTTACCCCTTGATGTGTGGCCCACACGTTTAACAGCTTTATATTGTAAAAAAATTGACCCTCAACCCACACTCAAGTTGTTCGAGTGGTTAGCAAGTCCATTTACAAGCTGGAGGTCCTGGCTTCGAAACGTTTGGGGCCTTACCCTATACACAGTGTTAGTGGGTGGTGTTGTGTATCCGGAGTTTTACCAATGATCAACCGTAAAGGGGTTTAGCGGGTTCCTCGTCATAAAAAAAAGACCCTCAATCCAACAGTCCAGTCCATTTGTGGGCCCTCACAAATCCTCGCTGTGAGATATGTTCTCACAGGAGCAAATGCCTATCTATGTAGGGTATATTCTTTTAAGATGTAACTCCCACAAAATTGTGTGAGAGGTAACTTTTTTACCATCACATGGGACAAAATGTAACCCCCAATGAATTAGCATTCACCCTAATTTGTCACTAATCTGAATAATAATTTCATTCAGATTAAATTTCATGAAAAATGTTACTTAAGAGACCTTTGGAACATAGCCCCTACACACACATTGAGCACTAACAATAAAGTTGTACTAATCAAGAATGATTTAAGGACATCATCCTGCAAATCATCTGTTTGTTTATTGATAATATCATCCCTCAAGTCATCTCTTTGTATTTATAAGCTAACACAAATAATTTGTTCTGATCCTTCATTGTTCTTGTTTAGCTATGATGGTCAACTTGAGGATTTCCTTGATGAAGCTTATGAACGATACGTAACTAGAAAAGAAGGAACCTCTAAGCATCGAAAGCGTGTAAAGAGGGCCTATTCTAATGACGACGGGGATCTCTTAAAGGTATGATTTGTGAAATTACTTTGTAATCTTAAAATTTATTGGATATGAAATACATATTATAAATATATTGTACAAGGGACTGATAAAATCCTACATTATGTGATAATCACATTGAGCAAGTTGGATTCCATTGAATGACATGATGCTGAAGTAGCAATTTACAGCTATAGCAAAAGAAAACACAATAATTGTATAAAAAGAAGGCAAATATATCAGCAGTTTGAAAACTGTAGATTAATATAAGCAAATCCATAAAATAACAGGTTGTTGACGTGTAGTTTTTCATAAATATTAGCTAAAATTTGAACCTTTAGGATAATTTCCTTTTTCCATTTTCCTTTGGTAGGGGCATTCGTTATCGTCATTTTGTGTTTAAGAAGTGTATTTATTCAATAATTATATAAATATAAGGTGATTTGTTCATTATTTAATCTGATGAGTTATGGCTACTTATGGGAAATAGTAAATATGCGTGCTGACGACAGTGCTAATTTAATGTTATAAATGTATCCATTGATAGGTAAAAATTGTATGCTTATGCAGGGTGATGATGAAGATGACATAATTCAGTCTGATCATGATTCTGATAAAGATGCTGAGAACGATGTGAACCCTCTAATGGTTCCACTTCACGAGGAGGAACAACCAACCCAAGAGGAAATTTCAGAGAAGTGGTTTAGTCAGGATATCTTTGCTGAAGCTGCTGAAGACACCCCGATTGAAAAGAATGGTAGTGACGATGAAATGGAGGAGAAGGTGCAAGAGAGAGCCCCCTCAATCACAAGAAAGCCCAAAGAGAATGCAACCCATTCAAAAGATTTGAGTGCTTCTCAGGCCCGAGTTTCTCAGACAGAAGATTTTGAAATTGTCCCTGCCGATGCTACAGATACTAGTGACGAGTCTTCATCATCTGATGAAGAGTCAGAGATTGACAATGGTGCTAAAGCGGAGATACTGGCTTATGCAAAGAAGATGCTGAGGAAGAAGCAAAGGGAGCAGATACTTGATGATGCCTATAACAAGTACATGTTTGATGATGAGGGTCTGCCCACCTGGTTTTTGGAGGAGGAAATGAAGCATCGTCGGTCAATTAAGCCCGTGACCAAGGATGAGATTGCTGCCATGAGAGCACAGTTTAGAGAGATTGATGCCCGCCCAGCCAAGAAAGTCGCTGAAGCTAAAGCCAGGAAGAAGCGAGCTACAATGAGAAAGCTTGAGAAGGTTCGCCAGAAGGCAAATGTTATATCTGATCAGACTGACATATCAGATCGATCAAAGAATAAGATGATTGATCGACTTTATAAGAAGGCAATACCAAAGAAGCCTCAAAAGGAGTATGTGGTTGCAAAGAAGGGGGTCCAAGTGAGGGCTGGCAAAGGGAAGGTCCTTGTTGATCGGAGAATGAAGAAGGATTCAAGGTCTCATGGTATGGGCAAGGCAGGAAAGGGTGGATTGAAGAAAGGGAAGAATGCAAAAGGAAAACCAGTAAAGGGGGGCCAAAGAGGAAAAGGTTCTGCGGGAAAGGTTAACAAAGGAAAAGGTTCTGCAGGAAAGTTTAATAAAGGAAAGAGAGGAAAGAAGATGGGTATGGATGACTGAGCTCTATGCAACCATGAATCATTGCTTTTCTCCTTGTATGCATGAAATCCCATTGAAGTAATGGCCAGTGTTCACAACAAATTAGATTATTAAGTAGACTTTTGCTGTGTTGATTATTACTCAGGTTGGACTAGAGCCCGAAAGCCCTTTTTGTTTATTTTTGCGAGGCATTGTTCGTTACATTATTGTTATGAGTTTTACTTAAGTAGCTGAAAATGGGCTTAAAAAATCTGAGGATATGTTTTTCTTATATAAACAATAATCTTGGTATTTTATTATGCTATCATAATTGATGGTTAGAAACTTTGTGGTGGATAATGTTCTCCTATGAGCAGATATGCAGTCCAGCACTCCAGTCCATAGGGTCTTAGATAATTGTCTAGCAGGGGGGGATGGCAAATGGAAAGGTCTCTTGGGGAACAAGGGGAAGCCAAAAAATCAGATCCATCAGAGTATCCTAGCCCTTGATTTAACAGCCTTTACTGGCATTTTAACCATTAGTTCTTTTGAAGATTCAATTCAATGGTGTGTAAAACTGATCCAGATCATATAATGATAAGAATATCAAAGGCCGATGAAATATGGGTTGCACTTGCAGTCCACTCAGGGAATGTTAATAAAAATGAATGTTGTCATCTTTGTTTTTTTTTTTTTTTTTTGGTTAAACAAACAGACACGATCAAATTCCCATTCAGCACTTTTCCTTGGCATGTTTGTTCAACCATTTTTTTTCTGTGGATAAAAATATGGAAAGTGGTAAAGCTTTTTTTATAACATTTAGAATTTCATGTTTGATGTGGTCACTTTTGTTCGAGGAAAACCAAAAGAAAGAACTAACTTTTCTGTGCTTGCATGGAAATTCATTTCCAATGGAAAAGGTAGGAAATGGTTTTCCATAAAAATGATTTTTTTTTCTCCCGTGGTACTGGTTTGCCGCAGCGCTTCCCCAAAAAATGGGGATGCCATTGCATGGAATGAAATATGGATGAAAGCCGATGCTTGAACGATACGATGGTGATCGGAATTCATGCTCATTCGGCTCCTTGTCTCTCCTAGATCTAACTGCAAAATCCTGTATTACTTTCTCCTTTCTGCTACAGGTACACATTGCATTTTGCAGGTCATTCCTAATGCGCGCGACCATCCTGGACAGGTATGATGAGCCAGCAGGTAGCATAATTCCTTCTCAATTTATCCTTCCCTATTGTGGTGCGAATCATACTCAGGCCCAGAAGTGCTGTACTGGTTTATATTATGTTCCCCAAGTGGGTCAAGAAATCGCTGGCCCAGCCTGATGTCCAGTCTACCTGGGACTCGATGTGACTGAGCTTTGCTGCTCATGGGCTCGGAATGGACTTTTTCTGATCACAAAACCAAATCAGTTAGGCGTCAGAAATGCTTGCTTGGCCTCATCTATGGCCATACCCAAACTAACTTATATAACACAATTAACCAACGAGTGGTAGTTCAATTGGCCATGGACTCTCCGTCTAAGTTGGCATAGATGTGTAAAATTGTGTCTTTATCATATCCTAGTCATATCCATGCCATGTCTGAGCAACATAGGTGAACTTGCTGGTCTTAGACAATCTCTTGTGAGGCCTGGCCTGGCCCTTTTGCAACCCTTGTTAAAGGCTGCCCCCATGAAATGACGGGCCTACTATACAGATTTGAGGGGATGAAACACGTGGTCGATCCAACAACAATGGCAACAGCCACCACTACATAAGGGTTTTCGGCACTGCCCCCTTCCTTTTTGCCTATTTGTATATAACCACTGAAAAATTGACAAATTGGAAAAGAGATCCTCCTCATCTTTTCTTTAAGTGTTCAATATCACCTTAAAAATGCCAGCCAAACATTTCTTCACTTACTTCAAAAGGTCAAGAAATTCCGGCATAACTTTTAACTGCTAGTCAAACATTTCTAAAGCAAATTATGGCATATTTCATAGAAAGACAAAATACCCTCCTTTAGAATTGGGTATTTTCGAGGTTTCAAGAATTCCTGTAACATTTGAAATGGAGCTCACCAAATTGAGTGGTCAAGAGAACGATCCAAAAACAGTAGGAGACGCCCATACTGATTACAAGTCCATATCCATCCATCTTAACAGGGTTGTCTTATCACGAGGTGTGAATGTGATGGATTGAGATGTGAGCTGTCGATGGGGACCATGTTTGCCCATTTTGGAAGCTCGTAGTTGTATTTTAAATATATGGATCATTTGGATGGCGCCACCATATTTTCTTAAATAGGAGTATTGGGTGTCACCAATTCTAACCATCTCAGTATATATCCCAATAACATAAAGAGAGTCGTATATATGGAAAAAAAAAAAAAAGTTCCAATAAGAAGAAGAAGAACTACTACTGCTAAACCATGAGTCTACTTTTCATTTCAAAAAATAGTCAAGATGCATTAATAACCAACAAGGCAGTGCCCTGAACTGTATTCTCTGAAAGCTTGAACAGCAGGCCACAGTAACAACTGCAAGGCATTAGCCCAAAAGCATGAAACTACAGAGGAAATAACCCATAGCTCCTATCTTTGTTACAGTCTCTACTTTTTGGCAGTAAATTTAGAAATTGGACGACCTTTATAGCAGTCCAGCCAAATTGATGTGGCAGCTCCCACTCAGAAGTGCACATGGATGTACGTACTTCGTTTGGCTGTGTCACATACCATTTTGGATCTTTGTTTGGCCGTCTATGACAAAATTCGATGCAAAGGAAAGACACAAGCAAGCTTTTGAAGCCCATACATTTAACTAACAATTTCTTCCTTATCACTTCCTGTTCTTCTCAAATTCCTTTACCTAAACAAACATCAATCATCTCAAAAGCAAACCAAATCGACTACAAATGCTTTATAGATTCTAACACAGCCTTTAAAATTTTCAAGTATAAAGCACGTGAAGAGAGAGAGAGCTCCTCAAACTTCCCAAGGATATGTTCCGCTCTGGGCTAGTGGCACCAAGGTTTATATAAGTGGATTCCTAGCCAAACTCATTTCTTATGCAGTCAAAGACTAAGACAGGCCTTGAGCCATGATCATAGTTGTTTACTTAATTTCAAATGGACATTTACAACAATTTATAAGCCATGGCTAGTGGTGGTGGCCATAGCACTAGCGATAGTAGTTCCAATTTAAAAAAAAAAAAGACACCCTTACAGTATGGGATGGACAGTAACACCATACTTGGGCACTGTGATAGATGGTTTTTAGGCTCTTTTTTCCCACCATTGGTTGAGGCCGAACTGAAGTAGCACTAACAGAAAATGCCTCTTCCTTTTGTATCAATTGAATGATTGGTGATGGATTAGGTGTTTTATTTGTACTGAGTGTAGAGACAAGCGGAAAAAACTTGCATATGAATTTTCTTAATTTAGGGAAGTTTTAATGCTCATTTGCTAGTGCTCTATTTTGAGTTTCTAGCAATTCTAAAGCAATGCCTTCCAGTAACAATAGGCTTAACAAGGAGAATGATCCACAAATAACCAGTAAATAGGGTCTATATTGCTGGAGAATCTTCATATTGAGTGCCCTGAAATTCAGGGAAGTCCCTGGTTTTTTTATGGGGCCCCACTCTTTAACATTCAGAATTGGACAAATAAAGAGTAGTTTTTATCTCTTTTGATATGAACAAATAATCCAGCCAACAAAAAGTAAGTGGGTCCAATCTATATCCCCATCTTATTCTTTTACCCCTCACCTCTTTTCAAATCTGAAAAAATTAAGAGTGCAATCTACATCTCCTTCAGCCCTCACCACTCGAATTTTCCCTCTTTAGAATGTACTTTAATATTGGAAAGAAAAGGTTTTGAATTACTTGTTTGAACAGCACAGAGAAAAATTATAATCAATAGTTCTAAGAAAGGAGGAAGGATCGGGTTAAAATAATAATAATAACAATAATAAAGTCTTGGTCCTAAAAGTAGGTTCTAATTCATAAAAGCAACTATAGAATAAAATGAAGGATTCAGGAGAATCTTGTACGGTGCAGAGTACAGCCAAGCCAGTAGAGAATAGCATACATCTACTTCAAATCAAAAGAACAGCTGTGTAACATGGCAATTAGACCTACAAGTACACTGTCATGTGAAATTGAAAGTTGATGCCAAAAAATATAGGAAGACAACCACATCACTGAAATGTGGAATCAAACACGAATATGCAATGGTATCAAGACAAAAATATACGGACGAGCTTTACTTCTACCAGAAGTGAATTGCAATTATAATTGATGTAAGCCCAAGGCACTGAAAGGGTGGAGGGACAATAAATCCTAGCAGTGATCAGTCATAAACTTAGCCCATTGGAAACATGCCAATCAAAGGGCCAGAGGAAACTAAGGGCACGTTTGGTAAACGGTGAAGAATCCTATATTTAGAGGATTCTCTCCATCTCCAAAGAAAGCCACAATCCTCAAGTAGAATTCCCAATGAAAGTTCCATGTTTGGATGGAGGGAGGATTCTTATAAGTTGTAGAATGTATGATCCAATTGATGTTTATACAAATATCTCAAGATAAAGTAAGGATCAACGGTTGTAATTTGGTCACCTTACCGTGTTTGACCATTCAGAACTAATGACCGGTTTTGATCTTGATCGTGGACCCCACATAAACCCAAAAATGAGAAAAAACGGACTGATTTCAATAATAGTTTGCACAGTAAGACATTTTAGCACATTTCTGGAGATTTAAGATGAATTAACGGCTGATGTTTGGTGAAGTGGCCGTTTTGGAGTTTTTAAAGATGACAAACGGTTTGGATCTTGATTAGGGAATCTAAAAGGTACATTCCCAAAGCAAAAACTTATTAGGGCCACATTACTACTTACCTTTATTGTCACTGTCCCTCACGGTTTTGAAAATATCTCAAGATCTAAGATGAATCAACGGCTGAAATTTTGGGACATAGCCGTTATGGACCTTCTTAACATAATTAACGGTTCAGATCTTGATTTTGGGGCCCACGGGAACCAGAAAATTGAAAACAAGGGACTGTATTTAATCCCGTTTTTTGCCCACTGCATCACAGAATATGGATTTTAACGGTTTGGACAGTTTTGCATATATCTCAAGATCTAAGATAAATCAACGGCTGAAATTTGGTGACATGGCCGTTTTGGATTTTTTAAACATTATTAACGGTTTGGATCTTGATTGTAGGACTCAAAAGATGCATTAAAAATGCAAAAACCGGCCAAGACCGCATTAACGTCTCACTCACTGTTCATCTACTGTAGCTCCGCCTTTCCACTCTTTCATGGAATCACTTGGTCCTAGGGGGGGAGGTCTGATTGTGGAAATAATCACATGGGAGGAAACCCCATGTCATTCCTCTCAAAATCCTCTCCCAACCAAACATGGAAAATCCGCAAAGCGCGGAAAATGGAGAGGATTCCTCTGTCATGCCCTTTGCCAAACATGCCCTAAAGGTAATAGAAGAGTGATAGAATAAATTTTGATTAGAAATGATCACGGTTATAGGTTTGTGGCCAAAATGGAAACAATATCACTTTTCCTGTGATCAAAGTTGGGTGCAAACTCAATTCATTGGATGTGAGTGTGTAGGATGACTCTCGAGGCTTGGTGCAAAATGGCCAGCTGCATTAAACATCTCATATTCTCTATTTCTCAAGGCCCCTGATAATCCTGCCATTGGAAAATTTTCACCTACCCCAATCAATGCACCTCCATGACAAACCAAATCTCTTCGTAATTTATGATGAATCCAGGTGCACTCCACAATTTTCCTGCTCCAAATAATGGTTACTAGCTGCCTTAATTGGTCACAATTCATCACGAAGTTTTGACTGGTACACAGGCACTTATCTCGTTTAGCCAACTCTCTAATAACAAAGCCCTAGAAATAACAAGCGTAGTTCAGTTGGCGTAGCCGCCTAAAACTACAGTTTGCACCCAAAGGTTAAGAGTTTGAAATTGCACAACCACACTTAGGTCACAAGAGATTTATGCGGCTCCCTCTAGGCCCGACGGAATTATTCCGGCCCACAGGGCATCCTCCATTATAAATAAAATAAAATAAAAAAAGACCGTTGGAATGTCGGCATGACCGTTGTTTTGGAGCCATTAACCTTCAGGTCCACCACTATTAGGAAATGGAGTCATATATTTTAACCCATTAAAGTTCATAATCCTGAATACCCCACCCGTTGGGAGCAATTGACAAGTATGACATAAATTTAACTAAGCTTGTCCTTATCCACATGGACAATAATTGAATCCAAACAGTCCATTTTTGGGTAGAACTTGGCCCACTAAAGTAAGTGACTTTTTTTCGCTTGAATTTACTAACCAGAGTTCGAATGCTCTGAGGATCTGAATTAGAGAAATCCTAATAAATAAAGGCCCTCTTAGTGTATGAGGGTATATTGGAATTCACCATACTGAGCATTTAATGAAAAATATGATTAAACATAATCTTATATATTATATATTATTAACTTTCTTTCTTTTTTTTTGTTAAACAGTCAATCTTATGATGACATTAACTCTTATTAGGAAAGAATTCTATTTCTGGGGCCTGGGGCTGGGGTGGGCTTCTGTAGAGTTCCAATATTTTTAAACAAAAGATTTCTCAAAGTAAAATATTCAAGGATCTGATTATGGCCATTATTATATAGAAGAATGGCAGGTCCCATCGTTTCACGTGCACACCCATCGATTGCCCAGCAGTACAAACATGAGCGGTGGTAAGCACGGGGCTTTCGATAATAATTTCAATACACCCACAAAAGAAAGATATCAAAGTATAAACAAAAAACCACTCATCTTTCCAGCGACAAACCCCAGACGGGCACCGCAGGCACGGGCTTTTCCTCCAAAAGCACAATAAAAAGCTAAATGGATTCCAGTCTGGTGCCATTATATCTGTAGCCTACCACGCCCTCTCTCTCATCTCCCATTCTCCACCCTTCTCCTCTCTCTCTCTCTCTCTCTATATATATATATATATATATATATATATATAGACACATCCATCTATCCATCTACATACAGAAAGGACTCAAATCAGACATGGAAATGGTGCTGCTGCTAAGGTGCACCCTCCTACTGCTCTTATCATCCCTGGCGTGGATCCATGAGGCGCATGGGTCAGGACCCGGGTGCGCTGCGACGCAACATGGCTCGGACATCACGGTGATGCACCCATACGGGCCTTGCTCGCCCTTCCCACAAGCGGAGTCTCTCTCTTGGGAACAAGCCCTGTTCGAGATGAATGCTAAAGACGACGCCAGGCTTCTCTATCTGGGGAACCTGCAAGTCGTTCCCGGACCCAAGGGAAGGAAGAGGACGTTTGTTCCTATAGCTTCCGGAAGGCAGACCCTGCAGAGCACGGCCTACATTGTTCGGGTGAGCGTGGGGACGCCTCCACAGCCCTTGCTCATGGCCATGGATATCAGCAATGATGCTGCTTGGATCCCGTGCTCTGGGTGCCTTGGGTGCTCTTCTACTGTTTTTACATCTGCCAAATCGACCTCATACAAGACTCTTCCCTGCCAGGCTCCACAATGCAAGCAGGTACGGTTACTTTCTGCTTCTGCTTCTTCCCAGTGCACCATGTTGTGGGGGGTAGTGTTGTGGAAAATCTGTGTGGTCCTCGAACGAGGAAATGAAAAAAAGCAGAAGTGAATGATTAGCGAATCTAACCATCTCATTATGCCCAAGTGAATGTGGACTTTTGAGTCCGTTTTAGCACTAAATGTGGGGCCAAGCTGTTCCCCTGTTTCTACTGTTGATTTTCACTATTATTACAGGTGCAACTGCATGCGCTGATTGCGGGCCATTGGATGATTCCCCACAAGGAGGTCTCAGATGACTAGACCTCCCACCTCTCATGGATCTCAATCCATTCATTGAGATTTTTAGAGAGTCATCCACGTGCTTCTCATGTGCTCATTTGAGGGTGCGTTTGTGCAAGAAGATGATTCCCGTTCATGGGGATTTTGATGATTTGAGTGAAAATGAAATCTCACATGATTTTGATATTTACCCTTTATTACATAGGAAGGCCAAATTCTTGTCCAAAAAGCTAGATTTTGTTTTCCTTTTCAACTAAAAAGATGTGTAGCACCCAATGAGCAAAGAGCTTCGTGAAAAAATCAGATTAAGCACAAACGCAAACTAAGATTGGAAGGAGGATTTTGGGCCGATTCAATCATGAATCATGAATAAAATTAACATTTTTTTTTTTATTAATTTGCTAACATGCGCTGTTCTGTGATGTGATTTGGCAGGTGCCCAACCCATCATGCTTGGGCTCGACCTGCTCCTTCAACATGACGTACGGCTCCTCCTCCTTCAGCGCCAACCTCTCCCAAGACACCATGACCTTAGCCGGCGACTCCGTCCCCTTCTACACCTTTGGCTGCCTGAACGCCGTCACCGGCGGCTCCGTTCCGCCGCAGGGCCTCCTCGGCCTGGGACGCGGCCCCACGTCCCTCCTCTCCCAGACCCAGAACATCTACCACTCCACCTTCTCCTACTGCCTCCCCAGCTTCAAGTCCCTCAACTTCTCCGGCACCCTCCGCCTCGGCACCGCCGGACAACCTATCCGCATCAAAACCACCCCTCTCCTCCGCAACCCCAGGCGCCCCTCCCTCTACTACGTCAACCTCATGGGCATCAGCGTCGGCCGGAGGCTCGTCGACATCCCACCAAACGCTCTCGCCTTTGACCCCGTCACCGGCGCCGGCACCATCTTCGACTCCGGCACGGCTGTGACGAGGCTGGTGGAGCCGGCGTACGTGGCGGTGAGGGACGTGTTCAGGAGGCGGGTGAAGGGGACGGTGACGTCGCTCGGAGGCTTCGACACCTGCTACAATGGGCCAATCAGGGCGCCGACGATAACGTTCCACTTCGCCGGCATGAACGTGTCGCTGCCGGTAGATAACTTGCTGATACACAGCACCGCTGGGAGCATCACGTGCCTGGCCATGGCGGCGGCGCCGGCGAATGTGAACTCGGTCCTGAACGTGATAGCCAACATGCAGCAGCAGAACCACAGGGTCCTATTCGACGGGCCCAACTCCAGGGTTGGGGTGTCACGTGAGCTTTGTACTTGATACATAGCTGAGATATGAATGGCTGGTTTTCTCCTACTTCTTCTTCTTCTTCTTGTTTTTGGCTCTTTCTCTGTCAAAAATGGTAGGAGGCACTGTTTTCTATTTGCTATTGTGTTTTTTAGTGCACTATTTTTACTGGGTTTGTAGAAGTTTGGTTTGTGTTTTTAATAGGAAATACTGAGAGGATTCGAGAGATTGTTTTACTGATATGTTGTAAGGTGACTGCAAATAAAGTATTAATGGATTCCAGCAGATATATTGCGAGTGTTTGTATTCTTCTGTTCGTTCATGACATATGGAATGATAGGAAAATGTTTTGGGTCGATGCATTCCCCAAAACTAGTGAGGAAACTGAAGGTGACGTCTCTATCGAGCGTTTTCGGTGGTGAGAAAGTTACTGGTGGTAACTTCAGTTTTTGACTGGTGGAGGAATTAGGAGAAATGGTCAATGTTACTTTTCTTTTGGATTTAATATGGACGGAGGATATATATATTGTGTAGGATAGGAAACAATTTTTGAATTATCGTATCATTAAATGATGGGATTTCTTGTGATAAGAATTTTTTTGCAGAAAGCGGCTGATTAGATAAAAGTTAAGTTAATCTTCACCTTTGCATAAATTTTTGATTTAAGGAGAAGAAAAAAAAAATTTCAAGAGGGGAGAAGAAAGAGTTATCTGTTGAAAACTGAAAATCTTTCTCCTCTCTATTTTGGTGTGGGAACACAATATAATGGAAATTCATGAAACGGCTGAAAAAAAAAATACAACAAGAGGGCTCAGATTGGCCATTCATTGAAAAAATCGAAACTTTTTTTTTTTGTTTTTAAATACAAATCTAATTACTAAGAATTATTGGACACCTCCAATGGTATGAAATCATAGATTATTTGTTTGTTTCTATGTGTCATAAGAATTTGTTTCTTCGGGGTTTCTGCATAAATTTTGTAGAAGATTTCCCTAACCCTGAAATTTTCAAAAGCAACTTTTTGCTGCTGGCTTTATGAATGTCAAATGCAAAGTCACTTCTAGCCTAACCACCTAGGGATGGGACCCTTTGAACCCCACCCACACCCACAAACACCAAGCAGGTGTGATAGATGATTGAATCAACATCTTAACGACTTGATTAATGGATAATAAGTTTTTACTATTCGATCCTATGATCCAAACTAGCTTGTTTAAAAAATTGAAACATTACTTCACTTCTGTTATATTCGTAAAGTGCCAAATTAGCCCTTAGGATGGGTCTCAAGTCCAGGATCTAGGCATATATAAAATGAGTTTAAACCGCCGTCACCTTTGTTGGCTCCCTCTCACTAGGATATTTTTCAAAATTGCTTGAGTGTCTGGGACATGCTTCCCATGAGTGGTGTACAATTCACCCTAAAATTGAATATATAATTAATAATATTTTTAGTATAGTATTATACATTGTCAATATGCATTAATCGTATTATGAGCGAGAATTAAACTGGATTGGTGGTAGGCCCATTAGATCCAATCTACATCCCACGTATCCGCATAATTCAATGCAGTCACACACGTTATATTGCCCTATTTTTTTTTTTTTTTTTAAACAGGGAAGAATCAACGGCCGATATCGATTGGGTACCATTATGCGATAGATCATATTGTCGTTCTGTGGCTAGTATGAAAGCATAATTTCACTTCACTACAAAAAGTTGATTAGACCAATAGGTCCATCAACGTGATATATGTGTCTACCATTTCCAGCTGTCAAATCTTAGCAAACATGCCATCGTCATGCTTGGCTCGCTGTCACCACCTTACACTCAGGCCTCAGGCCCCCACTACAGGGAAAGAAAATTCACGTGAACATGCAGTGGGCCCTACCACTTTGTAGTGGGCCACCTATTTTTTTTTTTTTTTACTTTTTACTTTTTGCCCTTTTTGTCGCGTTCAAATGCACGTGACTGCCTCACATGTGTTTATTTACCCCTTTTATGGGCTAACATTCACCAAAAGTGTCGGCAGGCCACGGACCACATGTGAGACCTCACACCAGACATGATATTTTAGCTATGGGCCTCTGGCACCATTTCTTAAAATTAGCAAATCCACCTCAGTTTTCTCTTCCTTTTTGGGTTTTATCTTGAACAACATTCGAAATTACAAATACCTCCTTATTTATTCAAATATGGTCCTCCAAATTAAACCTCTATCAGCCATAGATGTATGGTAGAGTCAAGCATTTTGGGTGAAGAACCTCTCCGCAAACTCAAGTAATTGGATCATGGTGGAAGAAAAATGATGAAATTAAGGTGGATCAGCCAAACTAACAATATTACAAGTGGCCCCACTAAATGAAACCAACCAGAATACAAATTCGGCAAGACAATTGAGTATTGGCTCAGCGATACTGATGAGGGTGTTCGGCTTCTTTGAATTCTTGGCACGTATAGTCTTCATTTCTTCCACACACCAAATAATTCAAACTTTTATCTAGGCAAATGACTGCATAAAGAGAGTGCGAGTTTGAAACTACTATATCTGGATCTTAACGAAGCCAATCCAGCCGCATGTTGGTGAACCTAAATCTAAACTCAACTTAAATGTAACCTAATCGCAGAATCCAATCCTTTACCATCCTTAATTGTGTAATACAGGTCAAGTCGGACTCGGGTCTAAAGGATTAAAGGGGCGTCAGGTGCTTGGCAGTTAATCAAAAGTCCATGGACGTACCTGAAATTGTTCTAGTATTAAAGGGGGGTATTTGCAAATAGACGGTATGTGTATTCTTTTTTCTTGACCGTTGTTGTTCTACATGTGGATGATTAAGATATGGACGTTGGAGTTGTGGCCCCACCTTATATATCACATGTACACTTCTCCCAAGAAAATGTTATCAACTATTTAATTGAAAAAAAGTTTAAATTAGTTTCTGTTTTTTTTTGGCACACAGTAGGCAGCATTTTTGGCCACCAACTGCCAGTGAAGTGCACAGTAATACCTCCTATATATATATATATATATATATATATATATATATATATGCATTTTTAGTCTAATTTGAGTTAGGTTCATTGTTCGATTAGACAAATTCACACTATCAAATCACATTACTTACATTACTTTCACAAGTGACTGATGGTTGATTGTATACTGATTGACTTGAAGATTTAGCTGTGTACTATACATGATTGAATTGATGGCTTGGATTCATGTTATGTGCACAGTAATACCTCCTATATATGTATGCATTTTTAGTCTAATTTGAGTTAGGTTCATTGTTCGATTAGACAAATTCACACTATCAAATCACATTACTTACATTACTTTCACAAGTGACTGATGGTTGATTGTATACTGATTGACTTGAAGATTTAGCTGTGTACTATACATGATTGAATTGATGGCTTGGATTCATGTTATTTGGTTCTAATTATATATAAAACATGATTAAAATGTAATCTAACTAGACTGTTTTGAAAACAACAAATGTTTATACAGAAACTTACCTGCTTCAGACTTCAGTGAGGCATAGACATACGTAGATAAACATAGATGGATACATCTTTCATTGTCTTTTTCCAAAACAGGCCACACCTGCACATGTATTTGGTTTTAGCTTATTTGACAACTTGGTGTACCTCACCTTCCCTAACTTTTTTTACACCACCCCATGCACCATTGAATCAGGACTCAAGTGCCACGAACACATGGCATGGGAGCAAACCTATATTTTATACCAATGAACCAAGACTCAAGAGGGCTCAACCTTATATAATCATTCTCTATAAAGAAAGAAAGGAAAAAAAAAAAAATACCCTTTCATATTAAATTGTTAGACCTTTCAAAGTGCATGCAAACTTTAATACTTACAAGATAATCAATCGTTAATAATCGCAACCTAAATTACACTATAGGGCTACGCAATCAAATGAACATCATCTAATGAGAATGGTAAAAATTATCCGCTGTCGTCATCTATATTTTATTCATCGAAGAAGTTTAAGGTTTAGTTAAATCTGTCATGAGTCATGACCGTTCATACCATTATTTTGGATGGTTAGCTCTAAATGACCATTCATGACACTTCATGCTTTTCTCTTTTCCACAGATCATTCTTGTCAAAACCCACCACGCACCCTTCTTGGAAGAACGGACACAATTGTGTGCAGAACGATCTCATGATTCATTGCACCATTGGCTAGCATCTTAAAAACAAAAATATCAAGCTGTGAAACTTGATGTTTAGAAGGAATTTATCGTCCACCGACAGGGCTTCGTCCCATCCATTTGGTTATCATTCCAAGATAGTGCTTTGGCCTTTTGGCGGTTGTGAGTACTCGTCTGGCAATCGTATGTGTCGTGGGAGGCAGTGAACAGTCAAAGATCAGATACATCTATTTTGGTACTATACTAGCAAAATAAAAATCTAAGTAAAATCTTCTTTCTTGTATTACATTAAAATTATTTTAATTTAAAACTCCCTCCGTTAAAAAAAATAAAATAAATTCAACCACATTTACCTACTAAAATAAAAATAAATAAAAAAACTCCACTTTCCGATATAAAAAATCAAAAAATTTTCATAACAAACAACTAAATATAAAATATCATCATAACTCAGTTATATTTTATTCTTTTTTCAAAATCAATTTTACTTCACTTGACTCTATTAGTAGAGTTGTCAAACTAGCCCGTAGCTAGTTTGGCACTTTACTAATATAGTAAAAGTCAAATAAAGCTTCAATTTTTCAAACATCATCTCACATTAAAAAAATTTTAATTTAAAACTCCCTTCATCTTTTAAAAGAAAAAAGTAAAAAAACTACCACATTTTATCTACAAAAGTACAAAAATAAAAAAAATCACTTTCTCATTGTAAAAAGTAAAAAAGATTTTATACCAAACAACTAAAAATAAAATATCATTATAACTCATTTATATTTTATTTTTTCTTTAAAATCAATTTTACTTCACGGTGGAGTTGAATTTTCTTGCCTTCTTTGAATGGCAAAAGGAGGATGCATCATATCCTTTCATGGTGCAAAGGTACGTCTTAGATAAGTGGGTCCATCTTCGATTATTGCACCGCAATTATAATTTACTCGATTCATGATTCGGAACATCGAATGGGTCGACTGGCTACTCAGTGCCACGTACTGTTCTGTTGTGTAATTTGTACGGAAACTTGATTTGGGTGAGAAGTCATAGCCATGTTACCCATAACCCATAACCCACGTACAATAGGTCCAATTTTTATAAAACTTGGGCCTGAGCCATTATCGGAGAGACGCAAGCAAAGCTAAGATCCAGGTTTCGACTGTTTGTGCCCGAGCCAGACTCGGACTCATCCGTGAATCTTTTCAGGCCTGGAGCTGACTCAGATGAATCCAGCCCAAAATCTTGACTCAAGGTGACTTGGCTGAGCTGATTCTGCAGGTAGGTTACCAAGTTAGGTTAGTCAAACAGCTGATAAGCCTCGTGGAGTACTTGGCCAGATTCATCAAAACTATGGACGGTACTGAACTAGACTCAAATTGGAGAAGACAACAAAAATGCTTGACAATGACATGGACGTAATTTGGTTGATTGAGACTCGAACCCAACTCAGTCCAGACTATGTCTAAACTAAATAAAATTGGCTAAAATATTTAATATAATATATATATATCCTCTTTACGTATATTTTTATGCTGTGCTTTCATATCATTATCATGAGTTCATACATGACTAAATCAGTGAGATGAATGTTTGGGGGCGAGGCTTTGATGATGATGAATGAACGTTTCGAATCAAATAGGGAGTATGCGGGTCTGAATTGAGTCTATTTTTAGTTTGCAATAAAATAATTTTTTTAAAAGGTACAATTGCTGAGTGAAATTGTATAGGGATGGCAATTTTGCCCCGCCCCGCCCCGCCCCGGCTTGCCCGCCCCGCCCCGCCCCGATCCTTAGGTGGGGCGGGGATGGGGAATAAAACTATGCCCCGAAGGCGGGGCGGGGATGGGTTTGCTCTTTTCCCCGCCCCGCCCCGCCCCGTTGCCCCGCCCTGTTACCCCGCCCCATGCCCCGCCCCATTGATTAATAATCCTCTTAGATATATATTTTAGATTTTTTTTATAATAAATAAACATATTTATATGTAAATGTATAGATTGATTTTATGTTGTTATTAAGGGTTAAGTAGATTGATTGAAGACTTTTTTTAAAGTTAAACATATAATTAATTGAACCCTATACATTATAAAAGCATATAATATGATCACATTCCTTCTAATTCAAATTTAATGAAATTAAAGTTGTTAAAAAATCTATCTAAGCTTATTTGACTTTAATCATATATAATGTTAAATTGTGACATGATAAATCATATTAAATAAAACGAATATAATAGAATGATAGATCATGCTTTAAGCTTATTATAATATAGATGATTAGAGATAGCAAGGTAAATTATAATCGGTATGATTCTAATCATACTAATAACAATATAAATTATACTAATTTTATATAATATTACAAAATATATCATGCTATACGCTTATAATAACTTATATGATTAGAAATGGCAAAGTAAATTATAGTTAGTAACTTAATATGATTCTAATTATACTAACAATACTATAAATTATACTAATTTTAATTATATGTAATCAACCTTAGTATGATTAGAATCATTGTACTAATGATTTAACATTGCAAGTTAAGTGTCACATAAATAAGTAATTATTTACCTAAGCTAATATGATCCACATGCTTGGAAAGTCAAAGCGGCTGAGGTTGTTTGACACTACAATAACCATATCCACATATTGATAGGTCATTTCTCTTATCTTTGTTTTGAGGGTTTTTTTTTTTTGAGTGATTTGCAACTTGCAAATAAATTGCAAACCCACGATTACCTCTTTATTAGTGAGTGGAGTTCAACACCAGAAATGAAGTGAAACCATATATTGATGGAGATCATGATATTTTAGAGAGAGATTGTCTTTTTTATAAAGAATGTCTCAAAGCATATATGATATTTTCAAGTGTATAAATATGTATGCGTGTATATATATGTATATGTATGTGTGTATATATATACATATACATATACATACAGGGAAAGGGTCCTGTAAGGACCGTCCTTACAACTTACTGTGCGGACTGCTTAGTGGGGCCCACCGTGAGACCCCACTGGTCATGGGACAGAGGGGGACCAAAAGATTCAAGTGGGGCCAACCTACATATCAAATTTGAAGTCAATCTAATACCTCTAACCCTTTCATCTATGGTCCAAAAGTTTAACAACTTTATATCAAACAAGAAAAATTGACCCTCAATCTAACGGTCTAGTTCATCCCAATCCATGCAAATTCATGGGATTCGGTGTCTATAAGGAGGTTGTGAATGTATGGTCAATTTGGATGGGTCATAACGTGGGCCCCAGTGGGCATTTTGAACTGTGCGGACCGTAAGGACGGTCCTTACAGGACCCTTTCCCCATACGTATATATGTATATGTGTGTAACAATCTTGAATATATGAATATATTTTAAATAAGGTAAAACATTACAACAAATGAAGTTTGGTTTAGTGGTAAGACAAACCTCTAGTTACTTTCCCACCCAAGTTCGTCCCCGCCCCGCCCCGTTGCGATCCCTTTAATTGTATATGAATACAATTATGAAATTATGAATAATGAGCTACTTTCATCCTTTCATAAGCATCCATGACATCCAAGTCAGCGAGTAAATGAGTAAGAATCTGACCGAATCCATATGTAACTCATTAATCAACTGGACCTGGATCTATTGATCCAAATCCAAGTCTAGTTAGGAACAAATTGGGATTGATGACCACTACCCATTCTTATTTCGGTTCCGATCTAGGCAAATGGGCCTCCATTTCCACCCAATGCAATGATTTTTCCAATGAAACAACGGTATTTGATGTTTGGAAGTGACATTCTCATGCCCAAATGAAAGAGGTTGGTTTTGACGCTATTTATCCCATGAAACGTCTCCCTAAGAACTGATTCTTTGCAATGTCATTATAAATTTAATCAAACATTATATCTCAAGGTTCATTCATGATTTGCATGGAATTGAGTACATAATGATTCACGGTCAAATAGGCTCCAACAAATGATGATTTAAGAGACAAGCTATGATCGGTTTAAAGCAAGATGTAGATGGAACCTTAACTTTTCTAAGATCTTAATTACTAGAGTGATGGTTGAGTATTCATTTCTATCTCCCTTTGATTCATTTATTATTAATGGAGAGATTACTTGATGATCATTTTTTAGATATTCACCATTGTTTCTTCAATTATATTCACTTAAATATAAGTCTTCAGCTACATGAAACAAACAGGCCCTAGTGGCTGAACTTGGGCTCTTCTGGGCTCGTATGAAATTACTCCTCACCAATCGGTTGAGGGATACTCATTTTCTTATCGTAAAACCAATTGTCTCAAAGTCAAGACAAAATGGCACACCCCATGGGCACTACATTTGCCAACAGGCCCAACACATACACATCAACATCTTATCACAATGCCCGCGAACACAAAAGTCGACCTATGACAAAGAAGATCTGTGTTTCAAGTAAAATCTCATTGCTCTTTTGTTATATTTATTGCAAAGCATTGGTGTATAGAGAGCTCAAAGCTATTGTATTACATTAGCTATGACTCGTGATACCCTTTCCTTGCAATATTTCTCTGATGCAGAGGACCGTTTAAGGGTAGCTGGCTGAAGGGGAAGATCTAGTGGTCAGTGATGGTCTCATCTTAATAATCTGTTCTTCATCCACGCCCATTCGCTTAGCTGAAATTCCAGCCTCAAAGAAGCGCCTGAGGGCATCTTCCATGTACTCTTGTCCTTCCTTTACAGTCATGTCCTTACCAATCTTATCAGGATAACTGGTCAGGTGGTGGTCGCCTTTAAGAACCGCAGCAAGCTGGAGTAATTCCCGTTGGAACTCGCTCATTTTTGCGTTCTCATTGGCCTCGCCATCCCGAATCTTTGTTGGGATAGGGAGTTGCTCTGCAATAGAGAATGAATCAAAGAAATGTTCTAAGGTGTACTGCTGTTTTATAAATAGAAAAGATCAATTGACTCACGACCCAAGTCAAACTCACTAGACCATACTTGCAGAAATCATTAAAAAGCTCTCATTCATGAGTTTTGAGAGCTAGCCACATATATTATCTGCGACATCTAGGCCTATAGGAATTCATGGTGGAAAGCATCTGGTTAAATGGTCTAGATTGCGTAACCACAAAGGATGACATGAGAGGATCCACCACTGAACTCCAGTTTAGGAGACCATCTGCTCCAATGTTACCATACACAACAATTGTTGTCGAGAATAATACCAATACCATTAGGTGGGACTCTCACGGGGCCAAAGCAGACAGTGGCAGGGCATAAAGCTTAAGGTCCTTGAAAATAGAAGACAGGTCCAGGCCCCATCAATAAACAGAGTTGAAATTAAGCTCCCTCATTACATTGGCCCTGGACAGCATGTCAAAAGGACTGTTTGTACCCACCCAGTTAGCTACAAAGGGGCCACAAATGGGTTGGCTTTGAGTCGAGTTGGTTATACTCAATCCTCTGCGGTCAGCCATCATTATATCCTAAATAGCTTATAAAAATCTGCATTCTTGGTCCTACACCCTAAAGTCCCGGCTCTGACCTGCGATTTTGGGTAGGACCCAGTCTGGTCCTGTGCTCAAGCTGACGAATTTAAGCCAAGTTGATAGCTCCATGACGCGTCTGACTAATTAGACTAGCAAAACTAATGGCATGAGCTACGATGGAGGTGGCCTAAATTCATGGATGTTTTCTAGTAAAATAAGCATACAATGTTTATAGAGCACCAGGGAAGATCAAAGGCAATATTAGAAGTTGAGAAGGGTTAAAACAGGACTCACCAGGACAGTCAGTTCGGGGCTCTGTTCTGGTACTTAAAGTATTTTCAAAGGTGCCAGCCCAAGCATCCCTTTTTGTTAGAAAGGGAGAAGACAAATTGAAGAGCTTCTTCACTGTTGCAGGTATGGATGAATGCTCAAACTCTGACGAAGGGGTTGGGCCATTGGGGCCATGAACAACTGCAGCAAAACGAAGTTGATTAAATTCAGTTCTTTTTATGATGATTAATGAAACTCATGTAAACAATCTGAATTCAACTGCAAGATGTGTGTGGGTGTAAATTAATAAATCTCTTGAAAACCAAAGTTAAAAGAAAGAAAAATTAGGAAGTCTTCACATGTAGAAAATCATCCTCTTGGCCATCACATAAGCATATGTTTGTCCATGTTCATTGGGTCAGTTGAATGTGTTATCCATTTAAATCTATTTGGCCATATTTTTCAGTGTCAATTTATTCGAACTTTAAGATTCAAACTGGATCTTTTGTCATCCATGCAAATCCAATTATCTCATCAAATGAGAAGTCATATGAGAGATTGCATCAGATTAATTTTTTTTTATTGTTAATTAAGAATTTGAGAAGTTGTCTCTAATTGATTATTTTGAATGTTAATTAGAGATTGAGAATATAAGATGAAAAATCCTCTAACTCTCCTCTCTCCACTCATATCAATTCATGGAGTTCAGACTTCAGATCCCTTGGCTACATTATTTAATTTCATTCCCAACAAGTCCAAATAAATACATCAGATTCCAAGGGAAAGTTACCTTCCATTTTGTGAAGGGTGTGGACTATTGACAAATCAAAATCTTAAAGAAACTATTTTAGAAGTGGTAAAAACATGTTAAACTCAAAATAATAATAATAATAATAATAAGAAACTATTTTAGAAGGTTAGGACTTCAGTAGAGGTGTTAATGGTCATGGTGGGACCAGGCTAAAGCATATCCAAGCCGACCCAACTTTAGAAATCTAGGCTCATATCCCAGGAAACATGAAGTCAAAACACAAGGCAGGCAGGCAGGCAGGGGTGAATAAATACATACCAGTGTTCTTGTTAATCCAGGGGGAGACCAAGATGGTGGGGACCCTAACACCCAATCGATCGAACTTGAAGTAGAAAGGGTCAGGCCCCACGATCCCATCAGGACTGGGGACGTCTTTAACAGGCGTAGGGACGTGGTCATAGAACCCACCATGCTCATCATAAGTGATCACAAGCAGCGTCTCATTCCACTGCGGGCTCGCCCGAAGCGTCTCATAGACCTCCTTCACGAACATCTGGCCCTGATACACATCATGCGAGGGATGGTCATCGTTGGCTGGTGTCTGCTTCGAGTCCATGTACCTCTGCTCCACCACTACGTAGTTGGGCAGCTTCCCATTTCGGGCATCAGCCTTGAAGCTGAGACTGTAGGGATGGAACTTGAAGAGGTACTTGACCTTCCTCAAGTTTCGGTAGAAGAGAGTTGCAGGGGTGTTCTGGTAGTAGATGCCGAAGGATAAACCTTCTGCGTCCAGGTTCTCGAATATGGTTCTCTGTGGGTAGCCCTCTGCTAGCAACCTGTGCCGCCAAAGAATCAACACTAATGTGACATTACTGTCTGTGTAACTGAACTCGGTTTGAGGGTGTAAATTGGAATTAGAAAAATAAGACAGTTTTATGTTGGATATACCCTCCTAAAGGTTTATAGAATTTGTACATAATCCCTTACTATTACGGTTGTCAATTGTGTCGTGTTAACGAATTCGGATTACAGGTTAATGAATCCATGTTAAAATCACCTCAACCACGACCCGTTAACTTAACCGGTCAAAAAATCCAACCCGTTAATTTAACAGATTACAAACTCAACCCGTTAACCCATTAAATAATTAAGTCATTTCGAAAATAAAAAGAAAATTCATACAACAATATATAAGGAGAAAAATATATAAGGCACACGACACTGTAAGTGAGGATCCCGAGTGGATCTCACCTAAAACCCCACTTTTTTATGAATATAAATTAATTCTAGCTACACTTAGATATTAAAAAAAAATTAACGGGTTAAGCGAGTCGTTAACGGGCTACTAGTTTAATTTGTACATGACCCGTTAACTTAACATGTTAACGGGTTTGACTCGTTAACTACCCGAACCCATTAAGAGTCCACCCGAACCCGTTAATATTATGTGGGTTCGTGTCGTGTTAATGGGTCATATGGCATTTTAATAGCCCTACTTACTATGTATATCCCTCTGGGCAACCAGCTGTGACTTAAAAATTGTTGCTACTTAAGACTAAGGTGGACTATAGTACAAGAAGAAATTTTGACTTCTGTCCATTTCATACAAATCCGTTGGCCAGTACGCCAACCTAGAAAGCAAAGGAAAAAAGAAAAAAACAGTGTGTGTGTGTGTGTGAAAGGTCCAGCCGTCCAGCTCCTCTGTTCCTATTAATTTCACTCCACGGCGACAGCTAATGTAGTTGATTTTATATCCTCATCTCATTTTTGGAATCAATCCTAAGTTGGCAGTTTCTGAACTTCGATAGCTTCTAGTTAATTTTTATGCAATCCCATTAGGCCCCAAGGGAGAAGACGTTTTCTAATGTCATTTCCATTGATTGATTTTTATATCCTCATCTAATTTTTGGAATCGATCCTAAGTTGGCAGTTTCTGAACTTTGATAGCTTCAAATTAATTTTTATGCAATCGCATTAGGCCCCAAGGGATAAGACGTTTTCTAATGTCATTCAATTGATTCGGCCTAATTACCAGAAAAAGATGATCAAAAGAATCCGTATCTTCCAAACTGTTCCTTTCCAGTGTCTCCATTCATCCCAGACTAGTGTCTTAAATTAGCCGGCTAAAAGCAACTTTTTTAATACCAAACTCTTTCTTTTATGTGAATTGTGAATTGCGATAGAGTGGTGGACCCAGATCCTTGAAGTGCATACCACACCCATGCCCTCACGTGCTGTAATATTTTAAAAGGGAGAATTTGAAATAAGCCCTTAAGTTTCGGCCTTACTTAAAAAAAAAAAAAAAAAAAAAAAACACAATATTCAAAACTTTTCAAATTAGTCTCTAAATTTATCAGGAAGTTTTCAATTAAGGACATCCATCTATTTAAAGTTATTTTTTGACAGTTTTTTTCTTATTTTCTTTAAAATACTCAAATTACCCATCATTGTAATAAAATTTTCCTTCACTTCCTCTATATTCTCCTTATTTTCCTCGCCGGTGTCCTCACGATGATCAAGGACACCCAGAATCCCATAGCGATCGGCTGCATGCGGTGGCTGCCGAAACCATATCACGGCTTTAAATGAAGGGTAATTTGGGTATTTTCAAAATATTGAGGGAAAATGTCACCAAAAAAATACATTTAAATGATGAAGAATTTATTGAAAAGCTTAGGGACTAATTTGAAAAGTTTTAAAATTTATATTCTTTTTTTTAGATCGGGTAAAAACTTAAGGCCATCTTTGAAAATTTCCCATTTTAAAACAGCAAAGAAAAATAAAGACAAGACACAAATGGGCTCGACTCTGCCTGCCCAAGCCCGTCATCAAAACAACCACCAACCATACTCGTACTGTTTCGTAGGTGCTTCAAGATAACGATGCCACTCAAATGTGGCAAAAGAGAAAACGGTGCCATCCAAATGCAGCAAAAGCAAGACCACTCAGTGGTTTCTAACTACTAAAGGCGTTCTCCACTTTACCCAAAAACAACCGAATAGATACATAAATTACAAAACACGTCTGCTTTGCTTCCATCCTTACGAATGAACAGGAACGAAAGCTAGCAACGGTCGTACTCCAATGCTACTAATGGCCATGATTTTTCTACAATGGCCCATCCTCGATTGAACCCACCAGATAGACGGTCTAGATTAACCATAAAAGAACACTAACAATCCAACGGCCAAAAAAACCAAAAGAAAGGGCAAAATCAGAACCTGGCTATGTTGCTGGTAGCTCCATATGATGTGCCCGAGTGAACATACAGCCGATTCGGCTGAGTCGAAGCCGGCACGGACGCGAACCACCGATCCACCACAGCAAACTCAGACACCAAAGCCCGATAAACAGCCACCTTACCCGGCTGGAACCCGTTCATGACGTCCTCGGACATGTTCATGGTTCCGGTCATGTTGAACGCCTGCTGCGCAAACCCGTTCATGGGCGGGTTCGACGCTGACGTGTCATTGGACCCAAAGATCTGCTCGCGGATCGCCTGGAACGAGTGGCCCGGATCCGGGTCTACGTAGTGGGCCTGGTCCTTGAAGAATAATCGCTGCGAGTTGGGATCGGTTGAGTTGAGCAGGTTCGACTCGGTGCCCGTTACACCGTTGATCTCGGGGTTGTCTCTTTTCATCCATCCGATCATGTGATCGAACGATCGATTCTCCATCACAAGCACTACGACTGTTTTGATGGGCCCCACAGGCGCTGCACTCCATGCAGGAACGAGGAGGAGGAGGAGGAGGAGGTAGCTGATGGCGGTAGCGAGTCTGAATTTTCTGTGTGCGTTTGCAACTGGGAAAAGGTTTTCCATGGTTGAGTATGGAAAGAGGAAAGCAAGCTTTTTAGCTTTCCCGAGGAGAAACTGTGACTTCTGTCTTCAAGTGCGTGCGTCTGTGCGATCCAGAGAGGAAGCTTTTATTCTGCCGCTTCGAGGGATTTGTCTTTTTGGTGCTCTTATGGCGTATGGGTCTTGCATGCACTTGCACTGGGGTATCGAATCTGAATCTGAGTCGTCCGACAAGTGGGCCATCACCAACTAACAATTTCTAAAATCGATGGGAATCTTCTGATTCAGCGTTTCTTATTTATTTCTCATGTGCAATGTCATTAACTCAAAAGAAATTCCTTTCTTAGTTGTTTTTTTTATTCACAAGTCGTGAAAAATTAACAACTATAAATAATTATGCTAGTAGTATATGAATATAATTATGAAATTATGAAGAATGAGATACTATCAACCATAGACACTTAATATATCCATGAAATCCAAGTCGGTGTAATTGAGTATGAATTAATCCATATTCAACCCATTCATCAATTGGACCTGGATCAATGGTCCAAATCCGTGACTCGTTACGAACAGATTGGGATTGATGACCCATACCCATTCTTAATGATCTGGGTTCCGATCGGGGCAAATGGGGCTCCATTTCCACCAAATATTACATTGATTTTAGCAATGAGTCAATAGTATTTGATGTATGGAAACGACGTTCTCATGCCCAAATTCGAAGAGGTTGGTTTTTACGCTATTTATCCAATGAAATATCTCTCTGAGAATGGATTCTTTGCAGTGTGTCATTATAAATTCAATCAAACATTACAGCTCGAGGCTCATTCGTTTGAATGGAATTGAGTAAATAATGATTCAGGGTCAAAAAGGCACTAACAAATGATAATTTAATAGACAGCCGGTGAAGGGTTTAAAGCATAAACGTAAATGGAATATTGACTTTTCTAAGATCTTTATTACTAGAGCAATTGTTGGGTATTCAGTTCTCTATCTCACCTTGATTCATTTAGTATTGGTGGAGAGATTATTTGATTGTTTCTTCAATTTTATTCACTTAAATATAAGTCTTCAGCTACATCAAACAAACAGAGTGGCTGAACTTGGGCTCTTCTGGGCCTGCTGCTGCATTTGAATTGGTTCACATGAAGTTACTTCTCACATATTGGTTGAGGGATACCCATTTTCTTATCGTAAATCCAACTGTCTTGCAATCATGACAGAATGGCACAGCCCATGGGCATCACATCTGCAAAACAGGCCTAACACATACACATCAACACCTTTCATCACAATGCCGAGCACGACCAAAAGTCATATGACAAAGAAGATCTGTGTTTTATTGCTCTCTTTTTATATTTATTTATTGCAAAGCATTGGTGTATAGAGGGCTCAAAACTATTGTATTACATTAGCTATGACTCGTGATACCCTTTCCTTGCAATATTTCTCTGATGAAGAGGACCTTTTAAGGGTAGCTGGCTGAAGGGGAAGATCTAGTGGTCAGTGATGGTCTCATCTTAATAATCTGTTCTTCATCCACGCCCATTCTCTTAGCTGAAATTCCAGCCTCAAAGAAGCGCCTGAGGGCATCTTCCATGTACTCTTGTCCTTCCTTTACAGTCATGTCCTTACCAATCTTATCAGGATAACTGGTCAGGTGGTGGTCGCCTTTAAGAACCGCAGCAAGCTGGAGTAATTCCCGTTGGAACTCGCTCATTTTTGCGTTCTCATTGGCCTCGCCATCCCGAATCTTTGTTGGGATAGGGAGTTGCTCTGCAATAGAGAATGAATCAAAGAAATGTTCTAAGGTGGACTGCTGTTTTATAAATAGAAAAGATCACTTGACTCACGACCCAAGTCAAACCCACTAGACCATACTTGCAGAAATCAATAAAAAGCTCTCATTCAATTGACAGCTAACTACATATTATCTAAGGACATCTAGCAAATCATGCTGAAGCTCTCATTTAATGGAATACTTTCTCTACTCTCTTAAGTAGATTCGTTTTGAGCGGTGTCAAGACATGGAGGTTCAAGCACCAAAAAAGATGAACGGCATGGTCATGAGTACTTCTTGTAACATTTGATTTACATAATGTGTGTGTCCATCTCTTGAGATTGTTTGTGGCTGATTGTGAGTAACTTAGGGTTATTGTTTGTTTAACTTCCATAAAGAAATATGTGTAGGCAGGGGCGGAGCCAGGATTTCATCTTGGGGGGGGGGGGGGGGGGCAAAATTTGAATAAAATTTTATTTCACCAATTATTATAACTATCATATTTTAAAGTTTCCTTTTTGACATAGTTATAAGTTCAACCATGATTTTGTTCCTTGAAAATGCTGGACATAAAGAAGACGGCGTGTAAAATTTTAACCACTGAATATGAGAGATTAATGAAAAAAAAGAGGAGACGAACAAAACAAAGAAGGAAGAGCTGAAGAGGGTTAGGGCTTAAGACTGGAGTCTGGAGATGTTTTCGAAAGTTAAAAGGGTTGGGAGTGGGGGCCGGGGTGGGGTGGGGTTTAACTTAGAAAAAAAATCCAAAAACCTTGGGGGGGGGGGAGCATTTTGGTGTTTTAAAAGACTTTTTCAAAAAAAAAAAAAAAAAAAACTTTTTCAAAGGCTGAGGGGGCGGCGTTTTGGTTTTTTAAGACTTTTTCAAAAAAAAAAAAAAAAAAGGACTTTTTCGGGGGGGGCGGGGCGGCATTTTGGTGTTTTAAAAGACTTTTTCAAAAAAAAAAAAAAAAAAAAGGACTTTTTCAAAGGCTGGGGGGCCTGCCTCAACACAGTTCCGCCACTGTGTGTAGGAACCTTAATCCTTATTAGGGTTAATACTTTTTCACTAGTCCTATAAGAATTCATGGTGGAAAGCATCTGGTTAAATGGTCTGGATTTTGTTACAACAAAGGATGACATGAGAGGATCAACCATCGAGTACTCCTGTTTACCATACACAACAATTTTTGAATATTACTGATAATTAAGCTTAAGGTCCTTGAAAATAGAAGACAGGTCCAGGCCCATCAATAAACAGAGTTGAAATTAAGCTCCCTCATAACATTGGCCCTGGACGACATGTCAAAAGTACCGTTTGTACCCACCCAGTTAGCTACAAAGGGGTCGCATATGGGCTGGCTTTGATCGATCGAGCTGGTTATACTCAATCCCATGTGGTCATCTATCATTATAATTATATCTAGCTTATAAAATTTGCATTATTGGTCCAACACCCTGGGGTACAAGGCTCTGACCCGTAATTTTGGGTTGGACCCAGTCTGGTCCTGTGCTCAATCTGACTAATTTAAGCCAAGTTGATAGCGCTCCATGACGCGTCTGACTAATTAGACTGGCAAAACTAATGGCATGAGCTACGCTGGAACCGTGGAAGTGGCCATAAAATAAGCATATAATGTTTATAGATTAGAGCAGCAGGGAAGATCAAAGAAGGCATTAAGGCAACATTAGAAGTTGATTAAAAGTTAAAACAGGACTCACCAGGGCAGTCAGTCCGGGGCTCTGTTCTGGTATTTAAAATACTTTCGAAGGTGCCAGCCCAAGCATCCCTTTTTGTTAGAAAGGGAGAAGACAAATTGAAGAGCTTCTTCACTGTAGCAGGTATGGATGAATGTTCAAATTCTGACGAAGGGGTTGGGCCATTGGGGCCATGAACAACTGCAGCAAAAAGAAATTGACTAAATTCAGTTCTTTTTATGATGATAAATGAAACTCATGTAAACAATCTGAATTCAACTGCAAGATGTGTGTGGGTGTGTGTAATTAATAAATCTCTTGAAAACCAAACTTATAAAAGAAAGAAAAATTAGGAAGTCCTCATACGTAGAAAACCACCCTCTTGTCCATGTTCATAGGGCCAACTTAATGTGTAATCCATTTAAATCTACTTGGCCATTAGAATCCCCAGACTTGCATGAAGTCAAAACACAAGGCAGGAAGGGAGGGAGGGATGAATAAATATACATACCAGTGTTCTTGTTAATCCAGGGAGAGACCAAGATGGTAGGGACCCTAACACCCAATCGATCGAACTTGAAGTAGAAAGGGTCAGGCCCCACAATCCCATCAGGACTGGGGATGTCTTTAACAGGCGTGGGGACATGGTCATAGAACCCACCATGCTCATCATATGTGATCACAAGCAGCGTCTCATTCCACTGTGGGCTCGCCCGAAGCGTCTCGTAGACCTCCTTCACGAACATCTGGCCCTGATACACGTCATGTGAGGGATGGTCGTCGTTGGCTGGGGTCAGCTTCGAGTCCATGTACCTCTGCTCCACCACCACATAGTTGGGCAGCTTCCCATTTCTGGCATCGGCCTTGAAGCTTAGACCGTAGGGGTGGAACTTTAAGACGTACTTGAGCTTCCTCAAGTTTCTGTAGAAGAGAGTTGCAGGGATGTTCTGGAAGTAGATGCCGAAAGATAAACCTTCTGCGTCCAGGTTCTCGAATATGGTTCTCTGTGGGTAGCCCTCTATTAGCAACCTGTGCTACCAAAGAATCAACACTATGTTACATTACAGTCTTGTGTAACTGAACTCGGTTTGAGGGTGCAATTGGAATAAGAAAAATAAGACAGTTTTATTTTTGACGACAGTTTTATTTTTGAATATACCCTCCCAAGGTTTATAGAACTTTTACATAACCACAAAATTTTTTGTTCCCACATTTCAGGTGAAAGGGAAGGTTCGGGGGGTGGACTGGATTAATAGAATGGAATGTATAGGGTTACACTTTTTGACAAAAAGTTCTATTGTAATTATTCATATTATAAGCTTTAAAAAAAAATTTCAAAAACATATAGAGATAAAGAGATGGACAAAATCTAAAGACATAAGGTGCAACTACTTATTTGGGATAGATGAGAGGTATTAAGATGAGAAAAAGGAGTGATGTACGTAGTTATCTCAATACTAAGGGCCTATTTATAAATATTAAAATATGGGTTTTTATAATATAAAAAAAGGACCCTCAAGAAAATAAAAATCGTGAGTCCTACAAAAACTAGCTGCGACTTAAGACCACCAACTGGACAGCAGTTTAAGGAGAAACTTTGACTTTTGTCCATTTCATACAAATCCGTTTGTAAAGGGTCCAGCTCCTCTGTTCCTATTAATTTCAGTCCACGGGGATAGCTAATGCAGTTGATTTTATATCCTTCGTACAATGCCCCATTTATGATCAGATCGGTGCACCTGTCCCTATTTCTTTTTTGGAATCTATCCTAAGTTGGCAGCTTCTAATTATATTTTATGCAATCACATGAGGCCCCACGGGAGAAACCGTTTTAAGGACACTAAACTGATTCGGAGTACTCATTACCACAAAAAGATAAGCAAAATGATTTGCATCTTCTAATGTCCTAAATTAGACAGCTGAAAACAATTTATTAGCACCCAACTCAATCTTGTATGTGAGTTGTGATGGAGTGGTGGACCCCACAAATTGAAGAAAGATTAAACAAAATCAGGATCCTGAATTGCTCACCACAACCTTCCGCATGGCCCTCACGTGCTATAATATTTTATTTATACACAGTTTAATCGGACAAGGGTGATATGATGATGATGTGCTAAAAAAGTAATATATATACTCTTAGGTCACGGTTTGCCCTTGAAAATTGTAATATTGAAACCGCACAACCACACTTAAACTATCAGAGAGTTTACTTGACTTCCCTTTTTAACCCAGAGAAATTAATCCTCGATGGTAAATATATATATATATATATATATATTCACCACAACCGCATGTGACCACTAGGGTTCAGCCTGATCAAGTGATCATGCTAGCCATCCGACCCAAACAATCCAACGGCCAAAAAAAAACCAAAAGAAAGAGAAGAATAAGAACCTGGCTATGTTGCTGGTAGCTCCATGTGACGTGCCCGAGTGAACATAGAGCCGATTCGGCTGAGTCGAAGCCGGCACGGACGCGAACCACCGATCCACCACAGCAAACTCAGACACCAAAGCCCGATAAACAGCCACCTTAACCGGCTGGAACCCGTTCATGACGTCCTCGGACATGTTCATGGTTCCGGTCATGTTGAACGCCTGCTGCGCAAACCCGTTCATGGGCGGGTTCGACGCTGACGTGTCATTGGACCCGAAGATCTGCTCGCGGATCGCCTGGAACGAGTGGCCGGGATCCGGGTCCACGTAGTGGGCCTGGTCCTTGAAGAATAATCGCTGCGAGTTGGGATCGGTTGAGTTGAGCAGGTTCGACTCGGTGCCCGTTACACCGTTGATCTCGGGGTTGTCTCTTTTCATCCATCCTATCATGTGATCGAACGATCGATTCTCCATCACAAGCACTACGATTGTTTTGATGGGCCCCAAAGGCGCTGCACTCCATGCAGGAACGAGGAGGAGGAGGAGGTAGATGATGGAGGTAGCGAGTCTGAGTTTTCTGTGTGCGTTTGCAACTGGGAAAAGGTTTTCCATGGTTGAGTATGGAAAGAGGAAAGGAAGTTTTTTAGCTTTCCCGAGGAGAAACCGCGACTTCTGTCTGCAAGTGTGTGATGTGATGCAGAGAGAGGAAGCTTTTATTCTGCTGCTTCCGTGGATTTGTCTTCTGGGTGCTTTTATAGTATGTTAGAGATAGGATTAAGTTGATTGATTTGGTTATTAGAGATAATATTGTATTTGAATTTGAATCATTTTTTGTTATTGTTATATGTAAAGTGAGAGGACGGTGATATTATGGAAAATAAGTGATTCTATGAATGTCTTTAAAGTATCAGAGCTTGGTCTAGTGATCAAAGAGCGGATTGGATTCGAACGGTGATGGATTCACTAGCAGCCGAGATGAGATCACCAAGAAAACATGATGCTACCAATAAGACATATGATCGAATTTGCAAATTATTTATCATTTTTTCTTATTTTAGAGATCAGTTTATTTTCATGTTACCAATCACAAATATTTTCCAATTGGTTGGTTTCTTATTAAAAATAAGATTGCATTTGAATTTGAATCATCTTTAGTTATGGCTATATAAAAAATTAAGAGGATTTCCTCTCAGTTACAGTGATATTATAGAAAATAAGTGATTCTTTGAAAGCCTTTATAGTATTAGCTTTGCATAGCTTACACTGTGGTATCAAATCTGAGTCGTCCGATAAGTGGGCCACCAGCAAGTCTGATACGGAAAAAAAATTGAAAAATCGATGAGAATCTTCTAGGATTATTGTGTATTGTTTTCTTTCCTTGTATGCTTTTCTTTTGCTGGACTCCATTATGAAGATGAAAATGAATGGATCATCAATTAATATATTCCATTTAGGTCTCCTTCTCCTTCTGAACCGTACACCCCACGAAGAGAACTCTTTGGGCCGTGCTCAATGCGCATGCACACAGCGTACTCAATCAACTTGTAGTTAGTGGGCCTAATACTAATACATAAGTTTAATGTGAGATTGTGAGTGGTGATTCTGACATGTTTTTCTGTTCATCAGCTTTTGTTGTGATTCCCAGTTCCCACGACGGCAAGTAAAGTACTGGGAATTTTGATATTTTAAGCACAAGCTGTTTAGACACTTGAACGAGATAAAGCTACTTGTGCAAAAAATACTTGGCTTTTAATATGAGATTATTACTTAAGTGTGATTAGAGTGTGTAAGAGCCTAAAAATTACGGACTTAATTAGGAGAGGATCAAGCTCTCAATTTGATTGTTATCCTCCTGTAACCTGAAAGAGAAAGCAAAGGCAAATGTCAGAGCCCTTGGTGGCAGGTAGAGATGTCAAACGGGCCGGGCCGGGCCTGCACGGCCCGCCAGAGGAATACCCCGGCCCGGCCCGGCCCAGCCCACTGGCCCGGAAGGTGGTGGATGTGGGGGGTGGCTCCGGCACTGCACTGTGGGCCATTGCACAAACTTTTCCTCACTTGAAATGCACTGTCTATGACCTCCCCCATGTCATTGCAGATTCGCCAAATTACCCAGAAGTGCAAAGAATACAAGGGGATATGTTCAAATCCATTCCCAGTGCTGATGCCATTTTGATGAAGGTATGTTTGTAAGTAACGAGTTTTTGACTTGGACTGTGCTTCTCATCATTCTCAAGTCCCATGTGTTTGAACCACCTTTGTGCCTCTTTCTTTAGACTGACTAGAAGTGCCTGCCTACTTTTGGTCAAAATAATGGTAAAATGTAATTGAAAATTGCTGGTCACTGAGTACCATGGCATATATAGAAGTAGCTGATAAAAGACAAACAAACAACCCTCTTTTCATGGGGGTTGCAATTGCAAATCAGGGGGGTTGGGTCAGGTATTGACAAACCCCAAGTCATGAATATAACTGACTAGATTGAAGGTGGACCTTAACTTTTGGTCAAGATAATTGACTAGATTGCAGGTGGGCCTTAGCTTTTGGTCTCGTTCATAAACGGGCAAGCTTATCCTACCCATTGCTTCTGGGACATTTGTTGACCGGATTTGGAAGGGCTGAAACTTGTCCAATCCCACCCAATTTAGTTACTGGACCTGATCTCAGGCCTGGGTCCGGGCCAAAGGCCTAAAATGGGCAATGGCCCACCCTGTATCCAAAGCCTATATACCGATTTTTTCTCCTAAATATGTTGAGCCGGGCCAGTTCCCCTGGTCATTAAAACTCATAGGCCTCGGCCCAGCATTTTTAACTAGCGGGCCGTGCCTGGCGAGCCCGGGCCAAATGGGCCAACGGGCGCAGCCTCCTCGGCCTAGCATGGCCCGTGTCACGGGCCGTGCCGGGCCAAGGCCCGTTGACTGGCGGTTCGGCCCGGCCCAGCCTATTTGACATTTCTAGTTGCAGGCAGTCGAAGGCACTCCGATGCCTGAGTTAGTTTGGTTACTGAACTGAGGAAGAGTGAATGGAGAAGAAGAAAGAGTATATGAATATCTCATTTTACATATCTTTGGTAGTTTTACCTCATGTATATATATAGGCGTGGGCTTCATCATTAGGCTAAACCCCTTAGTGGGGGTAAGTGGAGATGGAAGTCTCATCAAGTTGTACTTTGCATCCTGAGTGGGGGTAGGTGAAAAGAGGAAGTCTCATCAGGCCATGCTTCAATAGCTGCGGATATGACTGTGAGATAAGGCTGGCTACTTATCTAGGTCTGACGCCCAGTCTTCCTATCAGCCTTCTGTCTTACCTTTACGACAGCGCATTTATGGCTGAATGACGGCAGAGGCCGATGTCAGGCTAGGGCCGAGACCGAAGTGCGCCCGGCAGGTATTTTCACTCGGATGGGTTTTGGGGTCTTTCCAGGCTGGCACTCCTGCCGAGCTAGGTAAGACCGAGATCAAGAGTTATACCAGTATCAAGAAATGCCCCCACACGGAGTGCATTTAAAAATGTACATTTTATGGATATATGATATATTTATGGTTATATTTTTAGGTTAGAATTCTAGAAAGATTACTTGTGTGGATGACCATATGACAAGTCTAGTGCTGGAATTTTTAATCTTTTGTTGAGTTTGTGAAACTGCCTTTTCATGTTTGATCCCAACTATTCATATTATGGTTTTTCTTTTTGTTTGTTTTGATAGTTGCATTACTAGTATGTGAAAAATCAAAATTAACTATTAAGTGGAAGTGCAGTTTATCTTGTGGTGCAACTTGAAGTCGACTTTGGCCAAGTACTCGATTAACCCATTCTTACCTGAATTGCAATCTATGAAAAAACACAAAACCAAATTGAATCTGCGATATTCATACCGAACTCCAATTGTAGATTCCCTGTCCAAGTCCAGTTTGTGCTTCTTGGGTAGGATCGGGCAATGATGAATTTGCGCCTTAAACACTCTAAAACTACCTTAAGCAATGATTTTCGGGGTTTTTCAAAAGATGATGTAAATTTTCAAAAAAATAAAAACAAAGGTAACTAAAGTCAACATCATTGCAAAGGAAACATTAACTCCTACGCTACTCATTATGTATGTGTCTTGGCTTCAATCATTACATGGTCTAAAATGGCATTCAATTATGCATAAGATTGATGGGAAAGGGAATATTGGAAACTGGATGAGAAAGAAGTACGTTTCTTTGGTGGAAATTCAGAATTTTTTTTTTTGGGAGTTTCTGAATTTTCAGACAAAATAGAATTTCTGGATGCTCCTTTGAACTTGAACATTTAGGAATTTCACCATAATACAAAGAAAGTGGAATTCCTGAATTCTCAAAGGTCAGAAGAGACCTTTCATATAACTGGAATTCAGAAATGCTACTAAAGAAACATGTTATTTAGAAATTTCAGGAGACAGTTTGTCACATCATGTCCAAAAATTTCTAGATATAGTGAATTCCTGCCAGAAATTCCACTAAAAATTAGAAGTAAATAGAATGTGAAAATATGAAGTGGGTGGACACTGTTCTTCCCATTAGCACCGTCTAATACCAATGAAAGATTCGCTTGCAGTGTGTAGTTCTTTTCACACTCGACCCAAACCCACAGTGAGTCTTCAACTCTTCATCAGATACAGGCGTATAGCAGCTTAGAAGGAAGAGAGAGAGATGTGCACCCAAAAATGTCAAAAATGGGACCTGGAATTGAACATGTCCAGCTGGTTTAGTGCTCATGCAGTATTTAGGCCAAATTCAGCCCATTCTCATAGGGGCCAAGGCCAGAGAGGCCTGAAATTGAACATGTCCAGAGAGGCCACTAATGATAAGGCCCTTTTCTTCTAGTTGGTTTGGGTTAGCCCACCAGATTGGATTAGGTCCAATGGTCCATCTATTCAGTTATCAGGCTAGATAATAGGCCACGGAAATAAAAACTCCAGACCAAATCAGCCGAAGAGAGCTGGACTCAAGCGTGGTCAGACTGACTCAGACCAATTACAACCATCTACATATATGAGAATCCTCATCATTCAAATAATTGTGACCGCCACTGTTGATGGAATGTAACAATAACACACAATCAAGCCAGCCGAATTGTCAGTTAAAGATTGGTTACCCAAGGGGTTGGCCGAGTGGTAAGGACTACGGTTCCTCCTTCTTTCAGAGTTAGAGGTCTTGGCATCGACCCCCAATTCCCCTTTTTCAAGAATCTAATGTTAAGTCCATTAGTGCTACCACCTTGTGGCCACATGGGTATTTACCCAGCTTTTCTCCAGGCCGGGGGATTAGTCCAGCCTAAAAGACTTGGCACGCTCCAAAAGCAACAAAAAAATGGTACCTCTTCATCCTAACCATCTAATTAGATGTCTGCTAATTAGGGATAACCTATTATTGTCCTATGACAGAGACTTCTAGCTTATGATTTATCCAACAAAACTTCTTGCACCTCTTAGTTGCAATTCATTTGAATGTGCGGTCAAATCGGTGGGTCACAGAAAAAAACTGTCCATGCAATTTTTACCAAGTATTCATTAGTAAATCAGATCATATCCTTCCGACAAGATCATCTTGACCGCCCTCCTTTTTGGCCTTTGAACAGGTGGAAATGATCATCAGAGCATTTTTTTTTTTTTTTGGGACTTCATAGAGAATGCGTAGGGTTGCAAGTGGGTATGATTCTCTATTATCCGGATGTAAAGATAAAAAAAAAAAACGTGTCTGGAATTTATTTTAGGTTTTGATTTATAATTAGGTCAATGTCCGCAATTCAATTTAGGTTCCATTTGATAAACGTGTTTGGTTCCATATCCATATAGGCTCCTACTAAGGACTCGACATACGAGCAGTGGCGGAGCCAGAATTTTCTCTTGGAGAGCAAGAAAAACCCCTTAGCAGAATATTTCAAATATATATATTTAAAAAATTAGCTTTTCACTCACAAAAAAATGACAGAAAAAATGTAACATAAGTTAATTAGTTAACAAAATATTAAAAATTTAAAATCACGTAGTCAATCCAATTTAATTCATAAATTAGTTAATAAATTATCCATCAAGATAATAATATGATGAACTTGTATTGCTCTCCATATCCAACAACATTCAATAATGGGCCTAGAAGATTAGAAAGGAAGTACAAATTGCATGATTTTAATAATTTTACTTGTGAGCATATTATTATAATAAAAATTAAAATTAAATAATTTTCTTGAATTTCATAATATTGATTTGATGATCACAACATACAGATGTAATATACTTTTTAATTATAAATCACGTGTAAATGCATATAAGGGCCAGTGACATTAATTTCATTAAATATAGCATTTTATAATGCATAACATAGTTCTAAAAATATAAAAATAGCATATCTTCATTCTTTTTTCTTATAAAAAAACACTTTAGGTTATATTCATCAATCATCATCATCATCAAAACTTTGTCCCAGCTTTTGTCCATATTATAGATGTTAATTGCAAAAAGATGGAGCACAAAAGTGCAGAAAATAGAGTTTAATTGTGTATTAGGCTAGCTATACAAGTCAATTTCGACCAAGTTTTAAGACCATGTTTCTTAATCAAACCAATACTAATTAAAATCTCGAATGCTAAGTCTAATTTTTGAGTTGGTCACACAAGTCTATTTCCATTGGGGTTGAAAAATGAGTTGGGCCGAGCCAATGCTTGTTCAGATCCAGCCAGTCAAATTATTGTTTGCAATATTTAAGCCCACTTCCCAACCGTGGAACTGTGAGTTAGGGCTGGCCCACTTCTTTTAATATATTGCGCCAACTTATCAAAGTAATTAGATAGGGCCCGGGCATCGGCCATTCAGTTCATATAATTATCACGGAAGAAACATGACTTTTCAGCCCATTAGCCTAATAGCTCGCCTAAATCTAGCCACATTTGGTCCGGCCTAAGGCTGGCCTGGCCCAATTATAACTCTTAATTTAGTTTTGGCCAGTGTATTGGCCCACTTATTATGTACTGTGGTGCCTTCCAGAATGTAAAGCCCATCCACGTGGCCCAGTTATTATGTAATCACAGCCCATTTATAGTTGTGTTCTCCCTTTCTTTATCAGAATTTCAAGAATTCATGTTTGGGAGAATTTCAAATTCTCCAAAAGTTGTCCCCTTGGGTAGAACTCTAAATTCCTCATATTTTTTATGGAGGATTTGAAATTTTAATAAATGGTATAGAGAGTGGAATTCCAAGAATTCCAAAAAGTCTTTTGGTGGTTGGAATTTGAAACTCTAATGAAAGAAACACAGCATTTCAAATGCCAGAGAACAAGATGTCACATCATGTGCAAAAAATCCAGTAAAAAAACAAACCTTTTTTAGTGTCTTCCAGAGTACTGTATCAAGAGATGTCAAAGGCCGGCCCAGCCCGCCGTCACGGGCCGTGCTGGGCCGAGGTGGCTTGGGCCCGTTGGCCCGGCTCGCCTGGGTTGCCCTCCGCGGCCAACCAGGCACACCAGGCCAGGCCTGCTAGGCACGACCCGCCTGGCCCGCCCAAAAGTGGCTTTTTAAGAAAAATTTATCCATTTTACCCCCAAAAATAGCCATAAAACGGTCATATAAGGGGTATTTTGTGTCCTTTTCAATTTTACAAAGTCTATAATACTCTAACCCTCCTATTCTTTTTCTAATTTTATTAGTATTAATTATAATACTCTAATCCATAATACTCTAACCCTCGAATATTTCAAGCCCTTAATCTGATTTCCATATTCTCACCTTAACTTCTTAGTGATCTAGATATTTGATTATGTAAATTTGGATAATAATTCAAGCAGATATAGGTTTTGAGAAATAGAATCATAGAATTTGTTTGATATTAATCGTTGTGGTTATCCGACTAGTATATAACAATCTTAGTAACTCGGACTTTTCTCAATATCTCATAAAAAAATGATGATTTTAGACAATGAATTACCTATCAGACAAAAATTAACTTAATTGGTAAATATTTATATGATAAAGACTTTTAAATAAACTTTATGCTTAGTTGCATGTGTAAAAGGCAATCGTCCAATCGTATGATGGTTCAAAATTGCTCATCAACTACACTGAAAGGTGTAAGTCAAACATGACGTGTGTGTTTGGATGTATGGTAAATTGAATTAAAGGAATAAGAATTGACAAAGGAGAGATAATTAGGAGCCTTAAAGAGACCTCTTTGGAATTGACACTCCAACATAGTTGGGCATCTGACAATTTTGTTAAAATGTGCTGATCTAAAAGGTCTAAGCAAAAGAAAGATTGCATCAAATCAAAGTAGTAGTTTGCTTTTAAGACTTGTCAAATTAAACTTTAAGTTTTATTCAAAGAAAAGAAACATTTAACTAACCTTAGATGAGATGTCAGCTTAATGATGATGATTATATGATTAAAACCACATCAAGTCCATTTTAAAAAAGAAAAACAAACCACATTCAACTTGCAATTTACTTCTTGCAAACATCGGCCAAATTTGAAAGAATCTATATGCAAGTTTGTCTTTTCTCAACTCCCTACAAATATTTATTTTCTTTTTGTATTTGATAACTAATGTTGCCATTTCTTTTATATGAATGCCGAAATCAAATGAAATTAATGTTTCCATTTCTTATTGCGTCGTAGGAAATTTATCACATAAATATTCAATTGAAAAATATAGTCTTGGATGAAAGCCCAACCCGCACCTCAAAATATGTTGACTGAATTTGGTTACTTAGTCTACGGTGAGTGGGAAAAACTATTCTGCTCGTGGAATTAGAACATTTATAAAGATTTGAATAGGTTTTCTAGGTTGAAAAGGTGACCATGAAAATCAAAGTGTTCCACTACCAAGCCCGTACAATAAGAGGACATGACCATCTGATTGGCATCATGTGCATCCACTGTTCAGGTGGAATGCTATATGAACATCAATTGCAGACCATAAAAAATTATTTTATGTTAGTGAGAGTACATACAATAATAGTTCGGTATATAGGATACAGTTCCCACAGTAGTGAAACAGAAGAACCATAACTCAAAACTACAGATATTACTTACTGTTTAAAGGCAAAAAATAGTACTTTGTTGTTGAAGTAATTAATCACGGAAATCCGAAGAAGAAGATTGATAAAGGCTAGTGTGAAAACACTATGTCCTTAAGACAAATTCGCCACCGCAATGGTGCTTATGAGCTTCAACAGCGATTGCCTCCCAGGATACAATGATCACAACAGTTGCAGCACTACAAACTGTGTGACAGGCGAACCAAAAGTGTAGCAGCATGACTCTCTATTTGACAATGAGGATGACTCGAAAATGCAATGTAACAGCAATGAATTGGATGATCGAAATTGCATGGACAAGATGCTAATTTTTAGTCTGCTTCAAGACTCTTTCATGGGGTTGCATCTGTTCAGAATAGTGACTATTCAGTGAACAGATGCTACTTAGGACACACCTCTTGAGGTTGGAGACACACCCTTTCAGATGCGAAAGGACACACCACTAAAGACACATCCCATTTGAAAAAAGAAAATTTTATTAAATAAAATTTCTCCAAAAAAATACTAAATGGGTAGTGGGCCGAGCCAGGCCCAACTCGCCCGTAAAGCCCAAGCCCAGGCCCGGTTTGGTGCAGGCAGGGGCAGGGCGGCGCGTGTATGTGGTGGTGACCCTACCTTGATCTAGATCCTCCCTCCTCCACAAAAGTAGGATGCCCCTTGGGGCTCATCTTATACTACCAAAGTAAGTATATTTATATATTTATACCCAATGAATGTTTTGCTCCCAAGCAATGTGCGAAGCAAGTTCACCACTTCCTTTTGTTTCCATGTTTAACATGTTCAAGTAGTGGTGTTTAGGAGGTAATTTTTCATTCACTCCTAAATGGATTAGAGCAACTCAATACATGTCCATAATCTACTCATGGAGTAGATTACATTCCCATGTATTCCCACCCAAAAGGATAAGTGAGTCCCACTTAGTTTTTGGCGGGCTTGAGTCCCCGCATTGCTGCTCCCTCCCTCCCTCATAAATATATATATATATATATATATATATTTGGGCGAAACGGGAATATCAGCTCTCAAGCACTAAGTGTAAAAAAAAAAAAAAAAAAAGAAACTGAGCACGGCCTGTCTATTAATAACTGAACCCCATGCCCAAAGCCCAATCCATGAGCTCCCATAAAAAAAAAATACTCTACTTTTTAACAGAAAAAATAAAAATGCTACTATCACCTTTTGATTCTACTACACCATTACTTTTGATCTCTGTTACATTGACCAGTTACTCCACTTTACCGGTAAAGTAAATTTACGATTTATTTTATTTATTGTGATTTGATATTATTTCATCCAATTGTTATTCACACATGTCCCTCCATCATATTGTGAACTAAGCACAGACCCGTGACCCGCCAACAAGTAAAAAAAGGAAAAAAAGCCTAAAAAATTGTTTTGCAGGATTGCCGCCGTATGCATCCGCGGTATTCCTGCAATTTCCAGCTTTCCTCCTCTCACAGAATAGGTTCCAGACCCGGTTTTTTTACAGGTCGGAACTTTCGGGTAATCGGATACCCGTTTGCAACCCTACACGTCTGCGAGTATAGGCTTTTTTCTTCTTTTGTCCAGTTGAAATGAAGGTTTCGCTGGTTTCACGTATATTCTCAACCGTAGATATTAGGATCTTTGGTTTCTTAAGGTAACAATTATGCACCCTGTATAAAAGAATCACTAATTTCGTAGAACCCAAGATACATTTAGTTTGGAAATTTCTCAGAAAATTTAGGCCGTGCATGGCCATGAGATTGTTAAACACATACATAATTGTCATGGGCTGCATTCTCACTTTAAGACCAGCAAAAACGTTGTGCAATGCCTGGATTAAATAATATATGAAATAAGAAAGAGAAGGTTAAACGATCGTAACAGAATGGTGAGTCAAATATATGTTGAATGTAATGAAAATAGATAGAGAGCTGTCAAAAGCAGTCTAAGAATGTCTCTTCTCTTTTTCTAGGCGATTCTAACGGGAAACGCCCCATATATAGGATTCCTGCTGACCAAAAAGGCCAGACACAAGTTAGCCCTAGCTAGCGCAAGCCTTTGAGAGTCCTTTTCGCCAACTCAGATAGGCCTACTCGGGAGACGGAGAATGGTCTAGTTCGGACTAGATCAATTTGGTTAACCTATAATCATCCTAAATTGAGGCAAGCATGCCCTTACTGAATCTATTTTTCCATGTTCCGTCCATCTTGTACTTGGTTTGAGAGAGCCCATTCCGCTGCTACCTATTCCATAGTGATACCCACACGTCACCTGCAAGGATCCGATCCAAAAAGCCCAGATGTTGCTGATTTTTAAAGTAGGATTTAGTCACGAGTGGACACAGCCCTATTCGTCGACTTCTCACTCACGAACTATTTCATATTTTGTCAGCTTACTTTACCAGTTAAGTAAAGTGAAGGGCTAATACGAGAGACATTAAAAAGAGAGGGTCAAGTAAAAAAAAATATTAGGTTTCGAATACCATCTCTTCCATGAAAAAAAAAAGGTTAAAAGGACACTCTCTCATGCAAGAGAATGATAGAAAAAGACTAGGGGTGTTCGTTGACGAGGCAGGGCTATTCCGAGGAATGCCCAACAGCCACTTCTAAACTAGAAGCCTAAACCTGGCCCAAGCATGAGTCATGCCTGAAGTTGTTGGCCCGAACCCAAGCCGCATGGAAATGATGAAGCCCGAGCCCGACCTATAGAAAGAGAATTAAGCTTCTTGCCAAGTCCTAAGCCAACACAACTGCTCTGGCCATATCACCTTCTCTTTGAGGTCATGGGCTTGAGTCCCCGCATTGCTGCTCCCTCCCTCCCTCATAAATATATATAAATATATATATTTGGGCGGGATGGGAATATCAGCTCTCAAGCACTAAGTGTAAATAAATAAATAAATAAATAAAAAAGAGACTGAGCACAGCCTATCTATTAATAACTGAACCCTATGCCCAAAGCCCAATCCATGAGCTCCCATAAAAAAAAAAAAATAAAAAATAAAAAAAATGCTCTACTTTTTAACAGAAACAATAAAAATGCTACTCTCACCTTTTGATTCGAGTACACCATTACTTTTGTTCTCTGTTATATTGAACAGTTACTCCACTTCACCGGTAAAGTAAATTTACGATTTATTTTATTTATTGTGATTTGATATTATTCCATCCAATTGTTATTCACACATGTCCCTCCATCATATTGTGAACTAAGCCCAGACCCGTGACCCACCAACATGTAAAAGAAGGAAAAAAAGCCTAAAAAATCGTTTTGCAGGATTGCCGCCGTATGCATCCGCGGTATTCCTGCAATTTCCAGTTTTCCTCCTCTCACAGAGGAGGGAAACTGGAAATTGCGAATTTATGAGGACGAAAACTGGAAAATGGGAATTTAACGCCCTTGCCAGCAGTGTTAAGCTGCGTGCGTGAGTATCCAAATAAAGTCCCAGGACCTTTCCATTTCCAATTAACATAAAATAGAATGAAAGAATCCACAGTTGCGTTTTTTCTTGGAGCTCATATATAGTGAACTCCCATATGATATGAATAGAGGGAAAAAAAAATCACACAAGCTGACTTTGGCAATTGACACATGTGGAATTGATTTTCTAGTCGTTTTAATGTTTATACTTCCCCATAAATAAAAGTAGAAATATATAAATGGTCATCAAATAACTTCCTCATAATTAAAGAATAAAATCCGAGATATCACTCTATTAAAGCAATTTGCTCCTGTCTACAACTCCATCCTCAAACCTTCCATCACTCGCAGTCTTTAATGATCACCGGTGTGATTCACTTGATAATAAATTCTTAAAAATTCAATTCAATGCAAACATAGGGGCCCTTAAGAGAACACACCTATGAAAGAAATTTTAAAAGCACTTAGTGTTATCACGTATGTAATCTAAAGCAATGACACGAGATTTTGCAATCTTGTAATCAACATCTAAACTTGGTTTTCGCTGACATGCTTAGATTTGGAAACTCTCTGGACCTAACCAACAAGCCGAAGGACTGATGGAACTGGTCAAATCAAGCACGACAACAATTTAGGACCGTAGCTAAACACCACATAGCTGCTTACATGCACAGAAAATCAGTGATGTGTCGACTACTAGGGCATGTTTGTAGGGTTGCAAACGGAACGGTTCCGGATCGGAACCATAGTGGGCCCGGACACGTTTCGAAATAACGGTTCCGGATCCGGTCTTGACTCGGAACCTGTTTACTTGGTCCTAAACCCGGCTCCGATAGGAAAACCCAGATCCGTGTCCACCTAGAAGACTGGAATCTAGTTCCAAAATCGATTCTAATCTATCTTTTTCCTTCATTTTTCTTAAAACAAGCATTTCATTCAGCTTATAACAGTGCGTCAAAGTCTACTACCTCTAATATTGTATATAAAAATGTCCAAGAAAAAAGTTGATTTTGAAGTACAATTTGCAATATCAAACGCTCATGAGCCGGGTCCCGGGTCCAAATGTCGGAACCCGTTTGGACCCGGACCCGTTTATCAATCGGAAACCTAAATTAGGTTACGGACCCGGCCCCGGACCCTTTTATGAATAATCGGAACCTAAAATTGGTTCCAGACCCGGTTTTTTTACAGGTCGGAACTTTCGGGTAATCAGATACCCGTTTCCAACCCTACACGTCTGTGAGTATAGGCTTTTTCCTTTTTTTTGTCCACTTGAAATGAAGGTTTCGCTGGTTTCACGTATATTCTCAACCGTAGATATTAGGATCTTTGGTTTCTTATGGTAACAATTATGCACCCTGTATAAAAGAATCAATAATTTCGTAGAACCAAAGATACATTTAGTTTGGAAATTTCTCAGAAAATTTAAGCCGTGCGGCCATGAGATTGTTAAACACATACATAATTGTCATGGGCTGCATTCTCACTTTAAGACCAGCAAAAACGTTGTGCAATGCCTGGATTAAATAATATATGAAATAAGAAAGAGAAGGTTAAACGATCGTAACAGAATGGTGAGTCAAATATATGTTGACTGTAATGAAAATAGATAGAGAGCTGTCAAAAGCAGTCTAAGAATGTCACTTCTCTTTTTCTAGGCGATTCTAACGGGAAACGCCCCATATATAGGATTCCTGCTGACCAAAAAGGCCAGACACAAGTTAGCCCTAGCTAGCGCAAGCCTTTAAGAGTCCTTTTCGCCAACTCAGATAGGCCTACTCGGGAGACGGAGAGTGGTCTAGTTCGGACTAGATCAATTTGGTTAACCTATAATCATCCAAAATTGAGGCAAGCATGCCCTTACTGAATCTATTTTTCCATGTTCCGTCCATCTTGTACTTGGTTTGAGAGAGCCCATTCCGCTGCTACCTATTCCATAGTGATACCCACACGTCACCTGCAAGGATCCGATCCAAAAAGCCCAGATGCTGCTGATTTTTAAAGTAGGATTTAGTCACGAGTGGACACAGCCCTATTCGTCGACTTCTCACTCACGAACTATTAGGTTTCGAATACCATCTCTTCCATGAAAAAAAAAAGGTTAAAAGGACACTCTCTCATGCAAGAGAATGATAGAAAAAGACTAGGGGTGTTCGTTGACGAGGCAGGGCTATTCCGAGGAATGCCCAACAGCCACTTCTAAACTAGAAGCCTAAACCTGGCCCAAGCATGAGTCATGCCTGAAGTTGTTGGCCCGAACCCAAGCCGCATGGAAATGATGAAGCCCGAGCCCGACCTATAGAAAGAAAATTAAGCTTCTTACCAAGTCCTAAGCCAACACAACTGCTCTGGCCATATCACCTTCTCTTTGAGGTCATGGGCTTGAGTCCCCGCATTGCTGCTCACTCCCTCCCTCAAAAATATATATAAATATATATATATATTTGGGCGGGATGGGTATATCAGCTCTCAAGCACTAAGTGTAAATAAATAAATAAATAAATAAATAGACTGAGCACGGCCTATCTATTAATAATTGAACCCTATGCCCAAGGCCCAATCCATGAGCTCCCATAAAAAATAAAAAATAAAAAAAATGCTCTACTTTTTAACAGAAACAATAAAAATGCTACTCTCACCTTTTGATTCGAGTACACCATTACTTTTGTTCTCTGTTATATTGAACAGTTACTCCACTTCACCGGTAAAGTAAATTTACGATTTATTTTATTTATTGTGATTTGATATTATTCCATCCAATTGTTATTCACACATGTCCCTCCATCATATTGTGAACTAAGCCCAGACCCGTGACCCACCAACATGTAAAAGAAGGAAAAAAAGCCTAAAAAATCGTTTTGCAGGATTGCCGCCGTATGCATCCGCGGTATTCCTGCAATTTCCAGTTTTCCTCCTCTCACAGAGGAGGGAAACTGGAAATTGCGAATTTATGAGGACGAAAACTGGAAAATGGGAATTTAACGCCCTTGCCAGCAGTGTTAAGCTGCGTGCGTGAGTATCCAAATAAAGTCCCAGGACCTTTCCATTTCCAATTAACATAAAATAGAATGAAAGAATCCACAGTTGCGTTTTTTCTTGGAGCTCATATATAGTGAACTCCCATATGATATGAATAGAGGGAAAAAAAAATCACACAAGCTGACTTTGGCAATTGACACATGTGGAATTGATTTTCTAGTCGTTTTAATGTTTATACTTCCCCATAAATAAAAGTAGAAATATATAAATGGTCATCAAATAACTTCCTCATAATTAAAGAATAAAATCCGAGATATCACTCTATTAAAGCAATTTGCTCCTGTCTACAACTCCATCCTCAAACCTTCCATCACTCGCAGTCTTTAATGATCACCGGTGTGATTCACTTGATAATAAATTCTTAAAAATTCAATTCAATGCAAACATAGGGGCCCTTAAGAGAACACACCTATGAAAGAAATTTTAAAAGCACTTAGTGTTATCACGTATGTAATCTAAAGCAATGACACGAGATTTTGCAATCTTGTAATCAACATCTAAACTTGGTTTTCGCTGACATGCTTAGATTTGGAAACTCTCTGGACCTAACCAACAAGCCGAAGGACTGATGGAACTGGTCAAATCAAGCACGACAACAATTTAGGACCGTAGCTAAACACCACATAGCTGCTTACATGCACAGAAAATCAGTGATGTGTCGACTACTAGGGCATGTTTGTAGGGTTGCAAACGGAACGGTTCCGGATCGGAACCATAGTGGGCCCGGACACGTTTCGAAATAACGGTTCCGGATCCGGTCTTGACTCGGAACCTGTTTACTTGGTCCTAAACCCGGCTCCGATAGGAAAACCCAGATCCGTGTCCACCTAGAAGACTGGAATCTAGTTCCAAAATCGATTCTAATCTATCTTTTTCCTTCATTTTTCTTAAAACAAGCATTTCATTCAGCTTATAACAGTGCGTCAAAGTCTACTACCTCTAATATTGTATATAAAAATGTCCAAGAAAAAAGTTGATTTTGAAGTACAATTTGCAATATCAAACGCTCATGAGCCGGGTCCCGGGTCCAAATGTCGGAACCCGTTTGGACCCGGACCCGTTTATCAATCGGAAACCTAAATTAGGTTACGGACCCGGCCCCGGACCCTTTTATGAATAATCGGAACCTAAAATTGGTTCCAGACCCGGTTTTTTTACAGGTCGGAACTTTCGGGTAATCAGATACCCGTTTCCAACCCTACACGTCTGTGAGTATAGGCTTTTTCCTTTTTTTTGTCCACTTGAAATGAAGGTTTCGCTGGTTTCACGTATATTCTCAACCGTAGATATTAGGATCTTTGGTTTCTTATGGTAACAATTATGCACCCTGTATAAAAGAATCAATAATTTCGTAGAACCAAAGATACATTTAGTTTGGAAATTTCTCAGAAAATTTAAGCCGTGCGGCCATGAGATTGTTAAACACATACATAATTGTCATGGGCTGCATTCTCACTTTAAGACCAGCAAAAACGTTGTGCAATGCCTGGATTAAATAATATATGAAATAAGAAAGAGAAGGTTAAACGATCGTAACAGAATGGTGAGTCAAATATATGTTGACTGTAATGAAAATAGATAGAGAGCTGTCAAAAGCAGTCTAAGAATGTCACTTCTCTTTTTCTAGGCGATTCTAACGGGAAACGCCCCATATATAGGATTCCTGCTGACCAAAAAGGCCAGACACAAGTTAGCCCTAGCTAGCGCAAGCCTTTAAGAGTCCTTTTCGCCAACTCAGATAGGCCTACTCGGGAGACGGAGAGTGGTCTAGTTCGGACTAGATCAATTTGGTTAACCTATAATCATCCAAAATTGAGGCAAGCATGCCCTTACTGAATCTATTTTTCCATGTTCCGTCCATCTTGTACTTGGTTTGAGAGAGCCCATTCCGCTGCTACCTATTCCATAGTGATACCCACACGTCACCTGCAAGGATCCGATCCAAAAAGCCCAGATGCTGCTGATTTTTAAAGTAGGATTTAGTCACGAGTGGACACAGCCCTATTCGTCGACTTCTCACTCACGAACTATTAGGTTTCGAATACCATCTCTTCCATGAAAAAAAAAAGGTTAAAAGGACACTCTCTCATGCAAGAGAATGATAGAAAAAGACTAGGGGTGTTCGTTGACGAGGCAGGGCTATTCCGAGGAATGCCCAACAGCCACTTCTAAACTAGAAGCCTAAACCTGGCCCAAGCATGAGTCATGCCTGAAGTTGTTGGCCCGAACCCAAGCCGCATGGAAATGATGAAGCCCGAGCCCGACCTATAGAAAGAAAATTAAGCTTCTTACCAAGTCCTAAGCCAACACAACTGCTCTGGCCATATCACCTTCTCTTTGAGGTCATGGGCTTGAGTCCCCGCATTGCTGCTCACTCCCTCCCTCAAAAATATATATAAATATATATATATATTTGGGCGGGATGGGTATATCAGCTCTCAAGCACTAAGTGTAAATAAATAAATAAATAAATAAATAGACTGAGCACGGCCTATCTATTAATAATTGAACCCTATGCCCAAGGCCCAATCCATGAGCTCCCATAAAAAATAAAAAATAAAAAAAATGCTCTACTTTTTAACAGAAACAATAAAAATGCTACTCTCACCTTTTGATTCGAGTACACCATTGTTAGGTCTTTTGTTTTTGCAATTTGATGGATGCATTTGCATATTGGCATCATTTGAATTCACACACATGCATTGATTTAAAATATCTTGAAATCTAGTTTTATACTTGCATAGCTTTTAAGATTTGGAAAAGTCTTTGCTTTATGCTTGTTTTGGTTTTAAATTTGGATGCATTGGTTTTGAAACCCAAACTCTTTTTGAAAACCTATTTCCTTGTGCACTTCTTTTGGAAAATCATGTTAGGTATTTAGGTTTGAGGTTTGCATACTTTCAGCACTTTTAGAATCAGTTTTGTATGCAATTTCAATTGAAAAGAGTTTTTACTAATCAAGCTTGCCTTTGGTTTTAAATCTTTGAATCTTTTTAGGCTTTGTGTATTTCATGTTTTTAAACATCTTAGAATGCCTTAAAACATGTTACCAAGCTTGGTTTACCAGCCCAAAAATCCCCCCAAAGAGTTGCCCTTAAAAGCCTCATGTTTCTCTCATTTATGAAAATCTGGGCTAACTTTCTGCAGGTGTCTCGGTCGACCGAGACCTGCATCTCGGTCGACCGAGACCACTACAGGGCAAATGGACAGTTTTCTGAACTGAAGCCCCAACGGTCAGAAATCTGACCGTTGTGCCTTCTCGGTCGACCGAGACCTCTTTGTCGGTCGACCGAGGACTAGCCGTTGGGCACTTTTTGGCTATAAAGTCCATTCATTTCCAACCTTTTTCAAGGCTTGAACTATGAACTTTTGAGAGCATTTTGGAGCCAAAGAAAGGGGAAGAAGTTGGAAAGGCTAGAGGGCTATTTGGAAATCAAACTCATGAGTATTTAAAAGGTACATCTTCTAAGTTATTTTGATTTCCATTCAAATGAAATTCATGCATGTTCAAATCCTTGGTATTTTCATTTATGCATGATTTCAAGCCTATAAAGAGTTGTTTTGCAAACTCAATATCTTCCTTGGTAAATTAGATTAGTTTGCAAACTCTCTTAACTAAATCACATGCTTTCTTAGACTTTTACATTCATACAACTTGTTTAGTTCATTTATTAAAGTTGTTTGAATTTCACATGTGATTAGTTTTCTCTTCAATCATCATTTTATAAGCTTTGATTTTAAAATGCATCATGCATTCATTTAAGAGCTTCTTTGTTAAGATTGATTGAAGAAACACACTCATACACTTGTGCACACACTTTAGCTTGTTTTAAGTGTATGTTTGTAATTTGTATTAAACTTTCATATTAGCCTATTCAAGAGGCAATTTCATATGAGCTTAAATTGTAATCTCTTAGAGTGATCTTTTGGAAAGACACCTTCTTTGAGAAATCAACTTTGTAAAGGTTATTGCTTAGCCTTTGAAAAGCATCTTGTAAGGTTATTGCTTAGCCTTTGAAAAGCATCTTGTAAGGTTATTGCTTAGCCTTTGAAAAGCATCTTGTAGGGTTATTGCTTAGCCTTTGAAAAGCATTTTGTAAGGGTTATTGCTTAGCCTAGTTAAAAGCATAAATAGTGGAAATCCGGTGGGGTGATTGGATTCACAAGCCGGTAGTGGATGTAGGCATTGAGGCCGAACCACTATAAACATTGGTGTTGTGGTGCATGCTATGTGGTGATTGAGTTTGTTTAGCTTCCGCATTTTGATTGTTAATCATCACTTGTGACTAGTTTAATTTCTTAACTTAAACTATTGAACAGTTACTCCACTTCACCGGTAAAGTAAATTTACGATTTATTTTATTTATTGTGATTTGATATTATTCCATCCAATTGTTATTCACACATGTCCCTCCATCATATTGTGAACTAAGCCCAGACCCGTGACCCACCAACATGTAAAAGAAGGAAAAAAAGCCTAAAAAATCATTTTGCAGGATTGCCGCCGTATGCATCCGCGGTATTCCTGCAATTTCCAGTTTTCCTCCTCTCACAGAGGAGGAAAACTGGAAATTGCGAATTTATGAGGACGAAAACTGGTAATTGGGAATTTAACGCCCATGCCAGCAGCGTTAAGCTGCGTGAGTATCCAAATAAAGTCCCATGACCTTTCCATTTCCAATTAACATAAAATAGAATGAAAGAATCCACAGTTGCGTTTTTTCTTGGAGCTCATATATAGTGAACTCCCATATGATATGAATAGAGGGAAAAAAATCACACAAGCTGACTTTGGCAATTGACACATGTGGAATTGATTTTCTAGTCGTTTTAATGTTTATACTTCCCCATAAATAAAAGTAGAAATATATAAATGGTCATCAAATAACTTCCTCATAATTAAAGAATAAAATCCGAGATATCACTCTATTAAAGCAATTTGCTCCTGTCTACAACTCCATCCTCAAACCTTCCATCACTCGCAGTCTTTAATGATCACCGGTGTGATTCACTTGATAATAAATTCTTCAAAATTCAATTCAATGCAAACATAGGGGCCCTTAAGAGAACACACCTATGAAAGAAATTTTAAAAGCACTTAGTGTTATCACGTATGTAATCTAAAGCAATGACACGAGATTTTGCAATCTTGTAATCAACATCTAAACTTGGTTTTCGCTGACATGCTTAGATTTGGAAACTCTCTGGACCTAACCAACAAGCCGAAGGACTGATGGAACTGGTCAAATCAAGCACGACAACAATTTAGGACCGTAGTTAAACACCACATAGTTGCTTACATGCACAGAAAATCAGTGATGGGTCGACTACTAGGGCATGTTTGTAGGGTTGCAAACGGAACGGTTCCGGATCGGAACCATAGTGGGCCCGGACACGTTTCTAAATAACGGTTCCGGATCCGGTCCAGACTCGGAACTTGTTTACTTGGTCCTAAACCCGGCTCCGATAGGAAAACCCATATCCGGGTCCACCTAGAAGACTGGAATCTAGTTCCAAAATCGATTCTAATTTATCTTTTTCCTTCATTTTTCTTAAAACAAGCATATCATTCAGCTTATAACAGTGCGTCAAAGTCTACTACCTCTAATATTGTATATAAAAATGTCCAAGAAAAAGTTGATTTTGAGGTACAATTTGCAATATCAAACGCTCATGAGCCGGGTCCCGGGTCCACATGTCGGAACCCGTTTGGACCCGGACCCGTTTATCAATCGGAACCTAAATTAGGTTACGGACCCGGCCCCGGACTCGTTTATGAATAATCGGAACCTAAAATAGGTTCCAGACCCGGTTTTTTTACAGGTCGGAACTTTCGGGTAATCGGATACCCGTTTGCAACCCTACACGTCTGCGAGTATAGGCTTTTTTCTTCTTTTGTCCAGTTGAAATGAAGGTTTCGCTGGTTTCACGTATATTCTCAACCGTAGATATTAGGATCTTTGGTTTCTTATGGTAACAATAATGCACGCTGTGAAAAAGAATCAATAATTTTGTAGAACCCAAGATACATTTAGTTTGGAAATTTCTCAGAAAATTTAGGCCGTGCATGGCCATGAGATTGTTAAACACATACATAATTGTCATGGGCTGCATTCTCACTTTAAGACCAGCAAAAACGTCGTGCAATGCCTGGATTAAATAATATATGAAATAAGAAAGAGAAGGTTAAACGATCGTAACAGAATGGTGAGTCAAATATATGTTGAATGTAATGAAAATAGATAGAGAGCTGTCAAAAGCAGTCTAAGAATGTCTCTTCTCTTTTTCTAGGCGATTCTAACGGGAAACGCCCCATATATAGGATTCCTGCTGACAAAAAAGGCCAGACACAAGTTAGCCCTAGCTAGCGCAAGCCTTTGAGAGTCCTTTTCGCCAACTCAAATAGGCCTACTCGGGAGACGGAGAGTGGTCTAGTTCGGACTAGATCAATTTGGTTAACCTATAATCATCCTAAATTGAGGCAAGCATGCCCTTACTGAATCTATTTTTCCATGTTCAGTCCATCTTGTACTTGGTTTGAGAGAGCCCATTCCGCTGCTACCTATTCCATAGTGATACCCACACCTCACCTGCAAGGATCCGATCCAAAAAGCCCAGATGCTGCTGATTTTTAAAGTAGGATTTAGTCACGAGTGGACACAGCCCTATTCATCGACTTCTCACTCACGAACTATTTCATATTTTGTCAGCTTACTTTACCAGTTAAGTAAAGTGAAGGGCTAATACGAGAGACATTAAAAAGAGAGGGTCAAGTAAAAAAAAATATTAGGTTTCGAATACCATCTCTTCCATGAAAAAAAAAGGTTAAAAGGACACTCTCTCATGCAAGAGAATGATAGAAAAAGACTAGGGGTGTTCGTTGACGAGGCAGGGCTATTCCGAGGAATGCCCAACAACCACTTCCAAACTAGAAGCCTAAACCTGGCCCAAGTATGAGTCATGCCTGAAGTTGTTGGCCCGAACCCAAGCCGCATGGAAATGATGAAGCCCGAGCCCGACCTATAGAAAGAGAATTAAGCTTCTTGCCAAGTCCTAAGCCAACACAGCTGCTCTGGTCATATCACCTTCTCTTTGAGGTCATGGGCTTGAGTCCCCGCATTGCTGCTCCCTCCCTCCGTCATAAATATATATAAATATATATATTTGGGCGGGATGGAAATATCAGCTCTCAAGCACTAAGTGTAAATAAATAAATAAAAAAGAGAGTGAGCACGGCCTATCTATTAATAACTGAACCCTATGCCCAAAGCCCAATCCATGAGCTCCCATAAAAAAAAAAAAAAAAATGCTCTACTTTTTAACCGAAACAATAAAAATGCTACTCTCACCTTTTGATTCGAGTACACCATTACTTTTGTTCTCTGTTATATTGAACAGTTACTCCACTTCACCGGTAAAGTAAATTTACGATTTATTTTATTTATTGTGATTTGATATTATTCCATCCAATTGTTATTCACACATGTCCCTCCATCATATTGTGAACTAAGCCCAGACCCGTGACCCACCAATATGTAAAAGAAGGAAAAAAAGCCTAAAAAATCATTTTGCAGGATTGCCGCGGTATGCATCCGCGGTATTCCTGCAATTTCCAGTTTTCGTCCTCTCACAGAGGAGGAAAACTGGAAATTGCGAATTTATGAGGACGAAAACTGGTAAATGGGAATTTAACACCCATGCCAGCAGCGTTAAGCTGCGTGAGTATCCAAATAAAGTCCCATGACCTTTCCATTTCCAATTAACATAAAATAGAATGAAAGAATCCACAGTTGCGTTTTTTCTTGGAGCTCATATATAGTGAACTCCCATATGATATGAATAGAGGGAAAAAAATCACACAAGCTGACTTTGGCAATTGACACATGTGGAATTGATTTTCTAGTCGTTTTAATGTTTATACTTCCCCATAAATAAAAGTAGAAATATATAAATGGTCATCAAATAACTTCCTCATAATTAAAGAATAAAATCCGAGATATCACTCTATTAAAGCAATTTGCTCCTGTCTACAACTCCATCCTCAAACCTTCCATCACTCGCAGTCTTTAATGATCACCGGTGTGATTCACTTGATAATAAATTCTTAAAAATTCAATTCAATGCAAACATAGGGGCCCTTAAGAGAACACACCTATGAAAGAAATTTTAAAAGCACTTAGTGTTATCACGTATGTAATCTAAAGCAATGACACGAGATTTTGCAATCTTGTAATCAACATCTAAACTTGGTTTTCGCTGACATGCTTAGATTTGGAAACTCTCTGGACCTAACCAACAAGCCGAAGGACTGATGGAACTGGTCAAATCAAGCACGACAACAATTTAGGACCGTAGCTAAACACCACATAGTTGCTTACATGCACAGAAAATCAGTGATGGGTCGACTACTAGGGCATGTTTGTAGGGTTGCAAACGGAACGGTTCCGGATCGGAACCATAGTGGGCCCGGACACGTTTCTAAATAACGGTTCCGGATCCGGTCCTGACATGGAACTTGTTTACTTGGTCCTAAACCCGGCTCCGATAGGAAAACCCATATCCGGGTCCACCTAGAAGACTGGAATCTAGTTCCAAAATCGATTCTAATTTATCTTTTTCCTTCATTTTTCTTAAAACAAGCATATCATTCAGCTTATAACAGTGCGTCAAAGTCTACTGCCTATAATATTGTATATAAAAATGTCCAAGAAAAAGTTGATTTTGAGGTACAATTTGCAATATCAAACGCTCATGATCCGGGTCCCGGGTCCACATGTCGGAACCCGTTTGGACCCGGACCCGTTTATCAATCGAAACCTAAATTAGGTTACGGACCCAGCCCCGGACTCGTTTATGAATAATCGGAACCTAAAATAGGTTCCAGACCCGGTTTTTTTACCGGTCGGAACTTTCGGGTAATCGGATACCCGTTTGCAACCCTACACGTCTGCGAGTATAGGCTTTTTTCTTCTTTTATCCAGTTGAAATGAAGGTTTCGCTGGTTTCACGTATATTCTCAACCGTAGATATTAGGATCTTTGGTTTCTTACGGTAACAATAATGCACGCTGTAAAAAAGAATCAATAATTTCGTAGAACCCAAGATACATTTAGTTTGGAAATTTCTCAGAAAATTTAGGCCGTGCATGGCCATGAGATTGTTAAACACATACATAATTGTCATGGGCTGCATTCTCACTTTAAGACCAGCAAAAACGTCGTGCAATGCCTGGATTAAATAATATATGAAATAAGAAAGAGAAGGTTAAACGATCGTAACAGAATGGTGAGTCAAATATATGTTGAATGTAATGAAAATAGATAGAGAGCTGTCAAAAGCAGTCTAAGAATGTCTCTTCTCTTTTTCTAGGCGATTCTAACGGGAAACGCCCCATATATAGGATTCCTGCTGACAAAAAAGGCCAGACACAAGTTAGCCCTAGCTAGCGCAAGCCTTTGAGAGTCCTTTTCGCCAACTCAAATAGGCCTACTCGGGAGACGGAGAGTGGTCTAGTTCGGACTAGATCAATTTGGTTAACCTATAATCATCCTAAAATGAGGCAAGCATGCCCTTACTGAATCTATTTTTCCATGTTCAGTCCATCTTGTACTTGGTTTGAGAGAGCCCATTCCGCTGCTACCTATTCCATAGTGATACCCACACCTCACCTGCAAGGATCCGATCCAAAAAGCCCAGATGCTGCTGATTTTTAAAGTAGGATTTAGTCACGAGTGGACACAGCCCTATTCATCGACTTCTCACTCACGAACTATTTCATATTTTGTCAGCTTACTTTACCAGTTAAGTAAAGTGAAGGGCTAATACGAGAGACATTAAAAAGAGAGGGTCAAGTAAAAAAAAATATTAGGTTTCGAATACCATCTCTTCCATGAAAAAAAAAGGTTAAAAGGACACTCTCTCATGCAAGAGAATGATAGAAAAAGACTAGGGGTGTTCGTTGACGAGGCAGGGCTATTCCGAGGAATGCCCAACAGCCACTTCCAAACTAGAAGCCTAAACCTGGCCCAAGTATGAGTCATGCCTGAAGTTGTTGGCCCGAACCCAAGCCGCATGGAAATGATGAAGCCCGAGCCCGACCTATAGAAAGAGAATTAAGCTTCTTGCCAAGTCCTAAGCCAACACAGCTGCTCTGGTCATATCACCTTCTCTTTGAGGTCATGGGCTTGAGTCCCCGCATTGCTGCTCCCTCCCTCCGTCATAAATATATATAAATATATATATTTGGGCGGGATGGGAATATCAGCTCTCAAGCACTAAGTGTAAATAAATAAATAGAAAAGAGACTGAGCACGGCCTATCTATTAATAACGGAACCCTATGCCCAAAGCCCAATCCATGAGCTCCCATAAAAAAAAAAAAAAATGCTCTACTTTTTAACCGAAACAATAAAAATGCTACTCTCACCTTTTGATTCGAGTACACCATTACTTTTGTTCTCTGTTATATTGAACAGTTACTCCACTTCACCGGTAAAGTAAATTTACGATTTATTTTATTTATTGTGATTTGATATTATTCCATCCAATTGTTATTCACACATGTCCCTCCATCATATTGTGAACTAAGCCCAGACCCGTGACCCACCAACATGTAAAAGAAGGAAAAAAAGCCTAAAAAATCGTTTTGCAGGATTGCCGCCGTATGCATCCGCGGTATTCCCGCAATTTCCAGTTTTCCTCCTCTCACAGAGGAGGAAAACTGGAAATTGCGAATTTATGAGGACGAAAACTGGAAAATGGGAATTTAACGCCCATGCCTGCAGCGTTAAGCTGCGTGAGTATCCAAATAAAGTCCCAGGACCTTTCCATTTCCAATTAACATAAAATAGAATGAAAGAATCCACAGTTGCATTTTTTCTTGGAGCTCATATACAGTGAACTCCCATATGATATGAATAGAGGGAAAAAAAATCACACAAGCTGACTTTGGCAATTGACACATGTGGAATTGATTTTCTAGTCGTTTTAATGTTTATACTTCCCCATAAATAAAAGTAGAAATATATAATTGGTCATCAAATAACTTCCTCATAATTAAAGAATAAAATCCGAGATATCACTCTATTAAAGCAATTCGCTCCTGTCTACAACTCCATCCTCAAACCTTCCAGCACTCGCAGTCTTTAATGATCACCGGTGTGATTCACTTGATAATAAATTCTTAAAAATTCAATTCAATGCAAACATAGGGGCCCTTAAGAGAACACACCTATGAAAGAAATTTTAAAAGCATTTAGTGTTATCACGTATGTAATCTAAAGCAATGACACGAGATTTTGCAATCTTGTAATCAACATCTAAACTTGGTTTTTGTTGACATGCTTAGATTTGGAAACTCTCTGGACCTAACCAACAAGCCGAAGGACTGATGGAACTGGTCAAATCAAGCACGACAACAATTTAGGACCGTAGCTAAACACCACATAGTTGCTTACATGCAAAGAAAATCAGTGATGTGTCGACTACTAGGGCATGTTTGTAGGGTTGCAAACGGAACGGTTCCGGATCGGAACCATAGTGGGCCCGGACACGTTTCTAAATAACGGTTCCGGATCCGGTCCTGACTCGGAACCTGTTTACTTGGTCCTAAACCCAGCTCCGATAGGAAAACCCAGATCCGGGTCCACCTAGAAGACTGGAATCTAGTTCCAAAATCGATTCTAATTTATCTTTTTCCTTCATTTTTCTTAAAACAAGGATATCATTCAGCTTATAACAGTGCGTCAAAGTCTACTACCTCTAATATTGTATATAAAATTTTTTAAGAAAAAGTTGATTTTGAGGTACAATTTGCAATATCAAACGCTCATGAGCCAGGTCCCGGGTCCACATGTCGGAACCCGTTTGGACCCGGACCCGTTTATCAATCGGAACCTAAATTAGGTTACGGACCCGGCCCCGGACCCGTTTATGAATAATCGGAACCTAAAATAGATTCCAGACCCGGTTTTTTTACAGGTCGGAACTTTCGGGTAATCGGATACCCATTTGCAACCCTACACGTCTGCGAGTATAGGCTTTTTTCTTTTTTTGTCCAGTTTAAATGAAGGTTTCGCTGGTTTCACGTATATTATCAACCGTAGATATTCGGATCTTTGGTTTCTTATGGTAACAATTATGCACCCTATATAAAAGAATCAATAATTTCGTAGAACCCAAGATACATTTAGTTTGGAAATTTCTCAGAAAATTTAGGCCGTGCATGGCCATGAGATTGTTAAACACATACATAATTGTCATGGGCTGCATTCTCACTTTAAGACCAGCAAAAACGTCGTGCAATGCCTGGATTAAATAATATATGAAATAAGAAAGAGAAGGTTAAACGATCGTAACAGAATGGTGAGTCAAATATATGTTGAATGTAATGAAAATAGATAGAGAGCTGTCAAAAGCAGTCTAAGAATGTCTCTTCTCTTTTTCTAGGCGATTCTAACGGAAAACGCCCCATATATAGGATTCCTGCTGACCAAAAAGGCTAGACACAAGTTAGCCCTAGCTAGCGCAAGCCTTTGAGAGTCCTTTTCGCCAACTCAGATAGGCCTACTCGGGAGACGGAGAGTGGTCTAGTTCGGACTAGATCAATTTGGTTAACCTATAATCATCCTAAATTGAGGCAAGCATGCCCTTACTGAATCTACTTTTCCATGTTCCGTCCATCTTGTACTTGGTTTGAGAGAGCCCATTCCGCCGCTACCTATTCCATAGTGATACCCACACGTCACCTGCAAGGATCCGATCCAAAAAGCCCAGATGCTGCTGATTTTTAAAGTAGGATTTAGTCACGAGTGGACACAGCCCTATTCGTCGACTTCTCACTCACGAACTATTTCATATTTTGTCAGCTTACTTTACCAGTTAAGTAAAGTTAAGGGCTAATACGAGAGACATTAAAAAGAGAGGGTCAAGTAAAAAAAAATATTAGGTTTCGAATACCATCTCTTCCATGAAAAAGAAAAGGTTAAAAGGACACTCTCTCATGCAAGAGAATGATAAAAAAAGACTAGGGGTGTTCGTTGACGAGGCAGGGCTATTCCGAGGAATGCCCAACAGCCACTTCTAAACTAGAAGCCTAAACCTGGCCCAAGCATGAGTCATGCCTGAAGTTGTTGGCCCGAACCCAAGCCGCATGGAAATGATGAAGCCCGAGCCCGACCTATAGAAAGAGAATTAAGCTTCTTGCCAAGTCCTAAGCCAACACAGCTGCTCTGGTCATATCACCTTCTCTTTGAGGTCATGGGCTTGAGTCCCCGCATTGCTGCTCCCTCCCTCCGTCATAAGTATATATAAATATATATATTTGGGCGGGATGGGAATATCAGCTCTCAAGCACTAAGTGTAAATAAATAAATAAATAAATAAATAAATAAAAAAGAGACTGAGCACGGCCTATCTATTAATAACTGAACCCTATGCCCAAAGCCCAATCCATGAGCTCCCATAAAAAATAAAAAATAAAAAAAGAAAAATAAAAAATAAAAAAAATGCTCTACTTTTTAACAGAAACAATAAAAATGCTACTCTCACTTTTTGATTCGAGTACACCATTACTTTTATTCTCTGTTATATTGAACAGTTACTCCACTTCACCGGTAAAGTAAATTTACGATTTATTTTATTTATTATGATTTGATATTATTCCATCCAATTGTTATTCACACATGTCCCTCCATCATAATGTGAACTAAGCCCAGACCCGTGACCCACCAACATGTAAATGAAGGAAAAAAAGCCTAAAAAATCGTTTTGCAGGACTGCCGCCGTATGCATCCGCGGTATTCCTGCAATTTCCAGTTTTCCTCCTCTCACAGAGGAGGAAAACCGGAAATTGCGAATTTATGAGGACGAAAACTGGAAAATGGGAATTTAATGCCCATGCCAGCAGCGTTAAGCTGCGTGAGTATCCAAATAAAGTCCCAGGACCTTTCCATTTCCAATTAACAAAAAATAGAATGAAAGAATCCACAGTTGCTTTTTTCTTGGAGCTCATATATAGTGAACTCCCATATGATATGAATAGAGGGAAAAAAAATCACACAAGCTGACTTTGGCAATTGACACATGTGGAATTGATTTTCTAGTCGTTTTAATGTTTATACTTCCCCATAAATAAAAGTAGAAATATATAAATGGTCATCAAATAACTTCCTCATAATTAAAGAATAAAATCCGAGATATCACTCTATTAAAGCAATTTGCTCCTGTCTACAACTCCATCCTCAAACCTTCCATCACTCGCAGTCTTTAATGATCACCGGTGTGATTCACTTGATAATAAATTCTTAAAAATTCAATTCAATGCAAACATAGGGGCCCTTAAGAGAACACACCTATGAAAGAAATTTTAAAAGCACTTAGTGTTATCACGTATGTAATCTAAAGCAATGACACGAGATTTTGCAATCTTGTAATCAACATCTAAACTTGGTTTTCGTTGACATGCTTAGATTTGGAAACTCTCTGGACCTAACCAACAAGCCGAAGGACTGATGGAACTGGTCAAATCAAGCACGACAACAATTTAGGACGGTAGCTAAACACCACATAGTTGCTTACATGCACAGAAAATCAGTGATGTGTCGACTACTAGGGCATGTTTGTAGGGTTGCAAACGGAACGGTTCCGGATCGGAACCATAGTGGGCTCGGACACGTTTCTAAATAACGGTTCCGGATCCGGTCCTGACTCGGAACCTGTTTAGTTGGTCCTAAACCCGGCTCCGATAGGAAAACCCAGATCCGGGTCCACCTAGAAGACTGGAATCTAGTTCCAAAATCGATTCTAATTTATCTTTTTCCTTCATTTTTCTTAAAACAAGCATATCATTCAGCTTATAACAGTGCGTCAAAGTCTACTGCCTATAATATTGTATATAAAAATGTCCAAGAAAAAGTTGATTTTGAGGTACAATTTGCAATATCAAACGCTCATGATCCGGGTCCCGGGTCCACATGTCGGAACCCGTTTGGACCCGGACCCGTTTATCAATCGGAACCTAAATTAGGTTACGGACCCGGCCCCGGACCCGTTTATGAATAATCGGAACCTAAAATAGGTTCCAGACCCGGTTTTTTTACAGGTCGGAACTTTCGGGTAATCGGATACCCGTTTGCAACCCTACACGTCTGCGAGTATAGGCTTTTTTCTTTTTTTGTCCAGTTGAAATGAAGGTTTCGATGGTTTCACTTATATTCTCAACCGTAGATATTAGGATCTTTGGTTTCTTATGGTAACAATTATACACCCTGTATAAAAGAATCAATAATTTCGTAGAACCCAAGATACATTTAGTTTGCAAATTTCTCAGAAAATTTAGGCCGTGCATGGCCATGAGATTGTTAAACACATACATAATTGTCATGGGCTGCATTCTCACTTTAAGACCAGCAAAAACGTCGTGCAATGCCTGGATTAAATAATATATGAAATAAGAAAGAGAAGGTTAAACGATCGTAACAGAATGGTGAGTCAAATATATGTTGAATGTAATGAAAATAGATAGAGAGCTGTCAAAAGCAGTCTAAGAATGTCTCTTCTCTTTTTCTAGGCGATTCTAACGGGAAACGCCCCATATATAGGATTCCTGCTGACCAAAAAGGGCAGACACAAGTTAGCCCTAGCTAGCGCAAGCCTTTGAGAGTCCTTTTCGCCAACTCAGATAGGCCTACTCGGGAGACGGAGAGTGGTCTAGTTCGGACTAGATCAATTTGGTTAACCTATAATCATCCTAAATTGAGGCAAGCATGCCCTTACTGAATCTACTTTTCCATGTTCCGTCCATCTTGTACTTGGTTTGAGAGAGCCCATTCCGCCGCTACCTATTCCATAGTGATACCCACACGTCACCTGCAAGGATCCGATCCAAAAAGCCCAGATGCTGCTGATTTTTAAAGTAGGATTTAGTCACGAGTGGACACAGCCCTATTCGTCGACTTCTCACTCACGAACTATTTCATATTTTGTCAGCTTACTTTACCAGTTAAGTAAAGTGAAGGGCTAATACGAGAGACATTAAAAAGAGAGGGTCAAGTAAAAAAAAATATTAGGTTTCGAATACCATCTCTTCCATGAAAAAAAAGGTTAAAAGGACACTCTCTCATGCAAGAGAATGATAGAAAAAGACTAGGGGTGTTCGTTGACGAGGCAGGGCTATTCCGAGGAATGCCCAACAGCCACTTCTAAACTAGAAGCCTAAACCTGGCCCAAGCATGAGTCATGCCTGAAGTTGTTGGCCCGAACCCAAGCCGCATGGAAATGATGAAGCCCGAGCCCGACCTATAGAAAGAGAATTAAGCTTCTTGCCAAGTCCTAAGCCAACACAGCTGCTCTGGTCATATCACCTTCTCTTTGAGGTCATGGGCTTGAGTCCCCGCATTGCTGCTCCCTCCCTCCCTCATAAATATATATAAATATATATATTTGGGCGGGATGGGAATATCAGCTCTCAAGCACTAAGTGTAAATAAATAAATAAATAAATAAAAAAGAGACTGAGCACGGCCTATCTATTAATAACTGAACCCTATGCCCAAAGCCCAATCCATGAGCTCCCATAAAAAATAAAAAATAAAAAATAAAAAATAAAAAATAAAAAAATGCTCTACTTTTTAACAGAAACAATAAAAATGCTACTCTCACCTTTTGATTCGAGTACACCATTACTTTTGTTCTCTGTTATATTGAACAGTTACTCCACTTCACCGGTAAAGTAAATTTACGATTTATTTTATTTATTGTGATTTGATATTATTCCATCCAATTGTTATTCACACATGTCCCTCCATCATATTGTGAACTCAGCCCAGACCCGTGACCCACCAACATGTAAAAGAAGGAAAAAAGGCCTAAAAAATCATTTTGCAGGATTGCCGCCGTATGCATCTGCGGTATTCCTGCAATTTCCAGTTTTCCTCCTCTCACAGAGGAGGAAAACCGGAAATTGCGAATTTATGAGGACGAAAACTGGAAAATGGGAATTTAACGCCCATGCCGGCAGCGTTAAGCTGCGTGAGTATCCAAATAAAGTCCCATGACCTTTCCATTTCCAATTAACATAAAATAGAATGAAAGAATCCACAGTTGCGTTTTTTCTTGGAGCTCATATATAGTGAACTCCCATATGATATGAATAGAGGGAAAAAAAATCACACAAGCTGACTCTGGCAATTGACACATGTGGAATTGATTTTCTAGTCGTTTTAATGTTTATACTTCCCCATAAATAAAAGTAGAAATATATAAATGGTCATCAAATAACTTCCTCATAATTAAAGAATAAAATCCGAGATATCACTCTATTAAAGCAATTTGCTCCTGTCTACAACTCCATCCTCAAACCTTCCATCACTCGCAGTCTTTAATGATCACCGGTGTGATTCACTTGATAATAAATTCTTAAAAATTCAATTCAATGCAAACATAGGGGCCCTTAAGAGAACACACCTATGAAAGAAATTTTAAAAGCACTTAGTGTTATCACGTATGTAATCTAAAGCAATGACACGAGATTTTGCAATCTTGTAATCAACATCTAAACTTGGTTTTCGTTGACATGCTTAGATTTGGAAACTCTCTGGACCTAACCAACAAGCCGAAGGACTGATGGAACTGGTCAAATCAAGCACGACAACAATTTAGGACCGTAGCTAAACACCACATAGTTGCTTACATGCACAGAAAATCAGTGATGTGTCGACTACTAGGGCATGTTTGTAGGGTTGCAAACGGAACGGTTCCGGATCGGAACCATAGTGGGCCCGGACACGTTTCTAAATAACGGTTCCGGATCCGGTCCTGACTCGGAACCTGTTTACTTGGTCCTAAACCCGGCTCCGATAGGAAAACCCAGATCCGGGTCCACCTAGAAGACTGGAATCTAGTTCCAAAATCAATTCTAATTTATCTTTTTCATTCATTTTTCTTAAAACAAGCATATCATTCAGCTTATAACAGTGCGTCAAAGCTACTGCCTCTAATATTGTATATAAAAATGTCCATGAAAAAGTTGATTTTGAGGTACAATTTGCAATATGAAACGCTCATGAGCCGGGTCCGGGTCCACATGTCGGAACCCGTTTGGACCCGGACCCGTTTATCAATCGGAACCTAAATTAGGTTACGGACCCGGCCCCGGACCCGTTTATGTATAATCGGAACCTAAAATAGGTTCCAGACCCGGTTTTTTTACAGGTCGGAACTTTCGGGTAATCGGATACCCGTTTGCAACCCTACACGTCTGCGAGTATAGGCTTTTTTCTTCTTTTGTCCAGTTGAAATGAAGGTTTCGCTGGTTTCACGTATATTCTCAACCGTAGATATTAGGATCTTTGGTTTCTTATGGTAACAATTATGCACCCTGTATAAAAGAATCAATAATTTCGTAGAACCCAAGATACATTTAGTTTGGAAATTTCTCAGAAAATTTAGGCCGTGCATGGCCATGAGATTGTTAAACACATACATAATTGTCATGGGCTGCATTCTCACTTTAAGACCAGCAAAAACGTCGTGCAATGCCTGGATTAAATAATATATGAAATAAGAAAGAGAAGGTTAAACGATCGTAACAGAATGGTGAGTCAAATATATGTTGAATGTAATGAAAATAGATAGAGAGCTGTCAAAAGCAGTCTAAGAATGTCTCTTCTCTTTTTCTAGGCGATTCTAACGGGAAACGCCCCATATATAGGATTCCTGCTGACCAAAAAGGCCAGACACAAGTTAGCCCTAGCTAGCGCAAGCCTTTGAGAGTCCTTTTCGCCAACTCAGATAGGCCTACTCGGGAGACGGAGAGTGGTCTAGTTCGGACTAGATCAATTTGGTTAACCTATAATCATCCTAAATTGAGGCAAGCATGCCCTTACTGAATCTATTTTTCCATGTTCCGTCCATCTTGTACTTGGTTTGAGAGAGCCCATTCCGCTGCTACCTATTCCATAGTGATACCCACACGTCACCTGCAAGGATCCGATCCAAAAAGCCCAGATGTTGCTGATTTTTAAAGTAGGATTTAGTCACGAGTGGACACAGCCCTATTCGTCGACTTCTCACTCACGAACTATTTCATATTTTGTCAGCTTACTTTACCAGTTAAGTAAAGTGAAGGGCTAATACGAGAGACATTAAAAAGAGAGGGTCAAGTAAAAAAAAATATTAGGTTTCGAATACCATCTCTTCCATGAAAAAAAAGGTTAAAAGGACACTCTCTCATGCAAGAGAATGATAGAAAAAGACTAGGGGTGTTCGTTGACGAGGCAGGGCTATTCCGAGGAATGCCCAACAGCCACTTCTAAACTAGAAGCCTAAACCTGGCCCAAGCATGAGTCATGCCTGAAGTTGTTGGCCCGAACCCAAGCCGCATGGAAATGATGAAGCCCGAGCCCGACCTATAGAAAGAGAATTAAGCTTCTTGCCAAGTCCTAAGCCAACACAGCTGCTCTGGTCATATCACCTTCTCTTTGAGGTCATGGGCTTGAGTCCCCGCATTGCTGCTCCCTCCCTCCCTCATAAATATATATAAATATATATATTTGGGCGGGATGGGAATATCAGCTCTCAAGCACTAAGTGTAAATAAATAAATAAAAAAGAGACTGAGCACGGCCTATCTATTAATAACTGAACCCTATGCCCAAAGCCCAATCCATGAGCTCCCATAAAAAATAAAAAATAAAAAATAAAAAATAAAAAAAATGCTCTACTTTTTAACAGAAACAATAAAAATGCTACTCTCACCTTTTGATTCGAGTACACCATTACTTTTGTTCTCTGTTATATTGAACAGTTACTCCACTTCACCGGTAAAGTAAATTTACGATTTATTTTATTTATTGTGATTTGATATTATTCCATCCAATTGTTATTCACACATGTCCCTCCATCATATTGTGAACTAAGCCCAGACCCGTGACCCACCAACATGTAAAAGAAGGAAAAAAAGCCTAAAAAATCATTTTGCAGGATTGCCGCCGTATGCATCCGCGGTATTCCTGCAATTTCCAGTTTTCCTCCTCTCACAGAGGAGGAAAACCGGAAATTGCGAATTTATGAGGACGAAAACTGGAAAATGGGAATTTAACGCCCATGCCGGCAGCGTTAAGCTGCGTGAGTATCCAAATAAAGTCCCAGGACCGTTCCATTTCCAATTAACATAAAATAGAATGAAAGAATCCACAGTTGCGTTTTTTCTTGGAGCTCATATATAGTGAACTCCCATATGATATGAATAGAGGGAAAAAAAATCACACAAGCTGACTCTGGCAATTGACACATGTGGAATTGATTTTCTAGTCGTTTTAATGTTTATACTTCCCCATAAATAAAAGTAGAAATATATAAATGGTCATCAAATAACTTCCTCATAATTAAAGAATAAAATCCGAGATATCACTCTATTAAAGCAATTTGCTCCTGTCTACAACTCCATCCTCAAACCTTCCATCACTCGCAGTCTTTAATGATCACCGGTGTGATTCACTTGATAATAAATTCTTAAAAATTCAATTCAATGCAAACATAGGGGCCCTTAAGAGAGCACACCTATGAAAGAAATTTTAAAAGCACTTAGTGTTATCACGTATGTAATCTAAAGCAATGACACGAGATTTTGCAATCTTGTAATCAACATCTAAACTTGGTTTTCGTTGACATGCTTAGATTTGGAAACTCTCTGGACCTAACCAACAAGCCGAAGGACTGATGGAACTGGTCAAATCAAGCACGACAACAATTTAGGACCGTAGCTAAACACCACATAGTTGCTTACATGCAAAGAAAATCAGTGATGTGTCGACTACTAGGGCATGTTTGTAGGGTTGCAAACGGAACGGTTCCGGATCGGAACCATAGTGGGCCCGGACACGTTTCTAAATAACGGTTCCGGATCCGGTCCTGACTCGGAACCTGTTTACTTGGTCCTAAACCCGGCTCCGATAGGAAAACCCAGATCCGGGTCCACCTAGAAGACTGGAATCTAATTCCAAAATCGATTCTAATTTATCTTTTTCCTTCATTTTTCTTAAAACAAGCATATCATTCAGCTTATAACAGTGCGTCAAAGTCTACTGCCTCTAATATTGTATATAAAAATGTCCAAGAAAAAGTTGATTTTGAGGTACAATTTGCAATATCAAACGCTCATGAGCCGGGTCCGGGTCCACATGTCGGAACCCGTTTGGACCCGGACCCGTTTATCAATCGGAACCTAAATTAGGTTACGGACCCGGCCCCGGACCCGTTTATGAATAATCGGAACCTAAAATAGGTTCCAGACCCGGTTTTTTTACAGGTCGGAACTTTCGTGTAATCGGATACCCGTTTGCAACCCTACACGTCTGCGAGTATAGGCTTTTTTCTTCTTTTGTCCAGTTGAAATGAAGGTTTCGCTGGTTTCACGTATATTCTCAACCGTAGATATTAGGATCTTTGGTTTCTTAAGGTAACAATTATGCACCCTGTATAAAAGAATCACTAATTTCGTAGAACCCAAGATACATTTAGTTTGGAAATTTCTCAGAAAATTTAGGCCGTGCATGGCCATGAGATTGTTAAACACATACATAATTGTCATGGGCTGCATTCTCACTTTAAGACCAGCAAAAACGTCGTGCAATGCCTGGATTAAATAATATATGAAATAAGAAAGAGAAGGTTAAACGATCGTAACAGAATGGTGAGTCAAATATATGTTGAATGTAATGAAAATAGATAGAGAGCTGTCAAAAGCAGTCTAAGAATGTCTCTTCTCTTTTTCTAGGCGATTCTAACGGGAAACGCCCCATATATAGGATTCCTGCTGACCAAAAAGGCCAGACACAAGTTAGCCCTAGCTAGCGCAAGCCTTTGAGAGTCCTTTTCGCCAACTCAGATAGGCCTACTCGGGAGACGGAGAGTGGTCTAGTTCGGACTAGATCAATTTGGTTAACCTATAATCATCCTAAATTGAGGCAAGCATGCCCTTACTGAATCTATTTTTCCATGTTCCGTCCATCTTGTACTTGGTTTGAGAGAGCCCATTCCGCTGCTACCTATTCCATAGTGATACCCACACGTCACCTGCAAGGATCCGATCCAAAAAGCCCAGATGTTGCTGATTTTTAAAGTAGGATTTAGTCACGAGTGGACACAGCCCTATTCGTCGACTTCTCACTCACGAACTATTTCATATTTTGTCAGCTTACTTTACCAGTTAAGTAAAGTGAAGGGCTAATACGAGAGACATTAAAAAGAGAGGGTCAAGTAAAAAAAAATATTAGGTTTCGAATACCATCTCTTCCATGAAAAAAAAGGTTAAAAGGACACTCTCTCATGCAAGAGAATGATAGAAAAAGACTAGGGGTGTTCGTTGACGAGGCAGGGCTATTCCGAGGAATGCCCAACAGCCACTTCTAAACTAGAAGCCTAAACCTGGCCCAAGCATGAGTCATGCCTGAAGTTGTTGGCCCGAACCCAAGCCGCATGGAAATGATGAAGCCCGAGCCCGACCTATAGAAAGAGAATTAAGCTTCTTGCCAAGTCCTAAGCCAACACAGCTGCTCTGGTCATATCACCTTCTCTTTGAGGTCATGGGCTTGAGTCCCCGCATTGCTGCTCCCTCCCTCCCTCATAAATATATATAAATATATATATTTGGGCGGGATGGGAATATCAGCTCTCAAGCACTAAGTGTAAATAAATAAATAAAAAAGAGACTGAGCACGGCCTATCTATTAATAACTGAACCCTATGCCCAAAGCCCAATCCATGAGCTCCCATAAAAAATAAAAAATAAAAAATAAAAAATAAAAAAAATGCTCTACTTTTTAACAGAAACAATAAAAATGCTACTCTCACCTTTTGATTCGAGTACACCATTACTTTTGTTCTCTGTTATATTGAACAGTTACTCCACTTCACCGGTAAAGTAAATTTACGATTTATTTTATTTATTGTGATTTGATATTATTCCATCCAATTGTTATTCACACATGTCCCTCCATCATATTGTGAACTAAGCCCAGACCCGTGACCCACCAACATGTAAAAGAAGGAAAAAAAGCCTAAAAAATCATTTTGCAGGATTGCCGCCGTATGCATCCGCGGTATTCCTGCAATTTCCAGTTTTCCTCCTCTCACAGAGGAGGAAAACCGGAAATTGCGAATTTATGAGGACGAAAACTGGAAAATGGGAATTTAACGCCCATGCCGGCAGCGTTAAGCTGCGTGAGTATCCAAATAAAGTCCCAGGACCGTTCCATTTCCAATTAACATAAAATAGAATGAAAGAATCCACAGTTGCGTTTTTTCTTGGAGCTCATATATAGTGAACTCCCATATGATATGAATAGAGGGAAAAAAAATCACACAAGCTGACTCTGGCAATTGACACATGTGGAATTGATTTTCTAGTCGTTTTAATGTTTATACTTCCCCATAAATAAAAGTAGAAATATATAAATGGTCATCAAATAACTTCCTCATAATTAAAGAATAAAATCCGAGATATCACTCTATTAAAGCAATTTGCTCCTGTCTACAACTCCATCCTCAAACCTTCCATCACTCGCAGTCTTTAATGATCACCGGTGTGATTCACTTGATAATAAATTCTTAAAAATTCAATTCAATGCAAACATAGGGGCCCTTAAGAGAGCACACCTATGAAAGAAATTTTAAAAGCACTTAGTGTTATCACGTATGTAATCTAAAGCAATGACACGAGATTTTGCAATCTTGTAATCAACATCTAAACTTGGTTTTCGTTGACATGCTTAGATTTGGAAACTCTCTGGACCTAACCAACAAGCCGAAGGACTGATGGAACTGGTCAAATCAAGCACGACAACAATTTAGGACCGTAGCTAAACACCACATAGTTGCTTACATGCAAAGAAAATCAGTGATGTGTCGACTACTAGGGCATGTTTGTAGGGTTGCAAACGGAACGGTTCCGGATCGGAACCATAGTGGGCCCGGACACGTTTCTAAATAACGGTTCCGGATCCGGTCCTGACTCGGAACCTGTTTACTTGGTCCTAAACCCGGCTCCGATAGGAAAACCCAGATCCGGGTCCACCTAGAAGACTGGAATCTAATTCCAAAATCGATTCTAATTTATCTTTTTCCTTCATTTTTCTTAAAACAAGCATATCATTCAGCTTATAACAGTGCGTCAAAGTCTACTGCCTCTAATATTGTATATAAAAATGTCCAAGAAAAAGTTGATTTTGAGGTACAATTTGCAATATCAAACGCTCATGAGCCGGGTCCGGGTCCACATGTCGGAACCCGTTTGGACCCGGACCCGTTTATCAATCGGAACCTAAATTAGGTTACGGACCCGGCCCCGGACCCGTTTATGAATAATCGGAACCTAAAATAGGTTCCAGACCCGGTTTTTTTACAGGTCGGAACTTTCGTGTAATCGGATACCCGTTTGCAACCCTACACGTCTGCGAGTATAGGCTTTTTTCTTCTTTTGTCCAGTTGAAATGAAGGTTTCGCTGGTTTCACGTATATTCTCAACCGTAGATATTAGGATCTTTGGTTTCTTAAGGTAACAATTATGCACCCTGTATAAAAGAATCACTAATTTCGTAGAACCCAAGATACATTTAGTTTGGAAATTTCTCAGAAAATTTAGGCCGTGCATGGCCATGAGATTGTTAAACACATACATAATTGTCATGGGCTGCATTCTCACTTTAAGACCAGCAAAAACGTCGTGCAATGCCTGGATTAAATAATATATGAAATAAGAAAGAGAAGGTTAAACGATCGTAACAGAATGGTGAGTCAAATATATGTTGAATGTAATGAAAATAGATAGAGAGCTGTCAAAAGCAGTCTAAGAATGTCTCTTCTCTTTTTCTAGGCGATTCTAACGGGAAACGCCCCATATATAGGATTCCTGCTGACCAAAAAGGCCAGACACAAGTTAGCCCTAGCTAGCGCAAGCCTTTGAGAGTCCTTTTCGCCAACTCAGATAGGCCTACTCGGGAGACGGAGAGTGGTCTAGTTCGGACTAGATCAATTTGGTTAACCTATAATCATCCTAAATTGAGGCAAGCATGCCCTTACTGAATCTATTTTTCCATGTTCCGTCCATCTTGTACTTGGTTTGAGAGAGCCCATTCCGCTGCTACCTATTCCATAGTGATACCCACACGTCACCTGCAAGGATCCGATCCAAAAAGCCCAGATGTTGCTGATTTTTAAAGTAGGATTTAGTCACGAGTGGACACAGCCCTATTCGTCGACTTCTCACTCACGAACTATTTCATATTTTGTCAGCTTACTTTACCAGTTAAGTAAAGTGAAGGGCTAATACGAGAGACATTAAAAAGAGAGGGTCAAGTAAAAAAAAATATTAGGTTTCGAATACCATCTCTTCCATGAAAAAAAAGGTTAAAAGGACACTCTCTCATGCAAGAGAATGATAGAAAAAGACTAGGGGTGTTCGTTGACGAGGCAGGGCTATTCCGAGGAATGCCCAACAGCCACTTCTAAACTAGAAGCCTAAACCTGGCCCAAGCATGAGTCATGCCTGAAGTTGTTGGCCCGAACCCAAGCCGCATGGAAATGATGAAGCCCGAGCCCGACCTATAGAAAGAGAATTAAGCTTCTTGCCAAGTCCTAAGCCAACACAGCTGCTCTGGTCATATCACCTTCTCTTTGAGGTCATGGGCTTGAGTCCCCGCATTGCTGCTCCCTCCCTCCCTCATAAATATATATAAATATATATATTTGGGCGGGATGGGAATATCAGCTCTCAAGCACTAAGTGTAAATAAATAAATAAAAAAGAGACTGAGCACGGCCTATCTATTAATAACTGAACCCTATGCCCAAAGCCCAATCCATGAGCTCCCATAAAAAATAAAAAATAAAAAATAAAAAATAAAAAAAATGCTCTACTTTTTAACAGAAACAATAAAAATGCTACTCTCACCTTTTGATTCGAGTACACCATTACTTTTGTTCTCTGTTATATTGAACAGTTACTCCACTTCACCGGTAAAGTAAATTTACGATTTATTTTATTTATTGTGATTTGATATTATTCCATCCAATTGTTATTCACACATGTCCCTCCATCATATTGTGAACTAAGCCCAGACCCGTGACCCACCAACATGTAAAAGAAGGAAAAAAAGCCTAAAAAATCATTTTGCAGGATTGCCGCCGTATGCATCCGCGGTATTCCTGCAATTTCCAGTTTTCCTCCTCTCACAGAGGAGGAAAACCGGAAATTGCGAATTTATGAGGACGAAAACTGGAAAATGGGAATTTAACGCCCATGCCGGCAGCGTTAAGCTGCGTGAGTATCCAAATAAAGTCCCAGGACCTTTCCATTTCCAATTAACATAAAATAGAATGAAAGAATCCACAGTTGCGTTTTTTCTTGGAGCTCATATATAGTGAACTCCCATATGATATGAATAGAGGGAAAAAAAATCACACAAGCTGACTCTGGCAATTGACACATGTGGAATTGATTTTCTAGTCGTTTTAATGTTTATACTTCCCCATAAATAAAAGTAGAAATATATAAATGGTCATCAAATAACTTCCTCATAATTAAAGAATAAAATCCGAGATATCACTCTATTAAAGCAATTTGCTCCTGTCTACAACTCCATCCTCAAACCTTCCATCACTCGCAGTCTTTAATGATCACCGGTGTGATTCACTTGATAATAAATTCTTAAAAATTCAATTCAATGCAAACATAGGGGCCCTTAAGAGAGCACACCTATGAAAGAAATTTTAAAAGCACTTAGTGTTATCACGTATGTAATCTAAAGCAATGACACGAGATTTTGCAATCTTGTAATCAACATCTAAACTTGGTTTTCGTTGACATGCTTAGATTTGGAAACTCTCTGGACCTAACCAACAAGCCGAAGGACTGATGGAACTGGTCAAATCAAGCACGGCAACAATTTAGGACCGTAGCTAAACACCACATAGTTGCTTACATGCACAGAAAATCAGTGATGTGTCGACTACTAGGGCATGTTTGTAGGGTTGCAAACGGAACGGTTCCGGATCGGAACCATAGTGGGCCCGGACACGTTTCTAAATAACGGTTCCGGATCCGGTCCTGACTCGGAACCTGTTTACTTGGTCCTAAACCCGGCTCCGATAGGAAAACCCAGATCCGGGTCCACCTAGAAGACTGGAATCTAGTTCCAAAATCGATTCTAATTTATCTTTTTCCTTCATTTTTCTTAAAACAAGCATATCATTCAGCTTATAACAGTGCGTCAAAGTCTACTGCCTCTAATATTGTATATAAAAATGTCCAAGAAAAAGTTGATTTTGAGGTACAATTTGCAATATCAAACGCTCATGAGCCGGGTCCGGGTCCACATGTCGGAACCCGTTTGGACCCGGACCCGTTTATCAATCGGAACCTAAATTAGGTTACGGACCCGGCCCCGGACCCGTTTATGAATAATCGGAACCTAAAATAGGTTCCAGACCCGGTTTTTTTACAGGTCGGAACTTTCGTGTAATCGGATACCCGTTTGCAACCCTACACGTCTGCGAGTATAGGCTTTTTTCTTCTTTTGTCCAGTTGAAATGAAGGTTTCGCTGGTTTCACGTATATTCTCAACCGTAGATATTAGGATCTTTGGTTTCTTAAGGTAACAATTATGCACCCTGTATAAAAGAATCACTAATTTCGTAGAACCCAAGATACATTTAGTTTGGAAATTTCTCAGAAAATTTAGGCCGTGCATGGCCATGAGATTGTTAAACACATACATAATTGTCATGGGCTGCATTCTCACTTTAAGACCAGCAAAAACGTCGTGCAATGCCTGGATTAAATAATATATGAAATAAGAAAGAGAAGGTTAAACGATCGTAACAGAATGGTGAGTCAAATATATGTTGAATGTAATGAAAATAGATAGAGAGCTGTCAAAAGCAGTCTAAGAATGTCTCTTCTCTTTTTCTAGGCGATTCTAACGGGAAACGCCCCATATATAGGATTCCTGCTGACCAAAAAGGCCAGACACAAGTTAGCCCTAGCTAGCGCAAGCCTTTGAGAGTCCTTTTCGCCAACTCAGATAGGCCTACTCGGGAGACGGAGAGTGGTCTAGTTCGGACTAGATCAATTTGGTTAACCTATAATCATCCTAAATTGAGGCAAGCATGCCCTTACTGAATCTATTTTTCCATGTTCCGTCCATCTTGTACTTGGTTTGAGAGAGCCCATTCCGCTGCTACCTATTCCATAGTGATACCCACACGTCACCTGCAAGGATCCGATCCAAAAAGCCCAGATGTTGCTGATTTTTAAAGTAGGATTTAGTCACGAGTGGACACAGCCCTATTCGTCGACTTCTCACTCACGAACTATTTCATATTTTGTCAGCTTACTTTACCAGTTAAGTAAAGTGAAGGGCTAATACGAGAGACATTAAAAAGAGAGGGTCAAGTAAAAAAAAATATTAGGTTTCGAATACCATCTCTTCCATGAAAAAAAAGGTTAAAAGGACACTCTCTCATGCAAGAGAATGATAGAAAAAGACTAGGGGTGTTCGTTGACGAGGCAGGGCTATTCCGAGGAATGCCCAACAGCCACTTCTAAACTAGAAGCCTAAACCTGGCCCAAGCATGAGTCATGCCTGAAGTTGTTGGCCCGAACCCAAGCCGCATGGAAATGATGAAGCCCGAGCCCGACCTATAGAAAGAGAATTAAGCTTCTTGCCAAGTCCTAAGCCAACACAGCTGCTCTGGTCATATCACCTTCTCTTTGAGGTCATGGGCTTGAGTCCCCGCATTGCTGCTCCCTCCCTCCCTCATAAATATATATAAATATATATATTTGGGCGGGATGGGAATATCAGCTCTCAAGCACTAAGTGTAAATAAATAAATAAAAAAGAGACTGAGCACGGCCTATCTATTAATAACTGAACCCTATGCCCAAAGCCCAATCCATGAGCTCCCATAAAAAATAAAAAATAAAAAATAAAAAATTAAAAATAAAAAATAAAAAAAATGCTCTACTTTTTAACAGAAACAATAAAAATGCTACTCTCACCTTTTGATTCGAGTACACCATTACTTTTGTTCTCTGTTATATTGAACAGTTACTCCACTTCACCGGTAAAGTAAATTTACGATTTATTTTATTTATTGTGATTTGATATTATTCCATCCAATTGTTATTCACACATGTCCCTCCATCATATTGTGAACTAAGCCCAGACCCGTGACCCACCAACATGTAAAAGAAGGAAAAAAAGCCTAAAAAATCATTTTGCAGGATTGCCGCCGTATGCATCCGCGGTATTCCTGCAATTTCCAGTTTTCCTCCTCTCACAGAGGAGGAAAACCGGAAATTGCGAATTTATGAGGACGAAAACTGGAAAATGGGAATTTAACGCCCATGCCGGCAGCGTTAAGCTGCGTGAGTATCCAAATAAAGTCCCAGGACCTTTCCATTTCCAATTAACATAAAATAGAATGAAAGAATCCACAGTTGCGTTTTTTCTTGGAGCTCATATATAGTGAACTCCCATATGATATGAATAGAGGGAAAAAAAATCACACAAGCTGACTCTGGCAATTGACACATGTGGAATTGATTTTCTAGTCGTTTTAATGTTTATACTTCCCCATAAATAAAAGTAGAAATATATAAATGGTCATCAAATAACTTCCTCATAATTAAAGAATAAAATCCGAGATATCACTCTATTAAAGCAATTTGCTCCTGTCTACAACTCCATCCTCAAACCTTCCATCACTCGCAGTCTTTAATGATCACCGGTGTGATTCACTTGATAATAAATTCTTAAAAATTCAATTCAATGCAAACATAGGGGCCCTTAAGAGAGCACACCTATGAAAGAAATTTTAAAAGCACTTAGTGTTATCACGTATGTAATCTAAAGCAATGACACGAGATTTTGCAATCTTGTAATCAACATCTAAACTTGGTTTTCGTTGACATGCTTAGATTTGGAAACTCTCTGGACCTAACCAACAAGCCGAAGGACTGATGGAACTGGTCAAATCAAGCACGGCAACAATTTAGGACCGTAGCTAAACACCACATAGTTGCTTACATGCACAGAAAATCAGTGATGTGTCGACTACTAGGGCATGTTTGTAGGGTTGCAAACGGAACGGTTCCGGATCGGAACCATAGTGGGCCCGGACACGTTTCTAAATAACGGTTCCGGATCCGGTCCTGACTCGGAACCTGTTTACTTGGTCCTAAACCCGGCTCCGATAGGAAAACCCAGATCCGGGTCCACCTAGAAGACTGGAATCTAGTTCCAAAATCGATTCTAATTTATCTTTTTCCTTCATTTTTCTTAAAACAAGCATATCATTCAGCTTATAACAGTGCGTCAAAGTCTACTGCCTCTAATATTGTATATAAAAATGTCCAAGAAAAAGTTGATTTTGAGGTACAATTTGCAATATCAAACGCTCATGAGCCGGGTCCGGGTCCACATGTCGGAACCCGTTTGGACCCGGACCCGTTTATCAATCGGAACCTAAATTAGGTTACGGACCCGGCCCCGGACCCGTTTATGAATAATCGGAACCTAAAATAGGTTCCAGACCCGGTTTTTTTACAGGTCGGAACTTTCGTGTAATCGGATACCCGTTTGCAACCCTACACGTCTGCGAGTATAGGCTTTTTTCTTCTTTTGTCCAGTTGAAATGAAGGTTTCGCTGGTTTCACGTATATTCTCAACCGTAGATATTAGGATCTTTGGTTTCTTAAGGTAACAATTATGCACCCTGTATAAAAGAATCACTAATTTCGTAGAACCCAAGATACATTTAGTTTGGAAATTTCTCAGAAAATTTAGGCCGTGCATGGCCATGAGATTGTTAAACACATACATAATTGTCATGGGCTGCATTCTCACTTTAAGACCAGCAAAAACGTCGTGCCATGCCTGGATTAAATAATATATGAAATAAGAAAGAGAAGGTTAAACGATCGTAACAGAATGGTGAGTCAAATATATGTTGAATGTAATGAAAATAGATAGAGAGCTGTCAAAAGCAGTCTAAGAATGTCTCTTCTCTTTTTCTAGGCGATTCTAACGGGAAACGCCCCATATATAGGATTCCTGCTGACCAAAAAGGCCAGACACAAGTTAGCCCTAGCTAGCGCAAGCCTTTGAGAGTCCTTTTCGCCAACTCAGATAGGCCTACTCGGGAGACGGAGAGTGGTCTAGTTCGGACTAGATCAATTTGGTTAACCTATAATCATCCTAAATTGAGGCAAGCATGCCCTTACTGAATCTATTTTTCCATGTTCCGTCCATCTTGTACTTGGTTTGAGAGAGCCCATTCCGCTGCTACCTATTCCATAGTGATACCCACACGTCACCTGCAAGGATCCGATCCAAAAAGCCCAGATGTTGCTGATTTTTAAAGTAGGATTTAGTCACGAGTGGACACAGCCCTATTCGTCGACTTCTCACTCACGAACTATTTCATATTTTGTCAGCTTACTTTACCAGTTAAGTAAAGTGAAGGGCTAATACGAGAGACATTAAAAAGAGAGGGTCAAGTAAAAAAAAATATTAGGTTTCGAATACCATCTCTTCCATGAAAAAAAAGGTTAAAAGGACACTCTCTCATGCAAGAGAATGATAGAAAAAGACTAGGGGTGTTCGTTGACGAGGCAGGGCTATTCCGAGGAATGCCCAACAGCCACTTCTAAACTAGAAGCCTAAACCTGGCCCAAGCATGAGTCATGCCTGAAGTTGTTGGCCCGAACCCAAGCCGCATGGAAATGATGAAGCCCGAGCCCGACCTATAGAAAGAGAATTAAGCTTCTTGCCAAGTCCTAAGCCAACACAGCTGCTCTGGTCATATCACCTTCTCTTTGAGGTCATGGGCTTGAGTCCCCGCATTGCTGCTCCCTCCCTCCCTCATAAATATATATAAATATATATATTTGGGCGAGATGGGAATATCAGCTCTCAAGCACTAAGTGTAAATAAATAAATAAAAAAGAGACTGAGCACGGCCTATCTATTAATAACTGAACCCTATGCCCAAAGCCCAATCCATGAGCTCCCATAAAAAATAAAAAATAAAAAATAAAAAATAAAAAATAAAAAATAAAAAAAATGCTCTACTTTTTAACAGAAACAATAAAAATGCTACTCTCACCTTTTGATTCGAGTACACCATTACTTTTGTTCTCTGTTATATTGAACAGTTACTCCACTTCACCGGTAAAGTAAATTTACGATTTATTTTATTTATTGTGATTTGATATTATTCCATCCAATTGTTATTCACACATGTCCCTCCATCATATTGTGAACTAAGCCCAGACCCGTGACCCACCAACATGTAAAAGAAGGAAAAAAAGCCTAAAAAATCATTTTGCAGGATTGCCGCCGTATGCATCCGCGGTATTCCTGCAATTTCCAGTTTTCCTCCTCTCACAGAGGAGGAAAACCGGAAATTGCGAATTTATGAGGACGAAAACTGGAAAATGGGAATTTAACGCCCATGCCGGCAGCGTTAAGCTGCGTGAGTATCCAAATAAAGTCCCAGGACCTTTCCATTTCCAATTAACATAAAATAGAATGAAAGAATCCACAGTTGCGTTTTTTCTTGGAGCTCATATATAGTGAACTCCCATATGATATGAATAGAGGGAAAAAAAATCACACAAGCTGACTCTGGCAATTGACACATGTGGAATTGATTTTCTAGTCGTTTTAATGTTTATACTTCCCCATAAATAAAAGTAGAAATATATAAATGGTCATCAAATAACTTCCTCATAATTAAAGAATAAAATCCGAGATATCACTCTATTAAAGCAATTTGCTCCTGTCTACAACTCCATCCTCAAACCTTCCATCACTCGCAGTCTTTAATGATCACCGGTGTGATTCACTTGATAATAAATTCTTAAAAATTCAATTCAATGCAAACATAGGGGCCCTTAAGAGAGCACACCTATGAAAGAAATTTTAAAAGCACTTAGTGTTATCACGTATGTAATCTAAAGCAATGACACGAGATTTTGCAATCTTGTAATCAACATCTAAACTTGGTTTTCGTTGACATGCTTAGATTTGGAAACTCTCTGGACCTAACCAACAAGCCGAAGGACTGATGGAACTGGTCAAATCAAGCACGGCAACAATTTAGGACCGTAGCTAAACACCACATAGTTGCTTACATGCACAGAAAATCAGTGATGTGTCGACTACTAGGGCATGTTTGTAGGGTTGCAAACGGAACGGTTCCGGATCGGAACCATAGTGGGCCCGGACACGTTTCTAAATAACGGTTCCGGATCCGGTCCTGACTCGGAACCTGTTTACTTGGTCCTAAACCCGGCTCCGATAGGAAAACCCAGATCCGGGTCCACCTAGAAGACTGGAATCTAGTTCCAAAATCGATTCTAATTTATCTTTTTCCTTCATTTTTCTTAAAACAAGCATATCATTCAGCTTATAACAGTGCGTCAAAGTCTACTGCCTCTAATATTGTATATAAAAATGTCCAAGAAAAAGTTGATTTTGAGGTACAATTTGCAATATCAAACGCTCATGAGCCGGGTCCGGGTCCACATGTCGGAACCCGTTTGGACCCGGACCCGTTTATCAATCGGAACCTAAATTAGGTTACGGACCCGGCCCCGGACCCGTTTATGAATAATCGGAACCTAAAATAGGTTCCAGACCCGGTTTTTTTACAGGTCGGAACTTTCGTGTAATCGGATACCCGTTTGCAGCCCTACACGTCTGCGAGTATAGGCTTTTTTCTTCTTTTGTCCAGTTGAAATGAAGGTTTCGCTGGTTTCACGTATATTCTCAACCGTAGATATTAGGATCTTTGGTTTCTTAAGGTAACAATTATGCACCCTGTATAAAAGAATCACTAATTTCGTAGAACCCAAGATACATTTAGTTTGGAAATTTCTCAGAAAATTTAGGCCGTGCATGGCCATGAGATTGTTAAACACATACATAATTGTCATGGGCTGCATTCTCACTTTAAGACCAGCAAAAACGTCGTGCAATGCCTGGATTAAATAATATATGAAATAAGAAAGAGAAGGTTAAACGATCGTAACAGAATGGTGAGTCAAATATATGTTGAATGTAATGAAAATAGATAGAGAGCTGTCAAAAGCAGTCTAAGAATGTCTCTTCTCTTTTTCTAGGCGATTCTAACGGGAAACGCCCCATATATAGGATTCCTGCTGACCAAAAAAGCCAGACACAAGTTAGCCCTAGCTAGCGCAAGCCTTTGAGAGTCCTTTTCGCCAACTCAGATAGGCCTACTCGGGAGACGGAGAGTGGTCTAGTTCGGACTAGATCAATTTGGTTAACCTATAATCATCCTAAATTGAGGCAAGCATGCCCTTACTGAATCTATTTTTCCATGTTCCGTCCATCTTGTACTTGGTTTGAGAGAGCCCATTCCGCTGCTACCTATTCCATAGTGATACCCACACGTCACCTGCAAGGATCCGATCCAAAAAGCCCAGATGTTGCTGATTTTTAAAGTAGGATTTAGTCACGAGTGGACACAGCCCTATTCGTCGACTTCTCACTCACGAACTATTTCATATTTTGTCAGCTTACTTTACCAGTTAAGTAAAGTGAAGGGCTAATACGAGAGACATTAAAAAGAGAGGGTCAAGTAAAAAAAAATATTAGGTTTCGAATACCATCTCTTCCATGAAAAAAAAGGTTAAAAGGACACTCTCTCATGCAAGAGAATGATAGAAAAAGACTAGGGGTGTTCGTTGACGAGGCAGGGCTATTCCGAGGAATGCCCAACAGCCACTTCTAAACTAGAAGCCTAAACCTGGCCCAAGCATGAGTCATGCCTGAAGTTGTTGGCCCGAACCCAAGCCGCATGGAAATGATGAAGCCCGAGCCCGACCTATAGAAAGAGAATTAAGCTTCTTGCCAAGTCCTAAGCCAACACAGCTGCTCTGGTCATATCACCTTCTCTTTGAGGTCATGGGCTTGAGTCCCCGCATTGCTGCTCCCTCCCTCCCTCATAAATATATATAAATATATATATTTGGGCGGGATGGGAATATCAGCTCTCAAGCACTAAGTGTAAATAAATAAATAAAAAAGAGACTGAGCACGGCCTATCTATTAATAACTGAACCCTATGCCCAAAGCCCAATCCATGAGCTCCCATAAAAAATAAAAAATAAAAAATAAAAAATTAAAAATAAAAAATAAAAAAAATGCTCTACTTTTTAACAGAAACAATAAAAATGCTACTCTCACCTTTTGATTCGAGTACACCATTACTTTTGTTCTCTGTTATATTGAACAGTTACTCCACTTCACCGGTAAAGTAAATTTACGATTTATTTTATTTATTGTGATTTGATATTATTCCATCCAATTGTTATTCACACATGTCCCTCCATCATATTGTGAACTAAGCCCAGACCCGTGACCCACCAACATGTAAAAGAAGGAAAAAAAGCCTAAAAAATCATTTTGCAGGATTGCCGCCGTATGCATCCGCGGTATTCCTGCAATTTCCAGTTTTCCTCCTCTCACAGAGGAGGAAAGCCGGAAATTGCGAATTTATGAGGACGAAAACTGGAAAATGGGAATTTAACGCCCATGCCGGCAGCGTTAAGCTGCGTGAGTATCCAAATAAAGTCCCAGGACCTTTCCATTTCCAATTAACATAAAATAGAATGAAAGAATCCACAGTTGCGTTTTTTTCTTGGAGCTCATATATAGTGAACTCCCATATGATATGAATAGAGGGAAAAAAAATCACACAAGCTGACTCTGGCAATTGACACATGTGGAATTGATTTTCTAGTCGTTTTAATGTTTATACTTCCCCATAAATAAAAGTAGAAATATATAAATGGTCATCAAATAACTTCCTCATAATTAAAGAATAAAATCCGAGATATCACTCTATTAAAGCAATTTGCTCCTGTCTACAACTCCATCCTCAAACCTTCCATCACTCGCAGTCTTTAATGATCACCGGTGTGATTCACTTGATAATAAATTCTTAAAAATTCAATTCAATGCAAACATAGGGGCCCTTAAGAGAGCACACCTATGAAAGAAATTTTAAAAGCACTTAGTGTTATCACGTATGTAATCTAAAGCAATGACACGAGATTTTGCAATCTTGTAATCAACATCTAAACTTGGTTTTCGTTGACATGCTTAGATTTGGAAACTCTCTGGACCTAACCAACAAGCCGAAGGACTGATGGAACTGGTCAAATCAAGCACGGCAACAATTTAGGACCGTAGCTAAACACCACATAGTTGCTTACATGCACAGAAAATCAGTGATGTGTCGACTACTAGGGCATGTTTGTAGGGTTGCAAACGGAACGGTTCCGGATCGGAACCATAGTGGGCCCGGACACGTTTCTAAATAACGGTTCCGGATCCGGTCCTGACTCGGAACCTGTTTACTTGGTCCTAAACCCGGCTCCGATAGGAAAACCCAGATCCGGGTCCACCTAGAAGACTGGAATCTAGTTCCAAAATCGATTCTAATTTATCTTTTTCCTTCATTTTTCTTAAAACAAGCATATCATTCAGCTTATAACAGTGCGTCAAAGTCTACTGCCTCTAATATTGTATATAAAAATGTCCAAGAAAAAGTTGATTTTGAGGTACAATTTGCAATATCAAACGCTCATGAGCCGGGTCCGGGTCCACATGTCGGAACCCGTTTGGACCCGGACCCGTTTATCAATCGGAACCTAAATTAGGTTACGGACCCGGCCCCGGACCCGTTTATGAATAATCGGAACCTAAAATAGGTTCCAGACCCGGTTTTTTTACAGGTCGGAACTTTCGTGTAATCGGATACCCGTTTGCAGCCCTACACGTCTGCGAGTATAGGCTTTTTTCTTCTTTTGTCCAGTTGAAATGAAGGTTTCGCTGGTTTCACGTATATTCTCAACCGTAGATATTAGGATCTTTGGTTTCTTAAGGTAACAATTATGCACCCTGTATAAAAGAATCACTAATTTCGTAGAACCCAAGATACATTTAGTTTGGAAATTTCTCAGAAAATTTAGGCCGTGCATGGCCATGAGATTGTTAAACACATACATAATTGTCATGGGCTGCATTCTCACTTTAAGACCAGCAAAAACGTCGTGCAATGCCTGGATTAAATAATATATGAAATAAGAAAGAGAAGGTTAAACGATCGTAACAGAATGGTGAGTCAAATATATGTTGAATGTAATGAAAATAGATAGAGAGCAGTCAAAAGCAGTCTAAGAATGTCTCTTCTCTTTTTCTAGGCGATTCTAACGGGAAACGCCCCATATATAGGATTCCTGCTGACCAAAAAGGCCAGACACAAGTTAGCCCTAGCTAGCGCAAGCCTTTGAGAGTCCTTTTCGCCAACTCAGATAGGCCTACTCGGGAGACGGAGAGTGGTCTAGTTCGGACTAGATCAATTTGGTTAACCTATAATCATCCTAAATTGAGGCAAGCATGCCCTTACTGAATCTATTTTTCCATGTTCCGTCCATCTTGTACTTGGTTTGAGAGAGCCCATTCCGCTGCTACCTATTCCATAGTGATACCCACACGTCACCTGCAAGGATCCGATCCAAAAAGCCCAGATGTTGCTGATTTTTAAAGTAGGATTTAGTCACGAGTGGACACAGCCCTATTCGTCGACTTCTCACTCACGAACTATTTCATATTTTGTCAGCTTACTTTACCAGTTAAGTAAAGTGAAGGGCTAATACGAGAGACATTAAAAAGAGAGGGTCAAGTAAAAAAAAATATTAGGTTTCGAATACCATCTCTTCCATGAAAAAAAAGGTTAAAAGGACACTCTCTCATGCAAGAGAATGATAGAAAAAGACTAGGGGTGTTCGTTGACGAGGCAGGGCTATTCCGAGGAATGCCCAACAGCCACTTCTAAACTAGAAGCCTAAACCTGGCCCAAGCATGAGTCATGCCTAAAGTTGTTGGCCCGAACCCAAGCCGCATGGAAATGATGAAGCCCGAGCCCGACCTATAGAAAGAGAATTAAGCTTCTTGCCAAGTCCTAAGCCAACACAGCTGCTCTGGTCATATCACCTTCTCTTTGAGGTCATGGGCTTGAGTCCCCGCATTGCTGCTCCCTCCCTCCCTCATAAATATATATAAATATATATATTTGGGCGGGATGGGAATATCAGCTCTCAAGCACTAAGTGTAAATAAATAAATAAAAAAGAGACTGAGCACGGCCTATCTATTAATAACTGAACCCTATGCCCAAAGCCCAATCCATGAGCTCCCATAAAAAATAAAAAATAAAAAATAAAAAATTAAAAATAAAAAATAAAAAAAATGCTCTACTTTTTAACAGAAACAATAAAAATGCTACTCTCACCTTTTGATTCGAGTACACCATTACTTTTGTTCTCTGTTATATTGAACAGTTACTCCACTTCACCGGTAAAGTAAATTTACGATTTATTTTATTTATTGTGATTTGATATTATTCCATCCAATTGTTATTCACACATGTCCCTCCATCATATTGTGAACTAAGCCCAGACCCGTGACCCACCAACATGTAAAAGAAGGAAAAAAAGCCTAAAAAATCATTTTGCAGGATTGCCGCCGTATGCATCCGCGGTATTCCTGCAATTTCCAGTTTTCCTCCTCTCACAGAGGAGGAAAACCGGAAATTGCGAATTTATGAGGACGAAAACTGGAAAATGGGAATTTAACGCCCATGCCGGCAGCGTTAAGCTGCGTGAGTATCCAAATAAAGTCCCAGGACCTTTCCATTTCCAATTAACATAAAATAGAATGAAAGAATCCACAGTTGCGTTTTTTCTTGGAGCTCATATATAGTGAACTCCCATATGATATGAATAGAGGGAAAAAAAATCACACAAGCTGACTCTGGCAATTGACACATGTGGAATTGATTTTCTAGTCGTTTTAATGTTTATACTTCCCCATAAATAAAAGTAGAAATATATAAATGGTCATCAAATAACTTCCTCATAATTAAAGAATAAAATCCGAGATATCACTCTATTAAAGCAATTTGCTCCTGTCTACAACTCCATCCTCAAACCTTCCATCACTCGCAGTCTTTAATGATCACCGGTGTGATTCACTTGATAATAAATTCTTAAAAATTCAATTCAATGCAAACATAGGGGCCCTTAAGAGAGCACACCTATGAAAGAAATTTTAAAAGCACTTAGTGTTATCACGTATGTAATCTAAAGCAATGACACGAGATTTTGCAATCTTGTAATCAACATCTAAACTTGGTTTTCGTTGACATGCTTAGATTTGGAAACTCTCTGGACCTAACCAACAAGCCGAAGGACTGATGGAACTGGTCAAATCAAGCACGGCAACAATTTAGGACCGTAGCTAAACACCACATAGTTGCTTACATGCACAGAAAATCAGTGATGTGTCGACTACTAGGGCATGTTTGTAGGGTTGCAAACGGAACGGTTCCGGATCGGAACCATAGTGGGCCCGGACACGTTTCTAAATAACGGTTCCGGATCCGGTCCTGACTCGGAACCTGTTTACTTGGTCCTAAACCCGGCTCCGATAGGAAAACCCAGATCCGGGTCCACCTAGAAGACTGGAATCTAGTTCCAAAATCGATTCTAATTTATCTTTTTCCTTCATTTTTCTTAAAACAAGCATATCATTCAGCTTATAACAGTGCGTCAAAGTCTACTGCCTCTAATATTGTATATAAAAATGTCCAAGAAAAAGTTGATTTTGAGGTACAATTTGCAATATCAAACGCTCATGAGCCGGGTCCGGGTCCACATGTCGGAACCCGTTTGGACCCGGACCCGTTTATCAATCGGAACCTAAATTAGGTTACGGACCCGGCCCCAGACCCGTTTATGAATAATCGGAACCTAAAATAGGTTCCAGACCCGGTTTTTTTACAGGTCGGAACTTTCGTGTAATCGGATACCCGTTTGCAGCCCTACACGTCTGCGAGTATAGGCTTTTTTCTTCTTTTGTCCAGTTGAAATGAAGGTTTCGCTGGTTTCACGTATATTCTCAACCGTAGATATTAGGATCTTTGGTTTCTTAAGGTAACAATTATGCACCCTGTATAAAAGAATCACTAATTTCGTAGAACCCAAGATACATTTAGTTTGGAAATTTCTCAGAAAATTTAGGCCGTGCATGGCCATGAGATTGTTAAACACATACATAATTGTCATGGGCTGCATTCTCACTTTAAGACCAGCAAAAACGTCGTGCAATGCCTGGATTAAATAATATATGAAATAAGAAAGAGAAGGTTAAACGATCGTAACAGAATGGTGAGTCAAATATATGTTGAATGTAATGAAAATAGATAGAGAGCTGTCAAAAGCAGTCTAAGAATGTCTCTTCTCTTTTTCTAGGCGATTCTAACGGGAAACGCCCCATATATAGGATTCCTGCTGACCAAAAAGGCCAGACACAAGTTAGCCCTAGCTAGCGCAAGCCTTTGAGAGTCCTTTTCGCCAACTCAGATAGGCCTACTCGGGAGACGGAGAGTGGTCTAGTTCGGACTAGATCAATTTGGTTAACCTATAATCATCCTAAATTGAGGCAAGCATGCCCTTACTGAATCTATTTTTCCATGTTCCGTCCATCTTGTACTTGGTTTGAGAGAGCCCATTCCGCTGCTACCTATTCCATAGTGATACCCACACGTCACCTGCAAGGATCCGATCCAAAAAGCCCAGATGTTGCTGATTTTTAAAGTAGGATTTAGTCACGAGTGGACACAGCCCTATTCGTCGACTTCTCACTCACGAACTATTTCATATTTTGTCAGCTTACTTTACCAGTTAAGTAAAGTGAAGGGCTAATACGAGAGACATTAAAAAGAGAGGGTCAAGTAAAAAAAAATATTAGGTTTCGAATACCATCTCTTCCATGAAAAAAAAGGTTAAAAGGACACTCTCTCATGCAAGAGAATGATAGAAAAAGACTAGGGGTGTTCGTTGACGAGGCAGGGCTATTCCGAGGAATGCCCAACAGCCACTTCTAAACTAGAAGCCTAAACCTGGCCCAAGCATGAGTCATGCCTGAAGTTGTTGGCCCGAACCCAAGCCGCATGGAAATGATGAAGCCCGAGCCCGACCTATAGAAAGAGAATTAAGCTTCTTGCCAAGTCCTAAGCCAACACAGCTGCTCTGGTCATATCACCTTCTCTTTGAGGTCATGGGCTTGAGTCCCCGCATTGCTGCTCCCTCCCTCCCTCATAAATATATATAAATATATATATTTGGGCGGGATGGGAATATCAGCTCTCAAGCACTAAGTGTAAATAAATAAATAAAAAAGAGACTGAGCACGACCTATCTATTAATAACTGAACCCTATGCCCAAAGCCCAATCCATGAGCTCCCATAAAAAATAAAAAATAAAAAATAAAAAATAAAAAATAAAAAATAAAAAATAAAAAAAATGCTCTACTTTTTAACAGAAACAATAAAAATGCTACTCTCACCTTTTGATTCGAGTACACCATTACTTTTGTTCTCTGTTATATTGAACAGTTACTCCACTTCACCGGTAAAGTAAATTTACGATTTATTTTATTTATTGTGATTTGATATTATTCCATCCAATTGTTATTCACACATGTCCCTCCATCATATTGTGAACTAAGCCCAGACCCGTGACCCACCAACATGTAAAAGAAGGAAAAAAAGCCTAAAAAATCATTTTGCAGGATTGCCGCCGTATGCATCCGCGGTATTCCTGCAATTTCCAGTTTTCCTCCTCTCACAGAGGAGGAAAACCGGAAATTGCGAATTTATGAGGACGAAAACTGGAAAATGGGAATTTAACGCCCATGCCGGCAGCGTTAAGCTGCGTGAGTATCCAAATAAAGTCCCAGGACCTTTCCATTTCCAATTAACATAAAATAGAATGAAAGAATCCACAGTTGCGTTTTTTCTTGGAGCTCATATATAGTGAACTCCCATATGATATGAATAGAGGGAAAAAAAATCACACAAGCTGACTCTGGCAATTGACACATGTGGAATTGATTTTCTAGTCGTTTTAATGTTTATACTTCCCCATAAATAAAAGTAGAAATATATAAATGGTCATCAAATAACTTCCTCATAATTAAAGAATAAAATCCGAGATATCACTCTATTAAAGCAATTTGCTCCTGTCTACAACTCCATCCTCAAACCTTCCATCACTCGCAGTCTTTAATGATCACCGGTGTGATTCACTTGATAATAAATTCTTAAAAATTCAATTCAATGCAAACATAGGGGCCCTTAAGAGAGCACACCTATGAAAGAAATTTTAAAAGCACTTAGTGTTATCACGTATGTAATCTAAAGCAATGACACGAGATTTTGCAATCTTGTAATCAACATCTAAACTTGGTTTTCGTTGACATGCTTAGATTTGGAAACTCTCTGGACCTAACCAACAAGCCGAAGGACTGATGGAACTGGTCAAATCAAGCACGGCAACAATTTAGGACCGTAGCTAAACACCACATAGTTGCTTACATGCACAGAAAATCAGTGATGTGTCGACTACTAGGGCATGTTTGTAGGGTTGCAAACGGAACGGTTCCGGATCGGAACCATAGTGGGCCCGGACACGTTTCTAAATAACGGTTCCGGATCCGGTCCTGACTCGGAACCTGTTTACTTGGTCCTAAACCCGGCTCCGATAGGAAAACCCAGATCCGGGTCCACCTAGAAGACTGGAATCTAGTTCCAAAATCGATTCTAATTTATCTTTTTCCTTCATTTTTCTTAAAACAAGCATATCATTCAGCTTATAACAGTGCGTCAAAGTCTACTGCCTCTAATATTGTATATAAAAATGTCCAAGAAAAAGTTGATTTTGAGGTACAATTTGCAATATCAAACGCTCATGAGCCGGGTCCGGGTCCACATGTCGGAACCCGTTTGGACCCGGACCCGTTAATCAATCGGAACCTAAATTAGGTTACGGACCCGGCCCCAGACCCGTTTATGAATAATCGGAACCTAAAATAGGTTCCAGACCCGGTTTTTTTACAGGTCGGAACTTTCGTGTAATCGGATACCCGTTTGCAGCCCTACACGTCTGCGAGTATAGGCTTTTTTCTTCTTTTGTCCAGTTGAAATGAAGGTTTCGCTGGTTTCACGTATATTCTCAACCGTACATATTAGGATCTTTGGTTTCTTAAGGTAACAATTATGCACCCTGTATAAAAGAATCACTAATTTCGTAGAACCCAAGATACATTTAGTTTGGAAATTTCTCAGAAAATTTAGGCCGTGCATGGCCATGAGATTGTTAAACACATACATAATTGTCATGGGCTGCATTCTCACTTTAAGACCAGCAAAAACGTCGTGCAATGCCTGGATTAAATAATATATGAAATAAGAAAGAGAAGGTTAAACGATCGTAACAGAATGGTGAGTCAAATATATGTTGAATGTAATGAAAATAGATAGAGAGCTGTCAAAAGCAGTCTAAGAATGTCTCTTCTCTTTTTCTAGGCGATTCTAACGGGAAACGCCCCATATATAGGATTCCTGCTGACCAAAAAGGCCAGACACAAGTTAGCCCTAGCTAGCGCAAGCCTTTGAGAGTCCTTTTCGCCAACTCAGATAGGCCTACTCGGGAGACGGAGAGTGGTCTAGTTCGGACTAGATCAATTTGGTTAACCTATAATCATCCTAAATTGAGGCAAGCATGCCCTTACTGAATCTATTTTTCCATGTTCCGTCCATCTTGTACTTGGTTTGAGAGAGCCCATTCCGCTGCTACCTATTCCATAGTGATACCCACACGTCACCTGCAAGGATCCGATCCAAAAAGCCCAGATGTTGCTGATTTTTAAAGTAGGATTTAGTCACGAGTGGACACAGCCCTATTCGTCGACTTCTCACTCACGAACTATTTCATATTTTGTCAGCTTACTTTACCAGTTAAGTAAAGTGAAGGGCTAATACGAGAGACATTAAAAAGAGAGGGTCAAGTAAAAAAAAATATTAGGTTTCGAATACCATCTCTTCCATGAAAAAAAAGGTTAAAAGGACACTCTCTCATGCAAGAGAATGATAGAAAAAGACTAGGGGTGTTCGTTGACGAGGCAGGGCTATTCCGAGGAATGCCCAACAGCCACTTCTAAACTAGAAGCCTAAACCTGGCCCAAGCATGAGTCATGCCTGAAGTTGTTGGCCCGAACCCAAGCCGCATGGAAATGATGAAGCCCGAGCCCGACCTATAGAAAGAGAATTAAGCTTCTTGCCAAGTCCTAAGCCAACACAGCTGCTCTGGTCATATCACCTTCTCTTTGAGGTCATGGGCTTGAGTCCCCGCATTGCTGCTCCCTCCCTCCCTCATAAATATATATAAATATATATATTTGGGCGGGATGGGAATATCAGCTCTCAAGCACTAAGTGTAAATAAATAAATAAAAAAGAGACTGAGCACGACCTATCTATTAATAACTGAACCCTATGCCCAAAGCCCAATCCATGAGCTCCCATAAAAAATAAAAAATAAAAAATAAAAAATAAAAAATAAAAAATAAAAAATAAAAAAAATGCTCTACTTTTTAACAGAAACAATAAAAATGCTACTCTCACCTTTTGATTCGAGTACACCATTACTTTTGTTCTCTGTTATATTGAACAGTTACTCCACTTCACCGGTAAAGTAAATTTACGATTTATTTTATTTATTGTGATTTGATATTATTCCATCCAATTGTTATTCACACATGTCCCTCCATCATATTGTGAACTAAGCCCAGACCCGTGACCCACCAACATGTAAAAGAAGGAAAAAAAGCCTAAAAAATCATTTTGCAGGATTGCCGCCGTATGCATCCGCGGTATTCCTGCAATTTCCAGTTTTCCTCCTCTCACAGAGGAGGAAAACCGGAAATTGCGAATTTATGAGGACGAAAACTGGAAAATGGGAATTTAACGCCCATGCCGGCAGCGTTAAGCTGCGTGAGTATCCAAATAAAGTCCCAGGACCTTTCCATTTCCAATTAACATAAAATAGAATGAAAGAATCCACAGTTGCGTTTTTTCTTGGAGCTCATATATAGTGAACTCCCATATGATATGAATAGAGGGAAAAAAAATCACACAAGCTGACTCTGGCAATTGACACATGTGGAATTGATTTTCTAGTCGTTTTAATGTTTATACTTCCCCATAAATAAAAGTAGAAATATATAAATGGTCATCAAATAACTTCCTCATAATTAAAGAATAAAATCCGAGATATCACTCTATTAAAGCAATTTGCTCCTGTCTACAACTCCATCCTCAAACCTTCCATCACTCGCAGTCTTTAATGATCACCGGTGTGATTCACTTGATATTAAATTCTTAAAAATTCAATTCAATGCAAACATAGGGGCCCTTAAGAGAGCACACCTATGAAAGAAATTTTAAAAGCACTTAGTGTTATCACGTATGTAATCTAAAGCAATGACACGAGATTTTGCAATCTTGTAATCAACATCTAAACTTGGTTTTCGTTGACATGCTTAGATTTGGAAACTCTCTGGACCTAACCAACAAGCCGAAGGACTGATGGAACTGGTCAAATCAAGCACGGCAACAATTTAGGACCGTAGCTAAACACCACATAGTTGCTTACATGCACAGAAAATCAGTGATGTGTCGACTACTAGGGCATGTTTGTAGGGTTGCAAACGGAACGGTTCCGGATCGGAACCATAGTGGGCCCGGACACGTTTCTAAATAACGGTTCCGGATCCGGTCCTGACTCGGAACCTGTTTACTTGGTCCTAAACCCGGCTCCGATAGGAAAACCCAGATCCGGGTCCACCTAGAAGACTGGAATCTAGTTCCAAACTCGATTCTAATTTATCTTTTTCCTTCATTTTTCTTAAAACAAGCATATCATTCAGCTTATAACAGTGCGTCAAAGTCTACTGCCTCTAATATTGTATATAAAAATGTCCAAGAAAAAGTTGATTTTGAGGTACAATTTGCAATATCAAACGCTCATGAGCCGGGTCCCGGGTCCACATGTCGGAACCCGTTTGGACCCGGACCCGTTTATCAATCGGAACCTAAATTAGGTTACGGACCCGGCCCCGGACCCGTTTATGAATAATCGGAACCTAAAATAGGTTCCAGACCCGGTTTTTTTACAGGTCGGAACTTTCGGGTAATCGGATACCCGTTTGCAACCCTACACGTCTGCGAGTATAGGCTTTTTTCTTCTTTTGTCCAGTTGAAATGAAGGTTTCGCTGGTTTCACGTATATTCTCAACCGTAGATATTAGGATCTTTGGTTTCTTAAGGTAACAATTATGCACCCTGTATAAAAGAATCACTAATTTCGTAGAACCCAAGATACATTTAGTTTGGAAATTTCTCAGAAAATTTAGGCCGTGCATGGCCATGAGATTGTTAAACACATACATAATTGTCATGGGCTGCATTCTCACTTTAAGACCAGCAAAAACGTCGTGCAATGCCTGGATTAAATAATATATGAAATAAGAAAGAGAAGGTTAAACGATCGTAACAGAATTGTGAGTCAAATATATGTTGAATGTAATGAAAATAGATAGAGAGCTGTCAAAAGCAGTCTAAGAATGTCTCTTCTCTTTTTCTAGGCGATTCTAACGGGAAACGCCCCATATATAGGATTCCTGCTGACCAAAAAGGCCAGACACAAGTTAGCCCTAGCTAGCGCAAGCCTTTGAGAGTCCTTTTCGCCAACTCAGATAGGCCTACTCGGGAGACGGAGAGTGGTCTAGTTCGGACTAGATCAATTTGGTTAACCTATAATCATCCTAAATTGAGGCAAGCATGCCCTTACTGAATCTATTTTTCCATGTTCCGTCCATCTTGTACTTGGTTTGAGAGAGCCCATTCCGCTGCTACCTATTCCATAGTGATACCCACACGTCACCTGCAAGGATCCGATCCAAAAAGCCCAGATGTTGCTGATTTTTAAAGTAGGATTTAGTCACGAGTGGACACAGCCCTATTCGTCGACTTCTCACTCACGAACTATTTCATATTTTGTCAGCTTACTTTACCAGTTAAGTAAAGTGAAGGGCTAATACGAGAGACATTAAAAAGAGAGGGTCAAGTAAAAAAAAATATTAGGTTTCGAATACCATCTCTTCCATGAAAAAAAAGGTTAAAAGGACACTCTCTCATGCAAGAGAATGATAGAAAAAGACTAGGGGTGTTCGTTGACGAGGCAGGGCTATTCCGAGGAATGCCCAACAGCCACTTCTAAACTAGAAGCCTAAACCTGGCCCAAGCATGAGTCATGCCTGAAGTTGTTGGCCCGAACCCAAGCCGCATGGAAATGATGAAGCCCGAGCCCGACCTATAGAAAGAGAATTAAGCTTCTTGCCAAGTCCTAAGCCAACACAGCTGCTCTGGTCATATCACCTTCTCTTTGACGTCATGGGCTTGAGTCCCCGCATTGCTGCTCCCTCCCTCCCTCATAAATATATATAAATATATATATTTGGGCGGGATGGGAATATCAGCTCTCAAGCACTAAGTGTAAATAAATAAATAAAAAAGAGACTGAGCACGGCCTATCTATTAATAACTGAACCCTATGCCCAAAGCCCAATCCATGAGCTCCCATAAAAAATAAAAAATAAAAAATAAAAAATTAAAAATAAAAAATAAAAAAAATGCTCTACTTTTTAACAGAAACAATAAAAATGCTACTCTCACCTTTTGATTCGAGTACACCATTACTTTTGTTCTCTGTTATATTGAACAGTTACTCCACTTCACCGGTAAAGTAAATTTACGATTTATTTTATTTATTGTGATTTGATATTATTCCATCCAATTGTTATTCACACATGTCCCTCCATCATATTGTGAACTAAGCCCAGACCCGTGACCCACCAACATGTAAAAGAAGGAAAAAAAGCCTAAAAAATCATTTTGCAGGATTGCCGCCGTATGCATCCGCGGTATTCCTGCAATTTCCAGTTTTCCTCCTCTCACAGAGGAGGAAAACCGGAAATTGCGAATTTATGAGGACGAAAACTGGAAAATGGGAATTTAACGCCCATGCCGGCAGCGTTAAGCTGCGTGAGTATCCAAATAAAGTCCCAGGACCTTTCCATTTCCAATTAACATAAAATAGAATGAAAGAATCCACAGTTGCGTTTTTTCTTGGAGCTCATATATAGTGAACTCCCATATGATATGAATAGAGGGAAAAAAAATCACACAAGCTGACTCTGGCAATTGACACATGTGGAATTGATTTTCTAGTCGTTTTAATGTTTATACTTCCCCATAAATAAAAGTAGAAATATATAAATGGTCATCAAATAACTTCCTCATAATTAAAGAATAAAATCCGAGATATCACTCTATTAAAGCAATTTGCTCCTGTCTACAACTCCATCCTCAAACCTTCCATCACTCGCAGTCTTTAATGATCACCGGTGTGATTCACTTGATAATAAATTCTTAAAAATTCAATTCAATGCAAACATAGGGGCCCTTAAGAGAGCACACCTATGAAAGAAATTTTAAAAGCACTTAGTGTTATCACGTATGTAATCTAAAGCAATGACATGAGATTTTGCAATCTTGTAATCAACATCTAAACTTGGTTTTCGTTGACATGCTTAGATTTGGAAACTCTCTGGACCTAACCAACAAGCCGAAGGACTGATGGAACTGGTCAAATCAAGCACGGCAACAATTTAGGACCGTAGCTAAACACCACATAGTTGCTTACATGCACAGAAAATCAGTGATGTGTCGACTACTAGGGCATGTTTGTAGGGTTGCAAACGGAACGGTTCCGGATCGGAACCATAGTGGGCCCGGACACGTTTCTAAATAACGGTTCCGGATCCGGTCCTGACTCGGAACCTGTTTACTTGGTCCTAAACCCGGCTCCGATAGGAAAACCCAGATCCGGGTCCACCTAGAAGACTGGAATCTAGTTCCAAAATCGATTCTAATTTATCTTTTTCCTTCATTTTTCTTAAAACAAGCATATCATTCAGCTTATAACAGTGCGTCAAAGTCTACTGCCTCTAATATTGTATATAAAAATGTCCAAGAAAAAGTTGATTTTGAGGTACAATTTGCAATATCAAACGCTCATGAGCCGGGTCCGGGTCCACATGTCGGAACCCGTTTGGACCCGGACCCGTTTATCAATCGGAACCTAAATTAGGTTACGGACCCGGCCCCGGACCCGTTTATGAATAATCGGAACCTAAAATAGGTTCCAGACCCGGTTTGTTTACAGGTCGGAACTTTCGGGTAATCGGATACCCGTTTGCAACCCTACACGTCTGCGAGTATAGGCTTTTTTCTTCTTTTGTCCAGTTGAAATGAAGGTTTCGCTGGTTTCACGTATATTCTCAACCGTAGATATTAGGATCTTTGGTTTCTTAAGGTAACAATTATGCACCCTGTATAAAAGAATCACTAATTTCGTAGAACCCAAGATACATTTAGTTTGGAAATTTCTCAGAAAATTTAGGCCGTGCATGGCCATGAGATTGTTAAACACATACATAATTGTCATGGGCTGCATTCTCACTTTAAGACCAGCAAAAACGTCGTGCAATGCCTGGATTAAATAATATATGAAATAAGAAAGAGAAGGTTAAACGATCGTAACAGAATTGTGAGTCAAATATATGTTGAATGTAATGAAAATAGATAGAGAGCTGTCAAAAGCAGTCTAAGAATGTCTCTTCTCTTTTTCTAGGCGATTCTAACGGGAAACGCCCCATATATAGGATTCCTGCTGACCAAAAAGGCCAGACACAAGTTAGCCCTAGCTAGCGCAAGCCTTTGAGAGTCCTTTTCGCCAACTCAGATAGGCCTACTCGGGAGACGGAGAGTGGTCTAGTTCGGACTAGATCAATTTGGTTAACCTATAATCATCCTAAATTGAGGCAAGCATGCCCTTACTGAATCTATTTTTCCATGTTCCGTCCATCTTGTACTTGGTTTGAGAGAGCCCATTTCGCTGCTACCTATTCCATAGTGATACCCACACGTCACCTGCAAGGATCCGATCCAAAAAGCCCAGATGTTGCTGATTTTTAAAGTAGGATTTAGTCACGAGTGGACACAGCCCTATTCGTCGACTTCTCACTCACGAACTATTTCATATTTTGTCAGCTTACTTTACCAGTTAAGTAAAGTGAAGGGCTAATACGAGAGACATTAAAAAGAGAGGGTCAAGTAAAAAAAAATATTAGGTTTCGAATACCATCTCTTCCATGAAAAAAAAGGTTAAAAGGACACTCTCTCATGCAAGAGAATGATAGAAAAAGACTAGGGGTGTTCGTTGACGAGGCAGGGCTATTCCGAGGAATGCCCAACAGCCACTTCTAAACTAGAAGCCTAAACCTGGCCCAAGCATGAGTCATGCCTGAAGTTGTTGGCCCGAACCCAAGCCGCATGGAAATGATGAAGCCCGAGCCCGACCTATAGAAAGAGAATTAAGCTTCTTGCCAAGTCCTAAGCCAACACAGCTGCTCTGGTCATATCACCTTCTCTTTGAGGTCATGGGCTTGAGTCCCCGCATTGCTGCTCCCTCCCTCCCTCATAAATATATATAAATATATATATTTGGGCGGGATGGGAATATCAGCTCTCAAGCACTAAGTGTAAATAAATAAATAAAAAAGAGACTGAGCACGGCCTATCTATTAATAACTGAACCCTATGCCCAAAGCCCAATCCATGAGCTCCCATAAAAAATAAAAAATAAAAAATAAAAAATAAAAAAAATGCTCTACTTTTTAACAGAAACAATAAAAATGCTACTCTCACCTTTTGATTCGAGTACACCATTACTTTTGTTCTCTGTTATATTGAACAGTTACTCCACTTCACCGGTAATGTAAATTTACAATTTATTTTATTTATTGTGATTTGATATTATTCCATCCAATTGTTATTCACACATGTCCCTCCATCATATTGTGAACTAAGCCCAGACCCGTGACCCACCAACATGTAAAAGAAGGAAAAAAAGCCTAAAAAATCATTTTGCAGGATTGCCGCCGTATGCATCCGCGGTATTCCTGCAATTTCCAGTTTTCCTCCTCTCACAGAGGAGGAAAGCCGGAAATTGCGAATTTATGAGGACGAAAACTGGAAAATGGGAATTTAACGCCCATGCCGGCAGCGTTAAGCTGCGTGAGTATCCAAATAAAGTCCCAGGACCTTTCCATTTCCAATTAACATAAAATAGAATGAAAGAATCCACAGTTGCGTTTTTTTCTTGGAGCTCATATATAGTGAACTCCCATATGATATGAATAGAGGGAAAAAAAATCACACAAGCTGACTCTGGCAATTGACACATGTGGAATTGATTTTCTAGTCGTTTTAATGTTTATACTTCCCCATAAATAAAAGTAGAAATATATAAATGGTCATCAAATAACTTCCTCATAATTAAAGAATAAAATCCGAGATATCACTCTATTAAAGCAATTTGCTCCTGTCTACAACTCCATCCTCAAACCTTCCATCACTCGCAGTCTTTAATGATCACCGGTGTGATTCACTTGATAATAAATTCTTAAAAATTCAATTCAATGCAAACATAGGGGCCCTTAAGAGAGCACACCTATGAAAGAAATTTTAAAAGCACTTAGCGTTATCACGTATGTAATCTAAAGCAATGACACGAGATTTTGCAATCTTGTAATCAACATCTAAACTTGGTTTTCGTTGACATGCTTAGATTTGGAAACTCTCTGGACCTAACCAACAAGCCGAAGGACTGATGGAACTGGTCAAATCAAGCACGGCAACAATTTAGGACCGTAGCTAAACACCACATAGTTGCTTACATGCATTGAAAATCAGTGATGTGTCGACTACTAGGGCATGTTTGTAGGGTTGCAAACGGAACGGTTCCGGATCGGAACCATAGTGGGCCCGGACACGTTTCTAAATAACGGTTCCGGATCCGGTCCTGACTCGGAACCTGTTTACTTGGTCCTAAACCCGGCTCCGATAGGAAAACCCAGATCCGGGTCCACCTAGAAGACTGGAATCTAGTTCCAAAATCGATTCTAATTTATCTTTTTCCTTCATTTTTCTTAAAACAAGCATATCATTCAGCTTATAACAGTGCGTCAAAGTCTACTGCCTCTAATATTGTATATAAAAATGTCCAAGAAAAAGTTGATTTTGAGGTACAATTTGCAATATCAAACGCTCATGAGCCGGGTCCGGGTCCACATGTCGGAACCCGTTTGGACCCGGACCCGTTTATCAATCGGAACCTAAATTAGGTTACGGACCCGGCCCCGGACCCGTTTATGAATAATCGGAACCTAAAATAGGTTCCAGACCCGGTTTTTTTACAGGTCGGAACTTTCGTGTAATCGGATACCCGTTTGCAACCCTACACGTCTGCGAGTATAGGCTTTTTTCTTCTTTTGTCCAGTTGAAATGAAGGTTTCGCTGGTTTCACGTATATTCTCAACCGTAGATATTAGGATCTTTGGTTTCTTAAGGTAACAATTATGCACCCTGTATAAAAGAATCACTAATTTCGTAGAACCCAAGATACATTTAGTTTGGAAATTTCTCAGAAAATTTAGGCCGTGCATGGCCATGAGATTGTTAAACACATACATAATTGTCATGGGCTGCATTCTCACTTTAAGACCAGCAAAAACGTCGTGCAATGCCTGGATTAAATAATATATGAAATAAGAAAGAGAAGGTTAAACGATCGTAACAGAATGGTGAGTCAAATATATGTTGAATGTAATGAAAATAGATAGAGAGCTGTCAAAAGCAGTCTAAGAATGTCTCTTCTCTTTTTCTAGGCGATTCTAACGGGAAACGCCCCATATATAGGATTCCTGCTGACCAAAAAGGCCAGACACAAGTTAGCCCTAGCTAGCGCAAGCCTTTGAGAGTCCTTTTCGCCAACTCAGATAGGCCTACTCGGGAGACGGAGAGTGGTCTAGTTCGGACTAGATCAATTTGGTTAACCTATAATCATCCTAAATTGAGGCAAGCATGCCCTTACTGAATCTATTTTTCCATGTTCCGTCCATCTTGTACTTGGTTTGAGAGAGCCCATTCCGCTGCTACCTATTCCACAGTGATACCCACACGTCACCTGCAAGGATCCGATCCAAAAAGGCCAGATGTTGCTGATTTTTAAAGTAGGATTTAGTCACGAGTGGACACAGCCCTATTCGTCGACTTCTCACTCACGAACTATTTCATATTTTGTCAGCTTACTTTACCAGTTAAGTAAAGTGAAGGGCTAATACGAGAGACATTAAAAAGAGAGGGTCAAGTAAAAAAAAATATTAGGTTTCGAATACCATCTCTTCCATGAAAAAAAAGGTTAAAAGGACACTCTCTCATGCAAGAGAATGATAGAAAAAGACTAGGGGTGTTCGTTGACGAGGCAGGGCTATTCCGAGGAATGCCCAACAGCCACTTCTAAACTAGAAGCCTAAACCTGGCCCAAGCATGAGTCATGCCTGAAGTTGTTGGCCCGAACCCAAGCCGCATGGAAATGATGAAGCCCGAGCCCGACCTATAGAAAGAGAATTAAGCTTCTTGCCAAGTCCTAAGCCAACACAGCTGCTCTGGTCATATCACCTTCTCTTTGAGGTCATGGGCTTGAGTCCCCGCATTGCTGCTCCCTCCCTCCCTCATAAATATATATAAATATATATATTTGGGCGGGATGGGAATATCAGCTCTCAAGCACTAAGTGTAAATAAATAAATAAAAAAGAGACTGAGCACGGCCTATCTATTAATAACTGAACCCTATGCCCAAAGCCCAATCCATGAGCTCCCATAAAAAATAAAAAATTAAAAATTAAAAATTAAAAAATGCTCTACTTTTTAACAGAAACAATAAAAATGCTACTCTCACCTTTTGATTCGAGTACACCATTACTTTTGTTCTCTGTTATATTGAACAGTTACTCCACTTCACCGGTAAAGTAAATTTACGATTTATTTTATTTATTGTGATTTGATATTATTCCATCCAATTGTTATTCACACATGTCCCTCCATCATATTGTGAACTAAGCCCAGACCCGTGACCCACCAACATGTAAAAGAAGGAAAAAAAGCCTAAAAAATCATTTTGCAGGATTGCCGCCGTATGCATCCGCGGTATTCCTGCAATTTCCAGTTTTCCTCCTCTCACAGAGGAGGAAAACCGGAAATTGCGAATTTATGAGGACGAAAACTGGAAAATGGGAATTTAACGCCCATGCCAGCAGCGTTAAGCTGCGTGAGTATCCAAATAAATACCCAGGACCTTTCCATTTCCAATTAACATAAAATAGAATGAAAGAATCCACAGTTGCGTTTTTTCTTGGAGCTCATATATAGTGAACTCCCATATGATATGAATAGAGGGAAAAAAAATCACACAAGCTGACTCTGGCAATTGACACATGTGGAATTGATTTTCTAGTCGTTTTAATGTTTATACTTCCCCATAAATAAAAGTAGAAATATATAAATGGTCATCAAATAACTTCCTCATAATTAAAGAATAAAATCCGAGATATCACTCTATTAAAGCAATTTGCTCCTGTCTACAACTCCATCCTCAAACCTTCCATCACTCGCAGTCTTTAATGATCACCGGTGTGATTCACTTGATAATAAATTCTTAAAAATTCAATTCAATGCAAACATAGGGGCCCTTAAGAGAACACACCTATGAAAGAAATTTTAAAAGCACTTAGCGTTATCACGTATGTAATCTAAAGCAATGACACGAGATTTTGCAATCTTGTAATCAACATCTAAACTTGGTTTTCGTTGACATGCTTAGATTTGGAAACTCTCTGGACCTAACCAACAAGCCGAAGGACTGATGGAACTGGTCAAATCAAGCACGACAACAATTTAGGACCGTAGCTAAACACCACATAGTTGCTTACATGCACAGAAAATCAGTGATGTGTCGACTACTAGGGCATGTTTGTAGGGTTGCAAACGGAACGGTTCCGGATCGGAACCATAGTGGGCCCGGACACGTTTCTAAATAACGGTTCCGGATCCGGTCCTGACTCGGAACCTGTTTACTTGGTCCTAAACCCGGCTCCGATAGGAAAACCCAGATCCGGGTCCACCTAGAAGACTGGAATCTAGTTCCAAAATCGATTCTAATTTATCTTTTTCCTTCATTTTTCTTAAAACAAGCATATCATTCAGCTTATAACAGTGCCTCAAAGTCTACTCCCTCTAATATTGTATATAAAAATGTCCAAGAAAAAGTTGATTTTGAGGTACAATTTGCAATATCAAACGCTCAGGAGCCGGGTCCGGGTCCACATGTCGGAACCCGTTTGGACCCGGACCCGTTTATCAATCGGAACCTAAATTAGGTTACGGACCCGGCCCCGGACCCGTTTATGAATAATCGGAACCTAAAATAGGTTCCAGACCCGGTTTGTTTACAGGTCGGAACTTTCGGGTAATCGGATACCCGTTTGCAACCCTACACGTCTGCGAGTATAGGCTTTTTTCTTCTTTTGTCCAGTTGAAATGAAGGTTTCGCTGGTTTCACGTATATTCTCAACCGTAGATATTAGGATCTTTGGTTTCTTATGGTAACAATTATGCACCCTGTATAAAAGAATCAATAATTTCGTAGAACCCAAGATACATTTAGTTTGGAAATTTCTCAGAAAATTTAGGCCGTGCATGGCCATGAGATTGTTAAACACATACATAATTGTCATGGGCTGCATTCTCACTTTAAGACCAGCAAAAACGTTGTGCAATGCCTGGATTAAATAATATTTGAAATAAGAAAGAGAAGGTTAAACGATCGTAACAGAATGGTGAGTCAAATATATGTTGAATGTAATGAAAATAGATAGAGAGCTGTCAAAAGCAGTCTAAGAATGTCTCTTCTCTTTTTCTAGGCGATTCTAACGGGAAACGCCCCATATATAGGATTCCTGCTGACCAAAAAGGCCAGACACAAGTTAGCCCTAGCTAGCGCAAGCCTTTGAGAGTCCTTTTCGCCAACTCAGATAGGCCTACTCGGGAGACGGAGAGTGGTCTAGTTCGGACTAGATCAATTTGGTTAACCTATAATCATCCTAAATTGAGGCAAGCATGCCCTTACTGAATCTATTTTTCCATGTTCCGTCCATCTTGTACTTGGTTTGAGAGAGCCCATTCCGCTGCTACCTATTCCATAGTGATACCCACACGTCACCTGCAAGGATCCGATCCAAAAAGCCCAGATGTTGCTGATTTTTAAAGTAGGATTTAGTCACGAGTGGACACAGCCCTATTCGTCGACTTCTCACTCACGAACTATTTCATATTTTGTCAGCTTACTTTACCAGTTAAGTAAAGTGAAGGGCTAATACGAGAGACATTAAAAAGAGAGGGTCAAGTAAAAAAAAATATTAGGTTTCGAATACCATCTCTTCCATGAAAAAAAAAGGTTAAAAGGACACTCTCTCATGCAAGAGAATGATAGAAAAAGACTAGGGGTGTTCGTTGACGAGGCAGGGCTATTCCGAGGAGTGCCCAACAGCCACTTCTAAACTAGAAGCCTAAACCTGGCCCAAGCATGAGTCATGCCTGAAGTTGTTGGCCCGAACCCAAGCCGCATGGAAATGATGAAGCCCGAGCCCGACCTATAGAAAGAGAATTAAGCTTCTTGCCAAGTCCTAAGCCAACACAGCTGCTCTGGTCATATCACCTTCTCTTTGAGGTCATGGGCTTGAGTCCCCGCATTGCTGCTCCCTCCCTCCCTCATAAATATATATAAATATATATATTTGGGCGGGATGGGAATATCAGCTCTCAAGCACTAAGTGTAAATAAATAAATAAAAAAGAGACTGAGCACGGCCTATCTATTAATAACTGAACCCTATGCCCAAAGCCCAATCCATGAGCTCCCACAAAAAATAAAAAATTAAAAATTAAAAATTAAAAAATGCTCTACTTTTTAACAGAAACAATAAAAATGCTACTCTCACCTTTTGATTCGAGTACACCATTACTTTTGTTCTCTGTTATATTGAACAGTTACTCCACTTCACCGGTAAAGTAAATTTACGATTTATTTTATTTATTGTGATTTGATATTATTCCATCCAATTGTTATTCACACATGTCCCTCCATCATATTGTGAACTAAGCCCAGACCCGTGACCCACCAACATGTAAAAGAAGGAAAAAAAGCCTAAAAAATCATTTTGCAGGATTGCCGCCGTATGCATCCGCGGTATTCCTGCAATTTCCAGTTTTCCTCCTCTCACAGAGGAGGAAAACCGGAAATTGCGAATTTATGAGGACGAAAACTGGAAAATGGGAATTTAACGACCATGCCGGCAGCGTTAAGCTGCGTGAGTATCCAAATAAAGTCCCAGGACCTTTCCATTTCCAATTAACATAAAATAGAATGAAAGAATCCACAGTTGCGTTTTTTCTTGGAGCTCATATATAGTGAACTCCCATATGATATGAATAGAGGGAAAAAAAATCACACAAGCTGACTCTGGCAATTGACACATGTGGAATTGATTTTCTAGTCGTTTTAATGTTTATACTTCCCCATAAATAAAAGTAGAAATATATAAATGGTCATCAAATAACTTCCTCATAATTAAAGAATAAAATCCGAGATATCACTCTATTAAAGCAATTTGCTCCTGTCTACAACTCCATCCTCAAACCTTCCATCACTCGCAGTCTTTAATGATCACCGGTGTGATTCACTTGATAATAAATTCTTAAAAATTCAATTCAATGCAAACATAGGGGCCCTTAAGAGAGCACACCTATGAAAGAAATTTTAAAAGCACTTAGCGTTATCACGTATGTAATCTAAAGCAATGACACGAGATTTTGCAATCTTGTAATCAACATCTAAACTTGGTTTTCGTTGACATGCTTAGATTTGGAAACTCTCTGGACCTAACCAACAAGCCGAAGGACTGATGGAACTGGTCAAATCAAGCACGACAACAATTTAGGACCGTAGCTAAACACCACATAGTTGCTTACATGCACAGAAAATCAGTGATGTGTCGACTACTAGGGCATGTTTGTAGGGTTGCAAACGGAACGGTTCCGGATCGGAACCATAGTGGGCCCGGACACGTTTCTAAATAACGGTTCCGGATCCGGTCCTGACTCGGAACCTGTTTACTTGGTCCTAAACCCGGCTCCGATAGGAAAACCCAGATCCGGGTCCACCTAGAAGACTGGAATCTAGTTCCAAAATCGATTCTAATTTATCTTTTTCCTTCATTTTTCTTAAAACAAGCATATCATTCAGCTTATAACAGTGCCTCAAAGTCTACTCCCTCTAATATTGTATATAAAAATGTCCAAGAAAAAGTTGATTTTGAGGTACAATTTGCAATATCAAACGCTCAGGAGCCGGGTCCGGGTCCACATGTCGGAACCCGTTTGGACCCGGACCCGTTTATCAATCGGAACCTAAATTAGGTTACGGACCCGGCCCCGGACCCGTTTATGAATAATCGGAACCTAAAATAGGTTCCAGACCCGGTTTGTTTACAGGTCGGAACTTTCGGGTAATCGGATACCCGTTTGCAACCCTACACGTCTGCGAGTATAGGCTTTTTTCTTCTTTTGTCCAGTTGAAATGAAGGTTTCGCTGGTTTCACGTATATTCTCAACCGTAGATATTAGGATCTTTGGTTTCTTATGGTAACAATTATGCACCCTGTATAAAAGAATCAATAATTTCGTAGAACCCAAGATACATTTAGTTTGGAAATTTCTCAGAAAATTTAGGCCGTGCATGGCCATGAGATTGTTAAACACATACATAATTGTCATGGGCTGCATTCTCACTTTAAGACCAGCAAAAACGTTGTGCAATGCCTGGATTAAATAATATTTGAAATAAGAAAGAGAAGGTTAAACGATCGTAACAGAATGGTGAGTCAAATATATGTTGAATGTAATGAAAATAGATAGAGAGCTGTCAAAAGCAGTCTAAGAATGTCTCTTCTCTTTTTCTAGGCGATTCTAACGGGAAACGCCCCATATATAGGATTCCTGCTGACCAAAAAGGCCAGACACAAGTTAGCCCTAGCTAGCGCAAGCCTTTGAGAGTCCTTTTCGCCAACTCAGATAGGCCTACTCGGGAGACGGAGAGTGGTCTAGTTCGGACTAGATCAATTTGGTTAACCTATAATCATCCTAAATTGAGGCAAGCATGCCCTTACTGAATCTATTTTTCCATGTTCCGTCCATCTTGTACTTGGTTTGAGAGAGCCCATTCCGCTGCTACCTATTCCATAGTGATACCCACACGTCACCTGCAAGGATCCGATCCAAAAAGCCCAGATGTTGCTGATTTTTAAAGTAGGATTTAGTCACGAGTGGACACAGCCCTATTCGTCGACTTCTCACTCACGAACTATTTCATATTTTGTCAGCTTACTTTACCAGTTAAGTAAAGTGAAGGGCTAATACGAGAGACATTAAAAAGAGAGGGTCAAGTAAAAAAAAATATTAGGTTTCGAATACCATCTCTTCCATGAAAAAAAAAGGTTAAAAGGACACTCTCTCATGCAAGAGAATGATAGAAAAAGACTAGGGGTGTTCGTTGACGAGGCAGGGCTATTCCGAGGAGTGCCCAACAGCCACTTCTAAACTAGAAGCCTAAACCTGGCCCAAGCATGAGTCATGCCTGAAGTTGTTGGCCCGAACCCAAGCCGCATGGAAATGATGAAGCCCGAGCCCGACCTATAGAAAGAGAATTAAGCTTCTTGCCAAGTCCTAAGCCAACACAGCTGCTCTGGTCATATCACCTTCTCTTTGAGGTCATGGGCTTGAGTCCCCGCATTGCTGCTCCCTCCCTCCCTCATAAATATATATAAATATATATATTTGGGCGGGATGGGAATATCAGCTCTCAAGCACTAAGTGTAAATAAATAAATAAAAAAGAGACTGAGCACGGCCTATCTATTAATAACCCAACCCTATACCCAAAGCCCAATCCAGGAGCTCCCATAAAAAATAAAAAATTAAAAATTAAAAATTAAAAAATGCTCTACTTTTTAACAGAAACAATAAAAATGCTACTCTCACCTTTTGATTCGAGTACACCATTACTTTTGTTCTCTGTTATATTGAACAGTTATTCCACTTCACCGGTAAAGTAAATTTACGATTTATTTTATTTATTGTGATTTGATATTATTCCATCCAATTGTTATTCACACATGTCCCTCCATCATATTGTGAACTAAGCCCAGACCCGTGACCCACCAACATGTAAAAGAAGGAAAAAAAGCCTAAAATATCATTTTGCAGGATTGCCGCCGTATGCATCCGCGGTATTCCTGCAATTTCCAGTTTTCCTCCTCTCACAGAGAAGGAAAACCGGAAATTGCGAATTTATGAGGACGAAAACTGGAAAATGGGAATTTAACGACCATGCCGGCAGCGTTAAGCTGCGTGAGTATCCAAATAAAGTCCCAGGACCTTTCCATTTCCAATTAACATAAAATAGAATGAAAGAATCCACAGTTGCGTTTTTTCTTGGAGCTCATATATAGTGAACTCCCATATGATATGAATAGAGGGAAAAAAAATCACACAAGCTGACTCTGGCAATTGACACATGTGGAATTGATTTTCTAGTCGTTTTAATGTTTATACTTCCCCATAAATAAAAGTAGAAATATATAAATGGTCATCAAATAACTTCCTCATAATTAAAGAATAAAATCCGAGATATCACTCTATTAAAGCAATTTGCTCCTGTCTACAACTCCATCCTCAAACCTTCCATCACTCGCAGTCTTTAATGATCACCGGTGTGATTCACTTGATAATAAATTCTTAAAAATTCAATTCAATGCAAACATAGGGGCCCTTAAGAGAACACACCTATGAAAGAAATTTTAAAAGCACTTAGTGTTATCACGTATGTAATCTAAAGCAATGACACGAGATTTTGCAATCTTGTAATCAACATCTAAACTTGGTTTTCGTTGACATGCTTAGATTTGGAAACTCTCTGGACCTAACCAACAAGCCGAAGGACTGATGGAACTGGTCAAATCAAGCACGACAACAATTTAGGACCGTAGCTAAACACCACATAGTTGCTTACATGCACAGAAAATCAGTGATGTGTCGACTACTAGGGCATGTTTGTAGGGTTGCAAACGGAACGGTTCCGGATCGGAACCATAGTGGGCCCGGACACGTTTCTAAATAACGGTTCCGGATCCGGTCCTGACTCGGAACCTGTTTACTTGGTCCTAAACCCGGCTCCGATAGGAAAACCCAGATCCGGGTCCACCTAGAAGACTGGAATCTAGTTCCAAAATCGATTCTAATTTATCTTTTTCCTTCATTTTTCTTAAAACAAGCATATCATTCAGCTTATAACAGTGCCTCAAAGTCTACTCCCTCTAATATTGTATATAAAAATGTCCAAGAAAAAGTTGATTTTGAGGTACAATTTGCAATATCAAACGCTCAGGAGCCGGGTCCGGGTCCACATGTCGGAACCCGTTTGGACCCGGACCCGTTTATCAATCGGAACCTAAATTAGGTTACGGACCCGGCCCCGGACCCGTTTATGAATAATCGGAACCTAAAATAGGTTCCAGACCCGGTTTGTTTACAGGTCGGAACTTTCGGGTAATCGGATACCCGTTTGCAACCCTACACGTCTGCGAGTATAGGCTTTTTTCTTCTTTTGTCCAGTTGAAATGAAGGTTTCGCTGGTTTCACGTATATTCTCAACCGTAGATATTAGGATCTTTGGTTTCTTATGGTAACAATTATGCACCCTGTATAAAAGAATCAATAATTTCGTAGAACCCAAGATACATTTAGTTTGGAAATTTCTCAGAAAATTTAGGCCGTGCATGGCCATGAGATTGTTAAACACATACATAATTGTCATGGGCTGCATTCTCACTTTAAGACCAGCAAAAACGTTGTGCAATGCCTGGATTAAATAATATTTGAAATAAGAAAGAGAAGGTTAAACGATCGTAACAGAATGGTGAGTCAAATATATGTTGAATGTAATGAAAATAGATAGAGAGCTGTCAAAAGCAGTCTAAGAATGTCTCTTCTCTTTTTCTAGGCGATTCTAACGGGAAACGCCCCATATATAGGATTCCTGATGACCAAAAAGGCCAGACACAAGTTAGCCCTAGCTAACGCAAGCCTTTGAGAGTCCTTTTCGCCAACTCAGATAGGCCTACTCGGGAGACGGAGAGTGGTCTAGTTCGGACTAGATCAATTTGGTTAACCTATAATCATCCTAAATTGAGGCAAGCATGCCCTTACTGAATCTATTTTTCCATGTTCCGTCCATCTTGTACTTGGTTTGAGAGAGCCCATTCCGCTGCTACCTATTCCATAGTGATACCCACACGTCACCTGCAAGGATCCGATCCAAAAAGCCCAGATGTTGCTGATTTTTAAAGTAGGAATTAGTCACGAGTGGACACAGCCCTATTCGTCGACTTCTCACTCACGAACTATTTCATATTTTGTCAGCTTACTTTACCAGTTAAGTAAAGTGAAGGGCTAATACGAGAGACATTAAAAAGAGAGGGTCAAGTAAAAAAAAATATTAGGTTTCGAATACCATCTCTTCCATGAAAAAAAAGGTTAAAAGGACACTCTCTCATGCAAGAGAATGATAGAAAAAGACTAGGGGTGTTCGTTGACGAGGCAGGGCTATTCCGAGGAATGCCCAACAGCCACTTCTAAACTAGAAGCCTAAACCTGGCCCAAGCATGAGTCATGCCTGAAGTTGTTGGCCCGAACCCAAGCCGCATGGAAATGATGAAGCCCGAGCCCGACCTATAGAAAGAGAATTAAGCTTCTTGCCAAGTCCTAAGCCAACACAGCTGCTCTGGTCATATCACCTTCTCTTTGAGGTCATGGGCTTGAGTCCCCGCATTGCTGCTCCCTCCCTCCCTCATAAATATATATAAATATATATATTTGGGCGGGATGGGAATATCAGCTCTCAAGCACTAAGTGTAAATAAATAAATAAAAAAGAGACTGAGCACGGCCTATCTATTAATAACTGAACCCTATGCCCAAAGCCCAATCCATGAGCTCCCATAAAAAATAAAAAATTAAAAATTAAAAATTAAAAAATGCTCTACTTTTTAACAGAAACAATAAAAATGCTACTCTCACCTTTTGATTCGAGTACACCATTACTTTTGTTCTCTGTTATATTGAACAGTTACTCCACTTCACCGGTAAAGTAAATTTACGATTTATTTTATTTATTGTGATTTGATATTATTCCATCCAATTGTTATTCACACATGTCCCTCCATCATATTGTGAACTAAGCCCAGACCCGTGACCCACCAACATGTAAAAGAAGGAAAAAAAGCCTAAAAAATCATTTTGCAGGATTGCCGCCGTATGCATCCGCGGTATTCCTGCAATTTCCAGTTTTCCTCCTCTCACAGAGGAGGAAAACCGGAAATTGCGAATTTATGAGGACGAAAACTGGAAAATGGGAATTTAACGCCCATGCCAGCAGCGTTAAGCTGCGTGAGTATCCAAATAAATACCCAGGACCTTTCCATTTCCAATTAACATAAAATAGAATGAAAGAATCCACAGTTGCGTTTTTTCTTGGAGCTCATATATAGTGAACTCCCATATGATATGAATAGAGGGAAAAAAAATCACACAAGCTGACTCTGGCAATTGACACATGTGGAATTGATTTTCTAGTCGTTTTAATGTTTATACTTCCCCATAAATAAAAGTAGAAATATATAAATGGTCATCAAATAACTTCCTCATAATTAAAGAATAAAATCCGAGATATCACTCTATTAAAGCAATTTGCTCCTGTCTACAACTCCATCCTCAAACCTTCCATCACTCGCAGTCTTTAATGATCACCGGTGTGATTCACTTGATAATAAATTCTTAAAAATTCAATTCAATGCAAACATAGGGGCCCTTAAGAGAACACACCTATGAAAGAAATTTTAAAAGCACTTAGCGTTATCACGTATGTAATCTAAAGCAATGACACGAGATTTTGCAATCTTGTAATCAACATCTAAACTTGGTTTTCATTGACATGCTTAGATTTGGAAACTCTCTGGACCTAACCAACAAGCCGAAGGACTGATGGAACTGGTCAAATCAAGCACGACAACAATTTAGGACCGTAGCTAAACACCACATAGTTGCTTACATGCACAGAAAATCAGTGATGTGTCGACTACTAGGGCATGTTTGTAGGGTTGCAAACGGAACGGTTCCGGATCGGAACCATAGTGGGCCCGGACACGTTTCTAAATAACGGTTCCGGATCCGGTCCTGACTCGGAACCTGTTTACTTGGTCCTAAACCCGGCTCCGATAGGAAAACCCAGATCCGGGTCCACCTAGAAGACTGGAATCTAGTTCCAAAATCGATTCTAATTTATCTTTTTCCTTCATTTTTCTTAAAACAAGCATATCATTCAGCTTATAACAGTGCCTCAAAGTCTACTCCCTCTAATATTGTATATAAAAATGTCCAAGAAAAAGTTGATTTTGAGGTACAATTTGCAATATCAAACGTTCAGGAGCCGGGTCCGGGTCCACATGTCGGAACCCGTTTGGACCCGGACCCGTTTATCAATCGGAACCTAAATTAGGTTACGGACCCGGCCCCGGACCCGTTTATGAATAATCGGAACCTAAAATAGGTTCCAGACCCGGTTTGTTTACAGGTCGGAACTTTCGGGTAATCGGATACCCGTTTGCAACCCTACACGTCTGCGAGTATAGGCTTTTTTCTTCTTTTGTCCAGTTGAAATGAAGGTTTCGCTGGTTTCACGTATATTCTCAACCGTAGATATTAGGATCTTTGGTTTCTTATGGTAACAATTATGCACCCTGTATAAAAGAATCAATAATTTCGTAGAACCCAAGATACATTTAGTTTGGAAATTTCTCAGAAAATTTAGGCCGTGCATGGCCATGAGATTGTTAAACACATACATAATTGTCATGGGCTGCATTCTCACTTTAAGACCAGCAAAAACGTTGTGCAATGCCTGGATTAAATAATATTTGAAATAAGAAAGAGAAGGTTAAACGATCGTAACAGAATGGTGAGTCAAATATATGTTGAATGTAATGAAAATAGATAGAGAGCTGTCAAAAGCAGTCTAAGAATGTCTCTTCTCTTTTTCTAGGCGATTCTAACGGGAAACGCCCCATATATAGGATTCCTGCTGACCAAAAAGGCCAGACACAAGTTAGCCCTAGCTAGCGCAAGCCTTTGAGAGTCCTTTTCGCCAACTCAGATAGGCCTACTCGGGAGACGGAGAGTGGTCTAGTTCGGACTAGATCAATTTGGTTAACCTATAATCATCCTAAATTGAGGCAAGCATGCCCTTACTGAATCTATTTTTCCATGTTCCGTCCATCTTGTACTTGGTTTGAGAGAGCCCATTCCGCTGCTACCTATTCCATAGTGATACCCACACGTCACCTGCAAGGATCCGATCCAAAAAGCCCAGATGTTGCTGATTTTTAAAGTAGGATTTAGTCACGAGTGGACACAGCCCTATTCGTCGACTTCTCACTCACGAACTATTTCATATTTTGTCAGCTTACTTTACCAGTTAAGTAAAGTGAAGGGCTAATACGAGAGACATTAAAAAGAGAGGGTCAAGTAAAAAAAAATATTAGGTTTCGAATACCATCTCTTCCATGAAAAAAAAGGTTAAAAGGACACTCTCTCATGCAAGAGAATGATAGAAAAAGACTAGGGGTGTTCGTTGACGAGGCAGGGCTATTCCGAGGAATGCCCAACAGCCACTTCTAAACTAGAAGCCTAAACCTGGCCCAAGCATGAGTCATGCCTGAAGTTGTTGGCCCGAACCCAAGCCGCATGGAAATGATGAAGCCCGAGCCCGACCTATAGAAAGAGAATTAAGCTTCTTGCCAAGTCCTAAGCCAACACAGCTGCTCTGGTCATATCACCTTCTCTTTGAGGTCATGGGCTTGAGTCCCCGCATTGCTGCTCCCTCCCTCCCTCATAAATATATATAAATATATATATTTGGGCGGGATGGGAATATCAGCTCTCAAGCACTAAGTGTAAATAAATAAATAAAAAAGAGACTGAGCACGGCCTATCTATTAATAACTGAACCCTATGCCCAAAGCCCAATCCATGAGCTCCCATAAAAAATAAAAAATTAAAAATTAAAAATTAAAAAATGCTCTACTTTTTAACAGAAACAATAAAAATGCTACTCTCACCTTTTGATTCGAGTACACCATTACTTTTGTTCTCTGTTATATTGAACAGTTACTCCACTTCACCGGTAAAGTAAATTTACGATTTATTTTATTTATTGTGATTTGATATTATTCCATCCAATTGTTATTCACACATGTCCCTCCATCATATTGTGAACTAAGCCCAGACCCGTGACCCACCAACATGTAAAAGAAGGAAAAAAAGCCTAAAAAATCATTTTGCAGGATTGCCGCCGTATGCATCCGCGGTATTCCTGCAATTTCCAGTTTTCCTCCTCTCACAGAGGAGGAAAACCGGAAATTGCGAATTTATGAGGACGAAAACTGGAAAATGGGAATTTAACGCCCATGCCAGCAGCGTTAAGCTGCGTGAGTATCCAAATAAATACCCAGGACCTTTCCATTTCCAATTAACATAAAATAGAATGAAAGAATCCACAGTTGCGTTTTTTCTTGGAGCTCATATATAGTGAACTCCCATATGATATGAATAGAGGGAAAAAAAATCACACAAGCTGACTCTGGCAATTGACACATGTGGAATTGATTTTCTAGTCGTTTTAATGTTTATACTTCCCCATAAATAAAAGTAGAAATATATAAATGGTCATCAAATAACTTCCTCATAATTAAAGAATAAAATCCGAGATATCACTCTATTAAAGCAATTTGCTCCTGTCTACAACTCCATCCTCAAACCTTCCATCACTCGCAGTCTTTAATGATCACCGGTGTGATTCACTTGATAATAAATTCTTAAAAATTCAATTCAATGCAAACATAGGGGCCCTTAAGAGAACACACCTATGAAAGAAATTTTAAAAGCACTTAGCGTTATCACGTATGTAATCTAAAGCAATGACACGAGATTTTGCAATCTTGTAATCAACATCTAAACTTGGTTTTCATTGACATGCTTAGATTTGGAAACTCTCTGGACCTAACCAACAAGCCGAAGGACTGATGGAACTGGTCAAATCAAGCACGACAACAATTTAGGACCGTAGCTAAACACCACATAGTTGCTTACATGCACAGAAAATCAGTGATGTGTCGACTACTAGGGCATGTTTGTAGGGTTGCAAACGGAACGGTTCCGGATCGGAACCATAGTGGGCCCGGACACGTTTCTAAATAACGGTTCCGGATCCGGTCCTGACTCGGAACCTGTTTACTTGGTCCTAAACCCGGCTCCGATAGGAAAACCCAGATCCGGGTCCACCTAGAAGACTGGAATCTAGTTCCAAAATCGATTCTAATTTATCTTTTTCCTTCATTTTTCTTAAAACAAGCATATCATTCAGCTTATAACAGTGCCTCAAAGTCTACTCCCTCTAATATTGTATATAAAAATGTCCAAGAAAAAGTTGATTTTGAGGTACAATTTGCAATATCAAACGCTCAGGAGCCGGGTCCGGGTCCACATGTCGGAACCCGTTTGGACCCGGACCCGTTTATCAATCGGAACCTAAATTAGGTTACGGACCCGGCCCCGGACCCGTTTATGAATAATCGGAACCTAAAATAGGTTCCAGACCCGGTTTGTTTACAGGTCGGAACTTTCGGGTAATCGGATACCCGTTTGCAACCCTACACGTCTGCGAGTATAGGCTTTTTTCTTCTTTTGTCCAGTTGAAATGAAGGTTTCGCTGGTTTCACGTATATTCTCAACCGTAGATATTAGGATCTTTGGTTTCTTATGGTAACAATTATGCACCCTGTATAAAAGAATCAATAATTTCGTAGAACCCAAGATACATTTAGTTTGGAAATTTCTCAGAAAATTTAGGCCGTGCATGGCCATGAGATTGTTAAACACATACATAATTGTCATGGGCTGCATTCTCACTTTAAGACCAGCAAAAACGTTGTGCAATGCCTGGATTAAATAATATTTGAAATAAGAAAGAGAAGGTTAAACGATCGTAACAGAATGGTGAGTCAAATATATGTTGAATGTAATGAAAATAGATAGAGAGCTGTCAAAAGCAGTCTAAGAATGTCTCTTCTCTTTTTCTAGGCGATTCTAACGGGAAACGCCCCATATATAGGATTCCTGATGACCAAAAAGGCCAGACACAAGTTAGCCCTAGCTAGCGCAAGCCTTTGAGAGTCCTTTTCGCCAACTCAGATAGGCCTACTCGGGAGACGGAGAGTGGTCTAGTTCGGACTAGATCAATTTGGTTAACCTATAATCATCCTAAATTGAGGCAAGCATGCCCTTACTGAATCTATTTTTCCATGTTCCGTCCATCTTGTACTTGGTTTGAGAGAGCCCATTCCGCTGCTACCTATTCCATAGTGATACCCACACGTCACCTGCAAGGATCCGATCCAAAAAGCCCAGATGTTGCTGATTTTTAAAGTAGGATTTAGTCACGAGTGGACACAGCCCTATTCGTCGACTTCTCACTCACGAACTATTTCATATTTTGTCAGCTTACTTTACCAGTTAAGTAAAGTGAAGGGCTAATACGAGAGACATTAAAAAGAGAGGGTCAAGTAAAAAAAAATATTAGGTTTCGAATACCATCTCTTCCATGAAAAAAAAGGTTAAAAGGACACTCTCTCATGCAAGAGAATGATAGAAAAAGACTAGGGGTGTTCGTTGACGAGGCAGGGCTATTCCGAGGAATGCCCAACAGCCACTTCTAAACTAGAAGCCTAAACCTGGCCCAAGCATGAGTCATGCCTGAAGTTGTTGGCCCGAACCCAAGCCGCATGGAAATGATGAAGCCCGAGCCCGACCTATAGAAAGAGAATTAAGCTTCTTGCCAAGTCCTAAGCCAACACAGCTGCTCTGGTCATATCACCTTCTCTTTGAGGTCATGGGCTTGAGTCCCCGCATTGCTGCTCCCTCCCTCCCTCATAAATATATATAAATATATATATTTGGGCGGGATGGGAATATCAGCTCTCAAGCACTAAGTGTAAATAAATAAATAAAAAAGAGACTGAGCACGGCCTATCTATTAATAACTGAACCCTATGCCCAAAGCCCAATCCATGAGCTCCCATAAAAAATAAAAAATTAAAAATTAAAAATTAAAAAATGCTCTACTTTTTAACAGAAACAATAAAAATGCTACTCTCACCTTTTGATTCGAGTACACCATTACTTTTGTTCTCTGTTATATTGAACAGTTACTCCACTTCACCGGTAAAGTAAATTTACGATTTATTTTATTTATTGTGATTTGATATTATTCCATCCAATTGTTATTCACACATGTCCCTCCATCATATTGTGAACTAAGCCCAGACCCGTGACCCACCAACATGTAAAAGAAGGAAAAAAAGCCTAAAAAATCATTTTGCAGGATTGCCGCCGTATGCATCCGCGGTATTCCTGCAATTTCCAGTTTTCCTCCTCTCACAGAGGAGGAAAACCGGAAATTGCGAATTTATGAGGACGAAAACTGGAAAATGGGAATTTAACGCCCATGCCAGCAGCGTTAAGCTGCGTGAGTATCCAAATAAATACCCAGGACCTTTCCATTTCCAATTAACATAAAATAGAATGAAAGAATCCACAGTTGCGTTTTTTCTTGGAGCTCATATATAGTGAACTCCCATATGATATGAATAGAGGGAAAAAAAATCACACAAGCTGACTCTGGCAATTGACACATGTGGAATTGATTTTCTAGTCGTTTTAATGTTTATACTTCCCCATAAATAAAAGTAGAAATATATAAATGGTCATCAAATAACTTCCTCATAATTAAAGAATAAAATCCGAGATATCACTCTATTAAAGCAATTTGCTCCTGTCTACAACTCCATCCTCAAACCTTCCATCACTCGCAGTCTTTAATGATCACCGGTGTGATTCACTTGATAATAAATTCTTAAAAATTCAATTCAATGCAAACATAGGGGCCCTTAAGAGAACACACCTATGAAAGAAATTTTAAAAGCACTTAGCGTTATCACGTATGTAATCTAAAGTAATGACACGAGATTTTGCAATCTTGTAATCAACATCTAAACTTGGTTTTCATTGACATGCTTAGATTTGGAAACTCTCTGGACCTAACCAACAAGCCGAAGGACTGATGGAACTGGTCAAATCAAGCACGACAACAATTTAGGACCGTAGCTAAACACCACATAGTTGCTTACATGCACAGAAAATCAGTGATGTGTCGACTACTAGGGCATGTTTGTAGGGTTGCAAACGGAACGGTTCCGGATCGGAACCATAGTGGGCCCGGACACGTTTCTAAATAACGGTTCCGGATCCGGTCCTGACTCGGAACCTGTTTACTTGGTCCTAAACCCGGCTCCGATAGGAAAACCCAGATCCGGGTCCACCTAGAAGACTGGAATCTAGTTCCAAAATCGATTCTAATTTATCTTTTTCCTTCATTTTTCTTAAAACAAGCATATCATTCAGCTTATAACAGTGCCTCAAAGTCTACTCCCTCTAATATTGTATATAAAAATGTCCAAGAAAAAGTTGATTTTGAGGTACAATTTGCAATATCAAACGCTCAGGAGCCGGGTCCGGGTCCACATGTCGGAACCCGTTTGGACCCGGACCCGTTTATCAATCGGAACCTAAATTAGGTTACGGACCCGGCCCCGGACCCGTTTATGAATAATCGGAACCTAAAATAGGTTCCAGACCCGGTTTGTTTACAGGTCGGAACTTTCGGGTAATCGGATACCCGTTTGCAACCCTACACGTCTGCGAGTATAGGCTTTTTTCTTCTTTTGTCCAGTTGAAATGAAGGTTTCGCTGGTTTCACGTATATTCTCAACCGTAGATATTAGGATCTTTGGTTTCTTATGGTAACAATTATGCACCCTGTATAAAAGAATCAATAATTTCGTAGAACCCAAGATACATTTAGTTTGGAAATTTCTCAGAAAATTTAGGCCGTGCATGGCCATGAGATTGTTAAACACATACATAATTGTCATGGGCTGCATTCTCACTTTAAGACCAGCAAAAACGTTGTGCAATGCCTGGATTAAATAATATTTGAAATAAGAAAGAGAAGGTTAAACGATCGTAACAGAATGGTGAGTCAAATATATGTTGAATGTAATGAAAATAGATAGAGAGCTGTCAAAAGCAGTCTAAGAATGTCTCTTCTCTTTTTCTAGGCGATTCTAACGGGAAACGCCCCATATATAGGATTCCTACTGACCAAAAAGGCCAGACACAAGTTAGCCCTAGCTAGCGCAAGCCTTTGAGAGTCCTTTTCGCCAACTCAGATAGGCCTACTCGGGAGACGGAGAGTGGTCTAGTTCGGACTAGATCAATTTGGTTAACCTATAATCATCCTAAATTGAGGCAAGCATGCCCTTACTGAATCTATTTTTCCATGTTCCGTCCATCTTGTACTTGGTTTGAGAGAGCCCATTCCGCTGCTACCTATTCCATAGTGATACCCACACGTCACCTGCAAGGATCCGATCCAAAAAGCCCAGATGTTGCTGATTTTTAAAGTAGGATTTAGTCACGAGTGGACACAGCCCTATTCGTCGACTTCTCACTCACGAACTATTTCATATTTTGTCAGCTTACTTTACCAGTTAAGTAAAGTGAAGGGCTAATACGAGAGACATTAAAAAGAGAGGGTCAAGTAAAAAAAAATATTAGGTTTCGAATACCATCTCTTCCATGAAAAAAAAGGTTAAAAGGACACTCTCTCATGCAAGAGAATGATAGAAAAAGACTAGGGGTGTTCGTTGACGAGGCAGGGCTATTCCGAGGAATGCCCAACAGCCACTTCTAAACTAGAAGCCTAAACCTGGCCCAAGCATGAGTCATGCCTGAAGTTGTTGGCCCGAACCCAAGCCGCATGGAAATGATGAAGCCCGAGCCCGACCTATAGAAAGAGAATTAAGCTTCTTGCCAAGTCCTAAGCCAACACAGCTGCTCTGGTCATATCACCTTCTCTTTGAGGTCATGGGCTTGAGTCCCCGCATTGCTGCTCCCTCCCTCCCTCATAAATATATATAAATATATATATTTGGGCGGGATGGGAATATCAGCTCTCAAGCACTAAGTGTAAATAAATAAATAAAAAAGAGACTGAGCACGGCCTATCTATTAATAACTGAACCCTATGCCCAAAGCCCAATCCATGAGCTCCCATAAAAAATAAAAAATTAAAAATTAAAAATTAAAAAATGCTCTACTTTTTAACAGAAACAATAAAAATGCTACTCTCACCTTTTGATTCGAGTACACCATTACTTTTGTTCTCTGTTATATTGAACAGTTACTCCACTTCACCGGTAAAGTAAATTTACGATTTATTTTATTTATTGTGATTTGATATTATTCCATCCAATTGTTATTCACACATGTCCCTCCATCATATTGTGAACTAAGCCCAGACCCGTGACCCACCAACATGTAAAAGAAGGAAAAAAAGCCTAAAAAATCATTTTGCAGGATTGCCGCCGTATGCATCCGCGGTATTCCTGCAATTTCCAGTTTTCCTCCTCTCACAGAGGAGGAAAACCGGAAATTGCGAATTTATGAGGACGAAAACTGGAAAATGGGAATTTAACGCCCATGCCAGCAGCGTTAAGCTGCGTGAGTATCCAAATAAATACCCAGGACCTTTCCATTTCCAATTAACATAAAATAGAATGAAAGAATCCACAGTTGCGTTTTTTCTTGGAGCTCATATATAGTGAACTCCCATATGATATGAATAGAGGGAAAAAAAATCACACAAGCTGACTCTGGCAATTGACACATGTGGAATTGATTTTCTAGTCGTTTTAATGTTTATACTTCCCCATAAATAAAAGTAGAAATATATAAATGGTCATCAAATAACTTCCTCATAATTAAAGAATAAAATCCGAGATATCACTCTATTAAAGCAATTTGCTCCTGTCTACAACTCCATCCTCAAACCTTCCATCACTCGCAGTCTTTAATGATCACCGGTGTGATTCACTTGATAATAAATTCTTAAAAATTCAATTCAATGCAAACATAGGGGCCCTTAAGAGAACACACCTATGAAAGAAATTTTAAAAGCACTTAGCGTTATCACGTATGTAATCTAAAGCAATGACACGAGATTTTGCAATCTTGTAATCAACATCTAAACTTGGTTTTCATTGACATGCTTAGATTTGGAAACTCTCTGGACCTAACCAACAAGCCGAAGGACTGATGGAACTGGTCAAATCAAGCACGACAACAATTTAGGACCGTAGCTAAACACCACATAGTTGCTTACATGCACAGAAAATCAGTGATGTGTCGACTACTAGGGCATGTTTGTAGGGTTGCAAACGGAACGGTTCCGGATCGGAACCATAGTGGGCCCGGACACGTTTCTAAATAACGGTTCCGGATCCGGTCCTGACTCGGAACCTGTTTACTTGGTCCTAAACCCGGCTCCGATAGGAAAACCCAGATCCGGGTCCACCTAGAAGACTGGAATCTAGTTCCAAAATCGATTCTAATTTATCTTTTTCCTTCATTTTTCTTAAAACAAGCATATCATTCAGCTTATAACAGTGCCTCAAAGTCTACTCCCTCTAATATTGTATATAAAAATGTCCAAGAAAAAGTTGATTTTGAGGTACAATTTGCAATATCAAACGCTCAGGAGCCGGGTCCGGGTCCACATGTCGGAACCCGTTTGGACCCGGACCCGTTTATCAATCGGAACCTAAATTAGGTTACGGACCCGGCCCCGGACCCGTTTATGAATAATCGGAACCTAAAATAGGTTCCAGACCCGGTTTGTTTACAGGTCGGAACTTTCGGGTAATCGGATACCCGTTTGCAACCCTACACGTCTGCGAGTATAGGCTTTTTTCTTCTTTTGTCCAGTTGAAATGAAGGTTTCGCTGGTTTCACGTATATTCTCAACCGTAGATATTAGGATCTTTGGTTTCTTATGGTAACAATTATGCACCCTGTATAAAAGAATCAATAATTTCGTAGAACCCAAGATACATTTAGTTTGGAAATTTCTCAGAAAATTTAGGCCGTGCATGGCCATGAGATTGTTAAACACATACATAACTGTCATGGGCTGCATTCTCACTTTAAGACCAGCAAAAACGTTGTGCAATGCCTGGATTAAATAATATTTGAAATAAGAAAGAGAAGGTTAAACGATCGTAACAGAATGGTGAGTCAAATATATGTTGAATGTAATGAAAATAGATAGAGAGCTGTCAAAAGCAGTCTAAGAATGTCTCTTCTCTTTTTCTAGGCGATTCTAACGGGAAACGCCCCATATATAGGATTCCTGATGACCAAAAAGGCCAGACACAAGTTAGCCCTAGCTAGCGCAAGCCTTTGAGAGTCCTTTTCGCCAACTCAGATAGGCCTACTCGGGAGACGGAGAGTGGTCTAGTTCGGACTAGATCAATTTGGTTAACCTATAATCATCCTAAATTGAGGCAAGCATGCCCTTACTGAATCTATTTTTCCATGTTCCGTCCATCTTGTACTTGGTTTGAGAGAGCCCATTCCGCTGCTACCTATTCCATAGTGATACCCACACGTCACCTGCAAGGATCCGATCCAAAAAGCCCAGATGTTGCTGATTTTTAAAGTAGGATTTAGTCACGAGTGGACACAGCCCTATTCGTCGACTTCTCACTCACGAACTATTTCATATTTTGTCAGCTTACTTTACCAGTTAAGTAAAGTGAAGGGCTAATACGAGAGACATTAAAAAGAGAGGGTCAAGTAAAAAAAAATATTAGGTTTCGAATACCATCTCTTCCATGAAAAAAAAGGTTAAAAGGACACTCTCTCATGCAAGAGAATGATAGAAAAAGACTAGGGGTGTTCGTTGACGAGGCAGGGCTATTCCGAGGAATGCCCAACAGCCACTTCTAAACTAGAAGCCTAAACCTGGCCCAAGCATGAGTCATGCCTGAAGTTGTTGGCCCGAACCCAAGCCGCATGGAAATGATGAAGCCCGAGCCCGACCTATAGAAAGAGAATTAAGCTTCTTGCCAAGTCCTAAGCCAACACAGCTGCTCTGGTCATATCACCTTCTCTTTGAGGTCATGGGCTTGAGTCCCCGCATTGCTGCTCCCTCCCTCCCTCATAAATATATATAAATATATATATTTGGGCGGGATGGGAATATCAGCTCTCAAGCACTAAGTGTAAATAAATAAATAAAAAAGAGACTGAGCACGGCCTATCTATTAATAACTGAACCCTATGCCCAAAGCCCAATCCATGAGCTCCCATAAAAAATTAAAAATTAAAAATTAAAAATTAAAAAATGCTCTACTTTTTAACAGAAACAATAAAAATGCTACTCTCACCTTTTGATTCGAGTACACCATTACTTTTGTTCTCTGTTATATTGAACAGTTACTCCACTTCACCGGTAAAGTAAATTTACGATTTATTTTATTTATTGTGATTTGATATTATTCCATCCAATTGTTATTCACACATGTCCCTCCATCATATTGTGAACTAAGCCCAGACCCGTGACCCACCAACATGTAAAAGAAGGAAAAAAAGCCTAAAAAATCATTTTGCAGGATTGCCGCCGTATGCATCCGCGGTATTCCTGCAATTTCCAGTTTTCCTCCTCTCACAGAGGAGGAAAACCGGAAATTGCGAATTTATGAGGACGAAAACTGGAAAATGGGAATTTAACGCCCATGCCAGCAGCGTTAAGCTGCGTGAGTATCCAAATAAATACCCAGGACCTTTCCATTTCCAATTAACATAAAATAGAATGAAAGAATCCACAGTTGCGTTTTTTCTTGGAGCTCATATATAGTGAACTCCCATATGATATGAATAGAGGGAAAAAAAATCACACAAGCTGACTCTGGCAATTGACACATGTGGAATTGATTTTCTAGTCGTTTTAATGTTTATACTTCCCCATAAATAAAAGTAGAAATATATAAATGGTCATCAAATAACTTCCTCATAATTAAAGAATAAAATCCGAGATATCACTCTATTAAAGCAATTTGCTCCTGTCTACAACTCCATCCTCAAACCTTCCATCACTCGCAGTCTTTAATGATCACCGGTGTGATTCACTTGATAATAAATTCTTAAAAATTCAATTCAATGCAAACATAGGGGCCCTTAAGAGAGCACACCTATGAAAGAAATTTTAAAAGCACTTAGCGTTATCACGTATGTAATCTAAAGCAATGACACGAGATTTTGCAATCTTGTAATCAACATCTAAACTTGGTTTTCGTTGACATGCTTAGATTTGGAAACTCTCTGGACCTAACCAACAAGCCGAAGGACTGATGGAACTGGTCAAATCAAGCACGACAACAATTTAGGACCGTAGCTAAACACCACATAGTTGCTTACATGCACAGAAAATCAGTGATGTGTCGACTACTAGGGCATGTTTGTAGGGTTGCAAACGGAACGGTTCCGGATCGGAACCATAGTGGGCCCGGACACGTTTCTAAATAACGGTTCCGGATCCGGTCCTGACTCGGAACCTGTTTACTTGGTCCTAAACCCGGCTCCGATAGGAAAACCCAGATCCGGGTCCACCTAGAAGACTGGAATCTAGTTCCAAAATCGATTCTAATTTATCTTTTTCCTTCATTTTTCTTAAAACAAGCATATCATTCAGCTTATAACAGTGCCTCAAAGTCTACTCCCTCTAATATTGTATATAAAAATGTCCAAGAAAAAGTTGATTTTGAGGTACAATTTGCAATATCAAACGCTCAGGAGCCGGGTCCGGGTCCACATGTCGGAACCCGTTTGGACCCGGACCCGTTTATCAATCGGAACCTAAATTAGGTTACGGACCCGGCCCCGGACCCGTTTATGAATAATCGGAACCTAAAATAGGTTCCAGACCCGGTTTGTTTACAGGTCGGAACTTTCGGGTAATCGGATACCCGTTTGCAACCCTACACGTCTGCGAGTATAGGCTTTTTTCTTCTTTTGTCCAGTTGAAATGAAGGTTTCGCTGGTTTCACGTATATTCTCAACCGTAGATATTAGGATCTTTGGTTTCTTATGGTAACAATTATGCACCCTGTATAAAAGAATCAATAATTTCGTAGAACCCAAGATACATTTAGTTTGGAAATTTCTCAGAAAATTTAGGCCGTGCATGGCCATGAGATTGTTAAACACATACATAATTGTCATGGGCTGCATTCTCACTTTAAGACCAGCAAAAACGTTGTGCAATGCCTGGATTAAATAATATTTGAAATAAGAAAGAGAAGGTTAAACGATCGTAACAGAATGGTGAGTCAAATATATGTTGAATGTAATGAAAATAGATAGAGAGCTGTCAAAAGCAGTCTAAGAATGTCTCTTCTCTTTTTCTAGGCGATTCTAACGGGAAACGCCCCATATATAGGATTCCTGCTGACCAAAAAGGCCAGACACAAGTTAGCCCTAGCTAGCGCAAGCCTTTGAGAGTCCTTTTCGCCAACTCAGATAGGCCTACTCGGGAGACGGAGAGTGGTCTAGTTCGGACTAGATCAATTTGGTTAACCTATAATCATCCTAAATTGAGGCAAGCATGCCCTTACAGAATCTATTTTTCCATGTTCCGTCCATCTTGTACTTGGTTTGAGAGAGCCCATTCCGCTGCTACCTATTCCATAGTGATACCCACACGTCACCTGCAAGGATCCGATCCAAAAAGCCCAGATGTTGCTGATTTTTAAAGTAGGATTTAGTCACGAGTGGACACAGCCCTATTCGTCGACTTCTCACTCACGAACTATTTCATATTTTGTCAGCTTACTTTACCAGTTAAGTAAAGTGAAGGGCTAATACGAGAGACATTAAAAAGAGAGGGTCAAGTAAAAAAAAATATTAGGTTTCGAATACCATCTCTTCCATGAAAAAAAAAGGTTAAAAGGACACTCTCTCATGCAAGAGAATGATAGAAAAAGACTAGGGGTGTTCGTTGACGAGGCAGGGCTATTCCGAGGAGTGCCCAACAGCCACTTCTAAACTAGAAGCCTAAACCTGGCCCAAGCATGAGTCATGCCTGAAGTTGTTGGCCCGAACCCAAGCCGCATGGAAATGATGAAGCCCGAGCCCGACCTATAGAAAGAGAATTAAGCTTCTTGCCAAGTCCTAAGCCAACACAGCTGCTCTGGTCATATCACCTTCTCTTTGAGGTCATGGGCTTGAGTCCCCGCATTGCTGCTCCCTCCCTCCCTCATAAATATATATAAATATATATATTTGGGCGGGATGGGAATATCAGCTCTCAAGCACTAAGTGTAAATAAATAAATAAAAAAGAGACTGAGCACGGCCTATCTATTAATAACTGAACCCTATGCCCAAAGCCCAATCCATGAGCTCCCACAAAAAATAAAAAATTAAAAAATAAAAATTAAAAAATGCTCTACTTTTTAACAGAAACAATAAAAATGCTACTCTCACCTTTTGATTCGAGTACACCATTACTTTTGTTCTCTGTTATATTGAACAGTTACTCCACTTCACCGGTAAAGTAAATTTACGATTTATTTTATTTATTGTGATTTGATATTATTCCATCCAATTGTTATTCACACATGTCCCTCCATCATATTGTGAACTAAGCCCAGACCCGTGACCCACCAACATGTAAAAGAAGGAAAAAAAGCCTAAAAAATCATTTTGCAGGATTGCCGCCGTATGCATCCGCGGTATTCCTGCAATTTCCAGTTTTCCTCCTCTCACAGAGGAGGAAAACCGGAAATTGCGAATTTATGAGGACGAAAACTGGAAAATGGGAATTTAACGACCATGCCGGCAGCGTTAAGCTGCGTGAGTATCCAAATAAAGTCCCAGGACCTTTCCATTTCCAATTAACATAAAATAGAATGAAAGAATCCACAGTTGCGTTTTTTCTTGGAGCTCATATATAGTGAACTCCCATATGATATGAATAGAGGGAAAAAAAATCACACAAGCTGACTCTGGCAATTGACACATGTGGAATTGATTTTCTAGTCGTTTTAATGTTTATACTTCCCCATAAATAAAAGTAGAAATATATAAATGGTCATCAAATAACTTCCTCATAATTAAAGAATAAAATCCGAGATATCACTCTATTAAAGCAATTTGCTCCTGTCTACAACTCCATCCTCAAACCTTCCATCACTCGCAGTCTTTAATGATCACCGGTGTGATTCACTTGATAATAAATTCTTAAAAATTCAATTCAATGCAAACATAGGGGCCCTTAAGAGAGCACACCTATGAAAGAAATTTTAAAAGCACTTAGTGTTATCACGTATGTAATCTAAAGCAATGACACGAGATTTTGCAATCTTGTAATCAACATCTAAACTTGGTTTTCGTTGACATGCTTAGATTTGGAAACTCTCTGGACCTAACCAACAAGCCGAAGGACTGATGGAACTGGTCAAATCAAGCACGACAACAATTTAGGACCGTAGCTAAACACCACATAGTTGCTTACATGCACAGAAAATCAGTGATGTGTCGACTACTAGGGCATGTTTGTAGGGTTGCAAACGGAACGGTTCCGGATCGGAACCATAGTGGGCCCGGACACGTTTCTAAATAACGGTTCCGGATCCGGTCCTGACTCGGAACCTGTTTACTTGGTCCTAAACCCGGCTCCGATAGGAAAACCCAGATCCGGGTCCACCTAGAAGACTGGAATCTAGTTCCAAAATCGATTCTAATTTATCTTTTTCCTTCATTTTTCTTAAAACAAGCATATCATTCAGCTTATAACAGTGCGTCAAAGTCTACTCCCTCTAATATTGTATATAAAAATGTCCAAGAAAAAGTTGATTTTGAGGTACAATTTGCAATATCAAACGCTCATGAGCCGGGTCCGGGTCCACATGTCGGAACCCGTTTGGACCCGGACCCGTTTATCAATCGGAACCTAAATTAGGTTACGGACCCGGCCCCGGACCCGTTTATGAATAATCGGAACCTAAAATAGGTTCCAGACCCGGTTTGTTTACAGGTCGGAACTTTCGGGTAATCGGATACCCGTTTGCAACCCTACACGTCTGCGAGTATAGGCTTTTTTCTTCTTTTGTCCAGTTGAAATGAAGGTTTCGCTGGTTTCACGTATATTCTCAACCGTAGATATTAGGATCTTTGGTTTCTTATGGTAACAATTATGCACCCTGTATAAAAGAATCAATAATTTCGTAGAACCCAAGATACATTTAGTTTGGAAATTTCTCAGAAAATTTAGGCCGTGCATGGCCATGAGATTGTTAAACACATACATAATTGTCATGGGCTGCATTCTCACTTTAAGACCAGCAAAAACGTTGTGCAATGCCTGGATTAAATAATATTTGAAATAAGAAAGAGAAGGTTAAACGATCGTAACAGAATGGTGAGTCAAATATATGTTGAATGTAATGAAAATAGATAGAGAGCTGTCAAAAGCAGTCTAAGAATGTCTCTTCTCTTTTTCTAGGCGATTCTAACGGGAAACGCCCCATATATAGGATTCCTGCTGACCAAAAAGGCCAGACACAAGTTAGCCCTAGCTAGCGCAAGCCTTTGAGAGTCCTTTTCGCCAACTCAGATAGGCCTACTCGGGAGACGGAGAGTGGTCTAGTTCGGACTAGATCAATTTGGTTAACCTATAATCATCCTAAATTGAGGCAAGCATGCCCTTACTGAATCTATTTTTCCATGTTCCGTCCATCTTGTACTTGGTTTGAGAGAGCCCATTCCGCTGCTACCTATTCCATAGTGATACCCACACGTCACCTGCAAGGATCCGATCCAAAAAGCCCAGATGTTGCTGATTTTTAAAGTAGGATTTAGTCACGAGTGGACACAGCCCTATTCGTCGACTTCTCACTCACGAACTATTTCATATTTTGTCAGCTTACTTTACCAGTTAAGTAAAGTGAAGGGCTAATACGAGAGACATTAAAAAGAGAGGGTCAAGTAAAAAAAAATATTAGGTTTCGAATACCATCTCTTCCATGAAAAAAAAAGGTTAAAAGGACACTCTCTCATGCAAGAGAATGATAGAAAAAGACTAGGGGTGTTCGTTGACGAGGCAGGGCTATTCCGAGGAGTGCCCAACAGCCACTTCTAAACTAGAAGCCTAAACCTGGCCCAAGCATGAGTCATGCCTGAAGTTGTTGGCCCGAACCCAAGCCGCATGGAAATGATGAAGCCCGAGCCCGACCTATAGAAAGAGAATTAAGCTTCTTGCCAAGTCCTAAGCCAACACAGCTGCTCTGGTCATATCACCTTCTCTTTGAGGTCATGGGCTTGAGTCCCCGCATTGCTGCTCCCTCCCTCCCTCATAAATATATATTGTAATTCCATGGGGATCCGAACCCTAGAGGGGGGGTGAATAGGGTGAGCTCCTTTTATGACCAATTTTAACAATTTTAACTTCTTTAAAACAAACTAGTCACAAGTGATGATTATCAAACAATATGCGGAAGCTTAAGGAAAACAATCACCACAAAGCAAGCACCATCACACAAGTATTTATAGTGGTTCGGCCTCAATGCCTACATCCACTACCGGCTTGTGATCCAACACCCCACCGGATTTCCACTATTTATGCTTTTCAATAGGCTAAGCAATAACCTTTACAATATGCTTTCCAAGGCTAAGCAATAACCTTACAATGATGTTTTTCAAGGCTTAACATCAACCTATACAAGATGCTTTTAAAGGCTAAGCAATAACCTCTTCAATGATGTTTTTCAAGGCTTAACATCAACCTATACAAGATGCTTTTAAAGGCTAAGCAATAACCTCTTCAACCACAAGGTTGGTTATCTCACTAATTAGTGTCTAACATACACTTGATGGAGATTCAATTTAGCTCATTACAATGCCTCTTAAATAGGCGGATATGGAAGTGAAAATCTAATACACACTCACACTATGAATGCAAAGATGAAAACAAATGAAGTGTGTGTGTGTGGTCCTCAATCATTATGAAAATGAAAGTTCATAAATGTATGCCTAAGGCTTTTGAAAGTTTTAGCTCATAAAACATTTATGATTGAGGAAGTAATGCAATCACATGTTAAAAGTAACAACTTGTTAATGATATCAAAGTTACACAAGTTGTATGAAATGGATTAGCTCTAAACATGTGATGCATAGGGATGTCAATCAAATCATCAATGAAGCTCAAAACATAAAAATAGATTTGATTGAAATTAGGGGACAAATCATATGTAATTATAAATACAACTTGAAAATGATTTACCTATCAAAGTGATGCAAGTTGTGAAACTTTAAAACAATAATACACATATGATTTGTAATGATGTTGAATCCAAAACATAAGATACATTTGAGAGAGATTTTCTTATGATGGAAAAACAACACCCAAAGATTCAACAAAGTATATGAATCATGTTACATCTTTCATTAACATGATCTACTTAGATTTACCAATAAAGTACTACTTTGATGAATCAATGGTGATGTATCCAAAACAATAGATCTATTCAAAATATAGAATATGCTAAGGATACAACATATCATAGGTTAACATGTTACAAAGATTTACCAATGATAAAACAAAACATGAAAACATATGATTTGTAAAGAAGTTGAATCCAAAACATAAGTTAGTTTTGAGAGAGATGTTCTTATGATGGAAAACAACAACCAAAGATTCAACCAAGTATATGGATCATGTTACATATGATTTACCAAAGTTCTTTCATTAACATGATCTACTTTGATTTACCAATTCAAGTACTACTTGGATTGAATCATGTGATGTTATATCCAAAACAATAAATCAACTCAAAACATAAAATATGTTAAGGACACAACACAAACATAGTTTAACATGCTAGAAATGATTTACCAAAAATAAAACAAGAGCATGCAAACATATGATTAAGAAAGGAAGAGCCTACTTGGTGGTTTAACTTCATTAATCCAATGTTTAGCTTTCCTAATCATCCCCTTCATCCCTTGGTTCTCTTCCCTTTTGATATGCCTCAAATCCTCTCAAGGAGGGGTTAAAAATTCCCAACTTTTGGCAAGGGAAAGAACTCATATTTATAGGGAAAAGTGGCCAACGGCTAGTTCTCGGTCGACCGAGAAACAGGCCTCGGTCGACCGAGAACACACAACGGTCATATTTCTGACCGTTGGTGCTCCCAGGCAATTTTTGCCTGCAGTTGTCTCGGTCGACCGAGACCTGCCTCTCGGTCGACCGACGACACTGCCGGGACAACCCCCCTTTTGACAAAAAATCCAACTTTTGTCATTTCAAAGTTATTTCTTTGGGGGACCTTTTGGCCACTAAATCAAGCTTGGAAAACATGTTTTAAAGATTCTAATGGTTTTTAAAACATGACATAAAAAGCCTAAAAAGATTCAAAACTTTTAAAACAAAGGCTTGCTTGATTTCTTGAAAACTCTTTTCTAAATCAAATGCATCCAAGATGAAAAAACAAATCATGCATAAATCAATACATTTACAAATCTTAAAACCAATGCATGAATAAAACAAGATTTCAAGTTTTCTAAAACCAATGCAAGTGTGTAAATCAAATGATGCTTGAATGAAATGCATCCATCAAATTGCAATCTACAAAATTCCTAACATATATAAATATATATATTTGGGCGGGATGGGAATATCAGCTCTCAAGCACTAAGTGTAAATAAATAAATAAAAAAGAGACTGAGCACGGCCTATCTATTAATAACTGAACCCTATACCCAAAGCCCAATCCAGGAGCTCCCATAAAAAATAAAAAATTAAAAATTAAAAATTAAAAAATGCTCTACTTTTTAACAGAAACAATAAAAATGCTACTCTCACCTTTTGATTCGAGTACACCATTACTTTTGTTCTCTGTTATATTGAACAGTTATTCCACTTCACCGGTAAAGTAAATTTACGATTTATTTTATTTATTGTGATTTGATATTATTCCATCCAATTGTTATTCACACATGTCCCTCCATCATATTGTGAACTAAGCCCAGACCCGTGACCCACCAACATGTAAAAGAAGGAAAAAAAGCCTAAAAAATCATTTTGCAGGATTGCCGCCGTATGCATCCGCGGTATTCCTGCAATTTCCAGTTTTCCTCCTCTCACAGAGAAGGAAAACCGGAAATTGCGAATTTATGAGGACGAAAACTGGAAAATGGGAATTTAACGCCCATGCCAGCAGCGTTAAGCTGCGTGAGTATCCAAATAAATACCCAGGACCTTTCCATTTCCAATTAACATAAAATAGAATGAAAGAATCCACAGTTGCGTTTTTTCTTGGAGCTCATATATAGTGAACTCCCATATGATATGAATAGAGGGAAAAAAAATCACACAAGCTGACTCTGGCAATTGACACATGTGGAATTGATTTTCTAGTCGTTTTAATGTTTATACTTCCCCATAAATAAAAGTAGAAATATATAAATGGTCATCAAATAACTTCCTCATAATTAAAGAATAAAATCCGAGATATCACTCTATTAAAGCAATTTGCTCCTGTCTACAACTCCATCCTCAAACCTTCCATCACTCGCAGTCTTTAATGATCACCGGTGTGATTCACTTGATAATAAATTCTTAAAAATTCAATTCAATGCAAACATAGGGGCCCTTAAGAGAACACACCTATGGAAGAAATTTTAAAAGCACTTAGCGTTATCACGTATGTAATCTAAAGCAATGACACGAGATTTTGCAATCTTGTAATCAACATCTAAACTTGGTTTTCGTTGACATGCTTAGATTTGGAAACTCTCTGGACCTAACCAACAAGCCGAAGGACTGATGGAACTGGTCAAATCAAGCACGACAACAATTTAGGACCGTAGCTAAACACCACATAGTTGCTTACATGCACAGAAAATCAGTGATGTGTCGACTACTAGGGCATGTTTGTAGGGTTGCAAACGGAACGGTTCCGGATCGGAACCATAGTGGGCCCGGACACGTTTCTAAATAACGGTTCCGGATCCGGTCCTGACTCGGAACCTGTTTACTTGGTCCTAAACCCGGCTCCGATAGGAAAACCCAGATCCGGGTCCACCTAGAAGACTGGAATCTAGTTCCAAAATCGATTCTAATTTATCTTTTTCCTTCATTTTTCTTAAAACAAGCATATCATTCAGCTTATAACAGTGCCTCAAAGTCTACTCCCTCTAATATTGTATATAAAAATGTCCAAGAAAAAGTTGATTTTGAGGTACAATTTGCAATATCAAACGCTCAGGAGCCGGGTCCGGGTCCACATGTCGGAACCCGTTTGGACCCGGACCCGTTTATCAATCGGAACCTAAATTAGGTTACGGACCCGGCCCCGGACCCGTTTATGAATAATCGGAACCTAAAATAGGTTCCAGACCCGGTTTGTTTACAGGTCGGAACTTTCGGGTAATCGGATACCCGTTTGCAACCCTACACGTCTGCGAGTATAGGCTTTTTTCTTCTTTTGTCCAGTTGAAATGAAGGTTTCGCTGGTTTCACGTATATTCTCAACCGTAGATATTAGGATCTTTGGTTTCTTATGGTAACAATTATGCACCCTGTATAAAAGAATCAATAATTTCGTAGAACCCAAGATACATTTAGTTTGGAAATTTCTCAGAAAATTTAGGCCGTGCATGGCCATGAGATTGTTAAACACATACATAACTGTCATGGGCTGCATTCTCACTTTAAGACCAGCAAAAACGTTGTGCAATGCCTGGATTAAATAATATTTGAAATAAGAAAGAGAAGGTTAAACGATCGTAACAGAATGGTGAGTCAAATATATGTTGAATGTAATGAAAATAGATAGAGAGCTGTCAAAAGCAGTCTAAGAATGTCTCTTCTCTTTTTCTAGGCGATTCTAACGGGAAACGCCCCATATATAGGATTCCTGCTGACCAAAAAGGCCAGACACAAGTTAGCCCTAGCTAGCGCAAGCCTTTGAGAGTCCTTTTCGCCAACTCAGATAGGCCTACTCGGGAGACGGAGAGTGGTCTAGTTCGGACTAGATCAATTTGGTTAACCTATAATCATCCTAAATTGAGGCAAGCATGCCCTTACTGAATCTATTTTTCCATGTTCCGTCCATCTTGTACTTGGTTTGAGAGAGCCCATTCCGCTGCTACCTATTCCATAGTGATACCCACACGTCACCTGCAAGGATCCGATCCAAAAAGCCCAGATGTTGCTGATTTTTAAAGTAGGATTTAGTCACGAGTGGACACAGCCCTATTCGTCGACTTCTCACTCACGAACTATTTCATATTTTGTCAGCTTACTTTACCAGTTAAGTAAAGTGAAGGGCTAATACGAGAGACATTAAAAAGAGAGGGTCAAGTAAAAAAAAATATTAGGTTTCGAATACCATCTCTTCCATGAAAAAAAAAGGTTAAAAGGACACTCTCTCATGCAAGAGAATGATAGAAAAAGACTAGGGGTGTTCGTTGACGAGGCAGGGCTATTCCGAGGAATGCCCAACAGCCACTTCTAAACTAGAAGCCTAAACCTGGCCCAAGCATGAGTCATGCCTGAAGTTGTTGGCCCGAACCCAAGCCGCATGGAAATGATGAAGCCCGAGCCCGACCTATAGAAAGAGAATTAAGCTTCTTGCCAAGTCCTAAGCCAACACAGCTGCTCTGGTCATATCACCTTCTCTTTGAGGTCATGGGCTTGAGTCCCCGCATTGCTGCTCCCTCCCTCCCTCATAAATATATATAAATATATATATTTGGGCGGGATGGGAATATCAGCTCTCAAGCACTAAGTGTAAATAAATAAATAAAAAAGAGACTGAGCACGGCCTATCTATTAATAACTGAACCCTATGCCCAAAGCCCAATCCATGAGCTCCCATAAAAAATAAAAAATTAAAAATTAAAAATTAAAAAATGCTCTACTTTTTAACAGAAACAATAAAAATGCTACTCTCACCTTTTGATTCGAGTACACCATTACTTTTGTTCTCTGTTATATTGAACAGTTACTCCACTTCACCGGTAAAGTAAATTTACGATTTATTTTATTTATTGTGATTTGATATTATTCCATCCAATTGTTATTCACACATGTCCCTCCATCATATTGTGAACTAAGCCCAGACCCGTGACCCACCAACATTCAAAAGAAGGAAAAAAAGCCTAAAAAATCATTTTGCAGGATTGCCGCCGTATGCATCCGCGGTATTCCAGCAATTTCCAGTTTTCCTCCTCTCACAGAGGAGGAAAAGCGGAAATTGCGAATTTAGGAGGACGAAAACTGGAAAATGGGAATTTAACGCCCATGCCAGCAGCGTTAAGCTGCGTGAGTATCCAAATAAATACCCAGGACCTTTCCATTTCCAATTAACATAAAATAGAATGAAAGAATCCACAGTTGCGTTTTTTCTTGGAGCTCATATATAGTGAACTCCCATATGATATGAATAGAGGGAAAAAAAAAATCACACAAGCTGACTCTGGCAATTGACACATGTGGAATTGATTTTCTAGTCGTTTTAATGTTTATACTTCCTCATAAATAAAAGTAGAAATATATAAATGGTCATCAAATAACTTCCTCATAATTAAAGAATAAAATCCGAGATATCACTCTATTAAAGCAATTTGCTCCTGTCTACAACTCCATCCTCAAACCTTCCATCACTCGCAGTCTTTAATGATCACCGGTGTGATTCACTTGATAATAAATTCTTAAAAATTCAATTCAATGCAAACATAGGGGCCCTTAAGAGAACACACCTATGAAAGAAATTTTAAAAGCACTTATTGTTATCACGTATGTAATCTAAAGCAATGACACGAGATTTTGCAATCTTGTAATCAACATCTAAACTTGGTTTTCGTTGACATGCTTAGATTTGGAAACTCTCTGGACCTAACCAACAAGCCGAAGGACTGATGGAACTGGTCAAATCAAGCACGACAACAATTTAGGACCGTAGCTAAACACCACATAGTTGCTTACATGCACAGAAAATCAGTGATGTGTCGACTACTAGGGCATGTTTGTAGGGTTGCAAACAGAACGGTTCCGGATCGGAACCATAGTGGGCCCGGACACGTTTCTAAATAACGGTTCCGGATCCGGTCCTGACTCGGAACCTGTTTACTTGGTCCTAAACCCGGCTCCGATAGGAAAACCCAGATCCGGGTCCACCTAGAAGACTGGAATCTAGTTCCAAAATCGATTCTAATTTATCTTTTTCCTTCATTTTTCTTAAAACAAGCATATCATTCAGCTTATAACAGTGCCTCAAAGTCTACTCCCTCTAATATTGTATATAAAAATGTCCAAGAAAAAGTTGATTTTGAGGTACAATTTGCAATATCAAACGCTCAGGAGCCGGGTCCGGGTCCACATGTCGGAACCCGTTTGGACCCGGACCCGTTTATCAATCGGAACCTAAATTAGGTTACGGACCCGGCCCCGGACCCGTTTATGAATAATCGGAACCTAAAATAGGTTCCAGACCCGGTTTGTTTACAGGTTGGAACTTTCGGGTAATCGGATACCCGTTTGCAACCCTACACGTCTGCGAGTATAGGCTTTTTTCTTCTTTTGTCCAGTTGAAATGAAGGTTTCGCTGGTTTCACGTATATTCTCAACCGTAGATATTAGGATCTTTGGTTTCTTATGGTAACAATTATGCACCCTGTATAAAAGAATCAATAATTTCGTAGAACCCAAGATACATTTAGTTTGGAAATTTCTCAGAAAATTTAGGCCGTGCATGGCCATGAGATTGTTAAACACATACATAACTGTCATGGGCTGCATTCTCACTTTAAGACCAGCAAAAACGTTGTGCAATGCCTGGATTAAATAATATATGAAATAAGAAAGAGAAGGTTAAACGATCGTAACAGAATGGTGAGTCAAATATATGTTGAATGTAATGAAAATAGATAGAGAGCTGTCAAAAGCAGTCTAAGAATGTCTCTTCTCTTTTTCTAGGCGATTCTAACGGGAAACGCCCCATATATAGGATTCCTGCTGACCAAAAAGGCCAGACACAAGTTAGCCCTAGCTAGCGCAAGCCTTTGAGAGTCCTTTTCGCCAACTCAGATAGGCCTACTCGGGAGACGGAGAGTGGTCTAGTTCGGACTAGATCAATTTGGTTAACCTATAATCATCCTAAATTGAGGCAAGCATGCCCTTACTGAATCTATTTTTCCATGTTCCGTCCATCTTGTACTTGGTTTGAGAGAGCCCATTCCGCTGCTACCTATTCCATAGTGATACCCACACGTCACCTGCAAGGATCCGATCCAAAAAGCCCAGATGTTGCTGATTTTTAAAGTAGGATTTAGTCACGAGTGGACACAGCCCTATTCGTCGACTTCTCACTCACGAACTATTTCATATTTTGTCAGCTTACTTTACCAGTTAAGTAAAGTGAAGGGCTAATACGAGAGACATTAAAAAGAGAGGGTCAAGTAAAAAAAAATATTAGGTTTCGAATACCATCTCTTCCATGAAAAAAAAAGGTTAAAAGGACACTCTCTCATGCAAGAGAATGATAGAAAAAGACTAGGGGTGTTCGTTGACGAGGCAGGGCTATTCCGAGGAATGCCCAACAGCCACTTCTAAACTAGAAGCCTAAACCTGGCCCAAGCATGAGTCATGCCTGAAGTTGTTGGCCCGAACCCAAGCCGCATGGAAATGATGAAGCCCGAGCCCGACCTATAGAAAGAGAATTAAGCTTCTTGCCAAGTCCTAAGCCAACACAGCTGCTCTGGTCATATCACCTTCTCTTTGAGGTCATGGGCTTGAGTCCCCGCATTGCTGCTCCCTCCCTCCCTCATAAATATATATAAATATATATATTTGGGCGGGATGGGAATATCAGCTCTCAAGCACTAAGTGTAAATAAATAAATAAAAAAGAGACTGAGCACGGCCTATCTATAAATAACTGAACCCTATGCCCAAAGCCCAATCCATGAGCTCCCATAAAAAATAAAAAATTAAAAATTAAAAATTAAAAAATGCTCTACTTTTTAACAGAAACAATAAAAATGCTACTCTCACCTTTTGATTCGAGTACACCATTACTTTTGTTCTCTGTTATATTGAACAGTTACTCCACTTCACCGGTAAAGTAAATTTACGATTTATTTTATTTATTGTGATTTGATATTATTCCATCCAATTGTTATTCACACATGTGCCTCCATCATATTGTGAACTAAGCCCAGACCCGTGACCCACCAACATGTAAAAGAAGGAAAAAAAGCCTAAAAAATCATTTTGCAGGATTGCCGCCGTATGCATCCGCGGTATTCCTGCAATTTCCAGTTTTCCTCCTCTCACAGAGGAGGAAAACCGGAAATTGCGAATTTAAGAGGACGAAAACTGGAAAATGGGAATTTAACGCCCATGCCAGCAGCGTTAAGCTGCGTGAGTATCCAAATAAATACCCAGGACCTTTCCATTTCCAATTAACATAAAATAGAATGAAAGAATCCACAGTTGCGTTTTTTCTTGGAGCTCATATATAGTGAACTCCCATATGATATGAATAGAGGGAAAAAAAATCACACAATATGACTCTGGCAATTGACACATGTGGAATTGATTTTCTAGTCGTTTTAATGTTTATACTTCCCCATAAATAAAAGTAGAAATATATAAATGGTCATCAAATAACTTCCTCATAATTAAAGAATAAAATCCGAGATATCACTCTATTAAAGCAATTTGCTCCTGTCTACAACTCCATCCTCAAACCTTCCATCACTCGCAGTCTTTAATGATCACCGGTGTGATTCACTTGATAATAAATTCTTAAAAATTCAATTCAATGCAAACATAGGGGCCCTTAAGAGAACACACCTATGAAAGAAATTTTAAAAGCACTTAGTGTTATCACGTATGTAATCTAAAGCAATGACACGAGATTTTGCAATCTTGTAATCAACATCTAAACTTGGTTTTCGTTGACATGCTTAGATTTGGAAACTCTCTGGACCTAACCAACAAGCCGAAGGACTGATGGAACTGGTCAAATCAAGCACGACAACAATTTAGGACCGTAGCTAAACACCACATAGTTGCTTACATGCACAGAAAATCAGTGATGTGTCGACTACTAGGGCATGTTTGTAGGGTTGCAAACGGAACGGTTCCGGATCGGAACCATAGTGGGCCCGGACACGTTTCTAAATAACGGTTCCGGATCCGGTCCTGACTCGGAACCTGTTTACTTGGTCCTAAACCCGGCTCCGATAGGAAAACCCAGATCCGGGTCCACCTAGAAGACTGGAATCTAGTTCCAAAATCGATTCTAATTTATCTTTTTCCTTCATTTTTCTTAAAACAAGCATATCATTCAGCTTATAACAGTGCGTCAAAGTCTACTCCCTCTAATATTGTATATAAAAATGTCCAAGAAAAAGTTGATTTTGAGGTACAATTTGCAATATCAAACGCTCATGAGCCGGGTCCGGGTCCACATGTCGGAACCCGTTTGGACCCGGACCCGTTTATCAATCGGAACCTAAATTAGGTTACGGACCCGGCCCCGGACCCGTTTATGAATAATCGGAACCTAAAATAGGTTCCAGACCCGGTTTTTTTACAGGTCGGAACTTTCGGGTAATCGGATACCCGTTTGCAACCCTACACGTCTGCGAGTATAGGCTTTTTTCTTCTTTTGTCCAGTTGAAATGAAGGTTTCGCTGGTTTCACGTATATTCTCAACCGTAGATATTAGGATCTTTGGTTTCTTATGGTAACAATTATGCACCCTGTATAAAAGAATCAATAATTTCGTAGAACCCAAGATACATTTAGTTTGGAAATTTCTCAGAAAATTTAGGCCGTGCATGGCCATGAGATTGTTAAACACATACATAATTGTCATGGGCTGCATTCTCACTTTAAGACCAGCAAAAACGTTGTGCAATGCCTGGATTAAATAATATATGAAATAAGAAAGAGAAGGTTAAACGATCGTAACAGAATGGTGAGTCAAATATATGTTGAATGTAATGAAAATAGATAGAGAGCTGTCAAAAGCAGTCTAAGAATGTCTCTTCTCTTTTTCTAGGCGATTCTAACGGGAAACGCCCCATATATAGGATTCCTGCTGACCAAAAAGGCCAGACACAAGTTAGCCCTAGCTAGCGCAAGCCTTTGAGAGTCCTTTTCGCCAACTCAGATAGGCCTACTCGGGAGACGGAGAGTGGTCTAGTTCGGACTAGATCAATTTGGTTAACCTATAATCATCCTAAATTGAGGCAAGCATGCCCTTACTGAATCTATTTTTCCATGTTCCGTCCATCTTGTACTTGGTTTGAGAGAGCCCATTCCGCTGCTACCTATTCCATAGTGATACCCACACGTCACCTGCAAGGATCCGATCCAAAAAGCCCAGATGTTGCTGATTTTTAAAGTAGGATTTAGTCACGAGTGGACACAGCCCTATTCGTCGACTTCTCACTCACGAACTATTTCATATTTTGTCAGCTTACTTTACCAGTTAAGTAAAGTGAAGGGCTAATACGAGAGACATTAAAAAGAGAGGGTCAAGTAAAAAAAAATATTAGGTTTCGAATACCATCTCTTCCATGAAAAAAAAAGGTTAAAAGGACACTCTCTCATGCAAGAGAATGATAGAAAAAGACTAGGGGTGTTCGTTGACGAGGCAGGGCTATTCCGAGGAATGCCCAACAGCCACTTCTAAACTAGAAGCCTAAACCTGGCCCAAGCATGAGTCATGCCTGAAGTTGTTGGCCCGAACCCAAGCCGCATGGAAATGATGAAGCCCGAGCCCGACCTATAGAAAGAGAATTAAGCTTCTTGCCAAGTCCTAAGCCAACACAGCTGCTCTGGTCATATCACCTTCTCTTTGAGGTCATGGGCTTGAGTCCCCGCATTGCTGCTCCCTCCCTCCCTCATAAATATATATAAATATATATATTTGGGCGGGATGGGAATATCAGCTCTCAAGCACTAAGTGTAAATAAATAAATAAAAAAGAGACTGAGCACGGCCTATCTATTAATAACTGAACCCTATGCCCAAAGCCCAATCCATGAGCTCCCATAAAAAATAAAAAATTAAAAATTAAAAATTAAAAAATGCTCTACTTTTTAACAGAAACAATAAAAATGCTACTCTCACCTTTTGATTCGAGTACACCATTACTTTTGTTCTCTGTTATATTGAACAGTTACTCCACTTCACCGGTAAAGTAAATTTACGATTTATTTTATTTATTGTGATTTGATATTATTCCATCCAATTGTTATTCACACATGTCCCTCCATCATATTGTGAACTAAGCCCAGACCCGTGACCCACCAACATTCAAAAGAAGGAAAAAAAGCCTAAAAAATCATTTTGCAGGATTGCCGCCGTATGCATCCGCGGTATTCCAGCAATTTCCAGTTTTCCTCCTCTCACAGAGGAGGAAAAGCGGAAATTGCGAATTTAGGAGGACGAAAACTGGAAAATGGGAATTTAACGCCCATGCCAGCAGCGTTAAGCTGCGTGAGTATCCAAATAAATACCCAGGACCTTTCCATTTCCAATTAACATAAAATAGAATGAAAGAATCCACAGTTGCGTTTTTTCTTGGAGCTCATATATAGTGAACTCCCATATGATATGAATAGAGGGAAAAAAAATCACACAAGCTGACTCTGGCAATTGACACATGTGGAATTGATTTTCTAGTCGTTTTAATGTTTATACTTCCTCATAAATAAAAGTAGAAATATATAAATGGTCATCAAATAACTTCCTCATAATTAAAGAATAAAATCCGAGATATCACTCTATTAAAGCAATTTGCTCCTGTCTACAACTCCATCCTCAAACCTTCCATCACTCGCAGTCTTTAATGATCACCGGTGTGATTCACTTGATAATAAATTCTTAAAAATTCAATTCAATGCAAACATAGGGGCCCTTAAGAGAACACACCTATGAAAGAAATTTTAAAAGCACTTAGTGTTATCACGTATGTAGTCTAAAGCAATGACACGAGATTTTGCAATCTTGTAATCAACATCTAAACTTGGTTTTCGTTGACATGCTTAGATTTGGAAACTCTCTGGACCTAACCAACAAGCCGAAGGACTGATGGAACTGGTCAAATCAAGCACGACAACAATTTAGGACCGTAGCTAAACACCACATAGTTGCTTACATGCACAGAAAATCAGTGATGTGTCGACTACTAGGGCATGTTTGTAGGGTTGCAAACGGAACGGTTCCGGATCGGAACCATAGTGGGCCCGGACACGTTTCTAAATAACGGTTCCGGATCCGGTCCTGACTCGGAACCTGTTTACTTGGTCCTAAACCCGGCTCCGATAGGAAAACCCAGATCCGGGTCCACCTAGAAGACTGGAATCTAGTTCCAAAATCGATTCTAATTTATCTTTTTCCTTCATTTTTCTTAAAACAAGCATATCATTCAGCTTATAACAGTGCCTCAAAGTCTACTCCCTCTAATATTGTATATAAAAATGTCCAAGAAAAAGTTGATTTTGAGGTACAATTTGCAATATCAAACGCTCATGAGCCGGGTCCGGGTCCACATGTCGGAACCCGTTTGGACCCGGACCCGTTTATCAATCGGAACCTAAATTAGGTTACGGACCCGGCCCCGGACCCGTTTATGAATAATCGGAACCTAAAATAGGTTCCAGACCCGGTTTGTTTACAGGTCGGAACTTTCGGGTAATCGGATACCCGTTTGCAACCCTACACGTCTGCGAGTATAGGCTTTTTTCTTCTTTTGTCCAGTTGAAATGAAGGTTTCGCTGGTTTCACGTATATTCTCAACCGTAGATATTAGGATCTTTGGTTTCTTATGGTAACAATTATGCACCCTGTATAAAAGAATCAATAATTTCGTAGAACCCAAGATACATTTAGTTTGGAAATTTCTCAGAAAATTTAGGCCGTGCATGGCCATGAGATTGTTAAACACATACATAATTGTCATGGGCTGCATTCTCACTTTAAGACCAGCAAAAACGTTGTGCAATGCCTGGATTAAATAATATATGAAATAAGAAAGAGAAGGTTAAACGATCGTAACAGAATGGTGAGTCAAATATATGTTGAATGTAATGAAAATAGATAGAGAGCTGTCAAAAGCAGTCTAAGAATGTCTCTTCTCTTTTTCTAGGCGATTCTAACGGGAAACGCCCCATATATAGGATTCCTGCTGACCAAAAAGGCCAGACACAAGTTAGCCCTAGCTAGCGCAAGCCTTTGAGAGTCCTTTTCGCCAACTCAGATAGGCCTACTCGGGAGACGGAGAGTGGTCTAGTTCGGACTAGATCAATTTGGTTAACCTATAATCATCCTAAATTGAGGCAAGCATGCCCTTACTGAATCTATTTTTCCATGTTCCGTCCATCTTGTACTTGGTTTGAGAGAGCCCATTCCGCTGCTACCTATTCCATAGTGATACCCACACGTCACCTGCAAGGATCCGATCCAAAAAGCCCAGATGTTGCTGATTTTTAAAGTAGGATTTAGTCACGAGTGGACACAGCCCTATTCGTCGACTTCTCACTCACGAACTATTTCATATTTTGTCAGCTTACTTTACCAGTTAAGTAAAGTGAAGGGCTAATACGAGAGACATTAAAAAGAGAGGGTCAAGTAAAAAAAAATATTAGGTTTCGAATACCATCTCTTCCATGAAAAAAAAAGGTTAAAAGGACACTCTCTCATGCAAGAGAATGATAGAAAAAGACTAGGGGTGTTCGTTGACGAGGCAGGGCTATTCCGAGGAATGCCCAACAGCCACTTCTAAACTAGAAGCCTAAACCTGGCCCAAGCATGAGTCATGCCTGAAGTTGTTGGCCCGAACCCAAGCCGCATGGAAATGATGAAGCCCGAGCCCGACCTATAGAAAGAGAATTAAGCTTCTTGCCAAGTCCTAAGCCAACACAGCTGCTCTGGTCATATCACCTTCTCTTTGAGGTCATGGGCTTGAGTCCCCGCATTGCTGCTCCCTCCCTCCCTCATAAATATATATAAATATATATATTTGGGCGGGATGGGAATATCAGCTCTCAAGCACTAAGTGTAAATAAATAAATAAAAAAGAGACTGAGCACGGCCTATCTATTAATAACTGAACCCTATGCCCAAAGCCCAATCCATGAGCTCCCATAAAAAATTAAAAATTAAAAATAAAAAATTAAAAAATGCTCTACTTTTTAACAGAAACAATAAAAATGCTACTCTCACCTTTTGATTCGAGTACACCATTACTTTTGTTCTCTGTTATATTGAACAGTTACTCCACTTCACCGGTAAAGTAAATTTACGATTTATTTTATTTATTGTGATTTGATATTATTCGATCCAATTGTTATTCACACATGTGCCTCCATCATATTGTGAACTAAGCCCAGACCCGTGACCCACCAACATGTAAAAGAAGGAAAAAAAGCCTAAAAAATCATTTTGCAGGATTGCCGCCGTATGCATCCGCGGTATTCCTGCAATTTCCAGTTTTCCTCCTCTCACAGAGGAGGAAAACCGGAAATTGCGAATTTAAGAGGACGAAAACTGGAAAATGGGAATTTAACGCCCATGCCAGCAGCGTTAAGCTGCGTGAGTATCCAAATAAATACCCAGGACCTTTCCATTTCCAATTAACATAAAATAGAATGAAAGAATCCACAGTTGCGTTTTTTCTTGGAGCTCATATATAGTGAACTCCCATATGATATGAATAGAGGGAAAAAAAAAATCACACAAGCTGACTCTGGCAATTGACACATGTGGAATTGATTTTCTAGTCGTTTTAATGTTTATACTTCCTCATAAATAAAAGTAGAAATATATAAATGGTCATCAAATAACTTCCTCATAATTAAAGAATAAAATCCGAGATATCACTCTATTAAAGCAATTTGCTCCTGTCTACAACTCCATCCTCAAACCTTCCATCACTCGCAGTCTTTAATGATCACCGGTGTGATTCACTTGATAATAAATTCTTAAAAATTCAATTCAATGCAAACATAGGGGCCCTTAAGAGAACACACCTATGAAAGAAATTTTAAAAGCACTTAGTGTTATCACGTATGTAATCTAAAGCAATGACACGAGATTTTGCAATCTTGTAATCAACATCTAAACTTGGTTTTCGTTGACATGCTTAGATTTGGAAACTCTCTGGACCTAACCAACAAGCCGAAGGACTGATGGAACTGGTCAAATCAAGCACGACAACAATTTAGGACCGTAGCTAAACACCACATAGTTGCTTACATGCACAGAAAATCAGTGATGTGTCGACTACTAGGGCATGTTTGTAGGGTTGCAAACGGAACGGTTCCGGATCGGAACCATAGTGGGCCCGGACACGTTTCTAAATAACGGTTCCGGATCCGGTCCTGACTCGGAACCTGTTTACTTGGTCCTAAACCCGGCTCCGATAGGAAAACCCAGATCCGGGTCCACCTAGAAGACTGGAATCTAGTTCCAAAATCGATTCTAATTTATCTTTTTCCTTCATTTTTCTTAAAACAAGCATATCATTCAGCTTATAACAGTGCGTCAAAGTCTACTCCCTCTAATATTGTATATAAAAATGTCCAAGAAAAAGTTGATTTTGAGGTACAATTTGCAATATCAAACGCTCATGAGCCGGGTCCGGGTCCACATGTCGGAACCCGTTTGGACCCGGACCCGTTTATCAATCGGAACCTAAATTAGGTTACGGACCCGGCCCCGGACCCGTTTATGAATAATCGGAACCTAAAATAGGTTCCAGACCCGGTTTTTTTACAGGTCGGAACTTTCGGGTAATCGGATACCCGTTTGCAACCCTACACGTCTGCGAGTATAGGCTTTTTTCTTCTTTTGTCCAGTTGAAATGAAGGTTTCGCTGGTTTCACGTATATTCTCAACCGTAGATATTAGGATCTTTGGTTTCTTATGGTAACAATTATGCACCCTGTATAAAAGAATCAATAATTTCGTAGAACCCAAGATACATTTAGTTTGGAAATTTCTCAGAAAATTTAGGCCGTGCATGGCCATGAGATTGTTAAACACATACATAATTGTCATGGGCTGCATTCTCACTTTAAGACCAGCAAAAACGTTGTGCAATGCCTGGATTAAATAATATATGAAATAAGAAAGAGAAGGTTAAACGATCGTAACAGAATGGTGAGTCAAATATATGTTGAATGTAATGAAAATAGATAGAGAGCTGTCAAAAGCAGTCTAAGAATGTCTCTTCTCTTTTTCTAGGCGATTCTAACGGGAAACGCCCCATATATAGGATTCCTGCTGACCAAAAAGGCCAGACACAAGTTAGCCCTAGCTAGCGCAAGCCTTTGAGAGTCCTTTTCGCCAACTCAGATAGGCCTACTCGGGAGACGGAGAGTGGTCTAGTTCGGACTAGATCAATTTGGTTAACCTATAATCATCCTAAATTGAGGCAAGCATGCCCTTACTGAATCTATTTTTCCATGTTCCGTCCATCTTGTACTTGGTTTGAGAGAGCCCATTCCGCTGCTACCTATTCCATAGTGATACCCACACGTCACCTGCAAGGATCCGATCCAAAAAGCCCAGATGTTGCTGATTTTTAAAGTAGGATTTAGTCACGAGTGGACACAGCCCTATTCGTCGACTTCTCACTCACGAACTATTTCATATTTTGTCAGCTTACTTTACCAGTTAAGTAAAGTGAAGGGCTAATACGAGAGACATTAAAAAGAGAGGGTCAAGTAAAAAAAAATATTAGGTTTCGAATACCATCTCTTCCATGAAAAAAAAAGGTTAAAAGGACACTCTCTCATGCAAGAGAATGATAGAAAAAGACTAGGGGTGTTCGTTGACGAGGCAGGGCTATTCCGAGAAATGCCCAACAGCCACTTCTAAACTAGAAGCCTAAACCTGGCCCAAGCATGAGTCATGCCTGAAGTTGTTGGCCCGAACCCAAGCCGCATGGAAATGATGAAGCCCGAGCCCGACCTATAGAAAGAGAATTAAGCTTCTTGCCAAGTCCTAAGCCAACACAGCTGCTCTGGTCATATCACCTTCTCTTTGAGGTCATGGGCTTGAGTCCCCGCATTGCTGCTCCCTCCCTCCCTCATAAATATATATAAATATATATATTTGGGCGGGATGGGAATATCAGCTCTCAAGCACTAAGTGTAAATAAATAAATAAAAAAGAGACTGAGCACGGCCTATCTATTAATAACTGAACCCTATGCCCAAAGCCCAATCCATGAGCTCCCATAAAAAATTAAAAATTAAAAATAAAAAATTAAAAAATGCTCTACTTTTTAACAGAAACAATAAAAATGCTACTCTCACCTTTTGATTCGAGTACACCATTACTTTTGTTCTCTGTTATATTGAACAGTTACTCCACTTCACCGGTAAAGTAAATTTACGATTTATTTTATTTATTGTGATTTGATATTATTCGATCCAATTGTTATTCACACATGTGCCTCCATCATATTGTGAACTAAGCCCAGACCCGTGACCCACCAACATGTAAAAGAAGGAAAAAAAGCCTAAAAAATCATTTTGCAGGATTGCCGCCGTATGCATCCGCGGTATTCCTGCAATTTCCAGTTTTCCTCCTCTCACAGAGGAGGAAAACCGGAAATTGCGAATTTAAGAGGACGAAAACTGGAAAATGGGAATTTAACGCCCATGCCAGCAGCGTTAAGCTGCGTGAGTATCCAAATAAATACCCAGGACCTTTCCATTTCCAATTAACATAAAATAGAATGAAAGAATCCACAGTTGCGTTTTTTCTTGGAGCTCATATATAGTGAACTCCCATATGATATGAATAGAGGGAAAAAAAAAATCACACAAGCTGACTCTGGCAATTGACACATGTGGAATTGATTTTCTAGTCGTTTTAATGTTTATACTTCCTCATAAATAAAAGTAGAAATATATAAATGGTCATCAAATAACTTCCTCATAATTAAAGAATAAAATCCGAGATATCACTCTATTAAAGCAATTTGCTCCTGTCTACAACTCCATCCTCAAACCTTCCATCACTCGCAGTCTTTAATGATCACCGGTGTGATTCACTTGATAATAAATTCTTAAAAATTCAATTCAATGCAAACATAGGGGCCCTTAAGAGAACACACCTATGAAAGAAATTTTAAAAGCACTTAGTGTTATCACGTATGTAATCTAAAGCAATGACACGAGATTTTGCAATCTTGTAATCAACATCTAAACTTGGTTTTCGTTGACATGCTTAGATTTGGAAACTCTCTGGACCTAACCAACAAGCCGAAGGACTGATGGAACTGGTCAAATCAAGCACGACAACAATTTAGGACCGTAGCTAAACACCACATAGTTGCTTACATGCACAGAAAATCAGTGATGTGTCGACTACTAGGGCATGTTTGTAGGGTTGCAAACGGAACGGTTCCGGATCGGAACCATAGTGGGCCCGGACACGTTTCTAAATAACGGTTCCGGATCCGGTCCTGACTCGGAACCTGTTTACTTGGTCCTAAACCCGGCTCCGATAGGAAAACCCAGATCCGGGTCCACCTAGAAGACTGGAATCTAGTTCCAAAATCGATTCTAATTTATCTTTTTCCTTCATTTTTCTTAAAACAAGCATATCATTCAGCTTATAACAGTGCGTCAAAGTCTACTCCCTCTAATATTGTATATAAAAATGTCCAAGAAAAAGTTGATTTTGAGGTACAATTTGCAATATCAAACGCTCATGAGCCGGGTCCGGGTCCACATGTCGGAACCCGTTTGGACCCGGACCCGTTTATCAATCGGAACCTAAATTAGGTTACGGACCCGGCCCCGGACCCGTTTATGAATAATCGGAACCTAAAATAGGTTCCAGACCCGGTTTTTTTACAGGTCGGAACTTTCGGGTAATCGGATACCCGTTTGCAACCCTACACGTCTGCGAGTATAGGCTTTTTTCTTCTTTTGTCCAGTTGAAATGAAGGTTTCGCTGGTTTCACGTATATTCTCAACCGTAGATATTAGGATCTTTGGTTTCTTATGGTAACAATTATGCACCCTGTATAAAAGAATCAATAATTTCGTAGAACCCAAGATACATTTAGTTTGGAAATTTCTCAGAAAATTTAGGCCGTGCATGGCCATGAGATTGTTAAACACATACATAATTGTCATGGGCTGCATTCTCACTTTAAGACCAGCAAAAACGTTGTGCAATGCCTGGATTAAATAATATATGAAATAAGAAAGAGAAGGTTAAACGATCGTAACAGAATGGTGAGTCAAATATATGTTGAATGTAATGAAAATAGATAGAGAGCTGTCAAAAGCAGTCTAAGAATGTCTCTTCTCTTTTTCTAGGCGATTCTAACGGGAAACGCCCCATATATAGGATTCCTGCTGACCAAAAAGGCCAGACACAAGTTAGCCCTAGCTAGCGCAAGCCTTTGAGAGTCCTTTTCGCCAACTCAGATAGGCCTACTCGGGAGACGGAGAGTGGTCTAGTTCGGACTAGATCAATTTGGTTAACCTATAATCATCCTAAATTGAGGCAAGCATGCCCTTACTGAATCTATTTTTCCATGTTCCGTCCATCTTGTACTTGGTTTGAGAGAGCCCATTCCGCTGCTACCTATTCCATAGTGATACCCACACGTCACCTGCAAGGATCCGATCCAAAAAGCCCAGATGTTGCTGATTTTTAAAGTAGGATTTAGTCACGAGTGGACACAGCCCTATTCGTCGACTTCTCACTCACGAACTATTTCATATTTTGTCAGCTTACTTTACCAGTTAAGTAAAGTGAAGGGCTAATACGAGAGACATTAAAAAGAGAGGGTCAAGTAAAAAAAAATATTAGGTTTCGAATACCATCTCTTCCATGAAAAAAAAAGGTTAAAAGGACACTCTCTCATGCAAGAGAATGATAGAAAAAGACTAGGGGTGTTCGTTGACGAGGCAGGGCTATTCCGAGGAATGCCCAACAGCCACTTCTAAACTAGAAGCCTAAACCTGGCCCAAGCATGAGTCATGCCTGAAGTTGTTGGCCCGAACCCAAGCCGCATGGAAATGATGAAGCCCGAGCCCGACCTATAGAAAGAGAATTAAGCTTCTTGCCAAGTCCTAAGCCAACACAGCTGCTCTGGTCATATCACCTTCTCTTTGAGGTCATGGGCTTGAGTCCCCGCATTGCTGCTCCCTCCCTCCCTCATAAATATATATAAATATATATATTTGGGCGGGATGGGAATATCAGCTCTCAAGCACTAAGTGTAAATAAATAAATAAAAAAGAGACTGAGCACGGCCTATCTATTAATAACTGAACCCTATGCCCAAAGCCCAATCCATGAGCTCCCATAAAAAATTAAAAATTAAAAATAAAAAATTAAAAAATGCTCTACTTTTTAACAGAAACAATAAAAATGCTACTCTCACCTTTTGATTCGAGTACACCATTACTTTTGTTCTCTGTTATATTGAACAGTTACTCCACTTCACCGGTAAAGTAAATTTACGATTTATTTTATTTATTGTGATTTGATATTATTCGATCCAATTGTTATTCACACATGTGCCTCCATCATATTGTGAACTAAGCCCAGACCCGTGACCCACCAACATGTAAAAGAAGGAAAAAAAGCCTAAAAAATCATTTTGCAGGATTGCCGCCGTATGCATCCGCGGTATTCCTGCAATTTCCAGTTTTCCTCCTCTCACAGAGGAGGAAAACCGGAAATTGCGAATTTAAGAGGACGAAAACTGGAAAATGGGAATTTAACGCCCATGCCAGCAGCGTTAAGCTGCGTGAGTATCCAAATAAATACCCAGGACCTTTCCATTTCCAATTAACATAAAATAGAATGAAAGAATCCACAGTTGCGTTTTTTCTTGGAGCTCATATATAGTGAACTCCCATATGATATGAATAGAGGGAAAAAAAAAATCACACAAGCTGACTCTGGCAATTGACACATGTGGAATTGATTTTCTAGTCGTTTTAATGTTTATACTTCCTCATAAATAAAAGTAGAAATATATAAATGGTCATCAAATAACTTCCTCATAATTAAAGAATAAAATCCGAGATATCACTCTATTAAAGCAATTTGCTCCTGTCTACAACTCCATCCTCAAACCTTCCATCACTCGCAGTCTTTAATGATCACCGGTGTGATTCACTTGATAATAAATTCTTAAAAATTCAATTCAATGCAAACATAGGGGCCCTTAAGAGAACACACCTATGAAAGAAATTTTAAAAGCACTTAGTGTTATCACGTATGTAATCTAAAGCAATGACACGAGATTTTGCAATCTTGTAATCAACATCTAAACTTGGTTTTCGTTGACATGCTTAGATTTGGAAACTCTCTGGACCTAACCAACAAGCCGAAGGACTGATGGAACTGGTCAAATCAAGCACGACAACAATTTAGGACCGTAGCTAAACACCACATAGTTGCTTACATGCACAGAAAATCAGTGATGTGTCGACTACTAGGGCATGTTTGTAGGGTTGCAAACGGAACGGTTCCGGATCGGAACCATAGTGGGCCCGGACACGTTTCTAAATAACGGTTCCGGATCCGGTCCTGACTCGGAACCTGTTTACTTGGTCCTAAACCCGGCTCCGATAGGAAAACCCAGATCCGGGTCCACCTAGAAGACTGGAATCTAGTTCCAAAATCGATTCTAATTTATCTTTTTCCTTCATTTTTCTTAAAACAAGCATATCATTCAGCTTATAACAGTGCGTCAAAGTCTACTCCCTCTAATATTGTATATAAAAATGTCCAAGAAAAAGTTGATTTTGAGGTACAATTTGCAATATCAAACGCTCATGAGCCGGGTCCGGGTCCACATGTCGGAACCCGTTTGGACCCGGACCCGTTTATCAATCGGAACCTAAATTAGGTTACGGACCCGGCCCCGGACCCGTTTATGAATAATCGGAACCTAAAATAGGTTCCAGACCCGGTTTTTTTACAGGTCGGAACTTTCGGGTAATCGGATACCCGTTTGCAACCCTACACGTCTGCGAGTATAGGCTTTTTTCTTCTTTTGTCCAGTTGAAATGAAGGTTTCGCTGGTTTCACGTATATTCTCAACCGTAGATATTAGGATCTTTGGTTTCTTATGGTAACAATTATGCACCCTGTATAAAAGAATCAATAATTTCGTAGAACCCAAGATACATTTAGTTTGGAAATTTCTCAGAAAATTTAGGCCGTGCATGGCCATGAGATTGTTAAACACATACATAATTGTCATGGGCTGCATTCTCACTTTAAGACCAGCAAAAACGTTGTGCAATGCCTGGATTAAATAATATATGAAATAAGAAAGAGAAGGTTAAACGATCGTAACAGAATGGTGAGTCAAATATATGTTGAATGTAATGAAAATAGATAGAGAGCTGTCAAAAGCAGTCTAAGAATGTCTCTTCTCTTTTTCTAGGCGATTCTAACGGGAAACGCCCCATATATAGGATTCCTGCTGACCAAAAAGGCCAGACACAAGTTAGCCCTAGCTAGCGCAAGCCTTTGAGAGTCCTTTTCGCCAACTCAGATAGGCCTACTCGGGAGACGGAGAGTGGTCTAGTTCGGACTAGATCAATTTGGTTAACCTATAATCATCCTAAATTGAGGCAAGCATGCCCTTACTGAATCTATTTTTCCATGTTCCGTCCATCTTGTACTTGGTTTGAGAGAGCCCATTCCGCTGCTACCTATTCCATAGTGATACCCACACGTCACCTGCAAGGATCCGATCCAAAAAGCCCAGATGTTGCTGATTTTTAAAGTAGGATTTAGTCACGAGTGGACACAGCCCTATTCGTCGACTTCTCACTCACGAACTATTTCATATTTTGTCAGCTTACTTTACCAGTTAAGTAAAGTGAAGGGCTAATACGAGAGACATTAAAAAGAGAGGGTCAAGTAAAAAAAAATATTAGGTTTCGAATACCATCTCTTCCATGAAAAAAAAAGGTTAAAAGGACACTCTCTCATGCAAGAGAATGATAGAAAAAGACTAGGGGTGTTCGTTGACGAGGCAGGGCTATTCCGAGAAATGCCCAACAGCCACTTCTAAACTAGAAGCCTAAACCTGGCCCAAGCATGAGTCATGCCTGAAGTTGTTGGCCCGAACCCAAGCCGCATGGAAATGATGAAGCCCGAGCCCGACCTATAGAAAGAGAATTAAGCTTCTTGCCAAGTCCTAAGCCAACACAGCTGCTCTGGTCATATCACCTTCTCTTTGAGGTCATGGGCTTGAGTCCCCGCATTGCTGCTCCCTCCCTCCCTCATAAATATATATAAATATATATATTTGGGCGGGATGGGAATATCAGCTCTCAAGCACTAAGTGTAAATAAATAAATAAAAAAGAGACTGAGCACGGCCTATCTATTAATAACTGAACCCTATGCCCAAAGCCCAATCCATGAGCTCCCATAAAAAATTAAAAATTAAAAATAAAAAATTAAAAAATGCTCTACTTTTTAACAGAAACAATAAAAATGCTACTCTCACCTTTTGATTCGAGTACACCATTACTTTTGTTCTCTGTTATATTGAACAGTTACTCCACTTCACCGGTAAAGTAAATTTACGATTTATTTTATTTATTGTGATTTGATATTATTCGATCCAATTGTTATTCACACATGTGCCTCCATCATATTGTGAACTAAGCCCAGACCCGTGACCCACCAACATGTAAAAGAAGGAAAAAAAGCCTAAAAAATCATTTTGCAGGATTGCCGCCGTATGCATCCGCGGTATTCCTGCAATTTCCAGTTTTCCTCCTCTCACAGAGGAGGAAAACCGGAAATTGCGAATTTAAGAGGACGAAAACTGGAAAATGGGAATTTAACGCCCATGCCAGCAGCGTTAAGCTGCGTGAGTATCCAAATAAATACCCAGGACCTTTCCATTTCCAATTAACATAAAATAGAATGAAAGAATCCACAGTTGCGTTTTTTCTTGGAGCTCATATATAGTGAACTCCCATATGATATGAATAGAGGGAAAAAAAAAATCACACAAGCTGACTCTGGCAATTGACACATGTGGAATTGATTTTCTAGTCGTTTTAATGTTTATACTTCCTCATAAATAAAAGTAGAAATATATAAATGGTCATCAAATAACTTCCTCATAATTAAAGAATAAAATCCGAGATATCACTCTATTAAAGCAATTTGCTCCTGTCTACAACTCCATCCTCAAACCTTCCATCACTCGCAGTCTTTAATGATCACCGGTGTGATTCACTTGATAATAAATTCTTAAAAATTCAATTCAATGCAAACATAGGGGCCCTTAAGAGAACACACCTATGAAAGAAATTTTAAAAGCACTTAGTGTTATCACGTATGTAATCTAAAGCAATGACACGAGATTTTGCAATCTTGTAATCAACATCTAAACTTGGTTTTCGTTGACATGCTTAGATTTGGAAACTCTCTGGACCTAACCAACAAGCCGAAGGACTGATGGAACTGGTCAAATCAAGCACGACAACAATTTAGGACCGTAGCTAAACACCACATAGTTGCTTACATGCACAGAAAATCAGTGATGTGTCGACTACTAGGGCATGTTTGTAGGGTTGCAAACGGAACGGTTCCGGATCGGAACCATAGTGGGCCCGGACACGTTTCTAAATAACGGTTCCGGATCCGGTCCTGACTCGGAACCTGTTTACTTGGTCCTAAACCCGGCTCCGATAGGAAAACCCAGATCCGGGTCCACCTAGAAGACTGGAATCTAGTTCCAAAATCGATTCTAATTTATCTTTTTCCTTCATTTTTCTTAAAACAAGCATATCATTCAGCTTATAACAGTGCGTCAAAGTCTACTCCCTCTAATATTGTATATAAAAATGTCCAAGAAAAAGTTGATTTTGAGGTACAATTTGCAATATCAAACGCTCATGAGCCGGGTCCGGGTCCACATGTCGGAACCCGTTTGGACCCGGACCCGTTTATCAATCGGAACCTAAATTAGGTTACGGACCCGGCCCCGGACCCGTTTATGAATAATCGGAACCTAAAATAGGTTCCAGACCCGGTTTTTTTACAGGTCGGAACTTTCGGGTAATCGGATACCCGTTTGCAACCCTACACGTCTGCGAGTATAGGCTTTTTTCTTCTTTTGTCCAGTTGAAATGAAGGTTTCGCTGGTTTCACGTATATTCTCAACCGTAGATATTAGGATCTTTGGTTTCTTATGGTAACAATTATGCACCCTGTATAAAAGAATCAATAATTTCGTAGAACCCAAGATACATTTAGTTTGGAAATTTCTCAGAAAATTTAGGCCGTGCATGGCCATGAGATTGTTAAACACATACATAATTGTCATGGGCTGCATTCTCACTTTAAGACCAGCAAAAACGTTGTGCAATGCCTGGATTAAATAATATATGAAATAAGAAAGAGAAGGTTAAACGATCGTAACAGAATGGTGAGTCAAATATATGTTGAATGTAATGAAAATAGATAGAGAGCTGTCAAAAGCAGTCTAAGAATGTCTCTTCTCTTTTTCTAGGCGATTCTAACGGGAAACGCCCCATATATAGGATTCCTGCTGACCAAAAAGGCCAGACACAAGTTAGCCCTAGCTAGCGCAAGCCTTTGAGAGTCCTTTTCGCCAACTCAGATAGGCCTACTCGGGAGACGGAGAGTGGTCTAGTTCGGACTAGATCAATTTGGTTAACCTATAATCATCCTAAATTGAGGCAAGCATGCCCTTACTGAATCTATTTTTCCATGTTCCGTCCATCTTGTACTTGGTTTGAGAGAGCCCATTCCGCTGCTACCTATTCCATAGTGATACCCACACGTCACCTGCAAGGATCCGATCCAAAAAGCCCAGATGTTGCTGATTTTTAAAGTAGGATTTAGTCACGAGTGGACACAGCCCTATTCGTCGACTTCTCACTCACGAACTATTTCATATTTTGTCAGCTTACTTTACCAGTTAAGTAAAGTGAAGGGCTAATACGAGAGACATTAAAAAGAGAGGGTCAAGTAAAAAAAAATATTAGGTTTCGAATACCATCTCTTCCATGAAAAAAAAAAAGGTTAAAAGGACACTCTCTCATGCAAGAGAATGATAGAAAAAGACTAGGGGTGTTCGTTGACGAGGCAGGGCTATTCCGAGGAATGCCCAACAGCCACTTCTAAACTAGAAGCCTAAACCTGGCCCAAGCATGAGTCATGCCTGAAGTTGTTGGCCCGAACCCAAGCCGCATGGAAATGATGAAGCCCGAGCCCGACCTATAGAAAGAGAATTAAGCTTCTTGCCAAGTCCTAAGCCAACACAGCTGCTCTGGTCATATCACCTTCTCTTTGAGGTCATGGGCTTGAGTCCCCGCATTGCTGCTCCCTCCCTCCCTCATAAATATATATAAATATACATATTTGGGCGGGATGGGAATATCAGCTCTCAAGCACTAAGTGTAAATAAATAAATAAAAAAGAGACTGAGCACGGCCTATCTATTAATAACTGAACCCTATGCCCAAAGCCCAATCCATGAGCTCCCATAAAAAATTAAAAATTAAAAATAAAAAAAATGCTCTACTTTTTAACAGAAACAATAAAAATGCTACTCTCACCTTTTGATTCGAGTACACCATCACTTTTGTTCTCTGTTATATTGAACAGTTACTCCACTTCACCGGTAAAGTAAATTTACGATTTATTTTATTTATTGTGATTTGATATTATTCCATCCAATTGTTATTCACACATGTCCCTCCATCATATTGTGAACTAAGCCCAGACCCGTGACCCACCAACATGTAAAAGAAGGAAAAAAAGCCTAAAAAATCATTTTGCAGGATTGCCGCCGTATGCATCCGCGGTATTCCTGCAATTTCCAGTTTTCCTCCTCTCACAGAGGAGGAAAACCGGAAATTGCGAATTTAAGAGGACGAAAACTGGAAAATGGGAATTTAACGCCCATGCCAGCAGCGTTAAGCTGCGTGAGTATCCAAATAAATACCCAGGACCTTTCCATTTCCAATTAACATAAAATAGAATGAAAGAATCCACAGTTGCGTTTTTTCTTGGAGCTCATATATAGTGAACTCCCATATGATATGAATAGAGGGAAAAAAAAAATCACACAAGCTGACTCTGGCAATTGACACATGTGGAATTGATTTTCTAGTCGTTTTAATGTTTATACTTCCTCATAAATAAAAGTAGAAATATATAAATGGTCATCAAATAACTTCCTCATAATTAAAGAATAAAATCCGAGATATCACTCTATTAAAGCAATTTGCTCCTGTCTACAACTCCATCCTCAAACCTTCCATCACTCGCAGTCTTTAATGATCACCGGTGTGATTCACTTGATAATAAATTCTTAAAAATTCAATTCAATGCAAACATAGGGGCCCTTAAGAGAACACACCTATGAAAGAAATTTTAAAAGCACTTAGTGTTATCACGTATGTAATCTAAAGCAATGACACGAGATTTTGCAATCTTGTAATCAACATCTAAACTTGGTTTTCGTTGACATGCTTAGATTTGGAAACTCTCTGGACCTAACCAACAAGCCGAAGGACTGATGGAACTGGTCAAATCAAGCACGACAACAATTTAGGACCGTAGCTAAACACCACATAGTTGCTTACATGCACAGAAAATCAGTGATGTGTCGACTACTAGGGCATGTTTGTAGGGTTGCAAACGGAACGGTTCCGGATCGGAACCATAGTGGGCCCGGACACGTTTCTAAATAACGGTTCCGGATCCGGTCCTGACTCGGAACCTGTTTACTTGGTCCTAAACCCGGCTCCGATAGGAAAACCCAGATCCGGGTCCACCTAGAAGACTGGAATCTAGTTCCAAAATCGATTCTAATTTATCTTTTTCCTTCATTTTTCTTAAAACAAGCATATCATTCAGCTTATAACAGTGCGTCAAAGTCTACTCCCTCTAATATTGTATATAAAAATGTCCAAGAAAAAGTTGATTTTGAGGTACAATTTGCAATATCAAACGCTCATGAGCCGGGTCCGGGTCCACATGTCGGAACCCGTTTGGACCCGGACCCGTTTATCAATCGGAACCTAAATTAGGTTACGGACCCGGCCCCGGACCCGTTTATGAATAATCGGAACCTAAAATAGGTTCCAGACCCGGTTTTTTTACAGGTCGGAACTTTCGGGTAATCGGATACCCGTTTGCAACCCTACACGTCTGCGAGTATAGGCTTTTTTCTTCTTTTGTCCAGTTGAAATGAAGGTTTCGCTGGTTTCACGTATATTCTCAACCGTAGATATTAGGATCTTTGGTTTCTTATGGTAACAATTATGCACCCTGTATAAAAGAATCAATAATTTCGTAGAACCCAAGATACATTTAGTTTGGAAATTTCTCAGAAAATTTAGGCCGTGCATGGCCATGAGATTGTTAAACACATACATAATTGTCATGGGCTGCATTCTCACTTTAAGACCAGCAAAAACGTTGTGCAATGCCTGGATTAAATAATATATGAAATAAGAAAGAGAAGGTTAAACGATCGTAACAGAATGGTGAGTCAAATATATGTTGAATGTAATGAAAATAGATAGAGAGCTGTCAAAAGCAGTCTAAGAATGTCTCTTCTCTTTTTCTAGGCGATTCTAACGGGAAACGCCCCATATATAGGATTCCTGCTGACCAAAAAGGCCAGACACAAGTTAGCCCTAGCTAGCGCAAGCCTTTGAGAGTCCTTTTCGCCAACTCAGATAGGCCTACTCGGGAGACGGAGAGTGGTCTAGTTCGGACTAGATCAATTTGGTTAACCTATAATCATCCTAAATTGAGGCAAGCATGCCCTTACTGAATCTATTTTTCCATGTTCCGTCCATCTTGTACTTGGTTTGAGAGAGCCCATTCCGCTGCTACCTATTCCATAGTGATACCCACACGTCACCTGCAAGGATCCGATCCAAAAAGCCCAGATGTTGCTGATTTTTAAAGTAGGATTTAGTCACGAGTGGACACAGCCCTATTCGTCGACTTCTCACTCACGAACTATTTCATATTTTGTCAGCTTACTTTACCAGTTAAGTAAAGTGAAGGGCTAATACGAGAGACATTAAAAAGAGAGGGTCAAGTAAAAAAAAATATTAGGTTTCGAATACCATCTCTTCCATGAAAAAAAAAAAGGTTAAAAGGACACTCTCTCATGCAAGAGAATGATAGAAAAAGACTAGGGGTGTTCGTTGACGAGGCAGGGCTATTCCGAGGAATGCCCAACAGCCACTTCTAAACTAGAAGCCTAAACCTGGCCCAAGCATGAGTCATGCCTGAAGTTGTTGGCCCGAACCCAAGCCGCATGGAAATGATGAAGCCCGAGCCCGACCTATAGAAAGAGAATTAAGCTTCTTGCCAAGTCCTAAGCCAACACAGCTGCTCTGGTCATATCACCTTCTCTTTGAGGTCATGGGCTTGAGTCCCCGCATTGCTGCTCCCTCCCTCCCTCATAAATATATATAAATATACATATTTGGGCGGGATGGGAATATCAGCTCTCAAGCACTAAGTGTAAATAAATAAATAAAAAAGAGACTGAGCACGGCCTATCTATTAATAACTGAACCCTATGCCCAAAGCCCAATCCATGAGCTCCCATAAAAAATTAAAAATTAAAAATAAAAAAAATGCTCTACTTTTTAACAGAAACAATAAAAATGCTACTCTCACCTTTTGATTCGAGTACACCATCACTTTTGTTCTCTGTTATATTGAACAGTTACTCCACTTCACCGGTAAAGTAAATTTACGATTTATTTTATTTATTGTGATTTGATATTATTCCATCCAATTGTTATTCACACATGTCCCTCCATCATATTGTGAACTAAGCCCAGACCCGTGACCCACCAACATGTAAAAGAAGGAAAAAAAGCCTAAAAAATCATTTTGCAGGATTGCCGCCGTATGCATCCGCGGTATTCCTGCAATTTCCAGTTTTCCTCCTCTCACAGAGGAGGAAAACCGGAAATTGCGAATTTAAGAGGACGAAAACTGGAAAATGGGAATTTAACGCCCATGCCAGCAGCGTTAAGCTGCGTGAGTATCCAAATAAATACCCAGGACCTTTCCATTTCCAATTAACATAAAATAGAATGAAAGAATCCACAGTTGCGTTTTTTCTTGGAGCTCATATATAGTGAACTCCCATATGATATGAATAGAGGGAAAAAAAAATCACACAAGCTGACTCTGGCAATTGACACATGTGGAATTGATTTTCTAGTCGTTTTAATGTTTATACTTCCTCATAAATAAAAGTAGAAATATATAAATGGTCATCAAATAACTTCCTCATAATTAAAGAATAAAATCCGAGATATCACTCTATTAAAGCAATTTGCTCCTGTCTACAACTCCATCCTCAAACCTTCCATCACTCGCAGTCTTTAATGATCACCGGTGTGATTCACTTGATAATAAATTCTTAAAAATTCAATTCAATGCAAACATAGGGGCCCTTAAGAGAACACACCTATGAAAGAAATTTTAAAAGCACTTAGTGTTATCACGTATGTAATCTAAAGCAATGACACGAGATTTTGCAATCTTGTAATCAACATCTAAACTTGGTTTTCGTTGACATGCTTAGATTTGGAAACTCTCTGGACCTAACCAACAAGCCGAAGGACTGATGGAACTGGTCAAATCAAGCACGACAACAATTTAGGACCGTAGCTAAACACCACATAGTTGCTTACATGCACAGAAAATCAGTGATGTGTCGACTACTAGGGCATGTTTGTAGGGTTGCAAACGGAACGGTTCCGGATCGGAACCATAGTGGGCCCGGACACGTTTCTAAATAACGGTTCCGGATCCGGTCCTGACTCGGAACCTGTTTACTTGGTCCTAAACCCGGCTCCGATAGGAAAACCCAGATCCGGGTCCACCTAGAAGACTGGAATCTAGTTCCAAAATCGATTCTAATTTATCTTTTTCCTTCATTTTTCTTAAAACAAGCATATCATTCAGCTTATAACAGTGCGTCAAAGTCTACTCCCTCTAATATTGTATATAAAAATGTCCAAGAAAAAGTTGATTTTGAGGTACAATTTGCAATATCAAACGCTCATGAGCCGGGTCCGGGTCCACATGTCGGAACCCGTTTGGACCCGGACCCGTTTATCAATCGGAACCTAAATTAGGTTACGGACCCGGCCCCGGACCCGTTTATGAATAATCGGAACCTAAAATAGGTTCCAGACCCGGTTTTTTTACAGGTCGGAACTTTCGGGTAATCGGATACCCGTTTGCAACCCTACACGTCTGCGAGTATAGGCTTTTTTCTTCTTTTGTCCAGTTGAAATGAAGGTTTCGCTGGTTTCACGTATATTCTCAACCGTAGATATTAGGATCTTTGGTTTCTTATGGTAACAATTATGCACCCTGTATAAAAGAATCAATAATTTCGTAGAACCCAAGATACATTTAGTTTGGAAATTTCTCAGAAAATTTAGGCCGTGCATGGCCATGAGATTGTTAAACACATACATAATTGTCATGGGCTGCATTCTCACTTTAAGACCAGCAAAAACGTTGTGCAATGCCTGGATTAAATAATATATGAAATAAGAAAGAGAAGGTTAAACGATCGTAACAGAATGGTGAGTCAAATATATGTTGAATGTAATGAAAATAGATAGAGAGCTGTCAAAAGCAGTCTAAGAATGTCTCTTCTCTTTTTCTAGGCGATTCTAACGGGAAACGCCCCATATATAGGATTCCTGCTGACCAAAAAGGCCAGACACAAGTTAGCCCTAGCTAGCGCAAGCCTTTGAGAGTCCTTTTCGCCAACTCAGATAGGCCTACTCGGGAGACGGAGAGTGGTCTAGTTCGGACTAGATCAATTTGGTTAACCTATAATCATCCTAAATTGAGGCAAGCATGCCCTTACTGAATCTATTTTTCCATGTTCCGTCCATCTTGTACTTGGTTTGAGAGAGCCCATTCCGCTGCTACCTATTCCATAGTGATACCCACACGTCACCTGCAAGGATCCGATCCAAAAAGCCCAGATGTTGCTGATTTTTAAAGTAGGATTTAGTCACGAGTGGACACAGCCCTATTCGTCGACTTCTCACTCACGAACTATTTCATATTTTGTCAGCTTACTTTACCAATTAAGTAAAGTGAAGGGCTAATACGAGAGACATTAAAAAGAGAGGGTCAAGTAAAAAAAAATATTAGGTTTCGAATACCATCTCTTCCATGAAAAAAAAAAAGGTTAAAAGGACACTCTCTCATGCAAGAGAATGATAGAAAAAGACTAGGGGTGTTCGTTGACGAGGCAGGGCTATTCCGAGGAATGCCCAACAGCCACTTCTAAACTAGAAGCCTAAACCTGGCCCAAGCATGAGTCATGCCTGAAGTTGTTGGCCCGAACCCAAGCCGCATGGAAATGATGAAGCCCGAGCCCGACCTATAGAAAGAGAATTAAGCTTCTTGCCAAGTCCTAAGCCAACACAGCTGCTCTGGTCATATCACCTTCTCTTTGAGGTCATGGGCTTGAGTCCCCGCATTGCTGCTCCCGCCCTCCCTCATAAATATATATAAATATACATATTTGGGCGGGATGGGAATATCAGCTCTCAAGCACTAAGTGTAAATAAATAAATAAAAAAGAGACTGAGCACGGCCTATCTATTAATAACTGAACCCTATGCCCAAAGCCCAATCCATGAGCTCCCATAAAAAATTAAAAATTAAAAATAAAAAATTAAAAATTAAAAATAAAAAAAATGCTCTACTTTTTAACAGAAACAATAAAAATGCTACTCTCACCTTTTGATTCGAGTACACCATTACTTTTGTTCTCTGTTATATTGAACAGTTACTCCACTTCACCGGTAAAGTAAATTTACGATTTATTTTATTTATTGTGATTTGATATTATTCCATCCAATTGTTATTCACACATGTCCCTCCATCATATTGTGAACTAAGCCCAGACCCGTGACCCACCAACATGTAAAAGAAGGAAAAAAAGCCTAAAAAATCATTTTGCAGGATTGCCGCCGTATGCATCCGCGGTATTCCTGCAATTTCCAGTTTTCCTCCTCTCACAGAGGTGGAAAACCCGAAATTGCGAATTTATGAGGACGAAAACTGGAAAATGGGAATTTAACGCCCATGCCAGCAGCGTTAAGCTGCGTGAGTATCCAAATAAAGTCCCAGGACCTTTCCATTTCCAATTAACATAAAATAGAATGAAAGAATCCACAGTTGCGTTTTTTCTTGGAGCTCATATATAGTGAACTCCCATATGATATGAATAGAGGAAAAAAAATCACACAAGCTGACTCTGGCAATTGACACATGTGGAATTGATTTTCTAGTCGTTTTAATGTTTATACTTCCTCATAAATAAAAGTAGAAATATATAAATGGTCATCAAATAACTTCCTCATAATTAAAGAATAAAATCCGAGATATCACTCTATTAAAGCAATTTGCTCCTGTCTACAACTCCATCCTCAAACCTTCCATCACTCGCAGTCTTTAATGATCACCGGTGAGATTCACTTGATAATAAATTCTTAAAAATTCAATTCAATGCAAACATAGGGGCCCTTAAGAGAACACACCTATGAAAGAAATTTTAAAAGCACTTAGTGTTATCACGTATGTAATCTAAAGCAATGACACGAGATTTTGCAATCTTGTAATCAACATCTAAACTTGGTTTTCGTTGACATGCTTAGATTTGGAAACTCTCTGGACCTAACCAACAAGCCGAAGGACTGATGGAACTGGTCAAATCAAGCACGACAACAATTTAGGACCGTAGCTAAACACCACATAGTTGCTTACATGCACAGAAAATCAGTGATGTGTCGACTACTAGGGCATGTTTGTAGGGTTGCAAACGGAACGGTTCCGGATCGGAACCATAGTGGGCCCGGACACGTTTCTAAATAACGGTTCCGGATCCGGTCCTGACCCGGAACCTGTTTACTTGGTCCTAAACCCGGCTCCGATAGGAAAACCCAGATCCGGGTCCACCTAGAAGACTGGAATCTAGTTCCAAAATCGATTCTAATTTATCTTTTTCCTTCATTTTTCTTAAAACAAGCATATCATTCAGCTTATAACAGTGCGTCAAAGTCTACTCCCTCTAATATTGTATATAAAAATGTCCAAGAAAAAGTTGATTTTGAGGTACAATTTGCAATATCAAACGCTCATGAGCCGGGTCCGGGTCCACATGTCGGAACCCGTTTGGACCCGGACCCGTTTATCAATCGGAACCTAAATTAGGTTACGGACCCGGCCCCGGACCCGTTTATGAATAATCGGAACCTAAAATAGGTTCCAGACCCGGTTTTTTTACAGGTCGGAACTTTCGGGTAATCGGATACCCGTTTGCAACCCTACACGTCTGCGAGTATAGGCTTTTTTCTTCTTTTGTCCAGTTGAAATGAAGGTTTCGCTGGTTTCACGTATATTCTCAACCGTAGATATTAGGATCTTTGGTTTCTTATGGTAACAATTATGCACCCTGTATAAAAGAATCAATAATTTCGTAGAACCCAAGATACATTTAGTTTGGAAATTTCTCAGAAAATTTAGGCCGTGCATGGCCATGAGATTGTTAAACACATACATAATTGTCATGGGCTGCATTCTCACTTTAAGACCAGCAAAAACGTTGTGCAATGCCTGGATTAAATAATATATGAAATAAGAAAGAGAAGGTTAAACGATCGTAACAGAATGGTGAGTCAAATATATGTTGAATGTAATGAAAATAGATAGAGAGCTGTCAAAAGCAGTCTAAGAATGTCTCTTCTCTTTTTCTAGGCGATTCTAACGGGAAACGCCCCATATATAGGATTCCTGCTGACCAAAAAGGCCAGACACAAGTTAGCCCTAGCTAGCGCAAGCCTTTGAGAGTCCTTTTCGCCAACTCAGATAGGCCTACTCGGGAGACGGAGAGTGGTCTAGTTCGGACTAGATCAATTTGGTTAACCTATAATCATCCTAAATTGAGGCAAGCATGCCCTTACTGAATCTATTTTTCCATGTTCCGTCCGTCTTGTACTTGGTTTGAGAGAGCCCATTCCGCTGCTACCTATTCCATAGTGATACCCACACGTCACCTGCAAGGATCCGATCCAAAAAGCCCAGATGTTGCTGATTTTTAAAGTAGGATTTAGTCACGAGTGGACACAGCCCTATTCGTCGACTTCTCACTCACGAACTATTTCATATTTTGTCAGCTTACTTTACCAGTTAAGTAAAGTGAAGGGCTAATACGAGAGACATTAAAAAGAGAGGGTCAAGTAAAAAAAAATATTAGGTTTCGAATACCATCTCTTCCATGAAAAAAAAAGGTTAAAAGGACACTCTCTCATGCAAGAGAATGATAGAAAAAGACTAGGGGTGTTCGTTGACGAGGCAGGGCTATTCCGAGGAATGCCCAACAGCCACTTCTAAACTAGAAGCCTAAACCTGGCCCAAGCATGAGTCATGCCTGAAGTTGTTGGCCCGAACCCAAGCCGCATGGAAATGATGAAGCCCGAGCCCGACCTATAGAAAGAGAATTAAGCTTCTTGCCTAGTCCTAAGCCAACACAGCTGCTCTGGTCATATCACCTTCTCTTTGAGGTCATGGGCTTGAGTCCCCGCATTGCTGCTCCCTCCCTCCCTCATAAATATATATAAATATATATATTTGGGCGGGATGGGAATATCAGCTCTCAAGCACTAAGTGTAAATAAATAAATAAAAAAGAGACTGAGCACGGCCTATCTATTAATAACTGAACCCTATGCCCAAAGCCCAATCCATGAGCTCCCATAAAAAATAAAAAATAAAAAATTAAAAATTAAAAAATGCTCTACTTTTTAACAGAAACAATAAAAATGCTACTCTCACCTTTTGATTCGAGTACACCATTACTTTTGTTCTCTGTTATATTGAACAGTTACTCCACTTCACCGGTAAAGTAAATTTATGATTTATTTTATTTATTGTGATTTGATATTATTCCATCCAATTGTTATTCACACATGTCCCTCCATCATATTGTGAACTAAGCCCAGACCCGTGACCCACCAACATGTAAAAGAAGGAAAAAAAGCCTAAAAAATCATTTTGCAGGATTGCCGCCGTATGCATCCGCGGTATTCCTGCAATTTCCAGTTTTACTCCTCTCACAGAGGAGGAAAACCGGAAATTGCGAATTTATGAGGACGAAAACTGGAAAATGGGAATTTAACGCCCATGCCAGCAGCGTTAAGCTGCGTGAGTATCCAAATAAAGTCCCAGGACCTTTCCATTTCCAATTAACATAAAATAGAATGAAAGAATCCACAGTTGCGTTTTTTCTTGGAGCTCATATATAGTGGACTCCCATATGATATGAATAGAGGGAAAAAAATCGCACAAGCTGACTCTGGCAATTGACACATGTGGAATTGATTTTCTAGTCGTTTTAATGTTTATACTTCCCCATAAATAAAAGTAGAAATATATAAATGGTCATCAAATAACTTCCTCATAATTAAAGAATAAAATCCGAGATATCACTCTATTAAAGCAATTTGCTCCTGTCTACAACTCCATCCTCAAACCTTCCATCACTCGCAGTCTTTAATGATCACCGGTGTGATTCACTTGATAATAAATTCTTAAAAATTCAATTCAATGCAAACATAGGGGCCCTTAAGAGAACACACCTATGAAAGAAATTTTAAAAGCACTTAGTGTTATCACGTATGTAATCTAAAGCAATGACACGAGATTTTGCAATCTTGTAATCAACATCTAAACTTGGTTTTCGTTGACATGCTTAGATTTGGAAACTCTCTGGACCTAACCAACAAGCCGAAAGACTGATGGAACTGGTCAAATCAAGCACGACAACAATTTAGGACCGTAGCTAAACACCACATAGTTGCTTACATGCACAGAAAATCAGTGATGTGTCGACTACTAGGGCATGTTTGTAGGGTTGCAAACGGAACGGTTCCGGATCGGAACCATAGTGGGCCCGGACACGTTTCTAAATAACGGTTCCGGATCCGGTCCTGACCCGGAACCTGTTTACTTGGTCCTAAACCCGGCTCCGATAGGAAAACCCAGATCCGGGTCCACCTAGAAGACTGGAATCTAGTTCCAAAATCGATTCTAATTTATCTTTTTCCTTCATTTTTCTTAAAACAAGCATATCATTCAGCTTATAACAGTGCGTCAAAGTCTACTCCCTCTAATATTGTATATAAAAATGTCCAAGAAAAAGTTGATTTTGAGGTACAATTTGCAATATCAAACGCTCATGAGCCGGGTCCCGGGTCCACATGTCGGAACCCGTTTGGACCCGGACCCGTTTATCAATCGGAACCTAAATTAGGTTACGGACCCGGCCCCGGACCCGTTTATGAATAATCGGAACCTAAAATAGGTTCCAGACCCGGTTTTTTTAGAGGTCGGAACTTTCGGGTAATCGGATACCCGTTTGCAACCCTACACGTCTGCGAGTATAGGCTTTTTTCTTCTTTTGTCCAGTTGAAATGAAGGTTTCGCTGGTTTCACGTATATTCTCAACCGTAGATATTAGGATCTTTGGTTTCTTATGGTAACAATTATGCACCCTGTATAAAAGAATCAATAATTTCGTAGAACCCAAGATACATTTAGTTTGGAAATTTCTCAGAAAATTTAGGCCGTGCATGGCCATGAGATTGTTAAACACATACATAATTGTCATGGGCTGCATTCTCACTTTAAGACCAGCAAAAACGTTGTGCAATGCCTGGATTAAATAATATATGAAATAAGAAAGAGAAGGTTAAACGATCGTAACAGAATGGTGAGTCAAATATATGTTGAATGTAATGAAAATAGATAGAGAGCTGTCAAAAGCAGTCTAAGAATGTCTCTTCTCTTTTTCTAGGCGATTCTAACGGGAAACGCCCCATATATAGGATTCCTGCTGACCAAAAAGGCCAGACACAAGTTAGCCCTAGCTAGCGCAAGCCTTTGAGAGTCCTTTTCGCCAACTCAGATAGGCCTACTCGGGAGACGGAGAGTGGTCTAGTTCGGACTAGATCAATTTGGTTAACCTATAATCATCCTAAATTGAGGCAAGCATGCCCTTACTGAATCTATTTTTCCATGTTCCGTCCGTCTTGTACTTGGTTTGAGAGAGCCCATTCCGCTGCTACCTATTCCATAGTGATACCCACACGTCACCTGCAAGGATCCGATCCAAAAAGCCCAGATGTTGCTGATTTTTAAAGTAGGATTTAGTCACGAGTGGACACAGCCCTATTCGTCGACTTCTCACTCACGAACTATTTCATATTTTGTCAGCTTACTTTACCAGTTAAGTAAAGTGAAGGGCTAATACGAGAGACATTAAAAAGAGAGGGTCAAGTAAAAAAAAATATTAGGTTTCGAATACCATCTCTTCCATGAAAAAAAAAGGTTAAAAGGACACTCTCTCATGCAAGAGAATGATAGAAAAAGACTAGGGGTGTTCGTTGACGAGGCAGGGCTATTCCGAGGAATGCCCAACAGCCACTTCTAAACTAGAAGCCTAAACCTGGCCCAAGCATGAGTCATGCCTGAAGTTGTTGGCCCGAACCCAAGCCGCATGGAAATGATGAAGCCCGAGCCCGACCTATAGAAAGAGAATTAAGCTTCTTGCCTAGTCCTAAGCCAACACAGCTGCTCTGGTCATATCACCTTCTCTTTGAGGTCATGGGCTTGAGTCCCCGCATTGCTGCTCCCTCCCTCCCTCATAAATATATATAAATATATATATTTGGGCGGGATGGGAATATCAGCTCTCAAGCACTAAGTGTAAATAAATAAATAAAAAAGAGACTGAGCACGGCCTATCTATTAATAACTGAACCCTATGCCCAAAGCCCAATCCATGAGCTCCCATAAAAAATAAAAAATTAAAAATTAAAAATTAAAAAATGCTCTACTTTTTAACAGAAACAATAAAAATGCTACTCTCACCTTTTGATTCGAGTACACCATTACTTTTGTTCTCTGTTATATTGAACAGTTACTCCACTTCACCGGTAAAGTAAATTTATGATTTATTTTATTTATTGTGATTTGATATTATTCCATCCAATTGTTATTCACACATGTCCCTCCATCATATTGTGAACTAAGCCCAGACCCGTGACCCACCAACATGTAAAAGAAGGAAAAAAAGCCTAAAAAATCATTTTGCAGGATTGCCGCCGTATGCATCCGCGGTATTCCTGCAATTTCCAGTTTTACTCCTCTCACAGAGGAGGAAAACCGGAAATTGCGAATTTATGAGGACGAAAACTGGAAAATGGGAATTTAACGCCCATGCCAGCAGCGTTAAGCTGCGTGAGTATCCAAATAAAGTCCCAGGACCTTTCTTTCTCCAATTAACATAAAATAGAATGAAAGAATCCACAGTTGCGTTTTTTCTTGGAGCTCATATATAGTGGACTCCCATATGATATGAATAGAGGGAAAAAAATCGCACAAGCTGACTCTGGCAATTGACACATGTGGAATTGATTTTCTAGTCGTTTTAATGTTTATACTTCCCCATAAATAAAAGTAGAAATATATAAATGGTCATCAAATAACTTCCTCATAATTAAAGAATAAAATCCGAGATATCACTCTATTAAAGCAATTTGCTCCTGTCTACAACTCCATCCTCAAACCTTCCATCACTCGCAGTCTTTAATGATCACCGGTGTGATTCACTTGATAATAAATTCTTAAAAATTCAATTCAAAGCAAACATAGGGGCCCTTAAGAGAACACACCTATGAAAGAAATTTTAAAAGCACTTAGTGTTATCACGTATGTAATCTAAAGCAATGACACGAGATTTTGCAATCTTGTAATCAACATCTAAACTTGGTTTTCGTTGACATGCTTAGATTTGGAAACTCTCTGGACCTAACCAACAAGCCGAAAGACTGATGGAACTGGTCAAATCAAGCACGACAACAATTTAGGACCGTAGCTAAACACCACATAGTTGCTTACATGCACAGAAAATCAGTGATGTGTCGACTACTAGGGCATGTTTGTAGGGTTGCAAACGGAACGGTTCCGGATCGGAACCATAGTGGGCCCGGACACGTTTCTAAATAACGGTTCCGGATCCGGTCCTGACCCGGAACCTGTTTACTTGGTCCTAAACCCGGCTCCGATAGGAAAACCCAGATCCGGGTCCACCTAGAAGACTGGAATCTAGTTCCAAAATCGATTCTAATTTATCTTTTTCCTTCATTTTTCTTAAAACAAGCATATCATTCAGCTTATAACAGTGCGTCAAAGTCTACTCCCTCTAATATTGTATATAAAAATGTCCAAGAAAAAGTTGATTTTGAGGTACAATTTGCAATATCAAACGCTCATGAGCCGGGTCCCGGGTCCACATGTCGGAACCCGTTTGGACCCGGACCCGTTTATCAATCGGAACCTAAATTAGGTTACGGACCCGGCCCCGGACCCGTTTATGAATAATCGGAACCTAAAATAGGTTCCAGACCCGGTTTTTTTAGAGGTCGGAACTTTCGAGTAATCGGATACCCGTTTGCAACCCTACACGTCTGCGAGTATAGGCTTTTTTCTTCTTTTGTCCAGTTGAAATGAAGGTTTCGCTGGTTTCACGTATATTCTCAACCGTAGATATTAGGATCTTTGGTTTCTTATGGTAACAATTATGCACCCTGTATAAAAGAATCAATAATTTCGTAGAACCCAAGATACATTTAGTTTGGAAATTTCTCAGAAAATTTAGGCCGTGCATGGCCATGAGATTGTTAAACACATACATAATTGTCATGGGCTGCATTCTCACTTTAAGACCAGCAAAAACGTTGTGCAATGCCTGGATTAAATAATATATGAAATAAGAAAGAGAAGGTTAAACGATCGTAACAGAATGGTGAGTCAAATATATGTTGAATGTAATGAAAATAGATAGAGAGCTGTCAAAAGCAGTCTAAGAATGTCTCTTCTCTTTTTCTAGGCGATTCTAACGGGAAACGCCCCATATATAGGATTCCTGCTGACCAAAAAGGCCAGACACAAGTTAGCCCTAGCTAGCGCAAGCCTTTGAGAGTCCTTTTCGCCAACTCAGATAGGCCTACTCGGGAGACGGAGAGTGGTCTAGTTCGGACTAGATCAATTTGGTTAACCTATAATCATCCTAAATTGAGGCAAGCATGCCCTTACTGAATCTATTTTTCCATGTTCCGTCCCTCTTGTACTTGGTTTGAGAGAGCCCATTCCGCTGCTACCTATTCCATAGTGATACCCACACGTCACCTGCAAGGATCCGATCCAAAAAGCCCAGATGTTGCTGATTTTTAAAGTAGGATTTAGTCACGAGTGGACACAGCCCTATTCGTCGACTTCTCAATCACGAACTATTTCATATTTTGTCAGCTTACTTTACCAGTTAAGTAAAGTGAAGGGCTAATACGAGAGACATTAAAAAGAGAGGGTCAAGTAAAAAAAAATATTAGGTTTCGAATACCATCTCTTCCATGAAAAAAAAAGGTTAAAAGGACACTCTCTCATGCAAGAGAATGATAGAAAAAGACTAGGGGTGTTCGTTGACGAGGCAGGGCTATTCCGAGGAATGCCCAACAGCCACTTCTAAACTAGAAGCCTAAACCTGGCCCAAGCATGAGTCATGCCTGAAGTTGTTGGCCCGAACCCAAGCCGCATGGAAATGATGAAGCCCGAGCCCGACCTATAGAAAGAGAATTAAGCTTCTTGCCAAGTCCTAAGCCAACACAGCTGCTCTGGTCATATCACCTTCTCTTTGAGGTCATGGGCTTGAGTCCCCGCATTGCTGCGCCCTCCCTCCCTCATAAATATATATAAATATATATATTTGGGCGGGATGGGAATATCAGCTCTCAAGCACTAAGTGTAAATAAATAAATAAAAAAGAGACTGAGCACGGCCTATCTATTAATAACTAAACCCTATGCCCAAAGCCCAATCCATGAGCTCCCATAAAAAATAAAAAATTAAAAATATAAAATAAAAAATAAAAAATAAAAAATAAAAAATTAAAAATAAAAAAAATGCTCTACTTTTTAACAGAAACAATAAAAATGCTACTCTCACCTTTTGATTCGAGTACACCATTACTTTTGTTCTCTGTTATATTGAACAGTTACTCCTCTTCACTGGTAAAGTAAATTTACGATTTATTTTATTTATTGTGATTTGATATTATTCCATCCAATTGTTATTCACACATGTCCCTCCATCATATTGTGAACTAAGCCCAGACCCGTGACCCACCAACATGTAAAAGAAGGAAAAAAAGCCTAAAAAATCATTTTGCAGGATTGCCGCCGTATGCATCCGCGGTATTGCTGCAATTTTCAGTTTTCCTCCTCTCACAGAGGAGGAAAACCGAAAATTGCGAATTTATGAGGACGAAAACTGGAAAATGGGAATTTAACGCCCATGCCAGCAGCGTTAAGCTGCGTGAGTATCCAAATAAAGTCCCAGGACCTTTCCATTTCCAATTAACATAAAATAGAATGAAAGAATCCATAGTTGCGTTTTTTCTTGGAGCTCATATATAGTGAACTCCCATATGATATGAATAGAGGGAAAAAAAATCACACAAGCTGACTGTGGCAATTGACACATGTGGAATTGATTTTCTAGTCGTTTTAATGTTTATACTTCCCCATAAATAAAAGTAGAAATATATAAATGGTCATCAAATAACTTCCTCATAATTAAAGAATAAAATCCGAGATATCACTCTATTAAAGCAATTTGCTCCTGTCTACAACTCCATCCTCAAACCTTCCATCACTCGCAGTCTTTAATGATCACCGGTGTGATTCACTTGATAATAAATTCTTAAAAATTCAATTCAATGCAAACATAGGGGCCCTTAAGAGAACACACCTATGAAAGAAATTTTAAAAGCACTTAGTGTTATCACGTATGTAATCTAAAGCAATGACACGAGATTTTGCAATCTTGTAATCAACATCTAAACTTGGTTTTCGTAGACATGCTTAGATTTGGAAACTCTCTGGACCTAACCAACAAGCCGAAGGATTGATGGAACTGGTCAAATCAAGCACGACAACAATTTAGGACCGTAGCTAAACACCACATAGTTGCTTACATGCACAGAAAATCAGTGATGTGTCGACTTCTAGGGCATGTTTGTAGGGTTGCAAACGGAACGGTTCCGGATCGGAACCATAGTGGGCCCGGACACGTTTCTAAATAACGGTTCCGGATCCGGTCCTGACTCGGAACCTGTTTACTTGGTCCTAAACCCGGCTCCGATAGGAAAACCCAGATCCGGGTCCACCTAGAAGACTGGAATCTAGTTCCAAAATCGATTCTAATTTATCTTTTTCCTTCATTTTTCTTAAAACAAGCATATCATTCAGCTTATAACAGTGCGTCAAAGTCTACTGCCTCTAATATTGTATATAAAAATGTCCAAGAAAAAGTTGATTTTGAGGTACAATTTGCAATATCAAACGCTCATGAGCCGGGTCCCGGGTCCACATGTCGGAACCCATTTGGACTCGGACCCGTTTATCAATCGGAACCTAAATTAGGTTACGGACCCGGCCCCGGACCCGTTTATGAATAATCGGAACCTAAAATAGGTTCCAGACCCGGTTTTTTTACAGGTCGGAACTTTCGGGTAATCGGATACCCGTTTGCAACCCTACACGTCTGCGAGTATAGGCTTTTTTCTGCTTTTGTCCAGTTGAAATGAAGGTTTCGCTGGTTTCACGTATATTCTCAACCGTAGATATTAGGATCTTTGGTTTCTTATGTTAACGATTATGCACCCTGTATAAAAGAATCAATAATTTCGTAGAACCCAAGATACATTTAGTTTGGAAATTTCTCAGAAAATTTAGGCCGTGCATGGCCATGAGATTGTTAAACACATACATAATTGTCATGGGCTGCATTTTCACTTTAAGACCAGCAAAAACGTTGTGCAATGCCTGGATTAAATAATATATGAAATAAGAAAGAGAAGGTTAAAAGATCGTAACAGAATGGTGAGTCAAATATATGTTGAATGTAATGAAAATAGATAGAGAGCTGTCAAAAGCAGTCTAAGAATGTCTCTTCTCTTTTTCTAGGCGATTCTAACGGGAAACGCCCCATATATAGGATTCCTGCTGACCAAAAAGGCCAGACACAAGTTAGCCCTAGCTAGCGCAAGCCTTTGAGAGTTCTTTTCGCCAACTCAGATAGGCCTACTCGGGAGACGGAGAGTGGTCTAGTTCGGACTAGATCAATTTGGTTAACCTATAATCATCCTAAATTGAGGCAAGCATGCCCTTACTAAATCTATTTTTCCATGTTCCGTCCATCTTGTACTTGGTTTGAGAGAGCCCATTCCGCTGCTACCTATTCCATTGTGATACCCACACGTCACCTGCAAGGATCCGATCTAAAAGGCCCAGATGTTGCTGATTTTTAAAGTAGGATTTAGTCACGAGTGGACACAGCCCTATTCGTCGACTTCTCAATCACGAACTATTTCATATTTTGTCAGCTTACTTTACCAGTTAAGTAAAGTGAAGGGCTAATACGAGAGACATTAAAAAGAGAGGGTCAAGTAAAAAAAAATATTAGGTTTCGAATACCATCTCTTCCATGAAAAAAAAAGGTTAAAAGGACACTCTCTCATGCAAGAGAATGATAGAAAAAGACTAGGGGTGTTCGTTGACGAGGCAGGGCTATTCCGAGGAATGCCCAACAGCCACTTCTAAACTAGAAGCCTAAACCTGGCCCAAGCATGAGTCATGCCTGAAGTTGTTGGCCCAAACCCAAGCCGCATGGAAATGATGAAGCCCGAGCCCGACCTATAGAAAGAGAATTAAGCTTCTTGCCAAGTCCTAAGCCAACACAACTGCTCTGGTCATATCACCTTCTCTTTGAGGTCATGGGCTTGAGTCCCCGCATTGCTGCTCCCTCCCTCCCTCATAAATATATATAAATATATATATTTGTGCGGGATGGGAATATCAGCTCTCAAGCACTAAGTGTAAATAAATAAATAAAAAAGAGACTGAGCACGGCCTATCTATTAATAACTGAACCCTATGCCCAAAGCCCAATCCATGAGCTCCCATAAAAAATAAAAAATAAAAAATTAAAAATAAAAAAATGCTCTACTTTTTAACAGAAACAATAAAAATGCTACTCTCACCTTTTGATTCGAGTACACCATTACTTTTGTTCTCTGTTATATTGAACAGTTACTCCACTTCACCAGTAGAGTAAATTTACGATTTATTTTATTTATTGTGATTTGATATTATTCCATCCAATTGTTATTCACACATGTCCCTCCATCATATTGTGAACTAAGCCCAGACCCGTGACCCACCTACATGTAAAAGAAGGAAAAAAAGCCTAAAAAATCATTTTGCAGGATTGCCGCCGTATGCTGTTAGGTCTTTTGTTTTTGCAATTTGATGGATGCATTTGCACTTTAGCACCATTTGAATTCACACACTAGCATTGTGTTAGAAAACCTTGAAATCTAGTTTTATACATGCATAGCTTTTAAGATTTGGAAAAGCTTTTGTTTTATGCATGTTTTGGTTTTAAACTTGGATGCATTGGTTTTGAATCCCAAACTCTTTTTGAAAACCTAATTCCATGTGCACTACTTTTGGAAAATCATGTTAGGTATTTAGGTTTCAGGTTTGCATACTTTCAGCACCTTTGGAATCAGTTTTGTATGCAATATCTTTTGAAAAGAGTTTTTACTAATCAAGCTTGCCTAAGGTCTTAAACCTTTGAATCTTCTTAGGCTTTAGGTATCTCATGTTTTAATCTTCTTAGAATACCTTAAATCATGTATTTAAGCTTGATTTAGTGGCCAAAAAGATCCCCCAAAGAAAAACTTTGAAAATGGAAAAAGTGGATTTTTGGCCCAGGGACTCGCCCGGCAGTGTCGCCGGTCGACCGAGCCCTGTGTCTCGGTCGACCGAGGACACTGCAGGGCCCTGGGAAGTTTCTGTGCAGAAATTTCCCAACGGTCAGAAATATGACCGTTGTGTTGTCCCGGTCGACCGAGACCTCTAGGTCGACCGAGACAACTAGCCCGTGGACTGTTTTTTGCCTATAAAGTCCATTCATTTCCAACCTTTTTCAAGGCTTGAACCATGAACTTTTGAGAGCATTTTGGAGCCAAAGAAAGGGGAAGAAGTTGGAAAGGCTAGAGGGCTATTTGGAAATCAAACTCATGAGTTTTTAAAAGGTACATCTTCTAAGTTATTTTGATTTCCATTCAAATGAAATTCATGCATGTTCAAATCCTTGGTATTTTCATTTATGCATGATTTCAAGCCTATAAAGAGTTGTTTTGCAAACTCAATATCTTCCTTGGTAAATTAGATTAGTTTGCAAACTCTCTTAACTAAATCACATGCTTTCTTAGACTTTTACACTCATACAACTTGTTTAGTTCATTTATTAAAGTTGTTTGAATTTCACATGTGATTAGTTTTCTCTTCAATCATCATTTTATAAGCTTTGATTTTAAAATGCATCATGCATTCATTTAAGAGCTTCTTTGTTAAGATTGATTGAAGGAACACACTCATACACTTGTGCACACACTTTAGCTTGTTTTAAGTGTATGTTTGTAATTTGTATTAAACTTTCATATTAGCCTATTCAAGAGGCAATTTCATATGAGCTTAAATTGTAATCTCTTAGAGTGATCTTTTGGAAAGACACCTTCTTTGAGAAATCAACTTTGTAAAGGTTATTGCTTAGCCTTTGAAAAGCAACTTGTAAGGTTATTGCTTAGCCTAAGAAAAGCATATTGTAAAGGTTATTGCTTAGCCTAAGAAAAGCATATTGTAAGGTTATTGCTTAGCCTATAAAAGCACATTGAGAGGTTGTTGTTTAGCCTAGAAAAACAACTTTGTAAGGGTTATTGCTTAGCCTAGTAAAAAGCATACTTAGTGGAATCCGGTGGGGTGTTGGAGACACAAGCCGGTAGTGGATGTAGGCACGTTGGCCGAACCACTATAAACATTGGTGTTGTGGTGCATGCTTTTGTGGTGATTGTTTATTTGAGCTTCCGCATTTTATTTGATTAATCATCACATGTGACTAGTTTGTGTTAAGAATTAAAATTGGTTTAAATTGGTCACAATTGTAGCACACCCTATTCACCCCCCCCCCTCTAGGGTTAGGATCCTCGTGGACTTTCAATTGGTATCAGAGCCAAGTGCTCTATCCCTTAGGATCAAGTGTTTTGGAACTCTTGATTAGGTGTAAAAACCTAGAGTTAAAACCCTAGAGTTGTGCTTTTTATGAAAATCATTAGAATGGACTCCACTATGCTAGATTTTGTAGATTCTCCTAGACCTCTCATTCTTCCATCTATTGGAGATTCAAACATTCAATTAAAAGAATCTCAATGTGAATTAAATGAAGGAGAAGAATATAATGAAGAAGATCTTCAACAAGCTTTTGAAGAATTATATGAAATATCCTTAAAGCTTGAAAAGAAAAACAAAAGTTTAAGGGAAGAATCTAAAAATCTAAACAAAGAGCTAGCCTCTTCAAAAGATGAACTTAGAGAGAAAGAAGAAGTTATAAATTGTGTAGAATCTAAGTTCATGATCTCTTTGAATAATCTATCTAACACTCAAGATGAACTAAAAGAATTAAAGATAGGTTATGATCATCTTAATAAGGAAAATCTAAAACTAAGAGATCAATTACAAAGGCAAGATAAAGACTTTATAAATCTTGAATCAAAATTGACTATCTCTAAGGAAAATTTATCTAATGCTCAAAATGAATTAAATGAGATTAAGATAAATTGTGATGAGCTCACAAATGAAAATTTGAACCTAAGAGATACAATTAAAAGACAAGGCAAAGACTTCAACAATTTAGAAGCCAAGTTGATTAAAAGTAAGTTAAAAACCCAAGAGCTTGGATCTAATGTTGTTAATGAACTAAAGCTTGAATTAAAACTTGCCAATGAAGAGCTAAACAATTATAAGGAAATTGAAAATGAACTTTCAAAAGTTAAAAATGAAAATTCAATCCTTATAACCAAAGTCACTCAACTTGAAAACAATAAACAAAAGTATGAGTGCAAGTTTACCCAAAGTGAAGATAGACTTGAAAAATTATTTAAATTGGGTAAACCTCATGGAGATAGGACGGGTATTGGATTTAATAGGAATATGTCTTATAACCCTAAATTCACCAACACTTTTGTGAAAGGTGAGTCCTCATTCTCTAGCACTCACACTTCTTTGCCCAAAACCAAATGTAATTTTTGTGGCATTGAAGGACATTTTATGTTTGAGTGCAAACTAAGAAAGAGAAGCCATGTGTCTAAACCCATCTTTGAACTCAAAAATGGAAAATCAAACTTGAAGGGTAAGACACTAAAAATCAAGGAAAACTCCAAAAAGACTAAACAAGTTAAATCCTTTAAAATGGAGTCTCCTAAAATAGATTCTAAAAAGCTTAAACAAGTTAAACCAAGCTTGAAAGAATCTAAGAACAAAAAGCTTCTCAATCTATCTCCCTTATATGAACCAATGAAAGAACTTTTGAAGAAAGTTGCTAAGTTAAATCTAAAATTCAAAAGTCAAGTAAAGGGAGAAAGTAAGAAGAAAAGAAAAGTGAAACAATCCCCAAAGAAACAAAATCACCAACATCAAAAGACTATTCACCATTCTAAGCCAAATTTAGTAAAATCTAAATATCATGGTGATAAGTTTAAATTGAAAATTTATCAAGTTAAATCTCCTATAGTTGGTGAGAAGTCCAAACTAGATCTCAAAGTTCAACCCTCCCAAGACCTTAGGTGGATTCCAAAAGTCATTTTCTTAGACAAACCTTAAGGCCTTGACCCTACTTGACCAACCTATTCTCTAATAGTTAAATCATTTTGTTGGTCATGTTGCTTTTGCATCTTGTTTTCTTTTAGGTACATTTCTTAAGATGCATTGCCTATTTATGATCATTTGATTTTGTTTTCATGCACCATTCTAGTTACATATCATGGTTTTCAAAATCATTTGGTTATAATCTCATCATGTTTGATTTGCTTGTTGCACTCATATGTTTTGCATTGCATTTCTACATGATTAATTGATTGTGTCTTTAAAAGCTTTCATAGCTAATTTTTTCATGATCAATTGTTGTTAAATCATTTGATGGATGTCTTAGTTAGATCCTTTTTGTAAATCAAATGATTTGAATCAATTCAAGTTTTTCCATGGACTTATAAGTTATACTTTTATATGGAAAATCATTGTTTTGAAACATCAACTTGTATGTGTTGCAATTAAGTTATATCTTTTCAAATACATTGTTGATTCTTGATCTTCAAAAATCTTTCTTTTTATGCCCATTGTTGGATTTTGTTCATTGAAATGATTTGAAGATTATATGATTGGAAATGCTCTATAACATCATTAGTTAGATTCTTCAAAGCATGTTCCATGATTATCATTTCCTTTTCTTTTGGTTTCATTATCTTTAGAAATGGAAATGAATGTTGTTTGCATCTTTGCTTATTTAGTTATTCTTTTTATATGCAAATGACAATTGGTTCCATGTATGGTTGTGATATTGGTAGTATTTGTAAAAAACCATACTAGAACCCAAATCCATCCTCTATGCCTAATAGTCATTTCTTTGTGGATGGTTATGATGTTGATTCTTGTGTATTCTCTTGATATCATCCTTATACATGTTTCAACTTCATAGTAGTGTTCTTGATCATATGAACCTCTTTGAAATCCATTCCTTGTATTTCATAGTTATATCTCTTGTTTGATGGATTTCTTAGTGTTGAATTCATATGATCTAGACACTTTGGAAATTGCATGCATTACAAAGCTTTATCCTTTTGCATTGCAATTTGCCTTGTTCATCACTATGCTCTTTAGGAATATCTTTAAAAGTGATGAATATGCATTTATGATGCTTGATGGAATTTTGAGTTTGTCACATCCTTGCTTTTTATCATGTTATCACATTCAATTGGTTTCTTTTGGTATAACTTTCCATTGATTTCATATCCAATTGATATCTTATCTTGTGTATGTGATAGACCTTGTGTGCATTGGACTAAACTTGATAAGTAATATGATCTTTCCATGTCACACACCATTAGCATCATAATGTTCATGATTGTCACCTCCTTTGCTCTTATAGGTATATCTCATGACCACCATGTTTATGTGTTCATAATATTGGTTGGTTATTAGTTGAGGTTGGCTTCATGATTGAATTTCATTTCACTCATTCATGCACTTTAATAAGTCATATTTATTGATTGAATGAAATGATTTTCAAAATCTTACATAGCATATGATTTTCATAAGTAATATTGATTGATGCTATGTTTAAGTAAACCCCACATCATGGATAGCTCTAATTTGGATTTCTCATAATAGTTATACTTTTAAATCCATTTTAGAGTGATTGATTTTATAGTCACATCCTTTAATCTCAATTGATATGTTTGTTTCAATTGATATCCATGATTGCTTCTCCCATTAGACCTAGCTCTCTTTTGGTAATTTGATCATATTGTGCTTAATAGTTAAATGAATCTAATCCTTTCCTTGAAGTTAACCCTCACTTGGTTAAACCATCTACTTCTTGAATCTAATAGTTATATCTTGTCAAAAGCTTGACAAAAGAAGAGAATGGATTGAGGGGGAGTGTAAACCTTCATAGGAAGAATTAGTTTTGATCAAATTCACCCTTGGAATGCTAATGAGCCCTTAGAGTTTTCTTACATACATGATAGCCTGTTATGTATTTCATTTTCGATTACATTTGTTAACAGGTGCTACTAAAGGTATTCTTCTTGTCTCATGTGTGTAGGTACCTTTGCAATTTAATGTCAAAGGGGGAGAGAGAGTTCAAGTGTGACTCAAAGATCTCCTACTCTTCAAAGGGGGAGAGAGTTCGAGAGTTCAAGTACTCGAAGATCTCCTATCCATCAAAGGGGGAGAAAGCCTTCAAGTTCTCAAGAGGAAGAGAGAGGCATGGTCAAAGGGGGAGAGCAAATAGAAGAAAGAAAGCTTGGAGCTAAAGAAAATACTTGGCCATAGAGAGGAAGATGATAAGAAAGCTTGAAGAATGATCAAGCACCAAGCATCAAGAAGATTGAAGAAAAGAGCCCAAGAGCCCAAGCTAAGAGAAGGAGCATCCAAGAAGATTTCAAGACTTGTCCAGCTAAGGGGGAGCTGAAGACTAAGTGTGTAATTTCAATGATGAGTAAGTTGCCATCAAATTGCAAAGGGGGAGATTGTTAGGTCTTTTGTTTTTGCAATTTGATGGATGCATTTGCACTTTAGCACCATTTGAATTCACACACTAGCATTGTGTTAGAAAACCTTGAAATCTAGTTTTATACATGCATAGCTTTTAAGATTTGGAAAAGCTTTTGTTTTATGCATGTTTTGGTTTTAAACTTGGATGCATTGGTTTTGAATCCCAAACTCTTTTTGAAAACCTAATTCCATGTGCACTACTTTTGGAAAATCATGTTAGGTATTTAGGTTTCAGGTTTGCATACTTTCAGCACCTTTGGAATCAGTTTTGTATGCAATATCTTTTGAAAAGAGTTTTTACTAATCAAGCTTGCCTAAGGTCTTAAACCTTTGAATCTTCTTAGGCTTTAGGTATCTCATGTTTTAATCTTCTTAGAATACCTTAAATCATGTATTTAAGCTTGATTTAGTGGCCAAAAAGATCCCCCAAAGAAAAACTTTGAAAATGGAAAAAGTGGATTTTTGGCCCAGGGACTCGCCCGGCAGTGTCGCCGGTCGACCGAGCCCTGTGTCTCGGTCGACCGAGGACACTGCAGGGCCCTGGGAAGTTTCTGTGCAGAAATTTCCCAACGGTCAGAAATATGACCGTTGTGTTGTCCCGGTCGACCGAGACCTCTAGGTCGACCGAGACAACTAGCCCGTGGACTGTTTTTTGCCTATAAAGTCCATTCATTTCCAACCTTTTTCAAGGCTTGAACCATGAACTTTTGAGAGCATTTTGGAGCCAAAGAAAGGGGAAGAAGTTGGAAAGGCTAGAGGGCTATTTGGAAATCAAACTCATGAGTTTTTAAAAGGTACATCTTCTAAGTTATTTTGATTTCCATTCAAATGAAATTCATGCATGTTCAAATCCTTGGTATTTTCATTTATGCATGATTTCAAGCCTATAAAGAGTTGTTTTGCAAACTCAATATCTTCCTTGGTAAATTAGATTAGTTTGCAAACTCTCTTAACTAAATCACATGCTTTCTTAGACTTTTACACTCATACAACTTGTTTAGTTCATTTATTAAAGTTGTTTGAATTTCACATGTGATTAGTTTTCTCTTCAATCATCATTTTATAAGCTTTGATTTTAAAATGCATCATGCATTCATTTAAGAGCTTCTTTGTTAAGATTGATTGAAGGAACACACTCATACACTTGTGCACACACTTTAGCTTGTTTTAAGTGTATGTTTGTAATTTGTATTAAACTTTCATATTAGCCTATTCAAGAGGCAATTTCATATGAGCTTAAATTGTAATCTCTTAGAGTGATCTTTTGGAAAGACACCTTCTTTGAGAAATCAACTTTGTAAAGGTTATTGCTTAGCCTTTGAAAAGCAACTTGTAAGGTTATTGCTTAGCCTAAGAAAAGCATATTGTAAAGGTTATTGCTTAGCCTAAGAAAAGCATATTGTAAGGTTATTGCTTAGCCTATAAAAGCACATTGAGAGGTTGTTGTTTAGCCTAGAAAAACAACTTTGTAAGGGTTATTGCTTAGCCTAGTAAAAAGCATACTTAGTGGAATCCGGTGGGGTGTTGGAGACACAAGCCGGTAGTGGATGTAGGCACGTTGGCCGAACCACTATAAACATTGGTGTTGTGGTGCATGCTTTTGTGGTGATTGTTTATTTGAGCTTCCGCATTTTATTTGATTAATCATCACATGTGACTAGTTTGTGTTAAGAATTAAAATTGGTTTAAATTGGTCACAATTGTAGCACACCCTATTCACCCCCCCCCCCCTCTAGGGTTAGGATCCTCGTGGACTTTCATATGCATCCGCGGTATTGCTGCAATTTTCAGTTTTCCTCCTCTCACAGAGGAGGAAAACCGAAAATTGCGAATTTATGAGGACGAAAACTGGAAAATGGGAATTTAACGCCCATGCCAGCAGCGTTAAGCTGCGTGAGTATCCAAATAAAGTCCCAGGACCTTTCCATTTCCAATTAACATAAAATAGAATGAAAGAATCCACAGTTGCGTTTTTTCTTGGAGCTCATATATAGTGAACTCCCATATGATATGAATAGAGGGAAAAAAAATCACACAAGCTGACTGTGGCAATTGACACATGTGGAATTGATTTTCTAGTCGTTTTAATGTTTATACTTCCCCATAAATAAAAGTAGAAATATATAAATGGTCATCAAATAACTTCCTCATAATTAAAGAATAAAATCCGAGATATCACTCTATTAAAGCAATTTGCTCCTGTCTACAACTCCATCCTCAAACCTTCCATCACTCGCAGTCTTTAATGATCACCGGTGTGATTCACTTGATAATAAATTCTTAAAAATTCAATTCAATGCAAACATAGGGGCCCTTAAGAGAACACACCTATGAAAGAAATTTTAAAAGCACTTAGTGTTATCACGTATGTAATCTAAAGCAATGACACGAGATTTTGCAATCTTGTAATCAACATCTAAACTTGGTTTTCGTAGACATGCTTAGATTTGGAAACTCTCTGGACCTAACCAACAAGCCGAAGGATTGATGGAACTGGTCAAATCAAGCACGACAACAATTTAGGACCGTAGCTAAACACCACATAGTTGCTTACATGCACAGAAAATCAGTGATGTGTCGACTACTAGGGCATGTTTGTAGGGTTGCAAACGGAACGGTTCCGGATCGGAACCATAGTGGGCCCGGACACGTTTCTAAATAACGGTTCCGGATCCGGTCCTGACTCGGAACCTGTTTACTTGGTCCTAAACCCGGCTCCGATAGGAAAACCCAGATCCGGGTCCACCTAGAAGACTGGAATCTAGTTCCAAAATCGATTCTAATTTATCTTTTTCCTTCATTTTTCTTAAAACAAGCATATCATTCAGCTTATAACAGTGCGTCAAAGTCTACTGCCTCTAATATTGTATATAAAAATGTCCAAGAAAAAGTTGATTTTGAGGTACAATTTGCAATATCAAACGCTCATGAGCCGGGTCCCGGGTCCACATGTCGGAACCCATTTGGACTCGGACCCGTTTATCAATCGGAACCTAAATTAGGTTACGGACCCGGCCCCGGACCCGTTTATGAATAATCGGAACCTAAAATAGGTTCCAGACCCGGTTTTTTTACAGGTCGGAACTTTCGGGTAATCGGATACCCGTTTGCAACCCTACACGTCTGCGAGTATAGGCTTTTTTCTGCTTTTGTCCAGTTGAAATGAAGGTTTCGCTGGTTTCACGTATATTCTCAACCGTAGATATTAGGATCTTTGGTTTCTTATGTTAACAATTATGCACCCTGTATAAAAGAATCAATAATTTCGTAGAACCCAAGATACATTTAGTTTGGAAATTTCTCAGAAAATTTAGGCCGTGCATGGCCATGAGATTGTTAAACACATACATAATTGTCATGGGCTGCATTCTCACTTTAAGACCAGCAAAAACGTTGTGCAATGCCTGGATTAAATAATATATGAAATAAGAAAGAGAAGGTTAAACGATCGTAACAGAATGGTGAGTCAAATATATGTTGAATGTAATGAAAATAGATAGAGAGCTGTCAAAAGCAGTCTAAGAATGTCTCTTCTCTTTTTCTAGGCGATTCTAACGGGAAACGCCCCATATATAGGATTCCTGCTGACCAAAAAGGCCAGACACAAGTTAGCCCTAGCTAGCGCAAGCCTTTGAGAGTTCTTTTCGCCAACTCAGATAGGCCTACTCGGGAGACGGAGAGTGGTCTAGTTCGGACTAGATCAATTTGGTTAACCTATAATCATCCTAAATTGAGGCAAGCATGCCCTTACTAAATCTATTTTTCCATGTTCCGTCCATCTTGTACTTGGTTTGAGAGAGCCCATTCCGCTGCTACCTATTCCATAGTGATACCCACACGTCACCTGCAAGGATCCGATCCAAAAGGCCCAGATGTTGCTGATTTTTAAAGTAGGATTTAGTCACGAGTGGACACAGCCCTATTCGTCGACTTCTCAATCACGAACTATTTCATATTTTGTCAGCTTACTTTACCAGTTAAGTAAAGTGAAGGGCTAATACGAGAGACATTAAAAAGAGAGGGTCAAGTAAAAAAAAATATTAGGTTTCGAATACCATCTCTTCCATGAAAAAAAAAGGTTAAAAGGACACTCTCTCATGCAAGAGAATGATAGAAAAAGACTAGGGGTGTTCGTTGACGAGGCAGGGCTATTCCGAGGAATGCCCAACAGCCACTTCTAAACTAGAAGCCTAAACCTGGCCCAAGCATGAGTCATGCCTGAAGTTGTTGGCCCGAACCCAAGCCGCATGGAAATGATGAAGCCCGAGCCCGACCTATAGAAAGAGAATTAAGCTTCTTGCCAAGTCCTAAGCCAACACAGCTGCTCTGGTCATATCACCTTCTCTTTGAGGTCATGGGCTTGAGTCCCCGCATTGCTGCTCCCTCCCTCCCTCATAAATATATATAAATATATATATTTGGGCGGGATGGGAATATCAGCTCTCAAGCACTAAGTGTAAATAAATAAATAAAAAAGAGACTGAGCACGGCCTATCTATTAATAACTGAACCCTATGCCCAAAGCCCAATCCATGAGCTCCCATAAAAAATAAAAAATAAAAAAATGCTCTACTTTTTAACAGAAACAATAAAAATGCTACTCTCACCTTTTGATTCGAGTACACCATTACTTTTGTTCTCTGTTATATTGAACAGTTACTCCACTTCACCGGTAGAGTAAATTTACGATTTATTTTATTTATTGTGATTTGATATTATTCCATCCAATTGTTATTCACACATGTCCCTCCATCATATTGTGAACTAAGCCCAGACCCGTGACCCACCAACATGTAAAAGAAGGAAAAAAAGCCTAAAAAATCATTTTGCAGGATTGCCGCCGTATGCATCCGCGGTATTCCTGCAATTTTCAGTTTTCCTCCTCTCACAGAGGAGGAAAACCGAAAATTGCGAATTTATGAGGACGAAAACTGGAAAATGGGAATTTAACGCCCATGCCAGCAGCGTTAAGCTGCGTGAGTATCCGAATAAAGTCCCAGGACCTTTCCATTTCCAATTAACATAAAATAGAATGAAAGAATCCACAGTTGCGTTTTTTCTTGGAGCTCATATATAGTGAACTCCCATATGATATGAATAGAGGGAAAAAAAATCACACAAGCTGACTGTGGCAATTGACACATGTGGAATTGATTTTCTAGTCGTTTTAATGTTTATACTTCCCCATAAATAAAAGTAGAAATATATAAATGGTCATCAAATAACTTCCTCATAATTAAAGAATAAAATCCGAGATATCACTCTATTAAAGCAATTTGCTCCTGTCTACAACTCCATCCTCAAACCTTCCATCACTCGCAGTCTTTAATGATCACCGGTGTGATTCACTTGATAATAAATTCTTAAAAATTCAATTCAATGCAAACATAGGGGCCCTTAAGAGAACACACCTATGAAAGAAATTTTAAAAGCACTTAGTGTTATCACGTATGTAATCTAAAGCAATGACACGAGATTTTGCAATCTTGTAATCAACATCTAAACTTGGTTTTCGTAGACATGCTTAGATTTGGAAACTCTCTGGACCTAACCAACAAGCCGAAGGACTGATGGAACTGGTCAAATCAAGCACGACAACAATTTAGGACCGTAGCTAAACACCACATAGTTGCTTACATGCACAGAAAATCAGTGATGTGTCGACTACTAGGGCATGTTTGTAGGGTTGCAAACGGAACGGTTCCGGATCGGAACCATAGTGGGCCCGGACACGTTTCTAAATAACGGTTCCGGATCCGGTCCTGACTCGGAACCTGTTTACTTGGTCCTAAACCCGGCTCCGATAGGAAAACCCAGATCCGGGTCCACCTAGAAGACTGGAATCTAGTTCCAAAATCGATTCTAATTTATCTTTTTCCTTCATTTTTCTTAAAACAAGCATATCATTCAGCTTATAACAGTGCGTCAAAGTCGACTGCCTCTAATATTGTATATAAAAATGTCCAAGAAAAAGTTGATTTTGAGGTACAATTTGCAATATCAAACGCTCATGAGCCGGGTCCCGGGTCCACATGTCGGAACCCGTTTGGACCCGAACCCGTTTATCAATCGGAACCTAAATTAGGTTACGGACCCGGCCCCGGACCCGTTTATGAATAATCGGAACCTAAAATAGGTTCCAGACCCGGTTTTTTTACAGGTCGGAACTTTCGGGTAATCGGATACCCGTTTGCAACCCTACACGTCTGCGAGTATAGGCTTTTTTCTGCTTTTGTCCAGTTGAAATGAAGGTTTCGCTGGTTTCACGTATATTCTCAACCGTAGATATTAGGATCTTTGGTTTCTTATGTTAACAATTATGCACCCTGTATAAAAGAATCAATAATTTCGTAGAACCCAAGATACATTTAGTTTGGAAATTTCTTAGAAAATTTAGGCCGTGCATGGCCATGAGATTGTTAAACACATACATAATTGTCATGGGCTGCATTCTCACTTTAAGACCAGCAAAAACGTTGTGCAATGCCTGGATTAAATAATATATGAAATAAGAAAGAGAAGGTTAAACGATCGTAACAGAATGGTGAGTCAAATATATGTTGAATGTAATGAAAATAGATAGAGAGCTGTCAAAAGCAGTCTAAGAATGTCTCTTCTCTTTTTTAGGCGATTCTAACGGGAAACGCCCCATATATAGGATTCCTGCTGACCAAAAAGGCCAGACACAAGTTAGCCCTAGCTAGCGCAAGCCTTTGAGAGTTCTTTTCGCCAACACAGATAGGCCTACTCGGGAGACGGAGAGTGGTCTAGTTCGGACTAGATCAATTTGGTTAACCTATAATCATCCTAAATTGATGCAAGCATGCCCTTACTGAATCTATTTTTCCATGTTCCGTCCATCTTGTACTTGGTTTGAGAGAGCCCATTCCGCTGCTACCTATTCCATAGTGATACCCACACGTCACCTGCAAGGATCCGATCCAAAAGGCCCAGATGTTGCTGATTTTTAAAGTAGGATTTAGTCACGAGTGGACACAGCCCTATTCGTCGACTTCTCAATCACGAACTATTTCATATTTTGTCAGCTTACTTTACCAGTTAAGTAAAGTGAAGGGCTAATACGAGAGACATTAAAAAGAGAGGGTCAAGTAAAAAAAAATATTAGGTTTCGAATACCATCTCTTCCATGAAAAAAAAAGGTTAAAAGGACACTCTCTCATGCAAGAGAATGATAGAAAAAGACTAGGGGTGTTCGTTGACGAGGCAGGGCTATTCCGAGGAATGCCCAACAGCCACTTCTAAACTAGAAGCCTAAACCTGGCCCAAGCATGAGTCATGCCTGAAGTTGTTGGCCCGAACCCAAGCCGCATGGAAATGATGAAGCCCGAGCCCGACCTATAGAAAGAGAATTAAGCTTCTTGCCAAGTCCTAAGCCAACACAGCTGCTCTGGTCATATCACCTTCTCTTTGAGGTCATGGGCTTGAGTCCCCGCATTGCTGCTCCCTCCCTCCCTCATAAATATATATAAATATATATATTTGTGCGGGATGGGAATATCAGCTCTCAAGCACTAAGTGTAAATAAATAAATAAAAAAGAGACTGAGTACGGCCTATCTATTAATAACTGAACCCTATGCCCAAAGCCCAATCCATGAGCTCCCATAAAAAATAAAAATTAAAAAATAAAAAATTAAAAAATGCTCTACTTTTTAACAGAAACAATAAAAATGCTACTCTCACCTTTTGATTCGAGTACACCATTACTTTTGTTCTCTGTTATATTGAACAGTTACTCCACTTCACCGGTAGAGTAAATTTACGATTTATTTTATTTATTGTGATTTGATATTATTCCATCCAATTGTTATTCACACATGTCCCTCCATCATATTGTGAACTAAGCCCAGACCCGTGACCCACCAACATGTAAATGAAGGAAAAAAAGCCTAAAAAATCGTTTTGCAGGATTGCCGCCGTATGTATCCGCGGTATTCCTGCAATTTCCAGTTTTCCTCCTCTCACAGAGGAGGAAAACCGGAAATTGCGAATTTATGAGGACGAAAACTGGAAAATGGGAATTTAACGCCCATGCCAGCAGCGTTAAGCTGCGTGAGTATCCAAATAAAGTCCCAGGACCTTTCCATTTCCAATTAACATAAAATAGAATGAAAGAATCCACAGTTGCGTTTTGTCTTGGAGCTCATATATAGTGAACTCCCATATGATATGAATAGAGGGAAAAAAAATCACACAAGCTGACTTTGGCAATTGACACATGTGGAATTGATTTTCTAGTCGTTTTAATGTTTATACTTCCCCATAAATAAAAGTAGAAATATATAAATGGTCATCAAATAACTTCCTCATAATTAAAGAATAAAATCCGAGATATCACTCTATTAAAACAATTTGCTCCTGTCTACAACTCCATCCTCAAACCTTCCATCACTCGCAGTCTTTAATGATCACCGGTGTGATTCACTTGATAATAAATTCTTAAAAATTCAATTCAATGCAAACATAGGGGCCCTTAAGAGAACACACCTATGAAAGAAATTTTAAAAGCACTTAGTGTTATCACGTATGTAGTCTAAAGCAATGACACGAGATTTTGCAATCTTGTAATCAACATCTAAACTTGGTTTTCGTTGACATGCTTAGATTTGGAAACTCTCTGGACCTAACCAACAAGCCGAAGGACTGATGGAACTGGTCAAATCAAGCACGACAACAATTTAGGACCGTAGCTAAACACCACATAGTTGCTTACATGCACAGAAAATCAGTGATGTGTCGACTACTAGGGCATGTTTGTAGGGTTGCAAACGGAACGGTTCCGGATCGGAACCATAGTGGGCCCGGACACGTTTTTTAATAACGGTTCCGGATCCGGTCCTGACTCGGAACCTGTTTACTTGGTCCTAAACCCGGCTCCGATAGGAAAACCCAGATCCGGGTCCACCTAGAAGACTGGAATCTAGTTCCAAAATCGATTCTAATTTATCTTTTTCCTTCATTTTTCTTAAAACAAGCATATCATTCAGCTTATAACAGTGCGTCAAAGTCGACTGCCTCTAATATTGTATATAAAAATGTCCAAGAAAAAGTTGATTTTGAGGTACAATTTGCAATATCAAACGCTCATGAGCCGGGTCCCGGGTCCACATGTCGGAACCCGTTTGGACCCGGACCCGTTTATCAATCGGAACCTAAATTAGGTTACGGACCCGGCCCCGGACCCGTTTATGAATAATCGGAACCTAAAATAGGTTCCAGACCCGGTTTTTTTACAGGTCGGAACTTTCGGGTAATCGGATACCTGTTTGCAACCCTAGACGTCTGCGAGTATAGGCTTTTTTCTTTTTTGTCCAGTTGAAATGAAGGTTTCGCTGGTTTCACGTATATTCTCAACCGTAGATATTAGGATCTTTGGTTTCTTATGGTAACAATTATGCACCCTGTATAAAAGAATCAATAATTTCGTAGAACCCAAGATACATTTAGTTTGGAAATTTCTCAGAAAATTTAGGCCGTGCATGGCCATGAGATTGTTAAACACATACATAGTTGTCATGGGCTGCATTCTCACCTTAAGACCAGCAAAAACGTTGTGCAATGCCTGGATTAAATAATATATGAAATAAGAAAGAGAATGTTAAACGATCGTAACAGAATGGTGAGTCAAATATATGTTGAATGTAATGAAAATAGATAGAGAGCTGTCAAAAGCAGTCTAAGAATGTCTCTTCTCTTTTTCTAGGCGATTCTAACGGGAAACGCCCCATATATAGGATTCCTGCTGACCAAAAAGGCCAGACACAAGTTAGCCCTAGCTAGCGTAAGCCTTTGAGAGTCCTTTTCGCCAACTCAGATAGGCCTACTCGGGAGACGGAGAGTGGTCTAGTTCGGACTAGATCAATTTGGTTAACCTATAATCATCCTAAATTGAGGCAAGCATGCCCTAACTGAATCTATTTTTCCATGTTCCGTCCATCTTGTACTTGGTTTGAGAGAGCCCATTCCTCTGCTACCTATTCCATAGTGATACCCACACGTCACCTGCAAGGATCCGTTCCAAAAAGCCCAGATGTTGCTGATTTTTAAAGTAGGATTTAGTCACGAGTGGACACAGCCCTATTCGTCGACTTCTCAATCACGAACTATTTCATATTTTGTCAGCTTACTTTACCAGTTAAGTAAAGTGAAGGGCTAATACGAGAGACATTAAAAAGAGAGGGTCAAGTAAAAAAAAATATTAGGTTTCGAATACCATCTCTTCCATGAAAAAAAAAGGTTAAAAGGACACTCTCTCATGCAAGAGAATGATAGAAAAAGACTAGGGGTGTTCGTTGACGAGGCAGGGCTATTCCGAGGAATGCCCAACAGCCACTTCTAAACTAGAAGCCTAAACCTGGCCCAAGCATGAGTCATGCCTGAAGTTGTTGGCCCGAACCCAAGCCGCATGGAAATGATGAAGCCCGAGCCCGACCTATAGAAAGAGAATTAAGCTTCTTGCCAAGTCCTAAGCCAACACAGCTGCTCTGGTCATATCACCTTCTCTTTGAGGTCATGGGCTTGAGTCCCCGCATTGCTGCTCCCTCCCTCCCTCATAAATATATATAAATATATATATTTGGGCGGGATGGGAATATCAGCTCTCAAGCACTAAGTGTAAATAAATAAATAAAAAAGAGACTGAGCACGGCCTATCTATTAATAACTGAACCCTATGCCCAAAGCCCAATCCATGAGCTCCCATAAAAAATAAAAAATAAAAAATAAAAAAAATGCTCTACTTTTTAACAGAAACAATAAAAATGCTACTCTCGCCTTTTGATTCGAGTACACCATTACTTTTGTTCTCTGTTATATTGAACAGTTACTCCACTTCACCGGTAAAGTAAATTTACGATTTATTTTATTTATTGTGATTTGATATTATTCCATCCAATTGTTATTCACACATGTCCCTCCATCATATTGTGAACTAAGCCCAGACCCGTGACCCACCAACATGTAAAAGAAGGAAAAAAAGCCTAAAAAATCGTTTTGCAGGATTGCCGCCGTATGCATCCGCGGTATTCCTGCAATTTCCAGTTTTCCTCCTCTCACATAGGAGGAAAACTGGAAATTGCGAATTTATGAGGACGAAAACTGGAAAATGGGAATTTAACGCCCATGCCAGCAGCGTTAAGCTGCGTGAGTATCCAAATAAAGTCCCAGGACCTTTCCATTTCCAATTAACATAAAATAGAATGAAAGAATCCACAGGTGCGTTTTTTCTTGGAGCTCATATATAGTGAACTCCCATATGATATGAATAGAGGGAAAAAAATCACACAAGCTGACTTTGGCAATTGACACAAGTGGAATTGATTTTCTAGTCGTTTTAATGTTTATACTTCCCCATAAATAAAAGTAGAAATATATAAATGGTCATCAAATAACTTCCTCATAATTAAAGAATAAAATCCGAGATATCACTCTATTAAAGCAATTTGCTCCTGTCTACAACTCCATCCTCAAACCTTCCATCACTCGCAGTCTTTAATGATCACCGGTGTGATTCACTTGATAATAAATTCTTAAAAATTCAATTCAATGCAAACATAGGGGCCCTTAAGAGAACACACCTATGAAAGAAATTTTAAAAGCACTTAGTGTTATCACGTATGTAATCTAAAGCAATGACACGAGATTTTGCAATCTTGTAATCAACATCTAAACTTGGTTTTCGTTGACATGCTTAGATTTGGAAACTCTCTGGACCTAACCAACAAGCCGAAGGACTGATGGAACTGGTCAAATCAAGCACGACAACAATTTAGGACCGTAGCTAAACACCACATAGTTGCTTACATGCACAGAAAATCAGTGATGTGTCGACTACTAGGGCATGTTTGTAGGGTTGCAAACGGAACGGTTCCGGATCGGAACCATAGTGGGCCCGGACACGTTTCTAAATAACGGTTCCGGATCCGGTCCTGACTCGGAACCTGTTTACTTGGTCCTAAACCCGGCTCCGATAGGAAAACCCAGATCCGGGTCCACCTAGAAGACTGGAATCTAGTTCCAAAATCGATTCTAATTTATCTTTTTCCTTCATTTTTCTTAAAACAAGCATATCATTCAGCTTATAACAGTGCGTCAAAGTCTACTGCCTCCAATATTGTATATAACAATGTCCAAGAAAAAGTTGATTTTGAGGTACAATTTGCAATATCAAACGCTCATGAGCCGGGTCCCGGGTCCACATGTCGGAACCCGTTTGGACCCGGACCCGTTTATCAATCGGAACCTAAATTAGGTTACGGACCCGGCCCCGGACCCGTTTATGAATAATCGGAACCTAAAATAGGTTCCAGACCCGGTTTTTTTACAGGTCGGAACTTTCGGGTAATCGGATACCCGTTTGCAACCCTACACGTCTGCGAGTATAGGCTTTTTTCTCTTTTTGTCCAGTTGAAATGAAGGTTTCGCTGGTTTCACGTATATTCTCAACCGTAGATATTAGGATCTTTGGTTTCTTATGGTAACAATTATGCACCCTGTATAAAAGAATCAATAATTTCGTAGAACCCAAGATACATTTAGTTTGGAAATTTCTCAGAAAATTTAGGCCGTGCATGGCCATGAGATTGTTAAACACATACATAGTTGTCATGGGCTGCATTCTCACTTTAAGACCAGCAAAAACGTTGTGCAATGCCTGGATTAAATAATATATGAAATAAGAAAGAGAAGGTTAAACGATCGTAACAGAATGGTGAGTCAAATATATGTTGAATGTAATGAAAATAGATAGAGAGCTGTCAAAAGCAGTCTAAGAATGTCTCTTCTCTTTTTCTAGGCGATTCTAACGGGAAACGCCCCATATATAGGATTCCTGCTGACCAAAAAGGCCAGACACAAGTTAGCCCTAGCTAGCGCAAGCCTTTGAGAGTCCTTTTCGCCAACTCAGATAGGCTTACTCGGGAGACGGAGAGTGGTCTAGTTCGGACTAGATCAATTTGGTTAACCTATAATCATCCTAAATTGAGGCAAGCATGCCCTTACTGAATCTATTTTTCCATGTTCCGTCCATCTTGTACTTGGTTTGAGAGAGCCCATTCCGCTGCTACCTATTCCATAGTGATACCCACACGTCACCTGCAAGGATCCGATCCAAAAAGCCCAGATGTTGCTGATTTTTAAAGTAGGATTTAGTCACGAGTGGAAACAGCCCTATTCGTGGACTTCTCAATCACGAACTATTTCATATTTTGTCAGCTTACTTTACCAGTTAAGTAAAGTGAAGGGCTAATACGAGAGACATTAAAAAGATAGGGTCAAGTAAAAAAAAAATATTAGGTTTCGAATACCATCTCTTCCATGAAAAAAAAAGGTTAAAAGGACACTCTCTCATGCAAGAGAATGATAGAAAAAGACTAGGGGTGTTCGTTGACGAGGCAGGGCTATTACGAGGAATGCCCAACAGCCACTTCTAAACTAGAAGCCTAAACCTGGCCCAAGCATGAGTCATGCCTGAAGTTGTTGGCCCGAACCCAAGCCGCATGGAAATGATGAAGCCCGAGCCCGACCTATAGAAAGAGAATTAAGCTTCTTGCCAAGTCCTAAGCCAACACAGCTGCTCTGGTCATATCACCTTCTCTTTGAGGTCATGGGCTTGAGTCCCCGCATTGCTGCTCCCTCCCTCCCTCATAAATATATATAAATATATATATTTGGGCGGGATGGGAATATCAGCTCTCAAGCACTAAGTGTAAATAAATAAATAAATAAGAGACTGAGCACGGCCTATCTATTAATAACTGAACCCTATGCCCAAAGCCCAATCCATGAGCTCCCATAAAAAATAAAAAATAAAAAATAAAAAAAATGCTCTACTTTTTAACAGAAATAATAAAAATGCTACTCTCACTTTTTGATTCGAGTACACCATTACTTTTATTCTCTGTTATATTGAACAGTTACTCCACTTCACCGGTAATGTAAATTTACGATTTATTTTATTTATTGTGATTTGATATTATTCCATCCAATTGTTATTCACACATGTCCCTCCATCATATTGTGAACTAAGCCCAGACCCGTGACCCACCAACATGTAAATGAAGGAAAAAAAGCCTAAAAAATCGTTTTGCAGGATTGCCGCCGTATGCATCCGCGGTATTCCTGCAATTTCCAGTTTTCCTCTTCTCACAGAGGAGGAAAACTGGAAATTGCGAATTTATGAGGACGAAAACTGGAAAATGGGAATTTAACGCCCATGCCAGCAGCGTTAAGCTGCGTGAGTATCCAAATAAAGTCCCAGGACCTTTCCATTTCCAATTAACATAAAATAGAATGAAAGAATCCACAGGTGCGTTTTTTCTTGGAGCTCATATATAGTGAACTCCCATATGATATGAATAGAGGGAAAAAAATCACACAAGCTGACTTTGGCAATTGACACAAGTGGAATTGATTTTCTAGTCGTTTTAATGTTTATACTTCCCCATAAATAAAAGTAGAAATATATAAATGGTCATCAAATAACTTCCTCATAATTAAAGAATAAAATCCGAGATATCACTCTATTAAAGCAATTTGCTCCTGTCTACAACTCCATCCTCAAACCTTCCATCACTCGCAGTCTTTAATGATCACCGGTGTGATTCACTTGATAATAAATTCTTAAAAATTCAATTCAATGCAAACATAGGGGCCCTTAAGAGAACACACCTATGAAAGAAATTTTAAAAGCACTTAGTGTTATCACGTATGTAATCTAAAGCAATGACACGAGATTTTGCAATTTGTAATCAACATCTAAACTTGGTTTTCGTTGACATGCTTAGATTTGGAAACTCTCTGGACCTAACCAACAAGCCGAAGGACTGATGGAACTGGTCAAATCAAGCACGACAACAATTTAGGACCGTAGCTAAACACCACATAGTTGCTTACATGCACAGAAAATCAGTGATGTGTCGACTACTAGGGCATGTTTGTAGGGTTGCAAACGGAACGGTTCCGGATCGGAACCATAGTGGGCCCGGACACGTTTCTAAATAACGGTTCCGGATCCGGTCCTGACTCGGAACCTGTTTACTTGGTCCTAAACCCGGCTCCGATAGTAAAACCCAGATCCGGGTCCACCTAGAAGACTGGAATCTAGTTCCAAAATCGATTCTAATTTATCTTTTTCCTTCATTTTTCTTAAAACAAGCATATCATTCAGCTTATAACAGTGCGTCAAAGTCTACTGCCTCTAATATTGTATATAAAAATGTCCAAGAAAAAGTTGATTTTGAGGTACAATTTGCAATATCAAACGCTCATGAGCCGGGTCCCGGGTCCACATGTCGGAACCCGTTTGGACCCGGACCCGTTTATCAATCGGAACCTAAATTAGGTTACGGACCCGGCCCCGGACCCGTTTATGAATAATCGGAACCTAAAATAGGTTCCAGACCCGGTTTTTTTACAGGTCGGAACTTTCGGGTAATCGGATACCCGTTTGCAACCCTACACGTCTGCGAGTATAGGCTTTTTTCTCTTTTTGTCCAGTTGAAATGAAGGTTTCGCTGGTTTCACGTATATTCTCAACCGTAGATATTAGGATCTTTGGTTTCTTATGGTAACAATTATGCACCCTGTATAAAAGAATCAATAATTTCGTAGAACCCAAGATACATTTAGTTTGGAAATTTCTCAGAAAATTTAGGCCGTGCATGGCCATGAGATTGTTAAACACATACATAGTTGTCATGGGCTGCATTCTCACTTTAAGACCAGCAAAAACGTTGTGCAATGCCTGGATTAAATAATATATGAAATAAGAAAGAGAAGGTTAAACGATCGTAACAGAATGGTGAGTCAAATATATGTTGAATGTAATGAAAATAGATAGAGAGCTGTCAAAAGCAGTCTAAGAATGTCTCTTCTCTTTTTCTAGGCGATTCTAACGGGAAACGCCCCATATATAGGATTCCTGCTGACCAAAAAGGCCAGACACAAGTTAGCCCTAGCTAGCGCAAGCCTTTGAGAGTCCTTTTCGCCAACTCAGATAGGCCTACTCGGGAGACGGAGAGTGGTCTAGTTCGGACTAGATCAATTTGGTTAACCTATAATCATCCTAAATTGAGGCAAGCATGCCCTTACTGAATCTATTTTTCCATGTTCCGTCCATCTTGTACTTGGTTTGAGAGAGCCCATTCCGCTGCTACCTATTCCATAGTGATACCCACACGTCACCTGCAAGGATCCGATCCAAAAAGCCCAGATGTTGCTGATTTTTAAAGTAGGATTTAGTCACGAGTGGACACAGCCCTATTCGTGGACTTCTCACTCACGAACTATTTCATATTTTGTCAGCTTACTTTACCAGTTAAGTAAAGTGAAGGGCTAATACGAGAGACATTAAAAAGATAGGGTCAAGTAAAAAAAAATATTAGGTTTCGAATACCATCTCTTCCATGAAAAAAAAAAGGTTAAAAGGACACTCTCTCATGCAAGAGAATGATAGAAAAAGACTAGGGGTGTTCGTTGACGAGGCAGGGCTATTACGAGGAATGCCCAACAGCCACTTCTAAACTAGAAGCCTAAACCTGGCCCAAGCATGAGTCATGCCTGAAGTTGTTGGCCCGAACCCAAGCCGCATGGAAATGATGAAGCCCGAGCCCGACCTATAGAAAGAGAATTAAGCTTCTTGCCAAGTCCTAAGCCAACACAGCTGCTCTGGTCATATCACCTTCTCTTTGAGGTCATGGGCTTGAGTCCCCGCATTGCTGCTCCCTCCCTCCCTCATAAATATATATAAATATATATATTTGGGCGGGATGGGAATATCAGCTCTCAAGCACTAAGTGTAAATAAATAAATAAAAAAGAGACTGAGCACGGCCTATCTATTAATAACTGAACCCTATGCCCAAAGCCCAATCCATGAGCTCCCATAAAAAATAAAAAATAAAAAATAAAAAAAATGCTCTACTTTTTAACAGAAACAATAAAAATGCTACTCTCGCCTTTTGATTCGAGTACACCATTACTTTTGTTCTCTGTTATATTGAACAGTTACTCCACTTCACCGGTAAAGTAAATTTCGATTTATTTTATTTATTGTGATTTGATATTATTCCATCCAATTGTTATTCACACATGTCCCTCCATCATATTGTGAACTAAGCCCAGACCCGTGACCCACCAACATGTAAAAGAAGGAAAAAAAGCCTAAAAAATCGTTTTGCAGGATTGTCGCCGTATGCATCCGCGGTATTCCTGCAATTTCCAGTTTTCCTCCTCTCACATAGGAGGAAAACTGGAAATTGCGAATTTATGAGGACGAAAACTGGAAAATGGGAATTTAACGCCCATGCCAGCAGCGTTAAGCTGCGTGAGTATCCAAATAAAGTCCCAGGACCTTTCCATTTCCAATTAACATAAAATAGAATGAAAGAATCCACAGGTGCGTTTTTTCTTGGAGCTCATATATAGTGAACTCCCATATGATATGAATAGAGGGAAAAAAATCACACAAGCTGACTTTGGCAATTGACACATGTGGAATTGATTTTCTAGTCGTTTTAATGTTTATACTTCCCCATAAATAAAAGTAGAAATATATAAATGGTCATCAAATAACTTCCTCATAATTAAAGAATAAAATCCGAGATATCACTCTATTAAAGCAATTTGCTCCTGTCTACAACTCCATCCTCAAACCTTCCATCACTCGCAGTCTTTAATGATCACCGGTGTGATTCACTTGATAATAAATTCTTAAAAATTCAATTCAATGCAAACATAGGGGCCCTTAAGAGAACACACCTATGAAAGAAATTTTAAAAGCACTTAGTGTTATCACGTATGTAATCTAAAGCAATGACACGAGATTTTGCAATCTTGTAATCAACATCTAAACTTGGTTTTCGTTGACATGCTTAGATTTGGAAACTCTCTGGACCTAACCAACAAGCCGAAGGACTGATGGAACTGGTCAAATCAAGCACGAAAACAATTTAGGACCGTAGCTAAACACCACATAGTTGCTTACATGCACAGAAAATCAGTGATGTGTCGACTACTAGGGCATGTTTGTAGGGTTGCAAACGGAACGGTTCCGGATCGGAACCATAGTGGGCCCGGACACGTTTCTAAATAACGGTTCCGGATCCGGTCCTGACTCGGAACCTGTTTACTTGGTCCTAAACCCGGCTCCGATAGGAAAACCCAGATCCGGGTCCACCTAGAAGACTGGAATCTAGTTCCAAAATCGATTCTAATTTATCTTTTTCCTTCATTTTTCTTAAAACAAGCATATCATTCAGCTTATAACAGTGCGTCAAAGTCTACTGCCTCTAATATTGTATATAAAAATGTCCAAGAAAAAGTTGATTTTGAGGTACAATTTGCAATATCAAACGCTCATGAGCCGGGTCCCGGGTCCACATGTCGGAACCCGTTTGGACCCGGACCCGTTTATCAATCGGAACCTAAATTAGGTTACGGACCCGGCCCCGGACCCGTTTATGAATAATCGGAACCTAAAATAGGTTCCAGACCCGGTTTTTTTACAGGTCGGAACTTTCGGGTAATCGGATACCCGTTTGCAACCCTACACGTCTGCGAGTATAGGCTTTTTTCTCTTTTTGTCCAGTTGAAATGAAGGTTTCGCTGGTTTCACGTATATTCTCAACCGTAGATATTAGGATCTTTGGTTTCTTATGGTAACAATTATGCACCCTGTATAAAAGAATCAATAATTTCGTAGAACCCAAGATACATTTAGTTTGGAAATTTCTCAGAAAATTTAGGCCGTGCATGGCCATGAGATTGTTAAACACATACATAGTTGTCATGGGCTGCATTCTCACTTTAAGACCAGCAAAAATGTTGTGCAATGCCTGGATTAAATAATATATGAAATAAGAAAGAGAAGGTTAAACGATCATAACAGAATGGTGAGTCAAATATATGTTGAATGTAATGAAAATAGATAGAGAGCTGTCAAAAGCAGTCTAAGAATGTCTCTTCTCTTTTTCTAGGCGATTCTAACGTGAAACGCCCCATATATAGGATTCCTGCTGACCAAAAAGGCCAGACACAAGTTAGCCCTAGCTAGCGCAAGCCTTTGAGAGTCCTTTTCGCCAACTCAGATAGGCCTACTCGGGAGACGGAGAGTGGTCTAGTTCGGACTAGATCAATTTGGTTAACCTATAATCATCCTAAATTGAGGCAAGCATGCCCTTACTGAATCTATTTTTCCATGTTCCGTCCATCTTGTACTTGGTTTGAGAGAGCCCATTCCGCTGCTACCTATTCCATAGTGATACCCACACGTCACCTGCAAGGATCCGATCCAAAAAGCCCAGATGTTGCTGATATTTAAAGTAGGATTTAGTCACGAGTGGACACAGCCCTATTCGTGGACTTCTCACTCACGAACTATTTCATATTTTGTCAGCTTACTTTACCAGTTAAGTAAAGTGAAGGGCTAATACGAGAGACATTAAAAAGATAGGGTCAAGTAAAAAAAAATATTAGGTTTCGAATACCATCTCTTCCATGAAAAAAAAAGGTTAAAAGGACACTCTCTCATGCAAGAGAATGATAGAAAAAGACTAGGGGTGTTCGTTGACGAGGCAGGGCTATTACGAGGAATGCCCAACAGCCACTTCTAAACTAGAAGCCTAAACCTGGCCCAAGCATGAGTCATGCCTGAAGTTGTTGGCCCGAACCCAAGCCGCATGGAAATGATGAAGCCCGAGCCCGACCTATAGAAAGAGAATTAAGCTTCTTGCCAAGTCCTAAGCCAACACAGCTGCTCTGGTCATATCACCTTCTCTTTGAGGTCATGGGCTTGAGTCCCCGCATTGCTGCTCCCTCCCTCCCTCATAAATATATATAAATATATATATTTGGGCGGGATGGGAATATCAGCTCTCAAGCACTAAGTGTAAATAAATAAATAAAAAAGAGACTGAGCACGGCCTATCTATTAATAACTGAACCCTATGCCCAAAGCCCAATCCATGAGCTCCCATAAAAAATAAAAAATAAAAAATAAAAAAAATGCTCTACTTTTTAACAGAAACAATAAAAATGCTACTCTCGCCTTTTGATTCGAGTACACCATTACTTTTGTTCTCTGTTATATTGAACAGTTACTCCACTTCACCGGTAAAGTAAATTTCGATTTATTTTATTTATTGTGATTTGATATTATTCCATCCAATTGTTATTCACACATGTCCCTCCATCATATTGTGAACTAAGCCCAGACCCGTGACCCACCAACATGTAAATGAAGGAAAAAAAGCCTAAAAAATCGTTTTGCAGGATTGCCGCCGTATGCATCCGCGGTATTCCTGCAATTTCCAGTTTTCCTCCTCTCACATAGGAGGAAAACTGGAAATTGCGAATTTATGAGGACGAAAACTGGAAAATGGGAATTTAACGCCCATGCCAGCAGCGTTAAGCTGCGTGAGTATCCAAATAAAGTCCCAGGACCTTTCCATTTCCAATTAACATAAAATAGAATGAAAGAATCCACAGGTGCGTTTTTTCTTGGAGCTCATATATAGTGAACTCCCATATGATATGAATAGAGGGAAAAAAATCACAGAAGCTGACTTTGGCAATTGACACATGTGGAATTGATTTTCTAGTCGTTTTAATGTTTATACTTCCCCATAAATAAAAGTAGAAATATATAAATGGTCATCAAATAACTTCCTCATAATTAAAGAATAAAATCCGAGATATCACTCTATTAAAGCAATTTGCTCCTGTCTACAACTCCATCCTCAAACCTTCCATCACTCGCAGTCTTTAATGATCACCGGTGTGATTCACTTGATAATAAATTCTTAAAAATTCAATTCAATGCAAACATAGGGGCCCTTAAGAGAACACACCTATGAAAGAAATTTTAAAAGCACTTAGTGTTATCACGTATGTAATCTAAAGCAATGACACGAGATTTTGCAATTTGTAATCAACATCTAAACTTGGTTTTCGTTGACATGCTTAGATTTGGAAACTCTCTGGACCTAACCAACAAGCCGAAGGACTGATGGAACTGGTCAAATCAAGCACGACAACAATTTAGGACCGTAGCTAAACACCACATAGTTGCTTACATGCACAGAAAATCAGTGATGTGTCGACTACTAGGGCATGTTTGTAGGGTTGCAAACGGAACGGTTCCGGATCGGAACCATAGTGGGCCCGGACACGTTTCTAAATAACGGTTCCGGATCCGGTCCTGACTCGGAACCTGTTTACTTGGTCCTAAACCCGGCTCCGATAGTAAAACCCAGATCCGGGTCCACCTAGAAGACTGGAATCTAGTTCCAAAATCGATTCTAATTTATCTTTTTCCTTCATTTTTCTTAAAACAAGCATATCATTCAGCTTATAACAGTGCGTCAAAGTCTACTGCCTCTAATATTGTATATAAAAATGTCCAAGAAAAAGTTGATTTTGAGGTACAATTTGCAATATCAAACGCTCATGAGCCGGGTCCCGGGTCCACATGTCGGAACCCGTTTGGACCCGGACCCGTTTATCAATCGGAACCTAAATTAGGTTACGGACCCGGCCCCGGACCCGTTTATGAATAATCGGAACCTAAAATAGGTTCCAGACCCGGTTTTTTTACAGGTCGGAACTTTCGGGTAATCGGATACCCGTTTGCAACCCTACACGTCTGCGAGTATAGGCTTTTTTCTCTTTTTGTCCAGTTGAAATGAAGGTTTCGCTGGTTTCACGTATATTCTCAACCGTAGATATTAGGATCTTTGGTTTCTTATGGTAACAATTATGCACCCTGTATAAAAGAATCAATAATTTCGTAGAACCCAAGATACATTTAGTTTGGAAATTTCTCAGAAAATTTAGGCCGTGCATGGCCATGAGATTGTTAAACACATACATAGTTGTCATGGGCTGCATTCTCACTTTAAGACCAGCAAAAACGTTGTGCAATGCCTGGATTAAATAATATATGAAATAAGAAAGAGAAGGTTAAACGATCGTAACAGAATGGTGAGTCAAATATATGTTGAATGTAATGAAAATAGATAGAGAGCTGTCAAAAGCAGTCTAAGAATGTCTCTTCTCTTTTTCTAGGCGATTCTAACGGGAAACGCCCCATATATAGGATTCCTGCTGACCAAAAAGGCCAGACACAAGTTAGCCCTAGCTAGCGCAAGCCTTTGAGAGTCCTTTTCGCCAACTCAGATAGGCCTACTCGGGAGATGGAGAGTGGTCTAGTTCGGACTAGATCAATTTGGTTAACCTATAATCATCCTAAATTGAGGCAAGCATGCCCTTACTGAATCTATTTTTCCATGTTCCGTCCATATTGTACTTGGTTTGAGAGAGCCCATTCCGCTGCTACCTATTCCATAGTGATACCCACACGTCACCTGCAAGGATCCGATCCAAAAAGCCCAGATGTTGCTGATTTTTAAAGTAGGATTTAGTCACGAGTGGACACAGCCCTATTCGTGGACTTCTCACTCACGAACTATTTCATATTTTGTCAGCTTACTTTACCAGTTAAGTAAAGTGAAGGGCTAATACGAGAGACATTAAAAAGATAGGGTCAAGTAAAAAAAAAATATTAGGTTTCGAATACCATCTCTTCCATGAAAAAAAAAGGTTAAAAGGACACTCTCTCATGCAAGAGAATGATAGAAAAAGACTAGGGGTGTTCGTTGACGAGGCAGGGCTATTACGAGGAATGCCCAACAGCCACTTCTAAACTAGAAGCCTAAACCTGGCCCAAGCATGAGTCATGCCTGAAGTTGTTGGCCCGAACCCAAGCCGCATGGAAATGATGAAGCCCGAGCCCGACCTATAGAAAGAGAATTAAGCTTCTTGCCAAGTCCTAAGCCAACACAGCTGCTCTGGTCATATCACCTTCTCTTTGAGGTCATGGGCTTGAGTCCCCGCATTGCTGCTCCCTCCCTCCCTCATAAATATATATAAATATATATATTTGGGCGGGATGGGAATATCAGCTCTCAAGCACTAAGTGTAAATAAATAAATAAAAAAGAGACTGAGCACGGCCTATCTATTAATAACTGAACCCTATGCCCAAAGCCCAATCCATGAGCTCCCATAAAAAATAAAAAATAAAAAATAAAAAAAATGCTCTACTTTTTAACAGAAACAATAAAAATGCTACTCTCGCCTTTTGATTCGAGTACACCATTACTTTTGTTCTCTGTTATATTGAACAGTTACTCCACTTCACCGGTAAAGTAAATTTCGATTTATTTTATTTATTGTGATTTGATATTATTCCATCCAATTGTTATTCACACATGTCCCTCCATCATATTGTGAACTAAGCCCAGACCCGTGACCCACCAACATGTAAAAGAAGGAAAAAAAGCCTAAAAAATCGTTTTGCAGGATTGTCGCCGTATGCATCCGCGGTATTCCTGCAATTTCCAGTTTTCCTCCTCTCACATAGGAGGAAAACTGGAAATTGCGAATTTATGAGGACGAAAACTGGAAAATGGGAATTTAACGCCCATGCCAGCAGCGTTAAGCTGCGTGAGTATCCAAATAAAGTCCCAGGACCTTTCCATTTCCAATTAACATAAAATAGAATGAAAGAATGCACAGTTGCGTTTTTTCTTGGAGCTCATATATAGTGAACTCCCATATGATACGAATAGAGGGAAAAAAATGACACAAGCTGACTTTGGCAATTGACACATGTGGAATTGATTTTCTAGTCGTTTTAATGTTTATACTTCCCCATAAATAAAAGTAGAAATATATAAATGGTCATCAAATAACTTCCTCATAATTAAAGAATAAAATCCGAGATATCACTCTATTAAAGCAATTTGCTCCTGTCTACAACTCCATCCTCAAAGCTTCCATCACTCGCAGTCTTTAATGATCACCGGTGTGATTCACTTGATAATAAATTCTTAAAAATTCAATTCAATGCAAACATAGGGGCCCTTAAGAGAACACACCTATGAAAGAAATTTTAAAAGCACTTAGTGTTATCACGTATGTAATCTAAAGCAATGACACGAGATTTTGCAATCTTGTAATCAACATCTAAACTTGGTTTTCGTTGACATGCTTAGATTTGGAAACTCTCTGGACCTAACCAACAAGCCGAAGGACTGATGGAACTGGTCAAATCAAGCACGAAAACAATTTAGGACCGTAGCTAAACACCACATAGTTGCTTACATGCACAGAAAATCAGTGATGTGTCGACTACTAGGGCATGTTTGTAGGGTTGCAAACGGAACGGTTCCGGATCGGAACCATAGTGGGCCCGGACACGTTTCTAAATAACGGTTCCGGATCCGGTCCTGACTCGGAACCTGTTTACTTGGTCCTAAACCCGGCTCCGATAGGAAAACCCAGATCCGGGTCCACCTAGAAGACTGGAATCTAGTTCCAAAATCGATTCTAATTTATCTTTTTCCTTCATTTTTCTTAAAACAAGCATATCATTCAGCTTATAACAGTGCGTCAAAGTCTACTGCCTCTAATATTGTATATAAAAATGTCCAAGAAAAAGTTGATTTTGAGGTACAATTTGCAATATCAAACGCTCATGAGCCGGGTCCCGGGTCCACATGTCGGAACCCGTTTGGACCCGGACCCGTTTATCAATCGGAACCTAAATTAGGTTACGGACCCGGCCCCGGACCCGTTTATGAATAATCGGAACCTAAAATAGGTTCCAGACCCGGTTTTTTTACAGGTCGGAACTTTCGGGTAATCGGATACCCGTTTGCAACCCTACACGTCTGCGAGTATAGGCTTTTTTCTCTTTTTGTCCAGTTGAAATGAAGGTTTCGTTGGTTTCACGTATATTCTCAACCGTAGATATTAGGATCTTTGGTTTCTTATGGTAACAATTATGCACCCTGTATAAAAGAATCAATAATTTCGTAGAACCCAAGATACATTTAGTTTGGAAATTTCTCAGAAAATTTAGGCCGTGCATGGCCATGAGATTGTTAAACACATACATAGTTGTCATGGGCTGCATTCTCACTTTAAGACCAGCAAAAATGTTGTGCAATGCCTGGATTAAATAATATATGAAATAAGAAAGAGAAGGTTAAACGATCATAACAGAATGGTGAGTCAAATATATGTTGAATGTAATGAAAATAGATAGAGAGCTGTCAAAAGCAGTCTAAGAATGTCTCTTCTCTTTTTCTAGGCGATTCTAACGTGAAACGCCCCATATATAGGATTCCTGCTAACCAAAAAGGCCAGACACAAGTTAGCCCTAGCTAGCGCAAGCCTTTGAGAGTCCTTTTCGCCAACTCAGATAGGCCTACTCGGGAGACGGAGAGTGGTCTAGTTCGGACTAGATCAATTTGGTTAACCTATAATCATCCTAAATTGAGGCAAGCATGCCCTTACTGAATCTATTTTTCCATGTTCCGTCCATCTTGTACTTGGTTTGAGAGAGCCCATTCCGCTGCTACCTATTCCATAGTGATACCCACACGTCACCTGCAAGGATCCGATCCAAAAAGCCCAGATGTTGCTGATTTTTAAAGTAGGATTTAGTCACGAGTGGACACAGCCCTATTCATGGACTTCTCACTCACGAACTATTTCATATTTTGTCAGCTTACTTTACCAGTTAAGTAAAGTGAAGGGCTAATACGAGAGACATTAAAAAGATAGGGTCAAGTAAAAAAAAATATTAGGTTTCGAATACCATCTCTTCCATGAAAAAAAAAGGTTAAAAGGACACTCTCTCATGCAAGAGAATGATAGAAAAAGACTAGGGGTGTTCGTTGACGAGGCAGGGCTATTCCGAGGAATGCCCAACAACCACTTCTAAACTAGAAGCCTAAACCTGGCCCAAGCATGAGTCATGCCTGAAGTTGTTGGCCCGAACCCAAGCCGCACGGAAATGATGAAGCCCGAGCCCGACCTATAGAAAGAGAATTAAGCTTCTTGCCAAGTCCTAAGCCAACACAGCTGCTCTGGTCATATCACCTTCTCTTTGAGGTCATGGGCTTGAGTCCCCGCAATGCTGCTCCCTCCCTCCCTCATAAATATATATAAATATATATATTTGGGCGGGATGGGAATATCAGATCTCAAGCACTAAGTGTAAATAAATAAATAAATAAGAGACTGAGCACGGCCTATCTATTAATAACTGAACCCTATGCCCAAAGCCCAATCCATGAGCTCCCATAAAAAATAAAAAATAAAAAATAAAAAATAAAAAAAATGCTCTACTTTTTAACAGAAACAATAAAAATGCTACTCTCACTTTTTGATTCGAGTACACCATTACTTTTATTCTCTGTTATATTGAACAGTTACTCCACTTCACCGGTAAAGTAAATTTACGATTTATTTTATTTATTGTGATTTGATATTATTCCATCCAATTGTTATTCACACATGTCCCTCCATCATATTGTGAACTAAGCCCAGACCCGTGACCCACCAACATGTAAATGAAGGAAAAAAAGCCTAAAAAATCGTTTTGCAGGATTGCCGCCGTATGCATCCGCGGTATTCCTGCAATTTCCAGTTTTCCTCCTCTCACAGAGGAGGAAAACTGGAAATTGCGAATTTATGAGGACGAAAACTGGAAAATGGGAATTTAACGCCCATGCCAGCAGCGTTAAGCTGCGTGAGTATCCAAATAAAGTCCCAGGACCTTTCCATTTCCAATTAACATAAAATAGAATGAAAGAATCCACAGGTGCGTTTTTTCTTGGAGCTCATATATAGTGAACTCCCATATGATATGAATAGAGGGAAAAAAATCACAGAAGCTGACTTTGGCAATTGACACATGTGGAATTGATTTTCTAGTCGTTTTAATGTTTATACTTCCCCATAAATAAAAGTAGAAATATATAAATGGTCATCAAATAACTTCCTCATAATTAAAGAATAAAATCCGAGATATCACTCTATTAAAGCAATTTGCTCCTGTCTACAACTCCATCCTCAAACCTTCCATCACTCGCAGTCTTTAATGATCACCGGTGTGATTCACTTGATAATAAATTCTTAAAAATTCAATTCAATGCAAACATAGGGGCCCTTAAGAGAACACACCTATGAAAGAAATTTTAAAAGCACTTAGTGTTATCACGTATGTAATCTAAAGCAATGACACGAGATTTTGCAATTTGTAATCAACATCTAAACTTGGTTTTCGTTGACATGCTTAGATTTGGAAACTCTCTGGACCTAACCAACAAGCCGAAGGACTGATGGAACTGGTCAAATCAAGCACGACAACAATTTAGGACCGTAGCTAAACACCACATAGTTGCTTACATGCACAGAAAATCAGTGATGTGTCGACTACTAGGGCATGTTTGTAGGGTTGCAAACGGAACGGTTCCGGATCGGAACCATAGTGGGCCCGGACACGTTTCTAAATAACGGTTCCGGATCCGGTCCTGACTCGGAACCTGTTTACTTGGTCCTAAACCCGGCTCCGATAGTAAAACCCAGATCCGGGTCCACCTAGAAGACTGGAATCTAGTTCCAAAATCGATTCTAATTTATCTTTTTCCTTCATTTTTCTTAAAACAAGCATATCATTCAGCTTATAACAGTGCGTCAAAGTCTACTGCCTCTAATATTGTATATAAAAATGTCCAAGAAAAAGTTGATTTTGAGGTACAATTTGCAATATCAAACGCTCATGAGCCGGGTCCCGGGTCCACATGTCGGAACCCGTTTGGACCCGGACCCGTTTATCAATCGGAACCTAAATTAGGTTACGGACCCGGCCCCGGACCCGTTTATGAATAATCGGAACCTAAAATAGGTTCCAGACCCGGTTTTTTTACAGGTCGGAACTTTCGGGTAATCGGATACCCGTTTGCAACCCTACACGTCTGCGAGTATAGGCTTTTTTCTCTTTTTGTCCAGTTGAAATGAAGGTTTCGCTGGTTTCACGTATATTCTCAACCGTAGATATTAGGATCTTTGGTTTCTTATGGTAACAATTATGCACCCTGTATAAAAGAATCAATAATTTCGTAGAACCCAAGATACATTTAGATTGGAAATTTCTCAGAAAATTTAGGCCGTGCATGGCCATGAGATTGTTAAACACATACATAGTTGTCATGGGCTGCATTCTCACTTTAAGACCAGCAAAAACGTTGTGCAATGCCTGGATTAAATAATATATGAAATAAGAAAGAGAAGGTTAAACGATCGTAACAGAATGGTGAGTCAAATATATGTTGAATGTAATGAAAATAGATAGAGAGCTGTCAAAAGAAGTCTAAGAATGTCTCTTCTCTTTTTCTAGGCGATTCTAACGGGAAACGCCCCATATATAGGATTCCTGCTGACCAAAAAGGCCAGACACAAGTTAGCCCTAGTTAGCGCAAGCCTTTGAGAGTCCTTTTCGCCAACTCAGATAGGCCTACTCGGGAGACGGAGAGTGGTCTAGTTCGGACTAGATCAATTTGGTTAACCTATAATCATCCTAAATTGAGGCAAGCATGCCCTTACTGAATCTATTTTTCCATGTTCCGTCCATCTTGTACTTGGTTTGAGAGAGCCCATTCCGCTGCTACCTATTCCATAGTGATACCCACACGTCACCTGCAAGGATCCGATCCAAAAAGCCCAGATGTTGCTGATTTTTAAAGTAGGATTTAGTCACGAGTGGACACAGCCCTATTCGTGGACTTCTCACTCACGAACTATTTCATATTTTGTCAGCTTACTTTACCAGTTAAGTAAAGTGAAGGGCTAATACGAGAGACATTAAAAAGATAGGGTCAAGTAAAAAAAAATATTAGGTTTCGAATACCATCTCTTCCATGAAAAAAAAAGGTTAAAAGGACACTCTCTCATGCAAGAGAATGATAGAAAAAGACTAGGGGTGTTCGTTGACGAGGCAGGGCTATTACGAGGAATGCCCAACAGCCACTTCTAAACTAGAAGCCTAAACCTGGCCCAAGCATGAGTCATGCCTGAAGTTGTTGGCCCGAACCCAAGCCGCATGGAAATGATGAAGCCCGAGCCCGACCTATAGAAAGAGAATTAAGCTTCTTGCCAAGTCCTAAGCCAACACAGCTGCTCTGGTCATATCACCTTCTCTTTGAGGTCATGGGCTTGAGTCCCCGCATTGCTGCTCCCTCCCTCCCTCATAAATATATATAAATATATATATTTGGGCGGGATGGGAATATCAGCTCTCAAGCACTAAGTGTAAATAAATAAATAAATAAGAGACTGAGCACGGCCTATCTATTAATAACTGAACCCTATGCCCAAAGCCCAATCCATGAGCTCCCATAAAAAATAAAAAATAAAAAATAAAAAATAAAAAATAAAAAAAATGCTCTACTTTTTAACAGAAATAATAAAAATGCTACTCTCACTTTTTGATTCGAGTACACCATTACTTTTTTTCTCTGTTATATTGAACAGTTACTCCACTTCACCGGTAAAGTAAATTTACGATTTATTTTATTTATTGTGATTTGATATTATTCCATCCAATTGTTATTCACACATGTCCCTCCATCATATTGTGAACTAAGCCCAGACCCGTGACCCACCAACATGTAAATGAAGGAAAAAAAGCCTAAAAAATCGTTTTGCAGGATTGCCGCCGTATGCATCCGCGGTATTCCTGCAATTTCCAGTTTTCCTCCTCTCACAGAGGAGGAAAACTGGAAATTGCGAATTTATGAGGACGAAAACTGGAAAATGGGAATTTAACGCCCATGCCAGCAGCGTTAAGCTGCGTGAGTATCCAAATAAAGTCCCAGGACCTTTCCATTTCCAATTAACATAAAATAGAATGAAAGAATCCACAGGTGCGTTTTTTCTTGGAGCTCATATATAGTGAACTCCCATATGATATGAATAGAGGGAAAAAAATCACACAAGCTGACTTTGGCAATTGACACATGTGGAATTGATTTTCTAGTCGTTTTAATGTTTATACTTCCCCATAAATAAAAGTAGAAATATATAAATGGTCATCAAATAACTTCCTCATAATTAAAGAATAAAATCCGAGATATCACTCTATTAAAGCAATTTGCTCCTGTCTACAACTCCATCCTCAAACCTTCCATCACTCGCAGTCTTTAATGATCACCGGTGTGATTCACTTGATAATAAATTCTTAAAAATTCAATTCAATGCAAACATAGGGGCCCTTAAGAGAACACACCTATGAAAGAAATTTTAAAAGCACTTAGTGTTATCACGTATGTAATCTAAAGCAATGACACGAGATTTTGCAATCTTGTAATCAACATCTAAACTTGGTTTTCGTTGACATGCTTAGATTTGGAAACTCTCTGGACCTAACCAACAAGCCGAAGGACTGATGGAACTGGTCAAATCAAGCACGACAACAATTTAGGACCGTAGCTAAACACCACATAGTTGCTTACATGCACAGAAAATCAGTGATGTGTCGACTACTAGGGCATGTTTGTAGGGTTGCAAACGGAACGGTTCCGGATCGGAACCATAGTGGGCCCGGACACGTTTCTAAATAACGGTTCCGGATCCGGTCCTGACTCGGAACCTGTTTACTTGGTCCTAAACCCGGCTCCGATAGTAAAACCCAGATCCGGGTCCACCTAGAAGACTGGAATCTAGTTCCAAAATCGATTCTAATTTATCTTTTTCCTTCATTTTTCTTAAAACAAGCATATCATTCAGCTTATAACAGTGCGTCAAGGTCTACTGCCTCTAATATTGTATATAAAAATGTCCAAGAAAAAGTTGATTTTGAGGTACAATTTGCAATATCAAACGCTCATGAGCCGGGTCCCGGGTCCACATGTCGGAACCCGTTTGGACCCGGACCCGTTTATCAATCGGAACCTAAATACGTTTCGGACCCGGCCCCGGACCCGTTTATGAATAATCGGAACCTAAAATAGGTTCCAGACCCGGTTTTTTTACAGGTCGGAACTTTCGGGTAATCGGATACCCGTTTGCAACCCTACACGTCTGCGAGTATAGGCTTTTTTCTCTTTTTGTCCAGTTGAAATGAAGGTTTCGCTGGTTTCACGTATATTCTCAACCGTAGATATTAGGATCTTTGGTTTCTTATGGTAACAATTATGCACCCTGTATAAAAGAATCAATAATTTCGTAGAACCCAAGATACATTTAGTTTGGAAATTTCTCAGAAAATTTAGGCCGTGCATGGCCATGAGATTGTTAAACACATACATAGTTGTCATGGGCTGCATTCTCACTTTAAGACCAGCAAAAACGTTGTGCAATGCCTGGATTAAATAATATATGAAATAAGAAAGAGAAGGTTAAACGATCGTAACAGAATGGTGAGTCAAATATATGTTGAATGTAATGAAAATAGATAGAGAGCTGTCAAAAGCAGTCTAAGAATGTCTCTTCTCTTTTTCTAGGCGATTCTAACGGGAAACGCCCCATATATAGGATTCCTGCTGACCAAAAAGGCCAGACACAAGTTAGCCCTAGCTAGCGCAAGCCTTTGAGAGTCCTTTTCGCCAACTCAGATAGGCCTACTCGGGAGACGGAGAGTGGTCTAGTTCGGACTAGATCAATTTGGTTAACCTATAATCATCCTAAATTGAGGCAAGCATGCCCTTACTGAATCTATTTTTCCATGTTCCGTCCATCTTGTACTTGGTTTGAGAGAGCCCATTCCGCTGCTACCTATTCCATAGTGATACCCACACGTCACCTGCAAGGATCCGATCCAAAAAGCCCAGATGTTGCTGATTTTTAAAGTAGGATTTAGTCACGAGTGGACACAGCCCTATTCGTGGACTTCTCACTCACGAACTATTTCATATTTTGTCAGCTTACTTTACCAGTTAAGTAAAGTGAAGGGCTAATACGAGAGACATTAAAAAGAGAGGGTCAAGTAAAAAAAAATATTAGGTTTCGAATACCATCTCTTCCATGAAAAAAAAAGGTTAAAAGGACACTCTCTCATGCAAGAGAATGATAGAAAAAGACTAGGGGTGTTCGTTGACGAGGCAGGGCTATTACGAGGAATGCCCAACAGCCACTTCTAAACTAGAAGCCTAAACCTGGCCCAAGCATGAGTCATGCCTGAAGTTGTTGGCCCGAACCCAAGCCGCATGGAAATGATGAAGCCCGAGCCCGACCTATAGAAAGAGAATTAAGCTTCTTGCCAAGTCCTAAGCCAACACAGCTGCTCTGGTCATATCACCTTCTCTTTGAGGTCATGGGCTTGAGTCCCCGCATTGCTGCTCCCTCCCTCCCTCATAAATATATATAAATATATATATTTGGGCGGGATGGGAATATCAGCTCTCAAGCACTAAGTGTAAATAAATAAATAAATAAGAGACTGAGCACGGCCTATCTATTAATAACTGAACCCTATGCCCAAAGCCCAATCCATGAGCTCCCATAAAAAATAAAAAATAAAAAATAAAAAATAAAAAATAAAAAATAAAAAAAATGCTCTACTTTTTAACAGAAATAATAAAAATGCTACTCTCACTTTTTGATTCGAGTACACCATTACTTTTATTCTCTGTTATATTGAACAGTTACTCCACTTCACCGGTAAAGTAAATTTACGATTTATTTTATTTATTGTGATTTGATATTATTCCATCCAATTGTTATTCACACATGTCCCTCCATCATATTGTGAACTAAGCCCAGACCCGTGACCCACCAACATGTAAATGAAGGAAAAAAAGCCTAAAAAATCGTTTTGCAGGATTGCCGCCGTATGCATCCGCGTTATTCTTGCAATTTCCAGTTTTCCTCCTCTCACAGAGGAGGAAAACTGGAAATTGCGAATTTATGAGGACGAAAACTGGAAAATGGGAATTTAACGCCCATGCCAGCAGCGTTAAGCTGCGTGAGTATCCAAATAAAGTCCCAGGACCTTTCCATTTCCAATTAACATAAAATAGAATGAAAGAATCCACAGGTGCGTTTTTTCTTGGAGCTCATATATAGTGAACTCCCATATGATATGAATAGAGGGAAAAAAATCACACAAGCTGACTTTGGCAATTGACACATGTGGAATTGATTTTCTAGTCGTTTTAATGTTTATACTTCCCCATAAATAAAAGTAGAAATATATAAATGGTCATCAAATAACTTCCTCATAATTAAAGAATAAAATCCGAGATATCACTCTATTAAAGCAATTTGCTCCTGTCTACAACTCCATCCTCAAACCTTCCATCACTCGCAGTCTTTAATGATCACCGGTGTGATTCACTTGATAATAAATTCTTAAAAATTCAATTCAATGCAAACATAGGGGCCCTTAAGAGAACACACCTATGAAAGAAATTTTAAAAGCACTTAGTGTTATCACGTATGTAATCTAAAGCAATGACACGAGATTTTGCAATCTTGTAATCAACATCTAAACTTGGTTTTCGTTGACATGCTTAGATTTGGAAACTCTCTGGACCTAACCAACAAGCCGAAGGACTGATGGAACTGGTCAAATCAAGCACGACAACAATTTAGGACCGTAGCTAAACACCACCTAGTTGCTTACATGCACAGAAAATCAGTGATGTGTCGACTACTAGGGCATGTTTGTAGGGTTGCAAACGGAACGGTTCCGGATCGGAACCATAGTGGGCCCGGACACGTTTCTAAATAACGGTTCCGGATCCGGTCCTGACTCGGAACCTGTTTACTTGGTCCTAAACCCGGCTCCGATAGTAAAACCCAGATCCGGGTCCACCTAGAAGACTGGAATCTAGTTCCAAAATCGATTCTAATTTATCTTTTTCCTTCATTTTTCTTAAAACAAGCATATCATTCAGCTTATAACAGTGCGTCAAAGTCTACTGCCTCTAATATTGTATATAAAAATGTCCAAGAAAAAGTTGATTTTGAGGTACAATTTGCAATATCAAACGCTCATGAGCCGGGTCCCGGGTCCACATGTCGGAACCCGTTTGGACCCGGACCCGTTTATCAATCGGAACCTAAATACGTTTCGGACCCGGCCCCGGACCCGTTTATGAATAATCGGAACCTAAAATAGGTTCCAGACCCGGTTTTTTTACAGGTCGGAACTTTCGGGTAATCGGATACCCGTTTGCAACCCTACACGTCTGCGAGTATAGGCTTTTTTCTCTTTTTGTCCAGTTGAAATGAAGGTTTCGCTGGTTTCACGTATATTCTCAACCGTAGATATTAGGATCTTTGGTTTCTTATGGTAACAATTATGCACCCTGTATAAAAGAATCAATAATTTCGTAGAACCCAAGATACATTTAGTTTGGAAATTTCTCAGAAAATTTAGGCCGTGCATGGCCATGAGATTGTTAAACACATACATAGTTGTCATGGGCTGCATTCTCACTTTAAGACCAGCAAAAACGTTGTGCAATGCCTGGATTAAATAATATATGAAATAAGAAAGAGAAGGTTAAACGATCGTAACAGAATGGTGAGTCAAATATATGTTGAATGTAATGAAAATAGATAGAGAGCTGTCAAAAGCAGTCTAAGAATGTCTCTTCTCTTTTTCTAGGCGATTCTAACGGGAAACGCCCCATATATAGGATTCCTGCTGACCAAAAAGGCCAGACACAAGTTAGCCCTAGCTAGCGCAAGCCTTTGAGAGTCCTTTTCGCCAACTCAGATAGGCCTACTCGGGAGACGGAGAGTGGTCTAGTTCGGACTAGATCAATTTGGTTAACCTATAATCATCCTAAATTGAGGCAAGCATGCCCTTACTGAATCTATTTTTCCATGTTCCGTCCATCTTGTACTTGGTTTGAGAGAGCCCATTCCGCTGCTACCTATTCCATAGTGATACCCACACGTCACCTGCAAGGATCCGATCCAAAAAGCCCAGATGTTGCTGATTTTTAAAGTAGGATTTAGTCACGAGTGGACACAGCCCTATTCGTGGACTTCTCACTCACGAACTATTTCATATTTTGTCAGCTTACTTTACCAGTTAAGTAAAGTGAAGGGCTAATACGAGAGACATTAAAAAGATAGGGTCAAGTAAAAAAAAATATTAGGTTTCGAATACCATCTCTTCCATGAAAAAAAAAGGTTAAAAGGACACTCTCTCATGCAAGAGAATGATAGAAAAAGACTAGGGGTGTTCGTTGACGAGGCAGGGCTATTACGAGGAATGCCCAACAGCCACTTCTAAACTAGAAGCCTAAACCTGGCCCAAGCATGAGTCATGCCTGAAGTTGTTGGCCCGAACCCAAGCCGCATGGAAATGATGAAGCCCGAGCCCGACCTATAGAAAGAGAATTAAGCTTCTTGCCAAGTCCTAAGCCAACACAGCTGCTCTGGTCATATCACCTTCTCTTTGAGGTCATGGGCTTGAGTCCCCGCATTGCTGCTCCCTCCCTCCCTCATAAATATATATAAATATATATATTTGGGCGGGATGGGAATATCAGCTCTCAAGCACTAAGTGTAAATAAATAAATAAATAAGAGACTGAGCACGGCCTATCTATTAATAACTGAACCCTATGCCCAAAGCCCAATCCATGAGCTCCCATAAAAAATAAAAAATAAAAAATAAAAAATAAAAAATAAAAAATAAAAAATAAAAAAAATGCTCTACTTTTTAACAGAAATAATAAAAATGCTACTCTCACTTTTTGATTCGAGTACACCATTACTTTTATTCTCTGTTATATTGAACAGTTACTCCACTTCACCGGTAAAGTAAATTTACGATTTATTTTATTTATTGTGATTTGATATTATTCCATCCAATTGTTATTCACACATGTCCCTCCATCATATTGTGAACTAAGCCCAGACCCGTGACCCACCAACATGTAAATGAAGGAAAAAAAGCCTAAAAAATCGTTTTGCAGGATTGCCGCCGTATGCATCCGCGTTATTCTTGCAATTTCCAGTTTTCCTCCTCTCACAGAGGAGGAAAACTGGAAATTGCGAATTTATGAGGACGAAAACTGGAAAATGGGAATTTAACGCCCATGCCAGCAGCGTTAAGCTGCGTGAGTATCCAAATAAAGTCCCAGGACCTTTCCATTTCCAATTAACATAAAATAGAATGAAAGAATCCACAGGTGCGTTTTTTCTTGGAGCTCATATATAGTGAACTCCCATATGATATGAATAGAGGGAAAAAAATCACACAAGCTGACTTTGGCAATTGACACATGTGGAATTGATTTTCTAGTCGTTTTAATGTTTATACTTCCCCATAAATAAAAGTAGAAATATATAAATGGTCATCAAATAACTTCCTCATAATTAAAGAATAAAATCCGAGATATCACTCTATTAAAGCAATTTGCTCCTGTCTACAACTCCATCCTCAAACCTTCCATCACTCGCAGTCTTTAATGACCACCGGTGTGATTCACTTGATAATAAATTCTTAAAAATTCAATTCAATGCAAACATAGGGGCCCTTAAGAGAACACACCTATGAAAGAAATTTTAAAAGCACTTAGTGTTATCACGTATGTAATCTAAAGCAATGACACGAGATTTTGCAATCTTGTAATCAACATCTAAACTTGGTTTTCGTTGACATGCTTAGATTTGGAAACTCTCTGGACCTAACCAACAAGCCGAAGGACTGATGGAACTGGTCAAATCAAGCACGACAACAATTTAGGACCGTAGCTAAACACCACATAGTTGCTTACATGCACAGAAAATCAGTGATGTGTCGACTACTAGGGCATGTTTGTAGGGTTGCAAACGGAACGGTTCCGGATCGGAACCATAGTGGGCCCGGACACGTTTCTAAATAACGGTTCCGGATCCGGTCCTGACTCGGAACCTGTTTACTTGGTCCTAAACCCGGCTCCGATAGTAAAACCCAGATCCGGGTCCACCTAGAAGACTGGAATCTAGTTCCAAAATCGATTCTAATTTATCTTTTTCCTTCATTTTTCTTAAAACAAGCATATCATTCAGCTTATAACAGTGCGTCAAAGTCTACTGCCTCTAATATTGTATATAAAAATGTCCAAGAAAAAGTTGATTTTGAGGTACAATTTGCAATATCAAACGCTCATGAGCCGGGTCCCGGGTCCACATGTCGGAACCCGTTTGGACCCGGACCCGTTTATCAATCGGAACCTAAATACGTTTCGGACCCGGCCCCGGACCCGTTTATGAATAATCGGAACCTAAAATAGGTTCCAGACCCGGTTTTTTTACAGGTCGGAACTTTCGGGTAATCGGATACCCGTTTGCAACCCTACACGTCTGCGAGTATAGGCTTTTTTCTCTTTTTGTCCAGTTGAAATGAAGGTTTCGCTGGTTTCACGTATATTCTCAACCGTAGATATTAGGATCTTTGGTTTCTTATGGTAACAATTATGCACCCTGTATAAAAGAATCAATAATTTCGTAGAACCCAAGATACATTTAGTTTGGAAATTTCTCAGAAAATTTAGGCCGTGCATGGCCATGAGATTGTTAAACACATACATAGTTGTCATGGGCTGCATTCTCACTTTAAGACCAGCAAAAACGTTGTGCAATGCCTGGATTAAAGAATATATGAAATAAGAAAGAGAAGGTTAAACGATCGTAACAGAATGGTGAGTCAAATATATGTTGAATGTAATGAAAATAGATAGAGAGCTGTCAAAAGCAGTCTAAGAATGTCTCTTCTCTTTTTCTAGGCGATTCTAACGGGAAACGCCCCATATATAGGATTCCTGCTGACCAAAAAGGCCAGACACAAGTTAGCCCTAGCTAGCGCAAGCCTTTGAGAGTCCTTTTCGCCAACTCAGATAGGCCTACTCGGGAGACGGAGAGTGGTCTAGTTCGGACTAGATCAATTTGGTTAACCTATAATCATCCTAAATTGAGGCAAGCATGCCCTTACTGAATCTATTTTTCCATGTTCCGTCCATCTTGTACTTGGTTTGAGAGAGCCCATTCCGCTGCTACCTATTCCATAGTGATACCCACACGTCACCTGCAAGGATCCGATCCAAAAAGCCCAGATGTTGCTGATTTTTAAAGTAGGATTTAGTCACGAGTGGACACAGCCCTATTCGTGGACTTCTCACTCACGAACTATTTCATATTTTGTCAGCTTACTTTACCAGTTAAGTAAAGTGAAGGGCTAATACGAGAGACATTAAAAAGATAGGGTCAAGTAAAAAAAAAATATTAGGTTTCGAATACCATCTCTTCCATGAAAAAAAAAGGTTAAAAGGACACTCTCTCATGCAAGAGAATGATAGAAAAAGACTAGGGGTGTTCGTTGACGAGGCAGGGCTATTACGAGGAATGCCCAACAGCCACTTCTAAACTAGAAGCCTAAACCTGGCCCAAGCATGAGTCATGCCTGAAGTTGTTGGCCCGAACCCAAGCCGCAAGGAAATGATGAAGCCCGAGCCCGACCTATAGAAAGAGAATTAAGCTTCTTGCCAAGTCCTAAGCCAACACAGCTGCTCTGGTCATATCACCTTCTCTTTGAGGTCATGGGCTTGAGTCCCCGCATTGCTGCTCCCTCCCTCCCTCATAAATATATATAAATATATATATTTGGGCGGGATGGGAATATCAGCTCTCAAGCACTAAGTGTAAATAAATAAATAAAAAAGAGACTGAGCACGGCCTATCTATTAATAACTGAACCCTATGCCCAAAGCCCAATCCATGAGCTCCCATAAAAAATAAAAAATAAAAAATAAAAAATAAAAAATAAAAAAAATGCTCTACTTTTTAACAGAAACAATAAAAATGCTACTCTCACTTTTTGATTCGAGTACACCATTACTTTTATTCTCTGTTATATTGAACAGTTACTCCACTTCACCGGTAAAGTAAATTTACGATTTATTTTATTTATTGTGATTTGATATTATTCCATCCAATTGTTATTCACACATGTCCCTCCATCATATTGTGAACTAAGCCCAGACCCGTGACCCACCAACATGTAAATGAAGGAAAAAAAGCCTAAAAAATCGTTTTGCAGGATTGCCGCCGTATGCATCCGCGGTATTCCTGCAATTTCCAGTTTTCCTCCTATCACAGAGGAGGAAAACTGGAAATTGCGAATTTATGAGGACGAAAACTGGAAAATGGGAATTTAACGCCCATGCCAGCAGCGTTAAGCTGCGTGAGTATCCAAATAAAGTCCCAGGACCTTTCCATTTCCAATTAACATAAAATAGAATGAAAGAATCCACAGGTGCGTTTTTTCTTGGAGCTCATATATAGTGAACTCCCATATGATATGAATAGAGGGAAAAAAATCACACAAGCTGACTTTGGCAATTGACACATGTGGAATTGATTTTCTAGTCGTTTTAATGTTTATACTTCCCCATAAATAAAAGTAGAAATATATAAATGGTCATCAAATAACTTCCTCATAATTAAAGAATAAAATCCGAGATATCACTCTATTAAAGCAATTTGCTCCTGTCTACAACTCCATCCTCAAACCTTCCATCACTCGCAGTCTTTAATGATCACCGGTGTGATTCACTTGATAATAAATTCTTAAAAATTCAATTCAATGCAAACATAGGGGCCCTTAAGAGAACACACCTATGAAAGAAATTTTAAAAGCACTTAGTGTTATCACGTATGTAATCTAAAGCAATGACACGAGATTTTGCAATCTTGTAATCAACATCTAAACTTGGTTTTCGTTGACATGCTTAGATTTGGAAACTCTCTGGACCTAACCAACAAGCCGAAGGACTGATGGAACTGGTCAAATCAAGCACGACAACAATTTAGGACCGTAGCTAAACACCACATAGTTGCTTACATGCACAGAAAATCAGTGATGTGTCGACTACTAGGGCATGTTTGTAGGGTTGCAAACGGAACGGTTCCGGATCGGAACCATAGTGGGCCCGGACACGTTTCTAAATAACGGTTCCGGATCCGGTCCTGACTCGGAACCTGTTTACTTGGTCCTAAACCCGGCTCCGATAGTAAAACCCAGATCCGGGTCCACCTAGAAGACTGGAATCTAGTTCCAAAATCGATTCTAATTTATCTTTTTCCTTCATTTTTCTTAAAACAAGCATATCATTCAGCTTATAACAGTGCGTCAAAGTCTACTGCCTCTAATATTGTATATAAAAATGTCCAAGAAAAAGTTGATTTTGAGGTACAATTTGCAATATCAAACGCTCATGAGCCGGGTCCCGGGTCCACATGTCGGAACCCGTTTGGACCCGGACCCGTTTATCAATCGGAACCTAAATTAGGTTACGGACCCGGCCCCGGACCCGTTTATGAATAATCGGAACCTAAAATAGGTTCCAGACCCGGTTTTTTTACAGGTCGGAACTTTCGGGTAATCGGATACCCGTTTGCAACCCTACACGTCTGCGAGTATAGGCTTTTTTCTCTTTTTGTCCAGTTGAAATGAAGGTTTCGCCGGTTTCACGTATATTCTCAACCGTAGATATTAGGATCTTTGGTTTCTTATGGTAACAATTATGCACCCTGTATAAAAGAATCAATAATTTCGTAGAACCCAAGATACATTTAGTTTGGAAATTTCTCAGAAAATATAGGCCGTGCATGGCCATGAGATTGTTAAACACATACATAGTTGTCATGGGCTGCATTCTCACTTTAAGACCAGCAAAAACGTTGTGCAATGCCTGGATTAAATAATATATGAAATAAGAAAGAGAAGGTTAAACGATCGTAACAGAATGGTGAGTCAAATATATGTTGAATGTAATGAAAATAGATAGAGAGCTGTCAAAAGCAGTCTAAGAATGTCTCTTCTCTTTTTCTAGGCGATTCTAACGGGAAACGCCCCATATATAGGATTCCTGCTGACCAAAAAGGCCAGACACAAGTTAGCCCTAGCTAGCGCAAGCCTTTGAGAGTCCTTTTCGCCAACTCAGATAGGCCTACTCGGGAGACGGAGAGTGGTCTAGTTCGGACTAGATCAATTTGGTTAACCTATAATCATCCTAAATTGAGGCAAGCATGCCCTTACTGAATCTATTTTTCCATGTTCCGTCCATCTTGTACTTGGTTTGAGAGAGCCCATTCCGCTGCTACCTATTCCATAGTGATACCCACACGTCACCTGCAAGGATCCGATCCAAAAAGCCCAGATGTTGCTGATTTTTAAAGTAGGATTTAGTCACGAGTGGACACAGCCCTATTCGTGGACTTCTCACTCACGAACTATTTCATATTTTGTCAGCTTACTTTACCAGTTAAGTAAAGTGAAGGGCTAATACGAGAGACATTAAAAAGATAGGGTCAAGTAAAAAAAAAATATTAGGTTTCGAATACCATCTCTTCCATGAAAAAAAAAGGTTAAAAGGACACTCTCTCATGCAAGAGAATGATAGAAAAAGACTAGGGGTGTTCGTTGACGAGGCAGGGCTATTACGAGGAATGCCCAACAGCCACTTCTAAACTAGAAGCCTAAACCTGGCCCAAGCATGAGTCATGCCTGAAGTTGTTGGCCCGAACCCAAGCCGCATGGAAATGATGAAGCCCGAGCCCGACCTATAGAAAGAGAATTAAGCTTCTTGCCAAGTCCTAAGCCAACACAGTTGCTCTGGTCATATCACCTTCTCTTTGAGGTCATGGGCTTGAGTCCCCGCATTGCTGCTCCCTCCCTCCCTCATAAATATATATAAATATATATATTTGGGCGGGATGGGAATATCAGCTCTCAAGCACTAAGTGTAAATAAATAAATAAATAAGAGACTGAGCACGGCCTATCTATTAATAACTGAACCCTATGCCCAAAGCCCAATCCATGAGCTCCCATAAAAAATAAAAAATAAAAAATAAAAAATAAAAAATAAAAAATAAAAAATAAAAAAAATGCTCTACTTTTTAACAGAAACAATAAAAATGCTACTCTCACTTTTTGATTCGAGTACACCATTACTTTTATTCTCTGTTATATTGAACAGTTACTCCACTTCACCGGTAAAGTAAATTTACGATTTATTTTATTTATTGTGATTTGATATTATTCCATCCAATTGTTATTCACACATGTCCCTCCATCATATTGTGAACTAAGCCCAGACCCGTGACCCACCAACATGTAAATGAAGGAAAAAAAGCCTAAAAAATCGTTTTGCAGGATTGCCGCCGTATGCATCCGCGGTATTCCTGCAATTTCCAATTTTCCTCCTCTCACAGAGGAGGAAAACTGGAAATTGCGAATTTATGAGGACGAAAACTGGAAAATGGGAATTTAACGCCCATGCCAGCAGCGTTAAGCTGCGTGAGTATCCAAATAAAGTCCCAGGACCTTTCCATTTCCAATTAACATAAAATAGAATGAAAGAATCCACAGGTGCGTTTTTTCTTGGAGCTCATATATAGTGAACTCCCATATGATATGAATAGAGGGAAAAAAATCACACAAGCTGACTTTGGCAATTGACACATGTGGAATTGATTTTCTAGTCGTTTTAATGTTTATACTTCCCCATAAATAAAAGTAGAAATATATAAATGGTCATCAAATAACTTCCTCATAATTAAAGAATAAAATCCGAGATATCACTCTATTAAAGCAATTTGCTCCTGTCTACAACTCCATCCTCAAACCTTCCATCACTCGCAGTCTTTAATGATCACCGGTGTGATTCACTTGATAATAAATTCTTAAAAATTCAATTCAATGCAAACATAGGGGCCCTTAAGAGAACACACCTATGAAAGAAATTTTAAAAGCACTTAGTGTTATCACGTATGTAATCTAAAGCAATGACACGAGATTTTGCAATCTTGTAATCAACATCTAAACTTGGTTTTCGTTGACATGCTTAGATTTGGAAACTCTCTGGACCTAACCAACAAGCCGAAGGACTGATGGAACTGGTCAAATCAAGCACGACAACAATTTAGGACCGTAGCTAAACACCACATAGTTGCTTACATGCACAGAAAATCAGTGATGTGTCGACTACTAGGGCATGTTTGTAGGGTTGCAAACGGAACGGTTCCGGATCGGAACCATAGTGGGCCCGGACACGTTTCTAAATAACGGTTCCGGATCCGGTCCTGACTCGGAACCTGTTTACTTGGTCCTAAACCCGGCTCCGATAGGAAAACCCAGATCCGGGTCCACCTAGAAGACTGGAATCTAGTTCCAAAATCGATTCTAATTTATCTTTTTCCTTCATTTTTCTTAAAACAAGCATATCATTCAGCTTATAACAGTGCGTCAAAGTCTACTGCCTCTAATATTGTATATAAAAATGTCCAAGAAAAAGTTGATTTTGAGGTACAATTTGCAATATCAAACGCTCATGAGCCGGGTCCCGGGTCCACATGTCGGAACCCGTTTGGACCCGGACCCGTTTATCAATCGGAACCTAAATTAGGTTACGGACCCGGCCCCGGACCCGTTTATGAATAATCGGAACCTAAAATAGGTTCCAGACCCGGTTTTTTTACAGGTCGGAACTTTCGGGTAATCGGATACCCGTTTGCAACCCTACACGTCTGCGAGTATAGGCTTTTTTCTCTTTTTGTCCAGTTGAAATGAAGGTTTCGCCGGTTTCACGTATATTCTCAACCGTAGATATTAGGATCTTTGGTTTCTTATGGTAACAATTATGCACCCTGTATAAAAGAATCAATAATTTCGTAGAACCCAAGATACATTTAGTTTGGAAATTTCTCAGAAAATTTAGGCCGTGCATGGCCATGAGATTGTTAAACACATACATAGTTGTCATGGGCTGCATTCTCACTTTAAGACCAGCAAAAACGTTGTGCAATGCCTGGATTAAATAATATATGAAATAAGAAAGAGAAGGTTAAACGATCGTAACAGAATGGTGAGTCAAATATATGTTGAATGTAATGAAAATAGATAGAGAGCTGTCAAAAGCAGTCTAAGAATGTCTCTTCTCTTTTTCTAGGCGATTCTAACGGGAAACGCCCCATATATAGGATTCCTGCTGACCAAAAAGGCCAGACACAAGTTAGCCCTAGCTAGCGCAAGCCTTTGAGAGTCCTTTTCGCCAACTCAGATAGGCCTACTCGGGAGACGGAGAGTGGTCTAGTTCGGACTAGATCAATTTGGTTAACCTATAATCATCCTAAATTGAGGCAAGCATGCCCTTACTGAATCTATTTTTCCATGTTCCGTCCATCTTGTACTTGGTTTGAGAGAGCCCATTCCGCTGCTACCTATTCCATAGTGATACCCACACGTCACCTGCAAGGATCCGATCCAAAAAGCCCAGATGTTGCTGATTTTTAAAGTAGGATTTAGTCACGAGTGGACACAGCCCTATTCGTGGACTTCTCACTCACGAACTATTTCATATTTTGTCAGCTTACTTTACCAGTTAAGTAAAGTGAAGGGCTAATACGAGAGACATTAAAAAGATAGGGTCAAGTAAAAAAAAAATATTAGGTTTCGAATACCATCTCTTCCATGAAAAAAAAAGGTTAAAAGGGCACTCTCTCATGCAAGAGAATGATAGAAAAAGACTAGGGGTGTTCGTTGACGAGGCAGGGCTATTACGAGGAATGCCCAACAGCCACTTCTAAACTAGAAGCCTAAACCTGGCCCAAGCATGAGTCATGCCTGAAGTTGTTGGCCCGAACCCAAGCCGCATGGAAATGATGAAGCCCGAGCCCGACCTATAGAAAGAGAATTAAGCTTCTTGCCAAGTCCTAAGCCAACACAGCTGCTCTGGTCATATCACCTTCTCTTTGAGGTCATGGGCTTGAGTCCCCGCATTGCTGCTCCCTCCCTCCCTCATAAATATATATAAATATATATATTTGGGCGGGATGGGAATATCAGCTCTCAAGCACTAAGTGTAAATAAATAAATAAAAAAGAGACTGAGCACGGCCTATCTATTAATAACTGAACCCTATGCCCAAAGCCCAATCCATGAGCTCCCATAAAAAATAAAAAATAAAAAATAAAAAATAAAAAATAAAAAATAAAAAATAAAAAATAAAAAATAAAAAATAAAAAATAAAAAATAAAAAATATAAAATAAAAAAAATGCTCTACTTTTTAACAGAAACAATAAAAATGCTACTCTCACTTTTTGATTCGAGTACACCATTACTTTTATTCTCTGTTATATTGAACAGTTACTCCACTTCACCGGTAAAGTAAATTTACGATTTATTTTATTTATTGTGATTTGATATTATTCCATCCAATTGTTATTCACACATGTCCCTCCATCATATTGTGAACTAAGCCCAGACCCGTGACCCACCAACATGTAAATGAAGGAAAAAAAGCCTAAAAAATCGTTTTGCAGGATTGCCGCCGTATGCATCCGCGGTATTCCTGCAATTTCCAATTTTCCTCCTCTCACAGAGGAGGAAAACTGGAAATTGCGAATTTATGAGGACGAAAACTGGAAAATGGGAATTTAACGCCCATGCCAGCAGCGTTGAGCTGCGTGAGTATCCAAATAAAGTCCCAGGACCTTTCCATTTCCAATTAACATAAAATAGAATGAAAGAATCCACAGGTGCGTTTTTTCTTGGAGCTCATATATAGTGAACTCCCATATGATATGAATAGAGGGAAAAAAATCACACAAGCTGACTTTGGCAATTGACACATGTGGAATTGATTTTCTAGTCGTTTTAATGTTTATACTTCCCCATAAATAAAAGTAGAAATATATAAATGGTCATCAAATAACTTCCTCATAATTAAAGAATAAAATCCGAGATATCACTCTATTAAAGCAATTTGCTCCTGTCTACAACTCCATCCTCAAACCTTCCATCACTCGCAGTCTTTAATGATCACTGGTGTGATTCACTTGATAATAAATTCTTAAAAATTCAATTCAATGCAAACATAGGGGCCCTTAAGAGAACACACCTATGAAAGAAATTTTAAAAGCACTTAGTGTTATCACGTATGTAATCTAAAGCAATGACACGAGATTTTGCAATCTTGTAATCAACATCTAAACTTGGTTTTCGTTGACATGCTTAGATTTGGAAACTCTCTGGACCTAACCAACAAGCCGAAGGACTGATGGAACTGGTCAAATCAAGCACGACAACAATTTAGGACCGTAGCTAAACACCACATAGTTGCTTACATGCACAGAAAATCAGTGATGTGTCGACTACTAGGGCATGTTTGTAGGGTTGCAAACGGAACGGTTCCGGATCGGAACCATAGTGGGCCCGGACACGTTTCTAAATAACGGTTCCGGATCCGGTCCTGACTCGGAACCTGTTTACTTGGTCCTAAACCCGGCTCCGATAGTAAAACCCAGATCCGGGTCCACCTAGAAGACTGGAATCTAGTTCCAAAATCGATTCTAATTTATCTTTTTCCTTCATTTTTCTTAAAACAAGCATATCATTCAGCTTATAACAGTGCGTCAAAGTCTACTGCCTCTAATATTGTATATAAAAATGTCCAAGAAAAAGTTGATTTTGAGGTACAATTTGCAATATCAAACGCTCATGAGCCGGGTCCCGGGTCCACATGTCGGAACCCGTTTGGACCCGGACCCGTTTATCAATCGGAACCTAAATTAGGTTACGGACCCGGCCCCGGACCCGTTTATGAATAATCGGAACCTAAAATAGGTTCCAGACCCGGTTTTTTTACAGGTCGGAACTTTCGGGTAATCGGATACCCGTTTGCAACCCTACACGTCTGCGAGTATAGGCTTTTTTCTCTTTTTGTCCAGTTGAAATGAAGGTTTCGCCGGTTTCACGTATATTCTCAACCGTAGATATTAGGATCTTTGGTTTCTTATGGTAACAATTATGCACCCTGTATAAAAGAATCAATAATTTCGTAGAACCCAAGATACATTTAGTTTGGAAATTTCTCAAAAAATATAGGCCGTGCATGGCCATGAGATTGTTAAACACATACATAGTTGTCATGGGCTGCATTCTCACTTTAAGACCAGCAAAAACGTTGTGCAATGCCTGGATTAAATAATATATGAAATAAGAAAGAGAAGGTTAAACGATCGTAACAGAATGGTGAGTCAAATATATGTTGAATGTAATGAAAATAGATAGAGAGCTGTCAAAAGCAGTCTAAGAATGTCTCTTCTCTTTTTCTAGGCGATTCTAACGGGAAACGCCCCATATATAGGATTCCTGCTGACCAAAAAGGCCAGACACAAGTTAGCCCTAGCTAGCGCAAGCCTTTGAGAGTCCTTTTCGCCAACTCAGATAGGCCTACTCGGGAGACGGAGAGTGGTCTAGTTCGGACTAGATCAATTTGGTTAACCTATAATCATCCTAAATTGAGGCAAGCATGCCCTTACTGAATCTATTTTTCCATGTTCCGTCCATCTTGTACTTGGTTTGAGAGAGCCCATTCCGCTGCTACCTATTCCATAGTGATACCCACACGTCACCTGCAAGGATCCGATCCAAAAAGCCCAGATGTTGCTGATTTTTAAAGTAGGATTTAGTCACGAGTGGACACAGCCCTATTCGTGGACTTCTCACTCACGAACTATTTCATATTTTGTCAGCTTACTTTACCAGTTAAGTAAAGTGAAGGGCTAATACGAGAGACATTAAAAAGATAGGGTCAAGTAAAAAAAAAATATTAGGTTTCGAATACCATCTCTTCCATGAAAAAAAAAGGTTAAAAGGACACTCTCTCATGCAAGAGAATGATAGAAAAAGACTAGGGGTGTTCGTTGACGAGGCAGGGCTATTACGAGGAATGCCCAACAGCCACTTCTAAACTAGAAGCCTAAACCTGGCCCAAGCATGAGTCATGCCTGAAGTTGTTGGCCCGAACCCAAGCCGCATGGAAATGATGAAGCCCGAGCCCGACCTATAGAAAGAGAATTAAGCTTCTTGCCAAGTCCTAAGCCAACACAGCTGCTCTGGTCATATCACCTTCTCTTTGAGGTCATGGGCTTGAGTCCCCGCATTGCTGCTCCCTCCCTCCCTCATAAATATATATAAATATATATATTTGGGCGGGATGGGAATATCAGCTCTCAAGCACTAAGTGTAAATAAATAAATAAATAAGAGACTGAGCACGGCCTATCTATTAATAACTGAACCCTATGCCCAAAGCCCAATCCATGAGCTCCCATAAAAAATAAAAAATAAAAAATAAAAAATAAAAAATAAAAAATAAAAAATAAAAAAAATGCTCTACTTTTTAACAGAAACAATAAAAATGCTACTCTCACTTTTTGATTCGAGTACACCATTACTTTTATTCTCTGTTATATTGAACAGTTACTCCACTTCACCGGTAAAGTAAATTTACGATTTATTTTATTTATTGTGATTTGATATTATTCCATCCAATTGTTATTCACACATGTCCCTCCATCATATTGTGAACTAAGCCCAGACCCGTGACCCACCAACATGTAAATGAAGGAAAAAAAGCCTACAAAATCGTTTTGCAGGATTGCCGCCGTATGCATCCGCGGTATTCCTGCAATTTCCAATTTTCCTCCTCTCACAGAGGAGGAAAACTGGAAATTGCGAATTTATGAGGACGAAAACTGGAAAATGGGAATTTAACGCCCATGCCAGCAGCGTTAAGCTGCGTGAGTATCCAAATAAAGTCCCAGGACCTTTCCATTTCCAATTAACATAAAATAGAATGAAAGAATCCACAGGTGCGTTTTTTCTTGGAGCTCATATATAGTGAACTCCCATATGATATGAATAGAGGGAAAAAAATCACACAAGCTGACTTTGGCAATTGACACATGTGGAATTGATTTTCTAGTCGTTTTAATGTTTATACTTCCCCATAAATAAAAGTAGAAATATATAAATGGTCATCAAATAACTTCCTCATAATTAAAGAATAAAATCCGAGATATCACTCTATTAAAGCAATTTGCTCCTGTCTACAACTCCATCCTCAAACCTTCCATCACTCGCAGTCTTTAATGATCACCGGTGTGATTCACTTGATAATAAATTCTTAAAAATTCAATTCAATGCAAACATAGGGGCCCTTAAGAGAACACACCTATGAAAGAAATTTTAAAAGCACTTAGTGTTATCACGTATGTAATCTAAAGCAATGACACGAGATTTTGCAATCTTGTAATCAACATCTAAACTTGGTTTTCGTTGACATGCTTAGATTTGGAAACTCTCTGGACCTAACCAACAAGCCGAAGGACTGATGGAACTGGTCAAATCAAGCACGACAACAATTTAGGACCGTAGCTAAACACCACATAGTTGCTTACATGCACAGAAAATCAGTGATGTGTCGACTACTAGGGCATGTTTGTAGGGTTGCAAACGGAACGGTTCCGGATCGGAACCATAGTGGGCCCGGACACGTTTCTAAATAACGGTTCCGGATCCGGTCCTGACTCGGAACCTGTTTACTTGGTCCTAAACCCGGCTCCGATAGGAAAACCCAGATCCGGGTCCACCTAGAAGACTGGAATCTAGTTCCAAAATCGATTCTAATTTATCTTTTTCCTTCATTTTTCTTAAAACAAGCATATCATTCAGCTTATAACAGTGCGTCAAAGTCTACTGCCTCTAATATTGTATATAAAAATGTCTAAGAAAAAGTTGATTTTGAGGTACAATTTGCAATATCAAACGCTCATGAGCCGGGTCCCGGGTCCACATGTCGGAACCCGTTTGGACCCGGACCCGTTTATCAATCGGAACCTAAATTAGGTTACGGACCCGGCCCCGGACCCGTTTATGAATAATCGGAACCTAAAATAGGTTCCAGACCCGGTTTTTTTACAGGTCGGAACTTTCGGGTAATCGGATACCCGTTTGCAACCCTACACGTCTGCGAGTATAGGCTTTTTTCTCTTTTTGTCCAGTTGAAATGAAGGTTTCGCTGGTTTCACGTATATTCTCAACCGTAGATATTAGGATCTTTGGTTTCTTATGGTAACAATTATGCACCCTGTATAAAAGAATCAATAATTTCGTAGAACCCAAGATACATTTAGTTTGGAAATTTCTCAGAAAATTTAGGCCGTGCATGGCCATGAGATTGTTAAACACATACATAGTTGTCATGGGCTGCATTCTCACTTTAAGACCAGCAAAAACGTTGTGCAATGCCTGGATTAAATAATATATGAAATAAGAAAGAGAAGGTTAAACGATCGTAACAGAATGGTGAGTCAAATATATGTTGAATGTAATGAAAATAGATAGAGAGCTGTCAAAAGCAGTCTAAGAATGTCTCTTCTCTTTTTCTAGGCGATTCTAACGGGAAACGCCCCATATATAGGATTCCTGCTGACCAAAAAGGCCAGACACAAGTTAGCCCTAGCTAGCGCAAGCCTTTGAGAGTCCTTTTCGCCAACTCAGATAGGCCTACTCGGGAGACGGAGAGTGGTCTAGTTCGGACTAGATCAATTTGGTTAACCTATAATCATCCTAAATTGAGGCAAGCATGCCCTTACTGAATCTATTTTTCCATGTTCCGTCCATCTTGTACTTGGTTTGAGAGAGCCCATTCCGCTGCTACCTATTCCATAGTGATACCCACACGTCACCTGCAAGGATCCGATCCAAAAAGCCCAGATGTTGCTGATTTTTAAAGTAGGATTTAGTCACGAGTGGACACAGCCCTATTCGTGGACTTCTCACTCACGAACTATTTCATATTTTGTCAGCTTACTTTACCAGTTAAGTAAAGTGAAGGGCTAATACGAGAGACATTAAAAAGATAGGGTCAAGTAAAAAAAAAATATTAGGTTTCGAATACCATCTCTTCCATGAAAAAAAAAGGTTAAAAGGGCACTCTCTCATGCAAGAGAATGATAGAAAAAGACTAGGGGTGTTCGTTGACGAGGCAGGGCTATTACGAGGAATGCCCAACAGCCACTTCTAAACTAGAAGCCTAAACCTGGCCCAAGCATGAGTCATGCCTGAAGTTGTTGGCCCGAACCCAAGCCGCATGGAAATGATGAAGCCCGAGCCCGACCTATAGAAAGAGAATTAAGCTTCTTGCCAAGTCCTAAGCCAACACAGCTGCTCTGGTCATATCACCTTCTCTTTGAGGTCATGGGCTTGAGTCCCCGCATTGCTGCTCCCTCCCTCCCTCATAAATATATATAAATATATATATTTGGGCGGGATGGGAATATCAGCTCTCAAGCACTAAGTGTAAATAAATAAATAAAAAAGAGACTGAGCACGGCCTATCTATTAATAACTGAACCCTATGCCCAAAGCCCAATCCATGAGCTCCCATAAAAAATAAAAAATAAAAAATAAAAAGTAAAAAATAAAAAATAAAAAATAAAAAATAAAAAAAATGCTCTACTTTTTAACAGAAACAATAAAAATGCTACTCTCACTTTTTGATTCGTGTACACCATTACTTTTATTCTCTGTTATATTGAACAGTTACTCCACTTCACCGGTAAAGTAAATTTACGATTTATTTTATTTATTGTGATTTGATATTATTCCATCCAATTGTTATTCACACATGTCCCTCCATCATATTGTGAACTAAGCCCAGACCCGTGACCCACCAACATGTAAATGAAGGAAAAAAAGCCTAAAAAATCGTTTTGCAGGATTGCCGCCGTATGCATCCGCGGTATTCCTGCAATTTCCAGTTTTCCTCCTCTCACAGAGGAGGAAAACTGGAAATTGCGAATTTATGAGGACGAAAACTGGAAAATGGGAATTTAACGCCCATGCCAGCAGCGTTAAGCTGCGTGAGTATCCAAATAAAGTCCCAGGACCTTTCCATTTCCAATTAACATAAAATAGAATGAAAGAATCCACAGGTGCGTTTTTTCTTGGAGCTCATATATAGTGAACTCCCATATGATATGAATAGAGGGAAAAAAATCACACAAGCTGACTTTGGCAATTGACACATGTGGAATTGATTTTCTAGTCGTTTTAATGTTTATACTTCCCCATAAATAAAAGTAGAAATATATAAATGGTCATCAAATAACTTCCTCATAATTAAAGAATAAAATCCGAGATATCACTCTATTAAAGCAATTTGCTCCTGTCTACAACTCCATCCTCAAACCTTCCATCACTCGCAGTCTTTAATGATTACCGGTGTGATTCACTTGATAATAAATTCTTAAAAATTCAATTCAATGCAAACATAGGGGCCCTTAAGAGAACACACCTATGAAAGAAATTTTAAAAGCACTTAGTGTTATCACGTATGTAATCTAAAGCAATGACACGAGATTTTGCAATCTTGTAATCAACATCTAAACTTGGTTTTCGTTGACATGCTTAGATTTGGAAACTCTCTGGACCTAACCAACAAGCCGAAGGACTGATGGAACTGGTCAAATCAAGCACGACAACAATTTAGGACCGTAGCTAAACACCACATAGTTGCTTACATGCACAGAAAATCAGTGATGTGTCGACTACTAGGGCATGTTTGTAGGGTTGCAAACGGAACGGTTCCGGATCGGAACCATAGTGGGCCCGGACACGTTTCTAAATAACGGTTCCGGATCCGGTCCTGACTCGGAACCTGTTTACTTGGTCCTAAACCCGGCTCCGATAGGAAAACCCAGATCCGGGTCCACCTAGAAGACTGGAATCTAGTTCCAAAATCGATTCTAATTTATCTTTTTCCTTCATTTTTCTTAAAACAAGCATATCATTCAGCTTATAACAGTGCGTCAAAGTCTACTGCCTCTAATATTGTATATAAAAATGTCCAAGAAAAAGTTGATTTTGAGGTACAATTTGCAATATCAAACGCTCATGAGCCGGGTCCCGGGTCCACATGTCGGAACCCGTTTGGACCCGGACCCGTTTATCAATCGGAACCTAAATTAGGTTACGGACCCGGCCCCGGACCCGTTTATGAATAATCGGAACCTAAAATAGGTTCCAGACCCGGTTTTTTTACAGGTCGGAACTTTCGGGTAATCGGATACCCGTTTGCAACCCTACACGTCTGCGAGTATAGGCTTTTTTCTCTTTTTGTCCAGTTGAAATGAAGGTTTCGCTGGTTTCACGTATATTCTCAACCGTAGATATTAGGATCTTTGGTTTCTTATGGTAACAATTATGCACCCTGTATAAAAGAATCAATAATTTCGTAGAACCCAAGATACATTTAGTTTGGAAATTTCTCAGAAAATATAGGCCGTGCATGGCCATGAGATTGTTAAACACATACATAGTTGTCATGGGCTGCATTCTCACTTTAAGACCAGCAAAAACGTTGTGCAATGCCTGGATTAAATAATATATGAAATAAGAAAGAGAAGGTTAAACGATCGTAACAGAATGGTGAGTCAAATATATGTTGAATGTAATGAAAATAGATAGAGAGCTGTCAAAAGCAGTCTAAGAATGTCTCTTCTCTTTTTCTAGGCGATTCTAACGGGAAACGCCCCATATATAGGATTCCTGCTGACCAAAAAGGCCAGACACAAGTTAGCCCTAGCTAGCGCAAGCCTTTGAGAGTCCTTTTCGCCAACTCAGATAGGCCTACTCGGGAGACGGAGAGTGGTCTAGTTCGGACTAGATCAATTTGGTTAACCTATAATCATCCTAAATTGAGGCAAGCATGCCCTTACTGAATCTATTTTTCCATGTTCCGTCCATCTTGTACTTGGTTTGAGAGAGCCCATTCCGCTGCTACCTATTCCATAGTGATACCCACACGTCACCTGCAAGGATCCGATCCAAAAAGCCCAGATGTTGCTGATTTTTAAAGTAGGATTTAGTCACGAGTGGACACAGCCCTATTCGTGGACTTCTCACTCACGAACTATTTCATATTTTGTCAGCTTACTTTACCAGTTAAGTAAAGTGAAGGGCTAATACGAGAGACATTAAAAAGATAGGGTCAAGTAAAAAAAAAATATTAGGTTTCGAATACCATCTCTTCCATGAAAAAAAAAGGTTAAAAGGACACTCTCTCATGCAAGAGAATGATAGAAAAAGACTAGGGGTGTTCGTTGACGAGGCAGGGCTATTACGAGGAATGCCCAACAGCCACTTCTAAACTAGAAGCCTAAACCTGGCCCAAGCATGAGTCATGCCTGAAGTTGTTGGCCCGAACCCAAGCCGCATGGAAATGATGAAGCCCGAGCCCGACCTATAGAAAGAGAATTAAGCTTCTTGCCAAGTCCTAAGCCAACACAGCTGCTCTGGTCATATCACCTTCTCTTTGAGGTCATGGGCTTGAGTCCCCGCATTGCTGCTCCCTCCCTCCCTCATAAATATATATAAATATATATATTTGGGCGGGATGGGAATATCAGCTCTCAAGCACTAAGTGTAAATAAATAAATAAAAAAGAGACTGAGCACGGCCTATCTATTAATAACTGAACCCTATGCCCAAAGCCCAATCCATGAGCTCCCATAAAAAATAAAAAATAAAAAGTAAAAAGTAAAAAATAAAAAATAAAAAATAAAAAAAATGCTCTACTTTTTAACAGAAACAATAAAAATGCTACTCTCACTTTTTGATTCGAGTACACCATTACTTTTATTCTCTGTTATATTGAACAGTTACTCCACTTCACCGGTAAAGTAAATTTACGATTTATTTTATTTATTGTGATTTGATATTATTCCATCCAATTGTTATTCACACATGTCCCTCCATCATATTGTGAACTAAGCCCAGACCCGTGACCCACCAACATGTAAATGAAGGAAAAAAAGCCTAAAAAATCGTTTTGCAGGATTGCCGCCGTATGCATCCGCGGTATTCCTGCAATTTCCAGTTTTCCTCCTCTCACAGAGGAGGAAAACTGGAAATTGCGAATTTATGAGGACGAAAACTGGAAAATGGGAATTTAACGCCCATGCCAGCAGCGTTAAGCTGCGTGAGTATCCAAATAAAGTCCCAGGACCTTTCCATTTCCAATTAACATAAAATAGAATGAAAGAATCCACAGGTGCGTTTTTTCTTGGAGCTCATATATAGTGAACTCCCATATGATATGAATAGAGGGAAAAAAATCACACAAGCTAACTTTGGCAATTGACACATGTGGAATTGATTTTCTAGTCGTTTTAATGTTTATACTTCCCCATAAATAAAAGTAGAAATATATAAATGGTCATCAAATAACTTCCTCATAATTAAAGAATAAAATCCGAGATATCACTCTATTAAAGCAATTTGCTCCTGTCTACAACTCCATCCTCAAACCTTCCATCACTCGCAGTCTTTAATGATCACCGGTGTGATTCACTTGATAATAAATTCTTAAAAATTCAATTCAATGCAAACATAGGGGCCCTTAAGAGAACACACCTATGAAAGAAATTTTAAAAGCACTTAGTGTTATCACGTATGTAATCTAAAGCAATGACACGAGATTTTGCAATCTTGTAATCAACATCTAAACTTGGTTTTCGTTGACATGCTTAGATTTGGAAACTCTCTGGACCTAACCAACAAGCCGAAGGACTGATGGAACTGGTCAAATCAAGCACGACAACAATTTAGGACCGTAGCTAAACACCACATAGTTGCTTACATGCACAGAAAATCAGTGATGTGTCGACTACTAGGGCATGTTTGTAGGGTTGCAAACGGAACGGTTCCGGATCGGAACCATAGTGGGCCCGGACACGTTTCTAAATAACGGTTCCGGATCCGGTCCTGACTCGGAACCTGTTTACTTGGTCCTAAACCCGGCTCCGATAGGAAAACCCAGATCCGGGTCCACCTAGAAGACTGGAATCTAGTTCCAAAATCGATTCTAATTTATCTTTTTCCTTCATTTTTCTTAAAACAAGCATATCATTCAGCTTATAACAGTGCGTCAAAGTCTACTGCCTCTAATATTGTATATAAAAATGTCCAAGAAAAAGTTGATTTTGAGGTACAATTTGCAATATCAAACGCTCATGAGCCGGGTCCCGGGTCCACATGTCGGAACCCGTTTGGACCCGGACCCGTTTATCAATCGGAACCTAAATTAGGTTACGGACCCGGCCCCGGACCCGTTTATGAATAATCGGAACCTAAAATAGGTTCCAGACCCGGTTTTTTTACAGGTCGGAACTTTCGGGTAATCGGATACCCGTTTGCAACCCTACACGTCTGCGAGTATAGGCTTTTTTCTCTTTTTGTCCAGTTGAAATGAAGGTTTCGCTGGTTTCACGTATATTCTCAACCGTAGATATTAGGATCTTTGGTTTCTTATGGTAACAATTATGCACCCTGTATAAAAGAATCAATAATTTCGTAGAACCCAAGATACATTTAGTTTGGAAATTTCTCAGAAAATTTAGGCCGTGCATGGCCATGAGATTGTTAAACACATACATAGTTGTCATGGGCTGCATTCTCACTTTAAGACCAGCAAAAACGTTGTGCAATGCCTGGATTAAATAATATATGAAATAAGAAAGAGAAGGTTAAACGATCGTAACAGAATGGTGAGTCAAATATATGTTGAATGTAATGAAAATAGATAGAGAGCTGTCAAAAGCAGTCTAAGAATGTCTCTTCTCTTTTTCTAGGCGATTCTAACGGGAAACGCCCCATATATAGGATTCCTGCTGACCAAAAAGGCCAGACACAAGTTAGCCCTAGCTAGCGCAAGCCTTTGAGAGTCCTTTTCGCCAACTCAGATAGGCCTACTCGGGAGACGGAGAGTGGTCTAGTTCGGACTAGATCAATTTGGTTAACCTATAATCATCCTAAATTGAGGCAAGCATGCCCTTACTGAATCTATTTTTCCATGTTCCGTCCATCTTGTACTTGGTTTGAGAGAGCCCATTCCGCTGCTACCTATTCCATAGTGATACCCACACGTCACCTGCAAGGATCCGATCCAAAAAGCCCAGATGTTGCTGATTTTTAAAGTAGGATTTAGTCACGAGTGGACACAGCCCTATTCGTGGACTTCTCACTCACGAACTATTTCATATTTTGTCAGCTTACTTTACCAGTTAAGTAAAGTGAAGGGCTAATACGAGAGACATTAAAAAGATAGGGTCAAGTAAAAAAAAAATATTAGGTTTCGAATACCATCTCTTCCATGAAAAAAAAAGGTTAAAAGGACACTCTCTCATGCAAGAGAATGATAGAAAAAGACTAGGGGTGTTCGTTGACGAGGCAGGGCTATTACGAGGAATGCCCAACAGCCACTTCTAAACTAGAAGCCTAAACCTGGCCCAAGCATGAGTCATGCCTGAAGTTGTTGGCCCGAACCCAAGCCGCATGGAAATGATGAAGCCCGAGCCCGACCTATAGAAAGAGAATTAAGCTTCTTGCCAAGTCCTAAGCCAACACAGCTGCTCTGGTCATATCACCTTCTCTTTGAGGTCATGGGCTTGAGTCCCCGCATTGCTGCTCCCTCCCTCCCTCATAAATATATATAAATATATATATTTGGGCGGGATGGGAATATCAGCTCTCAAGCACTAAGTGTAAATAAATAAATAAAAAAGAGACTGAGCACGGCCTATCTATTAATAACTGAACCCTATGCCCAAAGCCCAATCCATGAGCTCCCATAAAAAATAAAAAATAAAAAGTAAAAAGTAAAAAATAAAAAATAAAAAATAAAAAAAATGCTCTACTTTTTAACAGAAACAATAAAAATGCTACTCTCACTTTTTGATTCGAGTACACCATTACTTTTATTCTCTGTTATATTGAACAGTTACTCCACTTCACCGGTAAAGTAAATTTACGATTTATTTTATTTATTGTGATTTGATATTATTCCATCCAATTGTTATTCACACATGTCCCTCCATCATATTGTGAACTAAGCCCAGACCCGTGACCCACCAACATGTAAATGAAGGAAAAAAAGCCTAAAAAATCGTTTTGCAGGATTGCCGCCGTATGCATCCGCGGTATTCCTGCAATTTCCAGTTTTCCTCCTCTCACAGAGGAGGAAAACTGGAAATTGCGAATTTATGAGGACGAAAACTGGAAAATGGGAATTTAACGCCCATGCCAGCAGCGTTAAGCTGCGTGAGTATCCAAATAAAGTCCCAGGACCTTTCCATTTCCAATTAACATAAAATAGAATGAAAGAATCCACAGGTGCGTTTTTTCTTGGAGCTCATATATAGTGAACTCCCATATGATATGAATAGAGGGAAAAAAATCACACAAGCTAACTTTGGCAATTGACACATGTGGAATTGATTTTCTAGTCGTTTTAATGTTTATACTTCCCCATAAATAAAAGTAGAAATATATAAATGGTCATCAAATAACTTCCTCATAATTAAAGAATAAAATCCGAGATATCACTCTATTAAAGCAATTTGCTCCTGTCTACAACTCCATCCTCAAACCTTCCATCACTCGCAGTCTTTAATGATCACCGGTGTGATTCACTTGATAATAAATTCTTAAAAATTCAATTCAATGCAAACATAGGGGCCCTTAAGAGAACACACCTATGAAAGAAATTTTAAAAGCACTTAGTGTTATCACGTATGTAATCTAAAGCAATGACACGAGATTTTGCAATCTTGTAATCAACATCTAAACTTGGTTTTCGTTGACATGCTTAGATTTGGAAACTCTCTGGACCTAACCAACAAGCCGAAGGACTGATGGAACTGGTCAAATCAAGCACGACAACAATTTAGGACCGTAGCTAAACACCACATAGTTGCTTACATGCACAGAAAATCAGTGATGTGTCGACTACTAGGGCATGTTTGTAGGGTTGCAAACGGAACGGTTCCGGATCGGAACCATAGTGGGCCCGGACACGTTTCTAAATAACGGTTCCGGATCCGGTCCTGACTCGGAACCTGTTTACTTGGTCCTAAACCCGGCTCCGATAGGAAAACCCAGATCCGGGTCCACCTAGAAGACTGGAATCTAGTTCCAAAATCGATTCTAATTTATCTTTTTCCTTCATTTTTCTTAAAACAAGCATATCATTCAGCTTATAACAGTGCGTCAAAGTCTACTGCCTCTAATATTGTATATAAAAATGTCCAAGAAAAAGTTGATTTTGAGGTACAATTTGCAATATCAAACGCTCATGAGCCGGGTCCCGGGTCCACATGTCGGAACCCGTTTGGACCCGGACCCGTTTATCAATCGGAACCTAAATTAGGTTACGGACCCGGCCCCGGACCCGTTTATGAATAATCGGAACCTAAAATAGGTTCCAGACCCGGTTTTTTTACAGGTCGGAACTTTCGGGTAATCGGATACCCGTTTGCAACCCTACACGTCTGCGAGTATAGGCTTTTTTCTCTTTTTGTCCAGTTGAAATGAAGGTTTCGCTGGTTTCACGTATATTCTCAACCGTAGATATTAGGATCTTTGGTTTCTTATGGTAACAATTATGCACCCTGTATAAAAGAATCAATAATTTCGTAGAACCCAAGATACATTTAGTTTGGAAATTTCTCAGAAAATTTAGGCCGTGCATGGCCATGAGATTGTTAAACACATACATAGTTGTCATGGGCTGCATTCTCACTTTAAGACCAGCAAAAACGTTGTGCAATGCCTGGATTAAATAATATATGAAATAAGAAAGAGAAGGTTAAACGATCGTAACAGAATGGTGAGTCAAATATATGTTGAATGTAATGAAAATAGATAGAGAGCTGTCAAAAGCAGTCTAAGAATGTCTCTTCTCTTTTTCTAGGCGATTCTAACGGGAAACGCCCCATATATAGGATTCCTGCTGACCAAAAAGGCCAGACACAAGTTAGCCCTAGCTAGCGCAAGCCTTTGAGAGTCCTTTTCGCCAACTCAGATAGGCCTACTCGGGAGACGGAGAGTGGTCTAGTTCGGACTAGATCAATTTGGTTAACCTATAATCATCCTAAATTGAGGCAAGCATGCCCTTACTGAATCTATTTTTCCATGTTCCGTCCATCTTGTACTTGGTTTGAGAGAGCCCATTCCGCTGCTACCTATTCCATAGTGATACCCACACGTCACCTGCAAGGATCCGATCCAAAAAGCCCAGATGTTGCTGATTTTTAAAGTAGGATTTAGTCACGAGTGGACACAGCCCTATTCGTGGACTTCTCACTCACGAACTATTTCATATTTTGTCAGCTTACTTTACCAGTTAAGTAAAGTGAAGGGCTAATACGAGAGACATTAAAAAGATAGGGTCAAGTAAAAAAAAAATATTAGGTTTCGAATACCATCTCTTCCATGAAAAAAAAAGGTTAAAAGGACACTCTCTCATGCAAGAGAATGATAGAAAAAGACTAGGGGTGTTCGTTGACGAGGCAGGGCTATTACGAGGAATGCCCAACAGCCACTTCTAAACTAGAAGCCTAAACCTGGCCCAAGCATGAGTCATGCCTGAAGTTGTTGGCCCGAACCCAAGCCGCATGGAAATGATGAAGCCCGAGCCCGACCTATAGAAAGAGAATTAAGCTTCTTGCCAAGTCCTAAGCCAACACAGCTGCTCTGGTCATATCACCTTCTCTTTGAGGTCATGGGCTTGAGTCCCCGCATTGCTGCTCCCTCCCTCCCTCATAAATATATATAAATATATATATTTGGGCGGGATGGGAATATCAGCTCTCAAGCACTAAGTGTAAATAAATAAATAAAAAAGAGACTGAGCACGGCCTATCTATTAATAACTGAACCCTATGCCCAAAGCCCAATCCATGAGCTCCCATAAAAAATAAAAAATAAAAAATAAAAAGTAAAAAATAAAAAATAAAAAATAAAAAATAAAAAAAATGCTCTACTTTTTAACAGAAACAATAAAAATGCTACTCTCACTTTTTGATTCGAGTACACCATTACTTTTATTCTCTGTTATATTGAACAGTTACTCCACTTCACCGGTAAAGTAAATTTACGATTTATTTTATTTATTGTGATTTGATATTATTCCATCCAATTGTTATTCACACATGTCCCTCCATCATATTGTGAACTAAGCCCAGACCCGTGACCCACCAACATGTAATTGAAGGAAAAAAAGCCTAAAAAATCGTTTTGCAGGATTGCCGCCGTATGCATCCGCGGTATTCCTGCAATTTCCAGTTTTCCTCCTCTCACAGAGGAGGAAAACTGGAAATTGCGAATTTATGAGGACGAAAACTGGAAAATGGGAATTTAACGCCCATGCCAGCAGCGTTAAGCTGCGTGAGTATCCAAATAAACCCCCAGGACCTTTCCATTTCCAATTAACATAAAATAGAATGAAAGAATCCACAGGTGCGTTTTTTCTTGGAGCTCATATATAGTGAACTCCCATATGATATGAATAGAGGGAAAAAAATCACACAAGCTGACTTTGGCAATTGACACATGTGGAATTGATTTTCTAGTCGTTTTAATGTTTATACTTCCCCATAAATAAAAGTAGAAATATATAAATGGTCATCAAATAACTTCCTCATAATTAAAGAATAAAATCCGAGATATCACTCTATTAAAGCAATTTGCTCCTGTCTACAACTCCATCCTCAAACCTTCCATCACTCGCAGTCTTTAATGATCACCGGTGTGATTCACTTGATAATAAATTCTTAAAAATTCAATTCAATGCAAACATAGGGGCCCTTAAGAGAACACACCTATGAAAGAAATTTTAAAAGCACTTAGTGTTATCACGTATGTAATCTAAAGCAATGACACGAGATTTTGCAATCTTGTAATCAACATCTAAACTTGGTTTTCGTTGACATGCTTAGATTTGGAAACTCTCTGGACCTAACCAACAAGCCGAAGGACTGATGGAACTGGTCAAATCAAGCACGAAAACAATTTAGGACCGTAGCTAAACACCACATAGTTGCTTACATGCACAGAAAATCAGTGATGTGTCGACTACTAGGGCATGTTTGTAGGGTTGCAAACGGAACGGTTCCGGATCGGAACCATAGTGGGCCCGGACACGTTTCTAAATAACGGTTCCGGATCCGGTCCTGACTCGGAACCTGTTTACTTGGTCCTAAACCCGGCTCCGATAGTAAAACCCAGATCCGGGTCCACCTAGAAGACTGGAATCTAGTTCCAAAATCGATTCTAATTTATCTTTTTCCTTCATTTTTCTTAAAACAAGCATATCATTCAGCTTATAACAGTGCGTCAAAGTCTACTGCCTCTAATATTGTATATAAAAATGTCCAAGAAAAAGTTGATTTTGAGGTACAATTTGCAATATCAAACGCTCATGAGCCGGGTCCCGGGTCCACATGTCGGAACCCGTTTGGACCCGGACCCGTTTATCAATCGGAACCTAAATTAGGTTACGGACCCGGCCCCGGACCCGTTTATGAATAATCGGAACCTAAAATAGGTTCCAGACCCGGTTTTTTTACAGGTCGGAACTTTCGGGTAATCGGATACCCGTTTGCAACCCTACACGTCTGCGAGTATAGGCTTTTTTCTCTTTTTGTCCAGTTGAAATGAAGGTTTCGCTGGTTTCACGTATATTCTCAACCGTAGATATTAGGATCTTTGGTTTCTTATGGTAACAATTATGCACCCTGTATAAAAGAATCAATAATTTCGTAGAACCCAAGATACATTTAGTTTGGAAATTTCTCAGAAAATATAGGCCGTGCATGGCCATGAGATTGTTAAACACATACATAGTTGTCATGGGCTGCATTCTCACTTTAAGACCAGCAAAAACGTTGTGCAATGCCTGGATTAAATAATATATGAAATAAGAAAGAGAAGGTTAAACGATCGTAACAGAATGGTGAGTCAAATATATGTTGAATGTAATGAAAATAGATAGAGAGCTGTCAAAAGCAGTCTAAGAATGTCTCTTCTCTTTTTCTAGGCGATTCTAACGGGAAACGCCCCATATATAGGATTCCTGCTGACCAAAAAGGCCAGACACAAGTTAGCCCTAGCTAGCGCAAGCCTTTGAGAGTCCTTTTCGCCAACTCAGATAGGCCTACTCGGGAGACGGAGAGTGGTCTAGTTCGGACTAGATCAATTTGGTTAACCTATAATCATCCTAAATTGAGGCAAGCATGCCCTTACTGAATCTATTTTTCCATGTTCCGTCCATCTTGTACTTGGTTTGAGAGAGCCCATTCCGCTGCTACCTATTCCATAGTGATACCCACACGTCACCTGCAAGGATCCGATCCAAAAAGCCCAGATGTTGCTGATTTTTAAAGTAGGATTTAGTCACGAGTGGACACAGCCCTATTCGTGGACTTCTCACTCACGAACTATTTCATATTTTGTCAGCTTACTTTACCAGTTAAGTAAAGTGAAGGGCTAATACGAGAGACATTAAAAAGATAGGGTCAAGTAAAAAAAAAATATTAGGTTTCGAATACCATCTCTTCCATGAAAAAAAAAGGTTAAAAGGACACTCTCTCATGCAAGAGAATGATAGAAAAAGACTAGGGGTGTTCGTTGACGAGGCAGGGCTATTACGAGGAATGCCCAACAGCCACTTCTAAACTAGAAGCCTAAACCTGGCCCAAGCATGAGTCATGCCTGAAGTTGTTGGCCCGAACCCAAGCCGCATGGAAATGATGAAGCCCGAGCCCGACCTATAGAAAGAGAATTAAGCTTCTTGCCAAGTCCTAAGCCAACACAGCTGCTCTGGTCATATCACCTTCTCTTTGAGGTCATGGGCTTGAGTCCCCGCATTGCTGCTCCCTCCCTCCCTCATAAATATATATAAATATATATATTTGGGCGGGATGGGAATATCAGCTCTCAAGCACTAAGTGTAAATAAATAAATAAAAAAGAGACTGAGCACGGCCTATCTATTAATAACTGAACCCTATGCCCAAAGCCCAATCCATGAGCTCCCATAAAAAATAAAAAATAAAAAATAAAAAGTAAAAAATAAAAAATAAAAAATAAAAAAAATGCTCTACTTTTTAACAGAAACAATAAAAATGCTACTCTCACTTTTTGATTCGAGTACACCATTACTTTTATTCTCTGTTATATTGAACAGTTACTCCACTTCACCGGTAAAGTAAATTTACGATTTATTTTATTTATTGTGATTTGATATTATTCCATCCAATTGTTATTCACACATGTCCCTCCATCATATTGTGAACTAAGCCCAGACCCGTGACCCACCAACATGTAAATGAAGGAAAAAAAGCCTAAAAAATCGTTTTGCAGGATTGCCGCCGTATGCATCCGCGGTATTCCTGCAATTTCCAGTTTTCCTCCTCTCACAGAGGAGGAAAACTGGAAATTGCGAATTTATGAGGACGAAAACTGGAAAATGGGAATTTAACGCCCATGCCAGCAGCGTTAAGCTGCGTGAGTATCCAAATAAACCCCCAGGACCTTTCCATTTCCAATTAACATAAAATAGAATGAAAGAATCCACAGGTGCGTTTTTTCTTGGAGCTCATATATAGTGAACTCCCATATGATATGAATAGAGGGAAAAAAATCACACAAGCTGACTTTGGCAATTGACACATGTGGAATTGATTTTCTAGTCGTTTTAATGTTTATACTTCCCCATAAATAAAAGTAGAAATATATAAATGGTCATCAAATAACTTCCTCATAATTAAAGAATAAAATCCGAGATATCACTCTATTAAAGCAATTTGCTCCTGTCTACAACTCCATCCTCAAACCTTCCATCACTCGCAGTCTTTAATGATCACCGGTGTGATTCACTTGATAATAAATTCTTAAAAATTCAATTCAATGCAAACATAGGGGCCCTTAAGAGAACACACCTATGAAAGAAATTTTAAAAGCACTTAGTGTTATCACGTATGTAATCTAAAGCAATGACACGAGATTTTGCAATCTTGTAATCAACATCTAAACTTGGTTTTCGTTGACATGCTTAGATTTGGAAACTCTCTGGACCTAACCAACAAGCCGAAGGACTGATGGAACTGGTCAAATCAAGCACGAAAACAATTTAGGACCGTAGCTAAACACCACATAGTTGCTTACATGCACAGAAAATCAGTGATGTGTCGACTACTAGGGCATGTTTGTAGGGTTGCAAACGGAACGGTTCCGGATCGGAACCATAGTGGGCCCGGACACGTTTCTAAATAACGGTTCCGGATCCGGTCCTGACTCGGAACCTGTTTACTTGGTCCTAAACCCGGCTCCGATAGTAAAACCCAGATCCGGGTCCACCTAGAAGACTGGAATCTAGTTCCAAAATCGATTCTAATTTATCTTTTTCCTTCATTTTTCTTAAAACAAGCATATCATTCAGCTTATAACAGTGCGTCAAAGTCTACTGCCTCTAATATTGTATATAAAAATGTCCAAGAAAAAGTTGATTTTGAGGTACAATTTGCAATATCAAACGCTCATGAGCCGGGTCCCGGGTCCACATGTCGGAACCCGTTTGGACCCGGACCCGTTTATCAATCGGAACCTAAATTAGGTTACGGACCCGGCCCCGGACCCGTTTATGAATAATCGGAACCTAAAATAGGTTCCAGACCCGGTTTTTTTACAGGTCGGAACTTTCGGGTAATCGGATACCCGTTTGCAACCCTACACGTCTGCGAGTATAGGCTTTTTTCTCTTTTTGTCCAGTTGAAATGAAGGTTTCGCTGGTTTCACGTATATTCTCAACCGTAGATATTAGGATCTTTGGTTTCTTATGGTAACAATTATGCACCCTGTATAAAAGAATCAATAATTTCGTAGAACCCAAGATACATTTAGTTTGGAAATTTCTCAGAAAATATAGGCCGTGCATGGCCATGAGATTGTTAAACACATACATAGTTGTCATGGGCTGCATTCTCACTTTAAGACCAGCAAAAACGTTGTGCAATGCCTGGATTAAATAATATATGAAATAAGAAAGAGAAGGTTAAACGATCGTAACAGAATGGTGAGTCAAATATATGTTGAATGTAATGAAAATAGATAGAGAGCTGTCAAAAGCAGTCTAAGAATGTCTCTTCTCTTTTTCTAGGCGATTCTAACGGGAAACGCCCCATATATAGGATTCCTGCTGACCAAAAAGGCCAGACACAAGTTAGCCCTAGCTAGCGCAAGCCTTTGAGAGTCCTTTTCGCCAACTCAGATAGGCCTACTCGGGAGACGGAGAGTGGTCTAGTTCGGACTAGATCAATTTGGTTAACCTATAATCATCCTAAATTGAGGCAAGCATGCCCTTACTGAATCTATTTTTCCATGTTCCGTCCATCTTGTACTTGGTTTGAGAGAGCCCATTCCGCTGCTACCTATTCCATAGTGATACCCACACGTCACCTGCAAGGATCCGATCCAAAAAGCCCAGATGTTGCTGATTTTTAAAGTAGGATTTAGTCACGAGTGGACACAGCCCTATTCGTGGACTTCTCACTCACGAACTATTTCATATTTTGTCAGCTTACTTTACCAGTTAAGTAAAGTGAAGGGCTAATACGAGAGACATTAAAAAGATAGGGTCAAGTAAAAAAAAAATATTAGGTTTCGAATACCATCTCTTCCATGAAAAAAAAAGGTTAAAAGGACACTCTCTCATGCAAGAGAATGATAGAAAAAGACTAGGGGTGTTCGTTGACGAGGCAGGGCTATTACGAGGAATGCCCAACAGCCACTTCTAAACTAGAAGCCTAAACCTGGCCCAAGCATGAGTCATGCCTGAAGTTGTTGGCCCGAACCCAAGCCGCATGGAAATGATGAAGCCCGAGCCCGACCTATAGAAAGAGAATTAAGCTTCTTGCCAAGTCCTAAGCCAACACAGCTGCTCTGGTCATATCACCTTCTCTTTGAGGTCATGGGCTTGAGTCCCCGCATTGCTGCTCCCTCCCTCCCTCATAAATATATATAAATATATATATTTGGGCGGGATGGGAATATCAGCTCTCAAGCACTAAGTGTAAATAAATAAATAAAAAAGAGACTGAGCACGGCCTATCTATTAATAACTGAACCCTATGCCCAAAGCCCAATCCATGAGCTCCCATAAAAAATAAAAAATAAAAAATAAAAAGTAAAAAATAAAAAATAAAAAATAAAAAAAATGCTCTACTTTTTAACAGAAACAATAAAAATGCTACTCTCACTTTTTGATTCGAGTACACCATTACTTTTATTCTCTGTTATATTGAACAGTTACTCCACTTCACCGGTAAAGTAAATTTACGATTTATTTTATTTATTGTGATTTGATATTATTCCATCCAATTGTTATTCACACATGTCCCTCCATCATATTGTGAACTAAGCCCAGACCCGTGACCCACCAACATGTAAATGAAGGAAAAAAAGCCTAAAAAATCGTTTTGCAGGATTGCCGCCGTATGCATCCGCGGTATTCCTGCAATTTCCAGTTTTCCTCCTCTCACAGAGGAGGAAAACTGGAAATTGCGAATTTATGAGGACGAAAACTGGAAAATGGGAATTTAACGCCCATGCCAGCAGCGTTAAGCTGCGTGAGTATCCAAATAAACCCCCAGGACCTTTCCATTTCCAATTAACATAAAATAGAATGAAAGAATCCACAGGTGCGTTTTTTCTTGGAGCTCATATATAGTGAACTCCCATATGATATGAATAGAGGGAAAAAAATCACACAAGCTGACTTTGGCAATTGACACATGTGGAATTGATTTTCTAGTCGTTTTAATGTTTATACTTCCCCATAAATAAAAGTAGAAATATATAAATGGTCATCAAATAACTTCCTCATAATTAAAGAATAAAATCCGAGATATCACTCTATTAAAGCAATTTGCTCCTGTCTACAACTCCATCCTCAAACCTTCCATCACTCGCAGTCTTTAATGATCACCGGTGTGATTCACTTGATAATAAATTCTTAAAAATTCAATTCAATGCAAACATAGGGGCCCTTAAGAGAACACACCTATGAAAGAAATTTTAAAAGCACTTAGTGTTATCACGTATGTAATCTAAAGCAATGACACGAGATTTTGCAATCTTGTAATCAACATCTAAACTTGGTTTTCGTTGACATGCTTAGATTTGGAAACTCTCTGGACCTAACCAACAAGCCGAAGGACTGATGGAACTGGTCAAATCAAGCACGAAAACAATTTAGGACCGTAGCTAAACACCACATAGTTGCTTACATGCACAGAAAATCAGTGATGTGTCGACTACTAGGGCATGTTTGTAGGGTTGCAAACGGAACGGTTCCGGATCGGAACCATAGTGGGCCCGGACACGTTTCTAAATAACGGTTCCGGATCCGGTCCTGACTCGGAACCTGTTTACTTGGTCCTAAACCCGGCTCCGATAGTAAAACCCAGATCCGGGTCCACCTAGAAGACTGGAATCTAGTTCCAAAATCGATTCTAATTTATCTTTTTCCTTCATTTTTCTTAAAACAAGCATATCATTCAGCTTATAACAGTGCGTCAAAGTCTACTGCCTCTAATATTGTATATAAAAATGTCCAAGAAAAAGTTGATTTTGAGGTACAATTTGCAATATCAAACGCTCATGAGCCGGGTCCCGGGTCCACATGTCGGAACCCGTTTGGACCCGGACCCGTTTATCAATCGGAACCTAAATTAGGTTACGGACCCGGCCCCGGACCCGTTTATGAATAATCGGAACCTAAAATAGGTTCCAGACCCGGTTTTTTTACAGGTCGGAACTTTCGGGTAATCGGATACCCGTTTGCAACCCTACACGTCTGCGAGTATAGGCTTTTTTCTCTTTTTGTCCAGTTGAAATGAAGGTTTCGCTGGTTTCACGTATATTCTCAACCGTAGATATTAGGATCTTTGGTTTCTTATGGTAACAATTATGCACCCTGTATAAAAGAATCAATAATTTCGTAGAACCCAAGATACATTTAGTTTGGAAATTTCTCAGAAAATATAGGCCGTGCATGGCCATGAGATTGTTAAACACATACATAGTTGTCATGGGCTGCATTCTCACTTTAAGACCAGCAAAAACGTTGTGCAATGCCTGGATTAAATAATATATGAAATAAGAAAGAGAAGGTTAAACGATCGTAACAGAATGGTGAGTCAAATATATGTTGAATGTAATGAAAATAGATAGAGAGCTGTCAAAAGCAGTCTAAGAATGTCTCTTCTCTTTTTCTAGGCGATTCTAACGGGAAACGCCCCATATATAGGATTCCTGCTGACCAAAAAGGCCAGACACAAGTTAGCCCTAGCTAGCGCAAGCCTTTGAGAGTCCTTTTCGCCAACTCAGATAGGCCTACTCGGGAGACGGAGAGTGGTCTAGTTCGGACTAGATCAATTTGGTTAACCTATAATCATCCTAAATTGAGGCAAGCATGCCCTTACTGAATCTATTTTTCCATGTTCCGTCCATCTTGTACTTGGTTTGAGAGAGCCCATTCCGCTGCTACCTATTCCATAGTGATACCCACACGTCACCTGCAAGGATCCGATCCAAAAAGCCCAGATGTTGCTGATTTTTAAAGTAGGATTTAGTCACGAGTGGACACAGCCCTATTCGTGGACTTCTCACTCACGAACTATTTCATATTTTGTCAGCTTACTTTACCAGTTAAGTAAAGTGAAGGGCTAATACGAGAGACATTAAAAAGATAGGGTCAAGTAAAAAAAAAATATTAGGTTTCGAATACCATCTCTTCCATGAAAAAAAAAGGTTAAAAGGACACTCTCTCATGCAAGAGAATGATAGAAAAAGACTAGGGGTGTTCGTTGACGAGGCAGGGCTATTACGAGGAATGCCCAACAGCCACTTCTAAACTAGAAGCCTAAACCTGGCCCAAGCATGAGTCATGCCTGAAGTTGTTGGCCCGAACCCAAGCCGCATGGAAATGATGAAGCCCGAGCCCGACCTATAGAAAGAGAATTAAGCTTCTTGCCAAGTCCTAAGCCAACACAGCTGCTCTGGTCATATCACCTTCTCTTTGAGGTCATGGGCTTGAGTCCCCGCATTGCTGCTCCCTCCCTCCCTCATAAATATATATAAATATATATATTTGGGCGGGATGGGAATATCAGCTCTCAAGCACTAAGTGTAAATAAATAAATAAAAAAGAGACTGAGCACGGCCTATCTATTAATAACTGAACCCTATGCCCAAAGCCCAATCCATGAGCTCCCATAAAAAATAAAAAATAAAAAATAAAAAGTAAAAAATAAAAAATAAAAAATAAAAAAAATGCTCTACTTTTTAACAGAAACAATAAAAATGCTACTCTCACTTTTTGATTCGAGTACACCATTACTTTTATTCTCTGTTATATTGAACAGTTACTCCACTTCACCGGTAAAGTAAATTTACGATTTATTTTATTTATTGTGATTTGATATTATTCCATCCAATTGTTATTCACACATGTCCCTCCATCATATTGTGAACTAAGCCCAGACCCGTGACCCACCAACATGTAAATGAAGGAAAAAAAGCCTAAAAAATCGTTTTGCAGGATTGCCGCCGTATGCATCCGCGGTATTCCTGCAATTTCCAGTTTTCCTCCTCTCACAGAGGAGGAAAACTGGAAATTGCGAATTTATGAGGACGAAAACTGGAAAATGGGAATTTAACGCCCATGCCAGCAGCGTTAAGCTGCGTGAGTATCCAAATAAACCCCCAGGACCTTTCCATTTCCAATTAACATAAAATAGAATGAAAGAATCCACAGGTGCGTTTTTTCTTGGAGCTCATATATAGTGAACTCCCATATGATATGAATAGAGGGAAAAAAATCACACAAGCTGACTTTGGCAATTGACACATGTGGAATTGATTTTCTAGTCGTTTTAATGTTTATACTTCCCCATAAATAAAAGTAGAAATATATAAATGGTCATCAAATAACTTCCTCATAATTAAAGAATAAAATCCGAGATATCACTCTATTAAAGCAATTTGCTCCTGTCTACAACTCCATCCTCAAACCTTCCATCACTCGCAGTCTTTAATGATCACCGGTGTGATTCACTTGATAATAAATTCTTAAAAATTCAATTCAATGCAAACATAGGGGCCCTTAAGAGAACACACCTATGAAAGAAATTTTAAAAGCACTTAGTGTTATCACGTATGTAATCTAAAGCAATGACACGAGATTTTGCAATCTTGTAATCAACATCTAAACTTGGTTTTCGTTGACATGCTTAGATTTGGAAACTCTCTGGACCTAACCAACAAGCCGAAGGACTGATGGAACTGGTCAAATCAAGCACGACAACAATTTAGGACCGTAGCTAAACACCACATAGTTGCTTACATGCACAGAAAATCAGTGATGTGTCGACTACTAGGGCATGTTTGTAGGGTTGCAAACGGAACGGTTCCGGATCGGAACCATAGTGGGCCCGGACACGTTTCTAAATAACGGTTCCGGATCCGGTCCTGACTCGGAACCTGTTTACTTGGTCCTAAACCCGGCTCCGATAGGAAAACCCAGATCCGGGTCCACCTAGAAGACTGGAATCTAGTTCCAAAATCGATTCTAATTTATCTTTTTCCTTCATTTTTCTTAAAACAAGCATATCATTCAGCTTATAACAGTGCGTCAAAGTCTACTGCCTCTAATATTGTATATAAAAATGTCCAAGAAAAAGTTGATTTTGAGGTACAATTTGCAATATCAAACGCTCATGAGCCGGGTCCCGGGTCCACATGTCGGAACCCGTTTGGACCCGGACCCGTTTATCAATCGGAACCTAAATTAGGTTACGGACCCGGCCCCGGACCCGTTTATGAATAATCGGAACCTAAAATAGGTTCCAGACCCGGTTTTTTTACAGGTCGGAACTTTCGGGTAATCGGATACCCGTTTGCAACCCTACACGTCTGCGAGTATAGGCTTTTTTCTCTTTTTGTCCAGTTGAAATGAAGGTTTCGCTGGTTTCACGTATATTCTCAACCGTAGATATTAGGATCTTTGGTTTCTTATGGTAACAATTATGCACCCTGTATAAAAGAATCAATAATTTCGTAGAACCCAAGATACATTTAGTTTGGAAATTTCTCAGAAAATTTAGGCCGTGCATGGCCATGAGATTGTTAAACACATACATAGTTGTCATGGGCTGCATTCTCACTTTAAGACCAGCAAAAACGTTGTGCAATGCCTGGATTAAATAATATATGAAATAAGAAAGAGAAGGTTAAACGATCGTAACAGAATGGTGAGTCAAATATATGTTGAATGTAATGAAAATAGATAGAGAGCTGTCAAAAGCAGTCTAAGAATGTCTCTTCTCTTTTTCTAGGCGATTCTAACGGGAAACGCCCCATATATAGGATTCCTGCTGACCAAAAAGGCCAGACACAAGTTAGCCCTAGCTAGCGCAAGCCTTTGAGAGTCCTTTTCGCCAACTCAGATAGGCCTACTCGGGAGACGGAGAGTGGTCTAGTTCGGACTAGATCAATTTGGTTAACCTATAATCATCCTAAATTGAGGCAAGCATGCCCTTACTGAATCTATTTTTCCATGTTCCGTCCATCTTGTACTTGGTTTGAGAGAGCCCATTCCGCTGCTACCTATTCCATAGTGATACCCACACGTCACCTGCAAGGATCCGATCCAAAAAGCCCAGATGTTGCTGATTTTTAAAGTAGGATTTAGTCACGAGTGGACACAGCCCTATTCGTGGACTTCTCACTCACGAACTATTTCATATTTTGTCAGCTTACTTTACCAGTTAAGTAAAGTGAAGGGCTAAGAAGAGAGACATTAAAAAGATAGGGTCAAGTAAAAAAAAAATATTAGGTTTCGAATACCATCTCTTCCATGAAAAAAAAAGGTTAAAAGGACACTCTCTCATGCAAGAGAATGATAGAAAAAGACTAGGGGTGTTCGTTGACGAGGCAGGGCTATTCCGAGGAATGCCCAACAGCCACTTCTAAACTAGAAGCCTAAACCTGGCCCAAGCATGAGTCATGCCTGAAGTTGTTGGCCCGAACCCAAGCCGCATGGGAATGATGAAGCCCGAGCCCGACCTATAGAAAGAGAATTAAGCTTCTTGCCAAGTCCTAAGCCAACACAGCTGCTCTGGTCATATCACCTTCTCTTTGAGGTCATGGGCTTGAGTCCCCGCATTGCTGCTCCCTCCCTCCCTCATAAATATATATAAATATATATATTTGGGCGGGATGGGAATATCAGCTCTCAAGCACTAAGTGTAAATAAATAAATAAAAAAGAGACTGAGCACGGCCTATCTATTAATAACTGAACCCTATGCCCAAAGCCCAATCCATGAGCTCCCATAAAAAATAAAAAATAAAAAATAAAAAATAAAAAATAAAAAAAATGCTCTACTTTTTAACAGAAACAATAAAAATGCTACTCTCACTTTTTGATTCGAGTACACCATTACTTTTATTCTCTGTTATATTGAACAGTTACTCCACTTCACCGGTAAAGTAAATTTACGATTTATTTTATTTATTGTGATTTGATATTATTCCATCCAATTGTTATTCACACATGTCCCTCCATCATATTGTGAACTAAGCCCAGACCCGTGACCCACCAACATGTAAATGAAGGAAAAAAAGCCTAAAAAATCGTTTTGCAGGATTGCCGCCGTATGCATCCGCGGTATTCCTGCAATTTCCAGTTTTCCTCCTCTCACAGAGGAGGAAAACTGGAAATTGCGAATTTATGAGGACGAAAACTGGAAAATGGGAATTTAACGCCCATGCCAGCAGCGTTAAGCTGCGTGAGTATCCAAATAAAGTCCCAGGACCTTTCCATTTCCAATTAACATAAAATAGAATGAAAGAATCCACAGGTGCGTTTTTTCTTGGAGCTCATATATAGTGAACTCCCATATGATATGAATAGAGGGAAAAAAATCACACAAGCTGACTTTGGCAATTGACACATGTGGAATTGATTTTCTAGTCGTTTTAATGTTTATACTTCCCCATAAATAAAAGTAGAAATATATAAATGGTCATCAAATAACTTCCTCATAATTAAAGAATAAAATCCGAGATATCACTCTATTAAAGCAATTTGCTCCTGTCTACAACTCCATCCTCAAACCTTCCATCACTCGCAGTCTTTAATGATCACCGGTGTGATTCACTTGATAATAAATTCTTAAAAATTCAATTCAATGCAAACATAGGGGCCCTTAAGAGAACACACCTATGAAAGAAATTTTAAAAGCACTTAGTGTTATCACGTATGTAATCTAAAGCAATGACACGAGATTTTGCAATCTTGTAATCAACATCTAAACTTGGTTTTCGTTGACATGCTTAGATTTGGAAACTCTCTGGACCTAACCAACAAGCCGAAGGACTGATGGAACTGGTCAAATCAAGCACGACAACAATTTAGGACCGTAGCTAAACACCACATAGTTGCTTACATGCACAGAAAATCAGTGATGTGTCGACTACTAGGGCATGTTTGTAGGGTTGCAAACGGAACGGTTCCGGATCGGAACCATAGTGGGCCCGGACACGTTTCTAAATAACGGTTCCGGATCCGGTCCTGACTCGGAACCTGTTTACTTGGTCCTAAACCCGGCTCCGATAGGAAAACCCAGATCCGGGTCCACCTAGAAGACTGGAATCTAGTTCCAAAATCGATTCTAATTTATCTTTTTCCTTCATTTTTCTTAAAACAAGCATATCATTCAGCTTATAACAGTGCGTCAAAGTCTACTGCCTCTAATATTGTATATAAAAATGTCCAAGAAAAAGTTGATTTTGAGGTACAATTTGCAATATCAAACGCTCATGAGCCGGGTCCCGGGTCCACATGTCGGAACCCGTTTGGACCCGGACCCGTTTATCAATCGGAACCTAAATTAGGTTACGGACCCGGCCCCGGACCCGTTTATGAATAATCGGAACCTAAAATAGGTTCCAGACCCGGTTTTTTCACAGGTCGGAACTTTCGGGTAATCGGATACCCGTTTGCAACCCTACACGTCTGCGAGTATAGGCTTTTTTCTCTTTTTGTCCAGTTGAAATGAAGGTTTCGCTGGTTTCACGTATATTCTCAACCGTAGATATTAGGATCTTTGGTTTCTTATGGTAACAATTATGCACCCTGTATAAAAGAATCAATAATTTCGTAGAACCCAAGATACATTTAGTTTGGAAATTTCTCAGAAAATTTAGGCCGTGCATGGCCATGAGATTGTTAAACACATACATAGTTGTCATGGGCTGCATTCTCACTTTAAGACCAGCAAAAACGTTGTGCAATGCCTGGATTAAATAATATATGAAATAAGAAAGAGAAGGTTAAACGATCGTAACAGAATGGTGAGTCAAATATATGTTGAATGTAATGAAAATAGATAGAGAGCTGTCAAAAGCAGTCTAAGAATGTCTCTTCTCTTTTTCTAGGCGATTCTAACGGGAAACGCCCCATATATAGGATTCCTGCTGACCAAAAAGGCCAGACACAAGTTAGCCCTAGCTAGCGCAAGCCTTTGAGAGTCCTTTTCGCCAACTCAGATAGGCCTACTCGGGAGACGGAGAGTGGTCTAGTTCGGACTAGATCAATTTGGTTAACCTATAATCATCCTAAATTGAGGCAAGCATGCCCTTACTGAATCTATTTTTCCATGTTCCGTCCATCTTGTACTTGGTTTGAGAGAGCCCATTCCGCTGCTACCTATTCCATAGTGATACCCACACGTCACCTGCAAGGATCCGATCCAAAAAGCCCAGATGTTGCTGATTTTTAAAGTAGGATTTAGTCACGAGTGGACACAGCCCTATTCGTGGACTTCTCACTCACGAACTATTTCATATTTTGTCAGCTTACTTTACCAGTTAAGTAAAGTGAAGGGCTAATACGAGAGACATTAAAAAGATAGGGTCAAGTAAAAAAAAAATATTAGGTTTCGAATACCATCTCTTCCATGAAAAAAAAAGGTTAAAAGGACACTCTCTCATGCAAGAGAATGATAGAAAAAGACTAGGGGTGTTCGTTGACGAGGCAGGGCTATTCCGAGGAATGCCCAACAGCCACTTCTAAACTAGAAGCCTAAACCTGGCCCAAGCATGAGTCATGCCTGAAGTTGTTGGCCCGAACCCAAGCCGCATGGGAATGATGAAGCCCGAGCCCGACCTATAGAAAGAGAATTAAGCTTCTTGCCAAGTCCTAAGCCAACACAGCTGCTCTGGTCATATCACCTTCTCTTTGAGGTCATGGGCTTGAGTCCCCGCATTGCTGCTCCCTCCCTCCCTCATAAATATATATAAATATATATATTTGGGCGGGATGGGAATATCAGCTCTCAAGCACTAAGTGTAAATAAATAAATAAAAAAGAGACTGAGCACGGCCTATCTATTAATAACTGAACCCTATGCCCAAAGCCCAATCCATGAGCTCCCATAAAAAATAAAAAATAAAAAAAATGCTCTACTTTTTAACAGAAACAATAAAAATGCTACTCTCACTTTTTGATTCGAGTACACCATTACTTTTATTCTCTGTTATATTGAACAGTTACTCCACTTCACCGGTAAAGTAAATTTACGATTTATTTTATTTATTGTGATTTGATATTATTCCATCCAATTGTTATTCACACATGTCCCTCCATCATATTGTGAACTAAGCCCAGACCCGTGACCCACCAACATGTAAATGAAGGAAAAAAAGCCTAAAAAATCGTTTTGCAGGATTGCCGCCGTATGCATCCGCGGTATTCCTGCAATTTCCAGTTTTCCTCCTCTCACAGAGGAGGAAAACTGGAAATTGCGAATTTATGAGGACGAAAACTGGAAAATGGGAATTTAACGCCCATGCCAGCAGCGTTAAGCTGCGTGAGTATCCAAATAAAGTCCCAGGACCTTTCCATTTCCAATTAACATAAAATAGAATGAAAGAATCCACAGGTGCGTTTTTTCTTGGAGCTCATATATAGTGAACTCCCATATGATATGAATAGAGGGAAAAAAATCACACAAGCTGACTTTGGCAATTGACACATGTGGAATTGATTTTCTAGTCGTTTTAATGTTTATACTTCCCCATAAATAAAAGTAGAAATATATAAATGGTCATCAAATAACTTCCTCATAATTAAAGAATAAAATCCGAGATATCACTCTATTAAAGCAATTTGCTCCTGTCTACAACTCCATCCTCAAACCTTCCATCACTCGCAGTCTTTAATGATCACCGGTGTGATTCACTTGATAATAAATTCTTAAAAATTCAATTCAATGCAAACATAGGGGCCCTTAAGAGAACACACCTATGAAAGAAATTTTAAAAGCACTTAGTGTTATCACGTATGTAATCTAAAGCAATGACACGAGATTTTGCAATCTTGTAATCAACATCTAAACTTGGTTTTCGTTGACATGCTTAGATTTGGAAACTCTCTGGACCTAACCAACAAGCCGAAGGACTGATGGAACTGGTCAAATCAAGCACGACAACAATTTAGGACCGTAGCTAAACACCACATAGTTGCTTACATGCACAGAAAATCAGTGATGTGTCGACTACTAGGGCATGTTTGTAGGGTTGCAAACGGAACGGTTCCGGATCGGAACCATAGTGGGCCCGGACACATTTCTAAATAACGGTTCCGGATCCGGTCCTGACTCGGAACCTGTTTACTTGGTCCTAAACCCGGCTCCGATAGGAAAACCCAGATCCGGGTCCACCTAGAAGACTGGAATCTAGTTCCAAAATCGATTCTAATTTATCTTTTTCCTTCATTTTTCTTAAAACAAACATATCATTCAGCTTATAACAGTGCGTCAAAGTCTACTGCCTCTAATATTGTATATAAAAATGTCCAAGAAAAAGTTGATTTTGAGGTACAATTTGCAATATCAAACGCTCATGAGCCGGGTCCCGGGTCCACATGTCGGAACCCGTTTGGACCCGGACCCGTTTATCAATCGGAACCTAAATTAGGTTACGGACCCGGCCCCGGACCCGTTTATGAATAATCGGAACCTAAAATAGGTTCCAGACCCGGTTTTTTCACAGGTCGGAACTTTCGGGTAATCGGATACCCGTTTGCAACCCTACACGTCTGCGAGTATAGGCTTTTTTCTCTTTTTGTCCAGTTGAAATGAAGGTTTCGCTGGTTTCACGTATATTCTCAACCGTAGATATTAGGATCTTTGGTTTCTTATGGTAACAATTATGCACCCTGTATAAAAGAATCAATAATTTCGTAGAACCCAAGATACATTTAGTTTGGAAATTTCTCAGAAAATTTAGGCCGTGCATGGCCATGAGATTGTTAAACACATACATAGTTGTCATGGGCTGCATTCTCACTTTAAGACCAGCAAAAACGTTGTGCAATGCCTGGATTAAATAATATATGAAATAAGAAAGAGAAGGTTAAACGATCGTAACAGAATGGTGAGTCAAATATATGTTGAATGTAATGAAAATAGATAGAGAGCTGTCAAAAGCAGTCTAAGAATGTCTCTTCTCTTTTTCTAGGCGATTCTAACGGGAAACGCCCCATATATAGGATTCCTGCTGACCAAAAAGGCCAGACACAAGTTAGCCCTAGCTAGCGCAAGCCTTTGAGAGTCCTTTTCGCCAACTCAGATAGGCCTACTCGGGAGACGGAGAGTGGTCTAGTTCGGACTAGATCAATTTGGTTAACCTATAATCATCCTAAATTGAGGCAAGCATGCCCTTACTGAATCTATTTTTCCATGTTCCGTCCATCTTGTACTTGGTTTGAGAGAGCCCATTCCGCTGCTACCTATTCCATAGTGATACCCACACGTCACCTGCAAGGATCCGATCCAAAAAGCCCAGATGTTGCTGATTTTTAAAGTAGGATTTAGTCACGAGTGGACACAGCCCTATTCGTGGACTTCTCACTCACGAACTATTTCATATTTTGTCAGCTTACTTTACCAGTTAAGTAAAGTGAAGGGCTAATACGAGAGACATTAAAAAGATAGGGTCAAGTAAAAAAAAAATATTAGGTTTCGAATACCATCTCTTCCATGAAAAAAAAAGGTTAAAAGGACACTCTCTCATGCAAGAGAATGATAGAAAAAGACTAGGGGTGTTCGTTGACGAGGCAGGGCTATTCCGAGGAATGCCCAACAGCCACTTCTAAACTAGAAGCCTAAACCTGGCCCAAGCATGAGTCATGCCTGAAGTTGTTGGCCCGAACCCAAGCCGCATGGGAATGATGAAGCCCGAGCCCGACCTATAGAAAGAGAATTAAGCTTCTTGCCAAGTCCTAAGCCAACACAGCTGCTCTGGTCATATCACCTTCTCTTTGAGGTCATGGGCTTGAGTCCCCGCATTGCTGCTCCCTCCCTCCCTCATAAATATATATAAATATATATATTTGGGCGGGATGGGAATATCAGCTCTCAAGCACTAAGTGTAAATAAATAAATAAAAAAGAGACTGAGCACGGCCTATCTATTAATAACTGAACCCTATGCCCAAAGCCCAATCCATGAGCTCCCATAAAAAATAAAAAATAAAAAAAATGCTCTACTTTTTAACAGAAACAATAAAAATGCTACTCTCACTTTTTGATTCGAGTACACCATTACTTTTATTCTCTGTTATATTGAACAGTTACTCCACTTCACCGGTAAAGTAAATTTACGATTTATTTTATTTATTGTGATTTGATATTATTCCATCCAATTGTTATTCACACATGTCCCTCCATCATATTGTGAACTAAGCCCAGACCCGTGACCCACCAACATGTAAATGAAGGAAAAAAAGCCTAAAAAATCGTTTTGCAGGATTGCCGCCGTATGCATCCGCGGTATTCCTGCAATTTCCAGTTTTCCTCCTCTCACAGAGGAGGAAAACTGGAAATTGCGAATTTATGAGGACGAAAACTGGAAAATGGGAATTTAACGCCCATGCCAGCAGCGTTAAGCTGCGTGAGTATCCAAATAAAGTCCCAGGACCTTTCCATTTCCAATTAACATAAAATAGAATGAAAGAATCCACAGGTGCGTTTTTTCTTGGAGCTCATATATAGTGAACTCCCATATGATATGAATAGAGGGAAAAAAATCACACAAGCTGACTTTGGCAATTGACACATGTGGAATTGATTTTCTAGTCGTTTTAATGTTTATACTTCCCCATAAATAAAAGTAGAAATATATAAATGGTCATCAAATAACTTCCTCATAATTAAAGAATAAAATCCGAGATATCACTCTATTAAAGCAATTTGCTCCTGTCTACAACTCCATCCTCAAACCTTCCATCACTCGCAGTCTTTAATGATCACCGGTGTGATTCACTTGATAATAAATTCTTAAAAATTCAATTCAATGCAAACATAGGGGCCCTTAAGAGAACACACCTATGAAAGAAATTTTAAAAGCACTTAGTGTTATCACGTATGTAATCTAAAGCAATGACACGAGATTTTGCAATCTTGTAATCAACATCTAAACTTGGTTTTCGTTGACATGCTTAGATTTGGAAACTCTCTGGACCTAACCAACAAGCCGAAGGACTGATGGAACTGGTCAAATCAAGCACGACAACAATTTAGGACCGTAGCTAAACACCACATAGTTGCTTACATGCACAGAAAATCAGTGATGTGTCGACTACTAGGGCATGTTTGTAGGGTTGCAAACGGAACGGTTCCGGATCGGAACCATAGTGGGCCCGGACACGTTTCTAAATAACGGTTCCGGATCCGGTCCTGACTCGGAACCTGTTTACTTGGTCCTAAACCCGGCTCCGATAGGAAAACCCAGATCCGGGTCCACCTAGAAGACTGGAATCTAGTTCCAAAATCGATTCTAATTTATCTTTTTCCTTCATTTTTCTTAAAACAAGCATATCATTCAGCTTATAACAGTGCGTCAAAGTCTACTGCCTCTAATATTGTATATAAAAATGTCCAAGAAAAAGTTGATTTTGAGGTACAATTTGCAATATCAAACGCTCATGAGCCGGGTCCCGGGTCCACATGTCGGAACCCGTTTGGACCCGGACCCGTTTATCAATCGGAACCTAAATTAGGTTACGGACCCGGCCCCGGACCCGTTTATGAATAATCGGAACCTAAAATAGGTTCCAGACCCGGTTTTTTTACAGGTCGGAACTTTCGGGTAATCGGATACCCGTTTGCAACCCTACACGTCTGCGAGTATAGGCTTTTTTCTCTTTTTGTCCAGTTGAAATGAAGGTTTCGCTGGTTTCACGTATATTCTCAACCGTAGATATTAGGATCTTTGGTTTCTTATGGTAACAATTATGCACCCTGTATAAAAGAATCAATAATTTCGTAGAACCCAAGATACATTTAGTTTGGAAATTTCTCAGAAAATTTAGGCCGTGCATGGCCATGAGATTGTTAAACACATACATAGTTGTCATGGGCTGCATTCTCACTTTAAGACCAGCAAAAACGTTGTGCAATGCCTGGATTAAATAATATATGAAATAAGAAAGAGAAGGTTAAACGATCGTAACAGAATGGTGAGTCAAATATATGTTGAATGTAATGAAAATAGATAGAGAGCTGTCAAAAGCAGTCTAAGAATGTCTCTTCTCTTTTTCTAGGCGATTCTAACGGGAAACGCCCCATATATAGGATTCCTGCTGACCAAAAAGGCCAGACACAAGTTAGCCCTAGCTAGCGCAAGCCTTTGAGAGTCCTTTTCGCCAACTCAGATAGGCCTACTCGGGAGACGGAGAGTGGTCTAGTTCGGACTAGATCAATTTGGTTAACCTATAATCATCCTAAATTGAGGCAAGCATGCCCTTACTGAATCTATTTTTCCATGTTCCGTCCATCTTGTACTTGGTTTGAGAGAGCCCATTCCGCTGCTACCTATTCCATAGTGATACCCACACGTCACCTGCAACGATCCGATCCAAAAAGCCCAGATGTTGCTGATTTTTAAAGTAGGATTTAGTCACGAGTGGACACAGCCCTATTCGTGGACTTCTCACTCACGAACTATTTCATATTTTGTCAGCTTACTTTACCAGTTAAGTAAAGTGAAGGGCTAATACGAGAGACATTAAAAAGATAGGGTCAAGTAAAAAAAAAATATTAGGTTTCGAATACCATCTCTTCCATGAAAAAAAAAGGTTAAAAGGACACTCTCTCATGCAAGAGAATGATAGAAAAAGACTAGGGGTGTTCGTTGACGAGGCAGGGCTATTCCGAGGAATGCCCAACAGCCACTTCTAAACTAGAAGCCTAAACCTGGCCCAAGCATGAGTCATGCCTGAAGTTGTTGGCCCGAACCCAAGCCGCATGGGAATGATGAAGCCCGAGCCCGACCTATAGAAAGAGAATTAAGCTTCTTGCCAAGTCCTAAGCCAACACAGCTGCTCTGGTCATATCACCTTCTCTTTGAGGTCATGGGCTTGAGTCCCCGCATTGCTGCTCCCTCCCTCCCTCATAAATATATATAAATATATATATTTGGGCGGGATGGGAATATCAGCTCTCAAGCACTAAGTGTAAATAAATAAATAAAAAAGAGACTGAGCACGGCCTATCTATTAATAACTGAACCCTATGCCCAAAGCCCAATCCATGAGCTCCCATAAAAAATAAAAAATAAAAAAAATGCTCTACTTTTTAACAGAAACAATAAAAATGCTACTCTCACTTTTTGATTCGAGTACACCATTACTTTTATTCTCTGTTATATTGAACAGTTACTCCACTTCACCGGTAAAGTAAATTTACGATTTATTTTATTTATTGTGATTTGATATTATTCCATCCAATTGTTATTCACACATGTCCCTCCATCATATTGTGAACTAAGCCCAGACCCGTGACCCACCAACATGTAAATGAAGGAAAAAAAGCCTAAAAAATCGTTTTGCAGGATTGCCGCCGTATGCATCCGCGGTATTCCTGCAATTTCCAGTTTTCCTCCTCTCACAGAGGAGGAAAACTGGAAATTGCGAATTTATGAGGACGAAAACTGGAAAATGGGAATTTAACGCCCATGCCAGCAGCGTTAAGCTGCGTGAGTATCCAAATAAAGTCCCAGGACCTTTCCATTTCCAATTAACATAAAATAGAATGAAAGAATCCACAGGTGCGTTTTTTCTTGGAGCTCATATATAGTGAACTCCCATATGATATGAATAGAGGGAAAAAAATCACACAAGCTGACTTTGGCAATTGACACATGTGGAATTGATTTTCTAGTCGTTTTAATGTTTATACTTCCCCATAAATAAAAGTAGAAATATATAAATGGTCATCAAATAACTTCCTCATAATTAAAGAATAAAATCCGAGATATCACTCTATTAAAGCAATTTGCTCCTGTCTACAACTCCATCCTCAAACCTTCCATCACTCGCAGTCTTTAATGATCACCGGTGTGATTCACTTGATAATAAATTCTTAAAAATTCAATTCAATGCAAACATAGGGGCCCTTAAGAGAACACACCTATGAAAGAAATTTTAAAAGCACTTAGTGTTATCACGTATGTAATCTAAAGCAATGACACGAGATTTTGCAATCTTGTAATCAACATCTAAACTTGGTTTTCGTTGACATGCTTAGATTTGGAAACTCTCTGGACCTAACCAACAAGCCGAAGGACTGATGGAACTGGTCAAATCAAGCACGACAACAATTTAGGACCGTAGCTAAACACCACATAGTTGCTTACATGCACAGAAAATCAGTGATGTGTCGACTACTAGGGCATGTTTGTAGGGTTGCAAACGGAACGGTTCCGGATCGGAACCATAGTGGGCCCGGACACGTTTCTAAATAACGGTTCCGGATCCGGTCCTGACTCGGAACCTGTTTACTTGGTCCTAAACCCGGCTCCGATAGGAAAACCCAGATCCGGGTCCACCTAGAAGACTGGAATCTAGTTCCAAAATCGATTCTAATTTATCTTTTTCCTTCATTTTTCTTAAAACAAGCATATCATTCAGCTTATAACAGTGCGTCAAAGTCTACTGCCTCTAATATTGTATATAAAAATGTCCAAGAAAAAGTTGATTTTGAGGTACAATTTGCAATATCAAACGCTCATGAGCCGGGTCCCGGGTCCACATGTCGGAACCCGTTTGGACCCGGACCCGTTTATCAATCGGAACCTAAATTAGGTTACGGACCCGGCCCCGGACCCGTTTATGAATAATCGGAACCTAAAATAGGTTCCAGACCCGGTTTTTTTACAGGTCGGAACTTTCGGGTAATCGGATACCCGTTTGCAACCCTACACGTCTGCGAGTATAGGGTTTTTTCTCTTTTTGTCCAGTTGAAATGAAGGTTTCGCTGGTTTCACGTATATTCTCAACCGTAGATATTAGGATCTTTGGTTTCTTATGGTAACAATTATGCACCCTGTATAAAAGAATCAATAATTTCGTAGAACCCAAGATACATTTAGTTTGGAAATTTCTCAGAAAATTTAGGCCGTGCATGGCCATGAGATTGTTAAACACATACATAGTTGTCATGGGCTGCATTCTCACTTTAAGACCAGCAAAAACGTTGTGCAATGCCTGGATTAAATAATATATGAAATAAGAAAGAGAAGGTTAAACGATCGTAACAGAATGGTGAGTCAAATATATGTTGAATGTAATGAAAATAGATAGAGAGCTGTCAAAAGCAGTCTAAGAATGTCTCTTCTCTTTTTCTAGGCGATTCTAACGGGAAACGCCCCATATATAGGATTCCTGCTGACCAAAAAGGCCAGACACAAGTTAGCCCTAGCTAGCGCAAGCCTTTGAGAGTCCTTTTCGCCAACTCAGATAGGCCTACTCGGGAGACGGAGAGTGGTCTAGTTCGGACTAGATCAATTTGGTTAACCTATAATCATCCTAAATTGAGGCAAGCATGCCCTTACTGAATCTATTTTTCCATGTTCCGTCCATCTTGTACTTGGTTTGAGAGAGCCCATTCCGCTGCTACCTATTCCATAGTGATACCCACACGTCACCTGCAAGGATCCGATCCAAAAAGCCCAGATGTTGCTGATTTTTAAAGTAGGATTTAGTCACGAGTGGACACAGCCCTATTCGTGGACTTCTCACTCACGAACTATTTCATATTTTGTCAGCTTACTTTACCAGTTAAGTAAAGTGAAGGGCTAATACGAGAGACATTAAAAAGATAGGGTCAAGTAAAAAAAAAATATTAGGTTTCGAATACCATCTCTTCCATGAAAAAAAAAGGTTAAAAGGACACTCTCTCATGCAAGAGAATGATAGAAAAAGACTAGGGGTGTTCGTTGACGAGGCAGGGCTATTCCGAGGAATGCCCAACAGCCACTTCTAAACTAGAAGCCTAAACCTGGCCCAAGCATGAGTCATGCCTGAAGTTGTTGGCCCGAACCCAAGCCGCATGGAAATGATGAAGCCCGAGCCCGACCTATAGAAAGAGAATTAAGCTTCTTGCCAAGTCCTAAGCCAACACAGCTGCTCTGGTCATATCACCTTCTCTTTGAGGTCATGGGCTTGAGTCCCCGCATTGCTGCTCCCTCCCTCCCTCATAAATATATATATAAATATATATATTTGGGCGGGATGGGAATATCAGCTCTCAAGCACTAAGTGTAAATAAATAAATAAAAAAGAGACTGAGCACGGCCTATCTATTAATAACTGAACCCTATGCCCAAAGCCCAATCCATGAGCTCCCATAAAAAATAAAAAATAAAAAATAAAAAATAAAAAATAAAAAATAAAAAAAATGCTCTACTTTTTAACAGAAACAATAAAAATGCTACTCTCAGTTTTTGATTCGAGTACACCATTACTTTTATTCTCTGTTATATTGAACAGTTACTCCACTTCACCGGTAAAGTAAATTTACGATTTATTTTATTTATTGTGATTTGATATTATTCCATCCAATTGTTATTCACACATGTCCCTCCATCATATTGTGAACTAAGCCCAGACCCGTGACCCACCAACATGTAAATGAAGGAAAAAAAGCCTAAAAAATCGTTTTGCAGGATTGCCGCCGTATGCATCCGCGGTATTCCTGCAATTTCCAGTTTTCCTCCTCTCACAGAGGAGGAAAACTGGAAATTGCGAATTTATGAGGACGAAAACTGGAAAATGGGAATTTAACGCCCATGCCAGCAGCGTTAAGCTGCGTGAGTATCCAAATAAAGTCCCAGGACCTTTCCATTTCCAATTAACATAAAATAGAATGAAAGAATCCACAGGTGCGTTTTTTCTTGGAGCTCATATATAGTGAACTCCCATATGATATGAATAGAGGGAAAAAAATCACACAAGCTGACTTTGGCAATTGACACATGTGGAATTGATTTTCTAGTCGTTTTAATGTTTATACTTCCCCATAAATAAAAGTAGAAATATATAAATGGTCATCAAATAACTTCCTCATAATTAAAGAATAAAATCCGAGATATCACTCTATTAAAGCAATTTGCTCCTGTCTACAACTCCATCCTCAAACCTTCCATCACTCGCAGTCTTTAATGATCACCGGTGTGATTCACTTGATAATAAATTCTTAAAAATTCAATTCAATGCAAACATAGGGGCCCTTAAGAGAACACACCTATGAAAGAAATTTTAAAAGCACTTAGTGTTATCACGTATGTAATCTAAAGCAATGACACGAGATTTTGCAATCTTGTAATCAACATCTAAACTTGGTTTTCGTTGACATGCTTAGATTTGGAAACTCTCTGGACCTAACCAACAAGCCGAAGGACTGATGGAACTGGTCAAATCAAGCACGACAACAATTTAGGACCGTAGCTAAACACCACATAGTTGCTTACATGCACAGAAAATCAGTGATGTGTCGACTACTAGGGCATGTTTGTAGGGTTGCAAACGGAACGGTTCCGGATCGGAACCATAGTGGGCCCGGACACGTTTCTAAATAACGGTTCCGGATCCGGTCCTGACTCGGAACCTGTTTACTTGGTCCTAAACCCGGCTCCGATAGGAAAACCCAGATCCGGGTCCACCTAGAAGACTGGAATCTAGTTCCAAAATCGATTCTAATTTATCTTTTTCCTTCATTTTTCTTAAAACAAGCATATCATTCAGCTTATAACAGTGCGTCAAAGTCTACTGCCTCTAATATTGTATATAAAAATGTCCAAGAAAAAGTTGATTTTGAGGTACAATTTGCAATATCAAACGCTCATGAGCCGGGTCCCGGGTCCACATGTCGGAACCCGTTTGGACCCGGACCCGTTTATCAATCGGAACCTAAATTAGGTTACGGACCCGGCCCCGGACCCGTTTATGAATAATCGGAACCTAAAATAGGTTCCAGACCCGGTTTTTTTACAGGTCGGAACTTTCGGGTAATCGGATACCCGTTTGCAACCCTACACGTCTGCGAGTATAGGCTTTTTTCTCTTTTTGTCCAGTTGAAATGAAGGTTTCGCTGGTTTCACGTATATTCTCAACCGTAGATATTAGGATCTTTGGTTTCTTATGGTAACAATTATGCACCCTGTATAAAAGAATCAATAATTTCGTAGAACCCAAGATACATTTAGTTTGGAAATTTCTCAGAAAATTTAGGCCGTGCATGGCCATGAGATTGTTAAACACATACATAGTTGTCATGGGCTGCATTCTCACTTTAAGACCAGCAAAAACGTTGTGCAATGCCTGGATTAAATAATATATGAAATAAGAAAGAGAAGGTTAAACGATCGTAACAGAATGGTGAGTCAAATATATGTTGAATGTAATGAAAATAGATAGAGAGCTGTCAAAAGCAGTCTAAGAATGTCTCTTCTCTTTTTCTAGGCGATTCTAACGGGAAACGCCCCATATATAGGATTCCTGCTGACCAAAAAGGCCAGACACAAGTTAGCCCTAGCTAGCGCAAGCCTTTGAGAGTCCTTTTCGCCAACTCAGATAGGCCTACTCGGGAGACGGAGAGTGGTCTAGTTCGGACTAGATCAATTTGGTTAACCTATAATCATCCTAAATTGAGGCAAGCATGCCCTTACTGAATCTATTTTTCCATGTTCCGTCCATCTTGTACTTGGTTTGAGAGAGCCCATTCCGCTGCTACCTATTCCATAGTGATACCCACACGTCACCTGCAACGATCCGATCCAAAAAGCCCAGATGTTGCTGATTTTTAAAGTAGGATTTAGTCACGAGTGGACACAGCCCTATTCGTGGACTTCTCACTCACGAACTATTTCATATTTTGTCAGCTTACTTTACCAGTTAAGTAAAGTGAAGGGCTAATACGAGAGACATTAAAAAGATAGGGTCAAGTAAAAAAAAAATATTAGGTTTCGAATACCATCTCTTCCATGAAAAAAAAAGGTTAAAAGGACACTCTCTCATGCAAGAGAATGATAGAAAAAGACTAGGGGTGTTCGTTGACGAGGCAGGGCTATTCCGAGGAATGCCCAACAGCCACTTCTAAACTAGAAGCCTAAACCTGGCCCAAGCATGAGTCATGCCTGAAGTTGTTGGCCCGAACCCAAGCCGCATGGGAATGATGAAGCCCGAGCCCGACCTATAGAAAGAGAATTAAGCTTCTTGCCAAGTCCTAAGCCAACACAGCTGCTCTGGTCATATCACCTTCTCTTTGAGGTCATGGGCTTGAGTCCCCGCATTGCTGCTCCCTCCCTCCCTCATAAATATATATAAATATATATATTTGGGCGGGATGGGAATATCAGCTCTCAAGCACTAAGTGTAAATAAATAAATAAAAAAGAGACTGAGCACGGCCTATCTATTAATAACTGAACCCTATGCCCAAAGCCCAATCCATGAGCTCCCATAAAAAATAAAAAATAAAAAAAATGCTCTACTTTTTAACAGAAACAATAAAAATGCTACTCTCACTTTTTGATTCGAGTACACCATTACTTTTATTCTCTGTTATATTGAACAGTTACTCCACTTCACCGGTAAAGTAAATTTACGATTTATTTTATTTATTGTGATTTGATATTATTCCATCCAATTGTTATTCACACATGTCCCTCCATCATATTGTGAACTAAGCCCAGACCCGTGACCCACCAACATGTAAATGAAGGAAAAAAAGCCTAAAAAATCGTTTTGCAGGATTGCCGCCGTATGCATCCGCGGTATTCCTGCAATTTCCAGTTTTCCTCCTCTCACAGAGGAGGAAAACTGGAAATTGCGAATTTATGAGGACGAAAACTGGAAAATGGGAATTTAACGCCCATGCCAGCAGCGTTAAGCTGCGTGAGTATCCAAATAAAGTCCCAGGACCTTTCCATTTCCAATTAACATAAAATAGAATGAAAGAATCCACAGGTGCGTTTTTTCTTGGAGCTCATATATAGTGAACTCCCATATGATATGAATAGAGGGAAAAAAATCACACAAGCTGACTTTGGCAATTGACACATGTGGAATTGATTTTCTAGTCGTTTTAATGTTTATACTTCCCCATAAATAAAAGTAGAAATATATAAATGGTCATCAAATAACTTCCTCATAATTAAAGAATAAAATCCGAGATATCACTCTATTAAAGCAATTTGCTCCTGTCTACAACTCCATCCTCAAACCTTCCATCACTCGCAGTCTTTAATGATCACCGGTGTGATTCACTTGATAATAAATTCTTAAAAATTCAATTCAATGCAAACATAGGGGCCCTTAAGAGAACACACCTATGAAAGAAATTTTAAAAGCACTTAGTGTTATCACGTATGTAATCTAAAGCAATGACACGAGATTTTGCAATCTTGTAATCAACATCTAAACTTGGTTTTCGTTGACATGCTTAGATTTGGAAACTCTCTGGACCTAACCAACAAGCCGAAGGACTGATGGAACTGGTCAAATCAAGCACGACAACAATTTAGGACCGTAGCTAAACACCACATAGTTGCTTACATGCACAGAAAATCAGTGATGTGTCGACTACTAGGGCATGTTTGTAGGGTTGCAAACGGAACGGTTCCGGATCGGAACCATAGTGGGCCCGGACACGTTTCTAAATAACGGTTCCGGATCCGGTCCTGACTCGGAACCTGTTTACTTGGTCCTAAACCCGGCTCCGATAGGAAAACCCAGATCCGGGTCCACCTAGAAGACTGGAATCTAGTTCCAAAATCGATTCTAATTTATCTTTTTCCTTCATTTTTCTTAAAACAAGCATATCATTCAGCTTATAACAGTGCGTCAAAGTCTACTGCCTCTAATATTGTATATAAAAATGTCCAAGAAAAAGTTGATTTTGAGGTACAATTTGCAATATCAAACGCTCATGAGCCGGGTCCCGGGTCCACATGTCGGAACCCGTTTGGACCCGGACCCGTTTATCAATCGGAACCTAAATTAGGTTACGGACCCGGCCCCGGACCCGTTTATGAATAATCGGAACCTAAAATAGGTTCCAGACCCGGTTTTTTTACAGGTCGGAACTTTCGGGTAATCGGATACCCGTTTGCAACCCTACACGTCTGCGAGTATAGGGTTTTTTCTCTTTTTGTCCAGTTGAAATGAAGGTTTCGCTGGTTTCACGTATATTCTCAACCGTAGATATTAGGATCTTTGGTTTCTTATGGTAACAATTATGCACCCTGTATAAAAGAATCAATAATTTCGTAGAACCCAAGATACATTTAGTTTGGAAATTTCTCAGAAAATTTAGGCCGTGCATGGCCATGAGATTGTTAAACACATACATAGTTGTCATGGGCTGCATTCTCACTTTAAGACCAGCAAAAACGTTGTGCAATGCCTGGATTAAATAATATATGAAATAAGAAAGAGAAGGTTAAACGATCGTAACAGAATGGTGAGTCAAATATATGTTGAATGTAATGAAAATAGATAGAGAGCTGTCAAAAGCAGTCTAAGAATGTCTCTTCTCTTTTTCTAGGCGATTCTAACGGGAAACGCCCCATATATAGGATTCCTGCTGACCAAAAAGGCCAGACACAAGTTAGCCCTAGCTAGCGCAAGCCTTTGAGAGTCCTTTTCGCCAACTCAGATAGGCCTACTCGGGAGACGGAGAGTGGTCTAGTTCGGACTAGATCAATTTGGTTAACCTATAATCATCCTAAATTGAGGCAAGCATGCCCTTACTGAATCTATTTTTCCATGTTCCGTCCATCTTGTACTTGGTTTGAGAGAGCCCATTCCGCTGCTACCTATTCCATAGTGATACCCACACGTCACCTGCAAGGATCCGATCCAAAAAGCCCAGATGTTGCTGATTTTTAAAGTAGGATTTAGTCACGAGTGGACACAGCCCTATTCGTGGACTTCTCACTCACGAACTATTTCATATTTTGTCAGCTTACTTTACCAGTTAAGTAAAGTGAAGGGCTAATACGAGAGACATTAAAAAGATAGGGTCAAGTAAAAAAAAAATATTAGGTTTCGAATACCATCTCTTCCATGAAAAAAAAAGGTTAAAAGGACACTCTCTCATGCAAGAGAATGATAGAAAAAGACTAGGGGTGTTCGTTGACGAGGCAGGGCTATTCCGAGGAATGCCCAACAGCCACTTCTAAACTAGAAGCCTAAACCTGGCCCAAGCATGAGTCATGCCTGAAGTTGTTGGCCCGAACCCAAGCCGCATGGAAATGATGAAGCCCGAGCCCGACCTATAGAAAGAGAATTAAGCTTCTTGCCAAGTCCTAAGCCAACACAGCTGCTCTGGTCATATCACCTTCTCTTTGAGGTCATGGGCTTGAGTCCCCGCATTGCTGCTCCCTCCCTCCCTCATAAATATATATATAAATATATATATTTGGGCGGGATGGGAATATCAGCTCTCAAGCACTAAGTGTAAATAAATAAATAAAAAAGAGACTGAGCACGGCCTATCTATTAATAACTGAACCCTATGCCCAAAGCCCAATCCATGAGCTCCCATAAAAAATAAAAAATAAAAAATAAAAAATAAAAAATAAAAAATAAAAAAAATGCTCTACTTTTTAACAGAAACAATAAAAATGCTACTCTCAGTTTTTGATTCGAGTACACCATTACTTTTATTCTCTGTTATATTGAACAGTTACTCCACTTCACCGGTAAAGTAAATTTACGATTTATTTTATTTATTGTGATTTGATATTATTCCATCCAATTGTTATTCACACATGTCCCTCCATCATATTGTGAACTAAGCCCAGACCCGTGACCCACCAACATGTAAATGAAGGAAAAAAAGCCTAAAAAATCGTTTTGCAGGATTGCCGCCGTATGCATCCGCGGTATTCCTGCAATTTCCAGTTTTCCTCCTCTCACAGAGGAGGAAAACTGGAAATTGCGAATTTATGAGGACGAAAACTGGAAAATGGGAATTTAACGCCCATGCCAACAGCGTTAAGCTGCGTGAGTATCCAAATAAAGTCCCAGGACCTTTCCATTTCCAATTAACATAAAATAGAATGAAAGAATCCACAGGTGCGTTTTTTCTTGGAGCTCATATATAGTGAACTCCCATATGATATGAATAGAGGGAAAAAAATCACACAAGCTGACTTTGGCAATTGACACATGTGGAATTGATTTTCTAGTCGTTTTAATGTTTATACTTCCCCATAAATAAAAGTAGAAATATATAAATGGTCATCAAATAACTTCCTCATAATTAAAGAATAAAATCCGAGATATCACTCTATTAAAGCAATTTGCTCCTGTCTACAACTCCATCCTCAAACCTTCCATCACTCGCAGTCTTTAATGATCACCGGTGTGATTCACTTGATAATAAATTCTTAAAAATTCAATTCAATGCAAACATAGGGGCCCTTAAGAGAACACACCTATGAAAGAAATTTTAAAAGCACTTAGTGTTATCACGTATGTAATCTAAAGCAATGACACGAGATTTTGCAATCTTGTAATCAACATCTAAACTTGGTTTTCGTTGACATGCTTAGATTTGGAAACTCTCTGGACCTAACCAACAAGCCGAAGGACTGATGGAACTGGTCAAATCAAGCACGACAACAATTTAGGACCGTAGCTAAACACCACATAGTTGCTTACATGCACAGAAAATCAGTGATGTGTCGACTACTAGGGCATGTTTGTAGGGTTGCAAACGGAACGGTTCCGGATCGGAACCATAGTGGGCCCGGACACGTTTCTAAATAACGGTTCCGGATCCGGTCCTGACTCGGAACCTGTTTACTTGGTCCTAAACCCGGCTCCGATAGGAAAACCCAGATCCGGGTCCACCTAGAAGACTGGAATCTAGTTCCAAAATCGATTCTAATTTATCTTTTTCCTTCATTTTTCTTAAAACAAGCATATCATTCAGCTTATAACAGTGCGTCAAAGTCTACTGCCTCTAATATTGTATATAAAAATGTCCAAGAAAAAGTTGATTTTGAGGTACAATTTGCAATATCAAACGCTCATGAGCCGGGTCCCGGGTCCACATGTCGGAACCCGTTTGGACCCGGACCCGTTTATCAATCGGAACCTAAATTAGGTTACGGACCCGGCCCCGGACCCGTTTATGAATAATCGGAACCTAAAATAGGTTCCAGACCCGGTTTTTTTACAGGTCGGAACTTTCGGGTAATCGGATACCCGTTTGCAACCCTACACGTCTGCGAGTATAGGGTTTTTTCTCTTTTTGTCCAGTTGAAATGAAGGTTTCGCTGGTTTCACGTATATTCTCAACCGTAGATATTAGGATCTTTGGTTTCTTATGGTAACAATTATGCACCCTGTATAAAAGAATCAATAATTTCGTAGAACCCAAGATACATTTAGTTTGGAAATTTCTCAGAAAATTTAGGCCGTGCATGGCCATGAGATTGTTAAACACATACATAGTTGTCATGGGCTGCATTCTCACTTTAAGACCAGCAAAAACGTTGTGCAATGCCTGGATTAAATAATATATGAAATAAGAAAGAGAAGGTTAAACGATCGTAACAGAATGGTGAGTCAAATATATGTTGAATGTAATGAAAATAGATAGAGAGCTGTCAAAAGCAGTCTAAGAATGTCTCTTCTCTTTTTCTAGGCGATTCTAACGGGAAACGCCCCATATATAGGATTCCTGCTGACCAAAAAGGCCAGACACAAGTTAGCCCTAGCTAGCGCAAGCCTTTGAGAGTCCTTTTCGCCAACTCAGATAGGCCTACTCGGGAGACGGAGAGTGGTCTAGTTCGGACTAGATCAATTTGGTTAACCTATAATCATCCTAAATTGAGGCAAGCATGCCCTTACTGAATCTATTTTTCCATGTTCCGTCCATCTTGTACTTGGTTTGAGAGAGCCCATTCCGCTGCTACCTATTCCATAGTGATACCCACACGTCACCTGCAAGGATCCGATCCAAAAAGCCCAGATGTTGCTGATTTTTAAAGTAGGATTTAGTCACGAGTGGACACAGCCCTATTCGTGGACTTCTCACTCACGAACTATTTCATATTTTGTCAGCTTACTTTACCAGTTAAGTAAAGTGAAGGGCTAATACGAGAGACATTAAAAAGATAGGGTCAAGTAAAAAAAAAATATTAGGTTTCGAATACCATCTCTTCCATGAAAAAAAAAGGTTAAAAGGACACTCTCTCATGCAAGAGAATGATAGAAAAAGACTAGGGGTGTTCGTTGACGAGGCAGGGCTATTCCGAGGAATGCCCAACAGCCACTTCTAAACTAGAAGCCTAAACCTGGCCCAAGCATGAGTCATGCCTGAAGTTGTTGGCCCGAACCCAAGCCGCATGGAAATGATGAAGCCCGAGCCCGACCTATAGAAAGAGAATTAAGCTTCTTGCCAAGTCCTAAGCCAACACAGCTGCTCTGGTCATATCACCTTCTCTTTGAGGTCATGGGCTTGAGTCCCCGCATTGCTGCTCCCTCCCTCCCTCATAAATATATATATAAATATATATATTTGGGCGGGATGGGAATATCAGCTCTCAAGCACTAAGTGTAAATAAATAAATAAAAAAGAGACTGAGCACGGCCTATCTATTAATAACTGAACCCTATGCCCAAAGCCCAATCCATGAGCTCCCATAAAAAATAAAAAATAAAAAATAAAAAATAAAAAATAAAAAATAAAAAAAATGCTCTACTTTTTAACAGAAACAATAAAAATGCTACTCTCAGTTTTTGATTCGAGTACACCATTACTTTTATTCTCTGTTATATTGAACAGTTACTCCACTTCACCGGTAAAGTAAATTTACGATTTATTTTATTTATTGTGATTTGATATTATTCCATCCAATTGTTATTCACACATGTCCCTCCATCATATTGTGAACTAAGCCCAGACCCGTGACCCACCAACATGTAAATGAAGGAAAAAAAGCCTAAAAAATCGTTTTGCAGGATTGCCGCCGTATGCATCCGCGGTATTCCTGCAATTTCCAGTTTTCCTCCTCTCACAGAGGAGGAAAACTGGAAATTGCGAATTTATGAGGACGAAAACTGGAAAATGGGAATTTAACGCCCATGCCAACAGCGTTAAGCTGCGTGAGTATCCAAATAAAGTCCCAGGACCTTTCCATTTCCAATTAACATAAAATAGAATGAAAGAATCCACAGGTGCGTTTTTTCTTGGAGCTCATATATAGTGAACTCCCATATGATATGAATAGAGGGAAAAAAATCACACAAGCTGACTTTGGCAATTGACACATGTGGAATTGATTTTCTAGTCGTTTTAATGTTTATACTTCCCCATAAATAAAAGTAGAAATATATAAATGGTCATCAAATAACTTCCTCATAATTAAAGAATAAAATCCGAGATATCACTCTATTAAAGCAATTTGCTCCTGTCTACAACTCCATCCTCAAACCTTCCATCACTCGCAGTCTTTAATGATCACCGGTGTGATTCACTTGATAATAAATTCTTAAAAATTCAATTCAATGCAAACATAGGGGCCCTTAAGAGAACACACCTATGAAAGAAATTTTAAAAGCACTTAGTGTTATCACGTATGTAATCTAAAGCAATGACACGAGATTTTGCAATCTTGTAATCAACATCTAAACTTGGTTTTCGTTGACATGCTTAGATTTGGAAACTCTCTGGACCTAACCAACAAGCCGAAGGACTGATGGAACTGGTCAAATCAAGCACGACAACAATTTAGGACCGTAGCTAAACACCACATAGTTGCTTACATGCACAGAAAATCAGTGATGTGTCGACTACTAGGGCATGTTTGTAGGGTTGCAAACGGAACGGTTCCGGATCGGAACCATAGTGGGCCCGGACACGTTTCTAAATAACGGTTCCGGATCCGGTCCTGACTCGGAACCTGTTTACTTGGTCCTAAACCCGGCTCCGATAGGAAAACCCAGATCCGGGTCCACCTAGAAGACTGGAATCTAGTTCCAAAATCGATTCTAATTTATCTTTTTCCTTCATTTTTCTTAAAACAAGCATATCATTCAGCTTATAACAGTGCGTCAAAGTCTACTGCCTCTAATATTGTATATAAAAATGTCCAAGAAAAAGTTGATTTTGAGGTACAATTTGCAATATCAAACGCTCATGAGCCGGGTCCCGGGTCCACATGTCGGAACCCGTTTGGACCCGGACCCGTTTATCAATCGGAACCTAAATTAGGTTACGGACCCGGCCTCGGACCCGTTTATGAATAATCGGAACCTAAAATAGGTTCCAGACCCGGTTTTTTTACAGGTCGGAACTTTCGGGTAATCGGATACCCGTTTGCAACCCTACACGTCTGCGAGTATAGGCTTTTTTCTCTTTTTGTCCAGTTGAAATGAAGGTTTCGCTGGTTTCACGTATATTCTCAACCGTAGATATTAGGATCTTTGGTTTCTTATGGTAACAATTATGCACCCTGTATAAAAGAATCAATAATTTCGTAGAACCCAAGATACATTTAGTTTGGAAATTTCTCAGAAAATTTAGGCCGTGCATGGCCATGAGATTGTTAAACACATACATAGTTGTCATGGGCTGCATTCTCACTTTAAGACCAGCAAAAACGTTGTGCAATGCCTGGATTAAATAATATATGAAATAAGAAAGAGAAGGTTAAACGATCGTAACAGAATGGTGAGTCAAATATATGTTGAATGTAATGAAAATAGATAGAGAGCTGTCAAAAGCAGTCTAAGAATGTCTCTTCTCTTTTTCTAGGCGATTCTAACGGGAAACGCCCCATATATAGGATTCCTGCTGACCAAAAAGGCCAGACACAAGTTAGCCCTAGCTAGCGCAAGCCTTTGAGAGTCCTTTTCGCCAACTCAGATAGGCCTACTCGGGAGACGGAGAGTGGTCTAGTTCGGACTAGATCAATTTGGTTAACCTATAATCATCCTAAATTGAGGCAAGCATGCCCTTACTGAATCTATTTTTCCATGTTCCGTCCATCTTGTACTTGGTTTGAGAGAGCCCATTCCGCTGCTACCTATTCCATAGTGATACCCACACGTCACCTGCAAGGATCCGATCCAAAAAGCCCAGATGTTGCTGATTTTTAAAGTAGGATTTAGTCACGAGTGGACACAGCCCTATTCGTGGACTTCTCACTCACGAACTATTTCATATTTTGTCAGCTTACTTTACCAGTTAAGTAAAGTGAAGGGCTAATACGAGAGACATTAAAAAGATAGGGTCAAGTAAAAAAAAAATATTAGGTTTCGAATACCATCTCTTCCATGAAAAAAAAAGGTTAAAAGGACACTCTCTCATGCAAGAGAATGATAGAAAAAGACTAGGGGTGTTCGTTGACGAGGCAGGGCTATTCCGAGGAATGCCCAACAGCCACTTCTAAACTAGAAGCCTAAACCTGGCCCAAGCATGAGTCATGCCTGAAGTTGTTGGCCCGAACCCAAGCCGCATGGAAATGATGAAGCCCGAGCCCGACCTATAGAAAGAGAATTAAGCTTCTTGCCAAGTCCTAAGCCAACACAGCTGCTCTGGTCATATCACCTTCTCTTTGAGGTCATGGGCTTGAGTCCCCGCATTGCTGCTCCCTCCCTCCCTCATAAATATATATATAAATATATATATTTGGGCGGGATGGGAATATCAGCTCTCAAGCACTAAGTGTAAATAAATAAATAAAAAAGAGACTGAGCACGGCCTATCTATTAATAACTGAACCCTATGCCCAAAGCCCAATCCATGAGCTCCCATAAAAAATAAAAAATAAAAAATAAAAAATAAAAAATAAAAAATAAAAAAAATGCTCTACTTTTTAACAGAAACAATAAAAATGCTACTCTCAGTTTTTGATTCGAGTACACCATTACTTTTATTCTCTGTTATATTGAACAGTTACTCCACTTCACCGGTAAAGTAAATTTACGATTTATTTTATTTATTGTGATTTGATATTATTCCATCCAATTGTTATTCACACATGTCCCTCCATCATATTGTGAACTAAGCCCAGACCCGTGACCCACCAACATGTAAATGAAGGAAAAAAAGCCTAAAAAATCGTTTTGCAGGATTGCCGCCGTATGCATCCGCGGTATTCCTGCAATTTCCAGTTTTCCTCCTCTCACAGAGGAGGAAAACTGGAAATTGCGAATTTATGAGGACGAAAACTGGAAAATGGGAATTTAACGCCCATGCCAACAGCGTTAAGCTGCGTGAGTATCCAAATAAAGTCCCAGGACCTTTCCATTTCCAATTAACATAAAATAGAATGAAAGAATCCACAGGTGCGTTTTTTCTTGGAGCTCATATATAGTGAACTCCCATATGATATGAATAGAGGGAAAAAAATCACACAAGCTGACTTTGGCAATTGACACATGTGGAATTGATTTTCTAGTCGTTTTAATGTTTATACTTCCCCATAAATAAAAGTAGAAATATATAAATGGTCATCAAATAACTTCCTCATAATTAAAGAATAAAATCCGAGATATCACTCTATTAAAGCAATTTGCTCCTGTCTACAACTCCATCCTCAAACCTTCCATCACTCGCAGTCTTTAATGATCACCGGTGTGATTCACTTGATAATAAATTCTTAAAAATTCAATTCAATGCAAACATAGGGGCCCTTAAGAGAACACACCTATGAAAGAAATTTTAAAAGCACTTAGTGTTATCACGTATGTAATCTAAAGCAATGACACGAGATTTTGCAATCTTGTAATCAACATCTAAACTTGGTTTTCGTTGACATGCTTAGATTTGGAAACTCTCTGGACCTAACCAACAAGCCGAAGGACTGATGGAACTGGTCAAATCAAGCACGACAACAATTTAGGACCGTAGCTAAACACCACATAGTTGCTTACATGCACAGAAAATCAGTGATGTGTCGACTACTAGGGCATGTTTGTAGGGTTGCAAACGGAACGGTTCCGGATCGGAACCATAGTGGGCCCGGACACGTTTCTAAATAACGGTTCCGGATCCGGTCCTGACTCGGAACCTGTTTACTTGGTCCTAAACCCGGCTCCGATAGGAAAACCCAGATCCGGGTCCACCTAGAAGACTGGAATCTAGTTCCAAAATCGATTCTAATTTATCTTTTTCCTTCATTTTTCTTAAAACAAGCATATCATTCAGCTTATAACAGTGCGTCAAAGTCTACTGCCTCTAATATTGTATATAAAAATGTCCAAGAAAAAGTTGATTTTGAGGTACAATTTGCAATATCAAACGCTCATGAGCCGGGTCCCGGGTCCACATGTCGGAACCCGTTTGGACCCGGACCCGTTTATCAATCGGAACCTAAATTAGGTTACGGACCCGGCCCCGGACCCGTTTATGAATAATCGGAACCTAAAATAGGTTCCAGACCCGGTTTTTTTACAGGTCGGAACTTTCGGGTAATCGGATACCCGTTTGCAACCCTACACGTCTGCGAGTATAGGCTTTTTTCTCTTTTTGTCCAGTTGAAATGAAGGTTTCGCTGGTTTCACGTATATTCTCAACCGTAGATATTAGGATCTTTGGTTTCTTATGGTAACAATTATGCACCCTGTATAAAAGAATCAATAATTTCGTAGAACCCAAGATACATTTAGTTTGGAAATTTCTCAGAAAATTTAGGCCGTGCATGGCCATGAGATTGTTAAACACATACATAGTTGTCATGGGCTGCATTCTCACTTTAAGACCAGCAAAAACGTTGTGCAATGCCTGGATTAAATAATATATGAAATAAGAAAGAGAAGGTTAAACGATCGTAACAGAATGGTGAGTCAAATATATGTTGAATGTAATGAAAATAGATAGAGAGCTGTCAAAAGCAGTCTAAGAATGTCTCTTCTCTTTTTCTAGGCGATTCTAACGGGAAACGCCCCATATATAGGATTCCTGCTGACCAAAAAGGCCAGACACAAGTTAGCCCTAGCTAGCGCAAGCCTTTGAGAGTCCTTTTCGCCAACTCAGATAGGCCTACTCGGGAGACGGAGAGTGGTCTAGTTCGGACTAGATCAATTTGGTTAACCTATAATCATCCTAAATTGAGGCAAGCATGCCCTTACTGAATCTATTTTTCCATGTTCCGTCCATCTTGTACTTGGTTTGAGAGAGCCCATTCCGCTGCTACCTATTCCATAGTGATACCCACACGTCACCTGCAAGGATCCGATCCAAAAAGCCCAGATGTTGCTGATTTTTAAAGTAGGATTTAGTCACGAGTGGACACAGCCCTATTCGTGGACTTCTCACTCACGAACTATTTCATATTTTGTCAGCTTACTTTACCAGTTAAGTAAAGTGAAGGGCTAATACGAGAGACATTAAAAAGATAGGGTCAAGTAAAAAAAAAATATTAGGTTTCGAATACCATCTCTTCCATGAAAAAAAAAGGTTAAAAGGACACTCTCTCATGCAAGAGAATGATAGAAAAAGACTAGGGGTGTTCGTTGACGAGGCAGGGCTATTCCGAGGAATGCCCAACAGCCACTTCTAAACTAGAAGCCTAAACCTGGCCCAAGCATGAGTCATGCCTGAAGTTGTTGGCCCGAACCCAAGCCGCATGGAAATGATGAAGCCCGAGCCCGACCTATAGAAAGAGAATTAAGCTTCTTGCCAAGTCCTAAGCCAACACAGCTGCTCTGGTCATATCACCTTCTCTTTGAGGTCATGGGCTTGAGTCCCCGCATTGCTGCTCCCTCCCTCCCTCATAAATATATATATAAATATATATATTTGGGCGGGATGGGAATATCAGCTCTCAAGCACTAAGTGTAAATAAATAAATAAAAAAGAGACTGAGCACGGCCTATCTATTAATAACTGAACCCTATGCCCAAAGCCCAATCCATGAGCTCCCATAAAAAATAAAAAATAAAAAATAAAAAATAAAAAATAAAAAATAAAAAATAAAAAATAAAAAAAATGCTCTACTTTTTAACAGAAACAATAAAAATGCTACTCTCAGTTTTTGATTCGAGTACACCATTACTTTTATTCTCTGTTATATTGAACAGTTACTCCACTTCACCGGTAAAGTAAATTTACGATTTATTTTATTTATTGTGATTTGATATTATTCCATCCAATTGTTATTCACACATGTCCCTCCATCATATTGTGAACTAAGCCCAGACCCGTGACCCACCAACATGTAAATGAAGGAAAAAAAGCCTAAAAAATCGTTTTGCAGGATTGCCGCCGTATGCATCCGCGGTATTCCTGCAATTTCCAGTTTTCCTCCTCTCACAGAGGAGGAAAACTGGAAATTGCGAATTTATGAGGACGAAAACTGGAAAATGGGAATTTAACGCCCATGCCAACAGCGTTAAGCTGCGTGAGTATCCAAATAAAGTCCCAGGACCTTTCCATTTCCAATTAACATAAAATAGAATGAAAGAATCCACAGGTGCGTTTTTTCTTGGAGCTCATATATAGTGAACTCCCATATGATATGAATAGAGGGAAAAAAATCACACAAGCTGACTTTGGCAATTGACACATGTGGAATTGATTTTCTAGTCGTTTTAATGTTTATACTTCCCCATAAATAAAAGTAGAAATATATAAATGGTCATCAAATAACTTCCTCATAATTAAAGAATAAAATCCGAGATATCACTCTATTAAAGCAATTTGCTCCTGTCTACAACTCCATCCTCAAACCTTCCATCACTCGCAGTCTTTAATGATCACCGGTGTGATTCACTTGATAATAAATTCTTAAAAATTCAATTCAATGCAAACATAGGGGCCCTTAAGAGAACACACCTATGAAAGAAATTTTAAAAGCACTTAGTGTTATCACGTATGTAATCTAAAGCAATGACACGAGATTTTGCAATCTTGTAATCAACATCTAAACTTGGTTTTCGTTGACATGCTTAGATTTGGAAACTCTCTGGACCTAACCAACAAGCCGAAGGACTGATGGAACTGGTCAAATCAAGCACGACAACAATTTAGGACCGTAGCTAAACACCACATAGTTGCTTACATGCACAGAAAATCAGTGATGTGTCGACTACTAGGGCATGTTTGTAGGGTTGCAAACGGAACGGTTCCGGATCGGAACCATAGTGGGCCCGGACACGTTTCTAAATAACGGTTCCGGATCCGGTCCTGACTCGGAACCTGTTTACTTGGTCCTAAACCCGGCTCCGATAGGAAAACCCAGATCCGGGTCCACCTAGAAGACTGGAATCTAGTTCCAAAATCGATTCTAATTTATCTTTTTCCTTCATTTTTCTTAAAACAAGCATATCATTCAGCTTATAACAGTGCGTCAAAGTCTACTGCCTCTAATATTGTATATAAAAATGTCCAAGAAAAAGTTGATTTTGAGGTACAATTTGCAATATCAAACGCTCATGAGCCGGGTCCCGGGTCCACATGTCGGAACCCGTTTGGACCCGGACCCGTTTATCAATCGGAACCTAAATTAGGTTACGGACCCGGCCCCGGACCCGTTTATGAATAATCGGAACCTAAAATAGGTTCCAGACCCGGTTTTTTTACAGGTCGGAACTTTCGGGTAATCGGATACCCGTTTGCAACCCTACACGTCTGCGAGTATAGGCTTTTTTCTCTTTTTGTCCAGTTGAAATGAAGGTTTCGCTGGTTTCACGTATATTCTCAACCGTAGATATTAGGATCTTTGGTTTCTTATGGTAACAATTATGCACCCTGTATAAAAGAATCAATAATTTCGTAGAACCCAAGATACATTTAGTTTGGAAATTTCTCAGAAAATTTAGGCCGTGCATGGCCATGAGATTGTTAAACACATACATAGTTGTCATGGGCTGCATTCTCACTTTAAGACCAGCAAAAACGTTGTGCAATGCCTGGATTAAATAATATATGAAATAAGAAAGAGAAGGTTAAACGATCGTAACAGAATGGTGAGTCAAATATATGTTGAATGTAATGAAAATAGATAGAGAGCTGTCAAAAGCAGTCTAAGAATGTCTCTTCTCTTTTTCTAGGCGATTCTAACGGGAAACGCCCCATATATAGGATTCCTGCTGACCAAAAAGGCCAGACACAAGTTAGCCCTAGCTAGCGCAAGCCTTTGAGAGTCCTTTTCGCCAACTCAGATAGGCCTACTCGGGAGACGGAGAGTGGTCTAGTTCGGACTAGATCAATTTGGTTAACCTATAATCATCCTAAATTGAGGCAAGCATGCCCTTACTGAATCTATTTTTCCATGTTCCGTCCATCTTGTACTTGGTTTGAGAGAGCCCATTCCGCTGCTACCTATTCCATAGTGATACCCACACGTCACCTGCAAGGATCCGATCCAAAAAGCCCAGATGTTGCTGATTTTTAAAGTAGGATTTAGTCACGAGTGGACACAGCCCTATTCGTGGACTTCTCACTCACGAACTATTTCATATTTTGTCAGCTTACTTTACCAGTTAAGTAAAGTGAAGGGCTAATACGAGAGACATTAAAAAGATAGGGTCAAGTAAAAAAAAAATATTAGGTTTCGAATACCATCTCTTCCATGAAAAAAAAAGGTTAAAAGGACACTCTCTCATGCAAGAGAATGATAGAAAAAGACTAGGGGTGTTCGTTGACGAGGCAGGGCTATTCCGAGGAATGCCCAACAGCCACTTCTAAACTAGAAGCCTAAACCTGGCCCAAGCATGAGTCATGCCTGAAGTTGTTGGCCCGAACCCAAGCCGCATGGAAATGATGAAGCCCGAGCCCGACCTATAGAAAGAGAATTAAGCTTCTTGCCAAGTCCTAAGCCAACACAGCTGCTCTGGTCATATCACCTTCTCTTTGAGGTCATGGGCTTGAGTCCCCGCATTGCTGCTCCCTCCCTCCCTCATAAATATATATATAAATATATATATTTGGGCGGGATGGGAATATCAGCTCTCAAGCACTAAGTGTAAATAAATAAATAAAAAAGAGACTGAGCACGGCCTATCTATTAATAACTGAACCCTATGCCCAAAGCCCAATCCATGAGCTCCCATAAAAAATAAAAAATAAAAAATAAAAAATAAAAAATAAAAAATAAAAAATAAAAAATAAAAAATAAAAAAAATGCTCTACTTTTTAACAGAAACAATAAAAATGCTACTCTCAGTTTTTGATTCGAGTACACCATTACTTTTATTCTCTGTTATATTGAACAGTTACTCCACTTCACCGGTAAAGTAAATTTACGATTTATTTTATTTATTGTGATTTGATATTATTCCATCCAATTGTTATTCACACATGTCCCTCCATCATATTGTGAACTAAGCCCAGACCCGTGACCCACCAACATGTAAATGAAGGAAAAAAAGCCTAAAAAATCGTTTTGCAGGATTGCCGCCGTATGCATCCGCGGTATTCCTGCAATTTCCAGTTTTCCTCCTCTCACAGAGGAGGAAAACTGGAAATTGCGAATTTATGAGGACGAAAACTGGAAAATGGGAATTTAACGCCCATGCCAACAGCGTTAAGCTGCGTGAGTATCCAAATAAAGTCCCAGGACCTTTCCATTTCCAATTAACATAAAATAGAATGAAAGAATCCACAGGTGCGTTTTTTCTTGGAGCTCATATATAGTGAACTCCCATATGATATGAATAGAGGGAAAAAAATCACACAAGCTGACTTTGGCAATTGACACATGTGGAATTGATTTTCTAGTCGTTTTAATGTTTATACTTCCCCATAAATAAAAGTAGAAATATATAAATGGTCATCAAATAACTTCCTCATAATTAGAGAATAAAATCCGAGATATCACTCTATTAAAGCAATTTGCTCCTGTCTACAACTCCATCCTCAAACCTTCCATCACTCGCAGTCTTTAATGATCACCGGTGTGATTCACTTGATAATAAATTCTTAAAAATTCAATTCAATGCAAACATAGGGGCCCTTAAGAGAACACACCTATGAAAGAAATTTTAAAAGCACTTAGTGTTATCACGTATGTAATCTAAAGCAATGACACGAGATTTTGCAATCTTGTAATCAACATCTAAACTTGGTTTTCGTTGACATGCTTAGATTTGGAAACTCTCTGGACCTAACCAACAAGCCGAAGGACTGATGGAACTGGTCAAATCAAGCACGACAACAATTTAGGACCGTAGCTAAACACCACATAGTTGCTTACATGCACAGAAAATCAGTGATGTGTCGACTACTAGGGCATGTTTGTAGGGTTGCAAACGGAACGGTTCCGGATCGGAACCATAGTGGGCCCGGACACGTTTCTAAATAACGGTTTCGGATCCGGTCCTGACTCGGAACCTGTTTACTTGGTCCTAAACCCGGCTCCGATAGGAAAACCCAGATCCGGGTCCACCTAGAAGACTGGAATCTAGTTCCAAAATCGATTCTAATTTATCTTTTTCCTTCATTTTTCTTAAAACAAGCATATCATTCAGCTTATAACAGTGCGTCAAAGTCTACTGCCTCTAATATTGTATATAAAAATATCCAAGAAAAAGTTGATTTTGAGGTACAATTTGCAATATCAAACGCTCATGAGCCGGGTCCCGGGTCCACATGTCGGAACCCGTTTGGACCCGGACCCGTTTATCAATCGGAACCTAAATTAGGTTACGGACCCGGCCCCGGACCCGTTTATGAATAATCGGAACCTAAAATAGGTTCCAGACCCGGTTTTTTTACAGGTCGGAACTTTCGGGTAATCGGATACCCGTTTGCAACCCTACACGTCTGCGAGTATAGGGTTTTTTCTCTTTTTGTCCAGTTGAAATGAAGGTTTCGCTGGTTTCACGTATATTCTCAACCGTAGATATTAGGATCTTTGGTTTCTTATGGTAACAATTATGCACCCTGTATAAAAGAATCAATAATTTCGTAGAACCCAAGATACATTTAGTTTGGAAATTTCTCAGAAAATTTAGGCCGTGCATGGCCATGAGATTGTTAAACACATACATAGTTGTCATGGGCTGCATTCTCACTTTAAGACCAGCAAAAACGTTGTGCAATGCCTGGATTAAATAATATATGAAATAAGAAAGAGAAGGTTAAACGATCGTAACAGAATGGTGAGTCAAATATATGTTGAATGTAATGAAAATAGATAGAGAGCTGTCAAAAGCAGTCTAAGAATGTCTCTTCTCTTTTTCTAGGCGATTCTAACGGGAAACGCCCCATATATAGGATTCCTGCTGACCAAAAAGGCCAGACACAAGTTAGCCCTAGCTAGCGCAAGCCTTTGAGAGTCCTTTTCGCCAACTCAGATAGGCCTACTCGGGAGACGGAGAGTGGTCTAGTTCGGACTAGATCAATTTGGTTAACCTATAATCATCCTAAATTGAGGCAAGCATGCCCTTACTGAATCTATTTTTCCATGTTCCGTCCATCTTGTACTTGGTTTGAGAGAGCCCATTCCGCTGCTACCTATTCCATAGTGATACCCACACGTCACCTGCAAGGATCCGATCCAAAAAGCCCAGATGTTGCTGATTTTTAAAGTAGGATTTAGTCACGAGTGGACACAGCCCTATTCGTGGACTTCTCACTCACGAACTATTTCATATTTTGTCAGCTTACTTTACCAGTTAAGTAAAGTGAAGGGCTAATACGAGAGACATTAAAAAGATAGGGTCAAGTAAAAAAAAAATATTAGGTTTCGAATACCATCTCTTCCATGAAAAAAAAAGGTTAAAAGGACACTCTCTCATGCAAGAGAATGATAGAAAAAGACTAGGGGTGTTCGTTGACGAGGCAGGGCTATTCCGAGGAATGCCCAACAGCCACTTCTAAACTAGAAGCCTAAACCTGGCCCAAGCATGAGTCATGCCTGAAGTTGTTGGCCCGAACCCAAGCCGCATGGAAATGATGAAGCCCGAGCCCGACCTATAGAAAGAGAATTAAGCTTCTTGCCAAGTCCTAAGCCAACACAGCTGCTCTGGTCATATCACCTTCTCTTTGAGGTCATGGGCTTGAGTCCCCGCATTGCTGCTCCCTCCCTCCCTCATAAATATATATATAAATATATATATTTGGGCGGGATGGGAATATCAGCTCTCAAGCACTAAGTGTAAATAAATAAATAAAAAAGAGACTGAGCACGGCCTATCTATTAATAACTGAACCCTATGCCCAAAGCCCAATCCATGAGCTCCCATAAAAAATAAAAAATAAAAAATAAAAAATAAAAAATAAAAAAAATGCTCTACTTTTTAACAGAAACAATAAAAATGCTACTCTCAGTTTTTGATTCGAGTACACCATTACTTTTATTCTCTGTTATATTGAACAGTTACTCCACTTCACCGGTAAAGTAAATTTACGATTTATTTTATTTATTGTGATTTGATATTATTCCATCCAATTGTTATTCACACATGTCCCTCCATCATATTGTGAACTAAGCCCAGACCCGTGACCCACCAACATGTAAATGAAGGAAAAAAAGCCTAAAAAATCGTTTTGCAGGATTGCCGCCGTATGCATCCGCGGTATTCCTGCAATTTCCAGTTTTCCTCCTCTCACAGAGGAGGAAAACTGGAAATTGCGAATTTATGAGGACGAAAACTGGAAAATGGGAATTTTACGCCCATGCCAACAGCGTTAAGCTGCGTGAGTATCCAAATAAAGTCCCAGGACCTTTCCATTTCCAATTAACATAAAATAGAATGAAAGAATCCACAGGTGCGTTTTTTCTTGGAGCTCATATATAGTGAACTCCCATATGATATGAATAGAGGGAAAAAAATCACACAAGCTGACTTTGGCAATTGACACATGTGGGATTGATTTTCTAGTCGTTTTAATGTTTATACTTCCCCATAAATAAAAGTAGAAATATATAAATGGTCATCAAATAACTTCCTCATAATTAAAGAATAAAATCCGAGATATCACTCTATTAAAGCAATTTGCTCCTGTCTACAACTCCATCCTCAAACCTTCCATCACTCGCAGTCTTTAATGATCACCGGTGTGATTCACTTGATAATAAATTCTTAAAAATTCAATTCAATGCAAACATAGGGGCCCTTAAGAGAACACACCTATGAAAGAAATTTTAAAAGCACTTAGTGTTATCACGTATGTAATCTAAAGCAATGACACGAGATTTTGCAATCTTGTAATCAACATCTAAACTTGGTTTTCGTTGACATGCTTAGATTTGGAAACTCTCTGGACCTAACCAACAAGCCGAAGGACTGATGGAACTGGTCAAATCAAGCACGACAACAATTTAGGACCGTAGCTAAACACCACATAGTTGCTTACATGCACAGAAAATCAGTGATGTGTCGACTACTAGGGCATGTTTGTAGGGTTGCAAACGGAACGGTTCCGGATCGGAACCATAGTGGGCCCGGACACGTTTCTAAATAACGGTTCCGGATCCGGTCCTGACTCGGAACCTGTTTACTTGGTCCTAAACCCGGCTCCGATAGGAAAACCCAGATCCGGGTCCACCTAGAAGACTGGAATCTAGTTCCAAAATCGATTCTAATTTATCTTTTTCCTTCATTTTTCTTAAAACAAGCATATCATTCAGCTTATAACAGTGCGTCAAAGTCTACTGCCTCTAATATTGTATATAAAAATGTCCAAGAAAAAGTTGATTTTGAGGTACAATTTGCAATATCAAACGCTCATGAGCCGGGTCCCGGGTCCACATGTCGGAACCCGTTTGGACCCGGACCCGTTTATCAATCGGAACCTAAATTAGGTTACGGACCCGGCCCCGGACCCGTTTATGAATAATCGGAACCTAAAATAGGTTCCAGACCCGGTTTTTTTACAGGTCGGAACTTTCGGGTAATCGGATACCCGTTTGCAACCCTACACGTCTGCGAGTATAGGCTTTTTTCTCTTTTTGTCCAGTTGAAATGAAGGTTTCGCTGGTTTCACGTATATTCTCAACCGTAGATATTAGGATCTTTGGTTTCTTATGGTAACAATTATGCACCCTGTATAAAAGAATCAATAATTTCGTAGAACCCAAGATACATTTAGTTTGGAAATTTCTCAGAAAATTTAGGCCGTGCATGGCCATGAGATTGTTAAACACATACATAGTTGTCATGGGCTGCATTCTCACTTTAAGACCAGCAAAAACGTTGTGCAATGCCTGGATTAAATAATATATGAAATAAGAAAGAGAAGGTTAAACGATCGTAACAGAATGGTGAGTCAAATATATGTTGAATGTAATGAAAATAGATAGAGAGCTGTCAAAAGCAGTCTAAGAATGTCTCTTCTCTTTTTCTAGGCGATTCTAACGGGAAACGCCCCATATATAGGATTCCTGCTGACCAAAAAGGCCAGACACAAGTTAGCCCTAGCTAGCGCAAGCCTTTGAGAGTCCTTTTCGCCAACTCAGATAGGCCTACTCGGGAGACGGAGAGTGGTCTAGTTCGGACTAGATCAATTTGGTTAACCTATAATCATCCTAAATTGAGGCAAGCATGCCCTTACTGAATCTATTTTTCCATGTTCCGTCCATCTTGTACTTGGTTTGAGAGAGCCCATTCCGCTGCTACCTATTCCATAGTGATACCCACACGTCACCTGCAAGGATCCGATCCAAAAAGCCCAGATGTTGCTGATTTTTAAAGTAGGATTTAGTCACGAGTGGACACAGCCCTATTCGTGGACTTCTCACTCACGAACTATTTCATATTTTGTCAGCTTACTTTACCAGTTAAGTAAAGTGAAGGGCTAATACGAGAGACATTAAAAAGATAGGGTCAAGTAAAAAAAAAATATTAGGTTTCGAATACCATCTCTTCCATGAAAAAAAAAGGTTAAAAGGACACTCTCTCATGCAAGAGAATGATAGAAAAAGACTAGGGGTGTTCGTTGACGAGGCAGGGCTATTCCGAGGAATGCCCAACAGCCACTTCTAAACTAGAAGCCTAAACCTGGCCCAAGCATGAGTCATGCCTGAAGTTGTTGGCCCGAACCCAAGCCGCATGGAAATGATGAAGCCCGAGCCCGACCTATAGAAAGAGAATTAAGCTTCTTGCCAAGTCCTAAGCCAACACAGCTGCTCTGGTCATATCACCTTCTCTTTGAGGTCATGGGCTTGAGTCCCCGCATTGCTGCTCCCTCCCTCCCTCATAAATATATATATAAATATATATATTTGGGCGGGATGGGAATATCAGCTCTCAAGCACTAAGTGTAAATAAATAAATAAAAAAGAGACTGAGCACGGCCTATCTATTAATAACTGAACCCTATGCCCAAAGCCCAATCCATGAGCTCCCATAAAAAATAAAAAATAAAAAATAAAAAATAAAAAATAAAAAATAAAAAATAAAAAAAATGCTCTACTTTTTAACAGAAACAATAAAAATGCTACTCTCAGTTTTTGATTCGAGTACACCATTACTTTTATTCTCTGTTATATTGAACAGTTACTCCACTTCACCGGTAAAGTAAATTTACGATTTATTTTATTTATTGTGATTTGATATTATTCCATCCAATTGTTATTCACACATGTCCCTCCATCATATTGTGAACTAAGCCCAGACCCGTGACCCACCAACATGTAAATGAAGGAAAAAAGCCTAAAAAATCGTTTTGCAGGATTGCCGCCGTATGCATCCGCGGTATTCCTGCAATTTCCAGTTTTCCTCCTCTCACAGAGGAGGAAAACTGGAAATTGCGAATTTATGAGGACGAAAACTGGAAAATGGGAATTTTACGCCCATGCCAACAGCGTTAAGCTGCGTGAGTATCCAAATAAAGTCCCAGGACCTTTCCATTTCCAATTAACATAAAATAGAATGAAAGAATCCACAGGTGCGTTTTTTCTTGGAGCTCATATATAGTGAACTCCCATATGATATGAATAGAGGGAAAAAAATCACACAAGCTGACTTTGGCAATTGACACATGTGGGATTGATTTTCTAGTCGTTTTAATGTTTATACTTCCCCATAAATAAAAGTAGAAATATATAAATGGTCATCAAATAACTTCCTCATAATTAAAGAATAAAATCCGAGATATCACTCTATTAAAGCAATTTGCTCCTGTCTACAACTCCATCCTCAAACCTTCCATCACTCGCAGTCTTTAATGATCACCGGTGTGATTCACTTGATAATAAATTCTTAAAAATTCAATTCAATGCAAACATAGGGGCCCTTAAGAGAACACACCTATGAAAGAAATTTTAAAAGCACTTAGTGTTATCACGTATGTAATCTAAAGCAATGACACGAGATTTTGCAATCTTGTAATCAACATCTAAACTTGGTTTTCGTTGACATGCTTAGATTTGGAAACTCTCTGGACCTAACCAACAAGCCGAAGGACTGATGGAACTGGTCAAATCAAGCACGACAACAATTTAGGACCGTAGCTAAACACCACATAGTTGCTTACATGCACAGAAAATCAGTGATGTGTCGACTACTAGGGCATGTTTGTAGGGTTGCAAACGGAACGGTTCCGGATCGGAACCATAGTGGGCCCGGACACGTTTCTAAATAACGGTTCCGGATCCGGTCCTGACTCGGAACCTGTTTACTTGGTCCTAAACCCGGCTCCGATAGGAAAACCCAGATCCGGGTCCACCTAGAAGACTGGAATCTAGTTCCAAAATCGATTCTAATTTATCTTTTTCCTTCATTTTTCTTAAAACAAGCATATCATTCAGCTTATAACAGTGCGTCAAAGTCTACTGCCTCTAATATTGTATATAAAAATGTCCAAGAAAAAGTTGATTTTGAGGTACAATTTGCAATATCAAACGCTCATGAGCCGGGTCCCGGGTCCACATGTCGGAACCCGTTTGGACCCGGACCCGTTTATCAATCGGAACCTAAATTAGGTTACGGACCCGGCCCCGGACCCGTTTATGAATAATCGGAACCTAAAATAGGTTCCAGACCCGGTTTTTTTACAGGTCGGAACTTTCGGGTAATCGGAAACCCGTTTGCAACCCTACACGTCTGCGAGTATAGGCTTTTTTCTCTTTTTGTCCAGTTGAAATGAAGGTTTCGCTGGTTTCACGTATATTCTCAACCGTAGATATTAGGATCTTTGGTTTCTTATGGTAACAATTATGCACCCTGTATAAAAGAATCAATAATTTCGTAGAACCCAAGATACATTTAGTTTGGAAATTTCTCAGAAAATTTAGGCCGTGCATGGCCATGAGATTGTTAAACACATACATAGTTGTCATGGGCTGCATTCTCACTTTAAGACCAGCAAAAACGTTGTGCAATGCCTGGATTAAATAATATATGAAATAAGAAAGAGAAGGTTAAACGATCGTAACAGAATGGTGAGTCAAATATATGTTGAATGTAATGAAAATAGATAGAGAGCTGTCAAAAGCAGTCTAAGAATGTCTCTTCTCTTTTTCTAGGCGATTCTAACGGGAAACGCCCCATATATAGGATTCCTGCTGACCAAAAAGGCCAGACACAAGTTAGCCCTAGCTAGCGCAAGCCTTTGAGAGTCCTTTTCGCCAACTCAGATAGGCCTACTCGGGAGACGGAGAGTGGTCTAGTTCGGACTAGATCAATTTGGTTAACCTATAATCATCCTAAATTGAGGCAAGCATGCCCTTACTGAATCTATTTTTCCATGTTCCGTCCATCTTGTACTTGGTTTGAGAGAGCCCATTCCGCTGCTACCTATTCCATAGTGATACCCACACGTCACCTGCAAGGATCCGATCCAAAAAGCCCAGATGTTGCTGATTTTTAAAGTAGGATTTAGTCACGAGTGGACACAGCCCTATTCGTGGACTTCTCACTCACGAACTATTTCATATTTTGTCAGCTTACTTTACCAGTTAAGTAAAGTGAAGGGCTAATACGAGAGACATTAAAAAGATAGGGTCAAGTAAAAAAAAAATATTAGGTTTCGAATACCATCTCTTCCATGAAAAAAAAAGGTTAAAAGGACACTCTCTCATGCAAGAGAATGATAGAAAAAGACTAGGGGTGTTCGTTGACGAGGCAGGGCTATTCCGAGGAATGCCCAACAGCCACTTCTAAACTAGAAGCCTAAACCTGGCCCAAGCATGAGTCATGCCTGAAGTTGTTGGCCCGAACCCAAGCCGCATGGAAATGATGAAGCCCGAGCCCGACCTATAGAAAGAGAATTAAGCTTCTTGCCAAGTCCTAAGCCAACACAGCTGCTCTGGTCATATCACCTTCTCTTTGAGGTCATGGGCTTGAGTCCCCGCATTGCTGCTCCCTCCCTCCCTCATAAATATATATATAAATATATATATTTGGGCGGGATGGGAATATCAGCTCTCAAGCACTAAGTGTAAATAAATAAATAAAAAAGAGACTGAGCACGGCCTATCTATTAATAACTGAACCCTATGCCCAAAGCCCAATCCATGAGCTCCCATAAAAAATAAAAAATAAAAAATAAAAAATAAAAAATAAAAAATAAAAAATAAAAAAAATGCTCTACTTTTTAACAGAAACAATAAAAATGCTACTCTCAGTTTTTGATTCGAGTACACCATTACTTTTATTCTCTGTTATATTGAACAGTTACTCCACTTCACCGGTAAAGTAAATTTACGATTTATTTTATTTATTGTGATTTGATATTATTCCATCCAATTGTTATTCACACATGTCCCTCCATCATATTGTGAACTAAGCCCAGACCCGTGACCCACCAACATGTAAATGAAGGAAAAAAAGCCTAAAAAATCGTTTTGCAGGATTGCCGCCGTATGCATCCGCGGTATTCCTGCAATTTCCAGTTTTCCTCCTCTCACAGAGGAGGAAAACTGGAAATTGCGAATTTATGAGGACGAAAACTGGAAAATGGGAATTTTACGCCCATGCCAACAGCGTTAAGCTGCGTGAGTATCCAAATAAAGTCCCAGGACCTTTCCATTTCCAATTAACATAAAATAGAATGAAAGAATCCACAGGTGCGTTTTTTCTTGGAGCTCATATATAGTGAACTCCCATATGATATGAATAGAGGGAAAAAAATCACACAAGCTGACTTTGGCAATTGACACATGTGGGATTGATTTTCTAGTCGTTTTAATGTTTATACTTCCCCATAAATAAAAGTAGAAATATATAAATGGTCATCAAATAACTTCCTCATAATTAAAGAATAAAATCCGAGATATCACTCTATTAAAGCAATTTGCTCCTGTCTACAACTCCATCCTCAAACCTTCCATCACTCGCAGTCTTTAATGATCACCGGTGTGATTCACTTGATAATAAATTCTTAAAAATTCAATTCAATGCAAACATAGGGGCCCTTAAGAGAACACACCTATGAAAGAAATTTTAAAAGCACTTAGTGTTATCACGTATGTAATCTAAAGCAATGACACGAGATTTTGCAATCTTGTAATCAACATCTAAACTTGGTTTTCGTTGACATGCTTAGATTTGGAAACTCTCTGGACCTAACCAACAAGCCGAAGGACTGATGGAACTGGTCAAATCAAGCACGACAACAATTTAGGACCGTAGCTAAACACCACATAGTTGCTTACATGCACAGAAAATCAGTGATGTGTCGACTACTAGGGCATGTTTGTAGGGTTGCAAACGGAACGGTTCCGGATCGGAACCATAGTGGGCCCGGACACGTTTCTAAATAACGGTTCCGGATCCGGTCCTGACTCGGAACCTGTTTACTTGGTCCTAAACCCGGCTCCGATAGGAAAACCCAGATCCGGGTCCACCTAGAAGACTGGAATCTAGTTCCAAAATCGATTCTAATTTATCTTTTTCCTTCATTTTTCTTAAAACAAGCATATCATTCAGCTTATAACAGTGCGTCAAAGTCTACTGCCTCTAATATTGTATATAAAAATGTCCAAGAAAAAGTTGATTTTGAGGTACAATTTGCAATATCAAACGCTCATGAGCCGGGTCCCGGGTCCACATGTCGGAACCCGTTTGGACCCGGACCCGTTTATCAATCGGAACCTAAATTAGGTTACGGACCCGGCCCCGGACCCGTTTATGAATAATCGGAACCTAAAATAGGTTCCAGACCCGGTTTTTTTACAGGTCGGAACTTTCGGGTAATCGGATACCCGTTTGCAACCCTACACGTCTGCGAGTATAGGCTTTTTTCTCTTTTTGTCCAGTTGAAATGAAGGTTTCGCTGGTTTCACGTATATTCTCAACCGTAGATATTAGGATCTTTGGTTTCTTATGGTAACAATTATGCACCCTGTATAAAAGAATCAATAATTTCGTAGAACCCAAGATACATTTAGTTTGGAAATTTCTCAGAAAATTTAGGCCGTGCATGGCCATGAGATTGTTAAACACATACATAGTTGTCATGGGCTGCATTCTCACTTTAAGACCAGCAAAAACGTTGTGCAATGCCTGGATTAAATAATATATGAAATAAGAAAGAGAAGGTTAAACGATCGTAACAGAATGGTGAGTCAAATATATGTTGAATGTAATGAAAATAGATAGAGAGCTGTCAAAAGCAGTCTAAGAATGTCTCTTCTCTTTTTCTAGGCGATTCTAACGGGAAACGCCCCATATATAGGATTCCTGCTGACCAAAAAGGCCAGACACAAGTTAGCCCTAGCTAGCGCAAGCCTTTGAGAGTCCTTTTCGCCAACTCAGATAGGCCTACTCGGGAGACGGAGAGTGGTCTAGTTCGGACTAGATCAATTTGGTTAACCTATAATCATCCTAAATTGAGGCAAGCATGCCCTTACTGAATCTATTTTTCCATGTTCCGTCCATCTTGTACTTGGTTTGAGAGAGCCCATTCCGCTGCTACCTATTCCATAGTGATACCCACACGTCACCTGCAAGGATCCGATCCAAAAAGCCCAGATGTTGCTGATTTTTAAAGTAGGATTTAGTCACGAGTGGACACAGCCCTATTCGTGGACTTCTCACTCACGAACTATTTCATATTTTGTCAGCTTACTTTACCAGTTAAGTAAAGTGAAGGGCTAATACGAGAGACATTAAAAAGATAGGGTCAAGTAAAAAAAAAATATTAGGTTTCGAATACCATCTCTTCCATGAAAAAAAAAGGTTAAAAGGACACTCTCTCATGCAAGAGAATGATAGAAAAAGACTAGGGGTGTTCGTTGACGAGGCAGGGCTATTCCGAGGAATGCCCAACAGCCACTTCTAAACTAGAAGCCTAAACCTGGCCCAAGCATGAGTCATGCCTGAAGTTGTTGGCCCGAACCCAAGCCGCATGGAAATGATGAAGCCCGAGCCCGACCTATAGAAAGAGAATTAAGCTTCTTGCCAAGTCCTAAGCCAACACAGCTGCTCTGGTCATATCACCTTCTCTTTGAGGTCATGGGCTTGAGTCCCCGCATTGCTGCTCCCTCCCTCCCTCATAAATATATATATTTGGGCGGGATGGGAATATCAGCTCTCAAGCACTAAGTGTAAATAAATAAATAAAAAAGAGACTGAGCACGGCCTATCTATTAATAACTGAACCCTATGCCCAAAGCCCAATCCATGAGCTCCCATAAAAAATAAAAAATAAAAAATAAAAAATAAAAAATAAAAAAAATGCTCTACTTTTTAACAGAAACAATAAAAATGCTACTCTCACTTTTTGATTCGAGTACACCATTACTTTTATTCTCTGTTATATTGAACAGTTACTCCACTTCACCGGTAAAGTAAATTTACGATTTATTTTATTTATTGTGATTTGATATTATTCCATCCAATTGTTATTCACACATGTCCCTCCATCATATTGTGAACTAAGCCCAGACCCGTGACCCACCAACATGTAAATGAAGGAAAAAAAGCCTAAAAAATCGTTTTGCAGGATTGCCGCCGTATGCATCCGCGGTATTCCTGCAATTTCCAGTTTTCCTCCTCTCACAGAGGAGGAAAACTGGAAATTGCGAATTTATGAGGACGAAAACTGGAAAATGGGAATTTAACGCCCATGCCAGCAGCGTTAAGCTGCGTGAGTATCCAAATAAAGTCCCAGGACCTTTCCATTTCCAATTAACATAAAATAGAATGAAAGAATCCACAGGTGCGTTTTTTCTTGGAGCTCATATATAGTGAACTCCCATATGATATGAATAGAGGGAAAAAAATCACACAAGCTGACTTTGGCAATTGACACATGTGGAATTGATTTTCTAGTCGTTTTAATGTTTATACTTCCCCATAAATAAAAGTAGAAATATATAAATGGTCATCAAATAACTTCCTCATAATTAAAGAATAAAATCCGAGATATCACTCTATTAAAGCAATTTGCTCCTGTCTACAACTCCATCCTCAAACCTTCCATCACTCGCAGTCTTTAATGATCACCGGTGTGATTCACTTGATAATAAATTCTTAAAAATTCAATTCAATGCAAACATAGGGGCCCTTAAGAGAACACACCTATGAAAGAAATTTTAAAAGCACTTAGTGTTATCACGTATGTAATCTAAAGCAATGACACGAGATTTTGCAATCTTGTAATCAACATCTAAACTTGGTTTTCGTTGACATGCTTAGATTTGGAAACTCTCTGGACCTAACCAACAAGCCGAAGGACTGATGGAACTGGTCAAATCAAGCACGACAACAATTTAGGACCGTAGCTAAACACCACATAGTTGCTTACATGCACAGAAAATCAGTGATGTGTCGACTACTAGGGCATGTTTGTAGGGTTGCAAACGGAACGGTTCCGGATCGGAACCATAGTGGGCCCGGACACGTTTCTAAATAACGGTTCCGGATCCGGTCCTGACTCGGAACCTGTTTACTTGGTCCTAAACCCGGCTCCGATAGGAAAACCCAGATCCGGGTCCACCTAGAAGACTGGAATCTAGTTCCAAAATCGATTCTAATTTATCTTTTTCCTTCATTTTTCTTAAAACAAGCATATCATTCAGCTTATAACAGTGCGTCAAAGTCTACTGCCTCTAATATTGTATATAAAAATGTCCAAGAAAAAGTTGATTTTGAGGTACAATTTGCAATATCAAACGCTCATGAGCCGGGTCCCGGGTCCACATGTCGGAACCCGTTTGGACCCGGACCCGTTTATCAATCGGAACCTAAATTAGGTTACGGACCCGGCCCCGGACCCGTTTATGAATAATCGGAACCTAAAATAGGTTCGAGACCCGGTTTTTTTACAGGTCGGAACTTTCGGGTAATCGGATACCCGTTTGCAACCCTACACGTCTGCGAGTATAGGCTTTTTTCTCTTTTTGTCCAGTTGAAATGAAGGTTTCGCTGGTTTCACGTATATTCTCAACCGTAGATATTAGGATCTTTGGTTTCTTATGGTAACAATTATGCACCCTGTATAAAAGAATCAATAATTTCGTAGAACCCAAGATACATTTAGTTTGGAAATTTCTCAGAAAATTTAGGCCGTGCATGGCCATGAGATTGTTAAACACATACATAGTTGTCATGGGCTGCATTCTCACTTTAAGACCAGCAAAAACGTTGTGCAATGCCTGGATTAAATAATATATGAAATAAGAAAGAGAAGGTTAAACGATCGTAACAGAATGGTGAGTCAAATATATGTTGAATGTAATGAAAATAGATAGAGAGCTGTCAAAAGCAGTCTAAGAATGTCTCTTCTCTTTTTCTAGGCGATTCTAACGGGAAACGCCCCATATATAGGATTCCTGCTGACCAAAAAGGCCAGACACAAGTTAGCCCTAGCTAGCGCAAGCCTTTGAGAGTCCTTTTCGCCAACTCAGATAGGCCTACTCGGGAGACGGAGAGTGGTCTAGTTCGGACTAGATCAATTTGGTTAACCTATAATCATCCTAAATTGAGGCAAGCATGCCCTTACTGAATCTATTTTTCCATGTTCCGTCCATCTTGTACTTGGTTTGAGAGAGCCCATTCCGCTGCTACCTATTCCATAGTGATACCCACACGTCACCTGCAAGGATCCGATCCAAAAAGCCCAGATGTTGCTGATTTTTAAAGTAGGATTTAGTCACGAGTGGACACAGCCCTATTCGTGGACTTCTCACTCACGAACTATTTCATATTTTGTCAGCTTACTTTACCAGTTAAGTAAAGTGAAGGGCTAATACGAGAGACATTAAAAAGATAGGGTCAAGTAAAAAAAAATATTAGGTTTCGAATACCATCTCTTCCATGAAAAAAAAAGGTTAAAAGGACACTCTCTCATGCAAGAGAATGATAGAAAAAGACTAGGGGTGTTCGTTGACGAGGCAGGGCTATTCCGAGGAATGCCCAACAGCCACTTCTAAACTAGAAGCCTAAACCTGGCCCAAGCATGAGTCATGCCTGAAGTTGTTGGCCCGAACCCAAGCCGCATGGAAATGATGAAGCCCGAGCCCGACCTATAGAAAGAGAATTAAGCTTCTTGCCAAGTCCTAAGCCAACACAGCTGCTCTGGTCATATCACCTTCTCTTTGAGGTCATGGGCTTGAGTCCCCGCATTGCTGCTCCCTCCCTCCCTCATAAATATATATATTTGGGCGGGATGGGAATATCAGCTCTCAAGCACTAAGTGTAAATAAATAAATAAAAAAGAGACTGAGCACGGCCTATCTATTAATAACTGAACCCTATGCCCAAAGCCCAATCCATGAGCTCCCATAAAAAATAAAAAATAAAAAATAAAAAATAAAAAATAAAAAAAATGCTCTACTTTTTAACAGAAACAATAAAAATGCTACTCTCACTTTTTGATTCGAGTACACCATTACTTTTATTCTCTGTTATATTGAACAGTTACTCCACTTCACCGGTAAAGTAAATTTACGATTTATTTTATTTATTGTGATTTGATATTATTCCATCCAATTGTTATTCACACATGTCCCTCCATCATATTGTGAACTAAGCCCAGACCCGTGACCCACCAACATGTAAATGAAGGAAAAAAAGCCTAAAAAATCGTTTTGCAGGATTGCCGCCGTATGCATCCGCGGTATTCCTGCAATTTCCAGTTTTCCTCCTCTCACAGAGGAGGAAAACTGGAAATTGCGAATTTATGAGGACGAAAACTGGAAAATGGGAATTTAACGCCCATGCCAGCAGCGTTAAGCTGCGTGAGTATCCAAATAAAGTCCCAGGACCTTTCCATTTCCAATTAACATAAAATAGAATGAAAGAATCCACAGGTGCGTTTTTTCTTGGAGCTCATATATAGTGAACTCCCATATGATATGAATAGAGGGAAAAAAATCACACAAGCTGACTTTGGCAATTGACACATGTGGAATTGATTTTCTAGTCGTTTTAATGTTTATACTTCCCCATAAATAAAAGTAGAAATATATAAATGGTCATCAAATAACTTCCTCATAATTAAAGAATAAAATCCGAGATATCACTCTATTAAAGCAATTTGCTCCTGTCTACAACTCCATCCTCAAACCTTCCATCACTCGCAGTCTTTAATGATCACCGGTGTGATTCACTTGATAATAAATTCTTAAAAATTCAATTCAATGCAAACATAGGGGCCCTTAAGAGAACACACCTATGAAAGAAATTTTAAAAGCACTTAGTGTTATCACGTATGTAATCTAAAGCAATGACACGAGATTTTGCAATCTTGTAATCAACATCTAAACTTGGTTTTCGTTGACATGCTTAGATTTGGAAACTCTCTGGACCTAACCAACAAGCCGAAGGACTGATGGAACTGGTCAAATCAAGCACGACAACAATTTAGGACCGTAGCTAAACACCACATAGTTGCTTACATGCACAGAAAATCAGTGATGTGTCGACTACTAGGGCATGTTTGTAGGGTTGCAAACGGAACGGTTCCGGATCGGAACCATAGTGGGCCCGGACACGTTTCTAAATAACGGTTCCGGATCCGGTCCTGACTCGGAACCTGTTTACTTGGTCCTAAACCCGGCTCCGATAGGAAAACCCAGATCCGGGTCCACCTAGAAGACTGGAATCTAGTTCCAAAATCGATTCTAATTTATCTTTTTCCTTCATTTTTCTTAAAACAAGCATATCATTCAGCTTATAACAGTGCGTCAAAGTCTACTGCCTCTAATATTGTATATAAAAATGTCCAAGAAAAAGTTGATTTTGAGGTACAATTTGCAATATCAAACGCTCATGAGCCGGGTCCCGGGTCCACATGTCGGAACCCGTTTGGACCCGGACCCGTTTATCAATCGGAACCTAAATTAGGTTACGGACCCGGCCCCGGACCCGTTTATGAATAATCGGAACCTAAAATAGGTTCCAGACCCGGTTTTTTTACAGGTCGGAACTTTCGGGTAATCGGATACCCGTTTGCAACCCTACACGTCTGCGAGTATAGGCTTTTTTCTCTTTTTGTCCAGTTGAAATGAAGGTTTCGCTGGTTTCACGTATATTCTCAACCGTAGATATTAGGATCTTTGGTTTCTTATGGTAACAATTATGCACCCTGTATAAAAGAATCAATAATTTCGTAGAACCCAAGATACATTTAGTTTGGAAATTTCTCAGAAAATTTAGGCCGTGCATGGCCATGAGATTGTTAAACACATACATAGTTGTCATGGGCTGCATTCTCACTTTAAGACCAGCAAAAACGTTGTGCAATGCCTGGATTAAATAATATATGAAATAAGAAAGAGAAGGTTAAACGATCGTAACAGAATGGTGAGTCAAATATATGTTGAATGTAATGAAAATAGATAGAGAGCTGTCAAAAGCAGTCTAAGAATGTCTCTTCTCTTTTTCTAGGCGATTCTAACGGGAAACGCCCCATATATAGGATTCCTGCTGACCAAAAAGGCCAGACACAAGTTAGCCCTAGCTAGCGCAAGCCTTTGAGAGTCCTTTTCGCCAACTCAGATAGGCCTACTCGGGAGACGGAGAGTGGTCTAGTTCGGACTAGATCAATTTGGTTAACCTATAATCATCCTAAATTGAGGCAAGCATGCCCTTACTGAATCTATTTTTCCATGTTCCGTCCATCTTGTACTTGGTTTGAGAGAGCCCATTCCGCTGCTACCTATTCCATAGTGATACCCACACGTCACCTGCAAGGATCCGATCCAAAAAGCCCAGATGTTGCTGATTTTTAAAGTAGGATTTAGTCACGAGTGGACACAGCCCTATTCGTGGACTTCTCACTCACGAACTATTTCATATTTTGTCAGCTTACTTTACCAGTTAAGTAAAGTGAAGGGCTAATACGAGAGACATTAAAAAGATAGGGTCAAGTAAAAAAAAAATATTAGGTTTCGAATACCATCTCTTCCATGAAAAAAAAAGGTTAAAAGGACACTCTCTCATGCAAGAGAATGATAGAAAAAGACTAGGGGTGTTCGTTGACGAGGCAGGGCTATTCCGAGGAATGCCCAACAGCCACTTCTAAACTAGAAGCCTAAACCTGGCCCAAGCATGAGTCATGCCTGAAGTTGTTGGCCCGAACCCAAGCCGCATGGAAATGATGAAGCCCGAGCCCGACCTATAGAAAGAGAATTAAGCTTCTTGCCAAGTCCTAAGCCAACACAGCTGCTCTGGTCATATCACCTTCTCTTTGAGGTCATGGGCTTGAGTCCCCGCATTGCTGCTCCCTCCCTCCCTCATAAATATATATATAAATATATATATTTGGGCGGGATGGGAATATCAGCTCTCAAGCACTAAGTGTAAATAAATAAATAAAAAAGAGACTGAGCACGGCCTATCTATTAATAACTGAACCCTATGCCCAAAGCCCAATCCATGAGCTCCCATAAAAAATAAAAAATAAAAAATAAAAAATAAAAAATAAAAAATAAAAAATAAAAAATAAAAAATAAAAAAAATGCTCTACTTTTTAACAGAAACAATAAAAATGCTACTCTCAGTTTTTGATTCGAGTACACCATTACTTTTATTCTCTGTTATATTGAACAGTTACTCCACTTCACCGGTAAAGTAAATTTACGATTTATTTTATTTATTGTGATTTGATATTATTCCATCCAATTGTTATTCACACATGTCCCTCCATCATATTGTGAACTAAGCCCAGACCCGTGACCCACCAACATGTAAATGAAGGAAAAAAAGCCTAAAAAATCGTTTTGCAGGATTGCCGCCGTATGCATCCGCGGTATTCCTGCAATTTCCAGTTTTCCTCCTCTCACAGAGGAGGAAAACTGGAAATTGCGAATTTATGAGGACGAAAACTGGAAAATGGGAATTTAACGCCCATGCCAACAGCGTTAAGCTGCGTGAGTATCCAAATAAAGTCCCAGGACCTTTCCATTTCCAATTAACATAAAATAGAATGAAAGAATCCACAGGTGCGTTTTTTCTTGGAGCTCATATATAGTGAACTCCCATATGATATGAATAGAGGGAAAAAAATCACACAAGCTGACTTTGGCAATTGACACATGTGGGATTGATTTTCTAGTCGTTTTAATGTTTATACTTCCCCATAAATAAAAGTAGAAATATATAAATGGTCATCAAATAACTTCCTCATAATTAAAGAATAAAATCCGAGATATCACTCTATTAAAGCAATTTGCTCCTGTCTACAACTCCATCCTCAAACCTTCCATCACTCGCAGTCTTTAATGATCACCGGTGTGATTCACTTGATAATAAATTCTTAAAAATTCAATTCAATGCAAACATAGGGGCCCTTAAGAGAACACACCTATGAAAGAAATTTTAAAAGCACTTAGTGTTATCACGTATGTAATCTAAAGCAATGACACGAGATTTTGCAATCTTGTAATCAACATCTAAACTTGGTTTTCGTTGACATGCTTAGATTTGGAAACTCTCTGGACCTAACCAACAAGCCGAAGGACTGATGGAACTGGTCAAATCAAGCACGACAACAATTTAGGACCGTAGCTAAACACCACATAGTTGCTTACATGCACAGAAAATCAGTGATGTGTCGACTACTAGGGCATGTTTGTAGGGTTGCAAACGGAACGGTTCCGGATCGGAACCATAGTGGGCCCGGACACGTTTCTAAATAACGGTTCCGGATCCGGTCCTGACTCGGAACCTGTTTACTTGGTCCTAAACCCGGCTCCGATAGGAAAACCCAGATCCGGGTCCACCTAGAAGACTGGAATCTAGTTCCAAAATCGATTCTAATTTATCTTTTTCCTTCATTTTTCTTAAAACAAGCATATCATTCAGCTTATAACAGTGCGTCAAAGTCTACTGCCTCTAATATTGTATATAAAAATATCCAAGAAAAAGTTGATTTTGAGGTACAATTTGCAATATCAAACGCTCATGAGCCGGGTCCCGGGTCCACATGTCGGAACCCGTTTGGACCCGGACCCGTTTATCAATCGGAACCTAAATTAGGTTACGGACCCGGCCCCGGACCCGTTTATGAATAATCGGAACCTAAAATAGGTTCCAGACCCGGTTTTTTTACAGGTCGGAACTTTCGGGTAATCGGATACCCGTTTGCAACCCTACACGTCTGCGAGTATAGGCTTTTTTCTCTTTTTGTCCAGTTGAAATGAAGGTTTCGCTGGTTTCACGTATATTCTCAACCGTAGATATTAGGATCTTTGGTTTCTTATGGTAACAATTATGCACCCTGTATAAAAGAATCAATAATTTCGTAGAACCCAAGATACATTTAGTTTGGAAATTTCTCAGAAAATTTAGGCCGTGCATGGCCATGAGATTGTTAAACACATACATAGTTGTCATGGGCTGCATTCTCACTTTAAGACCAGCAAAAACGTTGTGCAATGCCTGGATTAAATAATATATGAAATAAGAAAGAGAAGGTTAAACGATCGTAACAGAATGGTGAGTCAAATATATGTTGAATGTAATGAAAATAGATAGAGAGCTGTCAAAAGCAGTCTAAGAATGTCTCTTCTCTTTTTCTAGGCGATTCTAACGGGAAACGCCCCATATATAGGATTCCTGCTGACCAAAAAGGCCAGACACAAGTTAGCCCTAGCTAGCGCAAGCCTTTGAGAGTCCTTTTCGCCAACTCAGATAGGCCTACTCGGGAGACGGAGAGTGGTCTAGTTCGGACTAGATCAATTTGGTTAACCTATAATCATCCTAAATTGAGGCAAGCATGCCCTTACTGAATCTATTTTTCCATGTTCCGTCCATCTTGTACTTGGTTTGAGAGAGCCCATTCCGCTGCTACCTATTCCATAGTGATACCCACACGTCACCTGCAAGGATCCGATCCAAAAAGCCCAGATGTTGCTGATTTTTAAAGTAGGATTTAGTCACGAGTGGACACAGCCCTATTCGTGGACTTCTCACTCACGAACTATTTCATATTTTGTCAGCTTACTTTACCAGTTAAGTAAAGTGAAGGGCTAATACGAGAGACATTAAAAAGATAGGGTCAAGTAAAAAAAAAATATTAGGTTTCGAATACCATCTCTTCCATGAAAAAAAAAGGTTAAAAGGACACTCTCTCATGCAAGAGAATGATAGAAAAAGACTAGGGGTGTTCGTTGACGAGGCAGGGCTATTCCGAGGAATGCCCAACAGCCACTTCTAAACTAGAAGCCTAAACCTGGCCCAAGCATGAGTCATGCCTGAAGTTGTTGGCCCGAACCCAAGCCGCATGGAAATGATGAAGCCCGAGCCCGACCTATAGAAAGAGAATTAAGCTTCTTGCCAAGTCCTAAGCCAACACAGCTGCTCTGGTCATATCACCTTCTCTTTGAGGTCATGGGCTTGAGTCCCCGCATTGCTGCTCCCTCCCTCCCTCATAAATATATATATAAATATATATATTTGGGCGGGATGGGAATATCAGCTCTCAAGCACTAAGTGTAAATAAATAAATAAAAAAGAGACTGAGCACGGCCTATCTATTAATAACTGAACCCTATGCCCAAAGCCCAATCCATGAGCTCCCATAAAAAATAAAAAATAAAAAATAAAAAATAAAAAATAAAAAAAATGCTCTACTTTTTAACAGAAACAATAAAAATGCTACTCTCAGTTTTTGATTCGAGTACACCATTACTTTTATTCTCTGTTATATTGAACAGTTACTCCACTTCACCGGTAAAGTAAATTTACGATTTATTTTATTTATTGTGATTTGATATTATTCCATCCAATTGTTATTCACACATGTCCCTCCATCATATTGTGAACTAAGCCCAGACCCGTGACCCACCAACATGTAAATGAAGGAAAAAAAGCCTAAAAAATCGTTTTGCAGGATTGCCGCCGTATGCATCCGCGGTATTCCTGCAATTTCCAGTTTTCCTCCTCTCACAGAGGAGGAAAACTGGAAATTGCGAATTTATGAGGACGAAAACTGGAAAATGGGAATTTTACGCCCATGCCAACAGCGTTAAGCTGCGTGAGTATCCAAATAAAGTCCCAGGACCTTTCCATTTCCAATTAACATAAAATAGAATGAAAGAATCCACAGGTGCGTTTTTTCTTGGAGCTCATATATAGTGAACTCCCATATGATATGAATAGAGGGAAAAAAATCACACAAGCTGACTTTGGCAATTGACACATGTGGGATTGATTTTCTAGTCGTTTTAATGTTTATACTTCCCCATAAATAAAAGTAGAAATATATAAATGGTCATCAAATAACTTCCTCATAATTAAAGAATAAAATCCGAGATATCACTCTATTAAAGCAATTTGCTCCTGTCTACAACTCCATCCTCAAACCTTCCATCACTCGCAGTCTTTAATGATCACCGGTGTGATTCACTTGATAATAAATTCTTAAAAATTCAATTCAATGCAAACATAGGGGCCCTTAAGAGAACACACCTATGAAAGAAATTTTAAAAGCACTTAGTGTTATCACGTATGTAATCTAAAGCAATGACACGAGATTTTGCAATCTTGTAATCAACATCTAAACTTGGTTTTCGTTGACATGCTTAGATTTGGAAACTCTCTGGACCTAACCAACAAGCCGAAGGACTGATGGAACTGGTCAAATCAAGCACGACAACAATTTAGGACCGTAGCTAAACACCACATAGTTGCTTACATGCACAGAAAATCAGTGATGTGTCGACTACTAGGGCATGTTTGTAGGGTTGCAAACGGAACGGTTCCGGATCGGAACCATAGTGGGCCCGGACACGTTTCTAAATAACGGTTCCGGATCCGGTCCTGACTCGGAACCTGTTTACTTGGTCCTAAACCCGGCTCCGATAGGAAAACCCAGATCCGGGTCCACCTAGAAGACTGGAATCTAGTTCCAAAATCGATTCTAATTTATCTTTTTCCTTCATTTTTCTTAAAACAAGCATATCATTCAGCTTATAACAGTGCGTCAAAGTCTACTGCCTCTAATATTGTATATAAAAATGTCCAAGAAAAAGTTGATTTTGAGGTACAATTTGCAATATCAAACGCTCATGAGCCGGGTCCCGGGTCCACATGTCGGAACCCGTTTGGACCCGGACCCGTTTATCAATCGGAACCTAAATTAGGTTACGGACCCGGCCCCGGACCCGTTTATGAATAATCGGAACCTAAAATAGGTTCCAGACCCGGTTTTTTTACAGGTCGGAACTTTCGGGTAATCGGATACCCGTTTGCAACCCTACACGTCTGCGAGTATAGGCTTTTTTCTCTTTTTGTCCAGTTGAAATGAAGGTTTCGCTGGTTTCACGTATATTCTCAACCGTAGATATTAGGATCTTTGGTTTCTTATGGTAACAATTATGCACCCTGTATAAAAGAATCAATAATTTCGTAGAACCCAAGATACATTTAGTTTGGAAATTTCTCAGAAAATTTAGGCCGTGCATGGCCATGAGATTGTTAAACACATACATAGTTGTCATGGGCTGCATTCTCACTTTAAGACCAGCAAAAACGTTGTGCAATGCCTGGATTAAATAATATATGAAATAAGAAAGAGAAGGTTAAACGATCGTAACAGAATGGTGAGTCAAATATATGTTGAATGTAATGAAAATAGATAGAGAGCTGTCAAAAGCAGTCTAAGAATGTCTCTTCTCTTTTTCTAGGCGATTCTAACGGGAAACGCCCCATATATAGGATTCCTGCTGACCAAAAAGGCCAGACACAAGTTAGCCCTAGCTAGCGCAAGCCTTTGAGAGTCCTTTTCGCCAACTCAGATAGGCCTACTCGGGAGACGGAGAGTGGTCTAGTTCGGACTAGATCAATTTGGTTAACCTATAATCATCCTAAATTGAGGCAAGCATGCCCTTACTGAATCTATTTTTCCATGTTCCGTCCATCTTGTACTTGGTTTGAGAGAGCCCATTCCGCTGCTACCTATTCCATAGTGATACCCACACGTCACCTGCAAGGATCCGATCCAAAAAGCCCAGATGTTGCTGATTTTTAAAGTAGGATTTAGTCACGAGTGGACACAGCCCTATTCGTGGACTTCTCACTCACGAACTATTTCATATTTTGTCAGCTTACTTTACCAGTTAAGTAAAGTGAAGGGCTAATACGAGAGACATTAAAAAGATAGGGTCAAGTAAAAAAAAAATATTAGGTTTCGAATACCATCTCTTCCATGAAAAAAAAAGGTTAAAAGGACACTCTCTCATGCAAGAGAATGATAGAAAAAGACTAGGGGTGTTCGTTGACGAGGCAGGGCTATTCCGAGGAATGCCCAACAGCCACTTCTAAACTAGAAGCCTAAACCTGGCCCAAGCATGAGTCATGCCTGAAGTTGTTGGCCCGAACCCAAGCCGCATGGAAATGATGAAGCCCGAGCCCGACCTATAGAAAGAGAATTAAGCTTCTTGCCAAGTCCTAAGCCAACACAGCTGCTCTGGTCATATCACCTTCTCTTTGAGGTCATGGGCTTGAGTCCCCGCATTGCTGCTCCCTCCCTCCCTCATAAATATATATATAAATATATATATTTGGGCGGGATGGGAATATCAGCTCTCAAGCACTAAGTGTAAATAAATAAATAAAAAAGAGACTGAGCACGGCCTATCTATTAATAACTGAACCCTATGCCCAAAGCCCAATCCATGAGCTCCCATAAAAAATAAAAAATAAAAAATAAAAAAAATGCTCTACTTTTTAACAGAAACAATAAAAATGCTACTCTCAGTTTTTGATTCGAGTACACCATTACTTTTATTCTCTGTTATATTGAACAGTTACTCCACTTCACCGGTAAAGTAAATTTACGATTTATTTTATTTATTGTGATTTGATATTATTCCATCCAATTGTTATTCACACATGTCCCTCCATCATATTGTGAACTAAGCCCAGACCCGTGACCCACCAACATGTAAATGAAGGAAAAAAAGCCTAAAAAATCGTTTTGCAGGATTGCCGCCGTATGCATCCGCGGTATTCCTGCAATTTCCAGTTTTCCTCCTCTCACAGAGGAGGAAAACTGGAAATTGCGAATTTATGAGGACGAAAACTGGAAAATGGGAATTTAACGCCCATGCCAACAGCGTTAAGCTGCGTGAGTATCCAAATAAAGTCCCAGGACCTTTCCATTTCCAATTAACATAAAATAGAATGAAAGAATCCACAGGTGCGTTTTTTCTTGGAGCTCATATATAGTGAACTCCCATATGATATGAATAGAGGGAAAAAAATCACACAAGCTGACTTTGGCAATTGACACATGTGGAATTGATTTTCTAGTCGTTTTAATGTTTATACTTCCCCATAAATAAAAGTAGAAATATATAAATGGTCATCAAATAACTTCCTCATAATTAAAGAATAAAATCCGAGATATCACTCTATTAAAGCAATTTGCTCCTGTCTACAACTCCATCCTCAAACCTTCCATCACTCGCAGTCTTTAATGATCACCGGTGTGATTCACTTGATAATAAATTCTTAAAAATTCAATTCAATGCAAACATAGGGGCCCTTAAGAGAACACACCTATGAAAGAAATTTTAAAAGCACTTAGTGTTATCACGTATGTAATCTAAAGCAATGACACGAGATTTTGCAATCTTGTAATCAACATCTAAACTTGGTTTTCGTTGACATGCTTAGATTTGGAAACTCTCTGGACCTAACCAACAAGCCGAAGGACTGATGGAACTGGTCAAATCAAGCACGACAACAATTTAGGACCGTAGCTAAACACCACATAGTTGCTTACATGCACAGAAAATCAGTGATGTGTCGACTACTAGGGCATGTTTGTAGGGTTGCAAACGGAACGGTTCCGGATCGGAACCATAGTGGGCCCGGACACGTTTCTAAATAACGGTTCCGGATCCGGTCCTGACTCGGAACCTGTTTACTTGGTCCTAAACCCGGCTCCGATAGGAAAACCCAGATCCGGGTCCACCTAGAAGACTGGAATCTAGTTCCAAAATCGATTCTAATTTATCTTTTTCCTTCATTTTTCTTAAAACAAGCATATCATTCAGCTTATAACAGTGCGTCAAAGTCTACTGCCTCTAATATTGTATATAAAAATGTCCAAGAAAAAGTTGATTTTGAGGTACAATTTGCAATATCAAACGCTCATGAGCCGGGTCCCGGGTCCACATGTCGGAACCCGTTTGGACCCGGACCCGTTTATCAATCGGAACCTAAATTAGGTTACGGACCCGGCCCCGGACCCGTTTATGAATAATCGGAACCTAAAATAGGTTCCAGACCCGGTTTTTTTACAGGTCGGAACTTTCGGGTAATCGGATACCCGTTTGCAACCCTACACGTCTGCGAGTATAGGCTTTTTTCTCTTTTTGTCCAGTTGAAATGAAGGTTTCGCTGGTTTCACGTATATTCTCAACCGTAGATATTAGGATCTTTGGTTTCTTATGGTAACAATTATGCACCCTGTATAAAAGAATCAATAATTTCGTAGAACCCAAGATACATTTAGTTTGGAAATTTCTCAGAAAATTTAGGCCGTGCATGGCCATGAGATTGTTAAACACATACATAGTTGTCATGGGCTGCATTCTCACTTTAAGACCAGCAAAAACGTTGTGCAATGCCTGGATTAAATAATATATGAAATAAGAAAGAGAAGGTTAAACGATCGTAACAGAATGGTGAGTCAAATATATGTTGAATGTAATGAAAATAGATAGAGAGCTGTCAAAAGCAGTCTAAGAATGTCTCTTCTCTTTTTCTAGGCGATTCTAACGGGAAACGCCCCATATATAGGATTCCTGCTGACCAAAAAGGCCAGACACAAGTTAGCCCTAGCTAGCGCAAGCCTTTGAGAGTCCTTTTCGCCAACTCAGATAGGCCTACTCGGGAGACGGAGAGTGGTCTAGTTCGGACTAGATCAATTTGGTTAACCTATAATCATCCTAAATTGAGGCAAGCATGCCCTTACTGAATCTATTTTTCCATGTTCCGTCCATCTTGTACTTGGTTTGAGAGAGCCCATTCCGCTGCTACCTATTCCATAGTGATACCCACACGTCACCTGCAAGGATCCGATCCAAAAAGCCCAGATGTTGCTGATTTTTAAAGTAGGATTTAGTCACGAGTGGACACAGCCCTATTCGTGGACTTCTCACTCACGAACTATTTCATATTTTGTCAGCTTACTTTACCAGTTAAGTAAAGTGAAGGGCTAATACGAGAGACATTAAAAAGATAGGGTCAAGTAAAAAAAAAATATTAGGTTTCGAATACCATCTCTTCCATGAAAAAAAAAGGTTAAAAGGACACTCTCTCATGCAAGAGAATGATAGAAAAAGACTAGGGGTGTTCGTTGACGAGGCAGGGCTATTCCGAGGAATGCCCAACAGCCACTTCTAAACTAGAAGCCTAAACCTGGCCCAAGCATGAGTCATGCCTGAAGTTGTTGGCCCGAACCCAAGCCGCATGGAAATGATGAAGCCCGAGCCCGACCTATAGAAAGAGAATTAAGCTTCTTGCCAAGTCCTAAGCCAACACAGCTGCTCTGGTCATATCACCTTCTCTTTGAGGTCATGGGCTTGAGTCCCCGCATTGCTGCTCCCTCCCTCCCTCATAAATATATATATAAATATATATATTTGGGCGGGATGGGAATATCAGCTCTCAAGCACTAAGTGTAAATAAATAAATAAAAAAGAGACTGAGCACGGCCTATCTATTAATAACTGAACCCTATGCCCAAAGCCCAATCCATGAGCTCCCATAAAAAATAAAAAATAAAAAATAAAAAATAAAAAATAAAAAATAAAAAATAAAAAATAAAAAAAATGCTCTACTTTTTAACAGAAACAATAAAAATGCTACTCTCAGTTTTTGATTCGAGTACACCATTACTTTTATTCTCTGTTATATTGAACAGTTACTCCACTTCACCGGTAAAGTAAATTTACGATTTATTTTATTTATTGTGATTTGATATTATTCCATCCAATTGTTATTCACACATGTCCCTCCATCATATTGTGAACTAAGCCCAGACCCGTGACCCACCAACATGTAAATGAAGGAAAAAAAGCCTAAAAAATCGTTTTGCAGGATTGCCGCCGTATGCATCCGCGGTATTCCTGCAATTTCCAGTTTTCCTCCTCTCACAGAGGAGGAAAACTGGAAATTGCGAATTTATGAGGACGAAAACTGGAAAATGGGAATTTTACGCCCATGCCAACAGCGTTAAGCTGCGTGAGTATCCAAATAAAGTCCCAGGACCTTTCCATTTCCAATTAACATAAAATAGAATGAAAGAATCCACAGGTGCGTTTTTTCTTGGAGCTCATATATAGTGAACTCCCATATGATATGAATAGAGGGAAAAAAATCACACAAGCTGACTTTGGCAATTGACACATGTGGGATTGATTTTCTAGTCGTTTTAATGTTTATACTTCCCCATAAATAAAAGTAGAAATATATAAATGGTCATCAAATAACTTCCTCATAATTAAAGAATAAAATCCGAGATATCACTCTATTAAAGCAATTTGCTCCTGTCTACAACTCCATCCTCAAACCTTCCATCACTCGCAGTCTTTAATGATCACCGGTGTGATTCACTTGATAATAAATTCTTAAAAATTCAATTCAATGCAAACATAGGGGCCCTTAAGAGAACACACCTATGAAAGAAATTTTAAAAGCACTTAGTGTTATCACGTATGTAATCTAAAGCAATGACACGAGATTTTGCAATCTTGTAATCAACATCTAAACTTGGTTTTCGTTGACATGCTTAGATTTGGAAACTCTCTGGACCTAACCAACAAGCCGAAGGACTGATGGAACTGGTCAAATCAAGCACGACAACAATTTAGGACCGTAGCTAAACACCACATAGTTGCTTACATGCACAGAAAATCAGTGATGTGTCGACTACTAGGGCATGTTTGTAGGGTTGCAAACGGAACGGTTCCGGATCGGAACCATAGTGGGCCCGGACACGTTTCTAAATAACGGTTCCGGATCCGGTCCTGACTCGGAACCTGTTTACTTGGTCCTAAACCCGGCTCCGATAGGAAAACCCAGATCCGGGTCCACCTAGAAGACTGGAATCTAGTTCCAAAATCGATTCTAATTTATCTTTTTCCTTCATTTTTCTTAAAACAAGCATATCATTCAGCTTATAACAGTGCGTCAAAGTCTACTGCCTCTAATATTGTATATAAAAATGTCCAAGAAAAAGTTGATTTTGAGGTACAATTTGCAATATCAAACGCTCATGAGCCGGGTCCCGGGTCCACATGTCGGAACCCGTTTGGACCCGGACCCGTTTATCAATCGGAACCTAAATTAGGTTACGGACCCGGCCCCGGACCCGTTTATGAATAATCGGAACCTAAAATAGGTTCCAGACCCGGTTTTTTTACAGGTCGGAACTTTCGGGTAATCGGATACCCGTTTGCAACCCTACACGTCTGCGAGTATAGGCTTTTTTCTCTTTTTGTCCAGTTGAAATGAAGGTTTCGCTGGTTTCACGTATATTCTCAACCGTAGATATTAGGATCTTTGGTTTCTTATGGTAACAATTATGCACCCTGTATAAAAGAATCAATAATTTCGTAGAACCCAAGATACATTTAGTTTGGAAATTTCTCAGAAAATTTAGGCCGTGCATGGCCATGAGATTGTTAAACACATACATAGTTGTCATGGGCTGCATTCTCACTTTAAGACCAGCAAAAACGTTGTGCAATGCCTGGATTAAATAATATATGAAATAAGAAAGAGAAGGTTAAACGATCGTAACAGAATGGTGAGTCAAATATATGTTGAATGTAATGAAAATAGATAGAGAGCTGTCAAAAGCAGTCTAAGAATGTCTCTTCTCTTTTTCTAGGCGATTCTAACGGGAAACGCCCCATATATAGGATTCCTGCTGACCAAAAAGGCCAGACACAAGTTAGCCCTAGCTAGCGCAAGCCTTTGAGAGTCCTTTTCGCCAACTCAGATAGGCCTACTCGGGAGACGGAGAGTGGTCTAGTTCGGACTAGATCAATTTGGTTAACCTATAATCATCCTAAATTGAGGCAAGCATGCCCTTACTGAATCTATTTTTCCATGTTCCGTCCATCTTGTACTTGGTTTGAGAGAGCCCATTCCGCTGCTACCTATTCCATAGTGATACCCACACGTCACCTGCAAGGATCCGATCCAAAAAGCCCAGATGTTGCTGATTTTTAAAGTAGGATTTAGTCACGAGTGGACACAGCCCTATTCGTGGACTTCTCACTCACGAACTATTTCATATTTTGTCAGCTTACTTTACCAGTTAAGTAAAGTGAAGGGCTAATACGAGAGACATTAAAAAGATAGGGTCAAGTAAAAAAAAAATATTAGGTTTCGAATACCATCTCTTCCATGAAAAAAAAAGGTTAAAAGGACACTCTCTCATGCAAGAGAATGATAGAAAAAGACTAGGGGTGTTCGTTGACGAGGCAGGGCTATTCCGAGGAATGCCCAACAGCCACTTCTAAACTAGAAGCCTAAACCTGGCCCAAGCATGAGTCATGCCTGAAGTTGTTGGCCCGAACCCAAGCCGCATGGAAATGATGAAGCCCGAGCCCGACCTATAGAAAGAGAATTAAGCTTCTTGCCAAGTCCTAAGCCAACACAGCTGCTCTGGTCATATCACCTTCTCTTTGAGGTCATGGGCTTGAGTCCCCGCATTGCTGCTCCCTCCCTCCCTCATAAATATATATATTTGGGCGGGATGGGAATATCAGCTCTCAAGCACTAAGTGTAAATAAATAAATAAAAAAGAGACTGAGCACGGCCTATCTATTAATAACTGAACCCTATGCCCAAAGCCCAATCCATGAGCTCCCATAAAAAATAAAAAATAAAAAATAAAAAATAAAAAATAAAAAAAATGCTCTACTTTTTAACAGAAACAATAAAAATGCTACTCTCACTTTTTGATTCGAGTACACCATTACTTTTATTCTCTGTTATATTGAACAGTTACTCCACTTCACCGGTAAAGTAAATTTACGATTTATTTTATTTATTGTGATTTGATATTATTCCATCCAATTGTTATTCACACATGTCCCTCCATCATATTGTGAACTAAGCCCAGACCCGTGACCCACCAACATGTAAATGAAGGAAAAAAAGCCTAAAAAATCGTTTTGCAGGATTGCCGCCGTATGCATCCGCGGTATTCCTGCAATTTCCAGTTTTCCTCCTCTCACAGAGGAGGAAAACTGGAAATTGCGAATTTATGAGGACGAAAACTGGAAAATGGGAATTTAACGCCCATGCCAGCAGCGTTAAGCTGCGTGAGTATCCAAATAAAGTCCCAGGACCTTTCCATTTCCAATTAACATAAAATAGAATGAAAGAATCCACAGGTGCGTTTTTTCTTGGAGCTCATATATAGTGAACTCCCATATGATATGAATAGAGGGAAAAAAATCACACAAGCTGACTTTGGCAATTGACACATGTGGAATTGATTTTCTAGTCGTTTTAATGTTTATACTTCCCCATAAATAAAAGTAGAAATATATAAATGGTCATCAAATAACTTCCTCATAATTAAAGAATAAAATCCGAGATATCACTCTATTAAAGCAATTTGCTCCTGTCTACAACTCCATCCTCAAACCTTCCATCACTCGCAGTCTTTAATGATCACCGGTGTGATTCACTTGATAATAAATTCTTAAAAATTCAATTCAATGCAAACATAGGGGCCCTTAAGAGAACACACCTATGAAAGAAATTTTAAAAGCACTTAGTGTTATCACGTATGTAATCTAAAGCAATGACACGAGATTTTGCAATCTTGTAATCAACATCTAAACTTGGTTTTCGTTGACATGCTTAGATTTGGAAACTCTCTGGACCTAACCAACAAGCCGAAGGACTGATGGAACTGGTCAAATCAAGCACGACAACAATTTAGGACCGTAGCTAAACACCACATAGTTGCTTACATGCACAGAAAATCAGTGATGTGTCGACTACTAGGGCATGTTTGTAGGGTTGCAAACGGAACGGTTCCGGATCGGAACCATAGTGGGCCCGGACACGTTTCTAAATAACGGTTCCGGATCCGGTCCTGACTCGGAACCTGTTTACTTGGTCCTAAACCCGGCTCCGATAGGAAAACCCAGATCCGGGTCCACCTAGAAGACTGGAATCTAGTTCCAAAATCGATTCTAATTTATCTTTTTCCTTCATTTTTCTTAAAACAAGCATATCATTCAGCTTATAACAGTGCGTCAAAGTCTACTGCCTCTAATATTGTATATAAAAATGTCCAAGAAAAAGTTGATTTTGAGGTACAATTTGCAATATCAAACGCTCATGAGCCGGGTCCCGGGTCCACATGTCGGAACCCGTTTGGACCCGGACCCGTTTATCAATCGGAACCTAAATTAGGTTACGGACCCGGCCCCGGACCCGTTTATGAATAATCGGAACCTAAAATAGGTTCCAGACCCGGTTTTTTTACAGGTCGGAACTTTCGGGTAATCGGATACCCGTTTGCAACCCTACACGTCTGCGAGTATAGGCTTTTTTCTCTTTTTGTCCAGTTGAAATGAAGGTTTCGCTGGTTTCACGTATATTCTCAACCGTAGATATTAGGATCTTTGGTTTCTTATGGTAACAATTATGCACCCTGTATAAAAGAATCAATAATTTCGTAGAACCCAAGATACATTTAGTTTGGAAATTTCTCAGAAAATTTAGGCCGTGCATGGCCATGAGATTGTTAAACACATACATAGTTGTCATGGGCTGCATTCTCACTTTAAGACCAGCAAAAACGTTGTGCAATGCCTGGATTAAATAATATATGAAATAAGAAAGAGAAGGTTAAACGATCGTAACAGAATGGTGAGTCAAATATATGTTGAATGTAATGAAAATAGATAGAGAGCTGTCAAAAGCAGTCTAAGAATGTCTCTTCTCTTTTTCTAGGCGATTCTAACGGGAAACGCCCCATATATAGGATTCCTGCTGACCAAAAAGGCCAGACACAAGTTAGCCCTAGCTAGCGCAAGCCTTTGAGAGTCCTTTTCGCCAACTCAGATAGGCCTACTCGGGAGACGGAGAGTGGTCTAGTTCGGACTAGATCAATTTGGTTAACCTATAATCATCCTAAATTGAGGCAAGCATGCCCTTACTGAATCTATTTTTCCATGTTCCGTCCATCTTGTACTTGGTTTGAGAGAGCCCATTCCGCTGCTACCTATTCCATAGTGATACCCACACGTCACCTGCAAGGATCCGATCCAAAAAGCCCAGATGTTGCTGATTTTTAAAGTAGGATTTAGTCACGAGTGGACACAGCCCTATTCGTGGACTTCTCACTCACGAACTATTTCATATTTTGTCAGCTTACTTTACCAGTTAAGTAAAGTGAAGGGCTAATACGAGAGACATTAAAAAGATAGGGTCAAGTAAAAAAAAATATTAGGTTTCGAATACCATCTCTTCCATGAAAAAAAAAGGTTAAAAGGACACTCTCTCATGCAAGAGAATGATAGAAAAAGACTAGGGGTGTTCGTTGACGAGGCAGGGCTATTCCGAGGAATGCCCAACAGCCACTTCTAAACTAGAAGCCTAAACCTGGCCCAAGCATGAGTCATGCCTGAAGTTGTTGGCCCGAACCCAAGCCGCATGGAAATGATGAAGCCCGAGCCCGACCTATAGAAAGAGAATTAAGCTTCTTGCCAAGTCCTAAGCCAACACAGCTGCTCTGGTCATATCACCTTCTCTTTGAGGTCATGGGCTTGAGTCCCCGCATTGCTGCTCCCTCCCTCCCTCATAAATATATATAAATATATATATTTGGGCGGGATGGGAATATCAGCTCTCAAGCACTAAGTGTAAATAAATAAATAAAAAAGAGACTGAGCACGGCCTATCTATTAATAACTGAACCCTATGCCCAAAGCCCAATCCATGAGCTCCCATAAAAAATAAAAAATAAAAAATAAAAAAAATGCTCTACTTTTTAACAGAAACAATAAAAATGCTACTCTCACTTTTTGATTCGAGTACACCATTACTTTTATTCTCTGTTATATTGAACAGTTACTCCACTTCACCGGTAAAGTAAATTTACGATTTATTTTATTTATTGTGATTTGATATTATTCCATCCAATTGTTATTCACACATGTCCCTCCATCATATTGTGAACTAAGCCCAGACCCGTGACCCACCAACATGTAAATGAAGGAAAAAAAGCCTAAAAAATCGTTTTGCAGGATTGCCGCCGTATGCATCCGCGGTATTCCTGCAATTTCCAGTTTTCCTCCTCTCACAGAGAAGGAAAACTGGAAATTGCGAATTTATGAGGACGAAAACTGGAAAATGGGAATTTAACGCCCATGCCAGCAGCGTTAAGCTGCGTGAGTATCCAAATAAAGTCCCAGGACCTTTCCATTTCCAATTAACATAAAATAGAATGAAAGAATCCACAGGTGCGTTTTTTCTTGGAGCTCATATATAGTGAACTCCCATATGATATGAATAGAGGGAAAAAAATCACACAAGCTGACTTTGCCAATTGACACATGTGGAATTGATTTTCTAGTCGTTTTAATGTTTATACTTCCCCATAAATAAAAGTAGAAATATATAAATGGTCATCAAATAACTTCCTCATAATTAAAGAATAAAATCCGAGATATCACTCTATTAAAGCAATTTGCTCCTGTCTACAACTCCATCCTCAAACCTTCCATCACTCGCAGTCTTTAATGATCACCGGTGTGATTCACTTGATAATAAATTCTTAAAAATTCAATTCAATGCAAACATAGGGGCCCTTAAGAGAACACACCTATGAAAGAAATTTTAAAAGCACTTAGTGTTATCACGTATGTAATCTAAAGCAATGACACGAGATTTTGCAATCTTGTAATCAACATCTAAACTTGGTTTTCGTTGACATGCTTAGATTTGGAAACTCTCTGGACCTAACCAACAAGCCGAAGGACTGATGGAACTGGTCAAATCAAGCACGACAACAATTTAGGACCGTAGCTAAACACCACATAGTTGCTTACATGCACAGAAAATCAGTGATGTGTCGACTACTAGGGCATGTTTGTAGGGTTGCAAACGGAACGGTTCCGGATCGGAACCATAGTGGGCCCGGACACGTTTCTAAATAACGGTTCCGGATCCGGTCCTGACTCGGAACCTGTTTACTTGGTCCTAAACCCGGCTCCGATAGGAAAACCCAGATCCGGGTCCACCTAGAAGACTGGAATCTAGTTCCAAAATCGATTCTAATTTATCTTTTTCCTTCATTTTTCTTAAAACAAGCATATCATTCAGCTTATAACAGTGCGTCAAAGTCTACTGCCTCTAATATTGTATATAAAAATGTCCAAGAAAAAGTTGATTTTGAGGTACAATTTGCAATATCAAACGCTCATGAGCCGGGTCCCGGGTCCACATGTCGGAACCCGTTTGGACCCGGACCCGTTTATCAATCGGAACCTAAATTAGGTTACGGACCCGGCCCCGGACCCGTTTATGAATAATCGGAACCTAAAATAGGTTCCAGACCCGGTTTTTTTACAGGTCGGAACTTTCGGGTAATCGGATACCCGTTTGCAACCCTACACGTCTGCGAGTATAGGCTTTTTTCTCTTTTTGTCCAGTTGAAATGAAGGTTTCGCTGGTTTCACGTATATTCTCAACCGTAGATATTAGGATCTTTGGTTTCTTATGGTAACAATTATGCACCCTGTATAAAAGAATCAATAATTTCGTAGAACCCAAGATACATTTAGTTTGGAAATTTCTCAGAAAATTTAGGCCGTGCATGGCCATGAGATTGTTAAACACATACATAGTTGTCATGGGCTGCATTCTCACTTTAAGACCAGCAAAAACGTTGTGCAATGCCTGGATTAAATAATATATGAAATAAGAAAGAGAAGGTTAAACGATCGTAACAAAATGGTGAGTCAAATATATGTTGAATGTAATGAAAATAGATAGAGAGCTGTCAAAAGCAGTCTAAGAATGTCTCTTCTCTTTTTCTAGGCGATTCTAACGGGAAACGCCCCATATATAGGATTCCTGCTGACCAAAAAGGCCAGACACAAGTTAGCCCTAGCTAGCGCAAGCCTTTGAGAGTCCTTTTCGCCAACTCAGATAGGCCTACTCGGGAGACGGAGAGTGGTCTAGTTCGGACTAGATCAATTTGGTTAACCTATAATCATCCTAAATTGAGGCAAGCATGCCCTTACTGAATCTATTTTTCCATGTTCCGTCCATCTTGTACTTGGTTTGAGAGAGCCCATTCCGCTGCTACCTATTCCATAGTGATACCCACACGTCACCTGCAAGGATCCGATCCAAAAAGCCCAGATGTTGCTGATTTTTAAAGTAGGATTTAGTCACGAGTGGACACAGCCCTATTCGTGGACTTCTCACTCACGAACTATTTCATATTTTGTCAGCTTACTTTACCAGTTAAGTAAAGTGAAGGGCTAATACGAGAGACATTAAAAAGATAGGGTCAAGTAAAAAAAAAATATTAGGTTTCGAATACCATCTCTTCCATGAAAAAAAAAGGTTAAAAGGACACTCTCTCATGCAAGAGAATGATAGAAAAAGACTAGGGGTGTTCGTTGACGAGGCAGGGCTATTCCGAGGAATGCCCAACAGCCACTTCTAAACTAGAAGCCTAAACCTGGCCCAAGCATGAGTCATGCCTGAAGTTGTTGGCCCGAACCCAAGCCGCATGGAAATGATGAAGCCCGAGCCCGACCTATAGAAAGAGAATTAAGCTTCTTGCCAAGTCCTAAGCCAACACAGCTGCTCTGGTCATATCACCTTCTCTTTGAGGTCATGGGCTTGAGTCCCCGCATTGCTGCTCCCTCCCTCCCTCATAAATATATATATTTGGGCGGGATGGGAATATCAGCTCTCAAGCACTAAGTGTAAATAAATAAATAAAAAAGAGACTGAGCACGGCCTATCTATTAATAACTGAACCCTATGCCCAAAGCCCAATCCATGAGCTCCCATAAAAAATAAAAAATAAAAAATAAAAAATAAAAAATAAAAAAAATGCTCTACTTTTTAACAGAAACAATAAAAATGCTACTCTCACTTTTTGATTCGAGTACACCATTACTTTTATTCTCTGTTATATTGAACAGTTACTCCACTTCACCGGTAAAGTAAATTTAGGATTTATTTTATTTATTGTGATTTGATATTATTCCATCCAATTGTTATTCACACATGTCCCTCCATCATATTGTGAACTAAGCCCAGACCCGTGACCCACCAACATGTAAATGAAGGAAAAAAAGCCTAAAAAATCGTTTTGCAGGATTGCCGCCGTATGCATCCGCGGTATTCCTGCAATTTCCAGTTTTCCTCCTCTCACAGAGGAGGAAAACTGGAAATTGCGAATTTATGAGGACGAAAACTGGAAAATGGGAATTTAACGCCCATGCCAGCAGCGTTAAGCTGCGTGAGTATCCAAATAAAGTCCCAGGACCTTTCCATTTCCAATTAACATAAAATAGAATGAAAGAATCCACAGGTGCGTTTTTTCTTGGAGCTCATATATAGTGAACTCCCATATGATATGAATAGAGGGAAAAAAATCACACAAGCTGACTTTGGCAATTGACACATGTGGAATTGCTTTTCTAGTCGTTTTAATGTTTATACTTCCCCATAAATAAAAGTAGAAATATATAAATGGTCATCAAATAACTTCCTCATAATTAAAGAATAAAATCCGAGATATCACTCTATTAAAGCAATTTGCTCCTGTCTACAACTCCATCCTCAAACCTTCCATCACTCGCAGTCTTTAATGATCACCGGTGTGATTCACTTGATAATAAATTCTTAAAAATTCAATTCAATGCAAACATAGGGGCCCTTAAGAGAACACACCTATGAAAGAAATTTTAAAAGCACTTAGTGTTATCACGTATGTAATCTAAAGCAATGACACGAGATTTTGCAATCTTGTAATCAACATCTAAACTTGGTTTTCGTTGACATGCTTAGATTTGGAAACTCTCTGGACCTAACCAACAAGCCGAAGGACTGATGGAACTGGTCAAATCAAGCACGACAACAATTTAGGACCGTAGCTAAACACCACATAGTTGCTTACATGCACAGAAAATCAGTGATGTGTCGACTACTAGGGCATGTTTGTAGGGTTGCAAACGGAACGGTTCCGGATCGGAACCATAGTGGGCCCGGACACGTTTCTAAATAACGGTTCCGGATCCGGTCCTGACTCGGAACCTGTTTACTTGGTCCTAAACCCGGCTCCGATAGGAAAACCCAGATCCGGGTCCACCTAGAAGACTGGAATCTAGTTCCAAAATCGATTCTAATTTATCTTTTTCCTTCATTTTTCTTAAAACAAGCATATCATTCAGCTTATAACAGTGCGTCAAAGTCTACTGCCTCTAATATTGTATATAAAAATGTCCAAGAAAAAGTTGATTTTGAGGTACAATTTGCAATATCAAACGCTCATGAGCCGGGTCCCGGGTCCACATGTCGGAACCCGTTTGGACCCGGACCCGTTTATCAATCGGAACCTAAATTAGGTTACGGACCCGGCCCCGGACCCGTTTATGAATAATCGGAACCTAAAATAGGTTCCAGACCCGGTTTTTTTACAGGTCGGAACTTTCGGGTAATCGGATACCCGTTTGCAACCCTACACGTCTGCGAGTATAGGCTTTTTTCTCTTTTTGTCCAGTTGAAATGAAGGTTTCGCTGGTTTCACGTATATTCTCAACCGTAGATATTAGGATCTTTGGTTTCTTATGGTAACAATTATGCACCCTGTATAAAAGAATCAATAATTTCGTAGAACCCAAGATACATTTAGTTTGGAAATTTCTCAGAAAATTTAGGCCGTGCATGGCCATGAGATTGTTAAACACATACATAGTTGTCATGGGCTGCATTCTCACTTTAAGACCAGCAAAAACGTTGTGCAATGCCTGGATTAAATAATATATGAAATAAGAAAGAGAAGGTTAAACGATCGTAACAGAATGGTGAGTCAAATATATGTTGAATGTAATGAAAATAGATAGAGAGCTGTCAAAAGCAGTCTAAGAATGTCTCTTCTCTTTTTCTAGGCGATTCTAACGGGAAACGCCCCATATATAGGATTCCTGCTGACCAAAAAGGCCAGACACAAGTTAGCCCTAGCTAGCGCAAGCCTTTGAGAGTCCTTTTCGCCAACTCAGATAGGCCTACTCGGGAGACGGAGAGTGGTCTAGTTCGGACTAGATCAATTTGGTTAACCTATAATCATCCTAAATTGAGGCAAGCATGCCCTTACTGAATCTATTTTTCCATGTTCCGTCCATCTTGTACTTGGTTTGAGAGAGCCCATTCCGCTGCTACCTATTCCATAGTGATACCCACACGTCACCTGCAAGGATCCGATCCAAAAAGCCCAGATGTTGCTGATTTTTAAAGTAGGATTTAGTCACGAGTGGACACAGCCCTATTCGTGGACTTCTCACTCACGAACTATTTCATATTTTGTCAGCTTACTTTACCAGTTAAGTAAAGTGAAGGGCTAATACGAGAGACATTAAAAAGATAGGGTCAAGTAAAAAAAAATATTAGGTTTCGAATACCATCTCTTCCATGAAAAAAAAAGGTTAAAAGGACACTCTCTCATGCAAGAGAATGATAGAAAAAGACTAGGGGTGTTCGTTGACGAGGCAGGGCTATTCCGAGGAATGCCCAACAGCCACTTCTAAACTAGAAGCCTAAACCTGGCCCAAGCATGAGTCATGCCTGAAGTTGTTGGCCCGAACCCAAGCCGCATGGAAATGATGAAGCCCGAGCCCGACCTATAGAAAGAGAATTAAGCTTCTTGCCAAGTCCTAAGCCAACACAGCTGCTCTGGTCATATCACCTTCTCTTTGAGGTCATGGGCTTGAGTCCCCGCATTGCTGCTCCCTCCCTCCCTCATAAATATATATATAAATATATATATTTGGGCGGGATGGGAATATCAGCTCTCAAGCACTAAGTGTAAATAAATAAATAAAAAAGAGACTGAGCACGGCCTATCTATTAATAACTGAACCCTATGCCCAAAGCCCAATCCATGAGCTCCCATAAAAAATAAAAAATAAAAAATAAAAAATAAAAAATAAAAAAAATGCTCTACTTTTTAACAGAAACAATAAAAATGCTACTCTCACTTTTTGATTCGAGTACACCATTACTTTTATTCTCTGTTATATTGAACAGTTACTCCACTTCACCGGTAAAGTAAATTTACGATTTATTTTATTTATTGTGATTTGATATTATTCCATCCAATTGTTATTCACACATGTCCCTCCATCATATTGTGAACTAAGCCCAGACCCGTGACCCACCAACATGTAAATGAAGGAAAAAAAGCCTAAAAAATCGTTTTGCAGGATTGCCGCCGTATGCATCCGCGGTATTCCTGCAATTTCCAGTTTTCCTCCTCTCACAGAGGAGGAAAACTGGAAATTGCGAATTTATGAGGACGAAAACTGGAAAATGGGAATTTAACGCCCATGCCAGCAGCGTTAAGCTGCGTGAGTATCCAAATAAAGTCCCAGGACCTTTCCATTTCCAATTAACATAAAATAGAATGAAAGAATCCACAGGTGCGTTTTTTCTTGGAGCTCATATATAGTGAACTCCCATATGATATGAATAGAGGGAAAAAAATCACACAAGCTGACTTTGGCAATTGACACATGTGGAATTGATTTTCTAGTCGTTTTAATGTTTATACTTCCCCATAAATAAAAGTAGAAATATATAAATGGTCATCAAATAACTTCCTCATAATTAAAGAATAAAATCCGAGATATCACTCTATTAAAGCAATTTGCTCCTGTCTACAACTCCATCCTCAAACCTTCCATCACTCGCAGTCTTTAATGATCACCGGTGTGATTCACTTGATAATAAATTCTTAAAAATTCAATTCAATGCAAACATAGGGGCCCTTAAGAGAACACACCTATGAAAGAAATTTTAAAAGCACTTAGTGTTATCACGTATGTAATCTAAAGCAATGACACGAGATTTTGCAATCTTGTAATCAACATCTAAACTTGGTTTTCGTTGACATGCTTAGATTTGGAAACTCTCTGGACCTAACCAACAAGCCGAAGGACTGATGGAACTGGTCAAATCAAGCACGACAACAATTTAGGACCGTAGCTAAACACCACATAGTTGCTTACATGCACAGAAAATCAGTGATGTGTCGACTACTAGGGCATGTTTGTAGGGTTGCAAACGGAACGGTTCCGGATCGGAACCATAGTGGGCCCGGACACGTTTCTAAATAACGGTTCCGGATCCGGTCCTGACTCGGAACCTGTTTACTTGGTCCTAAACCCGGCTCCGATAGGAAAACCCAGATCCGGGTCCACCTAGAAGACTGGAATCTAGTTCCAAAATCGATTCTAATTTATCTTTTTCCTTCATTTTTCTTAAAACAAGCATATCATTCAGCTTATAACAGTGCGTCAAAGTCTACTGCCTCTAATATTGTATATAAAAATGTCCAAGAAAAAGTTGATTTTGAGGTACAATTTGCAATATCAAACGCTCATGAGCCGGGTCCCGGGTCCACATGTCGGAACCCGTTTGGACCCGGACCCGTTTATCAATCGGAACCTAAATTAGGTTACGGACCCGGCCCCGGACCCGTTTATGAATAATCGGAACCTAAAATAGGTTCCAGACCCGGTTTTTTTACAGGTCGGAACTTTCGGGTAATCGGATACCCGTTTGCAACCCTACACGTCTGCGAGTATAGGCTTTTTTCTCTTTTTGTCCAGTTGAAATGAAGGTTTCGCTGGTTTCACGTATATTCTCAACCGTAGATATTAGGATCTTTGGTTTCTTATGGTAACAATTATGCACCCTGTATAAAAGAATCAATAATTTCGTAGAACCCAAGATACATTTAGTTTGGAAATTTCTCAGAAAATTTAGGCCGTGCATGGCCATGAGATTGTTAAACACATACATAGTTGTCATGGGCTGCATTCTCACTTTAAGACCAGCAAAAACGTTGTGCAATGCCTGGATTAAATAATATATGAAATAAGAAAGAGAAGGTTAAACGATCGTAACAGAATGGTGAGTCAAATATATGTTGAATGTAATGAAAATAGATAGAGAGCTGTCAAAAGCAGTCTAAGAATGTCTCTTCTCTTTTTCTAGGCGATTCTAACGGGAAACGCCCCATATATAGGATTCCTGCTGACCAAAAAGGCCAGACACAAGTTAGCCCTAGCTAGCGCAAGCCTTTGAGAGTCCTTTTCGCCAACTCAGATAGGCCTACTCGGGAGACGGAGAGTGGTCTAGTTCGGACTAGATCAATTTGGTTAACCTATAATCATCCTAAATTGAGGCAAGCATGCCCTTACTGAATCTATTTTTCCATGTTCCGTCCATCTTGTACTTGGTTTGAGAGAGCCCATTCCGCTGCTACCTATTCCATAGTGATACCCACACGTCACCTGCAAGGATCCGATCCAAAAAGCCCAGATGTTGCTGATTTTTAAAGTAGGATTTAGTCACGAGTGGACACAGCCCTATTCGTGGACTTCTCACTCACGAACTATTTCATATTTTGTCAGCTTACTTTACCAGTTAAGTAAAGTGAAGGGCTAATACGAGAGACATTAAAAAGATAGGGTCAAGTAAAAAAAAATATTAGGTTTCGAATACCATCTCTTCCATGAAAAAAAAAGGTTAAAAGGACACTCTCTCATGCAAGAGAATGATAGAAAAAGACTAGGGGTGTTCGTTGACGAGGCAGGGCTATTCCGAGGAATGCCCAACAGCCACTTCTAAACTAGAAGCCTAAACCTGGCCCAAGCATGAGTCATGCCTGAAGTTGTTGGCCCGAACCCAAGCCGCATGGAAATGATGAAGCCCGAGCCCGACCTATAGAAAGAGAATTAAGCTTCTTGCCAAGTCCTAAGCCAACACAGCTGCTCTGGTCATATCACCTTCTCTTTGAGGTCATGGGCTTGAGTCCCCGCATTGCTGCTCCCTCCCTCCCTCATAAATATATATATAAATATATATATTTGGGCGGGATGGGAATATCAGCTCTCAAGCACTAAGTGTAAATAAATAAATAAAAAAGAGACTGAGCACGGCCTATCTATTAATAACTGAACCCTATGCCCAAAGCCCAATCCATGAGCTCCCATAAAAAATAAAAAATAAAAAATAAAAAATAAAAATTAAAAAAAATGCTCTACTTTTTAACAGAAACAATAAAAATGCTACTCTCACTTTTTGATTCGAGTACACCATTACTTTTATTCTCTGTTATATTGAACAGTTACTCCACTTCACCGGTAAAGTAAATTTACGATTTATTTTATTTATTGTGATTTGATATTATTCCATCCAATTGTTATTCACACATGTCCCTCCATCATATTGTGAACTAAGCCCAGACCCGTGACCCACCAACATGTAAATGAAGGAAAAAAAGCCTAAAAAATCGTTTTGCAGGATTGCCGCCGTATGCATCCGCGGTATTCCTGCAATTTCCAGTTTTCCTCCTCTCACAGAGGAGGAAAACTGGAAATTGCGAATTTATGAGGACGAAAACTGGAAAATGGGAATTTAACGCCCATGCCAGCAGCGTTAAGCTGCGTGAGTATCCAAATAAAGTCCCAGGACCTTTCCATTTCCAATTAACATAAAATAGAATGAAAGAATCCACAGGTGCGTTTTTTCTTGGAGCTCATATATAGTGAACTCCCATATGATATGAATAGAGGGAAAAAAATCACACAAGCTGACTTTGGCAATTGACACATGTGGAATTGATTTTCTAGTCGTTTTAATGTTTATACTTCCCCATAAATAAAAGTAGAAATATATAAATGGTCATCAAATAACTTCCTCATAATTAAAGAATAAAATCCGAGATATCACTCTATTAAAGCAATTTGCTCCTGTCTACAACTCCATCCTCAAACCTTCCATCACTCGCAGTCTTTAATGATCACCGGTGTGATTCACTTGATAATAAATTCTTAAAAATTCAATTCAATGCAAACATAGGGGCCCTTAAGAGAACACACCTATGAAAGAAATTTTAAAAGCACTTAGTGTTATCACGTATGTAATCTAAAGCAATGACACGAGATTTTGCAATCTTGTAATCAACATCTAAACTTGGTTTTCGTTGACATGCTTAGATTTGGAAACTCTCTGGACCTAACCAACAAGCCGAAGGACTGATGGAACTGGTCAAATCAAGCACGACAACAATTTAGGACCGTAGCTAAACACCACATAGTTGCTTACATGCACAGAAAATCAGTGATGTGTCGACTACTAGGGCATGTTTGTAGGGTTGCAAACGGAACGGTTCCGGATCGGAACCATAGTGGGCCCGGACACGTTTCTAAATAACGGTTCCGGATCCGGTCCTGACTCGGAACCTGTTTACTTGGTCCTAAACCCGGCTCCGATAGGAAAACCCAGATCCGGGTCCACCTAGAAGACTGGAATCTAGTTCCAAAATCGATTCTAATTTATCTTTTTCCTTCATTTTTCTTAAAACAAGCATATCATTCAGCTTATAACAGTGCGTCAAAGTCTACTGCCTCTAATATTGTATATAAAAATGTCCAAGAAAAAGTTGATTTTGAGGTACAATTTGCAATATCAAACGCTCATGAGCCGGGTCCCGGGTCCACATGTCGGAACCCGTTTGGACCCGGACCCGTTTATCAATCGGAACCTAAATTAGGTTACGGACCCGGCCCCGGACCCGTTTATGAATAATCGGAACCTAAAATAGGTTCCAGACCCGGTTTTTTTACAGGTCGGAACTTTCGGGTAATCGGATACCCGTTTGCAACCCTACACGTCTGCGAGTATAGGCTTTTTTCTCTTTTTGTCCAGTTGAAATGAAGGTTTCGCTGGTTTCACGTATATTCTCAACCGTAGATATTAGGATCTTTGGTTTCTTATGGTAACAATTATGCACCCTGTATAAAAGAATCAATAATTTCGTAGAACCCAAGATACATTTAGTTTGGAAATTTCTCAGAAAATTTAGGCCGTGCATGGCCATGAGATTGTTAAACACATACATAGTTGTCATGGGCTGCATTCTCACTTTAAGACCAGCAAAAACGTTGTGCAATGCCTGGATTAAATAATATATGAAATAAGAAAGAGAAGGTTAAACGATCGTAACAGAATGGTGAGTCAAATATATGTTGAATGTAATGAAAATAGATAGAGAGCTGTCAAAAGCAGTCTAAGAATGTCTCTTCTCTTTTTCTAGGCGATTCTAACGGGAAACGCCCCATATATAGGATTCCTGCTGACCAAAAAGGCCAGACACAAGTTAGCCCTAGCTAGCGCAAGCCTTTGAGAGTCCTTTTCGCCAACTCAGATAGGCCTACTCGGGAGACGGAGAGTGGTCTAGTTCGGACTAGATCAATTTGGTTAACCTATAATCATCCTAAATTGAGGCAAGCATGCCCTTACTGAATCTATTTTTCCATGTTCCGTCCATCTTGTACTTGGTTTGAGAGAGCCCATTCCGCTGCTACCTATTCCATAGTGATACCCACACGTCACCTGCAAGGATCCGATCCAAAAAGCCCAGATGTTGCTGATTTTTAAAGTAGGATTTAGTCACGAGTGGACACAGCCCTATTCGTGGACTTCTCACTCACGAACTATTTCATATTTTGTCAGCTTACTTTACCAGTTAAGTAAAGTGAAGGGCTAATACGAGAGACATTAAAAAGATAGGGTCAAGTAAAAAAAAATATTAGGTTTCGAATACCATCTCTTCCATGAAAAAAAAAGGTTAAAAGGACACTCTCTCATGCAAGAGAATGATAGAAAAAGACTAGGGGTGTTCGTTGACGAGGCAGGGCTATTCCGAGGAATGCCCAACAGCCACTTCTAAACTAGAAGCCTAAACCTGGCCCAAGCATGAGTCATGCCTGAAGTTGTTGGCCCGAACCCAAGCCGCATGGAAATGATGAAGCCCGAGCCCGACCTATAGAAAGAGAATTAAGCTTCTTGCCAAGTCCTAAGCCAACACAGCTGCTCTGGTCATATCACCTTCTCTTTGAGGTCATGGGCTTGAGTCCCCGCATTGCTGCTCCCTCCCTCCCTCATAAATATATATATAAATATATATATTTGGGCGGGATGGGAATATCAGCTCTCAAGCACTAAGTGTAAATAAATAAATAAAAAAGAGACTGAGCACGGCCTATCTATTAATAACTGAACCCTATGCCCAAAGCCCAATCCATGAGCTCCCATAAAAAATAAAAAATAAAAAATAAAAAATAAAAAATAAAAAAAATGCTCTACTTTTTAACAGAAACAATAAAAATGCTACTCTCACTTTTTGATTCGAGTACACCATTACTTTTATTCTCTGTTATATTGAACAGTTACTCCACTTCACCGGTAAAGTAAATTTACGATTTATTTTATTTATTGTGATTTGATATTATTCCATCCAATTGTTATTCACACATGTCCCTCCATCATATTGTGAACTAAGCCCAGACCCGTGACCCACCAACATGTAAATGAAGGAAAAAAAGCCTAAAAATTCGTTTTGCAGGATTGCCGCCGTATGCATCCGCGGTATTCCTGCAATTTCCAGCTGGAAATTGCGAATTTATGAGGACGAAAACTGGAAAATGGGAATTTAACGCCCATGCCAGCAGCGTTAAGCTGCGTGAGTATCCAAATAAAGTCCCAGGACCTTTCCATTTCCAATTAACATAAAATAGAATGAAAGAATCCACAGGTGCGTTTTTTCTTGGAGCTCATATATAGTGAACTCCCATATGATATGAATAGAGGGAAAAAAATCACACAAGCTGACTTTGCCAATTGACACATGTGGAATTGATTTTCTAGTCGTTTTAATGTTTATACTTCCCCATAAATAAAAGTAGAAATATATAAATGGTCATCAAATAACTTCCTCATAATTAAAGAATAAAATCCGAGATATCACTCTATTAAAGCAATTTGCTCCTGTCTACAACTCCATCCTCAAACCTTCCATCACTCGCAGTCTTTAATGATCACCGGTGTGATTCACTTGATAATAAATTCTTAAAAATTCAATTCAATGCAAACATAGGGGCCCTTAAGAGAACACACCTATGAAAGAAATTTTAAAAGCACTTAGTGTTATCACGTATGTAATCTAAAGCAATGACACGAGATTTTGCAATCTTGTAATCAACATCTAAACTTGGTTTTCGTTGACATGCTTAGATTTGGAAACTCTCTGGACCTAACCAACAAGCCGAAGGACTGATGGAACTGGTCAAATCAAGCACGACAACAATTTAGGACCGTAGCTAAACACCACATAGTTGCTTACATGCACAGAAAATCAGTGATGTGTCGACTACTAGGGCATGTTTGTAGGGTTGCAAACGGAACGGTTCCGGATCGGAACCATAGTGGGCCCGGACACGTTTCTAAATAACGGTTCCGGATCCGGTCCTGACTCGGAACCTGTTTACTTGGTCCTAAACCCGGCTCCGATAGGAAAACCCAGATCCGGGTCCACCTAGAAGACTGGAATCTAGTTCCAAAATCGATTCTAATTTATCTTTTTCCTTCATTTTTCTTAAAACAAGCATATCATTCAGCTTATAACAGTGCGTCAAAGTCTACTGCCTCTAATATTGTATATAAAAATGTCCAAGAAAAAGTTGATTTTGAGGTACAATTTGCAATATCAAACGCTCATGAGCCGGGTCCCGGGTCCACATGTCGGAACCCGTTTGGACCCGGACCCGTTTATCAATCGGAACCTAAATTAGGTTACGGACCCGGCCCCGGACCCGTTTATGAATAATCGGAACCTAAAATAGGTTCCAGACCCGGTTTTTTTACAGGTCGGAACTTTCGGGTAATCGGATACCCGTTTGCAACCCTACACGTCTGCGAGTATAGGCTTTTTTCTCTTTTTGTCCAGTTGAAATGAAGGTTTCGCTGGTTTCACGTATATTCTCAACCGTAGATATTAGGATCTTTGGTTTCTTATGGTAACAATTATGCACCCTGTATAAAAGAATCAATAATTTCGTAGAACCCAAGATACATTTAGTTTGGAAATTTCTCAGAAAATTTAGGCCGTGCATGGCCATGAGATTGTTAAACACATACATAGTTGTCATGGGCTGCATTCTCACTTTAAGACCAGCAAAAACGTTGTGCAATGCCTGGATTAAATAATATATGAAATAAGAAAGAGAAGGTTAAACGATCGTAACAGAATGGTGAGTCAAATATATGTTGAATGTAATGAAAATAGATAGAGAGCTGTCAAAAGCAGTCTAAGAATGTCTCTTCTCTTTTTCTAGGCGATTCTAACGGGAAACGCCCCATATATAGGATTCCTGCTGACCAAAAAGGCCAGACACAAGTTAGCCCTAGCTAGCGCAAGCCTTTGAGAGTCCTTTTCGCCAACTCAGATAGGCCTACTCGGGAGACGGAGAGTGGTCTAGTTCGGACTAGATCAATTTGGTTAACCTATAATCATCCTAAATTGAGGCAAGCATGCCCTTACTGAATCTATTTTTCCATGTTCCGTCCATCTTGTACTTGGTTTGAGAGAGCCCATTCTGCTGCTACCTATTCCATAGTGATACCCACACGTCACCTGCAAGGATCCGATCCAAAAAGCCCAGATGTTGCTGATTTTTAAAGTAGGATTTAGTCACGAGTGGACACAGCCCTATTCGTGGACTTCTCACTCACGAACTATTTCATATTTTGTCAGCTTACTTTACCAGTTAAGTAAAGTGAAGGGCTAATACGAGAGACATTAAAAAGATAGGGTCAAGTAAAAAAAATATTAGGTTTCGAATACCATCTCTTCCATGAAAAAAAAAGGTTAAAAGGACACTCTCTCATGCAAGAGAATGATAGAAAAAGACTAGGGGTGTTCGTTGACGAGGCAGGGCTATTCCGAGGAATGCCCAACAGCCACTTCTAAACTAGAAGCCTAAACCTGGCCCAAGCATGAGTCATGCCTGAAGTTGTTGGCCCGAACCCAAGCCGCATGGAAATGATGAAGCCCGAGCCCGACCTATAGAAAGAGAATTAAGCTTCTTGCCAAGTCCTAAGCCAACACAGCTGCTCTGGTCATATCACCTTCTCTTTGAGGTCATGGGCTTGAGTCCCCGCATTGCTGCTCCCTCCCTCCCTCATAAATATATATAAATATATATATTTGGGCGGGATGGGAATATCAGCTCTCAAGCACTAAGTGTAAATAAATAAATAAAAAAGAGACTGAGCACGGCCTATCTATTAATAACTGAACCCTATGCCCAAAGCCCAATCCATGAGCTCCCATAAAAAATAAAAAATAAAAAATAAAAAATAAAAAATAAAAAAAATGCTCTACTTTTTAACAGAAACAATAAAAATGCTACTCTCACTTTTTTATTCGAGTACACCATTACTTTTATTCTCTGTTATATTGAACAGTTACTCCACTTCACCGGTAAAGTAAATTTACGATTTATTTTATTTATTGTGATTTGATATTATTCCATCCAATTGTTATTCACACATGTCCCTCCATCATATTGTGAACTAAGCCCAGACCCGTGACCCACCAACATGTAAATGAAGGAAAAAAAGCCTAAAAAATCGTTTTGCAGGATTGCCGCCGTATGCATCCGCGGTATTCCTGCAATTTCCAGTTTTCCTCCTCTCACAGAGAAGGAAAACTGGAAATTGCGAATTTATGAGGACGAAAACTGGAAAATGGGAATTTAACGCCCATGCCAGCAGCGTTAAGCTGCGTGAGTATCCAAATAAAGTCCCAGGACCTTTCCATTTCCAATTAACATAAAATAGAATGAAAGAATCCACAGGTGCGTTTTTTCTTGGAGCTCATATATAGTGAACTCCCATATGATATGAATAGAGGGAAAAAAATCACACAAGCTGACTTTGGCAATTGACACATGTGGAATTGATTTTCTAGTCGTTTTAATGTTTATACTTCCCCATAAATAAAAGTAGAAATATATAAATGGTCATCAAATAACTTCCTCATAATTAAAGAATAAAATCCGAGATATCACTCTATTAAAGCAATTTGCTCCTGTCTACAACTCCATCCTCAAACCTTCCATCACTCGCAGTCTTTAATGATCACCGGTGTGATTCACTTGATAATAAATTCTTAAAAATTCAATTCAATGCAAACATAGGGGCCCTTAAGAGAACACACCTATGAAAGAAATTTTAAAAGCACTTAGTGTTATCACGTATGTAATCTAAAGCAATGACACGAGATTTTGCAATCTTGTAATCAACATCTAAACTTGGTTTTCGTTGACATGCTTAGATTTGGAAACTCTCTGGACCTAACCAACAAGCCGAAGGACTGATGGAACTGGTCAAATCAAGCACGACAACAATTTAGGACCGTAGCTAAACACCACATAGTTGCTTACATGCACAGAAAATCAGTGATGTGTCGACTACTAGGGCATGTTTGTAGGGTTGCAAACGGAACGGTTCCGGATCGGAACCATAGTGGGCCCGGACACGTTTCTAAATAACGGTTCCGGATCCGGTCCTGACTCGGAACCTGTTTACTTGGTCCTAAACCCGGCTCCGATAGGAAAACCCAGATCCGGGTCCACCTAGAAGACTGGAATCTAGTTCCAAAATCGATTCTAATTTATCTTTTTCCTTCATTTTTCTTAAAACAAGCATATCATTCAGCTTATAACAGTGCGTCAAAGTCTACTGCCTCTAATATTGTATATAAAAATGTCCAAGAAAAAGTTGATTTTGAGGTACAATTTGCAATATCAAACGCTCATGAGCCGGGTCCCGGGTCCACATGTCGGAACCCGTTTGGACCCGGACCCGTTTATCAATCGGAACCTAAATTAGGTTACGGACCCGGCCCCGGACCCGTTTATGAATAATCGGAACCTAAAATAGGTTCCAGACCCGGTTTTTTTACAGGTCGGAACTTTCGGGTAATCGGATACCCGTTTGCAACCCTACACGTCTGCGAGTATAGGCTTTTTTCTCTTTTTGTCCAGTTGAAATGAAGGTTTCGCTGGTTTCACGTATATTCTCAACCGTAGATATTAGGATCTTTGGTTTCTTATGGTAACAATTATGCACCCTGTATAAAAGAATCAATAATTTCGTAGAACCCAAGATACATTTAGTTTGGAAATTTCTCAGAAAATTTAGGCCGTGCATGGCCATGAGATTGTTAAACACATACATAGTTGTCATGGGCTGCATTCTCACTTTAAGACCAGCAAAAACGTTGTGCAATGCCTGGATTAAATAATATATGAAATAAGAAAGAGAAGGTTAAACGATCGTAACAAAATGGTGAGTCAAATATATGTTGAATGTAATGAAAATAGATAGAGAGCTGTCAAAAGCAGTCTAAGAATGTCTCTTCTCTTTTTCTAGGCGATTCTAACGGGAAACGCCCCATATATAGGATTCCTGCTGACCAAAAAGGCCAGACACAAGTTAGCCCTAGCTAGCGCAAGCCTTTGAGAGTCCTTTTCGCCAACTCAGATAGGCCTACTCGGGAGACGGAGAGTGGTCTAGTTCGGACTAGATCAATTTGGTTAACCTATAATCATCCTAAATTGAGGCAAGCATGCCCTTACTGAATCTATTTTTCCATGTTCCGTCCATCTTGTACTTGGTTTGAGAGAGCCCATTCCGCTGCTACCTATTCCATAGTGATACCCACACGTCACCTGCAAGGATCCGATCCAAAAAGCCCAGATGTTGCTGATTTTTAAAGTAGGATTTAGTCACGAGTGGACACAGCCCTATTCGTGGACTTCTCACTCACGAACTATTTCATATTTTGTCAGCTTACTTTACCAGTTAAGTAAAGTGAAGGGCTAATACGAGAGACATTAAAAAGATAGGGTCAAGTAAAAAAAAATATTAGGTTTCGAATACCATCTCTTCCATGAAAAAAAAAGGTTAAAAGGACACTCTCTCATGCAAGAGAATGATAGAAAAAGACTAGGGGTGTTCGTTGACGAGGCAGGGCTATTCCGAGGAATGCCCAACAGCCACTTCTAAACTAGAAGCCTAAACCTGGCCCAAGCATGAGTCATGCCTGAAGTTGTTGGCCCGAACCCAAGCCGCATGGAAATGATGAAGCCCGAGCCCGACCTATAGAAAGAGAATTAAGCTTCTTGCCAAGTCCTAAGCCAACACAGCTGCTCTGGTCATATCACCTTCTCTTTGAGGTCATGGGCTTGAGTCCCCGCATTGCTGCTCCCTCCCTCCCTCATAAATATATATATAAATATATATATTTGGGCGGGATGGGAATATCAGCTCTCAAGCACTAAGTGTAAATAAATAAATAAAAAAGAGACTGAGCACGGCCTATCTATTAATAACTGAACCCTATGCCCAAAGCCCAATCCATGAGCTCCCATAAAAAATAAAAAATAAAAAATAAAAAATAAAAAATAAAAAAAATGCTCTACTTTTTAACAGAAACAATAAAAATGCTACTCTCACTTTTTGATTCGAGTACACCATTACTTTTATTCTCTGTTATATTGAACAGTTACTCCACTTCACCGGTAAAGTAAATTTACGATTTATTTTATTTATTGTGATTTGATATTATTCCATCCAATTGTTATTCACACATGTCCCTCCATCATATTGTGAACTAAGCCCAGACCCGTGACCCACCAACATGTAAATGAAGGAAGAAAAGCCTAAAAAATCGTTTTGCAGGATTGCCGCCGTATGCATCCGCGGTATTCCTGCAATTTCCAGCTGGAAATTGCGAATTTATGAGGACGAAAACTGGAAAATGGGAATTTAACGCCCATGCCAGCAGCGTTAAGCTGCGTGAGTATCCAAATAAAGTCCCAGGACCTTTCCATTTCCAATTAACATAAAATAGAATGAAAGAATCCACAGGTGCGTTTTTTCTTGGAGCTCATATATAGTGAACTCCCATATGATATGAATAGAGGGAAAAAAATCACACAAGCTGACTTTGCCAATTGACACATGTGGAATTGATTTTCTAGTCGTTTTAATGTTTATACTTCCCCATAAATAAAAGTAGAAATATATAAATGGTCATCAAATAACTTCCTCATAATTAAAGAATAAAATCCGAGATATCACTCTATTAAAGCAATTTGCTCCTGTCTACAACTCCATCCTCAAACCTTCCATCACTCGCAGTCTTTAATGATCACCGGTGTGATTCACTTGATAATAAATTCTTAAAAATTCAATTCAATGCAAACATAGGGGCCCTTAAGAGAACACACCTATGAAAGAAATTTTAAAAGCACTTAGTGTTATCACGTATGTAATCTAAAGCAATGACACGAGATTTTGCAATCTTGTAATCAACATCTAAACTTGGTTTTCGTTGACATGCTTAGATTTGGAAACTCTCTGGACCTAACCAACAAGCCGAAGGACTGATGGAACTGGTCAAATCAAGCACGACAACAATTTAGGACCGTAGCTAAACACCACATAGTTGCTTACATGCACAGAAAATCAGTGATGTGTCGACTACTAGGGCATGTTTGTAGGGTTGCAAACGGAACGGTTCCGGATCGGAACCATAGTGGGCCCGGACACGTTTCTAAATAACGGTTCCGGATCCGGTCCTGACTCGGAACCTGTTTACTTGGTCCTAAACCCGGCTCCGATAGGAAAACCCAGATCCGGGTCCACCTAGAAGACTGGAATCTAGTTCCAAAATCGATTCTAATTTATCTTTTTCCTTCATTTTTCTTAAAACAAGCATATCATTCAGCTTATAACAGTGCGTCAAAGTCTACTGCCTCTAATATTGTATATAAAAATGTCCAAGAAAAAGTTGATTTTGAGGTACAATTTGCAATATCAAACGCTCATGAGCCGGGTCCCGGGTCCACATGTCGGAACCCGTTTGGACCCGGACCCGTTTATCAATCGGAACCTAAATTAGGTTACGGACCCGGCCCCGGACCCGTTTATGAATAATCGGAACCTAAAATAGGTTCCAGACCCGGTTTTTTTACAGGTCGGAACTTTCGGGTAATCGGATACCCGTTTGCAACCCTACACGTCTGCGAGTATAGGCTTTTTTCTCTTTTTGTCCAGTTGAAATGAAGGTTTCGCTGGTTTCACGTATATTCTCAACCGTAGATATTAGGATCTTTGGTTTCTTATGGTAACAATTATGCACCCTGTATAAAAGAATCAATAATTTCGTAGAACCCAAGATACATTTAGTTTGGAAATTTCTCAGAAAATTTAGGCCGTGCATGGCCATGAGATTGTTAAACACATACATAGTTGTCATGGGCTGCATTCTCACTTTAAGACCAGCAAAAACGTTGTGCAATGCCTGGATTAAATAATATATGAAATAAGAAAGAGAAGGTTAAACGATCGTAACAGAATGGTGAGTCAAATATATGTTGAATGTAATGAAAATAGATAGAGAGCTGTCAAAAGCAGTCTAAGAATGTCTCTTCTCTTTTTCTAGGCGATTCTAACGGGAAACGCCCCATATATAGGATTCCTGCTGACCAAAAAGGCCAGACACAAGTTAGCCCTAGCTAGCGCAAGCCTTTGAGAGTCCTTTTCGCCAACTCAGATAGGCCTACTCGGGAGACGGAGAGTGGTCTAGTTCGGACTAGATCAATTTGGTTAACCTATAATCATCCTAAATTGAGGCAAGCATGCCCTTACTGAATCTATTTTTCCATGTTCCGTCCATCTTGTACTTGGTTTGAGAGAGCCCATTCCGCTGCTACCTATTCCATAGTGATACCCACACGTCACCTGCAAGGATCCGATCCAAAAAGCCCAGATGTTGCTGATTTTTAAAGTAGGATTTAGTCACGAGTGGACACAGCCCTATTCGTGGACTTCTCACTCACGAACTATTTCATATTTTGTCAGCTTACTTTACCAGTTAAGTAAAGTGAAGGGCTAATACGAGAGACATTAAAAAGATAGGGTCAAGTAAAAAAAAATATTAGGTTTCGAATACCATCTCTTCCATGAAAAAAAAAGGTTAAAAGGACACTCTCTCATGCAAGAGAATGATAGAAAAAGACTAGGGGTGTTCGTTGACGAGGCAGGGCTATTCCGAGGAATGCCCAACAGCCACTTCTAAACTAGAAGCCTAAACCTGGCCCAAGCATGAGTCATGCCTGAAGTTGTTGGCCCGAACCCAAGCCGCATGGAAATGATGAAGCCCGAGCCCGACCTATAGAAAGAGAATTAAGCTTCTTGCCAAGTCCTAAGCCAACACAGCTGCTCTGGTCATATCACCTTCTCTTTGAGGTCATGGGCTTGAGTCCCCGCATTGCTGCTCCCTCCCTCCCTCATAAATATATATAAATATATATATTTGGGCGGGATGGGAATATCAGCTCTCAAGCACTAAGTGTAAATAAATAAATAAAAAAGAGACTGAGCACGGCCTATCTATTAATAACTGAACCCTATGCCCAAAGCCCAATCCATGAGCTCCCATAAAAAATAAAAAATAAAAAATAAAAAATAAAAAATAAAAAAAATGCTCTACTTTTTAACAGAAACAATAAAAATGCTACTCTCACTTTTTTATTCGAGTACACCATTACTTTTATTCTCTGTTATATTGAACAGTTACTCCACTTCACCGGTAAAGTAAATTTACGATTTATTTTATTTATTGTGATTTGATATTATTCCATCCAATTGTTATTCACACATGTCCCTCCATCATATTGTGAACTAAGCCCAGACCCGTGACCCACCAACATGTAAATGAAGGAAAAAAAGCCTAAAAAATCGTTTTGCAGGATTGCCGCCGTATGCATCCGCGGTATTCCTGCAATTTCCAGTTTTCCTCCTCTCACAGAGAAGGAAAACTGGAAATTGCGAATTTATGAGGACGAAAACTGGAAAATGGGAATTTAACGCCCATGCCAGCAGCGTTAAGCTGCGTGAGTATCCAAATAAAGTCCCAGGACCTTTCCATTTCCAATTAACATAAAATAGAATGAAAGAATCCACAGGTGCGTTTTTTCTTGGAGCTCATATATAGTGAACTCCCATATGATATGAATAGAGGGAAAAAAATCACACAAGCTGACTTTGCCAATTGACACATGTGGAATTGATTTTCTAGTCGTTTTAATGTTTATACTTCCCCATAAATAAAAGTAGAAATATATAAATGGTCATCAAATAACTTCCTCATAATTAAAGAATAAAATCCGAGATATCACTCTATTAAAGCAATTTGCTCCTGTCTACAACTCCATCCTCAAACCTTCCATCACTCGCAGTCTTTAATGATCACCGGTGTGATTCACTTGATAATAAATTCTTAAAAATTCAATTCAATGCAAACATAGGGGCCCTTAAGAGAACACACCTATGAAAGAAATTTTAAAAGCACTTAGTGTTATCACGTATGTAATCTAAAGCAATGACACGAGATTTTGCAATCTTGTAATCAACATCTAAACTTGGTTTTCGTTGACATGCTTAGATTTGGAAACTCTCTGGACCTAACCAACAAGCCGAAGGACTGATGGAACTGGTCAAATCAAGCACGACAACAATTTAGGACCGTAGCTAAACACCACATAGTTGCTTACATGCACAGAAAATCAGTGATGTGTCGACTACTAGGGCATGTTTGTAGGGTTGCAAACGGAACGGTTCCGGATCGGAACCATAGTGGGCCCGGACACGTTTCTAAATAACGGTTCCGGATCCGGTCCTGACTCGGAACCTGTTTACTTGGTCCTAAACCCGGCTCCGATAGGAAAACCCAGATCCGGGTCCACCTAGAAGACTGGAATCTAGTTCCAAAATCGATTCTAATTTATCTTTTTCCTTCATTTTTCTTAAAACAAGCATATCATTCAGCTTATAACAGTGCGTCAAAGTCTACTGCCTCTAATATTGTATATAAAAATGTCCAAGAAAAAGTTGATTTTGAGGTACAATTTGCAATATCAAACGCTCATGAGCCGGGTCCCGGGTCCACATGTCGGAACCCGTTTGGACCCGGACCCGTTTATCAATCGGAACCTAAATTAGGTTACGGACCCGGCCCCGGACCCGTTTATGAATAATCGGAACCTAAAATAGGTTCCAGACCCGGTTTTTTTACAGGTCGGAACTTTCGGGTAATCGGATACCCGTTTGCAACCCTACACGTCTGCGAGTATAGGCTTTTTTCTCTTTTTGTCCAGTTGAAATGAAGGTTTCGCTGGTTTCACGTATATTCTCAACCGTAGATATTAGGATCTTTGGTTTCTTATGGTAACAATTATGCACCCTGTATAAAAGAATCAATAATTTCGTAGAACCCAAGATACATTTAGTTTGGAAATTTCTCAGAAAATTTAGGCCGTGCATGGCCATGAGATTGTTAAACACATACATAGTTGTCATGGGCTGCATTCTCACTTTAAGACCAGCAAAAACGTTGTGCAATGCCTGGATTAAATAATATATGAAATAAGAAAGAGAAGGTTAAACGATCGTAACAGAATGGTGAGTCAAATATATGTTGAATGTAATGAAAATAGATAGAGAGCTGTCAAAAGCAGTCTAAGAATGTCTCTTCTCTTTTTCTAGGCGATTCTAACGGGAAACGCCCCATATATAGGATTCCTGCTGACCAAAAAGGCCAGACACAAGTTAGCCCTAGCTAGCGCAAGCCTTTGAGAGTCCTTTTCGCCAACTCAGATAGGCCTACTCGGGAGACGGAGAGTGGTCTAGTTCGGACTAGATCAATTTGGTTAACCTATAATCATCCTAAATTGAGGCAAGCATGCCCTTACTGAATCTATTTTTCCATGTTCCGTCCATCTTGTACTTGGTTTGAGAGAGCCCATTCCGCTGCTACCTATTCCATAGTGATACCCACACGTCACCTGCAAGGATCCGATCCAAAAAGCCCAGATGTTGCTGATTTTTAAAGTAGGATTTAGTCACGAGTGGACACAGCCCTATTCGTGGACTTCTCACTCACGAACTATTTCATATTTTGTCAGCTTACTTTACCAGTTAAGTAAAGTGAAGGGCTAATACGAGAGACATTAAAAAGATAGGGTCAAGTAAAAAAAAAATATTAGGTTTCGAATACCATCTCTTCCATGAAAAAAAAAGGTTAAAAGGACACTCTCTCATGCAAGAGAATGATAGAAAAAGACTAGGGGTGTTCGTTGACGAGGCAGGGCTATTCCGAGGAATGCCCAACAGCCACTTCTAAACTAGAAGCCTAAACCTGGCCCAAGCATGAGTCATGCCTGAAGTTGTTGGCCCGAACCCAAGCCGCATGGAAATGATGAAGCCCGAGCCCGACCTATAGAAAGAGAATTAAGCTTCTTGCCAAGTCCTAAGCCAACACAGCTGCTCTGGTCATATCACCTTCTCTTTGAGGTCATGGGCTTGAGTCCCCGCATTGCTGCTCCCTCCCTCCCTCCCTCATAAATATATATAAATATATATATTTGGGCGGGATGGGAATATCAGCTCTCAAGCACTAAGTGTAAATAAATAAATAAAAAAGAGACTGAGCACGGCCTATCTATTAATAACTGAACCCTATGCCCAAAGCCCAATCCATGAGCTCCCATAAAAAATAAAAAATAAAAAATAAAAAATAAAAAATAAAAAATAAAAAATAAAAAATAAAAAAAATGCTCTACTTTTTAACAGAAACAATAAAAATGCTACTCTCACTTTTTGATTCGAGTACACCATTACTTTTATTCTCTGTTATATTGAACAGTTACTCCACTTCACCGGTAAAGTAAATTTACGATTTATTTTATTTATTGTGATTTGATATTATTCCATCCAATTGTTATTCACACATGTCCCTCCATCATATTGTGAACTAAGCCCAGACCCGTGACCCACCAACATGTAAATGAAGGAAAAAAAGCCTAAAAAATCGTTTTGCAGGATTGCCGCCGTATGCATCCGCGGTATTCCTGCAATTTCCAGTTTTCCTCCTCTCACAGAGGAGGAAAACTGGAAATTGCGAATTTATGAGGACGAAAACTGGAAAATGGGAATTTAACGCCCATGCCAGCAGCGTTAAGCTGCGTGAGTATCCAAATAAAGTCCCAGGACCTTTCCATTTCCAATTAACATAAAATAGAATGAAAGAATCCACAGGTGCGTTTTTTCTTGGAGCTCATATATAGTGAACTCCCATATGATATGAATAGAGGGAAAAAAATCACACAAGCTGACTTTGGCAATTGACACATGTGGAATTGATTTTCTAGTCGTTTTAATGTTTATACTTCCCCATAAATAAAAGTAGAAATATATAAATGGTCATCAAATAACTTCCTCATAATTAAAGAATAAAATCCGAGATATCACTCTATTAAAGCAATTTGCTCCTGTCTACAACTCCATCCTCAAACCTTCCATCACTCGCAGTCTTTAATGATCACCGGTGTGATTCACTTGATAATAAATTCTTAAAAATTCAATTCAATGCAAACATAGGGGCCCTTAAGAGAACACACCTATGAAAGAAATTTTAAAAGCACTTAGTGTTATCACGTATGTAATCTAAAGCAATGACACGAGATTTTGCAATCTTGTAATCAACATCTAAACTTGGTTTTCGTTGACATGCTTAGATTTGGAAACTCTCTGGACCTAACCAACAAGCCGAAGGACTGATGGAACTGGTCAAATCAAGCACGACAACAATTTAGGACCGTAGCTAAACACCACATAGTTGCTTACATGCACAGAAAATCAGTGATGTGTCGACTACTAGGGCATGTTTGTAGGGTTGCAAACGGAACGGTTCCGGATCGGAACCATAGTGGGCCCGGACACGTTTCTAAATAACGGTTCCGGATCCGGTCCTGACTCGGAACCTGTTTACTTGGTCCTAAACCCGGCTCCGATAGGAAAACCCAGATCCGGGTCCACCTAGAAGACTGGAATCTAGTTCCAAAATCGATTCTAATTTATCTTTTTCCTTCATTTTTCTTAAAACAAGCATATCATTCAGCTTATAACAGTGCGTCAAAGTCTACTGCCTCTAATATTGTATATAAAAATGTCCAAGAAAAAGTTGATTTTGAGGTACAATTTGCAATATCAAACGCTCATGAGCCGGGTCCCGGGTCCACATGTCGGAACCCGTTTGGACCCGGACCCGTTTATCAATCGGAACCTAAATTAGGTTACGGACCCGGCCCCGGACCCGTTTATGAATAATCGGAACCTAAAATAGGTTCCAGACCCGGTTTTTTTACAGGTCGGAACTTTCGGGTAATCGGATACCCGTTTGCAACCCTACACGTCTGCGAGTATAGGCTTTTTTCTCTTTTTGTCCAGTTGAAATGAAGGTTTCGCTGGTTTCACGTATATTCTCAACCGTAGATATTAGGATCTTTGGTTTCTTATGGTAACAATTATGCACCCTGTATAAAAGAATCAATAATTTCGTAGAACCCAAGATACATTTAGTTTGGAAATTTCTCAGAAAATTTAGGCCGTGCATGACCATGAGATTGTTAAACACATACATAGTTGTCATGGGCTGCATTCTCACTTTAAGACCAGCAAAAACGTTGTGCAATGCCTGGATTAAATAATATATGAAATAAGAAAGAGAAGGTTAAACGATCGTAACAGAATGGTGAGTCAAATATATGTTGAATGTAATGAAAATAGATAGAGAGCTGTCAAAAGCAGTCTAAGAATGTCTCTTCTCTTTTTCTAGGCGATTCTAACGGGAAACGCCCCATATATAGGATTCCTGCTGACCAAAAAGGCCAGACACAAGTTAGCCCTAGCTAGCGCAAGCCTTTGAGAGTCCTTTTCGCCAACTCAGATAGGCCTACTCGGGAGACGGAGAGTGGTCTAGTTCGGACTAGATCAATTTGGTTAACCTATAATCATCCTAAATTGAGGCAAGCATGCCCTTACTGAATCTATTTTTCCATGTTCCGTCCATCTTGTACTTGGTTTGAGAGAGCCCATTCCGCTGCTACCTATTCCATAGTGATACCCACACGTCACCTGCAAGGATCCGATCCAAAAAGCCCAGATGTTGCTGATTTTTAAAGTAGGATTTAGTCACGAGTGGACACAGCCCTATTCGTGGACTTCTCACTCACGAACTATTTCATATTTTGTCAGCTTACTTTACCAGTTAAGTAAAGTGAAGGGCTAATACGAGAGACATTAAAAAGATAGGGTCAAGTAAAAAAAAAATATTAGGTTTCGAATACCATCTCTTCCATGAAAAAAAAAGGTTAAAAGGACACTCTCTCATGCAAGAGAATGATAGAAAAAGACTAGGGGTGTTCGTTGACGAGGCAGGGCTATTCCGAGGAATGCCCAACAGCCACTTCTAAACTAGAAGCCTAAACCTGGCCCAAGCATGAGTCATGCCTGAAGTTGTTGGCCCGAACCCAAGCAGCATGGAAATGATGAAGCCCGAGCCCGACCTATAGAAAGAGAATTAAGCTTCTTGCCAAGTCCTAAGCCAACACAGCTGCTCTGGTCATATCACCTTCTCTTTGAGGTCATGGGCTTGAGTCCCCGCATTGCTGCTCCCTCCCTCCCTCCCTCATAAATATATATAAATATATATATTTGGGCGGGATGGGAATATCAGCTCTCAAGCACTAAGTGTAAATAAATAAATAAAAAAGAGACTGAGCACGGCCTATCTATTAATAACTGAACCCTATGCCCAAAGCCCAATCCATGAGCTCCCATAAAAAATAAAAAATAAAAAATAAAAAATAAAAAATAAAAAATAAAAAATAAAAAATAAAAAATAAAAAAAATGCTCTACTTTTTAACAGAAACAATAAAAATGCTACTCTCACTTTTTGATTCGAGTACACCATTACTTTTATTCTCTGTTATATTGAACAGTTACTCCACTTCACCGGTAAAGTAAATTTACGATTTATTTTATTTATTGTGATTTGATATTATTCCATCCAATTGTTATTCACACATGTCCCTCCATCATATTGTGAACTAAGCCCAGACCCGTGACCCACCAACATGTAAATGAAGGAAAAAAAGCCTAAAAAATCGTTTTGCAGGATTGCCGCCGTATGCATCCGCGGTATTCCTGCAATTTCCAGTTTTCCTCCTCTCACAGAGGAGGAAAACTGGAAATTGCGAATTTATGAGGACGAAAACTGGAAAATGGGAATTTAACGCCCATGCCAGCAGCGTTAAGCTGCGTGAGTATCCAAATAAAGTCCCAGGACCTTTCCATTTCCAATTAACATAAAATAGAATGAAAGAATCCACAGGTGCGTTTTTTCTTGGAGCTCATATATAGTGAACTCCCATATGATATGAATAGAGGGAAAAAAATCACACAAGCTGACTTTGGCAATTGACACATGTGGAACTGATTTTCTAGTCGTTTTAATGTTTATACTTCCCCATAAATAAAAGTAGAAATATATAAATGGTCATCAAATAACTTCCTCATAATTAAAGAATAAAATCCGAGATATCACTCTATTAAAGCAATTTGCTCCTGTCTACAACTCCATCCTCAAACCGTCCATCACTCGCAGTCTTTAATGATCACCGGTGTGATTCACTTGATAATAAATTCTTAAAAATTCAATTCAATGCAAACATAGGGGCACTTAAGAGAACACACCTATGAAAGAAATTTTAAAAGCACTTAGTGTTATCACGTATGTAATCTAAAGCAATGACACGAGATTTTGCAATCTTGTAATCAACATCTAAACTTGGTTTTCGTAGACATGCTTAGATTTGGAAACTCTCTGGACCTAACCAACAATCCGAAGGACTGATGGAACTGGTCAAATCAAGCACGACAACAATTTAGGACCGTAGCTAAACACCACATAGTTGCTTACATGCACAGAAAATCAGTGATGTGTCGACTACTAGGGCATGTTTGTAGGGTTGCAAACGGAACGGTTCCGGATCGGAACCATAGTGGGCCCGGACACGTTTCTAAATAACGGTTCCGGATCCGGTCCTGACTCGGAACCTGTTTACTTGGTCCTAAACCCGGCTCCGATAGGAAAACCCAGATCCGGGTCCACCTAGAAGACTGGAATCTAGTTCCAAAATCGATTCTAATTTATCTTTTTCCTTCATTTTTCTTAAAACAAGCATATCATTCAGCTTATAACAGTGCGTCAAAGTCTACTGCCTCTAATATTGTATATAAAAATGTCCAAGAAAAAGTTGATTTTGAGGTACAATTTGCAATATCAAACGCTCATGAGCCGGGTCCCGGGTCCACATGTCGGAACCCGTTTGGACCCGGACCCGTTTATCAATCGGAACCTAAATTAGGTTACGGACCCGGCCCCGGACCCGTTTATGAATAATCGGAACCTAAAATAGGTTCCAGACCCGGTTTTTTTACAGGTCGGAACTTTCGGGTAATCGGATACCCGTTTGCAACCCTACACGTCTGCGAGTATAGGCTTTTTTCTCTTTTTGTCCAGTTGAAATGAAGGTTTCGCTGGTTTCACGTATATTCTCAACCGTAGATATTAGGATCTTTGGTTTCTTATGGTAACAATTATGCACCCTGTATAAAAGAATCAATAATTTCGTAGAACCCAAGATACATTTAGTTTGGAAATTTCTCAGAAAATTTAGGCCGTGCATGGCCATGAGATTGTTAAACACATACATAGTTGTCATGGGCTGCATTCTCACTTTAAGACCAGCAAAAACGTTGTGCAATGCCTGGATTAAATAATATATGAAATAAGAAAGAGAAGGTTAAACGATCGTAACAGAATGGTGAGTCAAATATATGTTGAATGTAATGAAAATAGATAGAGAGCTGTCAAAAGCAGTCTAAGAATGTCTCTTCTCTTTTTCTAGGCGATTCTAACGGGAAACGCCCCATATATAGGATTCCTGCTGACCAAAAAGGCCAGACACAAGTTAGCCCTAGCTAGCGCAAGCCTTTGAGAGTCCTTTTCGCCAACTCAGATAGGCCTACTCGGGAGACGGAGAGTGGTCTAGTTCGGACTAGATCAATTTGGTTAACTTATAATCATCCTAAATTGAGGCAAGCATGCCCTTACTGAATCTATTTTTCCATGTTCCGTCCATCTTGTACTTGGTTTGAGAGAGCCCATTCCGCTGCTACCTATTCCATAGTGATACCCACACGTCACCTGCAAGGATCCGATCCAAAAAGCCCAGATGTTGCTGATTTTTAAAGTAGGATTTAGTCACGAGTGGACACAGCCCTATTCGTGGACTTCTCACTCACGAACTATTTCATATTTTGTCAGCTTACTTTACCAGTTAAGTAAAGTGAAGGGCTAATACGAGAGACATTAAAAAGATAGGGTCAAGTAAAAAAAAATATTAGGTTTCGAATACCATCTCTTCCATGAAAAAAAAAGGTTAAAAGGACACTCTCTCATGCAAGAGAATGATAGAAAAAGACTAGGGGTGTTCGTTGACGAGGCAGGGCTATTCCGAGGAATGCCCAACAGCCACTTCTAAACTAGAAGCCTAAACCTGGCCCAAGCATGAGTCATGCCTGAAGTTGTTGGCCCGAACCCAAGCCGCATGGGAATGATGAAGCCCGAGCCCGACCTATAGAAAGAGAATTAAGCTTCTTGCCAAGTCCTAAGCCAACACAGCTGCTCTGGTCATATCACCTTCTCTTTGAGGTCATGGGCTTGAGTCCCCGCATTGCTGCTCCCTCCCTCCCTCCCTCATAAATATATATAAATATATATATTTGGGCGGGATGGGAATATCAGCTCTCAAGCACTAAGTGTAAATAAATAAATAAAAAAGAGACTGAGCACGGCCTATCTATTAATAACTGAACCCTATGCCCAAAGCCCAATCCATGAGCTCCCATAAAAAATAAAAAATAAAAAACAAAAAATAAAAAATAAAAAAAATGCTCTACTTTTTAACAGAAACAATAAAAATGCTACTCTCACTTTTTGATTCGAGTACACCATTACTTTTATTCTCTGTTATATTGAACAGTTACTCCACTTCACCGGTAAAGTAAATTTACGATTTATTTTATTTATTGTGATTTGATATTATTCCATCCAATTGTTATTCACACATGTCCCTCCATCATATTGTGAACTAAGCCCAGACCCGTGACCCACCAACATGTAAATGAAGGAAAAAAAGCCTAAAAAATCGTTTTGCAGGATTGCCGCCGTATGCATCCGCGGTATTCCTGCAATTTCCAGTTTTCCTCCTCTCACAAAGGAGGAAAACTGGAAATTGCGAATTTATGAGGACGAAAACTGGAAAATGGGAATTTAACGCCCATGCCAGCAGCGTTAAGCTGCGTGAGTATCCAAATAAAGTCCCAGGACCTTTCCATTTCCAATTAACATAAAATAGAATGAAAGAATCCACAGGTGCGTTTTTTCTTGGAGCTCATATATAGTGAACTCCCATATGATATGAATAGAGGGAAAAAAATCACACAAGCTGACTTTGGCAATTGACACATGTGGAATTGATTTTCTAGTCGTTTTAATGTTTATACTTCCCCATAAATAAAAGTAGAAATATATAAATGGTCATCAAATAACTTCCTCATAATTAAAGAATAAAATCCGAGATATCACTCTATTAAAGCAATTTGCTCCTGTCTACAACTCCATCCTCAAACCTTCCATCACTCGCAGTCTTTAATGATCACCGGTGTGATTCACTTGATAATAAATTCTTAAAAATTCAATTCAATGCAAACATAGGGGCCCTTAAGAGAACACACCTATGAAAGAAATTTTAAAAGCACTTAGTGTTATCACGTATGTAATCTAAAGCAATGACACGAGATTTTGCAATCTTGTAATCAACATCTAAACTTGGTTTTCGTTGACATGCTTAGATTTGGAAACTCTCTGGACCTAACCAACAAGCCGAAGGACTGATGGAACTGGTCAAATCAAGCACGACAACAATTTAGGACCGTAGCTAAACACCACATAGTTGCTTACATGCACAGAAAATCAGTGATGTGTCGACTACTAGGGCATGTTTGTAGGGTTGCAAACGGAACGGTTCCGGATCGGAACCATAGTGGGCCCGGACACGTTTCTAAATAACGGTTCCGGATCCGGTCCTGACTCGGAACCTGTTTACTTGGTCCTAAACCCGGCTCCGATAGGAAAACCCAGATCCGGGTCCACCTAGAAGACTGGAATCTAGTTCCAAAATCGATTCTAATTTATCTTTTTCCTTCATTTTTCTTAAAACAAGCATATCATTCAGCTTATAACAGTGCGTCAAAGTCTACTGCCTCTAATATTGTATATAAAAATGTCCAAGAAAAAGTTGATTTTGAGGTACAATTTGCAATATCAAACGCTCATGAGCCGGGTCCCGGGTCCACATGTCGGAACCCGTTTGGACCCGGACCCGTTTATCAATCGGAACCTAAATTAGGTTACGGACCCGGCCCCGGACCCGTTTATGAATAATCGGAACCTAAAATAGGTTCCAGACCCGGTTTTTTTACAGGTCGGAACTTTCGGGTAATCGGATACCCGTTTGCAACCCTACACGTCTGCGAGTATAGGCTTTTTTCTCTTTTTGTCCAGTTGAAATGAAGGTTTCGCTGGTTTCACGTATATTCTCAACCGTAGATATTAGGATCTTTGGTTTCTTATGGTAACAATTATGCACCCTGTATAAAAGAATCAATAATTTCGTAGAACCCAAGATACATTTAGTTTGGAAATTTCTCAGAAAATTTAGGCCGTGCATGGCCATGAGATTGTTAAACACATACATAGTTGTCATGGGCTGCATTCTCACTTTAAGACCAGCAAAAACGTTGTGCAATGCCTGGATTAAATAATATATGAAATAAGAAAGAGAAGGTTAAACGATCGTAACAGAATGGTGAGTCAAATATATGTTGAATGTAATGAAAATAGATAGAGAGCTGTCAAAAGCAGTCTAAGAATGTCTCTTCTCTTTTTCTAGGCGATTCTAACGGGAAACGCCCCATATATAGGATTCCTGCTGACCAAAAAGACCAGACACAAGTTAGCCCTAGCTAGCGCAAGCCTTTGAGAGTCCTTTTCGCCAACTCAGATAGGCCTACTCGGGAGACGGAGAGTGGTCTAGTTCGGACTAGATCAATTTGGTTAACCTATAATCATCCTAAATTGAGGCAAGCATGCCCTTACTGAATCTATTTTTCCATGTTCCGTCCATCTTGTACTTGGTTTGAGAGAGCCCATTCCGCTGCTACCTATTCCATAGTGATACCCACACGTCACCTGCAAGGATCCGATCCAAAAAGCCCAGATGTTGCTGATTTTTAAAGTAGGATTTAGTCACGAGTGGACACAGCCCTATTCGTGGACTTCTCACTCACGAACTATTTCATATTTTGTCAGCTTACTTTACCAGTTAAGTAAAGTGAAGGGCTAATACGAGAGACATTAAAAAGATAGGGTCAAGTAAAAAAAAAATATTAGGTTTCGAATACCATCTCTTCCATGAAAAAAAAAGGTTAAAAGGACACTCTCTCATGCAAGAGAATGATAGAAAAAGACTAGGGGTGTTCGTTGACGAGGCAGGGCTATTCCGAGGAATGCCCAACAGCCACTTCTAAACTAGAAGCCTAAACCTGGCCCAAGCATGAGTCATGCCTGAAGTTGTTGGCCCGAACCCAAGCCGCATGGAAATGATGAAGCCCGAGCCCGACCTATAGAAAGAGAATTAAGCTTCTTGCCAAGTCCTAAGCCAACACAGCTGCTCTGGTCATATCACCTTCTCTTTGAGGTCATGGGCTTGAGTCCCCGCATTGCTGCTCCCTCCCTCCCTCCCTCATAAATATATATAAATATATATATTTGGGCGGGATGGGAATATCAGCTCTCAAGCACTAAGTGTAAATAAATAAATAAAAAAGAGACTGAGCACGGCCTATCTATTAATAACTGAACCCTATGCCCAAAGCCCAATCCATGAGCTCCCATAAAAAATAAAAAATAAAAAATAAAAAATAAAAAATAAAAAATAAAAAAAATGCTCTACTTTTTAACAGAAACAATAAAAATGCTACTCTCACTTTTTGATTCGAGTACACCATTACTTTTATTCTCTGTTATATTGAACAGTTACTCCACTTCACCGGTAAAGTAAATTTACGATTTATTTTATTTATTGTGATTTGATATTATTCCATCCAATTGTTATTCACACATGTCCCTCCATCATATTGTGAACTAAGCCCAGACCCGTGACCCACCAACATGTAAATGAAGGAAAAAAAGCCTAAAAAATCGTTTTGCAGGATTGCCGCCGTATGCATCCGCGGTATTCCTGCAATTTCCAGTTTTCCTCCTCTCACAGAGGAGGAAAACTGGAAATTGCGAATTTATGAGGACGAAAACTGGAAAATGGGAATTTAACGCCCATGCCAGCAGCGTTAAGCTGCGTGAGTATCCAAATAAAGTCCCAGGACCTTTCCATTTCCAATTAACATAAAATAGAATGAAAGAATCCACAGGTGCGTTTTTTCTTGGAGCTCATATATAGTGAACTCCCATATGATATGAATAGAGGGAAAAAAATCACACAAGCTGACTTTGGCAATTGACACATGTGGAACTGATTTTCTAGTCGTTTTAATGTTTATACTTCCCCATAAATAAAAGTAGAAATATATAAATGGTCATCAAATAACTTCCTCATAATTAAAGAATAAAATCCGAGATATCACTCTATTAAAGCAATTTGCTCCTGTCTACAACTCCATCCTCAAACCTTCCATCACTCGCAGTCTTTAATGATCACCGGTGTGATTCACTTGATAATAAATTCTTAAAAATTCAATTCAATGCAAACATAGGGGCCCTTAAGAGAACACACCTATGAAAGAAATTTTAAAAGCACTTAGTGTTATCACGTATGTAATCTAAAGCAATGACACGAGATTTTGCAATCTTGTAATCAACATCTAAACTTGGTTTTCGTTGACATGCTTAGATTTGGAAACTCTCTGGACCTAACCAACAAGCCGAAGGACTGATGGAACTGGTCAAATCAAGCACGACAACAATTTAGGACCGTAGCTAAACACCACATAGTTGCTTACATGCACAGAAAATCAGTGATGTGTCGACTACTAGGGCATGTTTGTAGGGTTGCAAACGGAACGGTTCCGGATCGGAACCATAGTGGGCCCGGACACGTTTCTAAATAACGGTTCCGGATCCGGTCCTGACTCGGAACCTGTTTACTTGGTCCTAAACCCGGCTCCGATAGGAAAACCCAGATCCGGGTCCACCTAGAAGACTGGAATCTAGTTCCAAAATCGATTCTAATTTATCTTTTTCCTTCATTTTTCTTAAAACAAGCATATCATTCAGCTTATAACAGTGCGTCAAAGTCTACTGCCTCTAATATTGTATATAAAAATGTCCAAGAAAAAGTTGATTTTGAGGTACAATTTGCAATATCAAACGCTCATGAGCCGGGTCCCGGGTCCACATGTCGGAACCCGTTTGGACCCGGACCCGTTTATCAATCGGAACCTAAATTAGGTTACGGACCCGGCCCCGGACCCGTTTATGAATAATCGGAACCTAAAATAGGTTCCAGACCCGGTTTTTTTACAGGTCGGAACTTTCGGGTAATCGGATACCCGTTTGCAACCCTACACGTCTGCGAGTATAGGCTTTTTTCTCTTTTTGTCCAGTTGAAATGAAGGTTTCGCTGGTTTCACGTATATTCTCAACCGTAGATATTAGGATCTTTGGTTTCTTATGGTAACAATTATGCACCCTGTATAAAAGAATCAATAATTTCGTAGAACCCAAGATACATTTAGTTTGGAAATTTCTCAGAAAATTTAGGCCGTGCATGGCCATGAGATTGTTAAACACATACATAGTTGTCATGGGCTGCATTCTCACTTTAAGACCAGCAAAAACGTTGTGCAATGCCTGGATTAAATAATATATGAAATAAGAAAGAGAAGGTTAAACGATCGCAACAGAATGGTGAGTCAAATATATGTTGAATGTAATGAAAATAGATAGAGAGCTGTCAAAAGCAGTCTAAGAATGTCTCTTCTCTTTTTCTAGGCGATTCTAACGGGAAACGCCCCATATATAGGATTCCTGCTGACCAAAAAGACCAGACACAAGTTAGCCCTAGCTAGCGCAAGCCTTTGAGAGTCCTTTTCGCCAACTCAGATAGGCCTACTCGGGAGACGGAGAGTGGTCTAGTTCGGACTAGATCAATTTGGTTAACCTATAATCATCCTAAATTGAGGCAAGCATGCCCTTACTGAATCTATTTTTCCATGTTCCGTCCATCTTGTACTTGGTTTGAGAGAGCCCATTCCGCTGCTACCTATTCCATAGTGATACCCACACGTCACCTGCAAGGATCCGATCCAAAAAGCCCAGATGTTGCTGATTTTTAAAGTAGGATTTAGTCACGAGTGGACACAGCCCTATTCGTGGACTTCTCACTCACGAACTATTTCATATTTTGTCAGCTTACTTTACCAGTTAAGTAAAGTGAAGGGCTAATACGAGAGACATTAAAAAGATAGGGTCAAGTAAAAAAAAAATATTAGGTTTCGAATACCATCTCTTCCATGAAAAAAAAAGGTTAAAAGGACACTCTCTCATGCAAGAGAATGATAGAAAAAGACTAGGGGTGTTCGTTGACGAGGCAGGGCTATTCCGAGGAATGCCCAACAGCCACTTCTAAACTAGAAGCCTAAACCTGGCCCAAGCATGAGTCATGCCTGAAGTTGTTGGCCCGAACCCAAGCCGCATGGAAATGATGAAGCCCGAGCCCGACCTATAGAAAGAGAATTAAGCTTCTTGCCAAGTCCTAAGCCAACACAGCTGCTCTGGTCATATCACCTTCTCTTTGAGGTCATGGGCTTGAGTCCCCGCATTGCTGCTCCCTCCCTCCCTCCCTCATAAATATATATAAATATATATATTTGGGCGGGATGGGAATATCAGCTCTCAAGCACTAAGTGTAAATAAATAAATAAAAAAGAGACTGAGCACGGCCTATCTATTAATAACTGAACCCTATGCCCAAAGCCCAATCCATGAGCTCCCATAAAAAATAAAAAATAAAAAATAAAAAATAAAAAATAAAAAATAAAAAAAATGCTCTACTTTTTAACAGAAACAATAAAAATGCTACTCTCACTTTTTGATTCGAGTACACCATTACTTTTATTCTCTGTTATATTGAACAGTTACTCCACTTCACCGGTAAAGTAAATTTACGATTTATTTTATTTATTGTGATTTGATATTATTCCATCCAATTGTTATTCACACATGTCCCTCCATCATATTGTGAACTAAGCCCAGACCCGTGACCCACCAACATGTAAATGAAGGAAAAAAAGCCTAAAAAATCGTTTTGCAGGATTGCCGCCGTATGCATCCGCGGTATTCCTGCAATTTCCAGTTTTCCTCCTCTCACAGAGGAGGAAAACTGGAAATTGCGAATTTATGAGGACGAAAACTGGAAAATGGGAATTTAACGCCCATGCCAGCAGCGTTAAGCTGCGTGAGTATCCAAATAAAGTCCCAGGACCTTTCCATTTCCAATTAACATAAAATAGAATGAAAGAATCCACAGGTGCGTTTTTTCTTGGAGCTCATATATAGTGAACTCCCATATGATATGAATAGAGGGAAAAAAATCACACAAGCTGACTTTGGCAATTGACACATGTGGAACTGATTTTCTAGTCGTTTTAATGTTTATACTTCCCCATAAATAAAAGTAGAAATATATAAATGGTCATCAAATAACTTCCTCATAATTAAAGAATAAAATCCGAGATATCACTCTATTAAAGCAATTTGCTCCTGTCTACAACTCCATCCTCAAACCTTCCATCACTCGCAGTCTTTAATGATCACCGGTGTGATTCACTTGATAATAAATTCTTAAAAATTCAATTCAATGCAAACATAGGGGCCCTTAAGAGAACACACCTATGAAAGAAATTTTAAAAGCACTTAGTGTTATCACGTATGTAATCTAAAGCAATGACACGAGATTTTGCAATCTTGTAATCAACATCTAAACTTGGTTTTCGTTGACATGCTTAGATTTGGAAACTCTCTGGACCTAACCAACAAGCCGAAGGACTGATGGAACTGGTCAAATCAAGCACGACAACAATTTAGGACCGTAGCTAAACACCACATAGTTGCTTACATGCACAGAAAATCAGTGATGTGTCGACTACTAGGGCATGTTTGTAGGGTTGCAAACGGAACGGTTCCGGATCGGAACCATAGTGGGCCCGGACACGTTTCTAAATAACGGTTCCGGATCCGGTCCTGACTCGGAACCTGTTTACTTGGTCCTAAACCCGGCTCCGATAGGAAAACCCAGATCCGGGTCCACCTAGAAGACTGGAATCTAGTTCCAAAATCGATTCTAATTTATCTTTTTCCTTCATTTTTCTTAAAACAAGCATATCATTCAGCTTATAACAGTGCGTCAAAGTCTACTGCCTCTAATATTGTATATAAAAATGTCCAAGAAAAAGTTGATTTTGAGGTACAATTTGCAATATCAAACGCTCATGAGCCGGGTCCCGGGTCCACATGTCGGAACCCGTTTGGACCCGGACCCGTTTATCAATCGGAACCTAAATTAGGTTACGGACCCGGCCCCGGACCCGTTTATGAATAATCGGAACCTAAAATAGGTTCCAGACCCGGTTTTTTTACAGGTCGGAACTTTCGGGTAATCGGATACCCGTTTGCAACCCTACACGTCTGCGAGTATAGGCTTTTTTCTCTTTTTGTCCAGTTGAAATGAAGGTTTCGCTGGTTTCACGTATATTCTCAACCGTAGATATTAGGATCTTTGGTTTCTTATGGTAACAATTATGCACCCTGTATAAAAGAATCAATAATTTCGTAGAACCCAAGATACATTTAGTTTGGAAATTTCTCAGAAAATTTAGGCCGTGCATGGCCATGAGATTGTTAAACACATACATAGTTGTCATGGGCTGCATTCTCACTTTAAGACCAGCAAAAACGTTGTGCAATGCCTGGATTAAATAATATATGAAATAAGAAAGAGAAGGTTAAACGATCGCAACAGAATGGTGAGTCAAATATATGTTGAATGTAATGAAAATAGATAGAGAGCTGTCAAAAGCAGTCTAAGAATGTCTCTTCTCTTTTTCTAGGCGATTCTAACGGGAAACGCCCCATATATAGGATTCCTGCTGACCAAAAAGACCAGACACAAGTTAGCCCTAGCTAGCGCAAGCCTTTGAGAGTCCTTTTCGCCAACTCAGATAGGCCTACTCGGGAGACGGAGAGTGGTCTAGTTCGGACTAGATCAATTTGGTTAACCTATAATCATCCTAAATTGAGGCAAGCATGCCCTTACTGAATCTATTTTTCCATGTTCCGTCCATCTTGTACTTGGTTTGAGAGAGCCCATTCCGCTGCTACCTATTCCATAGTGATACCCACACGTCACCTGCAAGGATCCGATCCAAAAAGCCCAGATGTTGCTGATTTTTAAAGTAGGATTTAGTCACGAGTGGACACAGCCCTATTCGTGGACTTCTCACTCACGAACTATTTCATATTTTGTCAGCTTACTTTACCAGTTAAGTAAAGTGAAGGGCTAATACGAGAGACATTAAAAAGATAGGGTCAAGTAAAAAAAAAATATTAGGTTTCGAATACCATCTCTTCCATGAAAAAAAAAGGTTAAAAGGACACTCTCTCATGCAAGAGAATGATAGAAAAAGACTAGGGGTGTTCGTTGACGAGGCAGGGCTATTCCGAGGAATGCCCAACAGCCACTTCTAAACTAGAAGCCTAAACCTGGCCCAAGCATGAGTCATGCCTGAAGTTGTTGGCCCGAACCCAAGCCGCATGGAAATGATGAAGCCCGAGCCCGACCTATAGAAAGAGAATTAAGCTTCTTGCCAAGTCCTAAGCCAACACAGCTGCTCTGGTCATATCACCTTCTCTTTGAGGTCATGGGCTTGAGTCCCCGCATTGCTGCTCCCTCCCTCCCTCCCTCATAAATATATATAAATATATATATTTGGGCGGGATGGGAATATCAGCTCTCAAGCACTAAGTGTAAATAAATAAATAAAAAAGAGACTGAGCACGGCCTATCTATTAATAACTGAACCCTATGCCCAAAGCCCAATCCATGAGCTCCCATAAAAAATAAAAAATAAAAAATAAAAAATAAAAAATAAAAAATAAAAAAAATGCTCTACTTTTTAACAGAAACAATAAAAATGCTACTCTCACTTTTTGATTCGAGTACACCATTACTTTTATTCTCTGTTATATTGAACAGTTACTCCACTTCACCGGTAAAGTAAATTTACGATTTATTTTATTTATTGTGATTTGATATTATTCCATCCAATTGTTATTCACACATGTCCCTCCATCATATTGTGAACTAAGCCCAGACCCGTGACCCACCAACATGTAAATGAAGGAAAAAAAGCCTAAAAAATCGTTTTGCAGGATTGCCGCCGTATGCATCCGCGGTATTCCTGCAATTTCCAGTTTTCCTCCTCTCACAGAGGAGGAAAACTGGAAATTGCGAATTTATGAGGACGAAAACTGGAAAATGGGAATTTAACGCCCATGCCAGCAGCGTTAAGCTGCGTGAGTATCCAAATAAAGTCCCAGGACCTTTCCATTTCCAATTAACATAAAATAGAATGAAAGAATCCACAGGTGCGTTTTTTCTTGGAGCTCATATATAGTGAACTCCCATATGATATGAATAGAGGGAAAAAAATCACACAAGCTGACTTTGGCAATTGACACATGTGGAACTGATTTTCTAGTCGTTTTAATGTTTATACTTCCCCATAAATAAAAGTAGAAATATATAAATGGTCATCAAATAACTTCCTCATAATTAAAGAATAAAATCCGAGATATCACTCTATTAAAGCAATTTGCTCCTGTCTACAACTCCATCCTCAAACCTTCCATCACTCGCAGTCTTTAATGATCACCGGTGTGATTCACTTGATAATAAATTCTTAAAAATTCAATTCAATGCAAACATAGGGGCCCTTAAGAGAACACACCTATGAAAGAAATTTTAAAAGCACTTAGTGTTATCACGTATGTAATCTAAAGCAATGACACGAGATTTTGCAATCTTGTAATCAACATCTAAACTTGGTTTTCGTTGACATGCTTAGATTTGGAAACTCTCTGGACCTAACCAACAAGCCGAAGGACTGATGGAACTGGTCAAATCAAGCACGACAACAATTTAGGACCGTAGCTAAACACCACATAGTTGCTTACATGCACAGAAAATCAGTGATGTGTCGACTACTAGGGCATGTTTGTAGGGTTGCAAACGGAACGGTTCCGGATCGGAACCATAGTGGGCCCGGACACGTTTCTAAATAACGGTTCCGGATCCGGTCCTGACTCGGAACCTGTTTACTTGGTCCTAAACCCGGCTCCGATAGGAAAACCCAGATCCGGGTCCACCTAGAAGACTGGAATCTAGTTCCAAAATCGATTCTAATTTATCTTTTTCCTTCATTTTTCTTAAAACAAGCATATCATTCAGCTTATAACAGTGCGTCAAAGTCTACTGCCTCTAATATTGTATATAAAAATGTCCAAGAAAAAGTTGATTTTGAGGTACAATTTGCAATATCAAACGCTCATGAGCCGGGTCCCGGGTCCACATGTCGGAACCCGTTTGGACCCGGACCCGTTTATCAATCGGAACCTAAATTAGGTTACGGACCCGGCCCCGGACCCGTTTATGAATAATCGGAACCTAAAATAGGTTCCAGACCCGGTTTTTTTACAGGTCGGAACTTTCGGGTAATCGGATACCCGTTTGCAACCCTACACGTCTGCGAGTATAGGCTTTTTTCTCTTTTTGTCCAGTTGAAATGAAGGTTTCGCTGGTTTCACGTATATTCTCAACCGTAGATATTAGGATCTTTGGTTTCTTATGGTAACAATTATGCACCCTGTATAAAAGAATCAATAATTTCGTAGAACCCAAGATACATTTAGTTTGGAAATTTCTCAGAAAATTTAGGCCGTGCATGGCCATGAGATTGTTAAACACATACATAGTTGTCATGGGCTGCATTCTCACTTTAAGACCAGCAAAAACGTTGTGCAATGCCTGGATTAAATAATATATGAAATAAGAAAGAGAAGGTTAAACGATCGTAACAGAATGGTGAGTCAAATATATGTTGAATGTAATGAAAATAGATAGAGAGCTGTCAAAAGCAGTCTAAGAATGTCTCTTCTCTTTTTCTAGGCGATTCTAACGGGAAACGCCCCATATATAGGATTCCTGCTGACCAAAAAGGCCAGACACAAGTTAGCCCTAGCTAGCGCAAGCCTTTGAGAGTCCTTTTCGCCAACTCAGATAGGCCTACTCGGGAGACGGAGAGTGGTCTAGTTCGGACTAGATCAATTTGGTTAACCTATAATCATCCTAAATTGAGGCAAGCATGCCCTTACTGAATCTATTTTTCCATGTTCCGTCCATCTTGTACTTGGTTTGAGAGAGCCCATTCCGCTGCTACCTATTCCATAGTGATACCCACACGTCACCTGCAAGGATCCGATCCAAAAAGCCCAGATGTTGCTGATTTTTAAAGTAGGATTTAGTCACGAGTGGACACAGCCCTATTCGTGGACTTCTCACTCACGAACTATTTCATATTTTGTCAGCTTACTTTACCAGTTAAGTAAAGTGAAGGGCTAATACGAGAGACATTAAAAAGATAGGGTCAAGTAAAAAAAAAATATTAGGTTTCGAATACCATCTCTTCCATGAAAAAAAAAGGTTAAAAGGACACTCTCTCATGCAAGAGAATGATAGAAAAAGACTAGGGGTGTTCGTTGACGAGGCAGGGCTATTCCGAGGAATGCCCAACAGCCACTTCTAAACTAGAAGCCTAAACCTGGCCCAAGCATGAGTCATGCCTGAAGTTGTTGGCCCGAACCCAAGCCGCATGGGAATGATGAAGCCCGAGCCCGACCTATAGAAAGAGAATTAAGCTTCTTGCCAAGTCCTAAGCCAACACAGCTGCTCTGGTCATATCACCTTCTCTTTGAGGTCATGGGCTTGAGTCCCCGCATTGCTGCTCCCTCCCTCCCTCCCTCATAAATATATATAAATATATATATTTGGGCGGGATGGGAATATCAGCTCTCAAGCACTAAGTGTAAATAAATAAATAAAAAAGAGACTGAGCACGGCCTATCTATTAATAACTGAACCCTATGCCCAAAGCCCAATCCATGAGCTCCCATAAAAAATAAAAAATAAAAAACAAAAAATAAAAAATAAAAAAAATGCTCTACTTTTTAACAGAAACAATAAAAATGCTACTCTCACTTTTTGATTCGAGTACACCATTACTTTTATTCTCTGTTATATTGAACAGTTACTCCACTTCACCGGTAAAGTAAATTTACGATTTATTTTATTTATTGTGATTTGATATTATTCCATCCAATTGTTATTCACACATGTCCCTCCATCATATTGTGAACTAAGCCCAGACCCGTGACCCACCAACATGTAAATGAAGGAAAAAAAGCCTAAAAAATCGTTTTGCAGGATTGCCGCCGTATGCATCCGCGGTATTCCTGCAATTTCCAGTTTTCCTCCTCTCACAGAGGAGGAAAACTGGAAATTGCGAATTTATGAGGACGAAAACTGGAAAATGGGAATTTAACGCCCATGCCAGCAGCGTTAAGCTGCGTGAGTATCCAAATAAAGTCCCAGGACCTTTCCATTTCCAATTAACATAAAATAGAATGAAAGAATCCACAGGTGCGTTTTTTCTTGGAGCTCATATATAGTGAACTCCCATATGATATGAATAGAGGGAAAAAAATCACACAAGCTGACTTTGCCAATTGACACATGTGGAACTGATTTTCTAGTCGTTTTAATGTTTATACTTCCCCATAAATAAAAGTAGAAATATATAAATGGTCATCAAATAACTTCCTCATAATTAAAGAATAAAATCCGAGATATCACTCTATTAAAGCAATTTGCTCCTGTCTACAACTCCATCCTCAAACCTTCCATCACTCGCAGTCTTTAATGATCACCGGTGTGATTCACTTGATAATAAATTCTTAAAAATTCAATTCAATGCAAACATAGGGGCCCTTAAGAGAACACACCTATGAAAGAAATTTTAAAAGCACTTAGTGTTATCACGTATGTAATCTAAAGCAATGACACGAGATTTTGCAATCTTGTAATCAACATCTAAACTTGGTTTTCGTTGACATGCTTAGATTTGGAAACTCTCTGGACCTAACCAACAAGCCGAAGGACTGATGGAACTGGTCAAATCAAGCACGACAACAATTTAGGACCGTAGCTAAACACCACATAGTTGCTTACATGCACAGAAAATCAGTGATGTGTCGACTACTAGGGCATGTTTGTAGGGTTGCAAACGGAACGGTTCCGGATCGGAACCATAGTGGGCCCGGACACGTTTCTAAATAACGGTTCCGGATCCGGTCCTGACTCGGAACCTGTTTACTTGGTCCTAAACCCGGCTCCGATAGGAAAACCCAGATCCGGGTCCACCTAGAAGACTGGAATCTAGTTCCAAAATCGATTCTAATTTATCTTTTTCCTTCATTTTTCTTAAAACAAGCATATCATTCAGCTTATAACAGTGCGTCAAAGTCTACTGCCTCTAATATTGTATATAAAAATGTCCAAGAAAAAGTTGATTTTGAGGTACAATTTGCAATATCAAACGCTCATGAGCCGGGTCCCGGGTCCACATGTCGGAACCCGTTTGGACCCGGACCCGTTTATCAATCGGAACCTAAATTAGGTTACGGACCCGGCCCCGGACCCGTTTATGAATAATCGGAACCTAAAATAGGTTCCAGACCCGGTTTTTTTACAGGTCGGAACTTTCGGGTAATCGGATACCCGTTTGCAACCCTACACGTCTGCGAGTATAGGCTTTTTTCTCTTTTTGTCCAGTTGAAATGAAGGTTTCGCTGGTTTCACGTATATTCTCAACCGTAGATATTAGGATCTTTGGTTTCTTATGGTAACAATTATGCACCCTGTATAAAAGAATCAATAATTTCGTAGAACCCAAGATACATTTAGTTTGGAAATTTCTCAGAAAATTTAGGCCGTGCATGGCCATGAGATTGTTAAACACATACATAGTTGTCATGGGCTGCATTCTCACTTTAAGACCAGCAAAAACGTTGTGCAATGCCTGGATTAAATAATATATGAAATAAGAAAGAGAAGGTTAAACGATCGTAACAGAATGGTGAGTCAAATATATGTTGAATGTAATGAAAATAGATAGAGAGCTGTCAAAAGCAGTCTAAGAATGTCTCTTCTCTTTTTCTAGGCGATTCTAACGGGAAACGCCCCATATATAGGATTCCTGCTGACCAAAAAGACCAGACACAAGTTAGCCCTAGCTAGCGCAAGCCTTTGAGAGTCCTTTTCGCCAACTCAGATAGGCCTACTCGGGAGACGGAGAGTGGTCTAGTTCGGACTAGATCAATTTGGTTAACCTATAATCATCCTAAATTGAGGCAAGCATGCCCTTACTGAATCTATTTTTCCATGTTCCGTCCATCTTGTACTTGGTTTGAGAGAGCCCATTCCGCTGCTACCTATTCCATAGTGATACCCACACGTCACCTGCAAGGATCCGATCCAAAAAGCCCAGATGTTGCTGATTTTTAAAGTAGGATTTAGTCACGAGTGGACACAGCCCTATTCGTGGACTTCTCACTCACGAACTATTTCATATTTTGTCAGCTTACTTTACCAGTTAAGTAAAGTGAAGGGCTAATACGAGAGACATTAAAAAGATAGGGTCAAGTAAAAAAAAAATATTAGGTTTCGAATACCATCTCTTCCATGAAAAAAAAAGGTTAAAAGGACACTCTCTCATGCAAGAGAATGATAGAAAAAGACTAGGGGTGTTCGTTGACGAGGCAGGGCTATTCCGAGGAATGCCCAACAGCCACTTCTAAACTAGAAGCCTAAACCTGGCCCAAGCATGAGTCATGCCTGAAGTTGTTGGCCCGAACCCAAGCCGCATGGAAATGATGAAGCCCGAGCCCGACCTATAGAAAGAGAATTAAGCTTCTTGCCAAGTCCTAAGCCAACACAGCTGCTCTGGTCATATCACCTTCTCTTTGAGGTCATGGGCTTGAGTCCCCGCATTGCTGCTCCCTCCCTCCCTCCCTCATAAATATATATAAATATATATATTTGGGCGGGATGGGAATATCAGCTCTCAAGCACTAAGTGTAAATAAATAAATAAAAAAGAGACTGAGCACGGCCTATCTATTAATAACTGAACCCTATGCCCAAAGCCCAATCCATGAGCTCCCATAAAAAATAAAAAATAAAAAATAAAAAATAAAAAATAAAAAATAAAAAAAATGCTCTACTTTTTAACAGAAACAATAAAAATGCTACTCTCACTTTTTGATTCGAGTACACCATTACTTTTATTCTCTGTTATATTGAACAGTTACTCCACTTCACCGGTAAAGTAAATTTACGATTTATTTTATTTATTGTGATTTGATATTATTCCATCCAATTGTTATTCACACATGTCCCTCCATCATATTGTGAACTAAGCCCAGACCCGTGACCCACCAACATGTAAATGAAGGAAAAAAAGCCTAAAAAATCGTTTTGCAGGATTGCCGCCGTATGCATCCGCGGTATTCCTGCAATTTCCAGTTTTCCTCCTCTCACAGAGGAGGAAAACTGGAAATTGCGAATTTATGAGGACGAAAACTGGAAAATGGGAATTTAACGCCCATGCCAGCAGCGTTAAGCTGCGTGAGTATCCAAATAAAGTCCCAGGACCTTTCCATTTCCAATTAACATAAAATAGAATGAAAGAATCCACAGGTGCGTTTTTTCTTGGAGCTCATATATAGTGAACTCCCATATGATATGAATAGAGGGAAAAAAATCACACAAGCTGACTTTGGCAATTGACACATGTGGAACTGATTTTCTAGTCGTTTTAATGTTTATACTTCCCCATAAATAAAAGTAGAAATATATAAATGGTCATCAAATAACTTCCTCATAATTAAAGAATAAAATCCGAGATATCACTCTATTAAAGCAATTTGCTCCTGTCTACAACTCCATCCTCAAACCTTCCATCACTCGCAGTCTTTAATGATCACCGGTGTGATTCACTTGATAATAAATTCTTAAAAATTCAATTCAATGCAAACATAGGGGCCCTTAAGAGAACACACCTATGAAAGAAATTTTAAAAGCACTTAGTGTTATCACGTATGTAATCTAAAGCAATGACACGAGATTTTGCAATCTTGTAATCAACATCTAAACTTGGTTTTCGTTGACATGCTTAGATTTGGAAACTCTCTGGACCTAACCAACAAGCCGAAGGACTGATGGAACTGGTCAAATCAAGCACGACAACAATTTAGGACCGTAGCTAAACACCACATAGTTGCTTACATGCACAGAAAATCAGTGATGTGTCGACTACTAGGGCATGTTTGTAGGGTTGCAAACGGAACGGTTCCGGATCGGAACCATAGTGGGCCCGGACACGTTTCTAAATAACGGTTCCGGATCCGGTCCTGACTCGGAACCTGTTTACTTGGTCCTAAACCCGGCTCCGATAGGAAAACCCAGATCCGGGTCCACCTAGAAGACTGGAATCTAGTTCCAAAATCGATTCTAATTTATCTTTTTCCTTCATTTTTCTTAAAACAAGCATATCATTCAGCTTATAACAGTGCGTCAAAGTCTACTGCCTCTAATATTGTATATAAAAATGTCCAAGAAAAAGTTGATTTTGAGGTACAATTTGCAATATCAAACGCTCATGAGCCGGGTCCCGGGTCCACATGTCGGAACCCGTTTGGACCCGGACCCGTTTATCAATCGGAACCTAAATTAGGTTACGGACCCGGCCCCGGACCCGTTTATGAATAATCGGAACCTAAAATAGGTTCCAGACCCGGTTTTTTTACAGGTCGGAACTTTCGGGTAATCGGATACCCGTTTGCAACCCTACACGTCTGCGAGTATAGGCTTTTTTCTCTTTTTGTCCAGTTGAAATGAAGGTTTCGCTGGTTTCACGTATATTCTCAACCGTAGATATTAGGATCTTTGGTTTCTTATGGTAACAATTATGCACCCTGTATAAAAGAATCAATAATTTCGTAGAACCCAAGATACATTTAGTTTGGAAATTTCTCAGAAAATTTAGGCCGTGCATGGCCATGAGATTGTTAAACACATACATAGTTGTCATGGGCTGCATTCTCACTTTAAGACCAGCAAAAACGTTGTGCAATGCCTGGATTAAATAATATATGAAATAAGAAAGAGAAGGTTAAACGATCGTAACAGAATGGTGAGTCAAATATATGTTGAATGTAATGAAAATAGATAGAGAGCTGTCAAAAGCAGTCTAAGAATGTCTCTTCTCTTTTTCTAGGCGATTCTAACGGGAAACGCCCCATATATAGGATTCCTGCTGACCAAAAAGGCCAGACACAAGTTAGCCCTAGCTAGCGCAAGCCTTTGAGAGTCCTTTTCGCCAACTCAGATAGGCCTACTCGGGAGACGGAGAGTGGTCTAGTTCGGACTAGATCAATTTGGTTAACCTATAATCATCCTAAATTGAGGCAAGCATGCCCTTACTGAATCTATTTTTCCATGTTCCGTCCATCTTGTACTTGGTTTGAGAGAGCCCATTCCGCTGCTACCTATTCCATAGTGATACCCACACGTCACCTGCAAGGATCCGATCCAAAAAGCCCAGATGTTGCTGATTTTTAAAGTAGGATTTAGTCACGAGTGGACACAGCCCTATTCGTGGACTTCTCACTCACGAACTATTTCATATTTTGTCAGCTTACTTTACCAGTTAAGTAAAGTGAAGGGCTAATACGAGAGACATTAAAAAGATAGGGTCAAGTAAAAAAAAAATATTAGGTTTCGAATACCATCTCTTCCATGAAAAAAAAAGGTTAAAAGGACACTCTCTCATGCAAGAGAATGATAGAAAAAGACTAGGGGTGTTCGTTGACGAGGCAGGGCTATTCCGAGGAATGCCCAACAGCCACTTCTAAACTAGAAGCCTAAACCTGGCCCAAGCATGAGTCATGCCTGAAGTTGTTGGCCCGAACCCAAGCCGCATGGGAATGATGAAGCCCGAGCCCGACCTATAGAAAGAGAATTAAGCTTCTTGCCAAGTCCTAAGCCAACACAGCTGCTCTGGTCATATCACCTTCTCTTTGAGGTCATGGGCTTGAGTCCCCGCATTGCTGCTCCCTCCCTCCCTCCCTCATAAATATATATAAATATATATATTTGGGCGGGATGGGAATATCAGCTCTCAAGCACTAAGTGTAAATAAATAAATAAAAAAGAGACTGAGCACGGCCTATCTATTAATAACTGAACCCTATGCCCAAAGCCCAATCCATGAGCTCCCATAAAAAATAAAAAATAAAAAACAAAAAATAAAAAATAAAAAAAATGCTCTACTTTTTAACAGAAACAATAAAAATGCTACTCTCACTTTTTGATTCGAGTACACCATTACTTTTATTCTCTGTTATATTGAACAGTTACTCCACTTCACCGGTAAAGTAAATTTACGATTTATTTTATTTATTGTGATTTGATATTATTCCATCCAATTGTTATTCACACATGTCCCTCCATCATATTGTGAACTAAGCCCAGACCCGTGACCCACCAACATGTAAATGAAGGAAAAAAAGCCTAAAAAATCGTTTTGCAGGATTGCCGCCGTATGCATCCGCGGTATTCCTGCAATTTCCAGTTTTCCTCCTCTCACAGAGGAGGAAAACTGGAAATTGCGAATTTATGAGGACGAAAACTGGAAAATGGGAATTTAACGCCCATGCCAGCAGCGTTAAGCTGCGTGAGTATCCAAATAAAGTCCCAGGACCTTTCCATTTCCAATTAACATAAAATAGAATGAAAGAATCCACAGGTGCGTTTTTTCTTGGAGCTCATATATAGTGAACTCCCATATGATATGAATAGAGGGAAAAAAATCACACAAGCTGACTTTGCCAATTGACACATGTGGAATTGATTTTCTAGTCGTTTTAATGTTTATACTTCCCCATAAATAAAAGTAGAAATATATAAATGGTCATCAAATAACTTCCTCATAATTAAAGAATAAAATCCGAGATATCACTCTATTAAAGCAATTTGCTCCTGTCTACAACTCCATCCTCAAACCTTCCATCACTCGCAGTCTTTAATGATCACCGGTGTGATTCACTTGATAATAAATTCTTAAAAATTCAATTCAATGCAAACATAGGGGCCCTTAAGAGAACACACCTATGAAAGAAATTTTAAAAGCACTTAGTGTTATCACGTATGTAATCTAAAGCAATGACACGAGATTTTGCAATCTTGTAATCAACATCTAAACTTGGTTTTCGTTGACATGCTTAGATTTGGAAACTCTCTGGACCTAACCAACAAGCCGAAGGACTGATGGAACTGGTCAAATCAAGCACGACAACAATTTAGGACCGTAGCTAAACACCACATAGTTGCTTACATGCACAGAAAATCAGTGATGTGTCGACTACTAGGGCATGTTTGTAGGGTTGCAAACGGAACGGTTCCGGATCGGAACCATAGTGGGCCCGGACACGTTTCTAAATAACGGTTCCGGATCCGGTCCTGACTCGGAACCTGTTTACTTGGTCCTAAACCCGGCTCCGATAGGAAAACCCAGATCCGGGTCCACCTAGAAGACTGGAATCTAGTTCCAAAATCGATTCTAATTTATCTTTTTCCTTCATTTTTCTTAAAACAAGCATATCATTCAGCTTATAACAGTGCGTCAAAGTCTACTGCCTCTAATATTGTATATAAAAATGTCCAAGAAAAAGTTGATTTTGAGGTACAATTTGCAATATCAAACGCTCATGAGCCGGGTCCCGGGTCCACATGTCGGAACCCGTTTGGACCCGGACCCGTTTATCAATCGGAACCTAAATTAGGTTACGGACCCGGCCCCGGACCCGTTTATGAATAATCGGAACCTAAAATAGGTTCCAGACCCGGTTTTTTTACAGGTCGGAACTTTCGGGTAATCGGATACCCGTTTGCAACCCTACACGTCTGCGAGTATAGGCTTTTTTCTCTTTTTGTCCAGTTGAAATGAAGGTTTCGCTGGTTTCACGTATATTCTCAACCGTAGATATTAGGATCTTTGGTTTCTTATGGTAACAATTATGCACCCTGTATAAAAGAATCAATAATTTCGTAGAACCCAAGATACATTTAGTTTGGAAATTTCTCAGAAAATTTAGGCCGTGCATGGCCATGAGATTGTTAAACACATACATAGTTGTCATGGGCTGCATTCTCACTTTAAGACCAGCAAAAACGTTGTGCAATGCCTGGATTAAATAATATATGAAATAAGAAAGAGAAGGTTAAACGATCGTAACAGAATGGTGAGTCAAATATATGTTGAATGTAATGAAAATAGATAGAGAGCTGTCAAAAGCAGTCTAAGAATGTCTCTTCTCTTTTTCTAGGCGATTCTAACGGGAAACGCCCCATATATAGGATTCCTGCTGACCAAAAAGGCCAGACACAAGTTAGCCCTAGCTAGCGCAAGCCTTTGAGAGTCCTTTTCGCCAACTCAGATAGGCCTACTCGGGAGACGGAGAGTGGTCTAGTTCGGACTAGATCAATTTGGTTAACCTATAATCATCCTAAATTGAGGCAAGCATGCCCTTACTGAATCTATTTTTCCATGTTCCGTCCATCTTGTACTTGGTTTGAGAGAGCCCATTCCGCTGCTACCTATTCCATAGTGATACCCACACGTCACCTGCAAGGATCCGATCCAAAAAGCCCAGATGTTGCTGATTTTTAAAGTAGGATTTAGTCACGAGTGGACACAGCCCTATTCGTGGACTTCTCACTCACGAACTATTTCATATTTTGTCAGCTTACTTTACCAGTTAAGTAAAGTGAAGGGCTAATACGAGAGACATTAAAAAGATAGGGTCAAGTAAAAAAAAAATATTAGGTTTCGAATACCATCTCTTCCATGAAAAAAAAAGGTTAAAAGGACACTCTCTCATGCAAGAGAATGATAGAAAAAGACTAGGGGTGTTCGTTGACGAGGCAGGGCTATTCCGAGGAATGCCCAACAGCCACTTCTAAACTAGAAGCCTAAACCTGGCCCAAGCATGAGTCATGCCTGAAGTTGTTGGCCCGAACCCAAGCCGCATGGGAATGATGAAGCCCGAGCCCGACCTATAGAAAGAGAATTAAGCTTCTTGCCAAGTCCTAAGCCAACACAGCTGCTCTGGTCATATCACCTTCTCTTTGAGGTCATGGGCTTGAGTCCCCGCATTGCTGCTCCCTCCCTCCCTCCCTCATAAATATATATAAATATATATATTTGGGCGGGATGGGAATATCAGCTCTCAAGCACTAAGTGTAAATAAATAAATAAAAAAGAGACTGAGCACGGCCTATCTATTAATAACTGAACCCTATGCCCAAAGCCCAATCCATGAGCTCCCATAAAAAATAAAAAATAAAAAACAAAAAATAAAAAATAAAAAAAATGCTCTACTTTTTAACAGAAACAATAAAAATGCTACTCTCACTTTTTGATTCGAGTACACCATTACTTTTATTCTCTGTTATATTGAACAGTTACTCCACTTCACCGGTAAAGTAAATTTACGATTTATTTTATTTATTGTGATTTGATATTATTCCATCCAATTGTTATTCACACATGTCCCTCCATCATATTGTGAACTAAGCCCAGACCCGTGACCCACCAACATGTAAATGAAGGAAAAAAAGCCTAAAAAATCGTTTTGCAGGATTGCCGCCGTATGCATCCGCGGTATTCCTGCAATTTCCAGTTTTCCTCCTCTCACAGAGGAGGAAAACTGGAAATTGCGAATTTATGAGGACGAAAACTGGAAAATGGGAATTTAACGCCCATGCCAGCAGCGTTAAGCTGCGTGAGTATCCAAATAAAGTCCCAGGACCTTTCCATTTCCAATTAACATAAAATAGAATGAAAGAATCCACAGGTGCGTTTTTTCTTGGAGCTCATATATAGTGAACTCCCATATGATATGAATAGAGGGAAAAAAATCACACAAGCTGACTTTGGCAATTGACACATGTGGAATTGATTTTCTAGTCGTTTTAATGTTTATACTTCCCCATAAATAAAAGTAGAAATATATAAATGGTCATCAAATAACTTCCTCATAATTAAAGAATAAAATCCGAGATATCACTCTATTAAAGCAATTTGCTCCTGTCTACAACTCCATCCTCAAACCTTCCATCACTCGCAGTCTTTAATGATCACCGGTGTGATTCACTTGATAATAAATTCTTAAAAATTCAATTCAATGCAAACATAGGGGCCCTTAAGAGAACACACCTATGAAAGAAATTTTAAAAGCACTTAGTGTTATCACGTATGTAATCTAAAGCAATGACACGAGATTTTGCAATCTTGTAATCAACATCTAAACTTGGTTTTCGTTGACATGCTTAGATTTGGAAACTCTCTGGACCTAACCAACAAGCCGAAGGACTGATGGAACTGGTCAAATCAAGCACGACAACAATTTAGGACCGTAGCTAAACACCACATAGTTGCTTACATGCACAGAAAATCAGTGATGTGTCGACTACTAGGGCATGTTTGTAGGGTTGCAAACGGAACGGTTCCGGATCGGAACCATAGTGGGCCCGGACACGTTTCTAAATAACGGTTCCGGATCCGGTCCTGACTCGGAACCTGTTTACTTGGTCCTAAACCCGGCTCCGATAGGAAAACCCAGATCCGGGTCCACCTAGAAGACTGGAATCTAGTTCCAAAATCGATTCTAATTTATCTTTTTCCTTCATTTTTCTTAAAACAAGCATATCATTCAGCTTATAACAGTGCGTCAAAGTCTACTGCCTCTAATATTGTATATAAAAATGTCCAAGAAAAAGTTGATTTTGAGGTACAATTTGCAATATCAAACGCTCATGAGCCGGGTCCCGGGTCCACATGTCGGAACCCGTTTGGACCCGGACCCGTTTATCAATCGGAACCTAAATTAGGTTACGGACCCGGCCCCGGACCCGTTTATGAATAATCGGAACCTAAAATAGGTTCCAGACCCGGTTTTTTTACAGGTCGGAACTTTCGGGTAATCGGATACCCGTTTGCAACCCTACACGTCTGCGAGTATAGGCTTTTTTCTCTTTTTGTCCAGTTGAAATGAAGGTTTCGCTGGTTTCACGTATATTCTCAACCGTAGATATTAGGATCTTTGGTTTCTTATGGTAACAATTATGCACCCTGTATAAAAGAATCAATAATTTCGTAGAACCCAAGATACATTTAGTTTGGAAATTTCTCAGAAAATTTAGGCCGTGCATGGCCATGAGATTGTTAAACACATACATAGTTGTCATGGGCTGCATTCTCACTTTAAGACCAGCAAAAACGTTGTGCAATGCCTGGATTAAATAATATATGAAATAAGAAAGAGAAGGTTAAACGATCGTAACAGAATGGTGAGTCAAATATATGTTGAATGTAATGAAAATAGATAGAGAGCTGTCAAAAGCAGTCTAAGAATGTCTCTTCTCTTTTTCTAGGCGATTCTAACGGGAAACGCCCCATATATAGGATTCCTGCTGACCAAAAAGGCCAGACACAAGTTAGCCCTAGCTAGCGCAAGCCTTTGAGAGTCCTTTTCGCCAACTCAGATAGGCCTACTCGGGAGACGGAGAGTGGTCTAGTTCGGACTAGATCAATTTGGTTAACCTATAATCATCCTAAATTGAGGCAAGCATGCCCTTACTGAATCTATTTTTCCATGTTCCGTCCATCTTGTACTTGGTTTGAGAGAGCCCATTCCGCTGCTACCTATTCCATAGTGATACCCACACGTCACCTGCAAGGATCCGATCCAAAAAGCCCAGATGTTGCTGATTTTTAAAGTAGGATTTAGTCACGAGTGGACACAGCCCTATTCGTGGACTTCTCACTCACGAACTATTTCATATTTTGTCAGCTTACTTTACCAGTTAAGTAAAGTGAAGGGCTAATACGAGAGACATTAAAAAGATAGGGTCAAGTAAAAAAAAAATATTAGGTTTCGAATACCATCTCTTCCATGAAAAAAAAAGGTTAAAAGGACACTCTCTCATGCAAGAGAATGATAGAAAAAGACTAGGGGTGTTCGTTGACGAGGCAGGGCTATTCCGAGGAATGCCCAACAGCCACTTCTAAACTAGAAGCCTAAACCTGGCCCAAGCATGAGTCATGCCTGAAGTTGTTGGCCCGAACCCAAGCCGCATGGGAATGATGAAGCCCGAGCCCGACCTATAGAAAGAGAATTAAGCTTCTTGCCAAGTCCTAAGCCAACACAGCTGCTCTGGTCATATCACCTTCTCTTTGAGGTCATGGGCTTGAGTCCCCGCATTGCTGCTCCCTCCCTCCCTCCCTCATAAATATATATAAATATATATATTTGGGCGGGATGGGAATATCAGCTCTCAAGCACTAAGTGTAAATAAATAAATAAAAAAGAGACTGAGCACGGCCTATCTATTAATAACTGAACCCTATGCCCAAAGCCCAATCCATGAGCTCCCATAAAAAATAAAAAATAAAAAACAAAAAATAAAAAATAAAAAAAATGCTCTACTTTTTAACAGAAACAATAAAAATGCTACTCTCACTTTTTGATTCGAGTACACCATTACTTTTATTCTCTGTTATATTGAACAGTTACTCCACTTCACCGGTAAAGTAAATTTACGATTTATTTTATTTATTGTGATTTGATATTATTCCATCCAATTGTTATTCACACATGTCCCTCCATCATATTGTGAACTAAGCCCAGACCCGTGACCCACCAACATGTAAATGAAGGAAAAAAAGCCTAAAAAATCGTTTTGCAGGATTGCCGCCGTATGCATCCGCGGTATTCCTGCAATTTCCAGTTTTCCTCCTCTCACAGAGGAGGAAAACTGGAAATTGCGAATTTATGAGGACGAAAACTGGAAAATGGGAATTTAACGCCCATGCCAGCAGCGTTAAGCTGCGTGAGTATCCAAATAAAGTCCCAGGACCTTTCCATTTCCAATTAACATAAAATAGAATGAAGGAATCCACAGGTGCGTTTTTTCTTGGAGCTCATATATAGTGAACTCCCATATGATATGAATAGAGGGAAAAAAATCACACAAGCTGACTTTGGCAATTGACACATGTGGAATTGATTTTCTAGTCGTTTTAATGTTTATACTTCCCCATAAATAAAAGTAGAAATATATAAATGGTCATCAAATAACTTCCTCATAATTAAAGAATAAAATCCGAGATATCACTCTATTAAAGCAATTTGCTCCTGTCTACAACTCCATCCTCAAACCTTCCATCACTCGCAGTCTTTAATGATCACCGGTGTGATTCACTTGATAATAAATTCTTAAAAATTCAATTCAATGCAAACATAGGGGCCCTTAAGAGAACACACCTATGAAAGAAATTTTAAAAGCACTTAGTGTTATCACGTATGTAATCTAAAGCAATGACACGAGATTTTGCAATCTTGTAATCAACATCTAAACTTGGTTTTCGTTGACATGCTTAGATTTGGAAACTCTCTGGACCTAACCAACAAGCCGAAGGACTGATGGAACTGGTCAAATCAAGCACGACAACAATTTAGGACCGTAGCTAAACACCACATAGTTGCTTACATGCACAGAAAATCAGTGATGTGTCGACTACTAGGGCATGTTTGTAGGGTTGCAAACGGAACGGTTCCGGATCGGAACCATAGTGGGCCCGGACACGTTTCTAAATAACGGTTCCGGATCCGGTCCTGACTCGGAACCTGTTTACTTGGTCCTAAACCCGGCTCCGATAGGAAAACCCAGATCCGGGTCCACCTAGAAGACTGGAATCTAGTTCCAAAATCGATTCTAATTTATCTTTTTCCTTCATTTTTCTTAAAACAAGCATATCATTCAGCTTATAACAGTGCGTCAAAGTCTACTGCCTCTAATATTGTATATAAAAATGTCCAAGAAAAAGTTGATTTTGAGGTACAATTTGCAATATCAAACGCTCATGAGCCGGGTCCCGGGTCCACATGTCGGAACCCGTTTGGACCCGGACCCGTTTATCAATCGGAACCTAAATTAGGTTACGGACCCGGCCCCGGACCCGTTTATGAATAATCGGAACCTAAAATAGGTTCCAGACCCGGTTTTTTTACGGGTCGGAACTTTCGGGTAATCGGATACCCGTTTGCAACCCTACACGTCTGCGAGTATAGGCTTTTTTCTCTTTTTGTCCAGTTGAAATGAAGGTTTCGCTGGTTTCACGTATATTCTCAACCGTAGATATTAGGATCTTTGGTTTCTTATGGTAACAATTATGCACCCTGTATAAAAGAATCAATAATTTCGTAGAACCCAAGATACATTTAGTTTGGAAATTTCTCAGAAAATTTAGGCCGTGCATGGCCATGAGATTGTTAAACACATACATAGTTGTCATGGGCTGCATTCTCACTTTAAGACCAGCAAAAACGTTGTGCAATGCCTGGATTAAATAATATATGAAATAAGAAAGAGAAGGTTAAACGATCGTAACAGAATGGTGAGTCAAATATATGTTGAATGTAATGAAAATAGATAGAGAGCTGTCAAAAGCAGTCTAAGAATGTCTCTTCTCTTTTTCTAGGCGATTCTAACGGGAAACGCCCCATATATAGGATTCCTGCTGACCAAAAAGGCCAGACACAAGTTAGCCCTAGCTAGCGCAAGCCTTTGAGAGTCCTTTTCGCCAACTCAGATAGGCCTACTCGGGAGACGGAGAGTGGTCTAGTTCGGACTAGATCAATTTGGTTAACCTATAATCATCCTAAATTGAGGCAAGCATGCCCTTACTGAATCTATTTTTCCATGTTCCGTCCATCTTGTACTTGGTTTGAGAGAGCCCATTCCGCTGCTACCTATTCCATAGTGATACCCACACGTCACCTGCAAGGATCCGATCCAAAAAGCCCAGATGTTGCTGATTTTTAAAGTAGGATTTAGTCACGAGTGGACACAGCCCTATTCGTGGACTTCTCACTCACGAACTATTTCATATTTTGTCAGCTTACTTTACCAGTTAAGTAAAGTGAAGGGCTAATACGAGAGACATTAAAAAGATAGGGTCAAGTAAAAAAAAAATATTAGGTTTCGAATACCATCTCTTCCATGAAAAAAAAAGGTTAAAAGGACACTCTCTCATGCAAGAGAATGATAGAAAAAGACTAGGGGTGTTCGTTGACGAGGCAGGGCTATTCCGAGGAATGCCCAACAGCCACTTCTAAACTAGAAGCCTAAACCTGGCCCAAGCATGAGTCATGCCTGAAGTTGTTGGCCCGAACCCAAGCCGCATGGGAATGATGAAGCCCGAGCCCGACCTATAGAAAGAGAATTAAGCTTCTTGCCAAGTCCTAAGCCAACACAGCTGCTCTGGTCATATCACCTTCTCTTTGAGGTCATGGGCTTGAGTCCCCGCATTGCTGCTCCCTCCCTCCCTCCCTCATAAATATATATAAATATATATATTTGGGCGGGATGGGAATATCAGCTCTCAAGCACTAAGTGTAAATAAATAAATAAAAAAGAGACTGAGCACGGCCTATCTATTAATAACTGAACCCTATGCCCAAAGCCCAATCCATGAGCTCCCATAAAAAATAAAAAATAAAAAACAAAAAATAAAAAATAAAAAAAATGCTTTACTTTTTAACAGAAACAATAAAAATGCTACTCTCACTTTTTGATTCGAGTACACCATTACTTTTATTCTCTGTTATATTGAACAGTTACTCCACTTCACCGGTAAAGTAAATTTACGATTTATTTTATTTATTGTGATTTGATATTATTCCATCCAATTGTTATTCACACATGTCCCTCCATCATATTGTGAACTAAGCCCAGACCCGTGACCCACCAACATGTAAATGAAGGAAAAAAAGCCTAAAAAATCGTTTTGCAGGATTGCCGCCGTATGCATCCGCGGTATTCCTGCAATTTCCAGTTTTCCTCCTCTCACAGAGGAGGAAAACTGGAAATTGCGAATTTATGAGGACGAAAACTGGAAAATGGGAATTTAACGCCCATGCCAGCAGCGTTAAGCTGCGTGAGTATCCAAATAAAGTCCCAGGACCTTTCCATTTCCAATTAACATAAAATAGAATGAAAGAATCCACAGGTGCGTTTTTTCTTGGAGCTCATATATAGTGAACTCCCATATGATATGAATAGAGGGAAAAAAATCACACAAGCTGACTTTGGCAATTGACACATGTGGAATTGATTTTCTAGTCGTTTTAATGTTTATACTTCCCCATAAATAAAAGTAGAAATATATAAATGGTCATCAAATAACTTCCTCATAGTTAAAGAATAAAATCCGAGATATCACTCTATTAAAGCAATTTGCTCCTGTCTACAACTCCATCCTCAAACCTTCCATCACTCGCAGTCTTTAATGATCACCGGTGTGATTCACTTGATAATAAATTCTTAAAAATTCAATTCAATGCAAACATAGGGGCCCTTAAGAGAACACACCTATGAAAGAAATTTTAAAAGCACTTAGTGTTATCACGTATGTAATCTAAAGCAATGACACGAGATTTTGCAATCTTGTAATCAACATCTAAACTTGGTTTTCGTTGACATGCTTAGATTTGGAAACTCTCTGGACCTAACCAACAAGCCGAAGGACTGATGGAACTGGTCAAATCAAGCACGACAACAATTTAGGACCGTAGCTAAACACCACATAGTTGCTTACATGCACAGAAAATCAGTGATGTGTCGACTACTAGGGCATGTTTGTAGGGTTGCAAACGGAACGGTTCCGGATCGGAACCATAGTGGGCCCGGACACGTTTCTAAATAACGGTTCCGGATCCGGTCCTGACTCGGAACCTGTTTACTTGGTCCTAAACCCGGCTCCGATAGGAAAACCCAGATCCGGGTCCACCTAGAAGACTGGAATCTAGTTCCAAAATCGATTCTAATTTATCTTTTTCCTTCATTTTTCTTAAAACAAGCATATCATTCAGCTTATAACAGTGCGTCAAAGTCTACTGCCTCTAATATTGTATATAAAAATGTCCAAGAAAAAGTTGATTTTGAGGTACAATTTGCAATATCAAACGCTCATGAGCCGGGTCCCGGGTCCACATGTCGGAACCCGTTTGGACCCGGACCCGTTTATCAATCGGAACCTAAATTAGGTTACGGACCCGGCCCCGGACCCGTTTATGAATAATCGGAACCTAAAATAGGTTCCAGACCCGGTTTTTTTACGGGTCGGAACTTTCGGGTAATCGGATACCCGTTTGCAACCCTACACGTCTGCGAGTATAGGCTTTTTTCTCTTTTTGTCCAGTTGAAATGAAGGTTTCGCTGGTTTCACGTATATTCTCAACCGTAGATATTAGGATCTTTGGTTTCTTATGGTAACAATTATGCACCCTGTATAAAAGAATCAATAATTTCGTAGAACCCAAGATACATTTAGTTTGGAAATTTCTCAGAAAATTTAGGCCGTGCATGGCCATGAGATTGTTAAACACATACATAGTTGTCATGGGCTGCATTCTCACTTTAAGACCAGCAAAAACGTTGTGCAATGCCTGGATTAAATAATATATGAAATAAGAAAGAGAAGGTTAAACGATCGTAACAGAATGGTGAGTCAAATATATGTTGAATGTAATGAAAATAGATAGAGAGCTGTCAAAAGCAGTCTAAGAATGTCTCTTCTCTTTTTCTAGGCGATTCTAACGGGAAACGCCCCATATATAGGATTCCTGCTGACCAAAAAGGCCAGACACAAGTTAGCCCTAGCTAGCGCAAGCCTTTGAGAGTCCTTTTCGCCAACTCAGATAGGCCTACTCGGGAGACGGAGAGTGGTCTAGTTCGGACTAGATCAATTTGGTTAACCTATAATCATCCTAAATTGAGGCAAGCATGCCCTTACTGAATCTATTTTTCCATGTTCCGTCCATCTTGTACTTGGTTTGAGAGAGCCCATTCCGCTGCTACCTATTCCATAGTGATACCCACACGTCACCTGCAAGGATCCGATCCAAAAAGCCCAGATGTTGCTGATTTTTAAAGTAGGATTTAGTCACGAGTGGACACAGCCCTATTCGTGGACTTCTCACTCACGAACTATTTCATATTTTGTCAGCTTACTTTACCAGTTAAGTAAAGTGAAGGGCTAATACGAGAGACATTAAAAAGATAGGGTCAAGTAAAAAAAAAATATTAGGTTTCGAATACCATCTCTTCCATGAAAAAAAAAGGTTAAAAGGACACTCTCTCATGCAAGAGAATGATAGAAAAAGACTAGGGGTGTTCGTTGACGAGGCAGGGCTATTCCGAGGAATGCCCAACAGCCACTTCTAAACTAGAAGCCTAAACCTGGCCCAAGCATGAGTCATGCCTGAAGTTGTTGGCCCGAACCCAAGCCGCATGGGAATGATGAAGCCCGAGCCCGACCTATAGAAAGAGAATTAAGCTTCTTGCCAAGTCCTAAGCCAACACAGCTGCTCTGGTCATATCACCTTCTCTTTGAGGTCATGGGCTTGAGTCCCCGCATTGCTGCTCCCTCCCTCCCTCCCTCATAAATATATATAAATATATATATTTGGGCGGGATGGGAATATCAGCTCTCAAGCACTAAGTGTAAATAAATAAATAAAAAAGAGACTGAGCACGGCCTATCTATTAATAACTGAACCCTATGCCCAAAGCCCAATCCATGAGCTCCCATAAAAAATAAAAAATAAAAAACAAAAAATAAAAAATAAAAAAAATGCTCTACTTTTTAACAGAAACAATAAAAATGCTACTCTCACTTTTTGATTCGAGTACACCATTACTTTTATTCTCTGTTATATTGAACAGTTACTCCACTTCACCGGTAAAGTAAATTTACGATTTATTTTATTTATTGTGATTTGATATTATTCCATCCAATTGTTATTCACACATGTCCCTCCATCATATTGTGAACTAAGCCCAGACCCGTGACCCACCAACATGTAAATGAAGGAAAAAAAGCCTAAAAAATCGTTTTGCAGGATTGCCGCCGTATGCATCCGCGGTATTCCTGCAATTTCCAGTTTTCCTCCTCTCACAGAGGAGGAAAACTGGAAATTGCGAATTTATGAGGACGAAAACTGGAAAATGGGAATTTAACGCCCATGCCAGCAGCGTTAAGCTGCGTGAGTATCCAAATAAAGTCCCAGGACCTTTCCATTTCCAATTAACATAAAATAGAATGAAAGAATCCACAGGTGCGTTTTTTCTTGGAGCTCATATATAGTGAACTCCCATATGATATGAATAGAGGGAAAAAAATCACACAAGCTGACTTTGCCAATTGACACATGTGGAACTGATTTTCTAGTCGTTTTAATGTTTATACTTCCCCATAAATAAAAGTAGAAATATATAAATGGTCATCAAATAACTTCCTCATAATTAAAGAATAAAATCCGAGATATCACTCTATTAAAGCAATTTGCTCCTGTCTACAACTCCATCCTCAAACCTTCCATCACTCGCAGTCTTTAATGATCACCGGTGTGATTCACTTGATAATAAATTCTTAAAAATTCAATTCAATGCAAACATAGGGGCCCTTAAGAGAACACACCTATGAAAGAAATTTTAAAAGCACTTAGTGTTATCACGTATGTAATCTAAAGCAATGACACGAGATTTTGCAATCTTGTAATCAACATCTAAACTTGGTTTTCGTTGACATGCTTAGATTTGGAAACTCTCTGGACCTAACCAACAAGCCGAAGGACTGATGGAACTGGTCAAATCAAGCACGACAACAATTTAGGACCGTAGCTAAACACCACATAGTTGCTTACATGCACAGAAAATCAGTGATGTGTCGACTACTAGGGCATGTTTGTAGGGTTGCAAACGGAACGGTTCCGGATCGGAACCATAGTGGGCCCGGACACGTTTCTAAATAACGGTTCCGGATCCGGTCCTGACTCGGAACCTGTTTACTTGGTCCTAAACCCGGCTCCGATAGGAAAACCCAGATCCGGGTCCACCTAGAAGACTGGAATCTAGTTCCAAAATCGATTCTAATTTATCTTTTTCCTTCATTTTTCTTAAAACAAGCATATCATTCAGCTTATAACAGTGCGTCAAAGTCTACTGCCTCTAATATTGTATATAAAAATGTCCAAGAAAAAGTTGATTTTGAGGTACAATTTGCAATATCAAACGCTCATGAGCCGGGTCCCGGGTCCACATGTCGGAACCCGTTTGGACCCGGACCCGTTTATCAATCGGAACCTAAATTAGGTTACGGACCCGGCCCCGGACCCGTTTATGAATAATCGGAACCTAAAATAGGTTCCAGACCCGGTTTTTTTACGGGTCGGAACTTTCGGGTAATCGGATACCCGTTTGCAACCCTACACGTCTGCGAGTATAGGCTTTTTTCTCTTTTTGTCCAGTTGAAATGAAGGTTTCGCTGGTTTCACGTATATTCTCAACCGTAGATATTAGGATCTTTGGTTTCTTATGGTAACAATTATGCACCCTGTATAAAAGAATCAATAATTTCGTAGAACCCAAGATACATTTAGTTTGGAAATTTCTCAGAAAATTTAGGCCGTGCATGGCCATGAGATTGTTAAACACATACATAGTTGTCATGGGCTGCATTCTCACTTTAAGACCAGCAAAAACGTTGTGCAATGCCTGGATTAAATAATATATGAAATAAGAAAGAGAAGGTTAAACGATCGTAACAGAATGGTGAGTCAAATATATGTTGAATGTAATGAAAATAGATAGAGAGCTGTCAAAAGCAGTCTAAGAATGTCTCTTCTCTTTTTCTAGGCGATTCTAACGGGAAACGCCCCATATATAGGATTCCTGCTGACCAAAAAGGCCAGACACAAGTTAGCCCTAGCTAGCGCAAGCCTTTGAGAGTCCTTTTCGCCAACTCAGATAGGCCTACTCGGGAGACGGAGAGTGGTCTAGTTCGGACTAGATCAATTTGGTTAACCTATAATCATCCTAAATTGAGGCAAGCATGCCCTTACTGAATCTATTTTTCCATGTTCCGTCCATCTTGTACTTGGTTTGAGAGAGCCCATTCCGCTGCTACCTATTCCATAGTGATACCCACACGTCACCTGCAAGGATCCGATCCAAAAAGCCCAGATGTTGCTGATTTTTAAAGTAGGATTTAGTCACGAGTGGACACAGCCCTATTCGTGGACTTCTCACTCACGAACTATTTCATATTTTGTCAGCTTACTTTACCAGTTAAGTAAAGTGAAGGGCTAATACGAGAGACATTAAAAAGATAGGGTCAAGTAAAAAAAAAATATTAGGTTTCGAATACCATCTCTTCCATGAAAAAAAAAGGTTAAAAGGACACTCTCTCATGCAAGAGAATGATAGAAAAAGACTAGGGGTGTTCGTTGACGAGGCAGGGCTATTCCGAGGAATGCCCAACAGCCACTTCTAAACTAGAAGCCTAAACCTGGCCCAAGCATGAGTCATGCCTGAAGTTGTTGGCCCGAACCCAAGCCGCATGGGAATGATGAAGCCCGAGCCCGACCTATAGAAAGAGAATTAAGCTTCTTGCCAAGTCCTAAGCCAACACAGCTGCTCTGGTCATATCACCTTCTCTTTGAGGTCATGGGCTTGAGTCCCCGCATTGCTGCTCCCTCCCTCCCTCCCTCATAAATATATATAAATATATATATTTGGGCGGGATGGGAATATCAGCTCTCAAGCACTAAGTGTAAATAAATAAATAAAAAAGAGACTGAGCACGGCCTATCTATTAATAACTGAACCCTATGCCCAAAGCCCAATCCATGAGCTCCCATAAAAAATAAAAAATAAAAAATAAAAAATAAAAAATAAAAAAAATGCTCTACTTTTTAACAGAAACAATAAAAATGCTACTCTCACTTTTTGATTCGAGTACACCATTACTTTTATTCTCTGTTATATTGAACAGTTACTCCACTTCACCGGTAAAGTAAATTTACGATTTATTTTATTTATTGTGATTTGATATTATTCCATCCAATTGTTATTCACACATGTCCCTCCATCATATTGTGAACTAAGCCCAGACCCGTGACCCACCAACATGTAAATGAAGGAAAAAAAGCCTAAAAAATCATTTTGCAGGATTGCCGCCGTATGCATCCGCGGTATTCCTGCAATTTCCAGTTTTCCTCCTCTCACAGAGGAGGAAAACTGGAAATTGCGAATTTATGAGGACGAAAACTGGAAAATGGGAATTTAACGCCCATGCCAGCAGCGTTAAGCTGCGTGAGTATCCAAATAAAGTCCCAGGACCTTTCCATTTCCAATTAACATAAAATAGAATGAAAGAATCCATAGGTGCGTTTTTTCTTGGAGCTCATATATAGTGAACTCCCATATGATATGAATAGAGGGAAAAAAATCACACAAGCTGACTTTGCCAATTGACACATGTGGAATTGATTTTCTAGTCGTTTTAATGTTTATACTTCCCCATAAATAGAAGTAGAAATATATAAATGGTCATCAAATAACTTCCTCATAATTAAAGAATAAAATCCGAGATATCACTCTATTAAAGCAATTTGCTCCTGTCTACAACTCCATCCTCAAACCTTCCATCACTCGCAGTCTTTAATGATCACCGGTGTGATTCACTTGATAATAAATTCTTAAAAATTCAATTCAATGCAAACATAGGGGCCCTTAAGAGAACACACCTATGAAAGAAATTTTAAAAGCACTTAGTGTTATCACGTATGTAATCTAAAGCAATGACACGAGATTTTGCAATCTTGTAATCAACATCTAAACTTGGTTTTCGTTGACATGCTTAGATTTGGAAACTCTCTGGACCTAACCAACAAGCCGAAGGACTGATGGAACTGGTCAAATCAAGCACGACAACAATTTAGGACCGTAGCTAAACACCACATAGTTGCTTACATGCACAGAAAATCAGTGATGTGTCGACTACTAGGGCATGTTTGTAGGGTTGCAAACGGAACGGTTCCGGATCGGAACCATAGTGGGCCCGGACACGTTTCTAAATAACGGTTCCGGATCCGGTCCTGACTCGGAACCTGTTTACTTGGTCCTAAACCCGGCTCCGATAGGAAAACCCAGATCCGGGTCCACCTAGAAGACTGGAATCTAGTTCCAAAATCGATTCTAATTTATCTTTTTCCTTCATTTTTCTTAAAACAAGCATATCATTCAGCTTATAACAGTGCGTCAAAGTCTACTGCCTCTAATATTGTATATAAAAATGTCCAAGAAAAAGTTGATTTTGAGGTACAATTTGCAATATCAAACGCTCATGAGCCGGGTCCCGGGTCCACATGTCGGAACCCGTTTGGACCCGGACCCGTTTATCAATCGGAACCTAAATTAGGTTACGGACCCGGCCCCGGACCCGTTTATGAATAATCGGAACCTAAAATAGGTTCCAGACCCGGTTTTTTTACGGGTCGGAACTTTCGGGTAATCGGATACCCGTTTGCAACCCTACACGTCTGCGAGTATAGGCTTTTTTCTCTTTTTGTCCAGTTGAAATGAAGGTTTCGCTGGTTTCACGTATATTCTCAACCGTAGATATTAGGATCTTTGGTTTCTTATGGTAACAATTATGCACCCTGTATAAAAGAATCAATAATTTCGTAGAACCCAAGATACATTTAGTTTGGAAATTTCTCAGAAAATTTAGGCCGTGCATGGCCATGAGATTGTTAAACACATACATAGTTGTCATGGGCTGCATTCTCACTTTAAGACCAGCAAAAACGTTGTGCAATGCCTGGATTAAATAATATATGAAATAAGAAAGAGAAGGTTAAACGATCGTAACAGAATGGTGAGTCAAATATATGTTGAATGTAATGAAAATAGATAGAGAGCTGTCAAAAGCAGTCTAAGAATGTCTCTTCTCTTTTTCAAGGCGATTCTAACGGGAAACGCCCCATATATAGGATTCCTGCTGACCAAAAAGGCCAGACACAAGTTAGCCCTAGCTAGCGCAAGCCTTTGAGAGTCCTTTTCGCCAACTCAGATAGGCCTACTCGGGAGACGGAGAGTGGTCTAGTTCGGACTAGATCAATTTGGTTAACCTATAATCATCCTAAATTGAGGCAAGCATGCCCTTACTGAATCTATTTTTCCATGTTCCGTCCATCTTGTACTTGGTTTGAGAGAGCCCATTCCGCTGCTACCTATTCCATAGTGATACCCACACGTCACCTGCAAGGATCCGATCCAAAAAGCCCAGATGTTGCTGATTTTTAAAGTAGGATTTAGTCACGAGTGGACACAGCCCTATTCGTGGACTTCTCACTCACGAACTATTTCATATTTTGTCAGCTTACTTTACCAGTTAAGTAAAGTGAAGGGCTAATACGAGAGACATTAAAAAGATAGGGTCAAGTAAAAAAAAAATATTAGGTTTCGAATACCATCTCTTCCATGAAAAAAAAAGGTCAAAAGGACACTCTCTCATGCAAGAGAATGATAGAAAAAGACTACGGGTGTTCGTTGACGAGGCAGGGCTATTCCGAGGAATGCCCAACAGCCACTTCTAAACTAGAAGCCTAAACCTGGCCCAAGCATGAGTCATGCCTGAAGTTGTTGGCCCGAACCCAAGCCGCATGGGAAAGATGAAGCCCGAGCCCAACCTATAGAAAGAGAATTAAGCTTCTTGCCAAGTCCTAAGCCAACACAGCTGCTCTGGTCATATCACCTTCTCTTTGAGGTCATGGGCTTGAGTCCCCGCATTGCTGCTCCCTCCCTCCCTCCCTCATAAATATATATAAATATATATATTTGGGCGGGATGGGAATATCAGCTCTCAAGCACTAAGTGTAAATAAATAAATAAAAAAGAGACTGAGCACGGCCTATCTATTAATAACTGAACCCTATGCCCAAAGCCCAATCCATGAGCTCCCATAAAAAATAAAAAATAAAAAACAAAAAATAAAAAATAAAAAAAATGCTCTACTTTTTAACAGAAACAATAAAAATGCTACTCTCACTTTTTGATTCGAGTACACCATTACTTTTATTCTCTGTTATATTGAACAGTTACTCCACTTCACCGGTAAAGTAAATTTACGATTTATTTTATTTATTGTGATTTGATATTATTCCATCCAATTGTTATTCACACATGTCCCTCCATCATATTGTGAACTAAGCCCAGACCCGTGACCCACCAACATGTAAATGAAGGAAAAAAAGCCTAAAAAATCGTTTTGCAGGATTGCCGCCGTATGCATCCGCGGTATTCCTGCAATTTCCAGTTTTCCTCCTCTCACAGAGGAGGAAAACTGGAAATTGCGAATTTATGAGGACGAAAACTGGAAAATGGGAATTTAACGCCCATGCCAGCAGCGTTAAGCTGCGTGAGTATCCAAATAAAGTCCCAGGACCTTTCCATTTCCAATTAACATAAAATAGAATGAAAGAATCCACAGGTGCGTTTTTTCTTGGAGCTCATATATAGTGAACTCCCATATGATATGAATAGAGGGAAAAAAATCACACAAGCTGACTTTGCCAATTGACACATGTGGAATTGATTTTCTAGTCGTTTTAATGTTTATACTTCCCCATAAATAAAAGTAGAAATATATAAATGGTCATCAAATAACTTCCTCATAATTAAAGAATAAAATCCGAGATATCACTCTATTAAAGCAATTTGCTCCTGTCTACAACTCCATCCTCAAACCTTCCATCACTCGCAGTCTTTAATGATCACCGGTGTGATTCACTTGATAATAAATTCTTAAAAATTCAATTCAATGCAAACATAGGGGCCCTTAAGAGAACACACCTATGAAAGAAATTTTAAAAGCACTTAGTGTTATCACGTATGTAATCTAAAGCAATGACACGAGATTTTGCAATCTTGTAATCAACATCTAAACTTGGTTTTCGTTGACATGCTTAGATTTGGAAACTCTCTGGACCTAACCAACAAGCCGAAGGACTGATGGAACTGGTCAAATCAAGCACGACAACAATTTAGGACCGTAGCTAAACACCACATAGTTGCTTACATGCACAGAAAATCAGTGATGTGTCGACTACTAGGGCATGTTTGTAGGGTTGCAAACGGAACGGTTCCGGATCGGAACCATAGTGGGCCCGGACACGTTTCTAAATAACGGTTCCGGATCCGGTCCTGACTCGGAACCTGTTTACTTGGTCCTAAACCCGGCTCCGATAGGAAAACCCAGATCCGGGTCCACCTAGAAGACTGGAATCTAGTTCCAAAATCGATTCTAATTTATCTTTTTCCTTCATTTTTCTTAAAACAAGCATATCATTCAGCTTATAACAGTGCGTCAAAGTCTACTGCCTCTAATATTGTATATAAAAATGTCCAAGAAAAAGTTGATTTTGAGGTACAATTTGCAATATCAAACGCTCATGAGCCGGGTCCCGGGTCCACATGTCGGAACCCGTTTGGACCCGGACCCGTTTATCAATCGGAACCTAAATTAGGTTACGGACCCGGCCCCGGACCCGTTTATGAATAATCGGAACCTAAAATAGGTTCCAGACCCGGTTTTTTTACAGGTCGGAACTTTCGGGTAATCGGATACCCGTTTGCAACCCTACACGTCTGCGAGTATAGGCTTTTTTCTCTTTTTGTCCAGTTGAAATGAAGGTTTCGCTGGTTTCACGTATATTCTCAACCGTAGATATTAGGATCTTTGGTTTCTTATGGTAACAATTATGCACCCTGTATAAAAGAATCAATAATTTCGTAGAACCCAAGATACATTTAGTTTGGAAATTTCTCAGAAAATTTAGGCCGTGCATGGCCATGAGATTGTTAAACACATACATAGTTGTCATGGGCTGCATTCTCACTTTAAGACCAGCAAAAACGTTGTGCAATGCCTGGATTAAATAATATATGAAATAAGAAAGAGAAGGTTAAACGATCGTAACAGAATGGTGAGTCAAATATATGTTGAATGTAATGAAAATAGATAGAGAGCTGTCAAAAGCAGTCTAAGAATGTCTCTTCTCTTTTTCTAGGCGATTCTAACGGGAAACGCCCCATATATAGGATTCCTGCTGACCAAAAAGGCCAGACACAAGTTAGCCCTAGCTAGCGCAAGCCTTTGAGAGTCCTTTTCGCCAACTCAGATAGGCCTACTCGGGAGACGGAGAGTGGTCTAGTTCGGACTAGATCAATTTGGTTAACCTATAATCATCCTAAATTGAGGCAAGCATGCCCTTACTGAATCTATTTTTCCATGTTCCGTCCATCTTGTACTTGGTTTGAGAGAGCCCATTCCGCTGCTACCTATTCCATAGTGATACCCACACGTCACCTGCAAGGATCCGATCCAAAAAGCCCAGATGTTGCTGATTTTTAAAGTAGGATTTAGTCACGAGTGGACACAGCCCTATTCGTGGACTTCTCACTCACGAACTATTTCATATTTTGTCAGCTTACTTTACCAGTTAAGTAAAGTGAAGGGCTAATACGAGAGACATTAAAAAGATAGGGTCAAGTAAAAAAAAAATATTAGGTTTCGAATACCATCTCTTCCATGAAAAAAAAAGGTTAAAAGGACACTCTCTCATGCAAGAGAATGATAGAAAAAGACTAGGGGTGTTCGTTGACGAGGCAGGGCTATTCCGAGGAATGCCCAACAGCCACTTCTAAACTAGAAGCCTAAACCTGGCCCAAGCATGAGTCATGCCTGAAGTTGTTGGCCCGAACCCAAGCCGCATGGGAAAGATGAAGCCCGAGCCCGACCTATAGAAAGAGAATTAAGCTTCTTGCCAAGTCCTAAGCCAACACAGCTGCTCTGGTCATATCACCTTCTCTTTGAGGTCATGGGCTTGAGTCCCCGCATTGCTGCTCCCTCCCTCCCTCCCTCATAAATATATATAAATATATATATTTGGGCGGGATGGGAATATCAGCTCTCAAGCACTAAGTGTAAATAAATAAATAAAAAAGAGACTGAGCACGGCCTATCTATTAATAACTGAACCCTATGCCCAAAGCCCAATCCATGAGCTCCCATAAAAAATAAAAAATAAAAAACAAAAAATAAAAAATAAAAAAAATGCTCTACTTTTTAACAGAAACAATAAAAATGCTACTCTCACTTTTTGATTCGAGTACACCATTACTTTTATTCTCTGTTATATTGAACAGTTACTCCACTTCACCGGTAAAGTAAATTTACGATTTATTTTATTTATTGTGATTTGATATTATTCCATCCAATTGTTATTCACACATGTCCCTCCATCATATTGTGAACTAAGCCCAGACCCGTGACCCACCAACATGTAAATGAAGGAAAAAAAGCCTAAAAAATCGTTTTGCAGGATTGCCGCCGTATGCATCCGCGGTATTCCTGCAATTTCCAGTTTTCCTCCTCTCACAGAGGAGGAAAACTGGAAATTGCGAATTTATGAGGACGAAAACTGGAAAATGGGAATTTAACGCCCATGCCAGCAGCGTTAAGCTGCGTGAGTATCCAAATAAAGTCCCAGGACCTTTCCATTTCCAATTAACATAAAATAGAATGAAAGAATCCACAGGTGCGTTTTTTCTTGGAGCTCATATATAGTGAACTCCCATATGATATGAATAGAGGGAAAAAAATCACACAAGCTGACTTTGCCAATTGACACATGTGGAATTGATTTTCTAGTCGTTTTAATGTTTATACTTCCCCATAAATAAAAGTAGAAATATATAAATGGTCATCAAATAACTTCCTCATAATTAAAGAATAAAATCCGAGATATCACTCTATTAAAGCAATTTGCTCCTGTCTACAACTCCATCCTCAAACCTTCCATCACTCGCAGTCTTTAATGATCACCGGTGTGATTCACTTGATAATAAATTCTTAAAAATTCAATTCAATGCAAACATAGGGGCCCTTAAGAGAACACACCTATGAAAGAAATTTTAAAAGCACTTAGTGTTATCACGTATGTAATCTAAAGCAATGACACGAGATTTTGCAATCTTGTAATCAACATCTAAACTTGGTTTTCGTTGACATGCTTAGATTTGGAAACTCTCTGGACCTAACCAACAAGCCGAAGGACTGATGGAACTGGTCAAATCAAGCACGACAACAATTTAGGACCGTAGCTAAACACCACATAGTTGCTTACATGCACAGAAAATCAGTGATGTGTCGACTACTAGGGCATGTTTGTAGGGTTGCAAACGGAACGGTTCCGGATCGGAACCATAGTGGGCCCGGACACGTTTCTAAATAACGGTTCCGGATCCGGTCCTGACTCGGAACCTGTTTACTTGGTCCTAAACCCGGCTCCGATAGGAAAACCCAGATCCGGGTCCACCTAGAAGACTGGAATCTAGTTCCAAAATCGATTCTAATTTATCTTTTTCCTTCATTTTTCTTAAAACAAGCATATCATTCAGCTTATAACAGTGCGTCAAAGTCTACTGCCTCTAATATTGTATATAAAAATGTCCAAGAAAAAGTTGATTTTGAGGTACAATTTGCAATATCAAACGCTCATGAGCCGGGTCCCGGGTCCACATGTCGGAACCCGTTTGGACCCGGACCCGTTTATCAATCGGAACCTAAATTAGGTTACGGACCCGGCCCCGGACCCGTTTATGAATAATCGGAACCTAAAATAGGTTCCAGACCCGGTTTTTTTACGGGTCGGAACTTTCGGGTAATCGGATACCCGTTTGCAACCCTACACGTCTGCGAGTATAGGCTTTTTTCTCTTTTTGTCCAGTTGAAATGAAGGTTTCGCTGGTTTCACGTATATTCTCAACCGTAGATATTAGGATCTTTGGTTTCTTATGGTAACAATTATGCACCCTGTATAAAAGAATCAATAATTTCGTAGAACCCAAGATACATTTAGTTTGGAAATTTCTCAGAAAATTTAGGCCGTGCATGGCCATGAGATTGTTAAACACATACATAGTTGTCATGGGCTGCATTCTCACTTTAAGACCAGCAAAAACGTTGTGCAATGCCTGGATTAAATAATATATGAAATAAGAAAGAGAAGGTTAAACGATCGTAACAGAATGGTGAGTCAAATATATGTTGAATGTAATGAAAATAGATAGAGAGCTGTCAAAAGCAGTCTAAGAATGTCTCTTCTCTTTTTCTAGGCGATTCTAACGGGAAACGCCCCATATATAGGATTCCTGCTGACCAAAAAGGCCAGACACAAGTTAGCCCTAGCTAGCGCAAGCCTTTGAGAGTCCTTTTCGCCAACTCAGATAGGCCTACTCGGGAGACGGAGAGTGGTCTAGTTCGGACTAGATCAATTTGGTTAACCTATAATCATCCTAAATTGAGGCAAGCATGCCCTTACTGAATCTATTTTTCCATGTTCCGTCCATCTTGTACTTGGTTTGAGAGAGCCCATTCCGCTGCTACCTATTCCATAGTGATACCCACACGTCACCTGCAAGGATCCGATCCAAAAAGCCCAGATGTTGCTGATTTTTAAAGTAGGATTTAGTCACGAGTGGACACAGCCCTATTCGTGGACTTCTCACTCACGAACTATTTCATATTTTGTCAGCTTACTTTACCAGTTAAGTAAAGTGAAGGGCTAATACGAGAGACATTAAAAAGATAGGGTCAAGTAAAAAAAAATATTAGGTTTCGAATACCATCTCTTCCATGAAAAAAAAAGGTTAAAAGGACACTCTCTCATGCAAGAGAATGATAGAAAAAGACTAGGGGTGTTCGTTGACGAGGCAGGGCTATTCCGAGGAATGCCCAACAGCCACTTCTAAACTAGAAGCCTAAACCTGGCCCAAGCATGAGTCATGCCTGAAGTTGTTGGCCCGAACCCAAGCCGCATGGAAATGATGAAGCCCGAGCCCGACCTATAGAAAGAGAATTAAGCTTCTTGCCAAGTCCTAAGCCAACACAGCTGCTCTGGTCATATCACCTTCTCTTTGAGGTCATGGGCTTGAGTCCCCGCATTGCTGCTCCCTCCCTCCCTCCCTCATAAATATATATAAATATATATATTTGGGCGGGATGGGAATATCAGCTCTCAAGCACTAAGTGTAAATAAATAAATAAAAAAGAGACTGAGCACGGCCTATCTATTAATAACTGAACCCTATGCCCAAAGCCCAATCCATGAGCTCCCATAAAAAATAAAAAATAAAAAATAAAAAATAAAAAATAAAAAACAAAAAATAAAAAATAAAAAAAATGCTCTACTTTTTAACAGAAACAATAAAAATGCTACTCTCACTTTTTGATTCGAGTACACCATTACTTTTATTCTCTGTTATATTGAACAGTTACTCCACTTCACCGGTAAAGTAAATTTACGATTTATTTTATTTATTGTGATTTGATATTATTCCATCCAATTGTTATTCACACATGTCCCTCCATCATATTGTGAACTAAGCCCAGACCCGTGACCCACCAACATGTAAATGAAGGAAAAAAAGCCTAAAAAATCGTTTTGCAGGATTGCCGCCGTATGCATCCGCGGTATTCTTGCAATTTCCAGTTTTCCTCCTCTCACAGAGGAGGAAAACTGGAAATTGCGAATTTATGAGGACGAAAACTGGAAAATGGGAATTTAACGCCCATGCCAGCAGCGTTAAGCTGCGTGAGTATCCAAATAAAGTCCCAGGACCTTTCCATTTCCAATTAACATAAAATAGAATGAAAGAATCCACAGGTGCGTTTTTTCTTGGAGCTCATATATAGTGAACTCCCATATGATATGAATAGAGGGAAAAAAATCACACAAGCTGACTTTGGCAATTGACACATGTGGAATTGATTTTCTAGTCGTTTTAATGTTTATACTTCCCCATAAATAAAAGTAGAAATATATAAATGGTCATCAAATAACTTCCTCATAATTAAAGAATAAAATCCGAGATATCACTCTATTAAAGCAATTTGCTCCTGTCTACAACTCCATCCTCAAACCTTCCATCACTCGCAGTCTTTAATGATCACCGGTGTGATTCACTTGATAATAAATTCTTAAAAATTCAATTCAATGCAAACATAGGGGCCCTTAAGAGAACACACCTATGAAAGAAATTTTAAAAGCACTTAGTGTTATCACGTATGTAATCTAAAGCAATGACACGAGATTTTGCAATCTTGTAATCAACATCTAAACTTGGTTTTCGTTGACATGCTTAGATTTGGAAACTCTCTGGACCTAACCAACAAGCCGAAGGACTGATGGAACTGGTCAAATCAAGCACGACAACAATTTAGGACCGTAGCTAAACACCACATAGTTGCTTACATGCACAGAAAATCAGTGATGTGTCGACTACTAGGGCATGTTTGTAGGGTTGCAAACGGAACGGTTCCGGATCGGAACCATAGTGGGCCCGGACACGTTTCTAAATAACGGTTCCGGATCCGGTCCTGACTCGGAACCTGTTTACTTGGTCCTAAACCCGGCTCCGATAGGAAAACCCAGATCCGGGTCCACCTAGAAGACTGGAATCTAGTTCCAAAATCGATTCTAATTTATCTTTTTCCTTCATTTTTCTTAAAACAAGCATATCATTCAGCTTATAACAGTGCGTCAAAGTCTACTGCCTCTAATATTGTATATAAAAATGTCCAAGAAAAAGTTGATTTTGAGGTACAATTTGCAATATCAAACGCTCATGAGCCGGGTCCCGGGTCCACATGTCGGAACCCGTTTGGACCCGGACCCGTTTATCAATCGGAACCTAAATTAGGTTACGGACCCGGCCCCGGACCCGTTTATGAATAATCGGAACCTAAAATAGGTTCCAGACCCGGTTTTTTTACAGGTCGGAACTTTCGGGTAATCGGATACCCGTTTGCAACCCTACACGTCTGCGAGTATAGGCTTTTTTCTCTTTTTGTCCAGTTGAAATGAAGGTTTCGCTGGTTTCACGTATATTCTCAACCGTAGATATTAGGATCTTTGGTTTCTTATGGTAACAATTATGCACCCTGTATAAAAGAATCAATAATTTCGTAGAACCCAAGATACATTTAGTTTGGAAATTTCTCAGAAAATTTAGGCCGTGCATGGCCATGAGATTGTTAAACACATACATAGTTGTCATGGGCTGCATTCTCACTTTAAGACCAGCAAAAACGTTGTGCAATGCCTGGATTAAATAATATATGAAATAAGAAAGAGAAGGTTAAACGATCGTAACAGAATGGTGAGTCAAATATATGTTGAATGTAATGAAAATAGATAGAGAGCTGTCAAAAGCAGTCTAAGAATGTCTCTTCTCTTTTTCTAGGCGATTCTAACGGGAAACGCCCCATATATAGGATTCCTGCTGACCAAAAAGGCCAGACACAAGTTAGCCCTAGCTAGCGCAAGCCTTTGAGAGTCCTTTTCGCCAACTCAGATAGGCCTACTCGGGAGACGGAGAGTGGTCTAGTTCGGACTAGATCAATTTGGTTAACCTATAATCATCCTAAATTGAGGCAAGCATGCCCTTACTGAATCTATTTTTCCATGTTCCGTCCATCTTGTACTTGGTTTGAGAGAGCCCATTCCGCTGCTACCTATTCCATAGTGATACCCACACGTCACCTGCAAGGATCCGATCCAAAAAGCCCAGATGTTGCTGATTTTTAAAGTAGGATTTAGTCACGAGTGGACACAGCCCTATTCGTGGACTTCTCACTCACGAACTATTTCATATTTTGTCAGCTTACTTTACCAGTTAAGTAAAGTGAAGGGCTAATACGAGAGACATTAAAAAGATAGGGTCAAGTAAAAAAAAAATATTAGGTTTCGAATACCATCTCTTCCATGAAAAAAAAAGGTTAAAAGGACACTCTCTCATGCAAGAGAATGATAGAAAAAGACTAGGGGTGTTCGTTGACGAGGCAGGGCTATTCCGAGGAATGCCCAACAGCCACTTCTAAACTAGAAGCCTAAACCTGGCCCAAGCATGAGTCATGCCTGAAGTTGTTGGCCCGAACCCAAGCCGCATGGGAATGATGAAGCCCGAGCCCGACCTATAGAAAGAGAATTAAGCTTCTTGCCAAGTCCTAAGCCAACACAGCTGCTCTGGTCATATCACCTTCTCTTTGAGGTCATGGGCTTGAGTCCCCGCATTGCTGCTCCCTCCCTCCCTCCCTCATAAATATATATAAATATATATATTTGGGCGGGATGGGAATATCAGCTCTCAAGCACTAAGTGTAAATAAATAAATAAAAAAGAGACTGAGCACGGCCTATCTATTAATAACTGAACCCTATGCCCAAAGCCCAATCCATGAGCTCCCATAAAAAATAAAAAATAAAAAACAAAAAATAAAAAATAAAAAAAATGCTCTACTTTTTAACAGAAACAATAAAAATGCTACTCTCACTTTTTGATTCGAGTACACCATTACTTTTATTCTCTGTTATATTGAACAGTTACTCCACTTCACCGGTAAAGTAAATTTACGATTTATTTTATTTATTGTGATTTGATATTATTCCATCCAATTGTTATTCACACATGTCCCTCCATCATATTGTGAACTAAGCCCAGACCCGTGACCCACCAACATGTAAATGAAGGAAAAAAAGCCTAAAAAATCGTTTTGCAGGATTGCCGCCGTATGCATCCGCGGTATTCCTGCAATTTCCAGTTTTCCTCCTCTCACAGAGGAGGAAAACTGGAAATTGCGAATTTATGAGGACGAAAACTGGAAAATGGGAATTTAACGCCCATGCCAGCAGCGTTAAGCTGCGTGAGTATCCAAATAAAGTCCCAGGACCTTTCCATTTCCAATTAACATAAAATAGAATGAAAGAATCCACAGGTGCGTTTTTTCTTGGAGCTCATATATAGTGAACTCCCATATGATATGAATAGAGGGAAAAAAATCACACAAGCTGACTTTGCCAATTGACACATGTGGAATTGATTTTCTAGTCGTTTTAATGTTTATACTTCCCCATAAATAAAAGTAGAAATATATAAATGGTCATCAAATAACTTCCTCATAATTAAAGAATAAAATCCGAGATATCACTCTATTAAAGCAATTTGCTCCTGTCTACAACTCCATCCTCAAACCTTCCATCACTCGCAGTCTTTAATGATCACCGGTGTGATTCACTTGATAATAAATTCTTAAAAATTCAATTCAATGCAAACATAGGGGCCCTTAAGAGAACACACCTATGAAAGAAATTTTAAAAGCACTTAGTGTTATCACGTATGTAATCTAAAGCAATGACACGAGATTTTGCAATCTTGTAATCAACATCTAAACTTGGTTTTCGTTGACATGCTTAGATTTGGAAACTCTCTGGACCTAACCAACAAGCCGAAGGACTGATGGAACTGGTCAAATCAAGCACGACAACAATTTAGGACCGTAGCTAAACACCACATAGTTGCTTACATGCACAGAAAATCAGTGATGTGTCGACTACTAGGGCATGTTTGTAGGGTTGCAAACGGAACGGTTCCGGATCGGAACCATAGTGGGCCCGGACACGTTTCTAAATAACGGTTCCGGATCCGGTCCTGACTCGGAACCTGTTTACTTGGTCCTAAACCCGGCTCCGATAGGAAAACCCAGATCCGGGTCCACCTAGAAGACTGGAATCTAGTTCCAAAATCGATTCTAATTTATCTTTTTCCTTCATTTTTCTTAAAACAAGCATATCATTCAGCTTATAACAGTGCGTCAAAGTCTACTGCCTCTAATATTGTATATAAAAATGTCCAAGAAAAAGTTGATTTTGAGGTACAATTTGCAATATCAAACGCTCATGAGCCGGGTCCCGGGTCCACATGTCGGAACCCGTTTGGACCCGGACCCGTTTATCAATCGGAACCTAAATTAGGTTACGGACCCGGCCCCGGACCCGTTTATGAATAATCGGAACCTAAAATAGGTTCCAGACCTGGTTTTTTTACAGGTCGGAACTTTCGGGTAATCGGATACCCGTTTGCAACCCTACACGTCTGCGAGTATAGGCTTTTTTCTCTTTTTGTCCAGTTGAAATGAAGGTTTCGCTGGTTTCACGTATATTCTCAACCGTAGATATTAGGATCTTTGGTTTCTTATGGTAACAATTATGCACCCTGTATAAAAGAATCAATAATTTCGTAGAACCCAAGATACATTTAGTTTGGAAATTTCTCAGAAAATTTAGGCCGTGCATGGCCATGAGATTGTTAAACACATACATAGTTGTCATGGGCTGCATTCTCACTTTAAGACCAGCAAAAACGTTGTGCAATGCCTGGATTAAATAATATATGAAATAAGAAAGAGAAGGTTAAACGATCGTAACAGAATGGTGAGTCAAATATATGTTGAATGTAATGAAAATAGATAGAGAGCTGTCAAAAGCAGTCTAAGAATGTCTCTTCTCTTTTTCTAGGCGATTCTAACGGGAAACGCCCCATATATAGGATTCCTGCTGACCAAAAAGGCCAGACACAAGTTAGCCCTAGCTAGCGCAAGCCTTTGAGAGTCCTTTTCGCCAACTCAGATAGGCCTACTCGGGAGACGGAGAGTGGTCTAGTTCGGACTAGATCAATTTGGTTAACCTATAATCATCCTAAATTGAGGCAAGCATGCCCTTACTGAATCTATTTTTCCATGTTCCGTCCATCTTGTACTTGGTTTGAGAGAGCCCATTCCGCTGCTACCTATTCCATAGTGATACCCACACGTCACCTGCAAGGATCCGATCCAAAAAGCCCAGATGTTGCTGATTTTTAAAGTAGGATTTAGTCACGAGTGGACACAGCCCTATTCGTGGACTTCTCACTCACGAACTATTTCATATTTTGTCAGCTTACTTTACCAGTTAAGTAAAGTGAAGGGCTAATACGAGAGACATTAAAAAGATAGGGTCAAGTAAAAAAAAAATATTAGGTTTCGAATACCATCTCTTCCATGAAAAAAAAAGGTTAAAAGGACACTCTCTCATGCAAGAGAATGATAGAAAAAGACTAGGGGTGTTCGTTGACGAGGCAGGGCTATTCCGAGGAATGCCCAACAGCCACTTCTAAACTAGAAGCCTAAACCTGGCCCAAGCATGAGTCATGCCTGAAGTTGTTGGCCCGAACCCAAGCCGCATGGGAATGATGAAGCCCGAGCCCGACCTATAGAAAGAGAATTAAGCTTCTTGCCAAGTCCTAAGCCAACACAGCTGCTCTGGTCATATCACCTTCTCTTTGAGGTCATGGGCTTGAGTCCCCGCATTGCTGCTCCCTCCCTCCCTCCCTCATAAATATATATAAATATATATATTTGGGCGGGATGGGAATATCAGCTCTCAAGCACTAAGTGTAAATAAATAAATAAAAAAGAGACTGAGCACGGCCTATCTATTAATAACTGAACCCTATGCCCAAAGCCCAATCCATGAGCTCCCATAAAAAATAAAAAATAAAAAACAAAAAATAAAAAATAAAAAAAATGCTCTACTTTTTAACAGAAACAATAAAAATGCTACTCTCACTTTTTGATTCGAGTACACCATTACTTTTATTCTCTGTTATATTGAACAGTTACTCCACTTCACCGGTAAAGTAAATTTACGATTTATTTTATTTATTGTGATTTGATATTATTCCATCCAATTGTTATTCACACATGTCCCTCCATCATATTGTGAACTAAGCCCAGACCCGTGACCCACCAACATGTAAATGAAGGAAAAAAGCCTAAAAAATCGTTTTGCAGGATTGCCGCCGTATGCATCCGCGGTATTCCTGCAATTTCCAGTTTTCCTCCTCTCACAGAGGAGGAAAACTGGAAATTGCGAATTTATGAGGACGAAAACTGGAAAATGGGAATTTAACGCCCATGCCAGCAGCGTTAAGCTGCGTGAGTATCCAAATAAAGTCCCAGGACCTTTCCATTTCCAATTAACATAAAATAGAATGAAAGAATCCACAGGTGCGTTTTTTCTTGGAGCTCATATATAGTGAACTCCCATATGATATGAATAGAGGGAAAAAAATCACACAAGCTGACTTTGGCAATTGACACATGTGGAATTGATTTTCTAGTCGTTTTAATGTTTATACTTCCCCATAAATAAAAGTAGAAATATATAAATGGTCATCAAATAACTTCCTCATAATTAAAGAATAAAATCCGAGATATCACTCTATTAAAGCAATTTGCTCCTGTCTACAACTCCATCCTCAAACCTTCCATCACTCGCAGTCTTTAATGATCACCGGTGTGATTCACTTGATAATAAATTCTTAAAAATTCAATTCAATGCAAACATAGGGGCCCTTAAGAGAACACACCTATGAAAGAAATTTTAAAAGCACTTAGTGTTATCACGTATGTAATCTAAAGCAATGACACGAGATTTTGCAATCTTGTAATCAACATCTAAACTTGGTTTTCGTTGACATGCTTAGATTTGGAAACTCTCTGGACCTAACCAACAAGCCGAAGGACTGATGGAACTGGTCAAATCAAGCACGACAACAATTTAGGACCGTAGCTAAACACCACATAGTTGCTTACATGCACAGAAAATCAGTGATGTGTCGACTACTAGGGCATGTTTGTAGGGTTGCAAACGGAACGGTTCCGGATCGGAACCATAGTGGGCCCGGACACGTTTCTAAATAACGGTTCCGGATCCGGTCCTGACTCGGAACCTGTTTACTTGGTCCTAAACCCGGCTCCGATAGGAAAACCCAGATCCGGGTCCACCTAGAAGACTGGAATCTAGTTCCAAAATCGATTCTAATTTATCTTTTTCCTTCATTTTTCTTAAAACAAGCATATCATTCAGCTTATAACAGTGCGTCAAAGTCTACTGCCTCTAATATTGTATATAAAAATGTCCAAGAAAAAGTTGATTTTGAGGTACAATTTGCAATATCAAACGCTCATGAGCCGGGTCCCGGGTCCACATGTCGGAACCCGTTTGGACCCGGACCCGTTTATCAATCGGAACCTAAATTAGGTTACGGACCCGGCCCCGGACCCGTTTATGAATAATCGGAACCTAAAATAGGTTCCAGACCCGGTTTTTTTACAGGTCGGAACTTTCGGGTAATCGGATACCCGTTTGCAACCCTACACGTCTGCGAGTATAGGCTTTTTTCTCTTTTTGTCCAGTTGAAATGAAGGTTTCGCTGGTTTCACGTATATTCTCAACCGTAGATATTAGGATCTTTGGTTTCTTATGGTAACAATTATGCACCCTGTATAAAAGAATCAATAATTTCGTAGAACCCAAGATACATTTAGTTTGGAAATTTCTCAGAAAATTTAGGCCGTGCATGGCCATGAGATTGTTAAACACATACATAGTTGTCATGGGCTGCATTCTCACTTTAAGACCAGCAAAAACGTTGTGCAATGCCTGGATTAAATAATATATGAAATAAGAAAGAGAAGGTTAAACGATCGTAACAGAATGGTGAGTCAAATATATGTTGAATGTAATGAAAATAGATAGAGAGCTGTCAAAAGCAGTCTAAGAATGTCTCTTCTCTTTTTCTAGGCGATTCTAACGGGAAACGCCCCATATATAGGATTCCTGCTGACCAAAAAGGCCAGACACAAGTTAGCCCTAGCTAGCGCAAGCCTTTGAGAGTCCTTTTCGCCAACTCAGATAGGCCTACTCGGGAGACGGAGAGTGGTCTAGTTCGGACTAGATCAATTTGGTTAACCTATAATCATCCTAAATTGAGGCAAGCATGCCCTTACTGAATCTATTTTTCCATGTTCCGTCCATCTTGTACTTGGTTTGAGAGAGCCCATTCCGCTGCTACCTATTCCATAGTGATACCCACACGTCACCTGCAAGGATCCGATCCAAAAAGCCCAGATGTTGCTGATTTTTAAAGTAGGATTTAGTCACGAGTGGACACAGCCCTATTCGTGGACTTCTCACTCACGAACTATTTCATATTTTGTCAGCTTACTTTACCAGTTAAGTAAAGTGAAGGGCTAATACGAGAGACATTAAAAAGATAGGGTCAAGTAAAAAAAAATATTAGGTTTCGAATACCATCTCTTCCATGAAAAAAAAAGGTTAAAAGGACACTCTCTCATGCAAGAGAATGATAGAAAAAGACTAGGGGTGTTCGTTGACGAGGCAGGGCTATTCCGAGGAATGCCCAACAGCCACTTCTAAACTAGAAGCCTAAACCTGGCCCAAGCATGAGTCATGCCTGAAGTTGTTGGCCCGAACCCAAGCCGCATGGAAATGATGAAGCCCGAGCCCGACCTATAGAAAGAGAATTAAGCTTCTTGCCAAGTCCTAAGCCAACACAGCTGCTCTGGTCATATCACCTTCTCTTTGAGGTCATGGGCTTGAGTCCCCGCATTGCTGCTCCCTCCCTCCCTCCCTCATAAATATATATAAATATATATATTTGGGCGGGATGGGAATATCAGCTCTCAAGCACTAAGTGTAAATAAATAAATAAAAAAGAGACTGAGCACGGCCTATCTATTAATAACTGAACCCTATGCCCAAAGCCCAATCCATGAGCTCCCATAAAAAATAAAAAATAAAAAATAAAAAATAAAAAATAAAAAATAAAAAATAAAAAAAATGCTCTACTTTTTAACAGAAACAATAAAAATGCTACTCTCACTTTTTGATTCGAGTACACCATTACTTTTATTCTCTGTTATATTGAACAGTTACTCCACTTCACCGGTAAAGTAAATTTACGATTTATTTTATTTATTGTGATTTGATATTATTCCATCCAATTGTTATTCACACATGTCCCTCCATCATATTGTGAACTAAGCCCAGACCCGTGACCCACCAACATGTAAATGAAGGAAAAAAAGCCTAAAAAATCGTTTTGCAGGATTGCCGCCGTATGCATCCGCGGTATTCCTGCAATTTCCAGTTTTCCTCCTCTCACAGAGGAGGAAAACTGGAAATTGCGAATTTATGAGGACGAAAACTGGAAAATGGGAATTTAACGCCCATGCCAGCAGCGTTAAGCTGCGTGAGTATCCAAATAAAGTCCCAGGACCTTTCCATTTCCAATTAACATAAAATAGAATGAAAGAATCCACAGGTGCGTTTTTTCTTGGAGCTCATATATAGTGAACTCCCATATGATATGAATAGAGGGAAAAAAATCACACAAGCTGACTTTGCCAATTGACACATGTGGAATTGATTTTCTAGTCGTTTTAATGTTTATACTTCCCCATAAATAAAAGTAGAAATATATAAATGGTCATCAAATAACTTCCTCATAATTAAAGAATAAAATCCGAGATATCACTCTATTAAAGCAATTTGCTCCTGTCTACAACTCCATCCTCAAACCTTCCATCACTCGCAGTCTTTAATGATCACCGGTGTGATTCACTTGATAATAAATTCTTAAAAATTCAAATCAATGCAAACATAGGGGCCCTTAAGAGAACACACCTATGAAAGAAATTTTAAAAGCACTTAGTGTTATCACGTATGTAATCTAAAGCAATGACACGAGATTTTGCAATCTTGTAATCAACATCTAAACTTGGTTTTCGTTGACATGCTTAGATTTGGAAACTCTCTGGACCTAACCAACAAGCCGAAGGACTGATGGAACTGGTCAAATCAAGCACGACAACAATTTAGGACCGTAGCTAAACACCACATAGTTGCTTACATGCACAGAAAATCAGTGATGTGTCGACTACTAGGGCATGTTTGTAGGGTTGCAAACGGAACGGTTCCGGATCGGAACCATAGTGGGCCCGGACACGTTTCTAAATAACGGTTCCGGATCCGGTCCTGACTCGGAACCTGTTTACTTGGTCCTAAACCCGGCTCCGATAGGAAAACCCAGATCCGGGTCCACCTAGAAGACTGGAATCTAGTTCCAAAATCGATTCTAATTTATCTTTTTCCTTCATTTTTCTTAAAACAAGCATATCATTCAGCTTATAACAGTGCGTCAAAGTCTACTGCCTCTAATATTGTATATAAAAATGTCCAAGAAAAAGTTGATTTTGAGGTACAATTTGCAATATCAAACGCTCATGAGCCGGGTCCCGGGTCCACATGTCGGAACCCGTTTGGACCCGGACCCGTTTATCAATCGGAACCTAAATTAGGTTACGGACCCGGCCCCGGACCCGTTTATGAATAATCGGAACCTAAAATAGGTTCCAGACCCGGTTTTTTTACGGGTCGGAACTTTCGGGTAATCGGATACCCGTTTGCAACCCTACACGTCTGCGAGTATAGGCTTTTTTCTCTTTTTGTCCAGTTGAAATGAAGGTTTCGCTGGTTTCACGTATATTCTCAACCGTAGATATTAGGATCTTTGGTTTCTTATGGTAACAATTATGCACCCTGTATAAAAGAATCAATAATTTCGTAGAACCCAAGATACATTTAGTTTGGAAATTTCTCAGAAAATTTAGGCCGTGCATGGCCATGAGATTGTTAAACACATACATAGTTGTCATGGGCTGCATTCTCACTTTAAGACCAGCAAAAACGTTGTGCGATGCCTGGATTAAATAATATATGAAATAAGAAAGAGAAGGTTAAACGATCGTAACAGAATGGTGAGTCAAATATATGTTGAATGTAATGAAAATAGATAGAGAGCTGTCAAAAGCAGTCTAAGAATGTCTCTTCTCTTTTTCTAGGCGATTCTAACGGGAAACGCCCCATATATAGGATTCCTGCTGACCAAAAAGGCCAGACACAAGTTAGCCCTAGCTAGCGCAAGCCTTTGAGAGTCCTTTTCGCCAACTCAGATAGGCCTACTCGGGAGACGGAGAGTGGTCTAGTTCGGACTAGATCAATTTGGTTAACCTATAATCATCCTAAATTGAGGCAAGCATGCCCTTACTGAATCTATTTTTCCATGTTCCGTCCATCTTGTACTTGGTTTGAGAGAGCCCATTCCGCTGCTACCTATTCCATAGTGATACCCACACGTCACCTGCAAGGATCCGATCCAAAAAGCCCAGATGTTGCTGATTTTTAAAGTAGGATTTAGTCACGAGTGGACACAGCCCTATTCGTGGACTTCTCACTCACGAACTATTTCATATTTTGTCAGCTTACTTTACCAGTTAAGTAAAGTGAAGGGCTAATACGAGAGGCATTAAAAAGATAGGGTCAAGTAAAAAAAAAATATTAGGTTTCGAATACCATCTCTTCCATGAAAAAAAAAGGTTAAAAGGACACTCTCTCATGCAAGAGAATGATAGAAAAAGACTAGGGGTGTTCGTTGACGAGGCAGGGCTATTCCGAGGAATGTCCAACAGCCACTTCTAAACTAGAAGCCTAAACCTGGCCCAAGCATGAGTCATGCCTGAAGTTGTTGGCCCGAACCCAAGCCGCATGGGAAAGATGAAGCCCGAGCCCGACCTATAGAAAGAGAATTAAGCTTCTTGCCAAGTCCTAAGCCAACACAGCTGCTCTGGTCATATCACCTTCTCTTTGAGGTCATGGGCTTGAGTCCCCGCATTGCTGCTCCCTCCCTCCCTCCCTCATAAATATATATAAATATATATATTTGGGCGGGATGGGAATATCAGCTCTCAAGCACTAAGTGTAAATAAATAAATAAAAAAGAGACTGAGCACGGCCTATCTATTAATAACTGAACCCTATATCCAAAGCCCAATCCATGAGCTCCCATAAAAAATAAAAAATAAAAAACAAAAAATAAAAAATAAAAAAAATGCTCTACTTTTTAACAGAAACAATAAAAATGCTACTCTCACTTTTTGATTCGAGTACACCATTACTTTTATTCTCTGTTATATTGAACAGTTACTCCACTTCACCGGTAAAGTAAATTTACGATTTATTTTATTTATTGTGATTTGATATTATTCCATCCAATTGTTATTCACACATGTCCCTCCATCATATTGTGAACTAAGCCCAGACCCGTGACCCACCAACATGTAAATGAAGGAAAAAAAGCCTAAAAAATCGTTTTGCAGGATTGCCGCCGTATGCATCCGCGGTATTCCTGCAATTTCCAGTTTTCCTCCTCTCACAGAGGAGGAAAACTGGAAATTGCGAATTTATGAGGACGAAAACTGGAAAATGGGAATTTAACGCCCATGCCAGCAGCGTTAAGCTGCGTGAGTATCCAAATAAAGTCCCAGGACCTTTCCATTTCCAATTAACATAAAATAGAATGAAAGAATCCACAGGTGCGTTTTTTCTTGGAGCTCATATATAGTGAACTCCCATATGATATGAATAGAGGGAAAAAAATCACACAAGCTGACTTTGGCAATTGACACATGTGGAATTGATTTTCTAGTCGTTTTAATGTTTATACTTCCCCATAAATAAAAGTAGAAATATATAAATGGTCATCAAATAACTTCCTCATAATTAAAGAATAAAATCCGAGATATCACTCTATTAAAGCAATTTGCTCCTGTCTACAACTCCATCCTCAAACCTTCCATCACTCGCAGTCTTTAATGATCACCGGTGTGATTCACTTGATAATAAATTCTTAAAAATTCAATTCAATGCAAACATAGGGGCCCTTAAGAGAACACACCTATGAAAGAAATTTTAAAAGCACTTAGTGTTATCACGTATGTAATCTAAAGCAATGACACGAGATTTTGCAATCTTGTAATCAACATCTAAACTTGGTTTTCGTTGACATGCTTAGATTTGGAAACTCTCTGGACCTAACCAACAAGCCGAAGGACTGATGGAACTGGTCAAATCAAGCACGACAACAATTTAGGACCGTAGCTAAACACCACATAGTTGCTTACATGCACAGAAAATCAGTGATGTGTCGACTACTAGGGCATGTTTGTAGGGTTGCAAACGGAACGGTTCCGGATCGGAACCATAGTGGGCCCGGACACGTTTCTAAATAACGGTTCCGGATCCGGTCCTGACTCGGAACCTGTTTACTTGGTCCTAAACCCGGCTCCGATAGGAAAACCCAGATCCGGGTCCACCTAGAAGACTGGAATCTAGTTCCAAAATCGATTCTAATTTATCTTTTTCCTTCATTTTTCTTAAAACAAGCATATCATTCAGCTTATAACAGTGCGTCAAAGTCTACTGCCTCTAATATTGTATATAAAAATGTCCAAGAAAAAGTTGATTTTGAGGTACAATTTGCAATATCAAACGCTCATGAGCCGGGTCCCGGGTCCACATGTCGGAACCCGTTTGGACCCGGACCCGTTTATCAATCGGAACCTAAATTAGGTTACGGACCCGGCCCCGGACCCGTTTATGAATAATCGGAACCTAAAATAGGTTCCAGACCCGGTTTTTTTACGGGTCGGAACTTTCGGGTAATCGGATACCCGTTTGCAACCCTACACGTCTGCGAGTATAGGCTTTTTTCTCTTTTTGTCCAGTTGAAATGAAGGTTTCGCTGGTTTCACGTATATTCTCAACCGTAGATATTAGGATCTTTGGTTTCTTATGGTAACAATTATGCACCCTGTATAAAAGAATCAATAATTTCGTAGAACCCAAGATACATTTAGTTTGGAAATTTCTCAGAAAATTTAGGCCGTGCATGGCCATGAGATTGTTAAACACATACATAGTTGTCATGGGCTGCATTCTCACTTTAAGACCAGCAAAAACGTTGTGCGATGCCTGGATTAAATAATATATGAAATAAGAAAGAGAAGGTTAAACGATCGTAACAGAATGGTGAGTCAAATATATGTTGAATGTAATGAAAATAGATAGAGAGCTGTCAAAAGCAGTCTAAGAATGTCTCTTCTCTTTTTCTAGGCGATTCTAACGGGAAACGCCCCATATATAGGATTCCTGCTGACCAAGAAGGCCAGACACAAGTTAGCCCTAGCTAGCGCAAGCCTTTGAGAGTCCTTTTCGCCAACTCAGATAGGCCTACTCGGGAGACGGAGAGTGGTCTAGTTCGGACTAGATCAATTTGGTTAACCTATAATCATCCTAAATTGAGGCAAGCATGCCCTTACTGAATCTATTTTTCCATGTTCCGTCCATCTTGTACTTGGTTTGAGAGAGCCCATTCCGCTGCTACCTATTCCATAGTGATACCCACACGTCACCTGCAAGGATCCGATCCAAAAAGCCCAGATGTTGCTGATTTTTAAAGTAGGATTTAGTCACGAGTGGACACAGCCCTATTCGTGGACTTCTCACTCACGAACTATTTCATATTTTGTCAGCTTACTTTACCAGTTAAGTAAAGTGAAGGGCTAATACGAGAGACATTAAAAAGATAGGGTCAAGTAAAAAAAAATATTAGGTTTCGAATACCATCTCTTCCATGAAAAAAAAAGGTTAAAAGGACACTCTCTCATGCAAGAGAATGATAGAAAAAGACTAGGGGTGTTCGTTGACGAGGCAGGGCTATTCCGAGGAATGCCCAACAGCCACTTCTAAACTAGAAGCCTAAACCTGGCGCAAGCATGAGTCATGCCTGAAGTTGTTGGCCCGAACCCAAGCCGCATGGAAATGATGAAGCCCGAGCCCGACCTATAGAAAGAGAATTAAGCTTCTTGCCAAGTCCTAAGCCAACACAGCTGCTCTGGTCATATCACCTTCTCTTTGAGGTCATGGGCTTGAGTCCCCGCATTGCTGCTCCCTCCCTCCCTCCCTCATAAATATATATAAATATATATATTTGGGCGGGATGGGAATATCAGCTCTCAAGCACTAAGTGTAAATAAATAAATAAAAAAGAGACTGAGCACGGCCTATCTATTAATAACTGAACCCTATGCCCAAAGCCCAATCCATGAGCTCCCATAAAAAATAAAAAATAAAAAATAAAAAATAAAAAATAAAAAATAAAAAATAAAAAATAAAAAAAATGCTCTACTTTTTAACAGAAACAATAAAAATGCTACTCTCACTTTTTGATTCGAGTACACCATTACTTTTATTCTCTGTTATATTGAACAGTTACTCCACTTCACCGGTAAAGTAAATTTACGATTTATTTTATTTATTGTGATTTGATATTATTCCATCCAATTGTTATTCACACATGTCCCTCCATCATATTGTGAACTAAGCCCAGACCCGTGACCCACCAACATGTAAATGAAGGAAAAAAAGCCTAAAAAATCGTTTTGCAGGATTGCCGCCGTATGCATCCGCGGTATTCTTGCAATTTCCAGTTTTCCTCCTCTCACAGAGGAGGAAAACTGGAAATTGCGAATTTATGAGGACGAAAACTGGAAAATGGGAATTTAACGCCCATGCCAGCAGCGTTAAGCTGCGTGAGTATCCAAATAAAGTCCCAGGACCTTTCCATTTCCAATTAACATAAAATAGAATGAAAGAATCCACAGGTGCGTTTATTCTTGGAGCTCATATATAGTGAACTCCCATATGATATGAATAGAGGGAAAAAAATCACACAAGCTGACTTTGGCAATTGACACATGTGGAATTGATTTTCTAGTCGTTTTAATGTTTATACTTCCCCATAAATAAAAGTAGAAATATATAAATGGTCATCAAATAACTTCCTCATAATTAAAGAATAAAATCCGAGATATCACTCTATTAAAGCAATTTGCTCCTGTCTACAACTCCATCCTCAAACCTTCCATCACTCGCAGTCTTTAATGATCACCGGTGTGATTCACTTGATAATAAATTCTTAAAAATTCAATTCAATGCAAACATAGGGGCCCTTAAGAGAACACACCTATGAAAGAAATTTTAAAAGCACTTAGTGTTATCACGTATGTAATCTAAAGCAATGACACGAGATTTTGCAATCTTGTAATCAACATCTAAACTTGGTTTTCGTTGACATGCTTAGATTTGGAAACTCTCTGGACCTAACCAACAAGCCGAAGGACTGATGGAACTGGTCAAATCAAGCACGACAACAATTTAGGACCGTAGCTAAACACCACATAGTTGCTTACATGCACAGAAAATCAGTGATGTGTCGACTACTAGGGCATGTTTGTAGGGTTGCAAACGGAACGGTTCCGGATCGGAACCATAGTGGGCCCGGACACGTTTCTAAATAACGGTTCCGGATCCGGTCCTGACTCGGAACCTGTTTACTTGGTCCTAAACCCGGCTCCGATAGGAAAACCCAGATCCGGGTCCACCTAGAAGACTGGAATCTAGTTCCAAAATCGATTCTAATTTATCTTTTTCCTTCATTTTTCTTAAAACAAGCATATCATTCAGCTTATAACAGTGCGTCAAAGTCTACTGCCTCTAATATTGTATATAAAAATGTCCAAGAAAAAGTTGATTTTGAGGTACAATTTGCAATATCAAACGCTCATGAGCCGGGTCCCGGGTCCACATGTCGGAACCCGTTTGGACCCGGACCCGTTTATCAATCGGAACCTAAATTAGGTTACGGACCCGGCCCCGGACCCGTTTATGAATAATCGGAACCTAAAATAGGTTCCAGACCCGGTTTTTTTACAGGTCGGAACTTTCGGGTAATCGGATACCCGTTTGCAACCCTACACGTCTGCGAGTATAGGCTTTTTTCTCTTTTTGTCCAGTTGAAATGAAGGTTTCGCTGGTTTCACGTATATTCTCAACCGTAGATATTAGGATCTTTGGTTTCTTATGGTAACAATTATGCACCCTGTATAAAAGAATCAATAATTTCGTAGAACCCAAGATACATTTAGTTTGGAAATTTCTCAGAAAATTTAGGCCGTGCATGGCCATGAGATTGTTAAACACATACATAGTTGTCATGGGCTGCATTCTCACTTTAAGACCAGCAAAAACGTTGTGCAATGCCTGGATTAAATAATATATGAAATAAGAAAGAGAAGGTTAAACGATCGTAACAGAATGGTGAGTCAAATATATGTTGAATGTAATGAAAATAGATAGAGAGCTGTCAAAAGCAGTCTAAGAATGTCTCTTCTCTTTTTCTAGGCGATTCTAACGGGAAACGCCCCATATATAGGATTCCTGCTGACCAAAAAGGCCAGACACAAGTTAGCCCTAGCTAGCGCAAGCCTTTGAGAGTCCTTTTCGCCAACTCAGATAGGCCTACTCGGGAGACGGAGAGTGGTCTAGTTCGGACTAGATCAATTTGGTTAACCTATAATCATCCTAAATTGAGGCAAGCATGCCCTTACTGAATCTATTTTTCCATGTTCCGTCCATCTTGTACTTGGTTTGAGAGAGCCCATTCCGCTGCTACCTATTCCATAGTGATACCCACACGTCACCTGCAAGGATCCGATCCAAAAAGCCCAGATGTTGCTGATTTTTAAAGTAGGATTTAGTCACGAGTGGACACAGCCCTATTCGTGGACTTCTCACTCACGAACTATTTCAAATTTTGTCAGCTTACTTTACCAGTTAAGTAAAGTGAAGGGCTAATACGAGAGGCATTAAAAAGATAGGGTCAAGTAAAAAAAAATATTAGGTTTCGAATACCATCTCTTCCATGAAAAAAAAAGGTTAAAAGGACACTCTCTCATGCAAGAGAATGATAGAAAAAGACTAGGGGTGTTCGTTGACGAGGCAGGGCTATTCCGAGGAATGCCCAACAGCCACTTCTAAACTAGAAGCCTAAACCTGGCCCAAGCATGAGTCATGCCTGAAGTTGTTGGCCCGAACCCAAGCCGCATGGAAATGATGAAGCCCGAGCCCGACCTATAGAAAGAGAATTAAGCTTCTTGCCAAGTCCTAAGCCAACACAGCTGCTCTGGTCATATCACCTTCTCTTTGAGGTCATGGGCTTGAGTCCCCGCATTGCTGCTCCCTCCCTCCCTCCCTCATAAATATATATAAATATATATATTTGGGCGGGATGGGAATATCAGCTCTCAAGCACTAAGTGTAAATAAATAAATAAAAAAGAGACTGAGCACGGCCTATCTATTAATAACTGAACCCTATGCCCAAAGCCCAATCCATGAGCTCCCATAAAAAATAAAAAATAAAAAATAAAAAATAAAAAAAATGCTCTACTTTTTAACAGAAACAATAAAAATGCTACTCTCACTTTTTGATTCGAGTACACCATTACTTTTATTCTCTGTTATATTGAACAATTACTCCACTTCACCGGTAAAGTAAATTTACGATTTATTTTATTTATTGTGATTTGATATTATTCCATCCAATTGTTATTCACACATGTCCCTCCATCATATTGTGAACTAAGCCCAGACCCGTGACCCACCAACATGTAAATGAAGGAAAAAAAGCCTAAAAAATCGTTTTGCAGGATTGCCGCCGTATGCATCCGCGGTATTCCTGCAATTTCCAGTTTTCCTCCTCTCACAGAGGAGGAAAACTGGAAATTGCGAATTTATGAGGACGAAAACTGGAAAATGGGAATTTAACGCCCATGCCAGCAGCGTTAAGCTGCGTGAGTATCCAAATAAAGTCCCAGGACCTTTCCATTTCCAATTAACATAAAATAGAATGAAAGAATCCACAGGTGCGTTTTTTCTTGGAGCTCATATATAGTGAACTCCCATATGATATGAATAGAGGGAAAAAAATCACACAAGCTGACTTTGGCAATTGACACATGTGGAACTGATTTTCTAGTCGTTTTAATGTTTATACTTCCCCATAAATAAAAGTAGAAATATATAAATGGTCATCAAATAACTTCCTCATAATTAAAGAATAAAATCCGAGATATCACTCTATTAAAGCAATTTGCTCCTGTCTACAACTCCATCCTCAAACCTTCCATCACTCGCAGTCTTTAATGATCACCGGTGTGATTCACTTGATAATAAATTCTTAAAAATTCAATTCAATGCAAACATAGGGGCCCTTAAGAGAACACACCTATGAAAGAAATTTTAAAAGCACTTAGTGTTATCACGTATGTAATCTAAAGCAATGACACGAGATTTTGCAATCTTGTAATCAACATCTAAACTTGGTTTTCGTTGACATGCTTAGATTTGGAAACTCTCTGGACCTAACCAACAAGCCGAAGGACTGATGGAACTGGTCAAATCAAGCACGACAACAATTTAGGACCGTAGCTAAACACCACATAGTTGCTTACATGCACAGAAAATCAGTGATGTGTCGACTACTAGGGCATGTTTGTAGGGTTGCAAACGGAACGGTTCCGGATCGGAACCATAGTGGGCCCGGACACGTTTCTAAATAACGGTTCCGGATCCGGTCCTGACTCGGAACCTGTTTACTTGGTCCTAAACCCGGCTCCGATAGGAAAACCCAGATCCGGGTCCACCTAGAAGACTGGAATCTAGTTCCAAAATCGATTCTAATTTATCTTTTTCCTTCATTTTTCTTAAAACAAGCATATCATTCAGCTTATAACAGTGCGTCAAAGTCTACTGCCTCTAATATTGTATATAAAAATGTCCAAGAAAAAGTTGATTTTGAGGTACAATTTGCAATATCAAACGCTCATGAGCCGGGTCCCGGGTCCACATGTCGGAACCCGTTTGGACCCGGACCCGTTTATCAATCGGAACCTAAATTAGGTTACGGACCCGGCCCCGGACCCGTTTATGAATAATCGGAACCTAAAATAGGTTCCAGACCCGGTTTTTTTACAGGTCGGAACTTTCGGGTAATCGGATACCCGTTTGCAACCCTACACGTCTGCGAGTATAGGCTTTTTTCTCTTTTTGTCCAGTTGAAATGAAGGTTTCGCTGGTTTCACGTATATTCTCAACCGTAGATATTAGGATCTTTGGTTTCTTATGGTAACAATTATGCACCCTGTATAAAAGAATCAATAATTTCGTAGAACCCAAGATACATTTAGTTTGGAAATTTCTCAGAAAATTTAGGCCGTGCATGGCCATGAGATTGTTAAACACATACATAGTTGTCATGGGCTGCATTCTCACTTTAAGACCAGCAAAAACGTTGTGCAATGCCTGGATTAAATAATATATGAAATAAGAAAGAGAAGGTTAAACGATCGTAACAGAATGGTGAGTCAAATATATGTTGAATGTAATGAAAATAGATAGAGAGCTGTCAAAAGCAGTCTAAGAATGTCTCTTCTCTTTTTCTAGGCGATTCTAACGGGAAACGCCCCATATATAGGATTCCTGCTGACCAAAAAGGCCAGACACAAGTTAGCCCTAGCTAGCGCAAGCCTTTGAGAGTCCTTTTCGCCAACTCAGATAGGCCTACTCGGGAGACGGAGAGTGGTCTAGTTCGGACTAGATCAATTTGGTTAACCTATAATCATCCTAAATTGAGGCAAGCATGCCCTTACTGAATCTATTTTTCCATGTTCCGTCCATCTTGTACTTGGTTTGAGAGAGCCCATTCCGCTGCTACCTATTCCATAGTGATACCCACACGTCACCTGCAAGGATCCGATCCAAAAAGCCCAGATGTTGCTGATTTTTAAAGTAGGATTTAGTCACGAGTGGACACAGCCCTATTCGTGGACTTCTCACTCACGAACTATTTCAAATTTTGTCAGCTTACTTTACCAGTTAAGTAAAGTGAAGGGCTAATACGAGAGGCATTAAAAAGATAGGGTCAAGTAAAAAAAAAATATTAGGTTTCGAATACCATCTCTTCCATGAAAAAAAAAGGTTAAAAGGACACTCTCTCATGCAAGAGAATGATAGAAAAAGACTAGGGGTGTTCGTTGACGAGGCAGGGCTATTCCGAGGAATGCCCAACAGCCACTTCTAAACTAGAAGCCTAAACCTGGCCCAAGCATGAGTCATGCCTGAAGTTGTTGGCCCGAACCCAAGCCGCATGGAAATGATGAAGCCCGAGCCCGACCTATAGAAAGAGAATTAAGCTTCTTGCCAAGTCCTAAGCCAACACAGCTGCTCTGGTCATATCACCTTCTCTTTGAGGTCATGGGCTTGAGTCCCCGCATTGCTGCTCCCTCCCTCCCTCCCTCATAAATATATATAAATATATATATTTGGGCGGGATGGGAATATCAGCTCTCAAGCACTAAGTGTAAATAAATAAATAAAAAAGAGACTGAGCACGGCCTATCTATTAATAACTGAACCCTATGCCCAAAGCCCAATCCATGAGCTCCCATAAAAAATAAAAAATAAAAAATAAAAAATAAAAAATAAAAAAAATGCTCTACTTTTTAACAGAAACAATAAAAATGCTACTCTCACTTTTTGATTCGAGTACACCATTACTTTTATTCTCTGTTATATTGAACAGTTACTCCACTTCACCGGTAAAGTAAATTTACGATTTATTTTATTTATTGTGATTTGATATTATTCCATCCAATTGTTATTCACACATGTCCCTCCATCATATTGTGAACTAAGCCCAGACCCGTGACCCACCAACATGTAAATGAAGGAAAAAAAGCCTAAAAAATCGTTTTGCAGGATTGCCGCCGTATGCATCCGCGGTATTCTTGCAATTTCCAGTTTTCCTCCTCTCACAGAGGAGGAAAACTGGAAATTGCGAATTTATGAGGACGAAAACTGGAAAATGGGAATTTAACGCCCATGCCAGCAGCGTTAAGCTGCGTGAGTATCCAAATAAAGTCCCAGGACCTTTCCATTTCCAATTAACATAAAATAGAATGAAAGAATCCACAGGTGCGTTTTTTCTTGGAGCTCATATATAGTGAACTCCCATATGATATGAATAGAGGGAAAAAAATCACACAAGCTGACTTTGGCAATTGGCACATGTGGAATTGATTTTCTAGTCGTTTTAGTGTTTATACTTCCCCATAAATAAAAGTAGAAATATATAAATGGTCATCAAATAACTTCCTCATAATTAAAGAATAAAATCCGAGATATCACTCTATTAAAGCAATTTGCTCCTGTCTACAACTCCATCCTCAAACCTTCCATCACTCGCAGTCTTTAATGATCACCGGTGTGATTCACTTGATAATAAATTCTTAAAAATTCAATTCAATGCAAACATAGGGGCCCTTAAGAGAACACACCTATGAAAGAAATTTTAAAAGCACTTAGTGTTATCACGTATGTAATCTAAAGCAATGACACGAGATTTTGCAATCTTGTAATCAACATCTAAACTTGGTTTTCGTTGACATGCTTAGATTTGGAAACTCTCTGGACCTAACCAACAAGCCGAAGGACTGATGGAACTGGTCAAATCAAGCACGACAACAATTTAGGACCGTAGCTAAACACCACATAGTTGCTTACATGCACAGAAAATCAGTGATGTGTCGACTACTAGGGCATGTTTGTAGGGTTGCAAACGGAACGGTTCCGGATCGGAACCATAGTGGGCCCGGACACGTTTCTAAATAACGGTTCCGGATCCGGTCCTGACTCGGAACCTGTTTACTTGGTCCTAAACCCGGCTCCGATAGGAAAACCCAGATCCGGGTCCACCTAGAAGACTGGAATCTAGTTCCAAAATCGATTCTAATTTATCTTTTTCCTTCATTTTTCTTAAAACAAGCATATCATTCAGCTTATAACAGTGCGTCAAAGTCTACTGCCTCTAATATTGTATATAAAAATGTCCAAGAAAAAGTTGATTTTGAGGTACAATTTGCAATATCAAACGCTCATGAGCCGGGTCCCGGGTCCACATGTCGGAACCCGTTTGGACCCGGACCCGTTTATCAATCGGAACCTAAATTAGGTTACGGACCCGGCCCCGGACCCGTTTATGAATAATCGGAACCTAAAATAGGTTCCAGACCCGGTTTTTTTACAGGTCGGAACTTTCGGGTAATCGGATACCCGTTTGCAACCCTACACGTCTGCGAGTATAGGCTTTTTTCTCTTTTTGTCCAGTTGAAATGAAGGTTTCGCTGGTTTCACGTATATTCTCAACCGTAGATATTAGGATCTTTGGTTTCTTATGGTAACAATTATGCACCCTGTATAAAAGAATCAATAATTTCGTAGAACCCAAGATACATTTAGTTTGGAAATTTCTCAGAAAATTTAGGCCGTGCATGGCCATGAGATTGTTAAACACATACATAGTTGTCATGGGCTGCATTCTCACTTTAAGACCAGCAAAAACGTTGTGCAATGCCTGGATTAAATAATATATGAAATAAGAAAGAGAAGGTTAAACGATCGTAACAGAATGGTGAGTCAAATATATGTTGAATGTAATGAAAATAGATAGAGAGCTGTCAAAAGCAGTCTAAGAATGTCTCTTCTCTTTTTCTAGGCGATTCTAACGGGAAACGCCCCATATATAGGATTCCTGCTGACCAAAAAGGCCAGACACAAGTTAGCCCTAGCTAGCGCAAGCCTTTGAGAGTCCTTTTCGCCAACTCAGATAGGCCTACTCGGGAGACGGAGAGTGGTCTAGTTCGGACTAGATCAATTTGGTTAACCTATAATCATCCTAAATTGAGGCAAGCATGCCCTTACTGAATCTATTTTTCCATGTTCCGTCCATCTTGTACTTGGTTTGAGAGAGCCCATTCCGCTGCTACCTATTCCATAGTGATACCCACACGTCACCTGCAAGGATCCGATCCAAAAAGCCCAGATGTTGCTGATTTTTAAAGTAGGATTTAGTCACGAGTGGACACAGCCCTATTCGTGGACTTCTCACTCACGAACTATTTCAAATTTTGTCAGCTTACTTTACCAGTTAAGTAAAGTGAAGGGCTAATACGAGAGGCATTAAAAAGATAGGGTCAAGTAAAAAAAAAATATTAGGTTTCGAATACCATCTCTTCCATGAAAAAAAAAGGTTAAAAGGACACTCTCTCATGCAAGAGAATGATAGAAAAAGACTAGGGGTGTTCGTTGACGAGGCAGGGCTATTCCGAGGAATGCCCAACAGCCACTTCTAAACTAGAAGCCTAAACCTGGCCCAAGCATGAGTCATGCCTGAAGTTGTTGGCCCGAACCCAAGCCGCATGGAAATGATGAAGCCCGAGCCCGACCTATAGAAAGAGAATTAAGCTTCTTGCCAAGTCCTAAGCCAACACAGCTGCTCTGGTCATATCACCTTCTCTTTGAGGTCATGGGCTTGAGTCCCCGCATTGCTGCTCCCTCCCTCCCTCCCTCATAAATATATATAAATATATATATTTGGGCGGGATGGGAATATCAGCTCTCAAGCACTAAGTGTAAATAAATAAATAAAAAAGAGACTGAGCACGGCCTATCTATTAATAACTGAACCCTATGCCCAAAGCCCAATCCATGAGCTCCCATAAAAAATAAAAAATAAAAAATAAAAAATAAAAAAAATGCTCTACTTTTTAACAGAAACAATAAAAATGCTACTCTCACTTTTTGATTCGAGTACACCATTACTTTTATTCTCTGTTATATTGAACAGTTACTCCACTTCACCGGTAAAGTAAATTTACGATTTATTTTATTTATTGTGATTTGATATTATTCCATCCAATTGTTATTCACACATGTCCCTCCATCATATTGTGAACTAAGCCCAGACCCGTGACCCACCAACATGTAAATGAAGGAAAAAAAGCCTAAAAAATCGTTTTGCAGGATTGCCGCCGTATGCATCCGCGGTATTCTTGCAATTTCCAGTTTTCCTCCTCTCACAGAGGAGGAAAACTGGAAATTGCGAATTTATGAGGACGAAAACTGGAAAATGGGAATTTAACGCCCATGCCAGCAGCGTTAAGCTGCGTGAGTATCCAAATAAAGTCCCAGGACCTTTCCATTTCCAATTAACATAAAATAGAATGAAAGAATCCACAGGTGCGTTTTTTCTTGGAGCTCATATATAGTGAACTCCCATATGATATGAATAGAGGGAAAAAAATCACACAAGCTGACTTTGGCAATTGGCACATGTGGAATTGATTTTCTAGTCGTTTTAGTGTTTATACTTCCCCATAAATAAAAGTAGAAATATATAAATGGTCATCAAATAACTTCCTCATAATTAAAGAATAAAATCCGAGATATCACTCTATTAAAGCAATTTGCTCCTGTCTACAACTCCATCCTCAAACCTTCCATCACTCGCAGTCTTTAATGATCACCGGTGTGATTCACTTGATAATAAATTCTTAAAAATTCAATTCAATGCAAACATAGGGGCCCTTAAGAGAACACACCTATGAAAGAAATTTTAAAAGCACTTAGTGTTATCACGTATGTAATCTAAAGCAATGACACGAGATTTTGCAATCTTGTAATCAACATCTAAACTTGGTTTTCGTTGACATGCTTAGATTTGGAAACTCTCTGGACCTAACCAACAAGCCGAAGGACTGATGGAACTGGTCAAATCAAGCACGACAACAATTTAGGACCGTAGCTAAACACCACATAGTTGCTTACATGCACAGAAAATCAGTGATGTGTCGACTACTAGGGCATGTTTGTAGGGTTGCAAACGGAACGGTTCCGGATCGGAACCATAGTGGGCCCGGACACGTTTCTAAATAACGGTTCCGGATCCGGTCCTGACTCGGAACCTGTTTACTTGGTCCTAAACCCGGCTCCGATAGGAAAACCCAGATCCGGGTCCACCTAGAAGACTGGAATCTAGTTCCAAAATCGATTCTAATTTATCTTTTTCCTTCATTTTTCTTAAAACAAGCATATCATTCAGCTTATAACAGTGCGTCAAAGTCTACTGCCTCTAATATTGTATATAAAAATGTCCAAGAAAAAGTTGATTTTGAGGTACAATTTGCAATATCAAACGCTCATGAGCCGGGTCCCGGGTCCACATGTCGGAACCCGTTTGGACCCGGACCCGTTTATCAATCGGAACCTAAATTAGGTTACGGACCCGGCCCCGGACCCGTTTATGAATAATCGGAACCTAAAATAGGTTCCAGACCCGGTTTTTTTACAGGTCGGAACTTTCGGGTAATCGGATACCCGTTTGCAACCCTACACGTCTGCGAGTATAGGCTTTTTTCTCTTTTTGTCCAGTTGAAATGAAGGTTTCGCTGGTTTCACGTATATTCTCAACCGTAGATATTAGGATCTTTGGTTTCTTATGGTAACAATTATGCACCCTGTATAAAAGAATCAATAATTTCGTAGAACCCAAGATACATTTAGTTTGGAAATTTCTCAGAAAATTTAGGCCGTGCATGGCCATGAGATTGTTAAACACATACATAGTTGTCATGGGCTGCATTCTCACTTTAAGACCAGCAAAAACGTTGTGCAATGCCTGGATTAAATAATATATGAAATAAGAAAGAGAAGGTTAAACGATCGTAACAGAATGGTGAGTCAAATATATGTTGAATGTAATGAAAATAGATAGAGAGCTGTCAAAAGCAGTCTAAGAATGTCTCTTCTCTTTTTCTAGGCGATTCTAACGGGAAACGCCCCATATATAGGATTCCTGCTGACCAAAAAGGCCAGACACAAGTTAGCCCTAGCTAGCGCAAGCCTTTGAGAGTCCTTTTCGCCAACTCAGATAGGCCTACTCGGGAGACGGAGAGTGGTCTAGTTCGGACTAGATCAATTTGGTTAACCTATAATCATCCTAAATTGAGGCAAGCATGCCCTTACTGAATCTATTTTTCCATGTTCCGTCCATCTTGTACTTGGTTTGAGAGAGCCCATTCCGCTGCTACCTATTCCATAGTGATACCCACACGTCACCTGCAAGGATCCGATCCAAAAAGCCCAGATGTTGCTGATTTTTAAAGTAGGATTTAGTCACGAGTGGACACAGCCCTATTCGTGGACTTCTCACTCACGAACTATTTCATATTTTGTCAGCTTACTTTACCAGTTAAGTAAAGTGAAGGGCTAATACGAGAGACATTAAAAAGATAGGGTCAAGTAAAAAAAAAATATTAGGTTTCGAATACCATCTCTTCCATGAAAAAAAAAGGTTAAAAGGACACTCTCTCATGCAAGAGAATGATAGAAAAAGACTAGGGGTGTTCGTTGACGAGGCAGGGCTATTCCGAGGAATGCCCAACAGCCACTTCTAAACTAGAAGCCTAAACCTGGCCCAAGCATGAGTCATGCCTGAAGTTGTTGGCCCGAACCCAAGCCGCATGGAAATGATGAAGCCCGAGCCCGACCTATAGAAAGAGAATTAAGCTTCTTGCCAAGTCCTAAGCCAACACAGCTGCTCTGGTCATATCACCTTCTCTTTGAGGTCATGGGCTTGAGTCCCCGCATTGCTGCTCCCTCCCTCCCTCCCTCATAAATATATATAAATATATATATTTGGGCGGGATGGGAATATCAGCTCTCAAGCACTAAGTGTAAATAAATAAATAAAAAAGAGACTGAGCACGGCCTATCTATTAATAACTGAACCCTATGCCCAAAGCCCAATACATGAGCTCCCATAAAAAATAAAAAATAAAAAATAAAAAATAAAAAATAAAAAATAAAAAAAATGCTCTACTTTTTAACAGAAACAATAAAAATGCTACTCTCACTTTTTGATTCGAGTACACCATTACTTTTATTCTCTGTTATATTGAACAGTTACTCCACTTCACCGGTAAAGTAAATTTACGATTTATTTTATTTATTGTGATTTGATATTATTCCATCCAATTGTTATTCACACATGTCCCTCCATCATATTGTGAACTAAGCCCAGACCCGTGACCCACCAACATGTAAATGAAGGAAAAAAAGCCTAAAAAATCGTTTTGCAGGATTGCCGCCGTATGCATCCGCGGTATTCCTGCAATTTCCAGTTTTCCTCCTCTCACAGAGGAGGAAAACTGGAAATTGCGAATTTATGAGGACGAAAACTGGAAAATGGGAATTTAACGCCCATGCCAGCAGCGTTAAGCTGCGTGAGTATCCAAATAAAGTCCCAGGACCTTTCCATTTCCAATTAACATAAAATAGAATGAAAGAATCCACAGGTGCGTTTTTTCTTGGAGCTCATATATAGTGAACTCCCATATGATATGAATAGAGGGAAAAAAATCACACAAGCTGACTTTGGCAATTGACACATGTGGAACTGATTTTCTAGTCGTTTTAATGTTTATACTTCCCCATAAATAAAAGTAGAAATATATAAATGGTCATCAAATAACTTCCTCATAATTAAAGAATAAAATCCGAGATATCACTCTATTAAAGCAATTTGCTCCTGTCTACAACTCCATCCTCAAACCTTCCATCACTCGCAGTCTTTATTGATCACCGGTGTGATTCACTTGATAATAAATTCTTAAAAATTCAATTCAATGCAAACATAGGGGCCCTTAAGAGAACACACCTATGAAAGAAATTTTAAAAGCACTTAGTGTTATCACGTATGTAATCTAAAGCAATGACACGAGATTTTGCAATCTTGTAATCAACATCTAAACTTGGTTTTCGTTGACATGCTTAGATTTGGAAACTCTCTGGACCTAACCAACAAGCCGAAGGACTGATGGAACTGGTCAAATCAAGCACGACAACAATTTAGGACCGTAGCTAAACACCACATAGTTGCTTACATGCACAGAAAATCAGTGATGTGTCGACTACTAGGGCATGTTTGTAGGGTTGCAAACGGAACGGTTCCGGATCGGAACCATAGTGGGCCCGGACACGTTTCTAAATAACGGTTCCGGATCCGGTCCTGACTCGGAACCTGTTTACTTGGTCCTAAACCCGGCTCCGATAGGAAAACCCAGATCCGGGTCCACCTAGAAGACTGGAATCTAGTTCCAAAATCGATTCTAATTTATCTTTTTCCTTCATTTTTCTTAAAACAAGCATATCATTCATCTTATAACAGTGCGTCAAAGTCTACTGCCTCTAATATTGTATATAAAAATGTCCAAGAAAAAGTTGATTTTGAGGTACAATTTGCAATATCAAACGCTCGTGAGCCGGGTCCCGGGTCCACATGTCGGAACCCGTTTGGACCCGGACCCGTTTATCAATCGGAACCTAAATTAGGTTACGGACCCGGCCCCGGACCCGTTTATGAATAATCGGAACCTAAAATAGGTTCCAGACCCGGTTTTTTTACAGGTCGGAACTTTCGGGTAATCGGATACCCGTTTGCAACCCTACACGTCTGCGAGTATAGGCTTTTTTCTCTTTTCGTCCAGTTGAAATGAAGGTTTCGCTGGTTTCACGTATATTCTCAACCGTAGATATTAGGATCTTTGGTTTCTTATGGTAACAATTATGCACCCTGTATAAAAGAATCAATAATTTCGTAGAACCCAAGATACATTTAGTTTGGAAATTTCTCAGAAAATTTAGGCCGTGCATGGCCATGAGATTGTTAAACACATACATAGTTGTCATGGGCTGCATTCTCACTTTAAGACCAGCAAAAACGTTGTGCAATGCCTGGATTAAATAATATATGAAATAAGAAAGAGAAGGTTAAACGATCGTAACAGAATGGTGAGTCAAATATATGTTGAATGTAATGAAAATAGATAGAGAGCTGTCAAAAGCAGTCTAAGAATGTCTCTTCTCTTTTTCTAGGCGATTCTAACGGGAAACGCCCCATATATAGGATTCCTGCTGACCAAAAAGGCCAGACACAAGTTAGCCCTAGCTAGCGCAAGCCTTTGAGAGTCCTTTTCGCCAACTCAGATAGGCCTACTCGGGAGACGGAGAGTGGTCTAGTTCGGACTAGATCAATTTGGTTAACCTATAATCATCCTAAATTGAGGCAAGCATGCCCTTACTGAATCTATTTTTCCATGTTCCGTCCATCTTGTACTTGGTTTGAGAGAGCCCATTCCGCTGCTACCTATTCCATAGTGATACCCACACGTCACCTGCAAGGATCCGATCCAAAAAGCCCAGATGTTGCTGATTTTTAAAGTAGGATTTAGTCACGAGTGGACACAGCCCTATTCGTGGACTTCTCACTCACGAACTATTTCATATTTTGTCAGCTTACTTTACCAGTTAAGTAAAGTGAAGGGCTAATACGAGAGACATTAAAAAGATAGGGTCAAGTAAAAAAAAAATATTAGGTTTCGAATACCATCTCTTCCATGAAAAAAAAAGGTTAAAAGGACACTCTCTCATGCAAGAGAATGATAGAAAAAGACTAGGGGTGTTCGTTGACGAGGCAGGGCTATTCCGAGGAATGCCCAACAGCCACTTCTAAACTAGAAGCCTAAACCTGGCCCAAGCATGAGTCATGCCTGAAGTTGTTGGCCCGAACCCAAGCCGCATGGAAATGATGAAGCCCGAGCCCGACCTATAGAAAGAGAATTAAGCTTCTTGCCAAGTCCTAAGCCAACACAGCTGCTCTGGTCATATCACCTTCTCTTTGAGGTCATGGGCTTGAGTCCCCGCATTGCTGCTCCCTCCCTCCCTCCCTCATAAATATATATAAATATATATATTTGGGCGGGATGGGAATATCAGCTCTCAAGCACTAAGTGTAAATAAATAAATAAAAAAGAGACTGAGCACGGCCTATCTATTAATAACTGAACCCTATGCCCAAAGCCCAATCCATGAGCTCCCATAAAAAATAAAAAATAAAAAATAAAAAATAAAAAATAAAAAAAATGCTCTACTTTTTAACAGAAACAATAAAAATGCTACTCTCACTTTTTGATTCGAGTACACCATTACTTTTATTCTCTGTTATATTGAACAGTTACTCCACTTCACCGGTAAAGTAAATTTACGATTTATTTTATTTATTGTGATTTGATATTATTCCATCCAATTGTTATTCACACATGTCCCTCCATCATATTGTGAACTAAGCCCAGACCCGTGACCCACCAACATGTAAATGAAGGAAAAAAAGCCTAAAAAATCGTTTTGCAGGATTGCCGCCGTATGCATCCGCGGTATTCCTGCAATTTCCAGTTTTCCTCCTCTCACAGAGGAGGAAAACTGGAAATTGCGAATTTATGAGGACAAAAACTGGAAAATGGGAATTTAACGCCCATGCCAGCAGCGTTAAGCTGCGTGAGTATCCAAATAAAGTCCCAGGACCTTTCCATTTCCAATTAACATAAAATAGAATGAAAGAATCCACAGGTGCGTTTTTTCTTGGAGCTCATATATAGTGAACTCCCATATGATATGAATAGAGGGAAAAAAATCACACAAGCTGACTTTGGCAATTGACACATGTGGAACTGATTTTCTAGTCGTTTTAATGTTTATACTTCCCCATAAATAAAAGTAGAAATATATAAATGGTCATCAAATAACTTCCTCATAATTAAAGAATAAAATCCGAGATATCACTCTATTAAAGCAATTTGCTCCTGTCTACAACTCCATCCTCAAACCTTCCATCACTCGCAGTCTTTAATGATCACCGGTGTGATTCACTTGATAATAAATTCTTAAAAATTCAATTCAATGCAAACATAGGGGCCCTTAAGAGAACACACCTATGAAAGAAATTTTAAAAGCACTTAGTGTTATCACGTATGTAATCTAAAGCAATGACACGAGATTTTGCAATCTTGTAATCAACATCTAAACTTGGTTTTCGTTGACATGCTTAGATTTGGAAACTCTCTGGACCTAACCAACAAGCCGAAGGACTGATGGAACTGGTCAAATCAAGCACGACAACAATTTAGGACCGTAGCTAAACACCACATAGTTGCTTACATGCACAGAAAATCAGTGATGTGTCGACTACTAGGGCATGTTTGTAGGGTTGCAAACGGAACGGTTCCGGATCGGAACCATAGTGGGCCCGGACACGTTTCTAAATAACGGTTCCGGATCCGGTCCTGACTCGGAACCTGTTTACTTGGTCCTAAACCCGGCTCCGATAGGAAAACCCAGATCCGGGTCCACCTAGAAGACTGGAATCTAGTTCCAAAATCGATTCTAATTTATCTTTTTCCTTCATTTTTCTTAAAACAAGCATATCATTCAGCTTATAACAGTGCGTCAAAGTCTACTGCCTCTAATATTGTATATAAAAATGTCCAAGAAAAAGTTGATTTTGAGGTACAATTTGCAATATCAAACGCTCATGAGCCGGGTCCCGGGTCCACACGTCGGAACCCGTTTGGACCCGGACCCGTTTATCAATCGGAACCTAAATTAGGTTACGGACCCGGCCCCGGACCCGTTTATGAATAATCGGAACCTAAAATAGGTTCCAGACCCGGTTTTTTTACAGGTCGGAACTTTCGGGTAATCCGATACCCGTTTGCAACCCTACACGTCTGCGAGTATAGGCTTTTTTCTCTTTTTGTCCAGTTGAAATGAAGGTTTCGCTGGTTTCACGTATATTCTCAACCGTAGATATTAGGATCTTTGGTTTCTTATGGTAACAATTATGCACCCTGTATAAAAGAATCAATAATTTCGTAGAACCCAAGATACATTTAGTTTGGAAATTTCTCAGAAAATTTAGGCCGTGCATGGCCATGAGATTGTTAAACACATACATAGTTGTCATGGGCTGCATTCTCACTTTAAGACCAGCAAAAACGTTGTGCAATGCCTGGATTAAATAATATATGAAATAAGAAAGAGAAGGTTAAACGATCGTAACAGAATGGTGAGTCAAATATATGTTGAATGTAATGAAAATAGATAGAGAGCTGTCAAAAGCAGTCTAAGAATGTCTCTTCTCTTTTTCTAGGCGATTCTAACGGGAAACGCCCCATATATAGGATTCCTGCTGACCAAAAAGGCCAGACACAAGTTAGCCCTAGCTAGCGCAAGCCTTTGAGAGTCCTTTTCGCCAACTCAGATAGGCCTACTCGGGAGACGGAGAGTGGTCTAGTTCGGACTAGATCAATTTGGTTAACCTATAATCATCCTAAATTGAGGCAAGCATGCCCTTACTGAATCTATTTTTCCATGTTCCGTCCATCTTGTACTTGGTTTGAGAGAGCCCATTCCGCTGCTACCTATTCCATAGTGATACCCACACGTCACCTGCAAGGATCCGATCCAAAAAGCCCAGATGTTGCTGATTTTTAAAGTAGGATTTAGTCACGAGTGGACACAGCCCTATTCGTGGACTTCTCACTCACGAACTATTTCATATTTTGTCAGCTTACTTTACCAGTTAAGTAAAGTGAAGGGCTAATACGAGAGACATTAAAAAGATAGGGTCAAGTAAAAAAAAAATATTAGGTTTCGAATACCATCTCTTCCATGAAAAAAAAGGTTAAAAGGACACTCTCTTATGCAAGAGAATGATAGAAAAAGACTAGGGGTGTTCGTTGACGAGGCAGGGCTATTCCGAGGAATGCCCAACAGCCACTTCTAAACTAGAAGCCTAAACCTGGCCCAAGCATGAGTCATGCCTGAAGTTGTTGGCCCGAACCCAAGCCGCATGGAAATGATGAAGCCCGAGCCCGACCTATAGAAAGAGAATTAAGCTTCTTGCCAAGTCCTAAGCCAACACAGCTGCTCTGGTCATATCACCTTCTCTTTGAGGTCATGGGCTTGAGTCCCCGCATTGCTGCTCCCTCCCTCCCTCCCTCATAAATATATATAAATATATATATTTGGGCGGGATGGGAATATCAGCTCTCAAGCACTAAGTGTAAATAAATAAATAAAAAAGAGACTGAGCACGGCCTATCTATTAATAACTGAACCCTATGCCCAAAGCCCAATCCATGAGCTCCCATAAAAAATAAAAAATAAAAAATAAAAAATAAAAAAAATGCTCTACTTTTTAACAGAAACAATAAAAATGCTACTCTCACTTTTTGATTCGAGTACACCATTACTTTTATTCTCTGTTATATTGAACAGTTACTCCACTTCACCGGTAAAGTAAATTTACGATTTATTTTATTTATTGTGATTTGATATTATTCCATCCAATTGTTATTCACACATGTCCCTCCATCATATTGTGAACTAAGCCCAGACCCGTGACCCACCAACATGTAAATGAAGGAAAAAAAGCCTAAAAAATCGTTTTGCAGGATTGCCGCCGTATGCATCCGCGGTATTCCTGCAATTTCCAGTTTTCCTCCTCTCACAGAGGAGGAAAACTGGAAATTGCGAATTTATGAGGACGAAAACTGGAAAATGGGAATTTAACGCCCATGCCAGCAGCGTTAAGCTGCGTGAGTATCCAAATAAAGTCCCAGGACCTTTCCATTTCCAATTAACATAAAATAGAATGAAAGAATCCACAGGTGCGTTTTTTCTTGGAGCTCATATATAGTGAACTCCCATATGATATGAATAGAGGGAAAAAAATCACACAAGCTGACTTTGGCAATTGACACATGTGGAACTGATTTTCTAGTCGTTTTAATGTTTATACTTCCCCATAAATAAAAGTAGAAATATATAAATGGTCATCAAATAACTTCCTCATAATTAAAGAATAAAATCCGAGATATCACTCTATTAAAGCAATTTGCTCCTGTCTACAACTCCATCCTCAAACCTTCCATCACTCGCAGTCTTTAATGATCACCGGTGTGATTCACTTGATAATAAATTCTTAAAAATTCAATTCAATGCAAACATAGGGGCCCTTAAGAGAACACACCTATGAAAGAAATTTTAAAAGCACTTAGTGTTATCACGTATGTAATCTAAAGCAATGACACGAGATTTTGCAATCTTGTAATCAACATCTAAACTTGGTTTTCGTTGACATGCTTAGATTTGGAAACTCTCTGGACCTAACCAACAAGCCGAAGGACTGATGGAACTGGTCAAATCAAGCACGACAACAATTTAGGACCGTAGCTAAACACCACATAGTTGCTTACATGCACAGAAAATCAGTGATGTGTCGACTACTAGGGCATGTTTGTAGGGTTGCAAACGGAACGGTTCCGGATCGGAACCATAGTGGGCCCGGACACGTTTCTAAATAACGGTTCCGGATCCGGTCCTGACTCGGAACCTGTTTACTTGGTCCTAAACCCGGCTCCGATAGGAAAACCCAGATCCGGGTCCACCTAGAAGACTGGAATCTAGTTCCAAAATCGATTCTAATTTATCTTTTTCCTTCATTTTTCTTAAAACAAGCATATCATTCAGCTTATAACAGTGCGTCAAAGTCTACTGCCTCTAATATTGTATATAAAAATGTCCAAGAAAAAGTTGATTTTGAGGTACAATTTGCAATATCAAACGCTCATGAGCCGGGTCCCGGGTCCACACGTCGGAACCCGTTTGGACCCGGACCCGTTTATCAATCGGAACCTAAATTAGGTTACGGACCCGGCCCCGGACCCGTTTATGAATAATCGGAACCTAAAATAGGTTCCAGACCCGGTTTTTTTACAGGTCGGAACTTTCGGGTAATCCGATACCCGTTTGCAACCCTACACGTCTGCGAGTATAGGCTTTTTTCTCTTTTTGTCCAGTTGAAATGAAGGTTTCGCTGGTTTCACGTATATTCTCAACCGTAGATATTAGGATCTTTGGTTTCTTATGGTAACAATTATGCACCCTGTATAAAAGAATCAATAATTTCGTAGAACCCAAGATACATTTAGTTTGGAAATTTCTCAGAAAATTTAGGCCGTGCATGGCCATGAGATTGTTAAACACATACATAGTTGTCATGGGCTGCATTCTCACTTTAAGACCAGCAAAAACGTTGTGCAATGCCTGGATTAAATAATATATGAAATAAGAAAGAGAAGGTTAAACGATCGTAACAGAATGGTGAGTCAAATATATGTTGAATGTAATGAAAATAGATAGAGAGCTGTCAAAAGCAGTCTAAGAATGTCTCTTCTCTTTTTCTAGGCGATTCTAACGGGAAACGCCCCATATATAGGATTCCTGCTGACCAAAAAGGCCAGACACAAGTTAGCCCTAGCTAGCGCAAGCCTTTGAGAGTCCTTTTCGCCAACTCAGATAGGCCTACTCGGGAGACGGAGAGTGGTCTAGTTCGGACTAGATCAATTTGGTTAACCTATAATCATCCTAAATTGAGGCAAGCATGCCCTTACTGAATCTATTTTTCCATGTTCCGTCCATCTTGTACTTGGTTTGAGAGAGCCCATTCCGCTGCTACCTATTCCATAGTGATACCCACACGTCACCTGCAAGGATCCGATCCAAAAAGCCCAGATGTTGCTGATTTTTAAAGTAGGATTTAGTCACGAGTGGACACAGCCCTATTCGTGGACTTCTCACTCACGAACTATTTCATATTTTGTCAGCTTACTTTACCAGTTAAGTAAAGTGAAGGGCTAATACGAGAGACATTAAAAAGATAGGGTCAAGTAAAAAAAAAATATTAGGTTTCGAATACCATCTCTTCCATGAAAAAAAAAGGTTAAAAGGACACTCTCTCATGCAAGAGAATGATAGAAAAAGACTAGGGGTGTTCGTTGACGAGGCAGGGCTATTCCGAGGAATGCCCAACAGCCACTTCTAAACTAGAAGCCTAAACCTGGCCCAAGCATGAGTCATGCCTGAAGTTGTTGGCCCGAACCCAAGCCGCATGGAAATGATGAAGCCCGAGCCCGACCTATAGAAAGAGAATTAAGCTTCTTGCCAAGTCCTAAGCCAACACAGCTGCTCTGGTCATATCACCTTCTCTTTGAGGTCATGGGCTTGAGTCCCCGCATTGCTGCTCCCTCCCTCCCTCCCTCATAAATATATATAAATATATATATTTGGGCGGGATGGGAATATCAGCTCTCAAGCACTAAGTGTAAATAAATAAATAAAAAAGAGACTGAGCACGGCCTATCTATTAATAACTGAACCCTATGCCCAAAGCCCAATCCATGAGCTCCCATAAAAAATAAAAAATAAAAAATAAAAAATAAAAAAAATGCTCTACTTTTTAACAGAAACAATAAAAATGCTACTCTCACTTTTTGATTCGAGTACACCATTACTTTTATTCTCTGTTATATTGAACAGTTACTCCACTTCACCGGTAAAGTAAATTTACGATTTATTTTATTTATTGTGATTTGATATTATTCCATCCAATTGTTATTCACACATGTCCCTCCATCATATTGTGAACTAAGCCCAGACCCGTGACCCACCAACATGTAAATGAAGGAAAAAAAGCCTAAAAAATCGTTTTGCAGGATTGCCGCCGTATGCATCCGCGGTATTCCTGCAATTTCCAGTTTTCCTCCTCTCACAGAGGAGGAAAACTGGAAATTGCGAATTTATGAGGACAAAAACTGGAAAATGGGAATTTAACGCCCATGCCAGCAGCGTTAAGCTGCGTGAGTATCCAAATAAAGTCCCAGGACCTTTCCATTTCCAATTAACATAAAATAGAATGAAAGAATCCACAGGTGCGTTTTTTCTTGGAGCTCATATATAGTGAACTCCCATATGATATGAATAGAGGGAAAAAAATCACACAAGCTGACTTTGGCAATTGACACATGTGGAACTGATTTTCTAGTCGTTTTAATGTTTATACTTCCCCATAAATAAAAGTAGAAATATATAAATGGTCATCAAATAACTTCCTCATAATTAAAGAATAAAATCCGAGATATCACTCTATTAAAGCAATTTGCTCCTGTCTACAACTCCATCCTCAAACCTTCCATCACTCGCAGTCTTTAATGATCACCGGTGTGATTCACTTGATAATAAATTCTTAAAAATTCAATTCAATGCAAACATAGGGGCCCTTAAGAGAACACACCTATGAAAGAAATTTTAAAAGCACTTAGTGTTATCACGTATGTAATCTAAAGCAATGACACGAGATTTTGCAATCTTGTAATCAACATCTAAACTTGGTTTTCGTTGACATGCTTAGATTTGGAAACTCTCTGGACCTAACCAACAAGCCGAAGGACTGATGGAACTGGTCAAATCAAGCACGACAACAATTTAGGACCGTAGCTAAACACCACATAGTTGCTTACATGCACAGAAAATCAGTGATGTGTCGACTACTAGGGCATGTTTGTAGGGTTGCAAACGGAACGGTTCCGGATCGGAACCATAGTGGGCCCGGACACGTTTCTAAATAACGGTTCCGGATCCGGTCCTGACTCGGAACCTGTTTACTTGGTCCTAAACCCGGCTCCGATAGGAAAACCCAGATCCGGGTCCACCTAGAAGACTGGAATCTAGTTCCAAAATCGATTCTAATTTATCTTTTTCCTTCATTTTTCTTAAAACAAGCATATCATTCAGCTTATAACAGTGCGTCAAAGTCTACTGCCTCTAATATTGTATATAAAAATGTCCAAGAAAAAGTTGATTTTGAGGTACAATTTGCAATATCAAACGCTCATGAGCCGGGTCCCGGGTCCACACGTCGGAACCCGTTTGGACCCGGACCCGTTTATCAATCGGAACCTAAATTAGGTTACGGACCCGGCCCCGGACCCGTTTATGAATAATCGGAACCTAAAATAGGTTCCAGACCCGGTTTTTTTACAGGTCGGAACTTTCGGGTAATCCGATACCCGTTTGCAACCCTACACGTCTGCGAGTATAGGCTTTTTTCTCTTTTTGTCCAGTTGAAATGAAGGTTTCGCTGGTTTCACGTATATTCTCAACCGTAGATATTAGGATCTTTGGTTTCTTATGGTAACAATTATGCACCCTGTATAAAAGAATCAATAATTTCGTAGAACCCAAGATACATTTAGTTTGGAAATTTCTCAGAAAATTTAGGCCGTGCATGGCCATGAGATTGTTAAACACATACATAGTTGTCATGGGCTGCATTCTCACTTTAAGACCAGCAAAAACGTTGTGCAATGCCTGGATTAAATAATATATGAAATAAGAAAGAGAAGGTTAAACGATCGTAACAGAATGGTGAGTCAAATATATGTTGAATGTAATGAAAATAGATAGAGAGCTGTCAAAAGCAGTCTAAGAATGTCTCTTCTCTTTTTCTAGGCGATTCTAACGGGAAACGCCCCATATATAGGATTCCTGCTGACCAAAAAGGCCAGACACAAGTTAGCCCTAGCTAGCGCAAGCCTTTGAGAGTCCTTTTCGCCAACTCAGATAGGCCTACTCGGGAGACGGAGAGTGGTCTAGTTCGGACTAGATCAATTTGGTTAACCTATAATCATCCTAAATTGAGGCAAGCATGCCCTTACTGAATCTATTTTTCCATGTTCCGTCCATCTTGTACTTGGTTTGAGAGAGCCCATTCCGCTGCTACCTATTCCATAGTGATACCCACACGTCACCTGCAAGGATCCGATCCAAAAAGCCCAGATGTTGCTGATTTTTAAAGTAGGATTTAGTCACGAGTGGACACAGCCCTATTCGTGGACTTCTCACTCACGAACTATTTCATATTTTGTCAGCTTACTTTACCAGTTAAGTAAAGTGAAGGGCTAATACGAGAGACATTAAAAAGATAGGGTCAAGTAAAAAAAAAATATTAGGTTTCGAATACCATCTCTTCCATGAAAAAAAAGGTTAAAAGGACACTCTCTTATGCAAGAGAATGATAGAAAAAGACTAGGGGTGTTCGTTGACGAGGCAGGGCTATTCCGAGGAATGCCCAACAGCCACTTCTAAACTAGAAGCCTAAACCTGGCCCAAGCATGAGTCATGCCTGAAGTTGTTGGCCCGAACCCAAGCCGCATGGAAATGATGAAGCCCGAGCCCGACCTATAGAAAGAGAATTAAGCTTCTTGCCAAGTCCTAAGCCAACACAGCTGCTCTGGTCATATCACCTTCTCTTTGAGGTCATGGGCTTGAGTCCCCGCATTGCTGCTCCCTCCCTCCCTCCCTCATAAATATATATAAATATATATATTTGGGCGGGATGGGAATATCAGCTCTCAAGCACTAAGTGTAAATAAATAAATAAAAAAGAGACTGAGCACGGCCTATCTATTAATAACTGAACCCTATGCCCAAAGCCCAATCCATGAGCTCCCATAAAAAATAAAAAATAAAAAATAAAAAATAAAAAAAATGCTCTACTTTTTAACAGAAACAATAAAAATGCTACTCTCACTTTTTGATTCGAGTACACCATTACTTTTATTCTCTGTTATATTGAACAGTTACTCCACTTCACCGGTAAAGTAAATTTACGATTTATTTTATTTATTGTGATTTGATATTATTCCATCCAATTGTTATTCACACATGTCCCTCCATCATATTGTGAACTAAGCCCAGACCCGTGACCCACCAACATGTAAATGAAGGAAAAAAAGCCTAAAAAATCGTTTTGCAGGATTGCCGCCGTATGCATCCGCGGTATTCCTGCAATTTCCAGTTTTCCTCCTCTCACAGAGGAGGAAAACTGGAAATTGCGAATTTATGAGGACGAAAACTGGAAAATGGGAATTTAACGCCCATGCCAGCAGCGTTAAGCTGCGTGAGTATCCAAATAAAGTCCCAGGACCTTTCCATTTCCAATTAACATAAAATAGAATGAAAGAATCCACAGGTGCGTTTTTTCTTGGAGCTCATATATAGTGAACTCCCATATGATATGAATAGAGGGAAAAAAATCACACAAGCTGACTTTGGCAATTGACACATGTGGAACTGATTTTCTAGTCGTTTTAATGTTTATACTTCCCCATAAATAAAAGTAGAAATATATAAATGGTCATCAAATAACTTCCTCATAATTAAAGAATAAAATCCGAGATATCACTCTATTAAAGCAATTTGCTCCTGTCTACAACTCCATCCTCAAACCTTCCATCACTCGCAGTCTTTAATGATCACCGGTGTGATTCACTTGATAATAAATTCTTAAAAATTCAATTCAATGCAAACATAGGGGCCCTTAAGAGAACACACCTATGAAAGAAATTTTAAAAGCACTTAGTGTTATCACGTATGTAATCTAAAGCAATGACACGAGATTTTGCAATCTTGTAATCAACATCTAAACTTGGTTTTCGTTGACATGCTTAGATTTGGAAACTCTCTGGACCTAACCAACAAGCCGAAGGACTGATGGAACTGGTCAAATCAAGCACGACAACAATTTAGGACCGTAGCTAAACACCACATAGTTGCTTACATGCACAGAAAATCAGTGATGTGTCGACTACTAGGGCATGTTTGTAGGGTTGCAAACGGAACGGTTCCGGATCGGAACCATAGTGGGCCCGGACACGTTTCTAAATAACGGTTCCGGATCCGGTCCTGACTCGGAACCTGTTTACTTGGTCCTAAACCCGGCTCCGATAGGAAAACCCAGATCCGGGTCCACCTAGAAGACTGGAATCTAGTTCCAAAATCGATTCTAATTTATCTTTTTCCTTCATTTTTCTTAAAACAAGCATATCATTCAGCTTATAACAGTGCGTCAAAGTCTACTGCCTCTAATATTGTATATAAAAATGTCCAAGAAAAAGTTGATTTTGAGGTACAATTTGCAATATCAAACGCTCATGAGCCGGGTCCCGGGTCCACATGTCGGAACCCGTTTGGACCCGGACCCGTTTATCAATCGGAACCTAAATTAGGTTACGGACCCGGCCCCGGACCCGTTTATGAATAATCGGAACCTAAAATAGGTTCCAGACCCGGTTTTTTTACAGGTCGGAACTTTCGGGTAATCGGATACCCGTTTGCAACCCTACACGTCTGCGAGTATAGGCTTTTTTCTCTTTTTGTCCAGTTGAAATGAAGGTTTCGCTGGTTTCACGTATATTCTCAACCGTAGATATTAGGATCTTTGGTTTCTTATGGTAACGATTATGCACCCTGTATAAAAGAATCAATAATTTCGTAGAACCCAAGATACATTTAGTTTGGAAATTTCTCAGAAAATTTAGGCCGTGCATGGCCATGAGATTGTTAAACACATACATAGTTGTCATGGGCTGCATTCTCACTTTAAGACCAGCAAAAACGTTGTGCAATGCCTGGATTAAATAATATATGAAATAAGAAAGAGAAGGTTAAACGATCGTAACAGAATGGTGAGTCAAATATATGTTGAATGTAATGAAAATAGATAGAGAGCTGTCAAAAGCAGTCTAAGAATGTCTCTTCTCTTTTTCTAGGCGATTCTAACGGGAAACGCCCCATATATAGGATTCCTGCTGACCAAAAAGGCCAGACACAAGTTAGCCCTAGCTAGCGCAAGCCTTTGAGAGTCCTTTTCGCCAACTCAGATAGGCCTACTCGGGAGACGGAGAGTGGTCTAGTTCGGACTAGATCAATTTGGTTAACCTATAATCATCCTAAATTGAGGCAAGCATGCCCTTACTGAATCTATTTTTCCATGTTCCGTCCATCTTGTACTTGGTTTGAGAGAGCCCATTCCGCTGCTACCTATTCCATAGTGATACCCACACGTCACCTGCAAGGATCCGATCCAAAAAGCCCAGATGTTGCTGATTTTTAAAGTAGGATTTAGTCACGAGTGGACACAGCCCTATTCGTGGACTTCTCACTCACGAACTATTTCATATTTTGTCAGCTTACTTTACCAGTTAAGTAAAGTGAAGGGCTAATACGAGAGACATTAAAAAGATAGGGTCAAGTAAAAAAAAAATATTAGGTTTCGAATACCATCTCTTCCATGAAAAAAAAGGTTAAAAGGACACTCTCTCATGCAAGAGAATGATAGAAAAAGACTAGGGGTGTTCGTTGACGAGGCAGGGCTATTCCGAGGAATGCCCAACAGCCACTTCTAAACTAGAAGCCTAAACCTGGCCCAAGCATGAGTCATGCCTGAAGTTGTTGGCCCGAACCCAAGCCGCATGGAAATGATGAAGCCCGAGCCCGACCTATAGAAAGAGAATTAAGCTTCTTGCCAAGTCCTAAGCCAACACAGCTGCTCTGGTCATATCACCTTCTCTTTGAGGTCATGGGCTTGAGTCCCCGCATTGCTGCTCCCTCCCTCCCTCCCTCATAAATATATATAAATATATATATTTGGGCGGGATGGGAATATCAGCTCTCAAGCACTAAGTGTAAATAAATAAATAAAAAAGAGACTGAGCACGGCCTATCTATTAATAACTGAACCCTATGCCCAAAGCCCAATCCATGAGCTCCCATAAAAAATAAAAAATAAAAAATAAAAAATAAAAAAAATGCTCTACTTTTTAACAGAAACAATAAAAATGCTACTCTCACTTTTTGATTCGAGTACACCATTACTTTTATTCTCTGTTATATTGAACAGTTACTCCACTTCACCGGTAAAGTAAATTTACGATTTATTTTATTTATTGTGATTTGATATTATTCCATCCAATTGTTATTCACACATGTCCCTCCATCATATTGTGAACTAAGCCCAGACCCGTGACCCACCAACATGTAAATGAAGGAAAAAAAGCCTAAAAAATCGTTTTGCAGGATTGCCGCCGTATGCATCCGCGGTATTCCTGCAATTTCCAGTTTTCCTCCTCTCACAGAGGAGGAAAACTGGAAATTGCGAATTTATGAGGACGAAAACTGGAAAATGGGAATTTAACGCCCATGCCAGCAGCGTTAAGCTGCGTGAGTATCCAAATAAAGTCCCAGGACCTTTCCATTTCCAATTAACATAAAATAGAATGAAAGAATCCACAGGTGCGTTTTTTCTTGGAGCTCATATATAGTGAACTCCCATATGATATGAATAGAGGGAAAAAAATCACACAAGCTGACTTTGGCAATTGACACATGTGGAACTGATTTTCTAGTCGTTTTAATGTTTATACTTCCCCATAAATAAAAGTAGAAATATATAAATGGTCATCAAATAACTTCCTCATAATTAAAGAATAAAATCCGAGATATCACTCTATTAAAGCAATTTGCTCCTGTCTACAACTCCATCCTCAAACCTTCCATCACTCGCAGTCTTTAATGATCACCGGTGTGATTCACTTGATAATAAATTCTTAAAAATTCAATTCAATGCAAACATAGGGGCCCTTAAGAGAACACACCTATGAAAGAAATTTTAAAAGCACTTAGTGTTATCACGTATGTAATCTAAAGCAATGACACGAGATTTTGCAATCTTGTAATCAACATCTAAACTTGGTTTTCGTTGACATGCTTAGATTTGGAAACTCTCTGGACCTAACCAACAAGCCGAAGGACTGATGGAACTGGTCAAATCAAGCACGACAACAATTTAGGACCGTAGCTAAACACCACATAGTTGCTTACATGCACAGAAAATCAGTGATGTGTCGACTACTAGGGCATGTTTGTAGGGTTGCAAACGGAACGGTTCCGGATCGGAACCATAGTGGGCCCGGACACGTTTCTAAATAACGGTTCCGGATCCGGTCCTGACTCGGAACCTGTTTACTTGGTCCTAAACCCGGCTCCGATAGGAAAACCCAGATCCGGGTCCACCTAGAAGACTGGAATCTAGTTCCAAAATCGATTCTAATTTATCTTTTTCCTTCATTTTTCTTAAAACAAGCATATCATTCAGCTTATAACAGTGCGTCAAAGTCTACTGCCTCTAATATTGTATATAAAAATGTCCAAGAAAAAGTTGATTTTGAGGTACAATTTGCAATATCAAACGCTCATGAGCCGGGTCCCGGGTCCACATGTCGGAACCCGTTTGGACCCGGACCCGTTTATCAATCGGAACCTAAATTAGGTTACGGACCCGGCCCCGGACCCGTTTATGAATAATCGGAACCTAAAATAGGTTCCAGACCCGGTTTTTTTACAGGTCGGAACTTTCGGGTAATCCGATACCCGTTTGCAACCCTACACGTCTGCGAGTATAGGCTTTTTTCTCTTTTTGTCCAGTTGAAATGAAGGTTTCGCTGGTTTCACGTATATTCTCAACCGTAGATATTAGGATCTTTGGTTTCTTATGGTAACAATTATGCACCCTGTATAAAAGAATCAATAATTTCGTAGAACCCAAGATACATTTAGTTTGGAAATTTCTCAGAAAATTTAGGCCGTGCATGGCCATGAGATTGTTAAACACATACATAGTTGTCATGGGCTGCATTCTCACTTTAAGACCAGCAAAAACGTTGTGCAATGCCTGGATTAAATAATATATGAAATAAGAAAGAGAAGGTTAAACGATCGTAACAGAATGGTGAGTCAAATATATGTTGAATGTAATGAAAATAGATAGAGAGCTGTCAAAAGCAGTCTAAGAATGTCTCTTCTCTTTTTCTAGGCGATTCTAACGGGAAACGCCCCATATATAGGATTCCTGCTGACCAAAAAGGCCAGACACAAGTTAGCCCTAGCTAGCGCAAGCCTTTGAGAGTCCTTTTCGCCAACTCAGATAGGCCTACTCGGGAGACGGAGAGTGGTCTAGTTCGGACTAGATCAATTTGGTTAACCTATAATCATCCTAAATTGAGGCAAGCATGCCCTTACTGAATCTATTTTTCCATGTTCCGTCCATCTTGTACTTGGTTTGAGAGAGCCCATTCCGCTGCTACCTATTCCATAGTGATACCCACACGTCACCTGCAAGGATCCGATCCAAAAAGCCCAGATGTTGCTGATTTTTAAAGTAGGATTTAGTCACGAGTGGACACAGCCCTATTCGTGGACTTCTCACTCACGAACTATTTCATATTTTGTCAGCTTACTTTACCAGTTAAGTAAAGTGAAGGGCTAATACGAGAGACATTAAAAAGATAGGGTCAAGTAAAAAAAAAATATTAGGTTTCGAATACCATCTCTTCCATGAAAAAAAAGGTTAAAAGGACACTCTCTCATGCAAGAGAATGATAGAAAAAGACTAGGGGTGTTCGTTGACGAGGCAGGGCTATTCCGAGGAATGCCCAACAGCCACTTCTAAACTAGAAGCCTAAACCTGGCCCAAGCATGAGTCATGCCTGAAGTTGTTGGCCCGAACCCAAGCCGCATGGAAATGATGAAGCCCGAGCCCGACCTATAGAAAGAGAATTAAGCTTCTTGCCAAGTCCTAAGCCAACACAGCTGCTCTGGTCATATCACCTTCTCTTTGAGGTCATGGGCTTGAGTCCCCGCATTGCTGCTCCCTCCCTCCCTCCCTCATAAATATATATAAATATATATATTTGGGCGGGATGGGAATATCAGCTCTCAAGCACTAAGTGTAAATAAATAAATAAAAAAGAGACTGAGCACGGCCTATCTATTAATAACTGAACCCTATGCCCAAAGCCCAATCCATGAGCTCCCATAAAAAATAAAAAATAAAAAATAAAAAATAAAAAAAATGCTCTACTTTTTAACAGAAACAATAAAAATGCTACTCTCACTTTTTGATTCGAGTACACCATTACTTTTATTCTCTGTTATATTGAACAGTTACTCCACTTCACCGGTAAAGTAAATTTACGATTTATTTTATTTATTGTGATTTGATATTATTCCATCCAATTGTTATTCACACATGTCCCTCCATCATATTGTGAACTAAGCCCAGACCCGTGACCCACCAACATGTAAATGAAGGAAAAAAAGCCTAAAAAATCGTTTTGCAGGATTGCCGCCGTATGCATCCGCGGTATTCCTGCAATTTCCAGTTTTCCTCCTCTCACAGAGGAGGAAAACTGGAAATTGCGAATTTATGAGGACGAAAACTGGAAAATGGGAATTTAACGCCCATGCCAGCAGCGTTAAGCTGCGTGAGTATCCAAATAAAGTCCCAGGACCTTTCCATTTCCAATTAACATAAAATAGAATGAAAGAATCCACAGGTGCGTTTTTTCTTGGAGCTCATATATAGTGAACTCCCATATGATATGAATAGAGGGAAAAAAATCACACAAGCTGACTTTGGCAATTGACACATGTGGAACTGATTTTCTAGTCGTTTTAATGTTTATACTTCCCCATAAATAAAAGTAGAAATATATAAATGGTCATCAAATAACTTCCTCATAATTAAAGAATAAAATCCGAGATATCACTCTATTAAAGCAATTTGCTCCTGTCTACAACTCCATCCTCAAACCTTCCATCACTCGCAGTCTTTAATGATCACCGGTGTGATTCACTTGATAATAAATTCTTAAAAATTCAATTCAATGCAAACATAGGGGCCCTTAAGAGAACACACCTATGAAAGAAATTTTAAAAGCACTTAGTGTTATCACGTATGTAATCTAAAGCAATGACACGAGATTTTGCAATCTTGTAATCAACATCTAAACTTGGTTTTCGTTGACATGCTTAGATTTGGAAACTCTCTGGACCTAACCAACAAGCCGAAGGACTGATGGAACTGGTCAAATCAAGCACGACAACAATTTAGGACCGTAGCTAAACACCACATAGTTGCTTACATGCACAGAAAATCAGTGATGTGTCGACTACTAGGGCATGTTTGTAGGGTTGCAAACGGAACGGTTCCGGATCGGAACCATAGTGGGCCCGGACACGTTTCTAAATAACGGTTCCGGATCCGGTCCTGACTCGGAACCTGTTTACTTGGTCCTAAACCCGGCTCCGATAGGAAAACCCAGATCCGGGTCCACCTAGAAGACTGGAATCTAGTTCCAAAATCGATTCTAATTTATCTTTTTCCTTCATTTTTCTTAAAACAAGCATATCATTCAGCTTATAACAGTGCGTCAAAGTCTACTGCCTCTAATATTGTATATAAAAATGTCCAAGAAAAAGTTGATTTTGAGGTACAATTTGCAATATCAAACGCTCATGAGCCGGGTCCCGGGTCCACATGTCGGAACCCGTTTGGACCCGGACCCGTTTATCAATCGGAACCTAAATTAGGTTACGGACCCGGCCCCGGACCCGTTTATGAATAATCGGAACCTAAAATAGGTTCCAGACCCGGTTTTTTTACAGGTCGGAACTTTCGGGTAATCCGATACCCGTTTGCAACCCTACACGTCTGCGAGTATAGGCTTTTTTCTCTTTTTGTCCAGTTGAAATGAAGGTTTCGCTGGTTTCACGTATATTCTCAACCGTAGATATTAGGATCTTTGGTTTCTTATGGTAACAATTATGCACCCTGTATAAAAGAATCAATAATTTCGTAGAACCCAAGATACATTTAGTTTGGAAATTTCTCAGAAAATTTAGGCCGTGCATGGCCATGAGATTGTTAAACACATACATAGTTGTCATGGGCTGCATTCTCACTTTAAGACCAGCAAAAACGTTGTGCAATGCCTGGATTAAATAATATATGAAATAAGAAAGAGAAGGTTAAACGATCGTAACAGAATGGTGAGTCAAATATATGTTGAATGTAATGAAAATAGATAGAGAGCTGTCAAAAGCAGTCTAAGAATGTCTCTTCTCTTTTTCTAGGCGATTCTAACGGGAAACGCCCCATATATAGGATTCCTGCTGACCAAAAAGGCCAGACACAAGTTAGCCCTAGCTAGCGCAAGCCTTTGAGAGTCCTTTTCGCCAACTCAGATAGGCCTACTCGGGAGACGGAGAGTGGTCTAGTTCGGACTAGATCAATTTGGTTAACCTATAATCATCCTAAATTGAGGCAAGCATGCCCTTACTGAATCTATTTTTCCATGTTCCGTCCATCTTGTACTTGGTTTGAGAGAGCCCATTCCGCTGCTACCTATTCCATAGTGATACCCACACGTCACCTGCAAGGATCCGATCCAAAAAGCCCAGATGTTGCTGATTTTTAAAGTAGGATTTAGTCACGAGTGGACACAGCCCTATTCGTGGACTTCTCACTCACGAACTATTTCATATTTTGTCAGCTTACTTTACCAGTTAAGTAAAGTGAAGGGCTAATACGAGAGACATTAAAAAGATAGGGTCAAGTAAAAAAAAAATATTAGGTTTCGAATACCATCTCTTCCATGAAAAAAAAGGTTAAAAGGACACTCTCTCATGCAAGAGAATGATAGAAAAAGACTAGGGGTGTTCGTTGACGAGGCAGGGCTATTCCAAGGAATGCCCAACAGCCACTTCTAAACTAGAAGCCTAAACCTGGCCCAAGCATGAGTCATGCCTGAAGTTGTTGGCCCGAACCCAAGCCGCATGGAAATGATGAAGCCCGAGCCCGACCTATAGAAAGAGAATTAAGCTTCTTGCCAAGTCCTAAGCCAACACAGCTGCTCTGGTCATATCACCTTCTCTTTGAGGTCATGGGCTTGAGTCCCCGCATTGCTGCTCCCTCCCTCCCTCCCTCATAAATATATATAAATATATATATTTGGGCGGGATGGGAATATCAGCTCTCAAGCACTAAGTGTAAATAAATAAATAAAAAAGAGACTGAGCACGGCCTATCTATTAATAACTGAACCCTATGCCCAAAGCCCAATCCATGAGCTCCCATAAAAAATAAAAAATAAAAAATAAAAAATAAAAAAAATGCTCTACTTTTTAACAGAAACAATAAAAATGCTACTCTCACTTTTTGATTCGAGTACACCATTACTTTTATTCTCTGTTATATTGAACAGTTACTCCACTTCACCGGTAAAGTAAATTTACGATTTATTTTATTTATTGTGATTTGATATTATTCCATCCAATTGTTATTCACACATGTCCCTCCATCATATTGTGAACTAAGCCCAGACCCGTGACCCACCAACATGTAAATGAAGGAAAAAAAGCCTAAAAAATCGTTTTGCAGGATTGCCGCCGTATGCATCCGCGGTATTCCTGCAATTTCCAGTTTTCCTCCTCTCACAGAGGAGGAAAACTGGAAATTGCGAATTTATGAGGACGAAAACTGGAAAATGGGAATTTAACGCCCATGCCAGCAGCGTTAAGCTGCGTGAGTATCCAAATAAAGTCCCAGGACCTTTCCATTTCCAATTAACATAAAATAGAATGAAAGAATCCACAGGTGCGTTTTTTCTTGGAGCTCATATATAGTGAACTCCCATATGATATGAATAGAGGGAAAAAAATCACACAAGCTGACTTTGGCAATTGACACATGTGGAACTGATTTTCTAGTCGTTTTAATGTTTATACTTCCCCATAAATAAAAGTAGAAATATATAAATGGTCATCAAATAACTTCCTCATAATTAAAGAATAAAATCCGAGATATCACTCTATTAAAGCAATTTGCTCCTGTCTACAACTCCATCCTCAAACCTTCCATCACTCGCAGTCTTTAATGATCACCGGTGTGATTCACTTGATAATAAATTCTTAAAAATTCAATTCAATGCAAACATAGGGGCCCTTAAGAGAACACACCTATGAAAGAAATTTTAAAAGCACTTAGTGTTATCACGTATGTAATCTAAAGCAATGACACGAGATTTTGCAATCTTGTAATCAACATCTAAACTTGGTTTTCGTTGACATGCTTAGATTTGGAAACTCTCTGGACCTAACCAACAAGCCGAAGGACTGATGGAACTGGTCAAATCAAGCACGACAACAATTTAGGACCGTAGCTAAACACCACATAGTTGCTTACATGCACAGAAAATCAGTGATGTGTCGACTACTAGGGCATGTTTGTAGGGTTGCAAACGGAACGGTTCCGGATCGGAACCATAGTGGGCCCGGACACGTTTCTAAATAACGGTTCCGGATCCGGTCCTGACTCGGAACCTGTTTACTTGGTCCTAAACCCGGCTCCGATAGGAAAACCCAGATCCGGGTCCACCTAGAAGACTGGAATCTAGTTCCAAAATCGATTCTAATTTATCTTTTTCCTTCATTTTTCTTAAAACAAGCATATCATTCAGCTTATAACAGTGCGTCAAAGTCTACTGCCTCTAATATTGTATATAAAAATGTCCAAGAAAAAGTTGATTTTGAGGTACAATTTGCAATATCAAACGCTCATGAGCCGGGTCCCGGGTCCACATGTCGGAACCCGTTTGGACCCGGACCCGTTTTATCAATCGGAACCTAAATTAGGTTACGGACCCGGCCCCGGACCCGTTTATGAATAATCGGAACCTAAAATAGGTTCCAGACCCGGTTTTTTTACAGGTCGGAACTTTCGGGTAATCGGATACCCGTTTGCAACCCTACACGTCTGCGAGTATAGGCTTTTTTCTCTTTTTGTCCAGTTGAAATGAAGGTTTCGCTGGTTTCACGTATATTCTCAACCGTAGATATTAGGATCTTTGGTTTCTTATGGTAACAATTATGCACCCTGTATAAAAGAATCAATAATTTCGTAGAACCCAAGATACATTTAGTTTGGAAATTTCTCAGAAAATTTAGGCCGTGCATGGCCATGAGATTGTTAAACACATACATAGTTGTCATGGGCTGCATTCTCACTTTAAGACCAGCAAAAACGTTGTGCAATGCCTGGATTAAATAATATATGAAATAAGAAAGAGAAGGTTAAACGATCGTAACAGAATGGTGAGTCAAATATATGTTGAATGTAATGAAAATAGATAGAGAGCTGTCAAAAGCAGTCTAAGAATGTCTCTTCTCTTTTTCTAGGCGATTCTAACGGGAAACGCCCCATATATAGGATTCCTGCTGACCAAAAAGGCCAGACACAAGTTAGCCCTAGCTAGCGCAAGCCTTTGAGAGTCCTTTTCGCCAACTCAGATAGGCCTACTCGGGAGACGGAGAGTGGTCTAGTTCGGACTAGATCAATTTGGTTAACCTATAATCATCCTAAATTGAGGCAAGCATGCCCTTACTGAATCTATTTTTCCATGTTCCGTCCATCTTGTACTTGGTTTGAGAGAGCCCATTCCGCTGCTACCTATTCCATAGTGATACCCACACGTCACCTGCAAGGATCCGATCCAAAAAGCCCAGATGTTGCTGATTTTTAAAGTAGGATTTAGTCACGAGTGGACACAGCCCTATTCGTGGACTTCTCACTCACGAACTATTTCATATTTTGTCAGCTTACTTTACCAGTTAAGTAAAGTGAAGGGCTAATACGAGAGACATTAAAAAGATAGGGTCAAGTAAAAAAAAAATATTAGGTTTCGAATACCATCTCTTCCATGAAAAAAAAGGTTAAAAGGACACTCTCTCATGCAAGAGAATGATAGAAAAAGACTAGGGGTGTTCGTTGACGAGGCAGGGCTATTCCGAGGAATGCCCAACAGCCACTTCTAAACTAGAAGCCTAAACCTGGCCCAAGCATGAGTCATGCCTGAAGTTGTTGGCCCGAACCCAAGCCGCATGGAAATGATGAAGCCCGAGCCCGACCTATAGAAAGAGAATTAAGCTTCTTGCCAAGTCCTAAGCCAACACAGCTGCTCTGGTCATATCACCTTCTCTTTGAGGTCATGGGCTTGAGTCCCCGCATTGCTGCTCCCTCCCTCCCTCCCTCATAAATATATATAAATATATATATTTGGGCGGGATGGGAATATCAGCTCTCAAGCACTAAGTGTAAATAAATAAATAAAAAAGAGACTGAGCACGGCCTATCTATTAATAACTGAACCCTATGCCCAAAGCCCAATCCATGAGCTCCCATAAAAAATAAAAAATAAAAAATAAAAAATAAAAAAAATGCTCTACTTTTTAACAGAAACAATAAAAATGCTACTCTCACTTTTTGATTCGAGTACACCATTACTTTTATTCTCTGTTATATTGAACAGTTACTCCACTTCACCGGTAAAGTAAATTTACGATTTATTTTATTTATTGTGATTTGATATTATTCCATCCAATTGTTATTCACACATGTCCCTCCATCATATTGTGAACTAAGCCCAGACCCGTGACCCACCAACATGTAAATGAAGGAAAAAAAGCCTAAAAAATCGTTTTGCAGGATTGCCGCCGTATGCATCCGCGGTATTCCTGCAATTTCCAGTTTTCCTCCTCTCACAGAGGAGGAAAACTGGAAATTGCGAATTTATGAGGACGAAAACTGGAAAATGGGAATTTAACGCCCATGCCAGCAGCGTTAAGCTGCGTGAGTATCCAAATAAAGTCCCAGGACCTTTCCATTTCCAATTAACATAAAATAGAATGAAAGAATCCACAGGTGCGTTTTTTCTTGGAGCTCATATATAGTGAACTCCCATATGATATGAATAGAGGGAAAAAAATCACACAAGCTGACTTTGGCAATTGACACATGTGGAACTGATTTTCTAGTCGTTTTAATGTTTATACTTCCCCATAAATAAAAGTAGAAATATATAAATGGTCATCAAATAACTTCCTCATAATTAAAGAATAAAATCCGAGATATCACTCTATTAAAGCAATTTGCTCCTGTCTACAACTCCATCCTCAAACCTTCCATCACTCGCAGTCTTTAATGATCACCGGTGTGATTCACTTGATAATAAATTCTTAAAAATTCAATTCAATGCAAACATAGGGGCCCTTAAGAGAACACACCTATGAAAGAAATTTTAAAAGCACTTAGTGTTATCACGTATGTAATCTAAAGCAATGACACGAGATTTTGCAATCTTGTAATCAACATCTAAACTTGGTTTTCGTTGACATGCTTAGATTTGGAAACTCTCTGGACCTAACCAACAAGCCGAAGGACTGATGGAACTGGTCAAATCAAGCACGACAACAATTTAGGACCGTAGCTAAACACCACATAGTTGCTTACATGCACAGAAAATCAGTGATGTGTCGACTACTAGGGCATGTTTGTAGGGTTGCAAACGGAACGGTTCCGGATCGGAACCATAGTGGGCCCGGACACGTTTCTAAATAACGGTTCCGGATCCGGTCCTGACTCGGAACCTGTTTACTTGGTCCTAAACCCGGCTCCGATAGGAAAACCCAGATCCGGGTCCACCTAGAAGACTGGAATCTAGTTCCAAAATCGATTCTAATTTATCTTTTTCCTTCATTTTTCTTAAAACAAGCATATCATTCAGCTTATAACAGTGCGTCAAAGTCTACTGCCTCTAATATTGTATATAAAAATGTCCAAGAAAAAGTTGATTTTGAGGTACAATTTGCAATATCAAACGCTCATGAGCCGGGTCCCGGGTCCACATGTCGGAACCCGTTTGGACCCGGACCCGTTTTATCAATCGGAACCTAAATTAGGTTACGGACCCGGCCCCGGACCCGTTTATGAATAATCGGAACCTAAAATAGGTTCCAGACCCGGTTTTTTTACAGGTCGGAACTTTCGGGTAATCGGATACCCGTTTGCAACCCTACACGTCTGCGAGTATAGGCTTTTTTCTCTTTTTGTCCAGTTGAAATGAAGGTTTCGCTGGTTTCACGTATATTCTCAACCGTAGATATTAGGATCTTTGGTTTCTTATGGTAACAATTATGCACCCTGTATAAAAGAATCAATAATTTCGTAGAACCCAAGATACATTTAGTTTGGAAATTTCTCAGAAAATTTAGGCCGTGCATGGCCATGAGATTGTTAAACACATACATAGTTGTCATGGGCTGCATTCTCACTTTAAGACCAGCAAAAACGTTGTGCAATGCCTGGATTAAATAATATATGAAATAAGAAAGAGAAGGTTAAACGATCGTAACAGAATGGTGAGTCAAATATATGTTGAATGTAATGAAAATAGATAGAGAGCTGTCAAAAGCAGTCTAAGAATGTCTCTTCTCTTTTTCTAGGCGATTCTAACGGGAAACGCCCCATATATAGGATTCCTGCTGACCAAAAAGGCCAGACACAAGTTAGCCCTAGCTAGCGCAAGCCTTTGAGAGTCCTTTTCGCCAACTCAGATAGGCCTACTCGGGAGACGGAGAGTGGTCTAGTTCGGACTAGATCAATTTGGTTAACCTATAATCATCCTAAATTGAGGCAAGCATGCCCTTACTGAATCTATTTTTCCATGTTCCGTCCATCTTGTACTTGGTTTGAGAGAGCCCATTCCGCTGCTACCTATTCCATAGTGATACCCACACGTCACCTGCAAGGATCCGATCCAAAAAGCCCAGATGTTGCTGATTTTTAAAGTAGGATTTAGTCACGAGTGGACACAGCCCTATTCGTGGACTTCTCACTCACGAACTATTTCATATTTTGTCAGCTTACTTTACCAGTTAAGTAAAGTGAAGGGCTAATACGAGAGACATTAAAAAGATAGGGTCAAGTAAAAAAAAAATATTAGGTTTCGAATACCATCTCTTCCATGAAAAAAAAGGTTAAAAGGACACTCTCTCATGCAAGAGAATGATAGAAAAAGACTAGGGGTGTTCGTTGACGAGGCAGGGCTATTCCGAGGAATGCCCAACAGCCACTTCTAAACTAGAAGCCTAAACCTGGCCCAAGCATGAGTCATGCCTGAAGTTGTTGGCCCGAACCCAAGCCGCATGGAAATGATGAAGCCCGAGCCCGACCTATAGAAAGAGAATTAAGCTTCTTGCCAAGTCCTAAGCCAACACAGCTGCTCTGGTCATATCACCTTCTCTTTGAGGTCATGGGCTTGAGTCCCCGCATTGCTGCTCCCTCCCTCCCTCCCTCATAAATATATATAAATATATATATTTGGGCGGGATGGGAATATCAGCTCTCAAGCACTAAGTGTAAATAAATAAATAAAAAAGAGACTGAGCACGGCCTATCTATTAATAACTGAACCCTATGCCCAAAGCCCAATCCATGAGCTCCCATAAAAAATAAAAAATAAAAAATAAAAAATAAAAAAAATGCTCTACTTTTTAACAGAAACAATAAAAATGCTACTCTCACTTTTTGATTCGAGTACACCATTACTTTTATTCTCTGTTATATTGAACAGTTACTCCACTTCACCGGTAAAGTAAATTTACGATTTATTTTATTTATTGTGATTTGATATTATTCCATCCAATTGTTATTCACACATGTCCCTCCATCATATTGTGAACTAAGCCCAGACCCGTGACCCACCAACATGTAAATGAAGGAAAAAAAGCCTAAAAAATCGTTTTGCAGGATTGCCGCCGTATGCATCCGCGGTATTCCTGCAATTTCCAGTTTTCCTCCTCTCACAGAGGAGGAAAACTGGAAATTGCGAATTTATGAGGACGAAAACTGGAAAATGGGAATTTAACGCCCATGCCAGCAGCGTTAAGCTGCGTGAGTATCCAAATAAAGTCCCAGGACCTTTCCATTTCCAATTAACATAAAATAGAATGAAAGAATCCACAGGTGCGTTTTTTCTTGGAGCTCATATATAGTGAACTCCCATATGATATGAATAGAGGGAAAAAAATCACACAAGCTGACTTTGGCAATTGACACATGTGGAACTGATTTTCTAGTCGTTTTAATGTTTATACTTCCCCATAAATAAAAGTAGAAATATATAAATGGTCATCAAATAACTTCCTCATAATTAAAGAATAAAATCCGAGATATCACTCTATTAAAGCAATTTGCTCCTGTCTACAACTCCATCCTCAAACCTTCCATCACTCGCAGTCTTTAATGATCACCGGTGTGATTCACTTGATAATAAATTCTTAAAAATTCAATTCAATGCAAACATAGGGGCCCTTAAGAGAACACACCTATGAAAGAAATTTTAAAAGCACTTAGTGTTATCACGTATGTAATCTAAAGCAATGACACGAGATTTTGCAATCTTGTAATCAACATCTAAACTTGGTTTTCGTTGACATGCTTAGATTTGGAAACTCTCTGGACCTAACCAACAAGCCGAAGGACTGATGGAACTGGTCAAATCAAGCACGACAACAATTTAGGACCGTAGCTAAACACCACATAGTTGCTTACATGCACAGAAAATCAGTGATGTGTCGACTACTAGGGCATGTTTGTAGGGTTGCAAACGGAACGGTTCCGGATCGGAACCATAGTGGGCCCGGACACGTTTCTAAATAACGGTTCCGGATCCGGTCCTGACTCGGAACCTGTTTACTTGGTCCTAAACCCGGCTCCGATAGGAAAACCCAGATCCGGGTCCACCTAGAAGACTGGAATCTAGTTCCAAAATCGATTCTAATTTATCTTTTTCCTTCATTTTTCTTAAAACAAGCATATCATTCAGCTTATAACAGTGCGTCAAAGTCTACTGCCTCTAATATTGTATATAAAAATGTCCAAGAAAAAGTTGATTTTGAGGTACAATTTGCAATATCAAACGCTCATGAGCCGGGTCCCGGGTCCACATGTCGGAACCCGTTTGGACCCGGACCCGTTTTATCAATCGGAACCTAAATTAGGTTACGGACCCGGCCCCGGACCCGTTTATGAATAATCGGAACCTAAAATAGGTTCCAGACCCGGTTTTTTTACAGGTCGGAACTTTCGGGTAATCGGATACCCGTTTGCAACCCTACACGTCTGCGAGTATAGGCTTTTTTCTCTTTTTGTCCAGTTGAAATGAAGGTTTCGCTGGTTTCACGTATATTCTCAACCGTAGATATTAGGATCTTTGGTTTCTTATGGTAACAATTATGCACCCTGTATAAAAGAATCAATAATTTCGTAGAACCCAAGATACATTTAGTTTGGAAATTTCTCAGAAAATTTAGGCCGTGCATGGCCATGAGATTGTTAAACACATACATAGTTGTCATGGGCTGCATTCTCACTTTAAGACCAGCAAAAACGTTGTGCAATGCCTGGATTAAATAATATATGAAATAAGAAAGAGAAGGTTAAACGATCGTAACAGAATGGTGAGTCAAATATATGTTGAATGTAATGAAAATAGATAGAGAGCTGTCAAAAGCAGTCTAAGAATGTCTCTTCTCTTTTTCTAGGCGATTCTAACGGGAAACGCCCCATATATAGGATTCCTGCTGACCAAAAAGGCCAGACACAAGTTAGCCCTAGCTAGCGCAAGCCTTTGAGAGTCCTTTTCGCCAACTCAGATAGGCCTACTCGGGAGACGGAGAGTGGTCTAGTTCGGACTAGATCAATTTGGTTAACCTATAATCATCCTAAATTGAGGCAAGCATGCCCTTACTGAATCTATTTTTCCATGTTCCGTCCATCTTGTACTTGGTTTGAGAGAGCCCATTCCGCTGCTACCTATTCCATAGTGATACCCACACGTCACCTGCAAGGATCCGATCCAAAAAGCCCAGATGTTGCTGATTTTTAAAGTAGGATTTAGTCACGAGTGGACACAGCCCTATTCGTGGACTTCTCACTCACGAACTATTTCATATTTTGTCAGCTTACTTTACCAGTTAAGTAAAGTGAAGGGCTAATACGAGAGACATTAAAAAGATAGGGTCAAGTAAAAAAAAAATATTAGGTTTCGAATACCATCTCTTCCATGAAAAAAAAAGGTTAAAAGGACACTCTCTCATGCAAGAGAATGATAGAAAAAGACTAGGGGTGTTCGTTGACGAGGCAGGGCTATTCCGAGGAATGCCCAACAGCCACTTCTAAACTAGAAGCCTAAACCTGGCCCAAGCATGAGTCATGCCTGAAGTTGTTGGCCCGAACCCAAGCCGCATGGAAATGATGAAGCCCGAGCCCGACCTATAGAAAGAGAATTAAGCTTCTTGCCAAGTCCTAAGCCAACACAGCTGCTCTGGTCATATCACCTTCTCTTTGAGGTCATGGGCTTGAGTCCCCGCATTGCTGCTCCCTCCCTCCCTCCCTCATAAATATATATAAATATATATATTTGGGCGGGATGGGAATATCAGCTCTCAAGCACTAAGTGTAAATAAATAAATAAAAAAGAGACTGAGCACGGCCTATCTATTAATAACTGAACCCTATGCCCAAAGCCCAATCCATGAGCTCCCATAAAAAATAAAAAATAAAAAATAAAAAATAAAAAAAATGCTCTACTTTTTAACAGAAACAATAAAAATGCTACTCTCACTTTTTGATTCGAGTACACCATTACTTTTATTCTCTGTTATATTGAACAGTTACTCCACTTCACCGGTAAAGTAAATTTACGATTTATTTTATTTATTGTGATTTGATATTATTCCATCCAATTGTTATTCACACATGTCCCTCCATCATATTGTGAACTAAGCCCAGACCCGTGACCCACCAACATGTAAATGAAGGAAAAAAAGCCTAAAAAATCGTTTTGCAGGATTGCCGCCGTATGCATCCGCGGTATTCCTGCAATTTCCAGTTTTCCTCCTCTCACAGAGGAGGAAAACTGGAAATTGCGAATTTATGAGGACGAAAACTGGAAAATGGGAATTTAACGCCCATGCCAGCAGCGTTAAGCTGCGTGAGTATCCAAATAAAGTCCCAGGACCTTTCCATTTCCAATTAACATAAAATAGAATGAAAGAATCCACAGGTGCGTTTTTTCTTGGAGCTCATATATAGTGAACTCCCATATGATATGAATAGAGGGAAAAAAATCACACAAGCTGACTTTGGCAATTGACACATGTGGAACTGATTTTCTAGTCGTTTTAATGTTTATACTTCCCCATAAATAAAAGTAGAAATATATAAATGGTCATCAAATAACTTCCTCATAATTAAAGAATAAAATCCGAGATATCACTCTATTAAAGCAATTTGCTCCTGTCTACAACTCCATCCTCAAACCTTCCATCACTCGCAGTCTTTAATGATCACCGGTGTGATTCACTTGATAATAAATTCTTAAAAATTCAATTCAATGCAAACATAGGGGCCCTTAAGAGAACACACCTATGAAAGAAATTTTAAAAGCACTTAGTGTTATCACGTATGTAATCTAAAGCAATGACACGAGATTTTGCAATCTTGTAATCAACATCTAAACTTGGTTTTCGTTGACATGCTTAGATTTGGAAACTCTCTGGACCTAACCAACAAGCCGAAGGACTGATGGAACTGGTCAAATCAAGCACGACAACAATTTAGGACCGTAGCTAAACACCACATAGTTGCTTACATGCACAGAAAATCAGTGATGTGTCGACTACTAGGGCATGTTTGTAGGGTTGCAAACGGAACGGTTCCGGATCGGAACCATAGTGGGCCCGGACACGTTTCTAAATAACGGTTCCGGATCCGGTCCTGACTCGGAACCTGTTTACTTGGTCCTAAACCCGGCTCCGATAGGAAAACCCAGATCCGGGTCCACCTAGAAGACTGGAATCTAGTTCCAAAATCGATTCTAATTTATCTTTTTCCTTCATTTTTCTTAAAACAAGCATATCATTCAGCTTATAACAGTGCGTCAAAGTCTACTGCCTCTAATATTGTATATAAAAATGTCCAAGAAAAAGTTGATTTTGAGGTACAATTTGCAATATCAAACGCTCATGAGCCGGGTCCCGGGTCCACATGTCGGAACCCGTTTGGACCCGGACCCGTTTTATCAATCGGAACCTAAATTAGGTTACGGACCCGGCCCCGGACCCGTTTATGAATAATCGGAACCTAAAATAGGTTCCAGACCCGGTTTTTTTACAGGTCGGAACTTTCGGGTAATCGGATACCCGTTTGCAACCCTACACGTCTGCGAGTATAGGCTTTTTTCTCTTTTTGTCCAGTTGAAATGAAGGTTTCGCTGGTTTCACGTATATTCTCAACCGTAGATATTAGGATCTTTGGTTTCTTATGGTAACAATTATGCACCCTGTATAAAAGAATCAATAATTTCGTAGAACCCAAGATACATTTAGTTTGGAAATTTCTCAGAAAATTTAGGCCGTGCATGGCCATGAGATTGTTAAACACATACATAGTTGTCATGGGCTGCATTCTCACTTTAAGACCAGCAAAAACGTTGTGCAATGCCTGGATTAAATAATATATGAAATAAGAAAGAGAAGGTTAAACGATCGTAACAGAATGGTGAGTCAAATATATGTTGAATGTAATGAAAATAGATAGAGAGCTGTCAAAAGCAGTCTAAGAATGTCTCTTCTCTTTTTCTAGGCGATTCTAACGGGAAACGCCCCATATATAGGATTCCTGCTGACCAAAAAGGCCAGACACAAGTTAGCCCTAGCTAGCGCAAGCCTTTGAGAGTCCTTTTCGCCAACTCAGATAGGCCTACTCGGGAGACGGAGAGTGGTCTAGTTCGGACTAGATCAATTTGGTTAACCTATAATCATCCTAAATTGAGGCAAGCATGCCCTTACTGAATCTATTTTTCCATGTTCCGTCCATCTTGTACTTGGTTTGAGAGAGCCCATTCCGCTGCTACCTATTCCATAGTGATACCCACACGTCACCTGCAAGGATCCGATCCAAAAAGCCCAGATGTTGCTGATTTTTAAAGTAGGATTTAGTCACGAGTGGACACAGCCCTATTCGTGGACTTCTCACTCACGAACTATTTCATATTTTGTCAGCTTACTTTACCAGTTAAGTAAAGTGAAGGGCTAATACGAGAGACATTAAAAAGATAGGGTCAAGTAAAAAAAAAATATTAGGTTTCGAATACCATCTCTTCCATGAAAAAAAAAGGTTAAAAGGACACTCTCTCATGCAAGAGAATGATAGAAAAAGACTAGGGGTGTTCGTTGACGAGGCAGGGCTATTCCGAGGAATGCCCAACAGCCACTTCTAAACTAGAAGCCTAAACCTGGCCCAAGCATGAGTCATGCCTGAAGTTGTTGGCCCGAACCCAAGCCGCATGGAAATGATGAAGCCCGAGCCCGACCTATAGAAAGAGAATTAAGCTTCTTGCCAAGTCCTAAGCCAACACAGCTGCTCTGGTCATATCACCTTCTCTTTGAGGTCATGGGCTTGAGTCCCCGCATTGCTGCTCCCTCCCTCCCTCCCTCATAAATATATATAAATATATATATTTGGGCGGGATGGGAATATCAGCTCTCAAGCACTAAGTGTAAATAAATAAATAAAAAAGAGACTGAGCACGGCCTATCTATTAATAACTGAACCCTATGCCCAAAGCCCAATCCATGAGCTCCCATAAAAAATAAAAAATAAAAAATAAAAAATAAAAAAAATGCTCTACTTTTTAACAGAAACAATAAAAATGCTACTCTCACTTTTTGATTCGAGTACACCATTACTTTTATTCTCTGTTATATTGAACAGTTACTCCACTTCACCGGTAAAGTAAATTTACGATTTATTTTATTTATTGTGATTTGATATTATTCCATCCAATTGTTATTCACACATGTCCCTCCATCATATTGTGAACTAAGCCCAGACCCGTGACCCACCAACATGTAAATGAAGGAAAAAAAGCCTAAAAAATCGTTTTGCAGGATTGCCGCCGTATGCATCCGCGGTATTCCTGCAATTTCCAGTTTTCCTCCTCTCACAGAGGAGGAAAACTGGAAATTGCGAATTTATGAGGACGAAAACTGGAAAATGGGAATTTAACGCCCATGCCAGCAGCGTTAAGCTGCGTGAGTATCCAAATAAAGTCCCAGGACCTTTCCATTTCCAATTAACATAAAATAGAATGAAAGAATCCACAGGTGCGTTTTTTCTTGGAGCTCATATATAGTGAACTCCCATATGATATGAATAGAGGGAAAAAAATCACACAAGCTGACTTTGGCAATTGACACATGTGGAACTGATTTTCTAGTCGTTTTAATGTTTATACTTCCCCATAAATAAAAGTAGAAATATATAAATGGTCATCAAATAACTTCCTCATAATTAAAGAATAAAATCCGAGATATCACTCTATTAAAGCAATTTGCTCCTGTCTACAACTCCATCCTCAAACCTTCCATCACTCGCAGTCTTTAATGATCACCGGTGTGATTCACTTGATAATAAATTCTTAAAAATTCAATTCAATGCAAACATAGGGGCCCTTAAGAGAACACACCTATGAAAGAAATTTTAAAAGCACTTAGTGTTATCACGTATGTAATCTAAAGCAATGACACGAGATTTTGCAATCTTGTAATCAACATCTAAACTTGGTTTTCGTTGACATGCTTAGATTTGGAAACTCTCTAGACCTAACCAACAAGCCGAAGGACTGATGGAACTGGTCAAATCAAGCACGACAACAATTTAGGACCGTAGCTAAACACCACATAGTTGCTTACATGCACAGAAAATCAGTGATGTGTCGACTACTAGGGCATGTTTGTAGGGTTGCAAACGGAACGGTTCCGGATCGGAACCATAGTGGGCCCGGACACGTTTCTAAATAACGGTTCCGGATCCGGTCCTGACTCGGAACCTGTTTACTTGGTCCTAAACCCGGCTCCGATAGGAAAACCCAGATCCGGGTCCACCTAGAAGACTGGAATCTAGTTCCAAAATCGATTCTAATTTATCTTTTTCCTTCATTTTTCTTAAAACAAGCATATCATTCAGCTTATAACAGTGCGTCAAAGTCTACTGCCTCTAATATTGTATATAAAAATGTCCAAGAAAAAGTTGATTTTGAGGTACAATTTGCAATATCAAACGCTCATGAGCCGGGTCCCGGGTCCACATGTCGGAACCCGTTTGGACCCGGACCCGTTTATCAATCGGAACCTAAATTAGGTTACGGACCCGGCCCCGGACCCGTTTATGAATAATCGGAACCTAAAATAGGTTCCAGACCCGGTTTTTTTACAGGTCGGAACTTTCGGGTAATCGGATACCCGTTTGCAACCCTACACGTCTGCGAGTATAGGCTTTTTTCTCTTTTTGTCCAGTTGAAATGAAGGTTTCGCTGGTTTCACGTATATTCTCAACCGTAGATATTAGGATCTTTGGTTTCTTATGGTAACAATTATGCACCCTGTATAAAAGAATCAATAATTTCGTAGAACCCAAGATACATTTAGTTTGGAAATTTCTCAGAAAATTTAGGCCGTGCATGGCCATGAGATTGTTAAACACATACATAGTTGTCATGGGCTGCATTCTCACTTTAAGACCAGCAAAAACGTTGTGCAATGCCTGGATTAAATAATATATGAAATAAGAAAGAGAAGGTTAAACGATCGTAACAGAATGGTGAGTCAAATATATGTTGAATGTAATGAAAATAGATAGAGAGCTGTCAAAAGCAGTCTAAGAATGTCTCTTCTCTTTTTCTAGGCGATTCTAACGGGAAACGCCCCATATATAGGATTCCTGCTGACCAAAAAGGCCAGACACAAGTTAGCCCTAGCTAGCGCAAGCCTTTGAGAGTCCTTTTCGCCAACTCAGATAGGCCTACTCGGGAGACGGAGAGTGGTCTAGTTCGGACTAGATCAATTTGGTTAACCTATAATCATCCTAAATTGAGGCAAGCATGCCCTTACTGAATCTATTTTTCCATGTTCCGTCCATCTTGTACTTGGTTTGAGAGAGCCCATTCCGCTGCTACCTATTCCATAGTGATACCCACACGTCACCTGCAAGGATCCGATCCAAAAAGCCCAGATGTTGCTGATTTTTAAAGTAGGATTTAGTCACGAGTGGACACAGCCCTATTCGTGGACTTCTCACTCACGAACTATTTCATATTTTGTCAGCTTACTTTACCAGTTAAGTAAAGTGAAGGGCTAATACGAGAGACATTAAAAAGATAGGGTCAAGTAAAAAAAAAATATTAGGTTTCGAATACCATCTCTTCCATGAAAAAAAAAGGTTAAAAGGACACTCTCTCATGCAAGAGAATGATAGAAAAAGACTAGGGGTGTTCGTTGACGAGGCAGGGCTATTCCGAGGAATGCCCAACAGCCACTTCTAAACTAGAAGCCTAAACCTGGCCCAAGCATGAGTCATGCCTGAAGTTGTTGGCCCGAACCCAAGCCGCATGGAAATGATGAAGCCCGAGCCCGACCTATAGAAAGAGAATTAAGCTTCTTGCCAAGTCCTAAGCCAACACAGCTGCTCTGGTCATATCACCTTCTCTTTGAGGTCATGGGCTTGAGTCCCCGCATTGCTGCTCCCTCCCTCCCTCCCTCATAAATATATATAAATATATATATTTGGGCGGGATGGGAATATCAGCTCTCAAGCACTAAGTGTAAATAAATAAATAAAAAAGAGACTGAGCACGGCCTATCTATTAATAACTGAACCCTATGCCCAAAGCCCAATCCATGAGCTCCCATAAAAAATAAAAAATAAAAAATAAAAAATAAAAAAAATGCTCTACTTTTTAACAGAAACAATAAAAATGCTACTCTCACTTTTTGATTCGAGTACACCATTACTTTTATTCTCTGTTATATTGAACAGTTACTCCACTTCACCGGTAAAGTAAATTTACGATTTATTTTATTTATTGTGATTTGATATTATTCCATCCAATTGTTATTCACACATGTCCCTCCATCATATTGTGAACTAAGCCCAGACCCGTGACCCACCAACATGTAAATGAAGGAAAAAAAGCCTAAAAAATCGTTTTGCAGGATTGCCGCCGTATGCATCCGCGGTATTCCTGCAATTTCCAGTTTTCCTCCTCTCACAGAGGAGGAAAACTGGAAATTGCGAATTTATGAGGACGAAAACTGGAAAATGGTAATTTAACGCCCATGCCAGCAGCGTTAAGCTGCGTGAGTATCCAAATAAAGTCCCAGGACCTTTCCATTTCCAATTAACATAAAATAGAATGAAAGAATCCACAGGTGCGTTTTTTCTTGGAGCTCATATATAGTGAACTCCCATATGATATGAATAGAGGGAAAAAAATCACACAAGCTGACTTTGGCAATTGACACATGTGGAACTGATTTTCTAGTCGTTTTAATGTTTATACTTCCCCATAAATAAAAGTAGAAATATATAAATGGTCATCAAATAACTTCCTCATAATTAAAGAATAAAATCCGAGATATCACTCTATTAAAGCAATTTGCTCCTGTCTACAACTCCATCCTCAAACCTTCCATCACTCGCAGTCTTTAGTGATCACCGGTGTGATTCACTTGATAATAAATTCTTAAAAATTCAATTCAATGCAAACATAGGGGCCCTTAAGAGAACACACCTATGAAAGAAATTTTAAAAGCACTTAGTGTTATCACGTATGTAATCTAAAGCAATGACACGAGATTTTGCAATCTTGTAATCAACATCTAAACTTGGTTTTCGTTGACATGCTTAGATTTGGAAACTCTCTGGACCTAACCAACAAGCCGAAGGACTGATGGAACTGGTCAAATCAAGCACGACAACAATTTAGGACCGTAGCTAAACACCACATAGTTGCTTACATGCACAGAAAATCAGTGATGTGTCGACTACTAGGGCATGTTTGTAGGGTTGCAAACGGAACGGTTCCGGATCGGAACCATAGTGGGCCCGGACACGTTTCTAAATAACGGTTCCGGATCCGGTCCTGACTCGGAACCTGTTTACTTGGTCCTAAACCCGGCTCCGATAGGAAAACCCAGATCCGGGTCCACCTAGAAGACTGGAATCTAGTTCCAAAATCGATTCTAATTTATCTTTTTCCTTCATTTTTCTTAAAACAAGCATATCATTCAGCTTATAACAGTGCGTCAAAGTCTACTGCCTCTAATATTGTATATAAAAATGTCCAAGAAAAAGTTGATTTTGAGGTACAATTTGCAATATCAAACGCTCATGAGCCGGGTCCCGGGTCCACATGTCGGAACCCGTTTGGACCCGGACCCGTTTATCAATCGGAACCTAAATTAGGTTACGGACCCGGCCCCGGACCCGTTTATGAATAATCGGAACCTAAAATAGGTTCCAGACCCGGTTTTTTTACAGGTCGGAACTTTCGGGTAATCGGATACCCGTTTGCAACCCTACACGTCTGCGAGTATAGGCTTTTTTCTCTTTTTGTCCAGTTGAAATGAAGGTTTCGCTGGTTTCACGTATATTCTCAACCGTAGATATTAGGATCTTTGGTTTCTTATGGTAACAATTATGCACCCTGTATAAAAGAATCAATAATTTCGTAGAACCCAAGATACATTTAGTTTGGAAATTTCTCAGAAAATTTAGGCCGTGCATGGCCATGAGATTGTTAAACACATACATAGTTGTCATGGGCTGCATTCTCACTTTAAGACCAGCAAAAACGTTGTGCAATGCCTGGATTAAATAATATATGAAATAAGAAAGAGAAGGTTAAACGATCGTAACAGAATGGTGAGTCAAATATATGTTGAATGTAATGAAAATAGATAGAGAGCTGTCAAAAGCAGTCTAAGAATGTCTCTTCTCTTTTTCTAGGCGATTCTAACGGGAAACGCCCCATATATAGGATTCCTGCTGACCAAAAAGGCCAGACACAAGTTAGCCCTAGCTAGCGCAAGCCTTTGAGAGTCCTTTTCGCCAACTCAGATAGGCCTACTCGGGAGACGGAGAGTGGTCTAGTTCGGACTAGATCAATTTGGTTAACCTATAATCATCCTAAATTGAGGCAAGCATGCCCTTACTGAATCTATTTTTCCATGTTCCGTCCATCTTGTACTTGGTTTGAGAGAGCCCATTCCGCTGCTACCTATTCCATAGTGATACCCACACGTCACCTGCAAGGATCCGATCCAAAAAGCCCAGATGTTGCTGATTTTTAAAGTAGGATTTAGTCACGAGTGGACACAGCCCTATTCGTGGACTTCTCACTCACGAACTATTTCATATTTTGTCAGCTTACTTTACCAGTTAAGTAAAGTGAAGGGCTAATACGAGAGACATTAAAAAGATAGGGTCAAGTAAAAAAAAATATTAGGTTTCGAATACCATCTCTTCCATGAAAAAAAAAGGTTAAAAGGACACTCTCTCATGCAAGAGAATGATAGAAAAAGACTAGGGGTGTTCGTTGACGAGGCAGGGCTATTCCGAGGAATGCCCAACAGCCACTTCTAAACTAGAAGCCTAAACCTGGCCCAAGCATGAGTCATGCCTGAAGTTGTTGGCCCGAACCCAAGCCGCATGGAAATGATGAAGCCCGAGCCCGACCTATAGAAAGAGAATTAAGCTTCTTGCCAAGTCCTAAGCCAACACAGCTGCTCTGGTCATATCACCTTCTCTTTGAGGTCATGGGCTTGAGTCCCCGCATTGCTGCTCCCTCCCTCCCTCCCTCATAAATATATATAAATATATATATTTGGGCGGGATGGGAATATCAGCTCTCAAGCACTAAGTGTAAATAAATAAATAAAAAAGAGACTGAGCACGGCCTATCTATTAATAACTGAACCCTATGCCCAAAGCCCAATCCATGAGCTCCCATAAAAAATAAAAAATAAAAAATAAAAAATAAAAAAAATGCTCTACTTTTTAACAGAAACAATAAAAATGCTACTCTCACTTTTTGATTCGAGTACACCATTACTTTTATTCTCTGTTATATTGAACAGTTACTCCACTTCACCGGTAAAGTAAATTTACGATTTATTTTATTTATTGTGATTTGATATTATTCCATCCAATTGTTATTCACACATGTCCCTCCATCATATTGTGAACTAAGCCCAGACCCGTGACCCACCAACATGTAAATGAAGGAAAAAAAGCCTAAAAAATCGTTTTGCAGGATTGCCGCCGTATGCATCCGCGGTATTCCTGCAATTTCCAGTTTTCCTCCTCTCACAGAGGAGGAAAACTGGAAATTGCGAATTTATGAGGACGAAAACTGGAAAATGGGAATTTAACGCCCATGCCAGCAGCGTTAAGCTGCGTGAGTATCCAAATAAAGTCCCAGGACCTTTCCATTTCCAATTAACATAAAATAGAATGAAAGAATCCACAGGTGCGTTTTTTCTTGGAGCTCATATATAGTGAACTCCCATATGATATGAATAGAGGGAAAAAAATCACACAAGCTGACTTTGGCAATTGACACATGTGGAACTGATTTTCTAGTCGTTTTAATGTTTATACTTCCCCATAAATAAAAGTAGAAATATATAAATGGTCATCAAATAACTTCCTCATAATTAAAGAATAAAATCCGAGATATCACTCTATTAAAGCAATTTGCTCCTGTCTACAACTCCATCCTCAAACCTTCCATCACTCGCAGTCTTTAATGATCACCGGTGTGATTCACTTGATAATAAATTCTTAAAAATTCAATTCAATGCAAACATAGGGGCCCTTAAGAGAACACACCTATGAAAGAAATTTTAAAAGCACTTAGTGTTATCACGTATGTAATCTAAAGCAATGACACGAGATTTTGCAATCTTGTAATCAACATCTAAACTTGGTTTTCGTTGACATGCTTAGATTTGGAAACTCTCTGGACCTAACCAACAAGCCGAAGGACTGATGGAACTGGTCAAATCAAGCACGACAACAATTTAGGACCGTAGCTAAACACCACATAGTTGCTTACATGCACAGAAAATCAGTGATGTGTCGACTACTAGGGCATGTTTGTAGGGTTGCAAACGGAACGGTTCCGGATCGGAACCATAGTGGGCCCGGACACGTTTCTAAATAACGGTTCCGGATCCGGTCCTGACTCGGAACCTGTTTACTTGGTCCTAAACCCGGCTCCGATAGGAAAACCCAGATCCGGGTCCACCTAGAAGACTGGAATCTAGTTCCAAAATCGATTCTAATTTATCTTTTTCCTTCATTTTTCTTAAAACAAGCATATCATTCAGCTTATAACAGTGCGTCAAAGTCTACTGCCTCTAATATTGTATATAAAAATGTCCAAGAAAAAGTTGATTTTGAGGTACAATTTGCAATATCAAACGCTCATGAGCCGGGTCCCGGGTCCACATGTCGGAACCCGTTTGGACCCGGACCCGTTTATCAATCGGAACCTAAATTAGGTTACGGACCCGGCCCCGGACCCGTTTATGAATAATCGGAACCTAAAATAGGTTCCAGACCCGGTTTTTTTACAGGTCGGAACTTTCGGGTAATCGGATACCCGTTTGCAACCCTACACGTCTGCGAGTATAGGCTTTTTTCTCTTTTTGTCCAGTTGAAATGAAGGTTTCGCTGGTTTCACGTATATTCTCAACCGTAGATATTAGGATCTTTGGTTTCTTATGGTAACAATTATGCACCCTGTATAAAAGAATCAATAATTTCGTAGAACCCAAGATACATTTAGTTTGGAAATTTCTCAGAAAATTTAGGCCGTGCATGGCCATGAGATTGTTAAACACATACATAGTTGTCATGGGCTGCATTCTCACTTTAAGACCAGCAAAAACGTTGTGCAATGCCTGGATTAAATAATATATGAAATAAGAAAGAGAAGGTTAAACGATCGTAACAGAATGGTGAGTCAAATATATGTTGAATGTAATGAAAATAGATAGAGAGCTGTCAAAAGCAGTCTAAGAATGTCTCTTCTCTTTTTCTAGGCGATTCTAACGGGAAACGCCCCATATATAGGATTCCTGCTGACCAAAAAGGCCAGACACAAGTTAGCCCTAGCTAGCGCAAGCCTTTGAGAGTCCTTTTCGCCAACTCAGATAGGCCTACTCGGGAGACGGAGAGTGGTCTAGTTCGGACTAGATCAATTTGGTTAACCTATAATCATCCTAAATTGAGGCAAGCATGCCCTTACTGAATCTATTTTTCCATGTTCCGTCCATCTTGTACTTGGTTTGAGAGAGCCCATTCCGCTGCTACCTATTCCATAGTGATACCCACACGTCACCTGCAAGGATCCGATCCAAAAAGCCCAGATGTTGCTGATTTTTAAAGTAGGATTTAGTCACGAGTGGACACAGCCCTATTCGTGGACTTCTCACTCACGAACTATTTCATATTTTGTCAGCTTACTTTACCAGTTAAGTAAAGTGAAGGGCTAATACGAGAGACATTAAAAAGATAGGGTCAAGTAAAAAAAAAATATTAGGTTTCGAATACCATCTCTTCCATGAAAAAAAAAGGTTAAAAGGACACTCTCTCATGCAAGAGAATGATAGAAAAAGACTAGGGGTGTTCGTTGACGAGGCAGGGCTATTCCGAGGAATGCCCAACAGCCACTTCTAAACTAGAAGCCTAAACCTGGCCCAAGCATGAGTCATGCCTGAAGTTGTTGGCCCGAACCCAAGCCGCATGGAAATGATGAAGCCCGAGCCCGACCTATAGAAAGAGAATTAAGCTTCTTGCCAAGTCCTAAGCCAACACAGCTGCTCTGGTCATATCACCTTCTCTTTGAGGTCATGGGCTTGAGTCCCCGCATTGCTGCTCCCTCCCTCCCTCCCTCATAAATATATATAAATATATATATTTGGGCGGGATGGGAATATCAGCTCTCAAGCACTAAGTGTAAATAAATAAATAAAAAAGAGACTGAGCACGGCCTATCTATTAATAACTGAACCCTATGCCCAAAGCCCAATCCATGAGCTCCCATAAAAAATAAAAAATAAAAAATAAAAAATAAAAAAAATGCTCTACTTTTTAACAGAAACAATAAAAATGCTACTCTCACTTTTTGATTCGAGTACACCATTACTTTTATTCTCTGTTATATTGAACAGTTACTCCACTTCACCGGTAAAGTAAATTTACGATTTATTTTATTTATTGTGATTTGATATTATTCCATCCAATTGTTATTCACACATGTCCCTCCATCATATTGTGAACTAAGCCCAGACCCGTGACCCACCAACATGTAAATGAAGGAAAAAAAGCCTAAAAAATCGTTTTGCAGGATTGCCGCCGTATGCATCCGCGGTATTCCTGCAATTTCCAGTTTTCCTCCTCTCACAGAGGAGGAAAACTGGAAATTGCGAATTTATGAGGACGAAAACTGGAAAATGGGAATTTAACGCCCATGCCAGCAGCGTTAAGCTGCGTGAGTATCCAAATAAAGTCCCAGGACCTTTCCATTTCCAATTAACATAAAATAGAATGAAAGAATCCACAGGTGCGTTTTTTCTTGGAGCTCATATATAGTGAACTCCCATATGATATGAATAGAGGGAAAAAAATCACACAAGCTGACTTTGGCAATTGACACATGTGGAACTGATTTTCTAGTCGTTTTAATGTTTATACTTCCCCATAAATAAAAGTAGAAATATATAAATGGTCATCAAATAACTTCCTCATAATTAAAGAATAAAATCCGAGATATCACTCTATTAAAGCAATTTGCTCCTGTCTACAACTCCATCCTCAAACCTTCCATCACTCGCAGTCTTTAATGATCACCGGTGTGATTCACTTGATAATAAATTCTTAAAAATTCAATTCAATGCAAACATAGGGGCCCTTAAGAGAACACACCTATGAAAGAAATTTTAAAAGCACTTAGTGTTATCACGTATGTAATCTAAAGCAATGACACGAGATTTTGCAATCTTGTAATCAACATCTAAACTTGGTTTTCGTTGACATGCTTAGATTTGGAAACTCTCTGGACCTAACCAACAAGCCGAAGGACTGATGGAACTGGTCAAATCAAGCACGACAACAATTTAGGACCGTAGCTAAACACCACATAGTTGCTTACATGCACAGAAAATCAGTGATGTGTCGACTACTAGGGCATGTTTGTAGGGTTGCAAACGGAACGGTTCCGGATCGGAACCATAGTGGGCCCGGACACGTTTCTAAATAACGGTTCCGGATCCGGTCCTGACTCGGAACCTGTTTACTTGGTCCTAAACCCGGCTCCGATAGGAAAACCCAGATCCGGGTCCACCTAGAAGACTGGAATCTAGTTCCAAAATCGATTCTAATTTATCTTTTTCCTTCATTTTTCTTAAAACAAGCATATCATTCAGCTTATAACAGTGCGTCAAAGTCTACTGCCTCTAATATTGTATATAAAAATGTCCAAGAAAAAGTTGATTTTGAGGTACAATTTGCAATATCAAACGCTCATGAGCCGGGTCCCGGGTCCACATGTCGGAACCCGTTTGGACCCGGACCCGTTTATCAATCGGAACCTAAATTAGGTTACGGACCCGGCCCCGGACCCGTTTATGAATAATCGGAACCTAAAATAGGTTCCAGACCCGGTTTTTTTACAGGTCGGAACTTTCGGGTAATCGGATACCCGTTTGCAACCCTACACGTCTGCGAGTATAGGCTTTTTTCTCTTTTTGTCCAGTTGAAATGAAGGTTTCGCTGGTTTCACGTATATTCTCAACCGTAGATATTAGGATCTTTGGTTTCTTATGGTAACAATTATGCACCCTGTATAAAAGAATCAATAATTTCGTAGAACCCAAGATACATTTAGTTTGGAAATTTCTCAGAAAATTTAGGCCGTGCATGGCCATGAGATTGTTAAACACATACATAGTTGTCATGGGCTGCATTCTCACTTTAAGACCAGCAAAAACGTTGTGCAATGCCTGGATTAAATAATATATGAAATAAGAAAGAGAAGGTTAAACGATCGTAACAGAATGGTGAGTCAAATATATGTTGAATGTAATGAAAATAGATAGAGAGCTGTCAAAAGCAGTCTAAGAATGTCTCTTCTCTTTTTCTAGGCGATTCTAACGGGAAACGCCCCATATATAGGATTCCTGCTGACCAAAAAGGCCAGACACAAGTTAGCCCTAGCTAGCGCAAGCCTTTGAGAGTCCTTTTCGCCAACTCAGATAGGCCTACTCGGGAGACGGAGAGTGGTCTAGTTCGGACTAGATCAATTTGGTTAACCTATAATCATCCTAAATTGAGGCAAGCATGCCCTTACTGAATCTATTTTTCCATGTTCCGTCCATCTTGTACTTGGTTTGAGAGAGCCCATTCCGCTGCTACCTATTCCATAGTGATACCCACACGTCACCTGCAAGGATCCGATCCAAAAAGCCCAGATGTTGCTGATTTTTAAAGTAGGATTTAGTCACGAGTGGACACAGCCCTATTCGTGGACTTCTCACTCACGAACTATTTCATATTTTGTCAGCTTACTTTACCAGTTAAGTAAAGTGAAGGGCTAATACGAGAGACATTAAAAAGATAGGGTCAAGTAAAAAAAAAATATTAGGTTTCGAATACCATCTCTTCCATGAAAAAAAAAGGTTAAAAGGACACTCTCTCATGCAAGAGAATGATAGAAAAAGACTAGGGGTGTTCGTTGACGAGGCAGGGCTATTCCGAGGAATGCCCAACAGCCACTTCTAAACTAGAAGCCTAAACCTGGCCCAAGCATGAGTCATGCCTGAAGTTGTTGGCCCGAACCCAAGCCGCATGGAAATGATGAAGCCCGAGCCCGACCTATAGAAAGAGAATTAAGCTTCTTGCCAAGTCCTAAGCCAACACAGCTGCTCTGGTCATATCACCTTCTCTTTGAGGTCATGGGCTTGAGTCCCCGCATTGCTGCTCCCTCCCTCCCTCCCTCATAAATATATATAAATATATATATTTGGGCGGGATGGGAATATCAGCTCTCAAGCACTAAGTGTAAATAAATAAATAAAAAAGAGACTGAGCACGGCCTATCTATTAATAACTGAACCCTATGCCCAAAGCCCAATCCATGAGCTCCCATAAAAAATAAAAAATAAAAAATAAAAAATAAAAAATAAAAAATAAAAAAAATGCTCTACTTTTTAACAGAAACAATAAAAATGCTACTCTCACTTTTTGATTCGAGTACACCATTACTTTTATTCTCTGTTATATTGAACAGTTACTCCACTTCACCGGTAAAGTAAATTTACGATTTATTTTATTTATTGTGATTTGATATTATTCCATCCAATTGTTATTCACACATGTCCCTCCATCATATTGTGAACTAAGCCCAGACCCGTGACCCACCAACATGTAAATGAAGGAAAAAAAGCCTAAAAAATCGTTTTGCAGGATTGCCGCCGTATGCATCCGCGGTATTCCTGCAATTTCCAGTTTTCCTCCTCTCACAGAGGAGGAAAACTGGAAATTGCGAATTTATGAGGACGAAAACTGGAAAATGGGAATTTAACGCCCATGCCAGCAGCGTTAAGCTGCGTGAGTATCCAAATAAAGTCCCAGGACCTTTCCATTTCCAATTAACATAAAATAGAATGAAAGAATCCACAGGTGCGTTTTTTCTTGGAGCTCATATATAGTGAACTCCCATATGATATGAATAGAGGGAAAAAAATCACACAAGCTGACTTTGGCAATTGACACATGTGGAACTGATTTTCTAGTCGTTTTAATGTTTATACTTCCCCATAAATAAAAGTAGAAATATATAAATGGTCATCAAATAACTTCCTCATAATTAAAGAATAAAATCCGAGATATCACTCTATTAAAGCAATTTGCTCCTGTCTACAACTCCATCCTCAAACCTTCCATCACTCGCAGTCTTTAATGATCACCGGTGTGATTCACTTGATAATAAATTCTTAAAAATTCAATTCAATGCAAACATAGGGGCCCTTAAGAGAACACACCTATGAAAGAAATTTTAAAAGCACTTAGTGTTATCACGTATGTAATCTAAAGCAATGACACGAGATTTTGCAATCTTGTAATCAACATCTAAACTTGGTTTTCGTTGACATGCTTAGATTTGGAAACTCTCTGGACCTAACCAACAAGCCGAAGGACTGATGGAACTGGTCAAATCAAGCACGACAACAATTTAGGACCGTAGCTAAACACCACATAGTTGCTTACATGCACAGAAAATCAGTGATGTGTCGACTACTAGGGCATGTTTGTAGGGTTGCAAACGGAACGGTTCCGGATCGGAACCATAGTGGGCCCGGACACGTTTCTAAATAACGGTTCCGGATCCGGTCCTGACTCGGAACCTGTTTACTTGGTCCTAAACCCGGCTCCGATAGGAAAACCCAGATCCGGGTCCACCTAGAAGACTGGAATCTAGTTCCAAAATCGATTCTAATTTATCTTTTTCCTTCATTTTTCTTAAAACAAGCATATCATTCAGCTTATAACAGTGCGTCAAAGTCTACTGCCTCTAATATTGTATATAAAAATGTCCAAGAAAAAGTTGATTTTGAGGTACAATTTGCAATATCAAACGCTCATGAGCCGGGTCCCGGGTCCACATGTCGGAACCCGTTTGGACCCGGACCCGTTTATCAATCGGAACCTAAATTAGGTTACGGACCCGGCCCCGGACCCGTTTATGAATAATCGGAACCTAAAATAGGTTCCAGACCCGGTTTTTTTACAGGTCGGAACTTTCGGGTAATCGGATACCCGTTTGCAACCCTACACGTCTGCGAGTATAGGCTTTTTTCTCTTTTTGTCCAGTTGAAATGAAGGTTTCGCTGGTTTCACGTATATTCTCAACCGTAGATATTAGGATCTTTGGTTTCTTATGGTAACAATTATGCACCCTGTATAAAAGAATCAATAATTTCGTAGAACCCAAGATACATTTAGTTTGGAAATTTCTCAGAAAATTTAGGCCGTGCATGGCCATGAGATTGTTAAACACATACATAGTTGTCATGGGCTGCATTCTCACTTTAAGACCAGCAAAAACGTTGTGCAATGCCTGGATTAAATAATATATGAAATAAGAAAGAGAAGGTTAAACGATCGTAACAGAATGGTGAGTCAAATATATGTTGAATGTAATGAAAATAGATAGAGAGCTGTCAAAAGCAGTCTAAGAATGTCTCTTCTCTTTTTCTAGGCGATTCTAACGGGAAACGCCCCATATATAGGATTCCTGCTGACCAAAAAGGCCAGACACAAGTTAGCCCTAGCTAGCGCAAGCCTTTGAGAGTCCTTTTCGCCAACTCAGATAGGCCTACTCGGGAGACGGAGAGTGGTCTAGTTCGGACTAGATCAATTTGGTTAACCTATAATCATCCTAAATTGAGGCAAGCATGCCCTTACTGAATCTATTTTTCCATGTTCCGTCCATCTTGTACTTGGTTTGAGAGAGCCCATTCCGCTGCTACCTATTCCATAGTGATACCCACACGTCACCTGCAAGGATCCGATCCAAAAAGCCCAGATGTTGCTGATTTTTAAAGTAGGATTTAGTCACGAGTGGACACAGCCCTATTCGTGGACTTCTCACTCACGAACTATTTCATATTTTGTCAGCTTACTTTACCAGTTAAGTAAAGTGAAGGGCTAATACGAGAGACATTAAAAAGATAGGGTCAAGTAAAAAAAAAATATTAGGTTTCGAATACCATCTCTTCCATGAAAAAAAAAGGTTAAAAGGACACTCTCTCATGCAAGAGAATGATAGAAAAAGACTAGGGGTGTTCGTTGACGAGGCAGGGCTATTCCGAGGAATGCCCAACAGCCACTTCTAAACTAGAAGCCTAAACCTGGCCCAAGCATGAGTCATGCCTGAAGTTGTTGGCCCGAACCCAAGCCGCATGGAAATGATGAAGCCCGAGCCCGACCTATAGAAAGAGAATTAAGCTTCTTGCCAAGTCCTAAGCCAACACAGCTGCTCTGGTCATATCACCTTCTCTTTGAGGTCATGGGCTTGAGTCCCCGCATTGCTGCTCCCTCCCTCCCTCCCTCATAAATATATATAAATATATATATTTGGGCGGGATGGGAATATCAGCTCTCAAGCACTAAGTGTAAATAAATAAATAAAAAAGAGACTGAGCACGGCCTATCTATTAATAACTGAACCCTATGCCCAAAGCCCAATCCATGAGCTCCCATAAAAAATAAAAAATAAAAAATAAAAAATAAAAAATAAAAAATAAAAAAAATGCTCTACTTTTTAACAGAAACAATAAAAATGCTACTCTCACTTTTTGATTCGAGTACACCATTACTTTTATTCTCTGTTATATTGAACAGTTACTCCACTTCACCGGTAAAGTAAATTTACGATTTATTTTATTTATTGTGATTTGATATTATTCCATCCAATTGTTATTCACACATGTCCCTCCATCATATTGTGAACTAAGCCCAGACCCGTGACCCACCAACATGTAAATGAAGGAAAAAAAGCCTAAAAAATCGTTTTGCAGGATTGCCGCCGTATGCATCCGCGGTATTCCTGCAATTTCCAGTTTTCCTCCTCTCACAGAGGAGGAAAACTGGAAATTGCGAATTTATGAGGACGAAAACTGGAAAATGGGAATTTAACGCCCATGCCAGCAGCGTTAAGCTGCGTGAGTATCCAAATAAAGTCCCAGGACCTTTCCATTTCCAATTAACATAAAATAGAATGAAAGAATCCACAGGTGCGTTTTTTCTTGGAGCTCATATATAGTGAACTCCCATATGATATGAATAGAGGGAAAAAAATCACACAAGCTGACTTTGGCAATTGACACATGTGGAACTGATTTTCTAGTCGTTTTAATGTTTATACTTCCCCATAAATAAAAGTAGAAATATATAAATGGTCATCAAATAACTTCCTCATAATTAAAGAATAAAATCCGAGATATCACTCTATTAAAGCAATTTGCTCCTGTCTACAACTCCATCCTCAAACCTTCCATCACTCGCAGTCTTTAATGATCACCGGTGTGATTCACTTGATAATAAATTCTTAAAAATTCAATTCAATGCAAACATAGGGGCCCTTAAGAGAACACACCTATGAAAGAAATTTTAAAAGCACTTAGTGTTATCACGTATGTAATCTAAAGCAATGACACGAGATTTTGCAATCTTGTAATCAACATCTAAACTTGGTTTTCGTTGACATGCTTAGATTTGGAAACTCTCTGGACCTAACCAACAAGCCGAAGGACTGATGGAACTGGTCAAATCAAGCACGACAACAATTTAGGACCGTAGCTAAACACCACATAGTTGCTTACATGCACAGAAAATCAGTGATGTGTCGACTACTAGGGCATGTTTGTAGGGTTGCAAACGGAACGGTTCCGGATCGGAACCATAGTGGGCCCGGACACGTTTCTAAATAACGGTTCCGGATCCGGTCCTGACTCGGAACCTGTTTACTTGGTCCTAAACCCGGCTCCGATAGGAAAACCCAGATCCGGGTCCACCTAGAAGACTGGAATCTAGTTCCAAAATCGATTCTAATTTATCTTTTTCCTTCATTTTTCTTAAAACAAGCATATCATTCAGCTTATAACAGTGCGTCAAAGTCTACTGCCTCTAATATTGTATATAAAAATGTCCAAGAAAAAGTTGATTTTGAGGTACAATTTGCAATATCAAACGCTCATGAGCCGGGTCCCGGGTCCACATGTCGGAACCCGTTTGGACCCGGACCCGTTTATCAATCGGAACCTAAATTAGGTTACGGACCCGGCCCCGGACCCGTTTATGAATAATCGGAACCTAAAATAGGTTCCAGACCCGGTTTTTTTACAGGTCGGAACTTTCGGGTAATCGGATACCCGTTTGCAACCCTACACGTCTGCGAGTATAGGCTTTTTTCTCTTTTTGTCCAGTTGAAATGAAGGTTTCGCTGGTTTCACGTATATTCTCAACCGTAGATATTAGGATCTTTGGTTTCTTATGGTAACAATTATGCACCCTGTATAAAAGAATCAATAATTTCGTAGAACCCAAGATACATTTAGTTTGGAAATTTCTCAGAAAATTTAGGCCGTGCATGGCCATGAGATTGTTAAACACATACATAGTTGTCATGGGCTGCATTCTCACTTTAAGACCAGCAAAAACGTTGTGCAATGCCTGGATTAAATAATATATGAAATAAGAAAGAGAAGGTTAAACGATCGTAACAGAATGGTGAGTCAAATATATGTTGAATGTAATGAAAATAGATAGAGAGCTGTCAAAAGCAGTCTAAGAATGTCTCTTCTCTTTTTCTAGGCGATTCTAACGGGAAACGCCCCATATATAGGATTCCTGCTGACCAAAAAGGCCAGACACAAGTTAGCCCTAGCTAGCGCAAGCCTTTGAGAGTCCTTTTCGCCAACTCAGATAGGCCTACTCGGGAGACGGAGAGTGGTCTAGTTCGGACTAGATCAATTTGGTTAACCTATAATCATCCTAAATTGAGGCAAGCATGCCCTTACTGAATCTATTTTTCCATGTTCCGTCCATCTTGTACTTGGTTTGAGAGAGCCCATTCCGCTGCTACCTATTCCATAGTGATACCCACACGTCACCTGCAAGGATCCGATCCAAAAAGCCCAGATGTTGCTGATTTTTAAAGTAGGATTTAGTCACGAGTGGACACAGCCCTATTCGTGGACTTCTCACTCACGAACTATTTCATATTTTGTCAGCTTACTTTACCAGTTAAGTAAAGTGAAGGGCTAATACGAGAGACATTAAAAAGATAGGGTCAAGTAAAAAAAAAATATTAGGTTTCGAATACCATCTCTTCCATGAAAAAAAAAGGTTAAAAGGACACTCTCTCATGCAAGAGAATGATAGAAAAAGACTAGGGGTGTTCGTTGACGAGGCAGGGCTATTCCGAGGAATGCCCAACAGCCACTTCTAAACTAGAAGCCTAAACCTGGCCCAAGCATGAGTCATGCCTGAAGTTGTTGGCCCGAACCCAAGCCGCATGGAAATGATGAAGCCCGAGCCCGACCTATAGAAAGAGAATTAAGCTTCTTGCCAAGTCCTAAGCCAACACAGCTGCTCTGGTCATATCACCTTCTCTTTGAGGTCATGGGCTTGAGTCCCCGCATTGCTGCTCCCTCCCTCCCTCCCTCATAAATATATATAAATATATATATTTAGGCGGGATGGGAATATCAGCTCTCAAGCACTAAGTGTAAATAAATAAATAAAAAAGAGACTGAGCACGGCCTATCTATTAATAACTGAACCCTATGCCCAAAGCCCAATCCATGAGCTCCCATAAAAAATAAAAAATAAAAAATAAAAAATAAAAAAAATGCTCTACTTTTTAACAGAAACAATAAAAATGCTACTCTCACTTTTTGATTCGAGTACACCATTACTTTTATTCTCTGTTATATTGAACAGTTACTCCACTTCACCGGTAAAGTAAATTTACGATTTATTTTATTTATTGTGATTTGATATTATTCCATCCAATTGTTATTCACACATGTCCCTCCATCATATTGTGAACTAAGCCCAGACCCGTGACCCACCAACATGTAAATGAAGGAAAAAAAGCCTAAAAAATCGTTTTGCAGGATTGCCGCCGTATGCATCCGCGGTATTCCTGCAATTTCCAGTTTTCCTCCTCTCACAGAGGAGGAAAACTGGAAATTGCGAATTTATGAGGACGAAAACTGGAAAATGGGAATTTAACGCCCATGCCAGCAGCGTTAAGCTGCGTGAGTATCCAAATAAAGTCCCAGGACCTTTCCATTTCCAATTAACATAAAATAGAATGAAAGAATCCACAGGTGCGTTTTTTCTTGGAGCTCATATATAGTGAACTCCCATATGATATGAATAGAGGGAAAAAAATCACACAAGCTGACTTTGGCAATTGACACATGTGGAACTGATTTTCTAGTCGTTTTAATGTTTATACTTCCCCATAAATAAAAGTAGAAATATATAAATGGTCATCAAATAACTTCCTCATAATTAAAGAATAAAATCCGAGATATCACTCTATTAAAGCAATTTGCTCCTGTCTACAACTCCATCCTCAAACCTTCCATCACTCGCAGTCTTTAATGATCACCGGTGTGATTCACTTGATAATAAATTCTTAAAAATTCAATTCAATGCAAACATAGGGGCCCTTAAGAGAACACACCTATGAAAGAAATTTTAAAAGCACTTAGTGTTATCACGTATGTAATCTAAAGCAATGACACGAGATTTTGCAATCTTGTAATCAACATCTAAACTTGGTTTTCGTTGACATGCTTAGATTTGGAAACTCTCTGGACCTAACCAACAAGCCGAAGGACTGATGGAACTGGTCAAATCAAGCACGACAACAATTTAGGACCGTAGCTAAACACCACATAGTTGCTTACATGCACAGAAAATCAGTGATGTGTCGACTACTAGGGCATGTTTGTAGGGTTGCAAACGGAACGGTTCCGGATCGGAACCATAGTGGGCCCGGACACGTTTCTAAATAACGGTTCCGGATCCGGTCCTGACTCGGAACCTGTTTACTTGGTCCTAAACCCGGCTCCGATAGGAAAACCCAGATCCGGGTCCACCTAGAAGACTGGAATCTAGTTCCAAAATCGATTCTAATTTATCTTTTTCCTTCATTTTTCTTAAAACAAGCATATCATTCAGCTTATAACAGTGCGTCAAAGTCTACTGCCTCTAATATTGTATATAAAAATGTCCAAGAAAAAGTTGATTTTGAGGTACAATTTGCAATATCAAACGCTCATGAGCCGGGTCCCGGGTCCACATGTCGGAACCCGTTTGGACCCGGACCCGTTTATCAATCGGAACCTAAATTAGGTTACGGACCCGGCCCCGGACCCGTTTATGAATAATCGGAACCTAAAATAGGTTCCAGACCCGGTTTTTTTACAGGTCGGAACTTTCGGGTAATCGGATACCCGTTTGCAACCCTACACGTCTGCGAGTATAGGCTTTTTTCTCTTTTTGTCCAGTTGAAATGAAGGTTTCGCTGGTTTCACGTATATTCTCAACCGTAGATATTAGGATCTTTGGTTTCTTATGGTAACAATTATGCACCCTGTATAAAAGAATCAATAATTTCGTAGAACCCAAGATACATTTAGTTTGGAAATTTCTCAGAAAATTTAGGCCGTGCATGGCCATGAGATTGTTAAACACATACATAGTTGTCATGGGCTGCATTCTCACTTTAAGACCAGCAAAAACGTTGTGCAATGCCTGGATTAAATAATATATGAAATAAGAAAGAGAAGGTTAAACGATCGTAACAGAATGGTGAGTCAAATATATGTTGAATGTAATGAAAATAGATAGAGAGCTGTCAAAAGCAGTCTAAGAATGTCTCTTCTCTTTTTCTAGGCGATTCTAACGGGAAACGCCCCATATATAGGATTCCTGCTGACCAAAAAGGCCAGACACAAGTTAGCCCTAGCTAGCGCAAGCCTTTGAGAGTCCTTTTCGCCAACTCAGATAGGCCTACTCGGGAGACGGAGAGTGGTCTAGTTCGGACTAGATCAATTTGGTTAACCTATAATCATCCTAAATTGAGGCAAGCATGCCCTTACTGAATCTATTTTTCCATGTTCCGTCCATCTTGTACTTGGTTTGAGAGAGCCCATTCCGCTGCTACCTATTCCATAGTGATACCCACACGTCACCTGCAAGGATCCGATCCAAAAAGCCCAGATGTTGCTGATTTTTAAAGTAGGATTTAGTCACGAGTGGACACAGCCCTATTCGTGGACTTCTCACTCACGAACTATTTCATATTTTGTCAGCTTACTTTACCAGTTAAGTAAAGTGAAGGGCTAATACGAGAGACATTAAAAAGATAGGGTCAAGTAAAAAAAAAATATTAGGTTTCGAATACCATCTCTTCCATGAAAAAAAAAGGTTAAAAGGACACTCTCTCATGCAAGAGAATGATAGAAAAAGACTAGGGGTGTTCGTTGACGAGGCAGGGCTATTCCGAGGAATGCCCAACAACCACTTCTAAACTAGAAGCCTAAACCTGGCCCAAGCATGAGTCATGCCTGAAGTTGTTGGCCCGAACCCAAGCCGCATGGAAATGATGAAGCCCGAGCCCGACCTATAGAAAGAGAATTAAGCTTCTTGCCAAGTCCTAAGCCAACACAGCTGCTCTGGTCATATCACCTTCTCTTTGAGGTCATGGGCTTGAGTCCCCGCATTGCTGCTCCCTCCCTCCCTCCCTCATAAATATATATAAATATATATATTTGGGCGGGATGGGAATATCAGCTCTCAAGCACTAAGTGTAAATAAATAAATAAAAAAGAGACTGAGCACGGCCTATCTATTAATAACTGAACCCTATGCCCAAAGCCCAATCCATGAGCTCCCATAAAAAATAAAAAATAAAAAATAAAAAATAAAAAAAATGCTCTACTTTTTAACAGAAACAATAAAAATGCTACTCTCACTTTTTGATTCGAGTACACCATTACTTTTATTCTCTGTTATATTGAACAGTTACTCCACTTCACCGGTAAAGTAAATTTACGATTTATTTTATTTATTGTGATTTGATATTATTCCATCCAATTGTTATTCACACATGTCCCTCCATCATATTGTGAACTAAGCCCAGACCCGTGACCCACCAACATGTAAATGAAGGAAAAAAAGCCTAAAAAATCGTTTTGCAGGATTGCCGCCGTATGCATCCGCGGTATTCCTGCAATTTCCAGTTTTCCTCCTCTCACAGAGGAGGAAAACTGGAAATTGCGAATTTATGAGGACGAAAACTGGAAAATGGGAATTTAACGCCCATGCCAGCAGCGTTAAGCTGCGTGAGTATCCAAATAAAGTCCCAGGACCTTTCCATTTCCAATTAACATAAAATAGAATGAAAGAATCCACAGGTGCGTTTTTTCTTGGAGCTCATATATAGTGAACTCCCATATGATATGAATAGAGGGAAAAAAATCACACAAGCTGACTTTGGCAATTGACACATGTGGAACTGATTTTCTAGTCGTTTTAATGTTTATACTTCCCCATAAATAAAAGTAGAAATATATAAATGGTCATCAAATAACTTCCTCATAATTAAAGAATAAAATCCGAGATATCACTCTATTAAAGCAATTTGCTCCTGTCTACAACTCCATCCTCAAACCTTCCATCACTCGCAGTCTTTAATGATCACCGGTGTGATTCACTTGATAATAAATTCTTAAAAATTCAATTCAATGCAAACATAGGGGCCCTTAAGAGAACACACCTATGAAAGAAATTTTAAAAGCACTTAGTGTTATCACGTATGTAATCTAAAGCAATGACACGAGATTTTGCAATCTTGTAATCAACATCTAAACTTGGTTTTCGTTGACATGCTTAGATTTGGAAACTCTCTGGACCTAACCAACAAGCCGAAGGACTGATGGAACTGGTCAAATCAAGCACGACAACAATTTAGGACCGTAGCTAAACACCACATAGTTGCTTACATGCACAGAAAATCAGTGATGTGTCGACTACTAGGGCATGTTTGTAGGGTTGCAAACGGAACGGTTCCGGATCGGAACCATAGTGGGCCCGGACACGTTTCTAAATAACGGTTCCGGATCCGGTCCTGACTCGGAACCTGTTTACTTGGTCCTAAACCCGGCTCCGATAGGAAAACCCAGATCCGGGTCCACCTAGAAGACTGGAATCTAGTTCCAAAATCGATTCTAATTTATCTTTTTCCTTCATTTTTCTTAAAACAAGCATATCATTCAGCTTATAACAGTGCGTCAAAGTCTACTGCCTCTAATATTGTATATAAAAATGTCCAAGAAAAAGTTGATTTTGAGGTACAATTTGCAATATCAAACGCTCATGAGCCGGGTCCCGGGTCCACATGTCGGAACCCGTTTGGACCCGGACCCGTTTATCAATCGGAACCTAAATTAGGTTACGGACCCGGCCCCGGACCCGTTTATGAATAATCGGAACCTAAAATAGGTTCCAGACCCGGTTTTTTTACAGGTCGGAACTTTCGGGTAATCGGATACCCGTTTGCAACCCTACACGTCTGCGAGTATAGGCTTTTTTCTCTTTTTGTCCAGTTGAAATGAAGGTTTCGCTGGTTTCACGTATATTCTCAACCGTAGATATTAGGATCTTTGGTTTCTTATGGTAACAATTATGCACCCTGTATAAAAGAATCAATAATTTCGTAGAACCCAAGATACATTTAGTTTGGAAATTTCTCAGAAAATTTAGGCCGTGCATGGCCATGAGATTGTTAAACACATACATAGTTGTCATGGGCTGCATTCTCACTTTAAGACCAGCAAAAACGTTGTGCAATGCCTGGATTAAATAATATATGAAATAAGAAAGAGAAGGTTAAACGATCGTAACAGAATGGTGAGTCAAATATATGTTGAATGTAATGAAAATAGATAGAGAGCTGTCAAAAGCAGTCTAAGAATGTCTCTTCTCTTTTTCTAGGCGATTCTAACGGGAAACGCCCCATATATAGGATTCCTGCTGACCAAAAAGGCCAGACACAAGTTAGCCCTAGCTAGCGCAAGCCTTTGAGAGTCCTTTTCGCCAACTCAGATAGGCCTACTCGGGAGACGGAGAGTGGTCTAGTTCGGACTAGATCAATTTGGTTAACCTATAATCATCCTAAATTGAGGCAAGCATGCCCTTACTGAATCTATTTTTCCATGTTCCGTCCATCTTGTACTTGGTTTGAGAGAGCCCATTCCGCTGCTACCTATTCCATAGTGATACCCACACGTCACCTGCAAGGATCCGATCCAAAAAGCCCAGATGTTGCTGATTTTTAAAGTAGGATTTAGTCACGAGTGGACACAGCCCTATTCGTGGACTTCTCACTCACGAACTATTTCATATTTTGTCAGCTTACTTTACCAGTTAAGTAAAGTGAAGGGCTAATACGAGAGACATTAAAAAGATAGGGTCAAGTAAAAAAAATATATTAGGTTTCGAATACCATCTCTTCCATGAAAAAAAAAGGTTAAAAGGACACTCTCTCATGCAAGAGAATGATAGAAAAAGACTAGGGGTGTTCGTTGACGAGGCAGGGCTATTCCGAGGAATGCCCAACAGCCACTTCTAAACTAGAAGCCTAAACCTGGCCCAAGCATGAGTCATGCCTGAAGTTGTTGGCCCGAACCCAAGCCGCATGGAAATGATGAAGCCCGAGCCCGACCTATAGAAAGAGAATTAAGCTTCTTGCCAAGTCCTAAGCCAACACAGCTGCTCTGGTCATATCACCTTCTCTTTGAGGTCATGGGCTTGAGTCCCCGCATTGCTGCTCCCTCCCTCCCTCCCTCATAAATATATATAAATATATATATTTGGGCGGGATGGGAATATCAGCTCTCAAGCACTAAGTGTAAATAAATAAATAAAAAAGAGACTGAGCACGGCCTATCTATTAATAACTGAACCCTATGCCCAAAGCCCAATCCATGAGCTCCCATAAAAAATAAAAAATAAAAAATAAAAAATAAAAAATAAAAAAAATGCTCTACTTTTTAACAGAAACAATAAAAATGCTACTCTCACTTTTTGATTCGAGTACACCATTACTTTTATTCTCTGTTATATTGAACAGTTACTCCACTTCACCGGTAAAGTAAATTTACGATTTATTTTATTTATTGTGATTTGATATTATTCCATCCAATTGTTATTCACACATGTCCCTCCATCATATTGTGAACTAAGCCCAGACCCGTGACCCACCAACATGTAAATGAAGGAAAAAAAGCCTAAAAAATCGTTTTGCAGGATTGCCGCCGTATGCATCCGCGGTATTCCTGCAATTTCCAGTTTTCCTCCTCTCACAGAGGAGGAAAACTGGAAATTGCGAATTTATGAGGACGAAAACTGGAAAATGGGAATTTAACGCCCATGCCAGCAGCGTTAAGCTGCGTGAGTATCCAAATAAAGTCCCAGGACCTTTCCATTTCCAATTAACATAAAATAGAATGAAAGAATCCACAGGTGCGTTTTTTCTTGGAGCTCATATATAGTGAACTCCCATATGATATGAATAGAGGGAAAAAAATCACACAAGCTGACTTTGGCAATTGACACATGTGGAACTGATTTTCTAGTCGTTTTAATGTTTATACTTCCCCATAAATAAAAGTAGAAATATATAAATGGTCATCAAATAACTTCCTCATAATTAAAGAATAAAATCCGAGATATCACTCTATTAAAGCAATTTGCTCCTGTCTACAACTCCATCCTCAAACCTTCCATCACTCGCAGTCTTTAATGATCACCGGTGTGATTCACTTGATAATAAATTCTTAAAAATTCAATTCAATGCAAACATAGGGGCCCTTAAGAGAACACACCTATGAAAGAAATTTTAAAAGCACTTAGTGTTATCACGTATGTAATCTAAAGCAATGACACGAGATTTTGCAATCTTGTAATCAACATCTAAACTTGGTTTTCGTTGACATGCTTAGATTTGGAAACTCTCTGGACCTAACCAACAAGCCGAAGGACTGATGGAACTGGTCAAATCAAGCACGACAACAATTTAGGACCGTAGCTAAACACCACATAGTTGCTTACATGCACAGAAAATCAGTGATGTGTCGACTACTAGGGCATGTTTGTAGGGTTGCAAACGGAACGGTTCCGGATCGGAACCATAGTGGGCCCGGACACGTTTCTAAATAACGGTTCCGGATCCGGTCCTGACTCGGAACCTGTTTACTTGGTCCTAAACCCGGCTCCGATAGGAAAACCCAGATCCGGGTCCACCTAGAAGACTGGAATCTAGTTCCAAAATCGATTCTAATTTATCTTTTTCCTTCATTTTTCTTAAAACAAGCATATCATTCAGCTTATAACAGTGCGTCAAAGTCTACTGCCTCTAATATTGTATATAAAAATGTCCAAGAAAAAGTTGATTTTGAGGTACAATTTGCAATATCAAACGCTCATGAGCCGGGTCCCGGGTCCACATGTCGGAACCCGTTTGGACCCGGACCCGTTTATCAATCGGAACCTAAATTAGGTTACGGACCCGGCCCCGGACCCGTTTATGAATAATCGGAACCTAAAATAGGTTCCAGACCCGGTTTTTTTACAGGTCGGAACTTTCGGGTAATCGGATACCCGTTTGCAACCCTACACGTCTGCGAGTATAGGCTTTTTTCTCTTTTTGTCCAGTTGAAATGAAGGTTTCGCTGGTTTCACGTATATTCTCAACCGTAGATATTAGGATCTTTGGTTTCTTATGGTAACAATTATGCACCCTGTATAAAAGAATCAATAATTTCGTAGAACCCAAGATACATTTAGTTTGGAAATTTCTCAGAAAATTTAGGCCGTGCATGGCCATGAGATTGTTAAACACATACATAGTTGTCATGGGCTGCATTCTCACTTTAAGACCAGCAAAAACGTTGTGCAATGCCTGGATTAAATAATATATGAAATAAGAAAGAGAAGGTTAAACGATCGTAACAGAATGGTGAGTCAAATATATGTTGAATGTAATGAAAATAGATAGAGAGCTGTCAAAAGCAGTCTAAGAATGTCTCTTCTCTTTTTCTAGGCGATTCTAACGGGAAACGCCCCATATATAGGATTCCTGCTGACCAAAAAGGCCAGACACAAGTTAGCCCTAGCTAGCGCAAGCCTTTGAGAGTCCTTTTCGCCAACTCAGATAGGCCTACTCGGGAGACGGAGAGTGGTCTAGTTCGGACTAGATCAATTTGGTTAACCTATAATCATCCTAAATTGAGGCAAGCATGCCCTTACTGAATCTATTTTTCCATGTTCCGTCCATCTTGTACTTGGTTTGAGAGAGCCCATTCCGCTGCTACCTATTCCATAGTGATACCCACACGTCACCTGCAAGGATCCGATCCAAAAAGCCCAGATGTTGCTGATTTTTAAAGTAGGATTTAGTCACGAGTGGACACAGCCCTATTCGTGGACTTCTCACTCACGAACTATTTCATATTTTGTCAGCTTACTTTACCAGTTAAGTAAAGTGAAGGGCTAATACGAGAGACATTAAAAAGATAGGGTCAAGTAAAAAAAATATATTAGGTTTCGAATACCATCTCTTCCATGAAAAAAAAAGGTTAAAAGGACACTCTCTCATGCAAGAGAATGATAGAAAAAGACTAGGGGTGTTCGTTGACGAGGCAGGGCTATTCCGAGGAATGCCCAACAGCCACTTCTAAACTAGAAGCCTAAACCTGGCCCAAGCATGAGTCATGCCTGAAGTTGTTGGCCCGAACCCAAGCCGCATGGAAATGATGAAGCCCGAGCCCGACCTATAGAAAGAGAATTAAGCTTCTTGCCAAGTCCTAAGCCAACACAGCTGCTCTGGTCATATCACCTTCTCTTTGAGGTCATGGGCTTGAGTCCCCGCATTGCTGCTCCCTCCCTCCCTCCCTCATAAATATATATAAATATATATATTTGGGCGGGATGGGAATATCAGCTCTCAAGCACTAAGTGTAAATAAATAAATAAAAAAGAGACTGAGCACGGCCTATCTATTAATAACTGAACCCTATGCCCAAAGCCCAATCCATGAGCTCCCATAAAAAATAAAAAATAAAAAATAAAAAATAAAAAATAAAAAATAAAAAAAATGCTCTACTTTTTAACAGAAACAATAAAAATGCTACTCTCACTTTTTGATTCGAGTACACCATTACTTTTATTCTCTGTTATATTGAACAGTTACTCCACTTCACCGGTAAAGTAAATTTACGATTTATTTTATTTATTGTGATTTGATATTATTCCATCCAATTGTTATTCACACATGTCCCTCCATCATATTGTGAACTAAGCCCAGACCCGTGACCCACCAACATGTAAATGAAGGAAAAAAAGCCTAAAAAATCGTTTTGCAGGATTGCCGCCGTATGCATCCGCGGTATTCCTGCAATTTCCAGTTTTCCTCCTCTCACAGAGGAGGAAAACTGGAAATTGCGAATTTATGAGGACGAAAACTGGAAAATGGGAATTTAACGCCCATGCCAGCAGCGTTAAGCTGCGTGAGTATCCAAATAAAGTCCCAGGACCTTTCCATTTCCAATTAACATAAAATAGAATGAAAGAATCCACAGGTGCGTTTTTTCTTGGAGCTCATATATAGTGAACTCCCATATGATATGAATAGAGGGAAAAAAATCACACAAGCTGACTTTGGCAATTGACACATGTGGAACTGATTTTCTAGTCGTTTTAATGTTTATACTTCCCCATAAATAAAAGTAGAAATATATAAATGGTCATCAAATAACTTCCTCATAATTAAAGAATAAAATCCGAGATATCACTCTATTAAAGCAATTTGCTCCTGTCTACAACTCCATCCTCAAACCTTCCATCACTCGCAGTCTTTAATGATCACCGGTGTGATTCACTTGATAATAAATTCTTAAAAATTCAATTCAATGCAAACATAGGGGCCCTTAAGAGAACACACCTATGAAAGAAATTTTAAAAGCACTTAGTGTTATCACGTATGTAATCTAAAGCAATGACACGAGATTTTGCAATCTTGTAATCAACATCTAAACTTGGTTTTCGTTGACATGCTTAGATTTGGAAACTCTCTGGACCTAACCAACAAGCCGAAGGACTGATGGAACTGGTCAAATCAAGCACGACAACAATTTAGGACCGTAGCTAAACACCACATAGTTGCTTACATGCACAGAAAATCAGTGATGTGTCGACTACTAGGGCATGTTTGTAGGGTTGCAAACGGAACGGTTCCGGATCGGAACCATAGTGGGCCCGGACACGTTTCTAAATAACGGTTCCGGATCCGGTCCTGACTCGGAACCTGTTTACTTGGTCCTAAACCCGGCTCCGATAGGAAAACCCAGATCCGGGTCCACCTAGAAGACTGGAATCTAGTTCCAAAATCGATTCTAATTTATCTTTTTCCTTCATTTTTCTTAAAACAAGCATATCATTCAGCTTATAACAGTGCGTCAAAGTCTACTGCCTCTAATATTGTATATAAAAATGTCCAAGAAAAAGTTGATTTTGAGGTACAATTTGCAATATCAAACGCTCATGAGCCGGGTCCCGGGTCCACATGTCGGAACCCGTTTGGACCCGGACCCGTTTATCAATCGGAACCTAAATTAGGTTACGGACCCGGCCCCGGACCCGTTTATGAATAATCGGAACCTAAAATAGGTTCCAGACCCGGTTTTTTTACAGGTCGGAACTTTCGGGTAATCGGATACCCGTTTGCAACCCTACACGTCTGCGAGTATAGGCTTTTTTCTCTTTTTGTCCAGTTGAAATGAAGGTTTCGCTGGTTTCACGTATATTCTCAACCGTAGATATTAGGATCTTTGGTTTCTTATGGTAACAATTATGCACCCTGTATAAAAGAATCAATAATTTCGTAGAACCCAAGATACATTTAGTTTGGAAATTTCTCAGAAAATTTAGGCCGTGCATGGCCATGAGATTGTTAAACACATACATAGTTGTCATGGGCTGCATTCTCACTTTAAGACCAGCAAAAACGTTGTGCAATGCCTGGATTAAATAATATATGAAATAAGAAAGAGAAGGTTAAACGATCGTAACAGAATGGTGAGTCAAATATATGTTGAATGTAATGAAAATAGATAGAGAGCTGTCAAAAGCAGTCTAAGAATGTCTCTTCTCTTTTTCTAGGCGATTCTAACGGGAAACGCCCCATATATAGGATTCCTGCTGACCAAAAAGGCCAGACACAAGTTAGCCCTAGCTAGCGCAAGCCTTTGAGAGTCCTTTTCGCCAACTCAGATAGGCCTACTCGGGAGACGGAGAGTGGTCTAGTTCGGACTAGATCAATTTGGTTAACCTATAATCATCCTAAATTGAGGCAAGCATGCCCTTACTGAATCTATTTTTCCATGTTCCGTCCATCTTGTACTTGGTTTGAGAGAGCCCATTCCGCTGCTACCTATTCCATAGTGATACCCACACGTCACCTGCAAGGATCCGATCCAAAAAGCCCAGATGTTGCTGATTTTTAAAGTAGGATTTAGTCACGAGTGGACACAGCCCTATTCGTGGACTTCTCACTCACGAACTATTTCATATTTTGTCAGCTTACTTTACCAGTTAAGTAAAGTGAAGGGCTAATACGAGAGACATTAAAAAGATAGGGTCAAGTAAAAAAAATATATTAGGTTTCGAATACCATCTCTTCCATGAAAAAAAAAGGTTAAAAGGACACTCTCTCATGCAAGAGAATGATAGAAAAAGACTAGGGGTGTTCGTTGACGAGGCAGGGCTATTCCGAGGAATGCCCAACAGCCACTTCTAAACTAGAAGCCTAAACCTGGCCCAAGCATGAGTCATGCCTGAAGTTGTTGGCCCGAACCCAAGCCGCATGGAAATGATGAAGCCCGAGCCCGACCTATAGAAAGAGAATTAAGCTTCTTGCCAAGTCCTAAGCCAACACAGCTGCTCTGGTCATATCACCTTCTCTTTGAGGTCATGGGCTTGAGTCCCCGCATTGCTGCTCCCTCCCTCCCTCCCTCATAAATATATATAAATATATATATTTGGGCGGGATGGGAATATCAGCTCTCAAGCACTAAGTGTAAATAAATAAATAAAAAAGAGACTGAGCACGGCCTATCTATTAATAACTGAACCCTATGCCCAAAGCCCAATCCATGAGCTCCCATAAAAAATAAAAAATAAAAAATAAAAAATAAAAAATAAAAAATAAAAAAAATGCTCTACTTTTTAACAGAAACAATAAAAATGCTACTCTCACTTTTTGATTCGAGTACACCATTACTTTTATTCTCTGTTATATTGAACAGTTACTCCACTTCACCGGTAAAGTAAATTTACGATTTATTTTATTTATTGTGATTTGATATTATTCCATCCAATTGTTATTCACACATGTCCCTCCATCATATTGTGAACTAAGCCCAGACCCGTGACCCACCAACATGTAAATGAAGGAAAAAAAGCCTAAAAAATCGTTTTGCAGGATTGCCGCCGTATGCATCCGCGGTATTCCTGCAATTTCCAGTTTTCCTCCTCTCACAGAGGAGGAAAAATGGAAATTGCGAATTTATGAGGACGAAAACTGGAAAATGGGAATTTAACGCCCATGCCAGCAGCGTTAAGCTGCGTGAGTATCCAAATAAAGTCCCAGGACCTTTCCATTTCCAATTAACATAAAATAGAATGAAAGAATCCACAGGTGCGTTTTTTCTTGGAGCTCATATATAGTGAACTCCCATATGATATGAATAGAGGGAAAAAAATCACACAAGCTGACTTTGGCAATTGACACATGTGGAACTGATTTTCTAGTCGTTTTAATGTTTATACTTCCCCATAAATAAAAGTAGAAATATATAAATGGTCATCAAATAACTTCCTCATAATTAAAGAATAAAATCCGAGATATCACTCTATTAAAGCAATTTGCTCCTGTCTACAACTCCATCCTCAAACCTTCCATCACTCGCAGTCTTTAATGATCACCGGTGTGATTCACTTGATAATAAATTCTTAAAAATTCAATTCAATGCAAACATAGGGGCCCTTAAGAGAACACACCTATGAAAGAAATTTTAAAAGCACTTAGTGTTATCACGTATGTAATCTAAAGCAATGACACGAGATTTTGCAATCTTGTAATCAACATCTAAACTTGGTTTTCGTTGACATGCTTAGATTTGGAAACTCTCTGGACCTAACCAACAAGCCGAAGGACTGATGGAACTGGTCAAATCAAGCACGACAACAATTTAGGACCGTAGCTAAACACCACATAGTTGCTTACATGCACAGAAAATCAGTGATGTGTCGACTACTAGGGCATGTTTGTAGGGTTGCAAACGGAACGGTTCCGGATCGGAACCATAGTGGGCCCGGACACGTTTCTAAATAACGGTTCCGGATCCGGTCCTGACTCGGAACCTGTTTACTTGGTCCTAAACCCGGCTCCGATAGGAAAACCCAGATCCGGGTCCACCTAGAAGACTGGAATCTAGTTCCAAAATCGATTCTAATTTATCTTTTTCCTTCATTTTTCTTAAAACAAGCATATCATTCAGCTTATAACAGTGCGTCAAAGTCTACTGCCTCTAATATTGTATATAAAAATGTCCAAGAAAAAGTTGATTTTGAGGTACAATTTGCAATATCAAACGCTCATGAGCCGGGTCCCGGGTCCACATGTCGGAACCCGTTTGGACCCGGACCCGTTTATCAATCGGAACCTAAATTAGGTTACGGACCCGGCCCCGGACCCGTTTATGAATAATCGGAACCTAAAATAGGTTCCAGACCCGGTTTTTTTACAGGTCGGAACTTTCGGGTAATCGGATACCCGTTTGCAACCCTACACGTCTGCGAGTATAGGCTTTTTTCTCTTTTTGTCCAGTTGAAATGAAGGTTTCGCTGGTTTCACGTATATTCTCAACCGTAGATATTAGGATCTTTGGTTTCTTATGGTAACAATTATGCACCCTGTATAAAAGAATCAATAATTTCGTAGAACCCAAGATACATTTAGTTTGGAAATTTCTCAGAAAATTTAGGCCGTGCATGGCCATGAGATTGTTAAACACATACATAGTTGTCATGGGCTGCATTCTCACTTTAAGACCAGCAAAAACGTTGTGCAATGCCTGGATTAAATAATATATGAAATAAGAAAGAGAAGGTTAAACGATCGTAACAGAATGGTGAGTCAAATATATGTTGAATGTAATGAAAATAGATAGAGAGCTGTCAAAAGCAGTCTAAGAATGTCTCTTCTCTTTTTCTAGGCGATTCTAACGGGAAACGCCCCATATATAGGATTCCTGCTGACCAAAAAGGCCAGACACAAGTTAGCCCTAGCTAGCGCAAGCCTTTGAGAGTCCTTTTCGCCAACTCAGATAGGCCTACTCGGGAGACGGAGAGTGGTCTAGTTCGGACTAGATCAATTTGGTTAACCTATAATCATCCTAAATTGAGGCAAGCATGCCCTTACTGAATCTATTTTTCCATGTTCCGTCCATCTTGTACTTGGTTTGAGAGAGCCCATTCCGCTGCTACCTATTCCATAGTGATACCCACACGTCACCTGCAAGGATCCGATCCAAAAAGCCCAGATGTTGCTGATTTTTAAAGTAGGATTTAGTCACGAGTGGACACAGCCCTATTCGTGGACTTCTCACTCACGAACTATTTCATATTTTGTCAGCTTACTTTACCAGTTAAGTAAAGTGAAGGGCTAATACGAGAGACATTAAAAAGATAGGGTCAAGTAAAAAAAATATATTAGGTTTCGAATACCATCTCTTCCATGAAAAAAAAAGGTTAAAAGGACACTCTCTCATGCAAGAGAATGATAGAAAAAGACTAGGGGTGTTCGTTGACGAGGCAGGGCTATTCCGAGGAATGCCCAACAGCCACTTCTAAACTAGAAGCCTAAACCTGGCCCAAGCATGAGTCATGCCTGAAGTTGTTGGCCCGAACCCAAGCCGCATGGAAATGATGAAGCCCGAGCCCGACCTATAGAAAGAGAATTAAGCTTCTTGCCAAGTCCTAAGCCAACACAGCTGCTCTGGTCATATCACCTTCTCTTTGAGGTCATGGGCTTGAGTCCCCGCATTGCTGCTCCCTCCCTCCCTCCCTCATAAATATATATAAATATATATATTTGGGCGGGATGGGAATATCAGCTCTCAAGCACTAAGTGTAAATAAATAAATAAAAAAGAGACTGAGCACGGCCTATCTATTAATAACTGAACCCTATGCCCAAAGCCCAATCCATGAGCTCCCATAAAAAATAAAAAATAAAAAATAAAAAATAAAAAATAAAAAAAATGCTCTACTTTTTAACAGAAACAATAAAAATGCTACTCTCACTTTTTGATTCGAGTACACCATTACTTTTATTCTCTGTTATATTGAACAGTTACTCCACTTCACCGGTAAAGTAAATTTACGATTTATTTTATTTATTGTGATTTGATATTATTCCATCCAATTGTTATTCACACATGTCCCTCCATCATATTGTGAACTAAGCCCAGACCCGTGACCCACCAACATGTAAATGAAGGAAAAAAAGCCTAAAAAATCGTTTTGCAGGATTGCCGCCGTATGCATCCGCGGTATTCCTGCAATTTCCAGTTTTCCTCCTCTCACAGAGGAGGAAAAATGGAAATTGCGAATTTATGAGGACGAAAACTGGAAAATGGGAATTTAACGCCCATGCCAGCAGCGTTAAGCTGCGTGAGTATCCAAATAAAGTCCCAGGACCTTTCCATTTCCAATTAACATAAAATAGAATGAAAGAATCCACAGGTGCGTTTTTTCTTGGAGCTCATATATAGTGAACTCCCATATGATATGAATAGAGGGAAAAAAATCACACAAGCTGACTTTGGCAATTGACACATGTGGAACTGATTTTCTAGTCGTTTTAATGTTTATACTTCCCCATAAATAAAAGTAGAAATATATAAATGGTCATCAAATAACTTCCTCATAATTAAAGAATAAAATCCGAGATATCACTCTATTAAAGCAATTTGCTCCTGTCTACAACTCCATCCTCAAACCTTCCATCACTCGCAGTCTTTAATGATCACCGGTGTGATTCACTTGATAATAAATTCTTAAAAATTCAATTCAATGCAAACATAGGGGCCCTTAAGAGAACACACCTATGAAAGAAATTTTAAAAGCACTTAGTGTTATCACGTATGTAATCTAAAGCAATGACACGAGATTTTGCAATCTTGTAATCAACATCTAAACTTGGTTTTCGTTGACATGCTTAGATTTGGAAACTCTCTGGACCTAACCAACAAGCCGAAGGACTGATGGAACTGGTCAAATCAAGCACGACAACAATTTAGGACCGTAGCTAAACACCACATAGTTGCTTACATGCACAGAAAATCAGTGATGTGTCGACTACTAGGGCATGTTTGTAGGGTTGCAAACGGAACGGTTCCGGATCGGAACCATAGTGGGCCCGGACACGTTTCTAAATAACGGTTCCGGATCCGGTCCTGACTCGGAACCTGTTTACTTGGTCCTAAACCCGGCTCCGATAGGAAAACCCAGATCCGGGTCCACCTAGAAGACTGGAATCTAGTTCCAAAATCGATTCTAATTTATCTTTTTCCTTCATTTTTCTTAAAACAAGCATATCATTCAGCTTATAACAGTGCGTCAAAGTCTACTGCCTCTAATATTGTATATAAAAATGTCCAAGAAAAAGTTGATTTTGAGGTACAATTTGCAATATCAAACGCTCATGAGCCGGGTCCCGGGTCCACATGTCGGAACCCGTTTGGACCCGGACCCGTTTATCAATCGGAACCTAAATTAGGTTACGGACCCGGCCCCGGACCCGTTTATGAATAATCGGAACCTAAAATAGGTTCCAGACCCGGTTTTTTTACAGGTCGGAACTTTCGGGTAATCGGATACCCGTTTGCAACCCTACACGTCTGCGAGTATAGGCTTTTTTCTCTTTTTGTCCAGTTGAAATGAAGGTTTCGCTGGTTTCACGTATATTCTCAACCGTAGATATTAGGATCTTTGGTTTCTTATGGTAACAATTATGCACCCTGTATAAAAGAATCAATAATTTCGTAGAACCCAAGATACATTTAGTTTGGAAATTTCTCAGAAAATTTAGGCCGTGCATGGCCATGAGATTGTTAAACACATACATAGTTGTCATGGGCTGCATTCTCACTTTAAGACCAGCAAAAACGTTGTGCAATGCCTGGATTAAATAATATATGAAATAAGAAAGAGAAGGTTAAACGATCGTAACAGAATGGTGAGTCAAATATATGTTGAATGTAATGAAAATAGATAGAGAGCTGTCAAAAGCAGTCTAAGAATGTCTCTTCTCTTTTTCTAGGCGATTCTAACGGGAAACGCCCCATATATAGGATTCCTGCTGACCAAAAAGGCCAGACACAAGTTAGCCCTAGCTAGCGCAAGCCTTTGAGAGTCCTTTTCGCCAACTCAGATAGGCCTACTCGGGAGACGGAGAGTGGTCTAGTTCGGACTAGATCAATTTGGTTAACCTATAATCATCCTAAATTGAGGCAAGCATGCCCTTACTGAATCTATTTTTCCATGTTCCGTCCATCTTGTACTTGGTTTGAGAGAGCCCATTCCGCTGCTACCTATTCCATAGTGATACCCACACGTCACCTGCAAGGATCCGATCCAAAAAGCCCAGATGTTGCTGATTTTTAAAGTAGGATTTAGTCACGAGTGGACACAGCCCTATTCGTGGACTTCTCACTCACGAACTATTTCATATTTTGTCAGCTTACTTTACCAGTTAAGTAAAGTGAAGGGCTAATACGAGAGACATTAAAAAGATAGGGTCAAGTAAAAAAAAAATATTAGGTTTCGAATACCATCTCTTCCATGAAAAAAAAAGGTTAAAAGGACACTCTCTCATGCAAGAGAATGATAGAAAAAGACTAGGGGTGTTCGTTGACGAGGCAGGGCTATTCCGAGGAATGCCCAACAGCCACTTCTAAACTAGAAGCCTAAACCTGGCCCAAGCATGAGTCATGCCTGAAGTTGTTGGCCCGAACCCAAGCCGCATGGAAATGATGAAGCCCGAGCCCGACCTATAGAAAGAGAATTAAGCTTCTTGCCAAGTCCTAAGCCAACACAGCTGCTCTGGTCATATCACCTTCTCTTTGAGGTCATGGGCTTGAGTCCCCGCATTGCTGCTCCCTCCCTCCCTCCCTCATAAATATATATAAATATATATATTTGGGCGGGATGGGAATATCAGCTCTCAAGCACTAAGTGTAAATAAATAAATAAAAAAGAGACTGAGCACGGCCTATCTATTAATAACTGAACCCTATGCCCAAAGCCCAATCCATGAGCTCCCATAAAAAATAAAAAATAAAAAATAAAAAATAAAAAATAAAAAATAAAAAAAATGCTCTACTTTTTAACAGAAACAATAAAAATGCTACTCTCACTTTTTGATTCGAGTACACCATTACTTTTATTCTCTGTTATATTGAACAGTTACTCCACTTCACCGGTAAAGTAAATTTACGATTTATTTTATTTATTGTGATTTGATATTATTCCATCCAATTGTTATTCACACATGTCCCTCCATCATATTGTGAACTAAGCCCAGACCCGTGACCCACCAACATGTAAATGAAGGAAAAAAAGCCTAAAAAATCGTTTTGCAGGATTGCCGCCGTATGCATCCGCGGTATTCCTGCAATTTCCAGTTTTCCTCCTCTCACAGAGGAGGAAAACTGGAAATTGCGAATTTATGAGGACGAAAACTGGAAAATGGGAATTTAACGCCCATGCCAGCAGCGTTAAGCTGCGTGAGTATCCAAATAAAGTCCCAGGACCTTTCCATTTCCAATTAACATAAAATAGAATGAAAGAATCCACAGGTGCGTTTTTTCTTGGAGCTCATATATAGTGAACTCCCATATGATATGAATAGAGGGAAAAAAATCACACAAGCTGACTTTGGCAATTGACACATGTGGAACTGATTTTCTAGTCGTTTTAATGTTTATACTTCCCCATAAATAAAAGTAGAAATATATAAATGGTCATCAAATAACTTCCTCATAATTAAAGAATAAAATCCGAGATATCACTCTATTAAAGCAATTTGCTCCTGTCTACAACTCCATCCTCAAACCTTCCATCACTCGCAGTCTTTAATGATCACCGGTGTGATTCACTTGATAATAAATTCTTAAAAATTCAATTCAATGCAAACATAGGGGCCCTTAAGAGAACACACCTATGAAAGAAATTTTAAAAGCACTTAGTGTTATCACGTATGTAATCTAAAGCAATGACACGAGATTTTGCAATCTTGTAATCAACATCTAAACTTGGTTTTCGTTGACATGCTTAGATTTGGAAACTCTCTGGACCTAACCAACAAGCCGAAGGACTGATGGAACTGGTCAAATCAAGCACGACAACAATTTAGGACCGTAGCTAAACACCACATAGTTGCTTACATGCACAGAAAATCAGTGATGTGTCGACTACTAGGGCATGTTTGTAGGGTTGCAAACGGAACGGTTCCGGATCGGAACCATAGTGGGCCCGGACACGTTTCTAAATAACGGTTCCGGATCCGGTCCTGACTCGGAACCTGTTTACTTGGTCCTAAACCCGGCTCCGATAGGAAAACCCAGATCCGGGTCCACCTAGAAGACTGGAATCTAGTTCCAAAATCGATTCTAATTTATCTTTTTCCTTCATTTTTCTTAAAACAAGCATATCATTCAGCTTATAACAGTGCGTCAAAGTCTACTGCCTCTAATATTGTATATAAAAATGTCCAAGAAAAAGTTGATTTTGAGGTACAATTTGCAATATCAAACGCTCATGAGCCGGGTCCCGGGTCCACATGTCGGAACCCGTTTGGACCCGGACCCGTTTATCAATCGGAACCTAAATTAGGTTACGGACCCGGCCCCGGACCCGTTTATGAATAATCGGAACCTAAAATAGGTTCCAGACCCGGTTTTTTTACAGGTCGGAACTTTCGGGTAATCGGATACCCGTTTGCAACCCTACACGTCTGCGAGTATAGGCTTTTTTCTCTTTTTGTCCAGTTGAAATGAAGGTTTCGCTGGTTTCACGTATATTCTCAACCGTAGATATTAGGATCTTTGGTTTCTTATGGTAACAATTATGCACCCTGTATAAAAGAATCAATAATTTCGTAGAACCCAAGATACATTTAGTTTGGAAATTTCTCAGAAAATTTAGGCCGTGCATGGCCATGAGATTGTTAAACACATACATAGTTGTCATGGGCTGCATTCTCACTTTAAGACCAGCAAAAACGTTGTGCAATGCCTGGATTAAATAATATATGAAATAAGAAAGAGAAGGTTAAACGATCGTAACAGAATGGTGAGTCAAATATATGTTGAATGTAATGAAAATAGATAGAGAGCTGTCAAAAGCAGTCTAAGAATGTCTCTTCTCTTTTTCTAGGCGATTCTAACGGGAAACGCCCCATATATAGGATTCCTGCTGACCAAAAAGGCCAGACACAAGTTAGCCCTAGCTAGCGCAAGCCTTTGAGAGTCCTTTTCGCCAACTCAGATAGGCCTACTCGGGAGACGGAGAGTGGTCTAGTTCGGACTAGATCAATTTGGTTAACCTATAATCATCCTAAATTGAGGCAAGCATGCCCTTACTGAATCTATTTTTCCATGTTCCGTCCATCTTGTACTTGGTTTGAGAGAGCCCATTCCGCTGCTACCTATTCCATAGTGATACCCACACGTCACCTGCAAGGATCCGATCCAAAAAGCCCAGATGTTGCTGATTTTTAAAGTAGGATTTAGTCACGAGTGGACACAGCCCTATTCGTGGACTTCTCACTCACGAACTATTTCATATTTTGTCAGCTTACTTTACCAGTTAAGTAAAGTGAAGGGCTAATACGAGAGACATTAAAAAGATAGGGTCAAGTAAAACAAATATATTAGGTTTCGAATACCATCTCTTCCATGAAAAAAAAAGGTTAAAAGGACACTCTCTCATGCAAGAGAATGATAGAAAAAGACTAGGGGTGTTCGTTGACGAGGCAGGGCTATTCCGAGGAATGCCCAACAGCCACTTCTAAACTAGAAGCCTAAACCTGGCCCAAGCATGAGTCATGCCTGAAGTTGTTGGCCCGAACCCAAGCCGCATGGAAATGATGAAGCCCGAGCCCGACCTATAGAAAGAGAATTAAGCTTCTTGCCAAGTCCTAAGCCAACACAGCTGCTCTGGTCATATCACCTTCTCTTTGAGGTCATGGGCTTGAGTCCCCGCATTGCTGCTCCCTCCCTCCCTCCCTCATAAATATATATAAATATATATATTTGGGCGGGATGGGAATATCAGCTCTCAAGCACTAAGTGTAAATAAATAAATAAAAAAGAGACTGAGCACGGCCTATCTATTAATAACTGAACCCTATGCCCAAAGCCCAATCCATGAGCTCCCATAAAAAATAAAAAATAAAAAATAAAAAATAAAAAATAAAAAAAATGCTCTACTTTTTAACAGAAACAATAAAAATGCTACTCTCACTTTTTGATTCGAGTACACCATTACTTTTATTCTCTGTTATATTGAACAGTTACTCCACTTCACCGGTAAAGTAAATTTACGATTTATTTTATTTATTGTGATTTGATATTATTCCATCCAATTGTTATTCACACATGTCCCTCCATCATATTGTGAACTAAGCCCAGACCCGTGACCCACCAACATGTAAATGAAGGAAAAAAAGCCTAAAAAATCGTTTTGCAGGATTGCCGCCGTATGCATCCGCGGTATTCCTGCAATTTCCAGTTTTCCTCCTCTCACAGAGGAGGAAAACTGGAAATTGCGAATTTATGAGGACGAAAACTGGAAAATGGGAATTTAACGCCCATGCCAGCAGCGTTAAGCTGCGTGAGTATCCAAATAAAGTCCCAGGACCTTTCCATTTCCAATTAACATAAAATAGAATGAAAGAATCCACAGGTGCGTTTTTTCTTGGAGCTCATATATAGTGAACTCCCATATGATATGAATAGAGGGAAAAAAATCACACAAGCTGACTTTGGCAATTGACACATGTGGAACTGATTTTCTAGTCGTTTTAATGTTTATACTTCCCCATAAATAAAAGTAGAAATATATAAATGGTCATCAAATAACTTCCTCATAATTAAAGAATAAAATCCGAGATATCACTCTATTAAAGCAATTTGCTCCTGTCTACAACTCCATCCTCAAACCTTCCATCACTCGCAGTCTTTAATGATCACCGGTGTGATTCACTTGATAATAAATTCTTAAAAATTCAATTCAATGCAAACATAGGGGCCCTTAAGAGAACACACCTATGAAAGAAATTTTAAAAGCACTTAGTGTTATCACGTATGTAATCTAAAGCAATGACACGAGATTTTGCAATCTTGTAATCAACATCTAAACTTGGTTTTCGTTGACATGCTTAGATTTGGAAACTCTCTGGACCTAACCAACAAGCCGAAGGACTGATGGAACTGGTCAAATCAAGCACGACAACAATTTAGGACCGTAGCTAAACACCACATAGTTGCTTACATGCACAGAAAATCAGTGATGTGTCGACTACTAGGGCATGTTTGTAGGGTTGCAAACGGAACGGTTCCGGATCGGAACCATAGTGGGCCCGGACACGTTTCTAAATAACGGTTCCGGATCCGGTCCTGACTCGGAACCTGTTTACTTGGTCCTAAACCCGGCTCCGATAGGAAAACCCAGATCCGGGTCCACCTAGAAGACTGGAATCTAGTTCCAAAATCGATTCTAATTTATCTTTTTCCTTCATTTTTCTTAAAACAAGCATATCATTCAGCTTATAACAGTGCGTCAAAGTCTACTGCCTCTAATATTGTATATAAAAATGTCCAAGAAAAAGTTGATTTTGAGGTACAATTTGCAATATCAAACGCTCATGAGCCGGGTCCCGGGTCCACATGTCGGAACCCGTTTGGACCCGGACCCGTTTATCAATCGGAACCTAAATTAGGTTACGGACCCGGCCCCGGACCCGTTTATGAATAATCGGAACCTAAAATAGGTTCCAGACCCGGTTTTTTTACAGGTCGGAACTTTCGGGTAATCGGATACCCGTTTGCAACCCTACACGTCTGCGAGTATAGGCTTTTTTCTCTTTTTGTCCAGTTGAAATGAAGGTTTCGCTGGTTTCACGTATATTCTCAACCGTAGATATTAGGATCTTTGGTTTCTTATGGTAACAATTATGCACCCTGTATAAAAGAATCAATAATTTCGTAGAACCCAAGATACATTTAGTTTGGAAATTTCTCAGAAAATTTAGGCCGTGCATGGCCATGAGATTGTTAAACACATACATAGTTGTCATGGGCTGCATTCTCACTTTAAGACCAGCAAAAACGTTGTGCAATGCCTGGATTAAATAATATATGAAATAAGAAAGAGAAGGTTAAACGATCGTAACAGAATGGTGAGTCAAATATATGTTGAATGTAATGAAAATAGATAGAGAGCTGTCAAAAGCAGTCTAAGAATGTCTCTTCTCTTTTTCTAGGCGATTCTAACGGGAAACGCCCCATATATAGGATTCCTGCTGACCAAAAAGGCCAGACACAAGTTAGCCCTAGCTAGCGCAAGCCTTTGAGAGTCCTTTTCGCCAACTCAGATAGGCCTACTCGGGAGACGGAGAGTGGTCTAGTTCGGACTAGATCAATTTGGTTAACCTATAATCATCCTAAATTGAGGCAAGCATGCCCTTACTGAATCTATTTTTCCATGTTCCGTCCATCTTGTACTTGGTTTGAGAGAGCCCATTCCGCTGCTACCTATTCCATAGTGATACCCACACGTCACCTGCAAGGATCCGATCCAAAAAGCCCAGATGTTGCTGATTTTTAAAGTAGGATTTAGTCACGAGTGGACACAGCCCTATTCGTGGACTTCTCACTCACGAACTATTTCATATTTTGTCAGCTTACTTTACCAGTTAAGTAAAGTGAAGGGCTAATACGAGAGACATTAAAAAGATAGGGTCAAGTAAAACAAATATATTAGGTTTCGAATACCATCTCTTCCATGAAAAAAAAAGGTTAAAAGGACACTCTCTCATGCAAGAGAATGATAGAAAAAGACTAGGGGTGTTCGTTGACGAGGCAGGGCTATTCCGAGGAATGCCCAACAGCCACTTCTAAACTAGAAGCCTAAACCTGGCCCAAGCATGAGTCATGCCTGAAGTTGTTGGCCCGAACCCAAGCCGCATGGAAATGATGAAGCCCGAGCCCGACCTATAGAAAGAGAATTAAGCTTCTTGCCAAGTCCTAAGCCAACACAGCTGCTCTGGTCATATCACCTTCTCTTTGAGGTCATGGGCTTGAGTCCCCGCATTGCTGCTCCCTCCCTCCCTCCCTCATAAATATATATAAATATATATATTTGGGCGGGATGGGAATATCAGCTCTCAAGCACTAAGTGTAAATAAATAAATAAAAAAGAGACTGAGCACGGCCTATCTATTAATAACTGAACCCTATGCCCAAAGCCCAATCCATGAGCTCCCATAAAAAATAAAAAATAAAAAATAAAAAATAAAAAATAAAAAAAATGCTCTACTTTTTAACAGAAACAATAAAAATGCTACTCTCACTTTTTGATTCGAGTACACCATTACTTTTATTCTCTGTTATATTGAACAGTTACTCCACTTCACCGGTAAAGTAAATTTACGATTTATTTTATTTATTGTGATTTGATATTATTCCATCCAATTGTTATTCACACATGTCCCTCCATCATATTGTGAACTAAGCCCAGACCCGTGACCCACCAACATGTAAATGAAGGAAAAAAAGCCTAAAAAATCGTTTTGCAGGATTGCCGCCGTATGCATCCGCGGTATTCCTGCAATTTCCAGTTTTCCTCCTCTCACAGAGGAGGAAAACTGGAAATTGCGAATTTATGAGGACGAAAACTGGAAAATGGGAATTTAACGCCCATGCCAGCAGCGTTAAGCTGCGTGAGTATCCAAATAAAGTCCCAGGACCTTTCCATTTCCAATTAACATAAAATAGAATGAAAGAATCCACAGGTGCGTTTTTTCTTGGAGCTCATATATAGTGAACTCCCATATGATATGAATAGAGGGAAAAAAATCACACAAGCTGACTTTGGCAATTGACACATGTGGAACTGATTTTCTAGTCGTTTTAATGTTTATACTTCCCCATAAATAAAAGTAGAAATATATAAATGGTCATCAAATAACTTCCTCATAATTAAAGAATAAAATCCGAGATATCACTCTATTAAAGCAATTTGCTCCTGTCTACAACTCCATCCTCAAACCTTCCATCACTCGCAGTCTTTAATGATCACCGGTGTGATTCACTTGATAATAAATTCTTAAAAATTCAATTCAATGCAAACATAGGGGCCCTTAAGAGAACACACCTATGAAAGAAATTTTAAAAGCACTTAGTGTTATCACGTATGTAATCTAAAGCAATGACACGAGATTTTGCAATCTTGTAATCAACATCTAAACTTGGTTTTCGTTGACATGCTTAGATTTGGAAACTCTCTGGACCTAACCAACAAGCCGAAGGACTGATGGAACTGGTCAAATCAAGCACGACAACAATTTAGGACCGTAGCTAAACACCACATAGTTGCTTACATGCACAGAAAATCAGTGATGTGTCGACTACTAGGGCATGTTTGTAGGGTTGCAAACGGAACGGTTCCGGATCGGAACCATAGTGGGCCCGGACACGTTTCTAAATAACGGTTCCGGATCCGGTCCTGACTCGGAACCTGTTTACTTGGTCCTAAACCCGGCTCCGATAGGAAAACCCAGATCCGGGTCCACCTAGAAGACTGGAATCTAGTTCCAAAATCGATTCTAATTTATCTTTTTCCTTCATTTTTCTTAAAACAAGCATATCATTCAGCTTATAACAGTGCGTCAAAGTCTACTGCCTCTAATATTGTATATAAAAATGTCCAAGAAAAAGTTGATTTTGAGGTACAATTTGCAATATCAAACGCTCATGAGCCGGGTCCCGGGTCCACATGTCGGAACCCGTTTGGACCCGGACCCGTTTATCAATCGGAACCTAAATTAGGTTACGGACCCGGCCCCGGACCCGTTTATGAATAATCGGAACCTAAAATAGGTTCCAGACCCGGTTTTTTTACAGGTCGGAACTTTCGGGTAATCGGATACCCGTTTGCAACCCTACACGTCTGCGAGTATAGGCTTTTTTCTCTTTTTGTCCAGTTGAAATGAAGGTTTCGCTGGTTTCACGTATATTCTCAACCGTAGATATTAGGATCTTTGGTTTCTTATGGTAACAATTATGCACCCTGTATAAAAGAATCAATAATTTCGTAGAACCCAAGATACATTTAGTTTGGAAATTTCTCAGAAAATTTAGGCCGTGCATGGCCATGAGATTGTTAAACACATACATAGTTGTCATGGGCTGCATTCTCACTTTAAGACCAGCAAAAACGTTGTGCAATGCCTGGATTAAATAATATATGAAATAAGAAAGAGAAGGTTAAACGATCGTAACAGAATGGTGAGTCAAATATATGTTGAATGTAATGAAAATAGATAGAGAGCTGTCAAAAGCAGTCTAAGAATGTCTCTTCTCTTTTTCTAGGCGATTCTAACGGGAAACGCCCCATATATAGGATTCCTGCTGACCAAAAAGGCCAGACACAAGTTAGCCCTAGCTAGCGCAAGCCTTTGAGAGTCCTTTTCGCCAACTCAGATAGGCCTACTCGGGAGACGGAGAGTGGTCTAGTTCGGACTAGATCAATTTGGTTAACCTATAATCATCCTAAATTGAGGCAAGCATGCCCTTACTGAATCTATTTTTCCATGTTCCGTCCATCTTGTACTTGGTTTGAGAGAGCCCATTCCGCTGCTACCTATTCCATAGTGATACCCACACGTCACCTGCAAGGATCCGATCCAAAAAGCCCAGATGTTGCTGATTTTTAAAGTAGGATTTAGTCACGAGTGGACACAGCCCTATTCGTGGACTTCTCACTCACGAACTATTTCATATTTTGTCAGCTTACTTTACCAGTTAAGTAAAGTGAAGGGCTAATACGAGAGACATTAAAAAGATAGGGTCAAGTAAAACAAATATATTAGGTTTCGAATACCATCTCTTCCATGAAAAAAAAAGGTTAAAAGGACACTCTCTCATGCAAGAGAATGATAGAAAAAGACTAGGGGTGTTCGTTGACGAGGCAGGGCTATTCCGAGGAATGCCCAACAGCCACTTCTAAACTAGAAGCCTAAACCTGGCCCAAGCATGAGTCATGCCTGAAGTTGTTGGCCCGAACCCAAGCCGCATGGAAATGATGAAGCCCGAGCCCGACCTATAGAAAGAGAATTAAGCTTCTTGCCAAGTCCTAAGCCAACACAGCTGCTCTGGTCATATCACCTTCTCTTTGAGGTCATGGGCTTGAGTCCCCGCATTGCTGCTCCCTCCCTCCCTCCCTCATAAATATATATAAATATATATATTTGGGCGGGATGGGAATATCAGCTCTCAAGCACTAAGTGTAAATAAATAAATAAAAAAGAGACTGAGCACGGCCTATCTATTAATAACTGAACCCTATGCCCAAAGCCCAATCCATGAGCTCCCATAAAAAATAAAAAATAAAAAATAAAAAATAAAAAATAAAAAAAATGCTCTACTTTTTAACAGAAACAATAAAAATGCTACTCTCACTTTTTGATTCGAGTACACCATTACTTTTATTCTCTGTTATATTGAACAGTTACTCCACTTCACCGGTAAAGTAAATTTACGATTTATTTTATTTATTGTGATTTGATATTATTCCATCCAATTGTTATTCACACATGTCCCTCCATCATATTGTGAACTAAGCCCAGACCCGTGACCCACCAACATGTAAATGAAGGAAAAAAAGCCTAAAAAATCGTTTTGCAGGATTGCCGCCGTATGCATCCGCGGTATTCCTGCAATTTCCAGTTTTCCTCCTCTCACAGAGGAGGAAAACTGGAAATTGCGAATTTATGAGGACGAAAACTGGAAAATGGGAATTTAACGCCCATGCCAGCAGCGTTAAGCTGCGTGAGTATCCAAATAAAGTCCCAGGACCTTTCCATTTCCAATTAACATAAAATAGAATGAAAGAATCCACAGGTGCGTTTTTTCTTGGAGCTCATATATAGTGAACTCCCATATGATATGAATAGAGGGAAAAAAATCACACAAGCTGACTTTGGCAATTGACACATGTGGAACTGATTTTCTAGTCGTTTTAATGTTTATACTTCCCCATAAATAAAAGTAGAAATATATAAATGGTCATCAAATAACTTCCTCATAATTAAAGAATAAAATCCGAGATATCACTCTATTAAAGCAATTTGCTCCTGTCTACAACTCCATCCTCAAACCTTCCATCACTCGCAGTCTTTAATGATCACCGGTGTGATTCACTTGATAATAAATTCTTAAAAATTCAATTCAATGCAAACATAGGGGCCCTTAAGAGAACACACCTATGAAAGAAATTTTAAAAGCACTTAGTGTTATCACGTATGTAATCTAAAGCAATGACACGAGATTTTGCAATCTTGTAATCAACATCTAAACTTGGTTTTCGTTGACATGCTTAGATTTGGAAACTCTCTGGACCTAACCAACAAGCCGAAGGACTGATGGAACTGGTCAAATCAAGCACGACAACAATTTAGGACCGTAGCTAAACACCACATAGTTGCTTACATGCACAGAAAATCAGTGATGTGTCGACTACTAGGGCATGTTTGTAGGGTTGCAAACGGAACGGTTCCGGATCGGAACCATAGTGGGCCCGGACACGTTTCTAAATAACGGTTCCGGATCCGGTCCTGACTCGGAACCTGTTTACTTGGTCCTAAACCCGGCTCCGATAGGAAAACCCAGATCCGGGTCCACCTAGAAGACTGGAATCTAGTTCCAAAATCGATTCTAATTTATCTTTTTCCTTCATTTTTCTTAAAACAAGCATATCATTCAGCTTATAACAGTGCGTCAAAGTCTACTGCCTCTAATATTGTATATAAAAATGTCCAAGAAAAAGTTGATTTTGAGGTACAATTTGCAATATCAAACGCTCATGAGCCGGGTCCCGGGTCCACATGTCGGAACCCGTTTGGACCCGGACCCGTTTATCAATCGGAACCTAAATTAGGTTACGGACCCGGCCCCGGACCCGTTTATGAATAATCGGAACCTAAAATAGGTTCCAGACCCGGTTTTTTTACAGGTCGGAACTTTCGGGTAATCGGATACCCGTTTGCAACCCTACACGTCTGCGAGTATAGGCTTTTTTCTCTTTTTGTCCAGTTGAAATGAAGGTTTCGCTGGTTTCACGTATATTCTCAACCGTAGATATTAGGATCTTTGGTTTCTTATGGTAACAATTATGCACCCTGTATAAAAGAATCAATAATTTCGTAGAACCCAAGATACATTTAGTTTGGAAATTTCTCAGAAAATTTAGGCCGTGCATGGCCATGAGATTGTTAAACACATACATAGTTGTCATGGGCTGCATTCTCACTTTAAGACCAGCAAAAACGTTGTGCAATGCCTGGATTAAATAATATATGAAATAAGAAAGAGAAGGTTAAACGATCGTAACAGAATGGTGAGTCAAATATATGTTGAATGTAATGAAAATAGATAGAGAGCTGTCAAAAGCAGTCTAAGAATGTCTCTTCTCTTTTTCTAGGCGATTCTAACGGGAAACGCCCCATATATAGGATTCCTGCTGACCAAAAAGGCCAGACACAAGTTAGCCCTAGCTAGCGCAAGCCTTTGAGAGTCCTTTTCGCCAACTCAGATAGGCCTACTCGGGAGACGGAGAGTGGTCTAGTTCGGACTAGATCAATTTGGTTAACCTATAATCATCCTAAATTGAGGCAAGCATGCCCTTACTGAATCTATTTTTCCATGTTCCGTCCATCTTGTACTTGGTTTGAGAGAGCCCATTCCGCTGCTACCTATTCCATAGTGATACCCACACGTCACCTGCAAGGATCCGATCCAAAAAGCCCAGATGTTGCTGATTTTTAAAGTAGGATTTAGTCACGAGTGGACACAGCCCTATTCGTGGACTTCTCACTCACGAACTATTTCATATTTTGTCAGCTTACTTTACCAGTTAAGTAAAGTGAAGGGCTAATACGAGAGACATTAAAAAGATAGGGTCAAGTAAAACAAATATATTAGGTTTCGAATACCATCTCTTCCATGAAAAAAAAAGGTTAAAAGGACACTCTCTCATGCAAGAGAATGATAGAAAAAGACTAGGGGTGTTCGTTGACGAGGCAGGGCTATTCCGAGGAATGCCCAACAGCCACTTCTAAACTAGAAGCCTAAACCTGGCCCAAGCATGAGTCATGCCTGAAGTTGTTGGCCCGAACCCAAGCCGCATGGAAATGATGAAGCCCGAGCCCGACCTATAGAAAGAGAATTAAGCTTCTTGCCAAGTCCTAAGCCAACACAGCTGCTCTGGTCATATCACCTTCTCTTTGAGGTCATGGGCTTGAGTCCCCGCATTGCTGCTCCCTCCCTCCCTCCCTCATAAATATATATAAATATATATATTTGGGCGGGATGGGAATATCAGCTCTCAAGCACTAAGTGTAAATAAATAAATAAAAAAGAGACTGAGCACGGCCTATCTATTAATAACTGAACCCTATGCCCAAAGCCCAATCCATGAGCTCCCATAAAAAATAAAAAATAAAAAATAAAAAATAAAAAATAAAAAATAAAAAAAATGCTCTACTTTTTAACAGAAACAATAAAAATGCTACTCTCACTTTTTGATTCGAGTACACCATTACTTTTATTCTCTGTTATATTGAACAGTTACTCCACTTCACCGGTAAAGTAAATTTACGATTTATTTTATTTATTGTGATTTGATATTATTCCATCCAATTGTTATTCACACATGTCCCTCCATCATATTGTGAACTAAGCCCAGACCCGTGACCCACCAACATGTAAATGAAGGAAAAAAAGCCTAAAAAATCGTTTTGCAGGATTGCCGCCGTATGCATCCGCGGTATTCCTGCAATTTCCAGTTTTCCTCCTCTCACAGAGGAGGAAAACTGGAAATTGCGAATTTATGAGGACGAAAACTGGAAAATGGGAATTTAACGCCCATGCCAGCAGCGTTAAGCTGCGTGAGTATCCAAATAAAGTCCCAGGACCTTTCCATTTCCAATTAACATAAAATAGAATGAAAGAATCCACAGGTGCGTTTTTTCTTGGAGCTCATATATAGTGAACTCCCATATGATATGAATAGAGGGAAAAAAATCACACAAGCTGACTTTGGCAATTGACACATGTGGAACTGATTTTCTAGTCGTTTTAATGTTTATACTTCCCCATAAATAAAAGTAGAAATATATAAATGGTCATCAAATAACTTCCTCATAATTAAAGAATAAAATCCGAGATATCACTCTATTAAAGCAATTTGCTCCTGTCTACAACTCCATCCTCAAACCTTCCATCACTCGCAGTCTTTAATGATCACCGGTGTGATTCACTTGATAATAAATTCTTAAAAATTCAATTCAATGCAAACATAGGGGCCCTTAAGAGAACACACCTATGAAAGAAATTTTAAAAGCACTTAGTGTTATCACGTATGTAATCTAAAGCAATGACACGAGATTTTGCAATCTTGTAATCAACATCTAAACTTGGTTTTCGTTGACATGCTTAGATTTGGAAACTCTCTGGACCTAACCAACAAGCCGAAGGACTGATGGAACTGGTCAAATCAAGCACGACAACAATTTAGGACCGTAGCTAAACACCACATAGTTGCTTACATGCACAGAAAATCAGTGATGTGTCGACTACTAGGGCATGTTTGTAGGGTTGCAAACGGAACGGTTCCGGATCGGAACCATAGTGGGCCCGGACACGTTTCTAAATAACGGTTCCGGATCCGGTCCTGACTCGGAACCTGTTTACTTGGTCCTAAACCCGGCTCCGATAGGAAAACCCAGATCCGGGTCCACCTAGAAGACTGGAATCTAGTTCCAAAATCGATTCTAATTTATCTTTTTCCTTCATTTTTCTTAAAACAAGCATATCATTCAGCTTATAACAGTGCGTCAAAGTCTACTGCCTCTAATATTGTATATAAAAATGTCCAAGAAAAAGTTGATTTTGAGGTACAATTTGCAATATCAAACGCTCATGAGCCGGGTCCCGGGTCCACATGTCGGAACCCGTTTGGACCCGGACCCGTTTATCAATCGGAACCTAAATTAGGTTACGGACCCGGCCCCGGACCCGTTTATGAATAATCGGAACCTAAAATAGGTTCCAGACCCGGTTTTTTTACAGGTCGGAACTTTCGGGTAATCGGATACCCGTTTGCAACCCTACACGTCTGCGAGTATAGGCTTTTTTCTCTTTTTGTCCAGTTGAAATGAAGGTTTCGCTGGTTTCACGTATATTCTCAACCGTAGATATTAGGATCTTTGGTTTCTTATGGTAACAATTATGCACCCTGTATAAAAGAATCAATAATTTCGTAGAACCCAAGATACATTTAGTTTGGAAATTTCTCAGAAAATTTAGGCCGTGCATGGCCATGAGATTGTTAAACACATACATAGTTGTCATGGGCTGCATTCTCACTTTAAGACCAGCAAAAACGTTGTGCAATGCCTGGATTAAATAATATATGAAATAAGAAAGAGAAGGTTAAACGATCGTAACAGAATGGTGAGTCAAATATATGTTGAATGTAATGAAAATAGATAGAGAGCTGTCAAAAGCAGTCTAAGAATGTCTCTTCTCTTTTTCTAGGCGATTCTAACGGGAAACGCCCCATATATAGGATTCCTGCTGACCAAAAAGGCCAGACACAAGTTAGCCCTAGCTAGCGCAAGCCTTTGAGAGTCCTTTTCGCCAACTCAGATAGGCCTACTCGGGAGACGGAGAGTGGTCTAGTTCGGACTAGATCAATTTGGTTAACCTATAATCATCCTAAATTGAGGCAAGCATGCCCTTACTGAATCTATTTTTCCATGTTCCGTCCATCTTGTACTTGGTTTGAGAGAGCCCATTCCGCTGCTACCTATTCCATAGTGATACCCACACGTCACCTGCAAGGATCCGATCCAAAAAGCCCAGATGTTGCTGATTTTTAAAGTAGGATTTAGTCACGAGTGGACACAGCCCTATTCGTGGACTTCTCACTCACGAACTATTTCATATTTTGTCAGCTTACTTTACCAGTTAAGTAAAGTGAAGGGCTAATACGAGAGACATTAAAAAGATAGGGTCAAGTAAAACAAATATATTAGGTTTCGAATACCATCTCTTCCATGAAAAAAAAAGGTTAAAAGGACACTCTCTCATGCAAGAGAATGATAGAAAAAGACTAGGGGTGTTCGTTGACGAGGCAGGGCTATTCCGAGGAATGCCCAACAGCCACTTCTAAACTAGAAGCCTAAACCTGGCCCAAGCATGAGTCATGCCTGAAGTTGTTGGCCCGAACCCAAGCCGCATGGAAATGATGAAGCCCGAGCCCGACCTATAGAAAGAGAATTAAGCTTCTTGCCAAGTCCTAAGCCAACACAGCTGCTCTGGTCATATCACCTTCTCTTTGAGGTCATGGGCTTGAGTCCCCGCATTGCTGCTCCCTCCCTCCCTCCCTCATAAATATATATAAATATATATATTTGGGCGGGATGGGAATATCAGCTCTCAAGCACTAAGTGTAAATAAATAAATAAAAAAGAGACTGAGCACGGCCTATCTATTAATAACTGAACCCTATGCCCAAAGCCCAATCCATGAGCTCCCATAAAAAATAAAAAATAAAAAATAAAAAATAAAAAAAATGCTCTACTTTTTAACAGAAACAATAAAAATGCTACTCTCACTTTTTGATTCGAGTACACCATTACTTTTATTCTCTGTTATATTGAACAGTTACTCCACTTCACCGGTAAAGTAAATTTACGATTTATATTTATTTATTGTGATTTGATATTATTCCATCCAATTTTTATTCACACATGTCCCTCCATCATATTGTGAACTAAGCCCAGACCCGTGACCCACCAACATGTAAATGAAGGAAAAAAAGCCTAAAAAATCGTTTTGCAGGATTGCCGCCGTATGCATCCGCGGTATTCCTGCAATTTCCAGTTTTCCTCCTCTCACAGAGGAGGAAAACTGGAAATTGCGAATTTATGAGGACGAAAACTGGAAAATGGGAATTTAACGCCCATGCCAGCAGCGTTAAGCTGCGTGAGTATCCAAATAAAGTCCCAGGACCTTTCCATTTCCAATTAACATAAAATAGAATGAAAGAATCCACAGGTGCGTTTTTTCTTGGAGCTCATATATAGTGAACTCCCATATGATATGAATAGAGGGAAAAAAATCACACAAGCTGACTTTGGCAATTGACACATGTGGAACTGATTTTCTAGTCGTTTTAATGTTTATACTTCCCCATAAATAAAAGTAGAAATATATAAATGGTCATCAAATAACTTCCTCATAATTAAAGAATAAAATCCGAGATATCACTCTATTAAAGCAATTTGCTCCTGTCTACAACTCCATCCTCAAACCTTCCATCACTCGCAGTCTTTAATGATCACCGGTGTGATTCACTTGATAATAAATTCTTAAAAATTCAATTCAATGCAAACATAGGGGCCCTTAAGAGAACACACCTATGAAAGAAATTTTAAAAGCACTTAGTGTTATCACGTATGTAATCTAAAGCAATGACACGAGATTTTGCAATCTTGTAATCAACATCTAAACTTGGTTTTCGTTGACATGCTTAGATTTGGAAACTCTCTGGACCTAACCAACAAGCCGAAGGACTGATGGAACTGGTCAAATCAAGCACGACAACAATTTAGGACCGTAGCTAAACACCACATAGTTGCTTACATGCACAGAAAATCAGTGATGTGTCGACTACTAGGGCATGTTTGTAGGGTTGCAAACGGAACGGTTCCGGATCGGAACCATAGTGGGCCCGGACACGTTTCTAAATAACGGTTCCGGATCCGGTCCTGACTCGGAACCTGTTTACTTGGTCCTAAACCCGGCTCCGATAGGAAAACCCAGATCCGGGTCCACCTAGAAGACTGGAATCTAGTTCCAAAATCGATTCTAATTTATCTTTTTCCTTCATTTTTCTTAAAACAAGCATATCATTCAGCTTATAACAGTGCGTCAAAGTCTACTGCCTCTAATATTGTATATAAAAATGTCCAAGAAAAAGTTGATTTTGAGGTACAATTTGCAATATCAAACGCTCATGAGCCGGGTCCCGGGTCCACATGTCGGAACCCGTTTGGACCCGGACCCGTTTATCAATCGGAACCTAAATTAGGTTACGGACCCGGCCCCGGACCCGTTTATGAATAATCGGAACCTAAAATAGGTTCCAGACCCGGTTTTTTTACAGGTCGGAACTTTCGGGTAATCGGATACCCGTTTGCAACCCTACACGTCTGCGAGTATAGGCTTTTTTCTCTTTTTGTCCAGTTGAAATGAAGGTTTCGCTGGTTTCACGTATATTCTCAACCGTAGATATTAGGATCTTTGGTTTCTTATGGTAACAATTATGCACCCTGTATAAAAGAATCAATAATTTCGTAGAACCCAAGATACATTTAGTTTGGAAATTTCTCAGAAAATTTAGGCCGTGCATGGCCATGAGATTGTTAAACACATACATAGTTGTCATGGGCTGCATTCTCACTTTAAGACCAGCAAAAACGTTGTGCAATGCCTGGATTAAATAATATATGAAATAAGAAAGAGAAGGTTAAACGATCGTAACAGAATGGTGAGTCAAATATATGTTGAATGTAATGAAAATAGATAGAGAGCTGTCAAAAGCAGTCTAAGAATGTCTCTTCTCTTTTTCTAGGCGATTCTAACGGGAAACGCCCCATATATAGGATTCCTGCTGACCAAAAAGGCCAGACACAAGTTAGCCCTAGCTAGCGCAAGCCTTTGAGAGTCCTTTTCGCCAACTCAGATAGGCCTACTCGGGAGACGGAGAGTGGTCTAGTTCGGACTAGATCAATTTGGTTAACCTATAATCATCCTAAATTGAGGCAAGCATGCCCTTACTGAATCTATTTTTCCATGTTCCGTCCATCTTGTACTTGGTTTGAGAGAGCCCATTCCGCTGCTACCTATTCCATAGTGATACCCACACGTCACCTGCAAGGATCCGATCCAAAAAGCCCAGATGTTGCTGATTTTTAAAGTAGGATTTAGTCACGAGTGGACACAGCCCTATTCGTGGACTTCTCACTCACGAACTATTTCATATTTTGTCAGCTTACTTTACCAGTTAAGTAAAGTGAAGGGCTAATACGAGAGACATTAAAAAGATAGGGTCAAGTAAAACAAATATATTAGGTTTCGAATACCATCTCTTCCATGAAAAAAAAAGGTTAAAAGGACACTCTCTCATGCAAGAGAATGATAGAAAAAGACTAGGGGTGTTCGTTGACGAGGCAGGGCTATTCCGAGGAATGCCCAACAGCCACTTCTAAACTAGAAGCCTAAACCTGGCCCAAGCATGAGTCATGCCTGAAGTTGTTGGCCCGAACCCAAGCCGCATGGAAATGATGAAGCCCGAGCCCGACCTATAGAAAGAGAATTAAGCTTCTTGCCAAGTCCTAAGCCAACACAGCTGCTCTGGTCATATCACCTTCTCTTTGAGGTCATGGGCTTGAGTCCCCGCATTGCTGCTCCCTCCCTCCCTCCCTCATAAATATATATAAATATATATATTTGGGCGGGATGGGAATATCAGCTCTCAAGCACTAAGTGTAAATAAATAAATAAAAAAGAGACTGAGCACGGCCTATCTATTAATAACTGAACCCTATGCCCAAAGCCCAATCCATGAGCTCCCATAAAAAATAAAAAATAAAAAATAAAAAATAAAAAAAATGCTCTACTTTTTAACAGAAACAATAAAAATGCTACTCTCACTTTTTGATTCGAGTACACCATTACTTTTATTCTCTGTTATATTGAACAGTTACTCCACTTCACCGGTAAAGTAAATTTACGATTTATTTTATTTATTGTGATTTGATATTATTCCATCCAATTGTTATTCACACATGTCCCTCCATCATATTGTGAACTAAGCCCAGACCCGTGACCCACCAACATGTAAATGAAGGAAAAAAAGCCTAAAAAATCGTTTTGCAGGATTGCCGCCGTATGCATCCGCGGTATTCCTGCAATTTCCAGTTTTCCTCCTCTCACAGAGGAGGAAAACTGGAAATTGCGAATTTATGAGGACGAAAACTGGAAAATGGGAATTTAACGCCCATGCCAGCAGCGTTAAGCTGCGTGAGTATCCAAATAAAGTCCCAGGACCTTTCCATTTCCAATTAACATAAAATAGAATGAAAGAATCCACAGGTGCGTTTTTTCTTGGAGCTCATATATAGTGAACTCCCATATGATATGAATAGAGGGAAAAAAATCACACAAGCTGACTTTGGCAATTGACACATGTGGAACTGATTTTCTAGTCGTTTTAATGTTTATACTTCCCCATAAATAAAAGTAGAAATATATAAATGGTCATCAAATAACTTCCTCATAATTAAAGAATAAAATCCGAGATATCACTCTATTAAAGCAATTTGCTCCTGTCTACAACTCCATCCTCAAACCTTCCATCACTCGCAGTCTTTAATGATCACCGGTGTGATTCACTTGATAATAAATTCTTAAAAATTCAATTCAATGCAAACATAGGGGCCCTTAAGAGAACACACCTATGAAAGAAATTTTAAAAGCACTTAGTGTTATCACGTATGTAATCTAAAGCAATGACACGAGATTTTGCAATCTTGTAATCAACATCTAAACTTGGTTTTCGTTGACATGCTTAGATTTGGAAACTCTCTGGACCTAACCAACAAGCCGAAGGACTGATGGAACTGGTCAAATCAAGCACGACAACAATTTAGGACCGTAGCTAAACACCACATAGTTGCTTACATGCACAGAAAATCAGTGATGTGTCGACTACTAGGGCATGTTTGTAGGGTTGCAAACGGAACGGTTCCGGATCGGAACCATAGTGGGCCCAGACACGTTTCTAAATAACGGTTCCGGATCCGGTCCTGACTCGGAACCTGTTTACTTGGTCCTAAACCCGGCTCCGATAGGAAAACCCAGATCCGGGTCCACCTAGAAGACTGGAATCTAGTTCCAAAATCGATTCTAATTTATCTTTTTCCTTCATTTTTCTTAAAACAAGCATATCATTCAGCTTATAACAGTGCGTCAAAGTCTACTGCCTCTAATATTGTATATAAAAATGTCCAAGAAAAAGTTGATTTTGAGGTACAATTTGCAATATCAAACGCTCATGAGCCGGGTCCCGGGTCCACATGTCGGAACCCGTTTGGACCCGGACCCGTTTATCAATCGGAACCTAAATTAGGTTACGGACCCGGCCCCGGACCCGTTTATGAATAATCGGAACCTAAAATAGGTTCCAGACCCGGTTTTTTTACAGGTCGGAACTTTCGGGTAATCGGATACCCGTTTGCAACCCTACACGTCTGCGAGTATAGGCTTTTTTCTCTTTTTGTCCAGTTGAAATGAAGGTTTCGCTGGTTTCACGTATATTCTCAACCGTAGATATTAGGATCTTTGGTTTCTTATGGTAACAATTATGCACCCTGTATAAAAGAATCAATAATTTCGTAGAACCCAAGATACATTTAGTTTGGAAATTTCTCAGAAAATTTAGGCCGTGCATGGCCATGAGATTGTTAAACACATACATAGTTGTCATGGGCTGCATTCTCACTTTAAGACCAGCAAAAACGTTGTGCAATGCCTGGATTAAATAATATATGAAATAAGAAAGAGAAGGTTAAACGATCGTAACAGAATGGTGAGTCAAATATATGTTGAATGTAATGAAAATAGATAGAGAGCTGTCAAAAGCAGTCTAAGAATGTCTCTTCTCTTTTTCTAGGCGATTCTAACGGGAAACGCCCCATATATAGGATTCCTGCTGACCAAAAAGGCCAGACACAAGTTAGCCCTAGCTAGCGCAAGCCTTTGAGAGTCCTTTTCGCCAACTCAGATAGGCCTACTCGGGAGACGGAGAGTGGTCTAGTTCGGACTAGATCAATTTGGTTAACCTATAATCATCCTAAATTGAGGCAAGCATGCCCTTACTGAATCTATTTTTCCATGTTCCGTCCATCTTGTACTTGGTTTGAGAGAGCCCATTCCGCTGCTACCTATTCCATAGTGATACCCACACGTCACCTGCAAGGATCCGATCCAAAAAGCCCAGATGTTGCTGATTTTTAAAGTAGGATTTAGTCACGAGTGGACACAGCCCTATTCGTGGACTTCTCACTCACGAACTATTTCATATTTTGTCAGCTTACTTTACCAGTTAAGTAAAGTGAAGGGCTAATACGAGAGACATTAAAAAGATAGGGTCAAGTAAAACAAATATATTAGGTTTCGAATACCATCTCTTCCATGAAAAAAAAAGGTTAAAAGGACACTCTCTCATGCAAGAGAATGATAGAAAAAGACTAGGGGTGTTCGTTGACGAGGCAGGGCTATTCCGAGGAATGCCCAACAGCCACTTCTAAACTAGAAGCCTAAACCTGGCCCAAGCATGAGTCATGCCTGAAGTTGTTGGCCCGAACCCAAGCCGCATGGAAATGATGAAGCCCGAGCCCGACCTATAGAAAGAGAATTAAGCTTCTTGCCAAGTCCTAAGCCAACACAGCTGCTCTGGTCATATCACCTTCTCTTTGAGGTCATGGGCTTGAGTCCCCGCATTGCTGCTCCCTCCCTCCCTCCCTCATAAATATATATAAATATATATATTTGGGCGGGATGGGAATATCAGCTCTCAAGCACTAAGTGTAAATAAATAAATAAAAAAGAGACTGAGCACGGCCTATCTATTAATAACTGAACCCTATGCCCAAAGCCCAATCCATGAGCTCCCATAAAAAATAAAAAATAAAAAATAAAAAATAAAAAATAAAAAAAATGCTCTACTTTTTAACAGAAACAATAAAAATGCTACTCTCACTTTTTGATTCGAGTACACCATTACTTTTATTCTCTGTTATATTGAACAGTTACTCCACTTCACCGGTAAAGTAAATTTACGATTTATTTTATTTATTGTGATTTGATATTATTCCATCCAATTGTTATTCACACATGTCCCTCCATCATATTGTGAACTAAGCCCAGACCCGTGACCCACCAACATGTAAATGAAGGAAAAAAAGCCTAAAAAATCGTTTTGCAGGATTGCCGCCGTATGCATCCGCGGTATTCCTGCAATTTCCAGTTTTCCTCCTCTCACAGAGGAGGAAAACTGGAAATTGCGAATTTATGAGGACGAAAACTGGAAAATGGGAATTTAACGCCCATGCCAGCAGCGTTAAGCTGCGTGAGTATCCAAATAAAGTCCCAGGACCTTTCCATTTCCAATTAACATAAAATAGAATGAAAGAATCCACAGGTGCGTTTTTTCTTGGAGCTCATATATAGTGAACTCCCATATGATATGAATAGAGGGAAAAAAATCACACAAGCTGACTTTGGCAATTGACACATGTGGAACTGATTTTCTAGTCGTTTTAATGTTTATACTTCCCCATAAATAAAAGTAGAAATATATAAATGGTCATCAAATAACTTCCTCATAATTAAAGAATAAAATCCGAGATATCACTCTATTAAAGCAATTTGCTCCTGTCTACAACTCCATCCTCAAACCTTCCATCACTCGCAGTCTTTAATGATCACCGGTGTGATTCACTTGATAATAAATTCTTAAAAATTCAATTCAATGCAAACATAGGGGCCCTTAAGAGAACACACCTATGAAAGAAATTTTAAAAGCACTTAGTGTTATCACGTATGTAATCTAAAGCAATGACACGAGATTTTGCAATCTTGTAATCAACATCTAAACTTGGTTTTCGTTGACATGCTTAGATTTGGAAACTCTCTGGACCTAACCAACAAGCCGAAGGACTGATGGAACTGGTCAAATCAAGCACGACAACAATTTAGGACCGTAGCTAAACACCACATAGTTGCTTACATGCACAGAAAATCAGTGATGTGTCGACTACTAGGGCATGTTTGTAGGGTTGCAAACGGAACGGTTCCGGATCGGAACCATAGTGGGCCCGGACACGTTTCTAAATAACGGTTCCGGATCCGGTCCTGACTCGGAACCTGTTTACTTGGTCCTAAACCCGGCTCCGATAGGAAAACCCAGATCCGGGTCCACCTAGAAGACTGGAATCTAGTTCCAAAATCGATTCTAATTTATCTTTTTCCTTCATTTTTCTTAAAACAAGCATATCATTCAGCTTATAACAGTGCGTCAAAGTCTACTGCCTCTAATATTGTATATAAAAATGTCCAAGAAAAAGTTGATTTTGAGGTACAATTTGCAATATCAAACGCTCATGAGCCGGGTCCCGGGTCCACATGTCGGAACCCGTTTGGACCCGGACCCGTTTATCAATCGGAACCTAAATTAGGTTACGGACCCGGCCCCGGACCCGTTTATGAATAATCGGAACCTAAAATAGGTTCCAGACCCGGTTTTTTTACAGGTCGGAACTTTCGGGTAATCGGATACCCGTTTGCAACCCTACACGTCTGCGAGTATAGGCTTTTTTCTCTTTTTGTCCAGTTGAAATGAAGGTTTCGCTGGTTTCACGTATATTCTCAACCGTAGATATTAGGATCTTTGGTTTCTTATGGTAACAATTATGCACCCTGTATAAAAGAATCAATAATTTCGTAGAACCCAAGATACATTTAGTTTGGAAATTTCTCAGAAAATTTAGGCCGTGCATGGCCATGAGATTGTTAAACACATACATAGTTGTCATGGGCTGCATTCTCACTTTAAGACCAGCAAAAACGTTGTGCAATGCCTGGATTAAATAATATATGAAATAAGAAAGAGAAGGTTAAACGATCGTAACAGAATGGTGAGTCAAATATATGTTGAATGTAATGAAAATAGATAGAGAGCTGTCAAAAGCAGTCTAAGAATGTCTCTTCTCTTTTTCTAGGCGATTCTAACGGGAAACGCCCCATATATAGGATTCCTGCTGACCAAAAAGGCCAGACACAAGTTAGCCCTAGCTAGCGCAAGCCTTTGAGAGTCCTTTTCGCCAACTCAGATAGGCCTACTCGGGAGACGGAGAGTGGTCTAGTTCGGACTAGATCAATTTGGTTAACCTATAATCATCCTAAATTGAGGCAAGCATGCCCTTACTGAATCTATTTTTCCATGTTCCGTCCATCTTGTACTTGGTTTGAGAGAGCCCATTCCGCTGCTACCTATTCCATAGTGATACCCACACGTCACCTGCAAGGATCCGATCCAAAAAGCCCAGATGTTGCTGATTTTTAAAGTAGGATTTAGTCACGAGTGGACACAGCCCTATTCGTGGACTTCTCACTCACGAACTATTTCATATTTTGTCAGCTTACTTTACCAGTTAAGTAAAGTGAAGGGCTAATACGAGAGACATTAAAAAGATAGGGTCAAGTAAAACAAATATATTAGGTTTCGAATACCATCTCTTCCATGAAAAAAAAAGGTTAAAAGGACACTCTCTCATGCAAGAGAATGATAGAAAAAGACTAGGGGTGTTCGTTGACGAGGCAGGGCTATTCCGAGGAATGCCCAACAGCCACTTCTAAACTAGAAGCCTAAACCTGGCCCAAGCATGAGTCATGCCTGAAGTTGTTGGCCCGAACCCAAGCCGCATGGAAATGATGAAGCCCGAGCCCGACCTATAGAAAGAGAATTAAGCTTCTTGCCAAGTCCTAAGCCAACACAGCTGCTCTGGTCATATCACCTTCTCTTTGAGGTCATGGGCTTGAGTCCCCGCATTGCTGCTCCCTCCCTCCCTCCCTCATAAATATATATAAATATATATATTTGGGCGGGATGGGAATATCAGCTCTCAAGCACTAAGTGTAAATAAATAAATAAAAAAGAGACTGAGCACGGCCTATCTATTAATAACTGAACCCTATGCCCAAAGCCCAATCCATGAGCTCCCATAAAAAATAAAAAATAAAAAATAAAAAATAAAAAAAATGCTCTACTTTTTAACAGAAACAATAAAAATGCTACTCTCACTTTTTGATTCGAGTACACCATTACTTTTATTCTCTGTTATATTGAACAGTTACTCCACTTCACCGGTAAAGTAAATTTACGATTTATATTTATTTATTGTGATTTGATATTATTCCATCCAATTTTTATTCACACATGTCCCTCCATCATATTGTGAACTAAGCCCAGACCCGTGACCCACCAACATGTAAATGAAGGAAAAAAAGCCTAAAAAATCGTTTTGCAGGATTGCCGCCGTATGCATCCGCGGTATTCCTGCAATTTCCAGTTTTCCTCCTCTCACAGAGGAGGAAAACTGGAAATTGCGAATTTATGAGGACGAAAACTGGAAAATGGGAATTTAACGCCCATGCCAGCAGCGTTAAGCTGCGTGAGTATCCAAATAAAGTCCCAGGACCTTTCCATTTCCAATTAACATAAAATAGAATGAAAGAATCCACAGGTGCGTTTTTTCTTGGAGCTCATATATAGTGAACTCCCATATGATATGAATAGAGGGAAAAAAATCACACAAGCTGACTTTGGCAATTGACACATGTGGAACTGATTTTCTAGTCGTTTTAATGTTTATACTTCCCCATAAATAAAAGTAGAAATATATAAATGGTCATCAAATAACTTCCTCATAATTAAAGAATAAAATCCGAGATATCACTCTATTAAAGCAATTTGCTCCTGTCTACAACTCCATCCTCAAACCTTCCATCACTCGCAGTCTTTAATGATCACCGGTGTGATTCACTTGATAATAAATTCTTAAAAATTCAATTCAATGCAAACATAGGGGCCCTTAAGAGAACACACCTATGAAAGAAATTTTAAAAGCACTTAGTGTTATCACGTATGTAATCTAAAGCAATGACACGAGATTTTGCAATCTTGTAATCAACATCTAAACTTGGTTTTCGTTGACATGCTTAGATTTGGAAACTCTCTGGACCTAACCAACAAGCCGAAGGACTGATGGAACTGGTCAAATCAAGCACGACAACAATTTAGGACCGTAGCTAAACACCACATAGTTGCTTACATGCACAGAAAATCAGTGATGTGTCGACTACTAGGGCATGTTTGTAGGGTTGCAAACGGAACGGTTCCGGATCGGAACCATAGTGGGCCCGGACACGTTTCTAAATAACGGTTCCGGATCCGGTCCTGACTCGGAACCTGTTTACTTGGTCCTAAACCCGGCTCCGATAGGAAAACCCAGATCCGGGTCCACCTAGAAGACTGGAATCTAGTTCCAAAATCGATTCTAATTTATCTTTTTCCTTCATTTTTCTTAAAACAAGCATATCATTCAGCTTATAACAGTGCGTCAAAGTCTACTGCCTCTAATATTGTATATAAAAATGTCCAAGAAAAAGTTGATTTTGAGGTACAATTTGCAAGATCAAACGCTCATGAGCCGGGTCCCGGGTCCACATGTCGGAACCCGTTTGGACCCGGACCCGTTTATCAATCGGAACCTAAATTAGGTTACGGACCCGGCCCCGGACCCGTTTATGAATAATCGGAACCTAAAATAGGTTCCAGACCCGGTTTTTTTACAGGTTGGAACTTTCGGGTAATCGGATACCCGTTTGCAACCCTACACGTCTGCGAGTATAGGCTTTTTTCTCTTTTTGTCCAGTTGAAATGAAGGTTTCGCTGGTTTCACGTATATTCTCAACCGTAGATATTAGGATCTTTGGTTTCTTATGGTAACAATTATGCACCCTGTATAAAAGAATCAATAATTTCGTAGAACCCAAGATACATTTAGTTTGGAAATTTCTCAGAAAATTTAGGCCGTGCATGGCCATGAGATTGTTAAACACATACATAGTTGTCATGGGCTGCATTCTCACTTTAAGACCAGCAAAAACGTTGTGCAATGCCTGGATTAAATAATATATGAAATAAGAAAGAGAAGGTTAAACGATCGTAACACAATGGTGAGTCAAATATATGTTGAATGTAATGAAAATAGATAGAGAGCTGTCAAAAGCAGTCTAAGAATGTCTCTTCTCTTTTTCTAGGCGATTCTAACGGGAAACGCCCCATATATAGGATTCCTGCTGACCAAAAAGGCCAGACACAAGTTAGCCCTAGCTAGCGCAAGCCTTTGAGAGTCCTTTTCGCCAACTCAGATAGGCCTACTCGGGAGACGGAGAGTGGTCTAGTTCGGACTAGATCAATTTGGTTAACCTATAATCATCCTAAATTGAGGCAAGCATGCCCTTACTGAATCTATTTTTCCATGTTCCGTCCATCTTGTACTTGGTTTGAGAGAGCCCATTCCGCTGCTACCTATTCCATAGTGATACCCACACGTCACCTGCAAGGATCCGATCCAAAAAGCCCAGATGTTGCTGATTTTTAAAGTAGGATTTAGTCACGAGTGGACACAGCCCTATTCGTGGACTTCTCACTCACGAACTATTTCATATTTTGTCAGCTTACTTTACCAGTTAAGTAAAGTGAAGGGCTAATACGAGAGACATTAAAAAGATAGGGTCAAGTAAAAAAAATATATTAGGTTTCGAATACCATCTCTTCCATGAAAAAAAAAGGTTAAAAGGACACTCTCTCATGCAAGAGAATGATAGAAAAAGACTAGGGGTGTTCGTTGACGAGGCAGGGCTATTCCGAGGAATGCCCAACAGCCACTTCTAAACTAGAAGCCTAAACCTGGCCCAAGCATGAGTCATGCCTGAAGTTGTTGGCCCGAACCCAAGCCGCATGGAAATGATGAAGCCCGAGCCCGACCTATAGAAAGAGAATTAAGCTTCTTGCCAAGTCCTAAGCCAACACAGCTGCTCTGGTCATATCACCTTCTCTTTGAGGTCATGGGCTTGAGTCCCCGCATTGCTGCTCCCTCCCTCCCTCCCTCATAAATATATATAAATATATATATTTGGGCGGGATGGGAATATCAGCTCTCAAGCACTAAGTGTAAATAAATAAATAAAAAAGAGACTGAGCACGGCCTATCTATTAATAACTGAACCCTATGCCCAAAGCCCAATCCATGAGCTCCCATAAAAAATAAAAAATAAAAAATAAAAAATAAAAAAAATGCTCTACTTTTTAACAGAAACAATAAAAATGCTACTCTCACTTTTTGATTCGAGTACACCATTACTTTTATTCTCTGTTATATTGAACAGTTACTCCACTTCACCGGTAAAGTAAATTTACGATTTATTTTATTTATTGTGATTTGATATTATTCCATCCAATTGTTATTCACACATGTCCCTCCATCATATTGTGAACTAAGCCCAGACCCGTGACCCACCAACATGTAAATGAAGGAAAAAAAGCCTAAAAAATCGTTTTGCAGGATTGCCGCCGTATGCATCCGCGGTATTCCTGCAATTTCCAGTTTTCCTCCTCTCACAGAGGAGGAAAACTGGAAATTGCGAATTTATGAGGACGAAAACTGGAAAATGGGAATTTAACGCCCATGCCAGCAGCGTTAAGCTGCGTGAGTATCCAAATAAAGTCCCAGGACCTTTCCATTTCCAATTAACATAAAATAGAATGAAAGAATCCACAGGTGCGTTTTTTCTTGGAGCTCATATATAGTGAACTCCCATATGATATGAATAGAGGGAAAAAAATCACACAAGCTGACTTTGGCAATTGACACATGTGGAACTGATTTTCTAGTCGTTTTAATGTTTATACTTCCCCATAAATAAAAGTAGAAATATATAAATGGTCATCAAATAACTTCCTCATAATTAAAGAATAAAATCCGAGATATCACTCTATTAAAGCAATTTGCTCCTGTCTACAACTCCATCCTCAAACCTTCCATCACTCGCAGTCTTTAATGATCACCGGTGTGATTCACTTGATAATAAATTCTTAAAAATTCAATTCAATGCAAACATAGGGGCCCTTAAGAGAACACACCTATGAAAGAAATTTTAAAAGCACTTAGTGTTATCACGTATGTAATCTAAAGCAATGACACGAGATTTTGCAATCTTGTAATCAACATCTAAACTTGGTTTTCGTTGACATGCTTAGATTTGGAAACTCTCTGGACCTAACCAACAAGCCGAAGGACTGATGGAACTGGTCAAATCAAGCACGACAACAATTTAGGACCGTAGCTAAACACCACATAGTTGCTTACATGCACAGAAAATCAGTGATGTGTCGACTACTAGGGCATGTTTGTAGGGTTGCAAACGGAACGGTTCCGGATCGGAACCATAGTGGGCCCGGACACGTTTCTAAATAACGGTTCCGGATCCGGTCCTGACTCGGAACCTGTTTACTTGGTCCTAAACCCGGCTCCGATAGGAAAACCCAGATCCGGGTCCACCTAGAAGACTGGAATCTAGTTCCAAAATCGATTCTAATTTATCTTTTTCCTTCATTTTTCTTAAAACAAGCATATCATTCAGCTTATAACAGTGCGTCAAAGTCTACTGCCTCTAATATTGTATATAAAAATGTCCAAGAAAAAGTTGATTTTGAGGTACAATTTGCAATATCAAACGCTCATGAGCCGGGTCCCGGGTCCACATGTCGGAACCCGTTTGGACCCGGACCCGTTTATCAATCGGAACCTAAATTAGGTTACGGACCCGGCCCCGGACCCGTTTATGAATAATCGGAACCTAAAATAGGTTCCAGACCCGGTTTTTTTACAGGTCGGAACTTTCGGGTAATCGGATACCCGTTTGCAACCCTACACGTCTGCGAGTATAGGCTTTTTTCTCTTTTTGTCCAGTTGAAATGAAGGTTTCGCTGGTTTCACGTATATTCTCAACCGTAGATATTAGGATCTTTGGTTTCTTATGGTAACAATTATGCACCCTGTATAAAAGAATCAATAATTTCGTAGAACCCAAGATACATTTAGTTTGGAAATTTCTCAGAAAATTTAGGCCGTGCATGGCCATGAGATTGTTAAACACATACATAGTTGTCATGGGCTGCATTCTCACTTTAAGACCAGCAAAAACGTTGTGCAATGCCTGGATTAAATAATATATGAAATAAGAAAGAGAAGGTTAAACGATCGTAACAGAATGGTGAGTCAAATATATGTTGAATGTAATGAAAATAGATAGAGAGCTGTCAAAAGCAGTCTAAGAATGTCTCTTCTCTTTTTCTAGGCGATTCTAACGGGAAACGCCCCATATATAGGATTCCTGCTGACCAAAAAGGCCAGACACAAGTTAGCCCTAGCTAGCGCAAGCCTTTGAGAGTCCTTTTCGCCAACTCAGATAGGCCTACTCGGGAGACGGAGAGTGGTCTAGTTCGGACTAGATCAATTTGGTTAACCTATAATCATCCTAAATTGAGGCAAGCATGCCCTTACTGAATCTATTTTTCCATGTTCCGTCCATCTTGTACTTGGTTTGAGAGAGCCCATTCCGCTGCTACCTATTCCATAGTGATACCCACACGTCACCTGCAAGGATCCGATCCAAAAAGCCCAGATGTTGCTGATTTTTAAAGTAGGATTTAGTCACGAGTGGACACAGCCCTATTCGTGGACTTCTCACTCACGAACTATTTCATATTTTGTCAGCTTACTTTACCAGTTAAGTAAAGTGAAGGGCTAATACGAGAGACATTAAAAAGATAGGGTCAAGTAAAAAAAATATATTAGGTTTCGAATACCATCTCTTCCATGAAAAAAAAAGGTTAAAAGGACACTCTCTCATGCAAGAGAATGATAGAAAAAGACTAGGGGTGTTCGTTGACGAGGCAGGGCTATTCCGAGGAATGCCCAACAGCCACTTCTAAACTAGAAGCCTAAACCTGGCCCAAGCATGAGTCATGCCTGAAGTTGTTGGCCCGAACCCAAGCCGCATGGAAATGATGAAGCCCGAGCCCGACCTATAGAAAGAGAATTAAGCTTCTTGCCAAGTCCTAAGCCAACACAGCTGCTCTGGTCATATCACCTTCTCTTTGAGGTCATGGGCTTGAGTCCCCGCATTGCTGCTCCCTCCCTCCCTCCCTCATAAATATATATAAATATATATATTTGGGCGGGATGGGAATATCAGCTCTCAAGCACTAAGTGTAAATAAATAAATAAAAAAGAGACTGAGCACGGCCTATCTATTAATAACTGAACCCTATGCCCAAAGCCCAATCCATGAGCTCCCATAAAAAATAAAAAATAAAAAATAAAAAATAAAAAAAATGCTCTACTTTTTAACAGAAACAATAAAAATGCTACTCTCACTTTTTGATTCGAGTACACCATTACTTTTATTCTCTGTTATATTGAACAGTTACTCCACTTCACCGGTAAAGTAAATTTACGATTTATTTTATTTATTGTGATTTGATATTATTCCATCCAATTGTTATTCACACATGTCCCTCCATCATATTGTGAACTAAGCCCAGACCCGTGACCCACCAACATGTAAATGAAGGAAAAAAAGCCTAAAAAATCGTTTTGCAGGATTGCCGCCGTATGCATCCGCGGTATTCCTGCAATTTCCAGTTTTCCTCCTCTCACAGAGGAGGAAAACTGGAAATTGCGAATTTATGAGGACGAAAACTGGAAAATGGGAATTTAACGCCCATGCCAGCAGCGTTAAGCTGCGTGAGTATCCAAATAAAGTCCCAGGACCTTTCCATTTCCAATTAACATAAAATAGAATGAAAGAATCCACAGGTGCGTTTTTTCTTGGAGCTCATATATAGTGAACTCCCATATGATATGAATAGAGGGAAAAAAATCACACAAGCTGACTTTGGCAATTGACACATGTGGAACTGATTTTCTAGTCGTTTTAATGTTTATACTTCCCCATAAATAAAAGTAGAAATATATAAATGGTCATCAAATAACTTCCTCATAATTAAAGAATAAAATCCGAGATATCACTCTATTAAAGCAATTTGCTCCTGTCTACAACTCCATCCTCAAACCTTCCATCACTCGCAGTCTTTAATGATCACCGGTGTGATTCACTTGATAATAAATTCTTAAAAATTCAATTCAATGCAAACATAGGGGCCCTTAAGAGAACACACCTATGAAAGAAATTTTAAAAGCACTTAGTGTTATCACGTATGTAATCTAAAGCAATGACACGAGATTTTGCAATCTTGTAATCAACATCTAAACTTGGTTTTCGTTGACATGCTTAGATTTGGAAACTCTCTGGACCTAACCAACAAGCCGAAGGACTGATGGAACTGGTCAAATCAAGCACGACAACAATTTAGGACCGTAGCTAAACACCACATAGTTGCTTACATGCACAGAAAATCAGTGATGTGTCGACTACTAGGGCATGTTTGTAGGGTTGCAAACGGAACGGTTCCGGATCGGAACCATAGTGGGCCCGGACACGTTTCTAAATAACGGTTCCGGATCCGGTCCTGACTCGGAACCTGTTTACTTGGTCCTAAACCCGGCTCCGATAGGAAAACCCAGATCCGGGTCCACCTAGAAGACTGGAATCTAGTTCCAAAATCGATTCTAATTTATCTTTTTCCTTCATTTTTCTTAAAACAAGCATATCATTCAGCTTATAACAGTGCGTCAAAGTCTACTGCCTCTAATATTGTATATAAAAATGTCCAAGAAAAAGTTGATTTTGAGGTACAATTTGCAATATCAAACGCTCATGAGCCGGGTCCCGGGTCCACATGTCGGAACCCGTTTGGACCCGGACCCGTTTATCAATCGGAACCTAAATTAGGTTACGGACCCGGCCCCGGACCCGTTTATGAATAATCGGAACCTAAAATAGGTTCCAGACCCGGTTTTTTTACAGGTCGGAACTTTCGGGTAATCGGATACCCGTTTGCAACCCTACACGTCTGCGAGTATAGGCTTTTTTCTCTTTTTGTCCAGTTGAAATGAAGGTTTCGCTGGTTTCACGTATATTCTCAACCGTAGATATTAGGATCTTTGGTTTCTTATGGTAACAATTATGCACCCTGTATAAAAGAATCAATAATTTCGTAGAACCCAAGATACATTTAGTTTGGAAATTTCTCAGAAAATTTAGGCCGTGCATGGCCATGAGATTGTTAAACACATACATAGTTGTCATGGGCTGCATTCTCACTTTAAGACCAGCAAAAACGTTGTGCAATGCCTGGATTAAATAATATATGAAATAAGAAAGAGAAGGTTAAACGATCGTAACAGAATGGTGAGTCAAATATATGTTGAATGTAATGAAAATAGATAGAGAGCTGTCAAAAGCAGTCTAAGAATGTCTCTTCTCTTTTTCTAGGCGATTCTAACGGGAAACGCCCCATATATAGGATTCCTGCTGACCAAAAAGGCCAGACACAAGTTAGCCCTAGCTAGCGCAAGCCTTTGAGAGTCCTTTTCGCCAACTCAGATAGGCCTACTCGGGAGACGGAGAGTGGTCTAGTTCGGACTAGATCAATTTGGTTAACCTATAATCATCCTAAATTGAGGCAAGCATGCCCTTACTGAATCTATTTTTCCATGTTCCGTCCATCTTGTACTTGGTTTGAGAGAGCCCATTCCGCTGCTACCTATTCCATAGTGATACCCACACGTCACCTGCAAGGATCCGATCCAAAAAGCCCAGATGTTGCTGATTTTTAAAGTAGGATTTAGTCACGAGTGGACACAGCCCTATTCGTGGACTTCTCACTCACGAACTATTTCATATTTTGTCAGCTTACTTTACCAGTTAAGTAAAGTGAAGGGCTAATACGAGAGACATTAAAAAGATAGGGTCAAGTAAAAAAAAAATATTAGGTTTCGAATACCATCTCTTCCATGAAAAAAAAAGGTTAAAAGGACACTCTCTCATGCAAGAGAATGATAGAAAAAGACTAGGGGTGTTCGTTGACGAGGCAGGGCTATTCCGAGGAATGCCCAACAGCCACTTCTAAACTAGAAGCCTAAACCTGGCCCAAGCATGAGTCATGCCTGAAGTTGTTGGCCCGAACCCAAGCCGCATGGAAATGATGAAGCCCGAGCCCGACCTATAGAAAGAGAATTAAGCTTCTTGCCAAGTCCTAAGCCAACACAGCTGCTCTGGTCATATCACCTTCTCTTTGAGGTCATGGGCTTGAGTCCCCGCATTGCTGCTCCCTCCCTCCCTCCCTCATAAATATATATAAATATATATATTTGGGCGGGATGGGAATATCAGCTCTCAAGCACTAAGTGTAAATAAATAAATAAAAAAGAGACTGAGCACGGCCTATCTATTAATAACTGAACCCTATGCCCAAAGCCCAATCCATGAGCTCCCATAAAAAATAAAAAATAAAAAATAAAAAATAAAAAATAAAAAATAAAAAAAATGCTCTACTTTTTAACAGAAACAATAAAAATGCTACTCTCACTTTTTGATTCGAGTACACCATTACTTTTATTCTCTGTTATATTGAACAGTTACTCCACTTCACCGGTAAAGTAAATTTACGATTTATTTTATTTATTGTGATTTGATATTATTCCATCCAATTGTTATTCACACATGTCCCTCCATCATATTGTGAACTAAGCCCAGACCCGTGACCCACCAACATGTAAATGAAGGAAAAAAAGCCTAAAAAATCGTTTTGCAGGATTGCCGCCGTATGCATCCGCGGTATTCCTGCAATTTCCAGTTTTCCTCCTCTCACAGAGGAGGAAAACTGGAAATTGCGAATTTATGAGGACGAAAACTGGAAAATGGGAATTTAACGCCCATGCCAGCAGCGTTAAGCTGCGTGAGTATCCAAATAAAGTCCCAGGACCTTTCCATTTCCAATTAACATAAAATAGAATGAAAGAATCCACAGGTGCGTTTTTTCTTGGAGCTCATATATAGTGAACTCCCATATGATATGAATAGAGGGAAAAAAATCACACAAGCTGACTTTGGCAATTGACACATGTGGAACTGATTTTCTAGTCGTTTTAATGTTTATACTTCCCCATAAATAAAAGTAGAAATATATAAATGGTCATCAAATAACTTCCTCATAATTAAAGAATAAAATCCGAGATATCACTCTATTAAAGCAATTTGCTCCTGTCTACAACTCCATCCTCAAACCTTCCATCACTCGCAGTCTTTAATGATCACCGGTGTGATTCACTTGATAATAAATTCTTAAAAATTCAATTCAATGCAAACATAGGGGCCCTTAAGAGAACACACCTATGAAAGAAATTTTAAAAGCACTTAGTGTTATCACGTATGTAATCTAAAGCAATGACACGAGATTTTGCAATCTTGTAATCAACATCTAAACTTGGTTTTCGTTGACATGCTTAGATTTGGAAACTCTCTGGACCTAACCAACAAGCCGAAGGACTGATGGAACTGGTCAAATCAAGCACGACAACAATTTAGGACCGTAGCTAAACACCACATAGTTGCTTACATGCACAGAAAATCAGTGATGTGTCGACTACTAGGGCATGTTTGTAGGGTTGCAAACGGAACGGTTCCGGATCGGAACCATAGTGGGCCCGGACACGTTTCTAAATAACGGTTCCGGATCCGGTCCTGACTCGGAACCTGTTTACTTGGTCCTAAACCCGGCTCCGATAGGAAAACCCAGATCCGGGTCCACCTAGAAGACTGGAATCTAGTTCCAAAATCGATTCTAATTTATCTTTTTCCTTCATTTTTCTTAAAACAAGCATATCATTCAGCTTATAACAGTGCGTCAAAGTCTACTGCCTCTAATATTGTATATAAAAATGTCCAAGAAAAAGTTGATTTTGAGGTACAATTTGCAATATCAAACGCTCATGAGCCGGGTCCCGGGTCCACATGTCGGAACCCGTTTGGACCCGGACCCATTTATCAATCGGGACCTAAATTAGGTTACGGACCCGGCCCCGGACCCGTTTATGAATAATCGGAACCTAAAATAGGTTCCAGACCCGGTTTTTTTACAGGTCGGAACTTTCGGGTAATCGGATACCCGTTTGCAACCCTACACGTCTGCGAGTATAGGCTTTTTTCTCTTTTTGTCCAGTTGAAATGAAGGTTTCGCTGGTTTCACGTATATTCTCAACCGTAGATATTAGGATCTTTGGTTTCTTATGGTAACAATTATGCACCCTGTATAAAAGAATCAATAATTTCGTAGAACCCAAGATACATTTAGTTTGGAAATTTCTCAGAAAATTTAGGCCGTGCATGGCCATGAGATTGTTAAACACATACATAGTTGTCATGGGCTGCATTCTCACTTTAAGACCAGCAAAAACGTTGTGCAATGCCTGGATTAAATAATATATGAAATAAGAAAGAGAAGGTTAAACGATCGTAACACAATGGTGAGTCAAATATATGTTGAATGTAATGAAAATAGATAGAGAGCTGTCAAAAGCAGTCTAAGAATGTCTCTTCTCTTTTTCTAGGCGATTCTAACGGGAAACGCCCCATATATAGGATTCCTGCTGACCAAAAAGGCCAGACACAAGTTAGCCCTAGCTAGCGCAAGCCTTTGAGAGTCCTTTTCGCCAACTCAGATAGGCCTACTCGGGAGACGGAGAGTGGTCTAGTTCGGACTAGATCAATTTGGTTAACCTATAATCATCCTAAATTGAGGCAAGCATGCCCTTACTGAATCTATTTTTCCATGTTCCGTCCATCTTGTACTTGGTTTGAGAGAGCCCATTCCGCTGCTACCTATTCCATAGTGATACCCACACGTCACCTGCAAGGATCCGATCCAAAAAGCCCAGATGTTGCTGATTTTTAAAGTAGGATTTAGTCACGAGTGGACACAGCCCTATTCGTGGACTTCTCACTCACGAACTATTTCATATTTTGTCAGCTTACTTTACCAGTTAAGTAAAGTGAAGGGCTAATACGAGAGACATTAAAAAGATAGGGTCAAGTAAAAAAAATATATTAGGTTTCGAATACCATCTCTTCCATGAAAAAAAAAGGTTAAAAGGACACTCTCTCATGCAAGAGAATGATAGAAAAAGACTAGGGGTGTTCGTTGACGAGGCAGGGCTATTCCGAGGAATGCCCAACAGCCACTTCTAAACTAGAAGCCTAAACCTGGCCCAAGCATGAGTCATGCCTGAAGTTGTTGGCCCGAACCCAAGCCGCATGGAAATGATGAAGCCCGAGCCCGACCTATAGAAAGAGAATTAAGCTTCTTGCCAAGTCCTAAGCCAACACAGCTGCTCTGGTCATATCACCTTCTCTTTGAGGTCATGGGCTTGAGTCCCCGCATTGCTGCTCCCTCCCTCCCTCCCTCATAAATATATATAAATATATATATTTGGGCGGGATGGGAATATCAGCTCTCAAGCACTAAGTGTAAATAAATAAATAAAAAAGAGACTGAGCACGGCCTATCTATTAATAACTGAACCCTATGCCCAAAGCCCAATCCATGAGCTCCCATAAAAAATAAAAAATAAAAAATAAAAAATAAAAAAAATGCTCTACTTTTTAACAGAAACAATAAAAATGCTACTCTCACTTTTTGATTCGAGTACACCATTACTTTTATTCTCTGTTATATTGAACAGTTACTCCACTTCACCGGTAAAGTAAATTTACGATTTATTTTATTTATTGTGATTTGATATTATTCCATCCAATTGTTATTCACACATGTCCCTCCATCATATTGTGAACTAAGCCCAGACCCGTGACCCACCAACATGTAAATGAAGGAAAAAAAGCCTAAAAAATCGTTTTGCAGGATTGCCGCCGTATGCATCCGCGGTATTCCTGCAATTTCCAGTTTTCCTCCTCTCACAGAGGAGGAAAACTGGAAATTGCGAATTTATGAGGACGAAAACTGGAAAATGGGAATTTAACGCCCATGCCAGCAGCGTTAAGCTGCGTGAGTATCCAAATAAAGTCCCAGGACCTTTCCATTTCCAATTAACATAAAATAGAATGAAAGAATCCACAGGTGCGTTTTTTCTTGGAGCTCATATATAGTGAACTCCCATATGATATGAATAGAGGGAAAAAAATCACACAAGCTGACTTTGGCAATTGACACATGTGGAACTGATTTTCTAGTCGTTTTAATGTTTATACTTCCCCATAAATAAAAGTAGAAATATATAAATGGTCATCAAATAACTTCCTCATAATTAAAGAATAAAATCCGAGATATCACTCTATTAAAGCAATTTGCTCCTGTCTACAACTCCATCCTCAAACCTTCCATCACTCGCAGTCTTTAATGATCACCGGTGTGATTCACTTGATAATAAATTCTTAAAAATTCAATTCAATGCAAACATAGGGGCCCTTAAGAGAACACACCTATGAAAGAAATTTTAAAAGCACTTAGTGTTATCACGTATGTAATCTAAAGCAATGACACGAGATTTTGCAATCTTGTAATCAACATCTAAACTTGGTTTTCGTTGACATGCTTAGATTTGGAAACTCTCTGGACCTAACCAACAAGCCGAAGGACTGATGGAACTGGTCAAATCAAGCACGACAACAATTTAGGACCGTAGCTAAACACCACATAGTTGCTTACATGCACAGAAAATCAGTGATGTGTCGACTACTAGGGCATGTTTGTAGGGTTGCAAACGGAACGGTTCCGGATCGGAACCATAGTGGGCCCGGACACGTTTCTAAATAACGGTTCCGGATCCGGTCCTGACTCGGAACCTGTTTACTTGGTCCTAAACCCGGCTCCGATAGGAAAACCCAGATCCGGGTCCACCTAGAAGACTGGAATCTAGTTCCAAAATCGATTCTAATTTATCTTTTTCCTTCATTTTTCTTAAAACAAGCATATCATTCAGCTTATAACAGTGCGTCAAAGTCTACTGCCTCTAATATTGTATATAAAAATGTCCAAGAAAAAGTTGATTTTGAGGTACAATTTGCAATATCAAACGCTCATGAGCCGGGTCCCGGGTCCACATGTCGGAACCCGTTTGGACCCGGACCCGTTTATCAATCGGAACCTAAATTAGGTTACGGACCCGGCCCCGGACCCGTTTATGAATAATCGGAACCTAAAATAGGTTCCAGACCCGGTTTTTTTACAGGTCGGAACTTTCGGGTAATCGGATACCCGTTTGCAACCCTACACGTCTGCGAGTATAGGCTTTTTTCTCTTTTTGTCCAGTTGAAATGAAGGTTTCGCTGGTTTCACGTATATTCTCAACCGTAGATATTAGGATCTTTGGTTTCTTATGGTAACAATTATGCACCCTGTATAAAAGAATCAATAATTTCGTAGAACCCAAGATACATTTAGTTTGGAAATTTCTCAGAAAATTTAGGCCGTGCATGGCCATGAGATTGTTAAACACATACATAGTTGTCATGGGCTGCATTCTCACTTTAAGACCAGCAAAAACGTTGTGCAATGCCTGGATTAAATAATATATGAAATAAGAAAGAGAAGGTTAAACGATCGTAACAGAATGGTGAGTCAAATATATGTTGAATGTAATGAAAATAGATAGAGAGCTGTCAAAAGCAGTCTAAGAATGTCTCTTCTCTTTTTCTAGGCGATTCTAACGGGAAACGCCCCATATATAGGATTCCTGCTGACCAAAAAGGCCAGACACAAGTTAGCCCTAGCTAGCGCAAGCCTTTGAGAGTCCTTTTCGCCAACTCAGATAGGCCTACTCGGGAGACGGAGAGTGGTCTAGTTCGGACTAGATCAATTTGGTTAACCTATAATCATCCTAAATTGAGGCAAGCATGCCCTTACTGAATCTATTTTTCCATGTTCCGTCCATCTTGTACTTGGTTTGAGAGAGCCCATTCCGCTGCTACCTATTCCATAGTGATACCCACACGTCACCTGCAAGGATCCGATCCAAAAAGCCCAGATGTTGCTGATTTTTAAAGTAGGATTTAGTCACGAGTGGACACAGCCCTATTCGTGGACTTCTCACTCACGAACTATTTCATATTTTGTCAGCTTACTTTACCAGTTAAGTAAAGTGAAGGGCTAATACGAGAGACATTAAAAAGATAGGGTCAAGTAAAAAAAAAATATTAGGTTTCGAATACCATCTCTTCCATGAAAAAAAAAGGTTAAAAGGACACTCTCTCATGCAAGAGAATGATAGAAAAAGACTAGGGGTGTTCGTTGACGAGGCAGGGCTATTCCGAGGAATGCCCAACAGCCACTTCTAAACTAGAAGCCTAAACCTGGCCCAAGCATGAGTCATGCCTGAAGTTGTTGGCCCGAACCCAAGCCGCATGGAAATGATGAAGCCCGAGCCCGACCTATAGAAAGAGAATTAAGCTTCTTGCCAAGTCCTAAGCCAACACAGCTGCTCTGGTCATATCACCTTCTCTTTGAGGTCATGGGCTTGAGTCCCCGCATTGCTGCTCCCTCCCTCCCTCCCTCATAAATATATATAAATATATATATTTGGGCGGGATGGGAATATCAGCTCTCAAGCACTAAGTGTAAATAAATAAATAAAAAAGAGACTGAGCACGGCCTATCTATTAATAACTGAACCCTATGCCCAAAGCCCAATCCATGAGCTCCCATAAAAAATAAAAAATAAAAAATAAAAAATAAAAAATAAAAAATAAAAAATAAAAAAAATGCTCTACTTTTTAACAGAAACAATAAAAATGCTACTCTCACTTTTTGATTCGAGTACACCATTACTTTTATTCTCTGTTATATTGAACAGTTACTCCACTTCACCGGTAAAGTAAATTTACGATTTATTTTATTTATTGTGATTTGATATTATTCCATCCAATTGTTATTCACACATGTCCCTCCATCATATTGTGAACTAAGCCCAGACCCGTGACCCACCAACATGTAAATGAAGGAAAAAAAGCCTAAAAAATCGTTTTGCAGGATTGCCGCCGTATGCATCCGCGGTATTCCTGCAATTTCCAGTTTTCCTCCTCTCACAGAGGAGGAAAACTGGAAATTGCGAATTTATGAGGACGAAAACTGGAAAATGGGAATTTAACGCCCATGCCAGCAGCGTTAAGCTGCGTGAGTATCCAAATAAAGTCCCAGGACCTTTCCATTTCCAATTAACATAAAATAGAATGAAAGAATCCACAGGTGCGTTTTTTCTTGGAGCTCATATATAGTGAACTCCCATATGATATGAATAGAGGGAAAAAAATCACACAAGCTGACTTTGGCAATTGACACATGTGGAACTGATTTTCTAGTCGTTTTAATGTTTATACTTCCCCATAAATAAAAGTAGAAATATATAAATGGTCATCAAATAACTTCCTCATAATTAAAGAATAAAATCCGAGATATCACTCTATTAAAGCAATTTGCTCCTGTCTACAACTCCATCCTCAAACCTTCCATCACTCGCAGTCTTTAATGATCACCGGTGTGATTCACTTGATAATAAATTCTTAAAAATTCAATTCAATGCAAACATAGGGGCCCTTAAGAGAACACACCTATGAAAGAAATTTTAAAAGCACTTAGTGTTATCACGTATGTAATCTAAAGCAATGACACGAGATTTTGCAATCTTGTAATCAACATCTAAACTTGGTTTTCGTTGACATGCTTAGATTTGGAAACTCTCTGGACCTAACCAACAAGCCGAAGGACTGATGGAACTGGTCAAATCAAGCACGACAACAATTTAGGACCGTAGCTAAACACCACATAGTTGCTTACATGCACAGAAAATCAGTGATGTGTCGACTACTAGGGCATGTTTGTAGGGTTGCAAACGGAACGGTTCCGGATCGGAACCATAGTGGGCCCGGACACGTTTCTAAATAACGGTTCCGGATCCGGTCCTGACTCGGAACCTGTTTACTTGGTCCTAAACCCGGCTCCGATAGGAAAACCCAGATCCGGGTCCACCTAGAAGACTGGAATCTAGTTCCAAAATCGATTCTAATTTATCTTTTTCCTTCATTTTTCTTAAAACAAGCATATCATTCAGCTTATAACAGTGCGTCAAAGTCTACTGCCTCTAATATTGTATATAAAAATGTCCAAGAAAAAGTTGATTTTGAGGTACAATTTGCAATATCAAACGCTCATGAGCCGGGTCCCGGGTCCACATGTCGGAACCCGTTTGGACCCGGACCCGTTTATCAATCGGAACCTAAATTAGGTTACGGACCCGGCCCCGGACCCGTTTATGAATAATCGGAACCTAAAATAGGTTCCAGACCCGGTTTTTTTACAGGTCGGAACTTTCGGGTAATCGGATACCCGTTTGCAACCCTACACGTCTGCGAGTATAGGCTTTTTTCTCTTTTTGTCCAGTTGAAATGAAGGTTTCGCTGGTTTCACGTATATTCTCAACCGTAGATATTAGGATCTTTGGTTTCTTATGGTAACAATTATGCACCCTGTATAAAAGAATCAATAATTTCGTAGAACCCAAGATACATTTAGTTTGGAAATTTCTCAGAAAATTTAGGCCGTGCATGGCCATGAGATTGTTAAACACATACATAGTTGTCATGGGCTGCATTCTCACTTTAAGACCAGCAAAAACGTTGTGCAATGCCTGGATTAAATAATATATGAAATAAGAAAGAGAAGGTTAAACGATCGTAACAGAATGGTGAGTCAAATATATGTTGAATGTAATGAAAATAGATAGAGAGCTGTCAAAAGCAGTCTAAGAATGTCTCTTCTCTTTTTCTAGGCGATTCTAACGGGAAACGCCCCATATATAGGATTCCTGCTGACCAAAAAGGCCAGACACAAGTTAGCCCTAGCTAGCGCAAGCCTTTGAGAGTCCTTTTCGCCAACTCAGATAGGCCTACTCGGGAGACGGAGAGTGGTCTAGTTCGGACTAGATCAATTTGGTTAACCTATAATCATCCTAAATTGAGGCAAGCATGCCCTTACTGAATCTATTTTTCCATGTTCCGTCCATCTTGTACTTGGTTTGAGAGAGCCCATTCCGCTGCTACCTATTCCATAGTGATACCCACACGTCACCTGCAAGGATCCGATCCAAAAAGCCCAGATGTTGCTGATTTTTAAAGTAGGATTTAGTCACGAGTGGACACAGCCCTATTCGTGGACTTCTCACTCACGAACTATTTCATATTTTGTCAGCTTACTTTACCAGTTAAGTAAAGTGAAGGGCTAATACGAGAGACATTAAAAAGATAGGGTCAAGTAAAAAAAAAATATTAGGTTTCGAATACCATCTCTTCCATGAAAAAAAAAGGTTAAAAGGACACTCTCTCATGCAAGAGAATGATAGAAAAAGACTAGGGGTGTTCGTTGACGAGGCAGGGCTATTCCGAGGAATGCCCAACAGCCACTTCTAAACTAGAAGCCTAAACCTGGCCCAAGCATGAGTCATGCCTGAAGTTGTTGGCCCGAACCCAAGCCGCATGGAAATGATGAAGCCCGAGCCCGACCTATAGAAAGAGAATTAAGCTTCTTGCCAAGTCCTAAGCCAACACAGCTGCTCTGGTCATATCACCTTCTCTTTGAGGTCATGGGCTTGAGTCCCCGCATTGCTGCTCCCTCCCTCCCTCCCTCATAAATATATATAAATATATATATTTGGGCGGGATGGGAATATCAGCTCTCAAGCACTAAGTGTAAATAAATAAATAAAAAAGAGACTGAGCACGGCCTATCTATTAATAACTGAACCCTATGCCCAAAGCCCAATCCATGAGCTCCCATAAAAAATAAAAAATAAAAAATAAAAAATAAAAAATAAAAAATAAAAAAAATGCTCTACTTTTTAACAGAAACAATAAAAATGCTACTCTCACTTTTTGATTCGAGTACACCATTACTTTTATTCTCTGTTATATTGAACAGTTACTCCACTTCACCGGTAAAGTAAATTTACGATTTATTTTATTTATTGTGATTTGATATTATTCCATCCAATTGTTATTCACACATGTCCCTCCATCATATTGTGAACTAAGCCCAGACCCGTGACCCACCAACATGTAAATGAAGGAAAAAAAGCCTAAAAAATCGTTTTGCAGGATTGCCGCCGTATGCATCCGCGGTATTCCTGCAATTTCCAGTTTTCCTCCTCTCACAGAGGAGGAAAACTGGAAATTGCGAATTTATGAGGACGAAAACTGGAAAATGGGAATTTAACGCCCATGCCAGCAGCGTTAAGCTGCGTGAGTATCCAAATAAAGTCCCAGGACCTTTCCATTTCCAATTAACATAAAATAGAATGAAAGAATCCACAGGTGCGTTTTTTCTTGGAGCTCATATATAGTGAACTCCCATATGATATGAATAGAGGGAAAAAAATCACACAAGCTGACTTTGGCAATTGACACATGTGGAACTGATTTTCTAGTCGTTTTAATGTTTATACTTCCCCATAAATAAAAGTAGAAATATATAAATGGTCATCAAATAACTTCCTCATAATTAAAGAATAAAATCCGAGATATCACTCTATTAAAGCAATTTGCTCCTGTCTACAACTCCATCCTCAAACCTTCCATCACTCGCAGTCTTTAATGATCACCGGTGTGATTCACTTGATAATAAATTCTTAAAAATTCAATTCAATGCAAACATAGGGGCCCTTAAGAGAACACACCTATGAAAGAAATTTTAAAAGCACTTAGTGTTATCACGTATGTAATCTAAAGCAATGACACGAGATTTTGCAATCTTGTAATCAACATCTAAACTTGGTTTTCGTTGACATGCTTAGATTTGGAAACTCTCTGGACCTAACCAACAAGCCGAAGGACTGATGGAACTGGTCAAATCAAGCACGACAACAATTTAGGACCGTAGCTAAACACCACATAGTTGCTTACATGCACAGAAAATCAGTGATGTGTCGACTACTAGGGCATGTTTGTAGGGTTGCAAACGGAACGGTTCCGGATCGGAACCATAGTGGGCCCGGACACGTTTCTAAATAACGGTTCCGGATCCGGTCCTGACTCGGAACCTGTTTACTTGGTCCTAAACCCGGCTCCGATAGGAAAACCCAGATCCGGGTCCACCTAGAAGACTGGAATCTAGTTCCAAAATCGATTCTAATTTATCTTTTTCCTTCATTTTTCTTAAAACAAGCATATCATTCAGCTTATAACAGTGCGTCAAAGTCTACTGCCTCTAATATTGTATATAAAAATGTCCAAGAAAAAGTTGATTTTGAGGTACAATTTGCAATATCAAACGCTCATGAGCCGGGTCCCGGGTCCACATGTCGGAACCCGTTTGGACCCGGACCCGTTTATCAATCGGAACCTAAATTAGGTTACGGACCCGGCCCCGGACCCGTTTATGAATAATCGGAACCTAAAATAGGTTCCAGACCCGGTTTTTTTACAGGTCGGAACTTTCGGGTAATCGGATACCCGTTTGCAACCCTACACGTCTGCGAGTATAGGCTTTTTTCTCTTTTTGTCCAGTTGAAATGAAGGTTTCGCTGGTTTCACGTATATTCTCAACCGTAGATATTAGGATCTTTGGTTTCTTATGGTAACAATTATGCACCCTGTATAAAAGAATCAATAATTTCGTAGAACCCAAGATACATTTAGTTTGGAAATTTCTCAGAAAATTTAGGCCGTGCATGGCCATGAGATTGTTAAACACATACATAGTTGTCATGGGCTGCATTCTCACTTTAAGACCAGCAAAAACGTTGTGCAATGCCTGGATTAAATAATATATGAAATAAGAAAGAGAAGGTTAAACGATCGTAACAGAATGGTGAGTCAAATATATGTTGAATGTAATGAAAATAGATAGAGAGCTGTCAAAAGCAGTCTAAGAATGTCTCTTCTCTTTTTCTAGGCGATTCTAACGGGAAACGCCCCATATATAGGATTCCTGCTGACCAAAAAGGCCAGACACAAGTTAGCCCTAGCTAGCGCAAGCCTTTGAGAGTCCTTTTCGCCAACTCAGATAGGCCTACTCGGGAGACGGAGAGTGGTCTAGTTCGGACTAGATCAATTTGGTTAACCTATAATCATCCTAAATTGAGGCAAGCATGCCCTTACTGAATCTATTTTTCCATGTTCCGTCCATCTTGTACTTGGTTTGAGAGAGCCCATTCCGCTGCTACCTATTCCATAGTGATACCCACACGTCACCTGCAAGGATCCGATCCAAAAAGCCCAGATGTTGCTGATTTTTAAAGTAGGATTTAGTCACGAGTGGACACAGCCCTATTCGTGGACTTCTCACTCACGAACTATTTCATATTTTGTCAGCTTACTTTACCAGTTAAGTAAAGTGAAGGGCTAATACGAGAGACATTAAAAAGATAGGGTCAAGTAAAAAAAAAATATTAGGTTTCGAATACCATCTCTTCCATGAAAAAAAAAGGTTAAAAGGACACTCTCTCATGCAAGAGAATGATAGAAAAAGACTAGGGGTGTTCGTTGACGAGGCAGGGCTATTCCGAGGAATGCCCAACAGCCACTTCTAAACTAGAAGCCTAAACCTGGCCCAAGCATGAGTCATGCCTGAAGTTGTTGGCCCGAACCCAAGCCGCATGGAAATGATGAAGCCCGAGCCCGACCTATAGAAAGAGAATTAAGCTTCTTGCCAAGTCCTAAGCCAACACAGCTGCTCTGGTCATATCACCTTCTCTTTGAGGTCATGGGCTTGAGTCCCCGCATTGATGCTCCCTCCCTCCCTCCCTCATAAATATATATAAATATATATATTTGGGCGGGATGGGAATATCAGCTCTCAAGCACTAAGTGTAAATAAATAAATAAAAAAGAGACTGAGCACGGCCTATCTATTAATAACTGAACCCTATGCCCAAAGCCCAATCCATGAGCTCCCATAAAAAATAAAAAATAAAAAATAAAAAATAAAAAATAAAAAATAAAAAAAATGCTCTACTTTTTAACAGAAACAATAAAAATGCTACTCTCACTTTTTGATTCGAGTACACCATTACTTTTATTCTCTGTTATATTGAACAGTTACTCCACTTCACCGGTAAAGTAAATTTACGATTTATTTTATTTATTGTGATTTGATATTATTCCATCCAATTGTTATTCACACATGTCCCTCCATCATATTGTGAACTAAGCCCAGACCCGTGACCCACCAACATGTAAATGAAGGAAAAAAAGCCTAAAAAATCGTTTTGCAGGATTGCCGCCGTATGCATCCGCGGTATTCCTGCAATTTCCAGTTTTCCTCCTCTCACAGAGGAGGAAAACTGGAAATTGCGAATTTATGAGGACGAAAACTGGAAAATGGGAATTTAACGCCCATGCCAGCAGCGTTAAGCTGCGTGAGTATCCAAATAAAGTCCCAGGACCTTTCCATTTCCAATTAACATAAAATAGAATGAAAGAATCCACAGGTGCGTTTTTTCTTGGAGCTCATATATAGTGAACTCCCATATGATATGAATAGAGGGAAAAAAATCACACAAGCTGACTTTGGCAATTGACACATGTGGAACTGATTTTCTAGTCGTTTTAATGTTTATACTTCCCCATAAATAAAAGTAGAAATATATAAATGGTCATCAAATAACTTCCTCATAATTAAAGAATAAAATCCGAGATATCACTCTATTAAAGCAATTTGCTCCTGTCTACAACTCCATCCTCAAACCTTCCATCACTCGCAGTCTTTAATGATCACCGGTGTGATTCACTTGATAATAAATTCTTAAAAATTCAATTCAATGCAAACATAGGGGCCCTTAAGAGAACACACCTATGAAAGAAATTTTAAAAGCACTTAGTGTTATCACGTATGTAATCTAAAGCAATGACACGAGATTTTGCAATCTTGTAATCAACATCTAAACTTGGTTTTCGTTGACATGCTTAGATTTGGAAACTCTCTGGACCTAACCAACAAGCCGAAGGACTGATGGAACTGGTCAAATCAAGCACGACAACAATTTAGGACCGTAGCTAAACACCACATAGTTGCTTACATGCACAGAAAATCAGTGATGTGTCGACTACTAGGGCATGTTTGTAGGGTTGCAAACGGAACGGTTCCGGATCGGAACCATAGTGGGCCCGGACACGTTTCTAAATAACGGTTCCGGATCCGGTCCTGACTCGGAACCTGTTTACTTGGTCCTAAACCCGGCTCCGATAGGAAAACCCAGATCCGGGTCCACCTAGAAGACTGGAATCTAGTTCCAAAATCGATTCTAATTTATCTTTTTCCTTCATTTTTCTTAAAACAAGCATATCATTCAGCTTATAACAGTGCGTCAAAGTCTACTGCCTCTAATATTGTATATAAAAATGTCCAAGAAAAAGTTGATTTTGAGGTACAATTTGCAATATCAAACGCTCATGAGCCGGGTCCCGGGTCCACATGTCGGAACCCGTTTGGACCCGGACCCGTTTATCAATCGGAACCTAAATTAGGTTACGGACCCGGCCCCGGACCCGTTTATGAATAATCGGAACCTAAAATAGGTTCCAGACCCGGTTTTTTTACAGGTCGGAACTTTCGGGTAATCGGATACCCGTTTGCAACCCTACACGTCTGCGAGTATAGGCTTTTTTCTCTTTTTGTCCAGTTGAAATGAAGGTTTCGCTGGTTTCACGTATATTCTCAACCGTAGATATTAGGATCTTTGGTTTCTTATGGTAACAATTATGCACCCTGTATAAAAGAATCAATAATTTCGTAGAACCCAAGATACATTTAGTTTGGAAATTTCTCAGAAAATTTAGGCCGTGCATGGCCATGAGATTGTTAAACACATACATAGTTGTCATGGGCTGCATTCTCACTTTAAGACCAGCAAAAACGTTGTGCAATGCCTGGATTAAATAATATATGAAATAAGAAAGAGAAGGTTAAACGATCGTAACAGAATGGTGAGTCAAATATATGTTGAATGTAATGAAAATAGATAGAGAGCTGTCAAAAGCAGTCTAAGAATGTCTCTTCTCTTTTTCTAGGCGATTCTAACGGGAAACGCCCCATATATAGGATTCCTGCTGACCAAAAAGGCCAGACACAAGTTAGCCCTAGCTAGCGCAAGCCTTTGAGAGTCCTTTTCGCCAACTCAGATAGGCCTACTCGGGAGACGGAGAGTGGTCTAGTTCGGACTAGATCAATTTGGTTAACCTATAATCATCCTAAATTGAGGCAAGCATGCCCTTACTGAATCTATTTTTCCATGTTCCGTCCATCTTGTACTTGGTTTGAGAGAGCCCATTCCGCTGCTACCTATTCCATAGTGATACCCACACGTCACCTGCAAGGATCCGATCCAAAAAGCCCAGATGTTGCTGATTTTTAAAGTAGGATTTAGTCACGAGTGGACACAGCCCTATTCGTGGACTTCTCACTCACGAACTATTTCATATTTTGTCAGCTTACTTTACCAGTTAAGTAAAGTGAAGGGCTAATACGAGAGACATTAAAAAGATAGGGTCAAGTAAAAAAAAAATATTAGGTTTCGAATACCATCTCTTCCATGAAAAAAAAAGGTTAAAAGGACACTCTCTCATGCAAGAGAATGATAGAAAAAGACTAGGGGTGTTCGTTGACGAGGCAGGGCTATTCCGAGGAATGCCCAACAGCCACTTCTAAACTAGAAGCCTAAACCTGGCCCAAGCATGAGTCATGCCTGAAGTTGTTGGCCCGAACCCAAGCCGCATGGAAATGATGAAGCCCGAGCCCGACCTATAGAAAGAGAATTAAGCTTCTTGCCAAGTCCTAAGCCAACACAGCTGCTCTGGTCATATCACCTTCTCTTTGAGGTCATGGGCTTGAGTCCCCGCATTGATGCTCCCTCCCTCCCTCCCTCATAAATATATATAAATATATATATTTGGGCGGGATGGGAATATCAGCTCTCAAGCACTAAGTGTAAATAAATAAATAAAAAAGAGACTGAGCACGGCCTATCTATTAATAACTGAACCCTATGCCCAAAGCCCAATCCATGAGCTCCCATAAAAAATAAAAAATAAAAAATAAAAAATAAAAAATAAAAAATAAAAAAAATGCTCTACTTTTTAACAGAAACAATAAAAATGCTACTCTCACTTTTTGATTCGAGTACACCATTACTTTTATTCTCTGTTATATTGAACAGTTACTCCACTTCACCGGTAAAGTAAATTTACGATTTATTTTATTTATTGTGATTTGATATTATTCCATCCAATTGTTATTCACACATGTCCCTCCATCATATTGTGAACTAAGCCCAGACCCGTGACCCACCAACATGTAAATGAAGGAAAAAAAGCCTAAAAAATCGTTTTGCAGGATTGCCGCCGTATGCATCCGCGGTATTCCTGCAATTTCCAGTTTTCCTCCTCTCACAGAGGAGGAAAACTGGAAATTGCGAATTTATGAGGACGAAAACTGGAAAATGGGAATTTAACGCCCATGCCAGCAGCGTTAAGCTGCGTGAGTATCCAAATAAAGTCCCAGGACCTTTCCATTTCCAATTAACATAAAATAGAATGAAAGAATCCACAGGTGCGTTTTTTCTTGGAGCTCATATATAGTGAACTCCCATATGATATGAATAGAGGGAAAAAAATCACACAAGCTGACTTTGGCAATTGACACATGTGGAACTGATTTTCTAGTCGTTTTAATGTTTATACTTCCCCATAAATAAAAGTAGAAATATATAAATGGTCATCAAATAACTTCCTCATAATTAAAGAATAAAATCCGAGATATCACTCTATTAAAGCAATTTGCTCCTGTCTACAACTCCATCCTCAAACCTTCCATCACTCGCAGTCTTTAATGATCACCGGTGTGATTCACTTGATAATAAATTCTTAAAAATTCAATTCAATGCAAACATAGGGGCCCTTAAGAGAACACACCTATGAAAGAAATTTTAAAAGCACTTAGTGTTATCACGTATGTAATCTAAAGCAATGACACGAGATTTTGCAATCTTGTAATCAACATCTAAACTTGGTTTTCGTTGACATGCTTAGATTTGGAAACTCTCTGGACCTAACCAACAAGCCGAAGGACTGATGGAACTGGTCAAATCAAGCACGACAACAATTTAGGACCGTAGCTAAACACCACATAGTTGCTTACATGCACAGAAAATCAGTGATGTGTCGACTACTAGGGCATGTTTGTAGGGTTGCAAACGGAACGGTTCCGGATCGGAACCATAGTGGGCCCGGACACGTTTCTAAATAACGGTTCCGGATCCGGTCCTGACTCGGAACCTGTTTACTTGGTCCTAAACCCGGCTCCGATAGGAAAACCCAGATCCGGGTCCACCTAGAAGACTGGAATCTAGTTCCAAAATCGATTCTAATTTATCTTTTTCCTTCATTTTTCTTAAAACAAGCATATCATTCAGCTTATAACAGTGCGTCAAAGTCTACTGCCTCTAATATTGTATATAAAAATGTCCAAGAAAAAGTTGATTTTGAGGTACAATTTGCAATATCAAACGCTCATGAGCCGGGTCCCGGGTCCACATGTCGGAACCCGTTTGGACCCGGACCCGTTTATCAATCGGAACCTAAATTAGGTTACGGACCCGGCCCCGGACCCGTTTATGAATAATCGGAACCTAAAATAGGTTCCAGACCCGGTTTTTTTACAGGTCGGAACTTTCGGGTAATCGGATACCCGTTTGCAACCCTACACGTCTGCGAGTATAGGCTTTTTTCTCTTTTTGTCCAGTTGAAATGAAGGTTTCGCTGGTTTCACGTATATTCTCAACCGTAGATATTAGGATCTTTGGTTTCTTATGGTAACAATTATGCACCCTGTATAAAAGAATCAATAATTTCGTAGAACCCAAGATACATTTAGTTTGGAAATTTCTCAGAAAATTTAGGCCGTGCATGGCCATGAGATTGTTAAACACATACATAGTTGTCATGGGCTGCATTCTCACTTTAAGACCAGCAAAAACGTTGTGCAATGCCTGGATTAAATAATATATGAAATAAGAAAGAGAAGGTTAAACGATCGTAACAGAATGGTGAGTCAAATATATGTTGAATGTAATGAAAATAGATAGAGAGCTGTCAAAAGCAGTCTAAGAATGTCTCTTCTCTTTTTCTAGGCGATTCTAACGGGAAACGCCCCATATATAGGATTCCTGCTGACCAAAAAGGCCAGACACAAGTTAGCCCTAGCTAGCGCAAGCCTTTGAGAGTCCTTTTCGCCAACTCAGATAGGCCTACTCGGGAGACGGAGAGTGGTCTAGTTCGGACTAGATCAATTTGGTTAACCTATAATCATCCTAAATTGAGGCAAGCATGCCCTTACTGAATCTATTTTTCCATGTTCCGTCCATCTTGTACTTGGTTTGAGAGAGCCCATTCCGCTGCTACCTATTCCATAGTGATACCCACACGTCACCTGCAAGGATCCGATCCAAAAAGCCCAGATGTTGCTGATTTTTAAAGTAGGATTTAGTCACGAGTGGACACAGCCCTATTCGTGGACTTCTCACTCACGAACTATTTCATATTTTGTCAGCTTACTTTACCAGTTAAGTAAAGTGAAGGGCTAATACGAGAGACATTAAAAAGATAGGGTCAAGTAAAAAAAAAATATTAGGTTTCGAATACCATCTCTTCCATGAAAAAAAAAGGTTAAAAGGACACTCTCTCATGCAAGAGAATGATAGAAAAAGACTAGGGGTGTTCGTTGACGAGGCAGGGCTATTACGAGGAATGCCCAACAGCCACTTCTAAACTAGAAGCCTAAACCTGGCCCAAGCATGAGTCATGCCTGAAGTTGTTGGCCCGAACCCAAGCCGCATGGAAATGATGAAGCCCGAGCCCGACCTATAGAAAGAGAATTAAGCTTCTTGCCAAGTCCTAAGCCAACACAGCTGCTCTGGTCATATCACCTTCTCTTTGAGGTCATGGGCTTGAGTCCCCGCATTGATGCTCCCTCCCTCCCTCCCTCATAAATATATATAAATATATATATTTGGGCGGGATGGGAATATCAGCTCTCAAGCACTAAGTGTAAATAAATAAATAAAAAAGAGACTGAGCACGGCCTATCTATTAATAACTGAACCCTATGCCCAAAGCCCAATCCATGAGCTCCCATAAAAAATAAAAAATAAAAAATAAAAAATAAAAAATAAAAAATAAAAAAAATGCTCTACTTTTTAACAGAAACAATAAAAATGCTACTCTCACTTTTTGATTCGAGTACACCATTACTTTTATTCTCTGTTATATTGAACAGTTACTCCACTTCACCGGTAAAGTAAATTTACGATTTATTTTATTTATTGTGATTTGATATTATTCCATCCAATTGTTATTCACACATGTCCCTCCATCATATTGTGAACTAAGCCCAGACCCGTGACCCACCAACATGTAAATGAAGGAAAAAAAGCCTAAAAAATCGTTTTGCAGGATTGCCGCCGTATGCATCCGCGGTATTCCTGCAATTTCCAGTTTTCCTCCTCTCACAGAGGAGGAAAACTGGAAATTGCGAATTTATGAGGACGAAAACTGGAAAATGGGAATTTAACGCCCATGCCAGCAGCGTTAAGCTGCGTGAGTATCCAAATAAAGTCCCAGGACCTTTCCATTTCCAATTAACATAAAATAGAATGAAAGAATCCACAGGTGCGTTTTTTCTTGGAGCTCATATATAGTGAACTCCCATATGATATGAATAGAGGGAAAAAAATCACACAAGCTGACTTTGGCAATTGACACATGTGGAACTGATTTTCTAGTCGTTTTAATGTTTATACTTCCCCATAAATAAAAGTAGAAATATATAAATGGTCATCAAATAACTTCCTCATAATTAAAGAATAAAATCCGAGATATCACTCTATTAAAGCAATTTGCTCCTGTCTACAACTCCATCCTCAAACCTTCCATCACTCGCAGTCTTTAATGATCACCGGTGTGATTCACTTGATAATAAATTCTTAAAAATTCAATTCAATGCAAACATAGGGGCCCTTAAGAGAACACACCTATGAAAGAAATTTTAAAAGCACTTAGTGTTATCACGTATGTAATCTAAAGCAATGACACGAGATTTTGCAATCTTGTAATCAACATCTAAACTTGGTTTTCGTTGACATGCTTAGATTTGGAAACTCTCTGGACCTAACCAACAAGCCGAAGGACTGATGGAACTGGTCAAATCAAGCACGACAACAATTTAGGACCGTAGCTAAACACCACATAGTTGCTTACATGCACAGAAAATCAGTGATGTGTCGACTACTAGGGCATGTTTGTAGGGTTGCAAACGGAACGGTTCCGGATCGGAACCATAGTGGGCCCGGACACGTTTCTAAATAACGGTTCCGGATCCGGTCCTGACTCGGAACCTGTTTACTTGGTCCTAAACCCGGCTCCGATAGGAAAACCCAGATCCGGGTCCACCTAGAAGACTGGAATCTAGTTCCAAAATCGATTCTAATTTATCTTTTTCCTTCATTTTTCTTAAAACAAGCATATCATTCAGCTTATAACAGTGCGTCAAAGTCTACTGCCTCTAATATTGTATATAAAAATGTCCAAGAAAAAGTTGATTTTGAGGTACAATTTGCAATATCAAACGCTCATGAGCCGGGTCCCGGGTCCACATGTCGGAACCCGTTTGGACCCGGACCCGTTTATCAATCGGAACCTAAATTAGGTTACGGACCCGGCCCCGGACCCGTTTATGAATAATCGGAACCTAAAATAGGTTCCAGACCCGGTTTTTTTACAGGTCGGAACTTTCGGGTAATCGGATACCCGTTTGCAACCCTACACGTCTGCGAGTATAGGCTTTTTTCTCTTTTTGTCCAGTTGAAATGAAGGTTTCGCTGGTTTCACGTATATTCTCAACCGTAGATATTAGGATCTTTGGTTTCTTATGGTAACAATTATGCACCCTGTATAAAAGAATCAATAATTTCGTAGAACCCAAGATACATTTAGTTTGGAAATTTCTCAGAAAATTTAGGCCGTGCATGGCCATGAGATTGTTAAACACATACATAGTTGTCATGGGCTGCATTCTCACTTTAAGACCAGCAAAAACGTTGTGCAATGCCTGGATTAAATAATATATGAAATAAGAAAGAGAAGGTTAAACGATCGTAACAGAATGGTGAGTCAAATATATGTTGAATGTAATGAAAATAGATAGAGAGCTGTCAAAAGCAGTCTAAGAATGTCTCTTCTCTTTTTCTAGGCGATTCTAACGGGAAACGCCCCATATATAGGATTCCTGCTGACCAAAAAGGCCAGACACAAGTTAGCCCTAGCTAGCGCAAGCCTTTGAGAGTCCTTTTCGCCAACTCAGATAGGCCTACTCGGGAGACGGAGAGTGGTCTAGTTCGGACTAGATCAATTTGGTTAACCTATAATCATCCTAAATTGAGGCAAGCATGCCCTTACTGAATCTATTTTTCCATGTTCCGTCCATCTTGTACTTGGTTTGAGAGAGCCCATTCCGCTGCTACCTATTCCATAGTGATACCCACACGTCACCTGCAAGGATCCGATCCAAAAAGCCCAGATGTTGCTGATTTTTAAAGTAGGATTTAGTCACGAGTGGACACAGCCCTATTCGTGGACTTCTCACTCACGAACTATTTCATATTTTGTCAGCTTACTTTACCAGTTAAGTAAAGTGAAGGGCTAATACGAGAGACATTAAAAAGATAGGGTCAAGTAAAAAAAAAATATTAGGTTTCGAATACCATCTCTTCCATGAAAAAAAAAGGTTAAAAGGACACTCTCTCATGCAAGAGAATGATAGAAAAAGACTAGGGGTGTTCGTTGACGAGGCAGGGCTATTACGAGGAATGCCCAACAGCCACTTCTAAACTAGAAGCCTAAACCTGGCCCAAGCATGAGTCATGCCTGAAGTTGTTGGCCCGAACCCAAGCCGCATGGAAATGATGAAGCCCGAGCCCGACCTATAGAAAGAGAATTAAGCTTCTTGCCAAGTCCTAAGCCAACACAGCTGCTCTGGTCATATCACCTTCTCTTTGAGGTCATGGGCTTGAGTCCCCGCATTGATGCTCCCTCCCTCCCTCCCTCATAAATATATATAAATATATATATTTGGGCGGGATGGGAATATCAGCTCTCAAGCACTAAGTGTAAATAAATAAATAAAAAAGAGACTGAGCACGGCCTATCTATTAATAACTGAACCCTATGCCCAAAGCCCAATCCATGAGCTCCCATAAAAAATAAAAAATAAAAAATAAAAAATAAAAAATAAAAAATAAAAAAAATGCTCTACTTTTTAACAGAAACAATAAAAATGCTACTCTCACTTTTTGATTCGAGTACACCATTACTTTTATTCTCTGTTATATTGAACAGTTACTCCACTTCACCGGTAAAGTAAATTTACGATTTATTTTATTTATTGTGATTTGATATTATTCCATCCAATTGTTATTCACACATGTCCCTCCATCATATTGTGAACTAAGCCCAGACCCGTGACCCACCAACATGTAAATGAAGGAAAAAAAGCCTAAAAAATCGTTTTGCAGGATTGCCGCCGTATGCATCCGCGGTATTCCTGCAATTTCCAGTTTTCCTCCTCTCACAGAGGAGGAAAACTGGAAATTGCGAATTTATGAGGACGAAAACTGGAAAATGGGAATTTAACGCCCATGCCAGCAGCGTTAAGCTGCGTGAGTATCCAAATAAAGTCCCAGGACCTTTCCATTTCCAATTAACATAAAATAGAATGAAAGAATCCACAGGTGCGTTTTTTCTTGGAGCTCATATATAGTGAACTCCCATATGATATGAATAGAGGGAAAAAAATCACACAAGCTGACTTTGGCAATTGACACATGTGGAACTGATTTTCTAGTCGTTTTAATGTTTATACTTCCCCATAAATAAAAGTAGAAATATATAAATGGTCATCAAATAACTTCCTCATAATTAAAGAATAAAATCCGAGATATCACTCTATTAAAGCAATTTGCTCCTGTCTACAACTCCATCCTCAAACCTTCCATCACTCGCAGTCTTTAATGATCACCGGTGTGATTCACTTGATAATAAATTCTTAAAAATTCAATTCAATGCAAACATAGGGGCCCTTAAGAGAACACACCTATGAAAGAAATTTTAAAAGCACTTAGTGTTATCACGTATGTAATCTAAAGCAATGACACGAGATTTTGCAATCTTGTAATCAACATCTAAACTTGGTTTTCGTTGACATGCTTAGATTTGGAAACTCTCTGGACCTAACCAACAAGCCGAAGGACTGATGGAACTGGTCAAATCAAGCACGACAACAATTTAGGACCGTAGCTAAACACCACATAGTTGCTTACATGCACAGAAAATCAGTGATGTGTCGACTACTAGGGCATGTTTGTAGGGTTGCAAACGGAACGGTTCCGGATCGGAACCATAGTGGGCCCGGACACGTTTCTAAATAACGGTTCCGGATCCGGTCCTGACTCGGAACCTGTTTACTTGGTCCTAAACCCGGCTCCGATAGGAAAACCCAGATCCGGGTCCACCTAGAAGACTGGAATCTAGTTCCAAAATCGATTCTAATTTATCTTTTTCCTTCATTTTTCTTAAAACAAGCATATCATTCAGCTTATAACAGTGCGTCAAAGTCTACTGCCTCTAATATTGTATATAAAAATGTCCAAGAAAAAGTTGATTTTGAGGTACAATTTGCAATATCAAACGCTCATGAGCCGGGTCCCGGGTCCACATGTCGGAACCCGTTTGGACCCGGACCCGTTTATCAATCGGAACCTAAATTAGGTTACGGACCCGGCCCCGGACCCGTTTATGAATAATCGGAACCTAAAATAGGTTCCAGACCCGGTTTTTTTACAGGTCGGAACTTTCGGGTAATCGGATACCCGTTTGCAACCCTACACGTCTGCGAGTATAGGCTTTTTTCTCTTTTTGTCCAGTTGAAATGAAGGTTTCGCTGGTTTCACGTATATTCTCAACCGTAGATATTAGGATCTTTGGTTTCTTATGGTAACAATTATGCACCCTGTATAAAAGAATCAATAATTTCGTAGAACCCAAGATACATTTAGTTTGGAAATTTCTCAGAAAATTTAGGCCGTGCATGGCCATGAGATTGTTAAACACATACATAGTTGTCATGGGCTGCATTCTCACTTTAAGACCAGCAAAAACGTTGTGCAATGCCTGGATTAAATAATATATGAAATAAGAAAGAGAAGGTTAAACGATCGTAACAGAATGGTGAGTCAAATATATGTTGAATGTAATGAAAATAGATAGAGAGCTGTCAAAAGCAGTCTAAGAATGTCTCTTCTCTTTTTCTAGGCGATTCTAACGGGAAACGCCCCATATATAGGATTCCTGCTGACCAAAAAGGCCAGACACAAGTTAGCCCTAGCTAGCGCAAGCCTTTGAGAGTCCTTTTCGCCAACTCAGATAGGCCTACTCGGGAGACGGAGAGTGGTCTAGTTCGGACTAGATCAATTTGGTTAACCTATAATCATCCTAAATTGAGGCAAGCATGCCCTTACTGAATCTATTTTTCCATGTTCCGTCCATCTTGTACTTGGTTTGAGAGAGCCCATTCCGCTGCTACCTATTCCATAGTGATACCCACACGTCACCTGCAAGGATCCGATCCAAAAAGCCCAGATGTTGCTGATTTTTAAAGTAGGATTTAGTCACGAGTGGACACAGCCCTATTCGTGGACTTCTCACTCACGAACTATTTCATATTTTGTCAGCTTACTTTACCAGTTAAGTAAAGTGAAGGGCTAATACGAGAGACATTAAAAAGATAGGGTCAAGTAAAAAAAAAATATTAGGTTTCGAATACCATCTCTTCCATGAAAAAAAAAGGTTAAAAGGACACTCTCTCATGCAAGAGAATGATAGAAAAAGACTAGGGGTGTTCGTTGACGAGGCAGGGCTATTCCGAGGAATGCCCAACAGCCACTTCTAAACTAGAAGCCTAAACCTGGCCCAAGCATGAGTCATGCCTGAAGTTGTTGGCCCGAACCCAAGCCGCATGGAAATGATGAAGCCCGAGCCCGACCTATAGAAAGAGAATTAAGCTTCTTGCCAAGTCCTAAGCCAACACAGCTGCTCTGGTCATATCACCTTCTCTTTGAGGTCATGGGCTTGAGTCCCCGCATTGATGCTCCCTCCCTCCCTCCCTCATAAATATATATAAATATATATATTTGGGCGGGATGGGAATATCAGCTCTCAAGCACTAAGTGTAAATAAATAAATAAAAAAGAGACTGAGCACGGCCTATCTATTAATAACTGAACCCTATGCCCAAAGCCCAATCCATGAGCTCCCATAAAAAATAAAAAATAAAAAATAAAAAATAAAAAATAAAAAATAAAAAAAATGCTCTACTTTTTAACAGAAACAATAAAAATGCTACTCTCACTTTTTGATTCGAGTACACCATTACTTTTATTCTCTGTTATATTGAACAGTTACTCCACTTCACCGGTAAAGTAAATTTACGATTTATTTTATTTATTGTGATTTGATATTATTCCATCCAATTGTTATTCACACATGTCCCTCCATCATATTGTGAACTAAGCCCAGACCCGTGACCCACCAACATGTAAATGAAGGAAAAAAAGCCTAAAAAATCGTTTTGCAGGATTGCCGCCGTATGCATCCGCGGTATTCCTGCAATTTCCAGTTTTCCTCCTCTCACAGAGGAGGAAAACTGGAAATTGCGAATTTATGAGGACGAAAACTGGAAAATGGGAATTTAACGCCCATGCCAGCAGCGTTAAGCTGCGTGAGTATCCAAATAAAGTCCCAGGACCTTTCCATTTCCAATTAACATAAAATAGAATGAAAGAATCCACAGGTGCGTTTTTTCTTGGAGCTCATATATAGTGAACTCCCATATGATATGAATAGAGGGAAAAAAATCACACAAGCTGACTTTGGCAATTGACACATGTGGAACTGATTTTCTAGTCGTTTTAATGTTTATACTTCCCCATAAATAAAAGTAGAAATATATAAATGGTCATCAAATAACTTCCTCATAATTAAAGAATAAAATCCGAGATATCACTCTATTAAAGCAATTTGCTCCTGTCTACAACTCCATCCTCAAACCTTCCATCACTCGCAGTCTTTAATGATCACCGGTGTGATTCACTTGATAATAAATTCTTAAAAATTCAATTCAATGCAAACATAGGGGCCCTTAAGAGAACACACCTATGAAAGAAATTTTAAAAGCACTTAGTGTTATCACGTATGTAATCTAAAGCAATGACACGAGATTTTGCAATCTTGTAATCAACATCTAAACTTGGTTTTCGTTGACATGCTTAGATTTGGAAACTCTCTGGACCTAACCAACAAGCCGAAGGACTGATGGAACTGGTCAAATCAAGCACGACAACAATTTAGGACCGTAGCTAAACACCACATAGTTGCTTACATGCACAGAAAATCAGTGATGTGTCGACTACTAGGGCATGTTTGTAGGGTTGCAAACGGAACGGTTCCGGATCGGAACCATAGTGGGCCCGGACACGTTTCTAAATAACGGTTCCGGATCCGGTCCTGACTCGGAACCTGTTTACTTGGTCCTAAACCCGGCTCCGATAGGAAAACCCAGATCCGGGTCCACCTAGAAGACTGGAATCTAGTTCCAAAATCGATTCTAATTTATCTTTTTCCTTCATTTTTCTTAAAACAAGCATATCATTCAGCTTATAACAGTGCGTCAAAGTCTACTGCCTCTAATATTGTATATAAAAATGTCCAAGAAAAAGTTGATTTTGAGGTACAATTTGCAATATCAAACGCTCATGAGCCGGGTCCCGGGTCCACATGTCGGAACCCGTTTGGACCCGGACCCGTTTATCAATCGGAACCTAAATTAGGTTACGGACCCGGCCCCGGACCCGTTTATGAATAATCGGAACCTAAAATAGGTTCCAGACCCGGTTTTTTTACAGGTCGGAACTTTCGGGTAATCGGATACCCGTTTGCAACCCTACACGTCTGCGAGTATAGGCTTTTTTCTCTTTTTGTCCAGTTGAAATGAAGGTTTCGCTGGTTTCACGTATATTCTCAACCGTAGATATTAGGATCTTTGGTTTCTTATGGTAACAATTATGCACCCTGTATAAAAGAATCAATAATTTCGTAGAACCCAAGATACATTTAGTTTGGAAATTTCTCAGAAAATTTAGGCCGTGCATGGCCATGAGATTGTTAAACACATACATAGTTGTCATGGGCTGCATTCTCACTTTAAGACCAGCAAAAACGTTGTGCAATGCCTGGATTAAATAATATATGAAATAAGAAAGAGAAGGTTAAACGATCGTAACACAATGGTGAGTCAAATATATGTTGAATGTAATGAAAATAGATAGAGAGCTGTCAAAAGCAGTCTAAGAATGTCTCTTCTCTTTTTCTAGGCGATTCTAACGGGAAATGCCCCATATATAGGATTCCTGCTGACCAAAAAGGCCAGACACAAGTTAGCCCTAGCTAGCGCAAGCCTTTGAGAGTCCTTTTCGCCAACTCAGATAGGCCTACTCGGGAGACGGAGAGTGGTCTAGTTCGGACTAGATCAATTTGGTTAACCTATAATCATCCTAAATTGAGGCAAGCATGCCCTTACTGAATCTATTTTTCCATGTTCCGTCCATCTTGTACTTGGTTTGAGAGAGCCCATTCCGCTGCTACCTATTCCATAGTGATACCCACACGTCACCTGCAAGGATCCGATCCAAAAAGCCCAGATGTTGCTGATTTTTAAAGTAGGATTTAGTCACGAGTGGACACAGCCCTATTCGTGGACTTCTCACTCACGAACTATTTCATATTTTGTCAGCTTACTTTACCAGTTAAGTAAAGTGAAGGGCTAATACGAGAGACATTAAAAAGATAGGGTCAAGTAAAAAAAAATATTAGGTTTCGAATACCATCTCTTCCATGAAAAAAAAGGTTAAAAGGACACTCTCTCATGCAAGAGAATGATAGAAAAAGACTAGGGGTGTTCGTTGACGAGGCAGGGCTATTCCGAGGAATGCCCAACAGCCACTTCTAAACTAGAAGCCTAAACCTGGCCCAAGCATGAGTCATGCCTGAAGTTGTTGGCCCGAACCCAAGCCGCATGGAAATGATGAAGCCCGAGCCCGACCTATAGAAAGAGAATTAAGCTTCTTGCCAAGTCCTAAGCCAACACAGCTGCTCTGGTCATATCACCTTCTCTTTGAGGTCATGGGCTTGAGTCCCCGCATTGCTGCTCCCTCCCTCCCTCATAAATATATATAAATATATATATTTGGGCGGGATGGGAATATCAGCTCTCAAGCACTAAGTGTAAATAAATAAATAAAAAAGAGACTGAGCACGGCCTATCTATTAATAACTGAACCCTATGCCCAAAGCCCAATCCATGAGCTCCCATAAAAAATAAAAAATAAAAAATAAAAAATAAAAAATAAAAAATAAAAAATAAAAAATAAAAAATAAAAAATAAAAAAAATGCTCTACTTTTTAACAGAAACAATAAAAATGCTACTCTCACTTTTTGATTCGAGTACACCATTACTTTTATTCTCTGTTATATTGAACAGTTACTCCACTTCACCGGTAAAGTAAATTTACGATTTATTTTATTTATTGTGATTTGATATTATTCCATCCAATTGTTATTCACACATGTCCCTCCATCATATTGTGAACTAAGCCCAGACCCGTGACCCACCAACATGTAAATGAAGGAAAAAAAGCCTAAAAAATCGTTTTGCAGGATTGCCGCCGTATGCATCCGCGGTATTCCTGCAATTTCCAGTTTTCCTCCTCTCACAGAGGAGGAAAACTGGAAATTGCGAATTTATGAGGACGAAAACTGGAAAATGGGAATTTAACGCCCATGCCAGCAGCGTTAAGCTGCGTGAGTATCCAAATAAAGTCCCAGGACCTTTCCATTTCCAATTAACATAAAATAGAATGAAAGAATCCACAGGTGCGTTTTTTCTTGGAGCTCATATATAGTGAACTCCCATATGATATGAATAGAGGGAAAAAAATCACACAAGCTGACTTTGGCAATTGACACATGTGGAATTGATTTTCTAGTCGTTTTAATGTTTATACTTCCCCATAAATAAAAGTAGAAATATATAAATGGTCATCAAATAACTTCCTCATAATTAAAGAATAAAATCCGAGATATCACTCTATTAAAGCAATTTGCTCCTGTCTACAACTCCATCCTCAAACCTTCCATCACTCGCAGTCTTTAATGATCACCGGTGTGATTCACTTGATAATAAATTCTTAAAAATTCAATTCAATAAAAACATAGGGGCCCTTAAGAGAACACACCTATGAAAGAAATTTTAAAAGCACTTAGTGTTATCACGTATGTAATCTAAAGCAATGACACGAGATTTTGCAATCTTGTAATCAACATCTAAACTTGGTTTTCGTTGACATGCTTAGATTTGGAAACTCTCTGGACCTAACCAACAAGCCGAAGGACTGATGGAACTGGTCAAATCAAGCACGACAACAATTTAGGACCGTAGCTAAACACCACATAGTTGCTTACATGCAAAGAAAATCAGTGATGTGTCGACTACTAGGGCATGTTTGTAGGGTTGCAAACGGAACGGTTCCGGATCGGAACCATAGTGGGCCCGGACACGTTTCTAAATAACGGTTCCGGATCCGGTCCTGACTCGGAACCTGTTTACTTGGTCCTAAACCCGGCTCCGATAGGAAAACCCAGATCCGGGTCCACCTAGAAGACTGGAATCTAGTTCCAAAATCGATTCTAATTTATCTTTTTCCTTCATTTTTCTTAAAACAAGCATATCATTCAGCTTATAACAGTGCGTCAAAGTCTACTGCCTCTAATATTGTATATAAAAATGTCCAAGAAAAAGTTGATTTTGAGGTACAATTTGCAATATCAAACGCTCATGAGCCGGGTCCCGGGTCCACATGTCGGAACCCGTTTGGACCCGGACCCGTTTATCAATCGGAACCTAAATTAGGTTACGGACCCGGCCCCGGACCCGTTTATGAATAATCGGAACCTAAAATAGGTTCCAGACCCGGTTTTTTTACAGGTCGGAACTTTCGGGTAATCGGATACCCGTTTGCAACCCTACACGTCTGCGAGTATAGGCTTTTTTCTCTTTTTGTCCAGTTGAAATGAAGGTTTCGCTGGTTTCACGTATATTCTCAACCGTAGATATTAGGATCTTTGGTTTCTTATGGTAACAATTATGCACCCTGTATAAAAGAATCAATAATTTCGTAGAACCCAAGATACATTTAGTTTGGAAATTTCTCAGAAAATTTAGGCCGTGCATGGCCATGAGATTGTTAAACACATACATAGTTGTCATGGGCTGCATTCTCACTTTAAGACCAGCAAAAACGTTGTGCAATGCCTGGATTAAATAATATATGAAATAAGAAAGAGAAGGTTAAACGATCGTAACACAATGGTGAGTCAAATATATGTTGAATGTAATGAAAATAGATAGAGAGCTGTCAAAAGCAGTCTAAGAATGTCTCTTCTCTTTTTCTAGGCGATTCTAACGGGAAATGCCCCATATATAGGATTCCTGCTGACCAAAAAGGCCAGACACAAGTTAGCCCTAGCTAGCGCAAGCCTTTGAGAGTCCTTTTCGCCAACTCAGATAGGCCTACTCGGGAGACGGAGAGTGGTCTAGTTCGGACTAGATCAATTTGGTTAACCTATAATCATCCTAAATTGAGGCAAGCATGCCCTTACTGAATCTATTTTTCCATGTTCCGTCCATCTTGTACTTGGTTTGAGAGAGCCCATTCCGCTGCTACCTATTCCATAGTGATACCCACACGTCACCTGCAAGGATCCGATCCAAAAAGCCCAGATGTTGCTGATTTTTAAAGTAGGATTTAGTCACGAGTGGACACAGCCCTATTCGTGGACTTCTCACTCACGAACTATTTCATATTTTGTCAGCTTACTTTACCAGTTAAGTAAAGTGAAGGGCTAATACGAGAGACATTAAAAAGATAGGGTCAAGTAAAAAAAAATATTAGGTTTCGAATACCATCTCTTCCATGAAAAAAAAGGTTAAAAGGACACTCTCTCATGCAAGAGAATGATAGAAAAAGACTAGGGGTGTTCGTTGACGAGGCAGGGCTATTCCGAGGAATGCCCAACAGCCACTTCTAAACTAGAAGCCTAAACCTGGCCCAAGCATGAGTCATGCCTGAAGTTGTTGGCCCGAACCCAAGCCGCATGGAAATGATGAAGCCCGAGCCCGACCTATAGAAAGAGAATTAAGCTTCTTGCCAAGTCCTAAGCCAACACAGCTGCTCTGGTCATATCACCTTCTCTTTGAGGTCACGGGCTTGAGTCCCCGCATTGCTGCTCCCTCCCTCCCTCATAAATATATATAAATATATATATTTGGGCGGGATGGGAATATCAGCTCTCAAGCACTAAGTGTAAATAAATATATAAAAAAGAGACTGAGCACGGCCTATCTATTAATAACTGAACCCTATGCCCAAAGCCCAATCCATGAGCTCCCATAAAAAATAAAAAATAAAAAATAAAAAATAAAAAAAATGCTCTACTTTTTAACAGAAACAATAAAAATGCTACTCTCACTTTTTGATTCGAGTACACCATTACTTTTATTCTCTGTTATATTGAACAGTTACTCCACTTCACCGGTAAAGTAAATTTACGATTTATTTTATTTATTGTGATTTGATATTATTCCATCCAATTGTTATTCACACATGTCCCTCCATCATATTGTGAACTAAGCCCAGACCCGTGACCCACCAACATGTAAATGAAGGAAAAAAAGCCTAAAAAATCGTTTTGCAGGATTGCCGCCGTATGCATCCGCGGTATTCCTGCAATTTCCAGTTTTCCTCCTCTCACAGAGGAGGAAAACTGGAAATTGCGAATTTATGAGGACGAAAACTGGAAAATGGGAATTTAACGCCCATGCCAGCAGCGTTAAGCTGCGTGAGTATCCAAATAAAGTCCCAGGACCTTTCCATTTCCAATTAACATAAAATAGAATGAAAGAATCCACAGGTGCGTTTTTTCTTGGAGCTCATATATAGTGAACTCCCATATGATATGAATAGAGGGAAAAAAATCACACAAGCTGACTTTGGCAATTGACACATGTGGAACTGATTTTCTAGTCGTTTTAATGTTTATACTTCCCCATAAATAAAAGTAGAAATATATAAATGGTCATCAAATAACTTCCTCATAATTAAAGAATAAAATCCGAGATATCACTCTATTAAAGCAATTTGCTCCTGTCTACAACTCCATCCTCAAACCTTCCATCACTCGCAGTCTTTAATGATCACCGGTGTGATTCACTTGATAATAAATTCTTAAAAATTCAATTCAATGCAAACATAGGGGCCCTTAAGAGAACACACCTATGAAAGAAATTTTAAAAGCACTTAGTGTTATCACGTATGTAATCTAAAGCAATGACACGAGATTTTGCAATCTTGTAATCAACATCTAAACTTGGTTTTCGTTGACATGCTTAGATTTGGAAACTCTCTGGACCTAACCAACAAGCCGAAGGACTGATGGAACTGGTCAAATCAAGCACGACAACAATTTAGGACCGTAGCTAAACACCACATAGTTGCTTACATGCACAGAAAATCAGTGATGTGTCGACTACTAGGGCATGTTTGTAGGGTTGCAAACGGAACGGTTCCGGATCGGAACCATAGTGGGCCCGGACACGTTTCTAAATAACGGTTCCGGATCCGGTCCTGACTCGGAACCTGTTTACTTGGTCCTAAACCCGGCTCCGATAGGAAAACCCAGATCCGGGTCCACCTAGAAGACTGGAATCTAGTTCCAAAATCGATTCTAATTTATCTTTTTCCTTCATTTTTCTTAAAACAAGCATATCATTCAGCTTATAACAGTGCGTCAAAGTCTACTGCCTCTAATATTGTATATAAAAATGTCCAAGAAAAAGTTGATTTTGAGGTACAATTTGCAATATCAAACGCTCATGAGCCGGGTCCCGGGTCCACATGTCGGAACCCGATTGGACCCGGACCCGTTTATCAATCGGAACCTAAATTAGGTTACGGACCCGGCCCCGGACCCGTTTATGAATAATCGGAACCTAAAATAGGTTCCAGACCCGGTTTTTTTACAGGTCGGAACTTTCGGGTAATCGGATACCCGTTTGCAACCCTACACGTCTGCGAGTATAGGCTTTTTTCTCTTTTTGTCCAGTTGAAATGAAGGTTTCGCTGGTTTCACGTATATTCTCAACCGTAGATATTAGGATCTTTGGTTTCTTATGGTAACAATTATGCACCCTGTATAAAAGAATCAATAATTTCGTAGAACCCAAGATACATTTAGTTTGGAAATTTCTCAGAAAATTTAGGCCGTGCATGGCCATGAGATTGTTAAACACATACATAGTTGTCATGGGCTGCATTCTCACTTTAAGACCAGCAAAAACGTTGTGCAATGCCTGGATTAAATAATATATGAAATAAGAAAGAGAAGGTTAAACGATCGTAACACAATGGTGAGTCAAATATATGTTGAATGTAATGAAAATAGATAGAGAGCTGTCAAAAGCAGTCTAAGAATGTCTCTTCTCTTTTTCTAGGCGATTCTAACGGGAAACGCCCCATATATAGGATTCCTGCTGACCAAAAAGGCCAGACACAAGTTAGCCCTAGCTAGCGCAAGCCTTTGAGAGTCCTTTTCGCCAACTCAGATAGGCCTACTCGGGAGACGGAGAGTGGTCTAGTTCGGACTAGATCAATTTGGTTAACCTATAATCATCCTAAATTGAGGCAAGCATGCCCTTACTGAATCTATTTTTCCATGTTCCGTCCATCTTGTACTTGGTTTGAGAGAGCCCATTCCGCTGCTACCTATTCCATAGTGATACCCACACGTCACCTGCAAGGATCCGATCCAAAAAGCCCAGATGTTGCTGATTTTTAAAGTAGGATTTAGTCACGAGTGGACACAGCCCTATTCGTGGACTTCTCACTCACGAACTATTTCATATTTTGTCAGCTTACTTTACCAGTTAAGTAAAGTGAAGGGCTAATACGAGAGACATTAAAAAGATAGGGTCAAGTAAAAAAAAATATTAGGTTTCGAATACCATCTCTTCCATGAAAAAAAAGGTTAAAAGGACACTCTCTCATGCAAGAGAATGATAGAAAAAGACTAGGGGTGTTCGTTGACGAGGCAGGGCTATTCCGAGGAATGCCCAACAGCCACTTCTAAACTAGAAGCCTAAACCTGGCCCAAGCATGAGTCATGCCTGAAGTTGTTGGCCCGAACCCAAGCCGCATGGAAATGATGAAGCCCGAGCCCGACCTATAGAAAGAGAATTAAGCTTCTTGCCAAGTCCTAAGCCAACATAGCTGCTCTGGTCATATCACCTTCTCTTTGAGGTCATGGGCTTGAGTCCCCGCATTGCTGCTCCCTCCCTCCCTCATAAATATATATAAATATATATATTTGGGCGGGATGGGAATATCAGCTCTCAAGCACTAAGTGTAAATAAATAAATAAAAAAGAGACTGAGCACGGCCTATCTATTAATAACTGAACCCTATGCCCAAAGCCCAATCCATGAGCTCACATAAAAAATAAAAAATAAAAAATAAAAAATAAAAAAAATGCTCTACTTTTTAACAGAAACAATAAAAATGCTACTCTCACTTTTTGATTCGAGTACACCATTACTTTTATTCTCTGTTATATTGAACAGTTACTCCACTTCACCGGTAAAGTAAATTTACGATTTATTTTATTTATTGTGATTTGATATTATTCCATCCAATTGTTATTCACACATGTCCCTCCATCATATTGTGAACTAAGCCCAGACCCGTGACCCACCAACATGTAAATGAAGGAAAAAAAGCCTAAAAAATCGTTTTGCAGGATTGCCGCCGTATGCATCCGCGGTATTCCTGCAATTTCCAGTTTTCCTCCTCTCACAGAGGAGGAAAACTGGAAATTGCGAATTTATGAGGACGAAAACTGGAAAATGGGAATTTAACGCCCATGCCAGCAGCGTTAAGCTGCGTGAGTATCCAAATAAAGTCCCAGGACCTTTCCATTTCCAATTAACATAAAATAGAATGAAAGAATCCACAGGTGCGTTTTTTCTTGGAGCTCATATATAGTGAACTCCCATATGATATGAATAGAGGGAAAAAAATCACACAAGCTGACTTTGGCAATTGACACATGTGGAATTGATTTTCTAGTCGTTTTAATGTTTATACTTCCCCATAAATAAAAGTAGAAATATATAAATGGTCATCAAATAACTTCCTCATAATTAAAGAATAAAATCCGAGATATCACTCTATTAAAGCAATTTGCTCCTGTCTACAACTCCATCCTCAAACCTTCCATCACTCGCAGTCTTTAATGATCACCGGTGTGATTCACTTGATAATAAATTCTTAAAAATTCAATTCAATGCAAACATAGGGGCCCTTAAGAGAACACACCTATGAAAGAAATTTTAAAAGCACTTAGTGTTATCACGTATGTAATCTAAAGCAATGACACGAGATTTTGCAATCTTGTAATCAACATCTAAACTTGGTTTTCGTTGACATGCTTAGATTTGGAAACTCTCTGGACCTAACCAACAAGCCGAAGGACTGATGGAACTGGTCAAATCAAGCACGACAACAATTTAGGACCGTAGCTAAACACCACATAGTTGCTTACATGCAAAGAAAATCAGTGATGTGTCGACTACTAGGGCATGTTTGTAGGGTTGCAAACGGAACGGTTCCGGATCGGAACCATAGTGGGCCCGGACACGTTTCTAAATAACGGTTCCGGATCCGGTCCTGACTCGGAACCTGTTTACTTGGTCCTAAACCCGGCTCCGATAGGAAAACCCAGATCCGGGTCCACCTAGAAGACTGGAATCTAGTTCCAAAATCGATTCTAATTTATCTTTTTCCTTCATTTTTCTTAAAACAAGCATATCATTCAGCTTATAACAGTGCGTCAAAGTCTACTGCCTCTAATATTGTATATAAAAATGTCCAAGAAAAAGTTGATTTTGAGGTACAATTTGCAATATCAAACGCTCATGAGCCGGGTCCCGGGTCCACATGTCGGAAACCGTTTGGACCCGGACCCGTTTATCAATCGGAACCTAAATTAGGTTACGGACCCGGCCCCGGACCCGTTTATGAATAATCGGAACCTAAAATAGGTTCCAGACCCGGTTTTTTTACAGGTCGGAACTTTCGGGTAATCGGATACCCGTTTGCAACCCTACACGTCTGCGAGTATAGGCTTTTTTCTCTTTTTGTCCAGTTGAAATGAAGGTTTCGCTGGTTTCACGTATATTCTCAACCGTAGATATTAGGATCTTTGGTTTCTTATGGTAACAATTATGCACCCTGTATAAAAGAATCAATAATTTCGTAGAACCCAAGATACATTTAGTTTGGAAATTTCTCAGAAAATTTAGGCCGTGCATGGCCATGAGATTGTTAAACACATACATAGTTGTCATGGGCTGCATTCTCACTTTAAGACCAGCAAAAACGTTGTGCAATGCCTGGATTAAATAATATATGAAATAAGAAAGAGAAGGTTAAACGATCGTAACACAATGGTGAGTCAAATATATGTTGAATGTAATGAAAATAGATAGAGAGCTGTCAAAAGCAGTCTAAGAATGTCTCTTCTCTTTTTCTAGGCGATTCTAACGGGAAACGCCCCATATATAGGATTCCTGCTGACCAAAAAGGCCAGACACAAGTTAGCCCTAGCTAGCGCAAGCCTTTGAGAGTCCTTTTCGCCAACTCAGATAGGCCTACTCGGGAGACGGAGAGTGGTCTAGTTCGGACTAGATCAATTTGGTTAACCTATAATCATCCTAAATTGAGGCAAGCATGCCCTTACTGAATCTATTTTTCCATGTTCCGTCCATCTTGTACTTGGTTTGAGAGAGCCCATTCCGCTGCTACCTATTCCATAGTGATACCCACACGTCACCTGCAAGGATCCGATCCAAAAAGCCCAGATGTTGCTGATTTTTAAAGTAGGATTTAGTCACGAGTGGACACAGCCCTATTCGTGGACTTCTCACTCACGAACTATTTCATATTTTGTCAGCTTACTTTACCAGTTAAGTAAAGTGAAGGGCTAATACGAGAGACATTAAAAAGATAGGGTCAAGTAAAAAAAAAATATTAGGTTTCGAATACCATCTCTTCCATGAAAAAAAAAGGTTAAAAGGACACTCTCTCATGCAAGAGAATGATAGAAAAAGACTAGGGGTGTTCGTTGACGAGGCAGGGCTATTCCGAGGAATGCCCAACAGCCACTTCTAAACTAGAAGCCTAAACCTGGCCCAAGCATGAGTCATGCCTGAAGTTGTTGGCCCGAACCCAAGCCGCATGGAAATGATGAAGCCCGAGCCCGACCTATAGAAAGAGAATTAAGCTTCTTGCCAAGTCCTAAGCCAACACAGCTGCTCTGGTCATATCACCTTCTCTTTGAGGTCATGGGCTTGAGTCCCCGCATTGCTGCTCCCTCCCTCCCTCATAAATATATATATAAATATATATATTTGGGCGGGATGGGAATATCAGCTCTCAAGCACTAAGTGTAAATAAATAAATAAAAAAGAGACTGAGCACGGCCTATCTATTAATAACTGAACCCTATGCCCAAAGCCCAATCCATGAGCTCCCATAAAAAATAAAAAATAAAAAATAAAAAATAAAAAATAAAGAAAATGCTCTACTTTTTAACAGAAACAATAAAAATGCTACTCTCACTTTTTGATTCGAGTACACCATTACTTTTATTCTCTGTTATATTGAACAGTTACTCCACTTCACCGGTAAAGTAAATTTACGATTTATTTTATTTATTGTGATTTGATATTATTCCATCCAATTGTTATTCACACATGTCCCTCCATCATATTGTGAACTAAGCCCAGACCCGTGACCCACCAACATGTAAATGAAGGAAAAAAAGCCTAAAAAATCGTTTTGCAGGATTGCCGCCGTATGCATCCGCGGTATTCCTGCAATTTCCAGTTTTCCTCCTCTCACAGAGGAGGAAAACTGGAAATTGCGAATTTATGAGGACGAAAACTGGAAAATGGGAATTTAACGCCCATGCCAGCAGCGTTAAGCTGCGTGAGTATCCAAATAAAGTCCCAGGACCTTTCCATTTCCAATTAACATAAAATAGAATGAAAGAATCCACAGGTGCGTTTTTTCTTGGAGCTCATATATAGTGAACTCCCATATGATATGAATAGAGGGAAAAAAATCACACAAGCTGACTTTGGCAATTGACACATGTGGAATTGATTTTCTAGTCGTTTTAATGTTTATACTTCCCCATAAATAAAAGTAGAAATATATAAATGGTCATCAAATAACTTCCTCATAATTAAAGAATAAAATCCGAGATATCACTCTATTAAAGCAATTTGCTCCTGTCTACAACTCCATCCTCAAACCTTCCATCACTCGCAGTCTTTAATGATCACCGGTGTGATTCACTTGATAATAAATTCTTAAAAATTCAATTCAATAAAAACATAGGGGCCCTTAAGAGAACACACCTATGAAAGAAATTTTAAAAGCACTTAGTGTTATCACGTATGTAATCTAAAGCAATGACACGAGATTTTGCAATCTTGTAATCAACATCTAAACTTGGTTTTCGTTGACATGCTTAGATTTGGAAACTCTCTGGACCTAACCAACAAGCCGAAGGACTGATGGAACTGGTCAAATCAAGCACGACAACAATTTAGGACCGTAGCTAAACACCACATAGTTGCTTACATGCAAAGAAAATCAGTGATGTGTCGACTACTAGGGCATGTTTGTAGGGTTGCAAACGGAACGGTTCCGGATCGGAACCATAGTGGGCCCGGACACGTTTCTAAATAACGGTTCCGGATCCGGTCCTGACTCGGAACCTGTTTACTTGGTCCTAAACCCGGCTCCGATAGGAAAACCCAGATCCGGGTCCACCTAGAAGACTGGAATCTAGTTCCAAAATCGATTCTAATTTATCTTTTTCCTTCATTTTTCTTAAAACAAGCATATCATTCAGCTTATAACAGTGCGTCAAAGTCTACTGCCTCTAATATTGTATATAAAAATGTCCAAGAAAAAGTTGATTTTGAGGTACAATTTGCAATATCAAACGCTCATGAGCCGGGTCCCGGGTCCACATGTCGGAACCCGTTTGGACCCGGACCCGTTTATCAATCGGAACCTAAATTAGGTTACGGACCCGGCCCCGGACCCGTTTATGAATAATCGGAACCTAAAATAGGTTCCAGACCCGGTTTTTTTACAGGTCGGAACTTTCGGGTAATCGGATACCCGTTTGCAACCCTACACGTCTGCGAGTATAGGCTTTTTTCTCTTTTTGTCCAGTTGAAATGAAGGTTTCGCTGGTTTCACGTATATTCTCAACCGTAGATATTAGGATCTTTGGTTTCTTATGGTAACAATTATGCACCCTGTATAAAAGAATCAATAATTTCGTAGAACCCAAGATACATTTAGTTTGGAAATTTCTCAGAAAATTTAGGCCGTGCATGGCCATGAGATTGTTAAACACATACATAGTTGTCATGGGCTGCATTCTCACTTTAAGACCAGCAAAAACGTTGTGCAATGCCTGGATTAAATAATATATGAAATAAGAAAGAGAAGGTTAAACGATCGTAACACAATGGTGAGTCAAATATATGTTGAATGTAATGAAAATAGATAGAGAGCTGTCAAAAGCAGTCTAAGAATGTCTCTTCTCTTTTTCTAGGCGATTCTAACGGGAAACGCCCCATATATAGGATTCCTGCTGACCAAAAAGGCCAGACACAAGTTAGCCCTAGCTAGCGCAAGCCTTTGAGAGTCCTTTTCGCCAACTCAGATAGGCCTACTCGGGAGACGGAGAGTGGTCTAGTTCGGACTAGATCAATTTGGTTAACCTATAATCATCCTAAATTGAGGCAAGCATGCCCTTACTGAATCTATTTTTCCATGTTCCGTCCATCTTGTACTTGGTTTGAGAGAGCCCATTCCGCTGCTACCTATTCCATAGTGATACCCACACGTCACCTGCAAGGATCCGATCCAAAAAGCCCAGATGTTGCTGATTTTTAAAGTAGGATTTAGTCACGAGTGGACACAGCCCTATTCGTGGACTTCTCACTCACGAACTATTTCATATTTTGTCAGCTTACTTTACCAGTTAAGTAAAGTGAAGGGCTAATACGAGAGACATTAAAAAGATAGGGTCAAGTAAAAAAAAAATATTAGGTTTCGAATACCATCTCTTCCATGAAAAAAAAAGGTTAAAAGGACACTCTCTCATGCAAGAGAATGATAGAAAAAGACTAGGGGTGTTCGTTGACGAGGCAGGGCTATTCCGAGGAATGCCCAACAGCCACTTCTAAACTAGAAGCCTAAACCTGGCCCAAGCATGAGTCATGCCTGAAGTTGTTGGCCCGAACCCAAGCCGCATGGAAATGATGAAGCCCGAGCCCGACCTATAGAAAGAGAATTAAGCTTCTTGCCAAGTCCTAAGCCAACACAGCTGCTCTGGTCATATCACCTTCTCTTTGAGGTCATGGGCTTGAGTCCCCGCATTGCTGCTCCCTCCCTCCCTCATAAATATATATATAAATATATATATTTGGGCGGGATGGGAATATCAGCTCTCAAGCACTAAGTGTAAATAAATAAATAAAAAAGAGACTGAGCACGGCCTATCTATTAATAACTGAACCCTATGCCCAAAGCCCAATCCATGAGCTCCCATAAAAAATAAAAAATAAAAAATAAAAAATAAAAAATAAAGAAAATGCTCTACTTTTTAACAGAAACAATAAAAATGCTACTCTCACTTTTTGATTCGAGTACACCATTACTTTTATTCTCTGTTATATTGAACAGTTACTCCACTTCACCGGTAAAGTAAATTTACGATTTATTTTATTTATTGTGATTTGATATTATTCCATCCAATTGTTATTCACACATGTCCCTCCATCATATTGTGAACTAAGCCCAGACCCGTGACCCACCAACATGTAAATGAAGGAAAAAAAGCCTAAAAAATCGTTTTGCAGGATTGCCGCCGTATGCATCCGCGGTATTCCTGCAATTTCCAGTTTTCCTCCTCTCACAGAGGAGGAAAACTGGAAATTGCGAATTTATGAGGACGAAAACTGGAAAATGGGAATTTAACGCCCATGCCAGCAGCGTTAAGCTGCGTGAGTATCCAAATAAAGTCCCAGGACCTTTCCATTTCCAATTAACATAAAATAGAATGAAAGAATCCACAGGTGCGTTTTTTCTTGGAGCTCATATATAGTGAACTCCCATATGATATGAATAGAGGGAAAAAAATCACACAAGCTGACTTTGGCAATTGACACATGTGGAATTGATTTTCTAGTCGTTTTAATGTTTATACTTCCCCATAAATAAAAGTAGAAATATATAAATGGTCATCAAATAACTTCCTCATAATTAAAGAATAAAATCCGAGATATCACTCTATTAAAGCAATTTGCTCCTGTCTACAACTCCATCCTCAAACCTTCCATCACTCGCAGTCTTTAATGATCACCGGTGTGATTCACTTGATAATAAATTCTTAAAAATTCAATTCAATGCAAACATAGGGGCCCTTAAGAGAACACACCTATGAAAGAAATTTTAAAAGCACTTAGTGTTATCACGTATGTAATCTAAAGCAATGACACGAGATTTTGCAATCTTGTAATCAACATCTAAACTTGGTTTTCGTTGACATGCTTAGATTTGGAAACTCTCTGGACCTAACCAACAAGCCGAAGGACTGATGGAACTGGTCAAATCAAGCACGACAACAATTTAGGACCGTAGCTAAACACCACATAGTTGCTTACATGCAAAGAAAATCAGTGATGTGTCGACTACTAGGGCATGTTTGTAGGGTTGCAAACGGAACGGTTCCGGATCGGAACCATAGTGGGCCCGGACACGTTTCTAAATAACGGTTCCGGATCCGGTCCTGACTCGGAACCTGTTTACTTGGTCCTAAACCCGGCTCCGATAGGAAAACCCAGATCCGGGTCCACCTAGAAGACTGGAATCTAGTTCCAAAATCGATTCTAATTTATCTTTTTCCTTCATTTTTCTTAAAACAAGCATATCATTCAGCTTATAACAGTGCGTCAAAGTCTACTGCCTCTAATATTGTATATAAAAATGTCCAAGAAAAAGTTGATTTTGAGGTACAATTTGCAATATCAAACGCTCATGAGCCGGGTCCCGGGTCCACATGTCGGAAACCGTTTGGACCCGGACCCGTTTATCAATCGGAACCTAAATTAGGTTACGGACCCGGCCCCGGACCCGTTTATGAATAATCGGAACCTAAAATAGGTTCCAGACCCGGTTTTTTTACAGGTCGGAACTTTCGGGTAATCGGATACCCGTTTGCAACCCTACACGTCTGCGAGTATAGGCTTTTTTCTCTTTTTGTCCAGTTGAAATGAAGGTTTCGCTGGTTTCACGTATATTCTCAACCGTAGATATTAGGATCTTTGGTTTCTTATGGTAACAATTATGCACCCTGTATAAAAGAATCAATAATTTCGTAGAACCCAAGATACATTTAGTTTGGAAATTTCTCAGAAAATTTAGGCCGTGCATGGCCATGAGATTGTTAAACACATACATAGTTGTCATGGGCTGCATTCTCACTTTAAGACCAGCAAAAACGTTGTGCAATGCCTGGATTAAATAATATATGAAATAAGAAAGAGAAGGTTAAACGATCGTAACACAATGGTGAGTCAAATATATGTTGAATGTAATGAAAATAGATAGAGAGCTGTCAAAAGCAGTCTAAGAATGTCTCTTCTCTTTTTCTAGGCGATTCTAACGGGAAACGCCCCATATATAGGATTCCTGCTGACCAAAAAGGCCAGACACAAGTTAGCCCTAGCTAGCGCAAGCCTTTGAGAGTCCTTTTCGCCAACTCAGATAGGCCTACTCGGGAGACGGAGAGTGGTCTAGTTCGGACTAGATCAATTTGGTTAACCTATAATCATCCTAAATTGAGGCAAGCATGCCCTTACTGAATCTATTTTTCCATGTTCCGTCCATCTTGTACTTGGTTTGAGAGAGCCCATTCCGCTGCTACCTATTCCATAGTGATACCCACACGTCACCTGCAAGGATCCGATCCAAAAAGCCCAGATGTTGCTGATTTTTAAAGTAGGATTTAGTCACGAGTGGACACAGCCCTATTCGTGGACTTCTCACTCACGAACTATTTCATATTTTGTCAGCTTACTTTACCAGTTAAGTAAAGTGAAGGGCTAATACGAGAGACATTAAAAAGATAGGGTCAAGTAAAAAAAAAATATTAGGTTTCGAATACCATCTCTTCCATGAAAAAAAAAGGTTAAAAGGACACTCTCTCATGCAAGAGAATGATAGAAAAAGACTAGGGGTGTTCGTTGACGAGGCAGGGCTATTCCGAGGAATGCCCAACAGCCACTTCTAAACTAGAAGCCTAAACCTGGCCCAAGCATGAGTCATGCCTGAAGTTGTTGGCCCGAACCCAAGCCGCATGGAAATGATGAAGCCCGAGCCCGACCTATAGAAAGAGAATTAAGCTTCTTGCCAAGTCCTAAGCCAACACAGCTGCTCTGGTCATATCACCTTCTCTTTGAGGTCATGGGCTTGAGTCCCCGCATTGCTGCTCCCTCCCTCCCTCATAAATATATATATAAATATATATATTTGGGCGGGATGGGAATATCAGCTCTCAAGCACTAAGTGTAAATAAATAAATAAAAAAGAGACTGAGCACGGCCTATCTATTAATAACTGAACCCTATGCCCAAAGCCCAATCCATGAGCTCCCATAAAAAATAAAAAATAAAAAATAAAAAATAAAAAATAAAGAAAATGCTCTACTTTTTAACAGAAACAATAAAAATGCTACTCTCACTTTTTGATTCGAGTACACCATTACTTTTATTCTCTGTTATATTGAACAGTTACTCCACTTCACCGGTAAAGTAAATTTACGATTTATTTTATTTATTGTGATTTGATATTATTCCATCCAATTGTTATTCACACATGTCCCTCCATCATATTGTGAACTAAGCCCAGACCCGTGACCCACCAACATGTAAATGAAGGAAAAAAAGCCTAAAAAATCGTTTTGCAGGATTGCCGCCGTATGCATCCGCGGTATTCCTGCAATTTCCAGTTTTCCTCCTCTCACAGAGGAGGAAAACTGGAAATTGCGAATTTATGAGGACGAAAACTGGAAAATGGGAATTTAACGCCCATGCCAGCAGCGTTAAGCTGCGTGAGTATCCAAATAAAGTCCCAGGACCTTTCCATTTCCAATTAACATAAAATAGAATGAAAGAATCCACAGGTGCGTTTTTTCTTGGAGCTCATATATAGTGAACTCCCATATGATATGAATAGAGGGAAAAAAATCACACAAGCTGACTTTGGCAATTGACACATGTGGAATTGATTTTCTAGTCGTTTTAATGTTTATACTTCCCCATAAATAAAAGTAGAAATATATAAATGGTCATCAAATAACTTCCTCATAATTAAAGAATAAAATCCGAGATATCACTCTATTAAAGCAATTTGCTCCTGTCTACAACTCCATCCTCAAACCTTCCATCACTCGCAGTCTTTAATGATCACCGGTGTGATTCACTTGATAATAAATTCTTAAAAATTCAATTCAATAAAAACATAGGGGCCCTTAAGAGAACACACCTATGAAAGAAATTTTAAAAGCACTTAGTGTTATCACGTATGTAATCTAAAGCAATGACACGAGATTTTGCAATCTTGTAATCAACATCTAAACTTGGTTTTCGTTGACATGCTTAGATTTGGAAACTCTCTGGACCTAACCAACAAGCCGAAGGACTGATGGAACTGGTCAAATCAAGCACGACAACAATTTAGGACCGTAGCTAAACACCACATAGTTGCTTACATGCAAAGAAAATCAGTGATGTGTCGACTACTAGGGCATGTTTGTAGGGTTGCAAACGGAACGGTTCCGGATCGGAACCATAGTGGGCCCGGACACGTTTCTAAATAACGGTTCCGGATCCGGTCCTGACTCGGAACCTGTTTACTTGGTCCTAAACCCGGCTCCGATAGGAAAACCCAGATCCGGGTCCACCTAGAAGACTGGAATCTAGTTCCAAAATCGATTCTAATTTATCTTTTTCCTTCATTTTTCTTAAAACAAGCATATCATTCAGCTTATAACAGTGCGTCAAAGTCTACTGCCTCTAATATTGTATATAAAAATGTCCAAGAAAAAGTTGATTTTGAGGTACAATTTGCAATATCAAACGCTCATGAGCCGGGTCCCGGGTCCACATGTCGGAACCCGTTTGGACCCGGACCCGTTTATCAATCGGAACCTAAATTAGGTTACGGACCCGGCCCCGGACCCGTTTATGAATAATCGGAACCTAAAATAGGTTCCAGACCCGGTTTTTTTACAGGTCGGAACTTTCGGGTAATCGGATACCCGTTTGCAACCCTACACGTCTGCGAGTATAGGCTTTTTTCTCTTTTTGTCCAGTTGAAATGAAGGTTTCGCTGGTTTCACGTATATTCTCAACCGTAGATATTAGGATCTTTGGTTTCTTATGGTAACAATTATGCACCCTGTATAAAAGAATCAATAATTTCGTAGAACCCAAGATACATTTAGTTTGGAAATTTCTCAGAAAATTTAGGCCGTGCATGGCCATGAGATTGTTAAACACATACATAGTTGTCATGGGCTGCATTCTCACTTTAAGACCAGCAAAAACGTTGTGCAATGCCTGGATTAAATAATATATGAAATAAGAAAGAGAAGGTTAAACGATCGTAACACAATGGTGAGTCAAATATATGTTGAATGTAATGAAAATAGATAGAGAGCTGTCAAAAGCAGTCTAAGAATGTCTCTTCTCTTTTTCTAGGCGATTCTAACGGGAAACGCCCCATATATAGGATTCCTGCTGACCAAAAAGGCCAGACACAAGTTAGCCCTAGCTAGCGCAAGCCTTTGAGAGTCCTTTTCGCCAACTCAGATAGGCCTACTCGGGAGACGGAGAGTGGTCTAGTTCGGACTAGATCAATTTGGTTAACCTATAATCATCCTAAATTGAGGCAAGCATGCCCTTACTGAATCTATTTTTCCATGTTCCGTCCATCTTGTACTTGGTTTGAGAGAGCCCATTCCGCTGCTACCTATTCCATAGTGATACCCACACGTCACCTGCAAGGATCCGATCCAAAAAGCCCAGATGTTGCTGATTTTTAAAGTAGGATTTAGTCACGAGTGGACACAGCCCTATTCGTGGACTTCTCACTCACGAACTATTTCATATTTTGTCAGCTTACTTTACCAGTTAAGTAAAGTGAAGGGCTAATACGAGAGACATTAAAAAGATAGGGTCAAGTAAAAAAAAAATATTAGGTTTCGAATACCATCTCTTCCATGAAAAAAAAAGGTTAAAAGGACACTCTCTCATGCAAGAGAATGATAGAAAAAGACTAGGGGTGTTCGTTGACGAGGCAGGGCTATTCCGAGGAATGCCCAACAGCCACTTCTAAACTAGAAGCCTAAACCTGGCCCAAGCATGAGTCATGCCTGAAGTTGTTGGCCCGAACCCAAGCCGCATGGAAATGATGAAGCCCGAGCCCGACCTATAGAAAGAGAATTAAGCTTCTTGCCAAGTCCTAAGCCAACACAGCTGCTCTGGTCATATCACCTTCTCTTTGAGGTCATGGGCTTGAGTCCCCGCATTGCTGCTCCCTCCCTCCCTCATAAATATATATATAAATATATATATTTGGGCGGGATGGGAATATCAGCTCTCAAGCACTAAGTGTAAATAAATAAATAAAAAAGAGACTGAGCACGGCCTATCTATTAATAACTGAACCCTATGCCCAAAGCCCAATCCATGAGCTCCCATAAAAAATAAAAAATAAAAAATAAAAAATAAAAAATAAAGAAAATGCTCTACTTTTTAACAGAAACAATAAAAATGCTACTCTCACTTTTTGATTCGAGTACACCATTACTTTTATTCTCTGTTATATTGAACAGTTACTCCACTTCACCGGTAAAGTAAATTTACGATTTATTTTATTTATTGTGATTTGATATTATTCCATCCAATTGTTATTCACACATGTCCCTCCATCATATTGTGAACTAAGCCCAGACCCGTGACCCACCAACATGTAAATGAAGGAAAAAAAGCCTAAAAAATCGTTTTGCAGGATTGCCGCCGTATGCATCCGCGGTATTCCTGCAATTTCCAGTTTTCCTCCTCTCACAGAGGAGGAAAACTGGAAATTGCGAATTTATGAGGACGAAAACTGGAAAATGGGAATTTAACGCCCATGCCAGCAGCGTTAAGCTGCGTGAGTATCCAAATAAAGTCCCAGGACCTTTCCATTTCCAATTAACATAAAATAGAATGAAAGAATCCACAGGTGCGTTTTTTCTTGGAGCTCATATATAGTGAACTCCCATATGATATGAATAGAGGGAAAAAAATCACACAAGCTGACTTTGGCAATTGACACATGTGGAATTGATTTTCTAGTCGTTTTAATGTTTATACTTCCCCATAAATAAAAGTAGAAATATATAAATGGTCATCAAATAACTTCCTCATAATTAAAGAATAAAATCCGAGATATCACTCTATTAAAGCAATTTGCTCCTGTCTACAACTCCATCCTCAAACCTTCCATCACTCGCAGTCTTTAATGATCACCGGTGTGATTCACTTGATAATAAATTCTTAAAAATTCAATTCAATGCAAACATAGGGGCCCTTAAGAGAACACACCTATGAAAGAAATTTTAAAAGCACTTAGTGTTATCACGTATGTAATCTAAAGCAATGACACGAGATTTTGCAATCTTGTAATCAACATCTAAACTTGGTTTTCGTTGACATGCTTAGATTTGGAAACTCTCTGGACCTAACCAACAAGCCGAAGGACTGATGGAACTGGTCAAATCAAGCACGACAACAATTTAGGACCGTAGCTAAACACCACATAGTTGCTTACATGCACAGAAAATCAGTGATGTGTCGACTACTAGGGCATGTTTGTAGGGTTGCAAACGGAACGGTTCCGGATCGGAACCATAGTGGGCCCGGACACGTTTCTAAATAACGGTTCCGGATCCGGTCCTGACTCGGAACCTGTTTACTTGGTCCTAAACCCGGCTCCGATAGGAAAACCCAGATCCGGGTCCACCTAGAAGACTGGAATCTAGTTCCAAAATCGATTCTAATTTATCTTTTTCCTTCATTTTTCTTAAAACAAGCATATCATTCAGCTTATAACAGTGCGTCAAAGTCTACTGCCTCTAATATTGTATATAAAAATGTCCAAGAAAAAGTTGATTTTGAGGTACAATTTGCAATATCAAACGCTCATGAGCCGGGTCCCGGGTCCACATGTCGGAACCCGTTTGGACCCGGACCCGTTTATCAATCGGAACCTAAATTAGGTTACGGACCCGGCCCCGGACCCGTTTATGAATAATCGGAACCTAAAATAGGTTCCAGACCCGGTTTTTTTACAGGTCGGAACTTTCGGGTAATCGGATACCCGTTTGCAACCCTACACGTCTGCGAGTATAGGCTTTTTTCTCTTTTTGTCCAGTTGAAATGAAGGTTTCGCTGGTTTCACGTATATTCTCAACCGTAGATATTAGGATCTTTGGTTTCTTATGGTAACAATTATGCACCCTGTATAAAAGAATCAATAATTTCGTAGAACCCAAGATACATTTAGTTTGGAAATTTCTCAGAAAATTTAGGCCGTGCATGGCCATGAGATTGTTAAACACATACATAGTTGTCATGGGCTGCATTCTCACTTTAAGACCAGCAAAAACGTTGTGCAATGCCTGGATTAAATAATATATGAAATAAGAAAGAGAAGGTTAAACGATCGTAACACAATGGTGAGTCAAATATATGTTGAATGTAATGAAAATAGATAGAGAGCTGTCAAAAGCAGTCTAAGAATGTCTCTTCTCTTTTTCTAGGCGATTCTAACGGGAAACGCCCCATATATAGGATTCCTGCTGACCAAAAAGGCCAGACACAAGTTAGCCCTAGCTAGCGCAAGCCTTTGAGAGTCCTTTTCGCCACCTCAGATAGGCCTACTCGGGAGACGGAGAGTGGTCTAGTTCGGACTAGATCAATTTGGTTAACCTATAATCATCCTAAATTGAGGCAAGCATGCCCTTACTGAATCTATTTTTCCATGTTCCGTCCATCTTGTACTTGGTTTGAGAGAGCCCATTCCGCTGCTACCTATTCCATAGTGATACCCACACGTCACCTGCAAGGATCCGATCCAAAAAGCCCAGATGTTGCTGATTTTTAAAGTAGGATTTAGTCACGAGTGGACACAGCCCTATTCGTGGACTTCTCACTCACGAACTATTTCATATTTTGTCAGCTTACTTTACCAGTTAAGTAAAGTGAAGGGCTAATACGAGAGACATTAAAAAGATAGGGTCAAGTAAAAAAAAAATATTAGGTTTCGAATACCATCTCTTCCATGAAAAAAAAAGGTTAAAAGGACACTCTCTCATGCAAGAGAATGATAGAAAAAGACTAGGGGTGTTCGTTGACGAGGCAGGGCTATTCCGAGGAATGCCCAACAGCCACTTCTAAACTAGAAGCCTAAACCTGGCCCAAGCATGAGTCATGCCTGAAGTTGTTGGCCCGAACCCAAGCCGCATGGAAATGATGAAGCCCGAGCCCGACCTATAGAAAGAGAATTAAGCTTCTTGCCAAGTCCTAAGCCAACACAGCTGCTCTGGTCATATCACCTTCTCTTTGAGGTCATGGGCTTGAGTCCCCGCATTGCTGCTCCCTCCCTCCCTCATAAATATATATATAAATATATATATTTGGGCGGGATGGGAATATCAGCTCTCAAGCACTAAGTGTAAATAAATAAATAAAAAGGAGACTGAGCACGGCCTATCTATTAATAACTGAACCCTATGCCCAAAGCCCAATCCATGAGCTCCCATAAAAAATAAAAAATAAAAAATAAAAAATAAAAAATAAAAAAAATGCTCTACTTTTTAACAGAAACAATAAAAATGCTACTCTCACTTTTTGATTCGAGTACACCATTACTTTTATTCTCTGTTATATTGAACAGTTACTCCACTTCACCGGTAAAGTAAATTTACGATTTATTTTATTTATTGTGATTTGATATTATTCCATCCAATTGTTATTCACACATGTCCCTCCATCATATTGTGAACTAAGCCCAGACCCGTGACCCACCAACATGTAAATGAAGGAAAAAAAGCCTAAAAAATCGTTTTGCAGGATTGCCGCCGTATGCATCCGCGGTATTCCTGCAATTTCCAGTTTTCCTCCTCTCACAGAGGAGGAAAACTGGAAATTGCGAATTTATGAGGACGAAAACTGGAAAATGGGAATTTAACGCCCATGCCAGCAGCGTTAAGCTGCGTGAGTATCCAAATAAAGTCCCAGGACCTTTCCATTTCCAATTAACATAAAATAGAATGAAAGAATCCACAGGTGCGTTTTTTCTTGGAGCTCATATATAGTGAACTCCCATATGATATGAATAGAGGGAAAAAAATCACACAAGCTGACTTTGGCAATTGACACATGTGGAATTGATTTTCTAGTCGTTTTAATGTTTATACTTCCCCATAAATAAAAGTAGAAATATATAAATGGTCATCAAATAACTTCCTCATAATTAAAGAATAAAATCCGAGATATCACTCTATTAAAGCAATTTGCTCCTGTCTACAACTCCATCCTCAAACCTTCCATCACTCGCAGTCTTTAATGATCACCGGTGTGATTCACTTGATAATAAATTCTTAAAAATTCAATTCAATGCAAACATAGGGGCCCTTAAGAGAACACACCTATGAAAGAAATTTTAAAAGCACTTAGTGTTATCACGTATGTAATCTAAAGCAATGACACGAGATTTTGCAATCTTGTAATCAACATCTAAACTTGGTTTTCGTTGACATGCTTAGATTTGGAAACTCTCTGGACCTAACCAACAAGCCGAAGGACTGATGGAACTGGTCAAATCAAGCACGACAACAATTTAGGACCGTAGCTAAACACCACATAGTTGCTTACATGCACAGAAAATCAGTGATGTGTCGACTACTAGGGCATGTTTGTAGGGTTGCAAACGGAACGGTTCCGGATCGGAACCATAGTGGGCCCGGACACGTTTCTAAATAACGGTTCCGGATCCGGTCCTGACTCGGAACCTGTTTACTTGGTCCTAAACCCGGCTCCGATAGGAAAACCCAGATCCGGGTCCACCTAGAAGACTGGAATCTAGTTCCAAAATCGATTCTAATTTATCTTTTTCCTTCATTTTTCTTAAAACAAGCATATCATTCAGCTTATAACAGTGCGTCAAAGTCTACTGCCTCTAATATTGTATATAAAAATGTCCAAGAAAAAGTTGATTTTGAGGTACAATTTGCAATATCAAACGCTCATGAGCCGGGTCCCGGGTCCACATGTCGGAACCCGTTTGGACCCGGACCCGTTTATCAATCGGAACCTAAATTAGGTTACGGACCCGGCCCCGGACCCGTTTATGAATAATCGGAACCTAAAATAGGTTCCAGACCCGGTTTTTTTACGGGTCGGAACTTTCGGGTAATCGGATACCCGTTTGCAACCCTACACGTCTGCGAGTATAGGCTTTTTTCTCTTTTTGTCCAGTTGAAATGAAGGTTTCGCTGGTTTCACGTATATTCTCAACCGTAGATATTAGGATCTTTGGTTTCTTATGGTAACAATTATGCACCCTGTATAAAAGAATCAATAATTTCGTAGAACCCAAGATACATTTAGTTTGGAAATTTCTCAGAAAATTTAGGCCGTGCATGGCCATGAGATTGTTAAACACATACATAGTTGTCATGGGCTGCATTCTCACTTTAAGACCAGCAAAAACGTTGTGCAATGCCTGGATTAAATAATATATGAAATAAGAAAGAGAAGGTTAAACGATCGTAACACAATGGTGAGTCAAATATATGTTGAATGTAATGAAAATAGATAGAGAGCTGTCAAAAGCAGTCTAAGAATGTCTCTTCTCTTTTTCTAGGCGATTCTAACGGGAAACGCCCCATATATAGGATTCCTGCTGACCAAAAAGGCCAGACACAAGTTAGCCCTAGCTAGCGCAAGCCTTTGAGAGTCCTTTTCGCCAACTCAGATAGGCCTACTCGGGAGACGGAGAGTGGTCTAGTTCGGACTAGATCAATTTGGTTAACCTATAATCATCCTAAATTGAGGCAAGCATGCCCTTACTGAATCTATTTTTCCATGTTCCGTCCATCTTGTACTTGGTTTGAGAGAGCCCATTCCGCTGCTACCTATTCCATAGTGATACCCACACGTCACCTGCAAGGATCCGATCCAAAAAGCCCAGATGTTGCTGATTTTTAAAGTAGGATTTAGTCACGAGTGGACACAGCCCTATTCGTGGACTTCTCACTCACGAACTATTTCATATTTTGTCAGCTTACTTTACCAGTTAAGTAAAGTGAAGGGCTAATACGAGAGACATTAAAAAGATAGGGTCAAGTAAAAAAAAAATATTAGGTTTCGAATACCATCTCTTCCATGAAAAAAAAAGGTTAAAAGGACACTCTCTCATGCAAGAGAATGATAGAAAAAGACTAGGGGTGTTCGTTGACGAGGCAGGGCTATTCCGAGGAATGCCCAACAGCCACTTCTAAACTAGAAGCCTAAACCTGGCCCAAGCATGAGTCATGCCTGAAGTTGTTGGCCCGAACCCAAGCCGCATGGAAATGATGAAGCCCGAGCCCGACCTATAGAAAGAGAATTAAGCTTCTTGCCAAGTCCTAAGCCAACACAGCTGCTCTGGTCATATCACCTTCTCTTTGAGGTCATGGGCTTGAGTCCCCGCATTGCTGCTCCCTCCCTCCCTCATAAATATATATATAAATATATATATTTGGGCGGGATGGGAATATCAGCTCTCAAGCACTAAGTGTAAATAAATAAATAAAAAGGAGACTGAGCACGGCCTATCTATTAATAACTGAACCCTATGCCCAAAGCCCAATCCATGAGCTCCCATAAAAAATAAAAAATAAAAAATAAAAAATAAAAAATAAAAAAAATGCTCTACTTTTTAACAGAAACAATAAAAATGCTACTCTCACTTTTTGATTCGAGTACACCATTACTTTTATTCTCTGTTATATTGAACAGTTACTCCACTTCACCGGTAAAGTAAATTTACGATTTATTTTATTTATTGTGATTTGATATTATTCCATCCAATTGTTATTCACACATGTCCCTCCATCATATTGTGAACTAAGCCCAGACCCGTGACCCACCAACATGTAAATGAAGGAAAAAAAGCCTAAAAAATCGTTTTGCAGGATTGCCGCCGTATGCATCCGCGGTATTCCTGCAATTTCCAGTTTTCCTCCTCTCACAGAGGAGGAAAACTGGAAATTGCGAATTTATGAGGACGAAAACTGGAAAATGGGAATTTAACGCCCATGCCAGCAGCGTTAAGCTGCGTGAGTATCCAAATAAAGTCCCAGGACCTTTCCATTTCCAATTAACATAAAATAGAATGAAAGAATCCACAGGTGCGTTTTTTCTTGGAGCTCATATATAGTGAACTCCCATATGATATGAATAGAGGGAAAAAAATCACACAAGCTGACTTTGGCAATTGACACATGTGGAATTGATTTTCTAGTCGTTTTAATGTTTATACTTCCCCATAAATAAAAGTAGAAATATATAAATGGTCATCAAATAACTTCCTCATAATTAAAGAATAAAATCCGAGATATCACTCTATTAAAGCAATTTGCTCCTGTCTACAACTCCATCCTCAAACCTTCCATCACTCGCAGTCTTTAATGATCACCGGTGTGATTCACTTGATAATAAATTCTTAAAAATTCAATTCAATAAAAACATAGGGGCCCTTAAGAGAACACACCTATGAAAGAAATTTTAAAAGCACTTAGTGTTATCACGTATGTAATCTAAAGCAATGACACGAGATTTTGCAATCTTGTAATCAACATCTAAACTTGGTTTTCGTTGACATGCTTAGATTTGGAAACTCTCTGGACCTAACCAACAAGCCGAAGGACTGATGGAACTGGTCAAATCAAGCACGACAACAATTTAGGACCGTAGCTAAACACCACATAGTTGCTTACATGCAAAGAAAATCAGTGATGTGTCGACTACTAGGGCATGTTTGTAGGGTTGCAAACGGAACGGTTCCGGATCGGAACCATAGTGGGCCCGGACACGTTTCTAAATAACGGTTCCGGATCCGGTCCTGACTCGGAACCTGTTTACTTGGTCCTAAACCCGGCTCCGATAGGAAAACCCAGATCCGGGTCCACCTAGAAGACTGGAATCTAGTTCCAAAATCGATTCTAATTTATCTTTTTCCTTCATTTTTCTTAAAACAAGCATATCATTCAGCTTATAACAGTGCGTCAAAGTCTACTGCCTCTAATATTGTATATAAAAATGTCCAAGAAAAAGTTGATTTTGAGGTACAATTTGCAATATCAAACGCTCATGAGCCGGGTCCCGGGTCCACATGTCGGAACCCGTTTGGACCCGGACCCGTTTATCAATCGGAACCTAAATTAGGTTACGGACCCGGCCCCGGACCCGTTTATGAATAATCGGAACCTAAAATAGGTTCCAGACCCGGTTTTTTTACAGGTCGGAACTTTCGGGTAATCGGATACCCGTTTGCAACCCTACACGTCTGCGAGTATAGGCTTTTTTCTCTTTTTGTCCAGTTGAAATGAAGGTTTCGCTGGTTTCACGTATATTCTCAACCGTAGATATTAGGATCTTTGGTTTCTTATGGTAACAATTATGCACCCTGTATAAAAGAATCAATAATTTCGTAGAACCCAAGATACATTTAGTTTGGAAATTTCTCAGAAAATTTAGGCCGTGCATGGCCATGAGATTGTTAAACACATACATAGTTGTCATGGGCTGCATTCTCACTTTAAGACCAGCAAAAACGTTGTGCAATGCCTGGATTAAATAATATATGAAATAAGAAAGAGAAGGTTAAACGATCGTAACACAATGGTGAGTCAAATATATGTTGAATGTAATGAAAATAGATAGAGAGCTGTCAAAAGCAGTCTAAGAATGTCTCTTCTCTTTTTCTAGGCGATTCTAACGGGAAACGCCCCATATATAGGATTCCTGCTGACCAAAAAGGCCAGACACAAGTTAGCCCTAGCTAGCGCAAGCCTTTGAGAGTCCTTTTCGCCAACTCAGATAGGCCTACTCGGGAGACGGAGAGTGGTCTAGTTCGGACTAGATCAATTTGGTTGACCTATAATCATCCTAAATTGAGGCAAGCATGCCCTTACTGAATCTATTTTTCCATGTTCCGTCCATCTTGTACTTGGTTTGAGAGAGCCCATTCCGCTGCTACCTATTCCATAGTGATACCCACACGTCACCTGCAAGGATCCGATCCAAAAAGCCCAGATGTTGCTGATTTTTAAAGTAGGATTTAGTCACGAGTGGACACAGCCCTATTCGTGGACTTCTCACTCACGAACTATTTCATATTTTGTCAGCTTACTTTACCAGTTAAGTAAAGTGAAGGGCTAATACGAGAGACATTAAAAAGATAGGGTCAAGTAAAAAAAAAATATTAGGTTTCGAATACCATCTCTTCCATGAAAAAAAAAGGTTAAAAGGACACTCTCTCATGCAAGAGAATGATAGAAAAAGACTAGGGGTGTTCGTTGACGAGGCAGGGCTATTCCGAGGAATGCCCAACAGCCACTTCTAAACTAGAAGCCTAAACCTGGCCCAAGCATGAGTCATGCCTGAAGTTGTTGGCCCGAACCCAAGCCGCATGGAAATGATGAAGCCCGAGCCCGACCTATAGAAAGAGAATTAAGCTTCTTGCCAAGTCCTAAGCCAACACAGCTGCTCTGGTCATATCACCTTCTCTTTGAGGTCATGGGCTTGAGTCCCCGCATTGCTGCTCCCTCCCTCCCTCATAAATATATATATAAATATATATATTTGGGCGGGATGGGAATATCAGCTCTCAAGCACTAAGTGTAAATAAATAAATAAAAAGGAGACTGAGCACGGCCTATCTATTAATAACTGAACCCTATGCCCAAAGCCCAATCCATGAGCTCCCATAAAAAATAAAAAATAAAAAATAAAAAATAAAAAATAAAAAAAATGCTCTACTTTTTAACAGAAACAATAAAAATGCTACTCTCACTTTTTGATTCGAGTACACCATTACTTTTATTCTCTGTTATATTGAACAGTTACTCCACTTCACCGGTAAAGTAAATTTACGATTTATTTTATTTATTGTGATTTGATATTATTCCATCCAATTGTTATTCACACATGTCCCTCCATCATATTGTGAACTAAGCCCAGACCCGTGACCCACCAACATGTAAATGAAGGAAAAAAAGCCTAAAAAATCGTTTTGCAGGATTGCCGCCGTATGCATCCGCGGTATTCCTGCAATTTCCAGTTTTCCTCCTCTCACAGAGGAGGAAAACTGGAAATTGCGAATTTATGAGGACGAAAACTGGAAAATGGGAATTTAACGCCCATGCCAGCAGCGTTAAGCTGCGTGAGTATCCAAATAAAGTCCCAGGACCTTTCCATTTCCAATTAACATAAAATAGAATGAAAGAATCCACAGGTGCGTTTTTTCTTGGAGCTCATATATAGTGAACTCCCATATGATATGAATAGAGGGAAAAAAATCACACAAGCTGACTTTGGCAATTGACACATGTGGAATTGATTTTCTAGTCGTTTTAATGTTTATACTTCCCCATAAATAAAAGTAGAAATATATAAATGGTCATCAAATAACTTCCTCATAATTAAAGAATAAAATCCGAGATATCACTCTATTAAAGCAATTTGCTCCTGTCTACAACTCCATCCTCAAACCTTCCATCACTCGCAGTCTTTAATGATCACCGGTGTGATTCACTTGATAATAAATTCTTAAAAATTCAATTCAATGCAAACATAGGGGCCCTTAAGAGAACACACCTATGAAAGAAATTTTAAAAGCACTTAGTGTTATCACGTATGTAATCTAAAGCAATGACACGAGATTTTGCAATCTTGTAATCAACATCTAAACTTGGTTTTCGTTGACATGCTTAGATTTGGAAACTCTCTGGACCTAACCAACAAGCCGAAGGACTGATGGAACTGGTCAAATCAAGCACGACAACAATTTAGGACCGTAGCTAAACACCACATAGTTGCTTACATGCACAGAAAATCAGTGATGTGTCGACTACTAGGGCATGTTTGTAGGGTTGCAAACGGAACGGTTCCGGATCGGAACCATAGTGGGCCCGGACACGTTTCTAAATAACGGTTCCGGATCCGGTCCTGACTCGGAACCTGTTTACTTGGTCCTAAACCCGGCTCCGATAGGAAAACCCAGATCCGGGTCCACCTAGAAGACTGGAATCTAGTTCCAAAATCGATTCTAATTTATCTTTTTCCTTCATTTTTCTTAAAACAAGCATATCATTCAGCTTATAACAGTGCGTCAAAGTCTACTGCCTCTAATATTGTATATAAAAATGTCCAAGAAAAAGTTGATTTTGAGGTACAATTTGCAATATCAAACGCTCATGAGCCGGGTCCCGGGTCCACATGTCGGAACCCGTTTGGACCCGGACCCGTTTATCAATCGGAACCTAAATTAGGTTACGGACCCGGCCCCGGACCCGTTTATGAATAATCGGAACCTAAAATAGGTTCCAGACCCGGTTTTTTTACAGGTCGGAACTTTCGGGTAATCGGATACCCGTTTGCAACCCTACACGTCTGCGAGTATAGGCTTTTTTCTCTTTTTGTCCAGTTGAAATGAAGGTTTCGCTGGTTTCACGTATATTCTCAACCGTAGATATTAGGATCTTTGGTTTCTTATGGTAACAATTATGCACCCTGTATAAAAGAATCAATAATTTCGTAGAACCCAAGATACATTTAGTTTGGAAATTTCTCAGAAAATTTAGGCCGTGCATGGCCATGAGATTGTTAAACACATACATAGTTGTCATGGGCTGCATTCTCACTTTAAGACCAGCAAAAACGTTGTGCAATGCCTGGATTAAATAATATATGAAATAAGAAAGAGAAGGTTAAACGATCGTAACACAATGGTGAGTCAAATATATGTTGAATGTAATGAAAATAGATAGAGAGCTGTCAAAAGCAGTCTAAGAATGTCTCTTCTCTTTTTCTAGGCGATTCTAACGGGAAACGCCCCATATATAGGATTCCTGCTGACCAAAAAGGCCAGACACAAGTTAGCCCTAGCTAGCGCAAGCCTTTGAGAGTCCTTTTCGCCAACTCAGATAGGCCTACTCGGGAGACGGAGAGTGGTCTAGTTCGGACTAGATCAATTTGGTTGACCTATAATCATCCTAAATTGAGGCAAGCATGCCCTTACTGAATCTATTTTTCCATGTTCCGTCCATCTTGTACTTGGTTTGAGAGAGCCCATTCCGCTGCTACCTATTCCATAGTGATACCCACACGTCACCTGCAAGGATCCGATCCAAAAAGCCCAGATGTTGCTGATTTTTAAAGTAGGATTTAGTCACGAGTGGACACAGCCCTATTCGTGGACTTCTCACTCACGAACTATTTCATATTTTGTCAGCTTACTTTACCAGTTAAGTAAAGTGAAGGGCTAATACGAGAGACATTAAAAAGATAGGGTCAAGTAAAAAAAAAATATTAGGTTTCGAATACCATCTCTTCCATGAAAAAAAAAGGTTAAAAGGACACTCTCTCATGCAAGAGAATGATAGAAAAAGACTAGGGGTGTTCGTTGACGAGGCAGGGCTATTCCGAGGAATGCCCAACAGCCACTTCTAAACTAGAAGCCTAAACCTGGCCCAAGCATGAGTCATGCCTGAAGTTGTTGGCCCGAACCCAAGCCGCATGGAAATGATGAAGCCCGAGCCCGACCTATAGAAAGAGAATTAAGCTTCTTGCCAAGTCCTAAGCCAACACAGCTGCTCTGGTCATATCACCTTCTCTTTGAGGTCATGGGCTTGAGTCCCCGCATTGCTGCTCCCTCCCTCCCTCATAAATATATATATAAATATATATATTTGGGCGGGATGGGAATATCAGCTCTCAAGCACTAAGTGTAAATAAATAAATAAAAAGGAGACTGAGCACGGCCTATCTATTAATAACTGAACCCTATGCCCAAAGCCCAATCCATGAGCTCCCATAAAAAATAAAAAATAAAAAATAAAAAATAAAAAATAAAAAAAATGCTCTACTTTTTAACAGAAACAATAAAAATGCTACTCTCACTTTTTGATTCGAGTACACCATTACTTTTATTCTCTGTTATATTGAACAGTTACTCCACTTCACCGGTAAAGTAAATTTACGATTTATTTTATTTATTGTGATTTGATATTATTCCATCCAATTGTTATTCACACATGTCCCTCCATCATATTGTGAACTAAGCCCAGACCCGTGACCCACCAACATGTAAATGAAGGAAAAAAAGCCTAAAAAATCGTTTTGCAGGATTGCCGCCGTATGCATCCGCGGTATTCCTGCAATTTCCAGTTTTCCTCCTCTCACAGAGGAGGAAAACTGGAAATTGCGAATTTATGAGGACGAAAACTGGAAAATGGGAATTTAACGCCCATGCCAGCAGCGTTAAGCTGCGTGAGTATCCAAATAAAGTCCCAGGACCTTTCCATTTCCAATTAACATAAAATAGAATGAAAGAATCCACAGGTGCGTTTTTTCTTGGAGCTCATATATAGTGAACTCCCATATGATATGAATAGAGGGAAAAAAATCACACAAGCTGACTTTGGCAATTGACACATGTGGAATTGATTTTCTAGTCGTTTTAATGTTTATACTTCCCCATAAATAAAAGTAGAAATATATAAATGGTCATCAAATAACTTCCTCATAATTAAAGAATAAAATCCGAGATATCACTCTATTAAAGCAATTTGCTCCTGTCTACAACTCCATCCTCAAACCTTCCATCACTCGCAGTCTTTAATGATCACCGGTGTGATTCACTTGATAATAAATTCTTAAAAATTCAATTCAATGCAAACATAGGGGCCCTTAAGAGAACACACCTATGAAAGAAATTTTAAAAGCACTTAGTGTTATCACGTATGTAATCTAAAGCAATGACACGAGATTTTGCAATCTTGTAATCAACATCTAAACTTGGTTTTCGTTGACATGCTTAGATTTGGAAACTCTCTGGACCTAACCAACAAGCCGAAGGACTGATGGAACTGGTCAAATCAAGCACGACAACAATTTAGGACCGTAGCTAAACACCACATAGTTGCTTACATGCAAAGAAAATCAGTGATGTGTCGACTACTAGGGCATGTTTGTAGGGTTGCAAACGGAACGGTTCCGGATCGGAACCATAGTGGGCCCGGACACGTTTCTAAATAACGGTTCCGGATCCGGTCCTGACTCGGAACCTGTTTACTTGGTCCTAAACCCGGCTCCGATAGGAAAACCCAGATCCGGGTCCACCTAGAAGACTGGAATCTAGTTCCAAAATCGATTCTAATTTATCTTTTTCCTTCATTTTTCTTAAAACAAGCATATCATTCAGCTTATAACAGTGCGTCAAAGTCTACTGCCTCTAATATTGTATATAAAAATGTCCAAGAAAAAGTTGATTTTGAGGTACAATTTGCAATATCAAACGCTCATGAGCCGGGTCCCGGGTCCACATGTCGGAACCCGTTTGGACCCGGACCCGTTTATCAATCGGAACCTAAATTAGGTTACGGACCCGGCCCCGGACCCGTTTATGAATAATCGGAACCTAAAATAGGTTCCAGACCCGGTTTTTTTACAGGTCGGAACTTTCGGGTAATCGGATACCCGTTTGCAACCCTACACGTCTGCGAGTATAGGCTTTTTTCTCTTTTTGTCCAGTTGAAATGAAGGTTTCGCTGGTTTCACGTATATTCTCAACCGTAGATATTAGGATCTTTGGTTTCTTATGGTAACAATTATGCACCCTGTATAAAAGAATCAATAATTTCGTAGAACCCAAGATACATTTAGTTTGGAAATTTCTCAGAAAATTTAGGCCGTGCATGGCCATGAGATTGTTAAACACATACATAGTTGTCATGGGCTGCATTCTCACTTTAAGACCAGCAAAAACGTTGTGCAATGCCTGGATTAAATAATATATGAAATAAGAAAGAGAAGGTTAAACGATCGTAACACAATGGTGAGTCAAATATATGTTGAATGTAATGAAAATAGATAGAGAGCTGTCAAAAGCAGTCTAAGAATGTCTCTTCTCTTTTTCTAGGCGATTCTAACGGGAAACGCCCCATATATAGGATTCCTGCTGACCAAAAAGGCCAGACACAAGTTAGCCCTAGCTAGCGCAAGCCTTTGAGAGTCCTTTTCGCCAACTCAGATAGGCCTACTCGGGAGACGGAGAGTGGTCTAGTTCGGACTAGATCAATTTGGTTGACCTATAATCATCCTAAATTGAGGCAAGCATGCCCTTACTGAATCTATTTTTCCATGTTCCGTCCATCTTGTACTTGGTTTGAGAGAGCCCATTCCGCTGCTACCTATTCCATAGTGATACCCACACGTCACCTGCAAGGATCCGATCCAAAAAGCCCAGATGTTGCTGATTTTTAAAGTAGGATTTAGTCACGAGTGGACACAGCCCTATTCGTCGACTTCTCACTCACGAACTATTTCATATTTTGTCAGCTAACTTTACCAGTTAAGTAAAGTGAAGGGCTAATACGAGAGACATTAAAAAGAGAGGGTCAAGTAAAAAAAAATATTAGGTTTCGAATACCATCTCTTCCATTAAAAAAAAAGGTTAAAAGGACACTCTCTCATGCAAGAGAATGATAGAAAAAGACTAGGGGTGTTCGTTGACGAGGCAGGGCTATTCCAAGGAATGCCCAAAAGCCACTTCTAAACTAGAAGCCTAAACCTGGCCCAAGCATGAGTCATGCCTGAAGTTGTTGGCCCGAACCCAAGTCGCATGGAAATGATGAAGCCCGAGCCCGACCTATAGAAAGAGAATTAAGCTTCTTGCCAAGTCCTAAGCCAACACAGCTGCTCTGGTCATATCACCTTCTCTTTGAGGTCATGGGCTTGAGTCCCCGCATTGCTGCTCCCTCCCTCCCTCATAAATATATATAAATATATATATTTGGGCGGGATGGGAATATCAGCTCTCAAGCACTAAGTGTAAATAAATAAATAAATAAATAAATAAATAAGTGACTGTACACGGCCTATCTATTAATAACTGAACCCTATGCCCAAAGCCCAATCCATGAGCTCCCATAAAAAATAAAAAATAAATAAAAAAATGCTCTACTTTTTAACAGAAACAATAAAAATGCTACTCTCGCCTTTTGATTCGAGTACACCATTACTTTTGTTCTCTGTTATATTGAACAGTTACTCCACTTCACCGGTAAAGTAAATTTACGATTTATTTTATTTATTGTGATTTGATATTATTCCATCCAATTGTTATTCACACATGTCCCTCCATCATATTGTGAACTAAGCCCAGACCCGTGACCCACCAACATGTAAAAGAAGGAAAAAAAGCCTAAAAAATCGTTTTGCAGGATTGCCGCCGTATGCATCCGCGGTATTCCTGCAATTTCCAGTTTTCCTCCTCTCGCAGAGGAGGAAAACTGGAAATTGCGAATTTATGAGGACGAAAACTGGAAAATGGGAATTTAACGCCCATGCCAGCAGCGTTAAGCTGTGTGAGTATCCAAATAAAGTCCCAGGACCTTTCCATTTCCAATTAACATAAAATAGAATGAAAGAATCCACAGTTGCGTTTTTTCTTGGAGCTCATATATAGTGAACTCCCATATGATATGAATAGAGGGAAAAAAATCACACAAGCTGACTTTGGCAATTGACACATGTGGAATTGATTTTCTAGTCGTTTTAATGTTTATACTTCCCCATAAATAAAAGTAGAAATATATAAATGGTCATCAAATAACTTCCTCATAATTAAAGAATAAAATCCGAGATATCACTCTATTAAAGCAATTTGCTCCTGTCTACAACTCCATCCTCAAACCTTCCATCACTCGCAGTCTTTAATGATCACCGGTGTGATTCACTTGATAATAAATTCTTAAAAATTCAATTCAATGCAAACATAGGGGCCCTTAAGAGAACACACCTATGAAAGAAATTTTAAAAGCACTTAGTGTTATCACGTATGTAATCTAAAGCAATGACACGAGATTTTGCAATCTTGTAATCAACATCTAAACTTGGTTTTCGTTGACATGCTTAGATTTGGAAACTCTCTGGACCTAACCAACAAGCCGAAGGACTGATGGAACTGGTCAAATCAAGCACGACAACAATTTAGGACCGTAGCTAAACACCACATAGTTGCTTACATGCACAGAAAATCAGTGATGTGTCGACTACTAGGGCATGTTTGTAGGGTTGCAAACGGAACGGTTCCGGATCGGAACCATAGTGGGCCCGGACACGTTTCTAAATAACGGTTCCGGATCCGGTCCTGACTCGGAACCTGTTTACTTGGTCCTAAACCCGGCTCCGATAGGAAAACCCAGATCCGGGTCCACCTAGAAGACTGGAATCTAGTTCCAAAATCGATTCTAATTTATCTTTTTCCTTCATTTTTCTTAAAACAAGCATATCATTCAGCTTATAACAGTGCGTCAAAGTCTACTGCCTCTAATATTGTATATAAAAATGTCCAAGAAAAAGTTGATTTTGAGGTACAATTTGCAATATCAAACGCTCATGAGCCGGGTCCCGGGTCCACATGTCGGAACCCGTTTGGACCCGGACCCGTTTATCAATCGGAACCTAAATTAGGTTACGGACCCGGCCCCGGACCCGTTTATGAATAATCGGAACCTAAAATAGGTTCCAGACCCGATTTTTTTACAGGTCGGAACTTTCGGGTAATCGGATACCCGTTTGCAACCCTACACGTCTGCGAGTATAGGCTTTTTTCTTTTTGTGTCCAGTTGAAATGAAGGTTTCGCTGGTTTCACGTATATTCTCAACCGTAGATATTAGGATCTTTGGTTTCTTATGGTAACAATTATGCACCCTGTATAAAAGAATCAATAATTTCGTACAACCCAAGATACATTTAGTTTGGAAATTTCTCAGAAAATTTAGGCCGTGCATGGCCATGAGATTGTTAAACACATACATAATTGTCATGGGCTGCATTCTCACTTTAAGACCAGCAAAAACGTTGTGCAATGCCTGAATTAAATAATATATGAAATAAGAAAGAGAAGGTTAAACGATCGTAACAGAACGGTGAGTCAAATATATGTTGACCGTTATGAAAATAGATAGAGAGCTGTCAAAAGCAGTCTAAGAATGTCTCTTCTCTTTTTCTAGGCGATTCTAACGGGAAACGCCCCATATATAGGATTCCTGCTGACCAAAAAGGCCAGGCACAAGTTAGCCCTAGCTAGCGCAAGCCTTTGAGAGTCCTTTTCGCCAACTCAGATAGGCCTACTCGGGAGACGGAGAGTGGTCTAGTTCGGACTAGATCAATTTGGTTAACCTATAATCATCCTAAATTGAGGCAAGCATGCCCTTACTGAATCTATTTTTCCATGTTCCGTCCATCTTGTACTTGGTTTGAGAGAGCCCATTCCGCTGCTACCTATTCCATAGTGATACCCACTCGTCACCTGCAAGGATCCGAACCAAAAAGCCCAGATGTTGCTGATTTTTAAAGTAGGATTTAGTCACGAGTGGACACAACCCTATTCGCCGACTTCTCACTCACGGACTATTTCTTGCAAGAGAATGATAGAAAAAGACTAGGGGTGTTCGTTGACGAGGCAGGGCTATTCCGAGGAATGCCCAACAGCCACTTCTAAACTAGAAGCCTAAACCTGGCCCAAGCATGAGTCATGCCTGAAGTTGTTGGCCCGAACCCAAGTCGCATGGAAATGATGAAGCCCGAGCCCGACCTATAGAAAGAGAATTAAGCTTCTTGCCAAGTCCTAGGCCATCACAGCTGCTCTGGTCATATCACCTTCTCTTTGAGGTCATGGGCTTGAGTCCCCGCATTGCTGCTCCCTCCCTCCCTCATAAATATATATAAATATATATATTTGGGCGGGATGGGAATATCAGCTCTCAAGCACTAAGTGTAAATAAATAAATAAAAAAGAGACTGAGCACGGCCTATCTATTAATAACTGAACCCTATGCCCAAAGCCCAATCCATGAGCTCCCATAAAAAATAAAAAATAAAAAATAAAAAATAAAAAAAATGCTCTACTTTTTAACAGAAACAATAAAAATGCTACTCTCGCCTTTTGATTCGAGTACACCATTACTTTTGTTCTCTGTTATATTGAACAGTTACTCCACTTCACCGGTAAAGTAAATTTACGATTTATTTTATTTATTGTGATTTGATATTATTCCATCCAATTGTTATTCACACATGTCCCTCCATCATATTGTGAACTAAGCCCAGACCCGTGACCCACCAACATGTAAAAGAAGGAAAAAAAGCCTAAAAAATCGTTTTGCAGGATTGCCGCCGTATGCATCCGCGGTATTCCTGCAATTTCCAGTTTTCCTCCTCTCGTAGAGGAGGAAAACTGGAAATTGCGAATTTATGAGGACGAAAACTGGAAAATGGGAATTTAACGCCCATGCCAGCAGCGTTAAGCTGCGTGAGTATCCAAATAAAGTCCCAGGACCTTTCCATTTCCAATTAACATAAAATAGAATGAAAGAATCCACAGTTGCGTTTTTTCTTGGAGCTCATATATAGTGAACTCCCATATGATATGAATAGAGGGAAAAAAATCACACAAGCTGACTTTCGCAATTGACACATGTGGAATTGATTTTCTAGTCGTTTTAATGTTTATACTTCCCCATAAATAAAAGTAGAAATATATAAATGGTCATCAAATAACTTCCTCATAATTAAAGAATAAAATCCGAGATATCACTCTATTAAAGCAATTTGCTCCTGTCTACAACTCCATCCTCAAACCTTCCATCACTCGCAGTCTTTAATGATCACCGGTGTGATTCACTTGATAATAAATTCTTAAAAATTCAATTCAATGCAAACATAGGGGCCCTTAAGAGAACACACCTATGAAAGAAATTTTAAAAGCACTTAGTGTTATCACGTATGTAATCTAAAGCAATGACACGAGATTTTGCAATCTTGTAATCAACATCTAAACTTGGTTTTCGTTGACATGCTTAGATTTGGAAACTCTCTGGACCTAACCAACAAGCCGAAGGACTGATGGAACTGGTCAAATCAAGCACGACAACAATTTAGGACCGTAGCTAAACACCACATAGTTGCTTACATGCACAGAAAATCAGTGATGTGTCGACTACTAGGGCATGTTTGTAGGGTTGCAAACGGAACGGTTCCGGATCGGAACCATAGTGGGCCCGGACACGTTTCTAAATAACGGTTCCGGATCCGGTCCTGACTCGGAACCTGTTTACTTGGTCCTAAACCCGGCTCCGATAGGAAAACCCAGATCCGGGTCCACCTAGAAGACTGGAATCTAGTTCCAAAATCGATTCTAATTTATCTTTTTCCTTCATTTTTCTTAAAACAAGCATATCATTCAGCTTATAACAGTGCGTCAAAGTCTACTGCCTCTAATATTGTATATAAAAATGTCCAAGAAAAAGTTGATTTTGAGGTACAATTTGCAATATCAAACGCTCATGAGCCTAGTCCCGGGTCCACATGTCGGAACCCGTTTGGACCCGGACCCGTTTATCAATCGGAACCTAAATTAGGTTACGGACCCGGCCCCGGACCCGTTTATGAATAATCGGAACCTAAAATAGGTTCCAGACCCGGTTTTTTTACAGGTCGGAACTTTCGGGTAATCGGATACCCGTTTGCAACCCTACACGTCTGCGAGTATAGGCTTTTTTCTTTTTTTGTCCAGTTGAAATGAAGGTTTCGCTGGTTTCACGTATATTCTCAACCGTAGATATTAGGATCTTTGGTTTCTTATGGTAACAATTATGCACCCTGTATAAAAGAATCAATAACTTCGTACAACCCAAGATACATTTAGTTTGGAAATTTCTCAGAAAATTTAGGCCGTGCATGGCCATGAGATTGTTAAACACATACATAATTGTCATGGGCTGCATTCTCACTTTAAGACCAGCAAAAACGTTGTGCAATGCCTGGATTAAATAATATATGAAATAAGAAAGAGAAGGTTAAACGATCGTAACAGAATGGTGAGTCAAATATATGTTGACTGTAATGAGAATAGATAGAGAGCTGTCAAAAGATGTCTAAGAATGTCTCTTCTCTTTTTCTAAGCGATTCTAACGGGAAACGCCCCATATATAGGATTCCTGCTGACCAAAAAGGCCAGGCACAAGTTAGCCCTAGCTAGCGCAAGCCTTTGAGAGTCCTTTTCGCCAACTCAGATAGGCCTACTCGGGAGACGGAGAGTGGTCTAGTTCGGACTAGATCAATTTGGTTAACCTATAATCATCCTAAATTGAGGCAAGCATGCCCTTACTGAATCTATTTTTCCATGTTCGGTCCATCTTGTACTTGGTTTGAGAGAGCCCATTCCGCTGCTACCTATTCCATAGTGATACCCACTCGTCACCTGCAAGGATCCGATCCAAAAAGCCCAGATGTTGCTGATTTTTAAAGTAGGATTTAGTCACGAGTGGACACAACCCTATTCGCCGACTTCTCACTCACGGACTATTTCTTGCAAGAGAATGATAGAAAAAGACTAGGGGTGTTCGTTGACGAGGCAGGGCTATTCCGAGGAATGCCCAACAGCCACTTCTAAACTAGAAGCCTAAACCTGGCCCAAGCATGAGTCATGCCTGAAGTTGTTGGCCCGAACCCAAGTCGCATGGAAATGATGAAGCCCGAGCCCGACCTATAGAAAGAGAATTAAGCTTCTTGCCAAGTCCTAAGCCATCACAGCTGCTCTGGTCATATCACCTTCTCTTTGAGGTCATGGGCTTGAGTCCCCGCATTGCTGCTCCCTCCCTCCCTCATAAATATATATATAAATATATATATTTGGGCGGGATGGGAATATCAGCTCTCAAGCACTAAGTGTAAATAAATAAATAAATAAATAAAAAAGAGACTGAGCACGGCCTATCTATTAATAACTGAACCCTATGCCCAAAGCCCAATCCATGAGCTCCCATAAAAAATAAAAAATAAAAAATAAAAAATAAAAAAAATGCTCTACTTTTTAACAGAAACAATAAAAATGCTACTCTCGCCTTTTGATTCGAGTACACCATTACTTTTGTTCTCTGTTATATTGAACAGTTACTCCACTTCACCGGTAAAGTAAATTTACGATTTATTTTATTTATTGTGATTTGATATTATTCCATCCAATTGTTATTCACACATGTCCCTCCATCATATTGTGAACTAAGCCCAGACCCGTGACCCACCAACATGTAAAAGAAGGAAAAAAAGCCTAAAAAATCGTTTTGCAGGATTGCCGCCGTATGCATCCGCGGTATTCCTGCAATTTCCAGTTTTCCTCCTCTCGTAGAGGAGGAAAACTGGAAATTGCGAATTTATGAGGACGAAAACTGGAAAATGGGAATTTAACGCCCATGCCAGCAGCGTTAAGCTGCGTGAGTATCCAAATAAAGTCCCAGGACCTTTCCATTTCCAATTAACATAAAATAGAATGAAAGAATCCACAGTTGCGTTTTTTCTTGGAGCTCATATATAGTGAACTCCCATATGATATGAATAGAGGGAAAAAAATCACACAAGCTGACTTTCGCAATTGACACATGTGGAATTGATTTTCTAGTCGTTTTAATGTTTATACTTCCCCATAAATAAAAGTAGAAATATATAAATGGTCATCAAATAACTTCCTCATAATTAAAGAATAAAATCCGAGATATCACTCTATTAAAGCAATTTGCTCCTGTCTACAACTCCATCCTCAAACCTTCCATCACTCGCAGTCTTTAATGATCACCGGTGTGATTCACTTGATAATAAATTCTTAAAAATTCAATTCAATGCAAACATAGGGGCCCTTAAGAGAACACACCTATGAAAGAAATTTTAAAAGCACTTAGTGTTATCACGTATGTAATCTAAAGCAATGACACGAGATTTTGCAATCTTGTAATCAACATCTAAACTTGGTTTTCGTTGACATGCTTAGATTTGGAAACTCTCTGGACCTAACCAACAAGCCGAAGGACTGATGGAACTGGTCAAATCAAGCACGACAACAATTTAGGACCGTAGCTAAACACCACATAGTTGCTTACATGCACAGAAAATCAGTGATGTGTCGACTACTAGGGCATGTTTGTAGGGTTGCAAACGGAACGGTTCCGGATCGGAACCATAGTGGGCCCGGACACGTTTCTAAATAACGGTTCCGGATCCGGTCCTGACTCGGAACCTGTTTACTTGGTCCTAAACCCGGCTCCGATAGGAAAACCCAGATCCGGGTCCACCTAGAAGACTGGAATCTAGTTCCAAAATCGATTCTAATTTATCTTTTTCCTTCATTTTTCTTAAAACAAGCATATCATTCAGCTTATAACAGTGCGTCAAAGTCTACTGCCTCTAATATTGTATATAAAAATGTCCAAGAAAAAGTTGATTTTGAGGTACAATTTGCAATATCAAACGCTCATGAGCCGGGTCCCGGGTCCACATGTCGGAACCCGTTTGGACCCGGACCCGTTTATCAATCGGAACCTAAATTAGGTTACGGACCCGGCCCCGGACCCGTTTATGAATAATCGGAACCTAAAATAGGTTCCAGACCCGATTTTTTTACAGGTCGGAACTTTCGGGTAATCGGATACCCGTTTGCAACCCTACACGTCTGCGAGTATAGGCTTTTTTCTTTTTTTGTCCAGTTGAAATGAAGGTTTCGCTGGTTTCACGTATATTCTCAACCGTAGATATTAGGATCTTTGGTTTCTTATGGTAACAATTATGCACCCTGTATAAAAGAATCAATAAGTTCGTACAACCCAAGATACATTTAGTTTGGAAATTTCTCAGAAAATTTAGGCCGTGCATGGCCATGAGATTGTTAAACACATACATAATTGTCATGGGCTGCATTCTCACTTTAAGACCAGCAAAAACGTTGTGCAATGCCTGAATTAAATAATATATGAAATAAGAAAGAGAAGGTTAAACGATCGTAACAGAATGGTGAGTCAAATATATGTTGACTGTAATGAGAATAGATAGAGAGCTGTCAAAAGATGTCTAAGAATGTCTCTTCTCTTTTTCTAAGCGATTCTAACGGGAAACGCCCCATATATAGGATTCCTGCTGACCAAAAAGGCCAGGCACAAGTTAGCCCTAGCTAGCGCAAGCCTTTGAGAGTCCTTTTCACCAACTCAGATAGGCCTACTAGGGAGACGGAGAGTGGTCTAGTTCGGACTAGATCAATTTGGTTAACCTATAATCATCCTAAATTGAGGCAAGCATGCCCTTACTGAATCTATTTTTCCATGTTCGGTCCATCTTGTACTTGGTTTGAGAGAGCCCATTCCGCTGCTACCTATTCCATAGTGATACCCACTCGTCACCTGCAAGGATCCGATCCAAAAAGCCCAGATGTTGCTGATTTTTAAAGTAGGATTTAGTCACGAGTGGACACAACCCTATTCGCCGACTTCTCACTCACGGACTATTTCTTGCAAGAGAATGATAGAAAAAGACTAGGGGTGTTCGTTGTCGAGGCAGGGCTATTCCGAGGAATGCCCAACAGCCACTTCTAAACTAGAAGCCTAAACCTGGCCCAAGCATGAGTCATGCCTGAAGTTGTTGGCCCGAACCCAAGTCGCATGGAAATGATGAAGCCCGAGCCCGACCTATAGAAAGAGAATTAAGCTTCTTGCCAAGTCCTAAGCCAACACAGCTGCTCTGGTCATATCACCTTCTCTTTGAGGTCATGGGCTTGAGTCCCCGCATTGCTGCTCCCTCCCTCCCTCATAAATATATATATAAATATATATATTTGGGCGGGATGGGAATATCAGCTCTCAAGCACTAAGTGTAAATAAATAAATAAATAAATAAAAATGAGACTGAGCACGGCCTATCTATTAATAACTGAACCCTATGCCCAAAGCCCAATCCATGAGCTCCCATAAAAAATAAAAAATAAAAAATAAAAAATAAAAAAAATGCTCTACTTTTTAACAGAAACAATAAAAATGCTACTCTCGCCTTTTGATTCGAGTACACCATTACTTTTGTTCTCTGTTATATTGAACAGTTACTCCACTTCACCGGTAAAGTAAATTTACGATTTATTTTATTTATTGTGATTTGATATTATTCCATCCAATTGTTATTCACACATGTCCCTCCATCATATTGTGAACTAAGCCCAGACCCGTGACCCACCAACATGTAAAAGAAGGAAAAAAAAGCCTAAAAAATCGTTTTGCAGGATTGCCGCCGTATGCATCCGCGGTATTCCTGCAATTTCCAGTTTTCCTCCTCTCGCAGAGGAGGAAAACTGGAAATTGCGAATTTATGAGGACGAAAACTGGAAAATGGGAATTTAACGCCCATGCCAGCAGCGTTAAGCTGCGTGAGTATCCAAATAAAGTCCCAGGACCTTTCCATTTCCAATTAACATAAAATAGAATGAAAGAATCCACAGTTGCGTTTTTTCTTGGAGCTCATATATAGTGAACTCCCATATGATATGAATAGAGGGAAAAAAATCACACAAGCTGACTTTCGCAATTGACACATGTGGAATTGATTTTCTAGTCGTTTTAATGTTTATACTTCCCCATAAATAAAAGTAGAAATATATAAATGGTCATCAAATAACTTCCTCATAATTAAAGAATAAAATCCGAGATATCACTCTATTAAAGCAATTTGCTCCTGTCTACAACTCCATCCTCAAACCTTCCATCACTCGCAGTCTTTAATGATCACCGGTGTGATTCACTTGATAATAAATTCTTAAAAATTCAATTCAATGCAAACATAGGGGCCCTTAAGAGAACACACCTATGAAAGAAATTTTAAAAGCACTTAGTGTTATCACGTATGTAATCTAAAGCAATGACACGAGATTTTGCAATCTTGTAATCAACATCTAAACTTGGTTTTCGTTGACATGCTTAGATTTGGAAACTCTCTGGACCTAACCAACAAGCCGAAGGACTGATGGAACTGGTCAAATCAAGCACGACAACAATTTAGGACCGTAGCTAAACACCACATAGTTGCTTACATGCACAGAAAATCAGTGATGTGTCGACTACTAGGGCATGTTTGTAGGGTTGCAAACGGAACGGTTCCGGATCGGAACCATAGTGGGCCCGGACACGTTTCTAAATAACGGTTCCGGATCCGGTCCTGACTCGGAACCTGTTTACTTGGTCCTAAACCCGGCTCCGATAGGAAAACCCAGATCCGGGTCCACCTAGAAGACTGGAATCTAGTTCCAAAATCGATTCTAATTTATCTTTTTCCTTCATTTTTCTTAAAACAAGCATATCATTCAGCTTATAACAGTGCGTCAAAGTCTACTGCCTCTAATATTGTATATAAAAATGTCCAAGAAAAAGTTGATTTTGAGGTACAATTTGCAATATCAAACGCTCATGAGCCGGGTCCCGGGTCCACATGTCGGAACCCGTTTGGACCCGGACCCGTTTATCAATCGGAACCTAAATTAGGTTACGGACCCGGCCCCGGACCCGTTTATGAATAATCGGAACCTAAAATAGGTTCCAGACCCGATTTTTTTACAGGTCGGAACTTTCGGGTAATCGGATACCCGTTTGCAACCCTACACGTCTGCGAGTATAGGCTTTTTTCTTTTTTTGTCCAGTTGAAATGAAGGTTTCGCTGGTTTCACGTATATTCTCAACCGTAGATATTAGGATCTTTGGTTTCTTATGGTAACAATTATGCACCCTGTATAAAAGAATCAATAAGTTCGTACAACCCAAGATACATTTAGTTTGGAAATTTCTCAGAAAATTTAGGCCGTGCATGGCCATGAGATTGTTAAACACATACATAATTGTCATGGGCTGCATTCTCACTTTAAGACCAGCAAAAACGTTGTGCAATGCCTGAATTAAATAATATATGAAATAAGAAAGAGAAGGTTAAACGATCGTAACAGAATGGTGAGTCAAATATATGTTGACTGTAATGAGAATAGATAGAGAGCTGTCAAAAGATGTCTAAGAATGTCTCTTCTCTTTTTCTAAGCGATTCTAACGGGAAACGCCCCATATATAGGATTCCTGCTGACCAAAAAGGCCAGGCACAAGTTAGCCCTAGCTAGCGCAAGCCTTTGAGAGTCCTTTTCACCAACTCAGATAGGCCTACTAGGGAGACGGAGAGTGGTCTAGTTCGGACTAGATCAATTTGGTTAACCTATAATCATCCTAAATTGAGGCAAGCATGCCCTTACTGAATCTATTTTTCCATGTTCGGTCCATCTTGTACTTGGTTTGAGAGAGCCCATTCCGCTGCTACCTATTCCATAGTGATACCCACTCGTCACCTGCAAGGATCCGATCCAAAAAGCCCAGATGTTGCTGATTTTTAAAGTAGGATTTAGTCACGAGTGGACACAACCCTATTCGCCGACTTCTCACTCACGGACTATTTCTTGCAAGAGAATGATAGAAAAAGACTAGGGGTGTTCGTTGTCGAGGCAGGGCTATTCCGAGGAATGCCCAACAGCCACTTCTAAACTAGAAGCCTAAACCTGGCCCAAGCATGAGTCATGCCTGAAGTTGTTGGCCCGAACCCAAGTCGCATGGAAATGATGAAGCCCGAGCCCGACCTATAGAAAGAGAATTAAGCTTCTTGCCAAGTCCTAAGCCAACACAGCTGCTCTGGTCATATCACCTTCTCTTTGAGGTCATGGGCTTGAGTCCCCGCATTGCTGCTCCCTCCCTCCCTCATAAATATATATATAAATATATATATTTGGGCGGGATGGGAATATCAGCTCTCAAGCACTAAGTGTAAATAAATAAATAAATAAATAAAAATGAGACTGAGCACGGCCTATCTATTAATAACTGAACCCTATGCCCAAAGCCCAATCCATGAGCTCCCATAAAAAATAAAAAATAAAAAATAAAAAATAAAAAAAATGCTCTACTTTTTAACAGAAACAATAAAAATGCTACTCTCGCCTTTTGATTCGAGTACACCATTACTTTTGTTCTCTGTTATATTGAACAGTTACTCCACTTCACCGGTAAAGTAAATTTACGATTTATTTTATTTATTGTGATTTGATATTATTCCATCCAATTGTTATTCACACATGTCCCTCCATCATATTGTGAACTAAGCCCAGACCCGTGACCCACCAACATGTAAAAGAAGGAAAAAAAAGCCTAAAAATCGTTTTGCAGGATTGCCGCCGTATGCATCCGCGGTATTCCTGCAATTTCCAGTTTTCCTCCTCTCGCAGAGGAGGAAAACTGGAAATTGCGAATTTATGAGGACGAAAACTGGAAAATGGGAATTTAACGCCCATGCCAGCAGCGTTAAGCTGCGTGAGTATCCAAATAAAGTCCCAGGACCTTTCCATTTCCAATTAACATAAAATAGAATGAAAGAATCCACAGTTGCGTTTTTTCTTGGAGCTCATATATAGTGAACTCCCATATGATATGAATAGAGGGAAAAAAATCACACAAGCTGACTTTCGCAATTGACACATGTGGAATTGATTTTCTAGTCGTTTTAATGTTTATACTTCCCCATAAATAAAAGTAGAAATATATAAATGGTCATCAAATAACTTCCTCATAATTAAAGAATAAAATCCGAGATATCACTCTATTAAAGCAATTTGCTCCTGTCTACAACTCCATCCTCAAACCTTCCATCACTCGCAGTCTTTAATGATCACCGGTGTGATTCACTTGATAATAAATTCTTAAAAATTCAATTCAATGCAAACATAGGGGCCCTTAAGAGAACACACCTATGAAAGAAATTTTAAAAGCACTTAGTGTTATCACGTATGTAATCTAAAGCAATGACACGAGATTTTGCAATCTTGTAATCAACATCTAAACTTGGTTTTCGTTGACATGCTTAGATTTGGAAACTCTCTGGACCTAACCAACAAGCCGAAGGACTGATGGAACTGGTCAAATCAAGCACGACAACAATTTAGGACCGTAGCTAAACACCACATAGTTGCTTACATGCACAGAAAATCAGTGATGTGTCGACTACTAGGGCATGTTTGTAGGGTTGCAAACGGAACGGTTCCGGATCGGAACCATAGTGGGCCCGGACACGTTTCTAAATAACGGTTCCGGATCCGGTCCTGACTCGGAACCTGTTTACTTGGTCCTAAACCCGGCTCCGATAGGAAAACCCAGATCCGGGTCCACCTAGAAGACTGGAATCTAGTTCCAAAATCGATTCTAATTTATCTTTTTCCTTCATTTTTCTTAAAACAAGCATATCATTCAGCTTATAACAGTGCGTCAAAGTCTACTGCCTCTAATATTGTATATAAAAATGTCCAAGAAAAAGTTGATTTTGAGGTACAATTTGCAATATCAAACGCTCATGAGCCGGGTCCCGGGTCCACATGTCGGAACCCGTTTGGACCCGGACCCGTTTATCAATCGGAACCTAAATTAGGTTACGGACCCGGCCCCGGACCCGTTTATGAATAATCGGAACCTAAAATAGGTTCCAGACCCGATTTTTTTACAGGTCGGAACTTTCGGGTAATCGGATACCCGTTTGCAACCCTACACGTCTGCGAGTATAGGCTTTTTTCTTTTTTTGTCCAGTTGAAATGAAGGTTTCGCTGGTTTCACGTATATTCTCAACCGTAGATATTAGGATCTTTGGTTTCTTATGGTAACAATTATGCACCCTGTATAAAAGAATCAATAAGTTCGTACAACCCAAGATACATTTAGTTTGGAAATTTCTCAGAAAATTTAGGCCGTGCATGGCCATGAGATTGTTAAACACATACATAATTGTCATGGGCTGCATTCTCACTTTAAGACCAGCAAAAACGTTGTGCAATGCCTGAATTAAATAATATATGAAATAAGAAAGAGAAGGTTAAACGATCGTAACAGAATGGTGAGTCAAATATATGTTGACTGTAATGAGAATAGATAGAGAGCTGTCAAAAGATGTCTAAGAATGTCTCTTCTCTTTTTCTAAGCGATTCTAACGGGAAACGCCCCATATATAGGATTCCTGCTGACCAAAAAGGCCAGGCACAAGTTAGCCCTAGCTAGCGCAAGCCTTTGAGAGTCCTTTTCACCAACTCAGATAGGCCTACTAGGGAGACGGAGAGTGGTCTAGTTCGGACTAGATCAATTTGGTTAACCTATAATCATCCTAAATTGAGGCAAGCATGCCCTTACTGAATCTATTTTTCCATGTTCGGTCCATCTTGTACTTGGTTTGAGAGAGCCCATTCCGCTGCTACCTATTCCATAGTGATACCCACTCGTCACCTGCAAGGATCCGATCCAAAAAGCCCAGATGTTGCTGATTTTTAAAGTAGGATTTAGTCACGAGTGGACACAACCCTATTCGCCGACTTCTCACTCACGGACTATTTCTTGCAAGAGAATGATAGAAAAAGACTAGGGGTGTTCGTTGTCGAGGCAGGGCTATTCCGAGGAATGCCCAACAGCCACTTCTAAACTAGAAGCCTAAACCTGGCCCAAGCATGAGTCATGCCTGAAGTTGTTGGCCCGAACCCAAGTCGCATGGAAATGATGAAGCCCGAGCCCGACCTATAGAAAGAGAATTAAGCTTCTTGCCAAGTCCTAAGCCAACACAGCTGCTCTGGTCATATCACCTTCTCTTTGAGGTCATGGGCTTGAGTCCCCGCATTGCTGCTCCCTCCCTCCCTCATAAATATATATATAAATATATATATTTGGGCGGGATGGGAATATCAGCTCTCAAGCACTAAGTGTAAATAAATAAATAAATAAATAAAAATGAGACTGAGCACGGCCTATCTATTAATAACTGAACCCTATGCCCAAAGCCCAATCCATGAGCTCCCATAAAAAATAAAAAATAAAAAATAAAAAATAAAAAAAATGCTCTACTTTTTAACAGAAACAATAAAAATGCTACTCTCGCCTTTTGATTCGAGTACACCATTACTTTTGTTCTCTGTTATATTGAACAGTTACTCCACTTCACCGGTAAAGTAAATTTACGATTTATTTTATTTATTGTGATTTGATATTATTCCATCCAATTGTTATTCACACATGTCCCTCCATCATATTGTGAACTAAGCCCAGACCCGTGACCCACCAACATGTAAAAGAAGGAAAAAAAGCCTAAAAAATCGTTTTGCAGGATTGCCGCCGTATGCATCCGCGGTATTCCTGCAATTTCCAGTTTTCCTCCTCTCGCAGAGGAGGAAAACTGGAAATTGCGAATTTATGAGGACGAAAACTGGAAAATGGGAATTTAACGCCCATGCCAGCAGCGTTAAGCTGCGTGAGTATCCAAATAAAGTCCCAGGACCTTTCCATTTCCAATTAACATAAAATAGAATGAAAGAATCCACAGTTGCGTTTTTTCTTGGAGCTCATATATAGTGAACTCCCATATGATATGAATAGAGGGAAAAAAATCACACAAGCTGACTTTCGCAATTGACACATGTGGAATTGATTTTCTAGTCGTTTTAATGTTTATACTTCCCCATAAATAAAAGTAGAAATATATAAATGGTCATCAAATAACTTCCTCATAATTAAAGAATAAAATCCGAGATATCACTCTATTAAAGCAATTTGCTCCTGTCTACAACTCCATCCTCAAACCTTCCATCACTCGCAGTCTTTAATGATCACCGGTGTGATTCACTTGATAATAAATTCTTAAAAATTCAATTCAATGCAAACATAGGGGCCCTTAAGAGAACACACCTATGAAAGAAATTTTAAAAGCACTTAGTGTTATCACGTATGTAATCTAAAGCAATGACACGAGATTTTGCAATCTTGTAATCAACATCTAAACTTGGTTTTCGTTGACATGCTTAGATTTGGAAACTCTCTGGACCTAACCAACAAGCCGAAGGACTGATGGAACTGGTCAAATCAAGCACGACAACAATTTAGGACCGTAGCTAAACACCACATAGTTGCTTACATGCACAGAAAATCAGTGATGTGTCGACTACTAGGGCATGTTTGTAGGGTTGCAAACGGAACGGTTCCGGATCGGAACCATAGTGGGCCCGGACACGTTTCTAAATAACGGTTCCGGATCCGGTCCTGACTCGGAACCTGTTTACTTGGTCCTAAACCCGGCTCCGATAGGAAAACCCAGATCCGGGTCCACCTAGAAGACTGGAATCTAGTTCCAAAATCGATTCTAATTTATCTTTTTCCTTCATTTTTCTTAAAACAAGCATATCATTCAGCTTATAACAGTGCGTCAAAGTCTACTGCCTCTAATATTGTATATAAAAATGTCCAAGAAAAAGTTGATTTTGAGGTACAATTTGCAATATCAAACGCTCATGAGCCGGGTCCCGGGTCCACATGTCGGAACCCGTTTGGACCCGGACCCGTTTATCAATCGGAACCTAAATTAGGTTACGGACCCGGCCCCGGACCCGTTTATGAATAATCGGAACCTAAAATAGGTTCCAGACCCGATTTTTTTACAGGTCGGAACTTTCGGGTAATCGGATACCCGTTTGCAACCCTACACGTCTGCGAGTATAGGCTTTTTTCTTTTTTTGTCCAGTTGAAATGAAGGTTTCGCTGGTTTCACGTATATTCTCAACCGTAGATATTAGGATCTTTGGTTTCTTATGGTAACAATTATGCACCCTGTATAAAAGAATCAATAAGTTCGTACAACCCAAGATACATTTAGTTTGGAAATTTCTCAGAAAATTTAGGCCGTGCATGGCCATGAGATTGTTAAACACATACATAATTGTCATGGGCTGCATTCTCACTTTAAGACCAGCAAAAACGTTGTGCAATGCCTGAATTAAATAATATATGAAATAAGAAAGAGAAGGTTAAACGATCGTAACAGAATGGTGAGTCAAATATATGTTGACTGTAATGAGAATAGATAGAGAGCTGTCAAAAGATGTCTAAGAATGTCTCTTCTCTTTTTCTAAGCGATTCTAACGGGAAACGCCCCATATATAGGATTCCTGCTGACCAAAAAGGCCAGGCACAAGTTAGCCCTAGCTAGCGCAAGCCTTTGAGAGTCCTTTTCACCAACTCAGATAGGCCTACTAGGGAGACGGAGAGTGGTCTAGTTCGGACTAGATCAATTTGGTTAACCTATAATCATCCTAAATTGAGGCAAGCATGCCCTTACTGAATCTATTTTTCCATGTTCGGTCCATCTTGTACTTGGTTTGAGAGAGCCCATTCCGCTGCTACCTATTCCATAGTGATACCCACTCGTCACCTGCAAGGATCCGATCCAAAAAGCCCAGATGTTGCTGATTTTTAAAGTAGGATTTAGTCACGAGTGGACACAACCCTATTCGCCGACTTCTCACTCACGGACTATTTCTTGCAAGAGAATGATAGAAAAAGACTAGGGGTGTTCGTTGTCGAGGCAGGGCTATTCCGAGGAATGCCCAACAGCCACTTCTAAACTAGAAGCCTAAACCTGGCCCAAGCATGAGTCATGCCTGAAGTTGTTGGCCCGAACCCAAGTCGCATGGAAATGATGAAGCCCGAGCCCGACCTATAGAAAGAGAATTAAGCTTCTTGCCAAGTCCTAAGCCAACACAGCTGCTCTGGTCATATCACCTTCTCTTTGAGGTCATGGGCTTGAGTCCCCGCATTGCTGCTCCCTCCCTCCCTCATAAATATATATATAAATATATATATTTGGGCGGGATGGGAATATCAGCTCTCAAGCACTAAGTGTAAATAAATAAATAAATAAATAAAAATGAGACTGAGCACGGCCTATCTATTAATAACTGAACCCTATGCCCAAAGCCCAATCCATGAGCTCCCATAAAAAATAAAAAATAAAAAATAAAAAATAAAAAAAATGCTCTACTTTTTAACAGAAACAATAAAAATGCTACTCTCGCCTTTTGATTCGAGTACACCATTACTTTTGTTCTCTGTTATATTGAACAGTTACTCCACTTCACCGGTAAAGTAAATTTACGATTTATTTTATTTATTGTGATTTGATATTATTCCATCCAATTGTTATTCACACATGTCCCTCCATCATATTGTGAACTAAGCCCAGACCCGTGACCCACCAACATGTAAAAGAAGGAAAAAAAAGCCTAAAAAATCGTTTTGCAGGATTGCCGCCGTATGCATCCGCGGTATTCCTGCAATTTCCAGTTTTCCTCCTCTGAATTGCGAATTTATGAGGACGAAAACTGGAAAATGGGAATTTAACGCCCATGCCAGCAGCGTTAAGCTGCGTGAGTATCCAAATAAAGTCCCAGGACCTTTCCATTTCCAATTAACATAAAATAGAATGAAAGAATCCACAGTTGCGTTTTTTCTTGGAGCTCATATATAGTGAACTCCCATATGATATGAATAGAGGGAAAAAAATCACACAAGCTGACTTTCGCAATTGACACATGTGGAATTGATTTTCTAGTCGTTTTAATGTTTATACTTCCCCATAAATAAAAGTAGAAATATATAAATGGTCATCAAATAACTTCCTCATAATTAAAGAATAAAATCCGAGATATCACTCTATTAAAGCAATTTGCTCCTGTCTACAACTCCATCCTCAAACCTTCCATCACTCGCAGTCTTTAATGATCACCGGTGTGATTCACTTGATAATAAATTCTTAAAAATTCAATTCAATGCAAACATAGGGCCCTTAAGAGAACACACCTATGAAAGAAATTTTAAAAGCACTTAGTGTTATCACGTATGTAATCTAAAGCAATGACACGAGATTTTGCAATCTTGTAATCAACATCTAAACTTGGTTTTCGTTGACATGCTTAGATTTGGAAACTCTCTGGACCTAACCAACAAGCCGAAGGACTGATGGAACTGGTCAAATCAAGCACGACAACAATTTAGGACCGTAGCTAAACACCACATAGTTGCTTACATGCACAGAAAATCAGTGATGTGTCGACTACTAGGGCATGTTTGTAGGGTTGCAAACGGAACGGTTCCGGATCGGAACCATAGTGGGCCCGGACACGTTTCTAAATAACGGTTCCGGATCCGGTCCTGACTCGGAACCTGTTTACTTGGTCCTAAACCCGGCTCCGATAGGAAAACCCAGATCCGGGTCCACCTAGAAGACTGGAATCTAGTTCCAAAATCGATTCTAATTTATCTTTTTCCTTCATTTTTCTTAAAACAAGCATATCATTCAGCTTATAACAGTGCGTCAAAGTCTACTGCCTCTAATATTGTATATAAAAATGTCCAAGAAAAAGTTGATTTTGAGGTACAATTTGCAATATCAAACGCTCATGAGCCGGGTCCCGGGTCCACATGTCGGAACCCGTTTGGACCCGGACCCGTTTATCAATCGGAACCTAAATTAGGTTACGGACCCGGCCCCGGACCCGTTTATGAATAATCGGAACCTAAAATAGGTTCCAGACCCGATTTTTTTACAGGTCGGAACTTTCGGGTAATCGGATACCCGTTTGCAACCCTACACGTCTGCGAGTATAGGCTTTTTTCTTTTTTTGTCCAGTTGAAATGAAGGTTTCGCTGGTTTCACGTATATTCTCAACCGTAGATATTAGGATCTTTGGTTTCTTATGGTAACAATTATGCACCCTGTATAAAAGAATCAATAAGTTCGTACAACCCAAGATACATTTAGTTTGGAAATTTCTCAGAAAATTTAGGCCGTGCATGGCCATGAGATTGTTAAACACATACATAATTGTCATGGGCTGCATTCTCACTTTAAGACCAGCAAAAACGTTGTGCAATGCCTGAATTAAATAATATATGAAATAAGAAAGAGAAGGTTAAACGATCGTAACAGAATGGTGAGTCAAATATATGTTGACTGTAATGAGAATAGATAGAGAGCTGTCAAAAGATGTCTAAGAATGTCTCTTCTCTTTTTCTAAGCGATTCTAACGGGAAACGCCCCATATATAGGATTCCTGCTGACCAAAAAGGCCAGGCACAAGTTAGCCCTAGCTAGTGCAAGCCTTTGAGAGTCCTTTTCACCAACTCAGATAGGCCTACTAGGGAGACGGAGAGTGGTCTAGTTCGGACTAGATCAATTTGGTTAACCTATAATCATCCTAAATTGAGGCAAGCATGCCCTTACTGAATCTATTTTTCCATGTTCGGTCCATCTTGTACTTGGTTTGAGAGAGCCCATTCCGCTGCTACCTATTCCATAGTGATACCCACTCGTCACCTGCAAGGATCCGATCCAAAAAGCCCAGATGTTGCTGATTTTTAAAGTAGGATTTAGTCACGAGTGGACACAACCCTATTCGCCGACTTCTCACTCACGGACTATTTCTTGCAAGAGAATGATAGAAAAAGACTAGGGGTGTTCGTTGTCGAGGCAGGGCTATTCCGAGGAATGCCCAACAGCCACTTCTAAACTAGAAGCCTAAACCTGGCCCAAGCATGAGTCATGCCTGAAGTTGTTGGCCCGAACCCAAGTCGCATGGAAATGATGAAGCCCGAGCCCGACCTATAGAAAGAGAATTAAGCTTCTTGCCAAGTCCTAAGCCAACACAGCTGCTCTGGTCATATCACCTTCTCTTTGAGGTCATGGGCTTGAGTCCCCGCATTGCTGCTCCCTCCCTCCCTCATAAATATATATATAAATATATATATTTGGGCGGGATGGGAATATCAGCTCTCAAGCACTAAGTGTAAATAAATAAATAAATAAATAAAAATGAGACTGAGCACGGCCTATCTATTAATAACTGAACCCTATGCCCAAAGCCCAATCCATGAGCTCCCATAAAAAATAAAAAATAAAAAATAAAAAATAAAAAAAATGCTCTACTTTTTAACAGAAACAATAAAAATGCTACTCTCGCCTTTTGATTCGAGTACACCATTACTTTTGTTCTCTGTTATATTGAACAGTTACTCCACTTCACCGGTAAAGTAAATTTACGATTTATTTTATTTATTGTGATTTGATATTATTCCATCCAATTGTTATTCACACATGTCCCTCCATCATATTGTGAACTAAGCCCAGACCCGTGACCCACCAACATGTAAAAGAAGGAAAAAAAAGCCTAAAAAATCGTTTTGCAGGATTGCCGCCGTATGCATCCGCGGTATTCCTGCAATTTCCAGTTTTCCTCCTCTCGCAGAGGAGGAAAACTGGAAATTGCGAATTTATGAGGACGAAAACTGGAAAATGGGAATTTAACGCCCATGCCAGCAGCGTTAAGCTGCGTGAGTATCCAAATAAAGTCCCAGGACCTTTCCATTTCCAATTAACATAAAATAGAATGAAAGAATCCACAGTTGCGTTTTTTCTTGGAGCTCATATATAGTGAACTCCCATATGATATGAATAGAGGGAAAAAAATCACACAAGCTGACTTTCGCAATTGACACATGTGGAATTGATTTTCTAGTCGTTTTAATGTTTATACTTCCCCATAAATAAAAGTAGAAATATATAAATGGTCATCAAATAACTTCCTCATAATTAAAGAATAAAATCCGAGATATCACTCTATTAAAGCAATTTGCTCCTGTCTACAACTCCATCCTCAAACCTTCCATCACTCGCAGTCTTTAATGATCACCGGTGTGATTCACTTGATAATAAATTCTTAAAAATTCAATTCAATGCAAACATAGGGGCCCTTAAGAGAACACACCTATGAAAGAAATTTTAAAAGCACTTAGTGTTATCACGTATGTAATCTAAAGCAATGACACGAGATTTTGCAATCTTGTAATCAACATCTAAACTTGGTTTTCGTTGACATGCTTAGATTTGGAAACTCTCTGGACCTAACCAACAAGCCGAAGGACTGATGGAACTGGTCAAATCAAGCACGACAACAATTTAGGACCGTAGCTAAACACCACATAGTTGCTTACATGCACAGAAAATCAGTGATGTGTCGACTACTAGGGCATGTTTGTAGGGTTGCAAACGGAACGGTTCCGGATCGGAACCATAGTGGGCCCGGACACGTTTCTAAATAACGGTTCCGGATCCGGTCCTGACTCGGAACCTGTTTACTTGGTCCTAAACCCGGCTCCGATAGGAAAACCCAGATCCGGGTCCACCTAGAAGACTGGAATCTAGTTCCAAAATCGATTCTAATTTATCTTTTTCCTTCATTTTTCTTAAAACAAGCATATCATTCAGCTTATAACAGTGCGTCAAAGTCTACTGCCTCTAATATTGTATATAAAAATGTCCAAGAAAAAGTTGATTTTGAGGTACAATTTGCAATATCAAACGCTCATGAGCCGGGTCCCGGGTCCACATGTCGGAACCCGTTTGGACCCGGACCCGTTTATCAATCGGAACCTAAATTAGGTTACGGACCCGGCCCCGGACCCGTTTATGAATAATCGGAACCTAAAATAGGTTCCAGACCCGATTTTTTTACAGGTCGGAACTTTCGGGTAATCGGATACCCGTTTGCAACCCTACACGTCTGCGAGTATAGGCTTTTTTCTTTTTTTGTCCAGTTGAAATGAAGGTTTCGCTGGTTTCACGTATATTCTCAACCGTAGATATTAGGATCTTTGGTTTCTTATGGTAACAATTATGCACCCTGTATAAAAGAATCAATAATTTCGTACAACCCAAGATACATTTAGTTTGGAAATTTCTCAGAAAATTTAGGCCGTGCATGGCCATGAGATTGTTAAACACATACATAATTGTCATGGGCTGCATTCTCACTTTAAGACCAGCAAAAACGTTGTGCAATGCCTGAATTAAATAATATATGAAATAAGAAAGAGAAGGTTAAACGATCGTAACAGAATGGTGAGTCAAATATATGTTGACTGTAATGAGAATAGATAGAGAGCTGTCAAAAGATGTCTAAGAATGTCTCTTCTCTTTTTCTAAGCGATTCTAACGGGAAACGCCCCATATATAGGATTCCTGCTGACCAAAAAGGCCAGGCACAAGTTAGCCCTAGCTAGCGCAAGCCTTTGAGAGTCCTTTTCACCAACTCAGATAGGCCTACTAGGGAGACGGAGAGTGGTCTAGTTCGGACTAGATCAATTTGGTTAACCTATAATCATCCTAAATTGAGGCAAGCATGCCCTTACTGAATCTATTTTTCCATGTTCGGTCCATCTTGTACTTGGTTTGAGAGAGCCCATTCCGCTGCTACCTATTCCATAGTGATACCCACTCGTCACCTGCAAGGATCCGATCCAAAAAGCCCAGATGTTGCTGATTTTTAAAGTAGGATTTAGTCACGAGTGGACACAACCCTATTCGCCGACTTCTCACTCACGGACTATTTCTTGCAAGAGAATGATAGAAAAAGACTAGGGGTGTTCGTTGTCGAGGCAGGGCTATTCCGAGGAATGCCCAACAGCCACTTCTAAACTAGAAGCCTAAACCTGGCCCAAGCATGAGTCATGCCTGAAGTTGTTGGCCCGAACCCAAGTCGCATGGAAATGATGAAGCCCGAGCCCGACCTATAGAAAGAGAATTAAGCTTCTTGCCAAGTCCTAAGCCAACACAGCTGCTCTGGTCATATCACCTTCTCTTTGAGGTCATGGGCTTGAGTCCCCGCATTGCTGCTCCCTCCCTCCCTCATAAATATATATATAAATATATATATTTGGGCGGGATGGGAATATCAGCTCTCAAGCACTAAGTGTAAATAAATAAATAAATAAATAAATAAAAATGAGACTGAGCACGGCCTATCTATTAATAACTGAACCCTATGCCCAAAGCCCAATCCATGAGCTCCCATAAAAAATAAAAAATAAAAAATAAAAAATAAAAAAAATGCTCTACTTTTTAACAGAAACAATAAAAATGCTACTCTCGCCTTTTGATTCGAGTACACCATTACTTTTGTTCTCTGTTATATTGAAATGTTACTCCACTTCACCGGTAAAGTAAATTTACGATTTATTTTATTTATTGTGATTTGATATTATTCCATCCAATTGTTATTCACACATGTCCCTCCATCATATTGTGAACTAAGCCCAGACCCGTGACCCACCAACATGTAAAAGAAGGAAAAAAAGCCTAAAAAATCGTTTTGCAGGATTGCCGCCGTATGCATCCGCGGTATTCCTGCAATTTCCAGTTTTCCTCCTCTCGCAGAGGAGGAAAACTGGAAATTGCGAATTTATGAGGACGAAAACTGGAAAATGGGAATTTAACGCCCATGCCAGCAGCGTTAAGCTGCGTGAGTATCCAAATAAAGTCCCAGGACCTTTCCATTTCCAATTAACATAAAATAGAATGAAAGAATCCACAGTTGCGTTTTTTCTTGGAGCTCATATATAGTGAACTCCCATATGATATGAATAGAGGGAAAAAAATCACACAAGCTGACTTTGGCAATTGACACATGTGAAAGTCCACGAGGATCCTAACCCTAGAGGGGGGGGTGAATAGGGTGTGCTACAATTGTGACCAATTTAAACCAATTTTAATTCTTAAACTAAACTAGTCACATGTGATGATAAATCAATCAATATGCGGAAGCTAAAACAAAAACAATCACCACATAGCAATCACCACAACACAATATTTATAGTGGTTCGGCCAACGTGCCTACATCCACTACCGGCTTGTGTCTCCAACACCCCACCGGATTCCACTAATTATGCTTTTTACTAGGCTAAGCAATAACCCTTCCAAAGTTGCTTTTCAAGGCTAAACAACAACCTCTCTATGTGCTTTTCTAGGCTTAGCAATAACCTTACAATATGCTTTTCTTAGGCTAAGCAATAACCTTACAATATGCTTTTATTAGGCTAAGCAATAACCTTACAAGTTGCTTTTCTTAGGCTTAGCAATAACCTTTACAAATAAAGATTTCTCAAAGAAAGTGTCTTCACAAAAGATCACTCTAAGAGATACAATTTTAGCTCAATGTAATTGCCTCTTAAAATAGGCGGATTTGAAAGTGAATAACAAACTCACACAAACACTCTAAGAATGCAAAGATGTATGCTAATGAGGTGTGTGTGTGATGACTTCAATCAAGATTAAAAAGGAAGCTTAATCAAATGTATGCCCAAGGCATTTCAAAGTTTAAGACTCATAAAAGATTTGAATGAAGTCTAATGCAAATCACATGTATGTTTAATAACTTGTTTATGATATGAAAATCAAGAATCACAAGTTGTAAGAAAAAGACTAACTTAGAACATGTGATGCATGTGCAATGTTGTTTTCAAAAGCAAATAGATTTTACTAATGTTTAAATGAATGAAAACAACAAGCAAGTTTCAACCAAGACAAAGAATCATGCATTAAAGGAAATCAAAGACTTTGGCTAAGCATGATTAAGTAAGTTTTAAAAAACAACTTGGATTGAAACCTAATGTGAAGAATCCAATCTTAATTAGACCAAAGATTAGAAGAAGAAAGGATTCTACACATCATAGTTATCATGTACAAAACCATTTACCAATAGCTTAAGCAAAACATGAAAACTATGATTAACAAAAGGTAGAGCTTACTTGGTTGTTTAACTCATTGATCCAAGCTTTAGCTCTCCTAATGACCTTCTAGCCTTTCCAACTTTATCCCCTTTCAATGGCTCCAAAATGCTCTCAAGGGTTCATGTGTTCAACACCAAAGAAGGTTGGAAAAGAATGGACTTTATAGCCAAAAAGTTGCCAACGGCTAGTTCTCGGTCGACCTAGACACAGGTCTCGGTCGACCGAGAAAGCACAACGGTCATATTTCTGACCGTTGGCCTGAAACAGTTCAAAAACTGTCCATTTGCCCTGCAGTGTTCTCGGTCGACCGAGACACAGGGCTCGGTCGACCGACGACACTGTCGGGCGAGTCCCTGGGCCAAAATTCCAACTTTTTCCATTTTCAAAGTTTTTCATTGGTGGATTTTTTGGCCACTAAATCAAGCTTAAATAACATGTTTTAAGGTATTCTAAGATGTTTAAAAACATGAGAAACACAAAGCCTAAAGAGATTCACAAGATTAAAACCAAAGGCTAGCTTGATTTGAAAACAACTCTTTTCAAATGAAATTGCATACAAAATGATTCTTTTTGTAATGAATGTATGCAAAGCTCAAACCTAAATACCTAACATGATTTTCCAAATATAATGCACAAGGAATTAGGTTTTCAAAAGAGTTTTGGGTTCTAAAACCAATGCATCCAAGATTCGAACCAAAACATGCATAAACCAAAAACTTTTCCAAAACTAAAAACTAATGCATGTATAAAACTAGATTTCAAGATATTTTAAATCAATGCAAGTGTGAGAATTCAAATGATGCTAAAGTGCAAATGCATCCACCAAATTGCAAAAACAAAATACCTAACAATCTCCCCCTTTGCAATTTGATGGCAACTTACTCATCATTGAAATTACACACTCTGTCTTCAGCTCCCCCTCAGCTGGACAAGTCTTGAAATCTTCTTCTTGGATGCTCCTTCTCTTAGCTTGGGCTCTTGGGCTCTTTTCTTCAATCTTCTTGATGCTTGGTGCTTGATCATTCTTCAAGCTTTCTTATCATCTTCCTCTCTATGGCCAAGCATCTTCTTTAGCTCCAAGCTTTCTTTCTTCTATTTGCTCTCCCCCTTTGACCATGCTTCTTTCTCCTCTTGAGAACTTGAAAGCTTTCTCCCCCTTTGATGGATAGGAGATCTTCGAGTACTTGAACTCTCGAACTCTCTCCCCCTTTGAAGAGTAGGAGATCTTTGAGTCACACTTGAACTCTCTCTCCCCCTTTGACATTAAATTGCAAAGGTACCTACACACATGAGACAAGAAGAATACCTTTAGTAGCACCTGTTAACAAATGTAATCGAAAATGACAAACATAACAGGCTATCATGTATGTAAGTTAACTCTAAGGGCTCATTAGCATTCCAAGGGTGAATTTGATCAAAACTAATTCTTCCTACGAAGGTTTACACTCCCCCTCAATCCATTCTCTTCTTTTGTCAAGCTTTTGACAAGATATAACTATTAGATTCAAGAAGTAGATGGTTTAACCAAGTGAGGGTTAACTTCAAGGAAAGGATTAGATTCATTTAACTATTAAGCACAATATGATCAAATTACCAAAAGAGAGCTAGGTCTAATGGGAGAAGCAATCATGGATATCAATTGAAACAAACATATCAATTGAGATTAAAGGATATGACTATTAACATAATCACTCTAAAATGGATTCAAGAATGTCACTTATTAGGAAAAATCCAAATTAGAGCTATCCATGATATGGGGTTTACTCAAACATAGCATCAATCAATATTACTTATGAAAATCATATGCTATGTAAGTTTTGAACTCATTTCATTCAATCAATAAATATGACTATTAAAGTGCATGAAAGAGTGAAATGAAATTCAACCATGAAGCCAACCTCAAATAATAACCAACCAATATTATTAACACATAAACATGGTGGTCATGAGATATACCTATGAGAGCAAAAAGAGGTGGCAAACATGAGCATTATGATGCTAATGGTGTGTGACGTGGAACAATTATATAACTATGAAGATTAGTCCAAAGCACACAAGGTCTATCACATACACAAGATAAGATATCAATTGGATTATGAAATCAATGGAAAGTTATACCAAATGAAACCAATTGAATATGATAACATGATTAATAGCAAGGATGTGACAAACTTCCATCAAGCATCATTAGTGCATATTCATCACTTATATAGATATAACTATAGAGCATAGTGATGAACAATGGTAAATTGCAATGCAAAAGAATATTACTTGGCAATGCATGCAATTTCCAAAGTGTCTAGATCATATGAATTCAACACTAAGATATCCATCAAACAAGAGATATAACTATGAAATACAAGGAATGGATTTCAAAGAGGTTCATATGATCAAGAACACTATTATGAAGTTGAAACATATATAGAGATGACAACATTAAGAAGGTATACATGAATCAACATCATAACCATCCATTAAAAGAAATGACTAGAAGACATAGAGGATGGATTTGGGTTCTAGTATGGTTTCTACAAAAATTACAAGTTCACAACCATACATGGAACCAAAAGTCATTTGCATATAAAAAGAATAACTAAATAAGCAAAGATGCAAACAACATACATTTCCATTTCTAAAGATAATGAAACCAAAAGAAAAAGGAAATGAGAATAATGGAACATGCTTAGATGAATATAACTAATGAGATTAAAAAGCATTTCCATTCAAAACAATCTTCAAATCATTTTGAAAAACAAAATCCAACAATGAGCATAAAGGAATGATTTTGAAGATCAATTATCAACATTGTATTTGAAAAGATATAACTTCATTAAAACACATACAAGTTGATTTTTCAAAACAATGTTCTCCATATAAAAGTATAACTTATAAATCCATGGAAAACTTGAATTGATTCAAATCATTTGTTCAAATAATCTTACTATGACATAAACACAAATGATTCAACAATTGATCATGAAGAGTCTAGCTATGAAAGCTTTTGAAATCACAATCAATTGATCATGTAAAGAAATGCAATGCAAGACATATGTGTGCAAAAGACAAATCAAACATGAAGAAATTATAATCAAATGATTTTGAAAACCATGACATGTAACTTAGAATGGTGCATGAAACCAAAATCAAATGATCATAAAGAAGCAATGCATTTTAAGAAATCTAACTAAAAGAAACAAAATGCAAATGCAATCATGACCAACAAAGTGATTTAACTAATAAAGAGTAGGTTGGTCAATGAGGTTCAAGACCCTAAGGTTTGTCTAGGTAAATAACTTTAGGAATCCACCTAAGGTCTTGAGAGGGTTGAACTTTGAGGTCTATTTTGGAATTCTCACCAACTAAAGGAGATTTAACTTGATAAATTTTCAATTTGAACTTATCACCATGATATTTAGATTTTACTAAATTTGGCTTAGAATGGTGATTAGTCTTTTGATGTTGGTGAGTTTTCTTCTTAGGGGATAGATTCATTTTTCTTTTCTTCTTACTTTCTCCCTTTACTTGACTTTTGAATTTTAGATTTAACTTAGCAACTTTCTTCAAAAGTTCTTTCATGGGTTCATATAAGGGAGGTAGGTTGAGAAGCTTTTTGTTTTTAGATTCTTTCAAGCTTGGTTTAACTTGTTTAAGCTTTTTAGAATCTATCTTGGGAGACTCCTTTTTAAGAGATTTAACTTGTTTAGACATTTTGGAGTCTTTCTTGATTTTTAGTGTCTTACCCTTCATAGGTTTTGATTCTCCATTTTTTAGTTCAAAGATGGGTTTAGACACATGGCTTCTCTTTCTTAGTTTGCACTCAAATGTAAAATGTCCTTCAATGCCACAATAATTACATTTAGACTTGGGCAAAGAAGTGTGAGTGCTAGAGAATGAGGACTCACCTTTCACAAAAGTGTTGGTGAATTTAGGGTTATAAGACATATTCCTATTAAATCCAATACCCGTCCTATCTCCATGATGTTTACCCAATTTAAATAATTTTTCAAGTCTATCTTCACTTTGGGTAAACTTGCACTCATACTTTTGTTTATAGGTTTCAAGTTGAGTGACTTTGGTTATAAGGATTGAATTTTCATTTTTGACTTTTGAAAGTTCATTTTCAAGTTCCTTATATTTGATTAGCTCTTCATTGGCAAGTTGTAATTTATGTTTAAGGTCATTAACAACATTAGTTCCAAGCTCTTGAGTTTTTAACTTACTTTTGATCAACTTGGCTTCTAAGTTGTTAAAGTCTTTATCTTGTCTTTTAATTGTATCTCTTAGGTTTAAATTTTCATTTTTAAGCTCATCACAATTTATCTTAATCTCATTTAATTCATTTTGAGTATTAGATAAATTTTCCTTAGAGATAGTCAATTTAGATTCAAGATTGTTGTCTTTACCTTGCCTTTGTAATTGATCTCTTAGATTTAGATTTTCCTTATTGACATTGTCATAATCCATCTTTAATTCTTTTAGTTCATCTTGAATGTTAGATAGATTATTTAAAGAGATCATGAACTTAGAGTCTAGACATTTTATTACTTCTTCTTTCTCTCTAAGTTCATCTTTTGAAGAGGCTAGCTCTTTGGTTAGATTCATAGATTCTTCTCTTAAGCTTTTGTTTCTTTTATCAAGCTTCGTAGATAATGTATATAATTCATTATAGGCTTGTTGAAGATCATCTTCATCATACTCATTTTCTTCCTCTTTTGAGTCAAATTGATATTCATTTAATTGATGGTTTGAATCTCTAATAGAAGGAAGAGTGAGAGGTCTAGAAGAATCTACAAAGTCTAGGCTAGTGGAGTCCATTCTAATGATTTTCAAATAATCACAACTCTAGGGTTTTAACTCTAGGTTTTTACACCTAATCAAGAGTTCCAAACACTTGATCCTAAGGGATTAGAGCACTTGGCTCTGATACCAATTGAAAGTCCACGAGGATCCTAACCCTAGAGGGGGGGGTGAATAGGGTGTGCTACAATTGTGACCAATTTAAACCAATTTTAATTCTTAAACTAAACTAGTCACATGTGATGATAAATCAATCAATATGCGGAAGCTAAAACAAAAACAATCACCACATAGCAATCACCACAACACAATATTTATAGTGGTTCGGCCAACGTGCCTACATCCACTACCGGCTTGTGTCTCCAACACCCCACCGGATTCCACTAATTATGCTTTTTACTAGGCTAAGCAATAACCCTTCCAAAGTTGCTTTTCAAGGCTAAACAACAACCTCTCTATGTGCTTTTCTAGGCTTAGCAATAACCTTACAATATGCTTTTCTTAGGCTAAGCAATAACCTTACAATATGCTTTTATTAGGCTAAGCAATAACCTTACAAGTTGCTTTTCTTAGGCTTAGCAATAACCTTTACAAATAAAGATTTCTCAAAGAAAGTGTCTTCACAAAAGATCACTCTAAGAGATACAATTTTAGCTCAATGTAATTGCCTCTTAAAATAGGCGGATTTGAAAGTGAATAACAAACTCACACAAACACTCTAAGAATGCAAAGATGTATGCTAATGAGGTGTGTGTGTGATGACTTCAATCAAGATTAAAAAGGAAGCTTAATCAAATGTATGCCCAAGGCATTTCAAAGTTTAAGACTCATAAAAGATTTGAATGAAGTCTAATGCAAATCACATGTATGTTTAATAACTTGTTTATGATATGAAAATCAAGAATCACAAGTTGTAAGAAAAAGACTAACTTAGAACATGTGATGCATGTGCAATGTTGTTTTCAAAAGCAAATAGATTTTACTAATGTTTAAATGAATGAAAACAACAAGCAAGTTTCAACCAAGACAAAGAATCATGCATTAAAGGAAATCAAAGACTTTGGCTAAGCATGATTAAGTAAGTTTTAAAAAACAACTTGGATTGAAACCTAATGTGAAGAATCCAATCTTAATTAGACCAAAGATTAGAAGAAGAAAGGATTCTACACATCATAGTTATCATGTACAAAACCATTTACCAATAGCTTAAGCAAAACATGAAAACTATGATTAACAAAAGGTAGAGCTTACTTGGTTGTTTAACTCATTGATCCAAGCTTTAGCTCTCCTAATGACCTTCTAGCCTTTCCAACTTTATCCCCTTTCAATGGCTCCAAAATGCTCTCAAGGGTTCATGTGTTCAACACCAAAGAAGGTTGGAAAAGAATGGACTTTATAGCCAAAAAGTTGCCAACGGCTAGTTCTCGGTCGACCTAGACACAGGTCTCGGTCGACCGAGAAAGCACAACGGTCATATTTCTGACCGTTGGCCTGAAACAGTTCAAAAACTGTCCATTTGCCCTGCAGTGTTCTCGGTCGACCGAGACACAGGGCTCGGTCGACCGACGACACTGTCGGGCGAGTCCCTGGGCCAAAATTCCAACTTTTTCCATTTTCAAAGTTTTTCATTGGTGGATTTTTTGGCCACTAAATCAAGCTTAAATAACATGTTTTAAGGTATTCTAAGATGTTTAAAAACATGAGAAACACAAAGCCTAAAGAGATTCACAAGATTAAAACCAAAGGCTAGCTTGATTTGAAAACAACTCTTTTCAAATGAAATTGCATACAAAATGATTCTTTTTGTAATGAATGTATGCAAAGCTCAAACCTAAATACCTAACATGATTTTCCAAATATAATGCACAAGGAATTAGGTTTTCAAAAGAGTTTTGGGTTCTAAAACCAATGCATCCAAGATTCGAACCAAAACATGCATAAACCAAAAACTTTTCCAAAACTAAAAACTAATGCATGTATAAAACTAGATTTCAAGATATTTTAAATCAATGCAAGTGTGAGAATTCAAATGATGCTAAAGTGCAAATGCATCCACCAAATTGCAAAAACAAAATACCTAACAACATGTGGAATTGATTTTCTAGTCGTTTTAATGTTTATACTTCCCCATAAATAAAAGTAGAAATATATAAATGGTCATCAAATAACTTCCTCATAATTAAAGAATAAAATCCGAGATATCACTCTATTAAAGCAATTTGCTCCTGTCTACAACTCCATCCTCAAACCTTCCATCACTCGCAGTCTTTAATGATCACCGGTGTGATTCACTTGATAATAAATTCTTAAAAATTCAATTCAATGCAAACATAGGGGCCCTTAAGAGAACACACCTATGAAAGAAATTTTAAAAGCACTTAGTGTTATCACGTATGTAATCTAAAGCAATGACACGAGATTTTGCAATCTTGTAATCAACATCTAAACTTGGTTTTCGTTGACATGCTTAGATTTGGAAACTCTCTGGACCTAACCAACAAGCCGATGGACTGATGGAACTGGTCAAATCAAGCACGACAACAATTTAGGACCGTAGCTAAACACCACATAGTTGCTTACATGCACAGAAAATCAGTGATGTGTCGACTATTAGGGCATGTTTGTAGGGTTGCAAACGGAACGGTTCCGGATCGGAACCATAGTGGGCCCGGACACGTTTCTAAATAACGGTTCCGGATCCGGTCCTGACTCGGAACCTGTTTACTTGGTCCTAAACCCGGCTCCGATAGGAAAACCCATATCCGGGTCCACCTAGAAGACTGGAATCTAGTTCCAAAATCGATTCTAATTTATCTTTTTCATTCATTTTTCTTAAAACAAGCATATCATTCAGCTTATAACAGTGCGTCAAAGTCTACTGCCTCTAATATTGTATATAAAAATGTCCAAGAAAAAGTTGATTTTGTGGTACAATTTGCAATATCAAACTCTCATCAGCCGGGTCCCGGGTCCACATGTCGGAACCCGTTTGGACCCGGACCCGTTTATCAATCGGAACCTAAATTAGGTTACGGACCCGGCCCCGGACCCGTTTATGAATAATCGGAACCTAAAATAGGTTCCAGACCCGGTTTTTTTACAGGTCGGAACTTTCGGGTAATCGGATACCCGTTTGCAACCCTACACGTCTGCGAGTATCGGCTTTTTTCTTTTTTTGTCCAGTTGAAATGAAGGTTTCGCTGGTTTCACGTATATTCTCAACCGTAGATATTAGGATCTTTGGTTTCTTATGGTAACAATTATGCACCCTGTATAAAAGAATCAATAATTTCGTACAACCCAAGATACATTTAGTTTGGAAATTTCTCAGAAAATTTAGGCCGTGCATGGCCATGAGATTGTTAAACACATACATAATTGTCATGGGCTGCATTCTCACTTTAAGACCAGCAAAAACGTTGTGCAATGCCTGGATTAAATAATATATGAAATAAGAAAGAGAAGGTTAAACGATCGTAACAGAATGGTGAGTCAAATATATGTTGACTGTAATGAGAATAGATAGAGAGCTGTCAAAAGATGTCTAAGAATGTCTCTTCTCTTTTTCTAAGCGATTCTAACGGGAAACGCCCCATATATAGGATTCCTGCTGACCAAAAAGGCCAGGCACAAGTTAGCCCTAGCTACCGCAAGCCTTTGAGAGTCCTTTTCGCCAACTCAGATAGGCCTACTCGGGAGACGGAGAGTGGTCTAGTTCGGACTAGATCAATTTGGTTAACCTATAATCATCCTAAATTGAGGCAAGCATGCCCTTACTGAATCTATTTTTCCATGTTCGGTCCATCTTGTACTTGGTTTGAGAGAGCCCATTCCGCTGCTACCTATTCCATAGTGATACCCACTCGTCACCTGCAAGGATCCGATCCAAAAGGCCCAGATGTTGCTGATTTTTAAAGTAGGATTTAGTCACGAGTGGACACAACCCTATTCGCCGACTTCTCACTCACAGACTATTTCTTATTTTGTAAGCTTACTTTACCAGTTAAGTAAAGTGAAGGGCTAATACGAGCGACATTAAAAAGAGAGGGTCAAATAAAAAAAAATATTAGGTTTCGAATACCATCTCTTCTATGAAAAAAAAGGTTAAAAGGACACTCTCTCATGCAAGAGAATGATAGAAAAAGACTAGGGGTGTTCATTGATGAGGTAGGGCTATTCCGAGGAATGCCCAACGGCCACTTCTAAACTAGAAGCCTAAACCTGGCCCAAGCATGAGTCATGCATGAAGTTGTTGGCCCGAACCCAAGCCGCATGGAAATGATGAAGCCGAGCCCGACCTATAGAAAAGAAAACTAAGCTTCTTACCAAGTCCTAAGACAGCACAGCTGCTCTGGTCATATCACCTTCTCTTTGAGGTCATGGGCTTGAGTCCCCGCTTTGCTGCCCCCTATCTCCCTCATAAATATATATATATATTTGGGCGGGACGGGAATATCAGCTCTCAAGCACTAAGTGTAAATAAATAAATAAATAAAAAAACTGAGCACGGCCTATCTATTAATAACTGAACCCCATGCCCAAAGTCCAATCCATAAGCTCCCATAAAAAAAATACTCTACTTTTTAACAGAAAAAATAAAAATGCTACTCTCACCTTTTGATTCAACTACACCATTACTTTTGTTCTCTGTTATATTGACTAGTTACTCCACTTCACCGGTAAAGTAAATTTACGATTTATTTTATTTATTTTGATTTGATATTATTTCATCCAATTGTTATTCACACATGTCCCTCCATCATATTGTGAACTAAGCCCAGACCCGTGACCCACCAACAAGTAAAAGAAGGAAAAAAAGCCTAAAAAATCGTTTCGCAGGATTGCCGCCGTATTCATCCACGGTATTCCTGCAATTTCCACTTTTCCTCCTCTCAGGGAGGAGGAAAACTGGAAATTGCGAATTTATGAGAACGAAAACTAGAAAATACGAATTTATTGCCCATGCCAGTAGCGGTAAGGCTGAGTGAGTGTCCAAATAAAGTTCCAAGACCTTTCCATTTCCAATTTACGTAAAATAGAATGAAAGAATCCACAGTTGCGTTTTTTCTTGGAGCCCATATATAGTGAACTCCCATATGATATGAATAGAGAGAAAAAAAAATCACACAAGCTGACTTTGGCAATTGACACATGTGGAATTGATTTTCTAGTCTTTTTAATATTTATACTTCCTCATAAATAAAAGTAGAAATATATAAATAGTCATCAAATAACTTCCCCATAATTAAAGAATAAAATCCGAGATATCACTCTATTAAAGCAATTTGCTCCTGTTTACAACTCCATCCTCAAACCTTCCATCACTCGGTTGACAAAATACTAATGTAGCTCTTAGCCATTTTTCCAACATTTTATTAGTTATTATTAGTTACATAAATGAGTGGACCATGTTATGTGTGAGACTGGTTGGATTTGCATACAAATTTCAATAACCGAGCTTCTAAAAAGTATTGATATTTAGTTGTTGTCATATGTAAGTGGGATCCATAATAAGGCCCACTAAATGAAAGTGATCAGTGGGCCGTGCTTGTGTTCTATTTTTTTTTCTTAATACTGGAAATAAATAGAAAAAAATTTTGAAAGTGGCCTGCCTGGCCCGCTCCAGCCCCTCCCATGACAGGCCTTGCCGTGTCAGGGTTTTTCCCTGGTGGGACGGCACGGCCCGGCCCGCTAGCTAGGGTGGGCCGAGGCTGGAGTGGGCCGTGCTGGCCCATTTGACATGCCTAACTGTATCCATGGAAGTTCCAAAATACTTCACAACTCCGTTGTATTCCAGATTTTGCCATGTATAAGGGAATCTGGAGCTGTATAAATGCGAATTCCTTTTATCTATCTATAAATATGGATGCACGACACTGTCGCATGAGCTAGAATCAATATGAAGTTCATTACATTGACAAGGAAAGAATTGCAAAAGAGAAAATTCAAAGATAAGCAAATATAATGCAGCTTTCCCGCTTTCCATATCAAACCTAGTAACATGCTCTTTAGCATCTTTTATACGTACCCTAATATAAAAGATGCAATTTCACTTGCATGCCTCCACTTGCTTTTCCTAACTTCTTTGTTGCATTTCACCTCGATGGAGCTCGCTCAATATACATGTTTCTCTGGTCATGCTTAAATGTTTTCCTTGTAGTCTTTAAAGTTGTAATCTATTTATTTTCCCAACTCCATTGTTACCTCTGTATATACACATTTAGCTGGAATGTGGTAATTGTAGGTGGGTATGCTGGGTTTAAATTCATTTATAATTATGATAATTTTTTTATATATGTATTTTATTTAAAATGCATTATATTTAAAATTCATATATATAAAGGAAATGAAAAAAAAGTTATATCAATTTTAATCTAATATTTTTATTAGTATTCATATTGATTATGGTTTCTTTGGTCACAATTCTTATATGATTCCTGATGTAAATTCTTATTTGGAAGCTTTGCCACATGCCCGTGGACCATGCATGCCTAGCGCTAATTCGGAGCCATTGATCATCCCTTAACACAATTACACATACAATGCAATGATAATTGATAACATAATAATCATACAACAGTAACAAATTAATCACAGGATATCTTATAGGTACAAAATAAAGCCCAACGTGCTTTTAAAGAGCTTTTAAAGAGGACACAAATTTATTTATTTTTTTCTATCGGAGGGTTCATAACTCTTTGGGCTGGACAAATCAATCTGGGCCCAGAGGAAAGCCGGGTAAATTCCCCTGTAACCCCAGTGTGGTAGTGTAGTTTTGAACTTACAACCTCCAGGTACAAATTGTGGTCCTAGGCCAAATGAGCTATTCCTTAGGGTTAAAGAAGACACAATTGAGCATGAAAATATGCAGCAAGTAGCCTCACATGCCCCAATGTAGGCTATGATAAAATGGCTACGGAGAGAAGCACAGATTTCAAAATATACGGGTGATATACATATTTGGGCCACCGAATCTGATGTAACAAAGACCTATGTTTGAAAAATCTCATCCTATCAAATGGTTCGAGTTTTAGGTTCAATATCTTTTCATAAAACATCTATAAAAATAGCCTTATTATCAGAATATTAGGGTAATTTATATTCTGGGCCAGAAAAAGATGCAAACAGGTCCAATGCGTAGAGCATATATAATAACATTGAGGGCTGGTACCGGAAACTGGGCCAGATTATTGACCTAAAATGAGCTCAAAGACAAGTCCCTTCAACAGCGGTAATACAGGTCTTACATAGGGTCCAAGTCCAAAGTTGAACAAGAATATTAGAACAGCTGGCCATTCAATGGGGTTGAGCTCTACTGCTACTTATTGGTGAAACAGCTAATTAAGTTGCTTTGTAACTAGACTCACTTCGGTACTCTTGACCAAATTGGCTGAGCCATTGAGGAACATTTGAGAAATTGCATATTGTTCTCTAAGCACAAGACCATTGCCAAATAGGCTTATGCAAATCCAGAAGGAACTACTGTGTCATTCAAATTAAGCACATGAGATATGTTTTAGCAACCCTATAGCACTTTTTTGGGTGGTTGTCTTGTTAAAATAGATCAATTGCCCAATTTAATGGTTCACAGGTCTAAGTTGACTTGATTCATAGATCCGGGCCTGCTTTGTACGCCTTAGTTAACTTAATTTGCTGGCTGTCAGAAAGATCTTTTCTAGTCTAAGCTACATATGCTCCATAGTAGAACTGTATTACATGTTTTTGAAGAGATTCTATGATGGAACAGTAACATACCTTGTATTGACAGGTGATATATTTATAGGACAGTATTTGGAAATCTATGTAATCCTGCACAACAGGAATGTGGGGTCAGACATCAATGCAGGAGAACATTATCCATCATGATTGGAAGTTTGATGGGGTAAGTGGGCCACAGCCGTCATGTGCTTGGGTAAGACTAAGTGGCACTCTCACTCCAAAAGACAACCAGATTGTGAGATCCTGGCCCTCCAGTCTTTTGACATTTCTTCTATGCAGAATAAAGATGGAGCTTGTTTTCAATGAACCAACTATTTTTTGAAGGGCTACATTCTCCCAATTGAGAGGGTATTGCTTTGAGGTAGTTATCCTCAACAAGCCCCACAATATCAATAGTTTAGATCAATAGTCTCATAAAAAATATATATATGTTGTTAGAATCACATCACACGATCACGGGGGGGGGGGGGGGGGGGGGGGGGGGTGAATCAGTGATGTCTCAATACTTATAATCCCAATACAAGTAAGTCCAAATAATCACAGCAATAAAACAGTAAGCAAGCAACCACAGGAACACAAGATTTTAACGTGGTTCACCCAAAGGCTACGTCCACGGTGCAACGACTACCCGGACACCAATCCGAGGCTAGTCTCAGAATGTATTGCACTGATTGATTCTGAAGCTTCAACTTCAAGGAGCACCCACCCCTGATTCAGATAGCACCCACTATCTAGGAAGCAACAACTCCCTTTACAATTCGTCTGCACCAACAGACGGGATCACCAAACCCCAGTATCAAGCACCCACTTGATGTTTTACAATGATTAGAGAAGAACCCTTTACAGAAATTCCTTTCTACAATCTCTCACTCTCAATCCCATACATTCAGATTTTAATAACTATGAATTGAGAGACACTTATCTAAAGCACTGCTGATGAAGAACCATCTTCTTGATGCAGAGTTTCTTCTTGACTTGCTGTAGAGGAATCACAGCAGTATCTCATTGCAAACTTCTCTTAAGAATGACTAATCCTGCATAAGACAGAGAAGAACTCTTCTGTCCTGAACTTCAGATCAATGGAATAGTTGCTGTGGAGAAGAAACACATATCTCTCTTGATAATTTCCTCACTTAATTGCTAGGAGAGATACTTCACATTCTTCCTTTCACGAGTCTCATCATCTCTTAAATAAGATTAGGTCCTCTTAAACATAGATTACCATCAAGAAAAGAGAAGGTCGTTCATATCCTAAAAATTCTCAGCCCACGCGCTCGAGCGCACCTACACGTGCTCGAGCGCGCGAGACTGCTGTCTGGAAATTGCACTAGTTATGGCTGTGCGCGATCGAGCACAGTTACATGCGCTCAAGCACGCGAGGCTGCTGTCTGGAAATTGCACTAGTTCTGGCCGTGCGCGCTCGAGCACAGTTACACGCGCTCGAGCACGCGAGACTGCTGTCTGGAAATTGTAAAATCGCGTTCTAGCGCGTGAAACCTCTGTCTTCATGGCCTCTGTCTTGTTTGCAATGTTTGTGACAATGTGTTGACAATAATTCCAATAATTCCAACACATAATCATGCTTAACAACTTCATCAATTTTCTCAAAGCATCTCAAATTCCAACAATCTCCCCCTTTGAAATTGTTGGCAACACTTGGAACATGCTGACCTTCACGATGCTTGCAAGCAAGTTTCTGCTTCTGAAGTGTCTTCATGACAAACCTTACTTCAATAATCCATACCACAGTCTCCCCTTGTCTTCATGCAAATGGCTCCAATTTTCTACTTTTGAAGTGTCTTCATGCTTTATTCATTCTCTCCCCCTTTGACAACAAATCCAAAGGGACTGTTTAAAGGAGCAAAAAAAATTAGAATTTGCTCCCCCTTGCTAGAAGGTCCTCTAATTCTTGGGAGAGTGAGTAACTCCCTGTTAGGAATTTTCTAGATTGCAATTTGATGGATGCATTATCATTCAAGCATCATTTGATTTACACACTTGCATTGGTTTTAAATAAACTTGAAATCTTGTTTTATTCATGCAATGCTTTTAAGATTTGTAAAAGTATTGATTTATGCATGATTTGTATTTTTATCTTGGATGCATTTGTTTTAGAAAAGAGTTTTCAAGAAATCAAGCAAGCCTTTGTTTTAAAAGTTTTTGAATCTTTTTAGGCTTTTATGTCATGTTTTAAAAACCATTAGAATCTTTAAAACATGTTTTCCAAGCTTGATTTAGTGGCCAAAAGGTCCCCCAAAGAAATATCTTTAAAATATGCAAAAGTTGCATTTTTTGCAAAAAGGGGAGTGGCCCGGCAGTGTCGCCGGTCGACCGGCGCAAAGGTCCCGGTCGACCGGGAACACTGCAGCAAAAAGGTGCCTGGCGCACCAACGGTCAGAAATCTGACCGTTGTGTGTTCCCAGTCGACCGAGGCCTGTGTGCCGGTCGACCGAGGACTAGCCGTTGGCAACTTTTTGCTATAAATATGAGTTCTTTCCCTTGCCAAAAGTTGGGAATTTTTAACCCCTCCTTGAGAGGATTTGAGGCATATCAAAAGGGAAAAGAACCAAGGGATGAAGGGGATGATTAGGAAAGCTAAAGCTTGGATTAATGAAGTTAAACCACCAAGTAGGCTCTTCCTTCCTTAATCATATGTTTTCATGCTTTTGTTTTATTTTTGGTAAATCATTTCTAGCATGTTAAACTATGTTTGTGTTGTGTCCTTAACATGTGTTATGTTTTGAGTTGATTTATTATTTTGGATACAACACCATATGATTCAATCCAAGTAGTACTTAACTTTGGTAAATCTAAGTAGATCATGTTAATGGAAAAATCGTTGAAATCATATGTAACATGATCCATATACTTGGTTGAATCTTTGGTTGTTGTTTTCCATCATAAGAACATCTCTTTCAAAACTAACTTATGTTTTGGATTCAACTTCTTTACAAATCATATGTTTTCATGTTTTGTTTTATCATTGGTAAATCTTAGTAACATGTTAACCTATGATGTGTTGTATCCTTAGCATGTTTTATATTTTGAATTGATCTATTGTTTTGGATGCATCACCATTTGATTCAATACAAGTAGTACTTAATCTTTGGTAAATCTAAGTAGATCATGTTAATGGAAACATCTTTGAAATTAGATGTAACATGATTCATATACTTGATTGAATCTTTGGTTGTTGTTTTCCATCATAAGAAAATCTCTTTCAAATGTATCTTATGTTTTGGATTCAACATCATTACAAATCATATGTATATTATTGTTTTAAAGTTTCACAACTTGCGTTACTTTGATTGGTAAGTCATTTTCAAGTTGTCCTTATAATTACATATGATTTGTCCCCTCATTTCAATCAAATCTATTTTTATGCTTTGATCTTCATTGTTGATTTGATTGACATCCCTATGCATCACATGTTTAGAGCTAATCCATTTCATACAACTTGTGTAACTTTGATATCATTAACAAGTTGTTACTTTTAACATGTGATTGCATTACATCCTCAGTCATAAATGTTTTATGAGCTAAAACTTTCAAAAGCCTTAGGCATACATTTATGAACTTTCATTTTCAAAATGATTGAGGACCACACACACACACTTCATGTACTTTCATCTTTGCATCCATAGTGTGAGTGTGTATTAGTTTTACACTTCCATATCCGCCTATTTAAGAGGCATTGTAATGAGCTAAATTTGTATCTCCATCAAGTGTATTAAAGACACTAAATTAGTGAGATAACCAACCTTGTGGTTGAAGAGGTTATTGCTTAGCCTATAAAAGCATAGTGTATAGGTTGATGTTAAGCCTTGAAAAACATCAATGTAAAGGTTATTGCTTAGCCTTGGAAAGCATATTGTAAAGGTTATTGCTTAGCCTATTGAAAAGCATAAATAGTGGAAATCCGGTGGGGTGTTGGTTCACAAGCCGGTAGTGGATGTAGGCATTGAGGCCGAACCACTATAAATCCTTGTGTGATGGTGATTGCTTTGTGGTGATTCTTTTGTTAGCTTCCGCATCTTGTATGATTAATCATCACATGTGACTAGTTTGTTTTAAAGAAGTTAAAATTGATTAAAATTGGTCATAGTTGAAGCTCACCCTATTCACCCCCCCCTCTAGGGTTCGGATCCCCATGGACTTACAAGTGGTATCAGAGCGAGTTACTCCATTTTAGGGCTTAACAACCCGGAGTTGATCCTTGCTAGATTTGAACCCTAGTGTTGTGTTTTATTGCATATCTTTTTAAAGATTTCCACTATGATTGAAAATAATATTTTCCCTAGCCTCTTTGCACCACTCTAAGACTTTTCTAAGTTATATCTTCTAGAGTTGGTGAGTCCTCAAAGTGTTCTCTCATGGACAACCTTTTCAAGACCTTAGGTGTATTTTCAAAGGTAGACTATTTGAGTAACCTTAAGGCCTTGATACCCCTAGACCAACCTATGCTTTTTAGTTATATCTTTTTGTTGGTCATGTTACATTTGCATTTTGTTTCTTTAAAGTCACATCTTTTAAAATGCAATGTTTCTTTGTGATCATTTGATTTTGTCTTCATGAACTTTTATAGATATATCTCATGGTTTTCAAAATCCTTTGATTGCAATACTTTCATGATGGATTTGCATTTTGTTCATATTATTATATCTCTTGTAGTGCATATCTATTCATGATCAATTGATCGTGATTACAAATGCTTTCATAGCTGAATTTTTCATGATCAATTGATGTTGGAAAATCATTTGATGTTTGTCATAGTTAGATCCTTTTTGGAAATCAAATGATTTGAAGCAAATTTAGTTTTCCATTGTTTTTCAAAGTTATATCTCTTGGTATGGAAACTTTGTGAGTGTCTATTGTTTTACAATTTGAAACTTTACAATAGTACACTTCTTGTTTTTCAAAATCACTTGCTCTTAATTCTATAAATGATTCTTTGTTGGAATTTCATACATTGAAGTGATTTGAAAAACTTTGGAAAATGTTCTAAGCTTTATTAGTTATATTTATTGAAGCATTTTCCTTGAATTTATTTCCTTGTGCCTAATTATGATTGTATCATTTGAAAGGAAATATTTTTTACAAACAATTTGCATCTTTGCTCATTGAGTTACATTCTTTATGCAAATTGATTTTGTTGTCTTACATTGCTTGGTTGGATATGGTTTCATTGATTTGCATTTTTGTGATTATCTTGGTATATATTCTCATTAATGCATTTTGATGATTGTTTATGTGCTTTATAGTAAAATCTTGTTTTTGAGCTTTTTAAGTACATATGTGATTTTATGTGCTAAGTTCATTTGGTATAGACCTCATATCCATTTTCCATTGCATTGTAAGCTTAGTACATTTGCTAAGAGTGGAGATGTTACATGATAGATTGATACCTTTAACTCCATACCTTCTTGTGCTCACTTAGTTATATTTTTATTGATGATATGGTATGAGTTAGATCTTGAGTGTTGATTAACCCTCTCCATGCAAATGTCAATTTGTTCTATGTATGGTTGTGTTATTTATTATATTTGTAGAAACCATACTAGAACCCAAATCCATCCTCTATGCTCTCTAGTCATATCTTTATGGATGGTTATGATGTTGATTCATGTGTATTCTCTAAATGATGTCTTCTTTATACATGTTTCAACTTCATAAGTAGTGATCTTAATCATATGAAACTCTTTGAAATCCATTCCTTGCATTTATGATGGTTGATGGATATCTTAGATGTTGAATTCATATGATTTTGACACTTTGGAAATTGCATGCTTTACCAAGTCATATCCTTTTGCATTGCAATTTATCTTGTTCATCACTATGCTCTATAGTTATATCATTAAAAGTGATGAATATGCATTTATGATGCTTGATGGAATTTTGTCACATTCTTGCTCTTTATCATGTTATCAAATTCAATTGGATTCAATTGGTATAATGTTTGATTGATTTGATTTCTTGTGAATGTGATAAACATTGTGTGCATTGGATTGAACTTGATAAGTAATATGATTGTTCCATGTCACACACCATTAGCATCATAATGTTCATGATTGCCACCTCTCTTGCTCTTATAGGTATATCTCATGACCACCATGTTTATGTGTTCATAATATTGGTTGGTTATTAGTTGAGGTTGGTTTCATGTTTGATTTTCATTTCACTCAATTTGCACTTTAATAAGTCATATTTAATGATTGAATGAAATGATTTTCAAAACTTTCATAGCATATGTTCTTCTTAGTTAAATTATTTGATGCTATGATTAATAAACCCCTTTTCATCATGGATAGCTCTAATTTGGATTTCCCAATAGTCATACTTTTAAATCCATTTTAGAGTGATTGATTTAATAGTCATATTCTTAAATCTCAATTGGTATTCTTTGTTTTTCCAATTGATATCCATGATTGCTTTTCCCATTGACCTAGCTCTCTTTTGGTAATTTGATCATATTGAGCCTTATAGTTATATGAATCTAATCCTTCTCTTGAAGTTGACCCTCAATTGGTTAAACCATCTTCTTCTTGCATCTAATAGTTAAATCTTTGTCAAATGTTTGACAAAAGGAGAGAATGGATTGAGGGGGAGTGTAAACCTTCATAGGAAGTAGTAGTTTTGATCAAATTCACCCTTGGATTGTCTTTGAGCCCTTAGAGACTACTACCTCACATGATAGCCTGTTATGTATTTCATTTTCGATTTCATTTGTTAACAGGTGCTACTAAAGGTATTTTCCTTATTTCATGTGTGTAGGTACCTTTGCAATTTAATGGCAAAGGGGGAGAAATTATGCAAGTTCTCAAAAGGGTGAAGAGAATGTCCAAGCTTCCTAAGGGAAGGTTTTTGTATGATCTTCTACAGGGGAGAGAATACATACCTTGCCAAAGGGAGAAAGAGGCATGGTCAAAGGGGGAGAGCAAATTAGAAGAAAGAAAGCTTGGAGCTAAAGAAGATGCTTGGCCATAAAGAAAGAAAGATTGAAGAATGATTTAAGCACCAAGCATCATGAAGAATGAAGCCCAAGAGCCCAAGCTAAGAGAAGAAGCATCCAAGAAGATTTCAAGACTTGTCCAGCTGAGGGGGAGCTGAAGACTAAGTGTGTATTCTCAGTGGTGAGTGTGTTTGCCATCAAATTGCAAAGGGGGAGATTGTTAGGAATTTTCTAGATTGCAATTTGATGGATGCATTATCATTCAAGCATCATTTGATTTACACACTTGCATTGGTTTTAAATAAACTTGAAATCTTGTTTTATTCATGCAATGCTTTTAAGATTTGTAAAAGTATTGATTTATGCATGATTTGTATTTTTATCTTGGATGCATTTGTTTTAGAAAAGAGTTTTCAAGAAATCAAGCAAGCCTTTGTTTTAAAAGTTTTTGAATCTTTTTAGGCTTTTATGTCATGTTTTAAAAACCATTAGAATCTTTAAAACATGTTTTCCAAGCTTGATTTAGTGGCCAAAAGGTCCCCCAAAGAAATATCTTTAAAATATGCAAAAGTTGCATTTTTTGCAAAAAGGGGAGTGGCCCGGCAGTGTCGCCGGTCGACCGGCGCAGAGGTCCCGGTCGACCGGGAACACTGCAGCAAAAAGGTGCCTGGCGCACCAACGGTCAGAAATCTGACCGTTGTGTGTTCCCGGTCGACCGAGGCCTGTGTGCCGGTCGACCGAGGACTAGCCGTTGGCAACTTTTTGCTATAAATATGAGTTCTTTCCCTTGCCAAAAGTTGGGAATTTTTAACCCCTCCTTGAGAGGATTTGAGGCATATCAAAAGGGAAAAGAACCAAGGGATGAAGGGGATGATTAGGAAAGCTAAAGCTTGGATTAATGAAGTTAAACCACCAAGTAGGCTCTTCCTTCCTTAATCATATGTTTTCATGCTTTTGTTTTATTTTTGGTAAATCATTTCTAGCATGTTAAACTATGTTTGTGTTGTGTCCTTAACATGTGTTATGTTTTGAGTTGATTTATTATTTTGGATACAACACCATATGATTCAATCCAAGTAGTACTTAACTTTGGTAAATCTAAGTAGATCATGTTAATGGAAAAATCGTTGAAATCATATGTAACATGATCCATATACTTGGTTGAATCTTTGGTTGTTGTTTTCCATCATAAGAACATCTCTTTCAAAACTAACTTATGTTTTGGATTCAACTTCTTTACAAATCATATGTTTTCATGTTTTGTTTTATCATTGGTAAATCTTAGTAACATGTTAACCTATGATGTGTTGTATCCTTAGCATGTTTTATATTTTGAATTGATCTATTGTTTTGGATGCATCACCATTTGATTCAATACAAGTAGTACTTAATCTTTGGTAAATCTAAGTAGATCATGTTAATGGAAACATCTTTGAAATTAGATGTAACATGATTCATATACTTGATTGAATCTTTGGTTGTTGTTTTCCATCATAAGAAAATCTCTTTCAAATGTATCTTATGTTTTGGATTCAACATCATTACAAATCATATGTATATTATTGTTTTAAAGTTTCACAACTTGCGTTACTTTGATTGGTAAGTCATTTTCAAGTTGTCCTTATAATTACATATGATTTGTCCCCTCATTTCAATCAAATCTATTTTTATGCTTTGATCTTCATTGTTGATTTGATTGACATCCCTATGCATCACATGTTTAGAGCTAATCCATTTCATACAACTTGTGTAACTTTGATATCATTAACAAGTTGTTACTTTTAACATGTGATTGCATTACATCCTCAGTCATAAATGTTTTATGAGCTAAAACTTTCAAAAGCCTTAGGCATACATTTATGAACTTTCATTTTCAAAATGATTGAGGACCACACACACACACTTCATGTACTTTCATCTTTGCATCCATAGTGTGAGTGTGTATTAGTTTTACACTTCCATATCCGCCTATTTAAGAGGCATTGTAATGAGCTAAATTTGTATCTCCATCAAGTGTATTAAAGACACTAAATTAGTGAGATAACCAACCTTGTGGTTGAAGAGGTTATTGCTTAGCCTATAAAAGCATAGTGTATAGGTTGATGTTAAGCCTTGAAAAACATCAATGTAAAGGTTATTGCTTAGCCTTGGAAAGCATATTGTAAAGGTTATTGCTTAGCCTATTGAAAAGCATAAATAGTGGAAATCCGGTGGGGTGTTGGTTCACAAGCCGGTAGTGGATGTAGGCATTGAGGCCGAACCACTATAAATCCTTGTGTGATGGTGATTGCTTTGTGGTGATTCTTTTGTTAGCTTCCGCATCTTGTATGATTAATCATCACATGTGACTAGTTTGTTTTAAAGAAGTTAAAATTGATTAAAATTGGTCATAGTTGAAGCTCACCCTATTCACCCCCCCTCTAGGGTTCGGATCCCCATGGACTTACACTCCCAATTTCTTACGAAGATACTCGAAGACTTCCTTTGGTAGAGGCTTTGTGAAGATATCAGCCACTTGTTCAGTGGTTGGAACATATTCCAATTTTACCTCACCGTCAGCAACCTTTTCTTTGAGGAAGTGATAGCGTATGGCAACGTGCTTTATGCAGGAGTGCTGAACAGGGTTCTTGGAGATATGAATAGCACTTGTGTTGTCACATAAGATTGGCGTAGGATCTTTTGTATGAACACCAAGATCTGAGAGCATTTGACGCATCCACAGGACTTGGGTACAACAAGTTGCTGCTGCTATGTACTCTGCTTCCGCTGTTGAAAGAGATACCGAATCCTGTTTTTTTACTGTGCCAAGCCACCAGGTTTTCACCGAGGAAGAATGCACCTCCGCTTGTGCTTTTGCGGTTATCTACACATCCTGCCCAATCGGCGTCAGAATATGCAACAAGAATGAAGGATTTACTTTTGGGATACCATATACCCAGTTCCATAGTACCCTTAAGATATTGAAATATCATCTTCACAGCTGTAAGGTGTGCCTCCGTTGGTGATGCCTGAAATCTCGCCACCATACATACGGCCTGTAGAATGTCCGGTCTTGTAGCCGTCAAATAAAGCAAACCTCCTACCATTGATCGATAAGTTGAGTGATCAATTGATGGAGACTTATCATCTTTGCTTAGCTTTGTGTTCGTAGACATAGGTGTGCTTACTGGTTTGCTGTCCTCCATAGTGAAACGCTTCAGCATTTCCTTGATGTATTTCACTTGAGATATGAAGATACCATGCTTCAGCTATTGTACTTGCAGACCAAGAAAGAACCTCAGCTCTCCAAGCATTGACATCTCAAATTCATTCTTCATCTCTTCAGCAAAATTTCTGCACAAATCCTCGTCATTACCGCCAAAGATTATGTCATCGACATAAACTATGACAACTAGTTGGTTACCTTGTTCTGTTTTGACATAGAGATTGCTATCAACCAGTCCTTTGCCGAAACCAATTTTGCGAAGATAGTTGTCCAGCCTTGCATACCAGGCCCTCGGTGCCTGTTTAAGTCCATAAAGAGCCTTATTCAACTTGCACACCAGGTCTGAACTGTTGCTGATGAGAAAACCATCCGGTTGTTCAATGTAAACCTCTTCCTCAAGTAGCCCATTCAAGAAAGCCGACTTCACATCCATTTGAAAGACTTTGAACTCTTTGTATGCAGCCAAAGCAAGAAACATACGAATAGCTTCTAGACGAGCCACCGGTGCAAAAATCTCTTCAAAATCTATGCCTTCAATTTGAGCATAGCCTTTACAAACTAACCTTGCTTTGTTTCTCACAACTTGACCATCTTCATTCAACTTATTCCTAAAGACCCATTTAGTACCTATGACATTCTTATCAACAGGTCTAGGGACTAAGTCCCAAGTGGAGTTCTTCTCTATTTGCTCTAACTCCTCATGCATAGCCTTTAACCAATTTTCATCAAGACTTGCTTCAGCCACTGTCTTGGGTTCGATCATTGATACTAGTGAAAAAGTGTTCGCCACACTATGTCTAGTTTGAACACCAGCCTTAGGATTTCCAATTATTTGGTCCTTAGGGTGTTGTTCAACCCAAGTGTTGTGCTTTCTAGGAGTAGCATTTTCTGAGTCCTCCTTTGATTTCTCAGAATCATTAGGTTCAGCCATTTCATCATCGATCTCGCTAAAGTCCTCATAAACTGGACTGTCATTATGAGTAGCATTCATTGGTTCATAATTTTCATCTACTCGAATATCAATACTCTCTATGATTTTTCTGGTCCTTTTGTTAAGACACCTATATGCCTTGCTAGTGGAGGAGTAACCAAGAAATATACCTTCATCAGCCCTTTCTTCAAATTTTCCCGGATTTTGTTCAAGTCGTTTGATGAAGCACTTGCTGCCGAATATTTTGAAGTGCTTGACTGAAGCTGCCCTTCCAAAACATAGCTCGTATGGCGTCTTGTCTCCAAATCGCCTGATCATGCAGTGATTTTGTATATACACAGCTGTATGGACTGCTTCCTTCCAATATATGTCAGCCAGTTTGCTCTCAACCAACATAGTGCGTGCAATTTCCTGCACGGTGCGGTTCTTGCGTTCAACGACTCCATTCTGCTGTGGAGTTCTAGGAGCTGAGTACTGTCGTTGAATACCATGATTCTCGCAGAACTTGGTGAATTCTTCAGATGTGAATTCGCCTCCACGGTCAGACCTTAACGTCTTGATCTTCTTCCCTAGCATGTTTTCAACCTGTGCTTTAAACACTTTGAACCGATCAAGTGCTTGATGTTTATGTTTTAAAAATAAAATTCATGTCATTCTAGTATAGTCATCAATGCATAACATGAAATACTTATCTCCGTTGGTGCTTTGAGTGTAACGCCCACCCTTCACCCATGCATGATATTGTCCGCTTTGGCCCGCGTGCACGTGCGAGGACTTCCCAGGAGGTCACCCATCCTAGTACTGCTCCCGCCCGAGCACGCTTAACCTCGGAGTTTTTACGTTTTTCCGGGGCCGCACGGTTTTAAAAGGCCTCATGCAAGGTAAGGGTGTAAACTTTACATATAACCCCATTCACTTTTCTCTCTATAGTCGATGTGAGACTCCAGGGCGTCACATTCCACCCCCCTTAGGGCTGCACGTCCCTGTGCAGTAGCCTGCCAGTCTCTGTAGCCTGCCAGCCCTCTTGGCCCGCCTACATGGAGACCCGCCCACTTGCACCAGACCACGGCAGGTCGAACTAGTCGAGAGTCAGCTCTGATACCATAAAATGTAACGCCCCAATTCCGGATATCGATATACTCGCTCGATTACCCGAAATTGGCGCGCTACTTTCCGAAAAATCCGAGAACTTCCAAGATCGTAGGCCGCAGTGAGGTCATATTTTTAAAACTTTTTAAACAATAAGTAATCAACAGTTAAAATTTGCGGAAGCATGATAAGATAGCGGAAGCGATATGGTATTTCATAATGAATCAGATAAACAAAAGCGGAAGCCTATTTAAAATTCTTAAAGTATTTGATGAAGGGTTTATACATAATCACCTCTCTGCAAGTATCTCTCAAATCAAACTAGCTAACTCTCAAAACTGAAAAGATAAGGAAACTCTCAAGCATCACGTGCAGGCTCTCCGTCAGCCAACTCGACCCCCTGGTCAAGTGGTCCCCATCCGAAATCACCGGCTACGGGTGCCTCCTCTGTGGCGTCACCCTCCGGGATAAAGTCATGGCCTGAGCACCAAAGATGGGTCAGATCTAACGATCTGGCAAGGCACCATACATCGATAACATAGAATGCATGTATCAAAGGAATAGAGACAGGTGAATGATCATATGAATAACAAGGGAAATATAGTCTAAGCAGTTGAGCATCAAAACAAATAGAATCATGTGAATGAAAGGATATAATCTAACAGATACTAAATCAAATGGCACACTCACACAAGCATGTATCTACCGCGGGATATTATGGCGCGGCCCTCCCGTACTGTAAATGTCCCATACCATAAACAGTTTGCGGTGGGGAATATATAATACAATATAATAGTGCAAGGGATAACAGCCCCGCTGATAATAAACATCAACAATAATAAATCACCGATCACACCCCCTTTATCAGGTTATTCCAGACCGGTATCACACCGTCCTTCAAACCACACCAGCTCATCATGATAGCTTCCATCAACACAATATATAAATATAATATATAATAGCTCCTACCAGGTGCTGATCAGTCAGCTGGCTGAGCTTAGATCAACTGAGTGAGTGCTTGTGCCGACTCAGGAATCTAATACGGTCTGTGTCTCTCTAGGCTCATCCTGCACAAACAGGGTGCTAATCCAAGTCTCTATGAGGTTTACACCATCACCATGGATCATAGTCCAATATTCAGTCCAAGTCCAATCACCGTTGGATCCATCAGGCTCACCTTCGTGGCCTTAGTATAGAATTCATGTATATAAATAGTCCATACTCATATGAAATGAGTTAATAACCTAATAGAATTAATCCTATCACCCTAGGGTTCCAAACACCTCAACTTAGGCCGTATGAGGGCCCGCCTAGACACAGACACGGGTACGTTGCCTCCGATTACAACATCAGGTCACCTCTAGGCATCCCTAGGTTTAGGTCCTTATATTTCATTTAATTAACAAGTTATGAAGGAAAGAGAACTTGAGAGAAGAACATTGAAAATAATCCTCAATATCGGAATCAAATGGAATAGAACAAGTCCCCCTAGGTTAAGGTCCCCACTGAAGTTCAGGGCCTCACTAGTTAATCGAGTCCTTATATGAAGTCAATAGTGCTGAATGATATAGATTTGGTGCTTCAGAAGTTAATAGGCACTTTTGATTTCATTTAAGGACTTAAATACCAATGATTCCAATCCCTAAATCCTCCTAAGTGGGCCCCACGAGTCAAGGCTGAGCCATGCCATTGACTCGGGCTTGGCTCAATGATGGATAGCCTATTTGGATGGTCAATGGATATAATTTATCCAATTAATAGTGTACAACAATATAATTTAACATAAAAAGAATTAAGGGAAATTTCGGGATAATTAGAGAATAATAATAATGGAGAAATCAAACCTTAGTTTAGCACATTGATAATCAAAGATACCAATTTAAATTTAATTTACAATTAATGATACATAAATAAAATCTTAATTTATAAATCTAGAGAACCTGAAGACTCATTCAAAATAGTTTAAGGATCTAATGGGGTTCATTAAAGGCTTAAGAGTCTGATTCATGTTCATTAGAAACTATAGGGTCTTATTCCTAATTTCTAAAGCTAATGGGTCAAAGTAACTATTTTAAGAGTAACATGTTGATTCCCTTATTAGTGTAATTCCAATCAATATAAGTAATGTAACAATCCTAATTGGGTTTAATAATGGCTACAGGTCCTCACCTATATTCTAGAAGCTCAAGGGTAAGTAATATAAGTAATTTATCATAACTATAATGATCTGATGCGCTGTCACATGGAGAAATTTCTTTTCTTCCACTCAAGTCCAGGTCAAACCACCCCTTATACTTTATTCCTATACCAGCAATCAAGCCCCACACACAGAACCCATAAGATGAAAGAAAGGAAAATGCATAAAGGCAGGTGACTATAATTTTTCCCTACACCTTCATAACACTGACCCCCACTCATCTCTCTCCTCCCTTCTTCCTATTCTAACTCGTCAGGCTCTCACATACAACCTATTTTTGAAATGGGTTTAACGAGGACAGCCCTGTACACTACGGTATCAGAGCGAGCTGGTCTCTAGGAAATAAAACACACTAGAAACCATAGGACGTAGTGAGGATTCGAGTGATGGGATACGTGTGAGGACGATGGATTGGGTAGAGTCAGTATAGCTTTAGGTTTTGGATTTAAACTGACACAAGTCCTTTTTGTGACAGATGTCTGGAGACGGTGCACCACCAGTGACTGTGATTCTCGACGATCAGTCCGCACACGAGCGTCGGTTTGAGAGGTTTCTTCAGGCCTTCCTCACGGCTCAGGAGGCTCAGGCTGCAGCACACCAGCAGCAGACAGAGGATTTTGCGCAGTTTCAGGCGCAGGTCCTGGACGTGATCGACAGGGTGGCCCCGCTGGTCCCCGAGGATGCGCCGATTCGGGGGGCAGACCCAAACCTTATCTTTGAGAGTTTCCTCAAGAGGGGACCACCTGAGTTCACCGGAGCGGAGGATCCACTGGTAGCTGACGACTGGATAGTGCAGATGGAGAAGATTTTCATAGTCTTCGAGTGCACGGGACGTCAGAGGGTGCAGCTGGCAGCCTACATGTTCCGCGGAGTAGCGGAGGACTGGTGGAGAGTCACGCAGAGGCCCTATGAGGAGATCGGGGACGAGGTAGCATGGACTGCCTTCAAGACTGACTTCCTCCGGAAGTTCATCCCCACCCACGTGAGAGAGCGTAAGCTCCGAGAGTTCCAGACTCTTGTCCAGGGCAGCATGACGGTCTCTCAGTACGAGGTCCGTTTCACCCAGTTGTCCAGATTTGCAGAGGCGCTGCTCACGTCAGAGGCCGAGAGGGTTCGGCGGTTCGTCAACGGCCTCAGCGAGGAGATTCAGATCGCCATGACCTGCATCGAGCTGCCTACCTATGAGGAGGCTTTGAGGAGAGCTTTCTGGGCAGAGGAGCATCTCCAGCGGCTAGAGTCCATTCGCCAGCAGAAGCGACTCCGGATCACTCCGATCAGGCAGCAGCCCATGCCTCTACGACAGCTGCAGCCACTCCAGAGGCAGAGGCCGGCAGGGCAGTTCCAGCCTCAGCACCAGCATCGTCAGCAGCAGCAGCTGCAGCGTGGCCCGAGAGCGTGCTACGACTGTGGAGAGCCAGGGCATATCTCCAGGTATTGCCCGCTCCGTGGAGGTCAGCCTCAGATGCTGCGACTTCCCGCACCTCCGGCAGCCCCAGCTCCAGCGGCTCAGCCCGCACGTCAGGCTGCACTTCCACCTCAGCAGCAGCAGTACCGTGCTCATCAGCAGCAGGCACGGGGGCCTCAGCAGCCTAGAGGGCAGCCCTTCCACCGTGGACGTCACCAGAGGCACCAGGGTCAGCAGCATCATCAGCAGAGACCCCAGGCTGTGGGGCGAGCTTTCGCGTTGACTCATGAGGAGGCAGAGGCCGCAGGGGACGTCGTCGAAGGTACTCTTTCTGTTTGTGATCACCCTGCTAGAGTATTGTTAGATCCAGGAGCGACACATTCGTTTGTGTCGTCTGCATTTTCTTTGATCTTTGGTGGAGTGGGTGAGGCCATGCCCTGCACCCTAGTTGTGTCCACTCCGATGGGCAGGAGTGTGACGTGTCAGACTTACCACCCCAGATGCCGAGTGCAGATCGGGGAGTATACTTTGATTGCAGATCTGATCGTGCTACCCATGCATGACTTCGACGTCATTTTGGGGATGGACTGGTTGGCCAGATACCGAGCGGTGATGGATTGTTTTCAAAAGACAGTCAGACTCTCCGTCGAAGGTTCAGACGACGCGATCGAGTTTGTGGGTGAGAGGAGATCACCTAGCACCCGGCTGATCTCGGCACTCAAGGCCGAGAGACTGATGAGGCCTTTTGATGGGTTGAGGCCCATCAGAAGCAAAACCGTGAGGCCCATGGGCCAAAGCGGACAATATCATGCATGTGTGAAGGGTGGGGTGTTACAAATGGTATCAGAGCCGACTCTCGACTAGTTCGACCTGCCGTGGTCTGGTGCAAGTGGGCGGGTCTCCATGTGGGCGGGCCAAGAGGGCTGGCAGGCTACAGAGACTGGCAAGCTACTGCACAGGGACGTGCAGCCCTAAGGGGGGTGGAATGTGACGCCCTGGAGTCCCACATCGACTATAGAGAGGAAAGTGAATGGGGTTATATGTAAAGTTTACACCCTTACCTTGCATGAGGCCTTTTAAAACCGTGCGGCCCCGGAAAAACGTAAAAACTCCGAGGTTAAGCGTGCTCGGGCGGGAGCAGTACTAGGATGGGTGACCTCCTGGGAAGTCCTCGCACGTGCACGCGGGCCAAAGCGGACAATATCATGCATGGGTGAAGGGTGGGGCGTTACATTGAGTCCTCATTGGTCCACATAGATCTGTGTGGACAAGCTCTAGGGGTTTGCTTGAGTAATGCTCCTTTGTTTTGAACACAACTCGAGTTTGCTTACCCTTTTGACATGAGTCACAAATTGTGTTAGAGGGCTTGCTAATTTCTGGAATTCCTCTAACTGCTTTTGTAGAACATAACTTGAACATGATGTTGAAGTTGATATGACCCAAACGCTTGTGCCATAACCAGCTCTCTTCCGCTTGGCTCATCAAGCAAGTTTTCTCCGACCCATCAGACAAGGTGTAGAGATTACCTGTTGTTCTTGACCCTGTAGCCAGTGTTTTTCCATTGTTGCACTTCTTGATTGCAAACCCATTCTTCGTGAAGATTACCTCATGTCCTTTGTCACAGATCTGACTTACACTTAGGAGGTTGTGTCTTAGTCCAGACACGTACAACACTTCTTCAGAACTGATCTTGCCTTCTTTCAGCTGAACAGCGCCTTTGCCACAGATTTTGGCGCCGTCGTTGTTGCCGAATTTTACAGAGCCACCCTCAAACTGTTGTAGCTTTGTGAACTTGGCTTTGTCACCGGTCATATGACTTGAACAGCCACTGTCAAGGATCCATGGTGTAGCCTTCTTTTGAGCATTGAAAGCGGTTTGCACAATGAGGGATTCCTTGACTTTTGCAGCAATTTTCTTTATTCTCCAAACCTTGACAGGTTTGTGCTCCTTTTCAATCTGAAATTGGTTAGCAATATGCAACCTACAGTCCCTAGCCAAGTGACCAAAATCATAACACTTATGGCACTCAATGTTTTGGCTATTTAGGACTGAGAAAGGGTTCCTAGTTACAATCCTACTAGGTTTAGCACGAAGTTTACATTCAGCAATTTTATGGCCAAACTCATTACAATGATAACAGTAACCATAAAATCTGAATCTTCTTTGTGGTTGGTTAGACTTCATTACCTTCCTCACATGAATGAACTCTTTCCTAGGCTGGACGGTGGGCTTCACAACCTTAGCAGGTGTAGCTGTTTGCTTCACAAACTTGGGTGGTGCAGTAATTTGTTTAGAGGGTGCGGCTCTAGAAGTTTCCCCGGCATCAAAACCTAGACCAAACTTGATGTTGGCAGATCTTTGAATCTTCAGCAATTCAGTTAATTTCCTTGATCCATTGATCGCTTTGAGTTCTTTGAGCCTTTGATTTGTTTCTATGTTCTCAGCCCTTGCTCTAAGGATTTCGTTCTCAAGTTTTACAACCTCCTCAGTTTTAGCACTGACTTGGTTTTCTAGAACTTCAATGGTTCTTTTAAACTCTTCAACTTGAGTTTTTAAAGAAATTACAGAACTTTCAGCATCATGAAGGAGTTTCAGATTTTTCTTACTTGTTTTTCGCTCCAAACTTAACTCCTTAAGTGTCGCAATAAGTTCTTCTTCGAGGTTGAACTCAGCCTCATCATCATCAGCCTCCGGCTCTTCCTCCTCTTCAACAGTGACCATGAAGAGTGCTTCGTTCGACTCAGCTGAATCGTCATCGTCTGAACTTTCAGACACTTCGTTGGTGTAATGGCTAATGAAGCTTTTATTCTTTCCTGTTTTGCTGAACCTCTGCTTTCTCTGACTCTTATCAGCAGAAGAGTCTTCTTCATCATTGTCCTTGAACGGACACTTCGCAGCAAAGTGTCCAACACCGCCACAATTGAAGCACTTGAAAGGTAACTTTCCCTTGTACTTTCTGTTGCTACCTTTCTTCAATCTTCTGACGAATTGAGCCTCAAGCTCATCATCAGAATCATCACCTAGATCAGCATCCTTTACCTTCTTTATTACCTTGAAGGTCGTCTCCCTGTCAGATGAAGATGTCTTGCCTATGCGCATCTCATAGGCAGTCAACGAACCATGAAGCTCGTCCATGGAGAAAGCATTCAGGTCTTTTGCTTCTTCTATTGCAGACACTTTGGAGTCAAACCGAGGCTGAAGAGATCTAAGTACCTTTTTTACAATAACTGGCTCCTTGATCTCCTCGCCCAGCCCACGGATGGAGTTAGTCACTTCATTGACTCGCAGCATGTAAGTATCAATGTTCTCATCTTCCTCCATGTGAAGAGATTCAAATTGAGAGCGATGAGTCTGAAGTTTTGCTTCCTTGATCTTCTCATCACCCTCATGTATACTCTGCAGTTTGTCCCAGATCTCTTTGGCCGTCTTGCACATCATAACTTTGACTAGCTCGTTGTCCACAAGGCCGCTGAAGAGAGCGTTCTGTGCCTTGGAATCGTTGTCTGCTAGCTTCTTTGTCGCCTCATCAGTGGGTGTAATAGCAGCATTGTAGCCGACTCTAACAGCCTCCCAAACATCATAGCCAAGAGACTTAATGAAAGCCTGCATCCTTAGCTTCCAGAAGGAATAGTTAGTACCATCAAACAATGGTGCCTTCATATTCCCTGTATTGGATCCCATGTGATTCATCTAAAGATCACCCTCAGCGTGTTAATGCTTATCAAAGGAACCGGCTCTGATACCAATTGTTAGAATCACACGATCACTGAGAGGGGGGGGTGAATCAGTGATGTCTCAATACTTATAATCCCAATACAAGTAAGTCCAAATAATCACAGCAATAAAACAGTAAGCAAGCAACCACAGGAACACAAGATTTTAACGTGGTTCACCCAAAGGCTACGTCCACGGTGCAACGACTACCCAGACACCAATCCGAGGCTAGTCTCAGAATGTATTGCACTGATTGATTCTGAAGCTTCAACTTCAAGGAGCACCCACCCCTGATTCAGATAGCACCAACTATCTAGGAAGCAACAACTCCCTTTACAATTCGTCTGCACCAACAGACGGGATCACCAAACCCCAATATCAAGCACCCACTTGATGTTTTACAATGATTAGAGAAGAACCCTTTACAGAAATTCCTTTCTACAATCTCTCACTCTCAATCCCATACATTCAGATTTTAATAACTATGAATTGAGAGACACTTATCTAAAGCACTGCTGATGAAGAACCATCTTCTTGATGCAGAGTTTCTTCTTGACTTGCTGTAGAGGAATCACAGCAGTATCTCCTTGCAAACTTCTCTTGAGAATGACTAATCCTGCATAAGATAGAGAAGAACTCTTCTGTCCTGAACTTCAGATCAATGGAATAGTTGCTGTGGAGAAGAAACACATATCTCTCTTGATAATTTCCTCACTTAATTGCTAGGAGAGATACTTCACATTCTTCCTTTCACGAGTCTCATCATCTCTTAAATAAGATTAGGTCCTCTTAAACATAGATTACCATCAAGAAAAGAGAAGGTCGTTCAGATCCTAAAAATTCTCAGCCCACGCGCTCGAGCGCACCTACACGTGCTCGAGCGCGCAAGACTGCTGTCTGGAAATTGCACTAGTTCTGGCTATGCGCGCTCGAGCACAGTTACACGCCCTCGAGCACGCGAGGCTACTGTCTGGAAATTGCACTAGTTCTGGCCGTGCGCGCTCGAGCACAGTTACACGCGCTCGAGCACGCGAGGCTGCTGTTTGGAAATTGCACTAGTTCTGGCCGTGCGCGCTCGAGCACAGTTACACGCGCTCGAGCACGCGAGGCTGCTGTCTGGAAATTGCACTAGTTCTAGCCGTGTGCGCTCGAGCACAGTTACACGCGCTCGAGCACGCGAGACTGCTGTCTGGAAATTGTAAAATCGCGTTCTAGCGCGTGAAACCTCTGTCTTCATGGCCTCTGTCTTGTTTGCAATATTTGTGACAATGTGTTGACAATAATTCCAATAATTCCAACACATAATCATGCTTAACAACTTCATCAATTTTCTCAAAGCATCTCAAATTCCAACATATGTAATTTAAGAAACCATTAAATTTTAAGGCTCATAAATCAATGGTTATGATGTGATCTGATTAAGCTGATTTTTCACAGAACCACATTCAGAAGGGGACATTTTTGTTATACCATTCTCCCATGATTTACATGCATCTAAAGTGTATTTTAATGGAGCCTACTTTCTTGCAGATTCTGTGAGATGTGGCTCTTAGCCAGTTGCAACTTCATATATTGTATATAGTGTTATAGGCGGGCCTGTTTGGGAACTTCATTAGTAGAGTGGAGTTAAGTAAAACCTGCTTTTTTTAAACAAAGGATAATAACAAAAGTACATATTTTCAAAATTTCCTCATTCTTTTCCAAAAAGAAAAAAGTAAAATGTTAAGCTCCTTTATCCACAAAAGGATAAAAAAATACTAACTTTTTACACAAAAAGTCAAAAAGATTTCCTTCTAAACAACTAAAAATAAATATCATCATAACTCATTTATATTTTATTCTTTCTTGATTTTAGCCGAATCACTTCATTCTACATGTAAAATTTCCAAACAAGTCGTGGATTGCATGAGAGTTAACTCTTTTGCTGCATGAACATCTAATACAAATCCAACCCCCTCATACTACTAACACCCATGCAGTATCACTCATCGTAAACAACACTGATCCAAATTATACTTATTATTGGATTAAATTTAATAAAAGACGTAACTCAAGAAATTATATAATTAATTAAGGCCCCTAGATCAATTATTGATCTCATTGCGATGAACTTTGCCCAAAATCATATAAAAATGAGACATTTTCATTTCCCATCCTCTCATGATTAACATGTATCTAAGTCGGTCACGCAAGCGGCTAAGAGTTTTATCTCTTCCACAATATACGGGACTGAACAATCTCTCTACTTAGCATAAAATTGTCCGGTCACCCATCCTAGTACTGCTCCAATCCAAGCATATTTAACTCCAAAGTTCTTACAGTTTTTAAGAGGGTCATACGATTTTAAACAGCCTCGTGTAGATTTAAGACGGGGTTTGACTTATAAGCCTAGGGTCATGACTTGAATAATTTCGATGCGGGCTTACTGAAAACTCATCGTTTGAAGTTCATGATCGACACGCTACGCTGCGTAGTTAAGGATGCCTTGGACTAAGTTCTCATTTATAATAAACAAATAGATGATAATACAATATGGTATTATGGCCGGTGTGCACAAGTGACACCTGCTTCAAAATTGGGTTTGGTGAGAGGGTAGGGTTCCTGCCTTTAAAATCCATTGCCAATCTTCAACTCCAACAACTAATTCTGTTCGCCCAGTGAAGTGGGCTTTTGACATGTGTGAGGCACAGTAGATACCGGATAAGGCTTCAATTACCACCACTATTTTTTTAAGATGGAAAAGAGATCTCTATTCTCTGCCACTGATGCTTAAAAGAAAAAATTGCATGCAAATAATTGTCCTGGCCTGGATTTAGGATGGAGTTTTAGTGGTACTGGCGAGTAAGAGGTTTCAGAACTTTTGTTGGGCCCACATAAAAGGGCAAATCGCAGATACTCTATTCGAACTACGAAGATGCCCTTTGCGGGAAAAGAAAGAGCCAGTTGGAGAGAGTTTACTTAAGCTCAATCAGAATCGTTAGTCGCGCCAATACCCTTTGCAACAACCGTTTCCTTCCCCCACAAAAGCGTCGGTAACTTCTTTTATATACATACAGATACTATTATGAGTGCATTTATCACATTTTTTTCTAGAGATAGGGTGAGACTTCACATTTAAGTTATTTGTATTAGATATGGATGAAAAGCTCCATCCTAATTCTTATAATAAGATGAGAGATGCTCTCATAGATGCGATGGGAGTATCTCATATATATATATATATATGAAAATTTTAAGAAAAATATAACCTTTCATTTTAAAAAAGTACAAGAGGATTTGAATATTTTTTCAACAATTATTTCGGCCAAGTATTTTCCATAAATTTTTTGGAAATGAAAATATCGCCCTTGTAGGGCTTTTGACTTTTCTTAATTGCTTTCCTCCTTTAAACTGATTGTTTTGATTTTGATAATCATAATCATACAATAAAGCTAGCTTTTTTGGTCATTTAGAATCATTTGTTTTAACCATCCATCCATGCATGAAAGGCATTTGAAATGGCCCCCAACCGATTATTCAGAATGTTTAACTTTTTGTGTTTTTTTTTTTGAAGTAAGCAAAATTTTCTTATCTTTTAAAAAAAACCGCGACTTTTTATTATTATAACGAGTTGGTAAAATCTCGTACACACATCACCATCCACTAGCATTATGTATCAGGTAAGGCCCAAACAATTCGAAGTAAGGACCTTCAACTCATTTTTGGACTTCTTAACCACACGAGCAATTTAAGCGTACATGGGTAACAATTTAAGTGTGGATGACAATTTAAGTGTGGGTAAATAAATAAACTATAACTTGCTTTCATTGGAAAATTAACTGATCCATATTTTCTTCTAGGAGACATCCAATTTGGATGTTAAAGGAGCCGGGTAGGGATGTAAATGAGTTCCCGATTTTTCAATTATTTGGAGGTTCCGATCTATTAAAAACTAGATTTAGGTCCTTACTTAGGCCCTGTTAAGTAAATGGGTTCGGGTCCTTTTTTTGGACTTGTGACCTAAACGGGTCCGGTTCCTGTTCTACATTGGTTCGGACCTGTGGACCTAGGACCAGACATATTACTTCAATTTTTTTAAGACCTCTCCTTAAAATTAGATTTTTTTTTTCATACCATTTTCTACCTAGACCTAGACCCGGCCCATATATGGTTCTGGTTCAGGGTCCGAAACCAATAAATTAGTCCCGAGACGGGTCTAGTTTTAGATCTGGATCTACCTTCTCCTTAGCGGTTTCGGGACCAAACCAGAACCGATCTGTTTACATCCTGGGTGGGCCCATCAATAATTGGGATTTCCTTTAGATTTTGTGGTGGTACCACAACAAGTTCACTCATTCATAAGCCAAAATGTCACGACCCAAATTCCGGGGCCCTGTCGGATATCCAGATCGTGATAACTTAGCAATGTTTACCATTCATTTATCAAATAATTCACATAAGAGATTTGACATTTAAATCAAACTATAATTTCAATTAATTTATAAAAGTAAAACAATATCAATAATCTCTAAATGATCAAAATTCCTATGTTCTAATTCAAATCAATAATGTACTAAAACATTAGATAAATTACTAAGCAAAAGCTAATCCGTCTAAATTATTTAAATATTTTTCGTTCTCTCCCTTCAGCCACACATGCCAAAATTTACGTGCTGAGCGCCATCCTGATTTATCCCACCCGCAGTAAGATTACCTGAAGGGGGCAACACAACATCAGTATTATTGATGAATGAATTTTCCTAATTACATAAACAGCATAAAACATAATATTACATGATCAACATATTTGAATCAATATATTAAATGCCATCAAAAGTACATCCATATACATATCCGTGCCCATGCACATTACCACATCCATATACATATTCGTGCCCATGCACATTACCACGCCTCAAAGGCCCATCGTATGCATGTATACTGGTCACCATGACCATGTCTCATCAGACACGTCCACTAAGGACCAGCCAGCATAATAGTCACTCACGTCCACTAAGGACTAGCCGCTATAACGGCCCAGACACTAAGTCCAGCATCCCATGTCTGGGACCAAGTGCATAATTTTCATGATCACATAGCAACCAGAATTCATTACTAATAATTTATACAACAGTAGTGTGGACCCAACCTATGCACACTTCGTTGGTTGCTGCCCCACTTCTCATCATGACTGGTATTGAGTGGTATAAGCGTGGCCCACTATATCACCATCCATATAGTTAATCACAGTTAATTAATCGCAGCCCATATAATCAATCACCTAAAACCTTAAGTAATCTGGATGTAAAGGTTATAGGGTCATTACATGTCAAGTCCAAGGATGCCCCCAATTTCAGCAAAACAATCCATACAATTAATCATAATTCACATAAAACTTTAATTTACCTAAGTAGAATAGTGATTTGTAATTTCCTACAAAATTTCAGGGGCTATCCAAACTGACAGACTCCATCCAATTTAGGAAATCAACCCTCCAGCACTTAGGTTATATCAAACAGTGGGTCCCGCTGATTCTGTACACGATCAGACCTGATCTCTAGGGTCACCCAGTACCCCACAAGAAGTTCTATGGTTCTGATTAATCTTCAGGCATCCTTACTGGGCCCCGCAGTCTCAACAATTTCATAAATAATCCTTATGATTAACAAAATTGAAGTTCCTGGATAACTGGTCAGATGGAGACCAGGCCACATGGGACCACCACCATTAAGATCGTCCCTGAGCCTACTTCAAGACGTGGGGTCCTAATCTATGATTGACTTAGTTAGTGGGTCCCACCATAGATGTCGACTTTTGAGTCTGTTTTCGTTAGTTTCACCCCTGGGATTCTTTCAATCCATTGGGCAGTGGGGTCCCCTGGTCCAAATCTCAAATGTTCCACTCCTCTATGGTTGCCCATCAGTCCCCCACATGATGGATGTAATTGATCTCCAATCCAATGACCAGATGGGTCCCACTAAGGCTTGACGTCATGAAGATGCCAACCCGGTATCCATCGCCTCTTTCACATTGTAACAACTGGATGAGGGACTGGATGGGGCCCACTCCTTATGGGCCCAGATCCTTTTGGTTTGACCATGGGTCCCCTTGTGGATCTATGGTCCTGATTCTCCATCTAGTGGGCCATGGGGTCCCACAACTCTCAAACAACAATACAACCCATTGACGATAGTACTCTGTTTTTACAGATTTATGCCTGTTTGACAGATATTCAAGGATTTTCACCCCATATCAACTGTAACTTTCTAATCACCATTCAAACATGATTCCTTGCCCCAATACTCTTTTGTGTCTATATGATGGTTTTAAAAATCATTACATACCTAACAATACAGAATATTTGAGTCACATTCCATTATCAATCATCTTGATTAATCACCCAATTAATTAGGAAGATCCACTTACCTTTGATACGTGATTGTTGCTTTTGCAATGTGCGGACGCGAATAGGACATCAATCTCCCTCTCATTCTCCTAGATTGCAGCCATAGTTTTTCTCATAATTTTTCCAAATTAAAACACCATAATAGGGGTCGCTGGTTTGCTTATGCATATATATATATATATATAAGGATGTGTTGTATAAACTTCCTAATTCTAATCTTTCTCTTATTTCCTCTATTAGAGTTGTTATACAAATCCAGTCCAAAAAACGTGAGACACTTTCCAATTCCTTAATAAGTACTACTTCTAATTCCATAATAAGGAAACAACTAAGGTACTATCTGGGCCAGACTAATCCTGGGCCCATGTAATTCAGGATATTACACAAAATTTAAAATAAAATAAAGAAGATAAAAAGAGTTATCTTGAGCATAATATATCAACACTTTGCCAGCAACAAAAGGAAGACGGTAGAAAAAAGAATGCACGAAGTGGAAGTGTCAGGTGGTTGCCACTGGTTTGTTGATCATATTTTATACATTTCAACCAACAAATGATGCAGCATATAAAATTCCAAGATAGGAATGTCAAAGATTAATGTTTCTTTAATTATCATCTTCGGAATATAAATTTATTTGAATTTGTCTTTAATGGCCCATGGGCGGTGGTTTGCAGGTAGTCATTTTTTTTAAAATTTTGTTAGACGACTTTCACTCTACTCCGGATGGTATTTTCCGTGATTCGAACAGGAGACGTGAAGGTTAGCTCTAATACCAAATGCTATAAATTTGGTTTTCAAACATGGTGATTGGAAGGGTGAACGTGTGGCTCGCATCATGTGATGTCAATCTCCTCGTCAAACGTCATCGCGCGCATAAGCATAACCTTTCGCACATATCAAACGTCACTGGACTCTGACCGGCAACAGCCGGTAACTCTGCTCGCTTTAGAAGAAAACCAAAAGGCGCACGCTAGTTTCCTTTCCATTTCGCTACTTCTTTCTCCACGACCATCCATCCACCTACAGTCTCCACACTCTCAGTATCGAGAGGAGGCGAATGTGATTTTTCTCGCTCTCTCGCCACTTCCTTGCTGTCTCGTCCTTCGTCTCCACACATCTCTCATCCTTTCAGCAGCGAAGAAATGGCAGCTCTTCCCACTCTCCACACATGCTCTCATGGCTTCTCTGGCAAGCCTTCTCTCTCTTCTGCAACAGCTTCCACTATCTTCCCTTCCAACATGTCTCTGGTCTTCGGAGATCTATCTTCTCTCTGTTGCAGATCGATAAGGACGAGGCAGAGACCTAAATCGGCTCGCAGAAGCCATGGATTGCACAGGAGTTGGTCTTTGGTGAGAGCGGCCGTCGATGCTCAACCGATCGGTGTAAATTCCAAGGAATCGGACAATCGCGTCAGAGTATCTCCTCTTCCTCTTCCTCCTCCTCCTCCATTATTTTAGTACTTATCTATCTTCTTTTTCCTAATTGCTTATGGTTCTTGTTTGATTGATTTATTAAGACTCGGAGTTGGAGAAATGCGGAGTCTTTATTCAATGTGTTCGCTGATTTAGTATAATTGAAATCTAGAAATAGATGACATTTGAAGATGGAGTAATCGATGATGATGAGTACGATGAGATCTGTATCAGTTGGAATTGTTGAGTTTTTTATCATTGTGATGAGTGCTTAGTAGATGTCAATAGAGCCAACTAACACATACGCGAACTGCATGTTATTTGCAGCTGAACTAAAAATGCAAGTTGGATTATATGTTACTAAGGAGAGAGAACATGAGGATGCAAATGATGGTATCTTGCTGCTTATGAAACCATGTAGAGATGGATGGATATATATGTAAGTAGTGTGGTAAGATGAAGTAAACTAGGGAGATTTGGGTGGCAGAATGTGTGAATTTAGGGTCTTGGTAGACTGTATGACAACTCTGTCTCAGCTTGGCAGGCTGCAGCTTTACATGAGTAGGATGCAGTTGTAGTTTGTGGTTAGTTCCATTAAACTATCGCATTCATGCGATGTGATTGGAGATTTTCATCCCATCAAGCAATAGATTTTCAGCATTGGAATAGCTCAGCAATCATGATTTGCTCTGTTTCTTTATGATGATTTGTGAAGATGGAATTGCTTTCCTTTGAAACTGATTAGTTATTACACATTGCCAACCAACTTAGTCATGTTAGCATTGAGCCTGCAATTCAGGTGATTCCACACGGTGAGGATGCTTTGGAAATGTGTCTTCTGATTTGGAGGTGAGTTGTACTGTATCTTCACCCTGAAAGGTAACTGTAAGCTGATGATGATTTCACGTTTTATGGTTTGAAGTAGAGATCACAACCTTATGCTCTGTAGGTGCCAATACGATGGTGTTTCAGTGCTGTCAAATTTATTTAGATTAGACTTTTGTCTTTGCATCGTATCATTTATTGATGGTGCCAGTCTATTTGAAAGGAAATGCTTAGTCCCTGTGAAAGATGAACTAGGGTTGTCAACAGACAGGAGAAACCCTCCTAGGTTCAATGAAGGCCCTGATAAGAGTTGTAAGGCCTGAATCAGAGTCAAGGACTCTGTGTCCAACATGGACCTTCGGAAACATGTGAATTTGTTCTCTATCCTCTCTAAAACTTTTTTTCATGAGTCATATTAGAAGAAAAATGGATTTTATAGTCTTTGACATAAACCCACATTGATTCTGTGAAATAATAGATTCCTGTCGCAGATATTGTTATATTCTCTTCTCCTAGAGTTTCATTGTATTGTCTCGTAATTAGTAGCTCAATAGTTGACATAATTCTGATGTCTCTTTTATTCTCATAGAAAGGAACCAGAGATCTGTCGCAGATCTATGACATTTGATATTTGAACCTCAATTTTACCCATTGCAACCCAAGCATTTATGGTATATCATCTGAACAGAATGTCAATATCATGTTTATCTCTCAAAAGAAAAAAAGAAAATGTGAGCAAGGCGATTTAAACCTTTTGACCTAGAGTTCTTTTCTCGAGTCATCTACCATTATAGTAAAGGCTCAAATTTTGTCAAAAATAAAATTTCAAAATTGGTTTGACTTCTAATTGAGTTTTGCTGTTTGATGAATTCCTGACATTGTGGGGGGCACATTTTGTCCCATGGTGAACGGTAGATTTGATAACAATTAACAAACTCCATCCTCACCTTTTAACATCCTCATTACACAAACCTAATAATGCTTGTCTTTTTAACCATCCTTTGATCAACGAAATCTACATCATTATACTTGGACCAATGAAACCTTTTGTGCATCTGTGGGCCAGTGGATAATCTATGCTGATATGTAACCAGTATATTCAAGGTGGAAGAGGTCGTTATCATTGTCAGCAATTCATCATTTGAGCACCACTTACTTTCCCTGCGAGTAGAGACACTGTAATCATGTTGTAGGGTCCTATGGCGCAATTATACAATCATGGACATCAAGTAATCAATGCAAATTGATCTTTCATCATACTGGATGGAGGCCTTATCATTGTTAAATTTGATATGAAGGTAGATGGTCATAATAGATCGTTTAATTGACTTTTTAGGGAACACAGTTCTAATATATGTACACATCATTGTGGTTTTGGACTCATACATTTTCACCTAAAGACAGCCAGCTTATATGCGGACATCCTTGTGGGGCTCACCTAGATGCATGAGAATCAGCAGGAGTATGGGGATTGTAATTTGTAGGGCCTTGTCATGGATCAGAATGGGCCAAAAATCTCTGTCCCTATCAGATCATCTAACACTTGATCTAAGGGCCTCAAAGTTTAATGGGTCTATCCACCTTACTTTTATTTTTTGAGAAATAGAAAAGTCAAATTTAGTTAAGAGAAACTGTTTTTTTTCTTGACTCTCCCATTTCCTCCTTACACTTGAATCTGATCTAACTATGGTATGATATGCTTGTCAGGTTGCAAAATTGGATGAGATAATATCTGAAAGAGGGGCTTGTGGAGTTGGGTTCATTGCAAATTTGCAGAATGAAGCATCACATGGGATAGTTACGGATGCTCTCACAGCTTTAGGCTGTATGGAACATCGTGGAGGCTGTGGAGCTGATAATGATTCTGGTGATGGTGCTGGAGTCATGACTTCGATTCCATGGGATCTATTTAACAACTGGGCCAATAAACAAGGATTTGCTTCTTTAGATAAGTTAAACACTGGTGTGGGGATGGTTTTTCTTCCCAAAGATGAGACTAATATGAAAGAAGCCAAAGCAGGTAACTGAGGAATCGAACCATATCAATGGTTTCTATTCTTGACCCTTATCCATCTATTTCTCTTATAGTTGTGGATTAACTCGGTTGGTTTTCTAAGGTCATCTAGAATCTAGATCAATCAACTTGGAACAAACTTTAATTAAAAAGTCAGCAGTGTCACACTAACATGTACCAGTCTTGTAAGCCCAATATTTAATGCAGTAATAAATATCATGAGGCTTTATTCTTCAACTTGCCCATCGGTCGAAGTGACATTACAATTAATCCTTGCCTATTGAATGCCTGGATGGAAATATATGTTTGAAGGGCATGATTATTTTTTATAATAGCCCCAGCGGCAAGGGAGACGTGATCCTTTAGGGAGCACATATGCCGACTAACCTTCCAACATGTCTTGGACCTGCAACTCCTTTCACCTAATGGAGGTCCTATGATTTTCATAACAAGCTGAGCTGGGCTGGCAAATGAAGTGCATTTCATTCTGGATGAGTTTGTGTTTTGGATATATAGATTTGCAAGGGTAGAGCTGTAGATTATAACTTTTAAACCCTGGGTATGTCTGATGATCTTTGGAGAGCCATTTTTAATTCCATGTATTCTGGATTTCTCTTTTCCTGTAGTCTTTGACATGATGTGTCTCTAACAGTGCAATGGACATAAAACTTGTAAGCCTTGGGTAGGTGTGACGAGCTATGATGCCCAGATACGGCAGGGATACACCATAGACATTGCAGGGGCATGGATTTTACATGGAAAAAGTGAAGTATCGGAAACGATACGATACGTTGCCCATTTTGAAGTATCCGTGCATCATAGGTGATGAGCTCTAGAGGGCCATTGTTTCAAACCATGCATTTTGGATTCTCTATGTCCATTTCTTTGATGTCATAGATGTTTCTAAGATTGCAATTGACATTAATGTTGTATAATGGAAATCACGGAACCAAAGTTTCTAAAGCTTCGGTCTGTCAAGCTAAAACCTTTTTTTGGCCACCAGTGGAACAAAAGGTCCTTACAGTCCTTTAGTTGAAGTGTTGGGCTTGCAATCCTGTGTTCGCTCATTTTTTTTTTTGCTGAAATATTTAAAGAGAAATTTGGCCATATTTTTATTCATTGGACGCTAGTGTCTAGATCTTGGTAACAAGGCTGTATTTGGCAACACAGTTCCTTTCTTTTCCTCTGCAGTGTCCAAGGCTGGACATGTTACAACCATGGAAAGTGGGTCAACCTATCTTGATGACCCAAACAACCTCCAATCATTCCAGTGTCTTCAGTTTGATTCAATGTTCACATCCATGGTGGTTAAAGTGATCATTTTGGGAATGACTTCTCTTTTTTGGTTCTATGATGTGGTCAATGTTACCCTATACAATAATGTAGGTTAATGGTTGTTGTAAGAGAAACCTCGGGAATATCGAGGATGAGTACTGTACATTACTGAACATGGTGGAAAGTGGAAACAGTAAGAGTAACAGATTTGGTGAGCCCCTATCTGAATAGAGTCCCTTCCCGACCACCTCCACCAGGAGATCACGGCTCCACACATGCGTGTGAAAGGGAATGGATGGTCAATTACACAGCCGTCTTTCTTCTGTGTGCACGCTTAACTGTTCATTCTACTTTGCAGTGTAGTGGTTAATATATAGTTGCTTATCTTGGACTCTGAAGTGAGTTCTTTAGCCTAAGGTTTCTTTATTTTAATTCTATGTTCTTTCATGTTGATAATCACCTTGGACCAGGTTAATCACATTCAGTGATACTCTTTTTCTTGTAATGTGCTTGTGCTTTTTATCGTCCTCGGACGCAGATGCCCAACAATATGTTTGCTTTTACTTGTAGTTTGTGATATGATAATAGCAATCTACTATTTTGCAGTTATCATGGACATTTTTAAAGAAGAGGGTCTGGAGGTTCTAGGATGGAGACCTGTTCCTGTAAATATGTCTATAGTGGGTTACTATGCGAAACAAACCATGCCTAACATTCAACAAATATTTGTTAAAGTTTCAAAAGAAAGCAACATTGATGATGTTGAAAGAGAATTGTACGTATGCCGCAAACTGATTGAAAGAGCAGCACAATCGAAGAAGTGGGGCGATGAGCTGTATTTCTGTTCTTTGTCAAATCAGACGATTGTTTACAAGGGTATGCTCCGCTCAGAAGTTCTGGGGCCATTTTATTTGGATCTCCAGAGTGATCTTTACAAATCTCCTTTTGCTATCTATCATCGGAGATACAGCACAAATACTAGTCCCAGATGGCCTCTTGCACAACCAATGAGGTTACTTGGTCATAATGGAGAAATCAACACAATACAGGTTTGCTTAATTTTATCCTTGCTCTTTATGGGGGTTTTTGTTGACCTTTATTACTTTGTGTCCATGTTTATATCATGTGATGATGTGAGTTCAGGGAAATTTGAACTGGATGCAATCCCGAGAGGCATCAATCAAGTCTCCTGTTTGGCGTGGCCGTGAAAATGAAATTCGCCCTTATGGTAATCCGAAGGCGTCAGATTCAGCAAATCTTGATAGTGCTGCAGAAGTATGGGCTCTTACTTTTCATGCTCTTTTTATTTGGAAAATTCATTTTGTCGAGACTTTTGTTAATCATGGCCCATTATGATGACATGAGAAGAGGAACTAGATTATTTGAACTTCTACATGTTGAAAAATATGACATCCTTAATAATGTACATATTTTGATCAGTAACAGTCATAAAGATTCATTTGGAAAAAAGATCGGTAAATGATGCAATTGAATATTTGGTACAAGAGCATTATACCTAGGTCAAGGTAAGCAAAGAAATATGACCGCATGAAACAACACCCTACGATAGAGGTCCTAAATACATAGAAAATTCATCCCAATCTGTTGCTTATGCGGGTAAGGACATGAGTGTGTGAGTGGGCGTACTTGAGTTTGAATTCCCAATATAGTAAAGAGAGAGGGGGGTGGGGGAACCTCTATCAACTCCTTTTGCATAAAAGTAAGCCACCCCAGTTTCTTTCCCAATAAAGATAAGTTTCATAAAAGGAACAAAATTCTCACTCAAACAAGAAACTAGCCTTATAAAAAAGGGTTATGGGTTTTAGTATTTGGAAACCATTCATTCAATGTCAATTCCAGCCATCCATCTTCAACTTCTCATCTATTACCATTCAAGTTTATGGTCCATTGTGTTTTGGGCTATCTACTCTTGCTTTCTGTCCACTCTCATGAGCTTCATCTGGTAACTCCAAAATCTAATTAGAGTGATTGTGACTGAAATTCATGATGAGAGAACAGAGCTCAAATGAAAAATCCTGTTCTGCCATTAGAACCTCTATCAACTCCTTTTGCATAAAAGTTAGCCACCCCAGTTTCTTACCTTAAAGTATATAAATTTGACCTTTATAGATGAGCAGAAGTTCCTTGACATCGTTCAATATAAAATCTTACTGCTAGGGTCCAACATCCTTCATACTGATCAAGAGGAGAGAAGAATCACTTTGGACAATCAATGCACAGAAGGATAAATAAAGAGGAAAGTTGTGGGCTATTTTTAAAATACCTGAGATATGTTGCAAGAGCCATATTACTTGTATTTCTAACTAATATGTTCAATATGTGACCAAATAATTGGAATTGGCACTACCTATGAAAGAAAGACTGGATACAACCTGTTGAATTTGTCATGCTGATTATTATTTATTTAGCTTTTGACTATCTTCACCTTACAGTTCCTTGAAATCACTGTTGATTGCACCCATGGGTAGAGCAGAGTGTGTGTTTTTAATTGTGATGGTGATAACCTTCATGTGGCTGAATTGGGTCCCTTTGATGGCTGTTTTATTTATCAATTCTACTTGTTTGTGGCTGCTGTTATATTTTGAGAGGAGGTCTGAGTCCTTCCCAACCTTCAATATGTTTCTAACATTCACAAATCTTCTGGTGCTGATTTTCTGTTTTTAATTGGAATCAAGGACATGGCAATAAACTGTGTTTCCCTCCTTGCTGTACGAACATGTCGATGCATGCCTAATTCTCCAGGACGTGATTCCCATATAGAAAATCTTATTTATTTTGTTATTATTATTATGGTTATTATTATTTTGTAGTAGCAACATTAAATTAGTAAGAATAATGTCGGGTGAACAAATGATGTGAAGACATAATAAAATACAAACGTCTATTAAGTACTTTATGGCTTCGCAAATGATGCCTTTTCAGTTCTTTATTTATCCTTCACGAATATTTTAGTGTGTAGACTCCTAGTTTTTGTTATTTGTTATACATAAAATTTCTATCACCTGATGTTCTGGTCTATCTCTCTGACTCTTCTCAGAGATTGATTTGATTTTTTTTTTGTTCGTCTCTGTGTGTACAGTTGCTACTAAGAAGTGGTCGCAGCCCTGCTGAAGCTCTTATGATTCTTGTCCCAGAGGCATATAAGAATCATCCAACTTTGATGACGAAATATCCCGAGGTATCTCCATAAATGATGCTTGGGTCACAAAATTTAAATTTTTATCAAAATGGGATTTCCACTCTTTTTATTATTGTTTTCCAGCCTTTTGTTTTTCCTTAATAACATGGAGGAAACTTTTTTGTAGCTACTAATTTGATTTCAGCATTACAATCATCCTTGTAAAAAAAAAAAAAAACATACCTGTATGTATATGCCAATTCTTAAGAAAGTAGTTTGGGTGGTATCAATTATCATATGTCACACAGGTTGCTTAGCTCTTTCTTTTTGTAGGTCGTTGATTTTTATGAATATGCCAATTCTTAAGAAAGCAGTTTGGGTGGTATCAATTATCATATGTCACACAGGTTGCTCAGCTCTTTCTTTTTGTAGGTCGTTGATTTTTATGACTATTATAAGGGGCAAATGGAGGCTTGGGATGGACCTGCCTTACTTCTATTTAGGTATGACTTTCTTGGAGCTTGTTTAGTTTTGATTTTTGAAACCAAATATTAATTTTTATTTAAATGATGTTTGAATTTGATCATTTAATTATTTGCTTGTTGAAATATTACATTTTTATATCAGGTGTGGGTGGTAGTATTTGAGATCTTTTACAAAATGCAGCTGGCTTCAAATAATCTCATTTAGGCAGACTGAAATGGCGTCCATTAGAAAAGTGACCTGTTACTGGCCTGGCTACTTACCCGCTTTATGTTTATTCAACCCTGGCATGACATAAGATTCCACTTCGAAACTGACTTAGTGCCCTGAAGACATTGAGAAGACTACATATGAGAACCTTCTAAATGCTGTATCTAGGCTTATATCTGTTATATCTGATGCAGTCGCAGGGATCAAGAAGCCCCTCTGCAATATCATAATTGCTATTAGACTGCTAGCCTGTTTTTGGAAAAGGAGGCTGTAACAGCATTTTTTAGGGCTAGGATCACATTTAAAGAGAAAACTCAAGGTGTAGCATTCATTAAATTTCAAATCAATCCAATCAAGAAAGCCCTCAAGGCGACTGCAAAAGAATGATCCTTCCTTGAAATGAGATTGATCGTCACAGTTCGAGCATGGATTAGGATTGTTGTATGCCTGTGATAGGATTTAAAACAATGTCCTGCATCCAATTCACCATCAATATCCCTTTTTTATGAGTCATAGAAGGACATATATTAGCTATTTATGTAATATGTCAAGGAATATTGACACCCCTCAAAATAGGAAAGGCCAAGTGGCTCAGAAAAGAATAACAAGCACTGCTGGTTGCATCATTGACCAACTTTACTCCTACACATGCCTAGTGTACCTTGGTAGCTGAGATTGCCTTAATGGAAATCCTAGTGATAGTCCCATCCTTGTTTCATAGTTTGAAGACATGATATGTGTTATCCCATAATACATGCTTCATTGATTAGAAAAGTTGAGTTCATTTAATTGTGCGAGAACCATAAACTAATTATATTTATAAGGGCTACGCATTCAAAGAAAGGGTTATAGAATGTTGGTGTTAGTAGAAAATGTGAAATTGAACCCTAAATTGGATTTCAAGTAGGGAAGAAGAGTAAGAGGGGAAGGAAAGGGAAGAAGGCTAGTAAGTAAATAGGTCAGTCAACTGTTTGACTAACGTCCTTTTATTATAAAGACTATCTTTATGACATTATGGTGTCTTGTAGGCATAGTTGTCAATTTCATTTCGGATCTTGTTTCAGTTTGTTTCCATAAAATGTTTCAGCTGGTTTTTGGTGTTCATCTCTGAGCCCATTTTGGAAAAGTATTACAAAATTAAACTATATATTAGAAAAATAGTGAAAGCTTAAAGTAGCTGAGGAATAGGCGGGAAAACTCCCGGGACGGCCCAGCTAAGGGTAGGCCTAGCCGTGCTTGGGCCGTGTCGTGCCGGCCCCTCAGGCTGTTGGGGCTCAGCCCAGCGCGGCCCAGGGCACGGATTTTTCCATGCCGTGGTGGGCCATGCCACCCATGGGCCAGCCCACATGCCTCTTCTATTTTTTTAATATATAAATTGAAAGAGAAATGATGGACTTTTAGGCGTTCTTAACTTGAAATAAAGTCGAAACTATTAAAATTAATGCACAAACATTGATTCTAATTTACAAATGAGTAATAAATCTTTAATTATTTTAGGTTTTCTATTTTATTTATATAAAAAAATTAAATTTATATATATGGGCCGTGCCTGGGCCCAGGCACCCCTGGCCCAGCACGACCCAGGCGGGGGAGCCGGTCCGCCGGGCCGGGGCCGTTCCGGCACGTTGACCTGGTCAACGGCCCATGCACATTTTTTTTTTCTGTGCTGGGCCTGGGCGGCCCGCCCAGATTTTCATCTCTACTGAGGATCAAAGTACTCTTTTCGTTATTGCATTTTTGTTTGTTTCTCATGTGATATGAGGTTCCTGCAGTACTTCATGTCTTGTTTTTGTTTTTACCATTCTTGTTGGCAGGTTAGTAATCTGAGGCTTAGTGTAATCATGATTTCATTTTCTTTTTCGAATTCTCAATGTCAAATACCCATCTCAAGGAAACACTCTTGATTTCACATTCCCATTTCAAGGGAATAGTCACCCTTGATTCGTTAATTTTATCTACATCCATTTATTTGTCTTTCACTATTTAATTTCTCGTTCTATAACCTTTGAATCAAAGGTCACATTGATTTCCAAGTCATTAGATATAATATATGGTTATGTTTGGTTGAAGGGTTAGAATCCTTGAAAGGTGTGGATGGCATAAAAGTGCCTCAGTGCCAAGTCCCAACCCTGTACAATCCCAATTATGCACCAAACATCATTTTATCTTAACATTACTGATGTTGCCCGATGGACTTTACCAATGTCAATTACTAAGTTTGTGAATGGTCTACCAAAAAAAAAAATTTGTGAATGAAATCCTGGAGATTTTGGTTTGGACAGTAGAAAGTGTTGTCCTAACGAGTTAGCTATAAACCTGAATTTCTGGTTTCTGCCATTATTTATTTTCTATTGACTGTGAATTACTTCACCTAGTGATGGAAAAACTGTTGGAGCATGTCTTGATCGAAATGGTCTGCGTCCAGCTCGGTATTGGCGGACAGTGGACAATATCGTCTATGTTGCATCTGAGGTCTGTTTGTTTTTTTTTCCCACTCATACATATATTTTAATTTTTTATGATTTTTCTTCTAATGTTTGTTTTGTTCATCATTTTTCACTAAGCAATTGGGTCATTTTCGCTCATACTAGATTATATTACTTGATGGGATATGCATTTCATTCTAGTACTTCCTTGTTATTGGTGTTTCTTTGTTCACATCACTGGTTGTTTTATTATCATTTTGGCACCAAAATGCTTTCTGAATAGCTTCTTTTTTGTTTTCCCTTTACTTATTGTGATTTAGGATGCCATCTTTATATGTATTAGTTTTTGCATGGCTTTTCTTTAAAATAGTAGAAAGCAGTGGGAACCAGATATATGATGAAGCTCATGGTATCTCAAAATAACTGCCCTTCTTCCTTTCTTCTTATCCATATTTCTTTCAGTCTGGTTTTATCATAGTTGTCAATTCCGTTCCGGTTTGACCTTGTAGTGGAACGTTTCGGCATTCCGGTCAATTCCGGTATTCTGAAAAGACACAATTGAAAAATGAAAAAAATAAATATAAAAGAATACCTAAAATTAAAAAAATTGTTGAATGCTAAAATAATACTAAAAATGCATACTTACATCACTTAAATTAAACTACACTCTACAATTGACCATTTTCTAGTTTTCAATACGTGAATGGAAGTATGAAACCTTGGCCGGAATGGAGCTGGAATTGGGACTGAAACAGACCGGAATGAGCGGAACGGACTGGAATCAGGACTAGAAACTTTTAGGGGGCCATTCCATTCCGCCCGAGGCTAATTCCGGAATGTTCCAGCCAATTCTGGCTGGAACGGAACATAATTGACTACTATTGTTTTATGACTGCTTATGCTAGAAGTCAAGATTAGTTGGGCAGTGAACCTTGATCTCTGTGGTTCCTGAACAGATGACCCAAGATATTATGTGTGGCTTTAGGAAAATTCAAGAGGTATTTGGCTTGGAGTCCATTTTGTTTTAAATAAGCATTCCAGAGGTCTTAAATAATTAGCACATTGACAGATGCTCCTTAGAGTGTGCTAGCACATGTTTGGTTCATTTTTTGCTCCTTGAAAGCTATATCACATTCAGCTGGCAAGAAGATAGTATCTTGACAATGGATCACTTGCGAAGTAAAGAGAGAACTGTCATCAATGGTTGTTTTTTACCATTAAAAAAACAAACTCAATGGCTGTTTTTCTCATGTGACCTTATCTATTCCATTACTCATAGTTGTGATTGGAAGAAATAAAATAAATCTAGAGTGAGATTTGAGGTGGATCTAGGAGATGCCATAATCAAGCAAACTGATTGGCAAACATATGATTGTCTTCCTGCAACAATAAAAACTTCCTTTTTGTTATGGAAACAAGATATTTGCAGTGTTATAGGCTAATATAGAAACGTGTTTAATGAACTGATAATTGAGAAGAATCTTTGTTTTGGAGTTCAAAATTTCTTGGAATCAGTTTGATTGAAGATGGTTAAGTTTCCAGTTATAATTTGATTATTGCCATTTTTCTTCTTTGATTTGCTTGATCACTTCTTGAATAGCGTGATTATTTTCCTGTTAAAAGAGCTTGTTGTACTTCTGTATGCAGTATCATACTTTCATTTTTTTTTATCTGTAATGCTTTATCTTCTTGTATAGGTTGGCGTTCTACCCATGGATGACTCAAAAGTCAGTATGAAAGGCCGTCTAGGTCCAGGAATGATGATAACTGCTGATCTTCTGAGTGGTCAGGTATTTTGCTTAAGTATCCAGCTCGAATTTCTTTGTTTTCTTATATGCAATGCTTATTGCGTTTCTTTTGTGAACATTTAAAAAAAAATCTTACTGGGATGTCCTCTATTCGGTGATGGTGCTTCTTCTGCATTATTATTTCTGGTTCACAGGTTTATGAAAATACGGATGTGAAGAGGCAAGTGGCCTTATCAAACCCCTATGGCAAGTGGTTAAATGAGAAGATGCGAACGTTGAAGCCTGCCAACTTTCTGTCCACAGCTGTTATGGACAATGAAGCAATTTTAAGACAACAACAGTAAGGTTCATTCTTCTATTAGTTGATCTTAGAATCCCAAATTTCGATACTTGATCACTTCTTTTTAAGCTGTGATAACTAACAATTTGAGACCCATATAATTTGGATAGGCAGTTAACTACCTGATTATTCTTGTAGTTGAATTTTATTTTACTATGCTATGTTCTATTATATACTGGTGTAATTGCTTTTGATGTGGATTTTGAACAATGGCCTTCTTTTATTAGCAATGGTGCAATTTTTTTATAATAGAGGAAGAAGCCTAGAGAAGGCGATATTAAGAGATCTATAGGCAAGACCAACAAGAAGTATGCAACAGATGAAGGAAAATCTACAATAAAGGCTATTTAAAGGAACTTCGCCATCAACCCCTTGCTTTCTTAACATACTGGCCACTTCGTTGGTCTTACCGTCTACATGAGAAAAACCCACCTGAAGAGAAGAAGACTACGCTTTGATCTCATATAATGAAAACTGAAATTTCGAGGGATCGTCAGGCGAAGCCAACTCCCAACTAATTGCATTTGCAGAGTAGCTTTCCACCACCAGACTACCAAAAGAGGAATGTGTAAAAAAATTCAATGCTTCTTCAATGGCCAGCCCCATGGACTTATTGGAATCCTTAATACCAATCAGCGCATAAAACACTATCAGAACCTCCTTATTGGCATCGATGACCCCTTTGATACTAGATAACCTTGGTTCTACCCACTCCATTGATGCTGAACTTCAAGACATCTAAAGGTGGAGGAGACTGGCGTGTGAGCTTCTTAGCCTTTCTACCCCACAACCCATGAGTGCCTCCTAGTTGTGAGTGCTATCATGACCTTGAAATTGTCAAATCTTTCCTCATCATAAGTGAAGAGCCAACCCTCCACTCCACTGCGGAGATAAAATTCACCACTGATTTTTCTAAGGCATTAAAGATCTACTCATTCGTTTTCTTCCAGATGGAACAGGGATAGCAAATGAGAGGATCTTCCATAATAACAAGCCATAACCATAAAATGGACCCAATGATCAACCTTTTGCCGCCTCCTTGTTGGAACCTGGAAAGAACCATTAGATGCCGTGCAAATTAAAAAATATTGACAGAAACCTCACGGTGAAGAAACGATGTTCCACAATTTCCCTCTCCCTATTAAATAAGGAGCCATAAACAACTTGAGTTTGAGATAATCACCTTCTTAGATTGTCCATTGTGATACCTTGCTAGGCACTGCATGGCCTTAGCCTTCAACTCAAACCTCTTGTAAGAAAAAAAAAAACAAGAGAGAAAAAGAGGGGGTAGAAGAAGAAAGGGAAAAAGAGAGAGGGAGAGGAACAAAAACCTTCCAAGGGCTGGTTGGGAAACCCCTGTATCAAAAATTGGAATTTTGACAAATAAGTTCCTGAAGTTCTTAATAATTGGCATGGCAAACAATCACCATGCAATAAAAAAAAGAAATCCCTGGATGTGTTTGAACTTTGAATACTCCCCCCTCATGCTGGTGCATAAATATCCACTATTCCTTGCTTGGGAATGAATAGTTACCTCCTTAACACACCTTTGTAAGAAAATTAGTGACTTAACTCTTCAATTTGAGTATACTTCAACTGCATTTCCTTGTTTCCTGCTTTTCATGAATAAAATGACAATCAACTTCTATTTGTTCTGTACATTCCTGATACTTTCTCCTTGTAAAACTCTTCAACCTTAATAGTTCCGATGTTCCGTGAGCCATTGTGTGATACTCTGCTTCTTACTTTCCCATGATACAGTTATTCCCTCCCATCAAAGTACAATACCCTGCAGTGGAACTCCTGTCTTTTCTTGAACATGCCAGTCTACATCAGTAAACTTTTTATGTTCAAGTGAACATGACATAAATATAACAATCCTTGGCCATTAATTTAGAGCCCTTCAAGTATCTCAAAATACAACGAAGTAATGAACTGCATTTAAATGCCTGGGTTTAGAATCATGCGTAAACTTACTAATTAATTTACTGTATACAGGATATCTAGTCATGTGATGGTTTGATAGATAAATTCCAACTAATCTTTCATATGAACACATATCATTGAATGGTTCACCGCTGCCAGAGTTTAGACCATGATTAGGTTCTATAAGTGATTTAGCCCGTCTCATCTAGTTTTCCAGCTTTCTTCAACAAATTTAGTGTAATACTAGTGCAATACTTAACTCTGCAAAATCTCAACTCTCTCTCTTTTTATATAACCATCTCAACTCTCTCTTTTATCAACCTAACTTGATGTCCCAAAAATAATAATAATAATTACCCTAGATCTTCAATCTCTAAATCCTTCCCTAGATATGTTTAGCATATTAGTTTTAACTTTTAAGCAATATCTCTAGTTAACTGATAAATTCGGGCATTATTTTATTGCCTCCATGTAGAAAACTTTTCATCGAACTTCTCTATCACTGGGCCCTACAAAACTTCGACCTTGGATTAGCCCACTGCAGTTATATCAAATATTGGATTGGAAGCTTGGCAACTCTGCACTTCACCTTGTCTGCTAGTATGCGGATCGCATCCTCTGGGCAAACCATTCCCAACTTTATGCATCCTGACAAATTGATCAAGCATGCATTTATCCGAAACATCTCAAAATGCAGGTCAACATTGCCAACTCTTCCCAGTCAGAGGAGCTAAATAAAATTGTATCGTCTGCAAATTGAAGGTGAGAAATGGCTATATTACCAGCTCCCACATCAAAGCCCACTGCGAGACCTAGATCCTTAGCTTTCACAAATAGAGCCCCACCACATCTCCTTCAGTGGTGAGGATGAATGGAGAGGGCAGAATGCCTTTGCTCAGCCCCCTGTAGGTCTTCACAATCTAGTTAGGGAAACTTTGAAGTTTGAACATCATTGAGAAGGGCATATAAGAGATGTACTCCCAGATCCAGCTCTCCAGTTGGCTCCAAAGCTCATTCTAACCAACATGTAGACGGAAACTTCCATTATGGTCATAAGCGTTCTCCATATAAATTTTGGGAATATCACCCATTCACCCTTCCTACTAGACTTCTCCCTCCGTCCATCAACTCATTAGTGATAAGGGCCTCATCCAATATCAGTTTGTTTGCCACAAAGGCACATTGAGAAGGGTTGATGAGGTTGGGAAGGACAACCCTTTGGACAATTGGCTGAAACTTTTGAGTTCTGAGAAGAGTTGTATGTGCAATCATGCACCCCACTGGGCTAATAGGTCTGAAATCTTTTCACTTCAGATTATCCACTTTCAAAATAGGGGTAACAAAAGTAGCATTGATTTCCTTGCTGGGTCACCTTCTTTGATTCAATTCTGGCAACATAGTACAGAAGCCATCCTTTAGGAAATATCAGCCAGCTTTGATGAAAGAAAAATTAAAACCATTTGGCGCCAGAGCTTTGTCGTATGCATGCTCTAAAAACCTCCTCCACCTAGAAATCCTTTTCCAAGCTAGCCACCTGATTGGAGGAATTTCTTGGGACTGATATTCCATCTAACCTGGGTTTAGGAATGTCCTTGAAATCCGTTGTATGATTCCCTTGGATACTTGTCATTGTAGAGTACACATTCTAGTTAAATTATACTGATTGGGTTACTAAAATTACATTTTTTTAATCCCACTTAGTGTTCCACAAAACCACATCCACAAACTCTTATTGCCTTTAACTTCATTTGATTGGATGTTGCATTTTGACCATTCTGATCATATTTACTAGTGATAGTCTAGTTAAAACTAGGAAGGATAAAATTAGAAATGAGCGTTTGCGAGAGCATTTAGGGGTAGCAACAATAGAGGATAAAATTAGAGAAACTCGTTTGAGATGGTTTGGACATGTCCAACTTAGGCCGGCAACGGTGCCGGTAATGAAGAGTTTGGTTATGAACGTTGATGGCCCACCAAGGGGAAGGGGTACGCCAAAGAGGACGTGGATGGAAGTAGTAAAAATAGATATGAAGAAGTGTAACTTATCTGAGGATTTAGCTTAAGATAGATCAGAATGGAGAAACAAAGTTTGTGTAGTCGAATCCAACATAGTTGGGACAAGGCTTTGATGATGATGATGATGACGACGACGACGAGTTGTGTTACTTCTCTTTATACATTCTTCTTTTTGACACCCATTTTATCAAATATTGTAAAAGAGTTTTCTCATCTTTGTTAAATTAAGTAAAAGACATTTGTCCATTCAGAATCTCCACTTTATCCTACGTTTGTGAGTACCCTCCTTTTCTGGAAAGTGCTAGTAGTTGTTTGAAGTCCAGATCTCCTTTTAGGTGGTAACTTATTGGTGGTCTTACAAAGGACTGGAAACTGGATCTTCCATTTACAGACAAGTTTTTTTCCACATACAAGCTGTCTTTACCAATTTGCCTGGCAACCCAAAAGCAGCTTCCCTTTGTAACCTTTGATCATTTAATTGCATCTTCTAAAATTGTAATCACAAGAAACCCAAAAGAAACAGTGACCGAAAAACTTATCATTGGAAAAAGGATGAAAAAAAAATGTTAATAACCAGAAACACCAAAAATCGAGCTGGTTGTGAACAATAGAACAATGATATCAAAGGGTCCTGACATCCCACCTCACGTGTAGGGCTCCGCATGTGTGGATAGAAAGTTAGAAACACGCCAAATGACCAACATGGATGGAAACACGTCCCCAAGGATCCAAACACACGACCCATGGCTCTAATATCATGTTAATAATCAGAAACACCAAAAGTTCGAGTTGTTAGTGAACAACAAAATACTGTATATCAAAGGGTCCAGACAAAAAACGCTTTAGCGATAACTCAGAAGTTAGTTTCCTTGGGATGGAGCTGTAGCTGGGCATTATTTGGAGGATTCCATTCTGTTTATGGATGCTTAGTCCTGTTCAATTTTAGTTTTTTTTTTATATAAATAAAATCATGTTAGCATTAACGAAAAGGGTTATTTTATCTTTCTATGTTTAGTGAATAGTAGATCTGATATGGGTAACTTTCTACTATACGTACCTTAGTGAGGGAATAAACCATTCTTCTTTGATGATGGTGTTAAAGGTTCCTATTTTTGTTGCATGTTTAGCCTTTTGTGCTTTCCTGTAATTAGGATTGTGAGTATAATGGGCATGTGTTACTTTTTCTGTAATGAACATGCAAATTCATAAGCCTTTGGACCAACTTGCTCAGCAACATTCTCAAACATGTGGCCACATTTTGTTCTATAACATTCTCAATCGTTTCATGCGTTTCTTTTTGATAGGTTAATAAATTTTTTATGCATATTTTTCTCAGGGGATTCTCTTTGATTTATCTTATTGTTTCATTTGATTAGAGCATTTGGCTACTCGAGTGAGGATGTCCAGATGGTTATTGAAACAATGGCTTCACAGGGCAAGGAGCCAACGTTTTGCATGGGAGATGATATTCCATTGGCTGCACTGTCGCAGAAGCCACATATGATGTATGACTATTTTAAACAACGTTTTGCGCAGGTTAGCATCATCTGATTGAGCTTATAGAATGACTATCTTTACTGCTGTTTCTGTTAAAGTCCGATTAGCAAATACGTCCCAAAAGCTTTAGGTGTTAGGAAGTGGAAGACAAACCTACTTAACACCTCCCCTCTAATAGGATGCCATTCAAATTCACAACCCACACGTGCCTACCCATGCAATACGTGCTTGCCCATGTGATTTGGGGTAACTATGCCTCCCCGAGATTTGAACTTGAGACCTAGTGTAGCTCTAATACCATGTCAACTCCAACTAGCTAATACATCTCAAAAGTTTAAGCTTTTAGAAAGCGTAGGACCAATCTACTTAACAGTTTTAAAGTCCATTGTCATTTGCTGAAGCCTGAATGAGTTGACTCGACCCAGTTGGTTGGTGGGTGGGGTTAGTCTTGTTGGAAGTAGGTGGGCCTCGTGGCTAGGTTTTCAAAACTTTTGACCCACTTGACTTAGGGATCAAGTACCCATAAGGCCATAAACTACATCCAGGATGCAATCCCTCAATCTCATCAATCATGTATAACAATAAACTCTATCTAGAAGATAGAAACCAGCAACACCATGAAACCAAAACAATCCACAACAAATAGAGAATTAGATTATACATTTGGAGCTCGGTTGTGCTCTAATGGAGAAGAAGACTTGCTTGATGAAGAAACTCTTTCTTTTTAAGCAACTTAGGATCTCCAAGACCTCTTAGCCTTCCACGCTATGACCTGTATCAAATCTCTTTTCTCAAGAAGATTGGTGGAAACTTTAAGAGAAAAACCAACTAGAAACTCCAAGGAACTAAAAGAGAAAGAGAGGAAAGAGATATGTGTCGCTATTACACAAAAAAAGGGGCGGGGCGTGTTCTCCTTATGGTGGACGTCCAAGGGGGTTTGCTCCCCTTTTATAGCCTTTAGGCAACCCCTTTTACCAATTAAAATAGAAGTCCAACTCCCATTACAAATTAGTAAGTTTCTCCTTTCTAATTATTATAGAAGTCTCACTTCCACAACAATTAGTAACTTACTATTACCACTATTAGAAGTCTTACTTCAAATAGAAATAATAACTTTCTAATTCCTTCCTTTTAGAGTTCACGTAGTATTAGTATCTTTCTAATAACTTGGGCTAGCGTGGGGACCACTAGGGAGGGATTCCATAGAAAGCTGGCTCTAACTAGAACACCGCGACCCCACATCTCATGTGCAATCCGGGCCCACAGTTAATTGCAAATAACACCACTATATAAATGCAATTGCACTCCAATCTTAGGAATATATTACAAAGAAGACCCTAAACTTCCCAATTACCACAAGTAGACCCCTCTGTCAATATCCATGGATCAATTGAATTAAACTTGTCCCTTCCAATCTTAGATCCACATCTTATTATCCTTGAGCCTCAATTAATCACAGTGATCATCAGTACCATCCAATTAACTCTTAATCGAGATGGGTGTGCACTTACTAATGATAAATCCATTAATTGGCACAAGGGGATAATATAGATAGATTCCATCTTGACCATTGAATGTTCCCACAGTTCTACTACCATGTATCCAAGACACCGAGGTATTGACCTGCAGTTGGCCTCACTCATTGGTGACTCAAAGCAAATGAATAGAAAGAGACTTGAGTTCTTCAATGTCTCAGGATTGAGAGCCTATTGTTAGGGAATTATGAGAGCAGACCTTAAAATCGAGACAGTATTCCATAAGGTGCTTCTCATGGTCCTTCAATACATCCAATGTACCAGTACCATGATCCAGAATCTTACATTCTGATGATTGAGACAAATCATACCATCTCATAGTGATCAAAGTGCTGCAACCTTATCAGATGAGATGTCCAGTCTCATAATTGGTTGTGAAGATATTTAAACATAAGATTTGTGACACATGTCTCCCGTATGTGGATCTCATCCATGCACATATATCACATCTAATATACTAATGGGACCCGATTCATCTCATGAACCATTATGTCATATGTATTGGTCATGTGCATTAAGTAATAAAACACCATTCATCTCATGAAAGGAAAGCATGATTTTATTGATAAATAAAGAAATTAATCAATTTATTACATCATTTGATGGATTGAGACCATACAAATTAACAAGTCTGATTGAGCCAATTGGTTGGACTTACCCAAGTTTCGTAACACAGTGACCTTCCAAGTCAAGTCAAACATCAATCGTCAAAAAGGACTACTGTTTAGTTTTAGTGAGATTATTGTGATTATTGACCTCTTGCTGTGGTATTCTGGCATTGCTCATGGGCCCTCTTCTATTTTAGTGTTTGAGCCATGTGGGATACTTTTCGGTGGTGCATATGGTTTGAGCTGTGAACTTATGGCCTTTGTTAGTGTTATCTTTTAGTTGGCTTGTGCATATGTGCTCATGCTTCCCTTGTCTCTTATGCTTTTCGGTTCCTTTTAAATGGCTTTTGGCCTTTTGGTTGGTAATAGAACTTGCTTACCTTTCCAAAAAAGAAAGCAAAGAGGGGGTTCAATGAACAGTGGATGAAAAGACTGAATCATGAATAGTAAACGGCGAGAGATCACTTGTTAAATTGGTTAGTTAAATGACCTTTTGTGATATCATGAGTTGACCAGATTGACACAAGGTAAATGGACAGAACAATGATAAATTGAAGATTAAGTTGGCAGCTTCATAACCCAGATTTTGTACATTCAATCTTGACATGGGATCTTCTAATATCTAAAAAAACTCGTGATATAGACAGAGCTTAAATGAAACCTTTTCGAGTTAGCGTTGAGTTTTGAGTATTTGAAAACATTCCATAGATTTTACCCAGTTAAACTACACCGGATGATTTAGCTAAGATTGTTTTGGCCTTTAAAATAGTATATTTAAATGGGGCCAGTTTTGACAACCAACTGCCTGTCTAATGCTAATGCTCCTTTTCTGGGCCCGGGACCAGCACATGGCGACGGCGATGATGATGATAGCCCTCAAAGAGTCACACTTGTCATTAAGAATTTGGCCCAATTGTGAGGGATCTTGCTTGTTCCAAAATCCTACTGTCATAACTGTTCACATGGGAGCATGATCTTTTTTGTAGGCTGTAATGTTTTGGGATCTGGAAGTCCTGAAGCTTCCTTGTAGGGAGGACTTCCCAGTGGGTTCAGTTTGGTTTTCTTTTCTGTTCAGCTTTTGGTGTTTTTGCCTTTTACTTCTATTTTGGTTTTCTGGCTTGTCAGTATAATTCTCTTGTACGTTAAGCTTCTTTAATGAATATTAACATTCATAAAAAAGAAAAGAAAAAGAAATATTCTGAACTTAAAAGTGAGGGATGAAAAAGGGAAAAATAATGAGTTGGAGTAAATTGAGATGATAATTTATATGCAGAGTTCTCATAACCATAGCTTCTATGGTGTTCTTTCTTCTTTGGTTTTGTACTATTTTCTTCAAAATGTGCATCTAAATATAATGATATATCCATCATCTATTCAGGTCACAAATCCAGCAATTGACCCCCTTAGAGAAGGCTTGGTTATGTCACTTGAAGTCAATATTGGGAAACGTAGAAACATTTTAGAGGTTGGACCTGAAAATGCTTCTCAGGTATTTTTTATATGAAAAATGTTTTATCTGCGTTCTTATACTAGATGATTTCCGCTAACATTGGTTTGACTTTCCAATATTTGTCCTTCTACGTATACTTATCTATCTATTGCATTCGTCAAGGTTTTTCTGTCTAGTCCTGTACTGAATGAAGGGGAGCTTGAGTCTTTGATGAAGGACTCTAATTTGAAGCCTAAAGTGTTGCCAACGTTTTTTGATATTCGGAAAGGGCTTGATGGTTCATTGGAAAGAATGTTGAAGAGACTTTGTGAAGCAGCTGATGAAGCTGTTCGTAGTGGTTCCCAACTGCTGGTTCTCTCTGACCGTTCAGAGGAATTGGTATGTATTAGGTTCCTTTTTTTGTACATTACGCTTGCTAAAAATTAAATATATAATGTTTTACATCTTGCCTTCTTGCGTTAGTTTCTTTTTTCCTTTTTGCCCCATTATCTCCTTCACAGCTCTTGCTCTTTTATGTTGAAGCTTTTATGAGAAATGTCTTACACATATAAAAAAAGGCCACATAGCATCTCGTTTTTATATTCCTTTTAATACAATCATTTGTTTTCTGAAAATAGCTATAAGACTTGTTGGTTGTTCTTGCTTTCCTTTGTCAAAATTCTTCTTCCACTTCATTTTGTTTTCTCATAGTGTGGTTCTAGCATGCATCTTCATATTCACTTCATTACTTGTTTAAGGTCCCGTTTATTTCCTTCAACTTGTGGTTCTGCTCTATGTTTGTGCTTTGTCTACTTTTTTCAACTTAGTTATCATGTTTCTGCTGCAAATCAGTATTAAGAGATACTTTGGTTGCTTTTCTTTGCTGTTTGTCATGACAAAAGCATGCAGAGAGAGTATGTGCTCTTATATTGGAATATATGATCTTCGCTTTTTATTTTTCATATTTTATTTTTAGTTGAATGAGTAGAACGACTTTTTTTTTTTATCGGTAGTAGAATATCTGGATTGATGTGATAAGCTCTGATGACTATCTTAGTTGTTAATGGACACAATTCTATGGACATGAATGCACATGTTATCTGTTGGAACATGTTAAGTTGCCTTCTTGCGTTTCCAATGTTCGATAGGAATTCTTTGTCACTTTCAATGTTGGTTATATAAGCTGAGTTTCACCAGTTTGTTGTCAATCGGTCATAGTTACATTGTGTTTTCCATGGCTTTCCTGTAGTAATAATTTTTATGATTTTTTTGCCGTGTCTTTGAGTTAATGCAACTATTTTGATCTTTATAATGTGATTTTTAATTTTTATTTTTCTTTATGATGAAGTTGGGCTGTTTTGGTCTTTTGAATGATTTGCCAGATCTTCAATCTTTTTTGTTGGTAGTTTCAAATGATTATTTAATGTCAAAAATTAATTTTCTATGATTATTTCATCTAGACACTAAACATGTTTCTTTCTCTCTTCTCAGGAAGCAACTCGTCCTGCTATTCCAATACTTCTTGCTGTCGGTGCTGTTCACCAGCATCTTATTCAAAATGGCTTGCGGATGTCAGCATCCATCATTGCTGACACTGCTCAGTGTTTCAGCACCCATCAGTTTGCCTGTTTAATTGGATATGGTGCAAGGTTGTCTCCCCTTTTCTATATGATCGATTTTAGTTTTTCCTTTTACACAATTTTGTTTTTATGGATTTTATGTTTATAGTCTGATGCAATTTTATTTTCTACATTACGTGATGAATGATTGTAATGAGAAGTTTCACTGTGACTGGAGAACCTAGTTTTCTTCATTGCCTTTCTCATAAAACTAGAAATTGATGTTTATTTTTCTTTTGTTGTAGATCTATATCTTTGAATTTCATTATCTTGTTTAATGATCTACGCCCATCCAAACTACAACAACCTTGAGGCAACTTATCAACTGGATAAATGGCGCAGTCAGGGAAGCCAAATCTGATCGATTGTAAGCCCAATACTCTGAACAACGGGAAAATCCACTCAAACAAGGAGAAAAGTAGAGATTTGGTCACCATTGATCACAAAAATCCACTGTAGAGAGATCTTTGATTTAATGGGATGTGCTCAAGGGAGAAGAAATAAGCAGTTGAAATTTTCTTTTTGACTTAAATCAACTTTCATAAAAAATATTGGAGACTGAATTGATCATTCCTTACCATGGATATAAATAGCCTCTTAAAAGCCCTAAATACAACCTAAGCATTGATCTAAATCAAATGCCAATGAAATTCGTAAGTTTCAAGGCATGTTTGGCGACCAAATCCTAGGGGAAATGATTTTCTCTTTTGACAAAGTTGTTTAAAATCACCGTTTGGCAGTAATTCCTCACCTGTTAGCAAATTTGACCTAAGGAATCCCCTACTATACAAATCCTCAATGAGGAAAGCCATGTTCCAAGGGTAATGAGGAATCCTCAAATCTGTAGGGTTCTCACTTGTTACCAATTGTGACTAAGAATCCAAATACATATCAAGTATGAAATCTTCAACTAAAAGAAAAGACTTCAAAAAGGTCGGCAGCTCTTGCCAAGGACAACTTTGTGATGCAGGCTCGATCGTGGATCTTGGCTGCGTCACTTTGTAAGAGATTTTCTAGTATAAAGAGTGCTAAGAAAACTTAAGGAAGCGAAAAAAAACCCCTCAAACAACCATTTGAAACAAAAGCAGCCAACATAATAAATTGTAGGGGATGCTGGACCCATGAGGAAGTCCTATGGGACTAGCCACTTAATATGCTTGATGTATATGGGTCTAGTTTGGACTGTTGGTCTAACCCAAATGGGTTTTCTTTGACCACTTTTGGAACTTCGTTTTAGTTAAGCAGATTCTAGATCTGATGTAGACCCATATGAACTGTACAATTTGAGATTTGACCCCCTTTTCCTGATTAGACCCTGATTGAGATAAATCAAAAGGCCGTTTGATCGATCAAATCGATCCAAATATTCAAGGGCGTGATCAATCACATGATCCATTATATCCAGGTCATCCACTCTTGCGTCAATAAATTTCCTCAAGACTTATTCCCAAGATCCACCAAACATGATTCAAAAAAATAGTCAGGCAAGCAGAGAACTTAAACAAACCAAGAAGATGATTCCTTGATCTCAGATATTCCTTCCCCAACTCAAGTTTTAACTCTTTCCTATGGTTAGGTGTAAACTCCCCAAGATGACAATACTTTCACAAAACCAAAACCCATGCATTCTCAACCCTCTTATTGATTATATATGTCCTTACATAATGAGAAAATCTTAAAACAAAATCTCAACTATAAACTCTACATGGTTATATTTTAATTCTGACCCTTTGAACATAGCAAAACAAAATACGACTAGAACACCCTAAAAGTCATCATTACCTTACACTATTTGAAAAAGGGCCATTAGCTCTTTTGAACGAAGCCAAAATCATGCAATCTTGGGCTTGTTGGAAAGCTAACTCAATAACTATCTGATGGATGGAACAAGGATTGGGCTTGAACCTTCATGGAAGCTCCTTCCTGGGCTGGATCATTCTCTTGCACCTTTTGTTTTGTGCGTGCGCGCGAGGAGGTGGGGGTGTCAGTAATGGTAGATTCATGGAGGAAAATCAGTTGTGCAATTATTGTCGCAAATTTTCTTTGAGAACCTTGATCTTATTGTCTATTTGCAGAATCTTCGTAGAACATCCATCTATCCAACTTGGGCCCATGAGACCATCCCATTTGTTGGGCGCAACTCTTCATTTTATTTCTTTTATGCACATACTTTAGGTTCATTTTTTTCATTTTTTATTTTTATTTCAGACATGTTAATGAGCTGAGATTAGATTGTTTTAAATGCTTTTATTTGAGATATGTGGTGTGGATGTAAGCTAGGGATCCAAGCAAAAACACTCTCGTCGTCAATAAAATAGAACAGTTGGCTATCAAGAGGGGACTACGGATTTTGTGGTGGTACATTGTTTGGCGGAGCCTAGATTTTGGTTCTAAATCTAGGTTCTCGCAATTGTTTTGTGGCAGCACATTGTTTTGTCCCTACATGCCAACCTACTTGCCTCTTCCGCGGATTCGGGTTTTCGCTTTAGCATAGGAAAACCCCACAAAAATAGTTTTTTTTATTTTTTTATGCAGAGAGTCCAGCTGCGCCGAACATTCAAAGTGTGTAGAATTGTAAGGAGATTCGATTTCTGCTTCCGCGGAGAAGGCAGCAAGGCGCTGCACAAACGTGCTGTAAGGTTGCACATTCATATAGTGATTCAAAAATCAGACTCGGTCTCTTTTTTCTTACCCCCCCCCCAAAAAAAAAAAAAAAAAAAAAAACCCCAACACACACACACCAAAAAAAAAAAAAAATAGACTCAGACTCGGCAGCGATCAAGGAGAAATTTTATTCCTATACTTATCCTAGAATGCTTTGCAAATATCTATTCCATAATATACAATAATAACCTACATATTTCCACAGAATTCAAGACTATCCTAGAGTCTTCCAAAATCTTCTAGACTCTTTAAGCTCTATGTGGATCCTTCCGTACATCCAGTCACGTGTGTGACTGTCCAAGTGGAAGGTCCTGATGCCCATGTGTCTCTGAGAAGCCTTAAGCCATGTTCGTTTGCGTCTCTTCGCCTTGCATACCATTACCCTGAATGAATGAGATGATGCTGTTCACGAAATAATCCAACCCACAGGTTGCTATTACATCAACTTTCTTGGAGCTTCAGCCATTTGTCATTTATAATTCTGTAGAGCGTGCGTTGTATTCTCTTTTGAAATGGGGTTTGCAATTCAATTACCTTCATCTTCTCTTTAGCGAAATGGGAGTTGGTTGATATTTGCCATGTTCCAAAATAATTGTGGCTTAAAGTTTCCAACAAGGCCTCTGCAACTCTTAATCCACCTGTGATCTCTAATACTAAGCTCCAGTCTGATTTCAATTGTTTTTCTTTGCAGCCTAAATAAAATTTTTACACATTTCCTTTTGAAGTAACCGTAGATTTTTCTCACTGCAATCTTTCTTCCTTTCACCTGGATACAAATATGCTTTCCTTTTAATGTGACAGTGGACCCTGATCTACCACACTTCCAGTTGTTACTCCAGCTTCAACTTTCCTCCTTTCAATGTTCTCATTTTCTTCAAGAGTAAATAGAAATATTGATAATTTATGGGGAATATTAGTTACAACTGTCTTTAATATTTCCTTGTTCAAATTATTTCAGCGCCGTATGTCCATATTTGGCATTAGAGACATGCCGTCAATGGCGTTTGAGCACAAAAACTGTGAACTTGATGCGAAATGGAAAAATGCCTACTGTTACAATTGAGCAGGCTCAGAAGAACTTCTGCAAGGTCTGTACATCTGCCATATTTGATAGTGTTAATGAGATATCATAGACCTTAACTGCTAGTTTATTTTTATATTTTAAAGAACATTTGTATGAAGGTTCTTTTCTGGAGCTTTCGTTTTTAAGTCAGAGGAATTACTGTACTATTTTTAATGATTTCTCTTTTTTATGCCATTTAGGCATCTTAATGGGTTATGCTTTTGTTTATTTCAGATGTGCATGCAATTCATGGCTAATCTTATGCACTTGCGGTAACGCACTTGCAGCTTGATTAAAGTAAACTGTTAAGTGTGAAACTATTAGCCTTCTTAAATACTACATTTTTTTATTTTTTATTTTTTTATAGTGAAGAAATAGTTGTCATACTCCTTATAGGCAAATGCCTCATTACTATTAATGCCTGTTTGAAGTCTCGCATGCAAGTTAGGAGATGTAGCTTTCCTGAAGCTCATGCTACTGTTAATTGAGTTTCTTGAGCTTCTCTTATAATTAGCCCAGTAACATATGTTTACTTAGATGGACTCGGAGGACATACTCCAGTAAATTGTCTGTGACATGAGTTTCTTATTCCTTGTCATCTGTTAGATCTTCTGGCTACAAAAGTTTGCTTAAAATGAAGGATCTCATCTGAATCTGTACTCATGTAATGATGAATGGATGCCAGTTATTGTACTTGTATCAAATCTTTTTCTAAGTATCACGATAGAGTAGCTATCAATGTTCGCAGCACTTCAATACTGTGACTTGTCAGATAATCATTAACATTCTTTTGGGTTATGAGCTATGATGCCCAGATACGGCATGGATACGGCAAGGACACGCCATAGACACGGCAGGGATACGGATTTTACACATAAAAAGTGAAGTATCGGATACGATACGACACGATACGTTGCCCATTTTGAAGTATCCGTGCATCATAGGTTATGAGCAATGTGCCCCACAAGCATGAGCTTACGAGATTTTATCCTAAGCTTGAGCTTAGGAGAGCCTTGCTCAGAATAGTACACAGTTCAATCTTCAGCTGTTTTCATGTGTCTGTAGGCATTCTAAAAATAACTCCGGGAGGTTCTTTAGGGCCATGTCATGACTTGATCTATTACTCATATGCTTTTGTATATTTGTGATTTGCTTGCAGTCCTCGGCATATGATAACATCATCTGGCGCAAACTACAGGACGTGCAATCATCTGGCACTTTGTACCTTTTACTTAAAGCCCTATACAGTAAATGTCAAGTCTTCAAATTTGGAGAGAAATTGACCAAAAAAAATCTTAAATATGTGATGGATTTTCCATTAAAAGCTCTCAAGTTGCTAACCAATGCACCCAAAATGCCTAGGCATTAAAGGTGCGGCAAACTAACTACTTCACTAAATAATTTGAGGAAACACCACTGTGGTGCTTTGGTCCATTGCCGAACTGTTTTATTCTTAAAAGGTGAGCTTAGATGGCATCACAATTTAAGCAAGAATTGTTGTTACAAAGACTATGAGAATGGTTAAAAGTTTCTGAATCAAGATATTGCTAAACCCCCTTCTGTCATTCTTATAAAAAAAAAATTGATTTACAATTTGAACATTATGAGCTAACATAATGTAATGCTTGAATTTTCTGTTCTAGAACCTTGCTTCTTTTTTTTTCCCGTTATCCTTGGGTTGCTCGAATCTTACGAGTTGCAACTCTTTAAAAGGCAAGGTTCTTCTTCTTCTTCTTCTTCTTCTTCGTCGTGTGTGATTTGTAACATGACGCACTTTCTTGTTTGACAATAAGTACCTTCCAAATGTGCTACAGGCTCCTGTCAAAATAGTAGATTAAGTGCACCAGCCTGGAAATTAATAGAAGCATTCAGATGTTCTGTTGATGCTAGCATAATATATCAATATTTCATTCATTTCACTACTGTTCCTCCTGGTAACCAGCTCTAATGGTTTTATCCCTTTAAAAATATTTGCCCATTCCATCTTTCTATAATGTGTTTATTGTGAATCAGTGAATGATGCAATTTCTAGCATTAATAATCGGCATGCTCCCTTGTTTCAACCTATGTTGCACTTTTGTTTTGTTACCTGTTAGTGTTCTCTTTTTTCTTTTCTTTTTTAATTTAAATTTATTGTAATAATTAACAGATCAAATAATAATAAATTATTATTATTATTACATGCAATTTATTTCCTGAATCCTATACCTAGTTTATTGACTGGAACACACTCTTTTTTTTTCCCACTTGAACATATTAGGCTGATACTTTAATGATGTTTCAGGCTGTAAAATCTGGTCTTCTCAAAATACTTTCTAAGATGGGGATCTCCTTGCTTTCTAGGTTTGTCTATCACTCTGTTTCGTACCATTCTTCTTCTTTTTTTTTTGGTAAATAAAGTAAATTTCATTGAACCCAGAAAGAGACAAAATACAGAGTCAATGACACGGACCCCTAAAAGCCAAGACAAGAGGAGGTCTCAACCTGACACTCTCCCATACTCAAAACATATGACCTTTGAGCAAAGTTATGAGCAACCATGTTACATTTCCTAAAAATCTACAAATTCATAAGAGCCACCACATGCCAAAATATCCAGTAAGATGGAGTCTATAGCCCAGTCATGCTCCCACTTCAAAGCCTGTGCCACTTCTAGGGAATCACACAAAACTTGAACTTTGGTCGCCCGTAGCTCTTGACAACCTTTAAGGCTGAGAGAATAGCTCTCGCCTCTGCTTCTTTAGCGGAAGAGACGAAATGTCCACTGATAGACCCTGCAAGCACCAAGACATTGTCATTCCAAACTGCAAAACCATACCCAGCTTTGCCATCCACCTTCCTAAATGCGGCATCACAAAATAGAAATGTCATATCATCCATAGACGCCACAGGCAAACCCCAAGATGTATGTTCTTATCCTGTTTTTTGTTTATAATCTTTCCTGGAGCCACTAACACAGTTTTCTTCTCTTTTTTTTTATCAGTTATTGTGGGGCACAGATATTTGAAATTTATGGTCTAGGAAATCAGATTGTCGATCTTGCATTTTGCGGGAGTGTATCAAAAATTGGTGGACTGACTTTTGATGAGGTAAAAAACACAAATGAACTTAAAGTTTGGCCACTGTTGTTGGTGATGAATCTTAGTTGCTATGTCATCTTGGGTTTATAACTTCTATTTTCTTTTCTTTTCTTTTGTAAACTTGTAGAGTGGTAATAGGTAGTGATAATATATATCACACAGTTTCAATCCTAGCTTTGGAATGGTTCAGTTGGTGGGACCCACCTGCCTCCCCCATGATCAATCTAAGCCCTTCACACATTAATTACATATATGTAGCAGACTGAGGATTCTTGTCAATGGTTTCCCCTTTTATTTAAGCGATGAAGATATGGTGAATTATTTTCTCCTTAATTGTCGCATGTTCATTCTAGTATGCAGTGCACTTAAGTTTTGTCTTTTTAGAGTCTCCTGGGTGCTTATTGCAAATATTGAATCTCACTTTAGCGCTTGGCAATTTTGGTTCCAGCTTCAAAGAGGAGCCTCATTTGGAAGTTATTATTTGTTGTGATAATTTGGTGTTTGTGAGTATTAGTAGATGCTTTGACTATAAGTAGATAGGTGTTGAAAGTTTCATTGATCTTATCAAGAGATTTGTGATATTGCGGATGATCGCCTTAGATTTATTCATGGGAGTGATTACAGATATGTTAGATAAGAGTTGGATTGAGGTTACAGAGGATGCTAGGGTCCATGATTGACAGCAGCAGCAGAAAACAAGCTTTTAAAGTATAGTGAATTGGTCCATCCGTATTGGCCGGCCTATTGATATACCTTGGAGGCACATGTGGATGATCATACCAATTACCACTCGACATAAGTGTCACTTCCCATGATGAATGGTGGTACGATCAGTACCATTGAGTCGTCTCTATCATACGACGTTACACGATGGATAGCAGTGGAACTGTTTGAGATCTAAAATGTCAATTGGTGAACCAGGTGTAGTATATGAGCTGCTCTGTGGGTAGCTATTAACTTGAATGCGATAACAGTCACAGTGTAAAAAAGAGCTGCAGGAGAAGTGCACACCAAGCTCTGGCACCACAAGCATTATTCTGAGAAGTATACAATAACAATGGCAAGGTCTTTCCCTTCTCTCTCTTCCCCACTCCTATTTTGGTGTTCCTCATTGTTAAAAGATGCGGAACAACCGCTCTTTGGAAGAAGGATGAATAGGGCTGTGATACATTCTAGAGGGTAAATAAATGTTCCTTCGTTATGCAATGTTAAGGTGGATAATTTAGCTAAGTGCGATATTCAAAAAGATGTCCTAATGTTTGATTTGTTGTGTTCTTGCTTTTGTTCCATTGTTTTTATGTTGTTGATTCGGGCGTGGGGCACATCCATCTCGGAATGCATCCCTGCTTGTTCATTTATTTGTTTTTTCTTTTTTCATTAAAATCTTTTGTTATCTTTCCAAAGAGAGAAAAAAATCACACCAAAAGTTTTCCAGTCAACTAGGAACCTGGTTGAGTCAACTCAACCTGGTCACATACTGGGTGGACTGAGTCAGGTTGAAATCGGTTTGGACCAGTTTTCCTGTCCTTGTTTGGCCAAGTCCATTGGGTTGTCTTAAGGTGTTTTATCCTTACATATGTATATATTTTAGAAAAATGAAAATTCATATAAAAGTGTATTAGTTAAGTGTACTTAAAATGAAATCAATAATTTAGGTAACAATTCATATAGATTTTATGTAGACTTCTACATATAATTTATTTTCTTTAACTTTTTATGTTTATAATTTTGAATATGTAAGGAAAAAAAAATCTAATTGTCCCACCTGGTCCTTCCACTGAGTTTCCTAATTGAGCTGACCTAGTAACTGTTCGTGTCTGTTTGATCCACTGGGTTAGAAAACTATGATCATTACCATCTCATGAGGGCCCTTCAGAATATTCAACCATACGCACGTGACTTTGTCATTTGTAAGTATGGATAGTTTTCTTTTCTTTATTTATTTTTCATCTTCCTGTTGTGACACGACTGCGAGTCTTTCTTAGTTTTTTATCTCTTTAACTATTCATGTCAGCCATCTGCTCTTTCTAGTTTGTTGATTTATTACTGTCAAAAAATTTCAATGTGCAGTTGGTTTGGTTAAAAGGATGGAAAAAATTTGAAGGGATTTTCTGTGGAATGATTTTCACGATCATGAAAACTACCATTTGGTTGGGTGGAAGAAAGTTTGCCGACCGGTAAATGGGGGAGGTCTTGGTATCTGCTCCATACAGAGGGTGAATACAGCCAGACTTAGATTAGTGGCATATTTCAACTGGAAATAAGTGTTGCATAGCCAATAATGGTCGGGATGCTCTCTAGGTTAATGTTGAGGCATTGGGCTTTTCAAGAGCGATTTCCTTTTCATGGCAGTCTCTCTTAGCTTTTATTCGGTATAGGTGTGAAGATGGACCACATATTCAATTCCAGACCATTTTATGGTGTGGTGATGTACGCTTGGCATATTCATTCACATCCTTATTTTCCATTCTACCTTATGGGAGTGCCACAGTTTCTGATAACTTGGTAAGGGCAAGGAACCATTGTTTGAACACTTATTTTCCCTCAGAATTAGATAAAGAGATTGGGGATCTGGTGGATCTAATAGCAAGTCCATGTCAGATGTTTATTCCAACAAAAGGATCTGATACCTGTGTTCAGGGACTAGATGGAAAATTTCCAGATTAAGCACTTCCATAATTGTTAGGTGGGTGAGAGGTTCATGAAGAGTTTCCTTGTTTATGGATTATTCAAGCACCTCTAAAAATAGCAGCTATCACATGGGCAGCAGCTCTTGATAATATGTTAAAAAATAATTTCTTCAGAACCACAAAATGAATATTGTTAATTTGTGCGGCCATTGTATCATTGTATGTGGAATGTTGAGGCTGTTTACCTTTTTATATGCTGTATTTGGAGTGTGGAATTGTTTCCTGCATCAGTATGGAGTCCAATGACTATGGCCTAGGTCAGTGGTTGAGTTACTGGAGAGTTGGCTGTTTTGGCATTTCAAGGATAATGGAGGTTTGCTTTGGGATTGTTTTCTGGTGGCCATCTAATGGTTGATATGGTTAGAATGAAATATCAAGTTTTCAGTGACAAGATAGAGAATGCATTGGTATCCTAATCAGGGGTAGGGCGAAAGTTTTTTCATGGATGATTCTGCTGAAAGAAATATTTGGTGTTTCCGCTTCGGTTTGGCGGAATGTTGTGGGGTTTGTTTTCAATATTGAGAAAGTGGCTAATATTGCTCATGTACTTTAGCTTTTAGATGCATTTTTATTGTATATTATTGCTATTTAAATATAATTAATCAGTTACCATTTCCCCCCAAAAAAAAAATATTTTGTCAGCTTATAAAAGAGTTTCTTCATGCAGTTGGGAAGGGAAACTTTGTCTTTCTGGGTGAAGGCTTTCTCAGGAGATACAGCAAAGAGACTGGAGAATTTTGGATTTATACAGTTTAGACCAGGAGGTAATGTTTTGTTATTGAATTTGTTAGATTTTAAAGATATCTTTTGGACTTTATGGTTTAAATTAGATGCCAATATTTTTTCAATGATGTCATTAGTTCACTATTAGCTATTGTTAGCTTGTTACTGGTTTGGAAATAGAATGTTGATAAGTTAAAGAGAGACCACTAATCCACATATCTTTCGATTAATAATTTGAGGCTTATTCGGTTTGAGGTGGGTCTTTAAGACCTGCATTTCTGTGGCATCTGAATATTATGAACCACCTCCAATATGTTTTAGAAACAAATTTTTCTGAATTTTCAGATTCAGATTTTTGCTGGAATTTTAAAACCAATCCCAGCTTTACACAATATAGATTATATAGTAAGTCCTAATAATTCTCAAATTCTGAATATGGGAATTAGGGTTTGGGCCAAATTCTTGGATGCATGATAAAGAAAATCAGATTGAAGAGGATATAGGGCCTTATACTATTTAAATCTCTGATTTTATTTTGTGCTACCGCAGAGATGAAAATTCAGATTGGGAAAAATCTTGGATTCTGACTCCAAACCCTAGATAATGCATTCTTCCCTTGAGAGGTGTTAGATAATAAGGTTCTAACAGGACAAAATTTTGCACAGGTTGAAGAGAGGATAACAAGTCCATATCTGTGTCTTGAGATTTGAGAACTGTCCCACCTACTGTTTTGGCACAAAACTCTATGATCAAAGCTGACAAAAAAAAGTGGTTTGGAAGCAAGAATCAGACCAGTTCTTCAGGTTAAATAAACACTCTCATAATTATTTAAGGCAATCTCTATCCGGATCAGTAAGCTTCCACAGCTCCACAAAGTGATATCCAGTGATCGCCAAGGGATCAGGAAACTTGCATAAATTCAAACAAAGAAAAAAGAAAAGAGGCAAAAGGAAACTTGGTGGGCATCCATGCCCATTTAGGCACTAGCTCCCATACAACAACCACAGAAGACCATAAGAGTGAGCATACGATTCAAACCTGAATTGACAAGCCCATGGCCCAGTGGAAGGTTGTCACTATTGCAACCTTGAGTGATATTATGGGTTTATCACATTACCAATAAAAAATAAACTTTCAAACCTGAAGTAAAACTTACGTCCATGTAATCCATGGTCATGCAACCACGCTAGAAGTAAACTGCTCAAGCCCTTACTAGTTCTGTAATAATCTGTTTCAAAATGATGATGGTAAGCTCAAAACAGAAGAACTCATGCTTCAGTACACAAATTAAACCTCTCTCATTATAATATAAATCAGAGATGTTCTAATCTAATTCAAACATCTATCAACATCCAAACATGATATCTTTTTTCTATAACGTGAATTGAATCATTAAACATTTAACAAGAAAGAAAAGGATTATAGAACATTTAAACATCAAGTTCCCTGAGCATGCAAATAGTCCTAACTTAAAACAGCTGAAATCAGCGGGCAGTCTTCTTTATCCTGGACCTGACTCAGACCTGGGTACAAGTTTTGTTCGTCTGAATGTTGGACTGTCCTGGGACTGGTTTGTCTAGGCCTTTTTTTGGTTTAGTCAGGCCTAGAAAAGGTCTGGTTTGCTGGGGGTGATCTTGCATATGATCTGGGCCTTCTCACGTAGATCCTCAGGGACTTCTTTGCATTACTAATACACATGGATGATTGTATGTGCTTGATGTATCATGTTGACTTTATGCGATACAGCAGACAAGTAATAAATACTCAATATGATACTTGTAGGTTATGTAAACTAAATACTGTTGCCTTCGATTTGCTGTATTTGAATTTGTTAAGGATTCTATTAGACTTATGTCACATGAAATATAGAAAAAGAATGCTAAGAAATATCCTATTGTTTAAGGAGTCATTTTTCATCTACAAAATAAGATGCTGTTTTGGGCTTGAAGCATATAAGTTTCTACAGTATGATAATCTCCGTAGTTCATACTGTTATATATTCATAATGAGTAGTATGGATGATATGACTAAAACTTCCTGCATAGTCGTTCTTGGAGATTTTTAACTAATCCTTTCATTTCATAGTCTGTCTTCTCTACTATTAGATAGAGAGAGAGAGTGTGCATGCGCGCATGCACGCACATACACACACATGTGTGTGTTTAACATCAAGGTATGTGCGCCTACTATTAGATAGTGGAAAGGAGTGACTTCTATACAACCCATGTACTCGGCATCATATGATTGATTTCTCATTCTACCATTCTGCCATTGTGTCACTCTACATATACAATATACTGAATCACCCTTTGTTTTCTTTGTTAACATCAAAAGGAGAATATCATGGAAATAACCCTGAGATGTCTAAACTTCTACATAAAGCAGTTCGTGAAAAAAGTGAAAGTGCCTATTCTGTTTATCAGCAGCACCTTGCTAACCGTCCTGTGAATGTGAGTTGCTTTGTTTTCTTATGTTTTTTGTCTTCATGCTTAAGATATTCTCCATATATGTCGAGGCCTTCTGGATTTTGTATAACAAATCATGTTAAATCTTGTGTTGGAAATTCTGAACCACATTTTTTGTGATTTCTCACACAGGTTCTTCGAGATCTTCTTGAATTTAAAAGTGACTGTGCCCCAATTCCTGTGGGGAAGGTCGAATCTGCAGTTTCCATTGTACAGCGCTTCTGCACAGGCGGGATGTCTCTGGGAGCAATTTCAAGAGAAACACATGAAGCAATTGCAATAGCAATGAACAGATTGGGTGGAAAGTCTAATTCAGGAGAAGGTGGTGAGGTAATTTTTTTTTTTTTTTTCCTTCATATATGTAACTCTTGGAATCAGAACGATGTTAAACTTAAACACATTCTTTTGATTTGTGGCTTAGTTTTCATTCCTGGATTAACAAACTACACCTTCTCCAGGATCCTATTCGTTGGAAACCACTTTCTGATGTTGTTGATGGGTACTCTTCAACACTTCCACATCTGAAAGGCCTTCAAAATGGAGACACTGCTACAAGTGCCATCAAACAGGTCAGAATACTAAGCCTCACCATTCAAGAAGATCATTGTGTTCACATGGTTCCATGTGGGTATACAGAAAGTGGAGCATCATGTTCCTGCGACAGTGCTCTTTAGCTGAACGGACAACAGATAAAGGAAACAAAGTTGTACTTGAAGAGAGAGCTTAGTGGTGGGGCCCACCTGGGGACCCACATGAGGGTGGGGATGGGGGGGATTTCAAGGACTCCCTGGGACCCTTCTCTTTGCAAAAAATCAGCCCCAACTGTGGTTTCTATCATCTCCATGTGGGCCCCAAAAGTTTAACGGTCAATAATCCATTCGGATCGGCACACAGACAATCCAATGGTCTAGGAAATTCGGATCTGACTAAAATTTGGTGGACATGTGCAATTTAGGGGGGTTGTGTGTTTGGTCCATTTGGATGGACCAAGGGTGGGCCCCACAAGCGTGAGCTTATGGAATTTAACCTAAGCTTTAGCATCGGAGAGCCTTGCCCATATATATATATATATAAACATATTCATCTTGCCAATGGTCTTAATGCACAACTGCAGCATCTTTTCTGAAGGATTTCTTGTAGTAGGGTGCAAAGCTAGATTTTTTTAGAATATTTTTAGAAAATAGAAGGGGGTTTCCAAGGGAATCCTTGTGAAGAATATTGTTGAATATATTTATTTTTTATAAAAGTGGGAATAGTGCTATAATCATCAACATACTTATTCTCTTCAATGAAATCTTTTTTGTTATTTACCTAATAAAATAAATTCACTTTATCTTATTTCATTATTTTTTGATTGGCAACATGATTCAAATTCACATCCTTGTGGCTGTGACAGTGAGAACTTTCCATGTGTTACAGGCTCACTTCAAATAAAAAAAACTATTCTAATAAAAATATATTAGAAAACAACTCATGCATGACTGGTTTACAAGGCATGACTCTCCCCATTGTGGAGTTAGGTATCAAGGTTTTTTTCCCTTTACAGGTTGCATCAGGACGTTTTGGTGTCACTCCAACATTCTTGGTGAATGCTGATCAGCTGGAGATCAAAATTGCACAAGGCGCAAAGCCTGGGGAAGGTGGACAGCTGCCTGGAAAAAAAGTTAGTGCCTACATTGCAAGGCTGAGAAATTCTAAGCCAGGGGTTCCTCTCATATCCCCACCTCCACATCACGACATCTATTCTATTGAGGACCTAGCACAATTAATCTTTGACCTTCATCAGGTAGCCTTAAGGATGATCAGATGTTAACATTATCTGTACCTTTTTTTGTTAATCTTAGGTTCAACCTGTGTTCTGCATTTTCTGATGTGGCTCATTCCATTCTGAGATTAGTCAAAGTACTAAAGTTACTGACATCTGCTAGTAAACAGGTCAACCCTAAGGCTAAGGTATCTGTAAAGCTTGTTGCAGAAGCTGGCATTGGCACTGTTGCTTCTGGTGTTGCAAAGGGTAATGCTGACGTAATACAGGTACTCATTCTTTAATAAACTAGTTGTACGCAGTTGCTCTACTTTTTCTTTTTTTTCCTATTTGTAGATTTTGTCTCCAAATCTTTTGCTAAACATGCCCATGGAAGGTATTTAAACAAACTTGAACCGACAACAAATGTCTCTCTCCCTCACGTATGTATTGGGGGGATAGAGAGAGCAACGTACATGGCGCCTTGGTATTGTTCCTTAAAAGCCCACTTCCCATGATTAAGCAGTTGGTGTAATGCATACACTAGTATAAGGCCGGAACAAGATGTGAAACTTCCTCAAGTATACATGTATGGTAATTCCAAGATATAAGTCATGATACTAATGGCCGACAGTAGCCAAATAACTGAAGTGCTCCCAAATTAGTATGCTGATTACTTATGTATTATTAACTTCTTTCATCTTGACCCAGATATCAGGGCACGATGGGGGCACTGGAGCAAGCCCTATAAGTTCCATTAAGCATGCTGGTGGTCCCTGGGAACTTGGACTGACAGAGACGCATCAGGTTTCTTATTTGACTCCCCTTAATGCTATATATTTTTCAGAGACTTATCTCAGGCAATCCATGTCCCATTTAATTACTCTGAACTTTTGCAGACGCTCATTGCAAATGGACTTAGAGAGCGAGTCATTCTCAGGGTTGACGGTGGATTTAAGAGTGGGGTTGATGTTCTTATGGCTGCTGCAATGGGTGCCGATGAATATGGGTTTGGTTCTGTCGCTATGATTGCTACAGGATGCATAATGGCTCGTATTTGCCACACAAATAACTGCCCAGTTGGTGTTGCAAGCCAGGTATTAAGTCTTTTTTTTTTTTTTTAATTTTTTGACTTTGTACTAAATATTCTTTTGCCATGTCATTTGCTAAATACGAATCCATCCTAACATCTGTAATTCTACTGACAGAGAGAGGAGCTCCGTGCACGTTTTCCTGGAGTGCCTGGAGATCTAGTCAACTACTTTCTGTATGTTGCTGAGGAGGTGACCATCTGCTGGTGGCTTTTTGATGAATTTGAAATATGAAACCTAATATTAGCATTTTGAATCCATATAATCCATTCAACAACTATCGTACTCTACACAACTGACATTTTCATCTGATTATTGAGTAATTTGACCTTTGAATAATTCCAAACTTTCGTACTCCAAGGTTTAATAAAAGCATGTGGTTTGCGCTGAAGGTAAGAGGCATATTGGCACAACTGGGTTACGAGAAGATGGATGATATAATTGGACGAACAGAGTTACTAAGGCCAAGAGATGTCTCCTTAATGAAGACTCAACATCTTGATCTCAGTTACATTCTATCGGTATAATTTCAACCAACTTTCATCTGTATGCATTTCCTTATCTAGTCTGTGGTGTTTGTTTATTTAAATGTCATCTGCATAAATTTTTCACGCAATGTTGTTCTGGTTGTGTTTCAGAGTGTTGGGCTACCAAAGTGGAGCAGTACTGTTATTCGGAATCAGGATGTTCATTCTAATGGAACTGTTCTAGATGATGTTCTACTTTCTTATCCTGAGGTAACAATTTTATAAATTTCCTGCTGATAGAAAGATTATCACATCATATTTGATATGTACTAGATTTAGTTTCTTGAAATGATTCAATTCTCATGGCTGAGAATTGGCAACAGAAAGTCACATAGATGAGATTCAACAAAAGCTTATTTTCATCCATATTCAAGACTAACAAACTACTTTTCAAATTTCCCATGCCTAACTGTAAGGTGTGATATAACTTTTTTTTTTATCGGTAACAGAACCTTTATTAAAAGAGAAAAAAGGCAATAGGCACAAGAAAGAAAACATATAAAAGTATTATACCCTACCCACCAAAGCAAAAAAAAAGCCATACAAAACCACCCCAAAAACAAAAGATTACATAGATAGAAAACCGAACAAGACCACCCCTAAAAACAAAAGATGACATAGACAAACCCACCCATGGAGAAGCTCTATCCAACCCTTGTTTAGGCAAAGAGTCCGCTATACTATTGGCACGCCTCATCACATGACCAAAAGAGACGACCAAAGAGGAGGAGATCTTCTTCATTTTGTTAATGTGAAATTGGAACTTCCAAGGTCTAGAATTGGGCTTCCAGAGCCACCCCACCGCATTAGAAGAATCACTCTCCACCAACAGTGGGCCATGGAAAGAAGACGAAAAGATCCGAAGAGCTTCCAAAATAGCCAATACCTCCGCTTCATTGGAATCTCTAATCCCCCCATTTTTAGAGAACATAAGCAACACCTCACCCTTATCATTACGAAGCACCCCACCAATACCCACCGACCCTGGTTTGCCTCTCGCCGCACCATCAACATTAAATTTTAATATACCTGTAAGAGGAATCCAAAAAATGGACTTTTTTACTTTAGGAGCACCGCACCCCCATGCAAGCTTGCCAATTGTGAAACAAGTCTGACACTTGGAGATATCCAAAATCCTTCCTGACCAAAGCCCACTTGGCAATTGATATAATGCTACTGTTTATTGTTACATTTGCCTTTAGTATCGGCATCCTTGTGAGACCTGAGATAAATGACTTCCACTCAGATGCTCAGATAGTATTGTGAGAATGTTGGGGTATTGCTCACCTTTTTCCTTCTAATTTTCTTTGAAAAGATTACCTCTCCTTCCCGTTCCCTAGTGCTTATGAAGTCCCAAGGACCTAGAAGTTGTTTCACTATAGAATGAAGGTTACTGTCTTCTATACAAAACCAAGTTGTGATCTTTTCAATACGAAATTTAACAGTTTATTTTCTCTTAAGATCTTAAATCAATTTCTTTCACAAGTTGTTTGTACAATACTCATCATAAACGTTTCTTGAGAATTTGTGAATAGATTTTCCATACATGATGATGCAATCTTGCTTTAATTAAGAAGCACTAATCCAAAAGGAAGGGAAAAAAATAGCATACTCGCTTGCAAATGTCGCAGTTGATTTATTTGTCTAAGAAGAAACAAGGGGAAAATGCATCCAATCCTTTTTTTTTATCGGTAACAATAACTTTCAATCTTTCATTAACACAAGGGAAGGTACAGATGAACCAACACCCTACCAAGAAAAGGAACAGAAAAAAATGTGTAAAAGCATTATACCCACAATCCAAAAAAAAAAAAAAAAAACAAAGAAAAAGCCATTGAACTACGAAGTAAAACCAACAAAAGGAGAGGATCTCTCCACCATTTGCTTAGCCAAATAATCTGCAAAACTATTGGCCGGCAGCCCAACATGAATGAAATCCAACTCAATCATAGAGGAAAGCACGTTAATCTCCTTGAAGTAGAGAACTGAAACCTCCAAGGAGGCAAGGCACAAGATTGGATAAAACATCCAACCCTAGTTTCCTTGTATTTAAAGCCGAAATTGGATAAAATACATTAATAGGATGGGACATCCAGCCCTATTATGGTCATATATATCTATAGCGTAAAGAAGCTTTAGACACCATTAAACCATTTAACATGGGTTTAGATTTTATAATCTCAGTCTCAGCCATCAAAACGTAGTAAATAGTAAGGAATGTGACACAAAATAAAGGAATGAGTCTCAGTTGGCTATATTGACCAAACCGTATGCTAGGAATGTCCATAGGCTTGGACCACCACACACTGAAGCCAAAGGGGACCAATATCCTACGTGTGAATGGTGAACACCCTGCACTTCAATGGACCATAGGTCCCTCAAGTGTGCAAAATATGGGTTCCACCTAGGCCAGGCCCTCACTTCTTCTAAGCTTTCCTTGAGTTCTTGAACTTGGTTAGTTGTTCCTTTACAATGTGTATGGTTGAATCAGTTGCTATCAGTGTCTATGGGTTGAGAACAACCCAACAACGAGCTCATGCTTTCATCTTCAACGAACCAATTCAATAGGTTACTTCCTCATCCTATGGATCATTCCACAGAAACTTGCACTACGCAAGATATTCATTTTACCACTCAACTGGCATTGATAATGTCTTGTTCAAATTGCTCAGTTAGACCAATATGGGTCTTGGCCTTACCTCTCTTGCTTTTCCGACCTATTTTGATGGACATAGGTGTGAAAGGTAGCAAGGGAAGAAGAGACAATATTCTCTGTGAATTCGATGATCCCTTTGAGGGTCTCATTCTTTGATTATATAGATACAAGTTGCTATAAGTGTTACAGGAATTGAGGCAATTAGCTAAATTACAATCATTCTATTCTAATTAGATCTCCTAATAAGGCAGGAAATAAAATACATAGCTGTACAACCGATGCTTATTTTGACCCACAAGTTGGGCCTTTTCTGCCATGGGTTGTGACCCACTGACCCATTGGACCATGACCCACTAACCCACTTGACACCCCCCCTCAAATTGATGCGGGTGAATCAACGAGCATCAATTTGCCAACCAAGAACTGGTGACGTGGCCGAGGAAGTCCCTTGGTAAAAATATCAGCAATTTGAAGACTAGTAGGGACATGAGGAAGAGTGATGGCTTCACGCACAAAGGCATCACGTATGTAATGACAAGTTACTTCAATGTGCTTTGTGCGTTCATGGAAGACAGGATTTTCAGTAATCCGTATGGCACTGGTATTGTCAGCATGGAGAGGTGTGGGTCCAGATTGTGGAAATCCAAGCTCAGTAAGGAGACCCCGAAGCCAGATAATTTCAGAAGTGGCGGCCGACATCGCGCGATATTCGGCTTCTGTGGATGATTTGGAGACTTTATCTTGTTTCTTACACTTCCAAGAGATCAACGAGTCCCCTAAGAACATGCACCAGCCCGTGGTAGACCGTCGACTATCTGGGCAGCCAGCCCAGTCGGAGTAAGCGATGAGAGAAGTCGAATTGCCCACAGGAAAGAACAGGCCACGAGATGGTGTATGAAGAACATAGCGAAGAATGCGCCGCACAGCAACCAGGTGGAGATGGCGTGGTTGTGTCATGAACTGACTAACCAGATTCACCGCATATGAGATATCAGGCCGAGTGATAGTCAAATAGATCAAACTGCCGACCAAGCGGCGATACATTGTGGCATCAGGAAGAAGATCACCTGTATCTTGTGCGAGTTGAAGATTGGCCTCAACAGGAGTATCCACAGGAGTTGAGTTTTGAAGACCAGCCGTCTCAATGAGATCCATAGCATATTTGTGCTGATCGAGGATAAGACCTTTCGCGGACTGATGAACTTCAAGACCTAAAAAGTATGTGAGAGGCCCTAAGTCTTTCATAGGAAAAGATTCATGTAAGGAAGCTTGGAGATGAGTGATCATGCCAGAATCTGTCCCAGATATGATGATATCATCCACGTATACCAAGAGGACAGTAATCCCATTTGAGGAGTGATGCAGGAACATAGAAGGATCCGAGGCACTTTGAGAGAACTGTAGGTGAAGGAGAGCATCCCGAAATTTCTCAAACCAAGCGCGCGGAGCTTGCTTAAGACCATATAGAGAGCGTCGTAAGCGCGCACAATCACCTGCCGAGACACCCGCAACTCCTTGAGGAAGCCGCATATAGACTTCTTCCTTGAGATCGCCATGAAGGAAAGCATTCTTGACATCAAATTGATAAAGAGGCCATGAGTGGGAAGCAGCAATGGCCAGAACAGTCCGGATTGTGGTCATTTTTGCCACTGGAGCAAATGTTTCTTCATAGTCGATACCATATTCCTGTCGGTTGCCCAATGCGACTAACCGTGCTTTATAGCGATCCAACGAGCCATCGGCCTTAAGTTTGACGGAGAAAACCCATTTGCAACCGATAGGTCTTGCAGAGGAGGGGCATAGAACAATATCCCAAGTGTGATTCTGCTGCAGTGCATCTAATTCTTCGTGCATAGCCTTTCGCCAACAGTCATGCTTAACCGCCTGTGAGTAAGAAGTAGGAATAGTAATGGAAGAAAGGGTAGCAAGCAAGGAAGTGTGAGTGAACCCATATTTGTCTGGAGGCTTAGAGACACGAGTAGAGCGGCGAAGTGGAGGTGGAGGTGCAGCATCAGGGGATGAAGCGGGGGCAAGATCAGGTGCCGGCGAGGGATCCGGAGGGGGAGGCAGTTGTGGAACATCTTTGTGACGACGACGTTCATAAACAATTAGTGGAGAAGAGAGCGTGTCAGAAAAATCTGGTAGACGAGAAAATGAAGGTAAATCCGAGAAATGTGTAGAAAAAAACTTTTGATTTTCAAAAAAAGTAACATTTCGAGAAATTCTAATACGGTTGATCGCAGGATCAAAACATATATACCCCTTCTGGTGAGATGCGTAGCCAAGGAACGCACAGTTGGCTGACTGAGCTGTTAATTTGGTACGTTCAGTAGGAGGAAGATGAACAAAACACACACATCCAAAGATGCGCATGTGGGTGTAAGAAGGATCCTTATGAAAGAGACGAAGGTATGGTGTATGATTGTGGAGGCGAGAGGATGGTAAGCGATTGATTAAGTGAACCGCAGTGGCTAAGGCTTCGGGCCAAAATCTCGCGGGAACTGATGATTCTAAGAGAAGAGAACGAACAGTATCTAGAAGATGTCTGTTTTTTCGTTCTGCAACTCCGTTCTGTTGAGGGGTATAAGGGCACGATCGCTGCGATAAGATCCCGTGTTGTTGCAAAAAAGTTTGAAATTGATGAGACATATATTCCCCTCCAGAATCAGATCGGAGAATTTTTATGCGAGCAGAAAACTGATTTTCAACATATGCCAAAATTTTTTGAAAAACATCAAAGACTTCAGATTTAGTGTGCAAGAAATATACCCATGTGAATCTACTATGATCATCAATAAAAGTAACAAAATATTTGAACTGTGTGTGAGAGATTACCGGAGTAATCCCCCAGACATCACTATGAATAATGTCAAAGCAATTAGAAGCCATAGTAGAGTTTGAGGGAAAGGGAAGAACTTTGCTTTTTCCAAGTTTGCAAGCAGAACACTCATCAGAAATATGACTAAAAGAAATTGCATTTTTATTAAGACTACCAGTGTTTAACATCAAAGATAACAGTTTTGAATGAGGATGGCCTAATCTATTATGCCAGAGCCTCCAAACATCTTGCGGAGAAAAACATGAAAAAGCAGAAATCTGGTTATTCTGAGAGATAGGCATAACAAGAGGAAACAAGCGTCCACATTTAGGCCCCTTCGCGATCACCATCCCCGACACTGGATCCTGCACAACACAACCAGAGCGAGAAAAGGAAACATCACAATTATCATCAACAAGTTGTCCAACAGATAGACAGATAGAAGATTCGTGGTGAGGTGTGGAGATAGAAAGACATTTGTGAGAGGTAATGAATGAATGATATCACCAGTGGCTGTAATGGGAAGCTTTTGACCATCAGCAGTATGAACTTGCAAATTGCCATTGTATGGTTGCAGGTTAGTAAGATGAGAGGGGGAGGAGGTCATGTGATTGGAAGCTCCAGAATCAATAAACCATATGGAGGAGGAGGATTGGTGGTTACCTGAAATGCCAAGTGCAGAGAAGGCATTTATGATCATTTGTTGAATAAGCTCAGGGGTGATCTGAGGAGCAGTATTGGAGGCAGTAGGTGCTGAAGGCATGACCGGTGTTGAAGGACTGTCACTGGAAGTAGTAGCATCAGCAGCGTTGACATGATATGCCCGTGGAGTGCGATTCTGTGGTCGCCTTCTGCAATCACTAATGACGTGACCATTGGATTTGCAGTAATTACAAAACTTGGTCTTACACTGTGAAGCATAGTGTCCATAACTCTTACAGCCAAAACATTGGATTTTACTGAGATCCCGTGCAGGGGTTTGTCCTTTAGCAGTAGACGCAGGACTGTGGGAGACACCCGGGTTGTAACTGGCAATGGCAGGATATGCAACACTAGAAGAGGTTCCTGAGAACTGTTGCTTCAAAGCATGCTGAGTAAGCTGACTTTGTTCCTCTCGCAAGAGTTCATGAAGGCACTCATTCAGGGATGGAGATGGAACTCGGCTCATCAGATTAGAACGAATGATCTCATATTCGGATCTTAATTTCATGAGAAACTGATCTCGATGAGAAGTTGCCTGTAATTGTTGTATTTCAGAAAGAGCTGCCTCAGAGACATGGAGGTATTTGATTTCATCATACTCTGCCCACAGATTAAGAAAACCCGTATAATAGTCCTGGATGGAAGAAGTGCCTTGGGAATATTGAGCAATCTCCAGTTCAAGTTGGTATTGTCGGGCAGAATTCCCTTGGTGATACACTTGTTTCAGATATTCCCGCATCTCCTTGGATGTCTTGTACGGTTTGAGGTTCAAGATATATTGTGGTTCCACAGAACCAAGAATCCATGTTTTGATCTTGGCATCTTTGGTATTCCAAGAAAGAATTTTTTTCTCATCGTCCTTAGGTCGTGGATCCCATCCTTCAACTAGTCCCCACATCTCCTTTCCTTCAAGATATACTTGAAGTTGATAGGACCAGGAAGTATAATTTTTCCCATTAAATTTGATCAATGTAATTTCATGTTTATCCATGTCAGTAATCTTATCAGATCCCTTAAGACAGCACACAGCAGCAATAGAAGATAGCAGATGCAGTAACAGAAGAGTCCAAGTAGAACCAGACCACAGATTGCAAAAAATTGCACAAAAAAACAGCCCAGGCGACCAAAAAAATTGGAGTGATAGCCTGACGTGGGTCCCACAGAAAGATCTGAATGGTGATCAGACCAGTAGCTAGAGACTAGGAGAGAATTTCCTTTCCAGCAGTCCAAGTTTTATCCAGATCGGATCTGAATCAAAGATTTTGTACGGTGGTGATAAAAACTATTTAAAGAAAGTGATTAACCACAAGAAGGAGCAAACCGCCTACCTCTGCTCACTGAAAATTGCTGAAAAAATCTCTAAAATAACCAGGAATGATGGACGACCAAGGCTGGGGTGAAACTTGTGGACTGTGAGATGATCGTAGGTGGGCCACCAGTTGATCAGATGAAGAAACAGCCACGAGATGCCTCTGCAGAGCACAGATCCTTGATCTGAGTGAAGAAATCCTCAACCAATATCCTCAAATAATCACCAGAGGAAGCAGACGACCAGAATGGTTGCAATGGTTTGGCTTACTAATGTTGATCTAGGGTGGGCCACTTGTGATCACACCTTGATCTGACGACTTCCAATGCTTGGAAGATGAAGAAAAATACCCAGAGAGTCTCTCAGAGACTATGACAACTTCCAGCACTTGGAAGATGGCTCAGACACACATAGCTCTGATACCATGTGAAAGGTAGCAAGGGAAGAAGAGACAATATTCTCTGTGAATTCGATGATCCCTTTGAGGGTCTCATTCTTTGATTATATAGATACAAGTTGCTATAAGTGTTACAGGAATTGAGGCAATTAGCTAAATTACAATCATTCTATTCTAATTAGATCTCCTAATAAGGCAGGAAATAAAATACATAGTTGTACAACCGATGCTTATTTTGACCCACAAGTTGGGCCTTTTCTGCCATGGGTTGTGACCCACTGACCCATTGGACCATGACCCACTAACCCACTTGACAATAGGAACTGAGTTAAGGTGATGCGAAAAGAAGATAATTGGGTTTTCTTTGAGGGAAACCCAGCCTCCAAGAGATGATTTTTGGATAATCCTTCTACAGTCCTTCATTGGATTCTCATACAGCTAGAAATACCCTATTACAGCAGTTTCTTCCTACTGCATCAGTTACTTCCCACTACCTCAATGAAAGTAAACACACTAAAAACTAGCGATGCTCCTATTGACTACCAACACTCATAGATAGCAAGCAACATATTTAAAGACTACCTCAACCAGACCATAATAAACAACCCACAACTCACATACAACCTTTTCCCAATAACAATCCTAGAGGACCTAGACTCATTCAAGGAGTCTCCATGTTTCATGCATACATGGATTAAATGCACATAACAGATGACTAGAAATATACAGTCAGCTAGCAAGAGGAGGTCTCAGAGTGACACGATCTCCCAAATTATAAATCTTTGTTTTTCCATGTTGAACAAAAAGAACCCACTCGACCAAAAAAAAAAAGGCAAATTATTCTACCAGAACATGGTTTGCAATTGCTGAAGGGGATTCGGCATTGGGTGAAGGGAAATAGTGCTTACTCATGGAATTTTTTTTGGATTGTTTCTAGAAAATAAGAAAATTTACAAAGTAGCTTAATTTTCAGTGATTAGGAAATGGTATCATAGATGCGCTTAAAGAGAGTGTTCAGTGTTCAGTCAAAATGTATGCTTCTCTAAGACGAAGTTCTACCTGGTTTTATAAATTACTGTGCCACCTGATGCTCCCTGAGAGATAGCCAGTGGGCCCCACATGATCCATCCAAGCCTGTGATCCAAAGCCCCCTTCCCCCCAAACAAGTATGGCATGAATACCATGGGGTTTACACCGATCTGAACAGGGTGGACTGTTGGTTAAAAAACAAAGTGATTTTAAGACCATTGAGTTTGTGGGCCACAGTCAAGGGGTTAGGATGATTTGATTGACTTGAAATTTCATAAGTGGGGTGCTCTCACCTGAATCTTCCAATCCCCCACATCAGCCATGATGGGTGGGGCCCAAGGTGGCCCTCACCGTAGAAATTGAATATGAAAATTGTGACCACGCCTAATTTATTTATTTTTGAAAAAATAAATCCAAACAAAATTTAAATTTTGAACACAGCTTTGACATTATTAGTTTCAGTAATTCTTAAAGTGTGGTATGTGTTCTTCTAGATTTGTTTAAGCATTGGTATCTGTTAACACTATTGTATGACTTAATGGTGACCATGTCTGGTCTATTTGTTTCTTTTCTATAATATTGACTTTATTGTTTACAGATTTCTGAGGCAATTGGGAATGAGAAAGTTGTAAATAAAACCATAAAGATCTATAATATTGACCGTGCTGTGTGTGGCCGCATCGCTGGTGTGATTGCAAAGAAATATGGAGACACCGGTTTTGCGGGGCAACTGAACATTACGTAAGAATAGCTGGCATGAGGAAAGGATCAACATGTTTCGATTAAATTGTGATCTGAATGTTGATATTTTGAGAGCTCTAATGTCTCATCCTGTTTCCAGATTTTTGGGAAGTGCTGGACAATCATTTGGTTGTTTTCTAACTCCCGGAATGAACATTCGACTGGTGGGAGAAGCTAATGACTACGTAGGAAAGGTATGGACAATCCTCATTGTGTGTATTTATCCAATCCAATAAATTGATACTACCCAAAATGTCCTATTCCTTTTTTTAGGGTATGGCTGGTGGGGAGCTGGTAGTAACCCCTGTTGAAAGTACTGGATTTTGCCCAGAAGACGCAACCATTGTTGGGAACACTTGCCTGTATGGGGCAACGGGTGGTCAGGTCTTTGTTAGAGGAAAAGCTGGGGAGCGTTTTGCTGTGAGAAACTCTCTGGCTGAAGCAGTAGTTGAGGGGACGGGAGATCATTCTTGCGAGTATATGACAGGTGGTTGTGTCGTTATACTTGGGAAGTGAGTACCTTTCTACCCCAACCATTTCATCATTTTAAGAAATTGAGGGATGTAAGTTCGACATTTCTGTGTTTGGGCAGGGTGGGCAGGAATGTTGCTGCTGGCATGACCGGTGGTTTGGCATATATTCTTGATGAGGATGATACACTCATTCCAAAGGTTGGTGTCAATAGATTTTAATGCTTTCTTTAGCAGTTAAGACATGATTTCTGGAAGGAAGTGCGTTGAGATTTATGTTGCCTAGAAAATGAAATTATGTTTGTTTAACCTGTTCCATTATTTTGGTGCACTTAATTTTGAGTGCCTATAATTTTCCTACTTTCGTTTTTTATACAAGTTCCATGTAATTTGTATGTGGCTTTAAACCAGAGCTGATGTTTCATATGATAGCATGTTTGAATGACACTTGAAATTGCTAATGTAATGTTGCGGGCAATGTAGCATGCCAATAGATTATACCATGCCATGCTGTATTATATGGTTGCTTTAAATGAGTGCAGTGATGTAATGTGTCTGACACTAAAAATTAGTGTCAAGCAACACTCCTAGCATGTATGTAATGCCATGCCAGATAAGAAACTCCAAAAAGCTCACAGTGAACCATGTATACCATTTCAAGGCTAATATTTGGCCAGCATGGTGCTGCTACCCAGTCACTTTGTGGTAGCATAAGCATTGAGTACAGAAACTACTTTAGGGCCCAATTGTCCAGGTCCACGAAATAATGGAGTTGGAGGCCTGAAGCAACATCCTAAGAGAGTTTATTCTAATGTTGGGGCAGCATTATATGTGCAGATACATGGAGGATTTGCTGTTAGCATAATAATCTAATCCCTTGAGTCAAATGTTGCATTCAATTACAGTCTAAACATACTCTTGCTAACTGAACTAAAAAATTTAGTTGCTTCCCTTCTATATGCTATCATGTGCTTATTTTCATTTTGGACCGCACCTGACCCCTTTTTTTGGCACCTTGTAAATGGACAGATAAATAAGGAAATAGTTAAGACCCAGCGCGTGATTGCACCTGTGGGCCAGATGCAGCTGAAGAGCCTCATAGAAGCTCATGTGGTAAGATTAGACTGCTTGAACTTCTTGTATTAATTAGCCAATATTAAAATTAAAGCAATATGTGACTTGTTTATGAAGGACAAGATAAGGAGAACCAAAAAAGGCCTTTTATTTCTATTTAGTTAAAACCATAGCTAAGCAGTATGTGATTGTTTATGAAGGAAAAAACTGGGAGCACCAAAGGTTCTACCATTTTAAGAGAGTGGGATTCCTATCTTCCTCGGTTCTGGCAGTTGGTGCCCCCAAGTGAGGAAGACACCCCAGAGGCCTGTGCAGAGTTTGATAGTAGAGCAGCTGAACAGGTGACATTGCAGTCTGCACGACAATAACGCTGCCATGGCATGGAGGAGGAAATATAAGTGCTCATTGTGAATAGAAAACAAGATACCAAGTACAGATGAACTCAAACCTCTGTAGATACCAGCTGTGTAAGATGATAACCATTTCTTCTCTGAAGAAGAGAGAGTCGCATCAAATGGATTGGCAACTGCCCAAAATCTTGTTGTACTTCAATGTCAAATCTCATCAAGGGATGTGCCATGAAAGGGATAGGCGATGCATTCTTTTCCCACTTAACCAAGAAAAGTATTGCTTGCTCCCAAAAATTTTGGGGATGTTTTACGCATCATATTGGATGTATTCATCTTTTATGCATATGTAATTTGAGCTTTGTATGGTGATCCCTTCCAGTAAAAATAAGTCACAAGGTTTGCAGTCATGGACAACACATTGCCCAAATATGTATCCCAAACCCAAATGGATCTATTTTTGTTTCAATAAGGTTTTAACTGGTCCTGAGGTCAGGAAGCATGCTGCAGGGGACAGTCCATTCGTCCATCCATCAATATATATATCATTAAATATGTCTTAACCGTTTGCCTCAATATGGAAGACAGCAAACCGCCAAATTACACTCCAATTAGAAAAAAAGTAACCATTGGATTGTGTGAAAGATGTGGCCAAATTTTGAAAACCAAATTGGAGCTATTCACATAATTAGTCCAACGGTGGCAATCATTCTGATATGATATTTTGATGGTTTGATCTGATGCAACTGAATTGAGAATCTCACCTCCCTATCTAATGCATGCCCTCTCCGTACAAGTCATGTTTTTATTACTCACAGGGACCTTTATTTATACGATCTGGCAAAGCACGTATGATATTATTTTACAAATGTTTTGCATAGGAGAAGTATTACTTGCAATACCATGACAGACCCTCAACCTGACCGATGTCAGCAATTTATTTTCCAGATTCTTAGTATTTCATGGATAGCGATATCCAGGAGAAGATATTTCATCAAACTTAATTTTGCAATAGATTTCTGCACGTTCTTGTGGCCTATTGAAACTCCACATCAGAATAAGATGATGATCATGATGGTCCTACAATTCCTCCTATATATGCCAAACAAAAAGGTGCAAGGAAATGGCCCAGAATGCCTCAATGCATGTTTCACTCTCCTCTTTCTTTTTTTTCCGTTCTCAAGGCCAGCTGGTTTGAAATAAATGACTACTTACCACCCAAATTACTAATCTATAGGAAGACAAAATACTTCCCTCATCATCATCATCATCAAAGCTTTGTCCTAACTATGTTGGGGTTAGTTACATGAATTTTATTTCTCCGTTCCGATCTTTTTTTAGTCAAATCCTCATATAAGTTACCCATGAAAGTTAAATATTCCAAAAGGCCCCAAGGGGCATGCTCATCTCATTTTCTGCTGAAATGAAAATGGTTTCTGAGGTAGAATAGTTTTGTTGTTCCATGTCAACATTTTTCAAGGTTTCATTTTCGTTTTTTTTTAAAAAAAAAAAACAGGCAGTACTTCCAAGTGTCATTATTTTATGTGAATAATGAAACTAAAAAGGCCTCTTTTTATGTAGTTTCCTTCTTAATATTCGTTGTGGTGAACACTTTCCAAGATGAAATGTGCGTCCACGCTTATGGTAAACCTGGAGAAAAAGGTTTTTTACATCTTGACCATCTGCTTTCTTTTCTTTTCTTTCCCTTTTAAATTATGGAAAGTACCACTTAAAATATTAAAAAAAAAAAAAAAGGGAGTATGGCATAATGGTTTCTTTACCTCTTGGTTCCATTTGACAGAAACAAATGCAGCAGAAAGTTCACAAACAGGCCCAAAAAGGAATTGATAAAAGTGCCTTAAAATAGAGTGGAAAATGAAGGCCACGCGGCCCTACACATTTGGTGGTAAAGAAAATGTATCCAACAATATATAGTTTGCTTCCGATTATTTCAGCCTTATTGACCCCTGTTTCAAGAAGAAAGCAACGACACATGCATCCAGCAAAAAAACAAAGATGACAATATCATCATTAAAACTAAAAAAAAAACTCATAACTATGAGCTTTGGAACTCTGCTTCAGATGGAGTTCAATTTGTACAAAGCAATATGATATGATACGCTTTCAAGAGTTTCAGCATTATCATCAGATGAAATATACAGATCTTTTAGCCTAGATTGTAGAAATAACAGAAACTGTGATTTCAAGTTCGTTCAAAGGTGTTGCATTTCCCCTTCAGAGTACCTAGCCAATCTGCCAAGTGTTGCCCTGATTGTAGCCTCACAAGCTGCCTTCGATAGGGTATGAGTATATTCCTGAGACCTGCAATTGACCAAAGATGGTATTAAACACCGTAATCACTATTAACACAAAGCACATATGGTAACCCCATCATATGGAGTCCGGATCACCTATCGTATTTGTTATACATTCACCGTGACTGGGCCAATAATACTCCGCCACATCATCCAAAAATTTAGGTGACTCTTTCATCTGATTTTAACTTTCTAAACTTCAAAATCACCTAAATTTTTAGATGACGTGGCGGAGTATTATTGGTTCACTCACGGTGAAGATATAACAAATGCATTAGGTGATCCGAACTCCATCATATGTAGGACAATCCAAGTATAAAAATGACCATGCCATTATGATCATTTAGGGATAAAAAAAAAAAAATTCAAGATAACAGGAGGAGACTAAGGAAGCAGATTTCTTACTACAACACAAAGTGTTCCATTTGAAGAACGAAGATGATTACATGAGTACCTGTAATGCACATTGACCTATAAAGAAAAGCTGCATGAGTGTCTCCCTTCATGGTCATTCGAGGTTTCTCCAAGCATTCAAGAAAAGCTAGATCTGCCTTCAGAAGCTTAGCCTGATCATCTGTGTCGTAACCAATATCATGGCAATAGCAACAAAAATCTAGCCAGTCAATGGGGCGTTGGTCCCAAAGAGGAAGGCCATTATCTTTCCCACTTGACCAGTTTGGCCCACAATAATGTCCATAGCGTGGGAACAGCTGAGATAGAACCGCTCTCACACCTTTATGCCATGGAACCTTGGCAACATACGGTCTAAAGAGAGGGAGGGAACATCCAGATTCAATAGATCTATTCAACTTAGTGTACTGTTGCAATTCCCTGTTTATAGATGGCATTCGAAAGTTTCCCTTTGCACTATTAGCCCATGAACCAATTGTCTGGAGAGACTTCTTCCACAGCAGAATATTAGATATGCAATGTTGAAATGACTCCTTCACAGCGTGAATGGTCTTAGATTCAGGTTGCAAGTCCGCATTTGTGCGGAACCTGAAACGAGGTAGATAATTGGAGAAGCTGACATCCATCACGTAGATACTCAAGGAGTTACCAAGATGATATGATGTAGTGTCATAGATCCAGCACCCCTGAAAAAATAGATACCACATTGTCAAATGGACAGTTGATAGATAGCAACAAATTTTTGTTGACATTACTGGCTCAGGATGAAATTCTACATTAATGCACCCACGGCAACATTATAGTTAATCATATGTGTATAATTTTACTAAGGGGTCGAGCAATTTTGAGATGGAAATAACAATAAAAGCACCACATCCTTATTATGTGGACAGTTCTGCATAGATAATTCACATGGCCCAAACAAAAACTGAATAAACTACTCATTTGAATGACATAAATTTGGCAATGGATATGTTCTGGTCCTCAGTCTACAGAACAACGACACAAGTCATTGATCCATATTCCGAAAACCCACTGGAAGACTAAAGACGTGCACCAAGTTGATTAGAACAAGCTACATATTAGATGACTGGGCCATGAAAAACTAGGTCTTTGCCCTTGATGATTCTTGGGGTTGCTGATTTGCAGAATAACAAACTAGGACCTTCAGCAACCACTAAAGAGAGGAGGAAATAGTAACCCGCCCCCATTTTAGGCCTCTCAAACTATAGAAATTCCTTTCAGCATGTTACAGTTGTTGCAACTCATAAAGCCAGCCCGGATAGTTTGGGAGAGGTTGTGATGATGATGATGACGACGACGACGACAGCGATTACTACCAAAGAAAAATACTAGTCTTCCCATGACCAACTCCGCTTGGAATCTTTCCTCCAAGGCTCACCCCATAGTGCTAAAACTAGAAAATAAAAGGGAACGTTTACCATGCAACATCCAACAGAGACAGAGACTCCCCGAAGGCTTGAAAAAGAGGCAATTCCAATGTTCCTACCAGAGATGACTTTTATCCCAGACTCACCAGAGCCTAAGAAAACAGCACAAATGCACAAAGTCGGTTCTTAATTAAACCATGCTGCAGTCGCAGAAATCATCATGACACAACAACAACTCATCATCATCAAAATCATCATGACACCAACAACTCATCATCATCATCAACATGACACCATCATAATCATCATCATCATGTCAAATGTACTGTCCAAACCTCTCTAGGGTTGAAGGAAAAAAAAAAAACCTAATTTCCATGTCAAATATACTGTTAATTTCATTTCTCTCCATGAAATCAGCTGCAAATCCTACCATAGAATCTGGGTTGCATTCCAATCGCGACCAAACGCAATATAACACTAACCCAAATGCTCCCATCACATATAGAACCCATTCTGAGAAATAATTATCAGTGAAGTACCAAGTGTTCGATAAAAAGCCCGAGAGAAATCGAATCAGAAATCACAGAAGAGGGGATTACAATTAGGGTCATAAATCCAGTCATAATTACGAAGATCGAATAGAAAAAAAAAAAGGGTAAGAGAGAAGACATACCTGTAATCGATCCAATCCAAGGTGGGTAGAAGGAAGAGAGAGAGAGAGAGAGAGAGAGAGAGAGAGAGGAAATAAGAAGATTCTTATGATTTCCGTGGTCAGATAAGGAAAAAGAGGATATACCAGAATATATATACATAATCCTTTACTTGGATTGGATGAAAGAGAGGCAGTTCACAGGAAATAAGAAGATTCTTATGATTTCCGTACCAAGTCTTGCCAAAAGAGTTTGTTTTTACAAAAAGGCCCCTGTATTAGATAAAATGTTGGAGCCTTTTGAGGCTTCAGAAAAATAGAGGAGCCCTTTTGTAAAACACAAGAAAAAACTCTACTCCTCCTTTGTACTATTTAAGCTTGTTGAGGTTATCTTGAAATCAATTGAAATGGTACCAAACTTCACTGGAACTCAAAATATAATTTTTTTGAGATTGAGTCAGTTCACACCATAAATCCATTTTTGCACTTCACAGAAAGCATGTCAAAAATTTATTTTTATTTGTTTTTATTTTTATTTTTTTACTTTTCATGAGAAAAACGTGCTTGCATAAAAGAAACATGAACAGGAGGGTTTTTCTTTCCTTTTTTTTTATATATAGTGAAAAATCATTCCAAGATTTTCTACTTTATAGTCACGGTTGGCAACCGAATATTTAGGAAAAAGATTTTTTGTTTTCCTAAAATTATTATAAATCCATGTTTGGCAATTGTAAATTCCTGTGGGTTTGGGCGAATGAAGATCTTCATTTGTTAGGATTTTCTGATCCAACCACCCCCATAAGATTTAAAAATCCTCACTTAAGTGGATTTGCACATCAAATCCTGTTTTTCTCAGTCATATGCATCGATACACACCAATATTAATATGAAATCATCAACTATATAGATCACCAGTGAGGAATCCATGTTCCAGTGGTAGTGAAGAATCATCAGTTCTGCGGATTCCTCGCCTGTTACTAAACATGGTCTATGTGTGTAGAGGCATTGCAACTGAAAAAGGAAAATCTCATTGTAATTAGGATCGAAATCACTTACTCATGATTAAGTGGTGTTGGCATATATTAATTTCACTTTCATGCGTAAGAATTGATAAGTTGAAGATATCACTCTAGACCAATAGTCAAACCCAAAGATTTTGATAATTCCGTGTGTGTATATATATATAATCGAAATGTCCAAAAAAGGACCCCACCTGATGAATGGTTACTTACCATAGGCAAAACCTTAAGCCCATTCCAGATAATAAATAGACAATGGGCTTGCTTTTCAAATCTATTGTAGTGGAGTGGCTGCTCTAAATAAATATAAATAAAGCAAGATGGTTATTACATCATTTTTGCCTACGACTTACGACTTTAGGAGAGAATAACATGTTGACAACTTGACATGGAAGAGAAGGAAGCCCATTTGATGTTGGCTGCATTTTTATCCATTTTATTTCATTGGCTTGTGATTGGAGGAACAGACAGACAGAGAGATAGGCAGACAGACACTCCTGTGGTTAAAAATGCAAGGCGTCACTGTTGGACCACGTGTGAAGGGATCTCTCTTCCTGTAAGGGGGACCACTTTATGTGTGCTATCGCACATGTATGACTGGCTCTTTGCAGAGTGCAAACTCTCTCTTCCCATTCATGCTCTAGACATCTCAGCCTTCGATCTTCTTGGTTCCCATTTAGGCTTTCGGGCCCACCAGGTCTGTGTTTTAGTTTGGTTTTCTTCATCTTATTACATTCAAAAGTATTGAATTGATGAAGGTCTAATGGCCGCAGGGGTCATTATCATCAAAGCCATATTTTATTTTATTTTTTCAACTTGTTGAATAAAGGTGATTAGAACTTCACTTGCGGTCAGATCTAGTTCAGTTTTTTAACCTTTTTTTCAGAAAAAAAAAAAAAAAAAAGTTTAAAACCATTTATCATTAAAGATGGAGATTTGGGCACCTTTTCAAATCTCACTCCGTCACTCTTTTCATCTTTTAAAATCAATTCCACTTTCTAATATAACCCTGAAAAATGACAAATCATCCATTAAAAATTCGTTTCTCCTCGCAGGCTTTTTAGATATGAGAAATATTTTATCATGGCACAATCATTCTAAGCAATTAATTGTTCCCCAGGCAAAGGCCCCACCTTTTGTTTGCCCAATCCCATCTGCATAACAATCCTACCCACCACCCCATATATAATGATTTAGTCTCATTCTTTAACATAATTCAAATCTGATAATGATGCTACAGCAGTGGGATTTTGTCAAATAGCTGTAGTAAAGGGCTTTATATATAAAAGTAGCCTCGCATCAGCCAAACATGTGATGTGAGTATGATCCTCAAGTCAGGAAGTGACCATTTCCACATTAATACTAAAAACCAATCGTCAAGTTTGTTTCGGGCTGCTAAATAAAATCTTTAAGACAAATATTGTGCAAGACTTCTTATTTGGTAATTACACTATAACCACCAGGCCCTGGAGAGAGGACAGATTTTGAACCCATTATTTGTTTTAAGCATTGTACATTCTCCTAGACCTTGACATTGCAAGTGCAGATTTATAAAGATCATTTATCTGAATCTTACAACCGGCACACGAGTAACTTTATAAAGTAACCTTTATTGATGAGCAACGCCCCTAAACCACCACACAAACTGGACAATTCTAATCCATCTCCGCATTCATTGTTCCTCATAATTTTATTACTGCAAATTCCATCTATTAAGGCTGTTTTGATAACAAATTTTCATTGAGAGCTAGAATTTGCAAGTACGAAATTCCTCCTAGAATGTCTATTCCTGTAGCATAGCCCTTGAAACTAATGTTCAAAATAAGATTCTGGAGTTCCAGATCTCATCAAATCACTATCATTACAGCCGTGTCAAATGCATGGCTGGCTAAATGCTACTATTCGGAGTGAACTATAATACAAGTAGATTATGATTTGACAAGGTTTTTCTTCAACTACTAGCCATTAGCAACCGTGGTTTATCCAGCCACATTGAACTGCAAATGGCAAAGGAAAGCCAGAAGGGTAAATTGGAAATGCATTTGGCTGCCAGTCTAGAGCAACCACTGAAACTCTAGAGGGAACTAACATTTGGCAAATTCCAGGTGAGATCACCTGATAGGCTCCCCGTACTAGTTCAATAAAAACATCAGGGCTACAATCAAAGAGTCATACCTCTCTTGGCCTTGTGGTCCTACATACCAACCTGTAGATGGTTTACAAAATCGACGATTTGGAAAAACATAACCCACCAACCAAAAGCTAATACAGAGTGCTTGCAGATGAATAATGTAATTATTCTAAAAGTACAGAAATCCCAAGCTGCTAGCTTCTTCATCAGTTGTACGAAAGATAAGAATGAAGCTGGAAAAAAAAACAAATAATTTAAAGAAAAAACACAGCAAAGCTAAATTTACCCCAATCTTGACAAAAACAGCTCCCTCAAAGTAGACAAATCACATGCCCGATAAAAGGAAAAGAAATAATTCAAATAAAGGGGACAGAATTACACCAGATACACGCAGTATCATCAAGGATATACAAATGGCCGAGGCATTTATTAACAAAACATTCTCATCTTGGGCTGGTAGTCCATGGCGGTGATGCTTTGAACACCAATCCTTGAGAAGATGCTCCATAACTCGAGTCAAGGTTGTGAAGTTGTTCCATGAGTTGGGAGCGCCGCTCCTTGAAGAAATCGAGACGTGTTGTTAGTTCCACCAAAGCAGAGGAAGCAGTAGATGGATGCCTCTGCTGATAAAAGTTCACCCTTGTTACCATGTTGCCTAACATAATTAAATGCAGCTTGATGTTTAAGACATGGGGATAAAGACACGCTGGCACTTACCTCTGTTACCCTGGATGTGTTGTTGGGGATAGCAGAACTAACTGCAGAAAGCTCATCCAGAGAAATACTGGTAGATGCCTCTGCACTCTTGGTATCACTCAAACTCATTGAATCTATGCATGGCTTGCGTGCAGGCTGCTGCCTGTTATTGGCAGACGACAATATTTGCATCTTCATATTCTTCCAATCCACTGTTGATGAGCTTTCCTGTTTAGTTTTGCAATGACATGTAAGACATTGGGTAAAAGCACAAACAATGGCGGGTATATAAAAAGTAGAAACATATGGGATTGGCTTCTCTATCCATTAAACATTTTTCTAGGACTCATTTCATTGAGTTACCAATAGAAAAGGTAGAGAAAAATTAAACACAGGCTGTTTATATTCTGGCACGCAACTTAAGTGAGACATCTCAAATATGCTTAATGAATGACTCCCGACCTTTAGAAATCTAATACAAAAGACCATTCAAATCTTCAAACTTACAAGTGATGATAAACTTCCCTTGAACTAAGCGAACATAAAAGAAATTATTCACTTGAAAATAATACTAGTAAATGCAATGAAGAATCAACAGAGTTGACAACAGTATACAAAAAGTAAAAAAAAAAAAAAATCACTTTAGAACGTAGAAGCACATTGATTACTGGAATTAAAAAAATAAAATAAAATAGAAAAGTCGCGGTTTCTACTTTTCTTTCTAATATGCTCCACCATCATCTCATCAAATCCAATCCTGGGGCTGGCTTTGTGAGTTAAACGAGTTATCCATTTATTCCATCTTGAGGCCGAGTTCTGTGTCACCCCACAACCTATCATGTAGCTTTCCTATCATGTGGCTTTTGATGAAGTATTCATTGGCATCCATACATCAAACTTGCATCAATTTTATTCTTTGTACAAGAATTGTTTCAAGTCCACTTAGCACATGACCAAACCATCTCAAACAACATTTTTTAGTCTTAAGCTTGTTCCATTTCTATCCTCTCTTGTAACACAACACGTACATCTTGGCATCAGTGCCTCATCCACATAATTCATTGCCATTTCTTCATTGCCCAATATTCAGTTTCATATAACAATGCAAGTTAACTTTTGCCTCAAAATAAAAATTCTTGGAATTGAAGTGGGACTCAACAATCACCAAGCACCTCACTCTCTTGTCTCCACTTCATCTGCTATACATTTGTCCTAGTTACAATATATTTGGCAAAGCTCCACTTTTTTCTATAGTAGCTCTGAAGTATCAACTATCTAGGTCAAACATACTGTGCCATAATGATTTTCAATTTTCATCCAATCCACTTCCCTACTATGAACTATCAAATCATTGCTTGAATTCCATATATTCCTCGCTCTATTCTTTTCCAAAGCATTCATCTCAAAAGCCTCCTAAAGTTATAGCATGGTACTTGTTCGCTTTCTTGTCCAACACATGTGACAGTCAGGGACAACCTTGTCTGCCTGTTACCAACCCTACCTGGTTGGGGCTCCATGCAGCACTTTTGCATGATCTTGACACTCATTATTGCCCCTTCATACATCATATTAATCATCATCAAAGCCTTGTCCCAACACTGTCCCTTCGTACATCTCCTTTATAATCTTACTGTAACACATTATGGGTGCATTTCTTAGATATCTACCAAATTAACTACCCCAACACCCTATAAAAAACCCACTTGTATATTTTTCCTCCTCTCAACATATTCTTGAGTTGTTGCCTCAATAATAAAATTGCTTTCAGTTGCAAATCTACTAACATAAACCCAAACAGGTTCTTGGAAAAATTAGATTCTTGTCTCATACATTCCTTAATTACTTTCTCCCAAAGTTTCATTGATAGCTCAGGAATTTACACAATCATAAATATCCCTTTCACTTATATAGAAAGAATCATTCGACATGGTATCCTTTTGTTTTCTTCTTTCTAAAACATGACCACAAAACTCTTCCCCTGCTCCGCAAGCATTTTTCTAGTACTCAATTTTTATTAATTAGTTTGGTCAACCAAATGAAGGTATGGCATCAAGCCCAATACTCTATTCATCCTCATCTTTGCTTAAAGATTGTCTTTACTTTTCTATCAAATATTTTGCTATTCGACCCTTGAGATTTGGTTCTGATTAATGATCTATTTTCCCAGCATACTCTCAAAATGCAATACTATTATATGCCACCTAAACTGTTATCGTTCTTTCTTCTTCTTCTTTTTTAACGTATCGTTCTTGTTTTTCAATTCATTATCATTCTGTTTTTTATGTAGATAGAAGGAAAAAGGCCTTAGTGGATAAATTAAATAAAGATTTTTAAAAATGTCTCTTACCAATATAAAGCCAATCATCTTAGAGAAATACAACATTCAATGTGCCAATTTCACAAGGAAAAGGGAAGACCAAAAGGATAGTCTCAAAGACTACTCAGCCACCAGCATAAATCGATTTATAATTAAAAGATTTTTCTGAACTTCTGCTTCATGATCTATTTCCCCCCACATTCTCTAAGATGCAACAAAATTTTATTCCATGTAAATGGTTATTGTTCTTATATTTTATCCAAATCACTTTTTTATGTAGCTAGAAGAAAGGATAAGCAGAAAAATCAATTTAAAATCTTTTTTCTTGTAAAAAAATCTAAGAAAAACTCAAAACTCAGTGTGCCAGCATTACTGACAAGGAGAACGGGAGATCACAAGGATAGTCTCAAAGGCCCACTTAGGCACTCTGCATATCTTATAATTAAAACAATCAGGAAAGATATACAATAATACAATAGACTTACCTCGCTCCTTTGTTTTCTTTCATGGTTACAAAATGCAAGTGTCATATCAAAATCTTGTTGAAGAATCTTCCTGCCCATTAAAACATTAACATTTTACCACCCAAAACACAAAAGGGGTTTCATGAAGAGAAAAGTTAGATAAGGCTTTGAGCATCTTACTGTTGTGAGTGAAGACTTTGGACATGCTGATATCGATCACAAACATCAGAGAGCGACCCATAGGTATGTTGGCGCTGCTGGTTAAGCTGAAGATGCAGTTCCGCAACCTTCTGTTTCAACCTCGCTACATCTGCTTCAGCAAGGGCAATCTCCTCAAGCTCTGCCCTTGTCTTCAACATTGTGATAAGGCATAAGATGTCAAATGATAAACTATACTCATATAGGGCATGATAGAACTCAGTAAAAAGACGATGCATACCTTGGAATCCATACTACGCGAGCTAGAAAACTGTCCTGAAGACATGCTCAGACCAACTTCCAATGCAGCTCTAAGATCTCTCTCAGCTTGCAACTGCTCTTGCAATCTAGACACCTAGAAGTCGATATAAATTGTAATCAACATATGCCACCATTAAAGAAATTTACCAAAATGAAAAATCATTTCACAGGTTTTCACTAAATAAAAATCATTAGAAGAAACATTCAAAAAATAAAATAAATAAATAAATAGAAGAAAGATCATCAGAAGATGTTTAGGACAACTGTCACTACCATATTAGAACAGCCATATTAAAAGGAAATGCAATTATCATTCTTGTTGTATGTCTCATGTTCCTAACCATCAATAATTCCATTATATTCTCGACTTGCAAGCTCTCTCTGAACAAGACCCCCAGGAGAACCTCTTGATAAGAATTTACTGATGGCAAGGATGGGGCAGACAGACTGGCTAATCATTTGATTGTAAGATCTAAACAATGAAGTGAATTCAAGGATCAATATTGCAAACTGAAATAGAATAACAAAAAGATAGGACATATTCATGAGCCACTAGAGAAAAAACTCATTTCTTCGACTGGATCCTATCATCAATTTGCACTATGAGACCTTCCATAGATTTATAGCTCCTAGTGAGCACAAGTTAATTCGATTCGGAACCATTCATTATAAAGTTGCATGTTCGGGCCCCTTTATTCATGTCTAAGTTAGGGTTCAGACCTTCAATTTGAAGCTTGGTACAGATATAAGTACCTCTAAGCTAGACTCAAGTCGGGTACGAGTATGGGTCCCTAGTCCCTACTACGAATTCAGGCTCAGGTCTCTGGCCCAACCCATATACGGTAAAAATCAATGAACCCAAAGATTTGCAAGTAATACGAGCTGTTGCTCATTACTCTACTTCAGATGCAATATAAAACAAATGGGCTCCATAGGACAGCAATGACAGAAGCCATCCCAAACCAAACATTTATATTTCCATCTTTCTTATTTGAAAATTATAATCCATCTTCTAATTGACATGAATCCACCTCAGCCTTTAGCCTTAAAATACATGATAAAAGAAAAAAAGATCTCAAACAAAGATAATTAATCAGAAAGACATTTTTTGAATTAAGAGTAAAATAATGAATACATCTTGTTCAAGTGCCAAGCGGCGCTCATGCAAAGCTTGCTTTCTTCTCTCCAGACTTGCTTGCAAAATGGCATTCCCTTTGGCCTAATACATAAGATGGTCTAATACATGTTAGTAAAAGCTCATTGCTTCATGATCTCTAAAGGACCAGAACTCAAAGAAAGATCATTCCACCTCTTTTGCAATCCTATTGCGCAAGTCATTTTTGGTAATCTCAAGCCTTTGAATAGCAAGCCTGTACACAAATAATTGAATTATTCAAAATACAGAAAAGTTGCAATAAAAAACCTAGATTAGGCTATTCAATAAATGAAGAATTAACTGATAATAAAGAAGAATTAAAGTTCACAATAAAAGAGAGAAGTTGAAGTGCCGCGACAAAATGATTAGCAAGACTAACCTTGCATATTTTCCCGATTTTTCATGGGATCAAGTTATTCACAATATTAGTTGCAGTAAGTAGTATGGCTCATGTTCCGATGTAAACCAGGAAATTTTACTTGAGGGACAACTATGTTGAAAAGTGAGGGGCTATATATGAAAAAACAAGGGATTTCAACCAAGACGACTTATCTCTTAAGGTAAAAATGAAGGAATGCCGCTGATTAGATAAAAAGCAATAAAGTTGCCGACCTGTAGCCTAGCTTGATGGTTTAAACATTTGGTTGGAATCATCATGGGTTCGAAATACACCCACAAAACCTACCCACACACAAAATGGAAAAGAAAAGGAAAAAGAAAACTATGAGATTATCTGACAAAGATTCTCTATGTTCACCACCTACTGGGTTTGAGTCAAGTTGACATTTTGAATTTCATTGACCTCATCTCTATGTTTCATATGATAGTGATTAGTTAAGCAATATTCTAAAAGAGAGACTCGTCAAGAAAGTCGTTCACCATCAAGCTGAGTCGACTCGATTGAGCCAGACCAAGATTGCACCCTAGAGACCAAAAACCTTTAAAAAATGAAATTTTAAAAAGATCTAAAATTTAAAAAAAATAGTGTTTCGAATGTAATGATTTTAAGATTCATCATGTTTTGACTATCAATAGTGAATTAAGTATACACTTCTTTTCACTCAATCGAATAAAAAGTGCACTCGATCCACATAGTGGTTTTGATCCTCCAAATCAGCGCAAAAAGGTCCCAAACCAAAAGCCTCCCAAAGCTTCTCCCAAATAGGAAAACAAGGCAAATGAAATATGTATGTGTGTGTGTGGAACGAAAGCACAAATATGCCAAATACTCTGGAAATACAAGCAAAAAGGCTGGCCTCATGACCACTAAGTTAGGTAAGTAAACACTAACTCCTATTTTCTCGGCCATGACAACCCCAATAACAACAGTCAAACAACTCAATCAATGACACAAAAATCCCCAATATATCATGCACAACTGTACAATTGTATATATTGACAATCTTTGAATCACAAAGGGAAGAATGAACTGAAGTTCTTTTGAGAATGTATTAATTTCGTATATCTCCTCTTGGAGAATGATCACAACTATATATAGATTACAAACCTAAATTAAGCCTAAATCAAAGCTCTATACAAAAGGAAATTAGCTAATCACTTAACTAAGTTAGGAAAGAAACTAATTACATATTTACAGCCATATCAATTGTTGACTCAATCAAATCCACGAGACTTAAGAGGTTTGTTGGACTGATGGGCCTTGGGCCCCTTAATGGATCATGGGCCAAACTTAACATTGACAATCTTTGAATCACAAAGGGAAGAATGAACTGAAGTTCTTTTGAGAATGTATTAATTTCGTATATCTCCTCTTGGAGAATGATCACAACTATATATAGATTACAAACCTAAATTAAGCCTAAATCAAAGCTCTATACAAAAGGAAATTAGCTAATCACTTAACTAAGTTAGGAAAGAAACTAATTACATATTTACAGCCATATCAATTGTTGACTCAATCAAATCCACGAGACTTAAGAGGTTTGTTGGACTGATGGGCCTTGGGCCCCTTAATGGATCATGGGCCAAACTTAACACCCCCCCTCAAATTGATGCGGGAGAATCAACAAGCATCAATTTGCCAACCAAGAATTGATGACGTGGTCTGGGGAGACCTTTAGTAAAAATGTCAGCAAGTTGAAGTTCAGTGGAGACATGAGGAAGGCTGATGACATCACGCTTGAATTCATCACGGATGAAGTGTCGATCAACCTCGATGTGTTTAGTACGTTCATGAAAAATCGGATTCTCAGTAATCCGAATTGCACTCGTATTATCAGCATAGAGGGGGGTAGCGCCGTCGACAGGAAATCCAATGGCAGAGAGCAGACCGCGGAGCCAAAGTATTTCAGAACATGCAGCAGACATAGCTCGATACTCAGCCTCGGTAGAAGATCTGGAAACTTTGTCTTGTTTCTTGCATTTCCAGGAAATCAGACTATCACCCAAGAACATGCACCATCCTGTAGTGGATCGGCGAGTATCCAGACAACCGGCCCAATCAGCATCGGAATACGCTTTGAGAGAAATAGGATTAGCTGATGGAAAAAACAGTCCGCGAGACGGAGTACGAAGAAGGTACCGAATGATGCGACGAACAGCAGCCAGATCTTCTTGCATAGCCTGGTTCCAACATTTGTCCTGCACAGCCTGAGAATAGGATTGGGGAATGGAAGAAGATGACAAAGTGGCCATTAAGGAAGAATGGGAGAACCCATAGCGGTCGGGAGGGACCGAAATGCGAGAGGAGCGTCGCAAGGAAGGATGGCTAGATGGATCAAATGCCGGAGGTGGACCAGATGCAGGAGATAGAGCAGGAGGGGGATCCCTGGGAGGCGCTTCTTTGTTCCGTCTGTGATACACAAAGTTAGGATTAAAGCGAACAATTGAAGTGGTGTCCGAAAAACCAGGTAAAGACACTAAGGGTGATGAGTCAGGCGGTTCAATGTGTTTTTGAAAATAATACTGATGTTAAAAAAAAATTACATTCCTCGAGGTCCGCAAGCGACGAATGTGAGGATCGTAGCAAAGGAACCCTTTCTGGAAGGGGGCATAGCCTAAAAACACACATTGAGCAGATTGTGCGGTTAGTTTGGTCCGCTCAGAAGAAGGTAAGTGCACAAAACAAACAGAGCCGAAAACATGAAGATCATCATAAGATGGAGATGTCTGGTATAATCGGTAATATGGGCTCTGATTTTGAAGAGAGGTGGAAGGCAGACGATTGATAAGGTAAGCAGCTGTAGCTAGTGCCTCAATCCAAAAACGAGTAGGAACTGATGATTCAAGAAGAAGAGAACGGGTGACATCAAGCAAATGCCTATTTTTTCTTTCAGCAACTCCATTCTGCTGTGGAGTATAAGGACAAGTTCTCTGAGAAATAATGCCTTTGGTTTGCAAAAAATGTTGAAAATCAGAAGACACATATTCCCCACCCGAATCAGATCGCAAGATTTTGATGCAGGTGGAAAATTGATTCTCAACATAAGCTAAAAAAATTTTAAAAATGTTGAAAACATCAGATTTAGAATGCAAAAAATAAACCCATGTGAACCGACTGAAATCATCAATAAAAGTCACAAAATATTTGTAGTGAGCATGAGAAAGAGCTGGAGCAATTCCCCATACATCGCTATGAACCAAATCAAAACACCGAGTGCTATGTGAAGTGGAAATTGGAAAAGGAAGAATTTTGCTTTTTCCCATTTTACAAGCAGCACAATCAAAAGGAACACAAGAAGATAAGCCAATAGTTTTATTCAAACCAGAATTTAACATAAGGGACAAAACCTTGGAATTAGGGTGTCCGAGTTTTTTATGCCACAATTGGCAATTATCTCTAATAGAAAGACAAAACACATCATTGGCAATTCTAGTCCTAGAAAGATTAGAAAAATCCAGCGGAAACAAGCGTCCACACTTAGGTCCCCTCGCGATCTCCTTCCCGGACATCTGGTCCTGCACAACACAACCAGAAGAAGAAAAAGAGATGTTATAATTATTTTCAACAAGTTGCCCAACTGACAAAAGGTTTGAAGTTAAATTTGGACAAAGGAAAACATTTGTCAATGGGATTGGACCAGGGATGTCTCCAAGGGCAGTAATGGGAACAGTGCCGCCATTAGCAGTTTGGATCTGAAGATTACCATTATAGTTTGTCACATTGGAGAGAGAATGACTGGAATGAGTCATATGATTAGATGCCCCGGAATCAAGAAACCAAGTAGAAGATAGGGGTGAGGTACCTGAGAGACTGAAAGCAGAAAGGGCATTGACAATCATTTGCTGTACCAATTCAGGAGTCAGAGAAGAGGAGGACCCAGACTGTGAGGATGTAGATGTGGAAGCAGGCATAGCTGAAGAAGCAACATAAGCATGTGGAGTCGGAGACTGTGAAGGCGGATGCTGGAAAACCTGATGCTGGGGAGTTTGCTGCTGTGGAATCTGACGTTGAGGGCGGCGGCGACACTCAGAGATGATATGTCCCGATTTTTTGCAGTAGCGACAGACTTTCTGTTGGCATTGGGATGCAAGATGCCCAAATTGTTGACAGCTGTAGCATTGAGTTTTGCTCATGTCCCGAGGTGGAGGCTGAGAAGCCTTAGTAGCTGAAAACGCGACAGGATAGGTCTCAGCCTTATGTTGAGCTATATGAGCTGAGGTTGAAAGACGCTGTTCCTCGCGTAAGAGTTCATTCAGGCAGATATTTAAAGAAGGTAAAGGCATCCGATTCATCAGGGCCGATCGGACACTGTCATACTCAGGACGTAATTTCATTAAAAATTGATCCCGCTGACTAGAGGCCTGAAGATCACGAATCACGATCAGAACATCTGCAGCCACATCTGCATACTTAATACTATCATATTCCGACCAGAGGGTTCGAAATCCTGAATAGTAGTCTTGGATTGACAAGGTCCCTTGTGCATATTCAGAAATCGCACATTCAAGGTGAAACTGTCGTGCTGAGTTATCTTGATGGTATACTTGCTTCAGATATCCCCACATCTCTCTCGAGGTGGGGTAAGGTTTGAGGTTCATTAGCAGATGTTGTTCGACGGAACCCAGGATCCATGTTTTTATTTTAGCATCTTTAGTAAGCCAGGCGGATATCTTCTTCTCATCATCTGTTGGTTTGGGGTCGGACCCAGAAATATAGCCCCATAATTCCTTAGCCTCAAGGTAAATTTGGAATTGAAAGGACCAAGCGGGGTAATTTTTCCCGGTGAACCGGATCAAGTTAACCTCAGATTTTTCCATCTTTAATCAATGAAAAAAGGGAAAAAAAACAGCACAGAAAACCAGCAACAGTGAAGAGATGAAGGCTAAAAGATAAGAACACTTGTACTGTATGCAGAAACCAAGATCCGATCAACAGAGAAGATAAAAACAGCACAGAACCACAAAAATCACACAAAAAAACCCCAGGCGACCATGAATTTGGCCACTGTTCTTGTACGTGGGCCCCACTGATAGATCTAGACACAGATCAGAACACTGATCTGATGAAGCTGAGAAACTTGCCTTCTACTGAAAGAAGAATGATCGAAATCCACCACAGATCCAAGATTCTGGACGGTCCAGATGAAAACAATAATAAATTTCTAGATAATGACGAAACTGGGAAAATCACCAACCTGGGAGTGCTGAAAAATTGAGAAAAAATCTCCAATATTCCTAGAAGTTCCAGACGACCATGACTGGAAAGATTTCTGATGATGGTTTGATGATCAGAGGTGGGCCACCATGAAGATGGGATGACTCAGTGACGGAATTCCTTGAAACAGATCCCTGATCTGTCGATCTTCACAAGAGAGATTGATTTCTCTCTATCTTGAATGTCTTGATTCTATATCAAGATCAAGAACATGATTTTCTTGAACCCGCTCTGATACCATGACAATCTTTGAATCACAAAGGGAAGAATGAACTGAAGTTCTTTTGAGAATGTATTAATTTCGTATATCTCCTCTTGGAGAATGATCACAACTATATATAGATTACAAACCTAAATTAAGCCTAAATCAAAGCTCTATACAAAAGGAAATTAGCTAATCACTTAACTAAGTTAGGAAAGAAACTAATTACATATTTACAGCCATATCAATTGTTGACTCAATCAAATCCACGAGACTTAAGAGGTTTGTTGGACTGATGGGCCTTGGGCCCCTTAATGGATCATGGGCCAAACTTAACATATATGAACCACTTTGTCCCAGTAAGAAATGGGGCCGCTAACCATATAAAAATATGCACCCACTGCATATGTTGGAGCAATAATGTTTTAAAGAAAATCTAAACAGTAGATACTATAAGAAGCTAAGTAACATAGAACTGGTGAACTTACTCTTCTTCACCAGAAGAATCTACTGATTCCATGGACAGATTCTTTCTTGCCTACAGAAACAGAAGAAAAATATCAGCAAACCAGCATTTTATCTCCAGAGCTATATGAAGAAGGGGGTAAACTTTGTCCAATATATCATATTTCCAAGTGTTTTCTTATTGAACATTACATTACACTGTGCAGGCAAGAAAGACCAGTATATAGTGCACACAGATTCAAGTTCAATTCCAAGACCTAGATTCCCAAGTTGGATAAGCCTAACAAGAGCACCAGCCATGTTTTTGGATATTGTATTTCCAAGTTATCACATGGAAGGAAGCAATTTTTTCTATAAAGAGGAAAAAAATCCCAAAATACATTCCAAGGAAAAATATTCCAGAAATGTATTCTACGTTGCATGACATAAGTCATAGTGCAGTATATTCATTAAAAAAAATCAAAAGAGAAGCATTTAACTATATGTAACCAAGTAAACAAGCTCAACTTCCATATCATCAAATGAGAAATAAGGATTTTTCACATGATACAAAGTACATCACAGCAATCACCATAGAGATCATCTGTTCTATTTTTAGGGACATCTCTATGGATGCAAAAAGTTCAAAATACTCATAATTCCAGACGATCATTTCGAACATCAAAAGAACACTAATTGCAAGCAAGCATAAATATAGCTCCTAGCCACAAGAGAAAGAAACAGAACCAGGAAACATGTTGGGAAATGAAACCTTGAAGCACCCTTCAAGAAACATTTTCTAGAAGTGGAATGAAAGTAAGAAAATAGGTATTTGCAAGGGGGCATAAATTTCCTTGCAACTAGGAGCTAGCTCCATAGAAGGACAACAAACAACTTACACTGTTGCGACCCCAAAATGTTGACCGTTTGACATTGGAGTTCGAGCCATTTAGCTTATTTATGGGCTTCTCTGCAGATAGTTCAGGTCCAGCCACAGGTAAAGAAAGTCCTGGATCAATTGCTGACAAAATATCTCCCATTGACCGATGAGACTCGCTTGTAGGATGAATAATGGGAACATCATTTTCTGTTAATGAATTCTCATTACTTTTCTTCAATAAACCCTGCTCATTTAATTGAGCATGTGAATCTTTAACCGATTTCAGATTGGTCACTGAAGTCTGATTCTCTCCAGGTGAATCAATATCTGAATCATCACCGCCAAAAACCTGTACTCGAAAAATAATGACGCATATCATGCAACTCATATTAGAAAAATGTATTAGAAAAAAAATTCAGGGAAGAATACAAAGATTAGAGACATTTTTCAAGCAAAGAGCAAAGACCACATGACCAAGAAATATATTAGAATTACATTAAGTTAAACTTACCTCTATTTTAAAGTTGGTCAAAGAAAAGGTCTAAATTGGCCCAGATGAATATATTATTACAATCCTTAAGATACAGGATCGTGTAAAACAACCACTGCGTCCTAAAATTATATTAAACCACAAAACATGACAACTTGTCGTTTCAGACTTCAAAAGAAGACAAGGGATTGCACAAATTTATAGGGTGAATCAATCATCAAAAGCTAGTGACTACATAATCGCTTCTCAAATGACTCAAAAGGCCCATGGGGCCAGTACAAAATGTGGGCAGGATGTCATGCTGATAATACAATTTCAATGCATACAACATCTACTTCATTTTAAAGCAATATCACCCAAAAAAATCTAAAAATAAAATATAAAAATAGAAGAAGATTGCAGAAATCAAGACAGGACTCTGGAAAACAAAAGAACCACAAGTAGATTTCAAGATATCAACACTTCCTTTCAATAGGATTTACCACAGTTTGAGAGACAAACAGTAATCTACTACATATTAGCAGTTACTCAGGCAAGTAAAGAACTAATTTTCAACATAAGAACACATTGATTGTTTCAATAATTACTAAATTTATCCTAAAATGTGAACATCTATTTATGATTTCAAGAAATATTTTGCCAGAAGTAGTTTCAGCAAGACCCAGTTTTCAAAATGAAGATGGAGCTCTAGACAACCACAAAATCAAAAGAAAAATAGATGGTAAGAATTCTATAAAGTGTGCTCCCCCATATAGATTGGCTCCCAGAAAAAAAAAAAATTCATTTAATTGGTCAGAATCGCTAGAGAACAATGCCAACAATAATATCAAGAAAAACCACCATAAATTATCAATCAGCTATTGAAAAGATGTTTGGTGAAGTTTTTATATGAAAACAATGACAACCTTATAATCATAAAGGTCGCTGCCAGCATAACCACTGCTTTCACTCAATTTTCCACTGAGTACGCGTTCAGGATCACCATCTACCTCTGGATCAGCATCATTTTCAGCATCATGGTATCCATTATCTTTCATATCCAAATTTTCATCATCAGATGATTCCTCACTCCCACTATTTTCCGTATGAGAATCAGGTGAAACTGAGCATCTACGCAGATTGTCGTCCTGCAAAACAAAGGATTGAACATAAAATGCAAAACATTATTGGAGAAAACACAAAATATAAAGCAATGTTCACTTAATACAAGAGAAAAAAATTACAAAATTAAGCAGGTGAAGGTTGGAAGGAGAAAAAAAAAAGGCAAAAATGGGAAAGCTTCAGAAAACACAACACACATTATATAAGGATTGTAAAATGGGAAAATGAAAATAAATATAAATTAAAAGTAAGAGCAAATATTTATCCTTCAGAAATTGATACAGTTCATGTCATTGATGCATTAAAAAAGACCGGAAAATTAGGTAGCAATGCTGATTGGCTGCCTACGGCCTGCTTCACACTGTAATACAATACCCAAAAGTGCACTTAAAAACAGTAAATAGTCAAGCATAAATAATACTTCGAGAAGTTTGTAGCCTGAAATGTTAACATAGCAGCTACCAATGGTGCCACCTCTCTTACTACAAATAAAAAATGGAAGAGCAACAAAATGAAAGGAGATAAAGAGGACAGAGATGGTCGGATAGTCCACATTCACATCAAGTAATGAGTTGGGTAGAAATATAGCTTTCATAGGGGTGGAATGAAATGACAAATAGATTATGATAAACACCAGAGATTGTTTGCAATAAAGGTTAGCCTCTTGATGCAAGACAAACCCATGACCCCATGGGTCGAATGGTCTATTGGGCCCAGCCCATATGCACTTTTATTTTATTTTATTAGAGTTGTTATTTAATGGCTTATGTTTTAAGTATGAATGTTTAATCTCGACCGTAGGGATGTTTAGTTGGTCGAGATAAGTCCAAGGGTTTTTTAATTTTCTACTTAAAGCATTGTAAAGCCTTCAGCTTCATCAGATTATGATTAATGAAAGAAAATCTGAGTGCTTTGCTCTCTTGTGCAATCTCTCCTATAGTGGGAATGGCAAAGCCATGGTTCGAGACTCCGGGTGTGAAGCCCTTTATCCTTCCATCTCCCCCAACCCGGCCCACATTGTATGCCACTCCACATCACTTTTACTGCCAATCTATGCTCCCACTTGCGCAAGTTTTGCGGATGAGGAGTGACTCCATAATTAAGGGGCTTTCACACTGTTCTATACTGTATGGCTACACTGTTTTTTGTACCAATTTCATTTTTTGATTAATGACATCATTTCTTACCAAAGAAAAAACTCACGCAAACACATGAAACACTTCTTCTCACATTAACATATATATTGAAAAGAAAATTTCTTGATAGAATCATACATCAAAAATATTCTCGTACTCCTCCACAAGAGTTGTTATGATGGCCTGAGCATTGTTAGCTGCATTTGCTGCAGCCAGTAGCTGAGCAGAACTATCACCATTCATATCATAGTCATCCTCTAGTTCACATTCACCTGCCAAAAGTGGCCGCAATAACAAGGGTGCCATGCAAGCAGCAACAGCGGATGGAGTCATTCGATTCTCAGAAGTATGAGAAGCAATGATATGCATCATTTTCAAAATCCTGTGACAGATATCAAAAAAGTGATAAATTTAGAGTAAGGCATTCCACTCATTCAGGGGAAAATGAAGAAAAAATAAATAAATGAAAAAGGAATGCAAACTAAGATGAAGGGCAATGGTAATAGGAAGAAGGAACCTCAACTCATAATTTAAATGAGAAATTGTCTTATACTGTCATGAGTATTGTACTGACATCCCATTTGACCTATCAGGGCCCAGCTTTGTGCTTGATCCACCCAATTCATATTTCAATCCCAACGTCAGAGCAGTGGGTCCTCTCTGAGTAGGTACAGACATGAAAATCAGCAGTACAAATCTCTCCTAATAGACTGAAATTGGGCCAGTGCCTAGATGGGTGAGCGGTTTTTTTTTTTTTTTTTTCATCAAGCAAAAGTGAACTCCACATTGTTATGTCAGTGGTGAGATGTCATCAGTATGATAGCAACAGTACTGACAGCAATATAGGATCATTTCCCTTGATATATTTGTGACTCTTAAACATAAATCTACAATTGCTTATTGAGCATTTGTGTGTGCAACAACATATATGCATTCATCTGTAAATGTATACTGCATAGTGAAGACATATATAGCTCTGAACCCACACCCAGTTTACATGTATAAACTCTATGGACATAAATTTCGTTGAGGTGACATTTTTTTTTTCACTTCTACTGTACTTCTCTAATGTTTAATGTTTAAGGTTTGTTCATGGTTCCTTAAATATGTGGTGTTGTTCCACACTACTAAAAAAAATAAAAAATAAAAAAAAATAAAGATATGTGGCTGCAAATCTTGAGGTGACATTATCCAAAACAGCATTGTATGGCTGCAAATAGTGTAGCGCTTGATCATGATATTCCAGAAAGGAACAATGAAAACTTTTTTCCTGTTGAAATGGAACAATGATAACTTTAAGCACCACAGGAAAAAAAAAAGTGCCGGACCGAAAAGAAAAGGTTCAAATCTGAACCCAGACAACTCAAACTCCACCGTATCAAACTGGGAACACATGAAAATGTGATAGGCAATAACATATCTAAAGCTAGGAATGACCTCTGTAACAGACGCCGATTTGGTTCTGGAAATGTCTCACATATTGCAGAACGCATTGCATTAATCCGAGCTTCTTTTCGATCAATCCCTTATCAAATACAACACAGCAACAAATAATAATAGTGGTATAAAAAAAATTGCCAATTAAACAGTTCAGAGAAACCAATTCAACAAAAATGATTTAGTAAAGCGGAGCACCAAAAATAATATAAAGAAAATCCTGCAGAATCAACCTGAAATAATAGTGTGCAAATTTCATTTTATACACAACACCACAAATTGGCCTAGCAGATAAAAAAGAACAGCCAACAGTTAAGGTAAAATGGCTGGAAACCACTATAAAGATAGCTAATTTTCTTAATTGTTAAAATTAACAACCACAAGACAACATTAATTTTTTTATGATTGGAAATAAATGGTAATATCATTCTTGCGATCCATTTTTTTAACTCATTCACACTTGAATATTTACCTCTCCCAAATCCCTCACACGTAACAGAACTGGCTACTTGTCCCATCATATTTTGTCAGCTTGAAAGCAAAGCACAAGATTTCGTTGTTCCTTTTCTTATCAATAAAGCAAATCAGGAGAAGATTACAAAAAGGAGAAAATTAGAGAAATCCAACAAGAGATTCTGTGTTACATTTCAGCATCTGCAAAATATTAGTCTGTCAGGACATCGATATGAAATCTTGTGGGTCAGCTATATGAAATATATTTCTCCATTCTAGTCTATCCTGGGCCAAATTCTCAGCTATGTTGCACTTCACCAACTCTATCCTTACCACATCCATCCATGTCCTCTTTGGCCTAACCCTTTTACTTGAGGAGCCAGCAACAAGGCCTATCCTTTTCCGCGAGGGCCATCAGCCTAACTGGCATAGTTGCTAGCTTGCGTCAGACATGTCCAAACCATATCAAATGTCTCTTAATTTATCACTTATTAATGCTACCCTTAAATGCTCCATAATGCACTCATTTCTGATTGTCTTCCCCAGTTTTCTAATAAGATGATACATATTATATAGGAATTGATATATCTATTCAAACAAGACATACTCATAGAATCTATATATCTATTCAAACAAAACAAACTTATAGGGACTATATTCCATCATACTATCTAATATAGTTTTTTTATAAGTTCAAGAAATTTACAGGAAAATAAGATTACAAAAGGGGTTGTAAACCATATTGGAAGATATGACGATCAACTGCCTACAATCCAACGTCCTGCCAAGAGGTAAGTCTCACTGTTGGCCTACCAAGCAGAAAGTGAAAACAACACAGAATACTTGCTTTGAATCCTCAATTCACTTGGCAAGCTTACATTGTACCTGCCCATATAAAACAATAACATTTACCGAGTTCCCTTCCATGACAAAGAATTCAACCACATCAAAAATGTTACGGTCATAAATGGTTATAAGACTTAATTTGACGTGTTCCATCAGTCCTGGGGCTTTTGGAGTATTAGTTAGGTACATAACATTCGATATCAGAGCCAACATCCACGTCTCAAGTTAGAGTCACAGAAAGGGCTACTTGAAGTAGAGTGAGATTCACCTAAAAAAATAGAGAAAATGGATACCTACCACCAGAGTGAAAGCTGTCGCGGAGAGGGCTACCTGGAGCAGAGTGTGAGCCGTCCTAAGATGGGAAAAGGGCTAACTGCTGCCAGAGTGAGAGCCGCCGAGGACGTTGGCTGTGGAAGCATGGTGGGATGTTACCGTCCTAAATGGTTATAAGACTTAATTTGACGCATTCGATCAGTCCTGGGGCTTTTGGCGTATTGGCTAGGTACATAACAAAAAACTTCAGGACTGCTCTGTTTCTTATAGAGAAGTTAAAAAAATGATGTAATCGTTAACAACAGATGGTAAGTCAACAGATGATAGGTTCAAAGGTACAGTTTTAGCCCTAAAGAGTAAAATAAAATGTGCCTGACAACAAAAGCCTGTGCATAGGCATGGAAGCCATCAATATAAAACAGATGTTACAAGGCATTTTCCATGCACAAGAAGCTAAGATAACAAAACTGGGAAAAGGTAATATTATTATGAAATTCCACCAATGTATAACCAAAGATAATCTAGTGCACTACTTTGCATGTGAAAATAATAAGATTCTCAAAAGAAAGCAATAAAATAATCAACATGGAAATACGTAATTGATTTGCACGACAGCAGATGATGAAATAAGAAACAGAGATATTTTAAGAGATGTACATTAGTTAAACTTACTGTATGCCTCTAGTAATACAGTGCAACAGGAAGCAGGAACTGGAGATGATGGTAGTTCTCGGAGAACATGCTGCAAAACCAAATCAAAGAGTGAACTTGCAAGTTGCAACAAATGAAAAATAAAAGAACCATTGGCCTCATCAGAAAAATACAGATAATCCAATCATCAACAGACCAATACCTTGACGCAGTCACCAACAACATGGGCATCCTCGTCAGGACCAAATTCAGTCTTCCCTGTAAGTTAAAGAACCGCTACCGTTGAGAAGCATGAGACTTAAACAGGAAGTTTAAACAAATTGGAGTAAATGAGAGCATTTTAACAAATCCCTAAGATCTCAACTGTTATAAATGTTAGCAGTTCATGATAAAGGTATGGTCAATACACGGTTGTCAATGGCCAGGCTTGGTCCAGGCTGAAGTCACCCCAAGTCCAGCCCGTTTATATAATTATATTAAATATCGCTCGGCACTTCTAGCCACTTGTCAGGCCTAAACTCAGCCCTCGCAAGAAGTGTCCAGCCCAGCCCAGCCCTAAAAATATAGATAGATAGTTTAGTTGAAATTATTTATCTTTATTTTAAATGTCCATTTTAAAGCAAGTAGACATATAGGATCATCTGTTGGGAAGTCCCACATCCCACATCGCCCAAGTCCTAAGTTGGACAGGGCTTCATATACCTGTTTGGGCCTTCCACCTATCAGCTTAAGCTTTTGGGTTGGTATATGGTTTCTTACATGGTATTAGAGCTGATTTTAATCCCGTTATTCTTGTGTAGCCCACGTGGCCATTGTTCTTGTTTAGCCCACGTGGCAGGCCCGTCCATGAAATCTATTGGGTCTGCACGTGAGGGGGAGTGTTGGAAGTCCCACATCCCACATCGCCCAAGTTCTAAATTGGACAGTGCTTCATATACCTGTTTGGGCCTTCCACCTATCAGCTTAAGCTTTTGGGTTGGTATATGGTTTCTTACATCATCAACCGAAGTCACTTTTGGGCTTTATCATTTGCATAATCTAGTGTAAGGCATGAAACGAGAGAAGAGCTTAGTGGATTTGAATGGTCTAGGCAAGGCTCATAGGCCTGAAAATAAACTGGCTTGACTTTTTTCTTTTGAGCTTGCCCATGGACCTAAAACTATGTCCAAGCATGAACTATTCAAGCAAAAAGGTCCGCGGGCCAGGCCAGCTCAGCCCATGACCTAAGTCAAAGGGAAATTAGGATGAAGAACATCATAAGGAAAATGGAAGGAACCTTGTTCATATTCTTGAACTCTTCGATCGACCTCCTCAACATCTGCAGATTGCCGCAAGATTCCCTCCACATTTGTTCCTGTTGGAAAACCATAAGAAGCAAATGAATCCTGAGTGGTCAGAACATCTTAGACCTTGTAGAGAGACCTTTTTACAGTTTACTAGTGAAAAGACGTCAATAGAATGATACAGAAAATCTAGAAAACCAACAAGGAAATTCTGCACATCAGAACACTAGGGTCATCCAATTGATTGCTTCTTAATGAAAAATAGAGGCATTCAGAACTTCAACTGACTATGAGAGCATTCCATTCATCAAAAACTAAGTGTAAATCTGAATCTAGTCTGATTTAGGGGATCCCAGTGCCAGACTAGTGCAGTCATATCAGTCTTAAAAAATAAAATACAAATACAAATACAATAGAAAAAGGCTAGAAATGTGTAATCAAGTACAGAGATGTTTAGTTTTCTAGATACTAGCACGATATTTATCACTTCACATATATAATGGAAAGATTATTAAAAAATAAATAGCACAAATTTAAAAATATATAATCCTTACTTATAACTTAACACCCTACATTATTAATGAAATACCAAAACCACAAACCATAATATTAATTGAGCAATGAAGGCATGGCCGCATGGGGTCATGGGGACAACAAATACTTCAATATCACACCTCAAGCTGGCTCAAACATATCTTTTAGAATAATTGTCATAATCTTACTCCTCGTTGGATGATGAACCCAATCAGTAAAAATTAAAATTATCAAACAAATTTTACACAGCTAAATCCCCATACCATAGCTACACTGTCGCATTGATCACGAATCTTGTACCAATAGTTGTTTTGCTTACAAAAGAATAATAATGAAGAAAGAAAGAGAAGAAATAATAGGAAATGAGAAAGGAAGAGGAAGAATTTTTTATTTTTTTTTAATATTAGGAAGAGGAAGAATGTTAAGAGAGAGAGAGAGATGCACTTCAAGGAAAGTTCAGGGTTGATCATTCAACAGTGTGCTAGGCAACTAGCCATTTTATTTATATCAATAAAAATTACAATTTTACACACAAAAAAATCCCTGAAGTTCCATCACATCACACAAAATGATCCTCGACTTAAAAATTAGTCCATTATGATCACAACACCCCCGCCCAACCCAAAAAAAAAATAACAAGTTGGAGGATGAATATCTATTATCTACAATAACCAACTTGGAGAAATAACAAAATAAATGCATGTTTGAAACTCCTTTTGTAAGGAATTCAGCAACTTCATCTTTGGACCGAGCATACTTTCAACTAAATCTCCTTCCTTCCACTTTCTAGCGAATAAACCAAACCAAGCCTTTTCCCACTAAGTGAGGTCGGCTATATGGATTTGACGCCGCCAATCAAATCTGTTTAGGGCCATGTTCTCCGTTAGATCCATGTAGGCAAGGTCATGTTTAATAGTTTCTTTCCAACTTCTCTTGGGTCTCTCTCTCCCTCTCCTACTCCTGGTAATCTCCATGCTTTCACACCTTTTAACAGGTGCCTCCGTTGGGCGCCTTCTAACATGGCCGAACCATCTCAGTCGATTTTCTCTCATTTTATCTTGAATCGGTGTTATTCCTACTTTGCCCCTAATCTCCTCATTTCTAATCCTATCTCCTTGTAATCCCGCACATCCATCTTAGCATTCTCATCTCCGCAACTTCCATCTTCTTAACATGATTATGCTTTACTGCCCAATACTCTGATCCATATAACAACGCTGGACATACCGCTACCTTATAATACTTTCCTTTAACCTTGAGGGGGACTTTCCAATCACACAATACTCCCAAAGCACTCATCCATTTGGTCCACCCGGCCTGAACCTATGACTTACATCAATATCAATCTCTCCATCCTGTTGCACCATAGATCCAAGGTACCTAAAGTTTTCTTTCTCTACAATCTTTTGTGTGCCCAAACTTACTTCTACGTTACCAGGTGTCCTACTTTGAATAAACTTGCATTCCATATATTCCGTCTTGCATCGACTTAGCCTAAACCCTTTTGTCTCTAACGTTTTCCGCCACAATTCTAGCTTAGCATTCACTCATTCTCTCGTCTCATCCACTAACTTTCTAGCGAATAGTGGCAATCAATTTCAGTATCTTTTGTACACCCATGATATGCCAGATCTGAAGCAAGCCAATATGAACCATTGCCACGTTATCACAATGTAAAGTCACAAGACCATTTCTTGTAAATCTCAATTCTTTGATACAACGATAGCCCACATATGCCATTAGCCACAGCATGAGGCTCCATCTCCAAACAAGATCTAGTAAGAGACGGCGGCCACTTCTTACTCTTCCAAGACACGACACTCGCCTTGTTATCACAATGTAGTCTCATAAGTTCATTTCTTGCAAATCTCAACTCTTTGATACCAAGCGGTGAACACATATGCCATGAGCCATAGCTCGATAATCCATCTCCAAACTAGATCTAGTAACAAACAGCTCCTTACTCTTTCAACATATAACATTACTGCCGACCAAGGTGCTACACCCAGTAGATTTCCCATCTGATTTTAAACCAGCCCAGTATGCACCAATAAAACCTTCTTCTATGTTCAAATAACCATGACGTGAGAATACTCCTTGTTCCAGGGACCTCTTTAATTGCCTTAGAATGTGATGAGTGGCACGCAAATGATAAGTTCTTGGTGAATGCATGAACTACTTATCCTGCCTGCGTATGAGATGTCTAGCAGTCTGATAGTAAAGGCAGATAAGCTTACCGGCTTGCTGTATGAACCAGGATCATGCAACAACACACCACGATAAAGTTCAGTCCCTGACTTTGTTCTATAAATGCAGTTTATTTCAGACAAAACTAAGGGTAGTTGCATAGTTTATTTTCCACCTACCCACTAGGGGCACGTGGTTTACTAAGGCCCAAGCAAAAAAGAAAGGAGAAAATGGATGTGCATATAAATATATTTAGGTAAGTAGACAGTAAAAGAAATAAATACTGCATGACTGATTTGAGGCGAGAGAAATAAGCTTCAAATCTTATAGTTTCACACATGCACGTAAAACAATCTGCCCATGCCTCAAGCATTGCAGTTCTGCCTCAAACCCAAGGTGCAGCTTGAACCATACACATTGAATCCCAACAAAATAATAACCATATAAAGTGGATTACATGGGAAAAAACAGCTAAGCACTTAATTAATTAGAAAAAGGATATCATCAACCAATAAAAAGAATAACTTAATTTCAACACATTTGAGAAAAATCTCAGAAAGCCCTACAAGCACTGCATTAAAAAAAACAAATTAATTAGCGAACAAATTTCATGACTCACCAAACTTCTCAAGAAAGCGAAGAGCCTTCTCTAAGAAGGATGGGCTTCCATCAATATCTTCCAGGGCAAGCAAAATTGGCCTGCCAACAACCAATGACTTAACAGGGCGCTTGTCTCGCCCTGTATAAAAATAATAGAAAAATATAAAATAATCAGATGTAAAATTAAAAAAAAAACACTGCAAATCAACCCTGAATTTAAATGCTCATATAATCAGATAACCACAAATGTAATAGTGTAGTAGAAAAGCACAAACATTGTTGGAAGGATCCTTCAATTGTGTCAGTTGTGTCATTCCGAAAAATCCCATTGTGTCCCATCACAAGGGCAGCACTTGGCGCTTGAGCCAAAGCTTGTTCCAAGGCTGTTTTCCACTCATACAAATCCTCTGATGACTCCGCCTGGATTTTCAGAAACAAATATGAACAAACATCTAGGTAAATTTAAAAAAAAAAAAGTTGAACAATATATGAACAGAAAAAATCATGATGACAAAGTAAGGATACCCCCATCAAAGAAACAGAACACCAAACAGTTAGTGAAGCACCTTAAGGGTAAATGCACGCCCATCACGTCCATCAGGAAATAATACAGTCAATAGCTTTTTATCGTCCCTAACAACCACACTGCAAATTATGTGTTAATACATTAATCCAGATGATGAAACATGTTACAATACAAAATTTATCATGCATACCTTCCTGAATTATTTAAGTCAATACCGCCCAAAGTCAGATTTACTTCACCTCCTCTCTGAGGAAGTGCACTCTACAGGTCAAACAAATGATACTCGGTTCAATCACTAAGAAAACTACATTACATAGTTTGAACTTCAATAAGCGCAAGCAAAAATAGACATTATGGATGTAGCAATTATCGGCGACAGAATTTTACAGATACCAAAGTCTATGAATGTTTTAAAATGACCACATAAATTACAACAATGTAAGTGAATGGCTAGGACAATTTCAGATTACCACAATACAAGTAATTGAATAGCATATATATATATATATATATATAAATTGCTGGACATCATATAGGAAAGAAATTACAAAACAAATGCACAACTTTGTAACACATGTAAATTATCTTCAGAAACTTGTCAAAAGGCCAATATAAAATCAGGGCAGCAGAATGCATCACTTTTGACTGCGGTGCAGACTTGCATCACATCAATGAAGGGGCATAGATCTCAAGCAATATTTATGGCATTGCACAGAGACGTCTGGATGAATGATTGGTTCTTTTACTTCTGCTATAACTTGAGCCTCCAGTCCACTATGTATTGGTCCAACTCAGAAGTTTCTATATGATCTGGTCATAAAGCATTTTGAGAGGAAATTGGCAACTTGGAAGAGTCGGAATTTGTCTTCAGGAGACTAGCAAATTTCCCAGTGTATTCTTATCTAGCTTTTGATGCTTAGTGTGTGATAAGAGTCTTTTTTCTTTTTTGGAAAGGAAGTGTGATAAAAAGGGTTAGCAACACTCAATACGATTTTTGTGGAAGGATGAACTGGAAAAGACATCATCTGGTGAAGTGGAACAATGTTTGTGGTCCTCTCAATGAAGACCATCTTGCAGTTTACAGCTTGCATGAAGTCAATGTGTCACTTTTGGTTAAGTAGCTGGGGCACATGTGCCTACACGATAAGGGGCTCCAGAGAGATGTTTTTGCCTGGGCTAATGGTGGTTGGAGAGTACATGATGTTAATTATAGACAGTGCATATGGTATCTAGAGGGTTTTTCCTGGTGAATGAGCTTTTTTTTTTCCTTCTCTTTTTGCAGGACTCCAATAACGTGTTGGCAATGGCTGCCGAATCAGGTTTTGAGAAGATTTATGGTGCGGTAGATCCCCTTCATGTGATCAGTTTCCCAATCATTACGCTAGGGCATCAAATCCCAAATGATTTTTTATGAATTTATTGATCATATTGGAGGGAAATTGTTTGGTAATAGCTGCAGACCAGACCCACGGAACATGGGTCAAGCCACCAATTGCGCCCAGTCCACAGACCCAACAGGACAGCCACTTAATTAGGAGGTCTGAAATAGTTAGGAGTCTTTTAAGTTTAGCTTAATTTGAATTGTTCCAGCGAAATTTTAGGGAATTAGTTTCCTTTTAATTAGAAAAGATTCAGGAATTAGAATCCTATTAGGAAAGGGACATCCAACCCTTCCTATAAATATGTAACCCCTCCATCTAGAGGGGCACCTTTCATCATTCAATGAATTATTTTTTTTGTTTCAGTTTCTTATGGTTGTGAGTGGTGCTCTTTGATTGAGAGTGTTTGTCCGTGTGGAATTTCCTGAGGATTCAGCCAATCCCTATTTGGAGCTTAGTCGTTCTCATTGAATCCATTGAGGATTCGGCGAGATCATGTTGTGGAGTTGGTCTACTTTGTTCACGAATCGGAGACTGCATCAGTAGTTGAATTTATGCAGGAATCTCGTAGATTCAGAGATCCTAGGGCAAGAGGTGATGCAAAATGAGTTGCAGACAATATTTTTGCCAACTGCAGGAGATAACTACAGTAATTGGCAAGTTCATCATAGAGTAATTTTTTTGGTTAAATCATTTTATGTTACTCTTCATGGTTTAGGTTCTCTTTGAGCGCCCCCCAACCAAAAAACATTAAAAGAAAAACAAAAAACACCCAGCTTCTTGCATTTTGTGGACTGCGTTAACAACCAATTATCTTCAAAGCCAGGATCACACGATAGTAAATGGTTGCATTGCAAGCTGTAGAGTTTGCCAAGCATATGTTCGTCCACTATGCTTTTGCCAAGGAGGTTTGATGCTATTTCCTTAACCTTTGGGGTAAAACAGATGACACTGAGAACGGCGGAGGAATTATTTAAGGCCGGGCACTTCAGGTTTCTGACTTGTCGAGGAAGTCCTGCGAGGGCTCTGATTTTGTGTTGTTCTTTGGACATAATGGGAGGAACGCAATAATTAAACCTAGAAATATATAAGTAGGGGCTCGTAAGATGGCTCAGAGGGCAAAGTGGAAGGCTATCTCTTAGGCACTTGTTTGTAGGCCATTCAATAGGCTTAATCGTTTGGATTTATAGCTTGTTGGGACTGAACGTTTATCCATAGGTGGATCCACATCTTCTTATTCATTCTCTTCGATTCCTCCTCTTGAAGGATAAAAAGTTAATGTTGATGATGATGCTTCGAGTGAACTTCAGACAGCTGGGTGTGGCAGTTTGTTCCGAGTAGTGGCAATCAAGTTTGAAATTATTCAGAACCATTGAGGCATACTACAGCTAACAAGGCTGAATTTATGGATTTCTAAATAGGATATCAGCTGCTTAAGGAATCTGGTGAGGTTGGTGAGAATGCTTATTGTTCCATGCGATGGGTTCTTCTCGTTTTCCATGATAGCAAACAATACTATAGAAAGCAATTCAAGCACCAATAGTCATTTAAAGAGTATATAAATAAAACAGTCATATCAAGCAATGCTATTCAAGCAACTCAAATACAATCTTTGAAACAAACATTGACTACAACTGTTCAAGCACTCGGTACTTACAGGATCATTTTTGAAGAAAACCAGAGATGTACGAGTGAGGATGAACCAGCGCTTCTTCCATGATTTCCATCCTATTCCTGAAAAGTTATAAACAAAAGGTCCCACATCAATATCATAAGAACAAAAGCAATATAGAATTGGGTAGAGACAGATAATTGATTGGATGGAGACTAGATAGTGTTAAGAAGATGACACTTATTAAAAATGAGGACCACAAAATGTCAACACCCATTGGTCTTTCATATCATTTCAAGCAATGGATAGCAGAAGCAGGTTCATTTATGAGTCATCCATATAAGATATTTTAAGAACAAAAAAGAAAAGTTACAGCTGCGCCAGAGGAATTTGCTTAAAATAGTGACTCGAAGTCCTTCCTATGATTACGATGTATTACGTTGTAATCTATCAGGACACAATTGATAAAGAAGTACTGCACAATGATGTTGTAGTTTTACGTCACTAAGCATAGCATCATTTCTTTAGGGAACAGAATCCATAAAGGCCATCATTTTGTGATCTAAACCATTCACCTAGTAAACACACAATGGACAAGCCATGTCCTAAATCTCTCTGTAACCAGACAATACTAGCAAATGTTTTTTTTTTATCCTAAACAGAAAATGTATAGCAAATATGAGTAACATACAACACACTACTTAGTTACCAAGTTCACAGATAGACTAATTTGTAAGATGTTGGAGTTCACTATCAGATAATTATCACAGTCAACATTTCTTTATTAGTAACATTAGGTAGGTAACATAGTTTGCAATCCATTGGGTAGGTCCATTTAATTTGTCTTTAGGTTCATTTACTTGGCCTTGTGGTTCGCCCAATTTGTAGTTGGAGCTTACTTAATTCAATCAAAGAAAGAATGGTAACTTGAATTTCTTTTTCTTCTCCCGTCAATAAAGCTTGATTTAATTTGCATGGCTCATAGTCCAATTGTGTCCCCTCCTTCTCAACATTAGTGTCACATTCCTCTTCTAGTATGTATTGAACCCTCGATGACTTTAATAAAGCTTACAAATTGAATGTTCTATGAAATTATTAATATGAACCTTTTAATAAAGCCACATTTTTTTATAAACTAGAATAGGATTACAGGAAAATCCATACGAGATTGAACTAATTTGATCCAAATCATTAAGTAGATCAAATCAGTATCAAATTATTTAGTGAATATTTTTAAATTATCCAAATCATCAAGTTCAGAATTTGACATTCATTAGTACAAACATGAAACTACCTTCTAACCAATTGCATTGTACAAAAATGTGCAAAAAAGTTTGGCATACACATTCCATATGGCCAAAAAATAGAATTCTGAGATTTCCATATGAAAGTTAACTAGCTGGATTTGATTGACAAACTAGTTCAAATCAAATTGAACTACAGCCATATCAAATTTTTAAGCATATAAATGAACCAGCTTGCAATTTGACCCTAGTTCATAGAAGTGGGCAATTATGTGATAATGTGGAACCAATTTCGGATACCAGAATAAGCTCAGAGATAAGATAAGTCCACAATTAGCTTCATGTTCAGTCTCCTTGTCACTTAACATGCAGTGACAAGTGAAAACTAAGGATGGAGTTCCAAAAGCATAAAAAACAATTGATGAAAAACTAAAGAAAAAGAAGAATTTACTAACCTTTCGATGATATGAAAAGCGGGCCACTCTTGAAAACCTGTGGAGAAATAAGTTAGGAGGAGGTTAGGCAAGAAACCATACAAAACAATCGAAGTGTGCCCTAGCTGCAACCATACAAAACTAGCATGCACTACACAAACAGCCCAAAAACAGATAGTGCCATGAGAAATTCTTCCCTTGAATGAACTACGACTTATGCTAGAACCATTCCAAGAAAAGTCATAGCATCCTCAATGAGTGGAATATGCAAGAAATATTGGAGAGGTATGTTTGAGATTTCTTTTCTTCTATGCCAGAGATGTAGTGCCTCTTTGAGAGAGAGAGAGAGAGAGAGTAATGCTGAAGGGGTCAATTTGAGTGTACCTTTCTTCAAGAAGGATGGTCAGCCCTACCCAATCCCAGTCAGTGTAGAATACAATGATGAGTATAATAAAAGTCAGTGCTATTGAAATTCATTATACTACAAAGGAATTATGAAGTATCACTTACTTCGTAACATATTGAATCACTGAACATCCTTCTGCGGATAAATAGCACGGGAATTCATAGTCAAATGAGCTTCACTAAACAATTATTAAAGTGGTGAGAGGTGAAGGATTTAAAGTAGCGATGTAGATGGGAACACGACTTTCCTATGATTTGAATTACTATTGTGATGGCTGGGTATTCGTTTCCGACCTTCGATTGATTCAATTTCCATTAAAGGGGGGGTACTCACCTATAAAAGTACAAATACCTAGCATTCCTAGGAATTCAATCACACAAAACAAACAGGTCCCCAAGTATTTTGACCATCAAATCAAGTGCTTTATTATAATAAAAAAAAGGAACTTACATAATATGGATTAACCGAATCTCTTGTGAGCACCAAGTATTAGAAGTAGCACTAAGGAAATTAGACATCCATAAGATATGAACAGGTAGTTTCTCAGCCTGTCCAATTCTTTTCCCTACTAGAACCTCTTTAAAAAAAAATCCCCAACTTGTTTACAGTTTAAAATAGGTTTAAAAAATTTACAATCAAAGAAAACAGGTTGACATGAAAGACTTGAGAAATGCATACAGTGATGCACTATTACAAATCCCAGAATGATACGATGGAATGACATTCCAAACACTAGTTGAAGCGGTAAGATTTCTCAGCAAATCGTAAAGTACACTCCATAATCAGCTATCCTGATTATTCCAGTGTGTACTTTTTGTAAGGTTATTTGTTTTCCCCCTATTAATTACACACACGCCCGGTTAAAAAAGGAAGGGAAAAAAGTAAAAAGAAGTGATGAATTCTGTACAAAAAGAACAAATTTTAGATGTGAATCTAAATTGCCACACAACTCCAATCTACTTCGATCCATGATGCATCCAATCGAACAAATTCACAACTCCCCCCTTAATTCCAAACAAATCACAAAGCTGCTTCCACAAATCGATACTCACAACAACAAATCATCCGTAAAGAAGTACAGAACAGAATAAGGAAATGAGAATTCTCATCACGAAACAAAAAAAAAAAAAAAAAGGAACAACAGCCAAACTGGATAAAAACTACTTCAAAAATCAACAGAAGAAACAAGACCAATCAATCCAATACCGTGTTTGGAGGACCAGGTCCCGGGGGGCGCTTTAACGGTGCCAGCAAAGCCGACATCTCCAAGAACTAGGAAATCAAAATGGTGCTGTAATCCGCCCCAATCGACACAGATTACAAGCATCTCAGCCAACCAAATCCAAAATCCTCACCATCGCTCTTCACGCCATCAACGATCTATCATGTAAGGGCACTGATTAGGGTTTTAGCAGATCAATGAGAGAAGGAGATCTGAAGAAGGAAAGAGGAAGAGAGATGGGATTCCAAAGGCTAGGGTTTTGAGAGGACGGGAAGAAGACGACACCTGAAGCAAGCGCTCCCTCTCTCTCTCTCTCACCCTTTTTCAGTGGCGAATGTTGGCTTCTTGGAAAAGTTAGTGAGTAGATTAGGTAGCTAGTAAATGAAAAATTTTAGTGAGGAGTGTTGTAGTCTGGTGGCCCGCGATCACTGGAAAGGAGAGAGAGACTTGTGACCACGCACGTGCTGAGCGATGGCCTGGACACTTCACGTGACTTGCCTCGCACGTACGAAGCAACATGGGCAATTGGGAAACGTTGGGGGCGGATGAAGGAATTGGTGGGAGGTCAATCTCATTTTCAATTCTCAACCATCTGAAGTTATGATGATTTTGATGGTTCTACTTCTAACCACAATTGAGACATTAGATAGCGCTGTTCGTTTTAAAAATTAATGTAACGGTCGTATCAATGGATGGTGCGTTCTAGATGGTCTTGGCAGGTTTTAATCATGGTTTTGTTTATTCCTTGACAATTGACATTAGCATTAGGAGCGTTTTGGGGGTAGTTGCACTTGCCCCCATCAGAACTATATATTTAGGCCAGCCATCAGCTTTCAGAACCCACAAGAAAATCACGGGTCTATCCTAAAACCCACATGAAAATCGTCTAACAACCCATTTAAGCCTGCCTCGCTCAGACATAAATCATAGGTCCACCAATGCTCGCACTAATGAAGCACGTCGGGAAATTATCATAGGGCATAGCATCCATTAGAGTATTCGTGTTGAGGACCATGATGGGAGTGACATGGGCAGAGCTTTCCAAGGATGACCCCGAGCTAAAAGATTTAGTTGGTTTAGGATTGTGATTAGTTAACCATCCTCCCATATAACAGCGAAAAATGAAAATGAAAATCTCATTTGGTGGTAAAGATTTTACCATTTTACACAAAGGCAATTTTTCTGGCAAGACCACCCACATGTAATGAGTCCTTTCTATCTTACCACCTACCATGATCATGGCCATCACAAGTAGTGTCACCAAAGAGGACCACAACTTGTTGAGGTGAAGGCATATTACATCAGACCTTTCTCCTGCCAGTGGTTCATTTCTTTCCAAATTAATTTGTGGCATGCATCATCAGATGCACGGTTGTCATCTTTCACACATGAGTCATGATCTGGCACGTGTGTTGAGTCTAGTTTTGTTCCATACAGTGCTTTTACTTGGAAGCACCACGCTGGCGACGTTTTGTCGTGCACTGCCTTTCCCGAGTAACACTCGTACACGACCCTAGATCCCAGCGGTCGGTTACATACTCCAGCGTCACGGTACTAGCGAAGTGGTCTCACACTCTCACCTCGAATAACATGATCAAGACTCTTCTCAAAAGGGTCAATATATTGAATACTTGGAAGGAGAACCTGATCTATGTTTGTTGGCCAATTTCCAGAAGAACTACTTTTTTTATGTTTTGGTGGACTTCGTCATTCACTGGGCAGCCTGGTTGCTAGTCTTTTGTGGCCCCGCCTATGACCCAAATATGCTCATGCATTTTTTTATTATTAACTTGGATTAGGATAATTTATTTAATTTTTTTCAGCTATCGGATGATTTCCAATTTTTTGTGCTAAACTAATATCTCCGAACCCAAAGGGAAGTCGGTTAAACACCCCTATGGCTCTAAAGTGGTAACACTAGTAGACTCAACCTGCAATTCCTAAAAAATGGGGAGACCGATGATAGATGTCAAGACCTCTAGCTTTCGAAGAGGGAGAAACCGTGGTCCTAATTTCTCGGCCAACCCCTTGAGGTTTGATTATGATAAGTTGAGCAAATGCATATTAGTCATGATGCTTGACTTGCCCCAGACCATGCATGAAAAGCCTGTTTATCCTAATCAATCATCTATTTCGTATAATTGAAACTTTGAGTTCCAAGGGTGTGTTTGGTTGTATTATAATACGTAAGAACTAATAGTTGTAAATTTGATTTTGAATAAATAATAAAATATAAGTGGGTTATGATGGTATTTTATTTTTAGTTGTTTTATTATAGAATCTTTTTTACTTTTTATATGAGAAAATAAAAAAAAAATTGTATTTTAGTGGATAAAGGTAGTTACTTTTTTACTTTATTTTTTTTAAGATGAAGGGAGTTTTGAATTAAATTACTTTTAATGTGACATCTTATTTAAAAAATGGAAGCCTTACTTTTACTACGTTGGTAAAGTACCAGACTAGCCCTTGAATGATTTGAGGTTAAAGTGTGAATGATAAGAGGTGAGGTGATGGTGAAGGATATAAAGTATAAATGTAGATTAGATTTTGACTTCCTATGATTTGAAATGCTAGTTGATGGCCCGGCATCCCTTGATTCACTTCCCAATTTCTTGGATTTGGCAAAATTTTGTCTCTTGATCCTCATTTAGGTAATGCTCGTTCTTTTAAGAAGTGGAGTGAAATTGTGGAAGAGTAATATGCAAGACGCACACTTCACCTTCATTTAGCTGATCACAGCAATAAAGCCCCGGCTGCCAAAATATTTATCCGTACTCCTTAGCTACAAAAGACTATAGTCCATAAAACATTAATTAACTGATCTGTTTACTAATTGCTAACTTCTTATGTCACTTCAATTTACTTTAGCTGGTAAAAACAAACACATGTATACTCTATTGGAAAGTATATTTCTCCTTTACAAAGTCATTATCTTTCCCACTTATTTTACTTTTACTCTACAGTCTACATTGCTTTCTCAATAAAATGTCCAAGCATCGTCTCAACATCTTTTTGAAGGGTTTTGCTTTACAAGTAGGAGCCGGTAAACAGGGCTCACTTGGATGACTTGATGATTGAAAACTAACAATGTCATATGATCATTTAAATCATTAATCATATCCAAGGAATGAAAATTCAAAAACAGAGTCCCCCACGGAAGGCCATAAATGCACGTCGGTGTCGTGTATTAAATATTAATCACTTTATGAAGGCCCTAAGGCCCTGTTTAGATGCATGGTGAATTGAAGTATGGTGAGGTGGAGCATTAAATCAAAAGAGAATAAAATATAAGGTATTATTATGATGTTTTATTTTAAATTGTTTGATATATAATCTTTTTTACTTTTTGTATAGAAAAGTTGAATTTTTTTATCTTTTAGTGGATAAAGGAGGTTTCTTTTTTTACTTTTTTTTTTTAAATATAGAGGGAATGTCGAAATTGTGTACTTTTGATATGACCATTATCATTTATTGTCTGGATTCACTTCACTTCACTTTAATTTAATTAAGTGCCAAACACGCCCTAAAGCATTTCACCCCCTCTTTTGGTTAACAAATTCAAACAGATAAATACACAACTAATATGCTCTTTTTATATCTTTTTAATAAAAAAATCCCCTTAAACCTTTGTAAAATATCGGAGGGAACCAAATATTTGCTATCAACATTGGAGGCTCCCTTGTCTTTCCTTAAAGTTAAAAATATATATTGCCCTTATACATTTTTAGACGGTTCTTACTCTATTCCAAGTAGTCCTTTATGTCATTCAAATCTGAGATGTGGAGGTTGTATCTGATACCAAATGTTATAGACCTAACTAAAACACCAAAAGCCCCAAGACCGATAAAACGCATCATATTAAATCTTATAACCATTTAACACGGTAACGCTCTTCTTGATTCACTACTAAAATAGCACTCAAGGAAGAAGAAAATCTCGCAATATCATGGGAGACGTCATGTGTTATTGTATGATGAGGACAAAAAAGTGGAGGGAGATCCTTCCATGTTAATGTTGAAATTTTGGTCCCTCCATCATTATATAAAGGTTTAAGGGGTATTTTCTCATAAAAATTATCCTATTCTCTAACCACCACATTTTGTTTTCGTAATGATAGTGTCACGCCTAACCTTTGTTTTTTTTTTTTTTTCACCAACAAAGGTATCCAACCTCTTTAAGAACCGACTATTCCCATGGGTACTTGAAGTCCTGCCTTCACATCGCATTGGGTAAACAATGGCAGAGCCACATATGTTTGAGGAGGGGCACTTTTATTTTATTTTGCCATACTTGGGCTTTTGGACAATAAAGTGGCTATATTTGTCATTTTTCCCCTCCTCAAAAAGTCTTGAAGGTAGGTTTCTTGGATCAGCATGATGGACACGGATTAATTTTTTCCTACGTTGATGATTGTTGTACTTTTATTAGGGGTTAATTTTGTAGGGTACATTAATGGGTCAAGGCTTTTGTACCTTTTTCTTGTAGTTGTCCTTTTTTTTAATTTTCATTTTTAGATTTTGCTACATATTCTTTTCACCAGTTGTCCTTTTGAGTCCTTTCACTTTTTTTCCCTCCTACGTCTCCTTCGACATTTCATTGTTCTTGAAAGAAGCTACAACATGGAAGTTGTGATGAACACAATATTAGTAATCAATCATGTAGTTGGGATTTCAAATAAATTCTAAAATTGATTTGTCAAGATTTTTTATAGAATCAATAGGCTTAGGAGTTTATATATAATAGATTCGTGAAGACTGGTGATGGAACCAATGGACTTAGAACTTATGATTAGAGTTTTAGATAGGATGACTAAGAAGTTGTAAGGTTTTTTTTTTATTGGTTTAGAAGTTATAAGGTACAACATCCATTTGATCAATCACCACCAGTATATGATGATCCAATTCCAATAAAATATAATGAAAAATAATAGAAACTCCACATATCCATAAGACCCAAAATATGAGAAATCGTGGAGAAAATTTGGAAAAATTCCTCATTCGCGGAATCGAGTGGTTGATTGATGTATAACTTTTTAGGTTTATACAAATTTCTAATTAGTTTTCGGACATCTTTCATTTTGTGAGGGGTTTTAATTCCTCTTTTTTAATAAAATATAATTAGTATCCTATATAATAACTAATATTTTTTTTTTCTTTGGTTGTTAATAGAAAAGGAAATGTGGCTAAGTAATTATTGACATCATGTTAGTTGACAATCTTTGTCTCCGTGGGAGAAGTTAGTTGACAATCTTTGGCCCGGGAGAAATTTTTGGCTCCGCTATTGTGGGTAATTTAAGTTTTTGTCTAGGCAGATGGCCCTACGAAGAGGGTGTGAGTTCGAGTCTCATCCAACTTCACTTCATAGAATTTGAGATCCAACATTCAAATTTTAACGTGGCACACAAAATAGACAAACAATATTGGTAAAAGCAGGAAAGAGAAAAATTGATGTAATAAATAAAAAGAAATATTTTAAAAACTAAAACTTTAATGAAATATAAATTTCAATAAGATAAGTAAACAACAAGATTTAATTAATTAATATTTAAGAAGAAAGGAAAATGACAAAAAAAACCCAACGGGCAATAATAATAATAAAAAGAAGGAAGAAATATGAATGACATATAACATGAAAACAAACGAGAAACCTAAAATAGTAAAAGCAGTCTAAAACAGCGAGTAAAATCTAATTTATAACACACAACATCCCATTATCTAAACAAACAGAGAAAAAGGCAAGAAAATAGTTTTGCCAAAGCAAAAGTTAGAATAAAATGACAGTAAAAAAAGCAGTACTTGGTTTTAAGTGCTTTTAAATGGAAGAGAGTAGTGAATTGGATAATTACAAAAGAGTAAAATTAAACTTCTTTTTTAAAGCCAATGAGGAGTAAAGAAGAAATTAAAGCAGTCAATTCAGCAACTGCAAAATGGGTCTCTTCTTCAATTGTACTAGCACCATGGTAAAGGAACCCATTAACTACCAACCTATAGAAGGCAGAAAAGTAACAATTTATCAAAGGCTAAAACACACACATACACGCAAATGACCCTCTTCTATTTTTGTGTTTTGGCACCTACCTATTATGATCACCGGCTTGACTATTCAGTGTAATCTTAATCCGAGGCATCCAAGGGACCCACCATTGACTAGCAATTGCTTATCCCAATTCATGCTGTGAAAGGATATGATCATTGTTCTTATAATCACCATCTTCTTGGGAAGATGCCATTTGAGTTGACCACTGTCGCATATTGGAATCTGAGAGCTCCCTTGATGGGTTCTCTCGAGCTACCAGCTGCTAATAATGCACATAACTGCTAAATTACTTCAGGGCCTCTGTTAGATGGATATTAATTGAAATGGGTGTGGGATCAACTAAAAGAAGGATGCCAGTTAACCAGACAGTTGATGCAGTAATGTCATTGTTTCCATAGTATTGTTGGGCCATTTACATTGGGTAGAGTACAAGCTCAACATGAAAAGGTTGCATCTCATAGCTCAAATAAGGAAGGAATGTCCTGTCACAAAATGCTTGCACGTTTCAATGCTCTTGTATTTTATTCCTTCTTTTTATGTACTCTGTTGGTCCTACAGCTAAAAGTAATACCAAATTACCCATAATCATTTGGATAATGTAATGCGGCGAGTTTATGTCACTTGTATTTCAGACTTAATCATGATTTAGTTTTGGGGTATTACTTTCAATGACACATCATCTCTCTCTCTCTCTCTCTCTCTCTGATACAATGAGTTACTAGATATTTTTTTTTTTGGGTGACTCAATAGGGGAAAAGGCACGTGGATAGGTTAAATTGCAACATGATTTCATATATAATTTCATTGGTTGGGCGTGTTTTTCTCTATATCCTATAATTCCTAGCTCCTTTTTTTCTTCCTGGTATGATGAGCTACATTGTCCTGCTCTCTTGTTATGGTGGATTCCATGGTATTTTTGTCAATGCACCAAGTGAACCTCAATTTATGACTCGCGTTTCAATGACATCATGCTTTTTTATGTCACCTGTTCACCCATAATGTCTACCAATATCAACTGCTTGTCATTACACAAAGTGGACCTTTTATGTTTCACAACATGATTTTATGCAATTTAACTCCATCTGCTGGACCATGTGCTATCAAAATGTCAGTTCATGAATATAAGGTCTTATTAGATTAAGAGTAGCATTCGTGTTATTAGAAGCCATTGATAAAATGCAAAGCTAGTTATTGCGGATTGTGTTAGTTGTGATCAAACCAATGGCCTGGTAGTGGCCGATCAGGTGGTCGGTTAGTGCTGTTCAAGCTAGACCAAATTTATTTTGAGTATCACATAACACTTGGACATGAAATCACCATTCACATTGCATATAATGAGAATTATGGATTGATCAGTAGTGAATCATTAAGTGAATCTTCCGTGAGTCTTCACAGTCCTTCAGTCTTATGGATATTCAATTCGAGCCATTCATTGAGATCAAATGTCAAGGCTGGTGGTCTCATGCCGAAGTATGAACCAGATATGGTCTCAAATCCTGGGACACTGGGATGACAATGAGCCAGACTGGCCGTCAGGTTTCTTGGCTTAGCCCATGTGGCTGAGGCCTCTTGTTTTTTTTTTTCAGAAGTGGCCCAAGCCCATGTAATGACCAGGTTTGAAAATCATCAATGGAGAGTTACTTAGGTTTAGTTGTCTTGAATGGATCAAACATTAACCAAAATATCAGGCTTGAATAGAATGAATGGGTCACCTTGGCTTTTTTAGCAAATGGCCCAAGATAACAAGAAGCAGAGGAATTGGACTCGTTACGTTCATGACCTGAAGACTAGATGCAAATTCGCCAAGTGCAGGCTGCTGAGAAAGAGAACGTGGACCAGTAATTGTGTGAGTTTGTCTTTGACATGTTTTCACAGCAGCAAAGAGAATTAATTAATAAAACATGCGACTCAGTTTAATAGCCCCAAAACTTAAATAGGAGTGAAATTTAGCCCAAAAATAAATAGGGACAATGTGATTTTTTTCCTGCTCCAAATCCAACACATGCTCGCACACCCACAAACTCATGTTAAATGAAGTCCCTATCCAACAAAACAGGAAGAAATCAATTTCTGATTATACCTGGAGATAAGGAGATGCCTCACCACTTGACTATTAATGGGTAATGTGAGTTTTTTAGTTGTTTATAAATGTGAGCTATAGTTGCCCCATAAAATTCTCTGAGAGGCACACAAGTCATTAAGGTGCATTTCCATACGAAAACTTTTTGGAATTGATTTATGAAAACAGGTGAGCATAAAGATGGGAACCATTCATCTTGATGGCCTACTCCAGACACACCTTAGATAACTTTTATATAACTCTGAGGGGTAGTTCAGTTGATTAGGACCACGGTTTGTACCTGGAGGTAGGGAGTTTGAAAGTGTACTACTACACTAGGCCATAGGGGATTTTCCCGGATCCTTGTGGGCGTAGGGATTATTAAGGGCTGAGCAAAGAAGATGACTTTTATATGGGTCACATGTACAATTTACTGACTACTGCAGAGTTATGTAGTATACACACTCCATATCCCAGACAGGTCATTCCATTTCCACTAGCCCTCTTGTCACTGGACTGTCCCTGCTATTCAAGGGGATCCTGTGTCTGCAACTAAAAGAAACATAAAACTTAAAAAAAAAGGATGCATAATCCATCATCTACAGCTGACTAATTTGATTAATTCAAACCCTTTTAGGAACTACAGCACTCCACTTCAATGGGTTTTCAAGCCGCCTATGTATCACTCAGTCCGCCCACCACCCTTTACCTGTTCTCACCAATGCCTTGTAAAACACAGTAACTTGTAATAAAACATAAATACCTGCACCCTCCAAACCAATCCTCCTTTTCTTACTACCTACTTTCTCTCCATCCCAGCTTCTGCCCAACTTGCATGGATGATCATAGTTGGTAGGTTTAGTTTTCTACATCCATTTGACCGAAATTGATCTAAATAGATATCTGGGTGCTTGGTATGGTATTTTATGATTACTTGATTCAATTAGCTTTAAAGCATCTCTTTAAAAAAAAAAAAACAATTAAAAGGCAGTTTTCTTAAATGGACAAGATTTCTAACCCAATCAAATATATATTTTTTTCTTTGCTGTTTTACTGGCAATTTGTTGACTTTTTCAATACGACAATTTATAGATATATTTTTATGTACCCAAGCCAAGGGGCCTGAGACCCAAGAAAGAGCTCACATACACACCTGTGGTTTGAACCCTAAGCAGCGTGCTAAAAACTGCTGCTCCTTACAACTTGGGGTTGTAATGAGCGGTTCTTAACAATTTATAAGTATTAATTATATATTAGGACAAATTTACTTGTAGTTAACACACCTTGTAGGGCAATGGTGTGTTAAGTATGTGGGACCCTTTAGGACCCCACCATAAACCAACATACAGCCCTTATTTGTACCACACTTTTAAAGTAACAAGTTTCCTGTTTAGGACTGGAAGAAACATTGTGGCCCAATTAAAAAAGGGGTCCATATGAAAATAGGACTTGTAATCTATTTAGGAAAGGAAGAGCCCACACATCTATAAAAATAATATAAGAGGATTGCATCTAACTCTAAGCCACAATCTATCCGATAGCACACAAACCTCACTCAGATCGTCACGAAACGATCCGCCTTTAAAACATCCACTGCTCCAAGCTCTCTCAATCACTCTTTCCTTCCAGCTGTAGGGTTTCGTCTCCAAATCAAGTAAGATTCTTTCTTCCTTTTGTTTCCTAGTCTTCTTTTTGAGATTCCTCGCTTTCTTTTTTTTTTTTTTTTTTTTTCTAGGGTTGCGTATGCCTTCTTCTTTTCCGAAAGCGTCATCTCTTTCATTCTCCTTCTTCTTTAGATGAAATCTCAGTTCTAGAAGATTTTCTCCATCTTTCCGTTCTCCGAGTTGATTTGTTGTTTTGGTGTTGGTATCTATAATCCACTTCAAAGAAACCTATTTTACTTGTTTTGATTTGTTTCTTCACGTTTGTTTTGCAAGTTGTGATTTGCTGGATTTGGATTTCTAATCACACATATCTTTTATTCTGTTCCTTTTTTTTTTCTTTGAAGCTTGTTCATGGCTACCAAACGCATTCAGAAGGAACTTCAGGATTTACAGAGAGATCCTCCCATATCTTGCAGTGCAGGACCTGTTGGGGAGGACCTTTTTCACTGGCAAGCAACTATTATGGGGCCTACAGAGAGTCCCTTTGCTGGGGGTGTCTTTTTTGTTATGATTCATTTCCCTCCTGATTATCCCTTCAAGCCCCCCAAAGTCAACTTCCAGACCAAGGTGGTAGAACCTTCTGTTCTGAATGTTTTTTTTTGGGATAATTTGTTCTTCAGTAACCTATATTTTGATGCGATCCTTTGATATAAATTGTTCTTTAGTCACTAATGACTCGAGCTTTTGGTGTTTCCAGTTATTAACATCGTATCAAATTCAGGGTAGCGTGTTCGAATCCCTCGTCATTTAGCGTGTTTGAGCGTCCACGTGAAGGAATATAAATTGTTACGTAGTTCACTAATAGCTTGAGATTTTGGTGTTGTTGGTTATTAACATCTGATAGGAAAATTTATAATTCTATCCTTTCTCTAAATCTGCGCATTAGTTAGAGAGTTTGCTTGTTGCAGGGTAGCATATTGAGATGTGCTTTTTAAGATATGCGTGTTGTAGGATTCTAGTATTTCCATATGGAGAGCTTTCTTTATTGCTTTCTAGTTCACTTCCTTCATAGTTTCCAATGAGGCGATTTAAGCATTTCTGTTTATATATTTACGTTTTTATATGTTTCATCTTGGGAAGTAAATATTAGGTACTTATGTGATGAACTATATAGTAAATGCTGTGTGAGCCACATTCATCCCTGATTGGAGGGTGATGCTCACACATGCCATATATGGTAATTTGCTACAAAAAGTATCATCATCATTATCTTAGCCTTATTCCTTTGATCTAGCGCTGGGACTGCTGGGTTAATGAGTTAATGTCTTCTACACACTAGACGTGGTAAGATAAGAAGTGGTCTTTCTAACATAGTTGTTCTGGGTGATCTCTCTTTTTCACTCTCTCTCTCTCTCTCTCTCTCACTCTCACCCACACACTCGCTCACTGGATGAATGTTCATGTAAGTTGAGTGAGGACAAAGTAAAAGCAGGCTTGACTATCATACCATCATGGCCTAGTACTACTATTTTGGATTGCATTTGTAAGATTTGCTGTCTCTTTCCGATTTATTTGTATCCATGTTCACAGTTACTCAAGACTTTGACATGTTTTGTGTTGGTACTTCACCTAAGGTCCTAACTGTAGTACCATTGAAAAAAAAGGGTCTTAATTGTAATCTCCTCCTCGTAGTTCTTTTAACTACAAACCTTCAACATGTCATGCAGGGACAAATTTAGTCCCATGCACATGCTGACCTTGTCAAATAGTATTCCTTGATTTTTTTACCTATCATGTAACAGTGAAGATAATTAAAGATGATATGGTTACTACGCACAATTTTTTTTTGGAAAGGTTGGACAACGTAGTAACATTCTGAATAAATGAATGATTATGAAACTATCTTTGGATAAACAGCTCTTGAAATGAGATTTTCTTTTTCAATCCTTGTGAAGCAAAGCTCTCAACAATCATAAGTGGCACAACACAAAACCGAAGGGCATTCCCTTTCTTCCTTTTTGGGGTTACTCTTTTTACAGAACAAAGGGCTGTGGTTTTTTGGGTCCTATAGTACTATTTTAATGCTTCTGGTGTTGTTTTGATTGTCTCCATGCTCCTTACACTAGCACTGGTTGGACTAACACTGTTTCTCAAGCATTCCCTAATGTTGACTTCTGAAAAATGAATTTTATCTATCATGAAGCTGGTACCAATTTTTAAGATGTCATTGCGTGATTTACATCTTTTTTTCTTCTTCTTCTTCCAATTAGGAATGAAATCTTTTCATTTGATTCAAGAAAATTTATCATCATTTACTTTGGGGGCAATTAAATGTTTTTCGCTTCTGCCCATGGATTTTGCAGGTTTACCACCCGAACATAAACTCCAATGGCAGCATCTGCCTTGATATTCTCAAGGAGCAGTGGAGCCCTGCTCTGACAATCTCGAAGGTCCTACTCTCCATCTGCTCACTCCTTACCGATCCCAACCCAGATGATCCTCTTGTGCCTGAGATCGCACACATCTACAAGAGCCAGAGAAACCGGTATGAGGAAACAGCAAGGGCATGGACCCAGAAGTATGCTATGAACTGATGCGATTTCTGAATGTAAGAATCCCTTAAAAGCCAAACAGAAGGAAACAATCTCTATTTTGGGTAGAAACTTACGGTTGATGACAGTATGCAAGACCTGTTTGCTTTTGTAAATATTATTACATATAATTAAGAGGTTTGAGGCTACTTTACATGGATTTATCTTAATGACTTTGTGGTGTGTTGTATGCTTTGAGATCGTTCCTGTCTGTTTATCCCATAAGGAGGGTGGTTCACTGGTTTGGATTTGTGGATTATTTAGCTAGTGATGGGAAGATTTATTCCAGTTCTAGCAACGCAGACTAATGCAAGTCAGCCTTGCATGATGACCTTGTTAAGATGGTATGTATGGGAATTCATACCAGCGCCCCCTGATAGTGTGGGGGTTTGTGGATCAGCACTATGCCAAAGAGCATGGTTGACTTACAGAAGCTGCATATTCCACAAATCCCCTTTTTTTATTCAGTGAGCCAGTGGGGTTCCTCTTTCACATGGCGGTGCAATGTAATCATCTAAAAACGCCATGGTTGTATCTTTTGAATTCATTTTAACTTTAGATGATCTCTTATATATATAGAGAGGGTTTAGTTTTGGTGATCATTGTCACAAATATCAATCTTGGGATGGCGGGTAGATGAGAGGTTCATGACACCATCAAGATTGACAGATGTTGTAGTGATTTATTGTAGTGATTTAGCCCATGTCAGGAGTCTCTTTTAGTTTTAGGCACATCCCTTTGCAGGCCAAATGGGGATGCGGACATCTTGGCCAAAGATGGTGGGGGGGCCATCGTGTTCTTTGTTGTCCTTGCTTGCCATTGCCTTGACAATGGCCACAGATGGTGGTGCTGATTGTGAAGTCCCTCTTTGCCCCTTGTAACATTGACTCGCTTTTTTGTCCACCCTAATCTTAGGTTTCTACAAGAGCTTGTTGCAAAAAAATACTTCAAAAAATATAATTGTTTAGTGCAACTGTTGCTGTTAAGAGAGAGAGAGAGAGAGAGAGAGAGAGAGAGAGATCACATGACATGTTCCCATGGGAGGGGGTTCATTTTCAGCGACTTACATTTTTTTTCAAAGGTGGGCTCCACCATGGAGTGCCAACTTTTTCACTCATGACAGCCTGCCGGACCCTTCTTTCTTTGAACATAGAGATCAACTCACATCCATTGATGTGGATCAAGAAGTATGGGCCAAAACATGAAGTGGACGGTCAAGATGGATCCATAGGGATTCCACAAATTAATCATGCATTTTCTAAATTATTTGGAGATCAAAATCAGTCCCTAAAAGATCCAGTTGACCCAGTCCATCAAGTCTGACGTGACCCACAAAAATTCAATAGTTCAAAACATATGGATAGCAGTCCATTGGGTCTGACTCAACTGAATCAGGCCCAAATAAGGCCCAGTCAAGCTGGGACAGCACCTAAACATGTCAGTCAGACCTGGCGACCCATTCCAGGCATTTAGGCGGTCCCACATGGCCGTCTCATGGGCTCCAAAGACTACGATATGCAGATTTGTCTAGCTAGCCTGAAGTGTGTAGTTTTCCATCGATTAACCCAGAGGGGGTAGTGTAATCGGCTAGAATCACCGCTTAGGAACCTGAAGTCGCAGTTTTGAACTCGTGCTCTGTGTCGGGGGCAATTTCTCAGCTGAGCACCAACGGTAATCATGAGCTCCATTGACCCAGACGTGCAGAATATCTAGAACCATTACTATATGTTGAGATTTACATTTCCATCTGTGCTTTGTTTGAGTTGTTTCTTTGGGATTTTTTGGGAGTATTCATAAGTTATTTTACGGATTTTTGATGTTGTAAATAGTGAGAAGGTTGGACGTTTGGGACAGTCCATTACAAAATTGTATCATGCTGAACAAATTTCTGGAATTTTGTGGGACAGTCTGATTTGTGAATAGGGACTGCATCACTAAGTTTTCCTTGTCATTTGTCTTTCAGTCACTCCTAAACGTTCAATAAAGGGTTTTATTTTTTATTTTGTATTTTGTATTTTTATCATTGGTTTAGAATTTTTTTTTTTTTGCTAAAAGGAGGGTCTTATATTAAAAGAGGAACATGATTACAAAAGAGACCTTGCTCAGGCAATTGAATCTACAATATAACAAAGGAGGATGCCAAAATACATGAAACAGAGTTTCCAAAAGGGAGAATGCATCCGTCATGTAGTAGGCTGTTGCAAAAGGTGTTGCTCCTGGATTGGTGAATCATCACTCCTTCCCAGTAAATCCCATGGATTGGTGATGCATTGGCAGTGGTGGATCCATGATTCAAAATCACTGGGGGCACGCCTGGAAATTTTTTTTTGGGTTATTTATATGATTGCAAATGATTTTTTCTTCTTTTTTTCTTCATGCTTGAGAAAAAACAATGCACAAAAAAAGTAGTGGACCTTTTACATACACTATCAGATACACAGAAAGGTGCATTCAAAGACAGATAGTTCGTAGATTTCCACTGCATTGCAAATCATGCCTAGCAAGAACAAATAGTGTGCAGATTTACCCCAAACCTTTTATATGGAACAAATATAATATAATAATTTCAAGCAATAAAACAAGACATATTTATTTATCACAATTGTTCTCTACGAGTTTTCATTGGGGGGCCTGGTTCAATGTCACTGGGGGCCTAATTGATTTGGGCCTAACTTAGTATACATATTTTTTTTTTCCAAAAAGTCACTGGAGGGCTGGGCCCCCAGTGACTGTGAACTGCATCCGCCTCTGCCTGCAATAGCAGTTGGACATATTTAAACACACAAGAAGTATCCGAACATATATTAATTAAAGTTAATATTGGGCTACAAAAATCCATTGGGGGCCCAAAAATTTCATTGGAGTCTTATGGAAAAAATTAGTGGGCCCCACCAATATTAGAAATAAAATTTAGAAATCCACTGGGGGCCCAGGCCCCCAATGGATTTACACTCCATCCGCCACTGTGCATTGGTCTAGATTTTTCATGAGTTGGCCTACTGAAATTCTTATTAAACTCTTCTATAATTCTTTATTTTCTCTTTCTATTTCCCCCTCAGCCTACCATGTGGGGGTGGTTAGTTAGAGGGATTTTTGATAAAGAATTAGACTTGTTGGAGATTAATGTTATGACGTGAGATTTCGTCTACTCTTTTTTGACGTAAGAATTAAGAATTCTAAACGCACTTAGCCTTATGAATTTTCAGAATTCCAACATTCCAAATGCTAGAAAGTTCAAGCATTTGAAATTCTATTTGACGACAACATTTGAAATTCTCTTGAACACGAATTCTCACAAATTTTCCAAACAACCATAGGTGGCGAAAGTTAAAGAATCCTTCTTTTATATTATTTTATATTTTTAATGTCAGTCCATTTTCAAAAGAAACAATGGAGAAAAAAAAGTTGAGACAAAGCTGATATAATGGGTCGACCATGCCAAACAACAAAGTGTAGATAGATTTGACCATTTGACACATCGTTCATGACCTGAACACTAGATAGGTATGAAAATTAACTAGTGTCGCCTAAATTAGATAGAGACAAAAGGTAAACAAACATCAGCTTTTACATAGATTTCCACAACGTTGGGAGAAGAAAAAAAAGTGAAGCAAGGACTAAGATCTTCATTGCCAGTGCCAGTGGAATTGAAATTTGGCCTAAAAATGGACAGTTATAATTTGAGATTGAAGTTTATGAAGGTAAGCTATCACCGGCCCATAAATCAATTGATGTGAACCTTCAGCAGAAACATGGAGACCATTCATAAGATGGGCCACTCCATGCATACACCTAAAAATTTGTGGGTCACAACTAACATCTACACTCTACAGTAGATAAGCTAATCTCGAGCCTGTGGTCATGCTCATGGAGACCATTCAGGTCTCTTTCTTTATCATAATTTTGAATTTTGGCCACCTAAAAAGTCTCAAATGATGACTTTTAGGCCTGCTTTTTTTTATCATAATTCTTAGAATTCATGTATGGAGAAATTTCAAATTTTTCAAAAGTTGTTCATTTAAAGTGGAATTCAAAGTCCTTCCTCTGGGTGGAGCATTTGAAATTCCAACCAAATGCATTGAAAATAGAATTTCAAAAATTCCAAAAAGTCATTTGAGAATCTTTTAGGTGGCTGAAATTTAGAATTCTAATGGAAAAAACACAACATTTTAAATTCTAGGGGACATGATGTCAAATATCATGTTTAAAGAACCACAACATATTAAATTCTTGTCAATAATTCTCATAAAGAAAAGAGACCATTGAAATACTCAATCAAAATGAGCATTTAGAATTCATTGGAATTTTATTCTCTATGTATTTTGTTAAAATTTTCAATGCTCCTTCAAAAAGAGGAATTTAAAATTTCACTTCAAGGACATAGCGTTTGGAGAATTTAAAAATCTTCCCTTAAATTTCTGATAAAAAAAAACAAGGGTAAGTATTCCACCTTCCCCACTTCTCTTCCAATCTAAATGCGCACTTCTAACGTGGGAATTGCAGAAGGTAAAAAAACAAAAAAGCGTAAAAGATGGTAAACAAATTTGCTTAGAACAGCATGATTCTAAACATGTTTGTCAACTAGTCATTTAAAAACACATGGCATTCGAGAAGGCTATTTAGTCTTCATCTTCATCTTCCTCTCTATCACTATTTTCCACAAAGACACCCCTGCACTGCACCCACACATTGGACCCAGTTGCTAAGTTGATTTGAGTATATCTCACACCTTTTTTGGGTCCCCACAGCAATCAATCCACTTCAATCAGTCTCAGCCGAGAGAGCCGCCTCTTTTTATCACTTCCTCCCTCTCACGGTCTCACCCACCACCTACCTTTTACTCATTCCCATCCAAACCCAAGAAAAAAACCACCACACTAACTTTGAATACCAGAAACCTTTCTCTACTTCCAATCCAAATACATACATAGTAGAAATCTGATTCTCAATCGGATCTGAAAATTTAGAAGAAGAAGAAGAAGAAGAAGAAGTTTGAAATGGAAGTGAAGAGACGCACGGCTCGGTCTCTGGTACAGAGGCTGAATTCGGATTCTGAGCAGATCCGAACCCAAGCCCTTTGCGAGATCCGCCTCCTCTCCAAGCACGATCCGGACTCCCGCACCTACATCTCCGAGGCCGGCGCTATCCACCTTCTCCTCCACCTCCTCTACGCCTCCTCTCCGGCAGCCCAAGAGAACGCCATCGCCACCCTCCTCAACATCTCCATCTCCGACCGGGAGCCCCTCATGGCGACGCCAGGCCTCCTCGACGGCCTCTCCCACATCCTCCGCCACCCATCCTCCGCCGCCTCCTCCCAGAACGCCTCCGCCACCCTCTACAGCCTCCTTGTCGTCCAGGACTACCGCCCCATCATCGGCGCCAAGCCCCAAATCGTCTCCGCCCTCGTTGACATCCTCCGCAGCCACTCCTCACCCACCAGATCCATCAAAGACGCCCTCAAGGCGCTTTTCGGCATCGCCCTCTACCCTTTAAACCGCCCGAGGATAGTCGACCTCGGCGCCGTCCCCGCCCTCTTCTCCCTCGCCCTCAAGGACCGCAGCATCGGAATTATGGAGGACGCCACCGCCGTCATCGCCCAGATCGCCGGATGCTATGAGAGCATCGACGCCTTTCGAAAGGTATCCGGGGTGCCGGTCCTGGCGGACTTGTTGAATCCGGCGACTGGGTCGACCGCCCGGGTGCGGGAGAATTCGGTTGCAGCGCTGCTGAATTTGATTCAGTGCGGCGGAGAGAAGGCTATGGAAGATGTTAGGGAGATAGGGACCTCGGCCATTGGGGGAATAGCAGCTGTGGCTGAGAGTGGGAGCTCTAGAGCAAAGAGCAAGGCGAGCTCCTTGTTAAGCGTCCTCACGGCGAACAATGGCTTTGCAGCTTGAGTTCTTCTGGTTTGCTTGCTTTCTTCTTTCTTCCATTCTGTAACCAACATGTAAGATAATTCTTTTTCCCCCCTTTCTTCTGGTGCAGTATTGGATTTTAGAAAAAGCAACGTCCCTTGATAATGATGCATATATATACATGAAAATGGGCGATTTGGGAGTATTTCTGTTTGTTATAGTATTGTTCTGAATTGTATGGCTTCTGGAAACATGATATGATGATTAGTGAAACAAAACAATTTAGTCCTATAAAACCCCACAAAATATATGCCCAGAACCACTCCCATAGACCTGTAATAAATGCTTAACTGGTTCTTGAACATAAATCCCAGTAGTACTATTATAGAAGCTGTATTGGTGGATCCCGGCAGGTCGACTATTGCTTGAATTATCTGATTGGGAATTGAGCTGATGTTGAAAGAAATTGATGATTTTCTAAATCTTCCTCGCGTCTTTTAAGCCTTTATAGTAAGGCTATCAGCTACTTGATTTGCTTGCTTCTCTTCTATTATGAGGTGATTAATTCCAATGTTCAGACAAATTTTGCGCCTTAAGAGAGAGCCAGTGATTCTGCCTCTAATGGATGTGCTTTCATCACTCCTGATGAAAATGCTTTGACCAACTGACCATCTGTATCAGAAGCTATACCTCCAATACCCGCAGTCTTAGTAAAAGGAATGAAGGAACCATCAAAACTTAACTTAAAGCAGGATGGGAGATAATAAATTGCATGAAATTACTGTTACCGATAATAAAAAAAAATGGTAGCCTGGTCGCTCCTGTTCTTCATTTCTGGTCATGGTTATAATACGCTGAAATGCACATTAGTGATCTAGGTAATCCACATTCCACACAAATACATTGCAGAAAGAAATGACGGTGACTTGTGCCATTTTTGTAACTCCTGGAAGCAAGCCTTCAAATAGATATTGTTTCATTCAGAGTTATTTTCATTTTACATATCGAAGGGTTGGCAGGCCTGCATATGGAACCTGAATGGCTGACCATAAGAGGAGTTCTGTTGTATGATTGGTTGTCTTGACATTCTCTGCTATGTCTTGTTGTACTTGCAAGTTCCTAGAGGTTGATTCGAACATTGCCTTGGGCTCAGAAACTGCAAGTAAAAGTTCTGGGTCTAACGGTTTTCTGGGCTCAACCTTGTTGGAGCTTTTAGTGCCAGAGGAGTCCAGGGTTTCGATGGAGATTGAAGTCGGTTCTGACATTACTAAGATCTAGTTTTGTTGAGCCAATGGCTGGATATCAGTGTTTTTGACAATTAAGCACACTAATGGGGCTTTAAGTACAAACCCTTACAAAGATGCTAACAGGGTTTAATGTGGCAGGGGAGTTTGCTTTGTATTGGTTTGGGGTGTGTTCATAGGGTACAAGGTCTGGTTTTTGCAAGCTGATGTCCAGGTGCACTACCACGATGGGAATTCTCTCTTTGTAGATTCCTATTTGGACAGTTGCTACTTGGGAGTTCTCTGGGTTCTCGTTCTGTGGTGGAGAAAAACCATGTTATTCCCATTAACAAGAAAGATTCGCCCCATTACAGGGGTAATGTAAACATACAAGGCTATGGTTTGGGGTGGTTTTAGTACAAGGACATTTTCACAAGCATTTCAAGATTGTACATTTGTGCGTGTGAGCACTAAAAATTTTTCTTCACAGGTGAAGCAAATTTGGAGACTGAGATTTTTTGGAATTGATTGTGGTGTGGTTCTGGAGGCCAAAATGTTTTGGTTCAAGAGATAATCTGATCTCGGAGTCTTATGAATGTTGTTTTTGCCGAACAGATCCACTCACTTTCTACAGATGTGATCTAGATACCATTAAAGATGATCTTTTGTGGTAAAAAAGAACTATAAGTTAGATGAAGGCTTGTAAAAGGCAAGAATCCCATGTTTCTCACCCTCTTCACGGAGGGTGATACTTACGCTATGGGATTTTCATCCCATAAGTCATATCAATAGCATTCATGAGATTATCAGTAAGCTTTCACATTAAGATTTGAGGTGTCTGGTTTGAAAACCCACACTCGGCCCCGACTTGGCCATGGTCGAGTTGAGTCGGGTCAAGTTAGGCCTTTAGGGTTTCTTTATTAAAGCTAGTGAGGGTAAAGTCTCAAAAAACACTGGGGAAGACTGCCAACCCCACCGAGATGAACCAAGACGAGGCAGAAGCCCACGTCTTTAGGGCCGATTTCCGGGGCTAAGGAGGAGGTGGAGGTGGACCTAGAGAAAGGGAGAGTGTTGCAGATAATAGGAGACTTATAAACTAGGTTTTTGTTGGTGGTCTCTTCAAAAAATTCCTGGTGGAACTTGGAACTGTAATTTTGAAGGACTTGGATATCTGAGTAAGTATAGGAAAAGATATCAGAACTTAGACGAGTTATACACACGGAGATGCTGTAAATCCTCTTCGTTTGGAAATCCACTTGTTCAACCAGAAGGCAGAAGCCCAGGTCTTTAAGGCCAATTTCCAGGGCTTAGGAGGAGATGAAGGTGGAGCTGGAGAAAGGGAGAGTGTTGCAAATGATAGGAGACTTGGGAACTAGGTTTTTATTGACGGCTCATCGAGAATTCTGTTGGAACTCGGAATTATTGTTGTGAAGGACTTGGAAATCCAAGTAGGGATTAGAAAAGAAGTCAGAACCTAGCCAAGTTATACACATGGAGATGCTGTAAAGCCTCTTGTTCTTTATAATGTAGGATTCTTGGTTTCCATGTAGGGATTGGAAATCCTCTTGTTCTTATTCTCCAAGTAGAGACTGGAAAGATCTTTGGTTTATAGACTGAGAGATGAACCGAAAGGTAGAAGATATGATTGTTACAAGTAGGATTCAGCTGAGTATGATCCGACCTGACCGGACTCAGTGGTGACTGAGTCTGAGTTGACTTGGACTTGATTGGGCTTTCAAGCACTGGTATCAGAGTATGTAACCTCCCGGACTCTAGATACCATTCTTAGAGGTCAGCAAATTCTTGGTGGTGTGTTAATTGAAAAGTAGTGCATGAACTGGAGATATGGAGAATCCTTGTGACCTTGTGGACTAGGAAGTAGGAACCTTTTCACTACATGCATATGTTGTTGCCCTCGTTGAGATTTGGAAAAATAGGATATCCTTGTATCCCCCATCTCCACATTTCTTGCTTCTTGCCAGTGTCTGCCTGGTGGTTATTTCTAAGGATGCCAGAACATTAAGTGAGCAGTCTTCTTTCTTTACTTCAATTGGTGAAGCACAAAAGTATTGTTAGAGCGGAAGTCAGAGAATCAAAATTTATTTTATACATTTGCAATGACTAATCTGAGGATAAAATTATCGCATTTACAATTTGCAGATGTTACCACTTATCAGCTTACTTTATGATGTAAAGGTCGGGTTAGGGGCAATTAGGACATGATTTAAGTGCTTTGAGGCAGTCTTGAGCAAGTTTGATATCTCCAATAAAGGATCTTAGCTGCCTCCTGATATTGGTAAGCTGATGCTTGCAATTTCGCATACAGTAATAAAGGGGATGTAGACATCTTTTTTTGGTTGGAAAACGTCTCTGTTTCAGCAAAAGAAAGGCTCATAAGAGGACTCTTACTTGGTCAATTCTGTTATGCTTCAGAGGGACCCTTTTATTTGTGGACCTTCTATCTCCTTCAGAGGATGAATTAACATTGGGTCAATGCCAATTGGAATCTCCTTGACCATTTCGCGCCTGTTGTAAAGCTCCGAAATTCTTGTTATGTGGGGCTTGCAACTCAGGTTCAAGTTATTGGCCTTGCTGTTTTGGATCGTAGGAGAATCAATCGTCAATCTAGATTGCTTGATAGGTCTCATTTTCCCACAAATCAGCTTCCTTACATTTGCATAAGGCTCGTAGTCGTGGGATTTCTCCTTAATTATATTCAACACATTTTGCTATACGCCTACTTGCCCTCTTTAACTTAATTATTTCTAGGGAGATTTTCTTGGTATTTTGAGAATTAGAAATCTTCCCACTTGATACATGCTATTCACGATTCAAGACTTGGCAGATTCAACTTTAATTATTTCTAGGGAGGTTTTCTTGATATTTTGAGAAAGGCTAAAATGTTAGAAATCTTCCCACCTGATACATGCTATTCATGATCAAGTCAAGACTTGGCAGATTCAACTAAGGCCCAATTTTGTAGACTTCTATCAGGTTTCAGACAAAATAAAAAATAAAACAAGGACATATTCAAGGTACGAAAATTTAGCAGAAGACGCAAAAGATGAATTCGTATGCCAACAAGTGAGCCTTTGGAATCAGAAAGAAGTTGGATAATCCATTAATCAGGTTGCCCACTCTTATGGGTTTAGGATCTGGAAAACAAGAAATATGTTTTAACTACATTGTAGCCATTATAGAGGATCCAAGAGTGCAGTTGGGTTCCACTATTGGTGAAAGCGAGTGATATTGATGTCCGGATGAAATATAAAGATGGTTTGTCCCTCAATTCATTTGTAAATGAAAGCAAATCACAGTTCTTCCATGTTTTCATCCTGCATTCTACCGTCAGCTCTTATATCCTCCAGGCCATATAAACACTGTGACAAATTTTATCTCAAGTTCCTTGCTTTGGAATGTTCCAATCCCATGGTTACATCCATCATCTGCAGATTTCAATCTCCATCAGCTCTAATTTCAAACTCACCAAAGTTTTGTGGGTACTCTAATTGATCATGCAAAATTTACAGTCACCAGGCGCATTCAAAGATTAAGAATTGGGTAGCTTTGAGGTCCTCGAAGTAATACTTATAGTGATTATATGGATTTTATTTTTATGGACGCAAGTGCTTCGAGTTGGAAGACCTTAGCTAACTCTGTGTCCTCCATGATTGTCATGCTTTTGAGTGGTCTTCCTACCGTTCCGGACGTTTATCATAATATTATATTCATAAAATCTTATACACTTGCATAAGTAAGATTAATTGCACCGTGTGGTCAAATAAGTTTAAATCTAACTTTTAGGTGCACACAATAGTCTATGAATATCCAAACCATTCATAAAGATGTCTTTGTTTTGTATTTGCCTATGTAAATCTATGACTTGCATTGGAACATTTTTCAGAAAGTGCAGTTGAATCACCTGTTAATCATATTTTCTTAATAAAATCACATATTTCATAATACGATGAAAATAGGGTCATAACTTCAATCCTTCCTGTATTATTGGTTGGGTCACTCTCCTCCATGTTTCAAATTAATTGGAGTAATAAAATGGTGAAGACTGGTCAAACCCAAGCTCTAGCTTGGCATGTTTATGATGGCACGCAAGATTAAGCTCAAGTTGAGCTAAAGCTGGGGATTAAGGAGCCAAGATTGACTTGGACCTATCTCAGAGCTGAGCTTGTTTGCACCTAAGACGGATCCCATTACTCATAAAGTACCAATTAATTGGATGGATTAGGTGATGGAAGGCTGGGATCCTTATACCACGTGACATGGATACTAATAGATTAAAGGATTTGGTTGGATGAAAGTTGGAGAACCCATACATTGAAAAAGGAACTGCAACAACCCTTGTGTGGGAAAGTAAGCCCTCATGATACTGTCTGGCACTGCTAAAAGAGAACTTCTCACCTGGCTGCTAACTTCTCACCCAACTTTTTCCGCATTTTGGTGATTGAAGCTGGGAAAGGTATGCATGAGAGCTCCAATTTCATAGTTGCTAGACCAACCAAGTTATCTTGGACTGGCAAGCCAACTGCAGGGGACAACGGTTGCTCGCTTGATTGGCAACCATGGATGTCACCAGCTGGCTACCCATGGATTGATTCTTGGGTATATCACTCTTTCCACTTGTGTGGGCTATCTTGGGTCCCAATCCTTTGGCTCGGGTAAAAAAACAAAAAAAAAAAAAAAAAAAAAAACCAACTTCAGGGGATGCTTTAAATTATAATCTATCAAAGAGATTTCTAGAGAATAGGGCCAAAATACATAGTAAAGAATAAATTTCCAAATCAGTTTTTGATTTTTAAGGACTGCGAAAGCCGTTCATTATCAATGTCAAAAATAAAATTTTCAGAAATTACTATTCTATAAAAAATATCAGAATGTTTTCAGAATTGAGTTTTTCTCATGATATCAATGGGAAAATGTTACAATTATCAATTGATTCTTAATGAATTCAAGTTATACATTACAATAGAAAAAAAGGGTTGTTTTTAAGATTTTACGGATTTTGCAATATCCTCATGATAATATTGCGATCGTCTCACAACATTTTATATTTGTCCATAGTTTGAAAAACTCACAATTTCATCTAGGAATATAGTTCGGTGTAGATATCATGATATTTTTACACTTGTGGCTGTTCTACCTATTTGATCTAATACCCTTTGTTAAATACCCTACTTCATAATAAGGTGGCCCTTTTATCTTGTGCAGCCAATGGAATGGATCAATTGTCACGTTTTCTTGATATATTTCTGTTGGTAAGTTTTCTTGATATTTTAGTAATAACAGCAAGATGTTCTGCCACGGGTTGGTGATGTTAAAACCTATAGGATTTCATACAAAACAAAGAAAAAGCAACTTCACTCGGGACCTATTTGCATCCATTTTTTGCTTAGCTGTGTCTTCTTTTTCCATTTGTTAATGCCTTCTCTTCTTTTCTTTAGCTTGGGCATAGAAATCCTATACCATCTCTGTCTCTGTCCCCCTCCGCATGTGGTTGGACACTTCTGTTGTTTTTGTCCTCTTCTAATGAAAGTTTTTGCTATTGATAAAAAAAAAAAAAAACAAAGTGAATTTTTTTTTTGCTATGAGATAGACTCAACCTTCGATTCTTGAAGAAAGGCCTCTAGCTCGAGAAGAGGGAGGAACCGTGGTCCTGAGCACTCGGCCAATCCCTTAGGGTTAAAGAGATGTTATAATTATGCGTTTAAAAGATGAGTCTCCAAAATATTTGCTTCACATGGGGCTTACTTACATACTTGACCATCATGAAAAGTAAATAGCTAAATAATTTGAATGTTCAAATGATCCTAATCCTTGGTTCAAACATCTAAAGGTTTAGGGTCTGTGGATCATTTTCAAGGAAAGTATGCGCTTGAAATGAAACCGGATCCTCTGTCACATCTGATTCCTTTGTTGCATCTATTATAGAATTTCTTTGCGATTGGAACTTCACCACGGAGGCCAAAAGATAATTATCCTTGAACCATTCATCTTGAATACCACCGCTCTAGTGGCATTTCTTCGGATTTTAGTTCAATAAGAGTGGCTGCTCCCGACGGAAAATGTGTTAGTTGAGCCCCTGATGGAAAATGTGACTAGGTGCTAGTATGACATCACTGCTTATATGGTGTTAATCACGTTTATATTATGTGCTTAATCGGACAATGGGACCCCTCCTATTGAACTAAAATTTGAGGACATCCATGGGATGGGATTGGGAGATGATTAATTTGGATTATCATCATATGGGCCTCATCCCATGGTGGAATTCTGGACATCATTTATAAGAAAATAAGATAAAAGCACAAAAGAGGATCCGGTGCTCCTCTAAAAATAGAAAAAGAAAAAGAAAAAGAAAAGCAATAAGTGGACGTTTGTAGGAGAAAACCACCTCATACGCATCCTTTTAATAAAGAAAAAATAGAAAAGAAGTCCACCGTAACCACCGTTACAAGTCCACAATGCGTGGATATCTGCAGGAGAAAACTACCCCCGTTCCCACGATGTCCCCTTTAAAGGGCGGGGAAATGAATTTTATTAAGTGGCCCGCAGACTAGCAATCCTGTACATGCACCAGCAATCCTTTTCGGAACAATTTCTCTTTGTATTGTCGTGAGTCATGAGTCATGACGCAGCAGTGGAGAGTGGGTGGCAGCACCACGTGACCGGACGTCGGTTGGCTTCATTTCCACGCTAAAAGACACACCCCCTCAACCGTCTCTTTCTAATATTGCACTCACCATTTCACATTCTCTATATCTCTCTCTCTCTCTCTCTGTGATCCAAGCCGTTCAACTCTAAGAAGAAGCTCTCAGACAAGATCATATCCATCCATCCCTTGTTGTTTTTTTTTTTTTTTTCTGGGACTCTACTAATCTTCTTCTATCTTTTACCGACCACCTGTTCCCCTTATCTAACATAACAACCATCTAATTTTACGTTTTGTCCATCTACGTTGCGATCATTATCATTTCTCCTTTTAACATCTTGTCATCAACTGAAGCTTGATTTGCATCTTTCCTTGATTCGAACAAAACCAAACCATACATGTGAAATGGTAGTAGGTGGAAGTTTAGCATAATATTTAAAAGGAATTAGTAGTCACTGCCATTTTGGGGAAGAAGAAAGCAAGCGCTCAACTCAACCACGTTGCAACTTACAGGAAATAAAAAGAAGAAGATGTGAATGATACGATCCTGTACGATAGAAAAATATTGTCCACTCAACCTTGGATTGATTTTTTTTTCCATTTGTGTATCAGTTAGGTCACCCACTCTATGACAAACCATTTGCTCTTAGAAATCAAGAATTTTAATTTAGACTGTCAAAACTGCACTGCAGTGGCCAATTGTACAATACTGTTTCCGATCGAGCCCACTGTCTGATCTCTCCCATTGCCATGTATATATAGCAGTATAAGCCACTTACTGCTTTTTGTTAGAGACAAGAAATAATAAGAGTGTAACATGCACCGTCCCCCAGAATTGGGATTTGGGTGATAGGGAACAAAATCATGTTGTCAAATTTTTTATTTTTATAGGTGTATAATACGTGACGACTAATATATATTATCATCTTGGCTTATAAGATTGTCAGCTGGTTGATTATATGATCTCGTTTTAAATTGTAGCTCATTTCATTAACTTAAGATATTGAGTATGAATTGATTAAAAATGAAATATGGGCTAATCCTATCAATGGCTTAAAGATCTTCAAACTAAAATTTGGCCTCGCTTTTAACTAAAAGAAGTGTTGAGTTCATGTGAATATATATAGAGGGTATTTGACCTCTTTAAAAACCGACTATTCCGTCGGGCACGTGAAGTCCCTACCTCCCCACACATCGGGTAAGTTAGGTTTTAGGCAAATGGTCTTCGGGAGAGCGTGAGTTTGAGACTGTAACCTCTAGTTCCTTAGCCGTGGTCTTAGCTGCCAATTGCGCTATCCCTCAAGGTTATATATATATATATATATATATATATATATATATATATATATGGTCAGGAGAAAAACATCCATCTTAATTAGTTGGGCCAACTGTGATGCATGATGATCATGGCAATTTATTGGATGGAAAGATCCATATGAAACCTACCTATATGCAATATTTTGATTCTATAAAATCATTCTAACCTTATGATCCAATGGCCCTAAAATTTAATGAGTTGAGATACATCATTTTATTATGCTTTCAATCCAATGATGAGGAAAATTTGGATGAGTGACTATTCATTGGGGGCATGAGAAGTGTATGTAAAAAGACTATATTGACTCAAGATGGGCCTCATGACCAAAAAAGAAGGGGCATAAAAAGAAGTGTTTTTGAAATGAGGCGTTTTGGAGAATTTCTCATGTTGCCTAATTAGCTAGTTAGAGATATTGTGCCAATTCATTTGATTCAGCGTAGAGCCAAAAGAAAAGAAAAAAAAGTACTGGCTTATCTCATCAAACTTCTAGCAAAATGGAATCACCAATGTAAAGTAAGCCATGACGTGCAAGCCACCAATTGGGAAATGCGAATTGGAGATCTGGGTGTCCTAGGTGGTGTGAAATAGGCTATATTAGGACTGAAAATCAATGGATAAAGAAAAATGATATACGCTGTATTTATTTGCATGAAATACATAGAAATTCAGGCATTAAGCTGTTAAAAATAAGAATTCAAGTGAATATATACCTTCGATGACCATCAAATAACATACGTAAAAAATTGGAATACATATACTCTCACTCACACTCATGCACTAACCAACTCAGCTACAACTTGAAATACATAACATCCTCTTTTATGGAAAGTGAACAAGCGAAAATGAGAAATGAATACTCAACTATCACCTAAAAACTCAAATTCTAAAAGGTTAAAATCCCATCTATATTACTATTAGTATCCTTTCCTACTTAATTACCTTGCATCATTCACATTTCACCATTTTAATATTAATCCTTACACAGAGATTGAGCTTATTTTACATTGAATTTCTATGCATTCAATTGCTATGTATTTATGTTAACGCAAACAAACATGGTCATGCTGAAATTAACCTAAATGAATTTTATGATTTATATATTTTAAGGGAACAGAAGAAAAGAGACCCATATTGGTCCACGGCTGTACCAGAACCGCTCCACAAACAACTACAAACAAACAAAGGCAGGAAAAGACAGATTATATATAATGATGAAGGCCTTTGACAAGTGCCCCCACCTTTGTTGGCCACTAGCCACTATCCCATTCTATTCCCATCCACCCATGGCCAATATGCTCATGCCTATTGCTAGTGGTTTTTCTTTCTTCTTACATGCCCCTTCCTTTTTCTCCTTTCCTTTTCTTTCATTCCATACTGGCACCACTATTCTCATCTTCTTCTACATCAATTGTTTCAAATGCAAAAGACTAACATAAAAATTTAGGATGGGGAGAGATGGAAAACCAACAAAATGATAACAACATCAACAACAATATCAACAACAACACAAGGAGCAAAGAAGAGGAGTTGTTAAGAAGGCCTTTGGGGATAGGAGGAGGAGGAGGAGGAAGTAGCAGCAGCGATCGATTGCGAAGGGACGAATGGAGCGAGGGAGCTGTGTCGAGCCTTTTGGATGCGTACGAGGCCAAGTGGGTGTTGAGGAACAGGACCAAGCTCAAGGGGCAGGACTGGGAGGATGTGGCGTGTCAGGTCTCGTCCCGGTCAAACGGAACCAGGTCTCCCAAGACCATGACTCAGTGCAAGAACAAGATCGAGTCCATGAAGAAGCGATATCGCTCCGAGTCAGCCTCTTCAGATCCCTCTTCATGGCCTCTTTTCAATCGTCTCCATCTCCTTCTACGTTGTAGGGCCCCACCAGCAGCACCAACACGTCGACCATCATCTCCTCCTCTTCCTCCTCCTTCTCAACCTCAGCCTCAGCCTCTGATGCTACTTGATCATCATCCTCCACCTCCATCTGCTCTTGCTCCTCCTCCTCCGCAGCATCCGCCACCACCGGCTGATGATGGAAATCGGAAAGAATCGCCTGGAATTAATGGTGTTTTGGCCGTAGCTGAGGTGCGTCTCTCTCTCTCTCTCTCCTACTTGTTTCTTAATCATAGAAATGAGACTCACTGAGTTGACTCTCGAGTTGAACCAGTGATGACGACTTTATGAAGTCATGCGGGATTCTGCGTCCCCAATAAAAAAAGTCATCTCATGAAGACAATACCAATGACTTTTGTTAAGTCTTTTTGAAAACCAGTAGCTGTAATCTTATTACGTGTCTGGTTTGGATCGGTTACAGTAGGTCTTAGTCTAAACTCTATTCTATCATTAAACTGTTGAAGTCCAACTAAGGCCACTCTCTCTGTCTGTTTAATTTTATTTTATTTTGCTTCGCTTTCATTAATTTCTTCCCCTCTTTAATTAACATGACTTTGAACCTCTCAGTCACTATAATAATGACCTGAATTCACCATCTAACCTGAGACCTGCACCATATTTGGGCCGCTACAAAGATGGGGATGAACTGCTTATTGGATAAGACTAATTCATTCTACAAGATCCAAGGGTTAGGATGGACACTCCGATCATAGAACTAATACAGATGGTTTGGATCCACCCTATCCAACTTTAATTCCTCTTTAATTTCTCTCTCTTTCTGTGCTACAGTCTATGTGCACTTGGAAAATTGTTCTCCTCTCCTTTATATAAGATTTTTTTGAGATATTGGTTTCCCAATAATTGAGAGACTTGTGTTCCAATCCAATGCAGAAAATCTCAATGACTTGGAAAACTAACTTAAGGAGAGACATAAGTCTAAACATAATTGGAAAACTCGGTAATCATAAAAATCTAAATATTTGTTTAAGTGATCAGAGGTGTATGATCCATCACTTGGGGCTCACCAACATGTGATCTCATGTGGGCCTCTTGTTACAGTTGCTCACTTTGAGGGGGCCACTGTGTACAAAATGGTGGAAAAAAAAAGGTGCCTTCTTTATATGATTTCTAGTTAAGAAGATGTGTTTTTTCTTTTTTTTTCTGTTCGTCTCCTTGGCTAGTTGGTACTTGTTAGTATCGTCTCTTCAAGGCAAAGAAAATGGAAACTTCTCAAAGGCCCTTTTTTTTTTTTTTTGTTGTTGGGGTTGGGGGGGGGGGGGGGGGGGGTGGTGTTAAATGATTGAATGGGAGAGAATTTTGATAGGAACATCCCTAAAAAGAAAAAAAATTCTTGTTCTTTATTTCAACAGGAAAACGGTGTGGAGGCCCAACTTTTCAATGACAGACCGAACAACATTGCTTTAGAAACAGATAGTAGCACACCCACCTGCAGTGGTGACAAAGAGACCCCAAAGAAGAAGAAGAAGAAAAAGAAGCGTAAAATGGATGAAGAGAAGGATGACTGGGACTTGGCTGATAGTGTGAGGTGGTTGGCAGAGGTGGTTGTGAGGTCTGAGCAGGCAAGGATTGATACAATGAGAGAGTTGGAAAGGATCAGAGCAGAGGCAGAGGCAAAGAAGGGAGAGATGGATTTAAAGCGAACACAGATCATTGCTAACACACAGCTGGAGATTGCCAGGCTTCTTGTAGGCAAGAGTGAAGATGTTGATTCTTCACTTAAAATTGGAAGAAATTGAAGTAGTAGAGTGTTTATATTTGACCTCTTTATAGAGAAGGTGGTAAAAAAAACCAGAAGGGCATTCTGTTATATATATGCTCCTCTTTCACCAGCTCTATGCTATACTACTTCTATTTCTTTTATATTTGGTTAAAAGTTGTATCAAATGTAAGAAAAATGAGAGACAAACATGAAAAAGTGCCTCAGAAATATGTGCAGCTAAGATGGTCATCCTATTGTATGCCAAAGGAAATTTCACCATTAGGAGAAATGATCAAGTTATAGTGTGAGATTCATCTGGGGTCACACCAATATGTATTGGGGTCACTCTAATTTGTGTTGGTGTTGGTATAACTGGATTTGTGAAAGAGAGAAGAAATGAATGCTTTAATTAATGCTTTTCTTAAGACGTTTTCTTCCACCCGCTTGGTGGGACTAAGTCAACAATGGGTTAATAGGCGTGCGTGCCACCTCCACCTCCGAGATACAATGAAGCCCAATTAAAGCTGGTGTTGATATGCATTTGCTGGCCCAAGAATCAACCCTGAACTCATTGGCCAATAAAAGACCGAACAGACAAAACCATGATTTTCAAATGAAATCTTTAGATGATAGATGAGACCTGCATAATGAATAAGACCCTGCATGACCGCGTTTGATTTAAAATTCTCCTGCACAGACTCTTGTGCTTAAACCAACAAGACCTCCTTTTAGCCTCCTTAGGCCCAACATGTTCCAAAAGCAAACTGGCTCAACCCAGATTAAGCCCAATAAGCTAGCCTCCTCATTCGAGGTTAATGCTCCAAGTCCAAGCCCACCAGTTAGAGTCAAGTCTAACAGACAGACATTATTAGTAAAGGGGTTCTCTTATAAATGTCCGCATGGAATTCTTTATAAAAGAAGTCATAAGGCATGATTTTAAACCATCTTACTTGCAGGCGCTTAAATGGTAGACTGCATCAAGACATAGGCTCCAAATGTCTAACCATGAGGTCTATGGAATTAAAGGGTAAAAAGATGACCCCCAAAAGAAATTTGTTCTACCCTCCTCGAGGCAATGCCCCTAATTGCCAAGGTCTTTAGTCAATGAAGCTTAGCCACAAAAAGTGGAAGCTGTGCCCCCACAAAATTGAAACACACTAAATTATGACTCAACCGTGTTCCAAAAGCTCCTCCTGACTCATTTCAGTATGTCCAGTCTTATTAGATTGGTAAGCACCATAAAATAATGCCCCGGACTCATCTAAATGAAAACATTCCTTTCTTACTAAATCTCATGTAAAGAAGAATAAAAATCAACAGCAAATATGAATTCTTGTTCAAGCCTTCAAGAACATTTCAAATCTAAAACTAATTAATTAATATTCTCGATGGGGTTAAGTAGAAAAATAGAAATTGTGAACTAGACACTCGTCTATAAAAGGATGAACTTTGGGGGTTAGTGAATATTAGTAGTAGTAACTTAAACATTTGAGATATCTTCTAGCCGCAAGTTGCGCTTTCCTTTCTACATACATCCAAGTATATCATGCAACAAAAATACTACATATATCAACATGAAGGCATAAAGATTCAAAGAATAAAAAAAGTATCTACATGTACAGTAAACTTTTATGAGATTTTTGTAAAATGTCTTAAAGAGTAGAAACATTATCTACAAATTAAACCACTCCCTAAAACGAGCAGCTTGGGAAAATGGAATATAAAATGGAAAGAAACACTACAATGCCCATGAAAGAGTTTATAAAGAGAGATTAAAGACACTTTTACTATTGAGAGAAAGAAAATCAAAACTAGTAGGAAGAGAAGCACAAGCAGTTAGTCCACAAGAGGAGGCTCAGAGGTTGCTTGCAATCCGTCTTCCTGATATCCTTGAGGAGGCTCATTGAGGTCGAAATTGAGAGGTTGCTTCCGATCCATCTTCCTGGTAACCTTGCTTGATGTCACACTGCTTCCAATGTCATCAATGGGGCTTGCTCGGTGGCACCTCTGGTGCCCTCCAAGAGCCTGACCGGTCGGAAACACCTTGTCACAGAGCTTGCACTGGTGGGGTTTTTCAATCCTACCCTCATTCGTCTCTAGCAATGGAACTGGGGCTCCATGTTGGTCGTTTTCAATCTTATCTTTCTTGTGACCAGTCCTGTGTCCACCTAGTGCTTGGTGGGTAAGGAAAGACTTTTTGCAAGTAACACAAAGGAATTTTTTTCTAACCATAGATTTCTTCTCATTATTATTATAATGGTCAGAAGAATCCTTCCCAAGGATAGCTCTCATTGTTTTCTTCTTCCTCTTCCTATTTATCGACTGCATTATGGGCTTATCGTCTCTCATGTTATTGATATCTTCTTTTTTGCCACCAATTTGCTTTTTCTCTGATGTTGAATCCATTTTGTTTATCACTTTCTTAGGCTTGAACTTCCCATCCTCAACTTCCAAATTCTCTCCGCTTTGATTGCTCATATTCTTGTGGGTTACTTCCTGTGTTGCTCCATATAGATTATCAGCAATGGTAGGAGGCCGAATTCCTTTCCAACCCCTATTTGGATGCAGTCTCATATGACCGCACAAGCCCTTATCTGAAGAAAATTTCTTTCCACAGAGGTAACATGTGTTGGCTTCATTGGAGACAATGTGATCATTCAGCTGAGAATGAAGCTCTGAATGAATCATTGGGACTTTAATCTTATATTCCAAAGCTTTTATTTTTACCGATCTCACCTGGTGAAAAAGTAAAAGTAATAATAAGGTCAATAATAAGCAGCTCGAGTGAATGGTTCTTACAGAGAGGAGCCTCAAAGCAGAGAAATAATCTTACTGAAAGAACTTCTTATTTGACTTTTTGGTCAAAGTCAAATCAGGTTTGCAACATCTGCATATAAAAAATAAAAGTATTAATAGAGACAAACTCGAGTCAACTGAAGAATCAGCTTCTTCTTGCAGATTTATTCTTCAAGCATATTAGAAAAGATTAAAACCAAAGAAAAATGGAAATTAAATGCAAAGAACCCAAAAGTTTCCTTCTTTATATTTGTACCACAAGAAAAGCAACCCTACTTAAAGTCATCGAACCTCATTTACAATAGTTCCATTGCTCCTGCTAAAACCATAAGATACAAGTGGATGATTTGGATGAATCATTTATCAATAAAAGGCATTATCTCATATTTCAAAACTGAAAATGGAAAGAAAAAACAAGTACCAAGTTAATATCAATGCTTCATTTGCAGAATTTTATAGTCCCTTGTGTTAACAACGTTGGAGCAGACCTTCCATAATTGAGCATATGGGCCGAGGTGGTGACTCTTTCGCATTTGGGCATATAAATGAGCTGAAAATGGAATAAGTTTTAGCCCAATTCAGGTCATGTGGCTCAGATCACTAGTGCTAAGGTTGGTCCCATTGGGACAGCCCCAAGTCCCAACCCAGAGTCACACATTGATGGTGGCATGCTAGGAGAAACCTAGAGGGGTAGCGCAGTTAGCCAAGACCACGCTCAGGAAGGTTTCAAACTCGCACCCTCTCTCTATGGCGCGTACTTTTTCAGGCAAAAGCTTGACTTACTCAGTGCATGGGGAAGGCAGGCACTTCACATGCTCGGGGGGAATGGTCGGTTCTCAAAGAGGTTGGCCACTGTTGACTGCAAAAAGAGAAAAAAACCACTTAAACAAATCATTTTCCCCAATAGGCGGTCAAGATTATTTATGGAACTAATTTGAAAGCTCGGTCAAACTAGGATTCATTCGGCTGATCGACTTAATCAGGATTTTAATAGGTTTTGACCAGACTTGCATTGAACTTGTCAAGGCGCTAAGTGGCATGCACTGACAGCTTAGTGATAATTTACTTATCATCCAATAATCATAGATGGTCAAAGCATGCTACTTAGTACTTACCAAAAGGACTAAGCAAAAGTAAGATCAAAGGGATAATGAACAACATGATGGCCCCTACCATCTTTGGCCAAGATGTCTGCACCTCCTTTGCACTGCAAGGGATGTGCGACTAAATCAAGAACCTCATTACAGGTTTATCACCCTCTCATCTACCCACCATCTCATGATTGATATTTGTGACAATGATCACCAAAACTAAACCCTTTCTAAATACATAAAAGATCATCTAAAGTTAAAAGGAAGTCAAAATATACAAACATGGTCTTTTTAAGATGATCAGAACTGGCTCTCTAGATAAAATGTGCACGATCTCAGGCACAAAGGGTCTTGATCCAGTGAACTCGGATAAGATCCAGCCAACTTAATACAAATTAATTGCTCAATGTCAAGCACTCACAGGTGATACTAGATTAATGGTGATTCACTCATAATCATCCAGTAAGCATACTTTTCCATTATAAGTGAAAAGATAAAACAACTGGTGAGCTTATTCCATAGGAGCAAGTGGCCATGGAAAAACAATATAACATCCAATAATATGGCAAAGGATCTAAACAAACTCTCATTAACTTCGTGATTTTCCCATTCCCACTAATGAAGAGAGGGGATGTTGCTCAGCAGATTAGGGACGTGTAGTGGGGGTGGGCGCATGAGTTCAAGTCCATGTAAAGTAAACAATACTCAATCAAGAAACTCTACTTGATTGAAAAATTTGAGATTCATATCAAAGTGCCACAAATGAAATCTTAAATTCCACTTACTTGAAAGTCCTAGAAGGCATATAAGTCATTTAGAATCAAAGCTTGACCTTCTAGCTCCAAACAGGCCTGAAAATTATGAGCAAGAAGAGAGTTTGAAGTTGCTGTAGATTCTTATTTTCACAGAGACACTCTTATAGGAGGAAAGATGGATAAAAGAGAGTGTGTGAGTAAATTACCGAGAGTCCTTCATATAGAAGGATATCAAAGAGAGATAAGTTTAGAGTGGTTATTTCCTATGGAAGAAAGAGTTCTTCCTATAAGAGGATCGTGCTAGATTTTCTACTTGATTCAGTGAGTACCCTTTCCTCTTTACCACCTCCTCTTTTTTACTAAGCTCATGTCTAGGGTGGTAAATGGGTTGGTTCGGGTCCCAGAACCATTTTGGAACCGATTTCTTGGCTCTTGAATTAAAATTAGAACCATATATGGAATATGTTTGGATCCGGGTCCGGTCTAGGTAGAGAATGATAATAATATGGGTTTTAGGAGAGATTTTCGAGAATTGAGGTAATACGTCAGTTCTCAGGTCCACGGGTTCAAACTAAGGTGAAATCGGACCCAGATCGACCCATTTTACTTATTGGGCCTAAATAAGGACCCAGACCCGATTTTTAACAGGTCGGAACTATCGGGTAATCGGAGACCCATTTACATCCCTACTCATGTCCTTGCTAAAGTTTAGTTTCTTTTTTCATACCTCCTCATGGATCAAGATGCCACTCCTTAAAACATTGAAACGGTTACAAAGCCAAGAGTTTCATTGTTAGTGGAAAGCTATAAACTCGTGGAGATAATTTAGGACCAAAGTTACTAAACTGGTGGAGATTAGTTAGGATAATTTCTAAACCAAATTTAGAGGTGAAGGTGAACATTGGGAGGGTCAAAACGAAATTGTATTTTTTAGGTACCGGCTGAGGCTGAGGCTGAGGGTGCTGGGACCCATCCGAGATCTTGGAGTGGGAGAGAAGCCTGCTCCCACAAGCAGGGCTGATGTAGGAAGAGAATCTCCAGGGAAAAATCCCTGGGCAGTTGGGTCCAACTGGGCAATTAAGAAGTACTTAAAAGTTTCCATTCAAGTAAAAAAAAAAAAAATTCAAATTCAAATCCTAATTAAGTTAAATTTTATCTTCTATTATTAATTATCTATCATTGATTAAAGTAAATACTGCTAGCTAATATTTTAAGTTATTAACTCATTAACCCAACCTGATTTGACGATTCCCTACCACTAATGTAAATTGGGTTGAGTCGACTGGGTCAAGTTGGGAACCCAGAGTGTTGAGGTATGATTTGCTTTTCAAAGGGCGTAAGATATGGAAAATGTTGATACACTGTAAATATCATAAACTCTGTATTTACAATAATAATAAAAAAAAAAAGTGTATACAAGGGTACAACTTTGGACCGGGCCAAGCAAAAGTAGAATTTGAGTTTGCCTACTTCTAGTTGGATATGAGTTGGGCTAGGCTCAGATACAGGGCTTATCTATCAACATATGTACACATTATATAGATTATATACTATTATTAGAATTAACTTTCTAGGAACTCTAAGAAATTTATTCACATCAAAGTAGTAGGTTGGTTTTTTTTTTTTTTTTCAACACAGCCAAAGGGGTTGGGACCCAAGAGAGAGCCCCCATACATGGGAAGACAACTTATTTATGTGGGAAAGGAGCCTACACACACGGGAAGAAAACCCACACAAGTGGGAAGAAAGCCCGTACATGTGGTAATAGGTGGCGTACCTAGGGTTCGAACCCTTGACATCTAAGTAAAACTCCACATCAAAGTCATTAATTTGGTGGAAACTGATTGTCCAGCCATCACTTTAGTAAATTAAAGGGAAATTTTCAAATAAGGCCTTAGATTTTTATCTTATTTAAAAAAAGGACACAAGTTTTAAAACTTTTCAAATTAGTCCCTAAGTTTTTAATTAAAGACATCTGGTCATTTAAAGGTATTTTTATGGCATTTTCTCTCAATTTTTTAAAAATACCCATAGTACCATCATTTAAAGCAATGACATGATTCTGACAGCCACTATATTTAGCTAAAGTTTCTAGTTTTCCTCGATCACTATAAGGTTGCTAGTGAAAAAAAAAGAGAAGAAAATATAGAGTAAGTGAAGGGGAGTTTTATTTCATTGAAAGATAATTTGGGTAGTTTAAGAACATTGAAGAAAAAAGTTGCCCCAAAATAGCTTTAAATTGATGAATGTTCTTAATTGAAAACTTCATGGAAAACTTAGAGACTAATTAGAAAAGTTTTAAAACTTGTGTCCTTTTTTAAAATAAGGCAAAAACTTAAAGACTTACTTGAAAATTTCCCTAAATTAAATCCCAAGAGAGTCAGGTCCCATCTAAAAGTCCAGCAAGAATTCTAATCTGATTCCATGTAAACAAATGGCCCCTAAGAACTTACCCTTGAAAATCAAGTAAAAGACCCAAAAAATTGGGCGTAGGAAGCTTCGAATTTGGGTCGTATGATCAGGGTTCATCTGGGTCAGGCCTTGAGTCCAGCTTGGGTTAAGCCTAGCTACTAATTTGCCTGAGTTGCATTGCCTAATTTATACACAAGCGTCAGGGTCAAAATTGGATACTAAAGCCTAGCTGAAACCCGTCATGAATTCCGGGTGATCCAAAGTTCAATTCCAACTCCAATTTCACTAGCGTGTTTGGATAAATGAGGAGTGGAATAAAATAAAATGAATTTCACATGTAGAGTGGAGTAAAGAGAAATTAGTTGTAGTTAAATTTTCACTTCACTCCATTTGGATGCTTGTTTTGAAATTAAGGTTTGAAGTATAATCCACTTTTACTCAAAGAAATAGAAGTATTTAGAGTTGAAGTGAAGTGGAGTACATGTGACTCGCAACATTACTTCATCTATTGGGTCAGACTCATCCAAACGGGGTAGAATTTAAATTTTAGACCCATAAGGCACATTTAACTTCACCCTACTTTATTTTTTGCCTATCTAAACGGGCAAGGTAGGGTCTAACAGGTTCAGAACCCCGCTCTGTTTGTGAAATGACCTGAGCTTGAGTTGAACTAAGACTGCTCATTTCATTAAAGCCATGCTCGACCCAATGTAAAGTTTGATTAAATGCTTCTGGCTTCTGAGTCTAACTTTGAAGTCAAGCGTTCCCGGTTGGAACAACTGGCGTTTGAATATTTTTTTCTAAAAGCCAAGCGACAGCAAAGAGAAGTATGGCTTGTTGACAGCCCTACATATTACCGACCAGAGGAAGAGAAACATTCACACAAGGCACAAGCACAACCCCCCACTCCAAGATTGTGCATGAGAATTGAGAGGGCTCTTGCAATGTCAAAACTCATAAGCGCATTTCAAGAAAACTATATTGCATTCAGGATTACCTAAGAAAACGAAAATACAAAGAGAGGATTTCTCTCTCCCCTCAACTTTAGGTGGGTACAATCTCATGTGAGTAAGGCAACAGCTGCAAAAGGAAAACTGCAAAGGCCATACAAAAAAGTATTAGCTGGGCAAAACTGCACAAGGAAAATTTACATACATCGTTCTGCATCTTCAAAACATCTTCAGCACCCGATAGCTCTCGGCTAGAAGCCACCAACTCCTCTGATCGTTTTTCCAACTTTGTAGCCTTGTCTTCAGCATCTCTCAGCTTCATCAACATCTTCTCCTGGTTCTCGGCCAAAGTTTTCAGTTGCTCTACTAGAGAGACCTGTTCCTCGGCCATGATTTTCAATTTCTGGGTATGTCTCACCATCAACAGATACTCAACTTCAGCCTCTATCTTATCCTTCAACATAACCTCCAGCTCAATCTCCATCTCTCTGCATATCTCCTCAAGGGATGTTGGATTGTCCTTAGCCTTTTGTTTAGGAAACTGGGTTGAGTTTAGAATGGATTCAAGCTCAAGCACCTTCAATTCCTTGGCCTTGAGAATTGTAGTTGCCACTTGTAATTCATGCTCAAGAAGACTCACCTTCTGGATTAGTTCGGCTGCACTGGCCTCCTTGGGGGCTGAAGTAATGTCTTCCATGTCTTCAGGAGGCAGCTGGGCTGATGAACTGGCACCACAGCTGGAGCTATCAGGTGGTGAAACTGGTTCCTTCCCAATCTCCCGAAAGCTTTCAATTTCTGGAGGACATGCAGTTCAGTTCAGTTCTAGGAGGAGTGACAGTTCTAACAAAGATGTGCATATAATACATGTAAGGTACACTTCAAACTGTGTTGAATATTTCAACAGCATGAATGGCTATGCATTATGCTGTCCCTTGAACATGTAGGAACTGGAAATGAAAGGAGATAGAATACTGTTCTTAATTTTACTTACCTCACCTCAATTCAACATAGGCAATAGAGTTGATAATGAAATGGAATAGGATAAAATTATCTAAGGAAAAACTTGGCAAGATAGTTACAATCTAATTTTAAGAAGTTTTCATGTTGCGATTCTCAAGAGTTAATGGGAAGTGAATACAAAATGCATACACAATGTTCCACCAATAGTGCTCAATGATCCCTGAGCTATTTTAATATCTGTCATAGAATTATTTGTCTTACGTAGGACAATTGATTCCATAATGTCAACACTAACACAACCTGTGGAAGTGAGGAGTAAATCTATGATCCGGAGAAAAACTTCATATAAAAGTAAAGTTTTTGGACAAACCCCATACATCGCCAATGGTCTGAACATCAGTTGGGTTTGAGTGATACCACTGGACTGGGAGGAAACCCATTACTCCAAGATAAGCTTATCAAGTGATGCTCACTTATGAATATCACTTAAATGATCAAAGAAAAATTTGGCAAGTGGCAAAAGGATCTACCTTGACAAGATAGTTCTCCATGTGATAGCAACAAAGCATGTGTTCCAAGTATCTCAAATGGATTTGCTATCAGTTTCGGGAAGAAATGAGGCAGAGTGGAAGCCTTGCATAAAGCACTCTCCATATTTCTTGCCACCCCTCATGCAGAACCAATTCATTCTAAGAGGTCACCCCATCTAAATCCATAGTTGATACTCCAACACTAGGTGTTGGTGTGGTTTGCACCAAAGTAGATATATAAACACAGCATTTTTCTAAATACATTTTTTCTTTCAATATTTGTCTTTAGAATAGTATGATTACTATTTTCTTATAAAGAAACCCTTAGATCTGGACTGAGAATAGATTACCTAGTGCGTTATTACAAGACAGGAAATCTACTTCCATAGTTTTTATGCATATAAATCGAGATACCAGATGAGTACACCTATCGACCAACTTTAAATAAAGCATATTGCATGAATACTAAGTAAAAAAATAATAAAAATTAAGTACCTACTACTTATTCATTAATTTTCAAAAACAAGTTAAGGCCTCCTAACCCAGTCAGTCTAGTATGGAGCTAATTAAAAACATCCAAAAAACAAGTCAAGGCCTCGTCGCCTGGTCAGTCTAGTATGGAGCTAATAAAATATTCGTCTCTATTCATATATCAAACCAGTTTCTGGGTAAGGGACATGGACCATCTCTGGGAAGCAAAGGGTTGAATATCTTTGTTTCCAAATTCTACCACAAGTGTGATTCAGTACTGCAGTGACTCTTATCCTCTAGGTAACTTAAACAGCAATATGCCACAGAACTCATCAAATTCAAAAGTCTACCAATGAGGGAAAAAACCACCAACATCAATATATAATGCTTACCAGGAAAATAGCGTTAAAAAAAAGGGAAATAAGCTACTGCATAAGGGGAAAGGAAAGCTACCTTTTTCAAGTGCTTCCTGTGCAGCCTGCAGCAAAGTGACAGACTCAGCCAAAGGATCTGGTTCTGGCCCTTGGTTCTCACTTTCTTTGTTCTCCACTTTCGAGAGGCAACCCACAACATCTACTCTTGAAACAACTTCGGCTTCTTCTCCATTTTCTTTATAGTAATCGGCTCGAACTTCCTCACTAGATTGCAGCTCACATAATTGCACCCCATCACTGTTCTCTCCATCATAATTAGAAGAGCCTTCTCCCTGCCTTCCATAGGTAGCTCTAGCAAAAGCATCTGCCTCCGTAAAAACAGCATTGGAGCTCCTCAAGTCAGATTCCACGCTGGAATGAGAGTTTTCCTTTTCAACTTTAATCCTGTCTCCTCTAAGCTTCTTACTGGCTTCAACCTTTCCTTTCCCTTGCTGAGCCTTGTGGACAGCATTCCCTGGATTCTTTGTATTCTTCACCTTGTTTTTCTCCTTAACAAATCCACCCACAGGGGGCACTTCCTGCCTCAATTTTGGAGCGCTAGCCGCAGTAGACTTGCTACTCCTATCTTCGCTGTTCTCAGAATCTGTCCCAATGGCAAAAGCAGTCCCCACAGCTGCCCTATACTCTGAATCACATGCCCTAGACTCTGAATCACATACACCAACAGACATAGCAGAAAATAGCATATCCTTCACAATTGAATTCACATATGCATCCGAACCGGAACCCTCACTCTTACGCCTGTTCTCAACAGACGACGCACGGGTTCTAACCTGCTCGGGGTTAGAAAATCCACGCTTTAGAATTCGATTGGGATCTACCATGCCAGCTCCATCCTTAGTACCATCTCTCCTTTTCCTCCTCCACTTCCTCAACCCAAAGCCTTTATTTGGAGACACTCCAGAGTCTCCTGTAGGAGACCCATTTGCGCTAGATGGCGATTCTAATGTCTTCCCAATTTTGATTCCCTTTCCATTCAAACCCAGGGTTCTATCGAAATCCCCCGTCTCATAGACAACAGACACGTCTGAATCTAACCTAATTTCATCAGATTCCACCATTTTCCCCAGGTTTTCTACCTTGTCCACTTCCCTAGACTTCAATTGAGAACCTGCATATTCCAATCCTTCTATGATATCAGGAGGGGAAGCAACCACCTTCGATGTTGTAGCTACCACTTCCTCGATTCCAACTATCTCCCCATTCGTTTCCACCGACTGCACAATCTTCCTATTCGCATCACCACAAGACCCATTGATTACTGGACTCTCGCCAACATCAGCTGATTCATCAAAAGTTTCAAACTTTATGCATTCAACACCAGATCCCAAATCCCCAATTCCAGAAACATCATTAGGCCCATTAATCCCACACTCAATTTCATTCAAACGGACATCTTTTCCCGTCACCTCTTCCTCCTCACACCTAGATCCCCCAGACCCATCTCCCAAATCCATCGCTAAATCTAGCATAAAAAAAAGTCGCTAAACCCAACAAAAACTAACCAAAATCAGATGCCACGTTTGATGAATTTGGATCGAATTGGATTGAGTCCCTCATCAAATTCCCAATTTATAGACATGATAATTCAACGACTGGAGATCCAAATTCACGAAAACGAATCAACGTAAGGGAAAAGTAAACTCCATCTCAAATTCCATGAAATTGGATGGATTTTGATCGGAAGAAGCCGAGATGGTGAGAAAGATCGTACCTTTTTCAATGCCGATTTGGGGAATCTAGGGTTCGGATTTTCGAGGAAGAGGGGTTGGAGATGCGGGAGCTGGAAAATTCTGTGAATGCGCTGGATTGCAGCTTTAAAACAGGAAGATGGGCAACAAAATAATGGAGACACGTGGGAAAGCTGGGTTGGGCTTGGAGGGATGGGGCCCGCACACGTGGGGTCTTTTGGGTTCGGCATTCTTGGGATGGAATTACGGTATTGGGCATTGGTCTTGGATAGAACTACGGTTATGCCATCGGGTTGTGGATTGACGGTTGGCTGACGTGGCTGCGAGGGAGGAGCGCGTCGAAGCGACGAGGTGACGAGTGTGGCTACGAAAGGTGGAACCGTGGAGGAGAAGATAGGGAGTCACCACCTCGTTGGTGTTTTTACCAAAGTGCCCCCCTAGTTATCAAGAATAACGGAAATGCTCGATTTCTTATTACCCAAAGGTTCCGACGAATTAAAAATCAAGTTTGAATTTTTATTTTGGCATGATAATTAAACGATCTGAGTATGCTCCTTTTTTTTTTTGTTTAACCTATGACCTAAATGGGTCTGAGTTGATATCCATTTTTATACCGATCCGTGGACCAGAGGCCTAATTTATTATCTAAATTTTTTAGAATCTTTCCTAAAAAGTAAGTTTGTTATAATATATATTTCTGATCCAGACCCAGATTCGTCCCATATATAATTTCGGTTCCATCTTTTTATTAATGGTTCCAGTTTTAAGTCCACCATGATCGAATTGGAACCGACCCGTTTGCATCCCCAATTTCTATGGACTGCATGATATGAAATGATGAAATTGAATAAATAAAGGCTTAGTGTGTACTGTTTCTCACAAAAAGAAAAAAAAAAAACATGGAAAGCAAAAAATGTTTTCCATATTATAGTAAATTCAATGTTCAGTGCAACTAGTTTTTCTCTTGTAAAAAGTAAATTTCAATACTAATGTATTCAGAGGTGAGGAATTCTCAAATCTTTAGAGGTAAGGAATCCTCAAACTCATAGATTCATCCGGAGAAAATTTAAGCAGCTCAAAATACCTATAGCGTGGGTGTTGGGTCTGGGATAAAGTTTCTCTGTAGCTGATTTTAGGCCGACCGAGGGATTATACACCATGTGGATTCAACAGAATAGATGCCATTTCCAAATCTGACCTGTTCTAAAGCACATTAATTGTAGTACGGACAAGGTGAATGTCTACATCACCATAGTGTGGGTTCTCCATATAATTTATGATGTGCTAAGACCCAACGACCCCACTGGAGCCAAATGCTAATTACAAAAGTGCAGGTTCGGGTCCCATCAAACTAATGTCAGGGGTCAAGGTCTTGCCTTGAACATTAGACGAACCCGAAAGAGTGAAATTTCCTGACAGACCACTAGTCAAAACAGTTCATCAACAATATTTGTGGGGACCCACTTATGCCCTGGGTTGATGATGTAAACCAAAACTAGAAGTTGGGCTCTCTCGGATTCTCATGGGCCTATGCTCGATAGGTTCAAAATGTTAAGACAATGATCCACATTAGTTTAGTTGGAATGCACGTTGTCGCTGGGGGCCTGGGGCTATGAAGGAAAGGTTTTATATATGTCCACATATCCAAGTACACTGTGCTGGGCAAAGTACATCTTTTTCAGTGTACGGGAATGTTATAAAGGATTTTGCAGCTTTATTTTTTGTCCTTGCTTCTTACATTCCAGCTCACATACCCGACTTTGGAACTCTGGATGTTGGAGGGGGATTTTCTAAGTTTAGAGGCCATTGTAAGGATTTTTTTTTTTTTTTTTTTTTTTTTTTTGATAACGTGGGTTTCTAAAGGCTGGACTATCCTTTTTGATCAAAAAGAAGTCGGATAAAACCTCTGTGACCCTTAAATGGTAGTATTAATAAACTCAATCTTACCTTTGGTTCCTGAAGAAGAGGGAACCGGTGGTTGATACAAAGACCTCTACCTCCGAAAGAGGAAGAAACAGTGGTTCCGACCACTCAGCCAACCCCTTGGGGTTAGCTATTGGAGGATTATGGAAATACTTTTCCTCACTCTAGGAATTTCTACATTTTGTGCAGCCTCTACAAGTAAAAAAGTGAGTTAAAATTTTCATTATCAAGTAGGAAAGCTTTTTGCTTAGGAACTTGGAGTTTTTTCCTTATGGAAGAGGAAAAGGTTATTGGATTTGATTTTCTGCGGATGAAGACAAATGTGCCCTATCGAAAGAATCCATGGTAAAGAGAAAGTTATCCTAATTTTTTTAGCAGCTTCTTTTCTGGTGATTTCATGCAACAAATTTTCCTCATGGAAAAGAAAATCTGAACTGATTTTTTTTTATAAAGAGAATTTTGATTTTTTATATAAGGGGTGAGAATATAGAATTCTTTTCTTACTCTCGTGGAAACAATAATTCACAAAGCAAAATCCTGTTGCTATACTAATGCACCCTGAACATTTGTGAAAAATGTTTTGTTTTTACCCGTTCACCATTGGAAATACTTTATGTGGATTCATGAAAAGTTGCACCAATTTTCATAATTCTTTCTAATGAAAAGTGTTTGCACCAAATAATTTTTTTTTTTGAAAAATGTCCTGCTCTTCAGTCATGTTCCTCCAAAAACATCATTCTTTGATTTTGGATCCCCAGTTTGGAGCAGTGACGGAGTGACAAATGGCAGGAGGATGTCGAATCAGCTAACTTATTTCCTACAATGAATAATAAGAAAAAAACACCTCCTCCCATATGTCACCCCCTCATTGGTCCAAACTCGAACCGGATTCGCTTTCCCTTCCTAGTGAAGAAAATTTATGGAAAAGGTCCAGAAGAGGTGAAAAGTGGAGGGTCAGGTCAGACTGAAATTCAAAGGATCCAACACATCCTTGGAACTTAAATTTAATACGACAATGTTGTGGCACTTACTATTGAACAAATGCCCAAACCCCAATCTGGGTGAACAGCCAAAAACCTGAATGGACTCAGGCCTATCTATAACCCATCAGAAAATTTTACTATGAACAAACATACATATAGGCTTGAGCACATCAGTCGGTTCTATGCATTTGTTGAATGATAGAAAAGTACACAGTTGTTAATCAATATGGAGATTGCTGTTCAAGGCTGCATTGAGTCGAGCCAAAGCCAATTTAGTATTAGGCCAAAATAACCGGTTTCGATCAAGCCCGTGTGCTTGAAAGGTAATCCAGGCCCAGCTAATTTGCACATGTGAAGCCCTTTGTGTTACATATCCCAGCCCAAGCTGAGTCCACAGTGGCAAGCCTTAAGCCTATTAGGTAATAGGCGCAAGCCCGGCCGGTTTAGCTATCAATATTCTTTTTAAGAATCATCCCATTTAGCTACATAAAACGGTCTAGGTCCAACCTTTGGCCACAAAATATAGGCCAACTTCAGCCCTGTGTGGTCTGGCCAATGAGCCCCCCTACCGACCTACTGAGGGTGAAAAAAGCTTCCATCATTGTAAGAAAAGAAAGAAAACCAAAATAAGATAGAATTATTTGACCCTCTAGAATCCTTTTAGGCCCTTTTGTCAGTTTCATAGGGGGATGGATGGTGGGTTGGCCTAATGGATCCTTTTTCATCCAGATTACATCAAATGTCTTTCACGTAGGCAATATACTCATGGTTGAGTAGTGTTGGCACCTTAGCATTGCATATATGACCACGGATCCATCCCGGGGTCTTCACGTTAAATATCACTGTTGTTCACCAGTAGTCCGACTTAGCAAAAAAAAATCTTTCATGTAGGATCTGTAACATCAGATATTAGTGACACCCTTTAATTTTGATGTTAGAAAAACAAGAAAATGGAGCAGGCTGCAGATAATCACAATGTCTAATCTGCAAATGATTTGGGGTATATGATGCATGAATACTTCAAAATGGCAACACATCGTGACGTATCATATTCGATACTTCACTTTTTATGTGTAAAATTAGTGTCCATGTCGTGTACATGGAGTAAGCATGCCCTGGTTTATCATAATTCGGGGCACACAGACAAATCTTAAACCATGAGAAGATCTCAAACCTGTGAATTAAAGTGCTGAAGTCTGAACAGTTTTGGGAAATATTGCACTCTTATTTTCGTAATGACTGTGTCATAGTTGCCCCATGGATTTTTCCCAACCTATAGAACATTTATTAGAGAAAACAATGGCAGTTCAAAAGCTGATTGACAGTAGCTTTACCATTAAGGAAAACTATCTCATTCACGATAAGTATCTAAGTCATTCAGGCACTATTAAAGGCCTGGTTATTTACATAAAATACATAGGAATTGAATATGCATGAACATATATATGGTCAGAAGAGCTCCACGGAGGGATTATCAAAGAGGTGAGTGGTGAAGGATATAGGGTTAGCAATGTAGATTGGACCTCAACTTTCCTGGGATTTGAATTACTAGGTTGATGGCTGGAGATTCATTTCCTATCTTCCCCTTCATTCAATTTCCATTGATGGAGATTTTATGGTCTTTTGTTGGATATTCATCTTTGATTCTTTATTTTTAACCACAGTAGAAATAGAGTCGTAGAATCTACGGAATTCAATTACACAAAACAAACAGGCAAAGTTTCATACACGCATGAGAACTTAGTATTCATCTACTAAACACTATCATAAGTGGGCTGCACCCAAAGAAAACACCAATCAGGTGATTATATTGATTGCATAGAGGACTTTTGATATTTCGTAATGGTCAATGAAAATTGACAATTAGAAAATTCATACAAAAGTCTTCCAAACAGAAAACTAGGAATATCTAAATGAGATTTTGAGGTGCACAGCTTGTCCATGGTAGTTTCCAGGTCTGATGCATCTGGTGATCTGTCAAGTATAGAGAGATTATAATTCAGATCCAGCTAACAGAAATTAATGCATTTATTAAGTACAGACTTCAAATAATTTTTTACTGGTAATAACTGCCTTCATTTCAGTGAGCAACAACAGCTAATGATAAGCCAGATCACTTACACTCAATACTCGGTTTGAAGGCCCTGCAGCTAAATTCACCTTCATGCTGTGGTTGACAGTTGCATTATCTATTTCCTCAAGGAACAGGTCTATTCACTTTCATCCAGAATATGTATGAGCAATTAAACCAAATCATTCCTATAATGCACTCTAGTATAAATTGTATCAATTCAGTTTTGTACCTCTTTAGCAAACCTCAAAATCTTCAAACATGATTGAAAATAAACCCTTTGAGACTTGTCTTTCTACCCTTGTAAGATTTATAAACACACCTCAATTGTCCAATCTCAAAATAAGTAATTATACACTTCTAAACTTGTATGTGCTTTGAAATTTTCGGTTCGACTTTTTTCGCTATCTTACCTTCTTCATCTATGTCCTCTTCAATCTGTTTGAGGATGCACTCCTCTTCTACTGTAAGCTCCTTCATGGCTTCCTCAAATGCAGCTACCATCTCTGGATCAAAGATGGCACGACCATTATTGCCATTTACGGAAATTGGTACATTGAAATTGCCAAATCTAGGGGTTAAATAGTCCCCGGGAGAAATCACCTGGCCTTCAAGTTCAAGCCACTCTCCTAGACTTCCAATGACCGGAAAATCAACAGTGGTAGTTGTTGGAATGCTGAGCGAAGTAAGCTCTTTTGCCATCACCTTTCTTCGAATTCCCTTCTCAACTTTAATATTAGCTTTCTTGGAAATATCTTCATTAATCCCAACAACATCTGTGGTGCATGTACTGCCCGGGCACTCCGGCACATCAATATTCTTGGGCTCTAAATTCTTGAAGGAGTTTGTTGAACTTTCTTTGTCCTCTAAGGGTATATATCGATCCCTGATTGTGGACTCATCATCCTTCTTGACTATACCGATGTGTTGAGAGTGTAAGGTGGACTTGCCAGATGAGCTTTTAGTATCCCCACCAACTTCAGACAATCGATTTGTATCAGAACCCTCTAATGCATGGAAACTTTTACCACGTATGTGAAGTATATTATCCCCAATGGATCCATTGTCTTTGCCAAAATTGAAATTGTTGAATTGTTCCAAATGTGCTCCAGCATTAGCATTTACTCCTTCAGATTGCTGTGCTCTGACCAATGCATCATACTCCTCCACAGTATGGAAGCTTCTAGATCGTATGAGGACCCCAGTATCCCCAACTGATGCACCCTCTGCAACCACATCGAAACTATTGGAAATCATTGTACATTTTCCTCCTGAACCCAATGTGTGCTCCTTGGATTTATGGAAGTCTTCTGCAGCTACAGCCTGATCATTATGCCCCTCTTCTCGATGTGGTGATGGTGATTGTTGTCTTTGTTGTTCTTCCTCTAGTCCAGCCAGCAACTCCGAAGTGTTTATGGTCTCTGGATTCATATGCTCAACTGGTTGGTCTCCATCTGTATTGGATTTTGATGGCGGAATTCCAGTTTGGAGTTTCTTGGATGCTGTGTTAGCAGTGCAAACAAGAGTGAGGAATTGATCACCCCCATCCTTTGAGATAAGCAGATCATCCAATATAGGCAATCCATTGATTCGCCTCTGTAAGCTTTGGCTGAACTCTTCACGGAAGCTCCTTGATCTAGTTGCGATTTTTGAAGAAATGCATCCCATTTCCAATGGTTGAATTCAGCTCTAAAGCATCTTAAGTGGAATGTGTGCTGCAACAGAGAGAAACAGAATTTAGTATTGAATTGGGAAAAGATATGGTGCAAAGCATCAATCAACTCCACTAAGGTGATAATCTTATCACAAGTAGGCCAAGCTTCAAGGATGGATGGGAAGTGGGTTCCACTTTCTTTGATAATTTAGGATGCAGTTTACCCTCATGAGGGCCATTCACAATCACTTCCAACCTTAACTGAACTATTGTATGATTCATGAATAACTAATTTCTCATTCAATGCCTGCATTTTATTTCAATCATGGTTGATAACTATAACAGTCACCACAAACACAAAAGGGTGAACCATGGGATAACCTAATCCTGCCTGTGAACAATGGAAAATGTTGTCAACAGTCTCTTTAACTAACCAATCAACTAACCAAATTGGCATTCCTTGCATGAAATTTAAGAGACAGGACCAAGAAAGATGTCTGATGAAAAAAATCTGAACACTGGAATTATGTTCTTGCTATAAGTAGAACACATATGAATCTCAAATCAATCTTTTTCCAATGTTAAATGAGAATCTTTTCCTTGAAATTATTATATCAGTCACATGTCCACCCAGTATCACAGACCTCTTATCACCTGACATAGCTAAAAAATTGCATTTGTTTGATGATCCTAATATATGCATTTACAAAATCCATCCAATGGATAGCAGGGAAAAAAGAAAAAAGAAAATCAGCCATGAGGAAACATCAAGTTGTTATTTTGATCATACGATTGCTGCAATATTTGGTCATGATCCCGTCATGCCCCATGTGCAAGGTAGTCCATGATTTTGTTAGTATGGATTGGTTCCTTGTAAGTGAGATTTTTTTTTATAATGCTTCCCTTGTGGTCTTGAGATATACAAATAAAGGAAATAATGAAAACAAAGGAACTTATTTCAGCATCTGAACAAACTATGAAATGACATTAAACATTTAAAGTAAGTACAGAAAATCAAGCAAGAAACCAAACCACTAAAAGGAATTTGAATGAATGAATGAATCAATCCAGCTTCATCATTAAAAACCAATAAGTAATACAAAAATCTCAAACATGAAAAAAAAAAAAAAAGGGAGAAAAAGGAAACAATATATTATATATGCTTGATAGATATTACTATTTCATTAATACACACATCATTTGATGTTTATAAATGAAAAATAAAATATCACAAAATTTAGTTACTAGGAAAAGGAAAACCCAGATTTAAAAAGAAAATAACATTCAATATATTTATAGAGAGGAGAGGGAAAAAAAAAGGAGAGAGGAAGACCCACAACGTTCATAAGTGAAAATAGTTATTGGTAAGAAGACAAAGTACTGATTCAAAGGGTATTTGATATGCAACATGACATAATCACCAGAGATCTTCATCAAAGAGGAGAATACAAACAACCAATTAGTTCAACTCTGGAGAAGAAAATGCATCAGTGACATGAGAGAGAAAGGAAGTTTTGAAGAACATTTGAAAACATTTTGATATTCAAAATCACCACTTTAAAGTGACTTAAGAGGAGAAACTGTCAATACTATGGAAAGTTTTCTCCACATCCAAAGGACTTGAAAGAAAATATCAAGAACAGAAAATTGCAGGAAAGACCCATCAAACCCAGGAATGATTTCTGAAATTGATTTATTCTAAAGGGAAATGGAATAATAATAAATAAAAGAAGACCCACTTTATTTTGATCATCCATCAAACATGAACACAGATGACAGAGACGAAAATCACATGAACTGTGTCATACCTGTCAACTAAAATCACAGAATCTCATTCATTCTCCAAAAACCAAAGCTTCAGCTCTCACCCAACCTTAAGATTGACTGAAAGATAAAGAGAGAGAGTAGGAAAAAAAAAATATACAAAATGAAACCATGAAAACACAAGAGCTTTAATATAGGAGTCAATCACGCCTATCACTATAAATTTTCCAACCTTTCATACTCTTTCAGAGTTGGCAAACCAACAAACCCTGCAGGGTCTTTTTTAAATACTATACTTAGCCAGCAAATGCCCTTGATTCCGGCCCAAATTTCATTTCTTGGTTAAGTTTAGAGTAATTGAAATCTGGTTGGGTGTGGGGTTTTCTATGATCATGTTCATGAGCCCACTCTTCAAACCATGTCGCTGGAGATGCACATGTATTGTCAGTATGATTCAGGCCGTTAATCAGGTGGTCCCCACTGCAGGAAATGCAGAGCCAAAATAGTCAAACCAGTGGGAAGGGAAGATCTTCAAGTTTATTCAACACCAGCTGGACACTTGAAAGTGAGATCAGAAGAGAGAGAAACCCATTCAATTCTTCCATGACTACATGAACATGTGAGTGTCTACAGCTGTTTGTCTTGATCAGCAAATGGTTGGGCCCACTGTCCATGCATCTCTATAGATGGATCTCCATTACCCACATCACATTTCCATTGTGTGGCCCACCATGCACATTGTATTCATCCATTGATGAGACGTGTCCCACTGGTGGGTCCAAAATTGGACACATTTTCTAGACTCTAGTGCATATCCAGCACAGGGTCTTTATTAGTATTTAGTAGTAGTCTGAAATCAAGGACTGCATAAAAAGACTCAGTTGATTAGTGCAGCCAATAATAGTTGTAACCCAACCAACTTTTCATGAGCTTGGCTTGCAATAATTATGAGTCGATGATATTTTAAAGTATGGATCTCCCTTCATTGCTCCATCCGTTGCTCGTAAAACCATTCTATTGGAAATCACTCATTTTTTCATTAAACCACTCATATTTCAGTTATTCCTAAGTAATTATATCCTTTTTTTTTCTCCAATTCCTTTATTTCTACTTTATCCAATTTGTTCTATGGAAAGTGGTTATTTTTTAATATGTGATTATTTATTTTACTATACTGAGCACGGATTATTGGACTAGTATAACTTATTAGGATTGACAACTTCAATAGTTCCTTCTACCAAAAAAAAAAAAAAAAACTTCAATGGTTCCAATGAATGAGAGTTGAGGCATCACTAACAAATGAGATACTCATATTACCATGAGTGTAATTAGGATTAGTAATGACTAATGAGGGATAGTTTTTCTCCTGCGCATGGTGCTCATGTGCAATAGTATCGTTTGTCATGAAATTAAGGGGACTCCCACCTTCGATAATGGGTGTGTGCTCGTGTAGAAGTGCATTATAGGAGAAAACTTTTCTAATAATGAAATATAATTTACCATTTTCAAATGATAATATATTTAATTGAAGCTTTTTCTTTACAGGAGTTAGACGGCCTGCCCGGCACAAGAGCAATGCAGAATTTTCAATCTCTACTTAGTACTAAATGTAGTATATTAAGGCTTGAGAATATCTTTAACTTTAAATTACTATATCAACCACCCATCTAAATAGAAACCTAATAAAACTAAATCATTGCTTACAACCACCTAACTTTATCAACCCCAGAGCTAAATTACAGCTAGAAAATGTATCTATACTTTAGAAACAGATGTGATATAAATAAAACAAGCAGAGAAATGGAGGTTCCTAGAGCTTCTACTCAATGGGCCATGTGTATCAAAAGGTGGGCCACATTCAGGTGATGATCTTCTTGCAATGAAATTACAGTGGCACGATGGATAATTTCTCCAACATTCTGTCCTTCTAAGATGGTTGTAGTGGGGAGAGGGAACAACAAGTGGCACTCCTTTCCTTTTAATCCTGGCCGTTGGAAATAAATATCAGTGGCTGCGATGAGTCAAATCGAGACAGCGAAATATAGCAACGAGACAATAGAATATGAGCACTGTTGTTTAAAAAACACTGGAAAACTGCAAGCTGTTGGAAAAAGCATAATACAACAAAAACAAGGTGTTTTATTTAATTAAGAGGGATAATCCCACATAGATGCCAATCTTGTCGTATGGGTGGTATCATTATTTGATCTGAACCGTCCATTTGGTGAGGTTTTTACTTGATTGATTGTGCTTTAGAAATCATTTTGATTAAACTATTAGACAGTTGAGATTTTTGGGTGTATCATGTAGATAACACCATTTGTGACATATGGCCCTCGTCTCCTTATGGAAAACCATTGGATATGCGGGAAGAAAAGATAGTTTGGTGGAGAGGAAAATTATTTTGACTTTCACGGCATCTTATTGGTTTTTGTCATTTGGTGCATGCAATACTCTATTTTTTAAAAGAAATGAAACGTTAAATTTAAATTTCTTCTATAGAAAGGATATTGATTCTTTGTGAGAGAGGTAAGCATGCAAAATTCAATTTGAAAATAAGAATTCGTGGAGCTAGCACAAATAAGTCATAATGGAATCATCCTAATCTTCTCTTTTGTCAATTCAAAAGGTGAAGTATTTATTCTAGCTTACTTAAATATGTGCCTATGCTCAGGGCTCCTCCGTTTATGCAGTAGAAATGGAAAGAAAAAAAAAATATATGTGACTCGAAATCACATGTATTCATATGAAAATAAAATAAAATGCATGCATTGAAGGCAGAGATGTATTTTTGTGCACCTCATCTCTTGTGGAAGTTTGAGGAGATATCTCTCCATAGTCCATACACTCATATATCTAACCAACTGAACAATAATCAAAGACTTTTGCTCCACACATGAAGCACCATAGGGGATTTGAAAGGTTAAAAAAAACTCAATGCACATGAAATTTCAGTTCTTGCAACATTCATAAAATTTCTTATTTGAGGTAAGTTGGAATGAGGATTTCGCCCTCGTTGGAAAGAGTTGACTTACAAGTTTAAAATTCATTATTTGAATTTCTAGGGATGTGTTTCTGTTTACGTATGGTCATTTGACGCTCACTCATAGTTCAAGCTTTTTGGTGTTTCTTATTGGTAACACATTTATTACCACAATTTTTTGGAAATAATCTCCCTTTTTAGAGCACAGTGTGTCACATCTAAAAAGAGCCCTACAATGGAAACCCCTCCTTTTAATACCATATACAAAAAAAAAAAAAAAAAAAATCACTCACTCCAAACAATGAAAAGATTTCTCCACAAAAAATGTCTAACCCTTCATCTCATTTTTTTTGGGAAGCGCGGCTTGACAAACGTACCATTAAATGAAAAATAAATGAAGGAAATACGAGAAATGAATACCTAACCAATCGATCTAGCAAAGTTGAAAATGTCAATAGAATGACACAATTCCACCTGGGGAATAAAATGGGTCTAACTGGAGCCCCTGGGTTAGATTGATGTCAATTGAGAAATTGTCACCCTTCTTTTATTGGATCACAATTTTTATAACAGATATTGTGTTTTTAACATATACAATTATGATATTACCCATGTACATTTGTGAGAATTTTCTGCATTATATTCTATTAACAAACATGTAAATACATTGTAAATGGGACATGCTAGTTCAATGCAGCAAAAAAATTGAACATGTCACAAACCAAACTCAGAGAATATAAAAAGTGGGGTTTTAGGAGTAAAGTCGCAAATGCAGCTTTTCCTCTGCTCTTAGGAGAGGAAAAGTTGCAAATACAACTTTTTCTCCCTTCTTAGTGGTGGAAAAGCTACAAATGGCACCCCACCCCAAACGACACCCTGAATCACAATCTTGACTTTAAGATAGTTGGATTTGGGAAGATATGGACTCAGAATGACTTGGCCGGGATTGAGCCTATTCATAACCCTAGAAAATGACTTGCAACTAGGGTTGTCAATGGACCTTGATTACTGGGTTTATTGTATTGATCTAGTTAACAATGACTCAAGTCCAATTGATCCACAACTGAACCTTATACATATTCATACAGAATTTTGTTCTATGCCCTTGCCTTTTGGCTTAATTCCCAAAAGTCTCCATAATATTGAGAATTATTTTTAAGTCCTTAACTTCTTTAATTTATAAAAGTGGAGTCCTTTTACTCAAATTTATTTTAGCAAGACCTTTTTTTCTTAATTCCTTTTTTCCATACAAGTGGAGTCCTAGCCTGATGCGTTAGCCTGACCTAAATCGGATCCTGCAATTCAGGTTTGGGTTGACACCAATGAACCTATTGGCAATTTTTTTTTTTTATCAGGAGTAGAAAGAAAATTAGAAAATGGGTTGAAATTGATGTTGAGTCCATTCTTAGTATCGAGTCTTCCAACCTCACGCCAACATTAATGAGCTCAACTAAAACCTTGCCTATTTTGTTAATATAATTGGAAATGTTGCCAATCTACATATCCACCTTCTATCCTTCACCCCTCGCATTTTTAATAATCTCTTATTAAAACCCATTTTACCAAGAGTCCTAAAAATACTATTCCAATTTCCATGCAAACAAACAGACCCTAAGTAATTGGGAAAAAAGTTTTTTCATATTCATTTTACAGTAAAACTCACATATGCTTCATGCTTTGTTTCCATTTATTGCATTCATTGCTTTTTATTTATTTATTTATTTTTGCAGGTTGGTCTAGCCAAGAGCCATACTATCAACTTAAAGGCTCAGGAATCAATTCCTTAGCATGTGTGTGACACCGAGCTGTCAACATTACTCAACTATGATTCATTTTGGATACATGTAAATAGAGATGCCAAATAGGGGCTTTGGCTAAATAAGGTGCTATTTAGAGATGCAGGCCTGACCACATGGGCCACCAATCATCTATGACAAAGCCCATTAATTGAGTCAGGGCTTGGCCTAGCCTAGGCCCATTGCCACTCAAATAAATCTGAACTCAAAATTGTAAATTTCTAAAAAAAAAAACTTACGGATTTTACTGGAAAAATCCCGAAATATAGCCATATATCCCGAAAGGTCTTCGCAAATTGTGTAGCACTAATGAGGTCCTTCAGGCCTTATTTCCCTTTTTTTTTTCAACTTTGATAGGAGCAACGCTAGCGTCGCTCGTCAATGTCTGGCGTCGCTCTTCAGCGTATCTCCTAATGCCTAGCGTGCTCGTGTCTGACGTTTGCTGGTGGGGGGAGATGGAGAAATATATACAATTTGCTATATCGTCACTCGTCAGAACATCTCCTAATGTCTTATTCTTCCTCTCATCCTCCTATTTCTCTGTCTCCCCCACTAATGACTTGAAATCTTTCTTCAAAAAACAAATGCCTGACTGAAAATTTTGAAGGTGTCGTTTGGACATGGAGAATGTAGGAGGACGACGCTGTAAAAATTTTGAAACAGTAAATGGTTTCCCTTTTCTGGTCATCCAAATAAACCCTTTGAAAGAGTTTTGAGAAGTTCATTTTTATTTGTAAGTGTTTGGGAATTCACACTTAAAACAACCAGATTTATGTACCTAACTATTCAATTTGGAGATTGTAACTATTCAATTTGGAGATCGGACAAAAGATCCGATCAATCGGTCTGAGATCCGTCTCAGTTAACTGAGACTAATTTTAGTTCGATCAATCGGTCTGCAGGTCCGATCGATCGGCACTGTAGACCTGAACCTGAAAATGAGTTTTTCTCTTCTTTTTCCTGTAGAAAACGAGCCTCCATGCTCCAAATCATCACAATCATCATTCCCATCCATTCTATCAAATTAAAAACATCAAAAGGGGTACCAATTTAACAATTAATCCAATCCCTACCACAAATCTAACTTAACATGTGATCCAAAATCAATATTATAACCAGGCTTGGTATCAAGGAAAATCTAACAAGGAAATCATTACAATCAATGGAGAAACATACACACATGCTTAATTTATAAATTGCAAATCTACTTGCCTCAACCAAGAAGATGATTAAAAATTGGAAAAGCTTGAGGAGGAGCTTTCTACCACGAAAACCACAATCTACCCCGCTCAAAAGTAATCTAGAACACTGAGAAGAAGAAAGAAAGGAAAAAGATCAAGATTCAACCCAATCTAAACAAAAGAGAAAACGAATGGAAAAGTTGATGATGGGAAAAGGCTTACCAACTAGTATCAATGGAGAGAGGAGATCGAGAGGAAGAAGATGTGCGGTCCGGATTGCGAAGGAGATCTCTCTCGGAGGGAGATATGGGCTTGAGAAGAAGAGGGAGAAGGAGGGCTGCTGTAGCTCTCGTTCGTTGCAGAGATGAATACGAGATTAGGGTTAATCCCTGATTAAGAAGAGAGGGAAGAGAAAAAGACTAATTTGCCCTTAAGTGGGTTCGGTGAAATAATGGGCCATTTGAAGGGTTTCTGATTGTCGGATTGCGACGAGCCAGGAGAAAAAAATGATTAACGCGACGAGACTTTTCCAACGAACCCGAAATCACGGAGATATGAATTTTTCCGGAAAAACACTCAATTTCCCAAAATTGCAAACTACCCCTTTGCTGGGGTCAAACGCACTCGGAATCGCACGAAACTTCGCAGACACTATTCTAACACTAAAAGGAACTCTCTAAGGCCTAAACCCACTTACATATCTAACAATACAATTTATTATAATAATAATAAAATAAATGGGTCAACGGGCCTGCTATTGGGCCCAATTGACCCAGTAAGGTCGCGGACTTTACAAAAACAGAGTTGCAGAATTTTAAAATCCAAGAAAAACCAAACAACGAACTCTTATCATGAAAAAGTTGGTTATTGAAACATAAAATGATTGATTTATGAAACGAAACTTTCAATGCAATCAACCTTCCTTCTCAAGAAGAAGTTTGATTGGATCTCGACATGAGTACCTATTGAATTGGGTGTAAATTGATTTGACTTTTTTTTTATTTTATGGAAGGACCAAATCTGTTGAAGTTGGTGATGGAGGGCGGCCCTATAAAAAAGTGGAGGCGTAAAAGGAAGGTGGTTCGGGTGCTTTTCTGAGCAGGCGGTGGCAGGGCGTAGGCGTTGTGGTGAAAAGATGGGTAGTATTAGATTTTTAGAGGGATTTTAGAGTTGGTTCCCGCTTTTTCAGGCCTCGATTTTTTAGTTTCATTTCTTATTTTCTTTGAAAGGTCTCAAGACTCAGGTTTCACGTAGATGGTGTGGAGGAGAGGGAGAAGTAAACATTAGGCTAAGCTAGACATTAGGAGATGCTCTGCTGAGCGACGCTAGCATCACCCTTATCAGACACGAGCACACTAGGTATTAAGAGATGCGCTGACGAGCGACGCTAGATATTGACGAGCGATGCTAGCATCGCCCTCATCAAACATGAGCGACGCTAGCGTCGCTCCCATCAAAATTGAGAAAAAAGAAAAATAAAGTCTGACGGACCTCATTAGTGCTACACAATTTGTGAGGACCTTTCGGCATACATGATTATATTTCAGGATTCTTCCAATCAAATAAATCCTCAAAAAACTTCTTTTGTTTGAAAATGAAATAAAAAAGAGAGAAAATATTCGATTTCGATTTCGCCTTTCCTTTTCCACATTCCTCTCGTTTTCATTCTCTCTTCTCCTCTCCTTCCTCCTTTCTGGATCCCACTTTCCCTTGAAATTCAGAGTCTGGGGCTTCGAACGCTTTCTATAGGCTACAACAACCTTTGGTGCGTTTCCTTTCTTTCTTACATGAGATCGAACGACGATGAATATTTCAATTTTCTTCGACGTTCATGGCCCATTGCTTGATATGGGTTCTTGTTTATTTGTTTGTTTTGGGCATGTTGGGGCTTTCTTTTGGATGGAATACGGTTTGGGTTTCGAATATTTAATCAATCTAATGCATTTTCTGATAGATATGTGCAATTGCAGATGTTATTTTTTGTTTCTGAATCTTATTTCCAATCTTTCTCACTGTTTCTAATTTAGGATTCTTGTTAGTCCTATAACTGAATGGAAATGATTTATGATTAGATGGAAATGGAAGAGACTGTAGAATTGGGCAGCACCCCATCAATTGGATGATCAAGCCCATGATATACCAAAGTTTTTGAAAAAAAAAAAACCCAATCCAGCTAAGACATTGAGAATTATGATTCCCTACCTTTTGACTATTGATTTAGAAAAATTGTCTTCTTCTCCATTAGCTTTTCTCTGTAGGAGATGGAAAGTGGCATTTTTTATCTTTTGACAAGGCTTTGGTTTCATTAGGAAATAGAAGAATTAACCAAAGTTCATAAGGCCCATGCTGTAGTATTCATCAAATCACCTGCACCCAATTGACAGAAACAGATTCTAGTTTTTCATCCTTTAAAATTTTTTTTTTCTCCCTGTCCACTCCAACACCTTTGCTGCTCTCATTATTGTGCTTTATTTGCAGCTTCTATTGATAGATTGATCAGTCTGTTAAAATTGGAACAAATTATTGACAGAAGGAATTTCACATCTGGAAAGATATGAAAATCACAGCTCTTTTGGTTCTGAAGTGTAGCAGCAGCAGCACCTCCAATTCGGGAGCCGATCCCATCATTCTCGCCAACGCGGCAGATGTTAGCCAGTTTGGTTATTTTCAGAGAGTAGGAGCGAGGGAATTTATAGTCTTTGTGGGGCGCACTGTGGCGAAAAGAACGCTGCCTAGCCAACGCCAATCTGTCCAGCATGAAGGTCTGTTTGATACTTCTACTTGTCTCACATTCTCTTATTTATTTTGGATCTTGGTATGGTAATTCTTTATTTGGAGAGATTGTGCTATTTCATTTGTCTTTTTTAGGTCATGTCTATTGATTTCTTGATTTTAAGGTTGTGGGATATCAGCATGCATTCATATATGCTTTTGAACATGCCTAATAAATAATAATGCAAATTGCTTTGTAAGCACACTAAAAATATTGCTGGTATTCTTATCTTTACTCTTTTTTTTTTTAAATTCAATGAGCTGTATCATTCTTCTTGGATTTGGAAACATCCTTTTTATTTATTTTTTTGCCTTTTTTAAAAACGTGATTCCAAAACTCATTTTATAGGCCAATCTGATGTTTAGTTTCTTTTGACAAGAGCCCGTAGCACAATTGGAAGGTGCTCATTGTCTCGAACGCGAGTTACCCCTTGAAAAAAAGAGTGTTTAGTTTTTTTATATTCCATTGTCATTTTGATATGAAAGATGATTAAAATCCAAAATGGTATGTGCTCTAATAGAGTACAGAAAAGATCTACTCACATGAAGCGGGAGCAAGATCCTGAGGAGATTTTGATGTGGCAGTGGGGAGCATCTGTTCTTCGATGTTTGTAAGTACAGTCACTGAGCAGCGGTGGCACCTTGGTAGAAGGTTCCCGTAGCTAAGGCACACATATAATCACAATTTTGCAATTTCAATTTCAATTTACTGGAATTCTTTTATAGTTGTTGAGATTTGAGGAATTAATGGAAGGAAAATGAGGCGTAATCATTTCTTTCTTTCTCCATTTTTTTTGGGTGATTTATTTTCAGAATACAAGGTGCATTCCTACAACAGAAATGGTCTCTGCGCTGTGGCTTTTATGGATGACCATTATCCTGTTCGAAGTGCATTCTCTCTTCTCAACAAGGTAAATCAAAATTCTTGTCTTGTATATTTATATGGTTTTAACTATTTCATGCATTACTCAGTAACTATAACTTCACTGCACTTGAAATACTGCAAATTCAATGTTGCAATGGTAATGGTGATAATGATTAAGTTCACTCCACTTGAAAATTCATAAATCCTATATTTGCCAGTGTGTGGATATTGTGGTAATCTTAGAGAATATATATTACCACATCTAAAACGAGATATTTAATATAGATATTTTCCAGTTTAATCATACCAAAGGTTGATCTTATAATTAAATATGCTTTGGCAGGTGCTAGATGAATATGAAAGGAACTTTAAGGATTCCTGGAGAACAATACAGACAGATGTCAGTGCCACTCAATCATGGCCTTATCTTAATGAAGCTCTGACCAAATTTCAGGTATTTTATTATTTCTTGTTTTATAGTGAATAATCTCAGCATGTCAGGCTTCCTTGCTCTTTTCTTTGTCGTCTATCATAGCTTTAGCCTGTCACAAAAAATACATGAAAGATCATATTTTGCCTTGTCCTTTTCAGGATCCTGCACAAGCTGATAAGTTGTTGAAAATTCAAAGGGATTTGGATGAAACTAAAATTATCCTTGTGAGTTTTGACTTATGGACCACATAGCTTTATTTTGTTCAGACTGTTGTTTTTATTATTATTATTTTCATACATATTTTCTTTCACACAGATATATACAAGTATATTCATACAAACCAATGAAGAAGTTTCGACAAACACATATACATCTTTGTCGAGCTCATCACCTGTCATTTCTTGAGATCAAATCATTTGTCATAATTAAGCCATATGCATGGATCTGGACTCGACCATATCATTAGTTCAAGTGTATCTAATCATTTGTCATTACCACATGTAGAAATAGGGAAATGATCCGCTGTGAATTTTCACACCAAATTTAGATGTGAACATGGATGCATGACAGTCAATGAAATATCGCATCCCCCCCACCCCCCATTTCCAGAATTTATGGAGGAGATCCGAGCTAATTATGCCAAACTCCCCCACTGTACCACAAATGTGGGTTTCATCTATCACCAATCCAACCCCCTCATAATTGCACTCTTTTAGTGCTTGAATTGGAACTCACCGCTGTTTGACACTCATTTGACTAAATATCATGACCGTTTTTTTTTTTTTTTTAAACTATTTTGTGCAATGTCCTAAAATTGTGAAGCTTTGAGGTCTTTTGGTCAATGATTAGGATTAATTGATTGCTGCCAGCATCTTGGGATGGTTTCTGTGGGGATTCTATGTTAGATACAACATATCCTTTTATCTGTCAAAAGGGAATTACTTTGTTTTGGTTTCTTCTTTAGATGTTCATGGATTATTCTTGTTGTTCGAAAGCAATTGCAGCATTGGCTTCTCTGATCTATTCTCATTTGAAACTGATGCAGCATAAGACTATTGATAGCGTGCTTGAACGAGGTGAGAAACTAGACACCCTAGTGGAGAAGAGTTCAGATCTGAGTGCTGCTTCCCAGGTACAATGTGCAAGCAAATGTTTCTCACACAAGTCATCCATTTGGAGATGCATGGATAAACACACACAAACAAACAGCACACACATATTGGATGGTTACACAGGCACATGCAAACACTAACATTAAGAACCAACTGCATACAGTTGTCTTCAATTGGTTGCATTCTTTCTCACGATTTTATGTGTGTATCCTTTTAAGAGAAGTCTGAAACAAGGGGTTTTTTGTGCTGCCTCATGCTCTGCTTTGTGGCATTATTTCCAAATTAAGTAATACATGTTCCATTTATGTCGCTTTTCATTTCTCTGTCCTCATAAAATTCTCTTATCAGGAAATTATCTAAGTGTAGTTACCTTTACCTTTATTGATAAGTGGATGCATATTGATGGATCTCAGTCCTGTCTGTTGGCCCCACCATACCTTGCTTATAGCCCCTGTGGAGGTGATAAAGTGATGTTAACTACCAAATCAATGGACATTTGCCTTTTGAACATGATGCTGCTTCTATAATTCCTAAATGTCCACTTGCAAGCCTTTGACGGGATGATGATTGTTAGATCTGATTGACAATCCTTAGTCAATGAGGTGGATGTTCTTGACAGGCAAGGTGGCCCGCATTCCAACACCTACCTTGTCATTTATATATAAAGAAGGATAACCTGCACTTGGTCACTTCTTTATTGATATCCATTTCATAGTGTCAATTGTAGAAGAATCCACACATGCATTACTCAACATGTGAGGTATTTAGAATACAACTGCCCTTGAGGATTAATGTTTCTTTGATTGGTCACTATTTTATGTCATTATTTGTTGTTAGTCTGTCTATTTTAATCATAGATGTTTTAAGATGGGCATTATCCTGCATTTATATTTCTTAGATCACAACTCTTATACAGAGTTTGGACTCACTTAATGATTCTGCTTCATATGAATCTCTGTCTTTTTTCCTGTATCTTACCTCAGCCATTGTTACATGGTTTAGAGCAACAATGCTTTATGTTTCCTCGGCCATGGTTCAGTTGTGATGTTTTAGGCTTTTCCTGGTTGATGTTTTGCTTTCATTCTAATTGGCATGTGTGTATGTGCACCCCATGCTTGTATTCATTTATGTGCATGTTGTTGTAGACATGCATAGATGCATATAAATGGATTGTATGTTGCATATTTTATATGTATGAATATGCTATCATTGTCATCATCATATCAAAATATGCCCCCCTGATGCATTTGCATACTCATAACTCGGAAATGCATCCATCTATACTTGTTACACTTACGCATAATGTGTATCTCATTCCTTAAATCTGCGCCCAAAAACTGACAAATGTTTGCTGATGGGCTATTTATGAACAGATGTTCTACAAGCAAGCCAAGAAAACCAACCAGTGCTGTACAATATTGTAATGCTGCTAAGGCCAGTAGTTCCCTGAGAAAGAACAATGGTATTCTAAAGCGAGATTTATAAAGATTTCTTATTAATATTTGCTCTATATTGAGTAAGATTTTAATGTACCAGTTGGCATGATCATATAAATATGTCGTGGACTTGCATTCCTTCTTCTTTCCTTCGGTGCTTGATTGCAAGAGAAAAATAGTTGTGATGCAACAGATCAACGGAGAAGTTGGGTTTTGACACCTGTTGTTTCCTAATACAAAGGATGTGTACATTAATGATCATGAAATGTTGAAGGGAATTTCCTTGCATTTTCTTTTGGCAGGTCTTAACACTATCACAACTCTCATCATCAGCATCATCAGTGAAATCTTATATCATTTAGCAGTGGCATATATTATCACTGGTATTTTGACAATATCATTTGTTTGTTTATTTTGAAAATGATATTTCTTGATGATGTCATATGTTCAAACCATCAGCAAAAGTAGAAGATGTGAAAATATTGTGGAGTATTGGATTATTTAATACAAGAACATAAGAAATTTGGGTTTAAAATTTTAAACTATTTAAAATGGAAACATTATCAACAGTCTCTGACAATATCCTGACAAAACCCTTTGATTTTCTATCTTGATGCTATTCTAAGATGATAAAAATCATGAGAAAAGTATTTGCACTGCTTTTCCAGTGTGAATGCAAATTCTTGTATGGCAGTAACAGTTCTGTTTTGGGAGTGGGTTTTGCATAAAGTGCTATAGAGCCTCTTTTGCTTGTGTGGGAAGCAGAACAGATTGACCAGAAGAATGTTGATCAGATGAGTTGATAGTCAATGAAAATCAACTCCTTTTTGGAGGTGAAAGAAGTCCAATAGAAAGATGTTCCATAAAATTTCTGGGGACAGGTACTTTTTATGTGAAGAGACGTCAGTTTCGATGTGGCCGGACCTGATTCCAGGACTGGTTAACTGAAAGTCTGATCCTGTTGACCCATTTTGGACAGCATTGGCACAGCCAAACAGGCTAGGTATGTCTGCCCAGTTCTACCCCCCAACGAATAAGAAAAGAAATGAGAAGAGCGAAAACTCAGAGGCTTCTCCTTGCTGTTGAGGAATCCTTGGTGTTGTATGAATGTGTGGTACCTCCTGGGGGACCATTTGTTTGGACTCCCCCATTTGTTTGGACTGAATTGGATTCTCTAAGAATTCACAGTAAAACAGGTTCCATTGGGTGAATATTAAAAAAGTGGGGGGTAAAGGAAATGATGCGGAGATGCTGAGGGTATGAAGTGGGGATGCTAATGGGAACTTGACTTTACGCCAAAAGGAGAAATTGATTTTTAATGTGATGGTTGGGTATTCAGTTTCCACTAAAGCCAAGATTATTTGATTGACATTTGAGGATCTTCACTTGTTCTTCCTTTAGTTTTTGCCTCTTAGTAATACACTTAAGAAAATTTTCTAAGAACCCAATTCAATGCAAATAAACGGCTGTCTCTATATATCCTTATGCGGCTCATTCTTGAAATACAAAATTCTCAAAAATTAATGTCCTACCTTGTATCAGCTCCAAGTTGAATTTCATTCCAATAGGAGTTGGGTCGGAGTAGGTTTATCAGAGTAGGTTTATCAAGCCAAAAACACAAGCTTAAAACAAAAAACAAAAAGAGATACATGTGTTTCGAGTGTAAAAATAACTTTGATGGGAAGGAAATTGGCCCTCAATGTAATAAGCTAGGTTGCTTCATTTAACTAGATCTAGATTGGTTCATTGACTGCAAGTCAGGCCAAAACTTCTATATGAATGCGATGCATCCATGCTAACAGTGGAGCCCTTTGTGATCAATCCAACCCTTTCACGCACACTAACTTCCCAGGAAGTGGCATTCACCCTAATTTGATGAAAATCTTAATGATACTCATCATTGAATTGAACTTTATAAAAATGATAAATTAAAGAATTATTCAACATAAGGCCACTGAGTAAATGGTTGTGATGATTAGATTGATGTGATTTTTGTCTGAAATGACGTAAGCTTTCCATCACGCTATGATTGGCTTGTACCTAAGTAGGTCTCACAAGGTGCTTAGAATTTTATTTCGTAGGCATGTATAGAGATGTCTTTGGCAAGCCTTTTTTAATTTTTCGTATTTTAAAATAAAAAAGTTTTTATTAGCGAAAAAAATCATCCACATTTACCAATGGAATGAGATCAACAGTCATATATCATTATTGAAGAAGAATTGATTCCCCAGGTATCACTTGGTTTTAGTTTCTAGATAAATTAGAAGAATTGATTCCCTAGGTAGGGAAATGACTAGAGAATCCCTTTGTGGAGGCAGTGATCCTCAATTGTGTTTGGATTTAAACAATGAGACTTTTTAAAATATTTTTTAATAATTATTAAACAATCAAATGGTGTTTTACTAATAAAAACTCAATATCACTAGAGAAAAAGATTTGAAAATATAAGATCTCCTTTTGCAGGCATTGAAAATAGAAAGTTTAAAGTAGAATCATTTTTGTCTCCAAAAGCAGATCTAAGTAGGGAAAATTTCTTTAGCTCCCTGCTTTCTTAACATTTTACTGCTCATAAGGATGTAGAGAAATCGACAACTAAAATAAATCAATTAGGTGCTGAAATCAGGAAAATAAATAGAGGAGGAGTTATTAATTTTGTACCATTTTGGCCAGATGGCTGAAATTCTTTGTTTCGGTCTAGTGTCCGAAACAAAATTCCAGCCAATACTTTTTTATTTGAATTTTGGTCAATTTCGCTAGAAATTCAAGATTCCAGTCGAAATGGAATTTTACATAATTATTATTTTTACACATATATATACTTTGTATTTCTTATATTTTTCAAAAATGTAAATCCAAAAAATCTACTAGAATGGATTAAATATATATTTATTATTATATATATTATGTTATATTTTTTTCGAAATGTAATTTTAATTTTTTTTGCTGAAATTTCGAATCCGTCCAAACTTTTTATTTTGTAGGCTAGAACAAAATGAAGCCCGAAACAAAATTAAAAATTAACGAAGAATCTCCATATAACTAGTGTGGTGATTACTTTTCTCTTATAGTGATTCTTCTCTATACATACAATATAAACACGATTCATGCCACATCAGCGTCCACTCAGGTTTTTAATCTTGTGTTCAATCGAAGGTGGGGGTATTTGAGGATCAAGGATCAAGTTGGAACCAACGGACTCCAAGGGAGTCGGGCTATCTCTGGGTCCTAATCCCGGGGTCTGTAGACTTTTTCTTTGAGGATATATCAATGGAGAAGATATGATTTATCTTTGAACAGTGTAGATTATCTTTAGGTGGTCCCACGTTGGAGTGTCGGGCACGTACTCGCTTCCGTGTAGTAGCTGCGACCGGGGATCCACGTTGGCAAAGTTGCAGTCTTTTCACTTTTCAGGTTCGAAGGAGAAGCTGCAGGGCAAAGAGGAAGGAGAAGGAAAGCGAGCAGTCGATGAGCGTCAAAAGCACCTTCTTCTTAGAATAATCGCAGCTGTTTTTTTTTTTTTTTTTCCATACTCGACTCTCTCGCTCTGTAAGTTGCTCTTTCGAGTTTGATCTTCATCTGGGTCTTTCTTTTCTTGAGTGAATTGCAGCCCCATCTGAGCTTTTGATCTGAAATTTCATTTTCTTGTCTCAATTTCATCTGGGTCTCGCTATTCATCACTCAAGTTTAGGGTTTTGATCTGGGTTTCCTTTTTCTTGCATTGTAATCGCTGCTTCGCCTGGATTTTTCTTTAGAATTGCAGCCCGTCTGGCTTTTTTGAATTTTCTTTCTTATCCTGCTTCAATTTCATCTGGGTCTACGCCATTTTGCTCTAAATCTTGAGCTTTGATCTGGGGTTCTCGTTTCCTGCACAGTCGTTGCAGCTTCATTAGTGTCTTCTTCTTAGCGGTGTTGTCATCGTTGATTCCATTTGATCGGGGGTGCCGTTTTCGTACATATAAGCTCCACAAGTGGTATTCATTATAATGATGCGTGTGCACGGTTTGGGCCGTTTTGGAAATGACCCAGGTGCCATAACAGAGAGAGTGAGTAGTTTTGCTTCTCACATGTTCGACCTATTGCTTCAATGAGGGGAAGTAGGACTTGTGTCTCAATTAAAAAAAGGGTGAGTATCCCTATAAGCTGGTGTGGAAATGGAGAATGTGCAAATCATTTGTTCACATTTGCCCATGATTACCCATTAGAAATAAGCATAGTAAAAATTGAAGAGCTAGAAAAATCTCCCTACATTTTTTTGATCTGGAAAACTTCTCTGCACTTGTAACTCCAAGTTCTAAGCATTTATGGATGTTTTTTTGGGGGGATTAGGATTTGTTAGAAATTAGAATGCATCATATAGCTGTTCATAATACTGTCCCTCGTTAGTCTCTCTCTCTCTCTCTCTGGGTGAAAGATTCCGAATGGGGTACTGAGTCTACCTACACTGCAGATTTTAGGTAAGAGTCGTTCTTCTCAGTTGCATTTTCCCCGTCTATCATAGACATTTAACCATCTCTTGCAGTAGTCACAGTTTCTCACTTCTTGTGTCATGTTTTCTATCTTCTGCTTCCATTGATATTCCGTGGAGTTCCCGAAGCTAGGGCTGTAATGGCTAAGAAACCCAACCTGAAAAATACTGGGTCTTGTTCCAAGTGACCTTTCTTTAACAAATTATATTCAGTTATTTGACTAAATAGGGGAAGGAGGAGGCTAATGAAGACATGGGATGTAGGAGTGTGAAGATACATGTTAGGTTGTGAAGTCATGGAGAACATGGCTTAAATGGGGTTGAGTGAATAAGTCTAATTCACAAAACAGACCAAAGATAGATGCCATTAGTTGTCCATGGGAGGTTGCTCAGCTCTTTTATGTTGGCATAGCAAATGCATGGTCTTCTAACCCTTTAATTCTCCTCATGCAGGCCCATGGCTTGGTGATCCAGATTGTATATGTAGTGGGTTCGTAAAGATTTTCTTGCATTTCAGATCATTTTCCTTCCTCCTCTTGAAATCTAGGATTTTAGGAGATGGAGATATGAGATAGGTTCCCAAATGGCTTTTCTCTATCGATTTCATCATGAAAAGAAGCTTCTATCCATTGGCAAATCAACTCTGCTATATCGAGTTGTAAACCATCATCTTCATCCTTCAATCAGGTACCTCTTATATTCCTTTTTTTTTTTTTTTTTCAATTGGATCTGAGCCAAATGCCTTTGGCATCTTCCATTTAAATGAAAAGGAGCCTGTCATTCATGTTCCAATTCTTAAATTCAGATGTTTCCGTGACAACTATGATTGTTGTATGATTCTTATCTAAGATTCATGAAGGAAAATGGTGAATTTTTTTTTTTAATTAAATAGATTGTAAGGTTTTTATTACAATGTTTCAAACAAGCCACATTTGAGGGGAAAAAAGATTTAAACAGGCCTCCTATTTTGTTGGGAATGGTTCTGAAAAGTTTACCTTGTTAAAGACTTTGATAAAGGTTTCCCTTGTGAATGACTTTGATAAAGGTTTCCCTTGTGGGATCTTTTTTTAATATATCAATCGAAAGAACTGCTTCTTGAGAGTGCTCTTGTGATGACTGAAACATCTTTACTGTTTTCGAAGTGATCCTGCTCAAATTCATCATTAGCTTTTGTTTTTGTTAACAAGTGACTTAATTATGCAGGGATTGTTTTCTGCAGTTCAATAGCATAAATGACAGCATCACAAGCCTCTTATTGGTGCCAAGAACTGTGTTTTCATCACAATGTTTTATGTACATTTGCTCATCTCTAAGAAGATACAGCACAGCGAACCATGTTCAAGAGTTCTCATCTTGTGTATATTCTCCATTTTCCATTGCATCTATGCAAAGATCATCTTTAATCAAGTCTCCTAATGTTCTGCTGAAGTCGCAACATTGTAGATTTATGAGCAATTCGTTAGTGACGCTGGAAGCAGACAATGATGTTGTTAGATTTTGTCTGGATAAACCATCTAACAAAGTTGAGGTTCGAAATAAGGGCAAGAACAAATTGCCAAAGCGGAAGATGTCCAGAAAAGCCAAAGTAAATGAGCTCAGATTATATCGCTTAAAGGCCAAAAAGAAGATGACATCACCAAATCCAGAAGTTAGGATTAGGTACAAACTTGAAAAGGTTGGATACCTTAATTGTACCTTTGATGCGTTCTCTTCCTGATTTGATCATTATCTTCATACATTGTTACTATTATTTTTTCATTTTAATTGGTATGCAATTGTTGTTGTTCTATCTTTTAGGAGGAAAGATGCGTGAATCCATATATGTTCATTCTGCTGCCCCTTCCTTTTTCGTCTTTTTAGAGTTAGCTCCTTTTTTTTTTTTTTTTCGTATCTGTTTATTTCTCCTTTAATCTGATTAGTTTTCTGTTTAATATGGAAAGGGTCAAAAGGGTTCTTGCATCAATCATCTGGTTGATTGCTGTTGATTAAAGTAGTTTAATCTATTCTGGTTACAATAATAGCTTACTTTGTTTATTTGTACATTCTTTTGTCAGGCTAAAAGAAAAGAGGAATGGCTGATTGAGAAGCTTCGAAAGTTTGAGATTCCCAAAGCTCCAGAGCAAACATATGATCCAGAAATTCTGACCGAAGAAGAGCGGTTTTACCTCAAGCGCACAGGTGAGAAAAAGAAGAACTATGTCCCAGTTGGGAGACGTGGAGTCTTTGGGGGTGTGGTTCTCAACATGCATCTTCACTGGAAGAAGCATGAAACTGTGAAGGTTGTTTGCAAGCCTTGTAGACCAGGGCAGGTACATGAGTATGCAGAAGAACTAGCTCGGCTTAGTAAAGGCATTGCGATTGACATAAAAGCAGACAACACTATAATATTTTACCGTGGAAAGAACTATGTACGGCCAGAAGTGATGTCTCCTCCAGATACACTATCTAAGAACAAGGTATGTTTGTAGTCCAATTTTTCATTGAAAATCATATGTTTCTGATGCGAGTGCACTGTGTACATTGTCCTTATGCTCATTCTATCCAAGCTTTCCGCATCTTTTCTGAAAGATGTCCTATTGTTCTCCACATAATTGGTGACATTTATTAACGGGGCCATAATGGACAGGGTCCAACACTGATCATCATCATTGACCTAGCCTTAATTTATCAAAAGCCAAACACTGATGTTGTGTTCCTAACCACCTATTTGTAATTCTTGGGATCTTCAAGGCTGGAATATTTTTGGGATATTTCCCTTGTTGCCCATAAGAACAATGCTGGGATCACAAAGCCACCACCATCATTATTGGAGCCTGGTGCCATCAATTTGAAGGGTCACTGGAAAGAGTTATACTCTAATCGATCAACAACAAAGCCTTGTCTAAACTATGTTGGGGTTGGCTACATGAATTTTGTTTCTCCATTCTGATCTATCCTGAGCCAAATCCTTAGATAAGTTACATGTCTTTAATTTAGTTTTACTACCTCTATCCACCTCCTCTTCAACCTACTCCTTTTCCCTGGTGGGACATCAACTTACATAGTCAAACTTTTCCTTACCAGCACCGTTGCCGTCCTATGTTGGACATGCCCAAACCATCTCAAATGAGTTTATCTAATTTTGTCACATATTGATGCTACACCTAAATGCTCTCGAAAGAGCTCATATCTAAATTTATCCTTCTTTGTTTTACCACACATTCACCTCAACATTCTAATCTTTCCTACATCCGTTTTGTGCATATGTTGCTTCCTGATTGACCAACATTCTGCTCCGTAGGTCATAGCTGGTCTAATCGCTGTTTTGTAAAAATCTTCCTTCAATCTTGCTGGCATGCTTTGATCACAAAGGACTCCACAAGAAAGTCTCCACTTCATCCATTCCACTTTTATCCTATGTTTGACATATTTTTCTCCCCTTTTTATCGATTAGTTCTACTCTAATCGATAAAGAAAAGGAAAAAAAAAAAATCTACTCAAAAGTCATCACCAATAAACTCTAACCAAGTGAAGACCACAAAACTACCTATAAAATGTGAATTAGAAAGTAAGCTCTATGTGCGCATGTGTAAAGTGGTATTCTCTCTACCTATTGTTTATGTGCTAAATAATGATGCCTGCATTCATCTTCGTTGCAAAACCCATCTTCTCAGGATCACCTTCTTGAGTTTTGTTCTTCTGCTTTACCCTGTCGACACCATGTTCTCAATTACTCCATGTAATGACATGTCTTTCCTCACCATTTCACTTTAGATCTTAACTGGCTTCCCACTTATCCTAGTACCTTCCCCTAGTAACCCTTTGAATTGTCTCATAGGGTTTTTTTTGGCCTTCCTTCTGTAATGTGCCCAAACCATCTCAAGTGGTATTTGGGATCACAAAACCATATCAGGAATCAAATTACGATAGTATACTCAGGGTTGCGAATTCCCCTCTAAATTGTCTGTTAATTCGTTTGCACATGGTGCGCAACATTTGTATGGTTGCAGTTGTTTATAGTGATGATGCTTTGATGCTTTAACAGATGCAGATGCTTGGTTACAATGCTAACTTTATATTGATGTCCTCAAATTCATGTTGTTGCTTTGGTTGGTATTTATGGTCTACAAATGCTAACACCATGCTGCTTTTATCTTTCTTTACTTCCTGTTTATGTAGCTGCACATTAGTTAAGCACACTATTAAAATCTAGTGTATATTTATGGCCCATGTGTGCATGCTGGAATGTACATGGATGATGTGACATTCTATGCATTTACTAATGTGCACGAGTAGCCATAAAGGTTCGTCAGATTTGTAACATTGAACCCCACTCTGTGTGTGTGTGTGTGTGTGTGTGTGTGTGTGTGTGGTTCATAGAATATTATGAAAGCACAAGAACTGATAGATGTAACTTGTACTGAAAAAAAAATGAATACCAACTAAATGGCAAAGCATAGAGAACCAATAGAGAGAACCTTCAATGTAGTAAAAGGCAACTTGGTGGAGATTTTAGAGCAAAGACACAGAAGTACACACTTATACTTTCTTTTCTTTCCTACAATGCCATCTTTTCTGTGATTTGGATATTTTATCTTCCTAAAACTGTAGTGGCATCTCCTATATGTTATCTACTTACACTTTCTTATCTTTCCTGTTCAGGCCTTAGAAAAATATAAGTTTGAGCAATCTCTTGAGCACACAAGTCAGTTCATTGAAAAACTAGAGAAAGAGCTGCAGGACTATGACAAGCACATTGCTCTCTACAGAAAGAGTAAAGAGGATTCGACACAAAATTTCACAGGAAATAATGATGCCAGTCTTCCTGAATGCTAATTAGAGTTATGGTTTAGTTGAGGAACATGCATTTTTATCTGGTTCTAGGTTTGTTAGTTCGCGCGATCCATTTGGTTCCCTCAAATTGTTTCATCCTAGACATTATTACTACTTACAGTGGTTTCGGGATTGGAGACCCAAACAGGTAGTTGAGTTTTGGGTGTAAAACCAGGATTTTCATGTAAGTTTTAAGGGCAGTCAAAGGATTTTTTATGTAGATTTTGGAAACAGACCTTCAATTTTCGTTGGGTTTTGGGAGCATACCCAGGTCCTATTGGGCAGCCGCCCCCAAAAGCTTGTACCTGGGTCTGCAGTGCACCTATCCAACCCTCTTACCTCACCTAGCCATGTATTGGCATTTGCATCAACTTGGTCCTGATTGCTGTCGTATTCACACCCCTACAGAATCATCCCAAATTTACACCATTAAACTGTAAAACTCATGAGATCTTTCCAACCATGTATCTTGAGTCACTGGCCAAACCTACCCTGTATCATCACTTGCAAAACTGGTCTTCCTCTGCCAAAATGATCAATATAAAGATCAAGTTATCTCCACTTGCCTGGTCTGAGGTTCTTTATAAGGGTTATTCATAGATGACAATAAAACCTGTTACTTGATTATCCACCCTGGACTGACCCTGAACACATCTGTTTCTATCCCTGTGGATGGCCTTTTCCCCTATTTATCTGACGGATTCTGAACAACTATCTATTCTCATCTAGGCCTGATGACATAAATAGTGCATTTGCCAAACGTTAAAAAATAAATAAATGGAGATAAGTTGTTGCTTAGGCTGCACGCTCCCTGTTGTAGCTGGGTCCTTATGTTAGGATGGAATTGAATTCATAAGAATTCTGAGGAATGCCTAAAAGTGGCTAAATGTGAAAGAAAAAGGTGAAGACCCATAAGTGGTTGTCAAATAATCTCCCCTTTGATGGAAAATGAATTAAGGAGAGATGGAAATTGAATGCCCAAATCCTGTGAAGCTTAAGCTCAAAACTACATCTCCACCTTATAATCCTTTGCTGGAAACCATTTTACTATATATCCCTAGAAAAAGAATTCCATAGAAACAAAGGTGCCTAGCTGAATTCCAAAAGTTCCTAATTTGCAATGAACATGGAGCGTGCTTGCTTGGAGTAGATTTTACAAGAATTAAATATTATAAATTTATACCAAATGACCTCTACAGAAGGAATATTGAACAGGTGAAGTGGGAATGATATGAGGTGAGGGCTAAACAATATAATGTAGCAATGTAGATGGGACTCTTGGCTTCCCTAGGATTTGAATTATTAGGGCAATAGATGGGTATTTATTTCCCCATCTTCCTGTTCACTTTCCGTCAAATGGGAGGTTATTTGTTGGTCATTTTTTTGTATATTCACCTTAGGGCTTCATGTCTAAACACATTTTATGTTAACAGACATGTTCTTATCCCTTATTTTCTGAACACTGGATTGGTGTTTATAGTTCTTGTTAAGCCTTCGCTCACTATTTGATTGAGTCTAAAAAAAAAAATAGAAATATATATTCATGGTTAACACACCATTAAATTTGGTTTAGACACCATTGAACTTTATGGTCGTTAAATTAAGTGTTTAGATAATCTGTCGCGGCTGTTTTTTTTTAGCTTCCCCTTATGTGTAAGAAGACCTTTCCATCTATCTATCCTGCATCAAACAAATTGCATTGAACATTCTTCCCAAAAGTAATAAAAGCATAAAACATAATTATTTTTTTGAAAATATTACATTTCCAAGTCCTTCAACGCGATGAGGTCCACACACACTCTTGACTCTTGAATCTTGACAAAAGTGCGCATAGACCATTCCTCACATGCCATAATGAGCACATGATCCATGCATGGTGCAACACATTACACGCTAGTAAAGGCCCACTTGATGAGTTATGCCATTATGTGTTTCTCAAACACATATTATGCAAAGTATGTGGTATGATTAAGAAAGACATGATTCCCCCCTCTCAATCCACTAACCAAATATAATAAAACTGCAATTTTTCTTCCCCAGTAACGTCTGTTCCACATATTTTAGCAAGAAACCCCCCAAAACAAACCTAAATGGAGGTGTGAGTGTTAGCCCACTTAGTGAGTGCTCTTCCCTCAACCATGGGCAGGCCTTCTACCTGTCCCCTCTTGTTATCTGCCCTTCAATCATCCTTACTTCACGGCTCTGATTGTGCCTCTTGTGACCATTTAAGTGGGTGGGGGGGCATGAGATTGTCACCCTGGAAGATGCCATCACAAAACGTTATCTTTCCATCACAGGGCCTGAGAGAGCAGCAGTAGTTGCTTTAAAAGCATTGGACCAGGACAAATTCTCTCCAGAAAGGCTCACTCACTCTCCAATTGTTTATCAATTCATATACTTTCCCCGGCACCTATCCCATGAATTACAATTGGTCTCAGTGCTGTTGAGCTTATCATGCATTATACATTCACAGTTGAATTTTGGTGACAAGAAATTTTCACTATCTTAACACTATTAAACACTTATTAAGGGTTTACTTGGGTTAGGGTCATTTGATCGGACTGATGAGACCTCCACTTGTGCCCAGCCATTTCTGAATATACCAATCTCGGTTGTAAAGTATCTTGGTGGGCCCCACATTAAGGTGGGTTAGTGGATATGCTTTTTTAATCTGGATCCTCTGAGGTTTTCCCCCACGCTGAACGTGAACAGGCCAATTAGGATCTGCCACATCACCGTGGGGAGCCTACCATAATGACATGGCGGAGCCTGATTGGCACCATGGGAAAAAACATCAAAAGATCCTGATTCGTATGTTTTTATCAAAAATAATACGGTGAGCCACGGTACAGGTGCCACAATATATTACGGATGTGTGGTGATCAATCTATTCATGTTTGTTTACATGTGTGGAGAAGTAAAAGTGAGATGGACAGTACATCATGGAAGAAGTAAATATAAGGTATAAAAAAAATAAAAGTAAAGATGTAGTAAAATATTTACTTGGATTGTGTGAGTAAAAGTAAGAAATGACACAATGTTAAGTGGTGTATTAACTTCGTCACACTCTATCACGAATCCCATGGTAAAAAATAAAAAATAAAAGGGCTTGTGGAGGAGTAAAAGTTAAAATTATTACAACATAAGTTTACTTCTCTAGTATACTTTTCTCATCTAAACATGGTAAAAATAAAAGCTAGCGCATCTCAACCAAATCTAACTTTGCCCTCATCCTTCACTTCACTTTTAAAACAAACATGCTAGAGGATTGATTCATGTCGAAAATTCCACTTACAAAATCATTTCTAATCCACCTCCTCTTCCAATGCCGCTATTCGTTTCTTTGATTGCCATTCATCAAGATTAGCACATTAGAGAGAGAGAGAGAGAGAGAGAGAGAGAGTGTTTCCCTTTTGCTTTCAAATAAAAAGACTCCCCCAGATAGTTGCTCTGCACTTTACTATTTATCTGCAGGTGCCCACAAAAATTAGTCCACACTCCCACTGATTGCTTGCGTCGTGTTGTATCCTTCTCCTTTCATTTCCGTTATCTCAGTGACAGTACCCCTCTTTACGCCATTCTTCCCTCTGCAGCCATCGTGGCACTCTCTGGAGATGCCACTTGTCAAAAGAAGAGAATATGAAGAGCACATACAGAGTACATCTCTTGGGACCTAAGTATCAATGCAGCTGTAAGTTGCAAATGAAAGAGAGAGAAAGAGATGCAAGTGCTTTTATTTATTTTATCTTGCAAACTGACCTGGTTGCTTTGCTCTACCTGGATCATTTGTTTATGAATATTTACTATGGTGGATTGTCTTTCTTCCAGTGGGGTTTAGTTAGTAATTTAGCTTTAATTTGTCTAACCTCCTTTCTTCCAATCATCTGACTGTAACATGGAGGATGCTTATCATTCCAATGCATTGATTAATTAAACTAACTAGGCCTTATGAAAAGAGGGTTGTATATAATAATTCATCCTTTCAAGGCACTGAAAAGGGGTGTTAGTGAGCATTTAGGAGGAGAAAGGCCTCATCAACTTGAAGTTTTGAGAATGACCCATCTGCTACTTTCAATTGAACCAACCTTGTAAGTCATATTTTAATGACTGCCAAGTGATGTCAAAAGACCATGATGAGTGGTCTAGGTGCACATAGCTTTGGTGATTCAAGGAAGACAGATGTCCCACTTTTTGCTTAGTCAGCAGCAAGCTGACCAATGGCAAGCTTCCACCTGGACAATCAGTATTCAGTAAGTAAGAACTAAATGCTGAATAAAGGGGCAAGTAAATGGCTTTTAGGTACGTGGGGGATGAAAAAGAATGCCTTTTAGGAAAGAGCCGAGTCAACATATGTTGCCAGCGTGGCACAATCATAGGAAGAGAAGCTTTAAGGTGGCAGTGATCATTACCACTTGAGGCAATTACTATCAAATGAAAGGTGTAATTAGCTTTGCTGACGAAGCTGGTTATTTGCACTATTTTTTTCAAATTCAAATGGGAGGCACACAAGCATTTTGCTGATTCAGTGGCTGAGTTGTGACATTGCCTCAACTCAGTGAGAGACTCATCTGCTGACATGGCTCTTATGGCCAGATCAGCCAAGGCCCCCTCTCCAGATAAAAGGAGTGGAACTCCGTAGTAGGACCCATCCATTCAAAACCGAGCTGCTTAAAATGAATATTATCAGTGTATGGCCTATGGGATGTCTTTCACAGCTTCAGTAAGAGTAAGAGTTGGTCACACTGTTAGCTGAGCTTCTAAATAATAATATGATTACACAATTTCATGCACATTCATCATACTCATTAACGTCTTATTGATCACATCCTCAATTCATACACCCACTTTTGCGGTGGGACCAGCTCGTATTGACGTAAAATTTAAAGAAATCTCACATGTACTATGGGCATTTGGTATTGGGCAGTAGGCTCATTCCACTCAGGAATCTTCGAGTGAGAAACACTCAAGAAGATCCGGACTCTGGTAGGATGGCACTCAAGACAGGCACTTGGCTCCTGGGCTGCTAACTCAGGTTAATTTCAACTGCTAATCAGCTGACTCCACACCCGTAACGCCGGCTGACTCAGCATCCAGCCACCTGGTCAGCTAGTCGGCCACATCAGCAATACCAGCATTGCGTCACCCACTCACATTCCACCATCTGCTTACTCAGCATCCACAGCCAAGTTAGCAAACAGGTTCCAAGGAGAGAGAGAGACAAGTTGGCAAATAGGTTGAAAGGAGAGAGAGAGAGAGAGAGAGAGAGAGAGAGAGAGAGAGATTTAAAAGATGGTAAAAGGACTGAAGTAGGCGCCCTTTTTTTTGGTGTGATTTGAACAAATGAAGTAGCCTCGGGGAATATGAGATGCAGTAAAAGGAAAAAGCAGGTTCCCTTGTTGTGGTTGGTCTGGTTTGAACACATGAAGTGGTCTTTGGCCCAATTCCCGGAGGCCCAAGTCTAATAAGTGTCAGAAGAGTACAGATGCAGAGGAAATACTAGCAATATTGTAGGTTGTCTGCTTATGGGTTTTGAAGCTCAGAGCCAACAAGGTCTGACCATGGGTTCCCCTCCCAAGGCTATTTCTCTGTGTTCTTTCTGACCAGCCATTGGCTTCTGCGAGATATCCCAATAATAAAGGTAATATAAAAACCATTTACACGTAAAACAAAAAGGAAGTTCCCAACAAAGGAAGAAAAAGAAATTGCTCCATTCACAATCTGCAACACCTTTTGAAACACTGTTCTGAACTATTTTATTCAGACCTTACAGCTCAGACCCATGCATCAGATTCCCTGTCTCTGAAGAGAGAAGGAGAAAGAGGTGGAACTTAGAAAATGGGGTCTTTAAGTCTTTTTCTCTTTTTCTTTGAAATGGGATGTAAATTAGAAAGATGAAAATTTGTGGGTTTTTTGTTTTCTGATCCAATTTTGCTTCTGCAATAAGTTTCTTTTCTTTCTGGTTCTTTGATTTTATCAGCATCCATTCTTGCAGAGAAAAGCTTAAATCTTGTGGTGTTTGTCCAACATTTGAGAAATATACAGAGGCTCTATTATCAAGCTGCTACCTTCTTGGATTGAAGAGAGTGTTGCTGTTGGGACTTTTGTTCTGCTACGGCGCCAAAGCAAGGGAAAAAAGGGATTTTTCACAGCCATGGGAATCCTATAAAAGGAGTTAGACGAGAACTCTCTTTATAGTCATCTCTTGCATCTTTTCTTGGTGGGTCCTTCATCTCATCCACCATTCATCCACCATTCCACAACTATCTATGCAAAATGCAGCAGCAGAAAAGAGAAAAATGCAGTTTTGAAGAATTCTCTTCGAGCAAATGGTTTTGAAAGAGTTTTTGAGATGGAGAGAGTGGTAAAAATCACCCATCTGAGGGAGTGAGAATGTGATCTTTCTCACATAACTAATCAATCCTTTTTCATTAGAGAACCTGAAAAAAAAAAAAAATCAGCAGCAGCTGCCATCAAGTTCCTTAGTCTTCATGGATGCAACAGCATCAGCTTCTCAAGTTCCTGAAGATATCCCCACCAATGATGCATCACCCTCTACTGCAACCGCAACCGATTTGGGCCCCTTCAAATCACCTCTCACCATCAAAACTGCAAGTTCTGGAAGCGACCCAGGTGAGAAGTCCCTTTCTATTTCTCCATCTCTGCTTCCTCCATGCATAAAACTGTCACCTGAATCATCTGTATACAACTCCCCCTCCCTCATCTCTCCACCATCATCTGCATTTGTTTCTGCACTACAATCACCTTATATATCTCCAAGGGCCACAATTCCACCACCGCCCGCAAATGCTACTGTGGTCACTCTCCCCTCGCCTGCCTCCTTCTCCGGCTCTCACTCAGATGACATTCCAAGCACCTCCTACACTCCCCCACCGGAAAGATTCGATTCTTCCGATGACCTTGCCCATCAGAAGCTCAAATTTGCAGCCTGCGTTCCAGTCCCCGACCCCGCTCCGCCTCGCATTTCATTTTCGTTCCCTGTCCCTCGCATCTCATTCGCCAAAGGGTCAGTCTCTCCAAGCTCCAATACCAAATTCAGAAGTTGTGATGTTTACATAGGCTTCCATGGGCAGAATTCCAACCTTGTACGCTTCTGTAAGTGGCTTAAATCGGAGCTTGAGCTTCAGGGAATAGCTTCTTTCACTGCGGACAGAGCAAAGTACTCTGATACTCAGAGCCATGAGATTGCTGATCGAATTATCTGTTCGACAACCTTTGGCATTGTTGTTGTGACAGCATCAAGCTTTCTTAACCATCTCAGCATTGAGGAGATCAGATTCTTTGCACAGAAGAAGAATTTGATCCCTCTCCTATTTGACATAGAACCAAGTGAGATTGCAAGTGTTCTGGACCGCAATTCAGATGATAAGGAATGGAGGGAAGCCATCGATGGGTTGATGAGATGTCATGAGTTCAAGCTTGAAGCCAATGACAGTAACTGGAGAACCAGCATATGCAGAGCTGTTGGCATTTTGAAATCAAAGCTTGGAAGGAAGAGTGTTGCTGAAAAAGAGAAGGTAGATGATTTGGAGGAGTTCCCATTTCCAAAAAACCGATGTTTTGTGGGAAGAGAAAAGGAGCTGATGGAGATGGAAAACATTTTCTTTGGATGCGAATATTGTCTAGAAAATGAGAGTTCCAAGCCGATAAGGAATTGCGGATTGCATGAGTTTTCAGAAGGATTTGCAGATGAAGAATGTGATTCAGTTAAAACCCGGGGAAGATATATTAGCTTGGAAATGAAGAAGTGCAAGGAGCCTACTTTAGAGGCTTGGATTGAACCAGTGATTGAATTGACAAACAAAGGAAGAGTGCTGCAGAAGCAGCGGTCGAAACATAAGAGATCAAAGAATGGGAGCAACAAGGGCTATGGGAATGCGAGTGTTGTATGTATAAATGGGATATCAGGTATTGGAAAGACGGAGCTCGCTTTGGAGTTTGCTTACAGGAACTACCAGAGGTACAAAATGGTTTTGTGGGTGGGTGGAGAAGCAAGGTATTTCAGGCAAAATATATTGAATCTGTCAATGAATTTGGGGTTGGATGTGAGTGCAGAAGCTGAAAAAGAGAGGGGAAGGATCCGAAGCTTCGACGAGCAAGAGTTTGAAGCATTTCAGAGAGTGAAGAGAGAGCTCTTCCGAGATGTGCCCTATCTTCTGATCATTGACAATCTTGAAACTGAGAAGGAATGGTGGGAAGGGAAGGATCTACATGACTTGATTCCTAGGAATACTGGAGCGACCAATGTGATCATAACTACCCGGCTATCAAAGGTTATGAGTTTCGAACCGATGCAACTTCTGCCTTTGTCCTTGGTTGATGCTATGGTTTTGCTTAAAGGGAGGCGTAAGAAGGACTACCCAAATGAAGAATTGGATGTACTTAAAAATTTTGATGAGAGGATGGGAAGGTTGAGTTTTGGCTTGTGGGTGATTGGGTCATTGCTATCCGAGCTGACGATTTCTCCTTCTGCTCTTTTCGAAGCTATCAACAGAATTCCTCTCGATGATGACTCATGTTCTTTGAATTGCAATGATGATCAGTTCTACATGAACCATACTTTTCTTATGAAAGCATTGGAGTTTTCCTTAGCTGTTTTGGATCAAAGCAACAGAAGAGGCAACCTCGCAAAACAAATGCTCCTTGCAGGAGCTTGGTTTGCACCTGCACCTGTTTCCATGAATCTATTAGCAGCTGCAGCTAAGAAAATACCTACTTCTGGGAAAGGTTTTCAGCGATGGAGGACATGCTTAAGCAAGGCCTTCTGCTGTTGTTCTAGCTGTTGCCTAGCACCCCAAACTCGCAAGAGTGAAGCAGAATCGGCTCTTTTGTTGGAAAAACTAGGCTTAGCAAGAAGAACCAGTAGACAGCCAGGGTCTTGGATTCAATTCCACAGGATTACCCAAATCTTCGCAAAAAGAAAAGGAGGTTTACCGGCTGCAAAGGCGACAGTGCAAGGTGTTGGGAAGATCGGAATCCCCACAGTAAATTCAGACCACCTATGGGCTTCTGCCTTTTTGGTTTTTGGGTTCAAATCAGAGCCCCCACTCGTCCATCTAAAAGCAATCGACATGGTCATGTTCATTAAGAAGACAGCACTTCCATTGGCATTTCGATCATTTACAACATTCTCAAGGTGTAACGCTGCGTTGGAGCTTCTGAAGGTCTGCACGAATGTGCTTGAGGAAGTTGAGAAGTCATTTGTGTCACAGATACAGGACTGGTGCCATGGATCTTTATGCTGGAAAAATAAACTACAGTCCAACAATAGGGTGGATGAATATGTATGGCAAGATGTAACATTGCTAAAAGCCACATTGCTTGAGACCAGAGCTAAGTTGCTGTTGAGAGGTGGGCATTTTGACAGTGGAGAGGAGCTTTGTAGGACTTGTATTAGCATCAGGACTGTGATGCTTGGCCACAACCATGCTCAAACACTGGCAGCTCAAGAAACACTGGCAAAATTGGTAAGGATGAGGAGTAAGATATGAAAATTCCCCCCTAAATCTTTGGGTTGCTGAGTTTTACACTGTAATGTTATATGAAAATGTCATTAGTTCAATCAACTAGCCATTTTCCTGATAGTTACAGCAGTAAGTATGAAACCCTTACAACTTTTGAAATATTTGGGTTGATGAGTTTTACACTGTAATACCACATGAAATTTTCAGACAACTTTCTTCTTCATTTTAGATCATCACACTGTAGATATTCACAACACTGCAAGTCAGCTGTGGTCATACAGTCCAGACTTTGATCTGATGGCCCCTACCATCAAGGATAGACCATCCACCGAAACCAACCAAATTAGACCATTCTAAAGCCTTTACTGATAATCTGTCAATAGATGCTTAGGAAAGAGTCACAGCTGTTTGCATTAAGTTTAATGAAATCTAAATATTGGAAGGTAGGATCTTTCCATTTAGGTTGTTTCTGGGGTGTGGCCTATCCATATTGGGGCGTCATCAGTTCAACATTCTTGGTCACTAAATCATGGAGAAAACTCAAAAGTCCCACCACAAAGTCCCGTATCATTGGTGAAGGTCACATAGCTCCTCACTTCCTCGCTTGCATCAATTTGCATTACTTTGTTTTACACTATTATACTACTAGAATCTTCAGGCAACTATCTTCCTTGTTCTTGATTAGATGTCTACTGGTATCATTAGTATAACCAGTGTATGAAATCTTTCCAAATGCAACTTTTCATGGCATAAACCGAATCTTTCTTTTACTTGTTCTTGATTGGACTGCGTTGGGAAGTGAAAATTCTTTTTATGTCAAGGTGATTGGAGTAGATCTCGCAAGTGTGTGGAGTGGCAGATAGAGACAAATTAGGGCTATTCATTAGGTAGGGCCCATGGAGACCATATCCTAGCTCAAAATCAGCTGCTTCTGCTGATCAGGTGCACATGTATGAAAAAGGGGCAGTTACAAAGGACAAACAATTTATATCCAACAAGCATGTGTGGCCCACATAATGAGTGCAACAACTTTGACCTTCAGCCTAGAGTATGTTGTTGGTCCACCTAATGAAATGGCCCTGATCTGGGCAGATCCTTTTAGAAACATCTTCATGGGATATCCTTAACAAGGCTCTGATGTGTTAGTGGCTAGAATTTACCCCAGTAAGATTCAGAACCATTGCCATATCTCCATTCTATTACACAAGGGTTGCTGAATTTTACACTTGTTACCCTAATAGTAAGGTGTCATATTAGTTATGTCAGAAAGCTTTTACAGTTCTAGAACTTGTATCAGTTGGAATATGAACCATTGCAAACCCTATTTCAATTACTTGATTTCTGAGATTTTACATTGTGAAAATAATTGTAACTACTCACTAAAAGCTGTAATGGTAGATGACGAGTTTGCAGTTTTTCAATTTTCCCAGCAGTAAGACATGAAATAACCCTTGCAAACTCTTTATACTTGGACTTGTTATTTTGAGTCAAATAGTGTAACTTCCTCCAAAATAGATCATTAGCTGAGTCGGTAGTAGTGTAAACATCATTATGGTACCCCCACAAATTTTATGTTCTAGCATTGGAGTATCTGAGTTACAATGCAAAGAAAATGTCATTAGTTATGTTAGTCGCTATTTTTGCCTTTCTTCCTTTCTAAGATGTATCTACAGTATAACATAATAATCTTACACCATCATATTTATAACATAAATGAATAAATAAGACATTTCCATTTTGTTCATGGGAGCTTAATTTTAGTTTGTTTGGATTGGATACCATTGAGAAGGGAGGAAAAATCTGTTCTCTTGAGAATCAGGATTGTAGACTTGGTAGTTTATGCAATGCTGAAAATGAATGTAACTTCTTGTTTGGGTGCATTTCTCAACAAAATTGCAATTTTCCTTATTGGGCTGAAGCATCCAGCATGAGATTCTTATTCTCAGAAAGTATTCAGGGTAGCATCCAATGCAGCATCTTAGAGCCGCTAAGAAATTTCCTGTAAGAGATTCATAGAATGAAACTTGAGCCAAAAGAATCCGGAACACCATGATGGACATAAATGTTATAATTTTCAGTACGCCCATTCAGAGTATCCTATCAAGAATCTTAAAACACCTGTCCAATACTGGAATATGTCGGTTCCACCGTTCCGCACTCGAACGCTATGTTCAAATCATACTTTCCAAGGGGTTGGCCGAATGGTCAGGACTACGGTTTTTCTCTCTTTTAAAGTTAGAGGTCTTGGTATCAACCTCTGGTTCCCCCTCTTTAGTGCTACCACCTGGGGGCTATAGGGGTTTTACTTGGCTTCTTTCTGGGCTCGGAGAGAATAATCCAGCCCAAAAGGTTAGGAACCCTCCGCTAGCAAAAAAAAAAGTCATACTGGCCAATGATACGCCCAATGTTTTAGAGCTATGAACTAATGGAGTTTTAGTCTACTCCACTCCAGGGTATGCATGGACCAGCTGAGGTGTTGATCCTCACCTGGACCCAAGGATATGTCCAACACCAACGCTGTATGGCTCATTCCCAATCTTAAAACCATCTAGACTGAACCTATTTGGAAGTTGGAACAAGATATTTTATTTAGAAACAAACTGCTTTCAAGCAGTCCTAAAAACCCATTAATAGATGCAGTTGCAACTCCAACACCCACAAACCGTCAGATCCCCTGAACTTCACACGGAGGAGGTTGATACCAAAATGCCAAATACCCCCACTGATGATGGCTCAAGGTACGTTAAGATGATAAAGATAACTTTAGGATATCATAGAATATTATTAGATTAGATCAAGAAATTATCACAGAATGATATTAGATTAGATCGAGAATTGGGGGAATCGAGTTAATCCTCATGAACAAGGGCTTTTTTTTTTCTTTTTCTATTTTAGTTTAGATAAAAGCTTATTGTACGGTTGGAAGGTGCTTATCATTACAACCAAAGGATTGCAAGGTTGCACTTTCGACTGAATTACCTATCCCAAGCAGAAGATAGAGAATTAGGCCAGGCCAAGCTAATCCACCAGTTGTGCTTCAATGGCCATGAGAGAAGAATGAGACAGTGGATTTCATTGATATGCTAATTCTTTGAATGACTTTATACCTAGGGTCTGTTTATTGGGAAATGTTCAAGTGCATCCATCTCTCTCCATATGGTGAGGGCACTTTCCCTTTTTTGCACATGAATCCCTCTTTTGTACTTCACCCTATATACTTGAAATCTCCCTTTTGCACTTGAAAATCTTCATTTATAGAAGCATCCCTCACCCTATGCTAAGGGATAGATGCACTTGAACATTCCCCTGTTTATTTGCATATAATAAATGAGAATGGAATACATAAGACTACATGATAAAACCAAGAAAAAAAAAACTCCACCAAATGATTATAAAGAGCTAGTAGTGTAGTCGCTAGTTATTCATTTTCCACTTCCTCTTGATTAATTTTTATTGGAGGTGTTGAGGTCAACGTTCACCCTCGCTTCTGAGCAAGCGGTCATAATTGTAGTCGAGCCGTCGCCGTCATCATAAAACTATTGTTGTGCAGTTTACTATCACCAATTGATTTTGTGATAAGTGGTAGCTCAATAGGGTGTAAGATTCTACAAGTAGTATCAAAATTTGATAAGTCGTTGAAGGAGAGATTGTTGATGTCAACGCCCACCCTCACTCCTGAGCGTTCATAATTGTGGTCAAGCTCTTGCCTTCACCATAAAACTATTGTTGTGCTGCTATCACTAATTAATTTTGAGATAAGTGATAGCTCAATGGAGTGTAAGATCCCACATGAGAATAGATAATATGATGGTGAAATGCAGAAGGGAAATCCTATGTAACTTCTGTCACCCGAACTGATGAGAAGCATCAACTTCAAACTCCACTTATTCTCAATGTAGTTTTTCAACAATTTCAGTCAAATATTTTATGCTGATATCATTAAAAAATCTGCTACTATGTCCATTTAAAGGAAATGAAATGAAATCACCCCCCCCCTGCCAAATCACCCCTTCAATGGAAAATAAAATAAAATTCCTACTCATCGCCCAACCCCCATGTGGCCCCGTGATTGGTCCAAACAGGGGCCCATCCAAAAGGAATGCCATCAACATCTTCATTATTTCAAAGGAATCTTCATTATTTGAAAGGAGACAAAAATGATTTTAAAAATAAAACCATCTGTACTAAAAACCAGCAATAATTAACAAGAAACCAACTCAGATTTTCATTAATTTTGCAAGGTTCAAAAGCCTGCTTGCTTAAAAGAAAACCCAAATCACCAACATAATTTCACTTTCTAAAAAAGAAAACAAACCCTCAAAATCACAAAATATCATCAAGAGAATTCCATCTACATACTTTCATGGAAATTTTTTTTCCTTTCTCCCAGGGTCACTTGATCAATAAAAAGAAGGTCAAACATAAAAAAAAAGAAGTTTTAATTGAGAATCAAAGCCTTCAATCATAAAGGAGAACAAACAAATCCACATATCAACTCCCTTAAATGAATAATACAGACAAACCTCTCAACTTCAGTTTCTTGCAAAAGGAGAAATATGACTTCACAGCCTGCTATTTCTCCATCCCAAATCCCCAAATTCCAATATAAAAAAGGTAGGAATTCTATCTCCATCTTAGAATGTAAATCAACAAATTACAATGTAAAGCACACATCCAAATACAATCCATACCAACACCAATCTCCACTCCCCAAATTCCAACCAACAATATCAATATCAATATCAATAACCAAAACCCATCTCAAGCCTCTTCTCACTTTCCCATACCAATTCTTCAACAAATCTAAATTCAAACTCCAAACCCCAATTCACAGGAGGAAAACAAGTCCAATCCACCAAAGCCCCAACCTCTCCCAAATCCATCAAATCCAACTCAAATCAACAAAATCCAACTCCCATTTATCCTCAAACCCCACCAGTTCGAATCCGGTCCGACACCGGCCGCGCTGCGATCAATCCCTTGGAGGCCGCTTCTTCCTCACGCAAGAACAACCCATCCTCATTCCTGAAAACCCCATGAGCCACCACCGCCAAAACTCCAATCCCAACCCTAATCACCAAATTCCAGAAAACCCCAAGACCCCAAACTGAGAGGATGGAGACGACGACCAGCCCGCCGAGGAGCCAGCGGTCGGCGACGTGGCAGCCCCAGAGGATCAAAGGGTCTTCTCTGAAGAAGAAGAGGAGGAGCCAGAGGAGGAAGAGGGCGGAGATGAGGAGGAGAGATAGAGGTGAGTGGAAGAGGAGGGAGAAGAGTGCGCAGGTTAAGAGGAGGAGGGCGTAGTTTAAGCGGAAGTAGGAGAGGTTGGTGAGGAGGCGGGCTTTGGCGGAGGAGAGGGAGTCGGGTCGGTCGAATCCGGCGGAAGGGAAGAGGTCGGAGAGGGGGCGGAGGAGGGAGAACGAGGATGAGAGGTTCTGGAATGAGCGGGAAATGACGTCAGAGGCGGAGATTGGGATGGTGGTGTAGGTGGCGGGGGTGGTGGAGGTGACAGATTGCATTGTTGACCGAGCTTTGACCTTGATTTTGATTTTGATTTTGATTTGGACGAATGTTAGAGAGAGAGAGAGAGAGAGTAAGGGATGTTGTCGGTTTGGATTGGTAAAGCCAATGAAGAAGAGAGAGAAAGAGAAGGAGAGAGAGAGAGATGTTGGTGGGTTTGGTAAAGCCAATGGAGAGAGAGAGAGAGAGAGAGAGGTGTTCGTTGAAGGAAAAGAAGTGATTGGGAATGGGAGACAAAAAAGAAAATCTACGGTAACAGTGAACTCTGGTACGTAACGGTTGTTTTTTACTGTTACGTTTCAGTTTCCGGATATGCCCGATATGGATTTCATAGTTATATATAGGCTTTCGAAAGTTGCACGTATCACATATGGATTAGGGATGTCAAATGGGCCGTGGCTCCAAATGGCCGTGGCATGTTACGGTCGGGCTTGCAGTCACTGGCCGTGTTTAACCGAGGTCTCAGGTTCGTTGGCACGACTGCTGTACGACATGACATGGGAGATTTAATATTTTTAGTATATATATAAAAAAATATAGTTTTTTATTTTTTTTATTTATTTTTATCTGAAAAAATTATAAAGGTTTTTAATGTAATTCTATTTAAAAACTTTTAAGTAGAAAATGTCTAAATAGTTCTCTTTTTTAGTGGAATCGGTCGAGTTTAACTGAACCACTTAAATCTATATGTCATACTATTCTTTGTGTGTATCTTTTAGGGCCTGTTCATTTACTAGAATTCCTGACTGGAATTCTAGTGGTTGGGGTTTTTGGGGACATGATGTGACATCATGTTCCCTGGGGTTTTCAAATTCCATGTTTCTTTACAGGAATTTATAAATTCCAGCACATGATAACCTTTAGGAATTCTTGGAATTCCACCTTTTTTACATTTTGGTGGAATTCCAAAATGCTCATGCCCTTAGAAGGATTTTGGAATTCCACCTTGTCTAGGAATTCAAGATTTCCCCAGACAAGAATTCTAAGAATTCTTGTAAGTGAACAGGCCCAGCGTAAGATATTTTTTTTTTAAGCCCAAAAGGTATCCAATGAGACAAATTCACACGACACGTAACCGCATGACACGATGGCCAGCTGGGCCGAGATTTCACTGTGAGCATGACACGATTGACATCTCTAGGCATATATTAGGCCCAAATTCAACAAAGGTTGTAAATGACAGGCACAAGCTCGTCTCAGGTGGGCCCCACTACATATTTGAGCTTACTTTATGCTAAGTTTTAGCTTGGGAGAGCAAACCCCAATAAAATGGCAGCGTTGGATTGGTTGTATCTTGAACATGTTCTCAACTTCCTCTAATTTTCTGCTCTTCTTCCTCGTAAAAATGAAGAAAAATTCAGTGATCAATCTAACCATTGCCCCATTAAAATTGACTTTGAGTAAGTGAATACAATGGGCATTAGGGTGGCAAGTGGATTGGGACCGATCAAAATGGGTGGGGTTCACATGCTATATCTACCTATTGAAATCCAACTCATATCCCACTCATTTTTAATACGGAAAAAGTAATTTCAATCTGCTCCCATTGAGGGTCCATGAATCATTACTTTTGTTGCTGCAATTCTACATTTTAACCAGTTCTATTTATTCTAAACAGGTTGGTTCAAGCAAAGGCAGACTCATTCAAAATGTCTGTTGGAGAGTTGGTCACCTGTTTTTCATATCCGTTGAATGCTGACATGATAAAATGTCCTCTCTATTAGAGCCGCTCTTAGTTTTTTTTCTTTTTTTTTGGTAAAAATCTGAGTTATTAGTAGAGTTGAGTTGAGTTTCTGAGCCTCCAATTTGTCCCAACTGTCCTCTACTTGTGCCACACTCCCCTGCCTAGTTGCATTGCATGGCTAGTAAATCAGAACCAACTCAACCCCTCAGGACTAGGACATAACACCAACGGTGGCCTGCCCTAATAGGCATTATTGAAGCTAGCCGCCCAGTGTAGCCCATCATGGGTGGGCCCATCCCTTTTAAATTGCAATCAATAAACTATTCTGCTATTTGATCAGCCCCATTCTTGTCCTAGAGCACAATCACTATTAGCAGGGTTCCACCATTTCCTCATCCTGACGACAAGGTCCCATCATGCATCATGTGCTGAAAATTTCCTAGACTAGCCAATAGCCATCCAAAAATTTAAATTGACTTTTGAAACATTTCCTTAACCATCTATAAGCAGGTTGAGCTCGGGTTAGGTCCAGCCAATCATGGACCTGGGCCTAGCTCAACTTGATTATGTTTAGTCATTGGTCCAGATTTGGGTAGTTGTGCTATCTTAGGACCCAGCCCAAATCAACAGGACCGTGGGTTATTACGGAAAAAAAACAGATCAACGTTAGGATTATACTATGTCTAATCTTATTATCATATTGAGTCTACTGGGCCATAATCATCATATTATTCAAGTCATAATACGTTAAAGCCCACGTTCAGCCTATGGGCTTAAACACAGCTCGAACTCAGCCCAATATATCTAATCTCATTTGGGTTTGAGCCGGACCAGACCATGAACACTCCCATCTGTGTTTTAGCTGACCCTATCCTAGTAGCCCCCACCAAATTGATGATATCACCAAGTTCTGTTTCTGGCATGTGTGTGGCATGGCATTTGAAAGTTACATGAGTCCTTCATCCCAGATGATCAAAATTAGGCCTAATCATATGTACTTCTCAAAGATAACAAACAAATATTAATGTGATCTTCCCTTTTCCCTTGTGGACGCATCCAGGGGTTATCAATGGGTGGGACCCAAATACTTTCCTGAATTTAGGGTCCACAATCCAGATCCAGATTTGGGTCCAACACAAATGCTATACATGACATTAGGGATGTAAATGGGTACCTGATTCTCCGATTACCCAAAGGTTCAGACCCATTAAAAACAGGGTCTGGGTCCTTATTTAGGCCCCGATAAGTAAATGGGTCCAGGTCCGATTCCACCTTGGTTCGGACCCGTATACTTAAGACCCGATATATCTATTAAACCATGTTTTTTTTTTTTTTTTAATATCATTCTCTACCAAAACCCGAACCCAATCCAAACCCGTCCCATATATGGTTTTGGTTCTGGTTTCACCTTCTCATCAACGGTTCTAGTTTCGAGTCCACCATGGACCCGGACCGGAACCGACCCGTTTACAACCCTACATGACACCTGGAGCATAGTCATCTTACATCTCACAGATCCAAAAACCTGAATCTGGATTGAAGTCTCAGAAATTTAAGGCCTTGTCAGGTCCAAACAGGCCCAAATGGAATAAGAACAGCCACACAGGCACACACCATTACACCGAGTTTTTGGGTTAATTAGGGTCCTGACCCAGGTTTCCTTGTTTGGATCCTTAGGGTAGCAGAGAGTTCACACTTCACAGACAGCCCTGGTGCTGGGTTAAGGAAGGAATGAGATGACAAAGCCTAATCCAGAAAAAAAGTTGGGAAGAGCACTAAAGTTTAAGGACTAATTGATAGATAATAAAAAGAGTCTGGATTCCCTGAGTGTCTCCCACGCATTTGCATGAGCGGGATGTGTGGAACTCCACCTTAGGGCTCACTCATATATAATTCAGACCATTCAAAATAAATATCATCCTATCGACATATCTCAAGTTTTATTTTAATAGGAGTTGGTCTCACCATGAGATTGAACACTAACATAATTATCACATGACCGATAAGTCTTCCTCGGTTATCAAAATAAATTATTAGTTTCAAGGCCGATTATCTATTGTGGTGGCTTACGGAGTTACGGTACTGGCTACTAAAGTGGAGCCCACAAAAGAGTGATGAAGAGAAGGTTGGGGTATGTTGTCTATGCTTTGGCAATTCCTTGAAGCTCTGCAATTGAAATTCTAAAGAAATTCAATTAATGTGGAACTTTACTTTTACGCAATCCAGTGAAATTTTGCTGTGATAGAGAGAGGCTCGAATGAGGATTCTTCCCTTCATGAAAAAGCTAATCATATAACAAGTCCAAAATCCTCTTACTAACAAAGATCTTTAACCTCCAGTTTATTAAGTTCCTTAAACCTCAAGGCGTTAGTAAAGGTGGCATAAATACTTTTCAATATTCGTCTTTCAATGGAGCCAACTTCTAAACACTTCTCTCAAATGGAATCCAGTCGGCACATATATTTTTCTAACGCCAATCATTCCACAAAGGATTCGAATTCGGGACCGATTGGTTCGAAAACTATATTAAGCTTCCTTAGCTAACTATTCCTTCCAAAACCTCGAGGCATTAGTAGAGGTAGGGTAAATACTTTTCAATACAGCTTAATGGTTTTAATCCGTCATTTGGTTAGCCGTGTTGTAGATGGTCCACAACCCAACTCATGATCCAAATTAGGTCTGTTGAATCAATTATAAATTATAATTAGCCATTTGGGAGGCCATGATTAAATGGCTATGATCATCAAATATAAATCAAATATTTTAGAAGCTACTTATTATCAAATATGAATAATCCCAATCATAAAATTCACCTTTGCATCCCTTATAAAAAAAAAAAAAAAAAAAAAAAAAGAAGCTATGCTTCAAATGATACTTTAACTACTACATCTGTTTGCTTTAGAAAGCCAGCTAGTTTTCAAGTGGGTGAACGTTTGCATGGTTTCAAATCAATAATTTAATCAATTTGAGTTTCATAACTTGGTCTATGATTAGTGGGGCTTGTGCATATGAACCCCCTGATTAATTGACGACTTGGATGGTTCAAGAGCCAAAATGCTACCTTAAAGGTTATTTTCCCACATTCTCTACACAAATTTTAATTTGGGTATTTGTGACATAAAATTAAGTATTATTATTATTATTATTATGGGCCACATACCCTCTGGAGGAGATGATTTTCTCTCCTGTTTGAGGGCCTCCATGAAATCTATTCTTTTTATTATGGGCCACAAACCCACAGGAGGAGATGATTTTCTCTCCATGAAATCTCCCAACAAGTGGTTCACACACCTCCATGTGGCACAAGTACTTACAAGCACATACCCATAAGATGCTCTTATCCAAAGATGCTTGACACGCGTCGCATGGTCGCTGGCTATCCAGATATCTTTCCCTCCACAGAAGGCCATCTCACATCCACCAAGATTTCCATGACCCATCAGACCCCTGTGGCCATTCATATTTCAACAGTCTTTTCATTTATTATAGAATATTATTCTCACCAAGTTCATATCCCAACTCCCAGATCCAAAAAGAGAGAGAGCAAAGCAATTCACAACATTTCAAAGAAAGTCAGGAAAGATCAATGGCAACTCAAGCTCTTCTATCATCAATGGAGGCTGGAAGACAACTCCTAGGTGGAAGGCCTCTTCAATCAACACCCTCCAAAGCTTTTGGGTCCCCAAGAAAAGCTTCATTTGTTGTCAGGGCAGCTTCCACACCCCCAGTGAAGGTCAGTATACTTACTCTATTGACAATGCCTAACTAGTTTCAGGACCTTTGTTGACAGTTTGATTTAGTGAGGAAATAGGCAAAATACTCTTTAATCTTTGATGGAAGATGTGGGGTAATAGAATTAACATTATATGTGAAGAAAAGGCGAAGAAAACTGTCTACTATTCAAGTTATAAAATTTTTACTAGTTGGAAAAATATTTATAAAATTTGTACTGTGGGTAGTTTTCTCCTTGAGTAAGTTCAGGTTGGATGATGAGAAAAGATGGAGAAAATTATCCTTGGTTCAAATTAACACTGTGTACAGTTTTATCCCTTTTCATGGATTTTACATTTCATTTTTTTTTTTCTTTTCCTAAACATTTGCTTCCTTGACATGTAATTCCCAATTGGTTTTAGACAAATCAATCATCATTTTTCTTGTATACAGAAATTGAAATAAAGTTTCATGAGAATGTTTTATCACACATTTAAAGTGGTTTAGATGTGACTTGGTGTAGAACTTTTCATGTTGAAGCCATACAAAACTGAAAATGAATTTTCATGTACTGTGTCATTTCAGCAAGGAGCAGACAGGCAACTCTGGTTTGCATCTAAACAGAGTCTTACCTACTTAGATGGCAGGTAATTTTAGTCATCCATCCACCTCAGTTATCACTTCTTAGCAAAGGCTAAGGCTTCACCCATTGGCCTTTATAATAGTTATTACAATTAGAAACTCGACCCAGCTCAGGTCAGGAGGCCAAGTAACTCAGATGAGTTTGGCTAAGCACTCAGTCAACTGTAGTGACTCACTGACCTACTGAGCCGGGTTGACTCAGTTGAGTCAGGGCGAGTAAGAAGGAGTTTTAGCTATGTTCTAGCCCCTTTTTGGTTATCTAGGCCTAATATTCATATCTATCTTGATATAGCCCATGGGCCTGAAAGTTAGGCTAGGCCCAGATTGTGTGCAAATCAGTATTTGATGAATCAGGCCTGATTGGGCCCTTAGCATACATGGGAAACATCCTAGCCCCATTAGTTATTAGGCCAGAGAATAATCATAGGTAGATTGCAACATGCCCCTAGATTTGGGCAGGCAATGGGCTGACTTAACCATGAACAGCTCAATACTTGGGCCTCATTTTGATGTGTTTTGTGGGACTCCTCAGACCCTGCTTTTATTTTTAATTGAGCTGCTAAAGCGGGTCAGAACTGGCCCACTGAGGCTCCGAGTCTCATTTTTTGAGTACTACTACTACTACTACTAACATGAGAAGTATGTTTCAAATCCAATTTACAGCCTTCCTGGCGACTATGGGTTCGACCCATTGGGCCTCTCAGACCCTGAAGGAACCGGTGGGTTCATCGAGCCCAAGTGGCTCGCCTACGGCGAGGTAATCAACGGTCGTTACGCAATGATGGGTGCTGTAGGAGCCATTGCACCTGAAATCTTAGGCAAATTGGGATTAATTCCGGAAGAGACTGCCCTGCCATGGTTTAGGACCGGCGTGATCCCGCCTGCCGGAACTTACAACTATTGGGCCGACCCCTACACTCTCTTCGTATTCGAGATGGCATTAATGGGCTTTGCCGAGCACAGGAGATTTCAGGACTGGGCCAATCCCGGGTCCATGGGTAAACAGTACTTCTTGGGGATTGAGAAATACTTGGGTGGATCCGGGAACCCAATCTACCCTGGTGGGCCCATATTCAACCCACTAGGGCTTGGAAAGGATGAGAAGTCTATGAACGAAATGAAGCTCAAGGAGGTGAAGAATGGGAGGTTGGCCATGTTGGCCATCGTGGGTTACTTTGTGCAAGGGCTTGTGACTGGAGTTGGGCCCTTCCAGAACCTCTTGGACCATTTGGCTGACCCAGTCAACAACAACATCTTGACTAGCCTTAAGTTCCACTAGGTTTATATGGATATCATATGTTGTAACATCCAGTGGAGACTTTGTAACTGGTGTATTTCGACTACAACTTGTTGAGATCTTCAGATTTGTAAATGGTGCTTCCCTCATTCATGCCAACCCCAATATGAGCCTATCATATTCTCTCTCTCTCTCTCTCTCTCTCTCTCTCTCTCTCTATTTAGACATTGGACATGGGGCTAGTAAGTCTAATTAGTACACCTACTTAAAATAAAAACTAATAAAATATTATTGAGTTTGGACACTATCTAAAAGTAAAATAAACTATTAATACGAATCTTATAATATAGCTTTTTAAGATATTATCTACTAGCTCATCTCCTCCAGTGACATGACCCCGAATCAAATTTAACTCCTGTCAAAGATTTGGAAAGAAAAATAATTACATTCTATTGATAAGGTTTTATAAAAAATCATAGCACTTTACCTAAAAGTTCTTAAGATTTGAGTTTTGTAAATTGAGATCATATAAAAGAAATAACAAAGAACTCTTAAGATTCTTTAAAAAGTGGTATGGTGATAGATGTCTTATATTTTATGCTGAGTTATTATTTGGGCCATACTGTACATCCCTCAATTGCGATTTGAAAGTCTGTTGTTTTAGGATTAAAATACTGGTTTATTCTAAAAGATGTGAAGAGAGAGGAATCCTATAATGTCCCTAATTTCTTCGAAAAAGTGAGAATTGCTCTCATCTTACCATAAATGTTTTGAAGAATGCCCCTTTCTTCATCTCAAATAATTTGTAGACACCATATTTCCATAAGGTTTGCCCAAGTTGAATTATGATAATATATTAAGTTGGAAAGTTTTAGATTTAATTTTGACCATGTTTTTTTAATTTAGATCGAAAGTTATTTTCAATTTCTGCAACTGCTAACATGTTTTCCCTCCACTTTCCTTTAATATACTTCCTTCCACTTATAGACTCCCATCTTCCCGTTTCTAACGTATATAGAATCTTAGCATATCCATGATTAGAATGGATTTTTGTGCCACTTCTAATTAGTGATATATGCGCATGTAAAATGTACTGGTAGGTATCACCCTGCAGCATGGCTTGGCCTCAACCTTGGTTGGATATTTCAGTAAATAGGTTGGTTTTGAGACTAAATTCATAATCCTGATTTGAATTTGGGTCCAAGTTGAGTTCAAGTTAGTTTCAGCTGATTAGTTTTTATGGTATATATCATGTTTAAATCTAGAGGAGCAAGCTGAGTCAAGTCAGGTTGAGGTCAGGTTCAAATCAAGACCAAGTTGGCCCATTAAAATCTTGGGCCAGTTGGGGTCGGCCTTGAACTCAACCTGACTCTGCCCACGCAAGTTATGTTTGCTTAGCTGCAGTTTTGCACATATAAACACAAACTTTTGAGACCCTAAAAATAAGAATTAAAGTACTTTGAGTTTGATTAGAGTGATTTGCACAACAACCCTTAATCCCTCCCCTTCCCTCCCTCTCATCTCTCTACCCTGTAATAGGCATCCTTCCACCAAATGGGCCCCATACCATCTATGTATTCTCCTCTCATGTCATTGTCAAAATAATAGAGTACTAGGCCTCAAAGGGCAGGAACATGGCTCCTGGAATCTTCCCATCTGGATCTATTTTAATGGCCTGACAAGGCCAAATATACATAGGATTTTTCTCAAGTGACCACCCTTATAGGGGGGCACCTTCAGCTGGCTGTGGCCCTGTTTGTAAGGTGGGACCCACTATCCCTTCCCTTCCCCCCCCCCCAACACACACACACACACACAAAATATAAAAAGAAGAAGAAGAAGAAGCAATGCCTATGATTTTATAGGTTTTACACGGATCTGAATATTGGAAAAAAAAAGGGTGCTCCTTAAAATCATTATAATTGTAGGCCATTTATCAAGAGGTTAGAATGATATGATGGACTTGAATCCAGCCCTCAAATAACTTCCATTCCCAACCTTTTTTTTCTTATTGGTAAGTTCTAAGTGAGCCCCACGAGGTGGCATCAGATGGTGCACCTGTGAAGGGCCTATATGTACATATATGGGAGTCTATGAAAGCCACACGTTGTTCTGTTTTGAATCAAAGACTGTGGTCTGGTTAAATAAGGAAAAAGCAAAGGTTGGATAGAAAACACGAGAATCTCACCACCACCAGGTTCTCAGCACTGTGCAGCTACAGGGTGGGTGTCTTTTTCCCTATGACGTGGCAGACAATGATTGGCCCACGTCTACATTGGCATTTCGATAGGTTTTATGGCCTTGTCGACCTTTTTCCATGCAATGCACATTGCACTTGCAGCACAAACCCATGTGAAAGAGAAGCAAAGGAACAACAAGCATGAGTGAATGACACTGTTGCAGATACTATTTGACGAAAGAAGATGGTTTCAAAAAGAGAACCATATAAAACATTCATTCCTTAATAATAGTGTGGAAATCCAACGGCTCTTGTTCATTCTAAGATGATAAGATTGATAGTCAAAGGATGCTGCTGCCTCCTCTGACCTCTCTCTCTCTCTCTCACTCATGTAACATACATATAGATTATAAGATTTCATGCAAGTAATCTAATTCAGTTTTGAAACTTTCTGCTTTGCACATTCCCTTCAACCTTAACTTCTTTTTGCACGTGCCTTTTATTCTCAACGTCATCGGTATCATGAGGACTTTTACCCAAGCGGACTAATTTTTCGGGTTGCCCCCGCTTAACCTATGCAAACACACACCAGATAAATTTGAGAAAGTTTCAAACACAAAACGTTGGGTGCAAACTCACACTATGAGCCACTTTTTTTTTTGGTACCAACCAAGGTGTTTGGACACTTAGAACTGACTGACATAGAGTGAACCTCAGCATACATGGGGAGAGGACCTAGGGATCGAGCTCTAGGCAATTGGGTGAGATCGGAACTCCCAAGAACTGGGTTAACCCTTTATTCTTGTAACATGAAATATTGAGACTTTGGCATGAGAATGATGATGAGGAGAATCATAACAGATTAGGCATGATTTATGATTAAGGGGCTGTCTCTTTTCTCCTCCAATGTTAATTATAAGCACTTTAAGATTTGTGGGTTGGTTGATTAAAGGGCGGTTTCTTTTCTTCTCCAATGTTAATTATAAGCACTTAAGCTTTGTGGGTTGGTTCTTCCCCTCATGAAATTGAGGCCAGCCAGCACAACAGTGACTTCGCCAAAACGACCCTCTGAGATTTGATATGTTTGATTGAAAAGTAAGTCATTCATAAAGAAATAAACAAAACAACCCTACTGACAAAACAAATTCGTCAAAATATGATGTAATTACTGTCATCATTTTTACAATATCAAGTTTTTTAGCATAACATTTCGTCTCTAAATGATCAATGTAAATAACGGGTTTTTTTTTTACTCTACTTCATGATGTAAGGGAGGCCAAAATTTGGTTTGATATGTTCATTATCTCAGAACATCAGGCCATTATCCAAAGATGAGTTTTTCATAAAATTCATCTTGTTATTATCTGCCAGTCGCATTGTAGTCATGAATCAACTCATGATTCGAACCGCTGAATGCCAATTCAGCGCTTGTGTAATCTGTTAGTCCCATCTTAACTACAAAATGCTTATTATGGAATTCCCTGTACAGAATTATTAGTTCATATTGACTTTTTAAAGCGATTTAGATGGTCATTATCAATCCAAATTTATAGTCATCGGCTGAAGACATTCCACAAAGAGATTTATTTTGATGCTTTGGGTCAATAATGAGTAAAGATGGAGAGATTGAGAAAGATGTCAATATAGGATAAAAGCGGGATAGTTGGAGTGGAGACTTACTTTTGAAGTGCTTTGTGATCTCCATACACTAACAAGATTGAAGAGAATTTTATAGAATAGCGACTAGACTAGTTATAACCTATGGAGCAGAATGTTGATCAATCAAGAACCAACAAATAAGCAAAATAATTAAGCATAGAAAAGATGAGAACATTGAAGTGGACATGTGACAAAATTAGAAAGGATATAGTCAGAAATGAGTGCTTTCAAGAGCATTTAGGAGTTGCATCGATAGATGATAAAAGAAGATAAACTCGTTTGAAATGGTTTGAACATGTCCAACGTAGGCCAACGACATTGTTGGTGAGGAAAAAGTTTTTCTACGCAGGCTAGTGCTCCACCAAGGTGAAGGGGTAGGCCGAAGAGAACGTGGATTGAAAGTACTTAAAATAAATTTAAAGTACAGCCCATCCAACAATTTGGCTCGGCATATATCGAAATGGAGAGACAGAATTCATATAACGAACCGACTCCGACATACTTGGGAAAAGGCTTTGATGATGATGACGATGCTGATGAGCTCATGTCCAACGAAGTGGATTTGATAATATTTTTTTTAATAATAAATGGATAAATGAGAAATAATTTGAAGTGATAAAAGGTGGAGAACAAGAATCACTATCAATAATTTCAGATTCCTGAGTCACCCAAGTGCTTGGTGGGATTTCACCAGTTCGGCTAACGAACCAGGAAGAAAAAATTTATAAAGAGAAATATTATAAGTTGATGAGCCAAGCACAGCTTCCATTAGTCGGCCAAGCATGACATGTGCTACTTGCAAAAATAATCAACATTGCCTTACATTTAAAGGATATGTTCATCAGATTTATGGAGTATTCAAGATGTCATTAACACCCTCAGGACTGCAATTTTAGCAGGCATCCAAAAAACAACTTTAAGAATCTGATACCAAGTCAATACAATAAAATAACTAGAGTACCAAAACTGACTGTCAGTGATGTTTCACAAGCTCTGTTCATCAATTTGCAGCTCCCGATGCATAAAACTGCTGGACGATGTTCAAGACATGAACACTTTCAACAAGCAATCTTCTGTTAACAGCAGCTCCACTCCGCTTCAGCTTTTGGATTTCAATAATTTCTCGAAGGGCCATAATAGAGATGACTTGTTAAATTGCTGCTACCCTGAGAGGAATCAATGTTAAAAGGAGTATATTTAGTATGCATGGCTCAAGCAACGATTGACAGTTTGGCTACTGCAAGCTCAAAGAGTGACGAAATGTCGAGAAGGGAACATACTAACCTTTGGGAGTACCTTCTTGTCACGAGATAAAATTTCTCAAGCTTGGACCCCTCTGATGAGTTCCCTTGAGAAACCATTTTGTGATGGAGAACAACAAAACACCTTCATTTGCCTCAATCTATGACTTGAAGATGCTGGAGTGGGCTGATTTCTTCCCAATCCCATTGGGCACATTCAGTGTCAATTGGGCTTGAATAGGTTGCAAGAATGGGGGAGTCAATCAATGTTAATCACATCTTTCACAGGATTGGCAGCATGAGTTGCAAAAGGTTTTCCTTAAGCAGCTCTTAGGAACTGTTTCTTTGATGCTATGTGAAAATGGAGAATTGGGTTTTCTAATTGATCTATTCTTATTGTTGTGCAAATTGCTTCTACCTTTTCACAGCCGCAAAACCAGAAAACATGAAACCACCCATATGCAGGTGGTCTTGATGATTAAAAGGCAGATGTGGAGGTGTTGGGGGCTTCTTAGAATTACTGCAACTTCTTAAGTTATTTGAAAAATCCACATTGGAATTATGAGAAAGGGTGTCTTGGCCGGAGATGTTCCCTTCACGAAATCCCGCGCACACAACATTTCTCTCATTAGTTTTGTTAATCTCCACCCTTCCTAGAGAAACCCCTAAGCGTTGCACAGCTTCTTTTTCATTGTTCGCTACCATTAAATTATGTCCCATCAACCTTAATATAGGGCTAGAAGTGAGTTGAGTCATTGATGATGGACCAGCAAAACCCAGATCAGTGCAAGACAAGACTTCATCATCGAAAGACTCCTTTATGCAAATGGAACCCATCATCATTCTGGAGGCTGTATCGACCTTTGCATCAGTTCTCAGACTCTGGTTAGTCATAAAAGAATTATAGCTTTCCAGACTGATATTCTGATTGGAAGTCATTGGCATTAGCTTGGAAGACTCCTGATGTATTGGCGAAGGACCCCAGTTAACACTCGCCTTCTGCAAGCAACAACATGGCTCATAATCTGAAAATTTGGCACATTCCTTTCCTGTTGAGATTTTAAATTCTATATTTCCTGTCTCCGACTCGGTTCTTTCAACAGAAGGCAATGCAGCACTTGGCCCAGAATCGATAGCATTAACCAATGATGATTTTGAACTATTGTTGGATGATTCCATTTCTTGGTATTTGAAACTAGATAACCCCATTGATGGGGAAGAGATGGCTGAGGTTACAGAAATGGGAGATTCTGATGTGTTACCATTGACAAGATCTTGTTGGTATTCAATAAATCCAGGCCCACCTGAGGTCACCAACAACTTCTCCAAAAGAGCTTCAAGCCCCCCATCTGATTCTTGAATAGGTATTGATTCAGTTCCACATCCCATGTATTCATCATCAGAGAAGTTTCCCTCCAATAAATTATTGACTTCCACAATTGTATGAGAACTTGTGCCTCCCACCTCACCATCTTTGGTGCAACACACCTCTTGATTGTCACATGGTCTTGGTCTTATAGGTTCTGCCCATGCTTCGCTCCCAAATGTGGATCCCACATGTTCTTCCCCAAAAGAATAAGATGAGCCAGATTGGCCATTCAAGATTGTGATCCCTTCAGTATAAAAAAATTGGTTACTGGAATTAAATGCGCAAACATCACTGCTAATGTGTTGGTGAAGACAACCACCAAATTCAGAATCTACATTCATTCTGTCAGGCTTAGAAGAAATAAACCCTTTCGAAGTTATGCTTTCAGGAATACTTGATACAATCATAGCTTCTTGCCTCTCATGTCCAGATTTTAACACTTCGCTGGCAAAGTCTTCTATTTCAGACACCATGATATTGTTTGGACTCCTATCAATTCCCTTGTCTTCATTAAAGGGTAATTCAACAACCTGATCTCTCATTTCTGCCATGCTTCTCTCCCTTGGTTTGGTCAATTTCCGAAATTTTTTTCTAGGTGGACGCTTGCTGTTCTCATAACATTTATTTTTTCCCACAGAAGAAAAAGATTTTCCTGACAACATATTTTCAGAAGAAACGCTTTTTTTGTATTGTGGTGAGAAGGGAAAACTTTCAGACAATTTTGGTGATTCTTTGGCAGCGCTTTTATCAATTTTCACTCTCTTGCTTCTTGTAGAGATGTTATTTTCTAGAGATCTTGAGAAATTTTCATTATGACCATCACCAAGAAAAGAAGACCTTTCAATTAGCCGGTTGGAGTTATCCTTAGGTGGTTGAGGAGAATTCATTTTATCATCCGTAACCATGCCTGTCTTTGACTGAATATTTGGCAAAGCATCTGCATTCACTGAAAATCTTGAAAGTTCATGAATATGTCTTCTCTGTACCAAAGAATTTCCCAAAGCAGATTGGTTTCTCTGAATCAATGGCTTCTGAGTTGCAAGTAATTGATCTTCATTGGCACCATGATGGCTACTTCTCTCATTGAGTTTTTTCAAAAGACGCATTCGTTTGGAGCAAACCCATTGTCTTAAAGTTCCAGTCCTCCTACCTTTGAATGAGTCTTGAGCCTTCGGTAATTGAGATACACGCCCTTCCTTCTCATGATTCTTCTGCGCATGGTATTTTGCAACAGGTGCCTCATGAATCTGATGACCAACATTCATCAACCAAAACCTAACAAGATAAGTTGGGAACCAAAAATGACAGTTTATATGTACATAAGACTTGTTTGAGTTAATTTAGTTGCAAGACACCTGTATAATTTTGACAGAAAACAGGAAGACAGAAGGGGACTCAGAAAACATGGGATGCCAGCATGGCCATGAAGAAATTTAAAGTTATCGTATGCTATATTACTTCAATGCATAAGTGGTGTGAGCCCAGATATCACCAAGGAGTTCACATGCATCACACAAAGTGATGCCACTTTAGTAGCTCTTCAAGTCTTTAAATAAAGGCCAAATTTCATGTCTGGATGAAAACATAGGTAAGCTTCGTAGGTTGTTAAACCGCCTTTCCAACTGGCACAAGTGTGTGCAATTTTGACCAATATTGGGCATGCTACATCCCACCTTGATAAGGTAAAGTAGGTTAGGATTTTTACAATATTTAGTTGCTCATTTGTCAATAAAACATAGGAGTATTTGTCATTATTATTTCTTATTAATTATTAATGGCTGAGATTAAAACAACTCAAGCCAGAATGTCAGTAGATGGATGTTATAATCTATCTAGAGTAAAAGTTAGGTGGCTTCTATATAAATATGATTATAATAGTAGTATAGACATTATTTTATCATCAATATAAAAGATTTTTGACATGTTTTCTTTCTTCAAGTGTGGCTTTGAGGTGCTGTAGCTTTAACTTGAAACACAAGGAAAGATTGTAAGGTTTCATGTTCATTATTTCCTGCTTATTATGACTTTCCATGTTGTCTCTATTGTGGTCATTCTGTTTCAAGGAATGTTTGAACCCTGGATTTGATCTTTGTACGGTTTTGAATTTCCACTCATGCCAAGTTGATATGATAACATTTCAGGCTGGTTGGTTGTATCCCAGGCTGTGTTAATAAAAATAGAAAAATGTAGTTAAAAGACTATAAGTGCTACAGATAGTGCTTATATAGAGTTTAAGTGACAAAAATACAAGAATGAAAGGATTAATATTTTAAAAATATAAATATTATTTTTTTAATGTTAATTTTCATTAGACGAAAAGACTTGACAGTACAAGAGGGGTATACCGAAAAGACAAAAAAGAAAAGAGAAAGGAAAAAAAATCCCACCGAGAGGAAAGAACACAAAACAAAGCTACAATTAACCGATAAAAGGATGGACCACCTCCCTCCAATTCCTTAGGAAGCTGGTTGAAAATATTATCTGCCAGCAACCTAAAAAATGGATTTTTTTTTTTATAGCAGCATCAATATACGCTTTGTGCTGATGCCCAACCCAACTATTTATAAGGGTACATTGATATATATATATATATATAGAGAGAGAGAGAGAGATATGAGGGAATACAAAATAGATTTAATCTGAAAGGAATATACCTCGCCATTGGGATGCATTATATTGCTTAGTTTCTTGCTACGAGGCTGAACATTCATATACTTTGAAGCTGTCGAAGCAATGTGCTTTTCCTTGCTGATTAAGAAGCGCTTGTCCACACTATCTTTCATATTCTCTCTATGCTTGCAATTCTCTACTGCTGTTGGCACTGCAGCATCATTTAATTTGGACGAAGTCCGAAGTTTCGTACCATTGGAATCATCACAAAGCACACATTCTTCACCATCATCATTGTAATTGGCTTGGATCATCCGTTGTCTTTTATTTTCAGTATGAACCTCGTCATTTTGAATTGGAGAAATTGAATTAACAGCCCAACTAATACAGTTTCTCCTTTCAAGATCTTCCAGAGTGCAGCTGGGGGCAGTCAAATATATATCGGCCATCAATTTTTTCTTCCTTGGCTTCACCTTCTTTTTAGTCACTTTAGTTACGACCCACTTGGAAGTTGAGTCAGCCGCAAGACAACGATCAATGTGAGCATTCAAAGTGGTGTTCGAAGTGGATGTGAATGTCTTGCAAACAGGGCAAATTTTTGAAGTCATTGACTCCGTTGCAGTGCTTGAATTCAATACATTCTCTTCTGCCCGGACTGAGTTGTGTTGGCTGCCAAATTTGACTATCAACCGACGCTTCTTTGCTGATGCTTCACACAAAGCTTCAGTTTTACAGGCTGCCTGAGGAGGTTCTATATTTTCAAGTTCTAATGAAGCTTCTGGTGCAGTTTCTTCACAATCCTCAATGGAAAATACCGGTTCCGATATTCTGCACAACTTCTCATCCCCCGCTTGTACTGGTAAAATATCCACCTCTGATAATGGAGATTGAGCACAATCTGAAGATTCTAGAGCTGATTTACTAAACAGCTGATGGGATATATTCTTAAAACCATTGGGATTCAAATCTGACAAGCCTGGATCCTCCTCTTCAACCACATCAACTCCTAGTGAAGTTTTCTCACTGTCCACAAGAGCAATAGGCTGATTGGGTCCAAAACCCTCTCCGCAGCACTGGGCTCGCACGAAATGCGGATGTTCAAAAGGGGGCAACGGATCTTTTATGCCATGCTTCAAGCAAAATTGCAACAAGTGAGGAGAAAACGGCCAATTTACCCCTACATCCTTGCTCCGCGTAGCAGATACATAATCTCTGCAACAATTTGAACCATTCATATTCTTTTTTATTAAGACTAACAATATCATTTCCCAAGCACGTTATTTTATGACCTCTTAAAAACCCAACTAAGTAACAGTCTCCAAATCTTCACCTTACATAGGAATGAAAGTTTTGAGGGCATATATGCCATCCCATGAACATGGGTTAAGGCTTAAATGATAATGATGATGAAGCCATCCCCTTGGGAGGAAATATCATTTGCAGTTAAGTATTTAATCAAATGTCTGCCTAAAGTCATCCCATGTTAAAGTTATAGAGCTGAAAACCTGTTTGTTTGATCGAGTTGCGCAACAAATTTGGCAGAGGATTTACAGGAAATGGGAGCTTAAGCACCTAGACTGTATATTATAAAAGATCCAAAAATCCCCACCAGACAATTTGAGAGTAAACCCATCCCCAACCATATCACCTCGCTTCCCGGTGCAGGCGCACGGCAAAAATCAGAAGGAAAAACCAAGCAAATGAAACCATAGAAGGCAAAAGAAAGTTGGAATACGGGCTCCAACTGTGAATCCGGTAGCCTCTGATTCGATTCCAAAACAAAACGTGAAATATTAACAGAAAAACAAAGCAGAGAAGTTGATGAAACCGTGAATCTGTGTGAATTCAGCAGAAGCCTCTTTGAAACAAAATTGCAATGAAAATCCATTATTAGGAGCACCCATGAACAAAACAACATTAATGCCAAAGAAAACTCGGCTGCAACAAGTCATAGCGCTTGGTACAAGCGCAGAAATATCTAGGAGATAGAGATAACCATTGAGAAAAACGACAAATGACAAAAGGGTTTCCAACCCATGTAGCTCTAGATTTGACTAAGATTTCCAATAAAGAAAAAGAAAGCAAGCTTTACTGATAACGATCAAAAAGGGCTGTAAGAGAAGTCTCTTTGGATGTTGAAGAGAAATGTCAATACCTTATGGAGAAAGGCGGTTGGTGTTTAATTTCATCGCCAGGTACTGCTACCAGCCCCAGATCTGCTGCCTCTTGCAAAGCAAGCTTCTTAGCAGCCCCTTCATCGCCTGTCAGCTCTGAGATCTTGGAAGAACATGGAGGATGTGGAGGGTCTTCAATTGATAACATCTGAAAAGAAACTTCTCCACCGACTACTGCTTCATGATCTGATACCTGCAAATAATGATATGGAATTCACAGGTTGAGAACAAACAGCATGACACCAAAGCACAAGACCAACTTTTAGATTCTTTTAGAATGCTATTTTATGCATCAGATACAGAAATCAAGGTCTAAAATCTTCAAAAACTCGAGAAATCAGATGAGACTCTTGATGCCCAAGAGATCAACAAGCAAAATCAGACATGTTGACGCGTCTAGAATGTTATTTTATGTAGAAACAACAGGAGACAAGGTGAAAAACCTTTTGACGGCAGTAGGCCTTGACGAAATTAGGCCAGAAACCAGAGATGAAATATCAATATAGGTGAAAAGAGAAGTAAAAACATGGAAAGAGGAGATGCAGCATATGTATTGAGGGAACCCCACAACCCCATTAACTGCTGGACAAGAACCCACATTGGCACGGGTTCATATAAAAACAAATCTGGAGAAACCCATGACCAGATTCTTTGAAAGTAGGGTTAGAAACTGATGTTCTTTCAAAGCAAGAGGTTTGGGACAGAAGTCTGATGAAATGGTTCCTAAATCACAGAAACCTTATACTTTCAGGCTTCAGAGCCTTTTTCAGATGGGTCTCACCAAGAAAATTAGGGAAAACAATAATGGAAAGAAGAGTTGGGTTTCAGAAATGAGAAAAATAAAAGAGAAAATGGTCATTATCATAAGCAAAGAAGAGATGACCCATCACAAGTTTCACCGAATGAAGAGAGAGAAACCATGCCGGGAAAAACAGATCATGAGTTCACAATTATCTTTTACTCGATAAGTCTTCAATAGATGGACTTTTCCAGAAAAAAACCAGGAAATCTAGATCGCAGAGAAGTGAAAACTAGATTTAGAAGAACTTGGAGATTATCGTGAGCAAGTTTAGAGAAAACCCATGTTGGATTCTTGGAGGAACTAAGAAACCCAGTAGAAGGAAAAACCAAAGGAACAAAACAAAACACAAAAAACAGATCACCTAGAATTTCACTCTGAGAACCTTCTCATGATATGGGTATTACCAGAAACAGGCAGATGAGAAGTTCGAGTTTGATAATCGGAATGAATCCATGAAAACTATAACAAATAAGATCACAGAAAGTCAAATTACAACTCCTTAGAAGAATCAGAAACACGAATGGGAAAACAGACCATGAAATACCAACCAATGAAAAAAAAAAAAAAAAGGACTTTTGCTTTAGACATCTTGCTGAAGAGTTTTGCAAGAAAAGGCACTGAAAATGAGAACTTGGCTACAATCCGAAGCAAAAGTAGGAAGAACCCATGACATACGCATTGAGAAAAACGCAGAGAATCAGACTCCAAACAAGGAAATTAAAAAACAACTTCCAAAAAAAAATTACAAAAACCAAAACAAATCAAAAAAAGCTCTAGTGGGTTTTGATGGGAAGGTGTGAAATGGAGAAAACAAGCTGAATTTCGAATAACCATACAAGAAATGACGAGATCTCATCACCAGACTGCTAAGGGGTAAAAAGTTGAGAACCCCAGAAAAAGTAGGAGAAAACGTCATAAGATAAAACCTTGGATATAATCAAAATCAAAGCTTTTCCAGACAAAATATGTTCTTTGATTCAGAACCATCAGACCCAAATCTCAAATAAGAAATTTGCAAACAAGAGAGGAAAAAAAGTTCGAAAAAAAAAAAAAAACACTAACAACAACAAAGGATAACTCAAAAAAAAAAGAAGCATGAAATAATAAATAAATAAACCTACTTCCAAATCCCTTTTTATTGGGGTTGAATCAGAAAAAAGTCTAACAAAAATCAGAAGAGAAGATGGGTGATTTTGAAACGTAAGGTAATATAAAAAACACAAATAAAAAAGAAGAAAGATAGAGATGAAGATACAAATGAGAAAGAGAGAGAGAGCTGCAATGATGAAAACAGAACCACCCACCCCACATTGGAGGCAACTGCTTCTCCACTAAAACTGTAGGAATTTGTGTTTGTTACAGTCCCAGAAAATTATAACAGAGAGAGGAGAAGAGAGGGGGGTTGTCAAATAAGCAGCAGTAGTATGCTATCGCTGTGGTACCTACTCTCCATAACGTTTTTGTCTACTGAAAAATATTTATTATTGTGTGGAAGAACAGTCCACTTGGGACCCATTCTTTATTAGGTGCTAATATAGATGACTCCTTCGGAATCTGTATGGTCAGGAAGAATATCAAGAAGTGTTTTTTTTTTTTTTCAAATCTAGGTCATCTTCCATTTATAAATCTACTGCAGCTCTTTCGGCCACTTGTGTTTACATTTCATTACTGCAATCCCATGCCAGGCTTAATTTTACATTCACCAAGCTTTCTGTCTCTGTCAAATTAAATATCAAGGGATAGGATTACGTGGGGCTGAATTTTTGGCCGACTCTTGTTTATAAGGAAACCTTTCCATTTTATCATTCATGTTGATTGGCATGTTCAAAGTCAACAGCCCTAGGAGCTGGATTACATTAGAGAATATACAGAGAGACGGTAAAATATAGGAACCAAGGCAATAGGACTTACTTGATGTGCCAAACATGAAATAAAGCCAATAGGACTTGATGTGTGGAATACATGGAATAAACTGACTGAAAAGATCTTCACCAAAACTAGGTACGTGCGATAAATAAGGGATTTTTATAAAAAAAAAAAAAATTAAGTTGAGAAATAGAACGGAGAGGAAAAGCAATACCATATGAAGCGAACAGGCTTCAATTGGAAAAATCAGACAGACAATTAGACTAATTGATTTTGACCATTTTGAAATTATTTTGACAGTCCCTTAAATCCACGACAAACGTTTCCACTACGCGTGGGACTATTCGTAACCTAAACCAACTCTTTAACTTCTCAATATATCAACTCCTCAAACCCAACGTTTCTTCTTCTGAACCCTTTTAACTTCTCACAAGCTCTATATTTTCTGTGTGTTTGATATATTCATGAGGTGGGGATTTTGGGTATGCCGTGATGGATCTGACCCAACATCAATAACTTTGGTCATTTCTTCGGGTCTTTTTTTCCATTTTAACTGTCAATATATCTTTCAACACTAACTTGTCCAATGATATCATATGTTACTGACTGACTATCCATCATTGTCGTCATTAAAATTCTTAAAATGGGTTTTAGAAACCCAAACCAAATACATGAACAAAAAGCTTGAAGAAAAAAATACATAAAGAATTATGTTGTGTGTAAAAGCAATTTTTGTAGGTTCCACGCTGTTAGTTAGCTAGTTAGAGACATGTGACTTGTGCATGAGTGTGTGAATTCAAATCCCTAGTAAAGGAATATATATTTTGTGGGATTTTATTCTTGAGCTGATTTCACAGAACTTGTGAGAAGTTAAAAGGGGTCGGAAGAAGAAGAAACGTTAGGTTTGGAAAGTTGATATATTGAGAAGTTAAAGAGTTGGGTTAGGTTACGAAAAGTCCCATGCGGGGTAAAAACGTTTGTTGTGGATTTAAGGGCCTGTCAAAATAATTTCAAAATGATCAAAATCAATTGGTCCAATTGTCGGTCTGATTTTTTCAATTGAAGCTTGTTCGCTTCATATAGTATAATGGAAAATGAAATTCATAGACTTCATTTTATTTTGTTTAATATCATTTTGTTGCGATAAAACATTTCCCACACTAAAATCATTTGTTATCCTTGTCTAAGACTTTAGAAAATGGTTCCCCATCTTTTGCATTTGTGTCTGCTTTACCAAAAAAAATTGAGAAAATTAATGATTGTCAACTCAAAAGTACATGAAAACCATATAAGTTGTTAACAAGGGAAAGGGAAATTTTATTCCAGAAAACATTTTGCATAGTTTTCATTTGTGTGGTAAAAGCATCTTCACAATTTTTGTAAAAATCAATCTTGAACTCTAGAGGCAAAGAACCATTTTCTACGCTCTTACACATGAGGTAAGTACACCTTATCATGGAAAACTTTCTCCATGCCAATAACAGAAATTTGAAATGCATAAAATGAAGTCTTCAATTATCACTTTTTTCAGGAAATGAATTAATGTGTGAAGGACCATTTCCACACCAAAATCTCTTTTTTTTTAAAACTTGTCTATGACTGTAGAAAAAAGGTTCTCCGGCTCTTGCATCTATGTCTACTTTTCCATAAATTTTGTAAAAGAATGCTTTCAACTCAAAACATGAAAACCATATAAATTGTTGAAATTATAGTAAAAAAAAAAAGGAAATTATCCTCAGTCAAAAACCATTTTTGCACAGTTTTCATCTGTAAGGTAAAAGCATCTACTTTCAATTTCTGCAAAAAAGAAAAAAGGCATTATTATCCAAGTCAAGAGGCAAAGAACCATTTTCTATGGTCTTATACAAGAGAAAAAAGCACATTTCATGGAAAATGCTTCTCCACATCAGCAATAGAAAATTGAATAGCAGAAAATGTAGTCTTCAATTTTTCACTTTTTGCATAAAACAAATCAATGTGGAAATAAAATGCACTAAGATTTTGTCATGCACTAACTCCCCTAAAAAACTCATGGAAAAAATCAGAATAAAAGCATTAGAAAAACCATATAAGAATCTATAGAATTAAGTGCTAAGAAAATCCAAACATGCCATAAGTGAATGGATATAGTAAAAGTGAGTTGAAATGAGAGACAAATTCTTCCTTTATCATGTTTACATAAAAAGTAGAATGGTAAAGTGAAGTTCAGCCATCACTTTATTCTACTGCATACCTTATCAAAAGTTAGTTTTTCTTTATCTTATAAAAGCATGGTAAAGTATGGTAAATAAAAAGGCCACTTTTTTACAACTCTCTCCCCCCACTTTACTCCACTGCATACTTTATCTCACCTTATTTTACCTTACCTTTATCATGATATGGCATTAACCTTTACTTTATTTTACAACACATGTAAACAAATGTAAAATTAAGAAATTTAAATTATGATGATATAATAGTTGGTTCAAATGTAACAACCATTAGAATAGAGATTGGATCCTCTTACTCTTTGACTTAGATAGTTCCTCAGTTAAGAAATTGGGACTCATCTATTGCGAAATGGAGCCGCTCAAAATGCACACCCTTATAGTGTATGGGTTGTCCTCGAATTTTACTACACTAGAAATTGGTCTCACCTTAAGATTGATCATTTGATGGATAACGTAATTAATAAATATAATTAATAATGCATAAGATTGTATTTATTTTGTTATTCATCATATGATCAATCTGACAAAACTCCTATTAGAGTAAAATTCAAGGCCATTCAATATATGATAAGAGCAATCACTTTGAGCTGCTTGAATTCCCAGTAAATGAGCCCCTTGCAGGTTTCTACTCCTTCCACTCCAAGGATTCTGAAAATCACAAACTTAGAGGATCAAGAGTCATTGGAACAGCTTCCATGCACTACTTTTTTTTTTCTTCATAATATATATATATATATAGATGCTATCTTATCAACCTATAAAATAAAAGAAGAGGAAAAGGAGGGAAGAGAGAGAGGGGGGGTTTTTTCGTTTTGTTTTATTTGGGTTGGGGTGGGGGGCACTTGAAAAGCTTCTCTAATTTATAGTTAAAAATTTGAAATCTAAGGGGAAGAAAAAGGTGAAATATAAGCCAACCTAGCTACTCCCTAGCCCTGGGAAAGTCATAGCTTAATAGTCAAATTTGATATCAAAGCCAACCTACTACCTCTCACCTCCTTGCATTTTTCTTAACCCCCAACATATAGGGTGGACCCAGAGAATTTTTCCTGAAGAAGGCATTATGTAAAAGAAGCCATTCAGGGAGCAATGTCTAAGAAAAGCAAGGTTTCAAAAAACTTAATAATAATAATAATTGGGAGAGCCATGGCTTCCCCATGCCCCTATTTCAACCACTGCATATAAATGCAACATCTAAGGCTTTTTTTTTTTTTTTAAGACATACGAGTACGTTGCATGCGACTTGCAAGTTTAGCCGAATTGGTTATTTGTGTATGAGGACTGCAAAAAAAAAAAAAATTTGATTTGGTTATTTGTTTATAAAGACTGTATTTCTTTTCTTTTCTTTTCTTTCTCTTTTTTTTTTTTTTTTTTTTTGTATAATAGAGAAAGCCCACACGCACATGAAAAGACAGCCCACTCAAGTTATGAGAAAGAAAAAAGCGTACAGAAGTAGGAAGAGTGCCGGCACACGGGAAAATGACAAGACGAGCTTGAAGGACTAGGCTAACACTGGCTCGTCTTTTAATCAAGCCATCTCTTAGAAGCCTTGGCCCAGTCCACCAGGGAAATATCTATGTATCAGCCCACTATAATCAGGCAGAGCATAAGCTAAACTAAGACCTATGATTCAAGCCTATTGCAATTTGCAACCCCTATGTCATGATGGTAAGAGCCAGGTGACAATTCCATCCCAAATCCACCCACCTAAACCTGACCCTTTTGGTTTTCGGGCTGGGTCCAAATTGACACTCCATCTAGATTAATAATCATTTCTAGTTAAGCCTATTTTTACTATTCAACCTGCCAACCCAATCCAATAAAGATACGATAACCCACCAGCCAAATCCCGACCTGATGTTTGAGGATTCAATTTTGCCCCTTAAATTTAGGATAAAAATTATGTTGACATTTTCAACACAATTAATAAATGAGTTAAGATCAATTTAAGCAAGTACATTACTAGTTGCACACATTCAGACCAAGCCAAGTCGGACCCTGCCCCGCTCGAGCCCAAGCTGAACACTAACTGAGCCAAGCCGAATGGAGTTTTGACAGTCATGGTGTCACACTTGCCCACGCATAGAGAACTGAGAAGATCTATTTTGTGCTGTAGCCCATGTATATCATTAATGCTAATATTGTATTAAAACAACACTATCTACGAAGTAATTAAGGGTATTGAATTTAATAAAGTGAATAGCCTAGTTTGTTTAAAGTGGTTAAACATTCACAATGATTTGAAATCTCTCACTTATCTATCCTCTTTTTGGAGGTTAATCCTAATCAACCCTCATAAGCTGCTCTTATCTAAACTATTTTTATAAAGGCACCATTGATTGGACTTGTGGTTATAGGTTTTTTAACATATGCCCCCTCTTTCAAAGAAAAACTTTTGACGAAAAGTGGTTACACACCTTATTGGGCTTTTATGTCCCTTATCAGCTGAGTAGCACGCACAAAGGCGATCAAGTTCATACCTGCGGCGGACCTAGGGTTTTCATTTAATGGGGTAGACGATAGCTACAGTATTACTTTCTTCGTTATTTTGTCATTTAAGAAATTAAATAAGTCAATGAATTAGGATATTAGAAATGTCCAACCATGCCAGCCCAGGTTCAACCCAGGGCTGAGAGGGTGACTGCCCCCAGTGCTCATTACCTGGGCCCATCGCTGAACCAATAGAAATATACTAGTCCTTTCAACCTTGTTAATAAATTACATTTCTTTATGTATGTAAGAGATTAATATATGCATCAGCACAAATATAATTACCATGCTATTTTATTTTATGTACTAAAAGACCATATACAATATAAATTTGATGAATTAGGGTGCACTCAAGCTTTTAACATACCATGAAATAGGTAGGACATCTAAAGCCTTACTGTGGCCCATGGGCTATGAACATCTTTAAAATCAAGTCAGGTCCAATTCCATGGAATGCTAGAATCACTCCAAAATCATTAGGATTCTTCAAGCACCATGATGCATGATGACATGAAGGATTGACAGTTGGGGGGGTGAATAGTTGGATTGGCGGATGGTGGTGTTGGTTCACTTTTTTGTTTTACATCATATCAAATTCACATTTATTTCTATTTCTATTGTCTTACTTTACTTTCAGATTTTTCAAATTTTCATTTAAAAATTCTCTGTTAAAGTAAGTTTAATAAACGTCAATTTAAATAAGGGGATTTTCTTTTTTCCCCAAAAACCCCATAATTATATTACAAGTTCCATTTGGGATATTATTTTCATCAACATTAATGAGCCCTATGATTCCAGCCCCTGATGTAAAATTAGGATTAGAGATGAAACCAATGAGTGGTTCAATTAAAATTGGTGTAACTGGTTGCCCAACCCAACTGTGATGTCAAGACCATGAAAAAAAAAAGGAAAAACCAAGAAGAAAAACAAATCAAACATTCTTTGAGAAGGAAAATAGAGGAGTCAGCTCAACCCCAATTTGATGGCCTGTTCATGACAAATTTGATCCATTAAGTAACCACATCTGACTTGATGTTGAGTTTCTTCAAACATGGGCCCCAGGTGTTCCCACATTCATCAGTTTCTGAAGAAACTTCAAATTACCAGAAAATTTGAGGAACTTGTTGCTGACCAAGCCCTCACAAATTCTATACATGGCATTACTTGATGAAGATTTGTTGTCAAATTTTGAATGTAAGCAATTTAACTTATCCTAGCAAAAAACCAAAAATTCAGACATCTTGGTAATGTAATATGGGAACTTCTTTATTCATCTTAATGTCTATCTATGCCTGTAACTTATAAAACCAAGAAAACCAATGAACCAAGTAGCCTGAGGACTATCTGGGAAAGGATCACATAATTTTTTCATTTTGCTAAAATGGCAGCTTGTGTGGTGCTCATGCCTAAGTGAGGACAGGTTGAAGCGCCTGCTTAATTGGGTTATAACAGGTAAACAGTTGCAGCACCATATAGAGGATCCACTTTGCATTGTCACAGCCTAGATGTGCGAGTCGGTCGATAAGGTAACTTCAGATCTTCCCATACTTCATCATCCACTTTGGCAAAGTACTTATCCACCATCTCGTTGCTTATCAGCTCCAGTTTAGAGGGCTCCCACTGCAAAACCAGGTGAAAATCAATCACTGCTTCTAACCATACTAATACAAGGTTTTTATAAGAAAAATGATGGGGCTTGTGATATGTAAGAAAGGAGTGGTATTCAACCTTTGGGTTTTTGTCCTTGTCTACAAGTAGGGCTCTGCAACCCTGCATTTAAATGCCAGTTTTAAGAATGTCAGGCAAAGAACAGGAGAGTTGAATTGTAATTATTGGTGGCTCGTTCCAGATACCTCAAAGAAATCCTTGCTGACTTCTTTTCGCAATACATGGCAAACCATTCTGTACTCTCGGATGAGACACTGATCGATGCTTTGCAGCCTGCCTTCTCTGATCTAGAATCACATTACACGTAGTTCAAGTCAAATTTAGTTCAAAGCATGATACCGGTTCAACAGGAAAGTGAACAAATGCATCAGGATTACTATTTCACAATCAAGCAATACATCTTATTAATGGTCCAATACCTCCATTGATTTCAGTTATTAATGAAAATATACATCAATTTTTAATACTTTATAATATTCTAAATTTTTGGGATATTTCTCAGTTTTTTTGCCCATTTATAGTTTCACATCAATAACTCCCAACATGTATCCTTTGAGGGATGGCCAAACACTCATCACCACCACTTATATATAATATATATATATACACATGCGCTCTAAGCTTGAAGTACCTCATGTTATCCTAAGCTGAAACAGTGCATCAATATCATTATTCTTTGTTTTTGGCCTGATGGAACTGGAAAATCTAGTTCTTATTGGATTTATCGCTGGGTTGGAGACGATGATTTGAGGTAGTTTATGATGGAGAGATATATATATACTTATTAGATAAAATGTTACTTGACAAATAGGGTATATTGAATGCATACCGATCTAAGAGAGATTTTGAGGCTCATAGGCGATGCCTTCTTCAAAGACTGAATTGATGCAGAAATCAATTCATCATCACCCTTTGCAGCCTCTTGCTCCTAAATAAACAGGATTTAAACAATGGCTTACAACTTGCTCACGGCCGTAACAACAAATGTTGAGTAATAAATCAGAATAGGACAACAAAACACAGTAAGAATATAAAAATTGACAAAAAAAAATATCTCAAGACATATTTTGGCATCAACTTACCAGGGCAGATAAAATTTCTTCCACGGTTCTTTTGGAGAAGCACTTATCAATAGTATCCATTCTGCCACCAATCGAATAAAAATCAGCACAAATGCCTGAGGCAGTCAATGGAGTCAGGTATAGCTTGAATCCTCCCAAGACCAAGTTTAATAATTGAGGATTCAGACTGTCCAACAGGATGGACCCAGAACACATATGCGTGCACGCACTTCATATTTATGTCTATGTATGTAGGGCAAGGCTTTAATGATGATGATACCTTTCAAGCATGGTAGGAAAACTCTCCGAGCTGACTCTTGACTCTTCCAAGTCATCTTGTTTTGAAGAAGGACCAGTCAAATACAAGGGAGACTCAGCTGAGTAATGTCATTTTAATAAGTTGTTTGCATTCCAAACCATATAATGGGTGGATCTAATTTTAAACAATTAATGTTTATTTTTTATGTAATTATGCATGAGGTTTGAAATAAAAAATTTAAAAATATGACCGGAATGTAATTTGAAACTTATATTTGATCTTTTACATTCGATATTTGGATAAAAAATTATGTGTTATGCAATATTTTTTTTCTTTTATTTTCCTTATTGTAGTAATTTTCTTGCATATATAAATTTATTGATTTGAATTATCATGAATGCATGTAAATAAATGTATATTTATAGTTTTATAAGTAATGGATTCATTTTTAAATATTTTTAAAATTATTAAAAAAATGACTCTCCCGAGTCTCAGTGTTGATTTTATTCAGGTCAATTTTTTTGCATTAAACGACTCAATTCCGAGTCATGAGTTTTCCAACCTTGATTAAGCATTTATTTGAATGGGATGGAAAGCCTCGACCAAAAATGGGCCGTCACTTCTCATTCGTGTATAAGTATGTAGGGTAAGGCTTTGATGATGATACCATTTAAGTGTATATTTGAATGGGATGGAGAGCTCTTTGACCAAAAATGGGCCGTCAATGGGCCAGGGCAGTAATCAGACTCAGGCCTCCAACAGGCGAGCCTTCCTATATTTATTTTCAGGTGGGTGCAGCCCTTGGATCTAGGTTCATGTAAAACCAGACCCTGACCCTTCAATCCATATTCAGCTCAAACTTAGGCCCAGGTAAGTCCCTCCAGTTGACAACCCAACTAATAATACTATATACAGGCACCTCCAGACCATGTAGAACATTAAACTGACTTAGACTGGAAAATCAAGTAAGTTTAAACCTAAATCAGCACCTTGCTTGACGCACCAATCCGCAAATAAGATGGTTTGTTTATCATGACCAAGCTGTGGAGAAATAGTGACAGCAACGAGGTGTAGCACATAATATATCTCCGCTTGTGGAGATGTATTCCATTTGCGATTATGTGGTCTTATTTGGAAGGAGAGAAATGGTCAGATTTTTAGGGGCACGTCGTTAGTCTTTGATGCTCTCCATTCGGTGGTGGTTTTAAGGTTTAGGAAATGGCTGTTGGCAAAGAAGGAAATTGTCAATGTTAAATTGGATGGTGTTTCTCACAATTGGAGAGCGACATTCTTCGCATTACTACGCAGGTGGGGGGTGGTGGGGGGTGGTGGTGGGGGCGCTGCTCGTGGTTATTATTCATGTTTTCAAAGAATGTTGGGATCAATGATTCAAATGAAGTAGAGGTGTTAGCTATTCTGGAGGCGCTTTGTATACTTTCTAGTGCTTTCCATGACAACTTAATCATGCAAAGAAACTCAATGCTATTTCGTGAGAGAACACTCTATTCTTCCAAGCCCTTGGAAGTTTCAAAATGAAATAGAAGTATTGTCTTCATCGTGTCATGGTTTCTCACAATGTGGATCACTCAATGAATGGCATGGCAGATGTTTTAACTAAGTAGGGGATGGACAGGGTGTCCTCATTGGTTGCTTCTTTAATTTAGTTTGTATTTTGCATTCGGTATAGTGCTCTCATACCTTCACATTTTCTTTTTGGTTTTTGGTTTCCTTGCATGATGTATGGACTTCCTACATTAATATATAATTTTACTTGTTACTGACCAAAGAAAAAAGATGCATTCCTATGCCAGAATTCCAATTAAAAAACGAACTCACCTGTGAAAAGCACTTTTTTCTTTCAATGGAACACGTTGTGAAAACTGGTCAATAACTGCATTAATAACAGCTGGATCTGCAGTGCCAACATTAAAGAGTGCTTCTTCCAGCAAAGGCAATCTCTGTTACTGATAAAAGACAAGTTACAAACACATCCCAGAACCATAGATGCTAAAAGATGCATTCAAAATCAGTGGGATACAACAATTTTACATGGCACCTGCATGTGATCCCCAGAAAGGGATCCCATAGCGCAGAAACAAAGCTGCCTCAACAACATCCATGTGTTTGTGTGAATGGTTACTAATTAATTACACTAAATAACATCCATGTGTTTTGAATTTTGATAACTGTAATTCAAAAGAGTATATAAGCTCAGCATCATCCATGTATCATTGGTATCAGTTCTTTCTTTTTAATAAATTCTCATTTGAAATAATAAATTGTTATGAGCTCTCAACCAAAGTGACTAAGAACATCAGCTTTCACAGAAAGATTTATATCAACCAATACATCAAAATGTCTAATCAAGGGAGAATCATACTGTGGAAGGGACAAAATGAGTCGCGAGACCACATGCAAGCATTTCAGCACCATCCAACCTTGCCCCCGTAAGACCAGCATATTCTCCTGGAAGTTATAAAGGTACTGAGAATAGATAATATAAAATATAGTGTAAAATTAATAAAAAAGAGAAGCAATATCTAAAGATGCTGACATTTTCAAAAAAAAATCTAAAGATGATCCAACAATAAAGAAAGAACTAACATTGAAGAAAAACCACAAGACCTGAAGAGCACACTTCAAGTAACAGAATATCAGCTACCTACATGCTGCAGTAATTTGTTCATTTCTACCATGATTTTCGAAAATAAGAAAGCATGTCTAATAGGGGGTGTTCATGGGCCGGGCCAGTCCGAGCCCGATCCGGGCCCAGCCAGCATTGGTCCAGGCTTGGATATGAAATTAGAGCCCAATTAATAATTGGAGCGGGCTTGGACTAAGTGATAGAAGGACCAAAGCCTGGCCCGGCCCATGTAAGGAATGTATGTAATTTAATTTAATTAGTCCAAACAATTGCTCGAATGCCCACAAAATTAATAAATAGCCTGGTTCGGCCTGGCCCGATTGATTAAATGGGCAGGCTTGGGCTTGACTTTTACGGTCCATGTCAGGCTTGTGCCGGGCCTAGACCAGTGTTTCTAAAGTTGGGCCAGGCTTGGATATACCTTAGCCCGGCCCATGAACACCCCTAATGTCTAACATGTCCTGGCATGTCTTACTGGGACAAATCCCAAGGAGAACACTCAACCTGCAGCTGGTCAGGGTACTCAAGAAATTCAGTAATGCCCCATTATATTTTTGTAATTTAACAAAAACCCATATTTCACAGAATAAGTTCTATAAGAAGAGAATATTTGAATTAGATATTTAGATGTCACCTGGTCTCTAGTTAATGTCTCCAGAAAACATAAGGAAAATAGAAATAATTTGAACAAAAGCATAAACAATAACATCATACTCCTCAAAAGACAAATATATATATATATATTATTGTTTTAGTGAGTCGTAAATAAAAACGCATGATCAATTTTCTTTTAATACATATGATTTGGCAGGATGGAGATGAGGCATTTCCATGTACTAAATCAAAATAAAACATGAGCACATACATCCAGATGTGTAGTGCACATGAGATTTCCACCAACAAAATCTTAAAAGGATTCCTCGTATGCCAGCTTTATTTTACTAATTGGCAGATCATGCTTTTTAGATTTTTTTTTTTTTTTTTTTCTGTTCGTGGTGGAAAACTGGGATGTCAAGCACATCAACACTGTAATCATTTCTATAAACAAAACAACTCAATTTTCTCAGAAATTTGTTTCATTAGGTAAAAGAATTAAGTTGAGATATTACCGAAAAATCCACGAAGCCTGGACAGAAAATAAGAAGAGCCTATGTCTGGGAATAGCCCAAGTGCTGTTTCTGGCATGGCAAAAACCTGCCAAAATCCACTATAAGATGGGGAAAAAAGATTCAAGCACCTTAAAGATTATAATGTTTCCTCTGTGAAGTGAAGCAGAATTCCAATTTTCAAGTAAAACTTAACAGATTTTCCATGCTTTAATAAGTGTCATGTGTTAGAACTACACTAGCAACAACATGCATTACCATCAATGTTACTCCAAAACAAAGCAGAAACTTCTTTGGAACAAGTAGGAAGTAGAAGATTTTGACTATCCTGGTTTGAAATGATACAATTTTGGGAAAATTAATGCACAAACAACATCTCATCAGGGCGAATGCCAGAGAAATGTCAAGTACGCACTAATTTAGAATATATATATAGAATAGTATTGCCTAAAAAAAGAAACATTATGTATTTCACTTTTACAAGTTACAACAGATTTTCTCTTCATCAACAGAATATTATAATCAAACCTAGAACATGCATTTGAAAATCCAACTCTTGAATGGTCATGGCCCAAAAATAGCACACTTCCAATGAGGTTGATCGAAATGACAATTTTTCAACGGCTAAAATGGTCCATTTTGGTATTCAGTTTATCTAAGAGGGTTACCACTTACCTATTTTGGATAGTCTATCTGGATGAAAATGATCTCCAACTGCGTATGGTGAATGCAAACATAGTTCATGACATTGGTCCCCAATAAAAATCCCATATATAAGTATATTTATATGTAAATTTGTGCATCTGTATGTATGTTTGCATTTGAATGTTAAGAGCAATCAGAGCATATTCAATTGCTGTCAAGATCCTCACCTTGAAAGTGGTATTCCATAAAATAAGGTTTTGGCAGGTGAACACACAGAAAATTTTAGTTTCTTTAAAGGAAAAGGAGAAGTACCGAATTCTCTGTAGCAACTCGGAACATCCCATGTATGGAAACTCCAGCCCCACCTCCCATGACTATGCCATTAAGAATTGAAACCTTCATATATTACTCCATTAGTACAATAACTATATGAATACTGTGAAAAGAGTTCATGTTAAACACAGCAAATAATAATCTTCCATACAAAAATAATGACATTTCCAACAGAAAATGGTTCATGAGTCACCTGAGGTTTTTTGTATGTCGCCATTATGTAATTTAAAGTGAACTCATTACGAAAAAAGTTTGCACCAAAATGCCAATAACCTGATGCATTGATTAAATCAATCAAAAGTAGTATAAACTATAAACTATAAACTATAAACTGGTAATATGGTGTATTAAATCATTTTTACAGCTAATTAGTAAATATGCTTTTAAGGGGTACAAAAAGGAATTACCATCAGTTACATAATGAACCACAGCTGCAACATCACCACCAGCACAAAATGCTCTTCCTTTTCCCTGCAACCATCAATTTACAGCAATTGGAAAGACTCTTGGTAAAGAATCCAGTAAAATAAGGGGAAAAACTACTTAGAAAATCAGAAAGTTAAAAATAATAAGCGAGATTGTCCGAGGCATCATCGCTCTAGGGGCAGGTTCTGGTATGAACCTACATACGGGGTGGTGACGTTTCAGTCTTGCCTTAACTGATTAAATAACCGCCCATGTCAGTTTTGTAAAAGAACAAGAACAACAAAATCTCAGGTTCAATTGATATAGAAGGAAAACAAACCATACTCATAATCAAGTGCCCCATGATTAAAATATGCCCAAATGACCATTCATACGTGAGCAGGAGCAATAATCAAACTCCAGATGCTTAAATGGTAAAGACCCAACCCATGTAACCTCAGCAATAAACAAACAACAACTGCAATTTTGAATAGGTGGCATCAACTGATTATGAGCCTTAACATCAACAATACCTTCAAAATCACCAGATTAACATTGGGGTCCTCTTCATAAGCATCAAAAGCCTTCAGTAATCGAGAAATCTGAAAACCCATCATCAGACAAAGAGCCCAATACTCGAAAATAAGAAATAACGATCAAGATTAGGTAAGACAAGATATACCATGTGATAGGAGAGGGCGTTCAATTGTCGAGGCCGGTTTAGGGTTAGTATCCGTGCTTGTGATCTCTCTTCTATCAGAACCTGAAACAAATGAAGATTGATGACCAAAGATTTGATTTTTCTTCTTCTTCTCTCTCTCTTTTTTTACCCTCATTTGTGACTGCTGCTACTCCAATTCCAACAAGAGAAGTACGAGATTTGTGGAAAGGAATTGAAAACAAGTAGAAAATTGGAAGTTCGTGAAGTAGAGAATACCTGCTCATCAAATTCACTGCTTTGCTTGCTAGTGTTGGAGGCCATCTCTCTCTCTGTCTCTCTCTCTCTCTCTCTCTCCAGCTTTACGAAATGAAGCAATCTATCTATTTATAAGTAGAAGTTGTTACAAAAGGCCCCCTTTCAATTTCACATAATCTCAAAAAGGCCTCTGTATTTTGTGAGTTTTGCAGCGAAAGTGAGACTTGTCTGTTTTTGCTTAGAATTTCTGACAACAATTTGAGATGCTGAGGTTTTTAAAGACATCGTGTGTTGATTTGTCTCCGGGCATTTGAAACACCAATTCGAATTCCAGCCATCCAAATGTTCTTAAATGACATTTTTGGAATTGCTGAAATTCTACTTTTGTTGAAGTTTCAAATGCTCCACCAAGAAGGATTTGGAATTTCACTTCAAGGGACAGGTTTTGAATAATTTAAAAAAATTTAAATATGAATTTTTGAAATTCCAGTAAAAAAAGGCTCGGTAAGTTTAATTTTAACTTAAGACAAACAAGTGTTAGGTTTTATAAAAAAAAAAAAAGTGATTAAAATACACTTTTCTTTGGACTTAGCCAATTACAAGAACTCAACTCAAGTGACACAGGACTCACATAAATGCATCGCAATCAAGAAGAGATGACACAGAAAATATTTAAATATAGGTTAAAAGAACATGTAATATCAAGCCAATTATATGATTTTGACCCTTAGTTTAGATCCTTGAAATTTAATGACTACACGATGCGTAAATTTCATGTAATGAAATATTATGATGAATGAATATGTTTGAATTCTCATCAAAGGACTTAATGTGTGTTAATGGATTGGATTGATCTAACGTGGGCCCCTAATGAAGCCCAAAAAGGAGCAATTTTTGGCAAACTTGTCATTGAGTTTTTTTTTTTTTTTTTTCCTCAAGAGTAAATTGGTCAAAAATCTTAATAAAAACATATATATATATATATATATATGTAAAAAGAAATCGTTTTAGGTTGTGTGAAATGCAGTGTTTTTTTTGTAAAGATCAATTCTTATTATAGTTTCAAGAGAAAAAACTATTTGTGTGATGGACTTGTGCAAGGAAAAACTCGTTCTTGTGACTTCCACCCTACATGTGACAGACAAGCCCTCCACAAAGCCCAAAAGTTGATGAAATTATATAATAACGGGGCTATTCTGACAAAACAAAACATCACTGGGGTTCTGTGTAATTTCAAAAAAAAAATGTGTTTAGAAAACACAGTAAGCAACCTGTTTTTTGGGCTTAAATTAGTGGACCTATTTGGACCCACATCCAATTGGGCCCAGCACCCACAGGGTTACCCACTTTCAATGAAAATGCCCAAATTCCTCACCATGTGTTTGGCACTTTTCTGAGGACTATCTGGATTCTGGACCGGGCGATCTTCTGTTTTATTGTTAATCTTGCAAGGTCCCTGCGATCCGCATCCGATTCATTTTAACGAGAGGACCCTCTTCCATAGACTAGTCTTTTTTTTTCATATCCTCTATGGGCATTTAATATGAGCTCAGGTTTGGGGTTGCCTTTGCCTCACATGGAAGACCCTCATCTTCATCAAAAGCATTGTCCCGACTATGTTGGGGGCTCAGCAGTATGGACTACGTTTCTCCATTCATTCCAATCTATCCTGAGCCAGATCCTCAAATAGGTTATTCATATTTAGGATTATACTGTTTCAGTATGTACTATTTGGCCTCTCTCTTTCCTTGATGGGCCATTAAACTACATAAAAAAATACAACTTTTTGTCGGGGAACTGTTGCTGGCTTGCATTGAATATGACCAAACCATCTCAAAGGAGTCCCAGTTAATTTATCAACCATTGAGGCAACTCCGAAATGCTCATGCTCATGTGGAAGACTCTGTATGCATTTAAAAGATGAATCAAAGCCACCAAGGTGCTAATGAAGCACCGTGCAATGGCCCATCTTCATCCACTAATAATCCCTGGAAAGCAGTCTCACAATTTCTTTATCACAGATGAAAGAAAAATGGCACAAGAAAGTAGAAAAACTCAGCAGCCCAGCAACAGAAAGTATAGTGACAAGAAGATCCATTGTGAAAAATACACATGATTGTACAATGTGCTGGAACAGATGAAAGTAAACAAATGAAAACCTACAACAGAACTAGCATCAATAGAAATTCCATGCGAAAGCAGATTTTTTGTAGACCAGGAGAAAAGAAAGCACATAAAAGATAACCATGAACAACTAGCATGACGTTCCAGTGCACCAAAAATGTTCAGAAGGGCTTTCCATAATCATGATTAGGCTGATCCCAGTCTCCCATAAAGCCTGCAAACAAAATTACAGCATTTAGTAAGAAGAATTAGCAGCAGTAAGACCCTATTTGGATCCTAGAAATTCAGTCACCCTGCACTCAGGTTACCAGTAACTGTTTATTGTAAAGAAACCGAAAAAAAAAAAAAAAAACTGTAACTCCCAGGTAACGTAAGTTATCCGAAGGCATGAACTGCAATTTATTCGTAAACTGAGCTACCTACAATCGGATTACAAAGTTCCAAACAGGGCCCAAAGAAGGCAATGCATGCAAAATTGTCATTGTAAGTTGACCTACGGCTTTAGGAGCTCCCTGTATGATGAAAATCATTTTAAATCGGTCCATGGAAATTTCCCCTCAACACGTATGAGACTTTCAAAATGTAATAGAAATTATTAAAAAAAGAAATAATTAAAATTGCCACACCTTTTGTTTGAACTGAGAAAGAAGTCGAACTTCAAAAAAAAAGGGCAATTATTGTATAGAATCTTAAAATGGATAAAATAGTGTTTAGAATTTTAACTTTTGACTCCAAATATGAGTTTTAATTAAGACGAAGTCCAGTTTCAGTAATATGGTGTGTGCAGGTTTGCCTACAGATAGTGTACTCATGGAGACCAAATTATCTAGCAAGCATTGTTTGCATAAGTAGGATTTAGCATTAGCATGGCTAGAGCCTGCAATGCATATGATGCTCAATTGACTTTCATATAATCCATAAATACAAGCAATCATAAAGATCAGCACAACTTTCAGTTATCAAAGCCATTAATCTGGTTGACCAATCAGACAGGCAAAACAATGTCCTTACTAGATGATCCTAGCTGCCTGATTGGAGGCTTCAAAATGGATAACTAGTCAATTAAAGGGCATGGCTCACATTTCACAAGGGCAATATCAGATAGTTACGAATGCCTGTTCAGTAAAATCACTGGGACATCCTACTACATGAAAGGGCCCATCATTTGAACATTTTCAATCACCAAAAGGTTGGCCCCACAATTTCAACTTGAGAGACATACTTGATTTAAGCCTTTCTATTTTGAATGTATCATCCTCAACTATCAGAAACTGTCAGCAGGGTTTTGGATATGTACTACAAACTATGATGCATAGATACTGTGGGAAACTTATTATGTCATATTGTATTTAATACTTCACTTTTTGTGTAAAATCCATGTCCCTGCCATGTCCATGGTGTGTTCCAGCCACAACCATGCCATATCTAGGCGTCATAGACTATAAATTCCCCAGATGTTTAATTCCAGTGATTCCAAGTTACTATGGAAAGACATTTTCTCTTGGTGTGTCACAGTTCCATCCCAAAAAGAGCCCTAACAGCTTATAAACAAGTGTCACTATTAGATCCCACAGGCAAGAAATTCAGAGTAGAACCAGTAGATTTGAAACAGGGGAATGCGCAAGGCATACTTATTGGTATTTCTCCCAGAGAGAGATAAATTTGATCATCTTCAGATGGGATGCCCTGAAAAGTAAACCATAAGAGAAGAAAAGATCGCTTGTGAGTGCCACAGTACTATAAGCAGTCAGGTGACTTATAAAAGTACAACCAGAAAGATAACACAAACCCAAACGATAGTGACTAGAATTGAACCTTTAGTAAAAGGATATGTTAGCATGATTAGGCCCCACCTACAGTACAACTTAACCTCAATATTGTTCACGTGGAACAATGCTCTGTTGACCAAATTGGAATATGCTGTGGATCACTCGAGCTTGTATTTAACTTTAGAATGTTGGTATCCATTTGACATCAATTAAACAGTATTTTCTTTTTCTATTTGTTATGCATTCAGCTTGGAATCATAGCATCCTCAGAACATACTTCCTGTCTGTCTGTATAAAGGTGCACCGCTTCAGCGGCAGCATACAGAAAAGGAGGTGTTAGGCCATTCAACTCGGATTTTGGAATCAGAGCTTGCAGATCCTTCTGCTCTCTATGTAAAGTTCGTGGGGCACTGCTGACAGCAGCAGAGCACACAGACAGGGAATTGTCAGCACATGTGCTTGCACACACGCCAGTGGATAATGATCAGATCATTGTCAAATTGGGGTGACCATCAACTCATGTCGGGGTAGCTTTGTGTGACAGTACGGTAAGAATAGTCACCTCACAACATGTCTGCACAAGTTATCTTGCTCTTCTCTCGCACAGCATTAACACAAGGACATTTTCTGTTGAGCCAAGGGTTTGTGATACTCGTAGGTGGTCTATACTAGTACTGTCGCCTTAATCAAATGTCCCATGTACAGTGATCATTTCCTTATATTTGTCCATTAACTCTTCTTTTCACCTTTCTCTTCTCTCGCACAGCATTGACACAAGGACATTTGCTGTTGAGCCAAGGGTTTGTGATATTCGTACTTGACAAAGGGTTGCTAGGTGGTCTATACTAGTATGGCCACCTTAATCAAATTTCCCATGTACAGTGATCATTTCCTTATATTTGCCCATCTAATGACATTACTGAATTTCAATGTGAAATATGACAACTTGGTAAACATTGTCAAAACTCATAGGTAGATAGTGCATGAAAAAAACAAAGTGATGTCCCTTTTTCTCTCAACTTAAGGACCTAGGTCCCTCTGCTATTTTTTCCTTCTTTCTTGGTTTTGAGGGAAATAGAGATTGCAAGATCCAAGAAGGGGATTACAATATCTTTGCAGAAAATTCCTCCAATCTGCTCAGAGAAACTATATAGCTGAGATGTCAACCAGTTGATACTCTAGTAGAGCAAAATCATCTCCTCAAGTAGATAGTGATGACGTATTGACTGATCTGGGCCTATATCAGACTTCAACTGAACTTATCTCTACCACGTATCAAACCACTACCCACTGAGACATTCTTATGCAATTAGTATCCCTAAACAATTTATGCATTCCTTCACTAGAGCCATTTGGATGTTGTGCATTGTGTTTCTTCACTCTAATCATGGATATCTGGATGTTGAAGCATATCAGAGGCAAATTAGGTAGGTTTAAAGTCATATAGACAATTCGCTACAGGTCACTGTACACTGTTAGAGGTAACTTAAATGCATGTAATAGTGAAAAAAAAAAAAAATTAGAGAGAGGAGGGAGGGAAAAGAACACATTGATACTCTTTCCAGAAAATAGGCCAAATATCATGCGAGTGCATGTGATTTGATGCGGTTGAGAACCTTATCAAATGAGATGAGGGTTGAAGTCCACCTTCCCATGAAGCCTTAGTTGTGATAGTATGGCAAACATTCATTAGTCATCTAATATTTCTTAAAATGAATATACCAAGCACATACAAGTTGTCACTTCACTAGGAAGAAGGTGGTAACAAAAAGATGAATGAAGTGGAACGGTAAGAGGACCATATTGCAAATTTCTTGCTTGAGGGCAGTCTACAATCTACACATTAACTTGTATCCCATATTTTCTAAAGCTAGAAAATAATTTGACAATTATGCTCTAGCCAAAGGGGATGTATTCGGATGTACAACATATTTGTCTTCACTCTTCATATGCTTGTGTGGTCCTGCAGGACACCATAAGCCCTTTTTTTTCTTTATATAAATAAAAGTGTCAGTGATAATTATCCATTAAACCTTCTGTCTCTTCTCTCCTCTCCTCTTTCCTGAAAACCCTAGAGTTCTTCTCATCAGTTCAAGAATTTCTACAAAAGGGTTTTGAATGCCAAGTAAGATATGATGCCCTAAAAGATATTGAATTTTGAAGTTTTATGAATCATGTGATGAATTTTTTTTAATGAACCTAGGGGTGCGTCATCAGCATTTTTCGTGAAATTCCTGCAAAATTTAAACATATGGTCCACTTGATGATGTGATCAATCTGGCATTGTTATGAAAGGATCTGATTCATTTGAATACTTCCCACTCTTCGGAAGCAATATTTTATGATTTCATAAGATAAAAGGTTCTATGGTAAAATATGTAACAAAAGAAAACAGCTGCAGCCTCAAACACCCCCCACATGCTTGGTCATAAGGGAATAAGATAAATAGAGAAATTACCACTCACACCTTAGTGTTTCCCAGATAATAGTGGTCGAGTGAGACAGATTTAACCAGGCAACACTAAAGATTGGCTAGAAGGGAAGTATTGCATACCACATATTGTGAGATGCAGAACTACCTTACATCATCATTTTCCATGAATCCTTTATCCCATCTATGTAGACTGTGCATGTGGATGCTGTAGTAATGACTAATGACAAGCGACCACCAAGTCACCAACTATTCAAGAGATTGAGATCTTTCTGGGCAAGGAATTCAACAACAATTCCTGATAGAATTGCAGTTCGCCTCTTGGACAGGTAATCCAGTAGGCTATCAAACAACATTAATTGCACAGCATTTTTTATTGATGCCGATAAGCGGCTCTTGAGTATAAATATATATGTGTGAGTGTGTAGGGAAATTCTCAAAAACGCCCCACTTTAAAAATGCCTCTTTTTCCACCCGTCTTTTTTTTTTTTTTGTCATGGGACCCATGTTGAGTCGATCTAGTCTTTTCACACACGTTAACACCCCCCTCTCCCCACCCCCGCCTCGCGCATGAATAGTCACAAGTCTAAGTTTGACAATCATCCAACTTTTCCTCACCATTGGATCAAAATTATAATAAAATGATGCCTCTAAACCATTAAATTGTAGGGCCATGGATCAAAAGGTTAGGATGATCTTATGGACTCAAGATTTTGCATATAGGTAGCCCTCATATGGATCTTTCCATTCAATGGACTTCCATGAACATCATGCATCCTAGTGGGCCCAACTAGGAGGGGCGTTTTCTCCTAAAAATCTCTCTCTCTCTCTCTCTCTCTCTCTCTCTCTCTCTCTCTCTCTCTCTCTCTCTCTCTCTCTCATATATATATATATATATGAGAGAGAGAGAGGAGTGCTACAAAATGCCCCCGCGTTCTTGATTTAAAAAACACCATGTCTTGCAACGAATGAGAAAAGAGGTGATTTTAAGATTTCACTTGACGTGGAGTTTGTCACAATGAAGCCAGTTTCCTAGATTTTCTTCACCTTTAAATGCCATAAACAACTTTCTCCTTTTCTCCCGGAAACTAACGAGCATTACTTATCTCTTTTCTTCTGTATTTTTTTTCTCCTTCTTCATAGGAACACTTTTCATATCCAAATAAATAGGCACCAAGACTCATACAGATTACTTCGACTTTGAATGGTTTGGATAAAAAACAAGGATACCATAAATAAATAAAAAATGGTATATTTTAGATATTAGGGGTCCACTACTTATTTATAGCATTGGAAACGATGATGTAGAAGTGGGCCCACGAAAAAGTGAAGATTTTCTCGTGAATCCCAATATAAATTGGAAACCATGGGGGATCCAATAAGGCAATCTTAGATATCATTTCAGCTTTTCTCCCAAAAAACTAACGAGCAACATGATATCTTACTATTTTTAAACTGAAGCCACAAATGGGCCCACGGGCAATTTGGAGAACTTATTAGTAAGATCCACTTATGGAATATTCTATTAACAAAATAATAGGAGTTGGACCCACTGTCTGATTGAGCGGTATGGAAAACTCGAAATTTTCATAGGGCCCTAACTCTTTAGTGAAGTGAAATTTGGCGATGAGACATTAACAAAAGGGGTTTAGATGTTTTCAAAGTGGGCCCCACAGACAGCTCTCTTTTTTTTGTGAGGACAATTTCCTATTTTTTATAGGTGGACCCACCAATAAATTTTTAGCATTTCTACCAAGATAATGCTAACACCTAAGAAAGGCCCACTAAAAAATTATAATGTCGGCAATCACCATGCGACCCAATTGTTTGCAATTACCAAAAGACCTATTCTATTTTGGAAATCATGCTTGGAAGTTGGAAGGTTTGCTCATACAGGTCATATATGAAGAGCTTAACAAAAACTTTCAACCCCTGTACCTCCCCATTTTGAAAGAAGAAAAAACATAGGAGAGGGTAATAAATTCTGTTTTTGAAACAAGAGAAAACATAGCAGAGGGTAATAATAAATTGTTCCTTTAAAGAGGAGAAAAAGTCTCCACACAACTTTCGCTACATAGGATCACCTATTATAGGATTCAGATCTGAAAACACAAAAATTTAATTTAGGCGTACCTGATTCCATCACTCAGTCTGTCAATTCCACAACACGAGATTATTCTTCGTGGGATTTACAACTCGCTTGTGCTTTCCTTTTCTTGCTTGCTTATTGATAGGAATGCTGAGCAAAACTTATCAAGCGAGTTATACCCTGGACTCTTATATACAGCCCCTGTTAGGTTCCTTTCCTAAAATGAAACTTATAGTGGGTGGGTCCCTCTTATTTTTGTAGATTGGGTAGGCAGCAATTTTTATTTCTAAGTCCATTACTTTAAGAAAAAAAAATACTGAGAGAAACCTTAATTACATGGATCATTTTAAGTGAGGTCCATTATGGGTGTGAGGTCATGTGGATCACACAAGCCCAGAAATTCCAACATCGTCCCACTTGGTCCATATGACCACATGCAAATCCCTCAAACATTTTTTTTAAAAGATTTATTTTAAAAAACTCGACACTAAACTTAGAACCTTATAGACGACTCTGACACGGTGCAGGGTGCACCAATTTGTCAAAAAGCTGCAAGTCCACTTTTATACTAAATCTTTAATCTATGATCAAAGAAGTCTACTAAAGTGAATCATGGAGGTTATACATACATGCTTCCTTCCATAATCACAACTCAAGTAGCCTCACGTAATCAAGTCTTTAATGAGGGTAAAATAAGATCTTTACATGGCATTCTTATTTTAGAAGGAACAATAATGCCATATTTTTGTGTCCTTACCTTATTTACTTTAATCATGTGTGCATGTAAGATAAAGTAAGAATTACAAAATCATTATATTGCAACAATATTGATTAACCAAAATAGTGTCATTCTAAACATAAATATAGATCCTAATGAGGCAATTCATACAATCCCATATTTAATACATGTTCATTATAAGCCTTTGGTGGTAATGCCTTTGTTAATAGATCTGTTATCATAAGGCTTGTCGGAGTCCCAACAATTGACACCAAACAATCTTCCTATCACAAAGGTTGCTCCACCTATGTCTTTCAGATCAAAATTATTTTCAAGATATCCCTTGGTTTCACGAATCATACAAGGGTCATTACTATCTGGTAAAATATCATCAACATGCAGGACTAAAATCATAAACTTGCGAAAATCTTCATACTCTTTCATGGGCCCACTTCTATATCATGGTTTCCAATGCTATAAATAACTAGTGGACCCCTAATATCTAAACCGTACCAAAAAAATTTTTTTTTTTTTTTGGCATCCTAGTTTTTTATTTAAACCATTCAAAGTTGAAGTATTTATCTTATTATACATGGGTCCATTTTATTTTATGATAAAGCCCCATCTATATAAGTATTGGTGCCTATTTATTTGGATATCAAAAGCGTTCCAATGAAGGAGGAGAAAAAATAGGGAAGATAAGAGATAAGTAATGCTCATTAGTTTTCGGGAGAAAAGAAGTTGTTTATGGCATTTAAAGGTGGAGAAAATCTAGGAAACCGGCTTCATTATGACAAACTCCACATCACGTAAAATCTTAAAATCGCCTCTTTTCTCATTCGTTGCAAGACATGGGCATTTTGTAGCACTTCTCATATATATATATATATATATATATATATATAGATTAAGCCCAAATGCCTGCTTGCACCACTCTTATGAAGCATTTGCAAGTGGTAGAATTGCAGATTCTTTACCATCTACAGCTTTTGCTAGCAGTGAATTTGTAGTATCCTTACATCTTTAGTATATAATCTTCTATTTTACTGCAAATCAGTTTGTAGTCATTTTTATATTAAGAAGAAACATAGTCAGTAGTTACTGTTATAGCAGAAATTGGTATAGTGTTCTTGTCACTGACTGTGAATGCTTCTTTAACCTCTACACATTTCAATTGCCAAATGTTGATTCCATTTGATGTTTTCTGTTTCAAAAGCCACTTAATCCTCTATAGTTTAATATTTGGTAAATGAATAAGCTGATTTTAGGAATTGGAACTTTTCATAGTAGTAAAGCATACTCTGTCTCAAGGTCCAATTCATGAGGGCCAGTATATTGTTTTCTGTAACTCTGTTAGATTTCATTTATTGGGAATTGAACCTGTAAATAGCCATTATTTTGAATTTTAGACAGGTCTACCTATTTCTTAGGCTGGACATTTTCCTTAAACAGTCAATCTAAACAGTTATTTTCTTATATTGATTAAGATAGCAAATTCAGTTACCATCTGACGATTTAGGTGGATAGAAACAGTTAGGATCCATGCACTATGACCCCTACTTGTACGTATACTGAACGCCTGATGATACCACAGATATCCGCACATCAAATATCATAATCATCAATCCAGAGAAAGCAAGCTACTCTAGCAACATAATCCCCAAACAACTGACATGAATTGATGAAAGCAGGATAGGTAAACTAACTACAAACTTTTTTCAGTTCTGGTACCTCTTGATTGTGAAGCGCCATTGCAGTCTGCATATCATTAACATCTGAAGGTAGTCCTGATGAACAATTAGAAATATCAGTTCCAAGAAACTCAGAAATGCCAAGACCGTAGCCATCCCGAACCTCAGGTAGATCAACAGCATTCTGTGTCTGGTTAAGAAAGCTATCTGCACTTGATAATATAGGTTCAGCCCTGTATCATTAACACTTTTTAAATTCAGAAGACAAGAACCAGCTATGCTACAGTTCCAAGAGGTACCAAGATTACTGCAACTGATTGTCAGAGATTATTATGAGTGGTTAACAAATTTTGTTAACCACTCGTAATTATCTCCAATACTGATGCACCATCATAGTCCTCCTAGGAAGTGGGAGTGATCTATAAAGATGTTTGGAGATTATGACATTTGTGAAACATGAATATGTGAAGAGCTGCAATTGAAGCAACAAAAGGTGATGCATAGGATAGAGGAAAGAATCTCACTTTGGCTCTGAAGTAACAAAGACCTTGTCTTCCATTACAGAACCATTGGTCGCATCAATTCCTGCAACCTGTTTAGCATCAATTGAGCACTCATTATGGATATGGCTACTATTGAAGTTGCTGTTAAAAATTGACAGACCAATATCAGCTGATGCTTGCTTCTCAACACCCAAAGTAGAGGGACCAGCAGAAATATGGTCCCCAACAGGACCCTCAGGACTCTCAGAAACATCAGCAAGGTTAAGGTCACGGATCTTGAAAAATGAAGGGAAATGTTGCTTTTCTTCTCTAGCTTCTAGACCAGAGTCAGTTTTTCCTTTAGAAGACAAATCACCTTCGTCCAACTTTTCTTTGCCAATTGCCTTGACCATTTCCTCACTAGCTGAAATTTTCGCCGCTTGCAAGCGTATATGTTTTGCTCTCAAGTCCCGCAAGCAGATGAGGTCATCAGGGTCTGAAACCATAGGCGGAGTCCATTCTCTGGGTCTCTTGGTTGCCCCCCAAGTGGCAGGATTTTGTCCAAAACTTTCCTTCAATTCATCCATTGATCTACATCTTTCAAACCCCAGGGGCTGGCTTGATCCTTGTTCTTTAATGAAAGAAGACCTGTCTGAGAAAGACTGTGACCTTGGACATATTTCACTCCCTTCAACAATTGCAGCATCCAAATCATGAGCTTCGCCAATTGAATGGAAAGAAGAAAATCTAGAAATGTCAGATGCAAGGCTTTCCGAATTGTGAGTTAGATTTGTGAACAGATTGCTTGAAGAGCCCTCAACAGAATCCTTTTCCGTGGATAATTTGGGTCCTCCTGCAACAGAAATATCACACATTTTATTCTCTCTAATAGAAGGCCCTTGATCAACCTTTAACACACTAGTTGCCAATGGAGATTGGGTCTCAGTTGACACTTCCCCAGATCTGCAGAGGTCCAGTAAATCACAACTACCATGGTCGTTTGGCATGTCAACATCCTCCACTGAAACATGCTGCTTACCCAATTCCTCTGGTGCCTTTTCTTTTCCCATTTCTTCATCACATACATTTCCATCCTTTACCTCATTCACTGAACTTGAGATCTTAGCATCATCAAGCCCCTTGTTCAATATCATGTGTGTCTCAATAGGAGGATCTCTCTTTGTCTTGGAAGAGATTGCTTCAAACCCTACATCATCAGGTAACTCAAAGTTATCAAGCTTGGATTCAAAGTTCCCTGAAATTTCTTTTTTCAATGACGGTTCATCAGTGCTGGCTTTAGGAGCCCTGCCACTAACCACATCCAAGTCAGCTCTCCGGTCTTCATGGCGTCCACCATAAAATTCATCCTCACCCTCCTCCACATCAGAGAAGGCTCTAGCCCTTTCTGAGAAAGACCCATTCCTTCTTTTTTCCCTGCTCCAATGATCCAAACCATAACCTCTATGATTTTCATTACTCCTCCTTCCTCTCTCATGACTTCTTGATCTTTCTGGATTAAACTCATCAAGAGACCTTCTCCTGCGATGGCCCGCATCAGGGATCGTGTTCCCAAGTCGAGCAAGGGCAGAAGTCCTGCCTTCCTGAGGTGGAAGTGGGCTATCTCTATCCTGCAACCTGAATCCACGAAGATCTCCTTTTTGACCCTTCAAATTACCATTCTGCTGTCTTCCACTAAGCAAATTAGGAGGTAGCAAACCTTGGGAAACCAGATATTCCGCCGCAAGCCTACCGGCTTCCATGAATATGTCACCCCTGGGAGGCGACTGTGGTAATGGAGGGTAATGTTTACCAGGGCCCCTTCTGAACCTTCGTTTATTGAAACTCCGGTGATCCGAATTGTACTCTCTGCGCCCTCGGACTGATCTTTCCGGCGACATTTGAGGAGGGGGCAATCTAATTCCTGCTGAATTCAACTTAACTCCATTACTGGGACTGCGATGCCTCCGTGAATGCATCTTTTTCAATATGGTAACTCGAACAAGGGAACTATATTACCATCTAGACGTTTGATTTTGGTCCAGATGAAAGCACAAGAACCAGGAAATCCATCTTCTGGACAATTCAGGTTAGTTCTTCTCAAATGTCCTCAAACCCAGTGTAGGACAAGCTTCCAGCTCAGAATTCCAATCCCCCACCGTTCAGCTAAATAGATGAAGAAGTCCAAAACCTCTCAGCTGCTGAATTTGCACCTCAAGACAGTACCAAACTCACCTCTCTCCTCAAAAAGCCTAAAAAACCATAGACTCTTTATTCACTTGCTTAGTTCTGCTTTGTAAAACCCTAATTCTTCCAAAAAAATCACCACCCAATTGCTTGAATCCCAGCTCAAAACAACCATCAAACTCAGCTCATTCCTTTAAATCAGAAAGAACGCAACAGATCCTCAGATCTCCCCTCCAGACCTCCAATGTAGCTCAAGAAACCCCAATTCCTCCACAAACGCACCCGATTCATTTAGGGTTTCCACAAACCGTAAACAATTACGGATCCGAAAGATTTCCGCCAACGTTTGATGCGTGCATCTGCTAAGATCATACCATTTCTTGCGAAGAATCCATCGACAGACCTCTTGCTCCGTGTTCCCGTTCTAGGGTTTCGAATCTCATGAGATTCGCACCTTGTTGGGAACGGCAAGAAGGACGCCGCGTTTAGGTTCTTGAATTGAGGGTTTCGAGCTGCGAATCGATCGATTCACGCTCTGGCTTCGAGGATTTGTTCAGAGGGAGACGATCTGATGTCCGAATCTTCTCTGTTCGGATTGGTGTTTTTGTGTTCCCATGGAATCCGAACACGATTTCTATTTTTGTTCTGTTTTCAGATCTTTCCCATTGGCATGGATCTTTGCGAGATTTTCATTCCTCTCGTTTTTTTTTTTATAAACGAACCCTGTCTGACCTAAGACACCAAAAGTTTGGAGAGTGGATACCTACACACGGCAACTGCTCTCTACCCACTGTATTTTTTAAAAAATTTTAAAAATTTTAAAAAAATTCTAAACTACCCCTTGCCCTCTCTTTCGCTCTCTCCCTGCTCTTTGCCTTCCACCGCTCGCCCAACTTCTCCCTCTCTATTTCCCTCTCCCTGCTAAACCCTAAACCCGCTCGTCGTCGCCTGCTAGTACCCGCCAACCTACCCGCCCACCCTCTCCCTCTCCCTGTTCCTCTCCTTCTCCATCTCTATTTCCTTATCCCCGCTCGTCGCCGACCGCCGCCCGATTACCCTCTTTCCTTCCTCTCTCCATGTCACGGTGGACAAACAAATGGAGAATAAGCAAATGCTTTGGATGTTAAAAGATATTGCCATTGAAATCGACAAATCTGTTTCGTTCGGCGACACAGGGCCGAACAAACTCAATTTGTTAGGCCCTGTGTCGCCGAATGAATCAAAGTAGCCGATTTCAATGGCTTTTTTTTTTTTTTTACATCCAAAGCATTTGCTTTTTCTCCATTTGCTTGTCCACCGTGAGAGGGAGAGAGGAAGGGGAGAGGGTGATCGGGCGGCAGTCGGGGACGAGCTGGGATAGGGAAATAGAGAGGGAGAAGGAGAGGAAGAGAGGGTGGGCGGGCGATGGACGACAACGAGCAAGGAAGGAGAGAGCAAGGGGTAGTTTAGGGATTTTTTTATTCTTTTATTTTTTTTTTTTTAAATGTAGTGTGTAGAGAGTAGTTTGCCGTGTGTAAGTAGCCACTGTCACTTGTGGACGACTTTACCCTTAGCCCTGGCCTGTTTAGGGCCTTCACTAAATAGAGTTGAAGTGGAATAAAGGTTATTTGGAATGAATAATAAAATATAAGTAGGTTATAATGGTATTTTATTTTTAGTTATTTGTGGTGGAAACTTTTTATATTTTTTTTATTAAAAAGTGGAATTTTTCTGTCTTTTAGCGGAGAAATGACATTGCTTTTTTACTTTTTTGTGAAAAAATTGGTGGGAAATTTGAATTAAAGTGCTTTTGGTGGGATTTTTTTTAAGAAAATGGGCTTTACCTTATTTCACTCTAATAGTAGAATATACCAAACAAGTAAAAGGGTTAGTTGCTTCATGCTGCAAATTTACAAGTGAATTATCCAAACAGGAATTTATTTTCTTGGTACCTAATGTTATGTTCCAAGCTTCTCCTTTAACAATCCACATCTTTCATTTTCATCTTTTTCTTTCCAAAATTTGTCTCCATGCATTCTATTATTTTCAAAATATCTAAACCCCTTCCACCGTCATTCTCTTTCCACATCCCTTCTTCCCCCTCTTTGTCGCTGCCCGCCACCTTCCCCCTAACTGTCTATATCCCTCTCTCCCGTTTCCCCTCTTCTTCTCCATGTCTCTCTCTCCCTCTCCCTGCCCGCCGCCCTCTTACCCTTCTTCTCTCTCCCTCTCCCTCTTTCTTTGTCCCTCTCCTCGTCCTGTGGTACTGTCGGAGGAGACAGTGGTGGCTGGAGTAGGGGAGGAGGTGGTGGTGGGCGAATGTAGAAAGAAGTTTGGGGAGGGAGAGAGTTTTAGTAGATGTCCTTTTAGGTAATTTCACATAGGGATATATATTGGTTATGTAAAAAAGGATGTAGAAGGAGAAGCTTGGTACATGACATTAATGACACTTGAAATAAAATTAGCTCTCGATATGACATTTGGATCTTTGCAAATTCATGGGATTAGTAATCATTAGGGGTGTGTATATGTGGTCCATTTGGATGGCTTATAATGGGCTCCGATGGATATGTATGGTAAGCCGAATGCCTTTACAAATGGATAATATTCATGTGCATCCGATGTGATGGCTTTACCATGCACACTCGCTGCAACGGCCCATAAATCATGGGACATAAGTGGGATGGAAAGATTACTGGTGATGTAGAACATCATCTTTTATTTTGAATTTGCAGCATTTTTAGCATTGTTGGAAACGTTGACAATGTTACGAAACTAATGTAATATTCAAATAAGGAATTTTCTATGTTGAGCACGAGCATTGATGCTTACGATAGGGTGAGCACCGCATACCAAAACACTCATGGGTGCCTAACTTATGATTTATCCAAGTGGAATATAAAATAGGAACCTCTATAGTCACAAATTCTTAGGTTTGGCTTCCATCCAAATGAACGAGGTTGTTCGACCAATACTCAACAGATGGAGGGCCCTTTAAATAATGTTTTGATGCCTTCAAAATGTTAAATATTAATATGATGAGAAAATTGGGTCAATCATGAAAATTAAAAAAAAAAATGGAAAAGTATTTTTTGCAAATCTCTATGTATTTTATATTTTATTGTTTTGAATATTTAAAAATAATTGATTTTTTTGCTACATCTTTCTTGAAATAATATCCTTAAAACATTGTGATTATTTTTTTTTTTGCGAAAGTTCCGATTTGACAAGAGGTGTCAATGGTTGAGAGGCAACCCACATTCTACCTCAAAATACATTAGGGCAATGTCATCATTTACTTTTATCCTCAACAAAGCTATCCAATTACCATTTGTATTTGAATTATATGCTCTATCTTCTTTCTCTACCCATTTACTTATCAAAAAGAGCCTTAAATGTAATAATAAGTGATCTCCCACGCGCTTCACTTGAGTACAAGTAGATGAATCTCCGATGCACGCCGCACTTAATGAAAATCCATGCGCTTCAAAGGATTTCCATCTATATTAATGGAGTTTTCTCAAGTTTTACTTCACACAATCTTACGTTCTCTTCTAAACTGTTCGCACGAGAGCGCAGTCAGTTAGCAACAAAGGTGAGCTCACCTTTGAATTCATCCACTGCGGCAGCGATTTGCGGTTCTTATGCGAACAATTCACAGGAGGCTACTTTTCTAAAATGCTATATTCAGTGATATAAATTTCAGCTGTATATGCTTTGACATCGGATTGATAGTTAAAAAGTAAATTACATCTGAATATACGTGACTATCAAACTCATATTATGACGTGCATGAAAATCATTTAATTTATTTCTTAATTACAATAATGCAGTCATAGTTGCCCATTATTAAATATTGTTGGATGCGAAAAGCAATGCAAATTCATCGTTTTATCTTTTTTATTAACTAGTGTATGAATTAAATTGAATCGAATATATGATTTAAACTTTTTGATAGCATGTTAGCTAATTAATTTACGTTAAATTTTTTGTATCACTTGTTTTCTAGCACAAAATATATATTTCTTAATTTTCTCAAAATCCCTGCTGACGTGATTTTCTTGCCCCTTTTGAGAAAAAATCCTAGCTCCGTCATGGTATAAAATAGATTTTTTTAAGAACCAAAACATTAAACACAAAATTCATTAAATGGGTTTAGATATATAGGTCAACTATAACCCAACATATTTAAATAGATTAGGGTTTTTGCGGGTGGAATGAATTGAGTAATTGACCCTCCCCAAACCTGTTTAAATGTTGGTCAATCATGGACCAATACTCTTGTGTAAATTGCTTCCCTTGTGTCAAATGTAGTGATCGGGTTAGCAGACCAAGTCGGATCTATACATGTATCATATTTGGAGCCCAAGTCCCATCCTATACAGAATAAGTACGTTTATCTATTTTTAATAAACAAAATGGGGATGTAGCTCAGATGGTAGAGCGCTCGCTTAGCATGCGAGAGGTACGGGGATCGATACCCCGCATCTCCAATTTAATTTTTTATATTTTTCCCCTACCCCTAGGACCCATTTTTAGGTCATGCTCGACCCCCTACAACTCATTTGTGGGTGATGCCCGAGCCTATAAGGTATTTTTTTTATTGCTAACGGAAGATTTCCAACCATTTGGACTAGATTATTCCCTCACCGTGCATCTCCAATTTATTTTTTTACATTTTTGCCCCTGCCCCTTGGACTCATTTTTGGGTCATGCTCGACCCCCTACAACCCATTTGTGGGGGTGATGCTCGAGCCTATAAGGCATTTTTTTTCCTTTTTTTATTGCTAAGGGAGGATTTCTAACCCTTTGAGCTGCACTATTCATTCGAGCCCAGAGAGTAGTTGGATAAAACCCCTGTGGCCCCTAAGTGGACTCAACTTTCGGTTTCTGAAAAAGAGCTAAGAACCGGTGGTTGATATCAAGACTTCTATCTTCGAAAGAGGGAGGAACCGTAGTCCTGACCACTTTGGAACCCCTTGGGGCTAAACCCATAACAAGTAGGCACCGATTTTGGACCATGCTCGTGTCGAGCCCATCAGACGAGTATAGGTTCTACTGAATTACGCACCAGGTGCCTGCGGATTACGCACTAGGCGCAAAATAGAGAAAGCAGTTGGCGTTCCATCTCATTCTCCCTCCATTTTTTATATTTGCAGCCACTGAGCCACCGAGAATTTCTCCGATCCGAAGCCAAACACCCGAAAACCCTCTCTCAACACCACCTTCGCTCAGGAAATCCCATCCTTATCAGGATTCCCTCATTCAGATTCCCGACCGTTGTTCTCTCCACAGCTCGATCTCCTTTCCAACTTTCTTCTCTCTTTTTTCCACATCCTCTGCTTCTTTTCCCCGCATGCTCGATTCCTAGGATTTTAGTCCCCCCCCCCCACAGAGAGAAATGCCTGGCGGGGATCCCCCCGACCACGATATTCTAATCCGGTCCGATGTATTGTCTTCTTCCGAACCTGATTTGGAAGCTCACGGGCAGAAGAAGATGAAAGGATTTCGGAATCTTTTGAAGGAGTTGGATCGAAGCCTCTCGGGACGGAGGTCGGGCCGGAGGCATTCTCTGGGGAATGAGATAGAGCCGTTTGATCAGGGGGACCCGTCTTCGCACAATGCCGCCGGAGATGGCACGCCGCCCGAATGGGTGCTGCTGCTGATCGGATGTTTGCTCGGGCTCGCCACTGGAATCTGCGTCGCCGCGTTCAATGGCGGGGTAACTCGATTGAAACTTAGAATTGGTCTGGCATTCTCATGATTTTGGAATATTGTGATTTTTGAAAATTTAGATTCCGCGGACTCATCGAAAAAGAAATGAGCTTCTACAGAAATGAAATTTAGTTGGGAATTGGGTTTGTTTCAATAAGACATTTTGATGAAGGCGTGGTATGAATCTCGTCTTTTGTCTTAATTAATTGATTAAAGGTTGTTAATTTATTGATTTATTATGAATGTTGAATTTGATCATCATTTAAGTCTAATCTTATTTATCAGGACTTGTGTTTTCAAGATTGACTTTATTTAAATGTAGAATCTTTTTACTCATTTCTTGTGTTATTTGTGTGGGTAACTGGTTTGTTAATGTAACAAGCATATGGTGACTGTGTTACCAAATTTTTTATAAGATGGGACAATGATCTAGTTTAAATAACTAAGATTTATATAGCTTTGATGTTTGGTATTTTTTTTTAAAACCATATTTCCAGATGTTTGGTGCCTGTCTATTAACATTTAATTAACTGTAATTTAGCAGCCTGTTTGCTTGTATCAGTTAACAGTTTGTGGGTCTGAATATGGTCATTAGAGTTTTGTACATGTTTTATTGTTGATGGGATTCTCATGTTGAAAGTTAATTCAGTTGTTTCTCCACTATGCAAGTTTTTTGCTTTGTTGCTGAGGTGACATAAAGTTTTGAATATAGGTGCACTTAATACAAGAATGGGCGTGGGCTGGTACCCCACATGAGGGTGCTGCTTGGCTTCGGCTTCAGAGATTGGCTGATACATGGCACAGGATATTGTTGATACCAGTGACAGGAGGAGTTGTTGTCGGCATGATGCATGGATTACTTGAAATATTTGAACAAATAGATCACTCTAGGTCTTCTGAAAGGCAATGCTGTGATTTGTTTGCAGGAGCCTTCCCAACAATAAAGGCCATCCAGGCTGCTATAACTTTAGGTACTGGTTGTTCTTTAGGTCCTGAAGGGCCCAGTGTTGATATTGGCAAATCATGCGCCCATGGTTTTTCTGAAATGATGGAAAACAACAGGGAAAGGAGGATAGCTCTTGTTGCTGCTGGTGCAGCTGCTGGAATTGCCTCTGGTATGGTTATTTCCTTCAGTTTACTACATTAATTTATCTGTCTGTCTGTGTAGGGTTATTATTATTATTTTTTAAAGATAACATTTTATGAAAGCTGATAGAACTTCCAGTAGAAGATGTATATACTAACAAGGCAGGCATAAGGGATCCTGACAAAAACCAAGGAAACCCAAAAACCCAACGCCAGGCAACAAAATCAACAATCCCATTCCTCCATTGGTCAAGGGAAAAAATTCATATTGCCGAAATGATTTCCTGCCACCTGAACCTAGGGATGTCAATGGACCTCTGAGCACCCGGTTAGTCCAATGTTCTGATCACCCTTTTCTTTGAACCCAATTCATAATTGGGTCTGTGTCTGGGTCTTGATCTGGATCTTTGTCTAGGTCTGGGTCTGGTAGTATCCATACCGGAATGGAGAAGCAAAATTCATGTAGCAGACCCCACTATAGTTAAGACAACACTTTGATGATGATGATATTAATAATACTATTATATTTAATAGTTGAGCAGAAAGTGAATGGAATGATGGTTTATGTTGTCATTTCCTTTGATATTGCTGGTTGGGCTGCTGTCTTGGTTGACTTAATTTATTAAGGTTCAGCTTTGGTAAGATATGTAGCCCTGTTCGATTTGTAGTTTGCATTCTAGTTGGGTGCAGCCTTCATCATAAAGCTTCACACTGGGCAGTCGTTGGATGTTTCTTCACTAATGGCAGTACTGTTGCAATTGCAAAATATGGCCCAACTCCCGTGGTGCTTCATTCTTATGGTATCATCACGGTCCAGATCAAGTATGGTGCAGCTTTTGCCATGCACAATCATTTTTCAACATGCCATTTACCTGATGATGGATATGGGAAATAACTGCCATTAACCTGATGATGGAAATGGGAAATAACTATCTCTTCATGTACTAGATCAATACTTCCATGTTTCAGTGCACTATAACTAAAGGTTTTGTTGCTTTCATTTTGTAATTGAAATTGGAGCATCAGTGGTCCTATCAGATAAAGAAACATTAGTTGTCTTGTGCATGTCTCATCCTTTTCTTTCCAGTTAATTTTGAAATTTTCTTTTGAATTTTGTAGGGTTTAATGCAGCAGTTGCTGGTTGCTTCTTTGCCATTGAAACTGTATTGAGGCCTCTTCGAGCAGAAAACTCACCCCCATTTACAACTGCAATGATAATATTGGCTTCCGTGATATCATCTACTGTATCGACCGTTTTACTTGGAGAGAGGCCAGCTTTTACAGTGCCCACGTATGAACTGAAATCTGCTGCCGGTATTTTATCTTATTCTGACCCAACTGGCCGATATTCATGTAGAAGTCAATTAGATGACATTGGAAACATTTGGATGAGTATAACAAGTAGGAAAAACCCGATATGCAGCAATGTGGATTTCAGTTATATGAAAGATTGTTATATGTTATTCTCAATGTCATTGTTCTGCAACCACAATGTTGCATTTTTGTGTCCTGCTACCTTTCCAGTAAAAAAAAAAAAGGAAAGAAAAGAAAAAGAGAATGTTATGCCTAATGTCAGCTTTCCTCAGAGATTTATATATGATGGGTTTCAGCGTCGTTATAAATTCAGAGTGACTCCTTAGTTGTTTTTTCTACTAAAATTATTTATATATAGAAAAAGATACCCACGTCAGTATTTTTTTAATCTGGTTGTTAAGCATGGCTTACGTCTTTTATATGATATCTATGAGTTTTGGCATTCTGCTCTATCTTATGATTACTAGGACTGATTGGTTATGTTATGTGCAAGGAATTTTTATTTTTATTTTTAATTCTATCTGTACTGAAATAGTGGGGTGGGATCATGGTTTTAAAACTTGGCATAGAGAGTCGTATTGCCTGATATGTTAAGGTTCCGGTCATGGCTCATATGGAGATACCAATTGCAAATGTGTTAGGGCTGAAACTTAAAATGTTTGGATCTCCATCCTCACCACCTTTATGTCCTATTTTGTTATTTCGTATACATCTAGACACCCTAAAAAAAAGATGAATATTTTCTATGTTTATTTTTGGTTAGTTAAAAGAAAGTGTACTTTTGCTTGAACCTTCTGCCAGTTATTACTAGTTTACCACGGTGTGCATTCCATCCTTAGTAGAAGATATCCTTGATTTCTAGTATTATTTAATCTATTCAGTTTCTTTATTATTTTATGTTTCCAAATTTGAAAAAATGTCTTTTAAGTTTTAACACTCTCAGTGAATTGAAAATTTTGCCTCTTTTGAAGAAGAGTTAAGAACATCATGTTGTGTTGTTATCTAGTCTTAAGTTGTAATCTGGTCATAGGAATCTATTCTGGTCGGATTTTTGTAATATTCATGACTATAAATATATGAGTCAACGACCTGTGATTTTTGTTCATCCTGTAGAAGTTACCATGGATGGTCATCACCTTAAAATCACACTGAATGCATGATCATGCCCCCTATATATATATTTTTTGAGAAAGAATAATCATCAGAATGTCAGTTGACTTTTTTCTTAGCCACGCATTATCGCTCAACAGGCCTCTAAATGAATGGTTAGGATTCTCCAATCAATATGACTTTTGGTCTTTGGGTCATTGGATGTCTTAGGAATGAGTTTCTAACTTTTGAGAGATTGGCTGGGATGTTGTATCTGATTTCCACATGTATAGAAAACATTAACGGATAAACAATCTGAATATGCCTTAATGTAGTTTGCCTCTTACTAGTTTATTCTGTTTGGCAGAGCTACCTTTATACCTTATTTTAGGCATGTTATGTGGGGTAGTAAGCGTTGCCTTCACTCGCTTGGTGACTTGGTTCACTAAATCTTTTGGGTATGCCAAAGAGAGACTCGGCCTTCCTGTCGTTGCATGTCCTGCTTTAGGTGGTTTAGGAGCTGGTATTATAGCTCTTAAATACCCTGGTATACTGTATTGGGGTTTCACAAATGTGGAAGAAATCCTACACACTGGGAAGAGTGCTGCAGCACCTGGATCCTGGTTATTAACTCAATTAGTTGCAGCTAAAGTTGTGGCAACTGCTCTTTGCAAGGGGTCAGGGCTTGTAGGTGGTGTTTATGCTCCGAGCTTGATGATTGGTGCCGCTGTTGGTGCTGTATTTGGTGGTTCTGCTGCAGAAATCATCAATTCAGCTATCCCAGGCAATGCTGCTGTTGCCCAGCCACAAGCTTACGCACTGGTAAGTTTTTGCAATTGGAGGCTTTTAAACTTGAATACATGCACAAACTTGTTTGTTTTGGTTCATTGGTTCACTAAGATTAATAAGATATTTGATTTATATTTTACGATCTGACCCATGTAGGTAGGAATGGCAGCCACTTTAGCTTCAGTTTGCTCAGTTCCATTGACATCAGTACTACTTCTGTTTGAGCTGACCAAAGATTATCGGATTTTACTTCCTCTCATGGTAATTCATCCCAAAGTTTTTTTGTTGAAGTAAAATCTCCTAAGTTTCTTGTTTTAAGGAACACTCTTGGGAAGGTTTAAATATTGTTGCAGAATGCTCTTGTAAGGTCCCTTGATAGTGTTCTTCTGAATGTTTATTTAAGGTTGCAAATTTTTTTCTTCAAATCATAGTTGTCATGCTGAAATGTTCGTTTTGGTAGGGATTCCAAAAATGAAACAGACATCTAAATCTTTTGGCTAAAATTTTGGCCTGTCAAGTGACTGAAATAGTATGACAGCCCCCTATTGAGGCAGAAGGAAAGAGAGAAATTGAGAACAGAACTAAAGCAGAGTTTATTGCATTCTGATCAACTCAACTACATTTACCAATATAAATAGGAAACCCTAAACATGCATGCTAAATAAAGTCCTAACTAAATTAGGGAACACAACCACACTAAGAAAAGAATATTCCCAATAATATTCTACTCTACATAGTATCACCGGCCCAACCCCTCTTATGTGTGTGCTGAGCCAGCGATGACTTCAACAACCGAAATGGTCAAAACAGCCAAAATAGAATGCGTACAACTTTTTATGTTTTTTCTTGCTTCTGTAAATTCTTTAACCTAGCTTGGAATATAGGTGGTCTCCCAGTCAAACGAGGGCTTAAAACAAGTGATTTCAAGGTTCCCTTTTCTTAATATATAAATTGTTTCTTCTTTTAATAATTTTACACATTTATGTCTTTTTTTTTCCTTCTGTCCTTTGATCAAGCTGTTATTTTCTTATTCATGTTAAATTGCATTCTCACTTTATATGGTTGATCAGCAAGATCAGCAATTTTATAGAGATTCAGAAGCTAATATATTATATGTATTTGTATGTTTTGTTTTCTAAAGTAATTATTGTGTTTTCTTATCTATTTTTGTTGTTTTTTTCTTTTTGTAACTTCCTTAAAGAATCTAATTAAGTGAACTTTTGCTCCTTCATTTTTTGCTTATTTCTCCAATTTTCTCCAAATGCAAGAAGAATGAAATCCACTCCAGTGCACCTTTTGTTAACAGTTCATCTAGAGGTTTTGTGGGTGTTATTTATTGATCAGAGGGGTGTTGTATTTGGTACTTCAATATGCATGCATGAATTCTGTTGCATGGTCTATCTTGCTTTGAGTTTGTTTAAGTCCCCTTCGATTGATCATAATGATGGGCTGCTGGAGCTTTTAATACTGAATTTTGTCTAGAAGTATGAAATGTTTGATTACAAACAGGGTGCTGTTGGATTAGCAATATGGGTGCCTTCAGTAGCAAATCAACCAAAGGAGACTTGCACATCTGATGCAACCCTGGGACATGGTTATTCTCCTCTTTCACCTGTTGAAGACAAGAGTGAGTCTATTTGGAGGAGAAATGAGGTAGAACTCCCTGTTTTAGAAAATGCTGTTGACCATGAAGCTGTCAGTGAGGAGGCAGTTTTGGATGCTCTGAAGGTTTGATTTATCTGCTTTGTGTGTTGCTATAGAATTTTAGTTGATCTCTCAAATTTATTATAGATTGTTCTCTTGAGTTTTTCAGTTTGTTCTGGATTAGTGCTTTTGCTGTCATTGGACATTTTCATTCCCATCTCAGCTCCCTCCCTCAAATGATTCTGTTGTTTTCAGGTCTTACGTGCCATGTGGAAGGACTATGTCAGAGTCCCTCCAACAGTAACATTAAAAGAGACACTAAAACTTATGCATGATAGGAAGCAAAACTGTGCACTAGTGGTTGATGCTGAAGATCTGCTTGAGGGCATCCTCACAAGTGGTGATATCCAACGGGCACTTTCCAAGTCATCAACAGAGGCTCCCAATTGTGATCCTTCAGTTCTGGATGTATGTGCTTTTCATTATTATTATTTTAGATGAAGAAAATATACTTTGTTCAAGAAAAGAACAGATAGCTACTATTATAAAAAAATTAATACAAGACACATTTACCTTGCTGATACCATTCCTTCCGACAGTCCTATAGAATCATAACGAACCAGAATATAGTCTTACAATAAATGGCCCTTTAAAGTTCATGTGAAGGCATAAAAGAAGAAACAAAACTATCCGTCCTGTTAACACCTTGCTTGCCCAAAGTTCTGCCATTCCATTTGCTTCCCTTTTACATGGAAAAAAGCCTATATTTGCACATATATGTTAGATCTCATCAAAATAAACCAAGCTTAAATTTTAATCATATGTTTTTCGATTTGAACTTCTGCTAATTGAAGTTAAAACGTTGGGACTCATTTATTTGAAAAATTAATCATTTTTATTTGTGACCTTGGCTCTTTCAGTTGCACGCACGTGACCCGTATCAGATTTCTACCTACTATGTTGAAGTTGTAGTTTCTTTCGTTTACTTTCTTTTTGTTTAGAGTATCCCACGGTTTTTTTTTTTTTTTGAAATTGACCCACAATGGTGAATTGTCATCATTTTAGGTTAATGTTTTCATTTATTTGCTTCAAATACATTATTTAATTGATAGATTGATAACTTGATACACTGCTAAATCAACTTTTTTTTTAATAGAATATAAAAAAAAATCCACTTATTTAACTACTGCAGAACTTATTCACAATTTCAGCTTAAAGATTAGCTGCACTTAATTGTTGCAAACATTATTAATCTTCCATAGGGAGTCTGTTTTAAACAAATACGTATGATGCATTTATAATGACCCCTTATCTGCACTCTAACCATGGATTCTTTGTCGTGCTTCATTGGGCTTCTGTTATGTAGGAAATATATACACATATTTTCCCATTTTTTCAATTATAAGTTACTCCATCACTTATTATGCAAGTAAACATTATTCTTTGCTTTTTCCTCCCAGGTGAATACCAGTCATGCTTCATTGATCTGCACTCGTGGAATACAATATCGAGGAAGGGAGCGTGGGCTTTTAACTTGTTATCCTGACACCAATTTGGCAATAGCGAAGGAGCTCATGGAGGCCAAAGGAATCAAGCAGTTGCCAGTGGTTAGGCGTGGTGGAAGCCTGAGAAAAGAACGGAAGCGCAGGGTTGTGGCCATCCTTTTTTATGATTCTATCTTGCGCTGTCTCAGGTTAGCATTTGATAATGTTTCTATGGTTATAAGATAATATTTATTTATTTATAAATTATAATATTGTTTGGACTACTTGGGGGACTCGAACATCTTAACACACGTACGTCCCTGGCCAGCTTGCTGAGCTACAGTTGGGGACTGTTATAAAAGAATGTTTACTTCTATCCTTGCTCTGATTGTCTTCCAGTAGGTAAAATCTTTTGCTTTCGTACTTCTGCGCATAAAAAAGAATCTTCTGCTTCATTGGATCTTCCGAATTGAGCTTCTCTTTCCATTGCTATGACATAGGTGTCTTCTCATTTCTCAATAAAGTTTTTATGGTTCGTTGAAACAACCAGAGACTAGAGCTTGTGGCACCACGGAAGGTGCTCACTCACTATTACAACCTTGAGGTTGTGGGCTCAAGTCATGGTTTTTACCAACAATAAACAGTTATTGCCTTTTTTGCAGGATATCTTTAAAAATATCTACCCAATAAGAAAAAAATTAAAAAGAATGGTGCAGGCATTTCAAGTAAAACCGTAAAAGTACTTTTATAACAAGACCAATGTCCTTTTGCTTTTCAAAATACCAATGGTTGACTCTGTTGATGTAGTGTTTGGGACTAATAGTCTATGTTATCTTGATTATTATCTAGGCGACCTTTTTCGGTAGATGTGCTGCTTTCTTTTGGTTGATTGCTGTCACTGATCCCAAGTTCTTTTCTTTATATGATTGCTATGCTCAGTAAAAAAAAAAAAAAGTTTAAAGTCGATGCTCATTTTTCATTTTCACTTGAAAAGTATCAGTGTTCCTGTCTTTCATAAAGAAAAGGGTATCAATGTTTACATCATGATGTACACTAGGTTCATGTGTATAAGTATCCATACTGTTCATTCTGCAGGAGTTTGCATGGATGGTGATCTTAACTCCTTGTTTGGATGTTTTGTACAGTCAACAGAAATTGACCTTTTCCCTTCATTGTCTACTTACTTTCCTTAAGAAGCCCTCCGATTGCAGACGGTCATGATTTATTTATTTTTATTTTTTTATATTTATGGCACATCAAATGTAGGGCCTCCTGGTTGATTGGCTTGGATTATTTGGGGACTTGCCATGAGTAAAAAATAGGCCAGTGAATGGTGATAAATAAATGTTGATATATTTAACCCCAGTCTATTACATTCCCATAATAAGAGTTCACCTAGCTCACATTGACTTACTTAAGATAGGCTTTTATCTTGGCTGCATCATTGTTACATCATCATCATCATCATTGAAATTTAATCCCATCATTGTTGTTACAAGATATCTGAAGGAAATACAATTTTAGAGTAAATTACAACTTTTTCATACTTTCTCACACAGAGAGGAGGTGGATCGGTTTAAATCTGATTACCAGGCAAAAAGGGACGACCTTCAGGAGATCTCTGTGAATGGCCACTGAAATATGAAATGGTTACTGTTTACTTCATATACACATCCTTGATAGATGAAATCAGCATCAGTTTGGGACACTGCTGTAAGTTTCTAGGGATAACCAATCATTATGTGAGTGCCATGTGAAAGCCAACATTTTTATGTACATATGTGGGATACCTGTATAACAATGACCAGGCACTTGTAAAAATTCAACATCATTCTAGATGATAGTTTCATGTACTTTAGAAAGGTGAAAAGTGAATTAGGGTTTTATTGTATTTTGAAATGCTAAGTTACTACTAGCAAGTTTCAGTATGGAGAGATTGACTATTATTTTCTTGGTTGTGGCTAGATTTCATGTAAGAATGTGGAAGCATATTGCAGTAGCTGCCCATATAAGATTGTGTTCGCATAAATTTTGAGGTAATTACATTATTCATCATATGGTTAATCTTACGATGAGACTAACTCTTGCTCGGATAAATTTTGGGGGCATCCCAGATATGGTAAGGGCATTCATTTCGAGCGGTTTGAATTTTCAATAAGTGATCTCCACTGGGCATTTCACTCATTCAACTCAAGAATTTTGTAAGCCAGAGACTCAAAGGATCGGCAATATATCTTGTGAACATGAGAAATTCACAAGGCTCTTCGATGGACGCCATATACTTGGATCTAATCAAAATAACTTTCATTTTTCAATCAAGCCAAATTTCTTGTGAGCAGAGAAACTGACAAAGCTCTTTAACGGAGCCCATGTATAAGAATCTAAACAACTCAAAATAATTTGTTTCAATCAAAGTTAAATTTCACACAAACGAAAGAGGCTAGAATCAAAAGAGGTGTTTGGTAATGCAAGGATTTATGTTAAATAGACTTTTTTTATATCAATGGTTGAGAGTTTTTCACATATTTATTGAGATCTACAAGGTATTAGGCCATGAAAATTGACCCTATGGTTGTGCTCAACCTTTCAAAGAGATCTAACGGCTTGGATCTTGTGTTGGGGCCCACATAATCCATAAAATTACATTCAATGGCTCACATTTTTTGCACATATCTAAAGACCAATGGATGAAACTTGGTCTAATGGTCATCCTTGATCTTGTGAACATTTTCAATGGTTTGGATCTTGTTTTGCAAGCCCATACATAAAAAAAAATAAAAATAAAAACGTTACTACTCATGGACAAATCTAATATTGAGCATAATACATCAACGGTTGTTTTTATTTTACAAATATCTTGAGATCCACAAGATATTAAGTCTTGGAAATTGACCATGTACCATTTTCAGCCTTCCAAAGAGATCTAATGGTTTTGATCTTACGTTTGGGACCCACATATCATAGCAAATTGCATCGAATGACTCACGATTTTTTGCATATATCTCGAGATTGGTGATGATCCAACAGCTTAAATTTGGTCTCATGGCTGTGTTTGGGGTGTGAATGGGGAAAGTTACTGTTCACTCACCTCTTCTTTTTTGCCTCTTAATTCCACATACGCCCAAAGGCGAGCTATGAAAAATAGAGGCATTGTCTCTATTTCTCTACACCATCTAGAGGCATTGTGATGCTGCGAAACACCTATATTTTCAAAATCTCCATTCAATCTAGAGATTTTGACAAATAGAAACAAAATTAATTTTACAAAAGAGACAAAATTTAAACCAGCCAAACATTGGCTTAGTAGAAGAAAATGAGAAAGAGAGACAGAGGGGATAACGACAATAAAAAAAAAAGACTCAGTAGGAAAAAAAAAAGATAAAGAGAGAGTGAGAGATAATATTAGTATTACAACCTCTATATCTTATGGCTTCCCTCTTAAAAAATAAAGAAGAAATGGACCAAAAAGCTTTAACAAAAGACAACGGGAGAAAAAAAATAAAAAAATAGGTCCCTTTTTTCAGATAAGTTATGAACTTCAGTTGCGATGCTTCTCTTCAAAGCAGCTTAATAAAAATGTAATTAAATTTTAAAATAGAAACATTTAAATGAGAGCTATTGTTTCTATTCATCATATATCAAAGTGAGATAAGCGAAGTAGCTTATGAATATACATATAATGCACGAATTAAAATAAATGCAAATAACAAAATAGGTACTGTAAATAATTTTTTAATAAGAAACAAACATGGCCGTACAGTTACAGCTTATTAACAATACCAAGCAATTATTTTAATGAAATCATATATATATATATTGAATATTTATAGATTAAGAAGTGATTGTAGTGTTTTATACAATGTATCAATATTGATAATTTGTGTCAAACTTTTTAGGTTAATAACTTGTTGAATTTCTGAAACTGAATTTTAAATCTTCTTAGATGTACAAAAACTTGAATGTAGAAAAACAAAAAACATTAGTGCTGAAGTTTTGTATTCAAGCTTCCAAAAGTTTTATATGAGTGAATAACGTTTCCCCCCTTTAGAATGGAAAAAAACTTGAAAAATCAAGCATACCACCAATGTATATGGCAGTACCATAAGACAAATTTTCCTCCATTTTGAATTTTGATTGGAGAGAATCTTGCAAAATCCGCTAATGTGCAATACAACTTTTCCTCTATTTAAAGAGGAGGAAATCTTGCAAAATTTACCAATGTATATGGCAGGCAACTTTTCCTCCTTTTAGAGAGGAGGAAATCTAGCAATAATCAACGAGACCACCTATGTATACTTTTTCTCCCTTTAGAGGGGAGGAAATCTTGCAATAGAATGGCCGACAACATTTCCTCCCTTTAGAGGGGAGGAAATCTTGCAAAGTCATACTTAATGGCTCATATATTATAATGTGGATAATCAATAGATCAAACTTTTCTCCTTTTATTTTGTGTGCCTATTTTAAAAAATATTAACCATTAAACCATTATAATTAATTGGATTGTGAGAGATGAGCCATGCTACACACGCAGGGAGTTATACCCCGACTCGATCCCGGGGTGCATATGGTCCAATGGTCCATATGCACCCCGGGATCGAGTCGGGGTATAACTCCCTGCGTGTGTAGACTTTTTGGTGAGAGATATAAGAACATAAATCTTATAAGGAGGCCCATAAAAAGTAATTAAATTCTAAAATCATATTAAGTTAATATAATAATTTAAACTTGAGAAAAGAATACACTATTGTTTTTTTAAAGAATTTTAGAAGAAGATAAGATGATAATGGAGATTAAAAATATATGGTAAAAGAAAAATATTCTTGCCAATGATAAGAGATGAAAACACAAAAATAGTTGGAGATATAGCACTCGATAAAAAAAAAAAAGTGAAAAGGCCACAAAGTGAATCGAAAGAATAAGAATATGAATTCAAATCGTATATCTTCCTGATCTTAATTGAAAATGGGTGAAAAAACTCATCTGGAGAGAGATAAGACGGTGCTCAACTTCCACCATGATCGCTCAAAATTGGATAATTTCTCTTTCTCCTCCGTGTAGGATCACTTTGAGAAGCTTTCAAGGCTCTCTCAACTGGGATTCATTGGAGAATCCAAGGGTGTTGATTTTTGTTTGCCTCCTCATTCTGTTCTACACTTCTACATCTTTGATCAGTGCCCAACTGAGGATCCATATGAATTGTCTACATGCATTAGCAACATGTACCGCCTTTTTGTGTAATGAATAAGTTTAATCCCTTCCTTATTAGAAGTTAATCAACATTGTATTGGTGTAGGGGCCCCCAAGCTGAGCCAAGGCCTCACAAAATACCGGACTAATTAGGTTCAATCAATACAAAGTCCAAGCCTCATCCATTGGAAGCAAAATGAACAACTGGTAGTCTTTAGCTTTGGTGGTTATTCAAAAATCATTTATAATTGTTGATTTTTGTCAGTGTGTAAAACCTTTATCATTGGATTGTATTTATAGAGCTTTCCATGTCAATGGTTCTGTTGAAGCTCTGTTTGTTCACCACATGCTAAGCATGAATTAGTAGTAATAACTAATAAAACAACAACAGTATGTCATGACCAGTTATCTTAGAAAGTGTAAAGAGCATGATATCTTCATCCACCATAGATGGGATTGCAGTGAAATGAGGGCAGTAGTAAACATGATCATGAATTGCTTTTGGTGAATGGGCCTTGAAGAACAGGGCATTGTAGACCATCAGTATTTTTTTGGAAAGTCACAAACTCAATGAAGTTTTTTTCTTTTTTGGTAAAAGGATGATTTCATTCCATACAAAGAACCAACCAAATAACACCACAACAGAACAAAGCAACTACCAGACTGACTCCTGTCCCAACTCAATGAAGTTGACAGAAGAATAAGATGTATGCTTCCATTGGAATGTTTCTCCCTGCCATTCATAGTCCACAGAATTGAAAAGTCTGGTCTGGGCTTCATATGTCTGTCCATGATCCATCACATGGTGCCTTAACTAAAAACTACTAGTACTACTATACACAATTCTGATGATGGCTATTTTCTTTGTTGTGGGTTAATTTCATTAAGAATATGGGAGCATATTGGAGTAGCTAAAGCTACCCAAATGATGGGGCTAATGTCTAGGGTCTCCATATCTGCAACAGATTTTTTTCTTTTTCTTTTTATATTCTGTTTAGCATCTCTTCCATCATAAACAAGTTCATCACTCAATAGGGCAGAACTACAGTGCAGCAGTGCTGCATCATACTAGGGGTGCAGTGCCCTCCTTTGATGCATGGTGGGGCCCCCAAATTCAAGCTGTTCATCAGCGTTAACACCCATTATATTTATTGTATTTAAATTTAAATTTTCAAAGAAGATTTCAGTGGTCTATCTATTAGATTGATCACACATAGGGACTCTCTCCATTTTTTATTCCAACAAAAGAAAAGTAAAGCAAGTTCCATCACCTGAGATCAAATCCGAAACGCATATAACAGGCCCTTAGTACTAGGAATTGCATTGTACAACCAATGCACACTGGCTGCCAAATTAATGCCAACTTACATTCTAGCATATGGATAATGCAAGAGATTCTTGGAACCAACCCAAATAGGCAGAAGGCTTGAACCAAGTAAGAGTCAGGGCTGCACTTGCCCTGTGGCGTGATCTCTGCAGCTCTTGAGGATGATGGTTCTTTGGTGCCTTCCATGGTCCAGGTGCTTCCGGGAAAGTGATTGTCAGGGTGCTATTTCTTACATTACTAATCCTATGAATTGCTTTGTCTGGGTCTATTATTCTGGGTCCTTAGTATACAGAATGTCTGTTATAACAAACTGGTAGCTACAGTAATAACTAACTGGATGTCATGACTTTCATTGTACTGGCTGTTTAACTGAGTTTTGTTGATATATTTTCCAGCTGTAACAACCTCAGTTATAAATAGAGGCTTAGTGATTGTAAGATTATTCAATCAAATGAAATGAAACAGTTATGTGTTTTCCTTCCAACTTCTTCTTGTTGTTCATTGTCTTGTCAGCTCTGCATATCTAGGTCTTTTTTTAGTTCAATCTAACTCTTTGGAGCTTAACATACACTTTGCCCTGTGAGCCCACTTGAGTCCAATCTTGTTCAAGCCCAACCTCTTTGCAAAACTACACATATCCACATCCCTTTCAGACATTGAGCCAGGAAATGCACGTAGGTTTACCGGTGGGCCTCAAGCAGTGGCACAAATCTAATATAATCACAAATGCAAATGAAACCCCGAGGGGTAGCTAACTTGGCGTAGGACCACGGTTTGCACAGGGAGCCTGCGGGTTCAAAACTGTACTACCATAGGGACTATAGGGAATTTTACCTGGCTTTTTCTCTTGAGCCTGTAGGGATTACTCTGGCCCAAAGGGTTGGAACTCTGCGTTATAAAAAAAAAAAATTATTTTAAAAATCAAGGATCCCAGCACTTTCAAATGTGCTAGGCCAGGCCCACTAAGTACTACTCTATCTACGCTCAAGGGCCTGATCCATACCAACTTGGGCAGGGTCCAAGTCCAACCTGGTGCATATAACAAAACCCTAAGACCAGGTTGAAACCTCTCCGTTTCAATGTGAGATGAGGACTCTCAATTACACCCTACTCACATGCAAGTAGGCAAGAAGACAATCACAGTGGGTCCCACCTAAATCATCCATGGTGGACCCCCTTGGTCACCCAATAAATTAAAAGGCAAATGATCATGTACATATGGTGGACCCTCCCCCGGGCGGATCCACCTATATTCAAATGGACAACACATACACAACTCCTATAGTCATTGATCCCATCGATTTACATTGGTCAGACTGGACTTGACCGTCAGATTGATGGTGGATTTTCAATTTTATTTTATATAAAGTCATTAATTAAACTTGTGGGACATGAATAAAAGAGTTAAAAGAGGCATTAGAGTAACTTTAAATCTGAAAAGCCCAAACAAAGATGGGACCCACCTAATCATCCATGGTGGGCCCCATCAGCAAAAATCCATAAGCCCCATCTGCACACACTCATTTGGCGAACAAGGAGCGAAATATGTTGCATGCGTTATTGCGAAAAAGGGTTCGTTTGGGAGCTCCTTTCTCTGCCTTCCGCCGCTTCTGCTGCAGGTCTTTGAAAACTGCCGTTCTGAGCTTCGGCGACGGCAGCCATGGCGCTCTGGGACTACCCGCCACCTCCTTTGGAGGCGAAGACGCCTACGAACCGACACGAATCACCTCCCTCCCACCCGATATTTCGGGTATTGGTGCCGGCCACTACCATTCTCTAGCCTTTACGGCCGATGGAGAGCTTTGGGCTTGGGGTAGAAACGAAGAAGGTCAGCTCGGTAGAGGGCCTTCCTCCTCCGTCCCTAGGTGGGCTTCTTCTTTTCAATCAAAACCCATGTCTTGGATTTTCCCCCCCTTTCTTTCTTTTTTCAATTTGGTATGATTTTTGCTTTTTTGAGTTGAATGCCCATTTTCTTGTATATGGTTATTTGATTTCTTGGTGTTTGGGGTGATGAGTCTTTTGGGTCTGTTTGTTTGTTTGCATGGAATTGAATTCATACCAATTGATGGTAAGTTGGGTTACTTTGGATATAAGGTGGAGATTTAGAAGGGACCTGTATCTCCTAGGATTTGATTTACCAGGGTCTTCGGTGGGTATTGATTCTCCATCTTCCCTTGATTCATGCAAGTGGTTTCATGTTTATTTGTCTTTCCCTATTGATTACCCATGCTTTTGTCTCTTTTTAAAAATAGCTATCAGATTTAATTTTCATTTATCTTGAAACATCATCAATCATGCAACTATCTTGCAACTTCTGTAGTACAGTAATTAGATTGCCCAACCAAAGCACCTTTCCTGCCAAAGTAATACCTTCTTATATTCTAGTATTTGGATGATGCCAGAGATTCTTGGAACCAACCCAAAAAGGTAGAAGGCTTGAACCAAGTAAGAGTCAGGGCTGCATTTGCTTCTGGTGTCATCTCCGCAGCTCTTGGGGATGATGGTTCTTTATGGGTTTGGGGGAAATCCAAGCGTGGACAACTTGGTCTTGGAAAAGGAGTAACTGAGGTTATGGTACCTTCCAGGGTCGAGGCGCTTGCAGGGGAAGAGATTGTCAAGGTGCATTTCTCACATTACTAATCCTAAGAAGAGCTTTTTCAAATCTCACTGGATGATGAATTAGTAGACTCTGCTTGTTTTAGCACTGGTTATCTTTCTGGAGTCCTCTCTTTAATTTTTTTGAGTCTTGGATCTTATCTCAAGCTTCTTGTAACTCAAGACTTTAGGAGAATATAGGGATGTCTCTGTGGACAGGACTCCTGCTCTCACCATACTGCCCAGGGATCTATCCCCGGGCAGGTAGGTTTAGGTAGTCCCAGTTGGCTACTAGGCCAAGGAAGCAGGAAAAAATAACCTCGGACTTTAGGGGTGACTTGTCATCCTCAAGTTGAGCTCACTCAGCCTAGTCTGTCTGAGTTACAACTTACATCCTATAACCTTAAAATTCCTCAAAATAGTGAAAATGACAATGCTTACAAATAGGAACTGGTCTTGAATTTAAAGGCACATGTTTTAACTACTCTAAATAAATTATAATAGTAGTAGGTGGTTGCATTTGAGTTCTACTTGGACGGATGGACAGTACCCCCAATCTTTGAGTGCACAGATCTTCCACAAAATATGATTGTGATCTTCCAATATTAGTCTTAAAGGATGCCAAAAACCTCCAACATCTTCTCACAACAATAAAATGGATGAAAAAAAGAAGAAAATTATAACCCCATTTCCCCATAGGTATCGGGCAAGAGGTGGCTCAGAGGGTTTGACTTGGTAGGTGCCAATTCCGATCTAACCTTTAAAACCTTGATCAATGGGCCACAATCAGTTTTAGACGCCAAAAACCTTTGAGATTGTTTCTCCAATCAATTGGTGGCGTACAAGTAGCAGTTAACAATTGCAGTCCACAGAAGAGTTGAAAAATCTGGATATATATGATCTTCCAAATTTGATGATTTTTGGTATACCCTCTATCCATCATGGCCCAATCATATCAGATATGAGGATCACGAAGCCAGCTCTTCCATTTGCACGGACTGGGCACATCAAGACATTTACTTATGTCTGTAACTGGACTGGTGTGGGTTGGGTGGAGGCTTGTCTAGGTCCACAGCTCAATGGAAAACTTTGTGAAAAATCTTGCTGGACTGTTTTACAGTTGCTGAAACAGGTGTGGCCCAGCACTACGCCCATGCTACCTACACAACATGAAACCCATGGAAGTCCATTATTTTGGTTCACCTTAAGCCAATTTAATTACCAAGAGTTTGTTTAAGGGGTACCAGCTTCAGAATAGCTTGTTTAGAAAAATCTGGAAATTTTGGATTTATACAATTTGCCAAAAATCTCATCCTTGGATCTTCCTCCTATCAGGAAATTTTAGGAATATTTTCAAAATTGTGGTTTCATTGGAATGCAATTTGAAAAATGTTGTAAAAAATGAAAAAAAAAGGAAACACAAGATCAAAACCTTCGTTGCTAAAAGGATATAGAAAACAAATATATAGAGATTTAAGTTATAAGATTTTGCAAAATTTTCAAATGCGGGTTTCTTAGTTTTTGCCAGCTTTTGGAAATCTTGTGGTGTTATCAAAACTCATCTCATTTCAGAATGTTCTTGTGAAAACATCACAATGTTTTCAAAATGTCAGCAGAACATGGAGTCGTGTATATATTATATCGGTGTACATACAGTATTATTAGTGTATGCATGTGTATATATATGCATATAAAAGTAAATTTTCGAAGAACATACAAACATGCAATATGGATTCATATGAAAGTGTATAAACGAATCAGTCTGGGCTTTGGTGATCCAGCTAGGTAGGGTGGAGTCTGGCCCAAAGTATATGCCTAGGTATGTAGACCAAAACGAGTTGGGTTTGGGCCAGTGCCAATTGCTGCACTTGTTAATATATAATCTCAGATTAAGAATTGCTTGATCGTGTTTGACCGATGGGCTTTATCCTTTCCAAACAGGTATCATTTGGGTGGGGCCATGCCCTAGCACAGACTAGCAATGGAAAACTGTTTGGCTGGGGTTATTCAGCAGAAGGAAGGTTAGGACATATTGGCCAAGCTTTGGAAACATCAGCTTCGAATGCTTACCTTTCTAAAGCTGCTGCAGACTCTGGATCAGCACTGGAAGTTGCAGAGAAGTTAGTACTGGAGGAGATGGGAAAGGAGAACAACATGCCAATCATCTGGGAGCCATGTCTTGTGCATGAATTAGATGGTATTGAAGTTGCAGATGTGGCTTGTGGGCTTGATCATTCTCTGGCACTTTGCTGTGAGTATTTTTCATGTGCTGTCAATGAGTACTCCATTCCAGCATTTTCAACCTTTCTCAAGGACGCTCTAGTTATATTAGGATGCCATTGAATGTACCCCAAATTGCCATTAGTTCAAATGTTCTGGCAGACTTTAGTTATGTTGGGTAAGGTTAGAAAGCTGGAACCACATCAGGATATGATTATCAATTTATTATATCCTTCGCTGTATGCAGACCATTTCATGTGAGTTTAAGCATGCCGCCCTTGCTTATATCCATACGGTTGGATCTGGTCAAAGCAGCTATTCACCTGTTTCAATGGGCTGATTAGGAAATAAATGCATGGTACTGCTGCTAGGTTTGATTAACCTCTTGATGCAATTTTCTGTTTCAGTGTACATGCATGGCATGGATGGATTTGGCATTTATGTTGATAATCCTAGGAAAGTCAAGAATAAAAAAAAGTTATAATTTGTGGTATAATCTGCTTGTCTCATCAAAATATTCATGCAGGCCATATCTCATCAAATTGAATGCACATAATTTCATATTACTACTTAAGCATATGCATAGACATGTGCATGTGGCATGTTTTTTTTTTTTTTTAACATCATGATGGTCATCAAAAGCCTTGTTCCAACCATGTTGTTGCATTTTACCAAAAAAAAAAAAAAAACCATGTTGTTGCATGTTTTTGTGATAGTTTTTTATTCTGTTAATATGCAGGTGATGGCACACTATTGAGTTGTGGAAGCAATACATATGGTCAGCTGGGTAGAACCACAGAAGGGTCAAAAATGCTGCCCGTCGACATGAGCTTCCAGCCTCTTTCAATATCATCAGGTCTTGGACATTCTCTTGCAGTGTGTCGGATCCCATCACAAGAGGTTGCAGGAGAGGCTGCTGGGGTTGTTTCATGGGGCTGGAACTGGAATTCCCAGCTTGGGCGTCGGGGACCTGAGACTTCCCCAGCAATGGTCGAGGGGCTGGATGGAGAAAGGCCGGTCTATGCATCTGGGGGTCGTGTCCATTCCATTGCCCTCACCTCTCAGGGACAGTTATGGGTGTGGGGCTGTGGCAAAAATGGTCGGCTGGGATTAGGAAGCTCAGCTGATGAAGCCGAACCAACCCTGGTGGAGAGCTTGGATGGCCTAGAGATTCTACAAGCTGTTTCGGGTTTTGATCATAATCTGATCCTTGTTGCTGATTAACAGAAAATCATTGAAATCAAGAAGCTAACAAATATTCATGTTAACAATATGTTATCTTTTCAAATTTATCTCTTCATAAAAAAAAAAAACCAATATTCTTTATGAGAAGGGTAACCCAGAGTCACACTTATAAATTAATGATTGTTTGAGCTTTAATTAAGGTTTTTTATTTATTTTTTTAATCACAAATATTCATGTTGACGACAAATTGATCTCTGTAATAAAAATTTATTTATTCTATATGAGTAGGCTGAAAACAGTATATTTTAAGATATACAACAATAGGAAATCTATTTTTACTATTATTTACAGCTGAGGTCCCAGAGGGAGCCTGCTCATCATCATCTGATTATAAATCGCCGCAGTTGAGACCGGATGACCAGACTCTGACATAGGCTCTTCTTTGAGTTCTCCTTTGGGCATCATAAACCCTGTTTCATTCACCTTGTGTTGGCCCAGGTAATGGTTCATAAGCATATTATTGAGGGGCAGTCTCACCTGGCTTGGACCCAGGCCAGCCATTCCGAGGTTGGCCAGGTTTATATGATTCATCCCAAAAGCAGTATAATTGGACATGGGCCCTAGCGGCGGCCTTCCAGCAGGGGCAAGCTTGCCTAGTGATGACCCATCAAACCTTGCCATACTGTGATGGAGTTGGGATGATGGCTCTGGCCTGGGAATACTGGCAGCAGGTGGAGGTGGTGCTGCACTGGAGGTACTCGAGTTGGCGTGGCTGCTGTTCCTCGCAGCTGGGACATCGTGATTGTGCTTCCCCTCATATGTAGTGATCACTGATTTAAGGTCATGCGACGCCCGTTCGACATGTTTCCTAACTGTGCAGCCGGCATTTGTGCATTTGTAGTAGCTCCTGCACCACAGACAAGATATACATACCATCTTCATTTTAAGCAGTAGTAGTTATATATATATATATGCCTTGATCTTACAACCTAGTAATAGAAAAGTCAATTCAGCCAAGACACAGCCCACAAGCCCCCAGCTGGCTTTTCCAATTTTAGTCACAGATATCTTTCCAGCATTGTAGCAATGACACGAGCTTATAAAATATAAAAACCTGTCTTGACAATGCTTAGTTTGCTGAACTTAATGTTTGGATGTTCCCAAACTGGCAACCAACTGGAATATTTTAGCAGAATGTATGGCTCTGTTGCATTTTCAAAGGATATGGAAACTGGAAGCCACATTTTGACTAAAGTGCCTTAATAAATTTTCCCCAAAATACCAACATCAGAAATTGATTTGTTATAAGTGTCCTTAGCTTGAATGAAAACAACATGCCACTGAGATGCCTCTCATATACTAAGATGGATATGGATATGATATGCATGATGAGGTACAGCAAAATAGGGTAAAATTAAGAATGAAGAAGCATCAAATGCTTGAGACGGTTGGGAGACTATAAAAAATAAAAATAAATTTACAACCATTCAGAAAAGGATTGCACCAATAACGACCACAAACAACATGTTTGATTGTGGAGTGACAAAGACCATGGCCAACAACATATTCTCCAGAATTGCCCCTTTTACTCACACACTTTCCTACTTGTAGCACCACTACTAATCTGACACACTCCCAAACATTTTCACTATTGGATTTATCACAATAATTTTCACAAATTGTAGCCATTGAACATTAAGGACCAAAAATTAAGGGTTGATCATTTGATCAAGCTCATACTACACACACTCCCAATCTAGGTCTGAACCTATCCATACCTTGAATACCTTTATTGCCATGGATCTAGGTGGCCCCAAAGGTGGGCACTTTTTAAGAACAAAGCCTAAAAGTTTTCAAGCATAACTCATCACTAAATTGGATAGATAGAAAAGTATAACTCGCAAGGCCAATCCCAAATAAATGGTTCAAGGATTCAAAGATGTGATTCCCATTTTCCATGCCACCCAAGATGAATTGGAGAACACATTACTATTCTGCATGGGCATCCAAACCATAGTTGTCAATTCCGTTCCGGTTGCCATTCCAGTTTGACTCTGTAGTGGAACGTTTTGACATTCCGGTCAATTTCAGAGTTCTGTTATGGAAAAGGCATGATTGAAAAATGAAAAAAAAAATAAAGAATACTTAAAATTGGAAAAAAATAGTTGAATGCTAAAATAATACTAAAAGTGCATACTTACATCACTCAAATTGAAGTACACTCTACAATTGACCATTTTCTAGTTTTCATTATATATGAATAGAAGTATGAAATCTTGGCAGGAATGGGGTGGAATTGGGACCGGAATGGGCCGGAATTGGGACTGGAAACTTTTAGGGGGCCATTCAGTTCCCGCCCAATGCCTTTTCCCAAAGGTTAGGATTCATCAAATTGGACCTAAAAGCCTTGATGTTGTTTTTTTATTGAAAATATAAACTTCCAACTCAAGACTGCATTAAGGCTTGAGAGATGGTCATAAGCTTGATGTACCTTGGATTTGGATTTCCTTTAACAACTTTCTGCCCATACTTGCGCCAGCGATATCCATCATCAAGGATGTCAACCTCACTTGTTGTTTGAACCACCACTCTTGGTTCTCGGATTGCCCTTGTGGCCCCACTTATTTCCATCACTGAAGTATCAATTTTCCTGTAATTGCCATGACAACATACAGTGCAATTGATGAATACATGCTCAAATACAAGATTGGCAGTTACCGCTCAGAAAAGGAAAAAAGATAAAAAAGAAATAGAATAATTGTTGCAACGAAATTAAAAGATAGTAACCTTCTTTTTGACTCAGACTCATCTCCATCCTCGTCACAACCCAATGATATACTGTTATGTGTCGCTTGGTCATCATCATCGTCATCATTAGATAGGGTGGATGAAATGTCTATCGGTTCAGCAGGTTCAAAGCGGGAGCTGTTCATTGTCGGCATAGAGGCAGATGGGTCAAGTTCAGTGGCTGCAGATGCAGAAGATGCTGTCTCCATGCCATCATGTCTCCAATCAGGGCCAGCGGTAGCAGCCCCCTGCTGTGTGTCAGCCCATGCTGATTCTCCACTGAACCCGCCTTGTGCACTGGGCTGTTCAGCAATGTCCATGTTGGTAATTGAGTTAGAAGACCCAACAACCAACCGGCGATTTGGTGGAGGTTTGGGATGGTTGTGGGTTCCCTTATAAATGATTTCTGTTATTTGTCCCTCATGAGAGCGTTCCACCTTTTTCTTCACCTGACAGTTGGAATGTGTGCACTTGTAATAGCTTCGAGGAAATTCACTACCTTTCACCTGTTTCTGCCCGTACTTCCTCCAATTGTATCCATCATCGGACAGCCCATTGGCAGCCAAGGAAAGATTTTCTCCTCTTTGATCTCCTCCATCATCTTGATCATCAAAACGAGAGGAATGATCAGCATTACCAACATCATTGGACACTCTTGCTTCGGATGTGATGTTACCAAAGATATCTTTTCCAGCAATTGCTTCAGAAAACTCTTGCTGATTCTGAGAGTGAGTCTTTGTGGCTTCAATACAGTGACTTGGTTGAACTGAGACATTAATATTGGGCAGAAATATTTGGCGTTGATGGGATGTAGAAGTTCCCTGGAATAGGAGGATACTGTAAGGATCCTACAACAAGTTGCAAGTAACGAAAAAAGTTGTATGTGAACTACGCAAAAATAAGTGGGCACCTTTTAAGGACAGAAGAAATGCAGACAATGGCATAAATGCATCCATAAAGCAAGTCTATGCATTAGCATCTCAAGCTAGTCAAAACGGTGCATTTGTATCTAAAGAAGAGCAACTTGAGAAAATTCTGTGAATATATATTGACCAAAAAAAAAAATCCGTGGAAAATGTGAAGCATGGTGCTAACAGTAGAAAATATGAAAGATAATCAAGATCATTGCTGAGGTAAACCACCATCAGAATGGGCAATGGTCAAACTATTCTAGTCATTTGAGCATTTAAGATTTTTCCTTTCGTCAAATGTGGACTATTGCCTCTTTTTTTCACAAATTTTTGTCAACTATCTATCTGCACATCATAATCAGATGGTTAACACGGTCCAATCATCTAATATTTTTAACCATGTGATCTACAACACTTGGTACATACAAGGGTATCGTCTGTAGGCGGTAATTTGGTGGGTGCTTCATTGACCTCCATAGTTTACATAATATAAAAAAGGAAAAAAAATTCATCAATTCATCATTAGTTGAACAAAAAGGGAAGCACGAGCCAACATCCTGACTCAACAATACCATTTTCTTTTTATCAAGTTGAAATATGTTGAAATGAGGAAAAATACAAGGCAGTCAAACATGAAGGAGACGTCAAAAACTTAAACTACAAACTAAAAAATAAAGCCACCAGAAGGCATAGCAAAATACCCGTGGGGAAACCCCTAGGCCATAGCACTGCCTGATTAGATCAAGCTTTACAAAGAAAGCAAGGGCACATACTTCACTAAGGGTATCTTATTCTTGTCTGTTATAAAAAATGAGAAGTCAAAATTGAGGAATCCAACAAGGATCAGGTACTCGAGAACTAGTTAAACTGGTAAACTGATTTCTAAGGAAAAAAAAAATCATATAAGAACATAATGAAGGTCTTTTGGAACTTGAAGTGAATGGTGGCATGATAATGATCTCTTTGTTAAAGTCCTTGTGTGATTGACATTTGTTCTTGCCAATTTATACATCCATTCTGCTTCCATACACATTGCAAGAAAGCTCAATAAATGAAGAAAAGAAAGTCAACACATTACTTTGTTTGCTGCACTAGGCAAGTACGAGGAATTTAGCTCCATGTGAGGCTTGAACACAAAAGACGCAGTATCAGCATCTTCATCTTTATTCTTATCAGGAGCTTCTGGGACAAAAAATGAGCTCCTGTTATTGCACTGTGTAAGTGGAAATTTCCCTGTTGTTGGCGAATGTTGAGCCTGCAACATAAAGGTGCAGAAACGAAAATTTAAAGCAAAGATCATGATCACACATGCAACTTATAAGGGATTCCTTAAGTTAATACAGGTAGATGTCTTATGCTCTATCACAGTGAGACTACGACAGACCGAAATAATACATGCAAGATGAAACAACAGTAAGGACTTGTTTGGGTGGATGAAATCCATGGAAATCCTTCGTTTCTTTGAGCCACTGGATGGATCCACATTGAGACCTTTTCGAGGAATCCTTCAGTCCTCATGAATAGGTGGCAATCCTCTCGATATACTTCGACACCAGGATTGGAAGATTTTGAAACAGTGTAGGAAAACAAGGGAAAACAAGGATTGCAAGATACTGTTCTTCGGCCTTAAAATCAAAATAAGCACACATTCCCAATCAGCATATCCATTAAATTCTGAGAAGAACAGCTACAGCCCAAATCAATCAATAAAAAAGGGTATAGTATTGCAAGTTGTAACTGATTGTACATTGAACTTCCTTCTGAATTTTTGCTTATATTTTGATGCTACAAGGCCTGTTGGTAAATAGGAATGTCGGACAAAGACTGATGAACTCCTGATCCTCCTTGCATACTTGAGAAAACCACCTCAACAAATAAAGAATTCTATACCTTTGTCTAGAAGAAGAGCGAGTTGCTATAACATAAGCTCACAACAATTTGATTTATTAAAGTAACTAAGGTGATGGCTACTCAGTGATGATATCTAGAGGAAAAAGAGTCACCACATATGTGATGTGTCCTCACATCTCACAAGTAATAAACATTCATTTTACACTCAAAAGTAATCACAAAGATTGGGCTTCTGTTGTCAAAATTATACAACTGACGCTACTATCACAATGAAAAAGGCTCGGCTTCTAAAGAAAAAATTTCTTCTCAATACAGCATTCACAATTTTCTTCTTGACCTATTCACTAACAAAGCAATTCTTCCAAGAATTAACATTTCACATTTACTGCAATGTAAAAAGATCACATGAAAGAAGTACTTCCATCAAATCATCTAACAACCATTTTTTTTTTTTTTTTATAATTTCCTGGTTCTTAATTACAAACTATGCAAACCCATTTCATCCATTATATTAACACTCAGAAAAGAAACAAAATTAGACTTTTAAGTAATGAATCATACCAGAGCATTTGAAAGGAAAACAGGGGAATCCAGCAATGTTGTTGGACTGAGACCTGGAGGAATTGTCAGAAACAGAGAATGACCTTCTGGGGATGCTGGAGATCTAATCCTCGCTGTATTCAGCTTTGGAGCATTAAATCCAGCTCTTGCCGCCATCCTCTCAGCAAGACCTCCACGTGAACTTGATTTCTGACCAGAAAACAGGTTGAATCCTGACATAAGGTTCAAAGAATCCTCATCTCCAGCTTCATCTTCATTACTATGATCTGCTGCCGCGCTCTGCTTTTCAGATCCATGCAAAGCTCCCTTGCTTCCATTCTCTTCTGGTGGAAGATTTGAGAATGATCTTGAACCAACATCATCTGCTAAGAGTGTAGAGAAAAAGGTCCGGGGACTGGGATTTGAAGGCGCCCAATCTCCAATAACATCAACATTGTGATCAGTTCCAGCCATGTAAACCAAATTTTCCTCCCAAAATCAGTCTAGTTATAAATCAACCAGCACCAAGATAATCAAAAACAGATTCCTGAAAAATATAGAAAGAATCCATCAAAAGTAATCCCAACATAGAGGAAGAACCATAAAAAAAAAAAAAAAAAGAGACAGGTTTCAACTTCCACCAAGGAAAATAAAACATATTTCCAAGAAAAGTCAGTCAGCAGAAATTGGTGAAGTCAATGAAAATGCCAAATTATCTGGGGGATATCAAAGACTCAAACTCAGTTTAGGAGGAAGTCCCCTCCTGAGAAAAAGACCTATTTGGCCCTAAATCTCCAAAAAGACCAAGGGAGAAAAACCCATCTAAGACCATAATTTCTAGGTAAAGTTGAAGAAAATTTCCAAAACAGAATACAAAAAACTCATAGAGACCCGGCAGTTTTAAAAGAGGGCTGAAAATGGAAATCAAAGCAAAGCTCTAGATTCCTAGGAAAAATTGAAGAGACCCAATGACTTTAGTGTATATGCAGATCGTACAAATCTCTAGGTTTTCTAAAAGTTGCAAATGCAAGAGATGGTCGGCCATTAAATCCTAGCCAAAAAAAAAAAACAAAACAGAGCACATTAAGAGGAAGATCAGAACAGGCACATTAATTCCTGGGGAACATTAAAAAATCCCATCAAACAAGTAAAGAGAAAAAAACGCAATCTTTCATATGGGAATGCGAATCATTGCATGAGCCTGAATATCTAGGAAACATAGAAGAATCCCACATATATCAAGACCAAATCACTACACCATGGAGACGTTTGAATAGAGAGAAAAACGGAAACGACATAAAGATGCAAACTTTCAAATGGTGTGTCGACAGAAGCCCATCAACAGCCTCAAGAGGAAGAGAAAGAAAAAAAAAATCCCAAAACCAAATCCCAACACACATGAAAACCCATCCATCAATACATGTACAAATCCATTTTAAGAAAGAGAAACCCACACCACATCAAAACCTAATCATTTTACTGAAACAGAATATCAATCAAATCGAAAGGAAAGAGAAAGATGGATTACATTAAACCATGAAAATCCCAGAACCCATTTTTGGAAAAGGAATACCCAGAACAAATCAAAATCCAATCTTCCAAACTCAAATGGGAAATGCCAAATTCAATGATTGGGAGTTCCTTAAAGGGTGAGCCCTCAAAACCCATTTCAGATAATGGAAAACCCAGAACAAATCCAGAGTCAATTATCCAAATCCAAATGGGAAATGCAAGATTCCATGATTTGGGGTTCCTTAGAAGGCTAGTCCAAGTTAGAGAATGAAGGAGACCTGATGGGCTCTGTTTCTGAAAACAAGGATAGATATCCTACTTTCTGTCCATTTCTTCTTTCTTCTTACTGCAAAATGCAAATTGAGAACAAAATAGAGAAGAGAGAGATGGAGGGGTGGGGGCAGTTTGACCGAGACCTGAAATAGGGTGGATTCGTTGAAACCTTTTGCGTTACATGTCACACGATTAGGGGTCGCCTATTTTCACTCGATTCTAAGTGTAAATGTTACACATGCCTAACATTTTGGCATGATCAATGTTGGCCTTGGGCATTGATCATATTTGTTGTAAAATAACACTTAACAAAGTAGGATCCCAAGGTGGGCCCCACTAGGTGGTAAGCACCCTCGCCATCCTCACATAGTGGGTTCTCTCTCTGTACATGTGTAAAGGATGCTATGTAAATAAGGTCATTTTCATATGTACGTATCTCAAGAAGCAGAGAGATTTTATATTCAACACCTAACTTTGTTGGCCATCTCCCATGGTTAAATAGGGGTGTTTGCATGTCCTAAGGATTTAGTTCTGGGCGGTCTAAAATTGAGTGTTCATCTGCTTTAAGGGCAAAGGCTCCTGAGCTGGAGACACTGGATTATAAAAAAATTAAATTTGCAAATGCACAGGGTCCTTTGGGGGGCCCGAATAAGTGCCAGGTGGATCACTGCATATCGTTGATTTCAAAGCCCAATCACTCCAGGCTGTTGCATTGTTATGCCAAGAGGAAGTGTGAAAAAGAAAGGCCAATATACAAGATAAAAACTTAAATTAGTATATCCAGCTCCGATATCCTGATTTGTTCTCCATTCCTTTTTGTCCCACCGTAACGGTTCTTCTGTCACTATCTTTGGTGATATGAGGTCAGGCTAGAGTAATTGGGCTGTCCTTTTTTACTGGTATAATTTGGCCCAACTTGCGACCTTTCTATTGGAATGTATTTATCACAAGTTGCTCAAGTGGCGGAACCAAGTATGACCAAATAGGAGTGGGCCCTAATGATTTAGATCCTTTAGGTGGCTTAAATAAGATATTTGATTTTGTTTTCTATTTATATTTATTTTAGAACTTGGGATATTCTTCCAAGGCGCGGACCTAGGAAATTATCCTTTCTTCTTTGTTTTTTGGGAGGAGTGGGGGTTATGTTAAAAAAAATTTGGTGAGCCCCAGAGCCATATGTAAAAAATCGCAGAGAGCTTTCTAAGACTAAGGCATTTTATAAAATTTGTAGGGGGGGGGGGGGGGGGGGGGATATGGGATGTGATTCCACTTGTAAGGTCGACTCTAAATAGATGAGATAAAGCTGTCAGGCAAAGAATACTTTCTATTTAAATGGAAGTACAAATGGAAACTTGAAAAATATAATAAATGGTTTGAAGGCTCATCCAAACTGATATATTTACTTTTCTATTGTTTTACTAAAATAAGGTAGATTTCAACAGACGATAACACAATAAAAAAAAAACATTTGTTTAGAAACGGATTCATCATTGTGTTAGCATCATCCCAATGTTGGGTTTACAGTGGGGGTTCTTAAGTTGCTGATGATTTCATTCTACTAAAATAATCACTATTTTATCAAGTACAAAATGAAAGATAACTAACAGATGAGCTGTATCTGCCTATAACTATCCTGATATATCCTAATCATTCTTAATTATCCCAACAGGCTTTTTTATTTTATTTTGCGTAAAGTATTATCCAACAGACTTGATGAATAGCCAAACAAAGCTTGTCTGGTTTGTTAGTTCATTGTATTGTCTTCCATGCTTGGAAGGATATTGTATTTCCATTTTTAATAGTGTTTGTAAAATCAAGTAAATCCATGATACCCGGGGCATATATATATATATATATAGTTATATGTTATCGCAGCCAAAGGAAGCTAAGATCCATGAGAGCACCTGCACATGTGGGAGAGATCACTTGCACAAATGATAATAAGACACTAGTACTTGTGAGGACGGGTGACTCACACATGTGAGGAAGGAAAGAAACAATGATTGATCTCTAGTCATACGAGTGAGAGGGGGGGTTCCCAAACAAGTTCTCACTAATAGTGAAGTATTAAGGGCACATTTGTATAGTGGACTTTCTTCAAAAAACAAAAGAAAAAAAGAAAAAAATTGTCTTTATTCTTTTTCATTGGAAATACTTCTCTGCAGATTGGTGCAATGCTTTTGATGCATTTCTTTGTTAGCACAAAAGAATGGAAAATTCCTTTATGAAAACATGTTCCAATTTTGCTTTTGTTTATGTGGAAAAGTGGTTATACATTCTGCATGTGTGTTAAAATATAATAACATCATACAGCTTAAGTCATGCTTTCCTTGAAAACCAGCCAATAAACAGTTCATCCGTCGAGCCGAGAACACTATTTTTTTGTTCTCCAAGAAAATATAGTAACATTATTCTCCATATCCAAGGATGAAGCCAAAAGACAGATTCAAACGACATAGGGAATCCGGCATATCTATATATATAATTTCACTATAATATTTAGGTCCTGTGAGTACACCCAATCTTTTTATTTGTTAATAATTTTAAGAAAGCCTTTGCCTCGTCAAGGGGCTGGGATCCAGTAGAGAGCTCACATACGTGAAAAGAGCAGCATGCCTAGAGATCAATCTATGCTCAGCCAACCCGTGGTTATGACCCTTGCCTTTTGTTAAAATGTTTAAAAGCCTCCCCCCAGGTATCCTTGGTCAAAATATCCCCCACATAGTTAAAGCAAAGCCTAATGTTCTTTTTTACTAGATGATCAATATGCTTTTATTTGTTTTTAACTAGCAATCATCTTTTTTTTCTTTTGTTTATAGAAAAGCATTTTAAGAACTATTAAAAAAAAAAGAAAAGAATGTATCATTTTGTGCATGGGCTACCTACATTATTAAAATCCAGTGTGTTGCATTGCACTACTCAGTAACGGTGAAAGTGCATTGGATCCACCTAAATGATCCAATTATTATTAGACTCATCATAATAGTTTAAAATTGTCTAAAACTTCTCATCCCCTCCTTCACGTCATAGACGTACAATTTTGTCTGGAGGGATAGATGATGATGATGATGATGATGATGATGATAATGATGATGATGAGCTATGAGTGCGCCCCACCATTCTCAGAACATTTTCTAGAGCATGGTGATGGGCCCGCTCATTGATATATTATTTTCCCATTTTCATAATAAAGAGTATTGCTCTCTTTGAAAAACACATCTGAGAATTAACTTGAATTCCCTGGAGACAAGTATTCTCATAATTCAAACGAATAAACAGGCACTAAAGCTTTATTGTATGCACTATTTTCCATAGAATCTTCTGTACTCCCTATATGACGAATGTTACATCACTCCACATTCATCAAGTACATAATTTAAACAAACAAAACAAAAAAGAGTAACCCTCAAAGCATAAATCAGAATAGCCAAACACAATAAAATGTCATTGGGAAGGACCCCTTACCTAACCTCCAAAGTCCAGACAATACCTCTTTTTTGACATTTATACCATCTTGGCCTTTTTTCTTTTGAAATTCCATCTTGGCTTCATTCATTAAAGGTTAAGTCTCACAGACATAGGTCTAATAATCATGATCGACTCTTGACTTAAACTAAATCTAATCATCAAGACATTGAAGCTTTTGTTTTTAATATTATTATTTTAGGAGTCCCACTGACCTCCAGCCCTAATCTACTGTTTGATGTAACTTGTATGTTAGTAGTGCAGAATTAATGAATCTTTTCTTGCCTTTTCTTAATACAAAATGATGAAAAATGTTATGAAAGTTGAAATCTAAAGTGTGATGATTCTTGTGACAAAATAATTAAAGAAGATGATTAGACATCTAATCAAATCAATGCTGAGTGCCAATCCCGGGGTGAAGAGAATTTTCCGTTGGCTTGTGGTATTAATCATACATCCCCCCACTCTCTTTTTCCCTAGAAAATCTTGCCTGGATAGCTTATCTTGAAACATGGGCTCATCTTCGTGCATGACAATTGTAGGGTGGGCGTCGACTAGGTCCTCTAAATATGCCTCCAATCAAATGATCCTAAATCTTTAAAACTACTTTAGATTAGATCCTATGCTAATTGTGGAGGTGAAGAGCATGGATTGGTTTGATTTGATCAACATAGGGCGCCTAAAGAGAGTGATAGTGCACCCATTCTTTTATTCCTAGTGTGTCTTTGTAAATTTGAATGTTTTTTAAGTGTAGTGCAACCACCAAGTTCGATGCTCACCCTGCTATTACATCATGATGACCCCACATTCCCTAAATTAATACTGTCTAATTAGACCACACATTTATGGCAGATCCTCAAATCCCAATTTTGATCAAATACATGACAATAGTTGAATTACCACTTACCAATCACAGGTTTAGTTCCTATTTGGTTCTGAATGTTGATCGCATTTGACCATCAATCAGATCAGATGGGAGATTTCAAACATTTACCAGTACATGGTTTTATGATTTGATCAAACGGGTCGGAGAAAGTGGGCCCCACCTTCGAACTTTTTCCCCATAAAATAAGCTTCTCTGGTCGGGGTTGAACACTACCTTCACGTGCTACATTTTTTAACTTTAGGGGCCATGAAAATGAGAGAGAATTGTGGAGGAATTCCCCAATTCAAGGCGCATACATCTCTCAGCATGTGATTACTAGGCCGAAAATGGTTTAGAAGTTAGAATCCTAGATACTTTTGGCCTAATACAATATATTACTTTAGAGAACTCCATAAATAAATTAAGTGGGTTGCGTAAGCTAGGGGACGATTATCTCGTGCTCTGCAGTCCATTCGGATGAGTCCATCATCACAATAGGACTCGATGAAATTCTTGTGGATCCTACATTGGGCTGGTTTGGATGCATGTTCCCATAAAAGCGCATGCGTAGGAGAAAATTTTCCGTAAGTTAAGATCTAAATTTCAGGTCTAAGTTTAGTTTTTTAATTCAAATTTGGATATGAACACGGTTACACGGGTGCTTGTAACTCAAATATGGTTATTAAAATATTAGGATCTTTGAAATGATCGAACGTATACATCCAAGTTTACTTGGAAGGTTCCAAAATAGTGATAACAAGGTATATGTTTGAATATATATTGTAGTTACGTATGGGAGACTTGCAATTCTTCGAGTCCTAAGATACTTTGTTTGGATAATAGCTGGGTTTGTGTTTGATTATTAATACATGATGATGGGTCTAGATCATTAAAAAATTCTAAAGTTTTATCACATTCAATGTGTAAGCCCACCTGATTTTCATACTCATTGTGAAAGAAATATAAAAAGAGTGTGGCAAAGGGCCATTGAGTAGAAACTTGTTGTAAGAGATCCACTCAATATCTCTTGCAATTGGAAGTTGGATGGGCTGTGGGCCTATTAATATTCATGACTGTAAAAAGGCAAATTAATATCTACACAAACATGAGATTTTTTAGATGAATTCAAGAATGAATAGATTTGAAAAGTCCATTACTAGGAATACTCAAGTCCAAATGTCCTCTAAAATGAATTCTATGAAATCTTTGTAGCTTTTAAAGAATTAACCTATATGCATGAGAACGGACCCTTACCGTAGTAGTTAGGAGTGATAGTTCAAATCTGGCTGCTCAGGAATTGATTCTAAGCAGACCATCTTGACATGAGGGTACCCTTAGTTTAACCAAGGGCTTGATAGGGTCCCAGCCCCCTTATATAAGCTGGGGTTATAAAAAAAAAACCTATATCCATAAATTTCCTTTTTTCTTTGGTACCAACTAGTCTCATGTAGGCTTTTTCACTCGCACAATGAAAATTGCTTCTAACCACAAGAAAGAGAGGAATTAATCCATGCAAAAAGGGTAGAAAGATTGAATTGTGGACGCAGCTTCCTTTCAACTATTTATTTGAACTTGTTAGGAAACCTAGATCTTTGATTATGATTAAATAAGTTTGCAATTCCTACTGTAAATGGTTGTTCGTTTCACCCATTTACGTATGTGTAATTGAGGCTATTTTCATATGAAAAAGCATTAGTACAGTTTTCGCATCGTATAAGTCGTGGTATCAAACTCCATCATTATCTTTTATTTTTACAACTTCTATAAGCTCCAATATTTGAGCCATATCGTTCGGCATTTTTTTATTGTAAATCCCAAAAATTCTACTTTCATGTATGCATTAAACATTTAATATATTTTGAAATAAATGCAAATTTCACATTTATAATCCAATCCGTTTAATGTTTACTCCTGTGAAAATGGTGCTCCCAACAAACATGCAAATGCATTTTACATGTTACATGCGTAAATTTTACATATGCAAAAACTACTTTCACATCCGATGCATGAAAGACAAACTACTCCCTAGAGCTTATTTATTTAGGTAGAAATAAGGTAGAATGTGAACATAACTTCTTTGCATCTTATTTAGCTGAGCTCATTAAGCTGACCCAAACTGATAGAAATTAAAATAAAGACTTTGATGATGATAATATGAATTACCTATTGGGTTCACCACCCTGTAAAACAGCGACAATGGTTTGATCTCGAAAGTGAAATCCTGGTAAGATCCTCCATTGGTTGATTACAATTCTTTAGAGCTTATTCCCTTGAATAGACCACCACTTAGGATCCCTCTAGGAGCAAATCCATCATCAGTTCTACAAGGAGACTCCACACAAGGATCACAGACAAGCATTATATAAGGGATATCCTGTCCTACCCAGTTAGGAAATATCTTGAGGCTGGTAAAGACATACTTCCAAACAGATGATGATGATGACCTTCCACCGTAAAGGTTGAGAAACCCCCCAATGAAAACTAGAATTTGGTGCATCAAAACAAGCACCTTGATTAATTAATGGCCACTGTCAGAATTTAGATCCAGACTAGTTGGAAATGGACATGGAAATAGGTGTAAGTGATATTAGCAGTATCTAGTTGAAAAGACCAGCAATCTCACATATCATATCTCAGCTATCATGATTATCATATTGCAACTGCAGATGAGGCGAACATGGACAAGATGAAGACCCATCATCTTAAAGAAGACATGTGCAATGTTCGGCTCCATCATTTGAAGTACTACCTACCACATATGGCCCATTGCCAAAAAAAAAAGAACAAAATTATAAAGATAATCAATCTAATAAGGGAGATTTTCAAAAAATGAAAAATAAAAGATCTTGACTTATTTTCAAAAAAGTGCATGATGATTTGAGTATTTCAAGAAAGTATACAAGTTTTCACAATTCTTTCAATGAAGTCCTCTCAATAATTTTTTTGAGAAATGATAAAATACCATTCCCTTAGTACAGGTTTTAATCTTTTCTTAACCTCTTTTATCCCTGCAACTAGTCATTTTAATTTTGATGACCGTAACTAGTTAATGAAGCTAGTTTGTATTTTGAAAAATGATAGAGTTGTTTTTGTCATTTCTCAATTTTATTTTATGGATGAGACTTTTTTTTTTTGGTACCCCAGCGAAGGGGTCTAGGACCCAAAAAAGAGGCCACATACACACGAAAAGGTTGCCCATTCAAGTGGGAAAAAGCCCGCACAAGTGGAAAGAAAGCTTACACGAGTGGAAAGAGGTGACGTACCTGGGGTTTGAACCCCGAGCAGCTAGGTAAGAACTGATGCTCCTAACCACTTGGGTAAGGAGCCGTTCTTTTAGATAGGGCTTGATTGAAAGAATTGTTGAAAACTTTTATACTTTTTTAAAATATTCAAATCTTCATGTACTTTTTAAAAAATGAGCCAGAAATTTAATACTTTTTTAAAATTTTACCATCTAATAATGAAAACATAAAGACCAGGGATGGGTAGGGTCAGAACTCAGAAGGATAAAATCCATCCACTGAGCACCCTTTTTTTTTTTTTTGACAAGTGATAAACCAAAAGGTACAGAGGGTAAAGATCCAATGAATTTCATTTACAATACTTCCTAATGCTCATCCATTTGCAGACCGACCAACACCTTGAGATGGAAAATTGGGGAGCCAAGGGCCCTTTCCTATTTTGGTAAAATGGGTGCAGATGAGAATTTTGTTAAAAGTAACCCAATTCAAGGAAAACCCAGTGCAGGAAAACCAAGTCCTAAGGATCCATACAGCGCCAAGCTGCAGTATAGGGACCAAAGCGCATCAATGAGATGGGGAAACAACTTCAGCTTCCAGCCCATATTTAGCAGCTTGTTTTCACAGGTAGAATGATTGCCTGTAGCAAAGCCTTAGAATGGGGTTAGAATTCCTCGCCCATGCTGGCAATACATAGATACAAATCATGTTCATCTCATTCATCAGGCATCCAGACCATGCAATGGCCAACGACCAGGGCCAAAACCATTATGTAACTGCTGGCATAACACAGCCCGATCAGTTATGTTCATTTGTCTTCCTATATTTTCAGAAGTACCTTATAAAAAATTTAAAGAGAGAAGAAAATGAGACATTTGAAATGTTCACTTCTAATAGGTTTTGAGGACAGTTTCATGTATAAAATATAAGTTCATACTTCATGTTTTAAACTGTTCAATTCCGAAAATGGCGACAGTGAATGTTGAAATCAGACTTTACCAGGCACTACTCAAATAATGGTCAATTTTTTATACCATGCAATCAAGGTTTTTTCAGGCTTACTATGCTGATAAGGCATGCTTAAGGTCGAGACTCTGGAGCAACCCTCATGGCACAATTGAGAGTGGGTATCAATGGATCTTAATTTTTTAATATTTTTTTCAAATGCATTTATTACCAGGCCAAAAACCAATGGTTAAAATCTCCCAATCTATAAGTACTTTGGCAGGCCTCATCAGATCCATGATCTAGATCACCATACAATGCAACCCGCCTGTCCGACAACCTATGATGCACGGATACTTCAAAGTGGGCAATGTATCGTGTCGTATCGTGTCCGATACTTCACTTTTTATGTGTAAAATCCGTGTCCCTACCGTATCCTTGCCGTATCTGGGCATCATAGCCGACAACGCACTAAGCCAAGCCCAGTATCCACTGTGATCCCTTTCAGAACCATGAACTACATTTGTTCTAAGCATAACAGTCAAGTGGAGAGCTCTTAATCTTAATATCAGCTCAAACATAGGTCCACCTCTCATAGGTGAGATCAACTTACCAATTTCATTTTTGAGAACTGACCCAGCGTGAGATCTTCACTATAAGGTCACTTTGCTCAATCCAAACTGATGGATCAAACTCTCGCCCCATGACTAACAGTGTGATTGATTGATACTCCTGATTAGATTGAAACAGTGCAGACGAAGAGATTGTTCAATGAATCCCCATCATCTGACTGTTCCAATCCAACAGTGAATATTACCTTGATCAATATGATACCTGGGTACGTTTCTAATCACCGCTGAAAATAGTTTGAATAGAACAAAGTGAGCCCTGCAGAGGACATTTCTAGGGGAAACAACACACCAGATACACAAAATCACTTCTCTTCATTTCATTTTTCATAATGGTATGCTTGTAGCTATAATGTATAAGCTTTTCTCTTCGTTTTCTCCTTTTGTAATTACAACCGGTTACGAGCAAAACTTACTGCCCTTTGTTGACTCAATGCCAGAAGGCCATAGAGCACAAATCTGTGTCAGTTGCCGGTGGCCAATCTGGACCATTGGGACCTGGTCCTCTAGTGTGATGATGGGGAGCATCTTCTTTATATTCAAACTGCTAAATTAATCGCTGCTCCTATGAACTAGTAAACTGCAAAACATCACCTCTATCAGATTGACATTCACTGCTGGATGGGCCACTCGTAAATACACAACTCCCACCCATTATACTATATTAAGCCAAGAAGTTTTTTGCTTTAATTTTAACCGGTAATTATGATTTTGACAATTAGTTATTCTTTTTTAAAATCTTTTCAGTTTGATCCCCACTTATGTCATGCAAACTAACTATATCTTTTTACAAAAAACCACCTCTGCTACCCCCTTCTCAAACTTTCACTTTTTTCATTTCTGCAACTCTCTTTCTACCCAAACTCTACCATTTCCTTTCTCCTCCACTTCTTCTCTTTTATTTCTATGTGATTAGCTCTTATAATACATAAACCAGTACTCTTCTAAACTTTTCTTCTTTTGCTTTCTTTCTAAAATTTATGGATATTTTTTTCATGCATGAATATTTAAGTTGTAGCGTTGGCCATACCTGTGCTAAGCACGGGTTATAATGCTAATTCCATTTTAAGTAAATCACATTTTTAACAAAGTTATCAAACCAACAGAGTACATCTCAATCATGGTGGTGATACTGTGTCAATTCATGATAGTAGTGATTGATTGACTGCTTCAGACTTACAAAATGGAAAAAGGGAAAAAAGAAAAAACAAAGGATTCTCATGCAAGACAGAAATTAATCAAGCATGATAGCATAAAGGATAAGCATTAAAATGTATACTCTACAGAATTGCATGAACCCACTGGAATAACAAAAGAAAATCAGTCGACACTCCAAAAGCTCTGCAATCTGCTAACACAGGAAGCCATCGAACTTGATAGAAAATGTAACAGGGGCAATGACTTTCCAATATAAAACAACTGTGCATGGGAATGTAGGACACAAATTAAATGGAGAAAGAAATGCAGCTAAGATATGAGTATGACAAGATACAATGTTTCATGATTAGGCATGGTCCCACAACACAATTTATGATTGAACGTGGGTCCTATATAGCAAGCATTACATCTTAACAAGTGAGATGTCAAAGGATTCCATTATGTTCAATGGTTTAAAGATAGTTTATCTTTTTTTATATCAAGATGAAGCAGCAAAAAATGGATAATGGATTGATCAATGGTGATAACCTGCTTCTACAAAGAGCAAGAGATCACAATATAAAAGCACAAAGAAGCAAGCTATATTTCAAATTCCTCATATCCATTTCTGGATAGATTCATTAATCACAACTCAACCTCTTGCTCCATGAATCAAATGAACAGAATGCAGAAATCATTGCAAGAAGTTAATACCTTAAAAGTTTTCAGGGCTATCATCTAATTGTTTCTCATCTTCTATCTCCACCTCCAAAATCTCCTGAATAGAAAGAGAAAAAATGCATGTCATTGTCACTTTAACACTAAGGACACACTTGTGCAACAGTAGCACGAAAAACATCCTATCTTCCACTCTCGCCATCTTTTCACGGTTTGGTTCAATGCTTTTCCGAATGGAAGGAGGAAAGAAAATAGAACTATTTTCCCTCAACTCCATGGAAAACCATTTTCATATGGGAGGGGGTAGGAATTGCTGTCCACAGCACTGCAAAAAAAGGAATCTGTAGTGCCGCCAAACATCACACAAATGCATACTGAAAAGCAAAAATGACACGATATGCAGGGAATTCATTTATCATTGCAGGAGAAGCAGCAACTTACAGGAATTCTTGACTTCAAGTAATTACCGAGCCTTGCTAAAACCATGGCACGAGTGTGCCAAAACCGACCTCTTAGAGAGAGCTTCACAAAGGGGCCATCTACTTCAGCAAGTTCAGCTTCTCCTAAAATCCTTTCCACATTCAGAACTTCGTTTAAATTAAATGCTAAAAACTAAGCTTGCACTCGATGGGCCAAAGCCAAGAATAACAACCACAATAATGATGACGATGATGATAATCCTACAAACATGTGACTCGAAGCTCACCTGTCATGCCCACTGATGCATCAAAAATCTGCGCAAACTGCAGTGTACAAGAAAAGTGTCTTCAACCATAACCATATACAAATTACAAAGGCAACAAGGTAATGTCAAAAGTTCCCCTGAATCAAGTAAATTTCAAAAAGAAACTCCCAACATCTAAAAATGATTGTAGTATTCACTTGAGGCTGTATCATCTTTAGACATAATTTTGAGATAACTACTGAAAGTAGCGATACTTCATTTCCAACTATTTTATTATTAAATTAGGTGCTTTTACTATTTTATTATTAAATTAGTTGCTTTTACTCTCAAACTTAGAGCAAGAATATCCATAAGAATTCAATCAATTTTACCTTCAAAATATTCATGGTAGTCTATAAACCTAATTTCACCCAAAAAAAATGATGAAATCTCAAGTAACAAAATAATTTCATTAGTGGGCAAAGGATGAGAGCAATGGACAGATCTTTCAAAAGTGGACCCATGGGTTGTCAATGGACTAGCCATCTACCTAAAACCAAATCCATTGAAGTATACTAGCTTGAACAATTTAAATTGGCAATTGTGTGCCATTCGCTGATCCTTTTTATTTTTCCGCAAAATTTTTTGACCCTCTATCTCAATGCCTCGGATTGGATGACCAACAAAACAATGACCAATGGAGTTGATTTTTACTAGACATCCAATCCACAAACCAACCTTATATTTGGTGGGACCATTGGGCCCCAACAACATACTACGTCCAATTTATTTTTCAAAATCCACCATCTGTTTTTTATGTTATGGTCAAGTCACATCATACTAGCTTGACTGATTGTGAACTAAACAAGGTCGTATCCATCTATATGTGAAATACCCAAGTCGGTACCAACTTAACTGAGTCACACTAAAACTGGTGCTATTTGGTCTGAGAAACTGTAAAGTGTAAACTGACTTGGGAATGATCAATTCCAAAACAATTCATCAGGAGTTGACTCGGGTTGGACTGCAATTTGATTCCGACTTCCGAGGCTAGGGAAGTTCTGCAATCTCAATTTGGTGGCTAACTGGCTGTCTAACTAAATTGCAATAATATTGGCTTAAGCATCATTTGAACAAAGTTAGCCATATTAACTACTGTTGCCCACAAAACATATAATTAATGTGATTAACTATTGGTTAGCACTACCAAGATGTTTGTTTAAAAAGCCAAAGCGTTTACTTGATGCATTACCAAAGCTACACATCAAGATCTCTAGATGCAGGGCGGCCAGATCATAGTTACCTATCTCGCAGTTTGAATAATTTGCTTCGAGTTTTCAATTTGTAATTCAAGACTTAGTTTGATAAGAAAACTCGATCGAGTAGGTTCATTTAATTCGCTTCTCAATTCGTCCAATTTGGAGTTTGATCTTCAACACGTTCGATGAACAAATTCATCTGTGCCCATTGTAATTGTATAAGTCCATCACTAGAGCCCACATCTAAAATCCACAACAATCAAAATGATTGTTCTTTACGTTTGCTCTAGGCAAAGTTTTACTTCGATCAGAATTAGGCCCACACTCAGACAGTCAGATCCACTATGTGTAAAACGCAAGGTTGAAATAAAAAACCAAAGTAAAATGCCATGCTCACTAGTGATCGATCTTAAGATGGAGCAAGTCTGATTTGAATTAGATATGGATTAGTATTAATACATCAGGGTGCAGTGCTTTTTAGTATATTGGATTTTTAGGTAGGCACCATTAAAGGATTTATAAGACTCAGACCTAGAGAACTAGGTAAGATTAGTTCACTAATAGTTTGCAGTTTACTAGTGATCAATCTTAAGATGGGGCAACTCTGATTGGAGATAGAAATGGATTAGCTTTAATACATAGGGGTGCAGTGATTTTTAGTGGATTGGATTTTTTGGTAGGCACCATTAATGGATTTATAAGACTCTCGACTTAGAGAACTACATGAGATTAGTTCGCTAATAGTTTGCGAATCGAACTACGAATTGTTCAAAATTTGAAGGCCTTCTAAAGTGAACTAGTTAACTATGGGCCAGATGGTCATTTTACATAGAATAAGAATCCCCCTTTATCTTCAAAACTCTCTCTATTTCTTCCCTAAAAGCTGAGTAGGCCAAGCATGCTAGTGTAAATGTGTAATCACCTTCTGAGTTAACTATGGGCCAGATAACCCACATTATCCAGCATTATCCCATCAGATCAATAACAAATGCCCAATTTTTCGCAATAAACACTAATCCATCATTTCATCCATCATATCAAACAGGAAAAACCCAATTTTTCAAAAGAAACATCAAAATGCACCTGAAATAACAGATCAAACACTCAATCCATACCCAACTAGATCAAAGAAATCCATGAATTTCATTGAGTAGAAAGAAAAGTTAGGGTTTTCAGCACTTGCCTCGGATCTAGCATCGAGTAAGACCTGTCGTACGTTTTCTTCAGTGAGATCGAGAGGCGGAAGAGCAGCTGAGATGAGTGGAAGAGACGATCTCCGAGGGGTTTTAGAAGGCTTCGATCTCACGATTCCATTTCTTGTGGTTAGGGTTAGGGTTTTGAGAATGCTGGATTTGCAGAGGTTTGAAGGAAGAAGAAGAGGATGGGATGAGAAGGAGAGAGAAGACGATAAGAGGCTGTGGATTTTTAACGCCATCTTTTGGGTTTTTGTTTTTCAGTTTGAAAGAGGAGTTATTTATAAAGAGTAGAACAGGTCGGGCTTGGGTCTATCTATGATGGATCCGAACCTTAGTAAAATTAGGGCTGTGGATGGGTGGGGCAAGGCCCGGCTAAGGCATATCCAGGTCCAGCTTGACTTTAAAATTATGGGCCCATATCTGGGCCGAGCCTGACGCGTGCCATAAATATCAAGCCCAAGTTTGCCCATCTCGCTAATACAAGTATGTTGGTTGCAAATGGGTCTTCGATTCTTCAATTATCCAGAAGTTCCAAACCATAAAAAGTTTGGTTTGGAACCTATTTTAGATTCCGATTAATAAATGGGTCCGGGTTTGGTACCCCATTGAAGTTTCAATTGATAAATGGGTTAAGTTTGGGGTCCATAAAGATTCCAACCCATGGATATGGGATTCTGCATATGAGTTTTTAATATTACAAACTTTAGCTCAAAATCAACTTTTGTTTGCTATTTTTATGTTTAATCTTGTATGTAGTAGATTTTATGTACTGTTATAAGTTAATTGATATCTTTGTTTTAAGTAGAAAATAAAATATGAAAAAATGAATAGAAGTCGGAATCGGTTTTGGAACTAACAAAACAAATTCCAAGTTAGAAATAGACATGAGATTGTTTTTTAAAAACTGGAATGGGTTGGGGTCCAACTGGTCTAAGTTGAGCTGGACTTTTCTAGTGAGTGTTTGGACAAACTATTATTAAATTATAAGCGGTCCTTACATGGTCCAAGCCGGGCTTTAAGCTTTCTATTACTTAATCCAAGCCTGACCCAGTATTAAAAGGCCCCAAATAATACGTGCAAACCGGACTCAAAGCAGGTTGGGCTTAGATTGGGCCTGGGCTGTTGCAGCCCATGAGCACTCATGCTAAAATGAACCTAAATACGCCACTACATGAATGAATGTAAATGGACCGGAGCTGGGGAATTCCTAAATTCTTAGACATAGTGGAATTCCTGAATTCCCCTTGGGCTTGAGCATCCAAAAATTCCACAAAAATGCAAAGGGGGTGGAATTCCTGGATTCCCAAAGGTCAAAAGAGAACTTTCAAGTGGCTGGAATCCAGAAATGCTAAAGAAACAGGGCGGATCGTGTTGTGTCCGGAAATGGGGTGTCTAAACCTGAACCAACCCTCAAACTTGACTCATATACGACCTATATTTGACCGGCAAAATGGGTCGGGCCTTGCACGTTGACCGGCTCATGGCAAGGGCCATGCTGGGCCAGGGAGCTCTGGCATATGGCATGGCACAACCCAGTGCTTGGCCTCGGCACGACATGTATGGGCCTGGCCCCGTGCCTGGTCAATGGGATATGGGCCTTGCACTAAGGTAGGATAGGAATATGAGAATTATCTTTCCCAATATAGTATTATTTCATATGGGTATTAGCATGAATTAATATGGATAATGGTTCCTAAGATGGTAATCAATGCCATTACCCTTACTTTAATTGGTATTAGCGTTAGAAAGCTGCTCTTTCCTCCAACCAAATAGAATTATTACTTACCATATAAGGTTTTGCAATGGGAAGATACTCTTTTTGATCCACATGTAGCATTAAATATAAATTTTGACATTTAAAAAAGAAAGAAAGAAAGAGGCTTTTGGGCCGACACAGCCAAGCTCGTGTCCATGGGTCATGCTGGGCCGAGCCCCTGCCAACCTGGGCACGGCACAGTACGGCCCATGACATTTCACAGGCAGGCAAGCATGGCTGGGCCGGGCTCCAGACGGCCGTGCCGGGCCTAACATAGTTACACCTCTAGGTCCTATCAGTAACTGAAGATTGAGTCTGAGCCGATCACTATTGACATGACCCGAACCCAAACCCATTTCATCCCTATTGACTGATTTCATCCAATACATGGCCTAGATTGATTGTTGGCCCACTTTTGGTGTAATCAACAACAACCATTCTCTGTGTATTCTCCTTTACGAGGTCGTGTTTGGCAACAAATTCTTGAGAGAAAGTCTCACTTTCCACAATGTCAAGGAGAACTCAAGTTTGGCAATTGTAAATCTGGGAAAATTTGGACAAATGAAAATCTGAATTTATGAGGATTTTCAAGTCCAACCTCCTCCCATGGAATTTGAAAATCTTTACGTTTGTGGATTTTTACACCAAAACCATTTTTTCTCAACTATATACATCAATATGCACTAATATTCATGTAAAATCCTTAGCTATACAAATTCTCAATGAAGAATCTCTGCTGAAATGACAATGAGGAATCCTCATTGATTCCTCACATGTTCTCAAACATACTCTAAAGTGAGAGAAAAAAGATGAATTGACCATTACATTAGATTGTGTGGAGGGATGCCATGTGCCCAAAAATGGACTTATGACACAGATTTGGTTGCACTAGTCACAGCTTATTCAAGGGCTTCACATTTGTTTGTTATTAAAGTTGGTCACGACAAGTGGCAAGTTTCTAAGTTGGTCTACAACTGTAGTTTTGGCTTTAATTAAGACGTGGATGGATTGAAAATGGAGGTGGATTTTAAAAGGTTGGGCCGGCACTGATTGTGCTTATGATTGTTGGATAATGAGGGAAGATTAATTAGTTTAAGGTATTCACTAAACAAATAAGACACATGTTTGCATGATTTGTGGGGTTGATTTAGCTGAGGTTTGGTTTAAAGGGTTTCTTAAGATTAGATTATTTATGTTAATGGCAGCTTTGGAGAACTGTTTTATAATCACTAAATTTATCAGTTGGGAGCTGATTGTGAGTGGATGTTGAACTAATTGGGCCAGGCTTATTGGGCTTTGGTTTCTCTGGCCCACCCAGAACTATTTTTGGATGAACTGGGTCTGGGCATGACTTTTTAGGTAAGTGGGTTGAATGCAGGCCCAAATATTAGGCTCCATGAATAAACACTGGGTTTCCATAGTCTTCATCCTTGTCGGCCCAGCCCATCTTCAACTGTTGGTCCACATAGACTTGTTTACTTGATGACTCCTTAAAATAATGAATTACTTTGACTAATTGTCCACAAATCATAATATGGTCATCAATGAGCCCAACTAACTCATGAGCTTTTCTGGGTGAACTCAGTGGGCTCATGCCCAAGATCATTTTTTATAGTCTCGAGCTAAAGCTAAAGCCTACTTTACAGGCCCGGGTTGAAAAATGTGCTTAGCTTGAGCAAGTCTCTAATCAACTCAACTCAACTCCACTCCAAAAAAGCTCAAAAAAAAAAGTGGCACAACTATCTATTTGATGGCTTCATGTGTCAATATTGTAGGGCCCACATTCAATGGTCCAAAATGCCGGCCTAATGTGGGCCCACCATGAGTGGGATTTTCTTAACAATAGCCCACATGACTTCATCCTACAATCTATTGATGTTAGGCCATTTTTCCCCTTCTTGTGAGGGAATTGTCAAGTTTCAACTAAAGTGATCCTTTTATCAGTCTTCTCTTGGCAATGGTGAAAGTAACCTTGATTAGAAGAAGGGCCTGTTAGCCTTGCCCTTTGATTGGATGGGACACTGGAGTCAAGATCAGATGACCAAAAGTCAATACATGCCAAAGCTATCCAGTCCTAGAAATTTATAGCAGTTGAAGAAACTGGTTTTATCCAATATAATCTTCCAAATACTTGTACTGTTTGGTTTCGTCTTTTTCATTTGAATCTTTTACCTAGAGCCTAAAAATATAGATAACTTGAAGGATAAGATACATTGGTGAAAAGCTTATATCCATGAGAAAAGATCCCATCTTGACTGTGTTGCATTTGTATGATTATTTTTCATTTCACAAGCAATCTTCCCTAGTGAAGAGAAGAGGGTCCATAGGTTTAGGACTTTGGCCAATGTTGTTATCTTTATGTCGTCTGTTCGTCAATGTCTTGTCCCAATTATATGCTATGTGATTTCAATGAATCATGGGCAGATCTTTAAATATATTGCACTTCTTTATATTTATTCTAACCACTTCTATCAATGTTTTCTTTTACCTACTCATTTTTTATGAGAGACCATCAACACACATGAAGGAAAAGACTTTTTCACATTGATGCCGCTCTTGGCTGTAATCTTTATGTTAAGCTGAAATATGGATTACAGATTGGTATTTTGATTTTTTTTCTCTGTTTCTTATGAATGAAATAATTGGAAAAAAAAAAAAAGCTAAATTTTTTATGTGTGATTTTTCTTTTGTACACTTCTTTGGTACGAATAATTCTCGTTCGCAATTTTTTTACTTTCGGAGGCACACAATATCATTATGCTAATAGGTCAATGAGCCCTACAACCTCTAATTACGTTTATTTTTTGAAATTCAACTTTAAAGGGAATAGCTTTAACAAAGAAAAACAAAAAACACACTTGGAAGGGAATATGTTTTTGCCCCTTCCAACAAGCAACATATCAGACGTAGATGACCAAACCCAGCGGTTTGTACGGGTATCAAGATTACTGTACACGTCGTGACCACGATGCAAGGTATGTGGCACCCCACACTCCTCTAACGACTTTGTTTTGGTAAAACGACTTGACCTTGAACAAAAGCCACAGCTGGCCCTTCTAGTTTTGTCTCCAACAGAAGAAATATAACAGGATCCTCAGCCTCAGTACCTACCTACTTACCTACCATTGGGACATTTGATCATGTCATGTCTCAAGTCTTACCCTAACAAAGACTCCTTGGATTTCTTAGAATTTTGAAAGACTCTGCAAGTGATTTAGGCCCTGTGAATATTTGAAAAAATTGAGCCTAGCTATCATCAAATAGAAGAGTGTATGAAGTGGTCTTTTGCTTGAACTTAGACTTGTTTGGTTGGATGGATTGGACTCATAAGAGGAAAAATTAAAAGAAACCATGCTATAATAACCTTAAGGGGTTGGTTGAGTGGTTATAATCATAGTTCGGAGTTAGAGGTCTTGATATCGACTCCTAGTTTCCCCTTCTTCAGGAATCGAAGGTTGAGTCCACTAGTACTACCACCTTAGGGCCGGTGTTTATCAGGCTTCCCTCTAAGCTCGGACGGGTTTGTCCAAAAAAAAAAGAAAGCATGCTATGGCTATTCCTGGCTTCTTTTTTTTTTTTTTTTTTTTAACGGAGGGTTCCCAATCCTTTGGATTGGATTATTTCCTCCAGGCCCAGAGAGAAGTCAGGTAAAACCCCTGTGGCCCCTACGTGGTAGCACAAGTGGATTCAACTTTTGGTTTTTGAAGAGGGAGGAACAAGGAGTTGATACCAGGACCTCTAGCTCCGAAAGAGAAAGAAACCATGGTCCTGACCACTCAGCCAACCCCTTGGGGTTGCTATTTCAAGCTTTAGGTGTCATAAATCTTAACATGTTTTGATTGTCTTTTCAATTTTACTAAATATCATAATATTATTTGTTTGATCTAAATCTAATTTCCTTTTCTTTTGTCAAATCTGATGGAGTAGTGATCAATTGAAGTGCAAACTAGCCAGAAAATATCCTACTTAAATATGCAAGATATATGAGTAAAATAGCAGCATATATATATATATATATTTTGGTTTTTGTAATTTCTTGATCTATGGTCATGAAAAAAGGAGAGACCCTTTTTATAAAAAGTTGTGGAAAATGGAATTCTCAAAAACCTCCAAACTTGTGGCTTTCTAAAGTGCTGCATAACAGGAAAAAATTCATTCTACAATCACTTTATCTTAAAGCATGGTCGGCAAAAACTTGATTAAAACTTCATTCTACATCAACAGCTGAGGAGACTATGGATTTCTTTTTCAATGTGAGACTAAAAGATTTCTGTGGCTGAGAATGAGAACCCTGTAATTCCTTTATTGGAAGGAGTCCCTTGTCTTGAGAATTGAGATATACCCAATAAGGCCACTGCATCATTGAACAAAGAATCTGTCTCATTTGTCCCTCTTCCACTTCTCCAGGTCTACATGTTATCTGCTAACAGTATATATGAATCACATGAGTGAATGAAATCTGAAAAGCTCTCATTCCCACCATCCACTATTCATCTCTTCCTTTTTTGACCATGGAAAGTACCTGTTTCTGTCGTGCACGTCGTTCACCCGCACGTGCAAGAACCAGGTAGGTACATTTCCACACTGATGTAAGCTTTTAATCAACCAATACCAACTCCCCCTTAACAAAATACCAAACACATTGTCACAGATAGTGACACTCCCCATTTTCTAATTTTACAACTAATCATTTCATCTACTTAATTAATTTTTGATAATCGCGTGCACAATTGATCAAGCATTTCATAATAATTTTATTATCGCTTGCTTAGTCACCCCGCCAAAATATTTAAAATTCTCAAAACTGTCTGATTCTTCTTCTTCTTCTTGTTTTTTTTTCCTTGCTTGGCTTATATATGATTCGTGGGGCGGCACTGTTTGAGGTTAATCAGTAGATTAAACCATGTTTTCTGGGGAAATATAAATAAGATATGGAGAATGGCCATATGGATTCCAAAGAGATCTTTCTCTTCCTTGGAGGGTAGCTGAAATCAGATTGGTGTTTAGGATTTCTTTTTCTAAGATATGTCTCTTTCGTGACCCGCCTGTCACATTAATAGAAAAAGATGCTTCTAATCAATGATGACTAAGGCTACTTGAGAATGGATTAGAATTCTGTGGTGGGTAAGTTCTGTAAATTTGCATCATTTGTTGATATGAAAGAAAGAAGCAATTAATTTGAAAAAGGAAACACTGCTTTTTGACTTTTAACCAAGCAGGGAAAAAGAAAGATGCCTATAAGATGGGTGAGCAGTTAAATATAATGCTAATGATTGTTTAATAGGAGAAGAGAACATGGTTTTTTTTTGAAGAAACTGACTAAAAGTGGATTTTTATGTTCCCAAAATTAATATGGTTAGCTTTTTTTTTTTTTTTTTTTGGTATTTTGCACTTCCTCTGTTCTTTTACAAACATAAGTTGGAAAAAAGGGTCTAATAGGGATCTTTTAAATGGGTTGGAAACAGAATTTGGCAACTATTAACCATAAACCATGTTCTATAGCTAATTTTATTCAACTGCCAGATGAATAATCTAGTAACTTAGCCAGCTGATACTGGTCAATGTGAACTTCTGAAGTCTTTTCAATGGGAACTATGCATATAGGTCCGTGGATACTCACAAGTTCATAAAGAGACTAGAAATTGGAAAATCACAGACCATCCCTAGCAAAACAAAGCAGCTGTACTCATGTAAAAGATGTTCAGATAAGAAGCTAAGGACCATCTGATTTAGAGTGGTCCTTATGCTGTGATCAATCACAGGAGGCCCCAAAATCAAAGGTTTAGGTCATGCAAAAGTCATGTGTATGGGCCTATTCTCCTGACTAAACTAGATAGTATCACCCATCATCACCCATCATAATAAGAAACTTCAAGAGTAATTTTTTAATCTAAATTATCTAATCAATCACTATTTTAAACCCACATATTCAACAAGAAATCTCAAATGATGTGGATCTCACTCATCCAATCATTGCTTCTTCCAAAATCTTGTAAGCTTTCCTGTTTCCTTTTTTTCTTTTTTCCTATGCTACTATTTACAAGACAGCTAAAAAAGCAGTTGTTGCAAAACAATATCACAGGAGAAATCATATCATTATTAATATGTGATGAAAGGGGAAGATCTACTTTGAAGGGCACATTTGTCATTGTATGATCCTTAAATTCCTCTACTTGCAAGGTCTTGTTTGTCATTTCAAAAGGCACTTAGGAAAAAACAATGTGAAAAAGTAAGAAAAGTATAAGATATGTGTTTTTTTTTTCACAATCATTCCTACAATCACACATTTTGGACATTTGAACAGAAATAGATCTCACATGATATCAGATCTCACTTTCCATTCAATTGTTGCTTGCACCATCATATATAAGCAAAAGAAATCCTTTGAATGATACCAAAAACTAATATGTGAAACACAACGAGAAAAGAAAAAAAGGGTATGAGGACATCATAAAAGAAGAAAAGAGAGTTTGAATTTTGAGGCCATCAAGGACCCTCTTTTCCTTTCAGCAAACATGGGGTCCTCCCAGCCTCTCTACAGTGTCCTTTCTGTAAGCTATTTACAATAAAACGAAATGCGTAAATAACACTACTACTACTACACCAGATTGAATACTTCAAATCAAGATTACTGGAACAGAACAGGCAAAACTGTAATCCGATTCAAGCATACCCTGATTAGTGAAAAAATCATGTTTCAAGGCTCTTTCTCTCTTGATTCATCAATGACTGTGTCATTTAATGAGAACCCATCAAGGATATCACTCTCTGAGTCGATCTGTAGCTCTTTGAACATGGCCATCACTTGAATCATGGTGGGCCGCCGTAGAGGCCGGTCATCTAAGCAATCACAGGCTATCTTGAGGTACTGATAGAGCTCGGCCTCGCCAGATTTCTGCCCCGTGAGCTCAGGGTCAAATATTTCGCTAGCTCTCTTTTCTTTTACCAACTGCTTTGCCCATCCAACAAGGTTGTTGTCGCCAAATTCTGTTGGATCAATCGGTCTCTTGCCTGATAGGAGCTCTAGCAATATTACACCATAACTGTAGACATCGCCTTTTGTTGTGCACCGGAAACTTTGGTAGTATTCTGGCGGGACATACCCTGGAGTCCCAGCAAGGGTGCTCACACTTAGATGAGTGTCAAGAGCATTCATCAATCGGGCCATGCCAAAATCTGAGACACGAGCCTCCAAATTCTCATCAAGAAGAACATTGCTAGATTTCATATCCCTGTGAATTATGTGAGGAATGCAGCTATGGTGAAGGAATGCTAGTCCTCTGGCTGACCCAATCGCTATCTTCTTCCTTGCTGCCCAATCAAGCTTTGAAGTCCCCCCCTTGACTTTCCTATCATGGAGAACTGTCTCTAAGCTGCCCCATTTCATGTACTCATATACAAGTAGTCTCTCCTCACCAATCTTGCAATAGCCCAACAATGGGACAAGGTTGCGGTGTTTGATCTTGCCAATTGTCTCCATCTCTGCTGTGAACTCGCGATCGCCCTGACCTGTGACACGGACCAACTTCTTGATCGCAACGGTGCACCCGTCTTTCAGGCACGCCTTGTAGACATCGCCAAACCCTCCAGACCCGATTAGGCTCTCTGAGCTGAAACCATTGGTGGCTTCGAGCAAGTGAGCAAAAGTCAGCTTCCTCAGAGGCTTCTCAAATGTTGCAACATTGATGCTTAGAGGCTCCAGAACGCCGGAAAGCTTCCAACTACTGCTACCGGATGTTGGGAGACTTTCTACGTACTGCTCTCTTTGCTCTTCTGATTTCTGGAACTTCTTCATCCGATACAACGCAAATGTGAGTGTAAAGATAGAGAGAAGAGAGATGGCAATGCCAATCACCACACTCCCAGCCATTGACTGCCTTCTCCGCCCAGAACTTGAATTCCCAGAATGGGTTTTGGGAGATGAACCGCAAGGAGGCAAGGGGACCCCACAGAGGCCGGAATTGTTCTCATATCTTGATTCTGGAAATGTCATGAGCTGGCCGGAGGAAGGGATTTGGCCGGTGAGGTGATTGTTTGATACATCGAGATCACTGAGGAATGAGAGTGTCCCCAATGCCCCTGGAATGATTCCTTCAAGACTGTTGTGAGAGAGATCAAGAACACCGATCGCTTTCAGTCCTCCAAAGCTATCTGGGATGCTTCCTGTCAGGTTGTTGTGCCCCAAATTTAACACCTGAAGATAAGACATTGATCCATAGCTCCCTGGGATCGTGCCAGAGAGTGAATTGTAGGAGAGATCAAGATAGATCATGCTGCCATTGCCTTGAAATGAATAAACTGTCGTCCCAGTGTAGATCCTCGTTGATGGGCATGAATGCACCATTGGATAAACGTCTAGCCGCTCTGTTCGAATCCCTTCAAATTCGAGTAGTCCTCCAGCACCTCGACAAGCCGTTCCCCCCTCATTTCTAACGAACGCAAACTGCTTTCCAGACACCACTCCAGGAATAATCTTTCCAGCCTGATTGGAAAGTGAGGGTGGGATGGTTCCTATCAGTGCATTGCTGTTCAGATCAAGCCAGATAAGGTTTTGGCAGTCTCCAAGCTCTGGTGGAATCTCCCCAGTAAGAGAATTGTTACCTAATTGAAGAATTGCGAGGTTCTTGAGTTCGCCAATCCCGACCGGTATTTCTCCAGTGAGACGGTTGCTGGAAAGAGAGACCCATATCAGCTTTGTGCACTTGGTGAGCGACGAAGGGATCACGCCTGATATAAGATTATTGTTGAGGATCAGTGACTCTAACCTCACTCCATTTGAGCAGAGGGTATCTGGTATTGGGCCCTCAAGCTGATTAGCCCAAAGGACTAAATCAGTTAGCTGTGGAAGCTCCCATACTGCTGAAGGAATTGTGCCGCTTAAATTGTTGAAGCTGAGATCTACTGTACTCAGGTTCTTGCAGTTCCCAAGCTCCTCAGACACAGACCCAGAAAAGAAATTATCAGCAAGGAAGATTTTCTGCAGAGAAACGAAAGACGAGCAGAACCCAGGTGGGATATTGCCAGAAAAATTGTTGGAGCTGAGATCAAGAACTTCCAATTGAGTACAGCTCTTCAAATACAGAGGAACAGGTCCTGTTAAGTTATTGAAAGCAAGGGAGAGGGCCTTCAAAGAGGAGAGAGTGCCGATAGTAGAGAGATCACCCGAAAGCTGATTGCGGCCTAGATTCAAAATTTCAAGAGAAGTACACGAGTTGAATGTGGAAGGTAACCCACCAGAGATTAGGTTGTCGGAGAGGTCTAGCTCACGCAGAGTCCCACAAATCCGGCTCATTTCATTCGGAATCACACCGGAAAACTGGTTTCTAGCCAGAAACAGCTCTTGCAAATTGCTGAGACTTCCTAACAAAGAGGCCGGTACCTTCTCCTCAAATGCATTGTGGCCGAGGTCGAGCTTCTCAAGCCGCAGGCAATTCGCAATACTGGTGGATGATCCAATGCTGGAGAGGCTGTTATAGGACAGATCAAGAACAGTGAGATTGCTGCACACGCCAAATTCGAATTCTGCGAATTTGCCGGTGAAGTTGTTGTGAGAGAGGTCTAGATGTTGAATAGACTCCACAGCCAACCCCGACAAGAAATCTATCGGAATCCCTCCGGAGAACTGATTGCAGGAAAGATCAACAACCTGAAGACTCCCACAAGTGGTGGAGATCTTCCCCAACCGACCGGAAAGCTTGTTATCGGATAAATTGAGCAGATTCAAGCCTCCACAGTTGGACAGGGAGTAATTGAGCAGCCCCTCATCAGCAATTTTATTGCGAGAGAGGTCGAGCACCTGAATCGATTGGCTGAATGGATAGAAACCCCCGGGAATGAAATTATGGGAGACGTTGAGTGAAATGAGGCGGTTGCAGGGGAGGAGAAATCCTCCCGAAATCGCGTCGGAGAAGTTGTTCTTGGAGAGATCAACAGCCTCAAAGCTGCATGGGAGAGGAGAAGCTCCGCTGCTGCTGTGAGAGAGATTGCCATAGAAGGAATTCCCTCTCAAAGTAAGGTTCCTAAGATTCTCCACAGCCATTAAGTGCTCGATTTGAAGGCGACCCACAAGACCATACCCGCTCAAATCGAGCCCCACCACCCGTTCTCCCTGCTGCGAGCAGATCACGCCCTTCCACGAGCAAACATTCGAGGCAGAACCCAAATCCCAATTGCCCAGAACCACTTCTGGATCGCTCTCAATCGAAGAATCTTTAAATGCAATCAAGGCCTCCACGTCGCTAAGCAGCGTAGCCTTAGCGCCCTCCACCGACCAAGAACGTGATGCTATCGATGCGAGAAACACCAGAAGACCCAAGAATTCTAGACCCCCCAAAACCGCCATTCTCCAATCGAAAATAGACTTACAGATTTCCCTCTATAGTAGCTCTAACCCTTTTCTCCTCTGTTTTTGCATTTGCACACACAAGTAGCCTTCTATCTGGCAAAAAATCGCAACCCCAGTTCTCATATCAAACCCATTTCTAAAAAAGACAAGAAATAAGAAAGCTTTTGAAGAAGAAGAAGAAGAACGAACCTTTCAAAATTTCTGAGCTTTTCTTCTATTCCTTTCTCCTCTTCATCTCTGCATTCCCCACTTCTCAAAACCAAATAAAAGATGATAAAAACAGGAATTCCTCTTCTTCCCTCACTTGAAACCACGATTTCAGAAAAACCCAAGTATCAGAACCCCTCTCCCACAGCTAAGTCCCCTTGTCTGCATTTCGGAGGCTGCAACCCAAGAACCGATTTTTACTGCAAATCACCATCGAAAAATCTTCAACTTCAACACAAAAACAGTTGCATGACAGAGAAAAAGAAAACACGACAGAGACTTAGAGCCGAGCATGACCTCACCTTTCTCCCGATCTGCTCCAAGTCCAGTTAAAAATCAACGCCTCAGATTTTCGAATCAAAGTCAAGAACGCTTCTCCGAATCTCCTTAGAAGCTGCTTCCGCCGAAACGGTGGCGTGCACGTCAAAACAAACACGTATCGGATCGGTACCGTACCGGAACGCGAGTTTTATAGCTTTCAATCGTCCAGAGAGACTGACAGAGACAGAAGCTGGAGAAAGAGAAGAGAAGAGAAGAAAAAGGGGAATAGAATACAGACAAGTTGCCGAGAGCGGGGAGGGTGAAGAAAATCGAGATTTTCATTTCCTCTTTTTTCTTTTCCCTGCTTTCGTATTTCCCGTTTTCCTATTTTCCATCAGTCTTTGGTCAAACTTTGGATTTGATTCTTCGACGTTGCCTTTTTGGCTCTCTCTTTCAATTGGCTTTTCTTTTAGGACACCTAAACTGCAGGAGCATGTGAAGTTATCTACTCTTTTGATCATGCTATTATTGAAATGATTGAAATGAAGTTGGGCACTTGATCACTAATTCATATGGACGGACCATTCTTAACATTTTCCCCCTTGCATTTCAAGAATAGACCATTGGATTGATTTTTTGATATAAAATTATTAACTTGTAGGCTTTGGACTAAAAATTAAGATAATTTGATGGGTCTGAAATTATAAACAAGTATATTTAGATCTTTCAATTCCAAACAATCGGTGTATGATGAGCCCGTGTATGAACTTTTAGCTCTAATTTCGATTTAATAGCTCAATTATGATGCAATCAACCTTATGACTCACCCTTATCGGTAATAAGTAGGTTCAAGAGTCCGGATCCCCTGCTTTAACCAAAACAAGGAAACCCTATTTCAACTTATCCCTATGAGCCATTAATATAAAATGTTATCTTTATTGTTTTCTTCATTTTTAAAAAACAAAAGCAATTGAAAGCGTGCAGTTAGCTGACATCATATTTTATATAGGTGGCGTTTGAAGATTGGCTGAAATAATGTTTTTCTATTTTGTTGAAACATGAATCCATAGCTCGATTTGATTGATGTGGTCCATTTGTTACAAGGGTGAATTGTGAAAACATAGATCAAAATATTCAAATTAGGTTGAGATCATGGAGAGTACAATTCCAAATTAGTGCTATGGACCACTGCACCGGCCATTGTGCATTATTTTATGAATTTTGTTTTCTTTTTCCTTGGCGTGTATTTGGGGACTCTTTTAGGCTAATTTTATATTTTTTTCCCTCCCTTCTCCTCAAAAGAGGAATCCGACACGGCCCTCGGTCCATGGAGGGACCTACAGCATAAAAGCCCTTGGATTTCATCACAAATTACAAACAACACCCTTCCTTGTCAGCCATGGCACCTCTGCCTCCTCTAATTATTTTAGCTTTTTTTTTTGCTACCAAGATTACTCGAAATAGTCAATACTAGTATCTTATTGGGCCTGTGCCAACTTCAATAAAAATTGCTATTCTCAAGAAAACTTGCAACAACAGATCCCAACCATCTATTTCTTTCAATGGTTAGATTCACTGATTGTGGTGGGACACACTTTGATGAACATAGCAAACGTCTCTCTTTTCTGACTCTTCTTTGATTATGTTATCAAATGGAATAGTCAACAATTCTTGTTTATATTTTATTATCATCTTCTATGATAAAACTAAGAAGAAGATGAGAATATATTGAGTCCTGTATACTCTTCATCACCATCTATGCAATGGGTTTTTTTTAATTTCTCCTTTTTTTTCAACATTGTGTTTCTTTATATCCATTTGCATCAAAATGGTCATTATTAAATTATAGAAACCTGATATTGGTATGTTTTGGAGGAATATTGGGAGTATTTGTTCTGTAATTATGCATATAATCTAAATTGTCCTTTCTTATTGTCTTGGTACGGCAATCTATGGTACTTGGATACTTGAAGCTAGGTTTGTTTTGTCCAATACTTCAATTTTATGTGTTAAAAGTCATGATCACACCATGTTGATGTTAGTGGGTGAGAATGCATGCGCAAAACATAATTTGAAATACACAATAATGATCTATGTGTATGATATTGTACATTTGATATATATATATATATGTCTTGTTTTTATTGTACCATTTCAAAGTAAGACATGTGGCATTTGAAACTCATTGCCGGAATCAAACAGTTATCAGTCTCAAATTGGCTATTTAGTATACTTAAATAATATTTCTACCCTCCTAATAGAAAACCATGAACCCTGATTTTCAACCCTAAATTTATGACTTTTTTGTTACATGAGAGGCTAATGGATAGATCTCACCATTTTATATATTCGTAGTGACATATAGAATCAATTACCATGAAAGAACAGATGAAAGTAGAAAAAAGTACAATTCATTCGAAAACTAACTAGAAAGAATGATTAAATGAAATTTATATAGCTAATACAATACAATTACGGGTCAAACATCTGATAATAGAATAGTCTCAACGGATAAAAATATCACGATACATTCATATTTTAAAATGATGATGATGATGATGATGATAATGATGTACCTATTTAGATATAAATTGATGCAGGCCGGACTTGATTTGGTGTGGGTGCATATATTCTATTAAACCATATATTTTAAAATTAAAATTACATCAAACCAGTCAATGCATCAATCCATTCCACCTATAGAGCCCCCCACTTTGTCTCAATTTTCTCCCTCACTAAAGAAATTCAAGTTTGGGAAAGCGATATATGAACGTATCACAAGCGTACTAACATGCCACGTGTCATGATTTTTTTCAAAATTTTCCAAAATCTACAGAAATGATCGTGCTGGTGGTGTACTGGATTGCACTGCTGCCCCCACGTGCACTCACTTCTTAAACAACCTCGTTCACCGCCCATTTTTGTTGAATTTCGGGGCGCCGAGGGGCAGTTTCGTACTTTCCAATCTCAAAAACGTCGCGTTCGTTGGTGGGTTTCTTTGTCAATACGTCAGAATCGCCAATTCCTCGCGAGGGGGCCTCGTTATGTAGATTCCCTCCCAGGCCCCGGTTTTCCAGATTTTACGCTAGCAAACAGCGGAATCCTCGCAATCTCGGCGATTTTTGGGCCGTACGAAAATCAATCAATCGACAGGGACTTCGAGAAGAAGTAGAAGCAGAAAGAGAGAGGCTTTATCCGCACAGGACACTTGTTGTTGGCTCTTTTGTGCACGAGCGGTTCAAGTCGTCCTCTTCTGAGTCCTCTCCACCTTCTTTTCTCTCTCCGTCTTCCTATCTCTCTTCTCGCGCCTTATGATCGGTTTGGATGTACGGTATATTACTGTATATTAAGGTAGAACATCAAATCAAAAGTAAATAAAATATAAAATATTATAATAATTTTTTATTTTTAATTGTTTCATATGAAATCTTTTTTAATTTTTGTGTATGGAAAAATAAATTTTTTTGGGGGCTTTAGTCGCAGGTCCTCAACTTATGACTTTAATGCAAATAGTCTACAAAAAAAAGTTATACAGCTAAAGGTCCCTCTCACACTATTTCATTTTTAATTGTTTCACATGAAATCTTTTTTAATTTTTGTGTATGGAAAAATAAAATTTTTTGGGGGCTTTAGTCGCAGGTCCTCCACTTATGACTTTAATGCAAATAGTCCACAAAAAAAAGTTATACAGTTAAAGGTCCCTCTCACACTATCTCATACCTAAAATGTCTAATTTATCATTTCTTTAAATCATATCCCATATCTCATGATTGGTGGGATATCCCATTAATAATGGTCAACTATTAACGATTAATGTAATCTCATTAATTAGATTTTCAAATAAATTCTAAAAACACACAAATAAATTTCAAAATAACTCAAATAAATTTTAAAAAATACAATAATTTCAAAAAACGAAATAATTTTAAAAAATAGCAATAAATTTCAAAAGAACGCAGATAAATTTCAAAAGATGCAAATAAGTTTTAAAAGATCCAACCAAATTTTAGAAAATATAAATAAATTTCAAAAGACTCAAATAAATCTAAGAAGATCCAAAGAAAATTCAAAACATGCAAATAAATTTCAAAAGACGCAAATGAATTTCAAAGGATGCAAATAAAATTCAAAATACGTAAATAGAATTAAAAAATGTAAATAAATTTTAAAAAACACAAATACATTTGCAAAACTAAGATAAATCAATTTTCCAAATTTCAGAATTTTTTTTTAAAAACTCAAGTATTTTTGTCAAAACTCAATTAAAATTATTACAAAAAATATAAATAAATTTTAAAAGACACAAATAAAAATAGGAAACACAAATAGATCTAAGAAAATACAAATAAATTTGTCAAAAAAAAAGAAATATTTGTTCAAAAACTCAATTAAGATTTTCAAAATGGAGATAAATTTGACAGAAATTCGGCTATAGTTTTAAAAAAATCAAATAAATTTGCCAAAAACTCAGATAGATTTTTTCAGAACTCAGATAAATTTGTTTCAAAACTCAGCTAAATAGTGAAAAACTCATATATATTTGTTCAGAACTGAGATAAATTTGATAGAAACTCAGCTAAATTTGATAAAAATACAGATAAATTTAACAGAAACTCTGCTAAATTTGATAAAAACTCAGATAAATTTGATAGATACTCAACTCAATTTGACAAAAAATAAGATAAGTTCCATTCTCAGTAAAGCCTACAACTAAGTTCTTCTCTCTCCTTTCCCTCACCTTTCCTCACTCTCTATCCAATTCGATGGTCAACAATAAAAGGGCATTCATTCACCGATTTCTCTGCATTCCACAGCAGAATACCTCCAGATCTGTTATCTCTCACCCCAGATCTTCCTTGCACGTGAGTTTTTCCTTCGATTGCACTGGTTTTTCAACGAATACCAGATTTTTTACTGGTAGATGTATTTCCCGGCGAGAACCGTCATCTTTCGGATTCTTCTACCTTAACAATCTGATTGGACCTTTTCTGTTCCTTTTTGTCTTAGACCAAAATTCCACCTAAATCCTTGATCGGTGTGGCCTTGCACCAGAACGAATTTTTGTTCTTGCAAATCCAATATGCGTGGCCCACCTCGATCTGGCTGTTTTGCTCTGATCGACGGGTATGCAAATCTTGGTAATGATTTCTCCAGAACGACGGGTGCAGCCTATTGCTCTTTCTCTGATTCAAATTAGAGAACCAGACAAACTTGATCGATGGGTCTGCAAATCTCGGTAATGATTTCTCCGGAATGATGGGTGCGGCCCACTGCTCCTTTTCTGATTTGAATCAGAGAACCAGACGAACTTGAAATCCTTGCCGCCCTTCATTTTTCTTCCTCTTCTCCAATCGTCACCGACGATTAACAAGAAAGAACAACAAGGAATGAGGGAGAATGGAAGATTTGAAAGCGGGAAGAAGAAGAAGAAGGAGAATGGGTTCTTTTGGCTAGTAGAGATCGAGAGAAGTTAAGAACGAGGGAGAATACAAGATTTGAAATTTTAAATTTCAAAAATTTATGCCAAAACGGTTGTAAGGGCAAATTAGTCCTGAAAAGATGAAATTGTGTGGATATAAGGACCTCTGGCTGCAAACAGTCTAGTTGCTTTGACCAAAATCCTTAAAAAGAATTCACCTGGACTGGAGGCTGGAAACATTCAATTTTAGGGATCTTTCGCTAATTATCTCAATTTTTTTTTTGTCTTTTAGTGAAAAAATGATGTTGTTTTTTTGACTTTTTGTAAAAAATTCGGAGGAAACTTTAAAATTGTTGACATGACCCTTATTTCTTTTCTTGATTCACTTTACTTCACTTTAACTAATTAATTGCCAAATACACCTTTAGATTGGTAATCACAAAAATAGACACTTTAGGTAAGGTTTATTATTTTTATTTTATTTTTTTAATGGGAATGTGACCACATTAATTGGGTGGTCCTGATGAGTGAGCACGTGTGGGGGAGGAAGTGTACAGTTGGTAGAGTGGGGTCCATGTGTCACCGTATTTGGAATGGTCCACCAATTGGCCTGCATTAGCTATTAGGGTTGAAATGTACATTTTGGTCAGAATCAGTTCAGTTTGATTGAATTGGTGATTGATACTGCCCCCCACCCCCCCCATTTGAAAGGTCTGTACATTTTTTTCTGTAGTTTTATTTTGTGAGTCCATCATGCACTTTTTTTTTTAAAACCAAAGTTTAGTGTGGGGAATGAGGCAAGTATGGAAGTCTAGGGAAATATTATCACTATTGCATTCTAATTTAAGCTAATGTCGTATTCCCATTTTTGGTCCAAGGCCACCACTTAATTTAGGAAATGTAAATACAGCTGTTGTGCAGAAGGGAGTGATTGCCAAGCATTACCTGTTTTGGGTTTGACTACTTGGGTTCGGTCTTGACTATATTGGATGATGAGTTAGCCTACCTTGAAGAACAACACTTGACATGGCCCACATCTCAGAATAGGCTTTCCAGTCAAAGTTCATTGTTAGATTGCTATTCCAAACCAGAAAATCTTGATTGCTATGATTCATATCACTGGTCAATATCTCATTATTCATAATATTTAGGTCATGTTGCTTGCACTAAAATACATAAAAATTAAATATGTCGGGTGGTTGAAAATAAAAATTAAAGGCAACTTTTTTAAAAATAAGCATCAAATAATAACTATTTTAGATTTTATTTTTTCTAAAAGAAAATGTTATTTGATATTCAGTTTTGAAAACCCACCTTTAATCTTCATGTTCCACTATCCCATTCATTCAATTCCTATAAATTCTGTTGTAAACATATAAGAACTTAATGATCTAAAGGATTTTGGCTCAAGGTCTCTTTTTGAATGGGAAGCACTCTCACACACACACACACTATTCCAAGCATAGTTATTAATTTCGTTTCGGCCGAAATGGCCAAAATCAAAACTTTTCGATTTGAATTTCGGTTAATATCAGCTGAAATTCAAAATTTTGGCCGATTTTGACCGAAATTTGGGATTTTAGCCGAAATGTGACTTTTTGGCCGAAATGAAATTTTACATAATTAATTTTTTTTAAATTTTTTTTACACATATATATATATTTTGTATTTCTTATATTTTCACAAAATATAATTAAAAAAATACTATAATAAATGAAATCTATATTTATTACTTTTTCTATTTTTTACTTATATATGTATATATATTATGTTATATTTTTTCCGAAATGTAATTCCGAAAAGTTTCACCAAAATCTTAAACGACCGAAACTTTTCATTTTACAGGCCAGAGCAAAATGAGGTTCGAAACAATTTTAACAACTATGTTTCCAAGTGCCTCATTGTTTCTGCGGAAGGGATGTGTCTTAGCAACTAAAAGATTTCTGTCAAGATTCAAAATTTTAATGAATAAGATTTTTCAATCCATCCACATTACGAAACAAGATTTATCGCTAGGATACCACAAATATATCTTGATAGGAACATGGGCCAATCATACGGGTGACTTGAAATCAAAGCTTTGAAATTTAGCCTCATTTGAAAATTTGAAGATAAAAAAAGGAGTGGATACATAGATATCGACATGTACTATCCAAAACTTTCACTATTTTATCTTGACTTAAGATCAATTCCACTTAAACGAGCCCTTTTTTTAGACTACTTTCCTATACAAGATGTCAACAAGCAAGCTTGAAATAAACAATAGAATTTTCGAATGGCCTTGTCCAGTCAGCTTTAAAATTCAGGCCTGACAACACTAATGTTGAAACATTCAACTCACACTTCACTCGACTCACCTTGATACACTTGAGTGACTGAGTCCACTCAACTTGAAAGAGACCGAGTCAAGAGAGTTTACCAGAGGCCAAAACTGCCTCCTTCCTATCAAGGGAGAAGCAGGGGCATTTGAGTAATTTCAAACGAAATCGGATAATATGGAAATGGGCCCCAGTAAACGAGTGTATTTATCATTCCGTCCGTGTGCAGATTCGTTGTCTAGTTTCTGACAGTACACGTGTCGGCTGTTGTCTCACTCTCTCTCTCATGTTTATTGTTGTACAAGATTGCTCGTGAGGACTTTGATGGTTTTCTGATTATTCAATAACGTACCGGTGCAAGGCCTGGGGACAGGTCCAGATACGTTACAACTACTCTCCCAGGAATTTAAATACACATGAGGAATTTATCCACCATGATCTTAGAAAAATGAAGAGTATTTTCTTATATGCGATTTAATAAGGATCCAACTTTGGCGGACACACCCATTGGACATCAGTTAGCTTCAAAAATTATAACAAAAATTTTAAATTTGCTTCAAAGAGTTACTTAAAAATCTTATGTTAGTCTTCAAAACCAACATGAAAATCTTGAATTTATTATAAAAATCCAATTGTCTATTTGGGCCCTCACTCATTCAAATGAAAATTTTAGGTCCGCCACTGCATTATATATAAATATATATGTGGGACCTAGCTATCTTTCATATGCACCATTGACATGAGAGGAGGTTATAGTAAATATTCAAAAGTGTGAGATGATGGGCAGTTGATAAAATCACTAAATAATGAATGGTTGGATCCTCCTTGGATGAGTAATCCTTTCATAGCATCTTTGCTGCAATACTAAAATTTAAAATATAAACTATTTTTACTGTTTAGGTGAGTTGGAACTATAATATAACATGTGGTATTATGGTTTAAGGTAGATAAATGTGTGTGTGTGTGTGTTATTTTGATGATATGTTAAGCACTGTGTTTAATGTAAATTTAGATAAGCCTTAGATTTTTGGTCCGTTTAAATGCATTAGGATCATAGGGCGAAGGGATGGAAAGATTTAGCTGTCTTGTGAGGATGTGAAAAAATTTAGCATATTATCATTTGAATATCTTGATCTTTGGCTTTCAAATTTAAATAGCTTTATAATGTATTATATTTTAGATTTTCAATTCAAAATGAGTAGCAATTAGGGGGTGCAAATGTGTAGGATCCACGACAAAACTATGGTGGATCTGGATTTGGACCCAGGCTCCTTTTTATAATCCTATGGATCTTCAAGTCTTGATCCCTCACACGGACCTTTTTACGTACTGTATCTAGTTCTGACTTCTAGTTTACAAATGGATCCGATTTTGGATGAAATGCATATTGCATTCATATAATTGGGTAAAAGAGTATAAAGTAGTACTAGTAAATGGTATATGATTAAAGAAGTAAAGTATCTAGTTCTGACTTCTAGTTTACAAATGGATCCGATTTTGGATGAAATGCATATTGCATTCATATAATTGGGTAAAAGAGTATAAAGTAGTACTAGTAAATGGTATATGATTAAAGAAGTAAACTCTCAAACATGAATATAATAACGCAAGCTATATTTACTCTCAAAATCTATAAAAAAAATTATATGTGAATGTAATTGTCATTTATCTAGAACCTTGGATTGAAACATGATAATCCTGTTCCAGATCCGAATGTTTCGGATCTTATATGGATGATATGCATGGACCCAGATTCAAATTCAAACTTCCTACAGAACAAAAAAATCGGGTGCATGCCCGCTTTATTTGCAACTCTCCCACTTTTAATATCAGTAACATATTCTTTTTTTTATTGTTGAGTTCTTTACTACTCTCCCACTGTGAATAGGACTTGGAAAAGTCCTAGTAACTTAGTAGGTGGTAATACAATGAGTCTGGTCTTAAAATACGAAACTCATAGCTAATTCAGGGTAATCCTAAGGGGTTGGTCCAGTAGTCAAGACCGTGGTTCCTCACTCTTTTGGAGTTAAAGGTCTTGGTATTAACCCCCGGTACGTCCTTCTTCAGGAATCAAATATTGAATTCATAGGGGTATTTATCTAACTTCTCTCATGGCCTGGAGGGATTAATCCAACCCAAAAAGTTAGAAACCCCCCGATTGCACGAAAAAAAAAAAGCGCGCTAATCCAGCGTTGCCAATTGGGGTCCCCATTGCTTCAATAGATGATAATAAAATGAGATTGACTGTTTGATGAGTTAAATATGGATAGATTCGCTCACCCACGGCCACGTGGGACATGGGACTGGTTAATTCCAAGACCGTACGTTTGGCCAAAGGCTATTGTCATTTACAAGCTTGTGACAAGCAATCATAAATTTGTCATTTACAACCCATAATAGTTTAGTAGTAGCCAACCATTACCTACTGACATTAACAACTGAGTTAATGAATATGACATTACAAAAGCTTAAGTATATATAATTGATGCATATCACTCTCATCATGTCTGAAGTAAATGAAACAGATGAAATTAATAAATTGGTGGGTTTTCATGGAAATCTAGGATTTGATTTTCTTTTCATGCATGGAATTTTTAAATGTTTGGAAAACCACACCAGTGGAAATAGACTTCAGCCCAACAACCTTTGTGAAGAGAACCGCCCTAAACCAACAAGCTATTTCATGCATTCCATAGAATTTTGACTAACAATAGATTATTAAAATAAATTATTTTCATGGTAATTTACAATATTTTTAAAGAATATTTCTCCTTTTTTATTTCAAATGGAAATCTTGAACTTCAAACCCAAAATCTACCCCAATTGGGAGGTCGAGGGTTCAACCTTGGCCTTCCCACCAATTCTTCCATGTGTAAGTTTCTCTCCTCCCCTATGTGAGTTCCCTTCTCTTGGTATATTTTATGTTTGCGGGTTCTCTCCTTATATGTGTGAGCTTTTAAATCACTACTCTGAACTCAAACACGCATGAATGTTCCACAAGCCACATTTGCACATGTGAGATCCTCTCGAGTCTCTAAATATGCATGGGCTCGGGAGACGTGCTTTTGATCCTTTCCTCTCCTTTTTTATTTTATTTTATTTTATTCTAGCTTAAGAATTTTTAACTAGCTAAATCTCACTATATTCTATGAACATGTTTTTTATATGAAGACAGGACTATAGGAAGAGATGATTCGTTGATACAGGTGCTTTTGGTGCTATGTGAGTCTCCTCTCTCCTGTGATTAAAATACTATAGTAATGGAAAATGTTGGTTCTCAAATGGAATCGACTAAAGACAATGTATGTGGATGCATGAACTACAATGACACCCCCTACATGACTTTTATTTATTTATTTTTTCTCCACACTTGTTTTGTTGGATGGATCATGGTTGGCATGAATGTTGGTGCTCTTAGGACAATTTCATCAAAGTAAATGAATATAGGGCATGAATGTCTGAGCTTAGCTTCATGAAAGTAAAAGACAAAGCTTCATCTTTTACTTTCCCTCTATTTTAGTCTTTTCCATGAAAAAGTCCACAACTACACTAAATCTCGAAATGGGGAATCCTTAGTTTTAGTTTTGTAATTTTTCTACTTGGAAGTGTGAATCCGGGTCATTCTTTTTTTTGGTAGTATATTATCTAGGCCATTGGTATATCCAATGCATAAATATTGTCCATTGGAAAATGTCGGGATGTTTTCAACTTTGGGGTTGTGTCCGAATATTGTTGAGAAAATGTCAGGTAAAATAAATTAATTTTTTAAATAATTAACAATAAAGCATAAAATAACCTCGTCATGACAAGCTTTCTCATTTTCCTTGAGATGTAATTTTTATTACTCTAGCTAATTTCTTAAAATATCACATTAACATTATGAAGAAATTAATGTTTTTTGATGTATTCATAATAATATTTTGTTATTGTTAGTATATCTATGGTATCTGTGACACTAGATTCAACTGGCTAGGTAAGGTAGATGGGGACAGCCACATGCCTTAATAGTTTCTTCTATTACTTACCCTTTTTTTTTTGCTTGAGCTTGAGTAAGAGAGAAAATATCTTTTGTTTTCTTTTCACATGTCTCTCCCTTCTATTCAAGGGTAAAAAGGATATTATATGTTTTAATAATGATTTCTAGGGTTTGAAGGTTAGGGAAATGTATAGATTTCTAGTGCACCGGTTTTGATATATATATAAGTAGAGATGCAAATGGGTATCTGATTATTTAATTACTCGGAGGTTTTGACTCATAAAAGAAGGGTTTGAAACATTTTTTAGTTCTTGATTCATAAACGGGTCTAGATTCGAAACTCTATTTAGATTCTGATTAATAAACGGGTCTGATTCTTGTTCCATACAAGTTCCGACCTATGGACCTGGGACCCATAATATGAGTCTTGAATGTTGCAAAATGTAGTTTAAAATCGACCTTTGTTGACATTTTTATGTTTCATCCTAGAGGTAATAGAGTTGATGCGTTGTACTAAGTTGAATGATATCCTTATTTTTATAAAAAAATTTAAAAAAATAAAAAGAAGTAAGAACCAATTTTAAAACTAGATTTTGGTCCTCCAGTTGAACCCGGTTTCGAAACTGAATTCAAATCTATTGAAATGGTTTTGGACCAACAAAACAAACTTTTAGTTGGAACTGAATCCAAAACCGAAACTATTATTTAGAAATGAGTCCGGATCTAGAGTGGTTCCGACTTGGACTGTTTGTAACCTTACATGTAGATAGGCCATATTTCATTTATTTACAAATGTGTAGGAGATGTTTCAAAACCACCACACACACTGGAAGATCCTAAGTATCTTTGTTTGTTTCTTCTTCTTATCCCTTTTTTTTTTTCTTGTGATAGTAATTATGATAATCTTCTTTTTGAAACAGTCAAACTAAGCACTAAAATCTTCAGATTTGGTAGGTCTGAGAGAATTCCCCCCACCTTTGGCCAGCCACAACTATAGCATTGACCAAAGAAAAATGGGCACCTATGAATAGAAATTTGGGCATCACATATATTCAGAAAGAGATGTAAACAGAAATGGTGTGGATCAGGTCCATGACCCAGACAAAGTCCCAACTGTATTCAGTTGGGTCTGCAGGGTCCATTCTTAGGATCCATACCCAGATCTGGAAAAGTCAAATATATTAGTTGGAACTTAATCAAACCATTGATAAGGACTCCTGGGCTAATGGGTCCTGAACAAAAAGTTGAATGCAAGGCCTTCTATTTTGTGTTGAACCAGAGACTATGAAAAAAGTGATAGTTTAATTTCCATGGTCCCTAGCTTGAAGGTAAGGGGATGTACGTATGAGTAGGGTTAGAATGTCTAGGTGTGTGGCTATGCATAGGATGGTTGACAAGAGTGAGCATGCCTGCCACATTAGGTGAAGATGGTGATTGTAGTTTAAATGAAACAGACGCGTGGGTTTGGGATTTGGGGACACCAGCATTCATTCGTTCGTGCTTGTCTTAAGCTCCTCTCATTTCTGCTCTTTTTTTCACATGATATGCTCTCTCTTCTTCTTCTTCTTTTCTCTGTCTCTCTTTTCACTATTAAGTAATGCCGACAATTGGCTTAAATTAATCACTCTAGGTTCATACTATAAACCCCTAAGTTAATCCTGTATTATGTACCGGGTGTCTGTTTTACAATCATTCTTGATAATAATTCCATCTATTGGGAATTTCTGGTGACATGACACTGATTATCTCCCAACATATATCTGAAATTTTCCATTGGATTTGTGAATATCCAGAAAATTTAGCTTGTGAATTTGCACTCCTGGCTTATAATATTATTCAAAATATCTTAGCTTTCAAAATGCTTAAAGTCCTTTTACATTAGTGAATCAAGCTGGAAGACAATACTTAGAAAACTCAGATATCCTCCTGTGGAAATTCTTAGATATCCTGCGAACAAACATGTCCTTAAGTATGATAATTTTCTTAGCCATGATCACTAAACCACAGTGTGACCTTTCCATCTTTCATCCCCAACTAAATGCAAGGACGCCTAATTATTTTTCTTCTTCTGAAGTTCTAAAAGGATAGCCGGCTTAAATCTTTTGTCAGTAAGGTCAAAATGGATGCATGCCAATTGCTGGGGGAGGAGACACTTGACTTAGATTAGAAGTTCATTCATATCAAATTGATGATCAATATTGTTAAATTTAATCTCGAAATTTAACTTTCTTACAACCGTTACAAAAAAAAAAAAAAAAAATCAATTTTTCTTCATTGAATTTGAACGATTGCATCGAGTTGAAGAAAATCATGTTCTATAATCTTTCTTAAAATAAAAGCAATTATTATTAAATTGTTGAGTAACAATTTCAATAATGAAAAGTTTAGTTTCACTAGAAAAGTGAGCCTTGTGACCAAGAGGGAGGGGGGCCCACTCAGCCAATTGCATCGAAATCCTAATGCGTGTGAGTGGGTTTCACGGGATCACTTGGATGGTCTAAAATGCTGCTTAAGCTGCTTACTTTTTCTTCCTCTAATGGACAAGTAAACACAGCTTTTAAGATATTTAGAATGCTCTATCACTATGTTTTAGGGGCTCTCTCTTCCACTCCGAGAGAGTATAATAACTCATTCTCATTTGCTTTACTTACAGGTAACTTATATTTTAATTTTCTTATGCCCATGGACAACTAAACATATTGGGAGATTTTCAAAGATGAGCTTTCAGCGTCTCTCTCTCTCTCCATATAAATACTTAATATAACCATTAATTGCTTTACACAATGGAGACAAAATTATATAGTTTCTTATCTCTAGTGGACAATTAACAATGAATTTCCACATCTCTCTCTCTCTCTATATATATATATATATATCAATCTATAGTTTTTGCACATGGTACTTCTTGCCTTTTTGTTGTTTGTGAATAATGTCCTAAGAAATTGATATTAATGAGAGAAAATTCTTGTCTTAGGGTTTTTTATTTTTTTGGACACATTGTGATTCTTTTTCATTATTTGTAAATAACCACTTGAAAAACTGATGATTGTGAGAATTCCTGCCACTTGAAATGTTAACAAATCCCTTCGCTGCCAATCAGAATTTCCGGACATGTTTTAAGCATGTTTTGGTTGGTTTTAAAGACTAGAAATACCTTTAATTAATATCTTTTCAAGAAATGCAAGTTGTCTTTTGTTTTTTGGGAAAATAATACTATCTAACAAAATAAGGGTAGATCCAGGAATTCTTCCTTTGGGGGCCATTATATAGAAATAAAATTTTGGGAGGGTCGCATATAAATAATTGCATATAATTTTTAAAACATATAAGGGCTTTTTTCAAAACTTTGGGGGGTCATACGGGGTTTTCTGAACACTAAAAAAGTGCATATAATTTTTAAAGTGTTGTATCCAACATACACAGGAAAAGTGCATCAATGGAAATCCATGGATTTCCTGGATTTCCTTTTCTTGTACTCATGTATATTTTGAAAATTCCAACACACTAGCTACTTAGACAGGATAATACTCATCATCTATTTAGATTGTCAAGAAGATTAAGAGGCACAGCTAGACTATACTATAAGTAAATAACATCATGGAATCTCTTTATCCATAAATTGTACACCACTTTGCTCTTTCCCTTTATTCCAGGTTTAACCCTCTTGCTACACAAATACTATTTGGGTTATTTCAATGTTAGTAACCCATTTCTCAAGAAGTTAAAAACGGCCTCTTATCCTAGTGGTAAGAGGTGGCAATTCAACTGAGGGTTGTCGTGCCTCATCCGAAGTCTACTTCTCTCGCCAGAGGTCTCACTTATCTCACCAGAGGATTGGGTCCCACCACCCTAAGGTGGGTACCCAAAAAGAAGTGAAAAAATGGGAGCGGTAGGCCTTCGTTTGGTAAAATCACCTTCTCACGTCAAGTATTAAGTTTGAAAATCCAATTCTCATTTGCGTCATGGAATGAGAGAGCTTTTACTTTTTTCAGCCTACTTTTATTTAAGCCCCTTTTTCTTATTCTCTTTTCTACATCATGAGGCACACTTTTGACAAGTCAAAGCCAATTCACTTAGCCTCCCTTTTGAGTTCGCACTCAATCTAATTTAACACTTAACTATGATTGGATTCATATCACAAAAGGAGTCACGCTAGAAGCTATTATTAGATTTTGATGGGGCTTTAAGATTAGGAGAGAGCAAAAGAATAGAAAGAAATTCAAATCAAAGAACATGGAGGATGCCAAAGTCTCCTAAGGGCACATATTTTACCTCTATGATTTCACTGTGAAAACGCCAGGAAAAGTGCGATGCTTTTTCAACGGAGAAAAGTTTTCTCCTTTTGATGTCGAGGTTCTACTTACAAGGAAGCGTGTAAAAATGAGCTCCATTTTTCGTAGTTTTGAAAAAGACATTTCCTATGGGGGGTTGTGGGGTAAGATTTTTTTCGTTTTCATTAAAAAAGTTGTAGTCTGCATAATAAATATTCCGTGAACGCTATACAAACACGACCCATAAGTAATGGCATATGTAGTTAGTCTCAAACTCTATGTTCTCTAAAAAATCTGATGCATACATCCTCCAAATCTAGACTTCTTTTTTCAAAGAATTGCAAGCTTAATATGAGAACTTGGTCCGGGGTGGCACCTTTAACCACGGGGCGTAGCATGTCAACCATGGGCTTTAAACGGTGAGTCTCTGCTAGCCCGCGTCGAAAATATCCAAGTCCTAACCCTGCGCTTATAAGTCAAACTCCGTCTTATCTTAACATGAGACTTTTCAAAACCGTGTATTCCCCAAAACCGTAAGAACTCTAGAGTTAAGTGTGTAAGTGTGCTCGGGTGAGAGCAGTACTAGGATGATCGACATTCTGAGAAGTCCTTGCATGCGCACGTGGGCCAAAGCGGACAATTTTATGCAGAGTTTGGTGGGGCTGTGACCGTTGGTATCAGAGCCGATGACGACTCTATTTCGGGTGGAGGGGTATGTGAGAACTTGGTCCGGCTGACACGCTTAACCACCAGCCCTAGCGTGTCAACCACGAACTTCAAACGATGAGCTTCTGCTAGCTCCTATCGGAAATATCCAAGTCTTGACCCTGGACTTATAAGTCAAACTCCGTCTTTACTCAACACAAGGTCTTCTAAAATCATGCAGTTTTAGAAACTGTAAGAACTCTGGAGTTAGGATTTCATGTTGAATTGGACAGGGCTATGACACTTCTCAACCAGGCATATTGTATTGTAAGGAGGATATACAGACATCTCCATGGGGGTGCTCCATTGATGGATGGATGAGGCCAACCAAGATATATATATATATATATATATATATATATATAGAGAGAGAGAGAGAGAGAGAGAGAGAGAGAGAGAGAGAGAATTGATCAAATAATGAATGTTCAAAAAATACTTTTTATGTTCTAATTTAGAATGCAAGTCTGCAGCACTTAATATTGGCTGAACACAGTAAGTAGAATTCTAGTGTCTCTACTATGAATCTTCTCACTCCAAGAATCTAATAACAAAAAATAAAGATATTAGAGCAAATACGAGAAAATCATTCAGAAAGACACCGAAAAATTGAGAGCACTCCACTCTTCAATCCTTGGGAATTTCTTTGTGAGAACAAGAATAAAGAAAATAAAAAAAAATAAAAAAAATATGGTTTATCAGTTTACTTGTTGCATTTAAATATTTTCACATAGAATGAAGTCTTGAACACAATCTCAACCATCTAAATCTCTGGCACATGTTCAAATATGCCCCATCGAGCATTAAAATAAAATTAAAAAAAAAAAAGATAGAGAGAGACTAAAATACTCCTGAAGCTCATCATTACCCTGGAAGACTTTTTCGAAAGTGATTGGAGTTGCACAATTTACGTATACCCTTTAAAAAATGAAGAAATTTCACCAATGAAACTCTGCACAAAGGTTGTGCAAGATTTTCAACCTCCATCAACCACAAAAGTAAAAATATAGATATTAAAGGTTGCAATCAAAATTTAGTGTTTGCAGGTGAAAATCGCTCATGTTAACAATACCTTTGAGACCTGGAATTAGTCATGGTTTTAAGTAATTCAGTTTTGAATTATTTTTTATAACTTAAATTTGAACACACACATAAAATCTACCAATTTAAGTATACTTGAGATCATTAAAATTGAACCAATTCAACGCTTTCCACTAAAATTGAAGCAATTCAACGCTTTCTGGCCATTATTCGTGATGATGGATAGGAATGGTTACCTTGTTACTCTTCCAATGAAATCAAAGCTTGAGAGAAATGTCCACAAAAATGCTGCACCAGGGTTGTAGCTAGCCAAAAGGAAAAAATAGTTTTTGAATTAGAGGTTGCAGTTTCAAACTCGTGCTCACTTATTAAGGCTACTTGCCCAAGCAAAAGCCTAACTTACCTGGTGAGTGAGGGAGGCCGGGACTTTATGTGTCCGGAGAATAGTCGGTTTTCGAAGAGGCTGGACAACCTCATCCGCAAAGAAGAAGAAGCCATTTAGGGGAAAAAAGAAAAAAGAAAAGAAAATTCTATTTTCAATAAACTTTTTCCCTAGCAATCTAGTGATGTCAAAGTAATTATGAGCATACCAACTAAAAGATAAAAAGGAATTGCATTAAAATGTGAGAAAACAGATAAAAACCAGCTTGGTTGTAGGAACATGGAGATATAGTCAGAGGATTTCAAAAAATTTAGTCCATGCAGCAATTTTGGTGTTGGTGTTTCTGAAAATTTCTCATTAAGCAGAGGGATCATCTGACAATCTTTGATGAGAAATTTGAGATTCTTGAAAGCTCAAATTTTCATTATAAATATTGATATCAGCTGACAATCTTTGATGATAATAAATCCCTGATAGTTCAAATCCGTGTAAGAAATTCTGCATATCAATCAATCCTCCTTAAATGCTAGCTGAAGTGAATGGCTGGGAACAAAAGGTTTGAATAAGTACCAAATTCTATATATACTACAAACCCTGCAATTGCTGAATGGAGTCCAGGGCAATGCATCCAATTGTCTAATTCATGGCCCCAGTAGCATTGGATTGAAGTCGGGCTCAGAGTGGGGGCCCATGGGCCATAGCTCAGGCTAACTTTTCTCGCTCAATTATTAAATAGGCCGAGGCCTGATTCACTATATTCTTAAATGCCCAGTCTGGCCCAACATATTTAAAGACTACGGGTTATTTAGTTTATAAATGGGCTGGGACTTAAATTGATTTTTAGACCCATTGGCTTGATCTGGGCCGAAACATTAGCCCTGATAACTATATGTGCCGGGGGCGGAGACTTCGGCCCAAAAAGCTGGCTCAAGATCACACTTAAAGCTTAGGCCCAAACTGAACCCACAAGCTTGATAACCAAACTAGAATTTCTGTAACTGCTAAGGGCGACATGGGGTTGATTGAACTAAACTCAAACTTGTCCGAGCCTCGACGTTTATCGTTTGGCATGATATTAAAGTCTAAATCCAGCCCACCTCCCACAAAGTCTGACCCAGGTCAAGCCCATTTGGAGAAAACATTCCACACTTCCCGAAATATGTTGAGACATGATGGACTTCAAGCATCTTAAAGCTCACATCCGCCCCATTGAAAGATGGGCCTTTGTCGGGCCCTGGTTGTTCAGGTCCAGAGCATTACTAGTAAGTAAGGAGTAATGATGCAAATTGGGGAGGTTGGGTTGGGTTGGGCATTGGCAACCAAGCCCAATCCAAATTATCTTTAGGTTGTACCCCTTTGAAGAATTCACTATTCTAAGGCCATTTTGGTTGGTTTTGTGGTCTGGGTTTTAAGACCCAGGTGGCAATTTTTGCAGAATTCTGTCACACCCTCTATAAATCAGTTCTCCTATCATGGTTAGGTCTATGTTTCAATCTGGGTTCAAGACCCAGATGTGGTTCTTTTTTTTTTGTTCCCTTTTGTGAATTAGGCAGCTTTTGCTTGATTCCTTTGATTTTGAGATTTAGTTCTTAGTCAGGTCTCCAATCTTCTGATTCTGTGCTTTTGTGGTTTGTATAATAGTTACAGATGACGATTACAATCTTCTGATGCTGTGCTTTTGTTTCTGGAGCTCTTTGTCAGTGATTTCTTTCACTTTTGACGGATTGGTCGTTTACTAATTTGCATCAATAAAGGTTAAGACTTAGATCTTTCCTAATAGTGAGATTAAACTTGTATTCCAAAAGAAATACAGGTACACTTATGGGAATCTGACTACACTGCATGATGTCCATTTTGGAAAATCCAGGAATACAGGACGTGAATTACTTATAATAACAAATTAATTTAAATAAATGTTTATTTTTAAAAACAAAATTTGTGAAATGAAACTAATCAGAAAGAGTGTACAAATCATATTTGAAAAAACTCAAGTAATAGATATTAAGAGTGGCCTGGGTATTAACACTTTTTGTGCGTCCATTACAAGTAAAGGTGAAGCTGCGTGAGTGCCCAAAACCATTCCAAGCAGGCCTTTTCATTTCCTTTTATAACATAAAACTAGCAGTACACTTAAATTTAATATTTTCTTAAATTTTCATTATTAGATAAAATAATATATTATTTTGAAAAATGGCTTGGGTCGTTCTAAAAGTTCGTGCCTTTGGAAAAAAAGGCAATGGAGAAATAAATAAAGAAAATCTTTTCTTAATAGGGCAAAGTAATGCGTAACATGAACAAAATATAAAAAAGAATATATATATATATATATATATATACACACACACACATGGGTCATGAAGAATCAGCCACAAGAATCTTTTTCATATGTACTCAACAGGTGATCCATTGCTCATTTTATAGATTTTGTTTCCCATATCTAGTATATATCTTGCAGTGTTCCAATTTCTATCCTCTGTTGTTGCCGCCCAAAAAGTAAAAAAGTGGTAAATAACTGTAGTTTTTTCTCTGGAATGATTTACACTAACAAAATTCATCTGTAAAATGTAGCCACCTTACACCAATTAGGAATTTTGATGACAAAGGAATTTTTTTTTTAAATTTAGAGAAAGAGAGGAACAAAGCCCCAGAAAAAAAACAACCTAGAGAAAATACCTTTTTCTATTTCTTATTTTCCCCTCCTTTATTCTGCCTTAATTGGTTTCTCTTTTATCAATATTCCTTTTACACAACACTTTGCATTTGATATGTTCTCACAGTCTAAACAGGAAATGTTGAATATACACAATTTCTCACCTAATGTAAGCTTAGAGTAGGGGGCCGTTGATGAGGGACCATCAAAGGCATAGCTATCTCTAAGATAGATTGTAGAATCTTATACCCCATTGAACTATCATTTATTCAAAAACTAATTGGTGATAGGAAACGGTACAACAATAGTTTTATGGTGAGGGCAAGGGCTCGACTACAATTATGACCTCTCAGAAGTGAGGGTGGACATTGACATCAACATAGATGATGGATTAAAATGCAGAAAGTGACCTTTCATGCATTATTAACTATTCATGCGTGTCACTAATTAGATGAAACATATCATGTTTAGGGCCATACCACGATCAGACCTTCTTAGTGTAAGATTCTGCTAACATTACTATGGATCATTTAAAAGGAAGTTCGTTAGCATAGATGAAAAGAGGTTTAGGGTGAGGGTGGTTTGGAGAGGAAGGGCAACAACAGTGATGAAACTAGAGGTATGGACTCCAATTGGATGTTTAAAATACAACCTAGTTGAAATTGCAAGAGAAAAATTGGGTTTAAAATAGGTGGCCTAGATGAAAATGGGGTAGTAAAGGTAGAATTCTCAGGTTGTGGAGAACTTTAATAAGACCGAATTTTTGACTAAGGGGAAAGCACTGAGGATTTTCATCAGAATTCTAGGTAAGGTAGACTAATAGTGGAGACTTTTTGTTTTTTAGTAATCTAGCGATGGGGCCGGAATCCTGAGACTCATGACACAACTCACACGTAGTGATAGTGGAGACTTGGAGACCGCTCTTAATTGTGGCTCTTGGGATAGTATTGATGAGATAAATGAATTCTAAGTTGAAGGTATATTTTCACTATGCATTGGGAACTGCAGAATACCACCAGAGCTCTTGTATCTCTTCTTCTTTCTTCTAAATCAATTTTACTGTTTACATCTTCAAAAAATAAAAATGATAAAGAAATGGTTTAATATATATCTTGGTTTCATCAGGTCAGGAACCCTTCTAATAAATGTCTTTGTCATGCATAGAAATCTGTCCATGTCAACGTTAACAGAACATCCTATATTATCTAGATTTCTCTATAGTTGTGCATCAATGGCAAATTTTTTCACCTTGGCATCAGTTTTTCTCATTTACTGGAACAATCTAGGATGATTGCTTTCCTCAAATATTGATGCAATGGAGCAAACTTGAATGCTTGCAGCTTGCTCATACTTTGCACAAAATGAAGATGCAAAATTCCATGCTTGTAGGGTTATTCATGGCTTTTTAATTAGGTTCCTTAATCCAAAAGTTCTGTGTTGCAGTTGCTCTACCCAATACCTATTGATTGGTATATGATTCTGCAAAGAACATACACACTCAGAATTGAGTTTGGATCCATGAGTTGTTGCTAAGCACTTGTCAGGAGGTTCTTCTAGATTCCTAGAAGCTCTCTCTCTCTCTCTCTCTCTCTCTCTCTCTCTCTCTCTCTCAATTGAAATAACATAACATTGGGTCCCTGTAAGTGTGTCTGATATCAGCATCTAGAGATGGGATGGAGATCTATATTGATCAGATTCAATCTGCAGTCATAAAGATCCGCTACTTGTCTTATGTTCCATCTGAAGTGAGCATAGGACGATCTCTGATTATAAAGCAATATCCAATTTTGTCTTTTTTTTTTTTTTTGCTGTGATAAAATTTTATGTTCTTTCTTATCCTTCTCAACCATATTTGGTTTATTTTAGAACACCATGACGAAAATCATCCCTTTTTGTTATTGTGTAACTTTAACCTTTCATTGAGTGTTTTTCGTTTTTGGGTCGTGACTTGTGACTTGTTTTGTGAGTTTCATATTCATTCTGCTCTTCTGCGGTCTTTGAAGCTTCTGATCAGTGTTGTAATGCAGTCAGCTGTTTTTTGTGGTCTTTCCTTCTTGGGTTTTTGTCTCCTTTGTTCTGTGCGTTCCCTTCTGCTCTCTTTTGGTTGTCTTGCTTTCCTGGGTTGGCATTTTTTGTAAGCCTCCCCTTTCTGTTTTCTTTTCTTGTTTTTTAGGGGCTTTTGCCCTGTCCCCTCTCTTTCCTTAGTACAAATTTATCTTTCAGCAAAAAAAAGTTTCATATACATTCTGTTTTAGCTATAGTTCTTCATTGGAGGGTCTTCTTGTGTTCTATCCAGGTATTCTGGGATACACTCAAGTTTTAAAAAAAAAAAAAAAAAAATTTCTTTGTTGTCACCAATTACAGGTGTATGAGAGTTACATATACCTTAATTACAGGGCAAACGATTTTTTTAGAATCCAAACAAGGCCTCAGGAAACTCAAACTGTGGAAATGACCATCATGAAATTCAAGGGAAAACAACTACTTGCAGTGGTCGTGATGGGATTGATGTTCTTTAGGGTGTTGCACATTGCACCATAATTCAATAGCTAATGGAGCTGGTGGGCCTCATGAACTACTAGTAATCAGAACGATTGAGTTTCTTTTTTTATTGGAAATGTTATTATTATAATAAGAAAATGGAAGGTTATTTTGGTCTTCCTCACAGTAGTCTTGGGATGAAGCTCCTCATGATAGATATTCCATGTTATAAGATATGCCAAGTGTGTACACTTTTCAGCAGAGGTACAGACATGTCCTAAAAGCTATTTCGATGAACAAAATCTGTGGGGGAAGATCCACTGAGTTACTTCCATTGTAGAGTTATTTGCATAAGCCCGAATCACTTCTAAGAAATATTATGTTATCGTTTCAGCCTTTAGGCATTGTTTAATTGTTTTGAAGTTTAATCATATAAGTCAGGCTTTGAAGGAGGAGGATTACGTAAGTTGACATTTGATGTGATGTATTGCAAGAGCAAATCTTTAACATATTTTAGAAAAAAAATAAAACTATCTGTGGGCACATTTGTGTACCACGGAGCGTTACAAAAATAAACCGTAAATCAATCTTTTAGTAGGAAATAAGTGGATTTGGCATCAAGAGCAGCCTTGCTGTGAATAGTCAATGGAAAAATTACAATGTAACTATTGTGATTTAGGGCCTACGAGAAGAGATCAATCACGCACAAAGAAAATACAGATTTACGTGGTTCGATTTGGCCTACATCTATGGGAAGACGAGAGAGTTTACTGTACAATCAGAATAGAGGTTGTACATTCTAGAGACTCTGAGTCTCTATTTATAATATCAGTCACAAACCCTGTTACAACCAAACTCTACTTCTAATCACAGTACAACTTGGGCAATACATGGCCCAGTTAATCAAGATTTATTAACTTCTATTGAACCATACTAATTAACAATAACTATCCTAGAAATAATAGTTGGTTGAGATAGAAATATTGTATGAACTCGTTTTTTTTTTTTTTGCTAACAGAGGGTTCCCAACCCTTTGGGCTGGACTATTCCCTCCGGGCCCAGAGAGAAGCCGGGTAAAACCCCCGTAGCCCCTAGGTGGTAGCACAAGTAAACTCAACCTTCGGCTCCTGAAGAGGGGGGAACCGGGGGTCGATATCAAGACCTCTAGCTCCGGAAGAGGGAGGAACCGGGGTCCTGACCACTCGGCCAACCCCTTGGGGTTAAAAAATCATGAGGTTGGTCCTGACCACTCGGCCAACCCCCTTCGGGTTAAAAAACCATGAGGTTTTCATTTGCGTTAAACTTTAACCAAGTGTTGAGACGTAGTTGTCATGCACTGTTTTCAACAGAAGTTTGGCTCAGTCCAAGCAGTATTCTTATAAAGATTTCTGAAAGAGACTTGAGATCCGGTTCTCAAAGTGCAAATATCATGGGGGTCTAGTGCTTACAGGCAGGAGTTCAAGTGAGTAAATTTGCAAGGACCCACCATATTATGCAACAAGTTGTCATAACTGTAGAATAAAATCGCCCAAGTTGGTTCAAAGAAATGCAGTTTAATTGTCTTTTCCATTTTTTATTTTGGTTAAAAAAAGCTAGGCTCTAGCCTGACTAATATTATTATGCATGTCCATTTGCCTCATACACACATATAGATAGATAGATGTATAGATAGAGGAATTGAATACGTGGGAATTCATACTTTAGATCCTTAAAAATGATGATTAAAGGTGAATAACTAAAAATGAACGTCGAATAACTTTTCCTTCATCCAAATAGAATCAAGTAAACATGAGAAATAAATACTCAACCATTACCCTAATAATGCAGATCCTTAAAAAGTCAATGTCTCATCTAAATCACTACCTAATTATATCATCTCAGTTCATCTCACATCCTTCACTCCTCACCCTTTTAGTAATCTTAAAAATCGAACTCATTTAACAATGAGTTCCTATATATTCTATATGTAAAAGAAAAGGCCCTTGGGCCCATTACCTTGGGCCTATTAGTTTGAAGTAATTGAATACATAAGAATGGGGATATTTTCATTTTTCAAAACTCATCAGCAAAGTGAATTTCCATAAATGACCCTCAGATTCTCTCCCCCAACTCTAATAGAAAATAAATCAAAGGCATATGAGAAATGAATACTCAGCCACCTCCCTAGTCATTCAATTCCTAGGATTAGTAATACATTTTCACCTTATATCGTTCACTCCCCACCTCTTTAATCATTCCAATCGAAGCTCATTTGACCTTGAATTCCTCTGTGTTGAATTACCATACAAACAAATAGGCCTTTAGTAGACAGGTAATCAAGAATGGACCAACTGGACCTAAAGTTAGACTCAACTACCTATGTAACTTTAAGTTGGGCAGGATTCTGAAAAAGGCCCAAAATAGGGTGCTTATCTCTTCTTCTTTTTTTCCTCAAAAAGGCCCAAGGTGAGCCTAGAGGCCCTAGACCCTAACCTGATTAATGTTTTTGTACCCAGATTACACGGAGGGACCCCATCCAAATAAGGTTTTTCGTACCTGAGAATTCATCCCATCTCATCTCTTGTTGGGCATCACCATTCACCAACCTTACTGTAGATTGCACTTCTGATGGTCACAATATATATATATTTTTTCATATAGTCAATGGACTCTGGCATCAAATCAGAGTCCATGGGTAGTCATTTTTCTTTTCTACTATTGTGGTGGAGAGGAAGAGGAAAATGAGAAAGAAAAGGAAATAGCATGAGTGATTTTGAGTTCTCATGAATGACAAAGGCCATGAAGTGACGAGTCTCCTCCTTTTTCCTTATTTTGATGAATTTGAAAGAAGGCAGTATACCTTTTTAATAGCCTTGTTGTTTTCTTCTTCTATTTATTCACTGTTTCACACTGGAAAGGATGATGCCACTCTCCCAACATGACATTGTAGTAATGTTACAGGAGGCTCGCGTGGAATGGAATGACTGATTTGAGATATGCATCTCCTTCCTCGGGAATTAAATGCTCCTCTCTCTCTCTCTCTCTCTCTGATGGGCCACATGGTTAGTAAGCCATATTTATTTCAAAATTCTCACCAAACAAAAATGAAGTCTTAACCATTAATTATAATCAAAGGCATTTAGAGTAGAGATTTATAAGTGACTAATCAGTTTTTTTCCCCTACTCTACCCAAGGGGCCTGGGACCATGGGAGCACTCAAACAAGTGAGGAGAAGATACACACACACCCACAAGGGAATACTTGAACATGTGAGGAAAGAGAGACCCAAGGATCAATCCATGGTTATCCAGGTGATAGGTGGGGTTTCCAACCAACTAATCAACTAGGAAACTCCTTGTTCTAGTCGGCGAGATTCTTAATATGCTTTTTTTTATTCAGGAAAAACAAAGGTTAAGTGCACTTTCCAAAGGGACAATCATGTCTCCATCTCAGGTTTCGTCTCGTTGGTTAGGGACTTACGGGGTGCATGTCAGTGTTAAATTGAGTAAGTATGAAAGAAAAAAAAAACCAGAGAAATAGGGGGAAAACCCCTTTTTCTAGTATCTTGTACATGTCCATACTTTACTCTTTTGGCAAATTTATTTAGTGATTTCTTGGGAATTCTGAAAATGATCTTTTACCAAGGAGTTAATATACAGAAACCCTCCTTATCCAAGTAGTAAGGAGTGACAATTCTCACCCAACTGTCCATCCCACTTGTGTGGGATTTCTTCCCATATGTATGTGGGGACTCTCTCTTTTGGAAGTTAAGTATCTTATCGTGAAAGAAAATGTATGACCAGGTGTCTATTGAGATCTCCATAAATCTTATGAATATTACAGATCCTTTGACAAAAGCACTGGTGCCAAAAGCATTTCAGAAACATGACATTGACATCGAGCTTGTAAATTTGTTGTGACAAGGATTGGTTTTATGTTCATAGACATTGTCTAAGACTTGATTAAATTTCAGTTGGGTCCCAGACCCCTTGGTTAAGTAACAAAAAGAAAAAGGAGCGAATATAGGTAAAATCAAGGTCTAATAATTTATTTTCGTTGAGAACTAGGTAAATTTTTATCACACGAACAACATTAATACATGTTTGTCTGGGTGAAAAGGAGTTATCAATTCATGGTAAATTGGGTTCCAAGAAATGATTATATGGGTTTTTTTTTTTGCAGAAAGATAAAGGATTAGATGGGGTCCTGACTTTCATAGGTTTTGATTTATTAAGATAATAACATAGGTAATCATTTTTCACCAAAAGAAGAATTATTTAATAGCCGTTTGGGGATCTTTACGTTTTTTTAGTCAATTTTAGCCTGTTTGATAGGAATACATTCCATAGATTGCAAAGAGCTTAATTCCATGCAAATAAATCGGGTAGATTTCCTCCTTGGATGCTTCATTTTGAGGCAATCCGTTTGCTAAAACAAATTTGGAAAACAAACCATTTGACCCTCTGGTGTTGTCCCTTCACTAGAAATTCCTGTGAACATGCAATTGTGCAATTCTCAAACGATCAAAGGAAGTTTATTGTATATATAACTTTTTTATGATTGTTCTATAGATTTTGATCATTCACGTAAGAAAATATGATGGATGCGGAAAAAAGTCTACAAGCATAACTTTTAATCTTGAATTAGTGGGTTGAAACATCTCTCATGCAAATCCGACTATACAAGTACTCTAAATCATGAGGTTCGTCAATCACCATCATCATCACCACCACCACCATCATGTTTAGTCTCACCCATCAATCTGGATGGCTATTGCGTTTATTGCCGTTGCTGATATTCCAAATCTTGACCTCTTTGTAGGGATCTTCCTAGTTATGGTGTTTGATTAATTTTTGTGCTTTCACTTCTTTGAAGACCACCTAAATAGATCCTCATTGTCAAAGCTAGGGCACTGAAGTTTAGTGTTTTGATTTGAAAACTGCATAGCCTGCAATTGAATCAATTGAATGATCACAATGCAGATTTGGGTGAAAAGGAAGAACTATTAGCATTGGGTAACAATGGAGAGGGTCAGAGACGAACTTCGTGTATGATACCATGTAGGAAGGCCTATACCTATCGAACCCGTTACTTAGGCGATTGATGTGGGATGTGGGACTTTCTCAACACTCCCCCTCATGTGCAAGTTCATCAGATTTCATGAATGGGCTTGCTACGTGTGCTACACAAAAACGACACGAAGCAGTTCTAATATCATTTTAGATACCATGTACTAGGCACAGGTATATAAAGTCTTATCAAACCCGCGATATGAGATGTGAGACTTTCCCAACTCTTTAAAGCCTACTTGCTATGCTGAAATTGACTAGAATGTATCACATTTTAGTGAAATAAAAAAAGGTAATCTGTTTGGATGGATCTTTTCCAATTCTTTCCAAATGGGATGTCTATATATTTCTCATTAGGGTAGCTTGATGCCTGTGTTCATTGTAGCTTTTCCAATCTCACTTACTTATCCTTTTTACCAAAAAAGAAAATCGCACCTACTTATCGGCTTATAAAAAATTCACGTTTAATAAAGGACATAAATATACAGTACAATCTCACAAATCTATTGAAATGCAACACACTTTTTTAATACTAAAAATATTAGTATAATAGATAGAATTTTCAAATCTCCAGTCCAATGTTACAGAAATGCTACCTTGGTTTTGATGGAATTGAAATAACCGGTAAAGCTTAAAAATGACCATTCCCTGTTGGAAAATGAATACCGCGCTATCCTAGGAAATTCAAATTCCCATCTAGATCTCCACTTACATCGTTCACCCCTTACCTTTTGATGTTCCTTGTTGGATCTCATGTTGGCATGAAATCCAAGGAATTCAATTCCATGTAAATAAACGGGTCAAAAATGATTTTAGATACTAACCAGTGATTATTTAACATGAAATATATCAGTATTTCAATTCTCTTAAAAATTAAAATGCAGTGGCTAATATATAAAACCATGAATTTATATCATGATGAGAATGATGGATTGCTCAGTTGGTTGGGAATCAGGCTCTTGTTAGTACTTAGGGATGGCTAACCTAAGTATCGGAGGGATCGAATCCATAGGGTTGGGTGATATTATCTGGAGATGGACTCTCTCACCATGAGAGTAGATGTTTCAACTTGGGAAACTATTCCTAGTGATTTTTGTGGAAAGAGAGATGCCTCACCCACTAAGCCATCAGTGGATTTTATTTATGTAATTTGAATAACACACATTTTCATTTCAACCATCTACGCGATCATGGCTGAATAGTTAGAATCATTCACCTATAAACTATGAATTTTGGCCATCTAGATTGGGGTAAACTGTTTTTATTACTTAACGTTCGGATTATGCTATAAACATATTGTGTGAACTGGGTGTGCACAAAAGATTAATACCAGTTTATCAGACAATTCCTTTTCCTTGAAAATCCGAGTGCACTTAAGTTTCTTCTACTTCTGATATTATTATCACTGCATGGTGGGGTATGGGAAAAGTCAATATCTCAAGTCCAGGAACAGTACAGCTGAGAGACAAGGAGAGTTTTGCATGGACAAGTCTACTGAACTGAGAGTGTACTATATACATATATTCATACTTAGATATATCACTCAACAGTTGAGATGACAAAACATTATCATTGTTTGATTAGCTTTCATCTGCTCTCACATCTTACCTTGTTTCCTACGCTTATTTACGATGCTGCACGCAAACTACACATAAAAAAAATGATAACATCTCTCTCTCTCTCTCTCTCTCTCTCTCTCTCTCTCTCTCACGCACACACTGCACGTGTGCTTCATGCCATCATGATTTTCTCCGGTCTCCAGTCTGGTAGACCATCACGATGAAAGATTATGTCTTAGATGATCTGACCATACTAATTAATTCATGGTAAATGGGTTCTATAGAAGGATTAGTAAAGACGCGAGGGATGAAAGATATAAGATGGATGTATTTCTTTTCTAAGATTTGATTTACTAGGATGATAAATATTGGGCAATGGGTATTCATTTCCATCTCCAACTAATTCATCATCCATTAAAGGAAAAAATTACTCCATTGCAATTTTTTACGTTTGCTTCTTTCATTTTGGCTACTTTTAGGAAAATATCTTTTACAATTCCTAAAAATTCAATTCCATGCAAATAAACAAGCATTTAAATTTTTATATTATGAAGAAAACAAAATCACTTGAAAATAACTTTTATCCACCTATTAGCATGCAAACTCAAACCCATCATATGTCCTTACTTTAGCCACCTTGATGTTTGGTTCTGTTCCATTTGCTTGATGCCCTACCAGATCAACCATCCTTATAACCATGGGCCGAACCAGAGGGGGGCTTGCAGGGGCCAATGCCCCTCCAAAATTTCAAAAAACCTTTTTTTGTTTACAATATTTTTATAAAATTTTAAATATGCAACCCCACCCCCCCCCCCCCCCCCCCCCCCCAAGAAGAATTTGAGGGTCCGCCCCTGCTTATAACACATGTAACAATACCATACCTTCGGGGCTTCGGTGAGTATATACTAAATGTCCTCCCTCCCTCCCTCCCTCACTGTATCTGTTTGTAAAAATCATTGGGTGGGATAGGTTTTTGTGATGGATGTGTCATGTGTGGGAGTTGTACGACTTACGTGCACGCATGTGCACTAAAATAAATACAGAGAGGCCTCCTGCTCTCTTCTTCTTTTCCTTTACTTGTATAGCACGGCCCTATGAATCTGTCCTTCCTTCACCTCTATGACCCTACACGAGTATATTGTAACATGGACAAGAAAAAAAAAAAACTATATTATAACATGGACAAAATCCACCGTCCTCTCCCCCACCAGAGATCCTCGTCTCTTTCACTCTACAGTACTCACTCTCATTCCCATCCCCTCACCCTCTCCACTCTCTGAGATAGAATCAGAAGGAATCTCCTTTGGACAGTGAGTGTATGTGTTTAAGATGTGTTTAGGATCCTATGCAGCCCCACTCTCCCCCACACGTTTGGATCTCAACCCATCATCTCTCCTCTTCCCAAGAATCCCACCACTCTTCTTCTATTCCATTCCATTTGTTTGTGTGTGTACATGATGCAGTAATATCAACATCAATTTATTTTCCCATATATATACATGGATATTTATGTACACATATGCTTTGGTACAAAACCTTTTTATATTTGGTTTGGTTCTATCCACACACTCTGGGACTGGGGCCGTGGATGGAGACATGGTTGCTAGTACTAGTGCCTAGCTAGTCACCCTACTTGAAATGAACAACACATACATCATTTGATGTTATATGCCCAGATGGGGATTCTAAGATCAATTGGATTTTTTGTTTTTATTTGGTTTTGGATGTTTCCTCAGCGCCTGTTGAAAGCTGCACTTGCTTGATGAACAGCAACTTACATCAAAATGATGGGTACCCAGATGGAAATCTTGGGCTCAGAGGCCTTTTATGCCCTTTTCCAAGATAAATGACGCCTATTTGCTTGTGCTAAGCTAGGATGCTGCTGCCCCATCACATGTTGAAACTCATGCACTTGTCAAAGTTGATTGTCAAAGTTGATGGGTGCCCACATGGGATTTTGGAATCTGAGAGGCCTCCTGATTGATTCTGTTCCCTGGGTCATTTAGGTGTTGTCCATTATTTTGGATGCATCCCACAAACTTTTGGGAACTGTTGCACTAAATGCTGTATTTGTCATAATTCCAAATGTTTCTATTGGTGATAAATAACTCAGTGAAGGTACATAATCATTCCACACCTTCAGAGTTCAGGTTCCTTAAGATGGAAGTACAATATCACCAAGGATCTCTTTAATGAAGCTCAAAGCAAACTTGTGACTGGTCCACCTTTTGTAATTATTATTGTTATTATGTATGGCTTCATTTGGACTAATATATGTCACCTTTTCTTTTGGCTGTCAACAAAGTCCAACTAGTGATTACTTTTATCTCTCTCATTCCCTTTTTGTATTAGACATCAGGTGGGACTTATTCTCTTCTAGCATATTCCCTTGTAGGAGTGTTCTGAGATTTAGGTGGTTAGAATGAGACTTAGGTGGGTAGATATCTTAAAAAGGAATTAGACACACATGAAAAAGTAATTAAGGTCCACATTCCTTGGGATAGAAACTGTTGAAAGTGACATAAGGAAGTCTTAGGAATGTGACCTTCCAAAAGAAAGGTCTTTAGCACATTGATTACTTAATTATCATCTGTTTTTCTTTTTTTCTCTTTACATATACTAATCAAAACAATCATCACCTGAAATGGATTTCACAGGAAGTATTCTCTCTTGGGTGCAAAAGCCATAGCCACAAGCAGGAGGAATACCTACCACTCTTTTCTCCTAACATATAATAGAAGAGGTAATAATATTAAAAAAGTATATGTTTTTTCTCTGAAGGAGTTAAGAAAGGCATGTCAGATGCGCCCACTTCATCAAGTGATCCGAACATCTCTCTCTTTCCTCAGCATTCAATGATTAAGGAAATAAATAGAGAATCTCTGTGGCAGATCTGGGGATTTATTACATCCCCCCATCTATGATTGCTTCATTGCATGTGAAGAGCATCAACAGCTAACAGAAGTAGCTTTTGGGCCAATCAAACCCAATACGAACAACCCCTTTAGATTTTTATGATTTATCGAAAGAACCCAAGGCTGTAGGGTAACCGGGGGATGGGATTCAACTCATTAAATGCAGTTTCTACCGCAGAGTTTGTACTGCAACAAGGCAGTGAAGGCACATAGTTTTCTTTTACTTGGGGTGAATTCGGTTTCGTGTGTCAGGAAGTAGAGGACCCAAGAGATACCCCTCATTGATATCAAGTGATGTGTTTCACTTCAACTGCAATATCTATTGGGTCCTTCATGTCTCCCTCAAAATCAAACAAATAAATAAAAAATAAAAAAATCTAAGTCTTCTTATGTTCATGGACTGTAAGTAGATCAAGCAATCAGATTATAGTTTTTTTGGGTGCATTTGAGGGCAAAAATGCATATTTCCGTGACCCAAGAATCATGATACAGTGAGAACTGAAAAGCCGATCTAGAACTCCCCCTCCCCCAACCCCAGAGAGAGAGGCCATCTAATTTTGAGGCTCACCCTTAGTCAACCTCAACCGTTGGATCAAGGAAATCTTCTCTTTTCTCTAGTCAAATATGATGCCATGGAGAAAGAATATCGTCTTCATCCAACAATGACCCACCTTCCCACCAATGCGTTGCTTGGGCAAGGTGTATTACATGTGGAGAAGATGTACGGATAGAAGAAATGACATTAACAAGTTGTGCCCCACAAAAATCTCTCTTTGCAATAAATGCAAAACATTCACCTACCTATGCCCACTATACTTCAATGGGAAAACATCTACTGGGTGAAGTCCTCCAGCATTCATGGTAGGCTTCCCATTTCCGCCATTAGAATTCAAACCCAAGATCATCTATGGGGTAGCGATCAAAGCCACTGATTTTGCGGCAACCATATGGACAGGACAGGCTAAAACAAAATCGCAGCTTTTGGACAATCCTAGCCATTGGATCATTGTAGCTTTTGCTTATTAATTTAGACCCATTAGGTCAATTGTCATTTTATTGGCACTGTGTGCTCTAACCAGGCCCTCGTTGGGATCATTTTACGTCTACATTCTTATATAACTTATTCTTATCATTTAATATTTTAATCTTCATATATCCAAGGTTTCATTTGAGATTGAGTCGGGTATGTGAATGCTTATTAATAAGATTTAGGAATGATAGGAAACCTATTGGTACCAGCCTAGAAAGTTTTCAATGCTGTATAAGCTTCTTTTTATAGAAGAAACATTCAAGAGCTTTACTTCTAGTCTTCTACCTTCTGCCTAGAGAGAGAGAGAGAGATGTGTAGCAAGACAAGAGCAAAGGAATGATGGGACCATCAGAAACCACGCAGACATGCGAGATCCCAAGCATGCATTAGCTTCCCAAGGGCATGCTGTTTTCTACAGGAGGCAAGGTGGGCAGCAAAAGCCTAAGTGGAGAAGTTTCATGGTTTTGTTGAGGAGACAAAAGGCAGAAATTATGGTGATTGATGGTGCAGTGCAAAGACAGCAATAGGCATAAGCGGGCATTTGGTGCAGAATACAAGAACCCTCATGCACCTCTCTTGGAAGCACCAAGAGAAATGGAGACAACGGAATATTACAAACAAGAAGGTGGCCTTAGCATACAAGGAAAAAAATAAATAAATGGCCGCCCGTTTTGTGATTACTACTGCTATCATCATCAAACCCAACCATTTTTTTAATGTTAGTGGCAACCAATATTACTACTGTCAGCCATAAATATAATACTGCTAATTTCACACAGTAACAACAAAAAGGCAAAAGAAGCAAATGTTTAAAAAAATGTATGGAATCTATAGAGGATTGATGAGATAATAAAATTATAGTGAAGCACCCATTAGCATAAACAAAAGAAAAACAAAGCAAAAGGGATGCACCCCAATGGAAGAAGATAATAGTAGTTTTAGTTCATTCATGGAATATAAGAATTTAGTATTCCACAGCATAGCTGTTGCCCTTGGAAAGCTCTAGTGGATTTGTTACAGAATTACACAGAGGTAATATAAGAGAAGGGAGTAATAAGAGAGAAAGGGAAGAAAAATGGTGCAACAACCCTACCTTAAAAAAAGACTCAATCTGAGCTCCCTCCAACAAAATGGCTTGAAATAAGTGAAGATGCTTCAGGAGAAGCATTGTGGGTCGGGTGGTGAGCAAATAGCCTTTGCTACTTCCAATGTTTTGCATGCAACGTACACATCCGCAAGATCCATGCATGCATGCTTGGTGAAAGAGAAACAAGAGGGATTGGTAAATTAGGGTTAGGGTTTTGGTGAGCTCTTTTTTTTTTTTTTTTTTTTTGGGCGGGGGGAATTCTAGTTGTCTACCTCTAAACTGAAAGCTGATGAAATGAAGGGAAAATTAGGGCTTACTTCCATTGAAGAGACTAGATGGCTTATCTAGTGAACTAGGGTTAGGGTTTTGGGGTTTTCCCTAATTTACTTTTGGTGCAATCTAGTAACCTACAGAAAATGAAATGGAAGAAAGTGATAGAAGAGAGACAATTAGGTCTAGTACCATGAGGAAACTGAGAAGAGGGGCTTATTCATCCAACCCAGAAAGAAGGAGTCATGGAGAAGATGGAGCTGGTAACCTACAGAAGGATAATGGAGTCTGAGAAGCAGCTTGGCCTGTGACAGGGCGAAGGGGCTCAATGGAAGATTTGAGAACCCAGAGCTCCGCATTATCTCCATCCAGCTCTCAAACCTCTCATGCCTTTCCCTCCTCTCTTCTCCTTCCGCCGCGACGATATTGGCAATCTCCTTCCCTAGCCAGATCTGCTCCACGTCTTGCCTCTCCCTGCTGGCGGGTGGCAGTGTCGCATCAAGTGATTCGAAGACCGCAGTGTAATAGTCCAATGCCTCAATGAATCTCTGCAAGAAGATGGGGTGGTTATGGTTACCTTCTCTCTCGGCGACAGTCACCACCTTTGGATTCATGGCCTTGATGGTGCGGAGGAACAGCCTAACATTCCTAGAGTCATCACTGAGCAGTTTGTGGAGGTAGAGAACGCAATTCACAGCAAGCACCTCATCAGGAAGGATGGCAATTGAGGAAGGAAGTAGGCGAAGCACCGCCGCCGCTGAAGGTGAAGTATCATGGGGGATCTGGAGAGGGTGGAAATGGAAATTGATGCCAAGAGAACAAGCAAATTTCTGCAGGCGATCTCCGGTCCTCCTAAGGGTCTCCATGTCATGGCCGGTTCCGGTGATTCGAATCGACGGCGGGTTCGAAGGGTCGGACCTTTCCGCGATGGCCTGCATCAGAGGCGGCCATTGCACCCCTTGCATTGTGTCGAAATCTACTATGTGAATTGAAGAGTGGCCTTCAACTGCTTCCAAGATGGCTTGATTGGCTGTCAAATGGCTGAATCTTATGAAGGGGGTGATCTGATTGAGGGAGAGATAGGAGGACTGGATGGCGCCGGAGTCGGTGGGGATGAAGTTGTGGGCGTTGAGCCTCATGGAGAGGGCTATGGTGAATTGCCGAACCAATCTCTCAGTGGAGTCTCCATCAGGGGAGGATCTGTTGAAGAGGAGGGAGACCATGTGCCGGGCAGAAGCCAAGTCCGACTGGGAGATGAGCTCGGCGCAGCTGATCAGCAATTGGCGCATTTGATGCGCCGGTGATGACAACCCGTGTGATGGGTTGTGCTGATGATCTGTGTCTTGTTCTTCATGAGAATTCAGTGACCTGAGCATCTCAAGCAGTTCAAGTAGCAGGAGAAGCAATAGCAGTTTTTTTGGGGGAGGAGTGAGGGAGAGGAGCTTGAGAGAACCAGAAGAGAAATGGGAAAGAAGGGGATGTTACAGCAATGAAAACCCAAACATATGAGGATGAGAGATTGGGGAATTTGCATTCCTTTGCTTTAATAGAACATCTAAGAATGCAGTTTCTTTGACAGGACATGATCTGCCAAAAACAGAGAGTGGTAGCAGCAGGAGTGGCAGCTTATGCATGTAAACACTGTTCACCACAACACCCTTCTCTCTCTCTCCTTCTCTCTCTGATCTATATCCATCTATATATCTCTTTTGCTTTTTGACAAGAAGAGATATTTAAAGGGGGTATTATACCTTTCCCTTGTCTTTTCCTTTGCCTTGGAACTTTTGTTGCTCTTGGGTTTGTTCTCTAATTTTCATGAGCTTAGGAAGGATGGATGAGAGCAAGATGGAAGAGGCAAGAATCTGAAAACATCTAAGGTTTGGGAATGGATGATGTGCTAGGGACATAGGGGTAGTACTGCTACTACTAGTTAGTATCAGCAGCAGCAGCATCGGCAGTAGTAGTAGGTGGGAAATAAAGGCAAGGGAGAGGGAAATGATAGGAGGTTTGCATCATGTGTGGAGATGAAAGAGTGATCAATAAAGAGCATAAGAGGAGCACATGACACACAGGAGCATGATTTAAGGAGAAATAAGAAGCAAAACTACAGAGCTAAAAGATACTCCTAATCAAGTGCTGAAAAAGCCTACAAGAGACCCATCTGCAGTAGGCACAAAAACAGTCCTTATAGTTGGAGAATTTTCCTAGGCATTCACACGCAAAGCCTTAATGGTGAATAGAGACTATACACACACTCCCCCAACCCCACAACCATCCTTGTTTGTCTGTTTGTGGGATTTTCATTAATTGCTTTTCAGATAACATCCTTGCAGTGGCCTCTCTTTCTGTCAGTACAATACACTGTTAAAACAAGCAATGCCCCTTCTCTTCTCAATAGCCTCAAGAGTCTCTCTTTCATATGTCATGCTCCTTTACCTCCATGGCCAAGGTATATGAGCAACAATAACAATAACAACCACCACAGCCCAAAATCCTTTTCTCCTTTGCAGCTTCCCTTTGTTCACTCACATCAATGATTTTTTTTTTTTTTTTTTAAAGCATCTTTGTACAGCCCATTAGCAAACAAATAGAACATTGCAGGCCAAGGAGAGAACCCATTTGCAAGCTGATGAACTAACTCAGAGTAAGTAATGGAATTCCAATCAGGATTTAGATCCCATGCCTGTTCCTTTAAGCTGATTGTTGCTTTGGAGCTACAGACAGCAGAAATTTCTCTACTGTACGTTTTTTACAGAATGAGAGAGAGAATTTCTTTTGGGGTTGGATTGCATTAAACAACACTTTGCAAACTTCTACAAGATATGCATGCGAGAGATCTCTATAACGTGTGGGAATCAAACATTTTCTTTAAACTGCAAAGGAATCTCCTCCCCACTTCTTTTCTGCACAGCATCAGTAGAAGAAAAAAGGGAGTTAATAGGAACAACAGCACCAAACAAAAGAAAAATGAAAAAGAGAGAGAAGACAAGGGCTTCGTAGAGAAAAAAATAGGGAAAAATAAAAGCTGCTGCCCTTGCTATTTTACCTCTAACATTAAATTCATGATTTGACATGCTCAAAAGTCCACCCTTTACATGGAGAATCTTCTGCCCTTTGGTGGGTTTTTCTGCTTTTCATCTCCAAATCCCCAAACCTCTCTCTCTCTATCTCTCTCTCAGCTCCTCTTCTCAAACCATTTTCCCAACCAAGAAAGATCAGGCCAGGGGAAGGAAGAGTGTTAAATAAAAATGCATGAACATGGTGGGGATTTGCTTCAGCAGTTTTTTGAGTGGAGTCCAAGGAAGGAAAAGGAAAAACACTCATGAACTTAGACAGGGACCAATGGGGTAATATATTAAAAGCAATGGGAACTAGAGGCCAAAGGGCTAAAATAAAGAAAAGAAAGTATACCCACTTCTTATTATTCCCTATCTCAAGTATCAACATTTATTGAACTACTCCAACCTACTCATGTGAAGAAAACACATAGCAGATTGGGTTGGAGAAGTACCCATTCTCCAACTCAGTTGTCTTTAATCCAACAGCTCTAGTGCCTTTTGTCTTTCCTTCCTGATTCCATATTATATATACTATACAAGACCTTGTCATGCATTTTTGTTTTGGATTACCTCCTCTCAAACTAACTGTTCAGAGGAGAAGCGGAAGGTTCCTCGGGGAATATTAAGGAGAACGAAAAAAGTTTTAAAGCCATTTTTTTCATTCAGCTGCCACAAAGTCAAATGAGGCCTGGTAGCTTTGCAAGAGGGGTACCAGAAACAGTGCTAAGGTGTTGATAGTTAAACTCCAAACACTTTGTTAAAAAATTGAGACACATGATTTTTTTTCTACAAACATACAGTAATTTATCAATCAGATCAGAATTATGGTGATTTTTTTTGTCTAATTAACAGATTGTAGCACAAATTCTAGGAAGCGTGTCTTTGAAATATGATCATGTTGTCACTATGTTTGAAGAGTCTTTAACGTTATGGCTACATTTTTAGCCGACGAATCGTCATGATCTCTTCAATCACACCAGAAAGACTGACTAGAACTATGAAAATTCTGCAGAATGTGCATTTTTACACAAGAAGTTTGATTTCTCTAAAGAGAAAGATAATGAAAATAAGGGCGATTCAAGTAATAGAAATTCAGCCTCTTAACATATGATCTGATGGTCAACAACTAAAGGAATAGTGGAGGGAGAAAAAACGAGGAGACAAAAAAAAAAAAAAAGGATAGTCTAGTATATGTGAAAGAAAGAATCAAAGAAAAGCAAGGGCTTTAGAGCCACTAGATTAAAAACAAGAGATACTTGAACAGATTAGATTGTTAGCATCTATAACAAACACGTCTTTCAAATAGATAACTACCACAGCACTAGCTGTCTAGCTCCCTAAGTTCTGGGACCCACTTGCATACACAACCCAAAGCACTACCCAACTTCCTTAAACTACTCACTCTTGCTCCTATTTATATACAGGATTGGTCCACTTACATTCTGAAAACTACCATCGCTGCACCCCACATCTCCACATCTCTTGCAACATCATTGACTTGGCCATGTGTATATCACAAAGCATGAGATGGGCCAACTTATTTACCAAAAAGAACAAAAGAAAACTACAACAGTTCTGCATATTATATTTCAACACCCATGTCAGGTTTGACATGAATTAAAGTAAAAAAATTGAAAAAAAGATGACCCAGGAATGTATCTTTTCAAGAAAATTCAGAATCAGACACATAAAATACTCTTCCAGTAAAGAGAAATTAAATAGAGGAAACATAAAGAAAAGTGGGGGGTGGGGGAACCAATTGGATCTTGCAAAGAAAATTACAACAAAATACACAACCTTCCAATAGGAATTTCTCCTCTTCCACTGAGACTATTTTCCATGTTATGTCCTTTAAATACTGCCTCACTTTACTGACCTAATGAAGGATAATCCATACTCTCTCTCTCTCTCCAGACAATCACCATCCCAAATTCCATTACCAACTCCTTTCCACAAAAAGCCAGCATACCCACTTCCACAACATTGCAAAAATAATTGCACACCACATATAGTGACGTGTACAAAAATCTCAATAAAGAACAGATCATGTAAAAAAACCTACAATGCATATAAAAACAAAGCATCTACAAACACTACCCATTAATAAGATGCTAAAGAAAAATATAAAAATATTCTCTCTGCAGGTGAATGAGTGTATAAAGTACAAATGAATGTATCTACTTGGTATACAGAGTCTGTGGACACCTCCGTAAGAAGATAAAGATGCCTTCTCCATTTTCCTAACCTTCAAAACGTGTTTCACTGCAATGACTCTTATTCTTCAGGATCCCAATATTGAAGCAGGCCACAGAGGAATGTAGGTGGTTTACATACGTACATATGTACACATGTATACATGTAATTTTGCATGCATCATTTAAGAATAAAACCATGTATACTCGTGTTTGTAGGTTTTATAGAGAAATGACAATAATCAGACCATTGCAATATAATTAAAGACATGAACTCTTTTCAGGACTTGTTTGTTTGTAGAATACATATATAGGAAACCGAAAGATTATTGAAGTTTCTAAACAAAAACAACAAATAAAATTATTAAAGAGGTGAGAGTGCTTTGATATACATTGGTATGCCATTATCTATCAGCTTAAGCCTTTTAGAGCGATTGGTTGTTGAAGGAGAGGTGAAGGATATGAAATGAGGGATGATCTATATAAGAAAGCGATGTAGATGGAAGTGATGAGACCTTAACTTTGCTAGAATTGAATTGCTAGGTGTTGTGTGGGTAGGTATTCATTTTTCATCCTCCCATGATTCCCTTTCCACCAAGGGGAGGTAACTTGTGCTGGGTTATTGTCTGTATTCCCAGTTAGTAGGATTAGTTAATTTTGGATTAATCTTGGTGTAACTAATGTTAATGGTATTTTGGTAATGGTATCAAGATTTTCTTGGGAGTTCAAAAGGACCTTCTTCGGAGTCCAGGAAAGTGGGGACGATATATATGATGTAATCTATATCCCTAAACCCTAATGTGGTGGAGCACAATAGGAGAGAAAAAGGAATTGACACGAGCTTTCTCCATAGATGTCGGCAGTTTCGCCAAACCTTGGTAGTCGTTGTCTTCATCTTCTAATGATTTCTTGATATTATATGGATTTGTGTGTGTATTAGATCGTCTATCGCAGTGTATGTTTCGCTGCGCCACTTTTCTCAGAAACTTGATGGTTATTTTTCGATATTCACCTTTTCTTCTTAATTTTTTTACCACAAAAACAGTAGCTTAAAAATTCATTTGTAATTAAGTGACATGAAACAAACTAGCCCTTATTATTTTTGGTAAAGAATTGGCCCTTAGTTACCAATGACCCATGGCGAATGGTTTATATCGATTCCACTGTTGTTCAAGCTAGTTAGGATCCAGTGGCAAGGAATGATAGGAGCATAGGATGGTCGGGGTTACATGTTGATGAGGGTTCCATTGTAGCAATGTGATCATTTCTCATGTTACAATAGCCCTATTGACTTACTTGTTGCTTTCAAGATCCTTTAGATAAATATGGGTATTCATTGTAAATTAATATATTATATCCACTAATAAAATAAAATAAAAACATATGTAATGATAGTGTCCCTACTTGCTGTCACTTCTACTTAGTGGAGTATGTTACAATTTCCCAAAATCTATATATTATGTCCACTATTTATGAATCAAAATCTCATCTTCTATCATACAACCATGCATGAATATATGGGGGCACCCTACACAACCATCAATGTATCAGAAGCCATTGTTTGATTAATAACATTAAAAATACTAGATTAACTCCAATGAACACTTATCACATGTGGGGAATCCTACAGCAGGATGCACTCCAATTTGGGAGAATTTAGGACAAGTGTCATTGGGGTGGCACTTGGCTTAAAAAACAACAACAAGAAGAAGAGCAATCTCTGTACTTTGTCAATTAAATCACTGATTAGGATCATTTGATTGGACTAATTTTTTTCCCTAATAATCCCAATGAGAAATCTCCAATTGAGGGATCAAGCAGCATAATAATATGCTGTGTTGCCCACATATTCTTGACTGATCTTGAACTAATTTATATTTTGGCCTCAGCGTGGGACGCATCCACCTACGGAGATCATGGAGGGATCTCCTATAGTTAAAAAAAAACACGATAAGACCCACCTAATATTGGTAATAATGGGGGCAATAACATGTTGTCAGAACCCAGCTATAATATTGGTAATCAAGCTGGGACCTTTCTAATGTTGGTGATAAGGGTGGACACAATTAATTAAGGTCGTAAATATCATGGGACCCACCTAATGTTGAGAATCACAATAGCACCCACTTAATGCTGGCAATCATGATGGAATCCATCCAAAATTGGTAATAAAAATGGGTCCCATTTACTGTTGGTTACATGGTGTTACCGACCAATTTGGTGATGTGATGCGGAGAGAACAGTGGAGAAAACCATGAAGAGGACGATCTAATATCCAAATGTTTTCTCCACCTAGTCCCTTGCTGTAAAATGCATTAAATTGTTCAATGTAGGGCCGTCCTGAGACCCATCATTGAACCAAATAAAGCAGAAACCTTCATAGAAATAATTGGGATGGCTCTTGAGTCTTGAGACATGGGTCTTGTTGAAAAGAATCAGGTCTCTTTCTCTGATGTGATGCTTCCAAACAGAGAAAGTGCTAGCCTTCAGTTCACACTATGGATGGACTTTATAGGAACCCCATATTTCAGGGAGGCTATATGGCTCAACCAAATGTGTCCAGGGTATCCCTTGATGAATAGAAGCTAAAGTTATCTCAAATCTATCTGAGATTGTCTTTTCCCAGGAAGATTTCAAAGGGGTTGGAATTTCAATCATGTCACAATGGATCAAGTCCCAGTTTGGATTTGGCCCAGATCTAGTCTGATTTAGCAGACTTGGATATAGATGTTTACCTGATGGGCAAGATTCAGGCTCCAAACAGGGTCCATTTAGTATGTGAAGAAGATCAGGGCTTTATTGCCCATCGAACTCTAGCTTTGGTTTACATGAGTTAAAAGTCTAAAGGTACTTCATCATGTTATTGAAGTGGGTCTAAAGTCACCAGGCTAACAGTTGGCAGATTTGGAAACTCCAACTGATGCACTCTTACACACTAATATTCCAAGTAACTGAGCTACTGCCAAGAGACAAACTCATGCTTATTTTGTTAAGGCTCTAATGCATGCGGCCAATTCTCACTCTTACAGTTGCAATGACTAAAACCACCACGTAATATTGAGATTGCATTTGGTTTAGGAGAAAGTGAAAGTGGAGATTCTCCAAAAGTGGAAAAAACTGCACCTTTCACATTACTTTTGTTTGCTTTTCATCCATGGATCTTCACTTCTTCTTTTTTTTGCTACAGTGGATCTTCACATTTGTTTCTTCAACTAGAAACTAAATTCCATTCTAATAAATGGGCCCTGTAAAAGTTTTGTTCACTTATCCAATTGGTAAAAACTTTTGGAGTTAGAGTGTTCACTTATCCAATTTGGTAGGACTTTTTGGTACCATAAGACAATGAGACTCAGCAACCCTCATGAAACGAGGGTGCAACTGATTGAGGCTAGATGAGTAGGGTTTCATGCCAGCCTAAGTCCAAGTTGAATTCCCCAAAGCCACATCACATAGCCCTATCTGCTTACACCAAACAGTGAACTGAGTGGAGATGTGGAGGGAAAAACAAAACAAAAACGATACAACTCAGTTGACTTTCTGTGTTGCCTGAGAGGAAGAAGGCCCCATTGAGATTTTGGGGGAACATGATACATCATACACTTGAGACAGCAAATAAAAAGACAGGATAAGGAGAGGTAGGAAAACAATATGTAGAATAGAATAATAAAACCACACAGAGACAGCAATCAATCAGTTGTCACCTCTATCATCAGAACCAGACAGAGTAGTAGCATGTACCCTCCAATATTGTGATAGAAAACATTCACAAATCTCTTCTTGGCAGAGAGTATGAGCATCCATACACATGTGCACACCCCATTGTACGAGTAGGTATTGGCATATGTACAAATCTACAATCTAAATGGCTCTGGGTAGACCATTGAGATGGGGCTTAGTATAATTGAATCTAGTTTCTTTTGAATGTGGACTATTGACTAATCATGGCTAGGCCCTTAAAATTTAGGTGGTCATATTTTAATATTCATATATGCCAAGTTTAGGATGGTAATGTACATAATGTGGACTTAAAGGATGTAGAGAATACAAAGATGTCTCTGAAGATTGGACCCCAACCCCACTCCCACCATATTGCCCTGGGATCTATCCCTTTCGGGTAGGTTCAGATACTTCTCCTTGGCCACTATAGGTCACAAAAAATAAAAATAAAAAGCAACAAGGCGGGTTGACCCCAATTAAAGGCTTAATCGGTTTGATGTTCAAGCCCACTTGATTGTCTCATGAGCTGGACTAGGCCCTGGTCATGAGGATGTTAAGACTACTGATTACCAGGTTGCAACTTGGTTAGGAGTGTAAGTACAAACTTGAATATGAGAAAACAATTTATTAAAATGAGATAACTCAACCGAGTCTCCTTGTATTTAAATCAGTCCTTCATCAAAATGAGAAAACTCGGAGGGTTTTCCAATAATGCACCAAACACAAAAACTTGGGAAATGGACCAAAGGCATGTCAACCCAACTCCAACAGAATTGCACTGGTTAGAGAATTTACGATCTGGGTTCGATCGAGTTGGATATATTCAGTTTTCACTCAGGGCAGGCTCAGTATGAGTTTAACTACATACAAATACAATTTATCTTGACCCAAGTTTAAGGGTTGCCAATCCGACCTATCCGACCTACACCCCTCCATTCCTGGTTATCCAAAACCCTGACCAGAAAAACCAGTTATGATTTATCGACCTAATAAATAATTGGGCTCAAGTCTGAGTCCACATTTATTGTCCATTGGTTACATGGTTCAGACCCAAATACCAGAGTTTATAATGTATAAAAATATACTATAAGCATCATTATACTATATGCAATATACATAAATGTATCAATAATACATTATACTAATACTATGACATATAGTATAATAAAAATGTATGACACAATAATTGGGTTCAAGCCGGGACCAGGGTCAGCTCTGAGTATGGTCGAGTCTATCAGAGTTGGGTCCCAGTCAGTACTGAAAAACACAATTCTGGGGAAATGTTCTGCCAATTAAAGACCACACATAGATACTGTTTTAACATTAATATCTCTATTTCTTAGAGCTGCTTACAGTTTATGTGTAAGCTGTCCTTCATGTAGTTGTGAGCTGATCTTGACCCTTTGACCTAACCATGACAAGGAAACATCTACATGTCCAAACTCCACCATATTTTATCATCATATAAATGGGTCCCAAAACATAACCATCACCATGATACCCAAACATTGACCCTTGATGCAAGTCCATGAAGTTGATATTTTGGGACATTCCATCCATAGTAGATACCATCAGATCTATAAAAAGTCAAACCTCGAGGATAATGTTCATGTACTAATGTTCTAATCACAAGTAGGAATCCCACTTTTAAATTTAATATACCTTTTAAAGAAGAAGGAGAAAAGTAGTAGGAAAACAACAATCCTTTATACTGTAGAAGATTCTCAATCCACAAAGTCAAGCTTAGTTTAAATTAATAGATAATCTAAGAAAAGATGACAAAAGGAAAAAACTTCCTCCACTTTTCTGTACTGTTATCTGTTTGTGGGCATATATATGCTGTATCCTATCAAGGTAAATTATTAGAAAATGCATATAAAATGTGGAAAGTGCAAAAAGAAGATGAAAAGATTATCCAAAGAGTTGTGATAATTATAAGAGAAAAAGCCAGTCACCACTCATCTAATTTATGGGTACAATGATGTGAGCATGACCTCTTACTAAAGAGAATGCTATTCTTCTCACTTCTTGAAAATCCTTCTTTTACTTCCACTCACTTATTTTTTATAGTATTACTATCAACAATGGAAAAAACTGGCTTGTATCTTCTAGATTATCCCCTCTAAACTAGAAATTGACACTTACTTTGTTATGAAATACCCTTGTTATGCTCTTTTTTTCCCGAGTTCATTTGCTGAGTGACTGAGAAAGGGGCTATAGAAAAGGAGAATTCAGAAAACTTGCCTGATTGGACAAGGCTTCTATGATTATAATGATGTGGAAGAGGAATATCACTTGAGATGGCTTGCACCTTTGTGTTAAAACTAGAAAATGATATTGATAAAAATGTGGACAAAGTATTGTCTAACATTTAAATGAAGTAGTCAATAGTGACATGATGGATTTAGAGTAATTGAAAATTAAACACAAACAGAGATCCAAGTAAAAGTAGAGCACACATAATCCACTCCACAGAGAAGTAGGGCTGTGGTGGTGGTGGTGGTGGTGGTGGTGCTTAAACAATGCAAGAATGTCAAAATGTGGCTATTGATCACATGATTAAGCATATCGCAACACAGGGCTGACCCAATTTTTTTAATCATTATTAATTGAAATTGAAATATCTATTATTATCATTTTCAATTAGCATATATTACTTAGATGAACAGAGAAAAAGAACAAAACAAAAGAGAAAAGAAGAAACTTCTCTCTAATATTTTTCTGTTGATGGTGATAATAATGAAGTTTCTATCTGTGATGTTTTGTTGAGGAGGAATCCTTCAAGACACCAGATTGAAGAATAGAAGGTTTGTAGTTTGAAGGATTACTGTGCTTCAATTTGTAGAGCGTTTGGATGGCTACCAATTATGAGATCATGAGGAAACAGGTCTTGGTTTCCTTTAAGAGTGGCCCAAACACATTGCCATCATAAAAAGATGTCCATCAATTTAAATGGTTAATATGATCCAATTGCTGTGGAGAGTTGGATCAATGTCAAATGATTTTCAGTACCAGGTCACCAGAGTCCGCTGTGTGTGTGTGTGTTGTGTGTACTAAGTTTGAACAGAGATGGTCCCCATTGCATATGGTTGAAATGAGATTTAAACTTCTTAAAAAAATAAACCTGAGGGTTTTGTAGTTTCACCCCTCTTGAGTTCATTTTCTTAAAAGAAACCATCTCTGAAATATAGATTCAAAGATGCCTCATTCCACTAAAACTTTCAGTAGCATCTCATTCCAATGAATTTAGTGAGCATTACCTCGTAAAGATGTAGTGGATTATATATTACGTGGGCATATTTTGAATGGAAAGTGGGAAAAACAGAACAATAAAGACAAACATAGTAGTAACCACCCCCTTTGGACGGTACCTCAAGGAATGTAGCCATGACAAGATTTTTGTGCAGAGAAATGAGAAAAGAAGATGTGTGTGAGAATAAAAATGATGGTGCTTCCCTCACACTTCCCCCACCCATATATATAATTTTGCCTTTTCATACTCTTCTCCTCTATCAGAGATACCCTTTATTGACCCATCTTTTAGCAAAAACAATAGTTTTACAATTCCTTGTCCAGCATCCTTTGGCCATGAGTTATATTCACCCTGACGCATATAATGTCTTAACTGAGTCTGGTTCGACTCGAGAGGCACGTGATAGATTAGAACTTCACAGCAGGCCCAACTATTAAAGATTTATGGCCTTAATATAAGAGAAAGGTGTTTATTTTTAGCGGTTTAGATCTTTAATAGATCAGCCCCTTTAATCGTTGCGAACCTTATTGGATCTGAACTACTGTATCATCCTAACAGAAACTGGTTATAGTCGCTTTTAATCACTCCATGTGGCCATGGCTTCTTAATCAGCTGTTGTGGTAAGGTGCAGTGTGAGGCCTGTGGACCACCTGGGACAGTGGGTCCGAGGAGGAAGGCCAATTGATAGGGGTCAAATTCGATCAGGGGCTGTATTCTAGAAAAAATAAGCCCCATCTACTTAGGTGGATCCCATTGAAAATTTAGTTCAATTTCTAGTGTTATAAAAAGGGTGTGATTTCTTTACTGTCTTCGATATATGGCACACATCAGATTTTTATACAGCTCAATCCACCTTCCCTCCTGTCTACTGACCCATCAAAACCCCTGCCTCTGAACCTTCAGATATACTTTGTCTTAAATCATACATCTTAAGAAAGAAAGAACGCAAATGGATTGCTCTTACAGTTTCCTCATTCAAATTCAGAGATGTGCTCTTTACATTTTCTAGTTCAAACCCAGCGATATCAAAGGTGAATTGACCGGTTCCTTTACACCCAATAAAACCTAACCTCTTGGGTGCAAAACAAATTGGAACAGAAAGAGCTAACTCATTTGGCAACATTGAAGGCATTTGAATTATTGGTTCAACATAAGAATTTCTTCCTTTTAATTTTTTTGCTGAGGTGGCCCAATGGCCAGGAACAGGGAAATAGACCTGCCCCTCCGGGGATCAATCCCCGGAGGGTGCTATGGAAACGGGTGTTGCCATCTACAGCAACACCCTATGACACCCAACTTAAGAAAATGCTTGAATGCAGAGCAAACAGGTAAATTCGAGAGTCAATTAAAGGCAAAACACGAGTTACTACTAGAGATTATGCAAATTTAATACATACAAAATACATCCATGCTAGCTCATCGCCTGAATGCATTGCTTTCATGAGCTTCTGACTTCCCCTGCAGATAAAATGTCCGGCGACGGACACTCTCCTCTATTGTAGAGCTCCCTCCCTTCTTCGTACCATACACACTCTTCTGGGCATCATCCAAGAAATTCCTGCTCCCAGATGCACTCGGGCGGCTAGCCTCCCGTGCATCAGCCTCTGAAGCCTTCTTCAGCCGTTTCCACCTCTGTTCCTCATGCAGCTCTGCATCACGTTGCATCTCCAGTGCTCGAGCTGCCTTCTCTTCTGCCGAAAGCTTTGGGGCAGTCTGCTGGCGTTTATGGTTTTCAACCCTGGCATGGTTGTTTTCTGATTCATGCATGGGACCTGGGAAATGACGCTCACCTGCTTGGTTACTCCTATGTCTTCTCTTTTCCCCGTCACCCGTGGCCCCTTCAGAATCCAACTGGCCTCTAGATGAATGCTTGTTGTGTTTCAAATTCTTTTGATCCCCTCGTACCTGATGCCGGTCAGCTTGATGGCTCCTTTTTCTTCTCCCTTCCCCTTCACTCATGCCCCCTTCTGAATCCGATGAATGCTTGTTGTGTTTCAAATTCTTTTGATCCCCTCGTGCCTGATGCCGGTCAGCTTGATGGCTCCTTTTTCTTCTCCCTTCCCCTTCACTCATGCCCCCTTCTGAATCTGATTGGCCTCTCCGTGAATGCTTCTCACGTTTCAAACTCTTGTGACGCTCAACCACTTGATGACTCCTTTTTCTTCTCTCTTCCCCTTCACTCGTAACCCCTTCTGAATCCGAATGACCTCCAGATGAATGCTTCTCACGCTTTGAAGTCTTGCAATGCAGACTCACCTGATGTCCTCTCTTCCTTCCCTCTTCATCCCGGTCGCTCATGGACCCTTCTGAATCAAATTGTTTTGACGAACGTCTCTCGTGCTTTGACTTCTTACGATGTTTGGTGTGTTCTTTTTTCTTGTGCTTCTCTTCTTTGTGCTTCTTCTTTGACTCTGCCTGCAAAAACAGATAAAAAAAAAAATTTAATATGGAATTGATATAAAGGACCATCCCTATCCAGATTACAACAATCTTAACAACAGTGATGAGTAAAGCACCATTATCTCTTTTAGCATGACAAATATGTACAAGATATAAGCATTCCTACCTGCTCATTATATGGCATTCAACATTGAATGTCAACAATCACTAGAGTATTGAGAGAGAGAGAGAGATGATCCCACCATCAGATTTATCACATGCAGAACATGTGATTTCACCCCCCTTTGTTAGTGTATTCAAATCATGTCTCTTACAATTACATGTGATCAATGTGACAGTGGGTCAAATTCCGTATGGGGTGAAGTTCGGCCCAACACCAATTCATAGGAATATGTTAATTTTGAGCAGCATGATTTTGATTAAGCGGCCACAATGAAAGATTCATAAGCTTATCAATCAGAGAATTGGACTCCAATCTCTATGGATATAGATCAAAGCAACCATCCGATCCATCTCATATACTGGAAGTTGCTCAGGGAGAGGGTGAAAGAGGAGAGGCACTTTGTCACTGTTCCTCTGTCTTTCATTTCTCACTGTGGCCAAATTCTACAGCCCCTTGGAAATAAATAGGCAAGACGCCATTGTTTTGCTTCGATTTTATCTTGTAATTTTTTTTCCCTGAAATGAACAACACTTTTTATGTCATCTTCCTCAAATCAGCCATGGTAATAGTAAGATCCCTAAAATTCATAATTCTAAGCAAACAATTCAACCTATACGACCTGATAATGAACCCAGATTGAACTCTACCAAACTGAGACTTAGTTCATTTCCAAACAGGAGCAAACAAAACTGCGCATTGTTCATTCTTAAACAGTTTGCAGTCCGAGGCCCATACAACCAAATTAGGTAACTATCGGCAGGACTAAGTCATCATATCTATTTTAAAATAAGGATACTAGCTAAATCCAGCAGGGACAAGGTAAATGAAACAGTAAGCTGGAAAACCTGATACATGCATTGATGCAGAGTGCTGTAGAGGACATAAGTCAGCACACAATCTTCACAAGACTCCAAGCCTTCGGAGTCATCAGCTCTGATACCCAAATAATTCAGCCAAACAAAGACAACCACTCTATGAAGGATCTACAGACCAAGGGCCTAAGAAGTACATAGCAGGGACATGGGCACACACATCCACCAAATGAGAGGAAAGTTCAAACTTCATTCAAGAAGTCTTGATCAACTGGTATACACATGTATTTAAGGATTTTGGTCGACTATAGTAAGAAATACACAATATACATTATAAACCACTATTCCAAGACTTTAGCAATCTCTTACATTGCTTTTAGAATTTCACTTTCTTTATTCAGGTAATTTCTGTTAGAACACTTACTCATTTTCCTTTTCTATGCAAATCCTAACCAACCATAAACTAGCACCTGTCATGTTTGAATCTGGCAGCACAATTGAAATCTAGCCTTCTATCAGGAATGCATATACTCAACAAATTGTCCATAAACTGAAAATTAAAACATAATTATGCCATGCAATTGGGTCTTCAAATCTTTCTCACCATTGGGAATCATTATGTGGGGGACATCATCATGAGGAGCGGATACCTTTGTAATGTTACTTTTACCTAATCATCATGTGGAGCGGATACCTTTTTAATGTTACTTTTACCTAAGTTCATTTTCAATGTAAAATTATAGCCATAAATCAGGCAGGCCCCACAAATTGTATGTTCAATGAAAACAAAGTTAAAATCTTCCTGTGGTTGGCACTTATGTCATTAAACCTCCACCTATCAGGCCAACCTGAAATAGGTGAATAAGGCATGAAAACAAAGATACATTTTCCTGTGGAAGGCTATTATGTCATTAAAACTCCACTTATTAGGCCAACCTGAAATAGATGAATAAGGCTTTGATAATGATGATGATTAATGATGCCATATCTCAGCCTATCAGTTGGACCATCTCAAGTGTATCTTGGCTCATTGTGTTTGAACCATTGCCAAACAAGTTATTGATAAGATGAAACAAATATTTTCTTTATTTGATTTTAAGTTAAATTTATATTCCTTTTTCATAGAAGCACGGTCATAAAACAGGCTGTAACAAAAATAAATAAATAAATAAATCATGAAACAGTGCCAACCCTTTACTTGAATATTGAAATTTAGTTTGGAGACCACACAGTATTTAGTCAATAGTTATGTATTGTCAAAAAAGATTTTTAAAAATGCATATTCAAATTTCAAGCTATCTTCACTTTGGTACTTTCTCCTTTCCATCTTCTATATTCTACAATGTATCACACCTCAATTGCACCACATATTAAATTTTAATAACTTTTCAAAAATATATATATGAAGGTGATCATTGTAACAATTAAAGAGTAAAAAACGGGGATATAGGTTATATATTTTTGTTTAGTTTTGTGTGTGGAAGGAGATGCCTTTTTGTGTTGTTTTGGAATGTGTGGAGCCCACTAGTGACCTAGTCATCTTTGTTCCAACCATGGGAGGTTTGAAGCTCTATATAAGAACTCCCAGCAACCATGGACTCTCCCTCCCTCTCTCTCAACAGACCTTATTTTACAGGTGCGAAAGGGTTTAAAAGCGGCCGCCTATGTATTGGCTGATATGAATCAATACCAAAAAATAGCCCAATGCAGGCTGATAAATTGGATAGCACAATAAACACATGTTATCATATCTGCCTTGACCGATACAGTCAATATATTTTGATTCTTGGACATAAGCACAAGATTAGGTTTTTCCCTCAAACTATCACTGAATTAAAATTTAACTATTTATTACATGTCAGATTGTGGAATGACAGACAATACAACCCTAAATAGTGTGGATTAGAGAGGGAGACCTGACAAGCCAAACCCCAGATAGATGGGATAGGGCTTCGATGATGCTGATGATGAATTTTATTATATATATATATATATATATATTGGTGGTGATGATGAATTAAATATCATGTTTCATCCACAACAGAGTTCAGCTATAGTACAAATCAACCTAAATGTGCAATTTTAACAGCCAGTGTTCAATATAGGCATTGTCCCTACTCCCTAGTTACTAAATAACGCTGAGAGAGAGAGAGCGCTTACTGATTTGCGAATCATGGCCATCTGGATGGGGTTGTTCTTAATCCTGGAAAGGGCTTCCTGCTCCCTCTGTCGTATCAGAAGTAATGGATCTGAGTGGAGCTTACGCCATGTATCATTGGCAGATTGAGGCTTATCCTCAAATAAAGCTCCAGGAGCATTGGCCTGCTGCCCAAGTTTCCACAGTTTTACATACAAAACAACTCACACGTCAAAAATGAACAGGGAAATACTACTAATAAAAAAAATGCAGAGTAAAAGAAGAATAAAAAAAGTGAGTTCCTCAATGTTGATTATTAGAGAAAGACGATGGTCTTTCAGATCAGCATGGAAGAGAATAAATGGAAGTGCAAGAAAAAATCTGCATAAACCATCCCTTAAATCCTATGGATTAGAGGACACACAATAAGGAAAGTGATGTTTGTTTTTCTTTTAATAATAAGAACAAGGAAGGGATCATGCTTCCATATTTCATCACAAGTAAACTCAGACATTAAAACCCGGGTAGGATTCAACCATTCACATCTTATGCAGTTTTTTATGAGAATGGACCAAGAGGTAAAATAACAGAAATTTCCATCAGTTTTTTTTTCTGTTTTTCAGTTGTGTAAACTCTTCATTTCAGTGGCTTTTTTTTTTTTTGTGTGTGTGTGTGTGATTTTGGCATGATTTATTCAACTTAAGGGTTAATATAAAAGCTTCCACTGAGATCTGTATTTCAGAACAGTTGAATTGACTTTTTAAAGTCCCAGAACTGCTGCAATTTTTGAGGTGCACCAGCGCCACCAATCATACACAACTTGAATACCATGCATAAGGGTAAATTTTATGGCAATTACGTTTTCATGTACACGAGGGTTCATGTATATGGATAGCCAGAGCTGCTGTAAGTGACAGTTGGTTACCTCTTCCCCACAATCAATTGCAGGTAAATAAAGTAACAGCTGATTAGATTCACAGATACAGGTGAACCAAGTGGAGGGCAACCAAGTTCCAAGGATTCAAATGGGCCAAAAGATTTCTTCATTTCAGGACTTCAATCGAGTACTATCTTCTCCAATAGTTTAAAAAGTCAATTGGTGATGCATGAGATTGAAAAGAAGAAATCCACAAGCTTACCTTGGAGGAACTGGCCTCAGCATTGTTAGCGGGAGGCTGCGGCGGCGGAGCCTCGAGCGCCTTGAAACCTTCAGAACTGCCCTTCCCGACGGCCAAACCAGAGTCGTATAGAAAATCCAATCGCTCTTGGATACTGCAGAAAGCAAACAAGGGTTATCAAAAACAAGTCTTTCAAAAAATGGGTTTTTATTCTTAGAGAGAAATAGAAAACCCCAAAAGGAGAGATTTGAAAGAAACCCCAAAATAACACAAACCCAGAAATCATAACCCAAAAAGAGAGAAGAAGCAGAAGAAAGGAGGGATACGTACGGGACGAGGCCGGCTTGTTCTTGGAGGAGACGGAATTCGGCTCGCTCGCGTTCTTCCTGGATCTGCTTTCGGAGCTCTTCCAACTTCTTCTGCTCGGCATCATTCTTCTGCTCTGCCTTCCACACGTTCTCGATGTTGCGAAGGCTGCCCGTGTGCCATCCCTTCTTATTCAGAAACTTCAACGCCATATCTTTCTATTCAAAAGCCCCAATTCAATTCGATTCGATTCGATTCGAACACACAAACGCTCCTCCGATCCAAAGATTTCAATCTACAACAGCAAAAGCTAATCTCCGAAGAGGAAAGGAGAATTTTTTTTTTTTTTTTTCCCCTCGTATTTCTATTTCTCTCTTGTTCCAGATCCAAACCCTAGGACCAAATATCCAGAGAGACGAAACGAGAGAAAAGGAAGGATCTTATGACCGATCTTTTGACCGTTACGACAAATCCGGTTCGTATCGGCCTATCTAGTCATCCGTAAGTCCACGGTGAAAATCACTGTCCCAACATGGAATTCGGATCCCCTGAGGGGCCAGAGTTCCTGGAGGATTCTTGAGCTGAGGAAGTGGAATTTCAAAGTGGGGGACTACTATTGAAATCCAAATTATTCAAAATAATTCACTCTCAAACTTTAAATTTTACGTGAATTTAAGTTTTTTCCACAACTAGACTCATAGATTGATGAAAAAGGTTATAGTGGATATACATGAGATTATGTTAATCATGTTTTAAATCAAACGGCCAACCCAAAGGTCGGAAACAATATAACTCAAATTGGAATCCAATCCCCCGGTTGGACTAATTAGGGGAAACTCAGTTTCGACCAATCGGGGGTGATATATGAATTTATTGAGTTTAAAAACCGATGTTGTCTTTAAAAGTCAGTTCCGTTTTTTAATTTCAAAATAATGTGTCACTTCCTGATTGGTCCAAACAGTGAGGGGATCCAGATTCCTCAAATTGATGTAAGATTTATGGGGCCCACTATGGAGTTCCCTCATTTAACTCATGATTTATCTAGGTTAAAGCCTTGGAGGATCCAGACACCCCAAACTAGTATCCGGACAAAAGTTAGTTGGGCTCCATTATGAGATTAACTGTGATTTCAGTCAGTCCTTTTTTCCCATTTTTAATCAATTGTTTTAGATGTAATCAACGTCAATGTGACCCTAATCAAAATGGAATAAGATGGATTTGACAGCTCTAAGAGCTTTGTATGGATTATCAATGGCCCAAGTCCAAAAGTGGAGTATAAACTGAAATGGGTTGGAAAAGTTTGAATGCTTTTGTGTTATCCAACGAGGGGGCCCAACTCTAATGGAGTAAGATGGATGGCTATCTCTTATATGGATTTTCCTTGGAGTTAACCCATGTTTATTGGACGGACTAGTTCCACCTCATTGTATACAGCCAAGTAATAATTTGTGAAACTGGGTCTTCAAGTTAAAATATCACTCATGGCCAGTGGTCCAATTTTGTTAAAAACGGATGCAATGCCATAGTGGGCCTATAGTTGGGCCCATAGTATGCATAGGGAGAGGGCTTGGGGGCAGGCAGCTTACCTATATGGTCCAAAAGATCAAGCCTTCGAACTCTAGTTGGGCTGAGTTGGGTCCGTGGCGTTGAGGTTTGCCTGGACTGGCACCAACATGTAAATTGGTCTGTTATTTTGACGTTTGATGGTTGTACTGATAGGCTGTACATAATCGTGTGTCACTCGGGCTCAGGGCTAAAGGTTTTTGGGCCGGGCGGAATACATCCTGTGTTGTTAAAAACAAGATTGCAATACTAGAGTTTCTACCAGTCTAGAAGCTTGATGGATCGGCCTGGCCCACCTCTATTCGGACCATGTCCACGGAAATAGTAGGGTCCAAATCATTCATTCATCTTATCTAACAACCATGAACATGCCATGGATCAAAAACCAAGATGATTCGTTACTTCTTACATCAAGAAATCTGGACTACCATTGTGCTTGAAGCCTTGAATTGGCAATGGTTTGCCAAAGTTAATTGACCACCAGTGGTCGTAACATCAGATAATTCTTTTTTTAATTGAATGAAGAAGTTTGAAAGGGTTGAGAACTTGAAGGCTTGGATCCAACTTGGATCGGTCGCCAACACTAAATAGTCTCTAGGGAAAAATCCAGACAGAACATTTGCAGTTTATATTATGGTCAATCATGGAACCTTCAAGATTAGACCTCCAACACTATTAAGCAGTGTTGATTACCTACCTCTTGAGTTTGAAGTTGGAGTGTTGAATATGATGATGATGATGATGATAAGATGACTTGGGAGCTTCTGATGAAAGATCATCATTGCATGACTGTACACATTTGCATACTCCCAAGTTAAATCTTTGCATTCACTACATGAAGATACCCAAACTTCTGATTATATTTTTCAGTTTTGTTTTCCCTTATTTGTTTGTTTTTCAATTGTTTTGATACAGAAGACCAAAAAAGAACCTGACCTGGTTATTCCCACTTCCATCACCACCGGGGAGAAGGTTCAGCTTTTAAACTTGGAACTTCCTCCTTTCTCCTTTTTTTTTTTTTTTTTTTTTTTTTTTTTTTAATATCCTTCCATCATCTTTCCCCTTTTATTAATAAAAAATCACAGGTAACATTGATTTGCACTACGAGTGATCAGAAACAAGTATCCCACATATTGGAACAATGCATCAGAGCATGTTAACTGCCTATGGCATACATATCACATCTCAAAACTGCTACAGAAGCTACTGCATTATAAAAGAAATATTATCCAAATGAATGCAGTTGCAAAGAAACAGAGGCATAAAATATATTACAGGCCCCTCTTCCAAAAGAAAATAAAAATCCTACCATGTGGATGGGAAAAAGAGTACAAGAAAATGTTCCCTAATTGTTTCCCAAGCTAGGTAAAGACAACTACATAAGGACCATTTTACAGTCACCAACAAACATGAAAAAAAACAAAGGATCATCAATCATAGGAAACAGTACACATTTGTATTTCACTATTTCCTGAAAACACCATTTGAAATAAAAACCACTGATCCAGAATTGATGAGAATGATATGTTGAGGGCTCAGAAATATGCTGTGAAGGAAAAATGTGTCCAACCATAAGCTCAAACTCCACAGGGTTTCCTTCAGGCTGTTACTGTGATTTTGTTTGGTTTCTTATGATTGTTCCAAAGAATGACTCAATTTCTGATTTGTAACTGCTTGGTGAACGAGTGCATGGAGGGAAGAGGTGAGTTTTGTAGATGATTAACAAATCACAACCACTTTCTCCAATTGGCTGCTTTTTTATCACCAGATACAAATCTGGGAAGGTTCACTAGTGAATTCACCCTTGTAACACCGTCCAGTGCAGACCACTCTTCTTCCTCTGCAGTTGCAATGCACTCGGCAAGGCTCCTCGTTGACTGGCACCTATCAGGCAGCTTCTCTTCCTTCTCATCTTTCAGCTCAGAAATTGGCACAATTTCGGCAGTGATGGTGTCTGAACACTCAACGGAAGAACCCCCAACCATAACACCATCAGGTTCAGATCCCTTCGGTTCTCTAACACCATCAGGTTCAGATCCCTTCGGTTCTCCATTTGTCATATTAGTTCCTTGGTCCAATGAGCTGGAAACCATATAGTCCACTGCCTCTGCTGGCTTATTCTCCAAAGTACCCTCCTGACACTGATCATATGAAGATGAAGGGTCCAAAAAGAGACAAACTACAGCACAATCATCACTTTTGGATGTCGGGAATTTGAGTCTCCATGCCCGAACAGCAGTGTCTACAACAGCTCTGGCTGCTGTTGCACTGCTTGGTGCTGAAGCCACTATATCCACAACTTCCTTGTTCGACAGAACATCCCATACCTACATGAGAAGAAATTAAATTTTATACAAATTAAGAGTTATTTATTTATTTATGTTGTAGGGCTAGCTCCAATTCTAGCTTTAATGCAGGTCGCCTCTATGGAGGAAAATGCCTCTAAGTGGCACACTTGCAGAGCACAGGATTGCACTTTTACTTGGCTATCAATAAGTGACACAAGATGCAAGTAGGTGTTAGAGGCTAACAAGTACAGAAAGCTATATATAGCCAGCAATGCCTAGAAATCATACGATTGCAGCACCTTGAAAAGAAGGCTCGTGAGTCATGATGCTGCAAGGATCTCTGCAACAATACGGAGCACGAAATATGTGTAGATGCAGGATTTTAGGGGCCACAAAAGGGCATTGAAACTTACAAGTGCATAGCGAACAAGAGATTCCAAAGTAATATCAGAACAATTAGAAAATATTAACAATATGAAAGATATTTTAGTCTTTTAGATACTCTTAAAGGAGCAGGAAATAAGTGTGGGAAAAAACAGAAGCAAAATAAGTTGAAAAGCAGCTATTTTACGACTCAGGTGGCTCAGAAACACAAGGTCCCAAAGAGGGAGCAGCATGCTATGCAGCAGACACGTGAAACTATAGCTCATACTAAATTTTACAAGAGGAAGCAGAAGATACCCCATCAGTGGCTAGAACAATGAACTCATCTCTTTCTGTGAGACGCCGATAAGAAATATCTGGAACAGAAATCAAACCAAAGTCCTTTAAACAGAAATCCCCAAAAGCTCTAGCCATTGCTAAGCCAGGCGAGTCATTGTTAGGCAGCCATACTCGCGCAACCTCTGGCTCATCCTGCAATGCAAAAACCCTCCCCTTGCATTGCTGAATTCTGGCAGCTTCCCCTGAACACAATAAAAATGAATGATGGATTTTAAGATTAGCGTCAAGAGAATAACCAGTTGAATATGAAGAAAATTTCATTTAGAAATAGTGAATATTTTATTGAAGTTGGGAGCACAAAGTTGAATAAGAGGCCAGCAGCATGTCCGAGTTTTCAATTGGATGATGGCTTGTCCAAGTTTTGAATTATGAGCAATTTTTTACATTAGTGCTCTCAGTGGGTTGTATCTTGGTCGAGTAAGGGTAAGTCCGGGTCAGATCCAATCAGTCATCAGATACTGTTACTTTTCAAGATCTCAGCCAACAAACCCAGAGTGCAGGACCAACTAGGGTTGGAGAGAGAGAGAGAGAGAGAGAGAGAGAGAGTAAAATGTTAATAGCGTTAGTATTTATAGTATTTTTTAAAAAGGAGTAACTAGTATTTTGTTTAATTTAAAAGGAGCACAATATGGTCCAACTAGTCAGGTTTATCTGGGTCCAGACCTGTATCCAACCCACCACCAGCCTATTTTTTAACATTGCATACAAATTGACATAAAATGGTAAGCCAAAATTTTCTGACACCCAATTAAAGATAAAATTTAAAACTAGAGAGAATAAATGCCTAAAAGAAACATACTTGGAAGATTGGGCTTCAAATCCACTGTCAGCTGTACAGCAATCAAGGAGTTATCTTTATCTCTTGTTCCTAGTACTGCTCTTGAGTCTCCAACATTTCCAATTACAAGATCCTGTCCCTGGTGAAATGCAAATAGTATCTCTATCATGGTTTGATAGTGGAAATGGAGAACTGATGTTTTGTCTTTTCAAGATTAATGGGTAAACAGAAAAATAGGTTGAGAGTACTGTGCATACTGGACCTGCTTTACTAAGGTGACGGCAGTTGTCCCACTGCAGAAACAATCAATTGTTGGATGCATTTTCAGTTCTTTATCCATTAACTTAAAAGCCTTTAGCAGAGCCTGTTTAAGCGTCAGGTATATTTCAGGAAGCTTTTCATTTTCCTCAAGGTCTAAGGACTCACACCATTCGTCGTCCATGCTAATAGAACCTGTTTCTTCAGAATTCATGCTTCCCAGAAAACTGTTGTTCTCATGCAGGCTACCGTGATCGCTGCCATTAGCTTTCAAGTGAGTGAACAGCTTTAGAGGAAGAGAGTCTCTAACTTTCTTTGCAACCATGTGACCAAATGGACCGTGACCATCGAATACTCCACAGAAGATTGTGTCGTTTCTTGAACCGAAATTCTATAATGATGAATCCCATGTTGTTATTTACAGAGCCAACAGAAGAAAGAATAGCAGCAGAAGAGTTTGCAATCTAGTTGGCAATAGTAGAAATGGAAGGTGAGTCTGGACAATGAATAAATTCTTCAGAAGCTAGAAGCTAGTTTGTTAATTAGATTAATTGAGAACATTAACTTTACAGTTGATAGACTTCAAATTTATGAAGATAAGCTAAGCTACAAGCATGCTTGGATGTCCCTGAAAAGCTAGTAATAAATGTTGAGGATACCATATTGAAAGTGATGTCAGTTTCGTTCACTGAGAAGTCACTAGTTACCATTTTTTAGTGTAAAAAAAATTTGAGGGCCAGATGCTTATTTGGAAACTCATGCAACTACAAACAGCAACAGGAAAGCATCCACGAGAGTGCAATATCTGAGTCAATTGCAACGCAATCAAATATGCTTGCAGCAGCATAATTGTGTGTACGATACGAGTGAACATATCACTAACTATAAAATTAAAACAGCCAGGCTATAACTAGACCTGTGAACATAGATGTTGGTGCAAGCTGCCTCTTCTCTATGTAATATAAAAAAGGTGTTGTAGTTCAGCAGAAAATCAAGTTCCAAGGGAGAAGTCGATATGTACATCACCAGTTTGCTTAATCACTTCTTTCTGTAAGTTGCTTAATCACTTAAAAAGTATCTTGTTTGCAAGGCAGGAAGGAACATCCTCAGGGTATAGATACCAAAGTGACTATCATTCTTAAATCTAGCCAAAACAGAGGCCTGACAGCCAGACTCCTACATCCACTACGGCTAATGCATGCATTTAGAAAGGTGCCCATAACCCAACAGGTTCAGCCAATGAATTCATTTACCGACTTAAATGCTCCAGTTTTTTAATATTTTAAAAGAAACCCACTTTGAAGATCTTAAAGTATCATTTGGAGATTAGAAGGAATTCAAATGTAGATAGTCCATTGAGGTACTATATTCTTTGTAACAAACATGAAAAGATGGAATCTCTTCCTCAGTTAAAGTTCAAGTTCTTCATTTTCACTAACTATATTACTCAAACAAATACATAAAGTTTGGTACTTTTTTCAATGCTAAAGTTGAAATTTATCTAATTAGTGATGACAATGAATGAAGTAACAAGGCATTGCCATCTTTTTATGTCCCTTTTTTTACTGTAGCAACGGGAATGAGTAAAATCTAAATGTATTTAAAAAAAGAAAAAACATTGCAATTCTCCATTTTGATGCTCTCTTTCAATATCCCTTTCCAATGTAGTGGTCCACTTCATTCATCTGGGTTCCTTTAAGGGCAGTGCCTTTTGTGATGGTCCTTTACCAATGGCCGCTTTTCCAAATGTTTGTCTCATTTTGGTTTTCCACTATCATGTTTTATTGCCAGTTCAAAGCGCATATTAAAAAAAAAAGAGAGGGTTTTATCAAGACCATTAGTAGGCTATAAAAATCCCAACCAAATGGGAAGAGAAATGGGTGATGTAAAGTTACAGCCTTGTATCAATCTTCAAACAAATCATATAAAAATCGAAGTAAAACTTTTCTACTGAACCCTTCACTGTTTTGATAATAAATAATTATGATATTTTTACATGAATAATAATAACGATGATGATGATCTATACTGGGACTTGGATGAGGAGAAAACATGAACTTTTCAGCAGTTAAATTGATCTATTCTACTTATTGAACAAAAGATGCTGATGATTTAAGAAGTCAACTGAGAACAAATGTCAAAATTCAAGTAATCAAATACCCAAAAATAAAAATAATAATAAAATCTTAAGATCCAGTTTCTTTCGTTATTCTAACCTCCAATATCAACAATTAACTATAAAAACAACACACACACACACACACAAAATCCCAATTCTGTTTGGTAAAATCGGAGAAAAACTTCAGAATCCTTAAAATCCCTTGAATTTATCAAAACAAACAGTTTTTTTTCCCCCTTCATCAGCAGGAATAGAAGTTTCTCATTTTGTTAAAACTTTGTAGAAACGACTTTGACCAGTTTTCTTCAGAAGCTTTTGTTTCACAGAAGAAAACCTGCAAGACGAAAACATTTCCATAGTACTAGTAGGAAATCTCCATAGTACTAGTAGGTAATCTCTCTCTCTCTCTCTCTCTCTCTCTCTCTCTCTCTCTCTCTCTCTCTCTCTCTCTCTCTCTCTCTCTCTCTCTCTCTCTCTCTCTCCTCATTTTCTGCAAAACAGAACTTCAACTCAGAATTCTATCAGAAAAGCCCTGATCTCATGCAATCTCATCAAAACTCACAGAATAAACAGATCCAAAAACCAAGAATTTTCAAAACAAGCTCAGCAACAATCAAAACCAAACAAAAAAAAAAAAAAAAATGCGACAAATCATCAGCCAACGAACTTGTCATCCAAAATCAAAACAAAGACCGAACTGAAACCAACCTCCCAAACGAGCATCGCGTCCTGATTCGTTCCCTTCCTTCCCTGCTGCGTAAACAAGCACGCGACATCACTCGCTCCATTCACGAACATCCGCCCGTGGCTCCGATTCAGCTCCTCCTCACCTCCACCACCCCCACCTCCTCTACTCAAGAATCCGAAATCCACCATTCCATAGATCCGATCGGAAACCGATCCTCCTCGCTTCTCCGATCCTCTGTTGCTCCTGCTCTGCTTCCACCTCCTCGAGCCTCGCTCTTTCGAGCTCGAAGGCGACGAATCGCCATGTTCTAGGGCTCGATTCTCCTTCGAAACTCCATTTCCTCTGCTCCTACACGACACACAACCCCCCATTCGATCCCAACCCAAAACCCTAGCAACCCTAAAAAGTAAAAACCAAACGAACTCGAACACGAACTCGAACACGAACTCGAAGTCGAATCGAGAGCGAGAGAGGTTTTGTCAGAGGTTTCTGTGTGCGTGAGAGTGTGTGTGTTTGTGGCTTTCTATCTGTCGGGGGGAGTTGAAATTTTGGAAAAGGTGCGGGCGTTTTGGCGTTTCGGTGGTCCGCGCGGGACTACAGTAATTTGCTATAACTGTCAACGGGGTAATTATTATAAAATATATAATGTACTGAACTGAGGAGCTTTGGGAGCGTGGACGGTGGACCACCTGAATTTCGTGCATACGGGTCTTCTTTGAGATTGGCGTGGAGCCCTGCAACAATTAATGATATAAACGGTTGAGATTTTAATGGGATGTATTGTTGTGCATTGATGGGATACTGTTTGATTTGATTACGTATGTAAGAGGAGATTTATAAAGGTTTTAGGTGGGTGGATGATGGTGATAAGATGTTTTTTTTCTTTTTATGAAATTAATTATTTTTTTGTTAAATTGTGTGGCTATCATGGGGCATGAGGGGGGCATGTGGGGGCATTCATTTCCCACCTATATCCTATTCTCGTGGAAATTGATAAGTCATTCGTCACCAAAGGAAGGACCCTTGAATTTCAACCACACCAATGCAAATGTGTGAACCGGGATTGTACAAGGTATTTTTCTACAATGATCGTGAGTGAATCAATTAGGGTCCACCATACCTGCGCAATGTCTCTCCAAACACAAAGCGGCACAAGAGGTGATGCAGGAAACCTAGATAGGTACAATCACGGTCACAATCGAACTCCACATATGGTAGGTGCATGAGAGAAAACCAGCTCCTAAAAAAGTTTGGGTTCTTACTTTCTGGTCTAGCAATCTTGAAGTGACATCATTTCACATTCAAGAAAACCACAAAGATTTGCTGGTTGACAGCCGTGGGTGACTGATTTGAACCAGCAATAATCAAGTCCTTTCAATGGGTTTCCTCAAATGTGTGTGATCAAGAATTTGAATATTGTTATGTTAAGTCTACTAAGCAAATTTTATTTACTTTTTGAAACTCCAACATTTTGACAAGTTTTTTTTTTTTTTTTTTTTAACCATGGTCTCATATATCATATATGAATTTTAGAATTCCCAACATCTTAGGCTCACAAATTCATACTGATCATTGGAATTCGCGTTGCCTAAATTTTGTTTAGTGGTAAATATAGTTACTGATGACACAAATTCAACACTAACCAGTTACCACAGAATTAAAAAATAAAAATAAGTAAACAGCTGTACCAAATTGACTTGGGTCATCTAGATAAACTTTCATTTATTCATAAACTAATCTAATCTGTGTGCATTTAATTTGCAAAAAAGATCCAAATGGGGCCTTCAATAGTCTGCTGTCATCTAATGTTAGGAGATTTTTAAAGGCAATCTTATCTACATTGGATTCCATCCTTGGGCAAATGGAAACTGTCTCTCCATTAATAGCATTGTGGTTTCACTGCATTTATAGTATTCCAAGGCTCAGGACCTTGTATTTTGTCCATCTTGGCTGTGGTGGTCCTTACCATTATATATGATGGGCCTTAAATCAGGATGGAAAGTAAATAAGACTACAAGTCAAAGGTTTGACAACACTAGATTGTTTGCACATTACAAAAATATATATATATATAAGTTTAGTAAAAATAAGGATGCCAGGACCTGAAAAATCATTGGGACACTGATAAATGTTGCTCTGGATCCATACAGCCCACAATGGGGCCCATTAATTGGGTTTGTAGTGCACTGGGCCTATACCTTTTAATTGATGGAAGAGTAACATGTGTGGTGGCCATAACTTTTTTGGCAACCATTTCCATGGTTGTATTGGGCCGGTAGAAGCCTATCAAAGCCCAGTGGCCCGCCTGTTTATTTATCAAATCTGATATCGCCGCCCCGTTCTCTCCATAGGGCTGAAATTTAAGTTTGGGCCCTGCCCATTTGCAAAAAAAAACAATGCTCCTTTGATTTAAACAAATACTTGGGCCTGACCACATTTAACTATTGAGCTAGAAATTATCTCCGGGTTCAATCAACAACATAAAATAGAGCCCAAATCCAGCCCAATATGCCAAACATTTTTTTCTTTTTTTTTTATCATAAGAGAATGGAATTCAGGGACTAAACTCCAACAAGTCTTCTATCAAAGATTGAGTGCCAATCACTTTTTATCACGTAAATGCCGGAACAGGAAGGGAAAATGGGACCCCATGAAAAGAAGTGTAAGTGATAATGCTCACTGTTTTGGTTACTCCACCATAAAAAAAGGTTGTTCTAATCTAGGGTGGTGGTAAGGCCCACAAATTTACAATGCTGACCTAATGCATTGACTGTCCAATGGACGGACAATGGCTTAATGACATTTCATATTGGTGATTTTACGTTGAAAGTGAATTATTATAAATTTGACCGTTGACTTGGACTTTATTACGGGACATTTGTTTTGAGAGATTTTTGAAGAGATCTTTAATTTTGAAAGTTCAACGACAGCGGATGTGGGTGTTCCTCAGTATTTAGGGTTTCTTATTTTGATTAAGTTTTAAAGATTCAGTAGCCTCATAAATTGTGAATTTTGGCTTGTAGAATTTTTTAAATTCAAGATTTCAACATGCTGTGGTGTTAAAAGTTTCTTACTTAATTGGTTAGATTTCAAAGATGAAGTGGGATTGTGAATTGCTCCTTTTGGCACGTAAAATTCCACAAACTCGAAGTTGGTAAGTGTTGGGGTGCTTAGCATATGTGAATTCAGCCATAAGACAACAATTGATGAATTAAGAAATATCCGGTAGAAACTACCACATATCCCACAAAAAAAACATACATTTTTTCTTTGATTGGTAACCAAAAAACAAACTTCATTAAAAAGAAAGATAATTCAATGGGCAAGAGAACAAAAGAGAAATCAAAATAAGATGAGATGGGTACTCCCATACCCCATTACAAAACCACACCCACCCAAGACTGCAATCTCACATCGCTTGCTTGGCTAAAGCATTTCTCATATAATTAGTAGATCCAGCTTCATGAAAAAAGAAATACTAATATTGGTAATAAAAAAATTCTCTAATTTCCTTAAAAAGAAATATGCCCTTGATAATGCAAAATACTTACTGCTGAGATTTTTTTTATATATGTATTAAAAAAGACTCACAAGATCAATAGTCATCAATGTTCTAATCACCAATTCATGGACCCCACATTTGGGGAACTCATATCATGATCATCAATGGTTACTATTCATAGCTCCACGTTCAAGGCAAATTCTACAGTGTTACCAGAAGACCCATTTTTTCGATTGAGGTCCCACCAGCATTCAAGTACCAGGAGACCCATTAATCACCCCCAATATGATTTGGTTCTCACTATTAAGGTGAGTTTAGTGAAAGATAAGGACAGTTTTGAATAGTAAATTCAACTTCAATAGAGCATGGACTACCATATTATAAAGGGACTGAAAAGAGGGTTTAGATTAGATGAGATAACGATGGTCAAAGGAAACGGCTTTCTGATTTAACTTTTCAACCATCAGAACGTTTCCCATATACGACATATGAAAAGAAGTTCAGTATATTTGTTTTTTTGACTCCTCCATTTATTTAGATGGAAATGGTGGGCCGTTTGGAGACTAGTAGTTTTCCAAAGTTGCTTTCTTTGAAAGAAAGAAAAAATTGACATTCTGCCTCCCTCCATAGCAAAGTGGATGTTTTTTTCTTTTTCTTTTTTGGAAAATTTCAAAATATGGCCTTAAATTTTTACCTTATTTTAAAAAAGGACAAAAGTTTTTAAACTTTTCAAATTAGTTACTAAGTTTTTCAGTAAATTTTCAACTAAAGACATCCGGCCAATCGCCGTAGGAATACTGGATATCCTTGATCACGGGCGAGGAAAATGAGGAGAATGTAGAGGAAGTGGATGAGAGTTTTATTACGACGAAAGGTAATTTGGATATTTAAAAAAAAAAGGAAAAAAATTTCAAAAAAATAACTTTAAATAGATGGATGTCCTTGATTGAAAACTTCCTAGAAAACTTATGAACTAATTCGAAAAGTTTTGAAACTTGTATTATTTTTTTAAATAGGGCCGAAACTTAAAAGGACTTTTTTTTTCAAATTCTCCCTTTCTCTTTTAATGTAGACGCCGGTGTAGTAGTGGCAATTGTCCAAATTTAAGATTCATCGGATTGGGCTCCACCGCTATATTCATCATACGAATAATTGATGCGGTGCATTAGGAATTCAAACTCATGCACTCTATTTTTATACCTGTATCCTGATGTAGCTTACTAAGGACATGAGATTCCTCAAGTTATTTTAATAATTAATTAAATGAAGCGAAACACCACTCTTATTAGAGTAAAATTTGGGCCAATTAATTTTTCTTTATATGATTGAAGTGGCTGATCTAGGCCTATTACAAGTACAACCCTTTATATGAAATTCTGGCTGGTTAAAAATTAAAATATGTGAGCAGTGTGATGTCACTGAGCTCCACCGGCTTTATGATGGACAGAGAGTTTGTGGACTGTACATGCGCAAAAGTTATGTAGGCATTTTTGATATGCCAACAATGAATGGCCGGTTGAAATAAAAACTTCTTAGTATGGTATACTAATCCATTCCATGTATTTAAAGAGGATGGCTAAGACCTTTTCAACTGATTTTTTCTCCGTTGATGGCTAATCTAAAAAACCCTCTTTATACATATCCCTTGTATCTTTTCGAGGTAGGGACCACCGTGAACCTTCCTTTATTGGGTGATTGAGTAGGTTAAATTAGAATTAGAAAAGTCATCTATATGGATTATGCAGATTATGAAGATGGGGTATGAGTTGAACTTTTAAAAGAATGCTAGGAGGGCTTAATAATCAATCAAGTTCAAATTAATATTGTATTGTGACCCTAGGATATACTTTGGCTCTATTCTTGCAAACAAGTGGCCCCAAATGCTAGCCGTGGTGTTTAAAAGTCAAATCAAGTCAAGCATATGGAGCTAAAAACACCAACAAAATTCAGCACAAATAATAGCTAAGCCTACTTTCGGGCTCATCTCCCCAACTGCATTTTCAGTAAGTAGGTTTCACTGTTGCACATTAGCCGGTAGCCAATGGCGGACCCAAAATTTTCATTTGGGTTGTGCTGGCAATGGTCAAATGGAAAAATTAAATAATGATATGTAAACTTTTAAGGTATTATTTAAAGAGTTTTTCACATCCCACAGGTGCAACCGCACTCGTGTGCAGACACTTAGGTCCACAACTTTAGATATTAATCTCTATAGCGCTAACAATGGAGACATGGGTGAGTACATGTAGGTTGTGTTTGAATACTTACTTTTCAAAAAAAAAAAAAAAAAAAAAAAGGAGTTGGCTATACCATCAATTATAAGCAAATCACTGGCTTACTAAACATAAGAGATGAAACTTTTATAACTATAGTTATTCTTATTCTTTGTTTTTTTTTTTAAGATTTTCTTATGCTTTTTAAAATTAGACATGTTAAAAAAAGTTGTTATGGAATCACTGGCTTACTAAATATAAGAGACTTTTGAGATTTAATTATCTAAAAAATATAAGATCCATTAATATTTTAAATTGGCTAATTAAAGGCAATAAGATAAAATAAAAATAAAAATAGACTTTGTCGATTGCAAAAATGATCACTTTGTTCACACTTTTGGCGACATCCATTGGACAAGAAAAGATTTTCTTTTGCTCCTTTTCTTACTTTCCTTACATGGATAGATGTCGGAACCTTTTGTAATTAGTAAGCAGATGGGCCCCTTAGACCTTTGATTTTGTAAAAAGCAAAATAAAAGTTCCTCATATGAATTATTATGAAGTTGGTTTTAGCTGTCCTGTCATTGTCCACATGAATCTTGCAATTGTCTCCCCAATGATTACACAGTCAAATAAAAGCTAGAATTCATAGTAATATTGTCCGTTAAATAATTCTTAGACTTGACATTTGTCAATCTACTATCGAAGTTTTAACATTTCTCACATAACTTAATTCTTAGACCTCGCATTTGTCCATGAACCATCAAAGTTTAAGTATTTTCAACATAACTGCTCGTATGATATCCCAAAGTCATACAATATCACACTCATCAGTTCGTACGATATCTTAGGGCAGTGTGATATCACACGTATCGCCCTGTGCGATATTCTAAGGCCGTGCGATATCGAACTATTTTTGTACAACAACTATGCGAAAAATATATAAATTACACTTGTTATGAGACAAATGTTGGATTTAAGGGAATTGGTTCTACAAGCAATATCCCAAATTAATAAGAATTGGTTGAAAAAGATTAATCAAGTGTCATTTAAAAGGGGAATGTAAAGGAGAAGGTGCCCTCTTTGTCATATATATCTAAGTAACAACATTATATGATGTGGACAGAAGTCAACCTTCACAATAATTCTTTGTTTTAAGAACAACATTCAAGAATCTTGGAATTTTGATTTTTCTCCATGATATGGTTGGTAAAGATATGTAGATAATTAGAACTATAGAGATTTTAGGTGGGATTCCCACACAAATCTCATAAGTGTGATAAAATGTAATCTAAATCTTATTTTAAGCACACTTCTCATTTTGGCAAGATTATTTCGATTTATCTGTCTTTCAAGAATATCATGGCACTTCCAAAAATGGATAATATTTGCTACACCAATTGTGACTAAAGAGGCTAAGAATCTTAGATTTTTCATATTACATGTTTAGCTCATTAATTGTGGTTCCAATAAATAGGGTAAGATTTTGACTAAAGTAAACTGTGGTTCAATACCTGTAAATCTATATTATTTAATGTGATGGGCTTTTACTGTGAATGAAAAAATAATATTTATTTGCAGTTCATCCCTGGATTAATGTCATCTTCCTTGCAAGAGCTTTTGTTGGTTGAACAATTTCAGAAGAGAAAATGTTCTACTGACAAATGACCCTCCTAAGTTTATTTGGTTGGAGAAGAAATCTTAGATTACTGAAGAAATAAAGATTCTTGTCCCCTAATCCTAATTAAAATTCTTCTTTGATAGTGAAAGGAAAACTTCTAAAACCCCAGCCACCTTTTTCTTCAAGATTCTTATTCTCAAATGGAAATGGGGGAAATGATGTGTGTTTGTGTGCATGTATAAAATAAGTAGGAATGATGAATATAAAACCATTCTCTTAAACTTCCTAATGCAACCACCACCAACTAAGCTATTTCATTTTCATTATTCTTAGAACTAGTCTACTAAATACAAACAAAGACTCTTTTAGATTGAAAATTGGTGCCAAGTAGAAGTAAAATTAACAAAGCAAAAGTGTCGCAAATCTCGCTCTCAAATTTTTATTGCATCAAAAATAATTTCAAAATGTTTTCAGATTGTAGGGTTGTTTCTTCGTATTGGAAAAAAATTTCAATTGTAAAAAAAAAAAATTGACTTTGGAAAAATATAAATAATAACTACTAAAGTTTAATTCTTGAAAGTATCAATTTATCTCACAACATTTTCCATTTATCCTGATGGTTTGTAAAAATCTCAGTTTCATTGCTGTTGTGGAAATGTCATGTCGTTCCAATGGACAAATGCAATATTTTCAAAATGAAGATGATATTGCAACGCTTATCTTAAAAGGCAATGCAATGTATGGTTTTTATTTAGGATAGCCCTGAAGTCTAGAGCATCTTTCATTGTCATAAGGCCATCATGTCATCCTTCTCAGGACTTGATTCTAACGTAGGGCTGCACATTTTTAAGTTGGGACTTATAATAAGTCCAAGTGGAGTTTTCATGCATTGGGCCCATTTAATCTATAGTTATCAACAATGAAAGATGTAAATGCAAATAAATAACTGATTTTCCCCATTTCTTCGCAAGAAAATGATTGAGTTTGAAAGATAGGGAAATACATTTGTTACATTGCTGAAAAATAGGACAAACTCACTTTCTGCCCCTTTCATATAGTAGTCCTGATAAAATAAGAGCCAGATAAGGGTAGTGTTTTGCTACCTGAATTTATTGTGAGGTGTACTTTATTTTGGAAAAAAAAAACAGAAATAGAAATGAAGCAGCAGAAAATACAATTTATAGAAATGAGGCATCCAAATATCTTCATCTGTTTTTATTTTTTATATAGAAAATGTATTTTACTGGCTAATCCCACTATAGCTTAGTGGTGAGACGTTCTCTATATCTATAAAATAACCATCGATCAAATCCTGGTTTTAATTTTGAGTGCATGTTTCTACTCTTATTTCAATAGAGCCATAAGAAAAGAGAGGCTAAAGCTCTTATTTTCACAAGCCTAAAAAATAGGGCTTTTCATTTTAAGAAGATTTACATGTACTTTTCTAAAACAGGTTGAGGATAAAATTATGTGCCAAATACTCTTATTTTCCTAACCTCTGTCTGATGTCAAACATAAGCTAAATATTTATTAGAGCAAAACCAAGTACATATTCTAAAACATGGTAACTAATGTTAGGAATTTTGTATTTGCAATTTGATGGATGCATTTGCACTTTAGCATCATTTGAATTATCACACTTGCATTGTTTTAAGAAACTTTGAAATCTAGTTTTATACATGCATAGTTTTTAAGTTTTGGAAAAGTATTTGTTTTATGCTTGTTTTGGTTCTAAACTTGGATGGATTAGTTTTGAAACCCAAACTCTTTTGAAAACCTATTTCCTTGTGCATTACATTTGGAAAATCATCTTGTGAATTTAGGTTTGAGCTTTGCATACATTCATCACAAAAAGAATCATTTTTGTATGCATTTTCATTTGAAAAGAGTTTTATCAAATCAAGCTAGCCTTTGGTTTTAAACTTTTGAATCATTTTAGGCTTTGTGTTTTTCATGTTTTTAAACATCTTAGAATGTCTTAAAACATGTTATTTAAGCTTGATTTAGTGGCCCAAAGATCCCTCAAAGAAATACTTTGAAATGGAAAAAAGTTGGATTTTTGGCCCCAGGAACTCGCCCGGCAGTGTCGCCGGTCGACCGAGACCTGTGTCTCGGTCGACCGAGGACACTGTAGGGCGACTGTGCAGTTTCTGAACTGCAAGCTGCAAACGGTCATTTTTATGACCGTTGTGCTTTCTCGGTCGACCGAGACCCCTTTGCCGGTCGACCGAGGACTAGCCGTTGGCAACTTTTTGGCTATAAAGTCCATTCATTTCCAACCTTTTTCAAGGCTTGAACCATGAACCTTTGAGACCATTTTGGAGCCAAAGAAAGGGGAAGAAGTTGGAAAGGCTAGAGGGCCATTTGGAAATCAAATGCTTGACTTTTCATAAGGTACACATTACTAGTATTTTGATTTCCATTAAAATGAAATCCATGCATGCCTAATTCTTTGTAATTTCACTTATGCATGATTTCTAGAGATGTTTAGCAAACTCAAAATCATCCTTGGTAAATTAGATTGGTTTGCAAACTCTCCTAACTAAATCACATGCATTCTTAGACTTTAACATTCATACAACTTGTTTAAGTTCATTTCTTAAAGTTGTTTGAATTTCTCATGTGATTAGTTTTATCTTCAATCATCATTTTATAAGCTTTGATTTTAAAATGCATCATGCATTCAATTAAGAGATTCATTGTAGAAATTGATTGAAGAAACACACTCATACACTTGTGCACACACTTTAGCATATTTGGGTGTATGGTTGTAATTTGTATTACACTTTCACATTAGCCTATTTAGAGGCAATTTCATTGAGCCTTAAATTGTAATCTCTTAGAGTGTTGTGTAAACACTTTCTTAGAGAAATCTTGTTTTGTAAAGGTTATTGCTTAGCCTAAGAAAAGCATTGTGTAAGGTTATTGCTTAGCCTAAGAAAAGCATATTGTAAGGTTATTGCTTAGCCTTAGAAAAGCATTTTGTAAAGGTTATTGCTTAGCCTTAGAAAAGTACATAGAGAGGTTGTTGTTTAGCCTTGAAAAGCAACATTGTAAGGGTTATTGCTTAGCCTAGTAAAAAGCATAAATAGTGAAATCCGGTGGGGTGATTGGATTCACAAGCCGGTAGTGGATGTAGGCATTGAGGCCGAACCACTATAAATATTGTGTTGTGGTGATTGCTTGTGTGGTGATTGTTTATTACCTTCCGCATATTGATTGTTTAATCATCACATTTGACTAGTTTATATTAAGAAGTTAAAATTGGTGTAAATTGGTCATAGTTGTAGCTCACCCTATCCCCCCCCCCCCCCTCTAGGGTTAGGATCCTCGTGGACTTTTCAACTAAATATCTCAATAAATCAGTTTCCTAAGTTTATAATAATGACGATGATGATGATGTGGACGCTTTTCTCTATTTGATTTCCCAACATCCAAACAACCCTAAAATTGAATTTGTTGGAAATTGATAAAGAAAAGGTAAAAGGCTTTGCTCTTTCGAAATAATTTGCTATATAAAAAAGACATGCTGATGTAGTGTAGTGTAATGTCTTAAAGACATCATGATTCATGACTCTCGTGTGGTTGTGTATGGTAAGAAAGATGACAGCCTTTATGAATTGCACAAGATGTAAATGCTATTTAAACTATCACTAAAATATCACATGAGATGATCTCTCTCTCTCTCTGCTATTTAAACCTATGACTAAAATATCACATGAGATGATCTCTCTCTCTCTCTCTCAATTTTGACTTTATACTGAAGCAAGAAGGGCTCGGTTCCTTTTCCTTCAAAAGAATTTTTCCTTTTTTCTTTCTAAAGAAAGGGAGTGATTCATTAAAGTAAACAAAACGCCTACAAGAGGATTCAAAAAAGGTTTGTTTATTTGTATTCTACAAGTACAGAGGAAATTTGGTTTGCAGCCAGCCCCAACTTCTAAAAGTTTTGACCTAATCTGTGTGATCATGTCGCTGCATACCAATCAAATTTAAGAATGAAAAAGAGAGAGTTTTAATGAGATAAAAGTTGTTTAAGGTATCTTGAGCAAGCTATGATCAACACATGCTCAGCCCACTTTGGGCTAAAGTTTTAGGTCAGTGTGTTGTCATTTGGTCTAATTGTGTGTTCCCAATATGGTCCAGCTACAAAGTCCAGCTTGCTTGACTATTTAACACAAGTGGAATTAATGAATGCAAATGGGTTTGAATTGTATTTTAGGCCTATGAATTAGATTTGTAGTCCAGGATTTCTTTAAGCACTGGATCACAATTCACCATTCATGCGTTGTGGATCGTAATTTACTTCATTTAAACAAACCCAATTCGCTAAGGCAAAAGATGAGATCTTTCATATTTATAAATTGCTTGCAATATATATATATATATATAAAGAATCTTCAATTTAGAATCATAGTCAGGTTTTAGATTTATGATTTCAAACCATTTATATGATGGACCTTAATACAAAATCTTTCAGACTTGATATATGAATACCAGGTCATAAACCCAATGGGTTGGCCGAGTGGTCATGACTACGGTTCATCCCTCTTCCGGAGCTAGAGGTATTGGTATCAACGTCCGGTTCTCGCCTCTTCAGGAACCGAAAGTTAAGTCCACTACTTATGCTACTACCTACGGGGCACAAGGGTTTTACCCGGCTTTTCTCTTGACCCGGAGGGAATAGTCCAACCCGAAAAAAAAAAAAAAAAAAAAGTCATGGTTATTTGGGTCACAATCGAAGATGATCAAGATTTCGATCCAATCATGAATTTAAGTCCCGAAACAAAATAATATAGATTGGTTTATATTGTGAGCCATAGAGATTGAACTACAATCCAAAATGTTTTATATATACATATATAAAAGATTGGGTGGGGGGTGATGACAAGATATAAGACCTACGGAGGATTTAACTTGGACTTGATTATTTCATCACAGGAATCAGGACAAGTCTCCTTTGGCATTCAAGGTGGGGCAGAATGGGATTGGCAAAACAAAATTCTCATTTATTGTGTTGGTCATCAGAAACGACGCGTTTGGTGAACCGAATTCACATTTATTGTGGTAGTTAAAGCAGAATGGCAGTTTTGAACCCCATATTTGTAGTCAGCCATGCATGGTCTCTTACTCTCTCCATCACAAAAACGTAGAGAACCCCAGGAATTCAGAGGGCCACTAGGTATAAAAAAAAATTTGGGAGGGCCACATAAAAAAATGCATGTAGTTTTTTAAATATATATAATTTTTTTTTTTAATTTTGGGGGGCGAATGTAAAAAATTATAACATTTCCTTAAACTTGAAGGGGTTATCTGAAATTTTAGGAGGGCCCTAGATTCTTGTTGGATCAAAATAGGTTGAGTCCTAGGTGTGGTCCAAGGTTTGCCAGGCAGTGGGTACAGAACAGATTAGAGTTGGGTTAGTAGGTAGGTCAAGTTTTGTCAAAAAAAAAAAATTCCGCTATCGGAGGTTCCAACCCTTTGCACTGGACTTATCTCTTGGGGCTCAAAGGGAAGCCGGATTAATTCCCCAGTAACCCTAGTGTGATAGTGCAGTTTCGAATTTACAACATCCGGATGCAAACCATGGTCTTAGGCCAACTGAACTACCACTTGGAATTATCACCCCTAAATATTTAGTATATGACTTTCACAATCCGCTTAAAGGAGTCTATTTACCTACAACTGATCCATTAGAATGCTAGTTGTTTGATCAAAACAAGTGAATGGGTTCTCAGTTTTTCATCACAGATGGTTTTTTTTTTTTTTTTTTTTAGAACAGATGACTTATCTGAAATGCTCTTCTAAGCGCTCCATCTAATGATACCCAAGGGGTAAACTTGCCAATAAGCCATGGATTATGAGGTTAAAACTAGAAAAGGATGTGGCACCAGGACAATGAGATTACGCGATAGAAAGGAATAGTGTTTTGACTCTTTGTGTGTATTACTATTTTCTCATTTCTCATTTTCTTCGAAAAATGTAAAAAAAAAAAAAACAAGAATGTAAGTTAGTTTTTCTTTGTAGAGAGGATTTTGATTTCTTATAAAAATGCAAGATGCTCTCTTTCATGAAAACAGAAATTCAAAGAACTTAATACTTTCTTGTACAAACATGACTTCAGACAATGGAAATGAATTCATAACTGTGCATGGCCAAAAAGATTTCAGGCTGTTCTAGGTAAAGAAATATTTAAACTAATAGATTTTTTGAAAACTTTGTGAAAGTACAATGATACTACCCTGTTCTTAATATTGCATTATCCATGAATTCAGGGCATTGATGTTTCATAAATAAACCTTGTTATTACCACAGTATTTATGATAATGTAGGACACACAGTAAACATGTACAAGGACTTAAGCTCTCTCTCTCTCTCTCTCTCTCTCTCTCTCTCTCTCTCTCTCTCTCTCTCTCTCTCTCTCTCTCTCTCTCATTAGTGGATTAGGGCCCAACCTCAATTAAATATGTGGAATGCATAAGCATCACATATCCTGACTTGTCATGGCTATATTTTATCAATTATTTGATTACCTTTGAAGTCAGATCATACTATTACCATAGGAAGGGAAATAGTCTTCTACCATAAAGAAAAAAACAGAAGGAAAATGGTCAACTGCCCAAGGGGGCCGTAGTTTCTCTAAAACAGGTTGACTATTAGTGCTGGCTAGAAATTGATTTAATTGATCTATGATTTGATTAAATGTGGAGTCTACCAGACCCTATAGGCTAGAACTAGAAGGATCAAGAAGGTTTCCTTTGTGGACTATCATTATGTATGTTGATATCCATGTCTTCCATTACATAGTTTTATTTATTTCAGGTCATGTGCAGGTGATCATTTAAACCAACTAGCAAATGGAAAGGCTTTGTATTCAGTGGGGTCCACATGGTTGATGGGTCAAAGTGATCTGGACCGGTCGTTTGGTGAGTCCTACCTTAGATGGGCCTCTGTGCAAGAATCAGCTCCATCTTTCCCATTCTTCAAATACTTGAGTAGTGTCAACCATCAAATGAATATAGATGATGTTTGGATGCCGCTCATTCATCACAACTGATCAGATTGGTGGTGATCATGGCATATTTTAGACATCTCTCTTCCCAAGGGGTAGCTCCGTTGGCCTAAGATCACGGTTTGTACCCAGAGGTTATAGGTTTGAGACCACACTACAATAATAGGGTTACAGGGGAGCTTATTCGGCTTCCCTCTAGGCGCAGAGGGATTAGTCAAGTCCAAAGAGTTGGGAACCCCATGGATAGCAAAAGAAAAAAAAAAGCACTCACAAATACTGTTCAAGTGTATTTGGCCAGGTTCAATCAAATTCACTCCAGGTGGGTTTATCACATGTAAGGCATGTGATTAAACTACATTAAATTCTGATAATTCTATCATCTATCTAGATAAAGGAGAGCATTAATGGAAATATTTGATAGATCTCCATATAAGGGTAAGATGATGGGGACCATGGACTCCATTATCTACTGAGAGTTAGTAGAGCTTTGTTTTGCTTAAAAAGGACTAATCACACTTTTTTTTTATTAATCACCCTTTTTCCACTTCATCCATTCAGTGGTGGGCCAAAAGATAGGAGGACCCTTTCCAAAAGATAAGCAGGGATAGTGGTGCTCAAGACCCAGGCCAGCACGGCCCAACCGGGGCCACCCGCTTTGGACTGGGTTCAGGCCTTCGAGTTTAGTATTTGGGCCCGGCCTCAATTTAAATTATTGCCTGATTAATATTTGAACAGAGCTTGGATTAAGTGATAGAAAGCCCAAAGCTTGACCCAAATACAGAATGCATGTAGTTTAGTGACTGATTTGCTCAAAGAAAGTTATAGAAAGCCCAAACAAGTGATAGAAAGCCCATCCCGACTCCGCTTAATTCACTCAACGGCAGGCTCTTGGGCCTTACATGTATGAGGCAGGTTGAGCTCAGGCGAGGCACCTGAGGCTTGTGTCAGGCTTAGACAGGATACGGGCCTAAGAGTTTAAAGCTGGGCCTATCCTGAAAATGCCTCAGACCCACCCAGCCCAGCCCATGAATACCTTAAAAAGAGGTGAGTACTATATGTGCCCCACAGTTCACAGGAGTCTCCATGCATTAAGATGCACCCCCCAAAAGTACATTCCAACACACAAAAACAGAGTTTTTTTTAATCACCTTAAGAAATGCTGTTGCAGTGGGGTCCACAACCACTCCCTCCTTCTCATGGTCTCTTCATGGTTAGATGCATGCCCCCAATTGCAAACCAATCTTTTGTACAAAAATCATAATATCAATCACAGAAAGAGAATAACTCACTCCTTCAAGAAGACTTAAAACAAGCCTCAATCTCTGCCTTTCTGTTGCACCATCTACCCTACCTACCTGACATAAACAAATAACCAAAGAATATCTCCCTTGAATCTATCCACTCATATCTCCATCACTAATGTTGGGATCTGATCTTTTCTTATCTCAATGTGGTCTGTGGAATAACACAATCTGGGTGTTGTATTATTATTTTTGTTGATGAATTGGGTAAATGGTCCACCTAACTCCTACCAACCTAGCCACCACATAAAAACAGTACATGATCAAGCAATGCATTCCTGTCACTCTTCAAAACTAACATGCCTGCATTTAAAATGTTTCTAAGTAGACAGATAAGTTGACATACACAATCTACTATTTCCAACCTTCAGATTTCAATAACAGCAGCACCAGTGGGGGTGGGCCAGGCCTCCACTGTTGATGCATTTTCTTCAAGAGCTAAAAAGGATTAGCATGTGGTAGTAAGATTGTAAGAAGTACTTGATGGTCCCATTGATTTGATGTGTAAATAAAAAAAATATTTATTAATATGATCAATTACTATTATATTATAAGTTTACAACAATTTTCGCTCACCGACTAAATTAAATAAAATCGATTAAAGGAGCACGCTTTGATTTATTATTATTTTAGATACAACATAAATTGAGAAATAATCTTGCTTTGGAAAGCCTTCATTTTAAATTCAATCCATTCAATCAAACTCATCACACATGAATCACTAGGCACTTGGACCATATGAAAATTAGAGTTGATCCTGTTTTTGTTAGCAATTGAAGTGGGCCCCCATTTGCTATGTTATATGGGTAGGTATTACATTCAAAATTTAAACTATGTAAATCTTATTTTATTTTGATGTAACCGTGCATCTGAATCCCTGTGATCAAGGGAATATAGTTTGTATACATCTTATTTAAATGGGTTGTCCCAATTAATGAAAAGTAGTTCAGTTTCTCAAATTTTAAAAGTAGGGTCTCATTCTCAATAGCGATGTGTCACACTTGCTTGTCACAAAGGCAAGTGGAAAAAAAATATATCAACTTTCGAAGGGGCTAGATTTTATTAAAGAAGTGTCCCAACTTGACTCAAATAGAAAAAGGGAGGGTGAGAAACACCCCTCTAATATAGGCCACATGTCCAAGTGGTTAGATGGAGGTGAAGAAAAGCTTGAGGAGTGTGCTAAAGAAGATCTTAGCCGTTCCTTGTCAAGTTCTATGTAGCCTTACAATCATGAAGATTGAATTAGATGGAGTTGATCTCTATTCAATAACTTTTTAGGGACTATTTATTTAGGGGTATTTTTTATGAGAATTTTTCTCGAGCGAATTCCAAGTTGCAAATGCACGTCTAATCTGTTGAAAGAATTTCAAATTCTTTATTTGAACGGCGAGAATTCACACCGCTCACATGTGAAATATCACTCTTAAACAACTCATTTATCAATATAATAATATTGATGTAATAATAGGAATTTGAGAAATTAGGCCCCACCTTTGTCACTCTGCATGCAAGGTGTCCCCCACATGAGCAGAGGTGCCATTCCATTGATCTTTATCAATCATTGGTTTTCAAGTGCCAACTTGATTACCAGGTAAATAGCCTGCAGGCTACTCCTCAGAGGCCAATTTGCAAAGGTCACAAAGATCAAGTAATCCTTCCCATCCAAAATCATTGGTGTACAAAATCAGTGGTAAAAACAATCTATCACAAAATGATCAACCACCTATTCTAATAGCTATTTTGCAATTTCACTAGACCTCACCTTCAAACAACTAAACAATCCTAACCATTCCATCCAGGGACGGCAATGGGCCAGGTCAAACAGGAAACCCTCCTGATCCACCCTTACTGGGGCAAGTTCTCTGGTAGGTTCACTGGGTGTGTTCAGTATCACTTATCTTAAACCCAACCTGCCAGCATGTCTTAAATGAGTTAAACCTGACCTGTGGCAAGTCGGGCATGAACTGGGTCAACAATGGGCCTGATGGGTTACAGTGGACCGCAGTGGAAGGACCTCTCAAATCGAGAATGGGACTGGGAGGGCAGAATGTTGACATACACCACCCACATATAGGTTTTAAGATGGGCCCAGTCAAAGTTACCAAATTTGTCTAGGCCCGGCCCAATCAGTGATAAGGCAAAATCTTTAGTTTGGGCTTCTCCCTGGGCCTGATAATCAGAAGCAGCCTATCCCATATAAGATCCAGACCAGGCCATCCAGTTAGGCCTTTGGGAGAGCAGTGTTCAGCCCAGCCTATTCAAGTGTAAGGCCAAAAATTCTCACCAAATCCAGCCCATGAGCCCTGGAAAACTCAGCTCAGACCTGGTCAAAATAGGGAAGAACGTGAGGACTGAGGATGACCCTGTTTGATCCACACTAGCAAATCTACTTATGGCATAATTATGCAAATGATTCAGGAATATCTGAATCTCGAGCTGGATCAAGTTATGGAGGATCATAGCCCAAAATTTAGAATGATTAGGGCTCGTTTGGATCCGATGATTTAAATGGTGCCATCCGATGGACATTAATTATGGGGGCTTATTTATATCTGAGGATTTGATTGCATTATAGAAACTTTTGTATTTATGAAGTGATTACATTTTTACATCCAAGCAGATTCTGAGATACTAGTAATGAATTATTATTACCTTAGCACATGCTGCATTTATGCATGTGAGATTTCAAACAGACTGAGAAGAGCATGCAACAAAAACTATGATCCATATATTTTAATATAGATTATGTCTTGATTAAGGTTTGGGCCCAACTGGGTCCATTGAAGTCAAGCCCTGGTCCAAGTATATACAGTTATTTTTTCCAATTCGTGTCCATCAGGGCCCAACCTTGACCATGATAATAGGAAAAATCTCTCCACATTTGACTTTACTTTCTCAAGTTTTTAAGGCAATGCTGCTATGTTTGATCCCTTGTGTAAATCTACTAAACAGAAGCATGATTAACAAAAACACTCTAATGGATGTCAACCAACTGTGAACCTTTAGATCGTGCGCGGGAGACTCAACAGAGTCAACACTGTTAGTGTGTTTGCTTGAATACATATGTTTTCAATTATAAAGTGACCCAGCAGAGTGAACACTGAGATTGATGGGAATGCACGCACCTCTTTGTAAATGTAGTCGCTTAAAGGACAAAATTCGCTTATTCAAGGCGAAAAATCGGAATGACTGTGCAAGTATGGCACAGGATTCAGAAAGAGAAATGCAATGCGTGTCAAAACGCCTGACCCTGCATTATAAATGGTATCTGTGATCTCAATCAAACTGGTTTTTGCTATATTGTAAACGCTATCAAGTAGTTCATAGATCTACTTTCTACAAATTGCTGATTAGCTGTTTTGAGTCCTCCCAATAGCAACGACCAAATGAAAAAATATTACTTCCATACCTCATTCTCACTGCCATGAACATGGTAGAAAAAATCACATAGTTTATTGCAATCTTGGTCTCCCATCTGAAGAGCCATTGGTTCAACCACCTTTGCACGACAGAGGTTCCAGGTTCCCATGGATCTTGCAAAGCACCAAACAGAGTGCCCCACGCAGAAGCCTTAGCTCAGGCCAACACTTGGCAAATGTTTCCACTATAATCTTGACATGGCAAAGATAAGACTATATCAGGTGGAAATACCTCAAAGGGCACAAGTGGAAGATTCCAATGAAGATGAATGATCATCGTCTGTCACCCTCAAACGAAAATCCTGGGTCCGCCACTGACTTTTGTGTCTTCTTGGAGAGAATATCACCATGTGTACTGTGTAGTTCAGCTCTAGGGAAAAATATGGCAGCTCTTCCATGTATATTTAGAAAGGTGTGGAGAGATCCATTGACATGTCTGCACCACACATGCAAGTTATCACTGCTTTAAGAGAATAGAAATCAACCAAACACTTGTGATTAATAGATTTCTAGTCATCACCTCACATAAAAATTCCATGAATAGGCACCAAAGAGAGCAGTGAGCATGGTAGTACTTACAGCCTGCATCTCATGGAAAGGTTTCTTCCTAACCAACCTGATCAAATAGCACATCTCCTGGCCTCTTTGTGACAATTTCGGAATATCACCTGGCTTCACATCAAGCAGCCATCATCTTGTGGAGAAGCCTTCCTCAACTATCCAATTAAATCTTATTTGCCACTCTCTGACCCTTGAGTGACTACCTCATGATCCAGGACAGTCTTCTCCGAGTCATCCTTCAAATCCATGAAACAAGTCAGCCCAACAATGCATTTGTGGGGCATTTCCCCTGAAACTTCATGACAGACAGCTCTTAATACTGCTACAAAGACCAATGACAGGAGCAACCTACAATAGTCGCAGAGTAAGAGAAGTCTCCGCATTCCCCGGGCTATTGGAACCAATTTCAAGATTCCGGTTCTACTTAATTCTGCACAATTATGCAGCCCTGCAGTCTGCAAGAAAAAAGTTAGGCACAGATACCACTTTCACTACAATGCAGATCCATTCATGTCCAAATGAGCTTCAAGACACAGAAGAATTGAGTGACCAGGAGAGATTACTCACTGTCCAAGTATGATTGCTACCACCATTGCATGAGCAGCCTCTGATCATGAAGCCAAAAAAAAAAAGCAATATGCTCAGTGTTCAAGTAAAACCTCCAAATAAAGCAGATAATCATTCTGACAAAATCCAGCTAAATCAAACTATTGGTTCACATAATTATGCTGTAGGCTAACTATACATATCACTTAATATACAGATGGTTTAGAACTCAATCAAGTACAAAGCTGAGTCAACTTAATCAAATTAAAGTCAAGGAGACCACTCGGCTTTTACATTCCAAGCAAGCTAGATTGAGTAGTCCATACATTTAACAAGTACAAGCACATATGACTTTCTAAAAGTCTAAAAAAAATCTCTTAATAATGTACTCAATCCAAACATGAGTTCTGAGGGAATGGAGATCATGTAGTCGACCCCAACATAGTTGAGAGAAGGCTTTGACGATGATGAAGATAAACAATGTACTTAACCAAGTTTGACCATAACCATTGAGAGGTTCTATCTCAAGATATTGAACTTCATTATAGACAAAATCATTGTTATGGTACAACGATAATATGGTTTTAAGACGTGACAACAAATGAAGGTCAACTATATGTTTAGAAGGATACCAAATGATCTATTACCCCATTCAGAAGCATTTTATCATTGAGTTCTACATATTAGTTTTTACAATCCTCTGACACTAAGGATTTTATTCAAAAAATAAATAAATAAATAACCGGTAGTCATCATTCTTAATATGAGAGTTTCATTTAAGGAAAAATAAATAAATCAAATCCTTGAAAATCAATGCGAACTTATAATCTTCATTTTTCTTTTCCAGTTTTTGGGTCGAAAGATGTAATCATGTTTAATTGTTGCAACATACAGCTTCTGAAACTCTGAGTACCATTAATTGTCACAACTGCAATCACGGATCATCTATTTGATCAACCAGAGCAACGGAATTAAATTCAATCCTGTCAAGCTTCCAAACTGCTACTCAGGCAACTTAAATCATTATCCAACATGCAACCATCTGCCACCAATTGCAAAGATAGATGCCTCAGTATAACATGGATGTCAAGGCACTGAGGATGATTTTGATCTTCAATTAAGAACTCATGAACCCTGTTATTCACCTCAATCCAACTGCACCCTGCTATTTTGGGCATTCCCCTTGCCCTCATCCAATGCCTGACCTTCACCACATCATCCCACATCTGGGCTCTAGCATAAATGTTAGACAACAAAACGTAGTTACCAAGATTCTCAGGCTCAATTTTAAAAAGCTTTTCCGCCGCAATTTCACCAACTTCAACATTGCAATATATCCTACATGCACTGAGAAGAGCTCCCCATACACCAGCATGAGGTTTAACTACCATTGTCGTTACCAATTCATAAGCCTCCTGAATGGACCCTGCGCGACCAAGGAGATCAACCATGCATGCGTAGTGGTCAACTGTTGGTTCAATTGCATAGTCTTCAGTCATAGAATTGAAGTATCGACGTCCCACATCTAGCATCCCAGCGTGACTGCATGCAGTCAAGACACCCAGAAATGTGATTCTATCGGGTTGCTCCCCACTTTCAAGCAACTCTGTGAAAAGTTCCAGGGCATCTTCAACATGGCCATGGTTGGCAAAACCACTAATCATCGCATTATATGACACAGTGTCCCTGATAGGCATCTGACAGAACAGCCTATAAGCTTCATCCACACACCCACATTTCGCATATGTATCGATCAAGGAATTGAACATGTGAACATTTATTTCCATTTGGTTTTCCTTCAAGTAACTATGGAAATTTCTCGCCATCTCCAGATCACCCAACTGACCACATACCGAAATCACAACAGCCATAGTCACCTGATTGGGTTTTACATTTTCCAACTGCATCTCATTAAAGAGCTGCAGAGCTCCGTGCCAGTCCCCACAGTGAGAACACCCTGTAATCAAGGCATTCCAAGCAGCAACATCTCTCTTGGGCATCTGAGTAAAAAGTTCTAGCGCAGTCCTCATAATCCCGCGATTAGTATAACCAGATATCATCGCAGTCCACGATATCGAATCCTTTTCAGGCATCTCATCGAAGATCTCCCGTGCAGCATCGATAAACCCAGCCTTAGTATAGCAAACGATCATCGCATTACACATCACAACATTCCTCACAGGCATTGTCTCAAACAGATGAGCTGCTGCTTCAATGCAGCCCAATTTCGCATACATGTCCATCAGTGTGGTTTGCACGTAAACATCAGAGTTCAAACCCAGTTTCACAGCATGAACATGGATTTGGCTGCCTTGGCGGGAAGCTAACAGAAATGAGCATGCTTTGAGAACAGATGAGAGGGTGAAACTGTTTGGTTGGATTTCATGTTGGAGCATGTTTTTATAGATCAAAATGGCTTCCCAAGTAAGTACAGACTGATGTTGTGAATAAGCAGTGATCATAGCTGTCCACAGGAAAATGTTGGCAGAATCTACTAAGCCATTAAAAATCATGCGTGCATGAGCAATGTTTCCTAATGATTTAGTGCAGGAGACAAGCTTCACTGCTAAGTAGTTTTCAGAATGGAGTCCATGGGTGATTAACTGAGCATGGATTTGCTTAAGAGATTTCAATGAGCTGCATTCTTTGAGGTGGTTGGCAATGGTTTCTACAGTTGTTAGTGTTCTGGTGATCAGTTGAAGAGGGACTTGTTTCAAATGCATGTAGTTGTAACCTCAGGTACTGAGTTTTGCCCATAAAAGTTACAAACCATTCAAGAGGTTATGTATGCTGCCTCACATGGCCATGCATATCGATATCCCACACTCAGCCCTAGAATTCTTGTCTGGAGAATTCTTGAATTCCTAGCAAGGTGGAATTCCAAATCCTCCTAAAGGCATGAGCATTTTGGAATTCCACCAAAATACAAAAAATGTGGAATTCCATGAATTCTTAAAGGCTAATTAGGACTTATTATGTGCTGGAATTTATAAATTCTTGTAAAGAAACAAGGGATTTGAAAATGTAAGGAAACATGATATCTCAAAAACCCCAACTACTAGAATTCCAGTCAGGAATTCTGGTAAAGAAACATGACTTTAGGGATGTAAATGAGTCCTCTGTTGTTCCTGAGATTTTGACCGGTTAAAAACCAAGTTTGGATCACTATTTAAACTCTGATGAGTAAATGAGACCGAATTTAATTTCACCTTGGTTCGGACCCTTGGACCCGATATATTATTTCAATTTTTAAAAATCTCTCCCCAAAATCATGTTTTTTAATATCATTCTCTACTTAATCCCGGACCTGAATCCAGACTCATCCTATATATGGTTTTAGTTCCGGAACAAAGAAACCAATTTCGAAACGGTTCCAGGTTCAAATCCGGTTTCACCTTCTCCTTAACGGGTCCGGTTCCGAGTCCACCATGGATCCAAATCGTAACCGACCTGTTTACAACCCTGTCTACACCGCATATGTTGCTTGATGGATGGTTGGCAAGCTTTGTGGCAGAAAAGCCTTTTTATTCTACAGATGAAGGCATTGGTGGTTAGGTGGGTAGGCCTGGTAACTATGTTAGTTTTAAAAGAGTCAATATGAAAACATGTGTTGCCAATCTCTTCCCTGTCAAAATGGTTAAAACCATGGTCTAAATTATTAGGTCATGGGTTCGAGATTTGGCACCAACAAAGAGAGGGAGAGAGAAGAGAGAGAGATTATTTGAGGTATTTTAAAATACCTCTATTGTTTTTATCCAACTAGGATTTGAGCTGCAATTTTTTTAACCACCCCATCCATCTAAGTGGACCTACTGGACCCATATACCAGTCCAGTATCTGTTGGCAAAAATATACACATCTGTTTGTATTAAATATGCTAGGCAGAACCCCAAGGGGTAGTTCAGTTGGCCTAGGACTTTATACCTAAAAGTTGTGGGTTCAAAACTGCATTACCAGTCTACCACATTGGGGCTACAAGGGAGTTTACCTCGGAGCCCGGAGGGATTAGTCCAACCCAAAGGGTTGGGAACCCTCCGATAGCAAAAAAAAAAAGCTAGGCTGAGAGTGCAGTAGCCAATTTTACTATTCAGCTATATACGTAGGGCTGTGGGCTTAAAAATGCAACCCTCACACAGATTTTTATTGGAACTCATGGTTCAATCATGTTGGATCAAAACTAACCACAAACATAACCAACACTTTAACATAAATTTTTAGTAGTAGAGGATACCCCCATAACCGATTAAAGTTGAAAAATAAGTTCAAATAAGAACCACCTTTTCAAAATTGAAACGCATATGCATGAACCAATGAAAAAAAAAAAAGATTTCATTTTTATTTGATATTAATTGAATGGTTTCTGACCTTTTTTTAAATTTTAATGCTAACATTGATTAGCTATTTCATTTTAATGATATTTAATCCTACATTGCAGGGACTTTCATGCTAGCAGTAAAAATAATAACTGATTCAAGAGGATATTTTAAGGAAAGACCAACTTCTAAAGAAATATCATGGCTATATATATAAGAAGGAGGCACAAGATTAATGCTGGACGGTAATAAAGCCTCTAGCCTTCTATTAGCCATCTAGATGTAAAGGTTGCACACACTAGGGGTTTTGACATAATAGTCCTCTTAAACTTGGTTCTTTCAATTACATGACCAAAATTCAAATATTGCCCGATACTTGACAACATTTTTTTTACTTATTCAAATCATAGCTCATGATATTATGGGGTTTATTAGTTTCTATATCATATACTTTCAGAAATGAGCAAACAAATTGGTCTTTTACAAAACACGATAAATAACATTTTGTAAAACATAAATACACATCTGACTACCATTTCTCACGTTTTATCATTCAGAGGAAAAAAAAAAACCCTTCTCCTAGTATGCTGCATAAAAGCCATTATATCATGGGACCGTCCTATGATAGCATGAGATTTATCAGTTTTTGTGACATATGTTGTTCCCATGATATCACGAGATCTAAGGCAAAAAAGTTATAAAAAAATGTTAACCAAAGTCAAAGCAACTTTGGTAACATTATTTGAATTTCAGTCATGAAATTGAAAAAATCGAGTTTAAGGAAGACTAATATTTCAAAACTCCTATAAAATAGGTAATCAGTTTTTTTTTTAATAAAAAGATTTCTGATTTCCTATGTGGGGTTAGAAACATTGGAGTCCTCTGTTCCATGACAATCAAAGAGCACACGGAATCCTCTTGCTAACTACAATGGCTTATAGTTATAACTGTATGGATTTCTAGTCAAATTGAAGTTACATTTTAGTGTCTAGTTGGACAAACACAATTTAGCTACGTTTTCAATATGTGTCAAATCTAATGGCCAATCTTATATGGATTTACTTCAAAAGTTAGCGTATATGCAAATACATGGAGGAAGAATAGAATTGATGGCTTTTGATTCATTTTTTGTCGTCCTAATTATGTAGAAACTTTGATTTTTACTATATTATTATATTATTTAACTGATTTTTTTTTTAAAAATAATCTAAACCACTAATGGATTGAGTCAGGCAAACGTGGATCTTATGATAGTGGACCGCATGTGTACTGATTTGATTTGATCTTACTTGTCCAAATGTTACGATCGACCTTATGTTCCCTTCCAAACTTTAATTTTTTTGGCTTTTAGAGTGTCCTTTTGAATTCATTTCATAATTTGAAATTACAAGCTTGGGCCCAATGATGGATCAAAATTCTTAGAGATCCACACTATCAAAGCAGCCCTTGGTTACTTTATTCTGCCAAATATAATTTGGAATCAAATCCAGCAGACAGGTGTAAGAGTCATGTGCGAGCGCAGCCCAATTGTAACTTCTAGGTGGGCTGAGTTGTGCAATCAGGTCTTGGGGAAAACATGGGTCCAACCCAGTTACATTATTTGGCCAGTTTAGGCCTAAATCTGCACAGCTGGCCTGAAAACTCAGACAAACTACTATCCGGAACAGACTTGGGCCTGACTCTGGATGCTTTGGCCATTCAGGTCATGCTTACAAAAATATATATTTTGGATCTGTAGGTCTTGGTTGGGCCTAAAAGTTTGTTCTTTTTCACTCTCGTATGCAGCCATGAGTTTAATCCATGTAATAAGAGACAAAAACGGTTTTCTTATTTTCGATACCCTAGTCAAGGGGGCCGTGACCCAAGAAGGAGCCCATCCAGAAAAATAATCCCACTCAAGTGGGAAAAGAGCCCGCACACAAGTAGGAAGAAAGTCACATAAGTGGAAAGGGTGCCCGAACACACGGAAAGATGTGGCGTATTAATGTTCGAACCTTATGCAGCGTGAACAAAATGGAATCCGGATCCCCTGTTTGGTCCCCTGTTTTGGACCAATCAGGGGTTGACACATGAATTTATTGAGTTTAAAAACTGATGTTATCTTTAAAAGTCAACTCCATCTTTTAAGTACAAAACAATGTGACACCCCCTGATTGGTCCAAACAATTTCTCTGATTGGTCAAAACAAAGTTTCTCTGCTTGGTTCCGGACTCAACAAAATGGGTAAAGTTATTATCCATGATTCCGATAAAATCAAAAGATGATAAAAAGAAGCTAAAAAATATACGTAATGATTAGTAAGCCAATACAAATAGACAAATCACAAGGGTAGAGGTCTCACACTAACTTAAAGTTGCATTGATTACATCTAAAATTAAGTTAGATTATACAGGTAACAACTTAAGTATATAAAAAAGTAAAAAGAAATACATATACATTTTACAGGCTACTGAAGGCCAACCATAGACCACAAAAAGCACAAAACCCACAGCAAAAATCATGCTTCCAGAAAGGAACTCCCGATGGGTTATTACTAGATATTCTCATGTATGAAATTGAGAATCATAATGGCCGGAGGTTCGCTCTTTTGGCAGAAACTACCTTTTGATGGGAACTTATAAACAAAAATTTCCAAAATGCAGAATTCACTCGCATCATTCTTACAAAAATATTCAAAACCACCTTTTTGTTGTGCTATGAAATTCATAATTCTCTTAATTTTAGCAAACAAGATGTCTTAAGGGTTTACTTATTTGTAGGGTTGCAAATGGAACTGTTCCGGGTATGAACCATATTAGACCCGGACTTGGACCTGTTTCTAAATAATGGTCCGGTTTCCAAGTCTGGTTTTGATTTGGAACCTATTTTGTTGGTTTCAATTGGAAAATCTGAATTTGGTTATGAAATCGGGTCCACCTAGAGGACTATAATTTAATTCTAAAACTGATTCTAACTTATCTTCATTTTTTAATTTTCTCCTAAACTAAACATATCATTCAACTTATAATAATGCATCGAGTATAAGATCTCCAATATTACACATAAAAAATATATATACATATATAAAAAGAGAGCTAATTTTGAGATACAATTGACAATATTAAAGACTCATATGTCATGTGTCGGGTCCACATGCAGAAACTTCTATGCACCCAAATTTGAAACTGCTAGTCAATTGGAACCTAAATTGGGTTCCGAACCCGAACCCGTTTATGAATCGGAACTTCTAGGTAATTAGAGAATTGATACCCATTTGGACCCCTACTTGTTTGCATTCATTTATACATATAAGCAGTGCACATCAATAATATTTTATGGAAAGTTGTACGTTGGCTTTCTATTTTGTAGGAAAGCCTAGTTTCTTTCTAAATTAGGACTTTCTATTTTTGGTAGTAGTGTATAAATTATATTAGGATTGACTTCATAATGGTGAATCTCACCGACTAACTATATTTATATATAGATGTGTTAAGAACCCTAATAGGCATGGTAGTGGAGAGCGTGTGCCTCATTAAAATGCTCTTGAAAATCTAGAAGTGTGACGAATGCTACTCTTCTAACGTTCTCCTTTGATCAACAAAGAAGAAAGCTTAGATTGTTGCCCCGTTGGCGTAGGCTACAAGCCAAATCAAGTAAATCCTTTCGTCTCTCTTTAAATTTATTTTTAATTTCAAATCGCGTGGTTTCTGTTACATAAATTCTCACTACAAGACAATCATACATGGTCATATTTATTAACATTTTAAACTATCGAAAACAAGTAAGGGATTTTATCCGAACAACTACGGTTAGACTTAACACTCACTCCCTAAATCATCAAAATTTACGCATTCTTTAAATACTTGTTCGTGCAATATTCTATAGTCTTGATATATAACACAAATCAGCTTGTGCGACATCTACGGCCGCGAGATATTGCACCATTATTAATTATACAAATAACTTTACAAAAAGATATTTAAACTTTAAGCATTTTGGGGGCAAATCTCACATTTAGTAACAGTTGTACGGTTTAAATCCCCAAAAACATAAAACCATGGCCCAAGTCCCAGCCTTGTAAAACAACCCGTTGAAAAATCATCTACACAGCCATGGATCGATACACTCATTCGTTGGCCATGGACAGATTTGGAAAATAGAGGCACCCTTCCACAGGCAGGAGATGCCATCCGCCTCCAACAACGACCCCAATTCGAGTCAGACTCAGACGGAGTCAGACCGCACGCACAGACCCACCGCCATCCCTCTATATATACACTCGCCCCGACCAAACATTTCCTTGAGTCCTTCCCTTGTTCCTTCGTCTTCCGGGGTTTCTCGTTTCTCTCCAAGAAAACAAAGACAAAAAGACACATCCAAACAGGTAAGTTTTTTTTCTCAAATCTCAATTCCAATCATCATCTTCTTCGATTTTCATCAGATACACAGATCTATCTATTCCTGTTTTTCTCTTTCAGAGATCTGGATTTTCTCTGATTCGATTTTGATTTGCAGGATAGAGAGAGATCGATCGGTAGAAATTAGGGTTTAGAGATGTTAGAGCAGTTGCTGATCTTCACAAGGGGAGGTTTGATCCTCTGGACATGCAAAGAGCTTGGCAACGCCCTTAGAGGATCCCCAATCGACGCCTTGATCCGATCCTGCCTCTTGGAAGAGCGATCGGCAGATTCCTCTTACAATTATGACGGCCCTGGCGCTTCATACACCCTCAAATGGACGTTTCACAACGATCTAGGGCTCGTCTTCGTCGCCGTCTATCAGAAAATCCTTCATCTCCTCTATGTTGACGATCTCCTCTCCATGGTGAAGCAGGATTTCTCGCAGATTTACGATCCCAAGCGGATCAATTATGAAGATTTCGACGATGCCTTCCGCCAGCTCCGGAAGGAGGCGGAGGCTAGGGCTGAAGAGATGAAGAAATCGAAGCAGGCGGTTAGGCCGAGCAAGAAGCAAGCCCAGATCGCTGCGGCGCAGAAGGCCGGATCGCAGGGCGGCGGGAAGCAGAACAGCGGCGGAAGTGGTGGCGGTAAGGATGATGCGGATGGCGATTCTGCTGCCAAAGGGAGAGCAGCGTTGGAGAAGGGGAATTCTAACGGGAAGTTGAATGGTGGGATTAAGAGTAAGGAGAATGGGAGCGCGGAAGGTGGGGCTTTTGATGTGAGTAAACTTCAGAAGCTGCGGGCGAAAACAGGGAAGAAAACAGATACTACTGTGGTTACTAAGGCTCCCAAGGTGGAGCCAAAGAAAAAGATTACAAAGAAAAATAGAGTTTGGGATGATTCACCTGCTGAGTCGAAACTGGATTTTACTGATCCAGTGGATGAGAAAGGGGATGGGAATGTGGAAGTTGTTGCAGCAGATCACGGTGAGAGTATGATGGATAAAGAAGAAATTGTGAGCAGCGAAAGTGAGGATGAGGAAGATGAGGAAGTGAATGCTGCCAAGACCAATACAAAGAAAAAGGGTTGGTTTTCCTCGGTGTTCCAGAGGTAATATGTTTAACTGAATTGCAAGTATTTGCTGGTCCTTTATTGGCTGATCACATGATTTATTGTTAGTTCTCTATATTTATCATATGTGAAGCTCCTTTACTTTTTTTGCAGTTTTTTCGCTTCTTTTGATTTATTCGTCAATTTAATCAATTTATTTGTCACAAATTGTGCTTTTGGGATTCATTCATGTGATATATGGAGTTGTTCATTTTTCTTGTTATTTGAAATTGCTTACTTAGCTGCATACTACATGTCTTTATCTAATAGATGCATGACCTAGTAGTCTCTGGATATCTTTATCTGATAGATGCATCACCTTGTAGTCTCTGGATAGTATTATTGTTTTTTTTTTTCTTCATACATATGTATTTTTTAGATGATGATGATTGCTTGTGGTGATTACTAATAGACGCAATGTTCGGGGACACAGATAAAGTATTCATGATTCTTTTTGTGTTATTGAAATCTTGATGATGCTTGTTTCATGGTGGCTGACTTTAATTTTGTCCGCTTTCCCAGAAAGTTTATACACTGAATATAGATGTGATTCAATCATCCTCTGCTACCCTTTTTTTTTTTTAATAGTAATTTGGCCAAACAATTAGGAATAGCCAGTTTTATGTGGATTAATTACGGTTTTAACTAATCTAAAATGAGAAAAATGCAAAAAAGATTTCTAAAGTAGGTATTCTAAGTACTCATCCTAGATTTAGCAAAAAAACAAAAAAAGTACTCATCCTAGGAAAACATCATATCTTCTAATCTCTGGTTGTTGAAAAAGAAGGGAGGGCCTTGCAGCTCCTCAAAGTAGGGGATCATAGTTTCATTAATACTTAATTTGCAGGTACTGCAGAGTGCAGACACCTACTTGTTAGTGGTTTTGTAAGTTATTTTCTCAATAGTTGATTTTGGAGTTAAAGAAGTCTTTATTGCATGAATTGCTAACATTGATGGTAGAATGGAATTTAAATACTTTATTTCTATCTCAGCTGCCTCTTACTTATCTTCCACTAAGAAACATTTGTGATGTAGTAGCTAATGTTTTAATATGATTACGTTTGGAGATAACCGATATGGAGAAGTATTATTTGATAATCCGAATATAGCAAATCCAAAGCAAGCTATTAACACATGAATTGAAAATTCCATTTCTTTTGGACATTGATTTGTCCAATGGAGGACCTAGGGCATCTAAAACGGGGATGTTTTGGAACTGATTGGCAAAATGGACTTGGAACTGCCTTGCCAATCTTGTTATGGGTTTCAAAAATCTTGCCTTTGTGAACTTCATTGTGATGGTTCTTTGGTTCTAGCTGATAATACATTTCAAGATTTTGTTTTTGGTAAAATACATTTCAAGATTAATATTCCAGTCATGAATCTTTGCATCATGAGCTTCCCTTGACTGAAAGAAGCCCAGTGTTCCATCTGTTTGCTGTTGTATCATAATATAATCTGTTCACACACAGCGCCAGACAGCGCCCGGTGTTTTTTATAAGAAAAATGCCCCTCATAGTTGGGCCCATTGGGATGCATTATGATCATGGATGTCCATTGGATGAAAAGATCTATATGAGACCTACCTATGTGCAAAATCTTGACTCCATAAGATAATCCTAATCCTTTGATCTATGACCCTAAAATTTAATGGATTTAGAGGTTTCATTTTCTTATGATTTCAATCTGATTGTGAGGAAAAGTTAGATGAGTGTCAAGTTTGTACCTGTGACTATTCATTTTGGGGGTTGGGGGTCATAGTGTGTGTGAAAAGATTAGATTGACTCAAGGTGGACCCCATGACACAAAAAAAGAGGGGGCGGGGGGCAGAGTGTTTTGGAGAATTACACACAATATATATATAGGGGCGCTGCAGTGCCCGAGCATTTTGAAAAGAAGAATGGCCCTTGGGATTTGTCCAATGAAATAAGGACGGCGTGTACTTGCATTCAATGTGACTTTCATTAAAAAGAGGAAACAAAATGCCTTAAATGGCTCCTAGTTTTTCTCTATCTAAAACTACCGAGCATGGATGAAAATATCGTAGCGGCTGATACATCAGCCGTAGCGGCCGCTACGCTCGCTATAGGGCCACTACGGGGTGAGAAAAATTCTTACTTCCCAAATTTTTTTAAAATGCATAATAAGACATATTTCTTTTGTTCTTCTCTCTAAATAACATTTCTACACAACTCTTCTACCATTTTATGTTTAAACGAACACCAAAAAGCACATGATTTCGCTAAATTACTGTCGATACAGAGAGTTCTTCTCAAGGATTCTTCTCTAAGTATATCTTATTAGACACTCCCTTTGGTAGATGTGTTTTTTTTTCTCTATGTACTCTTAAGTCTTGACTTCATGGCATAGTTTTTTCTTTTATGAGCCTTTCATTAGTTTCTAAGTTAGCATAACCGAGCAACATGAACACATGTGAAAACTATTATCATTACTATTATTTTCTTTTTATACAGCGATACATGACCTTATACAATGAGGGGACCGCTACGCCCCCTTATCTTAGTTACTTTTGCAAAAAATATATATATATATTTTCTCTCATTTTTCAATATTCTAAATTTTCTACGACTTTTTTCATATTTTTTTTTTTACGATTTTTCCAAATTGCACAACTACGCCGCTATGTAGCGTTTTGGCGGCGGGCGTAGAGGCCTGCCACTACTGCTATTTTCATCTTTGCTACCAAGCAAGCAATTGACGTTTTTGGAGAACCTCATTTCAAAGTAGGCAATTTTGAGAACCCATTAGTGGGGACCACTAATGAAAATCCAATCTATTCAACCTAATGACTCCATTATTATCAAATTAATGCCAATTGATGGAGTCAATAATTGCTTCCATCATAATATGGCAACATTAGATTAATCCAAAGGTGGGCCCGGTTCCTATGGAAGTGAAATCTAGCAAGGGCACAAAAAAAAAAAAAAGATGTCAAAATTGAAATAATGTCAATTCATGAAGGATAAAATTGGTGTCAAAATTGAAATAATGTCAATTCATGGAAGATATGTGAATGTGAAAGGAATGATTTTCAAGTTGAGCCCACTTATCCATAGGTGTGCATCGTTATAAAAATAAGGGATATTGCCCGTACAACTGCCCTTAAACCTGACATTTGCCCCAGAACAGGTGAAGTTTAAATATTTCCTGCAGAGTTGTTCGTATAATAATGGTGCGATATCACACAGCCCTAGGATATCGCATAGGGCGATATGTGTGATATCGTATGGCCCTAGGATATCGCACGGTCTGATGTATGAGATATCGCACGGTCCTAGGATATCACACAGGGTGATATGTGTGATATCGCATGGCCCTAGGATATCGCACGGTCTTATGTGTGAGATATCGCACAGCCCTAGGACATCGAATGGTCTGATGTGTGAGATATCGCATGACCCTACCCTAGGATATTGCACGAATAGTTATGTGGGAAATACTTAAACTTCAACCGTTCATGGGTGAATGTCAGGTCTAAGGACCGATGTATTGGTAATATCTTTGAAAATAATACAGAAGGGTAGAAAGAATGTAGATAAAGGGGGGCCTACTTTGTCTATTACTTCTTTCAGTTTCCCTTTGTATTACTTCTCCTATTTACTCTCCTACCAAATCTACAAGAGTCTCCTAAAAAAATAGGCTTAGGCTCACATTTAATATTACATCCCTTGGAAAGGGACGACGCTTATCACCTGCTTCTCTCATAATTACTTTCTACACTGCAATGTGAGGTGGTATCATGTAATTGGACAAGTCAAAAGGGGCAAAAATGCCCCTTTCCAAGTGGGGTATTTTGTAGAATTTCCTTACACATTTATTTATATATTGAATGCTGTACTTTTGCATTGTGTGGAAGTGTATGATCAGGTACTAACAGCAAGCTTCTTGGAACTTTCCACCTTCAGTATTGCAGGGAATTCGATTTTAGAAAAATCAGACCTGGAACCAGCCTTGAAAGCTCTCAAGGATAGGCTTATGACGAAGAATGTGGTATGTTTATGTTTCAGTTTGTATGTTTTCTTCACAGAAGTGCATATTGAACGTGCATATGAGAATTCATGAATGGAATTTTTAGGCAGAGGAAATAGCGGAGAAGCTCTGTGAATCAGTTGCAGCTAGTCTTGAAGGCAAAAAGCTGGGTTCATTCACAAGGATCTCTTCAACAGTTCAGGTCTGTTGAATTATTTCTTAAAAAGATGTTTCTTGATCATGTTCTACCATTTGCTACATTTGTTTTTTTTTTTTTTTCCTTACCTCCTTTTCATTAACTTACATTAGTATGTAAAAAAATGTCTGCAGACAGCAATGGAAGAAGCTCTACTGCGTATTTTAACTCCTAGACGATCTATTGACATCTTGAGGGATGTCCATGCTGCTAAAGAGCAAGGAAAACCATACGTTGTTGTTTTTGTTGGCGTCAATGGAGTTGGAAAATCCACCAATCTTGCCAAGGTTGTGATCATTCTCTTTATTTTAGTTTCTGATTTAGAGAAATTAACAGGTGAATACCTTCAGATCAGGTGGAGCTGGAAAGAATTCCCATGCTTTACTGACTAGTTTAATTTTTTTTTTTTTTTGAAATACCACTCTGCAGGTAGCTTACTGGCTTTTGCAACATAATGTCAGTGTTATGATGGCTGCTTGTGATACGTTCCGGTCAGGTGCTGTGGAGCAGCTTCGAACTCATGCTCGCAGACTCCAGGTACATAATAAGGACTCATGACAGTTTATAGATGGGTTTGACCCAGATTTTCCGTAGCCATACATCAGGACTCAGCTCATTTATGCAAATTTCCTTTTGGGAATACTGGAAGAAAGCCTCTCCATGTCTTTTTTTTTTCTCCTTTGAATAGAGCCTAAAGTTGGATGTTCCACTTATCTGCAGCCTGCATCATTGCAGTCTAGAGAGAATTGTCACATTCTAGGAGTGAGCAGAACAAGGTTTTGATTCTTGTGACATGAAATCCAATTGGCTTTAGTTTTTCATTAAAAAAAAGACTACCCAGGTTGGTTGCAGATTGCTGTTGGCACCTGTAAGAGATCTGTTTGATAGTGTAAATTGCTGATTTTATCCAACTTCACATGTGAAGTAAACTTTAGAGAGTGTCATTTCTTTTGAACGGTAACTGAATCTTAATAATAAAAAAAGTGGGCCATACAGCACAAGAGGAATATACTGATACAGCTCCTAAGCAGAAAGCAAAAAGAAAAGGACTGGGGACACCCAACATCCATAATGATCAAGATGAGACAGGAACTCGCTGTCCAATCATCAATCTATTACAACTAACTCCCTCCTTAGCCATAAATGTAATTAAGCTATTACAGACAGGAATTTAGAGAATGGCATTGGTGTGAGATGATCAAATATTTACTAAAATGCTGATAAAAATGTCAATTGTTAAGTAGTGATGAAAGCCAATTGTTGGCTAAAAAACTTTCTTTCAGATTCCTATATTTGAGAAGGGATATGAAAAAGATCCTGCAATTGTTGCAAAAGAAGCCATCCAGGAAGCTTGTCGCAATAAATCAGATGTTGTTCTTGTAGATACCGCTGGGCGGATGCAGGTAAGTACTCACCAAAATATGTTATTGAGATCTTTTCTTATATTCATGATCTCTGTGTTTCTGTATATGTTGTACTGAATTGTGCAATCCATCGGTTCAACTCAGGATAATGAACCACTAATGAGAGCACTTTCCAAGCTCATTAATCTCAACACCCCAGACCTGGTTCTTTTTGTTGGAGAGGCACTTGTTGGAAATGATGCTGTGGATCAATTGTCAAAGTTCAATCAGGTTCGCTGCCTGGTGCAGTTATCATTGATTTTTTGCTTTACTTTACAATCATGATTTGTGAAGGCTCATTTCAAGGAGTTAATATTGAGGAGTTTGATTATATTGTGCAGAAACTAGCAGACCTCTCAACTGTGCCAACTGCACGGTTGATTGACGGCATCTTGCTCACAAAATTTGATACTATTGACGACAAGGTATGTTGATTTTTATTATGCACAGGCAAATGTCATAGTGGGTGTGAGATTGTTGGAGCCCATCTGACGCAAACTGAAACTGTAATGCAGGTTGGAGCTGCTCTGTCCATGGTCTACATTTCTGGAGCACCTGTGATGTTCGTTGGCTGTGGACAGTCTTACACAGACCTAAAAAAGCTTAATGTCAAGTCGATTGTTAAGAACCTTCTGAAATGAAAATCATCAGTGTATGCTGCTTTACTAGTTTAACTATCTGGACTAGCTGCATAACTGTCCCCGATGACCTCATTTTATTGATGCTAGCGGTGAATCAACTCAAGGTCGTTATTACTAAAATTTAATTTATTGTTCTGTGTTGTGTGTGTTCTCAAATGAAGTTCCTATTCTTTGTGCTTAATGTTCAAGCTTATTTTCAGTTTGTCTGTTTGTCGACCAAATCTTTAGACGCTCCGCGCCTTGAAGGCATAACTCCTTTTCATTTTCCAAAACTCTGTCGAGGCTTATTAACAAATTGGCTGGGGCAAAGAATGACTCGGTGAGACATTGTCTGGCCCGAAACTTTCCTCTCTTACTCAGGTGCTGTAGATCTGTAGCTCATCCCTGGGATGTTTACAAGTGCCATGACTTGAACCTGGCCTAGATCTCTATACCCACCTTACCAATGGATGGAGGACACATGCCCAACTTGGACTTAAGATTTACAAGATAGATAGTACCTTGAGCTAAGTTTTGATTGAAGGCATTATGGATTGGAGCTCACATATTTTCTAGTATGATGTGCGTACATGTCTCACAATTCCATGGACCAGGGTCAGACCCATGCATAATACTTAAGGTCACTTGGGAACTAATAATCCTTGGACTGAACACAGCAAAACCTGTGCAACGCTCTAATATACGTCCTCCTTTACAAATTTGTGACACTGTCAATGCATGCGGGTCTCACATGAATTGAATTGAATGTCTTTGGCTTTCAGCGGGATTTGCAAGCAAGCTATAGATTTAGATGTTGTAGTACTATATTCTCCACTTGGATGATGAACTTGGTGAATCTCGTCTGTCTGATTATCATACTGTTCCAACTTTTATGACCGTTAGAAAAGTTTTGAACTCATGCTCGAGTTTTAAATAAGGGTTTAGATGGTCAAATTAGGTGTATTGGGTCTTGTCCTGTTCCACGTGTGATATCCACGCAGGTCGTGCACTTGAGAGAGTGCTTTTTAAATGACATCTTCCTTTTAGAAAATATAAAAGCTGGAGCCAATTGTACCAACTCAAGAAAAGAAAGTCACACTTTGGGAACTGTTGGCTAGTTAGTGACAAAAGAAAGGTGGAGTCAGCCGACATAATAATAATAATTATTATTATTATATAATTGGATCCTCGTAGACATCCACATTCGAATGCATTGGACATTCATGCTATTAACACAGCCGAATTTGTGCTGCCACCACATAGTAATGTTTGGATCCTCATAGACATCCCAAGGGAAAAAGGGATGGAAAAGCGACACACCCAAGTGGGGCTTTGAAAAATCAAAACTTTTCTAAAGCACCAAAGAATCATCAACATTACACAAACATCTTTTTCTACAACACCAAGGAATCCTCGGCATTATACAAACACACCGCCTTGTTCCAACTATGTTAAGATCAGCTTGAATTCTGTTTTGTCATTCTATTTTATCCTCGGCCAAATCCTAAGATAGGTAACACTTCTTCCATCCATGCCCTTACGCAACTATCAGCAACATTTGCCACTTAAAAGGGTAACTCCATGAGAGACGATACTCTCTCTCTCTCTCTCTCTCTCTCTCTCTCTCTCTCTCTCTTTTGTGTGTGGGCCTGTTGGGTGTGGGCAAATGCCTGCATTCTCGTGCATCACATTTCCACAATCATTTCATGCTTGTACACAATTAATCAACATAATTCTGCAAAACTGAGGCATCATCATACATTATGTTACTCGGACTACTTTCCACATTTGTTTGCAACAACTGTCTCTACATTCTTCTCTCACAAAAGGTCGATTTATTTTTCATGGGGGCAATGACACAAGAATTATATGATCCTCGGTATTGAGTCCTTGCAAGTTGGACCTTATTTCAAGCAACCCAGCCAGTAATCTGATGGACGCCACTTTTGGATAACCATGCAACAATCCCAGCCATACCTTCTATCTGTTTGACAAGGACTCTCATATTCTTTTAAACATCTATGTTTCCATCATAGAATGTTTCAAAGCATGGTCCAGCTGTGCAGCTGGATCCATCAGTTAGTCTGGATCACCAACTCAGGTCCACTTGTTAAGAAAAGACACCCTCACGCCGAGCATCAAATAAATCCTTGAGAGAAATGGGAAAACAAGGTCAGTCAGCAGAAAGAACAATGTGGAGGTTCTTTGAGCACAGAGGAAAATAATTGTACAATGGTAAGGTGGGGCAGCACAAGCCAGACTGGGTAGAGGTACAAAATATTGGTAGGAGGGTCTGAACTGCCAGGACTGCCCCAAAAGGGATGTGCCAAATTGCATCCCTTTCACCTGCTTGGTGGGGGGAAATCGCCTTCCCGCCTTAGACCCGTGAATGCCAAATACAGGCACCAGACTCATGATCCGACTGCCTTGAGTCTTGCTCTGTCTTCTCAAAAGCCAATGGGACACTAGCAGGAGCTTTTGATGTTCACCTGATTCAGATAAGCTTCAGTTGTGAATTGCTGGGATGACTAATTCATCCAGGTGGTGGAGGCCTATGATTACGTAGATACTGAGAGCTCCCGTTGCTAATTGGTGTTCGAAGAAGTGGATTCCATCGATCAAAGATGATCCGGCCTCCTCGACCAATTCTTCCCTGAAAATGATATGGTGGGGTGGTCGCACCGTTTTCAGTTGGAGGATCTGATGGCTGCACAATGCCAGCAGCAGCCAGTTTCTCTGGATCTACAGGTCTTGTGAATAATAAAATGGGTTCGTCTGGATCCTGCAACAATACCACATTTTGCGTAAGTCACTTAGCAGGAAGGCCTCAAAGCAGTCTTCAATTCAAGTGTAAAAATACATATAATGGCAAAAGGCGTGACAAAAATACTTGCAACGTATAACTTGATGACACTGGAAAATGTAGAACCAACCAGAACTCATTGATTACACATGAGAAAACCTCAATCTAATGTACCTTTTTTTGTAACTGGTAACTTAATTTTATTAATAGAAGCCAAACAGCATAAATGAAATATATTGAACAGCTCCAAGGGTCAAAACACTCAAATCTAATGTACTTGGAAAGCATAATATGGCAAGAATAAAAAACAATAGTTTTTCAATTTTTAAAAAATAAAGATCCCAATGCCAGACAAAGCTTCTGCTCGTAGACACTCAAATTAGGACTGCACTTTGGTTGGGCATAGTGCATAGTTTGCCTAAGCAGCCATTTAGTCACAAAACAATTTCAAAGGGCCCATTTGTGTTAAATATGTTGAATCAGGTGTCAGGACAGACCATTTAGCAAAAAAACATGGTCTGGTTTTGGCCTGGACCAGCCCTTGTGCCACTCTACCAATCAGTCTTGATTTTAGCCTAAAAAACTTAGACCTGGATAGCCATGTTTAGCGGCAACTTGCAAGTTGCAAGACTGCATTATTCACAAACTCAGCCTATAGGACAACAATTTTGCTGACCATCTGTGCAATTGCAAAGAGATGCATACCCTTTTATGGATCCATTCATGTGGCAAAGACCTCCGTTTAAACTCTCGCTTCAAGCGTCCCATTGGGACCGTCATAAGCTCTGAGTCTGCAAAAGGTAGATTTCGCACTGTAGCTAGTTGGGTACGCGAGAGGCCATTCATCATGTCCTCTGAGTCAATAAAATCATCCTCACTTGAACCATATCTGCATGGGACGGGTGCAGGCAGCGCTAATCCATCTTCAACAAGCTGAGTCAAAGGCAGGAAACCCATTTTCACATAAATAAGTCAAACCTACATCAGATATGACTTGCAGGGTATCAAAACAACTAACAGATTGCATCAAATGTCGTCTCTCCACACTCTAAAAGTTAAACGAGACGACAGAATTACTAATAAGTTTTAATGCAGCATGAAAACAAACCTGCAACAAACTCCTGAGGAAAAGATGGAAAATAAAAGAAAAAGAAGAGATAATCACATAAATTCTTTGGTTTTAGTTGAAAACAAAACTAATCAGTATAAGAAATATTTAGTATAAATACATGGTATCTACTACAGATCATTCAAGCGGCAATTGGATGTTTCCTACAGTAACATGGATCACCCAGCTTTGCCAAGAGATACAGCTGCAGCCAAAGCAGTTGAGAAATTGAACTTCTCTATCAGGTGTTTACCTTATACTTCATCTGAGTTCGTTGAAGGCTAACTTCAGTCTCCATGACCTCTCGCTTCTTCTCTTCTCTCTGAAGATGACTATTTAATCAGAATGGGAACATGTATTTGCTAGTGATAAATACAGATTTTCATTGGCTAAAGTTTAGTCATGGGAATTTTAACCACATCACATAAAAGAAAAAGAATACCTTAATCAAAGCATCTATTACTGTTTTGGCTTGGTCCAAATTGCGCCTGACCTAAATCAATAAACACGAAATTCGCCAAGTAAAATAACTCCCAAAGGAAAAAAGATGAACCATGCAATGTAATGCAAAATGGTCCATAAGAGAGCAGATCCAGATACTTTCAAGTTTCAAGTGGGCCCCAAGAATTGGGACACACTATATTCTCACAGGCAGTTCACCTAATCATTATCAATTAGACATCTTAAACTCGTCTTAATTTTGTAACAATTTCTTAGGCATATTTTAGGGCCTGTGATGATTAAACTTTGTAAAACCTTTTCAATTAGCTTCATAGATCTCATAAGAGATATTTGACAGCTGAAACAAGCTATATAAGAAATATCAAAGTGCCAACATATGACAATTGGAAGTTTTTGCAGTGGGACTTTATCTATACATTTCATTCCTGATAATACTTGAGCTATATTTATTTTTAAGTCCAGAGAAATTCCCATTTTTAGAATTGCTTCAAGCTGGGTGGTTAATTGAATGGAAATGCTTGTCATGGATTGCAATGCAGTGTCCTAAAATTTACCCCCAAAATTACAACAACTTGATCCAGCCATCCATTTTACAACTGCTTGTTTATATCAATATGATTGTCCAACACATAAATTGAGCCATACATAATCCATGATGGCACTTCCGATCCTAGGGCCAATTCCAGGAGCACCCCACATTACTGTGCACGCCATCTAGGAATGAAACTATGCAAGTAATGTGCAACCAATCTTTCTGTGTTAGTGGATATAAATTAAAATTCAGATCTTACCATGAAAAAAAAGTTGATACTTGATAGAATTCGATGTGTAGATTGAAAGAGCACAAGGGAGCATATAAGAACACCAAAATGATCTTCTTCACAAGACCAGACACTACTCTGGGAGAGGTTAACATGGGCATCTGAACTGCTTGTGAATACAAACATACATACTAGTGTACTTAAAAGGACTCACAACTCACAAGGCCCCAGCTCACTCTGGGCACTTGGTAAAGCAATTACCAGCTTCTATTGACAGAGCCCAACCATTCTAATCCCCACACAAGTTCTCTCAAAGAGAAAAATGAGCATTGTGTTTCATGAGGAGTTTAACAGTGCTTACCTGTCGAAGCTTTTCAAAAGATTGAACATTGTTCTCCCGCCTTTGCATCTAGAAAACAAAAGGTCCGAGTCATCAGTGACACTAATAAGGCTTGTGTTGCAATGAAGAAATACAAAATCTTCTTGTCAAATTATTATATGCATAACTATGATAATTGACCAAAAAGTACTTTCAAATGAGAAAGAAAGACATCAGCACCAACCCTTCTTGTGTGAAGCCGGTGGGCTTTCTCCCTTGGCCTGAATACATTGTAAGGATTGGTATCATTCACTGGTGGAGGTGGCTGTGCAAACACTCAGATTGGGAGATGGTTAGAACAGCTGGTCTATATCTAAATATAGATAAGAATAAAAGTCATCATTTTCTATTGAAAGACCTACTTACTAGGAATCAACTGGAATAAGGGCCTAACAAGATTTTCACTTTATTTTTCCTTTTCTTTTTCCTTTTTTCTTTAAATGCATTACTTCGTTGCCTATCAAGGTTTGTATCATCTAAAGCAAATAACAGGTGTACCTCTTAACCTCTAAAACAAGTACAAGGATCCCAGTGATAATGTTATTGAAAAAGGTCTTTGGATATTAAGTAAACAAGCAGAAAACTGCCATGTGCAAAGTAGGGTGTATTTAACCAATTCTTGCAGATTCTTTATAAATACTTTATAAACAAATGGTAGAAGTACCATTCAAAAAACAAAAAACAAAAGAACAAATGGTACAAGCACCATTCTATATACAAGCAAGAAGCAAAACTAACCTGCAACTGTCGGAGGATAGGCTTCTGCCACTGCTCTCGCTGATAAATAAAAAATAAAAAAACAGAATTCACACAAGTTTAGGCTACAAAAGCAATGACTTCAGAACAATCGGTACAAAAATCAAGCGTCCATAGGAGGAGCAGTATTTAAGAACAACCAGTCCATAAAATTGGCATAATGCAGCACAAGTACAGATTTTAAAAAAAAGGTGGACACAATGCAATCATGATGTAAAGGATTTGCCATTCAGCAGCTGCAGAGAAGTTGATGCGGTAAGTATCTAATAAAAATGTATGCACAATCCAAGGGAAATAATTTGCAATGCCCACATGAAAAGTGTAACACCTACCTTTTCTTTCCAGTAGTTATAAACAGACTGGAAAACTGGGTATCTTATGGATAGTGATTGAAGGGCCTGCAGCAGAAAGCAGCTGCACGAGATTAGACAAAAAAAAAAAAACATACAGATGCAAAGCTCTGAAATTTTTAGAAGTCATCAAACATTAGAAAGTAACACGAATAGACATATTATGGGCGTATAGTGTTAAGTCATTACAATCTATGCACACGAGGTTTCTCAAAAAAAATAAAAAAAAGTTTCACTCTTTGGTTGATTACTGTGATCATTCTTTACTGCATTTATCTTAGTTGATGGGAAATTCTGTTTCCAATTGGGCTTAGTTGCCCCAAAGCCCAATTCTTCCCAATATTTATCCCAAGAACTCCTATATGCCTTCCTAAGTCTCTTGAAAATGATGCCCTGTTTATTCTTCTTCTTAGAAGAATAAATAAATTCGTTCACAACCAAAAAATCATCTAAAATTTGTCTATTATGATCAAATTCACCATGTCAAGCAGTGATAGTCAATTTCACTACCTCCTTTAATCGCTTAGCCAATACTCTTGACACAAGTTCATAGATGCATCCTACCAAACTGATTGGGCTGTAATGCTTCATTTCAATTGGATTGAAGATCTGCGGAATCAAAGCGATAAGTTGCATTTAGGTCCTAATTTCATTTACATTGCAAGAATACTACCAACATCTCCATGAAATCCCAGCCCTCTTTTCTTTTTTTTTTGTTTTTTGAATGGTAAAAATGCAATTGTTGGGTTTTGAACCCATAACCTGTTTCATACCCACCCAAGCTCTAACCAATACACATCCCAGCCCTGTATTTAAAAAGCTGAAATTAAAGCCATTTGGACCCAGAGCTTTATCTCCCATACATTTAGCTAGCTTCCCTTGATTTAACAGTTAGACCAAGATCTTGTTACAGTCGCATGGAGTTTCATCCCTTCATCTCCAGGTACGTGAAATAATCCCCTTCGAGTTAAGATAATAGTTTGTATGCCATGGAATCAATATTGAATATACTTCTGTCCTGTTTTCCTGTTTGGACAGTCATCTTTCCCTATTTTGTAGAAGTCCTAGGGCTTCTGTGGGTGGTTTGGTGGTCTTTAGTCTTTACATATTCATTGAATTGTTTCCCTCTGGCTTATCATTGTTGCTTCTAATTTGGCTTCAACCTTATCAGTTGTTAATGAATCACTTCTTGCCTTTCAATGAAGGGGGTAGCACACATGAAATCCAACAAAATACAACCACAACATACAAACACAAGTTGGAAAAAAATATGGAATTTTTTTTTAGTTTTGGAAGTCAAATTTCTTTATGGAATCCTCCCCCCTACCAAAAAAAAAAAAAAAAACCTCCAGAGAAATGAAATGACCAATGCTCATTCTTTACTACTGACATATGTTACATTGGCTAAGACAGGAAAGAGGTAAATATTTTAGAGGATGAGAACCCATGAGGATGTCTATGAATCACAGTTCTGTCAAACATTTTAGTAGAAAGGATTTTTCCACTCCACGATTAATTTACAGTGGAAAACAAAAAAGGTATTGATTAGGACCGATAAAAAAAAGTCATTGATTAGGAGGGATACAATTTTTCTCCTCTTCCATCCTAAAACTACATCCATTGAATTTAAAGTCAGATGTGAAACCTATGGGATGTGACTTTTGATGTAAATCAAGTGTGTCACCAGTTTCCACTTTGGAAGTGACCATTTTAAGACACACCAAAAATGTCACACTAACAAAAAAATTCACTAAACAAAAAGGATCATCAATTCCACAATAAACTAAATGTTCACCTCAAATGCAATATCTAGCTCAAGAAGCACAGGAACAGGTGAAACAAGAGTCGCCATTATGATTCCTGCTCTTTCCCGAGTTTTATGATCCAAAACCTCCAATTTAAACAGAAGAATCTCAAACCTGCATTAATGGGCAAATGAGTATTACTATCAGTGACAGCAAGAAAATAGGAGAGGCATGGAATAAGAGAAATAAAGATATGAATATTATACGGTTTCCTAAAGATTATTTCTCTCTTTGTATTTCTTTTCTTTTTTCTTTCTTTTTTAAGTTGTATATCTTAAACATGATATTACTTATTGAAGATGAAAATTATAAGGTTTGTAAATGATTTACATGAGTACCATAACATAGTGAAAAGTTAATATGGAAACACCAGTATTTTAAATTAAATGGCATTTAAGGCAGGTCAACCCTTTAAAAACAAACCATATGCCTCAAACTGTGAGAAATACATGATATTTAAGGTTCACACTTTCAATCACACATCACAAGTGAGACATATGCCCACTCCATTCCACAGGGAAATCATCAAAACAATAAGCTAGCCCTAAAGAAGACAAGCAAGACAATTTTTGAAGTTACATTTTTAAGAAAAGTGAAATGTGTATACCACTTCCTGCATACACCCAAAATAAAATAATTGGAGTAGAACATACCTCTGCATTTAATACTAGGTATACTTGGTATGGGTAGTGATTTAAAATCAACTCTCTCTCTCTCTCTCTCTCTCTCTCTCTCTCTCTCTCTCTCTCTCTCTCTCTCTCTCTCTCTCTCTCTCTCTCTCTCTCTCTCAATTATCATCTTCCACTTTTCTCTATGGTGTAGAATTGACTTCCAATTATTGCTTTATCTCTTTTTTTTTAAATACCGACAATCTTTGTTGTTAGAATTCTACGATTCATACATTGAGTCATATGACTCCAATCGAATCTTAAGGAAAAAGATTCTCATCTATACAACAAAATCCCATTTACTTGTGAATCTTAGGATTCTTATGTGAATCTTACGATTCAATACATGTTTTATCGAATCTTACTATTCAAGCAATCTGTCTAAGTGTGAATAGCCAAGGTGCTGATATTACTACTTGTTTAGTAAGTTTTTTTTTTTTTTTTTTTATCAGCGTTTCTATTTTTAAAAGGCCAAATGACTTTTCATCTATGTTTGCAGGAATGAGATAGTCCGTGTTTCTTGAGATCTATGCTGTTGTGCCATCACGGCAATGCAAGGAAATTCTAAGATTTAAGACAGTGGTCCTCTGCATATTCTAGGTTCATTATTTATTGGTTTGTCCTTTAATTATTTATCTTTTGAAATGGTAATATAATCTTATTGCAATGAATAGCATTACAATGAACACTAAATGACCAAGCTAAAGCATAGAAACCCATAGGCCAGAAGGCCCAGAACTACACCAATAATTTTCATTTTTTTTCCATTGTGTCACTTTTTTTTTTTTTCATGATCTAAAGAAAGGTTTTTGCTTATAAAACAAAAAAAAAATTTGATAAAAAACACCAGGTAATTTTGAGAAAGTAATGAATTTTCCTGCATGGAGAAGATATTCCTGATATCAAGATGAGAAAAACAGCCAGCAATTGACTCACGAAGACATATATTGTTTTATTGGAATTCGAAACACTGCCAACAGTCAGAAATTATGTAGGATAAATGGGATTTACCATCTCTAAAAGACAAAAAATTGATCAGTATAGCAGTTAGAAGATTTCAAATTTATCATACTTTTCAGGCGTTATAATCTTTCTTTCATTGTTGAACTCTTCAAGCCAATCCTCATCCTCATTGTCCAGGTCATATTCAACAAACTCTCCAATCTCAGCTCTGGCTGAAAATAGCATTGCAATGTTTCAGTAATAAAAATAATTTACTATACAGGTCCTTCAGAAGTAATATATTTAACTGACAAAAGGAGAATGATTTAGAAAACATACCTCCCCTTCCGCGTAAATATGATGGAGGTTGTGAGAAGGTGCATGAGTAATCTCTTTCATATGTGTCCACAATATCAAATTGTGGAGTAGGAATTTCAGAAGCATTTTTCTTACTAGGTATATGATGCACCTAAGGTATAAAAATTGTCTGGTCAGTTAATTCGGACAAGGCTCTAGTAAATAAACCAATTTAATCTATCCATAACAGTGCAAATAATTGTTTTAAGTTAATAAAATAAAAGATGCAATAGTTAACAAAATCTCTGAAGATTTGGCTCAGGATGGAACGGAATGGAGAAACAAAACTCATGTAGTTGACCCCAACATAATTGGGACAAGGCTTTGATGATGAAGATGAAAAACTGCTATAGTTTTCTGTTAATGCAGAAATCATTTAATCCTAATGCATGTGCCACGTGCATAAGGATCTGAACCAGTCAACTTATGAAATCTCCATAAATGGTGCACAGCCTGAAACTCATATTGATTGGACAACCATCTGGAGTAATTATCAGAAAATATTTACAAGCAACAAAACATTCGTTCTATCGTTTTTCTTGAAAGATAACAAAAGTACTCTACTACTACTAATAATAATAATAGTAAATTATTAATAAGCAAAATCAAGGAAACCAATTAGAAGTGGCAGTCCATAGTGGTAATGGTTATATCATTCTCAGTTCTTTATCACACCTGCCTTTTCAGAGATATTAGCTTCCCATTAAGCTCTCTTGGGACCAGTGTAGTCAAAGCACAGAGCATAAGCTACTCCACACCCTATTAGAGCTTGTGGCATTAGGGCCTAGGCACAAGCCGAATCTTGCCATCCTCTCTCTCTCTCTCTCTCTCTCTCTCTCTCTCTCTCTCTCTCTCTCTCTCTCTCTCTCATATATATATATATATATATGTGTGTGTGTGTGTGTGTGTGTGTGAATTCTATGAAAACACCCCCTTTTCTGCCCCGATTTTAAGGGCCCAAAATTTTCTCTTTTCAGACATTTACATATATATATATATATATATGTGTGTGTGTGTGTGTGTGTGAATTCTATGAAAACACCCCCTTTTCTGCCCCGATTTTAAGGGCCCAAAATTTTCTCTTTTCAGACATTATTCATTAAGTAGAACTTAAATCTACGTGTAGGGATCGCCTAATTGGGTTGATATCCAGTACTTCCATCATCTACACCGAAAATTCCATCCCAACCCAACCCCCCCCCCTCCTTCTCTCACGTCTCCATTGATTTTCATGCATTCAGGTGAGCCCCACAGAGACAATGAGAGGGTGTCCAGCGTTTTCTAGCCAGTCCCTGTATATTATATAGCCTCCCTAGCAGTCCAATAAATCATTGGGGTTAAAGCAGTCGTTTCTATTCTTAAAAACATCGCAACCAGCCTCAGGTAGTGCGGAGGAGTAGTCAGGTTTCCCCTGCCCGCCCGCCCAAAAGGTTCACGCAAGTATAATGCATGCATTGTTTTGCAAACTAATGGCAAGAAGTTTGGTTGCATGAAAGGGGGGGAAAAAGGGAAAGGAAGTACATCCAATTGAAGAGAATTAAAAAAAAAAAATACAAGTACGAATAGAAAGGAAGCAGCGTGTCCACTCAGAATTAAAGCATTATAAGCAGTATCACCTCATTCTCAGGATCCACTGCAAGACGCTGTATCTGAGAATTGCGTGTGGAAGTTGAGTTCTCATCATCTTCAAAATCCTTCAAAGATTTGAGTATAGGCAACTTCTTATGTATGTCAAGAGGACGTGGTCGGAACGACAGTCTACTCATGTCAGCTCATCTCCTAGTCGCATACAGAATCTTTCTAAGCATTCACGCCACTCCCACCATGGCAAACTAACACAAACAACCCCGAACTATCATTGGCATTGAAGCAAACACCTTCCAATCAACGAACAAATTCAGAACACAACCACACAAGCAATGCAATCCAAAAACCAGCACAATCTTCACGAAATCTCAACCATTCATCATTGCCAGATTTCAAACACTCAAACCTCAACCAAACCTAACCCTAACAGCCCTCAAAAACCCGATTTCCTTCTATGCCCTAGGACAGGTATGTAAAACTAACCAAAACCTCTCTAAACACCATAAGGCAGAGATTTCCCAGCAGAAAACGAGTTAATGCAACGTAACGAATTCGATAGACTGCTCCAACACAATTCGAAGAGATTAAAGTCCGCCAACGCAGTGGAAATCGCACGATTGTTCACATTCTTTGCATTTCCTAAGACAAGACGCTAAAAAATAAGATCAAAATCGCTCGGAGGAGCTTCAATTGCAGGGTTTGAATGCAGGAGGAGCGATCGAGAGCCAGGGTTTTGAGGAGAACGAGTCAGGAACGGGTCGAATCGGCGACGGAATCGGGCGATTTAGGGCACGGAATTCGCGCGCGCGAGAGGATTAGAGGGTGAGTTGGGATCGGAAGGATATGGATTCCAGGGTTCGAAGAGGGTTAGGGTTAGGGCTTTTGGAGGGTTTGAAGGTAAAAACCCAAAAAAAAGGGAGGGAAGGGAAGTAGCTCTTCTTCTGCTGCTGTTTGATGGTTTTCGAGGGCTTCTACTCTCATGCAAGGGTTCTCAATTATACGTAATTCGTATAATACGTAGTTACGTAGAGCTTCTGACTGAGTTGAAAATATTTGAATATGATGGATGATCGTGAACGATGCATGTTGAAATATTTGAATACAATGAATGATAGATGAATGTGATACGTATATACGTAAGTCGTACGATAAATGTATGTGATGTAACAAGAACAAGAACGATAAGACAGGATCTGACGGATCTTTCGTTGGCGACAAGACGAGATCCCGTTGGTGCGGGAAAAAAAAGTCATGCATTTGTTTTCTTTAACTTTTCGTGGAATCCCTTTTCCCGATGTAATGGATAAAAAAATTTGTTTTCATTTCTTTGTAATTTTTTTTTTATGACCATTTTAAAATTTCATTCACCTTAAAAATGTTTTAACTCATCTATGGAATTAGGAAATTCTAACCCATTTGCATTTTAGTGGAGTTTTTGGATGCTCGAGTGCAAAAGAGTATTCGTGAAATTCCATGGTGTTTGAAAATATCAAAAATTCTTATACACAAAATTTATGAATTCTAGTAAATAAACGGGCTCTAAAAGTAAATAATTAAAGTTAATTAAATCTTCAATATTAATATCAATCAAGTTGTGTAGATCTTTGAAACTCATGGATTTTCAATATATGGATGTAAATGTCTTGTATTCATATTCTCAAGTTGAAACATATAAGGATTCGAATCAAGATTCAAATTTATTTGACATTTCGAATGTTTGGCTTTAGATTTGGATTTAAATTTGAATATCAATCGGTTCTAAAGTTACGTTCCATATCCACATTTTTCATAATATTTGAATGATCGAATAGGGAATAACTCATTTTGCAACGCTTCCACTACCACACCAACCCAGCTGATGTTTCTCCATATATGAATTTTTTTTATACAAGTGCACTTCTCGAGAGCCATTAGAACTCAAATTTGCCTAATAAAGGTAGTTGATCTTGGACCACAAGTTAAAAGTTTCATTTATTCCAAAAATCAAATTCACTTTTACTTCCAAATTAATTATATCCAATAATGCCATGGTGATAAAAAAAAAATCAAAACTCTTGAGACACAAAAATCTATGAATTCTAGTAAATAGACGGGCTCTAAATGTAAATGATTAAAGTTAATTAAATCTTCAATATTAATATCAATCAAGTTGTGTAGACCTTTGAAACTCATGGATTTTTTATATATGGATGTAAATGTCTTGCATTTATATTCTCAAGTTGAAGCATATATGGATTTGAATCGAGATCCAAATTTATTTGACATTCTGAATGTTTGGATTTGGATTTGGATTCAAATTTGAATATCAATCGGTTCTAAAGTTATGTTCCATATCCACTTTCTTCATAATATTTGAACAATCGAATACAGAATTACCCATTTTGCAACGCTTCCACTACCACACGTTAAAAGTTTCATCTATAAGTGATTTGGTGTTTCTCCATAAGTGATTTTTTTTTTATACAAGTGCACTTCTCGAGTGGCATTAGAACTCAAATTTGCCTAATAAAGGTAGTTGATCTTGGGCCACATGTTGAAAGTTTCATCTATTCCAAAAATCAAATTCACTTTTACTTCCAAATCAATTATATCTAATAGTGCCACGGTGATTAAAAAAAAAAATCAAAACTCTTGAGACACAAAATCTATGAATTCTAGTAAATAGACGGGCTCTAAATGTAAATAATTAAAGTTAATTAAATCTTCAATATTAATATCAATCAAGTTGTGTAGACCTTTGAAACTCATGGATTTTCGATATATGGATGTAAATGTCTTGCATTCATATTCTCAAGTTGAAACATACAAGGATTCGAATCGAGATCCAAATTTATTTGACATTTCAAATGTTTGGCTTTGGATTTGGATTCAAATTTGAATATCAATCGGTTCTAAAGTTACTTCCATATCCACTTTTTTCATAATATTTGAACAATTGAATACGGAATTACCCATTTTGCAATGCTTTCACTACCACACCAACTCAGCTGATGTTAGTTGATGTTTCTCCATATATGATTCTTTTTTATACAAGTGCTCTTCTCGAGTGGCATTAGAACTTGAATTTGCGTAATAAAGGTAGTTGATCTTGGACCACAAGTTAAAAGTTTCATCTATTCCAAAAATCAAATTCACTTTTACTTCCAAATTAATTACATCCAATACTGCCACGGTGATATCTAAACTCATGCCCAATATAAGAGGGTTGAGATTCACCAATACTGTCAACCCCACCTGATGAATGATCTTAACCTTCAAAGGAACAAAAATAGTAAAAAACACACAGAGAAAAAAAAAAAATAGTCTTCTTCTTTCGTCACTTTCTTTTTTTTTTGAAAGTTTACACCATACCCAGAAAGGATGGTAACAGCCTTAATTACGGTGATGAAACTACTAACAATTTTGCAAATTTGAATCTAGATCCCCGTGGGAAACTCTGTTTGAAACAGTCCGGGAGTTGGCTTTTAAAGACGTCAGTTTTTTAACTCAACAAGTTCATGTGTCACCCCTGATTGGTCCAAATAGGGATCTGGACTCTAATCAAATTTAACTTTTGACGGTGCCAAGTAAAACTACTAATCAAAGTTTTGTTTGTTGTAATTAAGACATTTGACTGTGCAAGTACCTGTGAGGGAGCTTTATTAATGCCTCTTTGCAGCAAAGAAGACAGTTGCGAGCTAGTATTCGATTGAACGGCCAGGAATCAATCAGTTTGTAATCCAACGGCTAGAATTGAATATCTCCCATGCATTCAGTCCTATGGGCCATTCAAAGTGGGGCCCACCACAACTAGATTATACATAATACAACAAAACAGAGACAATGCAATGCAGCAGATGAAACAAGAGATTAGAATGCATAGGACACTTTCTCCCTTTTTAAACCGTTTCTCCCGCCATCCCTTCAAACCACCAACGGTCATGTCCAAGTCTCTCCATTCTACTCCTACTGCTGCTGCTTCTGCTTCTTCTTCGATTCTCGAAGCCCATTTAAACGCCTGCAAGAGCAACCAAACCCTCTATCCCGCTCTCGCCCGCCTCGTTGTCTCCGGGCTCCTCCGCCATTCCTACTCCCTTTGCAAGCTCGTAGAATTCCTCTCCCTCACCCGCAACGATCCCAAATCCCTCCTCCACGCACGCCTTCTCGTCCACCACTACCTTGATGCCGCCTCCCCTTCTTCCACCACCTTCCTCTACAACACCCTCATCCGAGGCTACGCTCGTAGCCGCTTCCCCGAAAAAGCTCTCGCCACCTTCTCCGAAATGCTCCAGAATTCCCTGAAACCCGACAATTTCACATACCCATTTGTGGTTAAGGCGGCTTCTGTTAGGAATTCCATGCCGGAAGGGAAGCAGACCCATGGGCAGATCGTCAAGAGTGGGTTCGAATCTGATGTTTTCGTTTTGAACACTCTCTTGAACATGTATTCGGTGTTTGGGGACATGGGGTGTGCGAAGATGTTGTTTGGAGCAAGCCCCATATTGGATGTCGTCTCTTGGAACACTTTGATTGTTGGGTATGTGAGATATGGGGATGTGGAGAGCGCTCGTAGGCTGTTCGATGAAATGCCGATGAGAAATGAGGTATCTTGGGGCGCTATGATATCTGGGTATGCTGGGAGTGGGGAGCTGGATGTTGCCCGGTCATTGTTTGATAGAATGCCTGTCGGGAGAAATACCGTGACTTGGAATTCGATGATTTTGGGGTTTGCAAGATGTGGATTTTTGCCACTGGCCAGGAAGTTGTTCGATGATATGCCGGAGAGGAATGTGATATCTTGGAACTCGATGATTGCTGGTTACGTGCAGGGCGGTGATCTTGAGACTGCACGCGGGCTCTTTGATAAGATGCCTGAAAGAGATGTCGTCTCTTGGAGTTGCATGATTTCTGCTTATGCACAAAGTAACCGTTGCAGAGATGCTTTAGATCTGTTCAATGAAATGCTCAGTGAAAATGCAACTACACCTAATGAGGTTACCATGATGAGTGCGTTATCAGTCTGTGCCCAATTGTCAGCACTGGAACAAGGAAAGTTGATCCATGCTTATATAGACAGGAGTGAAATGAGACTTGGTGATAACCTTGGGGCAGCCTTGATCGACATGTATGCAAAATGTGGCAATATAAAGACTGCGGTTGAACTTTTCTGGAAGTTAGACAGGAGAAACGTTTCCTCATGGAATGCTCTGATCACGGGCTTGGCCATTAATGGGTTGGCTCATAAATCACTAGAAGTTTTTGCAGAGATGAAGAGATCAGAGATGAAACCCAATGACATTACATTCTTGGGAATCTTAACAGCATGTTGTCATGGAGGATTGGTGGACGAGGGGCGTCGACACTTCGACAACATGTCAAAGGTTTACGGAATTCAGCCTGAGGTGAAGCATTACGGCTGCATGGTTGATCTGTTGGGGCGTGCAGGCTTGTTGGAAGAAGCAGAACAGTTAGTCAAAAGCATGCCCATGAAGCCAGATGTAATGATACTGGGTGCTTTGCTAGGTGCTTGCAGGATTCATGGAGATGATGGACTTGCAGACCGAGTACGTAAGGACTTTTTTGACTTAAATCCTAGGCAAGCTGGCTGCCATGTTCTTCTGTCGCACATCTATGCAGCTGCCGATAGATGGGCGGATGCTTCTGAGATGAGAAATATCATTAGTGCTAAGGGGATAAAAAAGGAGCCTGGTTCCAGTTCTATGGAATTGGATGGAGCTGCTAATGAATATGCCGTGGGAGATAATTCCCATCCATGAACTGCCTGGAAGTTAAGATCTCAACTGACCTCCTCTAAAACCTACACTGCTTGTGGACTGACTTTATCCATCGTTAACAGTCTTCAATTTTGCCGTCTATTATACATTCATGAAGACTGTTTGCAAGCCATGTTCTTGTGAAAGTCTTGCAAGAAGGTGGTTCTGGTTCATCCCCCAAGAAGTCTTTGTGATATACATTTACTAAAGAAGTTGCAACATATGGTGAAGGCGAAGGCTGTAAGTAACAAATATCATCTTAAATAGAGGGGATTTCTACATCTTGAAATTCCAAGAAAGTCTTGAAATTAAGGACATAACTGCTCATCCTAACACAACTGCATTGAAGCACCTGATTTTCGTTCTGGTAGTGTTCCTTCATCAAATTTTGGGGGGAGATAGTGTTAGTTATCCAAGAGTATGGAGACAGAAAAACTAGGATTCGGAGTCTCTTCTGACTGCATTTTTTGTTCACTGTGCATTAAACTGAAGAGCTTAAGAGATCGCCTTTTGTTCATAGGATCAAACAGTTGTCATTCCTTCACAGGATCAAACTGGAATTAGAAGGAATTTTATCTATTCCATTCATTCTCTTCAAAAAGTATGTGGCATATTAATCAGGAAGATGAAAGCATCATGACTGGTTGGTGTCAGAGGGTAGCGTAAATTACACCAAATTGTCATGAATGTAAGTACTTTAGTTTGTCGTGGGGGGAAAAGAGTAAATGAATTAGTTTCAAGGTACTATGCTGAAAAATCGAGGTGTTTTAAGGTACTATTCTGATTGTTGGAGCTTAAGCTTCCCAATACACTAGAATTGGAATTTGGAAACAAAGCACAAGTCCTATTTGATGAAAAATAAATCATGTTTGTCCTCTCTTCAGCGGATGCTCATAAAAAAATTACTAGATCATATCATGATTCTACTTGAAAATATATATGAAATTGGCTTTTTTGGATGAGTGGAATCTTATCTTGGAATCCATGAAAATGGAGATTCAATATCTTCTTTGTTGGGTCCTGCTAGGGAATTCTTGACAGATTCCATGAATCTTCATGTCAGTGTTTTGAGAAATACTAATGCAATATATATTTCATAATCACCAATCAAATATGCATATAGGTCATAATCCCCTGTTCATTGATATTAAGATTCCATAGAAACCAGGATTCCTTGCATTCGCAATGCATGGAAACCATGAACTGATGATTTCATTGTGCTTAATTGTGCCGTAGAATTATATTTGCATTGGGCACCCTTTTAAGGAATCCTACCATCCTCATGAAAAAAGTGATAATGAGGGTAATCCTCCAGAATCCCACACATCCAAATGAGTCGAAAACAATTCTGAAAGTGTTTAACACATTCTGTAACATGGACTGCTTATTCTGCAAGGTAAAGCAAGGCCAGTCGAACTGGTGAAATAACACAAAACAAATGGACACAATCACATACACAAGTCGAATAACTAGTAGTCTCCAATTGGAAATTGAAGATCCGAATCAAACTAACAAAACAGGTGGGGCCCTATCATAGGGTTTGGCAAGCAGTCATGTGATTGTTGCACTATAAATATTATGACAGTTAACGACCAAGAAAAAGTTGAGTGATATAACACTTAAGTTTGAACAACAGCCCTTGATCGATAAATGTATTAGTTGGATCAGTGTTCAATGTATTGCTGTTTTCTAGTTTATGTCTATATCTTGCTAATGCTCATTAAAAATGCAATCAAACTATTACTGTTTAAAAAAAGTGATGAGACCATTATTCCAATGAGCTGCATATATGGACCATAGTTAAAAGTTGTGTTGATAAGAGATCTTTATCACTTAATAGGTGGATAGAAAATAACGAACTGGAAGCAAGGAAAAAAGGGGGAGGGTGCATGATAATGGCTACAATTTCCAACGAATAGGAAAATATGACTATATTGAGTTTTCAAATAAGAAATTATCCAACTAGTGCTTAGAATCAACATTCATTAATGAGTATTTTCTGTCATCAGCCACCATCTAATTATGACAAGATGATGACCAGGTTTGTAGCCCCTACCTTGAGAATGTAGCGGACCATATATGATAACACATCACTCATTTTGACTGCATGCAGTAACAAGCATATAACAGCATAGCTCCATTTTTTTTTTCAGATGACTTGCATCATGGAAATGATACAAAATAGATTGCAGAACTCATTGCACATTTTAATAAGTGGTCAAGACAAGATGCACTTAATTATTTTAAGTGCAGAACTATTGAAAGAAAGAAAGGGGGAAAAAAAAGGTAAATTAGATCAATCTCTGTAGTGAAAAAGTCAAGATGGTGACTAAGGTACTTCTCTTGAATGTTCAGTTACCGATGTAATCTCTTCTAAAACAATTGGTTGCCTGGGGGCATCATGTGTGCTTCCCAATGCTTCAACAGTCATCTTCTGCATTTGGATTGTACTAGAATTGGAAGGATTTTTTTCGCTGCTACGGCCAAACTTCCAGATTGGTTTCTTTTTCTTCCTCGCATCTTCAGCCCAACCATGCAAGGTTTTATGCGTAAAAGCATCAAATATCTCTCCTTTGAACATGCTGCCCATCTTCATTCCACCAGAACAAGAGAAAACAAATCAACCACATCAAACACTAGCCAAATGGATTTTTTTATTTTTTATTTTTTAAATAGAGAGGGAGGGGGGTTAGTCACTTCGCCAAATGTTATTTTAAAAGCCCCAATAATGCATATGGACTAATTTTCTTACTTGGGTAACAATGGCATACAAAGGAAGAGTACTGTAGCTGCAAAGCACTTGAATGAGCACTCTGCAATGAAAAAAAAAAAAAAAAAAACTCTACATAAGATTTATCCCAAATTATTGAAAGAAATATGGATGCAGGAATGCTGTGATGGTAGATATCTTTGTATCTTGTACTGTTAGTCTATTACCATAACTAATGAGGGAAAACTAAAAGGTTAGGATCATCAAAATGGGGGAAATTTCTAGGGACAGTCATATGAATGATTTGGATCACTCGGAGGACTGTGGCAATGTTGATATTGTATTAAAGTTGGCGCGGTATGCTGGATTTGACTTGGCAGAGTTATATGTTGATCAACTCCTTTAAGATAAATCCACTTTTAAGGGTTTTTCAAGTCCCACATGACATTGCCCAGAGAATCCAAACCTCAAAAGCAGCCAAGAGTCTGGGTGTCTAAACCAGCACTAAAGAACACGACAAGAGCAAAGTCCCCTGAGCATTACCCGACAACAAGTCTGGTGGCGATGTAGCCCGCTTCTTCCATGATGCATGAGTTGAAGCCATATGTGAACTGTAGAAACCAAAATGAAATCAATGTGCAAACCTAACATTTTTGAAAATATACATCCCAATTTACTTACCAAGATCCAGAAGAAAAATGCAATCTCAAATGAATTCTGAAATAAGATGAAATGAATCAAGTAAAGGACCAATCCCGGATTGCTAAACCAAAAATGTCCATCAGATGGCTTCACTGTAGAGTCTCCTGTCTGCCCGACTTCTATAGCCAATTGAGTAATAATGTGCTCAAGTTTTGCTCCCACAGTCAGTAGAAGCTGCAAATGCATCCAGTTAATTATTTAGCATATGTATTTAAAAACTTGATTGCAAAACTGGAAACCTCGACCATATAAGTTTCATTAAAGATGAAAATGAAAGGATTTTAGTAAAAGAAGATGATGCTGGAGATAGATGCATTTTTAAGACATGTTAAACATGGAATATGCAAGTCAAGTAAATTATGGATTAGAACCTCAACAAGGAATCATTAACAAAATATCTGGAATAGAAATAAAGATAGCCTTAGCAAAGATAAAGAAAGTTGAATAAAAGATAGCCTTAGCTAAGATGAAGAAAGTTGAATATTTTGACCGAAAGGTATCCCTACAGAAATATGGGTTTTGATGTGTGCAATTAGTATTGGTTGGTCAACCGGATTGTTCAAAAATATTTTGAGTCCAAAAAGAATGCTTGACCACGGTGGTGGGTTTGAGTTAGATTCCACAAAAAAATTAACATTCAGTGGGCAAAGTAAAGACACGTTAGTATAGTGTGGTGCAATCATCAAGCGCCACTCTGATTGGAAAGGCATTTTTATATGAAGGCAGTTGCATTTTCTTTATTTTATGTAGCTGAACACTAGGCAACAAAGAAATGATAAGCCAATATACATGTGGCTAAGGTGCACATGATATGATGTATGTATGTGTAAAATACTATGTACCAATCCAAAAGCTTAAGCTGATAGGTGGAAGGGCCAAACAAGTATATGAAGCCTTGTCAAACCTATTAACTAGGCGATGTGGGATGTGGGACTTTCCCAACACTCCCCCTCACGTGCTAGCCCAACAGATTTCATGGACAGGCCTGCCACTTGAGCTACACATATGACAAGAACCAACTCTCTCTGATACCATGTGCCAACCCAAAAACCTAAGCTGATAGGTGGAAGGCCCAAAAAGGTATATAAAGCCCTGTGAAACCCATTACTTGGGCAATGTGGGATGTGGGACTTTCCCAACAGCATGAGTTCCAAGAAAGGGTAGAATTAGGAATGAGCACATAAGAGGAAACATATGAGTTGGCCCAAGAGAATAAAGTCAAGGAATGTAGTTAAATGGTCTGGGCATGTACATAGAAGACTAGAAGCAATCAATATATGGAGTATTGAAGAGTAGAATGGAGTTACCAGAAAGGAAGGAGTTAAGATGGATGTATGGAGTTACAAGAATAAAATAGAACTAGGAAAAAGTACATAAAGGAAACATATGAGTTTCCCCAATAGAAGAGAAGTCAAGAAATGTAGTTAAGATTGTTTGGGCATGTGCATAAAAAGATGGAAACAATCCCTATATGGAGTAAGGAAGTGTTACAAGCTCAAGGAATTATGGGAAGGGGTGAACCAATAAAGGCCTCGAATGAGGTAGTACAAAAAGGCATGAAAAATGTGGAGCTACAGCAAACACAAATTTAACAAAAGTTGAGTGGAAACTAGAACTCACACGACCCTAGATAGATCCAAATAAGGCTTCAAAGATGATGATAAATTACTCATAGAACTTACGAGGTCAATTTGATAAACACGAAGATCATAACATAACACACCCCTCCTCTTCGTCCCCCTCTCCACATTGCCACCCAAAAGAAGCTCAAGCATACAAGGATGATTCAGGACAGAAATTAAACTGCATTCTCAGACATTCAATCTACTCAAAAGATTTAAAAAGTACTCAGCTGAATTATAAGTAGACCCTAACCCTGACTCTTTCAAAGAGGTTGCACCAAGTACATAAAATTATACATAGGATGAGTACAATATCCAAAGAAGATGACAAATAATTTGTTCTCCTCAAAATTCTATGGCACATTGGGATTGTATAATATCATTCGGAGATAGTAATTTAATAAAAATGTGGACAGAGGTGTATATAAAAGGAGTCACCCCATATGCAATACGACAGTTCTTCAAAAGTACTCTGCATACGGTCACAAAACATCATGCCTGATACTTACAATTAAAGGCAGAAAGGATAGCCAGAAATATGTATGCCATCCTGCATAAGCAAACAAATAAGATTATGAAGGAAATGTTCATACAGTGTTTCCAAGATGCAGCCCGGCATAAGCATTAAGAAACATAATGTGGGTCTGATAAGATTGAATACATGTGAAACAAATGATGCAGAAATTCTGAGTTTGGACTTAAGAGCAAAGAGAGATAGAAGGAAGCAGAAAAAATATAATCAAACATACCATCTACATCCATCAACAGGAAGATAACAACAAAGAGCCAAAGATACCAGCTGCATCAAAAAACATTGGTAGCTTAACATGTGTTTCTCTCAAGATTCAAGCCAAACAATTTAGCTTAGAAAAGCTTAACAAAGCATAACAATACTTCTAAAAGTTACCTTATCCCAACAACTTTCTTAAAATCAGTTTCAAGCACTTTCATCAGGTACTTGTGAAAGTCAAAACGTGGGTTTGTTCTGCAGTGGTTCTGGAATAAGAAAAAGAAACTATATGAAGGTTCGGGTATGAGATCTCTAGATTGGTCAACTCAACAAAACAACTCAATAGTGTGCAAAAACAATAAACTATGTAGCGGAAAATAAACACACCACAAGGACACCAGATATAACTTGGGAAACCCTAACCGGGTGAAAAACCACAGATCTGAACTTGATCAACAATCAAGCACTATGAATTTCGCAATTACAAGAACTCACAGATTCCTCCCTAGATATCCTCTACCTAAGGAGTACGATTACCTCTTGTGTCGCTTCACGCTTCAACGACTTCACATCATTGATTGCAACAGACTCAATATTGTGCTTGACTCCTCAGATCTTCTACGCAAGAATATAATCTCCTACAAGGAATGCAGAAGAACTTGCTCTCTAGAATCACTCTTTAGCACAACTCTCTTAATTGATCTTCTAGAGAAGATTTCTCTCAACTTGATCTTCCAACTCAGAATAATGAGAGACTTATCTCAATATCATAGCCCTTGAGTCCTTTAAATAGTCTTTAGGATGTGCTTAAGGTTGCCTAAGATGATTAGGATTAAAACAAGCAGCTTGGACACAATTAGAAATAGGACTTCTAATTTTCACAAGGCTCTGCCGCCTTGTCCGCTCGAGCGGGCCAACATTTTGTCTGGCGGTTAGCTGCCTTTTTTACCACATCCCCTCAAGCGGGATAATGAGCGCTCAAGCGGGCCAGTCTAATGTTGATCCGGAATTTCAGCTCTTTTAATCCTTTTTGCTTCTGACTTCTAATTCGTGCAATCTTTTATCTTCTAATTCTTGCAGTCTTCTATCTTTAGAGTCCTTTTCTAAAAATAAGAATTACAACTCAATGGACCAAAGCTTTGTCCAACCCATGAATTAGCCAACACTCAAAATCCTAACACTATATATGTAGCAAATGCATTTAAAAGTTTGTTGAGTACAGAGATTGGGCCAACACAGTAGATGAAGCCATAACAAACATAGAAGAGATGGAAATGGAATAGACCCATGGTTTTCACAAAAACATCTACTCATTAATGTACTACTCTAATACCAAAAACGAGAGAACAAAAACTGCACTACTGCATTTGACAAAAGAAATGAGTCTACATATCACTTTCCTAACAAAATTGGTGCCATGTGCTATTTTCTAAAGTATGAAACTTACCATGATAAATCCCAACCGAAGCGCAGCATAGTCTGATTTAGTGACTGAAGCATAAAACTGCTTGAAGAAGGATGTCTACAATGAAACAGGCAAAAATAACCATTGTTGGTCAGACCATCGTATCATTACATCTAAAAAAGAAGCATATACAGTAGAAATGTTCAAGAAAACAGCTTTTAGCCTACTTAGAATGGGGACTGACCAGAGTCACCAGATGTGGTAAGCAATAAATTATAGATGTTCGTTATGAGGGAACAATAAATTTAACGAAGATAACTCCAGAAGTATCCTTGACCTTTGTAATCCAAGTTCCAAAGTAGGCAGCAAATCAACTATTCCCACAGGGCATGTTTCATTGACAGAGAAATTTTAGAGCTTTACCGTTCAAAAGAAATTCTAAAGTTGATAAAAAGAGAAGGCCTTTGGAAGTAGTAATACATTAAGGGATTCCTGTTGATATGCAATCAAGAAGCCACCATTGGGTGTGATATCCTTTTTCCCTTTTGTCCTTTTCCATCTAAGTGTGGAAGTCCCACATCCCACATCTCCTAAGTCCTGAGTTGGACAAGGCTTCATATAATTGTTTGGGCATTCCACCTATCAGCTTAAGCTTTTGGGTTGGTACATGGTTTTTTACATGGTATCAAAGTGGGTTACGATCTCGTCGTTCTTGTGTAGCTCATGTGGCTCTTGCGTTCTTGTGTAGCCCACGTGCCCGTCCATGGAATCTGTTGGGCCTGCACGTGAGGGGGAGTGTTAGGAACTCCCACATCCCACAACACCTAAGTCCTGAGTTGAATAAGCCTTCATTTACCTGTTTGGGCCTTCCACCTATCAGCTTAAGCTTTTGGGTTGGTACATGGTTTCTTACACTAAGTAGTTAATTTATGTTTCCCCCTTTTATTTTTTGGTAAATACCAGTCTATGATGCCCAAATGCAGCATGGATATGACAGGACACACCACGGGCATGGCAGGGAAACCGATTTTACACATAAAAAGTGAAGTATTGTATATGATACGACAAGATACGTTGCCCATTTTGAAGCATCCGTGCATCATAGCTGCCGATCCCAAGCCCAAATAAAGGAGGAGGTTACGTTAGGTGAGTTGACAGCTGGTGTAAAACTTTTGTCACACTCAAACATGAATTTTGAGAAACTATAAAGAAACCTGACATAGTTAGGACAAGGCTTTGATGATGATTCTATTTTAAAAGAACATTGTAAGTTCTTACAATTTGCATGACTTACAGATCAACAATAGTGAAAAGCAACATCAATAAACATGGTATAAATAAGGTTGAGCTTGAACTATTGTACTTCCAAGACATGTAAATCTTTTGGATATGCATTTCCAACCTTAGTCTTGAAAATTTTCAGATGGCATCTGATTGTTGTTGTTACAGTGAATCATGTGATTCCATCAACCATGCTTCAATGTTAAAACTCATGGAGGTTTCAACTTTAGGCTGTTGACAACCACTTACTCAACAATGTATATCAAGGTTACACCCCCACCACACCCCGCCCCCCGCGCGCAGACTCCTTCATGGGAATTACACCCTCCATGGGAGAATACAGGGGCTCTGCACGGGAATCACACCCTCCGCGGGAGAATACAAGGCAACAACAGCCCCAAGGATTTGAACACTTGACCTTTCGCTCTGATACCATGTTGACGACCACTTACTCTAAAAACTTAAGTTGATAGAGAATTGAGTAACAATGTACATCAAGGTTACAACACACTGACACAAGCATTACCAAGGTACTCCAGATCTTAAAATAGCTATTCTGTCTAATGAAATGGTCAAGTAACTCAAAATCATGACTTAACTTGTATGAAGTGAATGACAGGTGTTATGGCCAAGTGACTGAATGTAACGCCCCATGATTGTGACCCCCCTGAAGAAGGACGATTAGAAGGGTCCGCATATGGACTGGGTTTGCAATGTAAGGAATACATGAGTCCCACACTGGAAATGAGCTGTCCAGATCCATGTGCTTATAAGTCAAACTCCGTCTTAACTCAACATGAGGCCTTTTAAAACTGTGCGGTCCCGAAAACCGTAAAAACTATGGAGTTAAGCGTGCTCGGGTGGGAACAATTCTAGGATGGGTGACCTCCTGGGAAGTCCCTGTGCTCACATGTGGGCCAAAGCGGATAATTTCAAATTGAGTTGGGCGGGGCTTTGACAGTTGATATCAGAGCTGAAGGTGACTTTATTCCTAGTGAGGGAGCTTGTAACGCCCCACGATTGTGACCCCCCTGAAGAAGGGTGATTAAAAGGGTTTGCATATGGACTGGGTTTCCAATGTGAGGAATACATGAGTCCCACACTGAAAATGAACTGTCCAGGTCCATGTGCTTATAAGTCAAACTCTGTTTTAACTCAACATGAGGTCTTTTAAAACCGTGAGGCCCCGAAAACCGTAAAAACTATGGAGTTAAGCGTGCTCGGAGGGAACAATACTAGGATGGGTGACCTGCTGGGAAGTCCTCGAGCGCACATGTGGGCCAAAGCGAACAATTTCATGTTGAGTTGGGCGGGGTTTTGACACTGAACCCCGTACTTTGATAATTTGATAACTATGATGGGTACCAGAATATGCATCCACCCCCGGACAATAAACCAAAATGGAAGCAATCTAACATAAGAATCATCATGCTGAAGGTGACCAAAAAGACAGTAAGCACTCTATCAAAATGTGAAAGCTCTAGACAGTGGGCTTGCAACCAGTATTGAGCATGCTGCCAGCAGAACAATAATCAATCTTCAGAGGTAAGCCAATCTGCTGAGATATCTCTGAAAATGTCACAAGAAAACCAAATGTTCATAAGGATAGTTTCTAGTTTTGTTATTCAAAGTAGTAATTATCAGTTGGTGGTAATATACCCTATGTATAATTAACAATCTTTAAGTTACTGAGACTCAATGAGCCTAACAATGGTCAGGCATATTAAATTTTGGGTGATCAATTTAAAGGTTTACTATTTCTATTTTCTAATGATTATTCTTGCAAGAGTTAAATGCTAAATTGCATATTCTTGGAGGCTACCAAGTACCAACAGATCCCTCAAAGCTGCCAGTAAAATCTACCATAGGCAGAAGAAAGTTAAAATTAATCACCTCTTGATACTCGCTGGTCTAAGTATGGAACTCCAGATGGGAGTTCTGGACAGATAATGCTGAGATGGCACAGCAGAAATATTTGCCACAAGCAGTTCCCAGATTCTCATTATTCCCATTAAAGTGATTTCCTCCAACTTTCTCTGCACATTAATATCCTAGCTCAGACTTTCAAAGTTGAGGAAGTTATTTTCACTGATAATCAGCTACCCACTGGAGTACAGTGGAGAATTGAGAAAAGTCTATTTAACAAAGGTCTACTTTCCACACGTCAGCACAGGAGTGAGACGAGTGTTGATGCTCTCATGACTCCTTTTGGCCTTCCTACTCACCATCTACTTGAATCCTATACCTCAATCTAGATTTGGATAAAAGGGTCCAAATACAAGCCAACGGACAGGCACAGAGAGGGCTAACTTCATCTAGACATGGACTGGGTTTAAGCTTGTTGACAACCTTACTATTTATAATGCAGCTTTAAAAATCAAAACATGAGAACTTAGCTGTATGTAGGATAAAAAGGAAAAGTGAAGAAGTTTCTATAAGATGCTCTTATAAGATGCAGTTTTTTTTTTTGCTGTAAATGGGTAATAAATCATTTCAGTGCCGATGTATTTATATGATATTATCTTAATCACAGAAGACAATATTGCCGGTCAGCTTCTGGCATCCATGATATTTATCAGAATGCCTGCAAAAGATGTCAAAACAGTAGGAGATCTAACTAATCAAACGTGGAATAAGCAAAAAAAAACGTATCTAGCATCAAATACGAACACTGTCTGCATTGTGACAAAAAAGACATCCTGTGAGTAAATAGGTGGTCCATGAAAGATGACAGGCCCTCGAAACTATGGCATGTAATTCATAATTGCTCAATAATTGGACTAGGCTCCTTTGACAGCTCTTAAAAAATGGGAATTTTGAAATAGCAGAAAAAAAAAATTCATCTTAAAGAATTGTCAGCACTCAAATTCATCGGTAACTTACCATCCAGCTTACAACTGCTGACTTTCCCCAATACCCCACAGCATGCTCCCTGATAAATGTGCCGTGATGGTGAGCCTGCATGGTGATTCCCGCAGCTGCAAATTTTTTTAAAAAAGTACTGTATTAAAGTTCTGGAACCAGAAATGATTTATCCGAAAAGTAAAAGATGCCTCCACAGAATAATACATACTCTCGCATGGGACATGGTGCAAAGATAACTTTTTGTTAGATATGGACAAATCAAAATACAGTTACACATATGAATTTAGATTTTTATTACCCTTCTCTTTCTTCTCGTGCTCATTCCTAATTGCATTCTCCCAGTGTTTCCATCTGCGTATCTACAGGAACAATAAGATATATAATTTTGTTATGCCTATACAGAAATCAAATACATGAAAATGCATGAACTGACACATCAAATTTTCTCTTTCCAATTTTATAGACTTAATCATAGTAAGTAAGATCTTACGATTTACAATTTGAATGAAAATCTGCGTAAAGCAAATTCAAAATTTATGTTTGAATCACATTTTCTAAGTATCTCACGATTTTTCTTGGTGAATCTTACTATCTGCGATTTGAATATTATGATTTTTGTACAGAAGCGTAATCAGTTGAGTTGAGTTTCTTGAATTTTTGGTTTTTCATTTCTGTTTCCATATTTTCTGTGGAACCCTTTTGAACCATTTTCTTTGACTCGTACTAAACGATTATTAAAAATTAAAAAACCTAAACCTCTATTAGTTTTAAACCTAGGAAAAAGCTAAAAGGTAAGCCAACCACATGTGCAATACACTAATTAGGTCCTTTTTTTATGAAACAACGAATAAGGCATCTGTCTCCATAAAAGATCTCATGATTGAAGCTTACTCTAATTCCCCAAGCCCCCAAAAACAAAAGAGGAGATAGAAGTTGGAAAATTGAAGATGGTATCAATGAAAGATATGGTAACATGAGATATGGTGGCCTTGATGATGATGGTGACACACACACACATGCATATTCATATATACAAACATATGTATATATAGAAATTTAAAAATCTTAAGAGACTGCAATTCATGATTTAGCTGTCTTACAATTCAACGACCCGACTTGATTTTTAAACATTGGTCTTAATCATATCTTAGATATTAGAAGTGGCAAGAGTGACTAGATCCCATGGTCTAAACTCTAAAACATGGTTTTGGACCTTATAATGGCCAGGGCTGAAACCATCACGCAATGGATGATATAACAGCTAAACCATTGTATCAGTCAATTTTTCCCCCTGTTTGTATTAGGATACATATGCATACCTAAATAGAAAAGTGAAAGATTTTCAATGAAAGCATCACGCAATGGATGATATCACAGCTAAACCATTGTATCAGGCAATTTTTCCCCCTGTTCGTATTAGGATACATATGCATACCTACATAAAAAAGTGTGAGATTTGAAAATCTCCTTTCTTAAGGGGCATTTATATGTAAATATAAGCTAAAAAAGCAAAAAATTCCCATACATATTATATAATTTCTATATGCCTTATCGGGCCATTATATTATATAACAATAATGCTGACTGCTGAAATGGTATGAAACAGTTACGCCTATTTTTCAGATCATGGCGGGCATAGAGCGGTAGCAGCAGCAAAACATGAAAGATAAGATGTCTCGTGATCCAAAAAGCTAGGAAGATGAGTCTGTGGAGTCCAATTCAATTAAAAGAAAGATGTCTAGTAAATGTAAACATCAGATGCGAAAATCTTTGTGTAACTAACCTTTATACCTCCAAGAACCATGGTAATTGCACAGAAGATTACATGGACAAGTGCCAGCACAAATATAAAAATGTGCAGGTGATGTAATGCTTCAATAGATAGCAATGGAACTTTACCCTGAAAGAGGAAAGAATTGACCACAACATAAGTCATTGTAAATAGATTATGCTTCTGGTTATCAGTAGGATACACTTAAAATTGTTGTTTCCAATAGTATCCACATTGGAAAAGCAGGCAGAGTCAGAAAAGTAGATCTCAACACTTCTACTAGGAAAATGAAAGAAAAACTTCAGTCTTCATATTTTAATAGCATTCATATACTATTATCAATTTATCATGAGCCTATGTATTCCTATGAACATAATTGTAGAGAATAGAGATACAATATTTTATGTGAAAATTTTCCTTTTTATTGATCAGAAGGAACTGCAGTATACAACTAAAATGTGTTGTATCAGCGCAAGCATATGAGTTCTTTTTCAGTTACCATATCTGACACTCTGTCCAATATCGATACAGTGCAAGTCAGCATCCAAATTTAAGACTATCATGCTGAAGTATTCATGACCCTACAGATATTATCATCAAAGTACATGGGAAGCCAATTGTTTACGAGTAAGAATGCTAGTCTTATGTTTGGAGCAAGCACGCTAGTAAGAATGCGAGGACAGTGGGCGGTGAATGAGGTAAGGGAGCTCCCATCTCACAAGGAGGTAGGTTTTAGGCATGTGCAAAGGGAGCTATATGAAGCTGCTATCTAGGCCATAGTTACCCTCATTCGTAGACACTAAGTCTGAACTGCAAGCCAGTTTTTCGAATAATTTGTGATTCGTTTTCCTCAAAGTTCATTGGTTTGGTCTAATTTGCAAGTTGTTCATATTGATATAGATTGTTATGCTATTCACTAATAGCTCGAGTTTTTGGGGTTTCTGGTTATTAACATGGTATCAGAGCCAGAGGTTACAAGTTTGAAATGCATAGGAGGCATGTTACCTTGATGTAGCGAACATTAGTGGATGACTCCAGATGCACAACCTTCCATGAAACCTATTGATTATTCTCAAAGAATAATACCAGGAACGATGGGCATCTATAGTTTTGTTGATCCCTACGAATACCAAAACAATAGGGAAAGAGAAAACTCTCTCAAATAAACTTTCAATATTATTCAAAAAAACTGTCTTGCATTCTGGTTTACAATCAAATATATAGGGAATTAACCCTAGACCTCACAGACCACGAAATTGATCAAATATGGCAAATTTGCCAAAAATGGCAAAATCCTACCGAAAAATAGAAACTACTAATAATGAGTGCTGGAGTGAAGGCAGAATCGACGGGATGCGATTCTGACTTCTAAAACTTGAATTATTCCAAAAACAAGAATTTGCCAAAAATGGAAAATGCCTTTTTCCAGGGCCTAAACGATGGAATTCGGCCTTAAAACAAGGAGACCATTGCAAAGCAATGGATTTTGAAGATCTCGCCGTTTCCTTTACAGAATGGGGTTTCGTTTGCGATTCCGACTCCGGGACCCTAATTTCACCTAGTACCGTTTGGGCGCTGCACGGTGTGCCTTACTTCGATCCAATGCATCCATATATTCATCTGCTTCAATTTGCACTACATCATACCTCCATCTATCTGAATGTTTAGTCCGTTTCGTCTGTCTGTTGGGTTTTAAATTCAAACGGCTTCCCGTTCAAGGGGGGTGTTAATATAAATTATTACGCCGTTCACTAACAGCTCAAGCTTTTAGTGTCACTGGTTATTAACGTGGTATCAGAGCCAGAGGCCACGAGTTCGAAACCCATGAGAGGCATGGGACTCTCATAATTCTCCTTTTTTTTCACATTCAATACATTGGATGTATATATTTATCTCTTCTATGTACCAATTCTAAAATGACTGTTTAAAAAGGCTTTTGTTTCAAGAGAAATTACCAAAGAGGTCATGAGTAATTTCATATACCCTGTTCAACATATAAGCTTTGGCAAGGTCATTTAGGGTTCTTATATGTTAGTAAAAGACACTACTGATATACCTATCAATTAATTGAAATGAACCGTCAAACCATACGAGTTGAATCAACCTATACCAAACTAGAAAACCAAAACCTCTCATCAAAGTGGGTGCACTCGAATTACAAACTGAATGAATGTACCCCAATGAATTGGCAGATTATGACAGGTACTGATATGGACCTGAAACTGAAAAAGAATTAGACAAACTTTGAAGCCGGTAAACGTGATCCCTGACCAAAGTGGCAGTCATAACAGATACTTTCGATTCAAGGGTCAAAAGACACTTATCCACACTACAATCTATAATCTCTATTGACCTATTATACGTTCTTGCATATTTAAATATTATATTTTCGTGTTACTAATAATATGTTGCTTTTTCTAAAAAAGGGAAATGTGGATGTGATACTTCTTATTCTAGGAGGGTGTTAGGACTCCTCATTAGCCCCTCCATTTATACAAGCAAAAAAAAAGTTAGACGGGAAAGTTCATTCTTTAATAAGAATCACATTGGGCCTTCCAAATAGTCACTGTTAGCCCCCCAGCAAGGATACTCCTCTGCAAATATAGGATGCTGATCTCTCTAATGTAGATTTTAAGTATTTAATAAAACCGTATCTCATGGCAGAAGGAAAAAGAAAAGTATATCCCTCAGACTTTCACTCGTTCTCCAAGGATAAGCCAAAGGAAATGAGATCCACTTCAGAGCATTTTTAGAGTCCTTAATGATGAACCACGGCTGGCACAAACTTAAAGCAATGAGAGTAGTTAGACCAATTTTTTTATCAGTAATACTTGGAGGATTTTACTAATATATATGTGTGTGTGCGTGTGCGCGTCACACAATCAAAATAAAGAAGAAACTGAACCATGAAATACTATACCTTTTTGCAATGATTAGATTCAGAGGCCTCAGACAACAATCGTCGCCGATTCCATTTAAGTTCGTGAGAGTATTCACGATAGTGAGACTTTTCTTCAGAAGCAGAACCATTCTTCGTCCTCTTGCATGGAAGCATATGATATGAAAGATCCTCAGGGATGCATATATGGCTGATCAAAGTTTGGAAGACAGTCAAAAGAAGCGAAATAAAGCCAAGAAGCATCAACTCTGCAGACATTGGAAAGCACTCCTTTAAAATATGATCATTAGACTTTCATTAAGAATCATGAAAGCAAGAAACGAATCAAGATTGAATCGATTTTTTTTCTTTTATCTTTTCCTTCTTCGAAAAGTAATGAAAAATACAATTAGATAGAGTATACATATGATTGAATGTATAATAACAAAGAAGTTGGTTCAAGCCACCAAGATGTTAGAAGGAACCAGTACATCAAATTAGCAAAATTCAATGCACTATGACCAAAAGATGTCCTAGCACTCCCAACATTGCAAGTGAATCTGCCTCTGAGTTTGCTTCTTGATTCACGCGGTTGAAGTTGAATTATGCACTTTAGGAAGCATTGCTTAACATCTATATAACAAAGTCATATGTCTAAAAATAATAGTACGACCCCAGTTATGAAAATTAACAGCACTTCCCAGATGATTAAGACCTCAGCCATAATTAAACCACACGCCCCAATTGACTTGGTGACTGCAAAAAGTAGCCAACCTTATCATATTATTGGTGGTTCCTCAAATTCCAAACAGCTCTGGGAGCCAATGGAGCCATAACCCGTGTTTTTCTTTAAAACCCCATATGGAGGAGTAATTTGGCTTAGGGAAACTAATAACTGGCCCCTGAATTATTTCTCTCCAATTTGTGTCTATGTCCGTCACTCAAGGCTGGCCAATTTCTATCCATTTTTGTGGAGGAAAAAAATAAAAAAACTGGAAGAGAACCCACTGCTCAGAAAATTGGACTAGGAGAATGAGGCAATAATCCAAGACAGTCTCATGTTAGGTATCCACTGCTCAGGATGTTGGGCAAGAAGAATTAGGCATAATCCACGATACACTCGTCTTGTATGAAAAGTTTGTATATAGAGGATAATCGCAGCATCATTTGGTTCAATCTGTATATCGATCTTTTGTCTTTTTGAAAATTTTAGTCTATGATGACCTCAATTGGTATCAAGCCTCATAATCAATTAATCGACTATAGCGAAAAGATGGCACATTTTGACCCTACTTTGTTTTCCAATGTTTGAACTCAAACTCAAAACTCAGTCTTCCAAAATTCTGAGTTTGACATTATCTGCATCTTGGAAACTTTATTGAAAGTTTTGGCATTCATAGCATAAAATAATTCATATCAAACAAATTTTATATTGAGGCTTCAAATGCCAAAAACAATGAACCAAAAAAAAAAAAATGAAAATTGAAATTAATCATTGAAAGTGCTAATACATTAACTGGAAGTTTTTAGTAAACCACTACAAATGCATAAAAAGGGAACATAATGTAATCATGGTGTTCAGAAAGATGACTGCAAAAGAGTAAGTTGCTCCTACAAACCTTCTTTTAGCTTTTGTAAAGCCTCAAAAAGTGCATCCTGACCATTTCTTTGCAGAAGCTGAAACAGAAAACAAACAAGAGAATTTTTTGAGGACTAAAGATGCAGTTGTCCGCAGTGCACAAAACGTATGCACACAAGCACACGTACACAAACATAACCATGCGCATGAATTTGCAGGCTCTATGGGGCCCAATTGAGCCCACCTTTGATCAGTCCAACCTCTCACATACTCTTTTCATTGCATGATCTAGCATGAGGCCCAAATTTACACTCATTGAACCATCACTCACAATCGGATTGAATCTCAGAATAGAATATATTTGTATATGTATATATATGGTAAAAATCCATTAAAATTTAAGGTTGTTCAAGGACTATGATAATACGATGAGGCTGACGTTTTGGATGAACCACGGATATACATGCATCAAGTGGGCTCCATGAGTTGGAATGCAAATCAACAAAATGCAGTCTTCTTGTGGAACATTTTCCATAGATAGGTTAGTGATTAGATGCACATTGTGCTGATATGAATCACTCATACACTACCTATGGGGACCACCGAGATGCATGCATGGGGATACAAAGGGGGAAAAGGATGTATGTGAAATAGATTTGGCAAGAAATCAACCCCATCAGATCATCCTTGCCGTCGCTTTAAGGTTTTCACAACTTAATGGTTCTTTTCTTCTTCTTCTTCTTCTTAATTCTTCTGTAGTTCAACCCAACGAAAAATATAGAACGAATGTGTCAATTTTGGGGGATTGCCAATTCGTGGGGAACTCGGGGCTGTGGTTACTAGTTAGTGAGTGTGAAGGTGTTGGATTGGTCATAGGTGGCAACTATACTGGTACCAGCATCTTTACATATACATATGTTCATTCAGGCCAACTTCTAGAATTCTTCATGATTTTTTTTTTTATAGTTTAATGAGAGATAGAGAGAGAGAGAGTCACCAAAACAAAGCAAAACAAAACAAAGAAAAAGGAAACACTTTTATAGATTAATTATCAGGTGAATTCACCAATTGTCATCACAGTGAATGAAGCCAGCCAAAGAAGCTGTAAATTTAGCAAATCACTTCCTACCCAATGCCAAACAGACCCAAGAAGTGAAAATTGATAAAATCACCTATAATCTCCATTTTTTAACTACTTATGGCATGAATTCATAAGTATTCAATTCCCATGCAGCATTCTAATGCAATACAAACAGACCCAAAATAGAAAATGAAAGTAAGGATTACTTACTTTCCCCAAGCGGTGAAGTAAGCGTTCAGCAACGAGCGAGATGATAACAATAATAGAGCAGACAATAGCAACAACCCAAGTGGGCGTATACTCCAGAGAGTCATATTCCTCAGCCATACCCACCAAACCCCACCACAGACAACACACCAGTCCACAATTTAAAATGGGTTTTCCCAAAAGTAGAAGTGGAAATCAAGCAAAGCTAAGAGGAGAACAATTCTCAACAGTTTAAGTAGGAGATGATGGAGAAGAAAAGAAAAGGGAAAGATTGGAGGGACCGGAAGAAAAGAATAGAGAGGAAGGGAGATAAGGAAGGAATCCTCGGCCTTCTTTTTATCTCTTCTGTTTTTCCTTCTGTTGTCTGGAAAACAGATTTCTGGGAAAAAGATGTGGAAAGCATGGATTGCAATGTAAGCTGTGCGGGGGAAATATCCTGTGCGGGGAAAGTATCCAAGTGGAAGCTTCTGATTTGGATGGTGACTGTAGGAGGTTGTGATGACGAATCTCATGATGAACTTCGTAAGTGGCAATGGCAGGTGGAGGGAAATCTGTTGTCCAGCAAGCTGGAGGGAACGGACTTTTTTTTTTTTTTTTTGAGACTGCTGGGGCCCACTCCACGTGATGATTTGATCCCCGCTGAGACATTGGATGGTCAGGATCATTTTTGTGTGTGTCCTTTCCCATAATTTTATCCACTAGCCATTGGATGTTCAAAATCATGACATGACATTTGTTTTTGTTATGTAACGTTCAACTTGTGAGACACTTCCCATCTGTGGTCACGGGCTAAATTAAGCAAATAGTTAGGAATGGGAGAAATTTTCAAGGCAGCCACATCATTTGCTGATTACATGCACATTTTGAGCTCACCACACTAAAAATATAAGTTACCCCCTTTTTGCCCACCCATTAAATTTTTTCAGAATTGTCACTTCTCCTCTTCCATCTTCTTTCTCCTCTCCCATCTTCTTTCTCCTATGCCCCTTCTCATCTACCCTCTTGTTTCTCAATTTCCTCTTTCTCCTCTTCCCTTTTAAATGGAGTCTCAAAACAAAAAAAAATATGTTCGCGTCATGCACAGATATGCAGATTTGTACAAATTAAACATGCATGGATCTGTGTATCCATGCATAATTTTTTTGTTCGATATATGAAAACCGTGCACGTCTCATACACTTAGATGTGCGCATCCGTACATAAATGAAGTCAAGGGTACAGTCGGATTTTCACATATAAGTATTTTGGTAATATATATATATATATCTTTTTAAATATGGTTGTGCTCAGCAAATGAAGTGGGTACATTTAGAATTTCTCTAGGAATGGATTCCTCAGTTTAGCTGGAAATGGAATCAAACAACTACTCACGAAGATAATTTATGAGAAAATATCAAGTTTGTTAAATAGAGAAGATTCGTACCACCTATATCATGTGTGATCCAATGATAATACGTTTTTTTTTTTACTAATTTCTCATAATCCACTAAAAATCAAGGCATGAGACTTCACCCCATCGTTGTTACTGCCCGTGCTTCGCTTTCATCATCATCACGGATATGCAAGGTGGGGGTGGGAGAATAAAAGGAATCGGGGACCAAAAGATTCTGTGCTTTCATTTTCCACTCTTTATACCAAAGGTAGATTTTCCACGGGAGAGCCCAAAATGGTGAGGATTCCGCTAAGTGGATGGTTGCCGAAGGTACACGATAGTAAAGCCTTTGTATTGGGGTTGTGAATATCATATGTACAGCGTAGTCATGCACAATTATGCTAACACAAAGGGAAAAATAGGTGAGTCTGGATCCACTATCAGTGTTACAAATTGCGTTTAGATGGCCCAAATTGGAATTTGATATTCTCCTATGAAGTAAAACTTGATTTGATGCTCTATATTTAGTGTGTTTGGAATTACAAAACATTAAGCTTTATTTGAAACTACTGTCAAATAGGTAGTTACTCGTTTGTTTGGCAAAATTCTCCCCTTCTTTCTTCCCTCATAGGAAATAATTTTTCTTAATAAGAAATGATGAATGGGTGAATGATTACTTGATGGTGATAAAAACCTAATGATGATAAATGACCGACTTTACTGGAAATTCTCTTTTTATGAGTGATATGAGGCTGTTCATATTCAACTATTCATACCATCTCTCCCTTTGTTTATTAGGGTCTTTAATTTTCCTTCTTAACAACATTCAATTAACACTTACTAATAAGGAAAATAAATAAAACCTTAAGTGGTAGCTCAGTTGGCCTAGGACCACGGTTTGCATCCGTAGGTTGTAGGTTCGAAACTGCACTACCCCACATTGGGGCTACAGTCGAGTTTACTCGACTTCCCTCTGGGCCCGAAGGGATTAGTCCAACCAAAATGATTGGCAACCCTCCGATAGCAAAAAAAAAAAAGAAGGGAAAATAAATAGATTTTCATTTGTTCAGTCACTTTTTTGGTAATGATGGTATCCCTGGACCAGCAACACTAAGCCACAGGTGGCGCTTGCTAAACGCGCACCCAACACAAACGCACGCAGAATAATTTTTTTTTTTTTTTTTGTTTGGCTAATGGTTGAAGAGTGCCACTTTAAGTTGGTAACATAGAAATCGTTCTCTAGGCCTGCAACTAAAGCTAAGATGTCAACACCACTCAATCATGAATTTGTTGGCTTTGATCGCCAATTAAACAATAACAGAAAGTGAGACCAAGTGAGCATTTGCCTCCTTGAAGCCAGATTCGACATGTGAGAATAGTAATCAAAGCTGCTAAGGTCATTGAGCGTAGCACGTTGCACGACCTTTCAGGCTTGTGGCACTGATGTTCTTAGATGGGATGTAAAATTGTAAATGCACTCATTTCCCGTGGACAGCTTAGAAACGCTTTTGGTGCGTATCTTTAACAAAAGAGAAATTAAGTTATTTTAGTCTGGCTCTAATTACCCTTCCTCTTCCCACACTGTTATACAGTACAATTCAGTTAACCTTTCTGTTACTGCATCCGAGTGGATTTGCTCCCAAACAACAATCAATACATAAGATTCATGTTTTTACTCCCATTGAATCAAATGATACCAAATGAGGCATAACACTTTACAGACAAATATAATTATTCTCTTCAGGGAAAGATACATGCAGTTTGACTGTCTTGAGAGAGAAGAAAGAGAGAAGATAACATGCTGGCACGCATGGTCATGCATATCCTACACAACAGATGTTGCTTGAAGGATGGTTAACAAGCCTTGTGGCAGAAGAGCCTTTTATTCCACAGATGAAGACGTGAGTAGTTAGATGGGAAAGCCTGGTTAATTAATGTACCAGTGATAGCTTTTAAAAATGTAAATATGATTTCATCTGATGTCAATCTCTACCTTGACACCATGCCTTAACCCAATTGTTTGAATCATTAAGCCAGGGGTACGAGACATGGCACCCGCCAATAGAGAAAACCGAGGTATTTCCCCTCCTTTCAGGAGAATGCCCAACGCAGGAAATATTTGAGCTGCAATTTTTTTGACTTTTTACCACCCCGTCCCCGCTTCACTCCAGGTTTGGAAGATTTTTTAATAAAACCACCAGCTCTCTCCTTTCTGGAGAAGTGCTAGTATCAAATAGTCACTAAAAGTCCATACTCAAAGTTCAAATTTATATGATACAACTACAAATAATTTATGACGGTGACTTACTATTGACAGTCTTCACTGACTCAACCGAGTCTTTAACAAGTTCAGATAGGGTAAAATGGGTTTTGAAAGGGTTAAGTACTCACTCACTATCAGCATTACAGCTGAGGCATTCTACTGATCCAAGTAGCTTTATCAAATTTCCCTAGAAAAAATTATAAAAGAACAGTTGAAGAATTTCATAAGCAGCACAAATACAATCAACAACATGCAGAAATGCTCATTATCAAGCATCCACAATCTCCAATTCACCAACATATGCCCAAACAAAGTGTGCCAGGCTTCCTCCTCAAATTCTGCCTCAGTTCATGTCAGTTGCTCGACAACCTCCTAACCAAATGGGTCGAGCAAACAAGTATTGGCGCATGGCCACACCAGGAGGCACCTCAATCCACGCACGCGAACACAGAAGCAGATTGTCAATTGTCTGCTCCATGCATATGACAATATAAATATAGCCAGTTACAGAATGTAAAAATATTGAACTTATGAAAACCAATTCCCACCCGTTCGATGTTGGGACAAAACCAGAATATCCATGGATCAATCCATAGCAGAAAGTACTACGAAGACAAGTAGCTACATAGTAACTATAATTTTTTAAAATGCAATAGGAAAAACACTAGCAAAAGAAAATGTTAACACATTGCATTGGTAACCTGCAACTTTCTGGACCTGAAGATTTGAGTGAAGAGATTCAACGTTGCAACAGAAGCCACAAATATAAGCCTACCGAGTCCAGCTTGAAAAGCTTAACTCCCTAGTACTTGTAGAGTTTCAAAATGCAAGTGAAATAGCTAGAACCACCACAATGTTCATTCCCTTCCACAAAAACACAAGAAAGGCTAATTAAAATAAGATTTAGTCAACCTCCTCCATTTTGCTCTCCTCAGCACCATCTGCATCCTCAAGGGGCGGCATATCTGTGTCCCCATCAGCAGCTGCATCATCTTCATCAATGCTCAGACCCAGCTTCAGCATCCTGTGGATCCTGTTCCCAAAGGTATTGGGATCCTCAAGGCTGAAACCTGAGGTGAGAAGAGCAGTCTCAAACATCAGCAGGACCAAGTCTTTCACCGACTTGTCATTCTTATCAGCATCAGCCCTCTTCCTTAGCTCCTCCATGATGGGGTTTTCGGGGTTTATCTCCATAGTCTTCTTGCTTGACATGTAGCCTGCCATGCTTGAGTCTCTCAATGCTTGGGCCTTCATGATTCTTTCCATGTTGGCAGTCCACCCATACTCCCCAGTGACCAAACAGCAGGGGGAGTCAACAACACGGTCTGAAACTACAACCTTCTCCACCCTGTCACCAAGAACATCCTTAATCACCTTGCACAGGCCTTCAAACTTCTCTTTAAGGGCTTCCTTTTTCTTCTTCTCATCTTCGCTTTCATCTATTTTCAGGCCTTCCTTGGTTGCTGAGACAAGCTTCTTACCCTCAAATTCTTTCAACTGACCAACAGCATACTCATCAATGGCATCAACCATGAAAAGAACCTCATAACCCTTCTTCTTGAGTTTCTCAAGGAAGGGAGAGTTCTCAACTGCCTTCTTGCTCTCACCAGTGATGTAGTAAATGTCATTCTGGCCATCCTTCATCCTTGTTACATAGTCCTTGAGGCTAGTCAGCTCCTCACCACTTTTTGTTGAGTGATATCTTAGCAACTCGGCCAATTTGGTCTTGTTCTGAGAATCCTCGTGGATCCCAAGCTTGAGGTTTTTCGAGAAAGCCTCATAGAACTTGTTGTAGTCCTCCTTGTTCTCAGCAATCTCAAAAAAGAGTTCAATGCACTTCTTAACGAGGTTCTTCCTGATGACCTTCAGGATCTTGTTCTGCTGTAGCGTCTCTCTCGAGATGTTAAGAGGGAGATCCTCAGAATCAACAATACCCTTGATAAAGCTGAGGTACTCTGGGATCAATTCCTCACAGTTGTCCATGATGAAAACACGCCTCACATAGAGCTTGATGTTGTTAAGCTTCTTGCGGGTGTCAAAGAGATCGAATGGTGCCCTCTTGGGCACAAAGAGAATGGCCTTGAACTCGAGCTGACCCTCCACAGAGAAATGCTTGACAGCAAGATGCTCTTCCCAGTCATTAGTGAGACTCTTATAGAAAGCTGAGTACTCTTCCTTGTTGATCTCTTCAGGCTTCCTCATCCAGATAGGCTTCTGCTTGTTGACCACAGCCCACTCATGTGACACTTCCTTGATTTTCTTCTTTTTCTTCTCTTCCTTCTCTTCATCAACATCCTCTACCTTACCCTCCTCATCCTTCTTCTCTTCTTCATCTTCATCATCAGATACCTCCTTCTCTGTAGTCTTCTCAGTCCAAAGAGAAATTGGGTAGCTGATGAACTCAGAATGTTTCTTAATCAGGTCCTTGAGACGACGCTCCTCAAGGTACTCCAACTGCAACAGAACCAAACCAAAACAGCACAAGAAATTCACTAGTTAAGTAGTAGTGCAAGCCTCCAACTCATGTTCAGGATCAGTCCAGTTCTTAATAAGAAGCAAGACAAGGACAATGAAACATTTGCATTTCCCAAAGATTTGCAGCTATTTTGGCCAGATACAGACTTTTGAACAATTAAGTGAGAGAAGAACTTCTGTGAAAGAAATTATTATTTTCTCTGACCAGCAGTATAAAAGCTCTAGAAGGGAAATAAACAGTAAAATAAAACAAACTGTCTTCACCAATATGTCATTAACAGCATTAGAAGAGAGAGACAAGCTTGACAACGTTGAACACAATATCCAATAGGATAAAAGACAGTCTTTTGAAAGAAACATTACAGTGTTACGCATTCCATGCAGGTGACTCTTGGTAAGAATTTATTAAACATACTCATACACATAATTAAGCCTATTCATGTAAGAAAAAAATGTCATATACTTAGGGCACTTGACACCCTTAGCTTATCAAGAAAGGGGGACCAAAAAGGGGAAAAAAAAAAAGGGCTCTTCCAAACAATAGGAAGGTTATAGCTCGGTTATTATTAATATAATTATTTGCTACATTGGGTACTTGAAGTCTTCAACCCATGTCCCTTAACAGCTGAGCCACAGCTTGGGCACAGTTTCAACTCAGTTTATTTCTTCATGTAGGTTAAATATACCGATATTTTAACTAAATTAGCAATTGGCTACCTATTTTGAATGAGCTTCATTAACCTTTCCTCTGCCTCTTAAAACAAATAAGTTTCAAAAGTCATGAAGAGCATAGAAGAGGGGGCATCCCAGAAGGACCGTATAAAAGGGCAAGCCCCTGGTAAAAAATGCTAGATTTAGAAGTGCTTCCTAGGTTCAATTCGAGAAGCTAAGTTTCTAATTAGGTAAAAAGTCTAACCAGACAAAAGAGGGGGCGAGAAGGGAACAAAACAAGTCCTAATGATTCTAAATTTTTTCACTGAAATTACAAATACACATGGGAAAGATAAAAGCATTAAAGATTAGTTAAAAGAAACATATAACTTAGACCCTAGTCAAGTGCAATATCATTATTATCCAAAATGGGACTAAAATTAGCCTACACATCCATGCAAAATCTCAGGGTGACAAAGTGAGTGTTGTTTACATTAAACTTCTGATTTTTTCTACTCGAGGTAATTGCTGATGCAATCTGTTTCAATTCAACCTCTTAGGTCTCTCCTTTCCAATAGAGCTTGTGAAAATCTTAACCTCCATTACAAGTCTCCACAACTGGGATCCACCAAGTAGCTTTACAAAACATACCTAACTGAGATTTTCAACAATACAGAGTTCAGGCCAAACCAAGGAAACGACCCTAAAGCAACAAACACATTATGAATCTGACACTTCATCATTCTACAAGATTGCACATAGCATCAATCCACAACTGAGATTCACCAAGTAGCTTTACAAAACATACCCAACTGAAATTCTCAAAAATAAAGAGTTCTACAGGTCAAAGCAACGAAACGACCCTAAGTCACAAACACATTCAGAAATTGACACTGCCATTTTACAAGCTTGCACATAGCATTAATAAACCACCAACTTTACTAAACACAATCCTTAGCCATAGGTCCACAACACAAAACTAGATGATAACAACATTACATTACAAGTTAAAGTCACTACCTAATGAAACTGAATGCTGAAGTTCCAGAATCAAGCAACAAAATGCATCATGAACAAACATTGCAAAGTGTGCAAAGCACCAAAAGAAAAAACATGCATCACGATTAAAAAAAAAAAACAAAACACAATAAACCGACCCATATCAGGGCTAAGAATGGAATCCAATTTACAAAGCAATGTAAATGCCATCCGATATTTAACACAACACAAGCAAAAACACAGTTCATCAGCACATGACAAAACTAATAAAAAGTGCAAGTAAATCAACATTCAATATTTATACCTGATCCTCCTTGAGGAAGAGTGTGATCTTGGTTCCTCTCCCCAAATTCTCTCCAGACGTATCTCTGGCAACGGTGAACGACCCACCTGCCTGCGATTCCCAAATGTACTGCTCGTCGTCATTGTGCTTCGTGGTCACAACCACCCTCTCAGCAACCAGGTACGCCGAGTAGAACCCCACACCAAACTGCCCGATCATGCTCACATCCGCGCCCGCAGCCAGGGCTTCCATGAACTCCTTAGTTCCAGATCTAGCAATTGTGCCCAGATTATTCACCAGATCTACAAAACCACCAAACAAAACCCACCTCAATAAAAAAAAATCAGGAAAAAAAAAAAACATAGACTCAAAGTTTGGAATCTCCTGTTAAATTACCGGATTTGGTCATGCCAATGCCGGAATCGATGATGGAGAGGGTGTTGCTCGCCTTATCCGGTACGATGTGGATGAAGAGCTCTGGTTGCCCATCGAGCTTGCTCTTGTCGGTCAAGCTCTCGAATCGGATCTTATCCAACGCCTATCGATTATTCATTCAAACAAAAGAGGAAACAAACACCATCAATAAAAAAAATCCGAGATCGAAAAACAGATCACAAACACTATTAAATAAGAATCTAAGATCAAAAGAGTAGGATTTTAAAGTAGATGCTTACATCGGAGGAATTGCTGATGAGTTCTCGAAGAAAAATCTCCTTGTTGCTGTAGAAAGTGTTGATGATGAGACTGAGGAGCTGGTTGATCTCCGCCTGGAAGGCAAACGTCTCGGTTTCCGCCATCTCCAAGATCTAGCGCTAGGGTTTTCTCGCGAGGAGATAGAAAAAGAAGATATCTAGGGTTTAAGAGAAAGAGAGAGAAGAAAACAGAGGGTTCTTCGATTTCTAGGGTTTAGTAGAAAAGGGATGTTGCCATTGCGGGGTATATATTGTGAAGTATCCGGCCTTCTAGATTGTTCTGTAGCGCTGGGTCTTCGCTCACGTGCGGTGCACGCATCGAGTACCGTTCGAGCGCTAAATACCTACTTTCATGCTTATGGATACACGTGCGAAACGGTCGACTCGACGGTTTGATGAGTTGTTACAAGAGACAGGAAAGTTACGGACGGGTTGAGTTCACAGGCCGAGGTAGGATCGGATTCATAATGTGTGCGGGCCAAACCCGATTTGGTAATAGGGAATAGGGGTGCACAAAAAATTTGTCGATCCGTAAAAATGATCCGATCCATAAATTTTTAGCCGATCCGAAGATAAACGCATTGATGACGGATTGAAAATCTTGTAATCTGTTCGTAACGAATCGGTAACGGATTTTACCATCGAGCCAATTCAATCCGATCCGATCCGTTGACATTAAATAAAAAAAAATTAAGGAACCTAAATAAAAGTGAAGATGTCTAAATATAAAATAAGAAAAAAAAATTTAAGAGTCAAATATGAAATTTTTTACAATATGTTTGATATTTTTCTTTTAACATTAGATTGAACGGATTAATTCGATCCGATTCGGTCCTCAACGGATCAGATAGGATCGGATTTTAATAGCCACCGATTGGTGATGGATTCCAAATCCATTAATCCGTAGGTAACGGATCCGATCCGTATACACCCTAGGGGAGACGTGATTGGATTCAGCCCATCTTGGGTCTAGATTATTCAAGCCCATCTTGCATGTGCTCCAAGAGATTATTTATCGGCCATATAGAATCGAGCATTCCTCGGTCTCATATGCCCCAAATTGGCCCCAATTTGCTAGGTGAGGCTCGGGTCAGGTTGGCAAAACATTTGTGTGATTGCATGAGTTGGGTTGGTGGCTCAAATAGAAAGAATGGACTCAACCTATGGCTTCATCAAATTAGAAGTATCAACTCAAATACAATTAATACAAAATTGTAGCCACATCAACCCAACCCAGATTGATAAGAGGCCAATATAATGATATCAAAGTTTGATAATCAATGTTCACAGACCATGGACCCAATGGATGGCCGGGGCAGGCTGATGTGCGACGAGTTGAGAGTTGACACCCCTTCTTCAACCAAGAGCGACTGACTGATCAGGTTATTAAATTAAGGTTGAGTTACTGTCATTTTGATTATGAAACTCTAAAAGCTCAGTTCCTTTGTTATAGAACAAAACTCCCCACCATTTAACAGATCTAAAACACATCAAGTAAACATGAAGCATTTTTGGGGCCAAAGGTGATTTACCCAGCTCCCCTGCCCGAAGAGATTAGTTTGGTCCTGGATTGGGACACCTTCCAATATCAAAAGAAAAAAAAAAACCACTAAGCATTTCTTTGTTTTATTGATGACCATCCAACTGTGATAGGCAGCTTCTTGCTGTCTAGTGGCACCAGATGAACAATATGGATTCGCTCTGTATGCGATCTATACAGTAGATACCATTGACAGGGACGTGGCAAAATTGGAGGGGATAAGGAATCATATACGTTAATGGGCCATAACCACTACTGCATCATAGCAATCTCATATTAGTTTGCTGTTAAGTGGAAAATTATGCAGTATAAGCCAACCTCCTGTCAGACCTACTCGAGATCCCACCTGTGTCAAACATCACATCCTCATTCCTTATCAGAGTGAAATCACTGTTGATTGAATGAATCACCATCCAAGTATACACAGTAACATTCAACAGGGGTCACTGCCTGTGTTTTGCTTCAACTTCATGCCACACATTTTTGCACTCCAGCCAAAAAGCAAACGTTCGTCAACATCTGATCACTATGATCACATCATCATGTCTGTTAAAATGATTCCAATCACCATAACATGCACGGGTGTTTCAGAAATCATAAAACCCACAGCTGAAAGGATTATGAAGGTTGTTTCTGCGAGTTTAAAAACGACCTGAGAAGACTTTTTTAAATAATAGTGATCAAAGATTGTAATGGCCACCAAAAGCAAACAAAGAGGTAAAAGCTCAGGTATTGTTACACCAGCCAGAAGTTCAGGAGAAAATAAAACATAAAACATAGTTATCCCACGGAGATGGCCACCAAAAGCCCAATGGACCAAAGTAGAAAAATCAGGTACTGTTACACGTATGTCCCTCGAGAATAAAGACAAACAGGAAACAGAATCCTCTCCTGCGTACCTGTTGCCTTCATGAATAGTCATACAGTGAGATGCTCTTGTCATCAGAAACACTCGCCAGCCGACCAGCACGAACACCTGTTCCACCAGGTGGTCGGAATGCCACCCCCCAGACCTGGTCTGAGTGGTTACTCATTGTTTGGATTGCAGCCCTCATGTTGAGGTCCCAAAGGCGAACAGTCCGGTCGCTTGATCCCGTTGCAATGGCTGCACCATCAGGGCTGGCATCCACACTTAAGACCCAACTTGCATGGCCTGACATGGCCCCAATCAGACTCTTACCCTCGGAATCATACATGTGAACATGGCCATCATCCGACGCAGAGAAGAGCACCCTAGCATCTATGGGTGAGAACACGAGGGACCTCACCGGCATGAAGTGGCCTTCCAGGTTATGAAGGAACTTGGCACGTGCCACGTCAAATACGGAGATTGTGCCATCCATGGATCCACAAGCTAAACGCCTCCCATCAGGACTCCATGCAACTGACAGGACAAACTTTCCACTGCCGCTCTTATCAGAAGGCTTGGGTCCTTCTGGTCGTGGGACTGCCAAGGTAGCGATCAGTTGCCATGTTGCAGTGTCCCATAGCTTGACCGAGGCACTGCCTCCACCGGCAACTGCCAGTACAGTACCCTGGAAGGGGGAAACAGAACCATCAGTCAACTGCACCACAATCAGGTAGTCACGCAGGTTTCCTGTAATAATATAGGTTTCACATTTTTTTCCTTTCTTCTACATCTGAAATCAACAAGAATTCAACACCACAGAATAATTAATTGTTGGCTTCCAGAACAAACAAGTAACCATGACAAACAGATAAATAGCCTTGTTTAATCTTCATCAATCAGCAGTGGACTACAAGTGCAAAGGGATCATTTGGATCATTGAAACTCAAATACATGTGACAAGAGTTAACAGTAAAGCAAATTGTGGTAGTTTGGCTCCCTTTCAAAGCTGTAGTGACTTCTTCTCATACAAGTTCCTAGCTTGACAAAGCAAATCACCTCAAGCTTTTTCATTATAATGCCTCCCTTGGTTGTCATGCACCCACATGGGACCTACTGAAAGTGGGCGTTTTTAAGGGAAAATGCATGAGAACTGAGGAGAGCTGTGGCAGCTGCCCCATGTGTGTGTTGTATACACATCACACGCACACACGGAAATAAATGGACCTAGAACCCAATCTGATCATCTTTGGGTTCAATACAGAAGCCCCAAACCTAGACTTTGAAATTTTACATGGACCCAAAACAAGTATCCTGCCCCTTTGGGTCGGGTTCAGGTAAATGGGTATCCATTGACATCCTTAACTAATGCCAAGGAGAGTGCAAACTAGCAAAGCACATCCAACATTTCCACTAGTGCCATGTCCAATGAGAAAGTGTGCCAGTTCGCGTACACAAATCAGAATTGTTCATTTTATAAACTCTGTGATTCATACTCCAAAACAAGTTCACCTTGGCCAGCACTCTATTGAAGGAATCTGATTAAAATCTGCATAAGTGGTATTGAGAAAGAGCCTCGGTGAAAGAAGAAAGAATGGATTTTAAAGACTCTTAAATACAAAGGGGAAGTATATCATGAACCAAAACCAAACAAGAGATCATCATCATCAACATCAAAACCTTTTATCCCATCTACTTGAAGCGCCTCATTGAATTCTACTTTTCTACTCAACCCTATATTCAGTGACTCTGCTTCTGCAATCCACCATGACATTCTGGCGGTTAAGAAAATATCTGAAACAGAGGAAAAGACAACCCCCTAAAAACATAATGAGAAAGAGAAAATTCAGGCCAGATTTCTGATAGAATTCCGGGTTTTCATAGTTAGCCAGACTGTTAGACAAAACTTTGATTACAAGAAGAAGGATCAAAGAATGGCTTTTACATAAAATAAAGGAGATATAAAAAAAATTGTGCAAACAAATAAGCTATCAAACCCAAGATTCATTCCATGAAACATTGAGAGAAACAATAACACCTAACACGTGATTATATGATATATATGATCATATTTTATTATTAGAAAAAGAAATGAGATCCCAAATCTCTATACAGTTAAAAATGTCATGCTGCCGACAACTATAGTCACGCCCAATCTCTCTTCCCCCCCAAAAAAAAAGCCTCCCAAATCGCTTTACGCAGGCAGCATATGCGCGATGTAGACAGCAAATCTCCATGTGGTGCGAAGAATCTCGTCAGCCGCATTAGCCAATCTCTACAAATAATTGACATTTCTTCCACCCACTTGACCAATAAAAAATTCTACCCACTTGATGGCTCATGGCACACAGAATTTCCTACTGCAATGAGGAAAATGATTCCAGATACATATATTGCCATCCTCAAACCCCACTAAATTGCTTCATGGGGCATATGCGTGATGTAGCAAAAAAAATCTCCATGTGATGTCATGAATTTCCTTAGCTGCATTAACCAATCTCCACAAATAATTGACCTTTCTTCTACCCATTTCCTGCTGTAATGAGGAAAACGATTTCACGTAGCACCATCCTCAAACCCACCAAAAGGGCACAAACTTCTGCATCATTTGACCCAAGAATGAAATGACTGATACATGTTGGAATCTTGAATCAGTCCACCAGCACCAGCTAGCCCTATATATCCACTCGAACTGCCATCAAAATTTAGTTTGAATACACTTGGCAAGGATGACTGCCTGCTAGTGATGATGGTTGGGGTTAAAGTTTCTCTTTTAGCATGCATCCAACATTTCAAGGCTCTCATTAGGGTACACTTTCTTCAGGAATTATATAAATTCCTGAAAATTGAATTATTTTATGTGGCAATAAATTGGGGCTGGGTGCTGACGCAGATTTTTCCACCTCATATTTATGTGTTTAGCTGCCAGAATGAAAAGCTCAAAAATTTGTAGATTCCAAAAGTGCCTTTTCACTTGCTTTTTGCTTTATTTCTGGACTTATTGTGAATCCGTTAAGGTCACTGGAATTAAGTTTTGATGCAAAGCCTATGGGCCAAGAGAGTATCATGGAGACATCTTTTCTGTGCTTCAGCTCTTCAATCCAAACCCTTTTAGGGCTTGCATCAGTTTTCCTGATTCTTTATAAGCAATAAAGGCCACTTTAGAAATCCACAAGTGTCATAACTTTCTAAAGCTACTTGATCAAGAACATTGTTCTTCTTGTTACGACTCCTAAAGACAAGTGTTTAAGTTGTAAAGGGGTACATAGCTCATCAAACTGACACAAACAGACTCAAACTCTTTATCCAGATTCATAAGCAACATTGAGTCATTGTTGTGTTCCATGTATATTTTGCACGACAGGTAAGGAAGTCCCTACAGTTGCCTATAAACAAGCAACATGCTTCATCAAGAGCAACACAAGCCTTTGATAGTAGTCCTTAATGGAATTTCGCATTGACAATGGATGGGAATTTCATATTCCAGCTGAAACCATCAAGTGCCAATATCCTATGATGTCCAGATACAGATGTGGATACAAATATTGATATATGAATCGGGGATACTACTCCTCACTTTTGAAAATCTAGGACACGGATACAGATACAACTTTTCTAATTTCTTCTTTAGATCACTTTTGAATCAATGAATTTTTCATTGTTTTCGTCCCTTTCTAGCATTTTTTATGGTGAGAAGTAAAAATATTAAAAGAACTATATGAAATAATGGACTTTATAAGTAGGATATGTTAAACTTGTTCCCTAGAAGTATCGGTGCAGTATTAGGTACAAATACAAGTGTGTATCGGTTTGAAACGAATACGTTGGGCTTAAACAAGCATCCGGGTATCATAGCCAATATCGTGATGATAAGCTTTCTTCAAATATCTCCACATTTCTTGGGCAGAGTTGGGAGGTCTAAAATTAAGCGGCATGTGAGGCCAACATACAAAATATCTGCTGATACGTGTCATATTGGCTAAATATTTATCAAGTATTTGACGAAGTAGTTACAATAAAGATGAGACTGTGGCAAAGTGGAAGGTGCTCACTATTGCAACCTTGAAGTTCAAGGTTCAAGTACATGTTGCCAATCACAATAAAATAAAAGTCATTACAAATGAATTGCATGTATTGCACAACAGGACTGTATCACTATCACCTATTATTGACAACATGTATACATCCAATGATACTATACTAGTTTCAAAATAATTCAAGTAATTCCCACAGGCAAGAGTAGCAACAACCAAACACCATTCTTAGTTATTTTTTACTTTCACTTTCTCATTTTTTGGGTGCTTCATCTTCAAGAGGTTATCCAGTGATTAATGAAACTTCATTAAAAAAAGGTTGGATTTTGGTAGGTTTTGGATAGACAACGCATAGGAGTGCGTCTGTAGTGTTCAACTGCATGAATGAGTTTCACCCTTGGTTTCCTTTTTCTTTTTTTTTAGATATATTATTTTTCTCTTGTAGGTGGCAAGCGTGTTCATGTAACATTGATGCTTCGGATTTTTTTATTTAAGATATAATAGAAAAACTATAACTGGGTTATTTTCCTTGTAAAGCTGATACCTTAAGCAGATTTAACTATTCACCCATGCCATATATGATATAGTAGTATATGTGTCGATGGTGTTCTTTGTAAGATTTATGATGGCCTTATTTGTCTTTGATGCTGCCACAGGTGAAAGCACAGAAATAATACATGTAAAGGCTATGCCAACTGCACATTCCTGCTTTTTACGATAGAGTCGACTTTCCCATTGGTACTACCCCATTCGCCAAGTAAGGTATAGCTTTTTTTTTTTTTTTTTTGGGTAAATAAAAGTAAGGTAGAAAAAAAGGCCAAGAAAATTGAAACCTTGAGTGTGAACTGTGAAGTTCATGTCTGTCTGTTTTGTCTTCTTATGACCTAAGGCTAGAAGGATATCTATAACTTCTTTTTGAATGGTATAGAAGAATATCCACCGATTGATGTGTAAGTGAATTATTGTCCTCTACCCAATGAAAGATAGTCTCCATCAAACATGTGGGAAAACACCATAGGTGTTCAACTTTCTACACTATCTTCCACTTTCACCCCTTTCCAACCTACCCCACTTCCATGTATGGATGATAAAAAGGAAATTCAGTTGCAAACAAGAACAAAAATTAAATAAAAATATCATCTTTCAAAGTAATCTGAAAGCCATTTTCAGATATACAGACCAATGAGACTTGTGTTCGATGAAGAAATTTGCTCATCAAGTTGATTGTGAGAAAACTCAGTTACTGCAAGCAAAAAGACTTGATTTTTATCGTTCTAAGATTTAAGCTCTGTGCCTTTCCTTAACCTCCATCTTTAGAAAACTGGAAAAACACGAGAAACAAGTGAGAGGACGGATCTATATACCTTGGGATCGAACTGCATGTTCCAGACCTCGGAGGGCGGCGCTTCGAGGGTGGAGAGGGTGGCGTTGGTGTTGACATCGAAGACGCGGACGAAGCTGTCGAGGGAGGCGGAGGCGGCGATGACGCCTGATGGGTGGGCGGCGACGGAGACGACGCCGAGGCAGTGGCCGGTGTTGGTGCCGGCGGGGACGAGTTCGTCGGGGCTCCAGAGGCGGACAGTCTCGTCGAGGGAGCCAGTGAGGAGCAGGGCAGGGCGGGCGTCGGTGGCGGGAACCCAGGTCGCCGCCCAAATCGACTCGTCGTGGGCATCTGGCACGGATTTCAGCCCTGCAAGCTTCATCTCTGCCTGAAAAAAGGAACAAAGTGCTCTAAAACCCTGTCAGGAAACCCACTACTTCTATATTCGGAGCGGGGCTTCTTTCAAAGAAACATCTTTTTTCTTTTGGTAGTGAAAACCCCTTCAAGCCCCTTCATGCCAAGGACCTCGGGGCAAATTTGCCTTTTTCTTAGGGCCCGTTTGGTTGTTGGAATTTGGAGAATTCATGTCTGGTAGAATTTGGAGAATTTGGAATGCTGGAATTCAAAATGCTGCTAAATTTATCCTGAATTCTAATTCTCTGTTTGATTCGTTTAGGAATTCAAGCCTGAGAATTCAATATACCCTGAATTCCTGAAATTCTCTGTTTGGTAATTTACAAGGATTTATAAATTCTCTATTTGGTAATTTACAAGGATTTATGAAAAGAAAAGGAAAAAAAAAAGGAATGTGAGGAAATCATAAGTGTTTTTTGGAACATTAATTCATTTCCATAAAAGGAAATCAAAAGTGTTTTTTTTTTAATGTGTTGGAAAATCAGAATTGTTTTTAATGGTATATAGCAGCATGTCTTTGTGTGAACACCTAACCACTATGTAAGCCTTGAATGGATAATACAACATGACAGTTTCTTAACACTTATGACTTGGTAACTTCCTAGGAAAAATTTGGCAGAGTCTCCTCAATTTTTTACCACCAATGTGCATCCAAATTGACATTTAGAATAGCAATACCTTTTTTTTTTTTTGTGTGTGTAAGGACCCATCCAGGACTGGACCCAAGACACAAAATAAATAAATAAATAAAATGCCTTGTGCAAGACTACCATTAATCTGCAGTAAACTGCAAATGTAGTTTTACCGTAGTAACCAGCGGCGGTAAAGCTGAAAATGCACGATTACTGCCGATACTTGCTATGGAAACCCTGCATGTAATTCCCACAGGTTGGAATTTGTTTTCAGTAAATCTGTCCATTTTATGTTTGTCTGTTTTATTCCCACATGAAAACAAGTTGCTCGTGGAATATGGCACATGGTGTAACTTGACAAGCCATGAACACAATAGAAAACAATGTATAAAAAGGGATGGTGAAATTCAAATCTAACAAAATCATCTTTATCACCAAATCCTATCTGACCCACTCACATTATGTTTGTCTGCGGATGCAAACTAGCCCCAGTTTATGCTGGTCATCTAACTCATCAACTAGTCAGTTGCGGTTCATCGACTAAACAGTTGTAATTATCCAGTAAGAGAATGGCATTTTTTCTCCTATTGTGGGCCATTAGAACATGGGACCCAATTGTCCAAACTAAATGCCTGAGTTGTCATTCAAGGATTATGTAATGTGAGGGGTGGGGTGTCCCTAAGTACTTTCGGACGCCCAGAATGATATCAGACTCTCCTGTCTCCTTCAAGCATAGATTCAGCAACTAGGTTTATCAAGGGACCGGCCCTGGCTTGATTTGAGTGTGGGCTGAAATTTATGTCACAGGCAACCTAGTTAGTTATCAACCAGAAATGTCTACAAACTATATCTTAACAAGTAGGAATTAAAACTGGTTTGGTTCATATCTATACAGGCCCTAACCTGTATTCTTTTAGGGTAAAGAGGACTTAACCTGGTTTGGTTCTTAACACTTATGACTTGGTAACTTCCTAGGAAAAATTTGGCAGAGTCTCCTCTGTATTTTGGATCCCGGGAAATATCTCCGGTACACAAAACCTGTCACTTCTAAATAAAACACTTCATATATCACTCCGGTGCCCCTCAGAACTCATTTACAACTGAGGAGTCCAAGCACATGAGAAGCCTTTAAAAGGGCTCCATTTCAAACTATCATACAAGAACATGCTTTATCAATGCCTAAATAAAAAAAATCCATTCATCAAGTTATCTACATAAAATGTTCAAATAATAATAAATGGCATACATATGATATTGTTAGAATGACATCCACAACCATATGTCTACACAAGCAGATATTCATCCATCCATATAATGTGTTTTTCATTCATCCATTCTTCACCCAGAACCATATATCTATCTAATATTTATCTATCCATTCAATGCAGTCTTCGTTCACAACCATATCCTATAATTGGGGGAAAAAAGCATCCACTATATGAAACCACTATTTAGATGAGCACCTCAATACTCATCCATCCAAACTACTGCATTCAAATAGATTTTGTTCCATCATTATAGTTCATAAATCCATAGGTCTAAACTAAAAGTTCAGAAGTTTAAGGGTTATGATATTACAATATCCCACAAAAGCAAAGGTTTACCACCAATTAGACTTCCCATTTAGAAATTTAACGACCACCACTAGATGAACCAAGATTCGTGAAATGCATCTCAAACCATTGTTGTTTCATTTCATCACTGTAGGTGAGAAATAAGTTGGCCTTTCGCTCATCCTGAGCAAGATATTCAGTCACGGCAACATAAGCTTGTGGAGGTATAAAGGGACATGAAATCACACCATTTGTCACTTTGTTCATCAATATGTAAACAGGCTCTGGTGTGTTTATCCTCTCTGCAAGATTATTAACCGCAACCGCAACATTGGCCAACGTCTTATTTATCTCTTCACCTACCTGCGACCTTTGTTTTTTACCTGTATTCTTATTGCTATTGTGGGTTGCTGTAGGCCTGCTTGGCTCAGGTGTTTGTACATTTGTTTCAGGCAAGCTATCATCATCTATATCATTTAACCCTGTATAAGGTGTCCCATAGGTAGCATTAATAAATTCTTCATCCGTCATCATAGCCTAACATCTATGGTGCTACGTTCACCGCCAGTCATGGCAATATTACCTTCAGCAACATCATCAGCAACAAGTTCATGAATTTCATCAAAGAATGAGACTTGAAGAGTCTTATACTTGCTCAATTTGCTTTTGGCCTATAAAAGAGTTAGAAAATAAGTTAGAAAATATGCTAAACAGTTAGAAAATAAGTCATCTTATTATAAAAGAGTTAATCAATGCACTATTTTGACATACCTGTACCAAAGCATTCCACACATCATTTGGGGCCGTAACCATCTTTCGGGTATCATCCCAGCCGAATCCAGACATGTTTAAAAGTTGCCTCACTTCTTTGTATCGAGCCCTCCAATTCTTCAGCTTATTTTTTGCATTAACTATGTCTGGCTCTCGTCCAGTCTCTTCCTTGATCTTAGCAAGAACCTCATCCCAACAAGCTTTGGTGAAGTTCTTTTCACTCTTTCTTCCTCTTTGCTTCATCAGCAGAAGCATGTCCATTAGGACCCTTTCCTCTTTTGGATCCCAATGGTAATTTTCTCTCCTTGCTTGTCCTATTTAAATTTGAGTGCATAAATCTTATACCACAACTACTTAATATATAAATGTTATATATAAAATCACAACATTAGGAAACTGTAGTAAGATCTAATATATTAACGCCATATGCCAAAAAATGGAAAGTACAAAAGAAAACCAGTTTTCTCCACAAAACCAATTCATGTTCGATAAAAAAAAAAAAACATATGTCAAGAATTACTCTTGAAAAAGATAGCATATTTAAGCAAAACACCATGACTTGTAAATGCCAAAAATTGCATGCTTGTTTTCATGTCATTCCCTCCTCTAGTTGTAACTCATAATCTGCCCACATTTGCTCAGCTATGGTGTCTCGAAATGCAGTCCATGTATCTCTAGTCCACCTTGGAACTGTCACCCCATCTCTTGCAGCTCTCAATTGAGGATCAATCTCCGGAGCATTTGAGGGGGCCATTCTTATTTTTTGAAGCAATTCATCTCTAGCACCATACAAAGCAATATGGTTGTGTAGGACACAACACGCAATTACAATATCTCTTTGGGTAGTCAATGAATACCCACGTGGCATCCTCAAGATGGGAAATCGATTTTTTAACACTGCAAATACCCTTTCTATCGTTGTACGTAATGATGAGTGACGCAAATTAAAAAGCTCTTCTGCATTCATCGGAGGGCAACTGATGTTAAACTCTTTAAGATGATAACGGACGCCTCTATATGGTGTCAAGAACCCTGGTTGATTGCTATAACCAGCATCGACTAGATAAAATTTACCTACATTTACAAATCGAATAGTCGTGATTAATTATATGCTAGATTTTCAAGAGGATGTAAGTGAACAAGTTTATTTAGATTACCATCTGGGACTTTCAACCTATCTCCCCTATTCAACGCAGACCAAAGGACAGTAGCATCTGTCGCAGAACCTTCCCACCCCGCAAGCACATAATGGAATTTCATGTCAAATCCACATGCCATGAGGCAATTTTGAGAAAGAAACCCTTTCCTATTTCGATACATGGCTTGCATTGAAAGTGAAACATGAGCAGGTATGTGAGTTCCATCAATGGCTCCTATGCAATCCTAATGAGCCAATGAAGATTTTGAGCAAAGTGAGAACATGTTAATGTAAAGAATAATTATTGGTATTAGAAAACTGAAAAAAGGAGTTAACCTTAAAATATGGATAGAATCTGTTATTCGCCATAATTTGTTGCGGAATGGGAGCGTTTTTTGGAATGAAAATATAGTTCGGATACACCTTGCAAATTGCATTTAGCACTTCATGAAAACAACGACTAACAGTTTCTCCTGAATGGTTAAATCGATTTGCAGTCACTCGATTAGTAACACTATGAGCTAATGTATGTAAAAACATTGCTATTTGCTCATCAACTGATAAAAGGCGTCTTGATTGAAGGAGATTACGATGCCTGAATGTGTCACGCAAAATAAGAAAGCATTCAGGATTCATTCGAAGGTTCTCATGGCATTGGGGACCCGTGCTAGACAAGAGTTCTTTGATCCATACGTCGCCTGACAATGATGAAATGCGGCGCTTTTTTCTTGGTCTTTCATCTTCTAAGCTCAACCATAATGTAGCTAACTCACAACATACAGCCACCATAGTGACTACGACGGACACTATAACAGCGGTGTCCGATTCTGTCGTTGATTAATCAAAATGTTCTTTATATAAATATCATGTAATGATGCATTACATTAAGAAATGAAATTAATAATTAAGATTCTATGTGTAAAAAATAACACTTCTATGCATCTTGATTCTTGAAATCAATAGAACAAAGGTATAAATTCACAATATAAGTCGGGAACAAATAATACCTGCCATGGTGTATAATCTCCACAGATAAAACAAAAGTAGCAAACTTTGGTTGAGAAATATCAGCACCTAAAGAGGATAAAAAAATCTATTAATACCATGGAGCAGCAATAGTGAATTGGCAAGCCTTTTATTCCTTTAACAGGGATAAAAGGTTATTTTTCCTTTCTTGAAAAAATGAACTTTATGGTTCACAGGTTATGCAGAGGAAGTTTGAAGTTCTCTTGGGTATTATAAATGCCATAGACTTTTCTATGTTTCTTTTTAGGGTCAATGGTTTTGTGATTTCCTTTGGTGATTGGTGGTACTAAATAGGCATATAACACAAGCTCTCCAGTAGGATGGACTATATGCTTTGGCTCTGAATAGGAAAATTCCATATTACCAATCTGAAAAATACCCAGTTACATAATAAGGTAAAGGTAGCATATTTTATTTTATTTTTCTTAATGGTAATAGTAGATAGCTAAAACAACACTGAAAAATCCATATATATATATATATATATCATTCAACAAAATCTACCATTACAAACAATTATAAGACAGTCGGCTCTGTATTCTTCATACAATTCATAACTCGATACCGGCATGGGAACTTTTTGTGTAAAATCATTATCCCTGTAGTATCCATAACATGTCTTGATAAATATCTAGCCATCAAAACAACATACATCCTAGCTTTCCCAGTTACCACAAGGCCACTCTGGTATTACATTACCTATTTAGCACAGATATGGATAATGTGGCAAACCATATTGAACAGATTTAAGTATTTCTAAGAAACTTCCTGTCAAAAAGAAGGGAGGGAGAGAGAGAGAGAGAGAGAGAGAGAGTCAAGGATAAACCACTCCATCTAACTGGGATCTTGGACAAAAGTGTTCAAAGAACACCTCTCTCTCTCTAATGATCACAACTGTTGATTAGAAGCCTGAAAATGGAGGGATGGAACGTTTGTGGTTTTGGATCATTCTGATGGGCTGATAGTAATCAAATGGATCATGGCAGTGGATTGGGGCATAAAATCAAGTCAACGGTCAACTAAAAATTAAGGTTTTGATCCCCTGCTCGTTGTAAAGGCCTTTGATTGCTCACCATAAGAATTCAACAGTCTCACCAACTAACTTTAAGCCGTATGTTTAACATGATCTATTTTTGTAGCATTCATTTCTGCAACAAACATGTGTGCCACAACTACTAGCCCAAATGTACTAAAAAAATAAAGTGGGCCCACTTATAATAGGATTGGAAATGTTTGAGCAAGTGACTTATTTCGGCAGGACTTGCTCCACATTAGCAACAGCCTTATTTTGCTACCAACTTTTGAAAATTCGGGTTTTTGTAGAAGTTGGGAAGAACTTGTGCTGTTGGCTGCTTGCTAATGCGTAAATTGTGCACCATTAAAATTGGTACACAAATTAAACGACAATGGTGGTTGGGGATTAAACTGATATGGTGCAGGTGCCTATTGTCGCCTCAACTGGCGGGCTAGTTGATACTGTCAAAGAAGGTTTCATCGGATTTCAGATGGGGTCTTTCAATGTCGATGTAAGTGATTGAAAATACATTTCAATTTTTAGCATGGTTGAAGATAGATTTCACCAAATAACTACTAGACTATAACATATATATGCCACCATTCACACATTACATCAAACATCTATCAGGGGAACAACATATGCCTCTCTTCAACTACAAGACATATTTCATCAACTACAAAGAAACAATCATCTTCCAATTAAATGTCAAGTTCTTCTCACACACTGCACAAAATAAATCAATACTCCTTACAACAGAGCTCCTCTTCTACCTTTCAATCAAGGATTTCTTTTTTATCCATTTGGGTAAATCTCTTATCCATAAATCAAGTTGGGTTCTCAGTCATACCCAAACAGTCATCGAAAAGAAAAAACCCATCATCAATGATTTATCACAAACACATTTCTACCCAACCAGAAAAAAAGAAAGAAAAAAACGAAAACCCACATTGCAGAAACCAAGGAGAACAGCAGAATGAAAAAAAAAAAAAGAAGGATGAAATCAGGTGAGGAAGGTTAGAGAAGAAAGGAAAAAATCACATACCGTATAGCCGTGCCCTGGATTTGCAGTTCGTGGGTGACCGTTGAAGATTGAAACACACCGTCGGAATAACAAGCTTCTCCGGAAATCCCCAAATCACTCGAATGCCAGGAGGCCCTCTAGCATTCAGAAATCCCACAAGAAGCTGCTTCCTGAATACTAGGGATTTCTCAAATCCCAAATATCCTGCACCCAAATGGAGAATTCCTGACTGGATTTGCAAGAATTCCCGACAGTCGGAAATCCTGTCAGGAATTCTTGCAAACAAACGGACCCTTAATGATTTTACGCAAAAGGCCCTTAGTAAGTCAGCCATTTTAGGGGATGCAAATGGGCTGGTTGCGGTGCTAGACCCGCACCCATTTATATACAATAGTTTTGGTTTTGAAATCATTCCGACTCAAAATATATTTTGTTCGGTCCACACTGGATTTCGATAAAAGGATTCGAATCTAGTTTAGATACGTTTGAGATCTAATTTCAAAATCGGTTTTGGCTTTTCTAAATTTATTATATATATATTTTAAATTAATATTATCATTCAACTTATAGCAATGCATTAATGCTACTATTTCTAAAATTAAATATAAAAATATCCAATTAAAGTTGGTTTTGAGCTACAATTTATAATATTAAAAACTCCTATGCTGGTTTAAAATTAATGGGTCAAAACTTATTTAGACTAGAAATAGTACTCGTTTGCTAATCAAAACCTAATTTAGATTATGAACCGAACTCATTTATGAATCAAAACTTAAAATAGATTTCAAATTTGATTTTTAAACAGATTAGAACCCCCGAGGAATTGGAGGATCATTTGGAACAAAAAAGTATACATAACAAAAACTAGAGACAAGAGAGTCAAGGAATATTTATGCAATTCACTGCTAGTCAAGGGACGTTTAAGAAAAAAAACATGAGTCTTTTTGAGGTTTTGTAAAAATATTAAGACTTTTCCAAAAAAAAAGCTAAGAACTCCATTTATTCTCAAAAGTCAAAGCGAGGGAAGGCGAACATTCCCCTCGCTCCCAAAACCCTCGTACCAGATTACAGCATTTCTTTTCCTAAAACCCTAAACCCTAGCTCCTCCTCAGCGAGGAAGAAGAGGATGACGGGTTCTGCTCGCATCAACGGCGTCGATGCCGAGGATATAAAGCTGAAAGAGCTCCTGAATGAGCTTCAGCTCGACTACTCCTCCCCCGCCTCCAAGTCTCTCGACCACACCATCTCCTCCATCAAAGACGCCATCAACAGCATCCCCAACAACATCACGGTATCCATTCCCCCCCCCCCCCCCCCCCCCCCCCTTTCCTTCTTTCTCCGCTGCCTTCTCTTCCTCTCACTCATCTCCATTGCGCAGGTCGGCGCCGATGCAGCTCCGGGCTTCATCCGCGACCTCGGCGCCCCTTCACCCGACAAAATCGCCTTCGCGTTCCACACGCCGACATCCATCGACGTCGTCGGCAGTTATTCGATAAGATCCATGGCAAAACCCCACATCAGTGTTGATATTTTACTCCGCATGCCCAAGGTAGTATCTCTGGATTCATTTCAGTGTGCGTTATTTTTTATTTTTTTATATTAATTGTTTGGGTTGTGCTGTATTATTTGATAGGAGTGCTTCCATGAGAAAGATTACTTGAATCATCGCTATCATGCCAAGAGATGTCTCTACCTTTGTGTAATTGAAAGGCATTTGAAATCGTCTTCTGTGGTCAGAAAGATTGAATGGTCGGCGTTTCAAGAGGAGGGTCGGAAACCCGTTTTAATTATACACCCAGGTTCAGTTTATTTTGGCAGAATGTATTTACTTACCTCTATTTGGAGAAGAAGTGTGATTAGTGTTAAGTAATGCTGTCGAGTAATTTTGGTTGTTTAATTGTTATTTGATAGTCCAAAATGTTCAACACCAGATGCATAAGTTCCAGTGTTTCTCAATCAAGATTTTTTCTTGGACTAAGATCAAGTTAGTGTTTGAGAACTCATTTGAGCAGTCCAAGTAAAAAGTTACCTACCCATTTGGTATTGAGGTCAAGTTGGGCATGTTTTACCCTTTTTTTTTTTGGACTTGAAAAACTTGACTTAGTACATGGAACACTCATCTAGTTACTTGGCATAGTTGAAATATTTGTTTGAGAATGTCGGTCCCCATTCATCTGAGTTTCAAGCAGACTTGAGTCTGCCGTGGATGGAATATTGAATGGCATGGACATTACCCAATTTGTTATTTTGGGATGGTTACATTGACATTATCCCTTTCAATGAAGCAGTTGTTGATACCAGTGAACCCTTTGGAATCTTCATAAGGTTGATCCCGTCAGCGACTTCCCTGTTTGATGTATCAAAATTAAGTTTGGCCAGGAATAATGTTCGTGCAGTAAGTCAAGGTTATCCTCACTTCCGAGAGCCTCTTCAAATTATGTGTTAAAAATAGTCAATTTGATTTTTTTTTCCCTTCTCATGGCTGATTTTTCATGTAATCACATAAGAGTGTTTTCAAATCAAGGTCTCATATGTGTAACAGCTACCCCCAAGTACAATAGCAGCATATTGGAAGATATGTTCTTAGAGGAAAATGCAGCATTCGTCAAGAGAGTTTTTCTTGGATGGAAGGACCTAGAAGAGGCTTTACTTTTGCTCAAAGTATGTTTTGAGAAATCTTAAGCATTTTGGTGGTATTGTTGCTTGGAAAATTGTGGTTCATATCTTTTTATCAATATTTTTGGCTTTGCTGACATTAATTTGATAGGGTTTAGTAAGTAAGCTGCAGTGCTGGACAATCAAATTGATAATTTTATTTCCAAGTAGGATAATTCTAAAAGAAAAAAGAAAAAAAGAATCTAAGTAGGATATTTTTCCTCTTTGAATGGACAACAACTTTAGTAATTTAGTAAGAGAGAAAAAACTTAATTAATAGGGTAAAAGCAATATTAGATTTGAAGTCAAGGCCTATAATGTAACCCAAAAATCTTTGCTACAAAATTTGATGTGAACCGAAAACTCTCTGATACTCAAGAGGCCTGCTATCCTCTAAACCCTTTTCAACCAATTCCTCAAACCTTCGAATCCCCATGCCCCAACGAGGATGTGTGTAGGAAGAGAGTGGTCTCTGATGAGTAAGGTTTCTTTTCTTCTCTCTCTCTCTCTCTCTCTCTCTCTCATATGCTTGCTTATAGCGACAGATGATGAGAGGCTTTGAGCTATCTAAAAAGAGGGACAAGTACCAAGTACTGACCAGGCATGACCCTTGAACTGAAAAAATCTTTTCCGACCAGACATGTAATTGAATACTGAATATTTTTCCCAAACAGGCTCGACTACAGGCTCTAATTATTCTATCCACCTATCATTCCGGAGGAAAGGTCCCTGAGAGAAAGACCTGCCACCTCAAACAACATCTGAACTCCATAATAAATGACGGAGTAATGAATAAGCCACAATTGAATTAAATTTAACTCTTGATCTGAATTGGGGATCCAGATTTCTCCTTCATCCACGATATAGCTTCTATTTCTGTAACATCAGCAGTATTATAGTCCCGACCAATGTATGCAGCACCTTATCCTTCTATGCCAAAAAAATTTCCTCCATTCCCTGTTTCTCCCATCTACCCTTCAATGCCACTGCAATATATTCTGGTAGAACAGGAGAGACTATTCTGATGGCTAACAGCCTTCTTAAGCCCAATGTCTGCTTGCACAACATCTATAAACAAACATCCACCAAAAGGATATGATGGGCCATAATGCATTGTGTTGTTTCTTCTCCTATTGATCCCATCATGCCCATATTTTTCCATTTGTTAGTGAATACTTTTGTCACCAATCATATCCAGATTCAACTTTTCTAGTGCTTTGTTTGCATCCCACTCCATCTTAAAACGAATAAGGGCAAAACCTCTATTCTTCATCAAACACATGCTGTGCCTCGCTAGACACTGCATAGATATTATATGTAGTAGTTATTGGGCAAGATGGATCCATGACTGCTTCAACCAGCAGAGAGATTCACCATGATTCATTGCAATCATAACGTAATTGCTTTCTTATTCTGAGGAGGAATGTCACACTTGGCTAAATAAAAAATGATTATGATGCAGTACAATAAATCCAGTATTTAAAATGAAAATTTAAGAAGAAAGAAGAGTGCAAAGCCCCTTTTATTATTTATCTTTAAAAAAAATTATATTTTTTAAAGCTAATCTTATTTTTCGCAACACTAGTTTTTTATTGGAATCTCCACACCATTTACCAAGTGAAGCTCAAATTTCCTTTCAATCTTCTGAACCTGCTATTTGGTGACTGACACTTCCTCTTTTAATGGCATATTTGGTTCTTTTATGCTAAAGTTAGCTCAGCACACAGTTTTTTTAAAGCTGTCTTGCTATATGTTTTATTTTGGATTTTAGACACTTTTCTTTTGATAGAACATGAAAGTTGAGAACACAAAATATTACCATACTACTTGATCATCGTTTCATGAATACATATTATTGTCTTGATTTTTTTTTTTTATGTTAGGTTTGGGCTCAACAGAGAAGTACTATATGTGCGCATGATTGCTTTAATGGATTTCTAATATCCATCATAATGGCATACCTTACAACGGAATTTGGGGGGAGTCGTATAAACAAGTCAATGAAAGCAATGCAAATTCTTCGTGTTTCATTGGATTTCATTGGTATGATGTGATTTTTCTTATTTTCTTATGTTGTACATGCTTCTTGGTTCAGTCATTTACGATGGTTGTTAGTTTGGTATTTCAAATGAAGGGATTACATGTAACCACTTGTTTTTTCAGACAATTACAAATAATCACTTTTTTAACAAATAATTAATCTAACATCTCAATAAACCACATTGTCTTTTGTCTTGCAATCAAAGTCCAGTTTTTGACCCGTTGATGGAATCCACATATTTGCCTGTAGAAGAACGTAATCTCCAAAAAGTCAGCGTACTGGGTTCTAATAGTGTCATCGGCAAAGGAGGGAGATGATGCATTCAGCACCGGACTCATTAGAGAATAAATCAAATTTCATTAACTATAGGATTTAAATAGCATGGATGATGTAGCCCAAAAGTGGTTGCCTGCCTCAAAATGGGCTTCGGACAATAGGTCATATCCAGAGCCAGACTCTTGTGCCAGTCCCAGATCCACTTTTGGATTGCATCAATGGAATACATTGTTTACATAGAGAGGATGTAATACCTAGCCTTAATATCCTATTTTGGGAAATATGTCATCAATTCCCTTGAAATCCAACTCAATCATTGTAATAGACTCCAACGAAGATATCTAGAACACAATTAACACTTGGTATTCTTTAACATATTCATAACAACTCTGACAAACTTTTATATGCTCAAACCCGTTAAAAGTCAGAATTGATTTGACCTTATCAGTAATTGGGTCATAACTTCTTCAATTCTTGACACAATCGCCCAATCTTGAGGGTGTTGGTCGGGTAACTGAATAACTAACTCCATGTCATTAAGACTTCGTTTTGCACATGAACTATGCTCATTTGGGAGAAACATAGGATTTGGACCCTAACTCTTAACGACAGTTAACATGACTCCCAACACATATATAAGCTAAATGACTAATCCAAGGATCCTTGGATGTATGGAAACACTATGTACTGGCCCACATGGATGATTATCTAAAATGGCATGTTCAGAGTCCCTTGGATCTCATCTGGCCTACCTCTGCATCAATTGCTCCCTTTTTCAGTTCCACCTCAAAATCTCTCTTGTGCTTCTGTTTCTTAACATTAACTCGCATTTGAAAACTACTACTTCTTTGCTCCTACAGTTGAAGCCCCTTTTAAAAAGATGTTTGTGAGGTTATCTTTTAATCGAATTGCATGTTTAAAGAACAAATACCATGAACAAACTTTTTTTGTTGCCTTTTTCCCCCAAGTGGATTAACCTTGATAATGATGCTGTTGAAGCTATGATTTGTCTCATGTTGAACTTGTTTAGTACCTCCTTTTTTTAACTTTAATTTTTTTTATATGACTACTGAGATTAATTCTTGTCTTCCTTTAATGATTATGAATGTCAAATTTCTTAAATGAAATATAAATGGAAGATTCCAAGACGGTGAAGGAAAATGACCCATTTTTTTAATAAAGAAAATTTTAAGATGATTGTCATCTTATTATTCATTATTTATATATATCTTGGTACAAGCGTGACTAAAGTTTTTCTTAGTTATTTCATTTTATTTGCATTTCATCATTAGTTTTTTGTATTGCTGTCAAAGATCTAGTATTGCTTGTCAAAGAAATCACTGTTTTATGTGCTGAAAACTTTAAATGTTTTGTTTTTTTTGGTTTTCAGCGAATTCAAAATCATGGGACAAGGGCTTCTCGGTTAGGCCTCTAGACCAATGCAATGTATCAAAAGAGGTCTGTTGCTTATCCTTTATGACTATATTCCAAATGGGGAATTATAGGGTGTTCTATTCCACCATTCCCTATAAGTGGTGTGGCTATGGTTCAGTAATCTAATTGTTGATCCCCACACCACCGCTAAAAAAAAAAAACCACCAAAAGAAAGGTTGGGGTATGGCTCACAAGTTTTCCTGATTTGAAGATTTAGGTGTCTAATAATGAGATCATTAAAACAAAAATGTAACACTAGTCCAGAAAATGGGGGCCATTCCCTTTTCATCATTGTGCACTTTCATGTTGGACAGGTGGTTTGCCTGTATATAGATTTTGATATAGACATATAACCTGTGCTAATTGCTTTATACATCAATGCAAGTATCGCGAGAAATGATATTTGAAAGAAAATTATGCTTAATGTTTCTTTATATTGCAACTGCAGTCTTTATTTATGTTTTTCTATCAATATTCAATGAGTGTTTGGTGTTTTAGGAGAAGAAGCTACATTTGCAATCATTTGGTGTAGTTTTATTGGATGCATCTGGCCATTTTAACTTGGCATTCCGAATGACAAGGAGTGCTTTGAAGGAGGTACTTTCAATTTAACTTTTTTCATTCCTTTTGATTACTGTTGCTGTTGAGGGTCCTTTTTTCCCCTTAAAAGTTAATGCTGTCGAGGAGTTTATATGAGTGACTGAGGATATTATAAGAGCTGACTGAGTGATCATCTAAATTTTATTTTGGAAATGATACAATTTTGGCAGCAATATGCATTATGTATGTGGATAAGCAAATGTACATATCGAGCTATCAAAACCTTTTACCCTATATAGGCAAAAGTTAAACAAAAGTGTTTCTTTTAATTTTTCATCTGGTTATTTTCATTTATCAACCCCCCCCCCCCCCCCCCCCCCCCCCCCAACACACACACACACACAAAACCCCCCCCCAACACACACACACACAAAAAAAAACTCACAAAATTTTTAATTTTTTTTAATTTTTGGCAGGCAACAATATTTGCATTATGCATGCATGGCTATATAAAAACTGGTTGTCAAAATGCACATGCACAGTGTTTTTGTATAAGCAAAAGCGCATGTCAAGTCAGAAAACATCTCCTATTTATACAAAACTAAGTAATCCCCACCCTGCATTCACACAACTTAGTAAATGTTTAGGTTACATATTATATTATTTACATCAGTTCATGTTTTATAAGTTACTTGAATAGTGTTATTATCACATTGGTGCTTTATTCATGCATTCCTTTTGTTTTCTGGAGCATTGTGTATTGATTAATTTCATTCAAATTTAGCTTCGAGATGAGGCTGCATGGACGCTTAATTGCATGGACAAATGTTGGGATGGTGGATTTGAGGATGTTTTTATGACGAAGGTTGACCCTGCTGCAAAATTTGATTATTGCATAAGGTACCTAAAACAAACAATATATGTTTATTTACTTTTGAATAATAACGTGACTCGAACTTGCAGCCTTGTGGTTGCAACACTGAGCACCTTCCAAATATGCTATAATCTCGTCTATCAACAATCTAAATTGGAATCGCCAAAAAACTGCTTTTGCCTTAAGTGAACTGTTTCTTCTTTCCATGTAAAGCTTTTGATGTATGTTTACAATGATTGGCTTTTTTGCTGTTGATCTCATTCTTTGTTTCATTAACTATGGAAGAGGAGTAGGTTTTTCTGTTACCGGCAAGTGGTCAGGCATTACGATTGATGACTGCATTACGTGTTTCTTCAATAGGGCAGTAGTTTTTTTTGGGATCGGTAACATAACTTTCATTAAAAGGAGAAGTCACAAGGAAACAAAACACAGAGAAACCGAAAACAGGAGGATGCAAGAGCACCCAAACCCCCAATTACTTAATAATACACGCCCAAGGAGATATCCTCTCAAAAACCTCTGCTTGGCTGAAACATCTGCTATAAAGTTGTCTGATCTAAGCTCATGATGGAAGGCTACATTAATGATAGATTAGAGGATACCTCCCCATCTCATTATAATGAAGCTGAAATTTCCAAGGTTAGCATTTGAGAACATTAGTTGGTTAAAGAGAAGCAGATAAAAACAGCAAAATAAAACATTAGTTGTGTGTGGCAGTAGATTGATAGAAACATTTGAAATAGGTTAGAAAGGATAAAATTCAGATAAATGAATAATATTATCAATTATCTTTTTATGTCAAGACCAGCAGTCTTGAATTCTGGATCCTCTTAACTCCAGTGATATAATTCAAGTAAAAGTCACATCATAAATCAAATAGGTTTGGCACTTTACTAATATAGCAAAAGTCAAGTAAAGCCTCCATTTTTTAAATAAGATGTCACATCAAAAGCACTTTAATTCAAAACTCCCTCCATCTTTTTCAAAAAAAGTAAAAAAGCAACCACCTTTATCCACTAAAAAAAAAACCACTTTCTCATACAAAAAGTCAAAAAGATTCCATAACAAACAACTATAAACAAAATACCATCATAACCCACGTATATTTTATTCTTTCTTCAAAATCAACTTTACTTCACTTGATTCTATTCGTAGAGTTGCCAAACTGGCCCTTAAGGGGCCCTAACTTTGTGATCTATCCAAAGATTCAAACCTCTGAAAATCACTGTTCCACCATGATTTACTCCAATTGGAATCATTTCCACCATCTGATTGACCATGTTTGAAACAGATGATTAATGTAAGTTTTCAAAAAAAAAAAAGAAAAAGAAAAAGAAAAAGAAAAGATGATTAATGTAAGGAAACAAAGGAGTAATTAATAGTAATTAATCTGGTATTCATACGCTTACTCTAATTTTCACTATTTGGCTCTTTTCAGAATAAATTTGAAGGGAAACAGTAAGGTTTACGAATCAGGCTTTTGCTTGGACAATGAATGTTGGAGAATGTATGAAGAAAAGGTGCAGTCACTTCTTGAACATGGATTGAATGATAGAGCAAAACTTGTTCGTGTGACCTGGCGAACTACACCCTCTGAATGGAATATAGAAGAAGTATGTGGTCTGGTCTATTTTACTATGGCACTTTGGATAATCAGCTTATTCTAAAAAGATATTTGATTACTAGGGATTTTCAAAGTTCGGCAATCAGCAAATGCTAGCAGGTATATTAGCAAGCTCTTGTGAAAAGACTTTTCGTGTGGTTGATGTTGGTCCAAATGCTGATAGCAAAGATGAGGTATTTTTTTTATAATATTATTTTCCAACTAGTTCTTTAATTTCTCATTTATTCTTATGGTATCCATCATTCCACTCCACAATAGGTTGCCAAATTTAGAAAGTTTTGGGGAGAAAAGTCAGAGCTCCGAAGATTTAAAGATGGGACCATTGCAGAAAGCACTGGTGAGATGTTGTTTATTGTTATTTGTAATGATATTTTAATTTGAAGTTGAGCTTTTGGCCATGTGCTAATTGCCCCAAGCATAATGCTGAGCCTTGGGTTTCAATCTCTCTCTCTCTCTAAATAATACAGTGCCAATTTTATTTTTTTTTGTTCCATTTTGACAGTCTGGGAATGTAAGCAGTGGGAAAGGCATCTAATTATACGAAGTATTACGGAGTATATTCTTTCAAGGCATCTTTTGCTATCAAATGAGGATATGTTCCATGTTGCAGATCAACTTGATTTCTGCCTTCTTCATGGTGATAAAGGTCAGTCTATTTTCATTGCCAGACTAAACTTTTTTCTTTTCGTTTCTTTATTCCTGGGAAAAATATGCATAATTAATTACAAACATAATTCTGTGTGTGTATTTCAATGATTATCTTCAGATCCAATCTCAGCTTCTGGAGGTTTGTTTGGAGCTTTTGAAGTTCTGTCCAAGCGTCTGCGTTCCTTGGAAGGCATTCCTTTGACCATATCCAGTGTGCAGCCTTTAGATCCTGGTTTGTTCTGAACTGTATTCTTTCTATAATCAACTAAACTACCTTTTTTTTTTTTTACTGTGAGCCTAACTCTTAAAACAGTCCTTCCTTATCCTAATTACACCATGAATTTAAATAAACATAGAACAGACTAAATTGTGTCTCAAACTGTTCTATGGATAACTGAACTGTGGATTCCTTGGTGGATTTGCAGCATCCCTGCTTGAATCAGTTGGGCCTCACAGGGTCTGACTGTGTGTCAGTCCTACGAAGGGCCTGCTGGGATCTGGTTGGGCCTTGATTGTTTGGTTGGTTTGTGCTGGTCTCAGCTGGGCATGACTAGCCTGTGGTGGCTTGACAGGGCAAGTTTGGGCCTGATGGATGTGGGTGTGACTTGACTGGCCTAGGCAGGACTAGTCTGTTAGACCTTGTCCAATTCGAGGACATAGATACATCTGAAACTCTTCAAGATTGTGGAGCCTTGGTGGGTTTGCTTCAAGATCAAGTTGTGAAAATTTGATGTGTGGGTTCTTTTAGTAAAGGGGGAAAAAGATTGTGGGTTGCAGCTTCATCCCTTATATTATGGGCAGCGTGGAAAGAGAAATAATGTGTTCAAGAATATTGAACACTTAGTAACGTGGTTTGAGGGTGAATTTCATGGTGGCGGGGCAGGGGTGGAGTGTGGTGAGTGAGTTGTGTGCTTTTGATAAAGTGGTGGGGTGATGTACTTCCACTCTGTATGACCTTTTAGTCTTGAGGGTACAGTAATGGTGGTGATATCCAATGGCAATGGGCAGCCAGCAGCAAGCCAGGGCTGGCCAGTATCGGGAGAGTTTTGTCTGATCTTGAAGGCTTTCTCCACTCTGTGGGGAATCAAAGATTCTAATGTGCGGGAATTTCTCAATATTAGAGGTTCATTGTTGGATACTCTTACTCTCTAAAGATGTTTCAGGAGGTTGACTGTTGAAGTGGGTTGGATGGACAATTAACTGGGGAATGAAGCAGTGAAGATTAGTGGCATTGATCCATTTCAGAAAAAGGAGAAGGGCAAGTGAGTTATGAGTTGATAATCTTAAGGCAAGGGAGTGCTTCCAGGGGGAAGAAAGGAAAAAAGGGAAAAAAAAATTACTTCCATTGCTAATGAAATTGATACTTAAGCAGGTTGGTGGCAGCGGCTTGGATGCCAAAAGGTCGTAAACAGATGCATTGAATTCCATCCTAAAACTGGGGTCAGTAGGGATAGAGCTGTGAGCTGTTTTTTAGGATTCATCTCTTCCTCGAGGGATCTTATTCTAGTAGTGGTTTTTCATAGAAAGGCTTCCTTCTCTGGTCATTATTTTGTTTTTCTTTTACAGCTGCACTTCACATACCTATATTGATGTCCCCAAATCTCCAGATCTGGCTGATGATCTCCAACCTGTTGTTGATATGGAGAACTTCACCATGGACACTTTATTATATCTAAGCCACCAGTCTTTAGATTATTTCTTTGTTGAATGTGAGTGGTTTCCTATATTTTATGTTGATAAATCTATTTCTTGGCCACCAATTGAAGGTTTAGAGTTCACCCTTAAAACAACTTACTTAGATGAAGAGTCGTGGTGCAACTAATATTATGAAAAGAGAGCATTAAAGGAGAATTGTGTGAAAAGACGCACAGGCTATAATCTGCCTTTGGCATGAAAAGACTTCTTGTGGACAGGGGCGACAATGGGTGGCATGGTGTTGAGCACAGTAGATAACATGTATAAGCTCAACCTGAACCTGAACCATGTATTAATTGGCTTGGAAATGCCAATACAAACCCAAAATGTAAGCTACAGGGGTCAACCTGAACCTACAATCACTTGTTGGAGTCGGGTTGGGTTAGCCGTTAGCGGTTTGTAGTGTGTGATTTGTTGCTTGGCTGGGATTGGGTCGGGTTGGCTGGCCAAATGACTAACAGGCTCAAATGAGCCCAACCCATCTATTAATTAGGTAGGAAGTGTCAACCTGAATAAAAAGGGGAACTCTCAATTACTGGGTTAGTTTTGGGTTGGGTTGGCAGGTAAGTCAGGAATTGCTACCCCTACCTGTGGAGGTCTATTGTAGTGCAAAAACAGAATTGCCTTTTATTTACCTTGCTACAGCCTACAACCTATGACTTCACTTCAGCCTTGAATCAAGTGCTGTGAAAATCATGCACCTGCTCATCCAGCCCTAGCCCCGTTAATCTTACAGAAAACTTCCTCTACATAACACTTTTGAAGTCTTAAAAGTTCTATTATTTGTCTAAAACCATGATGACCATGGAACAGCCACTGCGGATAAGCTGCAGAGAATGGTCACCTTGAAAGATAAAGAGAGACACACCCCGCGGGGGTAGGGCCCACCTGGTGGTCCATCTAAATGGACAACACCCCCCCCCCCCCCCCCCCCAAAAAAAAAAAAAATTTGAATTTCACATGGGGCCCACCTTTGCACCCATTCAATGTACTGTACACCCATCCAAATGGACTGTACACCATTAAACTTGTAGGGCCCGGATGGAGATGATAGGGGTGAGGGATGGGGCTGATTTTTTTGCAGAGACGAAGGGCCAGGTCATAGTCCTAGGTGGGGCCCCATGTGGGCCCCACGTTGAGGTGCGCATAGTCATCCAGTGCACAAGTCGCACACTGGATGACTAATATATATATATTTATATATGGGAGATGCTCCTATGAGAGCATCTCTCACTTGACTGTGAGAGATAAGGTGGGGGCCCTCACATTTAAGTTGTTGGCATTGGATATGGATGTGAGGGCCCCCACCTTATCTCTCAGAGTAAGGTGAGAGATGCTTTCATAGGAGCATCTCCCTATGATATATATATCCACACTGCTAGTGTTAGATTATCCCTATGAGAGTGCAGGGCTCCATCCATTGCATACCGGAAACATGTGAGAGAGCATTACCGATAAACAGACAACGTCTTCCACAGATACATGCTGTATACATTCATGATTGAGCTGCTATTTACGTTAGATTGAATTCTCTTTCTGGCTGGGATTAGTTCAGCTTGTAATTGGTGTGTTTAGGAAAGAGATGCAGTTATTTGATATATTTGACAAGCTTCTAACTTCCTAGAAATGCATTCAGCCTTCAGGTACACATCTGTTTTCCCCCCTGAACCTCATCCCTTTGCCAATGAAAAGGGTTTTGCCCAAAGATCACAGAAGTTTACTATGACGTGTGTTCAGTCACTGGATGTTATGATTCAGGTACATCAACTTGCCTTTTTAATGTCTCTGCAATTTCAAATATATTAGGTGATATTGACCAACTGTGCACTTTATCTAGTTGGAGGGGTCAGGGAACTGGCCGTTGGATGATGTAGCATTTGAGAAAACTAAATCTGCTTTCCTTCTAAAAATTGGTGAAAGGTGAGAACAGGATTTTATTATATTATATTTATTATATTGGGCAGCTATGCTGGAGGTGCCTATCGTCTGATATCTAAATTCCTCATGACTTGTCACTGTGGTGTTGCTGTTGTGGTAGACTCCAGAGTAGTTGGGGTATGAAGTGTGTTGCTACTGAAGACAAGGTGAATGTTCTTATGTCTGGGTATGCATTTCGTCTCAGAATTTTGCATGAAAGAGGCATCAACTCTTTGAAAAAGCAAGGTATGGAGTTTGAGGTTGGCATTATTTCTTTTCAATTATCCATAATTAAATCAGTTAAACGTTGCACTTGTTGGATTCCTTCTTAGTTACAGTTGAAAATGCTGAAATGAAACAAGCCCTTTGTTTAGACAAGGAACTATTCCTTCGGGGTCAGCATTCTAGCATGGTTCATGGCTTGCAAGGTCGTTACCCGACATATGGACCAGTAGTGCGGTAAGGAAGATTTCATCTTGAAATACTCATTAATTCACCATATTAGTTATTTATTTCATTTGCTTCATTGTGAAGGCTTGCAAAGCGATGGGTTGCTTCGCATCTCTTTTCCTTTTTCCTAGCGGAGGAGGCAGTTGAGTTATTGGTTGCTTACCTCTTTGTGAAACCCTTTCCATTTTATGCCCCTTGCTCCCGTATTGCTGGATTTTTAAGGTATGCTCCTTATTTCTCACTTTGTCTATTTATTCCGCAATCTGTTGTTGGTATGTTTATGTGACTGATGTGATTGATTTATCTTTGTTTTTATGTTTGTGTGTTTTCATCGTGGCTTTCCCCGTTTCTTTTTTATATTCTTCTTCAAGTTCAATAAAATATGGATTAAAATTTTTTTTTGTAACGGCTGATATCGCCATACAAATGCTTCAATGGCTCACAATTTCCAGACTCTCTTGGTCTTAAACCCTCTCTTTTTGCACTGCATCATTGTAACGCTAGCTGACCTGACTGATTCATAAATGAACTTGAAGTTCTTCTGTTTTAGTTCCCCTGATTATGCAGAGGAATAGCATCCTTTCGAGTTTTCCACAGGCCAAGTTTGGAGTGCCAGTTACATGAAATATTTGGCCAATACCCTTTTGCTATTTCTAAAAGTAAGCATTTTAATGGCTAGTTCAGCTAAACTTAATAAACATGATAATTATGACTGAGAAGAATGACTAGGACAATATCTTATATGACTTAAACTTATGACTAGCATGACTAACAAATTAAATTATAACTGTTACTTGATAAAAATAATTACAGAGTTATGAGTATGGCTCATAATTTTTCCATGAAGCCTCACCCTTCCTCTGCATACGCACAATAATAATAATAATAATAAAAAAAATCAACAACGTAAAACTTAAGGACATTCGAAATTGTCTTCCCTACTAATTGTTGGTAGCCAAATGTTTGAAAATCAGAATTGTTATCATCAATCGGTCTATGGGTAGAATCATATCATAAATTGTACAATCTTTCATTTAAAATAGAAAAAATTCAAAAAAAAAACCATAAAAAAAAAAAAGATATTCAGAATCCTTGCATACCTTTGATGCAATGACATGATGATCATATCATATGAAGAACCTGATTAACATGTTTTTTAATATGCCTAAGATAACTAAAAGTTACTTATGTGGACGACTTCTTATCAATATGTATAGCCAATAAAAGTACGCATTGACACTTACAAGTGTTTAACATATATAGAGCATAGACATTATATATATATATAATATATATGCTTTTCACAAATTTGTTTTACCTCTCATAAGACTAAGAGCCACGCATTCTTGAAACTTAATGCAATAAATGCAATGGTGGGTTAAGTCCTTCATAATATGAGGTTAGGATCAGTGTCGATTTGCTTTTTTGTGGTTCTCAGTGGGTCTTATTCATTTTTACTGGATGACAGGTTTCTACGATTGCTGACAAGCTATGACTGGGCCTTCTCTCCTTTGGTTGTTGACATAAACAATGATATGACTTCAGAAGATGCAAAAGAAATCAGTGTAAGTCTGATCATATTTGATCATTTTCAGCTGTATTTAAATTTATGCTTTGTTGTTTTCAACCTGCATAAACACTAACATGGTCACTGTGATCACTAATTGTTTACTTCAATCAAATAGGAAAGCTTTATCTCAAGCAGAAAATTATATGAACAAAATTCTCATAGTGTAAACCCAGCAATGTTTTTGGCTACATCATATGACAAGGTATCTGAGGCTTGGACCAAGTTCTCACCCTCTGCAACAGTGAGCTCTCTATCTCTCTCATCGACCAGCTAATGTGGTTTTATTTATGACTCTCTCTCTCTCTCATTCATCGACCAGCTAATGTGGTTTTATTTATGAAAAAGATACTTAGAAGGATGGCTTTGTACGCTCGAAGCAGTGCAGAACTTCTGGCCAGTCTAATTTTACAGGGTCAGATAGGTCATCAAAAATGGGAGGTGAGATACATGGTATCCTATCACTAAGGTCTCATTGTTTGAGCAGCTATGGATTTTGGTCATCGCTACCCTTTTCATTTGCTTTATACCTTTTTGACTTGCAGTGCCTGTTCCGGACTCCCTTGAACAATTATGATGCTGTAATTCTTCTCCACAGGGATAAACTGCCTTATCCTCAACGCCTGCTTTTCCCAGCTGAAATGAACCAAGGTATGGCTTATTTAATTCACTACCCATGGGCTCATCATGGCTATCTCATAATTCGATATAAATTATCCAATTTGTGCACTTGAGCAGGAAGGCATGTTGTTGAAGGGGACGTGTGCAAGGGATTCAATCCCTACATCACACTTGGAAACAGGCACCAGAGCTTTGAAGAAGTGAGGGAGAGGCTGATGGTGAACTTCGATCCAACCAGATGCTTTGTGGAGGATTTAGAGGTAAATATGGATGTGGTGGTGTTGGTTGTTATCATTATTACTTTTATGTTGTCGTTGCTGCCGCTATTATTAGCTATAGCAACATTCAAAGATTTACCCATCAGTCAATTGAGATAGATTCTGCCCACGTGTTAAATTGATTTGCAGCGGGAGTTCCCAGACAAATTCAAGGTTTGGTATGATTCACTTGGAGGTGATGCTATTGGCCTGACTTGGGAGAAATTGGGATCAAAGGTAATTAAACAGAAAATCAACATCTTGAATGTTAATTAACTTGTACACGGAGTTTTAGGCACAGATGTGTTTTCAGGAATAAAAGTTGAACTTGGGTCCGACTTGATGCCTGCCTCATCACATGTTCTCGGCCAATTCATACTGACTTGGAGGTGACCAACAACTCGAAGGTCTAAAACCATGGTTGCTGGCACTATAGCCTTTAAAACCTTTGTTATGTTGATATTAGGTCCATGATTAGTTCATTAGTCATTGAACGAAGTCAACTTGCCTACCAGTCACATGGACTCGATCGTTTTGGTTTCAGTTTTAAAACAATGGTTTCAGGCGCTGTAGCCTTTGAAAGCCTTACCTGGTGAGATTGATTTTAGTTCATGAATCATAAAACAGGAAAATATTTCACTAGATAACTAGACATTTAGCAAACTATATGTATAGTCTTTTTTCTTTTGGTAAAAATATGAATGGTTAAAATGCATATAAATAATGGGAATGAATGCCCCCTTTCCCTCCGAGGAAAAAAGGCACCCAACAATGAAATTTGGCTACCTCCAGTTTTTGCTGTACATTTTGCTTGCATATGAGGATTCAGATCATCTTATCATGATCTAAACATTTGGTTAGCCACAATCCAAAACCTGTCGAATCTGGAAGTCTTTATCTTCATCCTAAAGCTTTGCTCAACAGCTTGAGTAACTGGCACCTATTGTCTTCTAGGGCCCATTAACAGCTTGAGTAACTGGCACCTATTGTCTTCTAGGGCCCATTAACAGCTTGAGTAACTGGCACCTATTGTCTTCTAGGGCCCATTTATATACCACTGATTCAATGGCTAGGATTGTCCAACCATTGTGATTTTTGAAAAATAACCTATTCATGGTGGCTGACAACAGTTTGAGAGGATAGGCTTAGAGGATGATGACGATGAAGCTATTTATATTGGGAACTCAGGAAAGACAGATCTCATCCAACACTTGTGTTTGTGGGTTTTGACATGTGAGAGTGTACATGATTTTGTGCCCACTGGCAGTTGATCCATTGTTACAAATAATACTGAGAAACACTTAAAAAATGACAACTTAAGAGTCTTTCTCCTTGTATTTCTCTCACAACTTTTTTCTCTCATATTTTTCCGACTATGGAGTTTTTTGTGATGAGTTTCCGATTCAATATAGAAACAAGACATCACACAATATCATTTAGTGTTGAGGGAGGTAGGGACCCCTGTTCTTGAATCCAACCTGATCAGTCATGAGTGAGGGACCTGCTGTTCTTTAATCCGACCTGCTTAATCACCGTACCCCCCTTGACCAGCAACTGGTCCATGTTCCACTAAAATCAAAACATGCACCTCCATAGTATTTACACTAGTAAAGCATTCACATGATTTATATTTTCAAGCCCACAGTGGGATTGAATTCTCAAATCAGACTTGAGACTTGGTTAGGACTTAGGAGCACAATCTCAAATACAAACACATGCACCAGAAGATCCAAAGGAGAGAAAGAAACCCAAAATCAAGTTTATTAATAAAATAAGCTGAAACTGAAAAAGGACTGGACTGGCTGTTGACCATTATAGCATGTGAAATTTCAACCACGCTAATTTCTAATTCAATCTTTCCTATTTTTCCCATACATCCATTTCACCTATTGATGTTATCTCTAAATGCTCCTAAATGCGCTTAATTCTAATGTTATCCAACCTAGTTTTACCACATGTCCATATGAACATTCTCATCGCTGCAATTTTTATTTTGTGCACGTGTTGCTTCTTGATGAGCCAACATCCTGATTCACTGGGCACCTCATGGAAAATTTGAGATCTTACTGTATGCATTATTAATTGTAAACTGCTTATATAATTTTCAAAATACTAATATATTCTTGTTTTCTGTAGAAACGAGACAGAGAAGAAGGGATACAAGATATGATAAACATGCTTAAAGATGTTGGTGAGGTAGGTAAGGGGTTTGTGAAGAGTGTTTATTTTCTCAAAGCCCCAAGGCTCCTGCGGACGTAGATCATTGTATGGTCACTCATACAGCAGGAACACAATTTTGTTAGTTTGAGTCGATCTTTGTTGATTACGTATGCTCTGTTTGAGTAATTTTTTTATTCTACTGAGTTAAATGTATTATTCGATCTGTATACTATTTAAATTCTGATTATTAATTAAAGATGGTAGGCAAGATGAGCCTTTTTACTAACCTCCTGCCTAATATTTTGGGCACTGGGATTATGAGCTATAGGTTTTGAGTTGAGCAACCCAGTTGAGTCTAAATGAGTCTGGTCAGCTTTGGTCAAACTGGCACTACTTGTCTGACTCAATAGGCCGTTAAGTCAACTCGTCTGAGTATTAGAACGATGCAAAATGTAACCTTTCCATCGAACATGAAATAAATAGCAGCTTTCAAGATTGTATTCTGCCTTGAGTTGGCCACGTTTGGTTTGTAATCGTGCAGTTGCAGCAGACTAAGTATAGCTTTCTCAGCAGCATTTTCTTTGTTTTAGCTTGTGGACAATGTCTAAAAACAGTCTCAGTTGCTCAATGGTTGAGTGTTTCCTTGTAATTGCTTCAGACTCAGCTGAGTTACTCGACTCAGTCCCCTGTTTGGATTCTTTTCAAGCTTTTAAAATATGAATGTCACACCATTTATAAAGGAGTGGTTGCTACAGTGGAGAATCATCGATCTTTTGCATGGAATGGATGTTTGGCTAGAATGCAGATCTGGCTTTCCTCCGGTGCCTTACCTGAAATGAAGATAAGCCGAGGGATGAACCCATCAAGAACATGCAATTATCACAACTCGGTGACCAAGATGACAAGATGAGTACCTCGAGTGAGTCTGGCAAGAGTGATGAGATGCTATCCTCTAAGTGAGAAATATACCCTTGCTGATTAATGCAATTTATCATTAATCAATGTGCACTGGTCTTGATTAAGAGTTAATCATATGGTACTAAGAATCACTGTGATTAATTGGGTTATAAGGATGTTAAGAGGTGAATTCAATTTGGTTGGATGGTTTAATTCCAACCGGCAAAACACGCCTGTGCTTATTGTGGGCAAAATAATTTATAATATTAAAAAATAATTAATAATTTCAAATAATTAATTTAAAATTAATTATTTAACCATAGATTTATAACTAAAGATTTATAGTCTCTGACCATGCATCTGTGCAATGTGTATCCTTATAGGTTAGAAAGAATATTTTGAGATCACATGAGAAATCATATTAATATGTAGATAGATGTGTTGAACTCTATATTTAGATGATTAAAATCGATAATTTCTCCCAAATCCCTAAAATCTCTCATTAAATTGAAATTGAGCTCCAAATTTGCAATCAACTGCGAAATTAGAGCTCAATTTCAAAATTAAATCCTACCTCTATGATATATAATAATAGATCAATGGATATAATTGATGTAGTATTTGGAAAGTTTATGATTTTATTGTTAATCTTCCTAAGACTGGAGTGTAATTGCATTTATTTAGTGTAGTTATTTACAATTAACCATGAGTTCGAAGCTCACAAGAGATGTGGGGTCTAGATGTTTCAATTGGAACCAAATTCCAAGCAATCCCAGTGGCCCCCATGCTAACCCATAAGAAGAGAAAGTTGTAATCAAATTGGAACTCTTAAGGAAGGGAGGAGTAGGATACATAATAGAAATAGAGGCTTCCAATTTTAGTAGGAGACATGTACAAAAAACTATAAATAAGAGGAGAGGTTTGAACGCCCAACCAAAACTCCTTCTCATTCTCTTCTTTCATCTTTCCTTTCTGAGTACCTATGGTCTTCTCATTTGAGATCCCACCATCCTTTTTGAAAAGTCATCCGCAAGAAATCAAGTTTTTGATTTGGGCACAACCAAAGTCCACAGGTATAGATCTACAACCAATTATTTTAGTAGATCTTCTTGTTTATGCTTACTTGTTTGATCTGTTTTCTTTTGATAGACCTACGGGTTTTAGATCTTGAGATTAAATTTTTTGACCTTTTGAGTGTTTAATCCCTTCTTCACGTGGGTATAAGTTTTGAAACCTTATTTAGGATGCCCACCTACTTCCAACACGATCATCCAATCATAAACGCATTCAGTGGTCTCGGTGCTTCTATTATGATCAACGGGCTTCCTACCCTCCGATTCTATCACCCTAATTTTACACCTCAAAATCACTAAAACGATGATTTTCCAGCCACCCCTCATCCAAATTTGTCATTCGCCCATCCCACCTTTCACCGGGATTGTTTGCGGTGCAAGTCGACCCACAAAGACCTGATCATGAGGTTCGATCCTTGAGCACCCTTTGTCCCACCTTATCTTATCCAGTGATATCTGATCTAGAACAAAAGAGGAAAAAAAAACCCAAACAAAGGCCGGACTTGATCAGGTCTTGAAGCCACCACTCTGGCCCACTCGGTCAGATCTAATCTGATCTGAAAATCGAAATAGATCTGGCCCAGGGAGACTGATCTGATTCATATCCGGGCCTAAATAGTTTGTGGGCCTGTTTATACATTTATAATTTCACCATGTCTTTCATTATAGAATAGACTTACATTTTATACAACCATAATGAGCTATTCAAGATTTAGAATACCTAAAAACTCTAACCAATCAACTCTACCTAACATCAGCCCCCAATTAAAATAAAATTCTGTAAAAAAAATCAGAATCGATCATCATGTCTTCTTAGTGATTACCGTATGTTTGTAGATCAATCATTGTTACAACCTACCTGATTCATTCCTTATGAGTCGAGTCTATTGGTGCAAGTGGTCCAATAGATCATATTTGTCTCAATCTCTCTTCAACGTTTGCTTTCTCTTTATCATTCAATTAGACGAAGATGGTGATATCATAAAGCTTGAATAATTGGATGGATGAGTGGATATTTGGTTTTATTGAAAGAGGAAAAAGTGACGATGATTATTGCAAAACCATGAATGCAATATTAGCACCGAGCCACGAGTCAGATACCATAAAGAGTTTCAAAAGAGATTGATTATGCATTTATAATCTCACCGTATATTTCATTGGAGCAGAGATTTACAATTTATAGAAAATATATAACAATAGGATCTTGCCAAGAAAATCACGTTAGATGCGGACTACATCAAAAAGGCCCTCCTAATTAGCCTTGCATGAAAGCGCTTTTTTAATTTTTTTGCCTTTTTTTGTGAAATGAGATCTACATCGATTCCAACCCTACCCTCCGTAGTAGTGGTATTTAAAATTTAGAATATATGGTATAACTCAAATGACAGGTTAGGAAACTATCATTGCAGTGGAGTGCCTCTAAGACAATAGAGGCTGATCTCAATTTGTAGGGAGATGCAAAGCATAGCTTCCTAATTAAAATATTTATTTTTAGCATATCCTCCCAGAGTGGAATGAAGTAATATACTCCGTAGCTGGGGATGGAATGATGAGAGCTAATTCTTACCTTTTATATTTATGTTGTTTTATTAATTTTTCATAATTCACCCAAAGTAAGTATTTCAAATGGATTCGCTGCACAATACTTCTCCAAAGCCAAAAAAAAAGGGGATTTGAAAAGGAGGTTGTAAGTTTGAAACTACACTACCACACTAGGGCTACAGGGGAGTTTACCTGGCTTCCATCTGAACCCGAAGGGATTAGACCAGCCCAAAGGGTTGGAAACCCTCCGATAGTGGAAAAAAGAAGAAGAAAAGTCCCAAACTTAATCATTCACTTAAATTCTGAAAATCTATCCCCACTTTCCACTTTGACAATTCACTAAATATATTCACAATCTCCTAATCAGACTCATCAAAGACATCCTCTTAACTTTCCAAAATCACATCAATCCCCACCAATCGTTGCTTCCTTAAATCGTCTCCTCCCTCCTTTCTTCACCCAATTTTTCTGCATTATGGAGGGTATAGTCAAGCCCAAAGGGTTGGGAACCCTCCGTTAGCAAAAAAAAAAAAAAAAAAAATTCTGCATTGCCAACTAAACGCCAATGATTGTTCCCCAATATTTCTACAGTTACTATGAACCATCACCCTCCATACTGTCAACATCTTTCCTCAACTTCTACCAAAAAAAAATTAACATCTTTCCTCAACAACAAAAAAATAAAGGTAATTCTTTTTCAATTCTTATTAATTTTCTTCATACACATTCGATTGTTCCATAATTGTGTTTAGAAATTCTTTTCCCATACTTAATTTTTTTCAACTGCATTGGATTTTCCCCCCAATTCTGTTTGATTATGTCCTGATTAGGTATTCCGGATTATCATTTTTTCCTTTTTCATTCCTTTTTTTTTTAATAATCTTTTCCTGTTTTATTCTCAGCCTAATTTCTGTCTCATTAAAGGTCTGGAATGGTTAAGGACAGACCCCACCACAACTACTATCCCTAAACCAAGAATGAAATTGTGTCTTATAATACATTAATGTATATACGACTTTTTGAGGTCCTACTACTATAACCCCAAGGGGTGGCTCAGTTGGATTAAGACCACGGTTTGCACCCGGAGGTTGTAGGTTCACGGGGGTTACATGGGAGTTTATTCGGCTTCCCTTTGGCCCCGAGGGATTAGTCCAGCCCAAAGAGTTGCAACCCTCCAATAGGAAAAAAAAAAAGAGAGGTCCTGCCACTACGAATGGACTTATTTTTTATGTAGTTGGGCACCCAATCGTCTTGATCAGTTTGGATTCAAAGTGGGACCCATCTATTGATTTATATGGCTGCCTTCATAGAAGTACTCATACCCACCAGCCAACTGGAGATCCAGGGTGGGCCCATATTTGTGGCCCACTGCAATGTCAATCAAGATATTAAAAATTCAAACAATAAAACTGTTCTCATGCAGAGGCACACAACCTCACTGATTCAAAGTCTATAAATACTGTTGATCATATTGATAGTAAATTGAGGTGAGGATCATACGATAGATCGAGAGGCATGGTCGAGTCCATGCATGATTTGCTTCTGGTTGCACCCATTCACCTGTTTCACTAAATGGATTAGTCCTCATCACTCGAATAGGCAGTTCTCACTAGGCTGTCCAGAGTTTGAAAACTGGTACACGGCCTCTTCCTATGTATGCGAGCTCATGGGCTTTCTTCCCGGCTGTCTTTTAGTGTGTATGTGGACTCTCTCTTAGGTCCTAGCCCCATTGTCTGTGGTGAAAAAAAAAAAAGACAATGGGCTATGAACTAAAGGTTTTAGGTCTAATGTATACATGAATGTATGTAGTATTTGTATGTATGTCAATATATATAGCCATATAAAGATTTTAGCCCTGAGATTGATAGTATTCTAATTTTGTTTCTTGGAACCTATTCTTTCTTATTGTTGCCAAACTAAATTCTGCATATATAACCTGTTCTGAGTCCAACTCATTCTCAATCAACTCAGTGATCCCTCCATCACAGGAGCTTTGTCCATGATGATTCTATTGAGGTTGAAGAGAGTAGCTTGGAGGGTCCTCTCTGCAATGTTACAGTCAGTCTTGGTGAGGAAACTCACTCTCTACATTCATATGTCCTACAATTTTTTAAAATTTGATCTCCTTCTCTGTTTCAAGGAATAATTACCTCAAAAAAGCAAAGGCTAGTATCATGGTCAGATCTTCCTGAGAATCTACTCTATCCTATATTGATCCGATTGAATCATTGTGATGATTATCTCAGTTTTAAACGTGTTAGTGTAACATGGAGAGCAACAGTGATAGAACTCAAGCAATGCCATTGTTCTCCATTCCTTATGCTTCCTCCACGCAAATATGACGGCCGCCGCTGCTTATTAAGTCCATCAGACGGCAAACGTCATAAGCTCAATCTACCTGGAATCGATACAGTACCTGGAATCGATATAGATTATGTGTGTATTGGTAGTTTCTTTCATGGCTGGTTGTTAATGATCGATCCCAATTCACAGGATAAAACCTTCTTCTTTAATCCTTCTACAAGTGCCCGAATCGACCTACCGCGGCGGAATACTTCTGCCTTAACCCACCCACACGATATCAATCGAGTAGTGCTTTCATCTGCTCCTACGGACCCCAACTGTACAGTTTTCATACTTCTTAATTGTTCTGAGCGTTTCAAATTTTGTAGAGTTGGAGATGGTGAATGGAGAATGCAATCCAATTTGTGGGGAATCATAAGCATCTCTGTGTTTAAAGGGAAAGTGTATCTACTGTACCACAAAAAACCTTGCTTAAATTTTAAGTCTACTACTAACATGACTACACATCTCGAATTCGAGTACCTGGAGCCACCCCATCATCGCAATTCTTCTAGGATCAAAAGCAGAAAGTTGGTAGAATCTGGTGGGGAATTACTATTGGTTGAAAAGTATCTGATATCAACTGGATCAGGCCGAGGCTTTAGTTATGGCGTCTTCGGATTGGATCTGTCAACTTCGTCATGGGTAGAGATGAAACAGATTGGGAACAGAGTATTGTTCTTGGGACCATGGTGCTGTGTATCTTTCCCTGCAACCGGACTAGGGTGTAGAGAGAATCAGATATACACTATAGAGTCCTTTCACGGTTACACCAACCATACATGGTCTGTGTACAACATGGTAGATGGAAGTGTGAAGTCTTTTCGGAGTGCCTATGACACATTCTGGGGGAGTGCAATTTGGATTACATCTTGTTTTGTCTGAATACTGTAAGGGTTTCTTCCCAAAATTATAGCAAATAAATTTATTCAACTTATAAATCTCACAAATGTTAGAAATAATAAATATATATATTGATTTTATTGCTTGATTTATGTAACACAACGTCGTTCTTCCCTAGAGATTTACAATTCTCTTTTACTATGGATTGTTCATGCCTTACTAAAGAGATTCCTAGAATTAGCAATTCCTGTGAAGTGAGTTACCTTGAATCTAATATTTATAGGTTTTCTGTGATAAATTCTTTTCATTTTGGAATTCTATCTTTAACAGGTCCCCCTTTTCATGTGGACCACACCCTCATGCGTCAACATTTTGGCCAAAGGAAATTCTACGATAGTACCTTTATCCCTCCCAAGTACCATTTCCATCATTCAATGAATTCAGGTGGAATGGAACCCACAAGATGGGTCCACTTTCAAAACAACCCTGGTTTCTGTGGCAAGCCTCCATGACATGACTATTAGCTGTTTTACCATCTGTTAAAAGCGAACAAAACATAAGCTTATGATATCATTTAACTCCAGTTGGTATGGTCTACATTGTAGCCCATCAACAGGACTTCATGAATACCCCAAAAGAAATACAGAGGAAGAGAGAATCAATGTGTGGGAGGCATCATGTCAATTAGTAAGACAGATCAGTTAAAGAGCTCACTTTTGCAACCTCAGGGTTAGTCGCCGCTAATCCACCAAAGCAGCACACGTAAATGATGCAACTAGAAAACTATATTCTAGACAGTTTTATATGAATGCGCTGAGACTGTGGAAATCAAAGCTCAAAGGGCCTCCTGAATGAGTTTTTCTGTGAGCTCCTTGGGAAGTCCCATCACACTATCAGCTGCTCCAACCTGTACAATCACAATAGATGCATGATGTTATACAGTCCACATATTTTAAGAGAGCTTAAAGCAATGTTGTGCTGGGAGTCATGGAGAAAATCCATATGCACAAGTCACATGGAGAAAGAAACTAACCACTGCTTCGACAAAGCGAGACGTCAATGGATGCTCAAGCAGTAAGCCACCCGCAACATTAAGCACAAATCCCTCCTCAATCTGAACCAAGAAGCCATTCATCAGTGGATGCAAGAAGAACGTACAGCTAAAACAGCGTGTGAAAACTAACCAATTCTTCAATGACCTCATCTGGTATGTCATGGAAATAGACCTGCAGGACATCACAGAAGTTTCCTTTATAGCTAATGAAAAATGTGTCAAATAAAACCCTATGAATTTCTCCATAGTTGATAATAAACACTTAATATGATAATAAAAATAAAGAAATATATAAACAATGTCACAGAATCACAAACCTCAGCTAAAATATTCAAAGGAAGATATGGAAATTTATAGAAGCCCTACAACTATAAGACTGTTGTTACAAACCCCATGCCTTTTCCAACCCATATCTGATGTTTTAATTTGAATCCACTAGGAACAATTTGCCCACAAATTGAATTCCATTCAACAACAACCATACATATGGGTGTGGTTCACCCAAAAATGGACCGGTGCAGGAGGAACTCACGATTGGAAATGTCCAGAAATTTGTTTTATCCCCAGAAATTTGTTTTATCCTCTATTTATTGATGCCTTGACAGTGAGAACATTGTATCTGCATTCTACAATCCTAAGATTTGTAAATTCTTTACACATTTCTTACTAAGATAATGTTGATTATCTCAACAAAAACAACTATGCTTGGATCTATTTTATGAGTGACGAGTGTTAAACTGCAAGTGCTGTTCTCTAGTGAACCACAGTACCACACATTCATTTCCACCTTAATTGAGAGAGTTTGAAAAACTTGCCAAATTTTATATTTATTAATTTCCAAGTTATGCTTATAGATTTCTAACTTCTGCTGAGACAAAAATATTGTAATCCTTTAACCAAACTGCATGCAACCAGTTTGAATAGTAGCTTACAAGTTAAAGTGAACTCTGTTAAGAACTTGCCATGGTAATTTGGTTTGGCCTAACCCTCAGTAACAAAGCCAAAATCTTAACTGCTGTTATGTCTAGGCAATTCACCCTTTTTGTTTTTTACTAAGCCATTGACCTGATATTGTTAGGCAATTTTTCTCTTTAGATGACTTGGCTAGTTTTAAATTAAAAAAGGCAAATTTAAAGAGTCAACTCTGATAGAATCCTGTTCGAAAGTTAAATGAATATAGAACCTCGGCTTTGTCCCATGCTCCTCTTCTGATACCCGTCTTAAGGTTGGTGACAAGTACAGATCCCACTGTTGAAGCATGGCTCCCAGAATAGCCTACACAGCAAACACCATATCAAAGCATTACACCTCTCATTGAACATCACATTCATCTAAGCATTTTAATGGAAGACAGGAAGTCCAGTAAACAAACCTTTAATAAACAAGCGTGCTTCATCCTTGTTGGATGGCTTTTCTCGAATTACCCCTTCATGGACCACCACCTTCAAATCAAATAAATTTAGTACCAAGGCATAAACACCAAACCCATCTATCTGTTTATACAAAAAGGCAGTCTAGAAAATAAACATTTAAGAAATAAATCTATTCATTTTATATATAATGATGATATTTAGTTGCATATGCTATTTGCAGGTGATGAGGCACTTTAAAGGCATTAGAGTCAATGGATTGAAAATTAGCAGAAAAAAGGCAAAAAATATGGAGGATAATTTTGGTGAATCTGGAAGTAGAGAAGATGAGTGGGTCAGCACTGAAAATAACTTAGTACCATAGGGCATAGTGGATAACTTTCAATATCTAGCAGCCAATGTAGAACAAAAAAGGAGAGTTTGAGGTGGGTATAGCAAATAGGATCAGTGCAAAGTTGATGAATTAAAGACAAGCTAGTGGATTGTTATGACATCAGCAACTGCCACTTCAATTAAAGGGGCATTTTTATAAAACAACTGTCATGCGTGCTTTGTCATATGGAGCTATATTTTGGGCAACAAAGAAAAAAGAAGTTGAAGTATATGTGGGATTGTAGGATTATTCTTTTAATTGGTAGAGAATTTTCTTTATTAAACTAAGAACTGCACAGGAAGTTTAAAAAACAACCCATAACAATGTAGGAGTTCTATACTGTATGAGCTACAACCAACCCAAAAAATATCCCTTCACAAATAAAAAACTAATCATAATATCAACCATCAAATCAATCTAGATATGCTTTACTAACCATTTAAATATAATAAAACAGAAGAAACTAAAATACCATAAATTTGATATTATCCTACATTCTATTCGAAAATGGGACAAAACCTTCTCAAACAAAATTGAATTGCATACACTTGAACTCACTGGAAAGCTAATTCAATAACCTGGTGACTTCCTCTTAGGCCACATCAGATATTCACATTCCTAGACAAAGATTTGATAGATAATTTCCTATTGTTTCTCATTTCCTTTTGTATCATCATTTTGTTCTTTTACTAATGGAAGTTGTTAAGTTAAAACAAAAAAAAAAAAAAAAAAAGACACAGTGATTTTTAGCAAAACAATGCATTGTAACAAGTGGTTTTAACAAATAATCTGTATAATTAGGAGAAATAATGAGAAAGGGATTGACACATACTATGTCAGCCGTAATCAAGAGTGTTGGTTCAGTATCATTCTTGTAATCAGTAATTTCGAGTTTTGAGATGATGGCATCGGCCTGGAAAGATATTCAAACAAGTGAGGGATTTAAAGTTAAAATAGTCTGTAAAACAATAACTTGAACCATAATTAGAGGATCATAAACACATTAAAGTCAAGCATAGGAATGAAAGGAAAAAAAAATGAATCTTTGATCACTCACTGCTATTAAACAATGAAAAGTGAAAACTACGAGAAAGAGATTCTTTTGAACAGTGAAAACTAAAAGAAAGATTATTTTAACTCTATGAATGAAAGAAACCAGGGGAATTCATATTCCATCCTGTATCCATTACAAGTTTAATGAGCTAATCCAGTTTTATGGTAACCAGTCATTCTTCCATAGGATAGCTGATTATGCACTGATTATATTTATACCACATATCTACAGTTAATATTGCTAGTGGAGGCAGAGAGGATGGGCTGCTTTGACATCATCAACAGGGGCTGACTTGTTTCTTCTGAAGTAAATAGTTTTCTAACTGGTATAAGTGCATTGAATTCTGTCACAAGCAATGGTAATCTGTAACACCCAAACCTATAGGCTGAAGACTTTTAAAATCTGAATTGTTAATATCCACTAAATGATGAGTTTACAAAAATGTCAGAAGAACCACCATAAGTCAAGAAGCCTAAAATAATGAAGAGAAAATACCTACCTTTGCTTCAGCCAGAGCCATTACCAACTCTTCAGGCTTCTCCCTTCGAATACCTTTTTCATCTATGTCTGCACTCTAAAGCATGTTTCAAGTTAACTTTCTGAAGTCATAAGGATGAAAGACACAGTGGATGAAAACGAACCATGAGCGTAAATTGATATCCCATCTCTGCTAAAATTTGTCGACGAGACATTGATGCTGACCCCAAAATTAGCTGCATCACCAATTATTACAACAAATTGTCAGATTAGCATTCCTCCCTCTATGATATACAATGCTTCTTATGTTACCATGAATCAATATGCATTTCACTGTATGAGTTTCCTAATCATGATGATATCATATTATCACACGTATCTCACTTTCAAATTTTATCTACTCCCACAAGATCTCTCATTGATCCCGCACCTCCTCCTCAACGCCACACATAAAATATTATTGAGAAGCACGAATGCATTTAGGATCTGACTTAGCATGACCAATGGCTTAAGATGAACTTAATGGGTTGATTTTAGTATATCTGATGACCTTTTTTGCTTATGCAGTCATAGGTGGTGTCAAAGAAGATGAACAAAAGAGATGATCGCAGACCAGATTACTATTAACTCACATTTGACAAGAATCACCTTTTCTTCTATAAATTGCGACATGTAAATTTAACTTTTCTTCCACTCATCTTTTAAAGGAAAATATCATACTAAGAAGCTTCAAGAAGCATTGGCGGAAATGAAAACTATTTAAAAAAAAAAAAAGGGACAACAATTATCAACCAGGGTCATTAGGATGAAGAGAAATGGTCGACAACAAAAAGGTAAAGAAAACTGTCCACTCCACATATTTAAACTACGGACAATTTTCCCTACATCCATTTTCTTCACTTTTCTGATCTAAACAACCTCTAAAAGAGGTCCAACGTCAAACACTTGGGCTGCCAAAAACTCGGCCTCCATGTAGGGCATGTGTCAAGCCAGTTTAATCCCCACCATGGTCTCAATTCAGTTCTATTTCTAGGCTAGTAGGCTGAGACTATTTTCTGCATCAATAGCCAAAACATAAGCCTCATCGTGAAAGGACAGTGACAGTTTTGCAGTGAACTAAACACGAAGCATTGGAGTCTATCAGGTTAGTAAAAGAATATCCTCCAATTTCTTTTAGCTAAAACTGGTCATGTGACTTTAAGTGTATTTCTTTTTTGGTACTTTTTCCATTTCTCTCAAGCAATCATCTGAACGTTATCATTAGGATGTTCATCGTCATCATCAATGCCTTGTCCCAACTATGGGGTCAGCTACATTAACTTTGTTTCTCCGTTCTAATCAGTAGGATGTTATACATTTCCGAAAATTTATATAATAGTAGGGGGGGTTCCAAAAGGGCCCCTCAACCACTACCTAGTTCTCCCCTGCTCTCTAGACTATCACATGAACATAGAGCGACTGCAATTACTTGTATTATGAGATATGCAACAAACAGCTCTGTCAATCTTGATTGTAAACATTGTGGATCCCTTTCATGACGCAGTACACTCCAATAATCAAATTTTGCAACATAATACAAACAATAACCATCACCATCAATTCTGTTATTTGCATCTTATGGGTTGTTTCTAATTCTTAGCCAATTGGATTTCTTAACCACCCCCCCCTTTTTAACACTAATCAGCAATCTTTTACTTCTCTCTTCTTTTCTAAGAAAACCATGAAAACAATTTCTAACAATTCCTAAATCTAAGTGGCATATGTTTGGCCTTATCATATCCTCCTTCACAATTTACTATTTTCCTTTTAACATTGGCACTGGGTCTCTTTCTTAGTTATGTTCCTTTGCAGGCCTCACCAACTTCAAGTTTTTGAGTGACCATGCACCCTTTTTTCTGCAGTTCCATGCATCACTTGGGTTTTATAGCTTGTTTCTATCCATTACTTGGGAACCCCAGGAATTCCTTTCACATGCAAGGAAACCCAACATTCCCCTTGATGTAATTTCAGGGTAGGATTTGGAATCACGCATGCACAAAGTACTAAAAAAAGTAAAGAACAGGTATAACAGAGAGAGAGAGAGAGAGAGAGAGGAGTAAACTATAAAATAACCTTGAAAGGACGAGGATTGGGTGACATCTCTTCTCGGGTTTCTTTCTCCGACATTAGGTGGAGAGACAAGTCGCACGTCCTTCTCACGCCACAGAGAGAATAGATAGAATAGATGAAGTGATAATATTATAGAGGTTTTTTACATATTAATCCTTCTTAAAATTAATTTTTACATTTTCATCACCCAAATTCAGATATATCACCCGAATTGTTTGACTTTGTTCAACATTTTTTTTTAACTGTTTTTTTCCCTAAGATGATATGATATCCCGGGAACAGTGTATATCACAAAAACCAATCAATCCCCTAACATCATGGCTCTTGTGCAGCTAGAAACTAAGATATAGTGATCAAATATGTATTTACTTTTCAAGAAATGTAATTTTTCATGTTCTATAAATATTGAATTTACTTATTGTTACATAAAGTTTATTATATAAATCTAATGATATCATAAAATGTAGGGCAAGAAAGTTTAAAAAGTACTGACTTATAGTCAAGCGACTTGAGAGTTTTAGTTGTGAAATTGGAAAAATCAAAATTAAGGAGGATTAATATGTTAAAACCTCAATTATACTATATTATTGAGGAAGGTTTTGGGCTCTAATTTTGACTTCCGGTTGGGATTTTGACCATAAGTTATTCAGTTTTTAAATCCTCTCTCCCCACTCATGCCACCACCAACTTTATTTGATAATTAAAATCACTCATAACCACTCTCACTTCTCTTTTAATGTAAAAACCCCATTTCAATCCAACCTCTACCACTCCTTTTTTTGGTCTCCTCTTTCCACCACTGGCCCTTAGATTATATAATAAGGTACTCTCGTAACATTCTTCTTTTATTTTCTTTCTAAAATTATGAGTTTTCTTAATGCATGAACTAAATTGCAATAGTGACCATATACATGCTTAGCACGGGTTATTATACTTGTATTATAATTACAGTAGAGGGAAGTTTTACGGACCCTTTTGTGATCGGTGGGTAGGCCTCTTGCAAAGGTTAATCTTAATTTGTATGGTCACTCCTACAGCGGGAGCACAATCTTTTGTTTGTTAGAATTGATCTTTGTTGAAAGAAAAAAAAATTCTTTGTTGATTATGTATGTTTCATTTTAGTAATTGTTTATGAGCAAATTCGACCAAGTTAAATGCATTATTCGATTTCTGTTTACTATTTAAATTCTGACGTTCATTAAAGTGCCCTGCTCCTGCCTCTTGTACATCCTTACATCTTTACCCTAAATACCAGCTATTAGGGCTCACCTGAGAACCCGTAGATTATGGAACACTTCGATCGAAAGATCCAAATGGGACCACCCTAGATATGCCCCTAACCCTTTATCCGTGGCTCATAAGTTTACTGGCTATATATATATATATTATAAAAGGGATTTTTACCAAATAATTGTTTGTAAACCTGGATTAGCCAAAATCAGTTACAAATACAAAAAAACAACAATTTTAGTGTTCGTACTATTTTTTTGGACAAGTTTACCCCGGCTGTGGACGACATCGTCATCTTTACATCCCCAAATCGTTTCTCATTCCCCACATCCAGTCTTCCTTCCCCATTCCTGCCCAGCCCTTTTCTTCCTTCTTCCCCCCACGATCTCTTTCTTCCTCTCCCGCCTTTTTGCTCTTTCTCCCTCTCCCGCTCCCTACTCTCTCTTTCCCTCCTTCTCGCCATCTCACTTCTCCTTCTCCCTTTTGCTGTCTCTGTCGCTGGGAGGAAGATGAAGATGGTGCAAGTTTTTGGTGCTGATGTGGTTTCTCTTCTTCAATTCAAAATCACTCAAGCCTTTCCCATTATCTTTCTATTTTGATATGTGATGAGTTATAGCTGGTAATCGGTAAGCTTTGATGGATCTATGACTCTATTTCTAGATAAGGAATTTGTTTATGGCGTTAGATTTGCAACTGTTTGTAAGCATGCTACGGTTTTGATTGATAAATTCTGATTTTTTATTTTTTATTGAAGTAAAATGTTTTCATTAATGCACAGGAAATATGCATGGCCATGAAGCAATCTGAATTAGTTTCTGAGTGTATGTTGTGTTAGAGGATGGAGTCTGGTCTTTATTGTTCTACTGGAATTAAAACTTCAATCTTCATTGTTAATCCTCCTTTTATTTTTTAATAAATTTTCAATATAACGGCCTTGTTTTCATTGATCAATTGATTTGATGAGGGTTTTAACCAACTTATGAACCGGTGCAGCCTAATGATAGAGGCAAAAATGAGAAAGAAATATAGCAATTTAGCTTCTACAACAATCTAAACGAACCGTTCTTGCTTGCCTATTTTAAACCAAACTGGGGGCCTTTTTAGTTTTTTCGACAGTCCCATCTACAACTTAGAGTGGATGAGTTGAGGGTAGAAATTAGAGGTCTAAATAACTTTCTTGCGGTACGTATTGACGACAAGAGATTCTAATTTGGAAAGATCAGAAAAAAAAATGAATTAACATGAATCAAAGAATTCAGAAGACCATGGACTGTTTTTCCAAACAAATTTGAAATTAAGAGCTCCCAATGCTTTAATCTCTCGAGGCAATCAACAGCTTCTCTAACTTCAGATCCTTATTAGGAAAAACCAAGAAAATCCACTTGTAAATCTTTAACAGTATACTATAATTGAAGTCCAGGTGCATTTTTTAACAACACCATATGAGGAATCATGTTTGCTCAAAAGCTAGTAAAATAGCTGAGTATGTACGTGGTGAGGTCATGAGCCACACCAAACAAAGTCTGCTTTTTCTGGATTGTTTCAACAAAATCCTAGTTTTTAGATGCGGCTGAATACAATAAATAACAATTTTCTTGCTAGGATCTAATTTCCCTATAGTTTCCTATAGCATTCCAAGAATAATTAAAGATCAAAAGGCCATATTAGAACAATGTTAGGAAAATCTTTAACAGACAGATCTTACATGAAAAAGGTAATATTTAGAGTAAGACAACCATTTACTATTCTGGGAAGAAACACACATAGGCACAGATCATATACAAAAAAAACCAAAGAACCATGGTCATGTCCAACCAGTTATTGAATGTGTTTGTGGATAAGAGATGTTTCCTTGAAAAGAAAGAATCCTAAATAAATGGATATACCGACCCTAATTATTGTGAGAAAAGGTAAAGAATGCATCACATCATCATCGTCTTCATCATTTATGTTCAAGCCTTACTTCCATTTATAAAATGTACCATATCACATTCCCGACCAAGTCAAATAATGTATTTCCATTGACTGTTGCATCACGAGCTTCCGTAGCTTCCTATAGCTGAACAAGAATAACCAAAATCATGGAGAGGAAAGAACTTAATAAACTTGGCTGGTGACAGTATGACTTCAACACAGTTATGACTGTTGGACTATCACTATGCATGCAGAGCTAAAAAATGATGTGGCCCTTCGTCCAAGGGAAAAGGTAAATGATGCCAAATATTAATGACTGATCAATACATTGATTTCTCCATAGTTCAAATAACTAGAAGTATATGCCAATAGCCAATATAGTACAAAGAGAGAGGAATAAGTCGATTGATGCCCGTCAGATGCAAAATCCTACATGAACATCAAGCGTATTAAAAGGCAGCTTGAGATAGTTCTATTTATGTTGCTACCATGTTTCATGATGATTTTCTTTTATTTGATAGTTTAATGTAATTTGTGTTTTTGTATTGACCCCAAATGATATTCACCCAAAATGATAATTGATTTTTGGATTTAATAGTGCTTGTTGCTATTTGAATATGACAAATCCAAATGAGTTGTTGTTGAATCTAACTCTACTTCATCAACTCTTTTTCTTTTGAATTCTAACCATTGAGTTGTTTCATTAAACAATCCCCATTGATGGCTACCAATCAGCGTGGTTCATGTTACTCATCAGCAACTCCTCATGATCTAGATGTTTGTTGTGTGCATACATATGACCATCATCACCCTAACTTATCTGAGAATATATTTGGTCCCCACCATATCAATTCAATTATAAATACACCCATGTATTTTATATTTGACTGATGCACCCATCATGTCTTTCTAATTTTGTACTGTAATGCTCCACCTGTTTTTTCTAATATGAAATCCTGAAATTATGTGTGGGTACTTGATTGATTGGTGCCAACAAAAGAAGACGACAAGTACCATTGACCCCTTGCCTTTCTTTTTGGCATCAAAGACAATTTACTACTGTCTCATTTTCAATTCCTACCATATTTGATTTCATTTTTTTTTTTTTTTGTGATGGGAGGCTAGAGTTTGAGAGCTTTAGGGATGAGGGCATGGGTCCAGTTCCATCAAAGTGGAAAGAAATTTGTCAGAATAACACCAAAGCTGGAGTTAATTGCAATATGTCTTTTTGTAAAACCAGTTGTCATCACCTTTGAATGGTTCTTTTTGTTCACAGTTGTCATTCTTAGTCCTGTTGAGGGTGAGGTTATCAATGTCATATAAAGGGATTGTAATGTTCTTGAATTCCTGTGTTTTCCTTTTCTTTTTCTTTTTTCTTTTTACCTTTTTGTCTGGTGGCACAAAGTCTAAAACCATTATTGTACTTTGTAATTTGTAAAGAATGACATTTTCACTCTATTGTTCAGAAGAATACTCATTTTCTTGTCTGTTATCTATATATTATCTGGAAGCTATGCATACATTCACATCCTAAACAGGTGGCCCACAGGACCTTTCTCATTTCTACCGTCCTCATGTCACTAGTAATAACCATAATTCTACAAAATGGTTGTAAGTTTTCGATTCATGTATCAACCAACATGGATAAGCCAAGGATGACACACTGGCGGACATAATTAACATGGAAAGCTATCTAAACTTTCATAGTATATCAGCCAATATTTAAAACCTTCTCATTGCCTCAACCATGAGTCCCTGGGTTTTTTTAATTCTACCTTTGAGCAAGAAAGAAAAAAAAAAGAATGGGTTTCTACTGACTACCTTTCAAAGTTCTGTCTCTTTTGCTGATTCCATTGTTATACATTTTAACGCTTTCTACTTCATCATATGGATTATCAGAGCAACTAACATAAAAGGATGTTTCCGCAGAATCTAGTAGCAACGATGTGTGGGTACTCGAGGTTATAAACGGAAAACCAAAGCAGGTTAGGCCCCCTTACTCTAATGAACATGTCAGTATGGGAATCCATATGCCTGAGCTTCTTTTTATCAATTTGAACATGAAATCCACATGTATTCTGGTTTCACTTCCTCTTGACAATTTGGTCGATTTCAACTGCTATTTTAAATTGCATTGATATGGTTTGGATTTTTTTTCCCACCTTAGTAAAAGCATTAATAAACTTTCTTTCATGACACTGTTCTGGGCAGGCCTTCATGGACAAGGTGGAGCCAAATGCTCATAAATGTGAGGATGTATTCCTTTTGGGCTTCTCATCTAGTTTTGGTGGACTGCCTGGTTGTGATATTACCAATGCATAATGGGAGAGCACTGTGGAATTCAAAAGTGTATCAGAGAAAATGATGAATACCGATGACTTCCCAAGTTTTGATAGACATGACTAAGCATTGGAGGTGATATCATTGCCTTTTGATTTGTAATGGTTTGGTTTATAATTCTGGTAGCAGGTGTTGAAGAAACCGAAACAACTCCTTTTAGAAACCATCACTTTGTGTAGTGTGTTCTGTACATATAATAGTCCCTTTAGATATTTCTTTGATTGCTAGATTAGCCATGAGAAAAGTTTTGCACAAAAGAATGCTTGTAAAAGAGATTTTGGATACTATGTTCTTCATATCAATTAGTTTGTGTTTTAACTTCCCAGGCATAATACATGAATAGCCTTTGGCAATTTAAACTATAATAATGTCTTGACTCTTAGCATTAGGTGTGATGCAATGATCTTGAGATTAGATATAATGTGCCTTTATTTCTTGTTTAGCTTTTAATATGTGCCACAGTCGTTATCTATTCTTTCACGTTGCAAAACCAATGGGGCAAAACGTTTTCGTTGATTAGATGGGTCCTGATGGTAGCTTTACCAAGATAGGGGTTACATGAGTTTTTCTCATTGTTTATATATCCCATCATGAATTCATTTCCATTTGGCCCAAGAACGTACAACTAATGGTAATGATTTTGTTATAAAAAAAAATTTTAAAATAAGATTTTGGGTGAAATTCATTAGTCTTTCTCCTTGTTTATGCTTCTCAATCTAAAGTCATTGCCATTTGGTTGTTTGGCCCAAAAAATGGATGAGAAACCTATAAATAATGGTAACGATATTGTTATAAAAAAAATCTTGAAATACAATTTTGGGTGAAATTCGTGAGTCTTTCTCATTATTTATATATCTCATTATAAAGTCATTGCCATTTGGCCGTTGGACACAAAAAATGGACCAAGAACCTATAAATAATAGTAATGATTTCGTTATAAAAAAGTTTTGAAAATAAAATTCTGGATGAGATTCGTTAGTCTTTCTCCTTGTTTATGGTTCTCAATATAAAGTCATTGTCATTTGGTTGTTCGACACAAAAAATGGACGAAGAATCTATAAATAATGGGAACGATATCGTTATCATAAAACATTAAAAATAAAATTAGGAGCAAAGTCTGTAAGTCTTTCTCATTGTTTATGCACCTCTTTTAAAAGTCATTGCCATTTGCAGCACATCCTTGTCATTTAATTAACTTGTCCTTGGAAAAAGCTTTTATTGTTGAAGTGAAGCAATGTGCCATCATTTGGTTTTGGGAATTGATTGAAGTTAAGAGTTAAGAAGATGTGATCGAATTGTAATTATGCTTCATGGCATCTGTGATGAAGGTAGTTGGGAGGAATTGCTTGATAGAGCCACCATTGAGAATCTAACCCACCATCGAGAATCTAACACCTATAAATCTGGATAGAGCCTTTGTTGTTCTAAGGAGCCATCCCAATAAGCAATCCAAGCTTGAAGCTTGAGAAGTGGAGTCCATCAAACCGAGTGTGTGAAAAGATAGTATAGCAAAAATTAGGCAATTGAAATATGCTCCAAGCTAGCTTCACGTGGCCAGCAGCAAACGATGAAACTGCCTCTGGAAATATTACAAGTAGGAAGATTCATAATCTAAGTGCTAAAATTGAAGAGTGTGTTTGCATTTTTCATTTTATGATCATATCATTCTTGAAAGCCTTTTTTGGCCTGTTGTTAGTTGATTCACGTGCCGTACTTGTTATAGTTTCTATTCAGAAAAAAAAAAAAAAAAAACTAGCTACTTGGATTGCAAATGCGAAATGATTATCGGACAAATGCTATAGGAAGATCATGCTGCGAAGACAATGGACTTGGACGGAATCTATAGCCCATGTAAGCTTTTCTTGAATCTTGATTAATGCAATTGCACCATATCTTTTGATTCAATTCTTTTTACCTACATCTCAATCTTTCCTTTTTCTGGTCATTTTACCTACATTTAAATCCATTCCGATATTCGCTTTGCATTGCATGCTCTCTGTACTGATGAGACCAAATTCGTTGGTGTTTTGATGGGTTTGATATGAGGGAATGCCCATTTTGATTTGGTAGATTCAATCAAAACTGTCTCAGTTTCAAAAAGATTGCAGGGAATTCTACTAAATAGATGTTGCTTTATTGAAAGTATTTTTCTTCAAAGTGTTTTGTTTCTTTTAAGAGATTCAGATTTCCTAAATGTATGGGTATGAATATTGAAAAAAAAATGAATCAATGCAAGGTCTAGTTTTGATCCATTTCGATGACTGGTTAACAGTTAGTGGCTTCAACCAAAGTGTTCTCTGATTCTATGATGATTGCAGAGAGGGGAGGTGACTATGACGTCGAGGTCAAGGGAGTCAAGATATCTCCAGATCCAGTGGTGAGAGGCAAGCCATCAACTTTCAGCATCTCTGCATTAATCTAGTAAGCTCATGTTGCCTGGGTTTGATATTTACTTTGGATGTTTCTCTTTTAAGGGAGATTATTTTCTTGCTCATTGATTCACTGAGTTTTCCTTTACATGTTACTCTTATAAGGAAGATGAGCATTGAGTTACGAGCTAGATGTACTACTACTTCATACCTTGCTCTTATGGGTGAGATGCACTTCAGGAAAATGGATGACAAGAAGCGCCCACGCGATTTAGTACCTGAAAATGACTATGCAAGGAATCCAGCCACTTCTTTTGACAGTTATAAGAGGAAGAGATACAAAGTGGAAGACGATCGTAGATGGTATTCTTTAAAAAGAGGGAGGCGGTCAGCAGGCATGGTTTAGCTTGTCCTTAATAAGGTTGTGGAATTGGGCTGCAGTCATAGAGAAGAAGTTAATGTCCATCCTTGTTTGTGCATATTTGGTTGGTGGGAGGGTTATCACCAACGGCTGTACCATAGTTGCTGATGCTGCTACTATAAAGTCAATCATTATTTATATTTCCCCTAAAGACAGACATGACAGTTGTGCTATAAATTTGTTATTGCATTAACCATTCATTGTATCGTCATTGTATCGTTGTTGCACTCGCATCGTTCTGGATAAAGTGGTCTATGTAGCAATCAAGTTATAAGTTTGGAAGCCCACAACTGTTGGGTTTTTATTGCTTTACATTAGTAATTAACAATTACCATTTTGGAGCATTTTCTTTCATTTTTGTTGTCCAACAACGAGACTGGCCCTGACTATAAATTGAGATACATAAACAATGAAAAAGACTCACAAATTTCACCCAGATTAGTGGTTACTAAATTTTTTTATAACGATATCGTTACGATCCTTTATAGTTTTCAACGATATTGACCTGGACTATATATTGAGATACATAAACAATGAAAAATGCTCACTAATTTCACCCAGATTAGTGATTTCTAAATGTTTTTTATAACGATATCGTTACAATCCTTTAGAGTTTCCCCACCAACCACATTAGCCCTGACTATATATTGAGATGCATAAACAATGAAAAAGGTGCACGGACGTTACCAAGAAGACCAAATTGCATTTATTCCAACAACGAAATCGTTACCGTCCTTTACAGTTTTCAGTCTCAAATTTGTTATCTAGCAAATTAATGGCCTTGATTTTAAAATGTGATATTTAAACAATGGGAAAGACTCATGAATGCACCTCTGGATCTTGGTCCAGGGAAGGTAGAATATGAAGGTTCAAGCCCTCACTATGATCTTCGAACCCCCATGAAAATTGCTCAGGGAATTTGGGGTACAAGGGTTCGAACCCTCTTCCTGAGGGTTCGAACCTTCGACCCCCCTGGAAAATGGCTCAGGGAATGCAGGATACAAGGGTTCGAACCCTCAGGAAGAGGGTTCGAACCTTCGACCCCTCTGGAAAATGGCCTGAGGAGTGCAGGATACAAGGGTTCGAACCTTCGACCCCCCTGGAAAATGGCTTAGGGAATGTAGGGTTTAGGCTATTTTCCAGAGGAGTCGAAGGTTCGAACCCTCTTCCTGAGGGTTCGAACCGTTGTATCCTGAATTTTGAAAACTAGATTTTGAGTGTAATCATGAGTCTTTTTTATTCTTTATGCATCTCAATATAAACTCACCATTATTTTCTTGTTGGATACAAAAAATGGATGAAGATACTATAAATGGTGGTAACGATATCGTTATTGAAAAACAATGTTGGGCACAAAATTCAAGTTCGTATGAGTAGGAATTTAAGTTCTTAAAGACTTTCCACCCTAATAAACATCTATAGATTATCCCAGCTGCAATTATCAAATGTTTTTTCTTATGTTTGTTGCTATTCTTAACCTTGTGGGATCTATGAATTGATTGGGTTAATTGTTAATGGTGCACTGCTAAAATGTTTTTATGTTTGTTGCACCCATCATGTCTTTCTAATTTTGTACTGTAATGCTCCACCTTTTTTATTAATTTGAAAGCCTAAAATTATGTGTGGCGTACTTGATTGATTGGTGCTAACAAAAGAAGATGACAAGTACCATTGATCATTTGCCTTTCTTTTTCGCATTAAACACAATTTACTATTATTTCATTTTCAATTCCTGTCATATTTGACCTCTTTTTTTTTTTTATGGGATGCTAGAGTTTGAGAGCTTCAGGGATGAAGGCATGGCTATTATTCTTAGTCATGTTGACGGTGAGGTTATGAAATGTCATATAAAGGGATTGTAACGTTCTTGAATTCCAATGCTCTCTTTACTTTTTCTTTTTTCTTTTCACCCTTTTGTCTGGTGGCACAAAGTTTGGAACCATTCTTGTACTTATCTAGAACATCTCTGCAACACAGTTGCTCCACAGACATCAATTTCACGTGGCCAGGCATTGAAAAAATGATTCGGGATAAAGAAGTAAACCAGAACAGGCTTTTCTACATGACAAATTGATACCTTATTACAGTTAATTACAACATCAACTTCAATTACAACATCACCATTTCCACAAGTTTCTTCCATTTTCTCTTGTAAGTCTGAGTTCCAGCCTTATCTCTTCAACTAATCTCTCTTTGTTTTCCTTTTCTTAGTCAACATTTATAAAATGGATATCAAAGGCTCTTAGAGTGATTTCCCTTTATTGTGAGAAGAGGACTTGGACTACTACTCTCCAAGAGGCTTTAGTTTTGCGCCACATGCATGTGTCCATCAATAAAGAGCTTTCCAGTGTTCACTACCATGCATGGTCTCTTCCTTTTTTGCCCTGAGAGAGTTGGATGGGCCTGGAAAATGAAATGAAAGAAATTTGAATAAGATACAACAATCATTCCATGGAAAGAAATTGCAAGCAATTCCTCCCAACTACCTTCATCACAGATGCCATGAAGCATAATTACAATTCGATCACATCTTCTTAACTCTTAACTTCAATCAATTCCCAAAACCAAATGATGGCACATTGCTTCACTTCAACAATAAAAGCTTTTTCCAAGGACAAATTAATTAAATGACAAGGATGTGCTGCAAATGGCAATGACTTTTAAAAGAGGTGCATAAACAATGAGAAAGACTTACAGACTTTGCTCCTAATTTTATTTTTAATGTTTTATGATAACGATATCGTTCCCATTATTTATAGATTCTTCGTCCATTTTTTGTGTCGAACAACCAAATGACAATGACTTTATATTGAGAACCATAAACAAGGAGAAAGACTACCGAATCTCATCCATAATTTTATTTTCAAAACTTTTTTTTAACGAAATCATTACTATTATTTATAGGTTCTTAGTCCATTTTTTGTGTCCAACGGCCAAATGGCAATGACTTTATAATGAGATATATAAATAATGAGAAAGACTCACGAATTTCACCCAAAATTGTATTTCAAGATTTTTTTTATAACAATATCGTTACCATTATTTATAGGTTTCTCATCCATTTTTTGGGCCAAATAACCAAATGGCAATGACTTTATATTGAGAAGCAGAAACAAGGAGAAAGACTAACGAATTTCACCCAAAATCTTATTTTAAATTTTTTTTTTATAACAAAATCATTACCATTAGTTGTACGTTCTTGGTCCATTTTTTTGTGTCCAATGGCCAAATGGAAATGAATTTATGATGGGATATATAAACAATGAGAAAAACTCATGTAACCCCTATCTTGGTAAAGCTACCATCAGGACCCATCCAATCAACGAAAACGTTTTGCCCCATTGGTTTTGCAACGTGAAAGAATAGATAACGACTGTGGCACATATTAAAAGCTAAACAAGAAATAAAGGCACATTATATCTAATCTCAAGATCATTGCATCACACCTAATGCTAAGAGTCAAGACATTATTATAGTTTAAATTGCCAAAGGCTATTCATGTATTATGCCTGGGAAGTTAAAACACAAACTAATTGATATGAAGAACATAGTATCCAAAATCTCTTTTACAAGCATTCTTTTGTGCAAAACTTTTCTCGTGGCTAATCTAGCAATCAAAGAAATATCTAAAGGGACTATTATATGTACAGAACACACTACACAAAGTGATGGTTTCTAAAAGGAGTTGTTTCGGTTTCTTCAACACCTGCTACCAGAATTATAAACCAAACCATTACAAATCAAAAGGCAATGATATCACCTCCAATGCTTAGTCATGTCTATCAAAACTTGGGAAGTCATCGGTATTCATCATTTTCTCTGATACACTTTTGAATTCCACAGTGCTCTCCCATTATGCATTGGTAATATCACAACCAGGCAGTCCACCAAAACTAGATGAGAAGCCCAAAAGGAATACATCCTCACATTTATGAGCATTTGGCTCCACCTTGTCCATGAAGGCCTGCCCAGAACAGTGTCATGAAAGAAAGTTCATTAATGCTTTTACTAAGGTGGGAAAAAAAATCCAAACCATATCAATGCAATTTAAAATAGTAGTTGAAATCGACCAAATTGTCAAGAGGAAGTGAAACCAGAATACATGTGGATTTCATGTTCAAATTGATAAAAAGAAGCTCAGGCATATGGATTCCCATACTGACATGTTCATTAGAGTAAGGGGGCCTAACCTGCTTTGGTTTTCCGTTTATAACCTCGAGTACCCACACATCGTTGCTACTAGATTCTGCGGAAACATCCTTTTATGTTAGTTGCTCTGATAATCCATATGATGAAGTAGAAAGCGTTAAAATGTATAACAATGGAATCAGCAAAAGAGACAGAACTTTGAAAGGTAGTCAGTAGAAACCCATTCTTTTTTTTTTCTTTCTTGCTCAAAGGTAGAATTAAAAAAACCCAGGGACTCATGGTTGAGGCAATGAGAAGGTTTTAAATATTGGCTGATATACTATGAAAGTTTAGATAGCTTTCCATGTTAATTATGTCCGTCAGTGTGTCATCCTTGGCTTATCCATGTTGGTTGATACATGAATCGAAAACTTACAACCATTTTGTAGAATTATGGTTATTACCAGTGACATGAGGACGGTAGAAATGAGAAAGGTCCTGTGGGCCACCTGTTTAGGATGTGAATGTATGCATAGCTTCCAGATAATATATAGATAACAGACAAGAAAATGAGTATTCTTCTGAACAATAGAGTGAAAATGTCATTCTTTACAAATTACAAAGTACAATAATGGTTTTAGACTTTGTGCCACCAGACAAAAAGGTAAAAAGAAAAAAGAAAAAGAAAAGGAAAACATTGGAATTCAAGAACATTACAATCCCTTTATATGACATTGATAACCTCACCCTCAACAGGACTAAGAATGACAACTGTGAACAAAAAGAACCATTCAAAGGTGATGACAACTGGTTTTACAAAAAGACATATTGCAATTAACTCCAGCTTTGGTGTTATTCTGACAAATTTCTTTCCACTTTGATGGAACTGGACCCATGCCCTCATCCCTAAAGCTCTCAAACTCTAGCCTCCCATCACAAAAAAAAAAAAAAAAAAAATGAAATCAAATATGGTAGGAATTGAAAATGAGACAGTAGTAAATTTTCTTTGATGCCAAAAAGAAAGGCAAGGGGTCAATGGTACTTGTCGTCTTCTTTTGTTGGCACCAATCAATCAAGTACCCACACATAATTTCAGGTTTTCATATTAGAAAAAACAGGTGGAGCATTACAGTACAAAATTAGAAAGACATGATGGGTGCATCAGTCAAATATAAAATACATGGGTGTATTTATAATTGAATTGATATGGTGGGGACCAAATATATTCTCAGATAAGTTAGGGTGATGATGGTCATATGTATGCACACAGCAAACATCTAGATCATGAGGAGTTGCTGATGAGTAACATGAACCACACTGATTGGTAGCCATCAATGGGGATTGTTTAATGAAACAACTCAATGGTTAGAATTCAAAAGAAAAAGAGTTGATGAAGTAGAGTTAGATTCAACAACAACTCATTTGGATTTGTCATATTCAAATAGCAACAAGCACTATTAAATCCAAAAATCAATTATCATTTTGGGTGAATATCATTTGGGGTCAATACAAAAACACAAATTACATTAAACTATCAAATAAAAGAAAATCATCATGAAACATGATAGCAACATAAATAGAACTATCTCAAGCAGCCTTTTAATACGCTTGATGTTCATGTAGGATTTTGCATCTGACGGGCATCAATCGACTTATTCCTCTCTCTTTGTACTATATTGGCTATTGGCATATACTTCTAGTCATTTGAACTATGGAGAAATCAATGTATTGATCAATCATTAATATTTGGCATCATTTACCTTTTCCCTTGGACGAAGGGCCATATCATTTTTTAGCTCTGCATGCATAGTGATAGTCCAACAGTCATAACTGTGTTGAAGTCATACTGTCACCAGCCAAGTTTATTAAGTTCTTTCCTCTCCATGATTTTGGTTACTCTTGTTCAGCTATAGGAAGCTACGGAAGCTCGTGATGCAACAGTCAATGGAAATACATTATTTGACTTGGCCGGGAATGTGATATGGTACATTTTATAAATGGAAGTAAGGCTTGAACATAAATGATGAAGACGATGATGATGTGATGCATTCTTTACCTTTTCTCACAATAATGAGGGTCGGTATATCCATTTATTTAGGATTCTTTCTTTTCAAGGAAACATCTCTTATCCACAAACACATTCAATAACTGGTTGGACATGACCATGGTTCTTTGGTTTTTTTGTATATGATCTGTGCCTATGTGTGTTTCTTCCCAGAATAGTAAATGGTTGTCTTACTCTAAATATTACCTTTTTCATGTAAGATCTGTCTGTTAAAGATTTTCCTAACATTGTTCTAATATGGCCTTTTGATCTTTAATTATTCTTGGAATGATATAGGAAACTATAGGGAAATTAGATCCTAGCAAGAAGATTGTTATTTATTGTATTCAGCAGCATCTAAAAACTAGGATTTTGTTGAAACAATCCAGAAAAAGCAGACTTTGTTTGGTGTGGCTCATGACCTCACCACGTACATACTCAGCTATTTTACTAGCTTTTGAGCAAACATGATTCCTCATATGGTGTTGTTAAAAAATGCACCTGGATTTCAATTATAGTATACTGTTAAAGATTTACAAGTGGATTTTCTTGGTTTTTCCTAATAAGGATCTGAAGTTAGAGAAGCTGTTGATTGCCTCGAGAGATTAAAGCATTGGGAGCTCTTAATTTCAAATTTGTTTGGAAAAACAATCCATGGTCTTCTGAATTCTTTGATTCATGTTAATTCATTTTTTTTTTCTGATCTTTCCAAATTAGAATCTCCTGTCGTCAATACGTACCGCAAGAAAGTTATTTAGACCTCTAATTTCTACCCTCAACTCATCCACTCTAAGTTGTAGATGGGACTGTCGAAAAAACTAAAAAGGCCCCCAGTTTGGTTTAAAATAGGCAAGCAAGAACGGTTCGTTTAGATTGTTGTAGAAGCTAAATTGCTATATTTCTTTCTCATTTCTGCCTCTATCATTAGGCTGCACCGGTTCATAAGTTGGTTAAAACCCTCATCAAATCAATTGATCAATGAAAACAGGGCTGTTATATTGAAAATTTATTAAAAAATAAAAGGAGGATTAACAATGAAGATTGGAGTTTTAATTCCAGTAGAACAATAAAGACCAGACTCCATCCTCTAACACAACATACACTCAGAAACTAATTCAGATTGCTTCATGGCCATGCATATTTCCTGTGCATTAATGAAAACATTTTACTTCAATAAAAAATAAAAAATCAGAATTTATCAATCAAAACCGTAGCATGCTTACAAACAGTTGCAAATCTAACGCCATAAACAGATTCCTTATCTAGAAATAGAGTCATAGATCCATCAAAGCTTACCGATTACCAGCTATAACTCATCACATATCAAAATAGAAAGATAATGGGAAAGGCTTAAGTGATTTTGAATTGAAGAAGAGAAACCACATCAGCCCCAAAAACTTGCACCATCTTCATCTTCCTCCCAGCGACAGAGACAGCAAAAGGGAGAAGGAGAAGTAAGATGGCGAGAAGGAGGGAAACAGAGAGCAGGGAGCGGGAGAGGGAGAAAGAGTAAAAAAGGCGGGAGAGGAAGAAAGAGATCGTGGGGGGAAGAAGGAAGAAAAGGGCTGGGCAGGAATGGGGAAGGAAGACTGGATGTGGGGAATGAGAAACGATTTGGGATGTAAAGATGACGATGTCGTCCACAGCCGGGGTAAACTTGTCCAAAAATATAGTACGAACACTGAAATTGTTGTTTTTTTGTATTTGTAACTGATTTTGGCTAATCCAGGTTTACAAACAATTATTTGGTAAAAATCCCTATATAATCCAACCCTCCATCCAATTATCCAATTCATTTGGCTGAGTGACTCAATTGCATTAATCAAAACATGGCAGGCAGGATGTGGCTTTTCCTAAGCCTCCTGCCTTTGATTTTTTGAGCACTGGAATTATGAGGATAATTCTCACAGGGAAAAACCGTAGGCTCGTCTTCAAGCTCTACTGAGTTAGGCAACTCAACCGAGTCTGAACCAGTCTACGGTCAAAATTGGTCGAACTTGCTTGACTCGCCCTATTAGTAGGGTGTTGAGTTAAGTCCACACGGCGCAATAAAATCTTGCTTTTCCAATGTCCACAAGCTTTCAAGGTTGCATTCTAAGGTTCATTTGCAACAGTCCACTGTATAGAAATCTTAACTGAGTTGCTCAACATTTGAAACTTTTTCCTTGTAATCAGGTCAGACTCAGCTTAGTTGCTTGACTCAGTGGCCTGTTTGAGTTTTCAAAGTTTTGAAACTATGGAAGGCACACCATTCATCAAGGACTAGTTGGACCATTTGTCGCACTCATGCCTACGCTGGCCCCATGCGTGTCATCAAAACAAAAACAAAGTTAAATAACTGGGAAACTTGACTCAGATGACCAAGTTTAGCTACTCAGGCAAGTCTGGCTGAGTGCTCAGCCAAACTTGGTGAGACACCCAACTCAGACTTACAGAGCCAAATTGACTAAGACAAATCGGGGTGGGGCGAAACACTTTTTAACTATAGTCCAAATACTTGTGGCCTCTTAAGAATGGCATTATTGTCAGCAAGAAACAGTGAAGAGAGAGAGAGAGAGAACCGCAAATCCTAAATATTTACCATCTTCATGGCCACTGGCTGTTCATCATCTGCTAAAGCGGACCAAAAATAAATGCCCACGATCAACCGGTTGGTGCAGTCAGCACTGTAGCCCATCAACAGGACTCCCATCCCATGTCTCATGATACATCATATAACTAACAGTGAAGTCATGGCAATCCACAAATGGGGCAGCACTTTTCAATTGAACTTGGACTATCCAAGTGAAGAACTTCACATTGTTTTTTATTTTATTTTATTTTATTTTTTCCCGAGTATAATCAAAAGAATGTGGTGTTCATACACAGATCAGAACATTAAAAAAAAAAGATATAAGAAATACGCAAGTGAATCAAACCTTCCCAGAGTGTTCAAGTTGATCCATCCAGGTTACCAAGTGCGTCTCAGTTATACACCAGTCATATTTCCAGATTATGGTATCAAACCCAGATCACAGCCCTTTCTTAAAAAGCAAAAAATTGAATAAAAATATACTTGTTGTAGAAGATACCGCAAAAGAGAATCAATCAATGTGTGGGAAAGATCGGGCCAATTAGTAAGACAGATCGGTCTACAAGCTTAAATTTTGCAACCTAAGAGGTTGTAGGTTTAGTCACAGCTAACCCACCAAAGCAGCACACATAAATGATGCAACTGGAAAACTATATCTAGACAGTTTTATAAGTATGAGGTTAGGAGTTCGAATGAACTGAGAGCTCAGAGGGCCTCCTGAATGAGTTTCTCTGTGAGCTCCTTGGGAAGTCCCATCACACTGTCAGCTGTTCCAACCTGTACAACCACAATAGTTGCATGTTATACAGTCCACATATTTTAAGCAGCTTAAAGCAGTGCTGGGAGTCATGGAGAAAAGCCACATGCACCGGTCACAGGGAGAAAGAAACTAACCACTGCTTCAACAAAGCGAGATATCAATGGATTCTCAAGCAGTAAGCCACCTGCAACATGAAGCACAACTCCCTCCTCAATCTGAACCAAAAAGCCATTCGTCAGTGGATGCAAGTAGTACATGTAGCCAAAGCATGTGTGTGAAAGCTTACCAATTCTTCAATGACCTCATCTGGTATGTCGTGGAAATGGACCTGCAGGGCATCACAAGTGTTTCCTTTATAGCTACTAACAAATGTGTCTTTAAAAATAAAACCTGAGTTTCTCCATTGAAACTAACAAACACATATGAATAAAAATAAAAATAAAAACTAGAGTCAAAGAATCACAATCCTTGACTAAATACTCAAAAGAAAGCTACTCATAGAAGCCCTACGACACTGTTGTTACAAACCCCATGCTTTTTCCAGCCCATATCTGATGTTTTAATCCGAATGCTGTAACTTGAGTTCCATTCAAGAGCAACCATAAATATCGGTGTTGTTCACCCAAAAATTGACCAATGAAGAAATTCACAATTGGATTGGAAATGTGCATTAATCCCGTTTTCATTGATGCCATGAGGGTGATAATATTGCAACTAAGATCCTAAGATTCGTAAACTCTACACATTTCAAATTAAGGTATACACTGTATGTTGATCATCCAAAAACATAAGACGACGATAACAACAACAACTGCATTTCGATCTATATTACAAGTGAAAATGACTGCTAACTTGCGAGACTTCTCTGGCGAACCACGCATGCATTTCCACCTTAATTGAGAGGGAGTCTGAAACACTAGCCCTTTTTTTTTTTCTTTGAATGGTTGCAAAATTTTGTATTTACTTAGCCAGATTTTTGTATTTACTTATTTCCAAGTTATGGATATAGATTTTTAAGTTTTGCGGAGACAATTCTAACCATGCTGCATGACAGCAGTTTGAAAAATAGCCTACATGTTAAAGTAAAAACTCGCAAGTATGAATGGAACTTGGCCATGGTAATTTGATTTGGCCTAACCCTGAGTAACAAAGCCAAATTCTTATCTGTTGTTATATCTAGGGAATTTTCCTTTTTTTTTTCCTTCTGTTTTTAACCAAGCCTCCGACCTGAGTAGAGGCAATTTTATATTTACATAGCTTGGATGGTTCTACAATGAAAAAAGAGACGAGGTTTAAGAGTCAAATCTGAGAGAACACTATTCACAAGTCATACGAATATCAAACCTCGGCTTTGTCCCATGCTCCTCTTCTAACACCCGTCTTAAGGTTGGTAACTAGTACAGATCCCACTGTTGAAGTATGGCTCCCAGAATAGCCTACAAGGTAAAAACTATATCAAAGTATCACACATCTCATTGAACATCAGTACATCACATTTATCTAAGCATTTTAATGAAAGACAGAAAATCTAATAAACAAACCTTTGACAAACAAGCGTGCTTCATCCTTGCTGGATGGCTTTTCTCGAATTACCCCTTCATAGACCACCACCTTTAAATTAAATAAATTTAGTACCAAGACATAAACATCAATGCCACCAACCATCTTTTGGTTTATACACAAAGATGGTCTATAAAATATGCATTCAAGAAATAAAATGATTCATTTTAGATATAACGACTATAGTCATAATCACGATATTAGTTGCATATGTTGTTTGCTGGTGATGGGATACTTAGGAGGAAGGCATGGAAGACAATGGATTGAAAATTAGCATATAAAACACACAAAATATGGAGGGTAATTTTGGTGAATGGGGGAGTCGAGAAGATGAATGGGTCAAAATTGAAAATAACTTAGTACCATAGTGTGATAACTTTCAATATCTAGGAGCAAACCTAGAACAAAATGGAGGATGTTGAATATAGCAAATAGGATCAGTGCAAAGTTGATGAATTAAAGACAAGCTAGTGGAGTGAAGATTATCGAGTTTCACTTGAATTAAAGGGGCGTTTTTTAAAACAGTCACATCAAGATGATGAATTTAAAGGTCTTCAAATCCAATGACTGGCCCATACACTCCTTTGCAAGTGCATCCATATCAACATCAGCCTCCCTACAACTCTCCAATTGTGAATTCAATGAATGTGATTCCCCTCATTTTGGTCCAAATCAGTTCTTCAGATGGATTGTTTTGTATTACTAAAAGAAAAGCTTGTTAAATTTGTGGAATCAACTCTCTCTCTCTCTATATATATATGTATGTATGAGAGATGTTCCAATGAGAGATATCTCTTACCTTACTATGAGAGATTGTGTGGGGGCCCTCACATCCATATCCAATGCCAACAACTTAAATGTGAGGGTCCCCAACCCATATCTCTCATATAAGGTGAGAGACATCTCTCATAGGAGCATCTCTCTCTCTCTCTCTCTATATATATATATATATATATCTCATCTTATATGAGAGATTGGGTGGGGTCCCTCACATTCATATCCAATGCCAATAACTTAAATGTGAGGGCCCCCACCCCTATCTCTCATATAAGGTGAGAGATATCTCATATATATATATATATATATATATCCATAGTTAGTAAGATTGGATTATCTTCTTTTTTTTTTATCGGTATAGGATTACCTTTAATTGGTAAAGAATTCTTTTTATTAAATTAATAACTGCACAAAAAGGTATAAAAAAAAAAACCATAACAACGTAAGAGTCGCATGCTGTATGAGCTACAACCAACCCAAAATATATCCCTTCATCCACACACAGCTAAGTTCAGACAGGTCATGTGCATCCTCTTCGCCAAACTGTTAACCTCATTACCCACCCTGCCAATACGTTGAACTTCACAACCATTATCTTTCTATTTCATCCACATCTGCCTAAAGGGTAAACAAGAAAAAAAAAAAATAGGATTCTTTCTTCCTTGACACCCATTTGATGGCATTTCTAGAATCACTCCCTATTATCAACTTTTCTGTAGAGTTATTGTTGAAAATATTCCAAGACTCCCCTAGCTCCATAATTTCCGCTTCTTTGACTCTTTAACACTCATTGGGCTTGAGGAACTGCAAAGATTTTCTCCTTTGTCGTCTTGTAAGATAGGAATTATGGACTCAGACTATTTAAGAGTTACATAGTAGAAGTGTAGACCTCTCTAGTCTGGCCCCAGATTAAGATTAATGGGATATGATTAATATGAAGAAGATGAAGACTAAGGCTAAAAAAGAGGATAATCATAATTACACTAATTTAATCAATCAGTAAATACTAGTCCAAGAAATTAAAAATCAAATTCTCAAGTACAGGTCTATAAAAATATTTTGTAATGTTAATTCATAATTGTGGAACCCGCACCAAGTGCAGGTGCAAGGAGGCATACTGTCCATTATGGAGGGGTACAGGGTCTGAGCTGATGACAAAATCCCTAGGTACACCCATAATCACCAGCTGGCCACTTTGGAAGCATCACATCACATCTTAAACCATAATTTATTCATAACATAAACACAATAATAGAATACCAATTAATGATGCTATTATGCACAACCAAAATGGTGTTCTTAGGTTCCCCTTGAAGTAAAAGACTATCAGAAGGCAGAAGGCATGGTTATTTGAAAAGCCCTGAGATCTTTTCAAGAAAGGTCTTTATTGAGTGGGGATACTAGTAGTCCAATTGTGTGGGCCAGTGGACTTAAGAAAGATATTTATTGAAACTGGCATTGCATTTGAATGAAGATCTGCTTACAAGGTTATTATTTAACTTTACCCATGTTAAGAGGACAACTAACATGTTTTAGATTGGTAGGCAAAGCATTTTGTGTGGGTACGCAATATCTGTAGCATAAGCTTGTTGGACCCATGTTGCCCATGTTGATGTAGCCTTTGTTGGACTTGGACCCATGTTGCTGATGTTGATGTAGCCTACCTTAGTCCTTGAAACATTTTTAGCATACATTTGTAATTTTTGTTTCTTCATTAAGAAAATATCTCATTATCTTTATGGACACCTACATGTATCATACATGGAGTTTGGGAAGGATAGTGAGCTTCGCAAAACCCAGAGCCACATAAAGGTTACAGGCCCGCTTTATGTGTTGGCAATTGTTCAAGCTTTGGCACGGCATGCTTGGGGATGTCATTCTGACAAAGGCCAGATCCAGACTACAACAACTTTGACAGAACTTATCAACTGGAGAAATCCCCTTGAAGCTTATTCCCAAGATATAAAAAAATAATAATAATAATAAATAATCAGACACACACAAAAATCTAGAAGATTACAGTTCAATCCTGGTTGATATTTCTTCCCCAACTCCAAAGTTCAAACAACGCTCTTACAATTGGGCATTAACTCTACAAGATAATAATATTTTCACAAAACCGAGAGCTATGGATTTTCAACCCTCTCATTGTGTATATATGCTTTTTCATAAAGAAAACACTAATAGTAATGTCAACCATCAAATCAACATAGATATGTTTAATCATGACCATTCAAACAAAACAAAAAAATGGGACTAAAATAAGATAAATTCGTCACTATCCTATGTTCTATTAGAAAATGGGCCACAACTTTCTCAAAGGATATATTGCACAAACTTGAACTCATTGGAAAGCTAATTCAATAACCCAGTGGCTTCCTTACCGCACCACATATTCACATTCCTAGATGAAGATTTGATGGATAATCTCTTATTGTTTCTCATTTCCTCTTGTATCATCATTTTGTTCTTTTACTAGTGAAAGTTGTTGCTTTCAATAAAAAAGCATTATCCAAAACAATTTTGAACAGAACAATGCATCTTTGAACAAGTAGTTTAATATATTATAGGTATAATTAAGAGAAATAACTAAGAAGGGATTGACAAATGACACATACTTGGTCAGCGGTAATCAAGAGCGTTGGTTCAATATCATTCTTGTAATCAGTAATTTGGAGTTTTGAGATGATGGCATCGGCCTGGAAAGATATTCAACCATGTGAGGGACTTAAAAATCAAAACAATCCATGATACAATAACTTGAACAATGATGAGAGGATCATATAAAGTTATATAACACATCAACATCAAACATAGGAATGAAGCGAAAAATAAATCATCAATCATTCACACTGTTATTAAACAAAGAAAGTGAAAGCCAGAAGTAAGAGATTATTTTAGTTCTATGTAAGAAAGAATCCATCCTGTATCCATAGATGAGTTTTGTGGTGACCAGTCATTGTTCCATAGAACATTGAAAAGACCCACCTTTGCTTCAGCCAGAGCCATTACCAACTCTTCAGGCTTTTCCCTTCGAATGCCTTTTTCATCAATGTCTGCACTCTAAAGCATCTTCCAAGTCAACTTTCTGAAGTCATAAGTGTAAATTGAAAGACTTGGTGGTTGAAAACGAACCATAAGTGTAAATTGATATCCCATCTCTGCTAAAAGTTGTCGACGAGGCATTGATGATGATCCCAAGATCAGCTGCATCACCAATCATTGTAACAAAGCGTCAGATTAGTTATGTTCCTTTGCAGGCCTCACCAATTTCAAAATTTTCAACCCCCCAAACCAAAACCCCACTTCTACAGTTTTGGGAAGTCCAGGAATTCATTTCATTCACATGATGCAAACGCAACCCAAAATCCTCCCTTGATGTTAGGGTAGGATTTGGAATCAAACATCCAAAACCATTTACTTTACCACAACCATTTACTTTACTCCATTCTTTATCTATGCACAAAAGAGGAAAGAGCCGAGATAAGAGAGAGAGAGAGAGAGAGAGAGAGAGAGAGAGAGAGAAGTAAACTGTGAAAAACCTTGAAAGGAGGAGGAGGAGGATTGGGTGGTGTCATCTTTTCTGGGGTTTCTTTCTCCGGCATTTCTGAAGCAGAGAGACTGAGACTGACGCCACACGCGACAGAACGGGGGAGACTACACTTTGTGAAGAAGTGATTAGTGTGGGGTCCGAACCAACCCTGAGGGCTTTTTTGACAACTCTATTAATTGAGTCACTAGGATAAAGCCCCAATATTTTTTTTTTCAAAAAAAAAAAAGTTATGATAAAAAGTACTATAATTCAAAATTTTCATCATAGTTTAAAAAAATTAATAATAATAACTTCTTTTCTCTACTGCAAGATAAAAAAAGCTCCACAATAAATACAAAAGTGAAAAAGGGTTCCATAATAAATAGATAAAAATAAAATATCATCATAACCTACTTATATTTTAATTCTTTTTTTAAAATAATCTTTGCTTCTCAACTCCATTAGTAAAGCCCCCAAATAGGCCTGGAGAGGCTTTACTACTATAATTGAATGAAGTAAGATTATTTTGAAATCAAAAATAAAATATAAGTGGGTTATGATGACATTTTATTTTTACTTACTTGTAATGAAATCTTGTTTTACTTTTTGTATTGGGCATTGGAGGTTTTTTCTTTATCATCTAGTAGATAAAGGGTGTTAATTTTTTACTTTTTAAAAAAAATATGGTGAAAATTTTAAATTAAAATGCATTTAATGTGATTTTTTTTTAGAAATAAGAACTTTATTTTACTTAACTTTATTAATAGAGTTGACAAACAAGGTTTAAATAGGCATGTATGATATGAATTAGGAGCATTTAAAGTTTTTCCACTGTGACCGTAAATGGACTAATCATATCTGTCATGTCACTTTGGACAACTCTTATTTAATGAATATCGGATCTCGATTGGTCTACTCACGGTCACGGTAGAAAAATCCTAGTAGGATCGGATTCGTATTATACGTGTTATGCAAGGTTAGTTCGGACCCGCACACTTACACTCGTATGTTCAATTAACGGCTGGATTAGATCATCTCTTTCTCTCTACTCTGTCCCCTAGTCGTGAAACATCGAGGGTCTTCCCGGCTCCAGCAATTAACACACACACCCCGACTAAAACATCCAAAATCCAAACCCACCACCTTCTTTCTTTCTCAAAAAGAAGAAGCTCACCAAATCCATCTCCCTCAGGTATGGAGCCAATAAACCTCTTCTTGTTTGCCAATCTCTTGTGATTAGTTTGTAGTTTCCAGAATGATTAGATAGCAATTGGGTAATGGTTGGAAACCCCCTATAGGATGGTTTAGATGACTTTTTTAGATGGTCAAAGAAGGGATATGGGTTTAAAAATTCCATTCTTGGACCTTCAAAGAGATGAATTTTTGGTTTGGGTGAGGCCTTAAAGAGGTTTTGACATTGGTTCATATGGGTCTGTGGGTCTTTTTTTGGTGATTCAGACAAGTTCATGGTGTGGGGGGTTCGATTTAATGTGAGAAAGTTGCAAGTGCAGTTGTTATTGGATATGACATGGTTGGGAAAATTCATTACAAAGTGAGCACAAGGAATGATGGGTGAATTTGAGGCACCTGCTAGAGAATAGATATTGATGATGATTGGCTGAAGTGTGCTGGTTTCAAAATTTCTTATAGATTGTTCTCTCATTAGAATCATGTGGGGCTTGATTTTTCGTCGCCTATAAATTATTTTTCTTCCTAATTGATTTGGCTGGACACTGATAGATTTTGATGTTTTTCGTCGTTTGAAGTGTTTTGTGTATGACTTGAGATTTTGTTGTCCTTTATCAGGTCTCGTTTTGAGATTCTTACTGAGATTGGGGTGATGCAATGTTTTGTTAGTTTTGGGTGGATGTTAATTTTTTTCTAAATTGTAGCCTTTTCTAATCGTTATGTATTGAGCTTTTGGCATAATTAGTGTTTGAATTTGATTATGATTTTAGCTATTTGGATGCCACTCTTGAATTCCTTAGTTGTAGTCATTGCATTCATCATGACGGTAGCCTTACCCAATCAATCTGGGTTCAACTTCACAAGTTATACTTTTTCATTGAACCATGTTCGAAGTCATTTTTCTTGTTACTCTGTACTTTATCATGCCTTTCCTCATTGCTGAACTGAAGATCTTTATTGGTCTCCTTTTTTTTTAAATTACTTGGAGGTTGCATCTCTAACCTTCCAATACAATAAACAAAGGTTGTTTCTTGTCTTTTGTTTACGTGTCCAAACCATTACAAGCGACATTCCTTGAATTTTTCTTCAGTTGCAGCTACTCCTAAGTCGTAAGTTTCATATTATGTACTTGGAAGAGGATCCCCTGTTTGGACCAAACAGGGAAACCCTGTTTGGACCACCCAGGGGGTGCCACATATGGGGGAGATGTCATATCAATGACATCTCCTCTCCTCCAACTTAAAAAAAAAAATTTGCTTGTGATGTGGATCTCCTTCATTGGTCCAAACAGGGTTTCCCTGTTTGGACCAAACAGGGGATCCTGATCCTATGTACTTACTCATGTTTCTGTCCTTTCTTGTAACTCCTCATATCATTGTAGGGTTGGTTTGGCCTGCATTGGTAGGGCATAACTTTTAGCCTACAAACCGGGGCTCAGATGCTGGCAGTAATGGGTTTCTTTTTGGGGCATCGAAAATCTGTCGTAGTTAATCAGACATTTAAGCATATCTTCTTATTGGATCTTGTATGGAGCAAACCTAGAGTTGAAGACACTTTTCAATTGGCAGCAACTCATTTCTTTATTACACAAAATTCTCTAGCTGATAGCCAGATCCTATCTCTTTTTGAGAACATGTATCCTTAGAAAAGAACTCATTGCTTGATCACACTCAAGAAACCACTCAGATATTTTGACACTAGAAAATGTGTGGGTAGCAGTGTTAATGGTGTTATCACTGTGATCATAGTGATATTCAAGCACATGTCCTTTTTTTTTTTTTTTTTTGGGTTGGGGGGGTGTTTATGAAGGCGGTGTCACAAAGGGTTTTTTTTTTTTTTTTTAGTTTGCTGCATTGGGGACTCTAGCTCACGTGCTCTTAAGCACACCTATGTCCCTAACCAATTGAGTAGCATGGGGATGTCACAATCACAGAGGTGTTTTATTTATGGTTTCATTTCTTTTTTCAGTGTACTTGCCAATAGTTTTTCAGGTTTCTATCCCTTTTTTTCCTCCTCTTTTCAGATTGTTTTTAAAAAACATTAACTTATTAAAATAATTGTGCGGAGAATCCAGCTGGTTTATGTGTTAAAGGTCCGTATAACTGATGGGATGAAGTTCTGTTGTTCTTTTTGTTGATGTTGTTGTTGTTGATGATGATGATGACTGCATGGTGAGAGATAGACTCTCATCTTATGACTCTCACTTTTTTTTTATAAGAAATAAATTACATTGCTGCTAAATGCCATTAGGAAGCTCTTAGCTACGGATGATTCATCTTATCCTTCTTTCAGTCAATTTATCCATTAGTCTTTCTGTAGTAATAATACTGTATGTCATCATGTACTGTAGTACTATGACTGTTAAATCTCATTGGCTCCACTGAAAGATCAAAAGCCTCTTGAATTTTTTTTCTTTTTACTTTTTTTTGTATATACATTTGAAAGCTAGAAAATAGGAGTAGACAAATTTTAGAATGCAGAATGAAACATGAGAAAATGTAGAAAGTAATTGCATGTAAGAATTCATGTATAGGTCGTTATTGTACTTAAATATTTAATACAATTAAATACTGTAATAAGTTATATAATGTAGGATTACATCAATAATTTGAAAATATGCAAGACTAAATAGAAATAAACTGAAAACAGTATTTATAAGTGAAAGCACTGAAATGTCACAATTATATGGAATACAACAATTGATGACACAGTGGAAGGTGCTTACAAGTCACAATTGCAACCTTGAGGTTGCAGGTTCAAGTCAAGTTAAAAAGAAGTAGCACTGGACGTCTAAATAGTGAACAATGAGATGGATTTGAAAATATACGATAGTAAATATAAATAAATTGAAAACAGTATTTATAAGTAAAAGCACTGAAATGTCAAAATTATATGGAATACAACAATTGATGGCACAGTGGAAAGTGCTCACAATTGCAACCTTGAGGTTGCAGGTTCAAGTCATGTTAAAAAAGAAGCACTGGATGTCTAAATAGTGAACAATAAGATGGATTATAAACCTCTACAACGGTGCATGTGTCGCCATACTATAGAATATGGAGGGGTAAGATGACTGATAAGTCTCTGTACCAGTGATATGTTCATAAGACATGTTTTATTGAATGCTTTATGCTTTAGTTTAGTATCTGGTAGAGGAATACATGCAAAAGAAAATTTATCTTCAATTGCTTCAAGTGTTGAGTTGCATGCCTTTGGTGGATGGGTGTTGGGTTGTTTAATTATTGGATTGTAATGGTTGAGCTTTCCCTTGGGGTGAGGCTTACAGCCTTCCACACCTTTTCAAACATTGGGCTGACCTTATCGATATTTTTATGTGTTGGCATGTGACAAGTATAGCAAATATCTATGGCCGTTGTTATGAAACCACTGTAAGTTAGTAATTCCATGTCCCTATTTCGCATTGATTTTGGCCTTCATCTTAAGTATTTACTATTTAGACTGATCTTTGTGTTGGTAATGGTCTTTTGTGTCTGCTGAAGAAAATACATTTGATTATTTGTTCCTGTCTGCCGCTTCATGTAGGAGGTTTGTCTTGTATGATCAACTGCTAGTTATCTCATTTTTTTTTTCCTCTCTCTTTTGGGTATATTCTCACCAGCATTTAAATCTCCACTAGAAGCAAAGCTAAATTTTAGCCAGTGGTTGCTGTGCTGGCTTTTGAACTACTGTTTTATGAGTTACTACATTGCCAAGGGTCTTTTGTGCTTGTTTGAATCTGAAGCCCAGTCTTATGTTATTTCATACATGCTTTATTCCATCAATCAAATTTATTTAATCTGTTGCCAAAAGAGCATGAATTAGAAGGCTATTGGATTTTTAGTAATATGTCAAGTGGTCAACATATTTCAGTATTTTACATGGAAGTCCCATATTATGAATCTTACATTTTTTAATCTGGTGATTTAAATTGACATGTGGCCCTACAATATCTTCTTATCTTCATGTTCTTAGAGCCCCTATCACTTATTGTTTAGAACTACCCAACACCCCACCCCCCAAAAAAAAAAAAAAAAACACCATTGAAAAATTGGCATCCACAGGATTTACTCTGTTTTCCCACAATCCCACCTAACATCTGCTCATGATGGATTCAGGTCGAGGAACTCACTCAAAGGACTGACTTCCAATTCCAATTATTTAATTGTTTTAATAAGCTGTTTTTATAATTTGAGAGTTTTAAGCTAGACTATTTCTGTTCTTTTGTCATCCTGCCTTTTTTTTTAACAATAATCCTGGCATTGATATTGCATAATTTCATCCAGTTAGCAAAGTTGTGTAGCTAGAATTTGATCAGCCTTTTCACGTAGAAATGTTAGCAGATGTTCTATGGACTTCTTGCAAACACCCTGAGCTACCACTTTTAAGGGCTTTGAAGAAACACCACCCTACCCTCAGTCAATTACACCATTGTTAACTTTTGCTTAGTTGGTGGGCCTAATTTGGTGAGTTAGTTTTCCTGTATTACTCTATCCAATATGTGCACTTCCATCTTCTAAAAACTGATGTCCGATGAGAACTGTTTTCAAATGTGATTGTTGACAGTGTCAATGCAAATTGGCATTTATCTAGGTGCATTTTCCCATGTTTAGTTATATTATAATATTACTTTGCAACATAATATGATTGGATGTGTCAGGACGTTGTCTTACTGTTATTAACATGTTGGAAACTGATGGTGGTGTTTGTATCTAGGTGAAATAGCTTTGCAAGGGAGTAAATATTTTCCATTTTTGTTTGTAATATGACTGGTTTCATATTAATTATGGTCGTGCTCTGTAGGATAGGAAACATCATTTAGGATGGAGTCCCAGAAAAATCAATCTGAATCAAAGCTGCCATCATCTTCTACAAACCCTGCCATTACATCTTGCCGGAAAAAGAAATCAGAAGGTGCCAGTTTCATAGCTGATCTGAGGGACCACATTGATGAATTCGTTCATGCTTCTATGGACGAACACAAAACATGCTTCAAGAAGACCATTGAAAAGGTCGGTAACTTTTGCATTCCTGTCGCACAATTACATCAGGAATCAAGTGCATATGTTTGACCCTGCCTGCCTAATCCAATTCATTTTTATAATATCTGGTCTATTTCAGATGTTTGGGATGTCAAAGGTCGTAACCGAGAGAAGTTCTGCTCTCAATGAAGTTGAAAGTTCCCTGCCCCTTCGAACCGTGTCTGATTAAATTCTGGGAAGATAATGGACCATGCTTGAGTGTGATCTAAAGTTAGATACCCGGTCACATGTACTCGTGTTTGATCCTGTTAGTTACAGCTGTTTACCCTTTTGATAGTTTCTTGCACATCGTTTGTCAAACCATGTAAATGTATGCATCCATGTAGACTTTGATCATGGCTGCTGAACTTCTCCTAGACATGGGTTTCAGATTTTGGTTTTACATTTGACAAATCATAAAATGCGAAGTTTTCTTTATCTTGGCATCATCGTTAGGATTTTGGAATGCAATGGGGAATGGAACAGTTGATTGATGTACAAATGAGAGGGTGCTCTTTATTACAAGAGAAGAGTGTTCTTTTCATTGCTTCTCAGGAAAGAAAAAGGAAAATCTTTTTTTTTTTTTTAAATCAAGGGATGCTGGATTTTTGATGTGTTCTCTCCCCTCATATTTTCTGGTTGTAAGCAGCATTTATTTGCTGTTCATAGACCAAGCCTTGTGGCCGGTTAGGTGCAAAGAATGAAGTTGGGCCAGGCGTGGGTAGGGCCAGTCTGAGCCTAAGATGACATTGGGTTAGATTTAAGCTTTAATTTTATAGGCTTGGGCTTAATTTTGCCCTAATGGTTAAATGGGCTGGGCCTGTATATATCCTTAAAGGCTTGACTATTGGCTCAGCCTGGTCAAACATTTAACACAATTGCGGTATAAGCTGGGCCTGTGTCTAGTTTACAGGCCAGCTGGGGACAATGGGGGTGCTTTTAGAGGCCTGGAAATTAAATTGACTAGGCTTCACTTTGATCCATACTGGGCTGGCATGTCTCCAGGCTAGGCTTATTCGGCCTGCAAATGTAGGCCTGGTTTGATGTTATATTGCTTGAAATGGCCTGGATCCTTTCTTGAGCTTGTCCTTGCTGCAAGAATTTTGTGGAAATTAGTAGAGACTGACCATTTTCAAGTAGTGCAACAAGACAGGCCCAAGTTTAAGTGCTTTGCCTGCAGAACTTGGCCCTAGCACTGGGCACAGGAACCTGATGCATGACAAGAGCCCGAGGCACAGTTGGTAGGTGATCAGTTTCACAACAAGAAGGTTGTGGTTTTCTATAACTTTAATTACCTGTGACTCTGGTTAGCTTATATTTGGTTATAGATTAAAAAATAAAAAAGACTGGCTACTTGGCCTAACCCAAACTCAAATGATTCCTTCATTTACCCATAAACTGGGTGCTGATAACTCTGTTCATGAGGGATCAGAGGGTTCTGCTGGATACTGGAGCCTTATCGGTAAGACTTTTTGGAAGCCCAACTTGACTCAATGTCCAACCCATCAAACTCAACATGAAGGCCCAATTCTCTCTTCCTTTTTTCTTTTTTTTTGGTAATCCAGTTAAGGGGCTGGGACCCATGAGACTTGCAGGTGATGGGAACTCGCACGAGCGAGGAGACTGCAATTCACACATGCGAAGGGACACAACTTACATGGGGGGCAGGGGTAAGGGCGTCGACCTTCTAATGAGAATTGCCGCTCCTTACCACTTGAGTGAAAAGCCCTTGTCAATGATTATACAATTGGAGCAAAAAAGAGTGAGCAGCAAAGAAATGCTGATTATACAATGGGACCAAAAAACCTGTCTGCCTAAGAACCTGCAAATGTAAAGTGCAGGGACGAAGAAGAGGAAAAAAAATTCAAACTCGAACAGCCAAACATCTGGATTTCAGGTTATGGCTCTCAGGTGTGTTCTGTCAACACCACTGATGAGTATCCCCACATGTAATAATAGAAAATCTTGTAAATACAGTTAAATTACATTAAGTATATAAGACACAGACTTTTCTAGCTATATCATTTATTTGGTTTGTTTGTTTGTTTGTTTTTTTTTTTTTTTTTAATTTATTTATTTGGTTTGTTGTGGTTTGTTGTTAGATTGGGTAATTTCCATACTGCTTTAGTGAAAGGAGGTTGGTGGTTCATCTGGTTCTGTCACAGTACTGCCTTTAATAAATTAGTTGAAACCTTTAGGGCTCTTTTACTTGCAAGAAAAATCTCATACTTGTAATGAATTTAATCTATATTTAGCTTAAACTTTCGTCTTGAGTGTCATGCGTGATAACGCAGGTTCGAGACCTGTGAGTAGTTATTTTGTGTAAAATTACCAAAGGTTAAATTTGTCTCCAGTCTAAACCCTCCTAGGACCTTACTTTGGTAGGACCGCACTGGGTGATGATGACCTTTTTAGCTTAAATTAACTTTTAAAGTTTAATGAATAATGATTTTTTCTTATGAAAATTCAATGGTCATATATATATATATATTGGAAAATTTCAACTCAACTTATCATTAGTCAACATCGAAATCACATCTAAAAGTAATAAAAGCACTATCAAATCAATTGATAAAATACATTCAATTTGAATCAAAGGGACTTATAGATCTTCACCTTTAATCCTTCTTTACCCTGTTGGTAGAAACTCATTTACTACAAAAATCGTAAGTCCTGCATGGATGTGGAGAAAGCAAGCAAAGAAATCTTTTGATTTATGAATATGTAGCATTTTAGAATTTCTATAGCTCAGTTGAAATTTGAACTAATGGCAAATTTCTTCACCTTCTCTTCACCCCCTATTCTCTACATCCAAATTAGCCCTAAGACCATAAAAAGAAGAATGACCCATTAGTGTTTGCCCATGTTTGAAACCCAACTGGTAATTTTGGAGGATGCCATGAACAGGTGGCCCAATGTGTAAACCAGAGGCACCACTTTTAATGCCTGCACATTTTCATGCCTTGAGAATTGAGTGGAAGAACAGAACAAAGATTTCTCTAAGCTACCACTTCATTTGCTACATTTAATGTCGGCAAGTCCTTCTGCTTTTAAGTTAAAGAAACATACCACCTCAGTGGTCAATTCCAACAAACCGCCCCATTTAGACTTGAAATTCCAACCCATCTTTTCTTCTCCTTAATGACAAAATCATCAGTAATTTAATATTGGGGTTTAGTATCTCAAATCAATGAATTCATCTACTTAGTGAGGTCAGATGCTGGCTGTGATGTTACATCTTATCCGTGCATCAGATATTTGGTGGAATGGAAATAACTCAGGACTGGGTCATGTTTTATTTGTAAATATAGACGTGCATGGATTTTCCATATAGGTGGCCGTTATCCTCTAGGGCACGTTTGTGTAGAGGTGACTTCTACGGAAAGATGAAATTGCCACGTTAGTAAATTTTTAGGGTTTTTGAAATACATCAGAAAAGGATTTCTGAGGAAGTTAAAAATTCATGTTTGGTGCAAAAAGTTTTTTCTTGATAAAGTGGTGCTAATATTGTTTGGCGCAGCTGTGGATTTCTTTAGTGAAAACTATTGTTTAATGAAAACTACTAGGTGAGTAGGTCACTATGTGCATGGGGTGGGTGGTGGGGTTGGGAGGAGAGGGAGAAGGGTGGAGTTGGGGTGGGACTAAAGAAATGGGGGGTTAATTTTCTGTGGAAACGGACTTCCCATGCCCCCCACCATAGGAAGTCCATTTCCATGCTTAGGAAGGAAAAACCTGACGTGGTGAGAAAGCAGTTCCACAAAAAATTGCCGCACCGAACACATGAAAAATGAGTTTTCCGCAGAAAATCACATCATTTTCCGTGGAAATGGACTACATAAACGTGCCCCGTAGAGTTGAAACATCTAATTTCACAAAAGATGGTATAGAAGCAGCAATATTGACTTTATGGTCAGTGTTTTAAAAATCGGACCGGGTCGACTGATGGACTGGGTTCAAACTGAATCATCCATCAGTCGACCTGAATCATATGTTATATCCAACTCAAACCATTGGTTCAGATGGACCGGGTTTGGTTCTTAAAACATAGGTTCAGATTGGCAAATGCATTGATTTCTGGTTGAGTCCATGTCTAAATCACAGGCTTATTAACAAGAGCCGACCTGATCACATTCGATCCGACAGTGACAGTGACATAATTAACATCTAAACACAACAAAAAAAACCACTATGACTCTATGCAATTACTATAACAACTGGATCTGAGTTTGGTCTAAGACACAGTATTTTCGGGTCTTTTTGGTATTGGGCTGTGGCCTGGACCGAACCCTATCTGGTCAATAATTGGATTTAGGCGCAGTATCTTCGGGTCGGGTCGGGTCCAGTCTGTCGCCTGTCTAACCCGACCCATTTACGACCTCATTCCATTTTGCTGGTGCCATAAAATGCTCCTGCACAGGCATTTGGATTGACTAAACATTGGTCTATGTTCAATTGTGTTGTAGTTGTGTGTACAGAATCTTTGAAGGGTCATAACTACATATGCTTGCTTGTCCATTTGCAGGGAGTCAAAAACGTTTTAGGTTGAGTGTTTCAATTGCAATGGCAAACTGCCTACTTCAAAACTCAAAAGTGGGAGTCAAAAACGTTTTAGGTTGAGTGTTTCAATTGCAATGGCAAACTGCCTACTTCAAAACTCAAAAGTGGGAGTCAAAAACGTTTTAGGTTGAGTGTTTCAATTGCAATGGCAAACTGCCTACTTCAAAACTCAAAAGTCTCCTCAAGAACTGATGACTGTTTCTACCTATTTTTTAAGATTTATTCACTCTGACCCTGAAATTAAGCTCAACCATTTGAATTGTATTATAGAGAGAGAATTAGCCCAGTCTCTATCTTGTTTTAATAAGGATTAGGGTTTGATCGAATTCAATGATTGAGATAACTAAACTGGAGATAGGCTTTTTCATTAATGACTGGTATGCAATTGAACAGCTCTCCATCTGAAATTTCTTCGGGTGCGTTTGGCTGTAGCAACTTCCTAGCGATTGGTACAGCGTTTGGCTAAATCGCTGGGGGCCCACCAAACACAAATATAAGACAACGACAAGCTACAGCAACAACGACAGCTTCTAGAGCCTCAAATCGCTGATATTTGATAATCTCGGTCCCCCCCCCCCTCAGCTTTTTATGCAGCGTTAGCAACAGATATTATCAAATTACCAAATTATCCAAATGCTTAATAGCATAATGACATATGATGCCCTTATTCAACTATGATACCCTTAATAGCATAATGTCCTTTTTAATAATTGTGACGATTACAATAGCTGTTATATTTTTCATACACCAAACACATTAGCAACAGCATCAACTTCTTTTCACAGCTACTAAGGTAGCTTTTTTTCTTTAGCATCAGCAACAGCATCTACATAACCTCAATCGCTATCAATAGTTGCTGTGACCAAAAGCACCCTTCATATTAGTCTTTGGCTTCTTAGGAGAGTGATTTTCCCATTACTTACAAGACTTTCATGGAAGAGAAGGGATCTTGGAGTCATCATGCATTAAGGGCATGTTTGTGTATATGCTTTTTTACGAAAAAAGCTTTGAAAAGTAAGCATTGCAAGTGGGTCACCTTTTTTGTGTTACAATTTAAAAAATAATAATAATAATGAACTCATTTGGTGTGGAAAAGATAAGTAAGTTTTCTACATTATGCAAAACACCAATTCCTATGAAGTCAAAACTCAATAATATTGTAGAATGTTAAAAACCTTCTGGAAGTAGATTTCCGCAGCTATACACAAATATGTCTTGAATAATTGGTTACATGTTATGAACGTTTTAAAAAAAAAAAAAAAACTGGCCAAAGTTGATGAAAGAGCTAAACTGTTTGCAAGACTGTGAGTTAAATTGAAGGTCATAGATAGCTTCCAAATGTTATCAGATCATTTATGAGTACACCAACCAAGTTACAGAATATTTATCACATCAAAGTCTTGAATAAAAAATTGTTTGTTGAGTTGTGTCATGTGTCATGTGTGGCTCAAGGTGCTGGTCCATCAACGTGGCTTCCCCATGCTTGGCTTGCAATATCTATGAAGGCTCACATTCTGGAGAACAATGGGTGGTGTATGGGGCCTGATTAGATACGCTCAACCTTTTCATTTATACAGTAAGATTGGGCAAATGAATATAATGGGTCCACTAATTAATGAAGGCGAGACATGTCTTTGGGTCGGTCACCCAATAAGACAAAAAAAAAAAAAATTCCTCTATGGAGGGTTTTCAGCACTTTTGGCTGATCTAATCCCTCCGGGCCCAGAGAGAAATTAGGTAAACTCCCTTGTAGCTCTAGTGTGGTAGTGCACTTTCGAACCTACAACCTCCGAGTGCAAACCGTAGTCCTAAGCCACTTAAGCTACCCCTTGGGGTTTAGCCAACATATGACATTTACGAGCCAAAAAAGTCAATCATAAAACATTCACTTGCACACCTCAAAATTGGGCCACGTGTCACGAATTCAAAAGCTAGGTCCCACTTTTTGGACGGTCCATATGCATAGTATGAATGTGCAAGTGCGGAGGTGAATATTTTCTAATCGAATGGAAAAAGTTCTCAAGGGTAGACATCATGTGGAGTCCAATTCCATGGGACCACTCCGGCCACCTTCCCCGTAGACAATCTTGTCATCTCATGATTGTGAGATCCTACTTGCATTGGCTTGGTTGTCTTGTTTGTTAGCTTTTTTAGCCTTCCAGGGATTGGATGTCTACACTAAGTCCCACATCGAAAATATCCAAGTCGATGATATGACCTGATATTAACCCCACATGAGGCCTTTTAAAATCATTTCATAAAATTGAGTTGAAATCCCATTAGCCAAAGCGGGCTATATCATTGGGACAGTAGGCCCGAATCATCACAAAATGGTATCAGAGCCATGGCAGTTTCATGCTAAGTGGGGATTCATATCCTACTTCCCTCACCAGAGGGCTAGGTCCCAGCCCCCTTAAGCTAGGTAAAAAAATAATAATAATAATTCTAGTTGAGGATTTTTTTTTTCAACAATGGATTAGACTGTTGAGCCAGCTGAAACTTGTACCAACCATTTATTATCTGATATTTATAATGTAAATTGATTAGAATCAAAACAAGTCTTACCATACCATCAGCTTAAAATTTTAGAACATAAATCAGCCCCCACTTGTAGATTGATCAGAATCAAAACATGACCGATCATATCATCAGCTTAAAATCAGACCTTAAATCTGTCTCCACTTGTAAATTGAAACAATGGTTGTCTAAAAGTAATTCAAAAACATCAACCATCTTATATCCTCTTCCCAAAAAGCTGATATCTTTGACATAAGGCAAGTCCCAGAACCAGAAAACAGTAAATTGTGATGCAGAAAACCCAGTAATCTTTGGCCTGTTCAAAAGAAGGTCATGTTACACATGAGAATACTTCCATTTCCTACACTTGGTCCAGGTCCTCTGATGTGAGGGCATATTATTACCAGCAGCTAAAATAGAAGTGTTCTTTGGCACTCTCCATAATAGTTAGTATCTTGGTATATTCAGCCTTCACTTGGTCCATTGGGCATATAATATTACATGTATAATAACCATATGTATGAACTTTCCCAAAAAAAATACATCATGTATACGACGCCGTTATTTATGAAAATCAGTGATCCAAAATATTTTCCTTTGGGGGGGGGTGGCGACTTATGTAATATAAAAAAAATCTGAGGGGGCTATCCATATGATAATATAAGGAATTTCAAAGAACGCAGGGGGGGCGGGACCCATATAAAATATTTCATATAAGATCTTGTTTATTTTGATAAAAAAAAAACCCAAGACATATTCAAGTTTAAATTTAAAATCATATTTAATGCTATTAAATTAAAATAAACAATATAACGTATTATTCACAGAACACTTCAAGGCACATAAGCTGACATATACCAAATGTTCTGACCCAACTTTTAGAAGAAAACCATTTTATACTTGAATATACCTATGTCTGGCTTTTTGATGTTTTCAAACTATATGACCAATATCTTAACCATGTTTTGGTGTTTGATCCTAGTTATATGTAAATATATTTCGTCCCATATGTTTGCCATATGCCAAATGGATAAAAATTTATAGCTTGGGCTCAACAAAGCACTACATAACAATGATTATAAATGTATTTATATTTTTATTCTTACAAATATTTAGGAAATGCCAGATTACTTGCAGCGTAGGAATGATATTCATGGAGCTTATTTGATCATAAGTTTCTATTTATTTTATGCAGACAAAGAGGGGGGATTTTCCTGTGAATTATATGGTGAGGGATAAACTTAATGGTGCCCACCTAGGGACCCACTGATCATGGGACTTGTGGGAGGTGGGAAGAGACGTCTTGGATGAGACGATACATCAAATTTCGGATCAATCACATGCCTCTAATCCCTTCATCCGTTACCCATAAGTTTAATGACTTTATATTAAAGGAAATAATTTGACCCCCCAATCCAACGGTCCAATCCATTTGGATATGTGAAAATTCAATGGGTCTAGTGACTTTAGTGTATTTAAGGAGGTTCCATGTGTGTGGATGGTTCGGATGTGTTATAAAGCCAACCCTACTATGTTGAACAAGGTGACCGTAAATGTATTTATATTGTAGTCTTGAGAAGTTTTTTCAAAAGGTAGAAATCTAGACTTTAGATTTTTTGAATGTTGAAAGACCTTGGATTAGATTGTGAGTGAACAGACAGCTGAGGCGCTTAAAACCCATCACCAGCAACAATTGATAAGGATGCATGAAAATGAGATGCCCCACCAAGATCAAGTGCAATAAAGAGATCACATAGAAAACGAGCATTTTTGGATCTAACAACCACATTGCCCACCATAATGTCTTCCATGCCAGGATGTTATGTTGGCAAAAAAACACAGTGTGATTGTACTGAATATGACGGATGAAGTTAGAATATTAAAGAGATCACACCCATTGGATGCATCCAAGATTTGTATTACGCATATCTCAGTAAACCACATACACGTCACACAGAAACATCCGTTTCTCTCACACTTATATATATGCATAGGCCAACTGTCAACTTCATTTCTATACCTTATATTTAGGGCTAGGATGGTCTGGGCCCAGCTGAAGAAATTGCACACTCTGGGGTAGGGTTGGGATTCAGCTTATCGTTAGGCCCATGTTAAAAATGGATAGGACCCTGGGACTTTAATGGTTAATGGGTTGGGTCCAGGTCTGAGACCATCTTCTTCTTCTTCTTCTTTTTCATTTTTCTGCTTAGTTTTGATTTATTTTTTCATTTTTATTTTTGCCTAAATATTCATTAGGCCAATTTCTTTTTCTTGGGGTACCCAAAAAAAAAAAAAAAAAACCCAAAAGTCTTGAGTTAACTAATATCCTTTGAAGAGGATAAAATACAGATAATGAGATTTGGGACACTACCCATTTTTATTTAATAGTCGGGTGAGGCCGGGCCGGGCCGAGCCAGGCATATAGTGTAGCATTGAAGCATATATAATCAGATAAAGCCAATCTAATTTACTGTTGGGCCAAAAAAGGCCCATCCCAAGACCAATGGCCCAAGCCACAGGCCAAATCTAGCCAAACATTGCTCATGATAAAGGTGGCCTGTCCTGGACCAGCCCTACTGCTGGCCCATGAAAGATTGTAAGGACCATACTGGATTTCTGATCAATTATGGATTAGATTTTGGCTGACAATTCAGGACCCATTACTTAGGTTGCTGTATTCTCATCTCTCTGTGTATTATTGTCTGTCCATCTGTCCATGCATTTTTGTTCCATTCTGGTAGGAAGGAGTATATGTCTAAGCATTTCTTTGGGTCCCTAAACACATTATAAGATTTTTATTGTATTTAATTTGTTGTCCCATTCATTAACCCTATATTATTTTGTAGCTTACAACAAAGATACGAGCTATGGAATCTGAATTATCTGCCTTTACTTCAGTGGCATCTTCTATCCAACTCCATCAGAAAGAAAGAATCCTCTAGATTTAAGTTCTCTTCAAAATTCAATTTCCAATAACAAGGTTGGCAGAATTCCTATTTTGACCGTCAGATAAACATGCCATGTGATAATTCCTATTTCTAATCTGGATGGTCCCCATTTATTTGTTCGCCAGATAAACATGCCATGTTAGATTTATCTCATCTTGCTTCATTCACAGCATAGGTAAGTCATGTTAGAAATATGCTGCTTTTTTTTTTTTTTTCGGTCGAGGATAAGGTAATGTTTGTGCAAGGAAAGGATACCGCAATATAGAAGAAAATTATCTTCATTTTCTGCATTACACTGTCCACTTTTCTGTTGTTTGGTATAATACTTTTTTTCGCTCGTAAAAGAAAAACGAAATGATTTTATTTATCTCAATAAAAAGGATTTTGATCTCCAGTAGAAAAAGAAGAAAAGCAAGCTTCATGTCTCCTGCACAAACGAAAATCTATAGAACGTGGACTCCTCTCATTAAACAAACACAAGTTAACAGTTTATGACAATGTCATGATTAATTGGCGCATGTGAGATGAGCATTTGGGTTGTAGACTAAGAGTGGACAAGATATCAACTTTCTTAACGGCATGTTTGTTTGGATGTATTTTTCACGAAAATTGTGGTTGTTATAGATTTTTTTAAGCTTGTGTCGAATTATGTGTCTTGAATATTTCGAATGTTGTATTCCATTGCTATAGTTTTAAAAACCAGCCTACTTAAAAAGTGACTTTTAGCATTTAGATTTCTTAGAATTTTCATCCTTTTGAATGCCTAATTGTACTTGAGAATTTTGAGTTTCACCTCGGAGACAAATTGGAGGATCTTACTATCTTCCCAAACAAGAATTCTTGAAAAAACAAACATGCCCTGAACATTTATAGTAATTTGATTAAAACATATGTTTATACAATTAGAGCTCATAATTTGTTTGAAAGAATTGTAGCACGCAGAGAATTTAGGATTTTCCATTTCCATATGCCATCCTCCAAGTGGAATTCCAAATATCCATGTACTACCTAAGATTTAGAAATATGAAATTCTAAAGATTCAAAAGTATAGAACTCCCCAACTAAAAGCAAAACTCAAAATGATTAGAGACATGATCTGCCACTAGCGTCAAAACCTCCAACAACTGCAATTCTATTTGGAAAAAGTCCTAGACTAGAATTTGTGTTGTTGAAAAGTCAAAATTCAAAGACAATTATGCGATGGTTGTCCTATGAAATTTCTGTATAAAGTGTTCTCTTAATAATAAAAATTAAATTTAAGCCACATGAAAAGTCCGCAATAACATATGAAATTCTTAGAATTCCAACCATCTTAGAATTTCCTGATATCAAGAAAAGATTTCATTTTATTTCATTGTCTTCATATTCACCACTTTAAAAACCTAATTACTAGACAGACTGATTTAAAGTAGCCCTACTCCCAGTGACACCACAGTTCCCATTTTTCTATTTCTTCTTGTCTGTTCCCTCCTTGTACCTTCTTCTATCTTTCCCCGTTAAAGCCTTTTTGGTTTAAGATAATAATTACTCCCTTTCATGCTCTTTGAGCAGTGTTATTAAGGAGACTGATCACCTAACAAAAGGGCCCCACCCCTACAAATGGGTGCGTCATGACACCGTACATCTCATCACCCAGGTGTGGTATCCTATAAATGGAAGGAGCCCACTTACCGTGTGTGGTCGGGAAAGTGGGTCACGTAAGAACAAGTGAGAGTGGAAGGTGTCACGTCAGGGAGGATCCCCTATTTATGGGCTTAAGAGAAATCCTAAGTTAAAAAAGAGTCAAACTCCATTGTGGACCCACCCACCTATTAAAATTTCAAGCTGAGGTAAATATTTTCCTTTCTCAATTCATAGAGCATCATCAAATTTCACTCAAATAGGAGTTAGAAATTTAATAAAAAAGTGATAAGTAAATATGCATAGATTCATCCACTTGGGAGTTGGTGGATAGCAAAAGGTGTGGGTTTACACCTAGTGTTATGAAATTTAGTTTGTTTCGGTCAAAGTTTTTGAATAATTTATGTTCGTTTGCTGTATCAAAATGAATAGGACCCAAAAATGATTTGTCCCAAAATTCCTTCATATTCATCCGATTTTGTTTACATGTTACCAATTCGACTGGTTCGTCCAATTATTTCTCTTAGTATTTAGGTTGCCTTTAAAATGGAAAAATAAAAAATAAAAACTGAAGGGGCAACATATTTTTTTAACTTAAAATTAAAAAGTAAAACTACCTTTTTTGCCCTTTTGCCTAAGAGAATTTAGCGGGCTCCAATTCGGAGCCGCCCATCTATTAAAATCTAGACAACTATATGGGCATTATTGCCCTAATCAAGTTTTATTTCAATAAAAATATTTTATTATGAAAAGTTAGCCAAGTTTCACTCTAATATGAAATAGCTCATCAAATATAAATCGACATATTGCATCGATTTAGTACAATAAATTAAATTTATCATATGTTATTTTTTTATTTTAATATATATAATATTTCTTTCCAAACTATTTCATCAAAATCTCTGAATCAGCCGAAACATTTCATTTAGAGGGCAATCTAATATGGTGTCAGAACCAAATTTTATAACACTGTTTGCACCGCACATCTTATAATCGAAACAACCTCATATTAATTCCATTCATGTCTTGGGGGGGTTGGTCAAATACCTTGGGGACACCCCATGTTATTAAAAAATAAAAGGTATAGATTGGGGGGTCAAATACCTTGGAGACACTCCATGTTATTAAAAAATAAAAGGTATAGATTTTGCTAATCACATTTTTAAACCATCATTCATTCGTACTAGGGGGTCGGCTCCTATTAAAGTTGAATTTTAAAATGCTCCATGTAGTTGCTCGGATTTTCAATGGATGTGCTTCATAATACAATTAGACTTCATGCTTTAACCGAATATTACTCTATTTAGGTAACCGAAAAATCTCATAGTTTAAAATTTCAACCTTAAATACTCTCATTGCCTACCAATCCATTATGAATAAAATATCATCATAACCCCTTTTATATTATATTCTCGATTGACTTAATACTTTACATTACGTTTACTTTAATAGTAAATTACCAAACGCACCCTAAGTAAAAGTTGATTGTCTTCCAAATCTTAACTTAAAATGGAGTGAAGTTAACTATTTTACTTTAATTTCAATCCACTACTCCTCCACTTCAGACTTCACGTGAAATCTACTCACTTGATTCCACCCTTCATTTATCTCAACTGGCCGTGAAAGAGGTGGATAGATTTGGCGTTTAGGATGATTAAAACACACACACCAAAATTGAATCCTATAAAGTTTGGACGCGCAAAGGGTGGGAGTCCAGATCCACATCAGAACCCGCGGGGAGAGTGGGGGCCACGTCGGAAGCCGCGTTGGAAAATGTGCCACGCGAGCATCCTTTTCAGTCGTCTCTACTTTTATAATAGTCTTAGTTTGGGTTTTAGTACTACTAGTGAATGAGATGGGATGGGTTGACCGTGACGAGAACACGGAACGACGTGTTGACTCGTAATCATGCAACCAAAGTGGATCCAAAGAAGAGGAAAGAGGAAAAAGAAACATCACATCCATCCGTATCAGACACAAACTAACCTTGGATTTTTTTTTTTAACTTTAAATAACTATCGACTTGGACTGATAGACAAATCTCCGTGTTTTACTTTGATTTTCCCAGGCCAGGTTCACTTTTCTCATTCTACTTTTCTCCTGCACATGAAGAAGAAGAAGAAGAGGAGTCGCTGAAAGGGACTGACTTATCTTTGCAATCCAGAAAGTATAATGTATTCCAAGTTCTAGAGGGTTTGTTTGTGTTTCTTTTCTTTTTATACTGTAGTTTGTTAAAAGTTTTAAAAACTTTTTGAAAGTTTAGGGGGAAAACAAATCAGGTTGGAAGGTCATTCAGCCGAGCCAACTCTATATACTCGCATATGGAAAGTAAGGAAGAAAGTCATGATATATACAATATCAGATTCATTATTATCATCATCATCAAAGTCTTGTCATAAATATGGACATCTGATCTATCTTTAGATAAATTTCACTTTTTTAGATGTATTTTTATCATCTCCACCCACTTTCTCTTTGTCCTATCATTTCTCTTAGTGGGCTATCAACTTTCATAGATAAATTTTTCATTGCCACGCCGTTGTCGGTATGTGTTGGACATGTCCATATCAATTCAAAGAGATTTATTTAATTTTTTTCCCTTTCCCTATTGATACTACAACCTAAATAGGGGTAATATATTGAGTTACATATAAGGGATGTGTTACTTTCAAAGATGCTCTCGCCTTACTATGAGAAATAGATGTCGATATTAATATAATGACCCCTATCTCATCTCTTATAGTAAGGCTCCCTACGTATGATATACCCATTTGAAGTCCAACATGACTCAGTTTGGTATTCATCCACATTCAAACTCATGCTATATCTTTGGATCTGCATATACTTCTTGATCTTATTTATTAAAAGCGTAGCTAATATAAACATCGAAAAATCATCACATGTTAGTATTTGAATTTGTAAGTAGAAAGCCCACGGACATTGATCCAAATTTAAAATGTCAATTTCAAGGTCCTGTCTTTTAGATAATCTGGTAATGCAGGACCCATTTCATCGTCAATGAGAACACACAATATAGATTTTTAAAAACATAACTATAAACCAATGACTTGGATTGTCTAGCCCAAATCAAGCCATCCAATCAATTGAATGGGGAATATATCATGGAACCAACTGTTAAAAAAACTTTCAGCTTATTAGATTTTTTTCATAAATGCAAGGTCTTTTATTAAGCGGGCTAACTGTTAAAGGATTAAGAATTGTGACTTGTGAATTGTGATGGACCAAAATATTTTTCTGATAAATAATATTAAGGACTCTATGGAACCTCACTTGGCCAGACTAATCTATCTATCTATACCTTTATTGGAATGTTTTTTTTTCCTTTGTTTAACTACATGCCTCCAAACTAAGAATTCTAATTTTAGAGAATACATCAACACAGGTGTCAACATCTCAATCAACCCTCCACTCTCCTCTTTCTCCTCTCCTTTCTCTCCACTATCCTCTCTCTAAAATAACTGAAAAGTATAACTTCCTATTATACTTTTCAAACAACTTTCTTATTATTTTCTACATTCAATGTTTAATTGGATTGATTTTCTTATATCATCTAGATTGGATTTAGTTTCTAATCTTGATTTAGGGACTTGGGTTTCAGATTTCTAAAATTGTTTATATATCTGAAATTTTGGGTTTTTAATTGGTCATCAGATAAGAAAGAAGGGATTGATGATTTAGGAGTTTTTGGATGGGGCCCACATGTGATCAATTTTAATAAAACTTGACCACCTCCGAAAGGAGGATTCATGATATTGGAGTTGTTGGCTGGGGCCCACATGTGATCAATTGTAATAAAACTTGACCAATTCCGGGATTGGAGAATAATACTAAGGCTGTCTTGGTATGCAATTATTAAAATATATGCATTAATGTACGTATTTACTATACATATCTACTATACAGAAATATATGCTTATTAAAAAATAAAAAATAAACACAGTTATGATCCATTTGCTTTCTCCATGGGAGTAAATCAAATCTGTTAGGGTAAATAGAATAAAATCACAAACTCAAAACCACCATAACATTCAAAATTGAAAATAACAAAAATACAAAAAGGCTACAGTATGCCAATTGGAGGATCTATATCTCAAACCAACAAACCAATAATTTATATTGTGAAATTCTACCTTAATCAATTCATGTGTCCCATCCCGCATCATATGGTTTTATGGTCTGTTAGAATAGAGATAGTGGACCCCATTCATCATGGTCCCACTTAAATAGGTTAGGTTTGGTCAATTTGTGAGGTCTATGGTCATTTGATCTTTATCAATCAGTTCATGGGTTCCAGCCTGAATCATATGGTTTTATAGACGGTTAGAATATAGATAGTGGAGCTCATTCATCTGGGTCCTATTTAAATATGTTTGGTCAATTTGTGAGGTCTATGATCATTTAATCATTATCAAGCAATTCATGTGTCCCGGCCCGCATCATATGGTTTTATGGACGATTAGAATATAGATGGTGGACCCCATTCATCTTGGGGTCCCACTTAAATAGGTTAGGTTTGGTTAATTTGTGAAGTCTATGATCATTTGATCCTTTCAACTTTATCAATCAATTAATGGGTCACAGTCCGCATCATATAGTTTTATGGACGGTTAGAATAGAGATGGTGGACCCCATTCATCTGGGTCTCACTTAAATATATTTGGTCAATTTGTTAGGTCTATGATCATTTGATCTTTCTTAATCAATTCATGGGTCTCAGCCCGCATAATATGGTTTTATGGACGGTTAGAATAGAGATGGTGGACCACATTCATTTGGGAGGTTCCACTTAAATCTATATCTCTATTGGAATGTGCTTTACCTTTAGTTACCCACAGTCCTCCAAACTACAAATCCTAATTTTAGAAAATATATCAAAATTTGTGTCAAAATCTCCATCCATGCCAAGTCTCTTCTCTCTCCACTAACTGACCCACACAAATTCCTCCAAAAAAGAACCAACTTCCGAATTCGTAACTGCTCTCCTATCTACTACTCCAATTACATAGAATAATAATAATAATAAAAGAAATCGAGTGACAACAGAGGATGAGAAGGAGAGAGATATAGAAGGGAGAAAAAAACATAGGGAGATCCCATCATTTCCAATCAACGATTTTTTTTTGATGTCATGTTAATATAGCTCTCTCTCAACTTCATTTTGCTTTCATTTATCCCGATTCTGTTCTATGATATGCTGCAACGCTGTAACTTAAATGAATTTCTTATATCATTTGATGATTTGGGTCACCTTCACACATGCATGGTAATCTACATCAAGCTCATCCCAATTTCAAGTTTGGGTTGCTAGATGTGTACTGGGTCTAATTGCAAGCCTATGATGAATTAGAGACTCAAGTCTTATATTAGGCCCAGTAATATATATTTTAAAATTTTTTATTTAATATATTTTTTCCTTTGAAAGAAAAATACATTTTATTGAGCTATCTTCAAAGAGAAGCTTCACTCGGAAAAATAAAAAATAAAAATAACAGAACTATATTAATATATGGGCCGGGGCATAGAGTTAACAAATTTGAATTGCTATTAGGGGTTTAGGTAGATAATTCAGCGTTATTTTTTTTTATGATATAAGTGATGTTATAAAGCCTTTTAATTGTGGTATGTAACTCATTGGCACTATCATCCGAGTATAATTTATATGTTTGTTGTACTTTTTTAAGTACAAATCTCTAGCATTGGGTCCCTATATAGCACGGGATTTCATAAGTACATAATGACTCGATAAAAAAAAAAAGATAAGTAAATTAAAAAAAATCACCAACGAAAAAGAAAATAAAATAAAAATATAATGACCATATAAAAAAAAGAAATAAAATAAAAGGAGAAAAACCCAACTTATGTCAAACAAAAATAATAATAATAATAATAAAATATATATTACACAATATTGACAAAATGAACCTTAATGGCAATACATTTAGCTAAAACACACTCTTACAGAAAGGACAATGATATAAAATAACTAAAAAATGTTTGAGAAATTTTAAAACAAAAACCCAAATACAAAAACAACGTTTAACAAAATAAAATCCCGTGCTAACTGGCGAACAAATTATTTTAAAGGAGCAATGGATACAAATAGGTAGGATTACTTCTACAATAAAAGCACAACCTATCTATCCATTCTAATAAAATGTTTGAAATTAAATATGTTCCGGATATTGTAAACCCCATGTTATTCAAATTAAATCTACTTGCTTTATTCTTTTGTTTTATTGTGAATATGTCTTTTTTTTTTGCACGTACCTGAGCTTCATCAAACCTCATTTACACCTCACATAAGTAATAAAACATCTAGAAAAAAACATAAAAATCAAATTAGTAACAAAAAGGACTCACAAGTTTACTAATTAATAAGTTTATTAAAAATAATTCGTATTAGTCTGTGCATTTGGTGGTTTCGTGGTCCGTGCATAGCACGAGGTTTTGCTAATTCAATCTATAGAAGGTTCATTTCCAATTCAAAATATTAAACCCGAGCTTAAGAATGTGGTTCTTCTTCTTCCTTTTTCCTTTTATTTTTGTGTGTGTATACACCCTAGAGGATCAATTTTATATTAAAAGGAACAAAACCTTACTTATCTATTAACAAGAAGCTTTTGCCTTCAAGTGGATTGTATGCTGTCCATTTGCAGTCAGCTAATGTCACCTTCCTTGAAACTTGCTTATCAGTTTGTTCGAGGAGGGAAGGAAAGATGGAAATATCTTATTATGGAGTAGGTTCGGCAAAAAATCAGCCCTAATAAATCCTCTTGAGGCTCAACACATTTTTTTTTTTTTTGGACACCTAGCTAATAGAGCACTCGGTAATAGACTCCAACCATAGTCATGGGTTGCTAACTCCTACTCGTGAGGGAAGAAAAACTTGCTCACGCAAGAACCGAATCTAGGTGTCAAACCCAGAGTAGTAGGGCGAAAAATGAGATGACCAACCAACTTGGCTATCCCTTGTTCTCGAGTGAAGATATAATTAACCTTAATATTTAATAAATTTTAATACAATTTTATTTGAGAGATTCAATCCAAAAGTGGGAAAATAAAAAAGTCAGATGGGTGTCCAATTCATGCTGATGCGTTATTTATTTATTTTTTTGTAAAAAACAATTTCATGAAAGAGGAAAGAAAACAAAATAAAACCAAGAAGAGCTTCCCAAACTACATAGGAGATCAATCCCTTATTAGTTCTACACAAACCCCTTGTCTATATGAGTTATTGACAAGTTTATGAACATATTGATTAAACCTTTTAAGAACATGGAAGAAGGAAATGTCCTCAAATTTGGACCTCATTGATGTCCCGCAAAATAGATTGGATGTCCCAATTCATCAGCCCATTAATAGCTCTAATCACCTTAAAAGCGTTCAACAAAAGATAGATCTTACGAAATCCTATAACCTAGCCCCTTGTGTTTTGAGTGCGAAAAGGGCAGAGGGATTCATGGTGACCGCATGAACAGCATGCGGTCCTGAAAGTTTGTCCTTTAACTATACGTACCATCCAACTGACTCATTGACCCGAGTGCAACGAGTCGAGCAACTCAATTCGAGCAAGTGCTGATCGAGTTTTAAGTTTTTGGTTGACAATGGTCCGCATAGACGGATCGTTGACTTTGTAGACCGAGTTGAGCTGAGTTAAATTTATTGACACGGGCAATAACCCCATTATTCGCCACGCACCTCTTTACCATCCAGTTTTAATCATTACATTTAGACCATGCCATTATACCGACCAACTGCCCCATTTGATACCGACCGCTTGAATTACAATCAATAGCCTAATCAACACGAGTGAATCAGGACCTCTATCATATGCCCTAAAAAACACATCAGTGGAGTCCACTTTTGAAAAAAGTGGCTCATATTTTAGGGTAGGGAATGAAAATTGAGCCTATTCATATTTAATATTTTTCTTCACTTTCAAACTATAGAAGTTTAATGTAACAAGAATGCAATGGCACAATTATATATATATGTATGTATTTTTTTTTTTAAGGAGGACAAAGCTATTGTCGATTGATGAACTTTTTTTTATATATATCTTGATTGAATTAGCACTAATCATTTAAATATAAATTATTTATTGCGGCCTTTTTCCAGCAATATTTGAAGAAAGATTCTAAATTTGAAAATATCTCATTGTTTGAAAGAATCTCATTAGTTTTTGAATCATAGTTGGGTCATTCTAACAAATGGCGTTAGAGATTAGGTTTAGGTTGTTAGAGAGTTTAGGAATAGATTATGAGTTTGAATTTTGAATTATTACCTTATAAATTTATCTCTTCTGTATGAAGTTAGAAGTCTATGTGAATGAGATTTAAGATAAAATTATGAAACAAAGTGATTCTTGAATTTCTATAAATGACACCGCCAAATTAGGTACATTATATGTAATGAGATACTTTATTTACATTTAGAAACACTCTAAAATAGTGCCGTAGATTGGGAAGTTATTCAAGTGCCGTAGATTGGGAAGTTATTCAAGTTACATTATTCAAAGCTTTATAAAATATGGTTTTGTTCTGGTATATATATATACCTCCCAAAAAATCTCCATACAAGGTACTAGATGAGGTTCAACAAAAGCCCCCACTGATGATGGGACCAGGGGATATAGAAAGAGCCATCTAGGATGAGTTCAAATATTAGATTTGGCATCAATCCATTGACTCTAACCCCTTCATCCATGGCCCATAAATTTAACAATTTTGTATAAGAAAACTAACCATTGATCTAACGGTCCAGTCCATTTGGATTGGTGTAAACCCAACAAATCCACTGTAAATAGTGTGTATTTTTGGACGGGGGGGTGTGGGTTTGGTGGTTTCCATTTGGATCAATCAAAGATGGGCCCCTTGCGCTACCCACCATGAATTCCTTCGTGAGAGGTGTATGTACCTGAATATTGGTCAATAAATACATTTATAGTTTAAGAAGTGAACAACTCAATGGATAAACCGTTTTGCATGTTCACTTTAAATTCTCTTCTTCCCTGGATATTACGAGGGAAGATTTTCATCTATGAACATATTCCATTAAGTGGTTATATGTTCTAGCTTGTGAGACCTATTTAGATGCATTTTAATCATAACATAAAAATTGGGTATGGGAGATGAGAGCATGAAAGGAGTTTCATTGATCAAAGGCGGGCCCGAGGGGACCCCACTGTGCATGCAATCTGCTCCTCCCTATAATGAGTAGGAAAGCAAACCACCCATTTTCCACCATGTCCCAAATTTCCTAGGCATGAAATGAAATTCGATTTACTTATTCCACTGAGACAGGGGAACACATGCGTGCTATGGTTTTCTTACTATTATGGTTTCTCCAGGTAGATCCCATTGTCGCCCTTGCTTGGAACAAAAATCACTTTCATAGAACAAAAATCACTTTCATAGAGTTGAACTATATCATATCAGTACTTGTTATAGATTTTTTACTTGTAAGTTAAACAAAGCACTGTTGGGAAGCAAGGTAATAAGGGGTGAAAATGGCTTGGGTTTGGAGTCTGCACTGTACTTGGGACTCGGACAGAAAATGCTTTTCTTAGCGATTCAGAGGCGAGTAAGAGTTACTGAACATTTAATTGGTTGAAAATTAAGAGCCCCAATCTAGATTTGTATCAACTAACTTGGCTGAATCCTATTCCATGCTTAGTATCATTGACTCACGCTCCCACGGATAATTTAGGACATGTTTGTGTAACGAGAGGGTTTGTGCGGAGAGAAAATTCTCTTTGATTTTCCCTGTAGACTAATTTATTTTTTATTTCTTGGTATCTCAGCCAAGGAGCTAAGACTCATGAGAGAGCCCACACATACGGAAAGAGAGCACGCACACATGCGAAGAGATCGCCCACACAGTGGGTAGAGGGTAGCATTTTCAGAGATTGAACACTTGGCATTTGAGTGGGAGATGGGGTTGCTAACGAACTGAGCAACCCCAACTTTTCGACTACTCTATTAAGTTTGGATGATCGACATCCTATGAGGGAGGTAGGAAAGCAAAATTCCTCTCTTATCAAAAGTAGGAATCTGAGTGTGGAGCCCTCTTATTTCATGAACATGCCCTTAGAGAAGTTGTAGGATCTTATGCACCCACTAAGCTGTCATTCCTTCCAAAAGCATTATGCATCCACTGAGCTATCATTCATTGGTTTTGGAAGGAATGACAGCTTAGTGGGTGCATAAAATCCCATAAGTGGTATCAGAGCTCCAGGTCACGTGTTCAAGTTGCGGAAGCGCCATTGTGAGGGGGGGATTGTTGGGCAGAGGCGTGACATAATGCCGCTCTCTGCGATGGCTCTAAAAGCAAGCCTGCGGGCTCCCTAAATAACAGAAAACTCCTCCTCCTAACTTCCCTAGGAAGCATGCTACGTGATAGTTAGCTCCTCCACAGTGGCTTCCCTTGAATTAAACACAAAGATAAGTTTGTTTCATGATGCTGTTTGCAGATGTTTGCAGGAGAAGTAAAAAAATCTCTCCTCTAAACAATACCTCTTTTATTAGGATAATTTCCATCTATCACACATGGATGGGTCAGGGAGACCTTTCAAATAGTTAGGCTCTCTGTTATTGCCATGCTTTGAGTTGAATTCATAAGCTAAATCATTTCCAAATTAAGAATGAAATGGCTGATTTTGATAATGACAATACACGTCTATGTGTATTACAACTTCTGACAATCACATCAAGGGTTTGGGTGCTTAGTTATAAAATCCCTAGATCCAGACCGAACCTAAATTTTATTGAAGCCCATGAAATCGACTAAACCTTAGATCCAAATTTAAAAGGGTCAAGACATAGGTACTTTTTCCAATTCTAGTCCTCGGGACTTGATTCCATCCCCTGTATGACATGTTTTGTTAGTGGCATCTGCAAAATTTCTATCCAGGAGATACATGAGAAATCCAAAGGCTATCTTCAACTGAAATTACAAATGTTATGTCAAATCACCAAAAGGAGAAAAAAATAAATATCTAAAGAGTTATGAAGCAGAGAAAATGACTACTGTCGTGCTTGTCAGAAATTTCCAATAAAAAAATTTCTAATAGAGATTATTGAAGTACATTGGCCTTTGGAGGATAATCGACATTTTGTTGAAAATCTATGCAAAAGCTCAGGATTAAATTAAGAGATTCTAGAGCAAGAGATCATCTCAACTTCTTTCTTCCTTTTTTTTGTTTTTGTTTTTACTTGTGGGTGTTCTCTTATGTTTTTATGGCCTCAATTTTAGGCCTAAATTTAATCCTGGATCCTAATTACACGAGCATGGATCTTGCACTAAATTTTTACCCTATGTCAAAATGACCAATCATGGTTGGTTGGACCAAAGCTTCACACACAACATGCCACATGTGATGTACTAAAGAGGCTGGGACGTCATGTCAGGAGTTTTCCTTGTGACCGTGGCTTAAGAATGGGATTCATGAATGGTCAAACAAGAGTCTTTATTGCCAGGAGGCCCAGGACTAACCAGAATTAAATTGACACTCTGAGTCGAGTCTGGAGTCTGGACTCTGGATCCACTTGGCCACATTGGATGTACAGCAATAAAACGAAAATTCCTTGGATCAAGTGTTTCAAATCCTCCATGCTTCAACCCCCAAGGGGTTGGCCGAGTGGTCAGGACCACGGTTCCTCCCTCTTCCGGAGCTAGAGGTTTTGGTATCGATCATCGGTTCCCCCATCTTTAGGAGCCGAATGTTGAGTTTACTTGTGCTACCACCTAGGAGTCACAGGGGTTTTACCCGGCTTCTCTCTGGGCCCGGAGGAAATAGTCCAGACCAAAGGGTTGGGAACCCTCCGTTAGCAAAAAAAAAAAAAATCCTCCATGCTTTGGCCTTAATCCGATACCTTTCAACGTGCATCAAATCTTTGTGGTTGATGTTTTTTCTGCAGCATCTAACAGGACCCAAAACTTTCATATCCAACTTTTTTGTAGCCAAAACTTCGTCCATACTCTAAAAGTTTTGAACTAATTAGACTCAAATGTAATTTGTATTGTATATGGAATGCCTAACTATAGATGAGACAGTAGGCACTATGTGAGTTCTGATTCATTTGATGGTTTTACTTAGAAGGAGTCAAACTTTGCAATGGAGGTATTGCAGATTCGAGCCGTTCAAAAAAAAAAAAAAAAATGCCCTCTTAGTATATGTGAGGGATTTTTCACTTGCACACGTTCGCATCTAGGCCTTCACCAAAGGCAAGACCCATCAACGAATTTCATCCAATTCCCCCTAACAGAACATGCCATGCACAATGCACAAGTAAAAAACTGTGATGACCATGTGGTATCCTAAATCTTAGTCGAGTAAGACTCACGGTTTTTAAAAAAAAAAAGTGATTTATGAATATAAATAATCACATTTTAAAGTAAAAACTTGATTAGTATAACAAGTTTACAAGTAAAATCTAAACAATTAAAAATTCAGAACTCCTCCCTTACATAGTTTGTAGAAAAATACCACATTGATTAAAACAATGTGTCTAATTAGAGTGGTTAAATCTCAAAGTGAGCACAACTCTTATTTTAAGTAAAAACTTGTTGACAACTAGGGGTTGCATATTTGATTCGCAACCCTACATGCAACCTTGCTATTTTAAATGATAACTTAATGACAACTAATGGTTGCACAGTTATTTCGCAACCCTGCATGTCACCTTATTATCCAGTAATCGATATCTTGCACACCACTCTTCCCTCATTGGCATTTGTTTTCACATGTGTGGGCTCTCTTGGGTCCTACTACCTCATTGAGATAGGATAAAAAAAAATAATAATAATAATAAAGTGATGAGAGTTAATATTAAAAAGTTATTTTTATAATTTAAGATTTTAATAAATAATTTGGACTTCCTCAAAAACCCAATTAAAACACATACTTAAGATCTTCATTGAGATGTGACCAATGCTCTATTAGTTGTTGGCCCACATGTGCGTCCTAATGGTCCACGTGTTCACCCAAAGAAAAAAAAAGTAGAAGAAGAAGTTACGTCGCACACGGCAGAAAGGCTGCGAGCGAGAGCGAAAGAGAGAGAGAGAGAGCGCGCGCGCGCGAGCGAGCATGTGTAGTACAGTACATGTGTGCACAGCATCTAATAACAAAAAAGGGGATTAGGTAAAGCTGTCTCGCGGGATTACAGGAATTTAGCACACCTTCTCCCTGTGCCAGAGCAGTGCGTGAGTGTGACAGAGCAGAGTCAATGGATGATGGCATTTCCAGCAAAATCGACCTCTAAAAAGGGCGGTTCAGTTTAGATTTTCTTTTTCTTTCTTTACATTCATTGCTGTGTTTTAAATGACTCAATAGCCTGTAGACTGTAGTAGCCTTTTTGAGGGGCAGTCCGCAACAGTAGATTGGAAGGAGTTGTGTTCCTTAATTTCTTTAATTCAGTAGATACCATGTGCACCGTAATTCGGTGATCCACACAAAAGAGGGCGGGACTTGGGAGGAACGAAAAGTTGCAGCTGGCGCTTCCTTGACTTCCTAACCGGCTGTAACCGGTTGAAAACAACTGTTTGTATGTCGACGCATCGAGCCGTTGAGAATTGAGATGATGGGCGCGATGCGTAAGACTATTTCAAATTGGAAGATCTTGGCCGTTGAAGTCCGGTATGCACATAAATGGATTGGTGGATTGAGGTCGCACTGCAATTAACTACAATCTTATCCATCTATTCTACAAACTTGATTTCATTTAAACAAATTGGATGGTGTTTGCTTGTGAAATAGGATTTGTTTTTCAACTGTCAAATAAGGCATGCTTAATTCATACAATTGCCTTGGGGTTGAGGGTTGGAAAATTTGGAATAATAGTCAATGCGAGGTAGATATTTAATTGGGAGTGCACCTGTACATCTGATAAATTCAGTGGACGACGCTACAACTCCATGTAAATGTCAATTCTTATCCAGATGAAGGGACACCCTTTTTATGGGTTGCTACATTTTCAAGGAAGAACTTACTTGCAAAAAGCAAGGACAAGAAGAAATTTCTTCAAGGGAAATCTCTTTCCACATTTTGATTCACTTAAGAAGAAAATTTTAATTTTCCTCATAATTAATTTGTTGCTGAAACGGAATGGATTTGACTCCTTAATAGCATGAAGAAGATATCATTTTCTCTAGTATTGTAAGAAAAAAGTGACACTTTAAGTACTTTTTTCTTTTTAACGAAGGCTTCAAAATGATATTTTCCTTTCAACTTCATACAAATTAAATGGAGAATCGCTACTTAAAAAGACCACGCCTTTTCAGCATTATTTTGAAAATGTTTTGTTCCGAGAAAGAAGGAAGCAAAACTTATTTGGTAGACCATTAATCTCTTTATGCAAATCATCTATATAATCTCTTCCTTTCTATCTCCCTCCTCTTTATCTCTCTAGATTTCCAAACAAAATGGTTAGAGTGATGGTGTTTCACAAGACTGCTCCTGTTTTTCTCCTCCTAGAATTGTTTAGGGGAGAATGCCTCCTGTCATTTTCTCCTCATCCAAATTGGGGTAGAGAAAATCAATACTGCATCAAACCAACTACAAGGCATTTATTTTTGTAAAGTTTATATTAGCTCAATCCATCTCCTATATACTCACTTATTCTAAATACAGAGGCACCAGCCCAAGTTGCTCTTTGTTTTTGAACGTTCAGTTGGATATCCTTTCTGAGTAAAGACCATTGAATCCTTAAGTTTTAGTCTATGGTTATCACAGTTGAACAAGGATGATCTTACCTGACCTCATCTACAATAGAACCATCTCCTTCCTTCCCACACTTTGAATTTGTGATCAGTTGTTAGTGCAATGTATGTACACTTTGCTTTTGTCATTTTAAACCATTGACTTTATTTATCATTTGTGTTTGAGTAATTGGTTTGTAGTGGGTAGTTGTGCAAGTTGATCATCTGTCATGATAAAATTCTCATAATTCATTGGTGATGAAAGGTACAGTGATCAAGGAAGAAAATACAAATGCATTCTAACCAAAAAATAACAAACAAAAAAGGCAGCTGATTTGATGTGCCGGATTAGGTTCTTAATTAAGATGTGGTATGTCTGCACTTTGCATGGTTTGCTTTGATCTAAACAGGTTTTCACTCACACAGTGAAAAGAAGCACTGCTGTACAAGGGCCTTTCAACCTACTTTGCATTTTACTTTGGATCCATCGAAATTCATAGCAAAATGGCTACTACTGTAAGATTATTAAAGACGTGAAGCGTGAAGGATATAACATGAGGATGCAGATCGATGGATCCTATGCTTTCTTAAGATTTGATTTACGAGAGTGGCGGCTAGGTAATTATTTCTTGCATCGGAAAGACCTATGTGGTTGTTCACCTATACTCTTTCAAATTTACACCCTTTCACTGCCACAAAAATCATACGATCCACCAGGTGGATTTTTTAAACTTTCTTTATTTTGAGATTTTCTTTTCTTTTTTATTTTTCTTTGATACACGCACATGCTACATGTTCCCTTACCAGCTGGCTGGAGACTGTTCTCATGTGGAAAGGGGATCCGGATCCCCTGTTTGGACCATATAGGGGGTGCCACATGGAAGGATGTGACTCCTCTTCCATGTGGCACCCCCTGTATGGTCCAAACAGGGCTTCCCTGTTTGGGCCAAACAGGGGATCCATTTCCGTGGAAAGGGAGTTGCCTACCAATGAATCATCATTGGATCACCATTCTTACGGTTTCTTTAGAAAGTTCAAAATAAAAAGAGATGAAAAGGACGGGTTCAATGATTTGGGTCATTGCATTAGCCATTGAATAATGGATTGAGATGGGCTGCTACAGTAGCAATAATCAAGGTCCAACCCCATAAAAAGTATACATCCATAGTGCTCAAGGGCCCAAGGGTCGATTGGGATCACCAAAAACCAAGAACAGGTAAATTGATCTGTGTGCAGAACAATTTTTTTTTCCTTCCTTTTTTCTTTTGTGCGATTTGGCTAATTAACTTGAGTTATCTGCAAGTCATAGTTGTTTTATTCTTTGTCGTATCCAATTACAAGCATCACATATAATCTCAGTGGAAATAGGTTTTGCTAGGGTCCAACTTATTGAAAGTATTTCAGCTGTTTCTATTAATGCCTCAATGTTTGCTAGGATCGACTAGCAAAGGAATTTTAATATGGCAAAATGGTCACACATTTGAATCGTAGGAGGATCACACATTTGAATCTCAGGAGGATTGACTCGATCCTAAAATATGCATGTCATGAAATGTGCACCGACTGGGTTCTACCCAAATAGGAGCGTTGAAAAGCATTTATACTCCAACACCTTGAGGTTTTGTTAAGATTGGTTAGCGTAGAAATCTTAATTCAAATGAGGCTTGAAGGTTTGGATTATCCCACCATTTATGTCAGGTTGACACAAACTTTAATATTGACTCCCTACTCAAGTGGTAAGGAGCGTCAGTTCTTACCCGATTGCCCGGGATTCGAACCCAGGGTACATCATCTCTCCCCACTGGTGCAGGCTCCTTTCCCACTTGAGTAAGCTTTCTTCCCACTCGTGTGGAGTTCTTTTCCACTTGAATGTGCTTTTTCTCGTGTGTATGTGAGCTCTCTCTTGTGTTCCAACCCCCTTAGCTGGTGTACAAAAATATAAAAAAAATAAAAACTGACACTTTTATTAATTAAATTTATAATGTTAGCATAAACCAAAAGTAGAAGTTAAACTGTCAACTTCAATCCAATGAACAAATCAAGCGAGGGTTTGATTGGCGGTATATATAGTGCAATTGGTTGGGTTGGCAAGTCAAATGGTAAGAATGAATTCTACTTAAAGTCAAACCATTTATTAATCAGGTTAACATTGTTAATCTGAACCCAACCAATTGATTAATTGGCTCAGCAATGTCTCCCCGAATCCAACCCACTTATTGATAATTTTACTTGGGTGGGTTTGGGTTAGATTGGTGGGTGAAATTAGTTATTGCTACCCTTAGTTGTTCTAAGCAAGAGCTTAAAACCAATTATCAGAAATCATAATTTTAAAAGTCAAGTAACCAACAACTAAACTTTTTTTTATACCATGGCATGACATTTATATAATTTAAAATTTAAGTGTCCTTTTACCAAAAAAAAAAAACTAAAAATAAATTTAGGGACCAAAGAATAACTCTATATCACTACTACATAGACAGCTGAATAATTAATCCAACAGGCAGGACCATGCTATATATAGCGTTTCCAACTTATTATGCTATAGAGTTACCATTAGACTCATGACCCACTATAACAAGGCTTTGGAAAGAAGCCTAATATCATGTGGACTCAGCTCATACATAAATGGTGTAGGATTCCTCTTGTAATAAGATTTGTTTGAAAGACTGCATATCGGTTATAAGTGGATCCAATTAATGTAAGATTGAAAAAAAATATATGAGAAGGCAGAGTGCATACATTTGAAGATTATAACCGTTCAAAGGATTCTGTTTTTTTTTAGTTGTGTGTGGGCTGTCACCAATTTTTTTCTTTCTTTTTTTTTTCTCTCAAAAGACCACCTACTGGTAAGGATTCTTTATTTTCAGCACATGTGCCCAAAGATAGATTTAAGATGTTAGGTTTCTCCAAGGTTATAGATTTAAGTTGTTAGGTTTCTCCAAGGTTCAGTACTAGCATTTTTTTTTTTTTTTTGTCAAACTCAAGATGTTCAGGTGACTCAAATCTATTCAAATGTTCAGGTGACTCAAATCTATTCAAATTTAAGATCTCTCTCTCTCTCTCTCTCTCTCTCTCTCTCTCTCTCTCTCTCTCTGTATTTTAACTATTCTGAATGGATGATAATTAGGCAACGTATGACATGATCAAACCACTCTTTTTTTTTTCTTCAACTTCATTTTAATAGTTTGAATGTGTACATGGAGGTGTAAATAACTTGTAAGACTTGAAATGAAGTAATTGTGTTATAGTATATTATGGATTGATTTAATTAATAAGGTTGTGAAGAAAGATGATTAAAGTAGAAGAATAGCTCTACATAGTTGAGACATGCTTCTTGACCTACCTCTAGTGATGATTCAGGAATAGTGTTAGTTGTTTACGGATAGGCATGTGCCTAAAGTTTCGATTGATTCGGGCTTTCCTATTAGTCTGGACTCCAAGGGGTAGTTCAGTTGGCGTAGGACCATGGTTTGCACCCAGAAGTTGTAGATTCAAAATTGTACTACCACAACAGGCTACAGGAGAGTTTACCCAGCTTCCCTCTGGGCCTGGAGGGATTAGTCCAGCCCAAAGGATTGAGAACCATCTGAGAGCAAAAATAAAAAATAAAAAAATTAAATATATATATATATATATTAGTCTGAACCTCCTTTTATATATAATTGTAATGAATCATATTGAAGTGGAGTTTCCCTTGTGGGCTTTAGATCCCTACACCCTATTCAAAATTTAGATTTTCTTAAGCTCAAGGCCATCCATGTACAATTTTTAAGGCATGTTTGACCCTTTTTTTTTTTTTTTTCATTTCTGAAAAATTTAGCTTAGATTGAAGTGGTGAACAAAGTGTCAGGGGTGGTTAAATACAAGTGATTATGAGATATTTTTTTTCTTTCTTTTTGCGTGATAGGTTTTTTTTTGGAAGGGACATGGTGACTACCTATTTAGGATCAAAATCGACCACAAGTTGGATCTACTTGTTTAAACTTGGAGGAGTCAATTTTCAAAAATGGCAAAAGGGCTACTTGGTTTAGGAACCATCCAACTTGTGAGGCCTATCTAGAAACATAGGATAAAAGGAGTTTTGAAGGTTTGAAAAGTTGTCCTAGAACCTACTTATGTGCAAAAATAGAAATCATCCAATCATGATAAGTACTGGCTTAAGTGTTTTGAAATTGTCCAATTCTAACTGTTATAAGCTATAATAGGATTGTCAAAAATTGCATGTTCAATCTTAGGGACTATACAACATGAATAATGAATTCCAAATTTTAGTAACCCTGATTGAAAAGAGAGGGCAATGTTATGAAAACTGAACCGGAGGGTCAATTGGTGGAGAGCAGTCGAGCTCGATTTGGCCATTCAGTTTATAACCAGGCTCAACCGCAATGTAAATAATAACAAAAATTATAAAAACAAAATTACTTTTAATAAGTTTGGATTTGTCTAGTTCAACCATTAGTTCTACAAAGTTTGATCCTTTTTTCCAAATATTGTGATGATTTCTGTCTAACTGAGCCAGTGAATGTACCAATTCCAGACAAAGCCAATTCAACCAACCTGTTTTGTTTGATTTTTAGAACACAACTAGAGGGGAGTGCATATGGGCCACATAGGCATACAAAATTCATGATGATTTATATTTAAACTTTTTTTTTTTTTTAGATACTTATGATCTTTGGTGATGTCGCAGTTTGACCGAAATGAAGTTTATTTTGACCAAATTTGACGAATGGTTGTGCTCAATTGTTCTGTGACCCGTCCAATTTTACAAACACTATCACTCGCGATTTCATCACATGATGATTAGCATCATCTTTCATATGGATTTTTGGTAATTAACCAATTTACAAATTCATTTACATTTGATAACCCCAGTGTGATTTTTATCCCCTTTCCACAATCCTTCCTCCACTTACAAAATCTTTGGGATGGCCAAATCTTTGCATTGTTGGAGTTTCTTGGAATTCCTGTGGAAATTCTGAATTTGAAAGGATATTTTCTGGGAATAGTTATATTCATTGGGTTAGATATATAACTGTGAAAATTGTGCTTAAATGAATTTTTATCAAATTAATGCTGTATGTAACTTTGATTGCACTGAGATTTCATATAGTTAAAGAAGCATAATCTCTGTAAAAATACTTTTTTCTTCAATCCAACAGGTTTGGATCCTCATCATTAGGTAGACCCCCATGCATAATTTGATTTTGACCATGACCATACCATATAGTAAATCTTTTGTAATCACTCTCCTAATACATTAGTACATGAGCATAAATTAATACAACAATACTTAAAATGCACCTTTTAGAAAGGTGTTAAAAAGGCAAAAAAATCTCCAATCAGCTATCAAACTCAGCAGCAATATAACACACTTCATGATACTCTATAATCTATTAGAGAACTTTTCGAAAGGCAACTCTTACCCTCCATAATTAATGACCTTTGCCAACGTAGAGCTAGAGAGGCCAACCTATCAAAAATCCAATCCCTATCAATGTTTCCAATTTGATAATGATTATTATTAAACCAAATAATCTTGATGCTTTGAAAATCAAATGTGAAAGCCATTTGATTGTTGATATTAAGACTAACTCTTATCCATGTCCAATTCTTCTTTCATTGGTCGTTTATTTGCACTCATTTACAAAGAGAGTGAAATAATCACTTAATGTTGTATATGCGTGACATTTATGGTTGGTAACATTTGGTGATCATGTTTCTTTCTCTTTTTTTTTTCTTTTTTTTTAATTTAAACTAATAAACTACAAGACATGTAGTATCATATCTAAAATCTTCATAGGTTTTGAGACATATTTGAAGAATGCCAAAAAAATCTCAACCAATAAATCTTATTTTGCACTTTCGTGGGGCCCTAATTCCGATCTAAACCTTTCAATATTCTCATGTAAATAATAAATATCAAGATGTTTTTGTTTTGTATCATAAATTCTGAGAAACATATGAAAACAGAAGCATATCTAAAATCGCGACGTATTTGTGCATGTGGTATACTGCATAAGCAAAAGAGAAAAGGCGTCTAATTTTCCGATGCTTCCTCGCATGTTTCTTTGGTGGAGGGAATAGTGTTTGAGAGTTCCGCACATTTTAAATCATTTATTTGCACGAGCGGGGAGGGGGTCTTGGAGTTCAACATCTTTGGGGGGATTCATATTGTCATCATTTCCTCTTCCACTGATGGTGCACAAATTAGTCTTTAATGCTCTCATTTACCCACGTGTATCAATGGTAATATGTTTCACATACATAAAACTTACATTTATGACCTTACATGTGTAAATCCCATTGTCATATCTTATGCGTAAAAGGCAAATGACCCTTAAATGTAAAGCATCAACATGGACCTCACATAAGGTCAATCACAATAATATACAAAGAAAATAATGGGGAGTAGAAAGACAAAGAAAAGGAATGCAACAAACCTATGACCCAAACGGCCAAATCTGGTCTAAAATAGGTTGGGGCTAGATGGAGCCAGTCTGGCCTGACCTATGCACACCCCTAAATAGAAACCATATGAGGATGGAAGGTATTATTATTTTGAAAGCCTCAAAATGTGCAAGTAGAGATAGATCCATGCATCCCAATGTTGCATTAACAACTTAATGGGCTAGCGTTAAGTTAGGGAATGGCATGTTCAAGCGGTTTAGATTAATCATTCCGTCCCCACAACTGCTGCAATTTCATGTTTAATTATAGTTTAGCCACTCTCATGAGTATGATCTTTGAGTTAGGCTTGCTCCAAGTGAAAGGAGCGGAGCTCAGAGTGGAACCTACTTATTGAATATTTGAATTGTTGAAAGTGAATGTCAAGCTTTTGTCCGGGTGCCTTCAAAATTGATTGAGCATATGATTATTCTTATAGTAGAACTATCTCCTATTAACTTTTGACGTAGGAAAAGCTCTGCTCAAAGATGAATTGATTGGTAGAATGTGGATATAAACCCCGTATCAGGCAGGATTTGGCGGTCAATGTATTTGAGTCATATGATGAACAACTTAAATATTCTTGGATCGCATCTCAATCAAAGTTTTCCAAAAAAGAGTGCTCTCTATCTCCCTTTTATATACAAGACAAAAACCCTTTCAATTAACATTTAAATTAAGATAGAAAGAACTTTAATTCTAATATATCTTAGGTAGAGGATCAAGATTTTGGTTATAATGCTAATGCGTTGGCTTTCCAAAATTGGTAACCAATATAGAAAATTTGAAGAATAAACAACCATGTAAGAGTATGACCCATACAAGCTAAATTTTTTATAGAAAGGCAAGACACTTATTTTGAACAGTTGGATTTTTTTACAAGTGGGCCCAATTCCACTCCTCTCATTCACGCAAATCTTGAATGGAGCCGCTAGTGTGGACTGTGCATGCACATACGGGGGAAGAGAGAAAACCGGAAAGAACCGGTTAATCCGGTAATCAGAGCGGTCAACGCCAACTGGATAATATTTTCCCAGATTCTACCCGGCGCCTACGTGTACAGTAGTCCATATAATTCGGTGCACCACCCCCCCACCAAATCATTTCTCCCCGGTCAAATAAGGGAAGCAGTGACAAAGGAGGGAGAGAGTTTTAAGTGGAAATATCACATTTCAGACAACCGCAGCAGCAGAGAGTCTACCTCAAGCAAATACAAAACTTAAAAAAAAAATTTATAGATTTATTTCCAAGATTGAAAGATAGATTTAGAAGACAAGAAAAGAAAGAGGCACTGAATTGAAAGATCACAGATCTCACTTTCCCAGCCAGCTATTACAGTTTAAACTGGGAAACTGAGCAGAGAGTTGGTAACTATATGCGTTTCGGACCCGCTACCAACTCCGGGCGCTTTAATTCCATCAACTTCGTCATTAACGCACTCCATATATTGTTGGTTTTGATGCAGTAAATGGAGTGCTGGTAAACAAAACCAACAGAGATAGAGAGACGAAGAGGAAGAGGAAGATGAAGAAGAAGATGATGATGAGGAGACATCATCCATCGTGCCATCTACATACATCACGAGCATAATGGATCTGCAAAAGACAGTCTTGCTGCCCTTCGTCCTCTTTGTCTTTCTTCTCTGGCTCGAGTATGCGGTCGGGCAGTCTCCGGCTTTGGCGTTGGCGGCGGAGCGGGCAGGTCTGTTTGAGTTGAGATCTTCGCTGGGGCTGAGGAGCCGGGACTGGCCGAGGAAAGATGAGCCGTGCTCGGCCTGGGTTGGAGTACGGTGCTCCGACGGCCGGGTGGTGGCGCTCGACATCTCCGGCCTCCGCCGCACCCGCCTCGGCCGGATCAGCCCGCAGTTCGCCGTGGATGGGCTGGCGAATCTCACGCTCCTCTCCTCCTTCAATGCCTCCGGCTTCGCGCTCCCCGGCGCCATCCCGGACTGGCTGGGGCAGCGGCTGCTGTCTCTCCGCGTGCTCGATCTACGCTCCGCCTCCATCGTCGGGCCGATTCCGGCTAGCGTCGGTAGCCTGCAAAACCTCACCGCCCTCTATCTCTCCGGCAACGCCATCACCGGCGCCGTACCTGAAACCCTAGGGCAGCTCGAGAGTCTCTCAGTGTTGGATCTCTCCCGGAATTCGCTCACCGGGGCTATCCCCTCTGAGTTGTCCCGGCTGCGCCGCCTTGCCGTCCTCAACCTCTCCGCCAATTTCCTCTCCGGCGCTATCCCTCCCTCGCTGGGGACCCTGTCCAATCTAACCGCCTTGATTTTGGCTAACAACAGCCTGTTGGGGTCGATCCCGGCGCAGCTTGGCGACCTCTCATTGCTCGTCGAGCTCAGCGTCGGCTTCAATTCGCTGTCCGGGCCACTGCCCGCTGATTTGGTGGGGTTGAGGAATTTGCAGAAGCTGGACGTCGGGAACAATGTCCTCTCCGGTCCCTTGCCCGAGAATTTTTTCAACAGTCTCACTCAATTGCAGTCCATAAAACTGGGGCACAACAGTTTCACTGGTGCTCTTCCAAATGCCATATGGGTTCTTCGCAATTTGCAGTCGCTCGATGTCTCCTTCAATAACTTCACTGGGAACTTCACTAACTTGGCAACGTCACTGAGCAGTAAAGTCACATCTGGCTTGTTTAATCTCTCACACAATCTATTTTATGGACCATTGCCTTCACAATTCAGTAACTTCAGATTCATTGATCTGTCATATAATTATTTTGAAGGTAGAATTTTAGGTGATAGTTCGAATGCTTCTTTTGATGAGAACTGCCTCCAGGACACACTGAAGCAGAGGAGTTCCAATGATTGTGTTTCATTTTACGCTTCGAGAGGGTTGAGTTTCGATGGATTTGGAGCGCCAGCCCCCGAAATGATCCAACCGCCACCGCCCCCTGGAAAGAAGAACAGGAATTTGAAATACATATTGGGAGGGGTGTTTGGAGGCCTTGCTTTTATTGTTATCTTGGTGGTTTTGGTAGTGTTATTTGTGCGTAGGCGAGATAGGGAAGTCTCTAGTGTTCAAAGAGAAGTTCAAAATCACCCGGTATCCTTAGGGAGCGGGCCGCCACCTTCAGGGATCAATATCAACTTTTCAACTCTTGGTGAATCCTTTACCTATGAACAGCTGGTCAAGGCAACTGCAGACTTTGGTGAATGGAATCTTATCAAACACGGGCATTCGGGGGATCTCTACCGAGGGGTCCTGGAAAATGGGAGTCAAATTGCGGTGAAGAGGATTGATTTGCGGAGATTTAAAAAGGATGTGTATATGGTAGAATTGGACTTGTTCAGCAGGGCTTCTCATACTAGATTGGTCCCACTCCTGGGGCATTGTTTGGAGCATGAAAATGAGAAACTCCTTGTATACAAATACATGCTGAACGCTGACTTATCTAATGCCTTGTATAAGAAAAACAATTCCGAGGAAGATGGGTTGCAGTCTCTGGATTGGATAACTAGACTGAAAATAGCCACCGGAGCGGCTGAGGCTCTATCCTATCTCCATCATGAGTGTTCTCCATCTCTTGTTCACAGGTATTTCATTATGTCTCCCTATCTCACGAATTATGAATCTATTATTGACATAATTATTGTTTGCCATCAACTGAGTGTTATATTACGTGCTGAGTGTCTCGGGAATCATTTGGCTTCAATAATGTTTTAAGCTTGAATGCCTAGCCCTGGAAAATGGAAATGCAGTACTTGAATGCACGATTTTCTGGTAAGGTTAGCTTCAGCATTGTATATCAAGATTCCCTTGTGGTTGACTTTGTCTTGAGAGATGTGTGCATGAAAACACAAATTGGAGTTCCAATTGATGAATAGAAGTCATTTTCACTGATTTTTTGAATGACTTCAAGAGAGAAGGTGATATCTTTTGTAATTTCGTGTTGCATGCCATTTTAATTATGGCATGATTCATGGTACAGCTCAACTACCAAATTCAGGCCTATCTGATGGTTGGGTTGTTTTGGGCTATGATGCTCAGATACGCCATGGATACGACAACAACATGCCATGGACATGGCAGGAACACAGATTTTACATATTAAGTATCTTGCATCATAAGTTTTGGGGATGCTAATTGATGTGAATGCAACTTAATTTGAAATTATAGATGACATTTACAGGTTCCCAAACCCCTATGCCATTGCCTCAAAGCCTCAAAAGTCAAAGGTCTGTCATCATACTGCAGCTCATTGTTGCCTATAAATGACAAGAAAGCAGTCCAAATTAGGGGCTCATAGTCAAACTTTCCACCTATAAGTTGGGTTACCTGATACGAGAAATGACTGATTCCATAGGAGTCCATAGAGATGATGTTGTTAAAACTGTAACCCCATATTGCAGGCACTTTGTTGGAGGAAGATTAGAATACAGAAAGAACGTCAACTAAGGCATTCAAAGTACTTACTAATAAAAGTGCCCACTTTTCTTAGAAACCCAGAAATCATAAAAAAGGAAGTCAATAATCATCCATATAACCCCCATTTTGTTGCTTTCATTACCCCAAATGAAGTTTAAAAATCTGTTAAAATTTACTCAACAGATCTACTAATAGCCTCATGGTTCAGTGGGACTGACTTATACATATTTTAAGATGTCTAAATGTACTTAATTCTCTTGCTGGTTTGTTATTGAACATCATGAAGTCGGGTAAAAAATAAAAACTCCCTTGTGCTAGAAATAAGGCAATTGTGGGTTACTAATGAATAATGATAAAAACACCCTGTGCCAGTTGACTACCAAGGTCATTGTGGATTTCTTCCTTCAATCCTTGACCCTAGTGATTACGCCTTGGCTGTCTTGATTCAAGAAATTAAGCGACTTTGCACCCAATCTGCTTACATTTTGTGCACCCTCTATAATGTTGATCATCATCATCATCATCATCATCATCATCATCATTATCATCAGAGCCTTGTCCCAACTATGCTGGGGTCGGCTACTTGAATTTTGTTTCAAATTTATTTTTACTACCTTCATCCCCATCCTCTTCAGCCTACCATTTTCCCTTGATGGGCCATAAACTTGCATAGCCAAACTTTTTCTTACCGGCGCAGATGCTGGCCTACGTTGGACATGTTCAAACTATCTCAAACGGGTTTTCCTAATTTTACCCTCTACTGATGCTACCCCTAAATGCGCTGGAAAATCTTACATTTATCCCACATTGTTACAAAAATCTTAAATTTGAGTCATATGTTTCAAAGCTTATGGAAAATATTTGAATCTTATGATTCCATCTTATCTCCAAGAATCATATGATCCTTTAGTGATACAAGTTCTGATTCAGATCTCGAGGTTTGTTACTTAAAATCACTAGTCCTTAATGAGGATGAGTGTTGTAAATGAGCAAAACTGTAGCTACTAGAGTTTACTTTTCTTATTTTTAACTATTCACTTTGATTTTTGGAGTTTTGAGGGTCTTTATGTCCAAAAACTGTACTAATTTAGTTAACTTCATCTGGACGGATTGATTTATCACCTATGCTTTTGTGCTGTTAACATAGACAATCCTTTTTTTTTTTTTTTTTTCAGTTTCCATCTAGCATAACAGCGAGGATTTCCTATGCAGAATTATTGTATTAAGACTAAAAAGTTTTAGCCAAAAAGAATGTTCTCTGATGCATAAATATGGGCAAAAATATGGAATAAAATTTAGCATCTGCCAATATGGAGAATACTATGGTTGGCCACATCCATAAGCCCACATCCATGGTTTATTCCATATTTTGATCAATTCAGTTGTGAGACTGGCAGTGGATGGATCAGGGGATTGTCATGGATATAAAATCTTTTCAATTAAATGACCTGCTAGTCGTCTAGTCCTCTTTTCAAATGGCCCTTCTAAGTCTTGTTTGTTGGCAAAAGTACAGATAGTCAAACAGAAGTCATGTTGTGAGCTGAGACATCTTGCTAAATCAGTCGCATGCTAGCATCCCAGCTATGATTATGCAATAGACAATCAAAACAAGTCATTGAATGGCAAACGATTCACCATTTTGATTGAATGATGGCAAATCTCATTGGGCTGACTTTTCTATGGATGACTAGTTCATGAACCCCCTTTTATCTGGTCATTCTGGTGTACCCTAGCATGCCTTGTATCCCGCTTTTATAATGGTTGCATGATGTCATACACGGGATGTAACATGACTGAAATTTTTTTCTAGTATATTTAGCATATATCAAACAAGAAGATACGTGCTGCCAGATTTCATTGCTGCCATCTGCTAGTTGCATTATCAACGCTTTATTTATTGTCTGCTATTTACCATATGCTCTCTCTCTCTCTCTCTCTCTCTCTCTCTCTCTCTCTCTCTCTCTCTCTCTCTCTCTCTCACACACACACACACACACACACGCAATGTTGCTCTTAGATTTGGGCCGTGAGTCTCCCCCTTCATGGTGGTGAACTGTTACATATGAACCTTCAGCCTTAATTTGTAATGAATCTGATTATCACATTGATCAAGACATAATTCACAAACTCAATAAGAATCGAATCGACTTGACTTGACTCAACTCAAGTTGGCAGAATCAACCCAATTCGATGAGATTTGGAAAGTTGTCCTTCAAAATTTTGAAGTGACGTAACTTGGTCAAATTTCATCTCATCTAGTCTAAGCTTCAGTATGAACAGGCAAAATTTGATTGTTTTAGTAAGTTTTCATTATGATTCAACCAAGACTAGGTCGAGTCTTTGAGTGAACTTGACTTGGTGAACTTTTGGGTTAACTGTGTGTGTGTCAGTGTAATATTTGGTGTTGGATTAAATCATGCCAATAGATGTGAATATTAAGCTTTAGTCACACCTATTGTCATGATTCAATCCACTAGTGAATTTACCGTGATCAATGTGATTTTTAGGTCCATTACAAACCAAGGCAGGAGGGTTTGTGCCATCAAAGGTGTGCTCCATGGCCCAAACTAAAACAACTTTGTATAGACTGCTCTATATAAACTCCAAAACATTTTAGAAGGGGCCCCAAAATTTATTTTGGACCATGAACCCACTTAGTCAGAAAACAAATCCCCCGTCCCCAAATCCCTCTTCCCGCCCTCTTCAAGCTTATAAATCCATAGCTTTGAGGCCCTTGGATCAAGCATTATGGATCATCTTATTTGTGATATTTGGCGAACCCCTTATCCACATCAAGTCATCAACCCTTTCAATCATCCTCCCTACTGTCCGCTTCCACCACTAGTTGGGATAAGGCTTTGATAATGATGATGACGATGATGATGATGATATATTTATTATGATTTAGTATATGTCTGGTGCAAATGCTAAATAAGATTCCATTTCTTTTTGGTTGAAGAGATGTTCAAGCAAGCAGTATCCTTCTCGATGATAAATTTGAAGTGCGTCTTGGAAGCTTGAGTGAAGTTTGCACTCAAGAAGGGGATTCTCATCAAAATGTCATCAGCCGTTTTTTGCGCTTGCCACAGTAAGTTTTTGTTTGTTTGTTTGTTTTTTTTTTTTTGGAGGGGATTTATTATTTCATGATTAAATGCATCATGACTCAAGAACCAGTAAAAGACATTTTCATTCCTTGTTATTTGAACATCTAATCTACTTCTTAGTTTCATTAATATTTATTCCTATGCTATTTTTATTGAAAATTCTGGGAAGTGATTGCTTCTGATTTCAAGAGCAATGCTACTGGTGCTGGAGCCTAGTTATGTTTTCTTGTTCCTTTCGCATTGTGCCTCACTATGTGGTGGTCCAGACTGTTCATCTTGTAGATTTCTCTATGGATGCGCTACTTGCATAGACCCTGGGCGATAAAAAAATTCTTTGGCTCATGCCATTGATATAAGGTTTTGAAAAGAAAAAAAGAAAAAGAAAAAAAAGAGGAAAATTTTCATTTCTCATCATGATTTTGTATACAGCATGTGCATTTGATATCTTTAGTCAAGGAGACAGCTTTCAACTATACTGTCCAGGGTAGTCCCAAATAGAAAAATGATGTGGTTCAAAAAACTGCAACTAACCAACCATGCAACAAGGGCTGCACATTTCTCTGCTTTCAGTTTTTGATGTTCCATTACACTCACTAGGTTGTCCGTTACTTTTACCAAAAAAAGGTTGTCCGTTACAGAAGATGATGATTCTTTTTTATAATTATCCCCAAAAAGATTTCATGATGTGCTCATTCCCACCCACCTATGAGGAGACCTCACTTCTATGCGCTAATGCTAGAAATAAAGTAATACTTGTGGATAGCTAATATTCGAGTTTTATAGTAGATCACATCAAGCCCCAGGTGAAACAGTGACAATGTCGATGAGATGATGACCAAGACTAGTCCATATGTGCCACTATATCAGTCATAATGGCTGGTATCTGGGCACGCATCGGAAAATTTTATATTCCACTGCTGGATCAGTTACAGAATGCATTGTTTGCATGTCATTTGAGAGGACAAAAGCTATTATTTTTTGGCCATTCTGAAAACAATGTTGTTTTGGTAAAAAAGCACGATTTTGAAGACAATTTGTTATTAGGAAATCATCTCCTTACATTCTATTTTAATGAATATTCGAACGAGAAGTTGCATGTTTGGTTTGCGAAATTGGTTCTGAAATCAGTAACATGAAGTTTGAACTGTCACTTTATTGGATAATGCCTTTTTCTATTTTAGTTTTCGATAGGCAATTTATAATAATATAAAAGGAAGAAAGAGAGAATAATCTATGATATAATTTGAAGTATCAGTAAATTTGCTGACTTGAAAATAGACTTGTCTGCCACTCTTCTCATTGTTTTATGTTTATGGACATGTACTAGTTACTAGTATTTGTTATTCTGACAAAACTTGCCTCTTTTTGGTGATGTGCAGGACCTCCGAACAAGGTCTTTCTGGTACGTGTGACCTAGTATTGTTTATGTTCTTCTATAAAGGCATCAAAACAAAGTCAAGTCAATCAGCAGAATCTAATCATTAGACCCTAAGAAAAAGAAAATCAATTATCCAAACACCACAACCCCATATCGGGGTAATGTTTTAATTTTATCTCCTTCAAAACACATCTCAACTATCTAAAGACCGGCCTCCTTTATCATCCAAAACCCTACACCATTGGTGTCTCCAGACTCCCTAAACATAATATTTGGGTTGTTCAAGATGTGGAACTTGTTTAGACTTGCCTTGTCACGCCAGGGCCATTCAAGACTAAGGTTCTTCTATACCCTGGCTTGGGCTATGGAGGGACAGCTCTACCAGTGTCCTTCCATTTCACCATTCTTGTTGTTTTACATTTCACCATACTTGTTGTTTTACATTTCACCAAGAGAGGGAAGGATAAAAAAAATTACAAAGACAAACTAGCCTTTTGGGGTATCTAGTTGCCACAAAACCTGTTCCATATGGTAAAGATAACAAAGACATGACGATATTATTATTTTTTTGTTGCACATGGTCAGGCTCTCCATCAGCAAGCTGTGCTTACGATGTCTACTGCTTGGGGAAGGTATTGCTAGAGCTGGTGACTGGTAAGCTGGGCATCAGTGGATCCAATGATGCCAGCACGAACGAGTGGTTGGAAGATGTGCTGCCATACATAAATGCGTATGAGAAGGAATTGGTGACGAAGATTGTGGACCCATCTCTCATAGTGGATGAGGATCTTTTAGAGGAAGTGTGGGCAATGGCTATTGTGGCGAAGACGTGTCTGAACCCCAGGCCTACAAAACGTCCACTGGCAAGATACATCCTCAAAGCATTGGAGAACCCTCTGAAAGTAGTGAGAGAAGAGACCACCAGTTCGGCAAGGCTGAGGACGACATCTTCCAGAGGATCTTGGAATGCAGCATTCTTTGGCAGTTGGCGTCATAGCTCATCGGACATAGTGGCTCTCCCTGGCTCCAATAGGGAGGGTGGTGGTTTTAAGCCATCAGGAGGAGGGGGCTCCCAGGGCAATGGGCAAGGTGGCGAGATGTCGTCTTCCCACAAGAGGCTCTCCAAGGAGATTTTCCCTGAGCCAGCTGCACAAGACATTGAGAGACCAGATGAGGATTAGATGAGAGTTTCTAATTCTTTGATAATAAGTGTTGCAGGCTCCCCATTCGAGTGCCTGCTCTACTCATCATCAATATCCCTTATTTTTATTTAAAAGATGCGGGGAAATCAGAGAAAAAAAGGCATGGGGGATCTAAAACCCATTGCGGTACATTTAGTCTCTCTCTCATGCCTGAGAACTTTTGTGGGGTTTTTTTTTGCAATGGCTATGATCCCACTTGGAGATGATGGAAGTCGCGGCCCATTGACAACAAATAGAGGTTTTCATGATGCGGCATGAGGCCAGTCTACTTGTGTTATCTATAACTGAGGGAATTGAGTGATGCTGCCGGATTCTTAATTGTTTGCAGGATGTTTTCTAGTAAAACTGCAAGCTGGAAATTATTTATTTCCTGTAATTTATCCCTATTGTCCTTGCATATTGTAAATTTCCATGTTTTTCTTATTCTCATGATCAGGTGCAGTTTTGTGAAGGAAAAAAAAAAAAAAAAAAAGAAGCAAAAGAAGTGAAATGGGGCTGTTCACTCGGCAAGAAATGTCAGATTTCTCATAAAATCTGAAGTCATATTTGGAGTAATTCTTCTGGGTAAAAAATGAATATGAGTCTTTGATGAAAAGAAACATCAACTGCCTACAGCATGACTTGAGCACTGACTTAGCTCCTCCCTGTCCATGTCCAAACAGATTCTGAGACTGAGTCGGTGAAGATTCTGACTGGTTGGTTTTTTTTTTTTTTTTGGTCTTAGCCTTAATCCAAAATGTAAATGCGGAAAAAGAAAATTATCTCAGATTAATACTGAAAGATCTGAATTTCATGCTGTTTGGTATTTCTGGTGATTTCGGAAAATATGTTCATGTTTTCATCCAGATTCTCAAGAAGTCATGATTTTAACCGAACCAAAAAAGGTAAAAAAAAATGAATTTTGGAGATTTCAAGAGAGGAATTTCAGGCTTCCATCTATTTTCTCCAGAACTCATGATCTCAACCCAACAAAAAAGAATTCTCTTTGGAAATTTCTGAAAAGAATCTCAAACTTTCAATCTACTTGAGAGTTTCCAATAATTTATGTTCTTAACCCAACAAAAAGGAAAGAACTTGAAACCAAGGCATCCAAGATTTTCTTTGGACCATAATATATATATATATTTTGGTATTCTGGAGATTCAGAAAAGAATTTCATGGTTCAATCTAGTTTCTCAAGAACTCATGATGATCACCCAACCAAAGACTTTGAAGCAAAGGGATTCAAAAGCCTAATTGTAATGTGAAAAAAAAGTTACATAAGGTAGGTCCCACGGAGATTTGAACTCGGGTTTAGATTCAGAGTAAAATATCCTAACCACTAGACCATGGGACCAGTTGGTGCGATGTAGGCAAATTATTTAATTTACTCAATCTGTCCAAGCCCCTTTTGGTCTACTACTTCAAGAATCTTGACTGACATCCCAAAGGGGGCCTCTCTTGAATTGAAAATTTGATTTCTCTTTTTTTTTTTTTTTTTTTTTTTTTTTTGTCATTTCACTGGTAAATGTAATGAATCCCACTGGTTTGCATAGAATAAATAGAAATTCATGGTCTTTTTCTAAAGATTATTAAAAAGGAGAGGAGTGAGTAAAACGAGTTGAGGGATGAAAAATATAAGCCAATAACGTAGATTCAATCTATATTTTCCTAGAATTCAAATCACTGGGTAGTGGTTTGATATTTATCTCCCACCTTTTCCTGACTCATTATACATATTACAACCAAGCATTTTTAATCTAATTTGGGCTGTTTTTACAATTTTGACTGTAAGTTATTCTCACTTTATTCTAATTTTTATGTTATCTTTCATTTCTCCTTATGCATGTTCTTAATTTGTTTTAACACACTTCTCCTCTTCCCTTTCTACTCTACAAACTCTCAATTACAAAAATGGGTATGCTTTTGTTTTCTTTTTAAAAAATGGGCTAATGTATAATATAATTGGATTGTTATTCAAGTAGGGTTTAAAATAACGGCCGTTACCGTTACATAACGGTCGTTATGTAACGGTAACAGCCGATACCGTGCCATAACGGCAATTATGTAATGGTAACGGCCGATACCATGCCGTTATATTGAATATAACGGACGGTATGCGTAACGGGGGAGAATATCGTGTAAATAACGGCCGTTACAGGCCGTTATTTTGAATATAACGGCAAAACCGTTATAACGGCCGTTATATCGGCTGACAGATTTTTTTTTTATTTTTTAATTGTGTGCTGTCTTCTTCTTTCACTTCTTTCTCTTCCCTAAGAGCTTCCTAAAGGTTCCTAAAGGGCTGCTACAACTTTTAAGGCATGGAGGAGACCTAAAAGCTTAGATCTAAGCTACTTTTGGGTGGATTTGGATGTGGGAGAAGCTAATTAAACTCAAGGGACCTCTTTGGTAAGCTTATTTTTTTATTTTTTGGAGTTATTTTCAAGATTCAGCATCAAAATAACTTAGAGGTGGTTGAGATGTGTTAGATCTATACTTTTGGAGCAAAAAAAAATTCAAGTTTTAACACTTTTTGTAATATTTTTCATTTTTTCATTATTTAAATCCGAAGCAATCTTCATTCCTCAACCACTAATGACTCGGCTTCACTTTATGAAGCAATCTTCGTTCCTCAACCACATCCACAGGCACAACAATTTTATGGGCACTATCGGAGTGGAGGCTATGCAACACAACAGTTTGGTGCCTTCTACCCTTCAAGAAATAATGATGATGATGATAATATTGAGCCAGGACATCACTCGTTTTGGCATTAGGCACATGCACTAACTCTATTAGTATTTATTGTTTGATTGTAGACTTTAAGTGTTTAAGTGTTAACACTATTAGTTTGCCTAAAATTATGATTGCATTATGACAAATTTATGATATTTTAACTTATTTTAGTATATATATCGATACAGCAATGAATGCAGGATGTTATAACTTGAGGGGACCGTTATTTTGCTTTTAAGTATGCACTAATGGGAAAAAAATATTAGTTTCTATCATTTTATAATATTCTGGATTTTTTGTATATTTTTTCAGATTTTTTTGGAGACAAATAAAAATTTGCTCCGCGATGGGCCGCGATGACCGCGAACTGCGACGCGGTGCCCGTGAACCGCGACACGATGACCACGAACCGCGATTTTAAACCATGTATTCAAGTCAAATGTTTGTTTTCCAATTACGACGTAAGTATTTGATTTGCATTGTAGGGAAGTACTTTTGCTCGGCATGAGTTACTATGCGAATATTCTATTAAAAGATAAGAGATGAGAGAACTTGATGATTATTTTTGAAATTTGACATTTGTTTTTAAAATTTTAACCACTTAAAGAAACAAAAGTCTTTACAAAAGATGACTGAACCTACCTTCTCATAGAATGCATTTAATCAAGGATTAATTAGCGAAAGGTCCCTCGATTGGAATGTTTCCAGCTTCCAGTCCAGGCGGAATCTGTTTAAAGGCTCTGGTCCAAGCGGTTAGGATGTTTACAGCCTAAGGTCCCTCTATCCACACGGATTCATTTTTGAAGACTAATTTACCCCTGTAACCGTCGCAGCATGCAGTGGAGTGGTCCCCAACGTGTCACTATTATTTAGCCACGATTTAAGTGCATTAGTGGGGAAGTTATTACTGATATGCCCCTGTCATCCAGCGCAGATCTCGTTTTTTGAATCTAAACCTGCAATCGCTTATGATTTTGAATCTTCATGTAGAAACCTAACGAGAGAGAGAGATTCATTGTTTGCGGGGCAGATTGCAGACCAATATTTTGGTAGGAGTTCTATTGTAATTGGATTATAGTCTCGTATATTGATTGGCTGAGAAACAGTTCATTGGATTGGAAGCAGAAACCAGATCCGAACGTGGGGAAGGGATTCATCTTTTTTGAGGTAAGCGATTTTTTCTGTTTACATCAGAGATTATGCAGTTTTTGTTATCTGAATGTGTAGACATATATATTTCTGATGTGCATGCTTAGTTCTATTCTTATTGGTTTGTAGATGTGTAGTTTGATTTACTGTATAGCAGATTCATATCTAATTTTTGTGTAGCAGTTGTATCTTTTATAAGATGTTTGCAACCAGCAGATCTGTTTTGTACATTTTATCTGAGTTTTGTACATTTTATCTGAGTTATGTACAATTTTATCTGAGTTATGTACAATTTATCTGAGTTATGTACAATTTATCTGAGTTCAGAGCCAAAGTTTATCTGAGTTATGTACAATTTATCTGAGTTCAGAGCCAAAGTTTATCTGAGTTATGTACAATTTATCTGAGTTCAGAGCCAAAGTTTATCTGAGTTTTGTACATTTTATCTGAGTTATGTACAATTTATCTGTGTTGTGTAAAATTTATCTGAGTTGAGAGCCAATATTTATCTGAGTCATTTACAGTTTTTGCAATGATAGTGGCCATTTATATTCATTGTATCTTGTTGTTTTACAGATGTCACAGCCGTTATTGCTTCTCTGTAAGTATGGCATGCTTACAGCTGTTATTCACTTGAGTCGGGGTACGAGCTATGATGGTTTGATGAGTCAAGTTTGTAACAGGTGGAGAAATCTTACAATGAACATGGTTTGTTTTACTTATGCATTGCCTGGCCACCCAAAGTGCTTGCTGGACAGCGATTCGGATCTAATGAGCTTGTCCATGCTGGCTTCTTCAATGGGATTGGGGACAGTTGATGTATTTGTAACAGAATCGCAGGGTTCGGAGGACGATGATCAAGAGGAAATTGGTGATCATTTAGATGAAGATGCCCTACCATTAGTGGGTTACGAGGATACAGATATAGAGACAGATCTTCTTCCACAGTTTTGTACACACAAGGAGAAGATGTTGCTGTCTGTCGGGTGGGCAAGTGGTATTAGAGATGTGGAACCGTCTTCTGCAACTAGGGTTTGTATGTCTTCTTTTTTGTATCACAGCTTGTCGAAATCGAAGATATTTTTGATGCAAACTCCAACTTGCAATGAAACAGTTAATCTAAGGAAAGTTTTTGAAATTTTAAGCTAATCTGCTGTTACTCGTTGCATGTAGCCACAGAGACGAGAATGTCGCCTTCTTCGTCGTTTGTTTTCTCTTTCAGAATATTCGATCCCCTTTTTTGCGATAGTGTAACGCGATTGTTGGCCTTATCTTAATAAAGACAGAATGAATGTAAGGGCAAATCAGACATTTTACGTACCAAATTGTGTTTGAGGGACCTTTTGCTGGACGTTTTGTTTTTGTGGACTTATCGCAGTAAAGTGACGAGTTGAGGGACCTCCGACCAAAGTCCCCTTTAATCAATGCAAAGCTCTTTTTTTTCCCTTTAAGAAACTCAAAGATATAAAATTTCAAACCAAGAAAATTAAAGAAAAAACCAATTTTAACAAAATCAAGAGAGAAAAAATGAAGGAAAATAACAAGATAATGAAACCCACCTAAAAAACATTTCTCTCATATCATGTGAGATCTTTTCAATCAATCTAAAATCTTTTTTAAGAAAAAAAAAACTACTTAATTCCAATTCAAGAGATTAAATAAAAAAAAAAAACCATTCAAAGAAATCAAAGGAAAAAAAAGGGTGAAGAATAAGATGATGAAAACCTATTTCAACTCAACTACTTGTGAAGTCAATGTGCTGGCATGAGAGATCAAGATCTGAATTTTCAATCCATTTCTATGAGGGCCGGACCCCCTTGTCAGAAGAATAAGAAAACCAGTCCGTCGAGGCGCACGTGAGAGACTGATGAGATGATCGAGCAAGAAATATATAAAACACTGCACTGGCTGCACATAGACAGACAAGATTAATCGAGCAGAAATCTCTGTTTGTTCGATCGCGCACCGAAGGAGAAGAGAGAGGGAGAGAGGAACCCGACCATGTGGAGAGGAAGAAGGAGGGCGTTTTCCACGCTCTCTTCTGTCTCCAAATGGGACGCCGTCGTGGTGGGCGGCGGCCACAATGGCCTTACGGCGGCGGCCTACCTGGCCCGCTCCGGCCTCTCCGTCGCCGTCCTCGAGCGTCGCCACGTCATCGGAGGTGCCGCAGTCACGGAGGAGCTCGTTCCTGGCTTCCGATTCTCCCGCTGCAGCTACCTCCAGAGCCTCCTCCGCCCTTCCATCATCAAGTATGCGTATGCCTTTACACATCTATCGCTCATTCAACCCCAGCCGTCCATCTTTTCCCAGATCGATTCCGATAATATTTAATTTAATCGGGGTTTCGGGTTTGGTCATGGACCCGGAGCCCCAATTTGGATTAGATTAGACCCCCTTAGTCCCTGACCCTGAGAGTCGGGATCCCGTATTGTAGTTGTTATAGTTTTACTGATGCTTTGTCGTTCAAAAAATTTAGGTGATTTTTTTTATTTCTGATTTAAGTTTTTTAAAGTTTAAAATCACTTAAATTTTTAGATGATGTGGCGGACTCTTATTGATCCACTTACTGTGAAGGTGTAACAATCCTCACCCTTCGGTGCAAACTGTCGTCTTGGGTTAACTAAACTACCTCTTGAGATTTTGCCGTGCCTAGTGTGGTAGTTTGAAATAATTCCTACGCGCCCGGGCAAAACCCGGAACATCCTTATCCTTTGATGAAACATCCTTATCCTTTGATGCATGGCCCTCAATTTTTACAGATTTACAAGGTATAACATTGTGCCCCATTCAGATCGGTGTACAAAAAGATGAGGGTGGGTGTTTTTGGAAGGGCTGGATGGATCATTGTGGGCTCCACTGATCACAGGAGGAATAATGAAATATATGATAATAGTATGCTTGGTCGGTTGGCCTTTAGTTGGGCCCGGAGTTGGGCCTGGGGCCCAATATATGTCGGGTCGGTTTACATTGAGCACCAATTGGGCCCTCCTCCAGTATGGACCCAATCTCTTTACATCCTCAATTTGGTCAGCCATGCTTGACATTTTATACAAAATTGGTAAGATGGGAATCTGGATTGAGGTTATGTGGTGGCATTTTTTGAGGAAGTTAATTTCTTCTCATTGGTGTGTGTGTATATATATATATATATATATTTATTATTATTTTTTTGAAATGGGAACAAGGGTCGGACAGTGAGCATCTTCCACCTTTGCTATGGGGTCTTGTCCAATATTTGACTCAAAGTTCATCCTTGAATATATTTTGTCTGTTTCACATTTCACTCATCATTTTGATATAATTCAATATACATGTTCTAGCTGCTTTACTGGCTTAAGTTGTAATGTATATGTAGTTCTTTCTCCATATGATTTAATTGTTTTAGTGGGACTTGCCAGTATTCTTCCAGAGGCAGTGATGAAGTTGGAGACAGCGAATTGAGATAGCGAGATTGTGTGTGTTACTCTTAATTGTTTAGTCCAGTGGAGATTTTAGTATTTGTTTTTTATCATTTAGCAGCTGATTTATTGTATTTTTTTTTCTTTTTACTTACTAAACTGTGTTTGATTTTTTTCCCTATGATAAAAGGGAACTAGAGTTAGGTAGGCATGGGCTGAGGCTTTTGAAGAGGAACCCTTCATCTTTCACCCCTTGCCTTGATGGACGCTACCTTCTTCTGGGCCCGGATGCAACCTTGAACCATGCGGAGATTTCGAAATTCTCCAAAAAGGATGCAGAAGCCTACCCAAGGTAAAGGTCTACACATTTAATATTTATATATATGTGTTCAAGGATCAAAATAACGGTTTCGGCCGGTGTAGCGGCCAGTAACCAAAACAATACACAACGGGTGATACATAGATGCTGCGATGATACGTAGTTGTGTAGCGGTGTGAATTTTTAAGTGGTAAAAAAAAATTTGAATCTTGTATAATAACCAATCTTATGTTTTTTTAGAGACAACTTTAGGAAAGGCTGTTGAGGAGAAGAAATAGGAAAAATAATATTTAATATTAAAATTACTTGGCTCTACTAGGTTTGAAATCGTAGTGCTGCTATTTTCAAAATAGCGTAGCGGCCTCGACTGCTACGGCCGATAGCATAGCGGCTGCTATTTTGAACTATGTATGTGTTCACTGATGCTATATCTGAATTTGAACTTTATAGTGCTGTACAATTTTTGTTGAAGGAAAAAACTTCATAATTTCTGTGGTCAAGTAAATTCAGCAACTAAATAGAAGATACATTGACATAGTGCTTTAGTCTAGCTCATCTTATCTGTATAGATATGTTAACAAAATCTAATCCTCTGTTTATCTCAGTTGATCTTTGGTTACTATGTTCTCATCATTATGAACTACTAATGTTTTCATTTATTTTTATTGTTTTCATATCTGTAGATATGAAAAGCAGCTTCAGACGTTCTGTAACTTCATGGATTCCCTTTTGGATTCCCCTACTCCTGAGATTAGGCATGATGTCGAATCCCTTACTGATAGGCTGAAGGATAAGTTACAAAAGTCTGTCTTTTGGAGTCACCGGCTTCAGCAGGCACTCTCTCTGGGACAAAAGGATATTGTGTGAGTCTTATTACTCATTCTGATTACGACAATGATCCTTCATACTTTGCATATGCATGGTCTCATGTAATGTATTTCTATCCAAGAGTCCCAGTTTGATGCGTTATTTATCTCACCCTATGTTGATGTGTTCTTGAATTATTTTAACAGGGACTTCATGGAGCTATTAGTATCTCCAGCATCGAAGGTTTTGAATAACTGGTTTGAGGTGGAGTAGTTTCATGATTACTTTGCATGTTGTAGGAATCACAAATTTCTTCCACGGATTTCTATTTTTTTTTTTTTTTTACAGTATCATCAGTATTTGGAGTTTTTCAGGACACTAGAACTTAGTTCAGTTTAACTTGATGCGAATTTTACTTCCTTAAATTAGCCTGACCCCTCTGCCTTCTATGAATGTGAGGGCTGGTTTCAAGGTTGATTTAAACAGGCTTTCCTTGGGCCTAGCCTGATTCAAACGTAGTCTGTTGACAGCCCTACCTTGAAGCTATGAATTTGTAGAATTTTAATTATGTAGAAAAAGTTCTAATGATTATTAATATGGTTGCTTTTGTTAATATTGCAGGGAGAAGTGTTGAAGGCAACACTTGCAACAGATGCTGTAATTGGGAGTACGGTAGATATTCCAATGGCTGTGTTTTCCTGTGGAAGAAATGAAATAATTTGATTTTAGGGATGATTATTATTACTGTAATAATTATTATTTTTTCCATTTGAACATTACATATAATTGAATAGAACATGTGCTGAAGTATAATAGGTGTGGTTTCTAATTTGAACTAGTTTAGCTATTTATTTTGGGTTTAATTTCATTGACTAATATCCTAGATAGAGTTATAGCACTTGACAATATCATCTTTGGGAATAATTTGACAATATAGTTTACACTTGTAGCTTCTTTCAGTATTCTGCTCTAAAAGAAACAAAATATGAGTGGGAAAACTTGTTAAAAGATTTTTTAGATGGTAAACATGGTAAAGGGTGAGCACAATTTGTTATTTAGGTTGCACTGTGGAAAACCTATTTGTGAAGCTCAGAGCAGTCAGATGAATTTGTTGATTTCAACGTCTTTTTCACTTGTGTTGCAGGCAAGTGTCCACACACCAGGTAGTGGGTATGTTTTGCTGCATCATGTAATGGGAGAAACCGATGGCGATCGTGGTATTTGGTCGTATGTATCTCATTTGCCTTGTTCTCTTAGATGCTTATGTTAAATAAAGTATAAAACAGCAGAAAAAATGTTGATAGAAAGATTGTACATTTTACTTTTACTATATGTGAAAGTTCTATCTTCTGGTATTATCTAAAGCATTGATTGACACTAGGATCTTTTAAAATAAACTTTAAACTGATATTGAACCAAAATAATTTGATGCTAATAAATAATTTATGGAGTACAAAAGAGATCAAACAGGAAACCAAAATCCAGGTAATCTAATCACATCATGATCCTAATCGTATCTAACTGCAATCTTGAGGGATTATCCTCTCATCATTACTCTAACTATATTCAAATCTATGTTAACAACCTTTACAAAAAAGTTACATATTTATATTTTCAACATTTGACATAATTTAATTGTTTTGATTGGCTGTCATATTTTTATGAATAAATTAAATTTATGCTTCTTGTTCCTGGTAATTTTATGTTATACTGTAAAAGTGGTTGCCTACCTTTTGGTCTCTGAAAACTTAGTTAACAAAAAGCATGACATAAAGCCGCAAATTTCAGTTATGTTGAAGGTGGGATGGGTTCAGTATCCTTGGCTATAAGTGATGCTGCTAGAGAGGCTGGGGCTCATATTATAACAAATGCAGAGGTATGTTCTTTTTCGCAACCATCCTCTTCAAATTAAGAAGCCAATATGGATTTCTTCTAAAAACTAGCTATGAACCTTCAGATTCTAGTTTGTTGCTAACTTGGTACAGCATCAAAATTATTCCATGTGGCATCTCTTTTTCCCTCTTTTTTCTAAGAGTATAAGAATATGACTTTGTGGCTATTTAACTCGTTATTGGTGAGTCTTGTGAAGATATCTTCTTGATGGTTCATGGTTGCATTGAGATCCCTGGGATTGAATTCTGTCCAAATAATTATGAGTATTCTTTTGAACCTTTAAAGTAAGTCTTACAAAGAAAATTCAGAACTCATGTTCATTGCAAATTTTTTTTGGAAAGATTAGTTATTATAGAAATTGTTATTTTTGCAAAAAATCCCACTAGACTGGGTATTGGTGAGCTCACCAAATTAGTTACAGTGCTGTTTTTAATGGGCATGACTTTTGCAATTAACTAGTTATTCAGCTGGGTAAGTGTGAATTTGTGAAGGGAAATTGCATTCCACTACCAATCATGACTAATTTGTAGCTCTGCAGTCCTGTGTGGGCAGGTGGGTTTGGGTGGATAGTGTGGGTGGGTTTGTGTGTTCTTATTTTGCAACTTGCACAATCTCCTCTTCTTTGTGTGTGCGAACATTTTTGCGTGAGTGCATTTGTAGGCTTTAGCTGTGAGCATGTATATTTGTTACTATGCGTTTGCAGTCATTAGCGAAGCTGAGACAACTTTTATCTCGTGGAACTTCTTGAGTTGTTTGGGGGTCATGTCATACTGATCAGTGATCAGGATCGTCAGGTTAGCCTGCTGGCCTTTTGATTTGGTAAGTAATAAAATAATGCAGGATACCCTTTACGCACTCTTTTTTTCTGGATTTAAGGCAGTTCTCTTGTGGAAGTGGATTCTGAATTTTTGGTGGAATCCACTTTTTCATATAAGCCGAAGGGCTTCTCCTTTATATATCTACTCTGTGGAGTTAAACCTGCAGCACAGGCCCGTAAGTTGATTATTAAACCGTTCACGGGCCTTGTTGAGCCAACCTGGTCAAATCAACGCTGAGATCAGGGTGTGAAAAAGGGTGGAAGGAGCACAAAGAAATAGGATAATAGTAATAAAAACAGATGATGGATAGGTATTGTTCCATGACAAACTCGCTTGGAAGAAGAGAGAGATTGACAGAGATCTAAGGCTTGTGGAGCGAAGAGTTCTTTAGAAAGGGTGAAAACTCAAAATATGAATGTAGGCAGAACTGTTGAAGACAAGAGTAAGAGCTGAATATGTATTATGAGAGAAAGGGTCAATTGTGAGAAGTCTTGGTTTAGGGTGAGGAGGTGTTAAAGAAAATTCAATTGGTTTTAAAGGGTGTATTCAATTTCAATTTTCATTTTCACCATATTCAATTGGGATTTTCATTTTCATCCTATTGCTATAGTGTATGAAGAACTCATAAAGTCAATGATTGCTGCACAGCTGTATGTGAACCTCACCATTTTTCAGTAACCCGTTGCTTTAGTGATGGTTATAACTCATAACAACTAACTCAGGCCGCTGTACATAGTTATTGCAATTTCTGAAAAAAATGGGATATCGGGTTACTTCTCTACACAAGAACATCCTGCCGAAATTTGTTCCAAATTTTGTTTACATAAGCTTATACAGAAATAGTCTGCTGTTGGTTCTTATTCTGGATCAGATCAACTGTTGCAACAAACAGGCCTTCAGAATTTATTTAATTGTCAACTTGACAGTCCTATAGCTTTCTTTTTTAGGTGGCCCAGTTGATGGTTGATGATGAAGGAGCAGTAAATGGGGTGAGTCCTCTCCTTGAAGATCCTGAGCTGATTGCATTTTGTAAAGCACACTGGAATGACATCTCTTCACTGCATTGGAATGTTTGGTGTTATTATCCAGGTTATGCTGGCTGATGGAACACAGGTGCAGTCTTCTGTTGTTTTGTCGAATGCTACTCCATATCGGACATTCATGGTAATAATATTCTGCTGTATGTTTCAAGAAGATTTTTTTGTGTTGAGGTCAAACGCCTCAGGTTTGAGCTGCTCAACTTGGTCTCACAAAATTATTAGATCTTTGATCCTACATAATGTCTTATTCAGGAATTATTGCCTCAAAATGCTCTTCCTGAAGATTTTCTCTGTGCTATCAAGAATCTAGACTACAGCTCAGTAAGTCCTGGACCCGAAAAAAAGACTGTTTTTCAAGTGTGTATTAATGTTTTTAGTTTTGTTTTACTATTTGAAACTGAATGTCAAGCATCAAATATGATGACTCTTTGCAATTCTATATTACAACTTCTGCAGCTTGAAAGATCCGATATGCGTGTAATAAACTCTTTGTTGGATACTCATATACAGAGAAATGGAAAAATAAATGCACGCATTATAACTTTTTGTTTGCAATACTTGGAAGTGGATAAATAAATACATTAAATATCATAATGCCTTCCATTTCTGAAATGGCAATCTTTCGTAGAATACTGCATAGTCCACCCTCATGGTGGGATCTCGATCTTGTATCCACTGTTTCCACCTATTCTAGCTTTCAAATTTGTATATGTACCTACCAATGTGTCATCTCAGATTCTCCAATATGACTCATCTGATGAACTTTACAAAGATCCAAAATGAAATGATCAAATACCTAGTTTATTGCTTTAATATTAATCTCCTATGAACTCATCTACTCTTTATCTTCACTAAGTCAAGTTTCTTTTTCTATACAAAACTAAGGCTACTTTAAGTTATATGACTGCCATTAATTGGAGTCAGGACCAACAAAAATTAACATAGCAGTGGATAATTGCCCCAGTTTCTTTTACTCTCAAGTTATGTGGCTGTCATTGATTGCAGCCAGGAACAACAAAAATTAACATAGCTGTGGATAGATTGCTCCAGTTTCTTTTTCATACTGTAAGTTACATGACTGCCATTGATTGGAGCAGGCAACAACAAAAATTAACATAGCTGTGGATAGATTGCCCCAGTTTAAGTGTTGTAAGACTCCTCTTCTTGAAGCTGGGCCTGAGCATGTTGGTACGATACACATCGGTGCTGAAAGGTATTGCAAAGGATCCAGTCTGTTCATTTTGTTTCTCCATCCTCTTTCATGAATTCTGTGAAAAATCATTTTGATGTAAATTTGGTTGCTACTGTTATTGGATTATAGTTTTCCACTTGCTCTGCTTCATTACCAATACTTCCATCTCATTGCATGAAGTCACATGCTACTAAATACTGTTCTTAAGTACTGATTCAAGCAATTCATTCTACTAGATGTAATGGATTGTTTGTTTTGAAAACAGTTTTGTAATGGAATATGCCATGAATCCAACTACCTGTGCTGAAGGAGGAATCTGTGGTTCTGTGCTTCAGATCATAGATAGATAACACAGTCACATATTCAGAGACTGTGCTCAACTGTCAAATAAATTACTGTATAACAGTAACATTTTGATTGCAGGGTCCTTTTCTCTTTAACTTGAATAGGCAAGGAGATTAGGGTCGATACTCTTAAGAATGGAAAATCTGAAGGCACCACATCACGTACACCAAGTAGAAGAGGGATCAATGAAAAGAAAAGCCACCGCAGAGTTTTAACAAGAGAAATAACTTGACTGTGATCCAATATACTAGTGTCAACTGTGCAATGTTCCCCTCAGTCGACTGCAACCAAGCATACTTAACCGCCAAAAACCCTCATTGAAAGATCTTCCCAGTCCTAATACATTCATACTTAGTAAAAATCCCTGAAACAGCAATTGAAATCAACTCTTGCTATATCTAACCACTACTTACTTTCAATTAGGAAAGAAATCAATTGTTTTAAGGAAATCTCTAAAATCTGGTTGTCTGGAGTCTACACCAAACTCCTGTCCATGGGGCCCACATGGACCATCTGATCTGGTGGTGAGCACTGCCTGGTGAAACTACACCTGAACATTCATATTGGGCCATGCCGTGCCGTGCCCTGGCTGGCAGGGCCTCGGCCCAGCACGGCCTGCATGCACGACCACGTGCGGTGCCCTCCACTGTACAGTCCGGGCTGGGCTGTTTCTATTGTTGAAAAAAGTTCCCACTATTAAGAAGAGTATTGAATCCCTGTCCAACTAATTACCTTGTTTGAAATTTCTCAAAACCATTTTTTTGCTATTATTAGTATGCATGGGAGATTGTTCTCCTTACACTTAGCTAGCTGTTAAAGTTGAGAAGTCAAGAGAGGATTCCTTGAGAAACCCCATGATTAATTCCAAATCTACCCTGCCACCTACATTATTTCCTTGATTAGAGCAAGTATTAATTCTTCCTCTATTTTCTAAATGACCATCATTATTCCTCCCTTTCCTTGAAGACTCCCAAGTATTAATTCTTCCTCTATTTTCTAGAGGACATCATTAATTGCAGTGCCAGGTTGTGCTCGGGCCTGACAGACATGTCATGCCGTGCTGTGCTGTGCTGGGGCTTGGCACCCTGGCCCGGAGCTGGAATGAGTCGTGCTTGTGTCAGGCTGTGCTGGGCCTAGAGATGAAAAGTGGTTTGGGTTGGCCAGGCCCTAGGCCCAGCATGGGCCGACATGCCGGTCATCATGCCGCGGCCTAGCCCGGTACGGTTTGGCCTGTCCTAGGCACAGCTGTACCATAGGCCAGGTCCAGGCCCGGTCCGGCACGGTGGTGCTCTTCTCCATTCTCTACAATCTTCAAGATACGAAGGTAAAAGAAGAAGCTTTGAATGAAAGCTTACTTTGTGCACAAAAAGCAAGGACAAACGACACATGTAGTAGTTGCTTTTCTCGTTGCAAGGCTGGTTGTTTGAAAGGGTGGAGGGTGTGAGGATAGTGGAGAAGAGAACACTTTTTTTTTTTAAGAGGAAGCTCATCGGCCAGCCCTGCCCAGCACGGGGTGACCCTAGTCATACATCAGAGCCATGCCGGGCCAAGCCCCAGCCAACCTGAGCACGAATTGGCCCGGCCTGTGAAGTTTCACGAGCTGGCACGGCTGGGCTGAGTAAAAACCAGGTTGTGCCAGCCTGGCCCAGCCCAGTTTTCATCACTAGCTGGGCTTAGGCAGCCTGTCCCAGTTTGCATTCCTAGCTGCACCTCTGGGTGACCCTTGGGGTTGTGGATCCTAGTGGGCCCATTATCCAAGTACCCAAAACCCAGCTAACGGACTGCTTCATTCAACTTGTTCTGTGAGCTATCTTTGCAGAAATTTAAAACAGTCTCTGAATGTGAAAAAACCTGTGTAAACTTGGACTGTTTGGGTTATCATACATGGGCCCGAAATCCCCATGTGTTCGATCAAGTCCTCCATGAAAGCTAAGGTGCACTCGCGCGTGTGTTTTGTTCTTCTAATCATTTAGCACCTTAGCTGAGACTTGATGAAAGATAAATGCCTCTTATTTGAGAAGATTGAAGAGCAAAGATTGGCATTTTCATACTACATTGTTGTGTGGCCTGGCCAAATCTCTAGACTGATTTTTTTTTTGGACAACCAGTAAATTTTCACTAGACTGATTTTGGGTGACATATATTTACTATTGCCTGTCATTCACTCAGGTCTGTTTGTTTACATGAGAGGAAGTGTAAAAGAGGAGTAGGGTTCAAATCGAGACTAAAGGAAAGAGGAGGTGGTTTAAAAAATAAACACAAAAAGACAATTCTACTCTACCCCGATTTACCCTAGTTGGGGAGAGTAAAACAAAGTGGGGTACCACCCCCCCTCTTTTCTCCATCCAAACATCCATGTAGTAGAGCTTTATGCCACATCAGTTTTACTCTCCTTTTACTTTTTCCATCAAAACACCCTTTAAGCAAAACTTTATGTCATATCAATCAGTATTTACTCTCCTACTCCAACAGACTTTTAGTAAATAATTTTTCTGTTATTGCATATTGTGGAGAAAAGATAAGAACCAATACAATAACACCCAGTCACCCCTTGTTTGCAACAGTTGGAATATTAAACACATCTCAAAACTTGATTTCTTTGGATTATAAATTTGGGCTTCACTATTTTTTTACATTTGACTTGAAATCATTGCAATTTACATTGCTGTACCTGTGTCTTATTCTGGCGCTATAGTTCTGAAAGCTGCCTCTCACTATGCTATTTATTAGTCCTAGGATTTTATATGAAAATTCAGACATTTTTCTAAGCATCCAACTTTTTATGCTTCATCTCTTTTTGGTGGTCTTCAGCATGGAGGAGATCGATTTAGCTTGTAGAGATGCTTGGAATGGCATACCATCAAAGCAACCGCTTATTGAGATGACAATACCATCTGTCCTGGACACTACTATTTCTCCACCTGGTACATAGGGGTTCCATCCCTTGTCATTTTCTTTCGTATGCCATCATTTTACTATTAATGGATTTTTTTTCATTGTGGAGAGAGAGAGAGAGAGAGAGAGAGAGAGAGAGAGAGAGAGAGAGAGAGAGAGCTTGTTTTTTCCATTGATATTTATGGCTTTGAAATCCTCACCTATATTAGCAAATTTATGTTTTTTCTTTTTTTTTTTTCTTAATTGTAGGAAAGCATGTGATTAATCTCTTTGTTCAATACACACCTTATAAACTCTTGGAAGGCAGCTGGGAAGATCCTACCCTCAGAGTGAGTTTGATTTGTTTCTGTAAAATAATGTTTATGTGGGTCTAAGATGAATGCAACATTCTGAAGTTGGCTTCAGCTTATAATGAGTTTAATCTGACTGCTGTCTGTAATTTCCTTCACAACTTTAAAATTTTAACATTGTCTGGTTATTATGTCTGGAATTTTTTTTTTCATATTTGAATCTTACAATCTTTCATGCCAAGTTGTTGATGTCACCTCATCCTATCTAGGTTGGCTTTGTAAGTTCTACTTGACAGTCGGCAACATTCATCCCTGGTTAGGATAAGTTCTATCACTCCGAAACCTAAAATGTCAGTTCAAATACTTCCTTAAAAGTCTTTATAGGCCTCTTCTTAGTGCAACCGAGATATTTGGATGGAAATAAGACTAAAAAAAAAGAGAGGATGAAGGAAGAGAAAAAGAAAGAAGGGAAAACATGTCAATAGGATGCTTAGTACATGCTCATTTTCCTTTGTATTAGGCAAGGAGAGTTTCATTTGTGACAATTGGTATATCAGTAACAGCAGGAGACTCTATTGAACAACACCGAACAGTTTGGAATCATGGGCATCATATGGTGGTGGGAAGTTAATAGCTGAATTTTACTCCATATTTATCCTTTGGTGTATGTCTCCAGTCTTGGAATTTGTTTTGGAGGAAGTTAGAAGTTACTGAATTGGCATTATATAATCATGGAAAAAAATAACAAAAAAGAAGAGTCAAGTATAGGCATAGGAAGGGCAAATTCGTTATATTTTGCTTCTGCTAAAGTGATGGGTACATGAAAGAACTCAGGCTTAAGATTAAAACAAGACGTTTTTGGAAAATATGACATTCATATAAATAAAGCTTTTCACGATTTTCACCTAGAACATAACATTTGGAACCCTTTTCAGAATCAGCATAACCTAAACTTACACGCTTAATCGCTTTGGCATCAAGTTCTAGCTAAAGATTTGATTTAAATGCTCATTGTCTAACTAAACAACACCACACGAAAGGATATATTTTTCTGAAACCTGCCATCGTATTGTCCATAACCAAGGCAAATAAATAAGGGCTTTAAGCTGACCTTTAGTGCAATCCAACTCCACCTAGAAACTCAGCCTCCTAACCATAGTTCTTACAGTCCTTACTGTCTTTAATTCAAGTGAAGTTTGAGCATGTTGGGCAGTCGGCTAATTGCTTTGCTGATTAGCTAAGGGGTGAACAGAATCAGATTCTTTCTTTTTCATCGCTTTCACTTTGTAATCTTCTTTTTTCTTTGGGTACAATGCTTTTGATATGGTATCATTCCAGTTGTTTTGACTGGCTGGTGTATATATTTCCTTCATCTTAACCCAATTTCTATTCTGATAAAAGAAAAAAGAAAAAAGAAAAAAAAAAACATTCTTTGCTGCCCCTTTCATTCCAATTATAGTCCTAAATTTTCCTTTTCTTGATAACCAATATATTTACTGTTAGGACTTTAGATTCCACATATTCTGGGCATTAGAATACATATTTTTCAGCACCATACTTTGTTTTGTGTCCATGTTGAGGGATCATCATCCAACTGCAGTCATGTTATATCTTAAATTTGTCATCTTCTTTTGTTTTTTCCCCAGGAAGCATTTGCTCAAAGATGCTTCTCATTGATTGATGAATATGCATCAGGCTTTAGCTCATCTATTATCGAGTATGACATGCTAACGCCACCAGACCTTGAAAAGGAGTTTGGCCTCACAGGTAATTTCCTTTATATTTTTCATGTAGCTGATTAAGTCACATGGTTTCCCATGTTTTACTGAATTGGAGAAGACGTAATCCAAACTCATCATCATCATTAAAGCCTTATCTTATTAATCAGTCAACTATAAGAGTTTTACTCTTGAACTGGAAAAAAAATATGACAAATAATTCCTAACAATGTGGATGGAAGTGCTGTGCGCATGCTAATGAGCACACAGGAGACTTGATTGTGATAGTGAGGAGAGGAATGCAAATAGAAGAGGATGACATATAGGTAACACTCTAAAAAGGGATCTGATGATCTACTACTTGTATCCCCTTAGGACCACATCAAGAGTATGGGGTACTCCATACTCTTTAACTAATATTCGTTAAGCATTGGTAATATTCCTGGTAGACTTGTTAATTCTTCAAGGCACCAATGACATCATCATCATCATCATCATGACCTTTCTACATCTATTTAGGCAATTTAGGTTTGCCTTTGTGATTTTTGCATTTTCAGACCAACCCCATTAGAGCCATTCTCTTGTAGCTCGACAGTGTGACATGACTTTCCTCGCTACTTCACCCATGGTCTTCTCTGGTCTCACCCTTCTCCAAGTTGCTTTAACTTGCAACCATTCCATAATCATACATCAATTGTTTCTGACCTGCAAATGTGCCCAAATTATCTCAAATGGCATTTCAGTTTTGACTTGAGCACCTTTTCAACTCTGCCGTGGGCTCTTTTCAACACATTAATGTATTTGTGTATTTTATACTTCTCCAATTTGCTTTTTTCCGTTGATTTTCTTAAATCTCTTTCTTTGTGAACTATTGTGTCTGCAAAATAATGTTTCTTTCTATATCTGCTGATAAGGATTAGTACGTTTTCAATGGTTACCTTGTTTTTGAAGTTACCTTGTTTTAGAATACAAACCTTTAAGATATTCAGTTAAATAGGTTTGGATCAAACTTCACGAAATCCAACCAGATTATTAATCAATTAAGAGCTTGGTGCTTGGAGCTTACCAGATTATTTGTTGAAGCCAAAGATTGGATCAATACCCAATTTTGTCGGGTAGGATCCTTTGGGAAATATGATATATAAGTCATGCAGACACTATCTGGAATTTCATAAGCCTTTTTCCCTTTTCGAATTCACTTCAACTTGAGCGTCTGATTAAATAAATTCAACAGGAGGGAACATCTTTCATGGTGCTATGGGGTTGGATTCCTTGTTCCTAATGCGACCAATCAAAGGATGGTATGATGCTTAGTATAAGCAGTTCAGCATTGTCTAGATTCAAGTTCTATGTTTCATAAATCTTCTGATTCCGGTGATTTGGAAAAAAACCATATTTTGCATCCATACAGGTCAGATTATAGGACGCCATTGCAGGGGCTATATCTCTGTGGGAGCGGCACCCATCCTGGTGGTGGTGTAATGGGAGCTCCTGGGCGAAACGCGGCCCATGTGGTCTTACAAGATATGAAGAAACTCACTGCTTCCTGAAGATAAAATGCACCAGATCATTATTGAAAACAAATAAAGGGTTCTCTCTTTGATACTGCATGCCATTGTTTGCCTTCCAGAACCTCATGTTATGCTGGCATTTAACTGTTAAACGAACTCATCTAAATGCAAACAGACAGTTGCAGGAATGCCATTCACCATTTCTAACATCTGAGGAAGAGATTCTCTGCAAGTGGCATTTTTAGGAGGTCTTTCCAACTGACAACAGAAAACTAAGTTATGTGTTTTCCAGAATGCACGGCTGACCGAAATGCTGCTTCAGCTTATTGGGTCCTGATTGAATCTTTACTTGTCTCAATCAGCATTCAAGTTCCATGTTGACTTGAAAACTAGCCTTAAATGAGCTTATTTGCATTTGCAATGTATCTAGCTTTACTGGAAGGTCTTTAGAAAATTGTCATTAGTTCTGACTATTGTTTCTCCAGGTTTCCTTATTGTACCTATGCTGTATTTATCTTTCATGATTTCTCTATTTTAAATCCAAACATGCTTTGGAACAGATGTTTTGATCTTTTCTTATTTGTTCAAAAACGCAAATTCTGTCAGGGTGCTATAGCAAATTAATGCTTAAGCCTCAAAAGTATGCTTATGTTTGTCTCACGAAGAGAACTGGATTGCTCATGAATGTTGCCAATTTTAAGATTTTTTTTTTTTTGTAAGAGTAATATCTGTATGCACTAAGAATAATTGATCTCTATGTAGTGGGCAGGCCCTACATTAGATGGCCCATGGTTTCGTCACTCTCACTTTTTCCCTGAATGCTTCTAATTAACCATTTGTCTTTCCACGGTCTGATCTGAATGTTATGGGATGGCTTGGATTTTCTTAGTTGTGCCCTACCGTGGGTGGACCCAGGTACTGGGTATTGGGGGCACTCACCCCCGCACCCTCCAATGAGGGAGTACTGAAGAAAATAACATTATGGCTATCTTCCACCCACCCTCGAAGAAACGAAAATCCTGGGTCCATCCTGGACCCTGACCCATAACACAGTGGAAGGCACATCGTGTGGGGCTGTTTTCCATAAAATAGAGGGGTACTGTTTCTGTAGGCAAGTTTCCATTTTCCTTGAGAAATTGAAATGGTTTCTCCTGAAGTGGGTTTTCCCATATTTGGTGCCTCCTTTTCTTTTTAATAACAGTAACATTTATTGCTCCCAAAAAACGTAAACAGTACCGTCATGATTGGATGGTTTCATTTTTCAGAGATGAAAGAAAACCTAGCCTCCCCAAAAATGACCCATACAAAGTACATTTTTCAGCCGCCTGAGCCTCCGGAATATGCTTATTTTCAAACTCTAAACATACAACAATCATCTCTATATTTTATTGTTGAGGCTCACATTTCATAGAATCAGCTCTCATGTACTAATTAATCATATTCAAATTCATCTAGTTCACTGAAAATCGGCTGTGGCATTTGATTTAAACTGTAAGCAAACGAGGCCTCACAAAGTAAAATACTCTAGTCCAGCAAGAATTCAATATTTACAATTCACGCAACAAAAGATAACGCGCACATTTCAAGTATATGTAATTGTGGCCAAGCTTTGATTTCAAATTTGCACTTGTTTATCGACCCTGCCTGCCTGAAATGGACTTGGGAACAATACTAATTGCATTTGAAGACTTCTCTAACCTGCAAAAGAGACAGTGGGTTTGACAATCAGCCATTACCTCTAGGCATGAGAGAGAGAGAGAGAGAGAGAGAGAGAGCACCTGGTAATCTCATCAACGGCCTTCATCACTTCCTCAGAACTTGTTTCCATTACCTGACCTCCAACTACAATCTCATCTAAGATAGTATGCATCTGCAAAGACACATCACATGTGATTGGAACAACTTACCAAGGATGGACATGTCACCTAAAACTAACTGATGAAATAGATGTGCCAGATTGTTCAAAAACTCAGATTAACAAAAAAACTTGTGTCAAATTGACATGACTTGGCCAAGTTTTGCCTACATCGCCTTATGAGTTTCAACAGTTTAGAAGAAGATAATGATGCGCATAAACAAACATACGTTGTTGACCAGTGTTGATAATGGTTACCTTGTTAAAATTGAACACAATGTCAAGCTCACAGACATTTTTGAAGCACCTGTCCAGTGTCTCAACAAAAACTGAAAACCGGTACATTTCAAGTAAGTTGATCATTCCATGAAGGAATACCTAAAAATAACCAGTCATGGTGATAAGCATTACACAATACAGGAACCAATGTAGAACATGGAATATTATAACACAGACCAACAATGGCACAAGAGCATCCCATCTAGGTTTATTTTTAGCCATGTCACATGCATTTCTCAATTATTAATCACATTTACTTTTCTTTTACCCCTAACTTTAGGTGCTATGATGCCCATATGACAAGGGCATGCCATGGGCATGGCACAAACTTGGATATTACACAAAGTAAAGCATAGGACTCAATACGACATGATATATTGCCAATTTTGAAGCATCAGGCAATCATAGTTTAGGTGTCCTTATATTTTGTTTTCTGTTAGCATTACAAAGCATATTCAAGTAGATGTATCCAAAACTGATGTCCTAGTGTCTAAATTGCGTCGCTCCCCCAAAATCCATCAAGACTTAAGCGGTGAAGGATCAAATTAAGAGACAAGAAAGAAAATGGGTCAAATCAAAAAGTGATGCCCTTTTTTGTCATTTAGCGGTATGAGAGTAGCTTTGACTTTTTACCAAAAAAAAAAGTCGAAAAGTTACTTTCTCATACCACTACGAGAGGTGCACACGAAAAGAGAAAGTTCTGCAATGTACCTTGAATAAGGTCGAGCATAGCTAACTCATTTTCACAGCTGTCAAATACAAAGACGAAGTAAAGTGTTGCATAGTGCTTGTACACCAACCGGGTATCCTGCAGGAAACATGAATGGATAAGCATGGAATTCACAGATTTGCCAAAAGCTCAAACAACAACGAAAAGAACAACCAAGTGCCAACAAGCATCAGATAATAAAGGTCTATTATAAAATTCTAAATAACAAAGAGATGAAGGAACAAAAAATTGCTTCTATGATAGGCCCTTCAGTATTAGGACTACCATTGCCGAGTTTATTTATCACATTTTAATCGTATGAGCTGAGGGCATTTTTCACTCAAAATTGAACAAGGCCAAGTGCATATGCATAGGCTAAAAGCATGGGATCCATTCAACTTAATGTTTGTGTTTTGCCAAATAAGCACCAGCCCCTATAACCCTGTGACAACTTACAGAAGGATTTCTATGTTTGTAACATCTTTACTTTATCAAGCAAATGTGCCCCAATCCTTACTCCATGTCCCCTATTAGAGGAAATTACCGGAAAAATCACGTTAGATGTCCAGTGCACCAAAAAGGTCCTCGTAGTTCCTTTGTAACAGTAAAGGCCCTCCCACCGATTTTCTCTTTTGTTTGTTTGAGTTTGCTCATCTGTTCTTCTTCTACAATTGAAATGAGCAACGATATCTTCCTCAGTTGAAATGAACGACAATATTGTCGCTCAAACAAAAGTGAAAAATGGTTGAAGGGGCTTTCCTGTTATAGAGAAACTTTGAGGGCCTTTTGGTGCATCGGACATCTAAGGTGATTTTTTTAGTAATTTCCTCTAAAACTTTTCAAGTGCAATTTCTTATCACATCAGGCAATCTTTTGAGCTTTGGATTTTACAGGTCAAAGATTCATGAAATATGATGAACTTTATAGTGGAAGCAATGAATTAGGGTTCAAGTGTGTTGGGAGTGAATCTTAGGGTCCGACTTCGCAAAATTTCAAAACTTGACGCTCATACTACTCAGATTCAATGTTGAATTGAAACACTTTTTAAGACTTACTATATATCATTGTTATTGAAGCCTAAAAATAAAATAAAATAAAATAAAAGGCAGTTTGAAGTCTCCAACTCACCAACATTGGTGACGTTCCTCATGGAAAGGTGAGCCTTCGGCCTGTTCCAGACAACAAGTGCCAAAATGGAAAGGAAAAGCAAATAGAAACAAACTTCTGATGCAACAAACACAATCAATGAATAGGCGGCCCTCGCTAAGGATCTTGCCCGAAGGAACAGAGCACTCTCCACATTACATGATTCATTTCAATATATATATATATATATATATATATTACCTATTTCCTACTACGATGACACATGAGACCCCACCCTACCCACGTTACACCTTACCTGAAGGAACAGAGCACTCTCTGCATTATGTGATGCCTTTCAATATTTTTCCTACCATGATGCCACAATAGACCTCACCCTGCCCACACTACACCTTATTGAGCTATTATCACTCTCTTTCAAAGAGGTCTTCTCTTCAAATCTTCACGACCAATCACATATGTTCAATTTTTCCTCATAAATTCTTCATATGCCACAATTCCACTTCCTACATGGGCTTTTTACACATCCACCCACTCAATGAGGAACTGAGAACTACTTCCCTCCCTTTCCGAAGGAAGTCCCTTGAAAACTTGTCAAGATCCTCTGCCACTTAAATTGGTATATGGAATAAATTAAGGGAGTAAATAAGATGGTAAGCAAAATGTATCTAATTAACGATGATGTGTCTTAATGCAATCTTAAATTTTAGTAAGGGGACATTTGTCTTCCAAGTGGCATTTTTAAGGAGAGGGGAGAGGTCAGACAAGGGTGAACAGTGAAGGGTGAGACCATCAAACCTTCTCAATTCATTTAGTGGGGGAAAGTATGGGGAACCATTTTGCTATGAAGAAAATTTTATCATCCACTCCATGATATATTGTACTCTATCAAACCATGGCTCTCTTTATCTGGCTAGGATTATCCAACCCATCCCTTTCCTAAATAAAAGGGCCAATTGCAGAAAACACCCCAGGCAAATATCACATTCTAACCACAAATTTTCACTTCTTCACTGTGAAGAAAATGAACATTTAATTCTCTCTCTAGATGTGCCACTCACCTCACTGGAAAGATTTTTCATTTTCAAAGTAAACACCAAGGTTCAGACCGTGGTCTTACCAAGGCGCCAACAATGGGTTGGCGACATTTCTCTATTGAACATTGCAAAGCTAACATTTACAAGTAACAACCACAAAATGGGAAAGCCTATGTGAAGTTAATCTATACAAATATCAAACAACTGGCCTTATATATATCAAACTTCCCTTCATTTTCGCCTAAACATTTTTGCAGTAATATGCAGTAAAAGCATGAATAGCATGAACATTACATACACAGTACAAAATCTATATAGGGAATAATGCAATAGATACTTCACAGCTCACAAAAGGCGACTGCAGGGGCGGGAAAGAACAAACATCTTTTGGACCACACACAGTGAAGAAACAGTGAGTTGGGGCATACCAGACCAAAAATCAACTAAATGCATCATCATCAAACTTCAAAGTGAAGAAACAGTGAGTTGGGGCATACCGGGCCAAAAATTGAATCCGCTTCAATGAAATTGCTGACATTCTCTGCTCTGCTGCACAGAACTGTATGAGATTGAAAATGATGTCAATTAATCCATTACAATAAATTAAGTATTGACATTAGCATGTAATGATGCAGTCAAATAAGGGCTCACTTTCATTTACAACTTGCACAAGAGTTTTGTTATTTTCCCCCCAATTTTGATTTCTCACATTGACCATCATTAGTAGTTTCTTATTTTTAATATCAAACCATGAGTGAATCAGGAGACAGCATAAAATGTTAGCCCCAAAAACTGAAGGAAGCCCAAGGAACAATTGGATCTGATTACCTACCATTTTTAATCCTATAAAACCATGATCAGATCAGGAGACAGCATAAAAGAAAAAAAAAAAAAAACTACCCATAAGAAAAACCATGCATTCATTGTTTTGGTAGCATAAATAATAAATGACAAAAAGAAGACTAGCATTCTTGCACCTTTCTATTGGAATTGGTAGAACTAATTCAAACGACCGAAATATCTAGAATTAGATCTTTTTTGTTCTTCTTCTTTTTCTAATTGCATTCATGAAGCTAATCAGGAAAAAAGAGGAAAAGAAATCAGATCTACTAAACCAAAAATGACAAGGATGGTGAAGTGGGTAAAACCTCCATAGATGCTTCTTATCAGCTCTTGCTGCTTCTCCACAGGCTAACCTTACACAGTTCAAAAATCCATGAAATAGCTTCCTATTAGATAAAAACAAGACTACTTCAAAAAACAAGAAAGTGAAAATCATACCAAAAGCAATGAAAATCTTCAATGCATAGATAGCTTAGAAAGATCCAAAATTGATCCGACAATGCAAATCATTTGATTCAAGACGACAAAATTCGTCTGGAGAAGGAATTAGAGGAAAGAGGAAGAAGAGGAACCTGGAAATCATAGAATTTGGCGAGGCGATGCTTGCCTTGGGTGTTGATCACCATCACCGCCCGAATCATCCTCTAATTCTCAAAACAACCCAAATCTGCTGATACCCAAATCACCCACCCAAACCCAACAAATCCAGCTTTTCGGCGACTCCCTCCTGAGCATTACATATACAGTAGCGGAAATGGATTCCCTGTTTGGACCAAGTAGTGGGTGCCAAATGGGAAGTGAAATTTTTTGAAGGAGATGTAATTTTTGAGAAGTGAAATTTTTTTTTTAAGGAGATGGAATTTTTTTTTTTTAAGAAATGAGTTATGTGATTTCAAGCCCATGTGGCACCCCTGATTGGTCTAAACAGGGCTTCCATGTTTGGATCCAGATCCATACAGTAGTAGCCGGTTACTTCCATGTGGGGCCCACTTGGGGGCATGGGACATGGATGGCCCCCACTGGCATATAACAGTTGATCCAATGGTCCAATCCATTCCATTTCATTCCTTCAGAGATCCCCCGGCAATCAAATTGAATCCCTATGTAAGTAAAGTCTACAGTCAATTCAATTTGGATGGACCATCAGGTGGGCCCACTATGAGGCGGGGGTGGACGAGATTCATTATGTGCACTTGATAGCCAGTTTATGTCTAAGGATTGAGTACTTTTTTCTTACTTTTCATACTAATAACTACCTTTTTTATTTTATTAATTTAAAAAATATATGATGACTCGATCACCTTGACTTTCAATCATCAACCGGAGTATGGAGTATTTTGCGATGAAGAGATGAACACTTTTTTAAGGTTTTGCTTAATTGAAAACAGAGATTTGAGTGTTAATCTTAGTCAAATTGAGTTAAATTAATGGCATTTTTGCATTATGGCCTTGGATTTAGTATCAAGGAGAAACATCTAAGTGCGCAAGCAAGCGCAACTGAAGACCCTGTTTGGTGGAGTGATTTGTAATAATTTTTAAGATAGGTCTATGAAGTTGTGCAACTGAAGACCCTGTTTGGATGGTTGGAAATGGATCCAAGTTCCCTGAATTTCTCCAAGTCTGTTTTTCAACAGGCTAAAAGTGAAGTCAAAGTAAAAGGCCCTTTTAGGTTGTGTACTAAATGTTTCACCTAATTTCCCTCCAAATAATCACTGCTAAACATAAGGTTGCCCACATGATGGGCCACTTTATTTGTGACCCGGGCTATACATTATATGCGTTGTTTTTATTTATCAAAACTATGTGAAATCTCAGAGTTACATTAGCCACTAGATTAGACCAATTTAGGCACATTTTCAGTGCTTAATTAGCCCAACACTCAATGTTACTCAGATAACTTGAAATTTAAGACACTGGTTCATGGAGGGAGGGTTCGAACTGAAAGTTTCAATTCATGTTATGTTTGATCAATTCTATGCAAAATTTTGAATTTTATTGAGAAAATGTAATAAGTATGTTATTTAGCTGTGGATTTGTTAAGAAATTTGCCCAAACCGAAGTGATCTTTGTAGTGAAACATGAACTTCTACATAGATAAAAATAAATGAGTGCTTATTTTTCAAACAGTTTGAATCTTCAAAAAGTGGACCTCACATGTACAATTTGTTTCAGTCTTACTAGAAAATATGGTATGGCCAACCGCATACAATCACTCTCATCTACGTAAATCTAAATATCTGTAATTCTATTTTACCTTCCTTTGGCAAGAACACCATGGCTGTGACTGAGTTGTAACACATAACCCTGATTTAAGCGTGATCCGAATTACTGGGTCTTAAAAAGATCCAAAAGGGATACAGAGATTTTTTAACTCAATTTTGTGTTTCGCTCCCTGTTTAGCCAAGTAATGATACCTTTGAAGAAAGGAAGCATGCTTTGATCCTTACATAATAAAGGAATACATGGGACACCTTCTTGAACGCAGAAATGGGCACCAGAGGCAACACCACCATGCCATGCTGCACTGGACTGAAAAATGGCTTTCCTTTGATTTTCTCCAAAATCATATCATAGTTTCGTGTGCTCGTTTGGCATAAAGAAACATGCATGGGGTGCTTACAAAGCAAAAATCAGATAATAAAAAAAAAAAACTACCAAATACTGCATATTGAGAAAATGAGAGAAACTGCTGATTTGCCCGGTTCTTGTAGTTACCATGTTTCAAACCATCCAACTGATACCCAGATTAAGGTGAAATACTGAAACATTACTAGTTCAAACCCATGTATTCTTAAAATAAAAAAATAAAAAACTACATCAGAGTTCTTTTCAGGCACGGGGTAAATTTAGGAGACAGACTCTGCATCTAGAGCTGCATTTGTATAAATCGGGTGAAGCACATGGCCTTCCTTGGGATCAATATGCACCCACTTGCGGCCACTAAGCTTGTGGCGATCAAATCTCACACGCCCTTCTTTCAGAGCATACAGGGTGTGATCCTTCCCTATCCCAACATAATCTCCAGGATGGAAACGAGTGCCTCGCTGACGTACAATGATGTTCCCTGGAATTACCCTCTGCGACAGCAAATTATGTGTATAAGCAGACTTGAAAGAATCTCTCCATGCTTAATTATCAATGACAATGGGCTGGGTTCGAATGGGCTACAAGGGATCATCAATACTTGATACCACTTAACACGAGTCCCTACCCTGCCCTGCCCCACCCCAAGATGGGTTTAACGTGTGGTACCAAACCCGGTCAACAAGTATGTGCGGCCCTTCCTCGCATGTGAGGCATTTAAAATGGTCATCCCTTCCTCCCATGTAAGACATCTAATAATGTTAAGATAATAATCCATTCTTGGTACTTAACAAGGGACCCATTCTTGGTACTTAATAAGAGATACCATCCCCCACCCCCGGGAAGGTTACCCATTCACCCAACCCATTGCCATCCCTATTCTCAATCATCCGTGCCAGCAGACAAACTTACCTCTCCTCCAAATTTCTTTACACCTAGATTCTTTGGTTTGGAGTCTCGACCATTCTTAGTGGACCCAGCTGACTTTTTTGTTGCCCAACGTCTGAACATCAAGCTCAGACCACCTCCCGATGCATCTGAAATGCATTGCCATTAACACTCTTAGGTGACTGCACCCAATACCATATGCCATCAAAACAAAAACCATTGAAAACAGAATGATAGGTTTACCACTTAGACCATTGTATAAAGGAACACTTGTAACAAGCTCCTTGATGTTGATTCTTCTGCAGAGTGTAGCCAAATTCATGGTAGACAAACCTGAATACAATTTCATATAAAACACGAAAGCATTAGAAGAATCAACAGTAAAGATCTTTACATCCTAACAATCAAACTAGACAAATCCTGAATGAAGGCGAAAGTGTCCTCATCTCACTATTTACCCCCATAGAATGATGCATTTAGGATAAGGGTGTTCATCCGACATGATATTGGCTATGTACATGTATGGCTAGCCACCAATCTTCCTTGGGTCTCTCTGGTTGCATGAGTAGAAGCACACAAATGAGGTCACAGGTACAAGGATTGGCACACCCTCTTCTTCATTAAAAAAAAAAGTGTTTGGCTATCCAATTTTTAAATTTAGCATTTTGAAGATGTTCAGTCCAAAGTCCAAAAGGCTCTTATTTAGCTTCAGCTTAGATTTGGTTGGAATAGAGGTTGATTATTTTAGTGTGGCCATTGATAAGAATCGAGGAAAATGAAGATGTGAAAAAGTGAAAAAAGTGAACTCTGGCTCTCGCCTTTCTCCAATACTTGACCAAAACACTCAATGCAATACCCTCAAAACCACAATCTTCTTTCCAGATGGATGCATTTTAAGAGAACAAACTACCAACTGCTGATTCTAAAGCTCTACTATCCATTATGGAAAAACCACATGTTCTTGCTTCAGAACAGAATACATCTTACAATGCATAACACACCAAATAAGGATAAAAACCAGCTGCATCAGCTGTACATAAGTGAACTACTAATTATTTCTGTGTACAAAAGTAGACATTGTAAAAGGTTAGAGTGTTCTCCTCTTTCTTGGGATTCAAGATCAAGGCCCTTTTAGCCACTCTAAAACCATTTTCATCTATATCAGTATCATTATCAATATCATGGATATTTGCTACTTACTACCCCAATGGCAGATAGAGATTGAAAGCAAGGCCTTTCACTGGAATCATTAGGCTCCTAAACTGTGCAACCAATGGGAGTCTCAAGGTCTGTTTGCCTGTGGCATACTAGACACATGAAACCTACTATATCAGTGAGAGAACTCACTCCTATTAGTTCCCCATCCCCTAATCTTATCTTAAATCATATATAGGAACAAAAGATTGGATTTGATAAATGATGCTGGCCACTGTCACACAAATCTACAGCAGATACAAGAAAAGATTTGAGTAATTTGAAGTTATGATGGGAGTTCAGTGAAAACAATCATTGATAAAGCACTGTTTTTTTTTTTATATATATTATATTATAATAGAACATAATAGCAATTTGAAACAAGCATGTAAACATGGAGAAACTTAACTAGTTAGCTTACATGCCTTGGTGATCAGTTAGTTAAACAGAGTTCTGTAGATGGCCCCTTGCCCTGCCTGTGTCTAAGCTAAAAGAAAATATTTAAATAAGCCGAGAATGATCAAGGATTGATCAGATCAAAATAACAGGATGCTTAAAAAGCACCCCCAAAAGGAAACTAGTCTATCAGGGCCAGTTGTACACACTTGTTTACATGGAAAAAAATGTCTAGAGCGCAGGAAGGGAAAACCAAGCACGCCAAACTCATATAAACCCTAAACAGTAACCTATAATTAAAAGTAATCAGAGTGCAAAAACCCAAATGAGCTCTATCAAAGATGAAAAAATAGACATATAATAGGAATGAGTCAGCTGCAAAAGTTTCCTGTGGGAAAGAGAATCCAAGATTCTGCCCATTTTGGAATCTATAATTTAGTATACATTTATGATCAAATGCATCACACATTGTTCCAACATTTTAGTTGATGTTGTTGCGGATGCTATAGCCCTTCAAAATCCAGACATTCCAAATCAAATGATGACACTATGAGTCCAAAGATTTGATATTTTGACCATCCTAACATTTAACCCATCCAATAAGTATATGATCAAATGATTATCCTATCTGCTAAAACCTCTCTACTGTCACGGTGCAATCATCAATCATTAAATTTTGAGACCAGAACAAACCCCAGTACAAATCTAAGATCAACTTCCCAACTCGAAAAAACAGAAGAAGGTCTACCCCTACTTCTCCAAAACAAGCACAAAACTGCAGGAAATGTCAGGCTGCCATCAGCTTCCACATCACAGAAAATGGCAGTTTGGCAACTGAATCCAGTTCCCACTCCTGACCAAAAGGAGGACCACGAAACAATGGTCCACAGAAAGCTGCAAATTTCCTTCTCAAACAGACCATCCAAAAGTGATGATCAACATGGGACAAGACCCAAATGAAAGGGAACTACTTCAATAGTAGCCACCATATCTTAATCATAGTCATGCATACCACCAATGACCAGACAGTGAGCCTGGTTTCGACATAAAGCCAAACAACACCGGAAATAGCTAAAACACCTGGCCCAGATAGACTTAAAATTCACAAGATCTATGGATAAGTAAGCCTGTGATGTTCCTTAATATGGGATTCTCAGATGATTGTTGTTTAAAGCAAACCCCATTTCCTTTCTGGGTCTTTCAGATCTTATAGAGAGGACAAAAAGGAGTGATGGATTTTACAATGTTTCTTACTAACATTATAACATACATTTGACATGCATATTTAAATTCCATGATACATTCATCATTCACCAATAAATTGCAATCAATCAAACATTACAAAGATAAAATGCATACCAGAAAATAGATTGATGGGGTATTTGCTGAGACGGAGAGAGTTGTATGAAGTACCAACCAAATGAAACCCAAACGTGAAATCAGAGGCGGACCCAGGATTTTCGTTTAGGTGGGGCTAAACTTTTGCTAGAATTTTTTCACATCAACAATAACAAAAGAAAAAAATGTATTCCATGTAAATAGACGCAAAATATTTAACTATATCAACTTAATCTATTTCTTCTTTAAACTGATGACCAGTGTTTTGAAAAGCGTGAGGCGCATCAAAGCGCTAAGGTCTCCTGGGGCCTAAGCGCTAAGGCGCGAGGCGAGGCGAGGCGAGGGCTTCATCGAAGCAAGGCGCACATTGTAGATAAAAAATATATTTTTTAGTATAGATACATAATTCACAAATTAGAACAAAAAAGAAGAGGAATATTAGAAGAGCTCTAAAAGTCATAAAGCTTCCATCACTCTAAATGCTAAACATTCAACAAAAGCACCAACAAAAGTACAAAAAGTTTGACACCATACATAAAACCACCACACAAAAATACTTCAAAGTCAAAGCAACAACACAAATGCTCCTAAGGAGGACCTAACAGTCATCCTCAACATCTACACCAAGTAAGTCATAATCTTGCCCTTCATCATTGGATTTATATCCATCCACGTCTTCCTCGTCCGTCTCCTCTAACTCTTCCTCATCTACCAATTGAAGAATACTTGATGATCTAGTCACTCTTGGTGTTGCCCTTGCCCTTGAAGTTGATGTTGCTCTAGTTCTTTGACTACTTTCTCCCACTCCAGAAGCTGTAGCAACATCACCCCATGTCAAAATATCATCATCAAACACAAACTCATCATCTTCATCCAATTCTCTATCTATCCTCCCAAGCAACCACTCATTGCCTTCATCAATATTCTTCAAAGAAATGGGATCAAGTATGTCACGCATATCATATCGACAGCTGCAGAAAAAAAAAAAAAAAAAGCAGCAGACACTGAAGCAGGAACACAATGCACGAGAAAAAAAAAAAAAACAACACCAAGAACACTACTGTCAAGGCCAGACGCAGAGATCAGCAAAAAAAAAAAAGAATGTAGCAGCAGAACAAAAAAAAAAAAAAGAAAAGAAACAGCAGCAGCACAAGAAACATAGAAAAGAAAAAATGTAGCAGCAGAGCAAAAAAACCAAAAGAATAGCAACAGCAGCAGGGATGAAACAGCAGCAGAGAAAGAAAACAGCAGCACAGCAGAGAAAGAAAACAGCAGCACAGCAGGGGGAAAAAAAAAACAGCAGCACAAAACAGCAGGGAAAAAAAAACACAGCAGCAAGAACACAAGCAGCAGAGATCGTGAGAAAACAGAAAACAGAACAAAAAAAAAAAGAGAGAGAGAGAGAACAGAAAACAGTAGCAGCAGAAGAAAAGGGAAAGAAAGAAACAAAACAAAAAGAAAGGAAAGAACGTGATGTACCTGGAAGAGCAAGAGCAAGAAGCAGCACCGGAAGAGCAGCAGCTTCTTCTTCTTCTTCTTCTTCTTCTCGTCCAGCGATTCCCCCTTCTTTTTCTTTTTTTTTTTTGTTTCGTTAAGTCACCTAGGGCATGATATATGCCCTTTTTGTTGGGCTGGGCCGCTGGGCTGTTGGGCTGGATCATTTTCTAACTTAAGCCAATTGAATGTTGGGCTGGATCATTTTCTTTTTTCTTTTTTTTTTTTTTCAAGTCTTAAGTTTTGGGCCTCATTGATTGAAGCCCACTAGGCGCACGCCTAATCCAAAGGCGCGCGCCTTATGCGCTTTTACCGCGCCTTACTTAGAGCGCCTCGCTCCAAAGGCCTTGAGGCGCTACGTGTGCGCCTTAATGCGCCTTGCGCCTAGGCTCGCCTTTAACAACACTGCTGATGACTATTCATTCCTCTAAAATTTATAGTATAAGAGAAGTATACTGAAAACAAAAAAGTCTCCCAAAAAATGAGGGCAAACCAATCATCCCAAAAAAGAAAGGGTTCACAACCTCCAAAAAATTCAGGTATCAACCCGAAGAAAGAAGTATATATTAACGATTAAATATCAACTAACATACACTTCTCTCATCAAAAGTGATATCAACTTCAAAGAAGTAATACATATTATCATGTAAAAATTAGTACCTTGTTATTATTTTCTTAAGCTCCAAACAGTTCCTTAATTATATGAATCCAAATGAGAGCAACTGTATTTATAATTTATAGATAAACATTATCAGCATAATCTTAAGCATCATATTACAGGCCAAGAATAAAGTTTCCAAAATGAAAAAAGAGAAGAAGAAATAAAGAGTTAAAGCTTCAACATAGATCAAGACAATTAGATAAGACTTGCTCACAATAATTCTATATCTATTCAAAACCAGGACATAGAAAATATGGGCAACTCTAGATCATTCAAAATCTTTAAAATAAAATTTAATTTACATATTCCATAGTTTTAATGATCATATGTTTTATTTGTAAAACTGTTAGTTAAGTGGGAAGCTCAGTTTGTTTGGCCGGTGCTCTCAAAAACTCCCAAAATTGGTCAGACGGCTCATCCCATCAGTCACAAATAGATTGTTAAGTGAGTGCTCTCCAAAACTCCCATCAGTTAGAACCAGATTGTTGGGTGGGTTCTCTCCAAAACTCCCAAAATCAGGATACAAATAGGGAGGTTGTTTAGGAAGGAGTCCATTTGGAGGCAGTTGAGGAAGCACTCTAGAGAAACCACCCTCCATTGGTAGGGGTGTGTTAGAAGTCTGAAAAAAGGGTCCTGCCATAGGGAGAAGTTTATAAATGGATATGGTGAACTGTTGAAGGGTTAGGGATGATGGGTTATTAACTACATTCTTTTCAACATTAGTGCTCAATGGTTGTGCTTGAGTTTACTGGCGCATACTCATAAACTCACTGATTCTGATTGAATGATCTTTTTTTTTTTTAAGAGTATACATGTTAGCTTTTGCAGATAGTTTTATTTATAGATCTTGATTTTGGATGGGAAGCATTAAGTAGGGGCTCCATTTGAATGTTAGGATTTCTAAGACTTGTTGGGCTTTTTGTCATTTTAGTGAAATGGCCAAACAATCGACCACCAACAAGAAATCGTCTCTAGATGCACCTGCTGTCAAGTGAAAGTGGACTGTCATTTGAAGGAGAGGGAGATTGCATCAGAAAGCAACTGAAGTTTCTCTTCAAATTTCCTCATCAGTTCAAAGTGAAGAAATAGAAGATAGAACATCACATTCATCTCCTTATCTCATTTACACAAATCAAATTAAAAATCACAACTAAAAGAAGAAAAAAAAATCATAAATGTGATCGAGTCAACAATCAAATCGCCAACCAAAAGACGAAAGGGCGACTGAAACGATATCTCGACACTTTGATTTCCCTCCATTTTATCACAGAGAGAGAGAGAGAACATATTCTTCTCAATCACCCTTTTTCTCATTTTTAATATAACAGAAGGCACTGAAATCATCACTTCAAAAGAAAAAACAGAAAACTAAAACATAAACCTTAATGTGCAAAAGAGGAAGAGAGGAAGGAAAAGAAAAGAGAAAACTGCACAAACCCTAGCCAGAGAGGGAGAGGGAGATAGAGTTACCGGAAGCTCAAAGATGTCCGACGAGAAGTGCGACTGTGCGAGAGATCCGTGCTGCGTCCAGTCGAAGGAAGAAGAGTTCGTTCAGGTCGTTCGAAGGAGGTTTCTGGGTTGTTTTTTTAGGTTCTAACTTTTTGATATGGGCCGAGGATTTTATTGATTTGGGGGCTTGGGCCGAGGCCCGATACTATGTGAAGAGGATTTTGGAGTTTGACCTGGGGCGTAACCGAGTCGTACAGTACAGTGGGTTGACAAGGCAGTTGTGTTTAGGCCGGAGCTTGGGAACTGACAATCATCAGTTATAGACGGGTTGTTAGTTGTCTTTGCTCCAACTCCCTTCTACTTGTTCCACGCCCAATTTGATCAAACTCCTGTGTCTTGATTCAAGGCTTGGATCCTCTCTTAATTTTTTGAACAGTCTAAGGCCCAGATTCAGTACTGTTGCGGAACAGACTTCAGTTCATGCCATTGTTTTCTGACTGTTGTTAAGGCCCATAACAAGAATGTTTTGGCATTTTTCTTTTTTTTTCCCTGTTTCATTTATAAGAAAATTGTGGTTCTAATATTAAATAGTTTTTGGCCCGATGTCAGACCTGAATTTGGCCCCTTTAAAGGGCAGTCTTTTAGCACATTTTGGACCAATAATCCGATCATGTAATAAGTTGATTTTACATGACAAACTAAACCCCAAAGGATAGTTCAGTTGGCTTAGGACCACGGTTTGTACCCGTAGGTTGTAGGTTTGAAAGTGCAATACCACACTGAGACTACATGAGAGTTTACTCAGCTTCCCTCTTAGCCTGGAGGGATTAGTCCCACCCAAAGGGTGAGAAAACCTCCAATAGCTAAAATATATATATATATATATTTTATACTCACTATGTTTTATTGGAAAGTCCTTTGTCTATCATGATTGTGCATAGAGTTTGTTTGATGCCCCATGTGGAAGGGTACCATCTCATGCCCCAATGCACTGATTGGTATGTACTGGTCCATTGCAGGCTGCACATATACACTATAATACTTGGGCATACTTTCTTGTGCCCTTTTTCATCACCATCATCTTCCCTATTTGGTACCATCCTCATATTTCCTGTTTGTAACCAAACAGGGAAGATCCACCACGTTCATCATCTTCCCAGAACCCATGTTTATATCTTTCTCTGAGATTTAATATTTTTAAAGTGGGGATAAGAACCCATTTCATTAACTGATCCATTGGCCCACTTAGAGAACAAGGTATACTCGACCTTGATTTGGAAGACTAATAAATCCAATGGTCTGCAATAATCCATTTCAATTCAGATTTTGTATGTGACCGGTAATCAATCATTCATCTTTTTTACTTACCATAGGTTGGACCCAAGGCGATTGAAATGTTTGGGATATCAAGGACATGAGTCGCTTCGCAGCAATGTCTTTAAGCTAGCTCCTCTTAATTGAGCTTTCTTTAGTGGCTTGTTTTGGCAGTGACGACAATTAAAAGGGCAAACAGAATCATTAATGAACACTTCATCAAAGGCACAAAAGAATTTAAGGGGTCAAGTATGAAGATAAAAAACCATGTGGTCAACAAGACCAATCAGACTGATTCAATCTTTGGAAGAGATCCACCATTAAGAGGCTGCATGAAGCATTGGGCAAGGGGAAAAGGTTGAATTTCAAAGGGAAAGGAAATTCAGTCCCATTCCACCCACGTCACATAAGGCTCACTTCAACCGATGCACACAAAATAACGCTTTGTGCTGTGGCTGGTGACCAAACGTTGATTTGGAAATTTCCTTTGGCAATAAAATTCTTCGACCAATTAGAAAAAAAAAAAGAAGACAAAAACAAAGGCTGCATCATCTTGCATTTGGCGAAAAAAAAAAAAAAAAAAAGTAATCAACTAAGCCCCTCCTATGTAGATCAGGTAAAAAAATTTGACAAAACTCTTCCCACACCTTTGGGAATCAATCACATTCGTTTGTTTGACATAATCAATATCCTGTCTATTAAACTCACTAAGAATGATTTGCACAACAATTCCCGCCAAGACATTGCCAGGAGACAAGATGGCTCAAAGAACAAGCCATTTGCAGGATGCGCACATTGAAGGGCCCCTCCTACTGAATTCCAAGACGACAGATCGGGTTAGTCTTAATGAGACTGAGGTCCACCTGCACAAACAAAAGGACATTAGAATCTTTTATCACCTAACCTAACCTAACCCACCATTTTGCAGCTTCCAAAGTAAATCTAAGCAAGCTGACAAATAGCACCATGGTCAATGCATCCAAGTCTCTCTCTCTCTCTCTCCTTTTTTTTTATATTTTGGAGCGGTAAAATGCATGCAAGGGTTGCCCTGATTAAGTTAAAAATCATGTTTATCAGCAGGAGGGAAGATACAAATCTAAGTACATACCTTGGGTCCAAAAAGATCTCGGATGTTGTCAATTCCATACAATATCATGGTGGGTCTGGCACAAGTTAAACAAGAATAAAACCATGTCAGTGTACTTTCGTAATCCAAAGAAAAATGAGCGAACCAGCTAAAATTTTAATTAATCTTCCATGACCATAAATATAAGGACAATCTCCTCCTGCCCTCTTGCATGCTCCGTGTTGGTGCCATTCATCACATGGGACCCGGTGAAATTTAGAGGGGTCCCGCCTTTGGTGATGTGTGCTCTCACAGGAGAAAATTTTACCTTAAATTGATAATTCCATGATGACAGCTTTCCATCCCAACCAACCTCTTTCGTTTAGCCGACCCCAACATAGTTGGGACAAGGCTTTGATGATGATGATGATGATAATATGTGGTTTGAGTTTGGGAAAAAAACATCACATTTCAAATTCAAATGGAGTCCCCTATGAATCAATCCACAAATATGTGGATTGATTTTTCAAAGACGAGAGGAGCTACTGACAATAGGGGCCAATTTCTCATGCCAAGTCATTAGATCTCAACCTCCTCATGATCGGACCTAGACTGTGAGTCTGTGACCATTGATTTGAGATATGCCATGAGGCCTCACATTCCCATATAGTTGGTGGGAGTTGATCACAACTTAAGCCATGGTTCAATGCCAAATATCACATGTATACAACCATTAAAAAAATTCACATGTAAAATGGTGATATTAGGCTTGTCACCTAAGATAGTGACATTGAGATCCAATAGTTTGTGGCATCAGCCATACACTTCACTGCACAGATTTCGCCTGACCATCAACATTTCAATATAATTGAATCTATTTAACCAACATAATAAAATCTTAGTGGAAGTACATGATCTTTTGTGTGCAGATCCATCAACTAATGTTGCCTGGACATTGGACGCCTACCTTGACAATGCCCTGGACTGAGTCATCTTAGCTCTTCCAGCAGACAAGTTAATTTAATTAGCATGTGTCTATATATATAGGAATGTTCAAGTGCATCCATCCCTCACCATAAAGTGAGGGACATTTCCCTTTTTTGCACATAAATCACCCTTTTGTACTTCACCCTATGTACTTGAAATCCCCCTTTTGTACTTGAAATCCCCCATTTATGGAAGCATCCCTCACCATAGGGTGAGGGATGGATGCACTTGAACATTTCCCACACACACGGTGAGGGATAGATGCACTTGAACATTTCCCACACACACACACACATATATATATATAGAGAGAGAGAGATGTTCTAACCTTTCAAGAGAAAGGCCCCATGCAATTACAGAAACATCTTCAGGTAGCCCCATCGGAAGCAACATTTCAGGCCTAAACACACCAGAGTTCCCCACCTCCACCCATTTCTTGAAACCCTCATGGTAGCTGATAGATAGAGGACATAGAGGATTTAAGTATTGGAAGATGCAGAACTATGAATATGCATTGGATTTGGAGGCAGAAAGTAACAAATGTGAATTAAGATTCATTTTGTGAAGCAATTCATCTGGAGACTGGCGTAAAGATATTCCAAAGCAAGAGGAACACCATTACATCATAAGACATAAGCAGAAGACTCTTGCTATAATATTTCGAATCAGCGAGCATGATTACATACCTGAAAATTTCCATGCTAGGCTCTGTGTACGGATTGTAAGCAGGTTTGAATTGCAGCTTTGACATTCCTAGACAATGCAGGAGATGGAACACAAACAAATTGAGGATCTTTCCAAATAAGATTTAAAAACAGATGACAAATACCAATAATAAAGGACACATAACAAATATTCTCAGTGAATGCTCATAATTAATTTTACTAGGGCTAGAGCAAGTTTACCATGCATCAAATCCAGCAAGTCAAACACAAATTAAACACATTTTTTCCTAGAGTAATGTCGGGCAAGATATGGTTGACGCAAGGCTGAAACAAAGTAACATTTTATTAAAGTAACTTCTTACCCAGGCGTTCAAAGAAATCGCTCAAGACTCCAATCAGATCACCAAGTTTAAGCCCTCGATCACAGACAAGACCTGAGACCATGAACAGAAGAATTGAAATAGGTCCATTATGTGAGACAAGCAGAGAAGTAATCATGCTTGACTTGACTCCCTACTTGATCTAGGAAAAATCAGTCATTTCCACGAACACCAACTTCATTTGAGAATGGAAAAGTTTTTACTATTGGATAGGTAGGTACCTTCAATTTGGTGGAACTCTGCAAGATGGGTCCGATCAACTGCTTCATTTCGAAACACGCGATCTATAGAGAAATACCTTTTTGGGGCAAAAGGTTTCTGAGCATAAAAATAATAGTTAGCAAAAAAAAGAAAAAAAAAGAAGGGTCTCTAAGAATGAAGACACCTCAAACTTCTGAGGAAAGAAGTGCATTAAATCTTTATGTCGTACTTAAAAAAACACTGAACCGAGTGGAATTGTCAATATCCCAGCTCTCATTTACAATCAATAAAAACTATCAATCAAGTGAAAAAGAAATACAGCATAAAAGACGGGGAGCCTCCCCAACATAAAGAACTGATCTCAACACACAAACTTTGACATTGTGGAAGAATAAAGAAACAGATAATGGAGATAAGATGCATAAATGGCTTTTTTTTTCATAAAGGAAAATGCCTCGAGCCCCCAACCTTGCGGTGGCAACAGCGAGCACTTTCTATGTTCTAACTAAGCTACAAGTTCTTGGCAAATGATCACAATGTTTGTGATACACACTAATCACAGCATATATTTATCAGGGATGCTTTCTATTTAGCCTGCCATGGCACCATAAAAAAAAAATGGCCATTTTTGTTTTCCTTTCAGTAGGCAGAAGTGGGAGAGAAATGTTTGCCACCTAAAGAAGATAATGGTAATTTGCCTGAAGAGTATGCAGAGAACCAAGTCAAATAGAGACTTCATTGCTGTCAGTACCTGTGCAAGCAAGTAAAGCAACCTTGAGGAAACTGCAGTTGTGTGGGTCCGTAGCAAATTTTTATCTGCTTCCTCCCTTTTCCAATCATATCCATACCTACAGATAGAAGGGCATATGAGTAATTTCAACAATAGGACGAAACAAGAGTACAAAATGCCATACCCTTTGGAACCATAGCCACCAGATTCATGAACCCGCTTTACCCTCTCAACATAATCTTCAGGCAGCTGCCTTGTAGTGGAAGGAACTGCAAGTATGGTTTTCATATGATTAATCTATTGAAGGATGCGAAAACACTCAAATCTTGAGTAGACTGTTTGCTGGTACTAGATAACCTTTTAGAAAGAAGGTATCATGTGAATCACGAGCAGGGTGTTGCTGTGGCTGGAATAGGGCATCAAAATTCCAGAAGCTGCAAACAAAATCTTAAACAACATTAGGGGTTGTTTGGTCGGTGTGAAAATGATATGTAAATGAGGTGTGTAATGGTTACGCATTGGTTATGTTTGGTTCCATTCATTTATGCATCACATGCATAAATTTGGTGTGAAAAGGGTGTGAAAATGATGTGGTTTTTTAGCCCCAAAATTTCACGCCTGAAAAGATGTGAGAGAACAGCAGGAGATGTGAAAACTGGCAAAAAAAAGCACTGCTACTGTGATTCCTCCTCATCAACGCCCCATCCCCCCCTTTTTTTTTCAATTTTTTGACTCACATGGCCCTTCAATCAAGATCTGAACCGTTCAGACTCTTTATAGGCCAAACATGGCGAAGGAGTCAAATTTTAACCGTTAATTCATCACAGATTTTGAGATATTTGGAAAAAAATCCAAACTGTTAAATCTGCCATTCTAGATTTCTATAGGGCCCATTTTCAAGATCTGAACCGTCAATCCTCTTTAGAAGGCCAAAAAGGGCAAGGTGGTGAAATTTCAGATCTTGACTCTTTACGGATTTCAAGAAATCTTCAAAAAATGTACAACTGTTGGATTGAACCAATGTGAATCACATGTTATGGATGTCTCTCCACTAACAGTCCGTTTTTCTCCATTTTTTGAATTGTGTTGGCCCTGTAATCAAGATCTAAACCGTTCAAACTCTTTATAAAATAAAAAACGGCCATGTGTTCAAATTTCATCCGTTGATTCTTCACAGGGGTTTTTAATATTTGTGAAAGAGTCCAGAATAGAAAAATCTGCCATTTTGGACTTCTATGGGGTTCATTTTCATGACCGGAACCATTAATCCTCTTAAAAATGCAGAAAAAATAAAAACAAACTAGGAAACCAAATTTTAGATTTTGATTCATCATGGGTTTTGAGAAACTTGGGCACACAAAAGACTGTAGAAAAAGAAAACTTTAGGTACCTTTGATCTATGGTGCAACAGGATGGAGAGATTGATACTGATGTAAGTCACAGGATTCAGGCCGGTTGGACCAAATGGAGAAGTGCTTCGGGGGTCTTGTGTGATCGGAAAGTCTCCCTCAAAGTTAAAAGGAAAGTATTATAAGATGGCGGTACGTCCAGCGTTGTTATATGGATCAGAGTGTTGGGCAGTAAAACATAATCATGTTAAGAAGATGGAAGTTACGGGGATGAGAATGCTAAGATGGATGTGCGGGATCACAAGGAGAGATAGGATTAAGAATGAGGAGATTAGGGGCAAAGTAGGAATAGCACCGATTTAAGATAAAATGAGAGAAAATCGACTAAGATGGTTTGGCCATGTTAGAGGGCGCCCAACGGAGGCACCTGTAAAAAGGTGTGAAAGCATGGAGATTGCCAGGAGTAGGAGAGGGAGAGGGAGGCCCAAGAGAAGTTGGAAAGAAACTATTAAACATGACCTTGCCTACATGGATCTAACGGAGGACATGACCCTAAACAGATTTGATTGGCGTCGTCAAATCCATAGAGCCGACCCCACCTAGTGGGAAAAGGCTTGGTTTGGTTTGGTTTATGGGTTTTGAGAAACTTGAGAAAAATTGTGAACCGTTTGATGGAAAATGGCGCCTTTTGCGTGTGGTTTTTATAATTTTCTCAAAATATATGATAAATCAAATGCTAAAATTTGATCACCCAATTATTTTTAGCATTTTAAAGGATGAATGGTTTGGATCATGAAATAGGAGCCCACAAGAATATAAAATTGAAAACAGCAGACTGCCTCAAAAACTCCAAACTGATATATTTGGTTCTTTGGACTTTTGTGGGCTACAGAATCATTATCCAAACCATTTATCCTCTTTGGAAGGCTAAAAATAGTTAAGGGGTCAAATGTTATGTCTTATTTCATTGTAGATTTTGAGAAACTTGAGAAAAATGGTGAATGGTTGGATCTATTGAGATTCGCATGTGACAATGACAAACAATGGAAAGTGTTTCCACGGGACTAAATTGCATATGGAAATGAATCACATGAGCATCATTTGCACACGTGAATCATTTTCCTATCACATATGGTTTTGCCAAACAACCCTCAACCACATTCAGGAAGTACAAATTCTGGAATTTGATTGAAAGCGAGTCACTGTAATAGAAACAACAATGCAAATGAAGACAAAACAACAAACCTGCTTTCGACAAAGTTATTAGTTGGCATCTCCTCGAAGCTGCACATCCATTTTCAGAAATTCAACCGATGATCAACTCCAATATTCACTAACATAGAATCTATAAACGGTTAAAAATAATCACAGCTAAAATAAATAAACTATCGTACCCCATTTCAAGGAAGATCCTTCGGAACATTTCCCGTACCTGACATGATGATGAAAAAGAAGTGATGTCAATGAGGCAAGCAACAGTTGCCAGTGCCTTAAATACTGGCAGACCATTCATCTAATGCTGTTTGCCTACCCATTAGGCATCCTAAGGTTAAAAGTTGCAACCATTTAGTCTAGAGTCTAGACCAAAGCTTTTTGAAGCCCGTACCTTTTATATTGTTTTATTATGTCTGCTATTTGGGGGCCAACTCATAGCATTAGCTTAAAGTCAACTAGGAGCCTAACAATTTGCAAATCACTTAGTCCACCTGTTTTAAACGCCAGGCCAAATTGGCCTATCTAGTTGGGCCTTTGAAGATACATGCTGCCCATATAGTAATTGGTCAACAAATTACTCATGGACCAGTCCAGACCTAAAAGCTCAGCCAAAATCCAGCCCAATGTGAGACAGGCCCAAGTCACTCATGCACTGATATTCTAGAAATCAGATATGCAGTAGCACCATGTGGAAAGGGTGCTCGAGATTCATGTCTCAGAAAGTACTAGGATTCCAGCAATGAAGCACTTGATAATTGCAATTAGAGAACAAAGCACTTTACTTATCAAATGCGTAAGATCTAAAATGATAACAAAAGATGGGAATGGAAAAGTGCACACCTTGAGAAGAGGATGCAAATGGCCAGCTTCCATGGGTGGGCCAAGAGCTCTGAAATTATACTCCTTAAATTCTAAATCCTTCCACTCACCGCTTTGCCAAGCAATCAAATGATAAACTATCAGCAAAATAACCAGGAAGTGATATCAAGACTTATCTATGATAAATAAACAGATAAGCAACTAATCTAATGCCTACACGACCATCTTCTGGAATAGGCATTGTCATCATGTCTGTGTATTCACATGTGAACATGGTTTTAGAGTTCAGACAAGGGGTGCAACTTGCTCTGTATGTATGTGCTGGGGTTAGCAGTTGAACAGTCCCATGTAATTTTATACAGTACAATTCTAGTAGGATATTCACATCATCAGGGGAAAAAGTAAAAAAACTGCTTGGCTAACCATAGCAATCGACTTAAAAGGTCCAAACTTAATGATTTCAATTTAGGGAGACTGTTTACAATGACACATGTCAGTTTGATTACTGTGAAATTCGGGCACATGAGGGATGATTAATCCAATGGGAATCCTGCATGGAAGTTGTGCGGGATTCACAGTTTATGCCTTTAAATCAGACTCGGGTAGCACAAAATTTTCAATACATTCATATGGGCCATATTCCGGACCACAAACCAACAGAAGGGAGATGGACATGTCTCATCGTGGATCAGTGATGGTCAAATATGAGGCTGGCTGGATGATGATAAGCTATAAATTTTGGTTGTCTGAAAGAACTGAAGGTGTAAGATTAGGGTAAATAGTCTAATAAAGATGGCCACTATGATCAAGAAACCATTTAGTACTTCACGTGGATTAGGTTCCTGAGGGGTGGATTGATCCCAAGTGGGCCCCATGTAAAGCTCATGCGTGTAAGCAATTTATAGTGTGACACACAAGTAACCTACGTAGTGAACTTGTCCCGTGAGTCCAGGTATACCATTAAGTTCCCAATAGATCTCTACGAAGACAACCACTTTCCTCCTTCAAACATCTCCTCTTCCCATGAATGGAGGTATGTCACTATCAAGCTGATGGGTGTGATATAGATTGGAAGTGTAGATGATGTGATTGATGCAATGCACTCATCAACTATTGCTTCAATCCGATGATAAATGCATTCACATCAAACTGATATTTCAGCATGTTTGCAGCTAGACCCTACTCGAAAATTTTATTTTCCATGTGTATACAAGATAAACTAAGGGCACGTTTGTGTACGGCGGTTTCCGCAAAAAAGTGTTTCCACTTCCAAAAGTCTAACTAATAAATGGTGCATATACACTTACCACATATAACACCTAAAAAATAGCATTTGTTCCATGCTAAACAAGATTTTGCTTTCCCACCTACCTCTGTTGGAAACGTATTACCGTGGAAGAGGAACACGACTTTCCTCTTCTACAGCTCTACATAAACGTCCCCCAAGTGAAAACATACACTTCTCTTATTTGTATGACTCAAACCAACAACCTTGTGGTTGCAACAATGAGCACCTTCCAACTGTGCAAAGGGCTCTTGTCAACAGCTGTAATACCTGGGCCAGATTAGGCCCAGATTTGTCTGACCCATAAGTTACTGAGTTGGGTTGGGTTGTCTTAACCTGTTCCTAAACCATTTTGGCCCATAGGTGTTGTTAATTATTAGAACGGTATTCCTGAAGGAGAGGAATAGCTATCTCTGAACTTAGGGGGTAGGGGGTGGTTCCAACGAATCAAATTTGGGGTTATCCCCAGATGGCCTCTTCTTCTCTCTTATTAGTTCCCATATTGATCTCCATGGTTTGTATCTGGTTTCCAAAGAAGAAGGTAGCAGGGTGGAGAAAGAGAGATCTCCTCTGAAGATCAACAGAGATCAACCAGACTTGTGGGAAGGAGGAAGAAGCCGGAAGGCCTAGTGGATGCAGCACTCGAGATCCCACATCAACCGTGCCACGATCTGCTACACTAGGAGGTGAGTGATCTTTCCAAGTACATAGATCTGTAGATTCTTGGGTATACTGTGTTTATATGATTCCTGAATATAACCCAACAGGGGGAAACCAGGATCAAAACTTGATTACTGACATATCTTGGAAATTCCTTTGGTAACGCCCAAGTTCTGTAATCCCCCAATTTAATCAGTAATAGATTATGGATGTCTGTTTAATGCTGGATGTGAGGTGTAAGGGTATACAGGTATTGATTTGATCAGGAAGAAGAGAATGGATGAGAAACGCAAGCCAGAGGCTTGGTTTCCAGCCCCATCGACAGATACAAGATCTGTCGATGTGGGTACTGTGATCAGGGGGCCCACCCATTCAAGCATCACACCCAGGGATCTAATAGTAGACCCCTGGGCAACCATTGCCTAGCTGGACCCTTGTGGAGATGGGTCCCACCTGGGCCACAATTGTTTCCAAAGAATGGCATAACGTCCGGTCTGGGCGTTGGACGTCTGTAGGCATAACTGGTAGTGGGACCATGGGGCCCACTATATCATCCATCTGACCCAGGGATCTGGTAGGGGACCCCTGGGCGACCATTGCCTAGATGGACCCATCCAGGATGGGTCCCATCTGACCACACATCTTCTTCCCAAAGTCTCTGCAGCGTCACTGTTGGGGAATTTCTAGGTTTTTCCATGATTGGATTGTGGGGCCCACTGGCCCACCTGATCAAGGATCAGGACTGACCAAATTGAAGGTCTCACTTGGGCGACCAAGGTGGGCCAGGTCCTAGGGGAGTTGAACCATTCAAGGGCCCACCATCTGATCAGCCCCTTTTCCCTGTTATATGAACTGTATATGACTGTTAAATTACTGTAACAAGTCCTGAGAGTCTTGGAACAATTGTAGGGTGATATGTAGAGAGGAGGAACTTATCCTGGGTGGAGCCCAGCTTTGGGAAACAATGTATGAAGCATAGAATTCATAGGCAATAAGGGAAACAGTGCCAAGCCAAACAAGATTCTAATTAAGAATGATTAGGAGATACCAGACCCACCAGTGGATTGGAGGGAAGATCAGGACCAGTCAATTTGTTGATCCTTAGTGGATGATCAGGATGGTCTTGTACCCTTGATGAGTGGATCACTAGGGGCCCACTGGTCAATGTTTCCTTAAGCCTTGAGCGTGAGATCCATTATAGTCAAGTAACAACAGTAACCTGGTGACAGTCACTGGGAGTAGGTACTCTTAATATTGATTATATATATATATATATATCAAGTCCTTCTCAGCCATAGATTACACTAGAAGTGGTAAACAAACGGTTCATAGCAGTGGTGTATTTTAGAGTGGCTTGAATAACTATATATTTTAAGATTTATATCCACATAAATATTTGATATTATTGACATGATGTTGGTAATTCAGAATCATATGGTTGATCTTAGATTGAGTCTCCAAGCCATTGGGAAAACCTTAAAATAAATAATGATTCACATATATGAGGAGACAGGTACTAGAACACAGAATACATGATATAAGAATAGTACTACAACAGTGGGTACCAAATGTTGAATCTAAGTGGGGCATGTATATGTATAAACCCAATCATGTGGAAAACTAGTCTTATATTAATATAATTGGTGTGTAATTCCTTGATGATGTTACTGAGTGCATAATAAATATACATACACTAATTAATGAATCTTGCATCTGAGAATGTTAGTTATGGATTTATATGAAACAATGACACCTTATTGAAATAACAGAAAGGAGCCTTACTCCTGAGTTTTATTGAATTGAACACTGAACCCTGGCGGGTTAGGAGGAATAAGGTTGGACTGGGACTGAAATACCATTTGCGCAATGGACTCCATTACCAGGAGTTTTTGAATGTATTATATAAGAACTTCCTCCCCAGAAGGGACTGAAGTACTGAAACTCTGTGGTTAGAGTTCGATTATAAGAACCCAAAATTTGGGAATCACAGAACCTATCAAAGTTACAGAATGATTATGTACCCTCATTAATTAACCAAAAAGGACCATTTATGAAATCCATTATTATATTGTGAATGCTTCCGCACTTTTGTCAATTCATTATTTTATAAATGAACTGTGTATGAGGTAATATTACTCACCAGACTTCTAATAAGTGGTTTGCCCCACTTCAGGTATGCATCGTTTGGGGGAGCTTGGCAACGGGGAAAATCAGCCATTGGACTTCAATATGCGTGGCTGATAAGAGAGCGTCACAATGGAACTGAAATAGATACTAGCATTACTTCTTTAAATAAATGTTGATTTAGGAATTGACTGGCAGACTTATTGATGTTTCTTTTCTAATTAATTTGATTCCTCAAATAAATAATTTCTTGCTCAGCTCCTTGTCTTAATTTGATTTATGAGGTAACATGGATTCCTTATAGTAAGGCCCTGGATCCTTATGAGCTTCGGGATTCGGGGTGTTACAACAGCCTAACCTCATCATCAGTGTCAAAGCCTTGTCCGAACTATGTTGGGGTCGGCTGTCAACAACTTAACCTACCAATTTTCCAAAAACAAAACAAGGATGATATTGTTGTGGGTATTCACAACAAATGATAAACATATTTGCTTGAACAATTTACCTATAATTACTTCACTTCTATGAAATTAAGCACGTCTTTCAACCAAACTGTGCTGTAGGGGATTAACTGAGAAACACCCATCAGTTCTGTTAAACTTAGAAAGTCCTTAATGAATTAATATTTTTAAAGCACCACCTTGACCTAAAAAATATTCATGACTGTCATTTGATCGACTGACAGTATGCATAGTGGCTGCCAGTGAAAGGCTTTACAAGTTCGCTCTAGCTAGAGATGTAGCACTTTTCTGGATGTGTTTTAAACGTCTCTTTTATCTCCATGCCTCCCCACATAGTGCCCCCACCAATATAAAATGATCATGTGGGCTCAATCCATCCCAATGATAGAATCATTATGGCCCCCATGCATAATGATGAAATCATGATGTTCCACCATTAGTCTATAAAAACGAGTGAGGCCCACCATGATTCCATCATTGGACTGGGTGGGGCATACATGATCCTACAATGAGGTGGGATACAATATGGAGAGAGAGAGAGAGAGAGAGAGAGAGAGAGAGAGAGAGATATTTTAAATTGTGGAAAAGAGCTATGAAAATAGAAAAAGAAAAAAGAGTCATTTGAGATATTAAGTTCTAACACTAGCTTGATAGTTACAATGCCTATTGTCAGTTGAGGGATTTTGGTTATAATTCATAAATTCGTTAAAGATTAGTTTAGAATGTTCATTCATCAAGGACCTTTTTAAACTTGGAAAATAAAGTTAACGATCATATAAAAAAAAAATTCTCCAGGCAGCCAAAAGCACATACCAGACCATTAAAAATAAGGAACTACAAATAACACAGCTCAAACCCATGACAAAGATAGTGCCAAACAAACACAATGCCAACCGTTGGCAACCCGTCTTCCATAGTAAGATCTCCACATAGCATTATGAATTCAAATACAAAAACCTAACGCAACGTAATTTAGTAAGTTTATTTCTTCCAAGTATCTAAGCATTCAGCCCCATAATTGCATTGCAACATGATTGGCATTATAATTGAACCAATTGGGCACTAGGTGGGGAATAATGAATTCCCAATTTGCAACCAGAGTACCAGACCCTCTTTGCATGTGCGTATAAAATAAATGAAGGCAGTAAAATATATACTTCATCAAGAGCATATCTTGTGGGGATCAAAATATTCAGAAATCAAAGATGCTTTCTTAAATTATATGCCTGTAAATTATTTATGCATTTGGAGGCTACATATGCCACCATCTGCGAAGTGAAAATATGAATATTGGTATAGGTAAAGGAATAAAGTGGGAAATGTGGATATGAAACAATCTCACAAATTACAAACAACACATGGATGATTCCGGCAAGGTATTCATAACATAAGATAAACATCTGGTTTTATGATTTATTATTTTGGAACTTATTTTCCTTGAAATAGTAACTGCAATTAAAATAGGTAAACAGCAAAGGAGACATATACTGGAAAGTTACAAGGGTGAGAGCCCACCAAAAGTTTTTTATGATTGTTTAACTCTGTCTTGGGGGATTGATTTAGAAAAAATCATGCATTTTGTTTTACAGGGGTGAAAGCCCACCAAAAAATTTTATGATTGTTTAACTCTGTCTTGGGAGATTGATTTAGAAACACCTATGAATTTTTTCTGAATTTAGAAAGTCCTTAATGAAATGATACTTCTAAAATAACCCCTTGACTTAAAAAATATTCACAACTCATTTGACTTGCAGTGTGCATAGAGGCCATCAGCCAAAGGCATCACAAGTTTGCAACATGAACATTTGCTCGTGTTACAAGTTAGAGAATAGGACTTATTCATAATATGATGGGACCTTGGTGTAAATATCAGAAACTTGAGGGGCTTATTTGTAATTTGCAGAAACTGAGATCTAATAATATAAGAATGGTCGGTTGCCTGCACTAGTGGTTTAGATCGTTTTTCTGTTTCTCCCTCAAGCTCCTCTCTCTCCTTTTCCTTTGTTTCTTCTTTGGTTTTTTTCTAAGAAACACTAAGTTAAAACCATAGATCAAATCAGGTCTAGGGTTTCAACATGGCATCCGAGCAGAAGGTTGCGTGTTCGCGTCCCAAAATTGTGTTGTGCCTTGGCGCCCTGTATTCTCCCATCGAGGGTGTGGTGTGTATGTTCCCGTGCGGAGCTTACACCTGCACGGGGGGTTGTTGACATGTTGTGCCCTTTGATATAGATTGTTGTACCATTCTCTATCAGCTTAAGTTTTTAGAGTAAGTCAACAACTCTTGCTAGAGCTATAGCACCTTTTTTTTGTGTTTTAACACATCACTTTTATAGTTTTATCTCTCTATCTTCCCACACAGTGCACCCACCAAAATGAAATGATATGTGGGCCCAATACATCACAATGATAGAATCACAGTGGCCCCCACTACACAATGATGGATGGAATCACAATGTTCCACCATTAGTCTAAAAAGACAATTGAGGCCCACCATAATTCCATCATTGAACTACATCAGACATACATGATCCTACCATTTGGTGGGACACCAAATAGAGTGAGGCCCACACCATCACCATACTAGGTTAAACTGTATCTACTTCTCCCCACACGATGGGCCTCGCCAAAATGAAATGATTGTGCGGGCGCAATCCATCCCAATCGCTGTGCCTTTTTCCTAGTTTTATAGAAGTCATTGATTACCTGATATTTCTAAACTAGCTCCTTGACAGCTAATATTTATGCCCATCCTTTCACTGATGGTAGGCAGCGAATGTCAAAGGTGTTAATTGATGTGCAACATAAGCATTGTCTTTGCTATAGTAGTAGCAGTTATACATTATGTTTTAACATCTTAATTTTATCTCTCCATGTGGTTGGCCCCCACCAAAATACATGGTCATGTGAGCTCCATCCATCCCAACGATAGAGTCATGGTAGGCACCACAGAGAGTGAGGCCCATCATGATTCCATCATTGGGCTAGCTTGGGCATACATGATCCTATCATTTTGGCGACAACCACCATATGTAGAAGGTGAGAGAAGCATGTTAAAGCATGTGAGAAGTGCTACAACTGTAAAAAGGGAAAAGGAGAAATTTATGCACCAAGTTATAATGCTTTGGTTGACATTTACAGTGTACTGTTCGTTAAGGGATCTAGTCAAAAATACCTAAAAGACAAATTTAGAATGTTAGTTCGTCATAGACATCTTTGAACTTAGACCAACAGAAGGTAGAGGTATTGTACGGCCCACCATGATTCTATAATTGGGAGGGATGAGGGGAAGGGGCTCACATGGTCATATCATTTTGTGAGACTCAACACATGTAGAGAAAGAGAGAAGCATGTTAAAGCACGTCAGAAGTGCTATAACTGTGATGCGGGGAGAGGGTATTCACACACATATAACACTTTGGTTGACTGCTATGGTGCACCTACCCATGATAATCACAAATACTTTAAGACACAATTTGAAAGTTCATCATTGACATTTCCAAAAATTAGAAGAAAAAAAGAGGCATTTTTAGGGGAAAAAAGTAAAGAAAGAAAAGACAAGAAAACGATTTTCATGGAAGCCAACTGTCCAGACAGTTAATAGTAACAGGCAATCAGGCATCAACTAGCTCAACTTGAGACCTCTTCCATGGTAGAGACCTTCCATTTGATAATAACAGAATCTCTTTATAGAATTATAAGTTCAAATACACACAGCCAAAGCAGCATAATTTAGTTAAATAAGAGATTCCTACAAATTCACTATCAGTGTTTAGTACCAAAATCACATCGCATAGGTTGAACATGGTAATTAAGCCATGCACAAGGATTCAAAGATTCAAGTGGGCTTGATGGAAAATCAGCCATGGGGTAAGATGAGAGGACTTGACACAAGGTATTGCCTGAGAAGATCAGACACTTGTGGAAGAATGTCATCACCTCCTTTGTGCGGCCCAAAGCTTATGGCAATGTGTTGTAGACTTGTAGAGCTAGGATCAAGGATGAAAATATCGGTAGCGGCGGGCCCGATACGAAGCGGGCGATACGTAGCGTATCGGAGTCTGGGATAGAGTTCGATACATTCGTCCCTAGAAGCCGCGGACATAGAAACCTAAGGCATGTAGGTTTTGTGTGCTTCAAAGCCAGAGCTGAGGCTGAAAGAGCCATAGATCTGATAAATAGCAGGTTATAGAGAGGCAACAGGATTTGTATCCAGTTCTTAGTATGGAGATTTTACGAAAAACCAATCCAGGAAGATCCTAAACCTAAGGGTTACCAAGGAGGCAATAAAAAATCATCAAAGCCTTGTCCCAACTATGTTGGGGTAAAAATGTTGTTGAACCCCACCCTGTTCAGCGTCAAAGCTACAGTGCCTGCATGACTACAGTACCATGTGAAAACCAGTTTACAATTGATGACTGCTACAACTAATTTGGGGGAGAAAATTCATGGAACTCCATTTTCCAGGGAATCTTCATAATGAATTGAACAGTTCAAAGGTCTCATTCAATTATCTCATTAAGTGTATTACTATAGAGCTGGATAGGACTTACGAGTATGGACGGTGCCATAGGAGTGATGCCTTTTTAAATAGACCCATTTTTTTGTTGTTCTCAAGCTACTCAGATGTAGGTAATGTTGATAGACACCCATTATCAAATGTGTGGCCTATACAAGTTCATGGTACAAGCCTCCACATAAATAGCCCTTGAAGAGTGGATTCTGAATATGGATAATCTATAAAAAGGTTAAAGGTAAACTATTATTGTTAATGATTTCCACCGTGCTTAAAGGCAGAGGAGACGACATCTCACCTTCTACTTACTTTGGTGCTCATATGCTCAATCAAATGGCAACCAAAACTAGCAAGGTATGATTGCTCCTGGGTGTAACTAAATAGGACTGATTACTTCCTTATAGCTTGTCGAGGCATGGCCCTAGCAGGGACAGGCAAGATTACCTGGAACCCTATCTCTTCTGCAAATAAATGGGCTATTTTGAAAGAACAAAACAACAGATGCCATGAAAACAAGTTGCTTACAATGGTATCTCTAGGTAGCTAAGTTGCGTAATTTCAATGATAAATGGGCCTTAGACCTTCCCAATATTTTAAAAACAAGATGTCAGGGCAATCTAGTGGATTGGAAAATTTATTTCAACCCCCCAGTTTGATTCAATTTAACACGGCTCAATCATGAGCTAAAAAAATATAATTTTAAAAATATTTTAAATCAATTAATGGTGGGTCTAACTGGTTCAAACACCAATTTTTACTGGCTTTGAATTTTTTTTAATCAATACCCATGAAGGAGACCAAATTTCAATCAGATCCGATTTGACCATTGCAGAGCTTTTGCCTCAGTGCCAGATGGAGGTTGTGGGAGGAAAAGTGAGTAGGTGAGTAGCTCTAACTAAGTGATCTCCTCCACCAAAAGTAGTATATAGATTAAATTGAACTTTGATGGGAGTGTCTTCTCTAACAAAAGCAGGAGCATCTACACTGCATATCCTTTTTATGACCTAGTTTTAAGGCATGTATCATGTGCTCTTGGGATTTTTTGCCATTCTTTTGGGGTGCCTTTGTGGAGGTATTGTTTCTTTCTTTTAATGGAATACAAATAAATCACAATAAGGAAAAAGGATCCATACATAGCTTTACTCAGGAATCCTAGATCACCATTAATGCTAGTGGAATCCATGTGATAAGTGCTCTGTTCATCATAAACAGAATAATCCTCTAAAATAAAGTACATGAATCGTTTATGAATACAAGGAGTACCTCTGCAGATGCTCTCGAGTTAAATCAGTAGCAGCTTTCACCCTCTTTGGAGCATAATTGGGACCCTTCTGTAGTGAGTAGCCCTTCCACGTCCTTCACATCAGCAAGGTGTAAAATATTATACACAAGTACATAAAAATCATAGAGTATTTGCCCATATCAAGTTGTAGGACTACAAAATGGCAATCCAAGTAGACTAACATAAACAAATGTCTGTTTCCAAAGAAAAAGGGTGAAGTATGCCAAACAGCAACTGTAGCCAAAGCCAAGTATTATATAAAGAAGATGAAAAAGAAGGATGAGAGAACCTACTGTAAAGTGATAAGCTTTCTTTTTTTCAAATCCTCAATATCTTTAGTGTCAATGACCTACAACAACATAGAAGTTATCAATATTATGATGACAATTCAAAGAAGTGCTTTTTTGTTTTTTTCACTATGAACAAGTACAATGCAACATAAACCCACGGTTCCCCACCTTGGGTTGGCCAAAACCAAACCCAAGAGTCAAATAATGTCTAAATGACATTAAAGTAGGTGAAAAAAAAAGTGACATTTGGCAAAGACGATCCTCAAAATCCTGAGATGAGAAACCCTTCTTCTTCTTCCGCTTCCTTCTCCCTACCTCCTTTCTTTCCCTCTTCTCGTTTTGTATCTTTTTCTGTGTGGACAAAAAGGGCCAAATGCCCTTTCAAATGTTTTTGTCTTTTTTTTTTTTTCTTTACATCCTTTCTATTCATGTCTTCACCTGAGATTCATGGACTCCACAGTGAGACCCACTCATATATGGGCCCTAGCCAAATTTCACTGTAATAGGAAATAAGGCCCTGGCCAAACCCTAGCCAAATTTCACTCTAGGAGGACATGAGCTTACTGTCAAATTGATCAAATATAACCTTTTATAAGGAAAAAAAATCTTAGTACTGTTTGAAAAAAGAGAGCAAAATCCCAAAAGTTGGTCATGTAGAAATAACATATTGCATTATTGATTTAGTAGAATAAATTAAATGTATACAATTTATATGTTATTTTAAATATTAATTTTTTCTATATTTATATGTTTATATTTTTCCAAAATGCAAATTTGAAAAGTTTCATCAAATTTCAGAACAGTTTCAAGGCCAAACCAAAACAGGTGCCTAAACGAAATTGACAACTATGCCGCTAAGAGCTAGTGTAGGGTAAAAAACCACCAACTATAAACCTGTGCAGTAAGTGTGTTTCTTTTCTCTTATTTTTTGTACTTTTTGAATAGTAGTTCCTGAAAGTTAATATGTAGAAGTCAACACACTGAAGCTAATAAGCAATCGATTGAAAACAAAATAATAATAATTTCATACAAACAAATAGCAATCTGCTAACAATCAACAGATTATGCACCTTTCCATCATGTACTCTTTGAAGCAAATCCTTCACTCGGTCTTCAACGTGCTCAACCTACAGAAGGTGAAAAAAGGAGTAGTCATTTGGGCAAACTAATGCTACCATGTATATTAATCACAAAATGAATAAGGAAATACAAATCTCCTAGACTCCTACTAACTTGTTCAGATATACATATATAATCATATATAGGGGCCTCCAGCAAAGGTAAAAGACCCCCCTCACTAAGTGAAGAAAAAAATGGAAAATGAGGCAGGAAACAAAATGACAGGTACATTGGAAATGCATTTAGAGAAAGGCACAAAAAAAAAATCTGAAAACCCACATGGAACTAGTTGAGCTTTTGAACGTAAAACAATGGTCAATGCTTTTCTACAGCATAACCTACACACAATATTATTCCCAGATGAGCAGTCAATTTCATCCATTTTCTGGGATCAAACAAACATGTTGCTAATAGCAAAATGAGAGTTTTCAAATGTCAACAGTGATTTGCACAAATGGTTTACTTACAAATGACACTGTAACATTTTTCAATTTAACAAACATGTTATTAATAACAAAATGAGAGTTTTCAAATGCCAACAGTGATTTGCATAAATGGTTTACTAACAAATGAAAATCAAACATTTTTAAATTTACACATTTATGGGAGATATTATCATTTCCAAGCTTCACATCTAATGGATGCAGAAGAACTAAAGAATTTTTGTGGCAGTTATATAATATGAAAAAAGAAAAGAATGTGATAAAACCAAAAAACTGGCTTAGTAGCATTACATGGAAAAGTTTCAATAGCAGGGGATTTCTATCATTATCTCACAAAAATTCCACACACACACACACATAAAAATTAAAAAAAATTAAAAAAAAAGAAGAAGAGAGAGAGCCCTTACTGCAGACAGAGGAAAAAAAGTAGAAAATAAAAATAAAAAAAATCCAAATCGCTATACCTTCCTCGACACATGTGTCTTTCCCATTTCAACCCATTTATTTTTTGTCGCCTGGGAACGACCAATTTTATAAACTGCAGGGTTGACTTGTTTCTGCATCAAACACAAGAATTTTATGCACGAGATTAGCAATCACTGAACTATTAATCAAGAATCATTTGTGACAGCTATTCAACGACATAAGAAAATTGAGTAGAATGTAGCACAGATGGTTTTATCAAAGACAGTGAGTCTTATCAAGGTTGTTATTCGATTTAATCCAAGGTTGGAAAGTTATGGACTTGACTCCTAATGCACCTGAATCAATACTCTATAAAGTAGAGTAAAAAAGTGCACTTGGACTGTGCAATAGAAAGTGTAACTTGTGTGAGTTTCTTCAAGGTTTGGTATTATTCAATGTCTCATTAAGTAGAGAAACTTTCGCGCACAGTATAACATCTTCTTTTTCCTTATTCAGCTTCCTTCTGCATGCTCATAGATATATATATATATATATATGTATTATTTCCTGAAAATTAAAATTAGAATCTTGACTCATCCAAGTCATTAAGTAGAGTAATTGGTGTCGAATTTTCTAAATATAAATACAAGTTCAAGTTTCGCAACCATGGTTTAATCTAGATGCTACCAAGCATGAATTAAGCAAGATGCAGTATAAAAATAAAAGCACCCCAGCTTAGCTTAACCCGAGCATGGCCGAAATGCAGTAGAATTTCAGGATTTAACGCTCAAGGCAAAGGAGATTGAGGGGATTTCGTGCAAACCTGCAACTGTTCGTGAGAGATTCCTTCTGGGGGCACAGCCAAGAAGAACTGCACCTCGGGCGAGCCTGCGACCACGTACGACTTCCCTTCATCTGTAAGTACCCACCTCTCCTTCTTGATATCCTACACCCACAAAATCGTTTCCATGACCATTGCAGAAAATAGTGATTAAGTTGGGGTTTGGGTTTGGGTTCCATATCAATCATTTTCGAAGTGGGGTTAATGGGTTTTGTAGTAATTGGGAGAAGAAAAAACCCTAAATGGATTTGAATGGCAGTAGAGATGGAGAGAGACCTGGGCAACGACGAACTGGAATCCGTGGAGGCTCTTGATGGCATTGACGATTACGTCGTGATCGATTCCTAAGCTCGATGCGAAATCTCCAGAATTCGATATCTCCTCTTTCGATTGAAGAAACCCTAGAATCGCATCTTCCGCCGCAGTCGCATTGCTGCGCTCCATTTCTCTCTTTCTCTCTCTGTCTGTCTCCTGCACCGTGTAAGCTTCCTTTACATGAGTCTTTGAGGACCGCAGTCAGACCATTGTATATGTACCAAGGTTATGAAAAATGCGTGACTATGGAGTTACTCCGCAAGTTACGGCTTGGCGTGACCGGCTGTAAACGGGCTTGATCTAAACGAGTCTGGGTCCGTATCTGACTTGGTTTCGGATCCGAAACGGACCTTAAAACCTTACACCTAGGGATGAAAGTGGGCCGGGCCGAGCCGGACTTTGACAGGCCCTAGCCTCGGCTCTAGTATTTTTCAGTAGGCCCTAATTTGGCCCGAGTTGGAGAGGGCCTCAAAAACCTTGACTCGGGCTCTGCTCTTTTTAAGTTATGAGGCCCTAGGGTCAGCCCTTTGAGTCCGGCTCGATTGAGGCCCTAGGCTCGGCTCGTGAGCCCGACCCGTTTTATCGTGATATAGCACTAGCTGAAAGAAAATATTTTCAGAAAAAAAAAATCCTATAGGAATTCAAAGAAATCTGCATATGCATACCAGAACAAAAAATGGTCAAATGCATGCATTCATCCCATATTCTCATTCTCATAATTTGGATTACAGTAATAAAATTAATTAAAATAAGAAAGACTCCGTAAAAGCAAAGGGAGTCCAGCTCCAATACTCCATAATAGTTCAATGTTAATGTAGATGAGCATTATCAAACTCGAACAATAATGTTAATAGTTCAATGTTATGGATTATTTAGTGCTTAGGGTTTAGGGATTATTTATATTGGATTAAAATTAGGGTTTAAGGTTTAGTGTTTAGGTTTAGGGTTTATGGATTATTTAGTGCTTAGGGTTTAGTGTTTAGGGTTTAGGAATTATTTAGATTGTATTAAAACTAAGATTTAAGATTTATAGATTATTTAGTATCATAGATTCATATATGTATTATATACAGTATAGTATACACATATATAATATATGGATTAATATATGTAGGCCCTAGGGCTTACTGCTTAGGTTTAGGATTTATGGATTATGTTACATCATATATGTATTATATACTGTATAGTGTACATATATATAATATATGTATTAATATATATAAGCCCTATGGCTTACGAGCCAGGCTTCATCAAGCCCGAGCTCGGCCCGTTTAAGCAAACGGGCCTCCTAGTAAGCCCTAGCTCGGCTCTTTTGTCTTTTGAGCCGAGCTCAGGTCAAGCCCATAACGGGCCGTCCGCTAGCAGCCCTAGGACGGCCTGACCCACTTTCACCCCTACTTTTTTACACCCTTGTCCACTCATTTGAAATAGGGTTTTACTAAAAGGCCCCTATATTCTCAGCAACTTCAAAAAGGACCATATTTTATATTTTTACAAAAAGCCCCTTGACCTGACACGGTGACATATGGCTAGTAATTTTATAGATAAAGAACAATAGGCCCATTTGGATGCATGATGGTGGCTAAAATCAAAGGCTTGGATGTAAATTAAGGAAATATGTAACATTGAGCCATTTAAATGGTTTTAGGCCCTCTAAATTTATAGGACAAGATTGTCTTTTTATCCTTTTAACTCAAGGGGTAAGTCATTTAATTTTTTTTTAAGGGTAAACCAGTCAAGAAAATGGGAAAAAGTACGGTATAATCACTTTTCCTACAGTTTGACTGTTGGTCAAGATAGGTTTTAGTCCAACCACAAAATATACGGGCCTTTCTAAGGTTTTATGTGAAAGTATAGGGGGCTTCTTTTGAAAAAAAAAAAAAAAAACCTCTATTTGACATAAATGCAATGCCCTACCATATAAGCACAAATAATTCGACAACCATTGATGAGTGAGAAACATTATTATTCCAAATCAAGAGCACGATTGTACGGTGACCTTTTTATTAAAAACAATCAAAGATTTTAGCAGATATATGTCATCTGTTGTCTGGTGTAAATACTATAGTTTTGGAAACTTTTTAAGCATATTTAGATCATGCCCCCATCATCAAACCAATATCAGAAGATCCAAGCCCTAAATCAGGATAGGTTAAAGAGCTGTCTTTGTCCTTGCATAAGAAGCTGATTGGAGAGTTTAACATGTAGTGCATAATCTACCTAAAGAGAAGCAGCAGATCTGAAAGCTCATACAATCAAATCTCACATCGGCACACACAATATAGAGGGGGGAATCATCACAAGTTGGCCAAAAAGCAGACCCTATCCATAGAGGGGGGCCACTCTCCCTTATAACAGAGATATTCCAAGCCTAGGTAGAACCCATCACCCAGCAAATCTAAGAGATGGGTTGAGTACATTGTTATTTCCTCATCAATATCTTGCTACTGCCTGATCTTTGATAAGTTTGATTCTATGACATTTGAGTTGATATAATTCATTATTCTAAAAGTAAAAAAATTAAAAGGGTTGAAAAATAGAATTTCTCCAAGTTTATACAATGTATCCTAAGAGGTACAAGAGTACCAACAGTGATCACCAATTCGCCCAACAGATGTAACAAAAACAACATAGGCAGAAGAACCAGAGATAAGCAGTAAAAGGAGTGTGCGCCAAAATATAACAAATTCAGACTTCTCAATCATGCAGACATTTCTGCTTTTATTTTGTGTCCTCTTAACAAAGTAAAGAGAATTGGTGAATCAGCGGTAGAGGCTTTCAGATCTGAGATTCTCCGCAATCTCTGTTTCCCATCGATCTCCATTCTCGAGCAGTTTTTCTTTGTCATACAACAGCTCCTGCAATGAAGGGGAAGAAATTTGCAATTAGGTTGTCTCCAAATCACAAAGACGAAGCGCATTCGGAATTTGGAAGTCTTCAACAAACATGGAAATTCACCTCATGAGTTTCTGTGGCAAATTCGAAGTTTGGGCCTTCCACAATGGCATCAACTGGGCATGCCTCTTGACAAAACCCACAGTAAATGCATTTTGTCATGTCAATATCATACCTGCAAAATAAGAAAGTGATAGAGAACAAGGTAAGTTGGCAACTAGCAGAAACCAGCTGCATCGGAACTACCGACAAATAAAAGGTATATATATAACCTTGTAGTCCTACGGCTGCCATCCTCTCGTTCTTCTGCTTCAATTGTGATAGCTTGTGCGGGGCATATCTTATCACACAAAGCAAACTCATGAGAAACATGAGTAGAACAAGGTTTAAACTATCAACACAACTCAGTTGAACATTTGTTTTGAAGGCTTATCACAAAATCACCTCTCTCTTCTTTGGGTTTTCTGGTGTTTCAATTGAGCCATTCATTTTTGGATTGGCAATAGAAACAAAAAATAAATAAATAAAAAAAGAGCCGCAAAGGGAATGCTTGTGCATTTTCAAGCCGGTGTGTGCAGAAAATGGGGAGGTGAAGACTTTATTAAAGAGGAAGAACCAAGTTTCACAAGGGTCCAATTTCATTTTCTTGGGGGGAGAGGTGGTGACCTATTTTCTGACAAAAATTGACCATCCAGCTCCACTCCATGGTTTGTCTCATAATTAACATCTGAACTCCTCTACTTTCAAAAGAAACCAGGTGAAACTACATGTAGAAGCCCTCGCTCTTTTTCAAGTTTCATGAAAATATAGATATCTCCGTAACATGGTCTACATTATGACTAAATCAAATCAATCCAACGAGTAACTTCAATGAAGTACCAAATCAAAATTTTAAGCAGTGAATTAGGCCTCTAAAAAATCAAGATGTGACAACCAACACCACACCCCAGACATGGCATTTTATTATCAGCATGCTGTGAATTCCTAAAAGCTAGAGTATGAAGCCACGGCAATCTATTTATGAAGTTATAGCATCGATCCAGTCTTTTTTCATTATATTTATTTTAGAAAGTTACCACTTTGCCTTCAAGCCACCACCTTGCCCTCTAGTGTTTACTCTCTTTGCCCATCTCCACCAACTAAGCCCTTACCCATGATCACTTACCCCCTGGCTAGTAGTTAAGATTTATGACATCATAGATTATTATGGAGCCTATTGTAAAACTCTTTAAGCTGACCCGGTTTGATGGGAAAAGGTTGCAACATTGTTAATGATGATGCCGATGTCAACTAGTACTTTATAGTATTGAGACATATTTTTCTAATCCATTTCTGTTCACCTCAGATTGAAGCATTCATGTTTGGCTACAAAAAATATCCATGATAAGAAATCCTGCTTAAACTAATCACATGATAGGGAAAAAACTTACAGCTTCACATAATTTACATGCAATACATCGCTCCTCTCCAGTTGGATAACGTCGTAGCGCATGTTCTCCTCGGAATCGAGGGCTCAACGGTCCCTTCTCAAATGGATAGTTAATCTGTAGCACAGAAATGATCATGGAGGATTTACAACGTCAACCGATGGTGTGAATAGAAAACAACTGTAAGAATGCATGATAATACTTACAGTAACTTTCCTCTCAAAGAAATATTTGAGTGTTAACATTAGACCCCGCACCATTTCAGTCAGAAACAATGTATTTATACTTCTCTCAAACACTGTATTCCATAAAAAAGAACATGTAGCCATTTACGAACATGCAATGAAACTTAAAAATTGTGGACGATACAAGGATTTAAATGTAAATTATTGATCCATCAAACTGAGATTTAATTCTAAGACATTACCAGAACTCCAATCCTTTGAGATCTCCTTAGCAAGCTGTTCTCGTTCCAAATCATCTGCAGGTTTGTAGATAACAAATTCAGTTTACAAGGATTTTAAACTGAGCAAGAATCCCTTATCTTTAATTTTGCCTTTCAAAGATTAACGCTATTCTCAATACAACTAAAGGAAATGCAAAGTGCCCATACGGAGACCATCGGAATAGGAAAAGGACAGACCTTTTGTAACTCTAGAAAAAGGGTGTGAACTGAACTGTCGTCCATAATTACGTGAAGCTTGTAGAGACTGTTCAGCTCCAGCCTAAAACAAAGTTAAAAATCCAATCAAAGTCCCAAGCTAAAAGCAAAGAACATGATAAATAACCATCACAACACTATACAACTACAAACAAGAAACAAAGGATACTCCTACAGATACAATTCTTCTTAAGAAGAGAACATTTACACGGGGAATGGAAACCCGTTCTTTCTATCTTGCTTTTTTATTGATAAATGAAAATCTTCATTTGCAGCCAGGAGCATGCAGAGAAATTGTCACCAAGATGTCAAACAATAAAATCTAGCAGAAAACTAGACAAGAAATGCAGGTATGTTAAAATTTTATCAATTTAATAGCAAACATGTCCTTTTTCTTATAATCATGAGATTTCCAACGTGACATGATAAATTCCCTGGTTTTCCAACATGAGATGAATCACATTGTGACTCCCAACAGTAGATGGGTCTTGCCATGAATGTAATACATTGTATGTGTCCAATCATGATTCGAACTGTAGATGAGCTCCACTGTAATTTCCAGGATTACATGGGTCTCAGAATGATTTACCCTTAGATGGGTCCCGCCTTCATTTTATTATTTATAGAAGGGCCTTTACCCTTTATTGCGACTTCCAACTTCAATGTGTCTAACATTAAATGGGTCCCACCATGATCTAAATAGTAGATGGCTCCAACCCTGGATTTTCAACTTCAGAATTCAAATAACTCGTTGTGATCCAACAATGAATGCAAACTATGACAAGTTTGAAACCTCATATGGCTACTGGAGTCCAACCGTGATTTCTAACAATAGATGGGCCCTATTGTCAATTTTCAACTCTGGGATACTTGTAGAAACATCATCAACATCTTCATTGTTTTAGATCTACTTGCATGAGTTGTCTCCAGTTTAAAGTACATCAGTTTTGATGTAGGCACCACTGCCCTACCTATAAACTTCAAAGAATGTGGGCAGATGGCATAACAAGGTGATTCAATATCTCCCTGTGTTTGTGGGAAAGAAGAAGAAGAGATAGAAAGGCTGCTGGCATTGACACTCTCATTCGACACAAGCATCCAAATCAAATTTAAATCACAAAAAGAAAAATTATCCCAAGGTTTCAAAGTAATGTCAGTCCATAAAGTTAACCATATGAAGAAAATATCTGGGGCATGTTTGTATAACACGTTTCCGTGGAAAAGGTGACAGTTTTCTGTAGAAACACGACTTTTCCTACATTTCGTGCAGCAGGAGTCCACGGAAACCTGTTTCCGCCACGTTAGATTTTTCCGCAGGAAGAGTGGAATTCCAATTCCCAAAGGGGGTATCGGACTTTCAGTTCCACAGAAAAATGTCCCCCCTGTATATAAACCCTGTTTCCTCAGTCATCCTCAAAATGGGATGAGAAAAAAACGATCGGAAACTCTGACGAAAAAAACGAACGAGATCTCCATGCCTAAGCTTGTGTCCATCTCCCCCAAATCTTTCATAGTCGATCTTCATTCCAAATCCAGCTTCTCTCTCTCCACCTTCATCTCCATCTTTTTCTATCACTCAATCCATCTTCAATCCATCTATATTTGGAAATACCATCTCCATTACCGTCGCCATCTCTAATCCTAACCTAAATCTGACCCCATTCCAATTATTCAATTTCCAAACCCTAAACAGTATACCCAAATCGTAACCCTAAACCTAAACCAATTCCAAATCCTGACCTGAACCCAAATGGACCCCATCCCTATCTCCATACCATCTCTATCTCAGATTTGCATTTCTGTTCCAGAGTTTGGGTTGCCCAAGGTAGGGAAGGAGAGAGATGTAGCCAACAAACACTCAACATTGTTCCTAGGCATAGCCACGAACATCGACGAAGGTCTCCATCTCCATCGTTTGTGTAGGATTGTAATGTCTCTTTCTTTGCAGAAAAATCAACTGTTGTGTTCTTGTTGTGGATAATGTTGAATTTTATTTTTCTGCTATTTTTTCTGTGTTCTGGTGTTCTTGTTGTTGATTATGGGGGGTTTGATTGTTCTGCTCTCGTTGGATTTGATTGGGTTCTATTAATTTATTGATTGTTATGTTGAATTTGATTTTTCTGTTATTGTTGATAATTTTTCTCTGCTATGTTAATTGGGCAGCATAGGTGAGGAATCCACAGCTACACCAAACATGAAAATCACCATTTCAAGAAAATATCACCATTTCTCAATAGATTGATAAATGTAAACATTCTGATTCGGACAAATTTAAAAAAAATTAAAGACTTTTTGCTACTTAATATTACGACTTTTTGGTATTTCTGCAACTGATTCTGATTCGTACAATTCTGATATGTTATTTTTGCAACTTTTGTCTAATCCAAAAGTTCCTACAGTAAACTAACATTGGAATCATACTGTTAGTATTTACAATTGCAATTTTTCTCATCAGTCGAACAAGTGAAAACAAAAAATACAAAACAAAAGCACCAAAAGTCCTCTCTGACAGATCCATATAGCTTGGTTCTTCCTTTCTTTTTTAAGAACGAAAACACCATGAAAATTTTTGAAGAATGCATTTTCCTAATCAATTATATGTGCATAGGAAAATTTTCTGGGCTTTATGAATTCTCACCAGATCTTTTGTAAACAATTAAAAAAAGGAGAAAATTCCTGTGTCCCCAAAATGGAAAGCACCCAAACCATGGTTACCTAATTCGTAGTTCCACTGATTTCCATTCGAATTTACACTTCCAAGTTCAACATTTACCTTGATTTGATAATCGGCTTGTGTTAATTCATTCACATGTGATCAATCTGAGAATTGGCCTCGCTCAAGTTAGAATGAAGACTTTCCAAATGACCATGAATTTCAACATATCAAGTTTAAAGATTGAAACAGTATTCCCCTGATGGCAGTAGACGTTCCAGGACTCGTCTTTGCATGTATAAAATCTTTCACTGATACGATAGATAAAGAGGGATTGGGGGCGGGGGGGCGGGGGCGGCGGCGGGGTGGGGAGCTTCCTGGCAAAAATTCCTCGTGAAATTTCCAACGATCCAAGACATACAAAAGATTCTCACAGTTGGGGTTTTATATCATATGACAGGCAAGCCTCAAAAGACCTAGGCTTTTTTATCTTCCTTTTCTTAAACGAACTACTTCCAACTGTGATTTCTTTTCATCTTCTTCGAGTTAGGGCGAGGGCGAATCGAACTGCGAATTGCTCGATTCGAACACCTTTTCACGATTTTTTTTGTAAAACCCAAATGCAATGGAACTTTACAGGATGGGAAAAAGATGTTTAGGGTTTCTACGAAACACGATCGGAAGATGTTTGTTGAAATGCCACTAACAACAGAAGAAGAAGAAGAAGAAGAAGAAGAAGATTCATAAAAGAACATACCGTGATGGCCAAATTCCTGGCGCGGAATGCGAGGAGGGATTTGCGAGCCAGCATCGACGCGGCCATATGCGAAAGACGGATCTCGATGTCGATCGTCTTTCTCTGCAGCTGCTGCGATTTGAGTGAGACAAGGGAAGGTGGATCCTAGTTCGAACGGCAAATGTAGACTGGTGTTTCTATCTATACAGCCCTGCCAGGCAAAATGAGGGTCCAATTCTGATAGTGGGACATGGGCTCCAAGTGGGTCCGGTCCATTCCCCACCAAGGGCACTAAATTGAGAAGATGGTTTAACTAGAGTAAGAGGCCATTCTTACACATTTTACTTTATTACGATCGGTTGAAATAAAGTCTCACCTGTGAAGGAATATTTCTTTTACTTTACCAGCCCTCTAAAAACTTTACTCCATAAAATTTAAGTAAAGACAGTAGGGCAGAGTGGTTGTTTTGCCATGTGTTATTTTTCGTTGCAGTCCTAGGCACAGCCACGTGGGTGCGATTACATCCGTTAAACCGCGGTGCGCTTTCAAATACTATGTGAAGATTCTGGATTAATTTTTAAAAACCCAATAAAAATCATGGGTCTACCCTTAAAATCCGCGTGAAACTTTTTGTATTGCCCCAAAGCCAAACTACCTAATAAGGTGAAAATCAAAAGTCTTGGTGCTCGGAAATTCTCACTGCAATCCATGGTTGTGTTAAAAAATGAAAATCATGAATTAATCATATGAGTGTGGTGGGCGGGCCCACATGTCTGATTGTTCCTTATAGTAGTGATATATATATTTTCTAAATTATTTTCAACCTTTTTAAAATATATCCCATATGATGAATATGAAGCAATTCTTAAATCAGGTTAATTGCTATATTGATATATCAAAAAGAATAAAAAGTAAAATATAGAAAAGGTAAAAAACATAAAGTAAAAATTGTAAAAGTTTGATTAACATTTGCAACGGGAAAATATCATGCGACTCAGCCCCAACCATTTCTCCTCAAGAAGACGCTTGCAAGTATCATCGTCATGGTTTTTTTTGCTGGAATAAGGACTTCATTAGATATTAGAGGTTAGAACAGGAGCTAGTGCGGCACAACAGTTAGGTGCCTCACATACACATGTATCGCCGTCTTAGAATTTTTTATTTTTGTTTGGTGGCCTCGTGGCCAGGATATGATAAGGAAATCTACCACTCCAAGGTTCGACGTAAGGAGCTATGGGAGGCTAGTGTGCTATCCACAGTCACACCGTGTATTCCCTATCGTCGTTGTAGTTATTGGGTGTGCCCTGTATTTCAGTTTAACAGGATAGGTTCATCTGAGTTAATTAGGACAGGAGGCTTAAGATTCCAGGGTACATTGGTCTTTGACCAAGTTATATACATTGTTGTAAGAGAAGGGAAGAAAATGGCTGTGTGCATGTGTGTGATTTCTTAAGTGTGTGCGCGCTTTGTATGGAATATGGACGGTAGGGGTGTAAAAAAAAAATCGAAAAACTGTCTAACCGAACCGAACTGAACCTAACTGCGGTTTCATGGTTATTAACCGAACTAAACCGTATAATACGGTTCGGTTAACCATATGTGGTTAACCATACCATTTACAAATAAAAGAAAAAATAAGGGGGCTAATTGCTCCTTATGTGTCATTTTACCTTCAATCATTCACATTTATCCCCTTATGTGAGGAAGACATTCCACGGTTATTAACCTTAACCGAACCGTTTAATACGGTTAACCGCGGTTACGGTTTTCTACGGTTTTTTTTAATACGGTTACGGTTACGAAAGACAGAAAACCGTGGATATGGTTCGGTTAACGGTTTTCCCAAATTTACCGGTTAACCGAACCGTTACACCCCTAATGGATTGCGTTTGTAGACCACATGTTTATTCTGCTGTGCGATAACAAAAGCCTTGTTACAATTACGATGCCATCTGCTACCAAGAAAATGCTTGCAATGTTTATATATAGAAAAAAGTTTGAAGCAAGAAAAGGAGAAAAAAGTATTTGCAATCGACTCAGGTAATTATCTCGATTGCGCCTGAACTTTCTTTATTTCTCGCCTAAAAGAATACGTAGACTTCAATAATTTTTTTCCCCACACACTCACTCCACTTAAGTCTTCATCCTACATTCAAGGGATCAATCTTTGATTATATCCTCTGATAGGACACCAGTAGGCTACCTCTAGGTCCGGCACCCACGTACGTTACTATATTAAAAGTAATGATGAAAACCCATCCTCAATGATATCTCACTCACTATTACGGTCCTAAACAATTATAAGATTTAACCTGACACGTTCTATCAAGACTTTTGACGTTAGGTTAAGTCTATAGAACATTATGTATTTAAGCCAACCTCCACGTCTCGAATTCGAGTCACGGAAAGAGCTACTTAGAGTAGAGTAGGAGCCGTCTAAAAAAATAGAGAAAATAGCTATCTACGGTTATGTCAAATAGAAAAAATAGAGAAAACAGTGAGAGCTGCCGTGAAGAGGGCTACCTAGAGCTTGCTATATGGTTGATTGAATACTATAAAATGACCAATACTTCAAAAATCACACTAATAACATCTCCAAGGGTTATGTCAAATGTTACATGCAGTGGCAACGGTCAAAAAAATATGTGAGGACTCTCCACCCCCAAATGCTATATTTGATGTGGTATTGGACTACCAAATTTGGCAAATGAAAAGGCAACATGCCATTTATTATTTTTAAATATTTTATGATGTGCATCCCATAAGAACGCAAATTCTTTTGAAAAAGACAAAGGACTCAAAAGAGGTAAAAGATAAAAATATAATAAAATAATAAATTTGACATATATTCTTACTTTAAGAGTTGCCAAATTTCAAACCTTCAAAATGCCACATAAGCAAGCCTTCACATCTCCAAAGTAACATATCCATGAATAACATCCAAATCGATGACAAGTGAATATAAAAGAGGTAAAAGATAAAAAGATAATAAAATAATAAATTTGACGTATATTCCTATTTTAGGAGTTGCCAAATTCCAAACATTCAAAATGCCACATAAGCCTTTACATCTCCAAAATAACATATCCATTGAATAACATGCAAATCGATAACAAGTGAATATAAATTGATTTTACATGACTATGATTAGCCAAAACTCCTTTCTTGGTAACCGAATAAAGTAATGAATCAGTCAGTGCACGTCCATTTCTCTACACAGACGCAGTGATTAGCCAAAACACCTCTATTGATAACCGAATGAAGTAATGAACCACTCAGAGCATGTCCATTTCTCTATACAGACGTACATAGTGGAGGACCCAGAATTTTCATTTGAGGGGTGTGAACCCCGACATGCAATTGTGTTTTAGGAATAAACCCAAGGCTTTCATCTGGATTTTGGAGGTGAACGTACTATTTAAAAATTTTAAAGTGGAGCCAAAATTTTCATTATGGTTCCAGAAACAGACTTTGGTCCAACAGGTGAGTCTGCCCGCACGTGGACGTACCTGGGTCCGCCCCTAGATGCACAGGTTAAAATAAAAACCACCGCCCATAAAAATTCTAGCAATGCATGCATTGTGGATGGGCAGTTCTCCATAGCCTAAGCATAAATCCTAGAGCTAGACCACGAGGCCTAGATGAAATACACCATACAAGAGCAGATGCCACTGTAGTAACAAGATTAATTTGAAATAAGAAACATCATTTTGTGAGGCAAAATTTATACACCAATCAATCTGAAACTTGACTTCCGGGAGGGTAAAAGATAAGCATGTGCCATTACATTCACCACAGCATACAACATATCATAGTTGTACAGCGATACCCACCCCTTTCCAAGCCCAACATTTTCCAGGCTCGGTCCTACAACACCTGTGGCTTACACTTCTGGACAAGTTTTCTTACAATTGACTAAGAGAGGCAACTCAAAGAGGAAGGATGTCGAGTTCATGGGGCATGAAATCTTCACTTGGTCTGTAATATTTGTCAGGAGAATACAGGCTCAAGTTTGTCACTTGGCTTGTGTAAAGACATGCAAACCTCTCCACCTGCATAAGCAATAGCAGAACGATGAGCTATGGCATATGAATAACCAATTCAGCAAACTCACATCTCTCATCAAGATTGTAGAACACATGAAATTTTCAAGATCTGAGGCTTCCCAGGCACAGTACATTCTATATATTATTGAGCTTGATCCATGTAAGATGTAATCTATAGAATCAGAGTTTGGGCTCAGGAAATCAGCAAGTTCTTGAAAAGACTTAGAGCAGAAAGGGGAAGAGGAAAGACCTGATGCGCAAAGCGAGAGTTTTGATAGCCAGTCTTCATGAGCTGTCCCCATACCTTGTGAAACTATACAGGTTGCAGAGTGAAACCGGTTTAGAAATGAAGAAAAGATCAATAGCAATACAAATTTAAGTAAAATTCAACCAATGAAAGGAATTATTTTATTTTGTCTAATTATCATACCATAAATAGTGGAAACAAAAGGATGGTTTCCATTAAAACAACACAGACATCAATGCGACTACACTAGGCTAGTACACTTAGAACCTGCTCAAGTGTTTATTGCTCTAAAAAGCAGGTAATCGCCATGAAATTTTTGCAACGTAAGCTGGACAGGTGTCCAACAGCCCAAGACAGAAAATGGATTGCACATCAGAATGAATCCCATCTCTGCTAAACTCACACCACCAGTTCCATCTACAGATGCATAAGGTTTTAGTTTGATCAAAGAGAAAAACACTGGAAAACTAATCTATTGATCTAATGAGTTGTGCAGCTTATTTTTTCTTAATTATTTGGGGTTACCACATGGTGAATTTGCCGCTGAGCCTCTTGATGATGGCGGCGAACTTCCTCCCTCTGAGACTATTGTTAAAAGAAACGAGAAAAATTGAAATTAATAGTTTGATCAAAATGGAAATACCACAAAAAATATTTGTAAAATCTCATGGTTTCAGAGCATAACAAAAAAAAAGGAACATAACTATATAACTTCAGAGCATTGACTACTGATACAGCCAATTTCACCATGGAAATTTGAGGTTTTAGTGAATTATACAACCAAGATCCAAATAAAGTTAAAGATGAGAACAAGTGATCAACGGCTCATCAGAAGGTGCATCTAAAGACTAATGTCCAAAAAAGTCCATTTGAACCAATCTAAGACGATAACTATACATTGGAAGTCTGAGAAATCAAGGTATGGCCACAAAAGCATCAATCCTCAAGTCATAAGCTACATCCAATTCAAGAACTAATTTCACGCATTCCTACACTTCCAGATTGACAGATAAGTATGGTTTGCCGACGATTTTGTACTTCAATTGTTTCCACATTGACCAGATCATTCTAGGGTTAGATATCTGAACATGCGTAAAGGTGATAAACTCTCTGCTATATGAAGATGAAACAAATTCTTGGTAAATAATCCTAATGTTTGTGACCTCCCAATTTCATAAACACTGATAAAAAAAAAATCGCATTTGTTGACAGGAATGTGCTGACCTCCAATTCGTTGAGTTCAGAAGACAATTTCTGCTTCTTCTCACAATCTACCCGCTCAAACCTGAACACACACACACACACACACAAAAAAAAAAGAAGAAGAAGAAGAAGAAGAAGAAGTTCAAATCTAAGAAGAGCAATATAAATGAAATAACAGAATACAAAGGCACCAGAGTCCAACAAAAAAATGGTAACATTCATATCCAATTTGACCTGGAAATATTAGAATTTGTGTCACCTTTAGACAAAACAATATATGTATGCACAAGTTATGTTGATTGAAATTTTGAATGTAAGATTATTTTAATTGGTCACTGCACCGCCTATAATGTACAGGTTATTTTAATTGGTCACAGCACCGCCTATAATGCACAAGTTATGTTGATTGAAAATTTCAATGTAAGATTATTTTAATTGGTCACAGCACCGCCTATAATGTACAGGTCATGATTGAAAATCATGGTTTAAAAAATCGGTCGTATGGGACTTGGACTCGAATCATGTGACTCAGCCGAGTCCGATGCGACCGGACCGAGTCCTAATGGGACTTGGCCCTCCAACAATTTTATAGGAAATTGGGACTCGACTTGGACTCAGCCATGGCCAAGTCGGGTCCCGATTCCAATTTTTTTATACCTTGTTGCAAACAGCTACTTGAAAAGATGACTACCTTGAATATCCAGTGCTTGACCAGTACAAAAAGGACTCTCTCTTTAATAGTAAATACCAATATGTTAGATGTCAAAAGTCGCGACAACAGCTAAAAAATGGATATTGGTTGATGAAAATTAAGGCAGTACATATGGAAGATACAACAGATGTCTGACATAAAGAAACTAGCAACCGGCATGTGGGACCTATTTGGATCCACACCAAGTATTTGGGACGAGGGAACACAAAGGTCCATTTGTGGGCTAAGGGTGTGCAAAATATGGGGCCCCTCTGATAATCTGAGCCCTTGACTTAAAGGCCACAGTCAGACAATTCTTCAGCCCGCACATCAATCAACACACTCGAGTGAACCACTATTATGATGTTTGGAGGGGTGTTGGGGAGTGGAAGGTGCGCGCGTGAGTGGAGGGATGGGTTCTTAAGGGTGCAGGGGCTGTTGTGATCAGTGGTAGTGTAGATCATAGGTGGGTTCAGGTGGGCCTCACATACCCTAGTACAGCCAGCCATTCTGGATAATTCTGCACTAGTAGTATATATAAACTTTTACAAGAACACCACATGGAAGGTCAATCCACCAACCAAGATACAGGAATCTCTTAATAATGAATGATTCAACTTATAGACCATTAAAAGAGGCTTCAATGAAATTAAAAGGTTAATCAAATCAAGTACACATTAAAAAAAAATCATACTGCAAAAGGTTTTTTCATAGGAAGTAGAGATGTTCCCACAAGTTTACAATCAGTATAGATGAAAGAAAGGTGCAACATAGATTTGAGTGATTCAGTAGAGCAGTCTAGATTTAGAAATAAGGGTTCTAACCACCCTCAAATAGCATGCATTTCAATCGGGTATAACAGACATTGTAGACCTCCATCTGAATGGAAAAACATAAAGTAGCCAACTCTGGACATCACTTTTATATTTATAAATGAATTTTATACTCCTGTTGACAAGTATTGGTTGGTATTCTCAAACAGTCAGATAATGTGGAAATAAGTGATGGATAAATATTACATATACATGCCTTTGTGCTTGTTCGAAGGGCAGTGAAGCTCAAGGTAAATTTCTATGGAGGTCAAATGCTAGAAGTGAAATGTTATGAGATGTGTGAGCTGGCACATTAAGTCAAATTGACAACAGGAGTAATTAAGTTTTTTTGTGTGTGTTGCCCCAAATGAATATCCAATGTGTTTCAGGTCCCTCCCACAAGAAATTGGGTATAGTTATAAAGAAGAAACACCACAAATCCCACATTTCTCAGAACATCCAAAAGCAACCTTCGGTGAATTGTGAAAATAAGTTGTCAAAAGTATCAAGCGTCCAATCCATTCTATACTTACCTAAGGGACCACTTTAGACGATGTATTTTATCTTCAATGAGATCACGCTCTTTTCTTAAGCTTTGCAGCTCCTGTAAAAAGGATAAAAAAAAAAAAAATTATCTGAACAGAGAAAACTGTTAATCAAATAAAAATTAGGTTATTTCCTCCATTCTTGTTATATTTGAGATAAGGTCATGGCTGGGAATGATTTTCCACTCCAGAGGGTTAGCTGATGTCACATAAGGCCACTGTCTTCAATTACTCGAATAAAAATGAATTATCTCACTTACATTTTTTCAAGATATGGGATCCCACTCGGCAGAAAATACTAAAGCTCCTGTTCAACTATCAAATTACTACAATCTGGTTAAGGCTCCAATGATGCAATAAGGCTTCAATGATGATGATGAAATTACTAAAATTTGGTACATGCAAAGTACATTTAGCACCAAGGAACATTCTGGACTACTACATTCAAAGTTTGAAAAAGAAACATGTAAATCTTGTAGAATAAGTAAAATGTGCAAGCTTCACTTCTCTGCCAGCCATGTACCAGTTGCACCTTTGATGCAAAAATAAATCTAATACCCATTTTTCATATTAGAGGCCTGCTATCACATACGAATACACCATCATGAGTGGTATGGTTCTCTCATGTGGTAAAACGAAAAACGTAACTTCCAACAATTGCAAGATCACAATTTACTTGTTTCCAGCAAGAACAGTTGATCTAAGGACAAAAAGTAGGACAGACACAAAAATTAGGGGTGTCTCTTTTCTTTATGATATTTATTACTATTTATACTTTTCGTCCTTCTCTTCTTTTGTCTTCTCTGTGCTTTTGGATTTGAGAGTCGCTGGCAAAAAAAAGGGCATCAAAATCAACTCTTGGTTTACAACATTATAAAGGAAAATAGAATTTTTTTTCCTTAATACTAAATTCTCTGATCATATATAGCTTTTGTGATTAAAAAATTAATTGGAATTTTGATATCAAATTAATCTTATTCATAAATTTGGTCAAATTAGTTTGATTTGCTTTGGGCATCTCAATTTCTCACCCAGCATAATATTGTAAGATTTTTACTTGTATTGATTTTCACATGATATTGTCAGAAAATTCACCAAAACTAATATAAGTGAAAAAAAAAGTAGGAAAGTAAATAATAGATATATTAGAAGTGCTTAATAATATCTAAGTCCACAAAATAGATATTTCAGATATAACTCATGAAAATATCATAATATTCTCATTTTTATAATATTTTGATAATGTCCTAATGGTATACTGTATATATAAATTCATAATTTTAAGCATTCCCCTTAAGGGGGTGGTTCCATCATCCACATGATAAGCACCTATATTCACCATTTTCTTATGTCAATATTGTGATATTTTAAAATTGTGTCAACATTTGTCACACTGAAGGATACGAGAGTAATTCACTGGCTACAAGTTTTATTAAAAGAAAAAAAAAAAGGAGTAATTCCACAATGAATCAATTCAATTTGACATAAGAATCCTAAGTGAGCTCAAATCAAGAATTAGCAAAATGAGAAGAAAAAATCTGGGACTGTTTCTTTACATAGAATAATAGGAATTGAATGCATAGGAATTCATGGTTAAATGAGCTCCATCTTTATATTATTATAGAGGTGAGAGGTGAAGGATATGAGTTGAGGGGTGAAGGATAAAGGTGAAGAAGTAGATGCAACCCTCACTTTTCTAGGCATTGAATTATGGGGTGAGTATTCATTTCCCATCTTCCATTGATTCAATTTCCATTAAAGGAAAGGTTATTAGATGCTATTTTCTGATAATCATCTTTGATATTCACCTTTTATCTTAATTTTAAAACACTAAGGACATGAATTCTGATGTATTCGATGCAAAGAAACACGCCCTTTGCATCTTATATTTATTAGTTATTGCTTTTTTTTAAGATTTCCTACCAATTAACCAACGATCTGGGCTGATAGCCTCATTTCTTCTCATGCAGCCTTCTCTTCACATGATACATAAGAAACAATTAACCAACGATCTGGGCTGATAGCCTCATTTCTTCTCATGCAGCCTTCTCTTCACATGATACATAAGAAAGAGTAAACCAAAGGTCAAAAATAGAAATCATGATAGCTAATTTTCATCAGCAATATCTACATGTTGCACGAGGTCACTTCCAAGTTACATGGACATCAAAAAGTTCCACGAGATAGGCACAACGACTGCTGATAGGAAAGTCATTTCCATCAGTAGTATCACTGCAAGAAGTCACTTCATGTTAGATGCAACAATAAAACCATTTGATGATAAAAGAGATTATCAATTCAACATTTCAACAATAGAATGTTAAAATTTCTAAAGCATAGAAGTGGAAATTAATAAAAGCACCCCGTAGTGAATTAAAAAAGTTTTGCAAAGGAAAATGATAAGACATCTTTAGAAGCACCTTTCGGCTGTTCCTCGACTCAAAAAGTAGTTCTACTTCTCTTTCAAGCTCTGGAACAACAAGCATAGTTCTCCAACCTGTTTGAATGATGATGAAAACAATTGGAACTCAAACAAAAAATTAACATGGAACAAGATTTACATTAAAAAAAAATTCCGTCTTCGCTGTAGAGAAATAAGGTTGGATCCAGATCCTCTGAGGAACAAACAAAAGCATGGCCTCACTGTTTCCTCGGAGAATCCAAACTATTTCTTCTTTTTAGAACACGATGGGGTTCTGTTTTTTTTAGTGCCTTTCTTCTCATTGACTGTTTCTTTAGCCCTATCTTCATAGAACCAGTGTCTCATCTATCCCTTTTCTCCGTTTGGTCATGGCCTTTTTTGCCTTTATTCTCCCCCATTTGTTCTTCTTTGCTGTTCAACTCTCTGAATGTCAAGTCTCCTGTGTATTGGATAACCCATATGACAAAGGACGCCTTATCTTCTTTCTTTGCCACCTCAATCTTGGGTTGTCTAGAAAGCATCTCCTAGTTCCACCTAATGGGCCTATTCTGAACAGTTGAATAGAAAGGCCTGGCCCTATTTCTTGAAGGGGGCCCTCAATCGTGGATTCTCCTGCATACCATCTTCTCTCCATAATATCGAGGGGCTGAGATGAGCAACAACCAAGCACTAGACCAAGGGGACCATTGGTGATTGAGTCGGAGACCCCAAAAAAGGCCAGAAATTTAAGAACTTCAACAGGCCCTTTTCAGCCAGGTCACAGGAGATAACCACAGCCTTCTAGTGGGAGAAAGGCTCAGATCTAATCTCACAACCTTCTAATGTGAGAAAGATCTTAGCACACCAACTGAGGAGTAATTTCTAATATTTAGTTAACACCAAATTCCTGATATTTAGTTAACACCAATATCATAGCTAGTTAGGGATCCATAACAATCATCACATATAGAATAGGCTCTCCCAAACAAGCATAAACAATAAAAGAAGAGAGATGAAAATAGTTTAAAAGAAAAATGGTGTGCTCGAGAGAGGAGGATGTGAGAGAGAGAGAGAAAAGACACAGAAGAAATGCATATAGCTGGCGATATCGTCACCCAAAGGCAGTTTTGTCAAAAAAATATCCGCTTGATCAAGGTATAAGCTTTTAATTTTTTAACAAAAAACCCCTTAGTTTTAATATGCTTGACCAATATTCAAGCCTGGTATATTATATAGTTTATTACTCACAAGAACCTCTTGTGAGGCTACAGGCTTGTCATGTTTCAGTTTAGACTTGTCCTTTTTAATCTATCTTTGAGTTATTTTACATTTCCTTTGCCTATTCATAAGTATGTGATACTTTCAGAGACTTTTTCACCCTTTCAGATTAACTATTTAAGAGCACTCATTGTATCAGAACCAAATAAAGTCGTCTGCCAACAGACTTCAGAAAAACAGAGAAAACTCACCCAAAACTTTTTTGCTGCGCAGAATATCTCCATAGATGTGATCTCCAACATATAGAACCTGTTAAAATATCAACAGCACCATATTAAAAAAAAAAAAAAAAGAGACGTGCATAAGAGAACGAATCAAAAGAAAAAAAAGAAGGGTCAAGTTGTAAAAATAATCACTCAAATGACGCAATAAACAAATTCCAAATGCACTTCCCAACGTGACCATATGATTGGAATAAATGTGCAAAAGAAGTTTAAAGTTCAGCACAAAATAAGACCAAACACAATGATGTACATTTTAAGTGCTAGTAAAGCTCGACATTATCCGGATGCATAGCGAGTAGAAGATGGGCTATAGCAGATAAACTGTTGTAGCTATAACCTACTATTATGAAAAATAATAATTCATTTTGTACGCCAGAATATCTAAGACATATTATATATATATATGAGTTAGAAACAACTTCAGTAATAACTTACATTAAAAACAGGTAACAACTACCAGAAATAATCCAACATAGACCATTAAATAACAGCAATGAACTTCATTTTTAGGAAAAAAGAAACACCAGTCTAACAACATGAATATATTAAATTATAAATACATTCACAATTCAATCAGTAACACATGACATAATAAATGTGTAAGATATAACTTGATATATTTGGTTTCTTTTGCACATTAATTACTTTCTAGTTTCTTTTCCAAGAAAGAGGCTCAACTCTTTCATCATCACCCAGATTCCTCTTAAAACACTACTCCAATCTACCATCCATCTTCCAACTTAACTGTTAGTTTGAACCCCCTTTGGATGATATGAGGCACTAGAATTACCTTGAAATTAAATTAAGGGGGAAAACAACCATATCTGCAAAGTGCAAAAGTTAAGTTACTTTTTAAACATGGAAGTACACGTGTTGAAAAGAATTCAAAATCTGTGCCTTCCTATTCACTACTTAGCCTTGATGATGAAGAACAAATAAATAATGGAGAGTCATTAAAAGTCAGGAAATGCCCTCAATACAAGTTTCAAATGAAATGGAAATAAAAGTACTATATAAAATGAAAAGGCATTAAGATCAGAGTATTTCAGCACCTGCGAACTTGATTCAATTGAAAGCAATTTATGAAGATGGCCAACATTCCCTCCCTAAAAATAAAAAAATCCAAAAAGTTAGCAATCAATAACTTCGTTATCTGACAATGAAGGATCAGAATAATAAAATGCATACATCTTCAAGTACTAATCAATACATGAGCAAATTCTGGCACGCTGGTTAGCGACTATTGGATTCCACTAAAGTATAGGAGAATACCTGGAAAACTCTGCATGCCTTCTTCAAACCCTTCGATGGCAATCTTGGCAAAGTATCCCCAATCTGTTAGAAAAAATAAATAAATAAACAATAAAGAATTAAGCAAAACAAGAAGAAAGAAAAAATAGATCGCAATCTACATAAAGGTTTAGGATATGAGCTTTTCTTTAAACTAGCCTGAGGTAGATGTGTCCCATTATCAGTATTTAGTAGCATTCCAGACTCAGGTTCCACTTCAAATAGGTTTGCACGGTTCTCATCATGGAAAAAACTTGGCTTTGCACTGTAAGCATTCAATAACAAAGAGAAGCTATACTTAGAAGAAGAAAGATGCAGCTTAAGTGACCCAAAATTGGTATTACTACTCAAAAAGGGAAAAATGGGATAAAAATACAAGCCAAATAACATGAGGTCCATGATAGCAAAGATGTGCACACATATCAGGCTTCAACTCACTTTAACTGACAGGATAAACATGAATATAAGAACCTATGTCCACTTAAATTATTTCATCTAAAACTTGTTACGTTAAAATAGCTTCAACGGTTCAACCATCCTACTACATTAAGAAAAGTATGCAAATATGACAAAGGTTGTTACCTAACTAGTTCAATGAAAAATAAACCATTACAACCAAGTGAATCGATTGCAGCTGGATCAGCTCCCTTAACATCCATGACGATGAAATCTTGAAAATTTGCTTAAAACATAAGAGATATTTGTTTAATGGTTTGCCCTATATACTGCCTTTATCCCTCTAAGGTAAGAATTGGTCAATTTAATGGATAATTTAATGGTGTGATGGCTAATGTGGAATTTTGTAAAATCAAGTATCCTCATTCGAACATGGTAAAAAGGTTAAGAGCTGAGGGATCTGGACTATGATTGGTGAAGCCAAGAGTGTGGCATTATTTTGCAAATTTTAAACAAGGAAATTAAAGTGACTCATATCATCCCAAGGTGCTCTAACCAACAATTATGTTAACTTAGAAGATGGAGAGTAGAGTGGAGTATAAATTTTAAGAGAAATCCTGGTGATGAAAGAGTCGAGCCAACTTCTCAGGGGAGGAATTGTTGTTCCCCTCTTTTTTTTCTTTTTACTGGTTTCTTACTTTTCTGACTTTGTAAGAATGAATGGTTCTTATCCATCCTGGGGACATGTTATTCCAATGAGCTGATAACGTTCTTACTCTGGACCATTTGATGACAGTTAAAATAATACGCAAGTACCTTATTAAGGTTTCTTTTTTGGTCAGTACGTACAGAGTATCACTTACTAAGATTTCTTAACCATCTGGACTACATTTTTTGCCACTACACACATAGTACCGCTTATTGAGGTGTCATAAACATCTGCAAAGTTATGGATTTCGCTAAGTTTTACAATATTACGTGGGCCCATATTAGGAGTAGTTTTCAGAGAGATATTGGTGAGGGGGAAGAAGGTTAGCTCCAATACGAATCACTGTTCTGGTGAGGAAAAAAACATAGAATGGGATTTTGTCTCGCATGTATTGCTTTTGTTCCCTGAACGTTATATTGGAAGCGAAACTGGATAAAACCATGGCTTCAACAACAACAGCCTCTCAAAATATTGGAGATAATTATATCTTTCTGCCCTCAAAAATTCTGACAATGTGGGCTGTCGAGAGAAAGACAGAGTGAGCTTAGACATGTTTCATCATCATAATCAAAGCCTTGTGTCAACTATGTGATGCAGCCAAAAGAAATCCCTAATCGTAGGAAGCCCAAAATTCCAGCCCTAAACCAAATCAACAGTAACCAAAGCAAGAAAACAAGTAGAAAAGCGACATTACTCACTGAATCACAGTTATTAATGAATAATCAACTGTTTTCTTCAATCCCAAGGAAAATACATCAATAACAAGGAGACGAGTGTAAAATATTGCATTAAAAGGAAACTTCATTCAACTGTCATGCATTTTACAGAACGGTTGACTATTTTCCTATCTATGAAAGTATTAAACCTCAGAAAACCTAAAAGAAATCCCATCCATTTATCTATAATCAAGCTAACAAAGTACACTAATCTCAATGGGTCCTACATAAAACAAAACAAAGGAGAAAACTACAAAAACTAACTGTTGAACTTAAATTTGGCAGTTAAAAGGTCGCACGGACCTGGGGATGTGGGGGCCAGTGGCTCACTATTTGGACAAGTGGACGCCATCTGTAAATAGTAGACTGATGGGCGACCCTAGTGGTATAAGCACTACATGGGTTTGGGTCCATTAAGACCCATTTATATAAGCACTACATGTTCAGATTTTTTTTTGTTTTTTCATATAACCACCCAGAATTCTCTATTTCTTCAAAACAGCCCATCTTCAATTTCATTTAATAATTAGCGCTCTTTGGGAACCCCAATCTCAATTAATTCTTAATTAAACCCTTGTGGGCCTTCTTATAGCTCTCATAATGGTCTAGAAACTCTTTGGCAAGTAGGATTGTGCCTTCAACTTCCGAATCTTCATCACTAATTGGGGTCGGCTACATGAATAACGTTTCTCCATTCCAATTTATCTCAAGCCAAATCCTCAGATAGGTTACACTTCTTCAGATATACCCTTATTATATTTTCATTCAATAAAAAAAAAAAGAGTTACATCATGTCAAACACATGCAATAAAAGATACAGAATATAATAACGTCTTTTCTTAACCGCCTATCCACTGGAATATTACATACTAAATTACTGGTAATAGATGCTCAAAGAAGAAAACCTGCCAGTGATGACAACATCAAAGTTTTCAAGCCAATTGTAGCTGCACGGGAAGCTAGCATCAGAAGTTTCTACCCGACATAAGAAATTCATCACGACATTTGTGTAGTCCCACAAGCTGCACAAGACAAGTAACGAATTTAGATAACAAGATACTTGTTTGGGATTGCTTAGGAGGACTACACACCTTTCAGATATCTCAAAGAAAATTTAGCATTTAGCATCCATTAACATAAGGAAACATCATCACAGGTTTCTAAATATGAAAATGCAGTACCCAACAAGCCTCACAAAAGGATGCAAACAATAAGTATAGTGATACAAATTTAATGTATTTTGATCTGCTTCCACCAAAGCAATTTCTAAAAGAAAAAACTAGAGGATAAAAAATTACCTATTTGTCACCAAGAATGTTGCACGACCAGAATCTCGAAGCATTTTAAGCATGGGAACGATTGATAAGTCCTCACTGATATACCTAATGAATGAAGGAAAAAATTCAAAGAAAATGAATCACAGATGCTTCCAACAACTTGTAGGAAAAGTCTCATAGCTTTACTTTTACCATCATAAAGTTGCAAACTTCACATGACATTGCAAAATTCAAACAGAGTTAACATTGTGATCCATTTTTCCAAGCAAAAGTCAAAATAAAATACCCATAAATCCTATTATTCCAAGCAAAAGTCAAAATAAAACAGACATTCTAAGAGATCTGTGATACTCGCTTTGGGTGCAGGGGCTTCCATGCTCATTTGCAATGATGCCCCACTTTCATTTAGCCAACCCCATATAGATTGAAATTTGAATAAGGCTTCGATGATGATGATTCTTTCACAAAAGGGGAAAGAATGCAAGAGATAAACTACCAATACATCCTTTAAGCCATTTGGTCAATGAGTCAGGCAAACCTTGCCTAAATGACTTGCTGTACTTTTTGTCATACAAATTAGAGATCATTGTTTCAGTCATATATACTCTCAAAACTGTATTAAGTTGCTACTGCTGAGGAAGTCATCACTGCAAGAACAAGCTTCAATAATTCCAATTAGAGATTAAAAAAAACAGTTAAGGCTAAAATAGGCACAGGGCACAAGTCCGATGAGAAACAAATAAGTTATGGCCAAAAAATACAAACTGGGAGATGTCTTCATGACGAAATCCTAGTTTTGAAGTTGTCAAGTGTCATGATGTTTCCAACTTTTACATTAAAAGAAAAATAAAAATTTAGCATGAGTAGCTACGAAGTACCCTACTTTCATAATAAAGCTTTTACAGTGTGATCATTCTTTATTGTTGTTGTTGTTGTTGTTATTATTATTATTATTTGAGATAGGCAACCAAAACATTTGATTTAAAGAGAGAAAGATACAGCTGAAACACTACAATCCGCACAGCAAAAGAACAAGAAAGTGGTATAAAAGAATTATAACACAGAAAACACAAATTGCATAGAGAAAACGATCAAATCAAAGGACCTATCAACCTCCTGTTTCAGAAAACCATCTGCTAAACCATTATAGCCAACCTCCCAATGTGCTGAAATTCCACCCTCAGCAAAAGTAAAAAGACCTTGATCTCACTGAAGTAGGGATGAAATCTCCAAGGCACCCTTAAGGGGTGGGGATGAAATTTCCACGCACGCACGCACTTAAACTACCATTAAGATACCAAGACCAAGAAAATAATTATTTTCTAGAGGGATGCTATCTTAGAAGTGTAAGCTCTATGTAAGTTGTCCAGAAAACAAGTAAAAATAGCAGTGATGGTTCAGTTTATTATGAGTTCATACTTTCCAGGATCCGTTGCAACCATTTGTTTGACAGTTCCATCCCGATGGCAGAGGTCGACGGCAGCTCGAACATCTTTATACATACGAATGTAGCTGCAAATAAAATCCACTTAATAAAGTAAAACAAAATGTAGTACGAAAAGAAGAGAATGTCAGTTCAGTTGGAATTTACGAAAAGAATAGAGTCTCAATGAAGTAGCATATTATAAAGTGTATGTCAGGTTGGAAACAAGAGGCTCTCAACAATAACTGCCGTGTTTTCACTAACTTTTATTCATAATATTTTGTTATATAATAGCATGCAAACGCAACATTTTATTTTCTAAAATTATTGCTGATATGTCAAGAGAAAAATATTCGTTTAATCTTTCCTCGTATTGTTCAGATATGGGAAATATAACTACATTTCAGGCTTTATATGACCAGACAAATGATTGTCCCTACTATTTTTTTTTAATTATTATTATTATTACAAGTTCATACAGAACGACGTAAATTCAGGAGGCAACAAAATCCTCTGCTTGGACCAAAATCTAAGTTTCCTAATATGGTATTTATGGAGTCAGCAGTCAGCACAATCAGGACCCATGATTTACAGATCCATTTCATCAACCCGATGACCACTCATGCATATTAACCATAAGTGGAACTCTACCAGCAGGGCCGGCCCTGGGCAGGGGCTGTAAGTGCCCTTGCCCCGGGCCCATTTTTCAGAGGGGGGGCCCATTTTTCCAGTTTGCCAACACCAGTAATTCTGTGGATTTACATATGCTACTTCCGACGATCATAAGTTTTTTGCCATTTCTTGCAATCCTTAATGAATCAATCCCCAAAATTGAACCACTAATCATTGTTGGCCTTCTACAAATGATGAGCGGTTTAGATTTTCATTGTGGGTCCCACATAAATAAAACAAATTAATTTTTTTGGTGAACTTTTTTGTAAATATCTCAAAATATATGGCAAATCAAAGGTTGAAAATTGACCACATGACCGTTTCATAACTTACTAAGAAGATTAATGGTTCAGATCAACCAAATGGGACCAATAAGAAAGGGTTCCACAGCCAAACGGGGTATTGGCATGCGCTGTTCTCTGAAACCAACTTGAACTTGTTACCGTTCATCTAAAGAGGTATTTTATGGGTAATCAACAGTCATCCTTGTTCTACAATTTTCTCGTTATCCATAAAGGAATCAGACAACCAAACTCTACTAATATAGTTGAGTCAAGTAAAGTTAATTTTGAAGAAAGAATAAAATATAAGTGAGTTATAATAGTATTTTTTTTAGTTATTTGTTATGGAATATTTTTGAATTTTTGTATGAAAAAGTGGAGTTTTTTTGTGTATTTTAGTGGATAAAGGTAATTGATTTTTGACTTTTTGTATGAAAAAAGATAGGGGAGTTTTGAATAAAGTACATTTGATGCGACATCTTGTTCAGAAAATGAAAACTTTACTTGACTTTGATAGTATTAGTAAAGTACCAAACAAGACCTAAGGGCCTGGACGGTTTGGATTTACTACCGGCCGGTTTTAGACCTTATAAACATTATTAACGGTTCATATCATGATTGTGAGACCCATAAAATGTGTTTCCAAAAGCAAAAGGCGGTAACCTCTATTTTACCACCTGAGTCACTATTCATCCGCAAATCAGAGTGGGCGTGCATTTCCAAAATGCGATGTGGGAGGTCCCACATTCATTCTACACGCTTATAAGGACTTTGTCCATATTTTGAGGATTCCTCTTATAGGGTGGCAAGGCAACCATTGCCAAACTTGGATTTTCCTCGTAAGCAAGGAAAAACAACGAGGAATCCACAACACAGATGGTTGCCGCACGTGTGGTAACAATCCTCATAGAGGAATCCTCTCTGCTTTTCCTCACAATTAACAAAAACAGGTCCGACCCTGAACAGGGGCTGTAAGTGCCCTTGCCCAGGGCCTATTTTTTAGGGGGGGCCCAAAATCCCTCTCCTTCTGGCTTCTACATTTTATTTTCTTTTCAATCATTTGGTGGGGGCAGGGCTCATCCAATGGATTCCATTGTCCTGGGCATCAATAGACCCATCATCAAATCATCTGAGAGTGCTTATTGCATCACTGATTTAAGCATCCATCAGTGGGGCCTACCAATGATATTTTATATTTGATGGCTGAAATTCTGGGAGAATCTGGTCTAGCGTTGGGATGATTTGGGGCTTTTTTTTTTTAGAAACAGATCATCAAGTCTTCAGTCTTTCACCCGTTCTTCTCATCTGTTATTGGGGCCCACCAATGATTTTTTATTCTCCATATATGATGCTTAAATTCTTATCTGAGTTCTTTTTTTTTTTTTTTTTCTTCAAATAGTTATACTTGGGCATCATCAACCGATTACCAATTTTTCACATCAGTGGAGCCCACCAATGATATTATCATATATGATGGCTGAAGAGGCCTAATTTTTAGGCTTGCCCTGGGCCCTGAAAATATCAGAACCGGCCCTGTCTACCAGATTTGAAAACAAGTAAATAACAGGATCAACTTCAACTTGTTGATTGAATCCAGCTTTGAAAACCAGTGTGGTCATTTTAACACAAGGAGAGCAATTTTTGGTTTGTCATATCACATAATAGTTGGGCAAAAAGGACAATATAGTTGGGACAAGGATTTGATAAAGATGATGAAATCACATAACAGAAGCAGAAGAAAAGAAAAAACAAAAACATAGCTTCAGTAAATCAAATAGCAAATCAACAGACATAATCTTACTCAGCGCCATTGGGAACTTTTCCAGGATTACTATCCTTAAAGTCCACAAGCTGAGCAAAAAGGTAGGCTTCAGCTAATGAGAAGAGAGTATCAATAAGAGCATAGTCAGGTTCATCAAAAGAATCCCGAACTAAGGTGTTTCCATAGGTTGCAATTTTGTCTTCTTTAGACATCTCTCTAAAGCCATGGTAGGCTACTTTAACATATTTGTGCCGGTCCATCTGAAAAATAACTTCACTTGTAATAGTTGCCAGAAAGATAAAATAACAGAACTTAATAAAAACATATTGAAGCACTAAACAAGTAAAAAAAAACTTGAACCTGTAATAGCATTGTGATTAGTATACTACAAAAAACATCAACATAAATCCCATGCAAAATTTCAGAGGAGAAACAGCATTGAGTGCCAAACAAGAAGGCAAAGGAAGGCCATGAGTAAATATAAGTAACATCTACTTTCTTTTTCAAATTAAAAACAAAAAGAAGGATTGGAGTAGAAGATCCACCCAACGTTAAACACCTTCAAACCAAGCTTTAGCAGTTAGCATAATTATTTCCAGGATTCTATAAAAAAAAAAGAGAAGAGAAAATCTGAATATTATTGAAGATGATTTCAAGAATACACATGAGAAGTACTAAATAAGCCTCTCAGACATCTCGAGAAGCAAGTTTACTCTTACACATGGATTTTCTTTCCCTTCTTAAATAGAAAGAAAAGACTAAGAGTAGAATATTGCTAAAAGAAATAATAATCCAGAGGGCTGTCGGATTATATTGCCTATTTGGGAATGGGAGGCTTGGGCATCCTGTTGTACCTAACTGGGCTTGTTATGCCAACCCTAGGGCTAGGTTTGGGCCCAATAGACCATCCTGGACCATGGGTCTTGGACACTTGATGCGGGCCAGCCTATATCAACAAAGCACTTCATGAAAATCAGAAATCATAAGTGGATGCTATCACTTTCAAACACACTCCTATAATGAGAATTATTTAAGTATTCAATTTCCACTCCTTCCAAATTAGACCAAATGACAGCAAAAAAAATCTGATTCCGAAAAAATGGCAACCCTATTCTACGATTGAACACTAAGTCAACAATCTGGTGTTGTCAATGCGGGCATCTAAAAACGTATCAAAATAGATATTACTCTTAGATTCTCCACAAATACAATACAAATGGATTATTCTAGTATTAGTTCAAACATTCTTACGTAGTTGATGGGTATTTTTTCAGTTCATTTTAATGGTATACTGAAAAGTAGTAGTTGGGTTGTTCTTGGGCTTTTTTCCTTCTTTTGTTTCCCTGTATTCTGCTTTAGATTGTCAGTACTGATCTCTTGTACTGTCTGTTTTTTATTTTAATGAAAGTAACCATTAAAAAAAAAGTTTATTACCAGGGTGTGTGGTGTAAGATAATACATTTTTAAATTAATCGTGTCTTTTGGGGCGTTTGTGATATCTTAAAACTTTTTACTAGTGTCAAATTCCAATACAGAAACCTATAGTCATGCAACATAGCTTCAAAAGAGTCCAAAAATATTATTTTCTTTGAGATGATGGAAAAGAAAGATTAGAAAGCTCAAAATTCAAACATACGGGTGACATTCCGACCAAACACTAACATGAAATATCTGAAGTGAAAATTTTCATATTTCTGTTTTTTCTTTTCTTCCTTTTTTTTTGGTCAGTTAGATGAATCATGTTTCTAGCTGACCCCAACATAGTTGGGACAAGGCTTTGATGATGATGACGACAGCATGAAACATGTTTCTATTGAATCATTTTGTCTTGCACTATCTTCCCTTCTTTTTTTTTTCTTTTTTTTTTTTTTAAACAGCTTTGGAGACACAACCATTGTTATGTGGAACACAAAGCATGCCAATCCTTACTTCTGAACTATAAGCCATACTGTAGACAGAATATATCCTCAAACTAGGGCTGTTTGGACTACCAACCTGGTTGCCACCAAAAGATATATAAGAAGAAAAAGATCAAACCATCCAAGTACAAATATGTAAGTGTAATGTCAGATAAAAGCATTCAATGAGATTGTTTTGAGGGATTATATTCATCTGAAACAAGACCTGCAAATTTGGTATACCTACTTGTATGCCCAGTGTACATATATGACATATCAGATGCATATAAAACTCATACCGCTAATTGCTACTGCACCAATACTTCTAAGTAAGAATTTAGCATATCTTATTGTACCGAATCCATTATTTCTTATAGTTCTATTAGTTTTTTTTTCAATTTTCAGCATAAAAAATGTTAGAAAGGAACGTAAACAGTGATGATTTCAGTAACTTAGAAATGTTCCGATTTCCAAAGAAGAATATTAATACTTTGTACCAAATTTTTTTTTGAATAGTCTTTGTACAAAAATCTTGATAAAAAAATATAGGATATTTCATCTCATGCATAGATAGTCATATCTGTACCAGTGTCATGAATTTCAGAAAGTGCAGAGTCATACCCCAGATACCTGTATCCATTTGCATCTGGATGGATAGTCATACCTCTATTAGTGTCCTGAATTTCCTAAAGTGTAGAGTCATATCGCAGATCCCTATATAAATATAAATGTGCATCTGCCCTCATAGGCTATCCCAATGTACATTGAACCAGTCTCCACCAAGTTTTATAGCATGCAAGACTAACATCAGAATCTATCTCTTCTATAAAATGCCATCCGCTGTTACCACTTTAAAGTTTAACTAGTGCCAAGAATTTAGAAAAGAGACTGACTGGATATGTTGCACACATAATGCAGATAGATTGAAACAGAGAAAGTCAAAAACAATAAGAGAAGAATTCACACTCAACAAAACCGTCAATGATGTAAATCACAATCGGCAAATCTCCTCAAAACCAGAAAAGACTAGATGAAAGTTCCAAGACCTCTCAGCTTAGTGTCACACAATGCCTGCTTTATCATTCAGTTGATCAAGGCATGGTATAGTTATTAGCAGTTGGCATATAATGAGTCATAAGGCTTTATTCACAACCATGTGGATAGCATACTAGTGTTTTTTCTAATGAGATAGCATTCTAGTGTTGAAAGGAGTCTTCAGCTCAAGTACTGTATCAGTTGTGCAAAGGTTCCAACGCATGCCAAATCATCCTTCTTTCAAACATTTCCTATCATTACAAACTAATGAGATAAACCTGGACAGTATGGCAACACCATTTATATAGATCCTAGATAGCTGGCGAGCAGTTTGCTCAAATCAAGATACCGTAGAGACCACATGCTCATCTTCAATGGGCATCCCACATCCCTTATCTTCCTGGATTGGTCATGCTGCCAATATATGATTTTCAATATATTTAACATTATTTTGAGAGAGAGAGAGAGAGAGAGAGAGAGAGAGAGAGAGAGAGAGAGAGAGATTCATTGTTGATCACTAAACATCTACCAAGACCAAATCAACAAATATAAAAGGAACTGTGAATTGAAATGGCAAACACAATTGAGATTAATCTTCTTATAAATAATAAACATCTTCATAAACTAAACAAGTAAAAAAATAAAATAACCCAAAACGAAAAAAAAAGAAAAGAAAGAAAGATAAACAGATGATGACCTTCAAGATGTTGCCTCTCTTTTTATCAAGAACAAGTCCCCTGACCATGTATTTCCAGTCAAATGACCATTCTAGTAACTGCATAAAGATTGAAACATGCATATAAGTAAAAACTTCACTACTGTCGCACAATACTGAACCTCACAACTGAGTCGTAATGATACAGATAATTAGATTCAATTCAAGATATAATGATCACAGGTATTGTGTACAAGAAAATCTTCAATGACTTAAAAGAAAAGAGACAAATCCATATGTCATTGTTGCTTTGCACAGGCAAGCAGATTCTGAAGCTGACTACATTTCTTTACTAGAGATACAAATTTCCAATCCAAAGAAAATTGTGAGATGGATGACAAGATCATCAATAGTATAAGTGAACAAAGGGAAGATGGCTTCTGCCACCTCAACCATGAAAAAAACAACCAGCCAGTAATCACAAGTCTGCAGCCAAAATCAACAATGTTTGTTCATAATGAATAAGTTTTTATAATAACTAAGAGCTGGAAAGTGAGAATACAACTGCAGGCTAAAATATAACCTGTGGAATATGGTTTTTGATTTAAAACACCATCATAGTCCAAATTTGATTCAAATCAATATCACATAGAAGAAAGGCTCCAGTGTTGGGAAGTCCCACATCCCATATCGCCTAAGATATAGGCTTGACATGTCTTAATATACCTGTATGGGCCTTCCACCTATCAGCTTAAGTTTTTAGGTTGGTATATGGCTTCTTACATCCAGCATTGTCAACTGGAGTCCGGGAAGCAGGGCGTGGCCCCTTGGAAACTAGAGAGCATTTTCAATGAATTTAAAGATCTCGATCACAATCTCCAAATTTCATTCCACCATAAGGAGTCTCGCAACAGAACATGTTATGTTGATGTATCATGTAATCCCTCTGCCACTCTAGGTTAGTGTACCCTACGTTCCACCAATTTTCAGTGGCTCCTGGACCAAGTTTGGTCTGCTCCTCTTAGCCTTTCGTTTATGATATTGCCCCTAATTATGAGTTAAACCATTCACCGTTTAATTTATTAAAAAAAAAAAAAAAAGAACTTACAGTTGAAATGCAAAAACTATGCATCACCATCGTCATCAGATCCTAATCCCATCAATCTGGGGTTGCCTAAAGAGTTCTACACCATAAATTTTCATTTAAAAAATAAAAATAAAAATAACCAACAAAGCTAAGACTAGGTATTTACTAACAAACTGAGAGAAAGAACAGAGAAGGATTGAAACAACCAAACTGTTACTCTTATTTTATTTCTGACATACAGTCTGTTTTCTACCTATATTGAAATATTATATGTTTTCGATAATTTTTTTTTTCTTTTGGGCACATTTGGGTAATTCACTTGTAAAGTGAATTCAAGTAAAGGATCACTTTAAGAGCCCCTCTTCTTTTCATGTCTCTTAAAAGTGACCCTTTGCTTGAATTCACTTTACAAGTGAATTATAAACGGGCCCTTAGTGAAAAATGTGTGTTCATGAGGTTAATCCATACACATGATGCACTCTGGAAAACGGAACCCCTTGACCCAGACCTCACCTCAAAATTAGGAATGGAAATTGGTCATTTTAAATGGGACCTGCCCCGACCGCTCATATTAGAAGCGGGTTTGGTAGTGTGTTTGTGTGATCTGGAGCGGGTAAGGGATTTTAGAATTTGGTCCAAGTTGGATTTTGGAGCGGGTTCGAATTTTGGTAGGCCTCAACCCACCCTGTCCCTTATTTAGGTATGTTTTAGTGAGTATATGTGCAAAGTTTTTGTAGGATAAGAGGTCGTGGACAAATGCAACTATGAGGGTGCAGGTTCAACTCCTGCCTCCTACAAGTCATGGTTTTATATTTTAAATTAAGAAAAAAAATCAACTATCAAACCCAATCTGAACCGCACCAGTCACATGTTGGGTGCAGTATCCTATGATGCCCTAATACAGATATCGATGCAGACATGGACAGCGGGCCTAGGACACTGATATGGTTATGTTGTCATGATTTTTTTTCATTAGAGCATGAACTTGGTTAGTAGGAGTGTAGGACATCCTGAACTTGCATTCTAGAAGTATTGGTGCAGTATCGAGTAGCTAAACATGTCATATCAGTCTGACACGAGAATGCTGGGCATGTAAAAGTATTTGTATATCATACGTAGAAATGGGTTCGGTTCAATATGGGGCAGAACACATGAAAGTCAGACCAGGTTCGAATTTGGGCCAACCAGTACCAAACCCAACCCACAGCCATCTTATAAAACATTTGGAACCAAGCCTGGATATGCAAAACCCATGCAATGCATGAAATGCAAGAATACAATAGAGGGGTAAAAACAATAAGAATAGTTGCGCAGTGTATTTTTTATTGATTGAATATGTCTTAAGTGAAAATAAGACCCAGACGAGATCTTGGATTACATCAGTCATCAATCTATGACTAGGTTTTAAACCTTTAGCCTACATGATTTGATTAAATAAACTAAAATGCTCATATGGTTTAAGCATATCTCAAAGCAAGAGTGGAAAACCCATAAAAATAAAGAAAAAAATCCTATTTAGATTGAAAGAGTGTATTGGGAAGAATGGAATATTGTGTGTTCAAAGTGAGGAAACAAAAATTCCCTCCAAATTGCCTTTGGAAGTTTAGTGTACACACTAAAAGAGAAGTAACTAGATAATAAGGTGTCAATCAAGCTATCTTTTAGATATACACGTGAAAATGGTGCAAATAAGGCAGCAACATGTGTTGCTTATGGAAGAAGAAAAAGGCTTCACTGAAAAGGTAGCAGCAGATGAGAATGTGCACAAACCTCTGTGGGGTATCCCAAATTATAGACCAGTTTTCTGATTGTGCCATCATATGCCAACGATTCAAATGTCTCAGGCATGTATTGTGCCAAGGTATAATCCATGTCAAATCCAACAGCAACAATGCTCTTCATATTTAAAGATCTGTTACAAAAGATTTGTTTCCCCATAGCAATTTTTCTTCCCCAAGCAGGAGATGACCATATACATCGGGCCTGACCACCGGAACCACAAACAGGCTGCTGAAACTGTGAAGCCTTGCTGTCTACTCCAGACCCTTCCATTGTGCAATGGGAATGCAAGTGGCTAACGCCTGTCGGTCAGTGCAGAGTACTATTAGATACCAAATGGAAATGTGACCACAAGCATTTCATGTATGCAGAGATCCAACTTATATAAACGGTCTAACTTTTTTTTATATGCTAAGCAATAACCATAATTCAATAAATGTTATCTGCAGTTGGCAGTGAACAAGGGTGGACCAAATTACTGGGGATGATCAACCGAGCTGTATGATTTTTATCTACTTATCAGTTCATAGTCAGACCATAGACCATCAACGCATGTTGATTTTCAGAGGGAGGGCCTGATAACCTAACAGGAGCAGCACACTCTGGTTGGATCTTCCTATATTCATGAACAGGAAATAAATGCATAGTCCAAGAAATCTACAATAAAATTAAATAAAATAAAGAGGAGTGGAAATGAAAAAAGAAAAGAATTAAGATCTTTTTTTCAATTGGTAAAATAAGGGGGGGAAAGTGGCACTGGAAATCTAATGAGAATTAGCCAGACTTCTACTAGATAAATGGAGCTGTATTGGGATGTTTCCCGTTGTTTTGGGGCTTTGGCTCTTTTTTTGCTTTAATTGCTCTCCCCTGTGTTTTTGTTGGGGTTTTTTTTTATGGTCAGTATAGTTCTCTTATACTGTATAGTTTTTTCGAGTAATGAATAGTCACCATTTAAAAAAAAAAGGAAAAGAACTGTAGAAAAACTGTGTTATTCCTCCCCCAAAGCATCATTGAAATAGAGATAGCCAACATAACAATATTTTAAAATATTCATGACCAATGGATAGAAATGGAAAAAGAATCTAAATGGCTTAAAACTGGGTAACAATATCAAATCCCATCTCTATCCACACTCACAATAGCAGCATTCAACGTACAACCAAAATTCCCAAAATTCAAGAAAATGAGACAATAAAGAAGGAGCTCAGAATCAAGAGAAACTCTTGTCTTGGTCCTCTGCACCATCAAGAAGAAAGATGTCATCCAAGACATAAATCATTTTCATTACTATAGAGAGAACAGAAAACTGAGAAGCTAAATAAGAAGAATGATAGCAAACATAAAACTCTATCCGCAATTGTAATCACAGAATCCAACCTATCACCAAAACACTGTTCCTCAGAGTCATCTAGTGGTACAATATTAAAAAAGATCCCAACATCTTCAACAACTACAGATAAAACAGTGACATGAGGTAGAATATTCATAAAGACCCCATCATTTTCAACTGCAAAGAACGAGTTAAATTCTCACTAAACGTAGCACAAATGTAACAAATCCAACGAAAACCACCGCCACAGCATTCAACCTCCAAACAATATGCTTACAAATCAATACAGTTCAACGCTAAAGAAGGAACACAGAATCAAAAGAAACCAATTCTCCTCCTACTCCATAGATTCATCAAGAGGAATCAAGAAAGATTCCCATCGTTCATCAACATACCAACATATTCACTGAAAACAGGGCAAATGCAATACTATCTGCAATCACCACCGCTGCACTCAACCTACCACCAAGTTTTCAAAAAAAAAAATCAGCACTAACGAAGGATCTCAAGATCAAGAAAACCGTTTTATCCTCCTTCTACCGGAAGAAATTCATCAAGTTCCCACACTAAAATCATAACCACAGGCAGAAATCACTGCAAACTAATCAAAAATAGCAAATGCAGCTAACAACATTATCCACACACACTGAAAGAAAATCCTTAGAATTAGATGCAATTCAACAGTAAAGGAGGAGTTCAAATTCAAGACAGCAAAGCTCAAAACTAATCAAAGATAGCAAATGCAACTAACAGCATTAAGAACAAACACCACTGCAAATCTAAAAAAAACAAAGTCCGTAGAATTCAAATCGATTCAACAGTAATGAAGGAGAGCTCGGATTCAAGAAAAACCTCTACTCCTTCTTCTACTACTCTTCGAAAGGCAGTGATTTTCGCCGCAGTCTCCACTGCGAGAAGAAGAAGAAGAAACCGAAAGAGCAGAGCAGAAAAACCTAATTCGGGAAGCGGGAAGGAAAGAAGAAGAGGAAGAAGAAGAAGACGACGAAGCGGCTCCTCTGGAAGAGAGAAGGAAGAGGGAGAAAGCGAAGGGCCTCTTTGGAACTCGCATCGTGGGTTTAAATAGCCATCTCGGGACAGCGAAAGAGAAAGAGAGCGGATAAGAGGAATCGGATCCCCGAAGCGTCGTCGCGCGAGTTGCTTCTCCTGCTGCGAATGCAGCAGCATGCGACATCTAATTTCCAGACAGGTAAAAGGAAGAGAGACTATAAACGATCGGACGGCCCACAATCGCTAGCGCCATCACAATCTTTAAAGAACCTTGTGCGAATGTGCTTCGATTTTGAGCCACTTGCATGCAGTGGAGGCGCGGGATTTTGTGCCACGTGGGTTTTTCGAGGAGAAGGAGGGATTCGGGATTTTGTGCGTGGGGGGAGTGTGTGTTTGGGACTTTGGGGACTTGGAGAGGGGATTAAAGAGGGATTGGCCAATGAGAGGGGAAAGAATGGGATGGGAAATGAATGATGATGGGTTTTTCTCTAAAGGAAAACGGCCAAAGTGGTTTGGACTTGGATGGAGAAAAAAAAAAAAAAAAAGGCGCTAAACCGCGTAATGGATTTGTATCGGACGTTTTTATTTGGAAAAATTGATGGGTTCATTTTGGAAAATCCGCTAAACCGCTAAATGAATTCGAATCAAACTATTCGGTTTGGAAAAATAGAAAACTGATGGATTCAGTTTGGTTGATAGTTTCTCTTCTAAATCTATCCGAACCGCCAATATACACCCCCATAAATGAGAGTTGAGGGGACGTGGAGGGCATGGAAATGGGAATGGGAAACAACCAAAAGGTGCGGGTAGTGACACTGTTATGTAAAATACTCTCAAATGGGGATTTTTAAAAAAATATATATATCATTCAGTTCTATGATTTTTAGGGTTTTTTTTTTAATTATCGTACTTTTGGTGACCATCATTCTAAACAATTAAATTAACAAAAACTGGAGAAACATAAGGCACCCCCTTTGATTTAACCTAAATCTTTATCTTAATCCAAACAGTTCTACTATTAATTATCTTAAACTTGTCTATGCCACGTTATACTTATATAATAAATGAACTTCAATTTCTTTCAAAGACATTGTATTGCTGAGGCATAAGAAGTTGAATTGGATCCCTTGTTCTTCTTATAAGGGATATTATAATACTGAGAGCTAAGCAATTTCTTTCAAATATTGAAGAGACATAGGAAGTTGAATTAGACCCCTTTTCTTCTTATAAGGGAAATTGTAAAGGTGAGAGGAAAGAAAAAAAACAGAAGATCGAACAAAAAAAAGTTACAAAGCAAATTCTATATTAATTGCCACTCTGTCAGTTTGCATTCACTGTGGCCTCCCTTGTTACTGTAATGTTTAGATGCTTGAAACTCCCGAGCGCATGAATGATGATTCTTCCTGAATTTCATCCTAGCTTGTTCCAATATCTAACGTTTGGTGGAACTAAATGTGACTGTTTAGTTTTCACCACGTGACCATCAACATACAAGAGAGATTTTGAAAAACCACCTCAAAAAAGGCGCAAGTCCCAATAACAAGATCTCATTTAAATTTCAAAATCTAGTAATTAAAGTAATAATTAATCCTAATCTATATTAAAAGCAAGCAACCACACAATGAAAAGAACACATGATATATACTCGAAAACCTACTCGGAAAAAACCTACGGGCCTTACCGTCTAAGCCAACAGACAACTAAGGATTGTAAATCGAAAGTTACAAGAAAACTCACAATCATTTTTCAGTTGCAACTCAACTCAATGACTACTTTGATCTTGCCGACTATTCACTGGACACCTTCACCATGTTTGAACCAACCACATTGAATGTCTCTTCAGGATGAATCTACTTCAGATGAGTAGAAGAAGCCAAAACAAAAATTGAAGTCCAACAACTTGATTAGGCTATGGAGAAGAAGATCTATCAATATACTTCTAGAGCTTAGAATAGGAGAGAATGATAATTTGTGCCCTTTATGTTTGCTAGAATGCTCAATATATAGACTTTGGGTCTTGCGTATAATTGTTTAAACACAGTAGAACTCAAATAAGTAATCTATCTAAAATTAGAATGCAGAGTTGTAATGAAATCGGACTTTCTGCAACTCAAGCGCTCGAGCTCAGGTGTGCATGCTCAAGCCCGTCGAGGTTATGTCCCCACTCCCTCGTATGTTGAATCTCACTAAACGCTTTTTCACAAAAGCAACTGCATGCCTTACTCTTGACACACGGATCCCGGGACAATCAATCCCTTTAGGATGCATTGTATTTGAATCACTTGTACGTCAAGACACACGTGGAGGCAAGACATGGTAAGCTGTCATTAGTTGACTCTCTTGTGCACAAAGGTCAAAGTAGATTTCGACTTACCTTGTACATGGATGACTCCAAGAGTGACTTCGTGCATAACATTTTTTTATATCCTTTTTTCTTTTTATTTTTCATTGTTCGAGAAACACCACAGCAGTCCAATCTAACAAATATATTACGAATTAAATTTTCAATTTTGTCAATTACCTCAATGAATTAACTAACATTTAAATAAACCTTACAGATAACCATATTATAAAGTTTAAAGATTCGATCAAGGTGAAACAGTAGACTCAATAAAAACACTCTTGATATCCAAATCAAAACATATTACCATTCCTTTAATTTGAGCTAACTTGAAGTTCAACTACTCTAAAGATTGTGTTGCTGATATTTTCCTTGTAAAAGTCATTGGTTAAAACCCTGGGCATGAATGGGTCATTCGGTGAGAAGATGATCGACACGTACGGGAAAAATGGCGAGACAAGTTGATCGAATTTGTGTATTCATCCCCATTAAGGAATTGCCTTTTTTTTTTTCCTCTAAAGATAAGGAATTGCATTTTTCAATGAGGTCTGAAACCCATGAAAGTTGTAAGGTAAATTAGAGAGGTGGGAGTCTTTATTTGTATCTCATCAAGCTTACTGAACACTGAAATCCATTTATAAAAAAAATTCTAATTTGTATTCCCATGCGTACAATCCATCCTTGATTATCCATGATCAGAGCTAAATGTTTGATCATGTCCTTAAAAAATATAGGATTACACCTCTGTGTTTGGTACTCCTCCAAGGCTACACTTTTCTAATATTTTTGGCACAACAATCATTGCCAATGGTTCTATGGCACAACAATCACCTTTCTCTTCATCGTGAACTGGTAATTAGAATTTGAAATATCTTTATTGGGATATGCGGTATTGCTTGGTGTTGCCCAAAGACGTGGGTGCTTTGTTGGTTGTGGCAACATTTCGTGGAAATTTAATCTGGTTGCTATATTATGGTCTATTTAGAAGGGGGAAATTGATAGCATCTTTATTTGGTCTTATTTTTCGACTCCTACCTTGATTTCTATCACCACTTTGAGGATTGCAAAATGAAAAGAGTTCTCAAAGTTCAGATCAAATGACATTGTTTTAAATTGGGAAGCTTGTATGGGTTGTGACTCAGTCCATCTCTTGGTATCCCCCCTACTTTTGGGGTGCTAAAGCTTAAAGTCAATGGAACTTTAAAGGGTAAGTTGGGCTAGCGGAAATTGGAGGTGTGCTTAGCAATACCAAGGGTAAGATTCTTCTTATGTTCTCTAAGTACGTGGGTGTTTGTGATTCCAATGAAGCGGAAGTGTTTATTTATTTTTTAAGGTCTTAGTTTGTTTTCTAGATGCTATGGTGCATCACGAACAAATTATTCATTTAATGCTATCACATGGGTGTCCAACGGAAAGGCCATCCCTTGAAAATTTCAATTCTAATGAAATTAGGAAATTATTGGCTAGCATTGATGTTTCCTTTTGTTATGAAGTTAGATTAGCCAACTCTATGGCAAATGCATTAGCTGAGCAATGGGTTGACTGGTTGTCTCTTTGGGTGGGTGTGGTTTTGTAATTGGGGTTGGAAATGATATAAAGCTCTTGTACTTTTCCCTTTTTTCCTCTTCTTTTGTGTTTTTGTTTTCCTTTAATGAAAGTTTTTGTTACCATTTAAAAAAAAAAAAACAACACTGAACACTGTTCGAACCATTACTGTTGTATTCACACCATCTAGTTTCCTCATGCCCAACTCCTTTGTGATCGAGGGCGGGTTGAGTTATTTCAAGAGATTGGGACCATGATCTAAATTGATGTTTTTCTTTCCAAAAGAATCGGAATTGCACTTGGTGTATTCCGCACACATACTTTTTCTTTGAATTTTGAAACCTGCCCATTAACAAGGTACCAGCACAAAAACCCGTTCCTACACATTCGATTCAATTAAACAATAATAAATTGAAATATAAACATCATAATAAAGTCTTAAATAGGAAAAGATTAAACATCGGAGAGAGTGAATGAATATCATACATTCAAGTTCATGAATACCATGTGGAAGATGCAATTATGAATATGATGTTCAAGATAAGCAAAATCAAATATACTGTAAACTAAAAATTCAGATGGTATTATTCATGAACCACATATGGTTGATGAGGGAAAAGTGTGTGAATACGATATACGGTTGATGAGAGATAAGAGAGTGAATACTATACGTAGTTGATGAGAGAGCATGGACCACATGAAGAGGTAGAATTATACTAGTGAGTGGGTTGCATGTTTGTTAGGAGAGGTGGGGAAGATGGGAGTTGTATGAGTGGGGAATGTATGAAAGAGAATATGCTATAGTTATAAAAATTAAATGTAATTTTCCGTCAAAATTGAACGTACGGCCAAAATTGAACCCAAAAACTAAACTTTAATATATTATAATGGTTGATGTAACCAAGTGACTTAGAATTCTATATTCAATCATATGTAACTAGACTTAATTATTTAATGTGGGCTGAGATTTGAGTTTGAAATAAATGCCAAATTGGTGTTTTAATTGCTTGAAATAAAAGAATAAAACTCTAATTGTCAAATAAAAATCATGTTAATCATTTTTGTTGTTGGCTGTATTGGATTACTGGCCAGGAGTGTTTCTTTCAACTAATTGTCAAATAAAAATCCTGTTAATCATTTTTGTTGTTGGCTGCATTGGATTATGGCCAAGAGTGTTTCTTTCAACTTGAAGATCCAAGAATCGGTGCCTCAACTATGTGTATACTGGCTCTGTAAAGCATATTTTAAAATAACTTTCAAGTGGTGTTTTAAAACTCAACCGAGTCTGAGTTGACTTGGACTCAAATCACGGCGGAGTAACTTTCTGATAGACTTAGCAGAGTCCTGTAAAATCTTTTGATTTCCTTGGTCTTTCCTTATTTGATTGATACCTGCCTTCTACAGCATCAACAAGGTCCACATGTTGGACAAGACCAAAGACACAAAAATTTGTGTGGAAGCTTTTCTCATTCCCATTTTGACATGCGTACACGGTACATGGTTTGCTGCTGGCATAAAAAAATGAGGCACGTCTTTGGATTCGTATATGTGTCCTTTCTCTTCTCTACAAACAGTTTTGAGGGAAGTTTCAATGGGAACTGGAATGCTAGTAGCAAGTTGCAACATCTCTACCACGACCTCCATTGCAACCTTTTCAGGCCGAGCTTTCTTCTATCCTAACCTGTAGGTGGTGAAGGACTGTAACTGTAGCTTTTTTTTCCTTATATCTCCTAATTAATTTAAACTCACAGGACCACAAAAGCGACGTACGGTACACATGAATATCCATTGCATTTGATCTTCATTTTTAACCACTTAAAAAATCCTTGTATGTCAAATTTCTATGTACTTCAATGCAAACAAAGAGAACCCCTACTGAAGAAGAAACCAAAGATCAATCCATGATTTTTAATGGTGAGGGATTATGATTGGCATGTATGGGGCTATGGGCGCATGAGTATTTACAAGGTAAAAAAAGGCTTTAAGTCAGAATTTTTAGAATTGATGCAAACTTAATTATCACTTATGGCTCATTGTCATCATCAAGCACTATCCCAACTCCCAACTATAGTGGGGTTTGGCGTGCAAAATCTATAGTTCCCTCTTCTTCCAATCTTTCCTACTGTTTGTTAGTATTATCATGATCATAGAGGACACCTGTAAAGAAGCACAAAAATGCCATTATCCAACCGACGTAGACGAGCTAGCTGTCCATCACCTAGCCGGCCTATCTGAAGCAAGAGAGTTTCATGCGTTCAATCAACAAGTTTCACTTTTAGTTGGTGGGCCAGGAGAACCATCGGACACAGCATGTCCGTACTGCTAGTGTCTAATCCGCCGTTACTTAATTTTAAGGGCTAGTTCAGTTGGCCTAAAATAATGGTTTGCATTTGGAGATTGTAGGATGAAAGTTGCACTGCCAAACTGATACTACAGTTTACAGGAGAGTTTACCTGACTTCTCTTTGGGCCCGGAGAAATTAGTCTAGTAAAAAAGATTTGAGAACCCCCAATAAAAAAAAATAAAAATAAAAATCCAGTCACCTTTTGGGTCATGTGGTGTACTTTTGTTTGAATAAGATGGGGGTATAATGAGGCTTCAGATAGAAGGTTGGAAAGCATAAGCATATATAATACCATCCCAAAAGAATCAAGAACAGCTGTCACAAGGCTTCCAAGTTGGGATACCAAATGCGGATAATTTGAGTCCAACTCTACAAATCCACTTGTCTGGGAATGTCCCAAAAATATAAGCGGTTCGGAATCATTGGTCCCAGGCTTAATTTCACTCTATTTCAAGTTTGTTACTTGCAATATATTGATTAACATGTACATAAAACAATTCCACTCCTTTCAAATTTTATGTTGATGAAGTTGAACACACGGAAAAAAAAAAAAAAAAGAAGGAGAAAAATATAAAAAAAAAACAAGTGATCAATTGGATTGCTGATGTAAATTAGTAGTTTAGATTGATTGATCCAAAGGGCTGGCCTCAAAGAATTTTCTGAGGCTTGGCCTCAGCTAATTAATCTAGGCCTTGGGATGGGATATTATTTTTTAAGCAATTTTCAGCTATCTAAACTACAATACTACATTAACAGACAATTAGGTAGCGTTTGGTTCGCTGTAATTAATGAAGGTCGGAATGGAATGGTTATTCCAACGGAATGATCATTATAGCGTTTGGTTCGCACAAAATTGGCGGAATGACCATTCCCTCCGGAATGACCATTCCTTTACGTAGAGGAATGACCATTCCACTGGGGACGTAGAGGAATCGCCATTCCATTACCTTTATTTTTTTTGGTTGAGACCGAAATGCTGCTAATAATAATATAATAATTTATATTATTAATAATATTATAAGTATATTTAATATTATAATAATATAAATTTATATTATTTATTAATATAATAATATTAATATAATATAATATTAATATAATATATACAAATATTATTAATAAGGCCATTCCATTCCAAAATTCTAACAAGGTTATTTTGGTCAGTTTTATGTAAATTTTATTCTATTCCGGACATCATTCCAATGTACCAAACGCAAGAACAAGAATCCAGAGTTCTATTACTGAGTTGATTCCTTAGTGTACCAAACGTTGGAATGGAAATGATTATTCTTGCCTCATGCCATTCCAAACTCATTTCGCTTTTCATTTCATTCCTGTTTAAAACCATTCTAACGAACCAAACGCTACCTTAGTTAAACAGTAGCACAATAATAGGGTGCAAGTGATCCAGCTTTTAACTTTATAGTTCAGGGCCAAGCCAAAGGCCAAGACCAACATTTGGCAGTCCTGATGAACCCCGTACCTAGTCACACTTTTATCAAGAGGGGTTCAATATAAATTTGGAGATGGAGAACTTTTGGATGTTTTTCAACATAATGACGTCCGTGTTAGATATATTAAAAATAGTTTAGAGAGTAATTTAGATTTTAAAGTTTTTGAACCAAGCATACAAACGAGTGACTCCTCATCTTATTCTCATTTTTTGTGTGAATTGAGATGCATGTGTTTTCTTAATAAATCTATGTTATATTCTTTTCAAGTAAGCATTTAAGAATTATCATGCTATTAGAGAAGCAAACGAGATGGTTTTGAATCGAAACCCATAGTGGACCCGGACCCGTTTCTAAATAACAATTTCGAATCCGGTTTAGACTCGGAACCTGTTTTATTGGTTCCAGACCCGGTTCTTATAAGAAAACGCAGATCATGTTCCAAAACGGGTCTAGCTAGAAGACTGGAATTTTGTTCCAAAATCGATTATAATTTCTCTTCATTCTTCATTTTTCTTAAAATAAGCATATCATTCAATTTATAACAGTGGAACAAGTCTACTACTTCTTTTAGTATACATAAAAATATTTTTAAAAACGTTGTAATATCAAAGGCTCATATGCCGAGTCCACGCGCTGGAATCTGTATGGACCCGGAACCGGAACCGGACTTGTTTATCAATCAGAACCTAAATTGGGTTTCGGACCAAGAACCGTTTATAAATCGGAACCTGAAATAAGTTCAAGAGGCAGTTCTTTGTGAGTCGGAACTTTTACAACCCTACATGCTATAGCCATAGCCAATCATTGTCCGCATATTTATCCAAGTCTTAAAATTTAATTATTTCAATGAATGACGAATGTTTGAAAAAGATTATGACAAGACATTGACAGACTCAAATAAATTGAAATGTGATGGTGATGGACTAGCTCTATAGATAAAAATAATCACCAACAAATCATTTGATAGTTTTGTGCCGAATATCTCCCCTTTACTTTTAAAAACAATGGATTTATTCTTTGGTTACCAATTGCACTTGTGTAGGAGTAAGCTTGCGAATGATTCCCTATCCTATTTTTAATTTGAGACATATTCTTTATCATAAAGTTGAGTCTTATGCAATGCAGTATTTTAAAGTAACTACAAGTCTATAGTAGCTGCATATAGCCAAAATGAACCCGACTCTGATCCTATGGCTAAACTGAGCTAGCCAACAAATCAATTAAGCGTCACCACTGGTGGGCCCCACTTAACAAGCATATTCCTCTCAACAGTCGAATACAGCAGGGCACAACACACCATATAGCAAGTGTATTTCTAAAGCTTAATAGAATCAAGGACACAAAAGAAAGTGTGGATGGGACCAATGACAGCAAGCACTGTTATTATTCTTCGATGCCCAAATGCAAATGCGTGGGGCTGATCTCAGCCAAGAAGTTGATGAGCAGAAGTATGTCCATCCTTGTGATATAACTTGACCATAAAATAGGGTTCATGTCATTTCACTTTTTATCATCTTTAAACAACAGAGAGAGGAACGTCATTTCACTTTTTGTCATCTTTAAACAACAGAGAGAGGAACGATAACTATCCAACCAAAACAACAAGCAGTGCATCTGGTCCAAACTGAATTGATTCTTCCAAGGAGGGTCCGGATTCTCTTTGAGCAATATGGAGTCGAAGGAGTGGAACTAGTCCTTAGTGAGGTTAATTCACCTTTTGAGTTTTGAAAGTGTCATATGCTTCAAGTGAACTCCCTCTTATTTTACGACGGTATCCACAAATTTTACTTCAATCGAGTTGGTCTCACAGTAAGATTTATTATTTAATCAAAAAATATGATTAACACAATCTTATACATATTCATTGTAAAAAAACCATGTAAGATCTCGACCATTTGATAAAACAAAAGTGACTAATAAAATTAATGCATAAGATTGTGTTGGTTTTTTTTTTTTAGTTTGGATCCCCAAGCAGTATAACAAAAGCCCGTAACTCTTTTATGGGGCTCACGTGATGATAATTCATACAATTCAGCTTGAATCACATTCTCTCTAGTGACTCATCTTCAAATTCACTTCAATTGGAGTTTGTCCCACTATTAGATTGTACATACGATTGATAAAGGGTTTAAGGTATTTTCATCGATGGCACATTAGATTGTGCCAATTGGAGCGGACAAGATTCAAGTTGAACGATCCAAATTACCATCATATGTGCTCCAAGGTGGAGCTACAATAATTTGCATGTAAAACACACAGGAAGAAGATCCGAATTTTTTTAATCAAACGTCAAATCTTATATGGTGGCTAACTTCTATAGAAGTAAAATTTGAAAATACATAGAATCATAAAATAAAATTTTAGTTTCAATCCGGATTCCCAATCATTGGGCCCCCACCATGGTGTTCCACTTTTTCATGCTGAGCATAGGATCACTCTATGTCAAAACACTAAATGGTGCGTCCCATAGAAAATACTTGGGTCAATGTACAGCTTTACCACAATAAGGAGAGATGGAAATCCTTGCAGGTTTTTTGTTGATCCATACGGCCGAAATTTTGAATTTGTTGTGTTTGTAAGTTTTCCACTGCTTCATAGTGTGCTCTCGCATTTGCTGGTTTTCTGCTAATCCATACGGCGGAAATCCTGCGTTTGCTGGTTTTTCAACTTTACCCTATTTTAGACAGTGGAAATCCTGCAGTTGTTGGTTTTCCGGCATTTGTAGCTTTTCCTCTAGTTTTAGTATTTATATATACCTCTACTTTTCATCTAAATACCTTCCATATCCCCAAAATCATTAGTCGTAGTGAGAAAATTTGACCGCTAAAAGATTTGTGTTAGAAGTTTTATTAAAATGAAAAGTTTGCCCTTAAATTCATTAATTAAAGATATGCATGTCATTATTTATAAAAATATCATTATTTATCCCCCGTCTCAATTATCTCTCTCAAATTCTCCCATGCACATGAAGTCTAATTATGTATTTGAAACTCTAATCAATCTAATAAGTGGTTGTGCATGGATTGGATCAATTATAACCAATGAAAGTACAAGTGCTGATTGTCATTGTGATCGATTTAGATTTAATGATATGGGCCTTGTATTTACAAAAATGGATTTATATAGGGTTACTCTCTCCAACAAAATATACTAAAGCAATTGTTAATGCTACAAACTTTAAAGAAAAATAAATTCAAGCATTTGAAATTAAGCACGTATGGGTAACTAAATGGGCAAAAGTGTCATTTTATTCTAAAAACTCATGGTGTTTGTAAGGCTACTAATTTTGGGATATGAAAGGAATTAAAATGAAAAGACAAGGGGGTTATATACAAATAGGAAAATCACTGGGGCTTATTTACAAATCCTAGATACCGTCGGGGTGTATCTTAAAAAAACTCTATTTCTATTTAAAATTGTGTCCAACTCACTAAGGGAAATAGGTAGGCCAAAGAGGACATGGATGGAGGTAGTACAAACTATAAATAGAATTCATGTCGTCCACCCTACGACACCCTAACATAGTTGGACTAAAGCTTTGATAATGATGAAATGCATTCTGTGTTTTTTTTTCTTTTTTTTTACACGGCTTTTAAAATCGTTTGTGCTGAAATGATTATGTAATGATCCATTTAGAGGCCCAAAACTTTGTTTCGCTCGGATTCATCTCACTTCTTAAAAAAAAAAATCTTTCTATTTTGTAAAGAATTTAGAAATTGAAGACTTTTGAAATTCCCTTTTATTTAGAGTAAAACCAGACAATTAATATACCGGCGCATATTATATTATTCAAGGAAACTTTTTTCTCTCTAACTAGGGGCAGACCTAAGTATATAGGTCTCGAGGCTGAAACCCCCACCCATACATGAAAATGGCTTAAATATTCTAAGAAATCCCCCTACAAATTGTGGAAATGTATATATTATTTTTATATTTGCCCATTTCCCTGTTATTTATTGTACATAGAGCCCCCCAAGCTCATGTCTTTAACCCCTTTGTTGGTTTTCATTTAGGGGGCCCACCTAGATCAATCTAATCTTAATAGTGAGACTAGATAAAGGGCAGACACCCCAGCATAGATTTGCTCACCCCCTATCACAACTTACAATAATGTCATTGAGTATTTTTGACAAAAGTAGAAAGGATAAAACTAGAAATGAGCGCTTTCGACAGTAATTAGGGATAACAACAATAGGTGATAAAATTAGAGAAATCTATTTGAAAGAGAAAAAGTTTGGCCATGAAGGTTGAAAGGCGTTGAGGTTTTATTTATTTATTTATAGTGGTTTGATTCTCTGGAGAACTATTCATTTTGCTATCTTGTGGTCCGTGTGGAAAGAAATGTGAACAATAGAATTTTAAGAGGATCTTGGTTGCCCGTGGAAGAGTTAAAGCAATTGATGGTGGTTCAAACGCAAAATGGGCTTCCTTCAAGAAGGAGTTTGACGATTCAAAAGTTTTTGGTGTGTTGCATAATTGGGAGCAGGGGGCGGACCGACATAGTATAGACCTGGGGCTTGAGATTACATGAGATTAAATGGGCCAATCATGCTGAACACACATCTAATAAATATTCGCCCATGTTTAAACCTGACGATCGCCCCACATGTCATCGAAATGGAAACACCTATATTTTATTTCGACATCTTCTTCCTCCGAGAATATGAGACCATCTTCGCACCATTCTCTTTCAATAGCTTCTTTCAACGGGAAATCGGCTCCTCATCGCTGGTCCTCTAGTAGTTAGTCTCTCTCCCTCCCTCCCTAGGTGTAGTATAATCCTGATCACTCTATATCTAAATTTGAACCCTTAATTTATAAATCATAATCCAAACCCTAAGCTCTAAATCACCAAATCTAATAATATATACAAATTTGAAGATGACGGGATCACCCTGGGGCATGTTTTAATCTTTAGTTCATATGTAAATCCAGCCTTAGGGTTCATATGTTTGGATAGCTTGATTTACAATTAAGTGAAAATTTCTTTTCTTTACCATAACCCCATGACCAACTATAAGGAATTATTTTCATAGCTACAGTAAGTGTAGAACAAAATAGTGAGAGAAATGTATATTAATTAATGCAGTTAAATATTTTGTGTCTATAAATGCAATACATTTTCTCTTTTGCTATCGTTAATGTAAAAAAAGTCTAACAAAGTCGAGCAAAGTTTAGCCCAATCCAAAATGAAAATCCTCGGTCCGCCACTGATTGGGAGGCTTCCTTGTATTGTGGGGCGAAGAAGGTAAAAAACGTGGTGCATTGCACTCCTCCCAATGTAAGGGTGTTGAAGTTTAATGTGGATGGGGCAGCTAAAGGAAAGCCTGGGTCAGCGAGTATTGGTGAGGTGGTTCGCGATAGTGGAGGGCTTATGTTGGTAATGTTTTCCAAGCATGTTGGGACTATGGAGTCTAATAAAGCGAAAGTGTTAGCTATCCTAGAAGTTGTTCGAATTTTTGCCTTTTCCTCATTTAATACAAGGCTAGAGGTGGAAAGCAATTCTCTCAATGCTATTTCGTGGGTGTCCTCTTCTGCCGTCATTCCTTGGAGATTTTAATTTTACCTTAATGAGATTAGAACTTTAACATCCTCGTTTCAAGTAAAGTTTCAACACGTTGGGAGGTTGGCGAATGGTTTTGCTGATTCATTAGCTAAGCAAGGGGTGGATAGGTCTTCTAATTTGGTGGCTTTCATTGAGTGATGTTTCTTTGTTTATGGTTTTTCCTTTTTGTTGTATAATTCTTTTATACCATTGTGTTCTTTTTGTTTGTTCGTGTAGTTTCTTGTATCTGGCTTTCTCTTTTAATATAATTTATTGTTATTGATCAGAAAAAAAAAAAAAAAAAAAAGGTTGAAAGGCCCACAAGGAGAAGGGGTAGGCCAAAAGAGGACGTGGATAGATGCAGTAAGAAAATATACGAAGAAATGTAACTTATATGATTTGGCTAAAGATAGATCAAAATGGTGAAACAGAATTCGTATATCCGTCCCCAAAATAGTTGGTATAAGGCTTTGATGATGATGATGTCGGTTTCAGCCATTTCCTACTTTCTTAAACACGTAACCCTTCGTTACATCAGACCTTAGAAATGAAGTAAGCTTGTTGCGTTTTATGGCTGGAACCTTTACTTGGCGGAAATTTCTTCTGGCTGGGCTGGGATCCCCAATGCCAAATTTTACACAGCATAACCAGACACCCAGTAGGTCTTAGGTTGGAAACCGAAGCCCTGCTAGGCGATTTAATTAGGAAGTATACTGGGTGATCTAATGCGTTAACTCTTAATTCTCTATGCTCTTTTTTAGCTAAAATTATTTGTAGTTCTACCTATCAATCAGCATAAAGCTTTTATTCAGGCATAAAACTGTAAATTTATTGATAAGGTCTCGATCAGAACTTAAAATAGATTTGTGCAGAATATATATATGGAGCAGAAGTAAAACAAACGGTGCAACAAATAGATACATTTGGCGATGTCTAATGGTTTCCTAGCAAAGAGGCTTTCAGTCAAAGGGATAAGGGTGGCAGAGATCTTCCACTACCCATGAATTCTCCACCTATATTCTTGGATTTCTTTTGTTGAACTTGAACCAGATAGCTGGGATAAGGCTACAATTACATTGGCACTTGGATTCATTTTCATAAGGTGAAGTGTGATGTACCATTTTGCTATGGCATGGCATGCTATAACCAACCATCGGTCGACTTCCGTTGTGAAGCTCCCTTTTCCAAGGAAACCGCTAGGAACATACCAAATGTGGTGTAACAATATATATCACACCCTCCGTGAGAAAATGCAAGGCACAACAGCACCGGCGATTTGAACACCTAGATGCTCTAATACCATATTGACAACCACTTACTCTAAAAGCGTATTCAGCTTGTACCGCCTACTCTTTCGGTCTACATCATGTTAAAATGAAAATGAAAACTACTAGCAAATTAGCAATAACAGAATGAACCACAGAGAAAAGGAAACAGCCACAATGAACCACGGTATTATTAGAGAATCAATTGCGGTATTAACGATGATATATATAGATGGTACTAGTGCTGCCATTTAAGAAGTGGTATAAGCCATGGGACTAGATTATATGCTTCATGGTTAGAACCAATGCCATGTATAGTCTGGTTGAAGAGGTCAACGTGTTTTGCTTGTTTGTTTTGAATTGGGATCCCTTGAGTAAAAATCTAGCAAAAATTTGCTCCTAAGGTTTTGAAAATTTTGCAATGTACATTTTATCTTGGAGTGTCTAGTGAAAGGAGAACTGTATTTGAATGCCATGGTGAGTGATAAAGTATGATACTTTGTGTCATTCTGAAACGTGGATATGCATGTGTGGTGATATGCAGAGGAATTGTTTGAGTGTTCAAACTTAGAAAGCTTTATGTTTGAATTTACAAAGTAATAAGTGGTTAGTGGTTAGGTTTAACATACAAAATCAATGAATCTCCCGTAAAGCTCCCTACAGTTTCCTATTTTGTTCCCTCTCTTTTTGGTTGAGTCCTGAAATAGTGTGGACTTCACTCCAATTATTGGAGGAGTAAAACAGTCAGGCACTAGAAAATTCATCATTCTATATATAATTCCTGCAAGCAAGGGATTTTATTTACAATGAAATCATTTCCACATGTAAATGCTTTGTGTATTTCTTCCCCTTACTCTTGCTCGTTTTTGCTTCTGCATATCAAATTATAGATTTTATATTCCATGAAGAATTATGTGCATGAGTCTCTTGTTTCCTGTTTCTTGCACTTGTTTTACACTTGCAAATCAAAAGTCAGATTTTATTTTCAATGAAAAATCTAAGCTTTAGGGCATGTGATAAGTTTTTGCATATCAAAGTTTAGACTTTCTGCTAAGTAATAAAATATAATAACTATAATACCCTATTGGGAGATTTAGACAAGGTGCCTGCCTGACTGCCTGAGTATCGTCTGTGGCACAATTTCTGTTCGTGAAAGTAGTTAATGTTATTATTGAAATTGATGATGATCAATTATGGAAAAGAGACTGATCAGTGGTATCTCGATTTGATTTTCTTGTAAGGCAACAATCAAAGAGACAATTCCAAGAACCACTGATGAGTTCACTGTAATTGTTAGTTCATCATCAGCTTTGTGAGGGCTAAGCTCCCTGGGGCTCTGTTTAACATATTGAATTCAATATTTTGTCAAGAGTCAATGATTCCATTTTGCATTTCTGTGCCATAAGGGTTCAAATTGAGGTGCTCCTCACTTACATTTTTCACATTGTTTCCAACATGCTTTCAGTCTTGTGGCATATTTCCCCATGTACCTCCCAACCGTTCTTATGTTCATCTTTTTGTAACCTTTACTGTCTGTCTACCCAATAGGAACAAAAAAACACAAATAGTCAAACACCTGTGACATGTTCATTTCTCTAGTCATATAGGCACCAGGAATGAGTTCACTAAGACTTCTGCTAAATCTTTAAAACAACTCAAAGAAAAGGAAGATCTTCAAAAGCAATAAGGTTGTCATCAATAACTGAAAGACATTATTCCAACAAAAGTATCCACTCTGATCCATGAATATGTTAGCTTTGCTTATATTCATGAACTTGGTAGGACCAAATCCAGGATATTGGAAGACTTTAAGAAGATTCCAGCTACCAGCTACCAAAATCATTTAAGCATTCTACAATGACATGGTAATTTCATCACTTGGACCTACTGGTAATTTCAAGGGCAAAAATAATCAGAATGTTTATGCTTGCAATTAAAATATAGATGCATGTATGGTATATGGTTATATATTGTTGGTCTTCTAAGTTGTCTGATTGGGTGAGCCAGACGCCTGGACCAAATAGAGGCGACGGCATGGCGTGCCATCCTCTGGGTGGGTCTGCACTGTTCTGGGCAGCTCCCTGAGCTTGTTGAAAATATTTAGAGGGTCATGCATTAGCCCGAAATGGGCATCAGGATCGCCAATCTGCGAAAGCTTGACATTGGAGAAGCCCAGAGATGGCAGGAGATGGTCAGGCCAATCACTGTAGAAATGGAAAGTCGAATGCGAGAGCGTGGTTGAGGATTTGTTCATGAAGTCTGCAAGGAGGACCGTGTGGGTCGACGCACAGTTAGCGGCTATCGAATTGAGGACCTGCATGGCATGGAGGTCTGAAAGGTAATACAGAATGCCTTCAAGTACCCACACCGTATTCCTCTCAAGCACAAAGCCACATATCTGAAGCTTCTCCAGCCAGTCATTCTCTCTGATGTCAGCTGCCACTCGAGTCAGGGACTTCGCCATTAGCTTTGGCTGCTGGTCCTCTGCAGATTCCATCTCCTGTATAAGGGCTGCCTTCATTTGCAAGAGCCTGGGGAAATCCACTTCGAACACACTGCTTTCCTTTAAGCAACTTAGACGGTATGCCCTGGCATCCATACCTGTTGAGTTACAGAGACATTTGAATTGGAAATCTCTATTGTCTTGTCTAGACTGATTTTCAGTTTTTTTTTATTTATATTTATTTTCCGAATGTTGCAATATTCAGAATTTACTGATCAATTATCAAATTTATTCAGCTTGCCTATGTTCCAAGTAACTGTTTTCGCTCTTTGATTATTTAAATGTAGAGAATGGCCTTCTTTTTATTTGACTCGCAGTAATCAAACATATAAAGTTTGAAAATTATCGATTTTCGAAGTAAAACATTAGAACATTGATTTGGACTTGAAATGAAGCTGGTCATTCCAGCTACTAGCTACTATGGTGATATGTAAAGGACTTGAATTTAGTTATTATCTATTAACTACAATCAATATACATTAGAAAGATTGTGCTTTGACATCAATGTAAAACAATCAATCATCATTGGAATACAATTCAATTTCTTATGTTAGTTCTTTATAATGAGTAATCAATATTGAATACTAACCTGCACCTAGGATGACAACTTGCGGTTCACCGCCTTCAAAAGATTTGAGTGCAGCTTCAATCTTGGAGTCGAACCACAGGGTGCGGACAGCCAGGATCACCCCAGACACTTCGCGGGCATTGTTGAGCCGGTCTTTCTTAATTTTCTCATAGAGGTTCCTGAGGTAGCTCTCTCCGGCGAGGACTTCAGCGACTGGATCTTGGATCATATGCTTCCAGAGGGCTCTCCCTGCAGCCGTCTGGCAAGCGGTGCGCTCCAGTGGATCCCACTCAGTGTCGATAATGGAGTGGAGTGATCTGACTGTTTCTGACATCAACAATTCCGGTAGCTTTAGCTCAGACCACAAGGGGTCCTGGGAGGCTACTTCGGAGTCTTGTTGAGACATGTTTTCTGTAGGCATTCGGTGTTGGAGGGGGTTTGGAGGGGATAATGCATGGTAATGAGAGACTCTTAAAAGAGTGTTTGGGTCTCACAAAAAGGAGGGATTGGAGGGGATAAGGAAAGACAGCCACACATGACACACCCCAAGTTCATTTGAAAAATTCCAACTAACGTATCCAACTCCCTTTTGCCATCTTTTATTGGAGGGAAACGATCCACGACTTCATTTGATTCACTCGGATATTTATGAGGAAATTAAAAGAGGGCTGTTTTCACGTGTTGTGACTTAAGGGAATTGGGTTTGTTCATGGCCGGTTGGGTTCAGTCACATCCATGGCTCTCAATGCCCAGTTTTCTGGGTAAAAGTCCTTTTGAGTGTTTCCATAGAAATGAAGCATGTGTTGAATTTGGGTCAGCACCCGTACAGATCCATATGATGGGTTTTTTTTTTTTCCTGGGTCGGACTCTGGGTAACCATGTCAAAGTTCTATCAATGGGAGAACCGAATTGCTCCGGAAGAGCATGAAAGTTAGGCACAGGCCAGGTCCCTATCCAGCATGCTGTACCATTTATGCAAGGGAAATATACACGAAGCATGAATGTCTACATATGGACGTCCTCATCCACATCAGTTAAGGATGTGTGGCCCGTCAATATTGGTGTCCCCCTGAATTTAAAGGCGCTAGGTGCTTGACTTTGACAATGTCAAACGTCCTGAGGAAGCTGGGCCTATACAGCCCACTTAGTTCAGTTTGAATGATACTAATCTCAGATCCGACCTACTAAGATATTGGGCCAGAAAGTTGGGCTTTTGCGGCCCACTGAGGCTAAGAAGACAGCCAAACTACTGCTAGATGCAATATGAACTTGGGCATGATTAATGCTGGTCTGGCAGATGGACTACTTATTGGACTTTTCTGGTTATAAATATCATTAATATGAAGACTTTGTGGCCCCATGATAATGATCAAATGGCTGGAATGTCGGGCAAGTCGTTGTTACTGATGGTAAGAGCAAACGCACCCGTAATTACTTTTTTTTCTCTATCCTTTCCTACAGCCATTTCGGGCCATGGGCTGTTTGGATAAATGAGAAGTGGAGTAAAATGAAATGAATTTCACATATGGAGTGAAGTGGAGGATAAGTATATTGAAGTTAAAACAGAGTATTTCACTTCACTCAATTTGGATGTTTATTTGGAAGTTAAGTTTTAGAGTAGAATCCACTTTTGTACGAGGAAATGGAAGTATTTAGAGTCGAAGTGAAATGGAGTAAATGTGGCTCACAACATTACTTCATTTATTGGGCCAGATTCATCCATACAGGGTAGAATTGAAATTTTGGACTCTTATGGCTCATTTAACTTCACTTTATTTATTTATTTTTTCTCTATCCAAACAGGCCAGGCCACCTGTGGGTCCCATCATGGATGGGCCTCATTATAATCTATTCTGTGAATGTTTTATAATGGGCCCCATTGGAACTTCCAGATAAAAAAAGGGGTCATTTTGATTTGGAGAAAACAATTGGGTGAGGCCAATTTATTTGGAGGACTTGTGATGACAGCATTATCATTAACTGTCTGTGAAACTCTCCAAATTTTGGCTTCCTTCACTTGAGCATTTGGGAATCCATTCGCAGCTGGAGAATTTGTGTAGCTCCCATTAGGAATTCTCATAGAGATTTTGTAAAAAATCTGAGAATTGGGGGATATCTAAATTTCCCAAATGCTGGCACCTACCTAGACTCACAAATGCTAGAAGTATCCATCCAATCATTTTTTAAAGTTGGAGGTTTTTTTTTTTTTTTTTTTTTATGAAGGGGTTGGAAGGATTTTATAAGCCAAAAGTAACCATCCACATGGCTGATTTTAAAATTTTCACGTATGGAAGAGAAACTTTCAAATTATAGTGGACAATGACATACAAAATTTATTCCATAAATTCTTCCAATCAAACATCACCAATTTCAACCATCCAATCAAACATCACCAATTTCAAACATCTTGACATTTTCTCCACCTTTTCTTCCAAGGGGACCCTTGATTCTACTTAATTCCATACCTTTTCTTCTTTTGTTGGAGGGGAGGAAATTGCCTTTGACGTCTATCATGCAATTCTTCCCCTGATAAAACCATACAGATTAGCATCATAGAAAAATCTAATGCCCGGGTGACATTTTAAATATCATACTATTTAGCAGATGTTTCAGTTGTTTTTTTTTTTTTTAATTCCTTTGGAAACCGGTCGAGTTGGTCAGTATGAAATATATATTTAGATTATTTATTCTAAAATATAATTTTGACGACTAGATTTATAATATTTTACTAGAGGGTCTATTGTAGTATATAACTATATATGTCGGTCGCATATGTGGGGCCTGCTTAACTACCAATCTAACACTGCTGACCTCTACCCCAGATCTCTATCATTGAGGTTTTGAAAAAAAAAAATAGGTTTTACTCAAAAGTGATAGTTAACTTGAGAACCTAAGAATCGATCCAACATCACTCAACCATGAATATGTTAGAGAGGTTTTTGATTTATTAAATACTAGTGAAAAGTGAGATTTTGAGGTAAGATGGAAGCTGAAATTTATTTGATCACACTTGAACATGGTAGGCATAGAGCCCTTTCTTAGATTCAGGTGGGCCCCACCAGAAGCACCTTTAAAAATTCATAGTGTTAGACAAAGGCAATGAAGTGAGTTTCAAAAAGGAGTAGCATGCTTGTGGAACAAGCGTCGGAGATGCAATGAAATGGAAAATTAGGCTTTGAGAGATGACAAACAATGATTTATAAGTTGGTGGAAAATTATAGTTGTGGCCCACACACCTAACTGACCCAATACCTTCTTTATTTTAAAATTGTTACACGAAATAAGCAAGGGTAGATGAATGTTGAAGATAGGGAGAGGCTTTCGGACCACCTTTTTCATAAATGCAGTAACATTTCCCTCCCAAGAGGTCATTAGTATTTTTATGCATGAGATGATCAAAATGGGATTTACAAATGTAAAGTGTTGCAAATGTATGAGAAAGTTGCATTTTGTAACTCTTTACACACATGTGAAACTCATTGCTATGTTTGTTTGGATGCGGAATTTTCGCATGAGTAAATAAGTACCTCGAACAATCTTAGATGTAAATGAGTTTTTAACATGTTTTTTTTTTTTAAATATATGAAGATTTATGGTGTGAAATTAAAGTGTTCTTGATACTTGTCCATAATATGTGAATATTGAACATTCTAATCATGGATTGGGGACTCATAAACTGCAAAAAAAATAAGATATATAGGTCGATTTTTCTCTTCTTTTTTCATAAAATCTATGAAAATCAAAATATGAAACTAAACATTTAACATTTTTTAGGTCAATAAAGAAGATGAACGGCTTGAATTACAAATTTGAGCCCCCAAAAATGTGCCAAAAAGAAGTTTGAAGAGATTTTGAACACCCAACCCATACAAAGGTGGAAACTCTATTGCATGTGTAGCACCTTCTCATTTATAGATGTAATCTTTTACTAACTTCTCCCGTTCATAAATGGAAGGCTGAAAGTGACCTCATTTACACCATTTTCCGACATCAATTACACTTGTAGCATGTAAATAAATACAAATAAATGCGATCATCTGAAAATATCATGCATGTGCATCTTTTAAATATGTAAATGAGTGCAACCAAATGACCTCTACAGAAAAAAATATCATACGTATCTAGCTCAACTATAAGATACATCTAGCTATAGAGAGGCATGAATAAGGATAGCTGTGCTGAAACCTCCCTTAGGAACAGCATCAATCTGTGGTATCTTAAGAAGTTAGGTTAGAGGCTAGCCTCTTATAATAGATTTAGATTAGGATTATAAAAAAATCAATTAGCAAAAAAAATAAAATAATAATAACAATGTTCCCTCAAATAAAAGACACATCTCATGGTTAGTGGATAAGCTGTCCAGAAAGACCCATTTTATGTAGGTGAGGTTCATTTGTTCCTCTTATGCTTGCTGATTCTTAAAACCTTCCATAGCTTCATCTGTCATCAGTAGTCATGTGATCCAGCATAAACTTTTGAAATAAAAATCAAGGAACATGTTTCACTATCATTTTTAAAAGCTAGAATGCAAACGAAGTCTAATTAATCTAATCTCAATTAATGTCTAAGTAAATCCTTCTACCCAGTGTGACTCGTTTGGTGCTGGTCTTCCCTTGTCAATTGTGACAGACTTTGCCAATGGAGGAAGTTATGTCCCATGTTGTAATGCAGGTCACTTTTCTTTCATCTTCTTGGTGTTAGTTTATTCAAGTCTTAGATCCTAATGTAAGCGATATATCCCACATGGAGCCTGTAGGATCTTACACCCTATTGAGGTACCACAATGGTTTTATAGTAAGGGCGATGGCTCGACCACAATTATGACCGTTCAGGAGCGAGGGTGGACGTTAACCTCAATAGAGCCCCAGTGATATCAATTGAACCCTCTACCCACTGGGCACTGCCACTCCCAAATGTTACCCATCCCATGAGTTTTACACCGAACTGAATAGAATTTTACCGTTGGATTGAAATACAAAGAAAAAAAAATTATGTTTTAAAATTACGAAAAATGAGAGTTACGGATGAAAGGGGTTAAGATGATTAGACAAACTATAGATTTTGCATACAGATAATCTCATCTAAATCTTTTGATCCTCCACATCCCTCATGTTTAGAGGAGCCGAGATGAGCCCTATAGGCTAGTTTGCATGGTATTTCATGGTAGACATCAACACCTGATCAGGGCTCAAATAATGTTAATGAGTGTAACAAACTATGACGAGGAGGACATCTTGACTTCAAGTTGAGAAGCGAGGTAGACTACTCGTCCGCCCAAAATCAATAGACCCTGGAAAATGTAAAATTGTCTTTCTTGCATTTGTTTATTGCTTACTTTTCCTTTTCCTTTCTGTAATCCACATACAAAAAAGAGCTGAATTCTTGTTTGTTAGACTATATACTAATAAGTAATGCTACATGCACATGGATTCCTATCTTTGAATTGAAATACAGTAGCACATTGCTCATCTTACCTGTTTTCCTATTTCACCATATGGGTAGGCCCCTTTATCCTCTTTCTTTAGTAGAAAGATCTCAGTTTTCAAGATTTTTATTTTTATGGGTGGTTTGTTTCTCACTGTTCCATTCCACTGAGGTTTTCCTTTTTGAATATTGTATAAACAGTAGCAGTGCTCATCTTCATCTGTTTTCTCCATTGGGGTAGACTTTTTTTTTTTCTGTCTCCTCTCTCTTTATTTTAATAGAAAGTGCAAAGCTTTGGAAGAGTGATCTTGTGGGGGCAATCCCAATCTGTAGAGGTTTGAATATTGTATAAGCAGCAGCAGCTACTCACCTGCACCTAATTTCTCCAATCTGGGCAGGTTTCTTCTTCCTCTGTCCTTAATAGAAAATATTGAGTTGTGCAATGGTTAGTGTGGTTGTGAGTGTATCTTGGGGTGAGGATCTTTCTCCTTTTTCCATTCTGCAGAGGTTCTAATATTGAATAAACAGCAGCAATTGCTCATGTTCACCTTTTCTTTTTTCTCCATCTTGTTTGGGAAGAAGTATCTTATTGGGGGAATCTCTATCTGTTTCCATTCGGTCGGGATTTGAATATTGCATTCTGTTTGAAATTACCAGTTCATCTGCAGCTGTCCATTCCATAAAGCAAGATCTTAGCTTTCTCGGTCTTTACAAGAAGTTTCGAGATTTTAGAGGAAAATCTCATCTGGGTCTTCTTTTATACTTGTGATTTTGGTTGAATTACGGTACTAAGAGATGGCTGTAGTTAAATTTGGCCGCCATGGGAAACGCCCATTTGGGTTGGGCGTGAAGGTGGCATTGGTTGTGATTCTGGGTCTTTGTTTCATCGTCGCCTGGTCTCTGTTTTCTTCTCCCTCTTCGTTGGTTTCTTCCCAGAGGAGTAGTTTTGGCGACATTTCGGCACCCGTTTATGGGGGGAAGAAGGGGAGAGATCACCAGGCTGTTGTGGGTTCTGGAGCTCAGTCTGGTAAAGGGGAACCAGTGGGGAAGGAGAAGAGATCTGCCCATAAAGGTAGTAAAGATGGGAAAGGAATTACTCATGGAAGAGGGTCACAAAAGAAAGATGGAGGCAGGGTTACAGAGCATGATGAAGAAGCAATTCATCAGAGAAAAGAGGGAATTGATCTGAAACAGGAGGTGATAGCTAAGAAGAACGCAAATGAAACGGAGACAGCAGAGGTGGAGTCAAAGAAGGAAAGTGAGGGTGAGGGTAGTGCAGAAGAAGGGGGAGATGAAGATGTGGAAATTGATGGAGAGACAGTGGAAGATCTGGCAGAGAAGGAATCTCCCGAGGAGAAGATGGAAGGTGAGAACAATGGCCTGAAAACAAAGGGAAAGAAGAAAAAGACTGCTGGCCCATTGTTTGATTCAAGTGCTCATTATACGTGGAAATCATGCAATGTAAGAAGCAAATACAACTATATTCCATGTATTGACATTGAAAGGGCTACTGGAAAGCAGCAAAGCTATCGGCATGGGGAGAGGAGTTGTCCTAGAACACCTCCGATGTGCCTCGTTCCTCTTCCGGCGGGATATGCGTCTCCAGTGCATTGGCCTGAGAGCAAAATGAAGGTATACACAAGTGGAGAATGGCTTTTCCATTTTGAAAAACTTAGCACCATGTGGAACATGATGTTGGTTTGCTCATTGTATGATTTTGTGGTTTGCAGATATTGTATAGGAATGTGGCTCATCCAAAATTGGCTGCATTCATTGGACCACACAGTTGGTTGAGTCTATCTGGGGACTATCTTACTTTCCCACAAAATCAATCATTGTTCAAGGGTGGGGCTCGTCACTATATTGATTCCATTGAAGAGGTGGGATTTTCCTTCAATTAAAATTGAAATTTCATTATTTAATTTTTTTTTTGAAGTTTCTTTATTTTTTTTCTTGCGCCTGCTTTCTGGTATGTTGTCACTCTTGTAAGTTGGCCTGTCTATCTCAATAACTTGAACGCCTTGATTCTGGAGTTGAGTTAGCCACTGCATGAAAAACAAATGGCAAATGACAGTAGCAGATTCTCAGATAAGATTAAATCTCTACTTAGTACCTATATTTATCAATACAACCTTGAGCTTTGTTGAAGTTCCTTCACGCATCCCCACCTTGATGTTCACATTATCTTCTCCTCTGTTCTTTCCTTTAGCTCTCAGAGGAAGGCTTCCTTGGAGCAAAAGATGAGAGCTAGAGAAAAGGACTGGTGACCCATTATAATAATACCTCTCTCTCTCTCTCTCTCTCTCTCTCTCTCTCTCTCACACACACACACACACACACACACACCCCCACCCCAGGCGGAATGATCCCTTTATAATAATGCCTCAAGGTTCTTTAATCCATCAAATTCATCAAATCTGTATAGAATTCCTTATTTTCCATATATCTTAGCCTTGATAGGAAACTTTCTTGAAGTTGACATTGACTAAACTTATAATTCAACTTCTCCTTAATGAGAAACTTAAAATCTCGTAGCGTTAGTCGTGTGAATTAAGTAGGTCCATATGTGATGTAGGGGACTACCCTTATGAAACATTTAATCTGTACAAGTCTTGCTCTTCCCATTTCTATGAACTTTAAACACTTTCTAACAAAGATACTTAAAATTGCCATCACCTGCACTTGTATCTGTGTTGGGCACTAGGAGGCACTGTGCTTCTAATTGAAAAAGAGAATGCTAGAACTCTTGTAATTTCATTTTTGTATTATATACCATTCATACTGCTATAATTTATTTCATTCATATAGATAGATTTATTCCCAACATAGTTGGGACAAGGCTTTGATGATGATGATGACATAGATTTATTACATGTCAGTAATTCCAATGCATATGATCCTTTATCATGTTAATACAATTTTAGTGACATGTTGGGGTATTCAGCTTCTTGTTGCATCTGCATCTTGCGCCCCGGATTTGATACGAACAACTGTCTCCATGTTCATGTCATATGAGTGAGACATGGGCTCGTCTTTGGAAGACTACTGAGGATCACTTTGGTTTTCAACATACATGACTAATACTTGTCATCACAATATTTGGGGCTTTCTGATATGGAAACGGCTGGTTAGAACTTAGATCAAACCCGACTTCATTGTCCTTGCAAAATATTTATAATGCGGCTTGGAATTCTTATACAGATGTTTAAAAGCTTAATTTGACTCGTAAATGTTCTCTTTGTTTCCAATTATGACTCAGATGAGTCAATTGGAAATTTTCTGGTTTTGTGTAAGATCAGCTCATTACGTGGTGTGGTTTTGGAAATTTTGTTTTTAATTTTATTTTTTGTGTGTCACTAAAATTTATGTATTTTTTTATTGTGTGCATCCTATATTGGAGTTTAGACTCAGTCCTTAGTACCTGTTATTGCCAGCAAGATTCTGATCATGTCTACATGTAGTCATGTAGTCCCGTTCATACATCCTTACTCTTACTACAGTATGAATGTTCCATGTTTTAGTCACTGCTTCATATGATACCCAGATACAACAAGGATATGGAAACTAAATAGCATTGACACTGTCGATCATTTTCCACATCAAACTCTAGTGTTTGACGCAATATGATATGAAGAGTAGAGATTTTGCCTAGTCTAAAGTATTTGGGTACCATAGGTTGATACATGTAGGATTTATGCCGGAAAGGTGATTAATATAGGAATGGAAACTTTCTATTGTGTTTTGAAATTTGGTTGCTTCAATAGATGGTACCAGACATTGAATGGGGGAAGAATATTCGTATTGTACTGGATATTGGATGCACAGATGTAAGTTTTGGCAGTGCTCTCCTTGACAAGGATGTATTGACACTATCTTTTGGACTGAAAGATGATCAAGCAGATCTGGCTCAAGTTGCCCTTGAACGCGGTTTCCTTGCTGTGATTGGAAGTATGGCATCGAGAAGGCTTCCCTTCCCCAGTGGCGTATTTGATGCAATTCACTGTGGAGGATGCAGGATACCATGGCACTCTAATGGTCTGCTTCCTGTATATCTTTTTCCCCTTATACTGCATTCACGTTATTTATGAATGGAATGTTCTCATCCGATTCATGCATTTCAGCATGGACTTTGTTTGTTTTATAGGTGGGAAACTTATTCTGGAAATGAATAGGATTTTGCGCCCTGGTGGATACTTTGTTCTGTCAACAGAACATGAAAACATTGAAGTTGAAGAAGGTGCGATCTCTGTTGAAATTCTACCTCTCATCTCTAATTGAAACTCCACCTCATATTGAATTGCTAAGTTTTAACATCAGCTAGAAGTAATGAAGCATTTCTTTTAACCTGCTTATTGACTCTTAAGATCTATATTTTTGTTCTTCCTCAATAATATTTGTGGAATATATTGTTCAGAAAGATTTGCATGCACTGACCATTTTAGTTTAGAAAGTGAGAACTGCATGTTATAAAAAAAAGGTGACAGCTGCACATCTGTGTGTATGAATATTGTTTCAAGTTTCAACTCTTACCCATAAATGATGTGCAGGTTGCCTACTATTTGTCATTGTAGAGTGTATAGCAATCCAAAGATTTCTAATACAGATAATGGGTGCAATGGTATCAAATAAACTTAGGAATTATTAAAGAATTTCACGGGATGGAAACTTAGGAAATATCTATATGCTCAAGACAACACATTACATGCTTTGGAAGGGTCATTTTAATGGGTTTGCAGACCATTCTTGATAAGTTATTAGTCAGTTAAGATTTCTTGAATTCCATCTTAAGAAGTTTGCAAAATGTGTTGCCATTAAATGAGATTCTTATTTATCTGGAGTCTTGGATTTATAGTGAGGGAATCACAATTCATAAAGTGCCTTGATCCATTAGCATGAGGGGGTGGTTGCAATCATTCTTGTCCTGGTCACAGGTAGGTCAGCCAGATCAGGCTTGATGCGTTGCCAAATTTAGCCGGCTGTGTGACCAAACAATTGATGGCTTTTTGGCTCTGAAAACTAAGTGCGGAAGTTGGCTTGTGGGTTACTTGTTTTAACTCTGTGGATGAAGGAACCACACAAATAGATTGCTTCAAAAGGAAGAGTTAAAGAGTATGCAAAGTCTCTTGGGTGTCCAAGGGACTCTAGGACCCCTTTTCCTTGGGCAGTACATCTAAACAGAGATGTGAATCCATCTCCTTGTAACCATGCACATCTAGTTCCATGTAAATGCAGTTACTGCTGAATGCTGATCAAATTCCAGACAACGTAAGTAAATAGATTCCATACTACTACTATGGATCGAATGCTTTTAGATGTGATATACTTTGCAGAGCAAATTTGTCATCTGTGTCTTCTTTTCATCGGCATCATATAATAATAATAATAATTGTATTTTTGTTATATTATTAACAAAGAAAGCAGGACTAATATCTTGCATTCCTCTCTGATAATATCTAGAGCATCAAATTTCCACATCAGTTCTTTTTGGTGATTGTTCACATCAGTTCTTTTTGGTGAAAATTTCCAGCTATGTCAAAGTTGATGGCATCTATCTGTTGGAATATCCTAGCCCACAGAACTGACGATGTGAGTGAAGTGAGTGTTAAGATATATCAGAAGCCATCATCCAATGATATATATGAGTTGAGGAGGAAAAAGAACCCTCCTTTGTGCAAGGAAGATGAAAACCCAGATGCAGTCTGGTAAGCTGGGTTCAGCGTGCTTTACTATTACATATCTTTCCGTCTTATATTTGAAAGTAGCTGTTTGATTTAGATGTCATGGCTCTGATATATTATTGACCTTGAGTTGTGTTGAATTCTTTTAATTTCTCTTTGTATCTTTTTATCAGTGGTTACTTGCTTTTCCACAGGTATGCTCCAATGAAAACTTGCCTACATACAGTTCCAGCTGCCATCGAAGAGCGTGGAGCTGAATGGCCCGAAGAATGGCCTAAGCGGCTTGAAAGCTTTCCAGATTGGTTGAATGAGAGAGAAAAATTGGCTGCAGACAGTGAGCACTGGAAGGCGATTGTTAACAAATCATATCTCAATGGAATGGGTATTGATTGGTCGAGTGTTCGGAACATAATGGACATGAAAGCCATCTATGGCGGGTATGCAAGAAATTGGTTCAATTCATGTCATGTTAAAGTTGGAGTATGCTGATTTCTTTCCCATCTTCCTGTTCATTCTTCTTTCCAAGTTTTCCCACCAATCTCTTTGATGTATCCACATTGGCTTTGTGCAGTCTTTTTTTTTTTTTTTTCCTGAAATTAAAATATACAATGCTTGAGCTACAAAGAGCTATAAAGATCAGTTCATTTTGGGCGAGACTTTTGTATAATTGCAAACAATCCCTTTAGTGGTTCAGACTGTTCATCTTGTGGGTCCCACTTGGACTCATGCTGCGGCAAAAAACTCGCCGAACCAACCTTTTATATCTGGTAATTGGCCTGGAAATTGGTTAAAAATGAAAATACATCACGCTGGCCATATGAAATTGCCAAAGGTTCAACCAATTGGATGGCTGTTCAATTCTCAGTCTATGAAATTCTCATTATTCTGGCTGTCCATGTTGGACCGGATAAGCAATCTGGTTCTCTGAATAATGGGTCTTGCCTGTGGATGGTGCGTGGCTGAATGAAAGGCCTGCAATTCGAGCTGAGTAAATGTGTGGAGACTTCAGAACATGCAATGCAGTTTCCAAGTCAATTTTTGGTTTTCTGAAGTCTGTGATTATACATTTGTGAATGCTAAATATCCATTCTTTTGGTTGGCTGTTCTTAATTCAACCACATGAAGCAAAAACAAATTAAGTCTGAATGTTACTATACAGGTTTGCAGCTGCTCTAGCATCACAGAATGTTTGGGTGATGAATGTAATTCCAGTCCATGCCCCACAAACTCTTCCCATCATTTATGAGCGGGGGCTTGTTGGCATCTACCACGATTGGTGTGAGTCTTTCAGCAGTTACCCAAGATCCTATGACCTTTTGCATGCGGATCATTTGTTCTCACGACTCAAGAACAGGTACAAATGGAACTGAACTTGGTTGAACTTATTTGTGATGCATATATTTATAAAAGCAATAGTTTGATTGTTGTGCTTCGTTTTCATTGATGTAATTTTAGCCAAGAATTTCATACTGTAACTCTTGTTCATTGTTCCCTCAACAAAATAATTGATGGAAGATGATGGATATAAATAGCAGCATCAGTTGACAGTGTCTTCCACAGATCATAAAGGTGATAACATTATATTTATGCTCCGGAAGTAAGGGGGCTTTCTGTAGACCATAAAGATGGTGAGTGGAGCTTGACGGTTACCTGAGAAAGTCTAGACCTGAAAAAGGGTCTCAGCTGTAGAGACACCAAAAGATGCGTATTTCCATATTTTCGATCAATTCATACATCACTTAAAAAAGGTCGCCTACAAACTAAATAAATCAGTTCTTTGCTGAAATCTTCCTAGGATAGTATTCTTGGGCAAGAGCTGGTTGGCTAGAGGGGCCCGGTGCTTGACTCTGGAGTTTCTTCTTATTTCATGATTATTACAAAACCGTTTAGTAACTCTATTTGTAGAGTGAAGTGAGGTGAAGCCTCAAATCAAGAGAGAATAAAATATGAGAGGGGTCTAATTATAATGTGATGGTTTTTTTGTCTTTAGTGGCTCTTGATTAGGAATGGATCTTTTTTACTTTTTGTGTAAAAAGTATATGAGAATGTTGCTTTTTGACTTTTTTTGAGAAGGAGGGGTGGGTGGGTGGGGGGTGTGCGCCTATCTTTTCTTATCTCTTAAATAAAGGCTAGTTGCTGGTATTTTCTCTGGCTGGTACACGTCTTGCGCATCTGGTGGGAGCCAAAGCTTGAGAGAGAGGCTTCATCTCATCATCTGTCTGTAAGGTCCCCAAGTAGTGGAAGGACTAGGGAGACTCAGATGATGTTATGGCCTGGGGATCAAATCTAGCACCCAGACTTGTAGATGTATTGCTATATTTGATGTGATTTGACATTGCCTCTTCTGATTGTACTGCATTCGCTCATATGAATGAGATTGTTGGATCGCTTAGAGTGCAGTTTCATCATGATAGGCAATCACTGAATAGTTTTGCATATGCTTTGGCGAAACAGGAGGTGAAGAGAACTTCTGATTTGGTGGCTAATACAATGTAATTTTTGGTTAATTGTATATATCTTTCATACCAATGGTTGCCCCTATCTTCGTGATAGGGTGTTTTAGCCTTGTTGTAATCCTCTTTGCTTTAATTTAATTTATCGTTTCAGATAAAAAAAAAAAAAAAGATAAGAAAAGAAAAGAAAAGAAAAGGGTAGGAATATAGTATTTCAGTGGTAGTAGTGAAGAAGTTGACAGATAAATTCCTTATTTTCACTCTAAAGAACCGTACATGACATTTTCACATCATATGATATCCTTGTGCAGTTCTTTTGAACCTCATTCCACAATTTCCTCCCTTCCCTTCTGTCTCAGTTAAACATTTTCTACAGAAGTCTTTGACTGGTACCGCGTTGGTCCTTTGGTATTGGAACATCACTAATTATTGATAACCGAACCTCATTTGACAATTTCCTCCCTTCCCTTCTTTCCCATTTAAACATTTTCTACTTGAGTCTTTGACTGGTACCGCAGTAGCCCTTTGGTATTGAAATGTCACTAATTATTGATAACTCTCTAACTTTATGTCTTTGAAAATTGCTTTAGCCTTGAAATACCATGGTGTATTTATCTAGGGAATAATAGTAGCTTCAAAGTGAATTTACCTGAATACATCTTTTAGGACCTGTTTATTTCATGTTGATGAATTCCCAGGATTTCTAAGACTCTATTCCTAGAAGTGGTAAAAAATGAAGAATAAAAAGTGAATATCCAAAAATGACCATCAAATAACCTCCCCTTCAATAGAAGTTGAATCGAGGGAAGAGGGGAAATGTATACGCAGCCATCACCCTAGTAATTCAAATCCTAGGAAAGTCAAGGTCCCATCTACATTGCTACCTTATATCCTTCACCCCCAACCTCTTTAATAATTCCTTTAGTGGAGCTCATGTGACCATGATTGCATAAACATTCAATTCCTATGTATTCAATGCAAACAAACATGCCCTTATACTTAATGTTGACTATAAGTTACTCCTACGCTCTTGTGCATGTATGTCATCATCACATCATCAGTATTTATCATCAATGAAACCTCATCCTATCTATTTGGGTCAGCTACATGTCATTTGCTGAAGTTTTAAAGCTGTTGTATAAGAGCAAACAACAAAATAAAAGCATGAGTGTGACTTGGGATTTGCTCGTAGTGGTCATTCCATGTTAGTATACTTGCAAGTGAATATTATTTTATGATGCATTTAAATTGGAACACTTTTGGCACTGGCATTGTTGAGCTTCATGGGAAATGGTTTGAGAAATAAGATTGGAGCTTTGAAAGAAGAAAGTAGGTGTAAAGTATGGAAATTATATGAAACTCTGAAATGTTAATTAGAGAATCATGGCTACATATATCTTTTCCCCAATATCAGTCATCAAAACGCATAGTACAAGCTATTGCAAGCTTGTGACACTGTTGCAATGTTAGTATGCTGCTTTTATGTACGAGTAAATAGGAGCAATAAGGTTTTGTTCATCCTTGAACTGATCCTCTTCTTAACACCCTTGACAATGCCTCTGCTGGTAAATCCTTTGCCTTTGCAGGTGTAAGCAACCTGTGGGGATTGTGGTTGAGATGGACCGACTACTGCGGCCTGGGGGTTGGGCAATCGTTCGTGATAACGTGGAGATATTGGATCCATTGGAAGTGATTCTAAGATCACTCCATTGGGAGATCCATATGACATATGCCAAGGACATGGAGGGAATCATCTGTGCACAAAAGACCATGTGGCGACCATGAAGCTATTCAGAAGTTGCAAGCCTGTGGATCCATTAATGTGGGATTATCAGTAAGGGTCCTTCGTGAAGATTCAAAGTTTTCCTGTGCTAATTTATTTGTTTGGCCGTGATACCAATGTCAGCAATTCCTTGCTTTTGACATACAGAAAACCAAGTTGGCGTGCGTCTCCCTTGCTATAACTGCAGTTTTGGCCTGCCATCTTGATGTGATAGCTTGTATTATTGCCTTCAGATTCAATCCATTTGTACCTTATTGTTGTATTATCCAAACACGAATTATACTATATTAAGCTAGGAGGTTTTGAGTTGGATTTTGACCATCAGTTACGATTTTGAAAATAAGTTACTCTTTTTAAAAACATTTTCAGTTTTCTTCACACTTATCTCATACCAACTACTTTGAAACCGAAAATCACACTCCTCCTTTTCTATAACTAGCAACACTCCGTGCTGCACAGACCGCAGAACCATTAAACGCACAGACTAAGATGTATTATTTTTATAAATTATTTCTATCCAAAACTCCATTGACTTTCTTCTCTGATTCTTCTTTTTTATCCCCTTAGCTTATAGATTACATAAACAAGTAATTTCATGATAACTTTTTATTTTTTTCTTTTCTTTTCTTTCTACAATTTATAGATATTTTTTTAATGCATAAAAGCCTATCATACCTGTGGTGCTGAGCACGGGTTATTATGCTAGTGGTAAATTGAGAGGATGCCATTTTGATGTAGGCTGTGTTCTTTACGACACTATTTGGCCTTTTAGTTTGTGATTAGTTCAATGTTGCTTTTTAAGGAGTAAAGGGGATTTGCTTCTTTCTTCCTTGTTCCCTAGTGGTTCAGACTAGAGCGGTTAACACTTAACAGGCTGGATGCGGGCCGGGCTTACCACTGTTCAGGCTCGAGTCTGTTTACAATTGAGCTAATCCAAGTCTGGGTACACATGGCCAAGAGACTGGCCCAAGTCTGCCCAATTGTGTTTTTTTTTTTTGGGGGGGAAATTATCAAAATGGTATAAAACCTTTTTCTAATTTTTAAAAAGGACGTTAATATTTGAATATTTCAAGAAAGTATAAAACTTTTACACAATTCTTTCAATCAAGAATTCTCTATAATAAATTTCTAAAAAAAAAAAAAATCCCTTATATCATTTTTCAAATATTCACTTTAATAAATCACTTAAGTGAAATGATCAAGTCCAATCCAAATGACCCAGGGGTGCCCATTTCAACTATTATTATCCTCACTTGTCATGCACCCCAACATCCCATGATTGGGGCTTTTCCCTAGAAAGGGCCTGTTTCTTTATTCGAATCCGAGGAATTCTTGTGTAAATTCTTTTTTGAGTTCTCCCACATAGTGAAATTCCTAAATCCTCTTTTATACTTGAGCATCTAGAAATTTCATAAAAAAAATACAGGGGCTGGAATTCTAGAGATTCCAAATGTCATTTGAGATTTTGTAGGTGGGCTCAATGCTAGTTTGGATGCATACCAAAGGTTACGAGGTCATGTTTCAAGTTTAGATCTATTGGGTCAGGGTCCACTTCTAGAGCTCATGGGTTCTAGAAGTGGACCCATGACATTGGATCCAACTCAAACCCAAGTATTAATAGTACAATGAAGTTCGGATTTGGCTGTTACAAAATTTAAGAGCAGCAGAAGCTTTTTTCTCTTTCGCTAAGTCTCCCCAAAAATGGCATTGCTGTCCGCTTCGATTGCTTCCCTTTCTCGCTCAAGAACGGCCATCGTTGCACTCCAAAAGGGTACTAGTACTACTCCATCCCCTCTCCTTTCAGACCCATTTCCAATTACTATTATCAGTCTCTATTGTTATTCTAATACTGCAAAGGAATTGAATCGTGATGATGCATCCAGCCGGACCCAGTTCTTGAATTTTGTGAAAGATCGATTTAAATCTGAGAAATTGAAGCTTGATGATGCATTGGGTTTGTTCGATCGTATGCTCCTTATGAAACCCTTGGCCCCAATTTATGTTCTTAATCATCTGTTGGGAGCTGTTGCCAAAAATCAAACACCATTCCACTGTTATTGCTCTCTATATGAGGATGAAGTGGACTGGGATTGCACCAGACATAATTACTCTGAACATTCTGGTCAACTGTTACTGCAGATTGAAGAGGGTCGATCTGGGGTTCGCCATTTTTGGGGACATCCTTAAACGAGGTTTGAAACCCAATGCAGTAACTTGGACAACTATAATTGGGGGCCTTTGTAAGGTGGATAAAGTTGATCGGGCCATTGAATTGTTGACAAATATGGTGGAGATGGGGTGCCCCGCTGATGTGGTTACTTATGGTACCATCATAGATGGGCTCTGCAAGAGTGGGAAGGTGGATGTTGCTCTTGGGATGCTGAGGGCGATGGAGAGGGGAAGATCTAGACCGAACACTATTGTATATAACACCATCATACATGGGCTTTGCAAAGAGGGGTTGGTCAAAGAGGCCACGGACCTCTATTCGGAAATGGTGGAGAAGGGGTATGAACCTAACATAGTTACATACAGTGCCCTCATCAATGGGTTTTGCAAGACCGGAAACTTGAGTTCTGCTCTCCATTTGTTAGGAAGATGGAGAGGGGAATATGTAGGCCTAATACTTGGACATACAGCATTATCATTGATGGCCTTTGCAAACAAGGGTTTTGGATGAGGCCCTAGGCATCTTTTCAGAAATGGTGGGTAATAACAGTGTTTCACCAGATGTTGTCACTTACACTTCTTTAATTCAGGGATTTAGCTATATGGGTCGGTGGGAAGAAAGCACAAGATTATTCAATGAAATGATAAGTAGGGATATATCTCCGAATGCCTTTACAATCAACATAATAATGGATGCTCTTTGTAAAGAGGGGATGGTGGGAAAAGCACATGAATTGTTTGATGTGATGATTCAAAGAGGCGAGAAGCTTAATGCAATTCCTTATAATATATTGATGGCTGGTTATTGTTTGCAAGGGAAAATGGATGTTGCAAGTGAGATCTTTAATTCTATGGTGGTTGATGGCGTTAAACATGATGTGCACAGTTACAATGTTTTGATTAATGGGTACTGCAAAAGTAGGAGAATAGATGAAGCCATAAGGCTCTTCCATGAAATGTTGTAAGGGATTAGTTCCCGATATTTTTACATTCACCACTCTTTTAGGCAATTTGCTGATTGTGGGTAATATTCGGGCTGCACTAACTTTTGTAAATGAAATGGAAGCCTGTGGCATAATTCCTAATCGCAATACATGCATTACATTGTTGGATGGACTTTGCAAAAGAAATTATATTGCATAGGCAATAAATGTATTTCAAGCTATGGTTAACTCTAACTTCCAACCATGTATCTAGACTTATACTATCCTCATTGATGGCTTGTGCAGAGATGGGAAAATTGAAATGGCAAAAAAGCTATTTGATGGCATTTCTGACAATGGTTTGGTGCCTAATGTGATTACATATACTATAATGATCAATGGCCTTTGCAAAGAAGGTTTGATGGAGGAGGCTAATGAGCTATTCTGTCGAATGGAGGAAAATGGTTGCTTACCTAACACTTTCGCATTCAATGCAATTCTTCGTTGTTTTTGTGAAATTAATGAGGTTCAAAAGGCATTGGAAATTCTCCATACAATGGCTAAGAGAGATGTTTTACCAAATGCAGACACCATGTCTATTGTAATTGACTTGCTCTCGAAGGATGAGCAATATAAACAATATATTGATTGTATTCCTACTTTTGCTAAAAAAAGTCTAAAAGTGATCTAATGCAAGTTGTGAGGTCAATGCCTTCCTTCTCTTCATGCTTCTGATATGTCATGTTAAGATCTTGGCACGGAATAACACTCTAGTGGGAACATCGTGCTATAAAAGTTACTTTTCTTCCTAAAACAATTGTTTGGTTTTAAGTATGCTGTATTCGTCATCTTATTTCTGACATGCAGGTCACGTTTCAACATATTAATAGATCTACAAATGGGATGACAGATTCTTTAGTTAAGCAAGGGGTGGATTGATCTTGTAATTTGGGTGCCTCTATTTTGTAGTTTGTGGTTGGTACATTTCTCTTGTACTGGCAATATTTTGAAAGTTGTTCTTCTAGTTGTTTTAGCTGTCTTGTAATTGTCTCTTTCTTTAATAAAAACTTATTTGTTACCGATAAAAAAAATTCCAATAGAAGTGATTCCTTTTTTCCCTATGCCTTTTTTCCCTTTGTGCTTCTAAGAAGAAGAAAATCTTATGATCTATTGATTGTGGCATTTACTTCCTACCTATTTGCAGTGCGTTTGGTATAACTTAATACATGGAATTAATGTTGATCCTTTCTTTCTCTATTTTTCTCCTATAGAATCTCATTGATTTGTATTTAAATAGAAAATGGTGGCGTTGTTTTTGTTGAATTGATTTATTCATATATGCTGATTTGGAAACCAAACATGAAGCCCTAATGATGATGTTAACTTGGGGTGGTTGTCTTTTAACTCTTTTCTTTTTCTTTTTTTCCCCTTTTTTATTTTAAATTTGAAATCTTTTTGTGTAAAACTCATAACCTTTAGGTCTCATCAGGGAAAGGATTCTTGCTTTCCACGGTATCAATTAAAATCTACGTTTGGTAAGTACAAATCCCTTATGATTTCGGCCGCTTCAAATCATGGCTACTAAGGATTTTGGCATACGACCACCCCCTTCTGATCTCCAAATCCTCGGATAAAATTCCTAGCCCTGTGATTTACGATCTCGCGTCTGCTCTCCTGCAAAGGATCTCTCTCTCTCTCTCTCTCTCTCTCTCTCTCTCTCTGTGCATCTATTCCTTCTCTCTCCACACCCCTTCCACCAAAGCCCCCTCACCCACTGAGCCCTCTCGCTTTTCCCCCTTTTCTCGCCCCGACCGATCCTTCTATCTCTCCCTAAAGAGGGCCAGGAAAAAAAATCACTCTGTTGGCATACCTATCATCTATGGAAGTGCATTAATCCCTTCCAACTCGCTTTGTTTCATTGTTCCGTGTTGATTATTTTCAGAGCAGGCGAGGTGCTCTCTTCTTACCCCTGCCAGGCTCTCTCTCCCTCTTCTTTCTCTTTCCCCATGCTGACCCTTCCCTCTCTCTCCTATTACTATATGTGGAGCCAATCTCTCTCCTACCATTTGGTTATTGATTTTTAAATTTCTAGATGCTCTTGTTGCTTTATCAATTATACTTCTTTTGATTATTGATTTGTCGTACATTACCTAATCATATTTTCTCTTTTTGTTAGTTATACCTTTTAAGAGGTCTCAGAATATAACTAGAGATGGGATAAAGTAGAGCCTGGCTTATCTGAGGATGATTTTCTTTTTTTTAAAAAAAAGAGGGAAATTCATTTTTGCTACAAGAGATTATTAGAGCATGACAACCCAAAAGGCCAAAAATATAAATAGGCCAAAGCCACCATAAACTGAAGTCGTAAGAAGCTAGCTACACTGTTGTCATTATCTGAAAGTTTTGGATGCAATCCAATGCTGCTTCCGGAGGTATTGCATTGACATTTGCTGCCAAAATCTAGGGATGATGTTAGGGAAATGATTTTCCCTAGCAACCTATGAAACTAATGAGAAATATGCTTTTGCACTGTTCCATCTTTTGCTCCCCATGATGGTTGGCTTTGAGATGACAAGTGTTAGTAGCCTTTCTACTTATAATTTAGCTTTGGGCTATTTGCAGTGTTATTGTTGCTTAATTTTCTTTTTCCACTATTTGTTATGTCTCAAACCACAACTGGTTTGAGTAACTTCACAGCTCTTTTCAATTATGTGCATGCCATAGTACAATGATGGAAAGCCTAATAGGTCAGGTACTTGTTTTCTCTGCCTTACTATCCCACCAATACATACCATTTTGCCAAATACAAAGTGCACATGTAACCATATATACATTCTGTTAAAATGTCCAAACCTATTCTGATTTGGTGTACACCAAAATTGATGACATATCTAATATTTGTTCTTCTGCCAATTCATCTTATTTGAGCTCTCATGTTATACTTCTGGGTGGCACACCCCAACTTTATAATTGATGAAATGTTGTTTTTCTTGAGTAACCTTTTCCTCTGGTCTTGGATATTTTAGTCACATGTTGAAAGTTGCTTATGTATTTCATACAGCGCTTTTAATAACCATTTCTTCTCAGTGATTTGAACTGGCGTTTGGAATTTATTTCTATGTAAGGGAGTTATGAAGTTGAGTTCTATACAAATTGTAATATGAACTTACTAAAATAGATAGACTCAATTATTTTATTTATAAACTCATTAAAGTGTGTATGGAAGTATCCCCCTTTCCAAATCATAAACTTGCCAGTTTATTATTTCAGATGCAAGGAAGTTATTTGTTCTAGAAACCATTCCTATGGTGATTTATGAATATTTTATAGGAGTCATATTCAGGAATGACTTGTAAGGAATTCCTGAATAGAAGTTCCTAGCTTGCAGGAGAGTTTTGAAAGTGTGTTGGATGGTAGTTGTGATGAGGGTGTAAGGCAGTAAGAAGGAAATATGCTACTTTTTTGTTTCCACCCAACACACTTGGGAGAACCTTTTATTCTGTTCTATGTTTTGCCAGAACGTTGCAAAGACATCGTTTTGATAATTGTATTAATAACTTCCATTTGCTTTGATGATGAGGAGAGAACTAGTGGTGTTTGCATATGGATTGTGCTGGATCCTAGTTGAAATGGGCTTTCGTAGTACTACTGGTGTTTGTTTTTTATCTCTTTATTTTTTCAAATGGAAATGGAATGTGTTTTGATATCTTTGCTGTACATCTCACCAAACAATGCTTTACCTTATGTTTGGTGTTTTGTATTATTGATTCAGATTGTGACACCAACTCTTTTGATGGATGAATCATTTCCATGGCACCAACTCCATTGAAATACCAAACCCACTGCTTATTTGGTGGTCCTATAGGGTAGCCCTGCAAGTTTGGTGAAACTCGAACCGGTGCATGACCAACATGTTGCGAAGAAGTATTTGCTCCCAAGCATCTGGAGTTGGAAAACACACTTGGTATGATGGTAAAACACACTTGAGGCATTGTTGGCAACACTTCTCTTCAAATTGTAAATAGTATCTTTTTTTATTTTCAGTTAAAGAGACTGTAAATAATATCATGTGTCAAAGAATGTAAGGAAGAGGACCTGTTGATAACAACAATTGTATTAGGTGTTTTTTTTTTTTTTTTTTAAATATAGCGAATTGTGTTCATTTGCTTTACTGTTGAAGCATCACTGTAGTCTTTGTTATTGAGCTTGTCCTAGTTTTGATTAATGTTGTCATTTTCAGCTCATCTCTTTTCCTTGAAAGAAAAGATTTTATGCACCTAATTTTTCAGATATAACTTTCATACAACGTTAATAGCTTTATCTATTTTTTCATTTGATCACTGTGACATTTGGATTGGAAGGTAAAATAACTCATCTAATGTAAATGCATATTTTTCATGCTTGTGATGAACACATTGATTTGCGAAAGAAATTTGGGTGCTTTTCAGCTTTTCAATTCCTGGGAAGAGGGAAATATTTAATGTTGTCCATTGTAGTGGTGGGCCTATTATATGCAATTTAGAAAGGAATGTAATTTGATTAGTGGTGGCACTTTGAATCTCATCCATGTATAAGGAAGTGGGACCATCATTTCAATCATACACACGCCTGTCATAAGGGGTTTTGGTTTGTTCAACATCATGAAGTGGGTCCCATAAGTTCAATTATACTCGGTTGTAATGAGAAATCTTAGTTTGTAAAATATCATGAAGTGGGCCCCATTTGTTACCCTTGCACATTTTGGTCATGGCTATAGTCAAAGAACTCATATTAGGCGGACTGTCTATTTCCTACGGATTCTCATGTTTAGCACCAAACATGGATTGAAGAAATTCTCGATCATTTCATAGTTCTAACCAAACGTGAAATGTCAAGAATCCTCAACTATACGAATCCTTAGTAAGGATTTTCCTTTTCCAAGGGCAGCGTGCGGATTTCTCACCTATTATCAAACGTGCCCTTAGGGACCATGCCTTGTTTTGTGAGTTCTCCTGGAATCTTGAGTCGTGACAAAGGGAGTTGATCATGAGATAGCAAGAGCGGAAATCAGAAATTGATTATGAGAAAGCAAGAGCTGAAATCGGTTTTAACTGATATATTTTCATAATAGGCTACCCTAACAATAGAGATCTGGTACCGTCGAGGAGATACACATTTTCCTCTAGCCAGTTCATTGGTTGTGGAGTATATGGACATATGACCTTCTAAACAGTTTAAAGTTGTCATACAACAGCCCTACACCCAACACACACCAAAAGATGTCTATGCATCTCCATGCTCCACAAAGAAGACTAGAAAAAGAAAATTGACAAGTAAAAAAACTAACTACTGCACCAGAACAGGATTGGGCATAAAAAACAGCAGAGAAAATCCTTGTAATTTTCTGTGATTCCTATGTGCCACATCCATAGTTTTCTTTATTGGAAAGTTAAGAGCCACAATGAAGACATCTTCCACTTCTGAAACTTCCTTTTTGCGACCTTGAGGCTCTAGTGAAAATGTAAAAAAAAAATTAAGGACACCTTAAATGCATGAACTTCATGCCACATTAATCATGATGGAAGTGAAACAGATGCGGGGGATTCCTCCAGTTTTGGGGTCCTATTTGATAAGGTGAGGATAGTGCAATCAAGCCAAAGTACACCTTACTATATATGATTGTATTATTTACTCATTTCCATCTTATTTTATACTTTTGCTGAGGGAGGTACCATTTTCTTCTAATTCTGGTTTGCCTCTTTGTTTCCTTTTGCAAATGTTCTGTTGTTTGAATCGAATCATTCCTTGGTTGCTTGTAACCAGATTATCAATATGCCAGGAAATCCAAATGCAGTTGCTAAGCACATGGAGGCTCTGGCACCTGTGTTGAAGCATGCATTTAAGCAAATAAAAGGAGGTGAGATAGAAGCATCCTTGCCATGTTCCCCATGCCCAGGCAGAGCCACCAGATGTTTAAGAACACGCTTGTATAAGCTGGCTTCCTCAGAGTCCTCTGCTGGTGCACATTAAAAAGTAGGAGGATAATTGAAAAGAACAATGACTTCGTCTTTAGCATCCATTAATACCCCTAATTACCTTGACTAACTGGTGGTGGGTTATGGTGAGTGACTAACAATATAATTGAAAAATCACTGAAGGACCAAAAGCTTTACATGGTTCATTTGTATTTTCTTCTAGGCTTCTTTTGGATGTCCTGAAACCTCAGCTGGCGATGATTCATTTCTATCATTTGTAGCAACAATGCATCTATTTAGAGCTGAAACTTGGAGTCAAAAGTTTTGGGCAAAGGGAGAAAAACTCTCATAAGTAGGAAGCTTATATGGTGTAGTGCGACTGTATTTGGAGAAGAGTGGAGATTTGAACATTTCAATGAAAATATCCTTCTTACATCCAAACTGGCTTCTTTCCCCTGTACTAAGTTCTACAGTTTGCATGGGTTTTCATGTTGTACCACTGAACTGCTAATATGCAGATAGGCTTGGGGAGACCCGACATCAATGACCATATACAGAAAAACAATCACATATTGGACAATTCTAACTTCCAATTGATGGCCATGAAATAGATGGTTGATAAGCAGAATTAATGATAAAATCCATATTCAACGTAAAATGGCAAAGTTGGGTGTTGCAGGTTTTCCATGCATCATATTAGTTGTAGCGTGATTCATTTCAGGTTTGCTATGGCTGGAAATGTTGAAATGTTAACTTGGTGCAGGAAAAAACACTCTCCTCCTTTAATTGGATTGGGTGCTATTTAATTCATTCTCTTCACTCTATTTTGGCTTGTACATTGAGAATTATAGAAAATGAGGTTTGTGGTTCAGGAGTTCACAAGAAAATCATCTCCATTTGTTCTTATGAGCTATAAAATCTTTATTATTATGAGTAGGGATGTAAACAGGTTGGGTTTAGCTAAGGTCTACAATGGACCAAACTAACTCAAATTTCATTAAAAAAAAACACCCATTCAGGGGCCAAATGTTGAATATGCAATGAAGAGGTTACAGATTAAGCTTTCTACTATCCGTTGCGCACATGGTTTGTGTGCATGTTATATAAATTTTTTATCAATGATACTTTGAATATAAGCATCATTTTGGTGATCGAAAATTTGGAATGGACCTGGCTGGGCATAAACCCAATTATCACTTGAGTTAAAAAAAAGGTTTTTTTTATTGAAATCTTTCAGGTATAATTCTTCTGCGCAACCAAATGATTGAAAGTCCATTGATATCAATGATCATCATAAATATGCAACTGAGCCAAGCTTAAGCGTTGAACGGTTTGGATTACATATAAAAAGTTGTGTCACAAACTCTATAAATTTTAAGACACGAAACTAAATGTTTGGGGTTTAATGAGTCAATAAAAAATTTGAAACGGCTGGGATTAAAGTTTTGGGGCCATAGGAGTTGCATAAAACTAAAAATGATCGAGGATATTGAAAAGTGATGGGAATCTATGAACTTTTATGGGCTTCTCCATTTCATCAGAGAGAATGAGACTATATTTTCTATAATATTAAAAAGGAAATACCAAGAGTTAAGAGTCGGCAAACATGAAGAACATAGCATTTTGAAGAACTCGAAGGTAATAGAATCACCAAAAGTGAAAGAGAAAGAGAAGGAGGAAGGGAGAAGAAAGCGAGGATAAAAAGGATGAAATTTTAAATAAAATGACACAAGTTTCAGAACTTTTTAAATTAGGGCCTAAGTTTTTCAGTAAGTTTTTACAACCAGCCATTTAAAGTTATTTTTTTAGTAATTTTTTCATTAATTTTTTTTAAAACACTCAAATTATACTTTATTTAAAGTCATGACATACTTCTAGCTCCCACTACATGCCAATCGTACCCTTCAACACCATTTCTAACCTGGTAGTAAGGTAATTGCCTAAGTATTCATTACTATGGGAAACACTCAAACACAGCTACGGCTTGTCACGGCATTTTTTTTTTTGGCTAGTACTGTAGTGCATCTTTGTGCATGCATGTTTCAGGAAACGTGTAGCTGCGCCGTGACGGCGCCACCTCCACCTCCATTGATTTCACCTATATTGTAGATAAAGAAAGAGACAGAAAAAAAATCAAGATTCAGGAGAAAAAAAAAATCATATTTTGATAGAATTTCGAACTTAGATTAGAAAAGAAAGAATACCCAGAAAAAAAAATCGATTTTGATTGAATTTTGACAAAAAATTTCCGGTTTCTTCGAATTTCCTTAATTGGGACTGAGAAGAAAGAAAACCCAGATAGAAAGAAATTCCACATAATGATAGAATTTCTGGGTTTGGTTTAGAGAGGAAAGAAAATTAAACCCGGTAAAGTTGGAATTGTATTGAATTACCAACCTGAGTTGTTCAAGTCTTCATTATTTTCGAGTCTTGTTTCCTTAGCCACAGATAAAGGAACTCTATTTTCTATTTCTGAGTGCTGAAAGCGATTGGAGAAGCCACAGATGCTTAGTTTCAGAGAGAGAGAGAATATGTGGATGGAAATCTGAGGTGTAAAAGAGAGGCCTTTAGATTTTGTGTGGCTTTGGATGCATTGGCAGTCATTATGCAGAAATAACACGAGAAAGAGGACGGTCCAGAAAAAGGAGAGATCTGTGGAGCTCGCTCTCTCTCTTATTTCGGGGATTTACAAAGAAAGAAAGATTCTCTAAGATAGAATGGGAAGAGATTTATTCAACAAAAGATTCAAAGAGATTTGGCTGTTATTTCTTTACTTCTTGTTCTTCTCTCATGAAGGGGTAGAAAAGTAAAGAAACCAAAAGAAATTGCCTTATGCAGATTCATGCAGATTCAGCAATCGACTCTTTCTGTTTCATTTTCTGAACTCACTGTGTTTTATCTTTGCTGCTGCCTTTTCGCTTACCTTTTTTGTTCGTTCAGATTTCTTTTCCTCCAAACTCAATTCAGTTAGTACCAAGAAAGTTAAAAAAATAAAAACAAAGAGAGTTCAAATTCAGTAGAGCTGTTTTTATCTTCTACTTTCTGCTTTTCTTCCTCTGAAGTGGTTGGTCATTCTTCTTCTTTTCTTCTTTACCTATCTGATTTGGTTTTCTTCCTCTGAAGTGGGTTTCTTTCTGTCTTCTTCTATTCTTTTCTATTTGTGTATGGTTGGACAATCTCTGTTTCCTGAAGTAGCAAAAAAAGGCCTAATTTGTAATCAGTTGTTTGATTCTGACAAAAAAACATACTGTTTCAAAGTCTTCTTTCTGTTATATTGCTTCATGCAAACTTTTCTGGGTTCTCATTTAATTTGAAGTCCCATGGTTTCTTTCAAGTCATTTTCTATCTGTATTGATGTATAAATCTTTAGGAGGCTTCTTTTTTTATGATGGAGGCTTGTCATGCGCCGTCGAGTGTCGATGCATCAGAATTTCCAGTCCAGAAAACAATTAGGCACTCTACTCCCCAACCCAAGTTGTCATCTTGGTTGGATCTCAGGGTTTTCTATGTGAGGTTTAGCAATTGCAAGGTTGATCAATCAACCCCAGAGTTTCTTACTCTCAAACATATCCCTCTGAGACCCAATACTCTCTCAGAAGTGAATGGAAGAAAGAGTAGAATCTACTCTGAAGCAGTTTCTTTGGTTCTAAGAAGGGATAAAGTCGATAAGAAATCTGAAGAGGCCACATTTGTGAGCACTGAGCGTGTAAGAGTGAGAGGGAGTGGGAAGTTTGAGGTCTATCATAGAGACCATCTGTTGATCAGTGGGAGCTTGGAGTTGCGTAGCGGCAGCGGCCGCTTTACTGAAGATTCCAGAAGCCATAGCAAGCGATGGAGCATGACTAATTGCCAATCGACGGTGACTGCCTATACATGCTTCTCGAGGGGGAAGCAATATACAGGTCTTGAATGGCCTGTGCCAGCTGTGGATGTTTGCGTGGCAGGCAGTTTCTTGGACACTCCAATAATCTTGGGCAAGACTCTTCAGCTCAGTTTTTGGAGGAAACCCAACAGGAAGGGGATGTTGGATTCAATCCCAGAGTATGAAACAACTGAAAGCAAGAGCGGCAAAGAATCTGAGCTTGCTTTGCAGGTACCTAGTTACCAAACTTCAATTCCTCCACCATAAAAGTTGCCATCTAAAATAGAAGTGCTGCATGTTACTATAGATATGCTATATCAATATTCTGTTGTGTATTCTCCATACTAGCCATTTTTCCTTATCAATTGACATGTTTATTTGTGTCACAGATGCACTTTTATAGTTAGGAAGAAATAGTTAAAACTGGCAGCAGAATCTTATCTTTCATTGATATGGATATGGAAATGGAACAGAATGGCTCTTTAGTCTTGCCTCTCTTTGAATTGGTTCCAATGCCAGATGAGAACCTGACATGATTGTCATTGTATTTGGCTTTTGGTTTATGACCCCCTCTATATATAGAGCCAATTTATCTACATTTAGATGGTTAAGGAAACTAGCCCATATCAGATTGTTTTATTAGTTTCTAAATTGATAACTGAATCTTGTCTGCTCAATTAATTAGTTTGGAGAAAGCTCTCGCACCCCCTAGGCAGCAAATGATTCTCTTTTTTTTCTAACCTTCTAAGCTGTTTGTGTCTATGCTGTCTATTTGTCTTAATCCAATAATTTACAACTGTTATGATGTTGACAATGGACACATGTTATCTTATATGGGTTACTTGGTTGGAAATTGGAAACAGTAGTGACCCAAGTCATTTTCTTGTGTTAACCAGGAAACCATGTTTAGTTCTCTTGCTGATCACCTCCCTTGGTGATTGCCTTTCCCAACTATGCTAAAAAGTATTTATGCTAGAACTGGGAAAATAAAACCTTTAAATTGTTCCTCGTCATTCTAGTGCTGGAAATTGGAAATTAGAAAATGGACACATTCAAATGATCCAACGGACTGAAAGGATATGTCTTAAGAAGGAGAAAACCAGAAAATATCCAAGGTTGGATGATGAAAGATGAGTTTTCTACCTTCCTGGACCATGGCGTTTTTCGTTTCTTTTCTTTACTTTTTTTTGGGAGACGTGCTAAGGAAACTACCAGTAGTAACATGACAATCGTCTCCATTATACTAAACAACTATTTAATATCGTATCAAAGTCAGCCGGTCGTGTGTTTGAATTCCAGGAGGAATAACTCGGCACTGAAAAAAAAAAATTGTACGTCGCCAAATGAGCATTGACCGAGTTTCAACGAAGGGGGAGTATTAAAAAGTATTTCCATTTACACTACTAATGCCTTGGGGTTGTGAGAGGGTTGGTTAGCTGAGGTTTTTTAATAACAACAGTCCTATTTTAATTTTTACAAGAAAACTATTGTTTCTTTGGTGTTTTCATTTTCTGGGAACTGAAGCAACCCCTTCATTTCTTTTTGTTTGGTTGTAGTTGTCAAATTTCAAAGACTACAAGGAAGAGACTAACCATGAAGATTACAACAATCTCTACTCAAGAGCTGAATTCATAGAAAGTGATGATGATGAACTCTCATGGTTCAACACAGGTGTTAAGGTAGGTGTTGGAATCGGCATTGGCATTTGCCTAGGCATTGGAATAGGAGCTGTCTTGTTAGTTCGCACATATCAAGCAACAACTCGGAGCTTCAAGAGGCGACTCGCATAAGCCCTGTAGGCACAAATCAGTAACCATCTCCATTTCACTATGTTTACTTCCTCGTTGCAGAACACAGCTAGCTCAGTTGTGTTTCTGAGAAATCACTTCGTGTGAATTTTGCCAAGTATAGAATCTGTTGATTTAGCTGACACAGACATCCCTCTCTTCCCATGTTTGTGAAATTACAAGGTAATAATAATATTTTGTCTACAGGTACTAAGAGGAAGAGTGTGGGTTCAGTCTAGGGGGGTGTTTTGGTTGGTTGGTTTTACAGTTCCTCACCTAATGAACGTCCTGGGTACTACATTCCTCCTGCTCTTGAAAATTTACTCATTTGTGATTCAGGGTGTGAATCTGACTAAGCCATAAACGGACCATCAAATTTTATGGACAGTTGTGTTTGTATACTTCTTCTGTAAGCTTTTGATAAAAAGGGTTTTGCCCATACGGCAACCTTTAGCCATCGATGCCCTCGGTTGGTGACGAAAGTAGTGATATTTCCTCATACGTTCTCCATACTAGGGAAGTGACATGAGTGCCCATATTTATGGGCTTTTGCAATTTATTTTATTCATGTGATATCCAGAAAATTCCCCACTTTTATTGGGATAAAACAAATATATTTATGGGATAACACACAATTTATAATTTTATGCGATATCGCACTGTCAACGGTATTCTAGTCTATAAAAAACTGTACGAGTTCCTATGGGGAAGTATTACAACTTTCAGTCACCACGTGGGGTTATCGACAGCTTAAGGTCGTATGGGCAAAACCACTTAATAAAATGTTAAGGATCTTCAAATCTGGAAGTTTTATTTGCATCCCCATCTTACATGAGCCCACCAACCAACTGATTTGAATCGTCAATAATAAACAACCCTACTGCCAACACAGTCATGGGTGAGTCATGTTGGAACCTCAGTATCACCCATGCGTAGGGACTGATCCGTGGGCCTTCAGATTGAAAGTACCACTCGTCGCAAACATGCAGAATGAAGTTAACTTTACTTGTGCATGCATAGTTGCCTACCCTAAAGAAGGGAATAAGAGGTCATTAAACTTCCATTAGGGTCCCATCTTTATCTCCATTACTAAAAAATGGCCTGATGAGATTAAGGTTGGAGCAGTAAGTTTTACTTAAAAATGATGAAATTGACCTAACGGAAAAGACCATAACTTGTTCCTCTAACTCAGCTGATTAGGGACATGGATGTGCAAGTACAGTGTATACAAGTCCAAAGAGTCAGCCAAACAGAAAACAGACTCAGCTAAATGATGGAAATCCAGAAGTCACTGGGCCTGACTCCGTAGACTGATGAGTGAGGTCGTCTTGGCTGACTCACCAAGTCAAATGGAGGAGTCAGCTAGTTACGCACAATATGGATGATTTGGGGATCAAGGTGGATGATTTGGATCATCATGTAGTTGGCAAGTGCAAGAAATGCTATACAGGTGGGGGAAAGTTTCGCAAAGTAATGCATCCATACCACCTTGAATGGTGCACATGGTATACCTTCTATGATGAAACAAGTCATCCATCATGAATTGCAGAATTAGTTACAGGTATAAATCAGCCTTGATAAACAAAGACAACCTAAATCATTTACAAAGAACACTTACAAATAAGACTCCTAGTCTAAGGCATCGTTTGTTAAATTGGAGACCATAAAATATAGATCCAGATCATCAATCCAATCCTCCCAAATGCATCTATACATACCCCCACTTTCAAGCCAATCAGTGTAAAATCAGGCGTCAGAATGAACAAGTAAAATTTTAGCTCAAAGTCTATATCAGTTAATGCAGCTCGGTGCGAACAGGAAATGCACATGGGTGTAGTCCACTCACTCAAAGGAGTTGGGCCACCGTTAAATTGATCAATCATAAAACCACATTAACGAAATGTCTTTTCTAACTTATTAATCTGGATGATTAGCCAAACGGCTCACCTTTGATCAGTGCAACTCTTTTCACCCTCTCCCCACCAAATGATCTAGCACCAAGCCCATAGAGTAACTTTTTACATGGCCCTTATTGGCTAAGAGACATTTCCATCCATCCATCCATCCTAGCCCAGTGATAAGAAAGCATCGAAGTAAACCCCATGCACGTTCAATATGGTCTGATTGTAAGTAAAAATCCCATTTATTTGAGTGATTTAGATTTTTAATAAGTGGAGCCAACTAAAGAGCCTCACGTTATTTCTCCAAGCAAAGCATGAAGCATCATCCAAGCAAGACTCGGAGCCTTTGACCACCAGGATTCTGAATGAGAGAGAGGTCCAATTGCCATTTACCTCAGCAGAGCAGGATCAGAACAAGGACAATTGGTCTAACATTGCACGCTGAAAAGTAGGCAGAAAAGCAAGGAGAAAGTCAAGCAGCATAAACAAACAAAGCGAGAGGGAAGAATTCCTCTCCGCGTATATCATTTTATTTTTGACTCTTCAGCAGCACCAGTCCTATAAAAGCTTTTCTTTGAAGACTACTCACCATTCTAAGTCTTAACCAATTGAATGGATAGGGAGGAGAAGAGCAACACAAGCTTGGGATCTCTCAGCCAACGGCACGCCAGGTCAAAAAGCATTCTGCTTTCATCCGAATACATCTCTGCTGAATGTGTTGCCTTCGCAACCTATGAGAGGCTCTCCAGATCTGTACACTTGTCGGGCGAATTGACGGGCCACCGGCGAAAGAGCAGGCCCTGGCTATTTCTCAATCGCTTCATCTTTGGGAAGCAAAAACAGGATGGTGATGATACAAACAGGGATAGAGAAGACAAGGAGAAGAAAACATCAAGGGGCAAGTCAAGATGGTCATCGTGGTTACCGGATCCAAATCGGAGATGGCCAGTGCAAGGATGGTGAATTACAGAAAAGTAGAAAGAATGAATGACCGACTGACACCCATCCATAAAGCTTGAATGAAGATTGTTGTTTCTTTCAGCTGCTGCTGTATGGAGATTTTGTACATACCAAAGCTGCGTCTAAGTTTTCTGTCATGCCCTGTATCAGAAGATAAAAGGATCGAATTCATCACTTGTACGTTGCTAGTCCCTGTTAGTATCTGCTTGGACTCAATGATGAAATTAAGGACTCGATCATCTTTGAGAGGGGGAAAAAAAAAAAGCTCCTTACAGTGTTGAGAGATCAGCAGCCTTGGAAGATTAGCTTCTACCTGTAAGGATAAGACCTAGTTGGCATGTTCAGTTTGGTTAAGGATAAGCACTAGTACCCATTTAGTCTAACCATCTACTTTTTTGTTATTCAGTTGTACTCACCTGCATCGCTCTCGGCTAAAAATGTAGCTCTCATTTGTGCCTTTTGCAGTGATTGTGCCCTGCAAGCAGTCCATTGCCCTTGGGTTTGGAATATGTATTGTAGGGCTAGTCAAGAAAAGTATATGTTGTTGATTGTGCCCTGCAAGCAGTCCATTGCCCTTGGGTTTGGAATATGTATTGTAGGGCTAGTCAAGAAAAGTATATGTTGGCAAGTTTGAAACAGTCTTCTACCTTTCTTGAGGTAGATTCTGAGAAATGATCAAACTGCACAATTCACGCAGATTTAAATGCTTGTGATAATCAAGGTTGTAAATATTAAATTTCTGTAAAATAAAATTTGAATACCAGACCATTCAGCACCACTGATTTGATAGAAAATGTTGAATGGGAATCATTCATGACCTAGGCCCTCATATATATATATGGAACTAATCATAATCATCCATCTGAGAGCCTGGAAAATAATAATAATAATAAAAATAATAATAATAATGGCAACTATGATTTTATTTATAAGGACTACGCAGCATAAAAGAAGAACTGAAAAGCTACAAGCGCACCCAAAAACCAACAAACTTGAGGTCAAGGAGAACCAGGATAAGGTATCAAGAAACTAAAGACTATTTTATATGATTGAAAGAGAGCCTGCAATTCAATGGAACCAAATGCGGTGGAATGATCCATTTTGCAGACAACCCGACAGATTCATTGCGGGCTCTTCAAATCCAATAGTTGATACAATTTATATGGCTTCACAACAGTCGTTCAGAATCTCAGATATGTTATCTTATTTATATTCAGCTGCATTCAATGGACCAAGAAATATTAGATACATAACAAACCAAGTTATCATACTCTGTAACAAGAGATTATTTAAATACAATGGTACAGATGACAGGCAGTCTAAAACTATAATATACACACACACATTTTATCAGTTCATATGAAGTTAGCAGTTCGGTCTCAGCAAACCAGTATCACTTGTTTCTAAAGAACAAATCCAATGAGTGAATTTACTTTAACTAGCATTTTTATCCAGTGGCGGGCTACTAGCCCGCCGGAACCACGTATTGAAGGCTGATACCAGGTGTGGGCAGTCTTCCACATTGCGAGTGGCAAAGCTGAGACAATCGTTCAGCAATGACTCTGCATCTGACATGGGCAGGGTTGAGATGATCCTCAAAAACATTTCTTCCAATTCTTGGTAAAGCTGTTTCTGTCCCGAAGGTATTGGTGAAACATTCTTCTCTCTACAAACGATCAGCACAGGGAGCCAAACACTGACAAGCTTCAATCTCACCTGCAAAAAACAGAGCTCCATAATTAGAAGACTGTTAAAAAAATACTGAAATACCCAGAAAACTCAAACAGAGTCATGAGGGGTGATTTGGAGTTATTAATGCAGATTGCCATAGAACTGTCAGCACATCCTTCTTTGGGTATGCCCAAATGTTTCAGCATTAACCAAATAATGAGTGGTTTAAATATTCCAGCACTAAGAGTCATCCTTGCAGGGCAGTTATTGGGAAAGTAGCCACCACATGATGACACTATTTGTCTGCCTTCTCTACCGAAATCCCTTTCTTAACCACAAAAACTGACATCAATTTAACGCAGAAAACTGGAATATATATACTCATCCCTCTCCAACTTCACTTCCTAAAATTTAGAACTAGTGAGTAGTGAGAAAAAGATGCAGCTCTGCTTGGACTAGGCTGATGAACAACTCCAAGCTATGATATATATTTTTAAGTAATTTAAAAAAAAAATCTTAATTTTCATAGTCATCACATGACATATCCATGAACCATAATGGTACTTGTCTGAATTAAGCAATTTCAACTCAACTAGTAACTGAGTAACCTATATAACCACACTACTTGCGTGGCATTTCCTTGACACCTATAAATTAAAAAAATAGTCATAGATGCTAAAAATCAAAATAAGGTACAGGCCTAATGTCACATATAGGCACCATGATCAAGAAGAAATCATTTTAAAATGAACTGAAGTGCACCTAGGGATGAATTCTTCAAGGACTCCACAAGAGGGTTTACCTTCATCAATTTTCAAATATTAGAAATGATTGTGAGACAAGTTGTAGGCTCAAGAGGAGACCTACAATGAAAGTTCACTCAGAGATTAAAATTTCTAAGATGTTTTCATCCTCATCATCCGTACATTATTGAAGGGTTAACATGCTGCTTATATCCCTTTTTCTTTCAGCTTTTATCCATCCTCCGTTCAAAACCAAAAATAACATCTTTCTCCACTCCATGATAACCATGTACAAGATTCCTCCCATCAGCCCAATCTCAAGAGAGACATTGAAGTGGCATATACAATGTGCAAACATGCGGCACAGCATGACAATGCAGAAGTCAACAAAATGCCAAATCATGAGCCTAATTGTCGCTTCATCAGTATCATCATCTTAACCCTGTACCTATGCGCGGGGGGGGGGGGTGGGGGGGGGGGGGGTGGTGGTGGTGTGGGGGGGTGGTTGGGGGTTGGTGGTTTAATCATGGGCCTAATCCCATTTTAATATTCAAAGTCCACAACAACATAAAAAATGCAACAAAATGGTGCAAGGCCACAATGGTACTGTAAGGTAGTTGCAAAAGTTATAAACATAAATAACTTAGATTTATTTTATCCATGTATTTTAAATTTTTAGCCAGCTTAGAAGTCTTATTTGGAGGAGGGTTGCATCCTAACCTCATTTTTCTAAGGAATCTTTTGAGGAGAGAATAGTATCATAGAAGTAGTCTTGGCAAATCTTTTTTTAAAAGAAAAAAATGTTAAGTTAAATAAACACTTATAACAGGATATGAATAATAGAGGTTCTCTTTTGAAATATTGAATAAGAAACGAAAACACGTAACTAGATGTGGTTTATGGGTGTGAAATGAAGCCTCCATTTCAGCTAATCAGCATGAAGTCTATGTTGCAAACAAGTGCAAATCTAAAAGGAGAGCAAATTGAAAAGGTCTATTTAATGTTCATGATTCACGATTGATGGTGATCAAGAGGAAATTGTGTGGCTTCTTCAACTCCGAAGACAATAGTGAAAAGGAACATGGAAAAAGTCAAATTTTATAAAATCTTGTGGCACACTACTTACAAATGTATTAAACGCACATCAAGTGTCTGACAAATTATATATATAATATGTGAGCTCAACTTTCATTGTGGGATTGCCACATGGCATCATGAAATAAAGAATCCCTCCAAACTATCTTACATAGCATGTTTCCGAATACATTCTGATTTCCTAATTAAGAGTCCTAACATAGCTCACATATAACTTCCTATCGTTGCAGGACCCATAGAACATACGATCTTCCTAAAATTTCTCTTTTTAGATCGAAGATGCCAAAAAGGGAAGAGCAATGCACGTTATTGAATGGATGATCCCATAATTCTTTGTAACTTATCTCCCAATTTATCTAACATCTCTTCATTCAATAAATCATTCAAAAAAAAAAAAAAATCATATCTTCACGAAACCTTGTTGAGGAACATAATCTCTAAGGCTTTCTAAAAATCATTTACTGAGCTAATGCGGTCTATATCCATTTGTAGAAATATCGATACCCTAGAAAGTAGAAGCAAGTTTCTATGCTACTTGTATCTCAGACAGTTGCATAAGTGCCACCTTGTGGGTCCTATTATTAGGCGGCTAACTTTAGAAATATTATAGAATTAGAGAGGTTTTACCATCTTGTGGGACCCTTTTTGGCTCTCCATGTACGTACAATAAAAGCTTAACATTGGCATCAATAAATTTTACCTCCATTTGATTTTTTTTTAATGGTTACCTCCATTTGATAATTGTGGACCCATGTGCATTGTTCAATGCTCAGGAGTGGGCTCCACCTAAAGAGGAAGTATTGAAAAGTATTTATATTACCTCTAGTAACGCCTTGAGGTTCTGGTGGGAATGATTAGTTAAGGAAATTTAATATGGTATCAGAGTTAACCGGTCATGAGTTCAAATCCTAGGAGAAACGAACTCAGCGCTAAAAATATGTGTTGCTAAAAGTGCACTGACCGGGTTCCACCTGAGGGGGAGTGCGGAGGAGTGGGCTCCAACCGAGGGGGAGTATTGAATAGTATTTATGCAGCCTCTACTAATGCCTCGAGCTTTTGTTAGGAATGGTTAGCTAAGGAAATTTAATAAAAAAGAGGGCATCAAATTTTTAAGGGGATTTGACCGGAAAAATCCCATTAGACTTAGTGTAGAGCAAAAAGGCCTTAAAATATATGAAATGATTGTAGTAGTCCCGGGAGCCCTTTTCGATTCTTTTTTTTTTTTTTTTTTTGCCGAGCGGCGATATCCCCGCTCACTCGTTTACCTTTCCTCTTCCTCTTCCTCTTCCTCCTCCTCATTCCTCCAACTCCTTCTACCTTTACCAACTAATCAATTACCCCTTATATCCAACTTTGATGGCAACGCTCTCGCCGGATCTGAGGTGGTTGCCATAGTAGACCTGTTGTAAGGAATCACCCTGCTCTCTCCAAAACCATGGACCCCTCCAACTTGGAATGAACTGTGCTCGACACTGCTGGAATTGATTGAGAATTGCTGACTTATGAGATGGAGAGAAGACAGAAGCAGCAACCTAGTCTGAGAAACATGGGGATGAAGAAATCTCAGCGGTGAGCAAGTGTCAATTCTCATAGACATCCCAAGTGTATTGTTCGTTCCACCGTGGTGAGCAAGTGTCAGGCACATTTCGGGTGAGAACCCATTTCGATCCATACTTGGCAACACAGTAAGCATCACTACCCCACCCGTCTTTGGCCTTCAATGAAATTAAATTTCACGTGCTCAATACCCCAACTTCTAAAATTCTAATATTGGGATTCCTAAAATGTTTGCTGGGCAGCTAAAGAGCGCTACTGGTACGGTATATGGATTCAGTAAGCACATGGTAGCTGCCTTTGAGACAGAGGCGCATATGAATCTTACTCTCAAATTCTACTTCCTTCTCATAACCTTTGGAAGTAAAAGAAGGTTTTTCAATATTAAACTATTGGGCCTCAATAGGGTTACAGTGATCTAACCTCTTTGTAGCTATGCACATGGGTAGGATCTTCTACCCCAAACTTGGAAATATATTGGATCCTAACCGGCCTTCGACGACGAAAATCAGAAAGTTGTTCAAAGGCTTGGACACAACAAACATGAGCTCCTCATTCCAAACTGGGTTCATAGAGCGATCTGCCCTCGTATACTGAACTTGGTCTCCCAATTGTACCTAGACAGCAGCATAAGGCACCCTACCCTTGTGGGAGGATACTAAGCCTTGGGCCTAGATGAGGTGGAGGCGGAGTTAATAAAGCTTGTGGGGTAATTGGTAGAGATGGAAGGGGTTGGAGGAAGGAGGAGGAGGAGAATAAACGAGTGAGCAGGGATATTGCTGCTTAACTGTGAAGAAGAAAAAAAAACGAGCGGAGATATATAAGTGAGCGGGGATATCGCTGCTCGGCGAAAAAAAAAAAAAAATGAATCGAAAAGGGCCCTTTGGACTACAAAGGTCATTTCATATCTTCTAAAGTCTTTTTGCTCTACAGTGAGTCTAATGGGATTTTTTGGGTCAAATCCCCAATCTTTAATCACAGAACTCCTTGTATGTGTGAATTATATTGTGTTTGTCAAGAATCTCTTTCCTTGTACGTGCATTATGGGACTCTCTAATGCTTTCTATAATCTCTCACCCTTAATATTAATTAATCATAATCCCATAAATTTTTTTAAACCTACTAAATTTTAGCATGTCTAAAAGCTCTCTTAAATATCTTTGCTTCTTTCTTCAAACTTACCAATTTGATCCCATCAATTATAAACCTTATTAAGGAAAGTTTTCACATCAAGTCTCCTAAAATCACCCTTAACCCTTCAGGCTCTTCCACGGTCTCTTCTATTACATCCAATGACCACCATTGAGCTTTACTGGTAACGGACTAATGGAGTAATCCAAGTTGCCTCCTACTGAGGGAGAATTAGACCCTCTTGGCTTCAAAAAAACCTAGCATGGCAATACTCAAGTGTAATAGGTTAGTGATACTTGATTACAGTATATCATCATGGATGTTTAGCTTTGAGATATTAATTTTGTATTCCTTCCTTTTATCATGCAATCTAAGGAGTTTCTTCTTCTTCTTTTTTCCTATTCCTCTTTCAATTTTACAAATAAGTTTTTGCTAATATATTATCCCGCTTTTCATTAGCTCTATTCATAACTTCATTTTCAATTTGAATTTCGAATTCATATACTTCTCTCGAAAAATCTATTAATTTTGATGTTCTTCCCAAATTAACTAAGGAGGTCTACCAAATTACCATACGCACTAAATCCTGATGAGCCTGTCTACTATCATTAAACCTTTTTTCACCTTCCTTTTTCTATTCTATTTGCTCTCTTCTTCGATTTTAGGCTCTTTTATACTATTCTAATTTTGATCTTGATTTTTTTTATTTTCATTATTAGATGATACGTTTGTTTCTTTTAGATTTTTTTATATGTTTTAAAAAACCTCCAAGTTTTAATATAGTCTTAGCTTTTCAGCCTGTGTTGAGCACGGGTGTGCTTTGCTAGTTGGAGATAATAAGCAAAGCCCTACTTACCCCTCAAAAGGTAAAAGAAGATGAAAAATAGGTGAGAATGTCTACATAATATCGCCTTGGCAATTCCGGGAAGAGAATCATTTACACCATTTACCCATATCCCCGTGAAGCAGATTCCAATATTGCATCTTCCTCAAGACGCCAAAAAAAAAAAAGGTAACAGATTAGGAAAAGAACTAAACAACCATCTTTCTTGCAAATAGCTCATGTTGCCAGCGAATACCACCTAACAAATTATGTTAGTGAATTCAAAGTCAAGATTTTTCATACAAACAAAATACATCATGCTTCTCACCCAAAGGAGGACCAAATAATTCCAATATCAGTAATCACATTAACAAGCAAAAATTGACCAAGTACTGGCTAAACTACTGCATTAACTAATTCTCTAAATGCAACCACTGAACAATCAGTTAATCAAGAAAGAAAGGAAGTCCCTTTGCAATACCTGTCTTCCAGCCAGAATGGAACCCGCAGCAACAGCATCAGCAAGCCGCCCGGTGCACCGGAGCACAAGGGAGGGCAGACCAGGTGCAATGTTCCTCCAAGTATCATCCTGAAATGCCCGCTGCAAGTCCGCCACAAACGCGGTCTGCTCGCTCCATTCTCTCACAGCTGTATCCGCAATCCTGAGCTCAATCATCCTCTCCACCAACCACAACAGATCCTTCCCATGGTACACTGCGGTGTGAAGATTTAGCCGCTGGATCGCCTCGGTCTCGTCGTGGTCTCCTCTAAAATCCGGGCTGGAATACTTCTCCAATGACTCCTTCACCTTCTTCAAGCTCAAATCAAACGCCCTATCGAAAACCCGCCGCACCGAATCCCTGGACGGGAAGTCACGCAGCATCTTCGCTACGAACGCCTTCACCCTACCGGAGGAGATGCTGGGGTGGTTTCCGATCGATGCCATTACGAGGCGATTGAGCATTTCCTCGGACGAGTTGCTGCGCGGCGGCAAAACTCTAGCGAGGAGCTCCTGCGCCTCATCGCGGCCGAGGAGAGGGATTAGGCCGAGGACCGCCTTCTCCTCTTCCTCGCTCCACGGGACGGCCTCGAGGAACTGCACGCAGGCTCTGATGCACTCGTCGAAGAGGAGCTCGAGCGCGACGGGGAGGGCGTCGATCGCTGCAGCGGCGCTGACGATCGTGCCCGAGAAGTCGCCCGAGTAGAGGAGGCGGAGGACGGTGAGGTGGGGGTCCATGGAGGGGGCGGAGGAGGGCGGGACGGGGAGAGAGAGGCGGAGGAGGCCGTTGCCTTCGGGTTTCCGGGTCCATCGGTCGGAGAGGAGAGCGGAGAAATACTTGGAGCGGCGGAGGACGGAGGAGTGGAGGTAGAGGTCGAGGGCGGGCGTGTCGGAGGGGGGATCCGGGGGGTTGTCGAAGGGGGAGGGATCGAAGTATAGGCGGAGGAGGACGTCGGCGGAGTGGGGGTCGTTGAAGCCAGCGGCGGAGGGCCGGAGGAGGCCTAGCGTTTTGGAGGATTCCGTTAGGGTTCCGTCGGGTTTGGGGCCATCGTGGTCGGGGAAGGAGGAGAGACGCGTGCTGCTTCCGACGCGCTGTCTCTTCTTTTGAGCTCCTGATATCATTTCTCAGACGAAACAAACGACAGAGAGAGAGAGAGAGAGAGATCTAACGACTGGAGGAAGGAAGAAACTGTTTGATAGATAAACTTGGAAAGATGGTGATATTGAGATCCAAATGGAGCTTATCCAGAAGAATAGAGAAGAACTGGGGAGGGTGGGGGTGTCATGGGTCGGGTCTAGAAGTTTTTGAACTCATGGAAGTTGGGTTCTAAACGGGTATTTGAAAATTTTGACTCTAAAATAATCGGGTGTAAAATACATTTAAGATTCCAATTCATAAATGAGTCCGAGCTGTTAGAATTTTTGTATATTGCAATTTGATGGATGTATTTTCATATTAGCGTCATTTGAATTGATACTTACATTGTTTTAGAAAATCTAGAAATCTTGATTTTCACACATGCATTGTTTTAGAAAATCTTGAAATCTTGATTTTCACACATGCATTGTTTTAGAAAATCTTGAAATCTTGATTTTCACACATGCATTGTTTTAGAATATCTTGAAATCTTGATTTTCACATGCATTGGTTTCTAAACTTGAAGATATATTGATTTTTGCATGATTTGTTTTTAATCTTGGATGCAATTGATTTTGTAAAGGAGTTTTAGAAATCAAGCTAGCCTATGGTTTAAATCTTTCAAATCTTTTTAAACTTTTTGTGTCTCATGTTTTTAACCCTCTTAGTGTGATTTAAAACATGATTCCATGCTTGGTTCAGTGGCCCCAAAAGTTCCCTCATGAGAAACTTTGAAAAATATACAAAATATGCATTTTACGGAATTTGGGTCCCCAGGCTCGGTCGACCCGCAGTGGGCCCGGTCGACCGGCCCAACAGGGACCTGGTCGACCGAGCCCAAGCAGGTCGACCGGGAAAGAGCCGTTGGGGCTCCTGTCAACGGTCTATTTTTTGACCGTTGTGAAGGCCAGGTCGACCGGGGAAGGGCCAGGTCGACCGGGAAAGAGCCGTTGGGCACTTTTTGGCTATAAATAGTGGTTCATTCCTTTGAAAAATTTGAGGATTTTTAGACCTTCCTTGAGAGGTTTTGAGGCAAATCAAAGGGAAATGAACTAAGGGATGAAAGGGGTCATTAGGAAAGCTAAAGCTTGGATTAATGAGTTAAATCATCAAGTAAGCTCTACTTTCCTAATCATATGTTTTCATGCTTTACCTTTTTATTGGTAAATCTTTTGTAGCTGATAAACTATGATTTGTTGTGTCCTTAACATGTTTTATGTTTTGAATTGATCTATTGTTTTGGATGCATCACCATTTTATTCAATCCAAGTAGTACTTTATTTGGTAAATCTAAGTAGATCATGTTAATGAAAGAATCTTTGAAATTATATGTAACATGATTCCTATACTTTGTTGAATCTATGGTTGTTGTTTTCCATCATAAGAAAATCTCTTTTAAATATATCTTATGTTTTGGATTCAACATCTTTACAATTCATATGTAACTTTGTTTTAAAGCTTCACAACTTGCTTTGCTTTAATAGGTATATCATTTTCAAGTTGTATTTATAATTACATATGATTTGTCCCCTAATTTCAATCAAATCTATTTTTATGTTTTATGAGCTACATTGTTGATTTGATTGACATCCCTATGCATCACATGTTTAGAGCTAATTAATTTCATACAACTTGTGAATCTTTGATATCATTAACAATTTGTTACTTTTAACATGTGACTTGCATTCTTTCCTCAATCATAAATGTTTTTATGAGCTAAAACTTTCAAAAGCCTTAGGCATACATTTATGAGCTTTCATTTTCAAAATGATTGAGGACATCACACACACACATCATGAGCATACATCTTTGCATTCATTTAGTGTTTGTGTGAGTTAGATTTTCATTTTCATATCCGCCTATATTTAAAGGCAAATGTAATGAGCTTAATTGAATCTCCATCAAGTGTATTTTAGACACTAATTAGAGAGATAATCAACCTTGTGGTTGAAGAGGTTATTGCTTAGCCTAAGAAAAGCATAATGTAGAGGTTATTGCTTAGTATTGAAAAACATATTGTAAAGGTTATTGCTTAGCCTATTGAAAAACATAAATAGTGAAAATCCGGTGGGGTGTTGGATCACAAGCCGGTAGTGGATGTAAGCATTGAGGCCGAACCACTATAAATCCTTGTGTGATGGTGTAACGCCCCAATTCCGGATACCGATATACTCGCTCGATTACCCGAAATTGGCGCGCTACTTCCCGGAAAATCCGAGAACTTCCAAGATCGTAGGCCGCAGTGAGGTCCAATTTAAAACTTTTTGAACCAAATAACATTCAATGGTTAAAACTTGCGGAAGCATAACATTTAAATAGAGCGGAAGCAATAGGTATCATGTATATATAAAGTAAGAGCAAGACTGCAGTCTACTTTGTAAATGGTTCAATGTTAATAAAAAGTTATACATTGTGTTCTACCCCCAACTCACTACAAAAAGCACTCAAACCCAAAACAAATAGTATCTCTCAAAACCCCTGTGGATACTCGTCTCCGCCCTCCGGCTCGACGTCCGTGTCGGCCGGGCCCCAAGCGTACTCTCCGGCTACAGGTGCCTCCACGAGGGCTAATGCGTCGTCATGGATCTCTGAGTCAAGGCCTAAGCACCATAGAATGGGTCAGATCTAAACGATCTGGCAAGATACAGCATACTACTAACATAGCATATATATATCAAAGGAATTAAAGACAGGTACATAATTTAAATGAATAACAAGGAAAGAGAACTAGGCAATCGTGCATTTAAATCATAAGGAACCAATATAAAAGAAATCAACTAAACTACTACACAAGGTGGCACATTCACACGAGCTGGAATACCGCGGGATATTATGCCGCGGCCCTCCCATACTGAACACAGTCGCGGTGGGGAATCTAACCAGGGAATAACTAATCCCGAATATCACTCATCAACTCATCATCTCATCACTCCAGATCGGCACGGCATGACACCTTGCCGTCTTAACCACACAGCTCATCATGATAGCTCCTCAATACTCAACTAGCTCCTACCGAGGATGATCAGTCCACCGGCTGAGCTTAAATCAACCGAGTGAATGTTCATGCCGACTCGAGAATAACTCTAAGGTCTGTGTCTGTCTAGGCTTTGCCTTGCGTGAGCAAGGTCCTAACAATATCCCTAAGAGGTCCAAACATCTCAACACAGTCTCTGGATCTCATTCAATGTCCAGGCCTACTCGTTGGATCCATACCAAGGCCCATCAGTACATGGCCTGGTCTAAAACTGTCCAAACGAGGCAACTAATCCACTATTACTGATAAACAGTTCCATTTCAATCCATATAACTTAACAGTCCAATAGAAACTACCTCTTCAAGCTAAAGGGTTCATATCACCACACTTAGGCCCATTAAGGGCCCGCCTAGACACAGACACGGGTCAATGATCTCCGAAATCACACCATCGGGTCACCTCTAGATACCCTAGGTTCAGGTCTTCCAATTATGTTTAATTAATAGTAAACAACTAATCTAAAGATCTAAGATTGACTGAATAATAATAAAGAAGTATGAACTTCATCATAGGAATCAATAGGGAAGAACAACAGTCCAATCCTAGGTAAATGGGCCACTTCAGGTTCGGGTCTATCTCCGGTAATTCGATCTCTAAACAATGTCATTAATGCCATAAAAGACTGTATTTGGTGCTTAGTTGGTTAAGGGCATTGTTGACAACTTTTTAGAGGTCGAATCATCTTAGATTATCAACCAAAACTCTAAATAGTGGTCCCCGCGAGTCAAGGTTGAGCCACACCATTGACTCGGGCTTAGATCACTGATAAACGTTCATTTGGATGGTCAATGGGCCCCACAACTGATCACATCTACTAAATGTTGAAAACTGGATAATCAAGGTTATCCAGGTGAACCTGACGGGTTGTGAGCTCGGTTGATTTCCTGGCCTGGAAGATCAACCGAGTGCACTGGCTAATCTAAATCAGGCTTCCTGGACAACTCAATTCATTTCTATAGGCTTACAGCGTATCCGGTCAAACAACCTGGCCTGGATGATTGATCGCATACTCTGAACACCTTAGAAAGATTTGATGATCCAGCTTTAAACATTATCTAAAGTAAATCTTAAGTATCAAGTCCATTTGGGTGTAAGGAGTCTGTGTTTTGATTGAAGAACCAACTTTCAGTCACTTCCTGCACAAACAGCGTGAATCGGGTCAACCGGTGCGAGACCAGGTCAACCCGACTATTTGAAATGAAATTTGTGCAAGAAATGGCTAAGGGCCAGTTTTCCAAGAAATCTCAGTGTGGCCGGTTAACCGGCCTGCATAGTCCGGTTAACCGGCTGCATTGCAGCACTTCCTGCAGAAGAAATAACTGGGAGCTGCCATTTCTGCAATTTTAGTGTGGCCGGTTGACCGGCCTGCAAAGCCCGGTTAACCGGCTACACTGCCGGTTAACCAACCGGTTAACCGGTTACACGAAACTGGGACAAAACCCAGTTTCTGCAGTCACTCTGTTTTGGCTCCATTTCCACCCAAACTACTTCCAATCCCTTCCAAACTTCACCAACACCACCCTAAACATAAAATGACTCCATAACCATCCATTAAACTACCTTATGGCCCACTGATCTTCCAAATGGGGGGTGAAAACCCCCATCCATCAGTGACCTTTCCATCCACAGACACAAACAGAGCTCAATGTAGAAATCTAAGACTAAATGAAGCATAAACATGAAATGGAACTACTGAATCATGAAATCAAACACATATCCTAAGTTATTAGTATGATGTACTTGCCTCTTTAGTGTTTGAGAAGGTTGTAGAGAAGAAGTAGAGCTATATAAAAGAGGGAAAAGGCCCAGTCCAGCAGAACAGAGGAGAGGGGAAGAAGAAGATGAACACCCAGCTGCTGTAGTAGTGTAGCAGTAGTTCCAAAACAGTCCCAGCACCACTGAAATGGTCCTAGCTCAAAGGAGAAGAAGTAATATGGCAGCTGCAGCTCCTTTAATAAATTCCAGCAGTGAAGAAGAAGGAGAAGATGACTTTGCAGCAGCTCTGGAAATGGGTTCCAGTAGTAGCAGATAGCTTGGAAAATTCCCAGTTCAAACAGAGAGGAGAAGGAGAAGGGAAATAAGAAGATGAAGGAGAAGATGATCACCCTGCTGCTGCTCTTAGGACAATCCAGCAACAGTCACAGCTGTAGAGCCTTGGAGAAAATGAAATGAGAAGGGAAGATGGGGTGATATCAGTAGCTCCTGGAAAAATTCCAGCAGAGTAACAGTAGAGAAATGAAGAGAAGGAGATGAAGAAAGTGATGGAGTGGCTGGAGCAGTAGCTGGAAACGAAGAAGACAGCAGCAGAGCTTCAAGGTGGATTTTCCAGCACGGCAGGGGAGATGGAGATGTGGCTGCTCCAGCTGAAGTGAAGAAGAGGAAGATCACAGCCGTATGATGTGGTTCCAGCAGATCAGAAACGAAGGAGGAGTAGTGGAAGAAGACAGCTACAGCAGCTTTGTGGAAATGAGATGGGAAGGAAGATGACAGTGGCTATCTCTTGCTCCAACGTAGGGGAGGAAATTGAAATGGCAGTTGGGTGGCTGGAGGTTATCTTGGGATGGGGGCTGAAGGTCTCCTTGGGATGGGGGCTGAGATTAGGGTTTAGGGCTTATTGCAAATGTTAAGAGAGGTTTTATATAGGATTAGTGGAGTGACTAATGACCATGATACCCTTAGGGTTTAGTGAGATTAGGGTTAGGGTTTGGGGTAGGTTGGTCATTAGGTTAGGAAGTTTCTAGAAAGTACCTTTAGCTTACACTAACCCTCCTAATTAACTTAATTAATTAGACTCTACTAACTAAGCCTAAGATTAACACAACACCCCACTTAATTAAAAACACTAACCCACTAAGTTAACCTAACTAACTTAGGAAATCTAACTAGTCCATCTAATTAGCCCCAAATAAACTCAATTAAAACAGTAATTAACAATGATTAGCCATAATTAGCAAGGATTAGCAATAATTAGCGAAGATTAGCGAAGATTAGTAAAGATTAACATAATTAAACAATAATTAACATAAGTTAGAGTTAATTAGTCTATAAAATAGCCCTTAGAGGGCCCACCAAGGGTGGGACCTCACAGATGGTGCTTGCTTTGTGGTGATTGTTTTGATTAAGCTTCCGCATTATATTTGTAATCATCACTTGTGACTAGTTTAAGTTAAAGAAGTTAAAATTGGTCATAATTGAAGCTCACCCTATTCACCCCCCGCTCTAGGGTTCGGATCCCCGGACTTTCACGAGCATATAACTCAATTTAAGTTTCAATTAATAAACAAGCTTGATTTCAGATCCATATAGGTCTCGATCAAATACCTAGCATATAAGTCTTTAATATTATAAGTTGTAACTCAAAATCTACTTTTTATATACGTTTCATGTATAGTATTGAAAGTAGTAGACTTGGTACAATGTTGTAAGTTGAATGATATATTTATTTAAAAAATAAATAAATAAATAACCAAAGAGAAGTTAGAGTGGATTTGGAAACTAGATCCTAATCCTATAGCGGATTTGGATTTTCTTATGGAACCAGGTATGGAATCAATAAAATAGGTTTTAAGTAAAAATAAAAACCAAAACCATTATTTAGAAACAGGTCCGAATTTGAGCCCAATATGATTTTAACCGTCGCATTTGCAACCCTAAATGGAAGTTCAATTGATGGGCTGAGCAAGGGCTTTTAGAAACTAAAATGGCCCAGTCTCATGGGCCATGGGCCTAGTAACACAACTCAAATTCAACCCGGTTGTGGGCCTCGGTTTTTTCTAGAAAAATGCAGGACAAGGACATTGAGGCCCGGGGGATTAGGTCAGGGAGAATGTGCTTGAGTTTGATTAAGTATGATTTGAACGACTTGTTCTTACATTTGATGGGCGGTGGTCGAATAATGAAGGGCTTAAGTTTGATGGATTTGGCATTGGGTTAAATGGTCCAATTTATGTTGCATATGATGGACATGTGTTTGGATTTATGGGTCATTGCGTAGTAAACCTGAGTTTGAGTTTGATGCGCCAATGCCTTGTGGAGTTGCGTTTGGGCTTGATCGGGATACATAAGTTGATATGGGCTTGGGTTTGGTGGACCATGTCTAATAGAGTAAGCCTTGGATTTGATGCGTAAGGGCTCGATGATCTAGTGCTTGGGTTTGTTGAACTTGAACATATGTCTTGTAAATCTGGGTTTTGTTGGACCTGGGTCTTATGGTTAGGTTTGGTTGATTAGGGTTCACTTTGATAGGGCTAAACATGTGTTGGGGTTCGATGGACCTCTTTCTTGGGTTTTATCATTCATGGGTGTGTTATTTGTACATGGGCCCTATGGGCCCAGGCTTATAATGCCTATACGGCTAAGCCTTTGGCAATTACAAGTTGCTCCGGCGGGCCTGTACAACTTTGGTAGAGCAAGTGATTATGATGACATGATGGCATCAAAAACCTAAATGTTGTGTTTGGTCCAAATCTTTAAGTATAACAACATTGTTCGAATTTCACTCCAATCTCATTGATATTTACATAAATATATTTTCCTACACAATCAATTTAATGGAAATAGAGGTGTTCATGTGTGATTGGGTATTATATTTGAAATGAAATTTGATACATTTCCCAAATAGAGGAGTTCATGTGGGATGAGCAAATTTGATCATGCAAAAGCCAAACCTGCACAACGTAAATCAGGTTTTAACGGCCATCAACATGCACCGAGGGAAACATGAGATCATTTTTCTTATAATTTATCTTTTTTATTTTTTAATAAACAATAACCTCAAGGGGTTGACCGAGTGGTCAGGACCACACTTCCTCCCTCTTTCGAAATTAGAGATCTTGTTATTGACCCCCGGTTCTCCCTTCTTCAGGAATCGAACGTTGAGTCCACTAGTGCTACCACCTTGGGGCCATAGGGTTGTTTACACGGCTTTTCTCTAAACCGGGAGGGATTAGTCCAGCCCAAAAGATTGGAAACTCTCCAATACCAAAAAAAAAAATGAACAATCATTTTACAGCCATAGAATGTAGTATGATAACTTTCCAATGAGCCCATTTTCATGAAAAATGTAATTACCTTTAATTTCATGAAAATATAATTACACTACATAAATGTTTTTGCCTCTCTTAATAGTATGCCTTTTTTCACGTGTGAGTGCCACATAAGCCCGCACTGATAGGAACCAAGTCCAACTGCACTGTCTGCACAATAAAGGCTGAGTCGTTGGCCCACACAAGCTAAACCTTTGAGTTAGACATGTGAGCCTAATTGCAAATAAATTAGGAAAGTGAATAAAATGATTGTCCATTGAGTAAGAGTTTCATAGGATTAGATATCTTTCCCAATTAAGTAGTAGGAATTTTTTGAGTAATTCTTTCGTGATATTTCCTTCATTTAATCGAGATCTTTTTTATTTTCTTTCTATCTATATAAAGCCAGCAATGACTATTTAGTAAGAGAAGAATAATAAGAGAGGTATCAAAAATTATCTCCAAGGCACAAGGAGGTCTAATACATCCTCAAATCCTTACAATTTCATTTTAAGGAGATAGTTCATCCTTGAATTTGGACGATTTCATTTCTCATTCTACTCAGTTCATATCAAATGCACTCATAATTGAGTGGTGTTCCACTTTCCCTATTGGAATTCTAAGAACTCCTATTTGAGGAATTTTTGAATTTCCTAACATAGTGAAATTCATGGATGCACTTTTGTGCTTGAGCATTTGGAAACTCCACAAAAGACTTCAAGGGGCTCAAAATTTTAAAATTCTACCATGGCATTTAAGATCTTATAGGTCATTCGTATTTTAAAATTCTTATGAAAGAAACACAACATTTGCAAATGCCAGGAGAAAAGTCCACGTCCAAAAAATCTCAAAACCACCAATTCTTATTAAAAATTATAGTAAAGAAACAAGCTGTTTGTGACTCTCATACGAGAACGTAACCCTCTAACAGTAATTACTTCTCCCAGCCCAAAAAAATGATTAAATAAATAAAAATCCTCTCGTAATGAATAAATTTTGTGTGGCTTCACACCAATGATAGATGTGAAAACCCGATGTAAATAACTCCAATTCAATGATACTGACCACCAGTTGAATCTGAAAGTTGGGCATTATATTCTAGCCTTCTTCTATTGATGAATATATGAATGGTCATAGGCGTGTGTAATAAATACAAGTTCCACGCACTCCACCCCCACAGGCACAGAGACAATACTGTAGTTACTGAATGTAGAGTTTTATTATGGGGAAGAAACAGAGAAACATCAGAAAGATATAAATGTCATTGATTCCCCTACTAACCAACTAACCAGAAAATTCATCAATGTCTTTCGGTTGCTGTTTCTCTATCAACATTGAAAACATTTTAAAAGGAAAATCAAACACTGAAGTTGTCTGTATATTTACCTTGGTTCACCTCCTATTACCTACTCAACTTTAACCCCAAAAGATTGGCCGAGTGGTCAGGACCACAGTTCCTCCCTCTTCTCGAGCTAAAAGGTCTTGGTATCGACTCCCAGTTCCTCTTTCTTCAGGAATCGAAAATTGAGTCAACCAGTGCTACCACCTTGGGGCCACAGGGTGTTTACCCGGCTTCCCTCTATGATCGGAATGATTAGTCCAGTTCAAAGGGCTGGGAACCCTCCGATAGCTTGAAAAAAAAAAAAAACTACTCAACTTGTGGCGTAAATGGGTCAGTTTTGGGTTCTCTAATTTGACCTCACATGGGAGTCCAAGCCTCCAAACTTGGATCAGGTCAGATACAAAACTGCACGTCCTAACCCAACAAAAAGTAAAATATGGGCTGGTCATGTTCAAGTTCCTGTCAGCTAGGGCATAGATTGTAATCAACGTACAATTTGGGCAGGTTTGGGTAACCAAGTTCGATTCAGTTTGCCAAGTTATACAAATAAAACAAATGCTACACCAAGTACACACTTTTTAAAATTTTCATCAAACCAAGCAACCGGGTCATTCTACCCAGCCTGAGTCAACACTTGCATTTGTATAGGAAATCATAATTCTGTATATATAGGTTTGGCTTCGAGTTTGTCAAAACTCAATTAGGGTCGGATTCAAATTGAGATAATACCGGATCTTACCTGTCGAGTTGAACTGTGGGTCAAAAACCACCTGAATTCACCATTTGCATTGGAGAAGGCATCGAGTCAGATAATGGTGTGAGCTAGACCCGTATTCACTGTGGTCAAACCTGTTTGACTCATGGACTCGGGGATCTATTGTGTCAACCCGCCCTCACTACGATCATTCCAATCAAAGTTTTTAATTATGCTGGAGCCTGATTATATATTAATCCGTCCTTGTTCGAACTTCGGATCCATGATAATAACAAAAGTGATTACATGCATGAAGAGCTGACATTAGAAGCTCGAGTTGCCGGCTACTTGGAATTCCCTCTTTAAATGAAACTGCAATACTGCATGCAACCCCCTGATAAAGGTTTTTAAAATGAGTCATCTAAATGTAGGGAAAAGTATGTTTTATATGCATAATATTTTTTTGCGCCTAAGAGAGGAAATGTGCATCTAACCCTCCCCCCTCAGACTTTCTATTTCCTCAGAAGAGGAGACCCACATTCCTCAGGGCCGGTCAAGACAATTCGAGGCCTAAAGCGATAATTTTAATTGACGCATTTTCTATGTTTTAATATTATTATAAATATTTTATTTAAAATTTATTATTCTTTTCGTTTTCATGATGCAAAATTACTAATTAGATTTTTATATTCAAGTTTTGCTAACCTATCTTAAGTCCACTTCCAAAACCAACATGAAAATTTGGGGCCCATCCCCAAAACTCACATGGAGATCTTGGGTCACAAAATCCAACTACCTATTAGGCTCCAACCCCCAAAACAAAAATCTTGAGCCTACTACTAGTGAGGCTCAAAGCATTTTCACCTGCGCACGATGCGCATACACACCATGAGTTAGGACCATTCAAGATGGACTTCAGAGGTGTGCCCCACGTATTGGGTGCTCCAGATGTATGATGCTCATATGCACTGTGGGCATGTGAGTAAATTCCAGCAAGGGGGGCATTGTTTATCATTTTAAGATCTATTATTAGGGTTGAAATCTCAATATATAGATCTATTACAACCACTTCATAGATCAAATATGAATGGACAAATATTGAAATAGGATACACAAAAATAAAGAGAAAGGCTTTTGAAGCAAGTTCATGATTGAATGTATGGTTGAGATTTGATATACATGGACTGCTAGAAATATAACGGTGTGTTAAAATCAATTGGACTCCTAGTAATATAAATATAAAAGGCAGATTCGAAAATATAATTGGCCATAGATGACACTTTAAGGCCCCATGAAAATCTTGGTCGTATATTCTTAATAGAGAGTTGTTATGGGCCTTATATTTTGGGGATAAAAAAATGGATGGTAGTTGACAAGTTTGATTTTTTAGAATTTCAAAAGATGTCAGCTGCTATTATGGGGCATTTTGTTCGGCCTAAAGCAATGACTTTGTTGGCCTTATGGTACAGCCGGCCTTGACATTTCTCTCCCATGAATTACCAAAACAAGCCTTGAAACTTATTAGGGGTAATTTGTTTGCACTCATTTGCCTATGTAAATGATGCACATAGGTAATAGTAATGTATGATGACATTTGTTTGCACTCCTTTATGTATGTGAATTTGTTATGAAATTGATCTTGTTTAGATACCATCTTCACACTTTATTTTATGCAATTAAAATAAGAACTTGGGTGCTGTTACATGCTCTCTCTCTCTCTCTCTCTCTCTCTCTCTCTCTCTCTCCTTGTTTACACATGTAAAATATGAAAATGACCATATTTACACAACTTCTTCGTAATTTATTTTATACAATTAGAATGAAAAAAAATATATTAAAATTAAATTATGTATGATCAGTCTGAAGTAGTCATACCATACTTAGAAAAAAATTAGTAAGGGTGACTAAATAGGTTTGCTAGAGATTTAGGTTAGTTTGAATTTTGAAAAATCTTAGATAAAAGCTTTAGGGCATGTTTGTGTACAAGCCTTTTCCACGGAACGAAGAATTTGCTATGTCAGCAAAATCCATTGTAAATGAATACCATAGAAATAGATTTCAGTTGAAGTTGGAAATACATGTTTGGTGTAATTTTTTTTTCCTCAATGAATTGGTGCTTTTTGTGTTTGGTGCGGCTGTGGATTCCTTGGTTTGAAGGACTTTTCAACCCAAACATGATATTGAGTCCCACCAAAGCCATTGATTAAGTCCCACCACATCTTTGTCCAACCATGATCTTGATTCCCACCAAATCCATCAATTGAGTCCCACCACATCTCTGTTCAGCCATGATCTTGAATGCCACCAAATGAGTCCCACCACATCCTTACTTATATGCCCAGCCACATTTCTGCCTGGACCCCAATTGAGTCCTACTACACAACCCATCATAATCTATCATCATCACCTCCTCATCATCAACTTGGCCATCATCATGATCGTCCTTGGATTAAGCCCTCGTCACACCGAAGCCGTAAATCAGCAAATCGCCCCTCCCAGCCATCATGCCCCAAAACCATCAACCGACCACCCCTCAACCTGAACCACCACCAGCCCCAACTGCAAATCCCCACCCACCTAGCTCAAATTCAAGAACGAGAGAGATCATCCTATTCCCAAACCTAATTGCTCCAATCCAAGAACGAGAGAGATCATCCCATTCCCGAACTTAACTCCAACAACAAGATAATATTCCACCTAATTCAAATCTCCATTCCCAAACCTAACTGCAACCCACAACCCATCACCAAGTCAAATACCATTTTCCTGTAAAAAAAAAGAGAGATCAGAAACCCTTTTTTTTTTTTTTTTTTTGTCTCAATAGGTCAAGGTATAAACCTTCCATCTCTGTTAGTGCTCCGATCAGAAGTTGTGGCCCAACAAGAATCGGATCTGAATCTCTCTTGTTGCGCATCGGATCATAAGTGGAGATCGCTTGAGATGATGGCGATCGAGATAGAAATCACCAGAGCATGACAATTTGGTTTTTTTATTTGATTTAGAAGAACAGTGAAGAAAAGTGCTTTATATAGCAGAGGGGGTTTTCTGCGGAACTGGAAGTCCGACACCGCCCATCGGAACGGCAATTCCGACCTTGACAATGAAAAGTCTGACATGGCCGGAAAACCATTTCCGCACCAAATGTGTGAAACACTCCATTTTCTCAGAAAAGGGATACCTATTCCATGAAAATGAGTTACACATGCCCTTAATGTATTCACATGTTATGCTAGAATGAATGCTGGGATAAATTTATGGGAACACGTCTATATTTCAAACTGTTTCTGGAAGACCCCGCGGGAAGACATATCATGTGTCGCATGTGGCCACCCATTGAAAACAGCTGTTGATACTCTATTGCTGTTGGTACTTTAGTAAATATTACAATGAATAAGGGTATCCTCTTTGCACAGTGCATCAAACAGTGGAACTGTGTACTAGGTTTCGTTTTCAAGCGTCAGGTTCCATTTCCTGGGACCAGCTTACAAGAACACGAATGGTAGTGGCCTTTGTCCTAATTTGAGCCCTTACATCTGTTGAACTCAACCTCCATTTTTCTTTTTAAATTGTTATAATTGTAGTCGAGCCCTCGTCTTTATCATAAAATAATTTTTACAGCTGAATATGGTATAATATCCTACAAATGTTATCAAAGCCTGGTGGGTCACGTATTCGAGTCAAGGGACACGCGTTTTGTGAGTTGCGCAGCAGGAGTCGTGCTGGGTGCACCGTTGAGAGAGGGATTGCTGAGATCAACGTCCACTCTCTCTCTCCTGAGCAGTCATAATTGTGGTTGAGCCCTCGCCCTCACCATAAAATCGTTGTTGTACCGTTTTCCATCATCAATAGATTTTGGGATAAGTAGTAGCTCAATAGGGTGTAAGATCCTACAACATCAATGCTCCACAGCCAACTAAGACCACACTCATACCCAGTAACCCATATATTGCATATTCAACCAATGTACCCCTACCAAACATATCCTATCCCATTCATTCTCTATCCTTGATCGTCTATCTTAAAGCAAACACTCCTCCTAAGAAGGATTGGTTTGTGCACATGATATATAAAAACTATCCCAGCATGAGATACAGGTAGGGCTTATCTTTTGAGCAGCTCCATTTTTCAACAAGTGAGCCCTGCAATAGAGTTCCACTCTTCTTAAACATTAACTTAGTTGCAAGTGGAAAGCAAGATGGGAGAAAGGAGGTGAGGATGGTTAAGGACTTGTTCGTATGACCAAAGGATTTAACTTTTTGTGGATTTCTGTTTATATGGAGAGTAACTTTGCATTTCCCACCCCATTCATAGGAAACCAAGTTAAAATCCTATCTGTTGAGGAAAATCAGTCACTTCTTTTTCTTTCTTTTTTTCTATAAACAAAAAGATTGGCACCAAATAGAACCGTGGGTGGCAAAAAAGGCAGAACAATTTTTCTTTTCACAAAATCCTCTTATCGCACACCTTATCACCCCCCTATTTCATCTCTTAGCATTTCCTTCCTCTCTCTTCTAGTGATGGCATGTTGGCAATGAGTCGACTCTAGGTGGAATCATGCAGCCATATCCAGACCAAATACTAAAAATGTCATCGTTTCTAATTCAAGTCTTAGTTCAAGTTGGGTCTCAATCATAGGACCCATAGTCCCATACCACAAGGGTTTGGATTTGCATCCGGGCTGGTGGGAGAGGGTTGAATTTGTTAGCTAGGGACCACATTTTGTAGGCACTTTGGGAGGCAGACACCACCCTCCACATTCAAGTGAACCCATTACCCAAAATTCTCAGTTAGATAGGGTTAGTTGGAGTCTCCTGGCACGCGTGTTTGATTCATCTTCCAGATTTTAGTTGTAGTTCCCAGAGCCATGAAACTCACTAGTTTCTTAGCGCAGGAGGCTGGCCTACTTTCATTTTTTCTAATACGATGGTGGTGCTGCACCCAACCCTATAAATCTACCAATTGAACCCACCTTTGCTCTAATATGTTAGCTCTAATATGTTAGGCCCATGGTTAAAGTTCGGGCTAAAAAATTAGGACTAACATGGTTTGGGCCTGAACAAATTTTGGCTTGGCTGGAGACATCCCACTGCATGTCCCTGAAAATCACTCATTAGATCTAGTCCTTTAGACAAGTAATGGATCCTAATTAGTTTCAGTAAGTACCAAATGTTCATTGGATTTTTTTGGCAGGTAATCTCAGGTGTAGGAGGCAAGGCTGCAAGGACCAAAGGGGACTAATTAAGGCTAATACAATCCTGCCCAAGGGGCCATTATGCTGCCCATATAGATAAAAAGCAATTTGTGGGGTGATAAATCTTCCACATTAATTGAAGTTAAGGGAGAGCTCACTATCCCTTACACTGATAGGATGACTAACAACCTCCAAAGACTTAATTTATTTTATCATATCTAATCTACAAACCATTATTTAATTGATGAGCCTGGAAGACAACAACAACATACTGCTCATCTAATCATTTAGTATGTTTGTTAATCCAAATAGTAAAGTAATCATATTTTGTTCCCCAACGTTCAACAGCTTGGTTAGCCAAACTCATGAACATGTCTACGCGGGTTAGGCCAACAGGTCAAACAAAAGAAAGAGGAGTCCAGCGCCTCAAAGAGTTTACTTGGAGAAATCTTACCATAAAAGGAGTAGAACTCAAATTGGGGGTTACATATTGAAAATCTAAGCCACTTAAAACTAACGCCTTTCCAATGTATTGGATGTTTTCAAATTTTAATTTAATGACAGTTGGTCCCACTATAGAATTGAGCATATGATTGTTAATGTAATTAACATAACCTCTTATACTATTAATCATGTTAATTATAATGGTGGAGCCATTGTTATTGGAGAAATCCCATACACATTGAGTGTGTTCGTTCTAAGCTAGCACTTCAAGATTTCTTTATGGTGGGTATTATTAATGTAGAGTTTCTCTCTTTCAACTTTGAATTTCTTTATAAAATAAATGATGGATCAGTCATAAGAGATCTCCATTTCCATAGGTACAATCATGGATCAATCGTCAATTGTCACCAATTATTGCCTGTTAGTTAGAGACTTTGGTAGTGTTGTACATGTGCATAAGTGAAAACTTGCATGCACAATCAACCATAGAAAGCAAGTACAAAAAGGACAAATCACACAAATGACTTATTTGGTTCAACAATGTTCCTACATCCACACCCAAAGGGAACTCTCAATTTCTTGACACTATTGGTCTAAGGTTCACAAGTTGCATTATATATAACATCATCTTTATTAAGCCTTAAACAAAGTTTCGACAATTATCAAAACACCATAATCCGAAACCTGGTCCGGGCTCAACCCAATGAACAAATCCAATTGAGTGAAGAATACAAAAATTAAACCCAATATATAGTATGTAAATGTCTATGTGAGAATTTCCTAGAGAAAATAATAATGCTTCAATGAATTCTCCATGTCAAGACAAGCCGATAAAAACTTGAAAGAGAAATATGTGAATTAGGAATGGGAAAAAAATAATGTCATCAAATAGCTAAACATCTTATAAGAAACCGTAAAAACTAATTAACAGTCAACTTTTATAACATCCATGGTTTGAGAGTATTGCATTGTTCTCATCAATGGAATGGTAATAGCGATGATATAAAAGTAGATAGTAGAAGGTCCAAACATATATACGAAGCTCTATCAAATTCATTATTGGATTTTCTCCACAGCTAATTTTGTGGAGAATGCTATGCATTTGGTGGTTCCATGAACTGGCTAGCTAGGTGCACCTGAATAGCATCAAGATAAGGTTTTATTCAGCAAAAGCGTATTGCAATAGTGTTCGTGATCTTTGCAATTCCTAGATGAAACGTGTTTTTAGGAGTAGCTTGCGTAGGCCCAGGACAACCAATTCAAAGACAGATCCTATAATGTCGAAAAAAGGATTTAGTCTATGCATAGCACTAAAAAGCTTTGAAACAAATCATTCCTCTTAGGGTTGCTTCATGCATGGTCAACTATAACAGCTAACAACCATTGGGCCAACAGATGTGGCATAACCTTTTAACAAAACAACGAGGGTGTGGGCCTCCTTTCTAACCTCTATCAATCAATGTTTAAGGATGTAAAGATCCCATGCATCATTAATAAAAGGTTCAAATATAAGTTTAATTATACTTGCCAAAACTATGGAAGTCGTTGGTTTAATGGGCTTTAGAGATTTAAGGGCGCAGGCTTTAGGAAATAAAATCCAAAGTAATCACATAAAAACATCAACTTTATATGCGACAACTATTAATGCTTGGACAGTGCATGTCAACACCAGGTTGGAAGGCAACTTTTGTTTGGAGCTCACATTCCATCGATGTAATCCTTTTGTGATACACATCCTCATGCAGGAGTAGATCTTACTATAAAATTAATCATATTTTTAAAAACATGATTTCACATGCTCAATTTTATGGGAAAACCGACTTTCATTGCGCTAAAATTTAAAGATATTTGACACCCATAAATGAGGTCATTGTTCATTTTTGAGCTGCTCAATTTTTCAGTTGGTAATGCCTCAACTGTGGGGTTTGACTGTTCCACGCATGGGAAGAGTCACACAGATCCAGAGTCTGTGGACCCAGCAAGATGATACTTGAACATCCTCAACCTCCCACGTGCATGGTGGATTATTTGCCAAGGATTTTGCCTTACTGAGGAGAGACATGGGGTGGGTGCTGCCCTAATGAAGTAGGGATAGACATTGTACTTGTGGACCAATGTCATCTATGGCTGCAATGAGAGTATATTATCAATCACAAAACTTCCATATTTGGAAGACTAAGTAGGTTAACATATGAATTAGGCTATTGATCTAATGCACAATTGATAAGGACCTTACAGGTCTCCAGGGCAGGAATAGATCGGATGGTTTAAATCAAGGGTGCTCAGATATATCTGCAGACGTTGCCTCTGGCCCGAACAGCTTTTTCTCCTTTACTCAGGTCGAGCTTTTCCTTTTCTTCCATGATCTTCGAATCTGCCATCAGATTTTGTGTCGGTTTCGACCTAATGTCGAGATCGTCAGCTGATAAAATCGTTGGCGATAACGATATGATGAGAAGTATTGAAATGTTTGGCGAGAAAATGGAATCTGACATTTCAAGATATCTTCGGATTTATAATAGAGAGATAATTGCATGTTTGACGCCACGCGCACATACCCTCTCGTGTGTCGACAGTACACTCGTGAATCACGACCGTTCGATCACTATGGGGCCCACCTTTGCTGATCTCATCCTCTAGTATTTCACCATGCTTGTAGGAGGCTTGATTGGTTGAAGTGTTTTTTTTTTAATTTGAAAACATCCGGCAACAACCATTTGCTAGAGCATTCGGAATGTCTTTGCTCGATTTTCAATCTTTTAAATTATTATCTTTAAAAGCTGGAATTTGAAAAAAAAAAAAAAAACTGGGTGGTGTGTGAACAGTTGTGAATCCTATAATAAGATGGCACTTCCACTGGAAATTTGCACGCCTCTCCCCATAAATTTTTAGAAATCTTGCAAGCAAATAAGCCTTAACTATGGATGGAGTGACATAATTTTACATGTATAAATAGTGTATATTAAAGAAATTAGAGTAGCTTACAGAAGGGGAAAAATATTTTCAAAAATGAAAAGATAAGCACAGGCTATATTTTCAGCAAAAGTGAGTCCTATAACAATGGATGGAACGTCGACTAAAGATAATAATGCCAAAAGGGACAATGAATATATATATATATATATAGATAGAGGGCCAATTTTAATAGGAACCAAATCATTTTTATCATAGGAAAGATATTCTAGCCTGCGTGACCCATTTAAAGCATAACAATCAAAGGGTGAGGAGTTGGAAATATCTCCTACTAATCCATTACATTGAAAAAAAATAATGATATCATTAAAAAAGATAATGTTTTGAAAGCCTAATCATTGGCCATCAAATAAATTTGAATAAGTGCCAATTTTAGCATAATCATTTGGGAAACCTTTGAATAAGGTTTGAATGAGTATCAAATTCGAACTTAATAACAACTCTGGTATTTTTCAAAAAAAAAAAAAAAAAAACAGACAACTTTGGTACTAGGAGATAAAGGTAGTTAATATGTGTGAAAAACTTAGATGGATCATGAGAGCTAATAAACGTATACAATTGTGTCACTTATTCGTGCATATAATATATATAAGGAGATGGTCCTATAATATATATCTTTCACTTTATATGAGAGATGTAGGTATGAGCCCTCACATTTAAGTTGTTAGCATAAGGTATATATGTAAGGGTCCCACACAATCTCTCATTTAAGGTGAGAAATATCTCTTATAAGACCATCTCCCATATAAATAAATACAAAAACAAATTTTTTTGAATAATTTGAATCTTCACAAAATTAATAATGGCCCATGCACGAACGAAATTAAAACCATGGTGAGGACCACACGGTTGGCATATTATTTACACAGAAAATTTTTGAATGCTTCCCAACAGTGAGCGCGATTTCCGCATATCCAGTTCATTTGAAAAATCAGCCGATATCATCTCGAGCCAATAAATATCAAGATAACGAGATCTATCACGATTTCCTTTTAACGAGAATGTTTAATTCTCTTTCCGCCGCGTACCGGCCGACACGACCGACACGATACGGACGGAAGCCCAAAGACCAAACAAAAAGAAATCCTTCGAGTTCGAGGCCAATGTAGTAATTTTAACTACCAAACGGCACATACGGGGGGCATAATCGTAATTTCAGTCAATCCCCAATCCTGTGTTTGACAGCACTTTTCAACCTCCCTTTTACTTTTTCGTTCTTCACTCCTACCCGTTACCAACAGCTCACACCACTCCACTCGGTAGCAAGCTTCCAATGACCGGCTTTTTTTTTTTTCATTCCCTTTTCCCAAAGCCCCTTTGAATTTATAGGGTTTTCTTATGCACCCTCGTCGTCTGAGCCTTCTTCATCTTCTTCATCTTTTACATGTTAGAGCCGTTGCTACGTTATAGAATTCATATTTCTTAAAAAAAAATCTCATCTACATAGAAGAAGAAGAATTCCAGTTTTGGTAATGACGGCCGGAAATGCAGGCGTCGGAGGGCGATCCGGAGGCTCCTTGACGGAGAGGCTGACGGAGAAGACGTCCTTTCTCGGCATGAGAGTCTACGTCGTGATCGGGATCTGCGTGGGGTTGGGGATCGCGGCGGCGCTCGTGGTCGTCTTCGTCTTCTGCTCGAATCGGAGGTGGAGGAATCGGCGGATGCGAGTGAAGCATGCGTCCGGGCTGATTCCGATGATATCTAAGGAGATCGTGGAGATCAAGTCGTCGAATCGGACGGAGAGGGTGTCGGCGGTGGATTTGGAGGAGGGGAAGGGGGTGGGGGAGGGGGAGGGGAAGGTGGCGGAGATGAGGCTTAGAAGCGCGGAGAGTAACTTGTCGGGTGGGAGCCAGAGCTCATCGTCGGTGGTGTCGGCGGAGATGTCGGGGATGGGGTGGGGGAGGTGGTATGGAATGAAGGAGCTGGAGGTGGCGACGGGAGGTTTTAGGGACGATAATGTGATTGGGGAGGGAGGGTATGGGATTGTGTACAAAGGGGTTTTGGCTGATAGATCCGTTATTGCAGTCAAGAGCCTTCTCAACAATAAGTGAGTTTTACTTAACAATTACAAATTTACAACTTACAATGCGCACGTTACAACTCTCTCTCTCTCTCGCTCTCTCTCGTTTGTGTTGTGTTTGATGGAATAAAAAATCTTGTCGATTCTCATGGGTGCACGTTAGATTTCAGATGCTTGTCCTTTATGAGACAAGATCAGGGTTTTCTAATTGTTTGGTTAAGAGTGAAAGAGGGGAAAAAATAAAATAAAAGTAGATCTAAGATATCTGGGGTAGGTTTTATTATGAGAGAATGGCTCTAGATTGTATTGTAATGATATGGGGGATGTAGATTTATTTCAGGGAAAGAGGAGCAGATTCTTCTTGATTAGGTGGTTTGATGAAAAAAAAAAAGAAAACAAAAACGATGGGGAGAAAGTTGGTGGGTATCTGTTTGTTTTGTTTTTTGGGTTTGAGTTTTGACAGAATAATGGAGTTTGTTCTATTTAGGGTCAGTTTGAGTGCATGGAATTGAATTCCTAGGAATTCTAAGGTAAAATTAAATAAATGAAGATGATCAATAAATGGGGTATAATATAATCTCCCAGCTAATGAAAAATGGATTTGGGGGAGATGGAAAATGATTCAAATGAATGCAAATCATAGGAAAGTCGGATGTCTTTTATCTCCACCTTATATCCTTCATCCCTCACTTCTATATCACCCCACTGCAATTTCCATTTCATTGATCTCTGATTTCTGAGGGAAGGCTTTGTGGGGGTGATCCTGATTCCTGAACTATCACATGCTTGCTTGCCTATCTTTGCCTGGCTATTTATGGGTTTTCATAACTGGGCAAGTACCTTTTATGTAGGGGTCAGGCGGAGAGAGAGTTCAAGGTGGAAGTGGAAGCCATTGGGAAAGTGAGGCACAAGAACCTGGTGGGGCTTCTTGGGTACTGTGCAGAAGGCACCCAAAGGTACGTTCCTTCCTGTCCTCTTTAGATTGCAATTCTGATTTTTCTTGTTTGTGATTTTTCTTTTACAGCATTGTCTTGTTTTTGTGACCACCTTGAATGTTCATGTTTCTTTTTACAGGATGCTGGTGTATGAATATGTAGAGAATGGCAATTTGGAGCAATGGCTGCATGGTGATGTTGGGCCCGTGAGCCCTCTAACATGGGATGTTAGAATGAAAATTGCCATTGGAACGGCAAAAGGGTGTGTTGCATTCCAGCTTATATTCATCTACTGATCTCTCTTCATTCATATAAAGGCTGAATGAATGCTGTGGTTTCCAAATGCTTTGCATAGCATAAAATGGCTTTTCTGCCTACTGCTTCCAATTTGTTCGGTCTAATTAGGTTACCAATAAAAAGTGATCTTAACTCAGTTGGCAATCCTGATTGGTATTTTGATTCTCTACCAAAAATTTAACTCACTGCACTGTATTATTTCCAATTTATTAGATATTTATTCTCTATTTTCTTTGAGATTGAGACACCGAGTTAAGTGGTGGAAACAACAGAGTTTTCTTATAGTTTTGAGTTAAATGTAAGATAGGTTTGAATTCGCAATTTTATTCTAGTACGACATGAAAAATGTCCCATGGAATCCTCGAGGTTGCTAAACTGAGATATATATATTTTTTAATAGTAAAACTGAGATATTTCTGTTTTGTGAGGTGACAAGGAATCCCTCCTGCGCCTGAATGCAAAGCACAAATAGAGTAAAGAACAAATGACATTGTTATACTATTTGCTATATTTTCCCAGATTAAACACTGAATTTAGTTTGGGGGAGCGATAGAATAATTCTAGTAGTTTAAGGTGGGATGGGTTTGAATTCACAAGTTTTATAGGGCTAATCTGAAGGTCGTATGTTTGATCCACGCTCACCGCAAGGTTATAATTCTTTACCATTCAAAAGAAAAAAAAAAGTTCTATAGGTAAGCATGTAATTATTTAACTGAAAGATGCCTACCTTGTGGTGTGACAAAAAATCCCTCTAGTGCTTGAAGGCAAAGCACACACTAGAATAAAGCATAATTGACATTGTTGGTTTCAGAATTTTGTTAGATCTTGCTCTTGAGATGTTGACATAGGTTAAGAAGTTTATAACATTAAATTCGTCATTATTTTGTCAAACTTGAGGAAACTGTTTATCATTCCTATGTCTTGAGAAACTGTTACGCTCCTAAAAGAAGTTCCATGTCCCATTTATGTCTGTGTTTACATTCGTGTGGTGCCTTTTTAATGGTTGTTTGTATGTCAAATATTGTATGTTTGCAGGTTAGCTTATTTACATGAAGGACTAGAGCCCAAAGTTGTTCACCGTGACGTCAAATCCAGTAACATTCTTTTGGATAAACAGTGGAACCCAAAAGTGTCAGATTTTGGACTTGCGAAGCTCTTGGGATCTGATTCAAGCTATGTGACTACGCGTGTAATGGGAACATTCGGGTAGGCTGATTCTATTCTGCCTAGCTTCTTTTGTAATCATTATTATTTTCTTGGCTCCTGTGTTTGATCACCTTCTACACTCTATTGAATAGTGACTAAAGTAGACCCCATGTTTGAGTTTTCATTTTTCAGGACTGGATTGCATTTGTAAGGTTTTCTTATTATATTTCAGAGAATTATTTATAAGTAAGAAGAAGCGAAAAATATGTTGCCCCTCTAAAGAGGAAAAAAAAAAAAAAGCGCCATAAGGTTCAAGCTATGGGACTCAGCTTGTAATGGGAACATGTGGGTTTGTTCATTCTATTCCAGCCAGCTACTTTTGTAAGCCTTATTTGTTTCCTCAATCCTAATGCTATCACCAATTAAAAAAAGGTTCCTAATGACTTATCCAGATAAATGTTTTGAAATTAAAATGATACTAAATTGTAAGAGTCTAACATCAAATCAACTTTCGAAAGTAGATTACATTTCTAAGGTTTTCTGATTATTTTTCATGAGAGTAATAACTAAGAAAATGCAGAAAGTTTATGAAAATTAAATTAATAACAGAGGGCGAGCTGAAGCAGATAATGCTTACATCAAATTTCCATTACCTCTCTCTCTCTCTCTCTCCCCCACATCAAACTTCCATTAGCAATCATGATTTGTAAGTTTTTTCATGTCGTTACAGATATGTGGCTCCAGAATATGCAAGCACAGGTATGCTTAATGAGGGCAGTGATGTGTACAGTTTTGGAGTTCTGCTCATGGAGCTTATTTCAGGAAGGAGTCCAGTTGACTATGGCAGACCAAGTGGAGAGGTCCAAACAACACCAAGAGCTTTTGCCTTGTCTTCACTCTAACTGAATAGTGCATTACCTAATAGTTTTTGTTGAAGAATTTGCAGGTAAACTTGGTTGACTGGTTTAAAGGGAAGGTCAGTAGTCGGAATGGAAGTGAAGTAGTGGATCCATTGATAGAGGTCCAACCAACACCAAGAGCTTTGAAGAGGGTGTTGCTGGTTTGTCTCCGCTGTATAGATTCTGATGCTCTCAAGAGGCCAAAGATGGGGCAAGTGGTACACATGCTTGAAGCAGATGAATTTCCATTCCGCACAGTAAGTCTGATGAAAACAAAAGAAATTGCCTCTTGATTCTGTCTTATGTATTTTTTATTTTTTTTTAATGTTTTAACTGTCTAATGTATATTTTCTCTGGAAACATCTCTAATTCTTTGGATATTCCTTTTTTGACTGGTAGCTCATTAGGTATACTTGATATATAAATATATATAAATATATATCTCATAATTTTTCACAAGCATTGTTAAATGCATTCATTCCAGGTGATGATATTCGTTCGAGTAGCTTTTATATCCACTGCATATGAGGTCTATAGATGGCAGGGTATTTTAAGTATGTGTGGTAGGTTAAAAAGAAACTTTTGTAATGCATTGCTTGGTGTGGGCAAACATGTAGTTTGTTTGGACCAACCATTCCATATAGATGAGGCATTCCATTTCCATACCAGTCATCAGATGGCTATATTATCTGGCTGGGAAGCACAATGCCGCACTGCCCTTCTGTTGTTTGACCAAAGGAGAAGGATCTGCTCACTAAACTATAGGATATGCTGAGCCACCCTTCTGAAGTTTGACTGACGGAAGGATTTGAAGTTTTGTGGTTCATCGAACTGTAAAACTTGTTTGGGTTGAGCAATATATATTTTCCAGAAAATGGTCACGGTGACTATCTGCTTAATGTCCCAATCGGTTTTTCCGCCATCTATAATGTAGATTTGGATAATCCGGATAGGCATGTTGGTATTTACACTGGATGATATGTCACATTTTAGGGCCTGGTTGTTTGCATGGATACATGGGATTTCATGGTCAAACGAGCTTCACTGAAGGATTGATGAAGAGGTGAGGGGTGAAAGATATAAGTTAGCAATGTAGATGGGACTTTGACTTTCCTAGTATTTGAATTACTAGGGTGATGGCTAAGTACTCATTTCTCATCGTCCCTTGATTCAATTTCCATTAAAGGGGAGGTTATTTCACGGTCGATGGTCAGTTTTGGATGTTCACCTTTGATTCTTCATTTCTAACCATTTATAGAAATTTGAAGTCTTGTAAGTCCTAGGAATCCAATTACATGAGACAAACATGCCCTTAGCGAATTATTGCAAACAAGCGCTGAAATTTTTCTCTATAATCAGAAAAAAGAAATTTATTTTTTATGGAAACTATTAAATAAACTCAACTATGATTGGGATCTGTTATTTAATTTTCATTTACTATTTCAGCTTGGTAGAGTCAATGAACTCACTCTTTTCTTCATAATATTAGAACTTCATTTTTATGACGTGCAGTGGGGCTAAATGCATAAAACATTATTAAACAAGTAGATTACTTGGAGTTGGTTGTTGATAGAAAGTTTCTTTACCTTGATTGAAGTTAATTGAAATTTGATCTGGTTACATGTCTATATAATTTATGTTCCTTATCTATATACATTCCTCAGAAACAAAATATACAGTGGAACATTACAAATAATGAGAACTCTGTTTAAAATGAAGAGGTGAAGTCTCTTTAGAGTCCATAACTGCTGCTCTGATGCGTTGGTACTTCAAAATAGGCCATGTATCTGTATTGTATCATTTCTGATACTTAATTTTTATGTGTACAAACCATGTACCTGCCATGTGCATGGCCTTCCTTTTCTGTATCTGTCCCATATAGGGCATCATGAGTGTCACTGCTGAGTTCTCTGACGGGGCAATTTTTTTTTTTGCTCATTTCCACTATGAGGGCCTTGAAGTTTCCATTTTTTTTGGTTAATCAATTCATACATTTCAATGTTCTTTGTTCAAGTAATTTTAGGCTTTATCCTCAACTTTGTTCCCGTTCTTATATGCTCATTTTTATACAAAACATTTTCTTATGTTATTTTAGTCGGAGGTTATGTTACATGTGTAGTTCTTGAAGCTGAAATTGAGGGTGTTGGACAAGGTTGTATTTCATTTCAAGTCCCTAGGCGTCACAATCATGTAAATATCTTTATGCTCATTTTCCCAACTAGGAGGCTGCAGTTTGAATAGCATTGCATCATCATGAAAACATCGACGACAACCACAACACAAGAAGCACATCTCATCTCCCATGATCGATGCCATTGAAAATGTTACCATTGAACATTTTCAGCCATTGGAAGTGGAACATGTCCAAATGTCATACGTGATTGTGACATTAAACAGAGTGTCATTTTCTGACCAGAATTGCATTTATGTTTTGAGTGTGAAGTTGGAGCTGTCATAGGGTGAATTAAGACTTGAGACCTGACTGGACTTCACCTGCCAAAAGTAGGGTCCGAGTCCATGACCGAGCCCAAGTGATTGGGATGGGGTCATAATCTCAGGAATCATTCAAGAATCACCATATTACCAATTATATGGGTTGGGGTTTGATGGGAAAGATCAATTAGTTATGGGCAAGATCAATTAGTAAGTCATTGTCAAGGATTGATTATGGCGGATACTCTAGATCTCAATGTCATAGGATTCAAGTGCGATAACCACTGATTGCAGCTCTTAAATATAAGTATAAAACCATGCCAGAACTTTTCTATGCTGCGATTGCACTTTGGTACAGAAGTTGGTTTATCATTTCATTGCATTTCAAGTTTTTAATACATCAGTAGGACATGTAATCATGCTGCATCCATGCTGAAATTGCAATTTGGTACATAATCATCTCATTTCATTTTTTATTTTCTTTAACTTTTTTCTCCTCGCACACCTTCCAACTACAAAAAGATCTCAAGTTCTTATTCAACCTTGATTGTTGTCTGGTATAATTTAATTGGACATCCTTTATAACTAAAACTGCATATCATGACATCACGGATAGCACTCTGTGACTTCTGTCCCTCATGCTGTTTGAGCTATTACTGAAGTCTACTTCTCCCAGATGAGCCATCTTAGGAATGTAGAATCTGTATCCAACAACCTGTTGGTTACTATGATTAGTAGGCTTTTAGCATCTGAAGTATGCTTAAAACATGAATGGTACTCCAATTCTTGTCAGTCTGTTGAAAGTAAAGAGTGTGAGTATGCTTAAAACATGAATGGTACTCCAATTCTTGTCAGTCTGTTGAAAGTAAAGAGTGTGCTTAAAACATGAATGACACTCCAATTCTGTCAATCTGTTGAAAGTAAGAGTACCGTGACCCTATATACGCGGTGGATGCTCCAATGTGTTGATACAGCACATTCTCAATATTGTAGTTGATACTCTCTGATATATTTGTTATTTTTGAACTGCCAAGTTTTTCACAGTTATATAATGCGTATGTAAATTAATGTATGGAGTGGGCTAATGCCAACATACTGTACTACAATGATGCCCTCACTGTGTGGCCTCTTGCTCTTGTTCCACGCATCATTGGATCTTAATCACCCAGGCGGTCAACCTTGGCGAGAAGTGGGCCCTATGAGAATCTCATAATCTTATGACAAGGATGGCTTTAATATCTTTCTTCGGAGACTGATGGTTGTTATGCTAAAGCCTTAAAGATAAAATTCACACTTAAGAAAGCTATTTATATATATATATATATATATATATATATATTGTTCTGAAATTAGAAACAAAGACAAATTCAATAGATCTTATTGTTTGATCTGTTGAATGGTCATTTGTATCAGTTTTGTGTTTGAAATCTGGGAATTGTGATTACATCTATCTTCACCTGCCTTATAATGTATCCTTTTTTTTGTAAATAAGAGAGATGGAATATTCCATGTTAATCTTCAGTTCAAAGTTTTCTATTTGAGAACTAGTCAGATATTAAAGTTCCATTCTTTCCCTTATAAAAGCAATTTGTTAGAACTGTGAAATTTCTTTAGCTCAGTTGAGAACTGGTTCAATGTTCCACAGGAACACCGGACAGCAAGAGAAACAACCATCTTACCTCCTCATGCAAGTCCAACTATTGTGAACAGAATTCCACTACCATCTGTGAATGAAGTGGGACGCGATCATGAGAGATCAGATTGGAGATGAGATGTGCATCAGTTTCATGGTACAAAATTTAAAATAATTTTGTAGTTTGTATATTTCCATTGATTTATATAGAATGAAATTTGCTTTGCAGCTTCTGTTCTTCGTGCTTTAAACATTTTTGAGTTTCTTGTTATTACTGTTCCAGTTTTATTTTATAATTTTTTGTTATTACAGATTCAGTTCTGTTTTCTGTTTCTTTTGATATTTACTGGAAGAACCATCGCTACGCCGCTCACAGCTGTCACCATTGAGATATGATAGACCCATTGTGTGACGCATTGTAATATATATTGTCAAAATCTGTAATTGATGTTTGCTTGTAATTGGCGTAACTGATATAAATACTGATTAACTTCTAGGATAAAAAAAAAAAAAAAAGGATTGGAAAGAAAGTACCTCTTTTTCTCTCTTACTGATTCAAAGGTCATCGACAGCGACTGCCTTTCTGAGAAATGATAGAAGTTCATCACTTGCATATGGGGCCTGAAATTTACCTTCATTTGATGATGATCATGGGCTTCCAAGAGGAGAATAATTTGGTTAAGCTGTTCATTTGTCATGCCCTTGAATGGTTGTGATGGTCTCCAGGCCTGGAATTTAGTCACACTGCAATTCACATTGTGCTCCTATCTATTGTGTGTTTCAGAATAAACCAATAAACCTATCCATCCCTAAGTGCCCAGAGGCAGAGGGCGGGGGCGAGGGTGCCGAAATACTAAATTTTAAAATAATTATATGTCCGAAGCGCTTCTGGAATGCCTATACAACATAATGCTTGTGGGTTTATAAATAATTAACTAATGGGCACAAATATATTTTTTCCTTGTATTCATTCAAGTATAAAAAATGGAGAATTTTTTTTTTTACTATGCAATTTGATCACATAAAATAGACAATAATTAAGAAGTCATAAGAAGTTTTTTCATGCAAAAGATAAATGTCAAGCTTATAGAAAAAGAAAATGCACAAAAAACCAAAGATTTTGCATGGTTCGCTCCTTATTCGGTGCAACTGCGTTCCGAGGACGGATCTGCTTTGAAAACGCCGATCCATATTTTGGAGCAGGATCGAGAAGGCTGAGAGGAGGCTCCGGGCACTAAGATCCATCCCTTCCGGGTCCCTTTTGGTTTACCTCCATTAATGAAAGTTGGTGATTTTGGTTGTGCCGGATGGAAATTAAACCATGTCTCTCTGACTGGACTGCATACTGTTCATATGTTGCCCAGCTTGTGGGGGCCTGCCTAGATGTCTCATCATGGATGAAGGTTAGACAAAATAACAGCCTTATCATATTATCCCAACTATTGATTTAATGGCTTCAAAGATTTACTTTCCTTTTAACCCTACATACAATTTGAGATTCAATTCAACCGCGAGAAAAGGTCAGAAAAGTGTCCAATTGAGCCTACTGCCATTTCAGATGTTACACTAATTGAGGCTGGTAATGTTGTGTTCATACTGGGTCTGGTCCAGATACTTCCCTTTCTGGAACATGCAAGCCTATGAAGATTAAAGGGGCAAAGGACGTCAAAAGAAGCCAGTTTAGAGTCTCATTAGTAGCCACCGATGGTCGTGTGATAAAGGGAATAATTGCTTTTCCATTCACAGATCTCTCTACAGTGAAGGTTGTAGTGCGCATTTCTATCCCAAGCACCCAGCATGAGCCAGAAACTAAGCCTACTAGGGCTGCAAAGACCAAGTAAGCAAAAAATAGCTGGGGCTTATGTTGGAGGGGTACATCTGAATTTGACACAGTAAATACTTCCACTTGCTTCATTTCAGGATAACAAATCAGACAACATATCAGTAAGTTGAGTAGACTTTGGTGTTGAAACAAAACTGCTGGTTGGCTAACAGTCTTTTGAATTTTGTTTGTAGTAAGAAATCTTGGATTGAGCGAAAAAAACAGCTCAATACAAATTCAAATATATACAATTGAAATGAACTTGGCTAGATGAGTTATAATTGGTTTGATCTGTGTCCATCCAGCTAATGCACTTTCATATCACAATACTGTACTGTACGCTTGTGTTCCATGGATTTGTAACCTTTTCATGTCACGCTTGTGTTCCCCCCCAATCAAATATTTCATCCACTCAACCAGATTAAAGCATTTCGACCTTGAAATTCAAGAAAATATACGTACAACACACACAATAGACAATACATTATACAAGTCAAAAGGCACTCCATAATACATATTAAAAGAGCTACTACTACAGTACCAGGTGCCTTTATATATATGAACTATACACTGGCCCAAAAAAAAAAAAAGAAAAGATATATGATAAAATTCACATCCTGTAGAAAGAGAACAAAAGCATGTGTTTGCATTGGCATTTGAACTGTAACAACAAGTGGAAACCCACCTCTCTTGGGCTTTTAATTTCTCAAGGTGTGAGCAAACTAAGAGTATATCATCTTCTCAGGTTGATGCCCTACCTCCTCATCTTTTACTTGGCTCCCATGTGACTTATCGTACTCTTATAAAAGAAGACATCACACATTGTGGTAAATATAATAGTAAATAAAAAAATCACGAAGATTTAAATAAGAGCAAGGCTCTCTTGTAAGTTTATGCTTGTGGGACCCACCTTTGGTCCATCCAAATGTACCAAACACATGGCCCTCTTAAATTGTACATGTCCACTAACTTTCAGCTAGATCTGAATTTACTAGACTGTTAGATCGACTATATATTTATCCAAATAGACTGTTGACCATTGAACTTTTGGGTCCATATGGAGATGATAGAAATTATGGTTGGGGCTGATTTTTTGCAGAGAGAAAGATCCCAGTGAGTCCTTGAAATCCCCCTCATCCCCATCCCCATATGGGTCCCTAAGTGGGCCCCACCACATACTTAAGCTTACCTTATCCTAAGTTTGAGTTTAGGAGAATCCTGCTCTTTAAATAAACCATTCGGTTATAAATCCTTTTTATCTAACGAATCCAATTTAGATTATAAACTTAAAAATGTTCACACTTCCACAGACAGCTTATATGTATAAGGAGGCAGTCAGATGTGGAGCAGTGAAAGTGAATTCCCCTAATAGGGCCAAGAGAAATCTGGAAGTGAAGTGTTCAATGTTCACGAGAGAGAACTAAAATGGACGACGTTAACCTTCGTCTTCTGAAACCTTCATCTTCCCTTCAATTGGAGAAGATACCATCAGAAAGGATGCCCCGGAGGATTGTTTTGATGCATGGAATGCTCGTTAGAATGAAGGAAGAAATCCAGAATGGAGTTGGTTAACTTTCTCAAACTCCATTGGAACTAATTAACTAGAAACAAATGGGGAACTGAACAAGTTAATTCTTCACTTTGATTTTTCTAAGTACCTATAGACCTTCACAATATACAAATATTTTAGGGTTTTGGACTACAAAATGTCACTGGAATGCCCCTCCCAATATCAAATCCAGCGAGATGCATGAGAATCAAGAAAAGCCGAGTGATAAACAGGTTTGGATGTACATGATGGAATATGACTAATGAGATACTAGGGAAATAGGGAATTTTCTTCTAATGTACGTCCCAGTGATCGCCTTCAATTCAAGGGGTCCTAAGTTCAAAGGGTCCTGATTTTCTAAGGGTTGGATTGGGATATTCATAGACGATTTTGCACCAAGAAACATGAGATATCATCAGCTAGATCAAATGATTCTGGCACTTAATTTTAACTCCTTCGGCAGTGCAATTTCTTTTATTAGAATGCAAAAGTGAATGATGACTGGGCCTCCACACTATTAAAAAAAAGGGCTGTTGTAGAACGGGGAGTGAAGTAGAATTCACAAATTTTAACTAATAAATGATTACACTCTTCTTTGCATGAGAACCTTATAGGAAATGTTTCTCGTAAAAGATCCTTACCAGTATGTTTTTCATGGCCACCATTATTTTCCTCATCTTCGGAGTCTGAGAGATTCCAGTGGCTTATGTAGATCACTCCAAACCCTTCGTCATCTGATCGAGTAAAATACTCCACTCCAAATGGATCATCCGAATCATCCATTAGATCTCTGCAAATATAATGCAAAAACACGAGAAAATCTTGAGATTTTGAATGGAACATAAAAGTGCTATGGAATGGATATATTTTTCTACTTTTGTGACAATGATCATTAGGAGGAATGGTTGCTTCCAATGTAAAATTTGATTTGCATTCATTTTCTTGGAGACTGAATGTGGTTCAAATCCAATCATTATAATGCTTTAGTTTTACTTAGGGTATCTTTGTATGTACAAAAAATAATAATAAAATAATTTAATGGTGAAATGAGCGTGATTATTAAAGAGATAAAAGATGAAGGATATAATGTAGAGATGTTGACGGGATGTTGACGTTCTGGGTATTCATTTCCCTACTTTACTTGATTTAGTTTCCATTAGAAGGAAAGATTTTTAATAGTCACTTTTTGGATATTCACTTGTGATTCTTCATTTTTATCAACTTTAAAAGTAGTAAGGTGCATTTGTGTAGTGCAAGGGTTCTGCTCTCCACATATTTCTATTTATAAGAGAGAGAGAGAGAGAGGAATCTGTTAAAAAAAATGAGTCACCAAACTACTAAAAAGGAACTACAACGAAAATCAGAAGAGTCACTATTACAAAAATGAAGTTTACCGACGCAGTCAATGCGTCGGTAAACTTAAATATGCGTCGGTAAATAAATTTACCGATGCTACATGCGGCGTAGGAAAAAAATCGTAGGTAAATATACTTCCCAATTTACCGACGCTAACGGCGTCGGTAACCTTCCGCAAAAACCGCACCGAAATTTATGCTTAAAGTTACCAACGCCATTGGCGTCGGTAACTTTATTTTATCCTTAAAGTTACCGACGCCATAAATTTATTTTATCCTTAAATTGGCGTCGGTAAATTTGTTTTATCCTTAAAGTTGCCGACGCCAATGGTCCGCTTGGGGTACCTTGTCAACAGAGTAATTGACGCACATAATTTACAGGGAGGAGTGAAGCGATTTTGATCAGCAGCCACACCAAGCTCTGCCTCTAGTACCACCTTAGGAGCTGAACTCTCTGATTTGGAATTAACTAGAATTGGACTGTCAGATGGAAGTGATGGAAAAAGGGATAGTGCTGAATCCTAAATTTTCCCATGAATGTTGAGAAATTTGTATTCACGGAAGTTCGCCCAAGAATTATACAGTTTATATGTTATTTCTCTATTCATAAGCTCCAATTAACAGCCTTAAGTTTTTCTTGCTTTTGAAGGAGAAGCCAAGGTTGAAATCTCCAAAGCCTATGAGATGGCTAGCCCTGTCTTTGACCATCTTGTATGGGTTTTTCAATTATAGCAGTTCTATATGTTGGTTAGCCCTTTTCAGGGGCGTCTCTGAGCATAGGCTGTTGCCTAAGGCCCCCAAAAGAGGAAGGCCCCCAATTTCCTATTTTACTTATTTATTTAATAGGTTACAGGCCCCTCAAAACTTTGATAAGTAATTTTGCATCTCAAAAAGCAAGAAGAATAATTTTTGACTAAAATTTATTGATATTTTATATTTTAATATAATAATTTATTATTTATTATAAAATGCCTCTTTTTATGGTTTCGCCTAAGGCCCCATTTATCTTAGAGACAGCCCTCTTTTGCAGGTTTCTAGTTGTCTTGCCTGGAATCATTATATACAATGTCTTTAGCAGTTGGGGTCATCTTCATGATACTAGTTTAAGCAGCATGGCTAGCCCCCACATTGATAAAATCAAACATCATGGGATAACATGTGATAAAGTTTAAGAAAAGCCAATTACTGGGGAGAGGGGATTCTAACCCAGATCCATTAAAATCATATTTAAAACAAATAACAAAATTTTTATATATTATCTATATAAATTATCAAACTACATTCAGATAGTAATAATTATATAATCATATTCATTCTAAAATTTATAAAACAAAACATATTACTAAACTAATTATCAGATAAATAAATAAAAAAACCACATACTGTTTATACGATATTGCAAGAACTGGTATGGGTGGAGAATGGCAGCAGCAGAGGACGACGGCAGCAGTAGTGGTCGCCGGGAGTCAGTCATTGCAGACAAACAGTTAACAAAAAAAAGGAGAAAAATTATTTGAAGGAAAAAAAAAATCGATAATATAAATATTTCATACCTTATAAAGAGGGGAAGAAGGCTGGTTAGATGTGAAAACATTGGAGAGATGGGAGGAAGAGAGAACATATGCAGAGAGAAGAGTGAAGAAGCATTACAGAGAGGGTGCAGAGAATGGCAATGAAAGGGGAGAAGGGGAAAGGAGAGGGGAAAGGGGAAAAGTTGGGTACATATCACAAACTTGCCGACGCCGTACGGTGTCGGTAACTTTCTCCCAATAAACTTGCCGACGCCGTACGGCGTCGGTAAATTTCTCCCAATAAAGTTGCCGACGCCGTACGGCGTCGGTAAATTTCTTCCCACATATCCTGCAGAAAAAGCTGGGAATTCACAAACTTCCCGATGCTTATGGCGTCGGGAAATTCTTGGATAAAACTTACCGACGCCAAGGAAGTTTTTTGGTCAACCGCGGGAACCAAAATTCCAGTGGGAAATGGGTTGGCGCGAGGAAGTTCCTGACGCCAGGAGCGTTGGGAAATTAAATATCATAACTTACCGACGCCAATGGCGTCGGGAAGTTCTAAACTCCAGCCTGTGATCTGTACAAGACATTTACCGACGCTATCTTTTTGTAATAGCGTCGGTAAAATTATAAATTACCGATGTTTTTATTGCGTCGGTAAGTTCTCCGTCGTCTATCTTAACTTTTCTTGTAGTGAGTTTTCCTCTAAACCGCAAATTCCTCTAGTCATACAAACACACCTTAAGGGTATGTTTGGTAACCGGAGAGGAATCTGCATGATTTAGGATTCCTCTCTTTTAAGGGAGAAGTAAAGTCTTGTCAAGGATTTCCAATAGCTAATGATTCTTTACATTCCATATTTGGTTGTGAGTGTGGAGACACTGAGGATTTCATCAATTTATGTTTTAATAGTAACGGCAATATATCTTTTTTCAGGGCGTCTATACTCATAGGTCTTCTTCTTTCAGAATTTTTTTCAACTTGTGAATTTTTAAGTGCTATAAAATGTGTTGTTTATCATTTACGTAGCTTAAAATAATTTCAAATCGGAATCCTGATATTAAATTTTAATAAATTTTGAGAATTTTCATCTTATCTTATTTTACTTTGATCCATTTTTCTCTCTAAACAACCAATCTACCATAGCAATATGTGAATTTATGGGAGAGGCTGAGACAGTAGGAAGTGGGGGTGGGATTTTGGCTTTTATACCTACCCCTTTTGCACACAGGATTTGCATATACGATGGGGAGAAATTGGATTTCAAAATCAAATCAATCGCAGATTTTAGGTGCAAAAAATCAATGATGATTTGCGGCTACCAAAGTTGGATATACCATACAATAGTGGAAAGATAAAATCTTTTCCCCGCAGATTTTTTTTTTTTTTTTACCAAACGTGCCCTAAGACTATAGTGTTTTAAGAATTCAGTTACATCAAACAGACAGGCCCTTAGAATTTAGATCCGTGACACCTGAATTGTGCTCCAGATTGCCTGATATGCCAAAAACTGCATCCAAATTCAGTTCCCATTGTCAAGCCAATTTTCAAAGTTTGTGTCCTTGGATATTTTGTAGCTTCGGACTCTATCCATTCCTGGGAACCTGATGTAAACCCAATCATCACATCAACCGAATAGTTATGTCTCCTAGTCGATTTTTACCAGGCAGTCAAGTAAATTATATCCGTTGTCATCCTCCTTTTTTTCGCCAAGAAGGATAACTTTCATTAACAAAGAAAAACAAAAACCAGTCCAAAAGAGAACATAAAACATCAAACAAACACAACTTCTACCAAATATGAACAAAAGATAATATCATCCAAAAGAACAAAACCAAAGCCTTTTATGCTCAGACCCTTCTTAGAAACCAAATTCGAATCATCTGAAATGTGGATAGGAGTGCAAGATGATTCTGAAGAAGGGTTGATATATATGAACATATCCTATTTGAGTTGAGGTCCACATATCTAATTAATGATGAAAAATAAGGTGTCTATCTAAATTTCAGAGTGAATAAAAGACAAGAAAAGTTACTCTATTGTGTTGTTTTGCTGCTGTTGGCTCTCCATCTTCTTCTCCCGGCTCTCTCCTTGCGTAGATACGACTCTTGCTTGCAGGGAACTGACGCCTGTCTTCCCACCTCTAATTGAACAAGATTGCAACGGCGATCGAAGAATATAGCTGGGCTGCTGTTGCAGGCGACCCACTCGTATTGCATGAATCATTCTCGCAAGCTGCTAGCGTTTGAATTTATAGCTATCCATGATAGAGAACGAGGTGTTTTTGTACATATGCCAACAGAGGAAAGAAGAAACTCGAACCATATATCATCATTCAGTAGTTAGTAGTCAGTACCCTTCTGGAGCTCTAGCTCCTCTGCACGTGTGCGTTGGAAAAAAGGAGGCTAGTTGCAGGCGCTACATGGCATGTCTTGATGTTGCATGTGATCTGGTCCGAACCTGGATCGTCTAAAAAAACATCTACAGCACGTTTGTGTACACACCTTTTTCGTGGAAAGAGGAAATTACCATGTCAACAAATTCCATAGAAATGAAAACCTCGGAAAAGGATTTCCGTAGAATTTAGAAATTCATGTTTGGTGCAAAAAGAGTTTCCTCATTGAATTGGTGCATATATTCTTTGGTGCGGCTGTGGATTTCTTATAGAAAACCAAAATTTCTTATTTGGTGATATAACTTTTTGAAGAAAAATAACATAACATATATATTATTCATTTAACATTAAATAATAATTTATATAAAGAAATAAAAAATGAAAGAGTTATAGGGTTTTTGGGTTGAAATGGACAAGAGTGAGAAAAAGAGGGAGAAGTTTTCCGAGGAAAACCATTTCCCATACCCTCCCATGGGAAACCCATTTCCACAATTATAAAGGAAAATGCTGACGAGGCAGGAAAGCATTTCCGCGGAATTGTTCCGCACCAAACGCCAGAAAAATAAGTTTTCCGAGGAAAATCGTCAACTTTTCCGAGGAAAGTGTTACACAAACATGCCCCTAGATCAGAAATCCTGAATTATTTCTTTATTCTTGTTTTAGGGGATTCAACATATTATTTTTACTTTGCTGCCTTGTCATTCCATGATATAATGAAATCCGAATGTATCTGGGTCTAGATAAGAAGACGGTCTAGATTTCTTAATGTTCGGCTTTTTAACTTTTTATCATGGAATCTAAGGTAGAAAGTTAAAAAAAAAAATGTGAACCAAGACATCAATAGATTTTCGGTCATAAAATTGAGGATACAGGGTTTAATGGGGGACTAATATGTCAAATTCCCTTATTATTATTATTATTTTTTTGTAATTGGGCGTCTCTGAAATTTTTAAACCAACGTGACTATTTCTCTGGGTGGGGCCTGCTAAACCAATATAAATGCACAACTGGTAAATATGGGGCAGATATCGAACACAAGATATGAGAATAAAACCCACCCCTTATACCGCGTCCACCAATTCTGAGGTGGGTGGAGAAAATTATGAGTTGAAAGAGTGTAATGCTAGTGGGCCCATTTATTTAAATCTTAATCGTGAAGGTATATGTGGGATCTTCAAATTTTACATCAATCCAAATTGATTAACTATTTGATTAGTTGTTTGATAAAAAAAAAATGCAATTAATGCAATCTTTTGCATATTCATTATCACATGGACGTGGTCAATCAAACGGGAGAAAATACTCCTGTTGACGTGAAATTTAAGAACCCCCATACATCTGCACAACATTTTCAATGGTTCAGATCTCAATACGTGGCGGCCACTATGAATTTTCACTCCTTATAAGTTATAACTTAGAACTTCTCGGCATTAAAGCCAAGAAGGATTAAGACTCTTGTGGTCGGTAGCATTCAAGGTGCTGAGAGGAAGTTGGGCTGTAAGTTTTATTGGTTTAACGAGCCCAAGTTTCGACCCAAACTTTTATTCGCAAACTCTACTCACATGCCCATATCTCTAACGAGCTGAGCTACGATCAAACAGTTTAAACCCACTTTTAATGGGCTTTTGCTCGATGGATGTGATATACTCGATAGATCATAGGACAAATGCCGTATATGGGTCAGGTCATACCTAAGACTCAATAGACTTGAGGTTGAGGTCCAGGTCTTTGTCAAGACTCGATGAGTTGGTTGCGTTTCTAGTGTGCCCCAGTTGTAGATGGATTTTAACACTATGGTTGACCCAATTCAGGCTTGTGGTAATAATAAATTAATAATTACAGTATGTTATTTAATTGTCTATTTTCATGATATGTTAATATTATAATCATGGCCTGGGCCTTGACACAATTACTTTCTTTGGGGTCACTTGGATTGTAAGCCTTTTAAATTTTGGATTCTAATGATTGACCTATTTGATTGCAATTGAATTTAAGTTGGACCCTTTCATGTGGGCAAGATAAGATTAATCTACAACTGTGATCATTTTTTGTAAATTAAGAATGCTATCATATACATATACTAAAATTCTAGCTATTCAATATTAAACATGGAATTATTACTTCTCATCAAAAGACACATAGCCAAAACGGCTTCATTAAGTATGCGTTCGTGGAGGACATAAAAATGCTAGAAAAATCCCATGTTTGATGGAATCTAAATATTCGGAATTTCACTACCTAAATAGTGTAAAAAATCACACTAGCCTAAGACTCAACATCAAGATAAAATAAGAACAATCAAAAGATAGAAAGGGGAAGAAATTAATTTTATTAAACGATCGATTAACATTAGAAGTTCAACTTGGGGCCGCTACTAACACAAGATACGTACTTATTGACGTAACTTCACTCTCCTCTCTACTCGCTCATAGGTTTCATTGACATTAATTTTAAAGAGGTCATGGGAAATATTCATGTGCAGTGAGGCTGACTTTATCATCCATTCAAATTATCCACACACATGGAACCCCCTAAATTATGCTGGATCCATTGAGTTTTCATTTATCTGAATGGAGTTGACTATTGGATCGAGTGTCCACTTTTTCTATAATATAAAGTTGTTAAACTTGTGGGTAATGGGTGAAGGGGTTAGAGGCATAGGATTGACCCCAACTTGATATATAGGCTCATCTAAGATGTCTCTTTCCAGTCCCTCGCAATCTTGTGATTAGTGGGGCCCTAGGTGGTTAATGGAAAATCATGGGAAGGATAAGAATTGGTTGAATGAAAAAAAATGAGATATATGAGAAGTATAAGTTTGGTGTATAGAGAAGTGGACGAGAGTAACGAAGCATATGAAAAATGTAACTTGGAAAAGTGGCTAAGAGTAATGAGATTGGGAGAATTTATATTAGTAATGGCTTGGTGAGAATAATTGTGTGACAACATGTGGGAAGATGAAAAAGTCGTTGGGTGGAGAGAAGTTATAAAAAGAGAGAGTAAGGTGTGTTATCCATACATGTGCACGTGGGACCTATTTGCAAAAGACCCCAACACGAAAAAATTACATAAAAACCTCCCTACAAGACTCAAAATAAAAAGTAAATAAAAAAAAAAAGAAAATTTTTAGAGAATGCACTTTAAAATCTAACATTCTTTATAGAGAGAAAAGAAGAGTCCAACTCAGGTCTCAACAGAGAAACAGGCCCGGGTACTGTAAGACCCCAACCCCGCCTAAGTTGGATTAGCGCTTAATTAATCTTGATTAAGTGTCTAATTTGTGTTTTGGTTGGTTTTGTGAAGGATTAATTTGATTAGTGGGGTTTGACCAAAGTTAGTTAGAGCTATGACCTTTCCTTCGTGAATTCGGATTTGGTCCGGAACAGATGCGAGTACGCATGTTACACCTCGGGAACCACCCTAATCCAAGAATTCTCGGGTCCGAGATGTGACAATAACAATGGGTTTCAACAAAATAAGGACACAAATGAGTCCTAATAAAATTAAGTTTGAACTAAGTTCATGCTTGTAAAGTTTTTAGTTGGCTAGTTCATTAGATTTTGAACAAAACTCTAGTCCATATTGAGTTGTGATTTTCTATTTTTAGATATGAACTGCAATTGCCTTCGTGATTGAAGTATGAAGATGCAATCTGAAGCGAATTAGAAGTCAGGTTTGAAGAATATCAGGCATAAATGCTCCCAGAATTGGTGCTCGCTTGAGCGAGTCTTCAGGTCACTTGAGCGAACCTAGGCAAACGAGATCCAAAAACATTGCTCACTCGAGCGAGACATCTGGCTGCTCGAGCAAGCCTGGGAATGTTGGACGGGTCGTTTAACTTGCGCGAACTTAAGCTGCAGTTTCTGTTTTTTAACCAAATTACCTTTCTTAATCCTAGTCGAATTGCCTCTATTTCACACGACTTTTGGCCTATTGAGGCTTCCAGTAATCCAAAAGTCAACTGCAATCCTCTTGAGCCATTTCCCTTTTCCATACAACTACAATCCTCTTCTTGCTCACTGCTTAATTTTTCAATGGTTAATTGCCAACCCATGATGCTCCATCTACCAGCCTGATCCACTCCCTAGATTCATTATTCTGCCTTCAAGTTAATCTTGCTCTAAATTCCCTACCCACCAAGACACTGCGCTTCCATCTGGTACAACTTCGTATCAGAGTCCTGTGCGCTAGTGTTTCATGGATTTGTAAGCTTATCGTTATCAGTCATCACAAGCATGGCTAGTAAGAAAACAATTCTTTTGTTCCAAATTAACCCACGCTACTAGATTTAAGCATTTTGTCCTTGTAATTCAACAGAAAGGTCATGTGAGAGGACAACATAAAGAACATTTTAGATTTAGCATTACCATGGAGCGTACAAAACTACATAATACACCATACAAGTCAAAATGCACAAGAATACATATTGAAAGAACTACAAAACAAGTCAAAATGCACAAGAATACATATTAAAAGAGCTACTACCAGTACCACCACAGTATCACTATTGTTAGATGTCTTTATTTTAGGAGCTACCTAAACCCGCCCGCCTGCCCAGATAGATGGAATAGGGCTAAGGTGATGAAACTCATCCTGAAGAGAGAGAACAAAAACCTGTTGCATTGCATTGGATTTGCATTAAGACATGTGGAAGTCACCTCCCTTGGGCTTAATTTCAAGGTGAGCAAACTAAGAGTAGGCCGTCTTCTCATGTTGATGCCGCCCTCTTTCCTTCTCTTTTACTTCACTCCCCTGCGACTTATCATACTCCTCTAAAAAACAGAAGACAACATTGTGGTAAATAATAGTTGAGAAAGAAAATGATGAAGAATTAAAAAAAAGAATTCAGCTGGAAAGCATTTTTAACACACCCCTACATATTCACAGCATTAACTTACATGACAACATGCACTTAAATAAGTTCACCTTTCCATAGACATTTTATACGAGGAAGTACTCAGATGAGCAAGAGTGAAAGTGAAATCCCCTGTTAGGTGGAGAAACTGAGAGAAATCTGGAAGTGAAGGGTTCAATATTCATGAAAACATTAAGAGTCAACAATAACTTCGTCTTCTTGGAGGGGATACCATCAGAGGGTCCCCTGTTTCCCTCACCAAAATGCGACCAAAGAGAATGCCCAAGACCTTGAGGCTTATTTTGATGCATGGAATCCTCATTGGGAATGTACGAAGTAAGGAATCCAGAATGCAATTGGTAACTTTCTCAAACTCCGTTGGAACTAATTAACTAAAAATAAAGGGAAGCGAATAAACTACTTTTATAACTTTGATTTTTTCCAACTTACTACGAAATGTCCCTCCCAATCAAGTCCACCAAGATGCATTAGAATCAAGAAAGACAGTAATAAAATGGGATAACTGTGTGTATAATAATCTCCCACATCGCGTGTCTGCTCTTGGGTTAAGAGAAGATATGGCTCTTTTGAATTTGGAAAATCCTAGGAGTTTAGTCTAAGCATATCTGTCTAAGATCGTCCCAGACCTCAATCGCTGATTCAACGTGAATTAACACAGTGTTTTCTTTAGACAATTGAGTTCAATGTCCAATACAACACCATGTTATTGCAATGTATCCATTGACTGAATTGGTTTGCAAGTACATGATGCCATCTCTCTTAATTCAAGGGGTCCCAAATTCCAAAAACAACTCCACTAATGGAAACAGGAGATATCAGGAAAAGAACAAATGATCCTAACACTTTATTTAAACTCCTCCGACCATGCATTTTTATTTTTATAAAATGCGAAAGTGAATAATGTCTAAAACAGTGTAAATAATTATTGGAATTTATTCACGGGGGTAATGTTTGAAAGTATTGAATTTATTAAAGATGGGGAAAGCACCATAAAAAAAATTGGGGTGTAGAAAAAGGATTCTCATATTTTAACTAGTAAATGATTAAACACTACACTCTTTTATGCATGAGAACTTTTTAGGATATGCTCGTCGTCGAAGCACCTTACCAGTATGTTTTTCATTGCCGCCTTTATCTTCCTCCTCCTTGGAGAGCTTCTGATTTCCTCCATAAATCCCTCCAAACCCGTCCTCGTCTGATCGAGTAGAATACCCCTCTCCAAATGAGTCGGCCATTATATCTCTGGAAAAATCAAACTACAGTACTCACAACAACAATGCAATAACATGAAAACAATTTGAATGGAGTGTAAAAGCTACAGTGCAGAAATATATCTTCTTATTTCTGGATGATCATCAGAGGAATGGCTGCATCCAATACAAAATTTAATTTGCATTAATTTACTTGGAGGCCAAACATGGTTCAAATCCAATCATTGTAATCTTCTCGTTTTACTTGGGGCCCAGGAATTGTAGGTTTCTAATCTTCTCTCTCCCACCTATATTCCATTTTCATGATTTTTTCCCATTTGGATTTTCATTTGTCGAATTCACAATCTCGCTCGTCGGATTGAGCAATGAAAGGTCATGGAGATTTACAAAAGAATTGCAAAGTATTTTATGCTCTCTTCTACTTATTAGTCCATTTCCATGGTTTTTTTTTCTTTTTTTTCCATTTGTCAAGATTCCCAGAAATCTCTAATGTAGGTTTGAATAAATGAAAATCTCAAAATGGAAAAAGGGCATGAAGGTTTACAAATGGGACTTGCAAATGTATTTATGATGGGGGATTGCAAAGGGTTTTTCTTTTTTCTTTTTTTTATATTTGTGATGAAATAGTATTAATGTGTATTTCATGGGATGGTCTGGTTATTCGGTAGTCACCATGCAGGTTTCTCCATTTTATGTGACAATACAAAATGGATACTATTGAACAATGGTCTGGAAAATGCATACTAGTTATTATGGAAGAATAGAAAATGGGTCTGATGAGTGGTAGCCAAGTTCTCATAAATGTGTTTGGACACTATTGAGTCAGGTTGGAGAATTGTGTGTGTTCTATAGATACAAGAAGAAAGATGGGATCTCTCTACATTGTTGCATATCATTAATGAAAATCTTGAGCATTTTGTGAATTTTGAGACCTCTAAGCAGATTAGCAGCCGAGCATTCTGATTACTTTGAGCATTTGACCAATCATCTAATATTGAACATTCTGAGCATTTAAACATTTGAGTTATTGTAATATTTTGTGAAAAATGAAGTGATTAATCAACAGTTGAATGTTACACTAGTAAAACTCTTGTTCAGAATTCTTTAAAGTTATTAAATAGGGAATTTCTAGGATGAAAACACATTGTATTCCAGCATTCCTAATTTCCCAAATCCAAATCTTAATAAACATGATTTCCCCAAATTCTTGCAACTAATCATGCTCTTAAGACTTTCCTAGAATTTGAATTACTAGGGTAATGATCAGGACCTTTTTTTTTCCTTTTTGATCGGTAACGACCAGGAGTTCATTTCCCATTAATGGAGAGGTCATGTGATACTCACTTATGAATATTCACCCGTGATACTTTTATTTTTAACCACTTACAAATGTAGTTTTAGATTCCTAGGAATTCAATTAGGAAAGTTAGATTTGTGTCCTACCTGTTTTTCAGATTACCCTTACCTGATGTGCCCATAGCTGTGATTCAAACTCAGATCCCATTATCAAGCACTATCAGATCTAGGGTGCAAACCCCATTTTCCTAGTCAGGTCCTTGGACATTTGGTAGACTAACTCTACCCATTCCTGTCATCCTGATCTGGACTTAACTGTCACATAGACCCAAAAGTTATGGCTCCTAGTCTGATTTTTTACCAGGCGATCTGGTACACTTGGCCATTTGAAGGTCCACATCTAATGATGAAAGAAATTGTTGCCAATCTAACTTTCAAAGTGAATACTGCAACGACCCCAAAAAAAAAAAAAAAAAAATCCACCCTAGTCAAAATCCATGAGGGGAGGATGAGTGGGTCAATTTCAATTTGAATATAACTTTTACTACTTTCAATTTCTAACCATCAACCACCCACTGTAAAAATGGGTTGACACTTACCCCTAATGTTCATTTTAAGATGCATTTGGCCCATGTTTGAATTAAATGACAGCAAAACTTTAGTCTCACTTGATCATGATGAACTGAATTTTTTTTCGCCACATCTTAAATCATTACTAATTGGCAGGGCCTTGCACTAGTGGTGACGGCACTGGGTCTTTGTCAAATTGTCAACAGTCAGGTGAATCTGGAAAAGTGGACTTTGGACCCCACCTATCATTAAGATGTGTATCCGGTGACACCCATTTAAGGAGGGTCCACCACATCAATACTAGTTTTTCTGCTAACCTTCATGTGGTCCCCCCACATGAAATAGCATCAGTGACAAGGAGGAATGAAAAAATATCCTATTTGCCATCTACGAGGATGAGGCAATGGGCCCATCTATGAGGAGGTACACAGCAGGCCAATGGCCCATCTACAAAGGTACCTCTTACCGCTAGCTCGTAGGGGTGTTCATGGAAAGGTTGAGGCAATCCAGGAATGGCTGTGCCTGTATTCGGCCTAAGCCGAACATGGCCCGCAAGTTCCTGGCCCAAGCCTAGCCTAACTCAATCTGGGTCAAGCGGTTCGGACCGAGCTTTCGACCACTTAGTTGGGCTTTCTACTACCATAAACAAGTCAAGCAATTTTGTTTTATTTTTATTTTTTTAAAGTCGTCTGGCGTGTACTTTGTATCACTTAATCCAAGTCTGGCCCAAATGTAAAATGTAGTTCCCAAGATTTTAATTTCAGGCCCAGACCAAGTATTTATACCCAAGACCTGAATCCGGCCCAAAACATGCTGAGCCCAAGTCTATCAGGGCCCGTTTCTTTGCTGGAAGTCTCTGGAATTCCTGAAACAAGGTAGAATTCTTGGATGCTTGAGCATCCAAAAATTCTACTAAAATGCAAAGGAAGTGAAATTCTTGAATTCCCAAAGGTCAAAAGAGACCCTTTCATGTAGTTGGAATCTAAAAATATTAGTAAAAAAACATGGAATTTATAATTTTCAGAAACAGCCTATCACATCATGTCTAGAAATTCTTGGTAGAAATTCCACTAAAAGAAGAGGCCTCTCGAGCCGAATTCACTCTCTCTCTCTTTCTCAGGCAAGCGCCCTGAACAAAAGCCTAACTTAATAAGTAGCTAGGTGAGGAGGCTTTATGTGCCTGAAAATAGTCGATTTTCAAAGGGGCCAAACACACTCGTAATAATTTAAAAAGATGCCTTGAAGGCCTCTTTGTTTCATGTAATTAAGTTTCTAGGAATTCCAATACCAATTAGTACTACCTCTATAATAAGTCGTTAAGAAAGAGGAGAAATCAAACCTGAATATATCACTTATAACAGAATAAGAGATATAAAGTAAATTACCCAGTCGTCTTGTTTTGCTGTTCCTTGCTCTCCATATTCTTCTCTCCACTTTCTCCTTCCACAGACTCCCCTCTTTCTCTTCGCAAACTAACACCCGTCTTCCCACCTCTGATTGAATAAGATTGCGACGGCAACCAAAGATAGGGCTGCGGTTGCACTCGAACCACTCGAATTACATGCATCATTCTCCCCCAACTGACTCTTCATATATTTATAGCCATCGATTGTTTCAGAACCAAAGGTGTTTGTATAAATGCCAACAAGAAACATGAATGAAACTCAACAAAATGTCATCATTCACCCTCCCCTCCTCGAGCTCTAGCTTCCTCACACGTGTACGGTGGAGCACACGTGGCGAGTGTTTGACGCCACGTGGCATCTCCTGACGTTGCATGTGATCTCGTGTAGGTGGTGTGTGTGTGTGTGTTGGCAATTCCCATCATTCATGGCGGTGAAAAAGTGGGGTTGGGGCAATGGGGAATGGGATAGATTGAACCATGACCCGATGGATATGTGGTCTGGGTCTGTGGCTGTAATGGCTCTTATCCTCAGTTGTAGATGGATTTTTAACTTTGGGTTGGGAATAATAATTACTGTAAGTTAACTTGATGTCTGTTTTCATGATATGTTCATATTTTACAATCATGGCCTGGGCCCTAACACAATTACTTTCTTTGGGGTCACATGGATTGAAATGCCTTGCACTTGATCACCTTTCAAATTTTTTATTCTAATGATTTGTCTATTTGATTGCAATTAAACTGTTGAATTGATTGGCTTAAGTTGGACCCTTTCATGTGCACATGATAATATTAATCTACTATTGTGATCATTTCTTATAAATCATGAATGCTATATATATATATATATATATAATCTTAATTAAAATTATATTTTCTTTTCAATATATATTTGCAACATGAAGTTACTAGTACTCATCAAAAGACATATAGGCAAAATGGTTTCAGTAATTTCCGATGATTCATGATAACTCAACAGATCACATTCCCGGGGTGCATCATTCAAAATGGTTCCAGTATAATCGAACTAAAAAGTTTGTGCTGGTGAGGCCGATTTTCTACTTGTATGGGCCTGCTTCAACAAACCTAGCACTTGAACCATGTGGTGTTCAGACCAGAAATAGTCAATTGGGTGGTTACTTTCTTTTGTTTTTTTAAGCCATTTGGGTGACATGCTGTATGGGCCCAACAAATAGAATGATATTATCTTGACCAATCTGCTCTTAGTAAAATGCCACCAAATCATCTCGTTTGTAACCCAGTTTATGGATGGACAGATCTGTCATCTGTCTGCAAGATGTATAAATAAATGTGGCATAACATTATTAGGCAATTAGCTCTTGCTTTGATACCATGTACATACGTTATCTTTACATATCTCGATGAATAAATTATACTCGTCTCATCCACCACATGTTCTTATTAGGTCATCTATCTGCATACAACTGTGAGTAGTTTATATAAACTAATCAAGCCTACTCGAAGTTGAAGATGATAGGATTGACAACTAGGCTTGATCATATTTGTCGTTTTTGCTTGATTATGGTGCATCACGGTGCAAGTTTCAGATCGAGAGATGTGGAACCCAAGGCCCATAATAAAACCCTCAATTGGATTTCTAATTCATTGAAGGAGCCACAAATCAAAAGGAGTCCCATGTCAAAACTAAACTCTACTTCGAGTGGAAATAAATTTACAAATTAATAAACTTTCCAAAGAGAGATTCAATTCACAATGTGTTCATTCCATTTTGATCAAATCAAACATTGAGGTTTTTGGGTTCCAATCACGTTACTAATAAGCAAAAAATACCCAACTGCTGTGATTTGATACTCTTTGATTCATAAGAAGATCCGCGGTGAAGATTCATAATACCCTTCTTTTCTTTTGGATTCCACGCCGGTTAAGAACATGGGTGTGCGTGTTTGAGTGCAAGAAATGATCTACTTGTGATGCATCCACTTTGCAAATGGGACAATTCTTTGGAAATAGTCAAGGACCTCAAGGTAGTAGAGGCCTTATTGCTGAGATTGAGATGGTGAAACTCAAAACAACTTAGATAACCATCCAAGACATCTGATTTCGACCGTTTGATAGTTAACTATTTCAACAGTGATCATCTAATCTAAACAGTGAAAGTAAACATCCCAGCAGTTGACAAATTAACCCTGGTAAATGAATGATTTACTATCGAAATTGACAGGGGCAGGACAAAGTAGGTGAATGAAACCATGATGCCCGAAAGGGGAGGGCAAGGGCATTGCCAGGAACTAAAAAAGATCAACGGTAAAGTTTCCAGAGCGAGGCAAAATTTCCATTTTGCCATGGAAGAGCTATAGCGACAGCCATCATCAAAACAAGCAGAGAAAAACTATTAAAAACGATAATGAAAAAGAAAAAAAAAAAAAGGACAAACAGATGCAGTGGAGTAAGGAAAGAAAGGAAAACAGTGATGGCAGTGGCAGCTCAGCTCCACCAATCTCCTTCCCCAAACAGATTATTTTCCCCATTATGCTAGAACTATCTTCATCTATCTACACTTCTAAAACCCATCCATGTTTCCAAAATCCTCTCTCTATCTCTTGCTATTTACAGACCCATTAAAGAAGGATGATATGATAGTCTCCTGTTTTAGGTGTTAAACTAAAGAAACAAAAAGACCCATTAATTAAAAAGCAAGATGAGATGGCTCACCAAATAGCTGTGACTGGAATTTAGAATTCATCACAAACAGTAGTTTTCTGCAAGTTAAAGAAGTTAAGGGAAAAAAAATCCCAAAAGAAGAAATGATAAGACATGAATCAATAAGATCAACAAAAACAGTCTTCTCCTTAACTTTATCAAAGTCCAAGACTAAAGAGATGGTACATGAATCGATAAGATTAATAAGAACAGTTGTCATTTCCTCAAACACTGCTGTAAGAGAGTACAGAATTAAAGAGATAGGACATCAAACAATAATAAGATTAACAAAAACAGTTATCTTTTTCTCAAAACACTACAGTATCAGAGTTCAGAACTATATGTACATACCATTAAAAAAAAAAAAAAAAAAAACAGAGAGAGAAACCAATTTCTTTTTTACAGTTAGCATTACTCAAACCTGCAATTTGTTTCAAAAAAAAAAAAAAAAAAACAAAAAGAAAAGATCTATAAAAGAAGCAGAAGAAGCCATTGCTCTGATCATGAAGCTGGAAACAAACCCATTAATGGAGCCACTTCCTTATTGCAAGAAGAAACTGCAAAGGGGGCTATCGTCCATGGCCAAAAAGAAAGAAACCCAGAACTTGGAGTCAGATTCGGACGAATTGCAATTCAGATGCAACAACCAGCTTCCGAAAAACAGCCCCAGATTAATCCATCAATGGCAGAATCTATCCCAAAAAAAAACCCAGATGGCGATTCAATCTTAGAGAGGCCCAGAACAGAAGAAAGACACCAACTTTCTATCTCCATGATGAAACAGTGAGAAGGGGTTTTCCGCTCCAAGCCAAGGAAAGAAACCCAGGTGGGGATTCAACAAGAGAGAACAATGAACTGTAATGGTAATGCCAGAGAAGGATTTTTGCTTGACTGACTGCGTAATGGCTTAAAGATATGGATTCGAAACCGCAACCTTCCATCAAAGCTTTCCATTGCTCTTTCTCCTCCATCCGTTCCCGCCTCTCCGCCCCCTCCGGCTCCACCACGCAGGCGATACGCCGCCCCAGCAGCAGCCTCTCCACCTGTATTCGCTCGCACGAATCCCTCGCCATGCTCGGCTCCAGCGACTCGAACACCGCCGAGTAGAATCGCAGCGCGTTCTGGAATCGGTCGAAGAACCCGACTCGGTTCAAACTCGCCTCGTATTCACCTAAAGTCACTACTTTAGGATTTAGAGATTTGGCGAGGCGGAGCACCTGCTCGACCACGGCCGAGGACTCGCCCATGATGTTGTAAAGCTGGAGCATGAAGTTCACGGCCAGAAACTCATCCGGGTCGACCCGGAAGCTCGACTCGCTGAGCTCGTGAACAGGCGTGAGGATCGGTTCGAACTCGAAATCCAGACCGAGAACATTGGCGGCGAACTCGCGGAGGCGGTTCCCGGTGGCTGAGAGAGAGGAGGAAGGGGCGTTTCCAAGAGCCGGAGCCGGAATGCCTGAAATGCGGATTTTCTCCGGCTTTCCGCCGGAGCGGTATGCGAGGGCCTGGAGGAGCGCCGCCCACTGGACGCCCTGAACGATCCCGAAATCGATGATGTGGATCCGAGTCGCCGACTGAGTCGCCTCGAGAATCGCCTGGTTCGCGGTCAGATGGGCGAACTTGGAGTATGGGCAGGCGTCGTTCAGAGCCTTGTAGGAGAGAGTGAAATCCTCCGGCGAGGAGAAGAACGAGACGGGCGACTTCCCGGCGGCGGTCTTCGAACAAAGCCGCCCGTAAAGAGCTTCTGCGAAGTAGAACGCCACCCTCTCCGTCGGATCGCCGCGGTCCGACGCCGATTCGCGGAGGCGGACGAGGGTTTTCGTCGCCCGATCCGGGTCGGAATCGGCGACCCGGGCGCACTCCAGTAGCGACTGCAGGAGAGGGGAGGATAGAGAGTCAGTCGACTCCGGCGATGTGACCGGAGAGTGACCGGAGTCTTTCCTCCAGCTGTCCGGGGAGGGATCCTCCGTCGGAAGGGGAGGTGGGGTGGTCGGAATCGGCCAAGTTTGGGGCGGAATCGGTGGCGGGGGGATTGGGTTCTTGTCGGAGTCGGAGAAGACGATGCGGTTGAGATCGGATGGCCCGGCAGGGATGAGATCGGAGGGAAAAGGGGGCGATGGTTCCGGTGGGAGAATAGAGGAGAGGTCGTGTGCGGCTGCGGCGGCGGTGGTCGGCCAGGAGGAGTCGCAGCCGCTGGGGAGGTCGGAGTTGTCTGCGGACTCACCTATAAGGCTCTCCATCCACTCGTCGGAGTCGAAGGCGCCGGAGCCGGCCCCGAGATCGGAGAGGCGGAAGGCGGGGGCGTGGTCGAGGTGGGGGAAGAGGTGGGTGGGGCTTGAATCAGGGGCGCCGGGGACGGAGAAGGAGTCGGGGAAGGGGAAGCCAAATCGGTCGGGGAGGGTTTGTTGGGAGTGTGGGGCCCATGGATTGAGGCCAAAGGAATTAACGGCTGAGATCTGCTGCTGCTGGGTCTGTTGCTGTTGCTGTTGTTGCTGCTGCTGCTGCTTTTGCTGTATGACTTGTTGGGCGATCGCCATCAGATTCCCACTATCTGCACACATGTACGCCATCTTCATCCGGCCACTCTCGCCGGATTCCACTGTTACTGGCTCAGCTGCTCTGCTACTTTGGTCAGATTCCGCCCACTGTAGCTGACGTGAGAAACACAGAAAAAAGAAGATCTTGCTACTGCTTATATTCTGATCAGAGAGAGAGACAGAGTGTGAGAGAAGAGAAGGTAGGGTTTTGTGTTGGCAGCAGAGAGAAAGAGAGAGGATTTGGGTTTTTGGAGAGTGGGGATTTGAAAGAGAAGGGAGGGGGGTACTACTTTAATAAAAGGAAGTGGACCCGACAAAAGCTTGTGCTACAGTTCATAGTTTAACGGTTAGGGCCGAAACAGTTACATAGCATACCGGTTCAGACCTTTGTATCGGTTCACACCTTTGTAACGGTTCTGCCCTTTTAGTTTTGAATTTCACTAGCGCAATAACCTTCATGCAGATTAAATAATAAAATAAGTTTAATATTTAAATTAATTCTTAATTAATGAATAAAAAATATAAATGATAAATTCATTCATTTGTGTGATTTCAAAATATAAGTTCATATTATCACATTAATTAACTAAAAAGAAGATAATAATGTTCGAGTTAAATTCTTAATCATATTAGAAGCGCATTTAGATTTTCAGTAAAATTAGAGAGGGTCTTATTGAATTAAATTACAAACACACATTTATAACAGAAACCATACATTCATCGGAATTCAAAGACATATGTGAGAAATGAAATGGCACCAAAGAGAAAGAGAAAGGAAATTTGTGTGAGGTGCAGAGGAAGATGAGTGTTAATGCTTTATAAGAGATGTTTCCTTGGGAGGGAGATGCAAATGTGAAGAGATGTCTCTTTACGTGAAGGGTTGTATCTGTCATTGGAGTCTTTAGATATATCATGCTTATGTGCCTCAAGGAGAGGAGAAATTTGCCTCTTTTTTTTTTTTTTTCCTCTATTTCCTCTAACTAACATCCAACTTTAATGAATAGAATTGAAATTCAGATTTTATGTTCTCTGACGCTTTTGCTTTTGAATCCGAAATGGTGGGAGCCTTTGACATAAAGAAGTTCTGAGTTACTAGAGTGGAACTCTACAGTGGAGCCCATATATTAAGACATACACCATTCAAAATAAATGCCATCTAACTATAAGGGGCAGTATCAAATATTACTTCAATCTGAGTTTCTTTACCGTTGGATTAACAATTTAATTGAAAATTAATAAATAGTCAATCCTAGCGGTAAACAAAACTTACTAACGTGGGAATTGGTAGAATGTCATAAGGTGTGGATTTGCTCCCCACATCTTTTGTTCAATACTTACCCCAGATTTGCCCAATGTATTCTTGTATGAGTTTAGCAAGTGGCACCCTAGAGATTATTCTCGTTGGAACAACAACCTCAAAGACTGGGACGAAATCGGGATATAGCCCTTGCCGCCTTGGGGGACTGTTGTGAAAAAAAAAAACATCTCTCATTGGTGATTTCTAAAAGTAGCTTTATGTTTCCATTTATCTAAAGGGATTCTTTGAGACTTTGGGAGCGCGCATCAGCCCTACCGTCCCCCCTAGCTTATGGGTGCCCATGTAAAAAAAAAAACAGAGGACATGGGGGAAACTTAGATTAACATAAAATTGAGGATATCTCATATACAGAGTTTATTTTTGAATGGTTCAAGTTTGAATGGGTGGCCCTCACCATGAAATTTCTTTTCTTTAAATCAGGCCTTCTCTAGGTTAAAGACCAGAGGATATGGACTCTTTTGCTTTTTCTTGATTTTTCAGTTTTACTTTGTGATGAATTCCACCTAATGCAACCTATACTCATTGGAGGATGTAATTAAGGAAGAAGATTTGACTAGGTAAGAGAGAGAAGCTTTGGGGTTATAATAGCATTACACATGAAGAATAATTTGATGAGGTTAGTTTTCTTCCGTTGAATCCATGATGGAAGCTTTTATAGCCTTATCCTCACAGTCGTCATGAGTCCTGTAGGAAAGAGATAAGGGTACTTATATTAATTCAAGTTGATGCTACTAACTATCTGTCTTTAAATGATCACTTTGGTTGAGTGATTAGTAGCCATTTAGTAAGTAACACATCACAGGTTGGTTCTAAACCACATACCACACACTCCAGGAGTTTCTCTCGTTGTCTGATGTTACATACTAAGTGATTGCAACCCTTTCATTCTAGTTTACATTAACCATCTATTTCAAAAAATAAAAATAAAAAATCTTAAGTTTTACTACAAAGACTATATGATGTAGTTAAATTTTCATTTTCCTTTTTTTCTTTTGCGATGCTTCAGTCCACAAGCCACTCTTTTAATCCACAATTCTTGTGAGCAACGGTGGACCCAAGTGTAACCATGAGGGTGCGACCATACCCGCGAGATTAAAGAAAGTCTTTAAATAATGCCTTAAAATTCTGATTTTATTATTCGCATTTTATTATTCGCTTCATTAATTTGACCATTGTCCTCGCCACCCAAAGAAAAGTCCTAGGTTCGCGAACGCTTGTTAGCATGTTATTTGATGCCATTTTGACAACAGTGAGTTACACCAATGTGAGCCTATCAAATTACGACTACTTTAACATAAGACTTCACATGTAGGATCAAGGAGGAGTTAAATTTGAGCTTAATCTAGGGCCCATGCTGTATTCTTGTTTCTTTATTAGTTGTTTTATTTGCTAGACAAAAAAAAAAGTTTCTATTATATACAAGCAGATCTAATTTAGTAAGTGAAAAATTAGAGCTATCCGCAGAGCTACCGACAAACCTTTTCCATGTGGTATGTGAATTCATGAAACAATTATATTACCACTTATTCTTCATACTCCTTCTCCCTTCCAGGCTGTAGAATTTGAATTGTACAAATTTGATTGGATCAGGATCTAGATTTTATCTTCAGTTAATCATGCAAACAAGTAGCTGTTTATAACCCTTTTCATAGAGTGGTTTAGAATCTAAAAACTCAAAACATTAGTTTTTTATTTTATAAGTTTTCCCCTGTTTGATGCATTTTTTTAATGAGATAAATGCTAAGACAAAATAATAATAATAATAATAATAATAATAAGCTCCGGTCTACTTTCGAGAGCTACTAATGCTACACCCCTTAAGTTTAAGACCAATATATCCATACGTGAAACTACCAAAATGGACATCACTCATATTTTCATACCTCCCCCAATTCCTCTCTACACTCACCCACCCTCAGCCCAACTCAGCCGCCGCCACCCCTCTGGTAGCACCACTGGAGGGGGAGAGGGACACGGAGAGCGGGGGGGGCAGGGATAGGGAGAGAAAGGGAAGAAGGGGAGTGAGATGAGAAGTGGACTTTGGAGGGATTTGGGTATTTTATGAAGAATGGGAGTGTGTAAAGAGAAGTTTTGAAAATCCTTTAACTTATTTGGAGTGTGTAGAGAGAAGTGGTGTGCTCAAAGAAGTTTGGGGTGTAACATTAGTAGCTCTCCAACTTTTATATGTATGTTTCTAATTGTATAGAAAATAAGAGAGTTAGATGCAATATGAAATATCAGGAATTAGAGATAGGTCAAATATCACTCGAAGTAAGTAATTAGATTTTAAAGCTACAAGCTTGAAAGATAATTTATACAAGTCTTTCACTTGTAAGAGACTATATATGCGTAGATGCCATCCAGCTGCTTTCCTATCATTGAGTATAGGATGGACGCAAAGGTCCATATATAAATAAGAGTTAAGCAAAAAAAAAAAAATCCCCATCATATAATCCTAGCCCCTTGTTTTAACACCCCTAGTGTTTTTAATTCTTTTGAAATTCAATCTAACAATGAGTGAAGATTTTGATAGTTTAAACTCAAGACATGAGGTAGACAAAGTATGCCGAAGTGAGTTCTATAGAGTTTGAATGTACATGCAGTATGCTTGTGGGAGAAGATTTTTTTTTTAAATCTTTCAAAAACCATTATTTTATATTTTTCTATCTAATTTGTCATGGTTGCCGATTGAGAGGGATAGGTGTGGTTGAGAGGAATGGGTCCCACTGTAGAAAATAAGAACGGGAGTTTGAAAAGTAAAAGAGATTTATGACGACACGTACCAGTTTGTAACAGTGCGTTTTTATCAGCCCATGGTTCCGCGATCATAGGCGAAACCAGTCTTCCAACGGCCGTAGATTATAAAAAAAAAAAAAAAGGGAAGAAGAAGATGGTGGGGCCCACATCAAGGCGCAGAAGGAGACTCGACTCGAGTGCTTCTGCTGCCATGCACGGGTTGCTTTCCAAAGCCCAGATCTCTCTCGGCTGAGCTGCGCTGTGCCTTTGCGTGACGTGGCAGCCCACTCTCTGTACGAGGGCCCCACCCCCATACGAAATGACACCACCGGAGACTGAAGTGGGGGCCACGTGCTTGCGTGTCCGCCTCCGCACGTGGCTCACGCCTATTGCGTCATGCCACGTCAGTATACGGCGCGCACCAGGTCCCCTTCCTCCGTGACATCATCGTATTCCTTTTTTGCTCAGGTGTAGAAGAATCCAAACCCTTGGTCTCCTCATTTGAGCGGTTGATGATGGCAGTGTGGGACCCACGTGTCAGCCTTTTTTTCACTCTGGTCAAAAAGGGCCTGTAAGAGTTAGAAAAAAAGGGAAAACCCCCCCCCCCCTCCCTATCTCTCTCTCTCTCTCTCTCTCTCTAAAAGGTGCAGTCTATTCGGAAAGTGCCACGTTGCTATCAGCCCGCAATTTGCCCTCCGTCCTTTTTGGACGGCATGTGGGACCCACTCTAATTGGGCCCACGACGAAGGCCACTATTCATGGTGGACAACTCGGACCGTAGGACCCAATTCATCTTCACCCCCACACCAACCGGGAGACGAGGAGTCCGGGTCCTCTAACACGGAGAAATCCTTGAGTAAATTATCGTGATTGAAGTTAGAATCTGTAACAAATTAGGGATAGTCCAATCCTGGTTGAGAGGTGTTTTGTGGGTGCGGTAGGGTATTGTGGAGGATAGTTTCATTTGTTATCGTATGGTCTACTATTTGGAAGAAAATGAACGAAAATATATTTAGGAGTTCTTATTCCTCATTAGAAGTTTTGATACCTAAAATCACTTTTTTAGAATTGCAAAATGAGCTTTGATTAAAAGGAATCCTTCGAGTTTTTTTTTATGATATTATTTTTAATTGGAGAGCTTGCATAAGATGTTGCTCGCGTAAGGAGAGGAGATCTATTCATTGGAGTCTTCATCCTTATGAAGTTTTAAAGTTTAATATGGATAGTGCTTCAAGGGGTAAGCGGGGCCCAACGGGGATTGGAGGAGTGCTTCACAATAGTAAGGGTTCTTATGTTCTCCAAGCATGCCGGTGTGTGCCACTCTAATGAAGCGGAGGTGCAAGCAATTTTGAAAGGTCTTAGATTGTTTTCAACAATATATAGTGGTGTCCTTGTGTTAAAAAGTGATTCTTCAATTGCGATTATGTGGGTATCTAACCAAAAGTCTGATCCATGGAAATTTCAATTCCTCTTCAATGAAATTATAGAGATTTCAGCTCGCATTAATGTCTCATTCCGTAATAAGATTAGATCCGCCAACTCAACGGCGGATGTGTAAGCAAAGTAAAGGGTGGATAGGTTAATTTCTTGGGTGGATGTCATCTTGTAATTGGAGTTGTTGTTGGTGCTTCTCTCTTGCACCTTTTTAACTCCTCTAATCTTTAAGTTTTGATGTATTCTTTTCTTCATTCTTTTAACGAAATCTTTGTTACCGTTTAAAAAAAAAAAAAAAAAAAAGGGATAGTGTCGTCTTAAGTAAGCTAGGCGGTTTGGAGGGCCTTAATTGAAAATACGTGGGCCTTTCATGAAACCAAAAGGCTCAAAATAAAGAAAGACGTCATCCAGAGCTCCTTTTATGTAAAATCATACCTTTTTTTTTTCATAAAGAAATGGATGATATGAGGTATCCTAATTATATTTAGAAACTTCCAAAAAAAAAAATCATTCATATCTTGAAATGCATTTTCTGTTCAAGGCAACTGACAGCCCAAAGTGGTTTATGCTGGAAAACCCTGTTCTTTTAGGCCCACAGGGTGCAAGACAAAACAGCCCATGGAGGCATGATAATCGATAAGCCAAGGGGATGTGTAATTATTTCACTACATTTTATTTATGAAAAATCTTATAAAAAAATTAATCTCATTTATAAATTATACACCATTTTCACACCTCTTTATGCATGTGACTTGAAAACGAGCCTAAACAAATGGGATGATGCATAAATACTATACTTATTGAATATTTACTAATTTACATATATAAATGAACGCAGACAAGCACCATTAAAAAGATGTAAAAAAGTTGAATATACAGCCCATACAAAATTTAAATTTTATTACTGTCAGATATATGTACATCTCCACTTTATATCCAACACACGTTTCAGCTCATCAATAATTACAATATACAACTCTTCCTATCAAAAATATATAAAATATTAAATTACATGCAAAGGTAGCGGTCCCTAGTGCAATACAAGACACTGATATTGTCCATTCTACTGGTTGTACTTGTTGCATACATATATGCCACAATCAAAACCCTGGGGTCCACTCATAGACGTTAGATAAGTCCAATCAATGGCCGCCACTTGCTGTGCGAGGATGAGGACAAATCTGACGACGCAATCGGCCTTCACTTGGCTTAGAGAGATTTGACACGCAGTCGACTGGCGCGACGCTTATCGGGCAACCGTGTGGGGCCCATGCCCGATCAACCCCTTTTTCCCTTGCTTCATGTGCCTATCGCGATCATGACGCTACACGTAAACAGCGCGGCTCCTGCAGGCCCCACATCCGTGGGTGGGATGTGTGAAACTCACCATGGAGTCCATCCACCTACCTTTGATCCGAATCGCTAAAATTGAATTTCATTCTCTTTGAAAGCACACGTATATTCTAATTCCTCCCAACTTGAACTTCGCATTAGATTGAATACATGATTGATAATGCAATTAGTAAAGTCTTATATAATATTATGGTAAAAGAAATTCAACTGTACGAAAGTTTACAAGACTTTTTTCACTCAAGTCTAATCAGGCAATTTATATCCACTTACTATTCACTAAGGGCATTTTTGTCCTTTTGAATTTTTGTTTATACAAAGTTGTCCGCTGTGGGTATAGATTGCCGGATTGGATCTTATTGAAATAAGTCTTGAAAATCTTCATACATTTTTTAAATATTGAATTTTTGAAAATCACCCCAAAATTTAAAACTTTTTTGAAAATTTTCCTTATTAATATTATATAAGACTTTACTAATTGCATTATCAATCATGTACTCAATCTTATCTTATAGTAGGTTCAAGTTCTGAAGTTTACTTATTTAATTTTGTTATCAATCATGTGTTCAATTGTACGGTGGACTCAGATTCTATTGAAGTAAAATTTGGAAATGTTGGTAAAGTGAACGAGATTCAATTTCAACGGTTGGGATCACCGGCAGCTAGATTCCACGCTAAGTTTCACACATCACACTCATGGAGAAGCGGCAGTTGGCTCAAATACAAGACGACAAGACCGTGACTTAGAAACGCCCTAAGTCTGAACACCGACCCTCCAAAAATGGGGAAATTTTTTTGCTAAAAAGGAACATCAAACCGTTCATATTTGATGCTCTCACTGCCTATTTGTTGAACCCGATTTGGCGAGGCCAGTGCAATATGATCTAAAAAGGCGATTGTCCCTTCTTCTTTTTTTTTTGAAGAAAACGTGATAGTCTTTCAACTACTCTATTTTAAGAAAAGGCCTTTGGTTAAGTAGCATTATTCATCCTTTTCAAAACTCGATGGTAAGGACTTTTTTGAAATAGAGGTTTTTTTTTCTTCCACTCTTTTTTTGAAATAAATGATATAATATGTATTATTCAATTAGAAAAAGAAAAGAAAAGAAATTTTAATGCCCAATATGCTACATTGACAATATGGAATAATAGCAGTATTATAAATCTTATTTTAAGAAAAGTAAAAATAGTATAGGCAAATTTGTTCAAAAACAAGCAAAATGTGTTGGATTGCACGATGTTCGGAACATATATTCTAATTAGTATTAAGTCAAAGTAGACACATTGGTATATTTAGCAAGTCTTGTTGGAGTGACATAGAGCTGTTTTAATTGAACTTTATTTTATAAATAGGTTTTTTTTTTATATATATGTCTAATTCAATTAGAAAGAAACAAACTGGTAATGCTTGTTATAAAAGTTAAATAAGTATAGTTGTCTTATAGTTAAAGTAAAAAGCGGTACATATAAACTTAACGCAAAATAGATGCAATAGAGGAAGACTTGTTAAAAATAATGCAAAAACCGGCTGATTGCTTTAGAAGTTCAAGTATATTTTAGAAATTTGTGTAAGATCTTCAACCTCATTGAATTAGACATTCATGTAAACTTTGCTTAACAATCTAAAGAAAATAAATCCTTTATTGATAACAATTAGAACTCAAATAGACACAAGAAGCAAGCTTGCCAAATGACACCTTAGCAAGCAAGAATGCCAAGTCTCACTAATCACTTCATGAGATTCGTTGCATGTGGGTGGAGTCTATTAGCTCCACAAAATGCAAGAGAGTGTCATTTTCCATTTATCTGAATTCAACCCCACCTGCCATTTCATTTTAAGGTGATGGCTGAGTTGTTAAAGAACTTATATTTTCATGATTCATTTCTAAAGCTATAGTTGAGATTGGCATACAATGTTTATCGTCGTTATATATGTATTTTCAATAAATATGATCAATCAATCCCTTCTTGTATTTCATGAGGCTAAGGAATGGAGCCACGCTCTCTTTGTTGCTTGTACACAAGTTTATTTGGTTGCCCAAGCAAGTAGCCTTTGAGCTGTGGAATTGAGATGCATGCTATTTTTACATGTAAATAGAAGTGTGCATACATTGTACATCTCTCGTTCAATGCATTTCTCTGTCACTTTTATAGTTATTGAGTGGGCTCCACCCAAGGGTAAATATGGGGAATATTGAAAAGTATTTCCGCTATTTCTATTAACGCTTCGAGGCTTTGGTATCAATATTGTTAGCTAATGAAATTTAATGTGATATCAAAACCAACTGGTCGTGAGTTTAAATCCCAGGTTGAACGACTCGGCGTAAAGAAAAATGCGTGTCGTCAAAAGTGCGCTGGCCGGGTTTCACTTAAAGAGATTATTGAGGTGTGGCCTTCACCCAAGGAGAAATATTGAAATTTAATAATAGTATCTAAGAATGCACCATTCAACTGTTGAAATATATATTTTTAGTTGTCGTTTTTGCTTGGTTGCTCACGACAGTGGTTTGCATTATTGTAATAGTCATATGGCATGACTCCTCTTCCATGAAGGGCATTTCTAACCAGTAATAGTTTGGTTGGCAGTTACTGGACAAACTCTCACAAATTTCCTAACATCTTTAGTCAACGAAAACGGACCAAACAGTGATAAGCTAAATTGATCACCAATCTAAAGCACATCAAATAAAAGATTTTCGAGTCCTCATCGGTGTCTGAAAGTTGTGTGGCCCGCATACCATGGGTCACACATCTAATCAAGTAGATAGCAGTTGCCAATAGAGATAGAATCTCACTATAATAAGAAGACTTGATATGTTATAGATAAGATAGGGATATTCACAAATTGGGTCTTATCCCAACGTAGCTTATTCCTATCAAGATTAAGGGACACATTTTCTTGATTGAAGAGGTCTCTAGTAAACGTGACTCCTCAGGATCACTATATGAGAGAGATGAGAGCCCTTAGTGACATACACATCTAATCTCGTTAACATCTAGACATAGTAGGTCCGCGGAGTCTTCCCACCATCAAGAACACTACTGATCTCCAGCCGTGCGTCAGAATCTTCCACATCTTGAGCCTTTAAATTGTAACTCGGCTTGTTAGAAAAAATAGTATATGTGAGAGTGTGCGTGAGTTCGAGCACTCCATATGACAGAGATAATAAAAAAATAAAAAGTTTGATAATTTTTTTCAAAATTTTATTTTTGTTAGGAAGATATTGGAAAATCACTGTTGAAATTAAAACTGTTTTTTATTCTACTGTTTCTTTAATTTTTCTGACTTTGGCATGAACTTGGGTAGCCTACCTTCTCTTGGAAGAATTCTGATGTCCCTTCACCAGTGGAGGTGTCATTGTTGTTTTTCTACAACACTAACAAAGATGCAAGGGCTAAGATTAACCCTCCCTCAGATAGCATTGCAATAATAGTGATTATAGCACTGTAAATTTCGTGTTAAGATAATCATAATATTAAGACAAAAATATTTCATTTTCCTAAAATTCTCATGATATATTTTATATATCAATGGTACTACTAAGACTGACATAAGTTGATAAAACATCACAGGGGACTCTGTTTTACTAAATGGAAACCAAGGTCTTAGGCTTGTTTGTAAAGAAGACAGTTCTATGGAGTTTCATATCTTCACCATGCCTCTTTTTCTTTATTTTTCTGTATTAAAAAATTTCAATTACATGTTTTATATTGATTTCACATGTGGAATTTCTCTCCTTGTGTGCAACAGTAGAGATTTTATTTTCGAGTGGATAAGGTAGCTACTGTTTTAAGTACATAAAACAGTTGGAACACAATTGAATACGTTTGATTCACAATAAAAAGTAGACAATTACATTGTTGAACCAGTGTTTCATTTACCAATATTTGTCACTTGCGCCTGTTTGTTTGCATTATAGTATGCATTTGAATTAAATAAATAGAAATCCATAGTCAAGTGAGCGCCACTACGAAGGATTATTTAAGAGATGAAGTGTGAATGATATAAGACGAGGGGTTAAGGTTGCAAGGTGGAGATGAAGATGTGACATTGACTTTTCAATGTATTGAATTATTAGGGTGATAGCTGGATATTCAATTCTCGTCTACCTTTGATCATTCACTTTCCATCAAGGGGATGGTTATTAATAGTCATTTTTATATATTCAACTTGGATATTCATTTTTAACAACTTTTGGCATGAATTCTCATGCATTCTATGCTAGCAAACAGGCCCTTGAGTTCTCCATTTAGTTGTAAACTTCTATTCTAATCCTTGATAGTGAACATTAGCCAAAAATCTGATAAAAACATTATTTGAAATATAATGTAGGCACTCTCCTATTTTGCTAAAGTTTGACTCAACCCTTCATCAATTCGAATTGAGAAAACATGGTTTGCTCCATTTCCAACATGTTTTGGGACCAAGCATGGCAAAAACTATCATGTAACTGTCGTAATGATTTCATTAAAGAAAACATCCTAAGAAGTCAATCCACTAATAGCTCAGTGGTGAGGCACATCCCTCTCTACCAATACAACGAGAGACCCATTCTTAGTTGTAGCATTCATGGTCAGAGGACTTGTGTTGGGGTCTGTGGGGGTGTGTGAGTACTTATCTATAACAAAATGCAAAACAAAAACACAATAAAGAGCTCATGTGACCACCTATATATCTTTAGCCAACGAATATAGTTTCATAGTCATGCAATATCTCATAGTTGTTGTTAATTATTCAGTGAATGTATCATATCTTTATAATTCTAATTAAGATTGTAGTTGTGCACTTTTTTTCTTTTTGGAGATTTTCCGTCCAGTGAACTTTTACCACGTTTTGGATTATATTGTGCCTTATTATAAACTTTATCAAATTCATGAAAAGATATGTAATAAATCTTTGGGATTTATTATAGAATATTAAGTAAGAAAAACTATAATAGGATATGATTTTAAATAAATATATATATATAGCTTTGGCAGATTTTATAGTAGATTTGAAACAAATCAATAAAATACTTGTTCACTAGTGATTACTTCAAAATAAGGAAAATACTCTCCAGCATGTAGCGCTCTATGGGATTGCCCATCTGGACCATCTCCAAAGGCAGGATCCCCTTGAATTTCACCGCATCCCAATCAAGGCACTAATATAAATGGATTGCATAACAAAAGAGCACGGGTCAAATTGTCTCTTAAATTGCATGTAAGGTCTAAGGATAGAACACATCAACGTATCTCTTGGGGTCCTCAGTTTGTTGGGAAGTTTTGATATGATGTGACATCTTGTCTCTTAAAATTATGTTTGATTCAAAATTTTAAAATTCTAGGCCACATGAAAAACGACACTTCTAGCCATATGAATTTCAAGAATTCCAGTATTTCAAATGCTAGAGGAGGTTAAGCATTTGAAATTCTATCTTAGAGGCACCATTTGGAATTCTCATAATTTTTTTAGACGAGAATTTTCACAATTCTTCCAAACAAACATGCCCTAACAGGAGTCACATATGACTTGATGGGAGATGATGCATTGCAAACTCACCATAACCGTGTTTTCTTATCTACACCATTCATCAAACAGGCGAACTCTTTGCATGTCAATTTGTCAAACAAAGAAGGTAGTTCAATAATATCAGATGCCCTACAACCATCCATGGCCAGTATGGACCACTGATTTTTGCATTTTTACAGATTTGTGGTCCACCCCATGGGTCACTTTCGAAAGAATATAACCACTTCATGACTCTCAGGTAGGTCCGTTCACCGTACTTGCAAAGCTGAAAATAGCATTTCCACTCAATTTGACCAGCCCAGATTCAATGTATCTCTCGTTTCATTGGATGTGCTGGATATTAATGTGATCAACTAAAGCTTATACAATACACATTATTGATTATATGCATTAATCTCGTTATTAATGGCACGATCAATCTTATGGAATTTCCAACACCTATAGGATTAGTTTTTGAGGATAACATGGGGAGGGTGTAATTTTTTCTTTTTTTTACAGTGGGGCCCACTGTTGAGTTCCACTTCCTTCACTCACTGGGAACGGGAGTGATACAGTGGGAGAATCCGGACTCAGTCGGCACACAGTGCATGCATGAAGAGGCAATTAAGTGCTACCTCTTGCATGCGCCATGGGGCAGAAGCCAGAACTCACAGTCCACTGTATGGAAACCCAATCAACAGATCCCCATAGACAATGGAAATCTAGTACCATACATTGAAAGTGCCTCGCTCTCTCTTCTGTCGCCCATTTTTAGGCAGATGAGACCACATTTGAAACTTCAAGAGATTTTGAGGAAATGAGATGGGTCAAAAAAATGGCATGCATTATAGATGATGGGAATTGGGATGGGTTCTTTAATTATGTAAAGCTAGATAATAGTAAGGTTGAAATGACAAGTCAGTCACCTGTAGCTCAGCCACATGGAGACGTGTGTGAAGGTAGTGCCTGAGTTTGAAGAAGCCCCCCAAGCAGCAAAAAAATAGTCAAAAAATGGGTGCCACTACAAATTGGCTTGCTGATCTTGTATAGCTACACGCCTACACAATAGCCTCATTCTGAATTGAAAGAGCACTTATCAAACAATTAGAATTCCAGGCTCTAACATTATGCTTACACACACTGACTTGAGTAGTTTGATATTTGGCCAAACCCTAATCAATGCATTTCCCTTTTTATGGGTCAAGGTGGGCCCCTACAAACTGGATGTAATTATGGGTCAATGTGGGCCCCTACAAACTGTATGTAAATGAGTACATCCAACATTTTCAGATTGTTTGGAACTTATATATGTTTTATAGGAATTTCTCAAAATCCGAAGATCTAAGATATGGAACAAAACATCTTAGGATCTGTTTGTCTTAAAAAGAAGATGGATAACTACATTATGAATTTGGGGCCCACACAAGTGAGATAAAAAAATAAAAAAATTTATTGACAGGATTTTAACCCCTAACTTGTCTAAGTATTGTAACTTTTACCAGCACCGAACTATATTATTATATTTGACAGTATATCACCTTTTCAATTTTGTAAATGAGAGGGTACAAATGGCCTCATTATTTTATATTTGTTTCACACCTTGTTTAATATATCACATATGCAAATTGGCACTAACAAACTGATCCGTCATGTATGTGCATAATTTATATATGCAAATGAGTAAAAACAAGCAACCACTTAGAAATTAAACAGTATTGTTATGGCTCTTGCCGTCGTTGCACCACATATGAAATATGACATCCGTAAATGTGGGTTTTGTAAACTATATGACATTCATAAAGGAACAGTAATCTCAACAATCAGCAGTGCAAAATGCAGCCACTGTCGTTAGGAGCCTCCCAAAATGGACTGTGTTGATTGAACCATCTGAACTGTTTTGGAAAAATATTAATCCAATTGATTTTTATTTACATGTGTGAAGGTCCAGTCCATATGATTAGTTGGTGAAATAAATCACAGAAAAAACATGAGATGAGATGTTGGTAGTATCTCATTTAAAACACAAAATTCACATGGTTACAATTGAGTCTCTGGTAGTGACAAATTGTTAGGTCAAAGTAGTTTTTGTTGGATTACTTGAACTGATCTCATCTTTTTTAAGTTTCTTTGTTTGGGTTGAGTTCTATGATGGTCATATGTTAATACTATTTTAACAGTTAGCTCTGCTGTGACTGAACAATGGCCTCGCAAAAGTGCTTCACTTATAATTGCACCTTGGAAAGATTGAATACACTACACAAAGTGCATGTAATCAATTTTTTAATGTCCAATTTTTTATTCACAGTTGAAGTTTGTGGTCTTATATTAATTGATAGCTTGTATTATTGAACAATATTGAAGATTTAATCAAACTTCTTCTTTGATTAAACTGCTTCATCTGAATTCTTGGAGACTGATAGCAGTACCAAATGAACTAACTCTACACAGGACTGCACTTCACTCTCTCTCTTTCTGTAACTCCCAGATTTTTTTTTATTTTTTTTTAGAGCTATGTCAATGCATGCTATCTTCATCAAAGCAACATAAAGTTTAGTTTGATGAAATTTACAGCTGATTCTCTAACATAAACTGTTTTTTTAGGACTTAAAACCAAAATATGATGAGATAGGAAGTATTGCAGATAGATTATCAGTAATAGCAGGACAGTGACAACATCAATAAATATATGAAGGGCAATGCATGCCTACTCAATGTTGGGTTTAGAAAAGGGATTATCAAAAGAAAGACTAATCTTTTAGATGGTCTACCTTATAGATTAAAGCGGCTGGAGGGACCAAACATGTCACCATCGAAAGGTACCATCCATTCTGGCCCATCCTATTCAAGACCAAAGAAAAATATCTACTTTTAGAACAAGAGATAGCCGGGATTTTAGAAAATGGGCACATACAACAGCTCCACTGCTACAATCATGCTTAGTTTGACCCACTGTGTATGAAGGCATGGATCGTAAAATGTTCAGTGAATTTGAATTTTTATGAGCTGATTCTAATTGACCTCAAAGATCCAAATGCTGTAGGACCTAGTTGGATCAACGTAATCCGATAGAGTCGGGTCCCTTGCATTATCAACAAAATGGGTGTCCATTTCCCTCCCCCTGAATGGAACTATCTACAGTGGGGCCCACTAGATGAACAGTCATTATCAACTGCTTCTGAAGGTAGGTGCAGGAGGCGTTCAGGGTGGCCCACACCACCGAACTATTTCTTCACCATACACGAATATAAATGCTTGATGCGTCAGACATTACGCAATCCGGTACACTTCCACACCTGAAATTGAAAAAAAAAGGAAAAAAGAAGAGAGCGAGAGAGAGAGAGAGAGAGAGAGGAACATCACTGTCTGTGGGCGACAAGCAGGACCCCACCAGTTTCATATCTATACGCATTTTCATTTCAACTTGTGAAGAGAAGATGAAGGAGAAGGCTCCATAACCATAACCATTGTTTGTTTCTTTGACGCTACAAGAGTGTAATAGTAGAAGAAAAGAAAGGGGTCTATCTCATTCTCTGTGTGCGTCTCTCTCCTCCTTGTTATTAGTAGTACATATATCTCTGATCTTCCCCATTAAATGAATGACTCCCAAGTTCACACTCTATTTTTAATGCACATGCATACCTTTTGCACGAATGGGACACTGAAATTTGTTGTGGGGTTCTCTCTGCTCTTTTTTTTCTTGGGATATCTTACACCAGAAATGACTGATTGCTACACATCTGTTTCGATTAGAATGACAGCAAGGCCATCCTTTTGTGGAGTCATTTCCATTCATTCATTTATAAGTTTCCATAGAAGAAAGCTGTATGAATGGGGGCTGGTGATGGGTCCGGATTCAAGACTCAGTGGGAATTTGTGAGGCTTTCTGGTGGGACCAGCAATCGAAAGTGCCAAGTAAATGTCCTTTTGTGCAAGACCTGGACAAATTTCACCGACAAGATATGGGCTGAGTTTCAGATTTAGATCATGTATGAAATATGTGAGTTTTTTTATTTAGAATATTTTGTTTATTTCTTTTATTAATTAGTGATGAGTCTTTTAGTGGGCTAATTCCTTTTTAAGTAGACTTTGGCGGGATCATATTAAAAACAAAGATATTTATTTTGAGCAATTTAAAATTTTAGTTTGTAAGTCAAACCGTAGAGCAAAATTCAAATGCTGATGAGAAACTCATTGGCCCTCATGTCCAAAGTGACCAAATCAAGGCCTCTCTTTTGTAAGTGTTGGTCAAGTTTTACTAGGAAATGGACATAGGTTAGATTTATATGTATTAAATACAAGCGAGTTTTTTAGTAATATTTTATTTTATTCTTTTACATATCATAAATTTTACATTGAGCTAATTTCTATTGTAGTTATTTTTTGGTTTATTTTGTAAATAAGAGAGGATATTTATTTTGAGTAGGTTTGATTTTTCATACATCAATCTAGTTGGAAAACCTCTTGAATTTCTCCACAATTGAGCTATTGAGAGGATTTGGACTCGGCTTGTGATAAGATAGCCTGTAGTTCTTTCTGCCGAAAAACTTCATTGTGGACCAGCATCACCACAACCATCTAAGTTTTATTGATATGAAAGGTGGTATTTGACTCCAAATACACAAAGGAACGACCTACTAAGATTTCACACAAGTTCTAACTCAAATTGCATGGACAAAAAATTGGAGAAGAAGGACTGCAACTCTTATTCTTTCATTTCAGAAATTACTTGCAATTTATTGACTTTTACAAAAGTAACTTCAAAGTAGTTACTACTCTTATTGAATAAGGAGCGGTAAATTAAGATGCTTAATCACAGTATTAAATAACCAAACATTAACAAACTGTGTAAATAACACTAATACCAACTCACAAATAAATAAATTCCACCCTATTTAATAGTCATAAACGGCTAAAACTCATTCAATTGTGCATGTGCAAGATGTAATAATTCTGGACACTCTCCCATCCATGCTTGCAATCTTTTCACGAATGAAACGATGTTGAACCTCAATGTGCTTAGTACGGGCATGGAACACCAGATTTGTTGCCAATGCGATTGCCATTTCATTATTGCATCGGATAGGGACTATGTCTATATTATCAACCTTCTTATTTATGTCACCAATCATCTATTTCAACCAAATGCATTACTATGTAGCCTTAGTTGCAGCCATATACTATGCCTCTATACTACCGATTTAACTGCAGCTTCATGATGCAGTAAAAAGCAATCAAGTTTGCTTTTTACTGCATCATGAGGCTGCAGTTACTTGATTGTTTTTTACTGCATCAGGAAGCTTGTCACGACCCGGCCCCGAGATCAGAGTCATTAGGGTTAATCCCCGGGTCGCGATATAATCATACTTACTCCCGTAAACCCCGATTAACCGAAGTTAAACCGGAGTCCACAAGGGATCTTGCATACGTACCTGTCAATGTACAGTTGCGAAATACATACAAATAATATACATTGACCATACTTAACAAAATGAATCAGAACATTTACTTTTAACTACATAAACTACATAATTCACTTTACATCGTTTCAGTTCTCATACTATTAACCACTGCATATTTAACATACAATGCAGGGGATATCATTTCTATTAAGTACAATACCAAAATGAATGTACAAAACTCTTTCTAAAAATATTTCCAAAAGATTTGCATGAACCGCGCTCTGATCACGTCCATTCAGCTAGACCTCCTGGAGGTAGCGAATGGGCCTCCTCCGCTGGCGAGACGGTCGCTGAGGGACCGGTACGGGCAACTGAACCTGTAATATCATCAGTAATACTGTGAACACGACGGTTCAACAAGGTATACATACATTTACCCTCACTTCAATCCCTTTGATTCACTCTTGATAATGAAGAAAGAAGAGGAAATTGAAGAAGAAAGAAGACATGGCTGTAGCACTTGTTGCCTAGGGTTTGAAAACAAGAGGAATGAAGAGAAGTTGCTTATATAAGCTTCAGTTTTGCATTTAACCCCCACTAATTCTCTTCAATTCCATTTCAAGTCAAATTAAGGTCCATTTGGTTCATTTCTCATCGAATCACTTCAAGTCTTTTATGAAAGTTAGCGTACTCGTCGAGATACACATGTTGGTATCAAGACTTTCAATATTCGATCAAATACGTACAAAACCGTATTTCCGAAAAAGTCCTTCACTTGCTTGTTTAAGTTCCATTTCAATTCAATTTAGTTCTTAATCTTGTCTAACATTTCATTAAGCCTAAATTAGGCTAACTCAACTTCATTTGGTGATAAATCACCATTAAGTCATTTAAACCGATTTAATTAGTCTTAAGCTTGAGTAATTAGAGTTAATTGTGATTAATTCGGGACGGAGCCTAACAAAGCTGCAGTTAAATCGGTAGTAAAACAATAAGCTGATCACGCCTATCATTGATATCTCTTGCCCAATATGCATATGTAAATCCACTTTGGAAGGACTTATAATCCGTTTTATAAAACAGCCCAAATTCAATAGTACTCTTCACCTAATGAATAATTCTTCTTGATATGACCAAGTTTGTCACATGTATGACATGTAATAGATTTATGTTCATCACTAGAGTTCTTACCTCAATTAGGATTCTTATCTCCAGTAGAGCTTGTAGTAGAATCTTTAACATCATCTAATGAAGCTATTGAAATATTATTTTCTTCTTCTTTTTTTTTTCTTTTGAAAATAGAATATCATTACCTTCAGAGAGATAGATATGACTTGGCATTTGATTTGCAAACAAATTATCTAATTCGAGGAACCGAATCCCCTGTTTTCTGTGTTTGGACGAATCAGGGGCTGTCACGCGAGGGGGCAAATGAGGGTGCGCTGCACCTTCTGTTTCCTCCGCCCCCTCATACCTTGACTGAGACACCGCCACATTCTAGCCTTGCTTACCCACTCGTCCGCATCCAACTTAGAAACTTCTATATAAATGCCTTTCACCTTCAAGAAGTATTGCGAGATTGACATACTTCATTTAGTTCATAATGTAAGCTCATTTTTAAGTAATTGCAATATTTTTATATTCTTGCTAGTGAACAACCTTTCATGTGTCTGTCAAACTTCTTTTAGAGAGGTAATGCTTTGAATATGATCGGTCAAATCTTTATTAATCGATGCTTTGATGACAAATAGTGCTTCCCATACTTGATCTTCCATCTCCGGCGTGCTTAGGCATATTTCGGAACATCCAGCGCAACCAAATCGCCACCAGAGATGAAATCTCATTTCATTGAAGAAAAGCTTCCATACACAAACGCCAAATACTTGTAATTGAAGTTTGTAAGCTTCTCCACACCAAATTGTGTTAGCTTATTTCCACCACCACTAGGATCCATAGTAGAGAAAAACCAATATAAAACAGCAACCAAGCAAGAACTAGGGTTGTAAATGGGTCCCCGATTCTCCGATTACCCGAAGGTTCCGACTCGTTAGGTTCCGGGTCTGGGTCCTTATTTTGGTCCCGATAAGCAAATGGTTCCGGTTTCGGATCATTTTTTTGGAACCGTTACCTAAACGGGTCCGGTTCCGGAACCACGGTAGCTCAGACCCGTGGACCCGGACCCAACCTAATATACTCTAACCTAAATACTAGTATTTGTATGGGAATCCCTCATTCTAAGTTTCTAACCTTATGCGGTCATCGCTGTGACTAAATTGTTGACTCTGATGTTATAAAGGCGATTAAATCAAGTGTAAAAATAACTTCTTGATGCTTTGTTTTTTTTTTTTTAATTATTATAAGCTTGCCAGATCTTACCATATGAACCCCAACATTTCCTTTTATTACTTTTTTTAACTAGAACCGGAACCATACCCGGAACCGGAACCAGACTCGCATCGCAAACGGTTCCGGTTCCCATTAAAATTATCGAAACCGGTTCCGGAACCAGTTTCCTGATTCCGATCTTGATCCGGGTCCGGGTCCGGTTCCCCCTCTTACTAAACGGTTCCGATTCCAGGTCCACCCTGGACCCAGACTGGAACTAACCCGTTTACAACCCTAGCAAGAACTAATACAATATTTCAGCAAAAAAAGGAACTTACACAATATATGATTTTCTTTAACAAGTTGCACCTTAACAAATGGGTGCTTATGGACCGAAATGGCCTGGCCTAGCTAGCCCGCTTCGGGCCAATCTAGGGCCTTGGCTTTTAGTGCTCAAGCCGGGCGTAGATCAAGGTATTAGACTCGTTTATTATATGGGCCGAGCTTCAATTAAGTGGACGAGAGGTCAAAGCTCGGTCAAGCCTGGATAAGAGGGAAATTAAGAAGAATTGCACGTCTTAGGGTTTGTGTAGTACGAATTGGGTTGTAGTGAGTTGTCCTAATAGAGCAAATCAATGAGTTAAGAACTAGAGAGAAAATCAAAGATCGAATTAAATCTTACTGTGATTCAATCTTATCTAAAAAATACTCTCTTTTTGTTTGTATTGAACCGTATATACACGGCCAAGTCAAAGAGACAATCTCCATAAATGATGCAAGTGGTTTCAATCCTATCCCATTCTCACAAAACACTCCGATCCTCTTTCTATCTTATTACCTATTTGTACAATTCACACTAAATTCTACTGATGAGTAAGGCGTGTGTAGAGAATAGAGATGAATTAGGGGTACTCATCGATCAAGTAAGTGAGTTGGGCTCGTGCTGAATAGTTTTCAGGTGGGTTGGGCTCGAGCCAGGCACTTATGGCTGGACTCGGGGATGGGCCTATGGTATATTAGTCGGGCTGAGCTTAAACATTCATCACCCCAGCCCATGAATACCCATAACTTCAAACTTGAAAATTAAGAAACCCACCACTTCTCATTGAAGCTCTGATACCATAACAAAATGTGAAAGGTGGTATTTGACCCCAAATACACCAAGGATCGAACCACTGAGATTTCACACAAGTTTTAACTCAGTTGCATAGACAAAGAAAGTAGAAAAGGACTGCAATTCATTTCAAAATTTACTTGCAATTTATAGACTTTTACAAAAGTAGCTTCAAAATAGTTAGTTCATTTATTGAATATACGCAGTGGTAAAGCTACTTCACTATAGTACTAAACAAACTACACATAAATATACTATGTAAATAATACTAGCACCAACCGACAAATAGATAAACTCTAGCAACACTCTATTTACGTGTGATATAACTCTTACAATTGTGCTCGTGGAAGATGTACTATTTCTTGACATACTGCATTCCTCTCGAACACCTTAACTCGTCCTACTAAAATGAAGGACGAAATATCCGATGCTAGTGACATTTGTTATGGCTTGTGCCTTGATGCACAACTCTCTCTCTCTCTCCGATGCTAGTGATATTTATTATGGCTTGTGCCTTGATGCACAACTCTCTCTCTCTCTCTCTCTCTCTCTCTCTCTCTCTCATATTTATGTGTGTATGTGACCTTTTTTGTGCATTTGTTGTGTTGAGTACTCAACTACTCTCTCATTTTTACCAAAAAAACCCCCCTTCTCTCTCTCTTATGTGTGTGACCATTTTTGTGCATTTGTACCTATGTTGAGTACTCAACAAAGTACCCAAGGACCAAGTGACATCTCAGAGCCAAATATTCAGGCTCAATCATATTAGGCGTGGAGCGTTAAAGTTAGGAGCAGGTTCAAGCCCATTTCCATTGTGTTAACATTGTTATGTTACCAAAAACTTGCTCCTCCTCGGCCTGCTTTTTACTGGAACATAAAGCATGTCTGGCCCAGACTTTGAGCAAATAAATACAGTCTCAATCCATCACAACAGATGACAGGCCCAGGTGGGTCCATCCGATGGCTAGCCCCTTCATACATGAGCTGATGATGTTCAGGGTGCGGCCTGGGTCTATCAACAACTGAGAAAAGTCCCAAATGGGACTCTCCTAAATTGGACTCATATGATAATGGGGTCAGCCTCTAGGCCTATTGGCCAGAATCCGTATGATACTAGTAACTTTAGAATTCTCTCCAGCGAGAGCACTGCATGACAAGCCAGCTCTTTAGGGATCAGTTCCGTCCATCTTTGATCAGTACAGCTCATTTCACACTTTTACGCACCTATAATTTGGAACCACACCGAAGTTTATGCTTATTAACCCTTTACACAGCCTTCTATTGAATTTAAAGAAATCTTTGGTTAAAAGACATTTGGAATTTAAGGGTGTTAAATCAAATGCTGGAATAATCTGCTGCGATTTTTTGCAATCCTTATTTATAAACAGACCTTTCCATCTATACCGCCTCCAATGATATAGTTGCATCTAAGTGGGTTCCGTGAGCTGGACCGCATGCTGTCTGTTGAAGATTTTATACTAATAACAATCTAAAATATTATAATTTTGGAACTTATGTTTGCCCTTTGAACTGACAATAACCATAGTTTGACACTAATATGAAAATAACTCACCTGTGGTTTTAAAGATTAACGAGAGAAAAAGGAAAGTGAACTTTTTTTCTTTTTTTTTTGGCTGGATGAGTTGAGTGGTACACAACCTTTTTTGATACAGACTTTACAGGAAATGAGGGCTATGAATCGTTGGCATAGTGGAAAAGATCATCAGTGCTGTGGGGTCTCACAAACACTTCCTATGATAATATCTAGGGTCTATTGTCAGATTTTTTTTCAAAACTTTTTTATTTTGTCTGTTGTCCAAGTCCTTTTGAGTTTTGAAAATATGAGCCTACGGACCAGTCCACTGGATTGGCCGGATAGTTTTAGAAGTCATGTGGGCCCATGGACCAGTCAGTCTTTGGATCATTGATTGGTTGGATCACATCACCAATTATTAGCCCCCCTCTCCCCTCTCTCATTCTCTTAATTTTTTGTGGTGTTGTTTTTTTCTCTTATCAATCCATCTCTCTCTCCTCTCTCTCTCTGGTGGTATTGTTATTTCTCTTTCTATCCACCCACAAATTTACTGTGTTATAGCCATTCATTTCTAATAAGTGATAGTTACATTCCTAGCTTAGATCCAATGATCCGTTCTATTTGGCATACATATGTTGGTCACTGGTCCAAGACAGTGATGAACTGTGATGTAAATGTTTTCTAAATGACATTTTTAAATGTCACCCTTCAAGGCTTCAACTAAAATATCTTGACATTTATGAGACTAGTAGAAACATGTGGCCCATAGTTTCCACTGACTGTTTCCTTGTGTGCCCTTCTAAGTACTGATTTATAGTATGCTTTCTTTCTGATTCGCTGAGAGAGGCCCTACATGAACTTGTCCAGTGGATCGTTTCTGTTTGCTCGGGCTCACTTTTTAGAATGAATGTTCCTATTCTTTTTCTTTCAAAAAACTTATGGTGAGGCCAAGGCAGGCTAAATATCAATCCCATCAGATGATTCTAACCTTTGATTTTTAAAGATCAAAGTCCAATGTTTTTAGAAATGCATACTTTGCTTTTTGTGATTAATTCAACTGTCCTTGAGGCTAAATCATTGTCAGATTGAGGTGGGCAAATAGTTGGTCAGTTATGTGCACAGATTTTATTTTTTATTTTTATAAAGCATATCTAGTACACCAATATGATTCAATAGATACTGATTAATACTCAGAAACTTTAAAGAGATCATACCATAGACATGTCTTATGTCTCTATATAATAAAATGTGAATTCTTAAACTATGTTGCTATAACTTTTTATTTAACTCATGATAGACTTATCCTCTTGACACGTACTTCCTCCCTCTTAATCTGTTTTGGTAGTCATCTAGTTAGGGGGTGGACCCAAGAATTTTTCCTTAAGGGGCCTCTTTACAGAAACAAAATCTTGAGAGAGAGCTATACATAAAAAAAAAAAAAGTGCATATTATTTTCAAAATATATAGGGCTTTTTGAAAAAAATCTCAGGGGGGGCGGGGGCGGGGGCATATGTAAAAAATTATAAATTTTCCTTAAACATAAGGGGGTTTTCTAAAATTTTGTAGGGGGCGGGGGGAATGGCCCCTGCCAGTCCATCCCTGGTTCCACCACTACATCTAGCCGAAAACATTATATATATATGAAAAATATTCATGTGCATCCATCTCTCACTATGTTATGGTGAGGGACAACATAGTATGGTTGACTTTATAACACATTCGAACCATCCACACACATGGAACTTCCTTAAGTACACTAGACTCAATGAATTTTCGCCTATCCAAATGAAAAATCCTCAAATGAGCATCCCTTATATTAGCACCATATGTGAGCACTATTTTCTTTAGCATGTGGGATCCTCTATGATTAATCCAATCCTTGTATATTTATATCAACGAGTATGAGGAATTTCAGAAATTGACCATGTTTATTATGGTGCGCGTAGTATAAATAATTTCTTTCATGGTTCTTATGATTAGGAGGTGGGCTTGAGAGGGGATACACTCATTTAAGGTCTTCCCTCTCATCATTTCATTTGATGCTTGTCTTTATTTATTTTTACATGTTTGCACGTAATCAAACCACAATCAACATGGACTACCTGATTTCCACACCACTATGAGTGAGACATGAAACCATCCCTTGTCTGCAGTGCCCACCCACGGTATTAAAACTATAATGTTTATGCAACTATATGGTGATTTTAGGCCAGTGACCAATTTGTATTACAGAGTCACAAACCTAAGGTTCACACACTTTCTATTTGATAGAGCAATATCATATTTTTTAAGTTGTCATAAGTGTATCAAAGTTGAGAATTGTCTCATCTAAATTCTTTAGCCATCAACATTTAACAACATCTTACCAAGCTTTTTTTATAGATAAATAGATCTTAAAGCCCTATTTTATCAAGTAGTCCAGTAGGCCCCACGCCAGTATGCCATGTGTCCTATTTTATCTTTTAAAAGGAGATTGGCTGAGCCAAAGTTAATTTTATGTAATCTTCATCCAGGGTTTACATTCCCTCCCCTTTTACTTGAAAGCTGGGGCACTGGATGGATTTTTTTTTTTTTTCAACTCTTAGCTGTTTAAAACATCTATTCATTTTACATTCATAAATGAATGTGACCTACAATAAAAATCTGAGAAAGTCTTGTCTAGATTTGAAAAACCCTCAATTTCTTGTCAAAAATCTATCATTAGAATTCTCCAAATGCCATCTCTAAAAAAAATTTGGATTTTTGAAAGTGAAGAATTCCAAAGTCTATTTTAGCCATTTTACTATAGCAGGTTTTTGGAATTCTCTCAATCAAATAGATAATTTCAGGAATTTGAAGACAAAGTCAGACAAGCATTTGAAACAGGTGAATCCTTAACATAAATATGGAGTTAGGGGCAAAAAAGTGGTGAGTCTTAAAAATTCATATTTAAACTATAATGAGGTTGCTAATAATATCGTTAAACTAAATAGTATGAGGTACTGATGTAAGCAACACATACCCTTCCAAATTTGTGTATAGTTGCTGCAGTCAAAGTAGGAGGGAAAAAAAAAAAAAAAAAACTCTTGGTTCTCCAGGTAAGATTCCAAAGTAGAAGCAAATTTTTTTTTCCACTCCCAACTGCTCTCTGTTCTGCCTCCTCACTGTCATTTGCTATGCATAGATTTCCCCCAGAATCTTTCATAAATAAAATAGTCTACAAGACCATCATTACAAGGAGAAAGTGAAAGGGAGCATTTGAAAAGAACCTTATTGGTATTATGTTTAGTCAAAATTATAATGAAGCTGTCTTCTAGATGTGGGTCTTTGGCTGAGACCCTTTTGGCGAGAGAGAGAGAGAGAGAGAGCCATTCATTTTTGAGAAATAAAATATCAAATGGGTGAAGAGCTGTTCTCACAATAAATAAATGAAAGTTCCATTTGTAGTAGTAACTGATGGGCCCCTTGGGTACATGATTTTATTTGTTTGGATGTGGCAAAGATGGCTCTATCATGCCACATGCTTGGCCTTAAAGACAGAAGGAGAGTGGCTATCATATGTAAGGGATGCATCATAGATGTTACATGATAGATACATTATTGGGTGCAAGTGAATTGGTGGACCACCTCAGACCTGTTATGAGTCAAGCCTGCTTTGGACTGGACTTGGGCTGGTATTGAGTCTTATGCACTGAATTGGGCATATATATTTGACTAACTAGACAGGTTTGAACTGCGCCAATATAGTCCCATCTAAATGGTCCAGTCATGCCCAGCTGTTGGCACAAATGGACTATCTCAATTGCTGATGAGGACAGCCCGGGTTGAAGTCCATTGGGTCAATTAGCCAGTCAACCCAGATAAATAAATGCAATGGACCTTGTCAAGCTTCCACCAGATATCAAACTGACCTGAACTTAGCCTGGAACCAGAAGATCTGACCCATTTTTTGCTAGTTCTGCACCTGGATTTGTTGCCTGATTAAATGAACTATCCAGATCCATATCCTGTATCTGGGATTGAGTATTACTCATTGAACTTTAGCTATTTTATAGATATGAACCGTAGTATACTGTTTTTAATATACACAACGGATGATGGGAATTTATGGAAAATTATTATTTGAACAAGGAAAAGTGATCATATGTATGGTAATTTTAATTATTGATAATAATTCATGACAACAACCAGTCCAGATTTGGATGCAATAAAAGATGATCCTGAGCTTGAGGAGAATGAAGATCGAACTGAGCCAGGCCAGATGGGGCTCAGTTTAATCAGCCCAACAAGATCAGCTTTTCGGGCCGAGTTCTTTGGCGTTTAGGTTGGTCCAAGCCTAAATGTTTTACTAAACAAGCTAAGCCTGGACCTATTTATGCTTAAAGAGTTTAGCACCGTCTATTTCAACTTACAGACCAGCAGTCCTAGGGCTTAATGGACTGGATTAATGGATCCATTGTGAGTATCTATTTTCATCCTTTGTGAGGTTTTATTTTCATTGAAAAAAATCCTACATTAGTGGATCTTTTTACAAAAATTCACCAAAGACCATATCAATTCTGGAGGGTGATTGGCAGATTGCTTTTTGCTGTTCGCGAATTTAAGTCAGCATATCTTCCAAAAAGTAATAATGGAACTTTTACTGTGAGTTTTGATATACTTTTACCTTGAACTACAACTGATTTTCTGGCTATGTACCCAAACATGTCCCATTTGGTTCCCACGCCATCTTTTACAACCATCAAAAGATTCCTTAAAAAAGTGATCTTTTACACCATGAAGCAATCCCTAAAACGGCTAGACGCTTGGCTTCCCTGCAAAGAGTTCACCCAGAGAGAAGAGAGAGAGAGAGAGAGAGAGAGAGAGAGAGAGAGTAGCTAAATTGCTTAAACTGCTTAAGTGCTGCTGATGGTTTTATTCTTGGCCTTTTAGCATAAGATGCAATTATCATATTTAATTTGATGGGGTTCTTATTTTGAGTTGGCTTTTATATATAAAGAGCTTAAAAAAAAAAAAATTGAGAGGTCTTTTGGATGAAAGAATGTCCAAGAAATTTTTGGGTTTTGACATGAGTGTAATATTCTTTTTTGCTTTTTTTTTTTTTTTTTAAATGTATGGCCTCTTCTTTGAAGTCAGTGATACAGATGTTCATATCATGCTTAACATGCATAAGTCCATCACCTACAGACTCCCGAGGGCTTGTTCATGTCATGCTGAGTTTCCATGCCATGTGGAAATTCTCTACACAAGTGTAAAGAAGTAAATTTCACCCTCTCTGGCCCTCTCACAAAAAAAAAAGTTTTTTTCCTCAAAATTATAAAAAAAAAAAATTAGTTTTTTCGCTTTTTACACACAAAGTTTTCCTCTAAATGATGGAAAACTGGGCTATACTGAAAACCAAATCTTTTTCGCATGGACATTGAGTCCTCAATGTTACACAAACCTTGCCTAAGTTTCTCATTGAGCTGGTTTGTTTCCTTTACAAAACTACATGCACTTAAGGAAAAGAAAAAAAACCACCTACTTCCACATTTACAAGGAGCAGAACCAGAGTGAGAATGGGAGGATGATATCTTTATTTATTAAGATAGTTAGAGCATGCTTAGAAACGACTGTGGTTTCCATCCTTGCAGAATCTATTTTCAGGCATATAGACTATACAATTGTGGAAACCTCACTGTTTTTCCTTTTTCACAACGATGGAGAGAGAGGGAGAGAGCATATCCCCTGGAAAAGAAAATTAATGGTTCCAAGTCGAAGTCCTTTCCTTTGACCTCAAAATTATAGATATTTCACCAAAAAAGTTGTTTTCCAAGAAAGATTTTGCACCAAGCATCACATTTGCATATGTCAATAAAATAAAATAAAATAAAATAAACCCTTCAATTTTTCTTAGAAAAAATGTCGCCACACAAACATGGACTAAGAGTGAAAGCCTTAAAATATGAAATGCAGGGAGCATATTAAAAAAAAAAAAAAAAAAAGGCCAAATGGGGGTACATGAAGTGGACAGACAGGAGACATTACATGCATTTCTTGCTACAGAAAGACCAAAAGAGCACCATGTGAGCATCCCATCGTCCCATTCCATCTCCTCTCCCAATATGCTAAGTGGTCCCTTGCTCTCATGTGGACCACCATTTCACTTTCTCCATTCATAACGACTCTGGTCTATTTTGCACTCACAAGTGAAAAAAGATACAAAATTGCAAGTTTGGATGGGGCTTTCCATCATTTAATCCTATGGAGACTACTGCACATGGTGGGGAACATCATGAAAGTGGGACCCACAATAGCGATGTCCCATGGAGGTCTTCGTACATGAAGCATACACGTGACCCTAAGATGGAGACGCGCTGGTGGGACCCAAAATGGTTGGCCCCAGCTCATGCAGATGCGAGTGTGGTGGAATTACAGTGGGGCACATCCAGGGAGCTGAGAGAGATTCAGAGTTTGGATTTACCTCAAATTCAAGTTTCAGTGAGATTTCCTACCAGCAGCACCAAAGTAAACTGGGACAAAACTGGAACTTGAAATACTGTTTGGGATCACAAAATCAGGACCATACTTTAGTTTGAATGCACTCAAAATGCAGGTATGGATTCATATTCCATCCTACACAACATAAACAAATTCAATCTGAATCCTGCTAGTAGGACTAGCTGTCATTTAACACCATGCATCGCAACCACCATGCTTACAAGAAATGCAGTCCCTGCCTTAGGTGAAATTAAGGCGCTAATATAGCTTGCGATATATGTAAGTAGAGGAATCACTGCTGATTCATTCATATGAATTAGAAAATATATGCCAAAATCGAGTTCATAACAATGGTAATTTGGTAAGAGGTTCGGATTGCAGCATAAGAGAAATTGTATCAAAGAGAATAAATTTCAAGCACAATGGAAGTGTGCAAAAAATATAAACAGTTTGTTCAAAGTGCAACCAAGTCAAACTTTTATTTCAAATAAGACAATTCAAGTATACACACCAGCTTCTCCCCTGGGGAGGAGGTGGAAAATTTCAACCAATTATCCTTTTTATTGGAAACCCTTCCTGTCTTAGGATTTACCTTACCGCGTTCTTACCCATGTTTAAAACAATTGCTTCAATAAACTCTTGCTTTTGGTGGGATTGACTCCATTTCATCATCCAATGTGTTCATGTGCACTGGTCGGTAGGCAAGCCGGACTTTCCCATTCTCCCAGTAACTGTATAAAGTAACCATCAGTTGCAGAGAAACCCAATACAGAAAAGCAATAAGCAATATATGAGAATTTAAAGCAAAATATAAATAAGACAATGGTTCCCATTTGAGAATATGTATAGCACAACAGCCCGAGCAAGTTGAATTTTTAGCTACACTAAGAGTGAGATACTTATAAAAATGGAATTTCAATTTAGTCAAGACAATGGTTTATTTTAGTTGTGTGTGTTTGTGTATTGGGGAATGGTAACATAAGATTAAGCAAATGTTATATATGAAAAATCTTGACGTGTTGAAAATCACCATTTGTTATGACTTTAATCACATTATTCTCCATCTCGCCATGAATGTCACCCCAATGAGCGCAGATATCCTCAGTCACTAGGGTAGAAATGAGTTGAAGTATTGAATGGTTTAAATCTTTTTACGGTGCCCCACATACACAAATCAATTTGAGTTACTTGACCTTATTGATTTATACTGCAAAATAGTGCAAAAGATTCACTATGATACTATCACAGTATTTGAAGCAGTAACATCTAACATCATGGAACTGACATGCATTTATTGAATCTCCTCTACTGGAGAGATTTCAACCTCACTGATTTCTATTAACAGTGAGAGAAATATATGTTAAGTACTATATATCCTTTACACAAATAACTAGTAATTAAGATAATTTCTAATATTAAGAGAACTTTAACTTACGGTAAGAATGTGTTTCATCATCATTAGTAACAACTATTACAGACGGTAACTAATATTTTAATTTTTGGCTATTATCTGTAATTGTTGCATAGACATCTGCAGATTTATACTTTTTATTTTTCTAAGATGCTAGTACATACCATTTATATATTTTATCTATTTTTCTATTTTAATTGAAAAATCACTTATACTTTCAGCAACATTTTCCGATAATATCCCAATGAAAACCCCGATTTTGAAAGCATTCCCCACACTTTCCCAAAAAGATAAATTTCTCAAAACAAGATACGTAACAATGGTCACCACTCGTACAAGCAATAACATTCTTGAAATCAACTACTACGAATTTCCTCGTACAAATCTTAAAACAACAATCCTGAGTGAACATGGACAAAGGCAAAGCAATTCCACTATGGCTATGGCAAGCTTTAAAAGCTTGGATACAGACACAGTAGTGACATATCTAAAAAGGAAATGTTTTCTGTTGCCAATAAATAAAACAAAAAAGGATTACCAGTCCACGAGTAAAGACTAGTAGTTACCAGGTCAAGACTTCCACAGTAGAAGTGATGTAACCTCACAATATGATAGTGCATAACGTTTTATGTACATAAAGAAAGTTCTTTGATGTAGAGCAATTTTCCTTTGGTCTATATTTTTGCAGTTTTCATTTTTTAAGTGAGGCTTTCTGCAGTCTGTGGGTAGCATATTTGGATGCAGATGCTACAGAAGTGGTTTCCACGGTACTAACAAAATTGTTCATTACATCAAACAACAGTAACTGAAACAGAAGAAAGCAAAATCTTCAGTTTTCACTTTCCTCAGAAAATGAACTCTGGAGAAAATGATTGCACTTAGACATAACCTTTAAGTTATGGAACCTCTTATTAAGTACAAGTCTGCGCCAGCAAAAATATATATACGTGTGCCCAGGTATGAATGTATGATGATAAAGCACATTCACAGCCTTGTTATCTAGATCCTACAGCCTTGCCACAGAAATCTGAAAATTGATATGTTCAAAAGGGATTGAGAAAAAGATACCCCAGTGTGTGCTTCATCCAGTTTACATCATCCCTTTTCTGTAAATAGAAAATATGACAAGTTATGATTAAAAAAAGAAAAGAAAAAGGAAATGGAAAGTAATGCCAAAAAAAAAAAATGATAGTGAATCTGACTGTAAAATCTTCACGGGCATGAGCTCCTCTGCTCTCCTTCCTAGCCTCTGCTGAGTGCATGGTGATACATGCATTGATCAGAAGATTCTCTAGTTCAATGGTTTCTATCAAGTCAGAATTCCTGCCATAAAATGCAGTAAGATCAGATTCCTGGAGTTTGCAATTTGGTTGGAAATTTTCCATCAAAGAAGTATGCTAAAACGTAGATCATGAGAATGTAGCTCATGTATGCTGCATTAGAGGCTCGAATCATGTGGGACAACCTAAACTTCAAAAGTCGTCCAGATGCAGACTGCTGGAGATTTTTGACCAACTGTTCCATACACTAGTCCACCTCATGGATATTCACAATATTTTCCCGTCAGACGCAGCTCCAGTCTTGCACAAGTATAATACCTTCGCAGATACATCCATGTGGAGGTATGGTCTCCACAAACACGATGATAACTAAGATTCACCATATACACACAGAAAAACTCACCATATTAGACTCCGATCACACAGCTGAACATCATGAAAGCTCTCCCAAGCTTTGTCAATTAACTGACAGCCTGAAGGGCAAATGAGTTAAGTAACTACAGTTGGAGAGTTTAGAAATGGCAATGCTAGAAAATCAAAGCTCAAAAGGACAAGCATAAATCTCACTACCGGTGTAACTGAAAACTTGAGAAACAACACCGAACATCCACAATAGTGACAATGGTCAAAAATATTTAAAAGGGAAAGACTCGAGGTGGTGGACAAAGGCCTCGTTTTTAGAGTGATAATATCTTTCGAGGAAGAAAATATAAGAATCTGAGTGCAGGAAGTAAGTAGAATTATCTTGAGCATATCCATCTTTTCATTGATTCAATTTCAACCTATTTCCGCTTGTTTGCCACAAAGAAATCCATAGTGCCTCATACAGTCAAGGCTTTATGTTGGACTGCTATGGCCAACAAAATCCTCATGATAATCACTTCAAATTTCATAATTTTGCCTCCCTAAAGAGGACTCCATAAGCCACCTATTGCTTCTGTCCCTTTGTTAGACTCATATGGTTTGTTTTGACCTTTTTGGCTCTTCCTTAGGTCACTAGAATGAATACAGTCCCTCATGGATTAATGCGGATCAGGCCCTTTCAAAAAAGGCATCAAGTTTCATGGAAGTTTTTACCTCTTCCAATCTCATTTGGTTTTAAGAGAGAAATAGAAGAAACTGTACTATCAAGGAGTTAATCTTCATAGATTGACTGGGGCCTTTAAGCCAATGGGGCGCATGGGATTCTACTTCTGATTTAGATAGAGATTAGCGTACTGCAACTGCCTTTACAACCTTAAATAATGTTAAAATGGGACTCAACTATGGCTTGAGGTTATAATTTGAATGTGGATGGGCATTCTAAGGGCTTGTTTGTTTGCATTATAATACATAGCAATTGAATACATATAATTCATACCATAAATGGTTAAAAATGATGATGAAATGTGAATTTTAAAAATAAGCATCAAATAACCATTCTTTATAGGGAAACATAATAAAAAAAAAGATGGGAAAAGAACTGCTAGGTTGATGGCAGGTAGTTTAGATTCTATTTCCATAAAAGGAAAGGTTATTTGATGCTCATTTTTTAAAATGCACCTTTGATCTTCATTTTTTAATTAATAATGCTATGAATCTATGTATTCAATTCCCATGTATTTTAATGCAAACAAACAGGCGCTAAAGGTAATTTAGGTTCAACTGGAATTGATGTAGTCGGAGCTAACAAAATGAGGTCCTCAATGCCCACTGGTCACAAGGATTCTTACATGGCAGGAATCATGGCTCTCAGGGTTGTGTTTAAATAATAACATACTCTCTAAAGTCCCTTAGCCAGTTGAAGGTGATTCAAGAAGTTGATGGGGACATCAACCCTAATTCCCACAATTCTTTTAAGATCTACGGAAGGAGGAAGCGTAGGGTGGCAGATCAAGCTATGATATGGATGGATGATGCATATCTTGACTTTGCTCGCCAAGATCTCACAAATCCACCGTTGGATTACCATCACGATGGCATCCGACGGTTGGGTTTAGCTGGATCTACTGTTTGAAGGAAAGAAGGCCCCATATGTGCAATCATCTGGAATGCCCCACTTTGGGAAGTGCCACATGGGTTGAAGTAAAAGAGTTTTAAAGTTGAGAGGCCCAAGTCATTTAAATAGAAGTAGACTCATAAAAAGGGGCCCATGTTTCTTTAAGAAGAGAATAAAAGAAAGAGGGGGACACAAATTAAAAAAAGAAAAGTGTTTTGGGGATTCATGTGCATATCCCATTGCACACGAATCCAGAGGCCATGTCAGTCCCCCTCTCTCCCTTATATTCTTATTTCTTTTGGTTTTCTTTCGTGACCGTATTGTCTTTTTTTTCTTTTTTCATGCTATCTTATGTAATAAAACTTTGAGAATGAAAGGAATGGAGTTTTCTTCTTCTTCTTTGTGAGTCTCTTGGTTTCCTCTTGCTCAAAGGACGTAAGTAACGCATCCGGATCGGAGTTTGGTGAGAGCCCAATCAAAGGTATCATCTTCTCTTACTCTATTTCTTTTCCTACGAGCAATCTTCATGCACTAACCATAAATTTCTACACCCTAGATCTCCACCATTTCCACCCCAACCATTAGATCTTTGACCCTTGTCGCTAGATCTCAACCCCTGATTTTCCCATTAGACCATCTCACCCAGCCTTTGCCCATGAACACGATATCTACACAAGTGGACCTTCCCTAAGTATTTTGGGATTTCTATCTTCCATTGAGGTCCTACCCATTCATCTAAGAAGGACTTTTACCGCAGGACTGCAAGCCCGTCTTGGATCAATTATTGATTTTCCCATTAGATTGCAATGTTTATCGATATGAATGGTGTGTTTCAATTTCATATTAATTTTAATTCTAAATCTGATCTCATCATACCATAATAGGATATATTTCATTTTGTCTTGCATCATAAGTGCTATTACATGGGCAGGTGGCAAGAAAGATGAGGTTGGCGATTTTCTCATAGCATTCATTAAATTTTGGCATTAGCAAAATTTGTAAACACATGTTTTTGCCATATTTTGAGAGCATATAATGAAGATGGTGCAGATTTGATGGCAAAAAAGGAAATCTGAACCAACTACTAGTAGCTGCTTCTGGTAGTATACCAGAGTCTCTCCATCCGCTCAATTGGGTTGCCCGCTCATGTAAATACATTCTTCTCTTATGTATATAAATTTTCAGCTATAGTTATCAAAAAAAAATTCAGCTATATCTACAAAAAGAGAAGGAATAAAGAGTTGTGACTAGGAAATGATAGGATATTCATTCAGAGAGGCAAAAAGAAAACAAAAAAAAAAAAAAGGAGGCAATGATTTCTATTGGCCTACCTTCTTCCAATGTTTCCTGCGTGCGAAACACAGCAGCATTATTTTGCATCACCCGCTGCATATTGAACCGGATTTTTGAAGTTGGCAGCGAACCATTTGAGTTCCGTAACTTATCTAGCCTTGCAATTGTCTTCTCCCCAGCATCACTTTCCAGAGGCTTTTGCTTCGCTCCTACAACATATTAAGTCAATGATTGCCAGCTTAGGCTATGTACATCACAATGCTACAGGCAGCAAATACTCAATGGCAAAGAACCTGCCTGGCTTATTGACCTCAGCAACCCTGTTCGCACAAGCTCGGCCAAAAACAACTATGTCAAGAAGGGAATTTGCACCAAGCCGGTTGGCTCCATGAACTGAAGCACAAGCTGCCTCACCAGCAGCCATTAATCCAGGAACCACCATATCTGGATCATCACCTTTGATGTGAACTACCTGCAAAACAGAAGGTATCTTAGAAGCAGAAAATACAAATATTGATATTAAAATAAAAAAAAAATTAACAAAATGTAAGGATTGGCTTAACTAGCATGCCAGTGATTCCTACCTCTCCATGGTAATTTGTGGGGATACCACCCATATTATAGTGAACTGTCGGTAAAACAGGGATTGGCTCCTTGGTCACATCTACACCTGCAAAAATGGCAGCAGTTTCTGATATACCCGGAAGTCTTTCCTTTAGAACATCTGGAGGTAAGTGATTCAGATGAAGATATATGTGATCCTTCAGTTGCCCTGCAGAAATTCAAGAAAAAATCAGCTAGATGAGGCAAGAATTATCAAACCAACTCATTAAATAAAATACAACAACAGCATGAGTTTGGACTACAAACAAGTACAAGTCAAAGAACAATAGGTTGAATCATGCTTATCAATTAAATCACAATCCTAACAAATGGGTTCCTGATATGAATCTACCATCTTCAACAGGAAAAGCTAGTACACAGGCCCAAATTCATCTTACATATCTAGATAAATAACATCCACCAGAAATCAGTATTTGCGAATTGCGACGAGTGAAAACAGTATTAGTTCTTGTAAGAACATACCTACACCACGACCTTCACGAATTTCCATAGTCATGGATCTTGAAACAACATCTCTTGATGCAAGATCCTTTGCACTAGGGGCATATCGTTCCATAAATCGCTCACCTTCACTATTCCTAAGAATACCACCTTCACCACGAGATCCTACACAAAGAACAAACAAGTGAAATAATTCACACGGCCATATGTTACTTGTACATTGAACCTCTCTCTCTCTCTCTCTCTCTCTCTCTCTCTCTCTCTCTCTCTCTCTCTCTCTCTCTCTCTCTCTTTTCAAATGTGCAAGTAGCTACCTTCAGTAATGAGGCACCCAGCACCATAAATACCCGTTGGGTGGAACTGCACAAACTCAAGATCCTGCAGGAGCAATAAATAATTGGCAAAACATCATCAGAATGTTGAATAACAAGAATATTGAATAGGATGAAACAGCAGTTGCCTCCAAGGTTCAGTAACTTGGGTAAGTAGTTGACTATTAAGGGAAGCTGCTCAAGTGCCCCCCAAAAAAAAGATGCAACCAACTTCAACTAGATTTTAGGTTGAAAGAGTCAGAAAAAGTAAACCAGCACACCAATTTTCAGCAGTTTGACGGACACAAACCTCAAGTGGTAACCCGGCACGTGCCACCATAGCATTACCATCCCCTGTGCATGTATGAGCTGAGGTTGCAGAGAAGTAAGCTCTGCCATAACCCTGATGCATCAATTGAATTGCTGGTTAGATGTAAAAGTAACAGTGTTCTTGATAAAACTGGGAAATGCAAGAATCAGTAAAAGATGTGGAATGATCCTTACCCCTGTTGCTAAAATTGTAGAAGCAGCACGGATTCGATGAAGTGTCCCATCCTCCATATTAAGTGCAATTACCCCTTGGCAGGTACCTGAACCAACAGCAGGACGATAAACCCTACCAGTAAAATCCATCTATTTCCAAAATAAAAATAAAAATAGAGCCAATGAAAACATAACCATTCTCCTTCTATTCTATAAGCCAAATGCACTTGGCATACATCATACATACATACATACATACATATGAGGAATTCTCAAAAAACTCCCCAACTCCCCTTTTTTCTCACATGTGTTTTTAGGGCGTGGAGCCCACCTTGAGCCCAACCAATCATTTCACACATACTACCCCCCCCCCCCCCCCCCTGAATTGGTAAAAAGCCCAAATGTGACACTCATCCAACTTTTACTCATCATTGGATTGAGATCACAAGAAAGTGATGCCTCTAAAACCATTCAACTTTGGGGCCATGGATCAAGGGGTTAGGATAATCTAATGGAATCGAAAATTTACACATAGGTAGATCTCATCTAGATTATTCCATCCAGCGGCATTCCATGGTTGTCATACACCATAGTGGATCCAACTGAGCGGGGTTTTATTTTGAAAAAATACCTCCTAGGAGTTTTCTAGTGCTCCTATATATATTTCAGTGGGCCCTGCAGATTGGGTGAGGGTGAAAATCTTTCTCATGGTTGAGTTGCAATCAGCCCAAATTTTTACACTTATCCGAATTTCATAGGCCCCCCACAATTGATTATGCAACATTTGACACTCACTGACTCAGACTGAGATTAGACAACTTTGAGCGCTCAAAATTTGAAATTCTCCTACAAAAACCTGCGACCTCGTGGCTATGAAATGAGCACCTTCCAACCACCATCACAGATACTAGTGCTATATTGAAAATGAAGAGATGTCATCGCGATATTATTCTAAATTTCGCTGTACTTCTGGATAATGTCATGACATTTTCAAAATATTGTTATATTTGAATATATCACGACAAAAGCAGCTATATCAATTAATGAATTCTAAAAAGGGATAAATAAGCCATTAAAACATGCCTCGTGTGCACTACTTATGTAAAATGATGGGATAAATTTGATATTCCTGCCGTTTTCAATAAATCACGCCATTTTTCTCCACGAGCTTCACTTGTAATACAGGCCAAGCAATCTCCTCAAAAAAGACAGAAGAATTCAGAATCTGAAAAGAATACAACTCTTAATATATCTCTTTCCAAGAGTTTTAAGGAAGCAGTGCATGGAGAATCTTCATATCAGCCTCCTCTTAATACTCAACGACAAATGATTCTTCTTCAAGAGATAAAATACAGTTTCTCAAGGACCCCAATTATAAAGAAATATGGAATTATCCAAGAAGTTTCATCTTCCTCTGCTTCAGTCAATAAAGAAGATTCAAACTCAACTCTTCCCCCATCAAATGAAGACAGATTTTGATAATACAGCGATTAATTCATCAATTTTGATTAATCAAAGCTGCCAGCGCATCAAGACAAAACCTCTCAAGGAAGCAATCTCAAATGAAGCAATTACCTACCATAGACATCCAGCCCCTACAACTGTCAAAGAATGCTTGTCTTTGCCTAAGGACATGATATAGTTCATGCTTTCAAAAGCTTCAACCCCATCCACAGATTTAATTAAGCAAAGTTGCTTTCATTACTTCCAAGTGCAATAAAGACCGTGAAATAAAGACCCTGATTGCATAGTCAAAAAGCTCCACACGACATGTTGAGAAAGACATAAAGAAAGCTACTTATACCATGTACCTTGTACCAATGGAGCCATGTGTATTTGTAACTGGAGGTTTTACTGGTCAGCTTCATGGCTGGTTGGAATACTATAGTATTCAAGACTTCAAGATATTTTTCTTTATGAGAGATAAGCAGATTAATTCTTTTTGAGGCCCGCGGATTTCATATGACTCAAAACCCTCTGAAATCCGCGGGCCTCAAAATGAATGAAATCCACGAGCTTCCACATATTTTAGGTCCACACAGTGCATCGACAACCTTTTACATATTCTTTTTACAAAAACACATTGGTTTTATGACAAAATGGTTGTATGGAGTACAAAATACATAGACACAAGGCTTTATTAGTACAAGGTACATGGTATAGGTGGGTCTCTTTATGTCTTTTTCAACATGTCATGCAAAGCTCTTGACTATGCAAGCATAGTCTTTATTGTACTTCGAAGTGATTAAAGCGACTTTGCTTTATTATATGTAAAAAAATATGTGGAAAGCTTTTGAAAGCATGTGTTTGTATGCAGAGACAATCAAGCTTTGACAGTAGTAGGGGCTATATGTAGATGGTAGGTAATTGCTGGATTTAATTGAGAATGCTTGATTGAGAGGCTTTGTCTCGATGCATCGGTAACTTTGATTAATCTTAATCGTCGAATTATCTTCATCTGAAGGATGGCTTTATAGAAAATTCTAGTATTGTGAAGATAGCTTAATGTATTGGCTTTGAGGTTGGAATTACTCTTTTTCCGAACTCCAACCATCATCTTCAATTTCTCCTTTGAAGAGTTGAATTAAGTATTATCTGGTTTTGTCGGAGATGTCAAGCGACATATCTTGGAATTTATTGAGAATTTCTCCAAGGGCTTGATGCCAAAACCTTTGGGGATTGAAGAAGACGGGAGTTTGGTTGGTGAGTTCATCATCTGTACAGACAATCCTACAGCCATAACACCAAACTCCTTTGTATGTACTTGCAAATTCAAAATGAAGGTTTAGATTGATAAACCATTGACATTGTTCTGCTTCCTCATTATAAGTTTGAAGGTGATCAAAACTGTATTCTAGAGCTGATGCATCAGAAGATTTATACCATTCAAATGGATTATCTATTGGAATATGTTGATAGTCTTTGGTTGGATATCTATATTTTCTGCAGAACAAATCTCCTTCTTCAAATTCATAATGGTCCAATAATTGATAAGATTGAAAAAATCAAACTTCATTTCTTTCTCCAAGTGTAGAGGAGATGGTTATGAAGAGTTGTTTGTCTGCAATTCCAAGACAACTAAGAGCATATCTCACAATGGCAGGCAATTTGCGAATTTTCTCAAGATCGTCTCTTTTTAAGACAAATCTCTATACTAGGCCTTGTTCAATATAAGAGATATTGAACTCATAATCTAGCAAAACCATTTTTGGAACATCAATCGCTCTTTGATCTAACAAGACAGTTTTTTCTCTGATTCTTGCAACTAAATCTTCTGGAAGAATTGTATTAACTCATTCCAAGGGTTGTAGTCGGAATTGTTTTTCCATTCTTGGGGTAGGAACTAGGAAGACGATTCTCTTTCATACAAAATTTGTATTTTGGTTTCTAAATATTTGAGGTGGTTGGCTAGATGCCTAGATCAGACAGGGCTCTTTTGGCCTGCTTTTGCTTTCCAAAAAGAAGAGCACTCCAAATATTATTTAAGAAATTTTGGGATTCTAGAGAAAGTCCAAGATTAAAGAATAGGACTGAAATTTGTTGAGATGGATAATTTTGAGGGTTTTGGGATTGAGAAGGGATTTGAGAAATCATAGGTTCATTAGAAAGGAAATTCATAGTACCAATAACCGGATTTTTTTCCTTTTTCTTTTGGTGGCATCACTCTTCACCTTCCTCCCTATAAAAATTCACGAGAAATAAAATCTGGAAGAAAATTTAAAGATCCTTTCATAAATTTAATATCAAAATCGATAATTGCAAGTAAGCTTGCCATCGAGCAAAAATCTTTTTTAATGCAAAGTTTTTAACATCAATTTCCAAAAGTTCTTTTGCAGGTTTGCAATCAACTCGTAAAAGGAATTTTTTATTCAAAATATCACTCTGAAATTTGAGAATGCATGTGACTATGGATAAAACTTCTTTCTTAATTGTTGAATAATTTTGTTGAGTTGTATTCCAAGTTCCTAAATAAAATCTAACAAATAGTTCTTTTGATTGGGCATTGGAGAATGATTCCACCAAATCCTATCTCAGAAGCATTTGTTTGAACTATTTTAAATAGTTTACGACTAGAAATATTCAAGCAAGGCAGAGATTTAACTTTTTTCTTTATTTGTTGAACAGCTTCAGTATGCTTTGGGGTCCATTATATAGGAGATTTTTGAAGACATTGTTGAAGGAGATTCTTTTCATTAGAGGAATATTGATTTAAAAAATCAGATACATAATTTAAACATCTTAAAAATCTCTGCAATTGTTTTTATCTATTAAAAAATCTGAATGGACTGGATCGTTGGATCGAGGGTTAGTTTTTTCGCTTTATATAAAGTCATTAAACTTGTGGGCCAATGATGAAGGGGTTAGGGGGCATTAGATTGACCTTAGATTTGATACTTGGGTTGGTCCCACCAATATCTTTTGATCCCCCCGTTCCCATGATCTGTGTGGCCCCAAGAGCTGGTATGTACCGTAAGGATGCACAGGAGCAGGGCCTTTTAATGTTTCATTAATACTTCTCTTAGTACTCATCAAATACTTTTTTAACATTCAACCTATATGGGCAGAGATCTTAACAGCATACAATTTCAGACACTAATACATCCATGCCCTGATGCACAAACTACCATAAACAGCCACAGCATGGAGCCTAACATGAAACATATATAGCTTAGCGACAAGTCATATCCATCTTCAAGATGAATCTTGCAGGATATAATGACTTAATGAGTTGAATTGTTTGGAAGGTCTACTGAAGTAACTGAACAGAAAGCTCAGTGTTGTCCTAAAACCATATTCATCCCTCCTATAGATACATTGCTTCAAACAGGGTATCTCATGCAAGGCTATATACTTAATATTTTGTACTCACTGATAACTAAGAAAATGATACAAAAACAGATACTATATGCGTGGAGAGTAACAGAAAGGACAAAAACCACCAGTCATAGTAACTTATGTTTAGCCTACAAGTCTACAACACTTTTCTTTTTCCCAATCAGTGCCTACAAGCACTCTATGTCTGGCTTAACACATGTTAGCTATGACACCTGGACACTTGTACAAGCCCAACATATCCGCATCGAACCGATACGACACTTGTCATGGTAGCTGATGTTGCACCGATACTTTTAGAGAACAAGTTTAACATATTCTATTTATAAAGTCCCTTTTCATATAGTTCTTTTAATATTTTTACTTCTTGCCATAAAAAACGCTAGAAATGGACGAAAACAATGAAAATTTTATTTATTCAAAGTTGATCTAAAGAAGAAATTACGACCCCGTATCCATATCCATGTCCTAGATTTACAAAAGTGAGGAGTCATATCCCCGATCTCCATATCAGTGTCCGTATCCATATCCGTATCTGGGCATCATAGCACGTTAGACTACCAAGGCATCACCTCATGGGTTCCAATAGCGAACAAGCAAAGCCAGTGATCTTAATTAACTTCAGTAGCGAATTAGGAACCACTGACAAAATTATATCATATTTATGATGGCCTGGCAATTGAGAGCTACAGGTGTACAAACAGCGGAAATTGAATTAAGTCAAATATTTTGGAAGAGAAACATGGATTAGCTATAAAGTCACGTACCACTACTATCCATGATAAGATCCAACGCAAAGTATTCTACAAAGAATTGGGTGTTATGTTTCATTGCCTGGCCATAAAGAGTGTGCAATAAAGCATGACCAGTTCGATCAGCAGCACATGCACAACGATAGGCCTGCCCACCTACAATTGCAACACACAAGAAAGCAAAAATCAGAAGATAGTTCACTTATCTCATGGATTTGACAGTCACTATAACAAATCTAAAGATATGAACCTTTTCCAAAGTCCAGGCTTTGACCACCAAATGCACGTTGATATATTTTTCCTTCTTCGGTCCGGGAAAATGGTAATCCATAATTTTCGAGCTCGATGACCGCTTTGGGTGCCTCTCTACACATATATTGAATAGCATCCTGATCACCTGACAAAAAAATTACAATTTAAGGAAGCCCACAAAAGAAAGTTGTGGAACAAAAAAACAAGTTACAGACAGTCAATCTTTTCTTTCTTCTTTTTTTAAATTTTTTATAGACTTTCAATCATTAAAAAATAAATTATCAAAGAACATATCCTGATTGGGATAAGGTTACGATCATGTTCATGATGATAATCAAAGTGCATAGCCTATAATTAGCACGTGATGGGAAAAAAAACTAAAGTAACATTTATTAAAAGTTTAAGTTCATCAAGTAATTACTAAAAGAAATAGAAAACTTTCACTATCAGATACCATTGTGCATCCATAAGCCAAGATAAAGAGGTCAATGCAAGAAAAAAGGTTTCCCTTTTCCATTCACACATAATGTTCGAGAAGAATGTTCTAACGAACAATCCATGCAAGTTAGCACCAGATTAAAAAAGCCAAGCTTTATGACTCGAATAGCCCACCTAACCAATCACTTCCTTTGACTGTATCGTACATGTGCCACCTCCAGTCATCTTCAGTCATATTTCCTAAGGCTGCATTTATACCACCCTGCATAAAGTTACTAGCACAAATTAGCACATGCCTAATTCAAGAAGTGCTGGTAATAAACTTCGAAATGATACTGTTGGTCAGTCTAAAACACCAATTACCAATTAACTAATTCCAACAAGTAGAGAGAATAGATCCACATATATTTGAAAATACATGATAAACAGAATGAAGCAGTGATTTTTACAATTCCAAGGCCTTCTTTCAGGTGTATGATATTGCAAATTCTAACACAACCATCTAAATTCCAGGACTGGTTGCGTCTTTTTTTTGGTAATATGGCAGACCCACAACCTCATGGTCGCTACAATGAGCATCCTCCAATTGTGCAAGCGATAATTTCCAACTTAAACATCAAAGACCCCATGATTGACCCACATTGATTAGTGGATACAATAGATCTGCAGCAAGAAACAGAGTTTATCTAGTGGTATCATCCTGCTATATATATGAATCAAACATTCATGAAATAATGAATACTTGTGATATGATAATGCACATGCAGCAAAGCTAAAAGTTGTGGTTGTATTATGCACGACCTCATTTCCTTTTTTCCCCTCAAATCTTCAAAAACTTTTTTCTTCTATAGAAATAGTGAAAGTCAACAATTTACCATCCCATCAGTAACCATATTCCAATAAAAAAATCTGATCTGATTTTCTAAACAACCTAACCACAACATGACCCCTATTGCCATGTCAACCTTAGTATTGCATGTGTTATAACCTTTGAACCTATAGCTAATGCAGATCTTGGCCATTTCAGAAAAGCAAAAAGATAGTATGGAAGATGAAACCACGCACGGTAAGCATGGAAGGACAGTGACAACAGTATGTTTACCATTAGGGTAATTCTCTAGAAAAAGTTTTACTTGATTAAAGCAAGATTAGCACAAAAGGAATCAATTAGAAGAGAATCTAGAGGATTGATCTTGTTCTTAACAGTGAGGAATGATTTTATTTATTTTTTTGGAATATTTTACATTCCTTTCATTGTTAGGGATTTTGTGTATTGCAATTTGATGGATGCATTGTCATATTAGCACCATTTGAATTTTCACACATGCATTGATTTAGAAAAACTTGAAATCTTGATTTATACATGCATTGTTTTTAAGATTTGTAAAAGTATTGATTTATACATGTTTTGTTTTTAAACTTGGATGCATTTGTTTTTTAAAAGAAGTTTTAGAAATCAAGCAAGCCTATGAGTTTTAAATCTTTCAAATCATTTTAGGCTTTTTATGTTTCATGTTTTTAAACCTCTTAATTTGATTTAAAACATGATTCCAAGCTTGATTCAGTGGCCCAAAAGTCCCCATATAAAAATAATTTGAAAAATGCAAGTTTAGGGGATTTTGGTCCCAGGCCAGAAACGTAGTGTACCAGGTCGACCGAACCAGGCCCAGGTCAACCGGGAAAGAGCCGTTGCTGCCTTTTCCAAACGGTCAGTTTTATGACCGTTGAAGGCCAGGTCGACCGGGGAAGAGCCAGGTCGACCGGGGAAGAGCCCTTTTTGGCTATAAAATGAAGTTTATTCCTTTACCAAAGTTGGAGATTTTTTAGACTCTTTTGAGGTATTTGGAGACAAGACAAAGGGGATGAACTAAGAGAGACCAAGGGGTCATTTGGAGAGCTAAAGCTTGGATTAATGAAGTTAAATCTCTAAGTAAGCTCTACCTTCCTTAATCATATGTTATATGCTTTGTTTAAATTATTGGTAAATGAATTTTAGCATTATAACTATGATGTGTTGAATCCATTCTTCTCTTAATCTTTGATCTAATTAAGATTGGATTCTTCACTTTGATTTCAATCCAAGTTGTTTTAAAATCTTCCTTAATCATGCTTAGCCAAAATCTTTGATTTCTTTTAAAGCATGATTCATTTTCTTGGTTGAATCTTTATTTGTTGTTTTCATTCATTTAAACTTTAGTTAAATTAATTTGGTTTTGAAAACAACATTGCACATGCATCACATGTCTTAAGTTAATTAATTTCATACAACTTGTGAACCTTTGATTTTCATATCATTAACAAGTTTATATCTATACATGTGATTTGCATTTCACTTCAATCAAATCTTTTATGTGCCTTAAACTTTTAAATGCTTTGAGCATCTATGGATTGAGCTTTCTTTTTAAACTTGATTGAAGTTATCACACACACACATCATGAGCATACATCTTTGCATTCATTTAGTGTTTGTGTGAGTTAGTTTTTCACTTTCATGTCCGCCTATTTTAGAGGCAAATATATTGAGCTTTAATTGTATCTCTTTGAGTGTTTTTGTAGACACTTCTTTAAGAGAAATCTTTTTCTTGTAAAGGTTATTGCTTAGCCTAAAAAAAGCATTGTGTAAAGGTTATTGCTTAGCCTAGAAAAACATCTTGTAAAGGTTGTTGTTTAGCCTAGAAAAACAACATTGTAAAGGTTATTACTTAGCCTATTGAAAAGCATAGATAGTGGAAATCCGGTGGGGTGATTAGATCACAAGCCGGTAGTGGATGTAGGCATTGAGGCCGAACCACTATAAATCATTGTGTGGTGGTGAATGCGTTGTGGTGATTCTTTTTAGCTTCCGTATTTTGTTTGTTTATCATCACTTGTGACTAATTTATTTTTAAGAAGTTAAAATTTGTCATAATTGTCACATATTGTAGCTCACCCTATTCAACCCCCCCCCCCCCCCGGGTTAGGATCCCAGGACTTTCATTCATTTCTTTTTCTTTTCTTTTTTTTTTTGCTGGGGGTTGATCAATGTAAGTGCATAGTGCTTACAATGTACTTCTCCTATATTATATTCTTGACTAATGACTGCACACTTTTCTCATTAATAGAGATTTACATTCTGTCAGGTCCCAACAAATAAAAATAATAATTTAAATTCTTGTCGAATGGGAGAAAGAATAAAAAAGTGTAAACCAGACCAACTGAGTCGCAAATCATGCAGCAGATTACATCAATATGAATTGTTTAAGATATTTAGTCAACTAAACTCTGCAACGTATATGATAAGTCCAACAATTTTGATTAAAAAAAAAAAGGCTTCACAATCATGCAAATTTCCACTGTACATTTGGCACACGCTCAACTGAATCCAGTCAAACCACATATCCCAGTCCCCATTGTGTATTAGATTAGAATCTCATAAAACAACATGGAAATCTAACAAGAGCATGGAGCTCCAGCAAATTAGGGGTGGCCAATTGTCCTAGGACTGGAGAATTCAACAGATGGCACAAGTTGTGAACAGACCAACAGCCAATACAGATTGGATGATGCATTTTTGCATACTTTAGGTGCTTCTCCTCATCCAAGAATGCAGTTATCAGCACTCTTACAGCCATGAATTTGTTGTGCACAAAAGCAACAACGAAAAAGGCTAAGCATCACACAATTTGAGATATTCTTTTCACATGGCTGACAAGCCCAAGGTAGACCCAAAGATGAACGGACACGACCATGGACCATGAAGTTATCAAGTTAACCAGGTTGACTGTGTTGATATGCACCAGACAACTCAATCAAACACCACACTCAGGTTATATTTCCCTAAAACCACACTGAATGAATGATCCTCAAAATCGAATGACAAGACCACAAATTTAGCATTCAAATGAAGAAAAACATCAACAATAAAAACTCAGCAAATCTAACCATCATCACTCATCAAAGCTTTATCCCATCAACTCTTGTGAGTTCTACTATCTGGATGCGGAATTTCATCAAACAGGTGTTCGCTACTGAAAAATTATAGCTACCCAATTGATCAATCGGGTTTTCAGACCACACCCACCTTTCTGTAATGCGCGATTTGAACAGTTTGGATCAACCCACTTTTAATTTCACATGAACAGTGAATATTCTCAAAAATATAAAGTTGGGTGTTAAGAACAAATCAACAAAAGAGAGTCTGACGCTACCTGAGCTGCAACCGTATGCGATCGAGTGGGAAACAGCTTGGTAATGCAAGCAGTATTAAACCCATGCTCGGATAATCCGATTGCTGCTCGTAGCCCCGCGCCACCCGCTCCAACCACAACAGCGTCGTAGGTGTGATCTACGACGGTATAAGACGATCGCCCTCCGACCTGCAATCAACAGATGCAATCAGACCCAGATCGAAATAGAGCAAAAGGAGAAATGGGTATCGAAGAAAGCGGAAGAAACACGAATGCGATCAAAGACCTTGAGGGATTTGGAGTGGTAAATTGAAGGAAATCGAAAAGGAGATGAATAGATTACCGAGTCAGTGGAGAGGAATCTGAAAAGAGAAGGTTCGTTTCCGATCGAGGTCTTCTTCGAGGAGAGTCGAAGGCCGCGAGAGATGCAACGCCACATGGTTCTCTCTCTAATCACTCTTTCTGTCTGTGAGATGGCGGCGAAGGAAGGAAGAAAGAAAGGCAGAGGAAAATCAGAGCGTCGGAGCTCCTTTTTTTTTTTATGGAGATGGATGAATGGTATGAACTAAGAAGTAGAGAAAGTAGGAAATGCCACTAGACTGTTTCAAAATTACAAAAGAAATGTATTGTGGGGAATTTCTTCAATTTTCATGATGATGACAATTTTCAATGAAAACTAGATTAAGGTGTATGGGCCCATTTGGAGGCAAGTTTCTTGATTTGGAGTATTTTTCCTAAAAAAAAAAAACACCTCAACTCCAACTCCAACAAAAACAGATGGAAAAAAGTGTCATTTGAAATATCAGTTTTAAATAATTATCTTTCTTCAAAAAGATCTATTTGACTTGTTATATAACAGTTTTACCTATATAACTTTTATATAATGTTTTAAATAAGTTGTGGTTTAATTTTTGAAGCAAGAAGATTGTAGAAAATCAAGTTGAAAGGATTAAACGACAATGTCAACTTCAAACGGCCATAACTTTTAATTCAAGTATTAAACGGCCATAACGTTTATATGCTTTATGCTCTAAACGTTGACCTTTGGCCGATGTTGTCATTGGAGATAAGATAATTGATCCTTATTGCAATGTATTTTGGCATGTTTATGTATTATTTAGGTCGTAACCATGGTTCATATAACAAGGTTCAATAAGACAAGCTTGTTAATTCGCAAGTAAGAACTTCAAAGGTGGATTTAGTTTTAAAAAATGTGCCGTCAACTTCAATATAAAAAAATGCCCATCTATGTGCTTGATATATAGTAATTTACCATATTAAATAATGTGATTTAATTAAAAAGCTTGCTTTTTAAGAAATACTTTAAAAATAAAAAAATTATATAATGCATGTATTGTTTGTTTTTTTTCCATTTGCAAGTTGTAGATACCTATTTTATTGATAAATATTTTAATTCCTTACGAAAATCAAACTCTTAATCTTTTCTTGGACAAGGATGATCTTGTATTAGTCCAATGGTAGTCCCAAAAACTTTTTGTTTGAAGGGTGCAAACCCAAATAGATAGTTGGATATTGTAGACAAATTTATGATTTTCAAGGAGTTTGGGGGGAGGACCCAGTATTTTTTTATGGGTTTTGGTGGTGGACTAAAGATTTTCACGCGAGTTTTGGAGGTAGACCCAAGTCCCATTAGGGCAAGCACCCTCATACATTTATATGTGGGTACACCCATACATATAACTACACCAATGATAGTTAATGTATTTATTTTTATATTCAATAGTTATTGCATATAATATAAAAATGAGAAAATATTTACATAAATGAATATAATTGCTCATTATACATCACTTAGATGAACTACTACTCATTACAACATGTTTGTTTGCATTATAATGCATACAGTCTGAATATAAAAATTAAAAGTAAGGGTGAATTACCAAAAATAAACATGAATTAACATTTTCTTTTGGAAAAATAAACTCTAACGAAGATGCTATTTGATTCACATTTTATAAAATTTACTTTTGATCTTCATTTTTTTAACCAATTTATATATTCAATTTCTATGTACTTTAATGCAAGCAAATAAGATTTAATTTTTATTTTTTTTATAATTGTAAATACAACAAAATCTTCATGTATTTTATATAATATATTCAGAGACTAATGTTTGTGGCTGATGAGTAATTTTCTCCCATACAAGGGTGCATTAAAGAATAAGAAGATGTTTGTAGAGAATATGACTTCCTTTTTGGAAGTAGCGGCACAAGCCATTGCCACGACTATCGAAATCGTAGTGGGCATGAAAGATGCAGCGCGGCGCTTTTCCAACCAAAATATCTGTCTATACAAGGAAAGGAATGAAAGCAGAGTCCACACTCCACCCACCAGCAACCATTTATACCTAGCAAAATGCACTTTTTTCAGTGCTTCTGAATCATTGATTCTGGGACCCTCCACCAACAAGTGGGCCTCGATAGGAGATCAATATCTAAAAGCTTATTTGCATTACACTGGTTAGCACTGGATCTGGGTCGTTTATTAAGAGGTCTCATCAAGCTGGGCCATTTATCATATGGACTGTCTATCATTCCATCCATTTTTTCTGGGACATGTAGGACTGGATTCTATCCATTTTTTTTCTGGGATATGTAGGACTGGAAGCTAAGAGCATCTCCTATAGATATGTTATTTTGGAGATATCAAATTTCATTGGAAAGCTATGCAATAATTTAAAGGTTTGGGATTTAGTATCTCCAAAAGTATGAATCCGTTGCCAAATTTATTTATTTTTATTATATTTTTGTCTTCTTATGAAACCCACATCATGTAAAATAATCATGTCAAGTTTGGCTGTTATGGTGGGCATGTGGCAATAGACAGTGTTGTTGGAGATGGTCTAATCACATTTCTACAAACCCGGTACTTTTTCTCAAACTTTCCCATGCAAACCCTTCAAACCCAAATCACTCTATGGGGTCTGGTTGTTTGCATTGCATAGGATTTCTCAACCAATCCCTGTGTATTCTATTCATTTCCATCTTCTCCTGATTTGTTTGCATTGAATACATCTGATAGAATTACTTAAGAGATAGCTGAGTATTCATTTCTCATTTTCTCTTTATTCACTTTCTATTAGAGGAGAGATCATATGATGGTCGCTTAAGGATATTCACCTTTTATTCTTCATCTTTAATCACCTACGGCCTGTTTGTTTGCACTAAATGAATAGGAATTGAATACATAGGGTGGTTGAAAATGAAGATCAAACTATCACCTTTTTATTCTATTCTCCTAAAAACAAATATGTTATTCATTGTTCATTTTTAGAAATTCACCTTTAATCTTTATTTATAACCATACTATGTAAACGAATCACATGTATTCCAATGCAAACAAATAAACTTATACAAAAGCACAGTCTTAGAATCCCTACAGAATTTAAATTTAAATAACCAGTAGACTAAGTTGCAGTGTACTTTATACACGAAGTACATAGGATTACACATAAAAATATATGGATTAGGATGAAAAAAGTTCATTAAGGTTGATAAGCACCATGGGACCGGTACATTTTAAAAATAAATCATCTGACAACTTTAGTTCCTCCATTCTTTCTTTTTACAAAAATATCAGAAACAAGAAAACTCTCACATAAACTCTTCCATTGCTATTAATGAACTGCCTTTCATTTGTCAAATTTCACATGACCCATAGCTCATTGGTAGGATAGATTGTTCAAATTTTTGAAAAAGAAGTACTTTATTAAGGTGAGATCTGTATTACATCAAGCATCCGAACAAGCATCCGAAAGCAGCAATCTATTAAGGCAATAAACAGCTGAAAAGACAAAAAAAAAAGGAGACCATGCTGAAAGGAAAAAGTCTACTGAAAGCAAGAGTCCTGTTATGAAGTATGGGAGAGCCATGTCATTAGCATCACTGAGTTCTACTGTGGAAGCCAGTGCCTGTTATGAAGCCATAGAGAATCTCCCACATCTGCTACTTTGCCAAGGTTGCGGTACCAAGCGAAGTGGGCGTGTGTTCGATTTTTAATGTCGAAAATCGCATGTCCGAAGCTTGCTTCCCGATAAGCGGAGTAATCAGGTTGTGGCTCCGTAAAACTGCATTGTAGAGAAAACAAACTCAAGCTGATCAACATTGCCCATTTCAAGTAAAACTTGCAGTCAAAACAGTATGGAAATAATGTCAGCAGATTGTGCCTGGACTGTACTAGAATTGACCCACAACAAAACCAAAACTACCCCACTTCTACACCTAGGTAGATAGGTGTTTTGAGGGCCTGTTTTCATGTCCACCAATCCACCAATTGGTATATTTTAGCTGGGGAACACATTTTGCTCTGGTCATAAGTAGGCGTATTGAGGGCCTTTTTCAATGAGAAGGGAGGTTGTCACTTGTTACTAACACCCATTTTATCAATTTCTGTCCCAAGATGCCTTGTGGGATGACCTTAGCTAGGACTGGGAGATCAAGAATTAAAGTCATCCCATATGTGAAAAGTTGGGTGATTGATGACTGACGCACTTGCTGAGGCCTAGTCTTACTTGTTTGCTCTTCCTTCTATGTTGCCACCATCGCCAATAGTGATGTAGACTGGTGCTGAGGGGTTGGACGCCGGGGTGCATTTTCCATTCACAATACTGTATTCGATATTAGAAACACGCTCCTAATTCAAAGAAGGCCATGGATAATGGAAAATAGTTAGCAGAATGAAAAGTTAGCAATTCATGCACTTGATAAAGTTGGAGATGAAGATGAAAACTCACCGATCTTTCATAACCATGAACATGACCAGCAAAGACAATGTCAACCTTGTTTTGGACAAACCATGGCTCAAACATGACTCTCATGGTTTCTCCTTCCATGTAATGGTAATTGTAGCTGTTATACCATGGAGAATGAAGAAGAACAATCAACCATGGGGTCTCAGATCTGTTCACTTTGGGGAGCTCTTGCTTAAGCCAATTATATTGTGGCGTGTACTTACCTACAAAAGAAATGCAGAGGAAAATGAAATTAAGAACAGTAGCATTTCTCACATGAATAATACAGTTAAAACGGCTGGGATATGTGGAAATGGCCTACTCCAAATCAGGTTTTCTAGGCACAAGCCCTACCTGTAGATAGGACTAATTTCAATACAGACACTGTGACTAGGACGCACCAAATGAAGAGTAGGAGGAGAGGACAATGATATAGGCAGATGCTCGCTTTATCGAGTACCAAAGAGGAGATGTGCTTCCTGATGCTTCATAAGGGACGTGATATCTAGTGGTGTATGGCTTGAAAGGAGTTGTTTCCAACTACAAAATCACATTAAAAGATAATAACAGAGCAATCTCACAGAAAGGAAAATAATTACAAACTGAAATGTATATGATTACTTGAAAATATGCAACTTAATTTACTAAAATTTAACGAGGAGCAAAATCGTCCATATGGTGTGCAATGGTGGATTGACAAGCATATATGATTGAGCTTTAATTTTCATCTCACTGGAAATCTAAACTCAATGCTACCTTAAAATGGTTGTCATCCATCAACAGTCAACTTAAACATATAGACAATTCAGATTGTCTTCTTTCAGGTTTTCCAAAGGGAATCTTTCACTGAATAAAATCAGATCATTTAAGGGAATCGCGCACTATCGCTGATAAATAGTTATTTCCAATTGCCATTCACCTGATGGGGCGCCATCTTTGAACATTCTCTTGTAGATATAATTAAAAAAAAAAGAACACTTACAACTTCTGGAATATAATCAAGCTCATGGTTGCCAGCAGCCCAAATCCAAGACTGGTAAGCAGTACTTCTCTCCAGAAATCTACCCCATGTGTCCCACCTTCTTTGATCATTAAATGGGTAATGATCAGCATAAGAAAGATCGCCCGCAAACAGAACTGCTTGCCCTCTGCCCTTTGATACATAATGCCAGACCGTCTCATTGGAATTGTATGTCTGACCCAAATCTCCTGCACATCATGTCAATCTCTGTATCTATCACCAATTACATCACAATAATCTTCTTCCTTTTCTTTTCTAAAGAAGATCACATTATGTATGTAACAGTTTTTTTTTTTGTAATCATGCAACAGCTATAGTACCAAGAATAAAACTCATACTAGAATGAATACCTACCCATAACACCAAAAGTGTAGGGAGCATCTGGTCCCACCTCAGGAGGAGTTTTGAAGTGGAACTGCCTAGTGACCTCCCCAGAACCAAGCTGGTAAAAGTATCTGGTATTATACTGCACAAACAGAACTTTGAGAATTAGTTGTCTATGTTTCAAAACACCAATTGAAATAACTAAAATCATATATTTTTTCTCCTTTATGACTGTCATTCAATAAGATGATGATCATGATCATGATCATGAACATACTTGTAAGTTGCGAATAGTGCAGTGATGAATGAAGCCTGAAGTGTAATTATAGAACTTGTAGGTGATGACGTCATTGCAGTGGGTCTCAAATTCAGTCTTGTTGCGTACTTTGCCATACTGGATGATATTAGATCCTGGCTCAGATGGGGTCACCCAAGAGACTATCACACTCCTACCTATGTGGTCTCCCTGTGTAATGTGAACCTGATATGGAATACAGTAAATTAATTCATTTAAGATCTAAAGCAATAAAATCAAACATGTATGATAATGGGTTATGTCTGATAGAAATTTCAATACAAAATTTCCATGTGCCCAAGTTGCAACAATAATTGGTGCCAGCTTGAATCCAACCAGTTTATTTCATGAATCCAGTCTTTCTGATTCAAATGGCCCACTAAGGGCGAGCGATCATACACTGCTTGGAGCTGGGTGAGTTGTCCATAGTCATGGGCATCCATATCTCTAGTTGATGGAAGACATATTTAGACAGTACTAGGTCTCAGAGTCGTAAAATTCAACTCTCCAACTGTTGTTAGTGCTTCAAATGGTAAAGGCCAGATTTTTTAACTGGTCAGGCTGGGCTATTCAAAAAATTTATGGGCCCAACCCATTGACCGTGGTGATGCCCACGTTGCCACTTTCTCTGAAATGGGGCTGAATAATGCTATTTCTGATGCTTATGAATCATTGCAAATTATATTAGCCTTTTTGCTCTCTAATGTGAGCCATTGCTTCAGTCTGCAGTGGATCTATTCCCTTGACTTTAAGATTACATAATAGTACAAAGCACTCCCAAAAAAAATTCTAAAAAATAAAAGTAAGAAAACCTTCACCTCGGACCCTTCTTAGTTGCCCTGCACTCGGCTTCCTGTGACTCTTGATCTTTATAATTTGATGTGCCAAATAACAAATCAACTGAGATTTTACAGGTCACCCGGGTTATCCAAATGCATGAATTCCATTTGGATCTTCATGACCCAAGTGCAGTTAACACATAGATTGACAGTTCATATGTTTGGATGCCCTGAGTTACCTGTCTGTTTAGTTCTTTGCCATTAAAAGAATTACTGTTGGAGAATATTAACTTGAGTAGATCAATTCTACTTTCCATATACATTTTGCAGCAGTTAAATACACATAAGGGATAACATACAATTGTTTGAAATCCTAAAGTATAGAGCAGTTTGAAACTGTTTCCTAATTCTAAGGAACAACTATTCAAAATAGAGAAACTAAGGGCTGTTACAATCTGTTACAATCCGATGACTTATGATAGAGAATACAGTATGAGTGGTTAAAATTAATATGTTTGGATGCCCTGAATTACATGTCTGGTTAGTTCTTTGCCATTAAAAGAATTACTGGAGAATACAGTATGAGTGGTTAAAATTAAAAGATTTGTTACGATGATATGACTTGTAGTAGACTATCCTTATTGTTAAGATAAGATTAGTTCGTATTTGATTTATAAATGTAGATCCTTTCATTTAATGAATAGAATCACAAGTAAACTAAAGACAGTGCAGTGCATACATGTAAAAACTGAAGAAGAAAGTGCAGGTACTCAAGAAGAAAAACACAACATTTCATAACAGACACAATGGCTGGGCCATAAAATCTCTTATAGCTGTTTAAAATGCTTTAGAACTGCTAAATCATACATTTGTACAAGAAGAGAGGGAGAAGATTAAGAGAAGCAAAAAAAACCTGCTGGGGCGCGTTATAGCCTTTTGGTGGTCGAAACACGTCGCTGTTGAAAGGCATATCGGTGGAGGGATCAACTCCACGAACATAAGGACTTGTGAAGCCTCCATTGCACACTGCAACTAAGTTGATAGCAATTGCTACCAAAAGGATTTTTATCAAGCTCCTATCCATCCCTTTTCTTTGTTTGCTCTTCTTCCTTTTCCTTGGAAAAATAAGAAGAAGAAAGTATCAGAAGAAGCAAATTGATCTTTGGCATTCCTATCTATGCTTGCTTATATATTGTTTTTCAAGCTTCTATCAATATCTTGCAAGTATTTGATGACTATTGGCGTTTGAATTTGAATGGGGAACCTGTGTCCACCTATATTATCGTGGGAATATGTGAGAATATGCTGTATTCTCTCGTGTTAAACCCGAAATTCTATCAAGGTCCACCGTAAGATTGATCACTCTGATAGCAGGTCAACTTAACACGTATGAAAATTATAAAATTCCACATTGTAATGTACAACATGGACATTGATTTTGAGCAGTTTCAAGACATTTTACCCGCTATCAATAATATGAAATTCAGATATGAGCGGTCAGGATGTCCAGTGCGCAGGTGTGAAGATAAATATATCTTTTTATCCATTGTTGTACTATAGAAAGATGTGTCTCATAATTCTCCTCTAACATCTCTAAAATCAGACATAAGAACTCTTTGCAGGACATTAGACATATATCATGGTCTATCTATGGGATATTCCTTCTTTTCTGTTACAGGCACCAAGCCTTATATCAGCGATTTTTCTTCCAAGAGTCCCTCCTCCTAAAAATCACATCCTCAGTAAAAATAGGACAAAAGGTGGAGTGAATAGTTAAGGTTTCAAATACCAGTGGGGTCCACTTTTCGGAAGTTCTGGCCACCTTTTGGGTTATTATTCTCTTCAGAAAAAATTCTCCAACAAACAGTTGGGTGTGGGAGCCCCCATCCTAACTCTCAATAGGGCAGGATCCTCCCTTGAATTGCACGACGGCCCCGATGAACGGCACCGATCTGATTTTTTACATCCTACATCCCACAAGAGAACATCTTCTTATTCTCTTTCCTGAATAAATTTATATTAGTTGTTGGATTGAAGAAAAGCAACAGTAAAATTATAATATATTAAAGTCAAGGGTTTTGGGTTCAATTTTGTCCAGATTCCTCTCAATTTTGACGTTTTTTTTTATTTAGCTTTGTAAAAAAGCCAAAAATATATATGTTCTCCTTTTTAAATAACAATCATGGTAGATATTACCTAGTGTGATATTTGTAGGACCCACCTATTTACACCTAAAATAATTGTGATGGGGCTATAGGACCCACAAAAAATTTATAAACACTAAAGGGCCCATCTAATATTGAATCATAGTAGGATTCCTATAAAAACCATCAATATTAAAAATAATATAGTGGGCCACCATGGTAGTAGTTTCTCATAAACTTCCACTTGTGTTTGAAAATACTCTTCACCATTGTTTTGGTTAGTTGTCTTAATAAAAGATTATTTTATACAACATATATTTGAATATTATAATATAAAGGCTTTTATAAGAAATCAAGATATAATAGGATACCTTCTAAGTTATCCAAAACACCTAATTTTCACCTTCTAAGTTATCCAAAACACCTAATTTTCAGGAGTCTAGATTATATTTTAAAGTAGGATATAATATAGCAAAATTGTTAGAAATATATAATTAGTGATTTTTTTTATTTAGGTTTCCTGTTATTGGGGCTTAGGTAGTGATTATATAAATTATAATTAAATTGAGCTTTATATGATTAAAATTATAATTTAATGATTATAAACTATAATTTATTATTGTTAATATTATAAATTATATGGCACATAGTAAGCGCGGGCATGTTTCTGCTAGTACTAATTAATAATAGTTTATTATTAAATTTATTTCTCACAAACAATGCATGAATACCTATTTATCAGGCATGCAGTTTCTCTATAAATCTATAGAGTTCCAATTCAATTACTGTTATCTTCACTATTTTATTGGATAAAGATAACTTAGGTAGCTTTTTCACATGATTCCAATCAGCCAAAAATTTGGGACACTTGTTGATGCATGGAGGATGATTAAATTAATGGCATGGACCTAATTCATGCAAGTTCACTGAAAATCTTGGTTATATTTATGTTATTCAACCACATTTTTAAATTTTCCCAAACCAAATGACAATTGTAGTAGTGTATTAAGCATGCTTTAGTACAGACCTCAGATTTAAAGTCAATCAGTGCAATATTGACCTTAGATTGGAGGCACGTGGCTAAATTGTGATTGTCGAATCTAATTGTGATTCTATCAAGTGGTTAGCATGAGCTGAGACGAGCCCCATAGCCCACTTGCCAACTTTAAAGTTTTGCAATCCGCTGTTGAGTTTTCCTGCTGGTTTCAATGGACAAAATGAAAGTTTCAGCTTCAGAATTCTCTCTCTCTCTCTAGAGAGAGAGAGAGAGAGAGAGAGAGAGTTCCTGAAATAATTTCATTGAAGTTTCTTCTACTTTCATATATGAGCCCATAAATATTAGTCCTCGAGATATGTACCTTGTAGAAAGGCATTAGATGGACATTACATTTTGGTCTTTTGCTAATTCACAAGAGAAAAAAAAAAAAAAGATTTCCAACAATTCTCCATGTTGCACGTCACTCATGAGATACATTTGTGTGTATGCCTGTGCATTTTTGTTTTGGGGGTACCCTCGCCTAAGGTCCCTGGGACCCGTGAGAGCATCCACACATGCAGGCAGGAAAAAGATGAAGATAATCACTGGTCGTCTTGGTGGAAGGTTGTAAGATCCGGCAGGGTTGGGTTCCGTGAGAGCATCCACACATGCGGGCAGGAGAAAGATGAAGATAATCACTGGTCGTCTTGGTGGAAGGTTGTAAGATCCGGCAGGGTTGGGTTGAGGTGGTCGATCCGGTTAAAATTCGGTATGCCCATGGGCCAAAGCAGATGATTTCATATTGAGTACGACTCTCTGGGGCAAGAACTCTGAAGTTAAGCTGGGCACGGAATTTACTATCGAGCTCAGGCCTGAGTTGGGTAGGCTCAGGTTTCAGTCAGTCCATATCCAGTTTACCCACTTGCAACTTGGCTCATGCTTGGATTGGGCTAACTAGACTTATCCAACTTGGTCTAATTCAGACTCTTCTGATACCTCCCTTCCATTAACATCTTCAAATAATCAGAGGCCCCACACATGCCTTTATATAAAGATTTTTCACGTAACTAAAGGCCCACTGAAATTGAATAGAACTAAGATCTTGATAATTCAAAGCCAACCTTTGCTGCCATTTTATTAGGTGCTGAAAGAGGGTGGTTTATGCTATTCTGTGTTTATCTGACTTTTTTTTACCCAGTCAAGGGGTTGGGACCCAAAAGAGTCCACACACATGGGAAGAGCAAGCCACACGGCTGGAAGGAGAGTCCACACAGATCAGAAGATTAGCCCAAAAGTGTTTTATCATTTATTCATTTATTTATTTTTATTTTTTTTTGGTACCCCAGCCTAAGCCTAAATAAGGGGTTAGGACCCAAAAGAACACACACCATGGGAAGGAAAGCTTATAAAGTGGGAAGAGAAATGGTACAAAGTTGGAAGAGTGGCATTTCCAAGAATCAGGTGACATGCAGAGTTGCCAAACCCACTCTTCTTGTTGTCAATGTTCATGTTCCTAAATTCATTCACAAATTCTGAAAAAAGAAAAAAAAATCCATGTCATCCTTGACACCAACCCCACAACACAAATGCCATTTCTAAAACAAAATACCCAATTCATGCAAAGGAAGTGAAAAAGGAGCTTTCTTCTCTACACATCCACATAAGAAAAGGATAGCCTTATCTAACCTTAAGCCTTATCCAATCATTATGCAACACTTCCAGTTACACTACACCACCACCATTTATTATTCACCTTATAACTTTAATAATCATACCCTATACTCTTCTGCCCTACACACCTCCGGGAAAAGCACAAGTACCATAACCTGCAAGGAAAAGGAGGAGGAAATAAAATGTAATATATTAGAGAAGTGAGAGACAATGAAAATTTGATGAATTATTAGGAAATGATCCTCTTTGTAAAAAAACATTACTCGTGTCAGAATAATAACATCTCCTTTAGTTTTTTTTTTTGGCAAACAACATCTCCTTTAGTTGAGTAGTCAGAAGACTTAGAGACCAAGATTCTCAGAGGTTTTCTGGATCCACATTCATACACAGTTTTACAAGAAAAACTCGTTTTTCCCTAAAAACTACCTCTGTCCTTTCTAACCTGGTGCAGCCAGTAATTTTTAACAATTAAATTTGGATTCTGGGGCTTAGTTTTCATGGTGACAAACTGGTGAATTTCATAGTCTTCCTTTAATATGTTATGGCTATCACAGCTGGATTGGATCATTTCCGCAGCCATGATTCACTTCCATGGGGGGGTGACACACACATTATCACATGATTCCATCCAACATTCAGATTAGAAAGATAGACACACATCACATATCAGAGAGAGATCAATGGTTTTTGTCACCATGAATGAACAGTAGGCCCACAGTCCAAATCCCAAATGAAATCACTCAAAACTGACTCTAAAACTGACTCAATTGAAACTGAAGTAGATTTCCAGAATAAATTAAATGGACTAGTTGAATCTGAAGTTTGATAGAAAAAGGAAGCATTTGTTGAGTACACATACTAGGATTTGTCGATGTGATCGTCGCTGTCTGTGAAAAATCGCAATTCCAAGGATTCTTTCCTGCGGTCTGGTACAAAAGATTCATGGCATAGGTGGCGTGCGATGCTACGGTGTCTGGCAAGAAGCAAGCACCACCTGGTTGGATTGGGGTGCAGTCAATGCCTTGGCCACAGGCATAGTCAAGATTTGACTGCAATTGGGCGTCTGATGTCCCAGCTTTGGGGACGCACCAACCAGTCGTTTTACTTGCAGGCGGCGCAGGGTTCGGCAAAGGGGTCACTGGAGTCCCCTGAGATTCAAGTGCAACAAATTCAATCTCACTCAATTCAATCGTAATAGAAACAGTTCAACAAACAAATGAAACGAGCTAGTTCTTGATAGAAATCTTTTAGTTATAAATTGCTATACCGATCAAGAAAAGACATGGAGCTCCATGGAAGGAAAAAAAAAAAAAAAAACTTCCTTTTTCCTTTTTTGGCTGCAATGGGGACTTGAACTCATGAATTCTTACACACCCATGCCCCAACCGAACTACAGCCTACGGACTTCTACTTCCTGTTTCATTTTGAAGTTCCTTATAAGAAGCTTTGGTAAGTGTGTGGATTTGTTGAAACTTATCTGGGTGCCATGGTTTTAATTTAGTTAGAGCTGACTTGTATTGAATTGAGTGGGTGACTTTTCTAATTCTTGGGTCAACTCACATTCATATGCTTACTAATGACATGAGTACATTTACTACATGGTATTATATGAAGAATCAGTTGAAACCTTTCAGTTGATCCATTGAGTCCACCTGAGTCTGATGGTCTCAGTTGGACATTGAATCAGCTTGGGTTGGAGGTATGCTCGGTGCGCATCATAGTGATAAGTTTGATTGAGTGGCATGGAATTTCAAAGACAGCTAAAATTGTAGTTATTGGAACTTTCTAACTTAAAATTCAACCCTGTTTTCAAAAAAGAGAAGCAATCCATTGGCATAGTGAATAATCTATCATACCTGACTACTCTTGGCAAGGCCTATGTCATAAGTCATGGTGAGATCGGGCCTGAAAAGCCCAAAGGACCGCTCAGAGGTCGGGCCGGGCTTCAAATCCTCATCATAGAGTGCAAAGAGGTATGTATCAACTGACTTCCCAGGCATCAAAGGTGTCCCAACTTTGGACCTTAAGTGAGCGACCAAGTTACCATTAAATGCTTTTGCATTCTCGACGCTAACCCCAACCTCATTGCTGTCCCCTTTGTAAGGCCAGCCCGTCTCTGCTACAACAATCTCCACATCCTTGAAGCCCATTCCAGTCAAAGCAGACTTAATGGCGTCCACCTGCAAGAAAAATTTGTTAGCAGTCTTCACTTCTTAAGGCTGCACCAGATTGATAGTTGGGCTACAGAGAAACAAGAAAAAAAAAAAAACTGCCCCAACGTAATTTGGCTATAAATTATAGCCAATCTTATAAGTTTTGTATCATAATAAACCTAAATAGACGAGATAAAGCATAATTCGATGATTTAATTAAATAGGACACCCGTTAATCTCACGAGTCAAGTCATCCACTTGGTTTCAAATATTGAGTCCCATATCCGGCCTATGCCCGACCACAAACATGTGAGGTCAAGCCCGCCAATTTAGTCAACCAGGCCAAATCTATCATTCTATCACTTGTTTTAGCAAATAATAGGCCACTAAACTATAATCAATACTAATTCCGGCGGCGGGTTTCTAAGATTTAATCCAAACCCGGACTCAATTGTTAAATGGGCCCAAAGTTTAAATTCAGGCCTGACCCGAGCACAGTTTCACATGACCTGTTGATTGAAATCAATGTACGAACCTGCGCGTCGAACATGTTCATATACGTGATTCCTCCATCGAACCGTCCCTGATTCGGCTGGAAAAGACAGAAAGCCAGCGTCTCGGGTCTCGGGTCGCTCCGATAGGCGAAATACGGGTACGGGTTGATCGCAAAAGGCGAACCCGTCTGCTGCAGGAAGCCCAGCATCTGCCTCAAGGTATCCCCGAAAGCCGGGTCGAACATTCCAGAAGATGGAGGATCCGACTGCTTCAGCACGGCCATGGAATGGACGGTCGAGATCTTGATCTTCCCTCCAAGAGATTTGGCCACGAGGGCATTCTGGAGATTTTGCATCGCCGGGTGGATCTGGGAGATGAGGCCCTGGTCGCCGGAGGTGAGGACCTCGTTGCCGACGGTGATGAGGGCGATGTTGCTGGCCGGATAGAATGGGAGGACGTTGGTGGCGATCCACTGGTTCGCCACCGCAGGATCGGCGGCGAGGGAGGGGATCTCGCCGTTGGATGTGCTGATGACGATGGCGATGCCGGTGTCGGCGAGGGCTTTGATTATGGCCGGATCGGCACCGTAGAGCCGGACTTTTCCGATGGTGGTGGATCGGAGGAGGTTGGCCGTCTGCGACGGAGGGGGGAGGTTGTCGGCCACTTGGCCGTAGTTGATGCCGATAAATGACTGGGAGTCTGCGAGAAAGGTTAGAGATGGTGAGTCGTCGAGTTTGTGACTCGGGGGATGTGGCGAGTTGAGCAGTTTGTTAATGACTCACTGAGTTAGTATCGCTGAGTTTGGGCCTAATTTATCTCTCAGTGGAGAGCCCAGACAAGCCCGGTCCCACCACACAAGGAATAGAACCTGAACCTGGGCTTGGTTCTCAGCCCATTGAAAGAATCTAGGCCCAATAAACTGAATAGGCATGCAAGGCCCAAAAGGCTGTGGATAGAATCTTCATATCTGAGTCCTATTATTAGTAGTGTAGCTATAAACAGGAGGTTTTCAAGATGTTGGATTTTTATCAGGTTGCAGAAAAAGAAGTAAATTCTGAAAACTGAAATGTGACTTCTTTCAGAAAGGATTTAGAAGGTTCTGAATTCTGATCTAGTTCATATTCATGGCAAACATTTAAGTTTTCTCAGGTTGATGGATCCCCGAGATAAGTAACTCGAGGGAGTCAGTCCAGGCACTCGGTGTGACTCAGCCAGGCTCATTTCACTTCAACAATTGAGCTGAGTCGACTCAGGCTAAATGTACCCCACACTTTGCGGTGCATCCCTTAGATACGAGATTTGCCCCCATATCTTGTGCTCTAAACCCCTTCATTTGCCCTTGTGTGATGGTGCCATCAAATAAAATATTAGTCTTATTGGGTCAAAGACCTTTTTCTTTTAAATACGAAACTTATACCGACTACATTTCCACGTGCCCAACTCAGTGCATTGCATCCGTTGTTAAAAAACAAACCACACCAACCAACTACAGTAACCTTGGTGCTGGTTGCGCACTTATTACACAACAACCACACTAGTGGACCACTCCCAAATGGGCCAACCTTTCTGTGGCTCAGATCCACTGCTCCTCAGCACAGAAATAAATGCAGACTTTTATCCGAACAGATGAGACTTCAAATTCCCCCTTCTCTGCAAAAGAATTATAAGAAGTCTTTTACGAGTCAACTCGGTCGAGTCCGATTCAAAGACCGAGTTGTTGAATTTCCCCTCTCTTTTTTTTTCAAATCAGCCTTTGTTAACACGGAAGCAAAAGGAAGTTTCGCGAAAAAGAAGAAAAGGAATCGGATCGATCGTTTCCGCAGAAAAAGAAAAACCAGAAATTCCACTTCTCTAAAAGTCTACTACTGAATTCCAACGAAGCAATAAAATTGAAATATTCCAGAGAGTATCAGATTCTAATCACTTGCTTTCTAAAATTCCATGGAATCTCGAGAAATCTGAGACGGACTTCGATTCCCCGAAAGCAAAAGATAGCAAACAAAAGCTTTGTGAGGAAAAAAAGAAAAGAAAAGAATGGTTTTCTTTTTTTCCAATAGCTCTGTGATTGTGAGAAAGATCGAGTCTTTTCTTTTCAGTTCTTTATATGAAGTTGATAGAGATTGGAAGATTTTATTTTGTATGAGAGGAGGGAATTAGGACTTACTCGCAAAGAAGAAGGCATGTAAAAGTGCAGAGAATGCGAGGAGGAAGGAACAAGTCTGAGAGATCTTTGTCTCCATGGCGACGAAGAAGAAGAAGAAGCTTTTCAGAGGATCCTCAGTTGGGAAGAACAAGAGAAGAAATAGACAAGGCAAAGTATAAAAGGAGAGGGGCCGAACCGTAAAAAGCGAGGGGGAGGTGAAGAAATATGAAGTAGGAGTAGGACAAGCAAGATAAAGTCACTGAATGGTGTGAATAGTGAGGTTCTTGACTTGCTTTCATTTGTTTTCTGGAAAGACCTGGAAATGGTGGGGCACTTGCCAGTTCACCATGGGGACGAGAGTGAGGGCAAAACGGGAAGGAAATAAGTAATCTTTTTGGGAATCTTTTGCATGTGAGGTCTGATGGTTGGTGGCCCATACCACCAGCATCATGTAGATGGGTCACTATGCGATCCTAGCCTTTCAACTGACCCACACTGGTCCCACCTTGTTTGTTGATGCTGATGCCATTCCTGTCAAAACGACCGCTGATGGATATACCACTTTGTTCGATTTAATCCATGTGCAAGAACATGAGTGTGATTTGATAGTTAATAGTTAATCTTGTTTTCCATGCAGCAGAGGCTTAGATTCAAATCCGGACAGCTAGGTAAGAACTTTCGCTTCTTACAATTTATATTATTAATATTATATAATTGTTGAGAAAGTTAGACAAAGATATGTACTTGTTCACTAATGTTTTGCACGCATCAATCGTGTGAACTGTCGGTAGGGGCCCTTGGGCCTCACAAATTATCGGAAGTGAGATAAGATGGGGACATCACCAATAACCTTAACATCTTAATCCATGCCCATGCCCTATAATTTTGATGGCTCTAGAATGCAACATTTTTTCAACTACAATTTAATGGTGAGTATAAGTTCCTAAAATAATACGGGCTTAAAAAAGGATGAATTAGGATCTTTATAAAGTTCTTTGGGAAAGATTGGATGCCTGAAACCTTAAAGGAAATGAGAAATAAAGGTCAGAGACCCTAGTAGCTGCAGTCAGCCGAAGGCTCTCCGAAACCTGAGTTAGTGCGATCACTGAATAAAGGATGAATGGAGGAGAAATATAAAATCGGATTGTGTTATGTAGTATTATGTTGCGTACCTCTTTGGGATATTACCCTCATATATATAGGCGGAAGTTCCATCTGGCGCTTCCTCAATGAGTGTAGGTGAAAACAATGTCTCATTAGCCCACACTATGTTCCCTCAGTGGAGGTAAATGGAGGCATTGTCCCATTGAACCAAGCGCTCACTTCTTGTATTAATGTGGATATGATCGTTAGATAAGGCTAATCTCTTATCAATATCCATCACTCATCTTATCTGTCAGTACATAGCTGTAGCTTTATGAGAGTACAATTATGGCCTAGTATTCATCTGAGTTGGTTGTACCTAGCTGAAGATGATACCGAGACCAGATATGGACGCATCTTGGTACTGTTGCCGATGTACCTTATACCGAGACCGATGTGAGCCTAACTAGTACTTTTACCAAAACTAGCTCAAGTTCGGTGCTTGCTGGCATTGTTGCCGAGTTAGATGTATTTTGACACTATTACCGAGTTTGGAAACCAAGATTGAGATAAGTCAGGTCGGTATTGTTACTGAAATTAGAATAATCCTGCTCTTTAAGGAAAACGCCCCCACACGGTGAGTTAGATCCCTTGGAGTTGGGTAGCACAATATGTGAGGGGGTTGTTTGTATCATAGAGTAATCCGGCCGACGCTGTATCAATCCCTTTGAAGAGAATGTAATATGAATGGCTTAAATGCAACAAGTTCATACAATGGAACATAAGGTGCCGGGAGGAAAGTCCTGCTCCTGCGTCAACATCACCAAGGCATGAATCACGGGTCATCTTTTGATGCATAGAGTAATGATTCTGTACTCATGACTACATGAGGATCAAAATTTCTTTCTAATCTAAAGTGCATGCAGTTAATTCCCATTTTTTCCCTTTCTTTTTTATGTATTCATTTCTATGTAACAAGGGTAAACTAACAGTCATTGTTTGTCCATGGTTCAGTGTTATATAAGTTTTATATTATTGTGTAAAGATGTCTTGCATTCAGTTTCACCCTTGCTATTGATTTGGATCATCTGCCCCTCTAAATGCGGGTTGAGCTCTGCACTGACCTCCCTTGGTGTGCAAGGGGTAGCGCGCCCTTGTAGCTTGGGGGCATTCGTCTCCTGATCATTTGTGTTGTTCATATTTTGTAGGTTAGATCAATTGGGTTAAGTTGATGAAAACCTTCATTCGGCTATAATATCATGCTTAGAGGGACTGTTTTGGATGTGGTGTTTGGTATGATCCGAAAGTTGCATCATCAAAGGAAGCCGTCCTTGCAGCATTGAAAATGACAATTGAGAAAGGTTATAAAATGATCCAGGTGTGCTTGTATGTTTTAGAGGTGGTTCACGCCATTGACGGCAATTTTGATTGGGCTATCAATCCGATTATTTCTGACATTAAGAAGCTCACTTTGAATTTTGTGCATGTGGAGTTTTCTTATTTTCCTAAAAGTCTTAACTATGCAGCTCGTTTCTTAGCTAAGCTAATCGAGATATAGATCAGGATCCCGCCGTTGTTATTCTTAAGGGTGGGTTGTTGATTGGGGAGTTGGTTTTGTTGTATTTTTTTGTTGGTTAATGCTTGTTGTTGTCGTCTTGCTTTCACATTTAATGAATTATCATTTACCAAAAAAGAATTTGATTTAAGTTTACCTAGGGTTTCTCCAGTAAGATAATTTGGGTACTTTATTGTAATTAAGCTGATTATATAAATTGACGCTTTTCCAATTTAGGATGTTATGAACTAGGATTTTTCCCACTTTGAGATAATTTGTTGTAAATTTTGTGAGAAAGTATTATTGAGATATTGAAAGAGTGAGAGTCTCTATAATCCTTTAGTTTTACTTAGATCCAATTTCTTTAGTGAAATTTCTGTCAGGAATTCACCATGTATAGAAATTTGTAGATATGATGTGACAGGTTGTCCCTTGGAATTTTTGAATTCCATGTTTTTTTACAAGCATTTTTAGATTCTAGCCAAATGCAATGTCTCTTTTGAACTTTGGGAATCCAAGAATTTCACTCCCTATGCATTTTGATGGAATTCTTTGATTCTCAAGTTCAAATAGGAATTCAGGAATTTCACTTTGTCTAGAAATTCAAAAATTCCCACAATAAAAATTCCTGAAATTTCAGCAAAGAAACAGGCACTAAGTAAAAACAGAAAATCGTCTCCGGGACATAGTCTTGATTGTATGAACACGTAAATCTTATTTATTTGTCATTGCTTCTATGGGTTTCTATCTGAATGAGAGGCCCCTATTGTTAGAATTGGGGGCACGTGGGAGTGTGGGACTGAAGTTTGACGAAAACTCCCGTCATTTGTTTGTGCTAATAAGAATTCCATCCACATTGATTGGTCCTTAATCCTTATCGCGTGAGGACATGTAGAGAGGTACTAACAATTGATGGGACATCGATTTTGACTCTTGTACATGTTTTGAATATGATGGGACATCGATTTTGACTCTTGTACATGTTTTGAATATAATAACAGTCGGTACGCATCGGTAAGTAAAGTACCTAGTTTTAAGCTTTTGTTTATGTTAGAAGTAGAATGCTCTAATAAAAATATCTAGTATAGAAACTTCAGATAAACAATTGAATTGACACGCATGCTTCTCCTATCATTATTTATGAAAAGTTTGACCCATATGCACATTGTAAACATTGGTGAGTGATAGTATAAAGGTCAAAACTTTATGCAAAGCAAGAGCAAGAAGTTATTGACAAGTTCAACTAGCTTTTGAAGTTCCAAACAAAGGTTAAACTTCTTCTTCATCATCTTCATCATTATTCAATTAGATCGATCACATGAAAACAACAATTCTTCATGTCCTTTTTCTTTTTTTTCTTATAGTATTGTTGCCCGAAAGTCTAAATGAAATATTCTTTTGCATGATGTGAGATATTTGTTTGGTCTAAGCACTTCTTCGGATAGGAATTCCCTTGCCCGAGAATCATAAGATCAATGAACATAGGTTGTCTCTAAGAACTCTGAATTTCCTATGAGTTTATATGTTGAAGATTTCCTGAGATGGTGATAAGCAAAGTCACCTTTGTCCAATAAAATTCTAAGAACTTTAGATTTCAAAATGCAAGTTTGCCTTGCTAATTTTAGACTTCTACTACAGGTGACAAACATTTGAAATTCTTCAAATGCTCCGGATAACATATATTATGTCACTTAAATAATGAGTTATCCACTTGCTGTGGATGTGCTAAGAATCGGAAATGGGTGAGCCCCTCCTGCTTATGGTAGGAGAGAGTGAGGACAAAAGGTAAAAGAAATCATTTTCATGTCCACTGAAAAAGGAACCTCTGCACGTGCCTTGTGTTTGGTGAACCATACCACTATCATCATATCCATGGCTAGTCCGGGCAAGATGCGTTTGTGCAACCAGCGGAATCCTCATTAGATTTTAATTTTCCCTGCAGCTACTTTTTGGACAATGTGATCGAAACAATTTAATTTTCTTGATAAAGAGTATACTAATTTCCCACCTCAAGGGTAATAATGTCAGACTCTTTGCTTTCTCCGGAGGAAATGAGAATTTCCATAGGGCCCCCCATTTCTTTACTAGAGCTTTTGACGATAATTTATCATGCTGAGTTTGGTATTTTTTTATATGATGTGATATTTTATTCTTTTGACATTTGTAAATGTCATCTTTCTTAACAAGCATTTTAAAATTTCAGTAAGCTAAAAGGTCTTAAATGACGTCTGAAGATTCAGAAATTCCAGCCTCTTTTCTTTTTTGTTGGATTTCTGGATGCTCAAGTACAAGAAAACATAAAAAAATCGCACCATATTTGAGACTCCCAAAATTATCCATACAAGAGTTCCATGAATTCCAGTAAAGTAATAGGTCAATAATGCAAAATCCTCTTGTTCAACATTGACTTGGAGAGATCTTAGGAGTAATACTACAATGCAGCTAACCTATTGAAAATATGAGCAACTCAAAACTTATGACCTTCCATTATACCGGATATCCCTAGATTTTAGCTCACAGAGTTGATCTTACTGTAAAATTGAGAATCGGATTAAAAATAAGAGAGCACAATCTCATACAATGTTCATTAATTATGTTTTTGTTTTATCGAACAATTAATTTTAAAGTGGAATCAACTTCAGTTGGAGTAAAATTTGAGGATATTCCATACACTAGAAGGATATTTATTTTGAGCATCTCAGATTTACAGGTGTGCCCTAAATTCATTGGTCGGTGACTAATGGTAAACTCCCTCTTTATCTGAACCGCATGAGGCCCACCGTGTTTGGTCATGCCATTCACATTGATATTCCAGCATCCTCTCTTGAATATATCCACTCTCCTCAAATTAATCAATGTGTAAAAATATGGGTGTGATTTACTACTTATTTTTGCTTTTAATGTATTGATTGATGTCAATGTGGTTGGACTGATATTATTCGTTAAGAACATATTACATGAATGATTTAGAACAAGTTCAAAATGTGACATCATAGAATAAATCATTGCTCATGTCACTTGTTTAAAGAGAAATGATTCTGTTCTTATATCACATGGGTGCAAATCTCATTCTAATACAATATACATGCTGTTTATAGCTACGAAACCATTTTGTTAGTTTCGGAATCGGAACTAGAACCATATATGAGACGGGTCTGGATCCGGGTCCGGGTTTAAGTAGAGAATGATATTAAAAAAAATATGATTTTTATAAGAGATTTTCGAAAATTAAGGTAATATATCAGGTCTTGAGTCAACGGATTTGAACCAAGGTGGAACTGGACTCAGACCCATTACTTATCGGAGCCTAAATAAGGATTCAAATCCGGTTTTTAACGGATCGGAACCTCCGGATAATCAGAGAATCGAATACCCATTTACATCCCTATGTATAAAAAGGAGGCTCCCTTACGCACACCCAAATCATCCATTGAACTGTTACCAGTATCATGCACCTACAACATGCTCCCAACTGAAATTGAAACAGTGTTTTTTAAACCATCGTATTTTGCCAATCGATGATAGCATATGCCACCCTGTTTGTGGTCCCAATGTGTCCACCTTCCATGTTGTATGGTGGGTAATGAATCACAAAGTAGAAAAGCTTTTCGAACTTCCTAGTCATGTGCCAAGGGTACGACTGATTAGCAAGCAATCCTTTAAAGTGAAAAGTGTGATGCCAAATTTCAAACTTTACAAGCTTTATTCCATGCCCACAACTTTCTAAGAAGATTACTTACACAGATCTACGTGTAAATCCTATTAGCTTTGTGCTTTTTTAATATGACCAACCAAACAAACAAGGCCAAAACGGCAAAAACCTGATTAATCAAGCTGGGAAGGACACAGACACGGAAAGAAGCCAACAGGCCAGCATCTTGCCAGCCTAGAGGAGAAGAACATGATAAAAGAAATAGAAGGGAAGAAGAGTCCCCACAGGCCACATCCTTGGAGCAGGCAGACGAGCCTGCAAACAAGTTATAAATAGACTTTCGATTGTGAGAGATCATGAATCAAAATGTCATAAAAACTTTTTTCATGGTATAGTTTGAAGGGTGTTGCAAATTCAGACTTCTTTTTTTCATTTTCTCAAGCAGGTATATTGTTTATTTTTCTTTTCTTTTTTATTAACGGTAAAATATATTAAAGATTTAAAGAAATGTACAATAAAGATGTAAAGAAAAAACATGCGTAGGTATTAGAACTAAATACCAACACAAAACAACAAATTATAAAGGAGCAAGCAAAGTTACCTCTCTTTCTATCTCCAACTTAACCAAAGCATCCGTCATGCCATTCTCCAACTGAAACACATAATGAAACTCAACATTCAAAGATGACGACAAAGTCTTGATTTCATTGAAAAGAAATTGAAATTTCCATGGACCTTTCTCCAAGCAAGACATCTAAGCAATCGCATTTAAGGAATCGCTTTCCACCACTATGCTATGAAAATTATTTGAGACACAGATCCTTAGATCTTCCAATATAGCTAACATTTCCGCTTCATTAGAATCTTTGATGCCTATATACTTTAAGAACATAAATAATACATCTCCCTTGTAGTTCCTCAAGATGTCACATATACCTGCAGGACCTGGTTTTCCTCTTGCCGCACCATCAACATTAAATTTGAGAACATTAGGAGAAGGGGGAGACCAAGTGTCTAAATTCTTCTTCTTAACATATCCGCTTCCCAAACAAGCTTCTCAATTACTTAAAATATTATCCAAGGTCAAGTGCTCTAACTCTTTTTTAATACTTGCACATTTAGCTATTTTGAGGACAATCATAAAAACAATATCCTCCATGTCCTTTAACTCGCCATTGAAGATTTTATTATTTCTTTCCTCCCAAATCGACCAAAGAATAGAGAAAAAAATCAACCTTCATAGGATTAATCCCACCCCTTTGGGATAGAGAAAGGTATATTGTTTATTTAATATGGAGAATCCTTAATCTCCAAGGAAAGGATTGCTATTAAAGATGAGACTTCCCTGTGGCTGGGAAAATTTTCTATATTGGCATTAATTTGATGAGAGGAAAGAAGGGAGTGCAAGATTTCCCACAATAGATAATAGTCTTGAGGGCCCCAAGTCATCATAGGCTGCAACTTTTTTTTTTTTTTAGGGTTCCATTTGTGCTGAGTAAGAGTTTATAGCCACTCATTAGGTGACCCCAACCCTCCTATTTTGAGGCCTAAGATTGGCACATGTCAAGAGAACTTAGAGTAGACATGTAAGATGAATGAATTATAAGGCCATTAATGAGGAAGTTGGGAAACTCGGCTGAGTTTGACCCGAGTTTTTGGCACTCGGTCAGATTCATTTAATTTAGTTTTCTTTAAAAAGTAATCGAGAACACTTGGCCGAGTCAAGTCAAGTCAAGTTTTAGAAATATAGCCTTGCCTTTAGCACGTCGACTCGTCAAGAAAATTGAATAACAATGGTTGGGAAGATGAGACAGTACAGTGTGATAATTGCAATGGTGGTTTTTTCTCTGTCTCGCTGCTTTTCCTGATATAAAATTATAATGATATTGATTAATGACCCAGTGAAAAAGACGTCTAGGTCTCCTTTCAGACTCTCTGTATACACTAATAACACCATCCTATGAATAATGTAATAATAATATAGAGACCTTGCTAACGTCAGCTCTGTACCTTTTGGCCGCCTTCTGGCCCCCCAGCCTTTCAAACCAAGAACGATGATTAATATAATAATATATAAATATATACACACATCATTATAATATAATCATATTTGATTTACATTTTATTTTATTTTATTTTTTATTTACTATCGAAGAGTTCTCAACCTCTTGGACTAGAGTAATTCCTCCAGGTCCAGAAGAAAGTCGGAGAAAATCTCATATTGCCCTAATGTAATAGTATAGTTTCAAACTTACAACCTCTAAATGCAAATCGTGGTTCTACGCCAATTGAATTACCTTTAGAGTTTACATTATTTTACACTTTGAATACGTGAATAATAGTAAGTAGTGAAGGTTTTAATGCCATTGACAAAGACTTAAGAACTTAAAAAAGAAAACGAACAAGGACGAAATGTAGTAATCTAGCTTTTAACCAGGCCACTAAAAATGGTCCACGACCGAGGGGAACTTCAGATGGTCCAAAATTTTACGCCTATGAATGCAAGTAGACTCCTATTCATGTCCCTGGCTTGAAAGTTAAACTCTGTAGACGAATGCTAGGAGAGGTCGTCGTACTATTTATAAGAAGGGAATGCAATATTGCATCTTCAAATAATTAAGACCGACAAGCACGTGGCTACACCAAAATTTCAAAATCAATGTAGAAAGGTTGGCCAGAGTTGTTCTGAGTTGAGAATGGGGGACAATCTGTATTATTCAATCAATGGACCACAGTTCACGCCCCAAGCGCATTGGACAATTACTAGCTCCTCATCTTAAAGAAATTATATAACCAGAAATAAAGGTATGATCTACAGCTCTGTACTTTTTTCTCTTTAATCCTCCAAAAAAATGGTTAAGAGTTATCCAGTTGGTGTAAAATGTGGTTAGGATTGACCTCCTAACAATGTCCAGTTGTTTCTTTTTTACCCTGGGAGTTAAGATCAAAACCGTACGTGCCTCTTTTTAACTTCTGGGAATAGCTTAAAACCACACGTTTGAGCCTAGATAATACAGCTCCCTGAACTTTCATCTCTTCAAGAAAGGCCCATGGAATAATGACCTGGACAGTTGAACCAAAAGTGAGCTTGAAAGTGAACTAGGCAAGCCCATATTCAGCCCACTTTTAGCAGGATTTTGATCTGACCTATTAAGGCCATGGACAATCTTGGCAAATATATTAAGCAAAAAATTCTAAACAGGCATTGTTACATAAAGTACTAAACTGGCAATGCTAAAGCCAATGTTTGCACAAAGATCAGAGTAGTAATCTCAGTGATTATGAACTTAATCGAGGTTAACATGGAATCCAATAATAAAACACAACATGCATGGCCATGCTTCCGCCGATATGACCCAGTTGGTTACCTGTAACTCCTCTCACATCAAACATTGGCTTAGATACTTCACCCATCTTGCAAACCTTTTTAAAATGAAGACAACATTGGCTTAGATAAAATAATAATGAGGAAGATTTTTTCCTAGGAGCAGCATTAAGCTGGAGCTCCCATCCCGACCACCCGCTTTTTATGTTCTTCCCGTCCCCGCAGGAGAACATCTTCCATGACAATGATAAATGAGACAATTATCAAGCCTAATATTCAAAATTCGGTCTTGTACAGTTTAGTTGTTCCAATTATGGATAAAAAAATCGGCCGATATCGGTTCACATTGGCCGATATATACCAGTATCAGCCGATACCGCACCAATAACTCACTGAGATATCGATAGCCGAAAAATTCTTCAAAATCTCGGTCTATCTCAGCCGAGATTTTGATCATCTCGGATTTAACGATATCTCGGCCGATATTTTCAAAATAATCGGCCGAGATATATTAAAAATGGTGAAAACACTAATTTTTTTATTTTTTCCTCCATCTTCATCTTCTTCTCCTCTCTTCTCAACTCCTTACTAGCCATAGCAGCAGCCACCATCTCTCTTGCATATTTTCAAATCTCACTTCTATTTTTGAAGAAAATATTATCTAAGGTGAGAGGAAATCAACTTAAAGCATTTTATTATGTGTTTTTTTTTTTTTTTTATAGATGAAGCATAGAGGTTTGTCACTTACTCACTTGTGTTGTTTTCTTCATTTAGAAGTTAGATCTACATACTTTCATGCTAGATCTACTCATACACATGATTTTGAACTTTTTTTTCAATTTTTTTTTATTTTCGGATTTTTTAATATTTGAATTATAATATATCATTTTTTGGGGATTTCATCATAAATATGTTGTTTTAATGATTCATGATCATTGTATGGTGTGTAAATGATTGATCTACATACTTTTATGTTAGATCTATATATTTAGGATTTTGAAAATGATTTTATTAATTTTTGTTTTCCAAAAAATAATTGTTGCTACTTGTTAGGATATTTGTGATACCAAAGGCTTAATGGCTTATTAATAGTGTGTAGATGATAGATCTACATCTACTCATAGTCATAAACATGATTTAGATTTTTATTTTAATTATTTTATTTTCGATTTTTTAATATTTGAATTATAATATATCATTTTTTGGGGATTTCTTCACAAATATGTTGTTTTAATGATTAATGATCATTGTATGATGTGTAAATGATTGATCTACATACTTTCATGTTAGATCTATATATTTAGGATTTTGAAAATGATTTTATTAAAAAAAAAATTCAAAAATTAATTGTTGTTACTTGTTAGAATATTTGTGATACTAAAGGCTCTTGAATTTCACAACTTTATTTGATGATTAAGTTAGTATTAAATGATAATTGATATGTTATCTTTATCTTCTTATATTTGACACTAATAAATTGGTCATGAGCAGAGCATCAATAATGTTTGCATTATATGAACTGCGAGTCTGCGATACAGACAGGACTCATAACTTAAAGTGACCGAGATTTTGATTTATTGCTGTTATTAATGGAAATAAATATTATTTTCCCGCATTTTCTAATATTTTGAATTAAAAGAAAATTCAAACCGCGATGACCGCGACAGACCAATATCCGCGACCAATACCAATATCATATCGGTTTTTCGGCCCGGCCGATACCGCGACCGAGACTTTGAACCATGATTCCAATATGCACAACTTTATTGTCACCTAAAATAATCATACACACCACCAGATTCAGGCGAGTATATGCCTCACGAGGCAAAAAAAAAAAAAAAAACAACTTTGGATCTCAGGCAGAATCCAGACCATTAACACGCACACGTCCATCGGATGAAGTTTCACCTGAGGACTTCCAAGCAGATAAGGAGAAATCTCGTTTTTGGTTTTGCAGGCAGGTGAAACAATTTTAAAACTTATTTTATTTTAAAAAAAAAAAGAAATAAAGCAATTTCTAAGTTGTTAAATGCCAATCGTAATAATAGATAAAAACAATTTCATTAAAGAAAATGGGTAATTTCATCACCCCTGGACATGAGACATTGTACTGTTATGTTTTGAAAAAGTATATATATTTTAATTTTCTCCTCTAAAAGCATAGTATCCAAAAGGGAGAAAAGAGATTCCTCCAAACAATAGTGATATAAGATATCTTTATATTTCAAAAACTATTCAAACATAATTGGAACAAGGCCTTGGTGGTGATGGTCCAAACACATCGCATCTGATACTTGATGCTTTTTAGTGTGTAAAACCCTAGTATTTGAACATTTTTATGTAAAACCCTTGTTCCTTCAATCCCATATCTGGCATCACAGACTGATTCTCGGGGCCTACTTTTCTCCTCATCCCTCATCCAGACAATCCATTAATGGTCAGAGACCCAACCCATCAGATCCTAGATATGCCACGCCCAATCATGGTCTGTCTAATGAGACAGCAAACCCAATCCAAAGCCAAGCCCAGTGCCACGCCCAATCATGGTCTGTCTAATGAGACAGCAAACCCAATCCAAAGCCAAGCCCAGTGCCAGCCCTACAGAGTTTTTTCATTTATTTATATCTAAATAGTAATGACTAACGACCAATTATATTAAAGGATGAACAGAAAACAAACAGACCAGGCACAACAGACTAAAAGACCCTGCAGATATATTTAAAGAACAAAAACATACAGAATAAAACAACCCAAAACAACCAGATTCTATTGATGAAAGGCGGCCACACACGTCCGCTCAGGTAAAAAAACTAAAGCTCTCCCGAGAAAATATAACAGGGGAAAAATGATATATATATATATATATAAAAAGAAAAAGAATAAGAACAAGCAACTAAACAGATTACAAACTCAGACCATGTTAATGTGCTCTAAAATGAGTAAGAAGATCTCACAAGCAACCTCTGTCCCACAATCAGGCCCCTCTCCATGCAAATAGATCGGCCACCTATAGTTTTTCAATTACCCACCAGAGTGCGACACTGGAGATGTGACAAAGTGGCCATCCTTATAAGAGTGAACAAACTGCTGCGGCAATGCATGTTCTCCCTGAAACATTTTGCGAGTAACCTTCCATCAGTAAAAAATTTGACTACAGAAATTAATCAGATATTTCAAAACTTCATGTGAATAAGGAATCACAAGCTGGCATGAGATAAATGCCCTTGGCAAAGCTCACATATGGATACATAATAACAACAGTCAAATGAAACTTCTACATAGTTGCTATCAAAGGCACATTGTTGGCATTTCAATTATTGGCAGATGCATCCCAATAGGTGGTTGATTCTTTTGTAGGTTCCTGATGCTACTCCATATTTGTCAATATCATGCTTTGAGCACTAACTTGTAGTGAGTCACATGGCAAATCTGCTCATGTTCATATTGTCTTTCATATTCAGAAAATTTGGCATTTTAGTCAAATGAGAAATAATGATAAATGTGTTGGTATATGAATCAAGGGATGAAGTTAATGTAAAACTTCAAAGAAGGCCGGGGAGGCTTTTAAATCTAGGGGCTTTAATATAAGTCATACAAAAACAGAGTATATGATTTGCAACTTCAGTAAGGTGAGTAAAGAGCTGAAATTCCTATGAGAATTGAAGCTCAAGAAATACCACAAAAAGATTCATTCCGACGAGGATTAAAAAAACGGAATCAAGACCCAACTCACTCCTTCATGAGCTGAGTCAAGTCAGCCTAAGTCTGATATTAAACTCCAAATTTTTTTTTAAAAGCCAATAAATATAAGAAAAAAATGGAAAAAGGGCCCTAGCTATTGAGAATTTGTTGAATCTTTTGATTTTAATACATGTATCATGATTTGATTTTGTTTCGTGACTCAAGCGATTATTTCTGTTTTTTTTTTTTTTTTTTTTTTTGGTTATTCATATGTTATCACTTATCAAGTATTAACAACCAGCATTATTAACAACTAAATGGCAGAAAATAAAAATAAAAAATCATCTTATCTACAAATTTATGGTCAACAATAATTTCCAATGAAAACCTACATCATAACATCTATTTTCAACTTTGTAGTTTGTATGCGAGAAGAATCATAAAAACATACCTCAAACCTTTTGAATCTAGAATGAAAACCTACATCATAACATCTATTTTCAACTTTGTAGTTTGTATGCGAGAAGAATCATAAAAACATACCTCAAACCTTTTGAATCTAAAAATCCTATTTTGGATGAATAGTGACTTTGGTCATCACTTGGTTAGATTTCTCAAAAATCAAAATAGAGCGATTTGATCCTCAAAAACCAAAGATTTGAGCTCTCCACAGTAGAAACCCCTCTTCCCAGACTTTTCACTCAAGTAAGAATGAGGGATTTAAAGAAAACAAGAGCACATAAAGTCAGGACTCGGCCGACTGTCACATGTGACTCAACCAAGTCCCGTCAAGTTGGGTCTGAGTCCCAGTGGACCCAACTCGTTACACGGACTCAACCGATTTTTTAATCCTTGCATTACGATACCTTGGCTTGATAATAGTAAGGATGGAAAGATTGAGGAAGAAGTTGAGGATAGGATAAAAGCGAGATGGTTGAAGTGGAGAGTTGCTTCAGGAGTGCTTTGTGTTCAGCGCATACTAACAAAATTGAAGGATTTTTTTTTTTTTCCAGAACAACAATTAGACCGCTATAACTTATGGTACAAAATGTTAGCCAATCAAGAAGTAAAACATACACTAAATGAGTGTAACAGAGACGAGGATTTTGAGATGAATGGGAGGAAAAACTTAGAAAGATAAATTCAGAATTGAGTGCTTCTTAGAGGCATTTAGAGGTAGCATCACTAGGTGATAAATTAAAAGAGAGACTCATTAAAGAAGATCTGGACATGTCCAATGCAGGCCATAAATGATGTGTTAAGAGATTTTCTATGTAGGTTAATGGCCAAGGAAGGAAAAGGAGTAGGCTAAAGAGGACATGGAAGGAAAGGATACAACTAAAGAAGTGCAACCTATATGAGGGTTTGGTTCCAGATGGATCGGAATGGAGAAACAAAATTCATGTAGCCAAACCCAACATAGTTGATGATGATGATGAATAGAGACAAATATCATGATTCATGAGGCAATAACAATTGCAAGGTAAGCTGTGAAATTTGTTTCAAGCTAATGAGGTAAACCAGGTCACCACTCACCAAGCAACAAACTAGCAAACTAGACCAAGTCAATAGATGGAATAAGACTTTCTTTACAATGATGATGAGGAATGGTCTAAGCAACTTCCGCATGTGACCTATTCTTTATAAGCTTTCACAAAACAAAACTCCTTGTGTTTTTTTCCTTTTTTTTTCTTATTGCTGCTACATGAGGATTCGAAGTCCATACTCTACTCACACACCCATGTCCCTAAACCAGCTGAGGGACAAATAAAACTACCTTTTGCTGACTGCCCCACGGGCAGGGAACTAGGTCTCAGACCTAGGGGACGCGGATTCGAACTCAGACTGCCCCTGAGAAACTAGGATGCCTATGCCACTAGGTCAACAGTGCATTGGCAAATAAAACTCCCCTTTAAAAAAGGTATTTTACAATGCTTTTATATAAAAACATTAAAATACATCAATACCTATTTTCATCAGTATATTGAAAGCATTAAAAACATATTCAATACATCAACTACATAAAATATGGAATTATGGAGTTTCAAATGCAATCAAACTTGTCCAATCCAATGAGGAGACCAGACCAAGTGAATGTTATAATGTTCAGCAGAACTACGAATGAATGAACTATATCTCTCCAAGTTGGAAGAAACTCAACAATTCTTATCTGAACTAATTGTATTCATCTAAGAAATATTTTTCATCTAAGAAATATTTATATAACTAAGGATATTGGCAAACAACACATAATTGCGCTGCCAATGAGATTTTACTGATTTGAATAATGAACACTATGTCTCACTGTGCATCAATAAGAAAAGCATGCACAAGAGTATTGCGGACCATTCCTAATTTCACCAAGTCAACCTAAGAATTTACACAACTCAGATTTACCAATGACTGCAATGGTTAAATCTGACTTTCCAGAAACTGCCAGAATAAGATCCATATGGCCTAGTTTTGTGTTGTTTGGTGATTTTGTTTCTCCTCCTCATACCCCACAGTGGATCCTAAGTCCTAACCCAAAAAAGCTTAAAACTTATAATCAGTGGTCATCAAGTAAATGGTCAATGACAAACTCGACGATTTAAGAAATCAATTTGTTTCAATGCAAGGAATGAAAATTATTTTCCCCCATTCCAAAGGGTCAAGGAATGAAACAAAAACATATAAAGAGGTAAGGCATCAGAACATAACTTATCAACACATGAACTTACCTGAAGTTCAGAGATCAAGTGTAAGTCATCACATGCAAGCAAACCCACAAAAAAAAAAAAAAAAATGAAACCAATTAAACAAAAAATAAAAATAAAAGGTGCATCTGCTAGAACCAAAAAAAATTTGAAAATCATAAATGGAAAACAGAAGAAAACTTAAAAAATACGATCCCAAACCCAAAAGCATTCCATATCTGAATGGAAACAGTAAGGAAATTATATGATTCCAAAATCCAAACCCTAAAAGAGGTCAGACAATTTATTTATGAGGCCCCAAGCCCATCCACAAACAATTCATTATCAAATCCAGACTTGGCGTTGGGCTGGGCCTAAATGGAAGAACAAGAGTATAGCCAAATCAGGTGCATTTAGCTTTTAAAGTTTAGCCCAGGCCCATCCTATTAGTGCTTTAAATGCAACCCAAAACTGGTCCCTTTCAGACCCTAAAGAGGTAAGGCATCAGAACATAACTTGTCAACACATGAACTTACCTGAAGTTCAGAGATCAAGTGTAAGCCATCACATGCAAGCAAACTCACCAAATAAAAAAAAATAAAGTAACAAGACCAATTAAACAAAAGATAAAAATAAAAGGTGCATCTGCTAGAACCAACAAAAATAAGAAAATTATAAATGGAAGAACAGAAGAAAACGTAAAAAAAAAAGAGGACCCCAAACCCAAAAGCATTCCACATCTGAACCGGAAACAGTACGGAAATTATACGATTCCAAAATCAAAACCCTAAAAGAGGTCGGACAATTTATTTATGAGGCCCCAAGCCCATCCACAATTCACTATCAAATCCAAAGTTGGCGTTGGACTTGAACTAAATGGAAGAACAAGAGTATAGCCAAATCAGGTGCATTTAGCTTTTAAAGTTACCCTAGGCCCATCCTATTAATGATTTACATGCAACCCAAGACTGGTCCTTTTCAGAACTTACCAACATACACGGGATCATGGTACCAGAAGAAGTGCATTAGATCGTAGTGTATATAAATATCAGAATAATCACCCCACCTCTCTCCCAACTAAATATAAGGCTCATCGCTGTTTAGACAAGGAACAGGCTTGCTTGGAGAGAAATCATAGCATTAGAAATAGTGGTCTGCCTCTGCAGGCCCCATAAACATTAAAAATGATAATTTGGAAAATCTAAACGTGTAAGCAAATATAAGATTGTCGCAATCTGACCATGGATGGGCCATAGTCCAAAATTATACAGGCTTAATGATGATTCCAAATGGAACCTTCTACCATTGTTGCTGTGCTCTTTTTTTAATTGTCATAAAAATCTAAGAGAATTTTAATCTACATAGTTTCGATTAAGAAAATGAAAGATTTGCACTGAAGGATCAAAATGAAAGAATTTCTGTCCATAATGAGATCCCAACATGGAGATCAAACTGCAAATGGGTGTGCAAATCAAATATCAATTCCAAACGATCTAAACAAGTACACAAACTAACTGCCAGCATCACTCGATAGGAAACTCTGACCAATTAGAGTATTTCAGACTGAAATATCATTTCATCACAAATCTGTGCCAGAAAGTTGAAGCCCTGATTTTAAATAAATGTCATGTTTTGTTTTTCCATTGTTAGCATTTGCTTCTAAAAATAGGCACCACCTCTATGTCTAACACATCCACATTCAGGATTCAGCACGTTTTATAAAAAAAAATGAATCAGTCCATAAAAACGGAGGTCACAACTATTCAAATTATAGAAATAGGTAGATGCAATAATTCCAAACCACTGACTCAAATCAAGATGTCCTTTGATAAGATGTCCTTTGATGAACAGTAGCAAAAAATTCTAGCCAACTTTTTTTTTTCAGAGGTAACTTTCATTAACTGAAAAGCCAAAGCATGAAAGAAGATAATTCTAGCTAACTGATGACAACTTGAGATATTGACAAATGACACGAATGAACAGACAACAGTGTAAGCCGATGTCACAATTCATAGCAAGTTAACTCAAAAAACAGAAAATCAACATGAAATTCCAGTAACAAAATTGCCATAACTTCCATAGCATTAAGAATGAATAGACTGTAAGCCAATGTCACAATATCATCAGCAAAATAATATCATAACAAGTTAACTCTATAAACAGAAAATCGACATGAAATTCCAGTTACAAAGTTGCCACAACTTCCACAGCATTAAGAATGACCATAAGTAGAAGCACTAAAATAACTTTAAATAGTGGTTTTTTCATGTGAAAAATGTAATATTGGAATTTGGAGGATAAACACAAATAGTGTTAGTCATAATCACAATTGATGGCTAGATTTGACAAAATATTACAAAAAAAAGGGGCAATGCAAATTCTCAACTATAGAACAAACTTCAAATGAACAAAAAAGATTATCCATACCCAGTCCCCTTCGGGCCCTGCACCAGGTACCAGAACATTGATTTCACTTGATTTAGCTGTAGTTATTGAGGTCCCCAAAGCGTCTTTGCTTAAATAAAGCTGACATCCTCCTGTGTTGTCCACTGAAATTGTTGGTGCTGAACCCTGGAACATAGCCAAAACTGACTGACAACTTCTTTTTCATGTCATAAAATGATTCAATAGGAAGATGACAAGATGCACACACCCACACCAATGGCATGCATACAACTACTTACCCCCACAATGACCTAACAAATCATCCCCCGCCACCACCACCACCACCACACCCACACCCACACACCAAAACACGAAAAAAAAAAAAAGACTCTCTCCCCCTTCTACCTGCCTTAAGAATCTTTAAGATATAAATTGCCTATCCAAATCACAGAGTAAGCAAGTCCATGTGATACAACCTAGATGGTTCTTTATAAGCCTAGAGGCTACCTCACCATAAAAGAACCCCTGGAATAAAAATATTAATAATAATAATAATATAAAGAACCTAGATACCTGACATTGCACCTCAACACCATTGCAGTTAACAATCTCACAAGCAGCCACCACATCCTGTTTGGCAAGGATTAAAAAAAATGCAAATAAAGTCAATTTTTGTCCTATTTATTTGAGTATTATATAAATTTTATATGCAATAATATATGGAGCATGCGCATGCTTCTTTACCTACCGTAAAAACAATTCCCATTTTGGTGCATTTATCAATTGTTATGTTGTTCACTTTACCTGCACATTATGATGGCAATGTAAGCACTTCTTTTCTATTATAAATGCCAAGGGGGCATGTACAACATGAGATCAAATGTTTGAATAATACAATTATACAAAACATAACATGAGCTAGGACATAAATATATAATGCCAGTTACAACGAAAGTAAGCTGGAAAAAATATTACCCTTTACTTGCAAAACAGAGTCTTTGCATCCAAAAACATATACAGATTGTTTTGGATCACAGTCATCAATAACTAAGTTCTTCCTTCCAATCTGATTCTCGACCACCCATCTGCCAAACAATACCCTTAGAAAATTGGACCCGCGATTCCAAATGAAGCCCTTTTTTTTCCCAAAGCCTCTCAAAAGAATAGAGATTTCTGTGAAACAACACAATTATAAAAATAAGTAAAACAACTAAAGCATGCTCACTTGCGACCCATTTGGAGCTCCAACTTAGGAGGCCCAGCTTTAGAAAAGGAAGGTGAACTAGACCGTGCTTCTTTTTCACTCACACCAACAACACCAGTTCTATCAGCAAGGCTCTTTGTCTTCATATCAGCTGTTACCCTTCTCAAACCTGTCATTCAAGTTACAATCATCAACAGTCTATAAACAAAATGAAGAATCAACTGTCACATTTAACTTAAATTCTTGAATACCTACCTGCAGTGACAGGCTTGCCCGAACTGATTTCTTGAAATACAGCAGACATCCCTTCTTTGGGGCGTGATGATGTGGTGTCTGAACTGAGAAGTGAAGCAGGAGGAGGAGGTGGAGGGGCAGGGGTTTTTGGTGGAGGAGCTTTTGGTTGGGTTTCTGGTGGAGGAGCTTTTGGTTGGCCAGATGTAGATACAGCAACGGTTGTTCTGCCACTGGTACTCCATACAGGACCTAAAGGATAAAAGCTCTTGACATAATCTCTTAGACCAGGCAGATAAAGTTCCTTCATAGCTTTGGCCCATTCTACGTGATCTGGATCTTTATTTCTGTACTCGACAAGAACCTGCAATTCAGAAGTGCAAGGTCATTCATTACATGTTTAATTTCTGTACTTCATGTTAACCTTACTTTATCTTCCTCTTTTTTTTCCGATACAGCCGATAAACGATTAACTACTTTTCCTTTTGGCACCTTCCTGCTTATCTAGGTAAAAAGTTGTATCTTATGATTAGCAGAAGCTTTGAAGTTTGAACTGTATTCATATGCTAAATATTTCTCAACACTATCATGGAACTAAATGGACATGAGACCATGAATTTCCAAACACCATGTCCTGGAGTCCGTTATGGACACTCTATGCCACTTCTTTTTAATTTTAATGGAAATGTTATAAATAAAATAAAATGGACATTTCTCAATTTCCAAGTGTCAAGCTTATGGGAAGTTATCATTTCTTCTTCTTCTTCTTCTTCTTCTTCTTCTTCTTCTTTGAGTGGAGAAGTAGAACTTGAAAGGCCCACACCAAATAGAGGGGACACAGCATTGTTCTGTTAGTGGTGGTGATCATCATCAATTCATCATCATAAAATATGTTTTGAAAATACCTTGTTGTTATAGAATTCAGCCATTTGCCAACTCTCTTCTACATGTGCAATTGGAAGGCTCATACCTTGAATAAGAAAATAAAATAGGATCAGAAATACATAAAGGGAAAGAATCAGATAATATGAACTAAAAATCTATCTGAACCACAGACAAACGCCATAACAGCATCTGTACTTACCACAATCTTTGCCTGAGTATGCAATCCAAAATAAAGCTGCAAGACTATCGGCAGCAGTCTTCAAGTGGTTGAAGAAGTCAGATCTCCTCCCTTCTGTCAATGCATTTGCTTTCATTACCACTTCATTTAGTGGCTTCAGAAACTCAGCCAAACCCGTAAGGTCGGGTTTCTGCAACACAAAGGTGACACCAGATCATCTATATTAGTGTTCCAATCTTCTATAAGAAGCATTAGAATTTCATTTTAATGCTATGTATTAAAAATATATATATTGTTTAGCCATTCCTAGCTTTCCTGCACAAGATAATATCAGATCTGATCCAATATCAAAGATCTGTACACCAAAAGTTTTTTGCACACCAATCCACATCTAGAAGAAGACGATATCACGAATCAAACATCAGAGTAACAAATGTGCACGAAAATTCAACTCTTGCGATTCGGAATAGTTCCACTGTGAACTCTTAATCTAAGAGACGATCAAGTTATGGAGGATCGTGTAAGAATCAACGCTAATTCCTATATCCATCACATAATCAGATAAATCAATGCCAGAATCAACCAATTCCCAACTGATATTCTCTTCTTTTTTCCATATCAGATCAAATCACTACACAGTAAGTCTAAACAAATAGAGCGAGAAATTATCACTTCCAAACAAAAGAACAGGTTAGCAGCTCAACAAAAACCTTAGATTCAACACATCTTGTCCACAAATCTGCTAATTCCACCTCAAACTCCCACATTCAAACCACTAAAACACCGAGATCCACCACAAAATGAAACAGTTTGAGCCAAACAAAACGGAAACAAACCTGGCTTTGCTTCACTTTGACAAGGAGAACCTTCTGCACGGAAAACGCTTCCTCCAAAATCTTCGTCACTTCCAGAACTTTCCCTCCGATCTTCTCCGCGGCGGCCGAAACCCTTCCGACGCACTTCTGCATCAGATCGTCGAATCCGGCGATCGCCGGATCTAGAACAGCATCCGGCAGGTCCTCCGGCGAGCCCGAAGGGCGGAATCCGGCGGAGAGGGCTTCGAGGCGAGAAACAGCAGCCTCGAGCCTCTGCACTAGCTTCTCCTCCATGGCTAGGGTTTTGAGCTTTTGGATCCTATTTCTTTCCCTCTTCTCTGTGTGAAATGAGAGAAATGGCTAGTCCTTCTTCTTATATATGCATCGAATGTATGTATTGAGATGATGAAATGAGGAAAGATAATTTTTGCTTCGAAGTGGGGTTTTGCGGTTGAAACGCCGAAAGTGGAATGGGGGGAGATGAAGAGATGGGGGTGGTGGGGACAGGTTATCTGAAAAGGGTATGGAGTTCTTGTAGGCTATGCATTTAGGGCAGGTGTTTTATAGTAATTCCCATCTGGTTTGAGCTTTGAAGCCTAGTTGGGAGGGAGATAAAAGGAGGGGTGTTTTTTTGCTGTAAACGTGGTATTTTGATAGACTGGGAAAGGGCAATGCATTGAATTGGGAACCGACCAGGTATTCTTTTATCATTTTCTAGTTATGCTTTTTGGATTTCAAATGAAAACGAGAGGACTTGGAACAGCCTGGTGATGATGGGTTATGGGGTGACAAAATGAGGATTATAAGAAAACTGGTGGGCGAAGGTCCTCTCTTGTGAAATTAATAAGAAATAGTGGGTTTTATTATTTTTTTTAGGGCACTCCTGTTTGACAAAGGGCTTATATGACAAGTTTGTTGTAAGTGAAATAGAGCTGATTTGATTGGGGGCATGTGTTTACATTGGTTGTGTGGGGTAAATGTGATGCAATTGGGAAAGGCAAAATTGTAAAAATTTCATGCTGTGAAGTTATATTGGCAAAGTTGTCTTACAGTATATGAAAAAAATTTAATTGGAGCTCTTTTTTTTTTAGTTTTTAAACCAACTATATATGATTTTTCATCTCAGGGCAGAAGTTTTTTAAGCCAGAATTTCCTTTTGCAACGGGTGACCTATCTCGTAATTTGGAAATTGCCCAAAATGTCTTTTATGGCTTCTATCTTCCCTCCCCTAGTCTCTCTCTGTTTTTGTCAATTTTGTGGTTTTTTATTTGATCCACGACTTTGTTGTGCGCGTGTATGCGGAAACGTGAATCAATGCGATCGAGCAATCAATCAACCACACAAGAACAAGCAATCACACGTAAGAGAATTACGTGGTTCGGCAATCTTGCCTACGTCCACATGAAAGAAACTCGACTCTCCTTTGGATTCACTCTCTATGTATGATCAGTATATAATATCATAGGTTACACATTACATCATATATATAATGTTCTCTTTCTTATTCCCAAAAAAAAAAAAAAACTATCTTAGTCAATAAGAAAGTCCCGGTACAATTACCATAATACCATGACCCTGAACCCACTTCGTCTAGACCCACTAGGCCAATAATCTCCCCCTCCAGACCATGGGGAAAAAGCCTATGAACCCCCTTACTAGGAGTCCAGCTATGCCAACTCTAAACACAACTCCAGCTTTCCCTTAGACATGACCTTAATCATCATGTCCGAGGAATTTTTGTCAGTATGAATCTTCTCAAGCTTCATGAGATTCTTTTCAATGACCTCACGAATCCAATGGTATCTCACATCAACATACTTCGTGCGGGCATGGTATGTAACGTCCTTGCTAAAATCCATAGCACTCTGACTATCACAATAGACTACATACTCTCATTACTTCAGATCCAGTTTTCAAAAAAAATTCTTCAACCAAATCATCTCCTTCCCTGCTTTATTAGCAGCTGTGTATTCTACTTCGGTTATAGATAATGTTGTACACTTCGGCAACTTAGACTGCCAGGAAATAGCTCCCCCTACAAAAGTAAATAAGTACCAAGAAATAGACAATCGATGATCAAGATTGCCTGTAAAATCAACATCTTTAAAATTTTCAAGCACTGGTTTTAAGCTTTCGAAACACAAGCAAAAATCTGATGTACCTCTCAAATATCCAAAGATCCACTTCACTGCTTTCCAATGCTCTTTCTCAGGGATAGAAAGAAATCTACTTATTGAACTCACTGCATGAGCAATGTCTGGCCGTATACACACCGTGGCATACATAAGACTCCCAACTGCTGAGGAGTATAGAACAAATATCATCCGTTCATTTTCTTCATCTGTAGTATGACATAATCCCTTACTGAGCTTGAAGTGACTGGCTAAATGCATGCTAATTGGCTTAGCATCTTTCCTGTTGAACTTTGCTAGCGCCCCGTTCAACATATTTCTCCTCTGACAACTACAGCTTTCTGGCATTCGTGTCGCGACGTATTTGCATTCCCGAAATTTATCATACGGGACACAAGTCTTTCATATTAAAAGTCTTTGACATATCCCTTTTTAGCATGTCAATCATCTTACTATAATGTTCAACTATCAACATATCATCTGCATATAAAAGAAGGATGATAAACTTGCCATTACCAAACTTATGAACATAAACACAGTGATCTGCAGCTGGCCTCCGGTACCCGTGATTCATTGTGAATGGATCAAACTTTTTGAAACCCTATCTTAATCAATAAGAAAGTCCCGGTACAATTACCATAATAAGCATGACCATGTACCCACTTGGTATGTATCCACTAGGCCAACAAACTTGACTAAATTTTGGTGGATGAGCAAATCTTGTGGTTTAGTTGGGATTAGATGTTGTTGTTTTAGTAACCCTTAATTTCTTAAGCAACATTTATCTTATCAAAGTACATAAGGGCCTCTCTGGATAAATGAAGAGCGGAGTAAAATTATGTGGATTTCACATGAGGAGCAAAGTGGATGAGAAGTAGACTGAAGTTAAAGTATCGAACTTCACTTCATTACATTTAAATGCTTATTGTGGAGTTAAGATTGGGAGTAAGGAGTACTTGTGGTTGATAACATTACTTCATCTACGGGCTAGACTCATCCAAATAAGATAGAGTTAAAATTTTAAATTGTTAGGGCCCATTTAACTTCACCGTAGTGTTATTTTCCCTATCCAAACATGACATAAGGTAATGTTTGGTAACTATACTTTTTACCTCTTGTTGACTTAAAATAATTTCAAAGAGTTTTTAGACCGTTTGGCGTTCATTTTTATTTGTCTGCCTCAAATGTAGAATAGACATAAAGTGTTTGTTTCAGGAAGCAAGAGAAATGGGTGGATTTGAAATAAACACTAAGGGGTTGTTTGTTTCGTGTGAAAGTGATTCACATGTGTAAATGACCCACATGTGGATCATTTGCATATATAAATGGCCTACATGTGGATCAGATTCCACTGTTTGTTACTAGCATAACATTTCACATGTGAATACATGAATAAGTTATATATTGTTTGATGATATCTCAACATCCAAGCAACATCAATAGTTGAAAATTGGACACATGACCATGTTTGAGATTCCGAAGAATATGAACGGTCCTGATTTTACAGGTGGGGCTCAAAACATTAAAAAAATCATAAAAGGCGGACTGAGTTTGTTAGTAACAATAGGTTGTATATTGTTTGATAATATCTCAACCTTCATGCATCATCAACGGTTGAAAATTGGACACATGGCCGTAGTTGAGCTTCTGAAGAATATGAACGGTTCTGATTTTACAGGTGAGTCCCAGAAAAAAAAAATCATAAAAGACGGACTGCTATATGTTAGTAACAATAGATTAATCCAACGGTTGTGATTCTGTTGATCATATCTCAACCTCCATGCATCATCAACGGTTGAAAATTGGACACATGACCGTGTTTGAGCTTCTTAAGAGAATGAATGGTCCGGATGTTACAAGTGGGGCCCAAAAAAATAAAAAAAATAAAAGGCGGATTGCTTAGTGAGGCACTGTAGCACTCCACCTGGTAACAGTGCCCTGTGAAAGTGTTTTACACCTCTTGAGGTGTGAAAATGTAATGCACAAAAAGGGTCATGTTTCACACCATTTACATAGCTATTTTACACATGTGAATCAAAATCACACCAAACAAACATGATTTATGTATATCTATTATGCATGTGGTTCAATTACATATATAAATGAAAAAAAACAAACGTCCCCTAAAGTCTGAAGCGGACATACTTGTATTGCTACAATATTTATGACGGTACATAGGGCAGTCCAATTTTTGCTCTTCTTTTTCTTAAATTTTGGGCTTCTAAATTGAGATCTAAGCCGTTTGATAGGTTTATAAGGTCAAACACAACTATGAATCAAAATTTCAACCGTTGGATTTTCATATATTTTGAGATATTTGTAATAAACTATAGACCACTTAGATCACTATTTTTGACTTTTGTGGGCCCCAAACTAAATATATGAGTCATTAATCCTCTTTGGAAGGACAAACACAGCTACTAGCTCAAATTTGTTGGCGGATTCCTTCTAGATCTCAAGATATTTGCAAAAAAAAGATAGACCATTGATTATACTCACAGTGTTTTAGACGGCGTTCTCGCAGTCCATTTTTTATTATCTTTCTTCATTTGTGGGGCCTAAACTATAATCTAAATCGTAAAAAGTACTAAGAAGACTGAGAACGACGGCTACCATATAAAATTTCAGCTGTTGATCCTTCACCAATCTCTAAATATTTGCAGAAATATATAAACTACTTGGTGCTAATTTTTAAATTTTGTGGGATCCTATATTAAGATCCAAACCGTTAATCCTTTTTGGAAGGCTAAATACGGCTATAGGGTTCAATTTCAACTCCTAATTCCTTGTGGATTTCAAGATATTTGCAAAAAAAAAAAAAAAAAAACCACTATTGATCAATGATTTAAAAAAAATCTATTTTAATAAGACTATTTCAATTAGGGACATTTGAAACAGTTGTGTTTCATATAGATACATGTCCTTATCTGAAGTGAAGTGGGCACCTTTTGGCTACTTACTATAAAAACAAAATAAAGGTAATCATCCGTAGTTTTTAACCCCTAAAATCTAGGTTTAGAAGATCTTCTGGGTCCCAATTCATAAGTGCATCTTCCAAACTCAATTTAAATTCCCATTGGTAAATAGAAGGACATTCTTGTAAATTAAGAAAATCAAGTCCCATAAATCAGGGGAAGTCATTCGGGGGTCAATTCCTGCTTTTACTGTGGTTTATCATAAGCAGTAAAGCTAGAAATTACAGCTTAACTTTGCAGTACTCCAGTTGCATCTTAACTAGCACTGGCAGGAGCATTCCTGCATTAAGTAAAACTGTAAAAGAGTTTACTTCGTTATCTAGCACATCTCGACACGCCTTCCCCTCCAATTACAGAGAATTCCGCGCCCGCCAATCTCAAATCCCCCTTCTCTTTCCTTCCGCAGATCTCTCGAATCACAAGCATATCTTTCTCTCACACCAACGGTGTTTTCCATCTTTCCTTCGTTTGCCTCCAGATCCGCGAAGAAAACCCCCAATTCAGAAATCTGCTTTCTCCCTTTCTTTTGATTCTTGAAGTCTTACTTAATCTCATTCGTCTTCTGCATCTGCGGGATTTTCGATTCCTTAGAAAAGGAAATCGGAGAAAGGCTCCGATCCGAGAAATGATAACTCGGTCTAAACTCGTAGAGCAACTCAGAGAGTATCAGATTCGATCTGAGCATAAGTGGGCAGCGCTTGTTATCTTCTCCCCCAACCCCCAAATCATCACAAGGTATTTTTGTCTTTGTTCTCTGAATTTTGGTTATCTGTTTGGATCTGTTTATGTATGCCTGATGCATTCTGTGATGAGAGGAGAGGAGTTATATCTTTCTACTTGCAGAGAATATGAATTCTGTGTAAACATATGTTTATAATAGAGCGCGCGAGAAATATGTAAAGACCCTAAATTTGTAAAGAATTAACTCATTAGACATGGCTAGCCATCATATCAAACTTCAGGGAAGGTGATTAGACTTTTACCGCCTTATTCAACGTTAGCGGTGCTAATTAGGCTGATTTTTGGTAGAAGTCTTACCATTGTCATATGTACCAAAACCAGGCTACTATTGGTTGTGTGAACTGTAGTCTTGGCTGTAATTTTTTTGGGAACAGTTATGGCTTGTATTTCACAAGTTGTAATTACGCTCCTTTCTAGGCTAGTTTGAATTCGGAGGAATGCATTGTTAAAGGCACCTTGTTGAAGGATTATTAAACAAGTGAGAAGTGAAGAATCCAAGGAGGAGATGTAGATGGGAATTGAGACTTCTGCTTTTGTATTTACTTAATTAGGTTGTGTGCATGTATCGTACTATCGTTTCCCATCAAAGATGAGATTACTTAGTGGGCCTTTATGTATCTTCACCTTAATCCTTCACTTTAGGTCTCTTTGATAGGAAAGCATGTTTAGAAATCCTAGTACTTTGGTCCTTAGTCAAACAAACGGCCCTAAATCAGATTTACTTGGTGCATGTATGTTGCAGGGTCGTGTGTGCACCTGAGGAATAGTCTTGTCAGATAAAAAAGAAAAGAAAAAGACAAATAGGCCCTAAATGTAAAAGAAAAGACTTTCGATTATTCATCAGAAGGCTTATATAAATCACGACACTTGATGCCATTTTGGTAAAGGGAATTTTAATTCGAATGATCGGTCTATTCAAATTCTATCCTTTCTAGTAACATTGGCACATCTTTCTAAGCATGCGCCATGCGAACTTCAGTTATTTCACACCTCCTTGTTGCTCAACATTTAACTCCATGCAACATACTAGGCCTAATTGTTGCCTTATAAAGGAGGTCTTCTAAATGAGCGGCACCTGTTGATTGTATAAAACTCTGCTAGCTTGTCTCCACTTAGTCTTCATTGTATTGATTCTACCATTTATATCTAATTTGAACCCTCAACTTCATTTTACTATAACTCCTATGCAGCAAGTTCTATCCCACTGCAGTACAAATTTGACTCTCCTATTCTACTCTTTGACCTCCTAAACTTGCAGTCCGTATATAAATTTACACAATTTTAACTCATTTGAACTCCTTTATCCAAAGTTTCAATTTATCATTCATGCGCTTTCCTGTATGACTAGTTAGCACCTCATCATTTGTGAACAACAGACACCATGAGAGTCCATCTTGGATATCTGCCTTTAAGTAGACCATGATCCAAAAAAAAAAAAGGGCTTAATATGTGTAAACCAACTCCAAGGGGAGCTCAGATGTTGTCCCACAAAATATTCTCACGCTTGTAATTGTCTCCTTGTACATGTCTTGAATGGTTTTCATACACCCCTTAGGGAGGCCTTTTCTCTTCCATGCTTGCCAAATTAACTGAATATGCATTTTGCCATATGCCTTCTCTAGATCAGTAAAATACATGTGTAATTTATTTTCTCTTCCTTCTAAACATTTCTTTGAGTTATCTTATAAGGAAATGGCTTCTATAGTGGACTTACCAAACTGGCTCTCTGGTACTATATTCATGTCATAGGTGCTTCTCCTTAATAAACAAATAAAATATAAAAAAAGAGAATGGAACTCATAATGAAGTATGGCAAATTTTTACATGACTGGCAATCCACGACCCTAAAAATATGGGCCTTAGGACTGACCCATGTCTATGAACGACGTGCGGACCAGGAAATAAAAACTAAAAAAAAATCCTTTTCCTTCAATTAAGCCAAAACATTTGCCCTACTTGAACCATAGACCGAGTCACAAATTCTACAATTAATCTCATCGAAATCCCCATCCTCACCACCAAAAACTACCCAAATTACCCAATTTGAATCCTAAGTGGGACCCCACAAACTCCCATTCACTTTAGTGATTTACCTCTGGTTTCTTCATAATCAAACCGTACCTGAAAGCCTAAACCCAACCTTGATCGTCCAATTCTATTACCCAGGAAAGACCCTAATTTACCTATTTGAGAACCATTCAAAACCCCTAGAAACCTGCACAAGGTGCTGCCGTCTTTACAGACCCCACAGCAGCCAATTCTGTTCATTCTTATCTGAAACTTTATGTTGTTTGCTGTACTTCTACTTCTAGCCCTACCTCTATTGTAGTCCATCCCACTGCCCTCTCCTAACCTCTTTAAATCATCCTAGTCCTGAGCCAATTTCTCTCTATACTGAACTTTCAAAAATCTCTCCCCCTCCCCTCTTCCCCTTGTTACTGTCTGAAACCCAGCCAGGTTCAACTCTTTCCTGCAGCCTGAAACTCGGCTGTTCAAACCAACATCCAAATGCAGATGTCCAAACTGCAATCAATTCCCATTCCAGATCAGTCCCAATCTGCCCCCATAAAAACCCAGACCTGTAATAGTCTTGAACAAAGAGCATTGTAGTCCTTATTTATTACCCAACCTGCACCAACCTTGATCTCTAGATAGGTGCAATCAACAGCCAATTTAGACTCAACCTGAAACCTAAGTCAGCCCTCAAATCACTGTAGAACTGTACTTACCGTACCCACAAGCAGCATATATTCTTAGCTCCACTGGTGCTCCAATTCAACCCATTTGACCTGCACAACTTTTTTTTTTGCTCTAGTAAATACTCACACACTCCACTAAAAAAAAAAAAAAAAAACTCACACTAACACACACTAGCCAGGTCCCTCACCAACAGAGTTAAAAGCAGGGACCAATCCCTGGTTTTTTGTGTGGAGGGGGAAATGCATAGCCATTGTACTATCTGTGGATTTGACCTGCACATAGAAACCAAAACAGCAACCAAAACAATCCCATACAGCAACTTATTGCTTCCTGTCCCATGGCCAAACCCCTTCCTCGAACCACCTATTTATGCCAGTGTCCCCAAGATCAAGTAGTATCATGACTGCCTGAAGTGCCATTCTTTGGAAAGAGATGTATGCCCTTCCTGGAGATGAATTACATGTAACAGTATTAAACTTGGAGAGAAGATTCAAATTTCCTCTGAGATAATGAGAAGCCTTCAACTGTTACAAATGCAAAAAATTTCATGTACAGATGAGAGAAAAGAAGGCAATCATTCAAAAGAAGCAGCAATTCTTCTCCATAAGACAAACTAGGATGGATAGTTCATAATTAGGATAAAATCCCTAGGTTCATAGCAGAATCTTTTTGGGATGGTATGGGCACCTTTATAGAAGGCAACTGTCCATGTAAGACACATTGAAGAGTTACTAGTGGAAAGCACTAGGAGAAGAGGGTGGCCATTCAAGACCTTGATTGAAACTGCTTGAAAAGACGTCATTATGTCATGTGACTGAGAGTAAATCGTTGAATAAGGCAGAGTGGAATAATAGAACTCATAAAGGAGACGTTGAGGTTGTCAATTTACTATTAAAGTAAAAGTAATGTAAAGTCTCCATTTTTCAGACAAAGGGTCACATCAAATGCAAACATCTTCAAAATTTCCTCTTTCCTTAAAAAAAAAAAAAGTAAAAAAGCAACCTCCTTTATCCACTAAATGACAAAAAAACACCCACTTTTTATACAAAAAGTCAAAAAGATTCTTTCCCAATCCACTAAAGACAAGATACAATCGTAACCCCTTTATATATTATATTCTCTTGATTTGATGCTTTATTTTAAGGAACTCACAAAGGCAATTCTAAGTGGATAGGTTTTGCAGCAATGTAGATAATGAGTAGGTGTATCCTTATCTAGTCAGAGGCGATATTGTTTAGCACATAACATTTAGTAGGTAGAGAATTTTCTTTTTCCAACACATGCACAGAGAGATTTTGATGACAGTACATGCTTCCTGTTCCAGATGGACTCAGGTCCATAACAGATCTTCTTTTGTCATTAACCTCATATAACCTGCTGCTGGAGGCACTCACCCTCTTTTGTGATGCAGCCCTAGATCCACGAACAGATGTGGAATGAAGTGGACAAACTCCAGTACGGGGTTACTGAATCTTGGACGGATTCCAAGTGAAGACCAACTCCACAATGGGGGTTGGCCATATCCCTTTTAGGACTCAACACACTTGAGCACTCTTCAATAGAAGAGAATCACTCACCACCATAGGAAAATCCAAACATTCTTTTTTGAATGATGAAAATTCTCTCTCTCAATGGAGGAATTACATATTTATAGACTTGGATGGAACATTCCCTCTAGGGTTGGAATTCCCATTCAAACTAAACTTCCTACTTTCTTTCCTAAATTCTCCTTTTAAAGGTAGAAATTTGCTTAACAATCCAAATCAAATAAAATTCCTAACTAAAGACTCTTAATTGACTCAAAATTCCTAACTAAGGCTCGTAATTAACTTAAACTCCCACAGCAAATTGGCTGGACATGTTGGGCTGGGCTGGGCCCATAGTGGGCTTGGTCGACCCATGGATCATAGGTCTGGCCTGCATCATTGTGTTTATTCTGATATGGATTAAAATGCCTATTTCTCTCTATGTATAATGGAGGAATATTGTATTATAGAGTTTCTCCCCACTCTTGACTCATCAATGAATGTTATCCACTTTTTGAGATCTGAGAAGGAAGTTCCTTGGAAATCTTTTACATTTAGCCCCCATTTATGAATGAAGAAGTGTAAATTATAATGTTTAAATCTTCAAAGGCTCCATTCTCTTAATAAGATTTCAGTTTATTATGTTTTTTTTTTCTCAACAAATTGGCATTACTGACCACTAATGCGGGATTTTTGTCCACCTGTTACAGGTCAGATCTTGTTACAGGACTCATCTGGGCCTTACTGTTTTGCATACTCGTTATATCCTCCTACGTGACCCTTTACTTCAGATACTTTTCACTCTCTGTTTGTGCTATATGCCTGGGAATCCTTCTTCCCATATGCTTGAAAATTTCTAGGCAGAGAGTTTTGGCGAGGAAAAGGGAGAGAAGGTTGTTGCTGCCATTGTCCATGTGAATATGACTAGAACATGTATGGAGATTCCCTAAGTTATTCTTTTGAGGGCTTTGACAAACAATGGATAATTACTTGCTGTCTACCCATGTTATTTACGAGAACATCTAGAGGCATTAACATTTTGATTGTGGTTTGTCATGACAGCTGCCGCCTTCCGTTTGAACTATAGATTGGTATGATCTCTCCATTCTACCTTCCCACATGATACTTTTGGAGTTAAATATGCTGTTTTCAACTGCATATATGTGGGGTGCTTATATCTGAAGATTGATACTTGCCCTCATATACATTCTCTTATCATTTAATGCTTACATTGTCTACATTGACTATGTGTTGATTTGTAAATTTTGATCCTTGCTTAATTAATGACTAATAAACATCCAAATGTATTTTCTCTTGAGTGGGTCTAGAATGGGTTGTTAGATGTGTATTTCCAAGTGTAATCTAAAACTGATTGCCCTTGCATAATGAATTATAAAGCTAACATCTGCTAGGTGGGAAACAAAAGATAGTAAAGAAATTAATAATTGGAGTAGTAATTTTAGACTGGCCAGGGTGGAAAGTATGTCATCCTGGCTAATAAGGTTCAATCAGGTTACCTGCTTTGTTTCTTGACATCTTGTGTGTGGTTTCTGTCCACGCCCATCAGCATTTCTTTGTAGAGTTATGCGCCCTTATTGGAGTACTAGGAAGCTCGAGGCACCTCATGGACATTTTTCAGTGAATGCAACTCCTTAGCTAGCTTTTACCAATTTTGTTTTTATTTTTTATTTATTTTATAACAGTTAATTTTATTATGCTTTTACCAATTTGTTATCAAATATGTTACTGGAACTTTACCAATTCTCTTAGTTTCTTCCACACATAGACCAGGAGATTGCAAATTTTTATTGGCATTCCTTTTCCTGATTACTGTAACAAATGTCAATAAGAATTATGAGACATAGCTTGAGAATGTGTATGGCGTGTTGGATTTCGGAGGTGGGGAAAGAGGCCACAGGGAGAAAAGGTTCTTCCAGCAACTCATCTTCCTCTTATTTGGAGATTGGGATGAAGTATGATGGGCTTCACATGTGCCCTGGTTTTGTCAAAGTACCAAAAGCCATTTTTCCTTCTAACTTTAAGAAACCGATCCGATTTCTATAACCAAATGGGGCTGGGCTTGTTTTCTCCTTTTCTTTTCTGGAGAACTCCTACCTACAGTACACTATTGTCCGTGGTTTTGCCCAAATTTATCCCACTTTATCCATCGAAGGGAAATTTCTCCAGTTCTCTTATTCGACCTTCTCACCATATCCAATCATGCCTTATGGTGTACACTCTTTTGGCGTAAGTGTGACCATGGGGATTTTTTTATTGGCTATGCACGATGGGCTCATCATATTTACACTTTGAATAGCTCAATTGAGGGGTCCACCTGTACAACTGCCAAATGTGGTTGTTTGGAAAGACTGGATCTTTTAATGCTTCTTCTACATGGCCATTCTGGTATGAACTGATAATAATAGGATAACTGGCCCAAATTCTAGGATGGGTTGGATGAATAATTCTCTGATTTTCATAATTAAAATACTAGATATTTAAAACATTATTTGCCCCAAACATAGCAACTATTCTAAATCTTATTAAATCATTGATATGGGGGGATTGGCATAAATAAAGGTTTGCATTAAAAGCATATGACCGTTTTATTCAAAGCAAGTTACTAATAAATCAAATGGTGCCATGTGGTCCCTTCTAACTTACCTTGTGGGTACCCCACATCATGTGCTGAAAACGCAACCTGTGCTTGACCCTTGGATTATATCATTCCCAACCCCACTTGAAGATTGACCTTTTCTAAAAGGTTAAAATGAGGAAACTGTTACTGCATCACCACCAAACCTTTTCCTGTAGTGTCTTCATTTGGACCAGTGGCATCAGAGATGAGAATGAACTAGTGAGAGGATGAATAAGGCCTAAGCGAGCATCTCCTTTACAATCTATTCAATTTTACTCATTTTGAAAATGGGATTAGGGGTGTTCATGGCTTGATTCCGGTCAAACTGAGGCAGGTCCAGGCCTAACCTGCCTTTAGAAACACAGGCTCATATCCGGTCCAAGCTTGACACAGGCTGCAAGTGCCTAGTGGAAGCTCGACCCACTTCAAACATGTGAGGCTTGAGCCCATCCATTTAATCAATCAGGTTGGGCTGGGCTTTTTATACTTCTCTGTCTTTGATCTTCCCTCTCTCTCCCACCCTCCTCCAATCTCCATCTCTCTTCTCTCGTCCCTCGCTGTCTCTCATCTCCTGCATCTCTCTCTCATGCAATCTCTATCCCTTGTCACCCGTCTCCCTCTCATCTCATCTCTATCTCTTATACCCATGCACCCCCCCTCCTTTGCATCTCCTCTTCACTCCTTTGAAGTGGAAGAAAGGAGATTAGGGCAAAACTTGTTGACTTTTATGACAATGGAGATTAGGGCAAATCTACTTGTTCGAGTTGGGCTGGGCCAGGCTATAGACTTTTTATTCCTTATCCAAGCCCAATCCAATATTAATCGAGCCCAAATTTTATATCCATGCTTGACCCAAGTATTAAAACCTGAGGCCCAAAGCCGACACAAAGCCTGTTAGGTTGTGCTGGCTCGACCCATGAAGACCCCAAATGGGGATTTTGATAAGGATGCATGTTGGCTGGCATGGATTCGAGCATGAGTGTGATACAATGATCTTGTGTTCTTGGCAGAGGTAACCCCTTTGATTCCTCAAATACTTGAAGAAATTAATTTATTAGTTTGGCCGAGTCATTGAGGACTTGTTACCATCATGTGTGCATGTGATCTGCATTATCATTTCTTGTTGCTGATGGCGCATTAAACGCTCGATTGTCTTTAGATTTTCTGAGCGAATATTGAGTGTCTTTTAACATCTAGATTTCCCTCCCTTGAGTTTGAAGTTCATTATGAGTTTCTTGGGTCCCAATCAATGTCACCTCTAATGCATGCCTAAGACCACATTTGAATCCTTTCAAGGGAAGAAGAAAAACGATCAATTTTAAATCAACACCCTTGAATATTCATCTCCGCGCCATTACACAATCCAATATGGGCCAACTGATTTCCAACTGCAATCATTACATCAAATTTCAAGGTGTTGCGAGCCTGGCACCTCATTTGAATCACAAGCCGGTGAGTAATGAAGTTCTGGGTGCGATAGCTATCTATTACAATTGACACCTTTTGGTGCTTGAGTAGCCCTAAGACATGCTTGGTTCATGGAGAACGTAGGCCTGATAATGCATGTATGGAGATTTCCAATGAATCTGACTCATTGAGGAACACCATTCTCTCTTCTGGCTCCTCCACTTTTTTCACTTATAAGTTATAACAAGTATAGCTGTTGGTTTCTGCATTTATGTCCCATAAAGAACTTCTCATCATAATTGTAACAACAGCCCCTTGTCACCACACTGGCTTGCATCTGGGCTGCGTTGAGGTTCTTTACAAAAACTACATTGGTTAGTGTTGTTGAGGTCACCCTTGAATTTGGAAGAGATCTTGAAAGAAAAGGTTGCGGCATTTTCCATGATCGAGCCACCTTTTCCTCCTTCATCCTTACGAGTCCTAATGCCGCTTCACACACTATTTGGGGCCAAAACATCTTTACATCAATGGCTATTTCTTCCTTCAATCCTCCAATAAAGCAGCCCATAAAAGTTTTCTCCCTTCATCCAATTCAGTTTGATACTTGCGCACATATTTATTTTGGCGAACCTGAGAAAGGGCCTCATGAAAACCTTCTTGTTCAGTACGCCTGAATCTTATGCGCTGCTTTGACGAGCAAGCTCCATGTCAGAATAAGTTGAGTGAGTTTTTACCATTGGAACCACTGAACTGCATCCCCTTCAAGGTGAGAGGTTGCGAGCAATGCTTTTTGATCTTCAGGTTTATTCTGGTAAGCGATGAATTGATTAGCTAGCTCGGTGGACCCAACTAGTTGGATTTTCACCTAAAAGGGAAGTCCAGCGGAGTAAACCAAGGTAGTAGTGCTTTGTTTCTCAACCTGTTGCATCCGGTAGATCTCTTTGCTTTTTCTTTGGAGACTTGCATTATCCTGCTCAATATTAATCACAACAAGACTCTCCTTAATTTCATGCAAGGCCTCCATGGCACATGCATTGTTGCATATCAGCCTCTAATTTGGTTACCTTGATACCCATCATTTCTTGTTGAGTGGTAGCCAGGGTAGGAACGTAGCTCCCACTACCAAGTGGTATGAACTGATTATTAATAGGGATTTTGACACATTAGTCCTCCTTAAACCCGTTTTTTCCAATTTCATGAACAAAATTCAAATAATGTCACCAAAGTCGCTCGACTGTGGTCAACATGTTTATTGTTTATTTTTCATATTTTTTGTAATTTTTTTGCCCTAGATCCTATGATATCATCGGAACAATGTATGTCACAGAAAATGATAAATCCTATGATATCATGGGTCTGTCCCATGATGTCATGGCTTTTATGCAGCATCTTAGTGAAAGATTTTCCTAAATGATAGAACTTGAGGAACGGTGGTCAGATATGTATTTACTTTTTCACAAAATGTAATTTTTTGTGACTTGTAAAAAATGAAATCGCTTGCTGGTTGCGGAAAGTGTATGATACAGAAACAGATAAATCCGATGTTATTATGGGACTATCTCATGATATTATGGATATGGAGCAAAAAAGTTTTAAAAAAAATGTTGACAAGAGTCGAGCAACTCTGGTGATATTATCTGAATTTCAGTCATGAAATTGAGAAAAACGAGTTTAAGGAGGACTAATATGTCAAAACCCCTTATTAATAATAAGATAACTGGCCCAAATTTGAGGATGGGTTGGACCTCCACAAGAAAATTGCAAAGGGAAGAAGAACTCTTTGATTTTTCTAATGAAGAATACAAGATATTTGTAACATTCTTTGCCTGAAACATAGCAACTATTTTAAGGATATCAATTGTTAAATCAAGGATATGCATTACTAATCAATCACCAAAATCAAGGATATCAGTTACCTAAATCAATGTAATCAATCACCTAAATCGAGGATATCAATCACTAATCGTATCTCCTTGATATGGAGAGATCGGCATAAACAAATATTTGCATTAAAAGCATGACTGCTATTACCAATCTTCACCATATCTCTATAATTGCATGATTTTGAAGTGTGCAAAAAAGGTCAAGGGTTTGCGGATTGGTAATTTGGTATACCCTGTAAATGACCATTTAGGTCTTATGGCTTGTGCTGGATGCACAGCCTGTGCTTGACCCTAGGATCATATCACATTGCTAGTTGAGTGCTCTCTTGGGCGGTAGGAAAGGGAAGAATGCTGTAGGAGCTTTCCTTTGTGGTTAAGGGAATTTCACGTGATATTATCCATGGAAGTGTTCTTCCATTATGTTCCTCGGGAGCTTAACAAGGAGGTGGATGCACACTCAAAAGCAGGGTTACTAAGTGTTTGGAGGGTTCTCCTTAAAGTGGGTGGATGCCTATTACTACTATCATCATCATCATCATCATTATTTTATCTTTTATTGTTTTTTCTGTAGACTCCTTTTTTGTATTTTTCTCCCCTTTTTTTTTTATTATAAATTCTTCATCATCGTCGTTGTCGTCCTCTCTCTCTCTCTCTCTCTCAGAAGAAGAAAAAGAACAAGAAGTGGAATAGAAGTATAAAAGAAGAAAAAGAAAAGAGCAAATAACCATATCCTTGTGCTGAGCATTGCATATTTACTTAATGCTATAGTAGCCTGACCTTTCGGACTTCTATTTATTGGGGCCCCATAGGAAGACGGATGAGTGCCACTATCCATAAAACACTGAAGTCAGAAGCCAGGTTACGTTTCCTAAGCCGTGTTCTTATAAACGCATTCTGAATTAGTCTGTTATAGACTATGAGAGACAAATGCTAGGATTTACTTTTCCTTGATTATACCTTTCTTTACCAAGCTGATGAATGATTTAAAATGTAGATACCTATAGCTGATCTGTCAGCTGGTATCGAAATTGTAAATCCCTCATCTTGTAACAAGCCAGAAGAGAAGGTTGCTTGATTTTTGAAATTGAGTGTTCCACCTAGTACTGGACTGTAAATCCAATGTGTCTTGGCGAGGTTATGTACATTATGTATGATCCTTTGATGATCATGCCTATTCGTCAGTATCCAGAATATTTTGAATCGAATACCTATCTCCTCCTGTCAGACAGTTGGGATTAAACCCGTTTCCTCAATGTCACGATCCTTTTGTTTTGCTGATGTAGCACTTGACTGACTTATATAGCATATACCTGAGATAAAATGAGTGCTTGAGGCCGTGGGGATGGGGGGTGGTGTTTGATGTTTTTATGTTGTTAACAAATAACAAATGCTTAATACTTAATGGCACGCTGTCACTAGGTATATAAATGGATCAGGTTGGGTCCAATCCAGGGTGATCCATACCTGATTTTTTAGGTAGGATATGGGGTGGTCCATCCAAGTTTCCTTTCTTTGGCTACTGGATCGGATTCTTTGGGTAGTTGTGAAAATGGAAGTCCTATGAAACCAAAGAATATGAAATTGCTATCCCTTTTTTTTTTTTGGATGTAATGCATAATGATGGAACTTGTATTGCCAACTTATTCTCGAATTGCTTGGGCACATGGCTCAGTCATTTTGAAGGTATTTTCACTAGGATACCAGCTTGTATTGGCATGCAAAATGAATGTTGTGCTGGCATGGCCCAATAGCCAGATAGAGGCTACATAAGTGAGCATCAATTGTATTTTCTTATATTGACAAATTATAACTTTCCATGAGCAACAAAGAAGAAATAAAAAAAGGTCATGGGTGGTGCCACGAACAGCTATTCCTTTATATATATATGTGGTCCCCACGTAATCAAGGTAAGCAATATCCTCTTTCTGCAATGTGCCTTTCCTGTTTGTGCTCAGATGAGTATGGGACATAAAAAAATGGTTGCTTTATCAGCTTTTCATATGCTTTGACTTGATAATCAAAAGCTTGTATTGCTTAGACATATGATACAGATTTTTAAAGGTTGAGGCTGCTTTTCATGCTATTTCTTTATCCTATAGAATAAGTTCTCATTTATTTTCTTGCTCCAAAGCTATTTTGGTCTTTGGCTGGTTTTCTAGTGACAAGATGAACAGTTGAGGTGTCATTAAACATAGATTTGGTAGATCCTGCAACTATATTAGTGTTGCATGTGCAGTGCCTTTACAACTGTTAATGGAGGGAAACATGGACGGTTTCATAGTGTCATCATTATGAAATCATACTATTCAAAAGGGTTCTTCTAACATGCATCAGGGTGTGTAAGTGGCGTTACTGACTTTTCTCTCATGTCTCAAAGCTCAATATCATGTGATTTACTCAATGCCTTATATCCTACTGCTTTATAGGGGAATTTAAACTATGGATTACTGTCATCACAATGACATCATACTAAAGATTACTGTTACATCCAGTAGACTATTTATAAATGGGTCTGCCGATGTGATATTACAATCAAATTAGGTATAAAATTGATACCGAATCTAGGCTTTATTTGCTTGCTTGTGTAGGGCATTTCTATGAAATATCATTTCCTTGTCATATCATTTTTCCTCAATCCCCTTGTATCATCACCTTCTCTTAATGTTAAAATCAATGGTTTATATACAAACAAAGCCCATTAAATGTACATGACCACCAACAGTTTTTCAAACATAGAGAAATTGAGAAAGAATGACATGGCGAGGAAATGAAATTCCTTGGAAATGCCTCCTACCTGAACTGCATTTTTCCCCATTAAAATATCATCTATCCAAATGGATTCCTCCAAAATGCATAACATGTGCAAATTCTAATAAGACAAACCTCCCTTTATTATTATACTTTGGGCCCAAACCTGACATTATTTGCATCATTTTGAGGTGTAAGTAGACCAATTTAATGAAAGTCTGATGTAATCCATTACTACCACAATTATGTTTATTAATAAGTGGTCCTTCCAATGGAATCATGTCTTTCATGTAATGGTAGGCAAATGTCTACATCCTAATTTCCCCTCTTTGTGAATGAGGGTTCTCTTAACCTTTACTTTGTGATGGTACCTTCTGTCTAAAAGAAGAGAAGAAAAGTGAGTTTTGTAGGTTTCTTAGAAACTATCTTAGAAAAACACTTGGTGCTCCATCCATGTATGCCACCTCAGCCTTCCCCTCTTATCAGTTTTTAGATGGTGATTGATGGTAATATGTTAGTACTAGTTTTAAGATCATGGCCCACTTCGATCAGACACCCAAGTTAAGCAGTCTTAGTCCTCATCATCATCTGTCACAGGTTACATAATCTTATCCTCCTATAAAGAACATGACTGTATAATGGTTTACCCATTGATATTTTTTTTTCCCTACCTTGTGGCACTCTGTATCAATGAGAAACCTTTGATAGACACCTGTCTGACCCAATTCCCAGGCCAATGAATGTACTCCCACTTGGAGTTAAATAATCTGGTTTCCTAATAATGCAGAACCTTGAACTCATGCCTTTGATAAGGAAACTCCAGTGGAAGTTTTATTGATTTATTACTTTATTATTACTCCAGGTGAAAGGCTGGATTGGTGTCATTCTCTAGTGTTCTTTCTTCTCTTTTCTTCTTTTGGGTCTTTTTAAAATAGCAAAGAAAAGGAGGCTTGATGATTCACCACTCCTTTTTTCTTCTCCTTTGACCATCCTTTCTTCTACTTTACTGCAACTCTGTTGCCTTGATGATGAGGTTGGAACCTTGGAGACTGGTTTCATGTGGCACCCAGATGAAACCAAGGCCAAGAACAGGTTCATCTATTAGTAAACTAACACGACCTCGCACTACACCTGCGTACTGTGCATGTGATGAGCGCATGCTTTCATTTTCAGAAATATCAAGAGCTTGTCAGATTAGTCCCCCTGAATTTGGTCTCAGTCGCCTTCAACCTGTGTAATATATACTGCCATGGCCTACCTAAGCGTTGATTTACCTGCACTAAGAAAAAGACCTTTAACAAGAAATTTACGTCCTTGTCGGAGAACATAATCCATTCAAAGCTATCATTGTCTTCCGAGGACTCCGGTCTGTGAGCATTCGTGCGGCCACGTTTGCATGAATGATTGCAGAAGGTCTTGTTTGTAAATTCATTTGTTTGAGGGCCCTTCCCATCTTCACCATGCCATGGCAATCATTTCGTTCCTTTTGCTTTCTTCTGTTGGTCCCAACTTATAGATTAACATCTGAGGCTAGGCTCTGGGACTTTTTTTATCCTTGAAGCCTATGAATCTATGAATCAGATTACCCTTCCATTTGCCTAGAAGCTTCGTATGCCTTTCATTTATCAAAGACAAACCAACACCTTCCATTCCTCTAATGACTACCTTGCTTAAATAAATCACAGTCTAGCAATCAATCTATATCATCATAACTCTGCAATGATTCAGTTACAGAGCCATCATTTATCTTTATAGCAATAAAATCTCAGATGATGTTAAGTCACAGTAAATAAGAGAAGTGCTATTTGTGCTATTTGACTTCTCTTTTAACCGCAGTTAATTTATGTTCAACTGAGAGTCTCAGACTGATTGATGAGTAAAACTTCATTTTCTTTTCAATTGAGTCTTGAAAATGAGTTTTTTTAGCGATTGTTGAGTCATTTCGATGATTTTGGGTTATCACCAACTCTTATCTAAAGACTAACCTGGATATATATCCATGACTAGATCAAATTAATCAATCTTTGTGGCATAACGTCGGTCGCAATCACGAGATTGCTGCCTTCCTTATCCATGGAAGATCAAAGTAGAATCCTTGCAGGAGGATTCAAGGTCCTACCTTGGCAGATCTTGCTTGTCTTCTTCTTCCTTTCTCTTCTCTATGCACTATAGATGAAATAATTCTGCAAGAACAAGGGCAGCAGTCATGAGATGGACTTGTACCTCTGCGGGTCTATGCTGATGTTCATTTTTTATGGTCGCATATACCTTTTTCTGTGTGTTCAAATTGGCTGTATCAAACACGTGCAGTATCGCTATCATGGACCGACAAATGTGCTTGTCCTATTGATGATTGGGTTTCCTGTTTACCCCCTTCAAGATATGATCCGGAAAACCCGGGTATGGACCACCATGAGTTCGACCCGAACCCAACAAATTTATCTCTCTTGTGAGAGGGACAGCACTCCGCAGTACTTGTACAATTGTATGCCACTCTTCTCATTAAGCTCTGGAGTAATCCTATCTTCTGTGATGTGTTAACGAGTGGATGGGACCACTGATCTAATGGATCATGATAATCAATGGTTATCGGGCGCATAACGCTGCATGGACCATTGATTCACTAGTCACCACTGATCATGTAGTAATTGAATTGAAGAGTGGGTTACATATCCGAGTGGTCAACAGAATTGATCAAATGGACCCAAAAGGGATGCATCATGCATGTTCTCTCCAATAACTACATCAGATAATATATACTGTTTTACCTTTAGCTTGCAACAAATTGTTTAACCAGTCGCCCAAATTTTCTGATAGGGCAGACTTTTGGTACGTAAGTGATTGAAGGAGGCACACCACATAAAATGATTTTAATCAGAGTGAACTTAAAGGTTAGTTTCTTATCAGCTTATTTAGATGAGCCCTGATGGCATTCAGATGAGGCGCAAAAAGTAAGGGTGCTATCAATTTTATTAGAATGTCACTATCGATTTGTCAATGGGATTGTAGCGGAGATGATGGAAAATGAGTTTGGGTTTGTAGCAAAAAAAATTACTAAAAGCACAAGTTTTTGCAGTGAAATTAGGTCATGTTTAATAACTAGAACTTACTTTTAGCGCCTGTTTGTTTGTATTAGATTACATTGGAATTGTTTACTTAGGAACTCAAGGTCAAATAAGCTCCATGAAGGACATTTAATGAGGTGATGGGTGAAGAATGTGAGGTAAGGAGGAAAGGAAATAAGTTAGAAATATGTATAACACCTTGACTTTTTTATGTATTAAATTACCAGTATGATGATCGGGTATTCATTTCCTCATCTTTCCTTCAATAATCACTTATCCAATTATCATGTATTCTAATTCCAAAGGCCCCTAGTAGGACTCTTCTGAAGTTTCAAAAATCATGTCAAAGTCTGTAGCTCTGAATTGAGTTGCAATTCTCTTAATTCCAATGGTGTGCACTTGAGGGAGTTTCTACCCATTTGAATTTTTTTATTTTGAGGAGTTGGAGGGCGGGGATTCATACTCATCTGAAAATTTACGAAACGAGTCGCCAAGTTGACACTAGATAGATGGATAAAGCTATAAGATGTCCTTGAAGATAATTTGAAGTTTACAAAACTCTCCCGACATAAATTCTCGAATATATCCTACTGATTAAGTTGATATTGTCCTTCATTCAGGCAATTAGGTCTACCCCCTCACAAGAATTTTCTTCAACAAACAAGAGAGTGAGCCAAAAGTGTTGACCCCCCCCCCCCCCCCCCCCGGCGATTCTCTCTCTCCAATTCCATGGCTTTCTAACATTTTGGCACCTTGCATGGTCTGGCCTTTTTATGACTTTCAATACATCTAATTGAAATCTTTATAAAATAGTACATATGTAGAATAAAACAAAAGGGCTAATCAAACTCAATCGTCCATCGTGGTCAATCATGATGGATGATGGCATCCAAGGAGTGGAAAGTTGAAAACTCAATGCACAAGTTTGACCCGTTGAGAGATGGGGTGTGCCCCATGAACCAGGTCATGTGGACCTTTCTCTCGGCTGATGGCTACCTGTGCAAATGAATGGAACCGTACCCCTTGGGCGTATGCTGGTCTCAGTGGCCCACATGGTCCAAAAAAAAAAGCATTAGTGGCCGAGCAATTCCAAAATTTCCAAACAGGGCGAAACCATTGGTCAAAGACGTCGAACCCAACTTCTAACACGGCTCTCTTTGGTGCGTGCGTGGGCTTGTGCTAACGTACGCTCGACGTGCACCGCTCATATCTTCGTACGGCTGGATTTTTTTCTCTCTTCTCTTTGTCGTGGAGGAGGTGCACGTGTGGCAGACGTCACGGACAAGGATTAGGGAGAGCATGGCGATAATGATTGGAGGAACACGTGTCGAACGATGGAAGGTCGAGGTGCACGGGTGGTTTGTCGGAGGAAAGATAGTGAGGGTCGCCTCTTCCAGTCGTTCTCTCTGTCTCTCTTCTCACGCAATTTGCCTTTTACCCTCTTTGGGATGGGGGTAAAACGAGGGAAATTGGGAAGGGTTTGAAAGTTTTTTTTTTTTTTTTTTTTTGGGGGGGGGGGGGGGGGGGGGGGGGGGGGGGTAAAAATTATGTGGGGCCCACTTTAAAACTTTTTCTTTAAAAATAGGGGAAAAGTGGAGAGGAAAAGAGGAGAATCTTTAGACTTTTATTAAAATGCCCTTTTCACAAAGTAAGGATAAATTGGTAATTTCATCTCCACCTCACAAACAAATAAAATCTTACTTTTTCACTTTTTCTTTCCTTACTTTTTAACTATCCAAACAAGAGGATGTAAAATTAGTTTTTCCTCCCCTCCCCTCCCCCCTTCCCAAACATAGGGTTAATCTATGATATAAACCTCGATGTGGGGCCCTCCTATGACCCACTAGAGGATGGGACCGGTGGTTATCTCTTCATCCCATTGGAACCTACTTATGTATAAAATATGTGCCTCTTATAATCATTCTAACCCTTTCATCAATGGCAAATAAAGTTCAGCCCTTTAAATACTGACCGATCAATTCAGCACTACATACCATTCAGATATAGATAGATTAATGAGACAGACGTAGCTGTTGTGTATGATCCGTTCAAATGGATCATCAGATGGGGCCCACTGTGAGATTTGCTTGGTGTGAAAAGAAAAGGTATGCAGTGGATAACTGCCCTTGGAATTGTAATATGAAAGGGGGGAGTGGGATATCATTAATCCAGAATTAAATAATTGTGGGGGACTCACAAAATAAGAACTTTTGGTGGATAAGTCGCACATGCGAACCAATGATGGCAACACACGTGGGACTGGGGACATCTCAGGCTCTCAGCTCAGTCCTTTTTAAAATCTTTGCTACTAGCATGACAACCACTTTATGTTATGAACCAACGGCCCTGTCGAATTTGGACACGTGGCTCGTTAGTGGGTCCCATGGGGATTTTGTATATACTCTAATATCATGTCCGGCTTTTGATCTAAGTTAACGACTTACTATCATAGATCTGGTCAGAACATTAACTCTAATTCTTGATAGATGAATAATCAAAAAAAATTTCTTATTTAAACAATAGTCAAATGCGTGTTGATTTCTCCGCTCTCCACTGATTGACGTAATCAAACAGATTTTTGGTGAAGGCCTTCAATTCAACTTAAAAGGGTCTTACTTTTGAGGTGTGAGAATTGAAGAATTTGTCAAGCATTTCTAATTTAGTTTGTTCTTACATAGGCCACTTATGATTGGTTCATGCATATAAATTACTATTAGTCTTAGTTTGACACTAATTTGAATATTAGTCGCTATTTTTTATCATAATAAATTTACATGATATGTAGCCATTAAAAATTTAAGTGATAAAATTTAGGGTTTGGATCATTTGGTAGGACTGATCATATTGAAGTCACCCCTAATGTGACGCCTCGGAGTCCCACATCGACTATAGAGAGGAAAGTGAATGGGGTTATATGTAAAGTTTATACCCTTACCTTGCATGAGGCCTTTTGATGGGTTGATGCCCATCAGAAGCAAAACCGTGAGGCCCGTGGGCCAAAGCGGACAATATCATGCATGGGTGAAGGGTGGGGCGTTACAGAATGGTATCAGAGCCGACTCTCGACTAGTTCGAGTGTGGGTCCCCTGCCGTGGTCTGGTGCAAGTGGGCGGGTCTCCATGTGGGCGGGCCAAGAGGGCTGACAGGCTACTGCACAGGGACGTGCAGCCCTAACGGGGGTGGAATGTGACGCTTCGGAGTCCCACATCGACTATAGAGAGGAAAGTGAATGAGGTTATATGTAAAGTTTATACCCTTACCTTGCATGAGGCCTTTTGATGGGTTGAGGCTCATCAGAAGTAAAACCGTGAGGCCCGTGGGCCAAAGCGGACAATATCATGCATGGGTGAAGGGTGGGGCGTTACACCTAATCTGTCAATATTTTCACTATGTTTGCTTTTATTGTTAAGGCGGACCTATATATTTGCTTTTGGGGTGATAGCCTTGTCGGACCGCAAAAAGATGCCAAAACCATTTTTAGAGCCAATCAAATGAAAATCCTAGGCCCACCTTCGTTGATTGTTGTGTATTTAGGTAAACCCTTTAAGAGGTGACAGAGGCACATATATATAAGATTATTTGGGGTTGTTCATGTGAGATTCATCTTCTTCATTTCATTACATTAAAAGCTACATATGTAGCTGATGAAATTATTTCAAGAAAAAAATCTTAACAATTATTTAAAAATTTAATAGTCTAATTTACAACCTTACAAGAGTAATAAAATAAAATAATGGTGCATGTTTTAATATCATACAAGTTTTGCAGCAGACTGTGCTTAGACAATAAGAAAGATTTTATTCTTTAGCATTGAAAATTAAACGATATATCTGTTTGATTGGAGACAACATGTCACAGTAGTATGAGAACTAATGCTTCCATCAAAAAATACAAATGAAAAGATTTTGCAGATAATTTTAAACTTACTTTTACCCCTATATCATTGAATCATGCAAACATGACTAACATACCTATGCTAAAAAAAACTGATACCGAATCTTACACTTATATTGATAACCATGGTTATCACAGGTCGTTCATTACTTCATTTATGACAACACAAAGTGATTGTTGTTTTTCTTTTAAATTTCTTATTAGCACTTTCTTAGAAATTATTGACAAGCTATGGTTTCTATAGTGTAAATAGCATGCTGATGTGTACTGCCTGTATACAAGCACCACCAGCCCAAAATGTCGAACCCGTACTAGGGAGATGGTAACCTACTTTCAAAATATGGTAATTGGAAGGGTCAAGGAACCAAAGTACATGAGAAAACGTTTTCCATTACCTTCTAACATATCAGGATGAAAAGAAAATCCAAAACATACATTTATGACTGCCCGCTCACAATATGATTTTTCAACGGACTTTTATCCATAAGAAGATCTTTCTATCTTCCCTCCCCTCACTGATATACTGCATCTAAGTGAATTCCATGAGCTAGAACGTATATAATTAGTATGCAGGCTACTCGTAGGTGACATAATTATAGTTTTTCTATGGTTTTCTTTGGTTAGATTGGTTTTGCCCTAATGGCTTTTGAGGGGCTTTTGTTTGGAGGAATTCTTTACGGAAATTCTATATGTTGGGAATTTCTGAAAGCTACTATGTCAGTTGTTGTCCTCCCAAGTTCCAACAAATGGAATTTCATGTTTAATTAGCGGGGTTCAATAAATTAGTGAGCCACAGTGATATACCAAATAGACTGTCAGTTTCGGCTTCTAAAGTGCTCGAAGGTACTTGGTTATCTGCAAATAAACTCGCTAAGCGTAGCAATGTAGCTGTTTTTGAAATATAGAGAAGTATTGGCATTAGGTATTGCTGATGATTATATCGTAACAAACTTCCTCTAATGCCAAATTGTCAATATATAAAATATGTCTAGCTACCAGCATGGAAAAAATGTATGACTTGTGCTGTATGGCCCATGCATTGGACGTTTATACATACAGGTATAGATTATTTATGAGGGAGCCTTCTCAATCTCAACAAACATGACCTAATTGTCCTTCTCTAACTCAACTAACATAACCTAATCAAGCTAAAAGAAAGCATTGTATACATTAACTAGAGAACTTTGGCATAGATTTCTCTTATCTGTCACTAAAGATGGGTATAAGAAATAATAAAAGTCTGGCATCTATTTAATAACTAGAGAAGATTTCCTCATGATCTGTCATTTAAAAGTTCACGGTTGTGTTGAATCATGTGGGAAGGGTATATAAAACCAATACAGCCTTTTCTTTTTTAATACTAATGTTTAAAGATCTTGGTCAAATTAAAAATTGTTTTTTGGTCAAAGGCAATAAAAATTCACTGGTATTGGCATTTGACCGCAGACTAACTAGGGCAGGCCCAGCCAGAGCCCAAATGACTCCACCCTGCCAAAACCCATTATGAACTCAGATAGAATTTGGGTTGATATATGTCGAGTTTGGGTCCTTGTAATTTGACTTTGATCCAGCATTATCGTCCATTCAACATAATCACCAAAGGAAAAAAAGGGAGAAAAACACTTAGAAACTTTGAGGTATTTAAAGGGTCAGGATTGCCTGATTTAAGTGATGTTTGGCCCATCCCTATCCTCTATGCCATAAATCTTTACTCAACTAATCCTGTGGATTGTATGAATGGTAAGAGGGTCCCACATAAGGGCACCCTTATTTTTTCATTAGTGCACATGGGCAGTGTGGAGCCAGACTCTTGTATATGTATTATCTACACCTTTAAGATGCCCTTTGCAACAAGGTTCCAACTAGGAAGTAAGAACTAAAGAAGTGTGCCCATGACCTAGAGAGTAGCAATTGTTCCAGAATGGATACTCCAAGGCAATTATATAATCTTAACAGGATGAAAGATATTGAAACTACTAAAATATTGCCTTTTCAGATGATTTTCTCTGAAGTTGTTAAATTGTGATCTACCCGATCCATAGATGTCCAACAGCATTCCTAAAATGACAAAACTCTGTTCCAATCATGGGGTGTTTCTCCATCATTGTAAGATAGTTTTCATATGTTTGAATGCATTTCTTACGTTTCAATGACCTACAGGAGAAAAGAAGAAACTTTAAATATCAGCAAGGCTAATTTTTTTGGCAGATATAGGTCATGGTAGGTCAAGTCCGAGGTGGACTTACTAGATTGAATTGACCAAGCAAGTCCCCTACTGTGGACCATACCCAAGACTAAAGGTCAATTGAGGTCAAAATCAAAGCCTATGACTAGTATTAACAGGTCAAATCCCTTGGGCAAACAACTAAACAGGGTACATTGCTGTCTCCCCTATGTCATTTCAAAAGATTTGACTCAAATCCATTGCATACAGTACTCTTAACCCCATTTGAGTATTTGTGTAATGGGGTGAGGTCCTCATTGGACTCAAGACCCAAATACTATACCAAATGAGACCATACTTGTGAATTCATATACTACCAAAAGTGTAAAATCAGACCCATTGTCCTTCACCATCTCGACTACCTATCTACTTGTACTCTATACAAACCTCTTATCTCTGTTATGGTGGTCCACATTATCCCCTTAGGAATTCTCCATGAAGATGAGCAAATGAGAGACAAGCATAAGTTTCTCTTCAGAAACTTGTACAGGTGCAAAATTCCCGAAACTACCCCTTACTTCAGTGAAACAGGTAGAAGGAATTGGAACATAAAAAGGGCAAAAAAAAAAAATAATCTAAAAACCAAGAGCACTCTGTAGTCAATTTATCAAAGGCAAAGGGCATTTTGCCTCTTTGTATAATTGGCATCGCTTTCAAGACTTAACAACAGCTTACGATTCAAAACTACTGTAGAAAACGAGTCTTTTAAATCTCTTTTTCCCTGCATTCCCTCTCCCTTTAAAGGACTCCAAAGCAGCATAAAATGGAACAAGACTCTGCTCTGTAGAGATTGAACAAAGAAGGGTCTCTCTGGCCTCTTTTGCTTACAACTGAGGAAAAGAAGAAAATAACCCAGTATCCATGTCTGTGATAGAGCCACTTCTCTTGCTCTCTCCAGCAATTCTAACCTTCTTTCTCATTTGGGTCTTAAGCAAGAGGAAGAGAAAGCATCTCAACCTCCCCCCTGGGAACTCTGGTTGGCCTTTTCTTGGTGAGACTATCTCTTATCTAAAGCCCCATCCAGCTACTTCCATGGGAGAATTTATGGAGAAGCACATATCAAGGTAGTTCTCCGAGAAACAATAAAAATCCAGAGAATCAAGAGCTAATGAACATGACCCCCCAAGTTCTATTATCTTCTTAAAAGTACTAATTTGTTAACAATTCTGCAGGTTTGGGAAAGTTTTTCGATCGAATTTGTTTGGTGAGCCTACGATTGTCTCTGCAGACGCAGGGCTGAATCGGTTCATATTACAGAACGAGGGTCGATTGTTCGAGTGTAGCTACCCCAAAAGCATTGGTGGGATTTTGGGCAAATGGTCTATGTTGGTCTTGGTGGGTGACATGCACAGAGATATGAGGATGATATCTCTCAACTTCCTTAGTAACGCGAGGCTTCGGACGCATCTCTTGAGAGAGGTGGAGCAACATACCTTGCTTGTTCTGCGCTCATGGAAAGAGAACACTTCCTTTTCTGCTCAAGAAGAGGCAAAGAAGGTAGAGATCGAACAGATTTTTTGTTATAGAGACTAGTCTTTGGCTTTTGTGTTTAAAAGATTAACTGACCCATGAAGAGAACCATGCAGTTTACTTTCAATTTGATGGCCAAGCATATCATGAGCATGGAACCTGGAAAGCCAGAGACTGAGAAATTGAAGAGAGAATACATCACCTTCATGAAGGGAGTGGTTTCAGCCCCTTTGGATTTTCCAGGCACTGCATATAGAAAGGCCTTACAGGTAATTCACCACACTGATTTCAGCCCCTTTCTACTAATTCCTTTTTTCTTCTTTCTGATGGGTTGATATCTTTAGTAAAAAATTACTTTCCAATTTCCGTAAGCTCCACAAGTACTTAATCTTTTGTTTATCATTTACAAACTAGTTAGTTCATATCAATGTCTGTATATAATCATAAGTGCCTAATTAAAGGATAACTCCCAAATAAGCAGCTCTTGAAGGTGTCTATTCTCTATATCTTGTACTGATAAATTACCCTTTCTAGTATGCATGGTACTATCAGTCTTCAATAACATCCAATTTCGCGTCGAATTAGACTATAAATAGGTGTGCGTGATATGATCCAGAATTAAATTGATATAGTTTTACTATACTTTTTTATGGTCTGTTTCAGTCGAGGTCGGTCATCCTTGGAGTAATTGAGCGAAAAATGGAAGAGAGACAACACAAGGTGCATGACATATGTGATGAAGTAGAGGAAGATGATCTTCTAGGGTGGGTCTTGAAGCAATCAGATCTTTCAACGGAGCAAATCCTTGATCTGATACTGAGCCTTCTCTTTGCGGGCCACGAAACTTCCTCAGTAGCAATAACTTTAGCCATATTCTTCTTAGAAGGATGCCCCAAGGCAGTTCAAGAACTGAGGGTATTCTCTTAAAAACATTTTCTCATTTAAGATCCCTATCTGTCCTTTGTACTGAAGATATCCTAATTAGAACATTGAATGTCAAGTTAATAGATCTTTTCGAAATTTTCCACAGGAAGAACACCTTGCAATTGCCAGATTCAAGAAGCAAGAAGGTCGAGAGTCTAAGTTGAATTGGGAAGACTACAAGAAAATGGAATTCACCCAATGTGTAATGCCCCTGATAAATATATATATACATATATATATATATATCATCCTCCTATATATGTAACATAGATAGAAACAAACCCCATATGTTTGCTAATTGTCATTAATGTTTCTCTTTGAAGGTAATCAACGAGACGCTGAGACTTGGTAATGTGGTTAGATTTGTGCATCGGAAAGCTCTCCAAAACATCAGATACAAAGGTATTAGAGCATAATTCACATGGGTTATTGATATAAGATCACAGCAGTTGCTTCACCAGAATCTGATCTGCCTTTTATTGTATTTTAATTTCCTTAAAGTATTCCTTCTCTATTCTTTTCTCTTCTAGGCTATGACATACCATGTGGGTGGAAAGTTCTACCAGTTTTTACAGCAGTGCATTTGGATCCATTGCTCTACAATGAACCCCAACAATTCAATCCATGGAGATGGCAGGTCAGATTACAAACTCAAAACAACAACAACAACAATAATAACATTTCTTTCTCTTCTTTGAAATTTCCCCCCTTTTGCAATTTAACTTGTTTTAGACAAGCATTGGAAAGGAATGAAAATTTTTTCTTAGGTATGCTTGCATTTAATTATTATACATGTTCTTATAGATAGATAGAGATGTAGATAAGAATATACATGAAATGGGTCCTTTCCTTTTTCTGTTTTAATGTAAGTTAGGAAGGTTGAAGGTACAGCGTAATCCAAAATTCCGTTTTGCCTTGTTTTATTTCCCGTACCGTTACGTTGGGAGGAATGATTGAGACCTGAGAGGTTGAAGTGAAGGTGATGGGCCGCAGTTGGAGATGATTGAAGAGCATGTGGGTTCACATGCACGTGCATGCATGCTCTTTACCCTTTTTTGTGTTTTTTCTGCTGGAAAGATTTGAAAGATTTTAGGTTTCTATTGAATCTCTATAATGAATGCCCCAGATTAGGAAATTGTATGGCAGGATCATTAACTGATGGGAAAAATTGAGCTGTGGACCATACATCATACGTCTCTCAATCTGGTCCATCTAAATAGTGGGCTCCCACTTTTGGTGGGCATAACCAAGAATCCATCCATCAAGTTTGATCTAACCGTCCACATGGGTCCCTTCTATGTGTGGTTAGAAAGAGAAGTAGAAGATCGGCCAAATGCATTGGGCCACAATCACAATCTGTGGTTTGCTTGATGATGATAGAAGCCATCATGAGTGGACCCACTTTAGATGGATCATTATATGCAGTTCCATGGCTCTAAAATGCGGATAAGTGGACGTAGCCGTCTAGATGTAGGAAGCAATGGGTAGGATCTTCCTATTCTTGCAATCTCCACCTAGTGGGGCACATAAAAGTTTGGGACATGAATTTTAATGGTCCCGAGGAGTTACTTTTTTTTTTCTCATTTGAGTAGTCAAGGTTTGGAAACAGGGCTAGCTCAGTGAGCTGGCTTTCAATCAAACCTATTCTTGAGTCAACTCAGTGATTCGTCTCAGTTACATCCAAAACATCACTTTTGCAGGTGACCCCTATAGATGTTTTGGATTTACCATGACACCCTCTTGAGTCTTGAGGGAGATTATATATCACTGTCGCCCGAACATCCTTTTGAAATGTGGGCCTGTGGGACAATGAAAGGGTTGGTTCTGTTGTCCCAATCGCAAACTTATAATAGTTCTACACTCATACATGCTCAAGGTAATGATAAGACCATGGGAACTTTTATTCTTCTGCCCACTCGCAATTGGATGCATCAGGACCGTGAGCTTAGTGGGCCACGCCATGTGGTTAAAAAGCACAACACAGATTTGATGCCCCTGCAAGGCTCTTCTCTTTTGGGTCTTCAAAACCATGAATGGCATTTCACCCACTTGAGGCCACGGATGGAAGGAGAAATGTGGGCCCTACTCACATGGATTTCTCTTCCAAATGGAAAAATGGATTTCTCAAAAGTAATCTTTATCATTAAAGTTTTTTCCTTTTTTTCATTTTTTTTACCTAACAAGACTTTGTCCCAAATGCCACGGCAGAGCGGTCACACTAATTACTGAGTGGTGTTGGCACCTCTGTACCACACACATTGCGAGGGATCGATTGCTCTAGGTATTCATGTTGGCAGTGTTTAAAAAAAAAAAAAAACAAAAAGGTCACTGGGGAGAAAAAAGTAAGTGAGGAATCTCCACTGAAGAAATATCCATCTTCATGTTTTCTTCTTGTAGAAGAGAAACATCCAAACAGGGTAATGTTTTTTCTTTATAGGAGTTTACTATTACATTATTACTTGGTGAAGGCGATGCCTCCTTTGGAAATTTGCGAAAGCTCTTGAACCATGGTTCACCCATGGCTTGGCCATTACTCGAGCAGTCCTAATCATGGTTTTAAAACGCAAGATATATCCATGAGAAAATACAAGAAAATCTTCACAAAAGATACAATCAAAAGAATTAGAGAGGAAGAAGCACAGAGAAAGAAACTCCCAAACAAGATGTCACCTTCCATTAGCCTATGTTCAGGACACAAAGCACTTTCACATGCAAAACTTTGCTCCATATCTATATGCATTCTTACCCCACAAACCAAATAACAATAACAAAATCAATAATTAAGAAAATGACACTGTTTCTTTCTCTATTGTGCAGAAGGGTCCATCTCCTCCTAACATGACCATGACCGGCAGCTTCATGCCATTTGGCGGTGGTCCACGGCTTTGCGCCGGGTCGGAGCTGGCCAAGTTGGAGATTGCAGTCTTCATTCACCACCTCGTATTGAATTTCCATTGGAAATTGGCTGAGCCCGACAACGCCCTTGTCTTCCCATTTGTCGACTTCCCCAAAGGTCTACCCATCAAGGTCCACATCCTTACATAGTCCACAACCAACAAGGCTTCAAAACCAAGGCCCGCCTTCATCTCCCCCATCAATGTCCACCTCTCTTTTCTTCTAGGATCAAAAGACAAAACAAGAGGAGAGGAAGCCCACATGTAAAATATCTCTCTCTCTCTCTCTAAATCTCAGCCCCACAGCAGCCGGCCACTTGAGTTGTGTGGATAAGGGGTAGTTAAAATGGCCAGTGTCTGGTTTGGGTCTTGGATTTTCCAACTGTTTTCAAGAAGGCCTTGTCCTCAAATTATACTGATATTGTGTCAAGGGAAGAAAAGGAGAAGAGAAGAGGGAGCAAAGTAGAGACATGAATGTGCAGGACCACTTACTTTCTACTTCACAGGGAATTATGTAGCAAGAGCCACTAATAGTAGGAGCTAGTGAGAGCTGCCTTGCATGGCCTACAATAAATGCATGTCATTACATGGGGTGTTAGAATATGCGATGGGGTAAATTCCACTTTAATTGGATGACCATAGCCATGTATTCATGGGCCTCCAGAATAGATGGTTGGGACAATACTCAAATCACGTAGCTATAATCATCTAATTGAGGTGAAATGTCACTCCTTTTTCACATTGACCATGTATGATGAATTTGGCATGCATCCATGTGGCCCCACAATGCGGCGCTTAGTGTGCCTCTTACTACTATATCAATCATCTTTGCTCCATTGCTTTTTTTTTAGTGTGGCAATGGCCATGCTTTTTAAATTTATAATAATTAGAAGCAATCTACCCGAATCTTTGTAATTAAAGGTTTATGCTTTTATCTACATAGAAGGAAAAAAAAGAAAAAAAAGAAAGAAAGAAAGCACTTGCAATCTTTACTGGAGAAGTAGAAATGGACAAAGAGCATCAAATGTCGCTTTGCTTTATCTGTTGTGTTTCCACACCTTCGAGTGTGCCGTTTGTAATGTAATGTATTGCATTGTATGGTGTTGTATGTTGCAATGCTCTTCTTTCTTTGTATCATGCAAATGAAAGGCAAATTTTGTAAAATGTGTTTCTCTTTGTTGTGGCCTTGAGTTTGTTGATGTGTACAACATGGGTGCTTTCTTTTGATTGAATTGGTGGGGCACCTGACATCAGAGGGATATTTTAGAAACAATAAAATATAAATAAGACTCCCCAAATGGAAACTATGATACTGACAGTTCCATATTTATATTAAAAGAGATTTTCACAAAAAGGCCCTTACATTTTTAGACAACCTCAAAAAGGCCCTTATATTTTATGTTTTTCCCAAAGGCCCCTAGTTTGACTGTGTAGTGAGTTCTTCTTGATAAACAATAAAAGTGTCCTTTACTTAACGTTAGTAAATCTCACTAACTCAAGCTACTTTTTAGTGGGTCCCACCTGAGGAGGCATGGCAATGGAAAGGCTCAAATGTAGATTAGGAAAATATGTAACATCAATTCTGTTCAAATAATCCATGCCTTTGGTATTTAGTGGTCAAAGTTTAAGAGGGCAAAATTGTCTTTTTATCTTTTAACTCAAGCTGATATGTCATTTGAGTTTTTCTTGAGAGCTGCTAATGCTACATCCCAAGCTTCTCTGATCACATCCTTTTATTTTAAGACTAATAAACCAATGTGTGAAATTATCAAAATAGACATCATTTATAAATAGTTTCATGCCTCACCCAATTTCTCTCTGCACCCACCTACCCCACCCCAGCCACCACCACCCCTCTGGTAGCATTGTCGGAGGGTGAGAGGGAGAGGGAGAGGGAGAGGGAGGGAGGAGGGGAAAGAGATAGGGAGAGGGATAGAGGGCGGCGGGCGGAGGCGAGTAGGGATAAGGGCAGTGGGCAGAGGGCGACGGGTAGGGAGAGGGGGAGAGCGGGTGGTGGGCAGCAAGCAAAGAGAGGGAGAGAGACAGGGAGCGGGAGAGAGAGAGGGACGATGGGAGTGAGGAGGAAGAAGGGGAGTGTGGAGAAAGGGGGGGGGGTAATTGGGATATAAGGGGTGTGTAGAGAGAAATCTTGAAATTTCTTTGCTTATTTGGGGTTTGGGGTGTGTGAAGAGAAGGGAGATGCTTAGAGAAGATTGGGATGTGGCATTGGCAGCTCTCTTTTCTTAAAGGCCTGTCTATTTGTCATAGAGTAAATGAAGGAGGATTGAAATAAATTCCAGTGGTTAGATTCTTTACCATGAGGTGTTTGTTTGCATTGGCCCGAACAAGTAAAGTAAATATGACTACAGTTGGCAGTTATTCTAACCCAACTTTTTCTCTCCCACAATTACTAGGAGATATCGTAATAAAGTGGGGGTGGGAAACTCATTCACCATTCTCTTTATCCCACCATATACAAATTTAAATAATTTTACTTTACATTAACCATCTAAATACATAAAAAGTAATTCATCTATTCATTTACTTAAGTTCACTCATCTTTAACTTTATTCTAATGTGATATCCTACTCCTCTTCTATTCCACTTCTTATGCAAACAATAGGTAAGGGTAAGTGGGTAAAAAAAAAAAAAAAAAAACTAACTGCTTAGGTTTTTTTTTCCTACACTTGGACTGTTAGTGAGGCGGTTTTAGTAAAAACGAAACATATAGGGCCTTTTGAGGTTATATGAAGTTATAGGGGCCTTTTTGTAAAAAATACTTTAAAAAACAATAAATATTGATATGAAGCATGAGACACATTGAGGATCCAATGAAAGAATGCCATGCAATAATACTAGTAGGCTAGTAGCTTATTGGCCAACCATATCCTAATACTCTTTTAAATCTGGTAAACAAGTAAGCCTCATTAACTTTATTGTTTGATTTATTTAAATTTGTAGTTACCTCTAATTGAATCTACTGAATAGGCTCACACCACTTGTCACTTGTTATTGAATTAAATCCTAGGGGTCAACCTAATTCTCCGTTCTCTCTGATCATTTCGATTTGGTGGTGGAAAGAATGATCTCCACACATACTAAATTCCTTCCAAAGAGAGACATGGCGGACCCAAGATTTTCTTTAGAGTGAGGCGGACGATGGTCATTTGAAGGAATTAATCATACAATGATTCATTGATTTATTAAATGGGTGTCTGAAACTGTTCCTCAATATTCTCCCTTTTCTCCAGAGCTTTTGAAGCAATTGACTTGGAGAGCCATTCCCCAACCATCTTATCAAAACTGATTGTTGTGGGAGCCCTATAAAAGTCCATCTTCTCTTTAGGTACATAGGACTGGAATATAAGTGGTGGACTTTAGTGAGGGTCCGAAATATAAATCTGAGAGCTGGTCATGATCACACCAGCCTCATAGTAATCCCCACTCCGTCTCATTTTGCTTCATGAATCTTCAAAACTCTATTCTACATTAGCCAAAAACCTTGGAATTACTCTCAATTTTTCTTTTAAAAAAAGTCATGTCAATATAAGTCAGTCTTGGTATATTTATATATTTCTTAGCTATCTCTTACCATCTTAACATAAACAAACACCTATATCATTCAATGCATCTGTTTCCAAAATTTTACACCCAGAAAACATAAATTGAAACCGCAATGTAATATTTTTGTGAGATATATTATAGGAACTATCTCGTCACATAATCAAGTAATTCACACAAAAACAATGCCCATTAAGACCGATCAACCATCATTTCATTCAAGAATTGACCTTTATGGGGCTGCTTTTCATTAAGTTCTGCTGCTGACTATACTTTTTAGATAGCTGGACATGATAGCAAAGAAGTTAAAAGACTATCATATTTGATATGTTTGGCCATGTTTGAATCCCCAACTCATGCTCTAGTGACACTCAAGAATCCTAAATTATCAAAGTTTCAGGTCTTTAGGGCCTGGTTTTTTTAGACCATGTATGAGGATTTTTGTCGAAGAGACATCTGAGCATTTTAGAGATTCCTATGAACAATGAATGTAAAGGCGAAAACTGCTGACATGCTGCTAAAGATTTCCAACAGCAAAAACTGTTGTACAAACAAATAGCCCTTAATAATAAAACTATCCTTGACATCTTTACAAATAAATCTTGGGCCCCTGCATCTCATCCTTTGCCAGCATCATAGTCTCAGCCCTTGGCTGTTGAGGAAGGGATTCCTCATATCTGCTGCTGTTACCTTTGACCAGTAGTAAGTACTTTTGAACATTCGAAGTGCGTGCATGCAAGATTTCCAAAGAAAATAGAAAAAAGGGCATACATAAAGAGGGAAGAAGAAAGGATCAATGTCGGTCTCCTTCCTCTATATCCTGAAATTCCAAATTCCAAGACCCCCGTGACCGTGATAGCTTTAAGCTTCACTGGAAAAGGCTTGGTCAGACCCGCTCGTGGGGCATTTTACTGACTCACTCGTGAAGTGTCTGGTCCCAAGATCCAGTCAGGTCACATCTTCTACTAAATTATTTTCTGCACCAATTCAATTCACTGGCTGAATCTATGACCACTATCAGATCCGCTCGTGGGGAAGGGGCATTGACTGACCCTGATAAAATGTTTTGGTTCCAACTTCCAACATCACTGAGCTATGAGCCTATGACCATGACCCCCACCAAAAAGAAAGAAAGATAGAAAAAACTCCCATCAATGAGTCACATGTTCCCCTCTCTCTCTGTCTCTCACTACATGACTCGTTTGTTATGTTAGGTCTCGTTTCACTTTCTAAGCACTAACTCTTCCTTGGATGTTTATTAGTGGGCCCAATCTAACTCCTTTAATGATTGGATGAGTCCGAATTTCTAGAAGATGGTCCATAGAGGACCATACAAAATACAAGTCTGATGATTCACGGAGTTGAATCATCACCACCATTGAAGTACAGGACAAAATACACCTCTCATCGCTCTTAATCATTGTGATTGCACATGAACTGGGAGCTGGACCAGCCTGGATTTGACTGGAATATGTGCTGAGTTTTTGGGATTCAAAGTTGGGGGTTTAAGTTGGATGTCGACCAAGCTCTGCACAAGGGCCCAACAGCCTATAATGGACCAAAAAATCAACAAAAGCGACCTCTTTTTCAGTTTTCATCAATGGATGGACTTGGTTCAATGGTTCTGGTTTGAAAGGCTACCAAGTTGAGCAACTCAGGCAAAGTGCTCGATCACACTCATCTAGATTTCTTCGACTCACCTCACTTGGTGATTTAATGACCCGAGTCGAGTCGACTGAGACGAATCATGCGAATCAAAAAATGAATCTTCCATCACATGCTAATTTATAAATATGCATATCATATAGGGTCCCCACATGAACCTTTTGGAGGTTGAGATTTTTTTTTTTTTTGGGTTGGAGGTTGAGATCATATAACAAACCATAGAAGAGGGATGGTGAATTAGATTCGAATCTTGTGTTAGTGTTACAGAGATTTCGATTAATGGAATGTTGGTTGGCTCGTGTCGTATTCCTTTGTGATCTAGGCTGCCGACACCTTACAACTAATGCCTTTGATGAAGATGAATGCTTGTGTTGGATTTGGGGAATCTAATTCTGTATTGCAGTGCAGTAAAGTGGGCGTGTGGGGGACTTTGGCTTGCAAATGCTCTGTCCATGCACAGAGCTAGTAGTAGGATGGGGGTACGTCATGGCCATAGCATCTTGGAATATGTTATGACCATGCACAGAGCTATGGTAGTAGCATGGGGTACGTCTTGGATAGCATCTTGGAATTATTTCCTTGGTATGTACCCATGGACAGAACTAGACCGGTACTAGTATGCTTGGTTTGCAGACTAGGCCAGAAATGGGTGAGGTCTGAACCTAGACCGGCCAGAGTGCAAACCAAAGAATAGAGCTCGGACCCCAAAACCTGACACAGTTTAATGATGACTTAACTCTGACCCAAATATCATATTTTGAATAGGGTATTTTTCATTTATAGTATAAGTTTTAAGATTGATATATTATTTTGTACTTGGGAGTCTTGGACGAATGCAAACAACAGATTGCAATTAGAAGTTTCAGTCCAATGGTGTAGATTTAAAGAAGTGTATGTTTTTCTTTTTACAATCAGTGACAAAATCTTTCAATAATGAAGAAGAAGAGAAAACAGTCACATGGTGGAGCATTGGTGGCATGGTAGGTAGACACACATGACCAGGGATTAATCTTCGATTCCTCTAAGTAGAAGTTGCAATAACCCAATGTAGAAAAATAAAGGTTGCAAGTCCTGTTTTACTTGATTGGGCTTATTTTCTTTGTTATCACACATTCACACCTTCATATTTATCAATATATAAACTATCTTTCAATCCACTATTAGCCCAATGGCGAGTCATCTATCCATCCACACATTCAACTTGGGATTAATTTCTGTGTCCGTTGGATACAGCCTTGTACAATCTAGAAGTGCGTGGGCGTGTAAAAACAAATTAGAGAAGAAAAAAAAAATCTGAGAAGACGGGACAACTTGTTCTTCATATGAATTAAAGATAGAACAAAAGTTGCTTTATTGAAATAATCTTAGCTATTTAAGAAGTTCTTTTGTAATAATCATATATATATATATATATATATATATATATATAGAGAGAGAGAGAGAGAGAGAGAGAGAGAGAGAGAGAGAGAGAGAGAGAGAGAGAGAGAGAGAATCTTGATATTCATTGTCATTCACCAGCTAATCAAGTTGACATAATGAGTGATAAATTTGATACTAAAACAAGGGGCCAATAGAAATCCATTTTTCATTCTCTTTTACTTGATTTAGTGGTAAGCTAAATCTATGAAAACCAAATTTATTGAAATCTACGAGGACTGAACATATTAGTTCATGATTTACCTCCTAGGAGAGACACAGACAGTAATGTATGAATCCGTATGTTAGCTTTTCTCTTTTCTGCTCTCGTTTTAGTAAGGATGCAGTTATATTAACTTCAAGCTAACAACACAGTACTTATTAACTTCATTCATTTAAGTGAGTCTGGCAAAACACAACTGCAAGTAGGACATATTATTTATTTTTATTTTCCATCTAATGTAATGAACCACCCAAAATTTGCTTTTCCCAAATAACCAGTAAACCTAATTTCTTTCAGGAATTCTTGTTTTCAATCAGGCTTCTAAACTTAAAAGGCAGGGACTTTTTATTATTAATTTCAACGTCTTAGGGGGGTTTCCTAAAATAAGGATAAGGGTGTATTTGCAGATTACCTTTTCCTCTATCAGGTAAGAAGAGGAGGTCAGAAAGGACTACCCGTTTGTCGTCAGTTACCAAAAAATGAAATGTTACTCGTGCTATCTTTTAAACCATTTAGGTAGCCAAGTTTTAAAAGTTGACTGTCATTTTGGGTTACCGTATTTTGAAATGCATTCATTTTTTTATTGAGTACATCTTTTTTTTTTTTTTTTTTTTTTTTTTTTGCTGTCGGAGGGTTCCCAACCCTTTGGGCTGGACTAATCCCTTCGGGCCCAGAGGGAAGTTGGGTAAATCCCCTGTAGCCCTAGTGTGGTAGCGGAGTTTCGAACCCACAACCTCCGGGAGTAAACCGTGGTCCTAGGCCAACTAAGCTACCCCTTGGGGTTATTGAGTATATCTTAACCTCTTATCATCTGATCATCTTTTTTTTTTTTTTTTAGCTCCAGTGAACTTGAACTCACACACTCACAATCCCAATCTAGATGTTTGGTGTCCCCGAGCTCTAGCCAGGGACTATTAGAATATTCAATTTAATACACGTGTCGTTGATTTTTTTTTTAAGAGATTGCGATATTACTGATAAAATAAAAAACAAAGATATTGCGATATTATTGTGAAACACCAATTTTCTCTTAATATCAAGATGTTTTTATTGCATGATAGTAAGAGAACAGGTTATAACCACAGGAGATATGGATCAAAACCGTAAAACTGCAGAGTGACAAAAAATTTTGATAACTCATTTATTTTCATTATTTATTATTTATATTATTTAATACATTCTCCACAATATTCTCTATAATACCTCAAGAAAATCCCTTACAAATATCCCAATTTTTTAAGAATGGCATTTGTGACAATGGGATGCTAAATCCATAAATTTAGAAAAGCAAATAGGGACAATGTTTGACAAATGTTGGGTGACCGCATGAACCTGATAAGAAAACATGAGCTCCACTAGTCTAAAATCCATTTATGGTACAAAATGTTACTTCTATTCTTTTTAATAAAAGAGGTTTTTACTGCATAAAATACTAGGGCGTTCATGGGGTGGGCCAAAATGAGCCAGGCTGTCCTAATCAGAAGCTAGACAAGCTAAGCCCATCTACTGACCACAGCAATTATTCAGGCTCAGACCCAACCTATAAGGCCTAATAATAGCTAGACTCAGGTTTTACACATTTTCAAAATATATATACGCCTCTGTGTTGTATGTATTGTTAGGTCATTCTGGCCTTTAAGCATACAAAAACTAGGTCCAGACCTGTTTAAATATTGGGTCAGAATTAGGGACATCAGTGGACACCAATCATCTGGTTACCTGATGGACCTTACCCAAAATCCCGATATTGATCCAACCAATTGACAGATTTATCACTAATCATCAAAAAGTGATCTGTCTGGGGCTCATGTAGAAAGAGAGTGTTTTGCCCGCGCTTGTGGAAAGAGATGGCATATCCGGGGTTCAAACACACAGCCAAGTGAGCAACATGTTTTCTAACCAAGCGAGAAGATACTTGCTTCCTCAGAATGCTTGCTACCAAACAGTCCCCATTTGCTAAATAGCACATGAAAGTATTCATTGAAGAAACCTACCACCCGTGGTGCCACACATTTCAGTTACAAACAAAGCACCTTCTGCAGGGGTATCAAAGCCTCTTTTGAAAGCATCCAGCTATGAGTTGTCCTACCTTGATCAGTTCATGCTAATTCGGCATGTGATGGTGGTGTTTCCCACTTTCCCCATCATCTTCGAGGACCTTACACCATTTTGAGTTGGGCGAGTTGAGTCCAAACTCACAAATCTTGTAACCTTGGTGAATCAAACAGGGGTGTCTACATGATTACTCAGGACTCTATTTAAAAAAATACAAAAATAAGAAGAGCAACAAAAAAAGTCCTTCCAATTTATTTTTCATTTGTACCAAGCTTCCCCTGGATTTGGCTTCGGCCTTGTCCAATATGAGATGACTTGGCCGAGTAATGCATCATCAACTCAGTGAGTTTTCTAACCCTGAGATTCATTGCAGTCTAGACTGCGCTTGTTAAAAGCAAACACTAAATTTCAAGAGTCTTCGTAGATTTAACTCTGCCCAATCCAACACATTCTGCCATTGATGACTGCTTACTGCAAGTCCTTCAATTTGGAACCAGTAAGTGCATCTCAAAAGGCCGCTGTGGCATTTTTTTGTTAGAAGGGCATAAATTGACTACAAAGGTAAAATCGAATACCAAATAAATGTGCCCACAAGCTCTTCCCTTGATCTTCTAAAAGACTGATCCCTCCTTTATCCTCTTGAATTCTCCAATAGTAAGAAAAACTGGCTCAGATGAAACAATTGCTTATGGGGAGGATTATATTATACAAAGTATTGAGCCACTTACACTGGAATAAAATTAGTTTGCATGCAGAGTACAAGCATGAACGCCTCGTGTTTTAACCAGGATGGGTGCAACATAAATGTGTAGGACAATTCAAATGACTTGCCTATGTCCTCCAAATGACCAAATCTGCAAAGAACAACAAAGCTTGGAAGTCAATATAATTATATCTTAAACTGCGAAGATATTCTCATAAGACCTAAGTTATTACTAAAGCATTTCCAATGACTAAACTTACTTTTCTTCATTCTTTAGTTGAATGGTTAGTCATCAGTTTTGAGTCATTGATAAGCAATTATTATTCTAATTCCAAATACCAAATTTTTGGATTCATATTTGAAATCAGAAAAGAGCTTCCTTGGCAATTTTTATTGTAATTCCATACTAAATTTTTGGATTCAACTCTGAGATCGGAATAGAGCTTTCCATTACCAAGTTCAGGTTATGTGACCAATGAGAACTCACCAACTTCATATAAATTGTGCAACAGGCATAGCTGATGACTTTTGACCAAGTTCAAGGTCAATTAGCAAGTTTTTGGGGCAAGCCAAAGGGTATATTTCTTTTGCTGCATGGACAATCATGCAAAGCTGAGTTCTTAAAGCATTAAATGGAACACAAGCTCTTGTCTTGTGAAAAAGCTTCACCCTTCCTCCTTTCTGCATGTGATAGCCAAATAAAAACAGCAACGTAATGGCTAAGTTTATGTTTCAAACTGCAACCACGTCAACACATTTTAATTCAGTTGGGATGGGGGTTCACAGCAGCAAGTCCAAATCCCAAATCAGTATCATCTTTCAATAATTTCAAGTTTTTTAATCAAATTTCTGAATCACGGGTTTCCAAGTTCAACTAGATCAAGTCATGGTGAAAACTAATTTTGAGAACATCCTCTAAATTAATGAGCTTTTGAACTTATTTACAATGTCATGGAGTTTCTCATCGACCTGTAGATGTCAAAAAACTGGAAAACCAGCTCAGTTCCAATTATATCCACCATTTTGAACATTGATTTAAGAATGACAAAAATCATCCAGGGAACCATGGTGACTGAGTATGGTCGGGAATGGTAGTCCAGGACATTAAGCGGAGGTTGAGATGCATAACAGTGGAATTGTCCTGCTTCACAACAGAATAGCAGAAGAAGTACAAGTTCCTGCTATGTGACAATGTCTAGACGTGGGACATTAAGGTTATTTCATTTTATTATAGACAACCCAGGTAGAAGGGATAAGGCCGAGAAAAAGGCACTGTGAATATAGCCAGGTTCATTTCAAACTAACCTTAAGGTTTTTGTCATAACTTCCTGTGCACAAGGCACTCCCATCTGCTGACAATCCCAAACAGGATATCCGCCCCTCATGTGAGTTCTGTAGAGACCCCAAGTTCAAAACTTCCTGCAGTGAGAGCCAAGAAAATAGTCAAGAGCCAAATACCTTGTACCAAGGACCCTCCATGTAAAGAACACATTAGACAAAGGCAATGTGACACACATCAACACAAGTTCAAGGAAAAACCTCCATTTCTCTTTTCACTACTTTGCAGCAGTAATTGTGATAACTCATGCAGATGCATCCACTGCAAATCGCTTACCATTTGTGGCACATGCACAAGCTGATTACATTGCCCAATTCCCAGTTCTAATCTTAGATAGGCCTTAACAGGAAAGCAGAACTGCCACTGATCAGACTATCCCAACTTCAAAACAGAGTAATTCTGTGGGCACTTCTTTCTTCTTCTTCTTTTTTTTTTGAAAGGTTTAAATTCTTTTTTTGAAAGGTTAAAAAAAAGCCAACAAAATGGCCAGATATATTTCCACGCTTGTGAATCAGAAAAATGACTACCTTGGACTACCCTCCAAGGAGAATTATGAACACATTAATTATGCTTAAATGTAAGATTACGGGCGTTAAGTGTGAATGTTAAAGCTCCCTTGGACACCAAATCATTTGGCATCAGCACGAAACCTACAAGTGAGTAAAGCGGCAGTGAGACATAGTGATGAAAACAGGTTAGTTTTGGTTGGGATTGGGACCATAGTGTAGTCAATTCAGACCTGAATTACTGAAGTACGCCAGACCCAGACACAACAAGAATGTCTCATTGAATTGGAGTTTGATCAGCTATCCAGGGTACAGAACCCGTACCCATAACCAAATTTAATTTTGAAGGCCCATACCAGAATAGAAAGCCTGGACCTGGTCCATAATTCCCAAACATGCACCCTACTTTCCACCCCTTTTATATTTTCACATAGGATTAGCCCATATATAATCAATTCAATCCCTTTACACACGTAACCTCAGGTAATTTGCACTAATCCCAATTTGACACCAAGGCAATAGTCATCATCAGATTAGTTCACACTAGATTTATACCCACACGTGCGCCACACACACACACACACATCCTTTGAACTTTGAGGCCCAGCCCACGAATTAAGGACAAGGTATGGGGTCCAGCCCTAATCCACATCAATCTATCCATTCACCTGATCCCCTTGATAGTCATGCAGCCAGGGGAACCCACAAAAGATGGGCATTTCTCAAAGAGAAAAACACACTCGTTTTGCAGCCTCTTCCATGCTTAGAACACATAAATATTATGTACGGGTAATGTTCTCCTACGAGCAGCAGATTGCATATAGCTTATATGCAATCTAGCTCATGGGGCCCACTTAGATGCAAATTTATCAATCGAACGAGGGCAGATGGAAAGGTCTCCTCATTGACAAGGGAGATCCAAAATTTCAGCCACATTAGATTATCCTGCCCTCAATTTAACAACCTTAAGCCGGTTTGGCAATTTACTATTAAACTAAAAGTGATGTAAAGCATCAAATCAAGAGAGAATAAGATTTAAGGGGGTTATGATGGTATTTTGTCTTTAATTGATTGGTAGGGAATCTTTTTGACTTTGTGTAAAAAGTGGGTTTTTTTGGTCATTTAGTGTAGAAAGGAGGTTGCTTTTTTACTTTTTTTTTTAAAAAAAAGGAGGGAATTTTGAAGATGTGTACTTTTGATGTGACCCCTTGTCTGAAAAAGGGAGGCTTTACTTTACTTTTACTAACCTAGTAACTTGCCAAACGGGCCCTAAAGTTAATGGCATTTTAACCATATACTTTCTTAAGAACTAATCCAACGGCGAGTGAAGGTTCAGTGAGTGTAAAACTGGGTCTGATACCAGATCAAGGGATGAAAAGAGTATCAAAGGGGCTTCATTGATGAAAGGTGCGCCCAAGTGGACTCCACGGTGTTGGACTGCACTCGTAGTGGCTTGTAGGAGAACATTTTCCATTATGTGATATAGACATTTGAGTATTCATGTCCTGAGATAATAACCCCCAAGGACCCTGACCAAGAGACCCTAACCAGGACGTAAGTTGAAAACAGGTCCAAATGTTCTAACAATACCTCTTTTTTTTTTTTAAAGGCTGGGTCCTTCAGATTTACCTGCATCGATTTTCTTCATGTTCAATTTGTTCTATGAATAACAGTTGAAATTAATTATCAACAAAAAAAAAAAAAAAAGGAAAGGAAAAAAGAAAATACCTTGGCTAGTAAGGTGTCCCACACATAGCAATCACCATTCGTGTAAGCAGCAAATAAAAGCCTGCCCGATATTGAGAATGCAATGGAGGTCACAATGGGGACATCATTATCATGATTCTGATGATGGTAAACTTGAAGCTGGTGCCCAGTTCTCATGTCAAATAACCTACATGTACCATCATCTGATCCGCTGCCAAATCTCTGGCCATCTGGAAAGAACTTAACTGAATTAACATCTCCTTCATGGGCATGATATGTTCTTACAGCTCGACTTGCAATGCGTGTATCCCAAAGTCGAGCAGTTGCATCACATGAGCCAGAGACGAACATCTTTGAGTTGGTACTGTTTATTGAAACACTGAAAGAACGTAAAAAAGTTCATCAGGAGCTTCTCAAAGTTTGGATTTTTCTCTTTTTTTTTTCCTTTTCTTTCTAATCAACGTGTTGTTGCAACAATTCATCACAGATTAGAAGATGATACCATGAATCAATAATGTAAAATGGTACGACAGCTAAGCAAATAATGACGGGAGTTTTTTTTTTTTTTTTAATTTTTTATAACATAATGATAGGAAAATTTCATTGAGCACTTACTGTAACTCAGGGAATGTGCCTGCTAATAGCATGCACATATACAACACTGGTACACTAGCATGCACGAACACTGGTACACTCAAGATTGTTTTCAAAATCATACAATATATGGTTGATTCATATGATTCAATATACAAATCTTAGTCTGCTAGGAACCATCCCAAAAATAAAACATACATGTTTTCATAAGATTTTAGACTACACAGTTCTTACAATTACCATGATTTGGCCAAGAAAAAGCAGTCATGATTCCGGTAAAAGCCACAAGCCTTACAATTTCTATCGTTCAACCAGGGGGAAAGAAGATGATTTAGGTGGAAACTATGGCTTACCATTTCGATATCCACACAAAACTTTTACTTCCTTTTCAATTTAAACGTTGGCTACTTCTTTCCGCATTATAAAAAAAAAAAAATTTCCAATTTCTGAAGATGTGAGATTTTGTGTGCATATATATATATATATATATATATATAGAGAGAGAGAGAGAGAGAGAGAGAGAGATGGAGAAGAAAAGTGCCCATAAATCTTTGTGGCCATGAATTGGGTTCTGGAGTTCTTGTCCAGTTTCCAATTGTACTTCTATATTAGAAGACAGACTAACCTTGACAAACTAACCTTCATCTCCTCATGAAAGCTTTAATGACTAGGTACTTGAATTTTTAATTTTCTTGTAGATATGTTCAACTTAAAATGGGGCTTTTAACTTTTTGAAACTAATCTTCACAATTTGACATAGTTCAGTGATTTCAACAATGGGACTCATGATAGGAGACATCTCCAGATCAAGATGTTTTTCTTCAATGGCGTTTATGAAGTAAGTTGTTTTTCTTCAATGATGTTTATGCTACGGTTTGTAAATTGTGGTCGGAGAGGAACAGAAGAGTGTTTACAAACAAGAGCAAATTTGTTGAGGAAGTTGTTGAGTCCATCCTTTGGGCCGTGTCAGAATGGGTATGTAATAGTAAGGACTTTGTTGGTATTTCTGTCGAAGATCTTAGTAGGTCTTGGGCAGTTGTTTCAAAAGGAGGTTGACGTTCTAAAAGTGTACAAAGACCAGTTTGGAACCATCCCCCTCCTGGTATTTTTAAGTTGTAGTTTGATGGCAGTTTTGTTCAAAGTGTTCAACAAGGAGGTATTGGTAGCATCATTAGACATTGGAACGGAATCATTATTAGAAATTTTTTAGGGCCAGTGGATTCTTCTGATGCAAACGAAGTTGAGTTGTTTGCTCTTCTAATTGGGTGTCATGAGTTATGTAGAATGGGAGGTTTTAATCCTATCCTTAACGGTGATTCCTTTTCTTCTATCCAATGGAGTTATAGAAAAGTCATTCATCCTTGGAGGCTAGCAGCTTCGGTGGAGGAGGTGCAAGCTATTTCAAGTCTGTTGGGTGTTTCCTACCATCATATTTTAAGTGAGTCTAATACTATGACGGATGATTTGGCCAGGGAAATAGTTTTTCGTACTTCTATTTCTTTTGATGTATAATTTTTTAGGTGTTTTCCTTTGTCCATTGTAGTTTTCATTGTGTCTTGTTTCTGTTTGTTAGTTTGGTGGAATAAGATTTTATCTTTTATCAAAAAAAAAAAAAAAAAACCAGAGATGTTTTCTCATTTATGAACTTTCTTCTAAATAAGGTCCATGAAACAAATGTTACTTAACTTGAACTTTCTCAAATATAAATTTATTATTTTCATGTACAAAGCTAACAATAGCTGCTTACTTTGGTGTCTTAATTTATCACCTACCTATTGATGCTACCCCTAAACGCTCCCACATGCACTCATTTTTTATTCTATCTTTCTTAGATTTACCACACATCCAATTCAACATTCTCATCTATTATACCCTCATTTTTTTGCATGTTTTGTTTCCTAATTGGCCAACATTTTGCTCCATAGGTCCTAGCTAGTATAATCATTGTGTTGTAAAAAAATTTATTCAATCTTGTTAGTATGCGCCGGTCACAAAGCACTCCAGAGCAAATCTCCACTTCAACCACCTAGCTCTTAATTGATGGATATGAATGAAAAATGGATGATTTATTATACTCCAAAAACGGATGGTTAACAGAATTCATAGCTTTGGCATCATGGCATGTTCATTTTCATTAGCTTCTTTAGTTTTTAAAGTTGGAACAGCAATCAGAAATAGAAAAATCTTACAATTAATGATTTCACCTGTTTCAAAGTTGACCCTATTACAATTTACAATGTCTTCAATTTTCAAAGATTATCCCTTATGGAAGAATCATTTTCCTTTTCTTCATAACTATGAATAAATGAAGTATTTTTTCGAAGAAGCATGAGAAAACTTATAAAATCAAAACAAGGGTATGGCAACAAAATGGGAAAACCTCAGTTACGAGAAAAAAATCAAACAGCAAAAAGAAAAGTCAAGAAAACATCCCTGTTTTGCTATTTGATCAACAAATGAGGTGCTTCATTCCAACTATCATTGATCAAAATAAAAATAAAAATAAAAATCTAATTCAATGGAATATGACAATAAACTCATAGCAATTATCATTAACCATTAGGGATAAAAATTGATGTATAACTGATAAAAAAATGATTGACATATAGTTCAATGTTCTAATTTTCAGGTTCACCGGAATCGCTCTTTTCACATTTCAGGCCTACTGATGAACCTGAAGGGATACAACATAGTTTCATATCTGAATTACATAAAGCATCGACCTTGCTGGGAGGATCTCATATATCCCCCACAGGTTGATGCTAATGTAATACCCAAAACACTGCCGGCCTTCATAGAAAGTAATGTCCATAACTACATTGTAGTTAAAGGAAGTACCTTTGAATGGTCAATGAATAACGTACCTGCCAATCTACATTCAAATTATGCAGGAATATGTTCTTATCTAATATTGATTTATTATGTGCATAATCTGTCTAACATGTTTGTTTAAGTATGGAAAGCATATTAACAAAGTGTTTCACAACTTAATGGAAGTCCGTTTTTTCAAATGTTCAAATCATCAAGTTGATATGGAATTACAAACACACCAGGATAAATGCTCCATTCATTTTTTTTCCCTTTTTTCGATGAAGGTCAAATAGTATGATGTAATCATGGGTTATATCAGCTTTAAAAATGTTCACAATTAATTAAAGCTCAAAATTTTAAGAAAACATTAGAATTAGGTAACTTTTCATCATGCAAAAGGTGCATTACCTAATGTTGAGAAGCTAACCCCAAAAAGAATTAGATTCAAACAAAATTCAAGATCGGAAATTCAGAATTGAATACCTACCTCAATACATCTGCAGTGTGCCCTGATGGAAATTCACCTCCAAAAACAGAGAGTCTCTGGCCTGTAGTAACATCCCACAAAATACATGTATGATCACCAGAGCTAGTAATTAGGTGAGTGTCCCCATCTGGAACATACTGGCATGAGGATACATATCCTTTATGGCCACTGAGCATCTTTGAGATTGGCAGGTTCCCATCTCTATCAACTGGAGAATTAAGATTAAAGATCGAACATACACTATCAAGGCCACCACATGCAACGGACTGACCACTAGGAGAAAAGGCACACGTCATGACCCATGCACAAGGTAGCTTACTAGCATGAGTTTTCTGGCTAGTAAGAGCATTCCATACAATTAACCTCCCATCTTGGGAAGCACTTACAATGCGATTCTTTTCTGCTGTCCAATCCAATGAATACACCTGCAAATGTTATTAATAATTTTTACAGCAGGAATACATTTCAAGTTAAATCACCACAAGGGATAACCTCAGTAACTCAATAAGAAATAGTTAGTATCATTAATATTTTCAAAATGGTTTAGAAATATGATTGACCCAGGTCAAATTATGACCTTTATCTGGTCATCAGTTGGACCTAAATGTGTCCATACCCGGATTTTTTTCAGGTGGGGTTCACTAGATAATCGGGGATCTATTGACATGTATCCTTCTCCAGTCAAATGGGAAGGAGAAGGTACTCCCACAACCTTGTGCATTACTTGAGTATGGAAACTTGATTTCCGGTGATGATAGTTGATACTTTGAAATGTAGAAATGCATATCAATTGTGTACAATGACTTCAAAAGGGTTATCCTTGGATCAAGAGATTAATGCTCACATTTCCACAACAATAATTGTATTTCCATCCATTCTATGACGAGTCCTACAGGGGTTTAGCTGGTTTCCAAAACAAAGCCAAAAAATCCAGAGAAGAGTAAGGAAAAGTTCAGCCTAACTGAGTAATGGAACTTATTTATTTTGGGAGCAAGAAAGTATTTCAATACCAACCGACATGCAGCTGCACCCCTCAACTCCTCAGTCCTCAGAGCTCCTATCATGTTATAATTCAAGTACAAACACGCTTATCTTTCTGTTTTGGAGCTATTAGTTGAAATTCTTTTTTGAAAATTGAAAAGAAGAGTCTGCTCACACCTATTCAAAGCTAGAACTGGGATCCTCTGATGCTAGCATCCAGTAAGGCCCACTAGGACCATTCAAAATTCATGCCCCAAGGCCAGTCAGATTGAAGTTTGAACATTGTCAAATATGTAATCTAATCAAACTGCTGGTGGATCTAACTCCAGGAGAGGAGGTTCGGCCTAGCACCAATACATGCAAGGACATAGATTTTGAGCAGTTCGAATTTTGTAAGTGGGTAGCATTGATGGAGTTATAGGCCTAGCATTAGATAATTCTCAAATGTGTGGCATCAAAGGATCTTAGATCTATCGTGTAAAGGGATGCAAACAAGTCAGATTCAGGTTGGAAACCTGCTTGACTGAGTCCAGATCTTCTCAAAACTTCACTTGCAGAGTTCTTTCCGGCCATTCAAAAAAGAGATGTGTCTGTGGGCCCACTAGATTCACCCGATGTAAGGAGGGTGTGATCCACTGGATGCTGTAGATGTCTGATTTAAAACATCAAATGGATGGTCAAATAGATAATTTACCTTTCATATACATAGAGGTTTGATTACAAAATTAGAGCTGATGGCTCACAATGTCTGATTGGTTTACAATTTGGTTCTCCTTCTAAAATTTGCTAGACATTTCATTACAACCAATTCTTACACGCGCATTAATTACATTGATAATCATATGCTCGGTCTTATGAGGACCAGCTCCTATTGGACAAAATCATGGGGACATGTCATCCAAAAGAAAGGTGTTCATTTTAAATGGTCCACTCCCCTTGTTCATGGGATGCGTGAGTGAGACAATTGGGGGACAAGAACTCGGGATGTCACGCTTGCTGCACTTGTAGTTGGGAAGTAATGGAGCCACTTTAATGGTGTAACTTGTTTAGATTACATTCTTAAGCTATGCTGAGTCTTCCAGACATTTTCTCATTTCAGTGAACTTGCTAGTGTAGATTCTGCATTGAGGTTGGGAGAAACTGTAAGTAGGATACAGCAGACTGTTCGGTTATGATGCTTAGATATGGCAAGGACATGCCATGAATATAGCTGGGACATGGATTTTACACATAAGAAGTGAAGTATCGAATACAATATGATATGTTTCCTGTTTCTAAGTATCCAGGTATCATACCTCTTAGGTTTCTCCTAAAGCACGCCAACAAGTATTTTACATTTACTATGCTTCTCTTAAATTCCATCACACATTAGTGCCCCTTTTGGACCAGAATTACGAGGATAATGGTGCTAATGAGTAAAACAAAGATAATGGCTTCCCAATAATTTAAAAGAGTGGGTGGAATTATTTGTCGACCATTGCTAGCCACAAGAAAACCCTAGCTCTGCCACTACACAAAGGTGATACAATGGGCAAGTGGAGTGTTAAAACTAGGTGTACCCCAAACAAACAAGCAGAAGGACTAGCCTAATAATTAAATTAACAGCAGAGACCCTAAATACCAAACCCAATAAAGACGAGGAGCATAAAGCAAGAAACCCACCACACAATCACCCATTCGCCTACAGCAACAGGTAGAACACTTAAAAATGATCAAAACGAGGTCGCTTGCATATTCATGGAAACAAGGCACAGATTGCTCAAAACTGAGCAGTACACTACAGCCTAGGGTCTTCAAAGCCAATGTCCAAAAACTCTAATGTGCTTCTACATATGCAGGCCAGATCAAGCATCGAAAACTCAAGATCCTGCACTATACACTTCCAATCTATGCCTCCATTCGCTCCATTTTGGTTGCCTACACTTGCTGTCACAGTCTGCTCCTTTGTGTGCTTATAGAGCCACCAGACAACTTAAGTTTCAAAATAAAAGCAATGACTTAAACTACAAAAATCAAGAAGCAGCACCACGAATTGTCCAACTGTTACTCATATGTCATTCCACTAACAAAAAAACCTTCTTTAATAATCCAACCAGTTCAAATCACTCACATTTCAGAAACTCTAATTAAAAGCCGAAAGAGGAATCTCAATCTACAACACCATCAATGCAAGACAAACCATATATCAATGCAAAATTGAGGAATTTACCAACCGAATCCTACCTTTCCAGTATGTCCCTGCAATGTCCTACAGCAAACAAGATCGGTAAGGCCAAAACTGACCACCGATCGTCCCTGCGCTCTCGCATAGCTCGCGACTGCAAAATCAACTCCAAATGAGAAGATCTACCAACAAAAACAGCAGCAGCAGCAACAGAAAAAACAAGAAGAAGAAGAAGAAGATGATGAAGAAGAAGAAGACAAATGAATTCAAAAGTGGAAGGAGGGAGGATTCTACTGTCAGTGTCGAGAAGGAGGAGGCGTCTTTGCTTCAACCGCTCTCTGAGAGAATTGACAGCCTCCGTCGCGGCGGCGTGCCGCTCCTTCAGCTCTGCAACAGACATCTTGGAGCCGTTGCCTTGGAAATATCTTAGGAGCTGTGAATCAAGCCATGAAAGGATCGATTGGGGCGCGATTTGAGCCCTAATTATCAGTTCGGGTGCTCCAAATCCGAGAAGATGTTGGAATTGAAAAGAAAAAAAGTGAAGGAAGATCAAAGGATCTAGGGTTGGTGTTTTGAGACGAATCGAAAAAGAGGAAGAGACGAAGGGAAAGGACGCGAAAAGAATGCGACGACGATCGCAGAAAGCGAGTCGACGTCAACAAGAGTCGAGATCCCTCGTACTCATTCTCGTAAGTCGTACCCAAAAAATTAAATTCAATTCAATGCGAGTTGCGGCCACATCCGGTTTTCTACAACTACGGATCCAACGTCGATGCCTTTCTAAAACTCTATAGTGGGCCCCACGTAGAGATAATTTGGATCACTCAAGGTGCATTTCATCTCCTCCTAATGATGTGTCCTCATTTCTTTTAGATACCATGCAATATGTGGTTTCTTACATGGTATCATAGTGGATTTCAATTCCGATTTTCTTGTGTAGCCCACGTGACAGGCCCGTATATGAAATCTGTTGGACTTTCACGTGAGGGGGAGTGTTGGGAAGTCTCACATCTCACATCGCCTAAGTAATATGCTTGACATATCTTAATATACCTGTATGAGTCTTCCATCTATCAGTTTAAGATTTTGGATTGGTATATGGTTTCTTACATGCAATCCCCTAGTCACAATTCTATTATGGATGGTGCTACAATTGAACGGTTAGATTCACTCTTTTCGAACCAGAATATTTATCTAAAGAAGAATGAAATTCACCTTGAATCGTCCATATTGTAATGGTTCAAATTATCTCTATGTAGGCCCACGATGAAGTATCAGAAAAGCATAGAATGAAATTCTCTTGGAGCACAAGAATAAGCATATTCTTTTACTATAACAAGGTATTTTATGTGAAGAATAAAGAAAACACTATGAAATGGTGAAAGTCTTTATAATTAATTTTCCACGGATACTTTGTAAACGTGTCCTTATGATTGGTTAAATTTAAACCATAGGAAAATAACATTTTCTAAATTACATACTTGTTTTTAATATCTACTTGAATCAATTTTAAGTGAAATAAATCTAAAAGTTACATTTGAGAAATGACATCTAAATAGACCGTGCTAAAGTGCAGCACCAAAATTTTCATCATCTTAAGAAGAATCAGATGATCTACAACTCAAAGTGAGTAGATGGAAGTGTCCACTTTATCCCAAGCACCTCATTTCCACAGTACCAACCACGTATCAAATTCATCCCATATAAAATCGTTCCTTTTTTTGGCAAATAGAAAATATGGTTTGTTGGTAGTTTCAAAACCGAAAGTTTTTAAAAGGACAAATATATTACTAAATATTAATGAAATATAAGACAGTTGAAAGCAATAAAGTAAAATTAAACTATTGTGAAAAATAAATGAAGATAACATGACTCATGAAATTTGAGATAAAAGAAAACAAAAGAATAGAACAAACACACCATTTGAAAAAGTTAAAAAAGAAAGAATTGATTGGAAAATGAGAATTTAAAAACTCTATTGTTAATGAGATGATAAATAGTCGATTCGTTAATAGTATAGTGGTTTTTCAATAAAAACAATCAGCGATCAATCCCTAGGTGTAGTATGCTGGTGAGAGGCTTTGGTGAATGTCTATGTGAGTGCGTGAGCATTTGAGAGAGAGAGAGAGAGAGAATAAAGTTAAGAAGATATTAGAAAACCTATAAATATAAAAGTTGAAATAAAAAATAAAAATTATAAAAAAATGTTTCAAAATTCAATATCTTAGCTACAAAGGATACGAGAAAATTGTTGGTAAAGCAAAGCCCCACATCTCACATTGCTTAAGTAATGTCTTTGGCAATGCTTTATATATTTATATATATCTGTTTGGGCCTTTTACCTATGAGGTTAAGTTTTTTTATTGGTATATAGTATTTTACATAGGGTTTCGATCTCGTTGTTCTTGTGTAACCCACGTAGCAGGCCCCTTAGCGTTGCTAAAGTAAAGCTCCACATCCCACATCACCTAAGTAATGCCTTTGACACATTTCTCAAGATTCACAGACAACGTTAATCCAATAGATCTTATTCCATAGATGTTCTTCACATTGATGATCCTGAATCACTAACAAATGTTATTGCCTAGAAAATAAAAACTGAAATTATCATTCCAATGCTCATTCCTAACAACAGAATAAAAGGCAAGGAAAATCAATTTCTCTCATTGAAATGAACAAAAGACAGAAGATATGAAGCTAGGTAAAGAAAATATGGTGTGTGTGTAACTGCTAGAGTTGAGAGCCGCTTCTTTGGTTGTTGTTGGGTATCATTTCTCTTGAAGTTTCACTGGCTGAGGCGGAATTGTTGCTACACTGTGTGCTGCCATCGCCACTCGCGAATCCTTGAGTTGCCAAAGCCATCTTTCTGAACTGTATCATGTCTGCGTTGTATGTACTGTTGTTATACTCGGTGCTTCCATCTGAGCTGAACACTGAGCTCTGTCCTGGCCTTACACCCTCATTCAAGTCATCAAGTGAAACATCCCCTTCCAATGCGCGTACTATCTGTTCCATTAGAATAGCTGACATTTGTGTCATTGTTCTTTTAAAAATTATAATGTTCAAGCTATATTTGATATCGTTTATTTCATGCAGAGGTGGCAATTCCGATGTGGCTCACCAACCTGACATGAACCACGATTCCATGCCCAATAATTCAGGGTCCAGGTTGGTTTTCAATTGGACCATTAACGGGTTAGACTAGCTCATTTTACTCAACCTGTCAAACCCAACTTGGTAATTCAAGGTGGCATTTTGGTAAGGTCCATGTACTTGTTAGCATCAGTGATCAATCCAATCAATTCCCACCCCTAAATGATGGCTTGGCAGTGCAACCTAATGTTAGGTGCTCTAACCTGGCTCATTTTGGGGCGCCTCTTTGCAGAATGTCGAACGCATGCAGCAGCGCATGCTACCATCCGCGCCATCTCATTTGGGTTGTAGTTGTTTTCTAGGCGGGGGTCTACGAGCTCACTGTAGTTGCCATCTCCCAGTGTGCGATTGAGAACAGGCCGTGCCTGTCATTTTAAACAAAAATTATACATTAAGTACAAGATTTCCCGAAAACAATGCATTGAAATTACTCAGAAATTGGCAATTAAGTGTGCTTGAAAAATGTAGTAACAAAACAGGTGCACTCATTGGGCAGTGCTTGATTTTTGGTGTGACCATTAAGCCACATGGACCATCCACATGTCGTCAAAATGGTGAACATTTCCTTGACAGAAAGGGATCATATAACCCAAGAGAAAACCACCATAAGCAAGATGTTCAAATCAACAAAGACAAAATAAGAAATACAGACCCAGTCCACCAAGCTATCATCCATGTGTGAATGCATGGTGTCCACAGGTCGTCTTCCTGTTATCAACTCCAAGAGCATGACCCCAAATGAGAAGACATCAGATTTTTCTGTTAGCTTGCCACTAGATGCGTATTCAGGAGCCAAGTACCTGCATGATAGAAGATCCACATTGGAGTATTCTTACAAGATGTTGCACTAACGACATCGATTTATTGGGTACTTTGTGGATAATCAGTCTTACCCAAAGGTTCCCATTACGCGTGTAGAGACATGAGTGTAGTTGTCTGAAGACAGCTTGGCCAACCCAAAGTCTGCCACCTACCCAACATGTCAATGGAAATAGCATATAAAGTAAATTTGTCAATATATTTGAAGTTTGGGTTAGTTGCATTAGATAATTAGCCAATGTGTTTAGTCATCACCATTACATGTTTTTGTAAATGCATTATGCGTGTACATTTGATATGTGCAGACGCTGGAGTGCTAAAGTGGGGCACCTACCATGGCGTCAAAATTATTGTCCAAGAGGATATTTGCAGTTTTAATATCACGATGGATAATCTTAGGGTGACCTGCAGATAAATAGATTAAAGAAGTTAGTTAAGGAAATCAGATGCAATAAAGCATTTTTGGAGGGAGAGAGAGAGAGAGAGAGAGAGAGAGAGAGAGAGGAGGAGAGTCACAATCTTCGTGAAGGTAAGCAAGTCCTTTCGCTGAACCCAGGGCAATCTTTAGTCTGGTGGGCCAATCCATTGAGGAACCATCTTCTCCTGCAATCACGTGATGATATTGCAGATATTATAGTAATTAACATTAATACGAATTTGACTCATTGTTATTTTAATTTAGCATGCTGCCCCAAAAAAATTATTCTTCTGTGAAATTATCACAGTAATGCCATGGTAAACTTGAATTAGCAACAAGAACTGCAGCATTTATTGTAAATTTCCTTACTGGTGCGACAACAAAAGTAACCCATCAAATTCTCAGGCCACGTCCATACTATGCATATATTAAAACAAGTAAAATATCTACCGTAAAGTGTTGTAAATTGCCTAAAATTTATGTCTTGTTGAAAACAGCATTTCATAGAAGGGATGGCAACGGGTCACATTCCCCTATAAGGTTTGTATTTGGTAGTGGTTTGTGGGGTTCAAGGTGGGTATGGTTTTATATATTTTTATCATACTAATACAGGCTCCAATACCCATACTTAAACCATGTTAGAGTCTACTTGAGCATGATAACTTACCATGGAGATGGTATTCAAGGGTGTTATTTGAAACGTAATCATAGACCAACATCCGCTGACCACCAGCTATGCAATACCCTTCCAGTGACACAAGGTGGCGATGGTGAACTCTGCTAATGATCTCAACCTCTGCCTGGAATTCGCGTTCTCCCTGTCCACTTCCTGACTTGAGCTGTTTAACTGCTATCTCCTTCCCATTAGGCAACGTTCCCTTGTAGACATACCCAAACCCGCCTTGTCCAAGCAGGTTGGCCTGAGAGAAGCCACCTGTCGCGGTGGCCAGCTCTTCATATGTGAATGTGCTCTTGTTGAATCCTAGGGCATAGCCTGGAGAAGCTGGAGGCAGTGGAGGCGGGCGCATAGCCGAGTAGTTAGAGCTCATGTCACTGCTGTTCATCATCTGAGGTGGTGGTGATGGAGTGCCCCACATGTGCCCCGGCGACGGCATTGCACCAGGAGGAACCTTGAGTACATGGTCCATCTTGGCACCCTTGTGCCAGTTTGGGCCACTGTTGTAATAATGATTGCCTACACACACAAAAATTAATAAACAGATCAATAGACAACATGATTTATATGAAGATAATGTTGGCAGTATTAAGTACCTTTCTGTGGATCTTCATAGTAATGCATGTGATCATGCTGCTGCTGCTTCTTCTTCTTCTTGGTGCAATACACATAGGTTACAATCATAATTATCAAAAGCAACCCAATCCCAACGGTAACTCCAATGATCGAAGATAAATCCACACTAGATGAAGATGATCCGCCCTTAGATTTGCTGTTTGATTCTTTAGATGGAGATCTTGACGAGTGCGAGGAAGAGGGTGGTGATAAAGTCCCTGAGGAAGATGGTGTCCTTGATGATGATCGTGGAGGTGGTACCACAGATGAAGGTGGGGGAGGAGGAGAATTATTGTTTGACGATTGTGGTGGGGGAGGAGATTCATTTGGTGGCGACTTCGGTGGAGGAGATGATGACGATGGCGAAGTAGGTGGGTTTGATGATGGCATTGGAGGAGGAGCGGGTGGAGATTCATCGTCCCCTGATGAGGAAGATTCAGGGGATGGAGCCATTTGTGAAGTTTTCGGAGAAAATGAACGTCAAAATGTGCAGGAAAGGTCACCCCTCCTGGAAAGCCTTCAATTCAAATCCACTGGATGTAACACCCATACACACAACATATTATATGGAGAAAGAAGAAAACCCATATAGCATATATGGGGTGTTTTCTGTCTAATTGAAAAGATTAAGAGAAAGGAAAAACAGTTTGAAGAAACATCTGAGAATTACAACATTAAATTAAATGCTGAGAAACCAATATAATTTCACATGTCTTGAAAAGTAGAGATTGAAGAAAAGGACAATGTGACAATTCCTTTACATGTTTTATTGTAAAATGTAGCTGGAGGATAATCACAGAGAAAACAAAACAATTCTATTTGTTTCATATGCACGTTAAGGAGTAAGGAAGATTTTTTTTTTTTTCAAGATTTGTTTAATAGCTTAAATTGCCACAGAATTAAATAAAAAAAAACATTGCAAACAGGAGAGAAACAGAGAAATAAGAGACATGATACGATTAAACATCAAAATATATAGAAACGTCCGTGAGTAAATATCAAAATTCAAATAGTTCTTCAATGGGATGTGCTGATGAAGGGAGTGTTCTACACTGAATAAGAGAAGGGTCCATTTCACTTTACATGTATGATTCAAGAAAGTGTTTTTTTTTTTTTTTTTTTCCATAGAGAATGAACCCAAAGAAATAAATTGAGCATCTTAAACAAAGGTAGATAATTATATAAAATATATATTACACCATACTGAACACCAGACCATCAAAATCCAAATGAACATCAGGCATTTTGAAGTAAAACAAAAACCCAATTGAATCTACGGTAAAACAAATGCAATCTAATATGAGAGAGAGAGAGAGAGAGAGAGAGAGAGAGAGAGAGAGAGAGTCACCTGCTTTAAGAAACAAAGGCATCTAAGAAAAGTGTCATGGTATTGACGTTGTATGGCATTAGCTTCGATCCTTCAAATGACCTCGTCCTTCTCCAATCACACCAATCTAGCTTTCTCTCACCTTCTTTCTTTCTCTCTCCTCTTTCCCACACGCAAACAAACAGAGAAGGAATATGTTGCTTTGCTATTTTTGATTGGCTGTTGCTCAGTCATACACTAAGGCCCTCAAAAGTTGCAAGAGCGAAAAGAGCTATTACCACATTTGCATTTGTTTTATTGTCTTCCCTCCTATTTTCCTATCGTTTCTTGGAGTTAGTTACTGGTTTACCAATTCCTGGAGGGCAGTGCCATATTCTACGCCCGTCTCATCCCAGAATTTTAAATTTAGATGACCCATTGCACGAAACTTTTTGACCTCGCCTACAAGACCGTTGTCCAGAGACTAACCAATCCTCAATACCAGCCACAAAGTTACATACACTAGACCATTTTTCCCTTATTTTCTCTGGCAGTTTTCTAGCAGGGGGATTCATTAGGGCCACCCATGATGGTTCGGATCGATTTAACACTATAATCAACAACTAAATCGAATTTGTCGATTTTTTAATTGACCGATCCAATCTGACCGATGGAGAGGGTCTAAACCGAACTGAATTCAGTTCTGTCGGTTAAACCGTTGTTTTTTTCTTTTGATTTTTTTTAAATCAAACATTGAAAATTTCAAAATGACGATACCCTTTCCTTTGCATTTATTCCAATGTTTAGTGCAAACATAAAAATCTAACATTCCAAACTGAACTAAACACATATAAAAAATAATTCTACTCCAAAAAGAGAGTTTGGACTAAACGCAACTGAAAAAAAAAAAAAACAATAACCCACTTGTAGTGAAACATCCATTCCTCATGATAACATTTGGAATTACAATAGAATAATAGTTTATGTCTCATTCGGTTATAACTCATAATTCGGCCAGTTCGGTTAAGAATTTCTTCGACCGAAATATTTCGGTTCGATCAAGATTTCGACCAAACCGACCGAATACTCACCCCTAAATAGAATAATAGTTTATGTTAATAAAAGTCACACACAAACGGAATCTGTATTAGAACTCACTGTATTTTTCAGAAATAAAGGTTTCTTAACACATTGGTTAGGTGAGACCAAAATCAACCATCAAAAGGCTAGGCTCTACTGACTTTTCTAGTATTTTCAAGAGTGCAGCCTTCTGATAAAAACTTCATTCATTGAAATGAGGTAGGAATTATGATGAAAGAAAAACATCATGTACAGTAATACTTCCATCTGCAATGAAGTATCAAAAAATATTTGAGAGATTAAAGGAGATGCATTGAGGCAGTGTTAGACGGTTTAGTTCATGTGAGAATGGAGTTGTGGAATGTAACTTTGAAAGTAGAAAAAAACGAAACTCTAAGGCTAATATAGTAAAAAAGCAACACTTAAGTTACTACATATGGTCGGTTCGGTTTAAGCGGTTAACCGTGGGCTCAAATCGATAACCGATCGATGTAAGCGGTTTTTATGATTTTCAAACCGTTAACCAAACCGATCTACTATAAACAGATCCTAACCGCCTGGTTCGGTCGGTTTGGTTCGGTTTTGCAGTGATACCGGATTTTTTGTGCAGCCTTAAGATTCATAGGCCAGCCTAGTTGGATTCCAACCCACATTGAGATTCTTTGGGGATTGTGTTTTATCTGGGCCTATTTTTGCTTGAGGATCATGCCGACATATATAAGACATGGTTGTAATATGTTGCATCCAGGGTGGGTCCAGGCCTAACCTTTAGGCTGGTAGGTGGATCTGATCCTTAATATTAAGCTTGACAAGTAAATGTGGAAGGCCTAAGTATGCTTTGGCACAACATTACCTGGCTTGGACAGTCCTAGTTTTTGGAAATGGATGATTGGCTATGCATCATCCACCATGCAACTACCAAATTTGTAATTCGTGGGCTGTCCAAGATATTGATGGATTCACCAGATGGGTTGTAACCCATGTTTGATCGTGTGATTGTATCCACCCATCATCTATGGGTAATCAACCACAAAAAGACTAGAGTACAAACTCACAGGACTAACCTGAAACCCAGCATTACACTAATAAGGGTGCATTTGTGCGACGAAATGATTCTTTAATAGAGAAGATAATTGGTTTGCCACATATATCCATGGATGAAGTACAGGGCTCACTTGAAACCCAATGTTATACAAACAAGCACTCGGAATGCATTTGTGCGATGAGAAGATTCCGTGGTAGAGAGAAATTATTTGCATTAGATATTCATAGACAAAGTGTAAACTCATAGGTAAGGGTGCATTTGTGCGATTAGAGATTATGCGGTAGGGAGGAAAATTGTTCTACAATACATGTCCATGGATAGTGCTTGGCGATTAACAACCACCTAATACTCAAGTTTAATAGTAGGTTTGACCCAAGTTACCCAGGTTGAGAGATCATATCTAAAACTAGAACTGTCTGTTTGGATCCTTGGAACCTGAAGAAAGGTAACCTGGGTTATCCGAATCATGAAACCTCATTTATGGTAAACCAAGTTGCCCTCCACTAATCTAGTAAAGTACCAAACTAGCCCTAAGTGAAATAGGCCACGAACTTGATGAACATGGTAAGATTATATACTTGCATAACTTTCTGCTAATCAAAACGGGACATAGGCAATATGAGCATGGTACAAATTATTCCGTGGTTGGATATCTAGATCTGATGGAGATTATCCATGCCAATGCTGGTGCACTACACACAAGATGGCCTGTGCTATGATTGAGCTGCCCTCACTTTCCCATAAGGCCCCATCATTCCTAGTTTGATAATAGATATGCCTCGGTGTCCTGTGGGTTCAGTATCCATATTCCAAACCACTCATTAGTATAGTTCACGGCTTTTACTCAAGCTCTCATGGAGACACCAGGGTGTTCTTAATACGAACAATCTAAAAGTATGTATGTTTGATTTGCACAACACAGGAGAAAAGAGGGATCCATTTATAGGCATTCACCCACCAATGGGAGAAACGTTTTTCTTCCAGAAACTAGAGAGAGCACACTTTTTTTGTTATTTTAACTCTGCACATTTTATTTCATCACCAAATTCCGCAGAGAACAAAATTACAGGTGCAACAACACTACTGTGTTCTGTGACAATAACCAAGTTGGCCTGAAATTGCATGCCATGGAAAACTTCTTCACATATAGTGCCGAAGGGGAGAAGTGCACTGCAGTGATTGGAAGTGGTCAACATCCCAGATTTACATCATGAAAGACACTGCATATTTCAATTACAAATAGGCTTTAGTTAAAGAGAGAACCAGACAGACCAGCAGACCTGCAAATGGGAAGCAAAAACTGAAATTCCTGCAGTCAGCAGCAATGAAATCATTATAAACTTATCAACAAGAGTTGAAATTCAAAATTGTCGAGGAATAACTGTTTTGTAACCAGAAAACTAGGACAAAAATATTCAACAAGATAAATCAAGGGAAAATTTGAAAACCACCACACAATTGTTAGTGCAATTAGATCACTGTAAGAACTCCACATGGCTATGGCCATCTTGTCAGATCTAAATTTCTCATCAGGCAAGACCAAGATAGACAGTTCTCACAAACAATGTAGTGAGATTTCCCCACCAAAAATGGGGGCTGTTTAGTAACCAGCCTGCAAATGCATGGTAAATGTTAGAAAAAACATAGCCGGTGGCCATAATCACAGCAAAAATATTACCATTCGGACAGCTTGAGATGTTCTTCAGAAGTAGTTCTTTCCCATTTGCATCCGAATTAGTTCAGACCATGCATTGTTTTCATACCTTACAGAATCATTTAAAGGAAAGAGAAATACTTACATGATGCAAGTATCAGACAATTTCCATCTACGAAAGGAGTCAGTCACAATGATGATGCAATCCGGGATATGCAAAATCTGGAAAATATTTGTGGTGGAAACACTATTATCAGCAGTAATGTGATGTGACCTTCAGATCACACACAAATCACTCAACTCATGCCTCAAAACTGAACAGCCAATGCTCTGGATACAAGCATCAGGGACAGAAAATAAGGCCTTGGAATTTGTGTTAATCAAGCCAGAATCACAAATATCTAGGAAGTTGAGTGAAAGATAAAGCTAATTAATTTTTTTATCATAAAAAATAATCAATTATCAAAAAAATTCTAGAATCTATATAACAAAAGAAGCCAAGCCATCAATACATGAACTGAGAACATTGGTGAACTGAACTATGACCAATACCCTTTTTATTAGGCCACTCACATTCTTTAGAACTTCTAACTAGCGCTGTCAATGGCCCCAAGACCAGCCCAAATCTACCCAAGTGCAGCTCCAGATTGGCGCTTTTTTCTTTCCCCAATGAATACAGATAAGTTTTTTGCTTCTAAATCAGGCTTTATCAGGCCATATACTGGCCTCCGGAAAGTCTTATCAGGTGGACTCAGATCTAGGTTTCAGCGTTGGTGTTGGACTTGGACTTAGACTCTGGCCCTGCTGTTCTTGTTCAGACCAGATTAGGACCTGTGAAGACCCAGCCTGAATCCAGCCAACTGAAAGCTTTTCTTCTAACCACCCAAATTCCACCAAAACTAAACCCTAAAATATGTTAAACTTAAGCATGATAGGAACCGTGTTACATGCATATAATAGTCTAAAAGACTTGGATAGGATTCACATTTAAGCGTTAAATAAGACTCTAATAAGTAATAACACATACTAGTGTAATAAATTGCGGGTTCCATATTTGAAGTTTAGGTGACAACTTTCTGGAAAAAGAGGGGAATAAAGTCCTTACAAGATTGAACTGCTGCTGCAAAAGACCCTTGCCCTATGTGCATAGCCATGTGCTTATGGCCTCCATGTGACCACACACATGAAACGTAAGATCACGGGACCCTCTCTCTCATGGATTTAAATGGGCCATATAAGTGTCATATTTTTCAAATTAACTTTTATTGGCAGGTATAACATCCAGTGAATGCAAAGTTATCAGACAGTTACATAATTGATTCCATTATAATGGAATAAGATACAGGAAAATGATATGATCACGATCCTGAATACATGTATAAATATAATATGTAAAGAGAGAAGACACTTACTTGATATAGACAACTGACAACATTGGTGCAGTACATAACGGTAAGGAGTAGAAAGAACTGCTTAGCCATGGACTCAAAATTCCAAAATCTGTCCAAGAGAAGCAGGTTTGCCTTATCTAATAGCATATCCTGAATATCCTGCCGCAGTTCCAGGGGATGGAGAGGGAAGTGATGCCCGTGCAGTCCTCTTAACTGTTGGCTTCTGAGGGCTCACTGTTGGTGGCTTTAAACCTGAGTTTCCATAGTTCCTTATGCTTGTGGCTAGTGATAGAGGCATTGATCTAGATGCAGATGAACCAAGTCGGGTTAAAACTATTTGTGCACACTCTTGGTAAAGCCTCTGCCTTCCTCTGTCCAACTGCTCCCTTACTTTTAAAATCGCACTTTCCATCTCAGAGGACAGGGCCAACTTGCTCTCCAGTTTATGCAGCTGCAAGAAAAGGGCGATATAAAGAGTGCTTCAGAGAAATGACTGAAGACTCTTTTCGTTTTTCTTTATATTTTTTTCTTTTTCCTTTTCTTCTTTTTTTCAGAGAGAGATGGAAAAAATTTATTAACATCCAAGAAAGAAATACAATGATAAAAGAAATGAACAAAAAAGATATTTGGCAAAGGAAAAGGTACATAGATGCTATGGACACATCATAATATAATCATTGTTCACAAACCTCAAAGCATCTCTTGTAACACCCCTCTCTAGATGGTCTGGTGCTTCATTAAGATCTCTTGAAACATGCCTATAAATTATCTCCATTTCAGCGCACAACTCCAGTATCTCATTAACCACAATGAAAAATCTCCAACATACTTCCAACATTCCCTCTTCCCAAAATAATACATTTGATATAACTACTTCCATAGTCAGAGGGCCCACTAATGAATGTTTAAGCACCCTTTTTTCCTTCTCTTATCGCCATAGTTTATGTCCTGTACTCCTGTTAGAATCTCACATTCCCATGCATCTTGAGAACTCCATGACTAAATCTCCTTTACCATTTTCAATATGCCTTCAAATCTTGCTTAATTTCCCCCAACCTGGTTTTGGAATTAATGCCATTGATATTCTAGATAAGTGAATATCAGCTCACTTAAGCAAATCTCCCTGACCCACATATCTTCTCAAAAGCTAATTTTGCTTCCATCCTCAACTAAGAATCTTGACCTCTTATTAATAATTATCACCGTTCTTTTTGATAATCTGCCATTTTAAGATGTCTTTTACAACGTAAACCATCTGTTCTACCCCCATTCTCTATTTCCCAAGGCCCTACTCACAATTTTTTTCCCTCTCTATAGAAGCAATAACTTCTTCATAGAGCATCCATTTCCTCTCCAAATCTCCAGACTGTTTTGCTGATAAAGCCCCATTTTTCTTTCAACTTCCCACTCAGGTTCTTCCATTTTGAAGCCAAAGCTTCAACTTATGCCATTCAGTCAAATAATACTTATTACCTCCTTTCCCATCCTATCCATTTGGATCTTGTCAGGCTTTATGGAAACAAATATAAAGATAATAACAAGCAAGGATGGACAATTTTGATTTTATAAGGTAATAAGCCCATTGAATGACACATATGACCTTTTCCACAATGCCACTTTTTTTTACTAGCCTGTAACTGTTTACCTGTTTTTCAATCAATAATGAGACAAGCTCTCGTATTTCATCTTCTTCCTGGTTTGCAAGAAGCTTTGCCTTCACAGCAGCAGCTGAAAGTGCAGTAAGTGCTGCATGCTTTATCCTGTTGGTGTCACGATCATCTCTGCCTTCCAACAAGTTGCATTTCTTTTCATTTTTATTATGTTGAGGTTTTGTATCATTCTCACCTGCATTTCTTTAGATAAAAAAGAACTGAAAAAATTTATACATTTCATTATAAATAATGGTTAAAAAAGTAGGAAACTGCCTTTCTATATGTCTTTCAATCTAAAAAGAAAGATCTCTTGGTCATTACAAAATAAATTTAATGAATCACCCATGCTTGATCAAATGTGTTTGAAAGTAACTATAGACTAGTGCAAACTTCCTTTACTTGGTGCATGTCAAGTACTCACAGAAATGTATCAATATTCACTCATCTCAGCTGAATTGACCTGTCACTCAGTGAGTGAGCCAATGTTTGTGAATTGGGATAGCCAGTTCGGGGCCTTTCTGCACTGGTTTGTTCAAGTCAGAGGTTAACCTGGCAAGTTTTCTATCATGTAATGATCATGAACACAGTCAAGTCACAAACCTCTCACAAACAAGGGGATCATTAGCAGTAGGTGGGTCTTCAAGAAGAAGGCAGTGCCTTGAAGCCAGTTGAATATTGGGAGAATCTTCAGACATAGCTTTCAGTGAACTTTGGGTCCAGGCAGCAGCAGCATCAGGTTCCACCAAACCTGATAAGAACAGTGCCTGCAAAATAATCATTAGTCATATAGCATGTACCAGAAAATATACATATATAGATTATTAGAATTGCCAACTGAATTCAAGGAATCTACGGAGGTCCTCAACTTACCAATGCCATAACCTGGTTATCTGCTTCCAAAAATGAAAATGGTTCCCCTTTGCTTGGCCTATAGCCAACAGCTCGAAATGCAGCCACCAGAGCACTGATGGCAAAATCATCACTAGTGACCTGAGAAACATTTGTTGATACTGCATCTTTTCTCTCAGATGCTGTTGATGGTAACAGCACAGGCTGCTCTCCATTGGCTTCATTTTTTTTCTTTGATGTTTCCACGGCATCTAAAGCTGATAAATTTTCGATAGATAAAACTGGATCCACAATTCGGTGGGAGTTGCCAGCGTTGTTACTGTCTTCACCATCCAAAAAGGAATCTTCAATTGGCATTTGAACAAAGTACAAGATGCACTGCTCTTTTGTTTTTGTGGCAACATGATCAGCAATCTCATTCCAGTCTTCTCCGTAGAGCTCTAAGGCTTCAAGAAGAAGCAGGGTCTCCTGATCTGTCCAATTACCACCACTTGAACCAGGAACCTCAGCATTTTCCATAAGAATGAAATCAGCTGGTACCATCCCAAAACCAAACTTTCCATCATTGTAGCACTCAGAACATAAGTCAAAATCTGCCTGTTCCAAATACAGATCAGCGAGGACAGATCACAAAAATTTATAGATGGGCTATATATTTACCATTCTTGGCATAGTAAACAAAACCTGAATTCAAAAAATATATTATTTGAGTAATAAAAAAGGGGTGACACAAGGGGTATCTGGAGAATTTTCCATAGCAATAAATTGCTACTCCAAGTTAAAGAAAACAAATCCATATATAACTTAAGAGAAAAGTTGGAATATACTTCCATGATTCGATCACAAAACAACCCTGAAATTTATGAGATAGATGTGAATTCATAGTTGCTAGTTGTGACACAACATAGCTTACCAGAAATAAAAATTTTATTGTTTTTTTTTTTATTTATAAAAAAACTTATATTTGTTCGAAATGCTAATGTGAAAAACAAAATACATGATTCAAGGTAGTGATTAATACCGTGTAAAAAGCAAACCAACCTTTGTCTGGCAATGGTAACGTTTTTTCGAGCAGTCAGTGGAGCAAGCGTTGCAATGGTACTCAACAGCAAGGCCGTCGGGACATAACAAATTTTCAGAAATGGGTGATTCTGGAAGCAACTGGATTGGCAAGGTCAGCTCGGATATATTGGTTTCTGAACCTGCTCTTGGACAGAGTTGAACCTCTTGAAAATGATACAGCTTCTCAATCAAAGAAGCTGTTTTAGCAACTTCATCCACGTTGGTAGCATACATGGTGGAATCTAGCAATGGGAACGGTTGGAAATTAATCAAACCCCAGTGATCCAAGAACTCCATCACCTGTTGCCTCGCTTCAGAATTTCCAATTGAGAGCCCCACCAAGTCATTCAGTTCAACCCACGACTGTGGATCCATGTGAAACTTCTTCATGATTGCATTACGCATTTCCATGTATACGTTAGGTGTTAGATCCTCAGACTTCCCATTAAAGAAAGAAGCAAAGGCACGTTCCTCAAGTGAATGGATTCTTGCCCATGAAAACCAACCTGATATTCATTTTAAGAATGGTGAATCTAGTAATGGTTAGCATGCACATTAGGAAAATAACCTATTTATACATTCGTGTGTGCGCGAGCGCATGAATATTTGAATAGATTAGTGGAACAAGATAATTGAAACAAAGAGATTACAAATCTCACGAGTAACATAACATAACTTGTGTCATCAAGTTCATATCATTATTCTAACATAGTAGTATACTAGTATTAGAACTTTCTAAGGCACGTTTGTGTAACGTCAGGAGTCCATAAACTTAATTGCTTTTGATGTTTTTCCTCCCCTAAAAGAATTTGCACAAAAACGAAGGAAGAGGTTTTCTCAGGAAAATCATCCTGCTGTTTTCCTTTCCATTTCCATGGAAAAGCTGTTACACAAAATGCATCAACCAATGCTCATAGCCAAGATGGGACCGCTAACTGTCTTTCCACCAATCAGTCCATACCATACCACTTTTTGATTGACAAGAAGAAAAGAAACTAAAATCAGGTAGAACTCACAAAGTTCATATGCAGCATAACAAAAAAAAATGGCAGAAAAGCAAATTAGGTCTAGAATTACTCGCCAGCAGGGGTTGGAATGACATGCACATTGGCACTGCGTGATCGAGCAGCCTCGAACTCTTCTTCCACAGTTTTCTCCAGAGACCTCCTTTCATCCTCCTCCTCCTCGTCAAATGCTGGAACGGGTTCTACCGCACCGGCACTTGGCTCTTCCTCCAGCTGGTTTTGCGGCGCATGTGGGGATTGGGTGGGTTTTTCCTGCTCCAGGCGCTTGCATGATGAGATGGTGGTGTTGGGAGCCGTTGATTTCCTTTTAGGGTTCGAAGATCTCCTATTCAGAGCTTCGACGGGCTCTGCTGCTGCTTCTGGTGCGTCTCGCATTGGCTTCTACTGCTTCTTCTTTCTGTAGCGGTATTGGTGAGACTGAGGGATTCGGAACAGGGGTTTTCGTAGATTTAGAGCGGGTTCAAGGCTGGGGGTTCTTCTCTCGTGAATTCGCGCCTCATTCGATTGCAGAGCAGGTGAAATGAGCAAGACGGGTGCGTTTATAGTTTCGAACCATGTAGCGAGCGAGCGGACCGCGGGTGATTTTATAAAGGGTAAACTTCAAATAAGGGCTTAACTTTTTACCTTATTTCAAAAAAGGATAAAAGTTTCAAAAAAATTTGGTTTAGTCCTTAAGTTTTCTTGTAAGTTTTTAATTAAGGACATCCGGCCATTTAAAGGCATTTTCTAGCATTTTTTCCTCAATATTTTAAAAATACACAAATTATCTTTCATTTAAAGCTATGACATGGTTTTAGTAGCCCTGAATGTTGTGGGAACACTAGTTGTCCTTGATCACCTTGAGGATATTGGTAAAGGAAATTAGGAGAATATAGAGGAAGTGAAGGAAAGTTTTATTTCAATATAGGGCAATTGAGGTATTCTAAAAAGATATGGAAAAAAATATTGCCGGAAAATAGTTTTAAATTGACGAATGTCCTTAATTGAAAACTTTCTGTAAAACTTAATGGTTAATTTGAAAAGTTCTAAAACTTTTGTCTTTTTTTTAAATAAGATAGAAACTTAAGGATTTTTTTGAAAATTTCCCATTTTATAAACAGTGGGAAAAACGAGCATATATGTGGGGCCACCTTTTTATAATCTCATACTTTATTAGTTTTTTTTTTTTCTATCGGAGAGTCCCAATATTTTTGGGCTAGACTAATCTCTCCGGCTCAGAGCGAAGTCGGGTAGACACCCATGTGGCCCTAAGGTAGTAACACTAATGAACTCCGCATTTGATTCCTGAAAAGAGGAAATTGAGAGGAAATACCAAGACCTTAACTCCGGAAGAAGGATGATCTGGCTGTCTGAACACTCCACCAACCACTTTATGCACTATATTATTAGTTGCATACTCGCATTATGTGGAGCGAACTCAGGATAGAGTAAAGTTTGATAATAATATCACAAAAATTCTACTTGGACAACCTGGATATCCAAAGGATTTGGGCTAAGTGGAACTGGATATCTAACAGTGGGCCATGATCAGATCATTTTGATATTGTTGGAAAAAATCGGGCCCAATAGTTATAAGGGTGTAAATTGGGCCCAGGCCAGTCACAGCCAGCACAAAAAAGACGGGGTCATAGGCCGGCGCAACACATTAGCCGGGACGGGCGGGACCAACATAAACCAAAGTTTGGGTCGTGCTAGGATAAGCAGCGTGGGCCGGCCAGTGCCTTGACAAAACCGTGCTAGGCCAGGGTGCCTGGGCCAAGGTACAACACGATATGGGCTGACACAACATTTTATATGAAAAAAGACATATTTTATATAAATAAAATATAAATCTTAAAATAATTTTTAAAAAATCATTATTTGTAGATTAGCAACAATATTTGTCCATATTTTAAATTATTACTTTCAACTTTATTTTCAAGTTTAGAATCTTAAGTGGCACGGCCCAACCCATATGGGGCATGACCCAGCAAGGCATGACGTGTTGCAGTGTTGGGCCAACGGCATTGCTTAACTGCCCTCAAAGTGGGCCATGCCGTTACACCCCTAACTATGGTTAGATTATTTGATTTGGTGATTTGAGTTATGATCATTATCAATATCTTATGAACCTACGATTCTACAAATCTACGCACAGATCAAACTAATTAAGATTTCACAGCATATGCAATGCACGAGCTACACTTCATGCAATTTAGATAAAGAATTAAGATTATATTACTGTCCAAATTCCAAAAGCATGACCCAGACACCAACATGAGGTTAATGAAATTATGTTTTTCGAATCCATAATAAAATGAATATAATTTCTTCATTCTATACCATATTAGATTAAAATACAATGATCGACAAACCCACAATAGTTCCAATGATGAACAATGGTCTAATTTTGATGACTATAAATTATCCAAGGATATAATAAACTGATAGTAGCTCTAAAGACAAATAGTAGTCTGACCACCTTAATTCAAGACTAACAATCAACTGGCATTTAGATTTAGCTTTTATTTAATTCTTACAATATTTAAATCTATAATTGTTGTATTCCGTAAACATCCAAATGAGCCCTTAAAATATAGAAAACCCTAGATTAACTCTGACATCCTTTGGACCCAAATAGATCACAGGCCTACCTAAAAGGACCAAGCCCAAATCCAACAAGGTGACCCAACTAGCATACTACTATTTAAAATAGAGCCTAGATTTTTATTGGAAAGGAGGGAAAAAAAAAAAAAAAAGACAAAACAAAAGTAGGGGTTAATTAGGGTTTGTACGTGCAATATCCTCAGAGAAAATAGCGGGTAAGAAGAAATATCGGAAAGAAGGAAGACACTCGAGAGCGCTCTTTATCCAATAGATATATCATCAAACCTCCCCACGAATTGATTTCATCTGCCCTCAAAGTGAAACCTTTCTCCATCTCGTACCGATCACATTCTTCTCCTACTTAGATTTCAGTTTTCTTGAACTTCCACTGCACAAATGGTGCCTACGGTGGCATCTTCTACGTCCTTTGGCTTCTCTATTCGTTTTCCAAATCCAGATCTCCCTTCATTCACTGCTTCCAGGTACTCTCTTTTTCCCCCACCTTGGATTTTGATTTTCTTGGATTTTGATTTCCATACATATCAGTCTCAACTGTTTGAAGGGGGGAGAAAAAATTTATGTGTGGGGGGAAATGAAATTCCAAGGAGATTGAACATGTGTAATATTATTCATGTACATGCTTAATCTTATCTTGTCTTCTTATTCTTCTTCCTTTTACATTTATAGACTCTATGTAAGGTCACCTCTTTCGGCCTCTCTCCAATCTCATGGTAAGTTTTCGGACTTCTTTCGGCTTCTCTTCTTGCTGCCTTTTTTCTTTCTTTTGATATCATCAATTTCAGATTAATGTGATGTTAGTTTCTCAATTTGATTGATTTGATGTGTTATTGGTTGGGGTAATTGTATTGCTTTGTTATTTGGTTAGTACCTGAAACAGTGATGGCACAATCAAGGGCAATTCCTAGTATTGACCAAAGATCTGCCTCTTGATTAGCTTTCCTAAAATGTGTGCTTGATGAATGAAGCTGAATTGGAGAAAATGACAGTCAATTCATTCCACATTTACTTCAGGAAGAGGGTAAAACAAAAGATTATCTCGAGAAAGAATTCCCTTTTTTTTCGTAGATTCATCATTGTGAGCACCTTCCTTGTGATTTCCGTCTGGCAAAATGCCTCCGTTTTTGGAGGAGCCAAGCCAATCCGGACAAGAACTAGAAGAGGGAGCAAGGGGAGGAAGTGCGAGATCAGAAAAGAACAATTTGATAGGAAATCCTCCCGATGGCTCTCTTCAATTCTAGATTTGCAAATGTAAGTAAGTGTGCCAAGCTATGATTCATATTCTTCTAACTCCGACAAGCTGCTTCTAAATGGAATAGCCCTTCCGGCCAAAAGAACTCTTAACATTGACTGATAAAGACTCTTTTTCAGACTGATTCCATACAAAGAGCCCCCTAATATTTGCTTCATTTGTTGGTGTTGAATGAGCTTTCTGTATATAACTTTTTTCTTTGTTTCCGTGTTACTTGACCCATTTGGTCTTTTTCTTAGACATGTTCTCCTCTACTTGGGTTCTAAATCAATTGCTTTGGATTCCTTATGTAATGCTGGGCATGGGGCCATTTACCATGAGAGGGCAAGTTATTTGGAGGATGTTGCCACTTGCTATTGCATGGGAAATTTGAAAGAAAGGAACAAAAGAATCTTTGGAGGTCACTGTTCCCTCAGTGATCAAGTTGTGTCAAATTGATTGGGCTGTGCGAACAAAGAATTCAAAGACATGTTGCCTGGATCTCTAATTGGAGAGCTCATATCACAGTTCATGCTAGGCAAGGCTTGATGTCTGTCGATCATCATTGGGCTTTTTGTCCAAGGAAGGGGCGGGGTTGCTTAAGGTTATTGTTGGTGGGTCATTGACAGGATATCCTAGATTGTTAGACATTGGAGGAACTATTAGAGATGCAGGCTTTGTATCAGTCAATCAATCTCTTGGATGGTAAAAGTTGGAGATGCAAGTTGTGCAAAGGTGTTGGCAATTAAAGAAGCCTTGAAGTTGCTTAGAAACATTTTTGGGGACCACTAATAGTGGAAGGTGACTTGATGTGTGATATTTTCTTGGTTGGTAAACAAATTAAAGCCACATGGAGATAACGCTTGTAACTGAGTTATTTGCATGCCATAATCAATGGTGGTGGTCTCTCAGACAGTTTTAGAGAATGTAATATGGATGCTGATTTCTAAGCCAAGGTAAGGGTGTGGAAAGAGTTTTGTTGGGTTGGAAGTACAATTGTTGCATAATCTTGATATTCTCTTTTGCTTATCAGCTTGATGGGTTATATTATAAGTTATATTCATGTTTTTGTTTACTTTCTTTTTTTTTTTTTTTTTTTTGAACCAATGGAGTATTGTTATTTTCTAAAAAGAAGGGTTACATGTTTGTCTTATTTAACTCAAGAGTTTCATTCGAGGCATTGAAATTATGATAGTCAGCCTCGTTATCTTTGCATTCTTTTAGATAATTTTTTTTTTATAACATGCATTCTTTTAGATATTGAGATGCATTTTGCTAATTGTTGCAATGCAATCAGGATTACCTTATGGAACTCATGGTTTATCATTAAGGCATAATGAACAAGTTCATCGACAGAAGGAACAAAGGTATGTTACAACTTTAATACACTCAAACATAGATAGCTGTGTGTGTGTGGGTGGGATGGGGGGAGGGAGATGCTCAGTTGGTACTCCCAACTGCAATGATGGCTTTGTTGTCAAATCTATTTTCTTACTGGTCTGGTTTAGCCCTAAAATAGAATGTTTATCTTTTATTATGAATCCATAGGAAGTACATCGAATTCAATACCAAGTAGAAGTACTTAGATTGAATACCTAGAAATTCATAGTAGACGTGGTTCTCTTTTTGGGGCTCTCTTCAGACTGTCAGCAATTATGGTAGTGTGGAGGATTCGTCATGGATGAAAGGAAGAGCACATGGAGACAACGTATCAAAGATTATAATTGACTAAAAAGCTCATGCATACATGGCTATCATTTTACATTTTTTATTTTATTTTTAAAGGAAACTTAGAATGATGCTAAATTCCTTGATAATACATTTGATCGAATCATTTAACTTTGACAAACTCAACAATTTAATATAAAATAGTGATAGTGGACCCATCTGACTTTTGGATCCACTACATACCCTTATATTGTGCACTATTTTTTTTTTTTTTTTGAGTTACTAAAATTAACACTGGGATGGCTGTGAACCACTGCATATAATTGAAGTATTATCTTTTCTGGCCCATTATGTGCTCTCCACGACCATGCTTTTAAACCATGCTCCCAACCCCCTTTCCCTATATTTATTTACATTTAATTTCCTCCCTTGTGCACCTCCCTCATCCCAAAACTTCCGTCAGCACCTTCTTAACATGGACAGATTATTCTCACCAATCCTTTCCAAGCCAAGGACCCCTCTCTCTTCTATTTAGAAATTTCCTCCCAATCGGCGTCATGGACTTTTCCCTTTTGCTACTTATCTTGTCTTAGGAGGTATCGTTGTAGGTTCTTAAAAGCCTATCTCTTCTGACACTGGAATCTAAAAGGAGTTACAAATAGTGTGCTTGGAAGATTAGCCAAGGATGACTTAATAAAAAAATACACTCACCAATGATAAATATCTTCTTTTCCAAGTAGCCAATTCATTCTCTACCTTTTCAGCTACACGAACCTACATAGCTTGCAATCTAGGATTCCCACTCAAAACACTTGCCTTGCCTGTTTTTTTTTTCTTTTTCTTATTATGCCCATTGGATCTACAATGTGTATTTATGGCACGGACGTAAGGACATGGTTGTGTTGGGGATCAAACATAGCTTGCAATCTAGGATTCCCACTCAATACACTTGTGTTGCCCCCTTTTGCCCTTTAATATGCCCATTGGAACTACAACTGGGTATTCATGGCATGGACGCAAGGACATGTTTGTGTGCAGGATCAAAATCTTTTCCATGACATCTGCATGATGTCATGGAAAAGATATGGTGGAATTATAGATTCTCCTGTTGTATGACTATCATGCTCCTATTGTATCATAGCATTTATATGTGTAATCCAGATATGGTGGAATTATAGAAGCAAGGAAGGGGAATCCACCTATAATGCCATCTGTGTTGACTCCTGGAGGGCCATTAGATCTTTCATCAGTTCTATTCCGCAACCGTATAATCTTCATCGGACAGCCAGTTAACTCGCAAGTGGCACAACGGGTTATATCACAGCTTCTGACACTCACAGCTATTGATGAGGACGCCGATATTCTGGTATGGTCTTATTTCAAATTATCGTTGAAATTTGTGTTACTCTGGATTATATTGAAGAATACTCTTCTTGGTAACTTATCTAGTGATTTGTTGTTAAAAGCTTAGTGGTGCTTTCTGTTATTTATTCTTGTATTTGTCCTTTCGCAGATGTACCTGAACTGCCCTGGTGGAAGCACCTATTCTATCTTGGCAATATATGACTGTATGTCTTGGGTAAGGTTGATCAATTGGACTTGGCGCTCTATGTTTTACATAATCTTAAATTAGATGTAATTAGTACAAATTATCCATGTCCCATCAGAAATTTGAAACACTTCCATTTCTTAAATTATTTCTTGAACTTATTAAAGTTAGAAACGATACTTATTGTTGTAGATCTTGTTCTTGATTTAACCAGTGGATAAATTTTGGGGTATTTTGTCTCCTTGCATTCTCTGTGGGAGATTTTAAAATCTCATCAAAAGAAAAATTTTTAAGAAATAGAAAAATAAATTAGAAAACATAATAAAATGTTATATAAGCTTTGAACAGGGGCAGAGCCTAGTGGGGGGCAAGGGTCCAACCCCTCCCGGGTAAAAAAGGTAGACGTCTTACATAATCGCCCCTTCAAATTTTTTATTTCACACAGCAGCCACAAGGAAAATCTTCTCCTTTGTGTTGGTTTTATACATAGATATTGACATATTCATCATAAAACTATTGTGACATTTTAGTTTTTACGGTTATTTGGTAATATATGTCATAATTTCAGGATTATTTTGGTTCAATTTTTTTTTATCATTCTGTACTTCTAAAATATTAGAGATATTATTATTGTGACATGAGCTGCGTTCCACATGATTCATTGTGCTCAACTGAATGCATGCAGCTGCTTTCATCTGCATGTTATGACCTCATACATGTGCAACAATGTGTTACTTGATGATTTGGACTACATCAGAGTTTGACTTGGCTGATGGGGCCCGTTGGCTACTTGAAATTACCATGCATCCTTTTGTTTATAATTATTAAGCAGTGGTTAAGAAAGTTGTTCATGTTATTTCTTAATGCATGCAATCAAGTTGAGATGACTTTCAATGATGAGTTGGATCATAGATGTGAGTAAATTAATTTTCGGTTTGTTATCCAATAATATGCTCTGCGATTCAGAGCCTGACTTGGTAACATATACTGCTCACATCATCATATGGTACTGACTTGACATTTAAGGTAGCTTTAAACTACAAACTGTTTTCATAGGTTCTTCAACATACTATTATGCATAGTATCTAGTATGTATGATAATGATAAAGCATTTGTGGGCTTCCAAAATGTTTAGATAAAGCCAAAGGTAGGCACTGTATGTTTCGGATTAGCTGCTAGCCAAGGTGCACTTCTTCTTGCTGGCGGAGAAAAAGGAATGCGCTATGCAATGCCAAATGCTCGCATCATGATACATCAACCTCAGAGTGGATGTGGGGTATGTTCTACATTTTGCTGCACATAGTTTGACAGCTTAAAATCTGCATGCAAAGTACCTTCCTGACAAGTCACTGTTTGTTGTACTAGAAGCTATTGTTTTACATAATTCCATTTTGCAGGGTCATGTCGAGGATGTGAGGCGCCAAGTCAATGAAGCTGTTCAATCTCGTCATGTAAGTTTCTCCATCTCAAGAATATTACTTGCATGGTCTAATTGCATGATGTAAAATACTTTGGTTCCTTCTTTATTATTTTATTTTATTTTATTTTTATAAGGGAAGGTATGATCCATTGGCAAATCTTGACAACGTGGTCCACATGGTTCCATTTCACAAGGAAAGGTTTGATCCAATGGCACACCTTGACAATAAGTAGGTCCTACAGTGCAAATATTCAATGGGATATGACTACTTACACTATTCCAACAGGGGTCCACCTGTCATGATTTGAAGCTGTTGAATCAAATGTGAACTGATATAACCCAATTTCAATGTTCTCCGAAGATGAGTTTGTTGACACTATCCTATACAGAGGGCCACCTTTCATGATTCGGAGCTGTTGGATCAAGTCTGAATTGACGTAGGCATGAGAAAGGGCCCACTAAGCAATAAAGAGGGTCACCTGTTGCTATTCTTCAAAGAGGGTTAATGTCTGAAAATCTGAGTTCATTGCAGCGTAAAACAGTTGAAGATAAATGAAAATACAAATAGTGTCCTATAGATAAGAGATGGGAAAGTCAATTGTAGATGCATAGGGAGCTAGGAATTTGTGAGAAACTATAGACAGATCTATCATCGTTCATCTGGTTTCCTCCACTTCTCATAGTTTCACTCATGAAATCATATCAATCACATGATGCTAAGAAACTAGATGTTTGTCCCATTCATATGCTTTCATGCATGAAAATCTCCCCCTCACATTACCAGTAACTCTGTTAAACTGTTTGTATTAGGTGACATCTATTGCACATCATGGCTATAAGATCTTAACCATTCGTCTTATACACAGTGGCAATTATCACTTAAAAAAAAGCGCAAAAACACACTGATTAGTGGAGCTTTGGTTATGTTTTGTCAACCATCTATTTTATTTCTCAGAAATCCTCCAATTAACTGTTATTGGTTTTCTGACCATTGTGTTACACTTTGTTCCATTGAAGTAAATCTATTAGACACTCTGTATTCTTGTATGTCTGTCTTTGCATATATGGAAAAGTTGCCAGTAGTTTGGGGAATATAGAACTATCCAATGCTCTTGTCTTGATTCTTAACCTACCACCATTGGATTCTAAGGCAAGTTGAAATGGGTGAACTCTAATTTTGAAATTGCGAACATTAAATTAAATGTTGAGCCATTAATTGACTAGAGAGTGTTGAAGACTTGAAGATGTTCAAAATTGAAAGGATGATGGATGGCTCTTAACTTTACTATTTCCATTTATTCAGTACCAGTGGAAATGTCTTGTGCAGGATTGAGATCTGAGTTTGTTAACTTTCAAACCTTTTCTTCACCTATATACATGATATTTATTGCAGAAAATCGACAAGATGTATGCTGCTTTCACTGGTCAGCCTCTTGAGAAAGTGCAAGAGTACACCGAAAGGGATCGTTTCTTCTCCACTTCTGAGGTATCTGTCCCCAGATCATAACTTTGCATGTCCTGAAACAAGTAATGTTTATAGCTGACGTTAAATTCTCATGCATGTTCTGCCATTCAGGCTTTGGAGTTTGGACTCATTGATGGGGTGCTGGAAACCTTGTACTAAAAGTTTTCCATGGGAGGGGCAGAAGGTATTCCGGTTTCTTTTTCATAGAAATGCAGATTGCACACATGAAATCATAATCGAGCGGCTCAATATTCTATTACCTGCTGAGCTGAATTGTCAGAAAAGGAGAAGGTTGAGTCCCTATGCTGGATTGGATATCTCATATTCAGTTACTTCAACAGTGGGTACCTTCCGGGCTCTTCCAGGTTCTTGTGGCAGATTTCAGCTACTGTAATTTTAATGCTTTAAAGGATGTACAATGGAGTTACATATATCATACATTATTTTCGAATCACCAATCCTTATTTTAAAACCCAATTGGTGATAGGTGATATGCTTTTCTTCCCTCTGGCTTTTGATTTGAGTGCGATATTGTAGAGTGCTTAAACAGGTAACCTAGCAATGGAAATCCAGACAGCAAAGAAGGGGAAAAGTCTAGAGAAGATTTCCAGAGTAAGGTTGCACTCTGCAGTTTCAAGCTAAAATTAGCTGGTAAGAAGCACTTATGTAATGATTGGTCTAATTCAACCTTTGGGCACTATTGTTAGTAAGGATTAAAATGGAAGGTTGAATATGAGTTGAAAGATGCATAAAAGTCGTGGCTTTAATGTTGATGGCAGCTCAATAAAGAATGTGTTATAGTTGGGAAAGTGGATGTGTTTGGAATTTGGATGAGATAGGGAATGTGTTAAGAGACCTTGAGGGATTTGCTTTGGTTTGTGATGACGTTAGAATAACTTAATGGTGTGGATCTGTCTGAAAGCTGCCTCAAAAATGTTATCTTTTTGACATAATCATTTCATTCAACCCCTTTATGATAATTTAAGCTAAAGCCTAGGAGATATGTTGCAATTTTCCTAAAATAAAGAGTGAGAGGACAATCCAGATGTTCTTGCTGTAAACTACCTCTGATGTCACGCCTCCTTAGTTTTAAAGGCAGTGAAAGACGATTGTCCAACTGATAGATTGTTGAAATCAGAATATCTAATTCAATCCAGTCCATCCAAAAATCTGCATGGAGTCCACTAGATGAATGATTGCGAGCGTTCTCTCTCCTGTCCATCTACAAGGGGCCACACTCCACATTGGTCTATTAGATCTTATCCATATACTAGATCTTCCCACCATTCCCATGTTCGAGCTGATTGCTCCCCACAAGATGAAATTTCCACTCATCCATCCATATCGCTATCTGCATGCCCATGGCTGATTATGGTGTTCATGAATTGGTGCTTCAATTGAAAGTTAAAATAATGAGCATCTGGGGTGGTTTCCCCTTGGAAGTTGCTGCATCTTACAACGTGCATTTTCTGTTCAATCTTGAGGGAGCAACTTAGGCCAGTCTCAACTTGAACCAGGCTGACGAAACCCAAGCAAGACCCCACCACAGATTGGGCCCAGCATGAATTTGAGTAGGTCTGGTATAGTTAAATTGAAACTGAGTGATATATTTTTAAAATATAAATGTAAATTAGGGAACAATATCTCTTGGTTCAACTTTGTTGTAGCCAAAATGAAGAAAAACAAATTACATATTGCTCATTCAATAACTACACTGAAAACCTCTGGACATAGAAAAGCACGAAGTGGTTGCCATTTAAAGACTCAAGCTCGGATGACTCTGTTAAAACTCAGTCGATTGAGCCTACATTTGGTTCAGAATTGGCTCAAGCACAGTGGAACCCCGTTGATTAAGCCTGTATTTGGTTAAGAATTGGCTTGAGTACAGTAGAACCACGACTTATGGACCCCATATCTGATTAGTCCTCCTCAACCCCTCAAAGCATACGCTGTCATTGGACTGGATCACAAAAAAACTTGTAGCTACAGATCATGCCTTTTAATTATGAGATATGAATAAAGAGCTGATTTTTCACCCAGCACTTTGCACTGATTCGTAATGAGATTTCTGACCCTACCTGTGATGATTAGCCTCTGCTTAATGGTGAGCCCTGCGGCGCCAACATCGGTATTAATAGCTTGGGGGATGTAATCCGTATGAATGGGGATTGGGGACTGCCCATAGGAAAGAACGGCCAATAATACTCAGGCAGACTGAAGTATTTACCAGCACTGTGTGGATTTCTATTCTCAGAGGAGAGAGTGATTATGCATTTTTTTCCCCTGAGAGAAATCAAAATCATCTCTATCAACAAAAATCAGTTCATTTTCTCTTTTTCAAATAAAATAAAATAAAATAAAATTATACCAAACAACAGAACAGTACAGTACATGAAAAAAAATCTGAACAATCTCTCTTTACCACAATCCTCTTCTTTTTTTTCTTTTTTGGTTGAATCCTCTTGGAGTACAAAAAAAGCACACCTAGAACCTAAAGTTCCTTAAACCTGGAGTGCAATAGAAAGAAAGCAATAACAAGATCGGGGAAATGGATCCCCTGTTTGGTCCAAACAAGTTTCCAGGGGGTGCCACATGGGGTTGAGATGTCACATCTCACCTCTTTTAAAAAAAATAAATAGAAAACACCTCTTAAAAAAAATTCATCTCTCATGTGGCACCCCTGACTGGTCCAAACCGACCGGGGGTGTGGGCCTGAGGGGGGTAGTAATTGTGGTGTGTGCGCGCGAGAAAAGAGTGGCAAGTGCATATGCGCGCGTTATGCATGATTGCATTGGTTGGGTGGAGGAGAATACTCCAAGTTGCCATCATGTGGTACCCACTCTGTTGGATCCATGTGGCGGTTGTTGGGTTGAAGGATAGGGGCATAGGGGGGGTCCATGCTACCTTCTTCTTTGGTGGAGTGTGGGACCCACCTCTGGATCAATCAAATTTCACTCCCAGGATTGATAAAGTGATGGATTAATGCATGAAGTACATGATTAATTGATTATATTTTCAACCCAGATCATTTCAACAGTGAATGTCAATCTAATTTTAGTGAAGTTTGAAGCACTCAATCTGAGCAATTTAGAACAAACAAAGGTAAGGCCCGGATAAATTTAATTAAAAATTATTTTGTAGCCGCTGTCAGGAGGCACCATACTGGGTGGTAGCATTGGAGTAATGAATAATAAAACAATTTCGGTCCTGCCTGACGATGCTATCTGTTGCTTCTACCTCGCACAGTCACAGACCACCAGGAAAGCATGCTTCCCACCGCAAGACTGTCCTTTCCATTGAATATCACTATGATATTCAATGGAAACCATATGGGTTGGCCAAAATTCTGGCCAAAAAGTTTGTCCAAGTAGACTTTTTGTTTAGCCGATACGTTTTGACAGCACATCATCCACTCCTTTTATGAAGGGAAATGCTACATGGCCCGAAAATGGGGACCGGGTGCTGGCCCGGTCCCCATTTTCGGGCCGACTAGACTTTTCGTTTTATGAATTATGATCTTTACCTTTCTGGTGCCAACCTTTCTATTGCTACTAATCAAATGCTTACAAAAGCTCATCAAAGCAAAATCATCATTGTACTAAGGAAACACCAATCAAGTCAGAAGGATACTTTCGGTAGTTCTTTATGAGACTGGAGGCTTCTCAGTGGGGCGGCTTCGAGAGGCTCCAAGAAAAATAAATGCAAACCCCTTCAAAGCTTTAAACTTGGGGGCTCCAAGAAAAATAAATGCAAACCCCTTCAAAGCTTTAAACCTTTAAACTTGGGGGCTGTTAGTTGAGAGAGAGAGAGAGAGAGAGAGAGAGAGAGAGAGACTACTAACTGATTTCACAGGAAGACATCTAAAGACACTCAAAACCCCAATTTGCCAAAATGACATGCATACACCTTAGATGTGTCATCTGATCTATTCTGCTCTGCAACTTGCTTCCATCAGCAGGTATTAATCACATTCAAGGAAATAGCAAATAAGAAGCTTAAGAGACGAGATAAAATTACTATATTATCTTTGGTTTTCCGGGACATTGGAGTATATAGATTTAGATTTAACATTAACACTACTTTGAAGCGAATGCCCATTGCCATAATAAAATAGGCTTTAAAAAGTTACAGTAAAAGAAAATGAAGAAAAGGGAACTGTTCGATGTGTGTTGGTATTCTGCATATAGATGTACTAATTACCCTTGCAAACTTAGCACATGAAAAATGATGAGAAACCATGGGCGAAATGACTATTTAAGAGGGCATGTGGGGACATATCACCAGTCACCGACGACTCTCTACCATCAATGCCATCGCCTTTCTTGCTTCTTCATCTTTGGACATCTCTTTGGCAATCTGACATGATCATAGAAAACAAATCTATTACACTATGCAGGTCAAATGTAAAACACATTTTATTGCTTAAAATAGAGTGAGGTCAAATTCATCACAAGAGTATCACCGCTGGAATGAAAAAAATGTCGAAAATAAAATAAGATATACACGTGTGAAACCCCTTGGTTTCAAAAAATTTAGTTATAGCATCCATGTGGATATTTGAACCAGATGCAGGAGATGGGAAGTGAGAAATGTATGCAGTAACAAGCTATGACTTCGAGTTCAGTAATTGGTACAGTTTGGTTTTTTTTTTTTTTTCCCTTCCCCCTTTTTAAAGTTGTTTTGGGTATTTGAAAGCTAATTCAAATTTACCTTTTGAATGGAATCAAATTCCCAGGAATTCTTTAAAACGTATTCATAAAAGTGGCTAAAACTGAAGTAACAAAGGTGAAGATTCATCAATGGCAATCCAATTATCACTACTTTAATGGAAATTGAATGAGAGATGGAAAATGAATACCTAGCCATCACCCTTTAAATCAAATCTTAGTAAATCCAGGGTTCATCTACATCTCCACCTTATATCCTTCACCCCTCACCTTTTTAATCATGATTTGTTGAAACCCATTTACCATGAATTACTAGGAATTCATGTCCATGCAAACAAACCGGCCATTTAGGAAAAAGAATCCCATGTCGGTTATACCTTAAAGTTTTTAGTGGATGCAATTATTTAATATAGGGATGAGATCCAAACACCATCAACCAAAATTGAAATTAATTGATCTAAGCATTTCCAACTGAATTAATCTAGCAAGAGCAATCAAGTGAAGATAAATAAAACCTTGGTTGGATTTCTTTCTCAACCATCAATGATCTTCCCTCAAAAGTCCTGTATCATGTGTACAGTGGCCCCAAAAGTGAATTTATGAATTGTCCCACATGATGCTTGGCATGGATCTCTTACCAATGAGGCATGCTATTAGAAAAGAATTGATAAAATAATAAATAAATAAAAAACCTTGCAAGTTTTAGGGTAAAAAAGTTCAATCAATCATAAAAGTTGATGCTCACTCAGGCATCTAGATTCTGCAAACTATTCCCATGACTCCTTAATACTGTAGTTGGAAAACACAGTTTCAGACCATGGCCAGAAACATCATTTAAGGGCCAAGACAGTGCGTCCTGACACCAATTTTAATTAGATATTCTAGGAGTTAAGAGACTTAGAACCTCCATTCATAAGGGTTTTTTTGTAGCATTTTCTTATCTAAATTAAATCTTCCATATAATGAAGCTCAATCATATTCAATGTTATGGACTGTAAAAGTAACACTACAGTAAGAATGACCACAGTAACTGGTAATAAATCAGGCAAATAGTTATGCAATTTCCTATATTTAAACCATGCTCGATGCCAAATCTCTAAGGGCTTGTTTGTTTGCATGGAATTGAATTCCAAGGAATTCATAGTAAAATGGCTTTCAATTATTAAAGACGCGAGGGTGAAGGATATAAGGTGGAGATGTAGATGGGACCATGATATTAAAACTTGGCCAAGTCGACCACGGGTGACTTGACTCACATTTGGTCAGGTCAGTTCCACGCTTCGACTCCAACTCAAATTTAATTTAAACTTGACATTGGGCCAGTCAAAGTGGAACCCCACTACACTAATACGTGACTTGCGAGTCACAAGCCACTTAAACTCTTGCTCCTTATAACAACAGGAGTATGGTTTTACTCATCCTCCCTGAGGGTAGTAGCTTGTGTGAGGCCAGTCTTCCATTGTGCTTCACTTTGAAATGCACTGCCAAGCTCACATCTGAAATCAAACCCTGAGCCCCTTGCCCTCCCAGACAAAGCCTTCTTTCTCCTCGCTTCCTCCTTTTCCATCTTCCTTCATTTACTTTCTCCAATACCATTTGTTGAGAGTTTCTTCAATCCTCCAATTCTTCCTAATGAGTTGAAGAGCTGTGTGGAGTCTCTGCTGCTTCTTCACAGCACCACCGCCTCAGAGGTTCTCACCTCGATGCTGCAATTTATCCCTAGCTTTCCAACTCTATTTTTTGCCGTCCTCCATTTTTCCAACATGGAACAGAAATTTCCTTATTTTTATTTTATGAGGAGGTGGGTTGGGGGGTGTCAAAAGTGACTCGGGGCGACTTGGTCCGATCAACTCAAGGGGGGCCAAGAAAAGTTTTCTCAACAAAATTTTGAGATTTTCTTATTCATGCGGCATGTGCTTTCTTATGGTTTTTAATTTTCTTATTTGTGTCCATCTTGTTCTTCAATTCAGAAGGCTTGAAATGCCTTCATCTAGGCCTTCGGAATCCCTTGCTTTCAAATAATTCTAAATTCATTTCAGCTCTGAAATCATCTGACTTTAATAGATCAATGCCCGTTCAAATCACTTTCTTTTCCTAGGCATGTTTGTGAATTCTGAGAATTTTGAATTAAGGGGAAATTTTGTAGGAAAAAAAAAAGTTTCAGTTGGGCTAGCTATGAGTTGTCATTGAGGAATTTCTTACTACAATATAAATTTGTATTGGGGTAGACACGAGTTGTAGTTTCCCACAGATTTTTTTTTTTTTTTTTGGGAGCTTTGTAATTCAAGATTTTTGATTTGTAGATATGAATTGTTGTTTCTTCGCATCGAAATTGAATCAAATTCTATAAAACCCACAAATTAAAACTCTCAAATTACCCAAAAAAAAAAATTGTAACAACCAACAACAACCCACTACAAGTTTATATGATTTAGTAAGAAATTCCTCCTTGTGAAATCAAACAAATAACAATTCACACATACCCCAAAACAAAACTTACTATATTTACAGATTTACTTCTTTCCTGCAAAAATTCTCTTTCTTTTACAATCACCTAAAAGCAAGTGATTGAATCACTCACCAAAGAAAACAAAGACAGGGCAAAACAGACATTCATTCATTCTATCAAAATCCTATCCAAACACAATGACATTGCAGAAAAAGAAGATGAAGAGAGAAACAGATCTGCTACCCTTGTTGATTGCCTGGGAGGCGGTTCGAGATCGATCATCCGCATCGACATCTTCGCAATCTCCGCAACAGCAGCATCTCGAACGTCGGCAGCATCACTTGCCAGCTCCTCATACGCAGCCTCGAACGCCTCCTGCCAGAACCTCGGCAGCCGAATCCGACGGCTGTGCGTGTACACATCCCACATATGCCTCACCACCTTCTCCCTCTCCTCCATTTCCTGCACCACCATCATCAATCACATCCATAATCTGATCCAATCGAAATCATCCAAAAATCAAAAGATCGAGCGAGAGAGAGAGAGAGAGAGATTGATACCAGGACGTCGAGATCGTCGCGGATCGGGGCGTCGATGTCGTCGGAGAGGCGGTTGAGGTTGCCGGCGGACCATTTGAGAGTGACGGTGCCGGTGAACATTGACCAGAAGGCGAGGAGGAGGATGGCGGCGAGTGCCCAGATCTTGTACCGTCCTCGGCCGAACAGAGCTGCGTCCGCCGCGGCTGAGTCTTTCTTCGTCGTCGGTAGATCGTCATCTTTCATTTCCCTTCAAGAAGAAGAAGAAGCAGAAGAAGAAGAAGATTGGATGGATTGATAGCGGAGATTACAGACGTTATGACGGAGGGAGAGGGGTAGTTTGGGGATTTTGGTTTTATTTCACCGCTCTGCCGCGGAGAGAGAGAGAGAGTGACTGAGATTTTGGAGGGGAAGCGAAGAGGAGCGAGAGGCGTGGGCTGTGGCCCTGTGGGGGAATTTTGTCATCGTAGACCGGTTCAGTAGTTTGCGGGTGCACCTGATTCGTAGTTCACGGTCCTGACGACTAGTTGTCGCGCAGGAACTGGTGTCCAGTTCGTGATAGTTATGGTGCGTGTGGGCCCTCTTTGAAGGTTGTTTGCTGTAGGGCATGGTACGGTGGAATATATTTTTCTATACACCACGCGACCCACTTCTTCAAAATCCAAGTTATTCTTAATCTTTGACACCCATTATCTTCGACGTACCTAAATTTAAAAATCGAAGCCAAACTATTAGATTGATCACACGTAAAGAAAAAGCCCCTTTCATTCTATTCATCACTTGTTTCAAATGTGATTAAGTTAGATGGTGGCCATCTTACATAATAATCTATACGTTGATCACTACCTAGGTTGTTGGGGCTGATAATCAACTCGGATTTTGAAAATGTGGATCCTAACATGTATTGAAGAGGGGCGCTGGATCATACTATGATCCAGCGACGTTGTACCATAAGTCTATAATCAGATTGGATTCATTGGAATGAAGATGGAGTGAAAATCACAAGACGTTGTCGGTGGAGGATCTGAGACGTTGGTTTTATAGTTGCCCCATCCGGTGCATTTCCTTCCATTTCTCTACTTAAAAGGCCATGAATAAAAAATAACTACTCAATTTTTGGACCATCCTACACACTCTTCTTTTAGAAAAAGTCTACAGACCCCGGGGATTTGGACCCCGGAGGGAGCCCGACTCCCCTGGGGTCCGTTGGATCCCAGGAGTCGGGCTCCCTCCGGGGTCCAAATCCCGGGGTCTGTAGACCCCTTGCTTCTTTTAACTCCGCTATTTGCTCACCTATTGATAGTAGGTAGTAATATAGTTGAATGTCATCTCAATTAGTGACATATCTTCAAAGAAGCTCATCTCACAGTAAAATTACGGAATGACTCATGATATGATTAGGGCAATCTTATGTATAGTTTAAATATATATATCTTAGTTTCGTTATAAGTTAGTTACGGTAATACCAACTTCTATTAAAATGAAATTTGACAATATATGACTGAAAGTGATGACAATCAACTTGAACAGCTCCACAACATGCCTTCTTGCAATTATTCTACTAAAGTTTCCTTTCACCCCTTCCAATCCAACCATAGATTAGAAGGCAAACAGGTTTAGGATATGATACAAGAAGCCTACCTTGTTATTTGTTAGGGATGTAAATGAAATCCTGATTCTCCGATTACTGGGATGTTCCGACCCTTTTCAAATCTAGTTTGGGTCCTTATCTATGCCTCGATAAGTAAATGAGTCCGATTCCTATTTTTGACATGTGGGTTAAATGGATTTGTATATAGTTCCACCTTGGTTTGGACCCGTATACCCAAGACACAATATATTACCTTAGTTTTTTAGAATCTCTCCTAAAAAATGTTTTTTTTTCTCCTATACCATTCTCTACCTAGATCTGGACCTGGATCCAGACCCGTTCCATATGATGTTCTAGTTCCAATTTCGGTTATATCTTCTCATTAACAATTCCAGTTCTGAAACAGTTTCACCTTTTCATTAACGGTTCGGATTCTGGACCGGACCGAAATTGACCCATTTCCATCCCTATGCCTTGTGACAGGATTATTAGGAATTTAGAATACCTGGTACCAAATTTGCCCCGTGACAGTTGCATAATAATGTGATCCTACTTTCGGTTTAAATATCAAATAATACCCCTGAGAAAAAAAATCTCTGTTTTGTGAAGTTCGTTTTATTATTAAATAATATAAGCAGGAGAAGTTGATTGAGGACCTGAACTTGCCCTTGACCCATCATATGGAGGTGAGTCTGGGTGGGTAACCTGGTCTGGTCAACCTATTGATTCCCATCAATAGATATGAAGAATGCACTACAAGACCCATTTTGCCTATTTAAGGTATATATCCCGTCTTGGGTGGGGTTCACCATGATGCATGCATATAATAGAACTAATGGGGATGAAGGGTATAATCCCATGCAAACTAATGCACCATCTCTATTGCTCTTTTTTTTTTTAATGAAAAAAATTAAGAAAAATATTTTACACAGTTCACGATTGTGGATTGGAAGAAACACTATATCTATGTTTCTATAAATTAGGGCATCTGAACTCATGATTTTAGGGCTTTAAGAGGTTTCTTAGGTGCACATTTTATCATGAATCAATCCGAAGGAGAATAGATATATAATGGTGAGATCACTGTCAATTCGGAAGCGTGCAAGAGGTTAGATTTTAATTGAGGTTATATAAGACGACAATAACTCCAAAAAAAAAAAGTCAAATATGAAATAAGCAAGGGTTTTTCTTTTCTTTTCTTTTTGTCTGTTAGCATTTTTTTTTTTTTTTTGAGTTTTATCCTATATAGGAACTAAGTATGCTACAAATGAGTCGTGTCAATCCTTGTACCACAAATTTAAGACCCAATTGGTGAGTTCGGCTATGCAAGTTTGTCTCCCCAGTTCCCACCCATTCTCTTATTATTATAACTGTTGTTGTTTTTATTGTTACTGCTGAAATTAATTTCTAAACAATTAATCTAGTCTAGGTCCCTGAAAGTTTTCCTTGAACGTTTTAGAACATATATAATATAAATTGGTTATTGTGCATATGTGCTCCGCATATTTTCCATATGCACATGAGAGAGGAAACATTCATTCATTCATATCCTGCTCATACGATATCGAAATGCTCTCTATAAATGTATATTGCTTTATTTATTTTCTTTTTTGTAAGAAAGATCAACCCACCAAAGAAAAGAAGAATGTGCTGCACAAAAAATCAAAATACTTTTCCTCTCACAAACAACCTTACAGTAATTACTTATGACATGATGATTTTTTTTTTAAAGTTTGGTGGACGTACATTCGGTGTCTTTCCCATATATATATATGCGGGGTATTCAAGTGAGGGATTCCCTCACCATGTGTGGTGAATGACTCTTTTTTTTAGAGGTTTCAAGTACAAAATGGTGTACTCCCTTCAAGTACAAAAACCCTTTTGTACTTAAAACCTCTCCAAAAAGTGGAGTCCCTCACTACACATGATGAGGAAATCTCTCACTTATATTATATATATATATATGAACAATTATTTTTTAATTGGTCACATGAAATTCATTCAAAATAGGAAGACGTGCGAACTAAGAAAACAATAAAAGATCGACTTACAAAAAACTAACACCACCAAAATAGGAAGAAGTGAAAACTAAGAAACAATAAAACATCAACATACAAAAACTTAAAACAGTACTATCCAGCGAAATATAAAATTTTGAGAAATCAAGTTCTGTACCAATGCCTCATTTTTCTGCCTCCTTTCCCCACAAGTTTCTAGAACCCAAAAAACACTGTCGTTTCACACCACAGTCAGATCTCTTCTAACATAGAAGCAGTCCATCTGTCCATGCCTCACTTTGCTTTCTCCTGTTCCCCTTCTGAATATATATATATATATATATATATATATATTTTTTTTTTTTCAGGCCATGCCCCAAAACTACAATTGATTTTGTGGTTTATAGAATCCATGACATACATTTTCCATAGATTTTCTAGTTTAGATTGTATCCATGACATGCATTTTCCATAGATTTTCGAGTTTAGATTGTGCACGTGGTGCGGAGTGCGTGTCATACTTTTTACTAAACACATTTAACATTTTTAACTAATAAGTCCTTCTTGAACAACATCTAGATGTCTTATTATCTTTTACCGTATTGTTTTGAGTGCTCTGTGCATGTATATACAAACGCTAGCGAAATAGGCCTGTGCCCAACATTGGCCATAAAAGAGAATTACATTTTAAAATAGAAGCACTTAAATGCATAGTCAAAAAATAATAACAGCATAGCAAATTGAAAAGCCCAATAAACTCCATATGTGCAATTGTATTAAAAAGTAAGCTTAATTTTACTCGTCCTGGCTTCCCAGCTTGGGCCGTAATTATAAAAGCTGAAGAAAAGTTAATTGTAGAATATACAAGTATTCCAAAAAAAGTTATTATACAACATATATGAATATTGTCCCGTGTATTTTATTAGAAAATGTATCAGATTTAATTTTATAATAATTTTAATTTAAAATAATGGTAATGTTATAGTTTTTTTTTAATGTAAGATACCAACTCATCCAAGGGCTAATTGATGTGTGCAATAACTAAAATTAACAATAAAAAAAGAGCAGTAAAAGAAATTAAGGGCTCGTTTGGATGTTTATAAAATACAATATTTACAGATTCAAATATTGCAATAATAAAATAAAAAAAGGCTACACATGACAATGTAGAATAGAAAGAAAACCAATTCTATTGTCTTCCATTGTCGTCGTTGATGATCATTCATCAAGATTATGTGTATTCACAAATAGAAGCCAGTATCGAGATTATATGTGATCATTCACCTAGTCCCTGCCGGATTGTATTATAAATAGGTGGGCCCCATGCTATGCTAAATACATCCCTACTCCAAGAAAATCTCTCATATTATGCTAAATACATGCCGACTCTACCTGAGCCAATTTTTTTCATCCAACTAAGTATCACAAGTTTTCCAACATTGCTTTGTGGTAGCCTCATAGGTGTTCCTCGATCTGCGTGTAATGGTCACAAACATTAGCGACATATATGCCACGGTCCATGTGAATCCACTATTCAAAAAATAGAATGAGAAGGGTCTTTTTAATTTCACTATAAAAATAAGTTAGGGCTTGTTTGTTTACATTATAGAGTATATAGAATAGCAAAATGAAAAGATCAAAAAGGTCAATTTGCAAAAATTGAAAATGTCAGCTGAAAAATCACCTCTATCAAGTTATATAGCCTAGACTTGATTTTACAACCATAAAAGTTAAACAATGTTTTAAGCATATATTCTTATTATTAATTATTATCCGAGATTCAATCACAAGAGTGTGAAACGGATTGTATTGATTAGGCCAAGTGGCCCTCAAAGTAGGGATCTAAGCAGGTCAATTTCGGTTCGGGCCCATGGTGGACTCGGAATCGAAACCGAAACCAATTTCCTGAACCTCGAACCAGAACCAGTTTTGCATATGAAACGGGTTTTGGTCTGGGTCTAGGTAACACGAAAAAAAAGAAGACCTAATTCTTAATAGGGATTCTAAAAAATTGATGTAATATGTCAGGTTCATGGATTGGAACCAAGTTGAAATCAGACCCAGATCAATTTAGGCCACGGTAAAAAAAATGACTCAGCCTGGATCTTTTTACTCACTATGGCCTAAATAAAGACCCAAATCTGATTTTTAACGAGTCGAACTTCCGAATAATTGAACAATCGGGATCCGTCTCTACCTCAAAGTGCATCTCTACCCCAGAGTCCCCACAAGCAATCAGCTTGTTTGTAAGAGATGATTTCTCGGATGCAGTCGTCTATGTTACAGGATCCCTGTATGTAGCCACGATAAAACAGCATAAAATCACGAACCGCGTTAACGCGGGAGAAATAACTCAGTCAGTGGCCCCTCGTGCTCCGCAATATAACTAGCCAGGTTCAGTGGACGTGGGTCTTCCATTCATATTACACACCCATATCTTCTTGGAAACGTGGCAGTAGAGTTTCCCGCCTTAAAAGCTATATATAGATTTAGAACAATCTGGTTCAATCCGGATATCAATAAGTGGGCCACCTATATAAGATTTGGGCCAGCAAAATCAGGGGCTCTCAGTGTTATCACCACTCTTCAAAATATGACTTCTAACTTAGAAAGTTTATGAAGAAGAGTTTTTGAAATAAAGATAAATGGTTGGATAGAGATTAGACAGTTGCCAAGGAAGATGTAGTTCATGAAAAATAACAGAAGATTATCCTTTTATTTATTTGAAATTCATGTTTTCTTGAATATACAAAGGAAGATAAATGTCTATAATATTGGAATTGTTTTAAAATAGAATTTATTTTTGTGCTTATCTTTCCATTTTAAACTTTCTTTCATCCTTTCTTTGGGGAAGGAGTGAATTTTTTTACTAATCAAAGCAAGACAGCAGACCCCACTTCAGTCATTTAAGTTGGACTAGCCTGATTCTTTTGGGGCACTTGAATATGTTGGGGTCTAAAGGCCAAAATATCATTTGCCAAAACTAGTTTTAAATGGTTGTCTACAAATTCCCATTATTCAGGAAAAAAAATCACAAATCCCTTTTTGATATTTCACAATCAGTGGAACTCCCGTGGGCCCATTACATGATGAAATGGGTACAACAGTGGATGGGTAGACATTTCATTTTATGCATAATGAATAGGTAGGATCTATTGGATCCATGATCATATGGACAAAATATATTTCATCTAATGGGTCCATCTTAGGTTAAATTTAGTGGCTTTGGTGTTGATAGTGTGGATGGACGGATTTCTCATCCAGTATTGATTAAAGACATTTGGATCTGCTAAAGCTTATTTTTGGCATCCGTCTGCAATCAGATGTGCAACATCTATCAAGATGACTTTATTGTCTCTCTAATTGGTGATGTGGATGAACCCAAATTTATTACCCATCTTGGTATCTTCAACAAAGGATTTTGAACTCCTTAGTCCTTACTACTTTATTACAGAGGAGTTCTAGCAAAACAGAACTCTGACCCCCCACAACTCCATATTCATCCTCTCTCTCCTTACTTGTCTCTCCACGTTCCCTCTCCACATCAACAAACTAACTTCCCACCTTCAAAGACTCCCTGGTCGATTTAAATCACCCCTGTAAAGATGATTTCAATCACCCCAAAGCACTAGAAGACATTCAACCCAATCACCATATCAAACTCTTTTTCCCACCATTCCAATCACAAAAGATGTTTCCTCATCCTACTGGGGGCACATCAGGTCCAAGTATTCAAGATGATCATAGCCCTCTTCAGAAGCGCCATCGTCGCAACAGCCCGCAAAGCGCAGTGGATGAGATTATACCTCCCCCATTCGCGTGGGCTACAAACCGACCTGCCACGGTCCACACCATCAGGTATCTTCTTGACAATAACATCAGCACCATCGGTGGTGAGGTTCAATGCAAACGATGCGATGCTCGCTGCGACATCGAGCTCGATCTAGAGAGCAAGTTCTGGGAGCTAAAAATGTTCATCATGAAGAATTTTGAAAGCCTCAATCAAAGGGCTCCAAAAGAGTGGATGAATCCTAAGCTCCCTGATTGCAAAGAATGCAAGCAGAGAGACTGCATGAAGCCAGTGATATCGCCTAAGCACCACTCCATCAATTGGCTCTTCTTGTTACTGGGCAACCTTTTGGGATGCTGTACTCTCGAGCAGTTGAAGTACTTCTGCATGCATACCAAACAACACAGGACAGGTGCCAAGGATCGAGTCCTCTTTACAACATATGTTATGCTCTGCAAACAGCTTGACCCAGAGGGCTCTTTTGTACCTCGCAACGTCTAGTTTTCTTGCATTTTCTCTGATTCCACCTTTTTGTTCTTCCTCTGTTGGGTACTCTTGATTAGGCTTTTGTTATTGGGTTCGTTATGAATGGAATGCATCAAAGAGGTGGGGAGGAGAGGTATAGTTCTGCATATGTACTGTCTTATTTCAGTTCATCTACAAATTGTTGTCCCCGTTGTAGTTTTATCAATCTAAGTTTCTTTAGTTTTCCATTGATCTAATATGATACTGAGTTGTGGAGCTTGACAACATGTGTTAAGGAGGAGATGAATGAAACTTCAATTTCATTGAATTATTTTATATTATCAGTTTTATTTTTATAAAATTAAACTTTTTTTAAGGATTGTATAGATGAGAAGAAGAGGCAGAGAACCATTTGAGGTTCAAATATCTACAACAAACAGTTCTTGCTACTTGTTTTTAATTTTTTATCCAAAAACTGTAATCATCTTATGAAGTGTGATTTGAAAAACCAGTTTTTTTTAGTTGTCAATTTTTGAATAAATAATTTGAGATAAGTCTGTGCATGCATTGAAAATAAATAATTTCTAGATGACAATAAGTGTACTCATTCGATTTGGACAGTTGCAAATGGAGTCCGTCCTGTACCAAAGATCTAAATTTGGCCTAAACATTAGTCGCTAAATTTGATTTCCCAGAGATCACTCTATTTCTATGATGCTTACCAATCCTCATCTCATGCTCTTTATCTGGAAGATTTGTGGTTGGTAACAGCCTACAGAATGAAAGATATTTGGGTACCAGCAGTATCCTGAGGCAGGCCATCCTCCATAGTTATCGTTTGAGCAATAGTTTTAGCAACTGTTCATCTCAGGTCATGTGATGAACGCATCTAATCCAGTACCATCTTAGTCAGGAGTTGTATTTTTATGTTCTTATGGTATTTCTGCTGTTCTTCTGCTGTACTTAGCACCAAAAAAAAAAAAAGTCCTAACTATACCTTGACGGCTTGACCAATTTGCATCATTGTCCGAGGCAGGCTTGAAAGAGTCGATCTTGCCATGCCTAAAAAAAAAAAAAAACAGTGTGCGCTCGTGACATGTAGAGACTCTGTTGGTCCCTGAGTTTGAATCCCATGTAAAGCCAGGAAAAAAACACTTGACTGAGGTGGATATTACAAATCACATATAAAAACTGCCACTAGTTAAAATATTTATGCTACCTCTCCTACAGGCTTTCTGAGAATGGGATTTGTGGAACTCCATCATGTGTCCCATGCACCTAGAGTTGGTCATACCATATTAATAATGCAAAAGATTGGGTTAATTATGTTATTAACGATGTAAAAGGGCCTGTTTGGTAGTATCCTCAAAGGCAAAATATTATTCGAAAATCTATAATTCCGCAGGTCAAAAATAACTTTTGACATGGTCAATTTAGTAAATTTTCAGAAAAAAATTTTTTAAATTCCAAAGGACAGCCCCTTCACTGTGTTCCAGAATTTCGCACTAAGAAAATTCACTTTAGAAATGCTCACAATAAAACAACCCTTGAAGATTCTCAGTTTCTACTTTCTCTCCCTGTTACACTTCAACCCGAGTTAATCACGATTAACTCTAATTAATCAAGATTAGTATGGTTTAAACGTGATTAATCGAATTAAGGGATTAAGGACTAAAATGATTTGGATTAGTTTCCTTTGAGTGATTTAGACATAATAGAATGGAATTGAAGAGACTTCACTTGACTGAGTTGAATTTAGACTCAAATTGGTGAGCTTAGGGATTTTTCCGTAAATACGGATTTATGCGTGTTTTGTCGAATGAGGTGAAATTTAATACCATCGTGTGTATCTCAATGAGTATATTAACTTTCATAATATACACACTTTCATTTGACTTAAGATGACTCAAATGAATCATGAAGTGACTTAACTTAAAAATAGATATAAGATGTGGGTTCATATGCAAATGCATGGGTTATGTGTCAAAGGAATGTGCTGCATGTTGTTGCATGTAGTGAGGTGGCTTTATCTCAGCAAAGTTTGAGACAGAGGAAGTAACACAGCAGCTGAAGGTTTTCCTCCTTCGTTTCTTGGCTCTCAAGTTGTGGAATTAAAGAGGTTTGAAGTGTGTTTGATCAGTACAATTACTTGTCATCTTCTTCATTATCTTTGTCATCATTTATCAAGTGGGTTTCTTAGATATTGGTGAGTTGGACTCAATTAGAGCTTGAAACAGAGGGTTTTGGTATTGATTCACAGCACAAAAGTAAGTATAAGCAATGGTTCATGATTGAGTGTGAAATGATGTAGTTTACATATGAATTAAGAAATTTAGATGTAAACAATTTGGTGTATTGATATGGAATGATTCACATGATGAGATTGATTATATGATGTTTGAATGAAGAGAAGTGTTGTAAGAGTTTAAATGATATGAGAAATGATTGGATGTTCAAGTGTTACAGGGGTGACTCTCTGTAACAGAATTGGATGAAGAGTTTACTGGGTTATTTACCTAAGGAAGAATAACTTAGTCTTCTTTGTATACAATGTTTATCTTTGACTATTAATTCAAATTGAATTATATGTTGAACGAAATGCTAAGATTTGGCCTTTTGGGCACGTTACTGCATCTTTGATAACTTCTGACTTTTTCAATATAATTTAAGATTTTAATAGAGTTGACTGAATGAATACTGACTTGATGCTTAGTTCCTGGAAGTGTTAAAAGTGAGCTATATGTGATACACGTCATTGCTACATTAACTAAGGTAGAATGTATTAAGACCTTGTACAACTTTTGTAGTAATTCAGCATGAAATTCTGAGTAATATCATTTGTTTGAACTCTGTAATTTGATTGTTAGAACTGGATATTGATGGAATTGGTTGAGTTGTTTAGATGAGTTGAATACTGTGTTAGTGAATACATATTGGAATAGAAGTGTTTTTGTGTTTGTATAGTGTTTTATGAAGGGGACAGGAGGTTCCATTTTGATATGCAGATTATGATTGAATGGAAAGAAGGGAAGAAGAAAATCAGTTTCAGCAGCCTGAAACTGAAATTCAGACTTGCCCAGAATTGGGCCAGCCGGACTGGGCCTGCTCGAGTGGGTCAGCCCATTGGGCCAACAATGCCAACTTTGGAATGGCCATAACTTTTGACCCGTATGTCCGATTTTTGAGTTCTGTACATCGTTAGAAAGCTCTTGAAACATAGAAACCAATGGTACACACCTCCTAATGATCATATATTGGGAGATGAAGGTGAATTTATTTTATTTGAACCAATTGATGGTTTAGGATCCTAAGTAGTTTGAAGACTAATTAAGGAGTAGTAAGTTAATTACCCTTTTCATAACATAATATCCTTGGATTTAGATCCAAGATGAATTGAGTGTTAGCCAAAAGGTTAACCCAAGCCGAATAGTTATAATTTGATAATAAAAATTAGCTTCTAAAGCTAGCCGATAAGACGTTGCTTGGTTAACCGAAATTAATAGAGTTTCATAATTAATTTCTGAGTTTTAAGGAAAGGAGCCTATTGATTAGGTCAAGGTTATTGTTAATACTATGTCACCTCCATGAGTGTGGATTCAAGGATTTTCAAGGTACAACCTCTCTCTATCTGTAATGTCATCGAGAATAACACGTACCTTGACCACCTGGGATTACACTTGAATGGATGGTAATAGTCGTTTATTTAATTGTTTATGGACTTATCTCCATTAAATGAAATGAATCCTTGGAAGGCCTGGGTCATGAATGGTGCGCCCTTCCGCCCTGTGCCAACGAGGACAATGCTAATAATTGTGAAATGAATTGATAATTGAATTGATTAATGAGTCTGGCACTACATAGTGATTTCTATAAGCTCATTGAGCTGATTCTGCTGCAGCAGATTATTTGGGAGTGTTCCGGAGCTCCGTGGTGATGTCAGTAGTCCCTGGCCCGGGCTCTGATAATTTCCACATTAAATGAATCCTTCCGTATGGAAGAGAGAATCTTCTCCTTTGAGGGAGATGGAAATGGAATTGAATTGAAATTGAAATGCTATGGTAGTGTGCCAAACAAAGAGACTCTTATTGATTATGAGTTGGAACTGGAATTGAACCAATCTAACACAACTGAAATGAATGAAATGTATCGTTAACATGTTAAATCATGAAATTGTTTATACATTGCTGAATTGTGAAATTCATAGTGTTATTGATGGCATTACAGGCACAGCTGCCATTGCCGGTCCTTCTCAGACCACAGCGCAACCGGAGACGTCCGGTACGGTTCCTCCAGGAGGACTAGTTGAATGGAAATAAACTTTGAATTGATATGAGATGAAACGTTTCACAATTTTGATTCCTTGCATTGTAATTAAGTATGCAAGTGATGGAGTTGTAAATAGTGTGAAAGAACTTTTAGTTTGTACATGAGCAATGTATAAGTTTGTTATTCCGCATAATATATGTAATTGATATCCCTTGTGAATTTTAATGTGTTGAGATTTACGGGAGTAAGTATGCGACACGACTCGGTGTTAACTCGGATTAGTCTTAATCTCGGGTTCGGGTCGTGTCACTCCCTCTCCCAACACAGGTTTCCTCAGGTTTAATAATCTCTACCTTTTTTTTATCCTTCCCAAGGTGTCATGATCATCCTCCTTGGGGCGTGTTATGTTTGCACACCATATGGTCTCCAAAATACATGGATCTTCATTAATTTAAAAAATTAAAACATTTAGAATTCAATCAACATTTCAAATGAAATATAAATGGATTTTATAAATTCTCACATTCATAGAGTAAAGAGAATATATAAAAAATAATTTCACATAGAGTATAAGAATGTACAAAACTAGAAAAAAAAGTATAAATATAAAAATAAATGTAATTTGATTTTCAGTTGATGATTCTCAAATATGATAATTATCTTACTTTTTAGTTATTTTAATATCGCAATAAGTCTTTAATCATTTTGTAAGTTTATTTATTATCACACTACTTCTAAAGTCTTTGAGCATGTTTTTTATTTTTTATGAATTTAAGAGATAATGATAAATATATTTTATCTATTGTTTTTACCATCATTATTGGAGCTCATAAGTTCAAGTCACAGCTGCTAATGAAGAGATAATATAATGCAAAAATATTATGTGAGGACAATGCTTAATTAAGTGGTTATATGTTCTGAATTTGGTATTAATAATCCAGGCCTAAATAAAAAAATGTTTTTTATTTTTGCCAATGCGATTATGATTGAGTGGTGTTAGCATCTAATTTTACACGTATGCTCAGGGATTGATCCCTGATCCTACAATCAGAACAATCTCTCTTATTTTAGCTAGATAGGTGAGTGAAACAGAGCTTTTGTGAGATGTATCTGTTTGTGTGAGATGAGACACCTTAACCATTGGGGTGTCTCGAGTTTCTAAATTATAAATCTCTAATGCATTGAATCTAGAGGAATGTATCTACAAAGTAATCTAAAAAGAATGCTTGGACTCCCGTAATCTTTAGCTTACCATTGATGGTGATCATTACATGTTAGTGAAAGGACTTATCAGTAAACCCCTCGAACAGTCATACTCCTGAACACATCTGTTAGATATAAAAACTTGGTTTTTTGACATAATACCCCCTGTAGTTTTGTACGTTTTTCAATTTAGACCATGAACTATTAGATTTATCAATTTACCCCTTACATCAATCGATTTTGTATTAAGTTGGCCCCTCCATCTAGTAGCCGTTCAAATCAGAAACAGGGAGTCAAACGCCATTCAAAAAAATAACGGGCTACTAGACGTTGACGTCCCGATATACAACAGCTACATATATTAGGTTGAGATTGCCCCTCTCCTCTAATTAGGGATTTTGTCATACTTCTTCGTCTGGAAGGGTCGAGCGACGAAAGGGACGGGCAGCGAAGATGGAGATGCATGAAGGTATGATGATTGAAGGCGACGTCAGGACTGAAGAAGCAAGAACGTGATTTGGTTGAAAAGGCAACATTAGAACTGTAGCTCCATTGACTGATTTGGGTAGGCAACAGCGGTAGTGGAAGGTGAAAAGAGGCAATCTGAAGTGGGAAGCAGTTGAACACCATGGAATTTGTATGTCACTGTGGTAAGGTGGCCGAGAAGAAGACATCTTGGACTGATCTCAATCCAGGGCGAAGATTTGTTGCATGTGAAGATCGAGTATGTGGTTTCTTTCGAAGGGTCGATCCAGTGATGTGCAGTCGTTCACGGCAGATTATTCCTGGACTGCTGCGAAAGGTGAGAGGGCTTGAGAATCAACTCCAGAAGAACAGAGCACGAGAAAGGAATTTGTGGGCCGCTTTGTTTTTTTCATGGGTATTGATCGCTGCACTATTTCTTGGGAGAAATGTATGTGATTGAGTTGTGAAAGGGCTATGTGAACTATAATCCGATTTTGGGTGGGTGTGATCTAGTGGGATCTGTAACAATGGGTAATTTTAGTGGTTGAATGAAGTATAATGTAATTCAAAGCCCATTTCGTTGTTGTAAATTTTGATGATTAATGTACATCCACCAGTAGATTCCCATGTTTTTTCTCTTGTTTGTTTTTGGAATTTTGTTTCAAATTTTAATTCCTTGCCACTGGAATGTCACCAGGTGGACAATGACGGAATGACCTATATTATCTCATGTCAAACAAATGACCAAATCTTAACAATGGTGGTCCTTAATGTAAAAACATTCACTACAAACAACCAGAAGCACAGAATATACAATGTAGTTTTCAAGAAGAATACCAAAATGCTTTCATCCATGCTATAGAAACACCACAACCCCTACAACATTAAAGTTTGTCTCCAAAAAACTCATCAGAACCAGGTATTCACAGGCCTCCCCATTACTTAACCTACAAACTGTGGTCTGCTTTTTACATCAAAAAATTCCCACAACCCAACAAAACACAAAAACCACAAACTTATTTTGCACTATGATTTCTGATCCTTCTCAGCTCCTCTTTGCTGAGTCGTGCTCCCCTTGGCTATTGAACTTGGCTTGCAACATTAACATTCACCGTCGTTGATGTAGAAGAAGATGAATGAACTCCCATTGAACGTGTAGTGGGAGATGGACCCCTAAGTACTGGAACAACTGCACTTTGATATGAACTTGTATTACTGGAACAAAATCCCATTGAACTTGAAGTAGTTGGAGGTGAAAGTCTAACTACTGGACGTACTGGAATGTGAACAAGTGGACGTGGAGCCCTCGGCACTGGACCTACTGGAATGTGAACAAGTGGACGTGGAGCCCTCGGCACTGGACCTACTGGAATCTGACCAGGTGGTGGTGGACTTCTCTGTACTGGAGAACCAGGAATCTTAGTAGGTGGGCATGGTCCTAGGCTAACTGCAGATCTTCCAATTCCACTTACAGAGCTGGATTGAAGTGGAGGTCTAAACTGAGATGGTCTGACTTGTTCATGACAAGATATATGCATATGAAAACTGAAAGATGAAAAAAGACAACTGAACAAACAATTACAATGAACAAAGACAAAGGATGAGAGGAATCTAATTTAAATACTGACAGTAAATTTTGGTCTATGACTTGCAGCTGTCATTGTTTAAGAAGTAGTATTCTGGCTTGGAGTCTTCACATTGCCTTGTGAAGTGTCATGCTCTTTGCCATGTGGTCCACACTTCCTTTTGTTGTGCCCCTCATTCCCACATTTGCTACATTTGATAGTGGCTTGTTTCCTTTTCAGCTTGGACCATTTGGGAGCTTCATCTGGTTCCCTCCTTCTAGATTTCTTTGGTCTCCCAGGGAGTCTAGTAACTTCAGGAGGCAGTAAAGATGCTAATCCCGTCTTTGGTCAGCCATCCTTCCCATGTATTGGCTCTAACAAATACTTGTAACACCTCAAGAAAGTGTCTTTACTATAGGCCTCATGCACGTAATCCTCTAGATTGTGTCCAAAGTGGAAGATCCCTGCAATTGCATGCTTGCATGGAATCCCTGTGATGTCCCACGGTCGACAACTGCATGTTCTATCAGTAACATTCACTACAAACTGATCTCCATGCATTCCCACAACTTCAAATTTGTCTTTGCCATTCCAGTGAGGAATGTATGATGCAGATTCGGCCTTCAGTTTCTCTAACATTTTCTGAATACTTGGATAAAGAATGTCTGTGGAGGCTGCTACTATCTTTCCTTGTTCAACTAACATGTTCATCAACATTAGCCTAATCTTCTCAAGCATTGTAATTATAGACCTTCCCCGTGCTTCTAAGATTGTCCCATTAAAAGCCTCACACAAGTTATTGACTTGTAGATCACACTTTGGAAAGGGACTAAAATGTGATCTAGACCAATTAACAGGTGGTCTTTTACATAACCAAGTATAGGCTTTTTCATCAACTTCTTTAATCTCTGTCATTGCATTCTCAAAGTCCACAACTCTGGAAGCCCTTGCAGCTTTCCAGAATAATTCTCTCAGTCTTAATCCTCTATGTTCCAACTTAAAATTATTAAGCATATGTCGAACACAAAACCTGTGTTTTGAATTTTGTAATAGATTTTCTATTGCTTCCCTCAATCCCTACATAATATAACAACAAACAATAGGGTAATGAATTATATTCAGTATACATATGAGATCAAGGTATAAAGAATTAGTGGGAGAAAAGAACAATGCAAAACATATACCTTCTGTTTGTTAGATATGATTGTCCAACCGTATGAGTTTACAATACACAAGTCCTGTTTCAACTTTTTGACAAACCATCTCCAAGTTTTGGCTCTCTCTGCTTCTACTACAGCATATGCAACTGGATACATCTGATTGTTTCCATCTCTGCCAACAGTTGTAAGTAGTATACCAGACATTGGTCCTGTCAAGTGACATCCATCCAACCCAATCACAGGCCTACAATATTCACTAAAACCTTTCTTAAGGGCTTCAAAGCAGATGTAGATCCTTTTGAACCTGAATAAACCTGAACCAATAGGTGCTGTCTTGATCACTACAGTACTACCAGGATTGGTTCGCTTCACTTCCTCACAATAGTCCCATAGCATGGCATACTGTTCATCATCACTTCCATCAATCATTGAAGATGACTTCTTAATAGCCCTGTTTATAGCTTGCTTATTAACTTTAAGCATGGTATCCTGCTGGATTGTCTTGAGTAATGACTTTGCAGGCCATGTAGGATTAGTTCTAATCCTATGCTTGTAATTCTCTGCAATCCATGCACTGTTTAGCTTACTGACTTTCCAAGCCCTATTACACTTGTGTTTTTTCCTAAGGGTCTTAATCTGTATGGATGACTCACCTTGCATTTTTGAAGCAAAGAACAACCAGTCACATTTTGGATCTTTACATGCAGCTCGAATTCTAAACTTCTCGTTCACAATGTATTTGTGATCTCTTCTATTTTTTATTGAGTAATTTCTCAAAGCATTCCTCACCACTTCTGTTGGCTGAAAATCATACAAAGGCAAAATTTTGGATCATCCATATCAGTAGCTGGATTGAATCTCGTATATTTTAACATTTGTTTCCTACTTAGAGTTTCAGTTTTTCCTTCTGCACCATCTGATGAGCTACTAAGACTCATTAGGTCATCAGAATCATTACCTTCCCCAGCATTATCCTTTGATGTTGCCTCAGTTTGACCTTCCCCTGTCCCCTGCTCATCCTCATTCCTAATCCCAACAAACTCAACTTCATGATCAACCGCTGCCTCATATAAGGCATCATCATCCTCAACACTAGAATCATTTGACAGTTGATAACTACCATCGGTCCCATTCTCCGAATCAATCACTTCATCCAGTGAGTACAAATCACTATTGTCAGAATTGACACAGTATCCAGCCACCACATCAACTTCATATTCAGCATCAACTTCGTGTTCAGAAGTAGAACTTACTACATTTGATTGAACCTGGCTTTGTATATTCACATTCACACTGCTTTCTTTCACACAAAGATCAATTACTCTACTGGAATCAACAAATAGGCTCATCTCCAGAGCATCAACATCTGAAATTACTTCCTTCCATCCATGATCTTGCAACTTATACTGGAAGGATATAACTTTGTCCATTCCTATACCAAGTTGCTTTGCCATTGCAAATAGTTCTAACGCTGACATCTTATCTGAGTGGCAAAAATCAAAATGACCCACTTTTCCACCATGATGCATTCGAATGGTATAATACTCATCCCCTTCGTCTGTAATATAAATGGATACAAAGCTTAAATTTACAAATGAAAACATTCTAAGCAAAAACAGAAATGATGCTTACCATAAGGAAGAGAATCCAAACCAGCCAGATCCTCGTAAGTTGATTCTTTATGTTCCTAGTTCATTTCTTCGTTGTCACTCTTCCACAAACCAATAGCTTTCTTTGATTTTCCTCTTAAAAAAAGCAGGGCGTTTCTTCAATTACCCTCCAGAAACCAGGGCGTTTCTTCAATTTCCAGACAACAGTGCCTTGCTTTCGCCCTATTTCTTCGTCGCCCTCTTTCTTCGTCGCCTTCTTTCTTCAATCGATGTCCCTCTTCGTTCGCCCTACTTCTTCGTCCCCCTCTTTTTTCTTCGTCTTCCTTCTTCGATCGCCGTCCCTTTTCGTTCGCTTTCCTTCTTCCCCGCCCTCCTTCGTTATACAAAAATCCCTAAGCCTTTGGACACTCTCAAGTTACTGATAAACGGGACGTCTAGTCGCCCGTCATTTTTTTGAACGGAGTTTTGACTCCCCGTTTCTGATTTGAACGACTACTAGACGGAGGGACCAACTTAATACAAAATTGATTGATGTAAGGGGTAAATTGATAAATCTAATAGTTCGGGGTCTAAATTGAAAAACGTAAAAAACCACAGGGGTTATTATGTCAAAAAGCCTAAAAATTCTGAACTCTTGATTTGGTTCGTACAGTCGTACTCAGGAACGTATCTGTCTGGTAGATATAAAAACTTAGAAGTCTTGATTTGGGGTTGTTTTCCATCCTAATCTTCTATGTCTGGTTCCAATTTTATCGATCGGATGTTCTGAAAGTAACGTGGGTGTTTGGATTCTTTATAAGGTATCGGTCTGTAGGAGTCTTACCAAAACTCCTTTAAAAAGTCTCTCCACATCAACAAAGTAACTTTCCACCTTCAATGACACTCTCTTCCCACACCTCCAACTCCAAACATAACATGGAAGATTTCAATCACCCAAATGAAGAAGGTTTCAGTGACCCCAAAGAAGAAGAAGAAGATCTCAATGACAACTCTACGGGAGATGAACTTCTACTTTCTCTATCCCCTCCTCTAATCCTCACACATTCACCCTCAACTTCAGATCTACTCTCCTTCCCAATATTCCAACCGAACCACCGAAACATGGTTCCTCAACCCCCCGAAGGTACATCACCCCCCAAAGGCACATCAGTTCATCAACATGATGATCACAGCCCTTATCAGACGCGCCATCGTCGCAACGGCCCTCGAACTGCAGTGGATGAGATCATATCTCCCCCATTCGCATGGGCTACAGATTGACCAGCTACAGTCCACACCATCAAGTATCTTCTTGACAACAACATCCACATTATCAGTGGGGAGGTTCAATGTAAGCGATGTGCCTTTCGTTGCAATATTGAGCTCGACTTACAAAGTAAGTTCTGGGATCTAAAAGTCTTTATCAATAGAAATATAGAAAGGCTTTATCAAAGGGCTCCAAAAGAATGGACGAATCCTGTGCTCCTTGATTGCAGAGAATGCAAGCAGAAAAATTGCATGAAACCTGTGATACCATCTAATATGGAATCCATCAATTGGCTCTTCTTGTTATTGGGAAGCCTTTTGGGGTGTTGTAATTTGGAGCAGCTGAAGTACTTTTGCATGCATAACAAACAGCACAGGACAGGAGCCAAGGATCGAATCCTCTATACAACTTATGTTACACTCTACAAGCAACTCGATCCAGAGGGTAACTTCGTAAGTTGCACTATACAACATATGTTACACTCTGCAAGCAACTCAATCAATGTCACGCCCCCAAAAGTGAAACCGGAGTTATGCGTGAAATTAGGGCCAATTAAAAAAAAATTCGATGTTAATCACATGCCATTTGCCCTAATCATGTCCCATCTGGATCGAAGACCGCTGTGAGGTATAAACATTTTCTCGAATATAGGAACAATTAGCGGAAGCTTCATAATGCAAGAAGTATCTTAAAGATGTATAGTTTAAGAGCGATATACTGAATAATATAATTAAAGTTAAAGTTTGAGACTGTTAACCAACTATTATTTACAAATAGGAAGGCCACTCTAAAACTAGGCCTAAACAAAAGTATGAAGAAACAAAAGATGAAGCTAGGAGGAAGAATCATGAAGCTCTCATGTACGGGGTCATCACGGCTATACAATGTCGTCCGTACTATATTCTAGGAAGCCATCAGGCGGATCTGCCTAAACTTCTTCCGTCGCCTCCTCCTCCTCGGAGTAGAAAGGCTCGGTACCTATGCACCAAGAGTAGCATCATCAACACAACGGATGGCAAGACAATAGATATATAATTAACATAGATATGCAGTACTAAAGAGAGTAAACAAGGAACATAATTATGAGAGATGTATAGCATGCTGATCGTAAGAGGTGCATTGCATTCGAATCATAAACAAACTATCAAAGTAGGCAGTCCACATATGCTAATATATAATCAATTGGGATAAAACCCAGTATCCAATAACAAACAACCCGTAGCTCCAGTAACTCAGGCTCCGTGAGCTCTGGCACTGTCTCGCTTCGAGGAACAAACAACTCGAGGATAGTATCAGTCCTCTCACAGATGGTGCCCCAACTGTGTTGAACGTTAATAGCTGAGTGGTGTCTGACACAAAGAATCCTAAAGACATCGGTGAAGGGCTAGGCTTCTTGCGCGAACAAGATTTGATAACGTTAGAGAACTACTTTATTCCAAATCAAATCAAACCTCAAACAAACATTAATAGTAGTCCTCTTTAAGCCTGACAATCAAAGCTCCTTAGCCTCAACACTTCAAATGAACATCAAAGCAAACGAAACAACAAAGGGGATCCTAAGTCCATCATCTAAGTTCTCAAAATAATCCTCTAATAAAGTAAAGCAAACAGAACTAAAGAATATGTTCATCACATGTAGATAGTACCAGACGGTACAATTCAGAATCGAAGACGATAAACAATCCAATCCTAGGTATAATATTAATCTTGAAGCATCGTACAACCTATTCAGTCAACGAAGGGGTTAGGGTTCGCGATACTCGGACGAACAATCTTCGTGCATAGATTAAAGAAGAGTATCACGTTGTCCCGTCTCATTCAAGATTGAACCAAGTTGGATTCCGATACAACCGGATCAACAGTGACGAACGTCGGCTCAAGACGTCCTCACAATCAGTCAAGTGAGTCCAAAAAGGGTTAGCCAAAGTCCCGTCTAATTCCACCCAAAATGGGGTAAAATCCCTTCCCAGAAGGAATTCCGCAGTTGGCTCGGTCGACCCAGCCCCTGGCCGGTCGACTGAGTACACAAGGGGCGCTGTCGACCAAGTGAAGGCCCGGTCGACCCGCAGTTGTAAACATAATTGATGAACAGTGTTTTGATTAGGTTTCAGGGAACCTGATCCTGTGTGTCAGTCGATCGAATAACCTGGCCAGTCGACCGGGTGAACTGCTGAAACAGAGTACAGGCTCTGTTTCTGCACTGAAATGGAACCTTTCCATTTCCTTTCTTCTTGGACTTGATAACAGTGCATGTATGGATAAAAACCTCCTAACTACACTACTTAAAAACCAACTAATCAAATCATAAACCTCTAAATCCATTCCTTTCAACAAATGAACCATATTATCATGTTTTCAACTTTCTAAGGTATCAATTGAGCAAAGAGGATCTAAAACATGATTTAATCATACAAATAAAGGAAAACAAGCATATCAAGCATTCATATAACTATTTACTTGCCTTGGTGATGTGTTAGATCAAAACTCAAGAAAAACTTGGAGAAGAACAACTCTAAGAAGCTCCAAATGAAGAAGACAACTCTCCAAACCCAACTCACTCCTATAAATGCATGCCAAGGGTTGAGGTGAGTCTATCTACTCCATTTCTAACCAATAAGGAATGTGTTGAAAATGTTTACAAGCTTTAAAAGCTTACCTTAGAATGGGTTGTGGGTGAAACACTTAGAAAAGTATATGGTTGTGCTCTTGGAGGCTTGAGGAAGAGGATGGACGGTTTGGTTTTCTTCGCCGGAGTTCCGGTGATCGTCGACGGGGAAGAAGATGAAAGAAAGAGAGAAAGGAAAGGTGGCTGCTGTAGTTGGTGTTGTTGTTGTAAGTGAATGAAATGAAAGAGAGAATAAAGATAGGTTTTTGACCTAATTTAAGTATTGGGTCTTGGAATGGGCTTTGAGCTTGGGTCAAGTTCAGGGTCGGCCTATGTGTACCTTTGATGACTTACGAACCTTTTTGACGCGTCGAATCAAAACGCGACAAAAGACTAAGGTTCATGAAATGATGAAACCTATCCGATGCACCCAAACTCACAAAACTCATAACTCATCAATTCCCTAAAAACTTACCCAATGAGCAAAACAACCCTCTATCCTACCCAGATGCACTCCGAATCGTGCGAGACTTCGCACACGCAATTCGACGTTAAACCCGACTACTTAGACGCTAACCATACTTACTAACTAATCACACAATTAAGCATAATTAATAGGAGATTTGGAGGACGGGATGTTACAATCCAAGAGGGTATAATTTAATAGTTTGCAACAACTCCTTGTGCTCTCTCTCTCTCTCTCTATCTATCTATCTATCTATCTATCTATCTATAGAGTATAGTTGAAGTACCTCCAGTACGTACCAATATTTTAAAAAATGATTTATTCTTTATTAAGAAATGGTTAAGTTGATTTTCATTCTTATCTTCTCTCTTGATATTTAAATATCAGTCTTATTTTAAAAATCCAATTTGAGTTATTTTGTGATTTGAAAATAATTCATTTCTATATGACAAGTCATTCATTTAGATCATAAGAGTCCATCGAATATCGGTACATTTTCATAATCAATCCTTTCAGTAACATTTTCTTAAATTTTCTCAAATGTGGGTTGTCCATACCATAAGATTAAATGTAGGATTGAAAATTGGTTTAATGTATATCTTTGTGATAATCACATTCTTAATCATTGGATCAACTCTTATATTTTGATAAAATTCGCAAATATCCGAGCGTTCATTTGAGGGGCTTAGATTATTAATAGGTGGCCCTAAATGTGAAGTTCTAATCCTCCCACTCACAAGAAGCCCGTGGGAGATGCTTATGAATTTTTTAGTGTGACTGCAGAGCCTTATCGTAGTAAAAAAATAGAATAAGCTAATAATAGAACTAAAAGGTAAATAATAATAAAAGTACAAGTACTTAGATAATTCAAAGGATGGCTTTCAAGTTTCAAATATAACAGTTTTTTCACAGACGAACTTAACAAGAGAAATCGACATTTTAATTAAAATGATTTTGATTTAGCATTTTAGCGGATGAATTTCAAATTTTAAATTATAAAAAGCAAAAGGATTCAAGAGGGATGAAGACAATCCAACCAATGCTTGATCTTTTTTTATTTCTTTATACTTATAAGGGGTCATTTGGAATTTATGCTATTAATCCATTTTAAAGAACTAAAAAACCCATTAATTTTAGCCTTTAATATGTGCTTTGATCAAATATTACTACAAGTTGCATTGTGTTTTTATAGAGCCCAGATTTGTGAGACTTTTTTTTCAAGCGAGATTGGTAATTTAATTACTTTCTTTTTTAAACTAGATGATTTTTATATTTACTTTGTTTTAGTGGATGTCGGTATGAATTTCATGTGTTATACATGCGCTATCTCAATAAGTATTTTAATTGTAAGAATAATTACTTAAATTATTTAAAATTTGAATCTTAATACAGGACTCTCAAATAAAACAATTTTATGTAGATTCATGTAGAATACAATTTTATCGGATGACATAGAAAAACACTCATGTATCGCTACATTCTAGTACGGTGCAGGGCCCTTATTCAAAACATAGTGGGGTCCACAATCTCAAAATCCAATCTGCTCATCAGTATTAACACTCAATATAGTGATCATTTGTAAATAATGGTTCAAACATGTAAGATAGAAACCATTGAATTTGACCAGAAAACCATGAACCTTCTTTTTTTTTTAATGCTCGGCTCTGCAGCAAAGTTGGAGGGGATTAAAGCCTCCCACCAAGGATCGATCCTTGATGGAAGGAATGGTAGCGGGAGCAATTACCACTAGGACATCCCAGTATTCCCAAGATGAACTCGCTTTACTTCTCTTTCTATGATAGAAATGGAGTCCCAAAAAAGATTATAGTCCATACCATTATGGTGAATGATATAAATTCTGGCTGCAAGTAGATTCTGAAATTTTTATGTCATGCATTAGCACCATGTCAAGGACCGCGCAATCTGCAATTAAACAAACAGATTTCCCTGCACTGATCGGTATCATACTTTCAATAAGCCCATAAGTGGGCCACCTACGAAATCTAATCCATTAGAATAACGAGCTATCGGTGCCTCAAGTGGATAATTTATCTAGATATTTTGATAATGTCTCTTTAATACCAAGATATGTTCTTTAATAACGTTGACAGTCATTAAATTTTCTCTATTGCAAATTAATATAATACATAATGAGTTCATGCATCTTTACACCTGCCACTACTCATATAGCGTTGGAAACAGAGTTATATTTGATGCATACCAAAGTGTCGAGACAGCAAAACTACCAATCGAACCTTGCTTGGAACCAATAGAATAGTCAACTACACCCAAAATATGACAAGAACCAATCATTCAGTAAGGCCCCGCCTGTTTGGTAATTCTAAAAACAAGCACTACTTAAATAATTTAAAATTTATTAATAATTTTGAGCATTCGATAAAACGCTAATCATGATTTAAAAATAGAGCTTATATTTAGCCTTTAGAGGTTCTAACCTCTTAAATATAAGCGGCAGGCAGCTTTTTTCAGAGCTTATTCACCCAAAGGGAGAGCAAAAGCAGGAATATCAGTTGGTTTGACAATCAATATACCCTAGCCTCCAAGAGGCCATTGATCTCCCCCATTTGATCACAGCTTTGGTACAATCTCTCATTTTGATCCTTGTCTCTATTGGTTTTGGTTGTTTTTCTAATTCTTGCTTTCTGTATCTCTGTGTCTCTATATGGGCATTGAAAAAAAGGGTTCTGTAGGATCTAATAGGGAAAATGAAAGGGTTTCTTCATCTGGGTATTGAGAATTATGAAATTTTAGTATTTGGGTCATTGGTGGGCGAGAAATGAGAGGGTGCTTGAATGGGCAAGGGTACTGTAGCTGAAGGAATTGAAAGCAATTACTTGGTCATGAATCGTATGATGGTGCTCTCAAATTGTTATGGAATGCAGCAGGAAGGTCCATGCCCAGATTTTCAGGCACATGTTTGAATAGATGTCTATGAGCAGAATGGTCTTACAGCCATGTATGCAAAACGTGGTCTGCTTGGATGTGACCCATTGGTTTTTGATGGATTGTGTAAGAGGACTATGGTTGGATGCAGATGGCTTCTCCTCGTTGCTACTTATTGGAATGACCAAATAACAAGTGCTTTGCTTTTTCAATACATGACTCCTTTAGACCATTTTTCCTAAATTTTGGTCCTGTTTAGAGAAATCAGGAAAACAATAGCCATATTTTGAAAATTTGGAAGTACCAATTAAATACAGAAGCATTCAAAAACTAAAGATAAAATGTGAATTTTAAAATTTACAGAGGCATTATAACACATAAAAATTGACTACATTAAGCTCACATCACTACTTTTTCAAAGCTCACATCACTACTTTTTCAAATTGAAGATCAAATGTGAATTTTGAAAAATAAGCATTAAAGAACCTTTTCTCTTAATATTAGTTCATTTCCTATTCTGATTCCATATACCTAAAAAAAGAAAAGTCATTTAATATTCATTTTTAAAATGCACATTTGATCTTCATTTTGAAGAACTTATTACTTCAATCATAAGTATTCAATTCGAATGTATAACAAGAATTATAGTGAGAAGCCTGCCCTCAGGGTTTACATATATATATAAGCCTCCGCCCACACCCAACAGGGAGGATTTGATATCATAGAATTAAGTCAACACACTAGACATATTGGGCGTGGAGACCTGGTGCTAACATGAATCCAAAAACCATTCTGCAGATAAAACCAGAACCTACATATGAAGACACATCTAATAAAATGAATATTGATTGAAAGGATGAGAGCCACTACAGATTTAGCTCAGAAAAAGCATATTTCAAATCACAGACATGTCTCAGATGTCCAGACATAAATTTAAGCTTCATCATCATCGCAACTGATCATGTCTAAAACAGAAACTTCATGTCTATAAAAATACGGTACAACTAATTAAAGGGGATGCAGATGTAAAGAAACATAGATAGTAACCCTGTTTCTTTACCAATTGAAATGGAAGTTTCAAATTCCAACCATCCAAAAAACGATTTTTTGAAATTCCACTTTTTATACCATAATATAATTTGTTGGAATTTCAAATCCTCCATAAAAAGGAGGGATTTGAAATTCCACCCAAGGGACAACAACTTTTCTCCCGGACATGAAATCTTATTCTTGAAATTCTGATAAATAAACAGGAGTAGGACATTTACAAACAAACAGATTTATGTTTATATCTGTGCCTCTCAGAAAAAATTTCCATATGGAAGTAGCAGACATTTCAACATGGCATCAGATTCTGACCGCCCGTCCGCAGTTCTCATCATTGAGTTCTCTTTGATTGATCACAGTGTAATTGTACAATATAAAATTGCAATTGTGAAATCAAAAATCATGATTAGGTAGGAGGAAAACTAAACTAATGAGCCAAACAGAATAAGAGTAAACAGATACTAGGGGTTGTCAATGGGATCCACCCACACAACAATTCCTATGGAAGTTCATGGATGTACCCAAGAATGGATCTGATAAAGATGAAAGAAAGAAAATTATGGATTACAATATATACAATATGAACATAAAGGAAGGAAATAGAAAGGCATCAGTTAATAAGCGGAGATGTAGTCAACACTCAGTTCAGTGTGTAGTTTAAGATCATTCACGTCATCTGCCTCTATTTACATATCAAACAGTAACCCAAGCAAGATCATCTAGTAAAACAAGGAAGAAAACAACTACTTTGATGAAAGCTCTAAAGGGCATCAGATAATAAGAGTAGATGTAGTCCACAAAGATATTCAGCGTGTAGGATAAGATTATCTTCATCATATGCCCTTTTTTTGTAAAACTCATATCAAAACAACAATTATTTCTTAGGGATTCATCCACCAAGTCCATATCCGCGTCTGTTACATCTCCTAAGCATTCTGAAGGAGAGGGTAACTGATGCGGATTCTTTCAGAAACAGAGATACACAGATCCCATTCTTCTATGATGTGGGAGTAGATCTGTTATCCTGCTGAAAGAGAATCCCAGGATTATAAAGAAAAAACCTCAAAATCATAGATGGAAACCCAAAAGAAAAATTATAGAACTAGACATTTGGAAATCTCAAATAAAAATTCAGAAAGATGAGAAACAAGAAATCTAACTTAAATCTCTCAGAAAACCTCTCTACAGGCGATGAGATCCGTCGAAAAAAGCTAAATGCAGAGGGAGACGGATACAGAGAGAGAATTGTAGGTTGAGAGGCCACGAGTTCTTATGCTTATAAAGGGGTTGGGAGTCCTGAAAACCCTAAAAATGCATAAAAAAGAGAGGTTCGGGATTGTGGGTCTTTGGCTGAGTCGACTAAACGAGCCAAGTACGGCCCAACTGACTTGATCGAGCTCGAGCTCGAGTTGAGCTTGAAGGAGCCAAGCTCAAGGTCTCTTTGTCCTCTCACTTCATCGAGGCACAAGCAAAGCTGAACTCAAGTTTAGGCTCGGGTAGGATTGTCTACTCTCTTTTTTTTTTTTTTTTTTTTTTATGCTACGTTGCGCTATGGTCGAGAAATGTAAATAGGTCCCCATTCTCCGAATGCCCGAAGGTTCCGACCCGTTAAAAATCGGGTCTGGGTTCTTATTTAGGTCCCGATAAGTAAATGAGTCCCTGTTCGGTTTCACTTTGGTTCAGATCCGTGGACCCGAAAACCGACATATTACCTCAATTTTCAAAAATCATTCCTAAAAATCATATTTTTTTAATATAATTCTCTACCTAGATCCGGACGCTGATATAGACCCGTCCCATATATGGTTCTGGTTCCGGTTCCGGAGCCAAAAAAATAGGTTCTAAAACTGTTTCGTGTCTGAGTCTGGTTCTACCTTCTCCTTAACGGTTTCGGTTCTAGGTCCACCATGGACCTGGACCAGAACCGACCCATTTACAACCCTACTCGTCGAGGAGCAGAGGGGGAACCCTGGAAATTTGCCCTGGGGGGCCACTATGTAAGAAAAAAAAATCTATTTTATTTTTTATTTTTTTTAAGTTTTGGGGTTCACTGTTAAAAAAATACTAAGATTTTCTATAACATAAGGGGGTTTCTCCTTCTTTTAGGGCCAATATAAAAATTTGAAAATTTTTAGCACACCAAGGCGCCGTATTGCTTCAAGGGCTTTTTCACTTTTTTTTAAAAAGATAGAGGGAGTTTTGAATTAAAGTGCTTTTAATGTGACATTTTGTCTGAAAAATGGAAGCTTTACTTGACTTTTACTATGTTAGTAAAGTGCCAAATTAGCCCTTTTAATGGGTAGGCTGGGTCAAGCATGAATTGGGGGTGTCCTTTGCAATAATTAGGGCAAGGTATTACTTATGTTTTTCAAGAATGTTGGCGTGCGTGATTTCAATGTAGTGGATGTGCTAACTATTTTGAAAGGTCTTAATTATTCTCTAGAAGATATTGTGGTGCACTTATTATAGTAAGTGATTTCTCTAATCCGATTGATTGGGTATCTAACAAGAAGGCTAATCCAAGAATATTTCAATTTCATTTTAATGGAATTAGGTAGTTATCGACCAACATAAATGTTTTCTTTTGCTGTCTTTAGATCCTCTAATTCCATAGTGGATGCGTTAGCCAACCAACGGGTCGATAGGTTGATTTCTTGGGTGGGTGTGTTATTGTAATTGAGGTTCGGCTGGTGCATCTCTCTTGCACTTTCTCTTTTCTTTGTTCCTTCATTTTGATATTCTTTGTCTCTCCTTTTTTTTCTTACTGAAATTTTGTAACCACTTCAAAAACAAATATTCATTAACATACTGTGCTAGTGGTCAACCTTGGCTCGGGCTTCATTTAGACATTTATGTATGTCGTCAACTTAACTTAGATGAGCCTAAGTCAAGTTGAACATATCCTGGCTCAAAATCAGCTCATTGGCTAATGGACTCGAGCTTGAACTCATGAGAGGACAAGCCTATTTGAGCTGTCTGAGAGATGGCTCAGGTTGTTGTAGGGATGTTCATGGGCCAGACCCAGGGATCACGACTAACAGTTACAGCCCAGCCTGCATTGGGTTCAATTTAGGTTCAGCTTTAGGCCCGCAGGCTTAACCTAAAGGTAGCTTTCTGGTTCGACGAGAAAGTGCCCGGCCTGGGTGTATAAACTTTTTGAGAAAGTCCAAGTGGACAAACTGGGGGGAATGATTCATGGCCCGGTCCCCCCTGAGAGCCCTTGGATCCAAGAGTCTTGGATCCAAGGGCTCTCGGGGGGACCGGGCCATGAGTCTTGGATCCAAGGGCTCTCAGGGGGGACCGGGCCATGAATCGGTCCCCCCAGTTTCTCCATGTAGCAATGCTCGCCCTAAATTTAGGGTGTAAACTGCTTGAGCGGTTAAGACCTTTTGTTTTTTATATAAATCACAGCCCATTAAGACCTTTTGTTTTTTATATAAATCACAGCCCATTAAGACCTTTTGTTTTTTATATAAATCACAGCCCATTTCATTGTTGTTTTGGAATATAAGTAGGATTAAAGAAGAAAAAAACATTAGGAAAAGAAAAATAGCAGAAAAATGAAAAGGAAATGCCGAATGCTAGCATAACTGGCATAGGCCCATGTATGCTAATGCTAACCCTAACACCGAAATCAATCTAAAGTTGTTCCCTCAACTGTAGCTCAGTTATATAGGGATAAGGGTGTGTAAGTAGAGTGTGTAGTGTCTGCTTCTACCAACCGTAACACCAAAATTGATCTAAAGTCGTCCTCTCAATTGTAGCTCGGCTAGTTAAGGACACGGGTGTATCAGTAGAGTGTTTGGATTTCCAATATGGCAAAAGAAAAAAATGAAAAAAAAAATCATCATGTGGAATCAAGTCGTAATCAGCATATCAAGTTCTCACCTATATACGAAAAGTGGTTAGCCTGCTGGTCTAGGTCAATATTGGACCTGCCTGCCCAAGTTGAGAGAGAGAGAGAGAGAGAGAGAGAGAGAGAGAGAGAGAATCATTAAGGGGTCGTTTTTTTTTTTTTTATTCACATGGAATATGTATCATTAAGGGGTGGTTTATTTTTTTTTATTCACATGGAATATGAATACATATGTAAATTCGCAAACACATGAAAACGGGCTTTACATATGTAAATTTGCGAACACATGAAAACGGGCTTTACATCTGTAAATTTGCAAACCCGAATTTTATATATTTATATATGCAAGACACTGTATAATTGAAAAAGTTTTGGTAACTAAATCAGTATAACTTGGCTGACCCTACTTTTGTTAGGCCAAGTTTTAGAACCATGTTAATTAGGCCAAGCTAGAATAAGTTTCTGGTAGATGCAAGAAGATTTGTTTGACTTGAAGCCCTTTGAGTCAAGTTGACTCGGTTGAATTCGGGAGTCTTCTCATGGTCATGATCTCTGATTGTAGCCGGTGTTGTGCTCTGATATGTCTCATTGACCTAACTGAATTGCTAGCATTTCATGCTGATGTTAGTTCTCACAGGAGAATATTTTAGAGAGCTGAAGGTGAATGAGAAGAAGAGGTGGAGATTCTGATCAAACATTAGTAAGATGAGTCCTACAAAAGAAGAGACTGTTTGATGATGATTTATTGATCATGACCCCTACATCTTCAATCTTTAACTCCTTTGGATTTCCTCGAAATTCAATACCAAGCAAACAAATAGACCTTTATAAGAAGAAGAAAAATATTTGCCATAATCAAAAATACTTTTTAGTTCAAGGATGTGTAACAAAAGCAATCCACATGGTATATACAAGCAAGTTCATGCCATGTCATCTCAAGCCCAACAAAGACAAAATTGAAAAAGACATAAATCATCCGTCCATGTCTGGCTCCTTCTTGAGGTCTGCAGGAGGCAGGAAGCAATCCATGGACAAGCCCCATATGTTAAAATCCACCTCTTCAATCTCCCATGTCTCCTCCATCCTCCTCTTGTGGTTTGCAGAGCCTTCTCCATATCTAAACAGTGTTACCATTGTGCGGCCGCGATGTGCAATGTTGATGCCATCGATGTATCTATAGTCCTCGATCACTGACTCCATGCTCGTCTCCCAGAAGATGCTATCATCCCCCTTGCCCTTCATCCTCAGTAGGTGGCTGTCCTCAAACTGCACCAAGAGTCCAGTTCTCTGGCTAAAGTAGCCCCAGAGAGTGTGGTGGATGATCTCAAAGCTGTTGCTGCTGCGGGCCTTAAGGACGGCCGGGCTTGCGTCGAGCTTGAGTATGAAACAGTCGTCGCCATTGATGACCTTCTCGCCAATGCAATGTGCCTCCGAGAACAAGTTGGCTGTGGACCTTGGGTCCAGACCCTATGAATTATGTTAAAATGATATGATCATGGAACAAAATCTTGGCCGAGTTGGGTGCAGCTTAACCCCAACTCATATAACTCAGTCTAGGTAAGTACCAGTCCGAGTCAGCAAAAATGGGCCTTCTTGGCCCCATTTTGGTTGCTTGAGCAACAACCTCCTGAAGTGTGTACTAGCATTCAAGCCCTATTTTGTATGTTAGAATGAAGAAAGAATGAGGTATGACATTGTACGTATGTAGGGATATTCATGGGGCTGAAGCTTCTCCAAGCCAAATACAGATATTTACACAAGATCTTACATTTGTTAGGCTGGGCCTATAGGTGGGACTTCCAACACACAAAGGCCCAACCTTTCGCCAATTGGAGCAGAGAATAGGCTTGAGCCCACTCGAGTGCCTAAGAACAGCATAAATCAAACCCAACTTGAACCCTTGAACCATGACATTTCATGGCCTGGCCCAGACAATCCTAAGCATTTCTCTAGAGGAATCCAGGGGCAACTCATCAGAATGTAATGCCTAAGACGAGAATCCTTACAATTGGGTCCATGTTCCAATAATATAGGTCTTAGGAATGATGGATCCCTAATTGTAAAAAAAGGAAAATATAAGCCTATTCTGGTTGCCACTAAATCTATCTTGTCATTATATATTGTTGGGTAGCCGTTTTTGAAGGGACTGGATTAACCATAAGTTGGCCCCTTCTAGGGATTATGTAAGGTGACACTCGTGAGAATGTATTCATAAATCTATCTGTTATAATTCTTCTGCACTGTCCATCTTGGAGTGTGCACAAGATGGAAGAAAGACACTTTTTTTAAAGGCAGGTGTTCACCCAAGTCTCTACTATCAGCGCTATAGTAAGAATTGATCCCTAATTGTCGATGTGGAAGAGAAGTGACTCACCAACTGAGCTACCAGCTAATGTGCAAGAAAAGGTACATTTGGTAATCTTCCTCTACCTTTCATCTTAATGTAAGTTCCACCACATATTATAGAAATCCATTCATTTCTCTTTAAGATGAAAATGATTATTTTTCTCTCTCAATGTTCATTAGATTTTGTCATTTTCTTTCTTAACATCTCCTCTTCTCTCCCCACCTTTTCATATGTAGAAGCATCACATGGTATAATTCAACCAACTATTAAAACAGAAGAAGGCTAATTTGCAGAAATTGGCTTCACAGTTGTAGAACTCATGGAACTTTAAACATAAACCAAAACATTGAATCATCTTTGTTACAAAAAACAATTGATATCTAAGATATCCAACTCGTGTTGATTATCTCTGTTCTTGGAAGCCAATTTTGTGCAAACTTCTCAACTTATGTGGGCCTTTTGTCCCCTAATGATCTAATTATTGTTGATCATTCGAAGCTACTATACCTGCAATGATCGCCGTAAGGGTCTGGGTGGGCCTCTGGAGGCATGTGATTGCTGGGCTGCAAATTGCCTCCAAGCCACCTTGCCATTGCTCCCTGCGCTTACCTTGCACCCTGATACAATAAGCTCCAAGTACCAGAGGTCAGGGTTCTTCTGCCAGAGAACGAACCCACCGAGCTCCGCGTTGTTTTTAACATGGACACTCTCACTTCCCATATGGAATTCAGACGCGCTCATCTTAACCTTTCCAATTGCATACATGCTGTTCACTGAGTTCAGCGCTGCTAGCCCCCCTGTTGCTGCCATGTACTGCTGGATGATATACTTGGCAGTTGATGCCTCCTGCCCAAAGGTGAAAACATAAATAACAGCAGGTTTATGATATTTTTGAAGGGCTTCAAAAGATAAAGAACACCATGTGGTGCTTTTTTGGCTATAATCATTCAATTCTGTTTCTACTTGTACAATTGTTGCATCATGAGTACTTGACGAAATGAATAAGCCATGATTACCATTTGCTTACATTTTTAGAGCATTGTTTTTACCTATGACAGTACCATGTAATTAGTTTTGAATGGAATTCTATCAGCATCAAAGTGGAAAATGTCGCAAAACATCCTCTCAGTGCTCTATGCATATATACATTAACTGAATAAAAAAAGAAAGAAGGCTAATTAGAAGTGCATAGAATTGTCTGCATAATGTTGGATAATCATATAACCCCTAGGGCCTGTTTGTTCCATGTAATTGGATTCCCAGTAGATCTAATCGTGTATTGCTATTAAGCCGTTAAAAATGAAGAATCAAAGGTGAATATCCAAAAAATAATTATCAAATAACCTCCCCTCCAATGGAAAATGAATCAACGGAATCTTGGGAGTAAATACCTAACCATCACGGTAGCAATTTAAATCATAAGGAAAGTGGAGTCTCTCCGTTGTATATCTCACCCCTTATCTCATATCCTTCATCCTTCAACTGATAAATAATTTTTCGATGGATCTCATTTGACAATGAGTTTCTATGTATTCTATGCAAATAAAAAGACCCTTCACATAATTCATAAATATAGCATTCTAGGACTTTCCTTGTGATTTCTTGGTAGTGATGCATTCATAAGCGGATGCTATCAATTGATCACTCTTAGAGCTATAAGTGCTTAACCAAATGACAACATGTTTATACTATATTAGAGAACAAGGCACCGGCAGTTCATGCTTCAAGCACGTTTAACTACGGAGTTCTACTTATATCTATAGAAACTATCGAACTTGAATTGTCAATCTATCAAATAGGAAAATCTCTCATACAATGGAAGCATTTTTTATGGGTCGATTGAGTGCTTCTTCGGGGACCGGTAGGGGGATGAGAGGTGAGCCGACCACATTGAGCAGCAGTTGTAGCTCAGCACTACGACCTGCTAGGTTAGGGGCCGACACCTTGTCTGGTCCCTGCGCGCTCATCCACATGCGCAAGTTCTGCCATCGGAGGGCGGTGTTGCTGCCCATGCTGGTGAACATTTCTTCAGGGATGGGGACCTCAAGAACGGTCTCCAGACCATCTTCTCTATCAAAGTTTGGGCAGAGTTTCCTCATGGAAGGGAAGGAAAGAAGAAAGGGAGAGCATTTGGAGGCTGATTTCCCCTTTCCTCTAACTTCTTTAGACTGGACGAGCGTGGCAGTCGCCTGTGCATGAAAATGAGGGGGTTGGGAGTCACCACACTTACGGCTCCCCTTTATTTTAGTAGTCTTGTGGGATTGCTTTTTATGGCTATTTTTAGGGGAGAGTTCAAGCTATCCTAATTATGAGGAGAGATGGATTGGTCAAGTTTTCTCTAGTTTAACATGAGTTATGTTTGAGAATCATGGAGGCTATCAGATTATATCATGGGTGTTAAGCTTTCATGTAAATCAATCCAAACCCTTGAAATGGCTGCGAGGTCCAGATCGATGTCCATTAATGGAGATCAGGACACTTTGAAATATGATTTCAACATGTATCATTGATGCTTAAAATGGCCCCGAGTTCATCAATTAAGATTTGGATGTATTCCAATCTTCCAATCAAATTGGTTTTAAAGCCATGATTGGTAAACTAGGGACCTTGATTTGGATGGGTTTTGATTGGAGTATAAAATTTAAGTCACTGTGTGGAGTGGAATCTGAGACTTATATAGAGAGTTCTATATAATATGTTCAGTTTTTGCTACTTCCAGCATCATACAATAACCAGCATGAAACCATTCATTTTTTTATGGCACATTTGTCTCCATTTTCCTTCTTATACAGAAAAAAAAAAGGACCATAAAAAGGCCTTTTCAACAAATTACAGAAAATTTAACTTATTTTAGCACTTTTTCCAGCAGAAAATTTCTAACCAAACATAGATTTACTGCAATATGGAAAAACATTTCCACAGTCCTCACTTTCCTGCAGAAAATTGGCCAAATCAAAATTCCCTTTAGAAGAAAAATAAATCTTTTAAAATGAATAAGTAATTTGTGCCAATAAGCAATGTAATAAATATTGCGCATAAATTGAGTATTTTATGTAACTGAACGTACGTAATTTGTGCCAACAATTAATATTGTTTGGAAAATTTGAAAAATGATGAGTCACAAAATGTCCCTGACATTATATCTAACGCTTCTTTCCGTGGTGCTAATTAAACCAACTAATCATGTAAGCTACTTGTAGGTTTTCCTCCGCTCTAAAAGGAGGAAAACTTGCAGATGCAACTTTACCTCTGATGCAACAAGCGAGAAGCTGTTGAAAACCTGAAGATGCACCTTTACCTCCGATGCAACAAGCGGTAAGTTGTTTGCAGCTTTTCCTCTGCTCTCAAAGGATGAAATCATGCATTTGCACCTTTACTCTTGATCTAATCGTCAACGAGTCTACTACTCTAGTCGGGTTGCGTCCTTACAGGGCCCCACCATAGAGTTGCACACGTGCACCCTTTACCTAACCAAACATAGATTTACTGCAATATGGAAAAACATTTCCACAGTCCTCACTTTCCTGCAGAAAATTGGCCAAATCAAAATTCCCTTTAGAAGAAAAATAAATCTTTTAAAATGAATAAGTAATTTGTGCCAATAAGCAATGTAATAAATATTGCGCATAAATTGAGTATTTTATGTAACTGAACGTACGTAATTTGTGCCAACAATTAATATTGTTTGGAAAATTTGAAAAATGATGAGTCACAAAATGTCCCTGACATTATATCTAACAATTCTTTCTGTGGTGCTAATTAAACGATCTAATCATGTAAGCTACTTGCAGGTTTTCCTCCGCTCTCAAAGGAGGAAAACCTGCACATGCAGCTTTACCTCTGATGTAACAAGCGGTAAGCTGCTGAAAACCTGAAGATGCACCTTTACCTCCGATGCAACAAGCGGTAAGTTGTTTGCAGCTTTTCCTCTGCTCTCAAAGGATGAAATCATGTATTTGCACTTTTTGATCTAATCGGCAATAAGTCTACTACTCTAGTCGGGTTGCGTCCTTACAGGGCCCCACCATGGAGTTGCACACGTGCACCCTTTACCAAGAAGGGACTAAGTTCATTTCATTCAAGAGCAATTTCTGCAGAAAATTCCATGTCCTCGCCCCCGCCGCCGCCGCATGTAATTTAATATAATTAATACTCAGATGTTAATGCATGTAATTTAATAAAAAGCCCACTTCGTACCAGCCTAATTCATTAAATGGGTCAGTGTCGGGTCAGGCTTGTGTCAGTGTTTATAAACTAGGGTTGGGCCCGGATATGCCTTAGCCCGGCCCATGAACACCCTTAGGAGGGAGGGAGATGATCCCACGGTGCTTGTCGCAATGTCACGTGTGGGGACTATCTGTGTGATTAAACGCACATCACACTGACACCTTTGTATGGGTATCAAACTCAAATTACACTTCAATTAAGGTGCAAATATTTTTATTTTTGTACACATAATTAGACTATCACCGTGTGGAGTGGAATCTGAGACTTATATGGAGAGTTCTATATAATATGAGGAGGTTGATAACCACACAAGGTAAATTCAGTTTTTGCTACTTCCAGCATCATATGATAACCAGAATGAAACCATTCATCTTTTTATGGCACAGTTGTCTACATTTTCCCTCTTATGTAGAAAAAAATTTAGACTATCAAAAAAGCCTTTTCAGCAAGTTGCAGAAAATTTAACTCATTTTAACACTTTTCCTAACAGAAAGTTTCTAACCAAACTTAGAATTCATGTCTGCTGGAATTTGCAGAAATCTAGATGCAAGAATTTTGAAATGTTATAATATGTTCAGTTTTTGCTACTTCCAGCATCATACAATAACCAGCATGAAACCATTCATTTTTTTATGGCACATTTGTCTCCATTTTCCTTCTTATACAGAAAAAGAAAAAAAAAAGACCATAAAAAGGCCTTTTCAACAAATTAGAGAAAATTTAGCTTATTTTAGCACTTTTTCCAGCAGAAAATTTCTAACCAAACATAAATTTACTGCAATATGGAAAACAAAAAGTATACTTGGCCCGAACTCCTGAGATCCAATGGCCCTCCTGGGGGATCGGGCCAAAACCCGGTCACCCCAGTCGGGCCATATAGCAATGCTCTATGGAAAAACATTTCCACAGTCCTCACTTTCCTGCAGAAAATTGGCCAAATCAAAATTCCCTTTAGAAGAAAAATAAATCTTTTAAAATGAATAAGTAATTTGTGCCAATAAGTAATGTAATAAATATTGTGCATAAATTGAGTATTTTATGTAACTGAACGTACGTAATTTGTGCCAACAATTAATATTGTTTGGAAAATTTGAAAAATGATGAGTCACAAAATGTCCCTGACATTATATCTAACAATTCTTTCTGTGGTGCTAATTAAACGAACTAATCATGTAAGCTACTTGCAGGTTTTCCTCCGCTCTCAAAGGAGGAAAACCTGCAGATGCAACTTTACCTCTGATGTAACAAGCGGTAAGCTGCTGAAAACCTGAAGATGCACCTTTACCTCCGATGCAACAAGCGGTAAGTTGTTTGCAGCTTTTCCTCTGCTCTCAAAGGATGAAATCATGCATTTGCACCTTTACTCTTGATCTAATCGGCAATAAGTCTACTACTCTAGTCGGCCCGCCCCCCCCCCCCCCCCCCGCCCGCCCCGTAAGAAATGCATGTAATTTAATATAATTAGTACTCAGATGCCCACAAAAGTGATAAAAAGCCCACTTCGGCCCAGCCTAATTGATTAAATGGGTCAGTGTCGGGCCAGGCTTGTGCCGGGCCTGTTTGGGGGCTTTACTTGTAGAGTTGAGTGGAGTAAATATTATTTTAAAGAAATAATAAAATATAAGTGGATAATGATGGTTTTTTATTTTTAGTTGATTTAGTTGACTTTTTTATTGGAAAGTGAAGTTTTTTTGTCTTTTAGTGAGTAAATGAGGTTACTTTTTTTTACTTTTTTGGAAAAAGTATGGTGGGAAATTTAATGTAAAATACTTTTGGTGGAATTTTTTTCTTGAGAATGGGGCTTCACCTTACTTGACTCTACAAGTAAGGTGCCCAAACAAGCCTAGGAGGGAGGGAGGGATCCGACGGTGCTTGTCGCAATGTCACGTATGGGGACTATCTGTGTGATTAAACGCACATCACATTGACACCTTTGTATGGGTATCAACTCAAATTACACTTCAATTAAGGTGAAAATATTTTTTATTTTTTTACACATAATTAGACTATCACTCTGTGGAGTGGAATCTGAGACTTATATAGAGAGTTCTATATAATATGAGGAGGTTGATAACCACACAAGGTAAATTCAGTTTTTGCTACTTCCAGCATCATATAATAATCAGAATGAAACCATTCATCTTTTTATGGCACAGTTGTCTACAATTTCCCTCTTATGCAGAAAAAAATTTAGACCATCAAAAAAGCCTTTTCAGCAAATTGCAGAAAATTTAGCTCATTTTAACACTTTCCTAACAGAAAATTTCTAACCGAACTTAGAATTCATGTCTGCTGGAATTTGCAGAAATCTAGATGCAAGAATTTTGAAATGTTGTTAAATCCTAACATTCCTAAATTCTCTGTTTCTTTCATACCGAAATTCCTGTATGAGAATTTCATCCAACCTGAATTCCACAAATTCCCAATTTCATAACTAATTGAATTTCTAAGTGGATTTTTACATATTTATGCATTATCTATATACAAATATAACGCTAAAATATTCATGAATATAATATTTTATAAATATTTGTGTTTTAAAGCATTTAAATGTAGGGAAGGATATGAAGGGTAATTCCGAAATGTAGCGCACCAAAAAGTTTGAGGATGCGCCTCACACGAAGAGGGTTGCTGCTGTAATATATATAACTAGTGTGAGCACACCGGCAAAAATAAAAAATATATATATTTGTAGATGAAGCAAAATGGGGGAAGGAGTAAGGAAAAGATAAAGATTAGGACCAATTAGGTGGACCCATAATGATATAGTGCTAACCAAATGGCCAAGAATAAAAGAAATTAACAACACGAAGCTGCATAAATTTAGTAAAAATATTAATTTAATTAAAGTCAAATTAATGATGGAGAACATACCAATTGTTACCAAAATCATTGTATTTAAAAACCTAAGATAATAATACTAAAACTATAATATAAAATTAAATTAGCATATTTAACTACAAAATCATAGGTGGGACCTATTGGATTTAAGAAAATTGTGCAGGACAAACAGAATGCAAGAGTCTAGATCATCTTGAACTCTCATGTAAATGGCATAACCACAATGATTTTTGTCCATTGCAATTGTCCAATCATTGTAGTAATCTGATATGCACCATTGTAGCTTTGATATGGAATTGGGTGCCAAAGGGTGGACCCCATCCATATGTAGGCAAGCCACAAGAACTAAATTTCTCGACATGGGAAAAAAAAAACAGTCTAAAACTCTGTCAATGATTAAATCTTGCCTAATTAGTTGTGATCTTCTCTCTCTCTCTCAATGATTTATCAATTTATCTAGGTTTAGGACCTTTATTTAATTATATTTGTGTGTAGGCACTAAATTTAACTATATCGTTGTGATGGCCTTTTGTGGACCACTTTATTATATCTATTTTGAATTTCGTTAAGTATCTTATTGGTGCGTCCCACCTACTTATCCCTCGAAACATCATACTAAATTCAAATTTTAGTGGAGATCTCGGAGTTGTTTAAAAATATTTGTTAGATGGGCCCACTCAAATCATCTATTGCATGAGATTACTTTGAAATGAGTTTAAATGGGTTGAAGAATCGTTTGGCATCTTTGCATATACCATTAGGATTTAAAGAGATTGCTTTTAGAAACAGAGAGAGATTTTAGGCATTCAGATTCGATCCTAGTGGTTTGGTAATTCAGATTTGATCATGTTATGTAGGAAAATTAGATAATGGTGGTTTGGTGAGATTAGATTAGAAAGGCAATTCTGGAATATAGCGTCCGAAAAAACTTGAGGATGCGCCATGTGTCGCTCTCCCACGAATTCACCAGCCTTTTATTATACTAGCGCTTAAGGGCACGCGCCCAACGCGAGCCTTTAATTTATGAAAGAAAAATCAAATTTAAATTGAAAGTAGACACCTACTAGTAAACATACAAACTACATTTAATACAATTATATAAGAATTTTAAGATTTGTCACCATCTTTTGGAGAACCTCATATATGTTTATGCCTTCCGATTCATGTGGCGTGGATATTTCATAGAAAGAGAAGACAGTTGAAAGTAAATTTAAATATAAATATGAAGTAATTGTTGGTCAAATACATATGGGAGGCATGGTTTTTTTTTTTTTATAAAGGAAAATATTTTTAAAAAAATCTTTTATATAAATCTAAATCAATTGTCAAAAAGTAAACATTGAATCATGTTCGAGTTAAACTTACCTTGGTCTTTATGGTATCAGTTGCGACGATGCTAGAGCTGTCTATGATATATAACATATCATGGGATGCAGTCGGAGATGATGGTGATGTTGACGCTCCAATTTGCAATGGAATAACTAAAATCTCTATTTCCTTACACCATGCATGAATGTTATATGAACATTATAAGAATAAAAAATAGAAAGCAAAATGATGAGCATAAATAAGAAATTAAATTATTTAAAAGGAAATATTTTAAAGATTTAGTAAATAGAATTAGTATATTAAAAAGCATATAAAAGAACTATGATATGAAGGGCCAATGTATTAAAATAAAACAGCAATAATGTTTAGAAGTCCCCTTCAATCAATTCTAAATATTTCTTCTGTCGCTTGTCTCATCTCTTGAACTTGTCATGACTTGTCTATTTGGTATCAATTTCTTACTTGTTTGATACGGCATGTTCAATTTTCACCATCATCAATCCACTAAATGATAAAAAAAATCATTATTAAGCCACTAAAGATAAAATATCATTATAACCCACTTATGTTTTATTCTCTTGATTTAAGACTTTAACTCACTTCATTCTATATAGGATTATCATTACTTATAAGGTAATGGCATAAATTAAATTGTAGTGCTGGTCAGAAGATCATGCCATTTCTAATCCAAGCCCATGCTATCTGTTCATTGAGACAAACATGTTGGCATAGCCCATCCATGGGCCCGAGAGTAACACCTAGGCGGAGCCTTTTTCACAAAAGCTTATGTTCTCTTTGTTAAACATGCTGGGCCAGGCTAGTTGTACTTTATGCCCCAAGGGGTAGCTTAGTTGGCCTAGGACCACGGTTTGCTCCCGGAGGTTGTGGGTTCGAAACTCCGCTACCACACTAGGGCTACAGGGGATTTACCCGGCTTCCCTCTGGGCCCGGAGGGATTAGTCCAGCCCAAAGGGTTGGGAACCCTCCGACAGCAGCAAAAAAAAAAAAAAAAAAAAAAAAAAAAAAAAAAAAAAAAAAAAAAAGGCTAGTTGTACTTTTAACCTTTGGATGGGACACTAGTAAAAGAATGCATTACAAAATCTATCGTTTGTACGCTGATTGTGTGATTTAATAATATTAAGATTCTAAATCCATCTAAAGAAGGCTCATTTTAATTTGGTCGGATAGAATTATTGTGCAAGGTGAATCTTTTCATTTGGACTCTTTAATCACCTATCCATAATAGATATGTATTAAAATTTGAATTCACATAAAGAAGTCTAACAAAAGTGGATTCTGAATTGATTGATAGAGTTTATCTCTTGAAATTCATTTGAGATCAAATTTCTCAAATTGATTTGAAATTAGAGTTCAATTTTGCAATCGATTAGCAAATCGGACTCCAATTTCGAAATCAAATCATACGTCTATAATATATAATAATTGTGTAATTTTTAATGATATGACTTGTAGAAGAGTGGAAAAAAGGAAAGACGTGTTTTGTTTATTTATTGTATGATGACATGCTTTACAAAACAGATCCCTTGAAATAATGGAAACTTTCCCATTATCAAGGGAGACAGAATAATGGAAACATATCTTACAGATCTGATAAAATAAGAATCCAAGATCAGTGATTGCAGCAATTGTAATGATGACCGATAGGGTTTCCAGAGATTACAGCAAATGGTTGTAGAGACTGGCTAACTACTAAAAACTTAGGAGAGGCATGTAGAAAGATTTTCAGAATTAGAAGAGTACAAAAAGGTTTAGCTACCTTAGACCAAATAATCACACACAAAGCAAGTAACTTAAGTCTATATAAATAAACAGATACAAGTGGCAATTCCATTTTCAGTAGCATGAATGTCACTAAGGCTCCAATTAACAAATATTACATATCTTGCTCCCACTCAACCACCAACATTTGCTTTATTTCCTAGCTCAATTCCTCTACCATCCTCTTGGGCACTCATTAGTCTTGGCCTCTTACTAAAAAGCTCCTCTATCTCTTCCAATGTCTTTCCCTTTGTTTCAGGGTAGAAGAAGTAGAAAAACATCCAAGCCAAAACACAAATGCCAGCAAACAAAAAGAAGGCCCCCCCAATAGTAATAGCTTGATAGAGAGATATAAAAGTCATAGAAATAGTGGCATTCATCACCCTATTCACAGCCACCCCAATACTAGCTCCTTGTGCTCTTAATCTCAAAGGAAAAATTTCAGAGCTATAAACCCATGTAATAGGCCCTAGACTAATAGAATAGAAGGCCACATAAGTCAAAACAGTTACAATACAAAGTACAACAACCCACATCAGCTGCTCCTTTGTATGATCCATGATTGTCAAGGCCGACCCTAATCCAGCCAGGGATGCTATCATGCCCCCAGTACCGGTTAGCAAGAGTGTCCTCCTCCCAACCTTGTCTAGTAAGAAACTAGCTACCAAGACAAAGATACATTTAGTGAATCCCACCCCAACTGTTACGAGCAACAGCTTGTTTTTATCATGGATCCCTGCAGCCTTGAATATTCTTGGGGAGTATAGGACTACAGCCTCAATCCCGGTCGCATGCTGGAAGAAATGGATTCCGATCGCCGCAATTAGGATCCTCTTCACTGTCGAAGACGGCCTCAGGATTAGCTCCTTCCACACACCCTCCCCATGACTCTTGGTTGCAGGCTTCACCACATCATCTTTGCAATTCTCATCAATCCCTGCTGCAATTTTGATGTCCCGCATCCGCAATTCAGATTCTTCCTGGGAGTTGGTTATCTTCAACAGGACCTTCTTCGCATCCCCTAGCCGTCCTTGCATCACCAGCCACCTTGGTGACTCTGGCATTGCAAGAATTCCAAATGCTAATGCCAACGATGGTAATGCAGCTATTCCTAGCATTGTTCTCCATCCATACTTCAATGGAAGCTTCGCAAACAGATAATTTGAGATATATCCTGTTAAGATCCCTAAGGCGATGCAGAATGCAGGAAGAGAAGTTAAGAATCCACGCGACGAGGTGGATGAGATCTCAGCCGAGTAGACGGGTGCAACCATGAGAGCGAAGCCCACACCGACGCCTGCAACACATCTGCCCGCTAATAAGCATGCATATGAAGGTGCAAATCCCATTAGAATTGCCCCGACAAGGAAGATGACCGAGGCAAGGACGATTGTCAACCGGCGACCGATCCGATCCGCAGTTCTTCCGGCAGCCATAGATCCGACCAAGGCGCATAGGTTTAGAATTCCAGCGAGGACTTCCACCTGAACATCATTTATCTTTAGTTCTTCCTTGATAAATAGCATTGCCCCACTCATAACACCTGTGTCTGCAAGATGATGAACCCCTTCTTACTACATTCTTAATAATTGATGAATAGATTTCACATGTGTTCTTCCTAGGAAGAACCCACACATTATGATTTGCATGCCATATTTTTATGGTATATATCCAAGATTCCTAAGGGTAGCAACAAACATATACAATAGGCCATAAAAATTAGCTCAAATTTTGTATTCTTCAATTGAAATTGGACACTTGACCTACCCCGCGCGTTCCCTTGCAGAGAAGGTTAGAGTAAACATAATGGTAACTAATGATATAAGTATCTAAACATGATGTAGAAGAAGATTTCATGATCTAATATCACAAAAAAAAAAAGAAAAAAAGAAGCAAATGAGAGAGAGAGAGAGAGAGAGAGAGAGAGAGAGATATGTACCATAGCCTAATAAAACTGAGATCACAGAAGCAATGATAGCGCAACCAGTAGCATACTTGTTTCTCTTCTCCTTGACCCCCATCGATTATCACTTTTTTTTGGGGTCTATTTCTCTGCAATCCAAACTCTTATCTTTGCAGTCCCTTCTTAACAACAGATGACAAGTTCCTTGTCCTAGAAAACGCGTGGGCGTTTTGGTCCTCTTTCAAACCACGATCATGGGCTCCAATCTTTTTATAAGTTTTATGGTAGTTTTTATTACATTTGGATAATGATCGAATCAAAACTAGAATCAATATCCAATACAAAAATAGAATATAATCTTTACTTGGCTGTGCGATTTGAGAGAGTTGTTTTTGTTTTGGCCTCGATATGGTGTTTAGAGGCATGTTATTAAGCCTACAAGCTGGCATGTGTGGCAGAGTTGATGTAATCGCGTGTGCCAGCCCTTAAATGAACCTTCCTCTCTTTTCTCAACTACAATTGAATTGTCTTCCGAGATTTTTGTCTGATGCGAAGAATGAGTAGGGTTTGTGGCCTGACTCAATAGGAGGAAACAGATCTTATCCACGATTCCACATCAAACGGTGGTCTTATCCAAACCTAGCTATTTTATCCCTGTCATTAAATGCATTGATAGGGAAGTTGATTGATGAGTAAGCGTTGGACCGGATTTAGACAAGTTTATCTGGTGCACAACAATTAAAAAGATCGCTATCTTTTCGTTGTACCATATTCTGAAACCGCCAGAGATTTCTGCATCATTAAATTTTATCTGTCACAATCGTTTTTCGGATTTCTTTTATATAACTCCTCAGGCTTGTAGGATTTATTTTTTATTTTTTTTATTTTTTACAATGAAGCGTGTCCCAATTTTTTAGGCTGGATTAATCCCTACAAACCCTTTTAGCGAGCCGGATTAATCTCATGCGGCTCCCGTAGTGCAGTTTCAAATCATCAACTTCCGAAAGCAAACCATATGTTTGTAGGATTTATAAATAGGTCCTTAAGGATTTAGTATTAGCCTAATCATGTATTTTAAGATTTTCATCAATCAATTGATGAGTCATGTATGGATTGAATAAATCATAACAGACCATAAGTACAAGTGTTGATTGACATTATTATTTATCTGGATTTAATGAAATAGACCTTGTATTGATATAAAAAAAAAAAAGATTTATGTAGGATTTCTTTTCTCCCACTAAGTGCAATTGTTAATGTTATATGTTTTATGGAAATTAAGTCTAAGCTTTTGAAATTATCCATATAAGGATAAAGGAGATGAGTAAAAGTGTCATTTCGCTCTAAAAACATATGGTGGGTTGATGGTTAATGATTTTAGGGACACAAAAGGTATTAAAATGAAAATACATGAGCCTATTTGTAAATCCTAAAACCTTAAGAGCATATTTACAAATCCTACGAACCTTTAGGGGTATATAAAAAAATCATTTTTTATTGGTAACTCTACTACAACGTTTAACATGGTGGTTCCAAAAGATTTTTATTAGTTTGTAAACCCATGATTTTGTTTTTTATTTTTAATTATGCCTTTTCATTTTTTTCATTTTTTTATTTTTTTTTGTTGTTTGGGGGGGGGTAATTGTGTTAAGGGTTTCCATATATTAAGAGAGTCCCACAAGTAGGGGTGAAAGTGGGTCGGGCCGTCCTAGGGCCGCCCGCGGACGGCCCGTTATAGGCTCGGCCCGAGCTCGGCTCAAAAGACAAAAAAGCCGAGCTAGGGCCTAGTAGGAGGCCCGTTTGCTTAAAAGGGCCGAGCTAGGGCTTGATGAAGCCCGGCTCGTAAGCCCTAGGGCCTACATATATTATAATACATATATTATATATAAGGATTTATTCAGGTCAAGTGGGAACCGTTGGATCATTAAAGTGGATCCAACCAACGGCTGCCCAGTTTTTAAGTCTTGTAACTCTGAAACAATCTTTCCTTTATTGTTATTATTATTTATTAACAAGGCTCTATTCTTGTTGTTATAGGTGATGCTGGTGATGATGAAAACTTTATTTTATGATGTTAGCCGAATACTTTATTTTTTTCTATGATGCTATTGGAGTTTAATTTGATTTGTATTATTGTTGGAGTTTAATGATGCTAATCTACATTAACATTGAACTATTATGGAGTGTTGGAACTAGGCTCCCTTTGCTTTTATGAAGTCTTTCTTATTTTAGTTAATTTTAGTGCTGCAATCCAAATTATGAGAATGAGAATATGGGATGAATGCATGCATTTGACCATTTTTTTGTTCTGGTTTGCATATGTAGATTTCTTTGAATTCCTACAAGATTTTCTTTTCCTGAAAATATTTTCTTTCAGCTAGTACTATATCATTATAAAACGGGCCGAGCTCACGAGCCGAGCCTAGGGCCTCAATTGAGCCAGGCTCAAAGGGCCGGCCCTAGGGCCGCATAACTTAATAAGGGCCGAGCCCGAGCCAGGGTTTTTGAGGCCCTCTAGGGCTAGGGCCGAGTTAGGGCCTACTAAAAAATACTAGGGCCGAGCCTAGGGCCTGTCAAAGCCCGGCTCGGCCCGGCCCACTTTCATCCCTACCCACAAGGAAGGCAGACACGTGGAGATTTTAATCCCCACTTCTAATTAAGGATCTTGCTTTGTGGATACAAAAGATTGAAAATTCCCACTTATGTAATGGGGTGGTCTACAAGGATATTTAAGAATCTTTAAATCGGTATTCAAATTCACTACTCATTATGATGCAGATCTGTACCCGACTGCAATGAGACACCGACGGTCCAAATAATCACCTGTATCTTGTCTGATTATGCTTTCGATGAGAAGAACTTTGTTTACCTCTTCTTATATTATAATATAACTTAACATCTATAGTAATAAACTTTTTTTTTTCCACCCGAGTTCTATTCCTTCTGTGCTTAAAAGGAAGTCGGGTAGACTCCCCTTAATCCTAGAGTGGTAGTAAAGTTTTAAACCTACTCCCCTCAATCCATTGCTCCTCTGAGCTGCATTTTCTGGTAATGGGGCCGACTGTCATCCCAAAATCACATTGAGGTGAACACCACAACAACTGCCCCACATTAGTAAAATTGCCCAAAATCATACCCTCTTCAAGTTTAGGAACGATTTTGACGATCTTCTACAATACTTTTAGTACAAGCTTATTTAAATAAGTGGGGTTGGAACGAATCTTGTTTGGTAAAATCGATTTGGTCATGTACCTACCCGATCATGTCATTTTTTTTGTTGATTAACCCTCAATTTTCTTTAGTATGATAGTCGGTAGGATTTCAGTTTTCAGTTTTCTGCATTACCTCTGAATCTTGCCTACTCGCACTAAATATCCCTTCCGAAAGGGGAGATATGTGCTTTACAAAAGATGTGGGAGGACAGCAGCAGGTCCATTAGTTTAGTGTCAATTGGCAGGTCAGTATGAATATAACTCAAAGCGGCCATTCATCAGTTAGGTGAGAAATGTAAACCCAAAGCCGACCAGAAAATAGAAAAGATCAACCGGGGACAGGAATTATAGGGTCGGGTTTGGATTGGGTTGGTGGCTCGAGCAGGAATGGCCACCCTTCTATAGTTTTGACTTCTGCTTCCAAAAAGGGAAGGGATCAATGACTGTACGATAGCTCTTATATCCGATAATTACCCTAAAATGGTTGAAAATAACATTCTTTTCATAGAGTTGTTCGTATATAAAAAAAAAAAAAAAGACGCTATAAAAGTTACGATGTTGTCCTTAATTTTGTGTGATATCTTAGGTCTATAAGATATCGTACAATGTAATATCTTATAGCACTAGGATATCCCACAAATCCAAAAAAACTTCACCATCTTCCTTTCTATCGAAGAGTTTTTACTTTCTGATAAACGGAGAAAACAATTGTGGTAAAAAGCCTTTCACAAATTCGATTCTTTTGTGGGTTTTCCCCCTATTCATCTTATCATCTTGCTTTTGATATGGCAGGAAGACATCCTTCGAGTCCATTCTCCTTCTTCAATCTTTACAACTTCTTTTATTGAGAAACTAATAATCTTCAATGCTTAGGTTATAGAAAAGATAGGGGCCCACATACCTGTTGTGATAATTGGAATGGAGGAACTCTGGATGATAGAAATATATGGTAACAGCCCTAACTTAGGAATCTATAAGTACAAATGATGAAGATAAAACAAAGTTTTGAATTCGTAGTGAATATATGCTTTAGGTTTGGTCAAGAAGGAGGAATTGTGCGATATCCTACACGCATGGTTCAATATCTTACAGAACTAGCATATCGTATAATGAAATATCCTACAACCATAGGATATCATAAGCTTAAGGGTAAAATAATCACTTTTAGAGCTTTTTTTTTTTACGAACAATTCTGCGGGAATTATATATGTTTAAACCGTTTTGGGCAGTTGTCATGTAAAAGGGCAGTCATACGATCATTATCCCAAAACTAAATACATAAGTTCAGTCCTGTGCTAATCTCACTATATAAGCCGCTTAATACCGGCGATATATTCTTTAGGTGCTAGAGGTGTAATTAGTGGGTCCCTCATGACAACAGACCCAGATGTTGTTTCACGGTATGTGTGGTCTGGTGCTATCAATGTCTCATATATGCAGGAAATCTTAAAATATGGATTTAACACATAAGATAATAGCGTTCTTAATGACAATTTCTTGCAAAGAAGGGTGAAAAGCAGCCAGTATTCCTAGTATGGAAACCATTGAAAAAGAAAAGGAAAAATTATGTGAATTGCGTATAGTTATTCTTTTTTCTTCTTCTTTTTATAACGGACGGCGTCCCAGGCACCCAGCCCTTTGGGTTAGAATAATTCCTACGGGCCAGGGGGAGTCGGGTAAATCCTCTCTGATCCCATTGTGATAGTGCAGTATTGAACCATCAACCTTCGGGTACAAACCATGGTCTTAAACCAACTGAGCTACCCCTCGAGGTTAATTGCATAGAGTTATCTAGATTATTCTTCTACATTATGAAAATATGTAGAGAGGTACATGATAGAGTACCGCGTGGATAAGTATAAGATTAGTATAGAATTACAAGTTTCTAGAGTAGAATCTAAAAGTTTTTCATCTATTATATGAATGACACGTGGCTTAATCTTGTCTATTAATCATTAAGTAAAGTAAAGATATAAATATCGGTATTATGCATTTATTGTTGGGATTATTGGGCTTAGAATCCATCGTAGATGTGGAGAATTATATCCAAGTGAAATCAAGTGTCGTTGGGGATAGAATCACATATAGTAAGAGAAATGTTAAGAAAACAATTGTACCGGGCTAAATCACTCAAATTCTGAGTCATTTCCAGATTTCTTTCAAGTTTAGTCTTAAATCTATTACAAATGGGCTCTTCAACAAAATATCCTCATCTCATACTAAATCAAATGTAAAAATCTGGACTTAGGTACCCAACTTCAATGGAGATGATTTCACACAAACCCAACTCCATGCCCAACTAAAGTCATTTTATTAAAAAAAAAATCGAGAGGGCCAATCCGGTGATTTTATCCATGATCATGGATAAGTCTAAACACAATAAGTATGCAATCGACACAAACATAGATTTTGTGAACGTAGTGATACATACATATATGATTTCAAATGGTTTTACTCATTTAGGTTTTTAAATAAAAGGTCAAATTTGATAGGTAAAAACTTTTTTTCTAATATTTTTTCTCAGTTTGAGGCGCAATTCTTACCCTCCATGTAATTAATGCAAGACCAGATTTTATCATCCATCTAGTAGTCTCTTCGAAAAAAATTGGAGACCTAAATCATGGATCATATATATCTTGACAAGATGAAACATTCCAGAAGCCTGAAGTTTCACAATCTAATACAACAATCAAACCAACCCCAGCACACCTCTCCCAAACAATAGAAACCTAGCTAGTACTGATACAAAGACATGGAAGATTACTTGAGATTGAAAGCAAAAAAAAAAAAAAAACCTTAAACGGTAGGCCAAAACCCATGCTGGAATTTTCTAACACCCCCCAGCAGAACATTTCTGATACACAACTCTGCCCATTAAACCACTCCCCTCATTCTCAACAACTCATGTGCCTGTATAAAACCTGCATGCTCTTAGGGAAGTGTGGGATTGACAGAATGTGTTTTATGATTCCAGCCTTAATGGGATGAGAATAAAGTGGAGACCTTAATAGGCATTTAATACAGAGAATGTTATATGCTAATATGTTGTTCATTAATCCAAAAATATTAATATCCCATTATTCAGCTTTTAGGAGAGAGCCATTTTTTTTTCTTTTTCTTTTTCTTTTTTTTTTTACATTTGTTTCTTGGGTTAAGATTGATCACCAAAACTTTTCTTTTTTTAATTTTTTATCTTTAAAAAAAAAGAGAAGAAAATCAATATAGTTTTTTATGGCAAATCGGTACATCTAAGAATTCCACATTATTATTCAACTACTAAAGTAAAGTATAACCTAATTGGCCTGCATATTTTATGAGGCAATGATATCACTATAGTTGAAATAAATCACCTACTTTATACACTTTATCAGATAAAACATAGATAATTTTCATCTGAAGTTTTAGAGTTAAATCACTTTTGTGATAAGTGTTCTATCAAATGGTGGATATGACTCCAACTGTAGAGCTATGTAGTATATTTCTTTCAGATTCATGGGTCTTTCATTTAAGTGAATGGTTAGTACAAATAAGTAGAGGTGGTTATAAATACACTGGAGGTGTGGTGGTAAAGTAGCAAAATTGAGGGGGGTGGCATCTTTTCTTTCAAACAAGTCACATCTTCAAATACAGAAAACTCCTGTTATGCATGCATCGGCTCAGAGACCATATGGAGATTGTTACTAATTGGATGGTCATGAGCTGGGTTGGGTCAGGCGTCAGGCCAGGTTGGGTCAATGGTAAGGCCTTTTATTAGAGAGTGGCATGGCCTGTCCCTATTTCTCCATCAACCACAAAATAGCATAGGAGAAACCTCAGTCATAAAATATATCCTAATCCAGCTCAATGCAAGCCGTAGGGTTGTAAACGGGTTGGTTCCGGTCCGGGTCCATTGTGAACCCGGAACCGGAACCGTTAAAGGAGAAGGTAGAATCGGATCCAGACCCGAAACCATTTTGGAACCGGTTTCTTGGCTCAAAAACTGGAACCATATATGGGACGGATCCAGATCCGGGTCTAAGTAGAGAATGATATTTAAAAATATATATTATTTTTAGGAGAAATTTTCTGAGGTAATATGTGGGGTCTCGGGTCCACGGGTCTGAACCAAGGTAGAACCAAACCCAAACTCAATACTTAATGGGGCCTAAATAAGGATCCAGACCTGGTTTTTAACGGGTCGGAACCTCCGGATAATCGGAGAATTAGGGACTCATTTACATCCCTAAAGCCAGGGAAGGGACCAGCCTCAAGTTCGGAACTGAGCTGCTTTGATATATTACAGTTGTGAATGGGCTGGACCATCTAGGGCAGATATTGTGTCAGGCTTCCCCATTTCATTCATTATCGCCAACATTATCATCATAAAATAGTTTCCTCATGCATGTGGGTTAAAGTTTTAGGCCCTTGGGATAGACCGGCCCTAATTTTGTTAGCTCTATGTATACATGGGCTAGTTATTGGCCTTTGAATGCTTAATGGGTTGGCCTGAAATAATTTTTGTTCACTAAGTTGGGTCGTTAGTGGGGACAACCTTCCCACCAAGGGATCTATTCCTGGGTGGCTGTGGAAGATGAAACTTGCCTTTCCACTCAGGTGTCTTATTCTTCTCTGCTTGGCCAGAATATTTGGCAGAAAGGTATATCTATTTTGCAAATGGGCTGTGCCTGGATTGACTTTAAGGACTGATGAGTGATGGCTGTATGTAGGCCTTAATATTAGGTTGTTTAGGACCAGCCTAAACTGGCTCATTTCCACTCCTGACTAACTCCTAACCTTTCAGGGCGATTAGCCATCAGCTGCGGGGGAAAAAAAAAAAAAATAGTTGCATAAAGTAATCCAGAATCTTATATGTTGCTGGGGTGGCAATGGGCCAAATTTAGGGTTGAATTCATCAGCCCGATCCAACAAACCTAACCTATTTTAGTATGGGATTAGAGCAGCGGAGCTTAAGTCCATGATGGACCAAACACAATCATGAATTGGGGGATAATACATATCCGTGAACCTAGATCTGTACGTGTAGCACATTTTATTAAATATATACCTATGAAATTTTATCTAAATATATAAAATGAGAATGATAACCTAAGGTTAACCTTATCAAACCCACAGGGGTTGGTGGAACATGGGTTTGCTTCACACGTCTTACGTTCGAAACCACCTTAGATTCGCCCAGAATGTGTTTGTGTGGGTTTAGCAAAGACCACTCGGGGAATTAATTAATCCTATTGGGTCAAAGATATCTGAGATACTTATTTCATTCATGGATATCCTAAGGTTAAATAAGCTCAACATGTACGTTTTTAAGTTTTTTTCTTCTTTCCTTGGTAAGAAGTCTTAATGTTTGATTTGTTCAAATGATGCATCTGCCCGTGTCTGCCCATCGTTTCAAGTTTTAATTCATTTATCATCATTGAACTATGTTACATATTTTTATATAAATACATAGGAAAATCATTAAGGACACGATGGTTTGCATAGAAATCATAGAAAGTCAACCCATAACTAGTTAAAAATGAAGAATCAAATGAGAGTTTCTAAAAATGACAATCAAATAACCTCATTTTTAATTGAAATAGAATCAAAGGATTATGATAAATGAATCCGCACCCATAATATAGTAATTCAAGTCGAAAGTCTTGGGCTTTTCTAGATTGATAGTACCATATATATTTCAACATTCTCCTCATATCACTCACACTTTATTTTTTTAATAACCCTTTAGCGGAGCTCATTTGACCATTAATTTCTATGTAATCCAATGTAAAGCAAACTGGCCCCAAACAAATTTTGCACAATGAACTATCTTTTGAAAAACACTAAGGTTCAGTTTGGTATCCTTAGATTTACCTCTTATTGACTCATGATGGTTTCAAACCGCTTTTAGAGTGTTTGGTATTGCTTTTCACTTGTCTTTCTCAATTAAAGAGTAGACATAAATTGTCTCTTCCAAAAAGCAACAAAGTTGACGAAATTTGAAGTAGACATCCCACGCTGAAGCAGAAAGACATTTTCGGCTATAGTGCACTTGACGCTATCAATGGGCAGTCCGATTCTCCTCTCCTTTTTTTTTAATTTTTGGGTCCCTCAAGCTCCATCCAAACCGTTGGATAAATTTATAAGATCAAACACGGCTATGGGTCAAATTTTCAACCGTTGGATGTTCATATATTTTAAGATATTTGTAATAAATCCTAGAAGTTTAGATCACCATTTCTAGCTTTTGTGGGCCCAACACTCAGGATCTAAACCGTTCATCCTATTTGGAAGGATAAACACGGCTACTACCCCAAATTTTGTTGACTAATTCTTTTTGGATCACAAGAAATTAGCAAAAAACTATAGACCGTTGATTATATATGCTTACTTGACAAAGTTTTGGACATTGTTCATACTGTCCGATTTTTTTTGTTTTTCTTCAATTGTGGGATCCTAGTTTATAATTTGAACCGTAAAAGCTCTTAAGAAGACTAAAAATGGATACCACACAAATTTTCAACCATTGATCCTTCACCAATCTCTAGATATGAGCAGACAAATGTGAACTACTTGATGTTAGTTTCTAAATATTTTGGGCCCCTATATCAAGATCCACATTGTTGATCCTCTTCTAAAGGCTAAACACGGCCAGGGGGTTGAATTTCAGCCCCTGATTCTTTGTAGATCTCGAGATATTTGCAAAAATCCTATCGACCGTTGATTTAAAAAAGTCTATTTTAACCATATTTTTTGTCTTACCAAACTGACCTTTTCTATGGCATCTATTTCAATTAGGGCTATTTGAAATAGATCCGTTTGATGCAGATCAATTCCATATAGATAAGATTTGATAAATAAGGCCTAAATGTTTTGCACAATGAGGAGCGATCGAAGGGACGGACTTTTAGACCGTCCATTCACAGTTTCGTCAATGGTTTGGCGTTTTCCTTCAGTTTCGTACAAACTGTCAAACAATTAGCTTCATAGATTTAATCTATAAGTCACTTGGCCTTATTAATCAGATTAACCTTACATTGTCGTTCTTCCTATGAACTTTATAATTATAACTGTATCTATCAAAATTTGGGTTTCTGATTCTGCTTATGTGAATCCCATGATGCACCCATAAGTAAGTCAGATTCTTTGAAAAGTGACATTTGTATCTGGGAGAAAATAGCCCTATATTTCAATCTAGCATAATTTCTTTTTATGAAAGCACATGCATGTCCTGTCCAATTATGAAAAAGGCATATGGTATATTAAAAAACCAAGTCTCTTTGAATTAAAGGCGTTTAAGATGATGACACTGCATGAGACAAAATTCCTCTTATTATAGTTGGAGAACTTGACCCCAAATAAAATTTGGATCCAGTATCTCACTCAAATATATAATAATTATCCAAAAAGCTAAGGAGATTTTGAGAAAGGCCAAAGGGACTACAAACATTAAACAAGGCCCGAAATATTACTGATTCTTTTATGGGGATACGACACAAAATCATGTTTTCAATAAAGAAAGGATGACCTAGTAGTAAAGGCTCTCACTCTTATTCCACCCAATCCCCGGTGGGTGGCTTACTCCTCTCCAACTTGGCCATTGAGCCAAGGAAAAAAAACCATGTTTTCAATATAAGAAAGTTGTTGAAGGGAATGGAGAGAGAAAGAGAGAGAAAAAAAATGGGTGGTGTCGCCCCCCTCATAATAAAGAAGAGCAGAAGTGGGCAGAGGGTCGAACATTACATTCTGAAAAGAACAGAGCAGAGACACGCCATTTCTCATATGATGAGCAGCAGCCATGCAAAATGATGGTGGTTCCTCGGATCCCCACACAGGTTGACCAACTTCTTCTTGTCTCCAGCCCTTTTTCTAAGCATCTTCTTCTTTTGTTATCATTCCATTCGATTCTTCCCTTTTGTTAAAGGAACAAAAGCTGATGCAATAATGCAACATTAACGTAGGTCTGAACGCCATTCCCCCATTATCACACTTGACCTTTTGACTCCAACATTGTCATTGTGTTTGTTTATATATATACTTTACATTAATGTAGATTTGTGTTGGGTGGAAGTTCTCTCTCTCACTGTCATAGGGGAGGATTAAGATTGTGCAAGTCCCAAATAGCTAGGGCACTGAGAAGGTAGGAAAATTGGCAAAAGCATCCCATTGTTGAGGGATGTATCTCAGGCAAAACCACGGTGGATCAGGATTCGAACCTATCTTTATAGACTCGATCCAAATCTAACATGGAACCTATTTGTTGTATTTGGATCCGGCATCAACTTTGAAAAAAGGATCTAGTTCTGAATCTAGATTTAGAATAAGATGTGGTTCTGAATCTCAATTTGGAATAAGATGTGGAGTATGATGAAAGAGCTTTAGATTATTTTTTAAAGGGGGATTCGGCGAAAGGTCCCTGAACATTTCACTTTATTGCCTTAGGTCCACAATCTTTTTTTATAGTGTGAAAGGTCATTTTTCCAAATTTGAAAACCTAAAGTATCTAATTTACCCTTTCTTCAAATCATATTCCAAGATTGGTGGGATAAACCATTAATAATGGTCAACTACCATTAAATTAGTCACGATTAATAAAATTCCACTAATGGGATTTTCAAATAAAGTTAAAAAAAAAACAGGAAATAAATTTCAAATAAATTTCTAAAAATGAAATAAATTTCAAAAATGCAAATAATTTTCAAAAGATGAAAATCAATTTCAAAAAATCCAAATAAATTTCAAAAGACGAAAATAAATTTCAAAAGATCCAAATAAATTTCAAAAGACGAAAATTAATTTCAAAAGATGTAAATAAAATTAAACTCTAAAAAAACAAAAAAAAATTTCAAAAAATACAAATAAATTTGAAATAACGCAAATAAATTTCAAAAAATGCTATAATATCAAAAGAACATAGAGAAATTTAAAAGGACGCAAATAATTTTTAAAAGAACCAAATAAATTTCAAAAGATGAAAATCAATTTTAAAAGATCCAAATAAATTTCAAAATATCCAAATAAATTTAAAAAAAGTATAAATAAATTTAGAAAAACGCAAATACATTTGCCACAAACTCGGATAAATTTATCCAAACTCAGATAAATTTGTCCCATGACTCAGATAGATTTGTACAGAACGTAAAGAAATTTATTTCAGAACTCAGATAAATTTGCAAAAAACTCAGATAGATTTGTTCAGAATTCAGATAAATTTGTTAAAAACTCAGCTAAATTTGTCTAGAACTCAGATAAATTTGTTCCAGAAGTCAGATAAATTTGTGCAAAACTCAAAACTCCGTTAAACTTGATAAAAACTTAGATAAATTTCTCATCTCTCCTTTCTCTCATCTCTCTCTTCCTCCCCTTCACCTCTTCCAACCCAACACTCATCTCTCTATCTCTCCACCCATTCCCCCAAAGCCCATCTTTAGACCCATTACACTCGTCTCTGTCTCACTAACCAGAGCCAAACACTTTAAAAAACACCCAAATTCCAAAGCCCCCTTCAATTCCAAGACCCCCTTTTCCCGCACAGCTATGGAGCATACTCAATCTCTGTCAATTTTGGTACCCCACCTCAGAAATCCTCTGTAATCATGGACACAGGAAGCAGCCTTGTTTGGATCCCCTGCACTCACTCCTACCTTTGCAAGAACTGCTCTTTTCCCAGTCAACCCTCTCTCCAAAACCCCCCTTTCATTCCCAAATTCTCCTCTTCTTCCAAGCTTGTCGGATGCGCCAACCCGAAATGCAGCTGGCTCTCGGATTCGGACTCTCTCCAATCCAATTGCCAGCTCGGACTCAGCGGATTCGCTTACTGCCTCCTCTTGCACCGATCTGATGACACCACCAACAGCAGTTCATTGGTTTTGGACGGCGGGTCGGGTTAGGGTGAGAAAGGAGTAGGGTACACCCCATTTCTGCAAAACCCGACGGCCGGAAATCCATCGTTCTCGGAATATTACTATGTCGGGTTGAGGAAAATAACCGTTGGGGGCAAAAGTGTAAAAATTCCATACCATTACCTCAGACCCAGACCCGATGGTAATGGTGGGACGAATGTAGATTCCGGACGATGGTAATGGTGGATTTGTTTCCTCATCGACTGCTTCTCCGGCAATGGCAGTTGGGAACAGGAACTGTTTTTTGAAGTGGGTTTCGGTCTTCTTCTGTGATGGCCGAACTTCTGCAAATCAGATCGTCCAGGTCCTCTACAAATTACCGGTGTTGAGATCGAAGCAGAGAAGAAGGCCACAATCCAAGTTTCTCTGCAACCGCTCGTCCGGATCCTCTTCAAACTGCCGATGGCCCAGCAGAGATCAACGATGTCCTTCTCTGCAAACTCCCAAACGCTGTGTGCTGCTGCTCGTCGCTGGTGCAGAAATCGGTTGAGATCTCAATAGTTGAGATCGATCTCCGAAGAAGAAAACCCCTGTCCGGTTTAAAATAATGAGGGGGAATGGAAGATTTGAAATTTGAAATTTCAAAATTAGATGCCTAAACAGTTGGAAGAGGGCAAATTAGTCATGTAAATTGTATCCAGGGACTTCTGGCGGCAAACAGTCTAACTGTTAGGACCAGAGCCCTTAAAAATAATTTGCCTGGATTGGAGGCTTGATAGATTCAATTCTAGGGACCTTTCGCTAATTATCTCTTTTTTAAAATATCCAGGTGGCACTATTTAATGTCATATACTTAAAGCTAGGTAGACTTTCAAATATGAATATATCTCAAGCTATACAAAACCTTAAAATATATATCTATTTTTAATATAGAGAACTCGATCAAATGTTTAAAACATTGTATGAATGGATCCACATCCAAGTTTCTTTCTCCTTTAAAAAAGATTTCATACCCGCTTTATTCAAAATCATAGACTTCAAATGCACATATAATTCAACATCCATTTGCAACCCTACTTCTATCGTGTAACAAAAATAAAGACACCCTTGTATAATAAGTATGTATATATACACATGTATATTTAAAAAAAAAACTATATTTCTCAATTTGCAAAAACTTCCTTGGGACATTCAATTAAAATCTGGTGAACTTTTGTAGCCATAAACAAAAATGATATACTTTTTGAAAACCTGATAAAACTACTAATCATATGTTTGACTTTTGCCTTTACACCATTATCTCTCCATACACACTTGAGGACCCACTCCTTACATACTGACTTTTATCTAGCAGGTCCCATATGAATGAGTGTATATGGATGATGGGGAGGGTCTATATTTAGTAGGGCCCGTATGAAAGGGTGGTTGGGTGGTGTTGCCAAGAAAGAAAAACATGGCTGATAAACCATGTTTTGAGTGGTCATGGAGTACCTTTGCCAATGTCAAACAAATAAAAGGAAGTCAAGAATTATTACAAAGGCATGTCGGCCTACACCTGTACCCTACTCACCCAATTAAGAAAATGAAACTAATTCATTGGGCAGGCCTTTGGAATTATCTAAGCCCCCGGTTTAAACTCAACAAACTTCACTTCAGGGAACTTGGGCCTCTTATTTACACTAAAAATGTGTGAAACACTTTATATATTTCTTTACAGGAAAATTACATGTTTTAGAATTTAACTATTGAATCCAAAAATACAAGTATATAATTATTTATCAGAAAAATGTCAAAAGTAGTTAGATGGAGAAGAAATCTTAGCCATGTGGGTCGTGCCCATGCATAGCACATGTTATTGTACGGGTAAAAGAATTATGAAAATAGATAAATTTAGGTGTAGATGGGGTTTTGATACTATCCTCAAATCAAATAATTCGAACTCTTAATTTGAAAGTGTCAAAATAAATGACTTTGCATAGTGTAATTTAGTTACGAAAAAACCTGCAGTAAATAATACTTGAATGAGCGTTAAATTGATGATAAGCGCTAAGATTGTAAATGAAGTGGATTAATCATATGTTTTCCCTCCATGAAAACATTTTACTTGATTGGTCTTTTTGGAGAATCTGACTTTAACAACATGCCCAAGGCCCAAACTGCAGAAGCAGTCTCATTTCCCGAGTCAAAGTCAAGCAAATTACCAGCAGACAAGTGACAACCAAGGAATTTCCACTTTTGTCGTCTTTCAACACTCCGTACGTCGAGCGTGGGGAGATGAAACGGACATAAATCAGTAGCTTATTTGGATTTCGGACTCAAGACAGCTCCTCTTCTCTCTGTCACACTGACTCATCTCCTTGACCTCGTCTCATGATCTCATATCATTTCTGATTACACAAAGAAAAAGGCAAATCTTTTCACTTGTCACTTTCCTTCCCCAATGTGGAAAATGTTATTCTAGTTGCCTGCATTTGTTGTGTAGTCTCTTGTATTTTTCATGGAATTCGTCTACGTACTGTTGGAGACTGGGAAGAATACTTCATATATTGGAAGGTTCCTCTTGGGTAGTGACTTCTTAGACAATAGGTTCTGGCATGTAAAGAGCTGATCCAATGGTTGGGATCTCTTGATGTGCCTTGCTTTTTGGAGGAGTACATGAGGAAAAGGTACGTAGCTTATGACGATAATGATAGCACGAAAGATTTGTGATTCGTTTTTTTAATGGACGTTACATGTGATGCTATGAATAGTAAATGTTTGAAGTGGTTACGCTACTGCAAAGAAATGTTTGTGGATCAGGTTCTATGATGTTTAACAGGACTCGGCTTTTGTAATATGTAAACAAACTTTGCTACTCACCTTATATCCATGCCTTCTAATTTACTTTTAACCCTACCAAAGGGCAGGCCGGGACCAAGAGAATGCTCTCACACATAGAAATACGGTTCATTCAAGTGAAAAAAAAACTCATATAAGTAGAAAAGAAAGCCCACACAAATAGAGAACGAGCCCGTAAAAGCGGGAAGAGGTGGCGTAACAAAAGTTGAATCCTGAGTGAGAACTGCTGCTGGGATAACGAGCATTTAATTTACGTTTTTATTATTAATAATGTACTATCCTAAGTAATTTTAAGCAACCTATTTTTAAAACTAAAAGAACTCGATCCACACGTGAAGGCATCATATCATGAAACAAAATGTTGTAATAGTGTAAGGACAAATCCAGGCAAACATGTAAAAATTTACTTACGAGTGTTGAAAAGTATGCAAAATCTAAGCATGAAGGAAACAAAATGTTGTAATAGTGCAAGGACAAATCCAGACCAAAAAAGAAAGGCAAAACAAGTAAAAATTTACTTTCTAGTGTGGAAAATTATTCAAAATCTACGTCTCGAAGGAAACAAAATGTTGTAATAGTGTAAGACAAATCCAGACAAAAAAAAAGGCATATAGTCTCTTAAATTTGTAAATTTCATTAGGTTTACCTTGGACTTTTTCAAAGAAAATGTTTGCTTATTCTAGAATCATGGGAATATGGGACCAACAGTGACATATATACATCACTAATACAGTCGATCCATACCAGTTTCCTCATTCTCGGCACTTGAAACCTGAAACCATGGTTGTGAATCTACATGAGTACCTGACAATCACGATAAGTTTACATGAGTACCTGACAATCACGATAAGTTCCTATCTTACTTCAATTTGCAGGAACTGGTTCCTGAAGTCAAAATAGCAGAACGATGCTTTAAAACTAATATCAAAATAGAAGACCCATATATGGCAATTAACCCATTTTAGCTTCCATACATTACTCTTTTTTCCCATTTCAGATTAAATGGCTGCCAAGGTTCATTTAATCTTCTAGAAATGTAGCCAACCATTTCTTCTCAACAGCACTAATAGACTTAACCCCCTGTTCTAACTAACTATGCTTGCCGGGCAGCCTGACCAAGGATTAGCTTTCAAGGTCGAATTTAAGAGTTACTACGACATAAGTGGCTCTTAGCGGCGGAAAAATCCGCTTTTGGTGAGAGAATTTTTCTGCCGCTGCTGAAATTGTCGTTTTTACCTAGGGACTCATGTCTAGGCTTTTCTAGCATTTTTAGAAGCAGCTATTTGACTTTTAGGGGCAGGAAAAAATTTGCCCGTATATGCGGATTTTCCCGCCACTAAATGCCACTTTTTTCTTATTGTAATTGCTAATTGTGTCTAAATAATTATGATATCTATTGTTTTTGTAACTCAGCTAGTTACGGACATGCACGTATGAGTGTTTAAGCGGATCAACTCAACTGTTTCTCTAATTGGAATGAAAATGGACCAAAGCTAACATATGGTGCAATAATGATGTCAGTAATTTTAAACCAAACCTTCAAAAATTTATGTGCACGTACCACAATCACATGTAGGTCCAAACGCAAAAACCACTTAAAATTGCTAAAACTAACGACCTAATTAGATTATCAGTCTAGAGTTTCTTGGGCTTGGGCCTACAAGTTCATTGGCCCACTTGTTAGAAATCCAAATTGCTCAAGTAAATCCCCTCTTGCGTGAGCCATGACCCAATGTCACTCAAATCCAAGTGAGAACCCTTCTCACATTGATCATTTATTATAGAACATGTGAATTTCCCAAAAATAATTTGATTTCATATTTTATTAAGGTAGTAAGCCAACTCTAGTTAGAGTGAAATTTGGCCAGTGTCTATCCTTTGATTTGTTAGATAGCAAAGAATTGGCACCCTAATTTGATAGTGAGTACAAGCCTGGAGGATCAGAACCCCTAGTATAATTTGACATTCTAATCCACATCATAACCATCTGATTGGCAAGCATCTGAATAGGCCACAAATTGTGGTGTAGACTAGTGTTCTTTAGGGGGTGTTTATGCAGCGCTGGATTTCGCGAAAAAGGGTTTGCGACAAGGCATCGGATTTTCTGTCACTATTCTCGATATGTTTGTTGCGACAACAGTAATGAAATAGCTGGAATTTTCTTTCCTTCATTTTTGGCTTGATTTACATAATAAAGAGGATCTTACTTTTTATCTAAAGTAGCATAAAAGCGGGTGCCGCAAAAGAGGAAACGCGCATACAGAATCCTAGAAAACCATCATGTAAGGGCCATCCTACTTCCCAAACCATAGCCTCTCAAAATTATCTCCATTATCTCCCCATGTGTTTTCATTTGCGCATAGTTCGCTCTACCACAACTTTCGCCACAATTCAACCCATATTTTCAACCATTTATTTTAAACAAGAAAGCCTCATCTGCCGTTGGTATAAAAGGAAAGTGCTTTTACACGGTCTAAGATTTTAAAAAATAAAAGGAGGACCCAACCTAGTGACCTCACATAGGCGCATGTAATGACTGCGTGTTGCAGGCCCCTACAGCACATACTCTCTCCCCAGCCGGCTTCTCCCCCTCCATACGCGCTCTCTTTCTCTTTCTCGTTCTCAAAATAGTAGATTACAAAATCTTAGATATCTTATTCGCTTTAGAAAATCATCTTTCATTCTCGTTTCCACCTGAAGCCATTGTTCCTTATATTTTTCCTTCCTTTCCTCTCTTTCAAACCTACAGTTCCCACTCACTGATAGATTACATATCAGAAAAGGAAGGTCTGAAAGAGAAAGAGAGAGATGGGGAAACGTTTCAAGCTCCGAATCTCCAAAGTATTCAACTCCTTCCAGTCCTGCCGCTCCAAAGATCTCTCAGAAAATCCCCACCCTCCAATCTTCCGCGTCAATTCTAAACCGTTAGATGTCCACTCCCTGGATCCACCCCCACCCACCTCGCTCCGCCGCCACGTCACTTCCGCCATCGCCTCTGTAGGCTGCGGCTGCAGTTCCAAAACCCACAGCCACCCCACCCTCTCTCCCCCACCACCACCACCTACCTCCGACTTCCAGTGGCGGAAGGACGAGAAATGGCACGTGGTCGCACGTATCTCCAATCACCGCCGAAGCAGCATATCCTCCGACGACTCTTCCGACGAAATCTACTCGGAGATGAGCAACATCGCTACAAGGAAGAAGAAGCAGATGAACCGCCCCAGAAACAAGAAGAAGAACCGATCGAGGATCCGAATCAGCACTTCCTCCGCCTCCCACGGTGGCTGGTTCAGCAGCGACGGAAACGAAGACAACGATGAAGACGAAGAGCGTGACGAATATGACGACACGGAGACACTCGTGTCGTCTTCCAGAACCTTCTCCGACGACTCAGGGCATGATTTATTCAACCCCACTTTGCAGACGATCCAGGAGCAGAAACCCACCAGCAAGAGGAGGACGAAGGCGGCGACGCGGAGGAGGGCGGAGGCGGTGGTGGGGCGGATGGGGGTGGAGGGGAAGGTGAAGGAGAGTGTGGCGGTGGTGAAGAGGTCGGAGGATCCGTACGGGGACTTTAAGAGATCTATGGTGGAGATGATAGTGGAGAAGGAGATGTATGGTGCGGATGAGTTGGAGCAGCTGCTGCAGTGTTTTCTGTCGTTGAATTCGAGGGCCCACCATAAGGTCATCGTCCGGGCCTTCTCCGAGATCTGGAACGCTCTCTTCTGCTCTGATCAGTCTCAAAATCGAAGTGTTGGTGGTGGGATTTCCAAAGCTGCTGCAGATCTTTCTCTTCTTTGATCATTCCCTTGGAATGGATGATATGAGAATCTAATGCTTAACTCAATATAAAAGTAGAAACAGAAATTTCAAATAATGAAAGAAAATATTTTATTCTGAAATTCCAAATCTCATGGTTATGGTTTTCTTATTCTTCTCTCAGTGTTTTTTTATTTTTATTTTTCATATTGGGAAATTTTTATGTGATCATGAATTTCACTAATCTTTTTTTTTTTTTTTTTCCTTTGGTTCTTGTAAATACTTGTATACTCACACACACCAACAAAGTTCCTATCCATGGGTGTTTGAGTGGAGATAGAGATGATGATGAATCCATTTTATATTCTTATGGTTTCACATCTTACAGTTTGAAGTATCTACTAATGGGTTCAATGTTGGATCTAGATATGATCATACAGTTTGATAATGCAGGTTTGGTCTTTGTTGAAATTTCTACCAAACGGGAATAAAATATGTTGGAGTTTGTGGAGCCCATTGATTTTATCTGATACTAAACGACTTAGAGATTAATTGTTCATTGAAAGTCATGCTCATTGAATGTTGCTAGCTATTCAATAAGAGAAAATATAATAATAACAAGTTTAGGAAACATTTAATCAAATATTAAAAAGTTTTCATTTTGTTATAATTTTTAATCCGTAACACAACAAGATACCACCTAACTAGACTTTCGTTAATGGTATCATAACTCTTGATCTAATTACTAATTTGCACATGATTTTTTCCCTTTGAATTTTGCATTTTCCTACATGTTTTGTTTGCAATCTTATGCAAGGCTCACTGTGACTGTAAGGGCCTAGTTGGTATTGAATTCTTATGATTTTAAGCAGTGTCTTGCTATGGAATGGGCTAAAATTGAAAACGTAAATGTGAAAATTTATAAATTTCCACCAAATAGTTTCCCCTTTGGTGGGAATTCATTACCCGCCATCTTCCTAGTATATCAAATCTTGGGACAATGATGCTCATCTCCACAGTGTGTCCTTCACTTCTCACATCTTTAGTTTTCAGTTTTCTACCCTCATAATGCACTTAATACCAAACAATTCATTACAGCACAACTATAAGGAGCAAAAACTTTTCATTGAAATGAATGACTTCCTACATAATAAGATTTGGTTCGAAATCTTAGTCACTTCCCATACCTATGTCGGCACGAAACATAAGTGTTTTGAATCAAGCAAAGATGGTCTCACATTGGTCAAATTAGGCCACCTCTTTCCCAATTTAATGATTGAACTGATTGTAATTGATACTAATAAATTGGTCACTATCTAAATGAACTTGTAATGAAGAGGGAATCCTATTTTTAAAATTTGAAAATGAGCAGGACACCTCCCCAACCTGTTTTAGATATAATGGACTTTTGTTTTTCTTTTTGTCTTACAAGAGTAAAAGTATGTTTGACTTCCTACACAATAAGTGTATTTATCGTCGTCGTTTGGTGTGAAATTTTAGTCACTTCCCATACATATGTTGGCACAAAACATGAGTTGTTTGAATCAAGCAAAGATGGCCTCACATGGATTTAATTAGGCCACCTCTTTCCCAATTTAATGATGGTGTTAATTGTAATTAGTATTAATAAATAGGTCACTATCTAAGAAACTTGTAATGAGGAGGGAATCCTAATTTTAAAATTTGAAAATGAGTAGGATATAATGTTCATGCAACAGCAGACTAGGGATGCCACCTTTCCAACCATTTTTAGATGTAACGGACTTTTTCTTTTTTTTTTGGCCTAACAAGAGTGAAAGCTTGGCTTTTAATGTGGGCCCCTTCAAGCTGGACTGCATGTGAAGCTGTACAATGGAATTTCTTGTAAATAAAGTAGGCCGAAGTTTACTATTTTTCTCTTTTAATAATTTAAGCTAGCATTTATTGCTTTTATTTTTTTTAATATATTTGGTAATCCATGTGCAAAATCTTTCTTCATTAAAATGTGGATTTGATCATTTTTCTTACCTATATACCTTATTATGAAAGACAATAAATGTACAAATTAGCTATCGATACTAAAAATATTTAATCCATAGTAGGCTAGTACGTGAAAAACTATGATTCAACTAAAAAAATGAGGCACGCTGTAAGGTTTTGAGTGTTAGCATAATTCATAGGATTGGACAAAACTTGGATTTGATCCATGTGTTTTTCATTTTTCTAGAATGGACTGCAAAATTCCATGGGAGCACTGCCTGCAATCCAAAGACCAAAGCTCCAGAGTTAGAACGTTCAGAAGCAAAATTAGAACGTTCGCTATCTAGATTTTGAACGTTCAGCACAAGAGTTCGAACGTTGCTTGCTAGAAGTTCTCAGGCCACTTTCGAAAAACCCAAGAGTTCGAACATTTGTCAAGTAGTGCCTTCAAGTCATTTTTCCCTAGAGCTCAAGAGTTTGAACGTAGGTCAAGTAGAGCCTTCAAGCCTTTTTTCCCGAGACCTCAAGAGTTCGAACTCTTGGCACATGAGTTCGAACGTTGGTTCCGCAGAAGCATTGAGCCATTTTTCCTGAGAGCACAAGAGTTCGAACTCTTGGCACATGAGTTTAAACGTTGGTGTCGTGATTTCTGAAGCCTCCTTTCTAGAAAGCACAAGTGTTTGAATTCTTCACTTAAGAGCTCGAACGTTCGTAACCAAAATTCTATTTTGGGCAAACCCTAGTAGTTCTACTATATAAGGGTTGTTGTATTTTGCCCTAAATACCTTTCTTAGATATTCAAGGATGGCTGCCAACATCGAGAGAGGGCTTTTCATTCTCTAAAGAGATTCATCCATTTTGAGATGAGATTTCCAACTCTAGAGTCCATTTCTTCTATCTTTGGTTCGTTTCATCTCGGAGTTGCTTCGAGGATGTAAAAGGAAAGTCAAACATAGGAGAAGATGAACGGCGAGGCGCCAACATGAGGTTCTACAGTCCTCTGGTTGTTGTTTAACTAGGGAAAGGTTGTAAGTTCTCTTGTAATCTTAGACTTGTTAGTGTTTGATCTTTTTCCTGGATTGAATTCCAGGGCCCGTGGTTTTTTTCCTTGTTTAAGGGTTTTCCACGTATATCGTTGTCTCTCTTGTGGTGATTGATTGTTGTTTTTATTAGTGTTGTTTTGTAGCGTTTGAATTGCATCTTATAAATCTAATTTGGGACCTTCAACCTTAGAATTTGGGGTTTAAAACCTTCACACACGACAATGTTTATAACAAGAGGATTCTAGGATCAAGACATTTATAACAATTAAAGTTCATTGAATATATTGTCAACTATTCGATCAAGATCGAGAAATAAATAATAAAAATAAAAAACTTTGATTACTGCATATTTCATGGCCTTAAATGGAACAAATAGCAACATTTAATAATAATATTTTTATTTTCTATCACTAAATCAAGAAGCTTAAACTTAATTGAGCCCATTGAAGTATGCTATTGTGGATTGGTTTAGCCTTCTGAGCATGACATTCCTTCGGAAATGAGAAAGCAAGGATATGAAGAATGTCCAAAATTCAACACATGAAAATAAAAAATAAGCTACGTCCCTCCAATATTTTTTTGGGGCGTTCGGCGACAAGTCCCTAAACATTTCACTTTATTGCCTTAGGTCCACAATCTTTTTTCATAGTGTGATAGGTCATTTTTTCAAATTTAAATACCTAAAATGTCTAATTTACCCTTTCTTCAAAATCATATCCCACAATTAGTGGGATATGTCATTAATAATGGTCAACTACCATTTAATTAACCAAATAAATTTCAAAAGATCCAAATAAATTTCAAAAAATGTAAATAAATTTCAAAAAAAGAAAATAAATTTCAAAATATATAAAAATTAAAAAAGGAAAATAAATCATACAAAAAAAAATAAATTCGAAAGAACACAAATAAATTTCAAAAAATGCAATAATTTCAAAAAACGCAATAAATTTCAAAAGAATGCAGAGAAATTTAAAAAGACGCAAATAAATTTCAAAAGATCCAAATAAGTTTCAAAAAATATAAATAAATTCCAAAAGATGAAAATCAATTTAAAAAGAAGCAAATAAATTTCAAAAGATCCAAATAAATTTCAAAAAATATAAATAAATTTCAAAAGATGAAAATAAATTTCAAAAGATCAAAATGAATTTCAAAAAATGTAAATAAATTTCAAAGGACGCAAATAAAATTAAAAAATGCAAATAAATCTAAAAAATGCAAATACATATATGCCAAAACTAAAATAACCCAATTTTCCGAATTTCAGAAAAATTTGCCAAAAACTAAAGTATTTTTGCCAAAACTCAGTTAAATTTATTTTTAAAAATAGAAAATAAATTTGAGAAAAATAGCCTGAGTTTAGCTAAAAAACTCAGTTAAAATTTTCCAAATGGAGATAAATTTGTTAGAAAGTCAGCTATATTTTTCGAAAACTAAAAAAGTAATTTGCCAAATACTCAGATAGATTTATCCAAAACTCAGATAAATTTGTTCAATAACTTAGATAAATTAGCCAAAAATTCAAATAGATTTGTCCAGAACTCAGAGAAATTTGTTTCAGAACTCAGATAAATTTGCACAAAACTCAAATAAATTTGACAAAAAAATGTAAAACTCAGATAAATTTGACATAAACTCATATAAATTTATTAAAACTCAGATAAACTTCTTTCTCTGGCGATGGTGCAACACCCTCGACTACGTTCAAATCTCACAGTGGGGTCCAGCCGAAAAAACAACTCGGCTTATGAAAGACCCGACCTTAAACCAACCCAGAACTGCTGCAGAGTCGAGGCCCACCTTCTTTTTCTGCTTCTGTTCTGGTTCTGTAACAAGAACCAGAAGACACTGCTGCCAATCTAAGTCTTATTCTTCTCCGTTCATGGCACGACGGCAGCGGCAGCAACCCTCCTTCTCCGTCGATGCGCGGTGGCAGGGGGGCTCTGCATTTGCATAGATGTGGGGTCGAGACAAGGCGTCTCCGGCGATTTGGGGTCTAGTCGAAAAAACAGGATCCCAAATCGCCCTTCCCTAATGTGGTTGTTTCTTCTGTTGTGGATTCTATTCCGGAAACTGCACAACGCTCGGCAGAGATCTACTCGACTTCCGGCGACAGTAACAAATCAACAAACGAATCCAGCAGGTTCTCTACCTCGTCTTCTTCCTTAGCACCGTCCAATCTGCAACCTGGTCTTGCAAACCCAGCAGTAGAGACTCGGTCGTCTTCTCCAGTCAGATCTCTGGCAACACGAACAGACGAATCCCTTCTTCTTGCAATTCTTTGGTCAAGATCAAACTCCCAAAAATCTTTGATTGCAAGAACAGAGAACCTGATTTTTGTGGCCCAGTTGAGATCAAACGACCTCTTAATGCACGATTTGGAAAACGCTGCCCTAAAGAAGAGGGATAATACAAAATGAAAAAGAGGGATAATCCAAATTTTGAAAATTTATGCCTAAAATGGTTGAAAGGGTAAATCAGTCATGAGAATTGTATTCAGCGACCTCTTACCGAAATATGTCCAACTACATGGACTATAGGCTTTAGAGGAAAAGTTGATGGACTGGAGGCCTTACAAATACTATATGAGGGACCTTTCTCTAATTATCTCTATTTTTTTCCTGTCTTCTTTTAGCTGTCTCAATTAGGTTTTGGAACTTGCCGGACTTTGATACTATGAGGCTGTTTGTTGTGTTTCAAAAATTGAACCCATGTTAGAATGTGTGGAACTCGCTGGCGTAACCAAGTATTAAAGGACATTGTGAATAAGCTATTTGTAAGAATAAAGAGGGAAGTCTATCAAATTTAGTTAGTTATCCCTGCCTAGAAAATTCTTTAAATTTCCATTTTAAGGCTTTAAATTAGAAAGTCGGAAGCATAAAAAAAAATTCAAGTTTTTTTAGTACTTATCTTCAAGAAAACGCTTGCCATTTTGGTCTCTGAGGGTAAATTGGTTATAAAGGGGTAAAAGGTGAAAGTGAACATATCAAGTATAACACGGGGTTGCTGAATTGGTTGGCAACCCCACACGTCATATGTCACCCGGTCGCCAAGGAATAATCCCTTGGTATGCCACTTCCTATATGTCCGGGCAATCCTTCCCACTTTGTAGAGTTCCTCTTCTCACTCATGTGACCTCTCCTTATTAGGCGTGAGCTTTCTCTTTTCACTTGTGTGGGCTCTTTTGGGACCGCCAATCATATACTTCTATGGTGGGGCTCTCTCCTGAAAGCCCATTTCTTCAAACAATATAAATAACTTGGAACTCATAGTTGTACTGGATGGAATCGGTGGAGGGACTGAACTAATTACCCAAGCCCCTCAACGTTTTTTTCTTTATAGGTGGGCTTATTATTATGCCTTTGACTTGAAAAATATTGAGTTTGAGGAGCATAACTCAATGGAGAGCCCATCTATTGAAACTCTGAAGCCGCTCAAAATTACTTTTTCACGTTGTATTTACTCCAATAGAAGTTAGTCCCACGGACCCACACTAAGATTAACTATTTGACTGAAATTGATTAATGAATATAACTCATAACGCATAAGATTCTGTCAATCACAGTTTCAATTAGATTGTCAATTTTGTGGTATGACCAACCCCTATTGGAGTAAAGTTCAAAATGCCTAATACATTGGTTGAGTGTGCATTTTGACCGGCTTTGAATTCAATTGGGGGCTCCACCGTGGAGTTCCACTCCTTCAACTCAGGATTTGTCCCACTCAAAACCCCAAAGGAAAGGGACTCTATTATTTTGTGTCATGTCAAGCCTTTCAAAGTGCATGTGGCCAGCCTTAGGGACCCTTTTGACTAATATATATACTTTTTAGGTCCATGTGGAGCTTGGCCTGGCTGGGGCCAGTGTCTATCCATATGGTGTAACAGGGCTATTTTTCACCTCCATGGATGAAAAGATGTGCCCATATGACACCCCATATGCTAAATATATTGGCCATTGATTGCTCTTATTTAAACTTGAGTTGCCCATGTGAATTGGAAAGCTCATCAAGTTGAGAATTTTGGGTGGATGACTGAGTCAAGGCAAATTCTCGACTCTCCTTTCATTTCAAATCAGAATCCATTCATACTGTATTTGTAATTCATCCAAGTGAGCATACTGGAGAAAATCGTCACCTTTCTTCCTTTTGGTAAAAAATTGTTACTTTAATCTACCGTAGGTCCAACACTTGAAAAGTCCAGTCTAGTTTGTGAGGAAGCAACGTAGAGACCCTTTTTTTTTTTGTTTTTTTTTTACTGTGTCATTCATTCGACCACAGAAATCAGATTCTATTCTCTCGCAGACTGGCTGTCGTCAGCTTTTGGTTGTCCGCATTTTACGGAAACTTGTTTCCGTGAAAAATGAAAGGTGAAAACAGAGCAGTGAAAAAGAAATCTTGGGAACTCCTGTTACTGAAGTATTAAATGCTGCATGTAGAGCAAAAGCGGCAAATGCCATCACATCAGCTGCCTCACTCTGATTTTTGTTTTTTCCTTGAGAAAGAACCAGTTTCATGCTTTTCCACTGATGGTGCATATCTATAGAAATTCCAAAACAACTAGTTTTCTAACACTTCCACAGTTGCTCTTTTTTTCACAGTTGCAAGAATTAAGAAACCTCGGTGGCTAGTAACTAGATGGTTGCCTATTCATCACACTATAATAAAGTAATAGTAAAGTGATGGTTTTTATAGTTTTATCAAGATCTAAACTTTCAAAGATCATGGTTCAGTACATATGCTAACTATCGAATCCCAAGACATGCAGTGGTTTATCAAGGGAGCCCCATGTGACACTTTTGTTGGATTTTTAGTCCATGCCTTTTACTTTTGGAGGACCCCACTATATTAATGGTGGAGATTGAATATGGTGCTTGGGGCCTATTTCTTTACTAAAATTTCAATAATTCTTGGCTCATGTGAACTTACAGATATGTTTGAAATGGCAACATGGGCAATTTGTTGAACCAAAACAATTTCACCATATACAAAAGAGGATTTAACTGCCAAGCTATCAGCCCATTCAAGGAAAATAGAAGAAATGGACAGCTGATAAAACTATATTACTACTACATAGTACATAGAGATCCACTAATGACTAACCTCCCTCCAGTGGAACCCACTTCTCATTCGACTTGCTATGAGTTCTTTGATGAAAGTCATGGTCTGTATGAACTCTGCTCAATAGAAAAGTAGCAAGACAGCATTGTTTTGATGTTCCTCCAACTTAAAAGTAATAGTTTGGTGTTTGCTGTTGGGTGTTCTTGTTGTTGGTTGTTTTTTCTTTTTTATAATGAAACTCCTCTTCTACCAAAAAAAAAAAAGAGGAAAAAAACACTTCTTAGTAACAGGAAATTTATGCTAGAGCCATCTGTTGAGAAAAGGGAAATGATTCAATGCTGCTTGCATCATGTCACTATAGTTATGACAAAAGCTAAAAACTTGATTTATCAACGGAGGATTCCACGTTTATCTCTCATATTATATAAACACTTGTGTATATAAATCAGCCTTACGCTTCACTTCAACGCTAACCATTAGATTAATTGTTTGCGCGAAATATATTATTTTTATCATACATGATCAATTCAACAGTCATAAAAACTCCCTTTACGGGAAAAATTGAAAGAACTTTGTTATAGAGTCCATTGATGGGATGTCTCTCCTAAGAAAACCATCTTTACTGCTCATTTTCATCCATCAAATCTGAAGTGATAAATGAACCTCTGGTAGCTTATGATGGGCGTTCTGTTTTGTTGATGCCTAACCCAAAAAATCTTTATTTGTGGAACAAATGATTATGCATTATTTTTAAATTAAAAAACATATTTCATTTGTTATGAAAGACAGTTTAATATAGCTAATAAATGTAACCAACTATTGTTGGGTGCCACAATCACCAAAGGTCTGTTATGCCATCTTTTTCTATTTTATATTGGTCTCAATTTATTATTTTAGTGTCTAGTGTCAATGGCACAGCCTATTCATATATTCTCCTGCATCAATTTTTTAATATTTCTATTTTACAAAATGAAATCGTTTATCAGTTTATAATCAAATGGATTGAATTTCCATGTAAAGTTAATTTTTTATGGAACCCTAATAAATAATGGGCCGATTTCTTTAACAGAACTCAAATAATTTATACGGGGAATTTATAAATTCTCCACAAGCCGTCACTTGGGTGAGGTTCCTGAATGCTCTTCTCCACTTCCATAAATGTGAGATTTAATTTTTGGGAATTCCAAAGGTTATTCTTAACTTTTCAGGCAGCGAATTCAGAATTCTAGCTATACAAAAAATTCTGCAATACAAACAAAACAAAAAAAAAAAAGGAGGACCATATATCATCCTATCATTATCTATAAATTCCCAACATTATAACTTTCAATAAAAATTTCTGCTAAAGAAACATGACAGAGAAAAAGGAGAATTGAGAGAAATTCCAGTCAGGCGAGTTGAGTAAAGACTAATGAAACATGTATTCATTCTTATCACCTGGTAGAGGAAAAGGAGAATTGATTCTCTAGTGCAGTGCAGACTGTGGAGTGCAGCAGACAGCATTTCTCACGCAGCAACTGAACCTTTCGCGTTTGCTTCACGCATCCCCACTTCACACGCATTCTCTTTACTGAGAAACTGGCTGAAACAGGGGAAGGAACCATCACTTTCCATAGACGGCCCAACAACACTTCTACTTTTTAAAATAAGACACTTGTCATATTGTTCAATGATTTGGTTTGGATTACTTGGACCCAGACTATTAGGATTGGATCTAGTCAGGTCTATTGTTCATGGTTTTAGATTTAGATTGATGGGGTAGCTCAGATTTTCCTCTGATGAATATGGGATAATGTAGACAATAAAAATAAAAGGAGAGAATGTTGATACTCAAGACAGGATCATCTCCAGTCGTATGAGGTGGTTCATGGTTGACCCTAAACAATGTAATTTTAGATGAAAGAAGAGTTGATTATTATATGTCATATAGAAACACAGCAAAGGACTAGAAAAAATCCACTTTATACCCCTTATATTGGTCCCCTTTTTCACAAATATGGAGCTCAATGCCCACTTGTTAAATCCAATCCCTTCACAAACACATGCACCTTTGACACTAACCGAATATTATTCATCATTTGATTATATCACAATAGACCCACACAATATTTTTTTTTTTTTTTTTTGATAATGTAGGGTTCCTAGCCCTTTGGGCCAGAATAATCCCTACGGGCCCAGGAGAGAAAGCCGGGTAAAATTCCCCTGTGGCCCCAGTGTGGTAGAGCAGTTTCGAACCCACAACCTCCGGGTGCAAACCGTAGTCCTAGGCCAACTGAGCTACCCCTTGGGGTTAGACCCACACAATATGTAACTATTAAACTTGAAGAAGCTAAAAGTAAGGCTGAGATCATTTTGATTAGACTGGTATTCGGGAGATCCTCTACTCATCTACTAAAAACTTGTGCTGTGCGTTTGATTGTCAACATTTTATGAAAGGATAAGAGATGATATAAACACATAATGAAATAAATCTCAAAAAGGTACAAATTTAAGATTTTTTTTTCTTTTCCATATTTATTTTACCCCTTCTGAATATTTGACACAGATGTGAATCACTCATGCAGCCATATACTTGCTGGTTTTGATAAAACTGATCAGTGTGTTTTTTAAGCCAGATTGACCCTCTGCTAAAAGTACTGAACAACTATGCAGAGAAAATAAAATGTCCAATGCAATTCTAGCTGTGCCTAACCTTTTAGCTGCATAAGCTGAAGGCATCAAATGCGCATGCAAATAAGCCCAATTGTTTTATAGATAGAAGTTTCTCTCCTTCTCAGTTGTTCTCATCCAAATAAGCCCAAAGGGACATGTGACTTAGGCAATAAAAGGTGAAAACATTGGGCAAAATTGCCTACGACACAAATTTGAACTATTGGTAACTTTCTCCCACTCCATATTTTGGGTGTGGATTGGAATACCCGTAAAGCCCAGAAATGAAGACTTTGAATATATGTTTCTTGTATATTTTTCATTTACAGTAGTACATGGCTTTAATAGCCTCTTTACAAAACTTGCTCCTAAAGACTAAGAGATAATAATGGTATATCAATTACAGGAATCAATTCTATCAATCACTCAATTATAGGAAATCAATTCTATCAATCTATTTACAACTAATTTAGAGATAATTATAGTAATCTGCAACACCGCCTCTCAAGTTGGTGCATAGATGTTTTGCATGCCCAACTTGTCTACAATTCCATGAAGGACTTCACTTGATACTGCTTTAGTGAGGATGTCAGCTAGCTGGTCTTGTGACCGAACATGGGGAACTTCAATGATCTTCTCTTCCAGTTTCTCTTTAATAAAATGTCTGTCAACCTCCACATGTTTTGTTCGATCGTGTTGAATGGGATTATGAGCTATGTCACATGCTGCCTTGTTGTCGCAGTATAGTTTCATAGGTGACACTTGAGGAATTTTGAGTTCATGCAGCAAATTTTTAATCCATAAGAGCTCACATATACCTGTGGCCATTCCTCGATACTCAGCTTCCGCACTTGATCTAGCTACAACTCCTTGTTTTTTACTTCGCCATGTAACTAGATTTCCTCCAACAAATGTCAAGTACCCCGCAGTTGAACGTCTATCATCAATTGGCCCTGCCCAATCCGCATCGGTATAGCCTTCAACTAATAAAGGGTCTCTTGTCATAATATCAGCATATCCTTCACCAGATAAAGTATTTCCCTTGGTAAACATGATTCCTTTACCTGGAGATGACTTCAAATACCGTAAAATACGTATTACTGCATTTATATGCTCCTCACTAGGAGAGTGCATAAATTGACTCACCATGCTAAGAGAATAAGCCAGATCAGGCCTAGTGTGTGCAAGGTACATCAATCGTCCGACAAGCCTTTGATATCTCTCTTTATCCGCAGGAATTTGATCTGGAAACGTACCCAATTTGATCTTTTCAGCCGCAGGTGTATCACACGGTTTACAAGCCAGCATGCCCACTTCACTTAGTAAGTTTAGAGTGTATTTCCGTTGTGACAGGAACATACCTTGTTTAGACCTCAATACCTCGATCCCCAGGAAATACTTCAATGGTCTAAGATCCTTCATTTCAAATTCACGAGAAAGATATGTCTGCAAGGCTTTTTGTTCAGTAGCATCATTTCCTGTTACAATCATATCATCAACATATATAATGAGTACAGTAAGTTTTCTCCCATTATGCTTTATGAACAGAGTATGGTCAGAATTGCACTGCTGATAGCCAAATGCCTTCATTGAACTTGTAAATCTTCCGAACCAAGCTCTTGGTGATTGCTTCAAACCATACAAGGATTTTCGCAACCTACAAACTTGCTTGCTGCCTTCCACCTGTAAATCACATCCTGGAGGCAACTCCATGTACACCTCCTCTTGAAGATTTCCATGTAGAAAAGCGTTCTTTACATCGAATTGATGTAATGGCCAATCAAGATTTACGACCAAAGACAGAAGTACACGTACCGTATTAATTTTGGCCACTGGTGCAAAAGTCTCTGCATAATCAATTCCATACGTCTGACTGTATCCCTTAGCCACCAATCGAGCCTTAAATCTTTCAATATTACCATCAGCTTTATATTTAATTGAAAAAACCCATCGACATCCAATGGGTTTCTTTCCAACAGGTAAGTCCACTACTTCCCATGTCCCATTTTTTTGAAGGGATTTCATCTCCTCCCGCATAACTTCTTTCCACCTGGTGTCTTTCAAGGCATCTTGCACACTATTAGGTACATGCACAGTAGATAATTGATTCACAAATGATTCACTTGCCTTTGACAATCTATGGTAAGATACATAATTATTTACCGGGTATTTAGGAGTTGATTTAAGGACAGGTTCATAACTGACTTTAGGAATGCCTCTTGTGGTGCGATCGGGTAATACTTTAAGTGGAGGTGCGTGATTTACCTGGGGAGCAGATGATGACTCATGACAAGGATTAGGACCATCAAGTGGAGACAATTGGGTTGGTGGTACTACCGGTTCAGCTCCATTGTGATGATACTGCGGCAGAGACTCAAGGGTTGTAGGCTCATTGCTAGAAATATCTGTTGTTTCTCCATGTGCAGTTACCACAGGTTCAGTTTCGGGTACAAAGGATTGCTCCACTGGTTTGGGTACAACAAGTTGCTCCACTGGTTTGGGTATAGCAAGTTCCACTAGTTCGGGTATGGTTTCATCTGGGTAACTTAGAAACTGTAAGTCACTACTGGTGCCCCCCTGACTTGCAGTAATGGTAGCTGGAAAATACATTTGATGTTCATGAAATTGGACATCCATAGTAACATATACTGTGCGAGTGGGTGGATAATAACAGCGGTACCCTTTTTGGTGGAGGCCATAGCCAACAAAGATGCATCTGAGAGCTCGGGGTTGGAGCTTATGTCGTGCATGAGGAGGTAAGTGTACAAAGGCAGTACATCCAAATATTTTGGGAGACATATTAGGTGTGGATGATGAGATAAGATTATGGTTCAAGGTGTTAAGAGGTGTTTGGAAGTCCAATGTACGGGATGGTATACGATTTATTAAGTAGGAGGCTGCAAAAAGTGATTCACCCCAATATTGAGGTGGCATGTGGGCATCAAACAATGTGGCACGAACCATTTCCAAGAGTTGTCTGTTTTTTCTTTCCGCAACCCGTTTTGTTGAGGGGAGTAGGCACACGTGGTTTGATGAACAATACCATGGAGTTGTAAGAATTGCTTCAGCTCATGATTGACAAATTCACCGCCATTATCAGTACGAAGAACTTGAATTGGAGTCTTATATTGAGTAGCAACCATTAAGTGAAATTGTTTAAATAGGGAGCAAACCTCTCCCTTTGTTTTCATCAAACATACCCAGGTCATGCGACTGCAATCATCAATAAAAGACACAAACCATCGTGCACCATTGAGTGTCGGAATTTTAGCAGGACCCCAAACATCCGAATGAATGATCATAAATGGCAATGGACTTTTATTCATACTCTGCGGAAAGGAAACACGGTGGCCCTTGGCCAATGCACAAACATCACACTTAAACATAGATGGAGAAATTTTTGAAAATAACTTGGGAAATAGGTGTCGTAAATAGCCAAACGAAGCATGTCCAAAGCGCTTGTGCCACAACCAAACATTAGAGGCTGAGGTAGGCGGCAAACTGGTAGCATGAAAAGACTGGGTCAAGGCATGTGAGCTAACTGGCGCAAGATCAAGATAATAGAGCTTTCCTCGTCTAGTACCACACCCAATTGTCCTCCGCGTCTTGATGTCCTTGAAAACACAAGAATCCAGCCAAAAAATTACAACACAATTCATTCAAGGCGGCGGTAATTTGTGAAACCGATAACAAATTAAAACTAAGTGAAGGAACCACAAAAACAGAATCCAAATTAAGATTATTAGGAAGAGTAAGGGAACCTTCACCAATAACAGGAGCGGAATTGCCATTGGCTGTAGAAACAACAAGTATGTCAGAGGCTTTTAAGGGTGAGAGTGAAGTTGTGTCAAAAGGCCATATGATCAGTTGATCCAGAATCAATAATCCAAGTACAAGACCCACTAGGAGCGGAATGGTCGAGAGACTTACATGGGGGACTAGAAATATGTAAGGCAGCAGCTGTGGTTGTTGGGGGTTCAGCAATGACAGTGGCAGCAAAGGCGGAGGACTTGGAGTCACGCTTCGTTAGAGCCTTGGCCGGATCCCACCATTCAGGATAGCCAATTATATCATAGCAACGGGATTTGGTGTGCCCCGTACCACCACAATGAGTGCAAGTTCTCGGTGGGCCAGAGGATGTAGAGGATTTTTTTCCCATGTCAAAGCTACGGGCTGTTGGCATGGAATTAGAAGATGCAGCACCATTGAAATTACGGCGGTTTGATGGTGGTGGACGGCGGGCTAGCATGGCCACCGAGTCAGGATTAGGGGGGTCACCATTCAGAAGAGTTCAACGAGTGGCTTCCCACCGGACATATGCATATGTGTGTTCCAGGTCTAGGAGTGTTTCCATGCGAAGAATCTCCCCTCGCACCTGTTCAAATTCAGCATCAAGACCATTCAAAAATATGTGAATTCGCATTCTCTCCACAGACTGTTTATAAGCAACAATATCATCAGGAACCTTCATGTGCACTTTGTCGCGATGATCGAGTTCCTGGAAGATCTCAACAAGTTCACCGTAGTATGTTGGAAAAGGACGTCCAGATTGACGGATTGAAAAAGCACGTTGATGGAGGGCAAAGATTTGCATTTCATCGGATCCGTCATAGAACGCTTTGGCGAGTGCATTCCAAATTTCACGAGCAGTTCGAAGGCGGAGATATCGCTTCATTATTTCGGGTGTCATAGAGGTGAGTAGCCAACCTTTAACTTTTTGATTTTCAGCATACCATTTGGGATACGAAGGGTCTTTCTCTCTGGGCGGAGTAGAATCTCCAATGATGTAATCAAGTTTCTCACAACCAGCAATATGGATTTCGATGATCTGAGACCAGACATCATAATTTGTTTCGGTAAGAACTACACCAGCATTGAAGCTGGAGTTTTCAGTTTGGACATGGATGATGGGTGAAGTGATGGAGGTTTCAGGTGGGTTGGTAGCCATAGTAGTGTGAACGGATGCAAATGTAAGGAAGTCTGGGTTGGGATACAAATTTTCAGAGGATCGTAGTCTGCTCTGATACCATGAAGACTTTGAATATATGTTTCTTGTATATTTTTCATTCACAGTAGTACATGGCTTTAATAGCCTCTTTACAAAACTTGCTCCTAAAGACTAGGAGATAATAATGGTATATCAATTACAGGAATCAATTCTATCAATCACTCAATTATAGGAAGTCAATTCTATCAATCTATTTACAACTAATTTAGAGATAATTATGATAATCTGCAACAAGAAATATAGATGTGGAGAATCCTCTAGCAAAGATTCACCAATTCTACATTGATTCCGCACTTTGTTTGAATCTAAATGGAAAATTTGCTCGAGGAGAAAATTCACCAGAATTTCACTATTTCAAGAGGGAAGAAGATCCTATGCAGCAAGAGGGTAAAAGGTTAATGCAATAATCTTTTAAACAGGTCTTTAATTGAAAAGAACTCAATTTGAATCACTTGAATCATGCCTTGACAATATGCCTATAAAGAGAGGACTCGATGGAGCCTTTCTGAGAATAATAATGCTCTGCTATTAAATTATAATAAAAAGAAACTCACTTTATGACGACTTGTTTGTGGGACAAGAATTCCACAATGCAAATTTTTATTTGCGCTGGATAAGAATCTTGCATTTCTATCCCTCCTATAGCAAATCAAAATCCTCTCAATTGAGGAAAACCAGTTCGTTCTACACCTTTTTCATGAGGAAAATGCGTTGCATCAAACAATGCAATATTGGCTGCACAAAAAATGAGAACCATTTTCCTGTTTCAATGGTCATCCAAATTCCAAGAGGAAATAGATTTTCATAACATGAACCCAGCTACAAAATCTAACATCAGTAAAACCAAACGCTATAATTAAGTGATTTTAATGGTAACTCTAAACCTGTTTTTCCCGTGTGACTGAATCAGCAGAGGTGTGGCATTGAAAAAAGAAATTGAGCTTTTCACCATTTCCTCACCAAGCCTAGGATTTCAACAGAAGTGTGGCATTAAAAACAGAAAATACTTCAAAACTTGATCTTTTCACCATTTCCTCACCAAGCCTAGGATTTTTCATCATTGCTACTATTGCTGTTATTATTACAGTAATATTGGCCAACGAGGCATAAGGGACAAAATGGATTCAACAGAAGATTTTCAACATTTGTTTATTACCATATCTCAAGCCTCAATCATCAATAACTAAGACAGCAATTCATGGGAAGCTCTAAAGATGCACTTTTTCTACTTCAATAAGTTTATCTTTTTTAAAAATAAGTTAGTTCACTCGTACAAACAAATAATTCATGCCCGTAAATTCAACTGAATACACCTTAGAAATTGAAACCCAATACAAATTTAAATATAAGGTGATAGAGAAAAGCAACAAAGGGCAACCACTGCACTGCAGGCTTTCAAGTAACTGCAGTAGGTCCAGGCCTATTGATCATTGAACTCGCATCTGCTTCTCTTTTGAGAACAAGAATGAAATTTACAATGCATTGTGAGCAATTCTACAGACTGATTTAGGCAAAAGTCGAGTGCCCTTCCATAATCTTGACATGGCAGAGAACACCGCCAATTTCATCTGCGAAAGTTACTTTCTTCTGCTCTTTTTGAATACTGCTCACCTTAGTTGCTGCTTTGTTTGTGGTCGAAGTCTGTAATCATGGAAGGCGAGATTGTAGTTAGAAGGAACACGATACAGAAACCAACCAAGGCATGTTCCTTTCAATGAAAGAAGAAATTCATACCATGATTTTACAGAAACGGTTGCAGTCCTTTGTCATCATAGCAAGCCATTTTCTCGTACTATCTTCAAGTACATCTGTTTCTTTCGTGGCTGCATTTATCTATTGATAACAAATAATTCAGAAAGGCAATATTACAGGGAGCATATCTTGCAAAAGAGATGAATGCATTGTATTTCATATTATGGCCTCAGATGCCCAAGTACGAACATAGATAAGGACATTGATACGGGGATCGAGGATACGACTACTCAATTTTAAAAATCTAGGACACAAATTCGGATCATGGGTATCCTAATTTTTTTCTTTAGATCACTTTCGAATCGATGAAATTATCAATATTTTCATCCCTTTCTAGCATTTTTTAAGGTGAGAAGTAAAAATATTAAAAAAACTATATGAAATAAAGGACTTTATAAGTAGGATATATTAAACTTGTTCCCTAGAAGTATCGATGCAGTATGAAGTACCAATACATGTGTCGTATTGGTCCGATATGGATACATTGAGCTTGTACAAGTATCCGGGTATCATAGATTATGGCTAACTGTGCATGTTTGTGACTTAAATGTCCATTATTATCCTTTTGGTGTAGTGTAGCAAGATTACAATACCAGCAGTTATGATTAAAATGCAAATGAGAGGATGCAAAGCAAGCTACCATAAGTCAACGATGTGCCAACAGTGTGCATACAGGGGGAAAGGATGTCCTCCACAGATGCAACTATGAGCGTACAGAAGAATAATAGATTGCGGAATCTTCAGATGCGTAGAATCCAGGTCACAAAATAGACATTTGTTTCAACTAACTAAATATTATGCCAAATTTACATTTTTGGGGGAATCTGTTGGATCAGAATCAAGTCTCTTGCACCTGTGCTGGATTTTGATTTGCATACTCATTGATCAAACACTTCTATAGTGCCTGGATGTAATATTCTGCATAGGTACCATCCATGGTCCAGTTATTCGGACTATTCTCCCGTCCAAAGTTAAGGAAATAGTTATACCATTTACCCACAATCTACAAGCCAAACATGCTTGTAACACAAGGTCACAAGTTTCATGAAATATAAACCCCAGGCCCCATGATACCACTCAATTAGACACCTGCAATATGGCCTAAGATCATTCCAGATTGTAAGATACTCATTTCCAATTTGTCCTTTTTTATGGATGGTTACTATACTCTATTTTATCCAAGGCCTTCATCTCCAATTCGTCAATTTTTTTTTCTTTTTTACTCATCAAATGGTGGGTTTGTGCATCCATATTGAAACTATAAAGTCAAAAATATGGCACAAGTTCATACCTCCTCAAGAGTAAATTTTGAAGGCACAGACAAGCAAGCCTCTGAAAGTAAAGCATCTTCAATGATATCTTTCATGGACTTCAATCCATTTAAAAGCCTCGTAGCAAGAGACTCGATGTCGTGCATCTGACGCTGTGAGAATTTGATGGCCTTCTGGGAATGTTCATCGATCCAAGTGCACTGACTGCAAGCACAAGATGCCAAGCAAGAAACATGTGGAGTCTTTACAATGTTGTTCACAACAGGTGGAGGAGAGCTGTTTTTCCTGTTCTTCAGTTTCTTTATCATAAACTCAGCTTCCTCAAAACATGTTTGTGATGAAGCCTTATTCCCAGTCCATTTTTCAAGGCACTGATTCTTCCCATTCTCTGAAACAACTAATCCACAGTCAGTGCACAATGAAATAGTGTACAAAATTAATAATAACAACAGCAATAAGTGTGTGCCAACACACTCATGGTTGAGTGGTGTTGGCACCTTTGTTTCACACTATTGCCCAAGGATCGATCTCCGGGTCCTTGAGTAAGAAGCATCACTCATGAACAGAGTCCAACATTTAAAAAAAAAAAGAAGAAAGAAATAAGAATGTAAGTGCAAGACTCACTTGATACTTTTATCTTATCGCATGACTCGCCATCCTCTGCAGCCCGACGAAGCTTTTCCTGAGACATTGGAGAAATCACCTGCAAAGACTAGTAAGAATTTCTCTCCTAGTAAAACATGATCAATATCCAGTTTGGCATTAAAAGAGAATGCATACCTTTCTTGTTGACAGAAGCTTTTCAGGAGGACGTGTTCGCTTCAAGGAACATGCATCTGTTTCCATCAGCTTATTTGTAGTATGGGAAACAGTGACCTTACTAGAAGAGTTTTTTGCTTCTTCTACAGTGGCCGGAATTGTTTCAATTGCGGCAGGAGATGAAAGCATCTTCTCACTCGTAGGTAAACTACGATTGCAAGAATGAAAATTATTGGTAACGCTAAAGCATAGATCAAAGTTCTGAGATGAAGTGTAATGAGCATCAATTTCTTCAGCTGTATTTTCATGACGAGGAGGAGAATCTTCCTTCCTGACATCTGGAACAGTATCCTCCTTATCAGGTATCTCTCTATCCATAGACACTTCAACTGATACCCCTAGACCTTCACTTTCCAAATCAGAAGTACATGTGTCACTTTCGTTATATAATCCCGAGCTCTGGAAATTATGGTCAATGTCCATATCACAAATTTGGGTGACAGCATTGTCACTCATAGGTAAACTGCTATTGCAAGAATGAAAATTATTGGCAACACTAAAGCATAGATCAGAATTCTCAGATGAAGTGTAGAAGGCATCAATTTTTTCAGTTGTGTTTTCATGACAAGGAACAGAATCTTCCTTACTAACATCTGGAACAGTATGCTCCTCATCAGGCATCTCTCTATCCATAGACACTTCAACTGATACCCCAAGACCTCTGCTTTCAGAATCAGAAGCACATGTATCACTTCTAGTATATAATCCCCTGCTCCAGATACTCTGATTGATGTCCATATCACACAATTGAGTGACAGCATTGCCACCCACCTGACACAAAATCTCTTGGAAAGAGGAATTGCTTCCACAGCTTGGAGAATGATCAGAAGGATCAGAGTAATCCTCCCTGCTACTTTCAGTTGACTTCTCGCATTCTACGGGCACTTCATCAACTAATTTCTCAGGGCCTTCACTTTCTAAATCAGAAATGCATCTTCCATCGTCTAGCTTTGTGCAACAGAGATTAACACTGGCCAAATCAGGGATTTCGCTAACTGTGTCGCAATGCCTCTCTTCAGGGGAGGAATGGTTCTGGCAGTAGGCAGTAACCTCAGAATCAAGATCCTTGGGCAGAAAAAGAGATCCAACACTTCCAGAAGAAAGCGGGTGAGTTGGGGCATTCTCCATTTTAAGTCCGGATGTGGAGCAAGATTGAGACCTCTGACTTGTTGTTTCCAAGGAACCCATCTTTGGTGTAGCCCCAAGAATGTTGATAGGCTCACCAGGCTCCAAATATTGAGTTGAAACCTCAGGAATGCAACAATTTTGAGATTTCTGTACAAAAAAAGTTGACTCTCCTTTGTTCAACTCAATTCCATTTCTCTCGGGTAATTCAGCAGCTGAATCTGCAGAATCCACTTTCTTAATATAAGAAACTTCATTTTCAGTTATCGTATCACTTCCACAAACTCTGTCAAGCAACTCGGCAGATGAATTGTCGGACGAATTCGCTTTCACGGAGCAAGCAGTTGGAGAACAGCCATCAATGCCAACAACATTTTGGATATCACAAAGATCCATTTCTATGATTTCGCTTTTGATTTTAGTTAGTGTACGCGATTCGCCAGTTTGTGAAGGCCCTTCCAGCATTCTCTTGACCTTACACTTTTTTGACAGCTTTTGTTTCCAACAAAAGAGGGTTTCCTCTGGATCTGAGTCTTCTTCTTTAATTTTCACATAAGGACTCCGTTTTCTAGAGAAATCAATATCCTGTTCTGTACAATCATTTGATTTTGAAACTTTCCGTTTCTTTGCTTTGCATCTGTCTTTAAATTCCTTTAGAGTAATTTCATGAGTACAATGTTGATCAGAGTCATTGCAGCTTTTGCTATCAACCCAAATCTCTGCATGTTTACTTACAGTTTCATCAATAAACCCACCATCTTTAAAATGAAGTTTTCTATGACTGCTTCTCGTGACTCTTTCACCAACAACCCAAGGCATTTTGATGCTATTAGCAAATTCAGGGGAGTATATGGCACCAATTTCCTTGAATCTAGATGCTGGCCTTCCACGAGGACCAATATTAGGAATTTTTTCCACTACACCTCCAATTATAGTATGAATAAAATGCACGGAGCTGTAATTCATTGGCTCGGAAGAATGATTGAAGCAACCTACTTTGTCATTTTTACTCGGGAATGATTGAAGCAACCTACTTCGTCATTTTTAGTCGGGGAACTGACCTCCAAGTTAATTTCAACCCTGTAATAGGTAGGACATGCACACAAACTCTTAAAATTGAATAAAGTAGTGGCAGCATGTTGCATAATTCTAGTAAATTTCTTCAATTTTTCAGTGGTTTGCAATAAAAAATGCAGCAATCAATAAATAGCATTATAATCATACTCATCCTAGCTTAGACTAAAGAAAATTTCTTATGGGCAAACTCAATTTGATATGTGTCCGTCTAAAAAAGTGCTTCAAGGCAAACATCTGCAGCCATACCATTGTGAAACAAACATGACAAGGCCAAAAGAGCTACCATAACACGTTCCTGATAGAAATCTGAATGTTTTAAAGAATTTTAGTTGATTTTTGTTGATGACTTGTGATAAGCTATGGTAATAGTTGCTTGGAGTAGAAGTATTAACAATGATTCTTAGTGCTTAAACTTAAAGGTGGCCCCTCAATTCCATCACGAGTACTTGAGCGCATACATAATCATGATAGAAGTCGATGAGTGCCAACAGTTCATGGGTATTGTAAACTAAAAATAAAAATAAAAACCAAAAACCTTAGAAAATAGCATGGTAATCTCTGCAAGTAAATGAATTCAGGAAGTACGAAGAACATCCATACGAAAATAGCTATCAACTCCCACTATAATAGATAAGCTGGGAACTAACTACTGATTCTAGTTTGCAGGTCAAGAAAAACACAGTAGAACCAATTCAACCTTTCGCACTGACTGCGGAAGATATCAATACATTTCCAGATAATTAACCACAACATACTTGCAAATTAACCCCATAGCAGCACCTTAATCAATCTTGGATATAGCACATTATCGGATCAGTCCATGCCAAGACAGGTATATAATGTTCATGAACTCAACTCCAAACCTCTGCCCTGGTGGGAGGTGCATAACCAATGAGCTGCACACACAGTTAGCATGTCCCAATCTTATTAGAACCTAGACAACAATATGGGTCTGACACTGCACGACGATATGTAGTAGTTCATCCATCAAACACATGGCATACATGAACGCAGCCCGATCTAGACCATCAAAATTGTGAGCTTAGTTGTCTATGGATCATAAAAACCAACATCACATTCACAATAGATGGTGTTGGCCATCTACTTTCACCTATTGAATTTGGACAACTTACCATTCTCTTCTAACTATCAATTTGATGACTTCCACCAATTTCATAAGACGACCCTACCCAATTAAGGGCAAGTGTCAAAGCGATATCCCATCAATTTGGAGTCATATCAAATCAGATCTACATCCAAAGGAACTCAGAGATAAAGAAACGCAACAAATAAAATGATGCATAGACAAAAACCCTAACTATTGCAATCCTCAAGGCCAGCCATTTTCGGGTTACCCTGATCTATGATTTATTCATGAGCAGAAGAATAAGATGGTATGTTGGGGCAATAACATTGCAGCATTTGGAGATTTCAAGTCTACAAGGAGAAGATTTTAGGGCAGATCTTGAGATTATTGAGAACTAAAAGATTCAAACGCGATAGATCCAAGCTAATGAGAGGGGAAGGTGAAGAGATAGAAAGAAAAACGCACCTGAAATCACCGAGAGGCTGCTGAGAGAGAGAGAGAGAGGAAGAGGAGGGAGGAGGGAGGAGGAGGAGGTCTGGTTTTCTAAAATAGAAAAAGATGAACTCGTCTCCCGCGTAAATTAACTTGGCGGGAAACCTAGGGTGAAATTCCCGGGAACGCGGATGCGCGCGAACACAGAAACTTGTCGGATCCCGATCATCCACTGACACGTGGCATTGTTAGTATCCCCAAGAATTTTGATCGTTTATTTTTATAAGCTAGCATTTGCAATGTACATTGGAACTTGGAAGGGCCATCCGATATCATTGGCCCCTTAATTCCTCCAAAGTCCAAACTACTATGGATATGTCCCATATAGAAACAGCTGTGGAACATTAGAAGATTTGGAGTTATTTCTTCGTCAAAATTCTAAGAATTCATGTTCGGAAGAATTTCAAACTCTCCAAAAAATTGTCTTCTTAGCGAAATTTCAAATTCTTCTTTTTAATGAAGGATTTGAAATTTCAATAAATGGCATAAATAATGAAATTCTAATAATTCTAAAAAGTCTTTGGGCTGTTGGAATTTAAAAAGAAACACAACATTTCAAATGATAGGGACAAAATATCACATCATATCCTAAAAACCCCAACTTCCTAAATTTTAATCATAAATTCTGATAAGAAAACAAGCTCACTACCAAATCAACGGAACAGGAGATTTTTAACAAAAAAGGATGGCTTTACACAAACACTACCTAAATCACATCCCATGCTGCATTTCTCTAAGACTTATTATGGCCTTTTTTTTGCAGCATAAATGGGCCCAGTCCTAATCTAACACGTTTATTAACTGGTATGAAAATGTCAAATCTGAATCATGTATTATTATTAAGCTAAATTTGGGTCGGCAGACATGCCAATGTCCAATAAATCGACTAAGGTCGGATTGGCTCGTGGAGTAGTATGCGTGTATTCAAGTTAGAAATTGACTTTAGAGTTACTGAGATAGATTTGAGACAAGTTATAAGTTAAAATTAAATTAAATTAAAATATTGCTTCATCAAACTGAATATAAATAGTTGGTAAATGAATGGAGGATCCAGGACAACCTCCGTGTTGGCCCATTATGCAGTTGATCAACCCATTGTACGTATCAACAAATGAATTGACGTAAAGAGGTGACCAACTGGTTACATTGGTTACATTTAGGGTGTGTTTCATGAGGTTGTTTTGGATCGGATTTTAAAATAACTGAGAGTGAAAGTTTTAATTTTTGTAGCTTCAATTTTCGTGGGTTTGATGTACCGTGACATCTTTTTGCTTCGTGTGAACCATATTTTAGGGCTTGTTTATGCAACAAGTTTTCCACAAAAATGAAAGACCCTTTTACTGCAAAATGCAATTTATTGTAGTTCGGGCAACCCAAGCTTGTATAGAAAAATGCATTTATTTTCCTTATTACTAAGGAAGTTTGAATCTAACCAATCCCCATTGGATTTACATATCCATGGAGTAGAAAATGCGGATTTCCTATTCCATGGGGTTACACAAATGATCCAAGGTGACATTTTTGCATGAAAATTTTGATTTCCACTCTCTCATAAAAAAAAATAAAAAAAGGGAAGATCTCCACGACATTAATAAAAAAAATATATTTTTCTTTTTTTCACGACAATTAATGCTGCTCCGAGTTGCAAAAATATCAATTCCTCTTGTGCTCCTTTTTCTAGATTGCCTTGCTCGCAAGTGATACTATAGGCCTCCGTGGATAAGTTTTTCCATATACCTTGAAAAACTAAGTTTGACTGCACCCTTGAAAGTGATTTCTCATAGAATTGTGGAAAAAGTCATTTCATTTTATAATATTGTCTTGCAGAAAAAAAAAGGTCCCACCAAATGTGAGATTTACCATGATACTTAAAAATTTTGATGCTTTCCACACTATTTTATTATAAAAAATATATAGAAGTTGCACAAACGGCCCTTGCTGAATAAAAATCAATCACATAAATATATTCACGATAACATCTATTAGCCCAATAACCCGTGCTCAGCACCATATCTCCTTGCACTGCAAAATATATAATTACAAATTAAATTCTTTTACCTCTTTTCATAGAGCAATTAGTCGGATAAAATGGAAATAGAGAAATTTGAGGAAAAATGGTATAGTTACATAGGAACAATTGAAACGTTAGTGGTTTAATGAAAAAAAAAATTTTGATTAGGTAGTTACATGAGTAGTTACATAACCGTCAGTCAAAATTATAACCGATTGTCAAAATTGAATCCAAAACCTCCTAACTTAATATATTATATAATTTGAGAGGATTCCCTTAATTCATAATTACCTTTGTATTTGGAAAATCAATGCCTTGAAATCTAGAAATCGAATATTATTTGTACTTAGGGTCCCGAAAACGCTATTCCCGCTGTCGTCGATCCTAATCCAAACTTTTCCACACAAAGCGGATTCTCCATTCTGCATTGCAAGACACACACGCTAACGTTATAGAGTTTTTGTATTTTTACAATCCACCCATTCATCTACAAAAAACCGACATAAAAACCAAGGGTCTAATTGAAAAAAAAAAAAAAACTTGTCTCGAGAACATAGAAGAAGACGGATAGGGTCTTGCCTAGCAGACGACCCTAGTACCCTACATTACTCATTCACAGTCTAGCTGATGGGCCCACTTTTAATTCACGCCCCTCGAAGAAGGACAGCATGGGGGTGACTCAAAAAATCAGCCACATTAAATTATCTTAACCCATATTTAACAGCTCTAAAGTTGAATCACATCTTACTCCTAAACTTTTTCTTAATTCCATCCAATGGTTACCGGAGGTTCCATGACTCTAAAATTGGCCCAACATGATAGGATGAAAAGATAATCAAATGGCTCTGTATTAATCAAATATGAGCCTTTTTGTCCTCTTTTGCTATCGGAGGGGTTCTCAGCCATTTCCGAGCCTAGGTGGTAGCACTAGTAGACTTAACTTTCGATACTAAAACCTCTAACTCTGAAAGAGGAAGGATGTGGTCCTGACAAGTAGACAGACCCCTTCTCGGAGTTAATTAAAGACGAGCTTAAGTGGCCCCATAGAGCTATATGCTAAACAAGCAGTCCACTTGGGGGATAAATTTTTTGGGATTTTGACTATACAAGATATAAAAGACCATGAATTTCTCGATAGTGTTGACAAAAATTATATCCCAAATGTAGTTATTGTACATGGGATTTCTAATTCTTTTTTCCAATTCTACCTATATTGTGCGATATCGCACAAATTGAAGGTGAAAATAATCAATTTTCTCTTATATTTTTTTCGGTTTCCATTTCCTGAAACATTAAACCTCCATTTACTCTAGTGACTTTTTTCGTTCCTACTACTTTCTCCTTCGTTAAAAAAGGCTTTTAATGGGGTTTCTCCGTTGCCTTCTCATTTATCCAAAAGTATCTTAAGGTTTCTCCACAACTCCTCTTCCTTTTTCCTCTTCATTTGATCATTGTCCTGTTGTGATAACTTTACAATGAGGACAATGGATGGATCCACAATATCAATACATTGTAAAAAATTGTGGTCTATGTACATTTTTTTGGGAACTACTTCTCATGAATCATTTTTAAGTGAAGATAATGAAAGACTACTCTTTTTGCAAACTTTTTGTAATGATCGAGAAAATAGTAGAAACGAGAAGATAGAAGGGAAAAAAAAAGTTTAGTACTTTAGGAGATAGGAACAGATAGAAATATAAGAGAGTGATCGAGGAGGAAAATATAAAAGGGAGATCAAATAGATTATGTGATATCGTAAAAAATGAATAGAATTGGAAAAAGAAATTGGGGTCTTATGTACAATATCCACATATGGGATATAATTTTGGTCAATACAATTTTAAGAAATTTCCGGTCTGTTATATCCTCCACGGTAATATTTTTTTTTTCCCCACTTTCCTTTCGTTGCTGTCTCCGCTTACATTGGATGAGCATAAGACCATCTTCCTATATTTTATGTTTTCCATTATTACCCTCCATCGTTAGTCCCCTTCTGAACTAAATCCAACAACTCCCAACCATCCCATTCCCACACGCCAAACCTCAACGGGCGGAGGATAAAATACGCCGATCGGCGCACGTAACAGTTACAACCCTAACCTACGCGCCGCCCTCCGCCGCTCGCAATGGTGAAGACTTCCGTAAGAGCAAGATACGAGGCGGAGAAAAGCAGCGCCTCCGCCACTCTAACACTCAACGCCGGCGATGTCAACCTCCGCGCCTCCATGACCGACGCCACCGTCGTCAACGGCCCCTCCCTCAACGGCCTCGGCCTCTCCATCGACAAACCCGGCTCCTTCATCATCAACTACGACGTCCCCAAAAAGGTCCCAATCCTCCCCCCACCCCCCCTCATTTACCATTCTGCCACTCTCCTCCCTTTCCCCTCAATTTCTAGGGTTTTTCTTATTCTTCTTCTTCTTGTTGTTCAGGATGTTAGGTTTCAGTTCATGAACACGATTCGGATTGCGGACACGCCGTTGAATCTGACATACTCGCACGCGCGCGGGGACAATCGGACGGCGCTGGACGGGACGCTGGTGGTGGATCCGGCGAACAAGGTGTCGGCGAGCTACGCCTTCGGGTCGGGGAACTGCAAGATGAAGTACACGTACGTGCACGGCGGGCTGAGGACGTTCGAGCCGAGCTATGACTTGTCCAGCAATGCGTGGGACTTTGCCGTCTCGCAGAGGTTCTATGATGATGATGTGGTGCGCGCCTCCTACACATCGAAGAAGATGCTGGGAGTGGAGTGGGCTCGCAACTCCAAGGTCACCGGGTCCTTCAAGGTGAGGAAGGGTTCCTTTTTTTTTTTTTTTTTTTACTATGTTCCTTGTTTAGATTGAATTAGGACTGGATGTGTATGCTAGCTCTAATTCTAGATTTATGTGTCATTTCTTTGATGTTGTGAATTGATCCTGAGGGCTCTGCAATTGGAGTATTTAGATTTCAATATAGCAAGAACTTAATAAAAAAATTGTTGAATAGGTGACTTGGGGCATTGAAGGTATGCGACAACGATATGAAGCAGATTGTTGGTCAATTAAGAAGATAATAAATGTACAAAATGAGTGTAGCAGAGAGATGAGAATGTTCAAGATGTATTTGTGGTAAAACTAAGAAAGATAGGATCGTAAATGAGCGCTTTCTAGAGTATCTAAGTGTGGGGTAAATGGGTGATAAATTAAGATAGGCTTGTTTATAGATGGTTTGGATAGGTCTAACAGAGGCCAGCAATGGCACTGCTGAAGACGGAAAGTTTCTTTATGTTGGTCGATGGGCCCATCAGGAAAAGTGGTGGGATGAAGAGTACATGGATGGGAGTAATGATAGGTACGAATATGTGCATCGTATCTAAGGATTTGGCTTGGCTCAGGGTAAATCGGAATGGAGAAGGCATTGATGATGATGATGATGATGATGATGATGATGATGATGATGATGATGAGGTGACTTATGGTATTAATTTATGAATTTCTGAAGAATTCATGGTAGCTGGTGTTTTAATTGAAGGCGTATTAGGTAGAGGTTGGCATGAAAGGTTTAAGGTGGAGATACAGGTTGAAGCATCAGTAACACATGATTTGTTTTATTATGGTTATTTTGGGTGGGTTATCGTTTCTTATCAAAGAGGAGATTATTTGGTAATTACTTCATCTTGATTTTCAGCTTTAATCATTCACTTTTAGTACCTGTGCTAGGAATGCCTTGTTTGGAGTCCTTCAATATCAATATGGATTAAACAAATAGCTGAGTAGTCTGTCCTTTTTAAAACTCAAATCAACCTGTATAAACCCTCCTTTTTTTCATCCATAAAAAAGCTCAAATAACAACTAACTTTAGGGTTCGGCAAAAAAAAAAAAAAGAGAGGCAAAAGACTTTAGGGGGGTATTTGTAAAAGTAGTATTGTTGAAAATCTTAAAATATAAGGGACGTGGAGATCTCAATCTGCCTACATATGTGGCTAGCATTTGGTAAAGTTAAGAACATGTTATATGGCATAGCAATTTCAAATGAAACCATGGTCCGGTTGAACTGATACTCAAATGCATTGCTTTTGATATTTGAAACAATCTTTGTAGTTTAGTTTAGTTGATATGATTATCATAACATGGTTGCATATAAGCCTACTCTTCTATATTTTTCTTGGAGGAGTTCATTCTTGACATTAAGTTGACGGATAGGCTATGATTTGTTTGCATCAACTGACAAAAGCACATGTACTGAGTTTATTTTCAGTGAAAGCAATTTTTTCCAGTGGGTCGATCCAGTATAGTTGCTTGAACCCCTTAAGCCCAAGTCATGGCTTTTACCTCTTAGCAGTAGCATGTGCAGTGTGCTTGGGGTGCATACTGACTTACATATGCTACATGTTTCATTTTTGGTAAATTAAGTTTGCTGTTTATTCATCATTTCATCTCTTTCCATGGCTTCTTCTGAGGCATCTAAAACTTTAATGGGAATGGAAACGTTGGAGATGGAAGATAAATAGTGTAAAAGGATGGTGAAAGAAACATGAGACAAATTGACTAATAGAATGCAAAGTTTTTTTGTTCTTAAAGCAGCAGGTGGTCTAGGTGAAGAACTGGTAAGATACTTGGTGAGTCAGAGAACTGTGCATCTTCTTCTGTTCCAGGGGGTTTTATTAATTTTTATTCTAATAAGCACGTGTAAATCCATCTCTCTATCTTTAGATTTGGAGCCCCCTATAATGTTTTACCAAAATAATCAAACCGACTGCCTTTGAGAGACATCCAATCACAAAAGCAATTTAGGGTGCTCATATTTTATATAATGCAGATCTACCATTAATATATTGCTCTGATGATATTAGCACCACATATTGTTCAGAAACATGGGTTTAATTGTAATTAGCGGTCAATGGGTTTATATATAGTTTTGAGAATTAAATTTTTTTTAGATTAAGATTAGGAATTTGTGTTATATTAGGAGAGTTATTAGGGTTTCCGAGAATTATGGGATTAGGTTTCCCAGTTTGAGTAGATATCTTTGGTTGTATTTTTTAAATAACTGCTGGCCATTCACATTAATATAGATCAAGAGGTATATTAGTTTGTATCCCTAAAATTTCAACTCATACTTGTGCTCAGGCTTCACGTGAGACTGAAAGTTCCACATGTGAAGGGTGCTCAACTTGAAATATTGGTTATTTAGACAATTCGAGCAAATTCGTTATTAGAAAAAGAACAATTAGAGCAAATTCATAACATCTTTCCTTCACCATATTATTGCATATTGACATTGCTGAATCTGAGACATGGTAAAAAGATTTTCTTGTGACTTTTAATTAGTTTGATTTGCTCAAAAATTGCACCGGGTTTGTTATATTTGGTTGCTTGGAAATGCTGAACATGGAACTTGCATTATTGATTGGAAGGAACATTACTTTATCTGCCATTAAAATAATTATAATTATAATAACATTACTTTTATCTGTCAAATCCCTCTGATGCCTTCGGCGGTTACTTTTATCTGTCAAATCCCTCTGATGCCTTCGGCGGGTATTGGCCCATTTACTGCTTGCCTTCAGGTTACAGGCATACAGGGATGGGCGAAGGGACTTGGTTTTGTCACTGGACCCACTTTGCTGTTTGAAAGGGATGGTTCCTTGGTATGTGGACCTAAGGAAGGCATCTTGATGAACTGCCATCTTTTGCAAGTGCTGGGGTATACATATAGATATTCTTGATCTCTGCTCAAAAGCTTCATCTTTATTTCCATACTTCCACTTGAGTTTAATACACTGTTGTAGAAGTTATAAGGGGAAAAAAAGGAAAAGAAGAAGAAAATATGGGCAGCACCTATTATTCTTGAAACTACACGGTACAGACAATTTGTACCTGTAGTTGCAGTTTCTCTTTTTGTTGTTTACCATTAAAAAAACTTCTGCGTTTTTCTGTTGGTAGGCTTTATGATGCTGGTACATGGACTTTATTAAGCTGTTTAGGAATCATATTCGCTTATTTTTACTACCAGTTGGTCACATGAGGGAGCAAATGCCGAGACATGCAGGAACTGATCTTTAATTTTAATTAGTTTTTTTCATCATTATTATTTTTAATTAGTTTTAATTTGATTGGTAACATGTCTTGAACCCACACCCTTTGGTTGCAACCTTCCAACTGTTCTTTGGGTTAGTCTAATTTTTAGTTACTGCAGGACTTCTTTCTCATTTATTGAAGTTCAGGGTAATACGTAGGGTGGTCGTACATCACAAATCTTCGTTTCATTTTTTTCAGTAAAAGCCACTTGATGTTGAAGCATCTGTAAGGAGTAGATATTAGACAGGCTAAAGGAGGAGAAACAGTGCATTAAGTGACCGCACAACAGGTTTGTGGGGTCTAAGCGCTGATGTTAGCATCCCAGGGTGATGAAGTGCGCCGTTCTTCAATAAAAATCACCAGCATGTGATTGTTACAGTGTTCTTTGGCAGGGGGTTTCTTGATGTATTTTGTTGTTCTTGTGGTTCGTTGATGCTGTAGCCCACGGTTGCCATATACTCATGCTTCATGTGTGGGACCAAGGAAGTTTAGGAATTCTTTCTTAATTATTAGTAGCTTCTAATTTTTATTTAAGTAATTGTATTTAGAATTAGTTTCTAATTTGGATAGGTTTATTATTGTGTTTCCTAGTTTGATTAGGATTGTTTCTTAGGGTTTAAGTTTCTTTTACTATTTATATGGCTTTGTAGAGAATTATTTCTCAAAGATTTTGAGATTAATAGAAATCCCTATTGTGGGTTTATCATTGGAGATTGTCTTCATCATGATTGTTCCAAGTGGGAACCCTAATTGTGCCCTGGCACTTGCATGCTATAACCCTAGGGTTGCATCATTCATTTTTTTTTCTTTAGGAGAAGATTTTCTCCCTTGTATTGGGAACCGTAGTGTTGTTTTTTTTTTTTCCTTTTCTTTTTGAATTTGAGTTCAGATCCGTATGGATTCTAAGGCAGGGGCAGAGAGCTCCTTTGGAACGTTGCACGTGTGGAGTTGATATGGTTAATCCTAGCAATCGGATTACTAAAAACCTAATTGCCAGAAATTATATCGAGTGGTCTTGTTCGGCAGAGATGACCATTGGAGAATCCTAGCAATCGGATTACTAAAAACCTAATTGCCAGTAATCATATTGAGTGGTCTTGTTCGGCAGAGATGACCATTGGAGAATCCTTGCAATTGGGTTACTAAAAACCTAATTGCGAGAAATCATATTGAGTGGTCTTGTTTGGCAGAGATGACCATTGGAGAATGTGAAGAGGACATGTCCAATGCAAGCCAGAAATGGTGCTAGTGAGAAAGAAGTTTTTCTGTGTAGGTTGATATCCCTTCAAAGGAAAGGAGGTAGGTTGAAGAGGACGTGGATAGAAGTAGCAAGGAAAGGTATGAAGAATTGCAACCTATCAGAAGAATTGGCGAGGGATCAGACTAGAGGTGTAAAATGGGCCGTGCTATGGTGTGCCTAGGTTGGTAGGAAGTAGCAAGGAAAGGTATGAAGATTTGCGGCCTATCATAGGAGTTGGCGAGGCATAGACTAGAGGTGTAAAACGTGGTGTGCCCAGGTTGGTAGGGGCTCGGCCTAGCACGGCCCACAGGCACAAGCTGAGTTGTGTCATGCTGGGTTGTGCCCTCCATGGGCCGGGCTGGGCCTTGCTGGTCCATAGCCCCTTTTTTTTTTTCTTTTTCTTTTTAAAATGTCAAGATTTATATTTAATGCTACATGTGAATTAGAAATAGTATCTTCCCAATGCGCCACCTTTAATGGTAAGTAATAATTCCATTGAATTAGAGGAAAGAGTAGCTTCCCAATGCTATTAAGTACGGGTAATTGACATTGATTACCATCTTGGGAAAGATAATATACATCCATTAGCCATATGAATTAATACCATATTGGTAAAGATAATTCCTATAATCCCATCCCACCCTAGTCTAAAGCCCATAATCCATTAATTGGGCCACCGGGCTGGGCCCAGACGTGCACAGGCTATGCCGTGCCACCGACCACGTCCCCCTGGCCTAGCACAACCTATGTTTGGGATGGGCTGGGCCGCCCATTGACACCTCTAGGATAGACTGGAATGACAAAACAAAATTTATGTAGTTGGCCCCAACATGGTTGGGACAAGGTTTTGTTGTTGATGATGATGGTTTTGTATTAAGAATTCTACAACATTTAGTAAACATATTTTACACAGTTATTAAATTTGAACAATACAGTTTCTGATGAAACAATAAAGGATGGATATTTCTTTTAAGGCTGATAAATTGATTTTATATTCTAATGAAAAAAACGGATTCTAACAATTTTCAATATTTTGAAAGTTTGAGGTATTTTCAGATTTTTTTGGGGAGAAAATTACACTCTGACGGTTGCGAATTGCAACGGATTTGGTTCTCGGGGTTGGCTGGGACACCCACTGCGACTTTGATTTTGAACCATGGATAACATGACAACTTTTCATATCGCACCAAATCCAGTGTTTCACTAACATACTAAACATATTGAAACTGATTGCTTCTTTATTTTTAAGAAAGATGGCTGAGGAGATAGACAGTGAGAATATGCAAATAAGCTGGTTATTTTCTTACAAAAAGGTTAAAAACGCATTTATTTAGTTGTTTTTTTCCCTTTAAACTGGGCATAGAAGATATTTATGTATGACCTTGATGGGGAATGTTGAGACTCAATAGGAGTTTGATCAGTGGGCGATTGGGGGAGTGTTGAGATTCATGATGATTCTGATATGTAAACCATGGTTGATTTTGAAGTTTATTTATGTGCAACAGTTTGTTGTCTCTAAGAACTATTGGGTTTTTATCTGAAAGTCTCCATGTCAATATTTGAACACACACACACACTGTCAATGTAATAACTGTGTAGCAAAGTTCTAACTTATTCCCTTTATTCTTCTCAGATTGCAGCTTCTCTCAATTTGGCGGAGGAACTTAAAGCCCCTAAACTTAGTTTTGAGAGTTACTGGGATATCGACATGTGATCCAAAACAAATTTAAAGATTCATATCATTGAACCAACAAGGTTTTTTAGATGGAAAATTTATATTGATGAACTGATGATTTTGTGCTCTATTGATTGTAACAGTTGTACTGTTGGCTTCTTAACTTGTTCCTTTTTTTGTTCAATCAGATACTGATATTCATTCTGTTGGTAAGCTGATAGCCCAGCCAAAGCCTACCCAAGTCCATTCTAGTGCAGTTTCTCTTTAGAATATGCACAGGTTTTGAGCAGCTGTGGTACCTGGCCTGGGCCTTGTAGATGTTTCTGCCATTTCTTGGCAGCCATTTATTGCCTAGCCACCTAGCACAAAACAATGGTTCTGTGCGTGTGGAATGGTACAATGATTCACTGTTGAAAACTTTTCTTATTCCCCCGGTCGTCTTCATTTTTTTAAGAAAATCTATCAAGTTTGCATAGGTGAGAAATCTCTTTCTATACCTTTCTACCCATATATCTCGATTCCAGAATAGTGTCGGTGGCTTGAAGGTCTAAAAGAGTGTTTGCCGTGCAACTCTTGCAGACTGTAAGATTCTAGCCATTCAGTTAACGGCCTTGAGATACAAGGTGATGAACTGAATGAAACATCTCGAGTGTCCAGGAGTTGCAGGTTATTGATGAGGAGAGTTGAGGTGGGGTGGTTTCCAGGAGGTGGTTTCTTTACAGTTTGAATTGTGGCTTTCGTTGTATTTATATATATATATATATATATATTTATTTTTTTTTTACTTCCGAGAGGACTTGAACTTACACCCTCTTCTTAGGGAAGTAGGGAAGGAGGGCGTTTGGTGTCCCCTGACCAGCTGAGCTATATAGCACAGAAAATTGGAGGTGATTTTACGTGTGTGAGAACAATACTGTAAATTCTTAATTTGGAGGTTGTTTACAGATTGGTTTCTCTCTCTGCAACTAACCATTTTGCTAGGAAATTTTATGGTAGAAACATATTTGGCTGGAGATTTCACTGATATTGAATTCCTACGAAATTTTACCCTCCATTTTGGTAGGAGATGATTTTTCCATCACCCAATAATCAAAGTCACGAAAGGCAGTACTGTGCTGTGTAGGTCAGGACCTCCGGCCTTTGGTTATGGACGCCAATGGCCGCCTGAGGGTTTGTGTGGGTGAGGATGAGTTCTCCCAAGTATTAAAAATACCCTTTGAATGGACGCCAATGGCCGCCAGAGGGTTTGAGTGGGTGAGGATGAGTTCTCCCAAGTATTAAAAATACCCTTTGAATGAATCATCCCAAGGTAAGACGAAAGCAGAGGAGCTCTTGCCTCCTAAAAGATGAGGATGTTAACAATTGCCAAACATGAGTTTTCTTTGATTGCCAAATGTAACTTTATAAAAATATATGTACACCTTATTATAAAAAGTAGGTTAATACTCACATGCAATGAGCCTGTTTGGATATAAAGAAAATTGATATAGGAAGTATAAATTTGAATTAGGGACAATTCTCTCCCCGTCATTACCTTTCTCTTCCTTCAGGGACCAAGTAGGCTACCAGGGCTTAATTATGAGCAATATTAGTGTATAGAAGAAACTGTATTTATTCTTCCATCTTGCACATAAATGGTTTATTCGTGGACAAGAATTGGATTGATTTAATGGTGGCCTCCAGTTTTGAAAATTCAAAATGGAATTGAACTCATCTTGGTCACACACAAGGTGTTGCTACCAGTTGCAGGTTCATGCAAAAGCATTTGTATAACAGCTGTGTTTTTTTTTTTGTCCATTTCTTCCTTTCCAACCCAGTCTCTTCAATGCCACATTCCACTGGAGCATAATCTACCATATCTTCTTTTTCTTCCCCTAATTATCTAACACATCTTCTTTGATTATACTAGCAGCACTCCTTTTAAAAGTAGGGCACATGACAAGTTAAAAGGCAGGAGACTTGTTTGGACATAAAGGGCCTAGAGATGTAGCTACATTAAAAGAAGTAAATGAAATCCATGGGATGTTGCAGCTACTTTGTCCAAGGCCATGAACTTGAGAACTTGAGGAGAAATTGATGAGGGGAACTATCTACCCATATAAATCACATCCATTGGAAGTTGGAAACTCAGTTGCTGAACCATCTTATTTTACCAAATCCAGAGTCAGGAAGGGTATACATGGGCCAGCCCAGATCAAAGGTTGTTAAAGTCCGCCTTATTTAGTTCATAATCAAGCTGAGATCCAGACCAAGGGCCTAAAAATAAAGCTTAGGCCCAGACCATTTATGAAATACACACTTTGTGTTAGATACATCGGGCTAGGGTGGGCCTTTAAGGATGTATGGGCTCTAGTCCAACCCATTTTATAGTAAGCAAGAAAATAATAAGTCCCAGGTTCACCCCAGTGGCCTAAAACAAGGCCCAAATCCAGCTTAATGAGGATGGGAGTTGGTCTGGTCAAATCCATTAGCACCCGAAACAGCAAGCTGAATAAGGAACAGTTTTTTAATTCTGAATTAATCCTAATTGTGCTCTTGTATAAGATGGGGCTTAACATAAACGGAGATTTAGTACATTAAATATCTAAGAAATTGGCCTCATTAGGATTGTTAAGCTCTATCAAATGAAATGAAGTTGGATTGAAAATGTTGAAACAGTAGACTGATCAAAACCCAGCCTGTTCGTGGGATTCGGGCACTCTCTTCCATCCTCAAATAGAGGTTAGATCCCATAACTGACATTAATTTTATGATTTTCCTATGTTATTGTTTTGATTGGACCGATATTCTATAATCTCCAATTAATACTATGTTTTATAATGATCTGTGTAAATGGGTTTCTAAGTAAAAAGAAATCTAGAGATACTAGCTAATGCATTAAATATTTCAAATTTATATCTACAGAATGGAGCCTCTACAATGTGAATGTATCATTTTCTTGCAAAGCTGGAGTGTAAAAATAAATAAACACAGCTAGATGGGTGGTACTTGTATAGTCCTTAATCATCCAATATTTGATTCTCTCTTCCTAAGTATCCAATATTTGAATCCATCTCTGATTATGTGGTACTTGCACTTTTCAGCATTGATTTGTTTCTTACTTTCTTATCTTCATATGGTGAATTCCTTCCACAGCAAGGGAAAATGCCCCACAAGCACCTACTTAAAAAGATTCTACTAAACACAAATCCAAGAATAAAATGCATAAGGAGCTATGGCATGAAAATCCTTCGACTTATGAAACTGTATAAGCCACATTTCTGATTAAATACTTGCAACAGAGAATGAATTCTGAGTGATTACAATAGGGGGAGAGAGACACTCCACAGTTCTAATAAGATACGTATATAGAAGTGCATGTGTTCTGTTGTTGCAGTAGGGGAGCTATTGGTGTGTGAATTCTTATAAGAAGGTGGGACAATCTTGGTGTGTTTGTACTGCAACTTTTTTTTCGTGAGCTCTTTTAAGTAGGTGGGAATGCTACACTCCTGGTGTCTGGGTACTCCCACTGTGACTTTGATTTTGAACCATGGATAACATGACAACTCTTCGTAATGCTTCAATTCCAGTGCATCACGAACTTACAAAACATGATGAGGTTAATTGCTTCTTTACTTTTGATTTATTTGGAGCAGATTATGTAAGGATCTGCTATGCAACTCTTACAAACTGGAAAGTTCTAGCCATTCAATCAACAGTCTTGAAATACAAGGTAATGAACTGAATGAAACATTTCCAGCGTCCAGCAGATTTAGGTTATTCATGAGTTGTTAAGGAGGAAGGGGGGATTTTGCTATTGCTGGATTTATGGCTTTTGTCCCACCAAGTCTTCTGAGGTGATTTTTTGTATTTAGGAGAACTCAAACTCACACACTCTTTTGTCTAGCAAAGTATTTGATGTCCCTAACCAGCTGAGGTAGAGGTCGGGACCTCGGATGCGACTTTAAATGTGTAAAAACATATTGTAAATTATAAAGTTGGAGATTGGCCGCTCCCCAACTAGCCATTTTGCTAATTACTTCTATAATGGAAACATAATTGCTGGAGATTTGGTAGGGATTGAGTTTCCAGGAGATTTTATCCAATTCAAGAAAAGCAGTCCCCTGCTGTGTAGCTTAGGTGGTTGGTTTTAGGGACACCAATGCCCACCTTTGAGGGTGTTGGTGTTGGTGGGTGAGTTTAGGTTCGGTACTCCCAATCATTAAAAAGAAAAAAAAAAGTAAAAGAAAAAAAAAAAAAAAAACTCAAGAGACTTAAGGGAAGAAGATTGATAATGTACTTTGGAATCTGAATTCTCTTGCCATCCTTCTACATATTCCCATTCTCACAAGCCTTATACATGATAATGGCTTCCACCCCAGAAATCCCTCTTGTGCTGAGTCAAATTCCAAATTCTAGTTCAACCAAATTGAGCTTAACACTCAAAAGGCCAATTTAATAATGTATTATTTTACACATGTTGACATCTCTAAGCTTGATTAAAGAGGGGAAACTATGATTTTGAGTGGTATAAATATGATTTACACATCCTCCCATCTGGATGGTAGGCAAAGGACGGTCATTGCGACCATGCTTGAGTTACTAACCCTGTGTAGTGTAATTGGTTAGGACTACACCTCACGAATCGGAGATTATTGTTTCAAACTTCCGCTTTCTCCGGTGACCCCTTGCAAGGCAGAAGCTAGACTTTATTGGAGCATGGGTAGGAAGGGACTTTGGATGCCTCCCCCGGTTAATAGTAAGTTATTTGAAAGATAAAACTTTAGATGCCGCCCCCAGAAATAGTAAGTTCTTTAAAAGATTAAAAAAAAATTCATCTATTTACTATAATTACCTTAAATCGGATGGCTAAAATTGAGTGATGCGCTACCACCACCAATACGCCACGTATACACGTATGAAGTGGCATGCCCGAGTCGGGCCAAAGCTTTCGTTTTTAAGTTACACGCCAACGGAGAAAAGCAGAAAACTCAGATAGCCTCCTCCTCCTTCTTCTTCTTCTTCTGCTGCCTCTTTCTGGTTCTGTAGGAAGGAACCTTTTGCTTCGAAGTCGGGAATCGAATCCTCTTGCAATCTTCGAATCATAAGCTCCAAGCAAATGGAGAACGCAGGTCAGTAGATTTCTAGATTCGCTTCTGCATCAAGTCATCTTTTTGATTTATCCCATGCATGTAATCTCTTCCTTTTGAGCTAGGGTTTCTTGAATCTTTGGAGTTGCATGGTTCTCGGTCATCTGATCTTCTTTCTGGGGCTTTCTACCCTTCATTCAGTTCCTTCTAATGATTTTCGTTTTTTTTATTCACGATCAACGAGTTGCTGTGTTCTGTGCTTGTTTTGTTGTTAGATTCGCATTTCTACGGTTACAGAAATGGATGGAAGATAGTACTGATGTGGAAAGAAGCCGAATGTGAGGTGGAATGATTTCCCCCCCCCCCCCCCCCCCCCTTTTGAGTAGTATATGGTTTGATTGAAGTTAATGCAAGATCATGTTTGTTTTTGACATCTATGAGTTGGTCATGGATTCCATGGAATTTTTTTGCTTTGGATGATGAGAATTTTGTCTCGGAAGCGATGAAAGTGGTCGGATAGGCATTCAGAAATACAACTAAAAGCAGGGAGATTAAATTTACATGTTTTGTTATTCTGGATGCATTGTTTTTATGCGGATGCTTATCTGCCTTAATTTTATCCAATTAAGGCCAGTGGGACTGAGATGGTTCTGCATCATGGCTTTGCAACTGGAACATTTTGGTCCACAATAATCACTGAGGAGTCGGATGTCCCATGCTTTGATGTTTTTAACCACATTATACATCTGAAATAGAATTACGTCATTTGCATTAGTGGATAGCCATAGGCCTAGAATACAAAATAACGCGTGATAAAAAAATTAATTTTCCAACTGTTTGCTAGTATTTTTATCATTGCTATGTAAATTATTTCCATAATTGATGAAGCCTTAGATCGCCATTTTGCTTTATATGGACAAAATGATGGCCCGCCCATGGATTGTCCTTGACTAACCTTGGAAGATGAAGAGACTAGTTAAACTAAAGAAGCTTGTGGATGCATGATTCTATTGTTATTTTTGCATTATTTTAAGTAGTGCTTAGTGACGTTAGTGTCATTAATAGTTAGCCCGATCAGTTTTATAATCGTAAGAAAAATACTAGGTGAGTATTAAATTGGGTTGAAGAATTTATATGTCAGCTACGGAGTTGAAACTTGAAATATCAAAGATAAATGTGAGGTAGCACACACAATAATGCAAGTCATCTTTTTTCTATGTCCTCTCCATATACAGCGGTAATGAAATGCAAAAGGGAGCTTTTTGATTATTAAACTTTGTTCGTTGCACCTTAGACAGAAGAGGTTTTGAGTGATTCCACCCCTAAAGCCTTGAGTAATTCCTGGGTTGCTGGTCAAGGATTCTTTTTGTTCTATGCTTCCGATCAATGTTTTATTTTTAATGGCATCAGCAACTATCACTGTCCATCAACGCGAAAACTAGTGGATGCTGGCATTTTTGTGCATGCTGTCTCGTGAATGCATTAATATTGCATTTTCAGCAATAGCACTATTTGGCTAAAGTGGACACTGAAACCTCCTGATTGAAACGCGTTGCTGGGAATTTCTTAAATTGTTAGTGGTTTCACATTAGGCAACAGCATTGCCAGTTTAACGTGAATGTTCTTTCTGCCTGATTATGAATGTTGGCTTTAGACAACAAAATATGTTTATGCATTAAATATTGCAAATAAGCACCCATGCTATGGATCCCTTTTTCAGTAATTAACCAGGACTACCACTTTCTGCATCCAATATAAGTTTTTGCCATGATCATATAACTTAGGACCTCGTGTGAACCCCAAAACCATCTGTCTGAGGAGTGGAGGAAATTGTGAATTGGATAATGTTGTTGTCTTATCATCGCACAGTGATGTATCAAGAACAAATTTATTTTCTCTTGTATGGATGAAATCAGAAATGGAATGTGGGCTTAATCAGAAAGATCATCAAGTCAAATTCAACTATTTTATGAAAGATCAGCTGTAATTACGATAACAGAAAACCAGAACATTCCTGCAAAGTTCACCCGAATATTTTTTATTATAAACTTCAAACTTTAAAGTGATAATATGTGTAATTTTTCACATCATCACTCCTTCTATGGGGTCTTATTTCCACTAAATCAATCAGGACTGAACACTTTCTGCATCTAATATGAGATTGGCCATGCTCTTTTAAATCAGGACCTCATTGCAACACCAGAACCTTCTATCTAAGGAGCCAAGGGAGAATTGAATACTGTAGTTGTTTTATCCCTGTGCAGTAAGTTAGCAGAACCATTGTCACAAATATATGCAGGATTTTGAAAATATGAAGATAATATCATTTAAAATATCATAAATGATATTTTCCTGTCAATATCACGATATGCTCAAAATATCAGGAAAGTTTTAGTATATCATGATATTGTGAAATACTATGATATTTATGATAAAAACTGAAAAATCTCAATTTAAGAAGGAAAAGAGTCCACGCATTCCTTCCTGAGTTGATTCTCATCCCATTATTTTCTTAATGAATTTCTTACTTTCTTTGTCAGCAAGAAGTTATTTTTCCTAGATTTGATACCTCCTTTAGTTTTTCCTTGTATAGTTATTTGTTATTACTTTTATTCGGTAACTAATGTGATTGATATGCTTCACAAGTACAATTATCATTAACTATTAATCACAGCAATGTCCAAATGTGATTGATGTTTATCCTTTGTAGTTATGGTTACCTGTAACTTCACACACCACGCACACACATAACCCCTCCCCCCAAACAACAAACCAAAATTAAAAAGGAAAAAAAAAGTAAAAAAAGAAAAAGAAAAAGAAAACGAAGTACATACAGACTCCAGCACGTTTAAGACTATCTGCCATGTCATTTGTTTCAGATTCTATTTTCTGTGGACGTGCTGGATGACAAAGCAATAGTTGATCTCGAGTCTACTTCACGATTATGTTTGTATTATGTTTTGTCCTCTGTTGACTATTTAGTCCTTGTGAAATGAGGCCATTTTTCATTTTACCACTTTCATCTGTAATGTTAGCATGTCATCCATCTTGATTACCCTTCAGTACCCTTGAAGTGTCATCTACATTTATTTTTCAGATGCCTGTGGCTGCCTATAATTGTTGTGTACTTTATTTCCCTTTGCAAATACCTATACATTTCTGTTACTGTGTATACTTCTACATAAATGCAATAACAAACATTTGCAAAGCAAGGCAGCAGTTCACGGTTTAGATTTTTAAATTATTTCCATCTATTTTTCAGTCCGGTAGGCAGTGACTGTGCTTCACTATATTAAATCATTAGGCTCTTTTCTTTCTTTTATTTCGTACCCTGTCACTACCTCTCATGATTTCCTTAGCAACTTAATGAGGCTACCAAATGAATTATTTCCTCTTTAATGCCACCTTAATTGCTTGTCCTAACAACTTAATTTTTTTAAGAGTTGGATCTTTTGAGGAATTGAGCATTCTTGGCCTCTTTACTTCTAGATGGACTGAAGGATGGCACAACGATACAAATCTCCATGAAGATTTCCTTTCTCATTTACATGCGACCTCCTTCCAAACTTTGAAATGGCATTTTAATGTAACCTTGGAAACCTACTTAATGTGAGAAAGGTAAATAATTGAGCAGAAAATCTTTCTAGCTACCTCTCAATTAACAGAAATGTGCTTTGTTGACTCAAATATTTTTTTTTTTTTGGGTACCTGGAAAAAAAAAAAAAAACAAAAGAATACTTGATTGCTTGTCTCAGTTGCGATGGTGGATATGGTTCAACATGAGGATTTAGTCTTATGGACAACCAAGAATGCTTTGACCTTGGATAAAGCATCATGCCCCTAACGATTACAAGTTGGACCCTGACTTGTTCTGGAACAAGTCAACATGAAGGGGAATGATTTGATAGAACAGATACAGGAGACCATTTCCTTGCTTATTTGTCAATTCTGTATTAGATTAACTATATTATTTTATCTTTGTATATTCAACATGTAGGATGTTATTCTTTCTTTTTTTTACAAATTGGTAACTGATTTAAAAGATAAAGAGGAAATATATTTAGGATGTTAATTTCTATGTATTTCTCTCCTGTTTCATTTAATGCTCACCTCTCTTGGTAAATATACAGCCAGGTTTAATATCTCTCTCTCAATATAAAAAGTGAAAAGAAAAACTCAGTAGATTTTGTAAGCAATTGGAGCACTGTGGTGTAGTAGGATTTTCCATTCCATTTTGAACTTGTTGCTTTGGGCAGTTCTGTTACATCCATTGCATTCAAAGAATGAAACATGTTTTTTGTTTGCATCTTGGTTTCAATGCTCACTAGTGCTAATGTTTTTCTTCTCCCATTCATCAGGAAATCATCTGGATATTGAGGTGCCTCCAGTGGAAGGTGTTGCTGGTGGAGGGACGGGTTATGGATGGAATGATGGTAACTCGCATGGTTCAAATTCTCTTCATGGAGTAGTTGATCCTACAAAGATTCCATCTTCCGATTTATTACATGTGTGGTGTATGCCAAGCACAACAAATGTTGGGCAACAAGAAATGCCTCGGCCCTTGGAACCTGTAAGTTAGTCCATCCTTTTTTTTTTTTTTTGCAAGTTTTGTTGGCTTGTTTCTTATTTTTTCCAGTTCTGCAGTGCAAGTAAATTTTAAGCATGTTAATATACCTTTAAAGTGTCAGGCAGGCAGGCACACATAATGCGGATTAAAAATGTATGGGGGATACATAACATAGGCATTTCCATGTATCTCATCTTTCCATCCATCACACACAAAGCATTCAGACAGTGATATGTATTATGTAGTGCATGAGTCATGGTTTTAAATGTTGGCTGATATCAGTTCATATCGACCAATATGAATTGGTATTGGTGGTCAAGTTATTTTGACCGGTTTATATTTGTAAGAGGTGGGGCCAGTGTGAGGCCTATGAATTTCGCATAAGTTTGAGCATATGAAAGTTAATAGATATATATAGAGTTACGCTACAAAACTTCCGGGGCGTTTTTCACAAAAAAGAACGCCCCTCTTTTAGCCAATGAAAGTGTGACATGTGTCATCAGTGATACACACATTCAATTCTCTCTCCTAAACATTCTCCTACAAAGGTGGATCTCTTTTTTTTTTTTTTGAATGGCTACTTTCATTTATAAAACGCACAATCAGTACAAGAGAAATATACTGACAAGCAAAAGCATGCAAACAGGGAAACCAAATGAAATAAGAACAAACCACTAGACTCGACTAGACTAAGTTTGCCCGGACCGAGAGAAAGCCAACTCCTTCCAGTGCTTCATTATTTGATAGGAAGAGTAGCTCTTGAAAGACGGATGGATAGACACCCATCGCGTGACCAAAAACTTTATTTTCTCCACCAACGAGTTATCACTATTAGCAACATCCTCAAAGCACCTTAAGTTCCTCTCCTTCCATATTGTCCAAATAACTGCAAGGAAGGTCAGCCTCCATAATTCCTTGCCCCTGGGTAACCCAGTTGGTGTTCTCCACGATTGAAAAAGCTCTAGAAGGGTCCTTGGGAATACCCAGCAGCAATCAAACAACTTCACTACTGACCGCCAAATGTACAAAGGTGGATCTCTTAAAATACTAACAAATCATTGGCTATTAGATAGGGCATAAACTCTCCTTTTAAAATAGGAGAGTTTTTGAGAATTTCTCATATATATATATATATATAGAGAGAGAGAGAGAGAGAGAGAAAGAGAGAAATATTCATGTGCATCCATCCCTCACCATAGGGTGAGGGATACGTACATGGTGAGGGATGGATGCGTATGAACGTTCTGACAAACTGATGATCTCAGAATTTGGAAGAAACTTCTTCTTAATTGTATTATTTCTCTCTCCTTTGGAGATCAAGCTTCAATATATAGAGAATTACAAGCCTCAATCAAGGCTGCTAAGTTAGGAAACTAGCTAAACAAATCAATTGTTATTCTAACTTTAGGAAACTAACTAATTACCAGAGAGAAAATCTAATTAAGAGAATAAGTACAGCTGTTACAAGATGACCCAATCAATATCCACGTGAGATGTGATATTCTGGACAGGATATGTTCATGGGCCTTGGGCCATCTTAACACCCCCCCTCAAATTGATGCGGGAGAATCAACGAGCATCAATTTGCCAACCAAGAATTGATGGCGAGGTCGGGGAAGACCTTTAGTAAGGACATCAGCAATCTGAAGCTCAGTGGAGACATGCGGAAGGCTGATGACATCACGTTTAAACTCATCTCGTATGAAGTGACAATCAACCTCGATGTGTTTAGTACGTTCATGAAAAATCGGATTTTCAGTAATCCGAATTGCACTTGTATTATCTGCATAGAGGGGGGTAGCGCCTGCTGCAGGAAATCCAATGTCAGAGAGCAGACCACGGATCCAAAGTATTTCGGAGCAGGCAGCAGACATAGCTCGGTACTCAGCCTCGGTAGAGGATTTGGACACTTTGTCATGTTTCTTGCATTTCCAGGAAACCAGACTATCACCCAAGAACATGCACCATCCTGTGGTTGATCTGCGAGTATCCGGACAACCAGCCCAATCAGCATCTGAATAAGCTCTGAGAGAAAGAGGATTTTCTGATGGAAAAAACAACCCGCGAGATGGTGTGCGAATAAGGTACCGAATGATGCGACGAACTGCAGCCAGATGAAGATGACGAGGAGTAGTCATGAACTGACTCATGAGATTGACCGCAAATGAGATATCAGGACGCGTGATCGTGAGGTAGATCAAGCTACCCACTAACTGGCGATATGCGGTAGGATCCGGAAGAAGATCACCCTCCTCTTTACTGAGTTTAACATTCAGTTCTATCGGCGTATCGACTGGAGCTGAAGAAGTAAGCCCAGCCAATTCAATAAGATCAACCGTATATTTGTGCTGATTGAGAACTATACCTTTAGGCGATTGATGAACTTCAAGACCAAGGAAATAGTGTAAGGGGCCTAGATCCTTCATTTGAAATGTCTGATGAAGAGAAGCTTGGAGTGCCTGTATCATTTGTGCATTAGGACCAGTAATGACTATGTCATCAACGTAGACCAGAAGGACAGTAATCCCGGACGGAGCATGATGTAAGAACATGGAAGGATCATACTGGCTCGGATGAAAATCCAAGTGCAGAAGGGCAGCCTGAAATTTCTCAAACCATGCACGAGGAGCTTGCTTCAGACCATAGAGGGAGCGACGGAGCTTAGCAACCAGACCCTTCCCAGATGAGGACCCCGGAGGCAGACGCATATAAACGTCTTCTTTGAGATCACCATGAAGAAATGCATTTTTTTCATCCATTTGATAGAGAGGCCAAGATTGAGATGCAGCAACAGCAAGAATGATGCGAACGGTGGTCATCTTGGCAACGGGAGCAAAGGTTGCATCATAATCAATGCCATATTCCTGCCTATTTCCGAGAGCAACAAGGCGTGCCTTGTAGCGATCTAGAGTGCCATCTGATTTTAACTTTAGAGAAAAAATCCACTTGCAGCCAATTGGTTTGATACCCACAGGAGAGGAGACAACATCCCACGTATGATTTTTCTCCAAAGCATCCAATTCATCTTGCATAGCCTGTTTCCAACATTTGTCCTGCACAGCCTGGGAATAGGATTGGGGAATGGAAGAAGAGGACAAAGTGGCCATTAAGGAAGTATGGGAGAACCCATAGCGGTCGGGTGGTACCGAAATGCGAGTGGAGCGACGCAATGGAGGAACTTCAGATGGACCAAATGCCGGAGGTGGACCAGATGCTGGAGGGAGATCGGGAGGGGGATCCCTGGGAGGCCCGTCTGTGGTCCGCCTGTGATACACAAAGTTAGGATTAAAGCGAACAATAGATGTGTCGTCGGAAAAACCAGGTAAGGAAACTAGAGAGGAGTCGTCTGGAGGATCAAGATGTTTTTGAAAAAAATACTTGTTTTCAAAAAACACGACATTCCTAGAGGTACGGATGCGACGAATGTGGGGATCATAGCACAGGAACCCTTTCTGGAAGGGTGCATATCCTAAAAAAACACACTGAGCGGATTGAGCTGTAAGTTTAGTCCGTTCAGAAGGAGGCAAATGTACAAAGCAAACTGAGCCAAAAACATGAAGATCATCATAGGATGGAGATGTCTTGTATAAGCGATAATATGGGCACTGATTTTCAAGCGAATGGGATGGCATACGATTAATAAGATAAGCTGCAGTAGCCAATGCCTCAACCCAAAAACGGGTAGGAACTGATGATTCAAGGAGAAGGGAACGAGTGACATCAAGGAGATGTCTATTTTTTCTTTCAGCTACTCCATTCTGCTGTGGAGTATAAGGACAAGTTCTTTGAGAAATAATTCCCTTGTTTTGCAAAAAGTGTTGAAAATCAGAGGACATATATTCCCCGCCCGAATCAGAGCGTAGGATTTTAATGCAGGTGGAAAATTGATTTTCAACATAAGCCAGAAAAATCTTAAAAACATGAAAGACATCAGATTTGGAATGCAGAAAGTAAACCCATGTGAACCGACTAAAATCATCAATAAAAGTCACAAAGTATTTATAATGAGCATAAGAAAGAGCTGGAGCAATTCCCCATACATCGCTATGAACCAAATCAAAACACTGAGTGCTGTGTGAAGTTGAAATAGGAAAAGGAAGAGTTTTGCTCTTTCCCAGTTTGCAAGTAGCACAATCAAGAGGCACACAAGAAGATAAACCAGTAGTTTTATTTAATAAACCAGAATGGAACAGAAGGGACAAAGTTTTTGAATTCGGGTGTCCAAGTCTGTTATGCCACAATTGGCAGTTATCTCTAATGGAAAAACAAAACACATCATTGTCAATTTTATTCCTAGAAGTCTTGGAAAAATCCAACGGAAACAAGCGTCCACATTTAGGCCCCCTCGCGATCTCCTTCCCGGACATCTGGTCCTGCACAACACAACCAGAAGAAGAAAAAGAGATGTTACAATTATTTTCAACAAGTTGCCCGACTGACAAAAGGTTGGAAGTTAAATTTGGACATAGATAAACATTTTGCAATGGAAGGGGACCAGGGATGTCACCGACAGCAGTAATGGGAACATGGCCCCCGTTAGCAGTTTGAATTTGATGAGGACCAGTGTATCTTTGCACATTGGAGAGTGGGGCGCAGGAAGACGTCATATGATTAGACGCCCCGGAATCAAGGAACCAAGTAGAAGATGGAGGGGATGTACCTGATAAACCAAAAGTAGAGAGAGCATTGACAATCATCTGTTGAACCAATTCAGGAGTGAGAGGAGATGAGGGCCCAGGCTGTGAGGGTGCAGATGTAGGAGCAGGCATAACCGAAGAAGCAACATACGCATGCGGAGGCTGATACGGTGGAGTCTGAGGCTGTGGTGATGGACGTTGTGGGCGGCGGCGACATTCAGAGATGATATGTCCCGACTTTTTACAGTAACTGCAGACCTTCTGATTGCATTGAGTTGCAATGTGCCCAAATTTTTGACAACTGTAACATTGCGTTTTGCTCAAGTCACGCGGCGGAGGCTGAGAAGTTTTATTAGCTGAGAACGCGACTGAATAGGTCTCAGCCGTTTGTTGCGCTAAATGAGCCGAGGTCGCAATGCGTTGTTCTTCGCGGAGGAGTTCATTTAAGCATACATCCAAAGAAGGTAATGGCGTCCGATTCATCAGGGCAGATCGGACACTTTCATATTCACTGCGCAGTTTCATCAAAAACTGATCCCTTTGACTAGAGGCCTGAAGATCCTGAATAATGAGCAAAACATCTGGAGCCACGTCAGCATACTTAATACCATCGTATTCCGACCACAGTGTACGAAAGCCAGAATAGTAATCCTGGATAGACAAGGTTCCCTGCGTATATTCAGCAATCGCACATTCAAGATGAAATTGACGTGCGGAATTATCTTGATGGTATACTTTCTTCAGATACCCCCACATGTCTTTGGAAGTGGGGTAAGGTTTGAGATTCATGATCAGATGTGGCTCGATAGAGCCGAGGATCCAAGATTTGATCTTCGCATCTTTAGTAAGCCAAGAGGAGATCTTCTTCTCATCTTCAGTGGGTTTAGGGTCAGATCCAGAAATATAACCCCACAATTCCTTAGCCTCAAGGTATATTTGGAACTGAAAAGACCAAGCGGGGTAGTTCTTCCCCGTGAATCGGATCAAGGTAAGTTCAGATTTTTCCATCTCTAATCGATAATGGTAAAAAATAGAGTGAACAGCTATAAAAACTAGCAACGGACAAGAGAAAGTATGTAGGAAGCCTTTCCTGTGAGAAGAAATCAAGATCCAACCAAGCAGGAAGAAGAAAGCCAAAACAGCACAGTAATTGTGTAAAAACAAAACCCCAGACGTCCTTGACAGGTGCTGTAGATCCACTACGTGGGTCCCACTTATGGTGCTGGCCAAAGATCAGAGGACAGATCTGAGGAGGCCCACTATTCTGGCTTCTATTGAAACAAGTTTGATCTGATTCTACTGAATATCCAAGATTCTGGACGGTCTTGATGAAAACAGTATTAAAAACTGAAAAATCTCGAGAATGACGAAAAATCCAATCTGGAGGTGCTGAAAAATCCTGAAAAAATAGCCAATATTCTTAGAAATACTAGTCGACCAGTGTGGGATGGTTTCTGGAAGTTGATCTGATGATCTATGGTGGGCCACGCAGAGGATCGATCTGTTGATGTCGCTGGAAGTCGCTGGAAGTCGCTGGAGGTGCTGGAGTGGTCTGATGATCATAAAATCTTGAAAAAATCACCAAAAAATTGGATAAATCTAGTCGACCAGGATGGAAGGGATTTCCAGAGAGGCTAATGACGATCTGAAGTGGGCCACGTCTTGATCTATGACGATCAGGGATGATCTGTGACGATCAGGGATGATCAGTGATGATATCTTATTCCCTGGATACTATGCAAGATAAAAAAAACAAGGTTTTCTTGAACTCTGCTCTGATACCATGACAAACTGATGATCTCAGAATTTGGAAGAAACTTCTTCTTAATTGTATTATTTCTCTCTCCTTTGGAGATCAAGCTTCAATATATAGAGAATTACAAGCCTCAATCAAGGCTGCTAAGTTAGGAAACTAGCTAAACAAATCAATTGTTATTCTAACTTTAGGAAACTAACTAATTACCAGAGAGAAAATCTAATTAAGAGAATAAGTACAGCTGTTACAAGATGACCCAATCAATATCCACGTGAGATGTGATATTCTGGACAGGATATGTTCATGGGCCTTGGGCCATCTTAACACGTTCCTCATATATATATCCCCATTTTCAAGTTCCACTCCTTGAATAGGGTCCACTTCATAGTAGTCATTTCCATTTCATTTCTAGCCAGAATGGCCGGAAAATTTTGTTCCTTTCATTATGTCAGAACAAAACACCTCCTTAAAGTTTTCATTTGGGATTTTGTTGTGTTCTGGCTGAAATCCAAGAGTTCGGTTGGAAACTACTTGATTTCGCCCGAAATGGCCTAGATCCAGATTTTGTTTGATTGTTTTTTCATAAAAATCTATTCTGGTCTCTTCTCATTTCTTCACCAAGATGTCATTAACAAAAAAAAAAAGGTGATGGAGAAAGGGGAGAAGAAGAGGAGGAGGAAGGGTACCTGATCAGAGGTCCGGACTTCCCACTCACCGTTGCTGATATCCTACCACTGCTTGCCGTCGCCGTCACTGGTTTCTTCCTCTTCACTGTCTCTCTCTCTCTCTCATATTCTGTGGAGACTGGAGAGTCAGTCTCCGTGGATGAAACGAAAAGGGCAAAATGCCCTTTCTAAAAGGTTTTACCCTTTTGCCAATAAAAAAACCTTCCCTTTTTTTAATTTTATAAAAAAAGTACCTTTTGCCTTTATTTTATTTTTTTAAAACCTCAAGGATTGATCTCTGATTAAAATCTTTGTGATGTGGGACTTTGTATAATTTATGTGTGAGTGTAATAGGACCTTAGACAAGTTTAAATATAATACTAAAATCTTAGTAGGTTTTACCCTTCTGCCAATAAATCCTTCCCTTTCTGTAATATTTTTTTAAAAAGTTCCTTTTGCCGTTATTTTATTTTTTAAAAAAACCTCGAGGATTGATCTCTGATTAAATTCTTAATGATGTGGAACTTTGTATAAGTATGTGTGGGTGTAATAGGACCTTAGGCAAGTTTAAATATATTACTAAAATCTTAGTATCTATTTTATTTTTACATATATATTAATTTTCTGAAAAGTTACTCCAAAAAGTTTCGCCAAAATTTTGGAACATGGAAATATTTCATTTTGGAGGCTAAACCGAAATGGAGACCGAAACAAAATTGACGACTGTACTCCACTTGCATAAACCACTTAAAATAATTACTCTCTCTTAAATGGGCCATAACAAATTTTACTCTAGTAGAGTGGAGCCCACCATCAAATTGATCACTTAAGATATATGGAGAAATGGCCCAACTCCTACTGGAGTGGAAGAATTTGTTAAGCACCCATTTGTTTTACAGAGGTCAACCGATAGTGAGGCCAAACTTTTAGAGTATCCAGGCCAGTAATTTTTTATGTGGCTTGGTCAATTAATGGTGGGCCCAACCTCTAGTGAAGCGAAATTTTCACAAATCTAAAATTAAGTGGTGAAAGTTATTTTGAGTGGATTGAATTTTAGATAGGCTATACTGATATATATATATATAAAGTATAAAGATGGGCCTTAGGATTAAACACTAAAACTCAGCATATTTAACAGTTAAAAGACAAGATAGCAATACAATATCTATTACTTAGGGGGCCGATATTTTACTTTGTAGTGTGCATTAATAAGAAATAACATTGTTTTCTCGCATTTTCCAATTTTCTGAAAATTTTGGATTTTTTCATATTTTTTTGGGTAAAACAAAAAAAAATCACGCTGCAATGGGCTGCAACAATGGCAAACCGTGACGCAATGCCCCGTCGTATCATTTTTCAGGGTCAACTGTGACGACGACTGTGTGCGATTTTCATCCATGGCATGAGGTCATGAACATATGTATGTCTCCTCACATACATGTGTGGAATATACACTCTTGATATATGCATACGCATGTAGTCAAGTTGCCTTTTACTAGAGTAGAGATGAACATACAGAATATCTGGGAAGACGCATCCAAAATGCTCAATAATGTTTAATGCTTTTTTCCCCATGTTCAATGCATTCAAAATGATAATATGTATTAGGGTTGCTAGATTCTCTTGTCAATAAGAGATATTTCCAACAAAAAAAGAGAGAGAGGAAGGTACGCATATTAGGATATTTCTTATGATCTTGCTGATTTTGTTTTAGCAAAATCAGGTTATGACAGAGAAAATGTACACGGGTAGCTTGGTTCATTTATGCATTTATGTGGGTTGGATGTAGTCATATTTGTATCCTTCAGATATTTATAGTATATTCCTCTCATGACAACGAGATCATCAGGGTGTTAGCTTTGGCAGACGAGTATATAAATTAGTTGGACTTGGAAGGCCTATGAAAATCAGGAAGGGTCAGATGAGTTACTAGCGAGGACTACATATTACATACTTGGGACCTACTGTCTGTATGGGTTCTCACCGAAACCAACCATGTGGCTACTAAGCCATGGTTGGTAAATGATCATCCAAACCCCTTGGACATTCATATGTCTATATTTATGTTATTATTATTATTTTTTGCTTGCTTTGTTTTATGGGATCTTAAATGATTAGGTTTCTCTGGTCATTTTATTTTATACTGATTCTGAAACTGATGTGTATTGAAGATATCTCTTCTGGTGGCAAGAAATGAGAGAGAAAGTGTACAAATTGCATTACGTCCAAAGGTTTCATGGGGTGGTTCTAGTATTGCAGGCGTTGTACAAGTTCAGTGCACTGACCTGTGTTCTACATCTGGGGACAGGTTTTACAGTTTCTAAACATAATATCATTCCATCTTTTAAAACTTTCTTTTAAGAACCTTTTTTCTCCCACTAATGGTAGCGATGGCCAGGTTGGTGGTTGGACAATCTTTGAATTTGCGGCGTGTGGTGCCTATCTTAGGTGTGCCTGATGCTCTTGTACCTCTTGATCTACCAGTCAGTCAAATAAACCTACTTCCTGGGTACTGTTTACATATATTATTTAAAATACTTCTTATAGTGTTGCTATCCAGGTGATTGGAGTTCTGCAAATTGTTGTTACTTCTTCCATACTGGCACTAATAGCTATTCTTTAGTGCAGAGAGACAACGACAATCTGGATTTCGATAGATGTTCCTCCTGGGCAACCACCTGGTCAATATGAAGGCGATGTTTTCCTTACTGCTACAAAGGCAGATGCAGAGTGATAATCTAAGCTTATTTACCTCAGTTAAATATTAGTTTCTTTGCTGTATCTTTTAGCTGTAATTGTGATTGCCTAATTGATTTGATGTTGTGATGGTGGTGGTTATTTGAGGAATGTTTGAGGTAAATAGTTTCATTACAGCTGTAATTATGGTTGAATATAGGCGGCGGGCCTGCAGGAAAAATTGAGGTTATTGCTTATCGTTTTATCAGAGCACCCATTTTCCTTTTGAAAAAAGGAAGAAAGGGAGAAAAAGTATAGAAGTTGAGAGTCTAGGAAAATGGTAGATTTTGATGTTTATGTGAATCCTTTGCTGGTAATGTTTCCATGTATTGGACCTTAAGTGTTATCAAGCTCCTTTTTCCCCCGATCCTTGACTTTTGAGTCTCTAGTGGCTCAAAGTTATGCAAATAGGAATCTGTTAGGTGGCTTTCTTTGATAGCTATCCAGCATACCTCTCATGCAGTGTCGAGCTTTTCTTAATAAAATTGGTTATCATTGGAAAAATAAAGTTGTAGCACGTTTCCTCATCATCATCTTTGTCTCAATCCGATCTATTTTTGGCCTATCGTTTCTACTATTTATAACCTTTATGGCCTAAGGGTCATACTTCTCTCTCTCTTGCTCGTTTATGTATGTATGTGTGAATGTGCTCATTATGTTGGACATACTTTGTACATTATATACTTATATTTGTTCTTTTTTTCTTCTGTTGAATCACAATTCACAGGTCTTCAGCTCAATCGCTGGCTAAATCGGAGAAGTGTCAAATTTATAGAGAAATAAGAAATTTTCTTGAATTAGTTGAACCGGTAGATGGGAAACCTTTAGAGGGAGTGGTGGGTTTTTGGACAGTGCAATGTCATTTATTTATTTTTATAAGTCAAACTCCTGGTGTTTCTGCTAGTGTTGATGAGATTTTTCTTCTGTTTTCTTTCTTTTTGTTTGTAGGTAGAAAGAGTGAATTCTGCATGTGGGGTGCTAAGAAGATTACTCCAATCAGCAACATTTTCTGAGTTTTCCTTGGATAATGGGTCAGGTGACATGATGGATGAAGATATTTTAACAAACATCTCAATCCATTTAAAATTGAGTGTTACAGTATGGGACTTTGTTCTTCCAGCCACTCCTTCGCTTCCAGCTGTATTTGGTGTATCCTTTTCTTTGCATTAAAAAAAATCATGATGGTAATTAAAAAAACTAATATGTTGATAAAAGTAATGGTAGCTCAATTTATTTATTTATTTATTTTACAGAGCCCACTTGAATCCTTGATCATCCTTTCCTCCGTCTAGTTATTGCTTGGTCAGTGATGACTGACCAAGTTTACCTTGACTTTATTTAGATATCTGAAACTGTTATTGAGGATCGATTTGGTGTAGAACATGGGAGTGATGGGTGGTATGATGCTTTAGACAAGCACTTCAAGTGGCTCCTTCAATATAGGATAAGTCCATTCTTTTGTAGATGGGGTGATAGTATGCGTGTCTTAACATACACCTGCCCCTGGCCAGGTAAGCGTGTGGTACATGATAAACTTATTTATTATTAAGGGCTGAGTTGGTTGTTCTCTCAAATGGGAAGCATGTTTCCAAATTAATGAGTTCATAGATGCAGTTGTTTCTGTGGCATGCATAATGTGAATTTCTTGTTCATGCAGCTGATCATCCGAAATCAGATGAGTATTATTCAGATCCAAGACTAGCCGCATATGCAGTACCTTATACTCCTGTTCTCTCTTGGTATGCAATTATTAGTCTGTGCAATATTTGTATGTTTTGTCTTGTGGCAGTTATGACAAACTACCATCTTTTTGTGACAACCAACAGTAGTGACGCTGCAAAGGATGCCCTGCGGAAAGAGGTCGAAATTTTGAAGACAAAGGCTCATTGGAAGAAAGCTTACTTCTACTTGTGGGATGAGGTAAGAGCATCATTTAGCAAATTTAAAAAAGATTAGTGATTAGTGACTGGTGAGCCTTTAGTTGCGAAGTCAGTCCTTGGATGGAGTCTTGGTGGAATCTCCTTTTGGTCGCCTAGACTTAGGACAGAGAAGATCAAGTTTTAGATGACCACATTTTCTTCCTTTCTTCTTTTTATATTTTCTGAGATGTACATCTAGTTCTATTGCAACACCAAATTTTCCAGAAACACTAATGAATCAACCAAAGATGGTAAAAAAACTTCATGATATAGGACACCCCCTTTAGAAACTAATCCATAAAAATGGAAGTTACCCACATGAACCCCAATCACCTAGAGAGACCTAGAGAGACGGTTCATCTATGCAATCATTAATAAAGTGAAAGTACCCTTTAAGATCTGTGAAATATTTTCATAGCCAGTTGTTGCTTATTTTGGTTGTGCCAACTAAATACTTTATAAAGATGTTATTTTGTTCATTGGTTTCTTTGTAATGTCTCATCTTATTGATCTTTATAATGAATTGACATCTGCCTCTTACTTTTGCAGCCATTGAACTTGGATCAGTATAATTCTGTTCGCCGAATGTCCAGTGAGATACGGATCTATGCACCTGATGCTCGTGTTCTAACCACTTACTACTGTGGTAATTGTCCTCAGCCTGTGATGCGTACTCTCTTTAATGCAAGAAGACTTAAAACCTTTCTTGCACCCTGCACCAATATGATCACTATGGCTACAATAATATTAGCTTCTTGAGAAGTAGCTACGGCATATGTTTTTTTCATAGTTGTCAATTCCATTCTGGTCACCGATCTGCTTTGACTCCCGTGTAGTGGAATGTTTTGGCATTTCAGTTTATTTCGTTATTTCATTCTGGAAAAGATGCGATTGAAAAATGAAAAAAAAATATAAAAGAATAACTAAAATTGGTTTAAATAGTTGAATTCTAAAATAGTACTAAAAATGCATACTCACATCACTTACATTAAACTACCCTCTACAATTGAACATTTTCTAGTTTTCGCTACATATGAATGGAAGTATGAAACCTTGGTTGGAATGGGGCAGACTTAGTCCGGAATTGGAGCCGCAGTTGGGACTAGACCGGAACAGACCAGAATTGGGATTGGAAACTTTTTGGTAGCCATTCCGTTCCACCCAAGGCCAAATCCGGCCGGAACGGAACGGAATTGATGACTGTCTTCTTTTTTTTTGTGTGTGTGCATCTTTTACACCAAATGTAGGCAATTTCTATCCATACAAATATCCTACTTTCACATTCTTTCTGTTTTGCAACTATCTTCGAAGGAAGAGGACTTCAAAAGTTTCCTGCACTACTATGATCACTATGGGTATAATGATGGCTTCTCGGGCTATGTCATATGTTTTTTTTTTTTTTTTTTTTTTGGGTGCACTTTTTACACCAAATGTAAGCAATTTCTATCTGTACACGTTCCTTCTTTTGTGAAACTATCTTTGAAGCAAGAGGACTTAACAAGTTTACTGCACTATTATGATCACTCTAGGTGAGTTTTTGAACTCTTTCTTCCCAACTTCACACATGTGGCACCACATTGATTTTGCTAATCTGTAGGGGCTTCTTTCTGTGCATCAGCTTATGGTCTAGCTGATCTACTTTCCTCTGTGTATCTTCTCCGATCTCCCCTTTTAGAGGAGTTGTGACTAGTTTTTATCTTTTTACTGCTAGCTTGGGCGAGCGATTCTGCATTGTGGTGCATTTCACGAAGATCTATGGATGTGGTAGTTTAGCTCTATATGTGTTACATTTTATTTTATTTTTTGAAAGGTTAAAGATAAACTTTATTAAAGAAGCCCAAAAAATTTGCCTCCAACAGACTGAAAGGAAAGGAGATGGTTGAGGTGCCCCCCTTACAAAGTACAAGAGATGCTGCTAGAAACAGACCAAAAAACATAGTCCCATAAGGCCATAACCAATACAAATGACAAAAAGCAAAATTGTCCCATCACTGGTCATGATAAGTTTTCTTGATCAACCCTGTTTAGCAAGCTGATCCACACTGGCATTAGCCGTCCTTAATACATGCACAGACGTCCCCTCTCGATCATGAATTCATCTAGGAAGGTTCGATTTTTTTTCTTAGGTCCAACCAATAGAGTGGAAGAACGACCCTCACTTTGACATTAACAGCATGTAAAAATGCCATGTTCTCTGTGTTCATGCTTTACTTGGCCACTTAACCACTACACTTCTTTCGGAAGTTCTTGTTTGTTTCAGATTTGTATGTTCACTGTAGTTTAATTTCTCTGTAAATTTCTACGTTTTAGATTTCTAAGACGATTCTGTTCTTTTGTTCAGGACCAGGTGATGCACTTCTTGCCCCTAGTTCTTTTGAGGCTTTTGTCAAAGTGCCTAAATTTTTACGGCCCCATACTCAAATATTTTGTACAAGGTGTGAAATTCTACCTTTTTATATGCCGTATTCATCGGCAAGTTTGTTTTCCTCTAATATTTGACATGTTTTGACCTGCTTATTAGCAAAGAGATAAATCAAGAAATGTTATTTTCCCCCTTACTTTTTTAGTAGGTGGACTTCCTGTTGATTTAGCAGAACAGGAGACAATGTGTGCAACATTATAAATGTTATATTGTCTAGCATGTCAGATATCCACCTGCCTGTATTTTTTCTTGTTTACTTCTGCCATGGGGATTAATTTGAATCCCTCAATTTGGCAGCTGGATTTTCATTTCTTTTCTGCCTTCATTTTGCTCCTTTGATACCTCCCATATGTCATTGTTCATGATTATGGTACAAACCGATCTGGAGTCATGCACCTATGAGGCAAGCTCTTTCTTAAATCAACATGTATATGAAGAAATATGGAAGGTATCTTTTCTGTTCTGGTCATTTGTTCCTTTCCAGATCTGCTGAGATTCATTTGCAGCAGCAAAATTAGTGATTAGTTTGAGGGAATTACTTGGTTAAAATCTGGCTAACATGATTTTGTAAGGTTTTTTTTTTTCCACTGACGCATTTGAAGGAAACTGAAGGCTGCTATATAGTGTCTTGTTTTAATAATTTACAAATTCATTTATTTGTTTAATGTATTTTGAAGGGAACTGAGGCTATAGTGTCTTCTTTTAATATTATACAAATTCATTTACTTGGTGTATTTTTTTATGGCTCACAACTATGATGTAGAAATCCCGATGTAATGGTTGGATGTGGATATTGGATATAGGGATATGACATTTCATTTCCCAAATTCCAAGACACGGGCATTGATAGGGATCTTTGTTCATGACGTGATCAAACTTAGCTTTTCCTTTTATTATATGGTTTGATGAGAGTATTATTATTACTGTTGTTGTTGGTGGTGGACAAGAGCCCTAGCACAGTTGGAAGGTGCTCAGGGTCCAGACTGTTTGACTTGCATTTTAGTGTCTCAGTTTGACTGATCTTTTCTTAGCTTTAGTCAAATCGGTCAGTTGAAATGCAATTTAATTTGAACAATTTCTTCACCTTTACAAGTAGACATTATGGCATGTATTGCTTTTGTTTGATGTTTGTTGTATTGCAGCGAATGGGTTCTAGGTAACAGAGAGGACCTAGTGAAAGATATAATTCAAGAGTTAGAACCGGAGAATGGAGAGGTAAGCTTTTCATATAGAGCCATCTTTGTCTCCTTGTGCTTTCATATTTTTGTTTTTTTCTCCATCATCATTGTAATCTTATCCCGTTTATCTAGGGTTGGTTTTTTTAGTTACTTCCACCAATCTTATTTGAAGTCATGTTCTCTGTAACTCCACAATCTATCATGCATTATTTCATTCAATATTTCCATTGCAACCCGTTTCTCTTATAGTATTTCAATATGTTGTACGGGAGTTGCATCTTGTCTTCTGTGACAGGTGCTCAAACCACCTTAAATAGCATTTGTTTCTGTTCTCTTTTAATTTAGTTTTATCGTCTCTTGTAAGTTGTAACCGCATTAATTCACCTTTAGCATGTGCATCTCAGTTAAATGTACTTCAGCTCCTTTTTTTTTTTTTTTTGTTGCTCAGCTCTATGCAAAAGGGTCTAATTATTGTTTTATTTAAGTGTCCCTTTAATTGATAGAGCACTTGATAACTCAATAATCACTCAACATTCTATTAGCTTTCCTCCTCTTTGCCCACCCTTCACTATTCCAATTTGTGTCATCCAAGTTCCGACTCAAACCCACCTTTTTTCTTCTCTCTCTTTTTTTTGTAGATGTTCCTAGATATCAAAATCTACCACGCTTTGACATGAAGTTATATTCAATATTTACCCACTCAACCCATCTTCTCAAATCTATTAAATTTGGATTTCAGATACTTGCTTTAGTCCACTATACATGTTTTCAAAGTTCTACCTTATCATTTGCTTTTTATCTATTTAAGAGTGTCATGTCATGTGCAAACAATTTACAATAATAAATTTTATTTTGGATTTCTGTGGTTAAGTTGTTTGTAACTGACACAGTCAAAAAGCCAAATTGATCATTTGTGAACTCAAAACCCCAAATTATAAATCAAATGCCAATCACACATAATTACAAGGAGAAAAATGTAGACCTGCTTAGAATAAGTGCTTGACCCCCTACTGTGTCTTCAATCCATTGGGAGATTACTCGAACAAAAGAAAAGGAAAAGATTAAAAGTGCACACAACTACTTTATTTCAAAATAAACTAAATAATAATGAAGTCTAGGGCTGCCAACCCTTTACTCAAATAAGACTTTTTAAATGCTAAGATAAATCTGAGTCATTGATCTATCTAAATCAAAATATATTGGAACCCCAAGCAGGGAATCCTAACAACCATGAAATAGGAAAGAAATAGCTAAAAGAAAGACTCAACAATGAAACCGTAGAGTACTGTGCACGACTTGAACGAGTGATTAAAAAGGGTTGTTTGTGAGCCCTGCATGGAGGGCCTTTGGGACCTGTTTTGTGAACTGTTGGGCTATTCAGGGTTAAGGATTGATGTGGCTATTGGGACTGATCCACATGGGCCATGAATAATCTGATTTATTCCCCCAATAAATCAGATTATTATAATTGATTTGGGGTTTATTTTGGACCTATCTTCACCGTCAGATTGGTGATTTAACCCATTCTTCTTAATTGTGCCCTTTTTAGGCATCAATCCAATTTAATTGAACAAATCGATCTTAGGGCCTGATGTAAGTCTGGATTCTCCTAAGACTCTGGCCATTTGCTCTTACATTAATAGCCAAGACAAACAAAATTTTGTAATTGAGCTTTCTTTGAATATCTTCTTTTGTTGGTGCCATGTCTCGAACCCATGACCTAATGATCCAAACAATTGGTTTAAACCATTGTGCCAAGGTAGAGATAGGCAGTTGCCATGCCCCACTTCTGACGGTTTTCAGTTTTCTCAATGAATCAGTTTTACATTTATCCTTATAGCATATTTGGTTTGCACGTGATTATGCACTACCTCTCTTTTGTTACCTTTGGCAACCATAGATGTGAGTACCATGTGTTTGGGATTCTATTGTCTTATTTGGATATCTTTTCTCAAGGCAAGACTCCTACTACACAGTAGCTTCATGTGTGTGCAAGTATGCTTGTGTCTGATACCGATTACTTAGTATATGTGCCTGTGGAGGGAAGTTGAGGTCTTATTTGGGTTTCCTTGTCTCAAGGCCAGACTCCTTGCATGCGGTGATTATGTGCATATGCATGTGTGGTTGTGTCTGATGCTGATTTCTACTACATGTGCTTGTGATTGAAATGTAGGAATGGTGGACGTATGTGTGCATGGGACCTTCTGATCCTCATCCCAACTGGCACCTTGGGATGCGCGGTACCCAACACCGTGCGGTTATGTGGCGAGTATGGAAGGAAGGTGGCACTGGATTTCTATATTGGGGAGCCAACTGCTATGAGAAATCAACAGCCCCGAGTGCAGAGGTATTTGCTCGACCTTACCTTTGAATATATTTCTGATGGCTAGGAGAGTATCTTTCAATCAACCTGCTCTTCCTCGATTTGGAGTTGAGAACTTTAGCCCTGATGCAGATAAGATTCAGGCGTGGCCTACCTCCAGGTGATGGGGTCTTGTTCTATCCTGGTGAGGTGTTTTCCCAATCGCATCAACCTGTTGCTTCAGTCAGACTAGAGCGAATTCTGAGTGGCTTGCAGGTATGATTAATCACATAGGTTGCAATCTCTTATGTTTCTCTGGTGTCATATTTGGTGCTGTGAATGCTCTGGACGGGGCATCCGCCTTTTCATCCTTTCTGCCTTGACACCAATAGCATGTGCATAAATGCTGCTACCATCTGTTATGGGCTTTTAAATTAAAAGAAGCGCCCCCACTTTCATACCCATTGACTGCTTTAGAGATGTAATCGGTGCTCCATTCCATACCATTGATAATTATTTGAAATAGAGGCGTCTTTATTTTTGCACATATTCAAACCTGAAGCCTTTTTGTTTTCATGGTGGTGTTGGTAGGATATCGAATATCTAAAGCTTTTTACTTCAAGGTATGGTAGAGATGAAGGGCTTGCTCTTCTTGAGAAGACTGGAGTCTATCTTGGCCCAGAGCGCTACACGATTGAGCACATGCCTATTGACATCATGCGAGCTGAGATCTACCGCACCTGCAGAGCCTGAGGAATTACATATTGCCTTTGTGTCGGTTTTATAATTTAGATCTTTTTGTTGTTGCATTTAGCCTACAATTTTATGAAAATAGGAGAGAGAAGAGTGAGCTTTTTCTAATATTCATACATGCAGGGAGGGTGTTTTGACATGGTTGGCTGGTAGAATTTCCTAGTCTCCTACTTGCTAGGAAAGTTCTCTCTTTCTCTCGATGGTAGGAAAGTTAATCCTACATACGACTTACCTATTTAACCGTCCTTTGTGTGGGTGTAGGCCGGGGGTGTATTCTTATCTCATCCAAGCCAGCTCCATCCCTACATACATGTGCCATTCTCCAAATAGGTGGAACTGGGGAACATTTTGAAGAGATACTAACAAAAAATTAACTCTTTTTCAGAGAATCTTTGGTAACTTTTATTTATGATTGACAGTAATTTTTCTTAAAAGGATTGGTTTTTGTAAAATATATAATTGTAATAATGGTTTTTCTAGCCACTATGGTATTTGTTTGCACTTGCGATGGAATTGAGAATTTTTTTTTGGAATATTATGATCTCTACTGATTTTATATTTAAATTTTTTTTGCAATTTTTATTTAAGAGTTTATTTTCTAAATTTTTATGTTGGGATGGGATCTTATTTTTAATTTGAGATTCTTTTATATTGGTGACAGTTTTTTTTTTTTTTTGGATAACAAACCTTGTTTGTGATCTTATGTACGGTTGATTATATATATTTTTTAAAATTTTTGTTTGTTGGACTTCTGATCTGTCTTGTCTTGATTCAAGTTTCTAGTATTTGTTTTTCTTTCCATGTGTGATTAATATGTATATTTTTAAATTCTAGCTACGGTTTCAGTTACACTCTAAAGGGTCCCAGTTGAAAATGGGTGATGCAATTGTAAACAGAGAAAAATCCATATTCATGAATAAGATGCTAACTAACAGTCCCTATGATTAAATTTTAAGACCAGTTATTCTCTAACATCTGAGCCATAGTCAAATCCGGAGTGTGAGAAAGGAAAAGGGAAATGTGTGTGCAGGATAACTGTACGCAGGTCATAGAAACTAATGATTTCCTAGCAGAGCCATTTCATAGATTAGGTCCAAATCTGTAACAGAGAACTTACATTACACGTGGGAATTACAAGGCTGCGCCGTGGATAGTGTGCCTGCTTCCACAGCTCCACCCAGTGTTGGTTCCCTGGGTGGGTAGGTTTGCTTGACATATCATGGCCACTAGGCAACTGGCTAAAAGAAAGGAAAAAAAAAAAGAAGGAAAACTGCATGTCTTATCAGTTAACTTTCAGTTCTGTGCAGTTTTGAATTGGTGTCATTCACGGACAGCTGTCTCATGATATTTCAATTTTCTTATCCATTACGGCTTTCCTTTTAATGTCATTTTTGACTCAAAATTGCCCAAAGCTTTAACACGGGAGTTGGCCATCTGAAGAACTTGTGCAATTTTTCATGTGAGCCATGGTTGTCTGTGCACCAAGTAAAAGAGTTCTTGATGGATTGAACTGAGTTCAAGTTAACAGAGTTTAAAATGTTATACGAGTTTGTTAGACCAATTTTGGGGATTCTAGTGATGTCGAAATCAACTTAGCTGTGTTTGAGTGGTTGAATTTCAAAGTGGTAGTTCTATTCAATATGAACTAGTTTACTGAACTGGACCAGTATCGTTGAAGTTTCTGAGAAAGTGGGATGAGGTTATCAAGTTTTTTAGTCTTTTATCTGAGCCTGCCAGCTCAGCAGGTAAAGGATATCGAAGCGGGTAAGGGTAACTTTGGTTAGAGGCTATAGCAGAGAAAGAGAAAGATCAGCTGTAGATGTCGCCAATATCTGACATCATCATCTGCCTAAAATTGGACAGATGGGGAAGGATAAAGTAAATACGGGTTACTGAAAGATAAAAAACCATTCTCTGTTCAATTCACTGTGATGAACCAACCTTCTGAGATATGCACTTGTGCAGTAATAGTTTGTAGAATGGGTCGCCACTAAAAGTTCAATATGTAGATGATTGTTGGCCATTTGATTGGTGGTGTCACAAATGAATATGTTTTAGATGAAACAATAGTCATCTACTAAAAATTTAATCCACATACACTTGCCATTTGGCAGGCACTGATGAATTCGATTGTCTACGCTGGGGCTCTCTAGGGGATTGTGATTACTGCTAGGCTCTCTTCTTCTTCTTTTTTACCTTGTATTATGAGATTTAATTTTATGAGTTAGAAGCCTTTTTATACGAGTTGTAGGTTTACAGGGCAATGATTTATTTTTTTTGCTGATTAGTTTAAATTTTAGATGCCCAACAATGCTCCAAATTCATCCTTTTTTGTGCGAATGACCATGTATTGGGCGAAATTCCTTCCAAATCTAGATGTTGGAGATGATATCTGATGTGACTGATGAGCTACAGTGACATAAGCACTTAAATAAAAAGAGGATGAACAACAGGGTATCTCGGAATATTATAAGTTGACTCCTTTATATGTCACCAAGGCAGGATGGGGACAATGGATATGCATCAAGAGGTGAAAAGGGGGCACTCTCTGAAGCATCCCATGTGATCATTGCATAATGGAGATGGTTCCCCCAGCTTTCTTCAAGTGAAGCATACTTAAAAAGACTTGAATTCTTTTGACAAGGATTTATTAGGTAACTGCTCTTCAAACATGGCTATCCCCACCCCCACCCACCAGTCGTCTCATAAGAAATATAGCTTCTTTTTCTTGTGGGATAAGTGTCTTTAGAAATGAGTACATTGCTAAAAAGTGCAAGATATTTAACTTCTCAAGATTCTATTTGTGAATGGTGTGTCGGCATACTGTCTCTGAATTCCTAAAAATTAAGAGAATTCACCGGAATTAGCTTTCATCAAAGGGGTTTAAAAGAGTCAAGACCACCTTTTCTTTTTTTTGAAGTTCTCACTTAATTCTCTTCAAGGGTTAGAGAACCAAAAATTCATCAAGTAGGGGTTATCTGTAAAGTTCAAACTGCTCAAAATAATTGTCTCAACTTATTTTACTTTTGCGATAATTCAGTCTCGTTCCCCACCATCAATCCATTGAAGGATTTTATTTTTATTAAAATAAAAATAGAAATGAGTGGACCACTTGTTTTGCACAAATTTTCTAATGATGGTGAGCATGGAATGAAATGTGACCCAGGGTGTAAATGTAATGCATAGCAGGATGCAGGTTGTGAACTGTTTTAGAATTCAATTTTGAGCCTTGCTGCTTTTAGTTTTTTGAAAGAATCTAGATCCTTGAAAACTCTACATGAAGAGACCATCAAAATATCCCATTTTGATGGGATGTTATTGCTCACCCTATACACCCTATGAAATTTGGATGTTGCTAATGTCATGGTTTCCCATTTCACAACTTTACACGTAACTATCCACTCCAGGCAACACCACAACCAGGGGTTGGGGTGTGGGGGTGGGGGGCTGCTTTGGTTTCAGTACGGACTGCCAACTGTGCCCAATCCTATACAATTTTCAACTTGGGATCAGAAACTCCCACCAGAAAAAAAGATCTTGGATGCGAAATTGCTTAATCATGTTACATCTAATTACATCTAATGAAGGTGAATCTTGGAATATAATGGTTCCAACTTCCAACTGTATGATTCATTGGCTAATTAAGGTGGTCCATGTGATCTAGTATGAGCAGCACTTGCCCACACAATAGAGTTTCTTACGCGAAAATACATGGCAGATGGAAACTTCTTCACACATTTGGTAACCTGGATGGATTAAGTAGTCCTAAGGATTTTTTTTATAGCATTTATGATGATGACAATGATCTAGATCAATGTCAAACTAGTTTTAGTGTATGTTCACAAGGTTTACTGTTTATGAAAATAAGGGACAGTAAGTAATTGTAGATGGACTTTATGTGTAAAAAGAGGGACACGAATCACTTCCTTTGCACTCTTTTACATACACATATATCCACACAAATTCACACTATCCATGTCCCTATCCAACCAACCTAAAGAGGTATCTTATACCGTAGATAAGGAGATGTCTCATCACCTCTTGGGCTATGAGTGGATTGACAGGCACAAAATATTTGTACATAAATATTGAATTAACTTAGTTCATAAAGACATCCTCTGAAGCTACGTGAGTAAAATGATTATAACTCCACAGCGGGACCTTTATTGAAATTCTAAGCTGTTCAAAATAAATGCCCTCTAATATATGGAGTACGTCCCCAAATTCTACCTAAAACTAATATCTGAGTTAAGGAGTGTAAGAGCAAGATTGTATATTCTCTCTGATCTTTGTACTTCTTTGGAAATGTACACACACTTTATCTTTTCAACAAAAGAAGAAGAGATTGAACCCACTGTAATATTGAACAAATATTGATCATTTGATGAAAAAGTAATTAATGAATAATGCATAAGGTTGTGTTATAGCTTTTCTATCAAATGGCCAATTCTAATGTGAGACCAACTCTTGCTTGGGCAAAATTAAGGGATACTCTATACACTGGGATGATGCCTATTAAGAGTAATTTAAATTTTCAATAGGTGACCTCCACTATTAATTCCCTCTCCTTCAACTCAAGATTTCTCCAAGTCAAAGCTTCAAAGGATTTTTTATTATTATTATTATTATTCTGTCGGTTACATGAGATGGAATCCTAAACTATCCTAATTTTCAGTTCAGGGGTCATTCATTGGTCCTTCATGCACTGCCTGCTCTACCTCTGTCCTCCTCCCAAAGAGTTTACTTAATTGTGCTCTACTAGTGCCAGGAGTCATCCTTGGCACTTTGTGTGAGAAGCATGCTCGTGACTGCCTGGGCCATCCCACGATCTCAGCCCCAGAGGATCCTGGCCCCTACTTAGCAGTGTATGTGTCTGATTTGTTGCAAAAGGTTGTGCATAGGAGCCTTTATTTAAGGGTAGCATACTAGCATACTTCATGTCAAAAGCACAGTTACATTCACATGTGTCTTATTGAAAAGTATTTATACTGCTTTTATTAACATTTCGAGATTTTGATATGAATGATGATCTAAAGAAATTTAAGAAACATGACTAATATGCATGGTTAGCATGCGCTTTCCTGAAACACATGAAAGAAAAATAAAAGTTACAGATAGAGGGTTTTTTTTTTTTTGTTAGAAAACAGGTAAGGACGTAAGGTTGTGGAATCTATATACGTGGAAAGCTTAGCCAATTGCATGGTAGGCCCTACCATAGATATGGAAAAAGCCTAAAAATCACATTGATTGGACACATTCCATCATTCCATTGGCTTACTTATGATAAAAGTAAATGACTGGTTAAAAAAGAAAGTCAAAACAAGATCTTTTAACCAACACCCCTCAATTTTTTTCTAAACTTATCATCTTGATCAAGAGTTAGAAATGCCCCCATTTAGAAAAAGATGTTGTAAAGACTTTCCATCCAATTTCATTTCAACACCATGTAATGTCTTCTTGGTTCTTTGTTTTAGAAAACTTCTTGGTGGCCTTATATGGTTGATACTTGATAGGCTTGTCTGTATGGGGGCCATTGAAATGACTTTTATTTTAGATGGAAAGAGAGAGAGAGAGAGAGAAACACAATTTCATGGAAATGCCCCCGTGCAGAGGAAGATTTTTATGTTATTTATGAAAACTGTCAAATTAAATTAATGCTCGACTCCACAACAGATCATAACTCTGAAGAAGGAAAAGCAATAAACTCTATTGAAGCTCTAACAAAACGAGGAGCAAGTACCTCTTTGACATTATTGTTACTTATAATAGCATTTTGGATTCTCTACTCTTTCCATTTTTAATGTTTCTGCATGTGTTAGAGCAAAATCCCAAATAGATCTGATTGCCTTGCCTTTGCAAAAATTGGACTATCTCAGATGTTCCATATGCCTTTCGAGAGTATTAAAATAGCAGTTCTCTTTATATTTCTCCATGTGTTGACTTTACTTGCTATCTTCATATTTCTGGTTTTATATATTAGCTGTTGGATTTAAGTGCTGTCTGGCCTCTAGTCTTTGTTGGATTTAAGTGTGGTCTGGCCTCTAGCCTCTCTCTCTCTCTCTCTCTCTCTCTCTCTCTCTCTCTCTCTCTCATTGGCCTATCTCCATGAGTTGGATGCAAGGGCAATGGAATGAAGTAGTGGTTGAACCAAACTTACTTTCACAAGCTTTTATAGGTAAGGTGGCATAGGACCCCACAATTGTATTCTATATCATAATCAACAAGAGAATAGAGGCAAATTTGCATCATGAGATGCATAGAATCTACAGTTCTTATGAAAGGACAATATAAACATATTCTAAAATAAAAACCATAAAATCAGAGATAAGAAAAAAAAAACCCACTGCAGTTCTCAATATAAAAATATTCTAAAGTAAAAATCATAAAACCAAATATAATAATTAAAAGAAAACCCCAAACTCCATGTTGATGCACCTCTTGCCCAATTTTTAGAGATAACTAAAAAAAATAAAGAGCTTTCTTGTAATCACTTAAGTATATTCCTGATTTGTTTTTTTGAAGTCTTATGGCAGTGTTGTTTTCAGCATCTTCTCATGTGTATATAAAACCCATTATCCTCTAGATTAAAAAAAACTAAGTGCAAATAAGAAGGCCGCTGTTATCTTCCCACACCCCTCAACCCTCATAATTAAAAGGAAGAATCTTGCTTGGACATTTTGGAACATTAGCGACCTTGATGACCCATTGATTGAGACATAAAGCGCAACAAGTCAATGTCATGGGTGTGTGGGGGATCAAGGTCAATTGAGAGGGATTTAGAATCATGGGTGTTGCAATTTTGAGATTATGAGTTGGATCCCAGCTTATCCTTCCATGTTATGCACTAAAAAGTGTGGCTGAAGTGATCTCGAAAACTGCCTTTGATCCAATTACAGCTGAAGGGTGTTCTCAATTATCAAAGAAAATTTTATTGGACAGCAAAATCTAGGATGTTAAGTAATATTTAAAGCGGGGGTAAATGGTGAGGCTGTTAATGAACACCTGAGAGCCCAATTACCTGCAGGTTCCGACCAAAAATCTTACAGATAGATCCATCTTTTGAGCTTAATTGATAATTAGATCTGGGTTGATGGTCAATCATTCATCTATATGAGTATTAGAAGATATTTTTATAGGATTTTCCTTCATGAGCATCCTTATCCATAGCACCTATATGAGTGCCAGCCGTTTTCGGGCAGGTGGGATCCACTATGATCCATCCAAGCCTATCACCAACCACCCTCCTCAAATATTAATGATTTCATGAATTTTACTCCTATTCGAATAAAATTAACTGTCGAATTAAATTCGTCAAAGAGTGTTATTTCTCGACGCTATTAAATTTGAGGGTCATGAATCAAAAACATTAACATGATTTTATAGACTTGAGATTTCCGTATAGGTTGGACGGTTGAGAAGTTTTAAAACACCCCACCTTTCCCTTGATTTGTGGAGCCCTAAGTAGGCCCCATCATGGCACCACTTTGATTCTCATATAGTGCTCACATGAGGAGGCCCTATATTTATATGCTTTAGATATTAGACTTTGACCATTCTGGTCTTCTAACCCCTCTCATTCCTCTCATTTTGGCTAGACAACCTATAGTCTACCCTCGAATCTAACAAAAATGACAGTCAAGAAGAAATGAAGGCATCTATTTTTTGTTTTTGTTTTATACAATGGGACCACCTATCATCTCTCTGTAACCTCACATGCCTCCATAGTTGATAAATTGAAAGTCAGTACTCTCCCTTTTGCCACAGTCCAGCCTCTACGCAAATACAGAAATTTAACTTTATAAGAAGATCATTACGTTTTGTTTCAGAGTGTTACAACAAAATGCATATGGTCTTTAAGAAAATCATCACTTTGGGCCTTGGAGTCCACTGCAGACTGTCAGGCTGAGGCCCAAATCAAAGTCGGGCCTTTATGAAAGTAGGGCCTTTTTTGTTTATGTAATTGAATATCTTGGATTGTATTTCTATAAGTGTCTAAAAATGAAAAACCAAAGATGAATGTAAAAAAAAATGACAATAAAAAAAATATATTTTTAATAAAAACTGAATCAAGAGAAGAAGAAAAATGAATGCCCAAAAAGTCACGGTCTCATCATATGTCAACCTTATATCGTTCACCTCTCACATCTATACTAATCTTTAATTTGGTAGAGCTTATTTCATCATGAATTCGTATGTATTCCATTCACATATACTTTTTAAGGTTAGAAAAAATCCTATAAATTTTATGCAAACAGAAGGCCCGTGGATTTAAACTCAGGCAAAGGCTATTGTATTGCCACCTTTATCATAGCCTCATGTGTAAATAAGGCATATATTATGTAAAAAGCTTTGGACAGCTATAAGCTAGGGAGCTTCGATTTAAATCCCAATCTCCCATAAGAGCCTAGCAAGGGTGGACATAGGCGTGATGACGCGGGTGTGACCGCACCCTCAAGAATTGAAAATTTCTCAAATAATAACTTTAAAAAAAAATTAATTTATTATTTAACTTCTTTAACTTATCATTGCCGGCACTACCCAAATGAAAATTCTAGGTCCGTCATTGGACCTAGGTAAGTTCAGTGATTATTCAGCTCAAGGAAGGAGATGATTCATATTTACAAATTATTTGTGCGAACACATCATTTCTTTTCGATTTAGTAGTAAAGTCAGGTAAGATTTCAAGTCACAGATACTACCGCTCAAATCTTAAATGACTTATAATTTATATATTAAACTACAAAAGTGTGGGGCACAGTTTATGAAAATAAGCATTTCCCTTCACCTTTTCATACACTAACTGGTTATCATAAATCAAAGTAATGTTGATTATTGTTTAAATACTGTGATTCATACAGAATTGGCTCACGACCTAGTTCACTATGACCTACATCAGAGGGTGATATAACAATAACCATCTTTGGAGCCAAATGTTAGATTACATCTGATAGACTCACCTACATGGTCTTTCTCAGAGGAACTTTATATCTAAGGAAATATGCTTATATTACCTATTTGGTAACTTCACTTTTAAAGTGAAGTGAGATAAAACCTCAAAAAGATGAGGGGGTCATATCAAAAGTATAAATATTCAGAACTCTTCAATTTTTAATCAAAAAATAATAATAATAATAATAATAATATTCTCAAGCCACTAAATGACAAAAGTTTATTTATTTTTTACATAAAAGTAAAAAAAGATTCCTTATCAAGCCGTTATAGACAAAAAAAAGTCATCATATTATGATTAGATCTCCTCATATTTATTCTCTTTTAATTTGAGAGACTTTAAATGGCGTGTTTGGCAATTAACTAATTAAAGTAACGTAAAGTGAATCCAAACAAAAAATGACAATGGGTTATATCAAAAGTACATAATTTCAAAATTCCCTTTAAAATAAAAAAAAACAATATTATTTCTCCACTAAAAAAAAAAAACTCCACTTTTTTTTATACAGAAAGTAAAAAAGATTCCATACCAAATAACTAAAAATAAAACATCATCACAACACATTATATTTTATTCTATCTTGATTTGATGCTTCACCTTACCATACTTCACTTCACTTCACTTCACTCAATACGTAAAATTACCAAATACAATATGCTTAAAATGCTACACCAAACGGGAGCAACATTCTCTACACAGTTATTGGATTTCAATTCTACTAACTCTATGTAAGTGGATGTTGCACAAACCCATAGTAAAAAAAACTAACTTATATTATTATCATAAATGGATATGTAGCTCAAGTTGAGACATGAGAGGCATCAGGCATCCCCTTGTCCCCACGTACAAAAAAAGGTTTCATTCATGTACGGTGGGGGTGAGTTAAGTATAAAATCTCAGCTTACAAAATCCTGTCATATAGATGATTTTTATTTATTTATTTATTTTATTTTTTACTATAAAAAGGCCTTTACTAATTTTTTAGACTGAACTAACCCCCTCCAGATATTAAGAAAAGCCGAGCTCCGATGTGATACTACAGTTTGGAAACAAAAACTTTCAAATAAAATCCATGTTGATAGACCAAGTGAACTAGCCCTTGACCTTATCATATAGATGTTTCAAAACAAGTGGGTGGTTCAATGAATGGATCCAAAATTTTCAAGCGACAATGCTCAGCCCACAATTCATACAGGAAGGTGAGATAGATAGATACGTGCGGATGTGATCAGCCATGATCAACCAAAAGTGGGCCACACACACATGATCACCATTAAAATAAGATACTTTGCAATGTCCAAGCGTCGGTAAAGAAAGAGATCCAAAAGACTCTCTCAGCTACACGACAACGCATCCTTGCACCAAACACCTCTTCTCTCGTCTCAAAGTCTTCCGACAGATGCCTAACCAGTCCAGATCCCACCGCCACTCCTCACTGCTAAGTGGACGACAGATAATCCCTCCACGTCATCACCGACGGATAGATCGTGTGGCCCTCCTTTGTCATTTCCTTTCCCACCTCAACCATGGTTAAAATCTAACCACACCTGGTTAACTCTTCTTTTTATTATATTTTTGTTTTTAACCCCCTCTCTTTGCTTCTCTCTCTTTCCGAACTTCTCTTTCTTCGCCGCCTCCTTCGACGCCTCTTAACTGCATCTTATCTGATACTTCCAAATTCTATATCGGATTCATCAGAACCTTCTCCGTTACGCGTTCCGGTACCGGAAATATCGGGTCCCTGTCCGGGTCTTCTCCGACACGCTCTGCGTTACTTTGCCCAATTCCCGGCATGGTTTTTCCGGCGAGGATTTGGGTTTTGATTGGTAGTTGAAGTTTGGGTTTTTTTTGAAATCATCTTTTTAGGCGGAGATTGGTAGGTAGCTTTACGGAAAGCAGAGATTTTTCCCCCTTTTTGGTAGCTCGATTGGAGCAATAAACCCTAGATTTTCAGTTCAAAACCCTATAATCTTCGACATCGATGCCCGAAGAATTGGAGAACTCTGCTTCTTATTCTCCGATGACGGTTCCGAATGCGAGATCGGCTTCCGGCGAAGCGGCCGGCGTTTCGTCGGCATCGGCAACGGTGGGGGCGAAGAAGAAGCGCAATCTTCCGGGAATGCCAGGTACTGAAAGCAAGAGAAAGAGAGAGAGCGCGAAAGAAACCCCAGAATTTCAAGCTCAAACCTTTCTCAGGAATCATTTTACATTGATTGGGTGGTTTTTTTTTCTCTCTCTCTTTCTCTCTCTCTCTCAGAACTCAAAAGCTTGATAGTGACCGTGTAAACGCGGTTTTAGGTGAAGGAATTGAGATTTCTTCGAATTGGGTTTTCGAGATTGTTGAGTTTAGATGGAGAAAATCTGGGGTGGGGGGTTTTAGTCTGATGGTTGGGTTTTTATTGCAGATCCGAACGCGGAGGTGATAGCTCTGTCGCCGAAAACGCTAATGGCGACGAACAGGTTCGTGTGCGAGATCTGCAACAAGGGGTTTCAGCGGGACCAGAACCTGCAGCTGCACCGGCGGGGGCACAACCTGCCGTGGAAGCTGCGGCAGCGGTCGGGGACGGAGCCGAGGAAGAGGGTGTACGTGTGCCCCGAGCCGTCGTGCGTGCACCATGATCCGTGGCGAGCGCTCGGCGACCTCACTGGAATCAAGAAGCACTTTTGCAGGAAGCATGGCGAGAAGAAATGGAAGTGCGAGAAGTGTTCGAAGAAATATGCAGTGCAGTCAGACTGGAAGGCGCATTCCAAGACCTGCGGCACCAAAGAGTACCGCTGCGATTGCGGCACCTTGTTCTCCAGGTTCTGGTTGTTTTTTTTCGCGGAATTTTAGCTGGAGCTCTTATTTTTTGTCCATTTCGAATTGGTTTTTTTTTTTTCTTTTCTTTTCTTTTCTTTTCTGTTTTTGTTGGATTTGAACTGGGGTGCTTGGTTTTTGTCGAATTCAAATTGGGTGTCTTGTATTTTTGTTGTATTTGAACTGGGTGGTTGTTTTTTTGTCTAATTCTAGTTGGGTTTTTTTGTTTGGGTGTGTGTTTTGTTCTTTTAGGTTTTTGGAAATGAATTGGAATTGGGGTTATTGTTTTCTGTCTGATTCCAAATTGGGTTCTGGCTTCCATATGTTTTTGTGGTGTCGCAGGAAAGATAGCTTCATCACCCACAGAGCATTTTGTGATGCATTGGCAGTGGAATCTGCTAAGTCACATACCCCTCCACCTCCAGCTCCAGCTCCAGTTCCAGCTCCTGCTCCTCCTGCTACTGCTCCTCCTGCTACTGCCATGATCAATTCTAAGACAGCGGAGGAAGAACCCAAGCTGCAGATTGATGCCGCAGTTGCTTCTTCGTCGCCATCTTCGTCTTCTACTTCATCTTCTTCATCTGGGGTTGTTTCTACGGCTTTGCCAGTTGAGCAACAAGGTAATGGAGATTAACTGATTATACAGGGGATTGTAGTAGTCGTCATTGGTTTTTTTATTTAATTGGGATCTGTTTGTTAAAATAAGATAGATTAGACTTTGAAGTTTCCTGTTTCTTGTTTGGATTTTAGTCCGGTAATGGACCATTTGAGCATTAGAAAATGAGAGAGAGAAAGAGAGGCAAAAGTCGCTTTTGTGATGGGTTCTGAACTAGGTAAAACTGGAAAGTGATGGTGAAACTTTCCAGAGGCTTTCTCCCGTTCCTGGACGGGTGCCTATCACTGCAGCACTTGCAACTGGTAAAGCAAAAAAGCCATGAATGAATGGGAAGAAAAGAGTCGATAATTGCCTCTGCTTTTCTTTTCCCCTTTTGATAAAAGGCATAGCTTTTAGTTTCAGACAGTAACTCTCCTTCTCTTTGTTGTTTTCTGTTTGGACATTGCCCAATCGGGATTGCAGAGCGAGATAATCACACTCTAGTGTCACACCAGACTACCCCCACTAGTGCAGTGGGAAGCAGTAACATCAATGGAAGCAGCAGCAGCTGCAACAGCAGTGTATTTGCAGGCCTTTTTGCATCGACTGCCCATGCAGGGAGAAGCTTACCCGAGCAGAATTCTACCTTTTCTGGGGGTTTAATGGAGACCCTAACTCCCTCTGACCATGCCACCAATGCAGCAGTGACTGTAACAGAGGAATCCACATTGCTCTGCCTCTCTTCGTACGGCTCAACCCTGTTTTCACCACCACAGGATCGTCGGCAATTCGCCCCTCCCACCCCATCTCACATGTCTGCCACGGCCCTCCTGCAGAAAGCGGCGCAAATGGGTGTGACTGCTTCCAATGGGTCTCTTCTCCGAGCATTGGGACTATCTTCGTCTTCCCCGCCTGAGTCTTCCATCCATAAGCAAGAGAATTTGCAATGGCAGCAGCAAATTGAAACACCCAATGCAATGGCAGGCCTGGGGCTGGGTCTTCCCTATGGAGGCGATCTCCTGCCGGGCGAGTTGATGTTGTTTGATGTGAAACCGGCCACAGTGGACTTTCTAGGGTTGGGGATGGGGGGAGGTGGTGCTGGGGGCGGTGGCGGAGGATTTTCAGAGCTGATGAGTTCAATTGGCGGTGCTGGAGGACTAGACGACGTGGCTGGTTCTTTTGGAGGAGATTCACGGGGGAGAACGCATTGATATAATTAAATCTGGTTCAGGTTTTGGATGGTCTTATCCATGGAGGAATGGGGAAAGGGAGTTGAAATGGCATCCCTTTTTTGTTTGTTAAATTTATTTATTTAAATAAATGGATGGAAGAAGAAGACCATTTGCATCTGGGTTTTTGTTCTTGGTTGTTGCTAGTATTGTGGGTGGGGTTTTTTTTTTTGCAGTTTGCATAGGTGAGGAGTTGGACAAGAGATGAAAGAACTCCTGTACACTTTAGAGGGCAAATTGAAGATAAACAATCAAAAAGGATATCTATATATATAAATATATGTCAAAGCAATTCAGATCTCCTCTCTCCTCTCTCTCATTCTCTTTGATTGCAAATCTTACTGAATATCTGACCAGGGAAATAACTGACCGCGAAACTTGTTCTTGAATATGGGGAAATTTGATACTTGTCTGAGCATGCGTTTATAATGGGTAGTCTTCTAATCTGACTCCTTAGTTCATGATTTGGAAATGACTTGCACCGTGTATGAAACAAAGGTTTGTATTGCCCTTTTGAGTGCATTACTTGTAAACTCAACGTACATTATTACTCATCCAATATTTGGCCTCAATAGCCTTTCTTGTGGTATAATTGGGATCTGAAATTGGATCTTCCAGTTTCCAGTTGATGTTGGATTTGAGTCCGCCAAGTAGGTGTTTTCTGTAAACCCCAAGGGCTTGGCTGGGTGGTCAGGATCACAGTTCCTTCCTCTTCTAAAGTCAGAGAGGTTTTGGTATCGACCTCTGGCTTTTCAATCTTCAAGAATTGAAAGTTGAGTCCATTAGTGCTACCATCTTATGGCTTCATTTTTTTAAGGAAAAAAAGAAATATAGGACTTTAAAGAGTTAGTCATCCAAGAAAATCTAAGAGCATGGATGTTGCCAGTCATTTGATATCAGTAAATGGATTGTCTAAAATAATAACTGTCTCTCTTGTTCAGTTAACGACTTTAGATGGACAAATTAGTAAGACTGAACAACTTTAGATAAACAATTAGTTTGGTTCAGTTTAACTAAAATTATGAAAATCTGACTGATGCTATAGTTTTCTTTTATCCAGTGGGACCCATAGAACGCGTGAGTTGGAAAATTTTCATGAAACTTTGGCTTGCTCATAAACAAAATTAGAACGGAATGGGTAAAAATAACCCACCCCCATACGCGTGCACCAAAAGAAAAAAAAGGATTTGATCATGTTTATTCTTTTTAAAAGGGTCTTTATGTAGAATTTGGTGAAACTTGGGTCGATTGGGTCAAATTGGTCGGTTGAAAGTTGGGTCGGGTCGGGTTTAGGTACGAACGCTTGGGCCCCATTTGATAGGTCCAACCCAGCCCAACTGAACTTGATCCAAGTTGCAGCTTATAAAAACCAATTGGTTAAGCTTGTCCTTTCTTTCTCCCAATATTATTAGACAGAAGAAGGAAGTGAACAACTCCTCGTTCCGGCGCCGATTCATTTAAAAGTCCACCAACGGCCCTTCTTGCGAAAAGGGATACTTACCCGAGTAAAAAGATGTGACAGTTCTCATCTCGCTGCCAATTCTTTCCGTGTGTGGGCTCTTTTCCCACGTGAGTCTAGTCAAATTTTATTTCATTATGAATTGGCTCTCATATAAGGTTGAACTTACATAAAACACATAAAAAAAGAGGATTTTATGGAAAAAAAATCCCAAAATTTGGTTGTTCCTCGCGAAATGTGCAGCACAAACTCGGTATTCCTGCCACTTTTTTATTTTAATTTTTTGTATTTATTTTCTAAGCGACGATTGAGTTGCTCCTCATGTCTTCTTTTTCCTCATCTTCTTCCTATTTCTCTATATCCCCTACTTCATTTCTCAGCCAACCCACCACCCACAATAGTTTCATCATCCTCTAGTATAGGGAGGGGATGATTATCACCTCTCACCTTTCTATCCAAATATCCCATAATCTCTTGGGTTATGTTTGGATCTTTGATAGGGTTATGTTCGAATAAAGGTTTTCCATGCGAAAACAGGTCTTCCACCATTTATTTCGGCGGAAAAGCTGCGAATTGAGAATATGAAAAAAAAGAAAAGAAACTGTATGTCCGTAGTAGTAATCTTTTTATAAAGCTTGTGATACTGTTTTCCCAAGATAGAGAAAATGAAGTGGAGAAGATAGAGAAATAGGTGGGAGGAGAGAAAAAAATAAGAGGAAAAAGAAACAGAGAATTCTATGTTTTAAGAAAATCGCGTAGTATCATGCTAGCGTTGCTCGTATCAGACACGACACTAGCGTCACTCCCCTCACCATTAAAAAAAAAAATCTTGATAGACGCATTTGTGTTACACAATTTGCGGGGACCCTTCACAAAGAATGACCAAATTTTAAAAGTTTTCTTGTAAAATCCTCTAAAAATATATAAAAAATTGCATGTAATTTAGACATTAGGAACTACTTTCTAGCCCAAGTCAACATGTATGGTCCATTTTAATATAAAGCACCCAAACCAAGGAGCGAAGATTTTGCAGAACTGAAAATTATTACAAAAAGAAATATCATTTAAAAAAAATACTTTTACACGATTTAATTAAAACAAAAATAATATGAAAAATCTTTCTTATGATCATCATTCATCCTACCAATAAGTTTTTCTTTCCGCTTTTTCGGAGATTTTTTCCTAGATCAATGAAATGGGCCCAAAATCTGTGCTAATATTCAAACTTGATTTGTATACAAAATCAAGCCTAATTTTTTAAAGGAAAATAATTGGGTTAGAACTGTTATCATGGTCCAAACCGTAAGAACTATGGGCGGAGCCCACCTATCACCCAATCCAAACTTTGCAATGGACATGAACTCCCTTGATAGTCACATGTTCTAGGTTTTGACACCAATGCGAATGAACTGGACTATTGGATCGACTATATGCCCATACGAACGAATTGGGCTTGTCGGACATGGATGAAGGGGTTATGAGTATAAGATTGGGGTCAAACTCGATATTTGGGGTGGTCCCATATAGATCTTTCAATCCCCACTGGTTCCATCCCAAAATGGAACCCCCAATCGGCCTCACAAAAAAGTTCTCACGATGACTCGTGAGAACAATTCTCATTGGATCAAATCCCTTTTTTAAAATTCAAATTTATTTGTCTTAAAGTACAAAATGCAAATCAAAACCGATCAAAATATTAGACATGAATTTGATTTTTTTTAAAAATCTTTCTAATTTACCGTAGGTCTCATTTACATTTAAGAGAGTGGATTCTTCTGAACAAAGTATATATAGCTTTTTTAATACTGTATTCAGAATGTCAGACAAGCCCAATGTGGAGCCAACTCACAATGAAGCAATTTAGATTTCTAACACGAGAAAAAAAAATAAAGGAAAAATGAACATTGACCTTAGAACTATCCTTAATTTGGCATTTGCTCCACAACATTCGTAGTTTAAATATTCCCACGGAGCTACTATAATGGTGTAATATCACAATCTTAGAATACCGAACATGAAAAATGTGATTTTTCTCTAGGCTGTGGGATCTTACACGAACGACCTACTCCGTGAAAAATACTTAAAACTTGTCTAAATAAGGGCAATTTAAAAAAAAAAAACAAAAAGAGTTTGCGCACTTTAAATATACAATCGTGCTACCCACCCCGGCCCAGACTCCGACTGGGAGCCCGGGCCCCCATGGGGTCCGTTGGATCCCAGGATCCAACGGCTCCCATGGCTCCCAGTCGGGGTCTGGGAGTCAGGGTGAGTAGACTTTTTGTTAAATATATACAAGGGGTCTATAGACCTCGGGATTTAGCTGGAATCCAACGGACCTCAGGGGAGTCGGGCTCTCTCCAGGGTCCGAATCCCTGGGGTCTTAGACTTTTTCAAATGGAAAAATCTAACTGTCCCGACTGGGAGACCGACCCACATGTTGGGATCCAACGGCCTGGGAGACCGAGCCATGGGTCGGTCTCCAAGTCAGGACAACTAGCAGGGCTCTTTTCAAATATATAGGCTTCGTTTCCTTAGCATTTCCGATATTATTACCTAGAGCATAACGAAAAAAGAAATCCGACACGAAGACTTGTCTCCTCTGGTTTGTCTCTCTCTCTCTCTCTCCTCTCTTTCAACTTCTCTTCTAGTTTAGGGTTTTTTTTTTTTTTGTTCTCTCTTTCAGAAATTTGAGAAGCTTTTAGGTAAGTTGATCATCACTCAAATCCGCTGCCAGCTTCATTGTCAGCCAAAAACATCTCTGCAGCAAGAACATCATGATCTTAGAGATCTTATCTCTAAAATTCCAAACCCTCTTTCAACAGTTATGATAATTTTTTTAGCATGAGCCTGAAAAGTGGAAGGAGATATCAGATATCTTCTTCATCAAATCACCACAATCCCCCAACTCCATCTAATCAAATATACATATCAACACATTCCAACCTATCCACCAGATTTAGATCTACAAAAACCACACCTTTTTTATTTGAGGTTTTCAGATCAAGAGAACCTTTCCAGCCCTAATTTCAGATTAGAGATGCATCAAGACCGACTTTCCTATCAACACCAATTGTCAAGCTTCAATTTTTAGACCCAAAAACACCACCCATTTGTTCTCTCCATCAGAGGACAATGAAGTTGGCTGATTTTGTCCCTTACTATGTATTATATTTGATTCTTCCTATTGTTATTAGTTTTGTAGCTAGTGTTGATTTATGCATATTTATGGATAGATGTTGTCTAGATTCATATGCTTTTGTTGTTGATTGTTATCGTTGATTTTGCCCATTATAGGTGTTCAATTGTTGTTGATGGATACTTTTGATTTATGTGTTGGGTAGTTTTGGGTTTAGGTTTAGACATTCCTAATTTCAAAATCTGAAAGAGAGTATTCTATTAATAGTGGTTTTATTTAAAGTATTTTACAAATTTTCTCTCCTTATGTTGCTATTTGGCATGTACCTCTCCTGGGTCTAAGCTTGTGAGGTAAGAGGTTCATGTCAGATTGATGATCAGCTAGAAAACCCCACAAATTGGTCTTTAAAGCTCAGACCCTTCATTTTGGTTTATTGATACTCATAGATATCTAAATCTATCGCGTTGGTATTAACTATTAACTTATTTTAATTTTCAACCTACTCATCTCCCCTACTTTTAGATCCCTTAAACTTTCTTGTCATATATATATATATATATATATTTGTCTTTGTTCTACTAAATTCCAACCCATTTGACTCAAAAAACCATTTTTTCAAAGTTTAGACTATCATTTACTTGCTCTCTTGTTTGAGTAATGAATACCATGCCAAACCAATGAATGATATTTAGGTAATGCATCATATCAAATGAAAATTATGCAATATGTAACAAAGGAAGAGAGCGACATGTTCTACCCTTAACTTTCTATCTTGGTTTAATAGGGAAAAATGTATTTTTTATATGTTCACTTTTTATTGTATGCATAAGAACATGCTATTTTAGTCTTGGTTTCACAATGAGATTTCTGGGCTTTTCCTTTATTTTTTTTTTCTCTTCTTTTTCATTCAATCATAATTGACTCTTTATTTTTCTGCATTCTGTTTCAGATTTCTAGTTTCTTCTGGTATTTGTTCCGCTACCTATCAATGAATTGGATTAGTCGTAAGATCTACCTCTATAATGTCACCTTTGGACTCTACATGTTGGATTGGTGGGAGCGCTATCTCTTCAGTATCCTTTCTTATCAGTTGGTTCTCTTTTGCTCTTTATATGATTGATGTTCTTGGATTTGGAGCAAGGATTTGAACCAGTTAGGAAATTTTAGGTTTTCTGCCTTATAATTATAGATTTTTGCGTCTGTCATCTATAGATCCGATAATTTCAAATCCAAATCTCTTTAAGTTTTGTATTTTACAGCCATATATATAGCTCAACTACGTACTTCAAATATGCATACAGCTACACATAGGAAGATATCTGAGTTTTATTACAAGATTTAGATTTATTTTCGTCTCTACTTCTTGGAATTTTAAATTATTCATTGGTAGTCCGTAGTTGTATGTTTCCGATTCTGCCTCAAAACAACGAAATTGATGCCTATGTATATTACTAAATATTTAAAGGATGTTTAATTCAGGTTACATTGCCTTCTCTTTTCTTTTCTTTTTTAGCTGGGATTTTAATTGTAGCAAATGTTTCATTTAGCAACCATCAAAGATTTTGTTTCTTTTGATATAGTTTTGTTTTGGTTCTTAACTTTGTTAGATATATTGATGCTTGTGCTGCTTTGGTTTATTTTCTATAATGGATCGCGCTCTATGGCCGAATTTTATAAAAGGTACTTCTAATCTCCCATTTTTAGTTGAGGTTCTCCTGCTTGATTGAAATTTGTGTTTATTTTATTACTTGAAACTTAGTAATTTGATATCCCAAGTGTTTGCAATTATGATGAGCATTATACCCATTTCTCAATAATTTCACGGGCCTGGAATTATGATAAGTCGAAACATTTTTTATTTTAATGGTGAGGACCATTGATTCGTTTTTATAGTCACTTCTCCATAGTTTCCATGGGCTTGGAACTAGGTTAAATTAAACATTTCTGAAGGAAAAAAAAAATGAGAGAGGACCATTGATTCATTGCCTTCTTCTAGTGGTTTCAATATCACTTTTATATATCTCTGTATGCGTACGGTGGTTCTTTGTTTAAATTTTGTTTTAATGAGATTATCTTCTCAAATATTCATGGTGAGAAATGCTTTATTTGCCATTGTCTTCTTCTTTGTTAAGTCATGTAACTTCTTGCATAGAGATTATGTTGTGGACTCATTCAGCACATGATGGAACTTCCGAACCATCACCATTCTTTAGTAGTTCCAAACTTCCAATTACACTTATCAAGTTTCTTCCATTCTTCTTTTGTCATGGTGTTTGACTTCTTTACTAGGTATACTTAATTTTAGTTAATTTGCACTAGCATTTTCTCCAAGCACAAATTTACAAATTAAGAATGAAACTTATTGTGGAGCTTCAAAACTGTTTCTAACTATGCAAATCACTTTGGAAATTCAGACGCAGATTATAAAAAATAATAATAAATAAATAACAAGATCATGTGGTGTAGTGGAAGGTGTTCACTATTGCAACCTAGAGGTTCCGGGTTCAAGTCATGTTACCAATAAAAAAGAAATCTCCAACAAGGGATTTAAAGAAACAAATAAAGAATGACTTTTTTTTTTATTGGTAAACACAATATGTAACCTTACGAATTAAAAAGAGTGATACTTGCACACACCAATTTTACATGAACAATCCTTTTTGGCTAAGGATTCAAAGATCTTTTGCTTCCTCCCTCACTAATTAGAGAAACTTACCTTTTTCATCTATGGCTTCTCTCACTACACTTTTCTTGTATTTGTTTATTTAAAGGAAAGAAGAGAATGAGTATATACATGCACGCACAAGCATTATCCCCTACACAGCTCGTTGTGGGGCCCACCTAGGGATGGGATAGGCAGATGGAAAGGTCTTGATCTACCCCTCTACAAAATCCATGGCCCACAAACTTGACGTTTTATATTAAAAAAATTCCAGCCGATCAAATGGTCCAGTTCATTCCGATCGGTGCAATCCCCTGGGATCAGTGACTATCAGGAGGAGTTCTTGTATATGGGCCATTTAAATTGGTGATAAAGTGGGCTCCACTATGAGTTAGTAGGTAGGCACTTGAGAATGAGTATTGATCCTATGGTTCTTGGACTATAAGTTACTGATGACATTTTTCTGATCAGTTTTTAGGTACTGGCAATTTCTGTCTGTAGTTGCACTCTCTTTCTTTTCATCTATACCATTAAAAATGTGCCTCCTAGGTTTGAGTTAGTTTGGTTTGTATGCATTGGCAGACTGTTTTGGGATCATTTCTGGTTATTTCTACAATAGTTGTCACATGAGGGTATTCTATGGTGAACTTTGAAATATATGCAAAATAGTTTTTTCTGTCTCCAAAAACTGAGGTAGTCTTTGCTTCCAATCACCCACCCACCAACACACCTGCATGCATTTGCACTCACATATCTTATTAATATAAGTACTGATAACTGAGCGGCATAATGCTTGACCTTTGTTTCTCATTTGTTATGATTTCAGCTTCTCTCAGTTTCGCGTAGGAATTCAAAGCCCCAAGACCTAGTGCTGAGAGTACTTGCATCAAGAGTACATATTTATTAATGAAAAAGTTTGTATTATTATGGTTGTATTAAGTATTGGTTTTAACTTGTTCCTTTTTTGTTCATTAGATACTGATTTGTTCTATTGGTGATGTGATAACCAGAAAAAAAGGCAGCTATTTGAGTCTATTTCATTGCAATTTCAATGCAGAAAATGCATGTTTTTTTATCAGCTATGGTACCTGGGCCTAGTAGATGTTTCTGCCATTTCTAAATACCCATTTATGAAGTAATCTAGCACAAGTCAGTGTTGTACTGTTGATTTTTCTTCCTTTTTTTGTGGTTTCTTTTTTTTTTAAGGGAAGATCTATTTAGTTTGCGAAGACGAGGTTGTTTCTACCTTTGTATGCTGAGCTAGACTCGAAAATAGTATTGATGGCTGAAGGTTTACTGATTTGTTTGCAGCAGAAGTCTTTGCAGTTTAACCAGTACTTAGTTTGTTCTCAAGCTGAAGTAAGAAATGGATAGTAGGATTTTGGAACTGCCTTTGTATAGGTAGCAAGATGAGGTGGCTTTTAGGGCATGCTTCTTGGCATGGAATTGAGTACTTAGGATATCACAGTCAAATGGGCTCCAACAAAGAATAATTAAAGAGGGAAGCAACGAAGGATAAAAGGTGGAGATGTACATGAGACCTTAGCTTCCATAAGACTTGAATTGTATTGGATTGAGGAATTATTGAGAGACCACCCGAGGTGATGTGTAAAGCTATTGGGGCTTGTTCGGTATCGTTCCAGAAATGTTTTATTATAAGAATGAAGGAAAAAAAAATTTTACTTGGCAGGTATTTTGTGAGATAGAAAATCTAGAGAGAGATTTTATAGACGTGTAGAAAGGGAGAGAAAATGTCTCCCAAACAAGTTTTACTCCATTCATTCTTCAAATGAAACAATTCCTAGAACGATGCGAAACAGAAAATTCTACAATTTGGAGCAATATTGTTATTGAATTGCTACTGACAATTTCCGGAGTAGAAAATTCTAACAGTAGGGATGATCTGATTAGAGTGATATTTGGTCAACCCCTTAAAGATGATGTCCAAGCCTTCTGACCCTCACTCCTATAAATGGCGTGTATCTCATTCCTATGAATGGCATGTGTCTAATGGGCTCGCAACCAATTGGGGCTTTCATTCAAAATGTCAGTGTCCTCTGGGTATTTTTCAATGAAATATTCACACCCTACATGTTTATAAATGGAACTACACTTAAGTAATTGGCAAAGATCCTGGATGATTTGATAAGACTGATATTGAGAACAACCCTAATCCACTGGCTTTCCACCATCCATTTAACATGTTAGTAGGCCTCTCCTAAATCTAGGGTTGTAAATACCATCTTATAATGTAGTATCGATTGACATGCGAAGTAGGGTAGCTAATCTCTAGAAAGTGCAAATTATAAGCAGCCGTTTTCTTGATTCTTAGTCGTATCTTTTTAGTCATTCGAAAATTAATGTCACCTCCCATACTAGTACTTGAAACCTTATTGGCAATGACCACCTTCCAGTTACATTTTCTTCTGCGAGCCTGCAACGTTGAATCAGATTGTAAGTCTCATATTACGTCATGGAGGATAACCTCCGGGTGTTCAGGTCTGTTTGCTTGAATGGCCTTGAATTTCTACAAGGTACGGAAAAATGGGTTAGGGAGCTTATTTGATGGCTATTTGTGGATCTTTGATAGAAAGAGATTTCTAGAATTTCCTTGAAATTCAATATCGAGCAAGCAAAGGGGCCCTATTAAGCCTGTTTGGATACTTGAATTTCCTTTGGAATTTATCTCCGTTTCCTGAAGTAAAAGAAATTTAAGAAGAATGGATATGAAAAAAGTGCATCTTTGCCATATCATTTTCCTCTGCCTTCCAAGAAGATAAAACCCTTGAAATAAATAAGAGAGAATATAGAGCTACTATACTTTGCAAATTCCAAGCGCTCCCACATTTTTTCCTTACGGATTTTGAAGCATTGCTCAACCAAAGTCATTAACCCTGGATATAAAAAATGATGATGCCTGAAAACATGCTGATCAAGGTAACATAGGCATGGAAATCACTCATTTGAAACCGAACATTTCATTTGTGTCCATGGCCAAAAAAAAGGAAAAGAAAATCATTGTAAGGGCAGGGAGAATCTACAACACAAATGGATCAGATTGGTCTTTTCTTCAAGCACATTTTGCACGTGAAAACCCATCATGGATCCTCAAATTGAATTCAAACAGGAATTGCTAGCCCTTTCTTCGCCATGCTGTCAAGAACATCGTTAAGTGCTTGGCATAGACTCACTATCTGCATGGTTGAACAGAACGTAGTTAGTAAAAGCACCCGTGCATTTCTTTAAAAACATTCAGAGGAGGTTTATCTAAGCAAGTTGATTAAATTGACTAGCTACTGATGAAATTGTAGAATCAAATGGTGGATTGTATTAAACAGGTAGCTAAACACTACAGTAGTTAGACCTATGTTTGAAAAAAAAAAACAACCACACAAGGGCCCGTTTGCTTTGCATGGGGAATGAATTCCTAAGAATTCTAAAAAATCTTCCTATCAAAGTGGCTACAATTAAAGAAATAAAGGTGAACATCCACGCCATCAAATGAACTTCTCCTATGGTGGAAAATGATTACCCGGCAATCACAAAAGGAAAGCAAATCCCAGGGCATCCCATCTAAGTCCTCATCTTACATCTTCACCCCCCTCACCTCTTTAATAACTCTTTACTTTAACCCGCTTTACCATGAATTCCAACGAATTCAATACCATGCAAACAAGCGCAGTGGTGGAATGTGGGAGCTCAAAAGGTCAGTGATGGAAATAAAGTATTATTGAAGGAATTGATGAAAACAACTAGTAGACTTGTCTGGGTGGAAGGACTTCTGTTGATACGTGTCCTCTGTTGACAGATTTATTGGTCTGTGATATCTATCCATTGTATTTTTATTTTATTTTATTTACGAATAGTATCAGTGTGACACGGCGCAGCAAGTAAACAGGCTCACCTGATGATCCCATTGCTGCAACTCCTCTGTCACATCCTCAAAATGTATCACCGCTTCAACCTGAAAATATTCATCAAATCAGAAAACCGATTGCAAGAATACAAATTGATGACATGAGCTTATTATGCCACTAGACATTTGATCTATGGGGTCGAAGTAATGATAAGTACAAAACTCTCATCACTGCATTGTATGAGATTCAGATGGATAACATATAATGGGAACTGCATAAAGTACGGCCCTAGTCTCAAATAAGCTAGTCTGCACGAAGTAGGCCCTAGCCTAAAATCAAGCTACTGCTTTCCAGTCTAAGATTCACAGTATCCCATGTGATTAATTTTTTTTCTAGTGATATCTCACTTGCTTGAGATCCTATAGGTTCTATTTGTGAGGCCAACCTTATACTAAATCTAAAAGTTCAAAAAACTTAAAAAAATAAAAAATAAATCTGCCCATGTACCAAAAAAAAAAAGAAGCCAATGTATAGTAGTCAAAGTCAACTCAAAGGCACAACTGAACTAAGTTGTAGGCTCAAGCATGGGCATGTGCTTCATAGTTGCCTGAATCAGGAAAGCAAAATTGTCAGATGAGAACCCTGGTGCATCTAGCTCACTTGCAGGTGAAGGGGGAAAAGAAGTAATTTGGGTGGGTTGAGGGAGGTTTTTATTGCAAAGAACAGTTGGAAGGCTCTCAAAAAAGAATAAGGTTTTTTCACTTATATTATATATGCAATGAAAAGATAATATATCAATGAAGAAGACAACTGGGACAATAAGGGCAATGACAGGACAAGCAATCACGAAAGACTTGATTTTGGCTTGGCTGCATTTAGTTTTGTCTTCAAGATTTCATAATGATGCAACATCCAGGAGGGCCTAAAAGATTCCAAGGGAACCTATGACCAAAAACCAAGGGTCCCTCACACTTTCAAGCCAAAGTTCCCTTGGTTTTGGTTTAACTTCCATAAGTTTTTTATGGTTTAAGCACGCAATTTTTTTTTCTAGATTCTGTAATGAAGTTGAAAATATCCTAATTGAACTGGGTTTTCTTTGCCAATCCACTGTAGCTCAGTGGCGACACACATCCCTCTCCACAGAAAAAATCTGGGATTGATCCCCTGTTGTAGGGCTGATGGTTATAGGACTTGGGTGCTTTCTATCTTGGTGTTCAATTTTCGAGTCATTAGAAGTCCTTTACAGCTCGATGTCTTAGGGCCTGTTTGAATATCTGCAGAATAAAATATCTATAGATATAAATATTGCAAGAACAAAATACTACATAATAATATATGTAGGGAAAAGTTTCATGATGAAAGACATTTTAAAGTTCTTGATTAGAGTAGGATTTGTTATTGGATTAATCACTCACAGAGTGTGCGTAATTCATCTTCTTTGAAACAATCAATGAGGCCTGCCTTTGAAATCAAAACTACTCAAATTCACTTTCTCACGTTGTTAATCAGGGAAAACTTCAATATAATTAGTCTCATCCCCCAACATAAGATTGATTAAAATAAAAAAATTCAAATTATATGCTTCACAAGTCATCAATCTGATGGGAATAACTTTGATTGGAGTAAAATTTCCTTAATGATATAACAAGGTGGGACACCATCATCATAATCACCACCACCATCACAATCATCCTCCGCTCCATCACCACCGTCAACATCATCATCATCAATGGGGCCCTCCTTTGAAATCCAAACTACTCAAATTTACTTTCCTACTTTGTTCTATCATAAAGGAAGATATCACTATTATAGTTTTATGCCGCACCATAAGATTGATCACATCAATAGCACATGGTTAAAATAAGGGGGAAAAAATCATATGATTTACACATCACCTATCTTATGGTAATAGGAATAACTTTGATTGGAGTAAACTTTCCATGATGATATAACAAGATGGAGCACCATCATCACTACAACCATCATCATATCACCACCACCACCACTATCATCACCATCGTTGCCACCACCATAATTATCATCACCACCACCACCACTGCCACCATCAAATCATCGTCACCATCGCTGCTGCCTCCATCATCATCATCTTCCTAACTAGTGTACTCCTTCCGTAAGGGCAAAGGTGAGTGATGTTTGTTAAAGCTTGCATTTTGAGAGATTCTTTTCTTGCAGAAAATTTTCTAGAGGGGAGAGGTGTCAATTTGGTTCTGAATGAAGTGAAATTCACCATTTGATTAAATTTTAAGTATACACCATCAGATCTTTAGGACCCTTACATTGAAAACAACCGTTATCCATTGCTGATGATTTTGTTAGCAAACCTCATCCAATATAAAACCTTTCCATCCTGCACTATGATTGCAGGTGATCCCTAGTGGACCCCATAGAATAGTACTACATCAGGCCTATACATACACATGTTGTAAGCCTTGTCACCTGTCTTGAAGGTCAGAAGTATGTCCTGTTGGATGAATTCAAGCCACTAGGACTGAGGGGTGGGTGGTGTGCTATAATGGTTCAAAAGAAAGAATAAATTTGCATAGCTTACCTGATCAATGGATCCTCTCATTCTATCCTCGCATATCATCCGTGAAGCTATCTTCTCCGCCTGTCATGAGTAATCAGCATATAGCTCAAAACATTAGAACATAAATGATTGCCCATTATAACAAGTTACTAGTAAGGCCTCACGATACAAACAACTAACTTTGAGGAAAACATGGCAAATCGACATTAAAAAAAAAAAAAAAAAAAAAAAAAGATAGAAAGAAAGAAAGAAAAAACCCACCCTTTCACCTAATCATTGGTATTAATATGTTCAGATGACTATAGTTTTCTCTGCCAATAAAAACAGGGTGTGGGTCAAAATAACATAGAAGGTTGTTGAGGCTTTAGCCGGATGACAACGTGAATGGGAGCACATGGAAACCACTAACAACTAGAGAATGTTGTAATTTTAGAATTTAACATAGAGAAGGTCAGAAGGTAAACGACATAACAAACAATTGACATCTAGTAATGAGACTAGCATGTTGAAGCAAAACTATTCCAGGTTTGTAGTGCTGATCATATACTAATTTATGTCCCAAAGTTGCAGCCTTTCATATTACAACCATCCATAGAGCAACAAAGGTCAAGGAATAGAAAAAGGGGAACTTCCATCTTGCATTTTTTGGAGAATATTCTGCACTCCCAAAATGTCGAGGAGCCAGAAAAGAAACCTAAGTATTCAACCTATTATGGTAGCATACACAAGCATTATATGACAAGTCTTGCTGTACCTTCTGAGGAGCAATGCCGAGTAAAGTTCCAAGTTCCTCAAAGCTGTACAAATAATGAATGAAAGATCAGCTTCATAATAAGAAAGGGACATATTTAATTTTTCCTTTAAAAAAAAAAATACATACTATCCAGATCTCCGACCTTATGTTTGTGTAAAGTTTACTAGCACTTAGGAGATTATGCTCAATCATGGCACGATCCAGCACAGTGAAATTATCTGGTAGAAGAGCTTTCTGTTGCAAGATGAAGTTAGATTTCATCTGAGAAAATAAAATCTGGAAAGTAAGGACAATGTTTGTAACCTGGTGTGGTTTCAGTTCTTCAGAAAATGCATCTATTTCTGGTTTTCTCAATATTCTCTCCAGATAAACCTAGAAACAAATTTAATATAGCACAAATTTGCATAAGAAAAAACATAAAAATAAAATGAACAAAAAATGACAAGAAGCTAAGGAGCAATGCAGGAGATACTAGGCTAAACTGGCACAAAAGCTCAAATTACATGAACAAGCATTTTAGCACCTTTTGCAATATTGGGTAAATCTTCAGTTTTGAGCACCTCTCATCCTATCATAAAGCCACACAAACAGATGTCAGGTTCTCCTTTGAGAAAAAGGCTGAGTAATATTCATAAAATACTAATGCCATAAATGCCTGCCTCTGGAATATTTAATCTCCAGGAAGATATCAATGCAATTATGGTAGTCAAACATGACTAATAATGTTATAAGAATTTCCCCATTATGATGCCATTGTTACGGTGTTGTGAATGTAACAGTCTATAGAATTATACAATTGTAACAAGTCATATAATCAGTTTTTATTTTTCTATAACACCCAAAACCCTTCTAAGAGGAGATTTTTTTTCAAAAACATTATTTTCTGAGATCTTTTAACAAAATTAAAATAACAAAGAGGACAGAATCAGAATGGACCAATTCAATGGTTCGGACCATGGTTTTAAAAATTGAATTAACATCGCAAATCGCACAAGGAGTCAAATCAAGTCGAATGTAAGTCTTATCCTGAATCATAGGATTTTTTGTTGTAAAAAGTTAAAAACTAAAAAAAACTAAAAAATGGTCATGTGGAGAACGTTACTACAATGACAAATAAGACTATAATACTACATATGGAGAACATAACTGGCACATATCTAAATAGCATAAATGACAGATGTTTCAATATTTGAGCATGTTTAAGGTAACAGCGGTACTAGGTAAAACAAACAAGTTGTAGTTCTTTCTCTCTCTCTCTCTCTCTCTCTCTCTCTCTCTCTCTATATATATATATATATATATATATATATATATGGAAATTCTCAAAAACCCCTCTAGTTTAAAAGGGAGTTTCTACCCCTATCTAATAGCCAATGATTTGTTACTATTATAAGAGAATCTATAAGAGATCCACCTTTGTAGGAGAATGTAGAGGAGAGAGAATGGGATGTGATCATTTGATGACATGTGTTACAATTTCATTGGCTACAAAGAAGCCTTTTTTGTGAAAAACGCCCGAGAAGTTTTGTAGCGCACCTCTCTCTCTATATATATATGTGTGTGTGTGTAGTACTGGTATAGTGCATGAGTCGTGCACCAGATCAATGTGCGCACCTCAACGTGGGGCCCCACCTGGGCCTGGGATTTGGGGGGATCGAAATATCTCCCTGGGCTTTTCATCTCTACAAAAAAATTAGACCCATCCCTAAACCCTATCATCTCCATCCGGGCCCCACAAGTTTAATGGTGTACAGTCCATTCAGATGGATGTACAGTCGATCCAACGGTTCACTCCATTCGGATGGGTGCAATTGTGCAAAACCCGGGGGCGTGTGAAATTTAGAGGGTGTATTTGTGGTCCAGTTGGATGGACCATCAGGTGGGTCCCATCTTGCGCACCGAGTGCACTGGATAACCATTCTATATTTCTTTATATATATATATATTTATATACTCCTATGAGAGATATCTCTCACCTTATATGAGAGATTGCGTGAGTGCTCTCACATCCATATCCAATGCAAACAACTTAAATGTGAGGGCCCCCACCTATATCTCTCATATAAGGTGAGAGATATCTCTCATAGGAGCATCTCCCATATATATATATCATCAATATTACATTGTTGGGATTTTTCTTTTTTATTTTTTGGGTTTATTATGGGAACTAAAGTAATAATTCATGAAGAAGATTTTTAAAAAATAAATAAATAAAGAGGTTAAAGAAGATTTAGGGTGAAACTCACACCTATTCCTAATTTTCACTATGTACCCTGAGAAGTTTTTAATCAAGTTTTAGGCTATTTTCCTTGGTTAATGGTATTGATCCATCCCTTAAGCATGCATTGACTAGACTAAACATAGGCCAACATTGTTGAAGTAGGAAGATGCTTAGTTCAAATTACAAGAGAATAGCTTATGCAAAGTGACAAGAACTCGAGAAGATTTAAATATTCATTTTACCAAAAATTACAAGAGAATACCTTATACAAAGTGGCAAGAACCCGGGAACGTTGGGGACCAGCAGCAGCCAAAATTGTACAAGTCACAGCAGCACTCAATGCTTGCTCCAGTGCTTCCTCATCAATTAATCTAAGGTAAAACAATTGCAAACAAAAGCCTAACGATATGAAGCTTTGTATTGGTTTTAAAGAGAAAACGACCCTTCAAGATATAGAGAAAGTTACAAAATAAACAAACTTTAAATGACAGTCTTATGCATTGCATTTAATGAGGAAACACATCACTTAAATGGCCATAGAACAAAGCAATGGCAATAGTTGGATCCATCCATACTGTAGACCCAAATAAAATTTAAAAAAAAAAAAAAAGTTGTCATCGGTTGCAGGTCTAGGTGCGGATCTAATTTGAGCCTCAATCCTAGGGCCCATACCCCATCAGCTTTGGGTTTGGGCTCAATTATATATATATATAGAGAGAGAGAGAGAGAGAGGGTATATTATATAATATAATAAAGGCAACATCTTTGTATGTATATAATGCATAATATATATGTCTTGCATAATATATATATATATGTGTGTGTGTGTGTATCATATCGGCCACTTTTTTGAACCATATATGTATATGTTGGATCTACTTTTCTTTGAATGTTAACTGCCTCTGGTACCTTTCTCTATCAACCTAATTATACAAAGGATCTCCTTGACATGGCTCGAATGACAAACGCAAAGCTATTTGTTACTTCCATGGAGCTAAATGTCAACTACAACAGAAGAGTGAGAGGCCTATTTCCAATCCTGTTCTTTATAGTACATTAATCAACCATCTTATTTATCTCACCACGACTCCAGCAGAATCTCCTATGCAGTTCAAGTTGTAAGCCAATTTATGTTCAACCCTTATCATCTTCGCTGGAGCGTTGTTATTTGCATTAGTTGATATCTACATGGAACTTCACTTGGAATTTTCTTTTTGAAGGATTTTACTTTGCAACTCACTATTGGAAAGGGCGTCCTGAGTTTTGACTCCTAACACTTGTCAATAAAAAACTGGTTGGTGTGTCTTTGTGGAAAATTCCCTAATTTCCTAAAAATGCAATAAACAAGATATTGTCTCCAAATCTACACAAGCTGAATATCCATCCATGTCTTTTGTATGCTTCGCTCATTAGGCTTCCACGTTTACTTAAGAAACTTAATGTTTTTGTCTCGACACCTATTCCCATCTATGCTGACAACAAAAATTCTATAAGACTTAACAAATCCAGAATTTCACGAACGGACAAAACATATCATCGTTTATTATCATTTCATTCATGAACATTGTGAAGATGAAACTATCACAATCCCACATATCTAAACTCACCTGCAAGTCATCGATATGTTTATTAAAGTCATGCCTTGCGATCATCATAACTCTTACTATGCAAATTGATGTTTCTTGATGATCCACAATTCCGCATCAATCTGAGGGGGAGTGTGAAGTGAGTAACAATTCTGGTACACCAGCAGAGTATGATACCTCTAGAAGACTAAGTCCCTCTAGATAACTACTTATAAATTAGTTCTTCCCAATCTATCCTTGTAAATATCCTTCCTTTAAACCCTTCCTTAACAGTATTCAAGTAACTGAACAGAAGAAAAGAATGCAAAGGAAAGCTGAGGAGCTTGTGGCAGTGTGATACAATCACACCATATTATGCTAAAGTTTAGGGTGCAGATTTAGTAATTACAAATAAGGAAAAATATCATTTTTTAAGCATGATAAAGCGTGATAAGGGAAAATATCCTCGTGATGACAATCACATACGATTACCTACTTCAGAAAATTAGATGCCTATCTACAATATTACAAGGATAAGTACACTATTATAATGTTCTGATAGACTATGGGAACAAAGTGCTCCCTCTTCATGAGTCATCTTCTTTGTCTTTACACCTGCAACCTTGTAGGTACAACAAGCACCTTTCAACAATACCACAGCTTCTCCATTGTTGACCCAAAACTCTAGACTACTGGCATAGGAAATTCACATCAAAATGGAGCAGTATATTGGATATTTCCAACATATGACCCACATTAATTCCGAAAAAGCTAGAGAACTAGAAATTAAGATGTCAACCAGTCAGATGCAAACAACATCAAGCACAATTCAAAAAAGAACCCCACCGACAATGAAAATTTTTAAGAAAAAAAAAGAGAGAGAGATGAAATATTTCACGAACACATACTCATCTTCAATTTGTCGCTTCTCAATTTGGGAAATATCATAATAACGAAGTGCAGCTTCCAAAAACTTCCGCTTCAAATCTAAGATTCTTGTATAACAAACCTATCAAAAAAACAAATGTGCATAATTCAAAAACCACACCATTAATTCCAATGTTCACCGCAATCAATAATATCATAGATGGATATGGTATAAGGATGTTCACCTTGTACTGCAAACTCAAAACTTCATGCGGGCTATTGCTCACCAAGAAAGAAGCTTTATTAATAAAAACTTCTGCATTTACAGCATCATCATCCTATAAAGTGAAGCAAGCAAAAAAGATTAAGATGATTGCAAAGCAATAAAGTCTTATCGATATTGAGGGATCTTTTCTTCATAACACTTTAAAGTACCTCTAGATAAAGGCGAGCAATCTGGACACATTTGGACAGCTTATATGTCTCATCCAACATTCTAATAAAGTCAAGAAAAAAAAAATGTTGTTGATTACAAGGATATTTTTGTCAATTTGATTTAAAGGATCTAAACAATTATGTGTAAACTATTCCTATCACAAATAACATGAAGCGAAAATATATTCTTATTACCTGATTCCAGCATCTAGATCAATTCCACTAAGCATTTGTGCTGCTTTCGACCATTGTTGCTCCGATTCATACAACTCAGCAAGTTTTTCGCGAATGACTAACACCTGTAACTCTTACAAGTAAATGGTATACATAAGGTTCTAAAAAAAGAAAACATGTCTAACAATGATGGAAATTGTAATAATGAAATGCCCTTGTGATTATGAAAAAACACTGTCATTACCCATTATTGAAGCTATAAGATAATTCCCTACAAAATACAAAAAATACAATGCAAACAAAGAAGAAACAGAAGTTTGAGTGGAATGTGCAAGTTGGTAGGTATGGTTCCTTGAGGAGATCTTTTGGGGTTTCTTCTAATGATCATTTCACTTGATGCTGAGATAAGTTCTATGCATGTACCAAATAGATTGTAAGTTAAAAGGAAAAGAAGGAAAGGAACCCAACAGCTATTAGGGCAGGGGCAGGAAAGAAACAATTTTCCAACTTAGCATTCATAAGAAGGCCTGGTTCTACTCAAATACATTCACCCCAGTTGATTACAGTTTCTCTTTTTTATCTATTCTACTCTCCTTCTTCCTTCTACAGACAATGAAAGTAGCCCCAGAAGAATATGAGAAAGGGAGAAAAAAAGGACCTGTTCTTCGAAAGAAACGACTCGTGGCTGAATCTGAGCAAGGGCGTAATGAGCAATCTCCTTCTGCGACTCGGGCTGTAACCTTCCCAAGTCCTGTGCAAAAGTCTGCAGAAGCTGCCGCGAGACCACCAAAGGGACGTCATCCGAAACCACTGGATTTCATAGGTAGAAGAAGAAATAGGGGAGATTAGGTCGATTTCAATCTAAACGGATACCAAAACCTAAGATGATTGAATCAATCAACGGGAAGGGAAAGAAGTAAAGAGAGGGTTCTTTTTTTTTTTTTTTTTTACTGTGATCGATGAATTTCTTGGCTTGTGTGATGTCGTTGGATGCGAGGACGGAAGCGAGAATGAGCTTGTACTGTTCGATCTTTTGCCTCTGATCTGCAATCGACGCGGCGCTCGCGAGGGCGCTCTCCATTGCTGCTGCTGCTGCTGCTGCGGGAGACGATGCCTTCTGCAAGTAGCCTGTTCGTCGATTGAAGTCTCAAGAGACGTATTTAAAGAAAGTAAGTCGGCACTACGCGGGTCCCAATATTTTTTTTACTGTGGGCCCAGTGTTCGATGATAAATCTAATTGGCTGCCCTAGATTGATGGGACGAAGCTTCGATGATGATCATCTTATGGGCTCAACGACTCACGGTATGTCTAGAAGAACTGAGGAGGAGTTTCTCTCTAGTGTCTCAAATTAGGGGTGATATTGGATGGGCCTGGATCTTAGGTGTTTGTATTTGGGCTGCGCCTGAATTTTATTTTAGGCCGTTTGATAGCTGGATTGGACTTGGATAAAGTGATAGAAAGCCTGAGACGATGGATTAATGAACAGGCTCGGATCTGACATAAATCAGATGGGCCATTCTTGAGCTAGACACTTGTGGACATGTTGTGATTGGGGCCTTGGGTAGTCTATGTGCCCATGCTTCTAACGTCAGGTCGGGCCTTGTATGCCTCTTTCCAGCCACAAGCTCCTCAATCTAGGGTGGTGTTTGTGCGAGGGAAGTTGCTGCAAAAACGAGCTCCTCGGAGCCTCCTTCGTGTTGTTCAGTGTAGCGAATCCAGGATTTTATGCTATTTTTCATCGCTGAAGAGGATTCTAGATTCCCACCTCCCTACGTTGGAAATACAGAGCTAGAGAAATACAGAGCTAGAGCTGCAAGTTTCTTCTTCCACAATTATGCACAAACCCGTCTTAAGTAGATTGATATGTTTTTCAGGGGAAAAAAAAGAGTACATTGATGTGTTATATTTTTATATTTTGGTCGTCATTGGGTCAGGAATCAAGCCCTTTGTTAAGTTCAATCCTTCAAATATTAAAATAACCCGGACTGACGTGGCCCCATCCAGACAAAATCTAAGTCTATTTAGATGGGCTTGGACATGCATCTGGGTCAAACAGGCTGGACGTAAACCCATTTTAGAATGGATCAGGTTGAGGCCAATGTCAAAGGCCCACTTGAATCTAAAAGACCCGTTTATGTTTTGCTTGTGTATAATAAATATACACACTTATATTTCGTGTATATACTATATACTATATGCATATGTCATATGAAAAGGATTTTTATGATTTTCTCGTAGTTCTTTTATGAAGCCATTGCTTAGTCCTACCATCCAAATCCAGATCTGAATGTACTGGTGGGCTTTAAACAGTCAAACATGGGCCTACCATCTTTCAAAACACAGCAGATTCAGATCCAAGCTATAGGGTCCAAGTAAGAACTGGACTGGACTCGGACTCTTCAATTGTAAACAGACTTAGGGTTCCACACGTGAGTGTGACAAAAAACCACAATTATGACAATAATTATGACAACCATAAACCTATATATTGGGTGTTTCTCACGACCCAAATAGACAGAGAGATCATCTCTCAAATTCTGAATTAGAGATATAATTAAGAGAAGTTTTCTCAAGAGATTTATTGAAAAGTTGTGCTACCAAGTACTTTAGAGAGTCAGGTTCTTCTGCATTCATTGTAGAATATCATCTTCTTACGCAGAAGATTGGAGGATTCAAGTGCAGGATTGAGTCTGTTGCAATCAATAGAAGCCGTTGAAGCGTGAAGCAACACAAGACAACTTCAATCCTTAGGTAGGGGATATATCAGGAGGAAATATGAGTTTCTTGTAATTGTGAGATTCATATTGTTTGATTGTTGATCCAGTTCGGATCCATAGTTTTTCGCCCTATGAGGGTTTTCCATGCTAAATCTAGTGTCCTTGTGGTGTGTGCTTGTGATTTTATTTCTGCTACTTAGATTATTGTTTTTTGCATACTATTGGGCTGATTTATTAAATGGACCAATCTATAAATCTCATACCCTAAACTTTCAGATTCAATACATACGAAAAATGTGAATAAATTATGCTCATCCAATCTAAGTTCTAACATACCTAAGATAGAATGAAGGTTTAGACAACTATAAGAGCAAACGGCTGTCTCTTTAATGGGCAACCCAAGGCAGGGGGTGCTCATGGATTGGGATCGGGTCAGGCCTGCCCGATACAACCCACACCTGAATTGGGTTAGACTCCCACACCTGCATTGGGTTAGACTCGGGCTTTATGTTTTAGGCCCGTTGGCCATATCGAGTCATATTTTGTCCCAACTATTAATGGGCGCGGCTGAGCTGATCACGTTAGATGAATGGCTTGACAAGTTTAACACAAAGAGTGCATGTGTTTTGTAAATGAGTTGGGCCTAAGACTAAGTTGGAGTCCCATGAGTTGGATTTGGGCCAGATTTTAGGTCCAGCAACTAAATGGGCCAGGCATGGTTACGTTTTCGCCACGCCCGACTCATGAACAACACTTAACATAAGGTAGGCCCTATTATGCCTGAATAGAATAAATTATTATCAATTATGTTTCATCACCTTTGCCTTTCTGGCTTTTTTTTTTTTTTTTTGCCACATGGAATACTTAAACTTGACAGCCTATGGATCACTCCTTAACACTAGTGTGAAACAAAGGTGCCACTACCACTCAAGTACATGTCGCTTAATTTTCCATGATGAACTAGAAACCAGTTCGAAGGCGGGCACAATATTGACTAGCCAAAAAACAAAGATGGCTACTAGAGAGGAATGCACAAACACAACTAGGTCAAGGAGAAAAAAAAAAATGCATGAACACGAGATCTTACTTGGGATATTTATAAAATTTATAAGAACATTCCTCATGGCTATTTGTTTGTATAGAGTACATATGGAGTCATAATCGACAGAGCTCCACCAAAGGATATTGAAAAGAGGTAGGTGTGAATTATATAAAGTAGAAATGTAGATGGGCCTTGACTTAGGATTTAAAATATTAGGGTGATGGCTAGTCATTCATTCTGATTCAATTTTCATTAAAAAGGAGATTATCTGATGATCATTTTAAAATATTTATCATTGATCGTTCTTTTTTAACTAATTCTTGTGAGTTAATCATCGTTGCATGTGTGAATTTATATTAGCTCACATGTGCAAGTCTCACAAATACCACCCCTTTTCTGAAATTAAAAAAATAGAGCATACAAGTTAAAATGGTTCCTCTGTTGCAGAAAGCAGCAAGCTGTACTTCTGGCAGTGCCCTTGGGTCACCGCGAATGGCGGACTAAGAAATTTTATTTGGGTGGCGCGGGTAATGATTAAGTTAAGAAGTTAGATAAGTAAATAAAAACATTCAAAGTACTATTTAAGGGAATTTTTGAATCGTGCTGGAATAATTAGGTCCGCCCATGGTCACTACAGTAATCATATCATACTTTATAAAAGATCAATTTGCAGTAATCTTTTTAACTAGATCTCGCCTTGCCAACATCCAATGTGTCAACTTGTTTGGATTTTATCCACCTGATCTTAACTATCCTCATGGCCCCCCAGATTAACAGCCTCCATGCGGTGGGTCATGTAGTCAAAACAAACACTGCAGCAAGACCACTAGCTCATTCCTCTCTCTATTTCTCATCCAAACACATGTCAGCAAGAATTGGGCCCAAAGAGAAGCCACACTGAATCAGATCATCCTGCCGACACACTCCAAGAATTGGGCTCAAATAGATTTATTACTGAAACTTGCCATTTTTGGGTCACTTTTCTCTTTTCACCTGCGCAACTGTAATCAGATTTTGGAGAATGCAACCAGGAGATGAAATACGGTTATTTCAGAATTATGAGTTTTTATCTGCAAATCATTAAAAAAAAAAGATTAAAGGGAGTGTTAGAAGCATTTTTTTTTTCTAAGTTAGGCCACTGGTGGAGGAATGATACTTTAACTTGAGAACTCAGAGATCGGTCCTTGCGCATGTGTGTGATATTTTAAACCCTATTAATCTAATAAATAAAATAATAAAAAATATCTTAAAGTTATAGTTTCATTTTCATGATTTGATAGGTTTGAAACATATGAATTTAGTCTAATTAAGCTGATCAACCGGCTGGTCCAACTGAATCCAGCATTTGTTCTTAAGAGATGAGACTTATACATTAAGACCTAGTTAAATATCATCAGCACTGAAAAACTAAAAAAAGGATTCTTTTAGCAGCGAAAACTTGGCATGAGCGCGGCAATATCCTTCCGCCACTAAAACGCCCAATCGTCAAGCATTAGTGACAAAATTAATGGCAAAAAAACATTTTCCCCTAATCAATCGCCAAGCATTAGTAGGCCTGTCAATGGGATGGGCTGAGCCTAGGCATGGGTGGTCCAATCTCGTCCCGAAAATTGGACGGGCCTGCCGGAGGTTGTTCAATCCTGACCCTAAATTGAACGGGTCTACATCAAATCTTGTCTCGTACAAGCCCAGGATGAGACAGGGCCGGGCCTGGGCTTAGCTCAATCCTTGACATAAGCAAAAAATTCTCCAATTATTCCTACTGTCACCAAACACCCGGTGTGAACCGAACTTTAAACTCTCCAATTTTTTTCGATTTTATGAACGACAATGCAATGAAACAAGCAACATGGTGGAGTTAAAAACCTTTTTGTGGGAGCCTAGGATTTGGAGGTATGTGTTTTATAAGAGGGGAGGGCGAAGTTACAAAACCACCCCTCCTAATTAATTATTTTTTTGCTGTTAGTGAGGGGCAATTTCAATAATCTATAAAAATAATTAGTATAATGATCTTGCAGTGGACTGGGCTGGGCTGGGCCTGAACTGCCTAATCCCAGTCTCATTTGGGTCGGGCTTTTAAAAATATCATCCGAATTGGGCTCAATTTTTTTTAAAAAGTCCTGTATTTTCTGGCCTGGGATAAGATGAGTACCTGTTTCAACATGTGTCATTTACAGACCTAAGCATTAGTGACCAAATTAATGGCAAAAATGGTTTTCCGCTGAAAAAAAAAGGACATTGGCTGTGGAAAAAAACCACCATAGCCAATTGAAAATGGCAATATCACTTTTTGTGCAATCGGGTCCCTTGTATGGACGAATCAAAAGGTACTACATAAATTGAGATGTCATCCCATTTCTTTAAAAAAAATCACAATCCTTTAAAAAATCTCATATCCCATGTGGCACCGTGGTCCAGAGAGGGAATCTGGATTCCGTTTTTTGTAGTTACACAGTTTTATGTTGATGACAGCGATCGGTGCCATACTTTTGGCTGAATTTAACATGGTACTTCAAGCTTGCATTTATTGGCCATCACTATCTACTGTGTACCCAATTACCCATATTTGTCTCTATCTTCGGAAAAAAATAAATATAGTATAATATATTTTTTGAAAAGAGGTTGTTTGGGCGAGACCCTTTCACACATATGGGATTAGTGAAAGGATCCCTGGTTTCGTCCCAACAGGAAGCCCACCATTTCGAGGTGCCACATTAGTTTAGATGTCACATCTCATATTTTAGAAAAAGATCCCATCTTTAAAAAAAAAAAAAACTTTCCACCTGGCACCCTTGATTGATCCAAGGAAGGATCCGGATTTGATTAGAGACAGAGTACATTGGCCCCGACAGGAAGTTTACAATATAATTTACAGCGGTGCTATGCACTCGGGAACGTCCGTCCGGAGTCGGTCCGGGGTCTGGATCCCGGGATGCGTAGACTTTTTGTATAATTTAATTACAAGTACACTGGCAGCAATTTTAAAATCTATGCACGTTTTCTCCTACAAAAAGCCCACAGCGTGGGCCCATGCCAAAAGTCCACATTACACCTCTACAAATACAGTAGACTGCATCCCTTTTTCATTGTATCCAAAAAAAAAAAATGTCTCTGCTTCTTGCCCTTTTTCTGCTTCTCCTTTTCTACCTTCTGTTCAAATCAGTTTATACATTCATATGGAGGCCATTGAAGCTTCAACTCCACTTCCAGAGGCAGGGTCTGTGTGGCCCGCGTCGGCATCTGATCAATGGGAATGCAAAGGAGGCCCGAGAGCTGATCGCAAGAGCTCAATCCGAGCCGTTGCCGCTGTCCCACGACGTCGTGGGTAGGGTGATCCCGCAGTACTACCATTGGTCAAAGCAGTATGGGAAGACGTTCTTGTATTGGTTCGGGTCGACGCCCCGGCTCGCCATAGCAGAGCCACAGATGGTCGAAGAGGTTTTGGTGAACTCGAGTGGTGCATTTGAGAAGCTGTCACTCAACCCTCTTGCAAGGCAGCTTCTTGGCAATGGGGTCGTCAACTTGAAGGGAGATAAATGGGCTCACCATAGAAGGATTGCTAACTTGGTCTTGAGCATGAAACGAGTCAAGGTCTGCCCTCCCCCTCTCTTTCAATACAGTGTTGATTCTACGAATCAAAATCGATTATCGTTGTATTTTGCATGATGATCGCCTTTAAAATTAAAATAAATCCAATTAGATCTGAGTTTTTCAGTTTCATCATATAAAAAATAGATATAATCAATTTTGATTTGCGGAATCGGCACTATTCTAACTTAGCTTAAAGCTTAGGAGAGTGATCTTCTATCTCTCTCTCTATATATATATTTTGCCCTTTAGTTTAATTAATTAATTAAAGTATATAGATCATCCACATATTGCAAAGTGTTAAGATATCTCCCTCTCCAAAGAACCAACAAATCACCGTTGGTTTGTGTTGGTGAAGGACTTGAGCGGTGAGTGTAGTAGATTGTGAGTATTTACTAATGAAAAAAAGGTATAAATCATAAAATTAAAATCCCATGTGTGTTAGATTTTCTTTTTGTTTCTTTTTTCTTTTTTTTTTTTTTTAATGTTCTTGGAGCTAGCCTTAAAGTCTTAAGATGAGGAAAACAACAAGAATGTATGAGAAACATTAAACATGAAAATCTGAAGATTAGATCCTTGGACATGTATGAGATAAGATACCAACACCATCCAACCATTTTTTTTAATGAAATGACTATAGAGTTGTCTCCTTGATTAAAGAAAGAAAAATCTATCCACATCTCAACCTTATCCTTTTAGGTGTTAATTTGAATAGAGCCCATTTGTCAAGGCTCCGGATTCAATATAAAATAGGCCAAAGACAGCTCCGAATATAATTTTTTCTTAAAATTTTAATAAAGCACATCCTCACCCAATGTGGCTTATTTTAATAAGAGAGGTTAGGCTTTTCTATTTTAATCAGAGGGGTCATGGACCCAGGCTTGTTGCAATGATGCAGGGCCCTCTCATTTTGATTGAATGGAGAGCTGCATTATTTCCGCGGTGGGCGTTGCGCTGAATATCTATAACACGAAAGAGACTTCTCCATTATTATCATAAGTCAATAATAATGCAATAAAGAAACAGACGTAATTATGATCTAACTAAGAGACATCATCTATCAAAACCAGTTTTATTTCTTTTTACTATTAATCTCGTGCAAGCTAATGAAAAGATGTCATGGTCTTAATGCTAAAACTCCACTAAAACTACTTATCAAATGCAAGATGCTGCTGACCCTGACAATCATAATCCCACACAATAGATTCTATTATTGAAAACTGCAATCTCCTGTCACCACCATCCCTACAATAATAATCCCCCATACAATAGGTTCTATTATTGAAAACTGCAATCTCCTGTCACCATCCCATCAGGCCCAAGTTTCCATCAGGCCCGAGTTTCGAGACTAACTTTTTTAATCATTTTATAGTATATATGAATATACGAATTCTTAATTTTATTGGGAATATATATCAGTAAAATAATAAAAGTAGCTAGTTTTTAAAAGAATTGGATCTCATATGGGGCGAGTTTGGAAACTCTACTAATAGAGACAAATAAAGTAAAGTTGATTTTAAAGAAATAATAAAATATAAATGGGTTATAATGATATTTTGTTTTTAGTTATTTGTTACGGAATCTTTTTGAATTTTTGTAATAGAAAGTTTTTTTTTTTGTATTTTAGTGGATAAATGTGGATGATTTTTTACTTTTTAAAAAAAAATATGGAGGGAGTTTTAAATTAAAGTACTTTTGATGTGACATCTTGTCAGAAATATAAAGGCTTTACTTAATCTTTACTATGCTAGTAAAATGTCAAAATAGCCCAAAGAGACTTGTTTGACAACTTTCCTAATAGAGTCAAGTATGGTAAAACCCCCATTTCTAAAAAAAAAAAGTCACATCAAAAGCACTTTAATTCAAATTTCTCACCATATTTTTTAGAAAAAAGTAAAAAAACAACCCCTTTCTCTACTAAAAGACAAAAGCTCCACTTCCTAAAATAAAAAGTAAAAAAAATTCAATCACAAACAACTAAAAATAAAATACTATCATAACCCACTTATATTTTATTTTTTATTCAAAATAATCTTTACTTCACTCAATTCCATAATGTTTGGCAAATAGAGAAGAATCCTCTATTTAGAAGATTCCCTCCATCTACTAGAATCAAGACATCTTCAAAGAGGGCTTCCGTGAAAAGTTTCGGGTTTGGTAAAAAGAGAGGATTCCTACTATCTACAGGATATGTGATCCAATGGTTGTAAATTTATCAAAATCCATGAAAAGTCTAGACCTTAGATCTCATCCCTTAGCCGTTGTTGTCCATATGGATAATTTGAATAGTTTGGATCATTCAAAGGGGGCCCACTGGAATAATAAATTAATATTTTATAATTTAGACTCTTTTACAAATATCTCAAAACTTAGAAATGATCAATGGTTGAAAATTGAGCTTGTAGTGGTGTTTGACCTTCCGGAAATGATTCATGGTTTGGATCATGATTTTGGAGACCATATGAACAAAAACAAAAACTAGAAAAACTGTTGTGCCAAAAAATCTCGTTTTAACATGGGGGCAAATCAATAATTCTTTTGCCATTATCTCGTGATCCCAGATGAATTACGCATCCAATTTTGGTCCCATAGCCGTTTTTTGTCTTCTTAGCAAGATGAACGGTTCGGGTTTTGCAAAATGGGCCCACAAAACTTTAAATTTTGTGATCCAACGGTTTGGACTTTTTTTACAAATATCTTAAAATCTAGATTGAATCAACGGCCGATATTTAAATTCTCAGCCTTTTTGGGGATTTTTCAGATGATGAACGGTCTGGATCTTGATTGTGGGACCCATGAAGACCAAAAAATCAGAAAAATCGGTGAATGTCACCTGTCCAAAACACTGTAGCAGCGCCAATCTACGGTTTTGCGCACTTCACGAGTCTGATGGGGGAGCATCCGACGCATGAAATAATCGCACGGGAGGAACGTGGAAAGCCTTTCTTTTATTTTATGCAGTCCACTAAACGTTGGCTTTCCACGAAATGGGGGAAAACCAGGTAGAAATACATGGCGGCTGACTGATGCCAAACGTGCTCTAAAAGAATGGTCTCTCAACAGCACGTATCTGTTTTTCTCTCAGCTGATACAAGAGCCGAAACGGACATTCGAGCCACCTTAGTCACATTGGAAATGCTTACTTCCAAATTGTGGGCACAAGTAAAGGTCAATGGTTAAACATTTCATATAAGTTTGGATCATTCAAATAATTAAATTTTTGGTATTCAAACTACGGGTGGATGAATTTTTTTTTTTTTTGCTATCGGAGGGTTCCCAACCCTTTGGGCTGGACTAATCCCTCCGGGCCCAGAGGGAAGCCGGATAAATCCCCTGTAGCCCTAGTGTGGTAGCAGAGTTTCGAACCCACAACCTCCGGGAGCAAACCGTGGTCCTAGGCCAACTAAGCTACCCCTTGGGGTTACGGGTGGACTAATTGATTTAGTACAATTGAAATTTCGAGAAAGATTGGACATTGCGTGTCTTAGCACAATTCAGATCATCTTAAGCGCCTGTGTTTTACCCATTGAAATACCTGATGTGTGTAACTGTTACAGGGCTGGGTGCCTCTAATGGTGGACAGCATAGAAAGGATGCTGGAGAGATGGGATAAGGAGGGTAGAGATCATGGGCGTGAATTCGAAGTAGAAGTGTTCAGAGAGCTCCAGAATCTCACATCTGATATCATCTCCAAGGCAGCTTTTGGAAGTAGTTATGAAGAGGGGAAGAACGTCTTCCAATTGCAAGGCCAGCAAACGTATCTTGTGTCGCAAGCCCTTCGGACCCTCTACATTCCAGGACTCAGGTACGTACGTAAGAACATTTTTCAAATACCCATCATTTTAAAACATTGATCTGGTACATAGTGCAATTTATGACTTGGCTAGCTATGTGATGCATTTTTGCCTGACCAGCCAGGTGCTAACCCCAAGAGGTAGCTCGGTTGGCACCCAAAAGCTGTAGGTTTGAAATTGCACTATCATACTGGGTTACAAGGGAGTGTTGAGGTCAACATCCACTCTCGCTCCTGAGCGATGTGGTAACTCAATGAGATGTAAGGTCCTACAAGGAGTTTACTCGGCTTCTCTTTGGACCCGGAGGGATTAGTCAAAGCCTAAAAGACTGAGAATCCTTCGATAGAAAAAAAAAAAAAAAAAAAAAAAAAAAAAAAAAAAAAAAAAAAAAAAAAAAGGCCTAACCTTTTATTTCAAAACATGTAAGCATGGGCAAGCCAGGCCCATTTAGTGTAACCCATTGCTTGAAAACTAGGGATGAGATGCCAATGGGCCCAAAATAGGCAAAGCCTCCCAAGCCAAGTTCCCAGTTCCTTTAATAATGTAATCCCACCAAAATATATGAATTCTAGTCCCCCAAGCCATTTGGTACAAACGGCCTTTGTAGTGATTGTTGACGAGCAAATAACTAAGCTTTGTTTTACTGTTTTTTACGTTTAGCTTATTGCCCACGAAGCTGAACAGAAAGAGGTGGAGACTGCAGAAGGAGATCCGAGAGTCACTGCTGAAGCTAATACAAAACAAGAAGGAAATGAGCAGAGATTCAGGGAATCTGATCGATGTGATGGTGTCCGAGGGAGTCCATGTGGACGAGATCATAGAAGAGTGCAAGACCTTCCATTTTGCAGGGAAGGAGACCAGCGCCAACCTTCTCACGTGGACCATTCTCCTTCTTGCCATGCACCCAGAGTGGCAGCACAAGGCAAGAGAGGAAGTGCTTCTAGTCTGTGGTCCGAAAGACCCTCCAACTATAGACACCTTATCCCATCTCAAGTTGCTGAGTTTTTTTTATCTCCACCTCAAATTGGTTCCTGGTTATGTCTAGGGGTGCTTGTGGGGTGTGTGCTAGCTTTTCGGTCGATGGGCTGGACCCGGGTGTAATTTTCTGGCCCGATAACTCAATGGTCCAGGCATGGCCCTATATATGTATCCTCTAATTGCTTGGGGGCTTTAGTAATGGAGTTGAGTGAAGTAAATATTATTTTAAAGAAATAATAAAATATAAGTGAGTTATGATGGTATTTTATTTTTAGTTGTTTGTAATGAAATCTTTTTTACTTTTTTTTTATGGAAAAATGGAGTTTTTTTTCTCTTTTAGTGGAGAAATGAGGTTACTTTTTTACTTTTTTTTGAAAAATATGGTGGGAAATTTGAATTAAAGTGTTTTGGTGGAATTTTTTTTTCTTTTTTCTATAGAAATAGGGGCTTTACCTTACTTGACTCTGAGGGTAGAGTTGTCAAACAAGCCCACAACTTTAAGGGTTCCATTCATCAACTGGGCTCGCTTGGACCTGACTTTCAGACCCGTCAGTTGGTTATAGGCCTGAGTATTAAGTTTGATAACTGAATTAGCAGGGCTCGGACAAGCTTCAATTAACCTAATCCAACTATGTCCATGAACACCCTACCATCGTTGCCACACATGTACACTGCTTTGTTTAAGAACCTGATGCTCAACCTTGTTTGAAAGCTCAATGTAAAAAAAAAAATTATTATAAAATAAATAATGTGATTTAATTTTAAGAAATTATATTCAGTTTGACTGAGCCTGGGTCGAGTCAACCAAGTATTGACCAAAATAGCAGAGTCTTGACTTTGAGCAAGTTGTGCCTGTTTGGAGTTCTGATTTTATTTATAATGTCTATAGAAATGTAGTTGACTGAACTCAGACGAGTTGAATGAATATTTTTTTTTAGGTTCAAGAATTAAACACTGGTTTAATGGTTAATGTCTATAGAAATGTGGGTCTAGATCCAGTCTGCTAAGGCCAATTAACACTCAATATTCTGTTCTATTAGATTCAGACATCCATGGGTCCAGGCCCGACCCAGATCCACTGACAACCCAAAATTCAAGTCAGTAAGATATTGATCGTGGGCCACTTGATCTCATGTTTAATGGTGTGTGTGGACAGGTAGGCATGATCCTGAATGAGAGCCTCCGTTTGTATCCTCCGGCTGTGATGCTCATGAGAGAAGCATCCAAGGATGTTAAACTAGGCAACCTGCGCATTCCAGCTGGGACCCAGATCTATCTGCCCATGATTGCCATTCATCAAGACACCCAGCTCTGGGGTGAAGATGGTGGACACTTCAATCCCTTGAGGTTCTCTGATTCAAGGAAGCATCTGGGTGCATTCTTCCCCTTTGGGTTAGGGGCCAGGGCCTGTGCAGGTCCCAACCTCTCTTTGGTCGAATCGAAAATCGCCCTGGCTATGATTCTCCGGCGGTTCACGTTTGCCGTCTCGCCGGCTTACGCTCATGCTCCCATGTTTGTTATCACGTTGCAACCTCAGCATGGTGTCCATATCATCTTCCAAAAGATCTGAATTTCCAATCCTAATTGTATCATCAATATCTGAAGTACTATCACAATTTAATGTCGTGTTTCTTTTCTATTGTAAGGGATGAGTAGGATTTTAAGTACTGTATTAGTCAGAAACGTTGGAGTGATGATGATGATGATGATTTGTACTTCATTCGTGCTTAGTTTGTGAAAGTTTCTTACTCTTGCAGCCAGTCCATACCTATTTAAACGAAATGGATGACAATGAGGAAGTAGCTGTCGTGATTTCGAACATGACTGGATGGGGTTGATGTTTGGATTTCCTCCAATTATAATATATTAAGCACTAGGAGGTTTGGACTTCAATTTGGACAGTCTGTGATGTAACTATTCATGCAACTACCCATTCATTTTTTTTCATCAAACCACTTATGTTTCAGTTGTTTATACGTAACTATACCCCTATTATTCCAATTTCTCTATTTTTATTTTATCCAACTTGTCTTTGATTTTTTTTAATATATGATTATTTATTTTGCAGTGCAGGGAGCTACCGTGCTGAACACGGATTATTGGACTAGTGATTATTTAATAGAGTTGTTGATTGTATTTTGTGGCAGTTTAATAGTTCATCATAATTACTCTCATTGTTATTTTTTTTTTTGAAGGGGTAAGCATTATTGGTGGGGAGGAAGCAACAATTTGGTGTCGATCATGATCAATGCTCAGGCTTTTGAATTCCCGATAGGATTTACTCAAAGTGGATCAGTGAATCCTTCAATAAAATCCAATTTTATGGTCCAGTCCAGATCTGAAAATATATTGATCATGTAAAGAATTAAGAAATTAAAGGAAAGTTCACATAGGGTCATTCTGCAATAGGAAAACTTTTACTCCTTCAACCTAATATAAAAGGAAAATGATCCCCTGTTCGGTCCTAACAGGGTTTGGAAACCCTGTTTGGACTACTCAGGGGGTGCCACTGCTGCCACATGTAGGGGAAATGTCATATCAATGAAATCTCATCTCCTCCACTTAATTTTATTTTTTCCATATGACACCCCTTCATTGGTCTAAACAGGTTTCCATGTTGATCTGTTTGGACCAAACATGGGATCTTCTTCCAAAATAAAAAAACTAAATTTCCTCATTCCTCTTTTCCCCTATTTAATGAAAAGTAAGTGTCTTCATAAATAACCCATGGATGAAACCATTAAGTAAATATCTACAAAGAAAAAAATAAAAAACATAATTCATCTAGTAGACCTCAACATAGTTTCTCATTACCCTTTACCACCATGCAGTCCATAAGACGTGGATATGTCCATCCTCCATGATATGTTCGAAATCGACCTCAAATTTATCCGGTGTGAGTTTTTGTGGGGGCACAGGGGCTACTCGTATTGGGCAAAGACATCAAACATTCCCACCCTGTATAAAAAATAAAAAACATTGCTCATATTTGAACAGTTGATATGAGTGATGTAAGGAACAGAAAATGGAGGAATTGGAGCGTTCGTGCCGTGGTGGTCTTTGCTAATTTCTCCGACCAATAGAATCGCTTCTCACGTTCGCCCAGAAAAGACGGACAAAGAAAAAAGAAGGAAGTGAAAAGGGGGATTAGCGAGGAGAGGTGTAAAAACGAGGGAACGGGAATAGGGTTTCAAAAATCGCCTTGCATTTCTTCACCATGCCCGTGAAATCTCTGCAACTTTAGATTTGAAGAAGATTTCTCTTTCAAACAGCGCACAAAATGGCCGCTGCGGCTCTTTTCGGATCAGCAATCACCAGAGACGTGCGTTTCTCTGTAAAAAAATAAATAAATCTCCGCTCCATCTTCTTCTTGTTGTTTTGGTCTGATTCATTTTACGTATCTTGGTATTCTTGAATTGGGTGTGGATTTTGGGGTTTTTTTTTTTTTGAATTGGGTGTGAGTATTCTTACATTGAATTGAGTAGCAATAATCTTCATTACCCCCTCTAACCGTTTATATGTTAAGGTTCTTTGCTGGGGTTTGTTTTTCTAGGAAGGTGTATTCTGTTTAGGTTGGATCTGGATCAAAATTTCTCACGGATCAATCTGTGATAATAGGAAGCGGATTTTTTCTTACAAACGTTCAATTATGAGTTCGATTCGACTGAAAACCAGGAAAGAAAATGAAATTCTTGGTTGAAACCTAACTTCAAGATCACACCCAATGCATTAGAAATGCGGCACGACTGAGGTTGAAGGTCCTCGGAAAAATCTTATGAGTTCTTGAAAGAATGTGCTTTTTGATGAAATCCTAATCTTAAATATGAAAATAAACGCAATCCTAATCTAACTGTATTCGTAATCACTCTTCGTGTTAACATATTGGAATGTATTATCTGCATTAAAGCACTTAAATTTTTTTTCGTTCGAGTCCTAATAGCGGATGAATTTGAAGAGATACAGGAGAGCTGGTTGTCCGCTCTGAGCTGGGCAAGCATCGGGCCTCAGGCCGCCCGGCCATGTGCCTGGACAGATTGTCCCTCTTTACTTGTGTCCCTCTTTTCATGTTACCCTTGAATATGTCTTTTGAAATGTCTAATAGAATGTTTTGGGTTTTGTATGTATGTGCTCATGCCATTTTAAGTGGCATTCCTTGATTTTTCACTTTCATTTGAAGTACCTGTAAGTTTTTTATACGTATGCACTTATTCCTAATTCTTTACTCTCTTATAACTCCATACATCCCTCTTAGCATGCATATCTCTGCAACATTTTCTTTCACTACTTGTTTCTTCATTGCCTAAGATTAAACTCCATATGATATAGGAGGTCTAATTGCTGTTGTTTTGGTTAGAATAAACTGAGTTACGAAATCATGTACTTCTCCTCATGCCTTGTTTACATTAACAATATTTGAAAGAACAAGAGCCCATAGCACCGTTGGAAGGTGCTCATTGTTGTAACCATGTGGTTGGAGGCTCAAATCACGTTAACCTATAAAATAAATTTATTTTTGGAAGAGGCTACGAAAATATTCAAAGATTTCAGTCGGTTAGATTCCTTAATTGTGGATCGTTACTATAGACTGGTACTTGGAACTCACATTTATGATTGATCTGTTTTATCACTACAGGTTGGGCTGCGCTTATTGCTTTGTCCACTTGGTTCCAACATTGTCATTCGAACAGCTTGGTTAGCATTTTTTTTTCCATTGAGTTTTCATGATGTGATTATTATTTTGGAAACTATGTTTTACAACAAAGTATCTTGAAGAAATTTGGATTAGTTGCCTCGTTCTCTTTAAATCAGTAATTTGATATGGGCATATCACATAACAACTGATATCTCCACCTTTTTTTTCCTGGCGCAATTGTCAATGATTTTGGCTTATTCAGCTGTTCTGTGGGGGTTGCACTACCTGTATACTCAACATTCAAGGCCATAGAGAAGAAAGATCAAAATGAGCAAGAACGGTGGCTCGTATACTGGGCAGGTCAGTAATTTGTTTGCTTATGTTATCATTTTCTTCTAAAGACTCTTGATCTTCTTTCTTTATGTTCATTAGGCGGGGCATGACTTTTTATTGTTGATCTAATGAACAATTTCGAAGAGTTAAGCTTTAAAAATGCTATAATGAGTTTGCTACTGGTTTTTCAATTCATCGTCAGTGCATGTTACTCTGATTTAATAAATCGAACAATTTGCTGTATTGGAAATCCAAAATCCTATCTTCTATTTCACTCTTAAAACTTCTTAAGCTACTCCTACTATGGTGCTTAAACAAATAAGGAAGGGCTAGTAGATCGACTCGTATTCGTTGTTTGACATATTTAGTGAATTGGCGGCCCAGTGTGGATCCCAAAGCATGAAGGGGCATTCCAAGCCTTCTATAGCTATGCTACCAAGGAAGAGATTTGAGTCTTTAGGGGAATAGATGTGGGTCCTAATTTGTTCTATGCCCTAAACATGCTCCTCAAGAAAAGAAATTTATCATTATCATCATTTTTGAAGCTTTTTTTCTCATCTATTTCTTCTTTTTTCTCGACCCTATTTAAAGCTGCATTCTCTGTAACTCCACAAAGGCAGCATGCTGTTATCACTACTTTAGGTCTTTACAATACATGGTAGGCGATTACTTTCTGATCTCGTAGCTAGTGTTGCAAAGGTAGGAAAAAAAAAGCTTCAAAGTGTTTTGGTTTTGTCTCCGTGAAGTGAAAGTGGTCGCTTTCTAGAGTTCCACATGGGAAAGAGATAAAAGTTGGGTAGGGGTTTCTGTAGAAGTCTTGTTTCTATTGCCTTTTAACTATGCCCTTTAACATACATTTGCCTGCAAGTCGGGCTAGGGGTCAAGGGCCACTTTTGGAAGTTGGTTAACCCGGTGCATGTCCACATCAATCATTCTGCATTCATTGCGCATAGGGGATGCAGATATTGGATTGCTGGACTTGGAGCACATCACCTGTCTGTATGTGTGATAGACATGGATCTGCTAAAGATAACTTTTGTTTGGTTGCAAAAATTCCAGTCCAACTGTTGTGCACTTGTTCCAATTTTGCAAGTGTCACAGCGACTCGTTCTACACCGTCTCACATCCTCATTTAAAACAGTGTTTTTCTTTCTTAAAACTCAATTTATTCTCTATATTTCAAGAGGAAAAAAACCTACATTTTGAGAAACAAAAAAGAAAAACTATTTGCAATATCTCCCTTCTTTTGAAAACCTTGATTAGACATGCTTTCTGAACTGGTTGGAGATCAGAGTGAGAATAGGTGCGACTGTTTCCTTCATCTCCTGGGATGACTTTTTTCTAGAGTGATACTCTCTGATGTTGCCGCATTGGTGTATTCTATGGTTACATCATTTGCTACCGATCAGAAGAAAAAGAAGAAGTAACAATGCCAGAAGAAAAAAAAAAGTATGCATGCCATCTACAGAGTGGATATTAGGTCTTAGTAAATGTTATTCTTACTGATAGTATATTTTGACTTTTGAGTAATACTGTATGATGGAAGGCATTTTACTATTGCACCGTACCATAGCATTGTCTATTCGTCTTAATTACAGTCTGAACAAGCATGTCTCTGTGTCATGTTTGCAGCATATGGATCATTCAGCCTTGTAGAAGTCTTCTCTGACAAGATTCTCTCATGGTATTGTTCTTTCTCATGTTTTTATCTGCTTTGCTATCAATTATCATTGACTGGAAACACTTGGGAAATGGTGTCTCCCCTTCTCAGTATCTTTTCATGGCACAATAACTGGGTACGGCATATTTTTTACTGACTATAACTGAAACATTAGTATGCTTCCCCTTTGTCTCTGGTCCACGATTGAAATTTTTTTTTTTGTGCCGGTTCTACTATGAAATTTTATTTAGCAAACAGGGTTTGATGGTTTCACAAGTTCTGATGATTCACATTTGTATGTTGAGCTGATGCCTGACCATGTTTCAGTTTATAATCACGAGGTTGAACTATTAGAAATCAGAAGCTTCTGTTGATCTTTTATTTGTCGGATCAGGGTGTCAGACTAAGCAATTACTGTGTATCAAACAGTTTGTTTGGTGGAGAGCTGCTTTTGAATGTTCTGATTTTCTTATTAGTGTGTATTAATGTATGGGGCAGTCATTTCTTCTTAAATATTGGTTGCTGTCTTTATACCTGAATGTTCTTCAATTTCCCTTGAATGGAACAGTCATTATTAAACATTGGTCTCTATCCCTATCCCATAATTTGTTCACTCCTATAATGAGAATATTTTGCTGGGTTTTCTCCTGTACTGAGAATTTTCTCTGGCTCCCTTTTGTCTTTTTTTTTGGCGCGCCCCGCCCCGCCCCCTGAAAAAGAGTAGCAGCATAATGTCCTATATCTTAGTTCAGTTTCTTGTAGGAGAAATTTGCCTCTTGAAGTGATGGATTTGGTCCCGAGCTAGTAGGCTAAGCATGGATCAAGAATCAGTGAAAGTATAGATCTATGGGTCTAACTATAGGCTCCTTGCCCGACTAGTTTCACAGATCTCTTTGGGTGGTTCCGAAATGGTTCTATGATTGGGAACTCTATATTTTGAAAATAATACTAATTCATTCACCGAAAACTTACCTTTGGCTTGATTGCCACTCATATTCTTGGGGTAGTTTTTCCCTTAAGTTAAGAAGTTTAACTTTTTTTTTTTTAATGATGTCTTGACTTCCAGTGCCATAAAGTTTTTTCTGCAAGTTACTATGAGTTTTCCTTATTACCTCTTTGCTGTCTCATGCTTTGTACTTGGTGTGAATCTAGTGCAAATAAATTACTTAAATATGGTCTTTCTGCTTAGCATTTCATTGTCAGCTATCTGTAGTTAATGGCTTAATGCTCTTTTGGTAATGCATATGAACTTGCATCTGAGTCTATCCTTGTGATGTTTACACTTTACAGGTTTCCAATGTACTACTATGCGAAGTTTGCATTTCTTGTTTGGCTCCAATTTCCACCCTCTAATGTATGTGTCCCCTTAAACCATGTATATATGACTGGTAGAAGTTAAATGCCATGTTTCTGATAAGAAGTCAGATTTGATTGTTCCTTTCTATTAACACATTCATTATGTTTTTCATGCTATGTTAAAATTATGGATGAATTCCTGGTAGATTTTCTGGAGCATGTATTATATTTTGTCTATAGTGCATAGACTGCCCTTTCATAATATTTAAAACTCTCAATGTTGTCTCGGAGCATGTAACATCTCATATTATAATGACTGAATCAAATGGTAAGAGAATATCATTTCAACTGAACAGTTTTAGTTATAAGTATAGAGCAAAATGGAGGGTTTGGGTATGATATTGCAAATGCAATTTAAGACGGTGCAAAGTGGAGATTAGCTAGGGAGTCTTGTGCAATCATTGAATATACGTTGATTAAAGGGTCAGTTTTTAAGATGAGATTAGACTTGCTTTATTATATAGGTCTGAATGTTGATCAAAAAAAGAAATGAGATTATTAAAGTACAGGTGTCTGAGATGCGTATGCTAAGATGGATGTGTGGAGTTGCAAGAAAGGATAGAATTAGCAACGAGTAGATAAGAGGAAATATGAAAATGCCAACAGAATAGGAAAAAAAGGAATGTTGTTTGAGATGGTTAAGTCACGTGGACAAGATTGGAAGCAGCCCCATATGAAGTATTGAAGTGTTACAAGTTCTAGGAACTAGGAGAAAAAGGTAGAACAATAAAGACCAAGAATGAAGTAGTGAGAAAGACATGTTAATCTGTAAAGTTCTAGGGAATTCTGCTTTAAATGAGGTTGAGTGAAAATTTAGCACTCATAATGAATCAAATGACCTTTCTATAGCTGAAAACTGAATTGACCCATCTTCCATTCTTGGTTTTGAGAGGTTTTGATACTTGCATTTGATACATATTAATTCTTAGTCATACTTTATTGAGTGTCTGCTACTTAATTAACCACTTAACGTTTTTCTTTCACGTATTTCATCTAAAACTCTCCATCATTGCGAAAAATTTCATTTTGGCAATTTTTCTTTTCAACTTCTCTCATATTCCCATTTCAAAAGAAAAAAAAAAGTTTCCTATTATATTTCTAACTTCGTATTATTTGAAATTTCATTAAAAAAGCAGTGAATGAACAGAAAAAGGGCATCTGTTGTGTGGATTGATGCAGTTCCCAGTCGCAAATAAGGGCTACAGCTCCAGCTAGTAGGGCCTGATCTGAGACTGCACAAAGACAACACCAAGGGTCTTTCAAGATCATGCAAAAAGGGAACGAAAAGGGGCAAACTTAAGCATTAAAACTTCATAAACCTGAGTAAAACTGATGGAGGAACTCAATTTGTCAATCTCACCAAACAAAGTAGGCCAAAGAGGGCTGAATATTTTAATTAGAAAATTCTTCCAGCATATCTAGGTTGGCGAGACTAGAGCCCATGGCATAGGAAGGTGCTCACTGTTGCAACATTTAGGTTGTGGGTTGACTGGGTTCGAGTCTGTTCACCAAAAAAAAAAAAAGAACACACACACACACTCGGGTGCTAGAGTGGATAGTAGCCATTATCTTACGCTGAGGGAAATATAGTAGGGCCGACCTTATAATCCATCCTAACCATTCACAGTTTCACACACAAGACCGGCCCTAATAGTCACCAGACCCCAAGGTTTGCACCCACGAATGGACTAGACCGTTGGATCAAGGGTAATTTTTTTTAATATAAAGCCGTTAAACTTGTGGGCCACTAATCAAGTTTCTATTATTTATATATATATATATGGGAAATATTCCTGTGCATCCATCCCTCACCATGTTATGATGAAGGACAACATAGTGGGGCCAACTTTTTGATCCATCCGAACCATCCACAAACGGGACCCCTTTAGGGCGTGTTTGACACTTAACTAAGTTAAAGTGAAGTGAAGTGAATCCAGACAAGAATTGACAAGGGTCATATCAAAAGTACACAATTTCAACGTTCCCTCCATCTTTTTCAAAAAAAAGTAAAAAAAACCTCCTTTTTTCACTAAAAGACAAAAAGACTCCACTTTTCTATACAAAAAATAAAAAAAATTCTATACCAAACAACTAAAAACAAAACATCATCATAACACCTTATATTTTATTCTCTTTTGATTTGATACTTTACCTCACCATACTTCAATTCACCATACATCCAAACAGGCCCTTAGGTGCACTAGTTCCATTGGGTTTTCACCTATTTGAATGGATTGGACCGTAACGACCGTTGGATCGAGGGCAAATTTGTTTCTTTACTATTAAGTCGTTAAATTAGTGGGCCATGGATGAAGGGGTTAGAGACATGAGATTGACCCCTAACTTGATATATGGTCCCATCCAAGATGTCTCTTTCCATCTCCCACAAGTCCCGTGATCAATGGATCCCTAAGTGAGCCCCATTAAGTTTGTCCCTCACTATATGGTGAGAGAAGGATGCATAGGAATATTATATATATATAGAGAGAGAGAGGAACCCTAGTCTAATAATTTTAGGAGTTTAATTCCCTTCACAACTTGTAATCTAACTAAATAAAGAAAACTTGTAAACCAAACCAAACCAAACCAAGCCTTTTCCCACTAGGTGGGGTCGGCTATATGGATTTGACGACGCCAATCAAATCTGTTTAGGGCCATGTCCTCCGTTAGATCCATGTAGGCAAGGTCATGTTTAATAGTTTCTTTCCAATTTCTCTTGGGTCTCCCTCTCTCTCTCCTACTCCGGGCAATCTCCATGCTTTCACACCTTTTAACAGGTGCCTCCGTTGGGCGCCTTCTAATATGGCCGAACCATCTCTGTCGATTTTCTCTCATTTTATCTTTAATAGGTGCTATGCCTACTTTGCCCCTAATTTCCTCATTCCTAATCCTATCTCTCCTTGTGATCCCGCACATCCATCTTAGCATTCTCATCTCCGCAACTTCCATCTTCTTAACATGATTATGCTTTACTGCCCAACACTCTGATCCATATAACAACGCTGGACGTACCGCCACCTTATAATACTTTCCTTTAACCTTGAGGGGGACTTTCCGATCACACAAGACCCCCGAAGCACTCCTTCATTTGGTCCACCCGGCCTGAATCCTGTGACTTACATCAGTATCAATCTCTCCATCATGTTGCACCATAGATCCAAGGTACCTAAATTTTTCTTTCTCTACAATCTTTTATGTGCCTAAACTTACTTCTAAGTTACCAAGTGTCCTACTTTGACTAAACTTGCATTCCATATATTCCGTCTTGCATCGACTTAGCCTAAACCCTTTTGTCTCTAACGTTTTTCGCCACAATTCTAGCTTAGCATTCACTCATTCTCTCGTTTCATCCACTAAAACAATGTCATCTGCAAATAGCATACACAACGGCACCTCATCCTGAATATGTCTTGTAATCTTATCCATAACTAGGGCAAACAAGTACGGGCTTAACGCTGAGCCTTGGTGTAGACCAATCGTGATAGGAAACTCTTTAGTCTCTCCGCTAGTCGTTTTAATAGATGTCACGGCTCTATTATACATATCCTTTATCGCCTCAATATATGCGACACACTCTTTTCTTTTCCAGTACTCTCCATAGAATCTCCCTAGGAACTCGGTCATAGGCCTTCTCCAAGTCAATGAACACTATATGTAAATCTCTCTGGCCTTCTCTATACTGTTCCATTAACCTTCTCAGGAGAAAGATAGCCTCCATGGTTGATCTCCCAGGCATGAAACCGAATTGATTATCTGAAATGTTTGTTGTTCTTCTTAATCTTCTCTCAATAACTCTCTCCCATAATTTCATTGTATGGCTCATAAATAAAGAAAACTTGTAATCTAACTAAATAAAGAGTTCTGACATAAAAAAAAAAAACCCTGAGACAAATTAAGAAAAGAAGAAACTAGCGCAGACTTGCACATTGTGCAGGTTGGCTGAGTTCAGTAGCCTTCTTGGGCTGTTGGATGAGGTCAATATTTGAGATATTGACCTGCAGTCAATCCTTTAGGGTCTGGCACAGGTTTTGGTCAGTTTGGGCCCAGCTCAGGGCCTGTTTGTGGGCCCACAGTTCACTGGTTTAGTTCAACAGTTCCAATAAGGGACAATTTCTGTAAAACTGCTCATAAAAGTGCATATTTTGGACTTATTTTGTGGCCCAATTGATCCCAAAGCTTCTAAAACTGTGTCTGGGTCCCACATACACACAACCACGGGCTTTTAGAATTTTCAGAGCTTGGCCCACCACTCGATCTTCTTGGGTATAATCACCTTCCAGGTCATGGATGGAAAATCATAAATTCAAATGAAACACGAAAAACACTATAGTAATGCGTACATTGAATTGACAGTGTTGGTGAAACACTGCTGTCTAGAATCTCCTTGAAGCAGATAATATTTGATAAAACATTAGTGGGAGGCAGAAGTCATTATTAGCATCCATGCCATTAATTACTTCTATAGATGCTTCCAGACCTCTCCACGATGGATGTATCTTATGTGAGAGTGTCCATTTTGATTCCAGAACTTGAGCTCTGCTTTCCAGTCATGCTACAGTATGATAAGATAGAATCTGGGTTCTGGAGAGAGTAGTGCATGCTAAAGAGAAGGAAATATTCAATGGGTGGGCTGATGTGCATTTTCCCATTTTCTGCTCCAGTTTTAGGTCTGTAGGTGCCAGGAAATATTATAATTATTCTTATCCTGCAGTTCATGATTGAATCTATTTCAGTTCATTGCCATTCATGTTTCCAATTAAAAAATGCATTCTTCTTCTTTCTGCTGAAGATTCCTATCCTGCTGTCATGTGTATGACTGGGCATATTTATTTGAGTTCAGTATCATCCATGTTTCTGATTTGGTATCTCTCGTTTAACTTGTTGATGAATTTTGAAAGTAACTAGGCAAATGCTTTGTGAATATTTATTTATTTATATTAATGGCAACTTCCATTGAGAAAAAAAGGCCTATATAGTATATGACACATGAATATCGCTGGACATGTTTTTGTAGCAAGTTTGCTACTATTTATGTTTTCTTCCCCCTCAGGGTTCAAGGCATTTGTATTCGAGGCATTTGCGTCCATTCCTGTTGAGGTATCAAACAAGACTAGATCAAGTGGCTGGCTACACTTCTGGTGAAATAGTAAGCTTCTTGAAAACTTTAGTACAACTTTAGTACGTTCCAGTAGTAACCTCAAACCCATGTTTGTGATCTATCACCACCTATTAACATCATCAAAGCCTTCTCCCAACTATTTTGGAGTCAGCTTCATGAATTTTGTTTCTCCATTCTGGTCTATCCTGGTTGCACTTCTTCAGATCTATCATATCATTACCATCATGTTGTATGCAAATGATGACCGTCTAATGTTTTCTTGGTTTTTTGTTTTTTCCTTTATATTGGTTGGTATTACAGCACTACTGAGCCTTTTAGGCTTCAGTATTCTCCTTAGATGAGGTCACCTATGGATGCATTTGTATATAGTCTGATTTTCTTGCAATTTTTATTGTTTTAGTTGGAAGTCTCCCTACGTCTTTCAATTCCTTGGTCCTAATCAACTCCCAGTGCTATTCAATTAAATTCATCTGCATACCAATTGATCAACCCTCAAAATGCTGACTTTTTATTTTCCTGAACTTTCAGTCCAAATTCCTCAGCGCACACCAGGCAGAAATTCAATTTATTACGGCTTTGCTTAGGAGGTTTGCAATGGCAGGTATGAAATGTTCCACTGTCCGCTGATCAGAACATATTTTCTCCCCGCTCAATTAGCTAGTTGATTGATTTTAACTATTTGTAGCTTATGCACATTTGTAGGCCCACAACTTGTGATTACTTCCATGCATGTATATTCTCATTTAACTATTCCTTCGTTTGGGAAGATGTGGCAAATTATATGAGAATTAGTTGTGAGAATCCATTTTAAAAAAAGCTGTGGGAATTACTTTTCTCATTTTCCAACAACAGTGACATGCAATACTGATCCTGTGATTTTTTTTGTTGAAAGCATATAGATCAACCTGCAGTAGATTGTTTTCTGACTGCAGAGAATCAGAATGCAGTGCTAGCAATATCTTACCACAGAGAATCCTCCCAAAAGGAAACAGGAGAAAGAAAAATCTAACAAACCCAATCAAATGATCGAAACTGAAAATCACTCTCCTCTCATGCATCACCCTTTTTTTATATTGTTAGGGTAGCAAAAAACTTATAAAAACGAATCCAAGGAACAGGAGGGGGCATTCCCAAGATGGGCTTTGTATGCCAAAGACAACACAGAAACTAAAGAACATACAAAAGCTTTGCAAATCAAACATTAGGACATCTTTTGAATACCTCTCCTAGCTAAAGCAACAGTCTTAGCTGTTCTCATGGTCTCCACCTCTGTACATTGGAGCATAGATTATAATTTCTTCTCAATCAGGATGTTTATTGCCTAGTACTTGTCTCTGAATATCTTGTTATCCTTTTTTCAATATAAATTCCATGTTTTTGTTTTGCTCTGTTACATGCACACCCAACACACTGCCAATGTCCCTATCCAACAGCCCAGGGATCAATCACTAGTTGTATCTGTAGATAGGGAGGTGTCTCACCACTGGGCTATGAGTGGATTGGGCAATGCATAAGTTCCATTTGATTTAAGCTTTTTCCCTTTTCCAAACATATGTTTAAATTTTAGGGGAAAACAAATATTTCGAAATCTATGTTGCAGTAGGGCTTTGAACATGAGGTGTTTATAAACGTATAAATGCTCATCTTAGCTTCACTATTTTTATCCTCTTAAAGATTATCCAGCACACAATCGTTGCAGCTAGAAATAAAAAAAAAAAAAAAAAAAAAAGTCACCTTATGTGGGACAGTTGCCTCTGGAATTTTCATATCTAAGCTTTGTGTGCACACATACTTGTAATGCATCATGAGGGTTATCATTGTGAGAAATAGGAGGGCATTGCATGTTCTTATGGTGCATATGCTTTTAAGAATCTGTATCATCTGTTTCCTTCTTCCAATGTAATAAAAGCATGTGCTTATGCTTCAGGAAGCCAAATGGTGAACGACGTGGTTCATCCGGTGCGCCCTCAGGGGCGTCCTGCGATTGAAAGCAGGAGGCAGGCTGAGCGCTTGGAATCTGACGACGATGATTGATCTCTGATCTCTTTTCAGGCAGGAGACAGGCACTGAACCATATTTTAAAGCAGGAAACTAGCACCGATCCATAGTTTAACTGCTTGATTGGATGTGGATGTGGATGTTGTGTTTCGGTGTTAGCCTATTCATATGTTTGCATGTGTATGTGTATATATGCTTTCAGTAAGCAGGTGGGTAGAGCTTGTTCATATTTTCCTGATGTGAGTGATATTTTGCGGTCCCATAACAATGTGTCGCAACTAAGAGTTACAACAGGGAGTTCTCATAATTTTTAGACAGATTGATCGGTTTCTAGACAGCAAATTACATCTGCAGAAACTGAGTGGTGACATTTGTTGATTGAAAGAGAAAAAGGAAAAAAAAAAAAAAAAAGAACCCCACAGACTGCTCAATTGGTAGAATGGAAGATAGCCATGGATAGTTAAGTTCCACATGAACCATACACATCAGGAAGACCTTATGTTCACTGTTGTCACAACGAATTTCCATCAGATCTATTTCTTGGCTTTTCAACCTTAATCCTATACTACTTTTAAATTAAGAGGAGAAAACATTTTATGATAGGATGCAACGTTAGAATGTTAGGGCCCCTCTTGGATTTGTATCAGGCCATAGAAAGAGTTGCAAATGGGCACCGGAAATGTCCAATTTTGAATAAAGGTGTGAAGACTATATTTGGATCAAGGAAATTGGGTGGTAGCCTATTTTTGGATCTGGATGCTAACAAATAGAATCCGAGGCATTTGGATCCAGATCTTCATATGTTCCGGCCCAAAGATCCTGATCCAAGATCATTAATGTTTATGGGCTCATTTTAGTTTTAATCATTTTACCATTCAGTAGCCCCACTTGTATATTTTAAAAAAATTTAATAAGAAGTATTTTGATGCATTCCGCATTTTATTTTTGGATCACCCGGAATCATATATATATATATATTTTATTTTTTTTCTTCTTCTTCAGTTGATGCTGAATCTGGATGTGACACAGGTTTATTTAAAAAACTTCATGGTCTATTAAAGTGACTTGTTGGGTAGATGGCCGTGGCTAACTTTGTGCTCGATGAATGCCATAGACCAACTGAAGTGGCAGAACTGCTTTTAAAGATTAAGGAGACTTCTTTCACATCAAACATGTATTTCACATTTATCTCAAATTCTCCCTTTTTTTCTCATCATATAGTGAGGAGCCCTCCATCTATCCACATGGGTTCCAACCTAGCATTACAAAGATAAGGAGACATGACTGTCACGGCCATGTTGATGGATAGTGGCAAGTTTGGTTCTTTGCATTTAGTATTGGAGTAGATAGGTGAGGCAAGGGTGCAATTGGGTAGTTAATGGATGTGGCCATGAGTAAAAAAAAAAAAAAAGGCATAAACAATACATGTGTAGGGGCCCGGGATGTTGAACTTGGAACACAACCAATTCAATACTCTCAAATTCAGGTTTCAGCTATCATCCCATTCTTCATTGATGTCCAAGCCACTACTCCAAAAGAACCCTAAAATACCCTCATAGCCCTCAATCCAAGAAAGGAAACTGATCTCTAAAGCCAAACCTTATTTCTTCTTACTTCATTTCCAGCCTCCACACAGAAATGGAAACTTCAAAAATGGAAGATGAAAAGAAATACCAGTGCACAATCGAGTTGAAGAGAATACAGCTTGTGGATAGGTATCAATTGTTGATGGTTTTATGATGGCATTAGAAGAAGAAGATGAAATGATCAATTTTGATTCTAAGACATTTGAAATTAGCTTGAAGGGTATGTGCACTGTTCCGAGATTTTTATTCTCTTAAGCTGGAAAATATGAGCATGCGAATGGTTAACACAGCAACAAGGTGACAAAGTACACTTACTTCTATTCTAATGTTTAATTGTTGCATATTCTCTATTCAATTTAAACATCATAAAATAAGTCGTGCTTGTTACTTCCAATCACACATCTTACCTGTCCCGGTGTTGATTTTTTCATGTAAGGCGTGGGTTTGCTCCCCATGTCGTGTTCGGATTTACCTAGTACAAGTGTATTGCAGAGTCATGCATACAATCAGGGGACTAGTCCCATAGGGATAACCTTGTAAAAAAAAATCATATTTTCTACCAAATCTATGAATCCATCAGATTAAGCTTTTTAAAATGGTACCGCAAATTTAAGCAAACTGAATCCATCACTTAAAAAAGGAAGTGGCACACAATCTATTACAGAAACATCCTACTGCCTTTGTATGGTTTCATATCGATATCCCTGCCCTTTGCCACCATTCTTTCATTTGCCAAAGCATTAATGCGTACCTGCATTCCTCCGGGATCAATTCATTCTTCATGAAAATTTCTACATGCTATTGGCCCCAAAGTCTTAAAACCGAAAACATTAGCATAGACAATCAGCTCACTGTGAACCTGTTTGCTTTGTTTACCTTTTTTTCTTCTTTTTACTGTAGTTGCTGCGTCTGATTTAGTCTTATTCTCAACAAAGCAAAATAACAGAAAAGGCAATGAGACTTCTCGAATAATCATTAACAAGAAAAAAGATTATTTATGTCAGAAATCATAATTAACATGGTAGGTAATAGGCACACCAAATCAGAATAAAATGTATAAGTAATCGGCCAAAAAAAAAAGGGTAAACTCTGCAGTAACAGCATGTACACAGACTATAAGGGGCTCCAGCTCTGACAATGATGTAAATATAGTACATGTGTACGGATAAAGGCCGGCCGGATTTTTCTTTTCTTTCCCAAAAAAGAGGAGGGTTAAAGCTCTAAATTAGTCACTAAAAGAAGATCAACTCACTCCAGTTAAGAACCAGATTCATGATAGCAGTTTGTATTCAGTTAGAACCAGATTCGTGCTTCCCATTTGAGCTAAAGAATTTGCCATTCGGACCAGAAACCGAGCTGCTTCCTCTTGAAGCATCAAGTACGTGACCCATGCCTTCATCAGCTGACTGGAAGCCTGATGTATTGGCATCATTGACTTCAACTGAAGATACCGCATCATGTTCATACAGTTGGTTCAGTTGTTCCTGTTTCAAAAACTGACCTTGTTAGTCACATCATCATGAATCTATATGAATTACTGAAGAGCTAAACTTATGTGGTGTTGGCCAGGCTACAGAGGCTTTTACGTGGAGTCAAAATTAGTTGCTTATGTTTGCAATTTTATACGAAAAATCTAAAACAGAAATGCATCTAACTTGGAGATTAATATTTACTTAAAAATGTAAAATTTTGAGAAAGTGATAGATTATTAAAGATAAAAGATGTAAACAGTACCAGCACTATTGACACAATGCCAAAATCCCAGATAGCAAGCAAGCAATAAAATGGACCATTTAGAAGTGCGTTTGAAACCAGAAAAAAAAAAGGGTGATAAGCGAACCACTATGGATGCATTTTCAGATGTTAGCTTCTGGCACTCTTCAGCAAGGCGCTGCAGCTCACTCCTGAGGCTCCGGTTCTCATTGTTCAATGTCTCCACCTTGGCTGCTAGCTCTTCACACTCAGCCTGGTGGAAACACAAAGAAAAACATAAGAGTTTTGTGAGTGCAAGATGTGGATCAGGAAAACAAGCAGGCACAAACAGTTTCTAAGTTTCTTGCATAAAAGTGTCCCTATAATAAATTCTTGTAAGAATTGACATCAAATAAAAATCAGAAGAGCAGCTGACCAATTAATTTTAAAGGCCACATTTAACATATGAAACAACCGGAATGGAGAAACCGAATTCATATAGCCGACACCAAAATAGTTGGGACAAGACTCTGGTGATGATGATGATGATGAAGAATTAACATATGCTATGAATCACATGACACATGCACTTTCTTTATAGTAAAAGTTACTCTTCTAAAAAAATGAAAATTTTCACTTCAAAAGCTTTGCTTCAGCATAACTTTATCTACTAAAATGTCAAATGAGATTTAAAAGAGAGAAAAATAGTGAATCCAACACCTTAAGGCACACTATCCAATGAATTTAAGGGCCGCATTTAATAATGAAACAATCGGAATGGAGAAACCGAATTCATATAGCCGACACCAACATAGTTGGGACAAGACTTTGGTGATGATGATGATGAATTAACATATGCTATGAATCACATGACACATGCATTTTCTTTATAGTAAAAGTTACTCTTCCAAAAAAATGTAATTATTTACTTCAAAAAACTTTGCTTCAGCAGAAGTTTATCTGCTAAAATGTCAAAGGAGATTTAAAAGAGAGAAAAATAGTGAATCCAACACCTTAAGGCACACTATCCAATGAATTTAAGGGCTACACTTATTGAAGCTATGAATCAAAATGACACCACAACCATAGTCATATCAAAATGGTAAATGATGACTTCATTGGAGTTTTTCGTTCTTTCTTTCTTTTCTCATGTCTATGTCCTGGGTTTTTGTGAATAAGTTCCACTTTTCTGTTCCTCTTAGGCAGACCTATTTTACCAACGTGCTCTAAAAGTGAATAGTGAATCAACCACTTAGAGCCTCACTTAAGCTATGAATGACACATGACATCCCACTACAAACCATATCATATTGAAAGCAAATGATGACATTCTTACGAAGTGTTTGGAAGTAGTGAAAACACAAAGGAGAATACATTTCACTTCAGACTAGGCATTTCACCCAACTAGCATCCCTATATCGTCCGGAAATGGACAAAAAGTTTTTCTCCTAAAACATTAGTGATAACACACTTTTTTTATAGCTGAAAAGTTCTCTTTCTGAAAAGTGCAAGTTTGTCCTTTTAAGAAGCTTGGCTTTATCAAAATCTTATCTACTAAATGCAAAAAGAGATTAAAATGAATAGTGAATCCACCACTTAAGGAACGTTAGAAAACTCCCATGGATTCCACAATGGCGTGCTTTTTCCATGGACATCAAGTCTGTAGAATCTGCTATATTTTTCTTTTTTCCTTTTTATTGCAGTGAGAAGGGAGAATGCACACTTTCCTTGGAAAAAGTCACAAGTTCAGCTCCCTTCCTTCAGACTTCAAAATCCTCAAGATTGTGGGTTTTTTTATGATAATTTCTCATATATATATTTTTTTACACCAAACCTTGGATTAGCATGTCCACCCCTTAAAGTTTCAATAATGATTACACCAGTAGGTATTTATCATAACATAAAACTATTATAGGATATTTTAAAGTATAGAAATTTGATGACATTGAATGTTCAGGTGGATCTAAAGAGGGGAAGAAGGGTATCTATAACTTGAAAAGTCGAGAGAGAACCCCAGGCTTCTATTATTATTATTATTAAGGCACATTCTAACAGAATGTGTAGGTCCCTTGAGAGTCATATAGATCCCATATGCCTGAATCATTGTTTAGTTAAAATTGTAGAACCAATTAATTTTTATTTATTCCATTCTATGATGCGCGGATACTTCAAAATGGGCAATGTATTGTGTCATATGGTATCCGATACTTCACTTTTTATGTGAAATCCGTGTCCCTGTCGTATCCATTGTGTCCCCATCGTATCCATGCCGTATTTGGGCATCATAGATTCAATTACAAATTTTGGAATAGACCATCAGCAACAAATCATTACAATACTTTGAATCATAGCAATGTGGGCCATGCTTGTACAAATTGATGATTCACAGTAGCATCAACTTGAATTTAATATGGGTTTTGTGCTCCCTCTGTAGGGTCCACCTAGATGCATGGTAATCATGGGTGATAAGGGGATGGAAACTTCTCATGGACTATAATTGGACAAAATGATTTACATCCCCTGTGCCTTTCTTGCTTATTTAAATCTACTGTATAGTAGATCAGATCAGCTATTGTGTTTTCTCTTTTACTGTAGTGTCCTTTTGGAGGATAAGGAATCAATCTCTCTGGTAAAGGTTATTGTTTAGTTGGTAGCTGGGCCCGTGTTCCCAGCACCTTGAGGAATGTGTTTGGTTAGAGTGAATACAATCTGTTTAGTCTTTGAATAGGTTTGTATGGCCCATGATTGAAAAAGTTAATTTTGATTATTTGGTGGTTTTTGGAGATTGTATGTCAAGTATAAGGTTTTGTAACTTATCGAGAACCTACTACTGGAAACGAGGGCAACAGATTCTTGTTTTTCAACTATTGGCAACCAAATGTAAGTGGAAAATCAATTCATGAGAATAACAACAATTGCCAACCAATTGTATGCTACCTTTGGTAGCCTGTTTAATGAACTGATGAAAAAGTGTTGAATGGCCACTGTCAATGCATGGCATTCCTACTGGAGAGAGTAGAGTGTTAATAGTTCTTTCTTCCATGTATAATTGGTCAGGACAGTCGATCTATTTCTGCACACCATGCATCTCCTACTCTCCATGTCATTGATTCTAAGTTACAAAACACGAGTCGTATGCCTTCTATTTTTTACTCTCTTTCAGGAAGTAAATCCTCAGGGTGAGTCACTAAGGTGCTCTTATTCCAACTAAGGGTAAGCTATGATGCGCAGATACCCATAAAAGAACAGAAACAGAAACAGGTATGGGGATCAGGGATACACCTCCATAACATTTGAAAATTTTGAATATACGACTATCATAACTCTATGACTAAACTTTGATTCAAGCTAATATTTTATAGAACATATTACTTTCCTTTTCTATAACACAATCATCATCATCAACATAGATTCATCCCATCAACATGGGCTCAGCCGAAATTATCATTATTTACTTCCCTTTCTAGCATTTTGTGTTGTTAAAAAAAAGAAGAGAAGTAACAGAATTTTATTAAACAATGAACTTAGCAGAGTATGGTACACTACTTTGAGTATCATTGTAGTTTCTAATACCAGTACTAGTACCTTTTGGATATGGAAATGTTAGGCATATACAAATATTCAGGAATATCATAGAAGGTAAGGAACTGCACATGTTAGTTTTTCTAGATTGAAGTTCCCTTGATGATTTTTTGTCATTACTGCCCAATCTTCTTCTTTTTTTTTGTGATTTTCTTAAAATATTTTCTCAATGGCCACTGTTGATAAACATCTGTAGGTGGGGTTCTGTGAATTTGCAGAAGCAGTGTGGACATGGTTGGTTACTGTTTCAATATGTTTTCTAAATTGGCATATTTTTTTAGAAGATAACATATATACCAATTAAAATAAAATGCAGCTACAAGACAAAATCAAATCACATAAAATACTTGCATCACCCAAAGTATGGTTGAAACCAACCCTTCAGCAGAATGGATGATATATTACACAAAATCAGTTTTTGACTATTTCAATTTTCTTTTTTCACCAGAATTATTTTGTGAACTTCTCCATTAAATTCTTCAATCTGACAATAACTAAAGCAATGTTTTTTTATTCGTATCAACAAGATGTGTGGGTACCATAGACGAAATGGTTGTGCATGAATAAAAGAAAATTCAGAAATCTACAGCATATTTTTTATGCTAAAGATTGCTTTTGGTGTTATCCTATGGGATTATGTTGCAGACCATCTTCAGGCTATTTTAAAGGGAGTTGGCAATAAGTGGGACAGTGGGGGCAGGTGGAGATGAAAGGTCAGGAGAAAAAAAAATTGTATTTATCTGCAGAGATTCCAAATAAAGAGAAAGACACTGATTAGAAGCATGAAATGATATGCAGACCTGTTTGCGTAATCTTGACCTCCTTGCTGATTCCCTATTCGACTGCTTCCTTCTCTGTCTCTTTAGTTCACGTTCATCCTATGAAAGAACAAGATGAAGGTGGTCAGCAAAACTAAAATAATATATTGAAGGGCAACTCCAACAACAAGAACAACAATGATAGTAGTAATAATAAAATCAACAAAAACAACAATAATAATATTATGATTATGATTAATGATGATGATGAAGATGATGGTTTCAAGTTGATTTCTAGATGGGGCAACACCACTCAGTTGAGAGGATGAAACTTTAACATCTTCTCCCTAGTTTTTGAGATATTCCTTATGAGTGTGCATTCAGAACATAGATGGCAACCTACCCTGTTCAGCCTGTTCTTAAAAACATTCTCCAAAGTTAAGCTCATAAATTTCATTTCATAACTTTTCTTTAAGAAGAATAACTTTTATTGTTCTTTAAACATGTTATTGTTTTATGAAAATGAATAAAATGCTGTTACAATAGCAAAAAAAGACGCATTAGCACCCTTGGAAAGAACAAGTGGGGGAGACGTGTGAAATGAGAAGCAATTTAATAAGTCAACTAAAATTTTATTTTGACTGTCATTATGGAGCTAGGAGAGCTGATTTTGACAGTCCATTATTCTCAGACAGCTGGAAACACCTACGAGAGCTGATTTTGTGTAGATGGCAGATCTGCAAAGCCCGACAGTGTATAGAGCTGTAGAGGATCCCGATGGAACATTGGAAGACCAAAAAAAAACTTAAACTTAAAAAGCATGCCTTGTATGGGGGCCCAGTTGGCCAACTATCAATTTAATCAAATCATAATAACTTTTAATTTTAGGGCCTCAAAGTTTAATGTTTTTGGGATGTGAATCTTTTATGGACATTACATCCAACTATAAATGATGTCTGGATCAATATCAAATAATGATGTCTGCCAATCCATGGGGGTTGATCTGTGTGTGAGGGTTTGGATTGATCACTGTAGGTTCCTAAATATCAGAATTTGTTGTTAATATTGTTTCTGCATGAGAGCTGTTGGTGTCAAGCACACGCTTCTTTGCTAGTCCATGCTCAATGGATAACCGACACTTTTATATTATTCAAAGTGGATAGGAAATTTATATAAAGATATAAAGGGCAATCCTCATGCTGAAACAGCAAGAAGCACCATATAATGGGGCGCCTGCGATCAATCCCAATTCCCAACTTGATATTGATCCAACCATCATCTCACAATAAAAGATGCGATTAAAAAGTCATTTAACTTTGAGGCCCTAAAATCAAGAGTAAGGATGATCTAATTAAAATGATGTTTGGTCAAACCCTAATTACACCAAACCCTTCTTGTTCCCTCTACTCTTACTACCGCCGGCAACAACATGGAGGAGGAGGAGGAGGTTGAAAAAAATTAAAAATGAAGAAGAATAATATTTTGAAAAAAATTGAAATAAAAAGAAGGTTTAAAGCAAATAAAAATCATGACAGTACATACGTACTTGCATCCATTGATGTTCAGGCATAACTCCTTCACGACCAACCATTGGACCTGGAACAATTGCTTGTGAGACTCCGGGTGCATTAGGTCTTGCCTTTATGGGTACAGATCCAACAGGAGCTGTGTTGTTCCAGAGATCCATCCCAATATTCAAATTAGTTGTGGGCACAGTAACTGCAGGCTTCCCTGGCACTGTAATTGGAAGTTTCGCAGCTGGTTGTCCCCGAGCACTGAAGGATGACTCAAGAGCGGAACCACTGTAATGAACAGTATTATTATGTTGTGCATTTGCTCCTGCACAAGTAATAAAACAAATATAAAAGGCTTGCATATTAGAAGTAAATAAATAAACTATCAGATGAGGATAATACCATCAGCAATCATCTGGTCAAAACTCTTCTTTCTAGCTGCTGAAAATTCCTGGAAAGAAAAGCATGGACATACACCCATCATCAATTTCACTATGACATAATGAATATAAATGAAGTATATGGTTAATGAAAACAAGATGAAGGCAAACTCATACTTGATGGTTGTTGTTCTCATCACTTGCATCTGATGAACCCTCGCTTCCACTTTCACCACTGTTTTCAGGCAGTAAAGTGAAAGTGTTGTAAAGCAGAACACAAGATATACAAGATTAAAGAGAGAAGCTCAAATCATCTTTAAGTTAATGATACAAATTTTTTATTTGAAAAAAAAGGGAAAGTGGATATGGATAAATTTGAAGGTAGTACACTGCACACCTCTGTGAGGCACCATCATTTGCAGAACCAGATGCTGCCTTTCCACCATCACCAGATTTTCCACTAGCTAAACCTGTATTTCCTGAACTCCCCTTGGACTTCACTAGACCCTTATCTTTTACATCTGATGATTTACCTTCTGTTTCAGTGGCTGTCATTATCATGCCCTGGGCCTATATAAGAGAGTAAAGAAGATAATGTCACTTACAAAAATAAGGATTTAAAAGCATCTTAAGACAGGCATATGGATTCATTCCATCTGTTACCTTCAGTACTTGGCTAAAAGAATTCAATGATGGCAACATCAATGATGATAGTCGGCAATTGCAAATAAAAAATTTCAATGATGGCAATGGCAACAAAGATAACACTCAGACATACCTTTGTGACAAAATTGCCAGGAAAAAGGATAGAAAGAACTTCTTTCATACATGAAATTGGAAAGGAGATCAATTCAGTATGTAAATGTTAAGTTACAAAAAGAAAGTCAATTACCGCAGCCATGGGTGGATGGCCATAAATTCCACCATGAGGATACATGGCAGGGTATGGAAGTGGGGTCCCATATGGTGGCATTAAATGCTGAAACCGCCAACAAATAGAAATCAGAAAAAAAATGATCCTTTTCAACACATGACATTATCAAAGAACTACTGATTACTGAAGCAGGTGCTGTTAATTTCAACAAGGTTATTACCTGGCCACCCCAGAGATAGGGATGCGGAGGTGGAGAAGAAGCAACAGTCGAGGGGAAAAAGGGTGGCGGAGTACTAGCCCCAGCACCATAGTAAGTCTGTCAAAACTCAAAAGTAACGTCCACTGAGTAAACTATTAAACTAATTCAACTGCACAATCTTCACATTCATCAAACTACATTTTGGAACAAGAAACAAGGACATCATACTGAAGATAAACCTGCATTGGTGATGCCCAATCAGGATATGATGGCGTGGTTGGTAATTCCTGTTCATTGTAAATAGAAAATCAGCATCCATGCAATAAGGTGAAATATATAAAACAGAAATATGCACAGACCTGAGTTGCAGTTGCAGGTTTTGTAGGCTTAGAAGGTGTGTTCTCTTCTCCAGACCCCATTTAACTCTGTATCCGTATAATGAGTACTTCAAACTTAAATTAGATCTTTTAACAGAAGTCCTGAAGTATCAATAAGTTTAGAAGATTGCTTTTAATTAGAAGCACTGTAACTAAAATACCATTTTAAAAAAACATACTATAACTAAAATGCTCAATATTCATCAGATGATAATTATTACAAGTTCAAATTTCAGCACCCTAAAGTCTAACAAAAACCCAAGTAAACGCGATTTCAAGCATTACACAAAATTAAAGAGACTGTTTGTCAATTGGTTGCACACACCATAAGACCATGTACATGTAAAAATCTCTTATATGCCATTCTTCGAGTACAACTAGTTCTTTGATATTCAAATCAAGCACAACTGCAAAATTAACCCTAGATAAAAGTAACAAACTTAAGTTATTGCATTGATCCACAAGAAAGGAAAAGGCATTCAGTATGATGCATTGTGTGCATAATGCCCAGTTTTACGCTTAACCGTTTTTTTCTTCCTTCCTTTCTTGCCAATAGAATTCCAGATACATGACTGCAAAGGCCAGCTTCATAGGTAAAAGGCCAATCATGGCATCTTTCTTTGAATTCAGAAAATAAGTCATTACTAAATCATCAGAGGCATCATACAATGCAAAAACAAATGAAATACCAGAAAGGTGGTCCAACAACAACAACAAGAAGAGCCATTTAAAAACTAAAATAGTCACTTAAAAACTAAAAACCAAATAATAATAATAATAACAATAATGCACAAGAGCCACTTAAAAACTAAAAACTCTAGAGTCTAGCCAACCAGTGGAAAATAGTCAGCACCCTTAGTTTATATCTTTCTAAATCAATCTTGAAGGTTCTCGCTCCTCATTCCACTGCCCCATCATACTTGCTCCGTGGTTTGGAGAGGTCTTGCTCCCATCCAATGTTGAAGTTTTTTTGCTGGCAGTAGCAGGGAAGATATCTACAACAAATGATATTGGGAAAAAGAGCATCGACTCATCGTTTTCTCAAATGTGCGCCCACTTTGCAGTAATGAAGTCAAGGCGGTCAACCCCCTCCTCATTCATTTCTCTTGTTCTTATTCCAGTCGGAGTCAGGCTCTTTTCTTTATGGTGCAACATGGTGCTTCACTGAGATTTTGACCGATTTGATTTCAGCTTGTGGTAATGGTTATTCTGTGGAAGTTAACATTTGAGGCAGTTCCCTGCCCCTGGTCACTGTGGGGTGAGGAATGACAAGAGTTTTTAAAATTAAGGAAAGATCTTGGCTAGAGGTGGTGAAGCTTATCAGAGTTAGCGTGGGTAAATGGGCCTTGGGAAAGAAGGAACTTCAGAATGTCGCCATTTTAGACTTAATGAGAAATTGGGCCGCTTGTTTGTTTGGCCCAGATAAGAGGGAAAGAAAATTGATTTCATGGTACCCTCCACCTTCAAATTACCTTAAATCCAATATGGATGGTTCTTCTAAAGGAAAGCAAGGTATGGTTGGTATTGGAGATGTTTTGTTGGATGATAAAGTTGTTATTTGAAAGCTATTCTCAGGGCCAAGGGAAAATACTGGACTCCAATGCAGAAGCAGTTATGGTTATTATAGAGGGGATCTTTGAGGAATCTTGTTCTAGTTCTCAGCAGAGAGTGATTCCAAGAATGCTATTTCTTGGGGATCCAAGGGTGAGAATTGTCCATTCACCCAGCAGTTTAAGGATCTCACAACTACATGCATGTTCAATTTTGACAAACCAGGAGAGAGAGAGCGCGCGAGAGAGAGAGAGAGCAGAAAGGAAGCAAACAACTTGGGCGGACACTTCTGCAAAGCCAAGTGCGGATAGATTGGCTATTTTCATTGGACAGTTGGTGTAACTTTGTTGCAGTGGCAGTTTGAGTTTTTATGATGCTTCTTGTGGTAGATGCCTCCTATACTTCTTCAATGGTCTATCTCGTTGTAGACTCTCAATACTTTCTATTTACTAAGATTGTCACCTTTGCCAATCCAAAATAAATAAATAAATGTGAAAAAAGCGATATTCATAATTTTGCAACCAAATCCCAAATCTTTTTTTTTTTTAACCCAGTGTATCTCCCGCCCAGCCCAACCCAACCAAATCCAAATCTCCTCAAATATGAAAGGACCACCATCTTTTCTCACTCTTTTTTTATTTTTATATACCACATGTAGTACGCGTGAAGTCTGCATAGGGCCTGTGTGTGTGTGTGTGATGCTACTTGGATCTCATGTGGCATTGCATGCAGATCTTGCTTAATTATTTCTCCGTTGATTCCTTGCCTTGGTTTTTGGCAGGTTTGAGAAAAGATTTTGGCTGTGGAAAGCTTAGCTCTCTTCCTGTTGTGATCCGGGATAAGTCGAAAAGTATCCTTGCAACATTGATTGTTACCAACCAGAGGTGAAAAGGCAAGAAGAGGCTCAAGCTGTTGGGAACAAGAATGCAACAGAAAATGGAAAATATGGGTGAGTTCTCTCTAACCCAAGGGGAATCATGAAGACCCGATCATCACAGTGGCCTACACTTGCTTGGACTATTTGAGGAGGTCCAATAGACCTAAGAAGTGTGGGTATGCTATTATTAGCCTAATTTTATTAATTTATTTAGGGCTTTGATTATCAATAGAAAATAGATGGGGAAGTCTTCAATGATGATTATAAGTTATAGCAACAGTTTAGGACTCTAGATCATTGTTGGCCCTATTGGGTTGTTTGGAAACGCTGATGTAATCAATAGTAGGAGCATGCTGCCTGTGTTTTTGTTCAGCTTTGAGTTTACTACAAACTTTGGGGCTTTTCCCTTTTGTATCTTCCATATGTTGGGCCTATGATCTACTAGTGTAGTTCCAACTTCCAAGAGATTCAGCCTCCCATCATGAAATCCATCGTCAAAGATATCATCAAATGATCTCCATTGTCAAAGATTTGGTCAAATCTATTATGAGAGCTATCCACATAAGCTTAATAATGTTATCCTGAAGATATGTCGATGCAATATTCACATGAAATCTTTTTCTTTTTTTTTTTGTATTTCCATTTTGCATGAAATTATTAATTCTTCACTTTAGATGGTTTTGCATCGTCAAAAGTATTTTTTATTGCATGTCTTTTAGTTGTGCATTGTCAAAACATCTTTGGAGAGTAATAATTTGTTTAGAAGAAATAGGACAAATCGTTAACGGCTGCATGTAGCGAACCAAATAATCTTAAGAGAGATTGGACTGTCATTAATGTGTTTGAGAGAACCCTGAGTGGAGGGTGAAGTTTGGCACCTGAATTCTAGCTCATGGGATAATAGTTTCAAGTAGTTTAGTTTGGGAGTTCTGAATTCTGATGCTTTCATGAATCAATTGCATTTTTGTTGGTTTTGTGATTCGCTTTCTCCTCCTACTCCAGTTGAGGGTCATGGGAGAGTGACATTGTTGAATTATTTGATTTCTTATCTCCTCCTGTCTTGAAGTCCAGGTTAGGTCAGGCTACATCAGTTACATCATCCTCCATTAATCCTATGCAATTTCTATGTAGGTTGGCAATTATTTGATCTTCTCTCAAGTACTTATTTGAATGGAGGAACTTGACCAAAGATTTGGGCTGCAAACTCTAGTTATCTACTTTATAATTTTCCAGTCTTTCATCGCTACCTTGCTGATTCAACTCAATTGCAACAAGAAAAAGTTCTATCATCCCATTTGATCAATCCTAAACACTTATTTGTCATGCAACTCTCTGAGCTAATTCAGATAGACTCAATCTACATCATTGAATCAAACACAATTGCAATATAATAATAATAATAAATAAATAAAAAGGTCATACCCATTCAAACTATAATTAACAAATTACTCCTTTAAATTTCACCCACATTGCTTTATAAAAAAGAAAAAATTAAAAAAATAAATAAATAGAGATGGTTTCAAATAAATCCCACTCTCAACCCATACTAATCAAAACTTAACCTCAAACCTAAATTAAAACCCTAGTAAATCCCCACTCAAATTCCCTCTTCCCCGAGTATTAGAAAACGCGGAAAAAAATCATATCAAGTTCAATATGATTCCAATTTTTCAAAATCGCATCGATCCAGCCATAGATCTAAACCCACCCTAAACAACTAAAACAATCAATCAACAATAATAAAACCAAATCGCAACAGCAAATCTCATAAACCACGTAAAATAAAATAAAATAAAAATCAAAAATCAAAACCATTGACAAATTCACACAATCATCAGCAATTTGAAACATGCTAGAGGAGAGAAGGAAGAGAGACCTCTGACTTTCACATGGTTTTAAAGAGAGACGCGTCGTCGTCGTCGTCGTCGTTTTATGGGAAAATATGATCAGATCTGTACGGTCGAGGAGTAAATGAAGAAGAAAGGGCAGCTAAGCAGACCCAACACACACAGGGGAAAAACGCTTTCGCTCTCTCTCTCTCTACATACGTGTCTGGTATCCTCCACGTTTCAGCTCGCTGTCCTCTTCCTATAGGAAGAGCAGCTGTTCCGTTTGGTTAGGGTTTCGATTGTTGCAACGTGGCGGGAGGTGGAGATTTACAGCTGGCGGTGTATTATTGGTGGGTATAGAAAGAGGAAAGTGGGGCCGGATGAGATTTGTTTTGAATACCGCGTTATCGCTAGACGCTGGTGGAGATGGGCGGTTTGCTTTTTTTAATATGTGATATGTGATGACATTGTGACTTGCCTGGGTGGGAGTCTAGTTGGACACGTTTGGCTCTTCTGATTGGAAGTTGCCAGCTAGGCCTGCTGGATGTTCCTTTCTTTGCCCCCTCTCCCTCTTGTTGAAGGATTGTTAAGGTTTGGTTAATGATTTATTAAGGTAGACAAGGAAGGGATCAGGGTTACAAGTAGAGTCAAGCTAGCACCAAGCTCAGATTCTGAAAACTCCTATTATCAGCTATATTATGGTATAATCTAATCAGTCAAAAACATAGGTTTTAGGTTGATTTATAGTGCATTATACAATATGTCATTTTCTTAAAAACAGCTTTCATGTTAAATTGATAAGGATATGGTGTACAAAATAATCTTTAGTATAAAAATCTTCAAAATATAAGTATACACAAGTATTTGGCTTAAAATCTCCATGTGAATTTATGGGCAACCATGATCATTACCGTGATTACCAACAATATATAATAGGTTCCAATATGTTTTTCAATATTGTATTGGTCCCATTGTGATTATAAATAGTAGTGAGTTCAATCGTGATTGCCAACACTTGCTAAGCCCAACAATGACTGCTGACAGGCCGTCTTGGCTAATAAAAATAGATAGGTCTCACAATTATCATACGAGCCGGCCCAACTTTTACCTAATCCACACTTAAAATGTTAATTGACACTTGTCTTTGAAAAACTTTTTTTCACCATTCATTTTGGGAAAACTATTAACCGGACCGTGTTTCATGATTTTTTACTTTTGAAAACCGTAACCAAACTATAAAAAACCGTTAAAAATTGAACCGCGGTAACGATTTTGTTACTGTTAATTGTCATTTAAATTTTTTTTGGAAATTTTGTTATTTACCAATCAAACTTACTATGAAAAAAAATAATAGTTGGAGAATGGCATAATATGTAACGGTCATAATTTTTTTTTTTTTTCATTTAGGTCCTTAAGTATTTTTCTTATTAACAAAACGGTTTGGTTAACCGTATGTTTTGAGAATATGGTTAACCTAAACGGTTGAGAATACGGTCAACCTTAACGGTCTGGTTCGGTTAGTAACCGTGAGTCGAAACAAAAATCATAATCAAACTGTAAAGCACGATTTTTCAATTTCAATAACCATAACTAAATCGTAAAACACGGTTATTAACCATAGTTCGATTCGACTCGATTATGCGATTTTTCAAAAAAATTTTACACCCTCCATGGTAGGCCTATAAAGCAAGAACCCTCCCCAGTAGGCCTATAAAGCAAGAAACCTCCAAAGTGGTTCTCTTAAAAAAATAAATTTAATTGTTCCTAATTCTTATTTTACTTTTATAATTATAATTTTTTTACTGAGTTTAATGGATGGTACGGTAATGTACGTATAGGTGGGCTCAGCGATCGCCCCGGTCGTGTAAAACGCCATTCGCAGTGATTCGGGAAAACTGTGATTCGTCGTGTTTCATAACAGGTGGCACTTCTCAACGAAAATCATCATCATCAATCTCTCTTTATATAAGCTTCATTTCAATTTCATACATTCATCAAAGATTCAACAACAAACAAAAACAAGAAACACAAATCACAAGCACCAGAAAAACACTAATTGTTTCTGCAAGCAATGAAATCTGTCAAAGCAACCAAAGGCATCGCCTTTTCCGGATCGAACCCCATCAGCTGCTCCTTCGCCTCCTTCCTCAGCTCCTCCGCCAGCTCCCTCGATCCCTCCAACCCCAACATCTTCGGATAAGTCACCTTCTCCGCCGCCACGTCCTTCCCCGCCGTCTTCCCCAGCTCCGTCGACGACTTCGTCACATCCAATATATCATCCACCACCTGAAACAGCAGCCCTATACACCTCGCAAACCTCCTCAGCCGCCCTATCTCCTCCTCCGTCCCGCCACCCAGCATTCCCCCCGCCACCACCGCCCCCTCCAGCAGCGCCGCCGTCTTGTGCAAGTGAATATACTCCAGCCGCTCCAGACCCACTTCACCCGAACGCTCAGAGCACACGTCGACTATCTGCCCTGCCACCAGCCCGTCCCGTCCGGCAGCCCGAGCCAGCTCTCCGACTGCCCGGGCCACGCGGTAGGGTGGCGCGCCGGGCGTAGCCGCAGCCACGTGCTCGAAGGCGAGGAGCAGCATGACGTCGCCGGAGAGGACGGCGGCGGTCTCGCCGAAGGCCTTGTGGGCGGTGGGCTTCCTGCGGCGGAGGTCGTCGTCGTCCATGTAGGGGAGGTCGTCGTGCATGAGCGACATGGTGTGGATCATCTCCGCCGCGCAGGCGGAGGGCATGGCCGTGGCCTCGTTGCCGCCGACGAGCTCGCAGGCGGCGATGCAGAGGAGCGGCCGTACGCGCTTGCCGCCGGCGAAGAGGGAGTAGCGCATGGGCTCGTACAGGGCCTCCGGCGAGCGGAGGGGGACGGCCTCTTCTAAGGCACTGTTGACGGAATTGCCCTTCTTTCGCATGTAGGTTTTGAGATCAAAGGGAGGGCTAGTTTTGGAATAGGAAGAATCATTTTCCTTTTCTCCTTGCATCACATGTGCTTTTGCAGTGAAGAAAGGGGTCTTTAGTGCCCTTTTCTTTACTATAATCCCTGAGAGAAACTTGGGCTGATAGAGTTGTGTTGGTAATCTCCATCTCCATTGATTAAAGTTGGAATGGGTTGTAGATTTCACCTCCTTTGAATGAGTAAATGTGGAGCAGGTTTGAGGAACCAGGGTACAAGCTAGATGCACTGAAGAACTCATTGACAATCTTTTGACTCTATTGTTTTCAGATGGATGAAACTGGCATGGATGCAGGACTTTCTATGTGTAGGGGTGTCTCATTTTCACGTTTCTCTAGAAGAGTGGCAGTGTCTATTTTTAAACCACCTTTTGTTTTCTCCTTCCATGTGTTTTCCATGTTTGATGTTGTTATCAAGTTGAGTTTTTAGATTGTTGGGTGGGTGAGGATCAAGATGCGATTGAGATTTAGTGGCTGCACATGAGAATTGTGACTGATTTCATGACTGACTTACACTTGAAGAGTGTGATTAGATTGCACAATTAGATGACATTAATCAAGTGATCAAGGCGGTATCAATGCGATGTGGGGGTAATGATTGTATGAAAATGATTTTGTGAATCTAGCTATGGAGCCCACCTAGGTGCATGAATAAAATCATGGGAGTGGAGAGGCCAGTTAACATCAATGTAATCCCTTGATTATAGATGTCAGTGGTCACCATGTGGAAAAAGTCCCGATCTGGTGAGGCTTTGCCCCACAAGGTCATATCTCTCAAGCAATCTCAACCCTTAGTTCCACTCTTGACTATCATTCCCACGTCTAAAAAATAGGGTTGCATCAGTACGTTAACAACAAATGTAAAACCTTTGCCACTGCTACTATATATATTCTAAGATACCCCATTAATATGTATAATCTATATCTTATGTTATCTAAAATATATAAGTAGTAAACAACTTATTAAGAATGGAAAACTCTCCATATGAGCCCATCTTGCCTTGCCCCATTTTGGGTGTTCGCACATGGGATTAAATTTGACTAATTCAATCCATTAATACACATATCCCTTTAGTTTCACCATGATCCTAATTTTACAAAAATTTCAAAAAATTAACCACCATTGAATTTTATCATAATAAACTTGTAAGATATATAACTATAGCGTTTCAAGAAATTAAAACGAAAGGTCAAATTCACCTCCACATCTTTTTATTGATGTGTCCCACTTGATTGTGACAATACAATGAGGTGCCCCCCACTAAATTGGACACTTTGGACAAAAACTTTCCGGCATTTTCTACCAACTCTCATTGGAGCCGGTACTAGGGTCTAGGGATATGCTCTTTGGACTAAATAGTTCATGGTCATAGTAATCTTAATTACAACCTTGGACCTCTCAATTTCTTATATATACAACAGTTTGTATTTTAAATTTTACATGTTAGGATTAACCCCACAGTCCCAGGCCTTGCACGAGGTTTGTACTGGTGAAATATAAATATAAAACAGTGCAAATGGGGGTGGCTTAAAAAAATGCTAAAAAGATCAGATGTCACTAATTTAGGATAAAATGCTACAAGCACTCATGTTGTTGTCACATAAAACCATTTTAAAATACTGTAAGCAAAAGTAAACCCCGCGAATTTGATGGTTAGAAGCATCAAGCATGTGAAGGAGAGAGTGTACAGTGCCTTCCACGATTCATATGAACATTTATACTTTTTTGAAATTTCTCCCTTTTTTTTTAAGTCCTTTATGTTGTATTACACATTATTCTTGAGGATTTTACAGAAAAAATCCTGAAATTTAGTCATTCCTCGCAAAGGGCCCTCAAAGATTGTACAGAACAAATTCGGTCTTCCCGCCACGGTAGTGTCACTCCTTGCATATCGGTGGAAAAAGTGCGAATACAAGTTTTCCGCCATTCTTTCTAATGGAAAAGCTGAGAATAAAAGTTTTTCGCCGTTCTTATTGGTGGAAAAAGTGCTGAATACAAGTTTTATGGCATTCATATTGATGGAAAAGCTATGAATACTACAAGTTTTCTACGGTTCATGAGAGCGAAAAGGCTACAAATACAAGTTTTCTCCTTTTAATTAGTTCGAAAAAGCTGCGTCCAAACCTACAAAATACATATTTACCTTGCTGAGCAACCTTTCTCTTTCGTTTTCTCATAGATGGGTTTATGGGTTGAGGGTAAGCTTTACATGATAATGTACTAGTATAAGATTGTTATTGGACGCATTCTTCCATGTTATGTCTGCTATTTTTTTTTTCTTTCATCATCTCTTTCACTTTTCAAGATAAATCTTGAGAATATGAAAAAGGGAAAGAAAGAAATAGTAGTCAGCCAATAAGTAATGTTTTTATAAAGCATATGATATTGTTTTCCTAATGTGATTGGGAGAAAATGGAGTGCGTGAAATAGAGAAATAGGTGGGAGAAGAGGAAAAAAATAAGAGGAAGAAGAGTATTTTATGAAAACCACGTAGTGTGACGCTAGCGTTGCTCCGGACGCTAGGAGTCACGCTAACGTTGCTCCCTTCAGCATTAAAAAAAATAAAGGAAGAGGTTAGGACCTTGTTTGTGCTATGCAATATTCGGGGACTCTTCGTGAGGAATTGCCAAATTTTGAGACTTTTCCCATAAAATCCTCCACATTCTTTTAGTCCTCCCATTTATATTTAATCAAGAAACTAGAAGCAACCACTGTTGGAAATATAAGTGATATTTTAAAAATACCGTGATATATAACTGAAATGGTATTTTCATGATAATGCTATGATATTTTCAAAATATTGTCAGCAAACGAAAACATTGCAAAAAACCATAAGAAATTTAGAAAAAAAAAAGGAAGAATCAGGAAAAAATCAAGAATAGTTTTAGCAATGTTCATATTTATTTCATTTATGAAATATAAAAAATTATTTTATTAAAATCCAGACATTTTCCCACTCAATGCCATGCAGACCTTGTTAATAACAAGGTATCACTAAATGCTCGGCATAACACTTTGAACTCGCGATCTATAATTCAGATACCATGTTAATAATCAATTACACTAAAAATTCGAACTATTTGTGAATGGCTTAATAATTTATATCAACATACAGTATCCAAAAGTAGGGGTGCACAAAAAATTCATCGATCCATAAGACCGATCTGATTTGTGGATTTTTAACTTATCCAAAGGTAAACAGATTGGTGACAGATTGAAAATCATGTAATCCGTTATTATCGGATCGGTGACGGATTGAAAATCTTGTAATCCGTTAGCAACGGATTGGTGACGGATTTTACCCTCAATTCGCGAATTCAATCTGATTCGATCCGTTGACATTAAATATAAATAAATAAAATTAAGGGGTCTAAATATAAGTTAAGATGTTTAAATATAAAATAAAAAAAATTAAGGGATCAAATATGAAAAATTTTACAACATGTTTGATTTCTTTCTTTTAACATTAGATTAAATGGATTGGTGACGGATTATTTAATTTAGTGGGGGTGATTATTGGGTATCCATCTTCCACCGATAGAGAGATTATTTAATGGCATTTGTGAATCCCCACCTTTATTTCTTTAATTTTAGGCACTTTGATGTGAATAAAGTTCTTCTTAAAATTCCCAATAACTCAATTCCATGCAAACATATGGCCCCTTAGCATTTGACTCGAATTTGCTATGTTGACTCCACTTAGATTCTCAAGATTTCTTATTATTATTTTTTTTTTCTTTTTTTCTTTTTTAAACCAGATTGTCCAGATTGAGTTGATTTGAGAAGTCTCATACAAAATTCAAAACTCAGTTATATTTTCTCAACTTCACATCTTTATATACTAAGTTTTCATTTACTAGACCTGACTAAGAAGACTCAATCTCGAGTAGACTCAACTTGGTGACCTTTGGAACTGAGTCTTGAGTTTTTGAGATTTTAAACAATGGCAATAGAATATGTCTATCCCATACAAAGTTCGTGATCATGATTTTTCAAATAATTGCAACTGGCTCTATACAGTGTGACACAGGCAAGTCCCATGAAACAGAGCAAAACTGCTTTAGCTGGCTAACTTGGATTACATACATTGGAATTTCCATGTTTTCAATGACTGAACATGCTCTTTACTTGATTGCAGCCTAATCCACATTCTTTGAAGATTGGCCCTCTGAACTTGCTCAAAAAGGGATTGAAACGAAAGCAGAGGGAGAAAATGGAAGCTAGGAAATAATAGAGATGAAACACCCAAAATGCAAAGAAAAGCTTGCTTACAGTCTCATAGGCATGTTTGTTTGCATAAAATACATAGAAATTGAATACACATGAAGTCATGCCATAAATGATTAAAAACGAAGATCCAAGGTAAATATACATAAATGACCATCAAGTAACCTCCTTTAATTGGAAAGAGAATGATCCCATGGTCATTGTTGATCACATTTGAAATTGCCACAGCACCAACATGGACTATAATGAGATGAGTCGTTGGAGTCTGGAGGTATTATGAGAGTTGTCCATGAAAAAATTTAATTATGGGTCCGCGATCTCTAGATTGCTGTACTCAAGCAATCAAGTCAATAATGTGCATAAATAAACAATATGCAGCAGAAATAAAATAAACAAGCACACACCACAAGGACACCAAATTTAAGGTGGAAAACCCTAACCGGGTGAAAAACCACCGATCCGAACTGGGTCAAATCAAACACTATGAATCTCGCAATTACAAGAAACTCATATCTCTTCCCCAGATATCCCCTACCCAAGGACTGAAGTTATCTTGTGTCGCTTTACGCTTCAACGACTTCACACCGTTGATTGCAACAGATTTAATCCAGCGTCTGACTCCTCAAATCTTCTCGCAAGAAGATAATCTTCTATAAAATATGCAGAAGAACTAGCTCTAGAGAACTTGGCAGCACAAGTTTATAAAAATCTCTAGAAAATAATTCTCTCAATAATAATCTCTAACTCAGAACTTTGAGAGGTGAGGCTTCTCTCCTACGGAATAACCCTTGCATCCTTTAAATAGGCCTTAGGTTGTGCTTAAAGTTGCCTAAGATGATTATGACTAAAATCAGTAGTTTGAGCACAATAAGAATAGCAGTTTCCAAAATTCGTAGTTTACTGCGCTTGGTTCACTTGAGCGGTCATTTGGTGCGCTCGAGCGGACCAGCCTCTGTTTCAACGCTGGAGTAAACTGACCTGTTTGCTCGAGCGGTTATGATGTTTGCTTAAGCGCACCCCTCTCCGACTAAACCTGAAATTCAACACACTTTCTCCAACACACTTTCTTCTAATTCTTTCAAACTTTCTTTTTCTGAGTCCTTCCAATCTTCTATCTTCAGAGTCCTTTTCTAAATAAAAATTACAACTCAAAAGACCCAGAGTTTTGTCCAACCCATGAATTTAGCCAACACTAAAATTCCTAACCGTCCATGTGCATGGTATAGAGCTCAAAGAATTCGTCCTCATTCCCAGCCTTGGATGTGACAGTGATGAGTGAAGTCAGTGTCTATGCTAGCCAAGACGTTGAGTAGTCCCTGAAAGACAGCAAAGAGGTGCGCCAAGACACCGACAAATCAATTTCCCAAACTCCCCTGCATCGCATTTCTAAGATGCCCGTTGTATAGATACAGAGGAATAGGAGAGGGATCATAAGCCAGCCACGCAGGGTAGCTGCTGGTGTAACACAACTAGGAACATGGGAAAGAGTTACAATGAACAAACCATGGAGGGATTTACGACAGCCACTGTTTTAGATGACTGAGTCAGACTGACCCAACAAAGAACTCTATAAAGTTGGAAGAATACATGGATGCAACCCATATGGGAATTGCTTTGACTACTTAAAAAAATTAAAATAAGATAAAGTTGTTCTACTTGCATTTTAGTTGCAGTGAAGAGGTGTGGGAGAACATAGATTTTGAACAAGAAAAACTCTTCTAGTACTTACTGGCAATGCCTGCTTAATGATATCACTCCACTGATCTGAGCAACCAATGGAGATCCTGATGCAATCTTTCGAAAGACCGAAGGTAAATCTTCAGTGTCAAGCCATAAATCCATCCAACATAGTTTCAGACATAAGAACATGAAGGTTATAATTTACAACAGCTCTGGTTGATGACTTTAGCATAAACATCATAAAATCTTTAGATGATACAGCCCATGGAAAAGGCTAATGGAATCAAAATTGAGTCTATGATGCACAGAAACTAGATGGTACATACCATGGGGACAGATTTACACAAAATGGAGATTGGATACAATTTGAATGAGTTGCCTATTTTGAAGGATCTTTGGTACGGTTCCAGAACCCCTGTTTTATTCTCTAATAAATTACTCACACACAACTCTACTCAGGTCTCTTAATCATCAGTGCTATAACGATGGATTGATTCATAGTTGTTTCCGTGGAGAGTATAGTTGATATAAAGTGTTTTGTTCGTTCACTAACCTTTGAGCTTTTGGTGTTGCTAGTTATTAAAATGATATTAACATGGTATCAGAGTAAGAGGTTAGAGTTCAGAACTCTTGAGAGGCATGTTACCTCCATCTGTTTAGTTTTCACTAATAGTTCGAGCTTTTGGCAAACAACATTTATGCATACAGATAGAGCAGACCCCATGGGATTAATGTTGGAAAAATTTCATCATGTGGGGCCACACATGTAACTATTTAATGTGTTATGCTATCTTTGGTTAAGCCTATATTAAAGTGATCTAATTAATAATTAAAGTTCTGAGGCTTAAGGGTATAATTGTCATGGGATTAATGTGTAGATACCAGAATGTTATTTCTAATTTAATGAGGGGCTAAATTAGAAATAACAAACTTATGATATCTTATATATTAGTGTTATGGTCCCCAATTCATATGGTGAATTCATATTCTCTCTGACATCCCTTCATCAGAAGAATCAAGAGGGTTTCTCTGGGTAGCCATATTGGATTGGAAGATCATCAACCTGCGAACAAGTTCATTCAATGGATTCAGGTATGTTTTTCCGCTTTTCTTCTCTCAATGATTTGACATGGAGGATCTTGGTTTATTAGGGTTTTCTAGATCATAGATCTAGATTATTGTTTCTAACAAATGGTATCAGAGCATCTCCATGTTAAGCTATTAGGAATCCAGATATAAATCAACCTGTTGATATTTTGTTCTTTGGTTGCAATTTGTTCTTGGTGTATGGTTTCTTCCACACTCAATTTGATGTTCATGTAATGGGTCTGGACGATAATTTATTCGGGTATGGTATGGTGAATGGCTGACACGACTAGTCTCATCACATTCTGTTTCTTCTCCGTGTACCGTGATAAGAAAGACCTAGTCAGGGGAATGCCATTCCAGAGCTTTGTTTACCATACAAGTTTTATTAGTTTGCATAAATTGATGCTTACGGTTGTGGGCCACATATCGGATCTGCATCACTGGGCTCTTTGGTGGTAACCCTTATTGGTTCTTTTTGTCTCTGTTTCTCTGTTTCATGACATTATCACTGATGTCACATGAAGACTTTAGAGGAAAGTCTGTTCTTTTCTCATACCTCTGCTATGGTCAAAGGTTACTGCCTTTTATCCTTGGTTTGATAGATGTCAAATATTTGACTCCACTGTCAAAATATATTGATCCTCTGATTGGGTGAATTTATTTATGGTGACATGGGAGGTTTTGATCCATAAAACTTAGAAATCAAATATGATTTTAGGAGACCCACTCTGTAAACCTACAGGCTCTTTGGTTGGGAGAATTCGTGGTACTGTTTCTTGATTTTTGTAGTTTAAGTCATTGTTTTTTTTTTTTGTGAAACTTAAGTTGTTTGGTGGGTTTCTCTCTGAACATAAAAAGAGTCTCGTTTTGTTCTCATTAAAGGTGAGAAGAAGCTCTTTTGTTCTCATTAAAGGTTATTTGGTCCTCTTCTGCTATGAGTTTAGATTCAGAACGCTTTTGGTGGAAGAGGATGTTGGGTCTTTCGGTGGTCCGCGGGTGCACACTTTATGGTGGTCCGTGGGAGCACACTTTATGGTGGTCCAAGGGTTTTTTTTTTTTTTTAAATAAATTTATTTATGGTGACATTAACGAAGACAACTAATTGGTTTTCTTCAAACAACAATTCAAATATTTTATGGTATATCTTTTATGGTTAAATTACACAGTCCATTATTCTAATTGGGCTAATTGAAACAAAATGTAACCAAAGTGACATCTCTTGTGTAGATTGTTCATGAGGAATATTGGATTTTTGTGTGTGTACATTCATGCGGGTCTTAGTCGGCCCAAAGGAAGGTTAATACTTGGCCGAATTGCATATACACCTGTGGTGGTAAACGTGTGACGATTATAAGGTTTTTTACATGTAAATAATAAGTAGATCCAAAGATAAATTTATTATTTGACATGAATTATTGTCAATGTTTGATCACTACAACAAGATGACCATTTACAATTAATATTACTGTCCAAAGACTTGATATTAATGTTGTGCTAGGTACCTTGACATAAGACTTACCATTATTTGAATTTGTTACTTCTGTATTTGGTTAATAATATGAGCATATTTGTATGTTTATTTTTTGTTCTCTTTACAGCTAGTGTTTCTACTATATCTGCTAATATCAATTCTATACCTGTACTTAATGGGACCAACTTTAAGGATTGGATAGAGAACACAAAAATTGTTCTCGGCTGCATGGATCTAGACCTTGCACTACGGATTGAGCAACCCGCTTCTCTTATGGATGCAAGTTCTCCTGATGATAAGAAGAACTTTGAGAAATGGGATCGCTCAAATCGCATGAGTCTTGCTTTGGTCTGTTCTGAGGTAAATTTAGCTTCAGTACCTAGAAACACGTGGTGGTTGGATTCTGGTGCTATTACTCACATCAGTGTTTCTATGCAAGGTTGCCTAAGCTACCGAAAGCCAAGTGATGTTGAAAGACACATCTTTGTGGGCGATGGAAAGTCGGTAGAAGTAGAGGCAATAGGGCATTTTAGGTTGTTATTAAAAACCGGTTATTATTTGGATTTATTAGATACTTTTGTTGTACCGTCTTTTCAACGGAATTTGGTTTCAGTTTCTTTATTGGACAAGTTTGGTTATTTTTGTTCATTTGGAAACAATCAATTCAGTTTATCTATAAATTCAAATGTTGTTGGAACTGGTTCTCTTTGTGTACATGACAACTTATATTTGCTTGATACAATTGTTTCTTATAATAAATCCTTGCATGTGGAATCACGAGGTACTAAACGCAAACTGAATAAAGAAAACTCGGCTACATTATGGCACAAACGCTTAGGTCACATCTCTAAGTCCAGAGTTGAGCGACTTGTGTCTGATGGCATTTTAGATTCCCTTGACTTTACAGACTTTGATGTTTGTATTGCTTGCATCAAGGGAAAACAGACCAAAACGAAAAAAATTAGGTGCCAATAGAACTACAGATGTCTTAGAATTGATACACACAGATATCTGTGGACCATTCCCTACGGCTTCCTGGAATGGCCAACAGTATTTCATATCATTCATAGACGATTACTCTCGCTATGGGTACCTATTTCTCATTCATGAGAAATCACAGTCATTGGACGTGTTCAAAACATTTAAAGCTGAAGTTGAGAACCAACTCAACAAAAGAATAAAGAGTGTCAGGTCTGACCGTGGTGGTGAATACTACGGCAGATATGACGGTTCAGGTGAACAACGTCCAGGACCATTTGCTAAATTCCTAGAGGAATGTGGAATCGTCCCACAGTACACCATGCCAGGGTCACCTAGCATGAATGGTGTAGCTGAAAGACGAAACCGGACTCTTAAGGATATGGTAAGGAGTATGATTAGTCATTCCACTTTACCAGAGTCACTCTGGGGAGAAGCACTCAAAACAACAGCTTATATTCTGAATAGAGTGCCAACTAAAGCAGCTGCAAAAACACCTTATGAGCTTTGGACAGGCAGAAAGCCTAGTCTAAAACATTTTCACATCTGGGGATGTCCAGCTGAGGCAAGGCCTTACAGGCCACATGAAAAGAAATTGGACTCCAAAACTGTGAGCAGCTACTTCATTGGCTACTCTGAACGATCTAGGGGCTATAAGTTTTATGATCCCACACTTAGGTCAATTTTTGAGACTGGAACTGCAACATTTTTTGAGGATGTTGAGTTTGGGGGGAGAAATAAGGTTAGAGACATTGTCTTTGAGGAAGAATCGGTTACGATTCCCACTATTGCTTTTGACAATGTGCAGGTTTCTATACCTGTCATTGATCAATAAGCGAATCCGGATCCTCAACAAGATAATGTTGATCAAACTAGGGCTGCCCAACCGGATATCCGGTCCGGCTTAAATGAAAGGACCGGACCGGTTTCATTTGTTTTTTTTTTTCCTTAAGTTTTTATTTTATTTTTTCATTTTCAGCCCATTTCCTACCTCTTTTTCTAGATGTAAGAAGTTAGATTTTTTATTTCACTAGGGTATTTGACTTAGGGATTTTACATACTTAAAGTTTTGTATTAAAAAAATTAAAATATATATTATTAATCCGGTCCGGTCCGGTCCGGACCGGTTTTTAAATGGTCTGGACCGGACCGGACCGGATTTAACCGGATTTGTGCTGTAAAGACCACAAATCCGGTCCGGTCCGGTCCGATTTTGCGGTCCGGTCTGGTCTGCGGTCCGGTTTTGTGCAGCCCTAGATCAACCCCCCATTCAAGATGAGGAACAAACTCAACAACCTCAAGAACCAGTGCCATTAAGGCGATCCACTAGAGAGAGGAGACATGTTATTCCGGACGATTTTTTCGTATTTCTCCAAGAACATGAGGAAGAAATTGGAATGGTGGAAAATGATCCAATCAACTTCCATCAAGCCATGCAAGGTTCTAACTCTCAAAAGTGGATTGATGCCATGAATGAGGAGTATAAGTCTATGCAAGACAATAAGGTTTGAGAACTTGTCCCATTACCAGAAGGTGCGAAGCCCATTGGTTGCAAATGGTTTTTTAAAACCAAAAGGGATTCAAACGGTAATGTGGAGAGGTATAAGGCTCGTCTTGTAGCTAAAGGCTTTACCCAAAAGGAAGGGATTGACTTTAAAGAGACTTTTTCTCCGGTTTCATCGAAAGACTCTTTTCGGACAATCATGGCACTAGTTGCACATTTTGATCTTGAGCTTCGTCAAATGGATGTCAAAACAGCATTTCTCAATGGTGACATTGACGAAACAATTTATATGGTGCAGCCAGAAAACTTTGAGTCGGGAGACCCAAAGAATATGGTCTGTAAATTGACAAAATCCATTTATGGACTCAAGCAAGCTTCTCGTCAGTGGTATCACAAGTTTCATCAAGTGATTATCTCGTTTGGTTTTGAGACAAACGCTATTGATAATTGTATGTATCACAAATTCAGTGGGAGTAAGTACATATTCCTGGTTTTGTATGTCGATGACATATTGCTTGCCACAAATGATATAGGCATGTTGCATGAAACCAAGAGATTTCTATCAAAGAATTTTGAGATGAAAGATCTTGGTGACGCCTCTTTTGTATTAGGGATCCTGATACAACGAGATCGCTCTCGGGGTATTCTTGGATTATCACAAAGAAGCTATATTGATAAAGTGCTCAAAAGGTTTGGCATGCAGGACAGCAAACCAGGTGACACCCCTGTCTCTAAGGGAGACAAGTTCAGTTTCAATCAATGCCCTAAAACTAACCTTGAAGTTAAGGAAATGCAGAAGATTCCTTATGCATCAGCTGTAGGGAGTCTAATGTATGCTATGGTGTGTACGCGTCCGGATATTGCGTACATTGTTGGTATGTTAGGCAGATATTTAAGTAATCCAGGGATGGATCATTGGAAAGCAGCCAAGCGGGTTATGAGGTATTTACAGAGAACAAAAGATCATATGCTCACATATAGGAGATCGGATCAGTTGGAGATCATAGGGTATTCCGACTCCGATTATGCTGGATGCCAAGACAGTCTGAAATCCACATCAGGCTACATCTACCTGTTAGCTGGTGGAGCTATATCTTGGAGGAGTGCCAAACATACACTCGTAACTGATTCCACCATGGCAGCAGAGTTTGTAGCATGCTAAGAGGCATCCAACCATGGAATATGGCTACGAAATTTTGTCACTGGGCTGCGAATTCTGGAGGGTATTGAAAGACCACTCAAACTATATTGTGACAATAAATCAGCAGTGCTATATTCCAATAACAACATGAGCTCAATTAAGTCAAAGCATATTGCCATTAAGTTCCTAGTTGTGAAGGAAAGAATACAGGATGGACAGATATCCATGGAGCACATTGGGACAAACTCCATGATAGCGAATCCGCTTACAAAGGGATTACCACCCAAGGTCTTTCATGAGCACACTGCTCATATGGGTGTTATTTTGTGTGAGGATATCACATTCTAGTGGGAGTTTGTATCATTTTTATGTTTTATTGCTTTATGTTTGATTTTGGACGCACTTATGCATTTATGTATTTGGATATTATTCTGATCAGAAATACAGTATTCGGTTCATTTCACTCTGTTACATTGTGTTAAATATTGATCTCACTAAGGAATACAGTAGGACCAGCTGGAAATAGACATGTATAGATCACATTACATGTACTTTCCATGCTACGCATCCATGATTGATCTATGTCATTTGGTTATGTTGGTGTACGTGACCATTGATGGGTTTAGTCATGTTGAAAGTGACGAAGACCGCTTTGATCCTATACCGGCATAATCAATGGACGAGATTGTTCGGATATATCCTAAATTATGATAGCAAACTTGTGGAGCTCATACAGTCATACACATTTGTTAAGTTACACAGATGGCCCAGTGGGAGATTGTTGGAAAATTTTCATCATGTGGGGCCACACATGTAACTATTTAATGTGTTATGCTATCTTTGGTTAAGCCTATATTAAAGTGATCTAATTAATAATTAAAGTTCTGAGGCTTAAGGGTATAATTGTCATGTGATTAATGTGTAGATACCAGAATGTTATTTCTAATTTAATGAGGGGCTAAATTAGAAATAACAAACTTATGATATCTTATATATTAGGGTTATGGTCCCCAATTCATATGGTGAATTCCTATTCTCTCTGACATCCCTTCATCAGAAGAATCAAGAGGGTTTCTCTGGGTAGCCATATTGGATTGGAAGATCATCAACCTGCGAACAAGTTCATTCAATGGATTCAGGTATGTTTTTCCGCTTTTCTTCTCTCAATGATTTGACATGGAGGATCTTGGTTTATTAGGGTTTTCTAGATCATAGATCTAGATTATTGTTTCTTACAATTAAAACTAGTGTGAGTGACAATTCATAGTGAGTAGGGTTGATAAGTGATCTGTTTGGGGGGGGGGGGGGGGGGTCAACTTCCAAAGGCCAGAAGTTTTTGAAGTTTCATCTCGCCACGAGCACTCATTTTGAAGCTATCAATATACTCAAAATACATTTTTCGTGCTAAATATAATATTTCTTGTAACTTTTATTCCATTTATTTTAGGTTTTTCAACGTCCGTTTGAACCTAGATCTTATTGGGATGTCCTGAAAAATAATTCAAAATTTATTTCTACGTCCGTTTATTTTTTAAGGTATTTCCTGATTCTTCCTTATGAATTCGGGATTTTGTTATTAGGTTGAGGATAGTAATCTTCTTCCTTAATTCTTTTGTGCTTTCCGTTATACTAAGAGCATCATTTGAAATAGCATAGTATCAACACTCTCTTTCTTACAATTACATAAAATGGAATGTCTCAAGAAACCATCCTCCAATCTCAATCCGAGAACCATATGTGGTTACCTGGATGCATTCAATTCACAGGGTAATGGAGACGTAAAGGGGAGAAACATGTACTGGGTAGTGGGGTTGAATATAGGTAGGAGGAATTACCTCTTTCCCCAATCTGTTTTATCTCCATACCCACAGCTGATAACATGAACTGCTTCTTTCAGCAATGAAGTTGGGATTTTGGACTTCACAGCTCCATTTAAAAGTATGGACTACTGCCAAACTTCTTTTCCACCTATGTTTGTGAAAGCAGGGCCAATTTCTTAGTATCAATTACTGAAAAGTGATCAATCCTCAAGGAAATGGACGAGATACAGCGCATTGAATTTCAAGTTATGCATTACAATCCTTCAGTGAAGAGTGGTAGGGGTGCACATGGGCCGGGTTTGGATAAATATAAAATTAAGGCCCGATTAATAATTGGGCCAGGCTTGAATTAAGTGATAGAAAGCCCATAGAGCGGCCTCGCAAGGCTTGTGTAAGAAATGCATGTAATTTAGTTTAATTAGTGCTCTGATACCCACAAAAGTGATGAAAAGCCCGGTTTAGGGAGGGCTTGAGCCTAACTTTTATGGCCCAGGCCAGCTTTTCTAAAGCGGGCTGGGCCTCGATATGCCTTAGCCCAGCCCAGCCTGGGCCATGAACACCCCTAGACTGAAGAGGAACTCTAGGGCCCCGCACCTCTCTTTTGCACCAATGTCGAATTAATGTTTTTGACTGATGCAAACTCACTCAAGTCACTATAGTTTTTAATTTTTAAAACAATGCTGGAAATTTTACAGGAGCAAAAACAAGCCCCTTTTTTCCCTTCCTTTCTCTCTCTCTCTTCAATAACCACAGATTACTACTGTTAAGGGACTTTAAGGTCATGGCCCAAACACTAGACATACAATTTTTGCTAGCTGACCGTGGCAAAATCCAAAATGGGATGGGCTTTTTTGGGTTCGGGGTTCATAAGAAGTTGATATGGATGAAGGTCAGGTTGAAGTCCAGAATTAGATAGATTCGATTTAGGTACATTCTACTACTACTACTACAACAACATTATTATTATTATCAATATTACTATTAGCTGCAATTAGATGAACTCATGTTGGATCTAGAATTTGGGTTGAATTTGAGTATGGTCAATTCAGGTCTTGACAAACCTTTCATGATTGGGTTTAAGCCAGTCCAAAGTCCAAACCTTCATCTTGCCAGCTCAAACCATTCCCATATCAACAAGAATCCAATCAGAAATCTTAAGGGTATGTTTGTTTGCATATAATTGAGTTTTTTAGGAATTCTTGGAAAAGTTTGTTTCCAGGGAGGATTATTAAGAAAGTTAAGCATTCATCATCAATCAAAAAATGGAAAAAGATTCTGATGGTCATCTGTATATTAATGTAGTTTTCCAGATTCTGGTCACTTTGCTACAAATACATTTATTTAGATTCCTAACAAAAAGATTGGCCTCAATGTTGAAGGACCTTACGATGGTCCAGGATAGGATTCAAATCGAAAAAGTAGAATATTTCGTTTGTGAACTATGTTTTAATGGGAAAATGTTCAAGAAATCCACATTGCCTAACTATCTAGAATGTTAGCCATGTAGGGATAAGATTTGATCCCTCATCTAAGATTACTAGGGATTCTTATTTTATCTCAATAGATCAATCAAGTCTTATTTCTTATCATAGCCTTCTCCATCTACTTAACTCGACATATATAAGAACCATGGTAGTTGGATCACGTAATTTTTTATGGCTTAAAGCCGAATGGATTCCTCTGGTGCAATTTTCAAAGCCGCGGAGGGAGGTAGGCTAATGTAATTCCTTCTTTAGGTTTTGTTTCCCACATGGGCTGAGAAAAGAGAAAATGAGCAAGACCTACCCTTAGATTTTTGAAAAATATTATTATTTATTGTATAAGTGCAAAGCGAATAATGGTTCTAAAATGAAAGAGGTTATCCATTTTTGTACTTTATAATTCACACCAGTCTCCATACCTATCATCAACGTAGCAGGCATTTGTTTTTATATAAATTGGTGTAGTGGTACAAGGAGTGTTTTTTTTTTTTTTTTTATTAAGAGTGTTAGTCTTATCTTATTAGTATACAAGGAGTGTTCCTACAACAATTGGGATTATTCCCTATTCTTATAATTTACAATCAACATTTCCATTGTCATGCATTTCTATCATGCTTTTAAGTGGGCCCCACTAAAGGTAACTTGCGTTGGTGAGATTGGATAAGCTTAAGTAAAGGTATTTCCATTATTTATAAAAAAAAAAAAGAAACTAACAATTACTTGTTACACAGTCAAATCTGGGGCTTTTGTAAAACTTACGAGCTCTTATGCGATTGTCTAAAATTATAGGGGCCTATTTTAAAAATTTCTTTTGCGTTTTTCTTCCCAATGAGAGCATTGGCCATTTGAAAACTGACTATTTTCTAAGACACGTGAAGTGATGAAGTACTAATTTCGTCCCCACATTAAACAAGTTAGGCTTTTGCATGGGTAGTTGGCCCGAGAGAGAGAGAGAGAGTTTAAAACCGCCGGCCATTTAGAAAAATAATAAAACAATGTGGACTAAATAAAAGTGGCTAATAAGGAAATAAAGGAGAATCATTGACGTTATACACTTGCCGACCTCTTACTTTACGTATGCATCTATCCAATGATTGCTTTTCCGCCGCTCAAAGAGTCCAACCGAGCCGTGTTTTGGGCACACGTACAGAAATAGCCCCTCATTTCCACTTATTTACATATCCACCCCTCTATCTATAGTAATTTATAAGTCACAATTTCAGATAGGAAGCTTACGTTATAAGTACATCTCATTTACTAGCCCACCGAAAAATATCGACCAAACCTAATAGATAATAAAGTTGGTCAATCCAATCCAACTCCAAAGGATTCAAGCCAATAGATTCAACCCAATAGTAAAAAAAGAAGCCACTTGGTGGCCTAAAATTAAAATAATTTAATCTAACAATAAATATCACTTAATAAGAATTAAGACAAAATACACAGCTTAATTAAGAAGTGATATATACATAATAAATTAAATTTAAAATTTTTTCAATCCAATTGTGAATATTACTTAAACAATTATACTAGTCAACATCAAATTATACATGATGGTGGGTGAGTGAGAAAATTGGGTAGACAACAAGTAGCCTCATAAAAAAGGAGGTGCAAAAAGGCCCAAAAATGGATTAGGAGGGAGGAAAAAGCTATTCATCATATATCAACATCACCATTAGTTCGCAGAAGACTAAATTGAGTAGGGAGATGAAATAAAGGAGGCCAGATGTATGCAACACTATGTGTGGGGCTCACTTGGGAGTACCATTACCTATTACAGTGATGTGGTTGATGAGAATATCACCCATGTCAAATGATGATAGTTTTGAGTTTGATAACGCAAGTTTTCCAGCAACTTTTACTTGTAGATGATGGTTGCTGCAAGTCATGAAATGATTGTAGTGTAGGCTTGCAATTTCTCAGATTTACCCAAATGAACAAACTTAGGCTTGGGTGTAAATATGCTTGTAGTCAAGGGGTCCAAACGGGCCCTAAAGATTTAACTGCGTAAACTTAAGGTGATTCAATCCAATGGTAAATATCATTTTTATCCTTAGAGAGGTACCTAAGGCGACTTAATGGGTTCAGCCAGCAGTCTCAACGATCTAATGACCATGGCTATCAGTTTCTGCTTTCTAGGGAGAATTTTGGTTCTTGTTGATTTGTCTATTGGGTAATCTTAGATTCTGGATATGCTTATGGTTTGGGTTCGGCCCAAATAGGTAAAAGACTGTTTTGTAGTACCTTCCTCTTTAATATTACCCCCACATTTGAAAAGAAAAAAAAAAAATTCTTGCCCGCATGGCTTCCCTGCCAGGGCCGTGCTATATAAGTTTAATTTCTTTTATATAAATATAATAAAAAGCTTAAAATAATTAAAGAATTATTATTCTTTTGTAAATTAGAATCAATGTTTGCGCATTTATTTTAATAGTTTTGACTTTATTTCAAGTTGAAAATGCCTAAAAGTTCATAATTTATCTTCCAATTTATATTAAAAAAATTTAAGTTTTTTCCAAAAAATAAAAGAGGCATGTGGGTTGGCTCGTGGGCGGCACGGAAAAATCCGTGCCCTGGGCCATGTTGGGCTGAGCCCTAGCAGCCTGGGCATAGCACTGCACGGTACGACTAGGGCGGTTAATCGTATCGTGTTGACGAATTCAGATTAATGAGTTACTGGTTTAATTCGTATACAACCCATTAACAAGTTAATGGGTTTGACCTGGTAACGTTGCGAACCCATTAAGAACCCACCCGAACCTATTAATACTGTATGAGTTCATATCATATTAATAGGCCGTGTGACATTTTAACGGCCCTTGGCACGACCCAAGGATGCCCATGAATATTTCCACATTCGTTTTTACAAGCTCAAGTCAACGGGCATCCATTCGAGTCAAAAGTCCCTTTGGTTTTTAGAAATGTTCTCACTTTTTTTATTGGGTAAATAACTATTTTATTTTTAAAAAATAGTACAGATCTACAGACGTGTTTAACTTGAAGACAACCAGTGCATTTTTCTAGGCAATCTTCAATATCACATTCTTAGTTTCAGAGATTCATGTCGCCCATTTAACAAGATACCAATACACGCTCACAAGTCACAAGGCTGTAAACAATGCATCCTCGTTCAGATTGACCGACCATCACGCTATTGTCTCTTATAATCAGGGGCGTTTGGCAAATCTACTTCTTGCTTCTGTTCTACTTAGCCCATGTTTGACATCTCTATTTTATGCCTTTATTTCTCTAAATATCTAAATTGGACAGAGGTTTAAACAATTAGAGTGTTTGGCACATTAGGCTCTGTCCGCTTTAGACATTTAGAGGCAAATCCTCTAAAATCCAAATGCTCCAAAAGTGGGCAGATGAGAAATAGAGCTTTTGGGTCTTAAAATATAGAGGCAATGTATTTAAAATAGATTCATGCGTTACCAAATGCGTTTTTTTTTTATCCTAGCCTCTTTTTTTTATGGCTCTTTTTTTAATGGCTCTATTTTAGATGGATCTATAAATAAAAGAATAGAGATGCCAAACAAGCCCTTAATGCGTTTTGAAACAAAGATTTAGACGTATAAAGCTGTTTGGATGGAACAGTTGATATGTCTATTTGAAACAGACATTAGACCAAAAAAGTCTATTTCATATGGGCACAAAACTGATGCTCTTTTCATGCAGACCAAAACATCTTAAGTAGACAGACCTCATTGCTACATTGAGAAATCTGGCAGTCCCTTTTTTTCTTTTTTTAAAAAGATCCATAGATCTAAATAATAATCTGAACCGTTGAAAGTCTTCATCATCATCATAACGGCTATGGAACCAAATTTGAACCGTTGATTCTTCATGAACCTTGAAACTTTTGTGGAAAAACGTGGTCCATTAGATCTGAGTATCTGGAGTTTTTGAGGCCCATGATCAAGGTCTGAACGGTTGGACCTCTTTCGAAGGGTAAGAATGACTTTCAGTGCAAATTTCTTCCATTCATTTCTTTTGGATCTCAAGGAATCATTAAAAATATGTCAGCCATTGATTGTAATGATATGTTGATGGCTGGGTTCTGACATGATAATAATGAGTTTGTTTTTGTCTCTTTTGTTTTAATTGTGGGCCACTTATACAAGATCTGAACCGGTGGATAACTTAAGAGCTTCAAATACAAATATAATGTCAAATTTGAGCCTGGCGATCTAGCACGAATCTTAAGATATTTGTGAAAAATTTAGGACATTAGATCTATATTCATGGAGTTCTATGGGCTTCTAAATAATGATCTAAATCGTTGATCCTCTTTGGAAGGATGACAACAACTAGGGAATGAAATTTCTCTTCTTAATTCATCATTGATTCTAATAAAATTAAGAAAAATTGTGATCCATTGGATTAAAAAAAGTCTATTTCAAGCCGGCCATTTCTCATACCAAACGCTCTATTTTTAGAACATTTATTTCATGCAGATCTATTCCATACAGATTTATTCCATGCAGATCTGTTTCATACAAATAAGGATTTGCCAAACTGGACCTTAGTATATATCCTACAAGAAAAACATACATGGGCTTGAAATAGTCAATTAAATCATCTTCACTGCTCATTTAAATGCTTCGAAGTTTGGAGAAATCCTGAGTTAAAATGGTGGAACTCCACGGTGTGGGGAGGGCCTATTGGAAAAATACAAGCCGCTCAAAATAAAGGCCTTCTTGGCGTATTGAGTATCTCCAAGTTTTATCCGAATAAGAGGTGGTGCCATTGAGATTGATTGTTTGATTAAAAACATGACAATGTATAAGAAAATGTTAATCACATTTTTATTAATATGTTAATCTTACGTTGGGAAAAATTCTTATCTAAGTAAATTTTGGGGATATCACTAGGGATTATAATGGGACGGGTTGGGCTGGGCTGGGCTATGGTATTTAGCCTAAATAAGACTTTAGAAACACAAGCCCGTATTCGGCTCCCGCTCATTCATTCAACGAGGTTGGGCTGGGCCAAGTTAAACAAGGCTTCCTATCAGTTGTATTGGCTTATTGAGCAATTGTTTGGGTAAATTATCACCATATTACGAGTACTCATTATCTTGACTGAGCTTTGGGCATTCTATCACTTAAACCAAACCCTACCAAAAATATTAAAAAAGCCCAAATTATATATCAATGAATGGCCTAAGCAGGGACAGGCTAACCCAGCCCATAAAAAACCAAGATACCGCATGTATTTGGAGGACCTGTATTTTAAGTAGCTTGGATTTTCAATAGATAGGCTCCACTGTGAAATTCCCTCTTTTTAACTCAAGATTTCTACGATCAGAACTCTCAATGCTTGACAATTTAAGTTTTTCATGTAATTCAAATTAAAGAAGAAAACTCTTAAGTGTAAATATGGTTCAAATTATAAGACGAAAATTAAGCAAGTGCCAATTCTCAAGGACAAGAGTCCATGTGAGAGAGTTGGATTGATTAATCCCCAACCTCCAGAATAATTTTGCCGCCACCCTACCCCAGTTGCTCCAAGTGTACCCAACAAGATGATTTTTAATTTTGACTTCTATCCAGTTGTAAAGGATGACTAATTGACCACAGCTAGATGAAGAACATGATTCTATAACACAGTTTTGACACTCTGTAAAAGCCAAAGCTGTATTAATTCATACACCTACCCCTGCGATGATATATCGGCTTATAATTTAGTCCTCTAGTAGGTAGTAACAAAAAGGGCACGAAATAAAATTACAATTTCCATTTCTTCTTCTTGACTGTTTTAGATGAGAATTTAAAGAAAAGTGAACACAAAGGCAGTGGATATGGAGCTTTAGTACGGGAGACCTTGGCTAGAGGATAAGCTGTTATACCATGTTAAAAAAATCTCAACATTCGAAAAAACCTATCCCTGCTAAAGACACTTTTGGCCGAATTTTAAAACTACGGGCAAGATGAGTTCATATGTTAGGGTCGAAATAATAGATATATGGGCTAGCTCTATTAACAATACATACATCGATAAAAGTTATTTATATTTTTAATATTGTATACCTTTTTTTTTCTAAAATCTGATTTTATCAGCCCATATTACATGTATCATCAATTTGTGAAAAGATAATTGCAATGCACAATTGGTACGATTCCTTAATTTTGCATCCCTTGACAACTAAGAAATACTTTGTGATAAAAAATTTTAGGGCGGATATATAACTAGGAAAAGAGCAGAAATGTAGCGGACAAAGTATCGAAAAATCCGAAATTATCCTTATCTAAGTTTGCTATAAGTAGTAAAGAAGCAAAGAAAACCATATTTTTATAGTAGATGAGGTACCGAAAAATCTGAAATTAGAGATTGTCCTTGTCCATATGGTAAACAAGCAGAAAAACCTCCTTTTTTATATATTTATTTTTGAAAAACACAAACGTCCTACCTCTCCATGTCCTATTTGAGTTTTATGGAAGAAGAAACACGTATTTTCCTCTTCCCTGACGGACACACTATTAAAATTAAAACATTTATAGCTTATTTTCATTTTCTCTCTAGATATATATATATATATATATATATTTATATGCTTATGCGTGCCCCACATGCATGCTATCCAATTATCAAATATCTTATCTTTTCTCATATTGTACGGTCTAAATTACCATAAGTGGGCCCATGGTAGTGTTCCATGCATCACACTCATGAAAAGCATGTGGGATCACCATTCACCACTAATCAAATACATGGAATTCATAACTCATGGCTGTTTCTGTAAATATAGTCAAGTTGGGGGTATTATTTCTTATCTTCAACTCCACACATCCAATCTCTCTCTCTCTCAATAAATAAATACCTATACTTTCCACCCTTTTGCCTCTCCATCCATCTCTCTCTTCTTCTCATCATCTTCTTCTCCTCAGCCAATCCCTCACATCTCTTCAAGAAATTCTCCAGCACCTTCGATTTCTCATCCACTTACAATCAGATTCTCGATCCGATATTTCCAATCCCAACACCCGTGAATTCAAGGTAAGACTTCTGTTTCTTGTTTTTCCTCTGTAAATGGATTTTCATGAAAAGTTCCTTGATGTAATTGATACAATCTAAGGATTCCTTGCTGAATTTTCATCGGGTGGCCTTGTATCTATGACATTTCCACGCTTTTCCTCCTCCTTTTTTGTATGGTGTTTTAGTAATAAACTCTGTTCCCGATGGCATTTTGGATTCTTTCTGTTTTCTCCTCTGTTCTGTTTGTTTTTTCTCTCTCTGTTTTCTCTGCCATTCTGTTGCGTTGTTGAATAAATCTTGAAAATTGTTGGTTTGAAAAGATTTGATTTTTATTTCACCCCTTTGTTTCAGATCCATCTAAAAGAAGATTCTGAAAGGAAATTTCTTTCAAAGATCCAAGAAGAGAGAGAAAGAGAAAGAGAAAGAGAAAGAGAGAGATGTCTTCTCCAAGCAAGCGACGAGATATGGACGTCATGAAACTGTAAAATCAATTCAAGTTGTTTTATTTGATTTGTTTTGGTTAATAACATGTTGATTTGTATTAGCTTTTGTGATCAATTCTCGTATCACGACCCTTTGATTTGCCTTTTTTTTAAAGGGGGATTTTTTTTTTTTTTTTTGGTGATGTTGACAGGATGATGACAGATTATAAGGTAGAGACTGTCAATGACTCTATGAGCGAATTCTTTGTGGAATTCAAAGGACCCGCCAACAGTAAGTTTTTGTTATCTAATATAGTCATCAGAAGGAAATTCAATGAATTAGGCAGAATAAAAACAGTGATTGTTTTAGTTTTAGAGCCTAATGTAGGTGATTATTACATCTTGATATATAGTTCTCCACAAAAAAACAAAAAAAAACCCCTTGTATTGGGCCCCAACATTTGTCAAAAAGGAACGGTTGGATCATGGGGGTTGCCCGTGTGTTGGGCGCCCTAGCGTCAATTTGATTAGAATGGTAATCAAGATTGGTGGACCAATTTATCTGTTTGTAGATTACCCAAGTTGAAAGGGGCAGGTTTTGGATCTTTGCTGAATGGCTCTGAGGGGATCCAAACCATATGATCTAAACTCTTAATACATGTGAAATGATTTTCAGTGAAAACAATCAAAGAATTCCTTAAAATCTGTTTATATGATTTCCTACTTATCCCATTTTACAATTTGGCTACTAGTTATTTAAACTTTTTTTTCAAAAAAATTGAAAATTAAAACTGTTGAGGCTATAGCTAGAGATAGCTTAAGACTTTTTATAATAATTCTCTGCTTCCTCATCTTCCACTTCTCCTTCCTCCTCTTTCATTGTTCTATTTTGTCACTTATTTCTGAATCACTTAAATTTTCAATTAAATTGAAATGAAGCAAAATCATTTTGAATACATTAATAGTTTAGAGTTTTGTTATTTACATAGCGATAAATTGCCCTTTTGGTAGGGAATTCACAATTTTCAGTTTGTCCTATTCAAAGTAGCTTCTTATTGGAGCCACCCACAAGTTTCCTTTTGCGTACTTATCTATAGTTATATCATTCCTTTTTACTGTCATGACCACACTTTAATAAGCATCTAAGCCATATATATAGGAGATGCTCCTATGAAAAATATCTCTCACCTTATATGAGAGATAGGGGTGAAGGCCCTCACATTTAAGTTGTTGGCATTGGATATGGATGTGAGAGCCTCCACCTTATCTCTCATAGTAAGGTGAGAGGTGCTCTCATAAGAGCATGTCTCCATATATATATTATATATTATTTGTTGTTTTTGTTTCTTTTTTGCTTCACACTGAGCTCCACCTCCATGCGTTTATGTACATCAAGCTGATTGGATCAAATATCACTTGTCATCATCATAACCATCTTCTTCTTCTTCTTTATTACTGGTGATCGATAAAACGGGATATCATCGTCATCAAAGTATTATCTATTTGATTTCAGCTTTGTGATTTCTACTCTTTGTACCTTTTATAGTTATGTTCTTCTTGTATCTTCACAATCCACTGTCTTCTCTTAGTACTTTGTTAAATATCTTTATTGGTCTTCCCTTTCTAGTCTCTTAAGCTTGTAACCTTTTGAAACATCTCAGTGGGGTTGTTTCTCATGAAGTGCATGTCCTAACCCTCTGGAACAACATTCACTATTTTTCTATTTTTAGTTACGCATGTCTCCTCTATGAGTCATTCATAGTTTTATCAGGTCTTGTGACTTCATGCATCCTTCTTTCATGCACAGCTCAACTTTATAGGGCAAAATCTCATTTTGTGCAGGAAAGCAAGTCTAATTAAATGCCCCACTTACTTGAGGATGCACTTGACAATCGCATAACATTCAACTTGCTTGTGGCTCTCTTGGTCCACCCTGCCTGCTGATCCTATTGTTATGTCTAACCCCCACCCCATCCACCCACCCACTGTTGAGAAACACAGTATAGCTTAATAACAACATCTTCTCTTTTTGCAAGAAATAGAAATGTGATTTGTCACATTGTAAGTTACCTCACACCCCTGCATATTGTATTATTCCTCAGTAATAATTGTCTGAGGTGTCAAACTGATGCTCCAAAAGGAAACAAATATCTGCTGCATATTGGATTATTTCCTCAGTGATAATTGTCTGAGGTGTCAAACCATTGCTCTAAAAGGAAACAAATATCTTATTTTTGCTAGACAAAGCCTTACATCTAATAAACTTTTTTGGAATCGAAGATTTTTAGTTGGAAAGAAAAACTATCGCATTTCATTTTTTATGCTAAAGGTGAGATCTTTGCACACAAGTTCATCTACAACTCTTTACACTTGAAATCATAGTTCTATGCTTATATTTTGTTTGATTTTCTTAACCTGTAAGGATTATCTTTATTATTTGTGCTTTCATATGGGAGTGAGAAAAGAAAAGCTTTCTCTATATTTACTTAGAATGTTATTGGAGTTAAGATTTTCCTTTACAGGTCTGTATGAAGGAGGTGCTTGGAAAGTGCGTGTGGAATTACCTGATGCTTACCCTTACAAGTCCCCCTCAATTGGCTTTGTCAATAGAATCTACCACCCCAACATTGATGAAATGTATGCCTTTACTTTTCCCACCAACTGTTCAAGGCAGCATTCAAAAACTTGACTTGTCTCAGTCTCAACTGGCCCAGTCTACTGTACTGAAACTTGAGCAAATCTGATTGAGTCCCCCTAAAGCTTACTTGGGCACCTGTGTTTACTCAATTCGATACCCGTTCTGAGTCACTTTGGCAAGTCAAGTTTGAGAACATTGGTTCAGATGATCAATATGCTGGCTCTTATAATGATCGTTGTAAAATTTGTTTAACTCTGCTGTATGTCTGCAGGTCAGGTTCAGTCTGCCTTGATGTTATCAACCAGACTTGGAGTCCTATGTTTGGTAATTTTATCCCTCTTCACCTGGATTTGCGTAATTATTTGTCTCTTGCTGTTCACATCTATCTGAGGCCTGCTTGTTCTTTTATCAATTGATGGGGTCAATGTAGATTCATGGTTTGGTGATCAGAGCCATCCATCTAGTGTCTGTACAACTGAAAGAAGGTCAGCTAAACTTATTGGTGTTAAATTTATCTTAATTTGAAAATTAAATTTTTAACCCTGGGGCTGGGGCATGTTAGGAATGAAGGCCTGATTAAAGATTGAAGGGGGAAGGTGTACAAGGGACCATTAAAATTTAACTTTGGTGAAGAGTGGAATCCTTTCTCCTTTTTCCAGTGATGGGGATCTCAATCTACTATTTTAAAAAGTTAAAGTTTCGAATAATAATAATTAGACTAGTAGAAGTAGTAATAACAACAATAACACATGGAGGGGTATTTTTTTTTATCTTTAAGAAGTTACTTCAGTTATTTAAAAAGGATAGGGAGACCAAAATTAATTTAAACATAACATGTTAGTATTGCTACCTTAGGTGGTAACTGGGAAATAAATGATAATTTCAGGGCATTGGGAATTGACGTTGTGAAAGATTGAGAGGGAGATACATACCTAAAAGGGGAAACATATCTCATAGCAGTGAGGAGTATGCAAAATAAGGACATACATGGGCCCACAAGGAAAATTCTAAAAACAAAACTCCTCATTAGAGGGATATGGTTTGGGTGTGTTTGTTTTTGTTTTTGCGAGAGAGGGTGTGAGAGAGAGAGATGCATTTTCCAACATGGCATTCTAAGAAGTAAAAGATTCAGAGGGACAGAGAGAGAGAACATCATCATCACAGATGTAAACCTATAACTGGAACATCATCATCAAAGCCCTATGTCTTCAATGTGTGGTTGACTCCATGACTTTCCATCTTTCCTACCAACTCTATCTATAACTATGTTTTTGGCAACTCCTCAGTCCTTCATGTCCTTTCATACTATTTCATTTAAGGTCTTTATTTTCCATCTCCCCCTTTGTTTAGTCCCTTAAGCATGTAATTCTTCAATGCTTTTATAATAATTTTTGTGTATTTTCTAAAACAAGTTCAAACGATCTTCCTTGATTTTCACTTCTATTGGAGGCTACATATGAGTTTATTCTTGTGTGGTCATTCCTAATTCTATCCTTTCACATAAATTTGTGTAGTCCTTTCAATCATGCACATCCCACAACATCTACTCACACTTCTCGTTTTTCGTAGCCTGACATTTAGCTTTAGACAACATAGCAGGACTAATTGTTTGGTGAAAATGCTCCTTTAACAATGTGGCACCATACAATCACATAAGATTTCATGGATTGTTTCAAAAATGAAAATGCTCAATAGTTGCTCTCTGGTATCAAAATCTATCCCACTATGGCCTGAAATTTGTTTCATTTTTTACTAAATCATCTTCCCACTATCAAAACCACTTAACTTGCATGATCATTAGGGGGGAGAATATCCTTGTCTTTGAGTTTGATCTGCTAAATTTCAACCAATTTGACTCTGAAGCATTTCTCTTGAAGTTTTAGCTTGTCATTTGCTTGCTTTCTTGTCTGTGTAATGAATGGCATAATGTCTGCAAACAAATTACACCAAGGAACTACATCCTGGAAATTTGCCATTAAGGTTTCCATAACCAAGGTGAATAATAAAGGGCTCAAAGCAGAAATTGTCCAGCTATTCAAGCATCTCTAAAACTATAAAATTCGATGTAACGTTCCCTTCTCTAGAAACTTTCACTTGGTTGTCTTTAATATGAATATGGATTCTATAGTCGTTTTTTTAAATTTTATTTTAAAAGAGAATTCTATTGTATATTTACTTTACATAAACAAAAATTCACTCTCCAAAACATTGATTCTTGCTGTCTCTCCAAGTTTTTCATCATATGGCCTATCAACTTTGATAGCTCGAAAATTTGTACAATTCAGAATATCCCCTTTGTTCTTGTAAAATGGGACCACAATGATCATTCTCTATCTGTCTTACATTTTTCTTGTGCTCAGGATTTCTGAAAATGTACATTGTGTCTATGGCTATGATGCACGGATACTTCAAAATGGGCAATGTATCATGTCGTATCGTATCCGACCCTTCACTTTTTATATGTAAAATCCATGTCATTGTGATGTCCATGACGTGTCCCTACCATATCTGGGCATCATAGGTCTATGGTCGAACCGTTTTTTAATTACCATGTTGAAAGTTATGAAACTCTATTCTCTTTTTGTAAAATTTCATGTCCCAACAAACTAACCAAACTATGGTCCATCTATTGTTAATTAAAGTACTCTTTATAATCCCTCTAAATTTAATCACCCAACTGGTGTTGGGTAGGGTTGAGTTGGATTAGGTCGGATGAAGTCTTTTCTTTTCTTTTCTTTTTTTATTGATTTTTTGGGTTGAGGTCTGAGGGCCAATTTGAGCGGTCAGATTGAGTTGAGGAGTTTAAGGCCCAAGCTTTTCCATGAGCACGACCAATCCTTACAGAATCCAACCTAAGAGTTGGCTGGGCATGTTGCATTCCTACTTGTGAACCATGTCTTAAGGGGTAGGCTGTTCATGGGCGATGTCAGGTTGGGCAGAAGCTTGTGCAAACCATCCCTTTTATCCTGTTTGGAAGTTCTGATCTCTGTGTTACATTGGGTAAGTCAAGCTTTTAGTCTTGCCTTCAATCATAAATAGGCCCACCAACTTTTTCCTCTACATTGGGGACTCAAAACTCTTGCATTCTTACTCACACACCCATGTCCATGACCACTGACTGCAGCAGATGGACAATAGGCCCACCTTCTTATGTGTGTGACTTAGCAGCCATCGATCTGGTGTTCAGATTTATTTATGCGGAAGAGGACACTGAGAACATTAATTCAGTAGTGATTTGCCATCAACATTCTCTTAGCTCCTCTTTTCTACAGATCTGGTGAACATATTTGAAGTATTTCTTCCTCAGTTGTTACTCTACCCAAATCCATCGGACCCATTAAATGGGGAAGCTGCTTCTCTTATGATGAAAGACCGAGAATCTTACGAGCAGAAGGTCAAAGGTGAGGATGTTTTCTTTTTTCGTTTTGTTTTTCATTTTGGGATTTTAGTGCATTTTCTCAAAATGCTAATAATGCTCATAATGCCTTGTATTGTGAATGCAGAGCACTGTGCAAAATTTGCAAAGGCAAAAGACAGTGGAAGCCAAGATGATGAAGCGGCAAGTGATGATGAAGGTGATAGTGACAGTGAGGATGACAACAAGAACTGTAGAAGTAGTGATGATGAAATGGATGTGGAAGGCATTTGATAATTGAAATGTCTCCCCTAACCATTCTTGTAAATTGCATTTATAACGCTTGTTATTTCCCCAGCCAAACAAACTTTCAAACAAATCTCTCTCTCTCTCTCACACACACAAAAACACACACACTAAAAATGGCCGCTTGACACTGGAATTTCATCTCAGTGGGTGGTTGCACTACTGCTGCTTGAAGATTGTTGGCAACTCGATCCACAAGCTAAGAATGGACAAAATCTCAATCTGATCTCAAATCGTGTGTGTGTTCATATTGCTAGTTGAACCACCTGTAGAGGATTTATCATCTGAACCTTTTTAAAGCTCGTATGTGTCTGTGGAATTAAACTCCTAGGAATTCATGGGGAAATGGGTTTCAATGAAGGCATCTGAACAATGTCAAAGATGATATAAGGTGGAGATGTACATGAGGCTAAATGTTTCTAGGATTTGATGGGAAAAATGGGTTTGAATTAAGGCATTTAAAAAATGTGAAAGATGAAGGATTTAAGGTGGAGATGTAGATAGGACCTGACTTCTTTAGGATTTGATTTACCTGGATGATGGCTGGGTATGCATTTTTTCCATCAAAACGGAAATTAATTGGCATTTGTGGATTTCACCTCTATTTCTCCAATTTTAGCCATTGTGATAGAAATACATTTCCTACTCAATTACAAGCAAAGAAAAGGGTGCTTGTGGTATTTGTTCATATGATTTCTAAACCAAGAAAATGTCTGTTACAGCCAGTCAAGCCCTTGGCTCGAGCAGAGCTAATTCTTTCAGTCTAGGTGAGGTCTTCCTTTGTTTGATCTGACTTGCTTTTATCACATGCCTCTGCATTATAAGAATTGGCACAATTCTCTCTTCTAACAGCAGTTTTGCAACATGCATTGTTGGAATGATCACGTATATAAACCGTTGCATATTTTACAGATCTACATTGTAATTGCGTACATCACTCCAATGCAGAGGGAAACATGAACAACAGTTGAAGCGAGTGGATTGGATCATGCAAAAAGGTAAGAGTTATATAAAGTTGCTGGCTCTGCTCAGTATAATACTGACGTCATTATTTGATCGTTTTAATATTGACGCCATCGATCGTTTTTCATGAAACTTTTGAGGGAGGAAATTATGGAGATTACAGTTTTCCTAGTTAAAAGATACGATGAACGGGATTTGGTATGCTTGGATTGGGGATGCCTCGGTTGGAGGTGTTTATGGGCCAATCTAATCAGGATTTGAATTGGCAAGCCCAGCACGGCCCATTTAGTTACTGGACCTAAAAGCCAGGGATGGATCCAACCAACATGCACAGGCTTATCATGGTTCCAAAATATATGCATATATACCTATTCTGCTAAATATGTTAAGCTGTTCTGGGCCTATATAGCATTCAGTCCTGGCGGACTTGGCCTGCTTAATTATTGGACCATAAATAATCCCAGCACAGCCAACCCACAGGCCTTAAAATGCAGCTCAAATCCCACAAAAGTTTGGCTGTTTGGGGATCAGTATCAATGGATTGGTGAAGGTTTAAATGGAAGGGGGCCCACCTTAGGCCATGCCCATCATGGTGGAAGGGGTGGAAAGATCTCAACAGGATTTACAAAACAGCAACCCTATTGGATTACCCTAACCTCTTGCTCTCTAGCCCTCAAGTTTAATTATTTTAAAAGGTATCAGATTTTAGATTTCGACCCAAGGGTGAGTAATGGTTGGATGAGTTTCTATGGGGTAGCTTGATCATAGGGGGCCTGGGGCCTAAAAACTAGGGCAGAGCACACAAGTGAACTGCACGGATGGTGTCACCTTAATATTTGTGTGCGGATTGAGTACACATAAATGGTAACCAACCCAACTGGACTCAGACCCAATATCAATTTGATCCAAAAAGAGGGTCTATGAATGGATTGGTGCTTCAGGCGGTGTATCTCTACCAAAAACCACTTAGATAATATCTAGGTGCGCAATTGGGTTTTATGTAATTGATCACTTTGATGATTCTCAACACCTAATTAAGACCTAGAACTTGTAGACAATCAGATGGGATAAGTTAAAAAAGGGATAAGCAAAGTAGAGCTCGTGAAGCCTACAGGAGGGATCTCTCCATTCTCTTGTGAATGCAACTTCCAACCCAGAAGATGAACAACATACCCTGCCACGCCTGAGCCAACTGAAAAATTCTTTCTCCACTAAAAAGTAATAGTTCGTTCGGAAATGGAAGGAAAATTGTTGAGAGAAAGTTCTGATACCTATGCAGTTTGAGCTCAATTGATCATAAACCCAATGTGATAAAAGGAGAGGTTACCAAAACCATGGCAAGCCTCTGGATCAAATAAATTACAACATGCTTTCATCTTCTTGTCACTGTGAGGTTTAGTTGGGTCAGACTGAAAACTGCTGAAAGTAGCTTTTCGAGTAAAAGCTTTTCATGACATCTCTTGCTCCTTCAAACTCGCAGCTCTAGCATTTTCACGATCTCGCCTGAAAGTAGCATACAGTGGGGTGTAAAACAAGCAGCACAAACCGAAAGGAACCACCATCATTGATAGAAGCCCCCTAGAGAGTGCAAATGCCTCCCGCGGCGATCCAGATGCCAAATTTGCCATCTTTGGATCGTAACCATAGATCTTTTCAGAAAGAACTCCAACAATGGGAGCAGCAAAGGAAGAGAAGGACCCTTCAAAAGCGCGATCAAATGCATATATCATGGTCCGGTGCTTGACAGGGACGACTTCGGCAAACATGGGGTTATTTGCACATGTTGCACACCAGCTAATTGTAAGGCCCATGAGGAAGAGAGTGGTGCCAAAGGTGAACCAGCTATTTACTGACTGTGGAATCACCGTGAGAAGGAACCATGAGAAGGGAATGCCCATGAAGGCGCTGAACTGAGCACACATCACACGACCTGTATGTGGGAAGACACGTGACATCTGATCTGCTATAAATCCACCAAGGAAAGATCCCATAGCACAGCCAATGGCAAAAAGGCTGAGAAGCGCAGCTGAACTGTTATGATTAAAGCCTGCAAAAATATAAATAATCAAATTAGACTGAATGTTACAGACATTTACAAAACACGAAAAATAGAAATGAGGAAAAGACCTCTGAAAACTGAGAAACTAAGCATTCTACTGGTGCTAAAGAAATCCTCACTCCTTCTATAGTAATTGAGTAAATTGACTTCTAGCCAACAATAATGGAAAGTTGCAATATGGTACTATGGTTATATGAGAAGAAAGAAAGTCTCTCTTTTTTCTTTCATTTCTTCTCTTTATGTGAATATATCCTTACCAATTAGTTCAAACCACATTGTGAAGAACACCATAGCTGTCCATGGCAGAGAACCAACTATTCCCTGCAAGACTATGATCCGAAACGTTTGCACTCTCATAACAGCTTTCATTGCCATCCAGGAATCACTCCAAAGAATTGGCGAAACCGCATTGCCCTTTTCAATTAAATCAGAGCTGTAAAGAAAAATCAGAATGATTAGCTGCGGGACTGTAATGCTGTGAAAAAGGATGCATACCACTACATACACACTATAGATGCATCTTAAAAATAATGGATCCCATATGCATATTTCATTTTCTGATATGATTTAGAATTGGAAACATTCAAGTGCTGCAATGATGAAATCCCCCATGCACTACATCCCAGTTCACATTTCCAAACATGTGCCCACATCTATGATGCCCAGATACAGATATGGATAAGGACATTGATACGAGGATCAGTGATACAACTCCTCACTTTTGAAAATGTAGGGACACAGATATGGATACGAGTGTCCCAATTTTTTCTTTAGATCACTTTTGAATCAATGAAATTATCTCTGTTTTCGACTTTCGTCCATTTCTAGCATTTTTATGGTGAGAAGTAAAAATATTAAAAGAAATATATGAAACAGAGGACTTTATAAGTAGGATATGTTAAACTTGTTCTCTAAAAGTATTGGTGCAGTATCATGTACCAATACAAGTGTCATATTAGTCCGATACGGATACGTTGGGCTTGTACAAGGATCCGGGTATCATAGGCCCACACAAATAGGTTAACGATATAGGTATGCGACAAACTTTCAAATGATGTGCCAAAGCTTCAGGATTATTATGCACTCAAAATAGCTCCCTTAGGGGTAAAGAAGCCATTTGAACCCCCAGCAGATAATCAGGAATGACTTTATAAAAAGTTAATAGGATGCACTAGATTAGCGAGAGAATATTCTTTACAGAAGCGTGGTCTACTCAAATGACCTTGCAACATAAACAGAGAGATGGCACTATCTTAAACACAGATTAGTCTAAAAAAGCCAAACAAAATAACTGGTACCTTTCGGAGCCATTGCCAGTCACGTGATGAGTTCTTCTTGGATCAACAACGAACATGAAGACAAGAAATCCGATAAGCAAACTCAATAGCGCCATCATAATGAAGGCACAACGCCATCCCGGAATGCCGCCAAATTCTTGCCCAGCCATAACGGTTGCCAGAACACCTCCTCCTATCCCACCCACAGAACCAACCAGGCTCAATACTCCAAATCCTGTTCCACGCACACCATCAAGATAGCTATCGGCAATGAAGGACTGGAGTGCTGGAATCACAATGGCTAGACCAAAACCATTTACTGCCCTCCAGAATGCAACTTGCAGAAAATGCTGACTGGCACCCACTGCAGCTGTTGATAAGGCCCAGCATGCAGTGCCCATTGCAAGAACTGTGGGGCGGTCATAGTGAAGGACTAGAATGCCTGCCAAAGGGGATGCCAGCGCCTGCGCAAAGTTCCGTATGAACGTAAGATAACCAAGCTCAGTGGGACCTGCACTGAAAGCTTCACTGACTTCCTTGTAAACAGACGGAAGAAGATTCTCATCGGCACGCTCCATTATAGAGGCCAAATTGATGAGAATTAGGGAAAGAGAGACCCCAAAGACCTTCCTTGCTCTGTCGGATGAGAAAAAATAATATCAAGATATTAAAAGGAGTCAATGCACATAGGCATTATATGATTTCACGCAACAAACACCATTCTCCACAATATCCAAGCATGAAAAGACTTGTACTTAACAGCGATATCTATTGCAGAAGGACTGAGTTGTGCGCATGGGCAAGGTCTTGGAAAATTAGAAAAAAAGAAAAAGAAAGCATAATTCAAGATTCTTTGGAACAATTGCTGTTTTCCTGATGCATACCACAAGGTACTACCATACTGGTATAGTTCCTCGACCCACATTTTAGCCCTCATACTAGTCTAAATTTTGGTTAATTGAGTAAAAACCATGTTGGATAATGATCTTGCATAAACAATATTTCAGCAATTCATTTAGTCAGTTAGAGTTGGATCACGAATCAATGATTTCAAGTTGGACGGGTTGTTTAATGCATTTTAAACTTGCACAAGTGGGCCCCACTGTTCAGTGTTCCAAACAGTTAAAAGGATGGCTCCATTAAGGCTAGGTTATGTATAGAAGACCTCCTAGATGGGGTCCTAATACCTAAGTTTGGCTGCAGAAAATATAAGGCCTTGAGAAAGAACATACAACAACCACATTCAACAGAATGGGCTTGCAGGAAATGAACCGCAAACCAAAAGGTACAAGATCATCATAGGTGGGCATAACATATTATCTCCCCCCAAATTTGGAAATTTTCCACAAAATTAAACCTTCTTAGCATTTATTTCTATATCAATCCCAACTCCTAAAACACAAGGCTCGAATGTGATTTCTTATTTGTAGAAGATAACAAAACAATGTTGCAAAAAATAAAGTTATAACAGAGCTGAAACTGCATCATTCTATGGAAAGAAAAGCAAAGCAAAGCATACTAGATTAATCATAAGATGATCTGTAAACCCAAACCCTCCTCTTTTTCTTTAGCTAGAAGATATGCATCCTCATTTATGCAACCTAATATCCTTTTATCCAGTCACTTGGTCTTCCAAGGATATCCAGTTTTTGTTGAAGCCCATCAAATAGCACAAAATGAATTTACAATTTCTCCACAAGAAAAGCATTAATCTGTAACAACTCCTCATAACCTGTAAGGCAATAGCTTTAGCCTCATTAGAATAACTAACTTGAACTGGACCTGAAAATTAATGAAGCATACACCAATATGATTGATCATACCCCTATTGCCAGCTGAATTTGTTTTCCTAGTTTGTATTCACATCAATGTTGAATTTGTACAGGGCCGACGGAGGAGATGACAATTGAACTTACTATTGACCTAGCCACGTAACATCCAGTCCAATTCATGTAGAAATCTAAATTTGAAAAATCAAGAAATTCCTTTAACAATGCTGCCAATGCAATTGCCCTATTTCACTTCCATATAAACACTTAGAGTCAACTTGATTAAGGAAAGTTCAATCATTTCTCTTTCTATATGGTCATTGAATGGCGAATAGCCACCAGGTACCACATAATTGCCCCCTTGTGAAGATTAAAGCTTTGCCAGTCTTCAAAGTAGGCATCTAAGTAACCAATGAGGCACTAGCCATGACAATTCAAATAGTTGTAAAAAGGAAGACCACATAGTTGAAGCAAACGAGCAATGAATCAGCAACTGATCCCCAAGACACATAATGAATCCATTTGTGACGATGAGTCCCCTATTGCGAAGAAGATCAATCATCAATATTTCATCCTTCCTAGCAAAACCATCGAAACGGAAGAAGACAGGGCCTAAAATTCTCCAAATGCTGGGTTTGAAAAACTGGATTACAAATAGTGGAAGTTGAGAAATTCAGAGCAGCAGCAGCAGTCTGGCCATTGTGCAAGCCTTAGAAACCAAAACTACGACCTAGAAAACCAAAAACTAAGAACCAAACGAACCATGTAAATGAATCTCATCCTGTCCCAGTGAATCAGTGTCATTGTACATGACGTAAACTACGACCCACTAAATGCAAATTGCAATCCAAAGATCCACATAAAGTGACCTTGCCATTGGTCAACCATGGTTGCAAACAAGTGCATTATAGATGGTTTGTTTTTCTAATGAATATGATCCACTCCACTGGTTGTATTTGTCTTTCTTTGGGCAAGGGTCATATAATCAATCATCTCAATTTTCAGTCCTGCAAGACCAGTTCTCATTCTAATCATGCAGAATTTGATAGTCAGGTCAAATAAGACCATGTTGGGATCATATTAATTAGTCAACCATCTCAATTTTCAGTCCTGCCAGTCCAGTTCTCATTCTAATCATGCAGAATTTGATAGTCAGGTCAAATAAGACCATGTTGGGCGAGTTCTATCTAACTTGTCAAAATACACTGGTATCATTTTAATCTTCAACACCACAAAAACCAAACACAATCTAAAAAAAAAAAAAAAACAACAACAACAGGGTCTAATCTAATCACAACATTCTCTCTCAATCCATAACCAAATCAAATTTCCTTCAATCATATATCCAATCAAATCAAATCCAGCTGAAACCTAAATCTCCAACACAATCTGAATTCCTCATTTCTCCAAACAAAAAGATTCAACAATAGAAATAAGAAATCTAAGAACAGGAGGAGCAGCAGATACTCGAAGATAAAAAGGTGAAAGAAACCGATCTACTCACTTCATCTCTGCCGGATATCTTGAAATCGAAGTACTAGATCTTCGACCGCGGCGATGTACGGTGCTGGTAAGTTCCATAACAGAGACACCGAATCATGCGGAGAAGAAAACGGATCTGAAGCATCTCTCCAAACAAAACAAGTATACGAGATGGATGGATGAAGCCGGACGTTTCAACGAACAAGAATGAATGAATGAATATTGTTTAAAAGAAGAAGAAGAAGAAGACGACCAAGGAGGGAGGACCGTGCGCGCCGGCCTCTTCGGATACGAGTAAGAAATAAGAATCCAGTCTAGATACATGCGTGAGTAGGCGCGGGGCATATTTGTGGGGCCCACCAGCTTGACTTAAAAAAAACCTAGATGGATGAGTTCAGGATGAAACTTTTTTTCGTTTTTCTTTTTATTTATCCAATTCCAACTAGTATATTTAAATGGCCGGCTAAACTAGGAATCCAGTTCGGGCTGATGGCAATTTACTTAGATTAGTAAATGTCAAGTAAAATTTTTATTTTTTAGGGGTCACATTAATAATATTTTAATTAAAAAAAAAGTAAAAAAGCAATATCTTTTCTCCACTAAAAGACAAAAAACTCCACTTTTTAATATAAAAAGTAAAATTTGTTTTTTATATCAATTAATTAAACACAAAATACCATCATAACCCTATTATATTTTATTCTCCTTTGATTTGATATTTTACTAAACTTTACTTTACATGTAAAATTATCAAACGGGCCTTACGTGGGTATATACAGGGTGACCGTAGTGGGCCAATTATGCTTCGTCATGTCACGGTGGGGTTTTATCTCACCAGATTCGAACTCCTAAACTAGAGATAGTTGCCTGCTGTCGCGATGCAATTAGTGAGACTACGGGCCCCACAATGTTTTGGGGGTGTGAGCTTGCGATCCATCAATTTCTTTTATTGGGACCTAAATCGTCTATTGAAATAACCATCTGATGGGTCTCCATCATCAAGCCGTGTGGATAGTCCAACCACTGGACGAGCATACATATAGGGAGGTTCCAACCTGTTAAAAATCAGGTATGGGTCCTCATTTAGGCTCTAATAAGTAAATGGGTCCAGTTCCACCTTGGTTCGAACTTGTGGACCCGATACCTGACATATTACCTAAATTTCGAAAATCTCTCCTAAAACCATATATATATCTTTAATATCATTATCTATCTAGATCTAGACCCGGATCCAAACCCGTCCCATATATGGTTCTGGTTCCAATTCCGATTCCAGAGCTAAGAAACTGGTTCCGAGTCCGATTTCATATTTTTTTCAATGGTTTCATTTCTCGGTCCACCATAAACTCGGACCGAAAAAAACCGGTTTACAACCCTACATATATACCTCACTCTGGCGTTTGTTGGATCAAGGGAACTCCCATGCACTTTCCATGAGTGAAAGGGAAGGGAGCCCATGAAAGTTGGGGCTGTTTAAAATGGAAATGGATTCCCTGTCAGGGGGTGCCACATGGGTTGAGATGTCTCATCCCATCTCTTTAAAATAAATCCCCTCTCCTTAAAAAATTTCTTTGACCATGTGGCACTCCCTGTTTGGACCAAATAGGGGATCCGGATCCGTTTAAAATGAATGCCTGACGGTGAATGTTCTTTAATTTTATACAAGAAAGAGTTGGTCTTATTATAAAATTGCATATCTTGAGAGCATTGGTGGAATTATTTCTATATAAATATAAATTAGTTGCCGTGGGAAGTGAAGTTTTAAATACGTAGACGGACCACCTACTCCGTTCAAAATCATGAGGTTTCTTTCTCAAATCTCACCAGAGACTATTTATCAAAAATTTGGGTTAGGTTTAAACTTTATTACATTAAAATTAATGAGACCTAGTTAAATAAATAAATAAGGAATTTATTTGTGAGTGTCTAGCATTTTTTATTGCCTACACAAGCAAGAGGAAGTCCACAACCCACTCAAGTGGGAAGAGGAAGCTCATACAGTAGGAAGGAGAGACAAAGCCAAAAGAATTGACATATGCGACATGATGAGGGTTGCCATTTGCCAACCAACTCAGTAACCTCTTCTAGTATAGTATTTTTTTTTTTTTCATATTTAAAATTCTCAATGCAAGAGTAAGCCTATTAATTTTGGCCTCCTACGAGAGAGCTCGCCCTGGCCCTCAAATGGAAAGCTTTTAGCTTTTCCTAAAATGCTCAAGGGCTAAAATTAAACAAAGGCTTTGCATGCATGCTCATTTGGGGGTCTAGTTTAGACAATACCAGGCCCGTCCAACCCTTAGCATCAAACTTGTTCATAGGCCAATCCTATTTAAATAGGTCAATTTACATATCTAAACTTATTTAAACAATTTGATAGTTTAATATTTTAATAGTTTGAATAGTTTACTTCATAGAAAATGAATAAAACTCGTGCTATGTTTTTTTTTTTTTTTTTTGCAATATAACTTTAATTTTGAAATGAATTGGATTTGAGCAAAAGTTTCATGGGTTGAGCTCGGTTAGGTTAAATGAGTGGCTTTGTTTTTAAGAAAAAGCCCAAGAGCCGGGCTCGGACAAATTTAGGTAGACCAACAAATTTGAGGAATGAGCTTGAACAGTACTAGGCCCGGGCCCAACCCTTAAATTCTTCTTTAATTACTTTATACTTTATATGTTTATACATTTAAATATACACTAAAATACCCCTTGTAATAGTTACTTAATAGTAATAAAATTAAAAGGTCAGTCATTTCTTTTACTTCCCATCATCTATCCTATAGTCTACTTAGTTAGAAGTGAAGCATGGATTCAAAAGTATGTATTTTGACAATGCTTTTATAATATTATATATAAAGGCGATGCTATGCTTGTAAGAAATGTATGCCCCTTCAAAATGTTCCTATAATAAGATGCAAGGAATAAAATTTTCCATTCTTTTTCCTTTTTAAAAGTTGATTTTTTTTTTAAATTTGTACTCATACTTGCCACGTTTGTTCTATATATATATGCAATGAGGTTAATTAGAGGAGAAATTTAAAGTAGTTTAGACTAAGGATGATAATTGGTTGAGTTATGGTCGACTCCATAGAGTGCCTAACATGGACCATAAATGGATGATACATATCCCACTTTCTATATACCTTTATAATGCATGTATAAAACCATATTTATGTGCAAACTTTATCTACAATGCCCAAAACTTCTATCCTCATTTCTCATTCTGTCTGATCAAGAGCCTGGCCTAATCCAATCCTATCATTCTAAACCATTGCATGATTTTGTTGGATTAGGTAAAATGAGTGTGGCAGATATGTTTCAATCACAATTACTATGGCCAACTCCAAAGGGTTGACCGACTATTAAGGATCACGGTTGATTCCTTTTTCGAAACTAGAGATATTGATCTTGATATTGATCTCCGGTTCCTCCTATTTTAGGAATTGAATGTTGAACCCACTAATACAACAATCTAAAAACCATAAGAGAGTTTACCTTACTTCCTTCTTGATCCGAAAAAATTATTACAGCCCAAAGGAGGAAAAAAAAACCAATTACCATGGCTCATAACTTATATAGTTTGGTTTGGTTTCAGCTAAAGATTTATAATCATGATTAAAACTCATCCAAAGCTGTATTTATAACTTGCTCTTCGGGTGGCACGGTTTTTAAGAATTGAAGTCGCAATATCACGGTGACCTCCTCTAGCCTGCAACTTTCAGCACCAGCTGCAGCTTCTTCTCCTTCCCTTCCAAATCCTCCCTCTCCATCTCCATCTCCATCTCCATCTCCATCTCTCTTGGTCATAATATCAAACACATGGAAGAATCTAATCCCAAACCGAAACAAAACGTCGAACACATAGACTTCAACTCCAAAGCCGTCTCTACTCCTCTCCTCAAACGAGCGAAGGACCGAGACTTCCTAACCCATCTCGAATCGTACCTCGCCAAACGCGATGGCGTCGACAAGCTCCTCAAGATCTCCCGCTATGCTGCGAAGATCGCACTCTCCTCCTCTCTCCTTCCCCAAACCTCCCCTCTCCACCCCCGCCTCAAGTCCTTCGAATCCAGCGTCGGACTCTCCCGCAAGGCCTTCCGCCTCGGCAAATTCGTCCAGGACCTCAACGCCCTCCGCGCCCACCACCCCATCTCCCTCCTCTCCCTCCTCGCCTACGGCAGCGAAGGCCTCTACTATTTCGTCGAACAGCTGGTGTGGCTCTCCAAAACGGGCCTCATCGACCACAGGCACTTGCCATCTCTGCAGAAGATCAGCGCCTGGGCCGAGCTCGTTGGCTATGTTGGGAGCATTAGCTTGAAGATTGGGGATTTAAAGAAGATCGTGGATGAGGAAGCGAGTTTGGGCGCTAGGGTTGAGGAATTGAGATCTGAAGGTGTTGGGGTTGGGAAGGAGATGGAGATGGAGAAGCTGCGGAAATTGGCGGAGAAACGGGTGATGAAGAGGCTTTCGATTGTGCAGGATGTCGCTGATGGGCTGATGGCGGCCGCCGATGTGAGGGATGGGAAGGGAGCGCTCACGGGGCCGCTGCTCATGGCGTCCGCCGGGCTTCTTTCGGCCCTCATCAGCACTCATAAGAACTGGGTTTCTTGCTGAAATTGGATAATTGGGAATTGGAGGGTTGGATGGGAAGCTGTTTGCAGAGGTGGTTTGAGTTATTTATCACAATAAAGCTTCTGTTTTTTTAATATCAGATTCAAAGGGAGTTTCCCTGATACTGATGGAATAAAAGATAGGATGGAATCGGCATGGAGGTATGTGGGAACTGTATTTGATTTTGATTCGCATTGGTTCTCTTATTATACTGAAAACATTATTTATTGAACTAGGAAGAGAGAGAGAGAGAGAGAGAGAGAGAGAGAGAGAGAGAGAGAGAGAGAGAGAGAGAGAGAGAGAGAGAGAGAGATATTGATGGATAAAAAATATTTGTTAAGGAAATTTGATCATGTTAGTTAAGTTACCCTTCAATTGGATGTAAAAGAGGCTGATCATACTTTGCTAGTTTTACTTTAGCTGTTCATGATTGCAATAAGTTTTAATCTTGAAATGAAAGATGGAAGGGTAGAAGACTCGCAAATTATGAGTAGAAATTCTTATAATTTATAAGCCCTGTTTTTTCATATCAGCACTTCAATAAGCAAGGACTTGGGTGTTACTCATTTTGTTTTTCGTTTTTTTACTTTATCTTTAAAATTTATTTATTTTTATTGATGAAAGGATTAAAATTAGTTTCTACCTGATTTACCAGACCATTCCAAGAGGAAGAGATTTATTGAGGATTCTTATGTTTATGTGGCTGCGGGAATTTGCCAATTTGGAAATAAGCAAATAATAACAGCAAGGCAATATTCAAGAAAGGCTGTTATCTGTTAATGCATTAAACTAAGTTTAAATCACTAGATCCTATAAAGAAAAAACAGAATTCTATTATCACAAAAGTACATGATCTGTGGAGAAAGATAATTATTGCAATTATGCTAGCTTTGATTCAAATAGATTAAACGGGCGGTTTTTTTTTTTATTATTATTTTTTTATAAGATAACTTTTAGACCTAGTTTGTTGTATGGGTCTGAATGATGTGAAGAAAGTAAAATACATTTAGGATAAGATTTGGAACAAGTACACAAGTGGATAGTTATAGGCAGCTAATCTATAGGATATGAATGTTGTTAAATTGCACATGTTAGAAGGTTGTGTTGGGCTACACTGTGGGATAAGATTAGGAACAAGTACATAAGAAGATAGTTACAGGTAGCTACAATGGAAGGGGGGAAATATCAAAGAATGAGGGCAAGACATGTCAAAGAATTACATGGTTAAAGAAGCAGGAGAAGGGGGGGCTCTAGTAAAGATCGTGGGTGAAGTAGTGAGGAAATATGTTCAAGTATGTGGAGTTAATAAGAACATGACTTCAAATATATGGGTCAAGTGGAAGGATAGAACCCACAAAGGTGATCCTAAATGGATGGGTAAAGTTAACGATGATGATATTAATGGTTCTTGATTGAGAATAAATAAGTGTAAGGATAAGACAAACTCATACAATGATGATGATAATGATGGATTCTTGATTGGGAATCAAAAAGGTGATGGTAACATAACCAGGATTAGTGGTGTAGGACTATCAACTCTGTTGTGTGCTCACCCGCCTGCCCTCCCACCCACATGCACGCAAGCAAACAAAAGAAATTAGTGCGGGCGCTTCTTCCATCTGGAGAAAAAAACTAAGTTCTATTCTTAATTCTTGTCACTTGGATGGGAGAATTTCTTGGAAATGACAATGGACAACTGAACAAGTGCTAGTGAAAGTTTCTAATTTTGGTGAAAGAGTTGTTGAAGAGAAAAAAAGGTGACTCTGTGAGCACATTCCACCAAAGACTTTGTACAATGAAGAAGCTTTTTAGCTTAGAAAATATTGTTTTAAACAATTCTCGCATAAATGACTCGTAAGGTATTTAGCTGGAAGGATTCTATGTGAAATCTTATATGAGGATGTATCTATTTTCCACGAGTTATCCAGTAAGAGGCGGGTTGCATAATAATTTTAAATGGATAGCCACCACCCGAATATCTGAAAAAATATCATACATGCTTGGTTGGAAGATGTCTACATGCAAAGTGGACTAACTTTTGAGCCTCACTTCATCATTAGCTAATGCAACGATTATCAAAGTTGCATGAGTATTATTTCGTTGTCAAATCCTATCTCAATGATAATGTGTTTGCCAAGTCCTAAAACAAAGGATCCCTGATTTGATGGTGGTTGGGAAGTGTTCCTAGGAGCAAAATGTCAAGGGTGCGGGCCATTGCAGAAGAAGGAATGAAATATCTAAACTGGGTGTTTGGTTAGGAGACATGCCTCCCAGGGACACTTTTCCTACACTTTTTATTGTTGCATGGAACAAAAAAGCCTGTTTTAGTGGAAGATTGTTACGAGTGGGTGGTGGTGGGAGGGAGCTAGTTTCGAGCACTTCTTTCAAGAGAGGTTTAAAGGAGAGGGAGGAATACCTATTCCTACTGGATTCCTTAGCTTGGGCTTACATATGCAGTAACTCCTCAGATGAGAGGACCTGGAGGCATATGCCATCAGGAGACCTTTCATCCAGCTCCTTTTGAAGGGCCTTTTCTTCTCTATTTTCCTTCGAAGGGCTGTTCCTTCTCTATTTCCTCTCTCCTCTCATCTCTCATGTGGGAAGGTGTTTCTTTGCTTAGCCATCTAGTGTCACAGCTTTTTGCTGGTTGGCAGTGGCTCGAAAGATTATTTCAGTTGATAATATGCTGAGGGTTTCAATCTGTCTCATATTTGAAGCCTTCTGTGCTGTGCAAAGAAGAGGGGACGGCAGATCACTTGCTTCCACCTTGCTCTTTCTTTTCAACGACTTTTGCCAAATTTCCTTCTGAAGTGTGGGGTGAGTTGGTCCTCACAAGGTCCTTGGCAGAGTCAGTGGCAGCCACTGCAGCATTGTGGGGAAGAGAGTCCTTTTAAAGGTAATGACAATGTTATCTAGAACATAAAATTCCAACCATTCTGTTGTCAATTACTGAAGGAGAGAAAAATTATCACATTTTCAACTCTAAGGAGTCCTTGGCAAAGAACTTGTTGGATATCATTGTCGCGACAATTGGGTGGTGGTCATTTTCATAGCTTCCGGGCAGTTGATGCCTACTTCTCTATTAGCTAATAGGGAGGCAAACCTGGTACAAGTATGGAAGCCTCTGCATCTGAGATGCCTTAACTTTAATGTGGACAGTACTGCAAGTGCCAAAATGGGGGCAGCAGGGATTGGAGGAGTGCTACGTGATGATATAGGGGTTATCTGCAAGTTTTCTTTTGTTTTGTGGACCTAAAGGAGTGCAGCAAAGTGAAGGTACTTGCCATCAGGCAAGCAAGCCCTTCTCATCTCCTGGGATTTGTCCTTCGGGGTTCTTGTTGTTGGGAGCGGAATGCTATTTCCTGGGTCCCTTCGAGGGAGGCATTACCTTTGAAGCTGTATTTGTGCTTAGTAAGATCAGAGATCTTTTCCTCAGCTTATCAATGTCTTTTCAGCATGTTAAATGGGAATTGCGATGCCAGTGTCTTGGCGGATTCATTGGCTAGGCAAGGCATCGAGAGAGAAGGCTTGTTTTATAATTATTCTCTGTACTTCCTTCGTCCGATATTTAGCTCTTAAAATCAGTTTCTTTCTGTGTTCTCTTTGTACAGGAATGTAATCTGGGGGAACAGAACTGATACCATCAGAGGCAATATAATAATATTTTTTGTCCACCTTGATTGGTAGAAAAGGGTGATCCTGACCATCCTTTATTAAATTTGAAAGTGATTTAGCATGTTTGTTACATCATGATCTCTCACTTCCATTATTTTCTCCCTGCCATTATTGCATGTCTCAATACCTCCACTTTGACGTAACCACTAAGCTTAACCTCAGAAAGAAAGCCTTGTTGAAGGAGTACATACATTTGAACATTTCAAAGCAGCAAATCAGCTTTTCTTCATTTGTAACAGACACCATGAAAAATATCTTGTCCAGGTGAATAACAAGTGAGACTGCACCACAAACTTTGGTCTTTTAGACGAGTCTATATATTTTTTGTCCTTCCTTCAGTCGAATAATAGCTTCACATTTTGTACTACTTTTATAGAAGCAGGATGAGTCTGACAAAGTCCGTCGAAAAAAAGTAAGAAATCCCCATTGTATGAGCAGGAGGGAAGATAATCTTAACTGGGGGCAGAGTTCTTAAATCGGCAACAAGTCAGAAGGGACTTGCTATGATCATAACATCAAGAAAAAGGTTGTCTTGGAAATATAATTTTGTCAAAGATGTGGAAACTACCATTGACAAATTTCATGGCTGTGGCCAACTAAAAACTTCCCAATGCGCAAGTGCCCAGAAGAGCATGGAGAACATTTATTTCTTGAGTTTTGACTGTTTCACTGGTTTGTTAGTCATAACATCATAGATTGCTTTACTTGGAAAAATAAGATGCAATCCTTTTTTTATATTTGAAGTAAAAACTTTTGCATTTGCCAATGTGATTTCGTCGCCTTTGGCAACCCGAGCATTTGTCAAGTCCCTGTGCCTGAGCAATCAGGACAACCAAAGCAGTTAGGGTGTACTTAGATTTTTTTTTGTATGTCCTAGGATGCCAATGATGGACGTTTACAGATAGTGTTCCTGCAAAACTTAAGAAGGTCTACTTCGCATGCATCTCCTAGAAAGCGAGGCTTTGGAATTGAATTAAAATTAAAAAAGAAGAGAGAGGAAAGGAAGACCCTGAGTGCTGACGTTTAATCTCGGCAACTTGAAATGGCTTTCATGTACTCAGCAGTCAGCACAATTCCTAGGGGGGAAAAAATCATAGGAAAAAAGCGGTGAAGAAATGGGCGACGACATTCGTGACCAGGGAGAATGAGATGAGGCTCGTGTCGTGTGCAATGCTGTGCCGCTAGCACGTCTCATATGGCAAGAGGAGAGCCCAATTTACCTTCCCCATCTAGCTTAACGACGGTTTAAGGCTAGGCTAGGAAGCAAGTGAATGCAAGTAATATGAGGTGGGTTCTGTCCAGGAGATGTATGCAATATGCATAAGGATCACCCCAAGTAAGGTGGGACTGGAAGGTTTTGGAGTAACGGATTTAAGGGCCTTAAACATAGGGTTGTATATGGGTGGTTCGGATCGGTTTAACACTAAAACCAACAATCAAACTGAACCTGTCGGTTTTTTAATTAACCGATCCAATCTGACCGATGGAGAGGGCTTAAACCGAACCGAATCGAACTAACGGTGAAAATCAAATATTGAAAATTTCAAAATGATGATACCCCGTCCTTTGCATTTATTCCAATGTTTAGTGCAAACATAAAAATCCAACATTCCAGAGTGGACTAAACGCATATAAAAAATAATTCTACTCCAAAAGGAGAGTTTGGACTAAACGCAAGCGTAAAAAAAGAAAAAACAATAACCAGATTGCAGTGAAACACTCATTCCACGTGATACCATTTGGAATTACAATACAATTATAGTTCTTGTCAAGAAAAGTCACATAAACAGAATTTGTATCAGAACCCACTGTATTTTTCAGAAATGAATGTTTCTTAACACATTGGTTAGGTAGACTAAAATCAACCATCAAAAGGCTATGCTCTAGTGACTTTTCTATCATTCTCAAGAGTGCAACCTTCTGATAAAAATTTCATTGAAATGAGGTAGGAATTATGATAAAAGGAAAACAACTTGTACGGTAATCCCTCCATCTATAATGAAGTATCAAAAAGCATTTAAGAGATTAGAGGAGATGCACTGAGGCAGTATTGATAGTTGAGTTCATGGGAGAATGGAGTGGTGGAATGTAACTTTGAAAGTAATAAAAATGAAGCCCCAAGGCTAAAATAGTAAAGAAGCAATACTTAAGTTATTGTATATGGTCGGTTCGGTTTAAGCGGTTAACCGTGGGCTCAAACCGATAATCGACCAATGTAAGCGGTTTTTATGATTTTCAAACCGTTAACCGAATCGATCTACTATAAATCGATCTGAACTGCCCGGTTCAGTCGGTTCGGTTCAATTCAATTTTGCGGTCATACCAAATTTTTTATGCAGCCCTACTTAAACGTCAGGAGTTTCATTCATACGCATTTGATAGAAGTGTTAGCATTGTATAAAACGATTTAGACTTTAGGGGCATGTAAACAAGTCTGCATCAAATTGTGCTGAGTTTTTAAACCACCCCTAATTCACGTTTTTTTCAGCATACACGCAGGTGGGCCCCGTGATATGGTTCTCAGGTTTGAAATGCGGAATCTCGAGCGTGTAGCCAAACTAAAAAGTCCAGCGCCCCCGCGCGCCCCCCATATGGTTCTCAGGTTTGAAATGCGGAATCTCCAGCGTGTAGCCAAACTAAAAAGTCCACCCCCCCCCCGAATTGGCATTTGGCAAATTTGGCACTCACCTTAGTTTGACCATGATGACTCATATCCATTGTGATCAAGGGTTACAACCACCTGCTTGAAGTGGTAATTGGTCCACTCATAATCCACAACTCACCTTAGTTTGACGACAATATGACTGTTAGTTAATCTATGATCGGATGGAATTGCAGCAAAAGAAAAAAAAATACTTTTATACTTACTGATCAAAGGTTCAGATCATCTGAATTATTTGGTTAAACTCTTAATTAGGGCTTGTTTGTTTGAATTATTACACACACAGCTGTTAAAAAGAAGATATTTGATGCTTATATTTGAAAATTCACCTTTGATTTACATTTTTAATCACAGAATGTATGGGCTTAATCTCATCAAACCTTAACCACCCAATTGCATAAACCCACCTACTAAAGTGGGCACACTTATCAAAACAAAATCCGGAAATTTTATTTTCGGAACTCAAGTAGAAGCACCCATCAGTCCCGAGTGTCCAGTGGGCTGCCTTTGGGATGAATCCAACTCGGTGTTGGATAGATTGGAACCGGTAAAACGAACTACAAGTAAAGGGGTTTCATCATTTCATGTCTCCCATCCCACTGAGAGACCGGATTTTCAGTCCTCCCGTTGTGTGCTCTTGAGGATCCTTTTTTTTTTTTCAAAGAGAAGGGAGAGCAGAATCAGTGTGATGGCCTGCCTGGATTTTTCACACCGTGCACCAAATTTGGTGATTGGGTCCGAGTGATAATAATGGCTAGAGTTTTCCCAAGATGGCACAACTTGATATTATCAAAATTTCAAACATATTATATTAAAAATTATAAGAAGTATGTCAAAAATGCAGAACGGGCCGCTGATATGGGTTTTTTTTTTTTTTTTTTCTCCTTTTTAATGCTTAAGTTAAAATTTGAACATTCTGTATAATAAAAAAAATCCAAAAGCAACTGCAAGGCCCTTCATGACATTATCTCACCAAACTCTAATTAACTAGAACTAAGTTTCCTTTTAGCTATTGTCACAACTCAGCTGTTTAAACTAATAAATTACTTAAACATTAAGAGTTAAAAGATAAAGCTTAAATGTAGAACCAGAAAAGTAGACCGTTTATAATGGGATATGGCTTTGATAATGAAGCGAACAAGATTCAGAAATGAAAATTTTGATAACCAATATATTCTTATTTACAACCACAGCCATGACAAGAAACCAATTCCAACAATAATGGCACAATGACTATACATTTACTGCCAAAAAAAGCACATCTATTTTACAAGCACTACAATGAGGAAATGGAAATGGAAAAGGAAAAGGAAAAGGGGCAGAAACAATGGAATAATAATGCTCAGATTGACAGCCAAGAGAAACATGAGAAGATTAAAATCCATAGGCTTCTGTAAAAAGCTCTAGGGAGTTCATAAAGATGCTGATTCAAACTCTAGAGCTTCTTATATTTTTCAGGGTTAGGATGTGGTACAGATGATTATTCTGATTTTTTCTTTTCTAGCCACAATAAGATCAATCTTATATGGAAATTTACAGATAGCGAATCCAAATTAGTGTTGGCAAAACAAACCTGCACAACACAAAAGAGATGCTTCAGTTCTACAGAAGCAAATACACCGGGGTACCTCTTTTAAGTCTTCAAATAAGTAGCAGCCATTTAATTCATATATTAAACAAAACAAGAAGCAGCAGAAGCATCTCTCAAGTAGACTGAAGCATCTTTCGAATTCAGTACTTTAAGTGAGGCAAATCACCAGGATTAGATGATAAATACAGGAAATACATGGTCCAGAAGGCGAGTCTTATATCATAAAAGGGATATTAGCCAAGTCGTACACATTTTATAACTGATTCTAATGGTGAAAATTACAACATTGCTGCGCAAAGTAATCTAATTACTTCACTAAGGGGGGAAAAAGAGAAACCAGGCAACCCATGTGACAAAAAAGGAATTGGGAGCGAGGACATGAATATTCAATCGTCTTTCTGATGTAAAACACTAGGTAGGCTATTACCGTTCAATGCAGCATGGTACACTCTCTTCTCAGCAAGCCCAATATCTGAGAGTACTAGATTACCCTGCAGAAGAAAGACCATTAAAAAATTTTTAAAAAAAGTTTAGACTGTTGCCATCATCATCATCATCGTCATCACAGAGCCTTACCCTATAAATATGGGTAAAGATTACAGTGTTCAAGCAACTTCTATCCACATGAACTTCAAGAAAGGGAAGTACATGAAAGATCCAAACATCACCAAGTATCCCTAGGTTACATGTCATCGTCAATATCATCATTAGCCTTATTCCATCATCATCTTAGCTTACATCTTAGCCCTATCCCATCTTAGCCTTATTCCATTATCAACACCCAATAACCTTCACTTGGATGTGATGGCCCAATACATTCAATAATCCTTATGTCATTTGGAGACGCTACCAAAATACATAAATAGATGGTAAAGAAATTGGTCAAGTTTATTTATTTAATTTAAAAACCACTGCAGTTCTGTCCTCTTTTTTTTTAAGTTATTTTTTTGGAAAGTATCTGTCCAACATAAGTTTTGGACTGAGATTTACCAATACTGAATCCCACAGAAGTTCAATTCAGAACCGTTGTAAATGTGCAACATGTACCAGGATAAAATCATTGACACGGTGACAAAAGGTCATATAATAGTATTGATTTACTCTAAAACTAATTGAGACAATCAATAAAAATAAGACGACCAAACTTCCTGTCAGGGTGGGGACAGCCTTTAGCTTACAGTTTACGAAAGTTTGTAACAGAAGTGCAACTATTATTGTAGGCATTTTTATGGCCTGTGCCTCAGTTGGTGCCTGTATGCCAGGCCTGGGCCTCACTCAAGTCACAAAAGATAGTCGTTGGGCCCATGGAGAGCACAAACTAGATATCAAGCCATGCCTGGCCGGCTAGCCCTGTACGGGCCAGATGGACTGTGCTTCAGTTGGGGCCTGGGCCTCGCTCAAGTCACAAAAGATAATGAAATGAAATAACATGAGCTGTGCACCAGTTTTTTTCTCTCTTTATTCCCTTTAGTTTTGGTACATACCTCGTTAGCCATCAGCTTCCGCACATTATTAGCATAGAGCTTAGGGTCGTCTTTTTCTTGCTGAGAAGGATGGTAAACAGGCAAGCGGATCACCTCAATATGATTCACAAATTGACAAAGAAGCAAAATAACATGACGAACCTGCAAATGAGCACAAATAAAGGAATTAGTGCATCATATATAGCCACATCATGGCATTGTAATAGCTAGTTCATCAAAAGTGTTGGTAGGCTAGATAAATACAGCATAATAATAATAATAATTATTATTATTATTTATTTTTTTTAAATAATAATGATAATAACATTTGTGCAATGATGTCTCAAATAAAACTTGTAAGCCGAACCATTTCGGAATTTTTTTTTTTCCTGTAACTAGAAATCACATGTCAACAAAAACCTAAGACCTTGCAAGTTAAAATCCAAACATTGATCAACCAACCAATAGACATTTCATCATTAATAATAGGGATTTTTACAAAAAAAATTAAACTTAAATAATAATTAAACGATTTTATGAAGAAAAACCATAAAATTACAAGATAATTGTTCGTACTTTTTTTTTGGACGAGACTACCCTAGTTGACGATATCATCAACTTGGTTGATGATATCATCAACCTCCTGCAACTTTTTTTCTTCTTCTTCAATGGTTTTCATATATCCATTCTTAAAGTTGTTCAAAGATTCCGGATTAACAAAGTAAAACACTCTTTGGATATAAAACTTTACACAAACAATACAATACCTAGAAGAAAATCTCACATTCACTACTCAAAGATTACCCAACATGACTCCCTACGTGTTGTCCACAAACATCAAGACCTACAAAATTTTTCCAAACAAATGACTTCAAACTCTAGCAACCACCAAACAAATGTACACAAAAGCATACCCAAATTCATCTCCTCCAACCTCACTCAAGCCACCACCAAATTGAGAGAAAATCCTAATTTAGGCATTTCACGAAACAACTTGCACTCCAAACTCAAACTCTCAAAACTCATGCAAAATAGCGCAACAAATGTAGACTCATACACTTACGCAAGATTGTCGAGCCCACTTAACGAAAACCACTGGAACACAAAATGCAATGATTTTCATAACCTTTCCATCATTAGGTAGAAGAAGATAGAGCAAAATATCATTTTCTTGCAATGAAAGTTGAGTTGATGATATCGACGATTAGGGTGATTTCGTCCAAAATAAATGTACGAACAATTAGCTTATCATTTTATGATTTTTCTTCAGAATACCATTTAACTAAGATTTAAGCTTATTTTTTTCATAAAAATCCCTTAATAATAACACCAAGGGCAGCAGCAGCAATAATAAAGTTCATAAATTAATAAATATTTCGAACTTCGTCACTCCAATCTATTAGGCTTTCTTTTACTATAAAGGTTACAGGCTTATGCATATTCTTCAATGAGAATATACTAATAGATAAAGCAGAAAGGAACTGAATGAAATGAATTGTTTCCACAGAGAAACTGATTTTCTTTTTGTTCTTTCTTTTTAATTCTAAGAATGCTGAAATCTTATTGATAAAGGCTTCGGGGATAAATGCAAAAATATATTGAGTTATTATTAATATACGCTAAATTGATGCATCAATGTGATGAAAGCAACTCAAACCAGTGAATGTCCAGAATATCTGCCACTGTAAGACTGTCTCTTCCCACCTTAGAATTGAATATTGAATGCCCAAAAGGAGGTGGACGCCAAGAAATCACAATCCATTCCTTAATTGGGCTACACACCATGCAAGCCTTCCAATTGTACAGAAAGTCATCAGCCTTTTTTTTTCCAGATAATGTGAATGTCGTCAACTTCACATTAACAAATCCCTCTTTCTACCGAAAAGCCATTTTGCCACCTTTAAAACTTCCACCGAAAGAAGAGTCCATAGGTGAAGATTTCCGCAACAAATCTCACCACTCTTCAGTTTCAATTAGTCCACAAAATAGCAAACAAAATGCACCTCCGCAGGAACAAACCACAACCATCCTTGGTGTGAACATTTGCGGTGTGCCATTGGGCCAGGACATATACTTATTACAAACAAAATTTGAAGCATTCAGTTCAAGGATACAATTATTGCATTTCATAAAACAAGTTAACTAACAAAGGATTCCATCATCAAGTTTATGTTCTATTATTGAGTGCATATGCATATAAGCAATAGGAATCTGAATCCTTTTGTGAATGAGATAATTTACCATGCAATCACAAATTAACGCTGTAACCTTTACCAATTTGAAAGTAAAAATATTGTTTTATCAGCTTAGCTCGCAAACACCAAAATGTAGAATATTGTGAAATCTTTCAAAAGAAAAGGAAAAAAGGGTCTTTTCTCACCCCAGATATGCTGTCCCATGCTGGACTAAATCGCTGGTAAGGATATCTTAAAATCACTGGAAGAACTGGTGCTTTGGCAAGAAAAGCACCCGTCTTAAATGGAAGAAGGAAATCCCCGTTAGTAGTTGTACCCTCTGCAGATTGCGAAAAGAAAAAAGAGTATGAAAACTAAGATCAGAACAATGCAAGAACATATAGCCAACATCCTAACACTTTGACCACACGGATGCTTAAATGAAGATTATTATTTACATATTTCAAGGAAATTATTTCTTGTTCATAACTTCTGTAACTTTAGACTATCCATTTATATATTAACCGTGTTATATATATAAATATATATATATATATAAAGATGTAAAGTGAGAGGAACTATAAAATCATTGACACAAGGTTTTGCAATGAAACATCGAGCCTTGGCACTGCACATGTCAGGAGCACATCTAGATTTTTCTGATGCCATCCTTGTCATCCAATATTTGCCTCTTCAATGTTGAATGTGAACCGTGTTTTCTTTTTTACCATCAATATGGGGAATGTTAAGATAGGAGTGATCTTTGGCATCCCTTGTCTTTTTACTTGGCTCACCAAATGATCTTCAATGGTCTCTGGTCTGATTCAGCCAATCATCAACCACAGATTGCAAACTCAAGGCTCAGATCTACTGTGCAAACCCTTTAGCACGGATCATTTAATTCAACAGTGTTAAGGAATATGTCTCCATGCACCGTGTTGAAAGAATCCTAGACTTGGAATATCTTAGAGACCATTCCCCTAAAATCCATTTGAGAGGAGAGACTCGCAACGAATCATACAATTAGTGCATATCAGAAACAAACTAATATTAACCTGGAAAAAGCATCATCATTGGAGCCAGCTTATTATGATGTGCTGCTTGAACCCTTTCTATCACAACACCTGCAAGAAACAGAGATTTTAAATTCTGAAAGCTGGAAAAATCTCGTAATAAAATGAGATAAGATGTGGTTTAATCCAAAAAGAAAGATCTCTGCTTTTAGCAGATCAAAAAGAAAGTTAACATACCCACTTCCAGCAACCTTCCCTCCTTCATTTCTTATAGTCTAAAATGCCCTTCTCCTTAAGAAATGGCAAGGGCTATTGAAAAAATACAAACCAATCTCCCCTTTCTCATTTTACCATATCTTCTTCCCTCCCATTTCCTCTGCCTCAATTCTTCTCCTTCACCGACGACCAAAGAAGTTTACAAACTATATATACTTCAAACAGCTCTCTACAATAATAGGGCCAAAGAAGTTTCCGAACAATTTTACTCATTTTTTAAACCCTTATTCACACTGCATTAGGAAAATATACCAATCCAAGGCTTGGACTTCGGATTCCCCATGCTCATTAGAACCCATTTTGAAATAATGATTCTTAGTGCCCTTTTTTTTTAAACTGTGAAAACTTAAGGACCTTTTTGAAATTTTCCCAAGAATAAAAAAAGCATAAAATACTGCAAAGAACTGATATATACCTGAAACACCCTTAAAATCAGTTGATTTTGATTCTCGCTGGACAAAGACACAGCCAAGGCACTTGCTGCAGAACAAGAGCAATTACCATTAGGCTGAGATGCAATGCCTCTTTTCTAAAATTTGAAAAGAAAAATGCAAAAATTACAGATCCTAAAATAGATTCACATGGATTAGAGAAATCCTACAGAAGTTTCTATTATGTGCCTACTATCACCTAAGCCACTCCCAAGCTGCACTAAGAACTATATTGCATATTATTAAATCTCAAACAAGTGCTTGTCCTGTTGAGAGAATTAATGGAAAAGTTCACAGGGAAAAGAAATTATCAGCAACAAAATGAAATTTTGTTTAAACAGAATAAAAACAAGAGCGTAAATTTCTGAGGACACAGTATAAAGGAAGTACACTGTATACCCAAACTATAAAGACATTACCCCTTGGCCCAGCCAGCCCAACAACATTAGCATGAGAAAACTTAAGCAATAAAAACTGAACCTAGGTCAACACCCTCTTTCATGCCAGCATGTTGGCCCTTTCATTGGTTTCCCTATAAACATGTGCAAAAATCGCTGTCATGCCAGCACATAACTCTCATATCTCCCTCAAAATGAAAGTGATTTTCATCATTCAAAAACAAAAATAAAAAAATAAAAAATAAAAAATGAAAGTGATTCTTCATGGAGCCTCCTCTTTCTTCTTCGTATTGTGCTTTGAGTCACCTTCTACTGTCAAATTTCCAGCAAATCTTCATTGAAATACTTGAATGCTTGCCAAATGCCAGCTACAGTGCCAGAGAAAGAAAGTGATATTCCATTGTTCTTCAAAACTTAAAACTCTCCAACGACAACAGCAGTCAAGGATTCCTCTGCCTGCTCCATCAGCATTGAATTTAAACCAGCCCATGTCCGGCAATAGCCCACAAATCTTCCTCTGTTTTCTTGCATCTTCATTGAAGCTTCTCAGTTGCACGTAATATCTGAAAATCCATACCTTTAAACTCCTTTCTTGTCATCTCCCAACGATCCAGTATCACCTACTAGTTTAAAAACCTCCTCTACTCCTTTTGACTGAAAATTCTACAATTCATTTCCTTCAAAAAAGGCCATAGTGTTGCTTTAATCACCATCTTTTGCAGAATATCTTACCCCTAGTTTGAAAAGGACCCAAAACCCATGAAAGATAACCAATTCCAATTTATTGTACTGCAACAAAGAATTTCCAGAAATATAAGACAATCTTGTCCATAATTTCTACGCAAGGTTACATTGGACAAAAAGGTTATCATTGGTCTATCTCCAACCACATAAGGGGCATAAAATAGAGGCACTGGGGCTGGTGGGATAATTCATCTTGTCAACAGATGCTCCCTTGTAAGCATCTTCCCTGCTACAGCAGACCAACAAAATCCTTCCACCCTAGGAGATGCAATCTCAACCACTATGACAAACAAGGGGGGAGGAGGGGGGAGAAGCAATAGCTGAGAAGGCCCTGGCAGAAATTTCGTTGATGAGACCCACCTCCAAATTCTAGAATCTTGGAAATCCTGCAAATGAAAACCTTGATAAGATGGAATACAATGACTCTCTCAACTGACTCTAACCCATGCAAATTCATTTGGAAAGGAATGATCCACACTACACTCAGCCCAAACAACCCCTCGCCCCCTGATAGGCACTCCCTTATGAAGAATGACTTTATATGAACAGGGAGACATGCCATGAAACTCGTTCCCTTCCCAAGCATCCTCCTAGGACCTCATAAATTCCCCAATCCTAACCAAATACTTCACTAGAACCCAACTCTACTCAAGACCCACCCCTTACACTTCCATATTTTTCTACAATCACTCCTCTTCACAAAGCCTCTACTAAATGAAGATATATTTTCCTATGTTTACATGTCAACCCAACTATCGTGCATGGGAGAAACATGTGCTTTTCTTTACGAACAAATGAAGGCACCTATGTGGTTCTTTTGCAAAGTAAAGATTAGGTGTCTTAACTGCTTGTGCAAATTAACAAGTGCTAACTCATTTTATTAGGTGGAGAATAATAAAGTCAAGTAGCTCAGAAGGAGGGAGAACCAAAAAGGAGGGAAAACAAAAGGGAAGTTGTGATCTCACTTGCTCTTTGTTCCTAAAAGCAAAACTGGAAAACAAAATTTGATCAAACTCTTGATAACATCAATGAATTAGAGATCTTATCCATGCCTATATCCGTATCCTAGATTTTGGAAAATAAAAAGGGATTAAACACATGAAATGCTGTAGAAAAAATGGTGTGTTAGGTTATGGAATTGAAGAAAACAGAGCTCTAAATCAGAATGAGTAGAAAAGAAGAAGAAAAGACTAACCACGCATATGGGGAATAAGACTTTGGAGGCAGCAGCGACAATGATGATAATAATGATTTAACTATCAACCAATTTGTAAGATTAATGATGTTTCAATGTTTTATTTTTTTATCTTTTTCAAGAGTAACAATCAGGATTAATTTGGAATATCATAATAAGGGAATGCACTTTTTTTTTTCTTAAGTTGGATCAGTGGTACAGTATATGTGGGAGAACCTAACCATCCAGGGAACTATCCCTGGGTGACTGTTTTAGATAAGAGACCCCTATATACTTAGGTGTCTCGTGTTTCTCATAGAGAATGCACATTTGACATCAACAAAACAAAGTTAACATTCTAAGAATCTCAGGTTCTGAATTAAGAAAAAAGTAGATGTCAAATCCGTGTTTGGGTGGAGTAGATTTTTTTCCTAGAAAAACACGATAGAGGTAGTAGCTTCTTCCTTTTGGTAATGCAATGATAAGGTCTCCATTTCCACATTGCCTCGCTCAGCCTTTCGTCATTTCAACCTTGAATAGGCCCAGACCACCTAATCCATGAAAAAGAAAATGGAGGTAGAAATCATGCTTCTCTTCTATAATGAAGACGCCTCAATCTTCTTTTCCATCATTGAGCCTCATACACTTATAGAAAGTTTCCTCCAAAGTCATTACAACAATGTAGCCATTGAAAAGTCCACAGCACACCTAGAGACACGCGGCTTTTCTCCTGAGGAAAGATGATACTTTCGATCCCTTAAGATGATACTTTCGATCCCTTTCTTCTCTCACAATATTTTCCATAACACACAATTTGGGAAAATGAAAAAATAAACACCGTTTTGCAAGGTTGGAAAACTCGAGACTTGGACTTGACTCGTCCCATGCAAAAAAATTGACTCAGATAGAGTCAACGTGGAGACTCGAAAGAGTCATGGTTTTTTTTAAATATTTAAAAATATATTTATTACCTATAAAATATAAAAATATATTTATTTACATGCATTCATGATGATCAATTCAACTTAATAAATTTACATATGCAAAAAAAAGTACAATAATAAAGAAAATAAAAGGAAAAATATTGCATATTGCATAATTTGTTAGTCCAAATATCGAATGTAAAAGATCAAATATAAGTTTCAAATTACATTCTAGTCATCAATTTAAATTACCAACTCCAAACTTCATGCATAATTAGTTATAAATAAGTTTTAATTGTTTAAAATTAGTTCTACCTATTAAATGGTTAGGAATACAAACAACTTATTAAAATGAGATGACTCGGCCGAGTCTCCCCTGTTTTTGACTCGGTCCTTTACCAAAATAAGATGAGTCGGGAGAGTCAAGAGTCAACTCGCAGTGTTTTCCAACCATGCCGTTTTGTGTGCTTTGGAAACCACTTGAAGCATGAGGCACCAATTAACATCAAGAACCCATGTTATATGCAATGCAAATGCAATGTTTCATAATGAGATATTCCCACCCAAAACAAATAAGCTGCAAATGTACATTACAAAGTGCTAGAAATTTGTTGCCATGCAAAGCATCCAAAAGACCAATATTTAATGAGGGCTCACCTCATAAGGCCAACTAGGGGAAGTCTAGACACTGATCTCTTCAGCAATGAAATCCAGAATGCAATTGAAAAGGGGAAAAAAATGTCAGAACCAAGACAACATAGAAGAACTCCAAAAAAGAAAAGAAAAGAAAAGAACATCGTTAGTAAATACAACATGCTATGAAATTATCCATACACTTATTCACCAGCCCACCTTCGCAACGAAGCTAGGAAAGGAAGCTGACATGTGATAAAGAATATCCAAATAGGATATATGGTTGGATATTATTGCCCCAGGCTGTTCAGGTTCTTCAGATGGCTCTTTACCCTCATTCTGAAGAGATGATGACAAACAACAGGGGTCGGAAAACAAATAAGCATGATTAGTAGAACTCGCATTTGGTGCACCATAATCTTTAATTTTAATAAGGATGATAGGACATGGAAATCAATTGAGCAAAGAACTTTCTATGCAAACAGTTCCAAAGACCATTCCAGGGAAAAAAAAGAGAACAATATAAGTGTTTCACTAACATAGCATCTAAGCAGCAACGTGCATCATACAACATTATCAGCTTATTGTAGATAAATGAATGCAGCAGACAATTTGCAGAAAGTAACCCAATTATAATGGCACAAAAGTTCCCTCATTAATACAGATGGATATGGGTTAGACCCTAACATAACCAAAAAAAGCCTTACAAGTTGTCTAGAATCTAAATCCCACGTTTTTGGAGATAATGCAAATTCATGTGTCGAATGATGTGCACATTGGTGTGTTTAATGGGTTAATAAATTGCCTATCCAAAGAGCCCAAGATTGTGTATTTTGATAAGATTTGAAGAAGTTACAGGCTTACAACGAATTTACTAATATTCTAGAGTCTAATTATGACTTTGTTAGGTCTGTTGTTGTTATTCTCTCTTTTCCTAAATTCAGTATGAGCTGTTTTGCTTTTAAATAGTCCCCATCAAGTTGCTAACTTTTAGAAGTCCTAAAATAATACCCATGTTGAAGTGATGGAATATGTCCAGTAAGGATTCTAGGGTTAGACATCCCATCCTTCCTATATAAAGACTACACGGTTTCAAAACAATTTCAGTTCTTTTTTCAATCTCGCAAGTGTGCCTAATAATCCATTTGCCTTGCTGCTTTGGTGAAGACTGCATATGGAGCCCCATAGCAAAGACTCTTAACGGTTGCAAGCATTGTTGAAGATTGTGTGTTGATTCATGTTTCTTTTTATTTTCTTTATTTTCTTCTGCTTCTTTTTCCTTCTTTTTTTTTTATTGGTTGCTACTTTGGTGTAGTGGAACAAGGAGTGTTATTTCAACTTAAGGACCAGGGATTGATCCCTAGCTAGTGGTGTGAGGCTAAGGTGCCTTATCATTGATCTATCAGTTGTTTGGGATTCCTATCTTCTGCAATGCCCCTTCGTCACAGAAAATTCAAAAAAAAAAAAAAAAGGGCAAAGCAATAAACAAAATATAGCACAAGAAATGAATGGCCATACAGATCATACAAAATATTATGTCAAAGTACTGTTGATTGTGTGATGTTGAATGAATGATGCCTCCAACAACAATACAGAAAAATGTCCTCAATAGAAGCATCCACATTGAAGGTCTCACTACTCTAGAAGAGAATGGCTTCATCATTGTCACAATCTAAGCTTCATCCTATAAGTCTGGGTAGGCTTGTGAGTTCTACTTTCCAACTATAACCTTTTAAAAGTCATGTTCTCTATAAGTCCACAATCTATCATGTCTTAGCTCTCTATTTCATTGAAGGTCTTTACAAATCACCCCCTTGATGCAGGCTAGACCTATGGTCTGCCAGCTAATTGGGCCCAGTCCACGAGCCCAATAGGACATTCATTTAGTTAGAGTTTTAATTACTTAAGAGTCTTATTTAGAGAGTTGTTATTTATTTAGAAGTCATTAAAATTAGGATTTTTATTTTATTTGGATTGTTAAGTAAGTTATTTCCTTTATTGTTTAGGAAAGCAGAGTTCTACTAGGAAAGGGGATGTCCAACCCTTCCTATAAATATGTAATCCCTCTATTAAGAGAGTAGTTCATGATTATTCAATAATAAAAATGGGTTAGGTTTGTTTGGTTTTCTCTTTATCTTCAATGGAAGATTGCTATTGAGTTCCAAGAGGAATTCGGTCAATTCCCATCTGCGGAGTTGGTCTTCACCGGAATCCGTCCAAGATTTGGCAAACTCTCTCGCATGGTTTGTCTACACCCGTTCTATCACCGCTTGCGGGTCCAAATTACATCACCCTTCTTCAGTTTATTGATTTTGTAACCCTTCAATACATAGTACAACCGGCATTTATGATTTGTGCAAATTATAGAAAATGGCATCCCTTGATTTTCTCTTCTATTGGAACTATTTGTAAGCTTCCTCTAGTAACTTTTTCCTAATTCTATCCTTTCTTGTAACTTCAAACATCCATCTTAGCATGTGCATCTCGGCCACATGAACCTTTAGCTTCTTCTTGTTCTTTGTCGTCCAATACTCTAACTGATACTTCCAAAAACTCGGGTATAATCAAAGTGTTACTTCGGTGATACCAAATTATGCACGTATGATCCAAAATGCAGCAGTATTTCCACACTATGCGTACATACAAAAGGAGAAAGAGACTGGAATTCCTTAAACATGCCATTGTACATATCACATTGATGTCATCGATTTAACCAGTCCAAATGGCTAGATCCACTAATACAGTGTCATAGTCGTCATTGTTAACTTAAAACATCTATTTCGGGTAGGCTTTGTGAGTATTTTCATTCAACCAAATTCAAAGCTATATTTTCAGTAACTCCACAACTACCAATACAGTGTAATATCATATCGATTGGATTGCCAAACTCAGACTGCTTAGTGTGGGCAAAGGAATATCCATCCATAAAATGATCACTAATCAGATACTCACAATCCATTCAATGAGACTTTTCCATTTGACCCACAACATTGCCCATGATTTGGATGGTTTGGAAACGGTATAGTGGTTAACTGCAAGTACATGAAAGTATACTTCCTAAACAATACCAATTATCAAACAAGCCATAACAAAGATAATCAAAGTTAATAAAACCCACATCACAGCGCACAACAAGATTGCATTTTTACCTCATCAGCATCTTACAACAAGATTGCATTTTTACCTCATCAGCATCTTTCTCCCAAGAGGGAGGGATCCGATACGTCTCACTGATCCAATAAAACCCCATCACAAAAAACAACGCCCGCGATAGATACTGCCCGCTCCGCACTATAACCACTCGTCTCCACCCGGTCAGGTGCGCGTAGTCCTCCTGCTCGTCCTCCCCCCGGTACGGCGCAGAGAAGGCCGTGCAGATCCGGCAGATCAGGTAATACAAGACCAAGATAAACAATCCGACGAAGAAACGGACCGGCACGAGCGTCACGAGCGCGACGCCGAGGAGGAATTTCTCAGACGGCGGCAACTCGCCGAGGCCCATGGTCCCGTAGGCGTCTCTGCGGACGTATGGGGCGTATTTCTTCTCGAGCTCTTGTAGCGTGTCGGTCGTAGCGGGAGTGGCCGATACGGACGATTCGGATTTGAGGAGGGGTCGCATGTCTTTTCCCGATCCCTCGCCGCCGCTCGAATCGTGGCTTGAGTCCTTGGAGATGTCTTTCAGCTCCGAATCCATTTCAAAACCCTAGCCCTAGTTCTATATCTATCCAAAACCCTAACCCTAACCCTAATGCGAAGACATCATGAAGCTTCTGAGAGAGAGAGAGAGATGCAGATGGAAGCGATGAGAAGAACAAGTGTCTGTGTGGCAGGAGGGAGGATGCGAAATCTGGGGCGCGTGAGTGCGGTTTGAGTAATACCCACTAGGATTTGTATGGTGTGGTACGAGGGAGCATGGGAAACATTGTGCCCGCATTTAATAACACTGTGAAGCATGTGCCCCCGCAATTTAATAACACTTCGTGGGTCACATGATCTGGTGAAGTGTAGATGAAATTAATTTTAAATTTAGGTTGGTCGGGAGGTGGCTCGAGTCAACTGGGAAGGTCTGATAAAAGTAATCGGTCAGACTCGGTTGGAGTTGTTTGTCTCACTCGATTTCATGACTTTTCAAGCTGAGTCAACTGGGTTGGTGTGGTGAGTTTGTGGAGGCACTTAAAGGCTAGGTCGGCCTGGGGTTGACCTAGGCCCAGTCTGCTTTGGGCTGGGCTTGGATCTTGAGTTTTTATCCATTTAATATCTGCTCTGGGCTTGGATGACTCGATTGGAAGCACAAGACTATCCCCAGCCAGGCCTGAGTAAGCAATACATGTAATTTAGTATTGATTTATCCAAACAAGCAATAGAAAACCCAAAAAAGTGGTAGAAAATGTTGAGTGGGCTCCACCCAAAGAGGACTAGTAAAAAGTATTTCCGCCGCCTCTACCAATTCTTCAACAGAAAAGTCTGGATCAGCTCGATTGATTAAATGGATGAGCTCAGCCGGACATAGGCATGTGTTTTGAAAGTTAGGTCTCGCCTAGATATGCCCCAGAACGAACTGGCCCATGAACACCAGAGTGAGGATGAGGATGCGGTTTTGGACTGTGTAGAAAGATAGGGTGCGTTTGGCATCGTGCCATTTGGATGTTCTCATATTCCTACGAAATAAGGGTGCTAGAAAACATATTTAGTATATGTAAATGATTGTTCCGAATTCTCAAAATTTAAACTCACCAGTATAAGAAAGTTAGAACAAAAAAACTTTATTTTTTTTAAAAAACAACTTGCTGGCACAATTGTTTCTTTCTTATCTCTTACCTTTTAAAGAATATTATTTGAAGATTCAAAATCCTCTTATTTATCCTAAATAGAGGCCCCACGTTCACAATCCCAAAGGAGGTGGCCCCACTTTATAATTCATAGAGGTGGGTCACATGGTCACAGTCAGGTGGGTCCCTATTACAATTCTATAATGGTAGGACCACATTATAAATCGTTTAGAAAGGTAGGCATTACATTGTAATTTCTTTAGGTGGGTCCAATGTCGACAATCATATTTTAATGGTAGCCCCATCTTCGGATTTCTAAATGTGAGTGCCACATTGTAATTTTTAAATGTGGGTTCCGTGTTCACAATTAACAAAAAGTATGGCTCCACATTTTAATGATGGCCCCATATTCGGATTTTTAAATGTGGGTACCACTTTGTAAGTTTTTAAAGGTGGGTCCCGTGATTACAATTAACAAAAAATATTGCCCCACATTATAATTCGTATAAAGGTGAGCCCACATTGTAGATTTTATAAATATGTTACCCAAATGTTCTAGTTTTTAAAGGTGGGCACCACATTCTAATTTTTAAACGTGGGCCCTGTGTTTACAATTATCAAAAAATGTGGCTCCACTTTGTAATTTATAAATATGAGTCACATGGTCTCGTTTACAAAATGTGGACCTACATTGTAAATCCTATGAATGTGAGCCCATATTCTAATTTATAAACATGGATCCTATATTTACATTTACAAAAAGTTGGCCCACATTATAATTCCTATAAAAGTGGTCCCACATTATAAATCCAATGAATAGGTTCCATGTTCTAATTTTTAAATGCAGTACCACGTTGTAACTTCTATAGGTGGGTCCCATATATGATAATAATAGTATTGCAAACAATAAAAGGTGGGGTCCTACATTGTAAATCCTATGTTTTGCTCCTTGGAGCAAAACTTTTATAATGTTACTAAACAAGTTTTATACAGCATATTTTTAGTAGAGGAATTTATATGAATGTTGCCAAACAAGTTCTGTAGAGTATAGACCTGGCACAACCTAATCTCAGCACAAAATTAGGAACAATACAAGAACGATGCCAAACAGGCCCATAGAGACCGAGTTGAGTTGGATTAAACTTAGGCCCCGGCCTGTGTTCTAAATCTAAACCTAATTTGAACTTGGATCAAACTAATCCCTTCAAAATTGGCCCTGACTTGCATATGGACTGACCTCATAATACATAGGTTGGGCCTGGGCCATAGGGTAAAACAAAAATTCGCACCATAATTACCGCGGAACACGATGTGACGCCACTTCATAACGGTTTTCATGATCCATTGCGATGACAACAGCGACCGTGATTTTAAACCATGAAATCATGACCCACCATTTTTCTGGGTGGGTTTGTAATGGTTTAAGTATGAGTTAAGGCCCAATTAGACTTAAAGATGGATTGATTTGGGGTGTGTGGTAACATATACCATTACTTTTAATGGTTGAGTGCAAGAGTATTAGATATTGATAGTTTGTGATTTTGGCAAGCAGTTATATTGAGGTCAACGTCCACTCTCGCTCCTGAGTAGTTATAATTGTGGTCGAGCCCTCACCCTCACCCTCACTATAAAACTATTGTTGTGCCGTTTCTTATTACCAATTTGTTTTGGGATAAGTGGTAGCTCAATGGGGTGTAAGATTCTACAAGTGACAATAAGTCGGGCTAAGCAGTATCCTCTTAAGGATGCAAATGGCCAGTCCATGGGTGGGCCCACGATCCAAACCTAATTAATAATCAGTACGTATTTTACTATTTTAGACTCATGACCTGACCTATGAACCCAATTGGAGCAGTACATGATTATTATATAAAAGGAAATGTTCAAGTGCATCCATCCCTCACCATAGGGGTCAGGGCACTTTCCATTTTTTGCACATGAATCCCCCGTTTGTACTTCACCATATGTACTTGAAAATTTCCATTTATGGAAGCATCCCTCATCTTATGGTGAGGGATTGATGCACTTGAACATTCCTCTTATATAAATAATAACATATAGAGAATAAAAAGGCCTACATTTGGGCCTTCCCACGTCAATTGTCGCTATTTTAAACTCATCTCGTGCATCCCTCAATTGACCATGTAAATTTTGACACTCATGCCACTTTATATAATGGCTAAAGATAGGTCAAGGTCTTAGGAAGACCTTGAATCTCCCATTTCATAATTTTACCGTAAAATAAAGATAAAGTGAAGCATTAAATCAAAAGATAATAAAATATAAGTGAGTTATAATGATATTTTGTTTTTAGTTGTTTGGTATGAAATCATTTTTTCATTTATATAGAAAAGTGAAGTTTTTTTATCTTTTAGTGGAGAAAGGAGGTTGCTTTTTTACTTCTTTTTTCTTTTTAAAAAGAAGAGAATTTTGAAAAAAAAAACCATACTTTTGATACGGCCCTTGTTTGAAAAATGGAGGCTTTACTTGACTTTTACTAAACTAGTAAAATGTCAAACGGGCGCTCATGATTGTCATGCCCTCAAGTGGGTCACATAGCGAGGCCCTTCTTAAAAATGATTCTTAAGAGTATAATATATAATAGGCTATGGCATAATGATAGCTGTATAATGTGTATTATTTATTATATTCTGGCAAACAGGGATTCTAATATGGTCCAAACCCAGATTTCTCACTTCGGTTCTATAGGTTAATTGGATAACTGGGCCTCCTAGTGCACAACCTTAAAGCCACCTTCCTGTTCTCTTATGCCACTGACCATTGAGGCTTTATGAGAGCAATGGGCAACATAGAGGTATTTGCTTGTATGTATCACACAACTGCACTTGTAAATTCCCTTTTTTTCTTATCTAATGAAAATCCATATATTTTGAGTTGAAATATAAAATTGTTGGCCCATTTATGTCTTTGAATGTTTGGTTGATTTGAATGGCTGGGATGGTCTTCTTCAAGAGATAAGAGACATCTGTAAGTTGTAACCTATCCATGAATATGATGGAAACCAGTTACCAGTTGAACAATTCTAATCAACCATGCAAATCCCTAAACTGCATGTGGACAGCAGTTTCATTGGTCTTGTAACTGCTAATGTGGGAACTCACATGCCATCAGTGAAGTCCACAAATAAAATTGGGAGGTGCTTCTCAGTTATTTGTGGTTCATAGTTCATAAGCCGGGCTCTTAATTAGCTGAACACAGTAATGGGCTGGATTTGAACCTCTTTTCTAGCTCAATAGCTTAATAGATGAGTCTATGATGCTATCTATACTCAAGGGCCCAACTATATATAGGCCCGGCCCGGCCATATATGATTAATCTTAATATTTTGCAAATATCTAGGCACGTGCATAACTCTCTGGCTTAGATGGTAGATCTTGATGTGCATATCAGGCCTGAGAATAAACCCAACTTGGTGGAAAAACTTTGGGCCAACTCAACCTGGCTCATCATCATCATCATTTTAGACCTCTCTCATATATATGGGTCATCATCTCAACCTTCAGAAGTATCGCATCCTTGTTCATAACATGAGACCAGGAATTTTGTTGTGACGTTATTGTTTTTTTTTTTTATTTATTGGGCTGCATCTGGGGTTTGATATTCAAGCTTGGATCACTGGGTGTAGCCCAGGGATCAGTCCATTTCAAGTTTTATCTCCCTTTGTGTTACCCCACCTGGGAGTTGGTGGAGTGGCATAAGGCGTGTGTTCAAAACCCGTTTTACATTTGCCTGGTGTCCGTTTGTGTGGGTTCAGCAGGCGCCGCTCAGGGGAATAGTTCTGTTGGGTTAAACACCTTTTAGGGATACTCACGTCATTAGAAAAAAAAAATTTCCTTTTGTGTTCAATATGTTGAGCCGGGCCTTATTGTGTCTGAAAATTGGGTCTGACCTATCCCAAAGGCCTACAAACAGAACCTAAGTCAAGCCCAAATACATGACAGCTCTGTGCCACATTGGGCAGGATTTTGTCATCTTTCAGGAACATGTCCTGCTCCTAGGCCCTTTTTTTTTGTTTTGGTGCAATAGCTAAATGGGGTGGGCCTATCCATTCAGACCTATGCATGCTTAAAGACATGATGACTAACTCGGCTAAGGCTAACATATATTTATACAAGGGGGCATATGATTTTACCGACAGGCTGAGCCCCGGCTCAACATTTGGACTTTTAGGCTTGATTTAGTCCAAATATTAAGCCCAATAACTAAATTGGCTGGGCTTGAGTAATGAGTATGCTTTGGTCTAGAGTCTAGACCTACATGCAAACATATATAACCTAGATGTGTAAAACCTAATATGGGTCAAAGAAAAGGGGTTAAAAAGATGATTCCAGAGAGGTTCTTTCTCTAAACCCAATGTTCTAAACAACACCTTTCTTAAGAATAAAAGAGACAAATTCCCAAAAGAAAATATAAAAAGAAAAGAAGGAAGGGTGAAAGAAAAGCCACGTATCTCTATTCCCATCCCTCCACGTCCAGTACATAAAGATAAAATAATGATGCATTAACATACTTAATTAGCTTTCAACATAATCTCTTTGATTTCTTAATCCCCTGGGATCCAACTCATTGTTTTAGCTTTCAAGTAGCCATTGAAATGAACTGTTGCTTTTGGACTAGCTTTATAGTAAAATGCTAGTCTGCAGGTTACTCTGCCAATAGCAGGAGTGCAAGCTCATTAAATAGCTTAATTTAGTAAGAGGCTAATCTAGAGTTAGACTAAACTCCACAGAATTATCCAATAAAAGAGGGCCATTTAGCCTTGTTCTTAGCACCACACTAAACTAATCAACCATTTCAAATTTGAGGATTACACGTAATGACCCAAATCAATGCTTCGATTGAGGCGTGATTCGATGAGCTTCAGGCAAGGGTTAATGGTTAGATTATCTTGAACATGTTACACATTCATGCTAGTTTTTGGAGTTTTCATTGAAGAGGTATGTACACCATGGCAATTTTTTAGTATGTGGGGTGAATTCTAGGCCAAATTAAGAAAATCCAATTTGATTTTTATGTTTAGATTAGAGAAGATCCATTGAGTAGCATGTGCGGTACTTGAATGATGGGTAATGTTTAAAAAAATACTTGGTCACATGGAAGTAATTGTTTCATCATCCATATCTGCTTGGTAATGGTGCCAAACAAGCTCAAGCAGCAAGGAACACAAAACATTTTTGTTAGTTTATTCCCACTATCCACGGAAAGCCCTAGCAAGAATAAAGACAACAAATAAAACAATAGAATAAAAAAGAAATGACTAAGTCTTAGGGCCAGTCTTTTTCATGTAATTTAATTTTTTAGGGATTTTAAGACTTAATTTCTATAAGTTGTTAAAAATAAATAATCAAACGTCAATATCCAAAAATGATGATAAAATAACATCTCCTTTGATGAAAATTGAATAAAAAATGATAAGATGTGATTATCCATCCATCACCTAGTAATTTAAATTTTAGGAAAGTCAATGTCCCATCTATATAGGTACCTTATAACTTTCACATTGGCAATATATTTTTCACCCATCACTTCTTAAATAATCATTCAATTGTGCTTATGAATTCCTATTTATTCAATCACATTCCGTAATATGCAAACAAACAGACCAAATGACATGATACCATACAATGAAAAGTACAGTAAGACAAAAGAAACAAAAGAAGTCTCACCAAAAGTGAAGGGGGCATAGTCTTTCTTCCCTCTTCTCTTGCCCCCCCTTCTTTTGTTCTTTTGAATTGACAAAAAGAAATAAGAGAAAAGAACTCCTAGCAGCCTACATGTGGGTAGTTAGGGTAAGGTGCATTTTACAAGCCTTCCCATATGAGCCATAAAAATCAAGTGGCCCCTGCAGGTAGACTAACCCCAATGGATGGTGAGGTTCGAATGGGCAATTGCCATCTCAAGTGGGGTGTATTTTCCTAGCCAATATCAGTGTCTTTTGTGGTGAGTTCTGCTACTTTATCCAAGTTGTCCAAGTATCCTATTACATAAAGTAATTAGCAAAGAACCATTTCCATATTCTTGTTAAACGTGATTGTTCAAGCACTGATTGATTAATAGTACATAGTTTCTTAATCAATCCACTTTTTTATTTCTTTTTCTCTTGTACAAACTCACACACCCGCATATTTACGCTACCCAATTCCTATCTATCACAGATCGATCCTTGATTGTATCTATGTATGGGGAGATTCTTCATCAATGGGCTACTAATGGATTAGTCTATCCACTCATTTCTTTTTGTTCTTTATTTTTTTTTTCCACGGAGCCCGCGCATTCATTTTACTCTCATGATCGAATTGGTATTTTCCCTAATTCGACACTAATTGGACCATGAGTCACCCTCAAACATAATTTATAAAATAAACACAATTAGAAAACCATAAATTTTGAGACTTCATATGAAAATTATGTGATGAGAGTGATATTTGGCCCAACCCCTCCTCAATGACCCCCCTATAAGTATAACCAAATTGGAAAGGGTGTAGGTGAGAGCACTTTTTCAAATCCTAGTTAAAAGAGTCTTAACACCCTAATCATGAATGGAGATGATTACTTAGTTGCTTGTTACTTACTCTTCAATTTAGAGAAGTGATGTATGCTACTCAACCAATGAGGAAGCTGGGAAAATGGAAGCAAGGGTTAGAGGGGTCGGGATAAAGTTTAACACATGAGATCAAGCTTTAAATTTTGATGTGGTCAAAGAAGAAAATTAATTAGGTACGGAAAGGAGCCATAGGCATGCGGGGGAATCCAAGACAAAGGGCAAGGGCACCTTCTTCACCTCTTTTTTTACAACCTATCAAACAATTCTTTACATTAAACAACAGATAGGGCATAATCAACCAATGTCTCTGTTCTCCCTCCCTCCCTCCCTCCCTGGAACTGGGTCGGGCTTGGCCCTGATTATATAAAATAAGACTTAACTGGATATAAATCTGGATTACAAGATTTGATTAGTTGTATATTTCGATTTAGGTCGTGTCCAGGGTTATAACACAATCCTGTATAATATACACTAATACAAAGCCTTGATTCAGTAATTTTTGGGGAGTGGGCTCCTTCCAAAGGAGAGTATTGAAAAGTATTTATATTGTCTCTAATAACACATTGATGTTTTAATAAGAATGGTTAGCTGAAGAAACTTAATGTGGTATCATAGCCAACCGGTTGCGACCTTAAATCCAAGGAGAAATAACTCGACATGAAAAAAATATGCGTGTCGCCAAAAGTGCGCCGTACCCATAAAAAAGGTAAGGCCTTATCATAAATCAGGTTTTGTGCAAAAAGAAAAAAGAATAGAAAAGAAAAATCTGCAGGTGATGAAAGCTATCAAATTGATGCCTCTAAAAAGAATTCTAATAATATTACATTTAATAATATCTTTAAATCTTAATAGTTTACTCTTGTTTTAATATCTCTAAAAAATTATCTAGTGGATCACTATCATTGTATTCACTGAATGTCCCTCTCCATATAACTAATCCTATGCACAACCTAAGGCCTCTACCATCTTTGATTTTAAACAAGTTCTATGTAGGAGAACAAGAATAAGTCTCTTAGGGTATGTTTGGCATATTTCTCAGTGTTCCTGATGCAAATAAAAAATAAAATCATATGATTCTCCCAACTTATGTACAAGTTTTGGAGTTTGACATATTTCTTTTATTACCAACTTTACAGTAGAAGTGTGCACTGGGGCATGGGGCTTTGGAATGAACCCATTTATTTATGCTGACATATTAATCAATAATAATTTACTAAAACAAGGCCTTTTAAGAAAAATAGAAGCCAACATTTTAATGTTAAGCTCTATTTTTTTTTGGCTTTTGGAGGGTTTCCAACCCTTTGGGCTGGACTAATCCCTCCGGGCCAGAGGGACGCCGGGTAAACTCTCTTGTAGCCTCAATGTGCTAGTACAATAAACCTATGTAATGTTAAAACAATGTCTAACCACATAAATCTTGCTATACTCTCTTGTAATAAATTGCTTGATTAGAATTGTTATGTTGGCATCATTGTGCAGACTTCGACTATGCGCAATATACATAAGATAAAGCCGTGACAATTGATGTGACGATGCAAACTAATTGTGCGTGGGACTCGCTCTGACTGTATTGTTGTAACAAGCTATATAGCTGTATCATTGTTAAGCCTTGAGTCAGGTTGTTCATCTTAGCACCTGTGTGTGTTGAACAATAGGCTCTTATTGATCTGATCCATTTCATCAAGTCCAAAGATTTTAGCATATTTTGGAGCTGGTCAAATCTCTGGACCTACCAATCTATTTTCATCTCTCTCTTAAGTCTGAACAAAGGGACTGGCCTAGTCTAAACCAGGGCCGGTCCTGAATTTTTCAGGGCCCAGGGCAAGAGTAAAAGTTAGGCATCTTCAGTCATCATATATGATAATATCATTGGTTGGTCCCAATGATGTGAAAAATTGGCAATGGGTTGATGGTGCCCAAGTATAACTATTTGAAAAAAAAGAGAAGAAAGAAAACTCAGACCAGAATTTAAGCATCATATATGGGGAATTAAAAATCATTGGTAGGCCCCACTGACAAATGAGAAGAACGGGTGTAGGGCTGAAGGCTTGATGATCTATTTGTAAAAAAAGAAAGCCCTAAATCATCCCAACACTAGACCAGATTCTCCCAGAATTTCAGCCATTAAATATAAAATATCATTAGTGGGCCCCTCTGATGGATGCTCAAATAAGTGATACAATAAGCACTCTCAGATGATTTGATGATGAGTCTATTGATGCCCAGGACGATGGAATCCATTGGATGAGTCCTGCCCTCACCAAATGATTGGAAAAAAAAAAAAAAAAAAAGTAGAAGGGATTTTGGGGATTTTGGGCCCCCTCAAAAAATGGGCCCGGGGCAAGGGCACTTACAGCCCTTGCCCAGGGCCGGCCCTGGTCTAAACAGGCAGGGTTGAGATGGGGTCTGCAGGATTAGGTCTAACCATACCCTACCTGTTTGTTCAAATATTGGTTAGACCCTCATCCCACACCCGATGCCGATCAACTAATCCAAACCATCTATCTGTTAGCAATAGTTAATTTTTCTTCTTGGATGTAATTACACGTGCACCCATGATTTCGGATTAATTATAGTGACCCATGCAAGTACAGTGCACATTTGTTCATGTTGTTGCAAAAAATTTGACATCAAGATACAAAATTTTGTCCATAGGAATAAGAACGGCCTCGCACCCTTAGCTACTTGTCCTGGGTTTGAATCAGGGTGGGCACATTCCCTCACTCAAATATCGTGCTATCTCACCCGAGGTCTTCTTCCCTTACCAAAGGGCTCCTTCAACTTAGCATAGCGACATTCCAGAAGAGGAGAGTGTGAGGCCCTCTACCTTTGAGACCCCCAAACCGGCAAGATAAGTCATTTCGGAACTTGATATGATGTATTTTAAAGACATGCGGCCCACATGCCCGAAGTGGACAATATTGTGCCGAGTGGGATGAGTTGTGACAACAAGTCAATTTTGATACATATGGATGAGGATTTCTGGACCCGCAACTGACCCAATAATAATGTGATTTGGCTCGGGACAGGTTGGATAGATAAATGATGCCTTGCTTCACATGCGCGCGCACACACGCATGAATTAATCCTTATCCCTTTGAACCTCTCTGTATAGGAATGATTCAGTCCTTATCCAAATGGGCCTCCATTTGGGAAGGATCTCGTCCGCATCACCTGGACTCCCGTCCCTGTCAATTCCTTTTTAACTCCAAATGGTAATGAAACACTTTGGCTACAGTAGGCTCCTATAAAAACTCAAACTATTTGCCAAACTTATAGGAAAAGCCTGCAAACATACTTAAAATAACACAAGAAACATTGAATTGGGGAGGCCCTTGGTGAGTAGCTTCCTACCATCAACAACATATATACGAATTTATGTTGCAATGCAACAAATTCATTGGCAGAAAATAAATATCTTTCAACTAGAGCCAATGACACCTTGCCATATTGCACAGTGACCCAATCAAAAAAAGCCCATGCACCCAACTTTTGTGTTTGTGTGTGATCCCACTTACACAATAATCGATTTGGGTACTTTTGAATTGGACATGTAACTATGGCATGGCAAAAAAGATATCAAGAAGGGAGATGCATTGAATGAATGACCTCATTGCTGCCCCTTTACCTTCTAACATGGACGTAAGAGTTATCATTTGTTACAAGCGACAACACCAAGGCATTAGGTAGTGGGTTGATGGGTTTGTGATAAAATGTAAAATGTCTTTGTAGATTAGGCATACATATATATATATATATATATATATACATATATACACACACTAAACTTTAACTATATTTGATAATTCTAATGATTTGAGGTGAATGTTGCCAGGAGCTAATTAATCAATTTTTGTTTTGAACGCAAGTTTTGATAATTTGATTATAATATTGGTTAAGTTAAAACGTTAAACGATATTGATTTTTGATAAATAAAATGAAAAATGAGCTTTAGGAATATAGTCAATATTTGATAGAGATTCCTATGGGATGCTTTAATGATGACGACGACGATGACGATGGCAATAAAGACAACATGATAGACCCATGGCAAGAGAGTCTAACTTGTCAGGCCTGCTTTAATATAGGGAGATGGATCGTGCTCACTCAGTGCTCAGCAAGATACAAAAATAACCAAAAATCTCATATATGGATGTGTTAAAGCACTGAGAAGTGAGATGTCTACTGGTGAGAACTTACTAAAGGGAGGAGACCTGTGACATAAATAGCATGAAATTATAGAGTCCATTTTCTTGTAAAGGTTGTGAAAACGACCCACATGGTTTTAAGACTAAAACCAAGCCAAACTCTAACCAATTATAATCTCAAGTTTTAATTACATCTAGAACACCATAAAACTATTAAAATTAAATACATTCAATTCCATGATGAAAAATAATCTGGTACAAAAAGGAAGGTTTATCATCTCCACTCGGGGACCAACTTTGCTTTGATTAGTTTATACTTTTTGATGAATTTCTCCCTGAATGTCCTAGAAGAACATCTTCTTCAAGAAATAGATATATCCCCACATTATTACTATGATTCTCACTAAAAGGCTAAAAACTATATTTCAAAAGACTAAACTTTTAAAAGCCCATTAATAATAATAAATAATAAATAATCTGAAACTTTTGTGCATAGGAACTTTTTTTTTTTTTACTATTAGAGAGTTCCCAACTCTTTGGGCTGGACTAATCCCTACAAGCCTAGAGGGAAGCTGGAAAAACTCCTCTATAGCTCTAGTGTGGTAGTGCAGTTTCTAACTTACAACATCCGACTGCAAACCGCGGTTCTAAGCCAACTGAGCTAATCCTTGGAGTTTGTCCTTAGGATTTGTGCATAGAAACTTGACATCATTGTTTGAATCCCCTTCTATTAGTAATTTTCTAAAAGACAAAAGAAAAAATAAAAATAAATAAATGCTCGAGATTCCATCACTCATCTCTTTTTAAAGATAAAGAGCTTATATGGTTGGATGCCGCCGAGTCTCGACTGTAATGCAAGTATTTTTTTCACTAGGATTCAAAATTCCCTATTTGATTTAGGAGAATTCACAAAATTGGCATTACTAATGTCACTTTTTTCTACATGGAATTCCAAAAAAATGGAGCATTGCAAATGCAGTCCTTGAGCATTCTGGCGACCAAAGAAATTATGTTGATTATAGACTCCAAGTCACATTGAGAGACAAAGAAGAGAAAAAAGAAAAGCCGGTACGGCCGATTTGGAAGCTACTCCGATAACTCCGGATAGCGCGTCATTTACGTTTAATTGCATTGGGGCGCGGATGTTAACAAATAGCAAACGTTATTTTGACAAATATGGCCCACGTTTTCTCTCTTATCGAGCCACGTCACGGCGGGAATATTTTAGATTCACGCCATGACGACACCTGTTGTAGAAAAAGCAAAGTGGTCCTGTCCTTTGTAAGAGCTTGGGAGGAGCACGCGTGGAAAGGAATGGCATGTGCTTCTCCTGACCGTGTATCGTGGAAGCAATCGCTTTCAACTCACTTTTTGCTGGTCTTTTCAACACATCTATCCACGGCGCGTCTCGGCTCGGCTTATGGCTTATGACTTATGGCTTATGGCTTATGGCTATCTATGTCCCCACTTACACTACACCAAAAATCGAAAATTGGAACGGAAAAGCGTTCCTAATCCTCCCGTTCCTAATTCGTTAAACCGTTCCAATTTCCGTTCCAATTTGGTACCAACCGTTCCTAATCCAAATTGGAACGGAAATTGGAACGGTTTAACGGATTAGGAACGGGAGGATTAGGAACGCTTTTCCGTTCCAATTTCCGATTTTTGGTGTAGTGTTATCATTCATATCATTACAACTTTGCTTTTAAGATTTCTCAATAGATACTTTTGATATATCATTTTAGATTAAAAACGTTAAACTTTATAGATAATTTTGAAAATTGAAAAAAAAGAAGAAGAAGAGTCTAACGAGCTTATGTGAATTCAATAAATTAGATATGGCATGATAATAAGGCTCAAATGCAAGAGGAATGTTGATTAATTAACCAGATGTCATGAATAAAGGCAATCCTTGGATCCTTGTGTGAATTGGAATTTCCCCACGCTTATATCAAGCCATGCATGAGAGGAAGGCTCGAAGAAGCCATGTTAAATTACATGGCTCGATGAATAATAATAATAATAATATAATATATATGAAGTAACGAGGAGAGAGAAAGCTACCAGTACCAGTACCACCTCATTGGCAGCAGCAGCACAAGGTAAGAGTCCATGAGCAGTGAGCCCGGAGCCGCACGTCCTCATGTGATAGGGTGTCCGTACGTCGTATAAGGTGGCTGATTTTGCGATCATATCATAATGACAGCAAGAGCATCAAAACATGTGGTCTCTTTGCACATACCCAGAGACACTTTCTCTTTCTCTAGAGTGTCCTGTATATTAGGAAATTCCACCAACATTGCATATAAAATAAAGGAATCTCTCTCTCTTTCTCACTCTCTCTTCTGTGATAATATCAAGGGGTTGGGAATTGGGATCTGTTTACTGTTGATGATTAGCTCTGAGCCCAAGCCTATGGACACAGTAAACAGGGCTTTAAGTTCGTACGAGTGCAGCCTTGAATTTGTTGACTGCGATCAAGAGACACCACCAATTAGAGAGAGAGAGAGAGAAGTGAAGAAACTAGTCACAGTAAAAACCTGGATTTTTCACACAGTTCTCTCCAACTTTATATTGTCTACCTCTTCTTCAAACAGACCCAATGTTAATTAAGATCATAACTCAAGTTCTTAAGTGAAGAAAATAGTCACAGTAAAAACTCGGACTTGGCACAATTTTCTCCACCTTTATATTTTGACCCAAAGTTAAATAAGATCTTAACTCAAGTTCTTAACATTAAAGGTACATATGATTCAATTGGTGAAGCACTTCCCTCCCATAAAAACAAATAAGGATCATTTTCTAGCTTTAGTGCTGATAGTGAGGGATTTGGAGATGTGGTTACAATGTTGTGGTTAAAATTCAAGCACACCTCTATCTTACTCAAGACGAAATCTATAGACGCTGTTGTGTTGGAACCTTTAGCAAACCCATTTCAAAGATAGCTACAGTGAATTATGTATCGGATCCAACCCATCCTCATCCCCTACCATTTGTTTTTCACAGGATGGTTTAACATTACTAAAAGGTGTAAGCCATTTGGGTTCCTTTCCACAGGATGTGATGTGTTGACTTGTTAAAATACTTTGTTTCACGGACCATGATAAAGATTTTGATGGTTTATCCATGTCAATATTTTGAGGTTTATTTTTTTCACACACAAGTTCAAACCCATAAACCCACTTTGATTGTCACTCTTCTTCTCATTTTTATTTTATTTATTTTTTTGATATTTTAAAAAATGATTAGAACCCATGTATCAGTCCATTCGTATCGGCTCCAAAGCCATGCCATAAATCCGCAAACCATTCCATGGAAGCAACAGCCTTACCAATTTTGCATTGAAGGGCAAGTGGGTCCATTTTATCATACGTCACAAACCCAAACGCCATCCTCCTATCCTAAATATTGGCTCCTTTCCATTTCTATCCTATGCCAATCAGAGTTGCAAACATCCTTTTCCCCAAATGGAAAAGTGGCATTTCCGACATTTAACCCATGAACCAAGGGTAAATCTTAAGCCAACTCATATAAATATCAGCAAAGTCTACCTCACTCTTTTTCTCAAGAAAAAACAACAAGCATATCAGTTTAGTACCTCTGAGAGAGAGAGAGAGAGAGAGAGAGAGAATGAACCAAGAAGAGCAAATGCTGTTATTCTCTGAGTTGTGCTCAGAGCTGTATGACCACCAAGTAACTGAAGGTAAGTAAGTGTATTAAGATACTAAAAGATGTGTAACATTACTTCTTCATACATGCACATGTGGTGTGTTCTATTTATGTAAATGGTTTATGGGTCTGTACTACATAGGAGGAGAAAGGAGGCCAAGGAGACGGAGGAAGAAGGGGGAGAAAGGAGAAAAGGAGATGGCGGGGTTCAAGAAGAGGAAGCTAAGTCCTGAGCAAGTAAATTTCCTGGAGATGAATTTCGGGAACGAGCGCAAGTTGGAGTCATCAAGGAAGGTTCACCTAGCATCTGAGTTGGGGTTGGACCCAAGGCAAGTGGCTGTGTGGTTTCAAAACAGGAGGGCAAGGTGGAAGAGTAAGCAGCTTGAGGAAGAGTATAAGAAGTTGAAGACGATGCACGAGGCAGTTGTCGTGGAGAAGTGCCAGCTTGAAGCCGAGGTGAGGATGGTTACTGTGCTTCATTGTGTGTGTAGAGAGAGAGAGAGAGAGAGACCCCACACACCAAAAACCCAATAGTCATCCTTTTCTAGCTTTAATTATCCCTATTCAAGCTGACCCAAATAGTTGAATCCTCTCTTTTTAAGGGAAAAGGGAAAAGATAATGAATGAACCCAGCAGTGTGCTCTCTCTGATGTACATGCAGATAGCTCTACTGTTACTTTCTTCCTCTAGGTTACTATGACAGAACACTTTTTAGATTGTAACTGGTTTAGTTCTGATTTCTTATAGAGACATTACATGGTTGCAGGTTTTAAGGCTTAGAGACCAGCTTTCAGATGCTGAGAAGGAAGTAAAGAAGCTTTCAGAGCGGCGCAATGGAAGTCCAGAAGGAGAAAGAAGCTGCAGCCCGAGCTCTTCTTTCTCCATTTATACACCTTTTCTAGGAGAGTTTGGAGAGGACCTCTTTTATGTGAATGAGAATATCTATATTAATAATGGGATGGAGTGGGTGAACTATTATGACATATAATTATGCAATTTATGATGTAAATATCATTTCATGTAAATCTTCGCTTGGTGCTATGAACTTAGTGGCTTTCTTCAAGATCTTTAATGTAAATTATTCCTTCTTTTTTTTTCTTTTTTGGGCTTTATAGGTTACACATTCTTTTATTATAAAATAGACATTGAGGTAGCATGACAACTGTGCACTTAGGCTACGCAAACATTTCCAAATTGGACATGTTCATTTGAGGATTTTGGCTCAAGATACACTGAATGGCGAATCAGTAGACAAAGCTTTCATGATGTGATATGTTGCATATTGATGGTTCCACCGGTTCACCGAAAAAAATGATAGTTGGTCCCATCACACATTATCACATTACATCAGCACTCTGAGAAGTGAGAACCAATCTATATCAAAGCAAACAAAAGTGTCAGAAATGGATCATCTTGGTTACCCCACTGAAAGAAACTAACCTTTCCATTTCAATTTTCCTAGTCATGTGGAGGCCACTAGGATAATGACAGGAGAGTGATGGGGAATATATTTTGCATTATGGTCAAATGCCACTGGGATCAGATGCTTCAAAACAAACATGGGCAAAATATGACTCGAATCAGATGCCACTGGGATCAGATGCTTTAAAACAAACATGGGCAAAATATGACTCGAATCAGATAGTTCTTACCATTGATTTTAGGGTATTAATGTTTACGATTTTCTAAACACAATTATCTTTGAAATCAATTCAACAGTAAACAACTGATCATCATCAAATTGGGGCGAGGTCAATTCAAGAACAAATTTGAACATCTATTTTCAAAAGAGGTCAAATATCTATTTTATGTAAAAATATCAACCATACACTCCTATGATTAAATACACAACATGGTTTTCAACTGTGGCTTAGCTGGTTAGGGACAAGGGGTGTGTGTGAGAGTGCATGAGTTCAAGTCCTTGTGGTTAAAATATATACATACACACAAAATGGTACTATTTGACTCACCATTGACATCTGATCCTTTTTCCCCTTTTGATGGAAACAGGTTGGAAACACACTAACCTGCCCTAAGAGTTGTTGGAGAATGACAGTAAGTTACCAAAGGATTTGAGGACATGGAGGCTAGCTAAGTCAGACCAATTTGATCCTTATAAGTAATAGAGGCCCTCCTAAATTTGGGTTATTGGTTCCAAAGTAAAACCTTAGGTATTATTTCACCTTCATTAAGTAACAGACCATTCTCAATCACTGGACAGTGCTGGATATACTGTGATGTAAACATTGTTAACTGTCCAATAATCTTAACCATTTCACTGTGTGACTACAAATGAAATCAACCAAGTAATTGTCAATATTCAGAGAATTCGACAAGCCGTAGTGTGTAATAGGAACATAACTACTTATAAACTACAGTAGGAAGACAAGCTTGAGACTTAATCACATTAGTAATCTTTCCAAACCTAAATCTGATCCAGACTCTTAATAGATCATTATTATCGTATGACAACAAAAATCTTATCCTACGATATCATGACACTCCTCAAACTCAAGCTGGTTTTTTAAAGAGTGCAACTTGAGTTTGAACAACTCAAAACCAAATGATTGGTAGATCAATTTAGTCTACGTATTTGAGTTTGCCAAAATCCCTTCCAACTGCAGAGCTAGTATTGTTGGATAAACATGTTTTGTCTAAGGATTAACAACGTATAGTTCAAATGCATGTCCCCCGTCTAAGTCACTGACAGTCACCAGTTTGTCCCCTGTTTCAATTGCATGAAATAAAAAGCTTCCTTCAATAACATAAACTGAAAGCATAGATGGACATACAGAGAACATGCCAAATGGCAATTTATCTGGGCACTTCTACGAGAAAGTAACAGTGTGGTGAAGAGTTCTAACAGCAGAATAAAGCATTGGAAAGACAACGAGAATCACCCAATAAAAGCTCAATATGAAGAGAAATATTTCTCTCACAAACATTGACAAAAAAAAAAAAAAAGTATCCGACAGAGCTTAACCACCATCATTTTTTTTTGTGAGTACATGACAACTAGATGGTTGATGACACTCTGAAATTTCAAATTGAGGAATGCTTGTTGGATAAGAGTTTTCTTCACCTTTCCTTCAATGAACTGTTGTTGGACCTTCTCAGTTCCCAGGGTGGCATGCATCCTCTCAAGGGTGAGGGTATAAAGAGAGATGGAGTAGACAGATGCCTTTGCCGCATTGAGATTGAAGACAGGCAGCTGAAGGTGCTCCTCAGCCTCCTTTTTTCATTGTCGTAGATTGGGTGGTCAGGCTCATGCCGGACGGCTGAGACCTGGAGTGCCTCCGGGAGAATGCAGTTGCAGACCGACCCTACAGAAAATAGAAGTCAAAATATTCAAATGGTGGTTTACAAGCCATCAACCCTGCAAACAGGTTATACTCAATAAACCAGTCCATTAAATAATTAAGAACACTAGAGTAAGATCAGGAGTGTGGAGGTTATCTAATGCACTCCACTCAAGCTTCAGCACACAGCATGTTGGCCCACAGTCCAGACAATTCAGTAGCTGTCAGCTGGGTCCCATAATAGATCAGCGACATGGAAACATAACTCTGATTGGTGATTTTAGCTATCCAAATGGAGTATAAAAATGAATACTGAAAATTTTTAATAAAGGACTTTTAAGTTTTAATGACCAGCATTAGATAAGGTCCAACCATTCTGTTAGAATCATCCAATTCATATGATTTGCATTGAACAGTCCCAGTGAATAGTCCACAATTCACAATGGATAGCTTAATTTAACTGATGCACTCATATTAGTCTTCCCAAAACTTTCCTAATAAAAATGATGGATTGGAAAACCACATGGAAGGATATTCAGGTCAGTGCCTCTATATGGAGGAGGAGATGTAATGATCTGGATTAAATAATGGTGGGTCCATGGAGAATGAGACGTAGTGGTTTGGTTTCAAGAATGGTCAGCCCTGTAGATTTATAGCTCTGTTTCTGTGCGCGTGCATGCGTGGCTGTGTGGATTAGCTCACATGCGTACACTTTTGACTAACATGAATTTAGAACCAAATCAAGCTGTGATTCAAAAAAAAAAAAAATCCAAAATAGGAATAGTGATAGGGAATAGATGATGTACATGTACTGATGTACCCTCACAAAAAAGGGTATTGACGGGTAAAGTTAGGGTATAACCCATCGATGGGACCAACAAATGAATGATCTTGTACATGCACCATGCCACAAATAAAGAGATGGAGTCCTGACAACTTGGACACAAGAACTTAGCTCCAAATGACAAGAGCCTGTAGCAAAGTAAAACGGTGCTCACTCTTGCGACCACAGGTGTGGGTTTGAGTAATTTAAAAATTAAAAAAAGAAAGAAAAGAAGACAAAAAGGAAAGAATGATTATAGCTCTAAAATTTTTAAGATCTTGAAAACTTAAAGGAAAAAGTCAGTTCTGTAAATTATTTGGCACGTCATGCCCCCCTGGGCAATGGCATTTCAACAACCGAGGAAGAATCTTGATTTCTTGCTTCAATCATACAATCATTAGAAAAAGTGGTGCCTTATGATATTACATACCTATTCTGGCAAGTCGATTCACCCATTTCGGAATTGAGTTTCCAGTCAACTTGTAACAGATATCATCACAGAAGTGGTTGCAGTTCTTGGCGATTAAATGATAAGTATCACCATTGTAATTTACAGAGTGGCGCTCAATGAACTCTCTGACCTGAACTGGGTCCAAGCATGTCATGCCCATAAATATCGACTTCCTAAACTTGAAGCCTGGGCACTGCCGAGGCTCAACCTCAAAGACCCCACTCGTTGGATAGTCATGTGCACCAAATGCATACTCTACACCGTGAACTGCATACATGCATTTAGACAGTTATAACATTGTGTCATAGAAAGTACACTTCTGTTAAACAGAAAGTTATAATAAAGGATCTTTTGCAAAACCAATGGATTAAGGAGAAAAGAGCTTCCAAATACACAAAATTGACCTACATAAGAAAGTTCTAAAACTGCAACATGAATCTAGATATGTTTTACATGTTCTGAATACAAATCAATCCATTTCTTATGAATCCAATTAATTGAAGTTCTGAAATTAATGTTCACTGAAAAAAGATGCAGATTAAAGAACAAGCACATCTATAACCTAATTAAAATACTGTGGCCAGTCCATATGCAAAACGGAAATAGATAGCTGCTTAAATTGATTGAGGTTTGAACCAACTGAAGTACAATGCAATTTCATCTAAGGCACACATTTGATAGATGCCTTTTGCTTTCATTATTCATTTCACACGATCTACATCGTGTTTGTAGGTCTTCTCAAGAATTATGATGGATACTTTCAACAAATTTTGTGAGATCTCATCATTTCAAGTCCTAAACTAGGCTTAAAATTGTGGAAACATTTTCATTTTTTTAGGTTTTAAGGGTAGCCTAATATTTATGAAATAATTACTGGTTATGACTAGAAGCTACTATGTTTAGCAAGATTAAAGATTGAGAACTATAAGCCCACATAGGATACAGATAAAGGATTGATATGAGAAGCAGGGGTACAGCTCTATACATTTTTTTCTTTTTTCAAGACACAGATAGTATCTATTGCACAGCATTTCATATTAAATAATATATATTTTTTTAAATAGTTTGCAGCAGCCAAGTGACTTCATTATTATTAAAGAGTAATATCTTTCTTCAGAATAATTCTGAATTAAAAGGAATACTATTATTTACATTCATTTGTAAATCATTATGATGTAAAGAAAAGTAAAAATAGAACATTATGAAATAACAGGCCTAGTACAGTAGGATACACTGAAATAGTGCCCTACAAGTGTCTTTAGCATCACAATAACTGAATAGGGGTACACTAAGCATATTTATGCATTTGGATTTTATAGTTGAGAATAGTTTTAGGTTTAGGTTTTATTATAGGTCTTGTTGAGTAATTGTAAAAAATAGACATCTTTCTAAGGCATGAGATGAGGCATTCCAAGTTCATCTGCCCATAGCATGAGGCATAGCATGCCTCTTTTAACAGTAAATAATTTAATAAAATGTAGAGTATCATACATACCATCAACATCTGAGCATTGTTGCATCATATACAATATTAGTTATTACTTTACTAATATTATCTTATCAAATTGGCATCATTTCAAATAAGCAGGCCCTTCTACCAAAAGATTTGTTTTCTTTAGCTTTTGTTAGTTGCTAACTAGTAAACTATCTACACACAAAGCTATATGGTAACATAAAACATTCAAAGGTTCATGGTTCTTCAATAAGTACAGGCATCCAACAAAAAAAAAAAAATTCAAGTCCAAGAGAAAAATGCCCACCTTTTAGAAATAACATGAAACAATACCTACAGATCTGTGGATGAATAAAAAAAGGTTGTTCAGTCAAGAAAACAACATTTTAGTCACGAAGGCCAGAGTAGTACCTTCAACTCCAGAGTGAAATATTCCAAGGCCTGCCCAGTAAACATATCCGTTCATGGGCGTCAAATCATACACATTGAGATAAACTGGTGTATTGCCTGGAGTCAAGCCCGCAGAGGGCACTTTGGAGAACATGCAGAAATGCATGGTCGATTTCCCTCTAAGACAAAGAGGCATGGTAGGCTTCCATCCCTTCTTTGATCCCGAATTCATGTTTCCTGTTCTAGCCGAAGCTTAAGAGAACAGGAAACAATCAATGCCCAGTTCCAGCCTGCCCAAAACAATGAAAGCATCAATTGCTCTTCCCATGAGTCCTAGTAAACTTCTGGCAAGTAGGTGATATATTGAAACAACTAGCCAAAAGATGCTGAGCTCCAATTATTCAGAGAATAATCAAAGATTCAGTAGTATGATGATGATGAACAATCCAGAAATTGCAATGTACTACTGAATTTACAAAGTAAAATAATAATAACAACATGATTATAGTTATCATAGTAAAGAGAGGGAAGAACATGCACTAGAGAGCCAAAACTTGCCCGAATAAAAAAGTCATATATCAGAAACAAAAAAAATGAAAATCCCCCCCCCCCAAAAAAGAAAGCCAAAAGAAAACCCAGAAAAAGGCAAAGCATAACAGAAAGAACCCATCAAAGCATTCAATGGGTTTTCAACATTTGCTTGCAATAGGATGAAGAACTTTTAAATTGGGTCATAACCCACAAGAGAATCAGTGAAGAGCACAAAAAATGTAACAGTAGAAACTCATTATATCATTTCTTATACCATTCAAAAAAAAAAAAAAAAAACCCAATCTTCCAAAACACAATTCACAGTAAAGGAGAAACATAAATAACCCCATCAGCATATCAGATCAAACAAATCAGCAACACCCAAGAAAACTTAAAAGGAAAGAAAAGGATAGGAAAACTTGTATTTTGAAACAGAAAGGATGAACTACTCCAAAGCTACAAACCCAGAAAATAAAAACGCACACGCTCACACACAGAGAGACTTACTACCATCAGCTGAAAGAAGAACACAACTGAGAGAAGCCATTAACCTTCAGACCAGGAAAAGATTTCCACTTGAGAGTCATGCCTATTGTGGCAAGAACACAAGCATTCTGACAGGAATCTGAAACCATAAACTGAATAGACTAGGACAAAAACCAATTCAATGCAAATTAACGGAAAAGGCTACGGAAGATTAGGCTATTGAAAGAAGATGAAGAAGCGCTCTCTCTCTCTCTCTCTCTCTCTCTCTCTCTCTCTCCTGTCTTCTTCGACTGATTTTATCTTCTCAGGTCTTTAGTACACTCTCTTCTCCAGCTCTTCCCATTCTTTCTAGAAAACCCCCTGAGGTTTTTCTTAATTATATGAAGACACTCTCTGACATTCTCTTAATTACACAAGACCCCACTATTGGAAATATATCTTTAAAGACAACCCAGTGATTCATTCCTCTTCCTTTCTATAAGCCATCATTTCCATTTTCTAGCTCCAGGGAGGGAAAATGACCAAAGTACCCTTGATTTTATTAGAAAAGAAATATTTTAAAGGGCCATTTGATAAGAGGTGATTCTCATTCCATGCTTTTGGGTCCATCATATTGACCTAATGCATGTTCCTTTGTTAGTGGATTAATCCACCTTTGTTTGACTCAATCATATTATATTACAAGCGCCTTTATAAGAAATGGCTGAAGTCTGGCAAAAATTAGAGTGATGCATGCTATTGAATTTAGATGTTTGAAATATAGAAAAATTAGAGATAAAAGTAATTTTGATACCAGCCCAACCCCTCTTAACATTTAAACTAGGCCCATTGGATCCTATGAGAGTAGTCCAATATTATTGATTAGTATGTTTGGTTTGTTGTTTCTCTTCAATGAAGAAAGTATCAATCTCCATCACCAAAGTTGATCCTCATTGGAATTTATTCAGGATTCAACAAATTCTTCCGTAGAATTCATAATTCTATCACCATTTGCGGATTCAATATTGCATCACAAAAGTACAAATTTATAGTATATTCCCATCATTGATCAATCATTTAGGCAAGACCAGTATCTGATGTGAAGGATTTTTGTGGTGGGGCTACCATGGTGAATATACATGTAAATCCTATCTTATTAAAAAAATTCCCAATGAAGAGGGTTTAGGCCCACCACAAAAATTGCCAAGAGGTCAAGAATTTTCCCAAACGCACCACACCCAGAGAGAAAAACAGAGAAGCAGAAGGTGTTAAAGGTTTCAGCACAAATTGAAGGGGTTCACCCAAGAAAGAAAAAAAAAATCTGATAATAGATGGCATAGATAGAATACACCCAAGGGGCACAAATGAATCATGAATTGCTCAGCTGGACACTCCTGTGACCCGACCTTTCTTTAATAGGTGTCCCCACCAGGATTTGCATTAGTTGGTCCTTTTCTTTTTCCTATACCAAAGGGTCCTCTTGGGGACCAGACATTAATAAAGAAGTTATTCTGTCCTTATGCACAAATTAAAGGCATCCAAAGGTTATTTGTCATAGAGTTACCATTGACTGGTTCCTCCTGGACATGACCTTTTCAGATGGTCCAAGACTAAGTACTCACAAAGGGTCCACTTGAGGGCCAGACATTAATAAGGAGTTATTCTGTCATTATAACAAATTAAACATGATGAGTCTTTTCATGGGGTTCAAGACAGGTCCTAATATCTAGGCCCATTTGCTTATTGGGCCTAATATTTAGGCAATGATCCAGTCCAAGGCCTAGCCATAGCAAATTGTTAAGGTGCTTTTTTTTTTGTGCTTTTCCCTATTCATTTGAGATTTTAAGGAGAATCAAGAACAGACCCAGCTAGAGCTATTGAAGAGAACTGGGTCCAGCCCACCACTTGAAAAGATGGGTGGGTGTATTTTATTAGGTGGGGGTCCTCGGCTGGCCCAGCTGTGTACAAACCCAGTGAAAAGGAAAAGTGCATTTGCTTGTCGCTTGCACCACTGACGAAAAGAGGTGTAATAATTTTGCAGATTGAACCATTGCCACTGTTCCATGAATGTACAAAGTAGGGACAACTGATCTTAATTGTAACTACAAAGATATGATACTCTACTGTTTGATTAAAGTTATTGTATAAATATCCCTCCTTCTATCATAGGTTTCCAATCCTTTGGATTGGGCTTAAAAGAAAGCCGGATAAATTCCCCTGTAATTACAGTGTGGTAGTGCAGTTTCGAACTCATAACATCCGAATACAAACTGTGGTCCTAAGACCAACTTAGTTACCCAATAAGCGATTGGCATACCTCCACAAAGATCTCTATTACAAGGCCAACTTTCTTCAATTCAAACCATTTAATCATTATCTCATCAATTCAAATATGTGCTAATCTAATGGACAAGAGGTCGTGTACTCGTGTTAAAACAAAATTATATACCTTATTTAAAAAGGCCCTTTTTAGATTATAATTAGGGTTTTGCACTTTACAATCGAAGTAATAACTTAGACTTATGCGTCATTGAGCTTGCTAATTAAAAATCTAAATTGCTCAAGGTAAAACCATTTTATATGGGCATGATCAAATTTTAATCAACTGTTACTCCGTGATCAAGACATGAATCCAATGGCCCACCACGCACAAAAATGGCCATTTTAGGAGATTCTAACCCCATGGCCCAGGAAGTTTGGTCAGGGTCCATCTAAGGAGTAAGGCCCATTAGACTTGGGACTCATGTTCTGTTAGTTTCAGACTTTTATTAATGATTGCTCCCACAATGAAAAGATCAAAAAATAGATTAATATTGTGATTGAAAATTGTCTGACAAGATGATATTTATTTATGTACTGTTGCAGGACAAGCAACACATGGCCCACTAGTTTTTATGTCCAGTGGTGCCTTTAATTTGAAATTTCAATTAGAAACTTTGGAGGAAAATATTTCCTTGGAATCCGTGCCCTAAAAGTCAAAACGAAAATCCAATGAGGGTTGCTATGTGTCCATGGGATCCTGTGGTCCTCATGGGGACCAAGCCAAGGTTCGGTCCCCATATTTGGTCCAAATAAACTTAATGAAATCCAATACGGGATACTTTGTTTGGATGCTTATACTTTTAGAGAGAGTATTTTATGTTTAGAAAATACAATTTAAAAGTAATTAATTGATTTTATTTTTATGCATTTAAAATTATTTTCCACTTGTTTGGTGGATATCCACTCAATGAATCTGAATCCTCTATCGCAGTTGGTATACACTCACTTTGAGTGGTCTGACCACCCACTCAATAAGTGCATTCTCTATTGAGATGTATTAGATATATTATCATCATCATCATTAAAGCGTACTCCCAATTATGTTGGCTAGTCTCAAATGAGTGTTGGAACCTAACTCGTTGAGAACCTTGTGTGTTTCGGTGTGAGGTAGATCAGCGAACTCACTGTAAATGCTCTCAGATCTACTGAATAATCAAGCAATGATTATCATCTTCATTGTATAGAGCAATCCATAGGAGTCACGACTTTTACGGACTCTACCCCTCCTGGAATCCCACATCTCCTGACCGGTATGGGAATTCTGCCAACAGAGATTTTGAACTTGATCCAAACTCTACTAGCAAGAGTTTAATCCTTATCTGACTCAATCAGATCAAGACTTGTTGGGAGTTCATCCGCGGCATATCGTCGGGCTCCATCTAGCATGGACCCAATGGCAGTTGAGCCACACAATTTTCCAAACACGTTATACAAATTTTTTTCCCATACTAATCTAGTTTGAGCTAAATCCTCAAATAAAATAATTTTTTGGATCTATTTTTACTACCTCCATCTAATCTCTTTCGCCTATTCATTTCTTTTGGTAGGCCATCCACCTTCATTTGAAATCAAAAAGAAAAAGGAGTACAGCTAATGCAAGTCAAGTTGAATTTTGGCTCAACCCAAACTCAACCTAAACTATCAATGTTACATCCAAAACCAAACCCAACGCAAATGAAGCCCAAAATAACCAACCTGATTTGTAAATTTGCCATCCAAGTCCATTTGGGCTTGAATCAAGTTATACTCCGGTCGATCGGGCGCAGGTAAGGTACCCAAATTTGTGTTTAGTTTACTTTGTAAAGGGTAAAAAATTTAAAGAAAAATATAGACTTCGTATGTATATCGTGTACATTCTATCTAGGGCCATGCACTCGCAAGGACAGTCCATGTGTACGGTCTTGTGGGACCAACCTGAGGCCATGATAATCACGGGGAAGTGAGTGATCAAAACAACTTACACTAGACCTGGCACTGGACTTCACGTCTTAATTTATGGCGCTCGAGTTTAATGATTTTAGAAGACATCAATTTTTTACAATGGTGAGTCACATTCAGATGAAACCTTGATTGGGTGGGGGTAGTGGCTGTGAGAAGTTGGACTGATCACTCAGAGTCCATGGATGCAACCGTACAGCGGGCCATGTGGGGCCCACCTAAGACCCCTACAATCCATTCAATTCTAACAGCCACCCCCCCCCCCCCCCCCCCCCCCCCGTCCTTCCTGAATGTAACCGGATCCCATATACACAAATTCACCCCCGTCCTTCCTGAATGTAACCGGATCCCATATACACAAATTCAAAAAGGAGCTATCCTTGCATTGTAAACAACAAAAATTGATGCCTTCTAAAATGGATAAACTTGAGGGCCATAGATTGAAGGATTTATGGCATTGGTCCCGCACGCCATAAAGATACTTCTATCAAAATCTAAGGTTTGGTTTACCAAAAAAAAAAAAAAAATCTTTGGTCTGGAATTGGATAGAGGCTTCAGTTTTATTGGGACTGCAGCAAGTAGCTTGCAATTCAGTAATTTGAGAAAAAGGACCTAATTTTCTTCATAAATTTGATAGCACTATGTTTTGCAAGTGGGGCTCACCATTTTAGGATTCAGATGATTGGTATCTTGGGCCAGACTAGGGATGGCCCATGAAAAGGTTTTTTCTTCTTAGATTTAAGGGGATTTTACAACAAAAAAATAACTTTAAGTGGCCACTGCACCAAATGAGGAACTTTAGCCAGTAGTGCACCAAACAGGGAATCCGTACAAAAAAAAGTAACTTTTTTTTTTACCATTTTTTTTCGTCTCATTCGATCTTCATTTTCTGTGTTGAAGATCGACTGTGACCCTCGATATAACAAGTGAGGGTCACATTTGACCCTAAGCAGGCATAACCTCTTCATCTTCTTCCTTCTTCTTCGAGTGTTCGAGTTTTCAATTAAAGGAATAGATGACTAGAAGATCTAACCTAGTAAATTGCCAATCCGCCCTAAAAATGTTGTTGGTGGGTTGGTCAATTTAAGAAAGGTTTGGTCCCTAATAAATGTTGTCGATTGGTTGTGCATCATGTGAACTGCTTGTGCCCTGTTCTCTTCTTCATCTCTATTTTTGTTGTTGGTGTGGCATCTTTTATTTTAGGCCATTGGTATCTTCTTGTATGGGCATGATTTTCTGGCCCAAAGCACAAATGAGCGTGGATCTTAGCTTTTGAATTGCTCTTCCAATCCATTTTTCCATTTTAGCAAAATCTGTTTCACATGATTTTGCACAAAACTATATCATGCTAGAAATTAGGGTTTGAAATTGCAAGAGCTTTTCTCCACAAAGATCTTCTATGAGAAATTTACCAACAAAATTACTTTAAGTTGCAGATCTTTCAGTTCTCTCTTCCTTTAATCGAAAACTCAAACATTTGAGGAAGAAAGAAGAAAATGAAAAGGTTATACCTGTTCAGGGTTGAATGAGAACCTCACTTGTTATAGCAAGGGTCGCAGTTGACCTTCAATAACAAAAATAAAGTCGAATGTGACCACAAAAAAAAAAAAAAAAAGGTGAAAAAAGTTACTTCTTTTGTATGGATTTCCCATTTGGTGCACTACTGGCTAAAGTTCCCTACGTGGTACAATGTCCGCTTGAAGTTATTTCTTTGGTAAAATCCTCTATATTTAAATATCCAAACCATTGTAAAGTTGATGTGATAATATGTGGTAACTATACTAAGGTTGGAAAACTTGTGACTTGCACTTGACTGGTCCAATGTGAAAAAATTTATTTGGATAGAGTCAATGTGGTGACTTGGCAGTCATTTTTTTTAAAAAAGGATAATTCTGGAAATGTTTAAAAATGGATTAAAATACTTATAAAATATAAATATTTATTTATTTATTTACATACATACATGATAATAAATTTATATATGCACAAGAAATACTATAATAAGAAATATAAAAGAAAAAAAAATTCTTAGATGTTACATAATTTTTTATTCCAAATCTGAAATGTAACGGATCAAATACAATTTTTTATTCCAAATTTGAAATGCTAGATAGACCATTTTTCATGGTGGGGCTGACGAAATCAAAGGTTTGGATATTCTGACCTCAGTGCCCGAAACCTTCTTTCAACCCTCTCGATCCCGCTCCAAAAATGCAGATCTGCACTTCGGAGTGAATCTGTCTTCGGAGCGTTGTTCGACCCTTTTCGGAGCGCGGATTGACCAAATATGGAGCGAACCGTGCAGAATTTTGATTTTTTGTGTATTTTCTTTTTTTTGTAAGCTTGATATTTATATTTTGAATGAAGAAAATTCTTTTGACTTACTAATAATTATTGTCTATTTTATGTTATCAAATTGCAAAGTTCAATTTTTTAATCTATTTTTGGTAATTGAATATACGGATAAAATATATTTGTGCTCATTAGTTAATTGTTAATAAACTTACAAGCACTATGATGTATAAGAGTTCTGGAAACACTCCGGATATATAATTATTTTAAAATTTAACATTTCGCCGCTCCTATTCCGTGCTTTTTACACTTGGGCCTGTTTGGATCTATGATGAATTGAAGTATGGTGAGGTGAAATATCAAATCAAGAGATAATAAAATATAAGATGTTATGATGGTGTTTTGTTTTTAGTCATTTGGTATAGAATCTTATTAGCTTTTTCTAAAGAAAAATGTGGCTTTTTTTATCTTTTAGCGGAGAAAAGATGTTGCTTTTTTTACTTTTTTTTTATTAAAGATGGAGAGAATTTTAAAATTGTGTACTTTTGATATGACCCATTGTCTTTTTTTGTCTGGATAATGTAAACTTTACCTCACCTCACTTCACCACACATCCAATCACCTCACTTCACCACACGTCCAACTACGCCCAAGAGTCTCACAAACAAGTAAATATTATACATGTTCTCTAGACAGGCATGCAGAAGTAGAATTGTATGGAGATACAATTCGTCCAAGCTTGGCCCGTATTAGCGGCATCTTCCTCGCCCAAACTTCATGCCGATCAGTTGACTTTTAACCATTTCAATTCAATTCAACCCAACCATAGCCCGGCAAGAATAGATCACTTAGAAACAAATAGAGGAAAATCCAATTGGAGATGAGGAAGCCGAGGAAATCGGCCAATTTTGTGCACCGTAGATAGGGTTGTGAGGGAGTAGAAAAATCAAAAGCCACCCAAATAGATGGGCAGTTGACCCAAGAAAGTATCCCTACTACTACTACTAAAAAGAGAGAACCCTCAGGGGGTTTAGAATCAAGCCTGAACTCAAATTAGGTTCAAAAGTTTAGGTCTGAAGTTTGTACCCAAACCAAAAATACCAAATCTGAACTTGGGTTTTGACAAGTTGGGTTCATGTATGGTCAGCAGGGTTCTGGGCTGGGATGGACAAAAGTTCCACATAACAATGATCATTCATCATCATCATCATCATCATCATCACAATGTGACCCTCTTGCGCGTATTTGCATTAATGAGTGCACATCAGACTTAAGGGTTACAATGAAGCAAGAAAACTAAGGTACTACCATTATCATTCATAACCCATTTGATTAAAGATCGTCTATTTGACACAGAAAATATAATTGCTTAATGGATTAAGCTATACACTAATAATAAGACAAGCTACAAATGGAAATTAAAAAAATGGAGACAGCCTAAATAAATGAACAATTAAAAACAAGAATAAATAGCGAACACAAATCAGGAAAACTCAAATCTTTGTTTGTCCGAGCTCCACATCGCGCCCTTCAATGCCATTGGATTTAGTTTTCAGGAGACTTGTATCCTCTTCCAATTGCTCTACCCTGCTGAGTTTAACAGGAGAGGCCTTCATGTTTGTGTGTTTATCAGACTCAATTGCCCAACTATAAATTACCATGCCCAATACAGCTAGCATCATTCCAAGAATGTTCTTAGCGGTGAGTGCCGAATCGAACAGTATCCATCCCAGTATTAGAACACACACAGTTTTCATGTGACCCAAAACTTGGAACGATACAGCAGAAAAACGCCCGATGCAGAGATACTGGCTCATGTTGCAAACAACCGCCAAAGAACAGGAAAGAAGAATGAAAATCTGCAACAAGGTTTGTAAGAATAGAGTCAGTAATAAAGCCTCAGTTATGAAAACATCAAAAAGCAGTGAAAAAGAATTTTGTTTGGAAAACTTACAAATGAATATTCAGATCTGCAACACACACAATAAAAAAAAGAAAAACTAATGAAGTTGTGGACAAACTTACAATTGCTCCATGCGAAAACTGGTAGTTCAGAAGCAACTGGCCGTTGAGGTAATAATCTACAACTGGGCCTACTAGAAGAAGAGACACTGCCTGTATAGGAGCAGTCTTGCTCAGAAGCTCAAAAGAACCAATATTGTACTTTTTCTGAAAAGAGCCAATTGTCTGCAACAATAAAGAAGGGTTTAAGATCATGCATCTGCATCATCATTGGAAACAGGCACACATAAACTAGTTGCATTGCAGTTCGAATTTTTAGTGAGGGGGAAAATTACTAGATGGCAATAATAGATTTGTCAAACAAATTTTGGCAGAACAATTTGGATCTTCTTTGTTCTTTTAAGTGAAACTAGCAGCAAGTGACCTTGTTGATATCATTTGCAATAAATAAATAAATAAAAACTATAGAAACATAACTAGACCTTATAGCACAATCAGAAGGTGCTCACTGTTGCAACCACTGAGGTTCTTGGTTACACAAATTATAGACACATTAGCCAAAATCATTGGCCACTTTTTCACACCAAATTCCAAATAACCTAGAATAATTTGGCAAAGGTCCTTGAAGATGCCATCACATGAGGGCCATGAGGACCGCTGTAGATCACACAGCTCAACAATCAGGCAGGCACTCCATGCACGCTGAATACAAATCATTCACAAGTCTTAGTAGACAGTGCTTTCTTGCTCGTTCCCTCCAACAAAATAAGTTAATTACCACTCCACTGGTGATATGCCAAAGGGCTCACACCAATAAGCACAGCAAGAGGTTCACAACCATAAAGGCCAAGCTTGAGTAACCAGCGTCTCATGCCAGCAAATACAGAAGTAAACAAACGTCAACAAGACCAACTACAGCACATCCGGGATTTTTCTCTTTTAAAAACAACCACCTCATCGGCATTCACCTGGATGCCTGAAAACCAGGGAGAGTAAGGAGATTGATAGATTTGGATGTGCAGAAGAAGTTGGCTCAGTATCAGTCTAATCAAATAATCCTGACTCTGGGTAAAAGGCTCTTACAGTAAAAGGGCCTTAAAGTTTACGGGTTTTGATGCAAAAATATCTTGTGACTAAATGCAATGATAGATGATGGTCGGATACTCGGATCAGTGTGGGAAGTGCCAATTTATGGGGCGTGAAGAGAATAGATTAACAGTAGCTGGGCCCCCAGTGCGAAAACAGAAAATTCCAGAGCATTCATAGGCCTCAGTTTTATGTAGAGACACAGAAGTCTGAATACTTACAATCTGCTGCAAGGATGTACAGAACACAGCCACAGCGGCACAAATGAAACCCTTTACATTGACCTCCACATCAGTAACAGTGCAGACGCCAACACCGAGGGCCACCACAAACACTGCCATTATCACTCGACTAGAATAATTCTTACTATTAAGTATCCACTCCATTACGCAGACCACAGGTATCATGCTCAACTTCGAAATCTGCAAACCATGAATCAAACATCAATAGAAGAATCACCGTAGAAACAAGAAACCAAGGGTCTATTTGAATGTACCCTGAAAGGGCATAGTGGAGAGGAACATTTTGGCAGAAAGGATAATCATCTATGATGCCCATACACTGATAAGGATACAGGCACAGGTAAGAAGAGTCGTAGAAAGGACTTTACGGTTGCCAAAATCCAGGACATGCATACCTATGTTACTATCCTATTAATAACATGAAATTTTATATATTGTATTGAGATCTTCATGTAAAGTATTACTTCTAACCTACAGCACATTTCTAAATTAATGAAGTTGTTGTCACCGCTCAGAGGCGAAAAGAGAGGGAGGAGGGGAGTGGAACCAAGTGCCATGGCCCCAACAAAAAATCTTGAAATTCCATATTTAGTTGCTATGGTTTAAAATGGTGAACCCTCCATGGATCAATCCATTGGATAAGCCCAGCCACCCTTTTCAAAGTGCTGTCTCTCTCCACTTACCGGAGGGTAAGAAAGAATCAGCAACTAATTTCCCCCACCAGTCATTGACTCTAAAAGAGAAACCATTTCAAATTATAAATAAATTAAATCAATAGAAAAACTTGCACAAAAATTCCTACCTAGACATCATTGCAAACGACGGTCTAAGTTCTAACTCAATTAACCCATTGCTACAATCACTCATGGCATGAGAGAAAGAATCTTATAAGATCAGACACATCTCAACTTACCCATTCAAAGAACGACACAATTTAAGACAAGATTGCATGTATCTCATTGATTTACCCATTAACAGATTGACACAATAACCAAACATTGGAGAAGGCTCCATGCTTACAAAATAAAGCTCCATGATCCTAACATTCTAACTGTATATAAAATGTGGAGTCACTTTCGATGAAAACATCCACTTTTGAAGAGGTTTTTATCAGAATTCTACGATTTGAAATATATCATGGCAGTATCTTCAGAGTAAGAAAGACTTAATAGACACAGAAAAGGCCATTTTAAATTGGTAACATTCAATAGTTATTTTCCCCTAGCAATGTGAGCAACATGATCTTGCCTAGCACAATTTCCTAAGTAGACTTTTATGTACTTTGAACCCTGAAGAGAAAAAAATTCCTAGTTCCACCCTTCATAACAATTATGTTGAAAAGTATAAAATCTAAATCATCCTGATAGGAGTGATGTGAGATAAGCTGAAACTGTATCTTATAACCTTTAGTATAGTACTGAGTACCAGAACCAGTGTCATATCAAGAGTTCAGATACGCTAGACATGTACAAGTATTTGGGCACCATAGATAATTATCCTTTTCACAATTTGTCTCTGGTAACCCAAACAAAGGATAATCAGCAAGGAAGATAACCATTCTCCACCTTTTCTAATCCAAATCAATATCTAGAATGTCATAGATCTAACATAGAACAAACAGATCTTGAGCCGGACAGAAAAGTGCATCAATCTCCTCTGTTTTGTTTTTTCGAGGACATCCAATTTTACCTGATGTTACCAACTGATACAAACCTGATAAAACCCGACCGAATTGAGCATGAGGCTGAAATTCATCCCAGTAATCGACATATTCGCGACAATGGAGAACCAGATCAGCTCCCAAAGAGGGACCTGCTTCGATTCCGAATACCCAGTCGCATTCGAGATCCAACCGATGAGTGCAGTCACCGTGAAATGAAATCCAGTCAAAGTGGTGGCTACCCAAAAGAAAAAAAAATTGCATAAGTCAGTACAACTACCAATCCAAAGTCCAAACTTCAATCTGTATGGATTTCAATTTTCAATTCCATTAGCCACATGGCATCAACCATAAAAAAAAAAAACTCATATAGGAATCAGCAGAATTCCAGATCAATGGCAACAACAACAAAAAGAAATGTAGGTAAACTGGATCTTTCTAACCATTTGAGATCTATCACCATCTTTCTACATCATCATCCAAAACTTTTCGACTGTCTAATGGATTTGGACTTTCCAACCCCTTCCCTCATCAAAGAAGCGATACACCGCTTGGACGGTCCAGATCCATCAGCAAATTGCACGGATCTTGAATTTTTCTAAACGGTTAATGCCATCTACCAAATGAAATCCAAAACAAAGCATCAGATCTAAACCTAAACAGAAATTGAAAGAGAAAGCAAAGGAACGAAAATTGAATTACCGAAGCAGAAACCATATCCACTAGAAGACATGACCTGCTTATTCACCATGATTATCCCAACAGAGCTGACTATATTCATCCCCCAAGCCCCTACATTTGAGATCCTCGGTTTCCTCTCCGATTCCATGTCTGAATTCACTTCAACACTAACCCTACCTGCTCAGATTCCCCCAAATTCAGACACAGAGAACTAGATCGACGCAGCTCCGAAATCAGGTCAAAAGTAACAACCAAACCAAATCACAAGAGGGAAGAGGAAATCCAGATTCCGAGAAAAGGCAGAAAAGTTGGAAAGAAACCGACGGTTCTTCTCGGGAATTGTAGAAGAAAAGTATATACCGAACGCTTTGGAGAACGATCGCAATTCAAACAAAATCGCGATTATTCACGTTCGCAGAAGGAGAAATGAAATGGGGAAATCCGCAATCTGATTGCAGCTTTTGAACAGAAAAGTGTCCCAAAGCAGACAAAGAGAATCACTCAGTTTTTCCAATCCGAAATTTCGGATGGTTTGAAAGCTTATAGCTTTGAAGGAAGTTTTCAACAAATCATGAAGAAGTTTCTGTGGGAGTGGGGAAGGGTTGAAAAAGAGCGCAGCGTGGAATGTGATGAGAAGATGCCGATTTTATTATTACAAGGTGAGACAGTAGAGCCCCAGATTCTTCTGAGGCCGGTGCTTAGAGACCTTCGTGTAATAACATCACCTTCACAAATATAATAGGTGGGCCCCACATTCGAGATTCAGACGGCTAAATTAGCGTTAATTAAGCTTTTTACTCAAATTAAAGTAATTCCAACCGTTTGATTAGTCGCATAAAAGCCACCACCCCAATATGGTTTGACATTTGTATTTCATCGGACGGTGATTGCGACTCTAATTAGAGTTTGCATGTGGGACAGTGATTTTCAGCGGTTTGATTTAGAGTTAGGCATATTAAGAAAATGGACGGACGTTAACCCTAGGATTATTTAAAGTGAATGGCCGTTGCCTAGAGAAATGACAGGTGGCTGTTGGACTAGGGGCACATGCATGTAAAGTCAAGCACGTTAAGACATCCAAAAAAACAGGCTTTTTGGAGATTAATTTGTGTGACAAGGTTGGCTTGTTGGAGCTCTGAAATAATCGAGATACATGTAAGGTTATTAGCCGTCCATCCAAGGTAATAGTCACTAGCCGATCGGAATCTAAGTCATTCTTATCACACCCAATGTTGAAGGTTACTTGCTCTATATGTGGACCATGGGGTCATTTATAATTGATTTAAGTCATTCATATCATGCATGTTGTTTGCAAACGAAGATGGATAATATGAAGATACTTTCTCCCAACAAATTCTGAACTCTATAAGGAGTCATTTGTTTGTAGTTAATTATTATATGTAAATGATTTATATGTATAATAGTTTTGAAGAAGGCAAGGTTATATCCAGAGAGCCCAGACTCGTTTGGTAGGGGTGTACCGGTTAGGTTAACCCTTAATTTTAGGAAAACCGTTTACCGAATTGTATTTTACTATTTCTTTTTTTTAAAAACCGTAACCGAACCATGAAAAACCGAACCGCGGTTAATGGTTTGGTTATAATTAATTGTCACTTAAAAAAAGTTGTGGAAATTTTACTATTTACCAATCAAATTTAATGTGAAAAGAAAAAATCATAGTTGGAGAATGACATAATATATTACTATAAAAAAAAGTAATTTTCATTTAGACCCTTAGGTTTTTTTTCTTATTAGCAAAATGGTTCGGTTAATAACCGTGAGTCGAGACTAAAATCATTAACAAACCGTGAAACACGGTTTTCCGATTTTAATAACCGTAACCGAACCGTGAAATACGATTATTAACCGTAGTTCAGTTCGGTTCGGTTAGACAGTTTCTCGGTTTTCTTTTACACTCCTATCGTTTGGCTAATCACATCTCAAACTACATTTTGGCCCCTCCAAGCGATGTTCCGAGACCACATTTGGATCCATTTTTTTCTTCTTAGGAGTAGCCTCCGTTGACTGATTAAGCCTGACCAATTACCTCATAACTCTCTTTTTGCTTTTAATTGTAATCTTTGTCTCTCCCATTTTGGGTTTTTGAGCTTGTATTGCTTTTTGTCTGTGTCTTTTGGGGGCTTTAGCCCATGTCCTCTTCTTTTTTTAATATATTCATTTACCTTTAGCATAAAAATAAAAAAAAAATTTGAAAGTCAAGTATGGTTATGTTTGTTTATGCATATGTAAATAATGTGTGAAAATAGTAGGTAAATGAAGTTAATTTTAGTTACACCATGAACTTCACACATATATAGCCATATAGGTATGAAACTGTTGAACATCTCCTGCTTGCGAAATGGTGACAATACATGCTTAACCCTATGTTTGAATTTGGTTTAGTAATTGGTCATAGGATCAAGTCCCATCAACTACTCTCTTTTTTTATTCCTATGTTCCCCATATTCGAATTGTTCAATTACACACATATATGAAAGGCAATTTAATTGCAAAACCAACTCTTAAATTTACAATTAACTTTAATTTTGATCATAGTTCAATTAATTGTAACAAGTCTGTCAGCATGATTTCCTTTTAGTTTATTTCTCTTCCAGCATTCAAATTTAAAGAAAGAAAAGTTTCCAACAATCCAAATTCTTTAAGCCTTCATCACTTATGTGGGCCAGTTTTAAACCAACAAGGTACAATTACTATCAATTATAATAGAATAGATATTTTAAAATGTTACTTCAACTAATGGCTAATCTATATTTTATTTATTTATTTTTATTTTTGATACATATTCATGCTCCTGCTTAAATCATGGATAGTTAAGCTAGTTTGCTTAATATATCAGTACATTCTAACATTCTAAAATCTGGATTTTAAACGGCAAAAATCGCATTAAAAATGCCAATTTTGTGAATTCTAAAATTCAAAGGTAGAATTCATAATTTTACCGCACCGCAACTACATTCCCAGTAGAAAATTTCGAAGAGAAATTTCAGTACTAAATGATTGTAAGTAAAGTGAAGCATCCGTTCTAGAAAAAAACATAAATAGATAAGAGGGTCATGTCAAAAGTACAAGATTTTTTTTTTAAAAGTAAAAAAACAACATTCTCAAATCACTAATGACAAATAAATTCTACCTTTTTTTATGAAAAAAAATCTATTTCTTTTCATAAAAAAAGAAAAAAATTATTTATTAAGCCATAAAAGACAAAAGGACCATCACATTATGTCATTATCATTATACCTCTCTCGTAATTTTTTTCCTCTTAATTTGAGGGTTCATTCTACTTCACTTTACAAGTGAATTACCGGAAGGAGTCAAATACAGGACCCACACTCCCCGGACTCCTTCCTATGCATCTAAAAGTCTTTATTAGCTGTCGGGTTGCATCAGGCGTGTGGTTCCACTTTGGACAACAGATCTATGAGAGACCGAGAAAACCAAAGATCTGAACATGACAGGTCCAGAATCACCGAGTATGGTTTTGATCTCCTTACCGACAGAGTTGTTACTTGTTAGTATGAATTTTTTTGTTTCAAAACATATGTTGGTCATGCAGTGGCCCACCAACCAGTTATTTGGACGGCTAAAATGTGTTGATTTTTTTCTATTTTTTAATTATTATTATTATTATTATTATTTTAATTTTTGGGCCTTGGAGTAATTAAGGAAAAGGTTTGTTAGTATTTTTGTTGGCTAATTCATGGGTTGGACAAAACTCTGGGTCCATTGAGTTGTATTTTCTAATTTATTTTAGAATGGACTATGGTTACGTCGCCGGAAGAGCTGAAGGGAAAAAGAAGACCGGGCGAATTTTCCCAGGCCCGATCGATCGGTGCCTCAGACCGATCGATCGGTCAGAAAAAGGTCTCAGTTAAATGTCAGGCCGATCGATCGGACCTGCATGACCGATCGATCGGACAGTGTGCAGATTCCGGGAAAGTCTCCTATTTTCACACGAAGTTGTTTCCTTTTGAGACTCTGTTTCCTAGTTTGAGTCCTACTTGTGCACTAAGTCTTAGGCACGAATATTGGGCTATTTATAGGGTGTTTCTCTCAACCCTAGACAACGACCACAACTCTCATTGATCTGAGTCAGAGATATTTTAGAGAGAGTTAATCTCTAGAGCCATTGAGAGATTATTCTGAAGGGCTGCTCTAGAAAGTTGTTGCTGCTTCTACTTTCTTGTAGAAGATTGATCATCTTGGTTGACAAGGTGTGAGGAGATCAAGTAAGGAGAACGGGGCGCGGTGGATGTCGTGTCAGTGGATTCTTTGCAAGGAGAACTACAGTCCTTGGGTCGAGGTACAGACTTAGGTAAAGGAGCTTGTGAGTATATCTTGTAACTGTTCGTTATCTCTTGATTTCTGGTTCGTGGTTTTTCTCCCTGGATAGGGTTTCCACGTTAAATATTGTGTCTGCCTTCTTGTGGTGTGTGATTGGTAGATAGCTAGTTCTATATTGTCTGATTGATTTATTTCCGCTGCATTGATTGGTTAATAAGAACTAGTAATCCATTCTAGTAGCCTCATAGAATTTTCAAGGTTGAATTAGGTTACTTCAAGTCACCAAGTCTGACCACGAGTCTTCTTTTAGAGTCTAGATTGGTTGCCTTCATAATCAACTCTTAAGTTTGACTGAGCGAGTCACTAGGCACTACCCTATTGTAAATTTAGAAACAAGGAAAGCTGAAGAAGCTGACTCTCATTTTAAAACTGTGATTTGGTCAAGCAGAACACGGTTTTATACACTTTGTTAGCCATTGTTCAAACTTAAAACTTTAACACATAGGACTAATTTATCAATTTCTAATTAGCATTTTCATTTATTTTAACCTTACTTTTAAAATAAATCATTTAGAAGGCGTTTGTGTAATACCATTTCCTACCTACTTAGGAAACGTAGATCCCCTCCTGGGATGAAAATTTAGGGCAAAATATCCTTTTCCGCGGCATCCGTTGTTGTGCAAGTGTTGCAAGAACCTTATTGGCAACCCTTTTTCATGACATACGGTGCTGCACAAACACCCCTTACCCCTTAATATATGATATAAATGTCTTTAGTAAATACTCTTTTTTTTTTTTTGGAGTATTCACACCCATCCACTCACACACATGCCCAAGTCCCTCTCCATCCACATTACTATGATTAGGGATCAATCATTGATTGTTTATTTGAAAAAGTGGTGCTTCATTATCAAGCTACAGGGGGACCTGTGTTTAAAAATTACTCAAAACACAAAATGTTATAAAATCTTCAGTTTCTTAATTGCTTTTAAAATGTTACAGATGCAGATAAATTGACAAAGTGTGACAAAAAGGTGAGGAGGATATTAGAATATAATAATGTATTATTTTGTTATATGTTATTACATTATTTATAACAAGGTCAATCTAGTACACCACACAGGAGAGTGAATGTGAAGGCTCGACCACATGGTGCGGGCAAGTTCAAATCAAATGTAGGTTTTCCATATATCTCAGGTAAGGGGTTGGGACCCATCAAATCCACGCTAGTAAAAGAAGCCCTTGGGCAAGGGAAGAAGATCTCAGTTTGAGGTAAAGAAGTGGTCGGAAGAGAGGAGGAGACCTCAAGTGAGGCAAGAGAGCTCTCGGATGAGGGAAGTACGTGGCATGCCCATGGGTCAATAGCTAGGCCGTTAGGTGAGAACTGAAGGTTCTTACCAAAGGGATAAGACGTTATTCCCAAATGTATTTTGGTTTGCCTCACCATCTAAATATCAAAACTGCTCAAGTTATTGGGCTCACACTTATTCCTATAATATGCATCTGCTCTTCTTCAAATTAAGTGATACGGGCTGTGATTAAAGTATTAATTAAAATGATTTATCCAGAAATTTACTTTTTACTCAAAATGAGACCCATCTTTGAATATCCAAACTATCCATTAGAGGCATAGTTCCACAAACCTCCCACCCCTCTTGGCAGTATAAAAGTTCCTGGCATCCATATTCACTTTTAGATAAGATAAACACAATTAACCATTTTTTTTCGTATATCTAATTTAACAGCTAGGGCCTGTTTGTTTGTATTATACTACATAGAAATTGAATATTTAGATTTCATGCAATAAAGTGGTTAAAAATGAAAATCAAATATGATTTTAAAAAAAAATGAGCATCAAATAAGCTTTCTTCTTTGGGAAATATAATCAAAAGAAGATGAAACTCATTTTCCATCTTTTTTTGTTCTTCTCTTGTAAAGTAAATCTATTTGATGATTATCTTTGAAAATTAGCCTTTGATCTTAATTTTTAACTACTAATGGTATGAATCATATGTAATCAAATTCTATGTATTTTAATGAAAACAAATAATCCCGTAGTATTATACCAACTGACCTAAAACTTTAGGATCCATGTTATGTTTGCTTCATTGTATTAATTAATATATATAATTGAACCACCTTTTTGGTAATTTGTTGATGCCAAATGGTGACTGTTACTATGAATCATAGACATCTTGGGTGTGTACATGTGTGGACTCAAACTTCTGAATGGTTTAGATCTTGACAAAATCGATCGAACATGTAAGGATTTTATTCAACTTTCTATACATGAATCATTAGTTGTGTCCTAAAGTGTGGACCTCCTTCCAGTTTCTTTTCTAACACGGACAGCCATAAATACGAAGATACAGATATAAGACAGCCATCAAGACCCACTCACTCCAACCGAAAAAATAAATAAATCAAGACCCACTCACAGGCTATTTGAATGTAGAGTTCGGATCCCTTTTGTGTATCTGACTTGGAGAATTCGTGAGTCGACAAAGTAAAGCTATGAAGAGGAAAAAAAAAACATCTTAAAATGAACAACTTTACTGTATACGTGACATATTCAAATTTTAGTGGAATAGGAGTTGGGTCTGGAACAAGATTAATAATACGTTGGTGGAAAAGAGAGCTGTAAATTTACAGCGAGTGATGTAAATGGGTTCTCAATCCTCCAATTATCAGGAGGTTTTGACCCGTTAATAATTGGTTTTGAGTCATTTTTTTGGACCCGCGACCTAAACGGGTCTGTGTCTGATTCCACCTTGGACCAGTTCTTGGATTGGGAGCTGGACATGTTATTTATTTTTTTAAAAGTTCCTCCTAAAAGCTAGTTTTCCCCAAATTATTCTTTAGTTGGATTCGAACTTGGACCCGTCCTATATACGAAACCGGGTCCAGTTGTGGTTCTATCTTCTCACCAATTTCAAAATCAGGAAATTGGTTTTAAATCGATTTTGGTTCCATTTTCTCCTTAATGATTCCAGATCCACCATAAATCTGGATCGAAACCAACCCGTCTACATCTTTATTTTCAGCTCAACAAATTTCTTTTAAGAAGTGTGCCCGGGTGAGGAATTTCACCCTGACACAGGAATTCTATGATCCTGGAAAGTTCAAACTGAGAAGCAAAATACAACAAATGATAAAGACAAAAAAAATAAAAAATAATAATAGTAATAAATAAGAAGAAGAAGGAATTACTCAATTAGATGCGATAGAATATTCCAATGTGAATGGAAGTTGGTACTACTAAATTTAGAAGATGGAAATAAAAGGAATCTGATTCCTTTTAAAATATTCTCCACATGAATGACAGAAGAGCTCTGACAAGTGACAAGGCTAGGCTGTCTTAAGATCACTCAACACACCAGATTTGGGCTTCGCTGAAATGGGCTGGATATAGACCTCAATCTGTATTTCATGGTCCAGATCTCAGCAGCTAGGGTCAGGATTCAAGCTTGCTCGAAGCCTCAGAAAGGTAGTTATATGCCTCTGTCTGGGCAAGGCTAGTGGATGCTAATGGACTCAGTCCTATAAGGCACAACTCCATATTGGTCGGACCCAATATCTGAGTCCCATCCAATAGTTTTTGTTCTGAACTTGACCCTCGGCGTGACCCATTATGTTCATCCAATTTTCTTAATCTGGATTCCAGTATAATTGACCCGGGTTGCCTGCAAATAACTCACTCGTGAGTCGTGACCCACCCACAAAACACAAACTCAGTTCTTACCATCTGATAGATAGCTTCCAAATGGACAAAAAAGCCAACTGATCGAAGGTTATTTCTTCAACAGCTTATCAGCAAGGGCCCCACCATGACCCATTTAGATCACTGAGAGATGGTCCCACCTCAATGAATGGATTACAGGTTTTAGCCCATGCTTCAAACAACTGGTGGCACTGACATGAATACAAAAATACAGAGAGGTCAAGAACTAGCAATGCGTGTTATAAGACATAAGACAGTAATAAGAGAAGGGATGTATATCACATACACATCGACATCACCCTAACTTAAATTGAAGTTACAAACACCTTTCTCCACAAGAAACCTAAAGTCCAATGCTGATTTTGGAAGCTTTTAAGGGTCCTTTCCATACTTTCAGAAGACGAGCAAATGATGAGCAGTGACTTAAGAATGTAGTTAGATTAAATTGAACTTATTATTGTGTGGTACTTAATGAAGGTCAGACGTAGATCAGTATTAAAATGCTCAGAGCACCAATAAGAATAATTTTCTTCAGTATGAAGGAGAATGTATCTAATGGAGTCAAATAACATGCCTTGACATCTTGGAGTCAATATCATCCCATTGAAAGTTATCAATTAGTTTTCTTTTGGCCCAGATCCTCTGCTACATTCATAGGATGTTGCTTTCTAACGCTTACTTAAAAATAGAACAGGTGACAAGGTTCGTGGGGCACACTAGCATTATTAGATATAGAAGGACAATGAGATCTAGCCATTCGAAAAACTAAAAAAACCTTAAAAACATTTTCAGCTGTTGTATGGAAAGTTTTTAAAAATAAATGGACAACAAATAAAGAGAGATGTTTATTTCATTGTCGCAGATTGGACACGTCCTAACATCTAAATCCAATAGTCTTGCTTATCTAAGAGAACATTTAGTAACAAGTAAGGAATCGGTAAATCTAAAGATTTGAGATTTGCCAACACAATGTCTGAAATCACCCCCAAACTATAGTCTCATCTTTGTTTTGATGGACTCATTTAATGGACCACGCAAATTGATCACACTTGTGTATGTTGTTTGCATGAGTTAAGGCGATATGCTGACAGACATCTAAAAAATAACTATAAACTAAAACAAATCATGGGGCAAAATTTGTTAAAACGACGTTCTCATCTTTGTATCTATGGTCCTACCAAGTACAATTTGGGCCATGAAAATGAGGGTGTATTGGTGTATGTTGTTTGCCGAGTCGAATAGATTCACTGACAAAAATAATTTGATCACAAAAGTAACTATCAATTAAACTAAATCATGTGGCAAAATTTGTGAGGCCTAACATCCTACCAAATACAGTTGTGGCAAATCTTTTTCTTTTTGAAGCCCCGATATTATCTTTGTATTGATAAATTCGTCCAATGGTCCATAAAACAGGGTGTTCTCGTATTTGCTATTTGCGTGAGTTAAGGAGATACACAGACAGAAGTAATTAGATTGCTTTTCTTCTTCTTCTTCCAAACTATGGTCTCATCTTTGTATCTATGGATTCATCCAATGGGCCATGAAAACAAAAGTGCATTTGTCTATGTTGTTCATAGTTTGTGTGAGTTGAGAACATATGCCAACGATAATAATTTAATTGTCTAACTAACCATCAATAAATATAAATCATGTGGCAAAAATTGTGAGGTCTAGTAACCTACCAAATGCATTTGTGGCAAATCATTCTGTTTTCAAAACTCCATCTTATCTTTGATATCTATAAATTCGTCCAATGGGCCAATATAGGGTGCCCCCGTATCTATTATCTGTGTGAGTTAAGAATATACACCAACCAAAGTAATTTGATCTTAGAAGTAACTCTCAATTAAAATAAGTCATGTGGCAAAAATCTACAAGTTGTATCGGCCAACCAAATTCAATTTGATTTTACTATCTAATTAAGTTGCTACTTATGTTAAATATACTAGCTTAATGGATTCCTAATTTATCTTGTATGGATTTAAAAGGGCATGATGATAGCTGGCATGATTGTGGGGCCCACTGGCATCCTTAGCTTCTGCTTAGACAGGCTAACCATCTGGTAAAGAACATAGACTGTGAAAAGTGAAAACTTCATAAACAGGAAAAATGATTGACAAGGCCGACAATAGGGTTAGGTTCAAAATCAAATTTAGATACAAGGAGTTTATATTTGTGGCCCGAACTCATACTTATTAATATCTTAAAAAAAAGTCATACTGAATGTAGAGGTGATATCTTCTATGAAACCATTGAATAAGAAAATGCTTAGAAATATTAACTAATAATAATTTACTAATAAATTTATTTTGAGTATATATAGAGGGCATCTTTCTTAAAAATGTGTATGATTTCAATTTAATTGAAACTCCTTTTAATGTTAAATTGGATAAATGGAAGCACAGCTTTTTTCACATGTTTCTAATCTAATTGTAACCTTAGTCCAATATGGTTGAAATAGGGGGTCAAGTAAATGCAGGGAGAGTGATTGAACTATTAATTTAGATCCATGCTATGCGGTTTGTATTTTTTTCGCTGATAAATATTCCTCTAGTAAATACTTGAGCTACATATAAACCCCATCGAAGTACCTATTACCAGCAGATTCTTTTCTTTTCTTTTTTTTTTTTTTTGTTTCTATAGAAAGGGAGATGCCTCACAACTTAGCCACCAGACTCTATGTAATTTATGCTTTATGAAAATTCTAACTCTATTAAAAATGTGATTAATGTTCTTTTAACTAATTTCTTCATAATGTAACAAGAAATATAACTGTTGCATTGAAATGTGGAACTATATGGATAAATACAGGTTATATACATCTTTAGAATCATTTGAATCTTTAAAAGTGAATGGTGTATGAACCATGAAGTGGTGTATGAAGGAATTCAACCTTGAACTCTTCCTTTTTTTTTCACAATGTCAATCACAATTTTCTAACTTGATTCAATCTTGTGTAATCAATCATTCCTCTTATAGAGTCATACCATTAGGGTTGTAAACGGGTTGATTCCACCGGAATCGTTAAGGAAAAGGTGGAACCGGAACCGGATCCGAATCTAGAACCGTTTCGGAACTGGTTTCTTGGCTCTGGAAGCGGAACTAGACTTAGAACCATATATAAGACGGGTCTGGATTTAGGTAGAGAATAATATTAAAAAAATATGGTTTTAGGAGAGATTTTCGAAAATTTAGGTAATATGTCGGGTCTCGGGTCCACTGGTCCGAACCAAGATGGAACCGGACCCTGACCCATTTACTTATCGGAGCCTACATAATGACTCAACCCGGTTTTTAATGGGTCGGAACCTCCAGATAATCGGAGAATCAAGGATCCATTTATATCCCTACATACCACTGAGCTTCCCAAGCTTTGGTAGATGGCTTTTGGAGAAATTCTAAACACTACATCTGATGGGAACGGACCATTGAATCCAATATATTTGCATGTTTTATTTCATTAGACAACACTATGATTTTTTTGTGTGCGGAAGATGGTATTATATTCATTAATCATTGGAGAAAGATACAACATGATTACTAATATAGGCATCAGGGCCTGTACACAACCCCACCCTCGCTAGACTATGTACTTCACTATCAATGCTTCTACTAATCACCGTAAAGTGCACTCTAGTAAATACATCTTTTTTTCTAGGATCTTTTGTAACATGATATAATTTTTCAAGGGAAAGGATATTGAGATTTTGTTATTGAATCAATAGCAATTTTGGAGTTACTAAAGAAACACACTTTCCTCCACCCATGCAAATTGCCAAATTCAAAGCTTTTTCGATAGCCATTTTTTTTTTATAGCTAAAATCTTGGAATCACTAACTGGGAACATTGGGAGCCTAACTGAGAAACTTATGGAAGTGGTGGATACAATGGAAAGGAGACGAATCGCAATTGCTTGCTTGCAAGAGACAAGGTGGGTGAGACAGAAAGCTAAAGAGATTGAGAGGACTGGGTATAAGTTATGTTATACGAGACTTAATAGATCGAGGAATGTGGTCGGCATAGTGGTAAGCAAGGACTTCAAGGAAGATATAGTTAGTGTAAAGCGATGTGGAGATATGATTATTGCAATTAAGTTAGTGTTAGGAAAAGAGATAGTGAATGTAATTAGCCCCAGGTGGGCTTAGGAGATGGACATAAGGAGAAGTTTTGGGAAGACTTGGAAGGAGTGCTACTAGAGATACCCCAAGGCGAGATGGTCTTCATAGGAGGAGATTTGAACGGTTATGTAGGACGCGACGTAGATGGATATATAGGAATACACGGGGGAAATGAATACGGTAATAGAAATGAAGAAGGGAAGGGTATTTTGGAGTTTTCAGTGGTTTATGATCTCATGGCAACTAACACATTTTTTAGGAAGAGAGAGGAACATTTGGTGACTTATAAGAGTGGCTCCTTAAGGACACAGATTGACTTCTTCTTAACTAGGAAAAGAGACTGTTTAGCTTGTAAAGATTGCAAGGTTATACCGGGGGAGAGCTTGGCTTCCCAACATAGGTTGTTGATCATAGATGTGCAGCTACACAGGTGGACCAGAAAAAGAAGTTGTATAGATGTTCAAAGACTAAATGGTGGAACTTGAAAGGTAATAAGCAACTAGCATTAAGGGAAAAAGTACTAGAGGAAGACGTTTGAGCGGTAAATGAGAGTGCAAATAATATATGGGATAAGGTAGCCGAGTGTATTAGAAGTCTTAGGAGAATCCAAAGGGGGTGCTTCGGCACAGAAAGAGGTATGGTGGTGGAGCGAGGCCGTGTTAGACAAGATAAGAGTTAAAAGAGAGTGCTTTAAAACTTGACAAAAGGATCGAAATGAAGCGAACTTGGAGAGGTATAAAGAAGCAAAAAGAGAAACAAAAAAGGCAGTTAGTGAAGCAAATGCAAAGGCTTTTGATGAGCTATATAGGCGACTCGACACTAAGGAAGCCGAAAGAGAGATATTCAAGCTTGCCAAAGCCAGAGATAGACGGACCAAGGACTTAAACCAAGTTAAATGCATTAAGGATGAGGATGAAAAGGTAATAATAAAGGATGAGGATCAGTAGCGTTGGAAGAGCTACTTCTACAAATTATTTAATGATAGCAGTAGTAGTGACATACAATTGGGGTAACTTACCATTTTTAGGTAATAATCGAATCATATATTCTATAAAAGAATCAGTAGAGAAGAAGTTAAAGAAGTATTGAAAAGGATGAAGAATGGAAAAGCGATTGGGCCAGATGGTATCCCTATTGAGGTTTGGAGGTACTTGGGGGAGGATGACATAAGTTGGTTGACAAAACTTTTTAATGTAGTGCTAAAGAGTAAGAAGATGCTTGATGCATGGAGGAAAAGTATTCTTATACCCATATACAAGAACAAAGGAGATATTCAGAACTGTGCGAACTACCGCGGGATTAAATTGATGAGCCATACAATGAAATTATGGGAGAGAGTTATTGAGAGAAGACTAAGAAGAACAACAAACATTTCAGAGAATCAATTTGGTTTCATGCCTGGGAGATCAACCATGGAGGCTATCTTTCTCCTGAGAAGGTTAATGGAACAGCATAGAGAAGGTTAGAGAGATTTACATATGGTGTTTATTGACTTGGAGAAGGCCTATGACCGAGTTCTTAGGGAGATTCTATGGAGAGTACTGGAAAAGAAAAGAGTGTGTGTCGCATATATTGAGGCGATAAATGATATGTATAATAGAGCCGTGACATCTATAAGAACTACTGGCGGAGAGACTAAAGAGTTTCCTATCACGATCGGTCTACACCAAGGCTCAGCGTTAAGCTTGTACTTGTTTGCCCTAGTTATGGATGAGATTACAAGACATATTCAGGATGAGATGCCGTGGTGTATGCTATTTGCAGATGACATTATTTTAGTGGATGAGACGAGAGAATGAGTGAATACTAAGCTAGAATTGTGGCGGAAAACGTTAGAGACAAAAGGATTTAGGCTAAGTTGTTGCAAGATGGAATATATGGAATGCAAGTTTAGTCAAAGTAGAACACCTGGTAACTCAGAAGTAAGTTTGGGCACACAAAAGATTGTAGAGAAAGAAAACCTTAGGTACCTTGGATCTACGGTGCAACAAGACGGAGAGATTGATACTGATATAAGTCACAGGATTCAGGCCGGATGGACCAAATTGAGGAGTGTTTTGGGAGTCTTGTGTGATCGGAAAGTCCCCCTCAAGGTTAAAGGAAAGTATTATAAGGTGGCGGTACGTCCAGCGTTGTTATATGGATCAGAGTGTTGGGCAGTAAAGCATAATCATGTTAAGAAGATGGAAGTTGCGAAGATGAGAATGCTTAGATGGATGTGCGGGATCACAAGAAGAGATAGGATTAGTAATGAGGAGATTAGGGGCAAAGTAGGAATAACACCAATTAAAGATAAAATAAGAGAAAATCGACTGAGATGGTTCGGCCATGTTAGAAGACGCCCAACGGATGCACCGGTTAAAAGGTGTGAAAGCATAGAAATTGTCCGGAGTAAGAGAGGGAGAAGGAGACCCAAGAGATGTTGGAAAGAAACTATTAAACATGATCTTACCTACATGAATCTAACAGAGGACATGGCCTTAAACAGATTTGATTGGCATCATCAAATTTATATAACTGACCCCACCTAACGAAAAAATACTTGGTTTGGTTTGGTTTAAAATCTTGGAATCACTATGTTGCCTTCAGTGGAACGAAGAAGTCTCTGACTTGAAACTGAAAAGACACAGGTACTGTCGGTTAACCGAAGTTATGTGCCTCACAGTATCTTAACAAACTTTTCAATTTGAACTTAGAATTCATAATGGATGGGTGCCAACATATCACATCTCTTCAAGATAGCTGTTGCGGGGCCCACATGATCGAAGTGGAGCCCTAACCAAAAAACAGGTCCACCAATTTTTCTGCAATACAGACAAGGGGAAGACTTCAAAGAATCTCCATGATTTTGCCTGTAAAGAATGATTATTTCCACTGGTTGGTCCAATAATGGTCCAACCAATCTTGTGGGCCTACTTAGCCTATCCTTGCATATGGCAGATTGGTGGAAAGAAGGACGAGTTAATTAGATATGGCCTAACTTTTGTCTTGATTATTTGATAATGGAAACCATGAAGTCAAACCTGAAAAAGCAAGCAAATTCCAACTCTTGGACCAGATTGTAAGTTTTTAAGCCATACACAAAATTTTGCCTATATCCTAGAAACCCGGATCCCAAAAAGGGAGATACTATATTATCCAATCTTAAATCACCAGTCGTATCAAATCTTATGTTACTTAATGCACTCTCCCAATTACTTTTTTTAAATGAGAAAATCAAGTAAAAGATTTTATACAGTTGGGGATTTAAGATTTGATAAAACAGTATCTCTAGGGAATCCGGACTCCAAAGGATCTTTTGTCTAACCATCAACCTAGAAAGTAAATGATGTCAAGTAGGGCTCAACATGGATTAGTAGCAGTTCACTATTATTAATTATTGTAGTGATTTAAATAGAGTCTGCTAGCTGAACTGAATCATTCCATGTATTCACTTTACATTACAATAAAATATTACATCTATGCATCCAAAAAAATAATGACACAGGACTAGGGAATCATGAAAATAACAGTTATTTTTCATTTTTTATTTAAATATGAAGATTAGGAATAGGGATAAATTTCATTTAATCTAAATCATGATTCTCATACTGAAAGGCATGATGACCTAGTGGACAAATTGGTTAAAAGAAGGAAAAAACAAAAAAAAACCTCCATCAATGCCATGTGTAAATGGGACTCAGAAGATTCTCAAAGTCTAATGTAATAATTCACAATTTTCCTCAAGTAGAGTTACAACTTACAACTTTCAACCATCGACATATATCATAATATGAAAAACGCATTATTTCATTTTTTTTAAATTTAAAATTTAATCATGTGTTTTAGATGTGATCTCTTTCGCCGTTAGCGTTTTGAACTTCAAAAGTATCATAGATGTGAGAAACAAGAGTACATGAAACTTGAATGTGAGAGGTACATATCAATTTTTAGAACTTTGATAAATTTGTTTGTGCTATCTTGATGGTCCAACAAAATCATGAGTGTGCGAATTGCGAACCGGAAAATTCAACATCTCATAATTGGGTGTTTTTCTAAATCAGAAATCTAAATTTTCTCATATTCCGTGGCTTGTCTGATTTATCAGTCAATGATTGGATATATTATCCATTGCGTCTATCCAACAGACAACAAAAAAAAAAAAAAAATCTAGTCTACATTATTATCGAAATACTTAATAAAATTAACTGAAATTTGCAATGCTAAGCATTTGAACAGGTATTCTTTTTATTTTATTTTATTCCTTTCCATAATATGTATAAGGTAATCAAGGGACCTATCTGCTGAATATTTTTAACATATCAATCCATGGGGAAATTTTTTTACTCTTGCCTACAGCTGTCTCGTAGAACATGAGAAGAGGTGTTTTTGGGGAAGCATTTCTTTTGCTCTTTTAAGAAAATAAATGGATTTTTAAAAGAGAACGGCTTTTGGATGTTCCATGTCAATATTTCTCGCAATGTTCATATTTTGATAAAGCATTTAGGGCGGCATGGTTGTTTGCATTTGAATGTATACGAATTGAATGCACAGAGTGGTTAAAAATGAAGATTAAAGGTGAATTCCAAAAAAAATGGATATTATTAAAAAGTATTTTCTTTAAGAGAAATAGAATAGAAAGATGATGTTTTTTATGCTCATTTTTAGAAATTTACATTTGAATTTCATTTTTAACCATCCTACATATTCAATTCCTGTGTGATTTGATGCAAACAAACAAAGCCTTTAGAGGCAAAGAAAATTTTCTTTTGGTCTTATTATCAAAGATAGAAATACAGTAAAAAGTATAAAAAGTCTCGCTCAACCAAACAATAAGAAAAAAAGCTTTCATTTTGTACAAAAACAAAATTCTTATAAAAACAAGCCTACCATGAAAAACTGTTGCACACAAACATCAGGTTTTAGCCATCCCAATTATAGCAGGTTGCACACACACAACTCATGCCTGTGAGTTCTTAAATTGCAATAATTCCTTATTGGCATCCAACAGTGATATTGGATTTAGACAAAATGTGGCAACAACTTTCATGAATACTCGGCGACCGAAGCTGTTCTTACACGAAATCAAAGACTTGCACATGAAGGTAATGATGTCCATGTGCTCAATTTGCACATGAGCAGCTAGTGAATGAAAAGTGCAAATAGTTTGCAACATGAGGCAAAAACACTCCGGCAGTTTTTGTACTTGTCACAACAAATCCTCTTCTCAGGAAAATAAGTAGTTGGGTGCATTCAAAGTCTGAGTTTCTTGTAAAACATTATTAAAAAAATGTTTTAGAAAGTAACACAAAATTTCAAAGAATAAAAGATACAAAGTATGCAAAATAATTCTATGAAGTTTTTTTTTTAAATAATTCTAAATAATTTACCTTTTTTTTTCCATTCTAATCTCCCCAGGAGAAAATGTTATGTTGATCTCAACAAAGAATATTTTGAAAATAACAATTATATCACAATGCTTTTATAATATCAGCTTTAGCTACCCTTAATTGATATGAAGTCCTTTCAAACCCTCTTAACCCATGATTAGTTAGCCATGATTTAGAACCATGGTATTAAGATTGTAGCAAATTAACATGATGACTTCACATTTAGATTTCTCTCTCTATGTAATCTATTATTGGCCAAAAATTGTAATTAACTATTTGAAGCATTTTGTGAAACCAACTTTCCGTACTTACTATCAGCGGTGACTTCACTGAAATAATTTGAAAGAAAGCACGTAATAATTTTACAGAGTAAATATTTTTTAAATAAAGTTGAGTGAAAAAGTAGAAGAGAGAAGAATAAACCAGCCTTAAGCAGTCAGCCGAGTCGTTTTTTTTTTTCATTTCGAAAAGAGGATAAGATGGAAAACTTGATTATCCAAAGATGATCTTTGATTAGTTTAAACTTTTGAACACTTTATTTGCAGTAATGGTAATAGAGGCAGTTTTGTCATTGGCAAATGGCAACTATGAAGTCACCTGCTAACTACCTTCCCTTTCTCCTTTCTCCTTTGGCATGTCCATGTGTGATCCTGACGTGAGGGCTTTCAAAAGCTCTCTTTCTCTTCTCAAAGGATCAATAAATCTCTGCCGTAACCGTTGCTTCCCGCTTCCAAACTGTGAGAGAGACATTGCTTTCCGCGTTTTCCATTCCCCGCTCTTTGCCTCATGCGTACAAGTCATTTCCAAACCGCCCTTTGCATTTTTTCCTGCTTTCTCACCTCCATATCTTCCTCCTCTTATGCTTTTGGCTTCTTCTTCATAAATTTTCTCACAGCTTCTCACATTGCCAAAGATCCTGTCTTTTTCCTTGTCCCTGCCAACTTCCTTGTTTCTACTCATTTTTTGCTTTCTGTTTGCTTTGAAAACTGTGAAATCTCGGGTTTTCGGATCAATTTGAAAAGGGTTTTTTTTTATTCTTTGATCTGGGTATCATTTTCTAGTTATCTGGAAGGGATATCGAGATTTGGGAAGGCTTTTTCTACCTTGAAGTTGGGTTTTTTGGCAGCAGCTTTCGGTGGTTTTGTTTTTGTTTCTTAGGCGCAAAGCAATCGATTAAGTTGGTGCTTAAATGGAGTGATGGAAATGAATATATGCATTCAAGCTTCGATTGCTGATTCCAACGATATCTGAGGTTTGTTGTGAATAGATGGTGAATATTTCTCGCAATTATTAGCTCGAATTCTTTGTTGGTTACTGAAATTTCTGGTTTCTAAATTCTGGGTCAGGAAGAAAACGGTTGAACACAGAAGGAAGATAAATTCTGTCTGTAATTCTGCTTTAAACTATTGGGTTCCTGTGCTTAGACCATATACAATATTGGGCTGCAATTTCTTTCTCTTGTTTTGATCCAAATTCGCTGTAATGGGAGGACAAAGTAGCAAGAGATCAGGTGAAACTGGAACCCCTCCTGTTCTCCAAATCAACCCCAATCTGCCATACACGGCAGAATTGAGCTCATATGAGGCCGCCTGTCGCCTCGACCCTGATTTGCAGTCATTCGACACCACCCTCCAAGCTCGCACGAACAGGGTCATCAACTCCCTCGCAGTGGGCGTCGAAGTCCGGTCCCTCTCTTTCAACTCCCTCAAAGAAGTCACTGGCTGCTTGCTTGAAATGAACCAGGAGGTGGTCAAGATCATCTTAGATTGCAAGAAAGATATCTGGAAGAACCAAGAACTCTTCGAACTCGTGGAAGACTACTTTGAAAACAGCTTGCAGACATTGGATTTCTGCACTGCTCTGGAAAAATGCCTTAAGAGAGCCCGAGACGGCCAATTGATCTTGCACGTCGCCCTCCAACAATTCGAGGAGGAAGATGCTGATGGGAAGAAGTATTCAAGGACTCTGGAGGAATTGAGGAGCTTCAAGACTGCTGGCGAACCTTTTACGGAGGAATTCTTTCAGATATTTCAATCTGTTTATAAGCAGCAGGTGCTAATGCTGGAGAAATTGCATCTTAGAAAGAGCAAGATTGACAAAAAGCTGAGACATGTGAAGGTGTGGAGGAAGGTCTCTAGCATTATCTTTGCAGCAGCTTTTGCAGCCATCTTGATCTGCTCTGTTGTGGCAGCTGCAATGGCAGCCCCCCCTGTTGCGGCTGCTCTGGCGGCCGCCACCTCCATTCCAGTGGGGTCAATGGGGAAGTGGTTTGATTCGCTTTGGAGGGACTATGAGGTCGCGCTGAAAGGACAAAAGGAGGTGATTAGTTCAATGCAGGTGGGCACCTATGTGGCAATTATGGATTTGGATAGCATTAGGGTGCTTGTTGATCGGTTGGAGATCCAGATCGATTCACTGTCACAGAGTGCTGATTTTGCGCTTAGAGATGAGGAGGCGGTGAAGTTTGGAATAGAGGATATAAGGAAGAAACTTGGGGTGTTTATGAAGAGCATTGAAGATCTAGGTGAACAAGCTGACAAGTGCAGTAGGGATATTAGGAGGGCTCGAACTGTGGTCTTGCAAAGGATTATTAAGAATCCAAACTGAATTGAAGGAGCTTCTCCAATGCTCTTCTAATAACTTTTCCTCTGCTAGTAAATTTATTTGATTTTCAATGTGTATATGGTGTGCGTTGATAGCTTGCTTTGTGAGGGATTCATTTCTTTGGATTCCCTCTATGAATGAAAAATAATAGAAGAAAGATGAAATACATGTTTAGTCTAGACCTGTATGAATCTACTATGTTCAATTTTAAGCCTTTTTTGCTTCATACATTGCTTTGCTTTGGATTCAATGTTTAACATCAGCCTCATGCCTGCTTTGGGTATATTTTACAGGTGAAAGATACTCCAACCATCTTAATGAATTGATTTCCAATAAGCATGCTAATTGCTACCTCATATAATTTGTATTAACTTGTAATTTTTTTAGTCTGTGTATTTAATCGAAGATGGAACTGATGTCGGTCTAATGCTACCAAGAAGCCCATGTCACTAGAGAGGACCCGTTTTTCCCACATCCATTTCTTTGTTGGTATCCATGGTCTCAACTCTGAAGTAAGCATCTTGAAGAAAAAAGCAAAAAGAAAAGATGGTTTTTTTATTTTATTTTATTGATTGGTGAAAGAACAAAACAGTATGCAATATTACATTGTTTCTTTACACCTAGAGCAATTTCAATTTCTTATTGTTCTCATCCTAAAACAGCTTGAGATAAAGCTCTCATCAATATGACTTGAGAGGCACAGGAAATTTATGAAGTATGAAATGTTCTTGTTAACTGTTTTCAACTTATTGTGTCCAGTATTGTTGATGGTTTGTTGCTATACACACCCTTTTCATACTTCTTTACAAGTTATCACATTGAAGCTTGACACACTGAGCATGAAGAGATGAGTCATACTTTCAAGAGTAAGAAAGATTATTATTGTAAATTTTTCGTTACCGATGGAAAACGTTGGCCAGACTATGGAATGCAAAGGTAAATGACAGTGCAAAAAATGTATATGATGAGTTCCTACAAGCTGTTCACTGTATGAACAAAATAAATTCTTCTAATGAATGTTCTACAAGCTTCGAATGAATGGAACATTCTATGGTTTGCAAGTTAAAATCTCAAGCCTCTTGTTTGCATATGCATTGGTTAAATCATTAACTGGCGACGAACTAGCATATGAAAGCGACGGAACCATGGAAGCGATAATTTATGATAAATGGATTCAATGGAGCAATTGAGCTGATGAATACTTGTTCAATGATGAGGAATAATTTTTGGGCTAGAAACTAAAAAATCTTCTTGGGTTTCAAACTTTAAAACCTCAGTAGAATTCATGGGGAATCATACCTAATGGGCTAAAATGCAAAGTTCCAAGAGTTCAAAAATACCCTAGAGCAATATGCTCTCATGTTGAGGAACTCATGAAGCTGACCCAGATAGATGAGTTAAAGCTTTGATGATGACAACAACAAAGACAATGATGATAATCTCTTGTTTTAACCAATTCTTATTGTACTTACATCCCTGGGTCGGGGGAGTTAGAGAATCCACCATATCTGATCCTTGTATTCAATGCTGCAGCTCTAATCAGGTAAGATGGCAATAGCAGTGTATACATATTGCACTGGCAATGCTAGCGAACCCCCACATACATGCTACGCAAGTCCCAAACCAACAAAACCGAGAGCGAGATGCCTCACCACCAAGCCATCAGTGAATTGGCAACATGAACATATTGACAACACAAGAATGAATTTCCAAAGCTAAAATCAAACTTCTATGCTTTATCCTTTTGCAACCAAGTGTGCCTAAATTTTGATAACGTTGTGTGGTCTCCAGTCTGCAGTCTACTTGTACATTTTCACTACTGTAAAGGATAGGTTTTGCCTGCCCTCTCCTTTATATGAATTCTACTTCCTTTAGTAATAAAGCGAAAAAGGAAAATTAAAAAAAGAAAAAGGAAAAAAAAAAAAAACATTGGAACTCCGAAACTGTTCTGCGGCTCCCGCCAGTTATTTACTACATGGAATTGGACTCTTTTGATGGATATCTGCCTAATTATCAGTTGCTCTTTTGGAACAAACTCACCAAGATAAGCCAAAGCTGGGAGTACACCAATGACCTTGATGAAGAAAGGTGCTGGACTGAACATGGGCCGCTCCTGCATTTGGGCCCGGCCCACTTTGCAGCCGTACCATGAGATGATTTGGTTTTTGAGCTGTCCATTCATAATGTGTCCACCAGATGGGAGGTCCTCATTTAATACAACCACAGTGGATCATCACTTTCACTGCCTGAACGTTTAAAATCAAATCAGCTAGTCGACTTAACTGACTTCAGTTGAAAAGGTAGTGTCTGGGCTTGGTCTTGGCCACCTTTTCTGTCGAGGCCCAGGGAGTGTCTGTAAATGCTTGTAATAACTCAAATACAGTCTGATAGAAAAAAATAAAATAAAAAATGACTAGCAGCAGTCGTATTAATGCCCGGCCTAGTTGCCTTGCAGGGCAAGCCCAATCCTGGCCCGACCAGAGCCAGCTATAGGCTGGTTATGGCCTTATGGGTGACTTTAAGCCCGTGGGCTGGGCCCGGACTTGATAGACTAGCCCAATAATTAAATGGGATTGGTCTAGACTCTGGAGGCACACGGTCTACCCATATGGAGCAGCCTAGATTGATAACGGAGAGAGTCTTAGCAATTTTGAGGTGTTTGAGGAGAGCGAGGGTTGCCCAGTTGGTTGTTCCTTTCACCCCGATGGCGAGAGATTGATCGTTGGGGTCTCTCCCTCCTCTCATGTGCGAGTTCTCTATCCTTGTGTGTACGAGTCCACCCTCACTCTGTGTGTGGGTGTCTTCTCATCACATGTGTTTTCTCTTGCTACGTTTGCTGATGCTCTCATGGGTTCTAACCCCTTGGTTGGCATACCAAAAAAGAGAAGGAACCCATAGGAGCTAGTGACTCCGACCATCTCTCTTTAAAACACATTTATTAATCTAATGTCGTATTTATATGTGATCAATCTAATAGTAATTTTAAATTGTATTAGAATGAAAGTTGTTAAAAGAAAAGAGAGAATCTAATTATCTATAGTTTGTTTAGTTGAGAGAAAAAAAACAACCGTCGCTGTAATCTTATTACCTTTCTGGTAGAGATAGCAAGGTTGATAAGGAGCATCTATCCACTAAAGTCCGACTCATATCTAACTTGCTTAAAAAAAAACGAAGTAAATTCAACCAGCACGGTGAATGACAGATAGCAACTCCCGCGCCCATATGCATTGCCAGGGAGAGATCGATTCCTAGTAGGGTCGTTTCAGTTTCCTCTCTTGACCACTTGGTTAAATCAAGAAATTTTTTTTTTTTTCAACCAGCACTGACCTAGGTCAACCCAACTCAATTCGCATTAAATTCTGGTTTAACCCAACCTAACTTGTGAGTCTTTTCCCAAACCAATCCATTGCAAATATCAAGTCTATATTTGATTTAAGTTGCAGGCCAAAAAATCCCAACACAAGCTCAGCTCATTTCATATAAAACAGAGGATAAGTACCAAAATATTAAATTGGCAATTTGTTTAAATGGGTTTAGTCTGTTGACCCTAACCCCAATCCATTTAAATTGGTTAGGCGGGTTGAACAGGTTGACCCTAAAAGACCTGTTTAAATTCGGTTGCGGTTTCCTGACCCGTGACCGACCCATATATATTGTAGGTCGGCCCTGAATGGGTTGGTTCTACGAAAGGCTCAAATTTTTTTAACCCGCAAGTATCCAGGCCTGTTTCCAGGGCGACTCGATTGATCGTTGGGTCAGATCCGATCAATGGCCAAGGTATCCATTGGGTTCTTGGTTTTAAACTTTGCCTTTGACCCATTACCCAAACATTATCGGATCTAGGTAATCCTGGACCCGAACTGAGCCCGTCCTATTTTCCCCATCCGTGGCCCGTGGGAGTAGTCTAAGTTCAATGATCCCGCGGGCTACTACGATAAAATGTAGTCCTTCCCTTCCTCTGTTGGCTTCTTGTGGAGTTTTCGTGGTTTTCTTCCTTTCTTTCCATCTCGGTAAACAATCTTCGTCTCTCCAACTCCAATCGCATCGCCTTCGATTTCCCTTCGATTTCGATCCCGCACAACAGAGCGAGGGATTCCATGTATGATGTTTCTTCCCATCTCTTTCCTTGGATTGATTGTATATGTTTTTAATTTACACATCGTTTCCGTTCTTTGAATTGCCGTGATTTTCTCTTTCTATGAATCCGATTTTGGGTAAAACGTAGAATCGATTACATATAGATAGGAAGGATTAAAGATCGCGTTACATGATTGGGTGAATTTACTTTCTAGGGTTTTGAGATTGATTGCGATTTCTTGTTGTTGGGGTTTGTTTGATTTCCCTCATATGATGTGTATGGGCGTTGTTGTATGCAATGGATGAAACCATATCTCTTTCCCCCATTGAAACCCTAGGAATTGAATCGGGTGCATGTATCGTAGGCAGACGTGGAATGGAAAAGTTATCATCTTTTTTACGTATGTCCATCTAAATCATGGTTTTGAATAATCTCTGCTGTGCAGCGGTTTTGGCAGTGACAAATTTGCGATTTCCTGGTCGTTAGTGTCTGAGATCCTAAGCTTTATTTAGATTGTAGTTTTCCATTGCTTTACCATGTTTAAAGATTTCAATTTTAAAATTCTCTTTGGAAGTATTTAAACTTTTTTTTTTTTTTTCAAAGTTTAGGTTAATGTCAAGTAGGTCGACTAGGGAAGCTATTTGCGTATTAGGAAAGGTTTAGAGAGTTTGGTTTTTCTTGATTTAGAGAAGGCCTATGATAGTTTACAGAGACAATTATTATGACAAACATAGATGACAGTAATGCGTTTTTAATAGTTGTAGAGAAATTATAAAAGACATCTGTGACAAGGCAATAATGAGTTTGAAAACTTTGTGGAGGTTGTTGGAGTTTCTACTTGGAGTAGGATTGCACCAAGGTCTGCATTGAGCCCCTAGCTCCTCACCTTAATTATGGACACCTTAAAGGAAGATATTGAAGGTCTAGTTACATTTAAATAAAAATAAATAAATAGAGTCTAGTTAGTTCTTTGGTGAATGTTGTTTTAAACAGTTTAGTGCTAATTAGTGAGACAACAAAGCAAGCAAATGATAAGTTAAAGCTTTAGGGTCTAATGTGTTTAAAACTGGCAGGTTAAAGATGGAATTTATGGAATGCCACTTTAGCAAATTCAAGAGCAGGGAAGATGACCTGGTGAAATTGAAAATAATTTAGTGCCGCGTTATGATAAATTTTGGTACTTCCTAAGCCTGCTTCTGACCATTGTCCTATCTTGGATAAAGTAGAGTCAATGGCTTGTTATGCAACCATTGAGTGCCAATTCGATTAGAGGGAATGGTGCTTTACAAGATGGCAGTTAAACTTTCTATGTTATTTGAGGCTGAATGTGAGGGTGATGAAAGGAGATGCGGAAGTACATACTACAAAGATAAGTCTTTCATGGAGTTCAAGAAAGGAGGGAATTAGGAGTGAGCACGAAGAGAGGACACGTACACGTACCTCTGACAAAAGCAAAAAATAAGATATGCTATTTGAAATGGTATGGGTACCTACATAAAAGACCAAAATAGCCTCTGTAAGACATATTGAAGAGTTACATGTGCAAGGATCTAGGAAAAGAGGGAACACCAATAAAGATATTAAATGGAGTTATGAGGAAAGACATGATAGTTTGTAGAGTTACTTAAAATATGGCTGCAAATCAGTTTGAGCAGAGAAGTATGTCTGAAAATCTGAATCCGAATAGATGTGATCAGGGGCGGACCCAAGTACATCCATGTGGTGGCGGTCACACTCATTTGACCTGGTCCACTTCTAAAACCATAATGAAAATTCTGGCCCTGCTTTGAAAATTCACATAAAATTTCTTCCTCGTCCGTACCAAAACCCACATGAAAATATTGGGTTTGTTCCCAAAATCTGATGGCCTGTTTGGGTCCGTACCCCTCAAACGAAAATCCTAGGTTCGCCACTTGATGTGATAAGGCTTCAATGACGACGACAATGACCACTTTGCAATGCTGCCAAAGCCTTTCACATTGTAAGACATCATCTTCATATTCCTTATATGTGACTCGATTCGGAACATATTCTTTCTATTCAATCCTTTTTTTAGCTTCTTCAAATATTTGTGCTGCTTGCTTTACAACTATTGGACCTTCATTGTTGCATATCTTCTTTCACCTCAATGTTATTTTCTTAGGTGTGCACAAATATGATAAACTGTGTTACATTGCTCTTTTTTAACCTGAGGCCTTTGGTTTCTGCGTTGTTATATATTTCTTTTCCATTTTGTAAATTGTAATGCATTTTTTTAACCAATTTGTTTAATCATTTCTTATAACTGACCAAAGCTAGAGAAAATTCCTTAAAAAAAAAAATCTTTTGCTACATGAGCAGTTTTCTGATGGGAAGCATATTGTTTAATGCAGTTTATTTTATTTGTTTATTTTTTTGCCGTTATAGTTGGCTGTATGAATGGGAGCATCTGAAGGAATAGTGTCATATTCCTCTCTTTCCAAGCTTGGTAAAGAGAGCATTAATTATCTGTATGATGAAGACTATGTAGACGGTGCTTGGGATGCCTCCGAAGGAAAGAGTAGTTGTGCACCAGGGTCAAGATTGGTGAAACATGAATATCCTTATCAACTACCCCATGAACCTGACATTCATGATGGGAAATATGACTCAAGTGACGATATTCCATCTCGATCCAATGTGATTCCAGAAGTAAATGTGAAGAATGTTTTGAGTGGGATAGTTGCAATTCTGACAGGCCGCAATAAAGGTGTGAATAATGACTGTCAACAATACTCTAGTTCTAATATATCATTCCTTGGATCTGGAAAGAATGGGGATACTATCTTGCATTCCTCAGTTTACATACCAAGTGCGCCGCCTATGTTCGAGCCAGATGGTCTCAACTATAATGCTTACAGAGAGGTATTGGATGGAGATCCTCCAGAATGGTTGCCAGATAGTTCAGCTACTGTCTGCATGCAGTGCACTGCTCCTTTTACACCGCTTACACGTGGCAGACATCATTGTCGGTTTTGTGGTGCCATATTTTGCAGAAATTGCACAAATGGTAGATGTTTGTTGCCTGTTAAGTTTAGAGAGAGGAAACCTCAGAGGGTTTGTGACACCTGTTATGACAGGCTTGATCCTTTGCAAGGAATATTGATTAATTCAATCAGCAATGCTGTGCAAGTGGCGAAGCATGATGTGATGGATTGGACATGCACGAGGGGATGGCTGAACATGCCAGTGGGGTTATCTATGGAGGCCGAGATATATAAATCAACAAATACTTTGAGGAGCTATTGTCAGGTTTGTTTCCTTCCATGTCCTCCTTTGGGTTGCTGTATTTACCAAATAAGCCCCTAGACTAACCTTGCATTGATTTGGATGAGGCAATGGAAGACTTGTTTGGTTAAGCTGTTGGACATTTGGTAGGATTAGGATTGTTACCTTTTCACTTTGGTGCACTTTAAAACGAGGGTGCTATATGTGATAATGTTTTTATGCCTTTTTCTGCTCCAATTTAATGTTGCAGTGATATTGCGTCCCACTTTGTGATTTCTGATATTGGTGCCCCTTAAGGCGTTGCAGTGCATAGTGAATACAATTTGAACTGCCAAATGTAAAATAGCTTGTGACTTTGAGTATATCCAAGTTTACCTTCTAACTTTTAAATGTCGGAGACCTCTGTGGTTAGCTTCTTATCTCTTTGAATTTTAAAATATACAGGTTGCCAGGTTGAATGCTGAGAAATCCATACCCTCTGCAGTCCTGAAGGGTGCTAAAGGGCTGGCTATCTTAACTGTTGCTAAAGTTGGTGCACTTCTTACATACAAAATGGGAACTGGCTTGGTAGTTGCTCGACGGTCAGATGGATCCTGGTCTGCACCATCTGCTATACTCTCTCTTGGATTAGGTTGGGGGGCACAGGTAGACATTCAATGAGATCTATTTGTCTTGTATTTGAGTTTGACTTGTGGGCATATGTAATGTTAAAAGAATTGAAATTGACTAAGAAAATTGGGCCTTGGTGATGTAGGCTCTAGGATTAGGGCTTGTGGGGAAGTGCTGAAGCATGTGTCCGAAGACACAATAAGTCTCCACAGAGACAATAACGAGGACGCACCTCAATGGAAAAACTCAACTTTAATTAATCAACTTTGAAAATAATCTTCTACAATGCCATATAAATAGAAAAAACATAACTTAGTGCCTAAGAAACCTAATTAAACCAAGAAACTAAATAATATTGGAAACATAATCCTAATTATAATAAAATAAGAAACTAACATATAATTAGTGAATTATAAATCCTAAATCTACTTGGGCCCTACACTAGTGGCCTAAGGTCCATCTGCATCACTTGGTTTTGTGGATTAATGTTGCTACAAAATAACAAAAAAAAAAAAAAAGCTTTAATCACTAAACTTTAGGCTTTTGACTGTGCCTGTAGAAACAGCCAACTTCAATCATCATTGCTGTCAAATAAACAAGAATTCCTTTGTTGCTAGGTCCTCAATGTATGTTAATGTAGCATCATAATTCATAGGTACTATTCTTTTCTTATTTATGAGTATCATCTATAATTTGGGATTTTGAGCATTACATTCTATGTTTTGGTTTGCATGAAGTTAAGACCCTGGTGCATCGGCATCTGTTATGCTTTTTTGGGCTACTTGTCGACAAACTGAATTCTGGATGAAGTTGAAAGAAAAATTAGGAAATAGTCTGAAATAGAACATTATGATTGTGCCTTTCATAATGCGAGACCAACTTATGAAATCATTGGCTGTCAGTATTTGATTTGGTTTTTGTTTTAATACATGCAATATATCTTAATTATATCACTCAATCCATATTCATTGTTATCAATCTACAGATTGGGGGTGAGCTTACCGACTTTATCATTGTCCTTCATGATTTTAAAGCTGTGAAGACATTTTGTGGTCGAATGCATTTTTCTCTTGGGGCTGGCTTGAGTGCTGCGGCAGGACCTGTGGGAAGGGCGCTGGAAGCAGATGTTCGAGCTGGGTCTGGAGGGTCTGGCATGTGCTATACTTACAGTTGCAGCAAGGGTAAGATAATCTATTATGCTTGCTATGCATTTTTATATCATCATTTGCAAATGCCAAACATTGACCCCCTGCCTTGTGCAGAATACTAGTTGCAAGCTCTTTTTTTTTTTTTTTCAAATGAAATGATTTTTTTATTGGTTAGGCATTCCATCATATTACTTCTGTCATGGTTTCTTCCATGCTAGAGCATGGTTGAGATTCTTTTATGAATTTTGAACAGATTTATTACTTGATTACTATGTGATTGTTATCTGAATCTGCATGAGCAATAACAGTTTCATCCTTTACTCCTGAACAAAAAGATGAAATGAAGCATGGTAAACCGTGTTCTGTGAGGTGTTGCATTTTAGGCTCCCATTAGTGGAATGATCTCATCAGGACAATACGATCACCTTTTGTGCCTTTGCTAACCAGATTATCATATTTTTCCGGCCTGATTTCTTCTTTAACCATTTAGTAAATAACTTCTATAATTATTGAGAATTGAAAATTTTATTGATTAAAGTTATTAAATAGCGTTATGTATTGAAGTCATCAAATTATATTTTTGAGAAAATGATCATATACTTGAGTCACCCATGTGTCAAGAATAGGCAGTTGGAGGTCTGCTTTTCATTGATGGCAGATAGGAAGCAGTTTTCTAACCTATTTCACTTTCTTTTGGAGGGTATTTTATCTCACATCTTAGTTGTTGTGGTGATGATCATTTCGGTTGACCTTGAGTGATTATTTGGCAACATGATGGTTGGTTCTTAATTGAACAGTTTACCTTGATGAGGAGTGGGTCTCCCCAGTGCATATGTTAGTGGGTTTTTTACTATTAGGATACATGGGAGACACATACTTGGCTGCATTTCATTTAATTTTATTCAGATGCTACTCAATGGATGTTCTTGTGTCATGGATTTCTGAAAACCATATCTTATCCACTCCCATGTTGCAGGGGACATTCAACTGACATGTGACACACATTTAGTCTTGGCTGCATATGGTCATTTCCTTTATTCTTATTCGATTACTTCCTGATAGGTGTTCATGCTTCATGGATTTCTATTAATCATATACGGCTCGCATGCCAAATCCACGAGCTTTGTAGGACACCAAGTTTTTGCTTTTTTGCATTATATATTATTTTTGGCTAAAGTTATTGACCTCATGGTTTAAAACACACAACAGGTGCCTTCGTAGGGATTTCACTGGAAGGCAATTTTGTCGCAACAAGGATGGATACCAATCTAAGCTTCTATGGTGACCCATATCTAAGTACTGCAGACATTCTTCTTGGAACAGTTGACAGGCCCAAGGCTGCTGAACCATTATATGCTGCTCTAAATGACCTCTATTCTGAGCTTAGATGTTAGCTTTCGGTAGTTGAATCTCATGTACATGCCTCTTGCATGGATATTGTCTTTGAGGATGCTTCAAAAATCTCATTGTGTTTTGGGGTTTTAGAGGAAACTCTCGTGATATCGACAAATCTATGGAGTGCCTTGGAAACCATGAGAAAAGTCTCTGCACAAAAAATTATAGAATGCAGCATAAAGTAGATTTCTTTAGCCATTGGTGGTCTGCATCTGGCAACAATGCATAGAATTGCATTTGAATCATACTTTGTGATCTTTAAGCAGCATCAACCCATTCAAAAAAAGAACTGTAAATTCCTTTCTCTGTATTATACGTTGTTGCTTTTCATGATTGTGTGGGAAAAGACGTGGTTCATTTATTGTTTATAATGTATATATGCTACATGGGATTCAAGTGAATAACTTCTTAATGTTCTTCAACTGAGCACTGGTAATTAATTGGATAATAAAAACAAAGATTGGATGGAGGTGGGAGCATTTGGCATTATGGCCTGGAGTTGGGTGGTTTTATTTTGGTTTCAGTGGCTGAAATGGTGTGGGGCGCCCTGGTTTTTGATCTTGTATGAAGGGAAGGGCATGCTTGTGCTTTTCAAATCAGGTTTTTGCAAGGTGATGGGTGAAGCAAGAAGTTCGTGGCCAGTCCTAATTAGTTTCACAGGGGAAGGGTTGTGATACAATTTCTGCATGGAAATGGAACATCCACACCACGGAGTGGCCGCATTTTTATTTATTATTATTTTTATGCGCGTGCGTCATGTGAGGACAGGCCTCCTGCACCTGAGAGTGAAGGGAGCACTCGCTCATGCGAGGATAAGCCACCCTTACATGTGGGGAGGGAGCACCTGCAAGTACGGGGAGAGACCCAAAGATTGATCCCTAGTCATCTCATCTGGGTGAAAGGTGAGGGTTCCAACCAAATAGGCAATCAAAGCCACGAAGTTCTCGCACCGAGCAGTTTCATTTCCAGTAGAGTGGATGAATATGGACTGAGCTATTGAATTTTATGAATCTTCCAGTTTGGCATGGACTCTGTTGTAAATTTATAGTTTTAATCTCATATAAACCTTGGATGTTTTTTTTGATCTTTAGGCTAGGATCATTAGTTTAGTTAATTTTTAGGTTGTACCAACTTGATCTGTGGTGCATGAAGATTCCTTTTAAAGGAAATAATCCCCCACGCATGCTGGCTTATAGCTTCGCAAAATCGATAAGCTGGGGCATGCATTGTATTAAAGATTTCATCAGTATCTCTTTCATATTAAAACGTTTTAATTATCCTAAACTGGCTGAGCTCATTTGATGGGCTTGGAAAGTAGTGGCACAGCTGATTCAACAAATGGGCACCATTTTTTCATGTCCATGCTTGGCAGTCTTAAACTTGTTCAAGCCTGGGTGGTAATTAATGAGATCCTGCATTTTGTTCTCTTGAACTGATGTTGTGAATGGCGTGAGACTCGTATAAAATTTCCAAAATACTTGGAAGGAAAGTGGTTGGAGACCCATTGGCTTGTTGCAGGCGAAAGACATTGGATCTTTCTTGATTCCTAATCACTCAATACACTGATAGAAGTCTCAAATAAAGAACTTTCATTGAGGCAGTACTTAACTTTCCCTGCTCGATTTGTATTATAAGCAAGTTGTTAAGTAGGACATAGTTTAGCAAACGTCTTCTATCTGCTCTGTCCATGACCCAAGAAAATAAAGACATATATAGTAATCCAAGAAAATAGAGACATAGTTAAGTATTTAAAAACCCCGAAACCGGTCACAACCATTTCTTACCAGTTTAATCGATTTTGATCCACCTCATCTTGCTGTATTATTACCTAAATGGATGGCATCTATGTTACCAAGGCTGAGTTTTACTTCGAACAATGACCATGCCAATAGTGTACCAAACAGTGCTGTAATTCTTGTTGATTTGGCTGAGTTTTGCTAGCTGATCCGTTGAGTCATCAAATTTGGTGATTTCCAGGTCAAGTCGAGCTTCCTCATTTGTTTGCACTCATTTTACATACATAAATGAGGCACAAGCGTAATTGTTATATATGATCACGTTTGTTTATCCTCATTTATGCATATAATGAAATGTGAACATGGTAGATAAATGAATCCATTTTCTTTTTCTTTTTGGCAAAAAAGAAAAGAAAATGAAGCAATCTTCATATGAGAATTTATGCCCATTACACACATCTATGTTAGAACTTAGAAGAGGCATTGGCATACATTTTTTTTTGGTAGACAGGTAGTGGTTTCGGAAACCATCACCGAATATTCATAGATTTTGAGACATATGAAGATCTTACCTTTGTAATATGAACTGTTCAACAAGTCATTTAAAATTGGATCTTCCAAACAAACATCGATCAATTTGTGCTTGACATATGTAAGTTTTACGCATGTAAATGACATTTTTACATGAGTGTCAAAGACGAACAGCCCCTTTAACATCTGCGAATATTTTCATAAGCAGCCCTTAATAAGCATACATAGATATGCTCTTTTGCACTTGATAGCAAAAGTATCAGGATTGATATGATACGGCGGTCGGTTGTGCTTGCGTTGGTATTCCCCTTTATCCAAAGTGAGATTTAAATGGATTCTTTCTAGTTTGGCATTGGCATTGTTTGCTTGCTAGTTGACATGCTCAAAAAAAAAAAAAATGCATTGTTCTTGGAAATCTCTCTCATGGATTCTTCCAAGAGGGGATTCCTGTGCATCCACCTTATAAGGCGTAAGCAATGTCAAACGAAATTCCTGATGTTGAAATATTTTAGAACAATGGAGAGAATCTGGGAAACATGGAATTTCGCCACCCCATCTTTCCTATCATCTGCATTGCAGTCTGACAATGGCTTGTTTGGATGATATTCTAAAAACCATCTTTTAGAGATTTGCTTATGTAATACACCGTTGAAAAATTTTGATTCGCTCGCTCGAGCTGAGTCAGCTCGAAAGGCGCTGAGCCAAAAGCCTGGCAGACTCTACCAGAAATGAAGTTGGATGTGCACAAGTTACTCAACTTCATGCCATTCTGAGTCATACAGGTGAGTCCAGTCTTAGAACTGTTTGATGTAATAATGTTCTTGTTATTATTCCATGTGCATTTGTCCAGCAATTCATGCAGTCCCACTGAGTCGACTGGGCCGATTTGCAAATATTCTGTCCTAGAAAATGTTAGGTGAATCAGAATGTGGTATCTTACAATGCACAGCCTAAATGAATCTAGCATTTTGTTTTCCTTTTCCTTCTTCTTTTTCACATTTTCTCTTGATGGAGGATGAATCTAGCATCATATTCAGGTGAGAGTGGCAGCCCATATTCTACTTATGTCATAATAGGTCTATTTTGAATATATTGCAATACCTTTTGGATTAATATATCGACATCTTCAAGATATTGCATCGATTCAGAATATCAAAATATATTTTTGTAATATTTTCTTTAAGAGGCTATTTGTTTGCATAGAATACATAGGAACTCATACTATCGGAAAATGAAGATCCAAGATGCAAATACAAAAATGGCCATCAAGTAGCCTCCCTTTGATTGAATAAAAAAAGGGAAGATGGGAAAAGAAAACAAAGCCATCACCCTAATGATTTAAATCTTAATTAGGAAAATCATAGTCTCATCTACATTGCTACATTATACATTTCACCCCTCACCTTATAGCATTCACATTTTACCACTTTAATAATTCTTTAGTGGAGTTCATTAATTTGACTATAAATTCCTGTGTATTCAATTCTTGTGTTAGAATAAATAGGCTTTGAATGTATATAAATCATAGGATGGGAAATGGTGCTAAGGCCAAGATGATGATGGAGAGAGAGAGAGAGAGAGAGAGAGAGAGAGAGAGAGAGAGGCTTTAGAATTTAAGATGGCGTCACTTTTTCTATAAAATTATGTGATAAGGCCAAAAATGATGATGATGATGATAATGATAATTTACAAATATCAAATGAGATAACTAGGTTTAAAAGATAATGAAACTTTTAAGCAATAGAGCCAACATGCTTGGCCCAAACAAACAGCATATCATTGGACCATGTGACACACAAGTGTCTAAGCATCCGAACATGAATGATTTGGCAACTTGGCCAAACAAATAAGAACTACATCTCTCATGATTTCAAGAGCATCACACACAAGTTAATTGAGATGACAGCAACTACCTACCTGCCATGGAGATGCCAAAATAAAGCTGTATAATAGTAGAGCACAAGGCCAAAAGATTTCTCCAAGGATCTGATTTTATCATCAAACCTAGCCCGATTATATATTTCTCTGGATATCACATTTTTCCTAGTAATTCTCATAGTATATATATTTACCTCTATTTCATTTGAGTCAAATGGAAAAAAATTCTCATGGTATCAGAGCAAGTGTCCAATGCGTTCAATTCTACTCAATTTGATTTTCAATCTACTCATTTTCCATGGTTACATCATGAGTCTCATCATTCCATAACTGTTTTTATTTTATTTTATTTTATTTTTAGGAGTCTTTTTCTTAGGGAGTTACATTGAGTTTATGGATCTTTTTACATCATATGATTCTTTTCTGACCTAATAAATAGAGATATAGGGAGTGCCAATGAACACACTTTTTCTCTAGGGGAAATGCTACACAGCCCGAATTTGGGGAACGGGTGCTGGCCCGGTCCCCAAATTCGGGCAGTGTAGATTTTTTGTTTTCTCTAGATCTCATCTGCTTTTCACATGAATTAGATTCCTCCCTATATTTTTTCATTGTCACATCAAATGTACAGTTCAGTGTCGTCTTCAATCAAAACATGGTTCTCCCACAACTGTATGGTTGGACCATTTGCTGAGCTCATGAGCATAGTAGATAGCCACTGAGAGCCCTCTTCATTTAGGCAATCAGGCCAAGTGAAATGGCCACTCCACCACCATAACTTTGAATGTATGCTTGATGAGTCATGGCTTTGTGTTTTTCTATTAAAAAAAAGACACACCAATGCTAATGTTGGGTCTATGGTGATATCACAATCATAAAATTAAAGGTAAGGTTGGGTCTATGGTGATATCACCAATGCCCCCACAAGTCCACACCCAATAGAAGTTGGGATATTGTTTCAAAATCTCAAAAAAGGACTTGCCTGACTCGGTTGAGCCGACTCGACTCAAATACATTTGCAAAGACGATAAAACCTCAAAATCGGACGGATCCGGTTGAAACTTGAATGTCTTGGGCTACACTGAGTCAGCTAGTCAAGACCTTGTGAAACTGGGGGGCAGATTTTCATAGAATACTATCACCTGCATACTCACACATTAAGAATTTTTATACAAAGTTCTCATTTACAAGCTAAGGATGAGTCGACGAAGTGAGATTTGGGTCAAGCTAGATATTGGTGACCTGACTTTTTGAGTGGGCCATGATGGTGTAGGCAAGCATCATCCATATATATATATATATCTTAATTATTTTTATTTTTTGCTTTTTTTGTATATGTCTGGAGATATGGGCACAATGAAGTCAGGGGCAGTGCGTTGACCTTATAATCATGTCTTAAGTGGGATTACGAGGTCCAATTATCTTTAACAAAAGCAGTCTTGCAAATCTTAATTAGGGTTCGCAATTGAAAACTGAGATAATTAACTTGAGAATCCAATGAGTGATTAGTCAAATTATACATGATAATCATGGATACGAAGTTTTTTCTCCCCCAATATATTGCAATCATGGTCATCCTAAATTATATACATTATATAATTTATATATATATATATATATATATTGAGAGATTCTTAAAAACTCTCCCATCTCAAAAGGGGAGTTTCTTCCTCTATCTAATAGCTAATGATTTGTTGGATAATGTATAGGAGAGAGAATAGGATATATTTATCATTGACGACATTCATTGGTTAAAACAGAGGCGTTTTAACGACCAAGAAGTTTGAGACAGAAAATTATACATAAAAACTAGCCAAATAAGTTTTTTGACCGGCTCCACATTGTTGGGAAAAGATTGTAGCTTGACATAAACCAAAAACTTAGGGGACTCTTCAAACAGGCTACACTAAGTGAGTAAGTGACCTTCCAAATGAAACAATAGAAAAACAAACAAAAAAAAAAAAGTCAAACTCATTCTTCACACTCTAAGCAAAAGATATACAAACAGCGTGCCTGACCCGAAAGCTTCTGGGTGTCACCCCTAGTGCTGGACAGTTTTAAGGGTCTGACTCTGACATCAGAATAATATTACAAAGGTGGTGGGCAGTTGAATGGAATGTTGCACATGCGAGCCCACACGTGAGAAATGGGAGTAGTAGACATTCCACTTAGTCCCTGGGAATCTGACCCACATGGAATCCAATTTAATTTTCTGTGGTTCTCTCAACTGGGTGGAATCTCTTTCAGTTGTTTCACTCAACTAACAAGGATTCCATTAACCCTTCCTTTCCTTTCCTGCCTCTTTGGAGTTCGGGGGATGGAAGTCTTGTATATGTAGATTCATGTGTCTTCCCCTTGTTATTATCTTTCAAGAGAGCAAGGGCTAAGGAATGTACTCCACCTACTTGAGTCACATACACCAATACCATATCCATCTCTATCATGAATTGCTGACCCAAATGAGGGTGACACTAGAATTTATTAATAAAGACATTTAATTGACCCATCATCCATTTTCTTTACGTCTCAAACTCTATACCAGGCTTTCACAGCCTTCTTTATTGACCCTAACCGGGGTTCTAAAACACTGACTCAGTCAATAGTAGTGAAGGAACCGCAAAATCTTCCTTGGGGGGGGGCCAGTATGGGGAAATTTTTGGGGGGTCATATGTAAAAAAAACCATCAAATCCCACTTAACATGTGGAGGTTTAACAAGATCTAAAGCTAATTAAGTTGTGTTCAGGCTTTAGCTTGGTTTTGTTTTTGGTTTGTTTAGAAGCCTTTTATTGGCGTTGAGGGCATTTTTGCCTTTTTTTTGGGGCCAAAGCCCTGCCTTTATAGGGGCTGTGCTTTGTATTTCTTCTCTTTTTAATACAAATGACCTTTAGCCAAAAAAATAACAAGATTTCGAGCTATCACTAAGAGTAAGGACGAGCTCTATTAGGGCTGTGTCCATAGGCCCATCATCTGGTCCATAGCTTGCTTTGACCCAGCTTAGTTAACGCAATTGGACATAATATTTTACAAATAAACAAGTTGACTTGAGTTTTTTTGGCAGATTTCTTCCAACACATTCAACTCGGTGCCCTTTGAATCAAGTTAGAGGTTTTTAAAAGGAGGTACTGGCTCAACAAGGGCTGTAATTTGGTCCATGCAGGCTGGAACTAGTCTTCCTTTTTATGATACCATGGAACTAGGTTTGTAGTCTAATACATAAAGGATTTGGTTTTGACTAATATAAGTGTCGGGAAACCAAGTTTGAAAACCACAAATACAATGGTTATTCATCTCCCAAGGCTGATGCAGTATGCACAACTGTGCTTCAACAAGGTTGAGTCTTCTTTGTGGGACTCATTAATTATGGTATAGGGTAGGGTGGGTGCAACTGTGGATTGAAAGGTGATCTCATTGCAGATAGGGTTTTGCTAATAAGTCATCCCCAAAACTATTTCATGATGTACCTTTTTTTTTTTTTCCTCTTCTAAAAGTTAAAGAAAGTAATGATGTAGACTTGAGAATTATACTCAATTCAATGGGAAATATGTTTTGTTTTTGTGTTCTTATTACATCTACTCAATGTACAGGTTAGCCCAATTCTAATTAAAGGAATTAGCTTCTCACCATGCAGGGTGAGAAAAACCTGTTGAGCTGTTTAAATATGGGAATGTAGCCTCTCTCAATGCTTTGGATGCGTGAAATCTGGAGACTCCAATGATTAAGTAGTCTCTACCTACAAGTGTAGGAGCCCAAAACTCTAACTGATTGGGCAATCCTCTTGATGGTTTTGATTGTCTAACCGGTTTAGCATTTTTATTGTCGCCCATCCATATTAAGTCGCTGAACAATGGTACCATATTAAGCTGAAGGGTTTTTGAGGTGATTTTGACGATGACTTATCATTTTGATTGGGAGTTATATATAACTCGCCACTTCCAATATGTAGCCACTCTCTACTTTCCAACATGTAATAACTCATTTCCTCGTCTGAGTATGTAACTACCTTTTCTTTCCACTTTTCTGTAAGAACTCCATTTCTATCTCTATCATAATCACCAAATCATTATGATGAGTATTTGATGATTTATTTTGCATAATTTGAGTTTTTCTTAATAAATAAGTAAATGTACTTTTTCATTATTGGTAAATATGTCCGTGCTTAGCACGGATTGTTGTGCTAGTTCTAATAATTATGCGTACACGCCATCGTCACGGGATAGAGACTTAGATGGATTAATTACAATAGCAAGAATTATAGAGTGCAATATTGAGTAATGCATCAATTTTTGCTGTTTAAAGATTTGAGGAAAACTTTCATCTTTTTCTAGACCAGTCAAAAGGCCATCACCTATTGAAAAGAGCTTTTTCATAAAAGAAGAAAAAAGTTTGGAAGTTTTGTCTGCTTCTGGATCATTGTGGTGGTAAGTTGTAGCCAGGCATTGCGGCTCAATCATTCATGTCTATGATCAGGGTTAACACATTATTTATGAATTTTTTTTTTTTTTTTTTTTTGTAAACAGTTTACATACTTTTATTTCTTTGAAGTAAAAGTGATGATGATGACTACCACAACAGACATCAAGCCAAAAATATGGCGACTTCTCCACATGATTGTTAGGACAACTTTATCATAGACATATTTTGAATGTTGGTGACGCTCATTGGATCCACTTTTAGGAATTCACAGACTTGAGGATTTTCCTCACTCCCATGAAATAAGGCTTTCTTGTATAACTAGGGACTCTTTAGATCACCTATAGCAATAGGTGAGAAATCTACATAATTGAGGATTTTACATTCTTCGTCTTTCAGCTAAGGATTCCTAACATCCTAGATGGGAGTTGGACCTGAGAATCCTCAAAATAAGGATTTTAGATGGCTGAAATCTTTAAAGATCTACAATTGCCAAATATGGGTCTTCTACTGCTTTAGAAAAGTGGAAATCTATCCCCTGGGATTTGATTGACAAAGTGACCTTAGTGAGATTCAATGAAGTTGTGGTCTTAAGCTTTTTTTTTTTTTTTTTTTTTCCATTCTAGACTTTCTACCCCTATTTTTCTGTAATCAAAATTAGACCCCATATAGTGCTAGTTCAACAGTGCTCTACAAGTGGTGCCACGGTTCTTGATAATATTTAGAACATGTCTCACTTTAGCTCAAATTTTATATGCAATGCCAAGTCAAGTTTGCACTCAATTTGGTATTTTGAAGTTAATCTTTACTCACGGGCATACCTAGGCACAATCACGTAGGTGTGGTCACACCCGTTAAATCACGGTGTGCTTCAAAAAAATCAATAAAAATCACGAATCCACCTTCATAATCCACATGATCGAAAATCCTCAATTTGCTCTCAAAACTAAATTACCTATTAAACTCCGCACCCATCAAACGAAAATCCGGATATGCGGCTGTCTTTACTTAAGTAAAGCTCAAGTTCGTCTAAGCTCAGCCAGATTTAAAGCGGATCCGGCTCTTTTAAGAGGCAAGAGGAAGTGCACAGCGGCTACTTGTCTGCCACCTGCTGGACCCTGTCTGGTGCAAATGTAAAGCAGGGCCCATTTTGCAGACATCACAGGAGTGGGATCCACTGCTGTCCAAATTGAGCTCAGCAAGTGGGGACCTTATCTTTTGAGGTAGCCCGCATATCAGAAAGTGTGGGAATTTTAATTTCTGTGGTGGGGGTGACGTTGCCAGGTGAATAAAAGGCAGAAGAAGACAAAGAGGAGTTCCTGCAAAATAGGAGTTTCAAAACCATTTGATCTTGAACTTACCTGTTCATGAATTCTTTCAATCTAATTTCAAACCAACCCAATTTAAGTTGGTGGACGTCATCACCCAGAGATATCAAACAGCTCAAACTTTTTAGGGTTCACTCTACCCTTACATATCAGGTTCAGGTTGGGCAAGCAAAGCCTTTGGAAGGACCTACACTAGTTAGGGCTGAAGAAAAGAAAAATAATTTATTGTTTTTTTCTGCAATGTCATTGATATTAGTGTTAATCTGACATTAGCCATATTTTATTCGAGTTCACAATATTTATCAAAATTATAAAAAAAAAATTAATGGGTATTTAGCAAGCTATCAAGAAAATTCACATATATATAGCTGCTAATTAGTATTTATTGGGCCGCCTTTAGCTGGGCCCACATTTTGATCCATTTGAGTGGACCATAAAATAGAGACCCCATGACAATGATGGGTCCCAGGGTTTGGCACCCATCCGAATGAATTTAGCTGTTGTATTGAGTGTGCACTCATTGTGGAAGGTGAAAACTTATTGGCCGGTGGATCAAGTGGGATCAATTGATGATCCAAGCCTCTGTCACAATACAGAGGGTCGTGGGGGCTATGTGGGGCCCAAGGTGGGCCTAACAAGCATTGTCGCTTAGCAAAGGGGCTCCCATACTTATTAATTAATCATTAGCAAAAAACAGCTACTAATTATTATTATTTTTTTTTATTTTTTTTTTGGGTAGAGCAGTTTGTGCTTACTAATTTATAACTATGGATTAGTAATTTTTTATTACTCACTAACATAATATATCTGCTTCCTTACCCAAAAAAAATAAAATAAAACACATAATACATTTGCTGATTAGTACTTACTAATTACTCAGTAACAGAATATATATAGCTACTGATTAACACTTCTAATTACTCACTAACAAAATCCAGCTACCGATTGCTACTTATTAATTACTCAATAACAGAAAACAACTATCGATTAGTACCTACTAATTGCTCATTAACAGAATATAGCTACTAATGATCAGCTATTAAATTACTAACTAACTGAATATAGCTATTGATTAGTACTTACTTATTACTCAGTAACAGCATATAGTTACTGTTAGTACAGAAATTCTATAATATATATATATATATGTGAAATGTGAATAATATTTCAATAAAAATGTAAATAATATAAGTTCAGTTTTACATTCTGTTTGCATCTTCTTCTTTTTTTATTTCTTGATTCGGTACAGTCTGAGGCTGAGTCCAAGCTCAACTAAATTAGTAATTGATTGAATTTTATAGAACACTATTCAAGTTGAACCCCGTTTCCAACAGATTATAACATGGACCTTGATTCGACTTCTTAAGATTAATTGGGTCAATGGGTTGGTTCCCTGCGAGCGTAGCTATTTTATCCTTTTGCTATTAAAACAAGAGCACAAACCGGTTAAATATTGAATTGATGCGGTAAAGTCTTTGTGTAATTGAGTATGGACCTGATTTGACTCTAGTCCACTAGATAACAGGCCCAACGGACCCAAGTTTGAGGCAGTACTTTTACAGATTTTTTTTTATTATTATTAACAGAGCCAGCGGACTCGGACTAAAAAAAAAAGCCCACACATATGAAAATACAGCACAATCAGGTGAAAAACAGAATCTGCACACGCAGATATAAGAGGATTTAAACCCTGGCACTCAAGTGGGAACTTCGGCGAGCCGTTCTCACTATTACAGAATTTATGGCAAGATTATGACAACAGTTTTATATAGCTGGAAAGTGGAAACTACAATTGCACAACCAGATGTCCACATTGCACATGGATCAAGACTGTAGCATGGTTCGTCAGATCAGTGGTCTTAATTGCTAGACTAGATATTAAGTCCATGTAGGCCCACTTGTAATAAATGCAAATGAGGAGGGAATTCAATTCAATCCTGCAACAAAAAAACAGAACTGTTACAGATTTCGAAGCATTCACGAGGAAGTCGGTGGGCACAGCCACGGCCACAGCCAGAGCCAGGTAAGTGCTGTTCGCGAAGTGCTAGTCGGTCACTTGGAACCGTTACAACCTTTTGATTTAGTACTTCGATCGGGTTCACTTTATATATGTGGATCTGGACGGTCGGATGGTTTTAGGTGGGCCCCACATGGGTGATATACCGACATCTGCACCGCTTGTGGTCACCAACATGACACGTACATGTATATATAGGAAAGAGGATCCCCTGTTTCGTCCAAACGGGAGATCCCTATTTTGATTCAATGAATCGCCCCCGCCACATGAGGGATAGAAGAAAGAGAAATTGATTTTTTTTCCTCCGCCCCCTTCTGCGCCCGCGCGTAGCGGCCCATGATTCGTTGGACCAAATAGGAGATCCGGATCCCTATATATATATATATATATATATATATATATATATATATATATATATATATATATAGACGTACTCTCCTCGTTTGCATAGTCATCTCGAGTATCTCATGCACAGACAGACAGTACTGTTGTTAGATATGAACCGCTGAATCGCTCAAAAGGCACGCACGTGCCATGCTGCCCAGCAAGTTAAATAAGGGAGGTGAGTGGATAGCGGACCAACCTATTAATTATATACTATCTGATCATTTCTTGGAGAACTTTCTCTATGTTCCATTTATAAAGACATGTTTATATCCATTTATTAGACACACTAGGGTCCCTTTTTTGGTATGGAATTGGATTCATAGAAAATAAAGGTCAAATGGGATCTAAAAAAGAATTATTAAAAAGGGGAAAGCATAGTTGTTAATTCCATTTCTGTCGTCTTTTCAATCTACCCTTAGAGATGGAATATTTCTGTATTTTAAAATCTCGATAAAACTTTTTGGAGTAACTTTTTGAGATAATACAAATTAGAAAACATATATACATATATGTAAAAATTAGAAAAACAACAATAAAATATAAATTATGCATATTTCTTAATATGGATATTGAGGAAATAGATTAGTGAAAAATGTACTACAAGCCGAAACGGACCAAAATAGACCGAAATTTAAACAATATTTTTTAACCCTAATTCTATTTCGGCAGAATTATTGGAATGAAAATCTTTGGCCATTCCAGTTGACACGAAACGAAATTGACTACTATAGATGAAAGAGGGAAAGATGTAAAATGAGGTGCAGATGAGGCCATGACCTTCGTAAGATTTGAATTATTTAGATGGGGCAATGGCTAGGCATTATTTTTCTTTCTCCCATTGATTTATTCATGAGATAATATTTGATAGCTGCTTTTAGATATTCATCATTCTCTTTTATTTTTAACTATTTATTTACATTTGTACTCTTGGACGCTCCGGAAAGACAGATATTTGTATATTTTTTTTATGTATTGAATTTATATGTATTTTAATAAAAATAAATAAAGCTAATGTATTAAAAAAATTTAAAAAAAAAAAACTCTTTCACGCACATAAGCACTGACACTTCGATTCCAGCCCCCACTTAACGGCGTTACAACTGGCCTTTTGTCGTTTTTTCTTCTTTTGGTGGGGGTTGCAAGTGGGCTTGTCGTGCAACACAATACGAACCCACTTGTAAAAGTTTGCGTGCCGTCTGTAAACGTTAAAAGGGATCCGATAGCAAAGGCCAATTTCAGATATTGACAAAACTACCCTTATTCTAGAGACTATTTCACCTCTGTACATTGTGGGGGTGGGGGAGGATGGAACATGTTTTGTGGCCCACCTGAGATTCATCTGGAAACAGTCAAATCGTTTTAATTCGTTTGTGATTTTCTCCTATTAAGTATTCAACCACTCTGGTATTTGTGGTATCACATATCATATATGGAGAATTTATCCATAAAAATCAGCATCTTGAATTTGATAATACACTAGTTGTAAGAATGTTAAGTATTCAACTAGCTTGATTAGCATATGAAAGAGATTTTCAATATTTGTGGGACCATATTGTCGAGTTTATCTTAAAAAAGTTAGCATCTTAAATTTATAAAGGGAAATTTTCAAATATGGCCTTAAGTTTTTACCTTATTTCAAAAAAGGATGTAAGTTTTAAAACTTTTCAAACTAGTCCCTAAGCTTTCCAGTAAATTTTCAATGAAGGACATCCGGCTATTTAAAGGTATTTTCTGGTGGTTTTTCCCTCAATATTTTAAAAATACGCAAATTACCTTTTATTTAAAGCCATGACATGGTTTCGGTAGTCACTACATGCAGCCAATCGCTGTAGGATTACTAGGTGCCCTTGCTCACTGTGAGGACACCGGCGAGGGAAGTGAGGAGAATGTAGAAGAAGTGAAGGAGAGTTTTATTATAATGAAGGGCAATTTGAGTATTTTTTTAAAAAAAAGGAAAAAAGTTGCCGAAAAATAACTTAAAATAGATGGATGTCCTTAATTGAGAACTTTCTGAAAAACTTAGGGACTAATTTGAAAACTTTTGAAACTTATATCCTTTTTTTAAATAAGGCCGAAACTTAAGGACTTTTTTGAAATTCTCCTATTTACAAATACTCTACTCAATTAGGTATTTATGACACCATTGTCATCTAATTGAAACAAACAGGCACTCTGTAGTCTAAAGTAATTGTTTTAAGCTTCGGTTCAAGTACTAAACATTGTGGACAAGTCCAATTGACTCGATTGAGTTAAAATGTCTAGATCAAGTTTAAACAGTTATTAAAATATATCTATGGTTTAAAAAGAAGATAGAACCTTCAAATCATGCATATGTCTAGATCAAGTTTAAACAGTTATTAAAATATATCTATGGTTTAAAAAGAAGATAGAACCTTCAAATCATGCATGCCATGTTCGTAAAATATTAAAACATCTTTTCTTTTCCTCCATGTTGGATTATTGGTCAGGAGCAATAGTTTAAACTTAAAAGGCCCGATGACTGATCCTGGGCATCAGTGATACTGTGTTAGTGGCTATGTGTGATACCGGTGTTAGTGCAGTCAATACCACTCAACCATGAGAATATTGGCATTAGAACAAGTAAGCAACCATTTAGTTGTATGTTAACTTTTCCGTTTTTGTTTTGATTTCTATAAGGGAATGATTTTTTGGTGAAAAAAATCAATCGTTTTCTCAAACACTTCTATGAAGATACTATACGTACCCTAGTAAATCATGAAAACACTATTTCTTGACAAACTTGCATCAAGGATCACCTCTTGTTACTCAATGGCCGAAATTAACTAATAAATTATCCTACCATCATCAACATTATCAATGTGGTGTTTTCTTATTAATTTGGAGTAGGCTATCTCACATTTCTATATTTTATCTAATCTTTTAATGAACATCAATGCTTCATGTGTGATTCTCGCATTTGAAAAATTATTCATGAAGTTTAGCCATCTTAGTCATGGGTTTAATCCCAAGCATTTTTTTTTTCGGGTAGAAAATCCCAAGCATTGGAAATGAGAAAAACATGATTATATCTGTATTTGTTATTCATTGACCCGTATTAATATAACAATGAGAAACATTATTTGAGCTTGATCAAGACTTCAAGCATTTGACACTTGACAGTTTTACTCGCTTATTCAAAGTCTTCTTTCTAATCATCAAGATTGGAAAAGGAAGTCATTCTTTGAGTCACCAACCAATCAGCAACTAGGCCCCCTGGATGTGGATTGAATTTAGGCTGACTTTTTAGCTCATTAATTGATGCTTGGCCCTAGTTTAAAAACTAGGGAATTTGACTCAGAGTAACTTGAGTGAGTCAAGTCAAGTGTTTGACAGATTTGAGACTCGCCCAACTCAGTGCATATCGAGCTAATTCAATGTGAGTAAGATGTTTAATAATTCCACCAAAAAAAAAATTCTTTGTTTTTTTTTTTTTTTTTTTTGGGCGGGGGGCCTAAAAGTTTGAATAATATTAAAAGAGTTATTCAAAAAATTTGATGCAATGCCCCCGCAAGGAACTCGGGTTTGCTTATTAGGTTTTTTAGGTTGGGCACTTTCAAAATCAGGTTAGGCTTTGGTATGAATTTTAAAACTTGCATGGAATTCGGGTTTAACTGTTTAAGGTTCAAGTGTGTGAATTAGATTCAAGCATCTGATTTATATGTAAATATAATGTACGTATATTTATTTACAATATTTAATGTGGTTACCTTTTGAAATGTAACAATTTTAATCCCTCATAGGACCCCACTTACCAGAGGGAAGCTGGGTAAACACCCATGTGGCCCCAAGGTGGTAGCACTAGTAGACTCAATCTTCGATTCCGGAAAAAGAAAAAAGATAGGAGGAATTGCGGTCCTGATTGCTAGGTCAACCCTTTTAAGGTTGCTTTAATTTTGAATAGATGAGCTCCACTTTAGAGTTTCCCTCCTCTAACTGGGAATTTTTGTAGATCCAGGCACATGAAATGAGTGATACGCCAACTAGATTTCCTCTCTTCTGTTTACAAAGAGGCAAATGGACCACACCACAGCTCTACTACCTCTCAAATCTCAACAAACTCACTTTACAAGGAAACAACTGCAAACCTTACTATATAAACGCTACCCCTTATTTTAAGGAATGGGGGAACCGACCACTTTGGGCTTGAAAAACTGAAAGAGCAGGCTTAAGGAGTCAGGACCAATGTTTCTAATAACGTGCTATACAACAGTTTTAGAGACGTGGCCGATAAGGATGGAAAGAGTTGAGTCACAGAAAACAACCCATATGCCAATCTGTTGCCATTTGTTTATGAAATTGCTCCTCTCCTACCCTCTACAATGCCGAACGTGTTGCCCATGTTTAATGCTGCCTAACTTCCTTGTCAGCAGTCTCCAACAAAACTAGGACATAAATACATAACTTGGCTAATTTAGATGCTACCTACAAAATACAACAAAAGATGGATATGGCTGGCCAAAATCAGAACTTTCTCCTAGCATGATTGTTAACTAAAGTTTGTTCTTGTTAAATGAGTGATCTAAGATCGTTGTTTGTGTATTGTGGTATTAGTGGGTTGGGTCCCACCAACATGGTGCATGTTTGGTGATGTGGCAAGTTATACATGTTCAGTGCTGTAACTTGTTTGGTTAGCAGGAATTTTGGAATTGCATTTTATAAGACATTTTATGAGACAATTCTGCATCTCATCCGCCATACATTCAAAGCTCGTGATCATAGTTTGAACAAAAATATAAACAACAATATTTATCTTCTATAAAAAAAATGAGGTTGAGTTGCTGAGAGAACTATTTGCTTATACGTATGTGATTAGAGAGTCCCAATGGGTAATATGCACTAGCTTTATAATCAAAATAGTTTGATGGGATAAGACCAAATTATTGTTGTAGATGATGATGTTGACGACTACTACGACGATGATATGATATGATAAATGCATAGCACGTTTTCTCTTATCCCAGCCACCCAATTCTCCCAATCTCATGAAGTCCACTTGAGGTCATCCAGTTTATGAAGGTAGGGCATGCGCTGGGGTGGGCCAGCTCTCACCGTAATAAGAGAAAATATTAAAATTTTAAAACCTCGGAATTCATTAATTTCTCTAAAGCATAGGATTTGAATACATGAGAGCATAGGAATTCACTGCATAGGAACCAAAATTAGTAAAGAGGTGAGGTTTGAATGACATAAGTCGAAGGGAGGTGAGAAATGAAGGATATATGGTTGGATGTAGATGTGATCTTTACTACTGATTTATGTATTACATTACTAGTGCACGATGGGTGGGTATTTGGAGGCCAATTTGAGAAGACCAAAAGAAAAATAAAAAAAAAGCTAAAAACCTTTAATTAATTATTGAATTCAGAGTTTTCAAGTTTTAATTACAATTTTATCAAAGAATAAATGGAAATAAGTCACACCTTATGTGAGAACCATGTTCCAATCACAATGGGACACAACTCTGATGGACGGTGATCTGAATGAAGATCACTTCCCGGCGTATGGTCCTGGATGTTTGGGCATAAATTCTTGTAGTAAAGTCACTAAAATATATTTATCTCAACAACTATAGATATGGATATCTCCTTGTACGATTACACGAATGCGAATAAAAAGGGAATCATATTCCTTCCAAGTTCCAAGAGAGCCCATGGACCGCAAGAGATAAAAAAAATGACGCACAAGAGGGCTGGACTCCAATTATTGAGGGGACCCAATTACCCCAACCTCTTAAATCCAAATGCCCCCCTCTGTGCCCGATTTGGGCCCATGGGGCAATTCCTCAAATTGGCATTTGTGCCATTCACATGTGGCCTTGGTGGACGGTAAAGTAGGTTGGCTCAACTCTTCCAATAAGTATTAGATCCAATGTGAGACCCCTTTTTTTAAGGGAAAATTTCAAATTAGTCCTTTAAGTTTTTGCCCTTTTTCAAAAGATGTTACAAATCTCAAGAGTTTTCAAATGAATTCCTAAGTTTTTCTAAAATTTTTTTTTCATCAAAGACATCCATCCCTAAGTGCTGTTCGAGACTGGTAATTACACATTTGGCCAACATATGATTTAACTGCTAGTATTTGCAACATAAGTGGTTAAAAATGAGGATGAATTATAAATCTCCCAATAAAAGATCATCAAATCACATTCCTCATTGGAAATAGAATTAAAAAAAAGATGAAAATTATATACCAAATTAATATACACCAACACTCTAATAATTCAATGCATAAGAAAGTGAGAGTTCCTATACCTCTTCACCTCATATCCTTCACCCGTTTTCTGTTTAAAAATTATTTGGTGGAGCCCCTTTTACTATAATCTTCTATTGCATTTAATTTCTTTCCATTTTAAAGCCAAGAAATTTGCCTATAGTGAAGGTTTTTGCATTTTAGCCGTCAAATAGGACTCATTGTATTGTATTGGAGGTCTCCCTCTACAATTATGGAAACCACTTCTATGTAATGAAATTTTTAGTAGTGGCTGGCAATGCAGTTTTTTTTTTGTTTTGGTTCCATCGTGATCATGCAAGGTTTGGATTAGAGAATGTGGGCCCCGTGACTGGAAGAACTGCTGGTTTTCAAGGACAGTGTCATACGAGACATTTTCTTCTTCAAAAGAAATGTGCCCCAATGTCATGATTGGTGCATCTGAGGGCAATATTATCCAAACAATGAAATATGTGGGGCCCACCTACTGTGAGGTCGACCGCCAGTCCAGATTGGGACCACTGGACTGGTGGCCCAGTCGTCAGAGACGCCCCACAAAAATTTCTGGGGTGGTATAATCTAATCGGAAATATCCACCTACAAGATATTGGAGGTGCAATCCGCACTGTGGGGTCCACTTTAGCTGACCTTTTATCAACGCCCGTGATTTACTGCTGGTGCACTTTTAAACTCACACAATATTTATTAACCATTGGATTGAGTTCCAAAATAATCTACAATTAAAATGCCATTAAACTCTACGGCTTTTGCATCAAGGGTTAAGCTAATATGGTGGGTCTGATTTGTTGGATCCTCCCTATCTAAGATTTCGGGTTGGAACCATAGTGAACCCAGACACATGTTCATTTCTAAATAACGGTTTCGATTCTGCAGCTGGTTTTGACTCGGAACCCTTTTTTTTTTTTTTTTTTTATCTAGTCTGGTTTCGATAGGAAAACCAAGATCCAATTTCGGAATCGGATCCATCTAGAGCACTGAATTCTAGTTCTAAAATCGATTCTAATTTCTCTTTATTTTTTATTTTTTCTTAAAATAAACATATCATTCAACTTATAACAGTACATCAAGTCTATTACTTTTGGTTGTATACATAAAAATGTCTCCAAAATTATTGATTCTGAAGTACAATTTGCAATATTAAAGACAAATATGCCGGGTCCCAGGTCTTTGAGGCGGAACCTATATGCGCCTAGAATTGAATCCATTTATCAATTGTAACCTAAATTTGGTTCCGCACTCAAACTCCTTTATGAATCAAAATATAAAATACATTCCAAGCCTGATTATATATTGGTTAGAACTTTTCGAGTGATTGGAGAATCATTTACCCATTTGGACCCCACCCCTAACCTTGATGATACCTGGGACTCCTCCATTTATTAATCAACATACATCTAATAATTGGCCCCACGAAATCCCACGCTGGATAATTTAATGTAGACCGCGTATCGTATCGGCCTCTTGCTGCAAAACCCGAAACGTACAAGCGAAAGTTCCTTCTTTCACTCGAGTCTTACGCGAAATTGACCTGGCAGTGGCACCCCGCAGGATTTGTATTTTTGGCGAGATCTCATCTATTCTCTCTCACGTCTATTTCACTTCACCATTTTTAAGCTAACCGGTCCGCGTGAAGAGCGAACCGCCTCGCAAGCAGAGAAACGGTTCTCTTCTCCTTATATTTTCTAAAGTACCGCGCTATTTTGTTGTGTAGGGAAAAGTAAAAGGTCCTGAGACGCATGCGAGCGCAAATTACGTGCAAGTGTAGATGCGCAAAAGCACGTGAAGTTGACAAGGATTTCATTTTTATCAAATGTCGTTATGATGTATTAGATGGTTTCAAATTCTTTGTCTCGGAGGTTGTGGGTTCGAAACTGCTCTACCACACTGGGGTCACAGGAGAATTTTACCCGACTTTCTCTCCTGGGCCCGTAGGGATTATTCTGGCCCAAAGGGCTGGGAACCCTATGTTATCAAAAAAAAAAAAAAAAGATGGTTTCAAATTCCAATCAAAGGGATGTGATTTTAAATAGAAAAATGCTAGACGTCCCGAGTGGGAGCCCGACTGGGAGCCCGGACTCCCACGCGGGACGTTGGATCCCAGGAGCGCTTGGGATCCAACGTCCCGCGTGCGAGCCCGAGCTCCCACTTGGGACAAGTAGCACCACTGTTTTAAATATAGATTGACCCATTATCTAGGGTTGCATTTGGGTATCTGATGATCCAAAAATGAGTAATTAGGACCACGTTTTTTTCATTTTTCAAAGTTAGAGATTTTGGTATCGATTCCCCTTTCCCTCTTTTTCAGGAATCGAATATTGAGTCCACTAGTGCTATCATTTAGAAGCCATAGGGGTGTTTATTCGGATTCCCTTTGGGCTCGGAGAGATTAGTCTAGTGTAAAGGATTGAGAATCATCCAATAGCAATAAATAAATAAAGTAAACATGAAACCTATTTTTAGAAAGGCAAAATCGAATCCGAATTTGAATATTTTGTTTCAAGGATTATTAACTCCAAAATAGTATAGATTTTGAAGGCCTATATTTACACTTGAAGATTACTTAACTTAGTTTCAATTACGGAGATCGGACTATAAGGGATTAGTCCAACTAAAAGAGTTGAGACACCCTCTGACATCAAATATTGTATATTTAAAAAGAATATTTTGAAGCTCTTTTATCCTATCAGTGTAATGCACTCCATTTCTGAATTCAAATTATTATTTTTTAATTTAATACAAGATCCAAATACAGTATATGTAAGGTCTGCATTGGATTCAAATCTAGATCAACCATGATTATGCATCACATGTGATTCCTTTCCATCTCTCATTTTAACCACTTCATCTTAACTATTGATTTAAAACCAATTTGTGAGTTGATGAAGTGGCATAACGCGTTGGATGATGGAGTGGCATAAGGGGTGGGTTTGCTTTTGCACCATATGAGAGGTATAAAGTACTAACAAGAAGAGAGAGAGAGACAATTGATTTAAACATTAAAACTTTTATCAGTTTTGCATCAATCAACAGCAAATAATGACAAGATCAAGGCTAATTGACCACCATAGAAACTTTTTAATAAGAGAGTTTGAACGGACTTGCTTTCCGGAAATCCATCAAATCACATAGGATGGCCCAATATTTGGTCGGCCATTTGCCATGTGTTCACCCATCCAAATGAAACCTCCTCACAATCAATCACAACCACAACTTCTTCCAGGACTTTGCCAGCCCACGTGATCACTATCTTTGTTTCGGTTCCAACCGATTGATCTTGCCGTTCCAAAAGCGGTAACGGCCGTCCAAGCCGGTGCCTATGCATATAAAAGAAGAAGCCGTTACCAGGCACAAACTCCCCCACCAATCTCTCCGCCCCTTCCACAACGACAAATCCCCACCCGAGAATCTCTTTTACCTCTTCAATTTCTCCCGATATAACCCTCCCTTGGGCCCTACCCTTAACGAGATCTCTTTTCCGGATGCAAGGAGCCCATTTTTATCCTTCTTTTCTATAATATGACTGCTATATAAGGACCCCAACATCTCCGTTTTTCCTGCAACTCAAAGCAATCGCCCTCAAATATCGGAGCTCCAAAGGAGAAAAAACACCCCCTACACCCCCCCCTCTCTCTCTCTCCCCCTCTTCTTCTTCTCTTTCCGCTTTTTCTTCTTTTCATTTCATCAATGGCGCTCCGAAAAACCCTAGCGCATCGTCTCTTCAACATGACGAAGATCTCGTCCCAAACCCCAATCTCTGCAAATCCGACCCCAAACACCTTCTTCAGGAAGTTTTTAAACCCTCCTTCGGAATCGAACCAGAGCGGATTCCTCCGCCGGTGGTGGCTGCAGAAGAGAGGGATCTTCAACTCGGCGGTGCCGCAGGAATGCCTCTCGCTGCCGAGCGGCGACAAGCTGATCGAGCGGCTGAGAGGGATGAACGGCGATCGCCTCCGATTGGACGGGCTGAGAAATCCTGGATCGGCTGCGGCCGCTCCTGCGCCGAGCCCTAGGTACGATTCTGGGATCTCGGTCGAGGACGCGAGGAAGCTGCTGAGGGTTTCGCAGCTGGAGATGGTGAAGTCGGCTCTGAGAGGGGTTTCGGCTTCGAAGAGCTCCGTGTCGTATCGGGAGTTCGTGGAGATCGTGTCGGGGCGTGTCGGATCGGATCAGGACGAGGTGACGAACCTCGTGAGGACGCTGGACGAGTCCGGTGTCGTCATTGTTTTGGGGAATGTCGTCTTTCTCCGTCCCGAGCAGGTAACCGTTACGAAACTTCAAGCTAAGACTTTTTGTCATTTTTTTTTTGTCGTTTTCTGCAAGAGGTAGGCCCCACTGTTGAATGATGGACGGTCTCGATGTTTCCTTGGTCTCATAGTCAGACCTGCACAGCGGAAGTCGTGGAAATGTTCGACCTCCGGTACGAACTGAATCCGACCCGTTTACGTTCTTTTGTTCGTCGCCACCAACCCGTTGCGATTGCATCTCTAGGTGGGCCACACCATGTGGTCCCGCCTTGCTATGGGATCATGGGTCATGTCATTGCATGTTTGATTTTTAGGACCGGTTTAGTATGAAAACGGGAGAAATTATCTGGTGTATCTGGATACACCATACGTTGTGATTGGACCCATTTTCGGTCCACTCACGTCCGTTGGTTCACCGTGATAATCAATCCAACGGTTCAGATTTTAGATAGTGAGCCCCCCACAACAGAAATGGTGTGTCCAGATAATCTGGATCGTTCCTTTATTATTATTATTTTTTCGACTACCGAGATCTGATTGGTTTATTTTATTTTCTTCTTGTATCTGTTTTTGTGTACAGGACAGACGGTCGCGATTTGTAAAGAGGACTCAAGAATAATTTTATTTTTAAGAACCCCCTATTTTATTATTATTATTTTTTTTTTATCATCATCATCAAGGTTACCAACCCTCTCTACTGTAGTAATTCATTCGGATCCAAAAGAAAGCCGGATAAACTTGCTTGTAGCGCACATGTTGTAGTAAACTTTCGGGTGCAAACCGTGGTCTTAGACTAACTGAATTACCCTGAAAATAGTGGCTACGTATGTGAGTGGCGGTCTCTTATCTGTGGTTTGTGCAGCCCACCAGGAAAAGTGGGGTCAGGTTCATGGCCTTTTTGAGGAGGTGGCAGCTTAGATGAGAGATAGTACTAGTAGATTCCCCATGGCCATAAGAAGCCCATAACTCATAAAAATTCCTCTCTATTTGAAGATGTTATAAATTTGAAACATGATTAAAAGAATCCAGAGTCAAAAGTATTGAAATTCTAATTGAATAGGTATCAAATTTATAGCAGTAGCAGTCTTTGATTTGGATTAGGAGTCCTCTCAAATTTCAAGCAGTGAATTACAATTATTTCAATTAGGGTGGGGCCGTCCGAAGTTTGGTAACTACTACTCTCCACAAGGTAATAATCATACACATGGAAATCAAACCTTAGAAAAAAAAAAAAGAATTCTTTTATTTTTTGTGGGTGTGTAATTTCATCATCCTAATCCTATGGTCATGTTGCAGGTTGGGGTGTTTAGAAAATTGAAGTTTTCATCTAAATCTCTAACCAGAATTTTCTCTGATTTTCAGGTGGTAAAAGCAATTGAGAGCGCAATTCCTCTGTCATTGGATCAACCAAATGAAAATGATCCAAGAAGAAAGGAGTTGGAGGAAATGGTGAGAGAAAAGAGTGCCATTGATGAGAAAGCAGAGGCCTCTGTACGAAGGGAGCTTTTTTGCGGGTTGGGCTTTCTAGTCCTTCAAACCGCAGGGTTCATGAGGCTGACCTTTTGGGAGCTATCATGGGATGTTATGGAGCCCATCTGCTTCTATGTGACATCCATCTATTTCATGGCCGGTTATACCTTCTTCCTCAGGACCTCTAAAGAACCTTCTTTTGAAGGATATTTTGAGAGCCGGTTTTCTGCCAAACAGAAACGGCTCATGAAAGTTAACAAGTTCGACGTTCACAGATTTAACGAGCTCCGCAGCATGTTCAATCTTTCTTCTTTTGCTGCTTCTTCTTCATCATCGTCGTCATCGTCTTCTTCTTCTTCATGCAATGGTTCCAATAGAAAATTGATTGGTGCCATCTATCAATGATAATAGAGAGGCAGAGAGAGAGAGAGAAAAAAAAAAAAAGGAGATTATGATTTTGATATGAGACTGAGAGTAGTAAATTCATGCACCATGCATACTTGATCAGACCATATAATACCGAAATTAGAAGAAGAGAGTTTTTATCTGTCACCAATTTTATTATATGGGATGTGTGGGATACGGCTTTTATTGGGCGTATTGTCGTCTGAAATCAAAGCTGAAATATTTGGATGGAGTGAGACAGTGAGTGAGTGAGTGAGGGCTACTCTGAGCATTTCTTTTGGCTGAAAATATTCAGTTGAAACCCGGGATGTTTGGTTGGATGAAAGTCTGAGAAATTCAATTGAATCACAAGAAAATTGTAAATTATGCAGTGATTGTATGTGAAAATGGGATTATCATCAGCAGATTCATCACATTCCACTGAAGAAAAAACAGAGGATATACTGGCAAATTTGAAACTGATTATATTGATATGACTAACTACTAATAGACGTATCAGAAGAAGAAGGAAAAAAAAAAGAGTGACTACCAACAGATACATTTTTTGGAAAGAACAAATGGACCTGGACTTGACCTGATTAAGTTTTGGGCGCACAAATAATCCGGACTATATGCTTGATGGATGGGTCCCCTCTTCTGAACACCTATCCTTGTGGGGCCCACCTGGGGATGGGATGGGGGATCGAAAGATCTCCCCTCCATGGTACATTTTTTGGAAAGAACAAATGGACCTGGACTTGACCTGATTAAGTTTTGGGCGCACAAATAATCCGGACTATATGCTTGATGGATGGGTCCCCTCTTCTGAACACCTATCCTTGTGGGGCCCACCTGGGGATGGGATGGGGGATCGAAAGATCTCCCCTCCATGGCCTTACGTGTGGTGAGAGAGGCTTTGATCCTAACCACTTGATCAAGTCCTGCAAGTTTTCACCATCCAAACTAGTGCAAAGTCGATTGAACAGTGAGTGCCAAACTTAGGATTGGTGATTATTAGAAGAGGTCCTTGGATGGATCATAAAGTGGGCCCACTAGGTGTGGTGCTCATGATAACGCGGGCAATGGTGCTCGGCATTAATAGCTATGGGTTCAAATTCAAGCCCTTTTTGTCAATTGGTACTAGCCCATCCCCAATTTCAACAGGTCAGGAACTTATACATAATCTTATAACCATTCTGTAACCTGGGTGATCTTCTGTGGACCTAAATGAACTTCAACCCTCACCCAATACCTTTTAACCAAGTAATTGGGTTACATGGCCAGCCTTTTGTCCATGTGTGCCTTTTCAGGCGTTTTTGTGGCACAATTTCGGCGGCCAAATACCCAATGAAGAATGGATTAAATCTTGGAAACAAAATGAAGCATGCGTTTGGTTTCTTAACAGTAGAGAGTTTTCTTGATTTTAGCAATTATACCAATGATGAATTCCGTAAAAAACTCAAATTCCCTCTATTTTGATGCAACACAATTCAAAATCCAGATTTTCTACTGTCGAAAATAGGCTTCCAACTTGCTACAAACCAAATTGCTCAATTCCTTTCTAAGTAGATTTTGACTTCAAAATGGAATATAAATCTAACAAAAGTAATTTGTAGTGAAAAAAAAAAAGATTTCTTATACTAAATATATTCTTAAGAGGAAAAAGGATACTTGTACAATTTTAGAACCCCTTTCTTTAGAAAAGACCGGAGATGGCCCTTATGGTGAATATAAATAAGCAGTAGACCAACATATGGTCTTGAATCCACCTACAAAACACTACATTCAATACTAAGGTAAGCCAAGGACGGACTCTCACCTTAGTGGTAAGAGGCGCCAGTTCATACCTGCGTGTCCTGGGTTTGAACCTAGGCAAATAACTTTCTTCACCAGAGGTCTACTTCCCCCACTTCACCTGAGGTAAAACCATTTCTATTGATGCTTGTATCATCAAAGTGTCTTAAATATATTTAAAAAACGAACATATGACAGCCACTCATGAATCGATCCCCGAATAGGTAGGTACTCTAGACATGTATTACACAATTGAATGAGGAAGCCAAACACAAACCAAAGATTGTAAGGTGGGGACCAACTAACATGATCATTGGCTTGGCAAGCTAATGGGAATTTTTTTTTTTTTTTTTATTGAGTCATACCCTGTTTTTAGCGTTTCTATTTTAAAAAAAGAGTCAAATATCTGCCATCCATCTAAAACACTGCCCGCTTTCTTTTGTTAGACGTCGTTTGTTCTAATTGTTTGCATCTCCTGGAGTTTCATGCTTGTAGAAAAAGTTAATGGTGCTACGTACAGAGTGTCATTATTAGCTGGAACCGATCACTTTAAACATGGGTTGGCTAAGTTTTAATCTTCTTTATATTTATAATTATATAGGCTTGAATTTTTTTTCTAGTATCTTTATTGCCAATTGCCTATTCGACACAAACCCAAGGTCCAAGGGGCGGAGACTCGAGAGATCCCATACACATGGAACGACAGCCCACTTACGTTGGCAAGAAGTCCATACACGCAGGAAGATGTGGCATACTCAGGATTCGAGCCCTAAATAACTAAGTGAGAACTGCCACTTACCACTCAGGTAAGGAGCAGTTCTCAACATGAAGGGTTAAGATGTATCCAGTAAGAAGCAGTAAATAGGTTTTAGGGGTACAGGGCAGTGCCAAAAACCAACAGTGGTGTAATAGCTGGGTAACAAAAATTCTTAAGTTCAACTTCATGATTTGGGGACTTTTTAATCATAATATACAATGATGTAATGGCGGGATACCAAAAATTGCCTCCATGAGAAATGTTGTCATGTGAGGAACAGTATATGGAGTCCAGCTTTATGGGGCCCACTTCATCACCCTTGATTAGTGTAGGCCCTTTCATGCTCTCATCTTCCCATGATTTGGCTGTAGGCCTAATTTCAATCTCATCAAGCCTTTATCAACGAATAGATTGAGTCTCAAATCAGTTCCATCAAATCATCCTAAACTTTATTACCATTAAATCAAGGGCTAGGATGATTTGACATAGTTGGTTTTTTTGTTGGCTCTTATTCATAAGGAGACATTTTCATGTATCCTAGTTACAGATTGAAAAGTATTTCCGCTATCTTTACTAATGCCTAGATATTTTGGTAGGATTGGTTAATGGAAGAAAGTTAATATGACATCATAGCCAATCAGTCACAAGCTCAAGTCCCAAGAGGAATGACTTGGTGCTAAAATGTGTGTTGCAAAACATGCGGACCAAATTCCACCCAAAACAGAGCATTGGAAAGTATTAATGTTGTTTCAAAGTTTTCGACACGTATAAATAGACATCTAAGTGGGCCAAAAAAGTTGAGATATGCTCACAGGACAACATTGCCCCAATACTGCAATGGGACTATGGGAGGTTATCCCTCACCTGGGAATGTGGGGTTCTTCATGGCTTTAGTGCTGTGGTTCATTGGTTTGATAAGTCAATAGGACATGGGAGCCGCATGCTTCCAAGAATAAGTTATTGTGCATAGAATCATTCTTGGAAAAAATCTAGGATTTAGACCAGGGTAGACTACTATACAAAATCTATGCAGCTGACTGCAACATAATTGGAGAGAGATTTTGATGATCATGATGATGAAGAATCATTCTTGGAAAAGGTTATCCATAGTGGATTTAAATTCTAAATTGTTGGAAGGTAAATCTACCCATTGGAATTTTTTTAAGATAAATCTACCCATTTATTAGTTCTTTCCCATTGGCATTTTTTGTAAAGGTGTTTTGGTGCAAATGCCTGATGAGTTTTCAATGGCCAGGATAATGACCACCCATGCATGGATGTGGAAAGGCCGGACCCTTTTTTTCTTTTTTTTGGCTAAGAGAGGGTTCTCAACGCTTTAGGTTGGACTAATCTATTCGGGCTCAAAGGAAAGTCAGGTAAACACTCATCTGGCCTCAAGGTGGTAGCACTAGTGGACTGAACATTCGATTTCTAAATAAAGGGGAACCGATGGTCGATACCAACACCTCTAGTTCCAGAAGAGGGAGGAACCACTCGGCCTACCCCTTTGGGTTAAAGGCCGGACCTATCAAAAGTGTGGAAACGGCACGCTTCTACATATAAACAAGTGCACCACTAAAGTTATTGGGCGTGTTTTTTTTTTTTTTTTTTTCCATAGAGGCAATGGGTCATAAAGATCAGGATTTGGTTATTATATAAAACTCATTAGAATTCCAAGACTAGTTGTATTGCTTTCGGAAAGGGAAGAAGAAAAGGGAAATGAGATATTGAAATTGAAAAGGACAAGAAAGTATTGAGAAGAAAGAGAGGAGAGAAATAAAAGAATTTATTCTCTTCTCCATTCGATTATCTCGTTCCACAACATCAATTCTCTCCATCGTTATACTCAAGGTTGGACCTAAATTTGGAAGGCTGAAAAGGTGTCAAATGCCTGAGAGAATATAGGAATATTGTATAGCATAGAATATCAAAGTACTTTTAAGAATGATCCTTCGAGACTATAAGCAATTTAATGGTCTATCTCAGGATTAGAGTTGATATTTGATAGATGGCTAATTAGCATTCCTTGTACCTTTTGAACTAGTAAGCACACAAACATGTCATGTGTCCATTATTTTTATGTATGGACAAAAGGCACGCTCCAATGATACATAAGAGTTATGCCATAAGGATTTAAAAGTCAAGACTATAGATTATTTTAAATAACGAGCATTAAAAATATTACCTCTACTCAAATAGAATTAAAGTAAGATGAGAAATAAATAAAATGCCATCGCCCTCGGTTATTCATTTCTTATCTTTTTTTTATTCTATTGCTATAAAAAAAGGCTATTTGATACTTATTTTTGAAAATTCACCTTTGATCTTCATTTTTAAACAGTTATGGGATAAATTCTATATATTTCATTCATATGCATTCTAATGCAAACAAATCAGCACTAAGTTCAGCGGGAAAGAGCTAAAGAATGAAGGAACAAGAACTTTTGATTTCTTCAGGTACCCTATGTGGCTCAAAGTGGGTTCAGGGAAATGCTGAGGCCAGAGGCGGATGCAGCTCTTTGTCACTGGGGGCTTGGGCCTGGGCCCCCAGTGACTTTTTGGGGAAAAAAAACATATGTATACTATAAGTTAGGCCCCCAGTGACTTTTTGGGAAAAAAAAATATGTATACTAAGTTAGGCCCCCAGTGACTTTTTGGGGAAAAAAAAATATGTATACTAAGTTAGGCCAAAATCAATTAGGCCCCCAGTGACATTGAACCAGGCCCCCCAATGAAAACTCGTAGAGAACAATTGTGATAAATAAATATGTCTTGTTTTATTGCTTGAAATTATTATATTATATTTGTTCCATATAAAAGGTTTGAGGTAAATCTGCACACTATTTGTCCTTGCTAGGCATGATTTGCAATGCAGTGGAAATCTACAAACTATCTGTCTTTGAATGCACCTTTCTGTGTATTAGTTACTGATAGTGTATGTAAAATGTCCACTATTTTTTTTGTGTATTGTTTTTTCTCAAGCATGAAGAAAAAATCATTTGCAATCATATAAATAACCCCAAAAAAATTTTCGGGGGCAACTACTTAATCGTACCCCCAGTGATTTTGAATCCTGGATCCACCACAAAGGAAAGGTAGAAAAAAGGAAGGAAGGAAAGAAAGGAAGAAACTTTTCATTTCAAACTTGCATTATCTCTACATTCATTCCTATGATCCCTTCCATTGGTTGCATTGCAGGATGTAAACAATCAGGTTAATGTTCGATAGATCTGGATCCTTTTTGTCAATTGGGACTAGCCCATACCAAACTGATCTTCAAGTTCGATGCAATACAATAATATATCACTATCAGGTCCTTGGAATGGTTAACCCAATTGACAAGGATGGTAGAAGTTGGGCCCCTAAGCTGAAAAAGAAATTAAAATTTTTTTTTTATTAGAAAGATGAAAAGAGAGAGATTAAAGAGTCATATCTTCAAAATGAGAGGGAGATTCAAGAAATGAGAGAACATTGATTATAAGAATCTGTGCTATGAAGAGGAGATAGATCAAAACAGGAGTTCACAGATACAATCTCAATAAAATACATATGCTTCACCCCTGAATTAGTAACTCTGCTTGCACCCTTATTTGTTAAAACCAACATAATTCAAAATCACAACTTTCTACTAAAAATAAGCATCCAACTTGCTACAAACCAAATTGCTCAAGTGATGTCAAGTAAATTTAGGCTTATGAATGAAATGCAAATCTAACAAAAGCTACTTGTAGTGGAAAGAAATATTCCTTCTTTCCTATACTAATTAGGTTCCTAGAAGGAAAGAATCTTGTGTCATTTTAGAAAGGACTGTGGTGATGGCCCCTCGTAGTGAATACATCAATACATGCAAGAGGCCAACACATGGTCTTGAATCCACCAGAAAAAATACTACATTCAAGACAAAAACAGGACCTAATCACCTAGGGTTGGTGAAAACTGAAAACCATTTGTATGCATCTGTGTATCATCAAAAGATCCAATTAAAAACCAGAAGGTGGTATAGAATTAAGGGGAATTTGGTCCCTTGCAGTCAAATTTTCAAAAAGCCAAACACCACCAAAGGTGGTAAGAAGGGGCCTAACATGATCATTTGCTTGGCAAGCTGTGGGATCTTTCCACTAGAATCATAACGGCCTTTCTATTCTTTGAAAAAAAAAAAAATACAGATATCCGTTGTTCATCTCAGACACTGCACGATTCTTTTTGTTATTCGTCGTGTTCTTAATTTCATTTCCTGTTGTTTCATGCTTCTAGAAAGAGTTTGTGGTGATCTCAATCCCTTTAAATTTGTGGTTGGCTAAGTTCTAATCTTCTTTATATTGATAAAAACTAACAATGGTGTAATAGCTTCATGATTTGAGGTCTCAATCAAACTTCAATATGAGGTTATCCTTGTGGTAGGAATGTGGGGCCCTTCTTGGGTTCAGTATCATGGTTTGATATATCATTGTTGGCTTTTTGTCTCACATTTCGGATTAACCAGATTAGTCCATTGAATAAGCGGAGGAACAGATATTGGTGAACAAATGCATGTGATATAACGAGTCCGGATCACCTATCATATTTGTTATTCCTTCACCTTGAGCGGACCAATAATATTCCGTCATGTCATCCAAAATTTTAGATGATTTTGAAGTTAAAAAAAATTAAATAAGATGAAAGAGAATCACCTAAAGTTTTGGATGACGTGGCGGAGTAGTATTGGTCCCCTCACGGTGAATGTATAACAAATGCGATAGGTGATCTGGACTCGTGATATAACTTGTAAACACTTTAAGGTGACCCCACACTTTAATTCACTCCCCACACTTTAATTCACTCTACAAGAGAATTAACCAAATGGGCCTGTATAAGAGCAAAAATAAAGAAGAAATTTTTATTCATAGAATATAGGCACTCTGCTGAATCACGGCATGTCTCTGCGTAATTTCTTTCTTGTGTGGGTGTACACTTTGTATTATTTGATTGTAACAGGTTGCTTTTGCACCTGCACAGCCATCACAATAAAAGTGCAGATTGGCTGCTAAAATCTCTCTTTCCGTTCGTGGCATTTGAATTCAAGAGGACCAGAAATATTATGGCATGGGAGCTTCATGTTCCCCAGAATTACAAGTTCTGTACGCATTCATTCTTCCAAAAGGCATCTTGTCAGTCAACTTGAATTTTGAATGGTTTGGAAATAAATCTCTACCCATTGGAATTTGTTCTAAAGGTGTTTTGGGGGTGGTCATGGACTGGTCAGCCCCAGCCCAACTCAGACTAGGCTGAATTGGGACTCTTATTTTGGACCACTGTGCTGTACATAAGCCCACTTTACTGGACTCAATGGTAAAAGGGCCTGGCCTGGGCCAATAAAACTATTATAGCCCAGCTTGGCCTGACATATATAACATTAGGGAGTCTATATACTTTATGCAAGCGGGGTGTACGGGGCTTCAGTTTCAGGTCCCTGGGATGGAGTCCATTTACTTTTGTAAATGGGGTGTGCTGAGCTTGAGTCTCAGGTCCATGGGATTGATGCATGCCTGAGAATTAGGCCGTGATTATAAAATATGTTGGGCTTTGGCCCAGACTGGTTAGGACCATGACCACCACCCCAGCATAGAGTGAAAAAAAAGAAAAAGAAAAGAAGAGGTTACATTTCCTTGTAAAAACATAAGCAACATAGAGGTTATGAGGCATGCTTTTGCCAAGGAGGTAAATGGTTATAAAGACCAAAGTCTGCTCATTCTATAAAGTCTCCTTAGATCCCAAGAATTTCAAGACTGCTTGTATAGTTGTATTGCTTTTGGAAAGGGAAGAAGAGAGGAGAAATGGGATTTGAAAATTGAAAGGGACAGGGAAGTACTGAGAATGAAGAGAGCGGATAATAACGAAAGAACTTATTCTTCTCCATTCGTTGCTCTCGGCAGTCAGCACCGTTATCCTCAACATTAGACCTAAATGACCAAGGTTGAAAGAGCATATTGTACATGCAATAGAGCAGAAAACACGCTAGTTACTCGTGAGAATAGTTGCAGGTTCTTTGAGGTTGTGCGATATTTAAAGTTGATTTTTGATAGATAACTAATTTAACATACATACTTTTTTGAACCAATAGGCCCACCAACATGCCATTCGTCCAAATATTGATGCATTGACACAGACTTTTTGAATAATCCAGACCCAACTTTGATGCACCCCATTGGCCTACGACATGACTTGAAGCCAAAGGATTTTATTATAAGATAGAATAGACTTAATATACATTATTTATGATATAACAATGTTTATTGATGGGGTGAAACCCAACCACCCCTGCACTGCAAGCATCAATTGAAAAGAATTCTCAGACATCATTTGTACATTGATATTCCCTATCCTCTTGTGGTATCACTTACCTCAGATCAAATATCAATTGCTTTCTTCTCACAAAAGACCTAATCCATTAACGCGTTTTCAAGAGCATCAACCCCATTACATGTGATTGAAATGCCAACTTTGTATCCTACAAGATGTCATTGTATATTTTTAATAATACATAGGAATCAGATCCCTTCATTCCATTGCTTGCTACTCATTTTTTTCTTTCCTACTTTGAGTGAAGGATGGGTATTCTACCTTTGCTTTGCATTTCCGACCCTCCGCACCACACATCTAAATCTAGTGTCACGATACAAATATCCTTCTCGGAAATTTATCATCTCAAAGAAAATGTCGAGATATTCTGAAATTTGACATTATGGGTGAGTGACACTCGATTCTCGACAGCCGAGAACTAAGTCAGGGGGGAGGGGGGGCGCAACATGCAATCCCTTCTATTCATATGGTCCAAGTAAAACTATATAAGGTGGTCAATCAAGTGTCAAACACATTACCTCTATGCTTCCTGTGGTGCAGAGTTGGCAAGTGGACTTGGCCAACTGGGCTACGACTCCTTGGTTTCATTATGGGTGTTATTGCCACTATAAAATCAAGATGGGGGCAAATTAGGCCACAATGGGCTAACCTGGGATCAGTCTTGCATGGCCCACATGGGTCTGACTCGACAATTTTCTTTTGACCTGTGGGCTGAGGTACTGTTGATATTCTACCCTGTGGCATTTAAATGGGTATATGCCTTGGCCTATCAATGCTCAAAGGCACTCGCAAATGGATCCATTAAATGGGATTGGCCTTGCTTGAACCACACTGGGCAGGACCTGATCAGCACGACACCCAAAGGCACGCTCACACACAAGACGGGTCCCTAACAACAAAGCAACAACCGATGATCGATCCTTGGGCACACGTGCGCGCGCAAAACAAGTACCTAACCACAACAAAGCAACAATCGATGATCTATCCTTGGCCATTCCCATGGAAATGAAGATGTCTCACCACTGAACTATTCGGCCATTTCTGTACCTGTGGAAAATAAAATGTCTAACCACTGAACCATTAATGAGTTCGCAACCACTTTCTATGTAACTTTCTAAGTGCATCCGAGTGAAAAGGTCTGTCCCAAATTTGCAAGACTTGGACGATAGCCAAACTTGTGACAAACCCCCGGGTACATGGGATGATGATAAAATAATAATAATAAAACTTAATGTGGATGAACCGGTACAAAAGAATGCAAAAATTTTAAGTGCCTCAACAAAAATATTTCATGATGAATTTCAAAATCTCAATAGAAATTTTCACATTATTCAATCATTATCTAGATTTCTTGCCGAAACCCAAAGCTTTTACAGTACCCAGAATTGGAGATGGCCGAAAATTGAAGTAGGTAGCAGATGAAAGATAAACACAACTCAAAGCCACATATACTTTGAACCAGACGGATGAAAAAATTGTAAGGAATGTGCATATGCTGGTTAAAGTGATAATCAATGTGAAATTCACAAGGCCCATCACTGTAGAAAGCTCCCCTTCTGTTCCTTGATGTGGGAAATGACCTACAGTGGAAAAATCTGAGAGAAGCTGGTCCTTGAGCCGGAATGTCTCGGTCAACCAAGCAGCAGCTTCATCTTCAGATTCTGGGATCTCATTGAGTAGGATGCGTCGAACATGAATGTGAACTTCGGAAGGATCAATGCCGAAGACATTGTCCATGAAAAATGGGCAGCGATGCTTGTATGCAATGGTAACATCATATACTGCAAAACAATTGTACAGAGAAAAGCATGTGAGGAGATATTGAAATAGGGGCAATCTGATCAACACTGAAAGGAATTAGGTCTGGAGCAGGTAACACTACTAGGGTTTCCACATGTTGGGAACCCTTACAAAAATATCATCAATATTCTGAAAATAACTTGTTTTTTTCTGACAACATGGTAAAGCAGCATCAAAGTGAACACACACACACACACACACACATAGAGAGAGAGAGAGAGAGAGAGAGAGAGTCATGATTTGTTCATGCATCACAAAAAAATTTAAACTAAATATTTTCACGCTTTTTTCTATTCTAAGTTTCAGTTTATCTTGTTATTTTTAAATATTTTATTTTTAGCAGTTCCAAATAATATTATGAGACAAACCTTAAAATTTGAAAAATCTCCAGAAGTATATGTCAGCAAATATTATTAGTAGGAAGATATTTGTGACAATGCTTTGTAAAAAGGATATCAAATTTGTTGAGAAATTTGCATCATAGCTCATTCCCAGGAAAAACTACACCGACAGCTCTGGATTCAAAATTGATACAGTCCCTATTTCAGAAACTTAGAATCTTGACAAACAGCCTACAAAAGCAACTAAATTTTTTCTTTTTTATCCTTCTTTCAGTATTATTCTCCTGCACTGTTTCAGGTTGAAGGCTCTTTGTTCGTTTCCTTGTTATCGATTTCTAATATTATTTTCCAATTCAAAACAAAATCTTTTATTCCTATACCAATGAAACCACAGAAGGATAGGAATTTTGGACATGGCTCATTTCAAAGTTGATTGGCGGAACTCATTAAACCGACCTGATATTGGTTGGATAAGGCTAAGATGACAATAATGAAATCAATCCGTTACTTCTACCCATCAATCCACACACAAAAAAAAAAAAAAAAAAAAAAAGGAAAAACAAAGAAAAACAAATAGAAGAAGAAAACACATTGATTAAAGAAAACCCTGCCCAACAAACCCAACTAAATCAATATATTTTACTTGTAACTTTCAACATTTACAACCATCAAATCAAAGTGAGGTTTAGATTTCAAGATAAGCTGAAGCGGCATCACTTCTTGCAGAGGTGGCAACACTTTCGGGACAATTTGGCAAATTTATTGAGTATAAATTATCAGTTCGTCAAGAATAAATACTATTGTGTCTTGACTTTTGAGCTGAAAAAATGTTTAAAGAAGATAACCTGCATCCAAGGAGCTCCTTAAAGCTTCCACACAAGCATAGAAACCTTTTGTCTTCGGAAGAAGAACATTTTTTAGGATTGGCAAGCCATTCTCAGCAGCAAACTTTTGACTCTGCATGCACTTTTGTTCACTGCACGCAAAAACAAACCAAAACGGCATTAATAATTTAAGTATAAAGCATATAGTATTTGTTTCTTCAATATATGAAGCATGGAGTAAAATGACCCTTCTAGAGGTTGTAATGGTAGCCATTGTAGCTTATAAATGGAGTCCAATTGCCAATGGGAGCTCTACTCAGTACCAAACCAAGCAGGTACCATTACGACTAAATAGCACTGGAAAGGAACCTTTTTTGTTTAAACTTATTTAAGCCAGCACCTACTCAGTCAAACTCATTTAGTTTTTATGCAGAATTTTGAGTCGATTGAGTTATTATAATGACACCCTAGATAAACTCATATAGCCGAATGGCGGTTTCATACCAAAATTCCACCCCATTTTCCCCTTCTTCCTCCATTTTCATAAATGTAGATAGTTCTAGTGATTTTAGGTCCTCAACAGTTCATCTGAAGCCAAATCTACAAATCAAAATTAAATGAAACAGGCAGTTCTAGGGCTTTTATAAATATGTAATTAAAAAAAGAACGAAAAAAAAGAAAGAAAAAAGAACACATTGCATGAATTAGTGGATGCATGAAAGGATCATATATTTGGCAATTTAATCAATGTTTTAGAACACTTGACTAAGAGGTGAGGCATTCCCTCTATTTTTTTTGTTTCCATTTGGGTGTTTGAAGCTTGTCGGTATAGTCCTTTTGTACTGCTAGTTTTTTCAATGAATTTAACCATTCAAAAAAAAAAAAGGAAAAGAGGTGAGGCATTCCAATTGCCCAAAGAATGAGGCGTAAGCCTCAAGAACACACATTTTAAAACTAATTAATTAAATAAAAGAGATGAAGAAGAAAGAAAGAAGAACAGTCAGATCAAGAAGATAAAGCTTCAGATCTGGTAACCAGGTCACCAACTATCATCCTGAAAGTTCCTATAGAAGAATTAGATGAAAGATCGTTGACTGTAGCAACCATGAAGCCTATTCTACTGTTCAAACACCCTACATTGACTTTGTATTTGCTGATGGATGCTGGATGCGCGCACAAGAGAAGCTGACAGATGGACGCATCTTACAAATACAAAGGTAAGATGTAAACTGTTAAAGAATCCAATTATTTGAAGTCCTTACAAAGCACTTCTAGACTGTCAACGGTAGTCAAACCTCCATTCTACTATTATGTGAAGAGCAAAATTGCCTGCCCTATCAATGCAACAATCATCGAAAGAGATCCAGCCATTAGATGGTGAATTTGTATGGTTGATCTTCGATCCAAGAGGATTAAGTCCATCCTTAACTTGTTGGAGTCAAGTTCTCTCAAGATGGGAAAAATTGATGCAGGCCAAGGGCCAAAAACATCCCTGAAGAATCAAAATGCAGAGCCCAAGAAGACCAGCATAGGCCCAGTCCACTAAGCGGGCCCTGACTTAAGTGATGAATTAGTCATGTGTTACATAAGGGCATGATGAGTCACATGCCAAATCACATATTTTAGGATATTCTATCTTGAGAGAATCAACTCAATTGTGATTTTCTTAAATTTAGAATGATGTGTAAGTTAATATTTTTACAACCCTTGATCAGAAATTACAATTTCTAATTAAGAGTCAAAGATTGTTGACTACTCTACTTTGAAGGGATTATCTCTAATTGAGAGCCAAAATCTTGGGCCAATACTTTATTTAGAGATTTTAAAAGGTTCTCCGAAGCAATCAATGAATATTTTTCTCTTCCAAAATTGAGCAAAACAAACTCTCCTAGCCTTGTGCAAAGACTCCTAGGACCTAGGCAACTCCAATGCGTTGAAGACTCGCATTTATTCACCTATTCACCCTCCATCATCTACCGATATGACCTACATGACCATACACATACATTGGATTCAACAATATTCATGTTGATTTCGGCCAATATATTAAATAACAAAATTCAAACTGAGCTGAGTCAACAATTTAGTTCCTATAGAATAAAAATATGAAACAAAACCTGCATAAGATGGGTTTAATAATTCAAGATCTAACAAGTTTTAATATAATAGATCTTTTTGGATTTCTTTGGCCAATAAAAAGATTTTCCCTGATAACTGACACATATTGCCTGATATGTATCATGTTTGACGTACCACATTCCAAACTAGCCAAAACCTTCTGATATTGGTATTTTGGACATTGATTCTTTCATAACTTATTTCAGGTTGTTTATTCTAGACACAGATATCACAGTATAACATAGACCAATAAAAAGATGCCTTTCATGGAGTTTGATCCAAACTGAACTATCAACTCATAAATAAAGAAAAATAAATGTCACATCAAATATTTAAAACTAAGAAATGTAAATGTATCAGCCAGTCATATCTCTAGTTTACTGTGCTGTCAACAAGAAATAAATAAAAGGCATTAGACAAAAGAGAACTTGAGAGCCTGAAAGCAAATGAAAAAACTTCCCACTTTCGATAAATTATGGATGTTTTAGAGTTAAAAGCAGTTTTATATATGAAAACAGACCATGAAAAGGTGAACACCGTTTTGACTTGTTACATTTGGTTGTACCCCAAATCAATTCCAGATTGTATATTTTGTCATGATAAATGGTGACCCACTCAAATTTATGAGTGAGTTTGTGACGAACTTATAATAGGTAGATGATGTTTTTTTTCTCCTTTCACTGCCCTTCATCAAATGCAGGGTTCGGGAAAATGACGATTTGACCAAGGGAGAAAAAAATATTTCTGATTTCTGCACCAACCAAAAAGGGTTGCAAGAGTAGAAAACTATTGACCTTGTGGTTCAGAAAATCTTAAAGAGAACTTCACAAAAGAGAACTTCACAAAAGTAAACAGGAGTCACACATGTGCATGCATTACATGCATTATATGATGAAGTGGTAAGTAATTACGTAAAATCAGTGCCTTCAGGGAAAACTGCGAGCCAGAGGGGATCTTGGGGATCCGTGAAAGTTGAAAGCATTTTGTGCATGTTCGACTCATCTACTTCCCACTTCCTCTGCACTGAGATGAACTCGAGAATGTGAAAACCCCAGCCAAAGATAGGCAATTTCATCAAGCTGCTTTTAAGGATGTACTTAATGCAACCCAATCGACCTTTTCGCAGTGCAAGGTCCCACAAATACATCCAGTCAACTTCAGTTCTATGGTTAGCAAGAAGCAAGACTCGTTCCCTTGCAGGAACAGTTTCTCCAGAAAAAATCACTTTAGTTTTGTTTATCTTCTCGAAGAGAAAAGGCCAAAATGATAGCCATGCACCAAATAGGACAGAAGTCGCTTTCCTGCTGCCACGAATGCTGAAAAGTCGCAACATGACGGTGGTCACAGGAGCCCAGTAGACTAATGTCATGAATGCGGTAGAAAGAAGCACCACTAGACATAATAGACCTCGTATGATCCGTAGAATAGTTAAAGGACGGTGTCTTGGCCCATCATTTGAGTTGAGAGGTCTGTGAACTTCCGTTTCCTTGAAAGATGTCTTTGATCCGTCGCACTCACCAGTAGCTGAACCGTTCATGATGGACGAATTTAGTTCAAAAACACTTGAGATGTTCTGAACTGGTAGCGCAGATTCTAGCTGCTATTTCTTTTCCTTGCAATTTGTCTGAAGTGGATATAAATAATGACAACACAATTATATACACCAAATCAAATAAGCTGATTCAAGAATTCTCATGAAGCTAACCAAATCACTTGATGTAATGCCCAGAGGGCTTTCAAGCATGCTTACCAAGGGACTTGGTATTGAGAGGTGATGACAAATAACTGTGGCCTTCTCACCAAAATATATTCAGCAGAGCATGTGATGGCACCAAATTGTTAACATTAGTAATGACACCAAATAGTTGGGACAACTTGAACATTGTGGGCATCATAACAAAAAGAAAAGGTAATGATGAAAAGAAAAGCCAACTCAATCAAATGTTTCCCCCTGCATAGCACATACAAAAAAAAAGTTAGTAAAGGCATGGCCTATATGACACAAAATCAACCAGAATGATCACTACAACATGCAATATGAAGTAATTAAGTTCTTCAAATCAGCAGAGAAAGATTTATTCAGATAAAATATCAGCGGAGAAAGAAAATGTAGAGTGTAAGATTAAACCAACAAACAAGTTTCAGCGAAAACTGTAGAACAATGAGATTCCAAGATAAGAATTGTGATAGGAGCATACATGCAACTTCATAATCAGTAATATGACATGTCCAATCCATTATACTATAATACAACATGTCTTGTGTTTGATTAAATATACATCCTACCAATTTAGGTTAGATTTGGGTGCAAATCTCCATCTGGAATAGAAGTCATCCAAATGGTGATTTAGGGCATAAAAGACACTGCCTTACACAGATGAGTATCTGGAAAGATGTTTGTATAAAATGCTACACAGAACATGAATTTCTATATCACCACGGTTATGAAATCTACTAGAAACTAAGGGTACGTGCAAACAGTGCCTTGACCATATACTCCATTTCATGACAAGTTACATAATGACAAGTGAGGCCGCAGTCTACTCTTAGGAAAATTTACCTTTCGCATTTAAGATAACTTCTGCAAATTCATTTAAGGTTCTATTGGTGCAAATTTAATTTTAGATGGGGTCCAGGATCATTCACGCCAGTTGCCCTCAAGAAAAGCAGCCAAAACCTTGACAGCAATGAGATGCTGAATGCCTTTATTATTCCTCAAAATTTCCGGGATAAAAGAACTGTTGTTAGAAGATTTTTTATCTAACCATTGTTATGAAGTAAACCTGCACCAAACATGTCATTACAGTTTTTTCTATGCTAAACTAAGTTATAGGAGTGTCCTTCAAACATACCATCTAGAGATTGTCCACAAGAAATTGTATTCTAGATTTTATTGTCATCAGATTATGTGTTGCACCACATCATCAAAGAATCTCCATGGTTTCATAGATAATAAAATAAGCTACAGATTATATACATTATCATGTTACTACTTAACATGATGTAAAAATGACTTATACATTATAAAGCAAATAAAGTAGCACTGAAGCAAAAGTGTATCATTAAAATACTTCTACAACTAGATATGCCAAGAGTATCTTAATGATATTGCAACTGCTTTTATTTCAGCAAATGCAATAGCTATTTGAGAGTGATGACTCACCCAAGAAGTCCACTTCGTATTTCCTGGGAAAAGCCTTTACACTAGAAAGGAAATAGTTTCTGTTTTTGAAAGTTGGATGAGTAAATGGCTGCTAACTAATATCTGAATATGTCAAACTACTATGAGCTGAAAATTTTTCTATCTCTGAACCAGAATAAACTAACTCCATGGGGTATGGGCATGGGGGTTGGGGCATGTTGTTCGGCAAAGAATATAATTGTTAAAAGAATATGCTTTATTCTAATGCGCATTATCGAACTGTGAGAATGGGCAGGGGCCATAGAATTCTTAGAACTAAGTGCTCATGCTTTTAAGAGCAACAGCAGGATCCACAGCCATTCAAACACCAGGAACCTCCCCCTACCAAGAGAAAATAAACTACGCCTACAATGTAAATCTGAGCAATATCAGTACCCCATACCATGCAAGCATCCTTTGGATATCTAGCACCAAAACCAAGCATCAAATCATTCACTATATCCAGGTATCCAGCATACCACATGAAATTTAGATTTCATGTTTAGGAATTTAATTTAAGAGTTTTATGAAAAGTAAATTCTTCTTTAGAACATTGCTAAACTAAGAAAAAATTTACTACTTATTTTCCTTCCCAACAATTTCTAAGTTAAAAAAGTAAGAAAACTAATAGACCTTTATGAAATAACAGACAAGAAAAGCAAAGATTGCACCCGGCAAGTATCCATGCAGTATCCAGTACCGAATACCTGCATTATACCCTTCGTATGTGGGTATGCTAGACATATACAAGTATCCAGGTATGAAAGTTGTCCACACAAGTCAGAGCAATTAATCCAGACATTCAGACTCGCTCAATATCCTGCTCTATGCCTTATTTTTGCTTTAAAAAAAGGCTCCTTAACACTAACCTCCAAATGTCCAAATCTCTCCCCGTCATTTGTTCTTTATCACTAACATGACTTGAACAGGCAACCTTGTGATTTTAAAAATGAGCACCTTCCAACTGTGCTACACTCTTGTTCCCACATGCCTGAATCTTAATAGAACACTCATCCCTTCAAACATTATATTTTGTTCTACAATGTATCCAAACAAAGGTTGATTCATTTACTACGAGATGTCAAGATTTCCATTGACAAGCCACTTTCCAAACAAAAAGAAGGCACTTTCTTTTCCTCCCATTACTTTCACAAAACTCATTGAAGCTTCTATGTTTTATCAATAATGTGAAACTCATTGAAGCTTCTATGTTTTATCAATAACAGATTACGGGCACCTGAACAAAGGCATTAAACAATAGGAGAATTAGAAAAAACAGCTTTAGTCAAAGTAATCATTGACTTCTTCCATAAATATCTATCTGAATCTTCAAGCAGTCAACTTCGTCTCTAACCTTTCCACTACCAGGTTGACACACAAAGGAAGGCCCAGATAAGTGAAAAGGCAGGTTCTAGCCCCCAAAAGTGAAAAGAGGTTTAAAACAATATATGGATGTAGCTTCTTCACCTTCCAAATTTCCTATTATCAACACCTCTGAAAAATCAAAGTGTACTCTGCAAATTGCAAATAACTGACGAAGAATGTATCCATCCATCCACGAAAAGACATGACAAACCCATTGAGCAAGCTTTATCAGTAATCAAACTAATATCTTCAATGACCAAAAACAAATGGTAATAACTCTAACAAAGTGCCCTGTAAGAATTTTAAAAAAAGAAACTTTTGACCGAGACATCTATAAGAATTGGATACTGAAGAGCTGCATTCCTTCATGCAGCTTCTCCATATCATTCTAAATCCCATCCTTTTCATAACATTAAGAAGAATATAACAATTGTTACTCTTTATCATCATGTACTCTCTTCAACCTACCGGTTTTTTTCTAACAAAAACAAGAAAAAGGAACACGACATTATCAAGACTGAAAGCAGGAGGGAGAATACCAAGAAACTAGCCTTCTCCCAAGCATATGAAAAAACCAGAGATCCAAGACATCAAAATAGGGAGTATCTTAAACACAACTACACCTACCAGAGACAACTCTTCTCATCCCTGAAAACAATTTCAATCAGTTTCCTAGTTTGGCTCATACAGTTTAATTAAACAAGAAATGACAACCTAACGCTTCCTAAAATACGCTGTTGCTTTAACAAAGACATACTATTACTACCCATAGGAGCACCCCAAAAAAATATATCTAAAAATCCCCAATCACATCATCAGAAATCAGAATCAAACATAAAAGAAGAGAAAAAATTTCTTTACTTAAACATTAATCACCACCTAAGCACACATATGTTCCTTCTTCAGTACACCTTAACCCCATTGTACCCAATTTGGGTCCCTCCAACATCTCTGCCCTCTTTCTGTTTTCCCTCACAGATCAAGGAAAACGCATTCATGGAAACAAACAGGAAGAAATGAAACAACAGATGGGATATGGTAAATAAAAAAATTAATTTAAAAAATAAAAATAAAAACTTATTTTCATTTTCCTTTCAAAACAACTATTGGGTCTCTTAAAAAATACCAAGGACAAGACTTTTAAAAAAAATGAGATTTAACATTAACAACATGCTTTGAGTTGGACATGATGTTTACTTTAAAAAAAAAAAAACTAGTAAATGAAGAAACCATGGAATCCTTTCCACAATTCTACAACATCAAACTCCCAAAAAAAATAAAAAAATAAAAAAACTTCACCTTGGTAGAAAACGGGAGAGAGTGAAGAAAATCTAGGGCAGAAATCGAATAAGCAAAGTTGCAATCCAAACGCGGCCTAGAAAAAGAAGCGATCTTTGACTACAGATTCTTTACTTTCATGCGAATAGATGATGAATCAGATCCAATTCCAAAGGAGAGAATAAAGACAGATGAAGAGAGAAGCGAAATCCATTTGAGTATCGATTTCGAGGTAGATATGGACGAAAAGGTTTGGGATTAGATTTGTTACCAATAACTGAAGCAAAGACAGAGAGTTGATGGAATCTGAGAAGAGAGTCTTCTGCTTCTTACCTCGTTCGAATACATCCAGATAGAAAGAAAGTGAGAGAGACAAGAGAGAGAAAATTTTCGAATCTTGATATTGTGTGAGGCTACCACACACACTATGCATGGGGGGTGACTATCTACATGCGATGGGGCAAAGTAGTTTAAAAATATTAGCACGGGAATCCTAAGTTTTTGAGGTAGATTTCAAATTAGTCCATTTATTAGGGTCTTTTTGGTGGTAAGAATTTTCTATACCGAAAATAGAAAGGGAATCAAATTTGGCTATGAGAAAGTAGAATTTCATAATGCTAATAGATCCAGAGCATTCTAAATTCCAAAATTTAGAGAATTCAGGTGGCTGAAATTGATTTTTCTTGTATCCGGGTATGCAAATTCCCACCTTAAAATCTCAATCAAATCCATTATATTTTGTATAAGATAAATATTTTATGAAAATACTTACAACCAAATAGGCTCTCGATGCTAACTTGCTATCAAATGGTGAAAAAGTTAACCACTATCCATCTTCTCCATCCACATCCATGTTTGCTCATTTTGTGATGAGCTTTGGTAGAGTTTTAATACCTCCGCACTTCTTTGCATCTTTCCCCACTCATTTTAAAGACGACAAGAAGGTAGAAAATGAATAATTTTAATCCATGTTGGGGTGGATTTTGAAGACAGTTTAGAGGTTGAATTAAGTGGAAAAGACTTTTAGGCTATTTTATGCAAAATGGATGATTGGTTTGGGCATATCCGGGTTAACCCCGAATTATTTCTTATTCAATTTAAAAACTTACATATGAAGAACATGGGCATTTTGTTTATGGTAGAGTCCTATTTCAAAGATTTCACAAAAAAACTTTAAGAACCTTTTTCATAATATTTTATTATAAACTTTTTCAGGCCAAAACTTAGAAAGCATTTTTGAAATTCTCAAAAAACAAAATTATCTATAAAACTCTTTTTTTTCCGTTCATCCCAAAATTCAGAAGGCATTGGACCTCCATTCTTACCACCTTTATTTTTCTAATTTGTTAGTTTCACTTTGATTAACTACAAATAACTATTGAATCTTTTGATTTCACAAATACATGACACTTAACCATACATCTTTATGGGTGGCAATGACAAGTAGTTGGATTAAGATGGATTGATATCTTAAACTCCAAGGATAAGAAGATTAGGGTCATCTATCCCAATTCCCAACACCACTGGTTGTTAAATGGAGTCAACCCAAATCCAACCCCAGTACACCCATTAAGAGTCACTGAACAAACAGCCGAATGAGGGAATACTGAAACAACAAATCTCATGTATAGTTAACAAAGCATCAATTGGCACTTGTTCGCATGAAAGTGACTTGCAACGAACCAAATATGGTATCTTCTATTGCTGAAAGAATCTGCTATCTTTGAAGTTACTCCCAAATCATGAAAACTGCAATGACTGAAAAAAAAAAAAAAAGGGAAAAAGAGTAGCTTTAGCATCTTTGTCTGATAAACCATAGCACCAATTCCTACCTATTCCTAATAAAATGAGACTTTGCCCATTTCATTAAACAATTTTAATCAATTCCGTGTAAGGGTCTTCTTTATGTTATATCTTGAATTGGCCTCCACTTTGATCTCCTCATGGGCCTGGTTATCCTGGCCCAAATTGGGCTGTGCTTTTTAAGATTGTGGAGGGCCGAATTACTGGCACCTAGGCCTCATAGCTAAATGGGTTTGATTTATTGTTATAGGAATTCTTTGCTTTATTTCTTGTCAATATGTGGCCCCAAGAATTTTTATTTTTTCACAGTGGCCCCCAAAGAATTTTTTTCTAATTCCACCACTGTGCATGTTGAAAGCCCATTGCAGGATGGGCCGTTCTGGTGTAATTAACCAAAAGGGACATGAAAACATGAAAGTTTAGCAATTTGTGTGACCATGTGCCTAACTTTCAGATCCATGGTGTTGTATTTTGGATAGAAATATTAGTTCCAAAAGCTAAAAAGACTTTTAGCTTGGATATGATTTGGCTAGCCCTGACCTTTACCATGAACACCTTCCTTTCTTTCTCTCTTGTTAGATTTATTTTAATGTATATCTAAGGTGAAACGCTGTTGTCAACTAAAGTGACATCACTACCATGGTCAGGTATGTCGTCTGGTTCAACTAGACCTAGCAAGGTAGCACGTGGGATGCATGACATCTACAATTCAAAATTTCTTCAATTTAATGGGTTAGGGATGAATTGGTATAAATTGGGCCACCAAACGTTCTAATATCCACTAAAATTATGTAAACAATGCATGTCATATATCTCAAAAGTTCAATGTATTTTGGAAGTACTCATGTAATGCCACAGAGATTTTATCCAGCAAGTCCCTCTCAAACAGGTGACTGGCAGGATTTTTATGCTACCTTTAGGCTCTACTAAGCTTCCACGATTTGGTACGAATGATTGGGGGAGGAAAGTTTAATACAAAGTGTTATAGGAAACGGCAAGAACAAAATAAAACCACCATAACTTTATTTAGGGTAGATGATCCCAATTTATAGAAACGAATGATAGATGAAATATCAAATTTTAACTAATAAAACTTAAACTAACTTATCCCTGCCTTATCCTTATCTCTATAGAGAAGGATCTAATCGTAACCAAGCCATTCCTATCAGATTGGGGGTGGATATGTTAGATTAGTGGTGGAACATAACGAGTTGATAAGTAGGAATATATGTTCTTTTGGAGAAATTAGTCGGGTTGCAAATGGAACGGTTTCGGATTCGAACCATAGTAGGCCCTGGCCCTGACCCGTTTCTAAATAACGGAACGGTTCCAGATCTGGTTTTGACTCGGAATCTGTTTTGTTGGTTCCAGACCTGGTTCCGATAGAAAAACCTGGGTCCAGTTCTAGAACCAAGTCTACATAGAGAGGATTGAAATCTAATTCCAAAATCGATTCTAATTTCTCTTTATTCTCCATTTTTTTTAAAATAAGCATATCATTCAACTTATAATAGTGAATCAAGTCTACTACATTCAGTATTATACATAAAAATATCTTTAAAAAAGTTAACATACAATTTGCAATATTAAAGGCTCATATGCCGGGTCACGAGTCCACAGGTCAGAACCTATATAGACCCGAAACCGAACCTGTTTATCAATTGAAACCTAAATTGGGTTCTGGACTCGGACCCAGACCCGTTTATGAATCGTGGATGGATAGTTTGATATTTCATTCTGTAAAGTTTTTAGTTGGCTAATTCATATGTTATTGGACAAAACAAGGGGTTTCTTAATCTTGTATTCTTGTTTAGGAAAGGACTGCTCATATTTGTTCTAAATAGAAAGAATTCCAGATTCTGAAGATTGACAGAGGTCGCTCGAGCGAACCTCCATTCACTCGAGCGAACCCTTCACAAAGGTGTCTTCGCTCGACCCATTCATATGTCCGCTCGAGCCATCGTGTTTTTGGATTGATAATCTGAAGATAGAGAGCAGTTCGCTCGAGTGAACTTCCATTCGCTCGAGCGAACCCCTCACAGAATGTTGATCGTTCGACCGCCATGTATGTCCGCTCGACCTAAGGAAGTCATGCACTAAATGTTTATATCCAGTGAGCAGTTCGCTCGAACAAACTTGGGAATTCTAATTTTGGCCGAACTTCACTTTCTATATTCTTTAAGGCAACTTTCCATCTATTAAGCCTTTAAAACATGAATTGAGACTTATAAAAATGCTTTATTTCTCTCTTCTTTAAAAAAACACTAATCAAGAAGATATCCTTGGAAAGAGAGTTTGAGAGATCCATCAAGTTCCCCTGAGGCTTCTAGTCCTACTGTGCAGAACGTCAAGTCAAGTTTTGGGTCTGATTCCATCCTCCTTTCCAGAAGGCGGTTCTGCTCAAGCACGGTGAAAATTTATGACGAGTGGTCAATAAGATCTGAAGCAGTCCTTAAGTTGAATCAACAACTGGGAAAGTGTTGTAAGTGTTCTTGTAATATTCGTTTTTCATATAGTGCTTGGTTGTCTGTTGGCATAGACGGTAAGGCCCGTGGTTTTTTTCGAGCACGGTTTTCCACGTAAAAATCACTTGTCATTCTCTCTCTGTGGTTTAATTGATTTTTAACTTGAATTATGAATAATCACTAATTTAATCACGTCTGATTGATATTCAATTGAGATTTAGTTATTGAGACATCTGCCTGTGTTAAGGTAGAAATATTTTCACATTCAAGTGGGTTTCACATATATGGCTGATTGGATTGGGTGTATAGATGTAGTGGTCCTACATAATGAGTTGATGAATAGGATTACATGTACTAGTAGTTTTCGCCTCCATTGGTGCATGAATCAAAGCAAATGAGGTCCATATAGAACAACTTGATAGTCAAATTAATGGATGGTTCGATATTTTATTGAGTGAGCTTCACATACATGATTGGTTGGGTGGATGGGATAAATGCATGCAGCGGTCCCTTCATAGGTAGAGAGAGACTTGTGTGCGTATCCATATCCGATGAGAGACTACATGATGTTGTTGTTTAAAACAATAGAGATTGTGAATCCGGACTCTACATGCAATCGTACTAAAAAATAAAATTAAAAGAACGATATAACTGTAAGTACGTCAAAATGAATGATCAAACAAAAACTCCATGTTCAACGTCATATAAAGATCGTAACAATGTGTGTTTTTTTTTTTTTTTTTTGTTTAAATTTATGATGAGGAACTTGCCACCCACTAACACTGTTGATCAAGTAAGGCCTAAATGATTCAAAGTGGAGACTTCCAACTCTAGATTTCAATATCGACCAATCTGCATACTTGGGGATTCTTAAACCTCTCTTGAAAAAATTATATAATAATGATAATCAAATGTTAGGTAATACTTGAGTTTCCACCTTACTGGATGTCATGGCACTTTCAAAAATAATTGGCTGCATTTGTGGGGCCAGGATTCGGTAACCCATTTACGTCAACAGTGGGCACAGGCCACTAAATGAGTTTTCCTTGTATTTCTTATCACGTTCACGTGGTGCCCTCAAAAGCCCGGTTGAGATGACTTCTCATGTCTCTTTCTTTTCAAATCGAAGTTTCAGTAAAAAAAACAAAAAGGTTAAAAAACCCAGACTTTTGCGTTTGCACTTTCTTGCTTGCCGACGCAACACTGGAACATAAGTTTTACAGCTTAACTTCTCCCCCGTTTTCTACATTGTTTCTCCTGTTTGGCAATCATTCTAGATTATCAAAATCCCCATTCACTGTTCAAATTAGTGACAACTGCATGATCTCTATCTCTCTTGTTTAAATTACAGTAACCTGATGTCCCCATCCACTGTTCAAACTAGTGACAACTGACATGATCTCTATCTCTCTTGTTTAAATTACAGTAACATGATGTCGAAAGGATCTCAGATGTTGGAAACTACGAGTGAGGATCTAAACACTGGAAATGTTATGAAACTAGTATGAGGCCCACAAAATGAATGGTTTGGATTGCAGAAAATAGATTTCACATATGGAATTGAAAGCAACAGGAACAGGTAATTTCACCTGCACATGCAATCGTAACCACACAACGTGAGATACGAATGTGACCAGTCTGACGTCATTAACTGCACAAAACACTGATACAAGAATCCCTGCCTAATCTATGTATTTGAATCTGTAAGTAGGATAATAAATTCCTACATCAGTTGGTAGTCAATGGGTCCGGTTTAGGTTGGACACATTTAGACCTGATTCTAGACTCGATCGTACCCTACCTGAATTGTTAATGATATTCTCATGGTCATCTAATTGAGAATAAACTAACTGGACTCAAACTAGAAAACCTAATCAATCATTCAAATTCGAACTAGCCTTCCATAACCCAAAGCTTAATCTAATATAATACTCAACTCATTATTTCCATACTCAATCTTCTATGAAATATTATCTAACACTTGGGTTAGGTAGGTGAATCAGACTATGGTCCCACAAATATTTCCTTGAGCCCTCCCTTCTTGACTCCAACCCATGCACCCAGCCAGGCAACCACTCTAAGCCAATTAAGAATCCCACTTGCCCAAGTTCCACTCCAATAAGTGCATGTCCCACCACTGAATTAATCACCTATAAAACTCTTATTACAATCCAATGGTGGTTACTAACTAATCAAAGTGAAATCCTGCCTATGGACAATCAACGGCGGTCAGTTATTGAGTCACTTTCGGTCAAGAGCAGAGAGTTCAACACAAAAATTGTAGGGTAACAACTAGGGTGGTATAAATTAATTAGGGCCGGAATGAGATCAATGCTTCTAAAAAAAAAACCTAAATTAACAATAATAATAATTCCATTTATGTTATCCTTGCCTGTTTTTATGTCCGGAACTATCTGAATTATAAGAAAGAAATTTAAATGATGTGTTTACGGCACAAGGGAGTGCAATTGGACCATCTCAGTAGTCACTGTCTCAAGTCTTGGGTTTGAACTAAGACCAAACACATCGCACCAACAATTGGACTTGGACCAAGTCTTCTCTAATAAGGCCACGTTAAGTTTTTCCTCAAATCTAAAGACCCAACCACACTGCGTTCCCATTGCTTGTGTCACCCCCAATCACTGACATTACACAAAATCTAACGGACCCAATTCTGCTCCCTAATTGCCAATGGCAATGGGTCCCATATCCCTTCACATGTTCAATTTTATCATCTCAGAATCAGATATTTGATGTTTCACAATTCTACCCTCACACTACCTGGCTGTATATATATATATATATATAAAACAACTTCATTCAACTGATCATATGATCATTAGATTGGGCCCAAAATGACACAACCGACCGACTCTAATAAGAGCCTTCCATTCCTTCTTTTACTGAAAAACTCGCGTTCTAAACGGCCGTGCGGGACGCGCTATACGTCGTGACCCTGTTCCAATCAAAACCCAGAATTCTTTTTAGCCTTATACCAATCATCTCCTTCCACGTGTCCAGATACAGCTATTTATCTCTTGACCACCCATCACTAACCACCCTCACCACGCCGTCTCGTGCGAAACCTAAAAAAAAAAAAAAAAAAAACAGACGAAGCTCACGAACTAATTTGGGCTTCTCCTTCTTCTTCTCCATGCCAAACTGACACAGATAGAAAAGGAGAAAGAAAGATCGTTACCTCGTTCGCAAATTGAGAAAGGATTTTTGTTTGTGTTGCAATGGTGACGACGGCGATGGAGAGCCTTAGATTCTGGCTTGCAGAGCATCCATCCATCGTTGGATTTCGATGGAGCCACAGCCAATCGTGGGGCTCCACGTGGTCCTTCCTCTTCTCCTCCATCTTTGCCTACGTCGTCCTCTCCATCTTCCTCCACCTTGCTCTGCTACTCTTCCGCCGCCGGAGGCCGGTGCCGCTCGGCCCGATTCCGGCCATACACAGCCTCGCCATGGCCCTGATCTCCGCAGCCATCTTCGCCGGGATCCTCCTCTCCGCAGCTGCCGAGATCCGAGAGACGCGGTGGTTCTGGCGGCGGTCGAAGACGCCGTTCCAGTGGCTCCTCTGCTTCCCGCTAGGGACGCGGCCGACCGGCCGCGTCTTCTTCTGGTCGTACGTCTTCTACCTCTCGCGCTTCCTCCAGCTCCTCCGGACGTTCTTCTCCGTCCTCCGCCGCCGCGAGCTCGCCGTCTCCCACCTCCTCCGCCGCTCGATCCTCGTCTGCATGTCGTTTCTATGGCTCGAATTCTCCCAATCTTTCCAGGTAGTGGCGATCATGTCGACGACTCTCTTCTGCTCGATCGTGTACGGGTATCGGTTTTGGGTTTCGATCGGGCTGCCGAGCGCGTGCTTCCCGATCGTGGTCACGTGCCAGATGTTGCTGCTTGGGTGCAATCTGCTCTGCCATTTTGGGGTTCTTTTGCTGCATTTTAGGAAAGGTGGGTGCAATGGGATTGGGGCTTGGGTGTTTAATTCGGTGCTGAATGCAGCTTTGTTGCTGCTGTTTTGCAATTTTTATGTGAAGAGTCATCTTGGAAAGGACAAGAAGAAGGCAATTGCTGATGAGAAGAAAGATATGTAGAGAAAATCAAAAGAGAATGGTGTAATTTCTCTCTTTCATCTTTTTTTTTTTTTTTTTTTTTTTTTTTAACGGATTGTATAATGATGATTTTGGGGGAAGAAAAATCAAAGACACCCCTGTTTTTTTTTTTTTTTTTTTTTAATTAATATACAGTGGTAAATAGGATGAGTTTTTTGTTCCATAATTCTTGCCTTTCTTTTGGTTTCTTGATGTGGGGTTTATGTAGTTTTGATTCTTACTGGTTTTGGTTGATGTGGGGTTTATCTGATTTTGATTTGTTTCTTCTTTTGATTTTGGTATATATATATATATATATATATATATATATATATATATATATAGAGAGAGAGAGAGAGAGAGAGAGAGAGAGAGAGAGTGAGTTTGGGTTCAAGTAAGAATTGGTTCTTTGGTTAACCAACATCAGTTTGGGTTTGAATTGGTTCCTTGGTTAACCAACATCAGTTTGGGTTTGAATTGGTTCCTTGGTTGGGTTTGGTTGATGTAATTTTGATTCTTTTTTTGGTTTTGGCGGAGAGAGATGCTGGTTTTGAGGAAGAATTGTTTCCTTGTTAACCAACAGGAAGATTGGGGTGGTATATTTAATATTTGTATCTTGGTCTTTGTATTGATGGTGAATTGGTTTGTTGGGAAAATGTCTTTTCTAATTCCACTGAATATTTAGCTTCTAGTTGTGTAGTGATATTGTGGTTGAGCTTTCTTTGGGTCCCATGCAAACACAAATAGTAGCAGCATACAAAAGGATTCCGGATATTCCAGCAATTCCTAGATTCCATAACCATTGGAGGAGTCATTCTACCAGCCTGTTTGTTGGAGGGATTTTTTTATGGGAATATCATGCTTAGGGGAATTTTTTAGTAGAATTTTAGTTGTTTTCTATGAAAATTTTAATTTGATTGATTGATTTTAGAAATTTATAGGTCTCCTAGGAAATATAACTTTAACAAACAAACATGCACTAGTTAGTTGGTTTAGGACTATGATTCAAAATTGCACTACCACACTAGGGCTACAGGGAAGTTTATCCGGCTTTCCTCTGCATTCGGAGGGATTAGTCCAGTCTAAAGAATTGAAAACCTTTGATAGAAAAAAATAAATAAAAAATGTTAGGTGTCAAAATGTTCTTCATGGTCTAGTTCTAATATTTTAGAGCATATATTTTTTTTTCTATCACCAGTGGTAGATGAATTCTCAATGATTTTCAACATTGGATAGATCCAAGCTTGGTTGTCTCTGTTAATAGTTGTCCCATCATCATCTCTAATCGTAGCTGAGCCTTTAGGTGATTACAAGCATTAAATTATGAGTTACGTCTTTTTTTTTCTTTTTGGGTAAAGTAATGAGTTACATCTTGATTACGAACATAGATGGGTACTCTTTCTGATAATAAATTGGTAACGTGGGGATTATTGTAATTGCAGAGATACCGTTGTTTATGCATTTCATTTTCAAGATAAGGTGGGTAGTCGGGCTTTCTGATTATTCACTTCTTTTGGCTGAACTTATTGATGCCCCTATATAGGACATGGTCGAACTATTATGCCAGTGTCAGGGACCACTCGTACACCACCACACACATGAAATTTATTACTAGATTTTGCATTTTCAGGGGTCTTTTTTTGTTTGCTATAATGCAGAGAATTCCTATTAGCAAGAATTATAAATTTTCTAAATGTTATCCCCCATTTGGTTTTTTCTAAATTCTCAAATGCACCAACCACAGCTTATATCATTGCTAGGGTTTGTAGAATTTGAAAGGCCAAAACTAATTTTTCAAAAGTTGAGTATTGGGATTCCATCATACAAACAAGGAATTCCAAGAGTTTTCGTACACAGCAACTTACATTGATTATAGAAATTCAAACACATAGGATATCCGTTAGAAATTCATGCAAACAAGCTCCCCCTAATTTTTTTTTTTTTTTTTTGTTTTCTTTATGCTAATTAGAATTAGAATAAGAGTTTCTACATCCAATGTTAGTTTTCTAATTCTTCTCTATTTCTTTCTTTCGCTAGGATTTGATTTTCTAATTCTTAGATACTTTTGTATTATTATGCTTTAAGCTCAAAATGATGGATGCTTTAGAAGCTAAGGGTTTAGAAAAATTAAGTCATGCAAAGACAAAATATATTAATTGCAACTTTACGGAGGTCCTTGAGGATGTGATCGGCTTTATGGTGATCGGGCATCATAGTGTCAGTTATCAAAGGCATTATCTACCCCCTTTTTTCTGCATTTTTTTTTACCATCTTCTTGTCTTTTGAATGGCCTGATTTGATCAGCACACTAGTTTTTTCTTTTTCTTTTTTTTTTTTTGGTAGAAAGATCAGCACACTAGTTAGATGCTTATGCACTCCTCGAACCTTAGATACTTGCGGCTGATTTGGAATGAGCCCATCATTTGTGAGACATAAGGACTCTCATATATAGGACTCAACACACATATTAAAATTAACAAACATGGTCAGATAATGATTTTCAAATCTCACAATGAATCTTATATGCATTCAAGCTAGGTCCTTCAAATGCTGTATTTTTAAACCATGTACATAGGTGATTTGGGACAAAGATAATATCTTATTATGTAAGGAGGTGGATTAAAAGATTAAATTATTAAGTGCTTTGATATCCATTGGCCTTCTTAAGGCCCCTTGCACTGAATCATTGTTTTCTTCTTTTTCTTTTCCATGAAAAGAAGGAAAAAACACTTAATGTTGAACAATTTTTGCCAAACAAACAAGGACTTTAGCTATGATCAAATTATCAGAAGGCCTAATTACTTTTCAAATTCTTTGCCTCCAATTATAGCGAATCATGGGTCTTCACCTATTTAATCCTTTTAACACTCTTTAAAAGGTGAAATGAAATTGTGGTGCATATATAAGCTTCATCTTGTCCTAAATAAAGGCATTGATCAGTCCTCTAAAAGTTGAGCATTAAGCAATTAGGGGGACATTGAAATTATTTAGATCTTCTTTCAACCTACTGATAGCCGTTAGTCAATACTCCAATGCCATCAAGTAGGTTAAGAAAGTTAATAAAGTGTTGTTTAAGTTCATTTTATCCAGAATGGATTAGAGAGAGTTAACAGGCTGTTAATGTCGAGTTCTATCATAAGAATAAGAGCATGGAAAGCCATCACGCTCTCCTTTGGCTGTCATATCTCGTCAAAGCATGCATGAAAAGCGCCTCAGTAATTTATGAGCTCACTCAACATTCCAAAAGTAGAGTTCCCAAGAGCATTTTCTTTTGAAACATTAGATAGATGATGAGAATACAATGATGTAAGTATATGTTTTGTACACCTAAGCTGGGAAGGTGTGAAGCTTTGTGAGTGAGTTGTGGCCTTGTGCATCATTGTTCTAGGTTTGAGAATTTTGGTGGGCCAAGAGTTACTTCTATCCAAACCAAATATCTATCATCTGATTTGTTTTCTATCATCGAAATTTAGCACCTCCTAATCCTTAGATCATGCTGGTATTGATCCCATTTGAGGAGAACTTCAGTAACTACAATATCATGTAATGTTTGAATACCGAAAAATTAATATAAAGTGAATGTCAAATTAGAGGGAAGATAATGTCGTTTAAACAAGTACACTTTCCGATTGACTATATTTTCCAAAAATAACTCTTAATTTCTATTAATTAGAGAAAGAAGAGAAAGAGGAGAGAGAGAATGATTATGGACGTCGAGGGGAGGGAGTTACTCTCGTATACTACCTTTTGGTTCCTTTTATTTCTTCAGTTATCTATTTGATACATTGAATCTGGACACCTTCTCTACAGATTTGATTTATCTTCATTGATAATGTAAATCTCTTATCCCTTTTGAATTTGAGTGAAGTGGAAGCTTCTGGAAACCTCTAGGTGTCTTGACTAATCTTCAAATGGGGTCCTACAAGGGATGTGCAAGAATTGATTATCAACGGTGTAGATTTAATTGCAATTCCGTCTAAAAATGAACGTGAAAATCTCTGGACCCATAACTTTGTCAATATAACTTTGATTTGCACATTTTTGGGCTCCACGAGTATCTACTCTGAATAAGCTTTCCAACGGTAGGTAAATTTCATCGATCCGACGGTTGGATTCAAAGTTATGGTCATTTGAAGATGAGTTGTCATGAGAAAAACATGATTAGCTTTTAAATTTTGATTTGCAATGGATTTTATCTCTGTACAACTTCCATTTATGTGAATGGTTCAAACTTTTCTTCTTTTATTCCAATCAGAGTGGTACTCTTTGAATTATCCATTAATAATTTCAAATTTGCAACCACTGTGGGCCTAGCCATGTGAGACATTTCATTTGTTTGAATAGTGAGTCCTATGAGAATCTTCTACTGTAGTTAGGATTCTTCAAGTGACATGATGAGTGGACCCCTCCTTTGATTGATTTGCATATGGCTTATATGTGGGGTTCACGTGGTGAATTCTTCTTTTCAATCTTTAATTCAACAATGCAAGGTCCAAAATAACTATGTGTGCTTGAAAGTGGGCTCCGTGACAGAGGCTTGCAATTCTCATTTTCTGCACATTCTAATTCAATACATCAAATACTGAAGAGCCCATATTGAAGCAGGACCCATCCGGACAGAGTTTTACTCCAATTGGGACTTTTCAGAGAAAAATTGCAAAACAATCTAAGTTAATGCAGAAAATATACGAAAAGTATGAAAATTCAAGCTCGTAGGTGAAAATGCATGAAATGATGAAATTAGATGAATAATGATTCAATTCACCCAATTAAATCTCTAATTCATCGTAAAATAATGCGTAAATATGCAAATTCATGAAATCAACGAAAAGGAAAAGGAAGGAATTGAATGATAACAGTGAGTTGAGAAATTAGAGTCATGTCAAAGGTGGCCTCGACCTAATTTGCTATCCACTCTTCACAGTCATCATACATTTGATTATAGCCACAATGAATTTAGTGTCCTTCATTGTACTAGTCAGCACTAAAAACAAACTAGTTAAATTTGACCCTGAATCTTACTATTTACACCTTGAGCATGGCTTGATTATATTTAATTGAGTCTGATTCAGGCCTATTGTATTAAAATTGAAAATGCAACCGTAACTTTTTATATATTATAGAATATAACATAACTGATTTAATATTAAAACACATGCAATATGGATGGAGTCAACGTTTTCCACCATATAATAAAAATGAGAGTTTGGTGGAACAGTGTGAAAAAAAAAAAAAAACCCCATATAAAATCATTTTAGCTGGCTGACCCAAGTTAAAACTGGTCTATGATATAAAAGTTATAAATGCAATAATACATGATACAATCATACAAAAGGTTTTTTTAATAGGTGAGCATCAATGAATTTGTAGTAAATGCCACCTTAAGTGAACTTATACCTTAACCCACACCATATATACATGTCTCATAGTTCTAGAATGAAACACATTGATTGCACTATGACACATTTGTTTAGCACTTGCTGAAAATCAATTCTTCGATATTTTCCTCTTTTGTAGAAAGTAATTTTCTGACTGAAAATAACTTCCTATGGAATTACAAAAAATTTAGCTCACATATTGTCTTGGGAAAGTAATCGACCAAACGTAAAAAAATTTCCTATAGAAAAGAAACCAATTAATATTTCTCTACCTTTTTCCCCAAAAAGTGCTCATACACACGTGAGTTGCATTGGGCGTGTGTTTGTTCTCCACGTCGTAAATCCTACTCCAAACTTATTCAGTGCATGTATGTGTAGGATTCGTGTGTGCACTCGGGGAAATAGTAATGTTGGGTTATATGTCAAGGGAAAACCCTCCTCATAAAAAAATAGACTTTTACCTGAGAAATTCCCTTAGACCCTTAGTAGACCAAAAATGTTCCTAAGAAATTTATGACCCAGAGTAGTCCCATGGGCCCTTCTCGGTTTTTTATTTTTTTATTCTGCCATGGGATAAAAACCTATCCCGCGGCCCGATTTCCTATTTTCTTCCTCTTATCTCTTTCGTTTCCCTCTCCATCGATGGTGATGCTCCAACCTATTGTGGTACCAAGCTCCTTCAAATCACCTATCTATTGTATTTTTTCCCAACTTCTCATTCCTCCCAAACACGTGTCAGCATCTTCATTGTCTACTTTTTCCTCCTTATGACCCACAGGTGAACGACTGGGGATGCATTTCTCTTACTATTCATCCCCCAATCATCCACTGCCATCACAACTTCACATTGAGGTAAACCACGCATGACTAACTTCCCCTATCTGATTTTGATTTATATGGTATATATGAACTCCCCCTCTGTTGAATGTACTTGATTTTAGGGTTGCATGAATGAATTGTTTTTGTGATTTTTGTCATGTATATGAAAGATTGTGTCGTTGCATGATTGAAGTTGTGATTTTACGGCTGGTTGAAGTTGTTTCTTGGAGATTAATATGAAAATGTCTGTGAATGTGGATAGGAATGTAATGTTGAATGTGATGGTGGATGTCACGATCGGTAGATGTATAAATGTGTGACTTTGAATTACCATGTGCAAGTGAATGTATCAGTGTTAGTGATTACGAATGTAAAGATGAATGTGAGTACGAATGTGGAGGTGACTATGCGATGTCTGTAAATGTGAATAGGTTTGTGCATGTGAAGATGAATGTAGAGGTGAATCTGATGGCAACAACGAAAATTGAGATGATTGTTAGCTTAGTTAGACATAAAGATTGAAGTCAATTGATCATTGTAGGAATAAACTTTCGTAATGTTCCTTTAATGTCAAAGGATATTTTTTCAAGCACCCGTATGGATAGCGATATTTGTGCTCCACACAAACTACCGGTCCTAGAATGACATTTATTCATTGACTTTTAAATGCTACAAGCAATAATATGTATGTTCGTAGCAGGTTGAATCCCATATTGATATTTATTTAGCGACTTTTATTTGTCATGAGTAGTGATATCTATACTCACAGCAAACTATTGCACATTCACATTTTGGGCAATGCGAATGCGAATGCCCATTCTCCTATAAAGGAACCATTGTGAAAATTATAAAAAGGAAAATGACTTCACAAACATCAAAATATGAATAAAATAATACATAAGAACCATTATAATAGAGTTCATCTTTCAAGTTTTAGTATAAAAAAACATTTGTTTGCAAAAACAAATCCATTAAAGCCAAAAGAAGGGTTCTAAGATGAAAATGTTGTAGAGATTTTCTTTAGAAATGATAAAGATGAAAAATGAGAAAAAGAAGTTCGAGTCATTATATATATAGCAGTGAAAATAAATAGTGATATCGTTGTTCATTGGTATCCACAATAGGAGTGTATACGGATTGGATTGGTGCAGATTAGGCTAAATCCGTCATCAATCCGTTACATACGGATTGATAGATTTGAAGTCCGTCACCGATCCATGGCTATTAAAAATCGATCCGATCCGTAGAGAACCGAATCGAATAAGATTAATCCGTTCAATCTAATGTTAAAAGAAAGATATCAATATGTTGTAAAAAACTTCATATTTGACCCGTTATTTTTTTTCTTATTTTATATTTAAACATCTTAACTTATATTTATACCTTTTAAATATATATATATATATATATTTAATGTCAACATATTGAATCCACAAATTAAGGGTGAAATCCATCACTGATCTATTGCCAACTGATTACAAGATTTTTAATCCATCACCAATTTATTAACATTCGGGTCGATTAAAAATCTGCAGAAAAGATCGGTTCAAATTTACAGATGCACGAATTTTTTATATACCCCTATTACACGAGCAGTGCGACGGAAAGCCTAATTTGGTTACGAGCAAAATCTTAGTCATTCATGGTCGAAAACCCCCCTCTTTTAAGGCGTGAATTTAATATTTTACACGTGTGGCACTAGAAAACTTGCAAAGCTCCACGCGTGAATCCGGCACGTTTCTGTCAGCAAGATCTAGAAGTTTCCATTCAGTAATTGGGACTGTAATTTGCATCTTACTCGACGTTTCTCCATCTGTTCCCCTTCGACGCACAGAAGGTTAAAGGTTAGTTTATGATTCTGATTTTTGATCACTGCATTCTTCAATCTCCATCTTGTTTTGGCTCAATCTCTTTTGCAGATTTCTTCTTCTTCAGGTGCGAAACCCTAATTTCTTTATTTCTTTTCTCGTGATCCAGTGGAAATCCTCTTTGATGATTAACCCGATTTGAAACGTAATGTAGGGCTTCTTCTGGCGATTGGATTCGTTTGATTCTTATTGTTTCTATGCCAGTTTCGATCGTTTCGTGTTTTGATTTTAGGGTTTTGATGGTTTCCCATCGGGGTGGTCGAGATTCGCAAGTAATTTAGGATTTTGGTGGCTCTTCAGATCTAATTCTGTCATGGTTTGGATTCATTTTGTAGTTCCTATTTTTTTTTTTTTCAACGTTGGATGATTGAGTAGGCTTGGTTTTAGGGATTTTGTTAAGATCAGGGCCTTCTTTGTGATTTTTTATTTTAGAAATTCGTTTTTTTGGTTGTTTCTTTTTTAGTGGTGATCTCAAAATGGGGTTTTGGCGATGGATCCTTTGTTAATTTTAGGGTTTTTGTTAATCATCTTTCCCTGATTGAGTATCAACGTGATTGGACATTTTGGTGATTGAATTGGTTCGGTTTTTGGGTATATGATGATGTTTCCTCTTTGTTTCCGATACACATTGGCTGGCATATTTTGTTATGGGTGAATTTAGAGTTTTTGGATTTTTTTTTCTTGTAGTGGCATTTGGTATTTGGGTTTGGTTTTGAAATTTGTTTAGAATGTATCAATTGTTACTGAGGGATTGGATGAGGCTAAGATGATGATGTTGGTTGAGTAGGGTTTTCATCTGACTGTTGTTTTCCTGATAAGTGTTTTTTTTTTTTTTTTTTTAATGGTTTTACAGGCATTGGGAGATTTGGAGTTATTGGATATGGCCAATGGTTTTGATTCATCATCAAGCAGACCGCCACAAAGTTCTTCCTTCTCTGGCAGTGGTTCCAATGATTCTGCCAATTTTGAGTGCAATATCTGCTTTGAATTAGCTCAGGATCCTATTGTAACCCTTTGTGGTCACCTATTCTGTTGGCCTTGTCTTTATAAATGGCTCAATATCCATGGGCATTCTCCTGAATGTCCAGTTTGTAAGGCGGTCGTAGAGCAAGAAAAACTAGTTCCTCTTTATGGAAGAGGAAAGGCACCCACCGATCCAAGGTCTAAGTCAATTCCAGGCATGAACATTCCTAATCGACCTGCTGGGCAGAGGCCAGAAACAGCTCGTCCCCCAGACCGGAACCAATTCCCCCAACATGGGTTTGGGTTGATGGGTGGGCTCACACCAATGGCGACTGCAAGGTTAGGGAACTTCACGTTCTCTGCTGGCTTTGGTGGTCTGTTTCCATCTCTGCTTAACTTTCACGTACATGGGTTTCCTGATGCCACTGCCTATGGAGCAGCTGCTGGTTTTCCCTATGGGTTTTCAAACCCATTTCATGGTGGTCATGGTCATACCTTTCAGCACCCTCCAACTCAAGGGCAAAATCCGGATTCCTCTTTTTTGAAGATTTTATTGATTGCAATTGGAATATTTGTGTTTTTCTCTCTTCTGTGGCCTTGATTGAATGTGGCAGTCAAAATTTGTCTTGATGATTGTAATTAAAGAATCTTACTCCTGTGATGCATTTCTGAATCCATGAACTTTATTGGAAGACTAGACTTTTGCGTGAAAACTAGTTTCATTGTGAAGAAGATACTCAGATGCTAATTCTTTCTTGTGCTGTTGGACTTGTATGCTTTCAGACATGTCCTGATGGGTGTTTGTGCTTCTGGGGGTTCATTTTTCAGACATGTCCTGATGTGTGCATGTATGCATGCATCTTTGTCTTTCTGGATTTCAGTAAATTATTTCCATAATTTTACAGGCAGATTTGTATTTCTTTCCTTTTATTGCTGATTATAACTCTTCAATACACAAAGATCTTGTGTATTTTGTCTTCAATATGTGCAGATATTAAAGAAGTGGAAGCCAGATCACATTTGTTGTTGCGTGTATGGGGGTTAGTCACCAACAATAATGGAGTCCCACTATTGCTGATTATCTCTCATTACAGCAGTTTTCCAGTTTTGATGCTTCACCACCTATTGCTCTCACTTTTCTACTACTACTTTCCCTCAAGCTGATGGGAGCATCTTTGATATCTCCCAAAGCCCAGACACCAAAGGAGCGTGAGTCACCAGCAATAATGGAGTCCCACTATTGCTGATTGTCTCTCATTACAGTAGTTTTCCACTTTTGATGCTTCACCAGCTATTGCTCTTTTACTTTTTTTAATTCCTCATTTCCCTCAAGCTGATGACCTCCAAGCATCTTTGAGATTGGTGCAAATGGGCAAGATTAAATGTACAATTATGGCTCAAGGCCAATGGTTCAGATTTAGAAGGGCCATAGGGTGGACATTGTTGGTGAAACATGATAGACCTCTGGAGTCAGCAGCCAATGTTCCTCTTGCAGGATAGAACCACTAACCTCTCACTACCTAGGAATGCCTTTGTGTCATCACCTTTCCATTGTTTGGAAGAAGATAAAGCAAAAGCCTAAAGACGACAATTCTTTTTTAAGTTGTGAGTGTTTGATGGTGCAGTTTTACACATATGAAGAGAGTAGAATAAGGCTGACACTGTACAGGATTCTTTTTTGATGCATACTGATTGGTAAAAAAAATTCTTATGATTGGAACATTAGTTCAAAGGGGATTGATACTCATGACATATACTTGTTGAAGATGGACAGGGCACCGGGGCTGGATGGGTTCTCTTTCACGGCTTGAAGTCTGTTGGGCTTTGACTAGATGAAAAATCAATTGGGGCTATTATTTGACGAAAAATTTGATAGGGGAAAACTATACAAAGAGTCAATGAATAGTTCTATTTTTTTCTATAGTGAATAACGTTTTTCTTGTTTCCCCGTCCTCTCTGTTTCTTATTCTTTTTGCCTGCTTGTTTATGGGTAGTTTGTTGGGGAGACCATTCCTCAGCAGAGACAAGATCCTTGCGGAGGAAGGAGGGATATGCATATCGATACTTTTGTTAGTAGAAAAGGTAGTTTGGGCTGGTGGTGTGTGAATTAAGTTGCTGCGATTCAATAGTCTCATGTTAATATAGGCAATGTGGTGTCAAACTGTTGATGTTGCAGGTAATGGTGAAAAGGTTGTTCAGCCGGTGCATTTCTCAAGTTCCTATTATCTACTATCTTATTGGAGTTACATTGCAATCCTTGCTTTTAATTTTCATAAATTCTATTCCTTCTTCAATCAAACAAAAGTGAATAAGCAAAACCGATCAACATATATAAAACAGACTCAATACATTTGAGTATGCTTCGGGATCCAATTTGTTCTCTTAAAAGAATACATGTGAAGAGATTTTATGAAATGGTGATGCAATCGCCACTAAAGTTTGGTTTCAGATGATGCTGATATGGTTTTGGGAATGGATCATGATAGGTTAGAATACTGTTTGGGTAGCTTAGATTGATTGGGATCATAATCTTTTTCCTTGAGTTGAGCACTAGCAATGTCAATAAAGATGGGTTTTAATAGATGACTAATCTGCATCTTCCTTTCCTCGTATCTCATCGAGCCAGTGGATCACACCAAGATGCCATGCATTGCTTGATTGGTTTCATGTTATGCCAGGATTTTTCAACTCCAGGTAGAGATACCTGAAGACAAAAATCTCAAAAAGGTTGATTCTAATGCTTGTTATGAAACTTGATGATGATGATGATGATGATGATGAAGAGAGGCAAGCTTACCCCATTGAAATTCGGATAGAATTTGATGGCAAAGAGCCGCAAAGGCCACTCTGAGTCTGTTAACATAAAATATCTTTAACTCATCCTAAAATTTTGTCCTCCCTCGTATGTGATAATGGGAGAGCTGTTAGCTAGTTTGTATGACATAAATAATATTTTGAAGAATTATCTGGATATGTTAGAGTTGCTGGCGACCACTTTACGACAGAACTTGTGGGAAAAAAAAACCCTTCTTTCTTTGATCTAAAGTAATCCTCACCCACCATTAGCATACCAGGCATTATCTACTGAAAATATTTGGGTAAGAGGAAAGCAACTTCAGTTGGATGTTTAGATCAACAGTGTTAATCATCATGGTCACAATGACCAAACCTTTGGCCTGCTTGTACAGTCAGGATTTTGTGCTCTCCCTAGATTTCTATTTCTAAGAGAGGAATTCTGCATTACAGAGAAACCAAAATCCTTTCTATTGAGGAAACATTCTTTCTATTTCTGTAAGAAAACTGTGTCAACAGCTGCATGAAAAATCAAAAGAACTTTTTCTCCTTTTCGGAGAATCCTTTCATTGCACAAATGTGCCCTCATATTATGTCTATGTAATACGTCGGGAAAGAACTTATCTTTACATTGTTTGGCACAGTGCCACAAAGGAGAAGGTTTTCTACAAGCAAACTGCATATAAAGAGCTCATGAGATTCACTTTATAAGTGCGAGTCCATCAATGAGAGAGATGGATGGGGGAGCCAAAGAAACAAAAATAAGAACAATCCCACCAAATCATCATAGCCATTGATTTAATAGTATTAAAGTTCCCCTACTTTTTGACTTTTCTTCCCCTTACTTTTTCACTTTTCTTCCCCCTAATTTTTGACTTTCCAAATAAGAGGAGGTAAAATTAATTTTCCCTTCCCTCCTCTTCATTTTCTTTCCCCCTCAATTTTTTCCTCCCCTCCCCTCTCCCCTTCCCAAACGGAGGGTAAAGGTTGTTTTAGGAAGTTGTGAAAACATCATTTTTTTTACTTTAGTCAATAAGCTTAACCTGACAAACATGTTCTGACTGTTTGAAGTTGTACTAGGTCTAAACTCTAAAGTACCAGTAACAAAATGATGCAGGATATATATATATGAAGGGATCACACAGGCTGCAGCCTGTGTGATCCCAAGCTGCACACGTGAGGGCCCAACGGATCGTCGGACTAAAATTCACCCCAGCAAGAGATTCCCGCTCACATGCAAAAGTTTTCCCCCCTTTCTCATCACTCTCCTCTGTCTCTCGTCTCTCTCCCTTTCTCTCATCATCGTCGCCTGAGTTTGTTCTCGCCTCTCTCTCTCGGACGACAACGAGAGGCATCGACGACCACCAGCCCTCCATCTCTCGTTTTCCCCCTTTCTCATTCCTCTCCTCTGTCTCTCGTCTCTCTCCCTTTCTCTCATCGAATCGCCTGTTCGCCTGAGTCAACGACGCGGCAGAGACGACCACCGGCTGCTCTCTGTATTTGACGACGACGATTCCCTCGCTGCTTCTCTCTGTCTGAAAGCGACGAAACCCTCTCCCAGCGAAGCTCTCTCCCTCCCTCGCCGGTCTGAATCAGGTCTTTCATCTCAGGTATGAACTCCTTTTAATATCTTGTGACTCAAATATGGTTGAAATGAAAGGGGCTAAAAAAAAAAAGAGAAGAAACGATCAGGTGCCAAAGAGCCCAATACCTTATCTTTTACTCCATATAATGGATTTGTATTCTTTGAGTTATCGTTGAGTTTTCTGCAATACCCTGATCACCAGAGCCCACGAACTCACCATTTTGATCATAATAGTTTGCTGATGAGGTTGTGGATTTCCTTGTTCTCCTGGACATGCTAAGGTCATAATGTCATTTATTTGGATTGCATTCACTTCCCATTGAGGCTCAAAATCTCTGGGTGTGTTTGTTCCTTTGTTCTTACTGTGGGGCTCTGTGTCTCATAGGATTTAAATTGGCTATACTTCCAGTTTTGGCTACTAATGGTATGCAAGTGATACCCGCTAGAGCAACTGTTATGATTGTGCTTTCTAATTTGATAGGGCTCTCATGATCCCATTCAAGGGATGTGAGGTTTGAAGGGTATCAGGTTACTATTACCAATCTGATGTAAATGGGTGCACCTGCTTCTCCTTCCTGCAGCTAAACTGATTTCTTAAAATTGGTTGTTAGGATGCAAAAATGGTGTGGCCTGCCAATTTATGGTAACAATCTGAATGGACGAATTTTATGAATGGTTCTTGAAATTGTCCATGGAATGTTTGTTTGGCTTCTTCTGGGTATATGAAGGTTCTATAATTAACAGGTTGAAATGCGTAGTTCTACTGGTCTTAAAAATATAAGCATGAACTTTTTATATGAAGAAGGCAATATTGTTCTGTGGGTGTTTGCGTTACACTTACAGCTAAACTCTCTAACATGCCTGTGTATTACATGTCTCTAATTATGATTCGGGTACTCCCGGGGAAGAAATTGGAGCATATCTGCTAAAGGAATTTCTTATTATAGATGATGCCCAGGAAATGAAAAAGATGCAACTAGTTTTGTAAACTAAATGTTTTGAAACGATGAGGCATGAAGCAGGGTGTTCCAATCACCTAATGCATGGTGCGCAATTATATAAAGGATAATGCATCATTAAGAAAAAAACAACAGTTTGGCTGTTTGAAGCCTTTTAATGAATTAGCTTTGGTTGAATTAATTCTCTCTTGGGAAGCTTGTATGCAAGCTAGAAAGCCAAAGGAGAAATACTTATAGTCCCCCTTTGCTTGGTCCCTCCCAAGTTCAATGTTTTAAGGCAAACCATGTCTTTGAGGGCATTGATGAGGCTTTCTTTGAAAAGTAAGAATCCATTTTTACTGGCTTTCTCCAGACCATTTGGGCTGAAAGATTGTAATGAGGCAAAGCTTTAGCCATGAGGGAGGCACCAAGGATCTTTCAAGGCATTTTCTCTGAGAGATTGTTAGTGGAAAGCTGACGGCACTAATGCCATTAGATAGATGACTAAGAACAGGGAGTGAATGAAAAGTCACCTTTATTTTGAATGACACTTGGGATTTATGACTCTTTTTAGGTTGAGTTTCATCGTACTTAACAGTAGCCAACTGGATTATATTTTGATTGGCTGAGGAAGTGAACAGAACCAAATGTATTGGAGACCGTTGTAAATTGTAATTTTGATTGGCTGAGGAAGTGAACAGAACCATGTGCTATAGATTCTGGGGGATAAATAACCATGACTTCTCTTATGCTGTGCAGAAATTAGCGGATCTCTCAACTGACTCTAATGCGAGATTGATTGACGGCATCTTGCTCACAAACTTTGATACCACTGATGACAAGGTATGCTGACTTTTGGGTAAAGGTGCAAGCAAATCATGATGGATGTGAGAATTTTGGGCACCATCTAACATAACATGAACTCTCATGAACTCTCATGCAGGTTGGAGCTGCTTTGACCATGGTTTATATTTTATCTTATGTTGCATGTCTATTTATTTCCCATTAAGATCCAATTATTGCAATATGAAAAACCCTGCAATGCTTCAATTTCTGATTCAGTTGTTGAATTTTTGCAGAGAAGGTGCAGTGAAGGTTCCATCAAGACGGTGTCTCTAGAGAAGTTTTCATCGAGACTCAATGCTTCAATTTATGCTTAAGTTGCTGAAGTCAGATGTTCGTTGTATTTGCAAGAATCTGAATCTGGCTACTTTCGTTTATCATGTCACATGTTATTTGTAAATCGTATGAAGCTTTGAGTTGGTGATCTTGTAGTACTCTGATGATGACTGCATGGACCCTTTGTTCTAGATTCTGAATGACTAGAAACCTTACCATTTTGTTATGGGGTTATTTGTTTTGAATGGATGTTGTTTGAATGAGTGTAATTTGCATTTGTGCTTCTATTTCAATTCTAGTCACCCATTTCTCTCCATTTCTCTCAAATCATGCAGTGTGTATGAAATTTAGAAAGACTCCACGATAATTTTGTACACATCTGTGATAAGCAATGTAAAATGGATTTTAAATCATGAGCACAGCAATGAAAGCACCATTTGGAACCCAGTCATTCAAGTCAGCCAAAAACCAATCTGAGTAGCCCTGTTTAGGTCACCGTTTGGCCCACTTCCGGAGGGTATTTTTTCATGAAAATTTGGGAACTCGAAGTCAATATACTGAACTTAAAATCTGAATTTTTTCGTTAAAAAAGAACCGCGTTTGCCTAGCGTCCCAGTCCCGCACATTTGGAACCCAGTCATTCAAGTCAGCCAAAAACCAATCTGAGTAGCCCTGTTTAGGTCACCGTTTGGCCCACTTCCGGAGAGTATTTTTTCATGAAAATTTGGGAACTCGAAGTCAATATACTGAACTTAAAATCTGAATTTTTTCGTTAAAAAAGAACCGCGTTTGCCTAGCGTCCCAGTCCCGCACATTTGGAACTCAGTCAGTGAATTCTGCCGAAAACCAATCTGAGTAGCCCTGTTTAGGTCTCCGTTTGACCCACTTCCGGAGGGATTTTTTTCATGAAAATTGGGGAACTCGAAGTCCATATGATGAACTTAAAATCTGAATTTTTTGGTTTAAAAAAAATATTGTTTGCCTAGTGTCCCAGTCCCGCACATTTGGAACTCAGTCAGTGAATTCTGCCGAAAACCAATCTGAGTAGCCCTGTTTAGGTCACCGTTTGACCCACTTCCGGAGGGATTTTTTTCATGAAAATTGGGGAACTCGAAGTCCATATGATGAACTTAAAATCTGCATTTTTTGGTTTAAAAAAAATAGCGTCTGCCTAGCGGTCCAGTCGCGCACTTTTCCAACCCAGTCAGTCAAATCTGCCAGATTGGTTTTGGGCAGATTTGACTGACTGGGTTCCAAAAGTGCGCAACTGGAACACTATGCAGACGCAAATTTTTTTTAACGGAAAAATTCAGATTTTAAGTTCATGATATGGACTTCGAGTTCTCCAATTTTCACGAAAAAATATCCTCCGGAAGTGGGCCAAACGGTGACCTAAACAGGGCTACTCAGATTGGTTTTTGGCTGACTTGAATGACTGGGTTCCAAAAGTGCGCGACTGTAACGCTAGGCAAACAATATTTTTTTTAAACCAAAAAATGCAGATTTTAAGTTCATCATATGGACTTCGAGTTCCCAAATTTTCATGAAAAAATACCCTCCGGAAGTGGGCCAAACGGTGACCTAAACAGGGCTACTCAGATTGGTTTTCGGCAGAATTCACTGACTGAGTTCCAAATGTGCGGGACTGGGACGCTAGGCAAACGTGGTTCTTTTTTAACGAAAAAATTCAGATTTTAAGTTCAGTATATTGACTTCGAGTTCCCAAATTTTCATGAAAAAATACCCTCCGGAAGTGGGCCAAACGGTGACCTAAACAGGGCTACTCAGATTGGTTTTCGGCAGAATTCACTGACTGAGTTCCAAATGTGAGGGACTGGGACGCTAGGCAAACAATATTTTTTTTAAACCAAAATATGCAGATTTTAACTTCATGATATGGACTTCGAGTTCCCCAATTTTCATGAAAAAATACCCTCCGGAAGTGGGTCAAACGGTGACCTAAACAGGGCTACTCAGATTGGTTTTCGGCAGAATTCACTGACTGAGTTCCAAATGTGCGGGACTGGGACGCTAGGCAAACGCGGTTCTTTTTTAACGAAAAAATTCAGATTTTAAGTTCAGTATATTGACTTCGAGTTCCCAAATTTTCATGAAAAAATACCCTCCGGAAGTGGGCCAAACGGTGACCTAAATAGAGCTACTCAGATTGGTTTTCGGCAGAATTCACTGACTGAGTTCCAAATGTGCGGGACTGGGACGCTAGGCAAACACGGTTCTTTTTTAACGAAAAAATTCAGATTTTAAGTTCATCATATGGACTTCGAGTTCCCCAAATATCTTCCAAAAATTCCTTCGGGAAGTGGGGTAACCAATGCCCCAAACAGGGGTACTCAGCATCACTAAAACCTGTTCTTGCCAATAACTTTATACATTAGCATTCACCATTCTTATTCAACATCAAACCAACCACTCACCTATAACTTCCACATTCAAACTCAACCTGTTGTTGCCCATCACTTAAAACATCAACATTTTTCATTCTTATTCAACATCAAACCAACCATTCATTCACCTATAATCAACACATTTAACATGGGACAAAAAGAAATCCAACATGATCATTCCACATTCACATTTAACATTCGCTTCAACATCAACTATTTTAAACTCAACATTCAAAAAGAAACTTGGTAAAACTGATATTAACAATATAGATTGAAGTGAAATGCTGGAAACGTAGGTTGGTTTTGTTATTATCAACTATATTACCAAAAATGGCCTTTTGCATTTAGAATGGTGCAGGAGAAATGGGGTCACTTGGTGCAAAGGACCAATACATGATGGTTATATAGTCTAGATTGATAACTGGTATCAACTGTCTACTGGCTGATTGGTTTTCACATGGCTTAAATACATTGTTAAAGAGATGAGATTTTTATTGGTCCTTTATCATCTATTAAATGTCACCAAAGACCCCAAGTCATCCAAGTCAAACCAGAAACTTGTCTTCTGAATCCACCTGGAGGACCGAACTTGGAAGACTATTCCCACCATACACATGAAAAAGTAGCCCCTGAATAGAAAACAAATGAGATGATGCAGTGAGAGAAACAACAGCAAATACAGTCATACACCCACCCATCCCATGAAGTGAGACCCTCCTGCATTCACACATCCATACAAACCAATAGCAAATACAACATTACATCCAAGGACCACATGAAGAAAATGAATACACAGATCCTTTTTGAACAAGAAACAACACAACAATAATAATAACCTGGAGCATTTCATTTCACCTGACATCTTCACAAATCTTCACAAACTCAAAATGAGAATTACACATACCAAATTACAATGAAAGTTTATCACGGAGGGAAAAATGCTCCATCCCAAATATGCCCAATCCAACTTTTCCCCCTCTATTCTTATAAAAACTATACAACTATGAAGAACCAAATATCCCAAAAATATATCATTTCAAAACACCTTCAGGTATTAGATGATTCAACATGAGCATCAATACATCCTGCCACCAAACATGGACTGATTAGTATGATAATATAGTAATGTAAAGAAATCATTACTATGATAATAAATTCCCTACAGTGAGAATATCTTGTAGCATGTATCAGATGAAATACATTCACTAACTCTGCCTAGTATCGGCAAAATGAACACTGGTTTAAACAAAAATCACTGCCAATAATTGTGATATACTTGAATCAATTACTGGCAATGTACCATATCCTTGATGGCGGAGATGAGGGTTTTCTATTGCAGATCGTTCCGATTCCTCTGTTTTCTGCTAAAAAAAAAAAATAAAATCATGAAAATCAAGTTCAAATTAAAAGGAAAAATCAGCTTTTTTGCTCCTTTTTGTTTCTTGAAGGTATTGGGTCTTTCATTACCTCTTTCACATCATCCACTGATTTGTTCTTAATGTTGTTGTTGCTGTTGTCATTGTTATCACTCCATAGCTGAGCAGAGCTCATCCAGTTCATCTTATCTCTGCAATCCTTTTCAACTTTTGACCCTCCATCTTCCTCTATTTTACTCTGAATGGGCATGAATTCCTCCAATATAGGGGTAGCTTTTGCTGCAGCCAACGACCTGCATTGCTTCTCTTCTTCTTTCACAGTTTCAATGGCTGCAACAACACAAACAAACCCAACACACAAAAAAAAAAAAAGAAATAAAAAAAAGGCACCCCATTTATCAGAACCCAGCAAAAATCAAAACCCATATCTCAAAAAAAAAAAAAAAGAATCTTTCTTTTTTTTTTTTGAAAAACCAAGACCCACCATCGTTCATCAGAAGCATACAGAAAGGAAGCTCGCGTTTGAACGCGTCAATCTTCTTCCTTTCTTCTTCTAAGCATTTCAGGAAATCTTCAATCATCAATAACCCTCTTTGAACAATCTCCGATCATTGAAACTTCTCTAAGAAACTCACTAATCGTTTTGGGTGCATAAGAAGGCTTGAAATCCAAGCTCAGCTCAGAAAGAGAACCCATTTCTTCTCTCTTCTTTCAGATCTCTTTGTGACCGCAAAAGGTGATATGGAAGAACCTGATCGTTTCTTTTTTTTTTTTGGCCCCTTTCATTTCAACCATATTTGAGTCACAAGATATTAAAAAGAGTTCATACCTGAGATGAAAGACCTGATTCAGACCGGCAAGGGAGGGAGAGAGCTTCGCTGGGAGAGGGTTTCGTCGCTTTCAGACAGAGAGAAGCAGCGAGGGAATCGTCGTCGTGAGAGACAGAGAGCAGGCGGTGGTCGTCTCTGCCGCGTCGTTGTCGTCCGACAGAGAGAGATGCGAGTTTGACTCAGGCGAACAAACTCAGGCGAGAGACAGAGGAGAGGAATCAGAAAGGGGGAAAACGAGAGATGGAGAGCTCTCCAGTCGATGCCGGTCGTCGTCGTCCGAAAGAGAGAGGCGATTTTGGAAGCAGGTCGTCGATGCTCTGTGGAATGAGAAATGAGAAAGGGAGAGAGACGAGAGACAGAGGAGAGTATTTCAGAAAGAGCGGGCGACATATTTTCATTTCGTTACTGTTTTCATTTCAAATTAGGCTAAGGCGTCAGGTCGGATCCGTTGGGCCATCGCACGCGTGCAGCTTGGGATAAAAGAGGCTGCAGCCTGTGTGATCCCCTCCCATATATATATATATATATATATATGTATATGTATATATATGTATATGTATATATATATGGGGCAAGGCTCTCTTAAGTTCAAGCTTAGAAAAAAATTTCGTAAGCTCATGTTTGTAGGGCCCACCTTTGGTCCATCCAAATGGACCAAACACATGACTTCCCTAAATTACAAATGTCTACAAACTTTCGGTTAGATCCGAATTTATTGGACCGTTAGATTGACTATGTATCAATTTAAAGCTTACATGTGAAGTTTAGTTCAATTTACTACCAATAGATGTGTGTCATCTATTGTTGGGTCATCCATTGCAATTGGATTGGAGAGTCAGACACAACGATAAATAGTATTGCTACTTCTTCATAGGAAGATGAGTAAATCCCGAGTCGCCAACTAGTGACCAAATTCTGAGTCACCAAACAGGGGACCAATTCCTGCCTCCTGAGTTGTCAAAAAGGGGGAATAAATCTTGAGTCGCCAAAAATAGGAACTCCTTTAATGAGATCAGTTATGGTCGCTAAGATGGGGAGTTACTGAACCCCAATCATCAAACAGGAGAGTGATCGCATTTTCTTATTTTTTTTTCTTTTTCTTTTTCTTCAATGGTCAATTACCTGGAGATTCTCTAGAATCTTTTGGAGTTTGGTTGAGTGCAGTTGCCAACGTTGGACAAAAGTAATGCAGTCAAGGGTTGCCAAATCTAATTGTAGTGAACCCTAAGAATACAAAATCTTATATATCACAAGGAGAAGAGTAGATTTTTCTTACCAATCAGTGCTCTAATCCACTATTCATCATCTTCTTGTATTGCATGTAATTTCTTGTAAAGAGATTTTGAAATTGAGTGGAAGGGAATGACTTCTCATCATTGTAAGTGCAGAAAATATACTCACAAGATCAGGAGGAGCCTTAGAGGACTTATCTAAATGACTAGAGAGAGTTGGCCGGTTTAGGGACCTGAAAGGGGAGAAGAAGAAGCAGTCAAAGGACCCTGGTTGTGGGCAGCGCAGGGCTCTCCGATGCCTGAGTTAGTGCAAGTTCGAGAAGAGAGGCCGAGGAACGTCTAGGGAGTTTTTGCATGTATGTGTGCATACCTGGTTTTGGGTGGTGGATCACCTTATATGAGAAAAGTTCCTCGATGCCTGTGAGTGGGCCTGATGATTTGACTGCTAGGGTCTCATCAGCCTATAGAGTAATTAATGAGGGTCCATCGTAGCCCACATTACATTTAATGAAGGTCCGATCAGCCCATACTGCATTGAATGCCAGTCACATTGGGCCTGATCTCGCCCTGATTTGTTGGCGGCTGAGGTCCCATCGGATAATTTCTTGGGCCATGTCCTGATAGGGCTGTAGCCGATGGATGTGGCCCTGTCAGGGATTTGATGATGATGGACAGCTGGGATGATGTATCTGTCCCGTCAGCGCGTGCTTACACTCCGCCACGTGTCCTTATATGGGACGTGGTTGTCAGGCCCTGCCTTGGTTGGATGGCTCGTGGCGCAGCCACGGTAGTTAAGGCAGAGGCGCACAGCCGAGACCGAAATAGAGATGCCATCATTGTTGCCGAAGTGAGACAGCTGGTTCTTATCGATATCGGCAAAAAGGGATGCCGAAACAGAAGTGGCGCAGGAACGAGCGGAATTCTGCATTACATAGAAACCAAAATCCTTTCTATTGAGGAAACTTTCTTTCTATTTCTGTAAGAAAACTGTGTCAACAGCTGCATGAAAAATAAAAAGAACTTTTTCTCCTTTTTGGAGAATCCTTTCATTGCACAAATGTGCCCTCATATTATGCCTATGTAATACGTCGGGAAAGAACTTATCTTTACATTGTTTGGCACAGTGCCACAAAGGAGAAGGTTTTCTACAAGCAAACTGCATATAAAGAGCTCATGAGATTCACTTTATAAGTGCGAGTCCATCAATGAGAGAGACGGATGGGTCATGGGGGAGCCAAAGAAACAAAAAATAAGAACAATCCCACCAAATCATCATAGCCATTGATTTAATAGTATTAAAATTCAACGGAATCTTAACCATATATTATTTTGAGAATTAATCCAACATTGAGTGAATGTCCAACAAGTGTAAAATTGAATCTGATGCGATATCATGAGATTAAAAGAATATAAAAAAAAGATGCACCGGCTATATGTGGGCATATGTGGGCCTAAGTCAGTCCCAAAATGCTGGGACGCACATGCAATCTACTCCGAAGAGAACATTTTCCTGCCTATAAATGAGAAAAAAAAAAAAAAGAGGAAGAAAAAATGAAACTACTTGACAATACAATACGCATCTTTTATCTGGTCTTAATCTCTTCAATGTGAAATTTCAGTATTAATTAAATATGGAAAAAAAAATTAAACGTGCATCTAAACCGTCACCAAAGGTAGGACCCCTAAACTTCTTGGGGTCCTACTTAAAATGGCACTTATGTGCAGGAGAAAATCTCCATTCCATTGTTTGTTGACCTTTTATCCTACTTTAACACTACAAAATATCCATCCCCACAAAAATATCCATATTTACCTTATCTTCCAAAGAATGGGATGGTCACCTCTGCACTTCGTTCCACACCAGTTGCCACTTCTATCCAACACTGTCAGAAATGAACTCTCTACATCTGCTGCTGATGGATCCTTCATTAAACCTCACCACCTCCAAATCCCTTTCAACCCTTCTTCCCAGACCCTTTTTCATCACTCCTCAATCCACCACCACCACCTTCACATTCAAATCTCCTCATCTCTTTTCCAACACTCTCACCAGCACCAGGAAATTTCTTCTTTTCAGAATTGGGTCTAAGCTCAGAACCTCTCAAGACAACAAAAACAAGCCCATTCCCAAAAAGATTACACTTCCTGATACTGCACCTTCAGTGTCAGAAGACAAAGGAATTCCCACCAAATTGAAGAAGAGAGATGGGGTTCCCCATTTGGGTCTCTTTAAAAAGTTGCCCAGAAAGGTTCTTGCAGTTCTCTCCAACCTCCCTTTGGCTATTGGAGAGATGTTCACCATTGCAGCCCTCATGGCATTGGGTATGTTGAATATCTGCTTTTTTATCTTCTTCTTTTTATTGGTTGATGTAGAAGGGAAAGATTATAGAAATTGGATTGGGTTCCCTTTTTTTATTCTAAGAAATATTATGGAACCAGTGTTTGAGAAAAAGGAAGGGCTATTGGCTTTTTTTTTTAAAGGGTGTTAAAGGTTATTCGCTCTTCCTGGAAAAATTGATTGCGTTGAGGAAACAAATGAGAAGGCATTAGCGATTTCTGACAACATAAAAAAATGGCGATTAGGAAATAGCTGATGTGGGTAGCTTTTAGAAACTTTTCTTTCTGCTAATTTCGGTATTTGGTTTTTCAAATTGGAGAAAACAGAGAAAGCATTTGTCTTTCTGAAGAAGATAGTTGTAATTTATAGTCACATGGAAGTGGGTTGCTTTTTGGATAACTTTTATGACCACTTTTGGAGCTGCTGTTTGAAAATTCACCATTTTTTTTTTTTAAAGAGGAATATGAGGTGGGATTTATGGAAAGAGCTTTATTTGGTTTTCTTTTTTATTTTTACCTTGAAATTCTTAAATGATTTAAAAAAAATAATTTGGGAAGAGTTCAAGTAAATGTTTCTGATGAATTTTGGAGAAATGAAAATTAAAAGAGACACCTTTCAAACTCCACATGGTACTTAGGTTCCTTTTTGTGTTTCTTTTTTTTTTTTCTGAAATTGAATGAGTGTCATGTGCAGAGAAGCCATTTACAGCAATTATATATATATATTTTTTTATTATGAGAGTTTCTAAGAAGAAAAATAGGATCTGACTAGTTTTTTAGGTTGAAACATCTTGTTTTTATACTCGTGGGAAGCTTTTGTGGTAGTATCCACTGGAAAAATACCATTGTAATCTTGGACAACTTATAACAAGGGTGGAGGACTAATAAAATATTTTATATGGGAAATTGTCTTCTAATCCCCAAGCTTCTAATGCCTTTTCTCTTTTTCATCCAATTTCTCGGACTAGATTCTCATGTTCATTGGAAGGAAATTTATGCAATATCTGTGTGCACGTGTGTATTACAGTCTTGTGATTGATGCGTCTCTTGAAGACAATTCAATTCCTTTTTAGTAGATTGATGTCCATTCTCATTTCAGTAGATTGATGATAGTGCTACCCTATTCTTTTATTTCCCTTTTTTCCGAAAGATGATGTAATTTTTATTAAAGAGAAATGAATTACAATGGAGACAGAGCCATGACCTATGATGCATAGATACGGAAAGGACATGCCATAGACACGGCAGGGACACGGATTTTACACTTAAAAAGTGAAGTATCGGATACGATATGACACAATACGTTGCCCATTTTGAAGTATCCGTGCATCATAGGCCATGACCAAAAGCAGTGTGGTTTAAAGCAGGCAATGACCACAAAAAAAAAACCATGAAGGAAAAATAATCCAGAGTACTTAGACTCATTAACGGGTTATAAATCAAACACCAAATCAGTGCACAAGACACTGGGTGCTGTTTCTTTGCTTGCAATGTGAGATGCAATTGATGAGAAAAATGATTTATTTTTTGTAATAATTGAATCCACAGGCACATTCATAGACCAGGGAGAGGCCCCGGATTTCTACTTCCAGAAATACCCAGAAGACAATCCAGTTCTTGGTGTTTTCACTTGGAGATGGGTTCTTGGCCTTGGCTTCGACCACATGTTCTCCTCACCTGTTTTCTTAGGAATGTTGGTTCTTCTTGCTGCGTCACTCATGGCCTGTACTTACACAACACAGATTCCTTTGGTCAAAGTTGCACGCAGGTCTGCTTTCTGTGCTAATCTAATGCCTTTTGAGTTTTGCCAGAAGTGAATGCGTGAAGCTGTTGTTTACATGTATTAATTGGTATATGCAGATGGTCTTTCTTGCATTCGGCTGAATCCATCTGCAAACAGGAATTTGCAGATTCTTTACCACGAGCATCAATTCAGGATTTGGGAGTCATACTGATGGGTGCAGGATATGAGGTGTGTGTACTTGGATGTTGTCACATGATTCTTGCATTCTTCAAGTATTTTGTTCCTGTTATCTAAAATGTTTTAGTTCTGTCTGAAGTGCTCACAACTGTCTGACGCATTCTAATGCTTCTTTTGGGACGGTTTGTAATTTTCATTTTTGAGTGGCATGTCCTTGTGAAATAAGTGTCCAAAGTGTACCTTTAGAAGCAACATTTTTCCATCTAGGTTAGAGGTGTTAAATTAATCATTAATTTATCTATGAAACCCTATTTTATTATCACTCTATTGTTTTCAGGCTCAATCTTGATTGCTGTTTATATGGAGTGTTCATATAATTGTTGTCTCATTAGTTTTTGGTTCTATACTGAAAGGTTTTCTTTAAAGGGTCATCACTATATGCCTTCAAAGGATTAGCTGGGCGATTTGCACCTATAGGAGTACATTTGTCGATGTTGCTGATCATGGGAGGAGCTACTCTTAGCGCTGCTGGAAGCTTCCGAGGCTCAGTGACTGTTCCACAAGGACTGAACTTCGTGGTGGGGGATGTGATGAGTCCAAGTGGCTTTCTTTCTACTCCCACAGAGGCTTTCAGTACTGAAGTTCATGTTAACAGATTCTACATGGATTATTATGATAGTGGGGAGGTATCCTTTGAAAAAAAATCAAATTATCTCTTTTTTTTTTTTCCTATGTATGCAATTCATGTTTAATTTATATCCTTAGATTCACTTTGTTCTTCTTTTTACCGATTAAACTGTTTAGGTTCTAAAGAATCTGTCCTTCCCTTCTTTTGTACATGTTCAGGTGTCACAGTTCCACACTGATCTTTCCCTATTTGACCTCGATGGAAAAGAAGTAATGAGGAAAACAATTAGTGTAAATGACCCATTGAGATATGGTGGAATTACAATATACCAGACGGACTGGAGTATCTCGGCTCTCCAAGTACTCAAGGATAATGAAGGTCCTTTCAATCTGGCCATGGCACCTTTAAAGCTGAATGGAGACAAGAAACTTTTTGGAACTTTCCTAGCAGTTGGAGATACTGATTCCACTAATCTGAAGGGAATGTAAGCATGTTCTTCTTATATATGTTTCATTTTATACCCATTGGCTCACGGTAATAACTGAGTGTTGATATACCTTTTTTGCCAAATTCAGATCCATGCTTGCTCGTGATCTGCAGTCAATTGTCCTGTACAATCAAGAGGGAAAATTTGTAGGAGTACGCAGACCGAGCTCACAGCTTCCAATAGAAATTGATGGGATGAAGATTGTAATTGAAGATGCAATTGGCAGTAGTGGCCTTGATATGAAGGTGCAAAATCAAATCTTTATTTATTAATGGCTGATTGTTATTTGCAAAAAGTTCTTTTAACTTTATATGATATATATATATATATTTTTTCTTTTCTCTGATCAGACCGACCCTGGTGTGCCAATCGTATATGCTGGATTTGGCGCTTTGATGCTCACTACTTGCATCAGTTATTTATCTCACTCACAGGTACGGCTCCAGACTGAGATGTTCTCATATTTTGGCTGAAATAATTTTTAGGATCTCCCAATCCTACTTGAATCTGCATTATGGTCCCATGACCCAACACTAGGTCTCGAATATATTTGAACTAGTGCAGAAGATTCTTTCTATTTTTTACCTGGCTAAATTATGAGTTTTAGTGCTTCATTGAATTATTTGAGCAGATAGCTTTTGTTTTTGTTTTTTTGTTTTGATCTCTTTCATTCTTTATTCAGCATCCTGCTTTTGGTGGTTGCCAGTCCTAGTTTATATATTAGATTTGTTTATAAGATATTTGGTGTTACATATTTAATTTGAGTCCATGTCACATTTTAGAAAGTTGTTCAGGAGTTTAAGTTGGATGTTATGAAATATTCTTCTATATTTTGGAAGTGATTATGTATTTTATTGTACCAGGTTTGTGTCATGGACTTGTGACATGGCCAGAGAGGGTTTGCTTATGTCTCTTGTGGACTTCTGTTTAATTTAATGCAATTTTGCTCAAAGTCTATGTGCTCTGTATTGTTTGATGATGACTTAAAGCATTTGCTTGGTGATGATCCAAAGTTCTGTCTAGGTGATGGCTCTTAGGTTTTGAGATGCTGGATTTGCATGGAATGCACATTTTTTTATTACCTAAGACCAGTTACATTTCCATTCAAAAAGCAGAATTGAAAAAGCCATTTCCTCCCCCTTTTTTCATCATAATTTGCATTTGAGAAGCCAAAACCAGACAAGGGTGAGACTTGAGAGGAACAGGAAATATACTAGAGGGGAAAATGGGAAACTAAACACCACTTATCTTTTGCATTGCCTGAAAATAAGGTATAGCCCTGTATCCTACTCTGTGAGAGAAACCCCAGGTACAGACTTTGGGGGCCTATTCTGGGTCACCAACCCATGGGATTACACGTATGGAATTGGGAGATAAAAAATTACCCGTGATATTGCTTAAGACCCTCTAATTCCTCTACTTTTGATGAACTCTTTGAAAATGCCCATCTGTTTGCAATTAATTTTTTAAGCATTTGAACTTGTTTTATATTTTCATGTTGGTATTGTTTTTATTACTTCTCTTAGGTCTGGGCCTTGCAAGATGGAAGCACTCTGGTTGTTGGAGGAAAGACTAATCGAGCTAAGCTTGAGTTCCCTCAGGAGATGAATCGCTTGCTCGATAAGGTCCCAGAAATTGTAGGTTCTGCAAACACTTCGTTCAACTTGATCAATCATCCAAGAACTGTAGATTCATCTCTACCCGAACAATCTGAAAGTGTTGGTGGCCAGTTGTAGGCGCACTGACATGCAAAGAGAGCCGAGTTACAGAGACGGTCAAACAGCTTTTGTTCTGAAGATTTTTGACCATAGAATCATCTGATTCTGCCTCCTTTCAACTCGATTCTGTTGACAGGGGTACAGTTATTATTTTTTCATCAACAGCAAAAGGAGAATGCCCTCGACAACCATAGGTTTTTAGGAAGTTGATGGATCACTTACATAAACATTGATGTTGTTCTTGCAGAGTATGTATATTGCAGTTATACCTCCATATGCTGATGTTACATGAATTCTTCTAAGTGGGTGAAGTGCCCATGTCACATAATATCAGATATTCACAGTAGTTGGGAAATTGTTTTCAGTTTTATCTAAATTTCAGATGGCATAAATTTGACATGTATTTTTGAGCTATGTATTTGATGAAGTTTGAGGGCAAGATGTCAGAATCAAGCCAAAGGCTCCTGGGCTGGGAGGGAGATACCTTGGTTATAAACAAAAAAAGTTTTCAGAATCACTCCAATGATTCTAAAAATAAGTGCCTAAAATAAGTGCCTATGTTGGTTTTTATTCTATATTATCTTTTGTACTTAGTGACCTTGAAAGAGAGAATTGAAATATAAATTAGATTTTACTGCACTTGTAACAGAAAAAAGTAAACCTTATCAAATTTGCAGCCCTGCACTAGGGTCTCAGTGAGGCCCAAATATGAATGGGCTTGGAGCAAGGTACACCCAAGTCATGCTTAGTCTCATTGCATGAATTAGGACAGGTGGCATGCCCCCCCACCCCCCCCCCCCGCCCCCACAACATCTCATTGCAAATTGCCTTCTAAAGGTAAAAGAAAATATTAAAGAGGGAATGGGACATGGGCCAAAAAAAAAAAAAAAAAAAAACAAAGATAGAAAAAAAAAAAAAAACCAAAGAGAAAGTTGGGACTTGGGAGGCAATTGGCTAGGGTTTAGTCAGTCGGTGTAGGTTATATCCTCCCCCAAAAATATAAACAATGGACCCAGTTACAGCCTCTGAACATCACTAAGGAAGAGACAAGGTGGAGCTTGAAAAGTGTTCTTAATAGAAACTGTTTTGCCTTGCCTTAAAAAAGAGACTCATTGAACAAGAGGACTTAAATGGACATTGCTAGTGCTTCATCTGAGGCTTTGAAATACAAAAGAATAAAAACCAGTGAAGGGCTTGATTGTTTGCATAGTATTAAATTCCGAGGAAGTCTGAGCAATGCCTTTCTATAAAAGGAGATTAAATTAATAACAAATTGTACCTGAATCTATTTAGTCTACAACTATTTTAACATTTTCTTTTTTCATAGTCAATTTTTTTTTTCTTGTAACGTTAAATCTTCAATCTCAATTATGCTCAACTTACCATAAAGTACTTCCTATCTAAAACAGTTCATGGGAATACTTCTCTAACTCAAAATGATAAAGTTAATGAAAGTACTGGAAGGATAACTATGTACCCCGTTTACCTACTTCTGAGCCCCTTTCACAATTGGGTCTGTATTTGGGTCCATAGTTGTTGATCTGTTGGGATCAAGTTGGGTCCAAGTCCATTGTATCCATGCCGATTATCCCAATACCTGAATTGGGTGTACAAATTAAATATGAAGTTGACTTTAGGCTCACATGATTGTTTCAAACCCATAGTATCATATCCATGTGATAGAGGTGGATTGCATTAGGTAGGTTGACGGTCAACACAAAACTTTGTCACAAATCAAACATGAATCCTGAGAGACAAAATTCATGTGGCCAACCATAACATATTTGTGACAAGGCTTTGATGATAATGATTTTAGACTCACATGTTTAGTTCAAGCCCACAATTACATACCTATTGGGTAGTTGAGACAATGCTGGACTCCAAAGCTTAACCAGGTGTGTTTTTGATATATTACTAAACAGAACTAGTTGTAAAGCATAATAGGATGCCAACAAAATGGAGCTTGTGACGTAAATGCTAACATATTCCCATCATAAACAAGTGGACTGGTCTAGGAGACAGGCCCCCTACAGGCTAACCCAAGCTATAGTTTGCACTGCCCCAGGGTAAATCAGTCCAGTTGATTTGGTCTACCATAGATAGTTTAGAGTACAAGAATCAGATCCATTAGGTGTTCCCAATCACACAATTAACCAAGAATGGATATGTTTTAATCAAAGCCCCTGAATTCTTCCAACAGGTTGGTGGGTGGATGTGGAGGTTGGATTTGGGTTGGTTGTCTGTTGAGTGAGGAGCATGTATGGACCCAATTTGACCTGACCCATATGTTAATCAAGTTTGAAAATGTCAACCCAAATCTGTAACAGTAAGCACCAGGTTGGTTCAGGTACAGCAAGTTATCATTTTAAGATAAATTAGAGGTCTACCTCATCTGTGCACTTTGGTTTTTAAATCTTTTTCAGCCTTCAACAACTTGCATTCGACGAATTTAGTGGAAATTAGTTGAGACATTGACTTGTGTTGGGCTCCTTTTATAATAGTGAGTTATATAACAAGCAATTCAAGATTTGTGAATTCAAAAGAATCCATTGGTTGGCATCCTTGTTTATATATTGGAGGTTAATTTTTTGGTCAATCCTCAACCTTCACTGGTTAGAGGATTGAAGTCAAAATTCAAATATTAAGTCTTTTGACACCTCATGAAGGAAGCAGTTGGATTAAATCCATGTTTTTAAACTGAAAAAAAAAAAAAAGAAGAAGGCATGAGGTCTTTTTTCCTTTTTATATAAACATGATCAAGTTCAGATTAGTGTCACAAATCTTATTCTCAGGATTTTATCATAAGATAGTATCAGAATTCTTCGAAACTGAGCGAGTTTCTCTTGATTTTATCATAAAATTATTGTGGGAAACAGGAGCTATTTTAAAAACTAAAAAAAAAAACACAGAAATTTTGAAGTTCTTCTGAATAATTCTTACTATTTCATGCCTTTCTTCACCCGGAAACCTCAAGATGTATTTATTTTTGCCGATATATTTTCGATATCACAGTACTATTAAGAAAATATCAATTTAGTTAGAAGTGATATTGTCACAACAATTTCCAAATTTTAGCAATATTTCTGACACCAGTTTGGAATAATTAGGATCTAGTGTTAACTGAGTTGACATGCGACTCGCTCGAGTTTAACCCCATAAATTTTATTAACAGTGTTAGAGATTATGATCTGATCTATTAAGAGTTTGTTAGAATGTTAGTGATGTTATGATATTACCAGATAATCTTTATCTTCAGGATAAAGTATAAATGTAGATATTTTTATTTCATAAAACTTATGGTGAAATTATCAAAACATGGTGATTATTGAAATTCTATAAACAGGACTAAACGTGCAAACCTCTTTTGCTGGATTGACATGTTTTCAAGTTGGAAAGGACAGCCAAACCACACAGTAGCTCAAAAAAAAAAAAAAAAAAAAAATCCTCCATTAACGTGGAGACACAGGCCAAACACCAACAATCACCACTTTGTCAACACAATCCAAAAATTAGAAATAGTGATGGGTACGTCTGTTAAAGGCTAATAAGCCTCTAGATCGAAATGGGCCTATGAAGTGGAATGGGTTCCCTTTTCTGTCCTCTTCCTATTTTAGCTATTTTGTAAGATAGGCTTAGAGCAGAGATTAATGGAAGCTGATTGTAACACCCCAATCCCACATCGGATATGCGCGGCACCCGGATCCTGGCTGTAAGTCCGGACCTCCGCCTATTGCAGGACGCCTGGGGGCTAGCCTAGAAACAAAATCGTGCGGGCCTAAGGCCCAAAGCGGACAATATCATACTGGTGTGATGGGTCTGTGACAAAATGGTATATATCATAGGTGTAGACGGCTCCTGTCCGAGTGGGGCAGATCCTGGCTATAAGTCCGGACCTCCGCCTATTGCACAGCATGAGGCCTTTTAAAACTACTCATCAAGAAGACTAGTTCCAAGCTAATCAATGTCACATGCATACCGTGTAAGCTTACCACCGCCCCCCGCGCCGCCCCCCCCCCCCCCCCCCCCCCCCCATGCAACGGTTATGCACTAAACAAATATCCTCTGTGAACCAGATAATGCCTACTCAGAGATAGCTTTCAAACAGCATGATGTCAACAAGTCAAAACTGCAGAGACAGACTAAACAAAACTAGTAAATCACTACAGGAAAGAGGTTGGTTTTCTTTGACTTTATGATTTAATTGTAAAGCAATCTCTTGATTGATTAACATTAATAAACCAGGGTGGGGTAGGTTGTTGACGATAGTGGGAGAGAAGGAATGTAGCAAGGTTGGTGAACAAGGCTTATGATGTAGGAAAGAAAAAGGATAATGATTTACGCAACCCCAAACCCATAAGAAAGGCCAAGAAAAGAAGAGCCTAATGCAATTGTAAGAAATAAGATTAGGAAGTGAGGTTTTTCAGGTTCTGGGTATGGAGAAGTTGGTTGATAGAAGCTGGGATGAATCCAAGAAGATGTGGGTTATAGCAGGGCCTGCTATTCTGACGTCTGTATTCCAGTTCTCTATTGGCTTTGTGACTGTAGTCTTTGTTGGCCATTTGGGAAATGTAGAGCTTGCAGCTGTTTCCATTGCTCAGAATGTGATTGAAGGCTTTGCATATGGAATTATGGTATGTATAACTCACACTGGGATCATTTCTATCTTTGTTCTTCATGTTCTTTCTCAGAATCTTGAGCACTACATCTACAAGACTATAATTATTTATGTTCTTTATGGACTTGATTGTTTGCATAGTAATAAATTCCTGAGCAACACCTTTCTATTGAAGGGGTTTAAATTAGAAAATTTTGTACTTGAATCTATTGGTCTAAAACTACTTTAACATCCTCTTTTTTCAGACTCAATTTTTTTTGTTTTTGGTGTATCTTTGAATCCTCAACCTCAATAATGCTCAACTTACCATAGAGTAGTTTTGCCTTACACTGACTGAATGGTTTTAATCAGTGAAGCCTCTCATAAATTACTTCCAATCTCAAACAATTCATGGGAATACTTCTCTAACTCAAAACGATCAAATGATCAATGAAAGTACTGGAAGGATCACCATGTACTCCGTTTACCCACTGCGTCAAGATCTCGATCCAAAAGACTTGAATATGGCCCCTTTCACTATTGGGTCTGTATTTGGGTACATAGTTGCATGTTGACTATTTGGGTCAGTTCTTGACCTGTTGGGATCAAGTTGGGTCCAGGTCCATTCTATCCATGCTGATATCCCAATATCTGAATTGGGTGTACAAATTAAATATGTAGTTGCCTTTAGGTTCACATGTTTGGTTCAAGCATGTCTACATGTTCATGGGATAATGGTGGATTGCATTAGGTAGGTTGACAGCCAGCATAAAATTTTATCATAAATCAAACATGAATTCTGAGAGATAAAATCAACCCCTACATAGTTGATACATGGCTTTGATAATGATGATGATTTTAGGCTCACATGTTTGGTTCAAGCCCACAATTACGTACCTGTTGGGTAGTTGAGACAGTGCTGGACTCCAAAGCTTAACCAGGTGTGTTTTTGGGTCTAGACTGGACCCAACTCTCAAACCCGACCCTTACACCCATAGAAAAGGATGTATTACAGATTTGCATTTATGATTTATGATTAAATAATTGCAGTGATTTGACCCATTACTAAACAGAACTAGTTGTAAAGCATAATAATGGAACTTGTGACGTAAATGCTAACATATTCTCATCATAAACAAGTGGACTGGTCTAGGAGGCAGGACCCCTACAGGCTAACCCAAGCTGTAGTTTGCACTGCCCCAGGGTAAATAAGCCCAGTTGATTTTGTCTACCATAGATAGTTTTGAGTACAAGAATCAGATCCATTAGGTGTTCCCAATCACACAATTAACCAAGATGGATATGTTTTAATCAAAGCCCCTGAATTCTTCTGACAGGTTGGTAGGTTGATGATGTGGAGGTTGGATTTGGGTTGGTTGTCTGTTGAGTAGCATGTATGGAACCAGTTTGGACCTGACCCATATATTCATCAGGTTGAAAAAAGGTAAACCCAAATCTGTAACTGTGAGCAGCAGGTTGGTTCAGGTACTGCCAACCATATAGCTCCCATTAATTCCCATCAACTGAAAGTGATCCTTTTCTTTTGTCACTTTCAGATAAATTAGAGGTCTACATCATCAGTGAACTTATGTTTTTAAATCCTTTTCAACTTTCAACAACTTGCACAACTTGCATTCACCGAATTTAGTAGGAATTATTAGTTGAGACATTGACTTGTGTAGCTCTTTATATAATGGTGAGTTATATAACAAGTAATTTAAAAATTGTGAATTCAAAAGAATCAATTATTGGTTGGCGTCCTTGTTTTTTTTATATTGAAGGTTAATTTCTTGTTCAATCCTCAAACCTCACTGATTAGATCAGGATTGGCATTGAACTCAAAATTCAAATATTAGTCTTTTGACATCTCATGAATATTGAAGCTGTTAGATTAAATCCATGTGTTTAGACTGAAAAGGATATAGGCATGGGGTCTTTTTTTTTATTCAAACATCAGAATTCTTGAAGAAAATAGCAACTATTTTAAAAATGAAAAAGATACAGAAATTGTGAAGAGATTCTGAATAATTCTCACTAATTCTTGCCCTTCTGTACCCAGAAATTTCAGGATGTTTTTTTTATTTTTTCCGATATATTTTCGATATCACAGTACTATTAAGAAAGTATCAATTTAGTAAGAAGTGATATTATCTCAATAATTTTAAAATTTCAGCAATATTTCTGACGCCAGTCTGGAATAATTATGATACGTACCTATTAGATAATTAATAGTCTTTTGTCTGTATTTTATATTTTATTAGAATATTTTATTTAGGAATTAGTTTTATTAGGATTCTTAATTATATTTAAAATAGTATTGTCCTGATTGTATGTAAATATGCTTTACATATGTGGAAGAGTGGAGAGATAGTGGCTACTAGAGTAGTGGTTTTTAGTGGTAGAATTATTTTAGGATTGTAGTGGTTTTAACAATTATGAAATATCTATAAATATTTATAGATGCCATATGGTTGAATATATGAATGAAGTACAATTTTAAAGGAACAAGGCTTTGCTCTTGTCTTTATTGTCTTTAGGAGGTCTCTGTCCCCTTTGAAGTGGACTCTCTCTTTCCCATTCTAATTTTTGTTTTATTTTTATCTTATTATGTAAAAGGGTACGTATCAGTTGGTATTAGAGCAGTCAATCCTTCCAATGGTTACACCTATGGATATTTTGCAGTTAATACATGATGATATAAGAAAATGCATGTTAGATCACCACTCCTTAATTAAATAATATTATAATGCTACATATTTTCATTTAAATCCATTTACACCAATACATTTTCAACACACACGGATTGAACAAATATAAGTTTGCCAAAACTCAAAACCCATTCACAAAATGCATCTTTCTTATGTCATAGCCCGCACTATGGGTATTTTAGTCCAAAAATGCTATAAATGCAGTTATGGGGAAATATTTAAACTTTGGGAAGGGGAAGGAAAAATACATCTCTAGAGGTAAGCTATAGGAAAAAAACTCATAATACAATGTTAAACAAGTGCTAGAGAGTGTTGAACCGCTGATTGCATATCTCTCTCTCTCCATAAATAATGGCAATTGCTAGTTATTTCTCTCCATAAATAATGGCAATTGCTAGTTATTTTATTATTTAGCATTGATTTATATTAATTTTTATTGATAATTAAAAAATGTTTAGCTTATATTTAAGATTGTACTAAATCCTGCTCCGCCTGGACATGCCCAAGACGAAATTTGACTTAGGCACGTTCAATTTAGGACATGAATTGGACAACATCAGCCCGCCCAATATTAAGGACGACGGGAGTGACAGGCCCGGCCCCGCCCTCACGAAACATGCTGGAGTTCGATTTTCTCGGGAGTGGAGTTTCTGATAATCAAGTTGACTGCATTGGATCCCTCGTCCTATTTGCACAACCATTGCCTCTGTGGGCCACCTCATCAGCCATGTAAAGCCAATGGCAATTGATTTGTTCAGCTGATTATCTTAACAACTCTTAACATCCTAACAAACTTCTCTAACAAAAACTGAAAAACATCCTGTCAACCACCACAAAGAAAGCCCACTGATAGATAGATAGCAATCAAACAGCATGATGTCAACGTGTCAAAACTGCAGAGACAGCTGACTAAAAAAAGCCAGTAAATCACTACAGCAAGAAGAGGTTGGCTTTCTTTGACTTTATGATTTGCTAAAGCAGTGTGGGGTAGGGTGTTGACAATAGTGGGAGAGAAGGAATGTAGCAAGGGTTGGTGAACAAAGCTTATGATGTAGGAAATAAAAAAGATAATGATTAACGCAACTCCAAACCCACAAGGAAAGGCAAGAGAAGAGCCTGATGCAAATATTGTAGGGAATAAGATAGGAAGAGAGGTTTTTCAGGTTATGGGTATGGAGAAATTGGTTGATAGAAGCTGGGATGAATCCAAGAAGATGTGGGTTATAGCAGGGCCTGCTATTCTGACGTCAGTGTTGCAGTTCTCTATTGACTTTGTAACTGTAGTTTTGTTGGGCATTTGGGAAATGTAGAGCTTGCAGCTGTTTCCATTGCTCAGAATGTGATTGAAGGATTTGCATATGGAATTATGGTACGTCTAAGTACCACTAGGATCATTTCTATCTTTGTTCTTTATGGGGATTTTTTTTTTTTTTTTTTCAGAATCTTTCTTGAGCACTACATCTACAATTATAATTGGAAGCATTTTCCTTGAGTTTTTTTTTTTTTGTAGTTGCTAAGCTTGTAGTTCAAATAGATTTCTAACTTCCTGATTCCTTCCAGAGATACCTATTCATGCAGTTTGCTTTTCCATTAGTTGTTCATTCAATTCATAGAACTGATAACCCACCTGGGAGTTGGTGGAGTGGCATTAGACGTGGGTTTGCTCCCAGCATCTTGTGTTAAAAAACAACCCAGATTTGAACGGTGTGTGATGTGTGGGTTGAGCGAGCGCCACCCGAGGATTAGTCTTGTTGGGTCAAAGACCTCACAAGTACCCACGTCATAAAGAAAAACCATAGAACTGATATGCTTAAGCTTCCCTGCTGAATTCATTCATAACATCAATCCACATTAGAGGGCAAACACAATAATATAGGTATTCCGTCTTGGATGCTATAGATTGAGGATTCATGAAAATTGACAAAAATAAATAATATAGAAATAGTGAATTGGACTGAATAAGAAAAAAAAAGAGGTGAATTTCACATACAGAAACACAATAACCCATTCAGACTTCTTGCAAGCCATTCGAGTATATAGCCGCAAGTAGTGACTGTAGATCAGGTCACTAAATGTGTCCTCTTTCAGTTTTCAATTATTAGCTGATCTTACTCCCTTCTGTTCTAATTCTATGCAGCTAGGAATGGGAAGCGCCCTTGAGACACTCTGTGGTCAAGCCGTTGGTGCTGGACAAATTCATATGCTTGGAATTTATATGCAAAGATCATGGATCATAACTGGAGTCACAGCAATGGTCCTGACACCTGTTTACATATTCACTTCACCAATCTTGAAAATCCTTCACCAGGCCAATGATATATCGGATGTTGCCGGAAGGTATTGCATATGGGTAATTCCACAATTGTTTGCATATGCAATAAACTTCCCAATACAAAAATTCTTCCAATCTCAGAGCAGAGTCTGGGTCATGGCTGCAATCTCAGGTGTTGTCTTGGCATTTCATGTTCTATTAAATTGGCTTCTAGTTACCAAACTTGAACATGGCTTAGCTGGAGCTGCGATAGCTGGGAACATTTCATGGTGGGTTATAAATCTGGCCCAGCTTGCGTATCTGGTATCAGGGTATTTCCCTGATGCATGGACAGGCTTCTCCTTCCTGGCGTTTCAATCTTTGGCCGCCTTTCTGAAACTTTCCCTTGCATCTGCCGTAATGTTATGGTTAGTTATCAGATCCATAACTGAAACAACAGACTTACTGTCTGCATATCAATTTCCATGTTGCTTACATGTATCTAGATACCTTTATTACAGCTTGGAGCTTTGGTACATTACTGCAGTGATACTTCTCGTAGGTTGCTTAAAACAAAACACAGAAATTGCGGTTGATGCGGTATCAATCTGGTGAGCAACCTATACACTATGTTCAATCATCTGTATTTTGCATTTGACGCTCCCATTTTCTAATATGCTTCTTTCTCTATCTGGCAGCATGAACTTGGAATTGTGGACATTGATGATTGCTCTGGGCTTCCATACGGCTGTCAGGTATGGAATCTCTCTTCTGCAGCAGTCCCATAAGATACTGAACCATTTCCATTTAAGTTGAACTGTGTTTCCATCCTACTTCACATTTCCAAATTTCCTGCAGCGTGCGGGTCTCAAATGAGCTTGGAGCAGGACGTCCAAAAGCCGCAAAGTTATCAGTAGCAGTTGCGGTTACTGCATCGGCCTTGCTTGGGGTTCTTTTTATGGTTATGGTTCTCATCACACAGAGTGACTTTCCCAAGCTGTTCACAGAAAAACCTGTAGTTGTGAGAGAAACATCCAAGCTTGGGTATCTTCTGGCAGCTACAATTTTCCTGAACAGCATTCAACCTGTTCTGCATGGTACATTTTCTTGTATGACAGCATTTAAAACCAAGTATCACAGAGGAACTCCTAATACCAAGGGCGAGTCAGTAATTAATGGAATCCTGATTTGCTCATTCTCTTTCAGAGGAGGTTGTTTGGTGATCTATGCCATCAATCTGATAGGCCCCACTTTGTACAAGGAACTTGCCAAAGTTTTCCAGAAGGAATGATCCTAGGATGCCAAACTTTGGCATTTTCTTTGCAATCTGATAAGTTCTCAACTGTCCATTTGCATGCTAAACATTGGATGGTAAGGCCATCCAATGTGCAATAAATTTTGGGACATCTTCATCCAACAGATCCCATCAGATCATCCGTATACAAACTGATGCTGGGGCCCAATAACTTCTTTGATGATGAAATAACAATATTTGACTACTCCCTTGATCCTGCAGGTGTAGCAATAGGAGCAGGTTGGCAGTCTTTAGTTGCATTCATTAATACAGGATGCTACTATCTTTTTGGCTTGCCCATTGGCGCCCTACTTGGTTACAAGTTCAAGCTTAATGCAGCTGTAAGTACCCAACTAACTATTCAAAGCTACAATCAACAAATCAAGTATTAATTATGACCTTTAATGATCATACAGGGAATCTGGTCTGGAATGTTAGCAGGGACACTGTTGCAAACAGTTGTTTTGTTGGTGATGACACTCAGAACTAATTGGGAGAAAGAGGTGACACCCCAAAAAACCACACACTACTTTGTGATTATATTGGTTTAATAAATCAGCCAAATTCAAGTTGACTGGCCTGAGTTGACTTGGACTAAACACCTGCTGAGTCAAGTCACCCCCAAGTGTTAGAGAACCACATTTGAGTTGAAAGTGTTTAAACTTTAAACACTTCGGCTTAAATTAGACAGCTTAAAATTTTCTAAAATAAACAAGTACACTACTTGAGATTGAAAGAAAAATACATAGAAATAGAGGGTAACGAAAATCCTCATATCAAAGGGAAGAGAGATGGAAAATGGAAATAACCCGTAGGCTGTTTGTTTCCATGGAATTCTAAGGCATCACATTTCATTAAGTGGTTAAAAATGAAGAATCAAAGGTGAACATCCAAAAATGACCATAAATAACCTCCCCATTAATGAAATTGAATCAAGGTAAGATGGGAAATAAATATGCAGCCATCACCCAAGCAATTCAAATCTTAGGAAACTCAAGGTCCTATCTACATGCTTCCTTATATCCTTCACCCCTCGCCTCTTTAATAATCCATAGTTGGAGCTCATTTGACATGATTCTTGTGTATTCAATGCAAACAAATAGACTCTTACAGAACTCACAGTAACTAACAAAGGAAGGCCTAAATGTTTACTGTTTGTTCCAATGTAAAAAACAACCTTTTCCCCAATTGATGGCTTGGATTACAAGTGGAGCCCACCGCTCCTTAGAACTTAGCACTTTTAAACATCAGACCAAGATCTGAATGGTCTATCTATATTACATGGTTTGCAAGTCATTTTACAACTCTTTACACTCTGTACAGAGAGGTTTGAGTCCTCAAACTATTGGGTTTGGAGATGTGAAGCATCATGCCTGCTTCACAACATTTATTATGTTATCTTTCTCAATTATGGAAAATATAGCATGTATTGGATTAACCTGCAGGCCTTGCAAGCAAAGGAGCGTGTCAGGACATGGGGTGGACCATCAGAGCCTCAACAAACTTGAAGTGAGTGCTGAAAGAAAATGATCTCTAAAAACGGAGAGGAAGGACTGCAAAAATGAACCTGCAACAAGAGTGCAAAGTAGAAGAATGTAACTAATTTTTCTAGGATAGGAAAGTTTTGCCAGTGAAGGGGTAAAATTACAAATAACTACAGTTCTGTTGCTTAAAAGGGAGGAGTTGATTGATTTCCAACTTAAAAAGCTCATTGCACTTGAAGCTTCAAAAAAATGTAAAGTAACATTTTCTTTTCAACACTCATCAACACAATAATATTCCCCACCTTCTGTCCCAAGAATGATCAATAAAATCTGACAGTTCATTACAAATAACTACAAAATGTAAAGCTCATTACAAATAACTACAGTTCTGTTACTTAAAAGGGAGGAGTTGATTGATTTCCAACTTAAAAAGCTCATTGCACTTGAAGCTTCAAAAAAAATGTAAAGTAACATTTTCTTTTCAACACTCATCAACACAATAATATTCCCCCACCTTCTGTCCCAAGAATGATCAATAAAATCTGACAATGAAAAGATCATTGCACGACACCTCTGGGCACTAAGACTTACTGTGGAGAGTGGAAAACCAAAGAGGCAATCTCATCCTCTAATGCCAATGTCTTGTTTCCGACATCATCCATCTTCGGAATTTTACAAAAGAAAACTCTGCCCTTGAGAACACATTTGAGTAAAGAAAGAAAGCAGATTGCATATTGTAGGAGTAAAAGATGAAACTCTTTCAGATTGTAGATTTTAAAATACGACTCTTTTTCCTTCTAAACATGGTAGTCAAGGGACTACAAAGCTGAAGTGGTCCACCTCAAAGGATAGTTAAGTTAATGAATGGCTCTAGCAAAAGCAAACTGAACATCTGTATTCTGTAGTGAGAGATCACAAAACTTGCCCTCGATTGTGTAGCCACCTGTTTGTTGACCTAATCCCCATAATTAATAAGGTTGCATTCAATCATTCAAGCAAGAAGAAAATGCACAAACCAGCAATGAGATGGCATCAACATGAAATTATAAACATGAGAGAGGCTACAATCAGAGGGTAAACAGGTAAAACACCTGATAGCTCAAGGTTCCAAGAGACCTTCTGCCAACTTCTATCCCAAGTTTCTCTCCACACAATTTCAGAAAATCCCAGCAATGATATACTATATGTTTCAAATGTTTTTGGGCCTTATTACATGGCTTACACCAACAAATTGTTTCCTGACTTAAAAAAAAAAATGATAAAAATTTACATAATAAAATAGACCCGCATACATGAAGCAGAAAATCCTCACTAATATCATTAAAGAAATAGAAACCTCCTCCTAGCTAGGCAGTACTGCCATAATTAGAACACTCTTTCTACTTGCACAAAACCCCTGCACATGGTTGGGACATCCCTGTATGGGTTAAGGGCTTAAAGCACTAATAACCAAAACGTCTGGCCCCAGAATAAAAGTATCCCACTAATGGGCCAAATCTCCATATATCATACAGCTTCATCAACGTCATCATGAATACTAGCACCATTTTGAGCAGTAGACGCGGGCTTGTCATTTTCCTTTTCATGAAATATTGTGAACATACACCTGAGAGCAAATATTAATACCATTGGGGCTTGTCATTTTCCTTTTCATGAAATATTGTGAACATACACCTCAGAACAAATATTAATGCCATCATAAATGAACCTTCATTAAGCATGAATGTGAAGTTCTGAAAAGAAAATTAGCATGTGAGATACAAAGCATACCTTCAACGGAAACTGCTTGCATTTGCTAATTTTACTTTGGTCGACTTGAGATTCTAAGTATTATGAAGTCGACATATGCAAGCAGGCAATGGCTCACCTTCAACCATTGTGCCACTTTCAACTCCGGACATCTCATGATTGGAACTCATGAACTTCAAACTCATCTGTCACCTGCATCGAATGCAGGCAATCAGCTACTGGTGGAAATATATGCTAAAATAAAGTAAGATGATTGGCATATAAAAATGAATAACTATTTATTTTTTTTTAAAGAAAAATGTTATGGACCTAACCAATACGGCAAAAGCCCCAAGACCGAGGGAATGCGTCAAATCAAGTCTTATAACTATTTAGGATCGTCACAGACCACCAAGCTTTCGCAACCAATGTCCTCAGCATCTCTCACTCTCGCGGCAGGTAGCCCTTTTCCATCTTGGGACGGCTCACACTTTGCTCCAGGTAGCCCTCTCCGCGGAGGCTTTCACTCTAGCGGTAGGTAGCCATTTTCTTGATTTTTTTTAGATGGCTCTCACTCTACTCCAGGTAGCCCTTTCCGTGACTCGAACTCGAGACATGGAAGTCGGCTCTAATACCAAATGTCAGACATAACCAATATGCCAAAAGCAATAGGACTGATGGAATGCGCCAAATCAAGTCTTATAACTATTTAGGACCGTAACAAAAAACTTCTAATTTGTCGCGAAACTGCTTGAAGTCTATTTTGGTGTATACATAATTCCAGAGATACTCAACTGCCTGTACAGTGAAACCTGACTTGAGCAAAAGCCTGTCGAATAAAAGACAAATGGACTGGCCTCTAGAAATGCTGAAATAAGTGACCATGCCCAAGGATGTAGTGATAATCGAGAAGCTTGATTTCAGACTGCAGATTCCAACTCTGGCCAGAAGTGTTTTTTTCCCATTTTTCCATATACTTGGGAGTTGTCTATTCTACCATCCCAATGCACCTTTTTGAAAAATTCTCTCATCTCTAGAAAAACAGGTACTTCAATTCAAATGAATTTGATTTCAATCAACTTTTGACCAAAGCCCAAGCAAAATGCAATATGTGCGAGTTTGAGCATCTTGTTTGACATTGTTACTTCACATTGACATTGTTACTTCACATTGACTGCTTATATTAGATTCAGACATGTCATAGGTGTTTGGTAGCCCTTCAGCATTCGAGATCTCCACTTTCTTATGGAAGTTGTCTGCAGGAAAAAGATTCCTGACATACATTTCATCAGAAAAGTTTGAAATCTGCTTTGTGTCCCTGCATCTGATGTAACCTCGTATCTGTGTATTATATATCACAAAATTTGGGTTGGCTCCTCTTTCAATCATTTCATCCAGAAGCTTCTCTGATTCTTCCACTTCACCTTTTTTACATGATGCGTTTATCAATATAGAATATGTGACAACTGAAGGAGAAAGCCCTTGCTCTACCATCTTGTTCCTTAACTTAAAGGCTTCGCTGGTATTACTGGCTTTGCAATATCCATCAATCAGTGTGTTAAATGTGATGACATTGGGAGCCAACCCCTTTGACTGCAGCTTATCAAAAAGCCTAACTGCCCTATCTAAATTTCCAGATTTGCACAGCCCATTGATGAGGGCATTGTAAATAGCAATATTTGGAATGAGACCCCTTTTCAGCATCTCATCCCTGAACTCAAACGCTCCATTCACATTGCCAGCAGTTGAGCAGCCATGTATGAGAGTGCAGTATGTAAAATTATCTGGAACAAAGCCTGTCAGCAACAGATCCGAGAAATATATTCTTGCATCTTCTACTCTGCCGGACTTGCAAAGTCCGCCAATGACAATATTGTGTATGATGTTGTTGGGCACAAGACATCCATCAGTTGCACTTATATCAAAGGATTCTGCAACCTTCTTTGTATCAAGACAGTTTACACCATTCTCAGCAGCAACTCTGTCAGAGCATTCATGGCCTCGAAAGAGATCAACATCCACCATTTTCTGCAACAAAATATTTGCTTCATCCAGCTTACCAAGCCTATAAAGGCTACTTATCAGAGTGCTGCATATGATTACATTTGGAGTTAAACCCATTTCAGTCATTTCAAAATAGACACTAATAGCTTTATCCAATCTCCCTTCTTTGCACCAACCATAAATGAGAGCTCCACATGTAACAATGTTCGGTGTCAGTCCCTTCACCTGCATGTCAACCAAAAGATCATTCACCCTGCTGCATTTTCCTGAAATAAAAAGTCCCCTAATAAGAGAATTGAACATTTCAATAGAAGATGGAACTCCTTCCTTTTCCATCTCATCTCTAACTTTAAAAGCTTTTTCAATATCACCTACTCTACAGTACCCATCACACAAGGTCCTATATGTCACACCATCAGGGAAACAGCCCCATTCTTTCATCTTACAGAAAATTTCCTCCGCTTCAACCAGTTTCTCCATCTTACACAACCCATTGATCATTGTATTAAAGGTGATTTGACTCTTGGTAAAGCCCCTGGGTAATATATTGTTCCACAACTTCAAAGCCCTCTCAAAATTCCCTGACTTGAAAAATCCATCAAGCAGAGTGCTACAACTTACTTCGTTAGGGGGCACACCTCTTTTTTGCATCAAGTACCACAGGCTCAAAGCATCATCAATAGTCCCTGCAAGACATAAACCTTTCAAAAGTGTATTGTAAGTTAAAACAGTTGGTTGGACCCCTTTCTGAAGCATCATATCACAAAGCTTGAATGCTTCATTTATACAGCCTTCCTTGCAATATCCATCAAGAAGAGTATTATAGCTATAGGAGTCCGGATTCAAATGCCAAACATCCATCTTCATTATCATCTGTTTTGCTTCTCTAGTTCTACCCAGCTTGCAGTAGCCATTAATCAAAGCATTGCATGTAAACAAATTTGTCTTCAGTCCTATATTCAACATCTCATCCCAAATCCTAACAGCATCATCCATCTTACCAACCCGACAGTACCCATTTATCAATGCACCATAAGTGACTTCATCTGGAACCAAACTCGCCTCCTTCATGTCCCGAAGCACCTTCTCAGCCTCATCAACCCTGCCAACTTTGCAGTACCCCTTAATTAACAAAGTATAAGTAACAACATTCTGCAGAATTCCCTTCTTACGCATCAACTCAAAGACTCCCACTGCAGCTTCCATCTCTCCCAAGCCACAATAACCATCAAGCAATGAATGATATGTCACAATGTTCGGTTCGAACCCCTTGGTTTCCATTTCCGCCACAATTACCAGCGCCCTCTGCATCTCCCCATCCTTGCAACAAGCATTCACCATTATTGTAAAAGTGAAAACATCAGGCCCAACCCCAACTCGAATCATCTGATCATAAACATGAAAAACAGTATGGAAATCACGATTACGAACGAAATTACTCAAAAGACTGTTGCAAGATCTCAAACTAGGCTTGAACCCAAACCCACCCATATTGTCAAACACATAGAGGGCATTCTTCAACAACCCCTTTTCCGCATACACCTTCAAAAGCATATCAAAAACAGTTGGGGAGAATGAGAATTCCTCAAAAACACCAACCAATTCATCAAAAACCATGGAAACAGACGAATTCTTACAACCCAAGACTTCAATCAATTCCTTCAAATAAAATCTTGCGTCATCGAACATCCGGCCCCGGGACAAGATGTGAACGATTCTGCAGTAAGATTTCCAATTGGGTCGAAAATCCTTCTGGGAAGACGCGATTTTGAAGAATTCGAGACATGGGTCTGGATTGCACTTGAGCTTTTCGAGGACGGAATCGAGGATGTCGTCGGAGAACTCGAATGGGAGCTGGCGGAGGGCGTTGGAGCGGCGAAGGATCAGAATTCGGCAGATTCTCTCGAGTAATTCGGATTTGGGAAGCTTGGATTCTTGCTTGAGTTTCCATTGCAGCGTTTGGGTGCTGTGAATTGAGTTTTTGAAGGGGATTTGTGGGGAGAATCGAAGGAGAAGAAAGGTTGAGGAGGATCTGAGCATTTGAGGGGGAGAGAGAGCTCTGATTCATGTGGATATGAAGAAGATATGATCGTTGGATCGGCTAGAATCATCAGCCATGGATGATCGAGTGATGGAGAAGAAGATGGGTTAGGGTTTTAGTTTGAAATATTGAAATGTGTGTTTTGGTAGGGAAATCAGAAACATGAAATTTCGAACTCGAGACAACGACACGAGGCTTTATCTTTGTTCCCAAATTGAAAAGCGCCCATTTGTTACGTAAAAGTCAAATACAACCTCTATTTTTACTTGCTAAAAAAGCTCTATTTTTCTATATAAAGTCACAAAATTTTTATATAGCCTCCATTTTACAACAAAAAAAGCTTCACTTTTTTTTACAAAGTAATTTTTTTATATCAAATAATTAAAAATAAAATATCATCATAAATTCATTATATTTTATTCTATCTTAATTTGATGCTTTATAACACTTTATTTTACTTGTAAAAATTGTCAAATGGGCCCTAAAGTTCGGTCATAGTTGTTGTTTCCATTTTGTTCAGGGAGAAACTGCTTGAGGAGAACTAGAATGCCCCCTAAGAATATCCGGACCCAATTTCAATTATTTAAGTCCTAATTTTGGTTCCAATTATATTCCATTTCGGCATATGTTTCAAACTTCCATTCATATGTATAGTTTAGTTTAAGTGATGTAAGTATGCATTTTTAGTATTAATAACTTTTTTTTTATTTTAAGTCTTCTTTTTTCTTCTTTTATTTTTATTTTTCAATCATATCTTTTCTTAGAGTAGAATACCAAAATTAATTGGAATGTCGAAACATTTCGATGAAACTGGAATGGAATTGTTAACCATGGGGTCAACTTGAATTTTACTCCATCCACGTCACACCCATGGTCACAAATATGGTTATGGGGAAATTATCATGTCCAGAAGATGTTGGCGTATTTTCAAATTTGGGGATTTCTTTAGATTTTACAAGATGTTGTAGAAAATAATAAATAAATTTAAAATGCTATTAAAATCATTTTTTCCAATTTTTTCTTACATTGTTTTCAGTTATGATGTATTTTAAAAATATTATGATATCCTGATGTCCTCATTGATATTTTGAATGTTTAAACCCTTATTTTATATTGCACTTTTAGAATATATCGAGCTGAGCCAGTTCAAAATTTAAATGGACCTAGCTCAACCCAAATTTGGGTTTTGGCTGGGTTGAGTCAATTGCCTACACCTCGACTGCATAATGAAGTGCAACCATGGGCCAAAAATATTTGGTACAACCTCATAAAAAATTTGAAAACTCTGCACCTCTTACATTAGTCACTTGACTCCCTTCAAAGAACTTTTTTCTTTTTCCACATTGTGCACCACCTAAGAAAACTTCCTGATCTGCTGCTGACTGTTGCCTTTTGTGCAGCCTACCTAGGGTTTTATGATTTATCACATTGCATGGAGATGGTAATGGTTAAGTGAGGTCAAAGGAGGGACCTACCTCTATTAAGGGCGAGTTTGGTAGTGATTTTCAGATGGGTACATTTTATAGACTATAATCTTAATTATTTTACTTGTGGAACTCTAAAAAGAATATTTAATTTCTTTTACATGTTCAGGTAGTAACTACTAAATCTGGAACAGATACCAAAGAGGGTTGTTGGCTGGCAAACCTGATCCAATTGTTATTCAGACATAAAATTCAGTCTCAGACCCAACTTCTCACCATGTCAGATTCTCCGGATAGTTGTAGTTTAAATCTCAGCAGATTGTTCAACAAAATTTGGGAAAGGCATCAAGTGGACCCAAACCAGGACTTATGCCTATGGAGCAAACCAGGCACATAATCCATCTAGTCCAAAATAAGAGCCATGCACAAACTATTTCCATTGGGTCCTCAAAAAATTGATTATCTGTTGGCATCCTCAGTTGGGGCTCAAATTAACTTTCAGAAAAATAAAAAAACATAACAGAAAACAAGAATGTATTATCTCCTATCTACAGTAGTTGCACGGCTAAAACTGAAACCTGTTAACCAGGTGCGTGGCCATATGCTAATCTGGCTCAGTGGTGTTCACCCTTCAAGCACAAGTGAGCCTTTTTTTGTATTTTTATTTTTTTGTGTTGGGGTGGGGTTCACCCTTCAAGCACAAGTGAGCCTTTTTTTTTTTTTTTTTTTTAATTTTTTTGTGTTGGGGTTGGGAGTAAAGAAGCATATGTGAGAGTTTGTTATTCAAAAACCATGTACATCCACCATTGAAATTTTTCTCATCAGTAAGCAATGCTTCTTGTCACACAGCAACAAAAGATTCCATTCATACTTCTAAAAGTTGGTGTTCCTTTAACGCACAACTGATATATTAAAAGCATAATTCTGAAAGTCAACAATTCTAATTCATCATCTTTTTTCTTTCTTCTGTTTTGGAATGGTAACTAAATTTTATCCATTCATTGTAACTCAATTCACATTTTATGAGTAAAGCCAGCATTTCTTTCAACTGCTATTGATATTTTTGTATACAGATAACCACCTAAAGTTCACCAATCTGAAAAGGACTGCATACTATAGAAGCTATACATATGAAGCAGATAACCAACACCAGTTGGGATCCACCAAGCCATCGAACAATTTTTTCTTAGGACAAATAAAAAAAAAAAAAAGGAAAAAAGGGAGTAAGAAAACTGCTCCGGGTTTATTGAAATTTCGATCAGGCATAGATTTAGGCTAACTGTAAAGCTTCTTTATGTTTGATGTCGAACAACTTGTTCAGGACGTCCTCAACTACCTGGTTAAAAAGATGACAACACAGAAACCAGAGTTACAATTACATGAAATGACCCTAGAAATCTATCTGGTCAGCATCAGAAGAGATAGGAAACTAAGGATCAATCCAAATGAAATATTATTGATCCATTGTAAACTTTATAAGAGAATGAAAATGAAGGTAAGTAACATCTGAAGAAATAGTGGGCAGAAAATGCACCAGACTTCCACAAATTAAATGGATATGTTGAAATCGAGCGAGAAGTGGATCAAATTTGGTTAGAAAGGCATTCAGGGATTGGTCCTAGTAACTTCCGAGAGTACATAACTATTGTAGTTCTGCCCCAATTAAAAAAAACTCTTGAAATGTTACCAGAAGATTCAGGAAATATTACTGAGACCATATTTTTGTTCCGTAGCAACATTTCTAGGTGCAAAAAATTCCATAGTAAGTTCAAAACCCTGTTTTACAATCATGCTTTTCTAAGAATTCAATAACTTCTATCTAATACATCAATGAAAACCCAACACGGCAGGAAAATGGTTCATTTTTAGCCAGAATGGTGAGAAGAAAATCCAAATGTATCATAGTTTCAGAAAGAAAACTGACATGGGAGTACAAAAAAAAAAAGAAAAGCCTAAACACTATAAATTATAATAGCTGTGGATAAAATAAAATAACCCAATTTTATAATAAATCGAATCTCTGTTGTTGGGACCCGCTGGATGAATGTCCATGTCTCATATACACGGCAGAGGGGTAGATGAATGAGCCACTGACCAACTAAAATTTCTAATTTATTGAAAACAATGTTCATAAAGATTTGAAAATTTATAAGTGATCACCTTATCTGGAGTCGAAGCACCTGAAGTTACCCCAATTGTGATGGGACCTTCTGGTAAAAAGTTCTCTTTCTCAACCAGCTCTCCATGCTGTTAAGAGTAAAAATAAAACATGATGATAGAAAGCACATAGAAATCAAGTGCCGACACAAGAAAGTGGCAGGAGATCAAAGATTTGCAGCTAACAACTTACATTCAACTTGTAGCTTATTCTGTTTCCTGGTCCTACTCTCTTTTCGCTATCAATCCAGTAAGATGGAATTCCATAGTGCTCTGCAATCTCTTGTAGATGAGAGGTGTTACTGGAGTTCCATCCACCAACCACTAACATGAGATCTAGTTTCTCCTTCACCAGCTTGTACATTGCATCTTGTCGCTCCTAAAATAAGAAAACACAAGGTTACTTTCATCTTTCCATTTCCACCACAATGATGACAATGGTAACAAGCCCAATCCAGATGGATCCAGATCTTATGCTTTTTTTTTTTTATGTATTTAATTTTGAAGATCTGGATGGAGGTGTGAATTCTAATCAGATCTGAAAACCAAGATCTGAGTAAAGCCATTAAAGATCTGAACCACAGATCTGGACATGAAATTTGAAATCAAATCAGAACTCAACTACGAATTGTGAACAGGCATATCATCATTAAAATTAAAAAAAAATCTAAACATTCAGTTTTTTATTTTATTTTTAATAACAAAGTCTAAAGAGTCATATTATAGAGAATATGAATTCAAGTCCGAATGTGAATTTTGAAACCTAATGATCCCATGTTATGTTCTGTTTTAGACCTTAACATATTTTTTTGTAGCACTAGTAAACCATAGGAGATAAAAATAGCCACCAGTTGAGCACAAAACTGGGAGTGCAGATACAAAAAGATGAACCAGTGAAAATACTTTGCCTATAGTATCACATTAAGTAAAAGTGACCTTATGATTAACAACAGCTCAAGACTGAAGAACTGAGATGAGACTACCTGTGTAGCATCGCAAATCGTATTGAAACTCACGAAGTGCTCATTGATGTTTTCTATCCCATACTTGCGCATCATTGTCTTCTCAACCAATTTACCTGACAAAACAAGCAAATAAAGTGTAAGAATCAAAAAGCGGAAATTAGAAGGCACCAATCACCATAAGAAGCTGCTAGAGTTGTACCACTCACCAATCTCTTCAGTCTCTCCCTTAAGCATTGTAGTTTGATTTGCAATGCCAGCCTTTTCTAGATCAATGTCTGGATCAAACCCGCTGGAAACTGCATATTTGAATTTCTGCAGAGACGATCAACATTCCCAGCAAAAAAATTGTCATTTAGCAAAACAGCCTACAAAATCAGATTTTATGGAACAATTTTATGTTTTGGATTTTGACAGTGGAGAGGAGGTATTCCACGTGAATTGTGAAGTCAGAACAAGTTTAGTCTTAGTCACACAATTGGATGCAAAAAGCAACAACGATTCTATAATGTTGGTCTTGATGCCGCTAGATGCTTTAAAATGCATGGAGGAACATGCATAAGAATCCACACCATCTAACATGATGATACGGATAACCCATGAAACAATTGGTCTAGATATCCCCCCTTTTGTCCTCTATAACTGTTGCACCAGTCCACTTCCAAGTGCAGCAAGTTTCCATTCTTTCAATCTTTTCCATTAATTCTAGGATCAGGTTTCAAGTTAGAAGCCTAGGTCATATGCAAAGATAAGATAATAGCCCAGATTGCTTAGTCTTTTCAGGAATCTCAGTAGGAGTAAAAAAAAACTTCTGCTATAATTTAAGATTGCAAGTTACTTATGCATGCCAATCTTTAAGATACATTTGACAAGGCAACACACCCCCCCCCCCCCTTAAAATCTGCGGGCTCCTTCATGGGAATCACACCCTCCATGGGAGAATAGAGGGGCTCCACAGTGCATATGGGAATGAGGTGATTCGTGGAGATTAATCTTATTGATTTTATTATATGAAACTGAGGTCTAAAATATTTCAGGCTTGAAAGCTTTAGGGCATGAGGCCCTTATCTGATAAAATTGATCCTTGACCATTGTTTGGACCAGATCTTACTCCAGCAAGCATCCAATCTATTAGTGCATTCAAAAGCTTATTTGCTTCTACTATACTAAGCATGTTCTGTGGTTGGGCATTGCATCTCTGACTGCATCACATAAACTCGTACCTCCATAAACTCTTCTTTCGTTGAACTAGATCCGTCAAGTTTACCTCCAAGAATGTAATCACATACATACATTGCCTGGTTCATTTTGGAAATGTAGAACATATAATGTTAATGATAAAAGTTACATTGCTGATGCAAATCATTACACATGACAAAAGTAACCAAAAAGGACAAAGTGCAAGATCATACCTCTGCCATGTTCTTAACAATAATATACTTCCCTGCAAAAGATGCAGTTGCAACTGTCTCTTCATGAGAATATTTACCATGAATTATTGAAGTGTACTCCCCCTTCTTGTGTTTCTCAACAGTGTTCCAGACCTTTACACAAAAATTTGGGGAAGAGAAAAATAAAATGAATGGTAGATCACATTAACAATAAGGCCAGCAATTAACATAATCCAAGAATTCATTCTGACTTCTGAATATAGTACCTTAGACACCCATGGGCAAGTTGTATCAACTATTTGTACGTTCTTTTCGCTCAAAGTCAACATCTCTTCCACAGCAGCTCCAAAAGCAGGTAAAATCACAACATCATCCTTCTCAACAACATCAAATTGTTTCTTCCCATCCTCAATTGGAATATTCTTGACGTCCATCTCTTCTAATCTCTACAACAGAAAACAAATGGGATAATTCTTTTTTTTTTTTGGCTTCATCAAAAGTCAAATTCAATGTGAAAAAACATGGTCGGTAAAGATCCTTTTAGATATTTACACTTTCACTTACGTATATGTAAATTAGAATGAGATTTAACTGTGAAAATCTACACTAGCATCATATAAGGAATTTTCAATTTAACATAGTCCATGACAGATCTATTCCCATATGATGGCGATCACTGAAGTCCACTCCTATTACTCTCTAGCGCAAAAATCTAACTCCATCTATCAGTGTTAATTATCTGATGCAAGGCAGTGAAATACTCATAACAAAAGAAGGATGTCCTCTAGTAAACCTTGGAGCCATGGTTTAAAATCACGGTAGCGGTCACCATCGTGGTCAACCCTAAAAACCATTATGATGGGGCATTGCATTGCGGTTCACGGTCAACGAGGGCCATCGCATAGCGAATTTTTAGTTTACCCAAAAAATATCCAAAAAACCCAAAATATTACAAAGTGCTAGAAAACAATGCCTTTTCCATTAGTAAACACTTTAAAGAAAAATATCCTTCTCCCTGAGTTATAATATCCTATCTTGCTGTCTTATGTAGAAACTTGTAAAGTCCGTTTTGAATTAAATAGATTTAGATGCATATATTAAAATAAGTTGAAATATCACAAATTTTATAGTAGTGCAGTACTCAATTAATCAATTATCAAGTAAGTCGAGAGTGAATCTCAACCTTCAAGTAACATTTACTACTACATCAATATGAATTAATTAATTTAAATAGCAGAGTATGGATATAGGGGTATTGTGGTTGAGGAGGGAAAAAAGCCTTCAAATGAAAATCCACCAAAATCTTACAAATCAGTTGAGTTTCGGTGAAAAACGAGACTTGAGAAGCTATAGCACAATCTCAGAAAGTTCCACAAATGGTTTGTGAGAGAAAGATGGGGAAAGAAATAAAAAACAAAATTTTATCGGCCGATGTTTTCATCATTATTTTCAAAATAACGGCTGTCATGACCGGCATGGACCATTATTTTCACTTTTTTTAGACCGTGCCGGTTATGACTGTTATATTGAAAATAACGCAATCACATAAACTGTTACCATTTCATAGTGGCCCTTTTCCTAAATCATGCTTAGAGCACTTTGCAAAAAAGAGTCTTCCCCATAAGTTGCATCTGCAGGGGGACCAAATATCACTCCGTTTTTAAATCATGAAACTCTCAATTTTGAACCCTCAAAACTTAATGGTTTACGTGTTTGTGTGATTAAATCCTACCATTGTTAATGGTTCAATTATGTCAAATTCATAGAGACGCCAATTACCGGGATGTAGGTAAATAAGAATAGCTCTGAGTCAAAATAAATTAAGAAAAGAAGAAGAAGAAGAAGATTTCAAAACCTTATTAACAGTTGGATTATGGATAATCTCGTTGGTAATCCAGATCTTCTCCTCCGGGAACTGCTTCCTTGCCTCATACGCGATCTGGACCGCACGTTCAACACCCCAGCAGAATCCGTACGACTCCGCCAGCTTCACCGTTACGTTTCCCCACGTATACTCGTTCCCGTTCTCCCTCAACGTCTTTACCACATCGCCTGCAAAACCACAAAATCCCCAATTCATCACACTCCAATTAACAAAACAAAAAAAAAAAAAAAAAAAAAAGCAAGCAAGCAACGAAACCCTAGCTTTCGATCGATCTCGAAACTCCCAAATCTTCCAAAATCACTCACTCGTGTACTCCTGATTCATCAGCTCCATCGTCTCCTCCTTGTGTCCGAAACCCTTCCGATTGTAGTTCTTGCTTCGTGTCAGGTTCTTCCGAAACACCTTGGCGTCGAACTCGGACTCGGTGCTGCTGCTGCAGCATCGGACGGTGGCGATCGGTTTCCCGGTCCTGGATCGGATACCAAAAGTAGCTTTTGCGAGGAGGAGGTCGGAGCGGTGGGAGGAGAGCGTGAATTGCAGAGCCGTCGCCATGGATGGAAGCTGGCGCACGTTAGCAGCGGGACGAAGAAGACGCCGTTGCAGATGTAAGTTGTGTGAGTGTGTGATGCGCATTTTATCTCGTAGCCATCCGTTTTTTTCTACTACGAGCGCGCGTTTTGTCGTTTTCTGATGTTTGGTGCTGGTGTGGGAAAATGGAGCTGTGTCCTGCTTCCACTATTATTCACGTGGTCTGCGTTTGTGAGATCTGGACCGCTCATTTCATCATCTTCCACGTGGAGATGTCACAATTCGCACTCTGGCCCACTTGATTATTTGATCTACGGTCATGATTGTGGGATGGCCCATGATCAACGAGATTTTCTGTCACACGACACTGTCATGGCCTTTTTGGTCCGAAAACGTGAAACTTGCTAATGTGGTGGTGGGTACATAATCCTTACATGGGATTCACATTCCAAAGATCATTTTTTTAAAGACACCCCTAACTATCATTTTTAAGGTAGAGTATGATGAATTAGGACTAGCGTCTATGGATAGATGAGTTCGCCTAAAATTACAGTTTTATAGGTTTAAAACTACACTATCTTACTATAGGAAAATTTATCCAGCTTTTCTCTTGACCTGAATGGATTAATTTAGACCAAAAAATCAGAACCTTCCGATAACAAAAAAAAAAAAACAGTAAGATGATGATCCTAGGACTGGCGACCAAGACCTGATTGGTTACAGTTGATGGGTCAAGTGAATCAGGATTTGGTTTTCAATGGACCAAGCTTGATCCAAATGAGCTAGCTCTGTTTGGTGGTTTGATGGGGAATATGGTTCATGGTAGGACACAATAGATGGGCATGTGCACCACGCTTATTCTGGTCGTACTATGTGGGTAGAAACAATTGGGCAGATTTTAATAGAATTATTTTAGGTAGTGCTGACCTGTGGTGATAACTGACCAATACAATTTGAGTATCTGCTTTGGGTACTGACTATCAAGGTCTTATATTCTGACTACGTTGGTGCATTACACAAGGACATGCTAGCTATACATAGGTAGGAGGGTTTTAATTTGAGCTAGGATAAGAGACCAGCATTGCTGGAATGGATGAAGAGGAAAATTTGAATTGCATTCCGTAAGACTTGGGCAGCTGGGACTCAATGTCACAGTCCTTGAAAAATTGGGTTGGAGTCAGCCTTGGGCTTTAGGTGCTTAAATTTGACAGAATTAGCTAACTTTTGACTTCAGGGCTCCCTCACCTGTGCAGACCTTGTGGGGGGCCATGTCAACTTATTTGGGAGGTGGGAATCAATAAATCCAAATAGGACCTACCTGTGCACTAGATTTTAAGTACATCTAATCATTCTAATCCGTGGATTCATGACCCTTAAGTCTAATGATTTTATAAGGCATCAATTTTATGAAATTTCAGTCCAACCAAATCTCATTTTAATGAGTGTGAAAATATTGGGGCCCAAGACATTTGGCAAGAGGAGAGTGGGGTGGTCGTAGGTGTGAAGGGGTTGGATTCATCACCGGAAATCCACATACCAAAAAACTGGAGGGGGTGCTCACCTGAGAATATCCCATATACATTGAAAGCGGTGGTTTAAAAAAAGACCAAATTATTACAAACTATAGAGAGCCTATTTGTTTTGGGGTTTGGCCCGTGCTTGCGCAGTAGGTATTTGTATTTGGGCTGGGCTCAGATATTTTATTTAGGCCTGTGATAGAGAGCCCAAAGCCCGGCTTAAACAAGGGGATTGAACTCCTTCCATCTCACACATCCATTTCTAACACATGCATGAATGTCACAGCACTTCAGCTATAACTTGGAACTATGCAAACCAGACCTTTTTTTTTCTTTATAATTTTTTTTTTTGAATGTTGACTTTCATACATGAGGGAAATACTGAAAAGCCCAAAAGGAAAAAAAGAGAAAACTCAGGCCAGGCTTAGGCTTGGGCTTATTCATTTTCAGACGGTTTGAGCTTGGTCCAGCCACTTAAGGCCCTATTTGGGCTTGGGTTTGGCTTGGACCTTTATTTTAGAAGTCTGGCCGGGACTGGATATACCTCATCTCGGCCCTATACACCCCCCAGTGAGAACTGGCTTTTGTTAATTCATGGGTGAAGAGCATGGGGAGAAGGATTGTGACTTGTGAGGCTTGCCCGTTCCAACTTCCATTTCTAAGAATTGACTAATGGTGGGCAATTCAATTCCCAAAAGTGTGAAATCTTTTTTAATCTTTTTACTAGATGAGTGAGAGATACAAGACAAGTGAGACAAGCTACCTAATATGCGTGTGAAATGAGACAAAAGCATCTTGTGTTCCTCCCAAGAATATGTGATTTATTTTATAATAATACATACAACATAAACTGCTACATATAAAAAATATATATATGTGCCTATCAAAATTTTTAACCCTTTAAAATGTAAATCAAACTCAAAATGTTGGGCACCACTCGATTTTCAAATCGGGAAAGATTCAAGTTCCAATAGGATTGAAAATTGGAGTTTATCTTACATACAACATGGGTTGGGCTTGTATTGAATCAAACTCTGACCTGTCCACAGTTGTATTTTCTCCCCCTTTCCTCTTCAGTCCTCACCCAAATTCATTGGTGAAATGCCATGCCTTTCTGCTAGTAGATTGCTTATGGGCTGGACTTGAACTGCGTTTTTAAGGCTCATGAGCTCAAACATGGGCCTATCTTTCTCACCATAACAGTCAATTTTTACTGTGATGTCAGTGGCCACTGTATCAAGATCCATTCCACGCGACAAATTGCTCGTCCCAAGTCGTGATATTGGTTTCATTCACAACCTCTATCCTGGTCAATGCAATAAATTCTAGATAGAGGCTTGGTGGGCCACAAGGTCACAATCACCGTACACATGAAAATGAAAATTGAGTTCTATGGTGCCATGAAACACGGGGTGGGCATAATTTGTTTCTATAGTCCGCACGTGATATGCGTTTTAGTTTTTAATTCAAGCTCTCTTAAATATCTGCCTTTATCACTGATGGAAAGGTAAGGAGATTTTCTGAACAAGTTGCAGCTTATTAGCTAGCAAGGGATGTGAGTATATGAGTTTTGAGTTCTCAGTGTGCAGTAGCAGAAGGAGAGAATTTGAAGATTTTAAAAAATCTTCACTAACAATAGGGGGTCTTTTGCACCCAGCCGCCCCCCTAGGTCCGCCCCTGTCAGGGTAGATCAAAAGAAAAAAGAAAAGAAAAAAACGATACTTCTATTATGAATATTTATTTTGTGAATTAACATTGAACAGCCATTTGATAGCTGATAAACTTGATTTTCCTTTTTTTTCCCCTTTTTTTATAATAGATATTAAGTCAAGTTTCAGTATATATAATAAGTAAAGCAAAGGGGCACATATACCCTCATTTGCAACCATGGAGAATTTCCACCCCCAGGACTCTCTCATCATTGTCTTGTGGGACTTTTGCTCGGAGCCTTCCATGCATGAAGTTTTCGCTTTATGAATGGTGGAGATTGAAAATTCAAAGCAACCCTGGGCATAAGCATATACATAGGTGAATATTTCGCTTGTAACAGTAGTGCCCAATGATGAAGAATATTTCTTGTGAAAATAGATTTTTGTCATGGTTATGACTTCTATATAAAAGTAGAAAAGCCCTACAAATCACGAGACAACTTTTATGGAAAAATCACACAAGAAGAACAAATACCCTATAATGGGTTGAGATGGGCCAAGTTTGTCTAATCACAGCCCATTTATTTACCAGGCCTAACATTTAGGCCTAAATATAGTATATGGGCCTTAATTTAAGGACAAGACTGACGCGTTTGCAAAATATATAGACTTTGCAGTTTGCACTAAATCTATCCCGTTGGACCTGAGCCTTGAAGTATAAGATAGGCCCAGCCCCTGCCATTTAACTATCTGGTCAGAATTTTAGGCCTGATTTAAGCCCATGGGCATAACTAGTGTGGTCCAAAGCCAACTCATTTGAGGCTGGGTTCAGGTCAGGGTCAGCTGGCCCAGACTATGAGCATCCCTGGAATTGGATTCACTCCTTAATAATTCTTTGAGTCAAGAGAGGGTGTAAGATCCGGCCCCACCATTAATTATATTTATTATTAATATATTAGTATTATATTAATTTAATGTATTTTAGTTATTTAAGTGGGTAGGATTAAGTGGGCCACACATTAGATAGGATTCTTGGATCGGTAAGTTGGGTTAATGGGTAGATGACCTGACCCGTAGTTTTGACCCAATGACTTAAGCCCACCTTTTAACCTAATCCCTATTTTAACTAATCGCACGTCTTTATCCCTTCTCACTTATCTCTCTCCAACTCTTCCCGTTCGTCTTCTTCCTCTTTCAACTTCCCAAGCCATTCCAGCTTTTGGATCCAACCATCAGAATCAAGATCAGATGATACTAGCATTCTTGGCTTAACTTTCTCATCTCAGGTAATCCTTTCCTCAAATCATTAGGAGTAGATCTGTATTCTTGGGTTATCCCCTTTTTCTTTCCAAAGCTAAGTTTTGGGTAGGAATATCATAGATCTGATCACTTGGGTATTTCTTTCTCATCTCTTATATCAGATCGGTGTTAAGATTGTGATTGAGCGTTGTGGGAATCTCGATTTGGGTTTTGGTTAGGATCTGTTGCTTTTTCTTCAACCCCGGTAAAAAGGCAAGTACCTAATAATAATTTGTAAATTTAATGCTTATGTTCTTCTTGATTTGTATATGATGCATATAGAAATCGTCTGATAATGTTGCGATTTCAATTTTCTTATATTGATTTTTGTTTCAACTGCTACTGTTACATCACTTTTGTTTGAGTTTCAAAACCCACATTTCCACAATTAAGACTGTAAATCGGGTAGTATGTAGACATGTTTTTGGACTCAATACAGTCCATTGGAAAACGGCAGAGAACCATGAAAGTAGTTCCCGGACGCAGGGAGTTTGGGGACTTTCCGTGTGTTTGACTGTGGGACCTAGGTGAACCCCACTAATGAGTGATCAAGACCGTAGATCTCGTAGGGGACACACAGGTGACCATAGGGATGACGGACCCGTGTGAGGTGGGCCTGGGTTTGGTCCACCATCCAGCAACTGTAGAGGAGGGTTGAAGGTATTGAAGAGGGTTTGGTTAGTTTCGTTTTTGGGATTGTGGGACCCATGTGGACCATTAATTTTAGATCGGGTCCCTACATCTTGAAGAGTGGGCTTGGGCGACCATAATGATGGGGACTGATTGTGTGCTCTTGATCAGTGGGACCCCTATTCGAGTGGCCCAGTTCCTGTTTGGTGACGAGTTCATTACAGAACTCGTTTAGTTCTGTTGCAGGAAGAAGAAGAATGAAGGAGAGAGAGAATGATGGAGAGAGAGTGATGGCGGTGACGTGTGGGAGGAGTGTTGTTTGACTTTTAACTTGCTATTAGAATATTAAATAAGGAAAAAACGGAAGAATAGATGAGGTTGGTTGATCATAGTTAATACTTGGCCATAGAAAAATAAAAATAAAAGGAGTGATGAGTCTTGTGCATCAGTTGTGCCAGCACATGCCTTTTGACTTTTAAAACTTATGGCCATTAGATTTTGGATTTACAAAGAGAACCATTAGTTTTTATGAATTTAAATTAGACCCCTTTAACTTATTTTATAAAGAAGTGATTTGGAAAATATCTTAGGTGGGTCCTTGAGTTTTCTAAAATTATAGACCAAGATTATTTTTATTTGCAAATTAATATTAAATGACATCTTAGTTTTTAATGTGTTAAAATTATACTTTTATTAATTGAATCTTTGGACCGAGTAAATACCGTCCGGGCAACGATATATTACTAACATGGGGTTTAATACTTTGTATGACCTCGGGGAAATCCTAATGGATTCAAGTTCAACCCATCACTATTGGAAAACCCTTAATTGGGTCTATACACCATTGATGGAAAAGGGATGCGTTGATCTTATATTTATTAGAGATTTCTATGGTTGTAGGGTACGAGACCTTATGTTTGACCTTAGGATCGATTCGTATCTACGTTTTAACCTTCGCATACATATATATGTTGATTTAGGATATGTACTCCTTTAGATGCATACCCTATTGTGTATTATGGACTATAAAGTGACTCGGCAAATTTTGTATGACGATTTGATTATGATATGGGATGTGGAATGGCCGTCACTTTATTTTGACTTAGGACTTTTGTGTCGGAGCTTTATTATTCAGGTCTATTATACTTATATATTTATGTTCATGTGGGTCATTTATGGATGACTGCAGATCGATATATGAACGGTTGATCACCGATGTGACCGGATCACTTATAATCCACTTTGAATGTGAACATGTTATCCTGATTTGTTTTTAATTCGATAGGTTTATGACCACCGACGTTATGGACGGGCTCTCCCGATTTATTTAGGGTTGACCACCCAAAACGGGGACACTTGTCTTTGTGTGAATCATATTGCTCCTTTTGTTTTATTTGGATTAGGCTATACGTCTTTTCTTGGCATTATTACTGTCATTACTTCTATATGATCGCTCTCGTTTATATTCTTCTTGTTGTTGTATTAAATTTCGAATTATGATTATGTACTTACTATTTACTTTGTAATATTTGGTGCATAGGTACTGAGCCCTACTTTACCCAGGAGACGGAGGAGGATCAAGCGTTTCAAACGTTTGAGCCAACTGATGAACCCGAGTGGGATGCCGGAGACGGTTTCGGAGCCGTCTGAGCCTGCATGAGAGTGAACGTCATCTTAGCAATTCTTTAGATGAACTTTCTTAATGATAAACATTTCTTTAGTAATTGTTTTATTCTTTCTACAACTTTAACATTTAATGTTTATTTGATTTTCGTGTTGGATCTTATTTATGATCATTGAATACCAATTGAATAAGCTTCCGTTGCATTTAATGAAAAATATTTTGACTCACCGCAGGTTGAAATTTTTTTGTGGGTCCACTTTTTGGAAGCTTGTGTTGTATTAAACATAGGAAAATTTGAATTTAATTTATTTTTCACATTTTTCCCCAATTCTTATTTTGGGGGACGTGACAGAGGGTATTGTCTGATGTTCTCTCAATCACTTTACTTTGATATATACTATTAGATGTTATATTGTATTTTATTATATTCTGATCATATAAGTAATTAATTGACCTTTTTCTTCATTAATTTGCAGGTTCATTTTAACTTAGTTTTAATGATCTCCAAGTATTTTCTCTTTATTACTCAAAATGTGAGAGTTTTTGTACTATTTTTACTTAACTTTAACATATTTTATGTTTTATTTCTTTATTTTACTTACAAGAGGCTTGAACACACGTCTATACGTACATGCTACACAATGTCCCTAACCGACTGAGCAACCGTCGAAGGCAAAACTTGACCCAACCATCAACCTGACCGGTATTTGACCCATCAGACACTGCCAGCATATATAAAACAAAGGGTAGCTACTAGTCAGGTTTTCTTGACATGTATAAAATGGGTAGGGCGGGTTTATAACCCTCATAATCCATATTTGACCCACAGAATAAATAAGTTAATATAATTTTTTAATATGTTAGGATTGGGCTAAGCATTTACAAATGGGCCAGAAATTAGATGAATTTTTCTAATTCATGGGTTAGAAAAATGTAGATGACCTTGGCCAACTTTTTATAGACGGAAAACTGGGTAATGGACCTCATGTAGTTCTTGAGCTGAAGTTGGGCCAGAACTGCATGCAGTATATATAGTTACTATGCACTATACAATACAATGCATTCATTTATATATATGTCATGCGCCTACGTTGAATTTGGGCACCCAAGCCCAAACTCAAACCTTTTTTTTTTTTCTCTAACAAGAGGGTGTCCCCACCCCAATTTGGGGGCAGGGCTAAATCCCTCCAACTTGATCCTTGTTTCATGTAGATTTCAAAAAGACATGCGCAACCCTAAAAGAAGTGCAACCCAAAACTCACTCTCATGGGTCAGGTCATATGATTTTGACTTTTGGCTCAACCCAAATTATACTCCTAGATGAGCCCCCACAAATCTAACAAGTGTCTAGCAAAGATTTATGCCCATGGATTCATGAAGACCTGATTTTTTTTTTCTTTTCCAATGTGCTGATGCATGCATGCCACTAGAGAGTTGCCAGATTTCATATAATCTCAATCTAGTCAACGATATAAATAAAAAAGACAATGACGTGGGTCTTTCCCCCCACTCCACACTGCTAGTCCTTTTAGGTGCACTGCTCCTTTTAGTTGGCCTCAACCTACCGACGTGCCAATATAATCCATGCAAAAGTGACGTTCAGTCATTTTATATATATTTTAAGAAAGTTGGAAATAACCATGCAAGTTCCCTCTCTTTTAAAACTCTCTATCCCCACGCCACCCTTCTTCCATGAAGCTTCCTCAGCAACTTCTCAGTTAATTCCAATTTTTTAAGATTGGGTCATGATGCCGCCCGCACTTAAAAAAGTTCGCATGCACATGCAACTATGTAAACATAAACCGTATTATGTGTCTATAAATATGAGTCCTTGGATTCAAATTTTATACATCCTACGTCCATCTCAAAATGGCACCCAAATGGTTCACCAACAAGTCCTTCAAGCTAAGTCTCCCCCGCCTCCTCCACCGCCATCAGACTGGTATGGCGAGCCCCCGTGATGATCAGGCGGTGCACAAGCTACACCAAACTTTCCGATACCTGGACGGCAATGGTGATGGAAAGATTTCCAGTGATGAATTGAGAGTTCTCTTCACATCAATGGGTGACAACATGTCTGATGATCAGGTTAAAGGAGTGATCAGCGATCACGACTCGGACCGTGATGACTTATTGGACTTTGGAGATTTTGTGAGATTGGTGGACGATGAGGGTGGCGAGGAGGATCTGATTCTGAAGCGGGCCTTTGAGTTGTTTGAGGTGGAGAAGGGGTCCGGGTTCATAACACCAAGGGGGTTGCAGAGGGTGTTGAATAGGCTTGGAGATGACAAGTCGCATGAGGAATGTGAGGCCATGATCAAGACTTTCGATCTAGATGGAAATGGGGTGGTCGACTTTGATGAGTTTCGACAGATGATGACTTAACAATAGATATGTATTGTGCATATACGGGCATGGAAATGAACGACCTTTTGGTGCTTGTATGGTTCTGTATCAATGAAGATCCAATAAAAATAAGATGCCTGTTTGTTCCTAAAATATAAGGGCTTTGATATTTTAGTCCGCCCTAAACTAAGATGTTCCAATTTCATTACCAAAATTCAGGTAATGTCACTGGAGTCATTTGACTTTGGTCAATATTTTTTTCTTCGAATTCCATGATATCATGACCCTTATGTAGTATTTTAGGGAGATTTTTTTATTTCAATTGATAAAACTTGAGAAATGGTGTTTATATGTGTATTTACTTTTTACAAAATATCAGTTTTTTGTATTCTATGAAAAATGAATTTATTCACTAGTTGCAAAAAATATATGATACATAAATTGATAAATCCCATGATATCATGGGATATGGTGCAAAAAAAAAAAAAAAAATTAAAAAATAGTGTTGACCAGAGTAGACATTATCTAAATTTGAGTAATTAAACTAAATTTTTTTTTAAGGTGAACCAATATGTCAAAACCCCTAAAATATAATAGAAGGCCACATTTGTTTAGCACCAAGGATTCTATAATGTCATATAAAAACATTTGATTTTCGATTTAATTTCTTCTTCTGATTTTGTGTAGTACATATATTTCTTTACTTTTACATAGACGGGAAAAAAAAAAAAGCTAAACTAATTTTTCTTAAAATTCCGCATAATATCTTTCTTGCAGAGGAGGGAGGTGGATCGAAGAGGGAGAGGATTGTTGGAACATAATTCTCAGAGTGGGGGATCGCAGGGTTAACAAGTCCAAACGTCTAGGCTATGCATGGAATTCAGCTCCATATTAGATCAATTTACCAATACGAACAGATCATATTATGGACTGTATCATACACTTAATTAACCCATGTGGATCCCAACTTTGTGCCATCTATGATCTAACTCAAAATTTTCTTCAGTTGGAGTGATATATACAATTGAATGCATGATTTGATATGTACGTATGTGATTAATCCAATCCTTCGATATTACTTCTATTGTGAGGTTAAATCTAATTTGAACAGGGCATGTGGCATAAGCAGCTTCGATCAAGGAAATTTGAGTCTGGGCAGGTAACATCAGGCGTTTAGCTGCTATCAAAATCAATATTATAGACAGCATAAGATCATCTCTCATTACCAGTTGATTGTAAATTGCATGATCCAAATAAGAGACTTCATGAAAATTGTAAAAAATTGTTTGAACATCATGCATCACACTCCCATGTTATGGATTATGTGAGTGGCTCCACCATACTGTTGCACATATGCTATGTACCGTTTGCCACATAGTGGGGCCCACCTTAGGAGTCTAGGACCAGTCCAAATAGGAAACACACTCCTTGCTAGTCACCTATCTTACGAATTTGCAGGGATCAGAATTGATTGGGGGCATTGGATAGATGGTCAATTTTTTTTATTTTCAATATAAAGCCTTTAAACTTTTGAGCCACACATGAAGATGTTAGATTTTTTTTGAAAAATGACAAAAATACCCTTATGCCATTTTTTCAATTTCCCCTTTATATATCATTTAAGAGAAATGATGAAGCCCAAGGGCCTACTTAAACTACCTTTATGCGTGGATAGTTAAAAAAAGGAGTTCCAAATAACTAAAAAAATTTACTTCATTAAATTATTATGATCATCAAAATCAAAATGGTCAATTTTAAGGAGAAAAGAGATTAAATGACCTTAGTCTCTAGTTTTAAATCCTTAAAATTTAATGGCTATGTCCCATGCTTTCTTTAAAAAAAAAAAAACTCCTTAATAAAATTATGTCTGAACAATTTAAAATTGGCCCTGCGAATCAAAGGGGGCTGCCGTGTGTGAAAGGATAATCAAAGTTGGGCTGAAAATATGAAAACTCAAAAAGATCAGATTGAAGAAGTAGATTATCAGCAGTAACAAAGTAAAATGGAGAAAGCTGTTATGTTACTGACCCATGTCAAGTTTGCTCAAATCAATTAAGATTCTGAAAATTCCACCGTCCAAACAATACATGGGATGGTAACCAAGTTCAAATGCTAGTGTCAGTGAGACCCAAGCTCCAGGAACCTGGTGTTAAAGACAGATGAGAGAGATGGTAACTAAGCTCAGCAAGCGTTGAGAAATCTTTTGCTAATATGACTGACTCTGTTTTTGACTTTGGCATCTCTTGCCTTAGTTTTTCGGTTTTTTCAGTCTCCTTGTTTTCCCTTTCTCAGAAAAGTGAGAACTTTGAAGTATCCGAGTTTGGAACTTTGAATGCTGATCAAATTCTGGCAAAGTCTATCATGTGAATATTGCACTTCTGGTAGGCCATTAGAATGATGAGTTGATGTAAATGTGTGGTCAGAGTCTTATTTTATTGAATTAGTTTCTCTTAAGTTTGGCTTATAACTTAATACTAGGACTAAAATCCTGACGGGGTAGTTCGGTTGGTGGATTAGGACAACGGTTTGCTTTTGGGGGTTAAGGGTTTGAAACTCTCCGACCACACTAAGACGATAGAGGATTTATCCGACTCCCCTAAAAAATCAGGAACACCATCCTGCCTGGGCTAGCTTGCTTTCTTTCCCAATAGGCTTGTCTCTTGAGGGCACTCTAAAAAGAATAGACTGGACTGGACAAGAGTTGAATAGACTAGCCGCTTTCGTTGCTTTGGGTAAGTAAAGCCGCTTTCCTTGCTTTCGGTAAGTAAAGCAGTCAGCTAAAGCCGTTTCGCCCCTACTAATAAGCTTCCCCCTCATCTATAAAGGAGAATCACTTCGTGTAACTAGCCTTAATTAACGGACATCAACGACTGAAAAGTCCGGATTTTTCGTAAAAAAAAAGAAAGACTTAACACTAAGACTAAGGATGGAAATGGACGCAAAAGATTAGGTAAGGACCATCTAGATTTAGGTCGGGTCCACAGTATGGTCCTTGGACTTAGTAGAGTGAGTCAATCCGGAGCCTATTTTGGGTTTTTGAACAACGGTGGAGAGACCCTCTCGTCAAAAGGGCAAAATGTAGACTGTCCATCAGGTGGGCCATATAGAACCATCGTAATGGTGGTGTCAATAAGATTTTACGGCCTACTTTCCCTTCTTCTTCATTTTCCCCTTATATCAATAACCCAATAATAATGAAATTTTCTCCAAGAACAAAATGTTTGTTATGCTTAATATCTTTAGTTTGATCTGTCTTAATTCTGCCCTTCATTCGAGTAGTTTTTTCTTCGCCAAATTGCCCGAAGCTTATGCTTTTTTCAATCCAATCGTAGATGTTATGCGAGTCATACCAGTACTCTTTTTTCTCTTAGCCCTTGTTTGGCAAGCTGCTGTAAGTTTTCGATGAGATCTTTAATACTGTCTTAGAAACATTCATGATTTATTCGATAAATTTTTTTTTTCTAGCAGATCCGGATCCCCTGTTTCGTCCAACCAGGGCTCCCCTGTTTGGACGAAACAGGGGATCTATTTCCGTGTCAATATGGCACTCCTTGTAAGGCTCCGGTCAAAGTCGCCTTCACGAGAAAGACTTCTGTGAACAATTGAAACTACAAGAGAAAAACCCAAAAGTAATGACTACAGTCACCCATTAATCTTCTCCATCTTTGCTATCCTTCATTCATATTAGAAATTCCATACACATTCAGGCTCCAGCTTCATTTCATTCCTACATGACACAAAACCAAAGTTACAAAAATATTCCAAATCTGCATCAGTCCTAGGTGCCCCATATTGCAGCCATTTTTGGCTTTTAACAATCTTTCACTGCCCTTGTCATCTCATTAAAAAGAAAAGGGGCATTTGATTCTCATTCCCCAACCATGGGTTCCCAGTTTTTTGTCCTTGTATTTACTCTCTCTTTGATTTCCTTCTCTCCTTTGCTTCTAGCTCAGCAGCCATATGCAAGAAGGGAAACCATCAAATGTGCTAGTACAGATAACTCTACTTCTGTCGATGGATACAGTTGCAACGGCCAGAACCAAAGTTGCCAATCCTATCTCATTTTCAGGTCTAGACCCCCATATGATTCTGTTGGTAACATCTCACAGCTTTTCACCTCTGACCCATATCAGCTCTCCCAAATCAATTCAGTTTCTAGAAATGCCACTTTCCAATCAAACAAGGAGGTGATTGTTCCTGTGAATTGCTCTTGTTCTGGTCCCTACTATCAGGCGAACACATCTTATGTTGTTAAGCATGGAGATACGCGTTATGGCATTGCAGCTGAGATTTATCAGGGTTTGGTAAGTTGCAGAGATGTGAGAAAACAAACTTGTTGTTCTTTATTTATCTATACTGGGATGAATGTAACTATTCCTCTTAGATGTGCTTGTCCAACCACTAACCAAACCAACAAGGGAGTGAAGTATCTACTTACCTATTTAGTAACATCAGATGATTCTGTTTCATTTGTAAGCCGCAGGTTTGGTTCTGATGTGTTCAGCACTCTTGATGCGAATGAACTTTCTGAAGTCTCGTCTGTAATCTTTCAGTCATCAACCCTTCTGATTCCTCTGCGCAAAAAGCCCTCAAGTAACCAGACCATAATTACACCAACACCTTCTTCCCTTCCTACACCAACACCTTCTTCCATTCCTTCGGATAAAAGCTCCATGAAAGCAGGGGTTCAAATACTCATTGGAGTTTTGGTGGGTGGTGGTGCGGTCATGATCGTCTCCATTGGTCTTTTCTGCGTCTTTGCTAGAAGGAAGAAAAGAGTTAATACAATTGTCATCCCCAAGAAGCAGGACGAATCAAATGAGTTGGCACTACCCAAAGAGCTTCTTGCGGGTATTTCTGATCCTGAACACATGCTGAAGATATATGAATTTGAAGAACTACAATTGGCAACAAAGATATTCGACTCTAAGTGCAGGATAGAAGGATCTGTTTATCGCGGGGTAATCAACGGAGAAGCAGTTGCGATTAAGAACACGGATGGAGATGCACTGAAGGAAATTAATTTACAGAGAAGGATCCACCACAACAATATCATCAGGCTATTGGGTGTTTGTTTCAGTGGAGGTCACTGGTATCTTGTTTACGACTATGCCAGAAATGGGTCTTTAAGCAGTTGGATTTTCCACAGAAATGACACAAAAAGTTTGAGCTGGATGCAAAGGGTCCAGATTTCTTTGGATGTGGCCTATGGTCTTGACTATCTCCACAATTACACAATACCTGCACTTGTACACAATAATGTAAAGAGTAGTAATATCCTTCTTGATAGTAATTTCAGAGGAATAGTAGCAAATTTCAGTTTAGCTAGGTCTTTTGAAGGGCTAGGAGATGGATGTCTGCTGACAAAGCATATCATTGGGACACAAGGGTATATGGCACCTGAGTATTTGGAGAATGGTTTGATTTCACCCAAGCTTGATGTTTATGCATTTGGGGTTGTGATGGTAGAGATCATTACTGGAAAGGAGGCCGTTGTTGCAGGAGAATGGGGGGCTATGCAGTTGTCAGAAGCCTTTATTGCATTCCTTGATGAAGAAAACGACTGCGGGAAACTATCTGAATTCATGGATCCTTCTCTGCAAGGGAACCATCCACTGAATTTGTTTATGACCATGGCCGAATTAATACAGTGTTGTTTGAGGAAAGATGCAGCGAGTAGACCAAGCATGACTGAAATCACACAGTGCCTGTTGAGGATATTGTCCAATTCATCAGCTTGGGAATTATCAAGTCGAGCTTACAAGAAAAACCTTGATCCGACACAGAGAGATGAGCAAACAAATGAGGAGATGGCAGAAGATCATGCAAATGCAACTACTCTCACAGAAGAACAGAAAAATCTTGCACAACTTAGCAACCAACCAAGTCATCTTGGCTCGAATGATTCAGGCCAGGTTACTTCGAGCTCTAAAACAATGCCCCTGATTCCCGAGATCTCTCCAAAGATGAGTCTCCATGGAGGTGAGTGTAAACACCTTCCTTAATTAAATGGATTATTGCTAATCTCTAGAGTTAGGGGTAATTAATTGGGTTTAGTGGCCTGACATGTTAGGATTAGTGGGGAGTAGAGATGAAAGTGGGCCGGGCCGAGCCGGGCTTTGACCGGCCCTAGGCTCGGCCCTAGTATTTTTCAGTAGGCCCTAACTTGGCCCGAGCTCGAGAGGGCCTCAAAAACCCTGGCTCGGGCTCGGCTCTTATTAAGATATGAGGCCCTAAGGCCGGGCTCAAATAGCACTAGCTGAAAGAAAATATTTTCAGGAAAAAAAAGTCCTATAGGAATTCAAGAAATCTACATATGCAAACCAGAACAAAAAATGGTCAAATGCATGCATTCATCCCATATTCTCATTCCCATAAATTGGATTGCAGCAATTAAATTAACTAAAATAAGAAAGACTCCATAAAAGCAAATGGAGCACAGTTCCAACACTCCATAATAGTTCAATGTTAATGTAAATGAGCATTATCAAACTCCAACAATAACACAAATCAAATTAAACTCCAATAGCATCATAGAATAAAATAAAGTATTCGCCTAGCATCATAAAATAAAGTCTCCAGCATCACCAGCTTCACCTATAACAACAACAATAGAGCCTTGTTAATAAATAATAATAACAATAAAGGAAAGGTTGTTCCAGAGTTACAAAACTTAAAAAAATGTCTTCCAGACCATTAATATACATGCATCCTCAAGGTTGTTTAGGGATTATTTATATTGGATTAAAATTAGGATTTAAGGTTTAGTCCTTAGGTTTAGGGTTTATGAATTATTTAGTGCTTAGGGTTTAGTGTCTAGGGTTTAGGGATTATTTATATTGGATTAAAACTAAGGTTTAGGATTTATGGATTATGTTATATCATATATGTATTATATATTGTATAGTGTACATATATATAATATATGTCGGCCCTAGGGCTTACGAGTCGGGCTTCATCAAGCCCGAGCTCAGCCCGTTTAAGCAAACGGGCATCCTACTAGGTCCTAGCTCGGTTCTTTTGTCTTTTAAGCCGAGCTCGGGCCGAGCCTATAACGGGCCGTCCGCGGGCGGCCCTAGGATGGCCCGGCCCACTTTCACCCCTAGTGGGGAGGCTAACTTCGATGGGTTTCAGAATGATCCAGGAATGTTTGAGAGTAGTAGGGGGTGCTTCATAATTTAGACAAAATAGAAGGGGTTAGGTGCGATTTTAGACAGTTAGTGGAGTGGGGTGCATTGGGTAGTTTTCGGCATGTATGGCATTTCATGCTTTGGACCCATCATGGCCTAGTGGCCCTAGATGCACATATGAGCCCATAGCCAAAGGCCCTTGTTTGTAAATCCCCAAAACCTTTCTCTACATTGGGGTTATGCCCTTATTTGTAATATCCTTAAACCATCCCTACAATACCTTAAAATCCCCCTCAAACCTCATTTTCCCAACTTCCTTCTTCACCTCTCCTCTCTACTCTCTACTCCTCCATCATTAGGCCCAAGCTTCCAAGCTCTTCCTTGATGATTGCCTAGCTCCCAAGCCTTTTACCATCATCTCCTTCCCCCATTTTTATTTCTTCTTAAGCTACCCATTTCCATTCTTCATGTAGCTTTATTGTTCTTCACTAAGGGCATGCATTCATGGTTTATGTGTGTTTTTCCTTTCATTTGACATGTAGGAGCTAGGGTGCTTTAGATTGGCTAGAGTGAGATGGTGTAGAACTCAAATATTTAGAAAACCCTAGGCACCAAGAAAAATGGGTTTTGTACAATCAAGCCAAGGCAAGTGAATAAGTGTTAATAACATGTTCTTTATACTTTATTTCTTGATTCTAACCATTTATGCATGAGAACAACCCTCTCTAAACTCATTAATATATGGTAGGGTTGGTAGTTGGGATTTTTATGCCCACTAACGGTGATTGGTGTAATGACCCACTAAAGTGGTAAATGATGGACTAATCCAAGGGAGATGGGAAATGCACCGCCCCCGCGCCCCCCCCCCCCCCCCCCCCGGGAAATTTGCCCCGAGGCCTTGCAGATTCGATTTCTGGAAGGTCCCTATCGACTGTGGATGGTTCACATGTTCACAATCAGCTCTCGGCTAACTGTGGAGGTCCCACGGTTAACCGTGGAAAGGCCACGACTAACTATGAGGCAACCTTGTTGGACCTTTCTCTAAGGTGAGTTTACGATCAACCGTGGAGCTCACTGTAAGACGCCACGGTTTACTGTGAAGAGTTCATGGTCAATCGCAGACTCCTTTCCAGAAATTTAATCATGGGGACTTTGGGACACTTACCCTTAAATTCATGACCTCTAGCCTAGGTAATTAACAAATATGGGTTGGGCCTTGAGTGAGAGGATGGGTGAGCTTGACATTCTCTTACGGGTTGTCCAGTTACGCATGTGTGGCCCATATTGGACTATGGGTGTGGTGTAGCGAGATTACCTTGATGCTAATAACTTCAGCGGCACCAAATGATTACATAAAGAATCTCGGGCCCGTGAAACCATGGTGATAGACTGTATAGGCCGCCTCACATGTGAGGGAAAACCCAATCCTAGGTGGGTTTAATTTCTACTCTTTAACCATACATCCCGAATAGGTCAGGGGCTGGTTTGATGCTTCCATATATTACATGATGCCTACATGTATCCACTTTGTTCGTCGGTCCTTCGTTGTTCATTATGCGTAATGAGTATATATATGGTTGTGGGTGGATTGTTACACTTGGGTTGCTATGATAGGGGAAACCCCGACGAGAGGTGTTTCTGACTAGAGGATGGGTATCGAGAACTACTCAGTGTTGGTCATGGATGTGTTTGGTGGAACGCATGTGTGGAGTAGTTCCTTATTGTTTCGCCTTGTTTGTCCTATGGTGGTGATACCCAATGAGAGGTAGACGGACACTGTGTGGTTGTGTATGTGACCTTTGATCCTTCAAGTCGGGCACCACCAGGCTGGTTTAGCCTCTCATTGGTAGGGTGTCTGCCTGTGGGTAGGGTTATTGCATGTATGTGTATACTGACTTTTTGTAGATTGAGAGGTGGGCGTATGCCATTGGGCTCAGTGTGCATTGTATGATGTGATCTGATGTGTAGCTGGTGCTGACTAGGTTCGCCTAGCTTGCATTATTATGAGCGGGTTTGCCTGTATTTTCTAAGCGGGTTCACCCGTGTGCATTTGTTCTAAGCCTATGTGTTGTGCCCCATTGTTAGCAGATGTAGATAGGATCTGTCTTTATATGATCCATGTGGTTTATGACTATACTCATGCTTTATGCTTAGCTTTCCGTTTATTGTTACTTACCTGATCTCCTATGTCTTGATTCTTTATTGATGCATATGATATTGTTACTCACACTTATTTACCTACTAGATTTGTGTAATCTAACTATGCTAAATTTGGTGCTTAGGTACCAATGCCACAGTCAAGCTAGAGGGTAAGGCGATCATGGAGGTTCCACTGGATGATAGACATTATGAGTGGAGCACCGAATATGTAATCTGAGGACGTTGTGGCTAGCACCATAGAGCCTTTCACCACCTCAGACTTATATTTTATCATACATTGTGGATGTATATTTTGGGCCACGAGTATAGTGTTGGCTATAAACCAAACTTTAAGACAATTTGTAACTTTATTTGAACATATGCACTTCTAATACTCCTTCCGCTTGGTTATTATGTTTTGTATTACATTACCATCTATGCAGGTTGTATGAGTTGATGTTTTTGCGATTTGATTATGATGACCGATCATCAATCATAACCAAACCGACCGCAGTCTTCAATCCACTCGGAATTGGGGTCACACTTACAATTGGAGAGAAAAATTTGATTTGGCCCCATTTTTACACCCTTGAGATTGGCTTAGGATCCGGCCTAATTAATCTTGGGGGTGTGACAGTGAGCCTGCAGTTGATTTCGACGAATCTGTTATGAGCACAAATGCTGATTGTAACATCCCGAAATTCCAAGGTTGTAATTAGCCTAGTTAATTGTGCTTTTAGCTAATTAAGCTCGTTATAAGCCAAACAGGTCCGATTAAGCTTTAGGGTTGCGCGTGCGAAATTGGGTTGAGATCCGAGCCCGTTTGGGTACAGTAGGGGTGTGTGTCGCTATTTCCGGAAAGTTCCGAGGGCTTTTTAGTATTTTCCGCTTTTCGAGATTTTGGCACCATCGGGTAGATTACCTAATTTCCCGGACTTTATCCTTCTGTTGCACCTCGATCCGGACCCTCGAACCCGACCCAAAACCCGACTTAACCCGTACCCATCCAAACCCATTTTTATTAATTCCCATCTCATCCCATGTGAACCCCACCCCCCTTAACCCACGTGCAGCCCCATCCCCATTTCCCCATCCCCCTTTCCCCAATCCCTTTTAGGTCACAGAACCCACCCCCCCTCTCTCATTCACTCCACATAGCAGCAGCCCCTCTCATTTCTCTCATCTCATTTCTCTCGTTCTCCCTCCCTCACGGCTTGCTGCCATCGTCGCCGGATGTCGTCGCCGCCGGACTTCGAGTACGCCATTAGCACCACGATCACCAAGCTCTCTCCATTCTCTTCTCCACTCTCTCATCTCACTTCATTTCATCTCTCACTCATCTCTCCCTCACCCAGCCATGCGCTCACTGTCCCGGCGCCATCACCGTCGCCGCCGGACCCACCAGCACCGTCGCCGCCAGTCATCTCCGGCGAACCCAGCCCACTCCATCTCCCTCCCTCTTCCAAGCAGACTGCCACCCCATCTCTTTCTTTCTTTCTCTATTTCCCCATTTCTTTCTCTCTCTATTTCTTCCCCTATCTTTCCCTTTTCCATTTCTCTTTCTTTCTCTGTTTTTCCCCCTCCTTACTGCCGGCGTGAATCACCCCTCCCCATTTCCTTTTTTTCCACTCTCTCTCTCTCTTCCTTTCTTTCTCTCTCATTCCTCTTGCTGCCAACGATTTTAGCCACACCCATTTTATTCCCATTCATTTTCTCATCATCTCATTTCATTTTCTCTCATCTCATCTCATCTCCCTCACCCATTCCACCCACCTCATTCTCTCACTTATTTCCTTTCTTTCTTTCTCACTCCCCTGCCAACGTGAATCACCCCACCCACATCCATTTCACTTTCTCTCTCTAATTCATTCTCTGTTTCATATCTCTCTAATTCTCCATTCTTTCCTTGTTTTGTCTTCTTCCTTCTTCCTGTCAATGGACCACCAAGAGACCTTCCATCACCACTAGTTAGTGGGCCACCAATCAAGTGGGCCCCACAACCTCCGATGATCACTTTCATCTCCGCGTGGACCCCGCAAGCTCAACAATCTCTAATTGGCAAGCCACCACTCCATTCCCATTTGTTTGGTAAGTTCTCATTCCCCTTAGGTTTGGGTTAATACACTTTGGGTGTAGAAATGTGTTTGGTAGCTTAGAGCTTCCCCTTTAGTAATTTTATATTTAATTTAGTTTTATTTTGTTGTTTATCCCTTAGGCTTGATTTGTTGGACTATGGAGCTAGGATTTGTGGATTTGTGCAATTTCAACCCAAGGCAAGTAAATAGATATATTATTGCTTGATATGTTTGTTTACCTTGATTTGTTTGATGAAATCATGCTTTAGATGTTTATGGCTCAATTGATACTTTAGAAGTTGAAAACATGATAAAATGGCTTAGAGATTTAATGTAATGGATTTAGAGTTAAATGGCTTGATTAGTAGTTCTAATAGGTTGTATTTATTATGTTTTTAATTACTCTATGCTGCTTATTAGGTCCAAGAAGGGAAAAATGGGAAAAGTCCCATTTCAGCCAAAACAGAGACTCTGCCCAGTTTCCGCAGGCTTCTCGGTCGACCGAGACCTGTGTGTCGGTCGACCGAGACAACAGGGCCCACTCGCCCGAGAACTCGACCGAGCCCTGTGCAGATTTTTGTTTATTTTTCCTTTTGAAGGGATTTTTACCCTGTTTCGTAGTGGACCTTGGTGGACTTTTGGTTGCCCCTTTTGGACTCATTTGACTATGTACGAGGGACGTTTTGAGCAGACGATTTCTCGTAGTTAATTCCGTTTTCTCGGGTTTCAATTCATTTCAATCTTGAACGGAATTGGGCAACGGGATACCATCTTATATCTATGCACGAAGAGGTTATGTTCTGGGTATCGTGAACCCTAATTCCTTTTGTTGACTGATTTGGATTGTACGAGACTTTGGAAATAACAATGACTTAGGAATGGATTGTCTATCGCTTATGATTCCGAAATGTACCGTTTGGTACTCTCCGCATGAAACGTCCATGTTCTTTAGTTTCGTTTGTTTGTTTTGGTTCGGGGATTGCATTATGAACTTAGAAGATGAACTTAGGATCCCTTTTGATGTTCCGTTTGTTCCGAAGTTTGATGAAGTGTCGTGGCTAGACAGCTTTGATTAAGAAAGCATGTTGAGGACTACCTATGAAGATAAGTGTGAAGTATGAAGAAGTTCGATTATGTTAGTATGATTTGATAATGGCAAGGTAGTTCCTCTTTGGTTAATGAATCCTGCTCGCGCAGGAAAGTCTAGCCCTTCACTATTGTATGTTTAGGACTCTTGTGTCAGGCATCACTCAGCTGTTAACGCCCAGCACTTTTGGGGCACCAATTGTGTGAGGACTTTGGAATGAACGTCTGCGCAGTACGACTTTTTATATTTTAGATGGATGTACACCATCAAATACCCGTTCTGTAAGAAGTATGAATGTTCGTTTTGTTTATTTTGTTTTAAGGGTATCATATGTTTGTTTGCCGGGTTTTTATCCCGAGCCCATTGCTTTACTCTACCACAGCTCTCATGTTGAGCCAGGAGGGTCAAGTGAAACTATCCCGTGGTGATTAGCTTATGTGATTTGCCTATTTGTTAGAAGTGTGTTAGTTGGTTTTATGATTCATATGCTATGCGTTTATTACATTCAGGACGCTATGCATTTCTTATGATACTTTCTATTCGTATACTCTTTAGTCTGCATATCTATGGTGATTTATATATCTATCTTCTTGCCAGCCGTTGTGTTGATGATGCTACTCTTGGTGCATAGGTACCGGATACATCTCCTTTTGGGAAAGTGGAGGCGTCGCTTCAGGCAGTTTAGCCTGATGGTGAGTACGAATTGTGTGTCGACGGTATTGTCGTCATGACCAGCACACGAGTGCCTTTATACTTTGGTTAGTTCGTATTTATTCTCTTTTGGCTTAGGTTTTGTTAGAGGCCATTAATTAATACACTTTTGTTATCTTTTGCTAAACTAAAACTATAGAAAAGAAATATGTGCATACTCTGAAATGTTATATTGTACCATCTGTTTAATTATGATGTTTCGCTGTGTTTTATGGTTACCGAGGAAATATTTATACCTCACCGCGGACTTACGATCCTACGGGACACGATTGGGGCCAAGTGGCATTTGATTAATGATAGAAAAAGTTTTAAATTGGCCCTAATCTCACGCATAGCCCCGGAAGCACTTTTGGGGGCGTGACAAGTTGGTATCAGAGCAGGCACGTTTTTAGAAATAAAATCTACTAGAAACAAGAGGACGCGTGTGAGAAATTCGATTCGGTAGTTGGCATCTATACTATGTATGTATGGATCCTATAGTATTGTTTGTTAGTACATTAGGTGTTTAGTAATTTCTCCTAAAGAAATGAATTTGGGGACCAAATTCTTTGTTAGTGGGGAGAGAATTTAATGTCTCATTACCCACTGTTTGTGGTTTCAGTACCGCAATTGTGCTAGAATAAGAGTTTCTTAGATTTAGTTAGTTTCGTCTTAGAGTTAGTTAGTTTCTTTCTTAGTTTTGTTCGAGGAGTTGCAACCGTCTTGAGACTTTTCCAGTTCGCTGAAGTGGACTTTGTAGCAGATCTCGTTGAAGTTAGAGTTGTTCTCGCTATTCAGTTCTACGTTAGTGTCAGAGATTCAGAGTTTTCTCAAGTTTGGAGACCTCAGTGGAAGATTTGTTCAGGGTTTTCCTTCGAGCGCAAATTCGTTGGCAGAGTTGATCAGGTAAGTTGTGCTTTTGTGTGGTTAGACAAGTGTGAGATAAGTCTTGAGGAAGAAATTTGACTTCAGATATTATCGACAGTTTTGTGATGTTTCGGGAGTTAGATTGAGACTATATAGTTGCAAGTGGCAATGTTGAATTGTAAGACAAAAGAAGCCTATGTACCAGAGTTGTTTCAGCTTTCTTTTAGCTTTGAGATCAGACAGGTTGATTCGAAGTGGGTGTGAAGGTTATGATGTACCTATGATATGTGAATTCCCGGATGTCTTTCCGGAGGAGATACCTGGATTACCACCGGTTAGGGAGATTGACTTCATGATTGAGCTCAAGCCAGGGACAACACCGATTTTGAAGGCTCCTTATAGTATGACTCCAGCAGAACTAAGAGAGTTGAAAGCTCAATTGCAAGACCTTTTGGATAAAGAATTTGTGAGACCCAGTGTATCACCTTGGGGTGCACCGGTTCTCTTCGTGAAGAAGAATGATGGATCAATGCGTATGTGCATAGACTACAGGTAGCTGAATCAGGTTACGATCAAGAACAAGTATCCATTGCCCAGGATAGAGGAGTTGTTTGATCAGTTACAGGGAGCACAGCATTTCTCCAAGATAGATTTGAGATCAGGGTATCACCAGATAAGAGTTAGGGATTAAGATGTGCAGAAAACAGCCTTCAGGATCAGATATGGACATTATGAGTTCTTGGTTATGCCATTTGGACCGACCAACGCGCCAGGAGTATTTATGGCCTTGATGAACAGAATCTTTGCACTATGCTTAGATAAGTTCACGGTTGTATTCATAGACGATGTCATAGTCTATTCGAAGTCCAGAGATGAACATGTAGAGCATTTGAGGAGTTAATTGCAGATTTTGAGAGAGAATCAGCTCTATGCTAAACTTAGTAAATGTGAGTTTTGGCTAGAGCAAGTGTCTTTTCTTGGACACATCATCTCTAAAGAGGGATTGACAGTAGATCCAGCGTCAGTGGAAGCAGTGGTCAGTTGGGGAAAGCCGAAGACAGTGTTAGAAATCAGAAGTTTCTTAAATGGACATGATATTACAGATAGTTTTTGAAGGATTTTCTACAATAATAGCCAGTTGAACAGGTTGACACGGAAATATGTTTTGATGGTATGGTCAGAGAGCAGTGTGAGATCAGTTTTGGGCAATCGAAGTAGAGGTTGACTACAGACTTTGTTGATCAGAAAGACAGTTTTGTGAATTTTACTTGTGCTTTAGGAATTTTATCGAGATTGGTACTGATGCAGAATGGGAAAAAGATAACGACCTATGGGTCCAAACAGCTGAAAGAGCACGAAAAGAGATACATTTACCATGACTTGAAGATTGCAGCGGTTGTCTTAACTTTAGAGATGTGGATGCACTCATTGTATTGGGAGAAATTTGAACTCAGAGCATAGAAACCTACAGTACTTGTTTGTAGAAGGATTTAAACTTGAGACCACAGAGGCAGATGCATTGAGAAGAGATATCAGCTAGTGGGTGATTGATAGCATGTTACGATGAGAGTAAACATTTTGGGCAGAATCAAGGATAGTCAAAGGAATGACCTAGAGTTGGTCCAATGATAGAAAAGATTGCAATCAGGTCCGAAGCAAACAGGCCAGAGTTCAGACTCGTGGAAGGCGTGTTGTTTTGTCAGGCATTTTGTGTGTCAAATGTACACGAGGAGTCACTACTGACGAGATAGTATAAAGACAGAGATAGCAGGGTTTGTGTCAGATGGTTGTTATGTCAGACAGAGTTTCGAAGTTGTGAGCAGATTGTGGGTCAGATTGCAAGCAGCTTGAGCACTATTCAGAATTTCACCGCAGCTTGCTACCTTCAGACTTTAGAGATAGAGTTTAGTTAGAATAACCAAATCTTTTACCTGTGATAGATTTAGTCATTTGGAGGACCAAATGTTCTAAGGAGGGAAGGATGTAACATCCCGAAATTCCAAGGTTGTAATTAGCCTAGTTAATTGTGCTTTTAGCTAATTAAGCTCGTTATAAGCCAAACAGGTCCGATTAAGCTTTAGGGTTGCGCGTGCGAAATTGGGTTGAGATCCGAGCCCGTTTGGGTACAGTAGGGGTGTGTGTCGCTATTTTCGGAAAGTTCCGAGGGCTTTTTAGTATTTTCCGCTTTTCGAGATTTTGGCACCATCGGGTAGATTACCTAATTTCCCGGACTTTATCCTTCTGTTGCACCTCGATCCGGACCCTCGAACCCGACCCAAAACCCGACTTAACCCGTACCCATCCAAACCCATTTTTATTAATTCCCATCTCATCCCATGTGAACCCCACCCCCCTTAACCCACGTGCAGCCCCATCCCCATTTCCCCATCCCCCTTTCCCCAATCCCTTTTAGGTCACAGAACCCACCCCCCCTCTCTCATTCACTCCACATAGCAGCAGCCCCTCTCATTTCTCTCATCTCATTTCTCTCGTTCTCCCTCCCTCACGGCTTGCTGCCATCGTCGCCGGATGTCGTCGCCGCCGGACTTCGAGTACGCCATTAGCACCACGATCACCAAGCTCTCTCCATTCTCTTCTCCACTCTCTCATCTCACTTCATTTCATCTCTCACTCATCTCTCCCTCACCCAGCCATGCGCTCACTGTCCCGGCGCCATCACCGTCGCCGCCGGACCCACCAGCACCGTCGCCGCCAGTCATCTCCGGCGAACCCAGCCCACTCCATCTCCCTCCCTCTTCCAAGCAGACTGCCACCCCATCTCTTTCTTTCTTTCTCTATTTCCCCATTTCTTTCTCTCTCTATTTCTTCCCCTATCTTTCCCTTTTCCATTTCTCTTTCTTTCTCTGTTTTTCCCCCTCCTTACTGCCGGCGTGAATCACCCCTCCCCATTTCCTTTTTTTCCACTCTCTCTCTCTCTTCCTTTCTTTCTCTCTCATTCCTCTTGCTGCCAACGATTTTAGCCACACCCATTTTATTCCCATTCATTTTCTCATCATCTCATTTCATTTTCTCTCATCTCATCTCATCTCCCTCACCCATTCCACCCACCTCATTCTCTCACTTATTTCCTTTCTTTCTTTCTCACTCCCCTGCCAACGTGAATCACCCCACCCACATCCATTTCACTTTCTCTCTCTAATTCATTCTCTGTTTCATATCTCTCTAATTCTCCATTCTTTCCTTGTTTTGTCTTCTTCCTTCTTCCTGTCAATGGACCACCAAGAGACCTTCCATCACCACTAGTTAGTGGGCCACCAATCAAGTGGGCCCCACAACCTCCGATGATCACTTTCATCTCCGCGTGGACCCCGCAAGCTCAACAATCTCTAATTGGCAAGCCACCACTCCATTCCCATTTGTTTGGTAAGTTCTCATTCCCCTTAGGTTTGGGTTAATACACTTTGGGTGTAGAAATGTGTTTGGTAGCTTAGAGCTTCCCCTTTAGTAATTTTATATTTAATTTAGTTTTATTTTGTTGTTTATCCCTTAGGCTTGATTTGTTGGACTATGGAGCTAGGATTTGTGGATTTGTGCAATTTCAACCCAAGGCAAGTAAATAGATATATTATTGCTTGATATGTTTGTTTACCTTGATTTGTTTGATGAAATCATGCTTTAGATGTTTATGGCTCAATTGATACTTTAGAAGTTGAAAACATGATAAAATGGCTTAGAGATTTAATGTAATGGATTTAGAGTTAAATGGCTTGATTAGTAGTTCTAATAGGTTGTATTTATTATGTTTTTAATTACTCTATGCTGCTTATTAGGTCCAAGAAGGGAAAAATGGGAAAAGTCCCATTTCAGCCAAAACAGAGACTCTGCCCAGTTTCCGCAGGCTTCTCGGTCGACCGAGACCTGTGTGTCGGTCGACCGAGACAACAGGGCCCACTCGCCCGAGAACTCGACCGAGCCCTGTGCAGATTTTTGTTTATTTTTCCTTTTGAAGGGATTTTTACCCTGTTTCGTAGTGGACCTTGGTGGACTTTTGGTTGCCCCTTTTGGACTCATTTGACTATGTACGAGGGACGTTTTGAGCAGACGATTTCTCGTAGTTAATTCCGTTTTCTCGGGTTTCAATTCATTTCAATCTTGAACGGAATTGGGCAACGGGATACCATCTTATATCTATGCACGAAGAGGTTATGTTCTGGGTATCGTGAACCCTAATTCCTTTTGTTGACTGATTTGGATTGTACGAGACTTTGGAAATAACAATGACTTAGGAATGGATTGTCTATCGCTTATGATTCCGAAATGTACCGTTTGGTACTCTCCGCATGAAACGTCCATGTTCTTTAGTTTCGTTTGTTTGTTTTGGTTCGGGGATTGCATTATGAACTTAGAAGATGAACTTAGGATCCCTTTTGATGTTCCGTTTGTTCCGAAGTTTGATGAAGTGTCGTGGCTAGACAGCTTTGATTAAGAAAGCATGTTGAGGACTACCTATGAAGATAAGTGTGAAGTATGAAGAAGTTCGATTATGTTAGTATGATTTGATAATGGCAAGGTAGTTCCTCTTTGGTTAATGAATCCTGCTCGCGCAGGAAAGTCTAGCCCTTCACTATTGTATGTTTAGGACTCTTGTGTCAGGCATCACTCAGCTGTTAACGCCCAGCACTTTTGGGGCACCAATTGTGTGAGGACTTTGGAATGAACGTCTGCGCAGTACGACTTTTTATATTTTAGATGGATGTACACCATCAAATACCCGTTCTGTAAGAAGTATGAATGTTCGTTTTGTTTATTTTGTTTTAAGGGTATCATATGTTTGTTTGCCGGGTTTTTATCCCGAGCCCATTGCTTTACTCTACCACAGCTCTCATGTTGAGCCAGGAGGGTCAAGTGAAACTATCCCGTGGTGATTAGCTTATGTGATTTGCCTATTTGTTAGAAGTGTGTTAGTTGGTTTTATGATTCATATGCTATGCGTTTATTACATTCAGGACGCTATGCATTTCTTATGATACTTTCTATTCGTATACTCTTTAGTCTGCATATCTATGGTGATTTATATATCTATCTTCTTGCCAGCCGTTGTGTTGATGATGCTACTCTTGGTGCATAGGTACCGGATACATCTCCTTTTGGGAAAGTGGAGGCGTCGCTTCAGGCAGTTTAGCCTGATGGTGAGTACGAATTGTGTGTCGACGGTATTGTCGTCATGACCAGCACACGAGTGCCTTTATACTTTGGTTAGTTCGTATTTATTCTCTTTTGGCTTAGGTTTTGTTAGAGGCCATTAATTAATACACTTTTGTTATCTTTTGCTAAACTAAAACTATAGAAAAGAAATATGTGCATACTCTGAAATGTTATATTGTACCATCTGTTTAATTATGATGTTTCGCTGTGTTTTATGGTTACCGAGGAAATATTTATACCTCACCGCGGACTTACGATCCTACGGGACACGATTGGGGCCAAGTGGCATTTGATTAATGATAGAAAAAGTTTTAAATTGGCCCTAATCTCACGCATAGCCCCGGAAGCACTTTTGGGGGCGTGACAAGTTGGTATCAGAGCAGGCACGTTTTTAGAAATAAAATCTACTAGAAACAAGAGGACGCGTGTGAGAAATTCGATTCGGTAGTTGGCATCTATACTATGTATGTATGGATCCTATAGTATTGTTTGTTAGTACATTAGGTGTTTAGTAATTTCTCCTAAAGAAATGAATTTGGGGACCAAATTCTTTGTTAGTGGGGAGAGAATTTAATGTCTCATTACCCACTGTTTGTGGTTTCAGTACCGCAATTGTGCTAGAATAAGAGTTTCTTAGATTTAGTTAGTTTCGTCTTAGAGTTAGTTAGTTTCTTTCTTAGTTTTGTTCGAGGAGTTGCAACCGTCTTGAGACTTTTCCAGTTCGCTGAAGTGGACTTTGTAGCAGATCTCGTTGAAGTTAGAGTTGTTCTCGCTATTCAGTTCTACGTTAGTGTCAGAGATTCAGAGTTTTCTCAAGTTTGGAGACCTCAGTGGAAGATTTGTTCAGGGTTTTCCTTCGAGCGCAAATTCGTTGGCAGAGTTGATCAGGTAAGTTGTGCTTTTGTGTGGTTAGACAAGTGTGAGATAAGTCTTGAGGAAGAAATTTGACTTCAGATATTATCGACAGTTTTGTGATGTTTCGGGAGTTAGATTGAGACTATATAGTTGCAAGTGGCAATGTTGAATTGTAAGACAAAAGAAGCCTATGTACCAGAGTTGTTTCAGCTTTCTTTTAGCTTTGAGATCAGACAGGTTGATTCGAAGTGGGTGTGAAGGTTATGATGTACCTATGATATGTGAATTCCCGGATGTCTTTCCGGAGGAGATACCTGGATTACCACCGGTTAGGGAGATTGACTTCATGATTGAGCTCAAGCCAGGGACAACACCGATTTTGAAGGCTCCTTATAGTATGACTCCAGCAGAACTAAGAGAGTTGAAAGCTCAATTGCAAGACCTTTTGGATAAAGAATTTGTGAGACCCAGTGTATCACCTTGGGGTGCACCGGTTCTCTTCGTGAAGAAGAATGATGGATCAATGCGTATGTGCATAGACTACAGGTAGCTGAATCAGGTTACGATCAAGAACAAGTATCCATTGCCCAGGATAGAGGAGTTGTTTGATCAGTTACAGGGAGCACAGCATTTCTCCAAGATAGATTTGAGATCAGGGTATCACCAGATAAGAGTTAGGGATTAAGATGTGCAGAAAACAGCCTTCAGGATCAGATATGGACATTATGAGTTCTTGGTTATGCCATTTGGACCGACCAACGCGCCAGGAGTATTTATGGCCTTGATGAACAGAATCTTTGCACTATGCTTAGATAAGTTCACGGTTGTATTCATAGACGATGTCATAGTCTATTCGAAGTCCAGAGATGAACATGTAGAGCATTTGAGGAGTTAATTGCAGATTTTGAGAGAGAATCAGCTCTATGCTAAACTTAGTAAATGTGAGTTTTGGCTAGAGCAAGTGTCTTTTCTTGGACACATCATCTCTAAAGAGGGATTGACAGTAGATCCAGCGTCAGTGGAAGCAGTGGTCAGTTGGGGAAAGCCGAAGACAGTGTTAGAAATCAGAAGTTTCTTAAATGGACATGATATTACAGATAGTTTTTGAAGGATTTTCTACAATAATAGCCAGTTGAACAGGTTGACACGGAAATATGTTTTGATGGTATGGTCAGAGAGCAGTGTGAGATCAGTTTTGGGCAATCGAAGTAGAGGTTGACTACAGACTTTGTTGATCAGAAAGACAGTTTTGTGAATTTTACTTGTGCTTTAGGAATTTTATCGAGATTGGTACTGATGCAGAATGGGAAAAAGATAACGACCTATGGGTCCAAACAGCTGAAAGAGCACGAAAAGAGATACATTTACCATGACTTGAAGATTGCAGCGGTTGTCTTAACTTTAGAGATGTGGATGCACTCATTGTATTGGGAGAAATTTGAACTCAGAGCATAGAAACCTACAGTACTTGTTTGTAGAAGGATTTAAACTTGAGACCACAGAGGCAGATGCATTGAGAAGAGATATCAGCTAGTGGGTGATTGATAGCATGTTACGATGAGAGTAAACATTTTGGGCAGAATCAAGGATAGTCAAAGGAATGACCTAGAGTTGGTCCAATGATAGAAAAGATTGCAATCAGGTCCGAAGCAAACAGGCCAGAGTTCAGACTCGTGGAAGGCGTGTTGTTTTGTCAGGCATTTTGTGTGTCAAATGTACACGAGGAGTCACTACTGACGAGATAGTATAAAGACAGAGATAGCAGGGTTTGTGTCAGATGGTTGTTATGTCAGACAGAGTTTCGAAGTTGTGAGCAGATTGTGGGTCAGATTGCAAGCAGCTTGAGCACTATTCAGAATTTCACCGCAGCTTGCTACCTTCAGACTTTAGAGATAGAGTTTAGTTAGAATAACCAAATCTTTTACCTGTGATAGATTTAGTCATTTGGAGGACCAAATGTTCTAAGGAGGGAAGGATGTAACATCCCGAAATTCCAAGGTTGTAATTAGCCTAGTTAATTGTGCTTTTAGCTAATTAAGCTCGTTATAAGCCAAACAGGTCCGATTAAGCTTTAGGGTTGCGCGTGCGAAATTGGGTTGAGATCCGAGCCCGTTTGGGTACAGTAGGGGTGTGTGTCGCTATTTTCGGAAAGTTCCGAGGGCTTTTTAGTATTTTCCGCTTTTCGAGATTTTGGCACCATCGGGTAGATTACCTAATTTCCCGGACTTTATCCTTCTGTTGCACCTCGATCCGGACCCTCGAACCCGACCCAAAACCCGACTTAACCCGTACCCATCCAAACCCATTTTTATTAATTCCCATCTCATCCCATGTGAACCCCACCCCCCTTAACCCACGTGCAGCCCCATCCCCATTTCCCCATCCCCCTTTCCCCAATCCCTTTTAGGTCACAGAACCCACCCCCCCTCTCTCATTCACTCCACATAGCAGCAGCCCCTCTCATTTCTCTCATCTCATTTCTCTCGTTCTCCCTCCCTCACGGCTTGCTGCCATCGTCGCCGGATGTCGTCGCCGCCGGACTTCGAGTACGCCATTAGCACCACGATCACCAAGCTCTCTCCATTCTCTTCTCCACTCTCTCATCTCACTTCATTTCATCTCTCACTCATCTCTCCCTCACCCAGCCATGCGCTCACTGTCCCGGCGCCATCACCGTCGCCGCCGGACCCACCAGCACCGTCGCCGCCAGTCATCTCCGGCGAACCCAGCCCACTCCATCTCCCTCCCTCTTCCAAGCAGACTGCCACCCCATCTCTTTCTTTCTTTCTCTATTTCCCCATTTCTTTCTCTCTCTATTTCTTCCCCTATCTTTCCCTTTTCCATTTCTCTTTCTTTCTCTGTTTTTCCCCCTCCTTACTGCCGGCGTGAATCACCCCTCCCCATTTCCTTTTTTTCCACTCTCTCTCTCTCTTCCTTTCTTTCTCTCTCATTCCTCTTGCTGCCAACGATTTTAGCCACACCCATTTTATTCCCATTCATTTTCTCATCATCTCATTTCATTTTCTCTCATCTCATCTCATCTCCCTCACCCATTCCACCCACCTCATTCTCTCACTTATTTCCTTTCTTTCTTTCTCACTCCCCTGCCAACGTGAATCACCCCACCCACATCCATTTCACTTTCTCTCTCTAATTCATTCTCTGTTTCATATCTCTCTAATTCTCCATTCTTTCCTTGTTTTGTCTTCTTCCTTCTTCCTGTCAATGGACCACCAAGAGACCTTCCATCACCACTAGTTAGTGGGCCACCAATCAAGTGGGCCCCACAACCTCCGATGATCACTTTCATCTCCGCGTGGACCCCGCAAGCTCAACAATCTCTAATTGGCAAGCCACCACTCCATTCCCATTTGTTTGGTAAGTTCTCATTCCCCTTAGGTTTGGGTTAATACACTTTGGGTGTAGAAATGTGTTTGGTAGCTTAGAGCTTCCCCTTTAGTAATTTTATATTTAATTTAGTTTTATTTTGTTGTTTATCCCTTAGGCTTGATTTGTTGGACTATGGAGCTAGGATTTGTGGATTTGTGCAATTTCAACCCAAGGCAAGTAAATAGATATATTATTGCTTGATATGTTTGTTTACCTTGATTTGTTTGATGAAATCATGCTTTAGATGTTTATGGCTCAATTGATACTTTAGAAGTTGAAAACATGATAAAATGGCTTAGAGATTTAATGTAATGGATTTAGAGTTAAATGGCTTGATTAGTAGTTCTAATAGGTTGTATTTATTATGTTTTTAATTACTCTATGCTGCTTATTAGGTCCAAGAAGGGAAAAATGGGAAAAGTCCCATTTCAGCCAAAACAGAGACTCTGCCCAGTTTCCGCAGGCTTCTCGGTCGACCGAGACCTGTGTGTCGGTCGACCGAGACAACAGGGCCCACTCGCCCGAGAACTCGACCGAGCCCTGTGCAGATTTTTGTTTATTTTTCCTTTTGAAGGGATTTTTACCCTGTTTCGTAGTGGACCTTGGTGGACTTTTGGTTGCCCCTTTTGGACTCATTTGACTATGTACGAGGGACGTTTTGAGCAGACGATTTCTCGTAGTTAATTCCGTTTTCTCGGGTTTCAATTCATTTCAATCTTGAACGGAATTGGGCAACGGGATACCATCTTATATCTATGCACGAAGAGGTTATGTTCTGGGTATCGTGAACCCTAATTCCTTTTGTTGACTGATTTGGATTGTACGAGACTTTGGAAATAACAATGACTTAGGAATGGATTGTCTATCGCTTATGATTCCGAAATGTACCGTTTGGTACTCTCCGCATGAAACGTCCATGTTCTTTAGTTTCGTTTGTTTGTTTTGGTTCGGGGATTGCATTATGAACTTAGAAGATGAACTTAGGATCCCTTTTGATGTTCCGTTTGTTCCGAAGTTTGATGAAGTGTCGTGGCTAGACAGCTTTGATTAAGAAAGCATGTTGAGGACTACCTATGAAGATAAGTGTGAAGTATGAAGAAGTTCGATTATGTTAGTATGATTTGATAATGGCAAGGTAGTTCCTCTTTGGTTAATGAATCCTGCTCGCGCAGGAAAGTCTAGCCCTTCACTATTGTATGTTTAGGACTCTTGTGTCAGGCATCACTCAGCTGTTAACGCCCAGCACTTTTGGGGCACCAATTGTGTGAGGACTTTGGAATGAACGTCTGCGCAGTACGACTTTTTATATTTTAGATGGATGTACACCATCAAATACCCGTTCTGTAAGAAGTATGAATGTTCGTTTTGTTTATTTTGTTTTAAGGGTATCATATGTTTGTTTGCCGGGTTTTTATCCCGAGCCCATTGCTTTACTCTACCACAGCTCTCATGTTGAGCCAGGAGGGTCAAGTGAAACTATCCCGTGGTGATTAGCTTATGTGATTTGCCTATTTGTTAGAAGTGTGTTAGTTGGTTTTATGATTCATATGCTATGCGTTTATTACATTCAGGACGCTATGCATTTCTTATGATACTTTCTATTCGTATACTCTTTAGTCTGCATATCTATGGTGATTTATATATCTATCTTCTTGCCAGCCGTTGTGTTGATGATGCTACTCTTGGTGCATAGGTACCGGATACATCTCCTTTTGGGAAAGTGGAGGCGTCGCTTCAGGCAGTTTAGCCTGATGGTGAGTACGAATTGTGTGTCGACGGTATTGTCGTCATGACCAGCACACGAGTGCCTTTATACTTTGGTTAGTTCGTATTTATTCTCTTTTGGCTTAGGTTTTGTTAGAGGCCATTAATTAATACACTTTTGTTATCTTTTGCTAAACTAAAACTATAGAAAAGAAATATGTGCATACTCTGAAATGTTATATTGTACCATCTGTTTAATTATGATGTTTCGCTGTGTTTTATGGTTACCGAGGAAATATTTATACCTCACCGCGGACTTACGATCCTACGGGACACGATTGGGGCCAAGTGGCATTTGATTAATGATAGAAAAAGTTTTAAATTGGCCCTAATCTCACGCATAGCCCCGGAAGCACTTTTGGGGGCGTGACAAGTTGGTATCAGAGCAGGCACGTTTTTAGAAATAAAATCTACTAGAAACAAGAGGACGCGTGTGAGAAATTCGATTCGGTAGTTGGCATCTATACTATGTATGTATGGATCCTATAGTATTGTTTGTTAGTACATTAGGTGTTTAGTAATTTCTCCTAAAGAAATGAATTTGGGGACCAAATTCTTTGTTAGTGGGGAGAGAATTTAATGTCTCATTACCCACTGTTTGTGGTTTCAGTACCGCAATTGTGCTAGAATAAGAGTTTCTTAGATTTAGTTAGTTTCGTCTTAGAGTTAGTTAGTTTCTTTCTTAGTTTTGTTCGAGGAGTTGCAACCGTCTTGAGACTTTTCCAGTTCGCTGAAGTGGACTTTGTAGCAGATCTCGTTGAAGTTAGAGTTGTTCTCGCTATTCAGTTCTACGTTAGTGTCAGAGATTCAGAGTTTTCTCAAGTTTGGAGACCTCAGTGGAAGATTTGTTCAGGGTTTTCCTTCGAGCGCAAATTCGTTGGCAGAGTTGATCAGGTAAGTTGTGCTTTTGTGTGGTTAGACAAGTGTGAGATAAGTCTTGAGGAAGAAATTTGACTTCAGATATTATCGACAGTTTTGTGATGTTTCGGGAGTTAGATTGAGACTATATAGTTGCAAGTGGCAATGTTGAATTGTAAGACAAAAGAAGCCTATGTACCAGAGTTGTTTCAGCTTTCTTTTAGCTTTGAGATCAGACAGGTTGATTCGAAGTGGGTGTGAAGGTTATGATGTACCTATGATATGTGAATTCCCGGATGTCTTTCCGGAGGAGATACCTGGATTACCACCGGTTAGGGAGATTGACTTCATGATTGAGCTCAAGCCAGGGACAACACCGATTTTGAAGGCTCCTTATAGTATGACTCCAGCAGAACTAAGAGAGTTGAAAGCTCAATTGCAAGACCTTTTGGATAAAGAATTTGTGAGACCCAGTGTATCACCTTGGGGTGCACCGGTTCTCTTCGTGAAGAAGAATGATGGATCAATGCGTATGTGCATAGACTACAGGTAGCTGAATCAGGTTACGATCAAGAACAAGTATCCATTGCCCAGGATAGAGGAGTTGTTTGATCAGTTACAGGGAGCACAGCATTTCTCCAAGATAGATTTGAGATCAGGGTATCACCAGATAAGAGTTAGGGATTAAGATGTGCAGAAAACAGCCTTCAGGATCAGATATGGACATTATGAGTTCTTGGTTATGCCATTTGGACCGACCAACGCGCCAGGAGTATTTATGGCCTTGATGAACAGAATCTTTGCACTATGCTTAGATAAGTTCACGGTTGTATTCATAGACGATGTCATAGTCTATTCGAAGTCCAGAGATGAACATGTAGAGCATTTGAGGAGTTAATTGCAGATTTTGAGAGAGAATCAGCTCTATGCTAAACTTAGTAAATGTGAGTTTTGGCTAGAGCAAGTGTCTTTTCTTGGACACATCATCTCTAAAGAGGGATTGACAGTAGATCCAGCGTCAGTGGAAGCAGTGGTCAGTTGGGGAAAGCCGAAGACAGTGTTAGAAATCAGAAGTTTCTTAAATGGACATGATATTACAGATAGTTTTTGAAGGATTTTCTACAATAATAGCCAGTTGAACAGGTTGACACGGAAATATGTTTTGATGGTATGGTCAGAGAGCAGTGTGAGATCAGTTTTGGGCAATCGAAGTAGAGGTTGACTACAGACTTTGTTGATCAGAAAGACAGTTTTGTGAATTTTACTTGTGCTTTAGGAATTTTATCGAGATTGGTACTGATGCAGAATGGGAAAAAGATAACGACCTATGGGTCCAAACAGCTGAAAGAGCACGAAAAGAGATACATTTACCATGACTTGAAGATTGCAGCGGTTGTCTTAACTTTAGAGATGTGGATGCACTCATTGTATTGGGAGAAATTTGAACTCAGAGCATAGAAACCTACAGTACTTGTTTGTAGAAGGATTTAAACTTGAGACCACAGAGGCAGATGCATTGAGAAGAGATATCAGCTAGTGGGTGATTGATAGCATGTTACGATGAGAGTAAACATTTTGGGCAGAATCAAGGATAGTCAAAGGAATGACCTAGAGTTGGTCCAATGATAGAAAAGATTGCAATCAGGTCCGAAGCAAACAGGCCAGAGTTCAGACTCGTGGAAGGCGTGTTGTTTTGTCAGGCATTTTGTGTGTCAAATGTACACGAGGAGTCACTACTGACGAGATAGTATAAAGACAGAGATAGCAGGGTTTGTGTCAGATGGTTGTTATGTCAGACAGAGTTTCGAAGTTGTGAGCAGATTGTGGGTCAGATTGCAAGCAGCTTGAGCACTATTCAGAATTTCACCGCAGCTTGCTACCTTCAGACTTTAGAGATAGAGTTTAGTTAGAATAACCAAATCTTTTACCTGTGATAGATTTAGTCATTTGGAGGACCAAATGTTCTAAGGAGGGAAGGATGTAACATCCCGAAATTCCAAGGTTGTAATTAGCCTAGTTAATTGTGCTTTTAGCTAATTAAGCTCGTTATAAGCCAAACAGGTCCGATTAAGCTTTAGGGTTGCGCGTGCGAAATTGGGTTGAGATCCGAGCCCGTTTGGGTACAGTAGGGGTGTGTGTCGCTATTTCCGGAAAGTTCCGAGGGCTTTTTAGTATTTTCCGCTTTTCGAGATTTTGGCACCATCGGGTAGATTACCTAATTTCCCGGACTTTATCCTTCTGTTGCACCTCGATCCGGACCCTCGAACCCGACCCAAAACCCGACTTAACCCGTACCCATCCAAACCCATTTTTATTAATTCCCATCTCATCCCATGTGAACCCCACCCCCCTTAACCCACGTGCAGCCCCATCCCCATTTCCCCATCCCCCTTTCCCCAATCCCTTTTAGGTCACAGAACCCACCCCCCCTCTCTCATTCACTCCACATAGCAGCAGCCCCTCTCATTTCTCTCATCTCATTTCTCTCGTTCTCCCTCCCTCACGGCTTGCTGCCATCGTCGCCGGATGTCGTCGCCGCCGGACTTCGAGTACGCCATTAGCACCACGATCACCAAGCTCTCTCCATTCTCTTCTCCACTCTCTCATCTCACTTCATTTCATCTCTCACTCATCTCTCCCTCACCCAGCCATGCGCTCACTGTCCCGGCGCCATCACCGTCGCCGCCGGACCCACCAGCACCGTCGCCGCCAGTCATCTCCGGCGAACCCAGCCCACTCCATCTCCCTCCCTCTTCCAAGCAGACTGCCACCCCATCTCTTTCTTTCTTTCTCTATTTCCCCATTTCTTTCTCTCTCTATTTCTTCCCCTATCTTTCCCTTTTCCATTTCTCTTTCTTTCTCTGTTTTTCCCCCTCCTTACTGCCGGCGTGAATCACCCCTCCCCATTTCCTTTTTTTCCACTCTCTCTCTCTCTTCCTTTCTTTCTCTCTCATTCCTCTTGCTGCCAACGATTTTAGCCACACCCATTTTATTCCCATTCATTTTCTCATCATCTCATTTCATTTTCTCTCATCTCATCTCATCTCCCTCACCCATTCCACCCACCTCATTCTCTCACTTATTTCCTTTCTTTCTTTCTCACTCCCCTGCCAACGTGAATCACCCCACCCACATCCATTTCACTTTCTCTCTCTAATTCATTCTCTGTTTCATATCTCTCTAATTCTCCATTCTTTCCTTGTTTTGTCTTCTTCCTTCTTCCTGTCAATGGACCACCAAGAGACCTTCCATCACCACTAGTTAGTGGGCCACCAATCAAGTGGGCCCCACAACCTCCGATGATCACTTTCATCTCCGCGTGGACCCCGCAAGCTCAACAATCTCTAATTGGCAAGCCACCACTCCATTCCCATTTGTTTGGTAAGTTCTCATTCCCCTTAGGTTTGGGTTAATACACTTTGGGTGTAGAAATGTGTTTGGTAGCTTAGAGCTTCCCCTTTAGTAATTTTATATTTAATTTAGTTTTATTTTGTTGTTTATCCCTTAGGCTTGATTTGTTGGACTATGGAGCTAGGATTTGTGGATTTGTGCAATTTCAACCCAAGGCAAGTAAATAGATATATTATTGCTTGATATGTTTGTTTACCTTGATTTGTTTGATGAAATCATGCTTTAGATGTTTATGGCTCAATTGATACTTTAGAAGTTGAAAACATGATAAAATGGCTTAGAGATTTAATGTAATGGATTTAGAGTTAAATGGCTTGATTAGTAGTTCTAATAGGTTGTATTTATTATGTTTTTAATTACTCTATGCTGCTTATTAGGTCCAAGAAGGGAAAAATGGGAAAAGTCCCATTTCAGCCAAAACAGAGACTCTGCCCAGTTTCCGCAGGCTTCTCGGTCGACCGAGACCTGTGTGTCGGTCGACCGAGACAACAGGGCCCACTCGCCCGAGAACTCGACCGAGCCCTGTGCAGATTTTTGTTTATTTTTCCTTTTGAAGGGATTTTTACCCTGTTTCGTAGTGGACCTTGGTGGACTTTTGGTTGCCCCTTTTGGACTCATTTGACTATGTACGAGGGACGTTTTGAGCAGACGATTTCTCGTAGTTAATTCCGTTTTCTCGGGTTTCAATTCATTTCAATCTTGAACGGAATTGGGCAACGGGATACCATCTTATATCTATGCACGAAGAGGTTATGTTCTGGGTATCGTGAACCCTAATTCCTTTTGTTGACTGATTTGGATTGTACGAGACTTTGGAAATAACAATGACTTAGGAATGGATTGTCTATCGCTTATGATTCCGAAATGTACCGTTTGGTACTCTCCGCATGAAACGTCCATGTTCTTTAGTTTCGTTTGTTTGTTTTGGTTCGGGGATTGCATTATGAACTTAGAAGATGAACTTAGGATCCCTTTTGATGTTCCGTTTGTTCCGAAGTTTGATGAAGTGTCGTGGCTAGACAGCTTTGATTAAGAAAGCATGTTGAGGACTACCTATGAAGATAAGTGTGAAGTATGAAGAAGTTCGATTATGTTAGTATGATTTGATAATGGCAAGGTAGTTCCTCTTTGGTTAATGAATCCTGCTCGCGCAGGAAAGTCTAGCCCTTCACTATTGTATGTTTAGGACTCTTGTGTCAGGCATCACTCAGCTGTTAACGCCCAGCACTTTTGGGGCACCAATTGTGTGAGGACTTTGGAATGAACGTCTGCGCAGTACGACTTTTTATATTTTAGATGGATGTACACCATCAAATACCCGTTCTGTAAGAAGTATGAATGTTCGTTTTGTTTATTTTGTTTTAAGGGTATCATATGTTTGTTTGCCGGGTTTTTATCCCGAGCCCATTGCTTTACTCTACCACAGCTCTCATGTTGAGCCAGGAGGGTCAAGTGAAACTATCCCGTGGTGATTAGCTTATGTGATTTGCCTATTTGTTAGAAGTGTGTTAGTTGGTTTTATGATTCATATGCTATGCGTTTATTACATTCAGGACGCTATGCATTTCTTATGATACTTTCTATTCGTATACTCTTTAGTCTGCATATCTATGGTGATTTATATATCTATCTTCTTGCCAGCCGTTGTGTTGATGATGCTACTCTTGGTGCATAGGTACCGGATACATCTCCTTTTGGGAAAGTGGAGGCGTCGCTTCAGGCAGTTTAGCCTGATGGTGAGTACGAATTGTGTGTCGACGGTATTGTCGTCATGACCAGCACACGAGTGCCTTTATACTTTGGTTAGTTCGTATTTATTCTCTTTTGGCTTAGGTTTTGTTAGAGGCCATTAATTAATACACTTTTGTTATCTTTTGCTAAACTAAAACTATAGAAAAGAAATATGTGCATACTCTGAAATGTTATATTATACCATCTGTTTAATTATGATGTTTCGCTGTGTTTTATGGTTACCGAGGAAATATTTATACCTCACCGCGGACTTACGATCCTACGGGACACGATTGGGGCCAAGTGGCATTTGATTAATGATAGAAAAAGTTTTAAATTGACCCTAATCTCACGCATAGCCCCGGAAGCACTTTTGGGGGCGTGACACTGATAATTACAACTACTGCCTTATAAGAGTGTTTCCTGTTTCATGGCCAAACCTGGTTGAGATCAGGGAATGGGTGACCCGAGAATGGAAATTCGAAGGTGAATGGTCCATTTCCTTATTTGATCTACATCATGTATTCATTCGGTTAAACTGAGTCTGACATGCTTTATGTGCTGATGAAAGACAGCTGGGTAATCAATGGTCATCTGATGCATGCCATCAAATGGACTCCAGACTCCATAGCCACAGGAGGAGAGAGCTCCTTAGCCATTGTTTGGATTGCGCTCCCTTTCCTTCTTTCAGTTTTCTTCCATGGAAGAAGTTTATCTTCCATTGCATCATTAGTTGGAAGAGTGATTGCAATTGATGAACAGACAAGATCACTATCTCAAATAGACATTCTGTGAGGCCAGGCGAGGAACTCTCGTTTGTGACAGGGCTTGCGTTGATGAAGAAGGGGATCAGGGGTTGGTGGTCTTGAGGTACATGGAAAAGTGTGGGATCATGTGAGGGTATATGAGAGGCAATAATGCTGACATGTGAATAGATAAGAGAGAGAGAATGATGGTAACATGGGAGTGAGATGAGTGGGGTTGTACAGCACACAACTTATGTCTTTTTTTATATACATGGTACCATTGGCCATAAGATTATAAAAAAAAAAAAAAAAAAACAGGAGGGAGATGAGTCCTGTTACAATTGTTGTGACAGGGACATGGGCATTTGACTTTTAAGACTTATGTCCATTAGTTCTTGAATTTAAAAAGAGGACCGTTAGTTTTAATGAATTCAAATTAGACCTCTTAACTTATTTTATAAAGAATTGATTTGGGAGATATCTTAGGTGAGTCCTTGAGTTTTCTAAAATTATAGACCAAGATTATTTTTATTTGCAAATTAATATTAAATGACATCTCAGTTTTTAATGTGTTAAAATTATATTTTTATTAATTGAATCTTTGGACCGAGTAAATACCATCCAGGCAACGGTATATTACCAACATGGGGTTTAATGCCTCGAATGACCTCGAGGAAATCCTAATGGATTCAAGTTCAACCCATCACTATTGGAAAACCTTTAATTGAGTCTATGCACCATTAATGGAGAAGGGATGCGTTAATCTTATATTTATTAGAGATTTCTATGGTTGTAGGGTACGAGACCTTATATTTGACCTTAGGATCGATTCGTATCTATGTCTTAACCTTCGCATGCATATATATGTTGATTTATGATATATACTTCTTTAGATGCATACCCTATTGTGCATTATGGATTATAAAGTGACTCGGCAAATTTTGTATGACGATTTGATTATGATATGGGATGTGGAATGGCCGTCACTTTGTTTTGACTTAGGACTCTTGTGTCGGAGCTTTATCATTCAGGTCTATTATGCATATATGTTTATGTTTATGTGGGTCATTTTTTGACAACTGCAGATCGATATATGGACAGTTGATCACCGTTGTGACCGGATCACTTATAATCCGCTTTGAATATAAACAGGTTATCATGATTTGTTCTTAATTCGATCGGTTTATGACCACCGACGTTATGGACGAGCTCCCCCGATTTATTTAGGGTTGACCACGTAAAACGGGGACACTTGTCTTCGTGTGAATCATATTGCTCCTTTTGTTTTATTTGGATTATGCTATACGTTCTTTCTTATCATTATTACTGTCGTTACTTCTATATGATCACTCTCGTCTATATTCTTCTCGTTGTTGTATTAAATTTCGAATTATGATTATGTACTTGCTGTTTACTTTGTAATATTTAGTGCATAGGTACCGAGCCCTACTTTACCAAGGAGACGGAGGAGGGTCAAACGTTTCAAACGTTTGAGCTAACTGATGAACCCGAGTGGGATGCCGGAGATGGCTTTGAAGCCGTCTGAACTTGTACAAGAGTGAACGACACCGTAGAATTATTTTAAATAAACTTTCCTTTTAGTGTTGAGACCTCTTTTAGAAATTATTTAATTCATTCAGACCATAGAAGTCTTCAATATTTGTTTACCCAGCCTGAATTGAACATGAGACAGACCCGCTTGATGGAATACATGAAGGATTTTGACTTTCCAATCAAATATCATCCCGGGAAAACTAATGTAATGGCTGATGCATTGAGTCGAAGGGCAACAATTAATGCATGTTTGCGTGCAGAATGGTCTTGGGCAGAAATTTTCCTTGATTTGGGAGTGTCTTTGCAATCAATTGATGACAAGGTTATGTCAGCTAACATCTTCGTCTTGGAATCAGAGATTTTGAGCAGGATCAAGAGCAAGCAATCCGAGGATCCAGAACTGGCTCGAGTGATTGAACAGATTGATAGCAGACCAGACTTAAAAATAGTGGAGGGTGTGTTGTACCTTCAAGACCGGTTATGTGTGCCAAATATAGAAGAACTGAAGAATGTGAATATGGCAGAGGCACATCATTCCCGTTATACTATTCATCTGGGTAGTACAAAGATGTACCAGAACCTACGTAATCATTATTGGTGGAGTAATATGAAGAGGGATGTAGCAGAATTTACAGCAAGGTGCTTGGTGTGTCAACAAGTAAAGGCAAAACGGAAGCAGCCCCCAAGACTTTTAAAACAGTTGGAAGTGCCCGACTGGAAATGGGAACACATAACGATGGATTTTATCTCTGAGTTGCCATCAATGCATAACAAAGATAGCATCTGGGTGATAGTTGATAGATTGACTAAAGTGGCACATTTCTTACCAATGAGCCCGAAGACACCTCGGGATGAGTTAGCTCGAATGTACATGGAGAAGGTGGTCACAATTCATGGTGTTCCCCGATCGATTGTATCAAACAGAAATCCTAGATTTTTGGGCAAATTCTGGACTGAACTTCAGGAAGCTCTGGGTACAATATTGAATTTCAGTACAGCGTATCATCCCCAGACCGACGGTCAAATTGAAAGGACTAATCAGACACTGGAAGATATGTTGCGAGCTTGCGTCCTTGATTTTGGGAAGGACTGGCAGAAAAGTCTCCCACTGTGCGAGTTTGCATATAATAATAGTTATCATTCCAGTATCGGCATGGCACCGTTTGAGGCGTTGTATGGACGTCGATGCAGGACCCCAATCTATTGGGAGGAGATAGGTGTCAGGAGTTTTCATAGTCCATCTATTGTTAGTGATACCATTGAGAAAGTGAAGCAAATCCATGATCGGTTGAAAATTGCTAGAAGTCGACAGAAGAGTTATGCAGACTTGAAGAGGAGAGATCTTCAATTTGAGATTGGTGAACATGTGTTTCTAAAAGTTTCACCAATGCGAGGAACATTGAGGTTTGGGCAGAAAGGGAAGTTATCTCGAAGATATATTGGTCCATTTGAGATCCTGGAAAGAATTGGAGAAGTTGCTTACAGATTGGCTTTACCAACAGCATTGTCGGCGGTACATAATGTTTTTCATGTCTCGATGTTAAAGAAGTATATCGCAGACCCATCTCACGTGTTGCAGTATGAGCCATTGGAATTGCAGTCAGATGTTACCTATGTTGAGCGACCTTCTCGGATCATCGACACGAAGGAGCAAGTTCTCAGGACGCGGACAATACACTGGGTGAAAGCCCAGTGGGAGCACTATAGTCCTCAAGAAGCCACTTGGGAACTCCGAGATCAAGTGAAGAAGCTTTACCCACACCTTCTTCCAGAGGTATGATTGCATTTAGAGGACCAAATGTCCTAAGGGGGGGAGAATGTAAGATCCGGCCCCACCATTAATTATATTTATTATTAAAATATTAGTATTATATTAATTTAATGTATTTTAGTTATTTAAGTGGGTAGGATTAAGTGGGTCACACGTTAGATAGGATTATTGGATCGGTAAGTTGGGTTAAGGGGTAGATGACCTGACCCGTAGTTTTGACCCAATGACTTAAGCCCATAGGATATTCCGTTTTAACCTAATCCCTATTTTAACTAATCGCATGATTTATCCCTCCTCACTTATCTCTCTGCAACCCCTCCCGTAACTTCTTCGTCTTCTTCCTCTTTCAACTTCTCAAGTCATTCCAGTTTTAGGATCCAGCCATCAGAATTAAGATCAGAGGATACCAGCATTCTTGGTTCAACTTTCTTATCTCAGGTAATCCTCTCCTCAAATCATTAGGAGTAGATCTGTATTCTTGGATTATCCCCTTTTTCTTTCCAATGCTAGGTTTTGGGTAGGAATATCATAGATCTGATCACCTGGGTATTTCTTTCTCATCTCTTATATCAGGTTAGTGTTAGGATTGTGATTAAGTGCCGTGGTAATTTCGGTTTGAGTTTTGGTCAGGATCTGTGCATTTTTCAACCCCGGTAAAAGGCAAGTATCTAAACATAATTTGTGAATTTAATGCATATGTTTGTCGTTGATTCCAGTTTGTTTGATGCATATAGAAATCCTTTTTATGCCCTTTTTCATTTGATTATGTTATTATATTATGAGACTGGAGATTAGAGGGTGATTCCATTAGTTTTCCTTTCAACCATTACTCACCCTATTGGTTTTCAAACCCTTTTTCAACTCATATGATTGTGAAGATTTGTTCATCAAGGTAGATGGACAACACATTGAAACCCAACATGATCGGACCTGTCACAGGTTCAAGGATGCACAACCATGAGGCATATGTTTCTGTGCATTGGCTGTAGGCCCAGGTGGGCCATCTGATTGGAGATCCTGTCCATGGATCTACTTGTGGACCTTTAGGCGACCCTATAGATGACGGACCCATGTGAGGTGGGCCTGGTTTGGTCCGCCATCCAGCAACTGAAGAGGAGGGCTGAAGGTATTGAAGAGGGTTTGGGGTTATTTTCATTTTTGGGGCTGTAGGGCCCACGTGAGCTATTAAATCTTGATCGGGTCACTACATCTTGAAGAGAGGGCTTGGACGACCATACTGATGTGGGCTGATCTTGGGCACTTGATCAGTGGAGCCCACAATGGTAATAACTGTGAGCCCAGGCGAGGAACTCTCGTTTGTGACAGGGCTTGCGTTGATGAAGAAGGGGATCAGGGGTCGGTGGTCTTGAGGTACATGGAAAAGTGTGGGATCATGTGAGGGTATATGAGAGGCAATAATGTTGACATGTGGATAGATAAGAGAGAGAGAATGATGGTAACGTGGGAGTGAGATGAGTGGGGTTGTACAGCACACAACTTATGTCTTTTTTTATATACATGGTACCATTGGCCATAAGATTATAAAAAAAAAAAAAAAAACAGGAGGGAGATGAGTCCTGTTACAATTGTTGTGACAGGGACATGGGCATTTGACTTTTAAGACTTATGGCCATTAGTTCTTGAATTTAAAAAGAGGACAGTTAGTTTTAATGAATTCAAATTAGACCCCTTAACTTATTTTATAAAGAATTGATTTGGAAGATATCTTAGGTGGGTCCTTGAGTTTTCTAAAATTATAGACCAAGATTATTTTTATTTGCAAATTAATATTAAATGACATCTCAGTTTTTAATGTGTTAAAATTATATTTTTAATAATTGAATCTTTGGACCAAGTAAATACCGTACAGGCAACGGTATATTACCAACATGGGGTTTAATGCCTTGAATGACCTCGGGGAAATCCTAATGGATTCATGTTCAACCCATTACTATTGGAAAACCCTTAATTGGGTCTATGCACCATTAATGGAGAAGGGATGCGTTGATCTTATATTTATTAGAGATTTCTATGGTTGTGGGGTACGAGACCTTATGTTTGACCTTAGGATCGATTCGTATCTATGTCTTAACCTTCGCATGCATATATATGTTGATTTATGATATATACTTCTTTAGATGCATACCCTATTGTGCATTATGGATTATAAAGTGACTCGGCAAATTTTGTATGACGATTTGATTATGATATGGGATGTGGAATGGCCGTCACTTTGTTTTGACTTAGGACTCTTGTGTCGGAGCTTTATCATTCAGGTCTATTATGCATATATGTTTATGTTTATGTGGGTCATTTTTTGACCACTGCAGATCGATATATGGACAGTTGATCACCGTTGTGACCGGATCACTTATAATCCGCTTTGAATATAAACAGGTTATCATGATTTGTTCTTAATTCGATCGGTTTATGACCACCGACGTTATGGACGAGCTCCCCCGATTTATTTAGGGTTGACCACGTAAAACGGGGACACTTGTCTTCGTGTGAATCATATTGCTCCTTTTGTTTTATTTGGATTATGCTATACGTTCTTTCTTATCATTATTACTGTCGTTACTTCTATATGATCACTCTCGTCTATATTCTTCTCGTTGTTGTATTAAATTTCGAATTATGATTATGTACTTGCTGTTTACTTTGTAATATTTGGTGCATAGGTACCGAGCCCTACTTTACCAAGGAGACGGAGGAGGGTCAAATGTTTCAAACGTTTGAGCAAACTGATGAACCCGAGTGGGATGCCGGAGATGGCTTTGAAGCCGTCTGAACCTGTACAAGAGTGAACGACACCGTAGAATTATTTTAAATGAACTTTTCTTTTAGTGTTGAGACCTCTTTTAGAAATTATTTAATTTATTCAGCAACTTTAACTATGATTGTTTTATTTGAATTTGTGTTGGTTCTCATTTATGAACATTGGATAACAATTGAATAAGGCTTCCGCTGCATTTAATGAAATTTATTTTAACTCACAATAGATTGAAAAATTATTTGTGGGTCCACTTTTGGAAGCTTGTGTTGTATTAAACATAGGAAATTTGAATTTTATTTAATTTTTCACGTTTTTCCCAATTCTTATTTTGGGGGACGTGACACACGGTCATTCTGCAAACATTTGCAAGCTCAATTCAAGCAATGCTGAAACAAGTTATTCTCATGAGAAGGTAAATCAAAAGACCCAACATGGGAAATCTGATTGCTTCTTTCTGTCATGGACGTTTTGGGGTGATTGAATCAAGTGAAGGAGATTACCTCAGTTCAGAGGCACCCATGTTTTGATCCTCCCACAGAAGTAGAGAATATTCAAGACATATAGTTTGTTGTTTATTTAATCATCATCTTCATCATCATCATCTTCTTCTTTGGATAAACATGGAGTACTTGAAATGCATTCTCAGCTGAGCTACAGTCTGGGACTAGTATTTGGTGGTGTTATTATTGAAGATGTGCTATGTGATTATAAGTGAAAATATCTTATTTTTCTCAATGCCAAGAACTCGGAAAAAAATCCAAACAATTTATGCTCTTAAATTTGAATCTTAGGAATAAAGAAAAGGCTGCATTTGGATTAACTTAAATCATGATTAGTTTTAGTTTTGAATGTGTGTGGGCCAGTTTCCAGGCACCATAGTTGCACTCACTTCGGATGCATGCATCTCGGCACGAGCCGATTAGTCCTGGCCGAGACCAGTACTCCCAGGCGCTACGTCTGCCGAATTCGATGGCATCTCGGGTACTGCCGAAGTGGAAGCGGCTGCCCGAAATGGGGTTGATTCGCCACGGGCGAAGTGAGATCACGCGGATGGCCGCGTGGCAAGATGAGGACGCGATGATGGGACGGATACCATCCGGGCCGTCCATCCCCAACATGCTTCTGACAATCATGTCCCACGGCTGCGGCCGTGTCAGGCAGGGCCCAAGGAAAGGTCCGACGGGACTTTAGCCGCCAGCAGGCCAGGGCAGGACTAGCCCAATGTGACTAGCATTTAATGCAGCGTGGGCTGATTGAACCAGCAATTAATGCAATGTGGGCTAGGATGGATCCCCATCAATTGCTCTATGGGCTAATGGATCCCTAGCAGTCGAATCAAAGGCCCATCAGCTGATATTGCCTCAGGCTCTCTCATATAAAGGTTTGGATAACCCAAAATAGAGGTACGCATACTCCCATGCATGAACCCTTCTCTGCTCTCTCTTCTCCGATCATTCTCCCTACACTAACTTAGGCATCGGAGAGCCATGCGCTGCCCACAACCAGGGTCCTCTGACTGTTTTCTTCTCCGCTTTTAGGTTCACTAGATCACAGCTACTTCTCCGGTACTTTGAGTAAGTCCTTGAAGGCATCCTAATATTGTGAGTATATTTTTTTTGCACTTACAGAATGTTCTGATAGAATGTATGCCAAATGTAGGATTTGGATATTAGACAGTGCTGAAGGAATTTAACCTATCTTTTCTTGCCCTCCTCTGATACAACCAAGAAGCAGCTATGGAACCCTTTACTACAACACCGAGATGCTCCTGATGCATTGCGAAATAACCGTTTCAAGCTCTATGGTTTGACTCAGGAAGACAAGAAACACCCTTACTGCACTTGTTCCCTTCTCGTTCTCCCTTTCTCAGTATTACCCAATATACAGAGATGCAAGATTCATTTCCATAAATTGTGACACTTACCTCTCCATGTATTGCTACTCACCGCAGTTGACACTCATAGAATTAAATATAAGCGCAGATTTAGAAAATAATGAAATCACTTTATCTAAGGGCAGAACTGTAAACCAATGGTTAGATGGTTTGAATGGCACAGTTAATTTGTGGTCTACTCCTATCCTAATCCACGAGTAGCCCTATCCATACCTACTTGTCGATGGTTGGCATGCATCCATGTGGGCACTATAAAAATTTTCTGTATTTAAAAGAAATAAAAATTCATTGTAGAATATCACTCTCTATATAAATGAATATTTGGATAAAAATAGACTGATAAAAGTGCCAATGATCAGGGGAATAAAAAGGATAAAAAATTTGGATCTCATTGATCTTCCAATCTCTAGTACTCACTAGACATGTGGCATTGACTGTTGGGTCCATCAATCACTCAAAGGCCTGAATTCAAGCACTATTACATGTATCGATCATTATGGCTAGCAGTGTTTAGAGACTCTTCCCACCCTGACTCAGCCTAGTCGACCTGACTCAGAGCACCTAGCCAACCGAAGCTGTCAGGTGTTTATCATGAACTCAGTCACACTTGATGAGTTAGTTGACCAGATGCCCTTGGGTGAGTTTAGTTCTCCACTTGCGGCAACATTACAACAATATTGTTCAGAGAATTTTTATTTTTTTTGTGCTTTTAGCTTCTGTGGATATTAGTGGGAAATTTTGTAACAAACAAAATACCAAGGATTTGAAAAAAAATCAATATCATTTTTCTGATATTTTTAATTTAGCGTTATATTTTGGAATTTTTATTCCTGGAAAAGCTGCAAAATTTCCAGCATATAGGTGATATATGTTATCAGCAAGCTCAAGAACCTGCAATCCTCTCGATCTTCCAATCAGACTATGAACATGGTTTTGTGACCCCAAAAGGGCCCCACATGATGGGTGGTCCTGATCATTCTTTCTTATGTCCCACCCATAGTTTGGTCCCTCAACTTTTTCTATAGTCTAAATTGATTGTATATATATTTGCTATAGGTATGATCCACATTTCGACTCATGACTCGAAGAACAAATCTAGGTCAATAGTCAAGCTAGGATTAAGTATCTTCTATGAAGTTTCCTTTTCATCATGTACATAAATTATTAATTCAGGTAGCTAGGTAATGCATTTCTATCTTAATAAAGTAGTTTCATATACAAAAAAAGTCACATAACAACCCAAACAACCCCTTTAATTAATCCTAGTAGAAAAAGAATGAAGATTCCTCATTAGTTTATAAAAGAAAAAGAAAAGACTTGTATTCCACCATCCTTTTGAACATCATCCATGCTACACAATGATAATTCCTTAAAAATGCATATCTTTGTGGCTATTTTTGGTAAGTTTAAGGACTTATCAAGCCAAGAAAGCCTCATTTAGTATCATATCATGATTTTATGCATTTTTGATCCACTGTAGTGCATTCATGCATAATTTGTTAAAAAATCAGCATTTTTGCATCAAACCATGAAACCTGTCATTTTCGTAATTTTATTTTTTTAAATGTGTTTTCATTCATCTTTTCATGAGAAATGGCCCACAGTCATGCATTCATGAATTAAGGGTAAATTTGTCTTCTCACATAAAATTCACATTTTTTTGGCTTGCAGGAAATGAGAAAAAGGGTCCCACACATGCACATGTGTAGGTCACACATGTGGGGTGTCCAAGAGGGGGGTCCACTTTCTTTGCACAAAAGCCCAAGTTTATTTTTGAAGATAATTTTAGATAATCAAAGAAAATCCATGAAGGGCTAAATCAAGAAAGAAGATTTCCAAAGAGACAAAAGTGGAAATAATCTACACATATTGGGCATTTAATTTTCTCTTGATTCCAACCTAGAGTTTGCCATCTCATGTATCTCTCATAAATGTCAAGTTAAAGGAAGATATGCTAAAGAAGGAAATATGACAAGTGCATGAAGATAGAGTGAAGAAAATAAAAGAGAAGACTTACCAAGTGAAGAAGATTCTTGCAATAAAGTAGGGACTAAGGAGAAAGAATATGGCGGCCCATACCCTATTTAAAGAGGCCATAGACATCCACTCCTTTTCATGAAAGAAAAGACCCCCTCACCAATATAATTCCTCAACCATTCTACCCATCTCCTTTCTTTACCATAGCTCATCTCTCTTTAAGAAGGCTTGTCCCAACTTGATGCTTCAACTAGAGAGGTTCCTTTCATCCTAGTATGTCGTTGTTTTTTTGGAATTTTATTTCTCCATCTTTTATGTAAAAACATTGCATATTAGTAAAAGTGTAACTTTTTTTTATTCTTTTTCTTAGGTGATTAATGCTTGAATTGTGTTTTCCTTGTTGTTGTTCTTGGATTGACAACCCAAGATCCTAAGGACATGAAATAAGTACTTATGAACCCGATTTGAGAATAAAAAAAGAAAAGCACACTTATCACACATTTACTTTTATTGCAATTCCCACACATTTACATTTGTTGAAAAATCCACACATTTAATTTCTTGTCAATGCCACACATTTAATTTTATTGCAATCCACACATTTAATGTTTTTGCACTACATATATTTAAATTCAAACACTTGTTGTTTTCTTTTCTTCTTATGTTTTTTATGCAATTATGTGAATTTTATGCATATTTAGGGTTGGGATTAGAGTTCATTGCATATATCTTCATATCATATGGCTAGTGCATGTTTAAGTGGCTGGAAATTGAAGCCTTCAGATCTTTAAGACAGAAATTAAAAATCAATTTTGATGAACCTATGTTGGACAACCAAACAACCCACTTTCTGCACAGTTTCAGGAAAACTGAAGAAACAATTTTTTTGCAAAAAGTTTGAAGTTGGTAGACTAGTCAAACCATGATATTTTTCTGTGAAATTTGGAGAAATTAAAGTTCAGCATGTGGTCTATCACATTCCAAAATTTCAGATCCAAATGATTTCAGGAGGTTTGTGAACCAATGGCTTGAACATGGCATGTTAGGCTGTCCGCTTGCGGAATTTCTGCACAGTTTTGGTTTTTAAGGTCATATTTACTAGGGCTGAATAGAACCGGACCGCAGACCGGACCGGACCGGATTTGTGGTCTTAACAGTACAAATCCGGTCCGGACTTGAAAAACCGGTTATATCCGGTCCGGTCCGGTCCAGACCTTTTAAGAACCGGTATGGACCGGACCGGATTAATAATATATTTTTTTAATTTTTAATACAAAACTTTAAACTTAAAATATAAAAATCCTAAGTCAAAACTGTGCGTTTTGACACCCTCCTTCGGTCCTTAACTTAGAAAACTTTACAATTCAATAACCATATTGGAAGTAATGTTAACGAAGAAAACTAGACATATTTAGGTGTAATTTAGATGTGAACTGAAAATGAAAAAATAAAATAAAAGCTTGGGAAAAAAAAACAAATGAATAAGTGGTCCAGACCGGACTGTTTTAGATCGGATCGGACCGGTCCTCCCATTTAAGTACAATCGGAATTCCGGTCCAAAAACCGGACCGGATTTCCGGTTGTGCAGCCTTAATATTTACGCATTCATATCTTCTTTGTTTTAAGATATTTTTCACTTCCGTTTTTTTTAGTTGATTCATGCATCATTGTAGTTCAAAACCCAACCATTAAACTTAGTTTTAGGTTGCATTAGATTAGGAAAAATCATGCATAAAAACAGCCATGCATACTAGTTTTTCAGACTTAGAATTTTTCAGCATCTCATAGCATACATTGCATTACTAACTTTCTAATTTTAGGATTAGTTTCTAATTTTGTGTTTTAGATTATTTAGATAATTTTTAGAAATAAAAGATCTTTCTGATTTTTGTTAATTGAAGATTTTAACTTAGGAAGTTTCTTAAGATTTGAAAATTCTAACATAAGGTAAGATTGACTTGATGCTTTCTAAATTTGTTATGATATGAAAATCTTTATTTATTTGGAAAGTCCTTAACTTTAGGGAGTTGATTAACTCAGTTCACTAACTTATGAAATATATTAACCCTAATTGACTAACCTAGTTTCTAATTTAGGAAACTAATTTAGTAAGGTTTCATGCTAATTTTAGAAAGTAGGTTGTTTTCTTTTTGAGTGATTTGATTTGTTACTAATCTTTGATTGATTTGGTTTCTAACTTAGGTTCAATTTTTTTTTCTAATTTAGCTTCTTAATTTTTTTTGGTGAGTTTTATTTTTGGATTGTTTTTAATTTGATGTTCTAATTTGTGTGTTCTTTTGTAGCAACTTGTGATTCATTTTAGATTAGGTTTTTAGATTTAAGAAATTTTTATTTTTGGAAATGTATTTAATTTTAATTTAAAGTAGGAATGATGAATGTACTTTTCTAGATTTTAGCTAAAATTAGATTTTATTTAAGGCAGGTGATAAAGTTGGAAAGCCTTATTTCTAAAGCTCCATGTGGATCAACCTGGTCTTACGAGTTATTACTGCAATCCAAGCTCTACACTTGGAGCCGCGATCACACAACTCCCATTTTTTTTTTCTCCCTCAACATGAGTTCTCAATTTCTCATCTTTCTCTGCTTTGCCTCTTTGATTTCCCACACTCATCTGCTTTTTCTTGCCCAGCAGCCATATGCAGTAGAAGCTTTCCAAACAAACGACACTGATGTTGTTGGATACATATGCAATGGACAAAATGTCCATTGCCAAGCATATCTCATTTTCAGATCTAAACCTCCATATGATTCTGTTGCTTCCATTTCAAAGCTTTTCACTTCTGACCCATATCAGCTTTCCAAAATCAATTCTGTTTCGGAAGTGTACACTTTCCAAACAAACAAGGAGGTGATTGTTCCTGTGAATTGTTCTTGTTTTGGTCACTACTATAAGGCAAATACATCTTATGCTGTTAAACATGGAGATACGCAATATACCATCGCAACCAGTGGCGGACTTACATTGAATGGGCTGGGGGCTGAAGCCCCCTCCTAATTGTAAAAAAGCCCATAAGGGCCCTATGGGCCCTTAAGCCCAGCCCCCAGTTAAAAATGGCCCAAGTCCCCAGTCAGCCGGTCCCCTTTTATTTCCCTTACCACTTTAACCTAAAAACAGTAAACCACTTTCTCTTTCTCTGTTTCTCATCTCTTTCCCTCCCCCTCTCAAAAATCCCCATCTCCTACTGGGCCCTGGCTGCCTCATAGATGTCAGATTAGCGCAAAGAATTGCAGCGCCCAAAAGCAAAGGGGCCGATTTCTCCAAATTGATTGCTCAGGCGAAGGAAGATGCTCGTTCTCGCATTAACCCAGATCAGGATTTCTTCGGTTCCGTCGACGATGTTTTCAGTGGTAACTGGTAAGTCAACTGATTGAGTGTGTTTGGTTGAGAAGAAGTGGAAAATGATTCACTAGGAAAAGTGGGATTTTTGGATTATGTTTGTTTGGTTTGATCTCCACCACATTGATGAAAACGAAAGCTGAAATCTTTCATTTCATTCCAGTTTCTGTTGTATTGTTTGGTGTGACAGAACACTTTCTGGAGTGAAATGTGTTGCCTTTTTTGGTGTTACACTACAGGAAATGGTTTTCTACCACTTGGGTCTGAATGTGCTTTCCGAGAAAAATTGTGGAAAATGCTATCATTTGGAAAATGAAACCTGCAGAAAATGTTAGTGGGGAATGATGGGAAATTGTTATCCAGTGGAAACCTATTCTCAGTGCTATTCTTTCTTCTTTTTTTTTTTGGTTGTTGTTTTGAGGTTTAGATGGTTACCATTATGTTAAATTGTTGATACATCTTTACATTTGAGCATGGCAATACTTACTGCTAACTCCTCCACTGCACATGTGGCATGCACCAGTCCATATTGTTCAAATTCTAGTTTATTTTATAATGAGTAAAACCTAACAATCCTAACCATCAGATTTGCTTGTTGCATACTTGCATTTCATCCATAACCATAACCATACTGTTTTGATCAACCATGAAAATGATTGCCTTTGCCCTTTGGAATGATTATGGACATACAGTACCCTCATAGCCCAATCGGGCCAATCCCAATGCCAATGCAAGGGACATTCTTTAGGGCTAGTGGAATCAGATATTCAGATGTTGACATGTTGTGTCTCCTACTCTCCTTGACCCAAACAGCCAACAGGCATGCCATATAATATAATATATTGCCATTGGAATTTGGAACTCTTCAATGTTATCACTTATCAATGTTTTAACAAACCCTGAATGATGTTTAACCACTTCATAATCATAGAGGGAGGGTTTGATTTAAGGGTTAGGATTTATTTTATTACAGGCTCCAAGCCAACTGGTGATCATTTTTATTAGTATGGTTCCTAAATCCTAAGCCAGAGCTGCATGGAACTTCTCATGTTGTAGCTCTTTGAGTATTTCTTTCAGGATACTGGGGGTGCAACTTGGGCTGGTCTGGAACCACATTGGCTCAACCCAAGCCCAACATAAATTATAAGTGGTCAAACCTGAACCTGAACAAGACCCAAGGAAACCTGAACATAACCAACTTGACTACTTGAGCCCGTCCTGAGTTGTGATTTGTGAATTCCCACAAGAACACAATTCAGAAGGTTCCTTGACACTCCACTTGAATAGCATTGACGATGAGACAATCATGCAAAGGTTTCAAAACATGAAGAATCGTCGAGGGCAATTGTAAAAGCTTTGTTTGAGGGTTTTTTTTATTTTTTTTGCTAAAGAAAATCTTTTGTAATTAGGTGATCCACTGATCATGACTTTTGATGATAGAATGTTAGTTGATCATGTAATTCGATATTTTGTAAATGCAAGACATTTTCTCTTTTGCAAAAGTTAATGTTAAGAAATACCAACAAAATATCAATTGACTTTTTCAAGTGACTATCTTAAGCCCCCACCAAGTCAAAATCCTGGGTCCGCCACTGATCGCAACTAACATATATGAGGGTTTGGTAAGTTGCCTAGCTGTGAGAATCCAATCCAATTATTCTAAATTATTGTATACTGGTATGAATATAACCATTCTTCTTAGGTGCGGTTGTCCTACTCCTACTCAAAGCAGTCATGGTGTGAAGTATCTACTGACCTATTTGGTGGCATTAGGAGATTCTATTCCAAGTGTAAGCCAGAGATTTGGTGTCGGTATAGAGAGCACTCTTAAGGCCAATGAGCTTTATGCAAACAATACTATTTATCCGTCATCAATACTACTCATTCCTCTCCAAAATCGGCCTTCTAGCTCCCAGACCATAATACTACAACCACCACCTTCCCTGCCAACGGACAAAAGCTCGAAAAAAGCATGGATCAAAATCGTCACTGGAGTTGCGGTGGGTGGTTCTGTCTTGATAGTCTTCATTGGCTCTTTTTGCCTGTTCAGTAGGAAAAAGAAAAAAGGCAGCCTAACACTCACGAGGGAAAAGTGTGTTGAATCGTGGAAGAGGTCTGCACTACCAGAAGAGCTTCTTGCAGGCAAATCTAATCTGGGGCACAGGCTGAAAGTGTGTAAAATCAAAGAATTGCAGTTGGCAACAAAAAAATTCAGCTCTAAGTGTATTAAGATGATGATGTTGTTGTAGTTATTCATTCATCATTCATTAATTAGTCCCGATCCCGGATCAGTACCGGTCCGGGGTCGCGACAGACTGGTATTAGAGAGAGACGTGTTTTAAGCAACTAAAAGAAACTAGAAATCCTAAGGACGTGGCGATGATTCATTAGATCTTTCGTTAGTTAGTATCGTGTGAGCAATGTGTGACCCTTTATATTATTATGTACTAACAAATTGTTTTGCAGCATCATGCCTCCTCATAAGAGAACAGTGAATGGCATTCCTTCTGGCAGTAACAGTGACCACACCGGGCCAGTAGAAGAGGATATAGTTGAGAACAACCCACCAAATCAGTTTCAGGAAATGATGCAAGCTATGCTTGACCAGCAACGTCAAGCTAATAAGAACCAGGCCAGATTGCAAGAACAGATTCTCAAGAGAGAAGAACACCATGCTAGGGAGATGGCAGAAATGCAGAGGCAATTGCTTGAGGTCCTACAAAGAAGACCAGATCCGGTTCAACCCCAACCAGCTATAGTCATAAACCAAAGGCAACATGATCCTAATGCCTTGTTTGAACGATTTCGGAAGAGAGCTCCGAATGAATTCCTAGGAGAAGAGGATCCATTGGCTGCGCGTCTTCTAGAAAGGTTTCTCAAATCCGGATTGAAATTCAGAGTGGGCCACGACTGCTTGATCGGAGAAGACTCCACGAGGAAGTCTTCAAAACGGAAGGCCAGGTCCCCAAATACTGTTAGGCCCTTGGTTGTTGCAATTATTGATGGATTCACTCACTCTCACTATCACATGATCACACACTTGAGCTCTTAGGTTTTGACTTTTGGATCTTGGATTCTTTCGTGCATTTTCACATGTTTTTGAAATGTATTTGAGTTATGCATGTTTTAGAATCCAAACTCTTTTGAAAACCTAATCCTTTGTGCATTTTGTTTGGAAAATCAAATTGAGAATTTAGGTTTGAGCCTTGCATATATTCATCACTTTAAGAATCATGTTTTTGTATGCATTGTATTGTGAAAAGAGTTTTTAGAAATCAAGCTAGGCTTTGTGTGTTTCATATTTTTAAACTCCTTAGATTGATTTAAAACTTGTTATCAAGCTTGATTTAGTGGCCCAGAAAATCCCCCAAAGAAATACCTTCAATTATGGAAAATATGGATTTTTTGGTCCCAGGGCAGTCATCCGGCAGTGTCGCCGGTCGACCGAGACCTGTATCTCGGTCGACCGAGACAACTGCAGGCAGACTGCACCCTGTAGCACCAACGGTCATTTTTCTGCCCGTTGTGTGTTTATGGTCGACCGAGACCTCTTTGCAGGTCGACCGAGGACTAGCCGTTGGACTGTTTTTTTGTTTAAAGTCCATTCATTTCCCATCCTTCAAGGGGCTTGAAGTATGAACTTTTGAGACTATATTGGAGAAAAAGAAAGGGGAATGAAGTGAAAAGGCTAGAAAGCTTTTTGGAAATCAAATGCATGAGTTTTTAAAAGGTACATATTACTAAACATTTTAATTTCCATTCAAATTAGAATCAATGCATGTTTAAATCCTTGTATTTCCTTTTATGCATGATTTCTAGTTCTTAGAGAGTTGTTGTGCAAAATCATTATCATCTTTGGTATATTAACAATGGTTTGCAAACTCTCATGCCAAAATCACATGTGTTCTTAAACCTTACCATTCATACAACTTGTTTTAGATCATTTCTTTAAGTTGTTTGAATTCTTCATGTGATTAGCATTCACCTTCAATCATCATTTTCTAAAGCCTTAATTTTTAAATTGCATCAAGCATACTTTTTAGAGCCTCATTGTTGAAATTGATTGAAGTATAACATTCATACACTTGTGCACACACTTTAGCCTAGTTTAGTGTATGGTTGTATTTTGAATTACACATTCACATCAGCCTATGTAGAGACAACTTTATTTGAGCTTAAATTGTATCTCTTAGAGTGCTCTTGAAGAGACACCTTCTTAGAGAAAATCCTCATTTGTAAAGGTTATTGCTTAGCCTTAGAAAAGCACATTGTAAAGGTTATTGCTTAGCCTTGAAAAGCATCTTGTAAAGGTTGTTGTTGAGCCTTAGAAAAACAACATTGTAAAGGTTATTGCTTAGCCTAGTAAAAAGCATAGTTAGTGGAAATCCGGTGGGGTGATTGGATCACAAGCCGGTAGTGGACGTAGGCATTGAGGCCGAACCACTATAAATCATTGTGTAGTGGTGTTTGCTTGTGGTGCTTGTCTTCTTAGCTTCCGCATCTTGTCTGGTAAATCATCTTATGTGACTAGTTTACCTTAAAGGATCAAATTTGGTTTTAATTGGTCATATTTATAGGACACCCTATTCACCCCCCCCCCCCCCCCTCTAGGGTTAGGATCCTCAGGACTTTCAAATACCTTTTCGAAGGTGAACTTGTAACCATCCAATCCCAAACCCCAAAACCCTTGTTTCTCTTTTTCTTTCTGTTCTTCTTCTTTATTGATTGCTTGTTGAATCTGGGTTTTTTTTCCAGAGGCGATTCAATGCGCTGGGGATTCACAGGTTGAAAGAAGTCTCCAAAACGAAAGGCCAGGTCCCCAAATACCTGATCGAAGGCGAACTTGTAACCATCCAATCCCAAACCCCAAAACCCTTGTTTCTGTTTTTCTTTCTGTTCTTCTTTATTGATTGCTTGTTGAATCAGGGTTTTTTTTTCAGAGGCGATTCAATGCGCTGGCGATTCAGAGGTTGAAGGAAATTCAGTGCTACATAGGATTACGCCATATTGCTGGGGCTGCCGTGCAAAGGACAACGAACGAGGAATAACTATCGGACGCTGAAGGGTAAGAGGTTTCCTATCGTTCCGATCTACAAATGCAGAACTGCAACCAAGTTAGGATCCTCTGTGCTTTCTTCTCCGGTTGCGGTTTCTGCAACGATGGTCCGTATACAAGCTGTTGTTGCGATCGGGCGAGGGTTTCATGCGGGAAGAAGGAGAAGGAGAAGGGCTCTTTTGGATAGCAGGGATTGAGAGGGAGGATGGAAGATTTGAAAATTTAAAATTCAAAATTTTATGCTTAAACAGTTGAAAAGGGCAAATTAGTCATGAAAATTGTATCCAGGGACTTCTTGCTGCAAAGAGTCTAGCTGCTTGGACCAGAGCCCTTAAAAAGAATTTGCCTGGACTAGAGGCTGAAAAGATTTAATTCTAGGGACCTTTCGCTAATTATCTTTTTTTCAAAAACACTCATCTCCCTGTGCATTATAATTATATAATCACAATAAAGTATTAAAAGAAAGATTCTTTTGAATGAGATTTATGACATTATGTTTAAAGGCCGTGCTGTGGCTAAAAAGTCCTTTTATACAAGAGAATAAGTGGTGAAGTACATTTCCCAATAAAAGAGATGAAAAAAAAAAAAAAAAAACATGAGGCAATCTTAAAAGCATGTTTGGTAATGTGAGGAATCTACAAACCCGAGGACTCCTTACAATCATTGGAAAAAAAAATTCTCAATGATGATTTGTATGACTAAGAATTTCACATCAATAATGGTGCATGTTGCTGCATAAATAGAGAAAAATTGGTTCTCATATGAAGACCTCCGAAAGTCATGATTTTGAAATCAAATGGTCGGATGTTATTCTAGAAATCCTCTAAAATGAGGATTTCTCTTGGTTCAAATCTCCAGGGATTTAAATTTGGCAAACATGAGTTTCCATGACTCTTGGAAAGCGAAAATCTTTTCCCCCAACCATTTTGGTTGCCAAGCATGACCTAAAATTCCTCTTACTCTTTGACCCCATTTGTTTAAATGGAATAATTTCTAGAGACAATGTAGAAAAGCTCTTTTTTAAAATTATATATCTAACTTAGGATGGGCTTTGGCCAACTATTTTTCACGTGGGCCGAGCTTGGGCTAGCTAGTTGTGGCCGGATTCAACCCTAAGTTCGGCTCCTACAGTTTAGAAGCGGGGCTTGGTCCTAGATATTCCTTAGCCTCGGCCCTTGAACACCCCTATTTGTGGGGGTCCTTTCAACCTTTAAATTTGGCATCCAAGATTTCAACATTTTAAATGAAATGACACTATAGTTCATTTACATGGTTGTAAAAGTGGGCCCTTTATCTATGAAATACGTGAATTTTTCTTAATATTTCATTCAATTTTTTAATCTCTTCAACCCTAGCCTCGGCCCTTGAACACCCCTATTTGATTGTAAAAGTGGGCCCTTTATCTATGAAATACGTGAATTTTCCTTAATATTTCATTCAATTTTTTGATCTCTTTAACAACACCCCCCCCCCCCCCCCCCAATGACATTATAGTTCATTTACATGATCGTAAAAGTGGGCCCTTTATCTATGAAATACGTGAATTTTTCTTAATATTTTATTTAATTCCCCCCCCCCCCCCCCCCCCCCATTTTGGATGCATAGAGACTGTAACAGTCAACAAATGCTTTTGTTTGTACCTTTCTACAATGAATCCACTGTTCTCACAGGGTAATTTCTCTAGTCAATCAAAATCCAATTTCACAAACCATTTTGGATGCATCAAGAAAAACTTTAAGTTAGCTTTCCAAAGATCAAAACATTGTTGGTCATCAATCTGCTCATATCATATAACACACGAAAGAGGAACAAGAGAAGAAGTCAGACTCAAAAGCCGTTCTGTTCTATATTAGCTAAAAATCATTAAACAAAAAGAAGAAGAACTGTCTAACAAAAAAAGAGTTTACAAGGAGGGCATTAATCCTAGAAGAGTTGTTATTATTAATAGCAAACTGTAAAACTAAGAAAATAATCATACCCTTAAATCACATGCACACACTCTTTTAGTTAATCTTAGCTTTTCTCATGCTCCATGCCTTCAAATTTGATATCTTCACCGTCTCAGTCCCCAAGTTGAATGCATATAAATGGACCTTGTTTCCTATGGCTATTGTAGGATACACCCTAGCTGTGATACATGTCCTTCCTAATGCGCCAAAGCTCTCGATGACAGAATGGTCAATCTGCACCCGCCACAAGAGAGAACACCCAATCAAACCTTCTGATTGCATGCAACAAAATTATAGGACAAGGAGTTTAAGATCCTAAACTAACCAGGCTCCTTAGAGATAGCTTCCCATCCTCAATGTCCACATCTACAAAGCCTCCATATGTTGTTTTATCTACATCAGGTTGTAAACTAGACCTGTGCAAATAACAACAGGAATCCTCCAAGTTAGTGTAAACTGTAAAGTACGCAGTTAGACATGATGTCATATGATTGACCAAAATAAATAGATTCATGCACATGTAGGAGCAGGTAGGGAGATATTTATTCATACATAGAGAGATATGTACATGCATGGATACATATAAAATTGCATAGATAGCGACATGTATAGATGCATTTATAAGTCACTCTGCATCCCATGCACTATGCAGCAACCCATAAGGTCGAATTGCAATTTCTTTTTTAAAATGCAATTGTAATGGGTAATTTAAATGCAAACAGGTAAGGGCCCTGCTTTAAGGAGTGTTAAAAAAAAGTTAAGGTAAACAAAATAGATCTAAGGTGGATATCTAGAATGATTTGATTTACTTGAGTGAAGGGTCGGTAACCATTTCCAATCAAATACAGATGAGAAAGGTTCCGGTTAAATGGGTGACCTGCCCCAAACTGCTCCTATCAAGGGTAGGCTTGATTGTGGTTCACTTGCATCTATCTCAAGTGGTACTAAAAAGTGAGATTGAGGGTTCTATTCCAAGGTAAGTTTGGTGTCACATATTCTTCCCCCTATGTTAGGACATGCACTGCAAAAAAATAAAAATAAAATAAAATACTCTCTCTCTCTCTGTCTCTCTCTCATTATTATCCAAAGAACTCTTACTGTGGGGGCATGTGACTTTTGTATTAGTCTGTGTGTGTGTGTCATCCAACAGACAACGCACATTTGGGCGTTTCCGTGTGTGAGAAAACCCCTTAGCCCGCCAAAAGAGACTTTTCTTAAAAGGGAAATACCAAGAAGACGAGCCCACAAAATAAAGTTACAATTGAAGAAACAAGGCTAATAGACCAACCTGCTTTGATCAGAGCACATGAGGACAACAGGTTTATGTTGACCTCTAAAGATCCGGAAGAAGACGGCACTGTATTCTTCCATGCCGCTGGAAGCCATGACCAGCAACCCAAAAGGCCCAATGCTTCCTTGAACATTGGGTCCCTTCTGGCTACATAGAACTTGAGGATCGGTCCATGTTGGATCAAAAGTATCAGCCTTGTCCAGGCTTCCCAATTGGAAATCAACCATGATATCAGCCTGTGTAGAAATATCAACAACCACATGAATGGTTTACATTATCCAATAGCTAGTTGTAAAGGCAGTAAGTTCATATCTTGTGCATCAGAGAGAAAGAGCTAATGAAAAAGTTGGATTCCCAGTTTGATTGCATTGTTTACTTTACATAGAGAGCTAGTGGGCTTAGTAATCATCTTAAAATAAAATAAGTTGGATTTTGTTATTTGATAGATAATCGGCAATTAACTTGTACATAATACTTTTCTGATATCCACTGTAAAAGAATACAGGTTTTTCTGATATTTTTTCTTTTAAAATTCAAAGAATACATTATTTATACATAATATTTGGATGTGTGGCTTAGTGCCGAAACTCAGTACTCTACAGGTCAGGTATTGGGCCCAACCAGCCCATTTTGTGTCGGAATCTCTGAAACGTTGTGATAGGATGGGCTTTGCACTTAGAGAGAAAAAAAGGTAGGAAGTTTGTTGAAGTGGGGGATCACTAAGGCCCAAAATTTTCATCGAATATATAAAAAAAAAAAAAAAGGACTAGAATTGCTTAGTTATCTTAGTTGGGAAATATTCACATGCATACGTCCCTCACTGTATTATGGTGAGGGACAGCTTGATGGAGCCCTCCTAGGACCCCATTGATCACATGACTAAGGGGATGGAAAGAGACATCTTGGATGGGCCCACATATAAAGTTTGGGGTCAATCCCATGCCTCTAACCCTTCATCTGTTGACCCTCGATTCAGCAGTCCTGTCCAATTCAGATCGGTAAAAACTCGAGGAATCTAGTATAATTCAGAGGGTCCCATGTATGTGGATAGTTCGCAGTCCCACTATATTGCCCTCATCGTACTACAGCGAGGGAGGTATGCATATGAATATTTTCCTTATTTATCAAAGCAACCATTCATATCTTTAGGTAAGTATGCTTTCAATTTTTCAAGAAACCTTCCTGTGTTTCTAGGTAGCGTCTTGCAATCTAAGACAACCTTTCAAACTTTCTAAATATCCATTCACATTCAAGAAGTCAAAATTATGTAGTCTTGAATCAATGCTAACATATAAAACTCAATGCCGGCTCAAGTTAAAGCAATAGTAGCCCATGTGAGCTATATGCATTTGTATTCTCTAAAGCAAAAGAATAAAAGAGTTGGGGCACTGACCTCTGCAGCTGTTATATTTTTTACTTCAAAAAGATTACCATTTGCAAGGACTATGTTTTGAAATTGAACTTTATATTGTCTAAGTGACTCGACTTCCTTGATTGGCCATTGCACTAGTTGCCTTCCATTAAAATCAAGCCACACCTGTCTAGGAATACACTGCACCAATAAATTAAAAAACAAAAAACAAAAAAAGTTAGTGCCATTTGAACTGCTATACACCTAGTAATGGTATATCATCCATTCTTCAATGGATAGATTGGGCAAAAATGGAGTATTTTCCATTGGAATTCATGTTATTTTAGTATCATCCTTGCCATTCAAGGGCTCATTTAAATCCAAAGATTTGATTGGATGCAGGTTGCTGGATTTCTATCTTCACTAATTTCAAAAAACTATAAAATCTCTAGCACATTCAATACATGGGCCTACTCAAACTTCAAATAGGAGATCATCCTTTTCAAAAAAGTTGTTTGCTTGCCAAAAAGAAAAGGAGCACGGCATGGGTTTTTTCACAGGATTACTTCTAAAAGTCCTTATCACATTAAATACATGAACCTACACAAACTTCATATTAATTGATAGACAAATAATAATAATAATAATAATAAGAGAACGGAAAGGTTTTGTTTTTCAGGATTGTATTTCAAACTAGCATCATGGTGGATTTTACTTTGACCGCAAAATTCACAGTTTCTAGAGATTCATGAATTCATGAAAAGCCAAATCCACACCTATCCAAATGCAATTTGTTTCAGATTGATTATATTCAACTACATCAAATTAACTCATACCTGGATGCCGGCCCACCCTCTATTGATATCTGATATTGTGCTGTCCGACTCATTCATCCACCCCCACAACACTCTTCGATTCTTCCCCGAATCATAAAATGTCTTTGAGGCATAGAATTTACCATAATCATATCTCAAACCAGTTGAATTATCAGCTGATGTATCATCAGGCACATATCTGTCTGTCTGGAATGTATATTGCCCAATTGTATAATACTCAAATTTCTTATCATCCAAGCTAACTTTAAGTACATGTTTGATACCCTTTCCATTTGTTGAAGGGTCCAAACCATTTCTCCCACTTTTTGAGACCGGGTACAAATCTGGACACTCCCACATGCCTGTATTCTTTGAGGAGTGCAAAGGGTGTTTGGCCTTCATCCAATGCACAAAGTCCTTGCTCCTGTACAAGATGGCCATTCCACTTCTCCTCTTCTTGCTGCCTATGATCACCCTCCAATGACCATCTGGACCATGCCATGCAGTTGTGGGGTCCCTAAACGAGCTTGAATCGATGCCGTTGATTGGTGCCATCAATGGATTGTAATCGGGTTTGATCCATTCTCTAAGCATTGGATCCGATATGTTCTTTGGATACGCGACGTTCTGGACCTGTCGGTTTGAGGGGTCGATGCCAGTGTAGAGGATGGCGGGTATGTTGCCAGGGAGGATCGTGGCCGACCCAGACCAGCACCCATTGATATCGAATGGCTTTGACGGGTAGATGGCCGGATCCAATGGGGTCCAATTGATCAGATCAGTGGAGACCGAGTGTGCCCATACTATGTTGCCCCACACTGCAGCTTTGGGGTTGTACTGGTAGAAGAGGTGGTAGATGCCATTGTAGTACATGGGGCCTGGTAATTGAAAGATTTTAAGCATTAGATTGCAGAAATTTGAGTCACTGTTATTTGAAAGGAAACACTTAATATACAACTGTTATTTGAAGTATGTGCGGCTGATCACAAGGCAACTGATCAGATCACGGGACAAACCTATTGGGCTGCCTCAGAAGAACAAAAACAGTCATACAAAACCATTGCTGTATTTGTTGGATGATTTCCACCTAACAAAGGAGTGCAATTCTTGCGATCATTGAATTGGATACATGCACCCTCAGTTTTCACTTTTCTGTAAATTGCCTTTCAGAAAGCAAAAGCTTATACAACAGGGTGCAATGTATATAAGTCAATTTGAGTGAATATCAGTTCCAAAAGCCGGTTTAGTTGAAGAATTATCTAATGTAGCAAAATTTCAGCCTTTTTCTTATTCTCTTTATCTATATTTTTTTTCCATCATTGAATTCATATGGCAATGAGATAATACCAGCACCAAGACTTTTTTCAATGAAGATAATGATCTTTACATCATATCATTCTTCAATCCGATGGGAACTTATTAAAGAAAGACATTAAAAAGTATCTTTTTCAATCAAGAATTTAATCTTTCCAATCATATCATTCTTGAATCAAATGGGGGCTTAAATATAGACCATAAAAAGCACTAAAATTATTTTTTATTAACTTAGGATTTAGGACCAGGAACATACCATTTGGGTCTATTTGCAAGATAATCGGCCACAATTCGGAATTTTGAATCACATGCACACAAATAAAAGAGAGGTTAGAAACATATTAAAAACCACCACATCAACACCAACAACTATTATTATTAAGAAAACTTACTCTCCCACATAGACACAAAGATATGGGATTCTTCAACATAAAAACTATAATAAATATAATAGCGTACTCATGTCTCAATATCATAGGTGAGGTTTATTATCATCATTTTCAAAACAGTAATGGTCTGCACTCTGCAGATCTGATAATTACAGTACGACAACACTCACACCACTACTTCTCTGATTGCATGTTCCACTTTGAAGAAGGTCCAATCAAACCATTGCAGCCACACTATTCCATTGACAGGTGTAAGCTCTGCCACTAAAGGCCACATCTGTGATTGGACCACAAACATGGACGGTCATGATTATTACACCAGTATAATTAAGTGCAAGTGGAACACGTTATTAGCATGGCCGGTTCTGAATTTTTCAGGTCCAGAGCAAGAGTAAAAGTTAGGCTTCTTCGACCATCATATATGATAATATCATTGGTGGGCCCCACTGATGTGAAAAATTGACAATGGGTTGATGATGCCCAAGTATAACTATTTGAAAAAAAAAAAAGGAGAAAGAGAACTCAGACCAGAATTTAAGCATCATATATGGGGAATAAAAAATCATTGGTGGGCCCCACTAACAGATGAGAAGAACAGGTGAAGGGCTGAAGGTTTGATGATCTGTTTGTAAAAAAAAAAAAAATATTAGAAATTTTGGGTGGCCCAACCTGTGATTGGGAGGACTCAGAGGCCGACCTCTGTTTGTGTGGTCAACCCAGAGGATATGGGTGGCCAACCTGTGATTGGGAGGACTCAGAGACCACCTCTGAAAAATTTGGAGACATTACATATTAAATGGCTTGGGTTTTCAATGAATGATCCTATTGCAGAGTGGCACTCTTTCCACTCAAAGGAAGTTAGAGTGAGACATTCGAAGGACTCTGGCTTTTTTATCAGCCATGGTGAACCAATTTTGAGCAGCCCGGTAGGTGCTGAGAACCTGTATATTTTAACCAGCAACTAAGTTACAAGTACGGTTTACCACTCACCTGATGCAAGAGACTTAAAGATAACCACTAAAATGCTTTTTTTTTTTTTTAGAAAAAAAAAAAAGGATCATTGACTCTTCCTAGAGCAAAGTGAGAGCTCAACAGATTTAGGGTCTTATACTATTAATAAAGCCATAATCACACAATTAAAGCATGGTGCATTTAACTTGATACAGGTTATTTACTGCAAGTGGCGCAAGTAGTTGAATGCAACATCCGCATTTTATAAAGTATGTCAAACAGCATGCAAATCACTGATTTCTAACCCTTTTAGACATGACTTGGTCTCAGTCCTGAATAGAGATTTGTGCCCCCCTGGAAAATGGGCCCTGGGCAACGGCACTTACAGCCCCTGCTCAGGGCCGGCCTGGTTATTAGGATTAGTTTAGATAGTTAGATAATTCCCCTTGTACTATAAAATCAAATAACATCAACTGTGACCTGTATCAAATAGATATATTAAATAGCTCTGTATCAAAAAATATATTAAGCGATCAGAATACTATGGGCGCAAACTAGGAGAGAATCTGGGTCTTGTCAACTGATGCCCCACTTAACGATCAGATCAACAAGATCCAAATGGGTCTGGATGCCCATGAAAGTAGAAATTAGATCTAGACCATTGAACAAAGAAGTAGCACACGGATAAATGTTTTGAATGATCTGCACAAAACCGAAAGAAACTGGGTCACATGATCACAAGAGTGGACCAGGTTAGCATGTCACAAGCCCTCAACTAAGATGCTCTGGTGGACCACTTTTGGGATGGACCACCATTAGAAATAAACACTCTCGGCCGAACAAAAAACCCAGAAGGACACAGGGAATGACCAGCGGAACATAAAAAAGGTCCTATAGACAAGGGGAAGAGAGGGAGAGACAAAAACCGTCTTCAGTTATGGAGATGCGCATTTTAGCGCTTATTAGGCGGCTAAAAATACGCCGCTTGATATCCACCGTTGGCTTGTGCAATAAGATAAGGACGGCTAAACCAAACTCGACAACACCCAGAAATGCTTCTTGAAATCAATCAAGAGGCGCTCATTAACACACAATGCATCTCCAGCGCACGTTATCTCCCTCCCTTTCCTGTTTTACCGGGAGAGAAATAGAAGAAGAAAGACATGATTTTGGAGACATTGTAATGCTCTCAGCCGAAACCGTTACATATCGGCAGATAAATCGGTTTTCAGCTACTATATTCATTTATTTATTTTGAACTTATATCAAAAGAAAAACTTGGAAGAAAAAAAAAAAGAAAATTTGACAGAAAGACGGTGATGCGAGCCGATTTGAGATGAATATATGATCATGGAAAGAAGATCTTACCGTTGATCCAGTTCTTTGGTGGTTGGAAATGATAGCCAGTTCTGTATCTATGGGTGACAGAGGAAGCTTGAACAGGCTGGAGGTGAGAGAAGACCTGATGAGAGGCATCTACACCATCTCTAGAGAGAGAAAAAGAACAGAAGAAGATAACCCAGAAGGAGAAACCAAGATTCGAGAACCCCATTGAAGAGAGAGATTAAGAACAAGGAGAGATAGAGAGAGAAGGGTATGTTTTGGAAGAAATATGAAGGTGGTTTCCCTTTAGGCCTTTAAATAGATACAGAAAAAGAGAGGATTTGTTTTGCGTAGACTTTTACTTTGTCGGAGGTGCTATGCACCCCGGTTCCTGACCCCGGACGGACCCGGGGTGACTGGGATCCAACCGCCTCTGGGATCCAACGGATCCCAGTCACCCCGGATCCGTCCGGGGTCAAGATCCCGGGCGCGTAGACTTTTACTTTGTCTTTATGACCTGTGAAAAGTCTAAAGATCCGAGGATCCGGACCCCGGCTCCTTCCGGCCCCTTTAACCTTTATTCAACGGAACATATGCTACGAAACTTTGAATTTGATTTGACAGTTTTGGAGCTACAAATTTGGATTATGAATCTTTGGTATTCTGATCTGATTTTGCTTCCTTTTTTAGACAAATGGGTTGTAAGAATGACACATTCAGTTGATCCAACTCGTGGTTAGGGCCCTGCACACATGGGGTTGGACTTGGGCTCCATTTCTTGGCCTTCAGGGCCTGTTTGGTAATTTACTTTTAAAATAAAGTGGAGTGAAGTGAAATGAAAAGAATGAATAAAATATAAATGAGTTATGATGGTATTTTGTTTTTAGTTGTTTGGGATGGAATATTTTTGACTTTTTGTATGGGGAAATGGAGTTGTTTTGTTTTTTAGTGAGTAAATGTAGTTGCTTTTTGACTTTTTTTTAAAAAGATGGAGGGAGTTTTGGTAAAAAGTACTTTTGATGGGATGTTTAACTTCACTTGACTATATTAGTAAAATTAACAAACAGGCCCAAGGGTTTAGCCAAAGCTAGTTTTCTGTCCATTAATTTCGGATTAACTCGGATATCCATGCTCTAATGCGATATCTTGATTATTTTATAGCTTGTTGTTGCATTCCAATAGATTTCAATTGGATGGTTCTTAAGTTTGCCGGCCTGATCATGTGACGTTTCCGTATTATATATATATATTATATTATTATTATATAATTGATTGTATTTTAATTAAATACGCTGTTAGTCTAAGAGGGGACCACGCTAGACTTAGGTTGGTGAGTTAGGCTTGTTGGATAGGTGTCTTACCCATAGTTAACTCGGGCCCAATTTAGTGGAACAGTTTTTCTCAAACTAAAACTCTAATCCAAACTCCTATATTTTTTAAAAAACTCAAACTCTATTTTTTTAGAATTTTAGTTAGACTACAACTCTTATTTTTATTTCCTATTTATACACCACCACACTCTTTTATTTTCACACACAACTCTCTCTCTCTCTCTTCCAACTTTTCTCTGAGTTAGCAGCTTTGGGCTTTTGCAGTAGGAATTCTAAACCGTCTCTTTCAACCGCAGATCTCAGGCAAGTACTTAACCATAATTTGTAAATTTAATGCTTGTGTTCTTCTTTGATTCGTGTGTGGATGCATGTAGAAATCCCTTTTATGCCCTCGATGTTTGATTTTCTCTTTTCTTGATGAGACCTTGTACATATATGGCCACCATCTTTTGATTTTAAATTTTGGGGCGTGAGTTACTTTGAAATATTTTAATTGTATTTAATTAGGTTGTGGGACCCAATGATTGATCGGATCATAGATTTGGCCCGATCATATGGCCATGTATGGCTAGACGACCTACTTGGTGGAGTTGATTTGGGACTGGGTCCAGTGGGGCCACTGTCCGGACGTCCCTGATGAACATGGCGTGGAGCTTGACATTTTGAGGAAGGGTTCTGTGTGACTTTGTTTTCAACTTGTACATGAATTGGAAAAAGGGTTCTGTGTTGGATAAGGAGGGGGGAGTTGACCGGTGGATATGGACCTGTTTTTGATAAAAGAATTCCCACGTGACATAACTTGGTACATGTCAGAGCTTTCCCGTGCACCCATTGGTTTTTAGAATTTGGAAAAAGGGCCCTATAGATTTTAATGAACTCAGATTAGACCCTTTGGTTTATTTTGAATTTGGAAAATATTTTGGATGAGGGTCCTTAGGTTTTCTAAAAGTATAAATTAAGATTGTGATTTATCATTATTATTTTCAAATTAAATATTAAATGATAACTTTGGTTTTCATTGTGTTAAAATTATATTTTTGAACTCTATTAATTGGATCTTTGGACCGAGTAAATACTGTCCGGGCAAACGGTATCTTACCAACATGAGATTTAGTACTTCGTATGACTTCGGGAAATCCTAATGGATTCGGGCTCAACCCATCTCTATTGGAAAACCCTTAATTGGGTCTATGCACCATTGATTGAGAAGGGATGTGTTGATCTTTTATCTATTTAGATATTCCTGTGGTTGTCGGGTATGAGACCTTATGTTTGACCTTAGGATTGATTTGTGATTATTCCTTGACCTTCGGGTTTGCATTCATGATTGAGTTTGATATTCGTCTATTAGTTGCATACCTTATGTTGTTTTGATATGGACCGTGATGTGGCGTGGCAATCGATTGAGATATTGTAGAGGTATTCGAATTAATTGTTCGGTATTTGATTATGAATTATTGTGCAGCCAGCCCTTCACTTTGACTTAGGATTCTGTGTCAAGAGCATTACTGATCATTAGGTCTATTCTACTATGATATGTATATATACGTATATTGATTTGGTCATATTCGAACAACTGCAGTTGTATGTGGACGGCTGATCACCGATGTGTACGGACACTCTAATATCCGAATTTTGAACCGGTTTATCCGGCCTTTGATTTCGATTTCGAACCGGTTTATGACCGCCGGCCTTAGAACGGGTTTTCCCGCTTTATGATTAGGGTTGACCACCCAAAGCAGTAGCAGTGCTTCTGTGTGATTATTGTATTGCTCTATTGTGTAGATTGGATTTAGGTTATACGTTCTTTTCATAATTGTTCTATTGTTAATCTCTTATGATCATTACCTGTCATTACTCATATTGATCTTGTATTTTATTTATGAATTATGCTTTCGTACTTGCTGTTTACTTTGTCTATTGGTGCATAGGTACCGAACCCTACCCTACTGTGGAGACGGAGGATGGTCAAACGTATCAAGCGCTTGAACCAGTTGACGAACCTGAGTGGAGAGCCGGAGATGGCTACGGAGCCGTCTGAGCCTACCTGGGAGAGAACGTCATATTCTTATAATTTCTTTAGATGAACTTTCTTTAATGATAAAATTTTCTTTAGTAATTATTTGATTTATTCTGCAACTTTAATTATTATTTATTCATCTGATGATTGTGTTGGATCTTAATTATGAACCTTGGATACCAATTGAATAACGCTTCCATTGAATTTAATGAAATTTATTTTGACTCACCACGGTTTGCAATATGTGGGACCACCTTTGGAAGCTTGTGTTGTATTAAACACAGGAAAATGAATATTTATTCTTATTTTTCACGTTATCCCATGATTGTATTTTTGGGGACGTGACAGTTGGTATCAGAGCCAGCACGATTCTCGGAACTTAAAACTGGATAGAAACAATTAGGATGTGGTGAGGATTTCGTTCTCGTTAGACAGGCTATACCGGCGCACGGTAAAGTCTATAGTGTTGTTTGTTAGATTTTTGTTAGGATTCAAATACTAACACTCTTATGCAGGAAATAGCACACCAAGAAGCAATAATTGCATCTCCTTCCAGAATAATGCTAGTCATTTGGAGGACCAAATGTCCTAAGGGGGAGAGAATGTGACGTTTCGGTATTATATATATTTTTTATTATTATTATTATATAATTGATTGTATTTTAATTAAATACGCGGTTAGTCTAAGTGGGGACCACGCTAGACTTAGGTTGGTGAGTTAGGCTTGTTGGATATGTGTCTTACCCATAGTTAACTCGGGCCCAATTTAGTGGAACAGTTTTTCTCAAACTAAAACTCTAATCATTCTCTAATCCAAACTCCTATATTTTTTTAAAAAACCCAAACTCTATTTTTTTAGAATTTTAGTTAGACTACAACTCTTATTTTTATTTCCTATTTATACACCACCACACTCTTTTATTTTCACACACAACTCTCTCTCTCTTCCAACTTTTCTCTGAGTTAGCAGCTTTGGGCTTTTGCAGTAGGAATTCTAAACCGTCTCTTTCAACCGCAGATCTCAGGTAAGTACTTAACCATAATTTGTAAATTTAATGCTTGTGTTCTTCTTTAATTCGTGTGTGGATGCATGTAGAAATCCCTTTTATGCCCTCGATGTTTGATTTTCTCTTTCTGTGATGAGACCTTGCACATATATGGCCACCATCTTTTGATTTTAAATTTTGGGCCGTGAGTTACTTTGAAATATTTTAATTGTATTTAATTAGGCTGTGGGACCCAATGATTGATCGGATCATAGATTTGGCCCGATCATATGGCCATGTATGGCTAGACGACCTACTTGGTGGAGTTGATTTGGGACTGGGTCCAGTGGGGCCACTGTCCGGACGTCCCTGATGAACATGGCGTGGAGCTTGACGTTTTGAGGAAGGGTTCTGTGTGACTTTGTTTTCAACTGGTACATGAATTGGAAAAAGGGTTCCGTGTTGGATAAGGAGGGGGTAGTTGACCGGTTGATATGGACCTGTTTTTGATAAAAGAATTCCCATGTGACATAACTTGGTACATGTCAGAGCTTTCCCGTGCACCCATTGGTTTTTAGAATTTGGAAAAAGGGCCCTATAGATTTTAATGAACTCAGATTAGACCCTTTGGTTTATTTTGAATTTGGAAAATATTTTGGATGAAGGTCCTTAGGTTTTCTAAAAGTATAAATTAAGATTGTGATTTATCATTATTATTTTCAAATTAAATATTAAATAATAACTTTGGTTTTCATTGTGTTAAAATTATATTTTTGAACTCTATTAATTGGATCTTTGGACCGAGTAAATACCGTCCGGGCAAACGGTATCTTACCAACATGAGATTTAGTACTTCGTATGACTTCGGGAAATTCTAATGGATTCGGGCTCAACCCATCTCTATTGGAAAACCCTTAATTGGGTCTATGCACCATTGATTGAGAATGGATGTGTTGATCTTTTATCTATTTAGATATTCCTGTGGTTGTCGGGTATGAGACCTTATGTTTGACCTTAAGATTGACTTGTGATTATTCCTTGACCTTCGGATTTGCATTCATGATTGAGTTTGATATTCGTCTATTAGTTGCATACCTTATGTTGTTTTGATATGGACCGTGATGTGGCGTAGCAATCGATTGAGATATTGTAGAGGTATTCGAATTAATTGTTCGGTATTTGATTATGAATTATTGTGCAGCCAGCCCTTCACTTTGACTTAGGATTCTGTGTCAAGAGCATTACTGATCATTAGGTCTATTCTACTATGATATGTATATATACGTATATTGATTTGGTCATATTCGAACAACTGCAGTTGTATGTGGACGGCTGATCACCGATGTGTATGGACACTCTAATATCCGAATTTTGAACCGGTTTATCCGGCCTTTGATTTCGATTTCAAACCGGTTTATGACCATCGGCCTTAGAACGGGTTTTCCCGCTTTATGATTAGGGTTGACCACCCAAAGCAGTAGCAGTGCTTCTGTGTGATTATTGTATTGCTCTATTGTGTAGATTGGATTTAGGTTATACGTTCTTTTCATAATTGTTCAATTGTTAATCTCTTATGATCATTACCTGTCATTACTCATATTGATCTTGTATTTTATTTATGAATTATGCTTTCGTACTTGCTGTTTACTTTGTCTATTGGTGCATAGGTACCGAACCCTACCCTACTGTGGAGACGGAGGATGGTCAAACGTATCAAGCGTTTGAACCAGTTGACGAACCTGAGTGGAGACCCGGAGATGGCTACGGAGCCGTCTGAGCCTACCTGGGAGAGAACGTCATATTCTTATAATTTCTTTAGATGAACTTTCTTTAATGATAAACTTTTCTTTAGTAATTATTTGATTTATTCTGCAACTTTAATTATTATTTATTCATCTGATGATTGTGTTGGATCTTAATTATGAACCTTGGATACCAATTGAATAACGCTTCCATTGAATTTAAAGAAATTTATTTTGACTCACCACAGTTTGCAATATGTGGGTCCAGCTTTGGAAGCTTGTGTTGTATTAAACACAGAAAAATGAATATTTATTCTTATTTTTCACGTTATCCCATGATTGTACTTTTTGGGACGTGACAGATCACCTGTGCTTTAAAGGACGGAGATGTAAATGTATAAAAAAAGAATTGTCATAGTAGTATTGATGGGCGGCTTTCAGTTTTAGACATATTAATTAATTATATAAACTAAATATAATTAGAATTTTATTAGTGACAATGTTCAAAATTAAAAAGTAAAAGGTAAAAAAACTATAAGATTTTATAAGAAGTAAAAAATTAATATAATTTTTATGTCATATTGAATATTATTTCCTGCAAATCAAGTTTTTTCATTTTTATTTTAATTTATATCGAATATTTTAAAACTGGTCGGTCTTATTGATGTGTCTAATTTGAAGTGGAGTCATATAATTGGATTTATTGGGTATAAATTTATTAGTATACTACATTTACAATAAAAAAATGTAAAAGTCATCATTCTTATGATTATTTTTTCCAGAATTATACAATTATATAATCATAGAGAGTATAAAAATCATAATTTTAAGTTGTTAAGTGATAGACATGGGCTTTTTATCAAGAGAGTAGATTTTTTGTTTAGATCCATTTTGATCAACGGGGTTCGAAAACAAATGAGATGGTTATCTTAACTATATTTAATAAATAAAAATGACTAAAATTACCCTTAACTAATTAAAGAATTGGAGAAAAAGTAGATTAATAATATAAATTCACAATTTAAAAGTCAATTCAGATTTATAAATAAATCATAAAAAATCTATTTATTTGAAGGTTAGGCACTACGTCAAAACAGCAAATTCCCGACGCATGACTGACTGTAGACTCGACTAATAGTGGCCGTCACATTTTTGTGACGAGTTATCTGCATCTAACGACGGTCCAGGGCAGCCCATGTTGAAAAAAGGGGAAAACCCCATCCACGCGGGCTCCCTCCAAAAAAACAAGAAAACAGAAACGCTGGCTCCCTCCAAAAAAAAAAAACCCTCCCAATCCCTCCTCTCCCTCCAAAAACCGAAATCCCTCACCTCCCGTCCCTCCCAATCCCTCCTCTCTTCCAACACCACCATCTAGGCTGGCTCCCTCCCCAATAGACGATTCCTCCTCCATTAAGGTCGCAAATGGCTGAACCCCTAACCCTTCTCATCTCTCACAGGATACTTGCATCTCTTCCTTCGTCTTCATCTCTCTAGCATCTCCAAAGCAACAAGCCCATCTTCTCTCTTCTCTGTCTTCATTTTTCTGGACCTCCTCCATCGTTGTCTCTCCGGCATCTCCAAAGCAGCGAGCCCATCCCCTGTCTTCTTCATTTTCATTTTTCTGAACTTCATTATCTCCAAAGCAACGAGCCCATCCTCTGTCTTCTCCAAAGCAAGGCTCCATCCTCTGTCTCCTCCGTCTTCATTTTTCTGGAACTCCTGTGTCTGTCTCTCCGGCATCTCCAAGGTACGAATTTTTTTAGGGTTTTACGGGTTTTCTATTCGATTCTTCTCTTTATCTTTTGTGAGTATGAGTTCTCAACTGAATATGAGAATTTGATGAAGATAAGATATGGGTTTCATGTGGGTATTTAGTAAGAAGATGTTAATGAAATCTGGGACTTGTGAGCCTCGCTCCTAGAAAATCACCACTGTCATGAGGTCCAAACTCCTCAAAGTTACTACATTTTTTTAATCTAAATCTTTCTGTAAGGCTAATGTTACCAGTCTGGATCAAGCCCGCTGTGTGGTTTTATTTGCATGACCTTACTCGTTCAAGGGTTGAGGCATTTTTGGGGCTAGCAGTCATAGGCAAACTCTCAAGTCTTGACAGTTTACAATTTAATTAAGGGTGATGTCTGTCAAGTTGTCTATCCGATACTTGTTCATTGTGCAAAGTGGAAAATGAGACAATCTGCCTTGTATTTATTTAGTTATGATTCACTTGGCAAATTTGGTGCTATTTCATTAGCATCTGTGGATTAAGGGGGTCTGCTCCCAGTTCTCTCAAAAATGTAGTGAAGGCATGGCAGAGCCTTGTATTGCTGGGTCGTCTTCTCTGCTTAGTGAGGTGCTTTTCTGCTGCTTCTTTGCAATCTTCTGCAGTGTTGTAGTGTAGTGCTCTCCAATGTCTATCTCTGTGTCAGCTGTGCTGTGGCTATGTGTCTTCCTGCTGCTGGTTTAGAAGCTCTTTGCTGTGTTGTGCTCTGTTTTGTCTCGTGCTGGTGCCCTCCTTGTGCTGGTGCTGTAGGTTTGAGCAGTAATTGTTGTTTGCAGTGCTATAAGGTGTTGTGGAGTTTTCTTCTTCTCCCTGTCGGCTGGATCTCTCTTTCAGCTGTTTGTTTTTCTGTTGGCTGGTGCCTCTCCTGTTTCTGTGAAAGTCTTTTTAGTTGTTTTCTTTTGATTGTTTTCTTTCTTCTCCTTGTCCTGGGGGCTCTGCCCTTTTTCTTTTTTAATAAAAATTTACCATTCAGCAAAAAAAAAAAGAAAAAAGAAAGAGGTATTCCTTCCTTGGGGTGTGGGCAAATTATTTGAGATTATCATTTGCAACAATAATTTGGTCTTTCATTAAAAAAAAAAAAAGACAATAAATTGGTCTTTATCTTTCAGATTCTAACATGAAGAAATCTTCTTCATATAGTTTTAGTAAATTAGTTTTAAGGTTCAATGGGGGCTGTACATAATTAAAGTATTACATCTCTGCAATGTCCACCTATTTAAAGTATTACATCTCTGCAATTACGAGTGCCACAGAGGCACAACAGTTCACAGCTGGGAGTTTCATTGGTGGAACTGGTTGGTTGGGGTCCATAGGATTTCCATTCACAGCAGGCCTATGATCTTATTTCTTCTCAATTGAATAGATTGATTGATAGAGTGAGTGGTGTGTTTCATGTCCTAGAGCTAGCGTTTGCTATTTGAAGGTAGGTGTTTTAACTACTTTCTTTGCATCGGTACTGGGAGAGAGGGAATGCGTGAAGCATGTTGGACAAGAGAGGAGGATGGGCTCATGTGTATTTATGATGTATTTACTCCTCTGAGCTTGGTTCTTGTTTGTTAATTGCTATTATTTAACTCTCATGTTTGATGTTTACGCATGTAGCTAGAAATCGGTTATCATCCCCTTACTGAAAATTAAGAAGTTGCACAAGGTAATTCTATATCCTGCTGTGTACTCTATGTAAGGGGCTTTACATGTTGCTTATAATTCTTATACAGCTTTTGTCTAGGCAGATATTGTTCTATTGCCATTTTCCAGACTTGTTACTGGCACAACACACCACTACACTTAGAAGGATTTACAGCACACCAATTGATTTTATTGAGGAAAAAACTACTGGTCTGGGTTCATCTTAATTCTTTTGCCATTGATCAAATGCCCATGCAGAACTGAAATTTATTTTGCCATGACAAAAGTTATTCCACAAGCCCAATTATTCAGTTTTATGTGTGTCTGAATGTTATCTGTGGTTGTGCCTTCAATACAGGCGATGATTTGATACAGTTATGAACTATGAAAGCTAACGCATTCGCCCACTTTCAATTTCTCATATCCAATTTAATGGTTGCTGAAATACCCATCAGCTTGAAGGGGACTCTTGACAAAGATATCATTGTTGCTTGTGGTGTTAACCGTTTCTACTGCTGTAACCAACTATGTTTTATAGTTTTTCATGCACATAGTTTTTGATGATTCTGTTAATTCAGTTGTAAAAGTTCTTCTTGAATCTATTTATTAGTTCATGTACAAATTAGTAACAAATAATTCTTTTTTATACTCTGTTCCTTAATCTCTCTCTCATTCTGCTTGAATGCCTCAAACAATAAAATAATCAAACTGCTTGCAATTTGATGTTATTGGCTATGTAATGAGATATGGCCTAGTCTGTGCAACTTAAAACTAAGCTCTGTTTAACTCTCTCTGTTACCCTGCTATGCATGGGTGGTTCAGTGGTTTTACTCTACTGCTTTGCAGCTTGCAATTTGATGTTCATAGGATATCTTGGTTAAAACAGTGAGTAGAAATGCTTGAATAAGTTGGAGAAAACTAAATTTTGCAATACATCCCTAAAAATGGGGCAGTTCAGTGTGAAAGCAGAGTTCTGGTTTACACCAGCAGACTACTCAAGTTTGATAATAATATTATAGTACAATTTTAGAATTTATAACTAAAATAATGCAATTTTGATGAATAAAATAGGGTTGAGAATGAACTAACTAACCCAACAACAAATGCAACGCCATCACTAAACGTAATAGTTGCATTTTAGGTTCCATGTCAAAACCATCTTGAAGTTAGATGTCATTGTTCACAGAGTCTTGATTATTTATCTGTATTATTTGGAGGTAAACAAACCGTACTTAGCATTGAGAAACATCCAACTATAACAAAGTATACACATACATCAATTTATAATTGTGGGTAGACTTCCATATCTCATACTTTAGTTTATAAGAAGTGAGAAGAGAGGACTCAGTCTAGAGTAGAGATGTCTCATCTGCTTTGTTTATAGTACTACTTGATACTATATATGTATTCTCAGTTTAGATTATATGCATGTTGTGGATTAGTAAACTCGTTCAAGTTGCAAAGGAAACTAATCTAGGTGACTTTCTAAACTTGAATACTTTAAAGTCACATCTTCAATGCAAGGTGAATGGGGTCTGTACACTGTACACACTACTTAATAATTATGTTTCCTTTCTGCAAGTTATAAGAAGCAAACTTGTTTACAAGAAAATACAGTTAGAGCAGTAGGTGGGCTGAGCCATCTGGATGGGACCAAGTGCAGGATATTTGCTGGATATGCAGAGTTTTAGGTTCATGGCCAGGTTGGGAGTGTACTGTACAGTAATTAATTCACAGGGGACTCTTTGCCTGGCCCTTTATCAATCTTGCATCCAATGCTTCCTGGTCCTGGCTACTCATCAAATTGTTGATTGTACATCTTAAACCATTAGTATATAACGGTGATGGATAAAATATTAACTTATCCATAAGCCAGGCCAGGGCCTCCAAAAATCTGAGCTTTTAATAGGTCTAATGACATGATCAGTTCACAATCCTGCCCCACACTAAACGAAGCTTGTGAACAGGATGGATATTTAGAATCTGTAGAAGATACTCTGATATATAAACATGCTTACATGCAACTAGCAATATTCAAGATGGACAATTAGTTTCCATGGGCAGGTTGCAGTGTCTTTCTCAATGTATCCAACTTGGTTTACAACTAAACTATCACTATTTTAAAAATCAAAATACTTGGATTTTGCTTTGAATGCTTCCAGGTGGGCCCTATAGGCCAGACCCTGTCCTAGGCCTCTCTAAAAAGAAGCCTTAAGTGTGAGGGATTCAATAAGGAGATTTTGAGATGAAAATACTTTGTTTACAACTGATATCAGTATTTTAAAAATCAAAATACTTGGATTTTGGATTGCAGCTGGAAGAAGAGGAAGAGATCAGAAGGTTGAGAAGAGAGCTAGTGCCAAGAGCTCAACCCATGCCTTATTTTGATAGACCTTTCATCCCTAAAAGGTAAAAAATATTTTTTTTTCCTGAGAATATGTTCTCTTGACAACTCAAATAGTATTTATCCAAAATTGGGTATGCATGGCCCCTCCTCCTGTATGAGAAAATAGTCATTTAAATGAGTATCAGCCTTCCAATCATTTGAGATTTGCATACATGAAGTTCATGGTCATTTTCCAAGAGTGACGATTAACCAAGGAATTCTTTTTTTTTTTTTTTTTTTTCTGGTCATTAAGAGCATGATATATTCTGGTGAGAATTATGATATAGTATCCAAAGATTATGAGATTTTTTTTCAAAGTTCCATATGATATATATTCTTAGCAATGGTTTTTTCATGTTTTCTACAGCATAGTCCTTATTTCAAGTTTCATTAGAAAATAAAGCCCCCTCTCACATTTTGGTATTGTGGTTGGCCTGTTGTGTTGAAGGTCATTAAAGCACCCAACAATTCCGAAAGAGCCGAAATTCCACAATCCTCAGCACAAGAAGATCAAATGCTTGTCATGGAATGACATCAACAGCCTCTACCACCAGCACTGATGCAAATGTGATTATGAGGAAGGACATAATATGTTCTGAAGAGGAGAAAGCATTGCCGCAATGAATAACCTCAAACCTGTTTCTTCACTGTCATGAATGAAGACTACTTCTTCCCTTCTTTGGATCCAATTTTATCTTTTACAGTAATCAATTTAATTGCAGTTTTTTTGAGAATAATTAGTAAAACATTTTGCTGTGCTGTCTTGAAACTCTCTTTTCATACTTAGTTGTTTATGTGGGAGCAGTGAATTTTCTTCCCCTAGTGACTCAAGTCAAAGATTAAGGCCTCAATCCTCTGTTATACATAATAACATAGGATTGAATTTGAGTATCTGCCAAGAATCAGCTCCTCTGTTATACATAATAACTTTGGTAATCTATTACTGATTATGAGTTTCTACTGCAGTAGTAGTAGTATTTAATCCAGTTACACAGTGAAATACAGAGAAAAATATTTGTGGTAAAAGAACATATTCTTTTACCTTTCAATTGCAGTATCTTTTAATGTAGGTTATTGTTGACATTATATTTTTGTTTTGATTTTTTATATAGGTCTTTGGTCGTGATGGCAAAGGACGTGTACTCGGCTTAGGCATGGGTGTGTCGAAGACAATCATACAACATTCGGCTCCTTATAAGAGAGCACTTTAACTACTAGTGTAGTTAGCTCACTTGAGCACTTTTAATGGATGGTTCTATGATTGAAATTCTATTCAATTTTTTAAAATTAATTACAGGTTTTCTAAAATAAATTTTTTTCTTAAAATGTTATTAATAAAAACGACGGTCATGGACCGTCGTTTTATTTTTCCCCCACTAAAATCCTGAAAAATAAATAAAGACGGTTAATGACCGTCGAAAACCGCGACTGTCTATCTCCGTCGAGAATTTTAAATTTAACGACGGCCATAGACCGTTGATTAGAATAAACGACGCCATTTTTTTCGTCGGTCGTCTCGACGGCGATTGCCGTCGTTGTTTCAATAAAACGACGGCCATAGACCGTCGTTTTATGTGTTTTTTGACGTAGTGAGGATTATGCAATTTGGGGTATTCTTTATGTATGGTCAATCTAGTAGTAATAAATGTATTAAACAAAAAATAAAGTTTAAACATAGTTGGGTCAATTAGAATGGATTAGGTCTGAGTTAATTTCATCCGGATTCAATGAATAACTATTATAAGATCACTACAAACTTATAAATATAAAATAAAACTAGCAAAACATACCTGTGCTACTACGTTAAAAAACAGAAAAAACGACAAGCTATGGCCGTCGTTTTATTGAAAAAACAACGGTCAACGCCGTCGAGACGACCGACGAAAAAAATGGCGTCGTTTATCCTTATCGACGGTCTATGGCCGTCGGTAAATTCAAAATTATCGTCGGACGTAGATAGTCGCGGTTTTCGACGGTTATTAACCGTCTTTATTTATTTTTCAGGATTTTAGTGAAAATAAAATAAAATGACAGGCCATGACCGTCGTTTTTATTAATAATATTTTAAAAAAAATAATTATATTAAAAAAACCTGCAATTAATTTTAAAAATTTTAATAGAGTTTCAATCATAGAACCATCCATTAAAAGTGCTCAAGTGAGCTAAAAAAACATTAGTAGTTAAAAGTTCATCCATCCATTTAATATGTAAAGTTACATCATCAAAATTGTCATGAGCCACAATAAACTTAACAAAAAAAAAAACATATTTCATGACCACTACTACGTTCCACATATGAAAGTAAGTACAAAAAATCAAAATCATTGACATATGTCAGTGTTTGCAGTAAAATTACTCGGGCACAGTTTTAAAAATCGGCCATAAAATAATATTGCCCAGAGTGAAATCCCCAAAAGTCATGTCTCCGCCCAACAACAATTCATCAGCCTTCAAGATCCCATTTATAACAATCCTATAGCAGCCCCCCTCATCGATCGACAAACCCATCACACGGCCAATCGCAACTGTAATCTCCTTCCTCAAATATAAAAGCAACCTACACGAACCCTCTCTTGTGTGTGAGGTGTTGCTTTGGTTCGTGCCCGTGTGTACCTACTCAAAGTATTAGAAATGCATGATATTAGTAACTCATCAATGTATCTCATCAATTTAAGTAATTCATTAAAGTATTGAATCAATTATGTAAAAGAAATTACTTTTATATCTGAGATGAACTCTCATAACAAGTGGAAGAATGTTGCATCCCACCTTGGGAAAGAACTTGTTTGATCTCATCAATTTCCTCTTTCAACCGTTTCACTTGAGTCTGAAGGTGTGTATTGGCTTCATGTTCCTCCTCCAGGGCTCTCTTTTAAGGAGCCGCATGTTGTATGGCAGTCTTCAACACACCCATGCCTAAGCCGAGTACACATCCTTTGCCATCACGACCAAAGACCTATTAAAAAAAATCAAAACAAAAATATAATGTCAACAATAACCTACATTATGGGATACCTAAAAGCTATGGGATACAGTATGGGATACCTAAAAGTTATATATCCAAATTGGTGCTCCGTTTCATCTTTTTCATTGCCTCCATTGGGTACCCCACATGTAAAGTTACACAATTTTCTCTCAGATTATATCCTGATTTAGGTGGAGATTGCAAAGATGCAATACTTTAATTATGTACAGCCCCCATTGAACCTTATAACTAATTTACTAAAACTATATGAAGAAGATTTCTTCATGTTAGGTCCTCAAAGATAAAGACCAATTTATTGTCTTTTTTTTTAAAATGAAAGACCAAATTATTGTTGCAAATGATAATCTCACATAATTTGCCCACACCCCAAGGAAGGAATACCACGCCACGCCTTCACTACATTTTTTAGAGAACTGGGAGCAGACCCCCTTAATCCACAGATCCTAATGAAATAGCACCAAATTTGCCAAGTGAGTCATAACTAAATAAATACAAGGCAGATTGTCTCATTTTCCACTTTGCACAATGAACAAGTACCGGATAGACAACTTGACAGACATCACCCTTAATTGAACTGTGAACTATCAAGACTTAAGAGTTTGCCTATGACTGCTAGCCCCGAAAATGCCTCAACCCTTGTGTAACGCCCCAATTCCGGATACCGAGAAAGTCGTGGGAATACCCGAAGTTGGTGCGCTACTTCTCAAAAAATCCGAGAACTTCCAAGATCGAAGGTCCGCAGTGAGATCCAATTTAAAACCTTGAAACAATATACTATCAATGGTTAAATTACGAAAGAATATGAAGTGAAACGGAAGCAATGGGTATCTTAATATATCAAATAAGAGCAGAACTGTAGTCTAGTTTAAAAGTATCAATTGTTAAGAACAAAAGTTAATTACATTTTAACTGCTACCCAGCTCACTACAAAATCGCTCCAAAACTCAAACAAAGATAACGCTCAAAGCCATGGAACTGGCTCTCCACCCTCCGGCTCGACATTTGGGTTGGCCGGTCCCCAAACGTAATCTCCGGCTACAGGCGCCTCTACAAGCGCAAGCGCATCGTCCGCGTACTCGCGGTCAAGACCTAAGCACCAAAGATGGGTCAGATCTAAAGATCTGGCAAGTCACAGCATACAAGTAACATATGACATATATATCAAAAGAGTAGAGACAGTTATAGAGTTAAAGAGTATCAAGATACATGATCTAGACAGTTGAGCAAGATAAACATATAGAATCAGAACAATATATATAACATCTAGTTTAAAACAATGTGGCATTACATTCACACGAGCTGGATACCGCGGGATATTATGCCGCGGCGTTCCCATACTGAACACAGTTGCGGCTGAGAATCTCACCAATGCTGGGGATAACTAACCCCGCAAAACACTCAACAGTCTCACCACACTCATCACTCGAGGAGACTGGATTCGGTATCACACCGTTCGTCTAAAACATAGCTCATCATGATAGCTCACTCAACACTCATAAATAGCTCCTACCGGGGATGATCAGTCCACAGGCTGAGCTTAAATCAACCGAGTGAATGTCTATGCCGACTCGATGAAACTCTAAAGGTCTGTGTCTGTCTAGGCTTTGCCTTGCGTGAACAAGGTCCTAACCAAGTCTCTAAGAGGTTCATATATCAATTAGTTCATGGATTACAATCCAAGTCCATGCCCACTCGTTGGATCCATACCAAGGCCCATCAACACCTGGCCTGGTCTAAAACAGTCCAAACGAGGTATTAATCCATTTCTACTGATATTCAGTTCATTCTCATTCATAATGAGTTATACATCCAGTACAATTCACCTCTCCATTCTAAGGGTTCTCATATCCATACTTAGGCCATAAAAGGGCCGCCTAGCCACAGACACGAGTCATTGTTCTCCCAAACACACTATCGGGTCACCTCTAAGATATCCTAGGTTCAGGTCATCCATTTCCATTTAATTAACAGTTATCAGCTACAGTAAGGATATAAGAGTGACAGTAATAAGAAAGGTGAAGTATGAACTTCAAATATGAGAATCAATAGAGAAAATAACAATAGTCCAACCTAGGTAATGGATCACATTCAGGTCCAGGTCCATCTCAGGTAATTGATCCCTAAATGGAGTCTCAGATGCCAATGGATACTGTGTTTGGTGCTTCAGAAGTTACGGGCATCGTTGACAACGTTTAAGGGTCGAATCATCGTAGATTAAGCGACCAAAACCCTACTTGGTGGCCCCCACGAGTCAAGGTTGAGCCACACCATTGACTCGGGCTTGGCACATCAATAGATGTCCATTTGGATGGTCAATGGGCCCCACAAACAATCACATCTTCAGAATACTGAAAACTGGAAAATCACTGTACACAATGTGCTCGGTCGACCTGGCACAAGGCTCGGTTGACCGAGTACACTGGGGGTTGACCCCCAGGTCGACCCTGAATGCAGTGTGCTCGGTCGACCTCCTGGCCTGGTCGGTCGACCGAGTGCACTGGAAAAAGATTGGATCAGCCCTGGAAGCCTTAATCTGTTCTCAGGAAATTTCCTATGTGTTCGGTCGACCTCCTGGCTTGGGCGGTCGACCGTATACACAGAAACCCTAGAAAAATGATGTCCCAGCTCTCAGGCATTTTCACTGTAGGTCCTGTGTGCTCGGTCGACCCGGAGCAGGGCTTGGTCGACCGCGCATACAAGATTTCTGGGTCTGAGGGAAAATCCAACTCCCAGTTGTTTTCTGCAGAAACATGTGTGCTCGGTCGACCTGGAGCAGGGCTCGGTCGACCGAGTGCACTGAAATTTCAGTTCTGCAGGAAAAATAACTGAGACCTGGTTTTTCCCTAGTTTCAGTGTGCTCGGTCGACCGGACTGCAGGTCGATTGACCGGGCACACGCAAACTGCAGAAAAACCCAGATTTCAGGGTTTCTTCCTTCCAACCCATTTTTCCATTAAACCTCCACCAATCTCGCCCAAACATCACCAAATCAATAGAAAACACAAAAACACTTCAATGCACTACCATCTAACAACAAACGGGCCATTGATCTTCCAAATGGGTAAATCCCATCCATCAATGCCAACAATCCAACAATACTAAGCTCATAGGTAGATCTAGCACATGAATATTAACTGGATTGAAAATGCAGAATCAAGGAAATAGAAACATATATTCTATGTTAAATCAGTATATTGCACTTGCCTTATTGAAATGAGGGGTTGTAGAGAGAGAAAGAGAAGAGAAAACCCAATCCAAGAAGATGAAATCCCAACTCCTCGAGTCTTCTCCAGCACAAAACCAGCTCAAAGCTTAGAGAAAGGGGAGGGGAAATGAAGAAGATGAACAGTAGCTAAGGTTTAGTATGGGGAAGTGTGCTGTATTTATAAATTGGGGGGTTTAACTAGAGTCTAAAATACCCTTCTTGTTTGTATGGGATTAGGGTTAGGGTAGAGGGTATTTAGGTCTTTAGGTGGGAAGGTTCTAGAAGAGTTCTTTAAGGAATACCCCCTATAGATAACACTAATATCTAGCTAGGTCCTCCACTCACAACTAACCCTATAATATTGCAAAAAGGACCCCTATGAACACTATTACTAACACAACTAGACTAATCTAACTCAAACTTAGGAAAATATACCTAACTACCCTTACTAACCCACTAATTAGTATAATTAGCTAATAAAATCTATTAATTAGTATAATAAGCTAACATATACTATTAAATAGTATTCAAAATTCCAATTGAGGGCCCACAAGGGGTGGGGCCTCACATCACTCCCTCCTTTAGAACATTTGGCCCCTAAATGTAAAAATAAAGTTAGAACATACCTGAGGTAGAAGATGTGGATAGTCCTTCTCCACCTGGTCGCGTAGCTCCCATGTTGCTTCTTCTGGAGTATGATGCTCCCACTGAACCTTCACCTAATGAATGGTTCGGGTCCGGAGCACCTGCTCCTTGGTGTCGATGATAGCAAATGGTCTGGCGACGTACGAAGCGTCTAGCTGGATATTGAGTGGCTGATGATGAAGAATTTGTGTAGGGTCCTCCACGTACTTCTTCAGTATAGAGATATGAAACACATCGTGCACTCCTGATAGCTCTAGCGGTAGCTGAAGCTTGTAAGCAACGTCTCCAATCCTTGACCTGATCTCAAACGGTCCGACGTATCTCCGTGCTAGCTTACCCTTCTCGCCAAACCTAAGGGAACCTCTGGCTGGGGAAACTTTCAAGAACACTCTGTCTCCCTTCTGAAACTCGAGAGGTCTGCGCCGGTTATCTGTATAGCTCTTTTGTCGGCTGCGACTGATCTTAAGGTTTTCAACTATCTGTCGAACCTTCTCGCTGGTGTCGCTGACTATGGATGGTCCGTGGAAACTCCTGACACCAACTTCTTCCCAACAGACTGGGGTTTTGCATCTCCTCCCGTACAGAGCCTCGAACGGTGCCATCTTGATGCTCGAATGGTAACTGTTGTTGTAGGCAAACTCGCAAAGTGGCAATGAATCTTCCCAGTTCTCTTTGTAGTCCAAGACACAAACTCTCAACATGTCCTCTAGTGTCTGGTTGATACGCTCGGTCTGCCCATCTATCTGAGGATGATAAGCCGTGCTGAAACTCAACTTGGTGCCCAAGGCCTGCTGCAGACTCTCCCAGAAATGGGAAGTAAAACGCGGGTCTTTGTCCGAAACAATCATAGTTGGAACTCCATGCAACGACACAATCCTGTCCACATACAACTTAGCAAGGACGTCGAGTCCTGCCTTCATCGAAACTGGTAAGAAGTGAGCTGACTTAGTCAGTCGATCCACAATCACTCAAATGCCGTCGTGGCGTCTCCTGGTAGCTGAGAGTCATGCGATAAAGTCCATGGTGATATGCTCCCACTTCCACTGGGGTATGTCGAGCTGGTGTAGTAGTCCTGGCGGCTTCTGATGTTCGGTCTTGATCTGTTGACATGTCAAGCACTTGGAGACATAGCGTGCTATCTCTTTCTTCATGTTGTTCCACCAGTAGTAGCTTCTTAGGTTCTGGTACATCTTGGTGCTGCCGGGGTGAATCGAATATCTTCTATGATGTGCATCTGTTAAGATCTCGTCCTTCAGCTCCTGAATATCCAGCACGCACAATCTGTCCTGATAGTAAAGCACTCCACCAATCAATCTGAACTCTAGCCTCTGGTCAATCTGCTCGATCACTCTGACAAGCTTTGGATCGTTACGTTGACTGTCCTTGACCTTTCCTAATAACTCTGGTTCCCATGCGGACATGGTAGCAAGCATTACTCTTCCACTGAGCGGCTGAAACTGGATATCTAAGCTGCTGAAGACGTCAGTCCATACACCTTCCGCTGCTAGAAAACTAACGAGGGCGGTCTTCCTGCTCAAAGCATCTGCTACGACATTCGCCTTACCCGGATGGTATTTGATAGGGAAGTCGTAATCCTTGATGTACTCCATCCATCTCCTCTGGCGATTGTTGAGGTCGTTCTGAGTGAACAAGTACTGCAAGCTGCGATGGTCTGAATGCACTTCGAATTTCTCCCCATAGAGATAGTGTCGCCACAACTTCAATGCAAAAACGACCGCTGCTAGCTCCAAGTTGTGAGTAGCATACTTCTGCTCGTGCTCTTTCAACTGGCGTGATCCATAGGCAATAACTTTTCCTTCTTGCATCAAGACACAACCAAGACCGGTCCCTAAAGCGTCGGTGAAGACTACGAATCCACCATTACCGGTAGGTAAAGACAGGATGGGTGTTGTCGTCAGTCTCTCCTTCAGCTCTTGGAAGCTGTTCTCGCAAGCATTAGTCCATACAAACGGTACATCTTTCCGCGTTAACTTGGTCAACGGGGCTGAAATCGTGGAGAAGCTCTTGACGAATCTGCGATAGTAGCCTGCTAAGCCGAGAAAACTCCGATTCTCCGTGGCATTCTTCGGTCTCGCCCAATTCATCATTGCTTCTATCTTTGCTGGGTCCACTGCTAATCCGTTCTTGGAGATGATATGCCCGAGAAAAACTACTTGCTCCAACCAAAATTCGCACTTGCTAAGCTTCGCGTACAACTGGTTGTCGCGTAACAATTGTAGAGACGTCCTCAAATGTTGCTCGTGCTCCTCTCTGGACTTGGAGTAGACCAACACATCGTCGATGAACACAATTGTGAAGCTGTCGAGGTACGGAGCGAAGATCTTGTTCATCAGGGACATGAACACTGCTGGTGAATTCGTCAACCCGAACGGCATCACAAGGAACTCATAGTGGCCATAGCGTGAACGGAACGCTGTCTTCTGCACATCCTGCTCTCTAACTCGTAGCTGATGGTATCCCGATCTCAAATCTATCTTCGAAAAGTACTGCGCACCCTGAAGCTGGTCGAAGAGCTCGTCGATCCAAGGAAGTGGATACTTGTTCTTCACTGTTGCCTGGTTCAGTTGTCGATAGTTAATGCACATCCTCATCGATCCATCCTTCTTCTTCACAAAGAGCATTGGTGCGCCCCATGGCGACACGCTTGGCCTGATGAAGCCTTTGTCTAGCAACTCTTCCAACTGGGTCTTCAACTCTCGTAGCTCTGCCGGAGCCATGCGATAAGGGGCTTTGGAAATCGGTGCTGTGCCTGGTGCAAGCTCAATGGTGAAGTCGATCTCTCTGACAGGTGGTAATCCCAGGATCTCGTCGGGAAACACATCAGGGAACTCGCAGACAACTGGGATCTCCTCTACTCCCTTGGTCGGCTTATCCTCCGAGATGAACGCAATGTAGCCTTCGCAACCTGACTTCATCAATCTCTCGGCCTTCAGCGCCGAAATCATCCGAGTGTTAGGCGATCTCCTCTCGCCCACAAACTCGAGCATGTCATCTGATCCGTCGATAGTGAGTCGGACTGTCTTCTCGAAGCAATCCATCATCGCTCGGTATCTAGCCAACCAATCCATCCCCAAAATGACGTCAAAGTCATGCATGGGTAGCACGATCAGATCTGCAAACAAAATGCACTCCCCAATCTGCACTCGGCATCTGGGGTGGTAAGTCTGACACACCACACTCCTACCCATTGGTGTGGACACAACTAACGTACAAGGCATAGCCTCGCCTACCCCACCAAGGGCTAAAGCAAAAGTTGATGACACATACGAATGTGTCGCTCCTGGATCAAGCAACACTCTAGCAAGATGATCACTGATAAAAAGAGTACCTTCCACCACGTTGCCTGCGGCCTCTGCGTCGTCGTGAGTGAGTGCGAAAGCTCGACCCACGGCCTGGGATCTCTGCTGCTGGTGCTGCTGGCCAAGGTGTCTCTGATGACGTCCTCGATGATACTGCTGTCCTCGGGGCTGCTGAGGTGTGCGTGCCTGCTGCTGTGCACGGTACTGCGGCTGAGGTGCTAGAGCAACCTGACGCGCTGGCTGAGCTGCTGGAGCTGGAGCTCCCGGAGGTGCTGGTAGCTGAAGCATTGGGGGCTGCTACTCGCGGAGTGGGCAGTGCCTAGATATGTGCCCCTGCTCGCCGCAGTCGAAGCACACTCTAGGTCCGCTGTAAGGCTGTTGCTGCTGATGATACCGCCCCACTTGGCCTGGTGGCCTCTGCCTCTGGAATGGCTGTCGCTATGGGATCACGGGTTGCCTGATCGGAGCAATCCGGAGCCGTTTCTGCTGGCGAGTGGCCTTCAATCGTTGAAGATGCTCCTCTGCCCAGTAAGCTCCCCTCAAGGCCTCCTCGTAGGTAGGTAGCTCAATACAAGTCATGGCCAGCTGGATCTCCTCCCTTAATCCATCGACAAACCGTCGGACCCTCTCGGCCTCGGACATAAGCAGTTCCTTTGCGAAACGGGACAACTGAGTGAGACGGAGCTCATACTGATTGACTGTCATGCTGCCCTAAACAAGAGTCTAGAACTCCCTGAGCTTACGCTCTCTGACATGGGTGGGAATAAACTTCTTGAGAAAATCTGTCTTGAAAGCAGTCCATGCTACCTCGTCTCCTATCGTCTCGTAAGGTCGCTGCATAATCCTCCACCAGTCCTCCACCACGCCACGAAACATGTACGCTACCAACTGCACTCTCTGGAGTCCAGAACACTCGAAGACCCTGAAGTTCTTCTCCATACGGACAATCCAGTCGTCCACCACCATGGGGTCATCTGTGCCGGTAAACTCTGGCGGTCCCCTTTTAAGAAACCTCTCAAATATCACGTTCGGTTCTGCCTCCCGAACTGGTACATCCACTGGGGCTGGTGGGGCCACCCTATCGATCACCTCTAGGACCTGCGCCTGGAACTGCACAAAGTCCTCCGTCTGCTGCTGATGCGCGGTCGCTTGGGCCTCCTGAGCGGCAAGGAAAGCCCGCAGAAACCTCTCAAAGCGAAGCTCGTGGCCAGACTGATCGCCGATCGTTATCGCCTCAGGGGGTGCCTCGCCTCCAGACATTTATCATGAAAAAGAAATTGCGTCAGTTCAAGTCCAAAACTTAGGACTACACTGATCCTACCCAATCCATCGTCCTCACACGTATCCCATCACTGAAATCCTCACTACGTCCTAAAGTTTTTAGTGTGTTTTATTTCCTAGAGACTGGTTCAACTCTGATACCATAAAATTGTAACGCCCCAATTCCGGATACCGAGAAAGTCGTGGGAATACCCGAAGTTGGTGCGCTACTTCCCGGAAAATCTGAGAACTTCCAAGATCGAAGGTTCGCAGTGAGGTCCAATTTAAAACTTTGGAACAATATACTATCAATGGTTAAATTACGGAAGCATAGGAAGTGAAACGGAAGTAATGAGTATCTTAATATATCAAATAAGAGCAGAACTGTAGTCTAGTTTAAAAGTATCAATTGTTAAGAACAAAAGTTAATTACATTTTAAATGCTACCCAGCTCACTACAAAATCGCTCCAAAACCCAAACAAAGATAACGCTCAAAGCCCTGGCACTGGCTCGACATCTGGGTTGGCCGGTCCCCAAACGTAATATCAGGCTACAGGCGCCTCTACAAGCGCAAGCGCATCGTCCGCGTACTCGCGGTCAAGACCTAAGCACCAAAGATGGGTCAGATCTAAAGATCTGGCAAATCACATCATACAAGTAACATATGACATATATATCAAAAGAGTAGAGACAGTTATAGAGTTAAAGAGTATCAAGATACATGATCTAGGCAGTTGAGCAAGATAAACATATAGAATCAGAACAATATATATATATAACATCTAGTCTAAAACAATGTGGCATTACATTCACACGAGCTGGATACCGCGGGATATTATGCCGCGGCGTTCCCATACTGAACACAGTTGCGGCTGAGAATCTCACCAATGCTGGGGATAACTAACCCCGCAAAACACTCAACAGTCTCACCACACTCATCACTCAGGGAGACTGGATTCGGTATCACACCGTTCGTCTAAAACATAGCTCATCATGATAGCTCACTCAACACTCATAAATAGCTCCTACCGGGGATGATCAGTCCACAGGCTGAGCTTAAATCAACCGAGTGAATGTCTATGCCGACTCGATGAAACTCTAAAGGTCTGTGTCTGTCTAGGCTTTGCCTTGCGTGAACAAGGTCCTAACCAAGTCTCTAAGAGGTTCATATATCAATTAGTTCATGGATTACAATCCAAGTCCATGCCCACTCGTTGGATCCATACCAAGGCCCATCAACACCTGGCCTGGTCTAAAACAGTCCAAACGAGGTATTAATCCATTTCTACTGATATTCAGTTCATTCTCATTCATAATGAGTTATACGTCCAGTACAATTCACCTCTCCATTCTAAGGGTTCTCATATCCATACTTAGGCCATAAAAGGGCCGCCTAGCCACAGACACGAGTCATTGTTCTCCTAAACACACTATCGGGTCACCTCTAAGATATCCTAGGTTCAGGTCATCCATTTCCATTTAATTAACAGTTATCAGCTACAGTAAGGATATAAGAGTGACAGTAATAAGAAAGGTGAAGTATGAACTTCAAATATGAGAATCAATAGGGAAAATAACAATAGTCCAACCTAGGTAATGGATCACATTCAGGTCCAGGTCCATCTCAGGTAATTGATCCCTAAATGGAGTCTCAGATGCCAATGGATACTGTGTTTGGTGCTCCAGAAGTTACGGGCATCGTTGACAACGTTTAAGGGTCGAATCATCGTAGATTAAGCGACCAAAACCCTACTTGGTGGCCCCCACGAGTCAAGGTTGAGTCACACCATTGACTCGGGCTTGGCACATCAATAGATGTCCATTTGGATGGTCAATGGGCCCCACACACAATCACATCTTCAGAATATTGAAAACTGGAAAATCATTGTACACAGTGTGCTCGGTCGACCTGGCACAGGGCTCGGTCGACCGAGTGCACTGGAAAATGATTGGATCAACCCTGGAAGTCTTAATCTGTTCTCAGGAAATTTCCTATGTGTCCGGTCGACCTCCTTGCCTGGGTGGTCGACTGCATACATAGAAACCCTGGAAAAATGATGTCCCAGCTCTCGGGCATTTTCACTGCAGGTCTTGTGTGCTCGGTAGACCCAGAGCAGGGCTCGGTCGACTGCGCATACAGGATTTCTGGGTCTGAGGGAAAATCCAACTCCAGTTGTTTTCTACAGAAACCTGTGTGCTCGGTCGACCAAGCACACCGAAATTTCAGTTCTGTAGGAAAAATAATTGAGACCTGGTTTTCCCCCAGTTTCAGTGTGCTCGGTCGACCGGACTGCAGGTCGGTCAACCGGGCACATGCAAACTGCAGAAAAATCCAGATTTCAGGGTTTCTTCCTTGCAACCCATTTTTAGGATAGATAAGAGTGTTTATCGCGGGGTCATTGGGGGAGATGCGGTAGCTGTTAAGAATATGAAGGGAGATGTATCAAAGGAGTTTAATTTACTCAAGAAGATCAATCACTTCAATATCATCAGGCTATTGGGTGTTTGTTTCAATAAAGGTCACTGGTACATTGTTTACGAGTATGCAGAAAATGGGCCTCTAAGTAATTGGATCTTCAACAGAAATGGCTTGAAACCATTGAACTGGATGCAGAGGGTACATATTGCTTTTGATGTGGCTAGCGGTCTCTTCATAATTGTATCATACCTGCACATGTACACATGGATATAAATAGTAGTAATATCCTTCTTGATGATAATCTCAAGGGAAAGATTTGGAATTTTAGTCTCACAAGGTCAGATAAAGGGCTAGAAGATGGATCTGTGTTGACTAGGAACATCATTGGGACACAAGGTTATATGGCGAATGTTAGGCTCCGTCCCGAGTTAATCTCGATTAACTCTAATTAATTGAACTTAAGATTAATTAAGCCGGTTTAAGGAGTCGATGAAACCACATTAGTCTAAAATGAGGAACTTAGGCTTAAGGAAGTGTTAAACACGATTAAGGGCTAAATTCAATGAAAGTGAAGCTCAAATGAGCAAATGAAAGAGTTGCGTATAAATACGGGTTTATACGTATTTGTCGAATTCGGAAAGTCTTGATACTCGCATGTGTATCTTTACGAGTACGACAAATTACATAAAAGACTTGGACTCATTCGATGAATATCGGATCAAATGGGACTTCATTTGACTTGAAATGGAATTAATGAGAATTATTGGGCTTAAATGCAAAATAGCCTTTTATATAAGTTAAGATGAATCCATTGAATGGATTCATCTTCAGAGAAACCCTAGGCACAGCCGTTTCTTCTTCTTCTTGCAATTTCTTCTTCTTTCTTCTTCATCAAGAGTGGATTAGAGGTGATTTAAGTGAAGGAGCATCAATCATCTTCATCATCTTCATCATCTTCTTGCATTTTCTTGAGATTAGAGCTTCAAAGAGTGGATTTTTATCTTAAATCCAAGCTAAGCAAAGACTAATCTTCACATAAGGCAAGTGATACATATGTTTATGCTTATGAAGGAGTTTGTATGGATTTTAATGGAAAAGAGATAATGATTCAGTTATTAGGAGTGATTTATGGATTTTGAACCTTATTTAGGTTGTGTAATTAATGTAATGAATGATGTTAAGTAGGGTTAGATTAATTAGATTATTAGTCTTGAGTTCATTTTGTTAAGTTTATAATTTTATTGTCAATCAGGTTCAGAGAGAATGAAAAAGGAATGGGTGAAGAAAACCATGCACTGCACTGCAGAACAGAACTTCGGTTCTGTTTCTGCAGTGTCGCCGGTCGACCGGCCAGCAGGGCCCGGTCGACCGGGAACACTGGGTCAGGCCCGGAATGGCCTGACCAATTTACTGTTCTTCTATTTATTGGTTACAACTCCAGGTCGACCCGGACCCAGGTCGACCCGGACCACTGGAACTTCTTTGGAAATGTGTTTTAAGGTCTAAAGTTCCGGAATTAAGAGTTTAAGTTTAGAGATTGACTAGATTATTCATAGTGAGAAAAATTTGGCCAATCGCTCGGACCTAACGGTCCTCGCGATTGGAAGTAAGTTTTGGATTTTAAGAGAATTAAGATCGCTTATGAGGTCGTAAATGCTTCTCGTATTAGTGATGTCTAAACCTCCATAAGTGTTAACGAAAGATATCCTAATGCATAATTAATTAAGTAAAGTCATCAAAAGTAATACTTGCATTGATAACCAAAGTTACACTCAAGGGTTGGTTAAAGGCTTACTTTAGCATTTTATTGAGATTAATAGGAATTGTTAACAGGTCTGGCACTATCTAGTGGTTTCCGAACTCATAATGAAAAGTAGCAATGAACTGAATGAATTGATAAATGAAATGCTATTCCTACTGCCGTAGATGAGAATGGGAGCGTCCGGAGCTCCGTGGGACACCAGTGATCTCTGATCAAGACACTGGGAGATCCCACCACACTGGACCGAAAGGTCATTGACTGAAAAGTCATACACTGAAAAGCCATTAATATATATTGAACATTATAAATAAATGAATATGAAATGCTTCCTTTGGGAAGAACTGAATGAAGTTGAAACCCATGCTAGTGTAGTTGCCAGTATTATTGTATTATTAATGGTATTTGTTGGAACTGTTTAGCACTGTTAAATAATGGATTGCTAGAAGTTATGAACATGTATAAATGTAGGTATACCTTGTTGAACCGTCGTGTTCACGGTATTACTGATGATGTTACAGGCCCAGTTGCCCGTACCGGTCCCTCCGAGACCGTCACGCCAGCGGAGGCGGTCCATTCGATACCTCTAGGATGTCTAGCTGAATGGACATGATTTGAGAGCGAACACATGAGAATCTTTTGAGAACTTTTTAAATATGATTTTATAGATTCATTTTGGTATTGTAAGCATTGTAAGTATGTCCCCTGCATTGTATTTTAAATATGCAGTGGTTAATAGTAGGAACTGAAATGATGTACAGCAACTTTACTATTCAAAGTAAAGAGTTTGGTTCATTTTGTTAAATGGTTGTCAATGTATATTGTTTGTATATTCCGCACTGTACATTGACAGGTACGTATGCAAGATCCCTTGTAGATTCGTATTAACTTCGGTTAATTCGGGTTTACGGGAGTAAGTATGTTTAACATCGCGACCCGGGGGTTAACCCTAATGACTCTGATCTCGGGTCCGGATCGTGACAGCGCCCGAATACTTACATAACTGTTTGGTTTCACCCAAGCTTGATGTTTATTCATTTGGGGTTGTGATGCTAGAGATCATTACAGGAAAACAGGCAGTTGTCACAAGAGAACGGGGAGTTTTGCAGTTGTCAGAAGCCTTGACTGCATTCCTAGATGAAGAAAATGATTTTGGGGAATTATCCAAATACATGGATCCTTGTCTGCAAGGGAACCATCCATTGAATTTGTTTATGACCATTGGAAAATTAATACAGTGTTGTTTGAGAAAAGATGTAGCAAGTAGACCAAGCATGAGTGAAGTCACACTGCCACTGTTGAGAATATTGCCCAATTCACCAGCTTGGGAATTATCAAGTTGTTCTCAAAAGGAAGACCTTGATCCAACCCAGAGAGAGAAGCAAGCAAATGAGTCAAGCACATCCTACATTTTACCAATGCTATCCTACACAGAAGCTCTCCAAAGGAAAGATGGTAACAGTAGCAACAAAAATGAGATGGCAGAAGATCATACAATTGCACCCACTCTCATATTTCAACAACACAAAAATCTTACACAATTTGGCATCAGATCAAGCCATATTGGTTCGTCCGAATCAGGTCGAGTTTCTTCAATCTCTAAAAAAATGCTCCTGACTCCAGAGATCCCTCCAAAGAAAACTATCTACAGAGGTGAGCCTGCAATTTGTTTTGATGAGTCCGTTATTACCCCAAATGCTGAGAGTTTCAAGTGCTGCCTTATAGGAGTCTTTCCTGTTTCATGGCCAAGCTTGGCTGAGATCAAGGAATGGGCAATCCAGGAATGGAAATTTGAAGGAGACTGGTCCATTTCCTTATTTGATCTTCATCATGTTTTCATTCGGTTGAACCGTGAATCAGACATGCTATGTGTGTTGGTGAATGACAGTTGGGTAATCAATGGCCATGTGATGAATGTCATGAAATGGACTCCAGACTAATAACCCAGAGGAGGAGACAACTCTTTAGCCATTGTTTGGATTGCGCTCCCTTTCCTTCCTTCAGTTTTCTTCCATGAAAGAGTCTTATCTTCCATTGCATCATTAGTTGGAAGAGTGATTGCAATTGATGAACAGACAAGAACACTAGCTCACATCCCAAGAATCTGTGTGGAAGTCGATCTTCTGAAAGATCTGCCTCGTCGGGTTTGGATTGGAATTGGAAAGAGTGGCTTCTGGCAAGAAATTCTATATGAGAATCTACTTTCCTACTGTACTAACTGCAACCAACGCGGGCATTCTGCAAACATCTGCGAGTTCAATTCAAGCAAAGCTGAAACAAGTGATTCTCACGCGGAGGTAAAAAACTCCAACATTGAAAACAGAATGCTCGAATGTCTTCTGTCGACCATAGATGTGTTGGGCTAATTGAAGCATGTAACGGAGAGATTATGCCAGTTCAACAAGATCCTTCTTGTAATATTCAAATAGATGTAGAGTAGTTAAGACACGCACACACTCCCTCTCCCTCCCCCTCCCCCTCACACACACACACACATCTTTTTTGGTAAGTAGGGTATTTGCTGTTGTTACCACTGAAAGTGTGATTTGTTTATATCCTAAGGGCAATATACTGTAACTAATAGTGTAATTGTATGGACGTAAATGGATACCCGATTCTCCGATTACTCGGAGGTTTCGATCCGTTAAAAACCACCGGGTTTGGGTCCTTATTTAGGTCCTGATAAGTAAATGGGTCCGGGTCCGGTTCCACCTTGGTTCGGAACCATGGACCCGGGACCCGAGACCCGATATATTACTTCAATTTTTGAAAATCTCTCATAAAAATCATATTTTTTTAATATTATTCTCTACGTAAACCCGGACCTAGATCCAGACCCGCCCCATATATGGTTCTGGTTCCGGAGCCAAGAAACCAGTTCCAAAACGGTTCCAGGTCCGGTTCCAATTCCACATTTCTCCTTAATGGTTCCGGTTCCGGGTCCACTAAGGATCCGGACCGGAACCGACCCGTTTACCACCCTATGTAATTGTAAGGGCTTATCTATATTGTGTTAAAAAGATCTAATGTTCTGTATTGTTTAAATATGAATGTAATGAAGTGATTATGGGTTGCTACATTTCTTGTCATTTTTCATATAGCTTGATTTAACTAGAGAGAGTAACACGGTCAACCCAACGGCTGAAATACATGTGTTTTTTCTTCTGATCGATCAGCTTCATCTCCACAAAACTATCTTTCTTCTACTAAATGGAAAATGGGGATTTCTTGGAAAGGTTAGAGAATCATTTTTGCGCCTAATTTTGTTACTCTTCATCTCCCCACTATCATTCTATTGGCAAATCATGATTGGGTGAAACAATATTTTCCTTTTTCATCGGACTCGTGTAAAATCAGTGAATTTAACAAATATGGTCACATATTTTATAGGGAGCTGCTCCTATAAGAGCATCTCTCACCTTACCATGAGAGATATGGGTGGAGGGCCTTTACATTTAAGTTACATGCATTAGATATGAATGTGAGGGCCCCATTCAATCTCTCAGTAAAAAAATATTTCTCATAAGAGCAATCTCTCAATATTATACATACGTAACATTTGCATTATATAATATTTATATCTGTTAAACACATTTACCTATCATGCATTCACGTGTAAAGGCCAAACCACCCGATGTGATCAAAAGGTTCAAAATATCCACCCATGGTAGTTTGGAGCAGTGCCTTCCTGAGCCATGGGCCTTGCCGTGCATGGGCCTGGGCACCCTGGCCCAGAACGGGCTGTGCCGGGACTGTCAGCCAGGCCCATTTTACATCCTAAACCTGGTCACTGACCTTGTTTTATACTTTTGTGACCTTGTTATAAAGGCTAAAATGTATTGGCGGGCCCCAGCCCAAAATATGCCACGTGTCATGAGTGGAGGTTTGGGTTTTTACTCTGATTAAGTTGCAGCTGTTTGGTGATCTAACGCTTTTGAGTGGCTGAATGCAGTGAATGGGGATTTGGGACCGGGACATTCTCGAACCTCGGACCCTAAGCATCTGATTTATTTAGATTTTGCCAAGAATGGAAGAAACCCTAACTTCTTCCACATGGGCTTCTAATCTCTTTCACTGGGGCGGGACCTGCTTAGCTCTGTAACACCTCTATCTCTCTCTTCTTTTTGTTTTTCATTGGAGAAAATAGTGAGATGGGTTCTTTTGTTTATGGTCTTAGATTCACTCAAATGACAGCATTTAGCTTTTGATTCATGGGGGAGCAAGAATACTCAAATGGGGGTTGTAAAAATCTATGTATCAGTCTCATTTCCTTAGTGTGTTTTCATGAAATATTGTATGCATCACCCATTAGGGTATTTTCTATATGTAGTAGAATTTCAGCAGTTTTGGCAACTGGGTAATAGATACTAACTCTGATTTAAGTATAATTGAGTGCCAATGTGTTGTATTTTTCTACATCACATCATTGATCCCACTTAATGTAATTGATTCAATCATCTGTATAAGATCCATCTAAAGTAAATTTTCCAACATCTATTGGAATTCAAGAGTCAAATAAGCTGGCTCCGTGCGAATTTCCCAATCAATGATCCTTAGTCCATACATAAAGATACAGTTGGCAATAGTTTTAAGAGAATTAGCTTTAATTACTTGCATGTGTCCACCCATACGAGAGATGTCTCTATGACACTGCATCCTCCACTATCTCTTGATTTGCTCTCTCTAAGTAAAAAAAAAAAAACTGACCTATGCATTTGCTAATGTGTGGACCCATGGTATGGATATCAGGTATTGGGTGTTGTAGTTAGATGTTTAGGGTTTGTGACAAAATCTTCATTCAATTTGTGATATATGTTCTTTATAGGTATAGTGCATATGAAACTGGGTGTCTTATAGTATGGCATCAGTTCTATCTTTTTCTTTATTAGGGTAGGGTTGTTCATCCGTAACTCGTTGGTGTGTCATCTGGTTGATGCTGAAATGGCTCTATCCGTTTGTTGTTTGATGTCTGTAAAGCTGTTTCTCCAAATCTATAAACAATTATCTGACCTTATCTTTTTCCTTGTATCATGTCATAGTATATGCATAATATCACAACAATACCATAATGCAATCTCTTTTATTAGTTCTAGCGTCTAGGTTTTAACTTTTAGTTGTTGTTTTGCATCTAAAAACAGCATGGATTAATGCCTTTCATGATTGCTTAATACAACTGAAGACGATGATACTTCGCTTAAAAAGGCTCAAACATTTAGAAAGGAAAATGAAGAAAGGAAAATATCAAAGCCAATTTTATTGGTGTGGTCTTGCACAAAATTAATGAACTCATAAGATTTAGATATATAAAAAAATGTATGGTTCTTTGCTGAAAGGATTCAACCATAAAATTCAGCTCTTTTTTTTTTTTCATATGGTTCGAATCATGATTTAAGTTTCAAAATGCAATATTTCGTAATAATAATATGTATCCTTTGGCTAATTAGATGGTTCCAACCATCTTATTCGATCCACAGTATTTGCGTAGATGGCCATTTTCTTGTGAGTACTCTGTTTGATTACCACCACCTGGATGGTTCAGATTTTTCATCAACATGATTTTCAAGATGTATACTGTTCATAGCTAGCCTACAATTTGGATAATGTAGATGTTTCATGCATATAAGTTAGGTGCCCGGTGGTTAAGTTATCACCACATTTTGCTTTGTGCGAGATGAGGATAAGGGTTTAGCAATATTTTCTGTGACTGGCGATCTCTCTTTGTGCAAGATGAGGATAAGGGTTTAGCAATATTTTCTCTGACTCTCTCTCTCTCTCTCTCATACATAAATATTTATGTGTATGTGTGTCTCTTGTTTTATATGCTAGAAAAGCTTTAACTTGCTTTGTATTACATATGTTGATATTGATTGATACTGCTTGCTTTTACAGATTTTTGTTGATCCTGAACCGTGTAAAGCACAGATCACACATACACACATCTCTTTTGGTATCTTATTTGTTTTCAAGCCTACCTCCAGTGCTATTCAACGTTCTACGGTTTGTAATACTTCTTTGCAAAATTAGCACATTCTAATTTTTGGTCATTCTATTTTGTAACTAAATCAACTAACTGTGTTGCAGAAGTCAGTTTGGAACGTGGATCGCCTTTTGTGCAGTTTTGGCACACCTCTTTTGGCCTAGAAGCTTCCCAGGTATCAATGCATTGTTCTCTCAGTCTACCTCAAAGGAGAGAGAAGTAAACCTTCTGTAATTTATAGTTGTACCATATTTCAGCTTGGACCAATGCTTCTTGAAATATTGAATCTGGCTATATGACATTGTGAGGCAGAAACTGGTCAACCCATCTTCTTTCGATGTATCATTTTGCCAAAATTCTGAAACCCTAAGGTGAAGTTTGCCCACATAATTTCAGTGGTGATTCTCTGATTTTGAGAATGCTGTGTTTGCAATCCATGATACTCTGATATTGTTACAGAACAGACACCAGTGAGGGAGACAGGAATACAACTTAATGCGCTTGAAATCTAAGATAAGATTGTGGATTGGGATATAGCGTCAATCCTGGATGAGGATTATGGGCTTCTTCCAAGTATTTCCTATTGAATAATTAACTGGGATCATGATGTCTTGGGTGGAAGCATGAAAATGTTGCTGAAACCTCAGGAAGGAGAACATTGGCTTTTAGGAGGCATTCATCCTTCTCCAAAATGAGTTGACAACCATCTCATTTCGTCCAATGAGAATATATGCACTTCCAAATTGGAAGATTCAAGCAAGAAATGGCTTCATATTAAAGTGAAATCCAAGATTTATGTTTCTTTGTAATGAAGAGACCCCATAATACCAAGAGAAAATTGCTAGTTCCCAAGTATTGTACCCAGAAATACTCAGTTGTATGTTACTGATCATATTGCAGTATCTGGTGTGAGCAGTGGTGCAGAATGATGCAATTGGAAACCTTATTGGTGGAAGTAAGCTTGATAGGCATGGTTGATAAAAATATATATATGTAGACTGGCCAAAAACTAGTTTGCAGAAGTTTAAATTCCCCTTCTAAGTATATCTTTCCCCTATTTCCTGTTTTTCCATTCTCTTTGTATATTTTGATCCAATCAAATCAATATTTAGAAAACTTGCTTGAAACTCTGGAAGGGCATGTTTGTGTAATACTTTTTCGTGGAAAAGTGGACGGTTTTCCGTGGAAAATCCATTTTTTCGGGGTTTGGTGCGGAACAATTCCGCGGAAATGCTTTCCTGTCGTCAGCATTTTCCTTGATAATTGTGGAAATGGGTTTCTCATGGGGGTATGGGAAATGGATTTCCTATGAAAACTTCTCCCTCTTTTCCCCACTCTTGTCCATTTCAACCCAAAAACCCTATAACTCTTTCATTTTTTATTTCTGTTTATAAATTATTATTTAATGTTAAATAAATAATATACATGTTATGTTATTTTTCTTCAAAAAATTATGTCACCAAATAAGAAATTTTGATTTTCTATAAGGAATCTACAGCCGCACCAAACAACATCTGCACCAATTCAATGAGGAAACTCTTTTTGCACCAAACAAAAAATTCTAAGGAAATCATTTTCCGAGGTTTTCATTTCTATGGAACATGGAAATTTCCTCTTTCCGCGGAACGGGAGTGTACACAAACGTGCCCGAATAGTTTCTCCAGTCAAAACGCACTTACCAGTGCAGGCAGTTTTTCAAGGAACGGTTGACCTTGCATACATTTGACAGATGCAAGTAAATATATAAAATGGCAGCTATGACTGTCGGTGACCACTTTATTTTATCGGAAAGTCCACTTGGCCCGACCTGGGGGACCGGATTCGGGCCCGGTCCCCCAGTCGGGCCAGGTAGCACGATTGTTATTTTATTTATGCCCACGATTTTTATTGAAATGTGTTGTTTTTTAATTGTATCAAATGAAATGTTTCCCATATTAATCAAGAAACACCAAGTTGTTTTTCTATGTTATCAAATACTTGTGTCGGGGTACTGATATATCTATAATGTCTGCAGTCTCTCGCTTCCTCTTTTTTGTCATCACGCCTAACCTGCTGGTTCATACACTCCGCAGCAGCATTGTTGCTTCCTTTTTCTGTCTCATAATTGGAGCATTCCTATTTGTAGATCACATTAGAGGTAGTGGAGGCTGTGGTAATTGCTCGTACGAATCTTGCAGCGTTCCTTACATTCTGGGTTTGTCATTTCTGGTAGTCTTTCCCATGTTGTATCTTTCACTTATGCATTAGATGCTACCTAGGTTTTTTAACACTTAATTCTTGAGATAGTAAAGAAGTCCAAGGCTTGCAACTTTATGATATGTACTTGATGTTTCTGAAACAAAGTGCACTTTGAAGTATGATATTTTGTAGATTCTTATTTGTGAGACTTCCAATAGTCAATGAGATTGGAGATTGCTCATCAAGATGAATCTATCTGATTCTGTCTTTAAGGGGGCTTCTTTGTTCATTGCTTCACAATTGGGCCTTTTGGCCTCTCTCATAATGTATGTGCTGTTTTTTTAATTAATTAATTTAAATCTGTGTATATATATATATCACTTAGGCTGCATTTGGACAACGTTGATTAGGTATCTGCTAAAAATAGAAGCTTTAAGTTTCTAGTTGGACTATCAAGTAGGGTGGTTTGGCTCTTGCCATTCTGAGAGAACTCTCTCTCTCTCTCTCTCTCTCTCTCTCTCTCTCTCTCTCTCTCTCTCATATTTGGTTGAGAACTTCGAAATCATGACTTTTGTAGCCATCCATATGCAGCATTTACAGACCAGTAGAGGAAACTCTGTTTTTTTTTTTTTTTTTTTCTTTGGTAAGTGAAGATGAACCTTCCCCACTTAGGATCTCTATAATTGGATGAAAACTTGGAACTCTATGCGTGACACTTTGGAGCTCTCTGCTTATATGGAATTTCTTAAGTATGCAGCCGAAGTGAGTTTCAATTTACAGGTTGCATTTCTAGGCTAAAGACCAACTGGTAAGTGTCATGGAATTTTCTCCTATTGGAGTCCTAATGTCCCATGCAGCTGCCATATGAGATTTTCGGTTTAAACCTGCACTGCCCTTGTGTGGGACCCCGTAGGTGGTAATACCATGGTAAATATCCCCTTCCATTACCTTCTATGGAACGATGTATCATCTTCCACACCTGCATGGATAGAAAAAATGAAGGTTGCAAGATTGTAATCATTCCTGATCACAGAAAATTGTGCAGGTTGTTGCAGATATTCCTTGATGGATATCCCCTGGATGTTGAATTGGAGGGTCCCTCATGTTGAGGGTCTTCTCATACCTTTAGCCTAGGGTAAGTGCAGAATTTCTCCCATAGGTGGAAACAGATCATACTTTATAATTTCATCATTTATAGTGGTTTCTCTCAATTACCATGAAACAATACCCTGCTATGCTTATGGAAGATGCGTGTCACTGCTTCTTAAACAAGGACTTCAATTCAGCTAGAAGCTCATGAAATAATATATGAAAATGGTGGAAATCTTAAATTTGACTGGTTTGTCTTGGACTATTTATCAGGAAGGTCTTGCCAAAATAAAAACAAGTCAAATAGAAAACAATGAATGAGCAATGGTTAGCACTATTGTCTTGGAGTATTATCAGGGAAGTCTTGCCAAAAGAAAGAAAGTGAAAATGTAAGAATAGAAAACAATGAATAAACAATGGTCAGCACTATGTGAAAAGACAGATACTTTAAATAAATATTGTGATATTCCTTAACAATGAAGCAGGGTCCTGGGTTCTGGGTCTTGTGCGGGGGGTCCTGGGTTCTGGGTCTTGTGCGGGGGGGGGTCCAGACTGGAGACAGACCTAACCTGTCTCATACAATATTTTATTTAAAAAAAAATCAGGGGTATTCACATGGTATGCTCATCATTCATTTACTAGCTCCAAGTTGTAGGGTTGGTGACAGTGATCAGTTAAATCTAGTCATGATAGTTGCTGGGGGGCCAGGGTTGTAACCAGGTCAGGCGCAGGTTGGGTATATATGAAGTTTTTGGGCCTGAGTTCAGCCCATTTGTCGGTAGGTGATGAGAAGGATGTTAGATTCGACCCGTCAAGTCTTCATATGGAAAAACACAAGTTTCAGATGATCACAATTCAAACTCAAAGAAAGACTTGTCTGATTCTAGAAGATTATAATAGGCACATAAAGTGGACGTGGGTCGTTGATTTCCTCATTTATTGTTTCACGTTTTCTGGCCAACTTTTTTTGACCCTGAGCCTGCCCCATTATAAGAGTTCATTACAGTAATGAATAAGGCCAGGGACAATTGATTTTGGGCACTTCATTATTGTGACCCTCTTCATTCATCCGATGAGTGGGGCCACCTTAACTCCTAATTACTCACAAATGCCTACGGCCACCTTGAATTGGCCAGATTTTTATTCCAATTTAAATTGAGCTCAGTGTTGTTTTTGTTTTACCTAGCTAACAGGGCTGGGACTCCAAAAAATAAAAGGCCCATCATTGGGGGTGAGAAGTATGTTCCAACAGGAAGAATGTTTGCTTGCACAGGAAGGGGAATCCACGGGACCAACCCTCGCAACCAACTCGGCCACCACTAGTTATCTTGATTTTTTTTTCGGCTGGAACCCCTCTTGGGAAAGGATAGTGGACCTCAGGTGAGGTGATGGAACCCTCAGATGAGGGAAGTAGACTTCAGGAAAGGTGTTGATCAACAAGCTCCAACCATGATCTAGCACCAATAAAACCTTGGTCCTATACTTGTTTGTAAACAATCATAGAGAGGACTCACTTATTCCAAAAAAGTCCAAATTGGACCCCTCTTCCTCAGACTTCAGAGTTCACACCATATCATGGGTTTCTTGAAGAAGAAGATTTCTATGCATAAATTACGGATTGGCACTTGTCTGTAGAAAATTTGGATTTTACTATGAAACTGTGGCAAAACATTGTGCCGTCTAACCCAACACAGTCAGGCTGGCCAAACTCCTTTACATCATCAGCACAGAACAGGAGATCCACCTCATTTATTTTGGCCTCTCATTAATGCCTTGTTTTTATCCATATACTGTTCGGGATCAGACAATAAGCCCACATGAAATGTTTTGTTAGTTACATTTCCATTTCCATGCCTCCGTTAACTGATTAGATGGCAGATGTAGGTACAAGGTCCAAACCATCTCCAAGGTGGGTCTCCATGGGATAGGACTCATTTCTTTGGGTAGACTACACCAACTCCACTCAATTTATTTCCTATTGAATCAACTCGATTCGGGTGAGTCGAGTCTGAAGTCTGAACCTAGTTTGGGCTTTGGAACAATGGTGGAGAGACCCCTCTAGTAAAAAAGGCCAAAGGTAGATTGACACTGACTGTCCATTAGGTGGGCCATATAGAGCACATTGTAATGGGCTTAGTGGAAGCCCGGTTAACACGGCACTCTTTTTTGAGTCTTCCGTCAAACTTCACTGTCACCCTCACAAAGTCTAATTATTTGAACCACGGATTAAAATCCAAACGCAATCAGCACACTCTTCCGGCAATCTTCACCTGTGCATGCTTTCCCTCATTCTCATTCCAAATTCCAGACTGTTTTAAAGCTTCAGCTTCATTTCATTCCCAGACACACAGAATCATAGTTCTAAAAATATTCCAAATCTGCATCAGTCCTTGCTGCCCATAGGCCATAGCAGCCATTTTTGGCTTTTAATAATCTTTCACTGCCCTTGTCATCTCAAATAAAAATATAAAAAAAAAAAACCACATCTGATTCTCATTCCCCAACCATGGGTTCCCAGTTTTTTGTCCTTGTATTTACTCTCTCTTTGATTTCCTTCTCTCCTTTGCTTCTAGCTCAGCAGCCATATGCAAGAAGGGAAACCATCAAATGTGCTAGTACAGATAACTCTACTTCTGTCGATGGATACAGTTGCAACGGCCAGAACCAAAGTTGCCAATCCTATCTCATTTTCAGGTCTAGACCCCCATATGATTCTGTTGCTAACATCTCAAAGCTTTTCACCTCTGACCCATATCAGCTCTCCCATATCAATTCAGTTTCTAGAAATGCCACTTTCCAATCAAACAAGGAGGTGATTGTTCCTGTGAATTGCTCTTGTTCTGGTCCCTACTATCAGGCGAACACATCTTATGTTGTTAAGCATGGAGATACGCGTTATGGCATTGCAGCTGAGATTTATCAGGGTTTGGTAAGTTGCAGAGATGTGAGAAAACAAACTTGCTGTTCTTTATTTATCTATACTGGGATGAATGTAACTATTCCTCTTAGATGTGCTTGTCCAACCACTAACCAAACCAACAAGGGAGTGAAGTATCTACTTACCTATTTAGTAACATCAGATGATTCTGTTTCATTTGTAAGCCGCAGGTTTGGTTCTGATGTGTTCAGCACTCTTGATGCGAATGAACTTTCTGAAGTCTCGTCTGAAATCTTTCAGTCATCAACCCTTCTGATTCCTCTGCGCAAAAAGCCCTCAAGTAACCAGACCATAATTACACCAACACCACCATCAAGCACGCCACTGACGCCGCCGTCTTCATCAGATAAAAGACGCACAAAGGGATGGGCTTATGCCATTATTGGCGCTTCTGCAACTGCGTTTATCTTAATCCTTTTCTTCCTCTATCTTTGGTGTAGAAAAAAGGATGGTGCAACCACAAGCAATACAAAAGGGGGAGCTGCCAAGTTGGAAAAGCTATCAGATGCACTTGTAGCAGGTCTGTCCGATGTCAATAGCGCATTAAAAGTGTATGAATTCGAAGAATTGGAACTGGCAACGGAGAATTTCAATGAGGATTGCAAGATTTCAGAGTCTGTTTATCATGGGGCCATCATGGGGGATGAAGTTGCTATTAAGGAAGTGGGGAGAGATGTTTCCAAGGAAATCAAAATACTCAAATTGGTGAACCATTTCAATTTGATCAGGCTTCTGGGTGTTTGTTTCCACGACGGCCGATCATACCTTATTTATGAATATGCTAAAAATGGGTCCTTGAGCAATTGGATATTCGATGAAGAACGATCAAAGGTCTTCAGCTGGGTGCTTAGGATACAGATTGCTTTCGACGTCGCAAATGGTCTTAGCTACCTTCACAGCTACACTGAACCTGCCCATGTTCATATGGATATAACAAGCAGTAATGTTCTTCTGGATGGAGATTTCAGAGCTAAGATAGCTAATTTCGGCATGGCGAGGTACTCTACATCAAGACAAGGCCAGCTTGCATTGACAAAGCACATTGTAGGGACGCGAGGTTACATGGCGCCCGAGTTCTTGGAGCTGGGGTTGGTATCTCCTAAGCTTGATGTTTATGCCTTTGGAGTTGTAATGCTGGAGATCATTTCAGGAAAAGCAGCAGTTATTACTTGTGGAGAAGGAGATGTGTTTCTATCAACTGACTTCTTAGCAGTCATGAGAGCAGAAAATGCAGAAGAGAAGCTTAAGGACTTCATGGATCCTTCCTTGAATGGGAATTATCCATTTGATTTAGCTGTGAAGATTGCGAAATCGATAGAATGCTGCTTAAGCAGGGCAGTGGTGAGTAGGCCCAGCATGGATGAAATCTCTCAGTCTCTATCAGAAATCTTAGGTGCTTCAGTGTCCTGGGAATTATCAAATGCTAATGTCTCTGAGATCCAAGTTTCAGAAACTGGAAACAGAGACATGTAATAATGCTTTGCAAATGACTCCACTCTGTTTTTGCCTTTGGGAATCTTTTGACATGTTTTCCTTTTCTTTGGTTCTGTTTCAGATGTTTTGGCCATTGGGAATCAATCTCTTGACATGTTTTTTCCTCTCCCTCTCTCTGAATTATGAGAACTTTGAACTGTCTGAGTTTGGAACTTTGAATGCTGATCAAATTCTTTCAAGATCTACCATCTCAATATGAGTTAATGCTAGTGTGTGATCAGAGTCTTATTTTATTGAATTAGTTTTCCTGAAGGTCGTCTTATGAATAGTAACTGGCCCAAAGGAAACGACCCAAAAGATCAGATATGGATCCTGATTCTTGGCTTATTTGACAGTAGGATCCAGATTCAGGTCCACACTTATGGATCCCTAAAAAGCAGTTGGGATGAGTCTGGGTCCACTGGGACCATCCAACCATACAAATCACCAAGTGAGTGTCAGTTACATAGGTAATTGAGTTTGACCCATACTCTTAGGGCCCATTTATTTGCATGAAATTGAATTCCTAGGAGTTCTTACAAATTTATTCCTATCAAGAGTGGCTAAAATTGAATAAACAAAGGCAAAATTCCAAATACAGGGATCAAATAATCTCCCCTTTTGTGAAAAAAAAAAAAAGATTGATTACCCAGCCATCACGCTAATAAATTAAATTCTATGAAAGTTGGGGTTTCATCTACACCCCACCTGTATATCCTTCACCCCTCAGCTTTTAATGATCATTTGTTGGAAGTTGGAACCCATTTTACTGTCAATTCCTCGGAATTCAATTCCATTCAAACAAATGGACCCTTGGAACACAAAAAAGGGATTTACTAAGGTTTAGGAATGACAATGGGCTTTATTACACAGGACCTGACCAGGAAGAATAGGGATGGCCCCAGATATTAAAAAAAATAAAAAAAAGAGGTGAAAAAAAGAACAAAAAACAAAGGCATGAGCCCTAGGTCTCAAATACGGATCAAATATGGACATGTAAGTTAACACGGTTGTATTTTGGGACCATGCCCAATTAAGTTTGGGTTTCCTAAATAGTTAGTTACAGAAGTAATTGGATTTTGGAACCAGGGATCTGACCTTGAAATTTTGAAAATGGGCACCATTTCTCCCTGTCTAACATTGTATCCATAAACTATGGACTCGATCATCTGGTATTCAGGTCAGATACAACTCCATTATAAATGCCACAGACACTTTGAACCTACTGATATACCCGCCAGTCTTTTGAACTTTGAAATACAAGCTTTTCAAGGCCCTTAAATCATGGGATGGGTTGACCAGAATGGGCTGATTTTTGCCTCAAAATCCAATTCATAACGACCAAGCTTGATGCCTCCAATTTTTCTGTATCAACTCATTGCATATGTTATCTCTATACTTTTAGCATCCACTAGATAGATGCCCTGGTGTTAATGCTACTAGATCCAGCTTATGAGGACAATCATTAAACCCAAACTAGCTCTTAAGTACAATTTAAGGTCCCTTTCTATCAAATATTCCAGATCAAGTTTTGCATTGACGCAGACATAGACCCAGCCCAGCCCAGCCCATTGAGACCAGAAATAGGACCCAGCCAGCCCATAAGCCTTATAAACACAGACCAAATCCAGCAGTCATGGGCCAGCCTTGCTCAGTTACTATAATTCTCTACTTGATCTACTTGAAAGCCAATATCTATCAGGTATATCCTAAAACCAATCAGCCATGGGCTATTATATCGTGTACTCAACACAGCTCATGAAGGCCATCAAATTGAGTAATGGGATGAGTCTATATGAGTTACCTGGGCAGACTCTGTTGACTCGCCTGGCCAACTAGGTAACCATCTAGTGGCCCAAAACAAGTTGAAACGAGTTTGTAAAAACGGGCATGGGCTTGCCAACAACCACGTGGTTCTGTTCAGATTGATTGCAAGTTCTACTGGGCCTATGACAACAAGAATCATCATCATCAAAGCCTTGTCACAGCTATGTTGGGTAAGCTATTTTGAGTCAAATTTTTAGAAGGCCGGTGCAAGCATAGAAACAAAATTTTCCTTGCATCATTGGCCATTGATGCTGGTGGGGTCTGTTTAATTGATGGGGCCCACCTGATCCGTTTAGGGCATGAATGAACAAAAATAACGCGGTTTCTCTCCACCATTATCTCCCTGTTATGTCCACACGTCTTTAGTCAACAAGAATCTCTACCCACCCTTTAAGAAGAAAGGAAAAGGCCAACTCACACCCCTATCTCCAATCCATTCCTTTGACTAAATCTACCCCTACTTTGATCATTCTCTGTAAGAATACCAATTCAACAGATGATCCAAGATCTCCATCTGCTGGGACCCACCATGACTTTTTAATAGCTTCTGTTAGGACAATCTCAACTACTAGCACTTTTAAAAATTCCTTATTGGTGATGCTGAATGTGATGGGCCCAAAAGCAGATGGACTGGACTAATATAAAGAAGATCCAGGTTTGAAGATCCTAATAATCCATTGTTTGTCATTTTCCTGTTTAACGTGAACTGTCCATCTACTTTCTCCCTAGACTGTTTATTTGGTGTGGCCACACATTACAAGAATATAATTCTCCCATCATTGCCACAATCTCATTCTTCCCAATATCTCATTTTAAGATTATAATCAGAGAATTTTAATTTCTTTGGATTTTCTCACAAAAATATAGCCACTAAGCCACACCAACTATAAAGTAACTAAAGCGAGATATTATCCTGTCCTGATGACAATCAAGTAAAAGCTATATAATTCAACCTTCTAAAATCCAAATTGACTATTGCAAGAAATGGCCTAGGTTTTACTCCAAGTAGAGTCATATAGTTGCATGTTTAGAAACATATAGTTATGTAATTTAGTGATATAAAGCCCGCCATAGTATATATAACTAAGGTTGAAGTGAAATTTGAGCTACTGCGAGTTCAATGAATCAATCAAAGGAAGGTCAAAACAGGTGGTTCAAATGGTTCAGTCGTTAAAGATATAATAACGTCTCCTAATAAACACCAGAATTTTACTTTTGATTTAAAAGGTGTTTAATTCTACAAGTTAAATAATAGATATTTATCTAATTATGTATTGGGCAGTGCTCCCATGCGGATGCCTTGCACAGGAGCCCATGCAAGACAACCTGAGGCTAACCAATGATGACCGATTTGGGGGATCAAAAGATCCAAATGGGCCCATACCATATATGAAATCTCAAGTCGATTCAATCATCCTAACCCATTGATGGGTGGCCTCAATCTTAATGGTTTCAGGATTTTTTTTTTTTTTTTTATAGTTTTGATCAAGCGATACAGTCCATTTGGATCAATGTAAAACTAATGGGATAAATGCAAGGAATTGAAGGGGGGGTGGGGTTCTGGGTTTTGGATGTCAGGCTCAGTTTGATCAGGTGGGAGCAAAACCCATATGTATTTATGTATGTGGACATTTTCTTTCTGACTCTATTTTCATCCTCTAAAAAAAAAAAAAAAGACTATATTTTCATGAGATCATAAAAGATAATAGTATATGTGAAACTGGGTAATTTATAGATAGTGTATGTGAGTGAGTGAGACTGGGCAATTTCTTTTTATGGTCACAAATTCGATGGTTTCAAAGCTGTTGCTTAAATTCAGCCCTTAGCCTAGGAATGATTGTGACATAAAATCATATTCTTTGTGCCTTGTAAAAGAACAAGAGAAAGGATATTCATAAACAGGAAGACTTCAAATCTTTCCAACATAAAAAAAAAAAAAAACTAAATGTCACGGACGTATGAATTACAAACCATACAAAAACAGTTCCTTTCAACACAATCCGAAGAACCCCATCTCCCCTTTCCATCCCTCCACATGGGTTTTCAATCTCTCACATTTCTATGCATGCTCTCACTGATTTCATCCTCTTCTCTGCTTGTAGCTCAACACCCATATGTAGGAACAGCCACTACAGACTGTGAAAACACATACAGTTCCACCTCTGTTCTTGGCTACACCTGCAATGGAAAAAACCCAACTTGCCAATCCTATCTGATCTTCAGGTCTCAGCCCCAATACAATTCAGTTTATTCAATATCAGATCTTTTGGCTTCTGACCCATCACAGCTTTCCCAACTCAATTCTGTTTCTGAAACTGAAACTTTCCAAATAAACAAGGAAGTGATTGTTCCCATCAACTGCTCTTGCTCAGGTCAGTACTATCAGTCCAATGCATCTTATGTTCTTGAGAATGGATCATCTTATTTCATTGTAGCAAATGATACCTATCAGGGCCTTTCTACTTGCCAAGCTCTAAAAGACCAAAATGGCCATCTGTCTCAGAACTTGGTTCCTGGTATGAAGATTACAGTTCCTCTTAGGTGTGCTTGTCCCACAACTAGTCAAAGCAGTGATGGTGTGAAATACCTACTGAGCTATTTAGTAAAAGGAGGGGATACTGTTTCTAAGGTAAGCAAGCGGTTTGGCATGGATACAGAGAGTACTTTACATGCAAATGGACTTACTGCTGAAAACTCTATCCATCCTTTTACAACTCTACTCATTCCTTTAAAGAAACTGCCCTCTAGTTCTCAAGACATAACACCAACACCGCAGCCACCGTCTCCCTCTGAAAATCCTTCTACCCTTCCACTGAATAAAAGCTCAAGAAAAACATGGCTTAATGTTGTTGTTGGAGTTTCGGCAATTGTTGTTGTCGTGGTTGCCTCTCTCCTATTTTTCATCCTCTGTAAGAGGGTGAGAACTAGTTTAAGTTTCAGTAGTAAGGATTTGGAGAAAGACGATAGGCCGTTGCAAAAGTCAGAAGAGCTTCTTTCAGGTTTGTCGGATATTAGCCGAGGCCTGAAAGTTTACGAATTTAAAGAGTTGGTATCTGCAACTGAGAATTTCAGCTACAACTGTAGGATCAAGGGGTCTGTTTATCGTGGCATCATCAATGGTGATGTAGCTGCCATTAAGAAGATGAAGGGAGATGCATCTGAAGAAATTAATATACTCAAAAGTATCAATCATTTTAATACCATTGGACTTTTGGGTGTTTGTTTCAATCAAGGTCACTGGTATCTCGTTTACGAGTATGCTGAAAATGGGTCACTAAGTGACTGGATTCACAGTGGAGATGACTCCAAGGCTTTGAGCTGGATGCAGAGGGTGCAGATTGCATTGGATGTGGCCAACGGTCTAAACTACCTTCACAGTTTCACCCAACCTGCCCATGTGCACAAAGATATAAAGAGCAGAAATATCCTTTTGAACAGGGATTTCAGAGCTAAGATTGCTAATTTTGGTTTGGCGAGGACTGCAGAAGGGAAGGGAGGAGGGTTCGCATGGACAGGACGCATAGTAGGGACAAAAGGTTACACGGCACCTGAGTATTTACAGAATGGCTTGATTACTCCTCAGCTTGATGTCTATGCCTTTGGTGTTGTGTTGCTAGAGATAATAACAGGAAAAGAGAATGTGGTAACACGGGGCGCAGGAGCTATGTTGTTCTCACAGACCTTAATTACTGCTCTGAGTGAAGAAAATCCAAAAGAGAAGCTTATTGGCTTAATGGATCCCACTCTTAAAGGGAATTGTCCATTAGATTTAGCTGTGAGTATTGCAAGACTGGTCGAAGGGTGCTTGAGGAAAGATGCTAAGAATCGTCTAAGCATGAACACAATCATGAAGTCTCTTTCAAAAATCCAATCTGCTTCACTGAGTTGGGAATTATCAAATAGGGAAAAATGATTTCAAAAGTTTCATGACACAACCCGACAAGCTGAAACTGTGACTGAGAGACAGCTATGAGGTTCTGTTGGAACTAAGAGAGATGCTTTCAAATACTAAGGACTGTACCATGTAACATGTTTTCCAGGAGCCTATTAATTCTTTACATATTCATGTAAGCTCCATCTTGGTGTTTTTTTACATTCAAATGTATCCACTTTTCCTGATATTTTCCCTATTAATGAAAGTTGAATTCCAATCAACTGTCACTGGCAGTTGTTTATGTCTCTGCATCGGCAGAATGGATGCTCTTCCATTCTAATGTTTGATATGGTAAAAGAAAGAAGATGTCCTTTATAACTGTTTCTGAAACTTTCCATCCCAAATCAATACCTGTGTTTTTCGCCGTTGCATCAGCTGTAATATATATACTTCTATATAGACAAGGCACATTTGTGCAACACCCAAATCAGTATGGGTTTCAATATCTTTGCAGATTGGGCGCTCTTCTATTCTTATGTTTGTTTGATATGGAGAAAAGAAGGAGATCTTCTTAGTAACTGTTTTCTGACTTTTCCGTCATTGATTTGCACTTGCCATAAAAATGAAGGGAAAATGGCATCCTTCCTATTGTAATGTTTAATTCCAGTGAGACAGATAAACAGATTCCACATTTAAACTGCTTGAATCTGAATTAAATCCAAGTCTACCACGTGCTACTAATGACGTGACAACCATTGAGAGCTAATGTAATGTTTGATTGTTGGTGCATAACATCATTTAGGTCCCTCCATATAAGTAACTTAAAGCTACAAATTTTTCACTCATGTATCTATGGTTACAAACATTTGGTGCTACTAATTATATACAAGAAGTGGTGTGTTGGCAAATCCTTGACACAAATCTTGAACACAAGTAGTGGAGTCACTGAGCCTGGGTGCAGAGTCTGAAGCAGAGATTCTCAAAATGACCGGAAGAGAAAATGGCTAGAATAATGAGTCGAATCAACGGGCTGTGACTGGGGTGATGATTTCTGTACTTTCCACTACTTCTAGACCAGATGTCCAAGACCTTTCGAGTGGCTCATCAGATGACTGCGCAAGAACAGAAAGACCAAAAACAATGTCCCCCATGCTCGGCCTAGCAGATGACTTCTCCCATGTGCACGCTCTTGCCATTAGTGCCAAGTTCAAAGCACCATCAATAGGATAGAAATTCTCCATGCTTGGATCCATCCATTTCCTCAATCTCCCCTCTTTCTTCTCATCACATTCTAATATTACCCTTACTTCCTTCCATAACATCACCACCTCACCATCTTCTCTTGTATCCATAACTTTCCTCCCTGAAAGAAGTTCTAGTAACACGATTCCAAAAGCATAGACATCTACTTTTGGTGTCACAGCATCGGTTGCAGGTCTAGCCATTGAAAAATTTGCTATCTTGGCCTTGAAATGAGAGTTCAGGAGTATGTTACTAGTCCTGATATCCCTATGAACGATGCTCGGTGTGGTATGTTCATGCAAGTATTGAAGCCCATTAGCAACATCAAGCACTATATTCAATCTCTGTCTCCATGAGAGGAAACTTATGGAGCTTGAGCTTGAAGAGGCTAAAGATTTTGGATGCAACCACTTATCTAAAGACCCATTTTCAGCAAATTCATAGACCAAGAAGCAATTACCAACTCTATCAGTTGAAACACCAGTCAGCTTCACCAGATTTCCATGGTTTACTTTCTGTAAAATCTTCAACTCCTCCGAAACATTTCCTTTCATCTGTTTTACAGCAAGGTACTCGCCTTCGATTGCAACCCTATAAACTGATCCCCCAATCCTATATCTCTCATTGAGATTCATGGTTGCTTCCATGATAGTTTTTGTCTCGTACACAATTGGCTTTCCTAAATAGCCAGAAACTCCAGGCAAAAGCTTTTCTTGCATTGTCCTTGGAGTAAAATCCTCATCTTTGTTACCTTTCTTCACCCGGGTCAGCTCGATGGTCTCCAACTGAGATTCCTCAAGATTTACGGTCTTTATTCTGTAGCATCTACAATAAACAAAAACCAACAAACCTGATAGAACCAAAAGTGCACCTACAGTGCATACAATAATGGTGAGAATCCAGATCCATGTGGGTTTCTTTTGCAGAATATGAGGTGAATGATATGGCTGAGACAGGACTGGTAATTTAGATACCGGAATCAGCACTGGCTTATCCACGGCAGCACTAAAATTCCGGTTGTTATTTTCAAATATGACATCAGCAGGTGATGCCTGTAGCTTTCTACTCAATTGTAAAACATCATCTCCTTCCTGCCAGACATATGTAATGAGGAACTCAAGGCCTTTTTCTATCTGGGTCTTTGTGGGACACTTGCAATATAGTGGAAAAACTACTTGGTCGCCGATCTGCAAGTCGTTGGGATTCAGCGTCGGGTTCATGTCTTCCACTGCTTGGTAATTGGTAAGGTTCTCAAATTCGTGGATTGAAACCAAGTAGAAGCTGTCGCCTGCCTTGATCTGGTAGGTGATGTTGGCAAAGGATCTGTTTCCAGTGCAACCACATGATATAGGTACCAGTAAGAGTTGATCTGGAAGAAGGCCAGCTTCCTCACTGACCAAATCACTAGCTGTCTGTATCATCCTCCTACTGACACTGAAAAGATCAGATATGCGTCCGAGATCCAAGAAATCAGGTGACTGAGCACGGTATATGAAATAAGCAGTGCATGAATAAGAGTCATTCAGCATGCATGAGAAATCCGTGACGTTGGTGTTTGATGTTTGAGCTGTGATTTGGGAGGTGTGGAAGAAGAAAAACATGAGGGAGAGGAAACAGATTGCCATTGTCCTGGGTTTGAATTCTGTTAAATTCAGTTGAGATTTATTAAAAAGGCTAATGAGTGTTGTTATTTGGAGCTTTGAATGTAGAGACCGGCGTTTTTTAAATCTTGTATAATATAAAGATCTGAGGTCATTCTCTTAGTATTTGGAACTATTCTATTGTTTTTCTTCTCCTTCCTAAAGATGCCATTTCCTGCCAAGGTTGGCATTACTTGCCTCAGATTACAATACAGAGATGCCATTTTGTCATGATTGGGATTCTCAGAGTATATACAACCACACCAGTGATTGTAAGATGAGAATGTACTAGTGGGATAAGGTACACCTCGTCTTCTTAATAAGCAGATGTTGAGGCCCAGCATTCTCCTGAGGTGCAGATTTTCTTGATGGGCCCAAAATATCCATATCAAGTTGGTGGACCCCATGCTAAATAATGATCTGATGCTGACAATATGTTGTACTTTTTTTTATTTTACGGATATGATTATGATGATGTGAAATTCGGTTGCTATTGCCACTACGAGTCCACTTGTATGCGACCAATTGAAGCTTTAGGACATGGATATAGCATTGGAGCATCCTGCATATCTTTTACATATGATTCTGGTTTTGACTCTTTCAACTTCAGGCCTTCATGCAAAGTGTGGATCATCAGATCGACCACCTGTGTCAGCACTCTTGCCGCTCACATTACGGTTGGCAAGGAAAAGGACCCTATAATTTTTAACCATGAAATTTGGATAGAAAACTGGAAATAAATGAATAGAAAGCTCAAATAAAAAGACAAGATTCATTAGCAAAGGTCAAGAAGGCCGTCAGCGAAGAGGCAGCCTTGTCTTATATCTCTGTCCTTTACTGTAGACTATTGAATCACATCCAAAATCAGGTATCATAATCTATGGACTCTCACACCGGGCTGTTTCATGTAAATCTATTAGAATATGCATTAAGTTACACTCTTATAAATGTATAAACCAATTAATGACATGCATTCTTGCAGCCTGAATATGGGTCTTCCATATGAATATTGCATACATGAACAGTAATGCAGCAGGCCCTTGAGTATCCCAGAGCCCAGCGCGAGCTGGCCCTGATTTTTCTTGTACTTTTAGGCAGCGGACAGGGACATATGTTATTTTCTGGTCACTAAATAGATGGGCTGGCCAGTGGCTGTGTGTTTAAAACCCAACTACAAGAACATCCCAGACCAAGATATTTAACAGGGACATAAAATTTTGCATACGGGTCGGATCATGCCCAGGTTTTACGGCTGCAGGCTGGATCCATGTCTCAATATAAGTTCCAACAACTAAACAGGATGAACTTGGGCAAGCTTCAGGCTGGGATAAGTTGGTCCATGACAGCCGTTTACACTTACAAAATCAAGCATGCATCTTGTCCATCAATCTCTCTTCAATGGTGAAGTGCAATGTGCTAGGGATGAGCGAGTCTTCAGACGGCCTAGTAGGTTCAAATTTTCAAATACGATGGAAAATCAAAGTCACCATAATGACCTACAAGTGATAAATCCATAGGGCACTAATCAGATGACTCTATTTGCGGAGCCGCCAGGCCCACTGTTCCAACATTATGGTGGAGCGAGGTGGGGCAGATCTCCATGGTCAATACAATACATCCAAGAAAAATCAATGGTCTTAATCACAGTTAAATAAAAATGTCAACGCTTTTATTCTGCTTAGTAATAAGTAATGGTATAAGGATCTAATTCCAATGTTCCTGACAGTATCTCAGTATAAGCATCTAATTCCACTTCAGCTGCAGTGGTAGCTGAAGATGTGGATTTAAAGCAGTGTTTCATTTATTCAGAACTAGAATCATCTTTCCAATATTCTCATGTGGATCAGTCTGAGCTCTAGATATGAGGGCCAGACCAAGCAACTGCACCAGTAGAAACAGGATCAGTTTGCGTTCTCACACAACTTTAATATGGAAAGCTCCCTGTTAGCTTGATATGGTCGAGAGTCCGGCGGAGATCATACTGAAGTACGGCCTTGTTACCAGCTCTGAAACCATCCCCGTAGGCTGATGAAGTATCCGACTCGATCTGGTGTTTGAAGAAGTCCCCGAGTTTCCTCTCGAACTGAGACCTCATGCCCTTCTTTGACGTTGATGAGGAAGAGGATGATGATGATGCAGATGTAGATCCAACATTACTGCCAGATCCCGACACGATCTCTGAATCCAACCACATGTGAGCAAGAACTTGGCAGATGCCTTCTTCGACCTCTTGACTGAGAGAGCGGTAACCTATTGCACAAGAATCAAAGTATTTATACAGGAACATGTCACTACATACTGATTTTGGTAGAACCCCATAACAACTTATTTTCTTAATTATCAGTGGTACCACCTACCACCCAAATTTTTTTTTGAAAATATTCTTAATTAGCTACCCTTTATAACTAGCATTTTGGCGACTCACAACTGTCACGAACTGGCATTTTCAACATCACTATTGATACATGCTATTGTTGTCGTCGTTGTCATCATCATCATCAAAGCCTTGCCCCAACTATATATATTGGGGTCGGTTACATGAATTCAGTTTCTCCATTCCGATCTAATTAAAGATAATATAGTATTCTATTTTATCTTCTCATTAGTTCTCTAAGCGTCAAGTCAGACTTGCTTACTATTTGCCAATCGTAGTATCTAAACATTAGACAATGTTGGTATATCACCATTCAAAGTCCAACAATGGACTATTATAAGAAAACAATTAGAATTTACTAAAGACAATATAGTGCCCTATCTTGTATTGTAGTTACGTTTCTAAAAGTTAAGTCATAGATTCGGTCACTTTTTACTGATCATAGTATCTAAACATTAGACAATGTTGGTATGTCACTAACCAAAGTTCACCATAGGCTATTATTTGAAATAAAAATTTATTAAATAGCACAAGAAGAAAAGCCTATTAAGCCATGGACTCCTGTTTCTCATTTCTTTGGTCACCTATAAAGTATACACCCTTGTAGCACCCAAATACAACAGGTGTGAAATGCACAAAATACCCCTGGTATTATTTGTATAACAATTGTAAAATAATAATTCTTCCTGGCTTTTAGAATTTTTGGTTTCTTTGTTATACACTTATACTAACTCTACCTCATATTTTCCATTTTGAGAGTCAAAGTTGGCATTTTCCTCATTTTATTGATTATATTTTTAAAAGTATAAGGGAAAAAGCTAGTGAGAGCTATTATTTTATCACATTTTGTTGATTCATTATCAATGAAGATTTCATCGAAGCTTCAGAATAATTGTGACTGGTGGGAAAAATATAAATATTAAGGGGCAATAACAATTTCCTAAAACTTGTGACAACCTCGACATGAATTCTGAGAAATTTTTGTTAGGTGAACGTGCTAGGCCATTCCAGGATTTGGCCCAAGATAGACTGGAATGGAGTTCATGTAGATGACCCCAACATAGTTGGGACAAGGCTTTTATGTTGATGGTGATCAATTCCCTAAAATTTGTATTTGGTGAATGGACGTTTTCTGATTTGGAAGATATCTTGAGGTTTACAAATCATCCCAGCATTAGAGCAGCATATTCTGTCACAAAAGCTTTCTTTACTAACCCATCTTGTTGTTCTTATGGCTGTATCAACATTCTTAGCCTGTTAATAAAAATGAGATTCTCAGGACCTACAGCCATGATAACAGCCAAGTTCTTCAGAAATCATTAATTAATGGACTGTCAAGTACCTTTAAGTCGTAGCCATGCGTGCATCATCTCATGAGCCAGGATTGACCCAGTCAGTAATCTGGATAAGCAGAGATATTTAAAGCAATAAATTCATGTTAAAAACAATACAACAGATAATAGGTTTGTAAATGTTGGAATCGTTTTTTTTTTTTTTTTTTAATCATATAAGGATCAAGAGAAATTGAAAATGATGCACCTGCCATATATAACTGAATGAAATGTCTGATAGATGCTGGAGTCAACGGCATTAAGTTATTCATTCCATGATGGACTATCCAAAAATAGTTATAATAATTAAGCTTACAATAAAATATTGAAAAATCGAGTCGCAATTTTTGAACTGTAATGATGGCTGCAATTGGGACATTATGAAAGATTCACGCAAACCACGACCCAAGTACCGTAGAATAATCTATTAATGATAGAACTATAGTGACATTTGTATTCTTATGTAGACAGTGTACATGTCAAATGCAAGATAAAAGAACAAACTAAATAGGTTGTACAAGTACAGAAAGAAAATGCAATATGTAGAACAATAGATTATCCATACAATATCACAAAAATATGTACATTTTTTTATCGGTACAAATATATGTACATCATAAGATGAAACATCAAAATATAGATTCATTATAGGTTCATAAAATGCAATTGTTAGATTATGCAACTTAACATGTTCATGGTATAGCCGAATTGAAAATGAGTAATAGATCCCAGTACCGAAATCTCACAGGAGGTTTTCAATGAATACAGCAATTACAATGCAGGAGGATGGAAATGAAATTATAAGGAGAAACGAATACCTGGGGAGCCCAAACAATATGAGAATGGCTGTCACTTCACACCGGCGAGTAAGTTTTTGTGGTTCTGTAAACATCTCCACAATTCGATTTCCTGCCCCGATTCTTGGTTTTCTTAAAATCTAGAATTTCAGAGAAGGGGCCTCAGTCTCAAACAAAACAGTAAAAATGAATTATCAAAAGTGATCAGATAAAGCATCCATACACTGCTAACAGTCTGTTCCTCGGACAAACACAGCCCCCGTGTCTCAGGCATGTGATGATGGCCCTGTTTACAACAAAGAAATAAAAAACAAATAAATGATGCAGAAACATTAAGATAACACATAAGAGATGTTATTTGTAACTCAAATTTGATGCTTCCCATCCAACTGCCTTACATTCTTTTCTCCCTCCAAGGCTTCATTCAGTGCCTGCCTTTCAACCAGAAGTAATGGAATTTGCTGCTCCACTTTCATATTCAAACCTTCGTAAAATTCTTGTATATCAAGGTAAAGTGGCTGGCATTCGTTGGTATCCATGATTGCGGAATCCAGACACTCTAGGCAGAGCTTCCGACCATCATCAAGGGTGACATATCTTGCGTCTCTTGGCTAGAAATCAGGAGATAGAGAGGAAACCTTTAGAAGTATTACAACCAAGGTTAAATATTAGAGGAACATAGCAAAGATGTCCACCGAGTATCTTCTGAATGTGCAATTTCGACCAAGTCAATGCCCTTACCATCAATATATGTAAAATATCTATCATGTTATTAGTTTCAAAACCTGATATATATTGGCGGTGTGATATTCTTTGGTCGGTACTTTTTACCATGGATTCATCTTACCAATGTGTGTGAACAAAGAAAACACAAAACTAGGTAATTACGGACAAAAAAAATTCAGTTAAGATTCACCTGGTGATAAAGGTACCATGATAAGAAGGCAATGATAAAACCATGATAGGAGTACACCATGAACAAATACATTTGAGTTAGATCTATCATTTTGATGTATACTTGGGCACAGATTTTCTAGCAATTCCAAGGAAATGCCATTTGAAATAAAATATTTTTGACCAACCTCCATTCGCTCACAGCTACAACAACGAGGAGTCCTGTCAACCTCATGTGAAGGGCAATATTTTTGGAGCCAGAAAGGATGTGCTCTATATTCAATGAGTCCAGATTCATTGGTTGGAATCTGCAAGGAAAGGTGCATAATGGTGAACGTGCATCTGGTAAGTTGCAAATATCTAGAGAGAAGACAGTACCAAAAATAGAAGTCCCATTTAGAGATAAAATTCTATGCTGGGAACATGTGTTGACTGAGCTTTGCCATCACCATGTTAATATGTAAGTCTAAGGTTATCACAGGAGCAGACCAGAGCATGAACCATGTACCTCCTCTTTAGAGGACAATATGTTTAACCAACACATCTAGGCATTATCGGCAAAACTAACATATCTTTTACTTGTCATTCCAGAATCATCAACAACTGTTTATTAAAAAAGGGAAGGAAACATTAAATCAACTATTTAAAATTATTTTTATTATTTCTTTCTTGAATAAATTTTTGAAATTTACTTTATAATTTTCTCCAAAATGTTTCCCAAATCATAAGTAATTGCCTCATAAAATTTTCCCCTTCACCTATTCAAATGTATTTATGTGCAGGGATTACAAGGACTCTCGGATTTGGAAACCTTCCTTATCCGGAGAGTTCTCGGCTAGAGCTTTTCACTTGGCCTTGGAAGGGAACCATACCTTCAGATCTTCTTCTTCTTTGGTTTGGATGGGGCTGGTTCCTCCCCGGGTGGAGATCTTCTGTTGGCTTGTTACTGCAGCAAAGGTGTCTACAGCAGACAATTTGAGAAGGAGATGATTGACAACATCTAGCATCTCCGACATTTGTGTGATGTGTTATAAGAAAGAGGAAACGGTGAACCACCTTTTTCTTCACTGTGAAGTTGCAGCAGGTATATAGGGTTATTTCTTTGGCAGGTGTGGAGTAGCTTGGTGCAGTTCGGAGAATATTGCAGATGCGGTAGAGTCTTGGGCAAGAGGTCCATTTGTTGGATGTGGGCGTACGATGTGGAGGTTGATTCCTTTTGCTATTCTTTGGTGCATTTGGAATGAAAGAAATGATAGAATTTTTAGAAATGTCTCCTCTACTTCAGAAGGGTTGGTTGCCTCGATCTCTTTGATAATTGCTAATTGGGCTTTAGTTAGAAAGGAGTTCTCGAATTTTAGTCTCAATGACATATTAGTCAATTGGGAAGCTTGTATGAGGTGTGGTCATTTTAAGGTGATGGAGTCCGTTCATTGGTCTCCTCCCCCTCTTGGTGTTCTTAAGTTCAACGTCGACGGTGCTGCTAGAGGTTAACCGGGGCCAGTAAGAATTGGTGGGGTACTTCGAAATAGTAAGGTAGAGGTTTTATTCACGTTCTCCAAGCATGCAAGGGTTTGTGACTCTAATGAAGCAGAGGTTTTAGTGATTTTGGAAGTTCTTCGTTGCTTCTTTAGAAACTTCCATGGTGTTCTTATTGTGGAGAGTGACTCCTCTAATGCAATCGTTTGGGTGACTAATCGGAAGAGGAACCCATTGAAATTTCAATTCCTCTTTAATGAAATTCGGGCTTTATCTTCCTCAATCAATGTTCACTTCCGCCATGAGCTTATATCAGCCAACTACTTCGCCAATGCTTTAGCTAAACAGGGGATTGAGAGGATGTCTCCTTGGGAGGGTATTATCTTGTAGTTTGCTTCGGTGGGGTATAACGCTCTTGTACCTAGTTGCTCTTTTCTCTTTTTGTGTTTCCTCTTTCTTTTATGTTCTTTATTATCTCTTCCTCTTTGTTTTCTTTTTTGTAACCTTCTTTTAATTAATTAAGAAGTTTCAGTTACCGTTCAAAAAAAAAAAACTGTCAGAAGCTGTGGAAGTGTCCCTTGTCCAAGTTACATGGCATAGAAATATACGATGAGTCTAGAGAATCTAGTAAAATGGGAAGTTGAAAAGAAACAAAAGAACCTTTATTATCAAATGAAAAAAAAGTAGCAAAAATAATTCAGTCTAAGGTTTTCCAGAATTTTTCATAAATTATATTACTGTTACCAAGAAAAAAAAAGAGTTCGATCCAGACTATATACTTACAAATTGGTTGCAAACATCACATTTTGGATGATAATTCTCCTTGTAGCAGGACTTGTGATAAGGATAATTTCCAGACATGGAAAACTACAGCACAGAGAGAGAGAGAGAGAGAGAGAGAGAGAGAGAGAGAGAGAGAGTTAAAGTTAAACAGTTATTCTTCTATTTCAGGAAACTAACATTGACAAAGCAAATTTAATTTATGACTTCGTTTCATTGAAGTCCTATCTGAAATTTAAATAGACTAGAAACATATCCTACCTCATAATCAGATATAGGAAGATTGCAAGCATGGCAACGGAAACATTCCGGATGCCAAACTCCACCCATACAACTAAGGAAGCGTCCATGACCTATCTCAGTATTACAACCAACACAAATCCTACAAGAAACATTATAAAATATAAACTAACTACATCAGGAATTCAATTCAGTGTATGATGCATCTTAGAATGGAAATTCAAACGACAGATCGATATTCTAAAAGAACAAGTAACAAAATGGGGCACAACTTTTCTTTATTATTTCCTATGTAAAACCAAGCCGGACCAAGACAAGATGCCAAAGTCCAAGAAAATTACAACCCGGAAAGATAGCCTAAAGATAAATGGTTTCAGTGGGTCACCAGATGCTCTGATCTGTCAACTAAGAGAAAGATTTGGTGGCATAATAATTACTAAAAAGGATTTCATATCATAACATCAATTAAAAAATCTTACAACATTACTATAAGCAGACCCACTTTTAGGGCGCCCCTCCGCACACTCATCTTACGCACAGGATCTGCAATAAAGATTGCCTCTTGTTCTGGTTTATCAGAATATCAGAATTTCCTTGCTAACAGAAGAGTAAGCATGAAGCACCAACTCATTCTTTTTAACAGAAAAGGCTCCAATATTGAGTAATCTTTGCACATATATTTCATTCTAAAATAGGCTTTTGAAGGTATATAAGAAAGAAAATAACATCTCAAGCATTTACTTCCCCTTACACATAATTGAAATAAAAACTGCTCATACCTGAACCCTGTTGAGAAAGGGAATGTTATAGGTTCGTAAAGATGTCCATTTTCACGTGGAGGGGATTTAGTGTTCAAGCTTTCTTGAAGAGCTCTGGCAAGTTGTTCATCCTCCTCCAATTGAGATCCATTATCTGATACCACAAAATAAAAGTAACATATTATTAACCAATATAAATGTTATAGGTTGGTAAAGACTTCCATTTTCACGAGGAGGGGATTTAGTGTTCAAACTTTCTTCAAGAGCTCTGGCAAGTTGTTCATCGTCCTCCAAATGAGATGCATCATCTGATACCACGAAATAAATGATAGTAACATATTATTAACCAATATGAATCATGAAAATTTATACGGAATTAAAGATACAAGCAAAATTAAAATCACATGACTACTATTATTGATGTTGTTTTCTAACTTGGGATTGTTAACATGGATCGATGAAGTAGGAATATGATTTGTAAAATGAGGTTTAACCACAAAGTTGATGTCAACATTTTTAAAGGCGCAGCACACTTACAAGTCGAGGCTCACTTTGAGGCAAGGCTCTTTCAAAACATCCCAAGGTATTCATACACCTTAAGGATTAATGTGCTAACTCCTCAGAACAATGCTTGCATAAGATTCTTGGTACACCTCAAGCGTAACGCCTCTATCAAGTTACTAACATCTCTTGACCTTTTTTGGCAAGCATTGTAGATTCTTTTTTTTTTCTTTTTCTTTTTTATTTTTGTCCATCTACAGATTAAAGAATGCAAGAATAACAGGTTTAGTAAAATATAATGTTGGGGCATTGTCCTACCATGGACCATTCCATCCTTTCATGTCATGGATGAGAATCAGTTTGTCTAGAGTTTTATTTACAAGTTCTACTTGTTTACTTTTTTACTTTCGTGCATGCTTAACTTTGTTCTTAAAGTATTGTTTAGTCATGTCCTAGTTGTAAATTGATCTTGTTTGAGCAAGGCGATTACTTTTAGTGTGCTGCTTTTAAAATAATCACGTGTATGTTATTATAATTGTTAAGTTTTATTATACATAGTATGTGTTTTTACACTTGCACAGTATATAAACATAAGATTTTTATTTATTCATTCACTTTAGTGTGTATGCTCACTGTCACAACCACAAGTTGAGGGGTCGACTCATTTACCAATAATTGTAATGATGATGATGCTGATGATAAAATTAACATTATCTTTTCTACAGGCTAAATGAAAGATTAGTGGATTTGATGGTTTGTATTAGACTTGTTATACATATCTCTTTGAAATGATAAATATGCTGACAAAAAAAAAAAAAAACAAGGATCAAACATCCAAGAATGAACGTAAGATGCACCATCTTTGGTCAAACGATCAGCCAACTCATTCTTATACATATTTATTTCCAGACTCTAAAATTTTCTCCTATTTTTCTTAATTTTTATTTTTCCCTAATTTTCGAATTAAAAGAACCCAGGGTGGATGCCGAGAGCTTGGAAACAAATATCATTGGCATTCAGAAAATATCAAAGAAGTATCATAACTTCCAATTTTCTAAAAAAGTTATCCTAAAATATCATACTGTTTCCAACATCAACAGTATGTGTTGGAAATCTTGCAATACTCTCACAATGTTTACTAAAAATATAAATCCAATATATATACACTTTTTACCAATTTTTCATTTATTATTCTAACTGTTTCTATTTTTCTATTTTAAACTTTCTACTTTCAAATATATTATTTCCAATGATCCCAAAAATGACCCAAATTTTGAAATATTTTTCTATTAATTTCCAGAGAAAATATAGGGATCTGTCATGATGGTTAACAGAATTATTACATACGCTTACCAATCCAAAAAAAAAAAAAATTATTACATATGCTTCAAAGCTTATACTTGCTTCAAAAGCGGAGTACCAGTGGAGTGTGGTTCAATCCAACCCGGTTCATTCATGATGACGAAAATGATTGAAAAAACTTAAACTATATTTTAAAATGATTAATGGTGGCTCTATCTCAAAGGTGATAAAAACACCGCTTTCTTCCACCTTTCTGCAAAAGCAAGGGGCAATTTCAATAGGATTGATAGCATCACGGTGAATGGTTTGACAATAGAGGATCCGGAACAAATTCGTTCAAATGTAGCCAGCTTCTTCTCTAGCCTCCATGAGCAGCACTCTCAGGTCTTAAGTGATAACTTCTTTAATATCACAGGCCCCTTAGTGTCCGCATCTCAGTTTGCCATGCTCACTTCCGTTCCTTCTGAGTTGGAGGTAAAGGAAGCCGTTTTTGCATTGGAAAAAACTAGTTCTCCAAGTCCAGACGGCTTTACTAGGGCGTTCTTCACAACGTGCTGGTCCATTGTAAGTCTTGATGTAACTAATTCCATCCAAGATTTCTTCATTTCTGCTTGCCTCTTGCGATCTTGGAAAATATATTTTTTGGCCTTAATCCCTAAGAACCCATCTCCTCAATCATTTGCTGAATTTCGTCCTATCAGCAAGCTGAATTACATTTCCAAATTGTGGCCAAAATCCTAGCTACCAAGCTATCAAACATCCTTTCATCCATAATATCTCCCAACCAAGTAGCTTTTGTTAAAGGGCATTCAATCCACCAACATTCAGCGCTAGCTCATGAACTATTTTAAAAATTGAATGCAAAGATTCAGGGAGGCGCAATTTGCATGAAAATGACCATCACCAAAGCCTTTGATAAACTCCAATGGAATTTCCTTTTTAAAGCTCTTAAGTTTTTCCAATTCTCAGACTCTTGGATTGGAATGATCAAAATTCTCTTCAAATAACATTTCTACTCAACTCTTCTACCCTTTTATGTTTAAAAGAACACCAAAAAGCACATGATCTCGCTAAATTACAATCAATATAGAGAGTTCTTTTCTAGGTACATCGTATTAGACACTCTTTGGTAGATGTATTCTTTTCTCTAAGTACTCTTAAGTCTTAAGTCTTGACTTCATGACAGGTTTTTTTACGAACCTTTCATTAGTTTCTAAGTTAGCATAACTAAGCAATAGGGGTGTAACGGTTCGGTTAACCGGTCAATTTGGAAAAACCGTTGACCGAACCGTAACTGCGGTTTTCTATTCTTTTAAACCGTAACCGTATCCACAAAAACCGTGGAAAACCGTAACCGCAGTTAACCATATTAAACGGTTCGGTTACGGTTAATAACCGTGGAATGCCTTCCTCACATAAGGGGATAAATGTGAATGATTGAAGGTAAAATGACACATAAGGAGCAATTGAATAAGGTAAGAAATATTTCATTTAGCCCCCTTATTTTTTCTTTTATTTGTAAATGGTACGGTTAACCGCATATGGTTAACCGAACCGTATTATACGATTCAATTCGGTTAATAACCGTGAATTATTATGGAAAACCGTAACCGAACCGAACCGTGCGGTTTTTGGATTTCATTAACCGTAACCGAACTGTAAAATACGGTTATTAACCGCGGTTCGATTCGGTTCGGTTCGGTTAGACGGTTTTCCGGTTTTTCTTTACACCCCTACTAAGCAACATGAATACATGTGAAAAAAATGATCATTACTATTATTTCCATTTATACAGCGATACAATATCTCATACAATGAGGGGACCACTCCACCCCCTTATTTTAGTTACTTTTGCAAAAATATATATATTTTTCTCATTTTCCAATATTCTAGATTTTCTACAAAATTTTCAGATTTTTTTGACGGTTTTTTCAAATCGCACCACTACGCTACGTAGCGTGCGCGCTGCCGCTATTTTCATCCTTGGAGTGAAGCACCTTCTTGCATCTTATCAAATTGCAGCAGGCCAAGTATTCAATCACTCCAAGAGAAATCTCTATATTGGCAAATGCAATCCTAGGAAGAAGAGAGCCATCATCTCCCAATTGGGCATCCCATTAGCTGAGCCTCCTGCTTCTTATTTAGGAGTTCCTCTCTTCTTTGGCAGCTCTAGGAAAACCCAGTTTTTCCAAGTTACTTGAAGCATTGCGTGCTAAGATATCCGGATGGAAAACCAAATTTCTGTCCCTTGCTGGTCGCTTGGTGTTTGTTAGACATGTGTTGTCCAGCACGCCATTTCATCTTGCTCTCTCAATTCCAATCCCTATCAAGGATGGTCACTCAATTGAGAAGCTTTTTAGGAATTTCTTATAGTCGGCCAATCCTAACCAGACCAAGAGGAACCTCATCAAATGGAAAGTTGTTTGCTTGCCTAAGGAGGAAGGTGGGTTTGGTTTAAGATATGTCAAAGAAATGAATGAAGCTTGCATGTTAAAACTTGGCTGGCTGGCTGGCCATGACATCTTCATCTATATGGGAATTTGGTTAAGAGATGGGTACTTCAAGAATCGCTTAATCTCTAGAACCCGAAAAATCCCAAAGCAGGCTCTTGTATTTGGAAATGCATTAGGAGGCTAGCTCCTTGGTTTCAAGAAAGTTGTAATTGGTCAGTTGGTGATGGGAAGCTCATCAATATCTGGTATGATAATTGGCCTCACACTCCTCCAATCGCTATGAGCCTTCCATAACTCAATTTTTCTCAGTCCAAAACTCTCTCTGTTTTCATATCTGGTCAAAGTTGGGTCATTCCAAACTACTTACCAACTCCCGTCAAGGACTTCTTGATGGCTGCTGCTCTTCCATCTCTTCCTTAAGTACCTAGAAGAGACTCGCTCATCTGGAATGGAAGCCCCTTTAGTAATTTTACTATCTCGCTCGCCTGGAATCAAATTAGAACCAAAGCATCTAGAGTCCCATGGTCTGTTAATAACCAGTTATACCAAAAGCTCGAGCTATTAGTGAACGGCATAACAATTTATATCAACACCCCCCTGGAACGGGGAGCCATTTAAATTCGAAACCCAACAGATAGACGGAACTGAACAGACCAGACAGATAGATGGAGGTAACATGCCTCCCAGGGGTTTCGAACTCATGACCTCTGGCTTTGATACCATATTAATAACCAGTTACACCAAAAGCTCGAGCTATTAGTGAACGTCATAACAATTTATATCAACATGGTCAACATTGACTTGGACTAACTAGTTGGGCCAATTGTTTCCTGTATGATCTGGAGGCTTCTTCACCGGAAAACGCCAACCCAAAATTGGGCAAACACTGATGGTGTAATTCTTGCATCTAGGTGTGGTTTATGTGGGAGACATGAAGAAGTAGATTATCACTTCTTCTTCACTTGCTCTTTTGCTTCAAGTTTATTGAACTGAGCTCCTCCACAATATCCCATCCACTTTCAGCTTCCTACATCTGGTCCACTCTGGCTGAAGGAAGTAACACAATTTCTAGGCAATTGGCGGCTTTGGTCTTCTACCACTTCATCCTTATAATTTGGTACAGCAGAATTGAGACAATATACAATGATAAGTCTGTTTCTTTGAGCTAGGCCAAGAGACGCCTATCTGAACACCTTTCAGACTCCCTATTCTTTCTCTCGAATGATGTTCAGAGGCCATCTCTTGATCCGTTGTTAAATTTTTTGGGAGTTTAGCATTTTTTTTGGTTGCTAAGCTCCACTCAGTTTTATTTGTTCCTCCTTTTTTGGTGTCTCTGAGATTGTTCAATTGGCTCTTTGTTCAATTGGCTCTTTCCTTTTGGGGGCTAATGCCCTTCTATATTTCCCCCTTTTTTTTAATACATTTACCTTTTAGCAAAAAAAAAAAACTGATGTAGGCACTGATCCAGTTGAAGCTAGTTTGACCTGCCATTGCAGTCCAATTTTTAGAATATTGCACAGAAGCCAGAAGACCTCTGATACCTTCCTCCATGCCTCTGCCTTCCAAACAATTTTGAACCTGTCATCATCAACATCATAGCCTTATCCAAATATTTTAAACTTTAGTTTCTCAAATATCTTTTCTTGAGCAATCTCATGGAAAGACCCAGATTTTAAATTTTGTCATAATGGATGTTAAAATTATCCCCCAAGCCTCAAAAGCTTTATGCTTGCTTCTAAGAAGTCAGAAGGCCTCAACACCTTGCCTCATGCCTCTACCTTTCAAAACAGTGATCAACATGCCATCATCGACATCATAGCCTTATCCCATCTGTGTGCATCTGTGTGAATAAGCAAAAAGTTCTATTCATTACAATTAAGAAATTGTAAATTGCAACAAGTTTGTTCTTTTTTCTTTTTTTGAATGGCTATATGGAAGAATACTTGACATTACTCGTTAGCAATTGTGCTATTGAAAGGCCTTCGCATTGCACCCACTCATCCCCATCCCCCATACACCCATGCAAGCAAGACACTTGCACATATCGATCCACCCCAACACCGAACACCCATATTGCATGATATCAAAACATGCCAGGCATCCACATTCATGCATGCAAAACAAGAAAACACAAACGCACAACCCAAAGGAACACACACCTCACAAACCTTTGACCTACCAACATACCATGGTCTACTCTGTTTAGCAGCCAAAAGAAAATAATAAATCTAAAAACACTTCCAGTAATGCATTGTAAAAGTTAGGATAGATTTTCTTTTCATTAGTAGTGTTAGTTTTAATTTATTGCATAAAGAAAAGAAAATAAGTTCATGCTAGAATTTTATAGTATCATGTAGGTTGAAAGTTCAGTCCATAATCACGTGAGAAAGATACACTACGCACCAGCTACAGCTGCCTTTTTCTGCTCTTCTTCTGAAAGAGAAATCGCAATAGCATGATCTAAATCTTCATTCTCAACATCTGACAAGCCATCCTGTGTTTTTTTATTGATAATGTTAAAAATCAATAATCTTAAAGGAAAAAAAAAAGGATAGTTAAAATGCCCCACAGAAGTTAGCCATCATATATTAAAATAACAATCAGTGGCAGTAAACAGTAGAAAGAAATGTGGTAGATAAGAAACACTCCACCATCTTCTTTTCCCTGATAGGTAACACCTAGCACCATCTTAACAAGGCTGCAATGAGTTCAAATGAGACCCAAAAGAATAAATCCATAAGAAAAGGAAAGGATGCCTGGTAAGGGAAAATGGTAGTGCCCAATATATCATAGCAGCCTCCAGTAATTAAAATGTAACTTATGGACACCACATTTTGACTTAGAAATATGAATAGCATCGTACTTTCTGGCTAAAGATGTGTGTGGATGTATCCATAGACAATGAATTGGGTGCATACAGGACATGAGGCACTATGAAAGTTTGGGGCCATGCAAGAAGTTGAAATTTCGGCAAAATGGATATTATTCCACTTAAAATTGGCAGGATAAAAGAAAACAAATATCAGATCTGGGCAGGAAAAAAGAAGTGTCCAAAAGCTCTACAAGGACAGGCAAAATTTCATCATCTTATGGTATTCGATTGACTGTAAAAGAAGGGAAGAACTACAAGCAGAGGGGATTGCAGATTTGCAATTACCAAATGACTGGATTGCTCTGTCCAAAACCCATCATCTCCATATTTTCCATGATATTGCCCTTGAGAGATTTTATGGCTGGAAGAACCTTTAAAAATTTTGTTCAGCCAACCCATAATGCGAGATGTTAAATGGACATGGTCCAACAAAATTCTGCCTGCACAGATAGCAATTGTTATTAGAGAAAATAAAGGATAACAGACAAGATTAAGCAGCAAACTCATAAAAGAAACATGCGATGAAGAACTAAAAGCACATTAGTGAACTTCTAAAGCATAAATCTCAAACATGGTCTCATGTCCTTACTAAGAGAGAAAGGGCACACTGTTGTGGTGGGCATAGCAGAAAAAATTAGGAATACATTACTAGGTAATATTCTATTAACATTGCATTTCAGGCAGATGCCACATAATGCACCTAAACCTGAACCACTTACCAGAGGACCGAGGGAATTTTTATTCTCCTGTTCATAGCCTTTAACTGGTGAAGGGAGTCAAGTAGGCCATCTCATGGGATTTAAATAATGGCACACAACCATGTTACATTCTTCCATCTTCAACAACAACCATTTTAGTTAGCTCTAACCTTTGCAGGTTCTTTAGCAAATACCAGCATACCATTATTGGTCCTTTCTATTTATTTCCCGTAATTGAACTCTCACAATCAACTTCATTATCCATTTCAAAAAAAAAAAACATAGAACTCTCAAGTGAATCTTAATAAAACCAAGAACGAAAGTGTCACCTTAAGAACTACAACTAGAAAATGGGAACCTCTAAAACATGATGGACCACACAAGCAAGCAGCTATCTACCAGAATATTAGAGCTCCCTCTTCGAAAACTTCAGAACAATAAGGATGAAATGGTTGAAAAGGTAAGGTAAAGCTACATTAACCGGGTACTTAAAAATGGATGTTGTACCTCATCCAACAATTTATTTTTGTGCAAATGCTGTATTTGACATTTACTAAATATTGTATCAGGGTAACAGATGAGGCAAGCTTCTTATAATCACGATTATAATCTCATCAATTTATCTGGTCCTTTAATATCCTCCTAATAGAGAGAAATATGAAAACACCATATATGGTATTTGAAAACTGGTTGATGAAAGCGTATTGAGTCTTGCCCCTTTTGGCAGAATCACATGCTGCTACTCAATTATGATGTAAAACAAATTCCAAGTTGTCTTTGACTCTTGCCAGTTCCACTTACATCAATTTCTTTAGGCTTTCCAAGAGTTTAGATAAAGAGATTTACATCGCCAATTCTGTGGAGAGAGAGAGAAAGCTGATATGAGTATCTAAATTGCTGTTTTTCCTTATCTTTAAAGAAAATCAATATATGCTTATTTAATTTCCTTAGCACTTAAGGTCACTTCAAACTTCCAAGTAAATAAATTCACAATTTATGAGTAAGACTAGCATTAGTTTCAAACTCCCTTTTAATTATTTACATTTTACTTCTATGTTTTTATTCACCTTTTTAATATAAAAGAAAATTTGTGGGACTCGGTCCAACTCATTTCCACCAAGCTGAATCGGGGTCGAGACTGAGTCCCTCCATGGAATCAAGAAAACTTTCCCTTGGTCGATGAGGTTCTATTACAAAAAAAATAGATTTACAATTAAACTATAGCTTACACAGTTGAGGCAGTCAAAGAACAGGAGATTCTAAGAATCATCTACAAGCACCTATCAAAGATGTTGGACCTCAATAAGATTTTGAAGACATTTTCTTCCAATTGAAAAAAGTAAACAAGATAGTTGGCAATGAAGTCCTTAGTCCATACATTACCTAACATATGCATCATAAACATGTCAACCAACTTGAGAAATAATATCCCAGAAGCTTTACCATTAATAAGAAAGCTAGCACATTCACACCCAAATCATCCATTCAGAATTCCCCAGTTAGTGAAGCAATTCATCGTGTCGTCCAACTCTCTAAATATATACTGGACTAAGTATATAGTTAGTCCAAAAGGTCAAAAATCTCAAGTTGTAAGTATTATGCATCCTAAATTAATAAGGTCGTTAAAGGAGTCACCAAAACCATCTGACATCCAATTTGTAATGCCAAAACTAACATGCAAGATGAAACAACACCAAGCAGATGTCACAGTCGCACAGCCAAATGAACCATGACTTCCTTGCAAAGACCTCAAATTAACCCCAGAATGTGTTCATTTCACTAGACACCATGACCAGGAAATGACGCAATAAAAGCCCAACTAAAATTGAAGGCTAAGTGTACCAACCTGTCTATAGAAGGCAATGTTACGAAATCACCAATGGTGCCATGACAGTTATTCAGGATTCCACATTTACTGAGGCTGTAATATAGATGCACTTTTTTAGCAGTATAGATTCAATTCAGCATGCACTACAAAGTCTGGACAGAAATCCTCTACCCAGGTGGCCTTAACTACTAAAGCAAAGCGACATCACTAGATGCTTGTATATGCCTATGGTACTGGCACTAACTACATACCACACCGATACTTGTACCAGATCTATGATAGCATTGCAATGTATCCTCCTGCACTAGTTTCTTTCTTTCACAAGTAAAAGAAAGACTCACTGAAGAAAAAATAATAACAAAATACCTGAAGAAACAACTAAAGCTAAAAAAATGTAAATAATAATACTCTCATTAAGTTCAGGAATGTTCTTTTTTTGCTAACTAATTTAGGAACTCCGATGTGAATTCTTTGCAAAAAAAAAACTGAAGTTACCAATGTGGTGTGAACTCTTCTTCTGGTAAAAGTTGTGATATTAAATATGGGCAGCATGTTGTGAATACGAAACCTGTATTTATATCCATACCCTACACTTCTGAAGGCTCAAAGATATATTCCAGGTTCCCAAATCCATGCTCAAATATGCATCCATGTCCAGCATAGGAGCAAAAGCTCTAATATGGGGTTCTCGCTTTGGATTTTTGTTTGACATGCAACATCATCCGATCACAATTGAACATAATGATTTGCTGGAAGGCATAGTTATGTGAATGGGGAGAATACAAAACCAGAAATGCAATAACTCACAGGAAACACCGCCCCGTCAGGCATGGCCTGAGATGTAGCAAACTTTTAGTTACTACTCCTCAACCTCCACACAAAAACACATATAAAAAATAAAAATAAAATTCAGGACATCCAATCACAATCTACAGTTTTGAAAAGGAAACCGTGTTTGCCTCAAGCATCCAAATTGCTTTCCTCCCAACTCCCAAGTGGCTTATGCAAAAAGCAATTATCTATTGTCTAACTAGCAAATATGGAGAAAAAATTATCATTCAAGGAGACAAGGAATCAATAAAAATAAGGAATTATAATAAACCTTATGCAATTAATTTCCACTCAATACACCAACCAATTTCAAATTGCTTACATCCCATCCCAAGTTTCCAACCAAATTCAAGCAGATGCATGTATCGCGCATCAATAATTACTACAGAACAAAGAGAAAAAGATTGAAAACACAAATATACTTACACAAGACACATGGAAGGAACATCACAAGATGGTTACATAATACAAATTCAAATAGAATATCCGCATCATAAGATAGCAATCTACAAGCCTAGGATAAAGGATTCCAAAATCCGGAAAACGAAAGGAAGATGCAGCTCCCCATGTGCATGAATAACATGAATTAGCATATAAACAGAAGCACTCGACAAGGAAGAATAACATGAATTAGCATATAAACAGAAGCACTCGACAAGGAAAGCAAGGAATCGAATCAGAGTCTGTGACGTACCTTACACAGATCGAAAAATCTGTACAAGTGCTGGAATCCGGACAGACCAGATCAAATAAAGGTCTGCAATTTGAACAATCTATGTCTCTAGAAGCATTCACAGACAGAGGCGAGACTCCCAGCCAGACCCACCATCCCCCCTCTATCTGATGAAGAATCTACAAAAGCAGAGACGCTGAGAAAAACCCAGATCCCTTTTCTGCTATCTAAAGCAAAAGGAACATTCCTGGAAAGAAAATCTCAAAAGACCCAACAGAAAAACAATAATAAGAGTTCTTCATTTTTACGCCAACCCAGGTGAACAGGAAGAAAGCCCACCATTTCCTGCTGCCTTCTTTCAACTTTCAGCCCCACTTCATTAAAATAAACCCACAAAAAGTTGGAGAAAAAAGCATCATACCCATAAAAGCCCCCAAAATCTTTTCTTTTACCCATAGGTGTTGAATTTTTCCTCACTTTCTGAGGCTATTTCCCAAGTGGGTCCTTTCCATTGCACCAAAAAAGCCCCAAAATCTTTTCTTTTTTTACCATTACCCAAGTAAAAGGTGTAAACGGTAGAGGAATGAATGGCTTCTGTTCCTTTTTTCCTCTTTTTTCCTTCTTCTTTTGTATATTTAATCTTTTCCTCCTACTGTCCTATCATTTGCCTTGTGTACTTTTGTTCTGGAGACCAAACATGGAAGAGAGCAGCAGTGATCATTGATAATCTGCACACCCAAAAGGCCAAATCTACATCGAGACATCATCCAGGAGAAAAAGTGGAAAAAATCGAAGAACAAGTGCCTGGTAAAGATGACATCTTTACAAGCCACCAACCGGAAAAAAAAAAATATATATATATATATATATATATATATATATATATGCATGGAGATGGAGTTTCAAATAAAAAATCATGAAAGACCGTTGAAATGGTTTTCTAGGGAACCGACCACATACTGCTTTTTTAAGATTTGTAGTATTTGTTTTATTCCCCACATTCTAATAATTGATATGATAGTCCATAGTTATACTACACATACCTGGTAAAAAGAAAGTGTTGCAGGAAATCTCCATTTTGACAGGCAGGTTCGGTAAAAGAAGAATAGAAATTTGGGAGAACTCCTACTCTCCAGGTGTACAGAAAACTTGCTGATGTGTTTTAGTGCAGAAGGAAAACATCATTCGTACTTTTTCTTTCTTTCTTTCCCCTGTACCAGTGATCGGTGATGCTGATGCTCTAAGGTATCCAGTTTTAGTTGTTCCTCTCATGGACTGTTCATTGTTATAATTTATATGTAATATCTGATATGGTTTGTAATAAACTATCAAAACCTATAGATCTAGATTTAGGCATGAAACAAAATATGATTTCAAACTATAAAAACGTATCTTGCAACATGATCTAAGCCCACTCAGATCTTGTAGGTTAAGAGAGGACGGAAAAACCTTATATATAATTAAGCCTTAGAGAGATTTCTTTCCATCAAAAAAATCTAATAAAGGTAAGTTTCCTTAATTCTCTCAAATAAGGGAGAAAGAGTCATATTTGATTAGGCTTACTAACTTAGTAACACCAAAAATCAAAAAGGGAAAAGTAACTTAAATTAGTGGGCTCAAACCGTGGGTCCCCACCGTGTTGCATGTGTGGTCATGAGAACCACTCACGTCTAACAATCTTCTACTTAGTCAAAATGACCACACATATATGATCTCCCACTTGGTCAAAATAACCATGTAATCCACCTTTTTTTATATAATTTTGAAAAATAACGAGTTAAGTTTTTTTTTTTTACTCAACTTGGTCATGAGGACCACTCACGTCTAACATGATACCCACTTGACCCCATTTGAAATATATATACTTGAACCAACGGTCTAATCCAGTCAGATTTGTGAAGACTCGATCGATGCATTGTAATTCAGGGGTCTCATGTATGTGGATGGTTCAGATGAGTCATAAAGTCGGGCCCACTATGTTATCCATCACCATAATATAGTGAGTGATGCACAAGAATATTTTCCTATATATATAAAGTCTAGGGTCTTTTATATAGATGCTAAGATCCACCTTTGAGCAAATGGCACAATTTATAGAAGGTTGTTTTTTGGATGTTGGTTAACTCTTTTCATATGGTGGGCAACATGTGAAAATTTAAGTGTTTTATATTCATTTAAATATCTTTCTCTTTTTTTTCGTTTTTTTAAAAACTCCTTTTATTGTGTAGGCAGACATTGAACGAGAGATTCCATTTAACTAACGTTGGCTGTTTTATCTTAGAATTTGGTACAAATCGAATGAACTTTTTCAATTCACAAAGATTTAATAGGTGTTAAGTTTCAATAGTTTTTACTTTCTAATATTTTTCTCATATCAAGAGAAATTAAATATATCTAATTTATTAAATAAGATTATTTGTTTTTAGGGGTGATGATAGAGATTACATTCCACTTCGAACACGAAACTAAAGTAAATCTAAGGGGAAAAACTCCTCCATTGTAGGTAAGCCCTCTTTGTATGACTTTTAATTTTAGAGTAATTCCTTCTTCTTTTTTCTTCCTATATATTACTCAATGAGTCCAAGCTAGGTTGACTATACTATAATACTACGAAAGTCATTGCGTCCTGTGGCTTCGTAAAAATATACAATTAATATCAACACTGCTCTCTCACAAACAAAACGGTAATCCAATTCTATATACATTTGTATGAATTTGAAAATACCTTATTATCCGTCATATATGATGCATTAGATTGTCATATAACAGAGCACATGGGAGAACGACTCCTTATCCTTAGGTAAGAAGTGACAGTTCTCACTTGGCTATCCGGGGTTCGCACCTTAGGTACGCTACCTCTTTCTGCATGTGCAGATTTCTTTCCCCCTTTGGAGGCTTTCTTCCCCGTGTGTAGGCTCATTTCCCACTTGAGTGGACTATCTTCTCATGGGGGGGGCTCTCAATTGGGTCCCAACACCTTGGCTGGTTTATCAAAAAAAAAAAAAAGGTAAAAAAAGATGGAAAGTAGAGAAAAATGCCAATGTCATGAATAGGGATGCAATGGGTTGGGTATAAATGGGGATTGCCCCGACCTACTCTTATTAGGGGCGCAAATTTAAACTTTGGTTAATGCATTTGCATTAGATGAAATAAAAATTACCGAGATGGCGGGATGCTGCACATTTTCTGAAATTATGGAGGTCGAGAACTTTACAAACATGACTCATTAACTGTAGGTAGCCGTAAAACATCAGAAGCAAAATATCAGCATTAGAAAAATATTTTAGCTTACCTTTAAAAGGCTGAACTTGAAAGAGGCTGCAATGACTTACATAGTTTAAGATTTCATCGAGCATAATCACCTTTCTAATACCTACTATAAAATCAAGATTTAAATCTTGTCAAACTCACGGTGTCTATTTATATACTGTAATTACAAAGAGGTTGTAAGAGGGGTTCTTCTCTATTAGGAATAATAAAGAGTTTGAACATAATTGAGATCTTATCTCAATTGGGAACTTGATAAGATTAAAGATGAGATTACAGCAAGATGTTGCGGATAAGAAAAGTGAAACTCTATTTAATAGGAAACGTTAGGATTCCTAAAACTTCTCCAATTCAAAATTAAAACACAATTAAAATCTCAAAATCCCTAAAATTTCTCTCAAAAATCAAAATAGAAATTGATTTGAGATTAGAGTACAATTTTGCAATCGATTATAAAATTAAACTCCAATTTCAAAATCGAATCCTACCTCTATAATATATAATAATAGAGTCCAAAAGCCAACATCTAATATTGCAAAAAGAAAGAGAAGAACACGCTCTGCTGCAAGCGGGTTATATTTTGGGTCAAAATAACTATATGAATTGGAAAATAATATTTGAAAAAAAAAAAAAAAAGGGCTTAATTCATGTTGAGTAACAGAAGGCATTGTAGCCCACCAACATTACTTCAATCAAGTTTAGGACCATAAAATAAATCTAGCAAGTTTAGCTTTGGAGCCATGCATTTGTGAACTTTCAAGTAATTCTCTTACGTACTTAACTAAGAAAAGAAAATACCATCATCAAAATATGTTACTTCGATTCTTTTAAAATAATGTAGAGGATATCTTTAATTGCAAAATCCCTGCGAAAGTGACTGATGAACTAATCTCAAAAGATAAGGGTATCACCATTAATAATAATGTTATCTACGTAAAGAAGTAAGAAGATAAGTCATAAGTCCTACAAAGAACAATAAACAAATAAAAAATAGTTGGCCAAACTACAATAAAAACACAAGAGATAGCATATGGTTGCTTCGCATGTATAGGCTCCTTTGTTGGTAAAGTCTTACATCCCACATCTAATGATTTTGACAGGCCTTTATATACCTATTTTGACTTTCTACTTATGAATTTAAGCTTTTTTTTAATCTTGAATTTCGAAGTAATTCCTCCTTTCATTTTTCTTCCTTTTTTTTTTGCCCTAAACCTTGCAATCGCGAGAAAATCTTGTTAAATAAAAATGAACTCTTTTTTTTTTTTTTTAGAGTTATAGTTGTGTTAGTTGGAATCTGCATGCTTGTAAGCAGTCTGCAGTATATGATGACTTCTCTATGCATATGCAAACATCAATTAAGTTTTCAACGCAGAGAACCAAGTCTAAAGATTCATCAAGAAGATAACTTGTAATCTAATTAAAATCTTCACCTTTAGATTTGGACTTATGTATGTGGGGCGGCACAGAGATTACACTGCTCTCGAAGAGTACCAACGGGCCACTCTTACATTACCTGTCAAACGAATCGGCTGGTCAGTGAAACATCGCAATCTAGTGATGCGATTGCATTTGCATTGGCAGCATTCGTTTTGACACCTTTTTCATGCCTAAGCTACAATGAGCGTTTGACACACACCTATTGAGGCAACTAACATCAAATCACACCACAGTCCACAAACCATACCATCCAAATTGTGGGGCCCATTTTGTATAGACAATCCAATTTGTTGCATTCATTGAACAATATTAAACTTCCAATCGGCGGACATCAAGTGGAATATTACAAAAATAAAATAGACTTTGGTCTACATTCATCCAATCATGAAGTTATAAGATTTATATTAGATTTTCTGTTAATTGATTTCAAATATGAGGTCTGAGCTAAAATCCAAGTACAGTGGGACCCACTATTTGGACGGCTGTATTCTTGTTAGACATGCCATGCATGGGTATAAGCACTTTGTGTTCAAGTGTAGCACACTGCACACTGCAGGAAAATATTTAATCAGTGTGAACACAGCTTGCAGTGATAATCTTGGGATATCATTTGCTGTTGAAAGCATGAGCTTTTGTTGGTTTCTTACCAAACTGTCCACAATATCACACATGGTGGAAGATAATGATTAAGAAACTTGCTAACAACTCCATTTTAAGGATAAAGAATATAGGTGCACACGTTTTTGTGATTCGCCAAAACCCTCCCTACATTTTCCACTTGTGCAACTCACACACCTACTTACACAAGCGCGCGACTATAGTTTTTATTGATAGGGAGGTGTCTCACCATTTCATTATTGAGCTAACAATGGATTGGCACATCCTCCCTGGATCTGCGGTGAAAACTTTTCACATAGGGCAAAACAATGGATTTTTACCTTTGATATAATGATTTCACATTGATGGTTGAGAATATGGATGTAGATGAGTCAAGTTAGACCCAAGAATCAACCAGAACCTACCTTATAAATATTGGGTCTAAGTTTGGAGGGGCTGTTTGGATATTAAGTAGGGAAGATAAAATTTTCTTTTATCATAAATATATATATATATATATTTTCTATTTAGATATTTGCATTTGGGAAGGAAAGTGAAAAAGAAGATGATGTGAGTCATGTGACTGACCCATAATTTGTGGGCATCTGGCTTTCTCCACCTAGTATCATTACATCCAAACAGTTTCTTTTGGTAGTCTCCTTTTGAAGCTCATGATGGTCCTAAATGTTCCCATTGATTATAATTAGTTTCTGGTCTGATTATGGATCATAGGATTTAATTAGATGAAGGCCTACACCGAATCAGTCGGTGGTGGAATAAAGAAAAAAATTATTGGGAGTCCACATATAAGATTAAGGCAGAAATCTTTCTTAACAACAGGAGGTTTCCATATTATAAATGGATTTTCCAAAATCTCTAAGGGGGTCATGGCCCTACATTGCCCACCCTTGTTCCTCCCTTGCTAAAACCAAGGCCCATGTAATTAACACTTGGGCCAACACAAACATAAATGATGTAAGAGTATCTGGGACCTGGGCACATGCATCTCCTCCTGATTTTGAGATTTTAGCCTGTAAGGACCACCTTTCATATAGATAAATTGTGCACTCATTGGCAGAGCTCATATACAGTATCATATAAAGGTTGAGAGGGACATGTATCAGCCCCATCAGCTATTGTACAGTCGAATATCGTTACATCGGCTGTAGTAGGATGCAATACAAATGGCTATGTGGGCTTTGGCATGTCTGGACAAATAAGCTTTATGATTTACATAGACTTTGATCATACCATGTGAAGGCAGAAAATGAGTTTTTGTTTAGTGGCGGTTTGTTTCATGTAATTGGATTTAAAAAAAAAAAATTTAGACTAAATATTTTTATTAGTGGTTAAAAATGAAAAATCAAAGGTGAATATTAAAAAAATGACCATAAAATAACTTCCTCTATAATAAGAATTGAATCAAGGGAAGATGATGATTGAATACCCAGTCTTCACCCTAATAATTTAAATCTCAGGAAAGTTAAGATCCCATCTATTATCCATAACTTCTTACTTCTTTACCACAAATTCATTTGTATCTACTTCCAAATCATTTTATGCAAGCAAAGAGGCTAAAGCAGTACCTGCAGGTCTGCCAAGCTATCATGTAAAGGGATGAAGGTCAAATATACCTTACCTGAATACTTTTTTTCTTTTTGCTGGAAACCTTACCTGAATACTTACTAGGAACCCAATCTAAAAAATAAGGCAGGGGTCTAATATTTGGACCTATTTTTAATTTGGCTTCAGGTTCAGGTCCATGAATTTTTCATTTGAGAACCCACTTGGACTGGCCGAGTCCATGCCCAGGTCCACATGTATTCATATTATATATGTATAGGTATGCAACTAGAGCTGCTAAGCCTAAGCCCACATGTCCCAGCCTGCATGAAACACGATTTGGGACATAGATAACAACTGTTAACTGAAGTAGCTAATATTTGGAGGTTCGGGCCTGGTTTAAAAAGTTTTTAATACATGCCAACATCTAAAATGTGACTCATGGCAAATCCTAACTTGACTCTGAGAAACCCGGAGTTAAAAGGAGTGGAACTCCATAGTAGGGCCCAGCTCCTGAAAGTCCAAGTTAAAAAACTCAGCCCCATTTTATCAGGTATCTCTGAATTGTACCTCAATAGAAGTTGGTCACACCGTAAAATTGACAGATTGATTAAAAATGTAACGGTGATTGGGTATACGAGGCAATACTTAAATCCTTATGGTATGGTGTTGGGGATGTGACAGCCGGTTGGGTCGCTCTCCAGCCCACCTCCATGGACCACCATCGAATAATAGACCGATTTTAGAATCTTAACGATGTGTGCATTGTCCTCTTTAATTATCCCCCCATCTTGCTATGATGCCCAGGGAGGTTCACATGGATGCAGCAAGGACAAACCATGACATGGCCGGGGCACGGATTTTAGCAATAAAAAATGGAGAATTGGATAGAGTAAGGATAAATTGTCCATTTCAATTTGTATGGCTTTAGTCCAAACACATGTGAAATGGGTAAAATAATTACTATTAGATATGTCAAGATAATAGTAAATGATCTTATCTTAGTATAAGATGAGAGATATGATGAGGTTGTTTTGTAAGAATTAAATTTGATTAAGATAATCATGTTGCTTTATTCCTTATGTACTGTTAGTATTTTTATTGGCTAATTCATGGGTTGGACAAAACTCTGGGTCCATTGAGTTGTATTTTCTAATTTATTTTAGAATGGACTGTGGATGCGTCGCCGGAAGAGCTAGAGTGAAGAATAGAAGAAAAGAGCAGACCAGACGAATTCCCTCAGGCCCGATCGATCGGTGCCTCAGACCGATCGATCGGTCAGAAAAGGCTTACAGTTATTTTGTCAGTCCGATCGATCGGAGGCACAGTCCGATCGATCGGACAAGGTGCGCAGAAACGGGAAGTCTCCTATTCTGATACGATTTTGTTTCCTTTTGAGACTATCTTTCCCAGTTTGAGTCCTACTTGTGCACAAAGTCTAAGGCACGAATTTTGGGCTATTTATAGGGTGTTTCTCTCAACCCTAGACCACCACCACAACTCTCATTGATCTGAGTCAGAGATATTTTAGAGAGAGTTATTCTCTAGAGCCATTGAGAGATTATTCTGAAGGGCTGCTCTAGAAGGTTGTTGCTGCTTCTACTTCTCTTGTAGAAGATTGATCATCTTGGTTGACAAGGTGCGAGGAGATCAAGTAAGGAGAACGGGGCGCGGTGGATGTCGTGTCAGTGGATTCTTTGCAAGAATAACTACAGTCTTTGGGTCGAGGTACAGACTTAGGTAAAGGAGCTTGTGAGTATATCTTGTAACTGTTCGTGAACTCTTGATTTCTGGTTCGTGGTTTTTCTCCCTGGATAGGGTTTCCACGTTAAAATTGTGTCTGCCTTCTTGTGGTGTGTGATTGGTAGATAGCTAGTTCTATATTGTCTGATTGATTTATTTCCGCTGCATTGATTGGTTAAATAGAACTAGTAATCCATTCTGGTAGCCCCATATAGAATTTTCATGTACTCTATAAATTAAAAAAGTTATGACCAATGGTAATTAGGTTGGTTTTGTGGAAGTCTCTGTTGCTTTACACACCTCAAGCAGTAGCTTCAGTCTGATTTCAAATTCAGAATGATTCAAAAGTGGGATTGTTACCTGTTTGTGTCAGACAGATTGACATAAAAAGCAGAGACTGCACTTGGATCTGGTTATTTGATGATCTCAGTAATCTAACCAGTGATGAGTATTCAATGAATCTGGAGCCTCATAAATTCCTTCTGCAAGAAGAAAGGTCATTTTGGTTTTGATCAAGCAAACAATAATGACAAACTTTATGCCCAGGCAATTCAATATGATTCCAGACTTAGTGGAGTTGATGTTGGCATCTAGCCCACATGTGATTACATGTGGTTGGCCCCAATCAATAGATAAAAAGCCCCTCACAAAAGGAGTAGACCAACCACCCTGATCTCTGCTTTCCCTCTTTATCCTCCCAAAAATTCCTCTTTAATAATCTGGATAAGGGATTAAATCATTGTTGATGATATGGTTGAAACGGACATTTATAAACCCAAAAACTTAAAGCTGATAGGTGGTAGGCCCAAACGGATATATGAAGCTATATCAAACCCAATACTTGAGCGATGTGGGATGTGGGACTTCCCCAACAGAACTTGGGGTTATATTAATGGTTTATGCTTCATGCAATCCTATTGGTAAATCAACTCCTTTTTACAGTCATGACAATTTGAGTTGGTTTCTGGTAGCATTGTGCATCACAACATTATTGCACCCTCTGTTTTCAACCCTTTTGGTTCTAATTGGTTGAAAACTGTTGATTTATATGATGTTGATGACTTTACAAACTGGTTATTGTATTGAGGTGGGGTATTTAATGGGAGACATTGTGTTATTAGAGCTTTATGGAAAGTTATTGGAGGCAATTCTGGATCTTTGCTTCTTCTTTTCCAGTACAGGATGGTATACCAACTTCACATTTCCAATGGAAGCACCAAAGTAGCTATCTGCTTTCTATGTTGGATCTATTTGATTGTGGCTCTTTCAGTTAATGTGGTGATCATTCATGCTCTGGACAAGTATGCTTCAAAGGAACATATTACTTCTGGGCAGTTCAACTCTTTGTCACCTGCTTTACAACACTATTAATCAGCATTTTTCTTGATGGCATTCATTCTCACTGGGTAGGGCATGGTAATCTATTGCTCAGGTAGTGGACCATTTTTGCAGTCAACTGTGGTGTGAACTGTCATTTCAGCATGATATTGATAGTGTTTGGTCATTGGTGTGGTTGTTGTGGCTTCAAAGATTGCCATATGCAGATAGGAACCCCTACAATTCCTGTTGTGGCTTCAAAGATTGCCAAAACTTCTGCCTCATTGATCAATCTCTTACTCCTTACATTTTCAGAAAACATGTATAAAACTTCTCCCTTAAAATTGCTAGGAACCCTACAATTCTTGTTGACTCGGCTTACCTTTTGTAGCTCCATCCACATTAAACTTTTGGAGGAGGAATCTAACGAATCACCTTTCTTTCCTTTCCTTTCCTTTCCTTTAATCTAACGAATCCTTTCCTTTCCTTTCCTTTCTTGACCACAGGACAAACATGCTTACATTTTCTATATTATATTTGTGTGCCACTTACTTTTCAAACTGCATTGAAGTTCTTATCTGAATGTTTGCTATAGTCGTCTGTTTGAATTAATAATGATGCAATTCTGCTGAACATCTAAGGACGTTTTTGAACATATGATTAAAATCACCTTCTCTTCTTTGTTCGTTCATGCTCCCATATGTTTTTGTGAAAAGTGTTTGTTCACATTCGTTTTTTGTTAAATTTAAATTTATGTGGCAGTTTAGTGACCATCCATATTGGCCTCTTGTAGTTAATTAGAATTCTTCTGATATTGGAATCTCATATAGGGTTGCTCATGGCCCAGCCTGACCCATATTGGTTTGACCTGGGCTCTGTTTTAGACCTGTGGGTTGTATCTGAGCCTACTTTTATGGCCCAATCATTAAAAGGGCTTGGACTTGGCCTATATATGCATGAAGGCCTCCCTCAACTATTATGTACTTTGAAAATGGACTGGGCCTCAGCCTGACTTTCAGGCCCATGGGCCGGGTCTTGGCCTCAATAACGGCATCATAAGTACATGGGCTGGGCTTAGGCAAGCTTCTGCCCTACCTGGCCCATGAACACTCAAAATCTCATATTATTGTATGTACAGTAGTAGTTATGTCTGTTCCTCGAGATTTTGTTAGAACATGTTTAGGGGAGCTTCTGTGGCATTTCTCCCTTTCTTTATCAAACTAAATTGAGAAAGGAATATTTTGTATGGTTTGCTGTTTACCAACCTTAGTTGAATTTGGAAATTAAGTCTACCATGGAAACTTGTACCAAAGCAAGTCTCCTTCAGGTTCCTTCCTGATTGATACTCATGATTGTCATGGAGAATTACAACATGATCTGGTCTGCTTGTGTTGCAGCCCTAGTTATGTAAATAGCCATGAAGTTCTTAATTAAAGTGGTTTGATCTTAGTTTTCATTTGCTTTTTGTATGTATGCTTGATTAGCTGAACCTAGTAGCATCACACTTGATATAGGGTATGAACCATGAGTAAGTTCAATTTACGATCCTGAGTGCTAGGCTTGTGGCCAAGGTTCAGCTCAGGCAGGCTGGGCTTGATTTGATGGATCGGCAGACCCATACAGGAGCCTAATGGCATATCAACAAAACCCAAGCGCAAGCCCAAGCTCGATATATATCGAGCATGGCTAGGGCCTAAATTACTAGGCTCAAGCCCTTTTTTATACTGGATCAATAACAAAACTGTCATTAAAAAAGAGAGGAGAATATACAGAGATTGGCCTGGCCCTTCAAAGTCCAAGCCTAACCCCCAGAATACCCAACCTGAACTAGGTTTTCATGCAGGCTGTGTGATGTGAGTTGAGATTGGCCTGACCTAAGTTGTACCTGTACTTGTGATAACTGGGCCCGTCTTGGTTGGCCCATTGGCATCCCTGTTGGTACTTCTAGGAATAAGTAAGTTGATACAATTTTCTTTTCTTCAATGGTTTGAAATATAACCTGCTTTGTTTTTTTTTTTTTAATTATTTCTCTAATGGAACCTATTGAGTAGAAATTTCCTAGCATCTCAACATTAGCACTGTTGGAATCGTGATAAAGAATGGATTAGGTTGGTGAAGAGGCAAGAATTGTCAATTGTTCATTTATGATTATAAGGTTGGTGAAAAAGCAAGAACATTGTCAATTGTTCATTTATTTGATTAGCAAAACCAAAGGATTCTATTTACGCATAAATGATGACTTTTGTATCTGACCATTGCTTTCCTTCCACATCAAGATAAGAGAGAAATGTAATAAGGGGGTGCTTTCCTAAGAGACAGCTTTGTGGGCCCTACATGGGCCATGCTAATCACGGGGAGGTGGGGGTATAGAAAGGTCCCAATGAGACCTATGTAAGGTGCAAAATATCAACCCCTATAGGTCATCCTAATTCCTTGATCCATGAGTTCCAACTTTAATGTATCATTTGGAGCTTGTGACTATTTTGTGGGGGTGGTGTGGGAGCGGTGTTAGTGAGTATGAGGGGGTGGATTGGTCATGAATGAGCTCATGTGGGCTGGACAAAGCTGTCTCTCACTGTTGTCGCTTGGGAGAGGACAGCTCCTTCTTTATCTATTACATCTTGTCTGTTGTAGATAATTCTAGCTTGAAATGTGCCTTGTCCAAAGAAAACATAATTTTTTCAATACAACACTGAAGGATACAAAAGTTTTCTTCTAAAATAAACGCCATTCATTTGTTGTTGATGTAGATTATAATAATCAAATGAGGGTTTTAATTAATCTTGTGGCCTATAGTTAGGAAAGTCATGTTAGGTTTGCAATCATGACCATTAGATAACAAACATGCTACTTCGACATACTCTGGGGACCGGGCCCGTAGGATCCCAGGTGCTACCTTACTCAATGTTTTGGACCTGGGATCCTACGGTCCTCATGGGGACCGGGCCATGGTCCGGTTTTGATCGACTCAAATGAGTGTTCATGGTTTTCTTTTTTTAGGTTCAATGAAGTCTATGTTTTGAAACAGTACCACAAAGTAATCTATGTGGTCCAAAACATTGGCATAACTTGTTACCAAAAACAAAGGTCATGAAAAACGTTGCAAGATTTTCAGTAAGAGGAAACAGCATTTGTGGTCCAGCTCTATTGGGCCACCAGGGCAAATCTTATTCCTTCACACCCACTAACCCCTCTGAATGGCGCCTGGCTCAATGTGCCACTTTTATGACCTTCATGCACTGCTAGACTGAATCTAAAAAATAAAACTGGCCCAAAGATTTTTTAATTTTTGTGGTTATCAAATCAAGGGTTAGGATAATCGGTTGGGCTTGATTTTGTTGCTTATCTTCTATTCATGAGACCTTTGCCTCCCCACAAAACCCCACTGATAGTATATGTAAGTGGGTACCATAAGCAGGATAGCTTAATTAAGAACAATGTGCGGTCTGCTAGTAACCCCATCCCCACAAATGACATGCCATTTCCTAACTGTGGATAAAAAAAACCAAGTCCTTCATTTGATTACTAATCTATGCAATTAAAATAAGTGTGATATCATAATAATTGAATAATTTGTGATGAAAGCAGAGTCACTTTGAAAAATCACACAAAATGATAATATATTGGCAATGTCAGGAAAGTCAGTTCCCGTTAAAAAGACGGAATCTTTTGTTTGGACACGATCAATTCTTAGCAAAGACGAAAGTACACTATAAGGATGTTATAGAGAAAGCTTTGATGAGCATTTTTCATAAAATTTAGATGGAATACTTGCCAAGATAGACCTGTCTAATTTAGGTTGTCCCACGTATGCTCCACTTGATTCATATGGTCAACTATGTATTATGTTGGGTTCATTATTTGAAAAACTAGAATCTTCAATGCTCTGCTTAAAGTAAGTTTTTTAATAAGTCTAAACAACTTAGCAAATAAAGAATTCTAATATATTTAGTAGGAGTTTGAATATCATGTTTCAACAAAAGGGAAATATTGTTTCGGCTTATCCCTAAGTGCCACCTGTTTCTTCGAGTGTTGCCTGTATAAAATGCCATCTTTTTTTTTTTTTTTAATTTCAAGAAAGTAATTGAGAGTGTGCAATTAGCTGATATCACATAAGATTAACAAAAGGTAACCACTTCAAATGAACATGAATGTGTACAGTAATTAGAAGTTTTTTGCCCATATAACTTTTACTAGATGAAAAGTTTACCCCATTTTACTTTTTTTTTCTCGCTTTACCAGGGGTTTGAACTCATACACAACTTCACTTGTCCTTGACCAATTGACCAACTTTTAGGACTGCTTTTTATTATTTTTTCCATATGACAATTTAGATATTTAACTTTTACTCTAAGACAAGATTTCTTTTTTTCAATTGAATTAGTCTGATGATTTGTTTGTAAAAAAGTTTATTAAAACAACTCTTATCTCAAATGGATCTATTGAATAACTTTATTTCAAGTGGATGACTCCAAGATTTAGCTCAGCTAGTGAGGAACATGAATGTGTGATTTAGATTGTGAGTCCAAATTTCCTAAGAAAAAGAGAATCTAATTCAAATGGATAGACCTGCCAACCAGGCCCTTAGTAAATAGGAAGCAATTATCCTTCATGTAAGGGAAGGTGCCTAAAAGAAGATTAGGCAATCAATACAAGTTTAAAACATGGACACAGTGTATACCTAGCTAAACTCTTCTCTATTATCATTATTATTATTATTATTATTATTATTTTCTGATGATTGGCTCTAAGATCAAACCATGATAACTTTAAAAATAAAAATTATTGCAAAACATGCTCTTAGATATATCTACTCCCTCACACCTTTGTGGAGCCTTTTGTCTCCCCTATTTAAATGACTAGTTTTCTCCCATAAAATATGCTGGGGAGAGTATCCTAGACATCTTTTTACCATTAATTTGATGTGATTGGCATCTTTATGTACGTCATTTTATCCATTAAAATTGTTATAAATACATAATTATAGATTTGCTTCAACCCTTTAAACCAATAGCAGAGGAGGCTGAATCATGGTTAAAAAGGGTTTGGTAAGGAGGAGAATCACAAGGTAAAGTAAAATAAAATACTACATCTATGGATGACTATAATCAAATGCACTACACATATCCTTTTTTTTAATATTAAAAATCCTTGGTTAGAGTAATAGATTACAAAGTCATTTGGTAGGGGGTGGATTTTTATATACGTTTTAAGGTATTCAATAGGAAGATGACACATTATAATAAAATGCTATGTTGTATTTAAATGTCTTTAACCTAAGGAACTGTACCCCACACGAGAAAATGTGTGACAAACCTGGTTGAGAGTGCAATAATAGTCTACTTTTCGTTGGAGCTTATGTAATCCCATTCTTCCTTGGGCCCCCAATGGCTGCTGTGTGCCACCTATTGAATCTTGACCCATTTTGCTTTGGGCCAGGTTTGGGGCAAACTTTTTAGGCTATTATTGGATAAGGACTTTTTTCTGTCCTTCTTTCTTTCTTTCTCTTCTCCAACCAGAAAATTTGAATATTGTTCCTGTCTTCCTGTTTCAGCATTCAAACAGAATCGGACCTGGCCCTGCTTGAATACACACATTTTCATTTTAGGCCCTTGGGTAGACGGGTCCATATAGTAGGTCACCCTTTGTAACAAGGACAAAGCAGTATCTGGGTCAAGGCTACCGTGGACTGGTTTTAACTCAGAATTGACTCATTGAAGCTTGCTCTAGTTATAATAGTGTGCTCAGGATACCATTTATTGTGTGTAAAGACATCATTTCAGGCCAAGCCTAATAGAATTCTCTGAACCCGGCAATATGAATCAAATAATGGTGGGGTCACCTTTTAATTCTAAATAGCCCAAGGTCAAGGTCAAGGTTAAATTCCACACAAGTTAGAGTCAAGGGAAAAACCAAACTGGACCCAAAGTCCATGAGGGTTCCAAAATTCAGGCCTGAGCTAAACCCAGTTTCAATTTTGATTGGGTGGGGTCATTTTGGTTCGGGTATGGTCTGGACTGAGTTGCACGCCAGTTTAGGGGGAGAATTGTTCTGAAAGGGAGAGGTATGGCATCGGCCAACCATCCCCTGCCGCATATACTTAGCAGTGGCCACTCAGACATAATTGGCCTGAAGCTTTTTGGATCTCTGGAAGGTGGGTCCCGCTTGGAGTTCACTGTACTTCTCTCCCCTGCTAAGACCAGTTTCCATATGCCTTTTTTTTCCCCCTACATCCATATGGCAATTGTCTTCATGCAAAAACCTATCAAGTTATGATGGGGTGCCACTAACAACCTGTGGTGCAGTGGAAGGTCCTCACTATTTTTGAGGTCATGCCTTCAACTCATTGTTACTATAAAAACATAAAAGTTTTAGTAAGATTTTCACTTTTATCTCAATTGATTTGCTCCATTAAATGGAGCGTCTTGCGGTGAAATCTTTTGTATAAAGGAAGCTAGGAGAAGAGTGAAATTTATATAATTTAATATAATTACTAGGATAATGAGTATATAATCATTTCTTCTTTAATGGTTCAAAGTATTAAACCCATACCTGGATTTGTCAACTGGGGTGCTTCGGGGATCTAGGTAACAATCGTTTTCATCCCTACAAGTGATCTGCCCCCACTCAATATTTGACTCGGCTGACTCAGCGACCTATACTGCTGGGACGACTCATGTTGCCTCAGGGCAAGTTAAAAGGAGTTTAAATAACTATGCATGACATTGGCATACCATGTCTGATGAATCATGTACATATAAATATTTCCTTTTGTGACTTTTATATGGATGTAAACGAGCACTTGACCAGATGGGTCATCTTTTTAGTGAAAGAATATATACATAGTCCATTGATAGGACCTAAAGTGTGACTTGGAAATAGTGATTAGTGGGCCATCATGCTTGACCTAGGATTAGAATTGTCTTCCTCATTTTTCTCTTCCTTATTTCTCCCCGTCTTTGGGATTGGTAACATAGGATTTGAAAAGTGACTTGCATGGACCTAGATGCTATCTCCATGTCCAACTACTTTTTATAATATATGTATAATGCATGCAGACTGTAGTTTAGGGAAAAGAAACACCCACAAGAGCCTCCTATTAATATATTAATATAAAATAAGGAAGTAATTTGCAGGCTGGTTAATAAAATATTTGGGGTTAAGCTTATAAAACTAATTTCAAAAGGGATAATCATAATTATCTTGTAATTAAGCTCCCTTTCTCATACTCTTTGTTTGGCATTAGAGGGGTTCTCTTTTTTTTTTTGCTAATGGAGGGTTCTCAGCCTTTTGGGTTGGACTATTCCCTATGGGCCTAGAGAGAAGCCGGTTAATTAAAACTCCTATGGCCCCTAAGTGGTAGCACAAGTAGACTCAACCTTCAATTCCTGAAGAGGGGGGCACTGAGGGTCAATACTAAGACCTCTAGTTCCAAAAGAAGGAGGAACCGTGATCTTAACCACTCGGCCAACCCCTTGGGGTTAGAGGGGTTCATGTTTGAAATATCCAACCCAATCACTTAAAATATGCCATGCGTTCCTCTAAATTAGGATGGACATTCCTTTCCATTGCTTGAGTCAAAGTTTCCAAGGAAACCAAGAGGATGGCATATTCATTTTAGAAGGAGTCAGATTTTCTTATGCAACCAATGCTGAAAACCTTGTCAATGCCTCACATGTCCTTTAATGGCCCCGGATATTTAAATTGAAACAACATAAAATAAATGCCCAACATCCGGTATGGATCTAGCTATCATCAAATTGGTCACATGTAATAGTGATATAGAGAACCGGAACATTTTCTTTTATAGAAAAATTTTCATTTGCAATGGAGCCTACTTCGATGTATTATCGTCAAGGGAGGCATGATGAGTGAAAGATATCAAGCCAATCAAATTATCTCAGCCCTTGGTTTCTTAAGTTCTCAAAGTTTAATAACTATATCATGTACATATTTGTTGTAATAGAATCAAATAGTGAATAATAATATCCTGAAAAATGTAAAACTTTAATTACTTGGTGCCAATTCAAGAGATCATGTGTGTGCGTGCAAATGGATTGAGTTTAACAATGGTGAGCCCCAAGAATGAAAACTAAAAAAGAAGTGTTAAAAAAGTTTAGGTTTCCTTGTGAAAATTGCGACCCTATCGAGCCTACCTTATACCATGCCAATCATGGAGAGTTAGGAAATGGAAATACCTGAATGGGACTTGGGTATAAAAAAAATATCAACCTCATTAGATCAACCTATCTGTTGATTGATGGCCCTCAAGGGGGGTGGGGAGTTCAATTCAGTGAAGGCACGGGTTAGTGAACAGATTAGATAGAAAAAGTTGTGTCCCCAGCTAGTAAGAAAACCCACCCACACACTGGCACTGAAAAAGCTGAGTCATTAGAGAATGCTACAAAATATAAGTTATGGTGCAATCCAAATTAGAATTTGATCATTGATGAAGGACCAACGTATTAAGACACTGCATTTAATAATGGCAATGCCTGCCTGAATGTTTTGGTTGCAGGATGATGCCTAATCCAAAAATGCACATTTAATTTGGTGGACCTCTGCACATAAATGGGCCTTGTTTAGCATTTAAGAGTGGGGGGCTCTTGTTCATTCACAAGTGGTCCTCATCCTGTCTTTGCAAATAAATTAAAAGGATACAAATCCTCGACAGCTGCTGTAGAAGAAAATTCTCTGCAGTTCTGCAAAAGGACATTCAGCATGTTGGTGGGATCCACGGCCTTACAAATGTTTTGAAAATATAAATAGCCAACTCCCAGTGAAAGTTAGCATAATGGGGCCCACCTAATTGTTGATCAAATGGACCATCCAAAACCTAACCCCTACCCCCTATGTGTCTATGGATCTTTTTTGGTTTACACCATCCGAAATGGACTAAATGGACTGGACCGTTTAGAAAAAAAAATAATAATCTTTCATGCTTACTGATAGAAAAGACCTATACCGGACATTATTTAAATAATGAAAAGTGCAATAAAACTTGTCATACTATCAAGGGAGCTATTAAGTAGCTCATGTTTTCAAGAACGGTTCATTATCGCTAGATGAGCTAGTTCTCAGCTGGCTGTTTAGGGTTTGAACGCAGGCTTATTTTCCATTTGATTGGGCCGTGTTTTTTGGTATATAGTTGGTCAAGTTGGATGTATGCTTTTTGTTTGTATGGAAATTTTGATTGAATGGTCCCCTCCTAGAAGAGGAAAAAAAAAAAAAAAGAGAGAAAGTAGAGAGAGAGAGAGAGAAAGAGAGATATCCTTAGAGAGACGGCAAAGGCCCATTCAATTGCATTTGTCATTTTCTTTGGTGACCTCCTCCAATGAGGAAGCAAACGGAATCTCAATCTCTGGACCATTGGACCAACTCCAGTCATCTGTGAAGCTCCTTTCATCCCATCTCAGCCGTCCATCCGGCTCCAATAAATCGATCATTCAACGGATGTTGTTTGGCCGTCGTTATCAAAAGGTTTTTATTTAAACTAGCGATCACTCAAACTATCCCACCAGACATTTGGCCGCTGGTTGGGTGTAGCTTTCCCATGATTGGACACGTGGCATGATATTGGCCGCTCATATTAAATGAATCTACATGAAAAAGTCCTCGTATGAAAAACGCACTTGCAAAAAGGGAGGAACACGGAACATGTATTTCACGTGCTCACGCATGAAGGACACCCCCCTTTTTTTATTTCTTTCTTTTATTATCATGTGAGAGTGAATTGTAAATCATTTTAGTCCTTAACTAGTTTAATTTATCCGGCTTAGGTGTTCCATGTATTTACAGTTTACTCGTAAAGTAAAGCCCCACAACTCATATTGTTGGTTTAAATTCCGTTGTTCTTGTGTAGCCCACATGTAGGGATGAAAGTGGGCCGGGCCGAGCCGGGCTTTGACAGGCCCTAGGCTCGGCCCTAGTAATTTTCAATAGGCCCTAGCTCGGCCCTAGCCCTAGAGGGCCTCAAAAACCCTGGCTCGGGCTCGGCCCTTATTAAGTTATGAGGCCCTAGGGCCGGCCCTTTGAGCCTGGCTCGATTGAGGCCCTAGGCTCGGCTCGTGAGCTCGGCCCGTTTTATAATGATATAGTACTAGCTGAAAGAAAATATTTTCAGGAAAAAAAAATCCTGTAGGAATTCAAAGAAATCTGCATATGCAAACCAGAACAAAAAAATAGTCAAATGCATGCATTCATCCCATATTCTCATTCTCATAATTTGGATTGCAGCACTAAAATTAACTAAAATAAGAAATACTTCATAAAAGCAAAGGGAGCATAGTTCCAACACTCCATAATAGTTCAATGTTAATGTAGATTAGCATCATTAAACTCCAATAATAATACAAATCAAATTAAACTCCAATAGCATCATAGAAAACAATAAAGTATTCGGCTAACATCATAAAATAAAATTTTCATCATCACCAGCATCACCTATAACAACAAGAATAGAGCCTTGTTAATAAATAATAATAACAACAAAGGAAAGATTGTTTCAGAGTTACAAGACTTAAAAACTGGGCAGTCGTTGGTTGGATCCACTTTAATGATCCAACGGTTCCCACTTGACCTGAATAAATCCTTATATATAATATATGTAGGCCCTAGGGCTTACGAGCCAGGCTTCATCAAGCCCTAGCTCGGCCCGTTTAAGCAAACGAGCCTCCTACTAGGCCCTAGCTTGACTCTTTTGTCTTTTGAGCCGAGCTCGGGCCGAGCCTATAACGGGCCGTCCGCGGGCGGCCCTAAGACGGCCCGGTCCACTTTCACCCCTACCCACATGACAGGCTCTCCATGAAATTTGTTGAGCTTGCAGTTGACAGTGAATGTGGCTAAAGTAAAGTCCGACATCCCACATCGTCTCTGTCATACCCACGTCTTTGGGTCTTCCACCTATCAGGGTCTTTTACTAACAAATAGAACATTTACATAGTCGGCTAATGTGTTGCATGGTGGGAGGGATGAAAATATGAATGTTTGTTTATACGTTGGGTACACAAAGTTTAAACCCCGAATCCACCCCGTGGGATTCGATATTTGAGGCCAACCAAACCTAAACAAACCTAATCCAATTTCCACTCTTCTACCCTTAGTTATTTTCATATTAAATAGTTTGTCCCCTTGACTCTTACGGCCTGTTTGGTAACTCTAAAAATAAGCACTTATTAAATGATTTAGAACTTATTAAAATTTAAAGTGTTTGATAAAACTCTAATCATGATTTAAAATTAGAACTTATATTTAGTAATAAGTGCTTTAAACCTCTTAAACATAAGTTGCTTTGAGTAACTTTTTTTTTCAAAAGTCGGAGAAGTCATTTCACGATTTCTTTTTTTGCTACTTTTTTCTTCGCACGACTATCCCAAGGAAGACGATGAGAACGCCTTATTTAGATGGTTATCAAACACTCAATTATAAAATAAGAACTTTTTTTATAATTTTACCAAACAGTCTAATTATAAATTTGAACTTAAAAATTAGACCTTTTTTATTTAATTAGCTCTTATTAGATAGATTAAAGTTACCAAACAGGGCCTTACTTTTGTCATTTTTCATATGTTTCTAATTTTTTTCTCAAATGGGATAAGAAAGAGTGGAATGAGGGGAAAGAAATTACTTTTTTGACTATATTAATTTTACGAAATTCTACCTTACTTTCATAAAGTATATTTCCATGAAAACCCAAGCATCAAAATGTAGCCATAAACTTGATTTGAGCTTTAATTCCAGTCTTGGCTTGACTGAGTCAGCTACTTTGGACTAAAATGGGTTTTATGTTTGTTTTTTTTTTTTAGGGTAGAAGAATGGGTTTCCTTTTAGTCTTGGGATCTGGACTAGGTAGCCAACAGGAGTGGCCTGCCACTTTCTCTCAATGTCCTAAAAACAACTGTGTTAACTACGATTTTCTTTTACAACTGTTTTTGGGACCCTATGCAATCAATTAAGGTAAGATTAAAACTAGGACATATTCAGAAACTCACCTTGAATATAGTGTCTTTTACCACTATGTTATTTGTCTAGTTGGTGAATTTATCAAAAAAGAAATTATATTCTTTCCTCCATGTCTTCCATCGCTTTGACTTCATCTCAGATGTCATTCCTACTTTAAAAGGACATTTTTATGTAACATGGTCTTTCCACATAAACCAATTTCTCACAAATTCGTGTGAAATTTTTCCACACCTTTCTGAGTTTAGGTCTGTTTGGATGCCAAAGTTTTACACATCCTCTTTATTTTTTTTCCTCCTTATGTCTACTTGGCACTCGAATTCATATCATACTATATATGTCTTTAATCAGCTGAGCAACGGTTTTGGACCAAAATACCTTTTAAAATATATCTTGACATAGAGTAAATTACCATTCAAAAAGTACTTTACCCCAAGTCATTCCTTCTATTTTTGTACTAAGTAATTCCCTCTATTTTTTGCTTTGGAGGAGAAGAAGAAAGTGAAATAAATGAGGCCTGGAGGAGACAATATAGAGCATGGAAAATGTGCAGCATACACTTTATTTTTCTTGTTACTGGAAATAACACATTTTCATAAAACGTACATACTTGGTGAACACGTACGACTTCAATTTCCTACAGTATAAAAGAAACCAAAATCCAGTTCAAAAAGGAGGAAAATGAGTATTCAAGAGTGTCGTAGAATCCTTTTGTAACCCAAAAATGTGTGTCCAATTTGTTACAATTTTCAATGTTCCCATTTTTCAGTTTTCACCCACTTAACATTAACATAATTTGACCACTTCAATATATAAATATATATATATATATATATAACAGTAGCATGCAACCAACAAATTAGTTGTAATGAGAGGAATGTCCCACCTATAATATTCCAATCCATTTTCGTAAAATCAAAGCGTTCTATGCTGACTATTTCTACCTAATGCTGTTGGCTTAAAGATCATTTTCTATGTTGCAATATCGGTGGTTACTATCTGCATGTAACAGTTTTTCCCCAGAACAAAACAGATCCATGGATGGAATCAATTTCAACCTTAACCTCCAAGAAATGTACAGTTTGGAACTTTGGGTGAGCATTGAATTGAGTCTTGTGCCTGTTTGCAAGGTAAATTAAAGATGGTCCCAGGTAATTAGAAGGGTTTAGAGTTAGAATGATTTTAAATGTAAAGAGACTACAATATATTCATATTATATCACATACTTGATACTTGGACTTGGGTCAATGGTGAATGGATATTTTAGTAGGGCCCATAACTGACACTGTTCCGCACCCAATAATCAATCACGAATACAAAAAATGTCTCTACCTGAAATTGGTCCTGGCCTCTTCTCATGGTTCCTAACAGTAACAGGAGATGGGTGTGTCATGTGCAATTTAATTCAATGTCATCGCCTATCCCTATCCCTGTCTCTACTCTCACAACCCATGAGGATTTTCCCTCCCATGCTTTAAATACTCAATCATAGTCACAATGTTCGAGATAAATAGCCGTTCATTCACAATCCTTTTCTCGCAACAGCTGCATGGATGCATTGCTTCCTCTTTGTTTATATCCCCTTCCTTTTGACAGCCTATATGATATATATACTGACTCAGTGACTCTATCTTCATTATATTTTCTCCATATAAATACAACTAAACAGCAGTCTTGTTTGCAAGAACTCTGGGGATTTATATTGGGTTTTACGAGTTTCCCACTATTTCACAAATGTTTAGGTCTAATGTAGCCTTATGAAAATTGAGACTTTGTACATTTTACAAGGAAAAGGTCACATTTTATAGAGATTGTTTTATAAATTTTCACCATTGAAATAAGAAAAATATAAATTTCTTAATTTACGACCGCTACAACTGCCGTGAGAAATGCTCCACAAATATAGAAAATTCCTGTCAGAAAAACCTCCAAACAAGTGGGCCCTAAATAATATAGAATATGGCATGACCCTACTATTACTATATACCATAGCTGAATATTGGTTTGGCCTACTTAATATCTTCTAAACCCGAACACATTAAAACACAACTTCGGTCATGTGTATGTGGGGCCAAGTTTTATAAATTCAAACTGTCCATCATAACTTGATCCCTCCTCTTCAATTTCACAATTAGACTCTAATCGTAGTTGAACCCTTATATCATAAGTATGCAAATTTCGACTTTCATGTGTATATACGTAAATTTAACAAAGCGTAAGCGCCTATAAACTTGAGCATTTTGTTGGGTGTAAACACAGCTCCTAATTCTTATTAATGCACATCTAAATTTCGCTAATCATTCCTTAAACGAATTAGCAAATTGTCCTACTCTCTAGCAATCAAAGGGCGGGCTCCATTCTCACATGCCCAAGAGTCAACAAAAGACAAATGGACAGAAACAGACTAAAGCTGAAATACAATTGATTTCTACACTCAAGACATACATCCATCACCTTAGAAATTAGATAAGATTCATATCACATCATTTTCGATCTTCAACAGACACATACACACACACACTCTCTCTCTCTCTCTCTCTCTCTCTCTCTCACTGCATCAAATAGAAAAGAATTAGTAACAAAAGGAAAATGGTTTTTTTTTTTTCAAGTCCTTCCTTTCTTTCAATACTAGTAATGACAATTTTCCGAATTTTAACACCCTCCATACTCTCTAACAGAGAACCGACCCTTCTCCGGCATGTTTCCGGCGTGCCGAAGGCCCAAGGTCAGCGACACATCGCCGGTGGTCCCAAACCTGACCTGGTTCGGCCCTACTGGTGCACCATTTCCAGTGGTCCCAATGCTATTTAGGCACGAATGGTCATCGTCAATGGCCCCACATGGATCAGTGTGTTGGTGGATCGTGGCCATTGGGTTGTGGGCCACCACGGAGTGATCGATGAAGATGCCGTTGGCTTGGTTTTCCGAGAAGAGGTGTCCATTGATTGCGTTGTGTGAGGGGTCGTTTTCTTGTGCATTGATTTCGGATCTTTTGCCTGCTGCTGTGGTCGCTGCTGCTTCTGTTGTCGTCGTTGGTGCTTGTGCTCTTTGGCTGTGGTTGTGGTCGCTTTTGACCTCATCTCCATCTCTCTCCTCTTCTTCGTCTTCTTTGGCCTCTTGTTGGTACATCTCTTCCACCATGGGTTTCCACAACCGGACCCTTGCATTTATGAACCAGTTAGACACCTGAGAAAAACCAAGAAAGAGGGAGAGGGAGAGAGAGAGACACATTAGGCTACTATGATTAGAGGTACTGATGGGATTGATTTGATGGGGGTTGGTTTGAGGACGTGGGTGTGGATAAAATATAGAAAGAAACAAGACTGCGGTTTTGTTAGTATTCTCATTTTCTTTTACTATTTTTGTTACTGTGTTTGACTTGTGTGTAAACTGGCTTTTTCTTTCATTAGGAGACGGGAGAGTGAAAACCAATTGGAATTAGAAGGAAAAGCAAAAAACATCAAGATCCATGTGAAAGAACTTTTTTTTTGTTTTTCTTTTTTTTTTTTTATAAATTTTGGTTTTATCTATTAGTGAAAACATTTGTTTAATTGCAAGTTATCATATTTTTACTACATGAAAGACTCCAGCCCATGTTTTATTTTTCCTATAGCAGGGATTCAAACTAAAATATCCAACCCACACATAAACATTAATGTTCCGAGCCAGCTGTGCAACAACCTATAAGGAGTAAGTAGTAGTTGTTGTTAAGTGGGGATACATGTGGCAAATAGACTGTCCAAGATTTTCATTTACTCCATTTAGCATTTCTAGATATATTTTCATTTTTTTCTCTTAAAACTTGAGGAAATTTTATTCCTTTCCATATCATTTTTAGATGGATTTTCTTGTATTTGACTTAGTTTTGGGTCTTTTTCAAATGGGCTCTGGAAAAGCAACTAAACAACCTCATTAAATGCTTCATTCCAAGAGTTTCTCAAATAGAGAGAACGAGGAGAAATGTTTAAAGTTGATTTGTTAAACGAGTGTGTTGGGTTGTACTTGAAATAGTAAAGCTCTTTTCTTTTGAGATGGGCATGACAGCTTCACTGAAGTAGCTTTTATTTTTATGAAAGAAATAAAGTATTTTTTAGTCAGATTCTCAAGTGAAATGGGTGAGTTTGAAAGAGAGTTTTCATATTCTCCTCCTTTCCTCTTCAACAATTTCTTAATATTTTGTTTTCTTTATCTATTGATAGTATTTTTATCTTCTCCTCCTACATGAAATTTATTTACTTGACTTTATTTCTTCTATGAAACAAGATTTTGCAGTGTGTGATCACTGGATGTTGGGCATCCTGCTGCTACTTCTTATCTAGCTTAGTAGAGATTAAAATCGAACCTAACCATAACAAGGAACTTCAAATGAAATGGTGAGACGAGGAAATTAAATTCCCTAAAAAATACCCCTTGAACAAGTAATTTGTTTTTTCAGTGGAAAAGAGAAATAAGCAGGAAAAAAATTCACTTATAATTACTTATTATATACATTATGATTCTTTATCACATTTAACACCTCATGTTTGCGTTATTTTTAGTAGGTCTTCATCTATTGGGATTGGATTGCCCTATCTTCAATCTCTATCCTTATCATAAGAAAAAAAAAATCAATAATGAATAAATTTTCATTTTTTTTCAAAATATCATGAAGGAAAGATTCTAAAACCTTGAAAAAAAGAAAGAAAGAAAGAACAAAAGCCTGTATTTTCTGCTGTTTGGCTTCGTCCGTAGCGTCTGTCTCAAATAAAGTAGGGAAAGGTTAAAACTTTCTCAAAAAGGTCGGATTCAAGAAAACAAACTCTAGCTGAATTTATTATGTTTTTTCCTTTCGAGGTGCTTCTTTTCTTTACTTTATTTATCTCCTTCTTATTCTTCTCGTTTGCACCAAAAAAAGAGATTATCTTTTTGCATCTCTCTCTTGCTCTCTCTATTTAAGTAACGAAAGACGAACCTGAATTCTCGATAGACCTGTCTGCCGTGCCAACAAATGCTTATCTGCATCACTTGGGTACCTGAGAAAAAGGCATATGATGACATCAGCACTCAACCAAATGGTGTAAAGATCCGAGCTTTATGTATCAGTACATGCACATGAACCATTTTCCCTGGAAGGGCGTGAAAATCTAGACATGGGTCGAAAGCAACAGCAGTGGAAGCTGCATCACTGCTCTCTCTCTCTCCTAATAAAAGCGAAAGAAAAAAGTAGACCTAGTCCATGGTCATGTTAGTCTAATTAACTAACAGGAGAGAGAAAATTCAAATTAACTAACAGGGAACTGCAGCTGCATGCCAACAGAAAAACAAAGCTGAAAGAAACAAGCTTTTCTACAGCTTTTTTGTTATAGGAGACAAGGCCTAAGAGCATTGAATTGCAGATCCTTCAATGCATATAAACTAAAACCCGTTTGTGATAGTCGCAGCGTATAATTCATTATCAGTTAATAAATAGACATGTCCTTCCCAGTGTAGCCTTAATACACTACTTCCTCGCTCTTTCCAATATTTCTGAGTAGAGTGTCCTTTGCATTGTCCACATAGTAGGCTACTGTAGCCTTAAAAGACCAGATCCAACATGAGAGAGAGATGAGTCCTTCAGGTCCTTTTGATAAGAAATGAGAAATCAATGCAAACATCACTTTATTTTATAGTATATTAGAGAGAGAGATCACTTTATTTTATAGTATATTAGAGAGAGAGAGAGAGAGAGAGAGAGAGAGAGAGGAGGAGGAGGCATACGGGTGAAGGAAATGCTCAAAGAGCCAAGCTCTCAAGATATTGACAGAGCGCTCAGGCAAGCCTCTCTGCGGCCTCCATGCTTCTTGCTCCATCATCCCACCCATCTGGTGGAAGGCTCTCTGCTGCCTTAGGCTTTGCTCCAGCAATCGGAGCCTCGGTGTCTCTCCTTTGGTGATCCCCGACGTTCCCGCTGCGTCTTTCTCACCAAGGAGCTCACATGTAAGCTTCAATTGGGCTGCTATAGCATCCTTTAAGCACCGGAAGTGCCTCGACATGGCCTTCTGAGCTAGGGCTGTGTATGGGGTTGCAGCTCCGTAACCCATCACCGAATCGAATGAATTCACTACCATCTGCATTTGCTCGCAGTAATGGTTGTATCTTCTATCCACCTGCAACCCAAATTTCAAAGAAGAAAAAACAGGGTTTTAGCACCCATTATCACCTAAGTAGATTACTCCCATTGAAGATGATATTAGAAAAAAAGATAGAATGGTCATGAAGAAAATGAATGCAACAATAAGAAAAACAGTCTGTTGTTTGATGTGGGTGATGATTAAATAGAGGAAAGTGTAAATTACAGAAGAAAACCCAACCATTAAAATCCTATGAATTACTTAATTAATAAAAGCAAAAGAAATTTATAACGAACAGGTAACCATAAACCTTCATGCATATGTAATCTTGACTCGTTACCATCATTTTGGTTGTTCAACTCCTCTGAGAAAAGAAGAAGAAGAAGAACTTAATTTATTTTTTTTAAATATTTAAGAAGATGATGAAATAGGAAAAAAAACATGAATTTGTTTTCCTGAACAAACAAGAGAAAAACAAGAAAGACCAATTGTCTAGAGATATGATTAAATCTCATCATGGTGATAGAACACATGAATGTTTTGTTAAAAACAAATTTCCATATAGAAGAAGATGATGGTAATATATATATATATAGCTAATCCTAAACAAGAAATGATCACAGGTCTACTGCCTCGATCGAATCTCACCATGCTGCTAGAATCCCATAAAAACGATTCTCTAGCAGTTTCTTCTATAGGCTTATGAAGGCATGGAAAGGTAGAAAAGCTTCTAGGGGGACGTCAAAAACACCACAAGAGAATCAATGTGTGCACGATTGTCAGTCCTCCTTGTTGTAGAATCGTTGTGTGCACAAATATCCTGAAAAATATATTATTTTACTATACCTTTGTGTATGGGTATAATAGCAATCCCTAGGTCAACCTAGAGAGAAATAAATGGTTTCTCCGCAGTTTTTACTATGATGGGTATGATCTCTTGGTGCTGCAGCCTTCCTGCGTATAATAGGGCTTTTGGGCGATCTTTCCAATTAGGGGCGTCATTTCCCATTTGAAACAGTTGGACAGTACCTTAATACCATGCCCACAAGCATCATTTAACCTTCACAAAAACCCGAAGTACACAAAGCATTAACCATATGTGTAAGAAATTATAAGGAATCCATGGCATGATCTCATCCTACTACCAAACATAAGAGCCACATCAACAGCAGCCGGCCGTTTCCTTTCAACATATTTATTAATGAACTTATAAAAAAAAAAATTTAATAGATAGAGGGAGATTAATGAAGGAAGAGGGGGTGTTTTTTTTTTACATGCCTCATCAAGCATGGTTGAGAGCTTGGCCTTTCTTCTCTGATGTTCAAACCTATCAGCAGGTGACAAAGAAGTTGGATCTTTTGAAGCGGAAGAAGACCCACCAACCCCAGCAGCAGCACTTGAGGAAGGAGCGCTTGAATTAGGGTTTGTGTTGGAGCTATGCTTCCCATGTCTAGTACTCTTCAGCTGCCCCCTTCCAACACTGCAAAACTCCTCCAACAGTTGTTGGGCTGGTTTTGCATACTTTGAGTTCCTCAACACATTCACCACACCCAATGACCCAAAACCCACATGAGCTTGGAGGTTGTTGTGAACACCTCCCCCTTGAAAGTGAAGAGGGTGATTCCCTAAATTCTTCAATGGGTATGTTGATGATGATGAAGCAGCTCCTGCTCCTTGATTGTAATAAAAGACACCATCTCCCATTCTCAATTCATCCCCTTTGGCTGCTTCCAATTGCTGTAGAGATGATGACAACGACAGCGAAAGGCCTTGGCTCTCCGGGATGCCGATCTTGTTACTGTTTTCACCACCAGCGCCAGCAGTCCATGTGAATTGAGATGATGGAGGAGGAATGGGGCTGTTTCCGATCACTGTTCCGGCTGATTGCGGTGTGTGGAAAGCATGAAGAGAAGAAGAGGGGTTGGGAAGCAGCATATGGAGGGGTGTGGAAGATGAAGGTTGAGTAGGAGAAGGAGAAGGTGATCTTGGTTGTGGGTTCATGAGGAAAAGTTGCATGGCTGCTGCAGAATCCGCATTCATACCCGAAATCTGATGTTGGGTTATGCTGCTATTTACATGGTTTCCGTCATCTCCACCTCTGCCGATGCGGTCTTTGGCATCATCTAAAGAACCCAAGCTCCCCACCATGCCCGGCCTACTTCCCCCATACCAGTCGCCGACGTTCAGCACCGGCCGGGGGATGCGATAATTCGATGGGATCTGATTCTCCAGAAGGTCAGAAGCCACCCCACTGGCTGGAAAACTAAACATCTCTGACAACATACCGCCGGCTTCATAGCCAGGTAATTCCGATGGCTCCTCCTCTATCGCCACTAGGGGCGATGCTGCCGAATCATACCCTTGCTCCCTCAATCTATCTCGGCGGCTCTGCTGTGCAATATGCTGTGCCGCCGATCTTTCAAACCCATCGGAAAAGCTGAAGATTCCTTGGTGGAAGCTTTGGGACATAGAATTTGCAGAGATAGGAGAGTTGGATGATAGAGTTTTTGCAGTTGGGGTTGGTTGGTTGGGATGGGGGAAGAGATGTTGAGGTGGTTCCGCTACACCCATGTCAGTATAGGTATCGTCTTCTTCATGTCTTCCTTCTCGGCCGCCACGGCCTGTGTCTCCAGCTCCTACCTATCTCCATAATCAAGAATGATGGAGAACACCCATGATCAAAATTTCAGTACTCAGAAACAATAATGAAGAGAAACTGAGAAACAACACAAAAGAATAAAAAAAAAAGAAGAAGAGGAAAACCCAGAAAAAGATAAAGAGTGAAAGAGAGATATAGAAATATGTTTGGAATTGGAAATTCTTTTGTTATTTAAGTGTAGTTGATGCATACCTAGAGTTGCAGTGTTGAAAGGGGTATAAAGCTCTCAGACATCGTTTTCTTTCTGAGCTGTTGAAAGCTTGAGTTCCTTCACCATATCAGTCTGTGTGTCTCTCTTTCTCTCTCCTGTATCTTTCTCTTTCGCTGCCTATCTGACCTTCTTTTGTTGCTGTTGTAGCTCTTGGCAGTCTTCTACAATCGCCTTCTGAAAAGGAAGATGGGAAAAAGAAAAGAGAACAGAGAAGGAAAAAAAAAAATATATGGAGGCCTTAGAAGTGATCTGAAACAAACTAAAGAAAAACAAAGGGTCGCTGTTACTGCCTATTCCTGTTTCATACCCTTCATTTTTTTTTTTTTTTTAATTTGCTGTCCACAACAACTAGAAATATATGTAGATAAATAATTATACTGTAAGTTGAAAATATCTTCCCCTTGTTGACCAAAACACCCCTGAATTATGGTAGGCTTTGTGACCATTAAAGCCAGCAAAAACCAGTCTTTCTATCTGGATTTTTCCTTGATTTGAGTTTATCTGAAGAAAAATCTACCACATGAAGACCAACTTCCCTATGTCCTAGTAAGGACTAAGGACCACCCAAAAGTAGCCAAATGTCTAGATGATAAGATGGATAACAATTACCAGCAACCTACGCCAACATAAAGATGATTAGATGGGTAACAATTACCAGCAACTTACACCAACATGTTCAGCTGTTAGTTGTCACCTGTGGAATTAGCAGCCTCATGGACAAGTGGTTGTCACTTTAATTTAATCCTCTTATTGAGCATATGAGGATCAAATGGGGAATAACAACGTTCTATGTTATATCGAGGTACATCCCAAGAGATATCCATTTGGACACCACTTTGATCGATTTTAAGCACTTTGATGTATTCATCTCCTAGGACGTGCTTGTTTGCGTAATGTACATAGGGTTGTTTGTCTGCAAGAATGATAAGAATTTTTGTGTGGAAGAATATGGGATTTTCCAAATTAATGTTGTCTCCAAAAGAGGAATTCCAAATGCTCATATTGAGTTCAAGTTAGGGGTGCTCATGGGTAGGGCCAGCCCAAGCTCGATCCAGGCTTAGTCTACTTGGCTACGGTTGGATATGTAATTTGAGACTATTTAATATTTGGGTTAGGCTTGGATTAAGTGGTAGAATGTCTAAAGCCCGACATGAATAAGGAATGACTGCTTTAGTGTAACTGACCAACCAATTGCTAGAAAGCTCGAACAACTGGCGAAAAGCCCAATTCGACCTAGTTCAATAGTCTAAATGGATGGGCTCAAACTGACATTTACAGCCCATCTCAGGCTCAAGCTGAGAAAGATATATGCATGTGTTAACATTTTTTTTGTCTGGCTGGGTCTGGATATGCCTCCACCGGGAGCCTCACACCGACTAGCCTCGTGAGCATCCATAAGTCCAACATTCATAAAGTTGGAATTCTAAGTATTAGGAATGCACAAGTGACTTATTTTCACACCAACGTAAAAAATCTATAATACTAACAATTTTCATTAGAAATACCTCCAAACAAATTGATCCAAAAACTTTGCTGAGAAATAAGCCCCACCCGAGGTTTGTTAAAGTGGTAAGGGATGAAGGACTTAAGCTGGAAATGTACATAAATGGACCTTAACTTTTGCGAAGTACTATATTGTTGAGGTGATCGCCACGTTATCCTTTCCAATCTTCTCTTAATTCAATTTTCATTCGAGGTCCGGGCGGGGGGGGGGGGAGGGGGGCGTTATTTAATGATCATTTTCGAATATTTACCTTTTAATTCTTTAGTTTTAGTCACTTATAGAAATACAATTCCATGATACAATTCCATGAAACAAACCACCCCAGTAAATAAAAACATGCCCAAATAAGAGACAATAAAATCATACTCTCTAATTTGAAAGAAGATACTAACAGGGCAAACTGTATAAGAGAATGAGGCCCAACAAATGTAGTCATAAATTATTGAATAAACAATACAATGATGAGTGAGGCTATTTATGCCAATTCCTTCTCTCCTTAAACCCGACGTAAAACAACTGTCTGGAAGGTACATATAGGTCCCTGAGCCAAACAACATCTACAGTTCCCCAGCAGTCAATTTTCAACATCTTGAAAGCTCTGTCGTGGGACCCATTCAAGATGAAAAGCAGGAAATCAATACACAAGATTGGATGATCAAATACATGGGCTTTATGACAATTTATGTACCATTGCTGAATTGATTTCAAATGTACATTTAGAGAAAAGATAACTATCTTCCAATCAGTACGTACTGCTTTCCTTATATAGGAATTCTCACACATCAAGGTGCCATGACATTCAATGGTTTGGATCAGCATTAGTGGACACCGAGCATCAACAGATCATGAATGTAAGGCAGGGGTAGATAAAATGTTTACCTGATTCCAAACACCATATAACTGCACAGTAAAAAGGAAACAATGACACAACTCTACGCCTCTTTTGATAACTAAATACCTCACACCAACCAACCATGTCATAAATGTCACCTAATTTTCCCATTTTGGCCTATCTCTAAGATAGAAGAATGTTGATATTTTTTTTCCCATCGCCATCATTAGTCTTAAATAACCCTGCTTTGTAATGAAAGTTAGAGAAAATTTCTTAGACGTTCTCCATAGTGGTACTTTTTCCTTTCTTTTTTTCACAAAGCATTTTTGGAATGTTGTAATATCACATAAAACTATCTTATTAAAATAGTCAATTGACATATTTTTCTTTGTATTTCAAGGGAGATTAATTTATGCGATATTGCAAAATAGTACAAGTATAGAGAACGTCTGGGGAGTTTTCTCAACTCTTTACTTAATACGGGATTATCCATGACGAATGGTGATAGTATGAAGAAAACTAATCGTGTAAATTTTTAACGTTTTTTATTTTACAAATTAGTTTTAGTTCGTAGTACTATTTTTTGCATGGGAATCTAAAGAAAACTCAGATTTCTAAATAATTTAACAATTTGTTTTGTGACGAAAAAATCCCGAAAATGAGATTTCGAAAAAAGGAAAAAAAAAAGAAAAAAAGAAAACACTGACCATTGAAAATGACCATTTTGCCCTTTTTGTAAAATTGAAAGGAATCAGGTGAGTTACATGTGGGCACGTGCGAGGGGGGGATTGAAGGTGGGTTGCATGCGACGCGAAAGGTACATGCAACTGTCGTTTGGTTGAGAAAGAGAGAGAGAGAGAGAGGAAGTAAGGAGTTAGTTCCCTTCCCATGAATGAAAGGAGCTTTGTATGAAAGGGTGGGTGATGTTACAATTCATCCAAATTTTCCTTCTTCTAATAACTGCTAATATGATTTTAATTAAGAGTCGGTGCACGTGAGACAAAAGTACAAGACCCAAGCCTGTATTGGATTTGGTTCACAACATGAAAATAGACCCAAGACCGTCCAATATTTAGTGGCAATCAATCAGATGGGCCATGGGCCATTATGAATACCCTTGATTATAATGAGTGGTAGGGTGTTTTTCAAAGTTTATATATTGTGAAAGATGAAGATGATGATGATACATGTATTTTGTTTTATGTGATGTGTGTTTTGTCTACGTGAAGTGAAGAGAGGAGCTAGAGAGCAAGAGAGAGAAAGAGAGAGCTTTTTGGTTGGCATTTCTTAAATCACTTGTTTATTACTCATGGAAGAGAGAGAGAGAGACATTATAAAACATTTGGCCCAACTGCAAACCGGATTGATAGGTGACAGCCCAACCTTCCTTCATCTGTCTCTCTTTTCTTTTAGCTGATGTCACGTGAACCTCACACTCTATCACACACAAAACAGGCCAGCTCTCGAGGACCACTGAAATCATACAACTCACTCATGGAAGAGAAGTATCTGTAACCCCCCTTCACGTGCCAAAGTCGGCTGCGCACGTGTCTCTGTGGGCTCTCTTTGCATTGATTTTTATGTTCACGTTTATCCCATCCAAGAGTGGGGGTTCAAAGATTGGGCTTGTGACTTGTGAGGGATGGGGTTCGGGTCAAGCCTATTCAGATTCCAAGCCCAATTTATTCTATGGTGACTTGGGTTGAGCTCAGTGGATAAACCTCAAGCTCAAGCATGTTTCTTTAGCAGAATTCATGTTTGCATGGAGAAGTTGTAAGTTCTTCAAATGTTGTTCCACTCATAGAATTTCCAAATTCTCCTGTCTCTCTCTCACTCTCAGAACTCTCTCTACTGAACAATCTAGAAATGCCAAGGAGTTTGAGATTTGTGAGAGTTCAAAAGTTGTTTGTGACTTTTGAAGTTGTTGGAATATAAAATTCTAGCAAACGAGTGTTGGACTTGAAAATGTCAAGGGGACAACCATTACATTACCATCTTTGAATTTTCAAAAATAATGAATTCTCATCAGGAATTTTTATAAAGAAACATACTCTAAATATTATAAATTACAACTTAAATGATATTTGAGCATGAGTTGGTGCATGTCGAATTTTGATCCTTGTATTGAGCTTTATTTGTCAACTTTATGATTCTATGTTCGAACCATCTTTTGAGAGGAGCCTATCTTAAACCTTGATATTTGTTTGTGTGTGGATGTACCTTTCATTCTTTGCGCTCTCTCTCTTTTGTTTTGGTATTGTGGGAGGAGACTAGGGTTTTGTGAGGAGAAAGATGTGTTTTTTTTTTTTGGGTGGGGGTATAAAGGCTCATGGATAGATAGGATACAACTGTAGGCTAAGAAAAGTTTTCTCCACACTTTTTTTTCTCTCCATCCAATCACTTCTAGGGAATGTTAATGTGGAGCATCTTTAGAAGAAAAAGAAAAATGTTTGGTTTCCAAGGGAAAACGATTTTTTGTTGTTCCAGAGCTGACACTTCTATGATTCTAACTCAAAAATAATTCTATGAAATTTTCCCAGATTGCAAATTCGAATCTAGAGGCATGAAGCCACTTTCTACATTTTCACACAAGAGGTAGAAACATATTTTACCATGAAAATTGTTTTACCTTAAAAAACTAAAGGGTAGAAAATGAGGTCTTTAAATATTTTTACTTTTCAATCAAATAAACTCACTATAAAAATAAAAATAAAAATAAAAAACCTTAAAATTGTTGACCACAAACGCTCCTTTAAAAAAACAAAAGGATAGAAAATGAAGTGTTCAAGCGTTTTACTTTTCAATAAAATAAGGTCAGTATAAGATAAAATTAAAAGTGTTGACCACAAACAGGGCTTTCTGGATTTCCTAAATCTACTCTCTCTCTTCAAACAATTGCAAGAAAGAGACTTCATGTGCAAGTCCCTGTTACTCGCATGTGTGAGTTTGTCATTTTTAAGTATGTATGAATTCCTATTACCTCAAATGTGTTCGATGCCTTGTATATTAGGATGTAAATGGGCCATCGATTCTTCGATTACCCAAAGGTTCCGACCCATTAAAAACCGGGTCTGGATCCTTATTTAGGCCCCGATAAGTAAATGGGTCCGGATCCGGTACCACCTTCGTTTGGACTCGTGGACCCGAGACCCGACAGTATTATCTAAATTTTCAAAAAAATTTCCTAAAAATCATATTTTCTTAATATAAGTTTCTATCTAGACCTGAACCCGTCCCATATATGATTCTGGTTCCAATTCCGGAGTCAAGAAACCGGTTCTTAGTCCATGTCTGGTTCCATATTTTCCTTAACGGTTCCAGTTCTGGGTCCACCACGGACCCGGATCAGAACTGACCCGTTTACAACCCTACTTATATGTGTGAGTTCCTATTACCTTAGCCGGACCAGTTCTTTAGTCAGGATAAAAAAATAAAAAAAATAAAAAGAAGTGCAAGAAAGAGACATTCGAAGTGTCCCTCTTAATGATCTAACCGTCCATCTCATAAATCCTTGATCAATTCGGGATCTCCGTGGTTTACCTCTTTCACCAATACATCAATCAGTCTATGCATCTTTAGTGGAGCCCACTTGGCAATATTTGAAGCTTCTGTGGCCCATTATGACCAACAATGATATTTGATACCAACCTCTATATGTATATGATGCTCTCATCTTATCAGACCGAGGTTAAAGAGGTTCGGAGTGTGATCAGATTGCAATGGAATAAAAGCCCAACCTATTTAATTGGTGGGCCTGTAATCAGGCCATAAGACTGGAGTGTAGGCCCAGGCCCATCTCATTTACAAAGTACACACATGCTTCGTTAAGATTAGTCGTGGGTCAGTCCAGCCCAAGCCCATCCCACATTGAGCTGGATTTTGTTTTTCTAAAGACCCGTGAGATTACCTGGGCTAAATTCTTGTCTCAATTATTATAAGGGCAGACCCGGGCGACTATATTCTTAAGGCCCTTATCAGAACGGACATACTTGACACAAGTATACATTTTGAAAATGGGCTTATTCTGGGCCTGAGTTTCTTGTTAATGGGCTGGGTTTGCAAGCTTTAACCTGGCTCATGGACATCCCTTCACTATCTTAATATGATGATGGACTGAGGTGGGGCCCTAATCATATATATAGAGGCCCACCCAAGACCATTTATAAATTGGGCCAGGCAACAGCCCACGCACATGAAAAAACAGACTCTAAATCCAGCAATGAGCACCGGTGAGATTAGGTAAAGAAGGCCCACAAAAGTGTTAGAAACTCAACTCAACTCAACTCAACTCGCACTGTCTCACTCAAGTTGGTAACTCGAGAGGTCACTGAGTCAAGTCTAACCAAAAACTGGGGTCAGCCCGACCCAGAGCTACTGATACAATGAGCTTCCAAGTCGCGTAGGCTGTTTGATAAATCAGTTTAAAGAACCAATTAAAATTCAACTGCATGATTTGAGTCACGTAGGCTGTTTGATAAATCAGTGGCTCAGGTGCAACCCATTTAGCTATCGAGCCTGGAAAAAATCCGCCTAAAACTAACCCAAGTACGCTCAAATCGGTCAGGTCAGGTCAGGCCACTCCACAAGAACCTAGCCCACTTGCAATTTTGGGATTCTTCATACATTGGGTTAAAATGGTCCAGCATGCTCTGCTCTTAAGCTTCCTTGCCAAAAAAATTGCATCCAATCTATTAAAAGCTACATCCTAAGTTAGGCAAAATAATGCAATGTTTAGGTGGCCAAGATATGAACCGCATGTGATTCTCACAAACACAAACCCAGTAACCAATTCTATTATAATTAAATACATTACATTTCTTGTGTCACCTTCAAGCATCTGTTATCTGTAGATTCCCTAAGAAAACAAACAATCCACATCTCCAACTCCCATATTCCAAGCAAGCCTATTATAACTAGAAAATCTCTCACAGCCATAATATCTTTACATATCAGTTCTTCCATCACTCAACCTGACTTTGTATAATAAAATTCCATCTCCTCCTATCACTCAATCTCTGCTGATGTCATCGCACTCTCCGATGGCTGGAGTAGACTTATTTGCTGTTCTACATATGGCCTTATAAATGTCCTCCTCCACCAAACCTCAAAGGCCCTTTGAAGATTTGGGCAGTTGTCGCCGGTCTTCAAGAAACTGCCCAACCATGAAAGCAGAATGGTCTGCTGGTCGTCCAGTGGAAGTGTCAGAATAGTCCGCCCGATCCCTTCCTCAACCATCTTTCGATCAAACGATCTGCACCCATGCTGCAGCCAGCTGTAGTCGTCGATCAACGGCTGCAGCCATAGCTGCAATAGGTGATGCCGAGTTTCCTTCGGTGGAAGCATCTCACCTCGTCCTATGGCAACAAAGAGCCTTGCTGTCACACAGCTAACCAAGTGGCGGGATACCATTGGCAGCTTCGAATGTAGTGTCACCAGCTCATGCTGACTAGCCCACATAGCAGCAAACTCGTCTGCCACCTGCCTGTCCAATAGAATTTCCGCCAACCATAGGAGATTATCAGCTTCTAGAGTTATCTGTCTTACCACAGGGCCTTTGCTGTCCATAGACTTCTCAGTGAACCCGGGTTCTGCTGCTTGCCTAAAAAGAAGCAACAGAGAATGTAAGCAGTTTCGGCAAGAATTGTATATATTGTTGTTACAGATATCAACACCACCATTGATCAAGCGATTGTTCTCTCTTAGAAGCTTCAATACCAAGGACTTCATCTCACGTCGACCTTTCTCCTCATTGCTTTTAAGAACCATCTCCATTATCTTGGTGAGTGTATCATGGGGAGGGCTTGAGATGTCAGAAGAAATCCGTTTTAATACTGGGGCAACCCCATTACTCCCATTTCGAAGACGGAGGACTGAAGACACCACCTTCTCTTCTTCTTCTTCAACCCAAGGAACTGCTTCCAAGAAATCCAAACACGATTGGATACATGTACCGAAGCCAAGTGATTCTGCAACCTGTAAAACATTTCACAACACAAATCTTGTAAAGGGTGTATAGGTATTTCAGTGGTTTGAATGTTGACAGGAACAAGAGTTACTAAAATGAAAAAATATTTGTTATTATGTGATCAGATTTGCTCTAAGACCTTGAGGTTCAACGAGAGAAAAGACATTGCCACGGACTAGCAGGATAAGGAGGGAAACCCCAAAAAATTTAGTCCTATTTTCTACAAAGAAAAAGCAACTTAATTTGATTTAAAAGATAATATTTAATAAATAACTATATAAAAAAACTGTCTAATAGGGCTATGGACTGCAAGTAAACAATTAAACAATTTTGAGTAGGAGAAGGGAACATTGTGGCAAAAAAGGATCATGAGAAAAATATGGGATTCAGAAGATAAAGATATTTGGGTTTGGAAGTCTATTTTGACATATGAAGATAGGTTATATGGAGTGAGAAAAAACATTTGTGCGAGAGATGTTAACGTGGGTTCTGGATGAGAGACTATAGGAGAAGTAGATTAGATAGGGGATATCCTTCTAAAGTTAAGATACCCTATGCTGTTTAGAGCCTCAGTCAATGTCATAAAATCTTAGGGGAAGTATGGTGATATATGATTAAAAATTTACAAGGTGAATACATGAGAGAGAGAGAGAGAGAGTCTTTTTGAACAATTTGGACATTAGTCTGAAAATATGGCATTTCATTGGACCATTCGATTAGGTCCTTCAAAGTTCTCACTTTAGAATGATTGTAGAGATTTTCCAATGAAAATATGGCATTTCATTGGACTTTTCAATTAGATCCTTCAAAGTTCTCACTTTAGAATGATTGTAGAGATTTTCCAATGAAATTATGGCATTTCATTGGACTTTTCGATTAGGTCCTTTAAAAGTTCTCACTTTAGAATGATTGTAGAGATTTTCCACATGCATAATATAGAGAGGTTAAGCTATTCCACTCACAAGTGGATGTGATTCTTCAGATGGTCACATGAGTTGTATCTAACAAGATCTTCATAGTAAACCATCTTTAGGATTATGATTAATTCATTCTGAATTGCAGCCTTTGCAAGAGGGAGAATGAGTTCGTACACCAATCAAAATAAGTTCCACCATGGATTTATGCATCAAATAGTGTTTCTTAGACTGAATAAGCTATTTTAGTGAAGAGAGAAAATATAATGTAAATTCATTCTGGCAATCAGGTGTCCCATTCTGACAAAAAATAATAATCTAGATCGCTAAGGTAAGATTGGTAAAGTGGGAAATGGTAAGCAACTTCAAGGCATTGCCAAGATAACATGAGGAAATGGGAGGCAATGATGGTGGGAGGACACAAAGCAATACCACCAACACTACCAAGCAGTCATTGGAAACTGCATGTGGATGGGGCTTCTAAAAGGAAATCGGGTCAGCAAGAAATAGGGGTGATAATCTAGAACAAAAGAGATTAATTCAGTGTATAAGTAATGATACTCAAAAGTACCAATTCCAGTTTCTGCTGAATCTGATACGTAGTACCAACCCTAATTGAAGCTTTCTTGTTTCAGCATACCCCATAAATACCTTATTGAAATATATGTCATAGAATATTGTAAATCTAATACATGTATTAATATTGTATCTTATTGAGAGAATAGAAATGTGATGCATATAAAGGAGATGAGGGTCTCTTATGTAAACAATCAAAGAGAGTGAAAAAGAGACTTCCTAGTCTGTTTCTTTCTCTTTGCTTTTGTAAAGGTATCAATCAGAGCAATGTCCTAAAAGTCATCTCTCCATTCTGACCTTGTGAAGAATCATCTCTCAGCTGCTCCATATATGCATTTTCATGCATTCACTTACAGTAAACTCCATCTCCTTCGTTTGAGTCTTCAACCACATTAACCCACTTGAAATGCCGTTCGCAATTGCTCTGTACATTGGCTCTAGCCAATTCTAGCTGCCAGATTATGTTTCTTACTTTTCTAAATCATTGGTGTTTCTCTGTTGAACACAGAGAGTCCTAGATGTGTTAGTCAAGGCTACTCTGTTAACCTTAAAAGATCAACATACTCCAATTGGATCTACAGTAATTAGGGCAGCTCTAAATAACACAAGTTAAATCTCATTGTAAATGCATACTTGACTCCATGAGGAAGATCGGCTTGCGCAAATCGCTAGGTCGAGCAGCTGCCTCTAATTGAGGATTTGCTACACTCCCCAACTTCTTCCTTACATGATATCGATGGGGCAATCAGAGTATTGGTGTAGAGAGGAGAAATAACCCCTAATCCCTATATATTGGATTTACTTTAACCATTCCCTTCCCATCATGGAATGTTTATTTATTGGGTCTAGGAAACATTCATGCATATAGCTAATCAGGGTTCTACTTTAATTAGAACTTTCCCTTAAGCCAAAGATGTCTTCATGAGATATACGTTAGTGATATAGGAAAGGAAACCTTGGTCATCCAAGGTTGGCCCCATTCCTAGGCATGTGGTCATGTGGGCCACACTCCCAGAAATTCCAAAATGTTCTATTTGGATCAACACTCGAGGTGATCTCTCTCAAACTCGCTAGATTGTTCGATCTAGGATTCCACCCCACTCTTTTAGGGTTCCAGAGAGTCTCCTTGTTGGTTCGTTCACTCCACAGGATTCTCCACATCTCCGACTAGAATTGGGGTTATTAAGCCACACACTAGAGTTGGATCTTAACCAAAGCCCTCTAGGGATTAGGATTGTGGTTATGGATGAACCACATGGACTCTAACAACAATACCCAGTAGCAAAGCTTCTTTAAGATGGACCACCTCAATCCGTATCTGAATAACCTTCCACATCAAAAGTACTACTTGATTTACAAATAAGTTCTTGACCTGAAGTTAATTTATTGTTCTGCAAGATTCAGATCTTGCCTCTATCCAAGTCTTAGCCACCATATATTTTTTTTCTTCTTTTTCTAATCACCAAGTTTCCTCCAATTAACACCTGATACCTACAGTGAACCTTCTATAAGATGAAAAACCATCAATCATCATTTGAATTACCTTCAGCATCAAAATTACCACTCAATTACAAACAACTACAAAATGATCAAACTGACACTTCTTTAATCCATATGCCAAAACTACTTTGTTCCAATTGTCATTTTGATGAACCTGGGAAATGTTTCGTGCCATAGATCAATTTCTTTAATTGTCACACCCTTTGACTCCCATCGAGCGACAAATGGTGATGGTTACCCAATTCATACTTCTTGTAGCCCGTGATGGTTTGGGTTCATACTTCTTGTAGCCCATCATGGAGGAAAGTATTCTTAATATCATTGATATTATGCAACAAAGTCCAATTCCAGATTCTTGCAATAGATATAAAAGTTCAAACAGAATTCAGCCAAGCAACTGGAGGAAACAAAAAACATAGACAGTCAACACCAAAATTCTGAGCTCCATATATTTTTAGCCTTCTAAATATGATGAGATATAAGTTCCAGACCTTCACGATCAATACCACTCTTTGTTTTTTTTTTTTTTTTTTGGTCGGTAATCCAGACCCTCATGACCAATCTCACTCTTAGCCTTCTAAATATGAGATATAAGTTCCCTGTTGCAAGTTTACTTTTCCAGACACCAAGAAACCAACATAAGCTCCAATATGGGAATTGACAGTTATCATATAGAGTTCCAGTTGTCCCATCTACAAAAAACGATTCTAACATGATTCCTTTCATCAGTGAAGATCTAATTCTTTGGTGATAATATGATAAGTTTCATTCTTCTAGCCCTTACTTTTGTAGACTTGACACTGCACTCAAAATCGTAGAATTTTCATTGTCTTCCCATGCTAACAGCCCACCTAGGGTCAATCCAACCCATCACACACCTCCCTGGGTAAGGCACACACCCAAATTTGATCAGACATATTCACTGTTGATCAAGTTTTATGGACCCCTAAATATATGGTTGTCATCATTTGATCAGGCTCAAACTTTTAGCCATTCCCATCCACTCTCTCTAATTTATGAAAGCACTAAACAAAAGAGACATTCAAGTTGGTAAAGCATAGAAAACTGAATGAAACAAAAACAATAGTAGGATATCTTTTTCATGTGAAAAAGAGGTCCAAGTGAAAAGATCCCAAAGCACGTTAAAGCAGATGGAAGAAGTGAGAAATAGCTATCAATCACACCATTCAAAAAAAAAAAAAAAAAAAAGCTATCAATCAAGTGAGAAGATAGTCCCAATAATGCCGGTGCATGTGATATTTATTCTTGGTACCACAAACACTACCTACAATCACAGAGTTGGAAGAAATTCAAACTAAAGCCAAATTCAGATTAGTCAAGTAACAAAAAGAAAATACCAAATAATACATTTAAGGAAGCTCAAATAAATATTAGTCAGTCTACAAACACAACAAAATAATTAATTAATAACTACTCTTGAAAGTTGATTATTTGCATTCGCAACTAAATATATTCAAGGAGTAATCTGAACTCAACCCATATATGCAAGGAGCCAATTAAGAATTTGTTACATTTAAAATACCTTGAGAATACGGAGAACACGTGAAACACTTTGCTTGATCAACCTCTGCTTCACTTCTTTGCAATACATCAACCCTACAGTCTCAACATAGACCTCTACATCCTCACACTCCCCAACTTCAACACAGGATGCAGGAGACTGTTGAGAAAGCTTTTCAGCAAAATAACTGCTATGCTCCACAAGGATATTCCTGTGCACACTCATCTTCACACAAAACCCCTGCTTTCCAGATAAAACTACCTTCAAGTCACTGGTTTCAGGCTCGCCAAACTCGATAGCTACTTTCCGCGGGAAATTCTCAGCACTGTGTTTTGGAGGTCTCTCCCCAGTCATGGATGTGCCGAAACTAGCAGGCTCAGAATTTAAACATCTTTGATCATCAGATAAAACTCTAGATCGTGACGGGGTACAAAGTGGCTTTCTCTCAGGTAGGTGGTTTTGCTGCTTTGGGACAGGTGCTCTGTGGGGTGGAAGAGAAGGTCTCTGTCTGTTTTGGTGTTCTTGATGGGCTTTGAGAGTTTTTTGAAATACTACAGGGGAAGGGCAGCACCAGAACCCTTCTGGTGTTACAGCAATAGGTACATTTCGAATCTTTGTGTGACCTTGTTCAACCCTTCTAACTCTAAAATCAGCCATTGTTCAGGAAATCAAGAAGAACAACTTTAAAAAAAATATGTAAATCTCACCAACCACAACTTAGATTTCCCTATAAAAAAAAAAGGCCTAGAAGCTCCACTCTCAAAACCAGCGATGTCAAACTTCAAACAGCTATCTATTACTCTGAAATCATGAACTGGGTGACTTACAATTGTGAACAAAACCAAAATCTCAGCAAGAAAAACTCCAGATTTCGCAGCTAACTTGGTGATTCCAACTTGAGATTGTCTATTTGCAATAGACAGAACCAAGATCATATATTGCAGAAAAGATGGCAAAGTGAAACGAAAGAGCTTGAAGAATCCGATCCTCCTACTCTTTATTTGGAACCATTAACTGGGTCTACCTAAAAACTCAATAAAAATGCTCTCAACATCCAAAAGCAACTTACTCTCTGTCTCTCTCTTGCTGCTGCCATGAAAAAAGAACCAAACTTGGGGCGGCTCTTCTTTTTGTTTTGAACAAAGAAAATGCTGCAGTTTCAGTTCCACTAAATGGGTCTTTCCGGATTTTCCGGAAGACGCATTCAAAACCAAAATTACAGAAGAAAAAATTTTTGCCAACCACCTTCTCTTTGCAACCATGAAATATCATCAGAAGCATCAAAACTGCTTCAATCAAGAAAAGGGTTCTCTGCAACTCCAATGAAAACCCATCTCTTCTGATTTTCTTTCTTTGTCCAAAGATATTTTATAATGATACGTAAAGCTTTGATGTCAAGCATCAAGGTAACCGAATGAAGGCACTTACAGAGGTTATGATTGCTGTTGTAGAGCTCTTTTGCCTTTTATTTTTCTCTGGGGTGAGAGAAAAGCAGAAAGGAGGAATCAGTTTTGGACATTCTTTCTTTAACTTTACTAGTTGTAGATGTTTTTGCTTTAATGGGTGAGGTCTGATGCATCTCTCTCTCTCTCTCTTATAGTTCTCTCTTATAGTTCTTTTTATTTTCTACCGTTAGATGGGACTGAAATTGAAAAGGAAGATTTTACATATAAGCAACCTGTGTTTATGAAAAGTATGGATCACCACTTCTTTCTGTTTTTACAACTAGCATGTCAAATTAATTAAAAGCTCTCAGGTCACAGTCAAAGACCATATTTTGAACAGTCGATGAAATCCAATCAGTTTTAATGTAGAAGGATGAAAAAATTTTAACATCTAACCTGATTTACATGAAATTGATTGCATTGATCTTAGAAGAAGTTTAATTGATTTGGTGCTAGTCACGCCTATAAAAGGGCTTTAGGTCCGTTGAGTACAAGATATGCAGTTGTGCATAAAGGCTAGTCCTGATCTTAGATATAGATACATGAAATGTAGCCTTAATTTTATATGAGGCCTTTTTAAAATCGTACCCCATGATTGGATTAAAATCTCATGAGCCAAATTGGACGGTGGGCCCAGGTTGTTACAGGAATTGATTAATGATAGAGATGGCTCACCAAATTTTTGAATAAATAGAGCGATTATTTGTAAGCTTCATCACAAATATCGATGATATTTCGAAAATATTTTAATACATGGCCCCACAAATATCGATGATATTTCGAAAATGTTCTAATTTCTAAAGGTGTGTACGATGTTGCAGTTTCTAAATGTGGGTCCCATATTTGCATTCACAAAGAGGTGGCCCCACATTATAATTCCTACAAAGTGGGCCCATATTGTAAATCCTATGAATATGGGCCCCATGTTTTAATTTTAAAAGGTGGGTACCATGTTATAATATTACAGGTAGGTCCTATATACGAAAATAATAGAGTGCCGCAAATAATAAAAGGTGGGTCCCACATTGTAAATCCTATCATTCTTTTGTTTTTGATCTTTGGAGCAAAACTTTTATAATGTTACTAAATAAGTTGTGTAAAAAAATTTCTTAACAAAATAATTTAATATAATGTTGTCAAACAAGTTTTAAAGAATATAGTCTCGACACAACCCGATCGCAGTATAAACTAATCTGAGTACAAAATTAAAAACAACACATAAACATTGCCTAACAGACTCTAAATTTCCTGACATGAGTGACAATGTTTGTAAAGCTCTAAAGGAGATGGTTATTTATAATTTGAAAAGTTTTGAAATCTGTGTCTTTCTTGAAGTAAGGTAAAGACTTAAAAACCTTATTTCTAAATTTTCCATAAACTAGTATGCATTCTTCTACCTATATAGATGAGGAAAATATTTGTAATAGAAATGCACCGAGCCATCAGACTCTGATTAGGTTGTAGGATCTGAGCTGAGCCCATTTGCTGAAAAAGAAAACACAAACAAAAGACCAGGTTGGCCAGTAGAACTGGTCCGAAGAGACGACCCAGCTGAAGATTAGTGAGAGTGAGTTATGAGACTCTTTAAGATTTGATTGAGGTAACTCACCTGGGCCGAGTTTACTCGATAAAGTGAGTGGGTCCCAATTTGATCCGTTGTAGCAATTTTTGTCTCCATGATGGTGTAGTCAAACACTAACAATCTGACATGTGAATATCAGTCAAACCTCTAAAACGAAATTCTGATAAAGTTAATCAAACCTCATCTGAATCAACCAAGTTGAGTCAGATCGGATGTAAAACTACAACCAAGTGAAAACTAAATCCTCAACTGAGTTTGGGATTTCTTCTGTTCCAACCCAGTATAGGCTGTCAAGGATTCGAACCTGGGTACTTCACCTCTTCCTGCTTTTCCTTTTTCATTTGTGCCGACTCTCTTTCCGCTTATATGAGTTTTTTTCTCACTTAAATGGGCTGCTTTTCTATGTGTGTATGAGGCGCTCTCTCTCGGGTCCAGCCCTTTTGGTTGGGGTAAAAAAATAAAATAAAAAAAAGCTGAATTTGGGATTTTAGGCCTCTAGGGAGTTGACATGGTCACGACTAGGAACATTTTTTTTCTTTTTTAACTAATGCCCCCGATCGATCAAGACTTGGTCAACTTGACTTGGCAGCTTTATGGGCCCAAAATTAGCTTCTAAGTGTATGTACTGGCTTGAAACTTACAAAGACTAAGTTGTGAAGAATAATCTAGACACCCTACTGGTTCCAACTTCCAAATGGAGTTGATATGACTAGTCCGAATAATTTTGTGCGTACTGAGGTCATAATCATTGCGTAAAGCCACAAATGCTAAGGATATCTCAATGATCCAAACTAATAAGGACATGTTTCTCTACTGAATTCCATGAAATTTTTATCTGCAGAATCTTGAAATTCTAAGATACCATGGAATTCCTGAATGGACTACCCATCTATCAACAATATGTCTTCAGCTAGGATGGAAGATAAGTTGTCGATCCAAACTCTCTGACAAGAGTATGAGCTCAATCCAAACTCTCCTCTATTGGAGTGGATTAAAACTTTAAGAGGGAGATTAATTTTTTATTACTAATCAACTGCTTAATCCAAATTGGGCCCCGTGGAAGGCGGGCCATGCAATTTCCAACACACCCAACCAGCCCATAATAGCCTATAATGGACAGTGGTGAGTGGAGGGTGGCCAGCTATTGAGCAACAGCCCAAGAGAGAGGATAAAGGATGATATGAACACTTGGTGAGGTAGTGATCAGGTCCACCATAGTTTAGGCCACAGAGGAACAAACTACTTTTCCTCACATACGTCCTAGTGAGTCCTATTCTAGAATTTGGGTGGAAGCCATGGTCTGGTCCTTTTCCTTTTTCTCCTTTTCAGCACTCTGCCCAATTCATGCTGGCTCCACCTCCTTATCATTAGAGGACAGGATGCTTTTCTGTCTCCACAGAGTATCTTCTTTATTGCACTCAACCCAAAACAGGGGTAGGCCTGATGGTTCATTTGCTTGGGTCAACTCAAAAATGAGTAAAAAAAAAAAATGAATATTAGGTTAGGATTGTATCATTATAGCTAATATATACTTTTTTTTCTTTTTTTCTTTTTTTTTTTTTTGTGTAATCTTACTTGGGCTTGACCAAGTCAAGGTTGAGTCATGGCAAAGTCAAAGTCGATTCATACAGTGGTGGATTCAGGAATTTTGTTTGATGGGGATCAACCCAAATATATACCTAAGTTTCAAGAGCAAATAAAAAATTTTCGCAAGTAGGTTTTATTGGGGAATCCAAAATTTCCATGTGAGTTTTATAACTAGACCACTCATTTTCATATGTACTTTTGAAGTGAAATGAGGTCTGACAGGGGCAATTGCCCCCATAAGGATACATGTAGGTCTGCCCTAGAGTCGGGTGAGTCTTGGTCGAGTCATATCTGCAAGCTACTTTTTTTTTTTTTTTTTCCTGTTGTTCCCTTGGAATCTCCAACTTTACCCCAAGCAGACGTAGATCAAACCTCCTTAGATATATTTAAAACTTGAGACAAGGCTTTTGATTATTTAAACAGTAGGAACAACAGCAAAGTCAGAGCTAAAGAAATGGAAAATCCTTTCCCAACAACCTTAACTAGGAAACTGTTTGTTTTCTTCACAGCGCATATCTTTTCAAAACAAAGTGCACATGTGTGCTTGTGTGTGGATAGATAGGCCCAAAATCAGATAGCTCAAAATTGGATTACTTAATTAATGCCGAAATGATTGTAAAACTGATCATAAAATCAGGTCATGGGTCCAGTTCCATCATGAAAACAATAAGTTTAGTATCACAAATAAAATAAAATGGTTGGAAAAGCACTAAAACAGGAACGGCAACCATATAATTAGGATCAATACTGGTTCGTTTGTGTTTCTCTTTCCAATTTTAGACTTAAATTATTATTGTGTTTTTTTAAGCATATATTGAATATTTATGTTTAAGAAATTACATTAAGTCCCATTACCTTGCAAAGTAGACACTAATAAATATGAATATAATCTTGCTTAGTAATTATATATATGATGGGCATTATTTAGCGTCTTTTCAGTGGAGTCCACTTGGATTCATGAAATGTTTGGATGTCAACAAGGGAAATACAAGATACCAAGATGATTAAATAATTCTAAATTTTAGTTTTAATTTCTCAAAGTTTTTTTTTTTTTTCAGTAGAGAATTTCTCAAAGTTAACAACGATAGGCCATGTAAATTTGTTATAACAAAATCCAACAATAATTAATGTCTGGAATAAAGTGAAATCAAAACCAATGCCAATTGAAGAGGGTCCAATGTAGTAAAAGGATTGGATTGAATTAAAGTGAGCCCAATTATGAATACTCTTGGATGGTAGAAAAGTTGATTATCAAGAGAGTTCCACAGCATATAATAGTAAATAGCATATATATGTCAAGTGAATACCTTGATAAACCTAGATTTGAACCTAAAACAAAATTTAAAGTGGTTAATTTTGTGTGGCCACACCCGACATATTTAAGAGCCTCATAATTTGAAGGGCCGAAACTTCTTAGGAGAATGACAAGTGTTGGTAATTTCTAATGCTAGTGGAATGTGATGGCTTGAGAACATTTGAAATTACTCTGTTTGAATGTTAGAGTCAGGAAAACCAACATCCAAAAGCCTTTTTTTTTCCTAACTTTGCAGTCATAATTCAGCTTGCTAAATGCTAAAATGTGTATTTTAGCATTTTTGGATACCTAGGGGAGTATTCATGATCATTCTGACTTCTTGGAATTCCTCTAACCAACAAGTCAGCGAGTTGGGTTGTCCTTAGAACACCCATTTTCACTTCTCCATCTGTGGGTAGTAGCGTCACTAGCGCGTAGTTAATGTTTGTACGCATTTGAGCTCCATACACAGCTGATCGATCAATCAATCACCCTCTCTCTCTCTCTCTCTCTCCCTCTCTCTCCAGTATGTGGTCTTATTGAGGCTCCTGTCCTCTCTCTCTCCACTATGTGGTCTTATTGAGGCTCCTGTCCTGTAACCAGAAAAGGAGGGCACTGAGACATCAGTTCCAAATTACAGGACCATAGAATCAGTGCGTGCGTGCATTATTATTGAAGCAACGCACGAGAGCGAAACCACTGTTTCCATTTCATTTATTGCACTTGCGATGTACTATCATGTGATTCATATCACAGATTTTCACCATAGTAACAGTGGACATGTAAAAAATTACCACCAAACATGATGTAAATTATTAAGGCATGGATCCCTGTTTGGACCAATCAGGAAAGACACATGTGAGGAAATGCTTTTTTTATTTATTGTAGGAGATGATTCGACATCCTCCCCATATTTGGTCCAAAGAGGGAATCTGATTCCAAAATATAAATGTTGCTAAACAAACGTACTTCTATTTTTCGTACTTAAGTAGTTACCATAGCACCATAACAACAAGAGCCCTGCTACACGGCCCGACTGGGGACCGAATTCGGGCCCGGTCACCCAGGTCGGGCGGGGTGGACTTTTCCTAACAACAATGGACAATTGTAGGTGGGGCTTATCAATCCCACAACATAAAAGGGTTATACATTGCTGAAAATCTTAACACAGGCATTGATTTTAAGGTATTTGCTGCTTTTATGTTTAATGATTATTTTCATTTTATTTGATTGGACCACTAATTACAATCGATGAGACTGGTTTTTCATATATATTAGTGCAGCAAGCGATGAGATCACGAATAACCCAGATTTGATTTCATTGAAAAACAGATATCTGAGGTTTATAGTGCAAAAGAAGGCAATTTGAATGTCAACTGAGGGGCTGTTTTTTCTGTTATCCAAAGCATTTGATTCAAAAGATCCATCATGGGCCATTATCTTGAGTTCAGCAAAGAAATGGGCTAATTTCAGGTCCTACAATGATGGACCCATTATCAGGTAGAGGTTTGAGCCTAGCCCTTTGTTTATCATATTTTGAAAACACCCAAATTGGTGCCAACAGTTTTACTTGAAGTTAGTGCCATTTGGTAAGTAAATTCGATTTAATTTAAAAACTAATCAAAAGAGATGTTTGAGTACTTTAGACTGTGTAGGAATTGATGAGCAACAATGGAGAAGAGAAACCAATCAGACATCAATGTCTAAGCAATAAGACAACCTCTTTTTTTCACAAGTTCCCTCATATAAATTAAAACATATGATAAGTTTGCTACTTTTACCTTTTCAATTGAATCATACATATTATGCATCTTATTGCTAAATAATTTATTTGTAAAATATTCTCATCAAAGCAGCTCTATTTCAAAGAAGTTGAGTTTCCAAATAAGCCCTAAACTGTGAGCTAGAGATACCGCAAACAACCTTTGCTTGACTAGTAACTATTCAAAGAACACTGGCAGAAAAATTGGATGAGGATACTAATGTTGGGACAGATTGACAATTTGGTTTGGGTTCAGACATGTTGGGTATCAAATCCATTTACCCCAAACCTTGCTTGAAAGTTGGGGATTGGACTGCATCCTTTTAAATGCATGGACATAAAGAATCAAAGTAGACAGAGCTGATTGAAGGTTGGCACATATGGCTGTAGGTTTCCTGGAGAAGCTTTAAAGGGGGAGTGAGTGGGGGGGTGGGGGGCCATTGAAGGCAGGCATGTTCTCTTGAACAAAAGCATGTGCTGTATGGGCAGGGTGACTAGAACCGACATTTAATTTTCTCTTCTTTCCACAATGAAATGATGCATTCCTGTCTATTTCAACTACAAAGGGTAAAAATAGACAAAATAAAGCATATAGCACTAATTTCGAATACCATCTTTTGACCTCCTTTGCACTACTATTTCAAGCTCTTGGGATAAGGAGCATGGCTTCAATAATGGAAGTATCAAATGATTCTTCCATGGGCAAATCACATACATCCATTCCGGTTTTTGGTGCAAATGCATTATTTTTACTGAAAGGGGAAAAATTGAAAAATCTCAATTTCATATGGAAGGGGTAGAAATGCATGATTCCTCTCTCTAGAGGAAACAAAAATCCAAAAAACATGGAATCTTCTTATTACATAAACAAGCCTTTTAAGGGCTTTAAGGGCCCATTTGCTTTCATGAAATCAAATGCAAATGAATACTTGGTCAAACGGGCTCCAATAATGAATTATTAAAGAGGTGACGGGTGATTATAATAGCGAACCTAAGATCTTCATTTAAGCAGGGTGGATGATGGTCATAATGTTACATTCTTCGTTATTTTATCATTTGAGGGGGCGTGGCATTTTGATGGCGCATGGGCTGTTTGGACCTGATTCTTGATTGAATTTAAAAAGAGGCTCAACACTTTTTTGCGGTCTGAAGAAGGCGAATATCCCCAAAACCCTATATGTATAGGTCCGCCACTAAAGGTGAAGGAAAGAAAGTAAAGATGTCGATGCACCTTGACTTTCATAGGATTTTGTATTGGAAGGGTGATTGCTGGATTTTTATATATCATATCTCCTTGATTAATTTTGAATTGAGGAAGCGATTATTTGATGGCTATTTCTTTTAGATATTCACCTTTATTTTATTTTTTTGTTGTAACTAATTTTAGAAATACACAAGTCTTGTAATACCTAGGAAGTCAATTATATGAAACAAGTGGGCACTAAATGTTGTTAAACAAGAAACTATGAAAGAAAGACCAGTCTGTGGTGTAGCACTTTTATCAAGGAGGAAGGTGGAGCTTAAGATTTTACCTGGTTTTTTATTTTTTAGACTGTAACAAAGAAATTTCATTAAAATAGATAAAAGATACAAAGAGAAATAAGTAGAAGAGTGAGAAGGTACAAAAGAGATGTACCCCCACTCACCCCACCATTACATGACAATCCCCTCCAATGGGGTAGATCTCTTAATCTCATGTTTTGCAAGAGCATTTGCCATAAAGTTAGCTGATTTGGACTCATAACAAAATGCAACATTAATGAAAGATGATAGAGCACGGATTTCGTTGAAGAGGAATTGAAATTTCAAGGGATTTACCTTCCGGTTAGACACCAATGAAACTGCATTAGAAGAGTCACTCTCCACAATAAGGCTTTTATGAAAATATCTTGAGAAACACCGAATAACTTTCAAGATAGGTCACACCCCCACTTTATTAGAATCACAAATACCTACTTTCTTAGAGAACATAAATAAGACGTCCCCTTTGTTGTTGCGAAGCACCCCTCCAATGCCCACAGGTCCTCGCTTTCCCCTTGCATCTCCGTCAATATTTTTACCTAGTTTGAAAATTGAAGGAAAAAACAATATATTAATCTCTTGCTTACTCAAGCAATGGAATCTATATCATTCAACACAACAATTTAAATCAACCAGTGGCCCACCTTAAATACATAGCTCTCAAAATAACAATATCCATACAGAGGTTGGACCTAATTTTTAATTAATCGGAATAGGGCTCATTGTCAACTTTAGATGAGCAATCTGTGTACAACATATTATTCGTTATGTGTTATATGTGAAACATACGAGTCAGGTGGGAGGTAGCTCAGTTGGCCTAGGACTACGGTTTGCACCCGGAGGTTGTGGGTTCGAAACTGCTCTACCACACTGGGGCCACAGGGGAATTTTACCCGGCTTTCTCTCCTGGGCCCGTAGGGATTATTCTGGCCTAAAGGGCTGGGAACCCTACGTTATCAAAAAAAAAAAAAAAAAGGTGGGACTTCAGTTAAAAGTGAAATTTGAATTTAGGAAAGTGCACCTTGCTCATTGATTTAAAGGGGTTCATAAAGGAAGATTCAAATTTAAGAAAGTGAACTTGTTCATTGATTTAAAAAGATTCAAATTCCTAACAGCCAACATCACAAAGGAGATGCATGGACCTAATTCTACTTACCAAAAGTAGAGAGAAATGCCAGCTTCAGGGCATACTAACCATGAGTCATGACATGATTGGAAATGGGACAAAGGTATGGAGGTTTAGATGGAGAGTTTTAGTTTTAAAAAAGGGGTTTGCTACATTAGCTAGTTCACACCTCATATGTTATTCAACTCTCATGAACATGACAATGAAAGTACCATTGTTGCACTAGCAGGATCTATTTAATGAAGTACTCCCTAATTAAAGTATGGTGTTCACCAGTTCACATGCTATTTAATTATTGTGCAAAAAAACACAGCCTGGATCCGTAGTAATGGCCAGAGTTAGAAAGCTGAGCCTGAACATGGCCCATACACCTAAGATAGAGCTCACATCCACCCCAGAATGGCCTGAGCCCTGGTAGGTCATGGTCTGGCTGATCCATGAGCCCCCCTACCCAGAAGCTATAGCCATTTTTTTTTTTCTCGACTGTTGCCCACCCCGCCGGCATCAGAAGCTCCTAAAAGCGTTGACTTCCGCTTTCCAGTTTCTTACAACAGTTGCATTCATATTCCATCCCTCAAATGCTATTGCATCTTAGCAAGAAAAAAAATGGCAGTCACCCCAGATGGGTCTCTTGTATTCTCTTCATGTTCCCTATTCATGGCCTCTCTCTTTGCTTATTCTGCATCAGTTCAGTTTAATGACCCAGGTATATATATATTCTCTCATATCCCATTCTTTTTCATTTTGATCTCCCACACCCAAATCTCTTAATTTTATTTCCTTTTTTTTTCTTTTTCTTTTTTCAGATTGGTATTTCTGGTTTCCACTCTATGCTTCAGCTTCTGCTGTTAATCTTCTGGGCAGCTGTTTCATATTCAAACCCAGAAATCAAATAGCCAAGTTTGCACTTGGTGTTGGGGTGTTTTTGTTTTTGAAGGTTGTGAAGGAAGGGTATGTGTGTGGATTAGCTGAGTTATGGTCCCTGGATTTGAGCCAAAGAGTGGCAAGAGAAAAGATGGGAAGCGGGCTTGTTGTGATTTCAATGGTCCTTCAGTTGAAACATTCTTCAGCTCCAAATGATCCCACGAGAAGGAAGAGAGACAAGTTTGGAAGTTGTGTGGCATTGGGTAAGAAACAGTCATTGTATTTCTTTCCTCTATTTATGGGAAATTCTAAAGACAATAGAAGTGGATGGTGAGGATCATACCATCCAATAGAAGTGATTGTTTCTAAAGATGCAACAAGTGGGTCCAAGAGCACCGACCCAGGCTGGGTCTAGCACCAATGGGCTGGACTTGAGAAGAGTGTTGAGGTCCATGGGCTAGTGTTACTGTGTCAGGGCCTATTTTCTAGCCCGATTGCTAAATTGGGGTTGGCTGGAATAATTAGACCATGCATAAGGCCCAGCCCAGTTAATGGTATAACTGGCCCAAATTCTCATTCCAAGGGGGGCTTATCCATTATCGTAAGGATTGAACTGGGCCTTACATGAGCCCAGACGCTAGGCCCTTGGAATTGGATGGAAGCTTACTACCTTCAGCTTGGCTCGGATTGGCCCATTTATAAGCTTCAAACCTAGGGCTAGTTCCATGGTCTACACAGTATTAGATTGTGATTGCTGGATATGTTAAAGGATCATTCATGTCCGAGTCAGGTCCATTGTATTACCCTGACCTTGACCCTTATGGTTAATCATAATGGCATGCTATCCTGACCGGACCCAAATTTAACTTGTAACAGGCCCCGAACCCAAGTTTAATCCGATCCATGAAGTGAACTTGAAAATGGGTCTAAATTCTGCTCCACCTTCACTTTTCAGGTCGAGTCCTTGGGCATCCAGGTAAGGGTGACTAGAGGTGGCAAACTGGTCGCGTTGACTTGAAATGTCTCGAGGTTGAAGGTTAACCCATACCCAACCCTTTTTCTTAAACGGCTCAGGTAACCCAACTGCACCTGATTGAGGTCAACCAGAGCCGACCCACATAAAATGCATCTAACATGGATCATCCCATTTAACCTGGACCGATCATTCCCAACTTGTAGATGTTTTGCCCAAGCCTAATCCATTTAAAGTGTTAAGGTTATACTTGAGCTTAGTGATACAAAAAATACCAAACCAATCACTTTAGATATGCAGGTCGACCCTAACCTGACTTATTTAAATGGGTTATGCGGGTCAGCCTTAACCCAACTAATTTTATTGCGGGTCAGATTTATTTGACCAGTAACCAACCCATATGTGATATTAGTTGAGTTATGTAGGTCAAGTGCATGCTGGATATGGTTGGGGTTCGCAGATCGATCGGGTCAGATTTGGCACTTCTACTTTTTTTTTTTTTTGGTTAACATAGGAACCCGCCGACCCCCCATCGGTTGATTATTAGTAAACTCGCTGACGGATAGAACCACCCATTAGTCTTATCTATCAGGTATCTTTATTACCAGTTGGTTCATGATAAATTGGCGTCATACAGAGTAAATTGGAAGTTTGGATCTGTACTTGATATTATCAAGAATGAAAACTTCTGGATTGTTGACTGCTTACTTTCATTGGATTGGAACAATCCTTGTCTCCAGGGATGGTGTTGCTGGTGGCTGTGAGTTTTGGGCTCTCCTCATCCTTCTTTGCTCTATTAAAGGAGACATGACTTCGTGGCATGATGGATGGCTTTCTCTGTGGAAATACTCACTAGAATCAATGAGAATGTCATGGTTACACAAGTCTATGAGTTTGTTTAATGAGTGTGTCATGGTTACACAAGTTTGTGAGTTTGTTTCCTTTGCTTTTGATTGCTATTCATAAGAGATGCCTTTTCATGAAGATTAGCATTTTGATCATTCGAGGGGAATTTATGGTGGCCTTGAAAACAATCAAAGGAGAATAAACCACCCCACACATGGAGGCCTGTGATATGAGCTTATTTTGAAAGAAAAGGCGTGCAATACCCACATGGGTCATTTTTCATGTACATAGAGAAGTGCTTGCTTAAAGTTGGCCTTCTACAAGGGTTTATATAAGGTCAATCTTTACTCATTTGATCCTTAGACGTGGGGGCCATATTTGTAAGATCTTGCTCTGTATGTGCCTCTCCCAGAGATGCAGCTCTGCTATACATCTAGCTCGCTAACTAAATATATTTCTTTTATAGAGGGGCTCATCGTTTGGAAATATAAATCATCCATCCATAAAATAATGGCAGGATTTTTATGTACCCGAGTCTTTCATTAGAGCAATGCAGGATTTTCAATCTCTGCCATCCTCAAATCGAGAGCCACGGAACTAAAGGAGGAGATCGGTTGTATGGGACTTGCATAGGAGAACTCAAACCCTTGGTTCATCTATTGAAAAGTAAAGTTGGTTTCATTCCAATCAGAGTGACATTCACAGTAAAATTGGACAAATATTAAATGCATCTTTGAGGTGCATCAAATTGGATTTTCATTAATCATTAACTTTAAATCCGTTACATGGAGGGTTGGGATAATTAGATGGGGCTGATTTTTCACTCAATCTAGTTCAAATGAGACAAACTGATTGGCATCCAAGGAAGGACACATGACGCCCCTCTCAAACACCGTCTTAAATTAATTTTTATTGTATGAGCTAATTTGGTTCACAAATAATATGAATTTTTGGAATGAAACTGTCCAAAGTGGAGATAAGCTGGGGTCATGTGTAGATGTGGGTTTTTTCATTTCATAATTATGTATTTGGTTGATAGTAAGGAATTCTAATGCATTTAAATTAGGTTTGGCAATCAAATTTATAGAAAAAAGATTTTCAGTTTTTCTAGGGTTGTGGTAAATTCATATTCAGCAATTGTAAATTCCTTACGATTTGGACGAAAGAAAATCTTCATTTATTAGGACCATCTCCAATAAAATTGAAAATCCTCACTTAAGTGGATTTGCACACCGAATTCTATTTTTCTCAATTATATGCATCGATACACACCAATACTAATTTGAAATCCTTAACTACATAAATTCCCAACAAGAAATTCTTATTCCAGTGGGAGTGAACAATCATCAGATATATGCTCTTGGTAAATTTCTATTCAACTCTTTGGTCAACCAAATGTACCCACAGTTGATTGATTGGAATTTAATCATCACTTTCCATCACACTGGGTCAGACTGGAATCCATGGAAATTGGAAACCAATCCGTTCACCATTTCATGCCAACGTCCGCTTGATGTGGTCGTTACTAAATGAGCCTTCTGCCAGTGGGGCCCACCATATCTTCAAATCTGAGGGCCTGTATTTGCCAAGCTGGAATGTGGTTTCTTCCTTCCTCTTGATTTTTCTTGAGGAACCTCAGAACTTCTCTCTTGGGGATGAGCAGAGCAGAACTCTTAGCAAGTAGCCATGGACCACCTGCTCTCACTGCATTCTCATCCTGTAACAGCTCTACCCTCCTCCATAATAAGGTCTTCATTGGACAAAAGCTCCTTCCTTTCTGGTCAGACCCTTACAATTCCTAAGAATAAGAGGTGCCCAGATGCCCGAAACCTCAAATTTCTTGATTTCAGAGCTCGGACTTTAGGTACTACATTTCTTCTAACAAATGGGTTTTCTTTAATTTTCTGATTTGTATCTTGAATTCTCAGATTTTTTTTTTTAATGAAGTTCCCTTTTGTAATATAATATGCTTGGTTCATGTTATTGACTTCTCATGGATTACAGTACTAAAGCTCATTGCTGAAGCTGAATTTCTTTACATCTTATTATCATTTCCTAGAACTACCCCATTTTTGTGTTCAGTTAATTTATTTTTCCATTGAGGTTCTATGCTATCCAGCAGGAATGCATTCAATTGCAAGTATATAATACATGTGAGACTTCCTCTGAAGTGGCAACTATAATTGAAATTCACTCATTTGTTTGATCTCTAAATGCACTCAAATTCAATTAGTAAATGAAGTATTGCATATTTATGCAAACATGTGCATTCACACAAAAAGTATAATGGCTATATATCATGAACATTGTGAAATTAGGCTCAGTACCAAATTAAAGGGTGTGAAGGGGTTGAATTGATCAAAGGTGCCCTTCCCAAACCCCCCACTCCCAAAAACGAAAATGGGAAAAAGAGGACCGTAGGATTGAGTTACCTGATAATAGTTCATGTTTATGTCTAACTATCTTATCATGGGAAATTAATATGAAAGGTTTTAGGGGTTTTGAAATATTAGTCCTCCTTACCCCTGGTTTTTCCAATTTCATGACCAAAGTTAAGATAATTTCACGAGATTCGCTTGACTCTGGTCAACTTTTTTTTTCTTCCAACTTTTTTGCCCCAAATCCCATGATATCATGGGAGTAGTGTATGTTACAAAAATTGATATCATGGGACTGTCCCATGATGTCAAGGCTTTTATGCAGCATCGCAGCATCTTAGGGAAAAAAATTTCCGAATGATAGACTCTAAGAAATGGTGGTCAGTATGTGTTTACTTTTGACAAAGATAAATTTTCGTAAAAGACGAATTCGCCTGCTGGTTTCAGAAAGTGTATGATACATAACCTGATTAAATATCATGGGATATGGAGCAAGAAAGTTTTTAAAAAAAATAATGTCAACTAGAGTTAAGCAACTTTGGCGACATCATTTGAATTTCGGTTGGTTATTAAATTGGAAAAATGGGGTTTAAGGAGGACTAATATGTCAAAAACCCATGGTTTTATTACTGTAAACAGATGCTTTTCTTGGAAAAGGATATATTGAGCTTGTAATTGACAGTGGTAGCATTAACCATTTTTTTTCTTGGAAAAGGAACATTGAGTTGGCTAGTTGCTAAAATCACTAATAATCTGTTCACTATTGCCATATTCTAATGTGTCACAGGACCAGGCACAAGTGAGGCAAATCCAAAGACCATCAAAGCTGTCAAACAGGACACTCTGTCAAAAGATGAAGATCTTGTATTTGTTGCAGGTGCTACTGGTAGAGTCGGTTCACGCACTGTAAGGTTATGTTCTGCTGCATTCCCCCCTCCAGGATAGTATCAGATACTTTCTTACTGGGATTATTCATTTATGTATGTATCCATTTGGATGAGAAAATGCTCTTTTTCACCCATTGCAAATCAATATAACATCAAATACTGAATTTTTCTCAGGGAGCTTCTGAAACTTGGGTTCCGAGTAAGAGCAGGTGTACGCAGTGTTCAGAAAGCAGAGAGTTTAGTGCAAGTATGGAGTTTCTAGCTGTTACTATCAGAATTTATTGGAGCCTTGTTGGTTCCTTGAAAAGTTGCTTGGATGAAGAAAAGGAGATTTCCACCCAGTGCACTTTCCAAGGATTTCCCAACAAAACAATTACTACCTGGGATTTTTGTTCTCTGTCATTATGGTTTGGCGCCAGAAATCTAACAGAGCATGCATCTTTACCATTATTCCTTTCTTCTTTTTTTTTTTTTTTAAATGTTTATATATGATTGGTTATTCTCTTCCAGAGTGTTAAACAACTGAAGCTTGATGGAGCTGCTAGCACTTCAGGAACTCAACGTAAGACATGAAACTGTTGCCAAGACATTTGTTTGGCTGTGACTTGCCAAGAACCTGTAAAATTTGAAAGGAACTCCGTGTATAAAACACGCTACAAGAAACCAATGTGGCTTTGTTGAGAGTGCCTTACAAATTTTCAATACTTTCAGTGGCTTTTCCTTAAGGCAATTGGTGTTACTTATGTCCAGAGCATGGCAAAGACACCCAAATTGTTAGTTGGGTATATGTTTTTATTATATATTATGCAGGCAATAACAGATACTGTTTGGTTTTTAGCCCAGCTGTAGAGAAGCTAGAACTTGTTGAGTGTGACTTGGAAAGAGATGCAATTGGGCCAGCAATTGGCAATTCATCCATAATTATATGCTGCATAGGTGCCAGTGAGAAAGAGGTTTTTGATGTTACTGGACCATATCGCATTGATTATCAAGCTGCTAAAAGACTTGTAGATGCAGGTACTTGGTATATTTTGCAAGAACAGTCAAATACATCACATAGTTGTTTATGCAGGATAGTTTAGTTATGGTTTTTGTTGTTATTATGAAGCCTTCCATCTCTCAGCAACTTGATGAAACAAGAAATTCATTTGGTTCCCCAATGTTTGATGATTTTAGAATGAATAAGGTCATCTTTTACTAGGAAAATGTATGCAATTACTGGTTTCCATGTAAAATCTGAAAGCCATTTATGGGAGGGTGGGGATTGAACTTTGAATTCAGGAAAGCAACCAAACCTGCTTGGCCGGACATGCGATCAAGCACGATCAATGCCCAGCACAGGACATCATTGCTTCCTTCTAACCTGTAATATTTGACGGCCAATATCTAACAAGACCTGTTATTTCAGATAGGCTGCATCTTTAATTATAATTCTCACGTCGAGAAGGTTGAATCACCTTTTCTGTATTCCTGTTAATATTATCATGATCCTTAATTTTGAAATGAGTCTTTATAATTATGATTTACTTCTGATAGGACTGAGTATGTTTTTGTTTCCAATGATCAGCAACTGCAGCGAAAGTTAACCATTTCATTCTGCTTACATCCTTGGGGACAAATAAGATTGGATTTCCTGCATCTATTCTAAAGTAAGCCATTGTTCATATTGTTTAAATAGATAAATGCTTTTTTGTACATATTGGAAGAAAGCTTAAGAAGAGTTGAGTTTCAAATGTAGTCATTGTTAACTTTTTCAGTTATGTCTTAACTAAATAATAGACCCACTGCAAGCAGTACAAGGATGAGAATATGCTGATCTAAAACTTTATCAAAGGTTAAATAGGGAATTTATTGTCAGTGGGATTTTTTGTTCTGTTAACAGTGCAGTTTAAAAGCATGTTTAATTGCTTCAAAAATATCTCTGCAAGAACCAAAAGCTTACTAAAATGAAATATCAGTTTAACGGGTCCACTTTCAAGCTGCAGGTTCAAAGTTGAATCTTAAAGTTTTTAAAGAATTTTCACTGTTTTAATTTTATGCACCTTGTGACTGTTCGTGAACCTACCTTGGTTAAACTCTGAAATTAGTATGCTAATATCCTTTCCATTCTATGTCTATGAGATATGAACATACAAGTAAATGCATGTTTTCTCCTCTTTTATTTTACTTAACACCCCGCCCCCCCACCGCTCCCTCCAGGGTTTTTTTTTTTTTCCCTCTCATCTGACATTTGTATCCGCTGACTGAGCTTACATTTTGGTGAAGCTTGTTTTGGGGAGTCCTCATTTGGAAAAGAAAGGCAGAAGAAGCACTGATCGCTAGTGGTCTTCCTTATACCGTGAGTCATACATATACATGTTGCAGTTTGCCCCATATAAAGACAAGATTAATGGATGGATGGATGATTATTGTTGGAGTTTCTATTTTTTCTCTGTTCAGACCATATTGACTTGCTCGTGCCATTTTTCAGATAGTGAGACCTGGAGGGATGGAGAGGCCCACAGATGCTTACAAGGAGACCCATAACCTTGTACTTGCAAATGAAGATACCTATTTTGGGGGGCAAGTGTCAAACCTTCAGGTATTCACATATTCTGCTAACAAGGATAACCATACTGCACACATATCACACAAATGTTCTTCTGTTGGACATATTTAGAAGTGAGGGAACGAGTACATTGAAATATTGGAATACAGTTTTTGGTTCCGTTTCATTAACACTGTTGCAGGAACTGGCACAGACATAGGTGCCAATATGCAATGGTCCTTTTTCCAGTCTGTTTGGCTATTTTGATCTGTTTGCTCTGTCTCAGCAAAATTGTTTCTGATTGTTTTGTTTCATCTCAAATCATTAAATACTATCAAACATTGACAATGCCAGATGTTAACATGTATGGATCCATGGCAGGTGGCAGAGCTAATGGCATTCATGGCACAAGACAGAAGCCTTTCTTTTTGTAAAGTTGTCGAAGTAATTGCAGAAACAACTGCACCACTGACTCCAATGGGAGAGCTTCTTTCCAAGATTCCATCACAGCGTGTGGATACTTCCTCATTGAAGGTACTCTTGATCCATCTTCAAGGGTGTTAGGTTTATGTCTTGTATTCCGGGTTTACCGAAGTGGTCCATTGGGTTAGCCAATGACCGGGTTGAGGGTTAAGGGTATTTTGGTCTTTGTACCTGGGCTTTATTAGGGGCTAAGAAAGCGGAGATATTATATATAATATAATCTGTAATTCTAGACTCTGAAGAGAGTCAAGATGTGAGTCGTTGCTCTCTTGCTATGAACGTAGGCGGTTTTGCCGAACCACGTAAAATCCTCATTTCTCTTTTGTGTGGCATGGTTGTTCGATCGTAGGTTTCGCACTTCCGCATGCACGCGCACAACAAAGGGAAAGAAAGAGAAAAAAAAAATATCAGTAAGACGAATAAAGGAAAAGGCATTTAATCATCAAAATCCTAGGAACTCAAGATTTATCTCCAAAGAGTTGATGAAAGTGACTTACTAACCACATTCTTAAGAAACATTTGATATCAGCTGTTTAGCTTCTTTAATTTTCCTTGGTAGAACAATGCCATTCTGATGGAGAAAGTGAATTTTTCATACAGTGCAATTCAACAGTTTGTGTTTTATGATGACCTTGGAATGCTGGGCAGTGAAGTTGTTTTTACACCCAATGCAGTTATTAATGTTTTGTAACAACTGATTTGGGTCCAGAAAGGTTGAAAACCAAAATGCCACCTTAGATGAAATGGCCCTTAATATAGAAAATGTTGAATTTCTTTCATCCAATCAAATCCTTTTAGCCTTAGTAGTATTCACTTCTGATTTGGAGGTAAGTTTCTGTCATTTATGTATGAATGTTTTCCATGGTGATCATTTAAAATGTTGAGACATATAATCCGTGATGCATTGAAGTTTCACTCTACAATCTATTATGTATAACCGAATTGCATGATGTATTTCTTTTCTTGTTGGGTGCGACAGGTTGACAGTAAGCCCGATGTTCCACCCTCTCAGCGTGTCGTCTTTGAACCCAGCACTGTTAAGAAGGAGCCAATCCAAACTGAAGCACAAAAAACATGGCCTCTCTCTCCTTATATCGCGTAAGATGATCTACTATACATTGCCTGTTGTAGCACAGCCGCAGAGGACACTCTCTTAACCATCTCTAATTGCTTTCACAGATATGAAGATCTGAAACCACCAACATCTCCTACTCCAACCCCCAGTACTACTCCTAAAAGTCCTAAAGAAATCCATGTGAATGCAACAAAGCCAGAATCAACTTTCGATCCTCAAATGACTCAGATTAGTATATCTGTGCCCACAACCAGCAGTATTGCGAAGGAACTGACCCAAACTGAAGTGCCAAAACCAAGACCCCTCTCTCCTTATTTTGTGTAAGCAAGTTCACTTAATACTACCTGTCAATGACCCATCGGAATGCAATGGTTCTTTAATGAACTGATATGGTGGTGTTGCAGTTATGAGGATCTTAAGCCACCTACCTCTCCAACACCAACCCAGAGTTCTTCTGATGGTTGCAGAGGTGAAGCGGATGTAGTACCTTTTTTTTTATAGGCAACGAAGAAAATATATTAAGAAAGGAAAGAGTGATACAAACAGGCCCGACCAAAGGGAACTATGGTATAAAGCATTATACCACAAAGCAAGTTACATAGTGAAAGCTAAGAAGTTAAAAGACCTATCTGACAAATTCAAGAACTTGTGAATGACAAGAAGTTTCATAATTTGTATTCTCTTATTGTGTGTCTCCCTTGGGAGATCGATCATCCATATATAGTGTATTTACATGCCTTAATCAAGGCTTTAAGTTAGGAAACTACTAATTACATCAATTGTTATTCTAAATTAGGAAACTAACTAATCAAGAGAATATGTACAACTATTATGAATCTTGACCCAATCAGACCACGTGAGATATATCATGATGGACTGGATCCTTTCATGGGCCGTGGGCCTGTTTAACACCCCCCCTCAAATTGATGCGGGAGAATCAATCAGCATCAATTTGCCAATCAAGAACTAATGGCGTGGCCGTGGAAGACCTTTGGTGAGAATATCAGCAAATTGAAGTTCAGTGGAGACATGCGGAAGGCTGATGACATCACGTTTAAGCTCATCTCGTATGAAGTGACAATCAACCTCGATGTGTTTAGTGCGTTCATTAAAAATTGGATTTTCAGTAATCTGAATTGCACTGGTATTATCTGCATAGAGGGAGGTAGCTCATTCTGCTGGAAAACCAATATCAGATAGCAGACCGCGGAGCCAAAGAATTTCGGAGCATGCAGCAGACATGGCTCGATACTCAGCCTCAGTAGAGGATTTGGAAACTCGTTCATGTTTCTTGCATTTCCAGGAAATGAAACTATCACCCAAAAACATGCACCAACCTGTCGTCGATTTGCGAGTATCCGGACAAACAGCCCAATCGGCATCTGAATAAGCTTTGAGAGAGATGATTGTTGGATGGAAAAAACAACCCACGAGTCGGTGTGCAAATAAGGTACCGAATGATGCAGCGAATAGCAACCAGATGAAGGTGACGAGGAGCAGTCATGAACTGACTCATCAAGTTGACCGCATAAGAGATATCAGGACGAGTGTTAGTTAGGTAGATCAAGCTACCAACTAACTGGCGATATGCAGTAGGATCGGAAAGAAGATCACCCTCCTCTCGACCGAGTTTAACATTCAGTTCGACCGGCGTATCTACTGGAGCTGAAGCAGTAAGGCCAGCTAAGTCAATGAGATCAACAACGTATTTGTGCTAATTGAGAACTATACCTTTAGTCGATTGATGAACTTCAAAACCAAGGATATAGTGTAGGGGGCCGAGATCCTTCATGTGAAATGTCTTACTAAGAGAAGCTTGGAGTTCCTGAATCATGGTGGCATTAGGACCAGTAATGACGATGTCATCAACATAAACAAGTAGTACAGTGATCCCAGATGGAGCATGATGTAAAAACAAAGAAGGATCATACGTGCTTGGATGAAAATCCAAGCGGAGAAGAGCAGCTTGAAATTTCTCAAATCATGCGCAAGGAGCTTGTTTTAGACCATAGAGGGAGCGACGAAGTTTGGCAACCATATCCTTCCTAGATGAGCATCCCTGAGGCAGATGCATATAAACATCTTCTTTGAGATCACCATGTAGAAACGCATTTTTGACATCCATCTGATATAGAGGCCAAGACTAAGATGCAGCAATAACAAGAATTGTGCGTACGGTGGTCATCTTGGCAACCGGAGCAAAAGTTTCATCATAATCAATGCCATATGCTTGTCGATTCCCAAGAGCAACAAGACGCGCCTTATATCGATCTAAAGTGCCATCAGATTTTAACTTGAGAGAAAAAACCCACTTACAGTCAATAGGTTTGACACCCACAGGAGACGGGATAATATCCCACGTATGATTTTGCTCTAACGCATCCAATTCATCTTGCATAGCCTTGTTCCAATATTGGTCCTGCATAGCTTGAGAATAGGGTTGGGAATGGAAGAGGAAGACAAAGTGGCCATTAAGGAAGTATGTGAGAACCCATAACGGGCTGATGGTACCGAAATACGAGTGGAACGACACAGTGAAGGATGTCCAGATGGATCAAGTGCCGGAGGTGGACCGGATGCCGGAGGAAGATCAGGAGGGGGATCCCTAGGAGGCGCTTCTTTGTTCCATCTGTGATACACAAAGTTATGATTAAATTGAACAACGGACGGGCTGTCAGAAAAACCAGGTAAAGACACGAAATAGGAGGAGTCAGGAGGATCAATGTGTTTTTGAAAAAAATATTGGTGTTCAAAGAAAACGACATTCCTAGAGGTACGTAAATGACGAATGTTAGGATCATAACAAATGAACCCTTTCTGGAATGGCGCATAACCTAAAAATACACACTAAGCTGATTGTGCGATTAGTTTTGTTCTCTCAGAAGGAGGCAAGTGCACAAAGCAAGTAGAGCCAAAAACATGAAGATCATCATAGGATGGATAGGTCTTGTACAATCGGTAATATGGTCTTTGATTCTCAATGGAGGTTGATGGCATACGATTGATAAGATGAACTGTTGTAGCCAGTGCCTCAACCCAAAAACGGGTAGGAACCGATGATTCAAGAAGAAGGGAACGAGTGATATCAATGAGATGTCTATTTTTCCTTTCAGCAATCACATTCTGCTGTGGAGTATAAGGACAAGTTCTTTGAGAAATAATGCCTTTGTTTTGCAAAAACCATTGAAAATCTGAGGACATATATTCCCCGCCAGAATCAGGTCGCAAGATTTTAATGCAGGTGGAAAATTGAGTCTCAACATAAGCTACAAAGATTTTAAAAACATTAAAAACATCAGATTTTGAATGCAGAAAGTAGACCCATGTGAACTGACTGAAATCATCAATAGAAGTCACAAAATATTTATAGTGGGTGTGGGAAAGAGCTAGAGCAATTCCCCATACATCACTATGAACTAAATCAAAACACTGAGTGGTGAGTGAAGTGGAATGAGGAAACGGAAGAGTTTTGCTATTTCCCAATTTACAAGTAGCACAATCAAAAGGCACACAAGAAGATAAACCAATAGATTTATTTAATAAACCAGAATTTAACATAAGGGACAAAGCCTTGGAATTAGGATGTCCGAGTCTATTATGCCACAATCGGCAGTTATCTCTAATAGAAAAACAAAATACATTATTGTCAAATTGATTCCTAGAAAGTTGAGAAAAATCTAGTGGAAACAAGCGTCCACACTTAGGCCCCCTCGCGATCTCCTTCCCGGACATCTGGTCCTGCACAACACAACCAGAAGAAGGAAAATAGATGTTACATTTATTTTCAACAGACTGCCTAACTAACAAAAGGTTGGAAGTTAAATTGGGACACAGATAAACATTTTTCAATGGAATGAGACCAAGGATGTCACTGACAGCACTAATGGGAATATGGCCCCCGTTAGCAGTCTGTATTTGAAGAGGGCCATTGTAGCATTGCACATTGGAGAGTGGTGCACTGGAAGATGTCATATGATTAGACGCCCCAGAATCAAGAAACCAAGTAGAAGATGGAGGGGATGTACCTGAGAGACCAAAAGCAAAGAGGGCATTGACAATCATCTGTTGAACCAATTCAGGAGTGAGAGAGGATGTGGGCTCAGGCGGTGAGGGTGCAGATGTAGGAGCAGGTATATCCGAAGAAGCAACATACGCATACGGATGCTGATACTGTGGAGTCTGAGACTGTGGTGATGGACGTTGTGGGAGACGGCGACATTCAGAGATGATATGTCCCGACTTTTTACAGTAACTGCAGATCTTCTGTTTGCATTGAGTTGCAATGTGCCCAAATTTGTGACAACTGTAACACTATGTTTTGCTCAAGTCTCAAGGCGGAGGCTGAGAAGCTTTATTTGCTGAGAACGCGACTGAATAGGTTTCTGTCTTTTGTTGGGCTATATGAGCAGAGGTCGCAATGCGATGTTCTTCGCGTAGGAGTTCATTCAAACATACATCCAAGGAAGGTAATGGCATCCGATTCATCCAAGCAGATCGGACACTTTCATATTCATTGTGCAGTTTCATCAAAAACTGATCCCTTTGACTAGAGGCCTGAAGATCTTGAATCACTGTTAACACATTGTCAGCCACATCCGCATACTTAATACTATCGTATTCCGACCACAGTGTACGGAATCCAGAATAGTAGTCTTGTACCGACAAGGTCCCTTGTGCATACTCAGCAATTGCACATTCAAAATGAAATTGACGCGCAGAGTTATCTTGATGATATACTTTCTTCAAATACTCCCACATGGCTTTAGAGGTTGAGTAAGGCTTGAGATTCATTATCAGATGAGGCTCGACAGATCCCAAAATCTAGGATTTGATTTTGGCATCTTTAGTATGCCAAGAGGAGATCTTCTTCTCATCCTCAGTAGGTTTATGGTCAGTGCCAGAAACAAATCCCCACAATTCCTTAGCTTCTAGGTATATTTGAAATTGGAAAGACCAAGCAGGGTAATTCTTTCTAGCTTCTAGGTATATTTGAAATTGGAAAGACTAGGCAGGGTAATTCTTTCCCGTAAATTTGATCAAAGTGACCTTAGATTTTTCCATCTCAACTGTATTTTGTGAAACAATGAAAGAAAAAGTGATCAAATCCAGCAATAGTTTGTATGAAGTACAGTCCGTGAGTGCAGGAGATGGTGTTGGACAAATCCAACCAATCAATCAGACTAAGCAGCCAAGCAACACAGGAAGAGAGAACAAAAAAAAACACCACAACAGGGCCCTGACGACCTAAAATTTGGCCCTAGATCCTGTACATGGGCCCCACTGATGATGCTGGACCAAGATCAGATCACAGAGCTATGGACGCACAGTAATCTGGCTTCTAATGGAAGAAGAATGATCCAATTCTGCTGAGAATCCAAGATTTTGGATGGTCTAGATGAAAACAGTATTAAAAAAACTGGAAAATCTCGAGAATGGGAAAAGATCCAACCTGGAGGTGCTGAAAAATCCTAAAAAAATCGCCAATATTCCTAGAAATATTAGGTGACCTTGTCTATGTAGTTTTTGGAACTTGGTCTGATTGATCAAGGGTGGGCCACCAAGGGGATGTCGCTGACGCTGGAAGAAGAAGTCGCTGGATCTACTGGTTGCACGAGGGAGACTTATTTCCTTATATCTTGTTGCCTTAAAGCTATGTAAGATCAAAAGAACCTAGATTTTCTTGAACACTTGCTCTGATACAATGACAAATTCAAGAACTTGTAAATGACAAGAAGCTTCATAATTTGTATTCTCTTATTGTGTGTCTCCCTTAGGAGATCGATCATCCATATGTAGTGTATTTACATGCCTTAATCAAGGCTTTAAGTTAGGAAACTACTAATTACATCAATTGCTATTCTAAGTTAGGAAACTAACTAATCAAGAGAATATGTACAGCTATTATGAATCTTGACCCAATCTGACCACGTGAGATATATCATGATGGACTGGATCCTTTCATGGGCCGTGGGCCTGTTTAACACTATCAACCCCTTGCTTAGCTAAAGAGTCGGCAAAGCCATTTGCTGTCCTCCCAACATGAATAAAGCTCACTTGAATTGAAGACAATAGAGTTCTAATCTCATTCAAATAGAACTGAAATTTCCAAGGAAACATAACCGAAGAAGACACCCAAGATATAGCATTAAGAGAATCAATTTCAACCACAAGTCTAGAACGAAAAGTGGTTCCCCAAGGAGGTTCCCCAAGTCTCTAGTCAGAACTCAAGTCCTCTTTCACCATATCCTGTGTAAGTGAAGTATCATGATTTCATTGTAATCAGTATAAATCAGCCCTCATTTTGCTGTTACTTCTGCTGTTGCAATTACTGCCACTAGTATTAGAAGAACATATATTTGCACATTCATATGAATATCCAATTTTTGGAAACTCAAAAAACTTGATCAACTCTGTCGAGTTGACTCAAAGCAATTTAGTTTATACTTTCTTGAATGAACTGACATTTTGCATTTATAAAGATCTTAAGCCACCTACCTCTCCAACCCCAACCAAAATTCCTTCTAATGGTCGCAAAGGTGAACCAAATGTTGCACCCCATCAGCATCTTTGCTGAAGGAGGTTCGACAAATACCACCTATGAACTCGAAGTCCTCTGTCATCATATCCTGTGTTAGTCGACCATCATGATTTTATTGTAATTGGCATAATCAGTCCTCAGTTTCCTGTTCGATTGCTGCTATTGTTGCAATACTGGTGCTACTATTAGAGGAGCTATATATATATATATATATATATATATATGCACTTCAAATGCACACTAATGGTTTAGAGACTCGAAAAACTTGGTTTGACTATGTCGAGTTGACTCAAGAAAAACTTAGTTTTTCCAAGATTCATTCAAGGCTTGCTCTAGGCTCTAGTTCAACCTAAAATAAGGGAGAAGTACAATGTGGGTGTTTCTTTTTGACAAAATGACACCATCTTTTGCATTTTTTAGTACACAAATCATAAAAAAAAAAAAAATCTGTGGAATGGATTCTTTTCTTTATGAAGTCTCAATAATGTCAGTTGAGCCAAATTAGCCAGATATTGAGATGTTATGTTCATGGTTTCTAAATTATGCACACAGTTGTGCACACATATGTATGGTGGTGTTTGTGTGGGTACAGGGTATTCCACTTCACATGCTTTCTTTATGCCGTCCTTAACTTTTTAGTGAGTTTATGGGTACTGTGTCCAGGTACGGTGACTTGAAGCCACCCACTTCTCCATCTCCAAGAGCCCCTACTATATCACTCATTTCAACACCTCCCATCGAGAGCAGTTTACAGAGGCCTTCAATGGATGCCAGTAGCATATCTGAAGTTCCTAGTGCTGACAAACCAGTAGATAAACAACATTTGAATCAACCAAAAATGCGGCCATTGTCTCCTTTCACAATGTAAGTTAATAGGAATGATGTTTCTTTCTTTTTCCTATTTCTGATAAGAATGATACAAAAAATTAATTCCCAAATTCCAAATTTCAACCAGGTATGAGGACTTAAAGCCTCCATCTTCCCCGATGCCATCATCACCAGTGCAACATTAGGCTCTCTAATCACAATGAGGTGAAATGACATTTGCGTCTATACTTTTTATTTAAAAATAATATATAAATCTTAACCTTAAGTCTGATTTTTACTTTTTGTATTCCTCCCCCCACCCACCCCACCCCCCTTAGAAACAATGGTATTTTTGGCTAGAATTAATATCAGTGGGGTCCAGATGTTAGTCTTAACTGTTCATTTGGTGGCCCAACCACATCATGGAATGCCAACTAATACCTCTCCATTGCATGGTTGTGGCTGTTTAATTGGTTGTGTATCCAAGGAAAATTGCATAGAATGATTGGTCAGTGATGGCAATGCCAGACAGAGAGATTGTGTTTCAGTGTTTATACACCCCATCTACATGAGTGCCCATCAAATGAACAGTTTGTATAGTCAAAATGCTTGACCCAAGATTTATAAAGTTTTTAGGCCTCACATGGTGTGATCAATGTTGTATTTTGTCCAATTCTAGTGTTCTTTTCTAAGAAATCTGCTTCATATTGTGCATATAAAACGTTTGAGTTAACCCTTCATGAAACTGATACTACTGAAAAACATGTATCAGATCCAACATGACAAATTGAGGCCATGCATCGAAGGTGGGGTGCAGACGTGCAGTGCCTATCATCCAGAAATAAGCAACGGGCAAGCAATTGCAGCTGCAGAGTTATTATTTGTTTTGGCTTGTATTATTGCAAACTTGGGCTGTCTTTGTTTTGATGCTAAAATTTCATGCGTGTTTTATATGCATGATAATATTCATTAGAGTTCTTTGATCAACATTATATTTCATCTTGACAATATAATCTCATGCATGTTTCATATGCACGATAATAAAAGTTAAAGTTCTTTGATCAACATTCTTCTAATGTTTTGGTGCGGTGGAACTGCTGATCTTCCGCATTACAAATTACTACAAAGAACTTGATGCAGACTATTGCACATAAGGGCATGTTCAACCTTGATTCCAAATATCCCAATCAGATCAGACTCTACTGAAGGGTTTTTACTTGGGGCATATCCTTCAAAAAGGAAGTTTAGATTTCATTTTTGATATTTAACCATTAGCTGGAGCAATTTGGACCATACTAGAGTCAGTCACAATGTGGTCTATATTCTGAAAATATTACCATATATTCACATGAAATTTGTGAACTCATATGATCCCAATGTTTTTATGGTACTTCAAAATATTGCCAAGATTGAGAATAGCCACATTATTTATGATGTTTTTAACAGATTTATCTAGAACTTCCTATTTTTTAGAGGATTAAAAAAAAAAAAAAAAAAACACACATTAGATGCACCTTAGACCAAAAATGTCATTTTAATTTTCCTCATACCATAACTCCACCCGGGGATTGACCCGTGGGTGGGCAGGTTTACTTTCACTTCTCAAGCGATTGAGCCAACTCTAGCAAAAAAAAAGAAAAACCAGGAAGTGGGGGAAAGGAGGAAGAAGAAGACGTCCCCCTTTGAGAGCTCAAAATTCAGTCTATGCTCCATTTAGAGCTTTAGAATTTAGATGGGTCACGGGTCAAGCGGCACCCATGACACGGCTCTTCATTTAATACTAGTTAGTTTAGTTTAAATATTAAAAAGTACATTCTACTTGCAAACTCAAGTCCTCCAAGCAATGAAGTTCATGGTTCCCACTGGGCGAGTATCAAATCATTGGATTGGGTAGAAAGCGTAGAAATATCTAGACTTGATGTAGGCTGAACTTTATATAATAGTTCACCAACCCTTCAAACATTCAACCATGAGAACAAGATCAATAAATGGAATGTAACAAAGCCCAAACAGAGAAATCACAGTGGAAGAGCAATCTCTACTTTGCAATGGAAGCTCCTCTTCTCCTGCAAGAACCCCAAAACACTGACTTCTTCAGGGAAGCAGCATTAGAATCAAAGAAGCTCTAGAAAATAGCAGGGTCGGTTATCTTCACTGCAATATGCCAATACTCACTTGGTGCCATCACTCAGACCTTCGTCGGGCATGTGGGTACACTCGAGCTTGCCGCCGTTTCGGTCGAGAACTCAGTCGCCACGGCATAATGGTAAAGTTCACCAAAGCTCTAATGTCTCCTAACCATAAGATATCACAGAATAATGCTGTTGTTGTTGTTGTTGTTTTGTTAGTTGGGTGAGTGGGACGCCCTTAGCACTGGACTGTCCCAAGTTTCTCAGAATGCTGTTATTATAGTATACCTTGTGGCTTGTGGCTTGTGGTCTTTATTAGTTTAGTTCTTTGGTGGGCAGTTTAGAAGGATCTAAGGTTTTAGTATATTACAGTGATTCTCTCCTCATATACAGAGATTATACACAAACAGCACATACTCCTGAGACTTGGATTCGGATCCCAAATTTAATTTGAAGCCAAATTTATGATCCTGGATCAGGATTCGGATCTGGACCCAACACGGATGCCACCCAAGTGCTAATCTTCTTTAATATTCTGTTCTTTGGAGTAAGGGTGACACCTTGACTTAGATGGTAAATGGCGAAAATGGTACAAGTTTCATGTTAAAAGAAAAAATGATGTGTGGTGTGGTGTGGTGTGGGTTCTTTTTTTGTAGTTGGGAATGGGAAGTGCTTTGGAGACACTGTGTGGGCAAGCATTCGGTGCAGGAAAACTACACACGCAGAGGTCCTGGATTATTTTGCTCTGCACAGCTCTTGTTTTGGTTCCCATCTATGTGTTCTCTCCTCCCATTCTTAAAGCTTATGGGCGAGACTAGTGAAATCTCTGACCTTGCTGGTAAATCTCTCTCTTTAAGGCCTTTCTCATTTATTTATTTTTTTCATTTTTTTGATGGGCCGTCTCTTTGGACCTTTAGGTAGATAGAGGCCCAGATCAAGTTCGTTTAGGGTGGGACCAGGCCCAAGCTGGCCCATACCATTTACTACTCTGCTTACTGATTTTCTAATTTACTGTTGGAATGATTCAGTGATGTCTACCGTTGGTTTGGATCCGTAGCTCATCAAACTATCCAAGTCCTAGGTCAATTTTACCATTAAAAAAAAAAAAAGGTTCCTAGGTTAAAGTATTTTGTCCATTGGCATTAAATATGTCTACCTTTTGATCTGTAGCACATCCAAGTCCTCCCAGGTCAAAATATTTTGTCCATTGGCATAATATGATGGGCTGTGCCTTGTCTTTACGCTCACGTCGCTGAAGGCAACACGGTTAGTAATGGGGCCAAATAAACAGGCCCTGTATGAAGATCCGGGCCTCACCAAAAAAAAAAAGTACTTTTACTTTTTAATTAAGCAAAGGGTGCTCACTGTCTTATGATGAGGGCAGCATTGGAGGGCCCATCTTATGATCCATATGAAATGTCCACATACATGGGATCATCTTGCATGACACCAAATTCTATAGATATGGACCCATATAAATGGATTGGACCGTTGGATCAAGAGTAAATTTTTTTTATTGATATAAATCCGTTAGATTTGTGTATCACAGATTAAAGGATTACTGTCATGTGATTGACCCTGAACTTGATATTTAGGCCCTATGATCTATAGTTGGGTCTTTTAAAAGCTGGTCATGTTCTCAGGGAAGTTTGCTGTGTGGATGCTGCCTCAGCTGTTTGCCTACGCGTTGAACTTCCCAATCCAGAAGTTCCTGCAGGCTCAAAGGAAGGTGATGGTCATGGCTGTGGTGGCGGGCGTAGTTCTGGTGTTCCATGTGGTGTTAAGCTGGTTGTTGATACTCAAGCTGAAGTGGGGTTTGGTGGGGGCAGCTGTGACCCTTAACCTGTCTTGGTGGCTTGTGGTCATTGGGAAATTGGCCTACATCTTTGCAGGAACATGTGGTCAAGCTTGGAGTGGATTTTCATGGCTTGCCTTTCAAGATCTGTTTCAGTTTGTCCTCCAATAACCCAAATTTGTGTTACTGAAAATGCAGCTTAGAGTTCTGGTATCTCATGATCCTTCTAGTCCTCACAGGTCGCCTGAAGAACCCTGTTATAGCAGTCGACGCGATATCCATTTGGTAAAGATTAATATGTTTTAATCTGAATTAGTTTTTGTTGAATATTAATATCACTTGAATTAATAGAAATGAATCAATGGGTTGATCATGTGTTTGACTTTGACCATGATTTTCTTGTCCATCATTGTAGCATGAACTTGAATGGATGGGATGCAATGATTGCAATTGGATTCAATGCTGCCATAAGGTTTGTCATTTTCCTATTTGTGACTATTATTTTTGTCAAAATGTCTTGTGGACATTTTTCATTTTTCAAAATTTTTTTTTTTTAATCCACCACTGATTATAAAATGGTCTGAGCTGGGATGAGCTAGAGCTTGTCCAGCTCGTTATGATGTGGAATGGACCACGGATTACCTGATTTTGCCATCAAGTTCTCTTTCCAAAAATGTGGAATGGTCCCAAACCTACCCTTTACAACCATAGGTATGGAGTAGTTCGTTCCAAAAATGTTTGCCAAGAGTTGGCCTGGATGTGCTCCTTGACTCTCTGAGTCAACTCAACTTGAAGGGCATGAGTCTGAGGCGTCAGGCAGAGTCTACCAAAACTAGGTCCCATCCGATTAGTTACTTGACTTGAGTCAATGACCTTCCATATCAGCTGGGATGAGTATAATATATTAGCTTGGCTTATTGTTCTCTAACTGGTACTTAGATCTTGGATGATTGCATCTTTGACAAGAGAAAATTGTTGTGATGGGTGTGAATTGACAAATATTTGTGACAGTGTGAGAGTGTCAAATGAACTTGGAGCAGGAAATGCCCGAGCAGCAAAATTCGCAGTGGTTATCGTTTGTGTTACATCCTTGGCCATAGGCGTGGTTTGTATGGCATTGATCTTGATAACAAGAGACAACTTTCCTTACCTTTTCACAAGCAGCAGTGATGTCGCAAAGGAAGTCAGCAAGCTTGCAACCTTACTAGGAATCACCATGCTTCTTAATAGCCTTCAACCAGTTTTATCAGGTATCTTTAAAAAAATCTGGGTTCTCTGTGTCTCTATTGGAAACATTAGAGAGAGGAGGGAGGGAAAAAAAAAACCCTCATGAAAGAAGGAAGAAATAAGCCCTATTTGATTACAAGTAAACCAAGTTTATCATGAGGATTTTGGGGTTTTAATTGATGCAATAATTGTTTAGGGGTGGCCATTGGAGCCGGGTGGCAAGCTCTAGTTGCATATATCAACATTGGATGCTACTATCTGTTTGGGTTACCTGCAGGCATCATTTTGGGATTTAAATTTCATCTTGGGGTTCAGGTTAGACACTTGCAACTTTAATGTGAAGATATGTTCCTGATTTTGAAGTTTCTTTTATATCTCATGATCATCACCAAAGTCTTGTCCGAATATATTTGGGTCAGCAACATGAATTTTGTTTCTCCATTATTCTAGTATAAGGATATCGATTTTATGTTTATTGACTTCTTGTTTTTAATTTTTTTTTAAGGGAATATGGGGAGGGTTGATTGGGGGCCTGGTCCTTCAGACAATGATCTTATTGGCGACCACTGCATGGACAAACTGGAAGAAAGAGGTAGCTTCTAATCTCTCTCTCTCTCTCTCTCTCTCTCTCTCTCTCTCAATAACAGAGGAGCTGTTTAGTGATTCTTTTGTGATTGAATATGCAGGCTGCACAGAGTGAACACCGTATCAAGAAATGGGGAGGATCAGTTGGAGAAGAATGACCTCGACTGAATGAGTAGAAAGTTTTGTATTTGCCAATTTAGTTTTAATAGCATTTTTAATCGAAATCTCTAGTGATTGTAAGGCTAAAACCAGATTGATGATGATTTGAGTTGTTTACATCCTGCTTTGGATGCTTCTTTTCCCTACATATTGAAGAGTTTTTATTGTAAAATTCTTTCTCATGCTCTTCTCCATGGTCCTCAATTATGTATCTGCAAATGTAACAAAAACCAGAGCCATAGACACATGATTGTCTCTTCCTTCAAATCATTTTGCAGTTAAAATGCTCTTCAATGAAAATGGTCATACAAAAATTGTCTTTAAGTGTGTAAAATAAGAAAAGATGTAAAACCATTTTACATAATCCATTTACTACAAAGCAAGTGGCTTATTATACATAATCAACATTTGATGATAATTGATTTCTTGAATCTCCACGCAGTGCGTTTATAGCTTATGCTACTATTTTGAGCAAGTAATGTATTTTAGCGCACTTTATAACTGCATCATCATGAATCTCAGAGATTTCCATGGAGATTAAGTTTGTACTTATCAAACAAGAGCTTCTACATGAGCGGCGCACTACATGGATCCCAGTGGGGTCACTGAGATCTGGAAAAATATTTTAAAATAAAATTTCTTTAATGAATTGAAGTTATGGGAACCTTTTGACCCCACTCAATCCTTATGTTAATTTGCCATTTGTCTACCAAAACAAAAAAATAAAAAAAAATTAATGGGCCCAATTTTTATTTTTTAAAGAAAAATTATTTTTTTAGAAATTTTGTCGGTAAATCTTCATTTACCCTAACTTAACCTCTAAATACAGTATGCTTCCTGTATTAGAAGGAGAAAACCATAATATTATCAAAAGTAAATGACAGATGTTGATAAAGGTAAAAAAAAATTTATTCGATTTGTGGAAAATAAGTCTTTTGTTGACCCCACTGACTCGAATTTATAAAGCCGTCATGGAAGCTCCACTTACTCGAATTTATAGAGCTGTCATTGAGCTTCCATGCCCCCACTCAATTCAATTTCACCATAATCCCTCAACTAATGTCTTTCAACTCAAACCAAGGCCTCTGAATCCCGTTTCTAAAGTCAGTGAATCCATTTTTGCCCATTGATCAAGGATTTGATTTTCATTCTTGGCGATCCCAAAGTCAGGTAGTATTAGGCTTTTGATATTCTCAACCTTGGGCCTGTTTGGTTGGAGGTTTTTCCTACTAGAATTGTGCATCTTTCCTAGAGCTGCACAAAAAATTCGGTATCACCGCAAAACCGAACCAAACCGACAGAACCGGACAGTTCGGATCGGTTTATAATGGATTGGTTCGGTTAACGGTTTGAAAATCATAAAATTGGTCGGTTATTGGTTTGAGCTCACAGTTAACCGCTTAAACCGAACCGACCGTATGCGATAACTTAAGTATTGCTTTTTTACTATTTTAGCCTTAGGATTTCATTTTTTTACTACTTTCATAGTTAGATTCGACAACTCCATTCTCACATAAACTCAATTGCCAGCATTACCTCAAAGGGTATCATGCGGAATGAATGTTTCACTGCAAGCTGGTTATTGTTTTTTTTTTTTTTTTTTTTTGTGCTTGTGTTTAGTCCAAACTCTTTTTTTTTTTTAATAAAATTATTTTTTATATGCATTTAGTCCAGTATGGATTGTTGGATTTTTATGTTTGCACCAAACATTGGAACAAATGCAAAGGACGGGGCATCATCATTTTGAAATTCCCAATGTCTAATTTTCAAAAAAATAAAATAAAAAACAACGGTTTAACCGACCGAACCGAACTGAAACGTTTGGTTCGGTTTAAGCAATCTCCATCGGTCGGATCGGATCGGTTAATTAAAAAACCGACAAGTTCGGTTTTAGTGTTAAACCGATCCGAACCGCCCATGTACAGCACTACTCTTTCCTAACATTAGTTTCAAGTTTTGTCTCCTAAGTATTTCAAATGTTTTGTTTGATGGTCTAATTTTGTCTGCTAGAATTCTCAAAATCACAACATTGTAAATACTAGATGGGCAATAAGCATATAAGATTTTGCTTTTGGAGTACAACATTGGGAGAATCGAGAATCCCCAGTAGCCCCAATTCATGCAAGAAAAACCCTCCAACCAAACACGCCCCGGTTACAAATAAGGAGAATCTACTGTAGAAAAGAAAATTGTTGCCATTCCAATCAATACCTCGAGATATAAGTACAAGTATAATGCAACATAAATACTTTTTAATACTCCACCTAATGGAACTCGACGGGTGCACATTTCACAATACAAACATTTTTTTTTAATCATTGAGACGGTTTTCATAGGATTCGAACTCATGATCATCAGCCCTAATTTAATGTTAAGTTTCCTTATTGCTAACTATTCTCATTAAGGATCCGTTTGGTAATTTTACTAATATAGTCAAGTCAAGTCAAGTCAAGTTAAACATTCCATCAAAAGCACTTTTTACAAAAATTCCCTCAATTTTTTCCAAAAAAAAGTCAAAAAACAACTACATTTACTCATTAAAAGACAAAAAAACTTCATTTCCACATACAACAAGTCAAAAATATTCCATCTCAAACAACAAAAAATAAAATATCATCATAACTCACTTATATTTTATTTATTCTTTTTATTTCACTTCACTCCACTTTATTTTAAAAGTAAATTACCAAACGGACTCTAAAGGAATTACAAAGTAGTCCCTGTTGTATTTCAATACTCCCCATTGAACCACATTTTCCACTCTCACTTGTCACTCACCTCACCACCAACTGTTTGACAAAAACCCTCCAAAGATTATCATTTCACCTCCATCTCCATTTCAAACGGGCGATGGCGATGGCTATCTCTCTCTCATCTCTTACTTCTTCCTTCGCTGCTCTCTCCTTCTCTTCTCAAATCTCTTCCAAACCCAAAACCCTAACCCTAAAGCTCGCCCCCAGAAAATCTTCCCCAAATGCCCTCGTCTTCAAAGCCCCTCCTCCCTCCATCGTCCCCTCCGCCTCCGCTACCGCCGCTGCTCCGCCCGATCTGGAGACAATGAGCATCTAGAAGTACGTGAAATCGAGGCTGCCCGGCGGGTTCGCGGCCCAGAAACTCATCGGAACCGGCCGGAGGAAGTGCGCCATCGCCCGTGTGGTCCTCCAGGAAGGGACCGGAAAGGTCATCATCAACTATCGCGACGCCAAGGTCGGATCGATTGCTCTCTACTTGTCTCTCTCTCTCTCTGAAATTAGGGTTCTTTTTCATTTTCTTCCATTCATGCCAAGTTTGATTAGATGGAATCAAGCGGACTTACCATAACACCCAAATTGCTGCATTTTTCAGAAACTGCTGTGAGAAGTCGGTAAATTAGCTTCAGATTAGTCCTCAAAAGGGTTCCAAATCTCTCCCAATTTAGTCATGATTTCAACCCCCCCACCCCCCAAAATTTGACCATTTTGGTTCACATATGAAACTTACCTTCTCCCCCAAATTTCTTTCTAGATTGCAGAACTGTGTGCTTACACTCTCTCTATCAGTCCTTTATCAACACCTGAACCAACCCATCCAAATTCCCCAATATTTTTCCAATACTCCAATGTCTTCATAGCAGCACATATTCAGGCCTCACCAAGCATGCTCGGGGTTCCTCCATTGGACATCTTTTTCTACCTTCTACTTTCTCTATCGATGCTTCTCTGATAGGATGTCCACCTGCAGTGGCCCCCGTGAGTCCTCTGAATTCTTACAGTGCTTGATTGAAAAGAAGCCGCTTAAAGACCCTCTCTAGCCATTAAAGAATGATGACATCACCAAGAAGGTACAAGTTGAAGCCCCAAATCATGGGTTTGTTCCGGATGCCGATTGCACAACACCCCCACCCCCCGCCCCCCCTATTTGAAGGATCCAAAGCATCACTACTATTCATCTCTAATGCTCCTCTCCTAAGATACCATTTCCTTGTCCTTTCCCGGGAACACACTTGGGGCTTGTTTGTTTCATTTGGTTGAATTCCGACGTATTTTAAGACTTGTATTTCTAAAAGTGGTTAAAAATGAGGAAACAAAGGTGAATATAAAAAAATGACGAAAATGAATACTCATCCATCATCCTAGTAATTTAAATCCTAGAAAAGTTAAGATCCCATCTACATCTCTACTTTATGTTTTTCTTGCCTAGCTTTTTGAATTATTCTTTGTTGGAGCCCATTTGACTATGAATTCCTATGTGTTGAATTCCATGCAAACAAAAGAGCCCTTTAGGAATTATGTAAGTTAATGTTCTTAGGCCATGTTTTGATGGTCCATCTTCACCTGCTAAATCTTCTTTCTATTAAGAATAGAAAGAAACTCAATGATTTTAGTGGATATGCATTTCCTCCATCCAATTTAGTTCACTGCCAGCTGACACATCTGATCTGCACGCATTTTTCTTCCAGGAACCCAAAAGATCATACTTCCGTAGATCCATTGGCAATTGAAAATTTATTTGCATGGCTACAATATTATTTTGTGATTATGGGTCTTCTGTTGTTCAGGAATATCTTCAAGGGAATCCTTTATGGTTGTCATATCTGAAAGTCCCATTGACAACATTGGGATTGGAGAACAGTTATGATATATTCGTTAAAGCTCATGGAGGTGGTCTCTCTGGTCAGGCTCAGGCCATCACCCTTGGAGTTGCACGTGCTTTGCTCAAGGTGAGTGAGAACTACAGACCACCTCTTAGAAAGGAAGGTCTTCTTACTAGAGATTCTCGAGTGGCTGAGAGGAAGAAAGCTGGTCTCAAGAAAGCTCGGAAAGCCCCCCCAGTATTCAAAACGTTAAGGTTGAGATTTCCGAGTACTATCCTTCCATTTGTGTTCTCAATTTTGTTAAGTTTGAGGGCTTTACATGTATTGAAAAATGTAGAGAACTACTTTGTATTGCTTCTGGTGAATCAAAGAGAATTGTGCTGTAGTCCTCAAACTTTAACAGGAATCCTTATCTGCAACTGTTGCTAGCATTTAATCATTTGTCTTCTGCCCGTATATTCCACATTTTGCTATGCTTGGATGCAATACATGTCATCTAATTCATTTTTGCTGCATGTGAAGCCATTCAAATGAACAGCCATGCATGGATCTTGTGTAAAGTATCTTCATGTTTTTTCTCTCTGTTTTGATTTTGATAAAAGAGGTTTAAAGAATGAAGATTGAATATGGCACTAAACATTTAACTCCAAATTTTGAATCTATATCATATAGGATAATTATCTTCAATTAATAGAAACTTGTAACATTGTAGAGGTAGGTTGGAAATAATGGAATAATTATCTCTTTTTTTAACTAATACAAGCCTATAACATTGTGGAAGTAGTTTGGAATTGACAAAGCAAAACTTTTTGTGTACTTGGTCCCTCACTTTTGTTGCGTAGCAAGGTTGGAAGGTGAGCCTACAAAGCCATCCACTAGTTGTCTCTCTTTTTAGCACGTGCACGCACACACACGCCCGGAATGAACATAGATGTGGCTCTTTTTACAGTCTCTGTAATTTCCGGCAGTTGCGTTGGAGTGATATTATTTATCATACTAATCTTTTGATGCCGGTTGGTTGACTATGAAACTTTCTTGTAACTATAATCACTGGGCCTACATGATGAGAGGTATTCACTATTCCCTCCTTTGGACTGGGTGATATTGTATACAGGATAGGGCTCACTGTTGCATGTCCTGGTTATGGACCCTATTAGGAAAATGGATTTTGACAAATCAGAAGAAATGCTACTGATTTAACTGCCCTAACCTCAACTCCCTTGGGTGAAATGTAAGAGATAAAACATTGATTAATTATAAACGTGGTCATGGAGATCTGTTTCAATTTCTATGGTGATTTGGTAGTTGGTTTCGTCCATGATAGTGGTGTTTTTACATATTTATTATTATTATTATTACATGGTGGCAAATAAAAGTGCTGATGCTTTATTGATTGATATAGGATGTGCGAAGCCCACAAAAATCAAGATTTTTATCTATGTTTTTGGATACAGATTTCATTCCTATATCAGTGGAACCCATCAGTTGGTTTTATCACATTTGAACAAGCTGTCAATTGATGTTTGATCACAAAGAAGTATTACCCCCACAAACGAAGTAAAGGAGCAAGGCTGTAAATTGGTTGGGGTGAGATCTGATCCAACTGGGTCCAAATTTAAACCCAATGAGCAGGATCTGATACTCCACGTCTAGAGCTCAAGACCACGAAGGCTCCAATGGACTCAGATACCACGAAGGCTCCATCACATCATAGTTCCCATAATAACAATGATGATTATTATCTAATATTAGATCATTGTTGATGTTGTGTGCTTCTAAATATTCATATGTTTAAAGTTGAAAAAACATACACCTGATCTGGATCTCATTAAATATTACATGGTGTGGGTCCAGTGTGGAACCAAGACCCAACTAAATATGATTGACTGAGGCCAACCCGTTTACAGACCAAACAGGCACGTGCATGGCCAGAAACCAAACAAACACTCATTGATCCTATTAAAGGCAAAGCTCAGAGAATATCCTAACCATCTACTTTTGCTCACAGGTAATTTTTAAGGTTCTCTTTCTTTTTTAGTGAAATTCCTATTTAAGAACTTCGTCAGACTTTTTCCTTTGCAATCAGAACTTTCAGAATTTTGAAATTACATAATTTAAAAATGCTTAAAATGAGACATACTCCAATTCCACTCTACCCTCTACCATTTTTCTATGGATTCTGTGAAATCTGGAGTTTCTAAAAGGACCTTTTCGGTGAAAACGTCGGGGCACTCAATTTTCTAAAGGTGGGCCTATATACCATAGTTTAAAACGTCGGGGCACTCAATTTTCTAAAGGTGACCCTATATACCATAGTTTTTCACGGGGCATCACATTATAACTTCTAAGAAGTGGGTTTAACTCTTTCTTTTCCTTCTTTCTTTTTTGTTTTTTTGCGGCATTATAACTTTCCGTGTTTAGAATCACAAAAGAGGTGGCTTCACCTTATAATTCATAAGAGGACGTTTGTTTTTTCATTTACATATGTAATTGAATCACATGGGTAATGGATACACAAAAATCATATTTGTTTGGTGTGATTTTGATTCACATGTGTAAAATAGTTGTGTAAATGGTGTGAAAGATGACCCCTTTTGTGCATTGCATTTTCACACCTCAAGAGGTGTGAAACACTTTCACACTGCACTGTTACCAGGCGGAGTGCTACAGTGCTTCACTGAGCAGTCCGCCTTTTATTTTTTTTTTTTTTTTTGGGCCCCACTTGTAACATCCGGACCATTCATTCTCTTAAGAAGTTCAAACACTGCCATGTGTCCAATTTTCAACCGTTGATGATGCATGGAGGTTGAGATATGATCAACATAATCACAGCCGTTGGATTAATCTATTGTTACTAACATATAGCAGTCCGCCTTTTATGATTTTTTTATTTTTCTGGGACCCACCTGTAAAATCAGGACCGTTCATATTCTTCAGAAGCTCAACCACGGCCATGTGTCCAATTTTCAACCGTTGATGATGCATGGAGGTTGAGATATCATCAAACAATATACAACCTATTGTTACTAACATACCCATTCCGCCTTTTATGATTTTTTTAATGTTCTGGGCCCCACCTGTAAAATCAGGACTGTTCATATTCTTCAGAAGCTCAAACACGGTCATGTGTCCAATTTTCAACCATTGATGTTGCTTGGATGTTGAGATATCATCAAACAATCTACAACTTATTCATAGATTCACATAAGAAATGTTATGCTAGTAACAAACAGTGGAATCTGATCCACATGTGGGTCATTTACACATGTGAATCACTTTCACACGAAACAAAAGACCCCTAAAGGTAGATATCACGTTGATAAGCACCAAAAGTGAGCCTATTTTATAACTCTTCTATGGTGGTACTCGTGTTCCTTTTTGTTTTTTCTTCTTCTCCTTCTTGTTTTCTATCACATACTCAACATTAATATAGCCCGAGAATAAACTTTTGAACTTGGAGACTGTGGGATCAGTCTCTAGCCTTACGTGTGATGCCAAGATGCTTACACCACTAACCCATCAAACATAAAAGTGGGTGGTTTCAGGAGTGGATTGAAGTATTAGCATGTGAGTGTGATCTAACCTTTGAGATTCAAAAAAAAGAAAAAAAAAACCTTATATGAGACCTCAAAAGATTTGATTTTATTATTTACTTCTTTATTTACCATTGCAAGCATCACCCAAATGAAAATCTTGGATCTGCGGTTGACTTGTATGACCTAATATCAAAGGTGACTCCTTTCCAATAATTTTTAAAGGTGAATCATGTTTAACAAAACAAAAACAACCACCTTTTGCAAATAAATCGTGGCCAAAGATCACCTAATTAGTGCGATTGATTTGACATATGATCTCCACTTTCAAAAACTTAAAATTATCGGCCAGATTTAAAGCAAATCTTATGTGATCAAATTTTTTAAGGCAGATGTCCGTCACCCTAATTCCAAGACGTAATTCAGTTTCCCTAAGACCGTGATTTGTAATCAAGAGTTATCGAAACTACGGGAAAAATTACTTGGCTTCCCTCCACATCCGGGTGGATTAGTCCAACATCCCAAAGGCTTGGGAACCGTCCCATAACAAGCAAAACAGTAGGTCTACGTACCCTGACACGGACCCCGACTGGCCCGACTTCCCATGGGGTCCGTTGTCGGGGTAGACTCTTTGCAAAAAAAAAAGGACAAAAAATCTATCCATCGCCCTACAGTTTAGAGTGCTACCGAGGTGTACGTATACATTTCTCCTTCACAACTTTTTAGTTTCCTTTCCTTCCATGACTCCTCCTTTGCTCTCTGGCTTCCGCTGAAACCAGAAAGCAGAAAGCACAAAGAGCGCTCTCTCTCTCTCTCTCTCTCTCGTCTCACGGCGGATTCGATGACGAGAGACGCAGAAGATTACTACTCCGATTGCGATTCCTTGTACGGAATCGAGAACGAAGAAGATGATGATTGCAGTTGGCCTTCTTCAAGCCTCCCTTCCATTCAGGTTAGGGTTTTTTCATCTACTTCTCGATTTGAAACACCCCCTAACAGTTTTTTTTTTGGGATGATTCCATGTTCTATAGGTTTTCATTTCAGTCGCATTCGTTTTTTTTTAATGTTAAAAGATGTTTTCTTTCCCCCAATCAGTTGCTTTGATTGAATTATGTGATGTTCTTTTTCATTTTTTGGTACTGGAATTCATGATCCATTGAAGCTTGACGATCAATGGCGTGAGATGTGAATTGAAGAGCTGATGTTGTTGTTGTTTTTCGATCTTTTGAAAAGAGAAAGGAAGAAGTGGATGTTTAAGATTTTTGTTGACTGGGGGAGTTTTTTATTACAAGTTTTCTCAAGTTGTAGGAAACAGCTTGACTTGTGTGACGATTTTGTAGAACAAATGGAGCTGTTTGGATGTGGAAAGTTGTGGTTTTTCTTTCACAATTTTGTTCTTTGGGGGGATTTCTTGAATGGGGTCACTGGTTTTAGATTGATTTTTAGTATGGAAGTGCATTAGATGATGAGATCTCAAAAGAGGGGTCTTTTAGCAGAGAGATTTACAGAACAATTTCAGCCCATCCTATTCCTGATGGGGAATTCTCTTTCTTTCATTTTCTGTTTCTGTTTCTTATTGTTTTTTTTTTTCTTTTTTTTTTTTTTAAAGATACATGGTTAAGGGCCAGTTGTATTGAAGACAAGATCATCAACAAACCAATTTCTTTCTGAACTTTGTGAGTGCTGCTTTAGCACATGTATATTCATTTTAAAGTGTTGATTTTCACTTCCCTTTTTTGAAAGATCAGTGCGTAAAGACAAAGGCTTTGAATTTCACCAATCAAAAGTATTTAAATTTCACAATGAAATATTGAATTACGGAGTAGTTTGCATTGAGCAAAATGTTCAAATGGAATTTCTGTTTTTCCTCCTTTTTTTTTTTGGAATTGAGTTTCCTTTTATTATTCTCTTGGAATTTTACAGGTTATCACAAAAGAATCTCTCTTGGCTGCACAGGTGAGAATATGTCCACCTCCTTCTCTTTATAGGGATATAGGGAATTCTTCCCAACCATTTCAGAGTAGTTTACAAAATTAGATATTGATGTAGATTCTGTGCAGAGGGAAGTTTTGCATCTGGTAATGGACTTGCTGAAACTGAGGGAACAGCATGCACGGGCTCTGCTCATTCATCACCGTTGGGATGTTGATAGGTTGTTGGCAGTTTTCGTAGAGAAGGAAAGCGATCGGTTATTTGCAGAAGCGGGTGTGAGTTTGCTGGAGCATAAAGATCTTGCCCCTCTACAGTTGTCATCTTCTGTGACTTGCATTAGCTGTATTGAAGATGTTTCTGCAGATGCGGTTACTACAATGGACTGTGGCCACTGCTTTTGCAATGATTGTGAGCATTCTCCAGTTTGTTTGCATTGAGTACAGGGATTATTTTTTTTTCCTTCTAAGATAAGCAAGGGGCTTATTTGAATTGTTTTCTATGTTCAGGTTGGACAGAACATTTTATTGTTAAGATAAATGATGGGCAAAGTAGGCGTATTAAATGCATGGCACACAAATGTAATGTTGTTTGCGATGAAGCCATTATCAGAAATCTAGTCAGTGCAAAGCATCCTGATATTGCTGAGCGTTTCGATCGTTATCTTCTGGAGTCTTATATTGAGGACAATAATAAAGTTAAATGGTGCCCAAGCATTCCACACTGCGGAAATGCCATACGTATTGAGGGTGATGCTTACTGTGAAGTGGAATGTACATGTGGGCTCCAGTTCTGCTTCAGCTGCTCAGAAGAAGCACATTCACCTTGTTCATGCCTAATGTGGGAACTATGGACCAAGAAATGTAGGGATGAATCGGAGACAGTCCATTGGATTCCTTGCCCCAAGTGTCACAAGCCTGTAGAAAAGAACGGCGGCTGCAACCTTGTTAGTTGTATTTGTGGGCAGCCATTTTGGTAAGAATTCTCTCTATTCATTCCTTGTTGCTTCTGTTGCTGATCTCTATCCACATGTTGGAGGGTTGATATCCCCTGTGAGCTTCATCTCAATCTGAATTTATATCTTACTGACACTTGTGCTGAAAAAAAAACTCTTGGGCACCTAACACTTCTCCTGGTGCTGGTTTGACCCAATTATGTTCCCTATCATGTCAGTGATCTACCATTTCTGTGGTTCTAAGGTTAGAAGGATTGAATAGTGTCATGGATCTCAAATGGCATGGATGTTTGTCAAAGGATTAATATTGTTATGAGTTCACAATGGCATGATATAGTGTTGAACTTTCATCCTTGATCTTTGCATCATTGACATTGGCTAATTGAGAAAAGGTGATTTATGTGGACTCGTCTTGAGGATGGATGCTTTTGGTATTCTTTGACCGTACAAAAGGATAGTGAAAACTATAGGTGTCATGATGCTTCCATGCATTTTCTCGATGTTTTCATGTTCAAGATCACGGATTTCAAGTCAAGGCTTAGAATATTACATGGATGGAGAAATTAGCTATAAATCACTTGTTTTGTAGAAAATTCGTATGTAAGAATTTTTTCTGGAACGGTAACTTTTATAACAAGGGTAGTTTACTACACCATAAGAGGATACAAACATATGAATGTAGGAATTTTGAGTAAGTGTTTTTTTTTTATTGATCATCATTATCTTATAACCATCTTCATCTTAGCCTTGCCCCATCAAGTTTGGCGAGTTTGACTGTGTAACACTAGATTGGTCTTCTTAAGCGGGCATCAGAAAGCAAACACACTTGTTGTTGCTTGGTCCAGAACGGAGTGTATCTAATTTCATTAAAATAATCGTGCAATCCCCTTTCATCGAGAATGTTGGCAATGATGAAATAGAGAAAATGAAAAGTATTATTGGAAAACGAATCCACTAGTTTTCACTAAGATCTTAAATGGTTTAGATCAAGTCACCTCCATTATTTGAGGAGAAAATTTGTGCAGTCCTTTATATTTATTACTGATATATCTTAGATGTAGCCTGGATTAGACTATGAATCTTGGTGGTTGGCGCCTAAATATCTAGAATCGAGATTTTCTTCTTCTGAGATCTTTCTACATGTTTTAGACTCTAGTTCATAACTACGTTCTAGTACTTGTCCAGATCATGCTGTGTTCAATCATTTCATTCCGGACAGCAAGATCACGGCTGCCATAATGATTTATTGCTCTTTACTGTTTTAGTAGATAGATTTGTTCTAATATTCTAATTTTAGGTATCAAAAAAAAAAAAGAAAAAAGATCTGTTTTAATATTCCGCTATCATTATGCAGTTGGTTGTGTGGTGGTGCTACCGGCCATGATCACACGTGGTCAAGTATAACTGGCCATAGTTGTGGACACTACATAGAAGACACAGCAAAAAAAGCTGAGAGACCGAAGCGGGATCTTTATCGGTATATGCACTATCACAAGCGGTACAAAGCTCATACAGATTCCTTGAAGCTAGTATCCAAACTTACAGAAAGTATCCAAGATAAGATATCAATTGCAGAAAGTAATGAGTCTGGCATCAAAGATTACAGTTGGCTCACAAATGGACTCTACAGACTTTTCAGATCTAGGCGCGTTCTTTCATATTCATACCCCTTTGCATTTTATATGTTTGGGGATGATCTCTTCAAGGATGAAATGACTCCTGACGAAAGGGAATCAAAGCAGCACTTGTTTGAAGACCAGCAGCAGCAGCTAGAAGCAAATGTGGAGAAGCTTTCTAAATTCATTGAGGCGCCATTTCATGTGATTTCTGGGGATACGATTAATGAGATACGGATGCAAGTCATCAATCTATCCATGATCACTGACAACCTATGCAAGAAAATGTAAGTTTAATCATCATAAATTAACTTATTTCTGAAAAGTAAAAGCTTTCCTGGCCTTTTGGATCCACATCCAGATCCCACCTAGCCTGAACTATGAAATAATGTAAGTTGACTTAATTCCATGAAAAAAAAAAAAAGGCATCTGTTGCCTCTTCAGATCCAGGTCCAAAAAGGCATTCTTCTGTGTGGATACCCACACAGCAGATCCTTTATGACAAATCAGGTGGATTTGCAGAACTAAGTTTTTATGTGCTGACCTGATTTCACTTTCAGGTACGAGTGTATTGAGAACGACCTATTGGGTTCCCTGCAGCGGACAATTCATAATATTGCTCCATACAAATCAAAGGGTGTCGAAAGAGCATCAAAACTTTCTGTTTGTTCGGACTCTGATCAAAGTACGAGGAACATGAATCCCTGCAATGCAAACTAGGACTTGAGGGCTAATGGTATGTACATTTCCAAACCCATACCGTTATTCCAAACTTGTCACAACATTTAATTAAGCCATTTCATCTCTATTGGCAGTAATTTTTTCGAGACAATTATTTTCCCTTTGTTTTTCTTTTTTGGGTTTCTTTATTGATTAGGGCCATGATAGTTACACCCATTGCTTTAAAACATACATTAGTGGTACCGCTGGTTTTTTGAAATTTGAGAATGGGTGCACTATGAATACTATAATTTACAAATGTGTGTTAAATACCCATCAAAAGCAACGAGGACCCAGGGCATAGATGAAGGTGGTCACTATTGTAACCTTGAGGCCGTGGGTTCAAGCGATGATACCAGTAAAGACAAATCAATTGTATTTTTGTCACTTTTCCACATCAGTACCCCATGCGCGGAGGATGGTTGGCAAAGGGACACATGGACCAAGACCATCTATTCACAGACCCAAATGCTAGATGGGCACATCTCCCATATCTTAAGTGATGCAGCCTGTGGATTCTTGTAGACTCTGGCTGATAATTTTAGGCTGCTCTCTCTGTTGTGTCATGTTTACAGAATAATTGTCATCTTAAAAGAAGGAAGAAGTCCAACAGTCAATATTCAATGTACATGTGGTCCCCTGGTGAGTGGACCTTCTTGATATCTTGGCTGGTTTATCTAGACCTTGGAGTTGAGCCCCTATCACATTGTGTCTCATCCCCAGTAGACACCTCAGAATATACAGGCTGATGCTGCAGCTATCCTTGCAAACCTCTTCTCAAATATATTTTTTGATACTTGCATTCTCTTAAATGGTGTTTGGATTTTTCAAGTTGAAAAAATCAAATTCACCTTCCCTCTGATATTGCCATGGACTTGCTACATAGGTGCATCTGATTCTGGAATGCCTTATTTGGATGACCGCTTTTATGAATCATCTAGTTTGGATGAGAGTGGATGCTCTACAGGGAAGCGTGCAAAGAAAGAAGCTCTTGGGGATGCTCTTCTCCATCTCAACTTGCCTGCAGAGGTAGTAGACAGGAGCTGATTCCTCACCCAGAATTCTGCATATTCAACCGTATAGCACTTACATGGGGGACATGGTATTATGGAGGAGAAATCTCACTTCGTCAATCTCCCTCTTCTTAGTTTATCTTATTTTAATCTTACCTCCTTTTGGCTTTATGCCAAGATTGCCCAGAAGCAGCAGAGCACATCAGATGTTTTTGATGCCTGCCTTTTCAATCTTCATTTTGTACATGCCTTTTTTGGGGATTATGTGTATATGGGATGTATGTGTACAGTCAACGAAGAGGTTGATTTGCTCTCTCATGCCATAATTTTTTTGTTCTTCTTGTTGCAAGACTGCTAACTGCTTTGAGGCAGAGAAATCACGGCTTAAGTCATCTTGGTTATAGATCAAAAATCTTATTGTAATAAGCTTCTGATTGCACTTTAATTAGATGCCCGGAAAGGGAAGCAAGCATATGTATCTATATTATGGAACGTATTTGTGGTAATTTTATACTCGGGCCATCTGAGAAGCTCTTGCTCACAAATAATATTCTATTGCCGTGGTGATCATTTTGTGATTAGCATCTTCTTCGGAGGCTTGTTCCATCTATCTGGGTTTTGCTTTCATGCTTTGAGGACAGACTAATTCCTGTTCTCTAGTTGTAGAGTACCTTTTATTGGTGGCATGTTGTAGAGCACATTTCTTTTTATTGTTGAAGTCGCGTGAACCTATAACCTCAAGTTTGCAATAGTGGCACCGTGTTCTCCTCTACTTTTACAGTGCAATCGGTTGATGCAACTTGTCACAGTACATTTCAGCGGATGTCCCACCTTTGGGACAGTCCAGATCTTTTCTTCCACAGTGCGTCTCTTGCAAGAGAATATTTTCCTCAACAGTGAGGCACTTTCCACTGTGCCACGGGCATACATCTCTACATCTCTGTGTTTTTTGACTTGGAACCACCACTGTAGAGGAAGGGAACACGATGTATAATTATCCCAGTTCCACAGGTGAAGTCAGATATTCAGATGGTAGTTTGTATGCTGGTAACGGTACAATAGTAAATTGCTGGCAAGACTTGTTCCTATTCATGTTGTTGTCTATGCTCATGAGCAGATTATGAAATTTGCATTTGAAGTCAGTCCATCAGCGATTTTTGTTTGAGGGAGGGGTGCAAACCTTAATAAGCAGTTTGGTTTTGGGGCCAAATTGAGGATGTTCACGTGGATTTTGGGGGTGGATCCGCAATTTTTATTGGATTTTTTTAAGTGCACTGTGGTGGTTTAACGGGTGCAACTGCAACTTTGTGGTATCTCAAGAATGATTGGGACTTGCTTGGGAATGTTTCTTCACATAATTTTTAAGAGCTCTCGTCCCTTGGCATGGATTGATCTCATTACGGTAAGTGCAGAAATAATAATACTCACAAGATCAGGATGCCTCTTCGGACTTACTCAATGCATGGAGGAGATAACTGCGACGACCTGAGCCTGAAAGAGGAGAAAGACAAAGGTCAGAGGACCCTGACTATGGGCAGCGCAGGGCTCTCCGATGCTTAAGTCAGCAATGGATCGGAGAAGAAGAAGAAAGAAGAAAGACTGAGTGTCCAGGTCAGAATGCTTACCCCCTCCTCCCTTTGGCTCGTGCCTTATATATGGAACAGTCTGGGATGAGTGCCAGTGGGCTTGGTGATGTGACCTGGGTCACATCAGCCCACAAAGTCATTAATGAAGATCCATCATAGCCCTCACTACATTTAATGTGGGTCCGATCAGCCCACACTACATTTAATGTGGGTCCGATCAGCCCACAATGCATTTAATGTCAGTCACATTGGGCCTGATCCTGCCCTGATCTGGTGGTGGCTGAAGTCCCATCAGATCCCTTCCTTGGGCCTAGCCACGACAGGGCCGTGGCTGTTAGCTGCAAGCGCAATAATGCATTGCCGATCTTGCGTTGCCGAGACGGAACGGAATGCGCGGCCGAACTGAATTCTATTTGGCCGAGATCAGCATATAGTGCCGAGACCGATATGGGTCGGATCGTAGCCGAGATCAAGGGACGTGGTCCCCCATACAGTAGCTAACCGAGCACACCCTAGCCGAGACCAAGAGAAACTGGCTCACGAAATGGGCCCCACAATAGCCCCTCAGTTCTTGACCTCTAGGGCTTTCTCGGGCGCTAGGGTTAAGAGCTGGACCGATCTCCCGAGACGGATAGTGCTTGCCTTCCATCTGCCTTTTGGTCAAGGGTTGTGACTTGTTCGGCGCCAGACGCCGCCGCTGCTTCGTCTGCCAGAGATAATAAAGGGGGCAATAAATGCGGGGCTATGATTAGTATGGGAAGGCGAACCATCATCGCAACAGCGCCACGCGTTATTGCTTGGTAGGCTCTCTTGTCTTTTCGAGGGGGCGTGCGACGCAAGCCGAGGCGACGTCTCACGCGTGTCCCGCTTCGAATTCCGGAATGGCGCCCATTCCTCCCCTTTATATTCACTTCTGTCTTCTCCCTTTGTCATCTCTGCAAACGAACCTTGTCGAAGCTCTGCTAGTACCTCTGTTCGCCGGAACCTTCACTGCCAGAACCACCTCCGTCGCCTCCTAGCTTCGTCCAGGACTTCCTCTAGGACCAGTGAGGGATCAACGGCCTGAGTTGTGATTTCGCCCGAGTCTGTGAGTCTCTCTGCCTCAATTCTCTTCTCTTCCATTCTGTGTTTCTGTCCTGACCCCAACTAGGGTTTCCTCCGTTTCTCAGTCCTTCCACAGTTCAGACCTCTAGATTAGGGTTTCTTAGATTCAGAGATGGGGATTTTCACCCATTGGATAGATTCCCAGTCGGGCCTGGCAACTCTTAGGAGAGTCTACATGATCCCAGACGATGTCCAGATCATGGCAGCCGACCCCTCCATCTACTCATTTCGGAACGGCTGGATGCCGTTTCCCCTGATAGCCGTGATCGAGGGTGGGGTCAGATTCCCCTTGGCCCCCCTTCTTAGGTCTTGTTTGGAGACCTGGAACCTTAGCCCCTGTCAGTTAATGCCCAATGGGTATAAGATCATCATGGGCATCGCCGAGCTGAATAGGATTCTAGACATCAGCCTCGGCGTCCATGATATAGAGGATATATATGACCTCTGCAAGTCTAGGGAGGCGGGCACCTATTATCTTCGCGTCAAGGCGAGGTGCCAACCCCTCGTCACGGCGCTGGAGGACTCCAATAAATACGCCGGAGATGACCGCCTGCTCGTCTCGGGAAACTAGGAGTTCGGCGAGACCGAGACCGAAGCAACTAGGAGGGTCCGCGTCCCTCGACGCCTCGGGACTCCACCGAGTAAAGACCTAACCCCCTGGGTTTCCGATTTCTTTCTTATATTTGATTTCTGCTGCCGAATTCTAACTCGGCTGTTTTCCGCAGGCCTTTCCGAACGCAAGCGCGAAGCCCGGCTGAACGGTTGGATAAGGCACTCACCTTGGCTGAACAAGGTGTACTGCTACCACGGCCACCATACAAGAGCTGCCTACTCTCTTCTGAAGTACGAGCCGAGATACGTGTCTTATACACGGAAATCCGGCAACCCGGAGAGATTCGCCCCCGATCTAGCCGAAACCAGCGGGACCGTGACGGTTGCGGAAGCGTCCGCAACGTTGGCCGTGGTCACGGGCATCCCGCTAAGGGAAATTGAAGAATATACCTCCGGAGCCGAGGTAGACTCTCCGACAAGGGAAGTTGAGAACTACTCATCCTGAGCCGAGGCCGAAGCAAACAATATGGAGAGGCGTAGGCCCGCGTTTCAGCCGCGGAATCTGGCGGACGCCGTCGTCGGTAGCGGTAGACAGGCTGCCGCACCCCGCACTGCCCCGCCCTCCTTCGGGACCATCGTCCCTGCCAGAGTTGAGGTCCGACCTCCCCCAGACTCGGAAAGCGAGAGGCCGAGGAAAAAGGCGAAGGGGAAGGAGCTAGATCAGGAGGAGCGACCACGGCAACGTTCGCCCCAAGTTGCGAGGGAGAGGGCAGTGGACGTGGTGCCCACTCCGGCAGTTCCTCTAGTGGCGAGTCGCTCCGAGCCCCAGGCGGCAACGTCCTCGGGTGCCGAACCGGCCGAGTTCAGGCCGGACATGGAGCTGAGGAAGGGGAGGCCCCTAAATGCTGAGGACAGACTGGTGGGGAGCCCAGATGTCATTGCGGCGCTCAGCCGAGCCTGTGCACTCCCCAGGGACATGGAGAGGCACAGGTCGGAAGACTCCCCCCTGCTGATTATGAGGACCATACAGCACTCCCTCGCTGTAAGTGCCCGACTTTCCTGGTCACAGGTGTTTCTATCTTTCGATATTTCTTGTTTTCGTGCTGAGCTTCTTTTGTTTGCTCCGCTGCAGGCTGTCCAAAGGCTACAGATAGTCGCGGACAGGATAGCGGAGGAGGACAGTCGGTTGGCTCGCCTGGCAAAGGAAAAGCAGAAAGCCGAATCCGAACTGCGAGCGGCCAGGAGGAGCTGAAGGCGGAGGCGGCCAAGACTGCGGAGCTCAAGGCTCAGTCAGATATGATGGCCAGCGACCTCTGCAAAGCAAGGTCAGAGGGCTTCGAATGGCAAACGAAGCTCCAGGCAGAGGAGAAGAGTTCGGCGGGGTTCAAGGCCGAGCTGGAGCTGGAAAGGAAGGCGAAGGAGGAACTCCTTGCATCGAAGGAGGAATTCCTTGCATCGAAAAAAGCTGAGGTCGATGCCGCCTTCCTGGAGGGGACTGAGGAAGCTGCGAAGATTTACGTTGATCAAATCACGGCACTCAGCCCGAAGCTGTACCGGCTCGGCTGCAAGGCCGTGTTGAAGAAGATGGGGGTTCCTGCAGATGATCCGATACATCAGAATCTCCCCGAGCTCGGAGAGGAGCCCCTAGATGAGGCCCTGGCCGAGACCCCTGCCACTCCGGCCGAAGTCCCTTCCAAGCCAATGCCTGACCCCGTTGAAGAAGCTCCTCAAGCCGAGGCCGCCGTGGTCGTCATCGAGGACCTAGAAGCAGAGCCATCGACTTGACTTCCTCTTTTTTTCTTTTCTTTATAAAATGTAGTCTTTGTTTCAAACTGTCTCGATGTAAATCAATGCTATCAATGAAAGACTCTTTCTCATATTTTTCTCCTGTGTGGTGTGGCTTTTACTTGCTTTCCTTTGTACGCTTTCCGTGAGTGTTGTGAATTTGGGTGTGACTTCGGACTAGAGTAGACCGACCTGATCAGGGTTCTCTGCGAGCGCTGACCCTTTGGAAGCCCCATTTATTTCGGCGAAACCAGATTTCCGTGTTGGAAGACTGGTGCCGTTTCGGCTGGTCTAGGTGGCTGAGTACCAGCCTTAGACATGGGCTGTTTCGGAAACTCGTCTAGGTGGCTGAGTGCCAGCCTGAGACATGGTCCGTTTCGGCAACTCGTCTAGGTGGCTGAGTGCCAGCTTTAGATATCGGCCGTTTCGGCAACGCATCTAGGAGGCTGAGTGCCAACCTTAGATATGGGCCGTGACGGAAACTCGTCTAGGTGGCTGAGTGCCCACCTTAGACATGGTCCGTTTCGGCAGCTCGTCTAGGTGGCTGAGTGCCAACCTTAGACATGGGCCGTTTCGGCAACTCATCTAGGTGGCTGAGTGCCAACCTTAGATATGGGCCGTGACGGAAACTCGTCTAGGTGGCTGAGTACCCACCTTAGACATGGTCCGTTTCGGCAGCTCGTCTAGGTGGCTGAGTGCCAACCTTAGACATGGGCCGTTTCGGCAGCTCGTCTAGGTGGCTGAGTGCCAACCTTAGACATGGGCCGTTTCGGCAACTCATCTAGGTGGCTGAGTGCCAACCTTAGATATGGGCCGTGACGGAAACTCGTCTAGGTGGCTGAGTGCCCACCTTAGACATGGTCCGTTTCGGCAGCTCGTCTAGGTGGCTGAGTGCCAACCTTAGACATGGGCCGTTTCGGCAGCTCGTCTAGGTGGCTGAGTGCCAACCTTAGATATGGGCCGTTTCGGCAACTCATCTAGGTGGCTGAGTGCCAACCTTAGACATGGGCCGTGGCGGATACTCGTCTAGGCGGCTGAGTGCCGGCCTTAGACGGTCTTCCAACTTCGCACCATTGTCACTGTCAGGATGCCAGATTGCTACAAATTGTGGAGAACTGTAGTTTCATTGAATCCAGAAGCGTTGTACAAGTACAGAGACTAAAAATAGAATTTTTTGAGGTGTGAGGCGTTCCATGGTCTCGGTAGCGGACGTCCCTCCATGTCTTCGAGCCGATAAGCCGACCGTCCAGCAATGGAAGTGACCTTAAACGGACCATGCCAATTCGGCGCTAGCTTCCCTTGATTCAGATCCCTGTCGGCTGGGAGCGTTTTCTTGAGAACCAGTTCCCCCACGCAGAACTTCCTTTCTCTGACGTTCTGGTTATAGCCCCTGGCTAGCCGCTGCTGGTAGACGGCCAGTCTGACTGCCGCCGCTTCTCTTCTTTCGTCTGCCAAATCCAGTTCCCTGGCCAGGTTAGTCTCGTTCTGTCCTTGGTCGAAGAGTTCGGACCTCAGAGTGGGGAGGCCGATCTCCAAAGGGATGACTGCTTCCATCCCGTAGGCGAGCGAGAAGGGGGTAGCCGAAGTGGAACGCCTTGGAGTGGTCCTGTAAGCCCACAGGACGCTCGGCAGTTCTTCCACCCATCTCCCCTTTGCTTGGTTCAGCCGCTTCTTGAGCCCATCGAGGATCACCTTGTTGGAGATCTCGGCCTGGCCGTTACTCTGTGGGTAAGCTGGCGTGGAGTAATGGTTTCGGATGCCGAGATCCTGGCAGAAGGTCTTAAAGAGTTTAGAGTCGAACTGAGTTCCGTTGTCCGAAACCAGCGCTCTGGGAATGCCAAACCTTGTGACGACATTCTTCCACACAAAATTCTTGGAGTCTCGCTCTGTGATGGATGAAAGTGGCTCTGCTTCGATCCATTTGGTGAAGTAATCTGTCGCCACAATAAGCCATCTCTTGTTCCCTGGGGTTCGGTGGAGCGGGCCCACTATGTCGAGCCCCCACTGGGCGAATGGCCACGGGCTAGAGAGCGGGCTGAGATCCTGCGCGGGCTGATGGAGAGAGTGTGAGAACTTCTGGCACTTCTCGCACTTCTTCGCATATACCTGCGCATCTTTCTGCATATACGGCCACCAGTAACCCTGGCTGATGGCTCGGTAAGATAGGGATCTTCCTCCGATATGGCTCCCGCAGATTCCTTCGTGTATCTCGAAAAGGAGGTCCTCGACCTTACTTGGATGGACGCACTGGAGGTACGGTCCCGAGAACGATTTCCTGTAGAGCTTGACTTCGGGAGATAGCCAAAACCGAGCTGCCTTGAGTCTGACCCGGTGGGCCTCACCACTGTCCTCGGGAAGCCTGTCGTCCTTCAGGTAGGTGATAATAGGGTCCATCCAGCTCGGACCGAGACCAATGCATAACACTTCCCGAGGTGAACGGAGCTCAATGCTGGGCGCAGCTAGCGATCCGACTTCGACGCTCCTCTTTTTCCCTGCCTCAACAGCACTGGCCAAGTTAGCCAAGGCGTCTGCGTGAGAGTTCGCTTCTCTGCCGATCTGCCTGACTTCGGCCGACTGAAATTGTGCCAGCAGCTTCTTAGCCAGGGCCAAGTACGCGGCCATCCGGTCGTCGCGAGCCTGGTAGTTCCCAGTCAGCTGGTTTGTCACCAACTGTGAATCACTGAAGACCACCAGCTGTTGAGCTCCGAGGATATTGGCACTGTTAAGTCCGGCTAAAAGGGCTTCGTACTCAGCTTCATTGTTTGACGCCTTGAAGTCCAGGGTCAGAGCCTGCTCGATGACCAGTCCTTCTGGCGATTGGAGAACAACTCCTGCTCCGGCTCTTCTCGAGGTGGAAGATCCGTCGACGAAGATTTTCCAAACTGGGGTCTCGGCTTGAGATGGTGATTGTTCAGAACTCGTGGGAGCCCCATGCTCCTCGCCCCCCAGTTCGGTGCCGAGCTGGGTTGGTGCCGAACTTGAATCAAACTCGGCGAGGAAATCTGCCAGAACCTGGGCTTTTATTGCTGTTCGTGGCTGATACTGAATCTCATACTGCCCTAGTTCGACAGCCCATCGGGAGATTCTTCCTGAAAAGTCAGCCTTCTTGAAAACAGATTGGAGTGGATGCTCCGTAACAACCACTATAGAATGGGTTTGAAAGTAATGGGAGAGCTTTCGCGAGGCGCTAACGAGCGCCAAGGCGAGCTTCTCCAGAGGCAGATACCTGGTCTCGGCATCAATAAGGGTCTTGCTCGTATAATATACCGGTTTCTGAACCTTGTCCTCTTCTCGGATGAGGACCGAGCTGACCGCATGATCCGAGACCGCTAAGTATAAATACAGGGTCTCCTCGTGGGTCAGGGTTGACAACAACGGTGGTGATGAAAGGTAAGCCTTGAGCTGCTGCAAGGCGTGGTCACATTCTGGGGTCCATTGGAATTTAGAATTTTTTCTAAGAAGATGAAAGAAAGGTCGGCACTTATCTGAAGATTTGCTGATGAAGCGATTCAGTGCCGCGGCCATTCCTGTAAGCTTCTGGACCTCCTTGACCGAAGTTGGACTCTGCACTCTGAGGATAGCCGAGATCTGATCTGGGTCTGCCTCAATGCCTTTGCGTGTAACCAAGCTGCCCAAAAACTTGCCGGAACCAACACCGAAGGCGCACTTCGAGGCGTTAAGCTTCAGCCGGAACTTCTTTAGAGTGGCGAAGATCTCGGCCAAGTCTGACAGATGATCCCGCGCCTGCTTGGATTTGACCACCATGTCATCGATGTAAACCTCCACGGTTTTGCCGAGCTGATCGTGAAACATCTTGGTGACAAGTCTCTGGTAGGTGGCCTCTGCATTCTTCAGCCCAAACGGCATCACCTTATAACAGTAGGTTCCCCTGGGCGTGATAAAAGCTGTTTTCTCTTCGTCTGGCCCAAATAGTGGGATCTGATGATAGCCGCGGTAAGCGTCGAGGAAGCTCATTCTGTCGTGCCCGGCCGTGGCGTCGATCAACTGGTCAATCTTCGGGAGGGGAAAGCTGTCCTTGGGACAGGCTTTGTTGAGGTCGGTAAAGTCGACGCACACCCTCCACTTGCCAGTCTTCTTCCTGACGACCACCGGATTGGCTAACCATTTCGGGTATTGAACCTCCCTGATAGCTCCGGCCTCAAGCAGCTTATCCACTTCCTCGACGACGGCTTCGGTCTGCGAGACCCCAGTCCTCCGTGCCTTCTGCATCACAGGTTTGTGGTTAGGGTCAACATTTAGTTTGTGACACATTACCTCGGGGTCGACGCCAGGCATCTCCTGAGGCGTCCAGGCGAAGGCATCCCTGTTCTGCATCAGGAACTGGGCCAGTTCGGACCTTTCCGGCTCTCCAAGCTGGCTGCCGAGTAGAAAGAACCGATCCGGGTCCTTATGGTCGATCCGGACCTCGGTCAATTCCTCGACGCTCTTCCTGCCCGGATCTTGGCCGAGCTCATCCAGCCCCTGCTCCAGGTTCTTCTCCATCTCGGCCACATTGACCTCCTTGGGCTCTTGCTCCCCAGGTACCACAGCTGTCAAGCACAGCTTAGTTGCCTGCTGATCTCCTCTGACCGTGATAATCTCAATTCGGCCGCTCTCTCCTTCCCATGGAAACTTCAGCCTCTGGTGGAGGGTGGAAGGGACTGCTTCCAGGCTATGGAGCCAAGACCTGCCCATTATAGCATTGTAGGGCGAGGGTGCGTCGATCACCATGAAGGTTGCCATGACAGACGCGCCACCGACCTCGACCTTGAACGTCACTTTCCCCTTAGGATAGACAGGTTTAGCACTGAAGCCGATAAGGGGAACTCGAGCCTCCTGCAGATCTTTCTCCGTCAGTCCCATCCTTCGAAAACTGTCGAAATAGAGGACCTCGGACGAACTGCCGGGGTCAACAAGGACTTTCTTCACAGTGCAATTCTTCACGCCTTGCTTAGAGCAATCGAACTTCAGAGTCACGATCAGGGGGTCGTTGTGGGGGAGCTGCACCCCTTCTAGATCTGCATCAGTAAACCTGATCTCGGGACGCTCCCTCCGAGCCCTTTTCGGTGCTGAACTGAGTTCGGCGGCCATGACATGTTTGCCGTGATAGGCTTTCCTGGCTTCGGCACGTGCTTGGTTACTCCCCTTGGGCGGGGGCGCCAAATGGATGACGTTGATGATCTTCTCTGACCCGTCGCTGTCATGACCCCCCTCTTCTCGGCGCGGGGCTCGGGTGTCGGCCCTGGCTTCTCTTCTGACAAATTCTTGTAAGTGTCCATCCTGGACAAGCTTCTCTAAATGCGACCGCAGTATCCTGCAATCTTCAGTCTTATGGCCGCCCTCCTTGTGATAGGAACAGAATTTCGTCTGATCTCGGGTGGACGGGTCGCCATGCATGGGCTCCGGCCAACTGAAGTACGGTCTTTTCTTGATCTTATACATGATCCTGTGGATGGGCTCCTTAAAGACCGTGTTGACCGCCTGGAATGCGTCCTCTATCAGCCTGGGTCGCTTGTTTCTTTCCGAGACGAACGCATGAGGCCTTGCCGAGCTGGTGGGCGCCCAACGCCTGTTTGGCTCATCTCTCCGCCGCTCCTCTCTCCGAGGTTCACTCCTCCGAGACGGTCCCCCGTCTTGCTTGGATGTCCTCCCACCCCGGTCTTTCAGCGCGGTTCCATGGTTTTCCCGAGCGCGGATCTGGTCATCTTCTTGGGCAATGTACCGGTTGGCGATGGACATGAGCGCTGCTATGGAAGACACCGGGTTCCTAGCCAAGTCCTTGCGGAGATCGCTGTCTGGCAGCAAGGCATTCTGGAATGCGAAGACGGCAACCTCGTCCTTGGAGCTCTCTATCTGACTGTAGACCGCCCAGAACCGCTTGGCGAACTGGGTGACGTTCTCTTCTTGCTTCATCTTCAAGGCCATGATGTCTGCATCTGTCTTCGGAAGGACTCTGTAGGCCTGGAACTTCTTCAAGAAGGACTGCTGGAGCTGCTGCCAGCTCGAAATGGCCCCCTCTGGTAGTGCACAGAACCACTTCAGGGGGAGGTCACCCAGACTGGAAGAAAAAATCCTACAGTTCAGGTGACCCTCATCTCCCCAGACAGACATCCTCTGGGAGAAGTGCCTGAGATGCGTAGCTGGATCCGAGACCCCATCATAGGTGACGAATCTTGGTACGGTGAACTTCTTCGGTAATGGGTACCTCCGGATATCCGGGGAGAAAGGAGAAGCGCCGAGATCAACGGGGTCGCAGCAAGCATCGTTTTGGTCCCGGCCGAAGCCGGCTACTTCCAGGTTGCGCTGGACCGTTTCCCTTATGTGCGCGTCCAGCCAGTCCTGATTACGATACGTACCCTCCGGAATGGTCTCGGACGCCTTCCTCGAGTAGCTACGGCTGGTGCTCGAGCCTACATCTCGGGTTCGGTCGTCCCTTTTCCTGTTCAAGCGGTCCCTCAGGTCTTCCTTTGAGGAAGAGATGCGCGTAACACGAGTAACCCTCTCCTCATGTTGTCGCTGGGATCGCTCCTGACGAGTCCGCTGCTGCTGGGACTGCTCCTGACGAGTCCGCTGCTGCTGTCGAGACCGTTGCTGCTGGGACTGCTCCCTATGAGTCCGCTGCTGCTGCTTTGCTGAGCCCGCAGCTTTCTCCAGCTGCTGCTGGAGCTGGCGGATTAGAGCATCCTTTTCCCTGAGGGCCTCGTTCTGTGCTTTAATCTCCCGAAGGGTGGAGTTCAAGCTGTCGCCAGGGTTGTAGTCATCATCCTCTTCATCCTCGACGTCCTCGACGTGTCCTTCCTGACCTGAAGGGCGTGGTCCATCGACCACTAGGGACTTATCCCGCTGGTCTCGCCCTGTCAGGAGACCTGCAGGCTGCTGGGTGTCTCCCCTCCCGGGAGCGGACTCTGTACGGAGGTCACGCTGCTGGACGTTGATCCGGATGAGAGCGCGTTCAGCATCGTCCTCTGCGACTACTTGCTTCCCAGCCCTCTGCTTGTTAGGGGGCGGTCCTGCATGCTTTGTCTTGGAAGTCTCTCCGCTTTTCGCAGTTCTCCTCGTCATGGTATTTAGGAATAGGAATAGGAAAGATTATAGAAATCCTTTCCCACAGACGGCGCCAATTGTAAGTGCAGAAATAATAATACTCACAATATCAGGATGCCTCTTCGGACTTACTCAATGCATGGAGGAGATAACTGCGACGACCTGAGCCTGAAAGAGGAGAAAGACAAAGGTCAGAGGACCCTGGCTATGGGCAGCGCAGGGCTCTCCGATGCTTAAGTCAGCAATGGATCGGAGAAGAAGAAGAAAGAAGAAAGACTGAGTGTCCAGGTCAGAATGCTTACCCCCTCCTCCCTTTGGCTCGTGCCTTATATATGGAACAGTCTGGGATGAGTGCCAGTGGGCTTGGTGATGTGACCTGGGTCACATCAGCCCACAAAGTCATTAATGAAGATCCATCATAGCCCTCACTACATTTAATGTGGGTCCGATCAGCCCACACTACATTTAATGTGGGTCCGATCAGCCCACAATGCATTTAATGCCAGTCACATTGGGCCTGATCCTGCCCTGATCTGGTGGTGGCTGAAGTCCCATCAGATCCCTTCCTTGGGCCTAGCCACGACAGGGCCGTGGCTGTTAGTTGCAAGCGCAATAATGCATTGCCGATCTTGCGTTGCCGAGACGGAACGGAATGCGCGGCCGAACTGAATTCTATTTGGCCGAGATCAGCATATAGTGCCGAGACCGATATGGGTCGGATCGTAGCCGAGATCAAGGGACGTGGTCCCCCATACAGTAGCTAACCGAGCACACCCTAGCCGAGACCAAGAGAAACTGGCTCACGAAATGGGCCCCACAATTACTATCTAAAAACTAGGTGTTAAAAAACGAGGTTCCAATAGTCATCCAGTCAAAGCAAGACCACCAAATTAAGACTTGCATTTTGCTTGAGTCTCCTTTTAGCTAAATCAAAGAAATAGATTGTGCCTTCAATAATATGTAAAGAGTTTGTAGCCCGTGTTGGCCCATTGTAGGCCTAGTCAGACTGAATTGAGCACCCAGTGTAGTCAGGTTTCCAGTTCTTAATACACGATTATAAGAGAACTAGAGCATGTACAAGACACGAATTTTCCTTCTTCTTTGTCAATTGTGGCGCTTCCTCGTACAGCATAATGGTAGAGGCATAACAGGGGCCATCGAGAACAGCTGCAACAGCAAGTACGCTGTTTGCCAACAATTTTCATATGTTAAGATAGTGTCATCCATTGTTTAGAAACAAACTCACAGGGTCCAATAAATCGAAGAGGCATGTTTAACAATGTAAGATAATCCTCTCTTGAGTCTATGTAACCTATAATTTCAGAACAACAAAACTATATGGCAATTTCTTCTTATCTAGAATCATAATGTCAGCTAAACCAGGTCAAATCATTCAAATGGTAGGCTCCAACATGCAAACCATTCCTAGGAGACATAACAATGTGGAAAGAATTCTAATTTAAAACCTTGTACACTGAAAGAATCCTCTCAAGGAAAGCTTGTACATTGAAAAAGAATCCTCTCTAGGCATGTATAGTACAGTGGGGGTGGGTGGGTGGGGGGACGACTCTGTTACAGATGATGATGAACCGCGCTCAGCAGTTTTGAAACCTAAATAAATGAATCAATGTCAATATTATAATGCCCGGTCCAACAGAAGCTCTCCAATTTGCATAGAGATTAATTAAGAACGAGTAAATCTGCTGGCAGTAATACTGCCAAATATCTGTATTGGCCTCTCTAACCAGTCCCAGCCACAGAGAGAGAGAGAGAGACAGTTTAAATGATTTCTAACCAGTCCCAGCCAGAGAGAGAGAGAGAGAGACAGTTTCAATGATTTCCATCTTCAGCATTTCCAATTTTCTGCAGCACTGTTAGCTCGATGAACAGTCGGGCATCTCTTTTGTGCCAAGGCAATTTGAGATCTTTATTGGAACTTCAATCACAGTTTACTACAGCCGGCCTCGACAGTTGGAAGCGCCACAATAACAAGGGCATTCTTTTCGAAGTGGTAACTGGAAGTGATAGTTGTAAGCCAGTTCTCCTCCGACAATCTGATAACAAAGACAAGTTAGCACACACAAAGATGCTCTATCATGAAAGTTGCATCCGATCATGCCTTCTGCTAAGATTGCAGAGAGATGAATTCGTGTCATGGTTTCCAATATCGGCCAAGATGTATAAGCCAATATAAACTATATTGTTTTATTCTTTCTAGCTCAAAATAAAATCATATCCGACCCATATGGAGTCCTATCCCAATATCTGAACCCATGGGCCATGTATTTACTCATTAAAACCACTTGGAGAGAGAGAGAGAGAGAGAGAGAGAGAGAGAGAGAGAGAGAGAGAGAGAGAGAGAGAGAGAGAGAGGTTCATACATCTCGACTTGCATAAAAGCCAATATGCGCAAGCTGGCAATCCATGCTTTCCAGTAGGACTTGATAATTCACTAGGTTGGGCGAGCAACTGCAACTGGATTAAGCCCAAAAAGAAAAAGAAAAAGAAAAAACAAAACGAGAAGAAATAAATTTTGATGCCTATATATCAAAACAGCTAGCCTCTATAAGCGGCAAAACACAAAGTACAGTATCCAAACACCATACCTGTAATTAATGAACCGCTACACATTTCCATAATGTGTGGCATCAATCACATATGGCACTGTCCCTTCATTCATGCCATTCATATCCTCAACATGAGCACTGATATCATACAAATAGCTCCATCCTTCATTCTCATACCTGAGAAATTTAAAAACACACCCTTTCGAGATTAAGGACAAACTACTCAACAAAAAGCGTTACAAGCGGGAAAAAATAAGTCAGCAGAATCTGTAATCTTTCGCACCTGTTGTTTGCCTCCTGATCACTCAAAACCTCCCCAATATACTCGCATATGAAGGTCCCTCGTGCGATTGCTTCACCAGCTCTTACTCCCCAACCCTGTGGATCGGAAAGCAGAAAGTTAACTTTAGTTTGCCAACAATGAAAAGATGAAACTGTTCTACCTTTTTCTCTGTTTTGAAGACTTCTAACTTGACTATTTTAATAACACAAGTAAAGCACATGCAAAAAATAAAAATAAAAATGCAAAAAATAAAAATAAAAACAAAAAATAAGCCGTTACAATAAATAAGCGAACAATAAAGTCAGTGATGAAAGACAAAAACCTGATTGAATGTATAACCAGTTCAGAAAGATCCTAATATGGGCTCTCACATTATACCAGCACTAATCAATGGTGTGATATACATACATTTATATAATTTATAAGCACACGAGTGTGTGTGTGTGTTGTGTGTGAGAGAATAAGAGAGACAGGGAGGTGTTTATGAAAGAAATAGAAAGTCAGTTATTCCACAAAAAAAATTCTTTCTAAGGTAATTTCTTAAATTTATGGGCATAAATTTACTTCTAAAATACCTAAAGCAACAAAAATACAAGTACAGTACAGTCAACTGAATCTAGGCCAAATCAAGTTATCAACCTACCAGTGTAAATCCAACTGCCCAACAAAAACTCTCTTATGCTGCTTGCTTGGCTTTTTCAATAAAATTGAGTTAACCATTAAAAAAAAAAGTGTAAATACAACTGAACCAATTTTTCTTTTTCTTTCTTTTTTTTAGGTTTTAGAGCTTTTTCAATAATGTTTCACATGTGACTTGACAGCCAGCAAGGAGAGCACCCTCATCTAAGTAGGCCTCAAGCACAACTGAGGTTCAAAAACTATACTTTCTTGATGCAGCCCGACGAAAGACTAGGGCCCGTAGTCCCCTTTGATGGATCATCTAATGGGGTCTAAATGATTCATGATTCAATTAGGGTTCCCTATCCATCTAAATTAGTAATATCAATTAGTAACTTACTAGGAATTGCTTTCTAAATTCTAATTTGATTAGGAATAGGTATGTTACTAATTCCAATATTATGATTAGTTTTAGAAACAGAATGTTCTATATAAACAGAAGAGATCTATTATTTTTATCATGCTTATTCAATCAATAAACCATTGTGAGTTATTCTGGAGTAAAGTTTTGAGTGTTCTTTGTGTAGAATCCTTTCATTGGATTCAATCAACCTCGTCTGAGAGGTTGGCCTACTCGATCGAAGGTCTGGGGCTGCGCCAAAATGGTATCAGAGACCAAATCCGGTCGTCGGGGAAACAATCGTCTTCCTCGGATTCCATCCCCACCATCTCATCTCGTCTCACATCCCGACAGCCACCAATCATCGTTCGAAACACTTCTCCCAAATTTCCAACCCATTGAAACCCTAGCAGTCCCTAATCGAGAACCTAAACCCTAGCTCCATCTCGACACCTTCCACCACCTCCCAGCAATACCAAAAAAAAAAAAAAAAAAAAACCAAATCCCCAAAATCCCAAACCCTAATCCCTAATCCAGAAACCCATCCCAACCCACCATCCATCAGAACTCCGTCTCAAAACCCCAACCCCAAATCCAAACCCTAATCTTCCAATTTCCCCAAATCCAGAATCCCAGACCCCACGTCCCCACATCCCCACCCCTTTGAACCTTCTCCCGCTATCAAACCCCACCGAATTATTACTGTTCCCTTCCCTGCGTCCAGCAAGGCAATCTATCTGTGGAAGAATATACAATAAATTTCGCGAATATATTGTTCGATGTAATTTGAAAACAGATGATCGTCTCACTATCACTCGATATCGAGATGAATTGCGCAATGATATCAGAGGAGAAGTTGCTATGTTTGATTACACCAGAGTTGATGAGGTATTTTGTAAAGCGCGCAAAGCTAAGCATGAACTTTAGTTGCGGAGGCGCTACACTTTTCAAGTCGGTGAGACTTCTACTAGAAAAGGACCTGAACCTACTATTAACCGTACTCAGACGCAAGGTTTTTGTCCTCCTCCTCCTCCTAAACCATCCAGCAAGCACCACATAGGCCACAGCAAGCCATTCAGCAGAGGCAAGCTTTGCCACAACTAAATCAGTGGGTGCAGTAGAATCAGAGTGATAACCGTGCCCGCAGAATGATAGATAAGAGAGAAACCATTTCTCATGCCTACAAACAAAATGGACATTATGCAGCCGAGTGTCCCCATAGAGATTTATATGCTACTAATGAGCTAGAAGATGATGAACAATATGATGAAGAAATAGAAGTAGAGCCGTTCAATGCAGAGCTTCAAAATGAAACCATAGTAGATCAATTCCAAGATACAGAAGCTGATGACGGCACCCCACTGTTTTTTCTTGATCGTCGTCTCCTAGTAGCTGATTCAATAGAAGAAAATGAAGACTGTAATCATGCATCCATTTTCCGGTCACTAGTCAATTGCAAGGGTAAGTCTTGTAACATGATCATTGATGGTGGTAGCGCGATAAATGTTATTTCTCAAAAAGCAGTCGAGAAACTCAAGCTACCTACCGAGAAGCATCCAAGACCTTATAAAGTTGCATGGGTCAACAATTACTCCAATCCTGTCCGTAAGCAATGTATCGTCCCTTTCAGAGTCGGCAATTTTGAAGATACAACTCGTTGTGACGTCATTCAAATGAATGTTACACATATTCTCTTCGAACGACTATGGTTAAAGAAACTTAAAGTCATCACCGATCATGAGCACAGTACTTATCTTTTAACTGGAAAGGAGGCAAGATTATGTTGCTTCCATTACCCTCTAAATCGTCCTCCTCTACATCTGATATAGCTCCAGCACTTCCTAAATTGACCATGCGGAAGTTTGAAGATGAAAGCAAAGAACATGGCGTCATGTATGCATTGATTGCTAGGCAAATTCCAGAAGAATCTCCAGCTACATCTATCCCACAAGAAGTAGAGCCACTTCTGAAGAAGTTTGCTGATCTAGTTCCAGATAAGCTGCCTAAGAAGCTACCTCCATTACATGACATCCAGCATGCCATTGATCTTGTCCCAGGCGCTTCCTTGCCAAATTTGCCTGCATACCGGATGAGTCTTATGGAGCATATAGAATTAAGAAGGCAAGTTGATGATCTTTTACAAAATGGATATATCAGGGAAAGCCTCAGTCCCTGTGGAGTACCTGCACTTCTCACTCCAAAGAAAGACGGAAGTTGGCATATGTGTGTGGACAGTCGTGCCATCAATAAAATCACAATAAAATACTGCTTCCAAATCCCCAGATTAGATGATATGCTAGATTTGATGACTGGTGCATATATTTTCTCTAAAATTGATCTCCGAAGTGGTTATCATCAAATCTGTATAAGGTTAGGTGATAAATGAAAGACTGCATTTAAGATCAAAGACGGTCTTTATGAATAGTTGGTTATGCCCTTTGGGCTCACCAATGCACCTAGTACTTTTATGCGGGTCATGACACAATTATTGTAACCTTATATTGGAAAGTTTGTCGTCGTTTACTTCGACGATATTCTAATCTACAGCAGGACGAAAGCAGAACATCTTCAACATCTGGATACAATTTGCCAACTCCTTCGCCGAGAGCATTTCTATATTAATCTCAAGAAGTGCACTTTTATGAGTGATTCTGTTATCTTCTTGGGATATGTTGTGTCGACACAAGGAATTAAAATGGACCGTGAGAAAGTCAAAGCAATTCAAGACTGACCCATTCCTACTACACTCACTGAAGTTCGAAGTTTTCATGATCTTGCAAACTTTTATAAGAGATTCATTTGAAACTTCAGCTGTATCATGGCTCCTGTCACAGACTGCATGAAAAAGGGTGAATTTAAGTGGACTAGTTCGGCCACTAGAGCCTTTGCAGAAATAAAGCGTAAAATCACAAAGGCATCAGTTTTACAAATTCCAAATTTTGACAAGGTCTTTGAAATTGCTTGTGATGCATCAAATGTTGGCATTGGAGGTGCTCTTAGTCAAGAGAGACATCTGATTGCATTTTTCAACGAGAAACTTTCTGATGCCAAGAAAAAGTACTCTTCTTATGATTTGGAACTCTATGCCGTTGTACAATCACTTCATCATTGAAGGCATTACTTGATTGGCAACAAGTTTGTTATTTACTGAGACAATGATGCTTTGCGACATTTACATTCTCAACAAAAGATCAGTGCCAACCATGTCAAAAGGAGCGTATATATACAGGAGTTCAGTTTCAGCATTCGCCACACAGCAGGGAAAGATAACTTGATAACTGATGCACTTAGTCGACGAAAACATTTGTTGACAACCATGTCTGTTAGTGTGCCGGGTTTTGACCAACTCAAGTTAGATTATACGGATGATCCAGACTTTGGTTCCATTTATGCAGACCTCAGTAATGGTGATATGGTTAGCATCCTCACTATAGCATTCATGATGATTTTTTGTTTAAAGGTACACAACTCTGTCTTCCTGCCACATCCATTCGTGAATATGTTATCCGAGAGTTGCATTCGGGAGGATGTAGTGGCCATTTGGGACGCGACAAAACTCTTACTCTTGTCAGCGATAGATATTATTGGCCCCGAATGAAGCCTACCATTATTCGCATTTGCGAACGATGTAGGACATAACAGTTAGCCAAAGGTAATAAGAACACTGGACTTTATCAACCTTTGCTTGTTCCTCATACTCCATGGGAAGACATTAGCATGGATTTTGTGCTAGGTTAGCTGATGACTCAAAGAAATATTGATTCTATTTTTGTCGTCGTTAATCGCTTTTCAAAAATGGCACATTTTATTCCGTGTATTCCACTAGTGATGCCTACAAGGTTGCAAAGCTCTTTTTCAAAGAAGTTGTACGTCTACATGGCCTTCCAAAGACTATTGTTTCAGATCGAGACACCAAATTCATGAGTTATTTTTGGAAGACTTTATGGATGTTGTCCAATACCAACCTCAAATTCTCTACAGCTTACCACCCTCAAACTGACGGCCAAACTGAAGTGGTAAACAGAAGTCTTGGACAGTTGTTACGATGCCTTGTTCGTGATCACGTCACAACTTGGGATCAAGCATTACCTATGGCTGAGTTTGCCTACAATAATTCGGTCAATCGATCTACTAGTACTTCTCCATTTGAAGCTGTTACAGGGGTTCGACCACGACTACCTGTTGATCTTGTCCCTTTGCCGGTAGATGCCCGGATAAGTGCCGATGCTGGAAGTTTTTTTCACCACATGCAACAAGTGCACAATGAAGTCCGCCGCCATATATCTACTAGTAATGCTACTTATAAATAGCAAGCAGACAAGCGTCGTCAATTTTTTGAATTTGTTGAAGGAGATATAGTCATGATCCGTATCCGTCAAGAACGTATACCTCCAAGAGCTTATAAAAAGTTGCATCCACGGAATGTTGGTCCATACAAAGATTCTCAAAAAGATTGACTCAAATGCTTATGTGCTTGATCTACCATCCGATTTAGGAGTCAATTCTACCTTCAACGTAGAGGATCTTACACTCTATCGAGGTCATGACAATGATGGTGAAACTGAAGAGCAGACTATTGCTCTCCCTTCGAATCTTCCCCCTGTTGACGACATTGTTGATGTGCTTGATGATCAAATTGTTTCCACTCGTCAAGGAGGTTTTCAAAAGTTCTATGTCCGCTGGAAGAATCGCCTCCTCTCCAATACTACAAGGATCACGACAATAGATTTTCAACGCTTGAATCCAGATCTTTATAAGCGCTATCAGGCGATTAACTCGCCGGAGTCGAGTTCTTTCAAGCCGGGGAGAGTTGATGCAGCCCGACAGAAGACTAAGGCCCGCAGGCCCCCTTAATGATCATCTAATGGGGTCCACATGATTCCCGATTCAATCAGGAATCCCTATCCATCTAAATTAGTAATATCAATTAGTTACTTAAAAGGAATTGCTTTCTAAATTCTAATTTGATTAGGAATATGTATGTTGCTAATTCCAATATTATGATTAGTTTTAGAAACAGAATGTTCTATATAAACAGAAGAGATCTATTTTTTTTATCATGCTTATTCAATCAATAAACCATCGTGAGTTATTCTGGAGTATAGTTTTGAGTGTTCTTTGTGTAGAATTCCTTCATTGGATTCGATCAACCTCGTCTGAGAGGTTGGCCTACTCGATCGAAGGTCTGGGGTTGCACCATTTCCTAACTATGATAGCACAGTCAAATGATCACTCTTGCATACTCTTGCATAAAGCGAAAGGGTGAAGGCAAAATCAGTCTACTGATAAAGCCTCTACATCTCCAGAACCAATGACAAAAACCATACTTTAACAACATTATTATGACATGATAAGCTGTGAACTATTACTTGCCCCAAAGGGCACAAAGCATTACCTCTAAAATGATCTTGCCGTCTTCATCATAAGGAAATATCCCATGCATCAGTTTACCATAAATACCCTCGGCATTTTCATAATCATTGTTGAAGAGTTAAACATGATCACACTTTTCAGGATAACACGTCGGCTGCAGGCAAGCACATCCCAACTATGAACTTTGCACAAAGCAAAAACAAGTCGGATGATATTTACTAACAATGACAGGCACGCACAATAGATGTCACCATCACCATCTTAGCCTGGTCCTATCACGTTTTGCTAGAGAGAGAGAGAGAGACCAATCCATACAATGTAATGTGCACATGCATTGTGGGCACAATCCAACTGTGCTCTAAAGACCCCCCTAATGATTTAAAAGTACGTTATCAAGGCGCGTATTGACAGTGCATTTTGCAGGCATGTGCATGGATTGTTCAATAAGGATATATTCTTGAGCCAAAAGCAATCCGAGGACTTCCATCATGGAAACAAACAGACCCAACTGGGCCCTAACATCAGCCCACCCTGCATCATTTTTCAAAGTGGAAATAAACATTCACTCCTCTAGGAAATAATTAAAAAAGAATATATGTGCCTTGTGTGGTACCAAATCCCTGTAAATGCTATGGCAGAATGTATCCATTACAATGTGTTACACAATTTTTTGGGAATGAGCCACTTTCCCGAGTAGACATGTATCGGACAAGACATCATATCAAATTCTTCTTGTGCTAATTTAAACATTGTTTAAAATTGATAAAATACTACTGCACCCTTTCTTCAGAATCAAAGTAAGATATTGGCATATTACTACTTTGTTCTTTAAAGATTTGTATATTATATTTTAGGGAACGTTTCAAAAAAGTATAAAACTTTTGGCTAATTTTCAAAAAAAAGTACACGAAGATTTAAATATTTCAAAAAAGTATAAAAGTTTTCCACAATTATTTCAATCAAAAGTCCTCTCAATGAAAAAAAATTTGAAAATTGACAAAAATACCTTCCTTATGACAAATTTTTGCCTTTTTAAAACCACTTTCCTCCCTTAAATTGGCCAATTTGATTTTAATATTCATAAATCATAACCAATTAATGAAGCTACTTTTTTAGTCATTTGGAATCCCCCCCCCCCCCCCTTGAAGTGGGCCCCACTAGGTCATTTGGGTTGGACTTGGTCATTTTTCTTAAATGATTTATTGAAGGGAAAATTTGAAAAAATGACATGAGAGTATTTTGGGTATTTCTCAAAAATCTTTTATGGAGACGACTTGATTGAAAGAATCATGGAAAACTTTTAAATTTTTTTTGAAATATTCAAATCTTCATGTATTTTTCGAAAATGAGCCAAAAATCTTACACCTTTTTGAAAATTTCCCTATTTTTTTATTGGTGACACATTCCATATTATTATTGTTTAAAAGTACAAATATATATATCTAAATTTGTTTGAATATTATGCCAAATCTAGAAACTCGAAGTTTTGAGATATTCTGAATTGGACTGGTGTCAGATTTCAGCACATGTACCCATACGCATGCAACTTATATGGGTTATTTGTTGTGTATCCAAATAATAAGATAAGGCTTTTGATGATTTCTGCTCTGTTGTTCCCATGGTGGCAAGTGGAAACGACTTTTAGGTGGGTTCTGCTTTTCCAACTTCCCTAACCAAACCCAGCATTAGTGACTTGACACTGGTACTAACACAAGGAGTAAATGAACGTAAAAAATAATAAAAATAAATAAAAACATTGATTCCTGTGACATCCCAAACAAATAATATTGGATAGAACTGTCATGTAAAGAAACAGTGGAAGCTACTACCTTCATACTGAGAGCAAGGGATGGATCGAGCAACCGCTCTCTGACATAAGTGAAGTCCCCCCAGGGCACTGAACTGCCAGGAAAAGTGGCATTAGGCTTTCCGTCCATATTGATGCAGATAGAATTTTTTAGATCCTCGTCTACCACACAGGGCACCTTAACAGATTCTCTTCCAAAGCTCAAATCATTGCATAAAACAATGGCTTTGTTCACATGCTTCTGTATGGAGGGCACTGCTTCCATGTCGTGCTGCCAAGTTCGCTCCATTATTGCATTATATGGGGATGGTGCATCGACCACTAGGAAGACGAAAGTCTTAGTGGCGCCTCCAATTTGGACTTCTAAGAAGACCTTCCCCTTAGGATATACTGGCTTTGAGCTGAAGCCCTCCAGGGGAGTGCGGACTTTCTACAAATCTTCCTCTTTCAGACCGAGCTTCTTGAAGCAGTCAAAGTAGAGGATCTCGGACGAGCTCTTGGGATCCACAAGAATGCGCTTCACCGTGTAGTTTTTCAACCGCAGAGTGAGAATCAGGGGGTCATTTTGGGGGAGTTGGACTCCTTCTAGGTCCTCGTCTGAGAACCAGATCTTAGGCCTCTCCTTCCGAGCCTTTTTAAGCACAGGCTTCAGTTCGGCCGTCATCACCTGCTTACCGTGTGAAGCCCTCCTGGCCTCGGCACGAGCTTGGTTACCTCTCCTGGGAGCGGGGGCCAGGTGGATGACGTTAATGATGCCCGCCGACTCGTCGATGTCCTAATCCTCATTAGGTCGAAGTTGCAGAATTCGGTTGACCCTTCCACCTTCCCTGATGTATTCTTTAAGGTGCCCGTCCTTGACGAGCTTCCCAATGTGGGACTTGATGGCCATGCAGTCCTCAGTCTTATGCCCATTCTGCTTATGGTAAGTGCAGAACTTGCCCTGATCTCGGGTGGACGAGTCGCCTTTCATCGGCTGCGGCCATTAGAAGTAGGGATCCATCTTGATCTTGCCGAGGAGCTTATAATTGGGCTCCTTGAAGATCGTATTGACGGCCTTCTAAGAATCACCGGCCGGCTTGGCGGAGCTGAACTTTGACCTCTTATTGCCCCCCGGAGGTGGAGGCCGAGAAGGCTACCGAACTTGTCGATGCCTTCTTTCTGTTCGATTCCTGCTTGGAGAATTTTTATCTCCTTTGTGGGGTCGGTCTCCTTGTGAGAGGCCGAATCTTTCATTGCCATGGGCCTCGTCTTCCTCTTGTTCAATGTACCGGTTTACCCTAGCCATCAATGCCTTCATTGTGACTACTGGGGATCGAACCAGGTCTTTGCGGAGCTCATTGCCTAGGAGTAGAGCCTACTGGAAGCACATAATGGCTATGTCATCTTTGGCGTCTTCGATCTGGCTATAGATTGTCCAGAATCTATTGGCAAACTTAGTAACATTTTTAGTCTCCCTTATCTGGACTGCCATGAGGTTGCCACCCGTCTTTGGGATGACCCGATGTGCTTGAAACTTTTCGACGAAGGAGTTTCGGAGCTGCCGTCAGCTTGAAACCGAGCCCTCCGGAATCGCACAAAACCATCTAAGGGAGAGGTCGCCTAAATTGGAGGAGAAGACTCTACAGTTCAGGTGGTCGATGTCTCCCCAAACTGACATTCACTGGGTGAAATGTCGAAGATGCGCCGCGGGGTCCGAAGCTCCGTCATAGAGGACGAATCTCGAAACGCTAAATTTCTTAGGGAGAAAGAAGTTCTTTATCTCCTGATAGAAGGGGGACTTGCCCTGGTCTTCTGCGTCATAGGCGTCTAGCTAGTCTCTGTTGAGGCCGGCTTCTGCCATCTTGTGTTGGACCTCCCGCCTGACGCGGTGACCAAGCCATTCTTTCAGGTCCCCAACGTTCTCTGGCCTCAATGACACTGGCCTGGGCGACTCCAACCTCAGCGACTCTGGTACTTGGCGTGATCTTCTCGAATCGTTGCGCAGATGGCTGCTGTTCGAGCCCTCTTCTTCTTCTCGGTTTATTCTTTTATTGATCAGGACTTGCCTTAAATCCCGTCTATCCAGCGGGCCCCGTTGGCGTCGAAGGGATGCAGCACGGGTCCTCTTCTCATTTGTCCTGAGCTGCTCTTGAAGCTAAAGAATCAACTCGTCCTTCTCTTGGATGACTTGGTTCTGGGTCTTGAGGTCTTCAAGCAAAGGGTCATCATCTTCATTGACTTAGCGAAGGGACTGGGAGTGATGAGACCTGGCCCCCACAGGAGTCTTGCCCCCTCGTCGAAATTCCGACAAGGAAACATTCTGCTGGGGATGCACAAGTGGATGAGCATTCTGGTGGAGAGGAGGAACTGTCTGGCGATCATTATGCCGGGGAAGCGTTGTCACTGCCCGAGACGAGGAGTCTGACTGGATGATGCCCTCTATGTACACGGGACCAGACCTTCCCCCGAATCTTCTTTGGCGGGGGACCGTGGACAGTTCCAGAGGCGGGGGAAAGACTAGTGGAATCTCTATATGCTCCAGAGGTGGGAGAAAAGCTGGTGGCAGCACTGCGGGTGCCACTGGAAGAAAGGCTAGTGGCGGCACCGTGGGTGCCACGGGAGGTAACAATGAGGCTTTTTGGGACTTTGAAGACCCATTGCCATTTCTGGTTTTTGGAGGCATGGCTTTTGGCAGATTTGGTTTAATCAATTCCCACCGACGGCGCCAATTGTAAGTGCCTAAAAATCATGGATTTAGTTAGGAGAGGATTAGGCTCTCAATTTGATTATTTGAGAAAGGATTATCCTCCTAGAACCTGAAAGAGAAAACAGAGACAAATGTCAGAGCCTCTGGCTGTAGGCAGCCGAAGGCACTCCGATGCTTGAGTTAGTTTGATAATCGAACTGAGGAGGAGTGAATGGAGAAGAAGAAAAAGTATGAATATCTCTTCTTGCGTACCTTTGGTGGTTTTACCTCATGCATATATATAGGCGTGAGAGTTGACCCTTGGGGCAAGGTCTCATCAGATCCTTCCTGAGTGGAAGTATGTGAAAAGGGGAAGTCCCATCAACCTGTACTCTGCCTCCTGAGTGGGGGTAGATAAAAAGGGGAAGTCCTATCAGGTCATGCTTCAATGGCTGCGGATGTGACCGTGAGATAAGGCTGACTACTTATCTAGGTCTGGCGCACAGCCTTCTTGTCAGTTCGTGGAAGCGCATTTATGGCTGGATATCAGCAGAGACCGAGGTCAGGTTAGGGCCGAGACCGAGGTGCGCCCTGCAAGTATCTTCACTGGGATGGATTCTGGGGCCTTTCTAGGCTGGCACTCTTGCCGAGCTAGTTCAGACCGAGATCAAGAATTATCTTGACGTTAAAAAATGCCCCCAAACAGGGTTGATCATGTGTTTGACTTTGACCATGATTTTCTTGTCTATCATTGCAGCATGAACTTGAATGGATGGGATGCAATGATTGCAATTGGATTCAATGCTGCCATAAGGTTTGTCATTTTCCTATTTGTGACTATTATTTTTGTCAAAATGTCTTATGGACATTTTTAATTTTTCAAATTTTTTTTTAATCCACCACTGATTATAAAATGGTCTGAGCTGGGATGAGCCAGAGCTTGTCCAGCTCGTTTTGATGTGGAATGGACCACGCATTACCTGATTTTGCCATCAAGTTCCCTTTCCAAAAATGTGGAATGGTCCCAAACCTACCCTTTACAACCATAGGTATGGAGTAGTTCGTTCCAAAAATGTTTGCCAAGAGTAGGCCTGGATGTACTCCTTGACTCTCTGAGTCAACTCAACTTGAAGGGCATGAGTTGAGGCGTCAGGCAGAGTTTACCAAAACTAGGTCCCATCCGATTAGTTACTTGACTTGAGTCAATGACCTTCCATATCAGCTGGGATGGGTATAATATAATCTTGGCTTATTGTTCTCCAACTGGTAGTTAGATCTTGGATGATTGAATCTTTGACAAGAGAAAATTGTTGTGATGGGTGTGAATTGCCAAATATTTGTGACAATGTGAGAGTGTCAAATGAACTTGGAGCTGGAAATTCCCGAGCTGCAAAATTTGCAGTGGTGGTTGTTTGTGTTACATCCGTGGCCAAAGGCGTGGTTTGTATGGCATTGATCTTGATAACAAGAGACAACTTTTGTGAGGCCCCACCCTTTGTGGGCCCTCTAATTGTATTTTAAATGCTAATTATTTGCTAATTACTAGCTAATTATGCTAATTAGGGGTTAATCAGGGTGGTTCTGTGTTAATTTCCTAAGTTAGTGTTAGACTAGTTAGTTGTATTAGTATTAGGGTTTTTGTGTAGTCTTTTGTAATTCTAGGCTAGTTAGTGTAGAGAGGCCTTAGTATGGTTTTTAATTAATTAGAGGGGGGTCATTGCAAAAAAGCACATTCTCTAGAACCTTCCAACCTAAAGAACCATTTGCCCCTAACCCTAACCCTAATCCTATGCTACCCTAAAGGGTATTTCAGACTTTAGCCACCCCCAAATCCTATAAATATAATACTATTCCCAAGAAAAACCCTAGCAACTACTCCTCTCTCTCATTTCCCTCTTCTTCCTCTCTTTCATTTCTTCCCTAAGTATTGAGTTGAGACTGTTACTGTGCTAGGATTTCCTCTTAGAGCTACAGCTGCTACTACTTCACCTTCTTTCTCTCTCTCTCATTTTTCTCTTTCCAAGCTACTGTTACTGTCACTGTGCTGGGATAATTGCTTTAGGAGCTGCTGTATTATCTTCTTCTTCTTCATCGGGCTGGGTTCTCTCTTATATTTCTCTCTCTACAAAACCTTCTCTCCCAAGCAAAAGGCAAGTGCACTGTACTATTAGCATAGAATGTATGTGGTTGTTTCCTTTGATTCTGTGGCTTTTAATTCATGTATGTTATTGATTAGTCTTAGAAATTACCTGGAGCAGTAGTTGTTTTGTTGGATGGATTGGACATTGATGGATGGGGGTTTTACCCCCCATTTGGAAGATCAATGGGCCAAATTAATGTTGGATGGAGGTGCATTAGAGTATTTCTGTGTTTTATGTTGGTTTAGTGATGTTTGGGAGTGATTGGAAGTGATTTGGTGGAAAAACGGGTTGAAATGGAGAAAACCTGAAAACTGGTCTCAGTGTATGGCCGAGACCAGTGTATGGCCGAGATCAGTGTTTGGCAGAGACCAGTGCATGGCCGAGACCAGTACATGGCCGAGCTCAGTGTATGGCTGAGACCAGTGTATGGCCGAGATCAGTGTATGGCCGAGACCAGTGCATGGCCGAGCTCAGTGTATGGCCGAGACCAGTGCATGGCCGAGCTCAGTGCAGGACTGAGCTCAGTGCAGGACCGAGCTCAGTGCATGGCCGAGAACAGTGTTGGCCAAGCTCAGTGCTGGACCGAGCTCAGTGCATGGCCGAGCTCAGTGCAGGACCGAGATCAGTGCATGGCCGAGACCAGTGTTGGCCGAGCTCAGTGCTGGACCGAGCTCAGTGACTGGAATTTCATGGAAAAAGATGACCTGATACTTAGGATTTACAGTAGAAAATGTTTAAAGCTGGGACATCCATCTTTCTAGGGTTTTTGGTGTATGCGGTCAATCACCCAGGCCAGGAGGTTGACCGGACACGCTGGGAACCTTTAGAAACGAAACAAACTTTCCAGGAGTCCTGATTCAGTTTATCCAGTGCACTCGGTTGACCCACCAGGCCAGGAGGTCAACCGAGCACACTACACCTCAGGTCCACCTGGGAAACCCTGATTTTTCAGTTTTCAACATTTAGGAGTTGTGATCGGTTGTGGGGCTCATTGACCATCCAAATGAACGTTTATCGATGTTCTGAGCCCGAGTCAACGGTGTGGCTCAACCTTGACTCGCGGGGACCACGGTTTAGGGTTTTGGTTGTTAATCTAAGATGATTCGACCTCTAAGAGTTGTCAATTATGCCCGTAATTTTCTAAGCACCAAACACAATATTATATGGCATCAATGAACTTCGTTTAGAGATCCAATTACCGGAGATGGACCTGAACCTGAACATGGCCCATTACCTAGGATTGGACCGTTGCTTTTCCATGTTGATTCCCTCATTGAAGTTCATACTTCACTTCTATTATATACTGTCATTCTTAGATCTTTAGAGTAGCTGTTAACTGTCAATTAATGGAAAATGGAGGACCTGAACCTACGATATCTTAGAGGTGACCTGATAGTGTGATTTGGGAGAACATTGACCCGTGTCTGTGTCTAGGCGGGCCCTTATTGGGCCTAAGTGTGGGATGTGTACCTTTAGCCGGAAGAGGTAGTTTATATTGGGCTGTTAAGTCATAATGGATTAAAATGAACTGTTTATCAGTAGTAAATGGATTTGATGCCTCGTTTGGACGGTTTTAGACCAGGCCACGGATTGATGGGCCTTGGTATGGATCCAACGAGTGGGCTTGGACTCAGAATATAATCCATAGACTGATTGATGTACAGACTTCTTAGAGACTTGGATAGGACCTTGTTCATGCAAGGCAAAGCCTAGACAGACACAGACCCTTAGAGTTATTCTCGAGTCGGCATTAGACATTCACTCGGTTAATATAAGCTCAGCCTGTGGACTGATCATCCCCGGTAGGAGCTATTTGAGTGTTGAGGAGCTATCATGATGAGTTGTGTGGTTAAGACGGATGGTGCAATACCGTGTCCGGTCTTGAGTGATGAGTGTGATGAGATGATGAGTGATTTGCGGGATTAGTAATTCCCAGCACTGGTGAGGTTTTCCCACCGCAACTGTGTTCAGTATGGGAGGGCCGCGGCATAATATCCCGCGGTATTCCAGCTCGTGTGAATGTGCCATTTTGTAGTAGATTAGATGGTTTATATTTATCCTGATTCTTTATGATTATACTGCTCAACTGCCTAGTTTTTTACCTTGTCATTCTTTAATTTATTTACTTGTCTCTATTCATTTGATATATATATGTTCTATGTTAGTAGTATGCTGTAACTTGCCAGATCTTTTAGATTTGACCATTCTTTGGTGCTTAGGCCTTGACCCAGAGATCCCCGAGGATGCACTAGCGCTAGTAGAGGCGCCGATCGTTGGAGAGTACGGATGGGGCCCGGCCGACTCGGATGTCGAGCCGGAGGGCGGAAATGATTTACCAGGGTTTTGAGAGTTCTCTTTATTTTGGGCTTTGAGAGGAATTTTTGTAGTGAGTCGGGTAGAAATCAAACATGTACTTAACTTTGATATTAACCACTGATACATTTAACTAGATTAATGTTCAGCTCTTACTTAATACATATATTGATACCAAATGTTTCCGCTTTAATTGTTATGCTTCCGCAAACTTAACCATTGATAATATATTGTTCAAAAAGTTTTAAATTGGACCTCACTGCGGGCCTACGATCTTGGAAGTTCTCGGTTTTTCCGGGAAGTAGCGCGCCAACTTCGGATATTCGAACGGTTTTATCGGTATCCGGAATTGGAGCGTTACAACTTTCCTTACCTTTTCACAAGCAGCAGTGATGTCGCAAAGGAAGTTAGCAACCTTGCAACCTTGCTAGGAATCACCATGCTTCTTAAGAGCCTTGAACCAGTTTTATCAGGTATCTTTAAAAAAATCTGGGTTCTCAGTGTCTCTATTGGAAACATTAGAGAGAGGAGAGAGGAAAAAAAACCCTCATGAAAGAAGGAAGAAATAAGCCCTATTTGATTACAAGTAAACCAAGTTTATAATGAGGATTTTGGGGTTTAATTGATGCAATAATTGTTTAGGGGTGGCCATTGGAGCCGGGTGGCAAGCTCTAGTTGCATATATCAACATTGGGTGCTACTATCTGTTTCGGTTACCTGCAGGCATCATTTTGGGATTTAAATCTCATCTTGGGGTTCAGGTTAGCCACTTGCAGCTTTGATGTGCAGATATGCTCCTGATTTTGAAGTTTCTTTTATATCTCATGATCATCACCAAAGTCTTGTCCGAATATATTTGGGTCGGCAACATGAATTATGTTTCTCCAGTCTATTTTATGTTTTTATTGACTTCTTGTTTTTAATTTTTTTTTTTAAGGGAATATGGGGAGGGTTGATTGGGGGCCTGGTCCTTCAGACAATGATCTTATTGGCGACCACTGCATGGACAAACTGGAAGAAAGAAGTTGCTTCTAATCTCTCTCTCTCTCTCTCTCTCTCTCTCTCTCTCTCTCTCAATAACAGTGATTCGTTTGTGATTGAATATGCAGGCTGAACAGAGTGAACGCCGTATCAAGAAATGAGGAGGATCAGTTGGAGAATAATGACCTCGACTGAATGAGTTGAAAGTTTTGTATTTGCCAATTTAGTTTTAATAGCATTTTTAATCAAAATCTCTAGTGATTGTATGGCTAAAACCAGATTGATGATGATTTGAGTTGGTTACATCCTGCTTTGGATGCTTCTTTTCCCAACATATTGAAGAGTTTTTATTGTAAAATTCTTTCTCATGCTCTTTTTCATGGTCCTCAATTATGTATCTGCAAATGTAACAAAAACCAGAGCCATAGACATTGTCTCTTCCTTTAAATAATTTTGCGGTTAAAATGCTCTTCAATGAAAATGGTCATACAAAAATTGTCTTTAAGTGTGTAAAATAAGAAAAGATGTAAAACCATTTTACATAATCCATTTACTACAAAACAAGTGGCTTATTATACATAATCAACATTTGATGATAATTGATTTCTTGAATCTCCAGGCAGTGTGTTTATAGCTTATGCTACTATTTTGAGCAAGTAATGTATTTTAGCGCACTTTATAACTGCATTATCATGAATCTCAAAGATTTCCATGAAGATTAAGTTTGTACTTATCAAACAAGAGCTTCCACATGGGCGGGCGCTACATGGATCCCAGTGGGGTCACTGAGACCTGAAAAAATATTTTTAAAAAAATTATTTAATGAATTGAAGTTATGGGAACCTTTTGACCCCACTCAATCCCTATGTTAATTTGCCATTTGTCTACCAAAACAAAACAAAAAAAATTAATGGGCCCAATTTTTATTTTTTAAAGAAAAAATCCTTTTTTAGAAATTTTGTCGGTAAATCTTCATTTACTCTAACTTAACCTCTAAATACAGTATTCTTCCCGTATTAGAAGGAGAAAACCCCAATATTATCAAAAGTAAATGGCAGATGTTGATAAAGGTAAAAAAAAAAAAAAATTATTCGATTTGTGGAAGATAAGTCTTTTGTTTATCCCACTGACTCGAATTTCTGAAGCCATCACTGAGCTTCCATGCCCCCACTCAGTTCAATTTCACCATAATCCCTCAACTAATCACTAGTCTTTCAACTCAAACCAAGACCTCTGAATCTCGTTTCTAAAGTCTGTGAATTCATTTCTGCCCATTGATCAAGGATTTGATTTTCATTCTTGGCAATCCCAAAGTCAGGTAGTATTAGGCTTTTGAAATTCTCAACCCTGGGCCTGTTTGGTTGGAGGTTTTTCCTACTAGAATTGTGCCTCTTTTCTAACATTAGTTTCAGGTTTTGTCTCCTAAGTATTTCAAATATTTTGTTTGATGGTTTAATTTTGTCTACTAGAATTCTCAAAATCACAACATTGTAAATGCTAGATGGGCAATAAGCATATGAGATTTTGCTTCCAGGCCCAATTCATGCAAGAAAAACCCTCCAACCAAACACGCCCCTGCAACATATAAGGAGAATCTGCAGTAGAAATGAAAATTGTTGACCATTCCAATCAATACCTCGAGATATAAGTACAGGTATAACGCAACATAAATACTTTTTAATACTCCACGTAATGGAACTCGACGGGTGCACATTTCACAATACAAACATTTTTTTTTAATCATTGAGACGTTTTTCATAGGATTCGAACTCATGATCATCCGCCCTAATTTAATGTTAGGTTTCCTTATTGCTAACTATTCTCATTAAAGGAATTACAAAGTAGTACCTGTTGTATTTCAATACTCCCCATTGAGCCACATTATCCACTCTCACTTGTCACTCACCTCACCACCAACTGTTTGACAAACCCTCCGAAGATTATCATTTCATCTCCATCTCCATTTCCATTTCCATTTCAAACGGCCGATGGCGATGGCTATCTCTCTCTCATCTCTTACTTCTTCCTTCGCTGCTCTCTCCTTCTCTTCTCAAATCTCTTCCAAACCCAAAACCCTACCCCTAACGCTCGCCCCCAGAAAATCTTCCCAAAATGCCCTCGTCTTCAAAGCCCCTCCTCCCTCCATCGTCGCCTCCGCCTCCGCTACCGCCGATGCTCCGCCCGATCTGGAGACAATGAGCATCGAGAAGTACGTGAAATCGAGGCTTCCCGGCGGGTTCGCGGCCCAGAAACTCATCGGAACCGGCCGGAGGAAGTGCGCCATCGCCCGTGTGGTCCTCCAGGAAGGGACCGGAAAGGTCATCATCAACTATCGCGACGCCAAGGTCGGATCGATTGCTCTCTCCTTCTCTCTCTCTCTCTCTCTCTCTCTCTCTCTCTCTCTCTCTCTCTCTCTCTCTCTCTCTCTCTCTCTCTCTCTCTCTCTCTCTCTCTGTGAAATTAGGATTCTTTTTCATTTTCTTCCATTCATGCTAAGTTTGATTAGATGGAATCAAGCAGACTTACCATAACACCCAATCTCTCTCTCTCTCTCTCTCTCTCTCTCTCTCTCTCTCTCTCTCTCTCTCTCTCTCTCTCTCTCTCTCTCTCTCTCTCTCTCTCTCTCTCTCTCTCTCTCTCTCTCTCTCTCTCTGTGAAATTAGGATTCTTTTTCATTTTCTTCCATTCATGCTAAGTTTGATTAGATGGAATCAAGCAGACTTACCATAACACCCAAATTCCTGCATTTTTCAGAAACTGCTCTGAGAAGTCGGTAAATTAGCTTCAGATTAGTCCTCAAGCGTTCCAAATCTCTCCCAATTTAGTCATGATTTCAGCGGCGCCCCCCCCCCCCCCCCAAAAAATTTGACCATTTTGATTCACATATGAAACTTACCTTCTCCCCCAAATTTCTTTCTAGATTGCAGAACTGTGTGCTTACACTGTCTCTATCAGTCCTTTATCAACACCTGACCCAGCCCATCCAAATTCCCCAATCTTTTTCCAAGCATACACTAGTTTAATCTGACCCAGTTGTAAGTTGTAACCAAGAATCATCCCAAGTTCCCAACTCAGGTTCCAAACCATATTGCAGTATCTGCAGTCTCTGTAACAGCCTATATCAGTCCCTAAAAGCTTTCATTCAAACCCAATTCTTCTCCAAAATTAAGCCCTAATTGCTCATAAAACTTGTTCCCCTAACAGATGTCATCCAATTCCAGTCAAGCCCTACCCCTCATTTTTCCCATATTCACTCCCCTGTCACCAGCCCAAGCAGTCTCATAACCCAACTATACTTCCCAAAATCAGAGACCCCCCAACCCACCATAACCTCCATAGCCCTTTTGTGGGTTTTTCAAAATTCCATAACATCCTGTGGTTGTAGACTGTGACAGCAAACTGTTTCCAGTCCTTCACATAGCCAGCCAGACTCTTGCAGCGCCTTATCTGCATAACCCTGCAGACATGATATTACTATTTTTGCTACTTTAGGAATTTCTTTTGTTGTTCTGCTGCTGAAATTATTACTTGACTCATTAGGCAGCAACTTACACTCGCTGTCCCTGTTACTTCCTAGTTGCTTGTAGCACTTTCCTCTAATCCTATTTGCTTCTACATAAGTCTTGTCTTCCTTTGCTGTTACTCCAATACTCCAATGTCTTCATAGCAGCACATATTCAGGCCTCATTAAGCATGCTCGGGGTTCCTCCATTGGACATCTTTTTCTACCTTCTACTTTCTTTATCAATGCTTCTCTGATAGGATGTCCACCTGCAGTGGCCACCGTGGGTCCTCTGAATTCTTACAGTGCTTGATTGAAAAGAAGCCGCTTAAAGACCCTCTCTAGCCATTAAAGAATGATGACATCACCAAGAAGGTACAAGTTGAAGCCCCAAATCATGGGTTTGTTCCGGATGCTGATTGCACAACCCAACCCCCCCCCCCACACACACACACACACACACTATTTGAAGGATCCAAAGCACCACTACTATTCATCTCTAATGCTCCTCTCCTAAGATACCATTTCCTTGACCTTTCCCGGAAACACACTTGGGGCTTGTTTGTTTCATTTGGTTGAATTCCGACGTATTTTAAGACTTGTATTTCTGTAAGTGGTTAAAAATGAAGAAACAAAGGTGAATATAAACAAATGACGAAAATGAATACACATCCATCATCCTAGTAATTCAAATCCTAGAATAGTCAAGATCCCATCTACATCTCTATCTTATATTTTTCTCCCCTAGCTTTTTTAATTATTCTTTTGTTGGAGCCTATTTGACAGTGAATTCCTATGTGTTGAATTCCATGCAAACAAAAGAGCCCTTTAGGAATTATGTATGTTAATGTTCTTAGGCCATGTTTTGATGGTCCATCTTCACCTGCTAAATCTTCTTTCTATTAAGAATAGAAAGAAACTCAATAATTTTAGTGGATATGCATTTCCTCCATCCAATTTAGTTCACTGCCCTCTGACACATCTGTTCTGCATGCATTTTTCTTCCAGGAACCCAAAAGATCATACTTCCGTAGATCCATTGGCAATTGAAAATTTATTTGCATGGCTACAATATGATTTTGTGATTATGGGTCTTCTGTTGTTCAGGAATATCTTCAAGGGAATCCTTTATGGTTGTCATATCTGAAAGTCCCATTGACAACATTGGGATTGGAGAACAGTTATGATATATTCGTTAAAGCTCATGGAGGTGGTCTCTCTGGTCAGGCTCAGGCCATCACCCTTGGAGTTGCACGTGCTTTGCTCAAGGTGAGTGAGAACTACAGACCACCTCTGAGAAAGGGAGGCCTTCTTACTAGAGATTCTCGAGTGGTTGAGAGGAAGAAAGCTGGTCTCAAGAAAGCTCGGAAAGCCCCCCAGTATTCAAAACGTTGAGGTTGAGATTTCGGAGTACTATCCTTCCATTTGTGTTCTCAATTTTGTTAAGTTTGAGGGCTTTACATGTATTGAAAAATGTAGAGAACTATTTTGTATTGCTTCTGGTGAATCAAAGAGAATTGTGCTGTAGTCCTCAAACTTTAACAGGAATCCTTATCTGCAACTGTTGCTCGCATTTAATCATTTGTCTTCTCCCCGTATATTCCACATTTTGCTCTGCTTGGATGCAATACATGTCATCTAATTCATTTTGCTGCACGTGAAGCCATTCAAATGAACAGCCATGCATGGATCTTGCGTAAAGTATCTTCATTTTTCTTTCTCTCTGTTTTGATTTTGATAAAAGAGGTTTAAAGAACGAAGAGTGAATATGGCACTAAACATTTAACTCCAAGTTTTGAATCTATATCATATAGGATAATTATCTTTTTCAATTAATAGAAACTTGTAACATTGTAGAGGTAGGTTGGTAATAATGGAATAATTATCTCTTTTTTTAACTAATATAAGCCTATAACATTGTGGAAGTAGTTTGGAATTGACAAAGCAAACTTTTTGTGTACTTGGTCCCTCACTTTTGTTGCGTAGCAAGGTTGGAAGGTGAGCCTACAAAGCCATCCACTAGTTGTCTCTCTTTTTACAGTCTGTGTAATTTCCGGCAGTTGCGTTGGAGTGATATTATTTATCATACTAATCTTTTGATGCTGGTTGGTTGACTATGAAACTTACTTGGTACTATGATCACTGGGCCTACATGATGAGAGGTATTCACTATTCCCTCCTTTGGACTGGGTGATATTGTATACAGGGTAGGGCTCTCTGTTGCATGTCCTGGTTATGGACCCTATTAGGGAAATGGATTTTGACAAATCAGAAGAAATGCTACTGATTTAACTACCATAACCTCAACTCCCTTGGGTTAAATATAAGAGATAAAACATTGATTAATTATAAACGTGGTCATGGAGATCTGTTTCAATTTCTACGGTGATTTGGTATTTGGTTTCGTCCATGATAGTGGTGTTTTTACATATTTATTATTACATGGTGGCAAATAAAAGTGCTGATGCTATATTGATTGATATAGGATGTGCGAAGCCCAGAAAAATCAAGATTTTTATCTATGTTTTTGGATACAGATTTCAGTCCTATATCAGTGGAACCCATCAGTTGGTTTTATCACATTTGACCAAGCAGTCAATTGATGTTTGATCACAAAGAAGTATTACCCCCACAAACGAAGTAAAGGAGCAAGGCTGTAAATTGGTTGGGGTGAGATCTGATCCAACTGGGTCCAAATTTAAACCCAATGAGCAGTATCTGATACTCCACGTCTAGAGCTCAAGACCACGAAGGCTCCAATGGACTCGGATACTACAAAGATGGACCGGACCCATCACATCATAGTTCCCATAATTAACAATGATGATTATTATCTAATATTAGATCGTTGTTTATGTTGTGTGCTTCTAAATATTCATATGTTTAAAGTTGAAAAAACATACACCTGATCTGGATCTCATTAAATATTACATGGTGTGGGTCCAGTGTGGAACCAAGACCCAATTAAATTTGATTGACTGGGGCCAACCCGTTTACAGAAACCATACACACATTGATCCTATTACAGGCACAGCACAGAGAATATCCTAACCATCTACTTTTGCTCACAGGTAATTTTTAAGGTTCTCTTTCTTTTTTAGTGAAATTTCTATTTAAGAACTTCGTCAGACTTTTTCCTGTGCAATCAGAACTTTCAGAATTTTGAAATTACATAATTTAAAAATGCTTAAAATGAGACATACTCAAATTCCACTCTACCCTCTTCCATTTTTATATGGATTCTGTGAAATCTGGAGTTTCTAAAAGGACCTTTTCGGTGAAAACGTCGGGGCACTCAATTTTCTAAAGGTGGCCCTATATACCATAGTTTTTCACGGGGCATCACATTATAACTTGTGAGAAGTGGGTTTAACTCTTTCTTTTCCTTCTTTCTTTTTAATTTTTTTGCGGCGTTATAACTTTTAGAAGCTGATTCAGTATTTAGAATCACAAAAGAGGTGGCTTCACCTTATAATTCATGATAATTCATAAAGGTAGATATCATGTTCATAAGCACCAAAAGTGAGCCCATATTGTAACTCTTCCATGGGGGTACTTGTGTTCCTTTTTGATTTTCCGTCTTCTCCTTCTTATTTTTAATCACATACTCAACATTAATATAGCCCGAGAATAAACTTTTAAACTTGGAGACTGTGGGATCAGTCTCTAGTCTTACGTGTGATGCCAAAATGCTTACATCACTAAACCATCAAACATAAAAGTAGGTTGTTTCAGAAGTGGACTGAAGTATTAGTATGTGGGTGTGGTTTAACCTTTGAGATTCAAAAAAAAAAAAAAAAAAAAAAAAAAAAACCCTTATATGAGACCTCAAAAGATTTAATTTTATTATTTACTTCTTTATTTACCATTGCGGGCATCACCCAAATGAAAATCTTGGATCTGCAGTTTGCTTGTATGACCTAATATCAAAGGTGACTCATTTCCAATAATTTTTAAAGGTGAGTCATGTTCAACAAAGCAAAAACAACCACCTTCTGCAAATAAATCGTGGCCAAAGATCACCTAATTAGTGCGATTGAACTCTACTTTCGAAAACTTAAAACTGTCAGTCAGGTTTAAAGCAAATATTGTGTGATCACATTTTTTAAGATAGAGGATCCGTCGTCCTAACCCCAAGACGTAGCTCAATTTTTCTAAGACCATGATTTATACTCAGAGGTTGTGGGGACTACAGGAAAAATTACATAGCTTCCCTCCAAGCCCGGGTGGATTAGTCCAACATCCCAAAGGCTTGGGAACCGTCCCATGGCAAGAAAAAAAAATAATAAATATAAAAGATCCGTCGCCCTACAGTTTAGAGTGCTACCGAGGTGTACGTATGCATTTCTCCTTCACAACTTTTTAGTTTCCTTTACTTCCATGACTCCTCCTTTGCTCTTTGGCTTCCGCTGAAAGCAGAAAGCAGAAAGCACAAAGAGCGCTCTCTCTCACTCTCGTCTCACGGCGGATTCGATGACGAGCGACGCAGAAGATTACTACTCAGATCGCGATTCCTTGTACGGAATCGAGAACGAAGAAGATGATGATTGCAGTTGGCCTTCTTCAAGCCTCCCTTCCATTCAGGTTAGGGTTTTTTCATTTACTTCTCGATTTGAAACACCCTGTAACATCATTTTTTTTTTTTTTTTTTTTTGGGGGGGGGGGGGGGGGTTGATTCCATGTTCTATAGGTTTTCATTTCAGTCGCATTCGTTTTTTTAATGTTAAAAGATGTTTTCTTTCCCCCAAACAGTTGCTTTGATTGAATTATGTGATGTTCTTATTCATTTTTTCGTACTGGAAGTCATGATCCACTGAAGCTTGACGATCGATGGCGTGAGATGTGAATTGAAGAGCTGATGTTGTTGTTGTGTTTCGAACTTTTGAAAAGAGAAAAGGAAGAAGTGGATGTTTGGGATTTTTGTAGACTGGGGGAGTTTTTTATTACAAGTTTTCTCAACTTGTAGGAAACAACTTGACTTGTGTGACGATTTTGTAGAACAAATGGAGCTGTTTGGATGTGGAAAGTTGTGGTTTTTCTTTCACAATTTTGTTCTTTGGGGGGACTTGTTGAATGGGCTCGCTGGTTTTAGATTGATTTTTAGTATGGAAGTGCATTAGATGATGAGATCTCAAAAGAGGGGTCTTTTAGCAGAGATATTTACAGAACAATTTCAGCCCATCGTATTCCTGATGGGGAATTGTCTTTCTTTCATTTTCTGTTTCTGTTTCTTATTGTTTTTTTTTTTTAAGATACATGGTTAAGGGCCAGTTGTATTGAAGACAAGATAATCAACAAACCAATTTCTTTCTGAACTTTGTGAGTGCTGCTTTAGCACATGTATAATCATTTTAAAGTGTTGCTTTTCACTTCCCTTTTCTGAAAGATCAGTGCGTAAAAACAAAGGCTTTGAATTGCACCAATCAAAAGTATGTATTTAAATTTCAAAATGAAATATTGAATTACGGAGTAGTTTGCATTGAGCAAAATGTTCAAATGGAATTTCTGTTTTTCCTCTTTTTTTTTTTTTTTTTTTTTGGAATTGATTTTCCTTTTATTATTCTCTTGGAATTTTACAGGTTATCACGAAAGAATCTCTCTTGGCTGCACAGGTGAGAATTTGTCCACCTCCTTCTCTTTATAGGGATATAGGGAATTCTTCCCAACCATTTCAGAGTAGTTTACAAAATTAGATATTGATGTAGATTCTGTGCAGAGGGAAGTTTTGCATCGGGTAATGGACTTGCTGACACTGAGGGAACAGCATGCACGGGCTCTGCTCATTCATCACCGTTGGGATGTTGATAGGTTGTTGGCAGTTCTCGTAGAGAAGGGAAGAGATCGGTTATTTGCAGAAGCGGGTGTGAGTTTGCTGGAGCATAAAGATCTTGCCCCTCTACAGTTGTCATCTTCTGTCACTTGCAATATCTGTATTGAAGATGTTTCTGCAGATGCAGTTACTACAATGGACTGTGGCCACTGCTTTTGCAATGATTGTGAGCATTCTCCAGTTTGTTTGCATTGAGTACTTGGATTATTTTTTTTTCCTTCTAAGATAAGCAAGGGGCTTATTTGAATTGTTTTCTATGTTCAGGTTGGACAGAACATTTTATTGTTAAGATAAATGATGGGCAAAGTAGGCGTATTAGATGCATGGCACACAAATGTAATGCTGTTTGCGATGAAGCCATTATCAGAAATCTAGTCAGTGCAAAGCATCCTGATATTGCTGAGCGTTTCGATCGTTATCTTCTGGAGTCTTATATTGAGGACAATAATAAAGTTAAATGGTGCCCAAGCGTTCCACACTGCGGAAATGCCATACGTATTGAGGGTGATGCTTACTGTGAAGTGGAATGTACATGTGGGCTTCAGTTCTGCTTCAGCTGCTCAGAAGAAGCGCATTCACCTTGTTCATGCCTAATGTGGGAACTATGGACCAAGAAATGTAGGGATGAATCGGAGACAGTCAATTGGATTACAGTTAACACAAAGCCCTGCCCCAAGTGTCACAAGCCTGTAGAAAAGAACGGCGGCTGCAACCTTGTTAGTTGTATTTGTGGGCAGCCATTTTGGTAAGAATTCTCTCTATTCATTCCTTGTTGCTCCTGTTGCTGATCTCTATCCACATGTTGGAGGGTTGATATCCACTGTGAGCTTGATCTCAATCTGAATTTATATCTTACTGACACTTGTGCTGAAAAAAAAAAAACTCTTGGGCATCTAACACTTCTCCTGGTGCTGGTTTGACCCAATTATGTTCCCTATCATGTCAGTGATCTACCATTTCTGTGGTTCTAAGGTTAGAAGGATTGAATAGTGTCATGGATCTCAAATGGCATGGATGTTTGTCAAAGGATTAATATTGTTATGAGTTCACAATGGCATGATATAGTGTTGAACTTTCATCCTTGATCTTTGCATCATTGACATTGGCTAATTGAGAAAAGGTGATTTATGTGGACTCATCTTGAGGATGGATGCTTTTGGTATTCTTTGACAGTACAAAAGGATAGTGAAAACTATAGGTGTCATGATGCTTCCATGCATTTCCTCGATGTTTTCATGTTCAAGATCACGGATTTCAAGTCAAGGCTTAGAATATTACATGGATGGAGAAATTAGCTATAAATCACTTGTTTTGTAGAAAATTCGTATGTAAGATTTTTCTCTGGAACGGTAACTTTTATAACAAGGGTAGTTTACACCATAAGAGGATACAAACATATGAATGTAGGAATTTTGAGTAAGTGTTTTTTTTTATTGATCATCCTTATCTTATAACCATCTTCATCTTAGCCTTGCCCCATCAAGTTTGGCGAGTTTGACTGTGTAACACTAGATTGGTCTTCTTATGCGGGCATCAGAAAGCAAACACACTTGTTGTTGCTTGGTCCAGAACGGAGTGTATCTGATTTCATTAAAATAATCGTGCAATCCCCTTTCATCGAGAATGTTGGCAATAATGAAATAGAGAAAATGAAAAGTATTATTGGAAAACGAATCCACTAGTTTTCACTAAGATCTTAAATGGTTTAGATCAAGTCACCTCCATTATTTGAGGAGAAAATTTGTGCAGTCCTTTATATTTATTACTGATATATCTTAGATGTAGCCTGGATTAGACTATGAATCTTGGTGGTTGGCGCCTAAATATCTAGAATCGAGATTTTCTTCTTCTGAGATCTTTCTACATGTTTTAGACTCTAGTTCATAACTACGTTCTAGTACTTGTCCAGGTCATGCTGTGTTCAGTCATTTCATTCCAGACAGCAAGATCACAGCTGCCATAATGATTCATTGCTCTTTACTGTTTTAGTAGATATATCTGTTCTAGTATTCTAATATTAGGTATCAAAAAAAAAAAAAAAAAGAAGATCTGTTCTAATATTCCGCTTTCATTATGCAGTTGGTTGTGTGGTGGTGCTACCGGCCGTGATCACACGTGGTCAAGTATAACTGGCCATAGTTGTGGACGCTACATAGAAGACACAGCAAAAAAGGCTGAGAGAGCGAAGCGGGATCTTTATCGGTATATGCACTATCACAACCGGTACAAAGCTCATACAGATTCCTTGAAGCTAGAATCCAAACTTACAGAAACTATCCAAAATAAGATATCAATTGCAGAAAGTAATGAGTCCGGCATCAAAGATTATAGTTGGCTCACAAATGGACTCTACAGACTTTTCAGATCTAGGCGCGTTCTTTCATATTCATACCCCTTTGCATTTTATATGTTTGGGGATGATCTCTTCAAGGATGAAATGACTCCTGACGAAAGGGAAATAAAGCAGCACTTGTTTGAAGACCAGCAGCAGCAGCTAGAAGCAAATGTGGAGAAGCTTTCTAAATTCATTGAGGCGCCATTTCATATGATTTCTGGGGATACGATTAATGAGATACGGATGCAAGTCATCAATCTATCCATGATCACTGACAACCTATGCAAGAAAATGTAAGTTTAATCATCATAAATTAACTTATTTCTGAAAAGTAAAAGCTTTCCTGGCCTTTTGGATCCACATCCAGATCCCACCTAGCCTGAACTATGAAATAATGTAAGTTGACTTACTTCGATGAAAAAAGAAAAAAGGCATCCGTTGCCTCTTCAGATCCAGGTCCAGAAAGGCATTCTTCTGTGTGGATACCCACACAGCAGATCCTTTATGACAAATCAGGTGGATTTGCAGAACTAAGTTTTTATGTACTGACCTGATTTCACTTTCAGGTACGAGTGTATTGAGAACGACCTATTGGGTTCACTGCAGCGGACAATTCATAATATTGCTCCATACAAATCAAAGGGAGTCGAAAGAGCATCAGAACTTTCTGTTTGTTCGGACTCTGATCAAAGTACGAGGAGCATGAATCCCTGCAATGCAAACTGGGACTCGAGGGCTAATGGTATGTACATTTCCAAACCCATACCTTATTCCAAACTTGTCACAACATTTAATTAAACCATTTCATCTCTATTGGCAGTAATTTTTTCGAGACAATTATTTTCCCATTGTTTTTCTTTTTTGGGTTTCTTTAATGATGAGGGGCGTGATAGTTTCTTACGCCCATTGCTTTAAAATATACATTAGTGGTTCCGCTGGTTTTTTGAAATTTGAGAATGGGTGCACCATGAATACTATAATTTACAAATGTGTGTTAAATACCCATCAAAAGCAACGAGGACCCAGGGCACAGATGAAGGTGGTCACTATTGTAACCTTGAGGCTGTGGGTTCAAGCGATGATACCAGTAAAGACAAATCAATTGTATTTTTGTCACTTTTCCACATCAGTACCCCATGCGCGGAGGACGGTTGGCAAAGGGACACATGGACCAAGACCATCTATTCACAGACCCAAATGCTAGATGGGCACATCTCCCATATCTTAAGTGATGCAGCCTGTGGATTCTTGTAGACTCTGGCTGATAATTTTAGGCTGCTCTCTCTGTTGTGTCGTGTTTACAGAATAATTGTCATCTTAAAAGAAGGAAGAAGTCCAACAGTCAATATTCAATGTACATGTGGTCCCCTGGTGAGTGGACCTTCTTGATATCTTGGCTGGTTTATCTAGACCTTGGAGTTGAGCCCCTATCACATTGTGTCTCATCCCCAGTAGACACCTCAGAATATACAGGCTGATGCTGCAGCTATCCTTGCAAACCTCTTCTCAAATATGTTTTTTGATACTTGCATTCTCTCAAATGGTGTTTAGATTTTTCAAGTTGAAAAAATCAAATTCACCTTCCCTCTGATATTGCCATGGACTTGCTACATAGGTGCATCTGATTCTGGAATGCCTTATTTGGATGACCGCTTTTATGAATCATCTAGTTTGGATGAGAGTGGATGCTCTACAAGGAAGCGTGCAAAGAAAGAAGCTCTTGGGGATGCTCTTCTCCATCTCAACTTGCCAGCAGAGGTAGTAGACAGGAGCTGATTCCTCACCCAGAATTCTGCATATTCAACTGTATAGCACTTACATGGGGGACATGGTATTATGGAGGAGAAATCTCACTTCGTCAATCTCCCTCTTCTTAGTTTATCTTATTTTAATCTTACCTCCTTTTGGCTTTATACCAAGATTGCCCAGAAGCAGCAGCACACATCAGATGTTTTTGATGCCTGCCTTTTCGATCTTCATTTTGTACATGCCTTTTTTGGGGATTATGTGTATATGGGATGTATGTGTACAGTCAACGAAGAGGTTGATTTACTCTCTCATGCCATGATTTTTTTGTTCTTCTTGTTGCAAGACTGCTAACTGCTTTGAGGCGGAGAAATCACGGCTTAAGTCGTCTTGGTTATAGATCAAAAATCTTATTGTAATAAGCTTCTGATTGCACTTTAATTAGATGCCCGGAAAGGGAAGCAAGCATATGTATCTAAATTATGGAACGTATTTGTGGTAATTTTATACTCGGGCCATTTGAGAAGCTCTTGCTCACAAATAATATTCTATTGCCGTGGTGATCATTTTGTCATTAGCATCTTCTTCAGAGGCTTGTGCCATCTATCTGGGTTTTGCTTTCATGCTTTGAGGACTGACTAATTCCTATTCTCTAGTTGGTGGAGTACTTTTTATTGGTGGCATGTTGTAGAGCACATTTCTTTTTATTGTTGACAATCGCTTGAACCTGCAACCTCAAGTTTACAATAGTGGAACCGTGTACTCCTCCACCTTTACAGTGCAATGGGTTGATGCAACTTGTCACAGTACATTTCAGCGGATGTCCCACCTTTGGGACAGTCCAGATCTTTTCTTCCACACTTCGTCTCTTGCAAGAGAATATTTTCCTCACACTTTCCACTGTGCCACAGGCATACATCTCTACATCTCTCTGTTTTTTGACTTGGAACTACCACTGTAGAGGAAGGGAACACGATGGATAATTATCCCAGTTCCACAGGTGAAGTCAGATATTCAGATGGTTGTTTGTATGCTGGTAACGGTACAATAGTAAATTGCTGGCAAGACTTGTTCCTATTCATGTTGTTGTCTATGCTCGTGAGCAGATTATGAAATTTGCATTTGAAGTCAGTCCATCAGCACAGGATTTTCATTTGAGGGAGGGGTGCAAACCTAAATAAGCAGTTTGGTTTTGGGGCCAAATTGAGGATGTTCACGTGGATTTTGGGGGTGGATCCACAATTTTTACTGGATTTTTTTAGTGCAGTGTGGTTGAACGGGCGCAACTGCAACCTTGTGGTATCTCAAGAATGATTGGGACTTGATTGGGAATGTTTCTTCACATAATTTTTAAGAGTTCTCGTCCCTTGGCATGGATTAATCTCATTACTATCTAAAAACTAGGTGTTATAAAACGAGGTTCCAATAGTCATCCGGTCAAAGCAAGACCACAAAATTAAGACTTGCATTTTGCTTGAGTCTCCTCTTAGCTAAATCAAAGAATTAGATTGTGCCTACAATAATATGTAAAGAGTTTGTAGCCCGTGTTGGCCCATTGTAGGCCTAGTCATACTGAATTGAGCACCCAGTGTAGTCAGGTTTCCAGTTCTTAATACACGATTATAAGAGAACTAGAGCATGTACATGACATGAATTTTCCTTCTTCTTTGTCAATTGTGGCGCTTCCTCGTACAGCATAATGGTAGAGGCATAACAGGGGCCATCGAGAACAGCTGCAACAGCCAGTACGCTGTTTGCCAACAATTTTCATATGTTAAGATAGTGTCATCCATTGTTTAGAAACAAACTCACAGGGTCCAATAAATCGAAGAGGCATGTTTAACAATGTAAGATAATCCTCTCTGAGTCTATGTAACCTATAATTTCAGAACAACAAAACTATATGGCAATTTCTTCTTATCTAGAATCATAATGTCAGCTAAACCAGGTCAAATCATTCAAATGGTAGGCTCCAACATGCAAACCATTACCAGGAGACATAACAATGTGGAAAGAATTCTAAGTTAAAACCTTGTACACTGAAAGAATCCTCTCAAGGAAAGCTTGTACATTGAAAAAGAATCCTCTCTAGGCATGTATAGTACAGTGGGGGTGGGTGGGGGGACGACTCTGTTACAGATGATGATGTTTCGAAACCTAAATAAATGAATCAATGTCAATATTATAATGCCCGGTCCAACAGAAGCTCTCCAATTTGCAAAGAGATTAATTAAGAATGAGTAAATCTGCTGGCAGTAATACTGCCAAATATCTGTATTGGCCTCTCTAACCAGCCCCAGCCAGAGAGAGATAGAGAGTTTCAATGATTTCCATCTTCAGCATTTCCAATTTTCTGCAGCACTGTTAGCTCGATGAACAGTCGGGCATCTCTTTTGTGCCAAGGCAATGAGATCTTTATTGGAACTTCAATCACAGTTTACTACAGCCGGCCTCGACAGTTGGAAGCGCCACAATAACAAGGGTATTCTTTTCGAAGTGGTAACTGGAAGTGATAGTTGTAAGCCAGTTCTTCTCCTCCAACAATCTGGATAACAAAGACAAGTTAGCACACACAAAGATGCTCTATCATTTAAGTTGCATCCGATCATCCCTTCTGCTAAGATTGCAGAGAGATGAATTCGTGTCATGGTTTCCAATATCGGCCAAGATGTATAAGCCAATATAAACTATATTGTTTTATTCTTTCTAGCTCAAAATAAAATCATATCCGACCCATATGGAGTCCTATCCCAATATCTGAACCCATGGGCCATGTATTTACTCATTAAAACTCATTAATGCCACTTGGAGAGAGAGAGAGAGAGAGAGAGAGAGAGAGAGAGAGAGAGAGAGAGGTTCATACATCTCGACTTGCATAAAAGCCAATATGCGCAAGCTGGCAATCCATGCTTTCCACTAGGACTTGATAATTCACTAGGTTGGGCGAGCAACTGCAACAGCATTAAGCCCAAAAAGAAAAAGAAAAAGAAAAAACAAAATAAGAAGAAATAAATTTTGATGCCTATATTTCAAACCAGCTAGCCTCTATAAGCGGCAAAACACAAAGTACAGTATCCAAACACCATACCTGTGATTAATGAACCGTGACACATTTCCATAATGTGTGGCATCAATCACATATGGCACTGTCCCTTCATTCATGCCATTCATATCCTCAATATGAGCACTGATATCATACAGATAGCTGCATCCTTCATTCTCATATCTGAGAAATTTAAAAACAAACCCTTTCGAGATTAAGGACAAACTACTCAACAAAAAGTGTTACAAGCAGGAAAAATAAGTCAGCAGAATCTGTAATCTTTCGCACCTGTTGTTTGCCTCCTGATCACTCAAAACCTCCCCAACATACTCGCATATGAAGGTCCCTCGTGGGATTGCTTCACCAGCTCTTACTCCCCAACCCTGTGGATCGGAAAGCAGAAAGTTAACTTTAGTTTGCCAACAATGAAAAGATGAAACTGTTCTACCTTTTTCTCTGTTTTGAAGACTTCTAGTTTGACTTGCAACCCTTTCTGCAGAACTCTATTCCGACATGTTCTATCACAAGAGCACATAGAGTTGCATTCATACACAAGGTAGCCCTCCTGCATATTTTAATAACACCAGTAAAGCACATGCAAAAAATAAAAATAAAAATGCAAAAAATAAAAATAAAAACAAAAAATAAGCCGTTACAATAAATAAGCGAACAATAAAGGCAGTGATGAAAGACAAAAACCTGATTGAATGTATAACCAGTTCAGAAAGATCCTAATATGGGCTCTCACATTATACCAGCACTAATCAGTGGTGATATACATACATTTATATAATTTATAAGCACACAGGTGTGTGTGTGTGTGTGTGTGTGTGTGTGAGAGAGAGAGAGAGAGAGAGAGAGAGAGAGAGAGAGAGGTGTTTATGAAAGAAAAAGAAAGTCAGTTATTCCACACAAAAAAAATTCTTTCTAAGGTAATTTCTTAAATTTATGGGCATAAATTTACTTCTAAAATGCCTAAAGCAACAAAAATACAAGTACAGTACAGTCAACTGAATCTAGGCCAAATCAAGTTATCAACCTACCAGTGTAAATCCAACTGCCCAACAAAAGCTCTCTTATGCTGCTTGGCTTTTTCAATAAAATTGAGTTAGCCATTCAAAAAAAAAGTGTAAATACAACTGAACCAATTTTTCTTTTTCTTTCTTTTTTTTTTGGGGTTTTAGAGCTTTTTCAATAACGTTTCACATGTGACTTGACAGCCAGCAAGGAGAGCACCCTCATCTAAGTAGGCCTCAAGCACAACTGAGGTTCAAAAACTATACTTTCCAAACTATGATAGCACAGTCAAATGATCACTCTTGCCTAAAGCGAAAGGGTGAAGGCAAAATCTGTCTACTTATAAAGCCTCTACATCTCACAGAACCAATGACAAAAACCATACTTTAACAACATTATTATGAGATGATAAGCTGTGAACTATTACTTACCCCAAAGGGCACAAAGCATTACCTCTAAAATGATCTTGCCGTCATCATCATAAGGAAATCTCCCATGCATCAGTTTACCATAAATATCCTCGGCATTTTCATAATCATTGTTGAAGAGGTAAACATGATCACACTTTTCAGGATAACATGTCGGCTGCTGGCAAGCACATCCCAACTGTGAACTCTGCACAAAGCAAAAACAAGTCGGATGATATTTACTAACAATGACAGGCACGCACAATAGATATGTCACCATCAACATCTTAGCCTGGTCCTATCACGTTTTGCTAGAGAGAGAGAGACCAATCCATACTATGTAATGTGCACATGCATTGTGGGCACAATCCAACTGTGCTTAGACCCCCCTGATGATTTAAAAGTATGTTATCAAGGGGCGTATTGACAGTGCATTTTGCAGGCCTGTGCATGGATTGTTCAATAACGATCGATTCTCGAGCCAAAAGCAATCGGAGGACTTCCATCATGGAAGCAGACAGGCCCAACTGGGCCCTAACATCAGCCCACCCTGCATCATTTTTCAAAGTGGAAATAAACATTCACTCTAGGAAATAATTAAAAAAGAATATATATGCCTTGTGTGGTACCAAATCCCTTTAAATGCTATGGCAGAATGTATCCATCACAATGTGTTATACAAATTTTTGGGAATGAGCCACTTTCCCGAGTAGACATGTATCGGACAAGACATCATATCAGATTCTTCTAGTGCTAATTTAAACATTGTTTAAAATTGATAAAATACTACTGCACCCTTTCTTCAGAATCAAAGTAAGATATTGGCATATTACTACTTTGTTCTTTAAAGATTTGTATATTATATTTTAGGGAACGTTTCAAAAAAGTATAAAACTTTTGGCTAATTTTTTAAAAAAAAGTACATGAAGATTTAAATATTTCAAAAAAGTATACAAGTTTTCCACGATTCTTTCAATCAAAAGTCCTCTCAATAAAATTAAAAAAATGAGAAATGACAAAAATACCCTCGTGACAGATTTTTGCCTTTTTAAAACCTCTTTCCTCCCTTAAACTGGCCAATTTGATTTTAATGTTCATAAATCATAACCATTTAATGAAGCTACTTTTTTTAGTCATTTGAAATCATCACCCCCCCCCCCCCCCCACAATGCATAAAGGTAGCTGAAGTGGGCCCCACTAGGTCATTTTTCTTAAATGATTTATTAAAGGAAAATTTTGAAAAAATGACATGAGGGTATTTTGGGTATTTCTCAAAAATCTTTTATGGAGAAGACTTGATTGAAAGAATCATGGAAAACTTTTAAAAAAATTTTGAAATATTCAAATCTTCATGTATTTTTTGAAAATGAGCCAAAAATCTTACACCTTTTTGAAAATTTCCCTATTTTTTTATTGGTGACACATTCCATATTATTATTGTTTAAAAGTACAAATATATATATCTAAATTTGTTTGAATATTATGCCAAATCTAGAAACTCAAAGTTTTGAGATATTCTGAATTGGACTGGTGTCAGATTTCAGCACATGTACCCATACGCATGCAACTTATATGGGTTATTTGTTGTGTATCCAAATAATAAGATAAGGCTTTTGATGATTTCTGCTTTGCTGTTCCCATGGTGGCAAGTGGAAACGACTTTTAGGTGGGTTCTGCTTTTCCAACTTCCCTAACCAAACCCAGTATTAGTGACTTGACACTGGTACTAACACAAGGTGTAAATGAACGTAAAAAATAATAAAAAATAAATAAAAGCGTTGATTCCTGTGACATCCCAAACAAATAATATTGGATAGAACTGTCATGTAAAGAAACAGTGGAAACTACTACCTTCATACTGAGAGCAAGGGATGGATCGAGCAACCGCTCTCTGACATAAGTGAAGTCCCCCCAGGGCACTGAACTGCCAGGAAAAGTGGCATTAGGCTTTCCGTCCATACTGATGCAGATAGAATTTTTTAGATCCTCGTCTACCACACAGGGCACCTTAACAGATTCTCTTCCAAAGCTCAAATCATCGCATAAAACAATGGCTTTGTTCACGTGCTTCTGTATGAAATGCCTCGAGCTGAGAACATAGTGGCTCTCTTCCATCTCCCATTCCTCGCCATTCATTGGTTCAGTCAAAAGTGCCGACGAAGGTTCTGCAAACCTATCTGAGTGAGGCAACAAAGTTGCCAAAGGATATGAGTGATGGAGAGGCTTGCACCCTTTGGGACAGACAAACCCTTCTTGGTGCCACTTCACTTGAATATCCAGCTCACTACAGAACTTGGCTGCCTTAAGATACAGACGTTCTGGCAGAACCCCATACTTTGGTTCCAGAGCCGCATAGAGGTTTATTTTGCAGCATGTTGACTGGGCAACTGAAAGGATCTCGAGATTGCTTGGCCTAGGTTTTGTTTTCTGAAGCTCAGGGAACAGAATCTCTGCGACATCTGAACAGTGAGAATCTACAGATTGCTCAAGACCCACCATTTCAAGCGACTGATTTTGCAATGCCAATCCTGTAGTACTTACTAAATCTGATGCCCGAAAGTCTTTCTTAGTATTAAAAGCAGTGGGGTTTTGGATTCTAATTGCTTCATCAACTCCAAGGACTTTTTTTATTCTGGGACGACCAGGTCTACCCCGCTTCCTCGGAGGAAAGTGGCTGAGAGAATTTGGACCCATATGGGCAACCTGATGGTGGCGCCCAAGATCAGGTAGGAGATCAAATTTCAACCCACAAAGCCTGCAAGTGAATCTTCTGGAATCAGCCAGAACATCAGAATGATCTTCAAATGTATCATTATTTAAACAGAGCTTGTTGACTGGCACATGTTTAGGTTGAGAACCTTGGTTCAGGGAATTGGTATGCAGCTGAGAAACAGTTGGCAGCCTGAAATCTGTGGCGTGATGCGTCAAAACATGCAACCATAAATGTTCAGGATTCACAAAATGACTACCACAAGGCATACACTGAAATAGTATGCATTGGTCAAGGGACTCAATACTGTGTCTCTCTTTCACATGTGTCTCAAGAACTTTCCGGTTAGTGAACGAATTTGAGCAAATAGCACATGCAAATCCTCGGAAGAGCCATTGAGCTTCTTTTTTGTGAGCTTCCATCCAGTGTATACCAAGTGCATTATCATCAAAGTATTCCTCCATGCAAATCTTACATTTGACAGTCGCTTGAGTGCAATGGGCATTCTTGTTTGCCTCCGGCATGAACCTTGGTTCAGATTCCAAGGAACTAGTATTCGTATTTTTATCAACATTGAAGCCCCAAAGCCTCCCGATTTTGTCTTTTTCATGAGACACTACTTCCAACAAGTACTCTACAACACTGACATCTTTTGAAGCCTCAGACAATATCCAACTCATAAGGGTTTCCTTAGAAACTGTGTTTCTACGGGAGAGTGCACTTTTCATGAACCGATAAAGGAGCTCGCATGCTTGATGTAGATGCAACTTTTTTTTCCTCGAACTGCAATTCCTCAGAAGATCAATAAAGACATCTTTGGAAATTATTCGGGTCTTACCATGCCTCGCACGTTTGAGCCACCCTGGGAGATGCTTTTCACAATACAGAGTGTGCAGGTTCCCTCTGTCCAGACATTGCTCATTTGTTAGGGGACATCGTACAATGCAATGCTGAAGCTCTTGACTGGAGCTTTTCGGAGTAGATGATGCACCTGAAAACTCAGATATCTCCATTAAGCTGTTTCGTTCATCTGGAGCTTCTTCAACTATATGTGGGTTTGTGTTATCTTGGATGGTATTTTGATCTTCTCCCACCAAAACTATTTCTTTACCACTCACAATTTCAGAACTAAAAGTCTTCTCATACTTTCTATCAAAACCATTTTCTGATGAAATCGACTGGTTTTCAACATCCATGAAGTTATGACTGCCTTGAAGTTGATGCTTCTTGCAAAATGATGATCCAGTTCGAGACCGATGCTTACATCTTGTACCAAGATTAGTCATACCCTCACACATGTAATCTGTAGGAGTAGTAGTTTGTTCCACGTTACTGGTTTTGTCCGCAAAGCGATGGCTCAAATGCACACAGCAATATATATCACCATCATTCGCCCATCTTTCACACTGTCTTCCTTTGGCTTCTATAAAAGCCATACACTGTCTGTACTTGTTCTCAGAATGAGATTCATGTTGATAAGCCAGCAAATGTTTTGCAACACTACCACCCTCTGCAGCAGTACCAGCTTCTATGTTTCGAAGAAACTCCGGATTTGCAGCTTCAACTACTACAATATCATACCATCTGTCAGTGGCATTTCCAGGGTCCTCTATTGGCGCAGTCACTCTAGTAAATGATTCCTCTTTACAAGATCCGCTTGCTGATGTAGCATTTTCAGGGGCCCGACAATTGAAAAATTGTGTATCAGTATCTAATCCAACATTCTGAGGGAGTAACTCATTAGCATTCACTTCCACCTGAGAAACATGCATCTCTGGGCGACGAACTTCAAGCTTTTGCCGCTTCCTGCTGCTGATTTGAGGGCATGCACTAGCAGCATCATCACTACTCCGCAGCTCTGCATCTCCAACACCAACTAGGGGATGTGATGTCGAGAACCATTTCATGACTTCCTGCTTCCAGGTCTTCCATTCAGAACCCAGATCAGACTGGATTGGTGCTGCATCCCAGAGCACATCAACTTCATTCCATAGAACAGCATCTACCAACTCCTGTATCAGGGAAATAGAAGCATAAAACATTTCCACTGGAAGCAACAAAAATATTCTTATGTCACAAGTAAAAAAGAAATACATGATATCGTATCATAACTGAAGTCAATTGAGTAATGCATACAAAAAGATAGCCGATACAAAAACACAGGAATCAAATGTCCTCAGTATCTCCTTTACGACTAGAAATCAAATATAAACTAATTACTTGATAACTAGAATCATAATAAGCATATATATTTTAATCAAGAGTTATCCCTATACAGACAAGATACAGAGAAAACAGGATTCACAACTTAAAAGTATAGCATATAAGATATTACTTATTAAGACTTAACAATGATGATGACTGGGTTTATGTTGAAACTTGAATAATAAACCTACAATTTGGCGTCATTGGATAATGTGAAGTAGCAAGACAAGAAATATACATACCTCTTTAAGAGTTTCAATGGCTTCAGCACTCTGCGCTTCCTGACAACGTTGTGCCCAAGAATCAAAAGAATGTCCAAACCAATTAGGATCTATGTAGGCTGGCAATATCATCTGCCGAGGAAATAAGCTGTGTCAATATAGTATATAGTAAACTATATGCCCCTGAGATAGTAGCCAAGGAAACAACATAACTGTAGGAAATACAACTTTTTGATAATCTACAAATAGATAACATTGTCCAAGCCATTAGAGCCCATCTGTTTCATGTAATTGAATTCCTAAGATCCTAAGACTTGTATTTCAAAAATTGGTTAAAAAATGAAGAAACAAAGGCAAATATCCAGAAATAGCCATCAAATAATCTACCCTTTGATAGAAAATAAATCAAGAGGGGATGGGAAATGAATATCCAGCCATCACCGTGGTAATTCATATCCTAGGAAAGTAAAAGGTCTTATCTACATCTCTAATATCCTTCACCCCTCACCACTTTAATAACCCTTTGTTGGAGCACATTTGACCATGAGTTTCTACTCAATGCAAACAAACAGGCCCTAAAGAATGCAGCAAAAGAAAAACAAATGGATTACAACATTTAAATGTCAATAAATTGCCAAAGCAACCCTAAAACATCAGCCAAGGATATCCTAACCCTCAATTTCAGAAGAAGATAGAAAGAAACCACCAAATCCTACTACAGTTCAAACTGATCTTTTCATGAATCCTGGGCACCATGTTTACATGTCCACTATACTGATCGTTCTTTCTTTCATTCTTGCCCATCCCCAAAACATCCAGATCTTTTTTATGACATTATAGAATCCACTTCCATCATGATCAGGCCAAAAGAGAAAGAAGGAAATGGAATGGCTTCTTCTTAATCACACTATGCCTAAGGACATGGCAGCCATCCTCCCTAATACAACCAACCCTACACCAGAATGGAATGTCTTCTTAGTCGCCCTACAGCTAAGGATCTAGACCTAATGATGCAGCAGCAGTACCGTATCAATGCAGCAAAGTACATGTGCCGCATGTGGGACCCATGAAATTTTGATTTTTATATTATTAGTAATTTCGATTTTATCAAAGATTGTAATTAGGATTAGTTTCTAACTTAGATAGGATTCTTATTTTGTTTCCTAGTTTAATTAGGATTGCTTTCCTCGTCCTTAAGACTCTTTTATTACAAATAAAGCATTGTAGAGATCAATGATCTCAGATTTGGAGATCAATAGAATTCCCTGCGTGGGTTTAATCGTTGGAGAGTGTCTTCATCGTGTGATTGTTCCCTCGAAACCCTAATTGTGCCCCGGCACTTGCAATCCTAACCCTAGGATTGCATCACCTAAGGATATGGAACCCTATACCAAAATGATCTTCGCCCTAAACCACAATGAAATGTCTGCTTCTTAATCAACCTACAGCTAAGGATCTAGACCTAAGGATATGGAAACCATATACTGGTTAAACATTAAAATCTACCTATAGCAATAGTTCAGCGTTTCAACTCTTTTGACATGAATCTTAAGCAGCCAGACCAATGGAAAATTCAACTCATTAAATGAAATAAGAAGGATATGTAGAAAATAAACAAATCTCTAATACAAGTTGGGTAAATAAAGGTAAAGTGCACTTCTCCTAGACCGAAACAAACCCACCCCACCCACACAAAAAAAACTCCCAAAAATAAAAGAAGAGTTGCAAAGAATATGAACTTACATTGTGAAGTTTCACAAGCATCCTTCCAAGATCAGAATAGCATTCACATTGGTAGGCCTCCCTAGCAAATTCCTTCCAGGCAGCTACATTGCGAGCACTCTCTATTACAGACTATTAAGATGGGAAAAAAACCCAGGTAAGATAGATATGCATAGCAATAGGCAATAAATACCAAGTAAGAACCCATACCGCAGTATGTAAATGGTCACTGATATTCAGCATGGCAACAGCAAGTTTTTGCATGATATAGCGACGGGGAACTGTCAGGTCTTTCACCAACTCCATTCCACTAAAATGCGTACCATAAGCAAGAGGCTCTGGTAACTTATTTATTGAACAGACAAGTGAAATGTCTGCCCAACAATGTATCCTACTATGGGGAAAAAATACCACAATATACTGCTTCCTCCCATGAGTAGGCTTTGCCTTCACAGTTGACAATGGCCAATCAGCCATTGGACAACGGATTCCAGCTTGCCACTTTCCTCGCCACTACACTTGAGAAAAGAAAAGGAGTCAGAGGACTCTATAGCAAGGACAAATTTCCACTATCCACAGTCAGAGCAGTCAAAAATAACAATTGCAAGTAAATAGTAAACTAAAAACTGGAACCATGAAAAGCAGAACATTTAAAGTTTTAATCAACTTACAAAAACTAAGACAAGCATCGTAATTAAGTTATGGTAGAAGTTTTAACCATCTTACAATAGCTAAGGCAAGTATCATAATTAAGTTATTGTAGAATCTCATAAAACTATTTATAGCTTGCAACGAAATCATATTGTCATCAATATGAACCAAGGAGAGCAGACATGAGTTAATGAAGAGCAGAAATGAGAGAAACATCTATTTAGGGGCTAAAAAGGTTTATAATTTTTCCTTCTCAAACTGACTAGCAAAGTTACTTTGTGGAATTCAATGACCTAGGAAATTAAATACCGACTGATAACTCTTTGCCTTCCCTAAAGAGACATGGGTGACAGCCCTTATTGCATGACAAAGCAGTGGTTTTGTGACTGCAGTCTGGGTAAATACAATTTTCTTTCAAGTAATATACTTAAAAAAATACTGAGGAAAGTGACAAAGCTAATAACCATAGGGAAATATCTTCCACAAGTACAGATAATCATATGTTAACTGAAAGCACAGCCAAATATATAAAAACTTCATGAAATGAATCAAGGCAAAACATGATTCCAATAATACACACTTAAAATTGCTCTGAGTAATACAACAATGTTGAATGCAGATCAGATGATCGGTTACCTTCACCCACAATGCGACAGTCTCAACTTCTTCTGAGCAGTCATACTCTACAAGAGAAACTTCTCCCTCTTGTTGAGTATTTGACAGCTCACTTTCTTCCTTGAACTGATGAAAGGAGTTTTGAGAAACAGGAAAAGGTTCTATGTTTTGACTCTGATCATCAGAATTACAAGAATTATTTCCTCTAGGTAAAGAATCCGATGACTCACGCAAGCCACAACACATTTCTCTTTCCCTAAATGGAGGATCTGATGGCGGTCCATTTGTTCTTCCTACATCTCCACCTAGGAGCATGAATTCATCGACCCTCTTTAAAGTATCCGATACTTGAATTTGTTCTTGTTTGAAGTAGTTAGGATCATCATTAGATGGGACATTCGAGCAAGGGAGCATTTCGACGCTTCCATTTGATGGACATCCCATCAAATGAGAGGGATCCACTCTCTGAGTGCAAACTTCTATATCATAGATGTCATTTGACAGCTCATTCCCAAGACATTTGGTAGGGCTCTCTCCTTTCTGCATGGTGTCTTGACCAGATAGAGTGCCATTTAATAAATCATCTTTGGGTCTTTGCTGAGAATTTGATTGATCATGGCCAGGCATTTCATGAGCATGGCCTACTACAAAAGAGGGTATTTCTCCCTTGTGTATGCTGACTGATAGCCCATCTCCTGATCTTTGATGAAAACAATCAACTGAAAGCAAACTAGCTTCTTTTTCTTCACGGATATCATCAGATGGTTTTATTCCTGAACGTTGTGGGCAGTTAGCATCTCCACCATACTGAACATCTGAGCATGACAAAACCTCCATGAATCCCCCTTTGTAGTCCAAATGCCATAAAATGTCCTATGCCAGACTACCCCTGTTCACACAAACATGAACCATTGAAATGTCAGCAAAAGCCAGCCAGGAAATTTGGATGGTCATTTTAAAAAAAAAAAAAAAAAAAGGAAATCTGGATGGTCAATCAATGAAACTAAAGTACATGATACTCACACCAAAAGGACACTTCTTTAAAAGATTAGAAACAGTACACTTATGGCCAACCATTTGGTTATCTGAGCCATTCATGTGCCCATCAAGGGACGGACCATATCATAATTGTATCATATGATCTTAGCTATCCAACAATCTCTGACTCATGGTGCAAATTGACACTACACCCAACAGTTTATATTTAACATGCATAAAATCAGACGGCTAAGATAACTGGATGGAGATTGTTGGGGAGTCCACCAAAGTTCCCCTTCATGACAAACCCACTATATAAACATTTAGGGCTGATTCTGTTAGATCTGTTTAGTATGTATGATTCAAAAAAAATGTCATATGGTAAAATTAGTACGGGCAAACTTGTTATAAAGCAAAGGGTCATTTGTTTGTAGTCATTTACATATGTAAATGATTTGCATGCATAATAGTTATGCATCATCACATTTGTTTGCATTCAATGTAAAAATGGTGTGTAAATCTCATGCTGAAAATCACTTTCACACCTCATGCAAAAGGCACTACTACAGTCTCACGCAGTTATTGCATTCCTGTGGGCCCCCTCAACCACCCTTTCTTTTCATTCTTGAGGGCCCCATATTTGTAATCCAAACCATTCAATATATTTATTGAACTAATAATCCCTCCAACCTTATATCTGATTATCTTAAATCTTCATAGATTTTGAGTAATTTATGAAAAAGTCTCAACCTATGGATCTAATTTTCTGAACTTTTGTGGGCTCCCAATTCATGATTTAGATCATTTAGTATTCTTGTAATAATGATAAGCATCAAGAGGTTTAGTTTCTTATCTTAATTCTTCATGGGTTTTGAGAAATTTGTGAAAAAAACATCCAAATACATCTAAAACTATTGGTTGTACTCACTTACTCTTGTGAAAATGGCGATTTTGACAAACATGGTAATGTGTTTCACATGTATAACTTTTGCATATCAAAAACCATTTTCCTATCTCCATACGTAAAAGGCAAAGCCCGAAAAGTTATATGGGCAAATTTAAAATAAAAAAAATGTTTACTTGCTTTAGACATTGATGTATGTTTCAAAAAGTTACCCTTCCCTTACTTTAAAAAGGCAAAAGGTATTAAATCTGATTCAATCAAAGATCCACATATACTTTCCCAGACAGTCTAAGCACTAAACATCTGCGTGAATCAGTTTTAAGTCAAACAAAATCAAAAGGTAGACTTGCCAAACGGCACTTTAATCAACAAAAAGGTTGGCCAACATTTATAGCATGCAGGTCCATGCAGACATTTCAGTTGACTGATGCAAATCATGCTGTACGAGTGTACAAGAGGGTCAAAGCTGTAACAAGGACCAGATCCAGATTTACAGCTACATGAGAAGTCCAAATTTGTCCACCTGTGAACCCTGTCACAAGACCCAACTGTAGGCCCATTTACAAACCATACTCATGCGGAACGTCAATTTCCTTTGATTATTTGTTTTGGATTATTTACTCCACTTAAGTGGACAGGTATTTTAGGAATTATTCCTTTCATTCAGTCAATGATTGAGATTAAAATTTTAAAATATCTCAACATACAGATATGATTCGTGAATAGATTTGATTAGTTATAGGGTAGAATGTAGATGGATTTCATATATTAGTTATTTCTTTTCTCTGTAAACACAATTCTTGTCAATATTTCTCAATTGAAGATTGAGGTATTTTGCTTTCCCATTGAACACCCAAACTTAGGGTTCTATTAGCCTTTTTCTAGTTCATTTTGGCCGATTTCATGCTATTTTCAGACCGATTTTCTTGACTCAATCTGGAGAAACATGTGTGGATTATACCGGTTCTTTATGTGAATCCCAAGGGTTTAGTCTCTGGCATGGAACATTTGGATGGCCTGAATTTCTCTGGCCTGGAACAGGTGGAGCTGTTTGGAGAATTGGTCTTAAGATATTTAACGTGAAACCCAACAGTATGTTGGATTTTTCTAAAAATTACATTTAGAAGGTTCTCTCCTCTAACTAGCATAGCAGAAAACCTGAGATCAGACATCAGATGAATATTTGAGCTGTGTTGAAAGAACAAGGCAAGGAAGCATAAGCCGCAAAAACTCCTCTCAACAACCAGGATTGATCCCTGGTTGATAGCTCTGCTGGTTAGGGATTTGAGTAGCGTGTGGGTGTGTGAGTATTTACCAAAGCAACAACAATAAAATAATAAAAAATAAAAAAATAAAGATTAAGTTGCATAAAGGTAGGCCAAAGAGGACATTGATGGAAGTAGTAAAAAGCATAGTTTTCAATTCCGTTCCAGTCGCCTTACCAATTTAACCCTGTAGTGGAACATTTCGTCATTCCAGTATTCCGTATCGGAAAGGGGCAATCGAAAATTTGAAAAAATATAAAAGAATACCTAGAATTGAAAAAAAATAGTCGAACACTAAAATAATACTAAAAATGCATACTTATATCACTTAAATTAAACTATACTATAAAATTTACATTTTTTGGTTTTCACTACATGTGATTGGAAGCATGAAACCTCAGCCAAAATGGGGTGGAATTGGTTCGGAATTGGAACTGGAATGACCAGAATGGACTAGAATGACTGGAACGGACAGAAATTGGGACTGGAAACTTTTAGGGGGGCATTCCGTTCCGCCCAAGGAAATTTTTGAAACGTTCAAGCCAATTCCGGCCGAAACAAAATGGAATTGATAACTATGGTAAAAAGAGATATGATGAAGTGCAACCTATTGAGGATTTGGCTCAATATATATCGGAATGGAAAAACAGAATTCATATAGCTGACCTAGGACAAGGCTTTGATGATGATAGCACAATCTCAATAACAGAATAAGCTGCATAACCTAGTTAGCTTGCATAAGACACACAAGCTCAAATTTCATGTTAGTACTGAAAGTGAAATCAAGAAGGAAAAAAAAACTTATATGATCCATATTCAATGACTATGAATCATATTTATATTTTGTTGTGAATTATAGGCGTAGGCCGTAGCCATTCACTTTCAAACTATCTGGTTCACCGATCACTTCGTTTGTTGACTTGGTGTATTTTGATCCCAAACCTACTTATTCTAATTTCAAGTGTCTAAAAATTTTACTAGGGGGTTGTTTGCTTTTTATGCATGGGATAGGAAAATAGGTATTGCATATGTAAATGTTACATATGCAAATGCTATATATGCGAAACACATTATCATGTTTGTCCAACTCACCATTTTCACATGAGTAAATGAGTACATCCAACAACTTTAGATGTGTACAGATTTTTTGGACTTTTTCACAAATTTCTCAAAATTCATGAAGATTTAAGATATGAAACTAGATGTCTTGATGCTTATCATTAATATGAGAATATTGAATGGTTTGAATCATGCATTGGGGGCCCACACAGTGCAGAAAATCAGATATATGGGTTGGGGGTTTTTTTGGAGATTTTCACATATTTTCTCAAAATCTATGAGGATTTAAGATAATAAACTTAACGGTTTGGGGGTTTATTAGTTCATAAACAAATTGAACAATTCAGACTACAAAATGGGACCCACAGGAATGGAAAAAAAAAAAAAAAATGGTTGATAGGATTTGATCCCTTGACCAATTGCATAATCAAATGCAATCACCGTGTGAAGACTTTACTGACGTTGTTTGCAATCAAATGTCGCGCTTTCGTCAAGCATAGAAGGAGGTAAGTTCCCTGAAAACCACGACTATAAATTCCTTTAAAACAGCTTCACTGCTTCTACAAATATATTTAACACATAAATTACCACGGACCAAATAGATAGGATAAGGCTTTGAAGATGATAATGAAAATATCAAAAACCTAAGGAATTATTGTCCAAAAATCTGTACTACAAAGTCCTAAAATCAAAGTACATGACTAGAAAAATTCATTTATCAAAAGAAAAAGATGTATAAATTACCCGACTTCAGGATTTTAATTGCCAGAATCATTAAAAAATTGATTGATATTGAGTTAATCAGGTTGGTCAGACTGCTTCAAATTCCTGGCAAACTGCACCACATGTCCACAACCAGAACTTATGTGTGCCTTTCCAGTTTGTATATCAATACCTATAGTGCCCAAATACAGCATTGATACAGTAGGGACATGCCATGGATATGACAAGGACATGGATTCTACACATTGGCTACGATACAACATGATACCTTGCCTGTTTTGAAGTATCTGAGGCATCAATAATAATTCTGTAAGCTACTTAAACTATACAAATGCAATTGGAAATCATCTTACCACTTTTCAAACCCAAAACTCAGTCCTGCACCGACCAAATAAACCCTAATCTAGCAAAATAACTAAATTACAGAAAAAGAAGGGTTTAGATGCGTCTTCATTACATGCACTTCAATCCCAACATTAGTCGCCCTGCACTGATAATCACTAAGTACTCACAGAAATCTCCCCCAATTATCATCCGCTCAGACCACAAATTACAACAATGAGTCCCAATAGAGCGCACACAACAAACAGAGCATATAGAAGACGAAGCAAATACATCAAAACATCTTAATCATAAAAGAGTCAGACCCAACAGACCAAAAAAAAAAAAAAAAAAGAACAACAACAACAACATACAAAACCAAATCACAAAAATCAAATAAAAAAGAGACCTATCCATTATCAAATCACCACCAATACAGGCCTAACCAAAAAACCCATTACCATCCCCTATCAAAACTAGGTAAAAATCCAATTCCCCTAACCACAACCCAATTAAAAAAAATAAAAAAATTTAAGCCCACCAAATCCTATGTAAAATCACATTAGTCAAACCAATCAATCATGGGTTTTCTTCCTCCCAACTTTTACCTTATATTTCCCTGGGGTTAACATGCCACAAAGGGGGTGAGTGGTGCCCGTGCCACACCCATCAGAACCCATGTTCCATACACATGACATGTGCAACAACACTGCTACAAAATAAAAAAGGATTTACCCAAAAAAAAAAAAAAAAGTTTCTTTTTTTTTTTATTAAGGTGGAAACAGGGATGAGAGATTGGGTGGTAATGTAATGTACCTTTAATGGGGGGTAAGGGAAAGATCTCCTCCTGAGTCCTGCCTGCCTGCCTTTGGTGCTCTTTTTGGACTGCTACTCTTTTGTTTACATATGTATTCTCCCCCCCTCTTCCTCTGTATTACCCTCTCTAGTCTCCTAAATCTAAATCTAATGCTAGTGGGGTGGGTTTTTTTTTTTTTTTATTTGATTTGAGATGGGTCTTAGGGCAAAGAAGAGATCTTCTCTCTTTGGGTCACCAAAAAAAAAAAAAGTGCCTAACAATGGCCGGGGTCTGTTGTGGGGTTTTTTGGTGTGGTGTAATTGGAATTTGGGGATTTGAGGGCATCCGTTTCGGGGGCCTTTTCTATACCTGGTCTCCACTCCCCAACCTCTTATTTTAAAACGCACAAAAAAAAGTGCACCTCGGGAGCACAGGAGTTAAAATGGGTTGAAACAATCCAAGAGAGTAATTAATGGGGTTGGAATTTGGACCATCTCAATCGCTGGATGATTGATGGTTGTGATCATCTTTGAATGTGATTTTATCAAGGAAGGAGTAGGATTTGAATCAGTGGTCCCTCTTCTATTAGAGTTCTTTCGTGTTAATCTTATTGGGTTGATAGTGATACAGGCTGTCATATTGGATAACTGACTATGAATAGTTGAGGGCTTTCCATCTTTCTCTTGCTACCAACAAAATAAATAAAATTAGGTATGTATTTTTAGATCATGGCAATGGAATGACCCATTCAATGGACAGCTAAGATTTCTGCACAAGTGCTATGTATTCGTTTACTATGTGATTTTTAAAATGGGGACTAGTCCGGTTATGGTGAATTTTGGATCGGTATTGATTTGTGAGTATCTCGCCATGGATTCGGGTGGGCCATTGATTTTGCAGATGGAGATGGAAAGAGAGAGAGAGAGAGAGTCCACATGGGAATCTTCACTTCATGCATTTGCTTTCTGGTGGGCCGCACATAGAAATGGAAAGAGAGTTCATGTTAGCATATTCCTCTCCATACATTGGGAATGACGGGTTGGGTTGGGTTGGGTTGGGTCAATCTGGGCGGGTCGACGTGTGGGGTCCATGGTTTGGACTCCAATTCATATCCAAGCCGTCGATCAAATGGTCCATGGTTTTTCAACCCGACCTGACTGGGCCAATCCGTATTTGATGCTGGTCGAATGTGCGGTCAAAGTAGCCTGGCCCACTTAACGGAAATTTTGTATTTCAATTCATTCAGCCCGACCTGTGTGGTTTTTATGATGCAATCTCAATGTGGTAAGTATAATGATTTGATTGGCACAATGCCCAACCACATAGGTAAGTTTGCCCACAAGTATTTTTCAATTGGATGATCCTAAATCATTCGATCTTTGGACTCTCTCTCTCTCTCTCCTCTTTATGCCTTCTCTTACTCGCTATAACACACAAATCAACTTTATGATCTTATTTGAGCCTTGTTTAAATAACATAGATGATAGAACCCCAGTTACATTAACAGAAGGATTGCAGAACCATGGATAATCAAGAAAGTTACATAAACATGGCCTGAATAAAAATGGTCTCATCTTCTCTCCTTATAAACAAAATCATTTATTACATAGGAAATTTTTTATTGAGCCACTTGTAATTTTTGTCAACTGCAAATAATCACTTGTATTTTTTTATAAATAATAACTAGCAACACAACCCGGTGTTTAGTACATGCCCACAAATAAAATAAAGCCATATTGAATTTAACGGTATCTTTTGAGATACAAAATGAGAAAATAAAATAAATCTAAAACAAGTAAATATATTATTTTTTAAAAAATTTAAATTTGGAATGAGACAAGAGGAGAGGGGAATTTATGATAGCATTTCTTTGTGTGAGGGAGTGCTTCCCGGTGAGGAGAAGCACGGCCTATTCTTTGGTTTTTATAAATAAGGTTTTTACTGTTTATTTTTTATATAATATTTAAGAACTTATATGAATATTATAATGTATGTTTAATTGGATAATATTTTTAAAATTAAATATATTAAAATATATATGGAATATGTTAAAATTCAAATAAAAATATATTAAAACGCACAGGAAAAATAACATATATCGCAATAAAAAAGCAATATCTATACATATAAAAAAAAATAGTAAAACACGAATAAAAAAAGATTTGTAGAGGAAGCAAGATGAGGGAAGGACAAGGGAAAAGAAAAAAAATTTGGTTGATTAGGTGTGCCCCTCCAAACAAAGCTATCATATAATAATAATAATAATAACAATAATAATAATAATCAATTCAATGCAACTATTCGTCGTGCCTACCCATTGTTCAATGATCGCGATCATTGATGCTTCACCAATGAATAAGCAGAATACCATTTCCTATCTAACTATTTATTGTGTGAAAAGGTGGTCAAATGAGTCCCACAAATTGGTTGGATTGTTGTTGTAATCCACTTGTTTTTACTTACCAGACCATTAGAAACTTTGACTTTATTAAAATAGATTAAATTCAATTTGATTTCTTTAAAATAGAGTTATTTCAATTAAACCCTAAAAAAGTAAAAGTGCAAATATATAAATGTGATATGGATAAATTTGTCATATAGTAAAAATTTATCAAGAAAAAAACCCCACACCTATTGATGGGATGTTGTCTCCACAACTTAGATACAGTCCTCCAAACTGGGGCGGAACGGGGATCCGCCGGGGGGGGGGGGGGGGGGGGGGGGGGCAGGGCGGGGGTGGCAGCGCATGTGTAAAAACTACTTTAAAAATTTTTAAAAACTAAAGGCCCTTATTGTAATTTAGGAGGGGCGCATGGCCCTGCCAGCACCCCTAGTTCCGCCCCGGCCTTTGAACCTCGTAAATATATTCCTCAAGTGGGTTCTTTACCGTCTCTTGTGAAGTGGCCCCACTATGCGGCCTACTTATTTAATGAATCTCTGAGTTTTATTTTTTAGGTCCAGATCTCTCCTGACCACGTTGTTTAGTCTCACCAAATACCCATCTATATTTTACTTACTTTTAAGTCTTATTGTAAACCTGACAAGGTCTTATATTTTATTTATTTATTTATTTTATTTTTTGTAGTTGTTCAAACACTCCAATGTTATGAAATTAGAGGGGCCACTTAAGAATCAATCTAAATCATTAAACATTATGTTGCCTCTAATTAATATATTTGAGGTCTAGATTTTTCAAAAAGTAAGCTACGCCGAGTACTAAGAGAGTATTAATTGTTATGTTTTCTTTTTATTTCTATACCTTTTTTAATTGATATTCATTTAAATTGCTTGCATAAATATTTATCTTATTTCTTATTATACGTTTTTTAAGACTAATATTTAATAGTTATTATTTTATATTCGCTTAATCTAATTTAGTGATTCTATTTCATTGCATCAATGTCTTTGACTCTCACTGGATGTATTAAATAATAAGGCAAAATCTTAAATATCCGTTTCTTCTTAATAAGTTTGCTTTTGTTTGAGATTTATTTCCTTTATGATAATACTCATCATCCAAATTTTAATATATATTTATTTTCAGGGCTAGGCTTAACATAGCCCTTTGTTAGTTTTATATTAAAAAGGAAAATGAAATGACTGCATGCATGGTTAGAAAAGTCAAATTTGCAATTTTTCCTCCACCCTAGGAGGAGAAAAACTTGCAAGCACTAACACAAGGCTTGCTACTTTTCCTCCGCTCCCAGAGGAGGAAAACTTGTGAGCAGGTCTTACTCTATATAGCAGAAGATGTGTAGAGACCATTTGCAACCTTTGAGGAAAACTTGCATTTTCACCTATGCCACTTATATATGCGGTTGTAAGGACATGAATGCTATGTTCTCTATGTATTTTGATAACTGGAATGACTTCTTTGGTGATAATATTTTCTATCATTAAAAATATATTTGAAGGAATTAAGATTTGAATTCAAAGAGATAATTTACACAATTGAATTTGTTTAAGAGAAATATCGTAAGTTTGAGAGGAAAATTTTAGGGGATTCAAACTTATCAAATGGATCACTTTACATTTTAGCAGTTTGGGGTTGGCCTATGTCAAAGCGCCGTATTATTTTTCCTTTTGTATTTTTCTGAAATGAGAGTTTCTTACCTGCCTGTTGCGGCAAAATAAATTATATTGATTTAATATATATATATTTATATAATGAGTTACTATGGAAAGTTATAAATTACGGGATGATCATTGGATGTGAGTAGAAAGTGGGGAATTGGTGTTTGGCGGTTTCTAAAATCTAATTAACTTTTGGTTCATATACGGTTGGGGGATCAAACCTGACCAAACCCCATTTTTGGTTTTGATGTGTAAAAAAAACATGCCTCGTGACCAACCCATATTTTATATAGGTTGGTCAAGTTTTGCCGCCCATAATTTCGACGAGCCACATTATTGGTATGTTTCTCCATTATCTTCCCATATGGAAAAAATGGAGAGAGTAAGAGTTCTATCATGTGCTCCTCTTTTTTTCAAAGTTTGGTGCAATAGGATTTTGCTATTTTGCATTGCCAAGAAAATAATTTCATGTGGGATAGGTCAAGAGTCAAGACCATTATTTATAGGGTTGTACATAAAATCCAAAATCATCAATAAATCGGACTGAACCGGGCGGTTCGGATCGGTTTTATAGTAACTCAGTTCAGTCTACAGTTTGAAAATCATAGAAACCGTTTAGATTGGCTGATTATCGGTTTGAACCCCTGGTTAACCATCTAAATCGAATTAACCGGTATATTATATAATTTAAGTATTTGACTATTTAGATTTTAGGGTTTCATGATAGTCGATATGAATTTTTATCTTTGCCATAAACATTAAAATAAATGGAACGGATGGAGGTATCATCATTTTGAAAATTTTAATTTATGACTTAAAAAAAAAGAAAAAAAAAACAGTTTAATCGACCAAACCGAACCGAACGACCCTCTCCATCGGTCAAATCAAATTGGTTAATTAAAAACTCGATAGGTTCAGTTTGGTGGTTGATTTTAATGCTAAACCGATATGAACTGCCCATTTGCAGCCCTAATTATTTTATTTATAATATAATGAACATAATGTTATGAGATATAAATATTGAGTGAATGCCCGCTTAAGACGAATTAGGGTTAGAAATAGGGTTCATCAATTTTGAGAGAACTTTGCCTATAAATAGGCTATCTCTTTTGTATTGATACAGTTAATGAGATAATAAAAAGACCCTCTCTTCTCCCTCTAACCGTCTTTCTATTAATCTTTCTCTTTTCTAACACATAAAGTCAATTTATTTGCTTTTTTTGTAGTGATTTAAGCAAGTATTTTTGTTAGCGTGAATGGCTCTATTTTTGTTTTCACCTGCCCTTTATTTATTTTGTGGATTGGTTATTTTCCACAGAAAAAAAGGAAATAAAACTGAACAACTTTTTGTGTATAATGAATTTTTTTTTTCTAAGGAAGCTAATCAATCATCCACAATACCGCATAAAACAAGAACCCCTAGCATTGCTCAACTATATCCCTTGTATGTATTTGTGTGATGATCTTTTGGTGAAGGAGTTGTAGGAAAGGAATAAAGTTTTTCATGCTTATCCCTTTCTTCATGCCATTTCTATGAAGAAAGATGACAAAAGTCGAATGTTTGTTGAATCCAAGAAGCAGAAGCCAAGGGCCTTATGAGTTGTAAATCATTTGATATTATTGAATCCCTTACTGCTCCTATAGTGGAAAAAAAAACATCAGATATTTCATAGAAAGGATCATTTCGTATCGGAATCCAACAGGGAGGCTTTAGTAATTGTAAAATTACAAAGCTAAACTAACTACATAGGCCGAGACACAAACAGAATTAAGAAGATGGTGTCCAACTCAAACACATCCTAAAATCTGCTTTAAAAAAGAAAAACTGAACATTTCACACTACCTTCCGGGAACAGTAACCCTAGCCATGGGTCCTCCCATCACCCTCACTCTAGCAGGCAAAGCCGACATGGGCATGTGTAAAGTTTACTTTGGGCTCCCTTTGTGGTAGATATAGACCCAGAAATACACGTGGTTTCACTTATATTCAGTGGGATGATAAATCCATTTTAGGTCAAACTCGACTCAAAATCCCACTAAACTCTGGTTTAGACCTTTGGGGCTCATTTATCTGTCATGGAATACAATAAAAGTAGAGTGAAATAAAATCTAACGTAAAAATGTATTTGCAAAATTGCAAGGATGGGTTGATCATTAAAACAAGGTGTTTAAAAAAAAAAAAGCATTTACAAACATCCATATACATGCAAAAGCATCCTCAAATACATGTGATTTCCAAGAGCATCTTCTACTATATAGTATGATTTTTTTGACCAAATTACCCTTCAACCTCTTTCTCGCGACATTGAGACTCTACTGCATTCGCACGTTGAAGTATTTTGATAATTGTTATTTTTGCTTCAATTCTCGAATTCACTAGTTTATTCAGAACATCGTAAGTAGTTAACATTTATTTTTAACCTATATTCTAAAAGTAATAAATGTCGTGAAAAAAAATTCAACCTTGAAGGTAATCCTCTCAATGATTGTAATAAAAGTAGGGTTACGAATAGAGCATAGCACATATTTTTTTTCTTTGTAAAAATGGAAAAGTTAGATTTTTCTCAAACAAAATCTCTACAAATTGTAGTAAGAAAATGCCTGCGGTGACTTGACTACATTCATTATTGAAGAAACTCATAATAGAATAACTGAATTCATATATATATATTGAAATCATTCATCCATATTCATAATTATTAGTCAATTTAAATGCATTTTCATGTATCATATTTTTATTAACTAATTATTGAACTGTCAAGTCTCTTATCGACACTGTAAGTTGTTTGTCGACGTTGTGACTTAATCATGTTGACGTTATATTTATATCTGAGATCGCGAATGATGTTGGACACATATATGGACACAAAATTCTAAACTTGCGATTTTTATGTGCCGAACTCGCGAGTGAAATCTCGAGCTCGTGTGAGATAATGTAAAGGGAAATTTGGCATTGAGTTGCTTTTGAGAATTATATGTATTTTTTCTTTCTCGAGCTATTGGGATATTTGAGTATTCTTTTAGTAAGAATCCCTTTTTAAAAAACATATGGGACATAAAAGAGTTCAGAATACAAATAAGAAGGCCCCCACCCACACACGCACCATCTCAATTCTTACGTTTCCAGCTTTTGCAGGCAAGCTCACCGTCATTAACTACACACCAGCGTCCCAATTCCAAACTCTCCTATTTTCATTCATTCATAGCTTCCTCTCTTCTCTCGATTCCCTTGTAAATCCCTTCCTTCATTTCTCTCTCTCTCCTCTTGCAAAAACCCTAGCATCTCTTTGCAATTCTGCTCTCCATTCCTCCAGTTTCCGTAGCGGATTCAATTCGATCGCATTCAATGGCGTCTTCTATGCTCAACAGCATCTCCATTTCCGTTTCTGATGACGAATCAGACGAGATCGCTGGGCGCATGCGAGTTCGAGTTCGGAAGAAGCGGAAGAGATTAGGGTTTCGAACTAGGAGCGATGCGGTCCGTCGGATAGTTCGCATGATCGTGAAATATTGGCCGTTGTTGATTTTCATGCCTGCGATCGTGATATTGCTCTTCTTCGAGCTACCGAGCATTGGCAGGAAGCCCGAAGTGAAGCAGGTACCGGATCTCGCAATTGAGAAGGAGAAGATGGGTAATCTGGACCATCCGCGCACCAGAATGGTCAATGGCGTCAGAGAACGTAAATCTCATGCTTATTTATGCTGTTTATATTATATCTTTCATCTTTCGCGAATGTGCAATGCAAGAAGTTTCAGTTTTTAAAGGAAAGATTGGTTTTTTTTTTTTATTTCTTTTCATGCAATTCTGCTTGGCAGGTGTTGAAATAAAAAATGTGGGTGGGAATGTTGTTTTCTTCTCCTGTTTTGATTCCGATAAGCCGCTATCAGAATCACTTGCTGGATTTTGGGTGTGTCTGGATGCACCTTTGAACCTTGATTTTACTTAATTTGGTGCAGAACCGACACCTAATATGATGTTCTGGAAATAACCGGACATGCATGGATAGTTGGCAGAATTAGCTATTGAAAGGTGTTTGGATGCACTACAATAGGCATGCGGAATTGGTATGTTGGTGGAGTGATGTGTGCTTCAGTTCCCATTTCCTTTATCCACCATCGAATTAATAAGCAAAAGAGAATTTTAGTAGGTTTTATGAATCACTGGACATTGATTTATGTGGAAAAAGTAACTCCCTCCTCCCCTGGCTTTAGTTTCTCAATAGTAGTACCCTACATCAACTGATCCCTCTGTTTGGATTGCTCATTTATATCCACAGGCACGTTAGGTTTAACCTTATATATATTATAGATTAGATGCCTTTGATATTTGGGGTTATTTATATCCTTCTTATTCAAGGTCAAGTTATATACAGTTAGGTAGTAGTTTGTATAAATGCATTCTGTGGATTTCCTTTTTTGCAGTGTGGAAACCAACCCCACCACCAAAAATCTGAGACATTGTGTTCTTTGGACTTGAGAAAAATTTGTTAATTCTGTCCTCTTTTGTGAACAAGTACCACTTCAAACCAGAAAAAAGCAGAGCCTTTTTTGCTGAGGAATCCTCGGCTTAATAACAACATGCCCTTAGATCATTACTTAATTTTGATTAGATAATTGTTGTCTGAATTCTCATTTTCATTGTCATTGAAGCCTTATCTGATCTATGTGGGAATATATTGTTTTTGTCTTTTTTTTTTTCCTCTAATAAATAAGATGAATTCTTTCCCGGCTGTTGCTCAACTGTTTGGGGATATGGTGTAGTGTGTGCAGCTGCGTGAGTTCAAGTCTCTTGTAAAGCAAGAAGTAACATGAATTCTCCTCTCTCTCTCTCTCTCCATATATATATATATATATATATATATGAGTTTAAGTCTTTTGTAAATCTTGAATCCTATGATTTGGATCGAACCCTAAGGAATAAGATTTATATCTATGCAAGAAATACCATTCACATTTGAATGTTAGGATTTCAGGTGTGACTCTTATAATTCAATATTTTATTTGGCGAATCTTATGATTTGGTGATTCGTCCCATTGAGAATACCCACAACCAGATGGCTAATAGAAGCACTTCTTTTACTTTTGTTTTTGTTTTGCTAGTGTTTAAATTTTAAGTGGTTATCTAGTGATTAATGCAATCTATTAAGAATTGTGTGATTTTGTGGAGGTTTTAGATAAACAAGGAATCAACATATGATTAGACTTTGGAGCATTAGAATGTTTGTACAGTGTTTCGTTCTATGTTATTATTTTATTTTTAATTTTTTTTTTCTTCATGAACTCTTCTTCAACTTCAAGAGACATCCTAACCCTTCGTCGTTGATGATTTGGATTTATTTTTAATTTGATGTGAGAAAGAATTACAACTCGTTTTTTTTTTTCTGAGCAACATTGATATCCTAAAAATGTTTAACTATTCATATATATATCATTTTTTTTTTGGTTATTGTATTGATGTTGCCATCGCTAGAAAATGGATGGATTATGAAGAAATATGTTTTTTTTTTTAAATTTTTATAAGAAAAAGAAAAATCATACAATTCATGATGCAATTCACTATATGATTCGATTCAATCCCTTGAACGATTTGTGATATGATTTCAATTTTCAGAATAATGCATGTACATGTGTCTATGCATGTGCGGAGATAAACTCATTTTATCCCCATTATTATCTTATACTATCATATTTCATCATATATGGGACTCTTCTTCTTGATGCATGGCTAATTCTCGGCTGATGCTGGCATCTTTTCACTCATTAAATTGTCAGCTTCTCTTACTTCTTTATGAATATGGTCAAATAGATGTAGGTGTAGACATATAGATGAAGTTGAAATTACCATGGAAGGATACCATCTTCTGTTGTTATAAATACTTCCCTTTTCCATCTGTATTTAACAATGGAGAGTATCCAAAATATCTAGGGGAGCTGAAGGGTGATATGAAAAGTAAGGCACCCCCCTTGATTTACCTTTTTCAGATATCTGTATAACTTACAGTGCAGCCAGTTGCACTTTGATACTTGGAGAATCGTATCATCAATCAGTACTGTCAATTCAAATGCTTTTCTTCAGGCCAGCCATTGAAAGTTTCAGCACTTTTCAACAGATGTTTCCCTTGTATTATATAACAATCATTTATGTATAAAAAGAGAACTGGTTAGGAACTAAGGATCCTCTTAGTGATGTTGTTCCCTTGGAGTCATGCGTAATCCATGGTCCATCATGGCAAATATGGTTTGATGATAGGACCTTTTCCGTTGAAACTAATTTAAACCACCCACTTTCAAGGTCTTGATTAAATGGTTAAAATTGTCCAAATCTGTGGATTTCTACGTGGCCTATGATTAATTAACTTAACTAAATGAAGTCAATGATTGGAGAATCGTATCATCAATTAGGACCGTCAATTCAATTGCTTTTCTTCAGGCCAGCCATTGAAAGTTTCATCACTTTTAACGGCCATTGAAACTAATTTTAACCACTCATTTTCAAGGTCTTGATGGATGGTTAAAATTGTCCAAATCTGTGGATTTCTATGTGGCCTATGATTAATTAACTTAACTAAATGAAGTCATGATTGGAGAATCGTATCATCAATTAGGACTGTCAACTCAATTGCTTTTCTTCAGGCCAGCCATTGAAAGTTTCATCACTTTTATTCTTTTTTGCTAAAAAAGTTTCATCACTTTTAACAGCACAGATGTTTCCCTTGTATTATATGACAATCATTTATGTATCCAAAAAGAAATAGTTTGGAACTAATGATCCTCTTAGTGATTTTGTTCCTTTGGACTTTGGAGTCAAGTGCAATCCATGGTCCAACGTGGCACATGCGGTTTGATGATAGGACCTTTTCTGTTGGAACTAATTTTAACCACCCATTTTCAAGGTTTTGATTGGATGGTTAAAATTGTCCAATTCTGTGGATTCCTACTTGGCTTATGATTAATTAACTTAACTAAATGAAGTCATGATTCCGCGTATGATTGGTCTGCGTCAAAATCCTACTGGATGCACTTGTAATTGACTGTGAAACCCAGTGCATTGGAGCAATTCTCGGCAGCAGTAATGATTTTGTTCATATTTCTTTTGTGAAAGTTTTAAATATTTATGAATCTATTTTTCTTTTTTCATTGCTGAGTGGTGTTTCTGCACTCTTACCAGCTCTTGGTGTACATTTATGAACCATGAATGTTTTTAGCTTTTTGTTTATTATTCTATATCACGTTAGACTGCTGTGTTGGTTATCAGCTTGTTTGAAGATCCTGCCTCCAGAAGAAATCCAGCATCTGGAGTTTCCCATTGATGTAGAACCCAACTCACCTGTTAAAAGAGTGGTGTACAAATCAGATGGTGATAAATCTTTTGCAAGCATCAGTGTGCTGTCTCAAGAATATACAGAAGCTACAAGGTTTAATTTATTTACAGGAAACCAGACGCTTCATGAAAGAAAAGAAAGCTTTAAGGTCATTATCCTTATCCATGTATCTTGAGATTTATCAAGTAAATGCATGCTCAACGTCGCTGCAGCAATATTATTTCTTGATGTTTTAATGCAGTGACCCTTGCCGAGTTCTTGAACACTAATGCATTTCTAAAATTATTGCACTGCGGAAATCAGTTTCATGTTCGATTAATTGTACTGGTTGGCCATCCATGGTTCTTTCAGGTGAATGAAACTGCTGTGGTGAATTGTGGTTTCTACAGTGAACGCGGAGGATTTGAGATATCTGATGAAGACAAAAGTTACATGCGAACTTGCAAAGCTGTCGTGTCTACTTGTGCATTTGGTGGTGGGGATGATCTACATCAACCCATTGGAATGACAGAGGCATCACTTAGAAAGGTGAACTTTAGAATTAAAAACACTTATCTATTTTAGCTTTTACGTGCGTAAGGTTTGCTAATATCACGTGCATATCACACACATTTCCATCCATCCACATTTTCAAATGTAGTGAATGGCACCACCTCCAACTGTGCATCAACTCTGATCCTCCTAATCAATCACCAACCAAATGACCCCTTTACAGCCGTGCCTTGTGTGCACATTTACTGGAGATAAGTTTTTTATCCATTTGTTTTGTACACTGTGGACTGCCCGATTGGTATTCTAGCCTTTTGTGTGTGTGAAAGAGGGGAAGAGCAGGGGGTGTAGTGGGTGGGGGTGGATTTGGGATGGGGGCATCTACACAGTGAGACAACGCCGGGGATGTCTGGGATCTTTCATATGTTTGCCACCTTGGCACGTGCGGTTGCATGGAAATTGAACTAGTTTCTAAGTGAATGTCAAACCCCTGCCAAATGTAACACCTGTTATATATCTCTCATTAGGACCTTCTGGTTGATTCACAGGTTTGTTTTGTGGCCTTTTGGGATGAAATCACTCGCTCAGCACAAGAAGCAGAGGGTAATAGTATTGGTGAGGATCGCATGATTGGTTACTGGCATGTTGTAGTTGTTCGGAATCTTCCTTTCTCTGATCAGCGATTGAATGGGAAAATCCCCAAGGTAATGAAGTTGCAGTTATTTCCTTGAAATTATTTTCAAGTTATATTTATGTCTATATCTTTAGATTATTTTGGTGGTAGATAAATATTGAGATACTTCAAAATAGGAAACTTATATGTATTGTATCTGATACTTAATTTTTTTTTTTTGTGTAAAATGTGCTTCTGTTGTATTCCATGCCATCATATGTGGGCATCATAGTGGTATATTTATATATTTTACGTTTATTTATTTTTTATCTGAAACAAGGATGGAACACTCGGGACTCAGACTTGGCTGAACCAAACAAAAAATTTGACAGATGAGTCGGTGCTGTGACTTAGGGGAGAATTGTTTATTATTTATTTTAATCTTAAAAATTAGATTATAAATGGAATATAAAAATACAAAAATATGCATTTATATGCTTTTATTCATGGTTATTAATTCAAATGTAGTAGTATTAACCATTTAAGCAAATGTATAATTCTAGTTTGAAGAAAATAATGAAATAAGAACAAAAATAAAATAAATAAAAAGCTATCCATGCATACACATATATGCTTCGGAGTTTCTGCTTTCACGTTTCCAATCCAAATAACAAATGTCAAAGATAAGTATAAAAGGTCCCTGCAATCATAGCTTGGTGGTATGGACATCTTCTCAATCGGGAGTACCAGGGTTTGAGTCCTTCTCTATGTGTTGAAAGTATGTTGGGCCAGCCAATATGTAAGTCTAAAAAAAAGGAGCAAGAAAGAGTTAGTGTAAAAGTCACGCAGCATCATCCCCAAATTCCAAACTCCACACATGAAAGGTCAAAGGTGGTTTCAAGTTCAGAACTAAATTGTTTGGAATTTAATCAACCAATAACCATTCAAAAAGAAATTAACCTATAAAATTGTTTTAAGTTTAACTAAATGACATTGTTAAAATCATTTCCACCTATGTCTAAAAGTGATCCTACTCCAGCTTCATTTTCATCTGTGCTCTTTTAATTGCCATCCTTTATGATATTTTATGGTCATTAGCAACATCGTTCTCCACATCAATAATTACACATCTCAAAATCTACAGCATCATTTAGAAGAAAATCTTACATTTAAGATCTCAAACTTAGATCATCATTCATCATCATCTTAGACATTTCCCATCAAACTTAGAAGATATTAGAAATATTTCAAAATTTAAGGTATATAGATTTTAAAAACATGCTCTCATCTCCTCGGGGAACCTTATTTTTGCCTCTTTGATCTATTTTCATAGGGATTATCCAGTTTTATATTACGAATGGCTGATGGATCATAGGGCCCCACTTGAAGATTAATAAAGAAAGATACATCAACTTTAGGATCGAATGCTTGCTTGTGTCTTTTTTTTTTATTTCATTTAAAAATTTAATTTTTTAATATATTATTCACTAGCTTTGTAAGTGATTGATCATAGGGTGAGCCTAATTCTTGTTAGAGTGAAAAATTTCTAAATCATATAATAGAGTGGTAATATTTAGACCAGTTTGGATTTATAATAGGTGGGAGTGTTGTTTTTAAAACTCTCAATTAATATTCAGTGAGTCAAATAGATGAAGGAAAGATAGGCAATACTAAAAGTCTTCAATTGCTTTCTTTACAAGGGACTGGTTTAATTGAAGGAGAGAGAGGCGACTGAGGGAAGGGGAGAGAGATGGACTGTTCTCTTCCTTTTCCATCTTTGAACTGCAATGAACTCTGTAATTTAGAAAATTGAATTTGCCTGAATACAAATAGCACGGAGTTCTGGTCCTCTTTCACTGAATTAGGTAACCATGATTTGGAGTGCATTAGATGTTTTGTCTATCTCCTTCATTTGCATTAGTGAGCATTAAAACTGCTTCACTTGTACTATTGATCTTTGCCATCATTATTGCCAATTTAGAGCTACATCTACAACCTGTGCTTTCCATCTGTCCATCAGGCAACAGATGATGCACATAGCAACTGTTCATGCCTGAACCACCGGCTTCATCTATTTGTTGTGCTGCAAACTCAAGGTTAAAGCATCTTGAGTTTGAGAGGGGGGATGTTAGAGGAAATAGTAATTTAATGATATTTTATAATAAGGATCAGGATTGTGTTGGATAATAATGAATGATTACAAGGATCTGTAACATCTCTGAATAGATTAGGATAGCTACTTGGTTATCGTTTGTCTGTCTCTTTTAATGTCTTTCATCTTAGTATATAAATTTGGTGCAGTTTTCAACTAATAAGAGATGTACCAGTTTAATGGTTCTTTGATTCTATTAGTGTAGCCATGTACTATTTACGGCCGATTCATGTAAAGAATTTTGACAAAAAAAGACGACTCAGTCATTTTTAATGAGTCAGCGTATATACTGAGTCAAGCAAAAATGCAACTGAGTCTCATTGAGTCAATGAACTTTCTGACCCCTATTTGAATCCTCCTATTTTGAACTCGGGGCATGACAAAATTCTCACATTTGGAATGTTAGCAATGGCTAGTAGTGGGCAAGTTTCTCGTGCAATGATGTTACACAACCTTCTTATGCCATAGAAATTTTATGTTTTAAAGGATCGTGATTCTCTTGTGGTTTGCTGGTACTTTCTTTTGGTGTTACGATCAAGTAGCCAACTTGTCGTGGATGAGAACTAATATGTTACTGAAATAGCAAATGCGGGTGTGCATGGTAATGAAAAATTAAACAAATGTCCATTAGGGGTTTCAAAAACCCATGAGAGGTTTTTAATTCTTTTCAAATGATATCAGATGTTGGCCAATCGCCTATTCCCTCAGGCGAGGTATTCAATTTGGGTGGATTCTAAGTCTCAACTTCGACGAGATCCATTAGGTGTATTTGAAGCGCTTCTTTGGCGTACAAATTCTGTCCTTGCACTTTCAGAACATGGTGCCCGCAGCAGTGTCTATGATGAGGCAAAAGCTGTTGTTAAGAAACACAAGGCAACTCCTGAGGAAGTTGCCGTGCAGATGACTCAATATCATCATGATGGTTTTCCTGATAACAAGAGGTTTAATGGCAAGAAAGGTATCTTTCTAATCACATACTTACAGCTGTGGTGGTATTTATTTGCATTTAATAAATTAATCTATTGAGGTTCTCTAATATGATGTCTTATCCTCTTCATGTCTATGTGCTGAATTTTCATCTGCCATATGTTAAGATGTGGCATATGCGTGCCACATCCAACACATATGGCAGGTGTTCACACTGCATAGGTCACATAGAACACATATGAGGTTGGTTTGTCCAGAGGGGGAGTTGTTCCCTCTGCCTGGATCACATGAACATACATGTGGGTGATCAATGCCGATTGTGCATCATGTTCTGTTCACTCGCCCAAGAAAAAAATGTTGCCTGTTTCTCTCCCTATACATCTCCGAAGAGGCAGGTTCCTGCACCAGGAAGTGCTTGATTTTGTTACTGCTTTTGGAGTAATGCATTTTCATCGTAGCATTAATCATCACCCTATGCTCAACATCATCCACAAATATTTTAGTGATCTTTGGGTTTACAAAGAAAGTAGGTTTTCAGGGTGGTTGTAATCGTTAAAATGCTCACTTTGTTGCCAAACAGAGGAACTGGGGAGTTATGTATTGAGTTCCTAGAGTTACAAGGATAAAAAGCAAGCCAGTACAGTCAACCTGCACGGTCTGAAGATTCTTAAAATTGATGGACATGTCTTTTGATAAATCTTTCTATATAAGGTTGGAGGTGAGGTATAGACTGACACAGAATTATTAGGTGAGTCTTACTGCTAGGCATGCTCGCCTCGAATAAGTTTGCAAACTGTTACTTGTAAATTGGGACCTCAGATTCTATAGTAATTACCATCAAATGAATACACATATTACTATGAATATACTAGAGGTTTTATATGATGCTCCCTCGAGAGGAACATTCCTTTCTATCTCTTCTCAACATGCAATACAGGTTTGGCCAACCTTGAAAAAGACTAGACCATTCATCTGGTGGGTCTCTTTATGGTTGTCTTGCAAATGGACAAATACAAAACTGATCTACATTTATGACATGCAAATATATGCAGTTGTATAATATATATATATATATATATGAGAATTTTACCTAAAAAAGGACCCTATATGGCCACTAACCAGAAGAGGTACCAATAGTATATATGCACGGAAGTGGTCCCCCCTTTTTTATTTATTTATTTATTTATTAATGATTGAAACGTGCGACGACATCGTTGTCACATTCAACCCATAAAACTCCCCCGAAACGCCACTTTCCCATTTTCCCCTTCCGCTTGTTCTTCCCTTGTCTTGTGCTCGCATATTGGTTCTTGTGGCGGCGGCCTTGTTGCTCATTCTTCTCGACGATTGAAACGTGCTCCTGTAGTGGCTCTTGTGGCGGCGGCCCTATTGCTCATTCTTCTCGACGATTGAAACGTGCTCCCGTAGTGGCTCTTGTGGCGGCGGCCCTGTTGCTCCTTCTCGACAATTGAAACGTGCTCCTGTAGTGGCTCTTGTGGCGGCGACCCTGTTGCTCCTTGTTCTTCCCTTTTGTCTTGTGCAGTTTTGTGGTTGAAAGGCCCTGATTTGTCTTTCTCGTTGTTGTTGGTGCTCTCTTATTTCCACTGCTATGGGTTTTTCTAGATGACAGGTGTTGTGAAGTTCTTTCTTAAAAATGTCAGTTGATTGTGTAGCTGCTCCCGTTCTCTGTTCCTTCTAGTTTGGGGTGTTTTGTTTTGTAGCGCTCTCTTTTTAGTCAAAGTCTTGGCAGCAGTTTAGATTTTTTTTTGCCATTGTTGGGCTTGCCTTTTTTATTTCCTATTTATGGTCTTCTTTTTCCTCTTTTTGTCTTATGGCCTTCTTCCCTTTATATGTTATGGAAGTTTATGGCAAGATAGAAGCTTGTAATTCCTTTGGATCTTGTAGAGTTGTAGTGTGTTCGCACATCAAAATAATACAAACATCATTTTTTTCCCGATTGCAGTGGTTAGTGACGACGTCGTTGCTTCATAGAAATTAGTGCAAAAAATTGTGTGACTGTACAACGATGTCGTTGCTTAACAAAAGCTAGTGGAAGAAAATGTGTGTGACTATACAACGACATATATATATATATAGAACATTAGCGACGATGTCGATACTAACTCTCGATATTAATTGATGATGTCGTCGCTTGTTGAAAAAAGGCAAAAAAAAAAAAAAAAGACTAAAAAATCTGGCGGGAATACCACTTCCGTGCCGTATATACTATTGGTACCTCTTCTGGTTAGTGGCCATTTAGGGTCCTTTTTTAGGTAAATTTCTCTATATATTATAGGAGTTTAATTTTTCTTCTCTCATGGGAGATAGTCACACACATTAATATATATTATAGGAGCCTTTTTCCCCAACGGAGTCTAGCAAGGCTACTGTGTGGGATTTTCGGTCCACACCTTCAAGAAGGGGGAGAGGTCCCACTGTAATGCAGGCCATTCCAAGCTTAAAGTACAGCCTAGCCATTCTTGAAAATTTATGATACACACACATAATGGAAAGAGTACTGTTAGAATAGTTCATAATTTGCTTAGTAGACTTGGCTCAAGTTCATGATGTACCATCATATGAACACTTTGGATTGCCAAAAGGGTGCATGCTAAATCTGCAGGCTGAGAAATGGTTCAAATGGACACCATGAATGCTTGTACTATGGTAATTTGGTGAACCTAAACAGATGTTTTGTTCTGTGCAGCTCTTTGTGAAGCTTCTGTGATTGTGAGGGAACACACACCATTGACCAACCTATTCATGTGCTTATGGTTCAGTGAAGTTGTCCGATTCACGTCACGAGATCAGCTCAGTTTTCCGTATGTTCTTTGGCGACTGAAGGTACTCAACAAAACTAACATGTTCCCTGTATGTACTCGCAAAGATATTATAAACACTATGGGCCACAAGCACAATGTAAAGCCTTTGACAAGTTAGACTGTGTTTGAGAGTAATTCTGCCTAGTGCCTATTCCTAGTTGGTTTGCAGCTTTGTGCATCTGCTGATAGAATTTTCTATCACTCTCATTGGTTGCCGTTATATCTAGCTGTAGAATTGCTGGTAATATTTGTTAGGTGTTGCAAATATAACGACCATGAGGAACATCTCTGTTTAAGGCAAGAGCCTCATCATGCAAGGGAACCTCTGAGTCAGCTGGTGTTGGCTACTGAACAGGCAACATCTAGTTTCCTTTTCCCCTTAGTAAGGAATGAATTTATTGGAAAACTGGAATATATATGAAAAGAGATCACTAGCAGAAGAAACGTTGGACAAAGGACACTGTTGTTCAAAATGGAACTCTGAGAAAGGCCTCGGACAGAACATTTAAAATCATGATTTGGCCCTTAAATTCGGAATGTTTGCTTGTGTTTTTAGTTTGGACAAGCAAGGCCATCAACAATTTTTTGTAGCATGGTCTCTTTTTTTGCCTGTTGTTTTTTAATTGGGGACACCAATCAAAGGTTCAGAATTTTTTCAGAATAGAATTTCTTTTACTGAATCTCTTTCACAATGGAGCTTATAATATGTGCCAGTATGGGTCTCCGAATAATGAGCCAAGTGGAAACTGGGGCATAAGGGCATGCTTATTCCCAACTCATGGTGGGATGGATAATTTCAACAAACCATTATTGAGGATATACTACAAATGTAATTGGTCTATCATCAGAGCTTTGTACGACTTAAAATTTTCGCGGTTGTATCATCTCTCATGTGGCCCATGTACGAGGATTCTTCCCATGTGATTCATGGACAAATTCATCGTTAGATTGACCCTACTGGTTTTGACATTTGCAAGATGGCCGCAACACATTAATCTTTTTCTTTCTGGGTCGTTTTTAGGGTCTCTTAAGAGCCCGTAGAGCAGGTGCTCTCCTGTAGAGGGGGAAATGAAAAATCGATGCATGTGCTCAATCCCTGGGCCTCCAAGAGTCAGCCCTGCTAGTGGGAGCGCCTAACCAGGACACTATTTGTTGTGTTGGCCACGCATTCATCATTTGTAAGATACAGATTAAATGTGAAACTATACTGCGGGCATGAAAAGAAAGGCAGTGAGGAGAAACATAGGAAAGAGGCATCTCATCTCATCTCACAAGGCAGCGCAGCGACCTGGGCAGGTAGTGTGTCCCATGAGTACTTTACGACTTACCCAATCTTCCCAAAAAAAAAAAGAAAAAAAGAAAAATGAAGGGCGTGAGAGGATTGAGACGTCATTTAAACGAGTTATCTTGTGGAACTTTTGGGTTTTTAAATGTTTTGTTTTTCAAAAATTATGTGAAAAGATGTAGTTTACTTACGAAATCAACATCCTTTTAGCATTACTTCCTGGCAAGACCTACTCCCTAGAAAAATGGTTAAGATTGGCCACTTTATGTCTCGTTTGGTATCTAGCACGTGTGGGATTGCTCGAATCTGATTTGTATGCTAAATGTACAAAACACAATTATTTATGATGGGGATGAAAGAGGCCCTATTTCTGGCCAAACTTAGATGGCCTATTTCTGATCAAACTTAGATGGTACTTAATATGGGAAGTGGTGCAGGGAGCAAACCTATACATAGGCTGGTGGAGCGGTCAAAACTTTTGGGCTGGAGGGATTGGCTGTTTCTGTCAGCTCCCAAGCCAGTTATAGCTGGGTAGCCTGGGTTGGAGTTCCATTTCAATGCATCTTTAATTTTCTTGTTGAGTTCATGGGATGCAGTACAATTAATGTTTCATTTGTATACTTGATGGCATGAACCTCGTTCTAACAAATTATTGGATGTGACGTGAACCATCATTGAATTAGAGACTAGGAGCCATTAAACTATAGACTCGTTATTTGGTTTAAAACAAGAAACTTGTACGGGCCGGTTATAATTGTTCATCAAACTCAATGCAGTAATTAATAGATTCTTTTTGCCACCAAAAAACACGTCTTTCTCCACTTAAAATCTCTTTTTCCTAGGGAGTTAACTCCGCTCGCAACAATATCTCTGTCCTTTTCGTTAGGTAAGATGCATGCTTTCCTAGTTAGTTCACAATGTACAAACGAAGAATGCAAGTAAGATAGGGCTTGCCCACGATTGGAAAAGGGCAGAAGATCTGCATATGATCAACTTAAAAAGAGTCAAAAGCCAATTTGACACAAAAGGTGGGTTGATTAGACGTGTTACGTAAGAAATGGCCCAAATGGAACAAAAGTTGTGTCTCTCTCTGGTCTTCACGCGCAAGCCTCGCTCACCTTTTGCTAAAGTTTAATCCCACTTTCGTCCATAGTCAATGACGCAAATGAATGAATTTTTATATTATCCATGCATGAGAGAAAGTGAGAGAGAGAATATACAAGAGTAGCAAGGAGGGAGGGGATCATTGGTTTTGACTATTTAGTCTTTTGTCTGAATGCCTTTGGAAAGTTCGTTTGTCGCGTCGCGTGGCTTTACATTTGTATACGTTTGGGCCTCGTCGGTGTAAACGACGTTTCACGTACGCGACTTTCGGTCCTTTTGGCATCTCGTTATTTATCGGATTCTCCTCCTCCTCCCTCCCGTTTTTCGAGAAGAGAAAGAGGAAAGGAAATAAAAGCAAAAGAAGTGTTCTTTCCAGTGTTCCACTTCCATGGCCAATGGAAGAAAGGGAAGCAGAAAACGTACGCTTACTGCTTACTACATCTCGAGAACGACCGAAAGAATTCCCCTTATCCTGTTAGAGATTCTTACGAGGTCTGTCTCGGGCCGTATCAGCGAAATGTTTCATGTACTGGACAGTTTTTTTTTTTTTTTTTTTTTTTTGCTAACGGAGGGTTCCCAAATCCTTTGGACTGGACTAATTCCTCCGGGCCCAGAGAGAAGCCGGGTAAAACCCCTGTGGCCCCTAGGAGTGGCCCTTGGTGGTAACACAAGTGGACTCAACCTTCGGTTCCTGAAGAGGGGGGAACCGGGAGTCGATACCAGGACCTCTAGCTCCGGAAGAGGGAGGAACCGTGGTCCTGACCACTCGGCCAACCCCTTGGGGTTAAATGTCCACTGATCATGTACTGGACAGTGGACACATTGATCTTGTGAAAAATTGTAGAGATTAAAAAGCCATTGTCAGCTAATATATGGGCTCTCAATTGGATCCATAGTCTATTGTTTTGCTTATAGACTTTTTGTAACAAGTGGACTTGGCCCCTTTCCTACTTGAATGTGTGCTCGGACTCTGTCTGTTGGGTCCCAGCCCTCTCTAAATAAGATGTGACTTTGGCTCCTTTCATATTTATGTTTTCCAGATTCCTACTCTTGTTTTTAGTTTGGATTTGGATACACCGTGAGCATGTGAATATTTTTCAGGAATAAGAGCTTGCCTTCTCTCTCCCTCTCTGGGCTTTTTTATCTTGCACGGAATCTTGTGCGCTTTTTCGTGTTTGGTAGATTGGGCAATAGCTTTTGACTTTATCAACCAACTAGTTTACTTAAAAAGGGCACAACGCACCTACCACCTACAAGTCCTGTCTGCCTTCCTAGTTCCTATAGGTCAGGCTAAGCCTATAGGCCTAAAAGTAGGCGACGGCCAACCCACAGGCCTAAAACCATATTCTAAAGGCAGTTTCTCTTTCCTCCGCCCCCTCATGTGGATACCCCTGTTTGGTCCAAATAGGGATCTCCTATTCTAAATCCAGCCCATTGTGGCTTGAGTTTGGTTTGGATCCAGGCTAGCCAGTCTTATGGCCGCCCTAGCATTGCCCGTTTCAGACTCTTGCTGCCTTCAACAATTAACTAGTGTATGAAGGTGCTTCAGTAAAGACAACACTCCCAATTTAAAATCACTGAACACAGATGTGCATCTTCTGTGAGGTTATCTTGAAAATTAGTTAAATATGAGCAATATCTAATATATGGTCTTTCCTGTAGGATTCTACTGACTTTTTGTTTCATGAAGCACAGGTATGTTTGTCATTTTATCTAAATTTAATGCCATTTGGGAAACGACAGATCTGTGTCTGCCTAAGGTGTAACACCCAAATGGAACTGGAAGAATTTAGACTGCAGGCACCCATCCCTTTTCACACCTACTCTCATGCATGTCTAAACTTGTGACGTGTGTAGGATCAGAGCCCCACTTATAGAGTGGGCCATAGAGAAGATATTCTGATATCAAAAGAGGCAGGATCTATTCCCACTCTCATCCCATGTGCACCCTTGATGAAATCACTCCCAGGCTCAGCCCTTTTAATGATTGGGAAAGCATATTTGTCATTTGTGTTAGTTATGTCAAAGGTTGGATGGGCCTTATAATTGGTCCGTTGGCAATATTAGCCCTGGCCCCTGGCCCCTGGTCTTGTCTGGCTAATCCTCTAATAATGAATCTTAAACCGGATCACAGTCACCAACCTGGCATTGGCTTGAGTTCAATGATCTGACCATTATACATGAACATATATATGGATTGAAACATGAAAAAACCATATTCCTATAAAACCATTATTACACTTTAAAGCCCAATCAAATGGCTAGCATCCAAGTGGGTCCCCCAGTAGGGGCATTTTCCATTTTTTTTTTTGTTTTGTTTTTCGAGAAGGGCATTTTCGTTTAAAACCTCCAATGCTCACTGTTTTTAACAATCAGGTTAGCTCCATCATTACAGCAGTCAGATCCATTAGCCTTTATTCTGGGGACCTGAACCAATCCATTGGGTCTAAACTTGGACCTAGGTGTTTTACATGTCATATCCAGTTGGCTCTCTGTTTGACCTGACCCATCTACAGATCTCTGCTCCTCTACCTTACTGATACTTTGGCCACCGCAAATGACTCAAATGAAGAAACCCACATGGGCAAAACAACAATTTTTGAGTTTGTTGGGGTTAATAGAGTGGGAAACTCTTTTATTATTTTTTCTTTGGGTTGTCTGAAGCCAAGAACCCAAAAGCAATTGGTGATATTGATGACACTTTTCTAACAAAAAAAGAAGGAAACGTCATGTTTAGTGTTTTATTACTTTTTACCTTGAGAGTGAAATTCTTGTTAGGATGAGATATGGATAATGATTGCCCCTATGTAAAAAGAAGTGACATGATATGTCCAAAAATTCATTTAACATGCCTGCATGGCCCATGTACTCACATGCGCTGCACAAATTCTTGTTAACCAACAAGAAGAACAGCAACGGAATGGATTCTGATGAAAGGGAGATGCCTGATTAGTGAAACACTGAAGCCATCATATAGATGAACCTAATATCAGTGCATTAAGCCATAAAATTTAACCTCATCAGTCCCAACTCAAACCATGTCCGTTCCTGCTTCCAGGCCCTACAACACGCTCCACAGTCCATAGACACTCATGTGCTTACAGGAAGACATGGACTCTTTTCTGCACTCTCCAATAAAGCCTTAAAAAACTCCCTGTAAAAAGTAGCCTTTTCTACGCATGTCTCTATCACGAGACAGAGAAAAGAAAACAGACCACCTTACCACAACCACACCCACCTTGCTTTTGTATCGGTCTTGCAAAAGGTCAATTCCTCACCCATATTTAATTCCTGGATTCTGTGACAAACAATAGTCCCTTTGACAATAGAGGACAATCCGGGTATCTTCAATCCCAGTGATTAGCTAAAGCAAACCCACAATGCCATCTCCTCCAAAGCATCCAATGTCTCCTTTTGATCTCTTTCTTGCTTTCAGCCCTTTTGATGTATATATGTCTTCCCTCTTCAAAGCAATCCCACGGGCGCTGCTGCTGATAGCCTTTGACATTCAGTCCATGCGCACCCACTTTCCTTTTGGTGCTAAACTAGTGGAGTTTAATACCCAATGATAAGAAAGTCTTGATCCCGTGATGCTAATACCCCTTGGCGCAATTTGCACGCTACTCATTAAAATTTAAACTGTTTAAAATAAATTACTCTTTTGCATGAATCCAGACATATCCACTTCAACAAAAGCTACTCCAATGCCATTTATATATAGAAAGTTAGTCAAGGCCCACAGGAAAAAGGCCATTTATTTTGATCTTTTTTTAATTTTTGATAGGTGGACCCCATTGGAGAGGCCTGACTCTAATAATGGCATTAATCCCATTGAAAATCGTTTGGGTTTGGGTCAGGTCGAGACTCTAATTAGACCTAGAACTGTTAAATTTAATAGGTAATGGGTTTGGGTCCAAATCCTAGAATCTATTATCCTTCTTGAATTTAGACCTGATTATATTTGATTTGGTTTTAGATGGGTCTCTGTAACCTAAATAGCATATAAATAATATCATAATAAAGTTTTTTTTTTTTCATTTGGATGCATCATCATAGCTCTCAGGTTCACTGGGCCTAATGACCAGCATCTGGATATGATCCACAAAGAGCCAGTGCTTTTTGGGGGTAGTGTTCGGTGGGGTCCTGAATGCGACCCGACCCATTTAATGCTAAGACCCACCCGAATGAGAATGCTTGCGAAACAAAGCTCTGGTTGACAGAAATGTGACGATGGTACTTGGATTTCTTAACACCATCTGTTCAGGGATACATGTACAGGGCAGGTGAAGCTTGCTTTAAATGAAGGGCTGCAAATGGGCCCAACTGGGTCGGGGTTGAAGCTTGTACAAACCAGCCTCCTTTAGTTATGGCTCCTGATATTCTTGGCCAATAATCTAGCAGTAGGCTTAAAAATGTGGTCTGTCATTGGCCTAATAGTAGGATATAAGGCACATTATGTTAATTTAGAGGGTCCTCCATATCATGTAGTTAGGCAATTTAAAAAGACATGTTGAGGGGCCTGGGCCAAGTACATGGGCCTTAAAGCTTGTCCTGAATATAGTGCTGATCAGTGGAAGTCCATTCACTCTGATACCCCCCGTGATTTGGCAATAGGCCAGTTTTACTTTCATCCAATTTTTACCCACAGTTGGATTGACTCTCAAAGAAATCCATGGTTAAAAAACCACTAAATTTTAAAGCTATTAAATCAAGAGTTAGAACAATCCGATTGAAATGATTTTTTCCATGACCTTTCCATTGATAAGCAAAAGCATCTAAGTATGCCCCATGAGCCGCACCACATTTGAGTAGCATTTGGTTTGCTTGTAAAGAGAAAACTCCCCTACTCTTAAATGCTAAATATATGGAACTGTGCACGGCTAATGTGGTCTGCAAATAATTTCCAAATAACACTATTTCCTAGCTGTACATAAGTACAGAAGACAGCTAAGGCCAGGCCAAATCCTGTTGAAGTGCAGACTATTTAGGTATTGGGCCTGATTCATGTCTAGGTCAATAATTTGGGTGAAAACCTAGGCCAGAGACCAGCTCTCCTCTGTAAAATTATGCATATTTGAAAATGTTGGGTTTCTCTGAATTAGCCATATACTTTGAATGCTTTTAAGCATAAACAAGGCTATGCACACTAACACACTCCATTAGCTATTAGGTCATAAACAGGCCTAGGACCAGCGCACAGAGCTTAAAATAAGGCCCAACCATCTAACTGTTGGTCATTAGAAGACATGCTTTAGCCTGATGCAACCTACTATAGGGTCATTGTAGGAATCTCAACTAGGGATAGGAGGCCAGCAGAGTCAACAAATCAGAGTCACCAAACCAAATCCATTGACAATGGATGCACTAGAATGTAGAGAATACTGAAACGTAAAAGCCAGAACACCACTTCCCTCACTTTGTCTTCTGGTAAATGTGGCTGAAAATTGGCTTACTTTGGACATTGACATCGAAGGCCAAACAACTGACAATCAATTGAAAGGTGAGGTTGATTTCTCATTTTCTTTATATTTTAATGGAAAAGCCAAAAAGGGGAGGGAGAGTAGGGGGAGCTTTTTTCCTTAACACAACATGGTCAAGTGGTATAAATTATGTAACTTCCAGCTTTTAGCTCTGTCAAGGTATTCTACATAGTCTTGGAACCAATAATGACTTTGTGAGTTTTAGGGGGTCCGAGTTGCTGCATTGAAGGATGGAAAGATGAGATTTTGGTGGGAGTGAGAGGTGTCTTAGACCCATTTGGATAGTGAGTTCGTGGGTGAGGTTGGATTTCTCAACAACCAATTTTGGTGATTGGTCTGCTCTTCTTGCATTTGACTCTGTGATTAAAGATCTCATTTGGGTGTTTCTTTCTTTCGACACTTGGGTTTTTTCTGATGTGAATCTAGCTGGAATCTCGGTTGTTTCAGACCATTTGGAGAAATGGGTTTTGGAAGTGAGATGCAGGCAGTGAAGTTGCAAGATTCTTCTTTGAGGCCCTTTAGTTGTAATGAAGTGCTTGCAACGCACAAACGCTCCAAGAGGTGGCTACTTCTGTTGCTATTTTCTTTCTTTTTCTCCCTTTTCTTCAGTTACAGTTCATCAGCTTAGAGTGATGAAAAGAATCCCTAGTTGGGTCTTAGTCAAAATGTAGATCAGAGCTCACCATTTTAGTATAGATGAAAAGATGACTTCTTTTCCTGATTTTTCCCCACAATAAGAAAATCTGAGCTTTTGGGGGTGTCTAAACATGTTGGTGATACATGTAGAAGTAGGAAAGTGAACAGTTTTGAAGGAAAAACTGATCAAGTACTGATCTTCACAGATGTTCTATTTCTGATATTTTTTATATTGATTTCTGATCCATTGTTTTGCAATGGCAGTTGCCCTGATGATAGAGTCAATAAAGATGGTGTGGGTGTTTCTCCTCGAGTGATACACCGAATGAAGTTGGTAAGATCATCGATCCTGGCTCAAATGTTTATCTTTCATCACCTCATTCCCATGCTGTTTTTTGTTAGAACAAAGGGTTTCTTCCCATGTTCATGACATTGAACCTTTCCCAGTATATTCAGTCAACCTTCGGATTATTATATCTAAAGACTGCTTTGTCCCCGCCACTTTTTATGTTTTTCTTGTCTTTTTCGTTAATAACTTGAGAAAATAATGCTCATAATTTGGTTTTTGGGTTATCTCAAATGTGGAATTACAGCTATCCTTGTAGAGTGTTTTTTTATTTATTTTTTATGTCCTATATTAAATTGTGCAATAGCACAATATTTTTGTCTTGTAATATCAGTACCCTTCTGAAGCAAAATGACATGCAGAAATATCCCACTTCAACTTTTCCGAATGTTGCAATACTCACAGCCAATGTTTCAATCTTGTAAGGGTAGCTCCGTTTGGCCTGCACCCGAAGGTTGTGGGTTCAAAACTGCACCACTACACTGGGGCTAGAGGGGGATTTTACCTGGATTTCTCTCCTTTCTCTCCTGGCCCGTAGGGATTATTCTGGCCCAAAGGGTTAGCAACCGTGTTATAAAAAAAAAAATCTTGTAATAACAGGCAGAATTTCAATCCGAATGAAACTAGTTCGCAAATAGGAGTTGAAACAAGTATGTCCATCTTGCAATGGTGTTGAAACTGAGTAAATACTAGTTATGATCCATCTTGCATCTGCTTTACCTTCCAGATATGTTCTTTGAAAGGATCTGTTTGTATTTTCACAATTGTGCTTCTCGTTCATGTCATTTGTTCAACTCTGTTTCTCCAATTTTTTTGTTTTTCATTTTCACTCATCGTGTTATGAGTTGCAACTTTGCCCCTGGATGTTTGGAAGTAGTATAATTTTGAGAGGTCTTTTTTGGTCATGCGAACTTTGTGATGATGGGTTTTATTGGTTTCTAGGATATGGGAAAGGTTGGTATTGATGTCCAGAAGAAACTCTCTCCCAGTACTAAGCTCCAAAGTTCTTTGAAGAAAGAGGTATGTGACCAAACTTGGTGATGATTAATCATAGGCCAAGAGGATCTAGTTGGTTATGGGGTCATGTGGAATATCTCAATCTCAATTTAAGACTATTTGATGCTAAGAAATTTTCATATTTGATTTTGCTGGTGTTTCCATTCCAGCCTATTTATTAATTAGGCCTGTGTTTCAGGTGATCTAGCCCATGGACATATAAATTAGGCACCAGCGCATTCCATTGGGCTTAATTGATTTCAAGAAAGTAAAAGTTAGGTAGTCAACTGTCAGTCCTTCAGATGGATACAGGTCCAAGCCCAGCCCTATTCTTTATTGGACCTGAAGCTTAGGACCAGGCACAGCTCATGGGCTAATAGATTCAGCAGAAATCCAGCCCCAAACTTGGCAGAGCCATGCTTCCCCAGCCCAGTTGCAGCCCTATCCATGTGGAAGAGGGAATTCACAATATTCCAGTGTGCCTGATTTATTGTAGTTGTACCAACCTATTTAGCCACATAAAACCTTTTGACAGTTCCCTGCTGATATTTTTGTGTTCTAAAAGCCTCCAAAACAAGCTGAATTTCAAACTTCTCATCCTTTTAGCACTATCGAGCTCAGGGCATTGCTTAAAATAGTTTGAATGGTCTTTTGGTAAATTATGGCAATTGTGTTGCTATTTTTACTCAATGTTTTTCTAATGTCTCAAGTGAGCTTTGAGCTACGATTATTCTTGTAAATATCAATCAAGTAGGAAACATTGTAATTTACTAGTATTGTTCATCTATTTATTATACAGATTCTACAGCTTGAAAGACGTTTACAGGATCAGTTTGAAGTACGGCAGGCTTTGGAAAAGGCATTGGGATATAGATCATCCGCCAATGATACTTCGAATGAAAATTCAATGCCCAAGGTTGTATTTCTTTCATTTTTCTTATTTTACATCAGTGGAATGTTTGATATACTTATCAATCTAAAGCAATATTTTAGTACATTAAGGTGTATCAATTGCTTGACGCATGGGGTGTAAGTTTTATAGGCATGCCTTTATAATAAATAAATAATTGCATAAAAAATATAAATCAATGAAGGTAGAAAACAGTTCAAGCGCATGCTTCATCTAGTGTTTACAGTTTACACCTCAAATATGCCTCCTATGGTGAGAAGCATGCCCTGAATGCAAGTCATGCTTCATACTTGAGGCATGGCGTGTTTTCATCCCGAGGCTAGCCTCATTGTGTAACCCTCCAAAACTTCTAAAAATACTGATTTAAAGTTACAAATATGGAAATGCCTGGCCCTACCCATCCATCTTTTTCATGTTTCCCGGGGCATGAACCAGCCCCCCGCCCTCTCAGTGTGACCCTGCCTGTTTTTGTGTGCGCAGACATACAGACCTAGCCTTAAGTTATATTTGATTGCATGAAATGCATACTTTCAGAGATCATAATTACTGCTTCCTGGTTTACCGGGATTTCAAGAAAATGTTGAGGGTTTGGACACTCCTTTTTGAACATAACCATAAAAAAAAAGGGAAGGTTTGTAAATGTGTTCCTCAAGGTAATCAGGTTGTTTCACCAAAGAAGAAACAAATCACAACCTTGCAATTCAACCAGAAAAAAGAAATAAAAAGTTGCATGTAGAAAGGAAAGATTTCGGTGGTTTTGGTTTCTTGTTTATCTGTTTATTATTCATTTTAAACCCCTCAATCTGGTAGTTCTATTTACCTCATATTTAAGCAAAGATTCTATTCTTTCATGAATTTTGGTTGCTGCTTGGTCATAGTTAGATATAATAGACACCCATTTGTTATCTTCAGCTCTCATGTTTTTGTTCTTTGCTTATTTATGGGTTTTCAGCATTTGATTAATCAAATTGCTACCAATTTTATGTTGCTTCAGCCTACCAAGGAACTAATCAAGGAGATTGCGGTGTTAGAGTTGGAAGTCATGTTTTTAGAACAGAATCTTTTGTCACTATACCGGAAAGCATTCGATCAACATATTTCTTCCTTGTCTCCATCTAACAATGATGAACGATTAAGATCCCCTTCTATCCCCAAGGAAGAGCAGATCCCCAAGGAAAGTCAATTCCTAAAAGTTGCTGGTATTGATAAGACATCAAAGAGAGAAAATCCAGCAGTTCAAGTTCAATCTAGTCGACTTTTGTTGCCTCGGGATCCAGTTATCAGATCAACAAAAGAATCTAATTCCATTGGGGCCATAGAGAAACTAATAGATCCTGGTGTTCAACGTAGCCATTCCTCACTGTCGCATCGTTCCATTTGTTCGATTAAAAATTCTCCTCCAGTTGATTATATGGACAAGTCATTACGGGCATTTCATTCACAACCTCTATCTTGGCTGGAGGTAATAGATCTTTTCTTTCATATTTTTAAAATATAATTTAGTGTGTGCTTGGATGTACCTCGATTGCAAGCGATTATGCTGTTTTGCCGTTTTCACTATGTATCATCACTGGTGCTGATTGTCTGAAATTGATTTGGGGGAATAGAAGTTAGAAAAACCATATTCCACCTAACATTGCATTTTATCAATAAATTAGCTCTAATACTCCAAATGCACACTGCTTCAGGCAATCAACCTTTCTGTAAAGTACTTGAACCTATCACAACTGAAACATCCAAATGCACTCTTACTAGGATCCTCTGTTCACCCTTTGTAGATGGTAGTTAATTATTTACTGTGAAATGACTGGCTTTTTGGTGATTCAACTTTTGTTGGATTATTTACAGCAAGAAGAGCATGCTACTTCGGATGTGATCAGCCTGGCCGAACATCTCGGTACACGTATTTCAGATCATGTTCCTGAGACTCCAAATCGACTTTCTGAAGATGTGATTAGATGCATGGGAGCTATATATTGCAAACTTGCAGACCCTCCTTTAGTGCATCATGGCCTCTCATCATCTCCTTCTTCTTCCTTGTCATCGACGAGTGCATTTTCTCCACAGGATCAGTGTGATATGTGGAGCCCACGCTGCAGAAAGGAATTTTCTTTTGATATTCGATTGGAGAACCCTTCTCAAGTGGAAGGTTTAAAAGAGACTAGTGGACCTTACAGCATGATGATAGAAATACCATGGATTTGTAGAGATGGTCAAAGGCTGAGTGATGTTGAACCTATGGTACAAAATTTTAGGTGAGTCTTTAATTCTGGAATTTTTGTTTGTTGTGTAATGGTCTGTGATGACATCATTTCCCTTCTGTAGTTGGACATAAGTTTGAGAAATTTATTTCTTTTTCATTATGTGGAGCAAAGAAAAGATCTTGTGGGATATATTCCATGTACTCTATTCATGGCATTACTATTACCTTCTTAGATGAGACCTATTTCTAATCATTGCTTTGCTTTGCCCCAGAGCTCTACATCTGGATGCCTTTTGGCGATTCTATTGATAGGGGATACTAGGAATGTCCCCTCTAAATGTTATTAAGTAGTCCGATTTTTAACTTGAAAATGCGGACCTTAATTGCCTCTTTATAAGGGATGAGTTGCATAATTAGGATGTTCTGATAGGGAGGTATTGGAACACACGCCACAATGAAGCCCACTTGATAAATAGTTTTACTAACTACTACATAATAAGACTTAAAAAGAAAATTGTTATTTCTTTTTAATCATGATCATCAACAAAGCCTTGTCCCAACTATGTTGGTTAGCTGAGTGAATTTTGTCTTTCCATTCCAATGTGGAACTTTTCGGAATTCATGTTGGGGTAGTGACAAAAGTTTTACGCTGGCTGTCAACCTATCTGACGCGACCCTCATTCTCTATCCAGGCTTGAAACAAGTATCTTGGTTTTAAATATTGTCCGAGACAATGCACATAGGTTTTCAAGAAATATTGGCATGATAGCCAATGTCACCAATACACCAATATATATGGCCAAATATGGACTGATTTAGGCCAGTATGTTACTTCTCTGATCTGAAAATGTAGTCATGCTGATACGACCAATACACTGATACTTGGCTACAATGGGAAATCATATTGGTTTTTGCCCAGTTGATATGGGATCCAATACCAGTACGTGAAACCATGATTTGCATATCATACAGTATTTTTTCTCCAAAAAACATCATATGGTGTCTGCTTGGTGATTGTTTATGACTATTGCTACAAGCTTGGAACTCAAATGGTTTTGTTGCAGGTCACTTGTTCATCGCTTGGAGAAGGTTGATCCGAGCAGGATGAAGAACGATGAAAAGCTTGCTTTCTGGATTAACATACACAATGCATTGGTGATGCATGTAATGAATGGTTTCTTTTGCAATATATATTAAAAAAAAACTGATATTGGAAATTCGAAGTTACTTCCTCGTCTTTTTATTTGTCTTAGAAAGGATAATCACCTGTTTTCTTTTATGTTACTTCTGCAGGCATATTTAGCTTATGGGATTCCGCAAAATAGTATGAAGCGAGGATCATTACTTGTGAAGGTGAGCCTGGTTACATTGATTTTCCTTCTGGAGGAGGCTTTGCTATCTATGTGGATCCATGAACTTCATTCATTTTTTTTCTAACCCTTTTGTTTACTTCAGGCTGCATATAATGTGGGAGGCAGAGTTGTAAGTGCAGATACAATACAAAGTTCTATTTTGGGATGCCGTACACAGCGTCCAGGACAGGTGTGTTTCCCACGTTTATTTATTTTCCTTTGAGTAATTTTTGTTATATCATACAACATTCATCAGTTTGAGATATTGAACAGATGCTGAACTTGGTCAGATATTGCTTATAGTAGAGGAATAATATGAGGTGTGGACTGAGTGGCCTAAGAATATGTGAAGTGACCTAGGTTTTATATGTTGATATAAATTGTTTTGTCGTTCATTCCTGCGAGGCATGTTACCACTATTTGTCTGTGTAGGATCTTATGCACCCATTGAGCTACCATTCCTTCCAAAACCAATTGGTAATGGAAGAGGTACAACCCCCTCATGATGGCGTTCCCACGACTCGAACCCATGACCTGGAGCTCTGATACCACTTGTAGGATCTTATGCACCCACTTAGCTACCATTCCTTCAAATCCAATTGGTGATTGAAGAGGTACAACTCAATGTTTTGTATGGTATTCAACACCGCGCCCATGGGCCTGTTTTTAGAGCGGTCGCACGGAGCGGCATTGTGGCACGCCTCTGCCCAACAGTCTGTTTGGTCTGTCTATTCCATGTCATACGTCTATTGAGTATAGTTAAAAATAGTCAACCTTTCTGTACCATATCTCTAACTGTCTGTGCTATGATATCCTTATACTTCAATTGTGTAAAACCCACGTCTGCACCATACACATGCCATGTGCCTAGTGTATCCATGCGGAATCTGGGCATCATACTGTCGCTGACTATTTTTCAGCTTCCAACTGGAGGGTGAGGATTCTAAAGACTTAAAGGGTTTTCAGTCCATCCACTGTGGGACACTATGAATCAAAGCTATGGTTATGTAAATCATGGCTCACTTGTACAAACTGAAAGCCTTAACAAGCTACATACTCCTGGGCCTAAAAATTGTGTATTTCTGGATTGAGAATTCTTCATTTCTTGCTTGTTGCTCTTTCTTATTTTCCTTGTGTCTTCCCTGGAGCTTTTGCACATGATGTGTTTGCATGTTGTTGAAGTGGTTGATGATGCATTCTTCTGCTTGCAGTGGCTCCGAACATTCTTCTCCCCAAGGATGAAGTTTAAATCTAGAGATAATCAGAAGTCATATGCTCTGGATGAACCAGAACCTCTTCTACATTTTGCACTTTGTTCAGGAAGCCATTCTGATCCCCCGGTATACTTCTACTGCTAGCATGTCTATTTATTAACATATTCTTTTTTTTACTGGTAAATTGTTATTGTATGCATTTCTCATGGAAGTGCTAACACTGTCCTGGAAACCTGTTTTCATTTTCTTCGGTAAACATTGACCTACAAGGCTACAAACCTGGTTGTCTTTATTACTAAAGACTTACTTCGATAAATGTAGCAAGAAAGGTATTGCTAAAAAAGTGAGGATATTATATTTTATCTGATAAATTAACCAATTAACCTCCAGATTTACTAAGATTAGAAACTACAGGGTCCTGATACATGAGGAAATGTGCTCTTCCATACAACTGGAGTGCATGATAGGATTATCCATCCATGGAATCTCCATAATTGGAGACATTGGTAGCTGTACAATAAGATGAGAGACAAAGTGCGATAAGTACTTAGCTTTCTCTGAACCATAACAATGGGATAAAGTAAACAGCTTTCTTTTGACTGCACCCTTGAAACATTTAACTGAGACGATTGCATTGACCAGAGTGTACTGTTGTAGCCATAGTTAATCAATACCTACCGTATTTTTCTTATGAAAAAAAGGATAGAAAGTTATGACATCGATATCATATGGCTTATTGCCAACTCTGCTAAAGCATAGATAACCATAATGAAGTGTGAATGGCTTAATGTGGTTCTACTCATGTGGAGACTGCAGATACCACTCTAAATACTATTTGACAACTTTTGTTATATTTTTATGTTTCTTCAGGTTCGCATATACACTGCCAAGAGAGTGTTCCAAGAGCTGGATGCTGCAAAAGAAGAATACATTCAAGCAACCATTGGAATTCGCAAGGAACAAAAGATCCTCGTCCCTAAGATTATAGATTATTTCGCAAAGGATTCAAGTTTGAGTTCATCAGAAGTTGTGGACATGATCCAACACTATCTGCCTGAGACTCAACGGAAGGCCATGCAACGATGTCACCAAGGGAAATCTCGGAAAAATATTGAATGGGTGTCTCATGACTTTGCTTTCCGGTATTTATTATCAAAAGACCTGGCAAAATGATGGTCTCGACTCTCTGTAACAACCTGTAGGCTTGAATGTGTGGTTGGTTTGATATAGGCATGCCATGGTGTCTTTTTATTATTTTTTGATGTACAAAAGAGTGTATACACCAACAGGTAGCAGGATAGAAAGGTTGCTCAGAAATTGTATTTTGTAACCCTTCATCTGTTGTATTATGTAATATAAGGTGTTTTATTTCTAGAGTATATTTCTAATATGAATGGATGGATGTTCAAATGTGACTGATGGTCTGTGTAAGAATATAACACCAGTCATGCTGGTCTTGTTTCATTAGAAATGGCTGTTAATATGACAAGTCTTGCTGATCTTTGTTTCATTAGAAATTCCAATCTAGAATTTGGATTTTTAGTCCAAAAGACCTTTCTAATTCTTATCAAGAGCCTTTGGTATTTCGGCAAGGAACCGGATTCCCTGTTTGGTCCAAAAAGAGAAAGACACATAAGGGGGCGGAGGATAGAGAAAAAGTTTCTCTTCCTCTGCCCCCACACCCGCCCCCCACCGTGTAAAACACACCTCCCCCGCCCCCCCCGCCCCCCCCGGTTTGCTCCAAACAGGGGTTCCCTATTCCCATCTGGGCAAGGCCCAGCTGGACATGGAAGGTCGGGTCAAAGGCATATTGCGCTGATCTTTCTCATGAACAAGTTAGCTTATCTGGGATTTTTTTGGTCCGAGATATCATCAGGTGATTAAGCTAATCACTGGCTAGCAGTTGAAAGGCTTCCATGATTTCAGCTGAAATATGCTCTTTTTCTTAAATTAGAGGGCACTTTGTATTCAATCTGCTGGTAGCTCAGTTGGTGAGGCACCTCCCTTTAACAAATAACCTCCCTTCAACAAATAACCAGGGATCAAAGTCCTTTAGGTGAAGGCGGGCAAACCATGATTGGAATGTGAGGTATCAGTTGATAACCACCAACTCTAAAAAGTTTAACTTGATAGAGGGAGGAACCGTAGTCCTGACCACTTGGCCAATTCTTTCGGATTAAGTAGAGTATAGATTTTTATTAATTTATACTATTGTCTGTTGAACGTGGACGACTTTACTGGCTGTGTTTACTGGTTAGTGGTTTCCCAGTTTATAGAATCAGCTGCGAGAGAAAAATCTAAAATCTTTCTGTTAGAAAGAGAATTGGATTTCGTCTGGGACCAGTCCCTAGACAGTGACTAAATCATCTAGAAAGTTTCATTTCATTGGTTCACTACCAGCCACAGATCGGCACTAATAAAAAAAAGAAAAAAGATTTTAGGACTTTTTTGTATGCATAAATACTAACTGAATACAAAAGAATTCATATCATAGGTGGTTAAAAATAAAGATAAACGTGAATATAAAAAATTTAATCATCAAAGAATCTTTCCCTTTCCTTTTATGGAACCGAAATAAAGGCACGATGAGAAATTAATATCCTCTTCCTCCGAAAAAATAGAAAATTGAACTAGATTTTTCATGATTTTACTGAAAAACATTTCAAATGGGAGGGGGTCAGTATGGGCTTTCTTTTCCTTGAAAGGAAAAATTGTTTTCCATGGAACTATTTACAAGAGAATTTGAGAACGAAGTTAAAACCTTATTTGGATTGAGTTGAAACATGAAACCCGAAGCTCCACCAAAAATCGCAGCACACTTTTTTTACAGAATTTCAAATCATAAAATATAATAGAGGATTTTATCAAAAAAATCACCTTAGATGCCAACTATATTAAAAAAGGCCCTTTTTAGCTTTCCTTGCAAGGAAGCAGTCCTATTTCACACAAACAAAAAAGGGAAAAACTAAGAGGACCTCTTTTGTGTAGTCTGCATCTAAAATGGCCCCAATCAGTCAAGAGTTGAGTTATTATCACAGAAAGTGCACGTGAAAAGAAAGGATTTCATAAAAATAAAAGAAAAGGACCCCAATCTCCATAGATATTATGTGTGGTTAGCCATTAAATGCTACAATATCATTACTCAAAACAATAGATGGGGACAGAAAGTTATTTTCTGTATTTTTGTCCATTTGACAGAAGTGGCAATTCCATTTCCTGGCCTAACAAACCAACCACACAATAAACCTAAATCCCAACCCTGGGCTAACATTTCCAACCCAGCTATCAAATGGCCTCTGTACAAGAGGCCAACTTTTCAACAACTAATCCTATCCTAACCCTAATCCAATCGAATTTAAATTATCATTATTATTAAATTATAAATTCAATTATATTGAAATCGGCTACATGAATTATATTTCCCGTTCTAATTTGAGCTCGAACCCAAGTTTCGAATTTGGTTGGAGCGTGGGCTACAGTTCCAAGTTCCGAATTTGCCTGTGAATGCTAATATTCGGGTTGGGGGCTTGGGGCTGGGCCCTTCCACGGTCGAAAGAGGAAGGCGGTAAAACTACACAACACACAATCTGTCTACTTATCTGCACTGGGGGCTTGTTTTTCCAAGGTGCTGTGGAGGTTCTGTTGTCTGGACTCTGGAGACAGACGTCGTTCTTCTGACATTGAACAAGGAAGAGAATCAGAATGCCTTTGCATTTCTACTTGATAAAGTAAGAGAGAAGAAGAAGAAGAGAGAGGAAGAGGAGGAGGAGAGATGGATGTGGATGAGATAGCTGTAGTTCTGTCTCGAGCCTCGCAGCTTCGATCGAAAATCAACAACTGCATCGACAAAGCAACGCAGAGAAAGAATTCCGAAGATGAAAACTCTCATCATCTTCTAGAGGAAGCGGAAGACGAGGATGATGAAGCCGAGAGTCTTTTGAACATCCGAGACGCCCTAGAATCTCTCGAGGAGCAGCTCGGATCCCTCCAGGTTAGTTGCTTTTTTTTTTTTTTTTTTTTTTCGGATTTGGGTTTTCTCTTTTCTTCCCTCTTCCCTCTTTTGGAGGTCAGATTTCAATGAAAGTTGTAATCTTTTTTTTTTTTATTATGTTGTAGTGTTTCTACTTTATTTCCATTTTGTGGAATTAGGGTTTTGATGAAAACCCTCCAAAACCCTATCTTTTGCGATTAATTGGAGAGACATGGGTCTATAGTCTATACATGTGTCTGTTTGTGTTGCTTCTGTTGCTGGATAATTTTTGTGGACAAGGACTTATATGAATTGTAGGAGTGAGGGAGCTCTGCTTGGAATCACTTATTTAGGGATTGGAGAATGATTTGCATTATATGATGATTTGTGTGAAATGATCCAAATGACTTTGGGGAGAGTAGTTGCTCTCCAAATCGTTTATGACTGTTTTCCCCCCTCCTGTTTTAAAAATCACATATACCTTTATTGAGTGTTTCCAAAAAAAATAAAATACAAGTGCTTGAAAATCAAGATAAGGAGATCCTTGGGTCCATCAAAGTGATTGATGATCAAGGCCGAGAGTGCCATCCAAGAGAAGAGCATTTTAAAATGCAAAGAAATGAATTGGTAGTAAAAAATGTAGGGATAAGTGAATGGAGAAAACCTAAATACGGATTCCTTCCATAGAACCCTCCACGCATGAGATGAGTATGATCATCAAATTGAGGAACTATTTTAGCTATATGCAATTTATACAAGGCTTTTCTCATCCGACCATCGGCCATATAGGTGGCTGCTATTGGACTTAATCGCTTCCCTCGACAAATAGCTGAGTGGAAAGGGGCCAACTGATGGAGATTAATCTTATATTGAGGAAGATATGGGGCCTTTGCAATTTGATGTCTGTGTCATTTGCATATGTTTCATGTAGCACAAATGAATCTGCCGACATTTTGGCAAAGCACAGGGCATATAAAGAGAGATTTCATGCATGGTCTCTTGAGAAAACTATTACAAGGGAATGCTTATTATTATTACTTTTTAAGTCAAGAAAAAAAAAAAAAAAAGGAGGTTGGAGAGGGAAGGAAGAAGGAATTGTGGGTGGGTGCAGAGGCGCTGGTGGTTTTGTGGTTTGGTTTGTTTAGGTGTGGTAATGACTTTCCGGTTGATACAGTATAATATTATTGTTACACTTTGTAACCTTTGTCTTTAAATACATTTACCTATAAAAGTGAGTAAAGGGGAAGACCTAAATGCCTTTTGATGCAGGAGTCTAGGAGTACAATTTGGTCTTCTACATGAGCGTACTCAAACCAAGGTGTGTGTGTGTGGTGGTTTTTGGTGGGGGGCTAATGATTTCATACCATCACCTGACACCAATGTATAAAGGGAAAGTCATCTTTCAAATAAATGAAGTTATGAATTATTATTTCCTGGTCCTGTGGTATCTCTGATACAAAAGTTTTCTTATGAAACAAGGGAGAATTTCCTTTTACAACTGGTCGATAACCTTTAGACTAGTTTCCTAATGAAAATATTACTAAATCTTTTCAAAGACTTGGGATTTCTTTTACCTTTCTAAACATAGAATAATAACTTGGACTTTTGACACCAACAACTTGATGACATGTGCTCCTAACTGATAAAAGTAATAGGAGAACACCAAAATATGAGCATAATACTTCACTAGATTGAGAGTTCAGCAAGTACTAAGCCAATAGGGGCATGTCACGATGCATCAAAGTGGGGCCCATGTGGATCATGGGCCTCGTTGGATCCTTCAAAGCTTGAATGCGTCATATCTCTTACTTAATTCACTTATTAAAACCTCAGCAAACAAAAGAAATCTTCTACATACCAGTTCATGATTTCTACAAAGATAGAAGTAGTGTACCTTATTAGCATCACTTCTACTGTATGATAAGTTTATGTTGCTTACCCACCTCACAGAAATGAAATCTTGAAACATTTGACTTGTCATGTTTCATTTCATGATATAAATGAGCCTTTTTAGAGGAACGGTTGATGATAATGGAGTTGGTATCTCACTGTGCGGCAGCCTGAGCACCAGAGGGCCTAAAAAAAACTTGTGGCAGAATCTTATGCTTAAATATGCTGAAGATGCATGCCAAAAATAGTTAGAAATAACACTCTCTCTCTCTCTCTCTCTGTGCGCGCGCGCATAAACACAAGCATGTGTGCACACATGATTCCAAGAACTACTATTTTGTCAAAGGGATTTGACTCTGATACTTGGCTGGAGGTCTGAGGACAAGATCTTAATCAGTGGACCCCAGATGAACTGAACCTTAATAATTTGTCCAACTATTTTGCTTCGTTCACCTGCTTTGCCGTTTTAGACTGTCAATCTTTAAGGCAGGCAAAGTTCTAGTCTATGGTCTACTGTACTATCCTCTGGAATCCTCCAATGTAATGCATGGGTCTGCATCTGTATTCTGTACAACCAGTTGGAGTTGGAGGAGTTGTCCATGGTCTACTGTGCTATCCTCTGGAACATTCGGGTCCTTCATGTAAATTTCTAAATAGATATTTGTACTTAAAACTATGGTTATCAGGTCGTCCACCTGGAAAATGTTTGTGTGTGCGATGTAAGATTTTGTGTTTTCTCATGTAACTTATATTTAGAAGATGCATACATTTTGAAATTAACTAAAAGAATTCTCATGTGTTTCTTTTTATTGGTGATATTTTATTTATAGAGACCACAAGTGTCTCTATTATCTGTTTTTATATCTGCTCTGCTGAATTTTTTTTCTTAATTGCTCGATGGTTTCCATTTCTAGATTCAGGTAAAAATAATATTCTTAAATTAAAGCTCTTGTACTGGCAAAAGGTGTATTTTAACCATGGCAGCTGGATTGCTTTTGAGGACTTGACTTGATGTTGTGTCTTGTCTTCTTATTGGTTTGAGTTTCTGTTTCTTCTAAGAACACGGTGAACTACTTATGTATACTTTCTGATGATTCCTTACTGCTGTTTAGGTTCTACAGCAACAACAAAGATATGAGAGAGAAGCAACCCTGGCTGAGATTGATCGCAGCCGCAGGGTCTTACTTAAGAAACTGAAGGAGTACAAAGGGGAGGACTTAGAAGTGATACGTGAAGCTACAGTGTTTGCCGGTGAGACAGTTGAGCATGGTGATGATCTTCTTCTTCCTCCATATCCAAGCCGACTTCCAGACTCTATAATCTTGGATGACAACTATCATTCACATTTAGTTTCCACTCGTAACAAATCTGCTTGGAATGGGATGGGGGGTGATGCAAAGCATGAAAACAGGGAAAACATGGTTAAATCAGAAAAGCAGCAAATTCAAGCTTCTGGGAAGAACTCTCGTCCCACTGGGATAAAACTCTTCTTGGGTATGGCGGCCAAGACTGTTTTCACGCTTGTTAGTGTGATATCTGTTTTAAGCTTAGCTGGTTTTGAGCCAAAGCTCCGGAAAAGAAGCAACCAGTTCAAGGTTCTGGATCTGTTTCACAAGCCTGTGATTGAAGAGGAAGGGGGTACCATACAATGCCCTCCTGGGAAAGTCCTAGTAATTGAAGATGGAAAGCCTCGATGCCTAGTGAAAGAACGAGTGGAAATTCCTTTCGAGCCTGTCGTCACATCACCGGATATCAGTTACGGATTCGGTTGAGGATGTGTAATCCTGACCTTGGGTGCTGTAAATGATCTTTTCTACGAATTGTTTTAGTGGTTTTGTTTCTTTATCTTTTTTATTTATTTCCATCATTTTACACTTTTGAAGCCCTAAAGGCAGACCATTGTGTGATCTTGTGATTCCAAAGTAGGCTTTTGTCCATCCATTCATATCTTGTATTTATTCTAATTCTATTTAGCAAGTTCAGTCCTAAGCTCCCAGTTGACCCAGAGCCATTATTGTTAACTTCTCAAACCAGAAGTAGTATAGCTATTTCTCACCACATCCGGTAATTCAGGTATTGGGATGAGCCTTTTTTAACTCTGCAGTTGGTTTTGGGTGGACATTTCCAAACTTATTATGGTTCTTTTTTTTTTTTTTTTTTGTGGTGGTAAAATTATTATGGGTTGAGTGTTGGGTTGGAGGTTGGATCTATATTGCTGCCAGGGTGCCAAAATAACCTGAATCTGGCTTAACCAGACTCATTCCCTTTTGACCTGCCAACCCAATCCTGCCTCTGAAACTGATAGTTAGGGTTTGGGTTGACCATTCTTTTACTCTCTGGTTGGGTTTGAGTGGACATTTCGAACTTTGTTGGGTTGTTGTTACTTTGCCGATGGACGCCCAACTGTGCCCATTGCAACCCATTCCAAGTGTTGTCTTAGATGGATCGGGGATGAATGTACCTTTGAGATCATCAATTTTTTTGATAAAACCTTTGGCAGGAATAGTTATGTAATGTTTGGTAGCAAGCAAGCATTCTAGGCGGATTTGTGAAAGATAAAATGTATTCTCTCGGGCTTTCTGTTGTAAGTTTGGCTAGGGATGCAACAAGATCCAGATCCGGTCCATTTTGACCCAACTCGAGTACCTATACTCAGGACCCAAACCGACATACTTGCCCAATTCTAGTGGAACTATAACGCCACTTTTTTTTTATTTTAGTGTACTTACTATTAAACTGTCCGTAAAAAAAACCTAAAATCTGCCTCTGATTGTGAATTTGCAACCTGATTTATATAATTTTTGCCCATCTGGAGAGAAGTATCACTTCTAATCCAGTTTCTCCCTTATATTTAATAGATAGATGCCTCACTTCTAATTTTTGCTTATCATGTTTGTCATACCCTCTTACGTTCAAAATTCAAAATTCAAAATTAATAATTAAAAAACAAGGGAAAATTTCAAAAAAGGCCCTAAGTTTTAAGGTTATTTCAAAATAGGACATGAAAATCCAAAGTTTTCAAATCAGGCCCTAGGCTTTCCACAAAGTTTTCATTTAAGGACAACCGACCAAAAACCCCTCCCGCCGGTGACTTTTGTCCCAAAATCTTTTAAAAAGACCAAAATAACCCTCTGGGCTTTTAAACAGTTCCGTTTCTCTCTTCTTCTTTTTTTTCCTTCTTACTCCTCCCATCATCCTCCCTGCCCAACCTTCATTGGTGAGCACCATTTCAGCCCCATCATGAGAACTTCTTGCTTAAGAATTGATCCACACGTTTTTTTTTTGAAAGATAGCAAGATATTTAGGAACACATTTTGGCCAAGTTACTTTTTCTATTGGTACGTGAGCGAAGTCAAGATCATGTTTGATAATCGGAACAGATTGCAGGTTCTGTAATTATTTGAATGGTACGAAGAAGTTGATGATTTTGTTCTTTATGGTCATCGAAATTTAAATGACTCCAGATTGTGTTTTCGAAATCTTTAATTTACTGACGTTCTTGGTGCCACGTGCTGAAGGTGGTTCCGTCTTGTTGTAGTTGCCAAATCATGAAATGAATATGGTTTCAGATTCAATGTAAGAAGCAGGATGCAAGCAATCTCTTGCTTCGTAACATTCCTTCACGATGCGGAGGCCTGAAATGGAAGTAAGAAACACAAAGTAAGAATAATATCTATGAGTAGTTCGGCTTTCCTCTGTTGATTGTTTTAGCTGTGAACAAGAAATAGAGATAGAGCAGATTCGGGTGCCATATATAGGTGATGTTGCAATAATAACCCTTAATGGTGATAAGCATAAGTGTTCTTGGAAAAAGGCTGGAACTGTGAAGTGATGGGGAAACATTTGGAAAAAGTTTGTGAAAGTCCTAGTTTATAGATAAACACATATGACTAGTCCTGTTTCCATCATATGAAGATATGAAGGGGGCTAAGTTGGTTTATGTGGGTTAAAAATGGTTCTGTGAGTGGCTGGGTTAGGTTCTTTGAGTTGGCTGGGCTGATGAGTTGGATGGGTGGGCTAGTTGGTCGTAGATTGCCTACCGGTTTGTGAGACCGGTGGTCGATGTTTAGAGTGTGTTGTTTGGAGAATGAAAGTAGTTCATGTTTAGTTTGTAGGTTGGGCAGCGAGTGTTTGGCTAGGTGGATTGGCGCTGGTGCAGTATTGTGGGTTTTGTTGGAGTGGAGTTGATGGGGTTGTGCTGTGAAGTTTGTGTAATGTAGGTTGGTTGGTGATCGGTTAGGGAAATTCGTGGGTTGATGAAGCAGATTGCTGGTAGTAGATGAGGTTTGGTCTTGGGAAAGATGGAGTTGAAGATGAAATGAAATGGAGTTGAAGACAATGATGATGGAGGTTGCGTTGGTGAAGTGTTTGCAGCTTGAGATGGAGATGGGAAGGTGTGCCATAATGACGGTGAAGGTACAGGTGGTGTTGGTGGTAGTTGCAGGTTGTGCTTCGGCTCTGTGATGAGAGAATGGTTGGGGTGAGTGAATGATTGGTGATCTGGTTATGAAACGAGGGAGATGGGGTGATGGCTTTGTAGCTGGCGAGTTTGTGTGCATATGATGGGATCGATCTTGTGTTCGTGTTGGTAGGGCAGTTTCTGTGTGTGAAGCTCTGTCAACTGAAGTATCTTGGCGAAGATGTGTTCTTAAACATCTGGCTATCTTCCAAGGAAACAGGAAAAATGTGGATCAAATGTTAAGCAATACGTTATCATGATCATGACGGGGATGAAATGGTACTTGCAGATGAGGGTTGGGAAGGGACGGTGATTGAAGGAAGAATAAACAGGGAGAAAGTGTAGCAACTATCCTCTTTTGTTTTAAAAGCTCTAAGGGCGTTTTAGTATTTTAAAAAAAATTTGGGAAAAAAGTCACCGCCCGGGATGCCTTTTAGACCATTTGTCCTTAAATGAAAACTTTGTGGAAAGCCTAGGGCCTGATTTGAAAACTTTGGATTTTCATGTCCTATTTTGAAATAACCTTAAAACTTAGGGCCTTTTTTGAAATTTTCCCTAAAAAACAAAGACCATCTGTTGTTTTTTTTTTTTTTTTTTAAAGTGATAGGGTATCGGGGAGTTTATCTGGCGGCTTCCCTCTGTGCCGGAGTACCAGTCCAGCCCAAAGGATTTATAACCCATAGAGGAAAAAAATCAAAGAGGAGGAAACATGGAAGGAGGAGGAGGAAGAACAAGAGTCACATAAATGATAAAACCCATCTTAGTTGGGACTTGGGGTTTTTGAGTGGAGATTGCTGCAGCTGCTCTATTCTTGGGCCACAGGCCAGATGAAAGGTTTTCTTTGTATGGGTTTCCCGGGCAGCCTTGGAGGGACGACCCTCCATACCCTAAAGCTTGCTGCCGTCCCTTCTTCCTCCATCTTCTTCCGATCTTCCTTCCCACCACCACCACCAACGACCCTACTACTATCCCATCGCCTCTTCCCAAAGGCTAAGTCTCCCTCGCCCTTCCTTTTTCGAGCTCTCTCTTCAACACAAACCGCACTTCAAACCCCCTCAATCGCACCCCAAGAGGAAAAAGGTAAGCTCTTCTTTCTTTCTTTCTGTCTGTCTCTTATCTCTTCTTCAATCAAATCATCCATGTCATGTCTCTCTTATGCTTGCTTTTATTATATTGTTTAGGTGCGGTGTCAAAGCCTCAATGGAGAGCTGCCATAGATTTCAAATGGATTCGCGACAACAGAGATGCTGTTTCCTCCAACATCAAGAACCGCAATTCCAATGTGGATTTGGAGCTCGTACTCGACCTCTACGACAAGTCCTGCACTCTCCAGAAGGTTAGCCTTCTATTATCCTCTACTACTACTACAAGCTTGCTAGAAATAATGCTCTGCTCAGAGTGGTCAAACAAACATCGCTAATTTTCAGATGACAGGAAGTCGAAAGGCTTCGCGCCGAGAGAAATGCGGTCGCAAATAAGATGAAAGGAAAGCTGGAAACTTCTGAGCGTCAGGCACTCATAGAAGAAGGTATTCAGTGCATTTCATCCATATTATGTTTTCTAATTTTGTAGTCATGAGAATGAATTGCTTGGGGTTTTAAGGTTTTAAAACTTGGGTTCCCAATTCTGAGTTTTAAAACTGTGCTCAGATGTATGGTTTTTTTCTGCAGGGAAAAATCTGAAAGAAGGACTTGCTGCTTTAGAAGAAGAGTTGGTCCTGTTGACAGATAAGCTTCAAGAAGAAGCTCAGTGTATACCAAATATTACTCATCCAGATGTTCCAATAGGAGGGGAGGATTGCTCTGCATTGAGAAAGATGGTATTTTGAGTTCTCACTCTTTTATTGTCATCATTAATATGATGTAATTACTGTAGTAACTGTTATTTCGATGTTTACAGGCTTGGGTATTTTTATTTGATTTCCACTTCTTTCACCTGCTTAGGTTGGCAGTCCACGAGAGTTTAAATTCCCTGTTAAGGATCATGTTCAACTTGGGAAAGAACTGGATCTGCTCGATTTTGACGCAGCAGCAGAGGTAAACACTATTTGCTATATCTATTTCATATTTTCAGCTGTTTAGAAGCCAGCTTTTTTGTTCTTCATGCGTCAATCCTTTTGAAATATTCCTGTTTGTAGTTAATTTATTCAAACATTAGCACTGTTGGTATCTGGGTTAATTTTGATTTTAGTGTAAGGACGGGGATATGGTCAGTATGTTCTAACTGATGTATAACTTACAGAGGTGACTATAGCCAGTGCATGCTCAATAAAATACAGGACCAATTTTCCGGACACGAGTGATGGTAAAGCACTTGTGTTGTGTCCCAAAAAAATGTCTCACAGAAGGAATATTTAGTGTCCCATACTTTTTTTTTTTTTTTTGAATGGTTACTGTCATACTTTTGGGAAACCTTTCCACAAAAGGGTTTCGTAAACCTTCAAGTTCCGTTGTCCTTTCAGCCTTTCTGTGGATAAGAATGCACTGCTTTCTTACTTTATTATGTTTGTATTCATTATTGGTTTTCAGCCCAGTGCTGTGCTGCAAATTTGCTTCTATTGTGTACAATGTCATGTGTTTGTTGGTCTGTACAGGTCAGTGGTTCAAAATTCTGCTACCTTAAGAATGAGGCAGTTTTACTTGAAATGGGCCTTATCAACTGGGCACTTTCAGAAGTTATGAAGAGGGGTTTTACACCTTTAATCACTCCTGAGATAGTGAGATCATCAGTTGTTGAAAAATGTGGATTTCAACCTCGTGGACAGAATACCCAGGTTCGTCATGTTTTTGTAATTTTTTGTGTGAGTGGATTTTATGAGTTGGTCATTGAAATGTTTTGTAATTTTTTTGTGAGTGGATTTTATAAGTCGGTCATTGAATATTAATGTCATTATCAAATGCATATGTTATTTTGTCCATTGTGAGTTCTCGTGTTGGATATGGAGTTATTATATTTCGTCATGTTGTATGAGGTGGTGTTTCTTGGAGAGCCATTAGAGGATATAGTGGCAAGTTCGGCTGTGGTCCGTTTTCTAAATTAGGGCCAATTCTTTAGAGGCTAGTGAATATTGTACAGTCTCGTAGAAAGAAAGAAATGGGTGAACTTTTAATGAAAAGAGAAGGATTAACTATGGCATTGTTAGGATGAAGGTAGGGAAATGGATTTCGATGAGAAGGGCATTCTTGGTTTTTATGCCTATGGTCCACAAGGAGACAGAAGGTATGTGGACTCTCCTTCACAGTATGAAAGAGGGAGGGAGGGAGGGAGGGAGGCTGCTTCTTCATCTATGTTGAAGTTTAATGTTAATGGGGCTGCTATAGGCAAATGGGGCCGGGGCAGTAGAGACACCTTGTTTAATGAGTTTTGTGGTTCAACCGGGGTGATTTACAAATGAGGCAGAAGGTTGGGCTATTAAGGAAAATTTATGGATTGTTAGAGCTTCTTACTCAGGTTAGCTCATAGTGGAAAGTGATTATTCTAACTCTTATGAGTTGGTTTTTAAAGCAAGGGAACAATCTATGGAAGTGCACCTACATTTTGAACGAGATAAAATAGTTATGCAAATCTGTGAGGTCTGGTTCCTTCATTTTGTTCAGTACTAATTTATAGATCCTTTGGCTAAACAGCTAAACAAGGAATCAATAGAGACACTTTGTGCCTAGGCTCGTTATGATTTCTTTTTGCCAGCTTGTGGCTCTTACAGTGCTTGTGTCTTTCTTGTCATGTATATAGGCTTTTTTGTTGTAATGGAATTGTACCTATACACTTTGTTACCAATGAAGAAGTGGGTTGCATATGTAAGCCTGTGACGCTCTTACATTTTGTTCTATCATCTATGGTTTGATTAAATGTTTCTTTTAGAAAGTCTTTCTGTTTAGAGTTTAGACTTCAAAGTTCAAAGTCTAGCTGCATGCCTTCACACATAGGCTGTAGAGTTATCACCATTTTAACAAGCCATTCTGTGATTGGAACTGTAAGGACCTGTCAGTAGTGCCATTTCTTAGCACACATGATATCATTCAGAAAATAAATAAATGCCTCTGTAATGTAGGTTTAAGATGTACATGAGGCATTTTCTGGGGGCATTGAATTAAATTAAAACATACTGGCTTTTACGAGTAGCACTGGTAGCACATTTTTAAATATTGTTTCACATGAGGATTGATTTTTTATGAAGTCAGATGACTGCTAAAAATTTCATTATGTTTATGTTTCATTGAACAGGTGTATTCTATCGAAGGGAGTGATCAGTGCCTCATTGGAACTGCAGAGATCCCTGTGGGAGGCATTCATATGGGTTCTATTCTTTCCGATTCTGCCTTGCCTTTAAAGTATGTTGCTTACTCTCATTGCTTTCGTACAGAGGCTGGTGCAGCAGGCACTGCTACTAGGTAATTTAAATCTTGAGTTCTGAAGTGCTATCATGTCAAAAGTTTTAATATTATGCGCGCTGTGATCTTAAGTTCTTCAATCATTGTAGCTTCATGTCTGATATATGAAAGCAGCATCATCGCTATTTTCTCATATATATATATAGGGAGGTGGTTTTGTGAGAACATCTCTCACCTTATCATGAGATAGGGGTGGGGGCCCTCACATCCATTTGGATATGGATGTGAGGGCCCCCACCTTATCTCTCATATAAGGTGAGAGCATCTCTCATAGGAGCATCTCCCATATACTGTTTAAATTTTCATTATCTTATTAAAAAGTCACAAAGCACCTTAATGTGGATATGAATGCATTAGATGAAATGGTGTTGAAGGCTGTAGCCATTTTACTTTAGAATTTGTGACACTCTTTTACTGGTTTTGTTGGTGTAAGATGTGTGATCTTATAAATAATATGTTTCTCTGCCAGACTTTTAAGTGGCCTTTGTTTTCATTGGATTCTGTTTTATTGAAAGCATAATATATGTTTTACTTCCCGGCTATGAGAAACCATATTATCTCGTCAGATATACACGCACATCAAAAATGAAATTTAGATTAGCATAAAATATATGGCATAGTAATTATACAGTTCATTGATTCTGAACAGGGGGCTCTATCGAGTTCACCAGTTCAGCAAGGTAGAGATGTTCATCATTTGTCGGCCAGAGGACAGCAATATGTATCATGAGGAGCTGATTGGAATTGAGGAAGAACTATTCTCATCTCTTGGGCTTCATTTCAAGTAACTGATTTTTTTTCCTCTCGCTTTGTTGCCTTTTCAAGGTTCCCCTTTCTTGATATATGGTGCGTCTGCAGGACTCTGGATATGGCATCAGGGGATTTGGGTGCACCTGCATATCGGAAATTTGATGTGGAGGCATGGATGCCAGGTCTAGGGCGGTATGGTGAGGTATGTACTGGTGATTCCTTAAGAAATGCTGATCATGCTAGATAGCAACTGTACCAAGGTTCCCATGTTTGAATGATAAGGGATTTGCTTTTATTATCGAAAAAGTTTCTTTTATCAGCTTAGTTACTGAATTTTTTTATATTATTGAGTTTAAAAAATTATTTTACCTGATTGTCCTATTTGGAAAATGGCCTAATGTCCTAGGAAAGATAGTACAAGGTTTATGATGTTCCAAAGCATCTGCACAAAGAATTTAAGCAACTGCAAGTGGATGTCCATTACAAGTTCAGCAGACAGTAAGGTCCTAATCACAGTCTGCTGAACAATTGACTGAATCCTAGTCATAGGTTTTGCAGCCAGGGTGATATGCAGGTAGAGTCCTATCTAATGCATTTTAAACAAATGGAGTGAGGGTTGAGATGGAAGAGAATCAAAGGGTAGTAAAGATCCCTAAGTCCATTGCAGATCTTTCTTTTTTGATTGGTAACAATAAATTATATTGCAAAAAGAGAGACAATAGAACCAAAGGACCACCTGCTCATGGTAGAAAAGTCTTGTACCACAGCAAAAACCAGCTACAAACAAAAACCAAAATTACATCAAGGTACCAACCTGAGGATCAACCGTATCAACACCTTGCGCTTTGTGGACAAGTCTGCTAAATCATACGCTGACTGAATGACATGTTGAAAGCAATAATAGGATATTAAATGCATTTGTTACTATTAAGATCCCACTTCAGATCCTTTGAAAGTGTTACTATCAAATACATTTGTTATAACTGTTGCCAACGTCGATGCTAGTTGAGCGGGGTAAAAACTAGATGGGATTTTGATTTTTCTTTTTTCCTTGAAGAAAATCAACCCATTGCAATGGTGATTTTTCCATAGATCTGTGGATGAATGTTGGGCAGTTTCCAATTGATGTAAGATAGGTGTAGAATCCCCCAACATAGGCGCTTCCAAGCTCAGCACAATTTCCTTTTTATGGATTTAGAACTAGAAATCATTGTATCTCAAAGGGGCAGAGGATATGCATATTATTAAAGATGACTTTAAGAATACATACTAGAGTCGTCCACGTCCAAAGAAGAATTTTACACTTGGATTTCCTTTCTTTAATATGTTCATTGAACTTCCACTTGAAAAATAGAAAGACCGATTCTAAGGGAAATAATTTTTCCTATTTGGGAGGCTTGGGCATCTTACTGTACATAGTTGGGCTTGTTAGGCAGGCTGTGATGCTTGGGCTTGGGCCGGGGCCCAAGAAACCTGGGCCAGGCCCATGGGTTGTGCTACATCTGGCCCATCATCCCAAAGCCATTTCAGTGGCAACTCCTCTTGAGCTACTTCAGTTTTACCCAACGTAGTATCGCACTCACCAAGAGATGTTTTTACTCCCACATATCTACTAATTCTCCAAAATATGACCAACTGGAACCTGCTCTACTGTGCAGGTCGGAAGATATGTATTCGTTTCTTGTATTGACCATATATCATCATCTACAAAGATGAATTCCTTTTTTTTCTCTCTTTTTTATTTTGAATAGATTCTTTTCTTCCTTTTCATTTTCTATCAATTACACAAAATAGCAAGTTTGACATTGTTATGTTTATTTAAGAGTATAATAGATTTTGTTTCTTTAATCCTAGTAACCTCTTGTTTGCTGTGATGCACAGGCGTTTTTCTGTTATTATATACTATCTTTATCCCCGTTACCCTCAAAACTATAATACCTGAAAACTTGTACAAGCCCACGACCCTGTTAGTATATTAAAGAACTATGTGTTTTTCATCCCTTAGTAACCTGCATTTGTATCACAGATATCAAGTGCATCCAACTGTACAGACTACCAAAGTCGGAGGTTGGGTATTCGATACCGTCCATCACAAACTGATCCTTCATCAACCAGTTCTAAAAAGGGAAAGTCGAACATTGGGCCAACACAGTTTGTACATACGCTCAACGCCACTGCATGTGCTGTCCCACGCATGATTGTGTGCCTACTGGAGAATTTTCAGCAAGAAGATGGCTCTGTTATTGTTCCCGAGGCATTGAGACCTTTTATGGGTGGGCTGGATTGCATCTCCCCCAAGTCCAAATGATGGGGATGAATAGAATGCTATGATTTATACAGTAGTTGAGCATTTCCCAGAAAAGGTAAGAGAATTGCAGGCAAAAGATTTGATAATTCAGTTTTGGTGGTTGCAAGATTTGAAATTCCAAAGTGTATTTATTAGTTAATTAAATTCGACTATCTATAATTTTTTTTTAAGTTAATTAGAATTTCCTATCTATAATTTTTTTAATAAATACATAATAAGCTGAAATCTTTTTGGAGGCGCTGCATGTACTGGATTTGGATTTGTCTCATGTTTTACTACAATCATTAGATTCATCACGCGTAAAACATGTAATTGGTTCAATATTAGTTAGCCAATGCTAAATTATCATTGTTTATGTTCCATTCTAACATTTTTTTATCTTTGAGAAGTAAGAAAATTTAAAGAACTAAATGAAATAATGGGCTTGCTAAGTAGGATATACTAAACTGATACTCTAGAACGATCAGTGCAGTATCAGGTACTACTACAAGTATCGGATATGTTGAGCTTGTAAAAGGATCCGGATATTATAGGTTAGCACAATTTCCTCTATATGGATTCGGAGCTAGAAATCATTGTATCTCAAAGGGGGAGAGGATATGAAAATGGTTGAAGATAATTTTAAGAATACATACTAGAGTCGTTGACGTCTAAAGAAGGATTTTGCACATGGATTTCCTTTCTTTAATATGTTTATTGAACTTCCTCTTGAAAAATATAGAGACTAAAATATGAAAGATTTTAAGGGAAATAATATTACTTATTCCGGAGGCTTGGCCATGATTGTATATAGTTGGGCTTGTTAGGCAGGCTGTGATGCTTGGACTTGGGCCCAAGAAACCTGGGCCAGACCCATGGGTTGTGCTACATCTGGCCCATCATCCCAAAGGTTAGAGAATTGCGGGCAAAATATTTGATAATTCAGTTTTGGTGGTTGCAAAATTTGAAATGCCAAAGAGTATGTGTCAGTTAATTAAATTTGTCTATGTATAATTTTTTTCAAGTTAATTAAAATTTCTTTTCCACTTTTGAAACATTCATACATGCTATTAGTATAGATAGATCATAGATGCTACACTTCCCACCCTCTTATAATTACTACATTAAACTCTCCAAATATGCATATACTTGAACACTGCTACTGATCACATGCCAACATATATTGGGTGTGTACATTATTGGGGTCCATCTATAGATTCCTGGATTCAAATCCTAGGCCTATCCTACACATTAGCTAGTAGGAACACCATTGATCTTTCTTCATAACCAACCATTTTTACTTAAATGGTTTGACACTGAGCACCCTATTCTTTGGCTTAGAAGTCTACTGGGTGGGTGCCCACTGATTTCCGGCTTGGATCATGCACAAGTGATACACATTGGCACACTACTGTTTCTACTAGTAAGGGCTCTCTCCTTGATAATTTCCAGGAGGGAAGTAGAAGCATATAGTTAGGCTGGTAGCAGTGCTACCCTTGACACAACGGGCTTGAGCACACCCAAGCTCTGAAGTTGTGTTCCACACCACCTGAGTGTAGACCCCGCAGTGGTGGCCCGGCGCACACGAGTTCTTGGCATGGTTGTAGAACTGCCCCTCCTTCACCCACATATCGACCGCTTGGCGTGGGCTCATGTTGTACCCTCCCCCTCCCTGATTTGCCCCATACTTAGTGGAGCTCAAATCTGCAAATTGGCAGCTCTTCCTGTCCCTCTGGTATGAAACAAGCCGGCTCGCCTCCTTGGCTAGCTTCTGGCTCCACTTCAATAGACCCACATGGACGGTGGCTCTGGCCCTGTTATGCACTGCAAGGAACTCGTTGGGGGCCTTTGGCCAGTGAATTTGAGCTGTGGCTCGCTCTGGAAGGCCGCAGTGTGAGCCAAGGGCCGGGCTCATCAGCATGGCTAGTACTAGATATGCAAGTAAGGTGTTGGAATTGGGTGGTGGAAGGTGGACGAGGGATTCCATTTCTTGCAGTGAGTTGGATCATGGATGGAACTCGGAAGTTAGAACTTGAAAGGGTACGTTTAAAGGTAGGAGGGGTGGTCTTATTTATAGACATCAAGTGCAATAAATGTTGTTGTTATTCTGAAAATATTTGATGTTTTAAGCACTAGTACTGTTCTGTGAATTTATTTTTCTTTTTGACAATACTTTCAAATAGAACCTTAAAAAACCTTGAAAATTGTGAACATGTTCTAGTAACACTAAAAAAAAAAACAAAATAAATAAATAAATAAATCCGAAGTTTCTAGTGTGCTGCACTACATGGTCATGGGCCTCTATATATGATGGGAGATGTTGGGCATATTTATTCAAAGTGTCGTGACATGTTGGGTGCATTGCCTGATTTCACCCATTAAATGACTAACCATACGTTCTCTAGATTTAGCATTCGACTTCAAGTCAAGTGGACTTCAATATTTGCTCAGAGAGTGGCATTAAAGAGGGTGGCATGTAACTTGTAAATGTGGGTTTGGGTAATTTAGTTAAAGCTCAAGAGTTTGTACATCAGTGCATGTGGTAACATTGAAACGGTTGGTGAATGTCACTTAGCCACATGGATTGCTTTTTCTTTTTTCTTTTGAAAAGCCACATGGATTGTTTCTCCAGCCATTGGCCCACCATTACCATAATAAAACCATTAGAGAGAGATTTCGACTTTGTTGACAAATCTTTTTGATATATTAATCCTTCTTGGATGTCGGCATGATGCACCCGCAGTCATTTTCAAAAATATCAACTTACAGTGTTAATTGGCTGGCTCCATGTTTAATTATGAACAATGCCTAAGGATATTTTCTTTAGGATTGTTAAGATAGTCTTTATACTGATTTGATGTTTAAACTTGAAACAATTTGGTTTGAAATTAGTTTATCTTATCTTAGGTAGATTTCATTTGTATCTACAAAAAGGAGGCCTCTCTTTATAAAGCAGAACTAGAAGGCAAAGTCGCTGCATTGCGCTTCAATGCAACACCCTGAAAAACAGCTCAAGTGGAGCCTACCTTTAGAAAATTAAAACCATTGATACACCTCTAACATCCTTTGTGTTGACGAACATTTAAAATATTGCTCCAATCAGAGAGATGACCACTCGTTAGATTCACTCCATCTTGAGCACATACTTCTTTAAATCCAGTGATCAATTTATCGGTTGGCCCATTGAACTTGATTTTTAGCATTGGATAAGTAAATATGATAGGTGTTAGTAGGGTTGTCAATCGTGTCGTGTTAACGAATTTGGATTGCAGGTTAATAAAGTCGTGTTACAATGACCTCAACCCATACATGACCCATTAAATAAACGGGGTCCAAAAATCAAATACGAATACGACCCATTTATTTAATGGGTCACACAATATGACCCGTTAACCCGTTAAATAATTTTGTTCATTTTGTACCAAGTCAATTAACACACACACACACACACTCTTTTGCTAATGAAAGGAGAGCGAATGAGTTAGAAAATAAACTTTTATACGCATGGGTTTTAGGGTTTTACTTCAACATTTTCAAACTCACTAAAATACCTATCGTGTATTTTATAATTCATGTTATTTATCATTTGACGGGTTGTATTGGGTTGTTAATGAGTTACAGATTTTACTCGTTAACAACCCGCTAATTTAACGGGTTATCGGATTCGACCCATTAACAACACGAACTCGTTAAGAGGCCACCCAAACTCATTAATATTATGTAGCTTCGTGCCATGTTAACGGATTGCGTCGCATTTTGATAGGCCTATGTATTAGGTTCCATCAGGAGTACCCATTTTCAAGTGGTGGTCTCCACTCGAGCCTTTAATAAGTTTGCTGCAACTAGAACTCATTAATGCAGCAATGCTGCATTGTGGTTCTGCCTCTCTTTATAATGCATTCAAAGATGCTATCAATACACGATCAAAAAAAGCAAAAAAGTTTTCTCCGTGAGGTTATCCCGGATCTCTCCTTATCTTTACCATAAAAAAGCGCTGGAAAGTGACATTTTCAATTTGTTAAAGTGATATGTCTAACAGTTAAATATTTAGGGTCCAGTTTGTGCAACAGAGGAATCTGCGGTAGTGCATAAAATCGTTTTGATAATATGTGTAACCCTTTAAAATATATTAAAGCCAAGCATTTTGGCTTTAATTCTGACCGATAGTTTTATTTTTGACTCACAATTATCCATTTTTATGCAAATGTTTCACATTTCCCACTACTTATAACATGCAACTACCCACTTATATATTTTTCTCATCAAATAATGTATGATTATTTATTTTGTAATACATGAAGATACATTGCTGAGCACGGGTTATCATGCTAGTAATCTATTAGTTTGGTGCGAAGCATTCTATTATAGAAAAAAAAACACACTTAAGTACTAGTGTGCAGCCGTGTGCGTGCATTCACTATTAATCATAGTTTCTATCATATAATCAATCGTATGGTGGGTCCCTATCATTTTGAATGGAAACTTGAGGATCTACATATAAAGAGGGTGGTATTCATATTGACCAGTTTCAATTATCTACGTAGGCCACATGATGAAGTTTTAGAAATTTATTATACACTTCATGTGTACTAGCTGCCATAGAGGATCCAGACTTCTTTCAACGATATCATGACATGTCGGTGCATTGCTTGATTATTTTCCCATTAAATGAGTAACCTTTCTCTATATTTAGCACTTGAATTCAAGTGGACAATAGTTTTTGCTTAGAGAGTGGCATAAAAGAAGGTGACATGTGATGTGCTCATGACTCATGAGGGTAGGGTAATTTTGTTAAAGCTCAAGACTCATGACTATAGAGTCTATGCATGTGCGATCCCATTTAATTGAAATGGTTGGTGAATGGTCCACATGGACTGCTTCTCCAGCCATTCGACCTCTACTTCGGAAAGGCTTCGACCTCAAACTACCTCTTTTGTGATTTGTTGAGCATTGTTTTATTGATATATAACCCCTCCCTCTTGAATGGTTCACTAGTTTCACAAATTATCTACGGCATTAGAATACATAGGATGGTTAGAAGTGAATGTTAAAGGTGAATCTTCAACAATATTATTTTTTAGGGCATGTCTGCTTGCATTATAATACATAGGAATTAAATATATATTGAATTTATATCATAAGTAGTTAAAAATAAAGGCAAAATGTGAATTTTTAAAAATGAGCATCAAATAACCTATCTTTTTAGGCAAATAGAATTAAAAGAAGATGGAAAATGAGGAAATGAATAAATCAGCCATCATTATCCTATTAGTTTATTTCTCATCATAGAGAGGTATGGGCAAAGTCGGGTATTTTTTCCCTAAAATCCACTATATTATTTGATGCCCATTTTTTGGAATTTGCTTTTGATCTTTGTTTGTAGGGTGGAATAAAGTAAAATAAAATTGAGTATCAAATCAAGAAGGAAAAAAAAAAAAAGGAGAGGGAATGGAGGGAGTAAAAGGACCATTTTTCAATCATTTAGTGCATTTTTAGAGCATCTTTTTTTCCATTTTGTGCAACTAAATTTAGCTTTTATGTCTTTTGTACTTTTACAACCAACTCCCTCCATTATCTTTTTAGTTAATTTGACACTATTTCATTTTATTTTACTCTACCCTACATACAAACAATAAATAATAAAATAAAAAAAGATGCTATTTGATACGCAATTTTGGATATTCACCTTTGATCTTCATTTTTAACCATCATTTGTATTATATTCATATGTATTTTAATGCAAACACCCTTCTTTTAATTGGTTATTGATTTCGAGGGACCCATCTTTAGAATATTTATTGGGAACTGCATTGTCTTGATTCTCCTTTGTATTATACTACTACTATTTTCTTTTAAATATCCAATTAAAACATTGTTTCAAGTAAACCATTGTTTAGATTGTTTACTCTTTGACACATGGGTTCAGGCTTGTTCCCATTGGCGCCACTAACAAACATGCAGGCTGAGGATATTACAAATGGTCCGCTCCAAGTTGCAACAATATGCACCTAAATCAGCTCAATTAAAAGATTCATTCTTTTTTTCAAAAAGCTGGTAACCTAGATAGAAACAGATCTAAATTTTTGTTCAAATAAATCATACAAACATGTAGGACTACTGGAGAACTTTCAGCAAGAAGATGGCTCTGATATTGTTCTTGAACCATTGAGACTTTTCTGGGTGGGCTGGAATCATCTTCCCCAAGTGCAAATGATGGGGGATGAAAAATATTCTATGATTTTTAACAAGCATCTCCCATAAAAAAAAAAAAAAAGGATACAAAATAAGTAAAAAGAGATTTGATAATTCAATTCTGATTGTTGGAATGTGTAGGTCGATTAAAATTAAGATGAATTGGTAGGGGATATTAATCACTTGCAACCCCATGCAATGCTACACTGCAAATCTGATGCCTATATGTATTGGATTTCGATTCTGGCGAGAAAATTGTCTTGTATTATGTGGTGACTGATCTTCATATGTATTATCTAGGTCGATTAAAATTATGTTAGTTTATCGATGTTTTATTTTCATCGATACTTAGAGCCTCTGTATTTACAATAATTTACAGAAGTCCTATCTAGAGAATTAATCTCATATTCTCCAACAACTATTCCCTGAGGTGGAATTCCTAAATCCTCCTCTGGTGTGGAGCATCTAGAGATTCCAACAAAATGCAAAGTTGTTGGAATTTTAACCGAAAATAAAAAGCATTTGCAAATGTCACATGGACAAGCTATCACATCTTATCCATGAATTCCCAACATACCAAATTCTACTAAAAAATTCTAGTAAAAGAATTCGGCCCAACGACCGGGTGAATTGGCTGGGCGTATTGATCACATGTTACCCCAAATCTAATGTCTGAAGCATGTACTGCACTTTTATATAAATCAGTCCAACACTGGGAACCTCCTCTGCTTGCATGTATTAGATTTAGATTTTAAAATGGATTCTACTAATATCATTAGATTGATCCTGTGTAATACATGGAATTAATTAAGCATCAGACTTGCCAAAACAGACCCATACAGCATACTACAATTATTTGGAGCAACTGATACCACTAAATCGAACATCCTCTCCACCTTCTCTTCCATATTTGAAACATTACACTCCACCCTCTGGTACCAACTCAAACTCCAAATAATTGTAGAGGGGGGGGGGGGGGGGACGTTTACATTGAATGTGGATCGTTAATCTTTCTTCATAATAACCATTTTTTATTTCAATGTTTTGACACTAGGCCAGCTATTCATTGGGTCAGAAATCTACTCAAGTATGCTCCCACTGATTTTTGGCTTGGACCATGCACGAGTGAGACATTGGCACATTACTGCCGGCTGCTGCTGCTAGTAAGGGCTTTCTCCTTCCACATTTCCAGGTGGGAAATAGAAGCAGATAGCTAAGCTAGTGGCCCCCTTGACACAACTGGCTTGAGCACACCCAACCTCTAAAGTCCTCTTCCACACCACCTGAGTGTAGACACTGCAGTCGTGGGTTTTGCGCACACAAGTTCTTGGTGTGGTTGTAGAACTGCATCTGGCTCACCCACAGATCCACCGCTTGTCGTGGGCTCATCGAGTCGCTTCCTCGAGCCTGGTTTGCCCCATACTCACTGGAGCTCAGGTTAGCAAATTGGCAGATCCTTTTGTCTCTTTGGTATGTAACAAGCTGGCTGGCCTCCTTGGCTAGCTTCTGGCTCCACTTCAATGGGCCCAAATGGACAGTGGCCCTGGCTCGGTTTTGCCCCAAGAGGAACTCTTGGGTTGCAATTGGCCCGCGAAATTGAACCATGGCTCGCTGTAGAAGGCGGTGGCGTGAGCCAATAGCTGAGCCGACCAACATGGCTAGAACTAGACCAGCCAATAAGGGGTTGGGACGGGATGGTCTAATTTGGAGGGCTCCCATTTCATAGAGGGGTTTGGACGGAACTTGGAAATTGAAGGGATGCACTTGAACGTAGGAAGGGGGACTTATTTATAGACATCTGTGGCTCATGAGGAGGGGATTGGAAATGGAAAGGTGCTGCTTTGGCTGTAATGGTCAAGTGGCGTTTTTTTTCATCTTTTAATATAACAAAGTCTCTCTCTCTCTCTCTCTCTCTCTCTCTCTCTCTCTCACACAGAGAAATCCTTTGACTACACTAGAGGCAAGTAACGAGAAAGACATGGAAATAAATGAATATGTACACATATTGTGCTACATAGATAAAAAAGTCACATCAACTGTCAGAAATCTTGTCCTTGTTCTGAAAGTACTTTGATATTTAAAGCGTTTTTTATGCTATGATCCGAACTTATTTTTCTAGTTTACAAAATCATTTGTTTTTTTTGGAGGAACCTTAAAAAATTGGGGACAATCTCCTAATTTTACTCCGAAAAAAAATCTTCCCCTGTGTCAGTGTTCTGTGTGGGTGAACCCCACATGGCCACTGTTTAAGGTAAGGTCTTCCACATGAGAAGTTTGGTACAATCAAAAGGTCGTGACATACTGACATGTGGGTGCATTGCTTAACTTTCGCCTTCAAACGAGTAACCCTTCCCTAGATTTAAGGGCTTAGCAAACTCTAATATTTACTTAGAGAGAGGAGCGACAAAGAAGGGGACATGTGATGTCTTTATGAGGGCTTGTGTAATTTAATTAAGACTCTGTGACACCATTTAATTAAAACTGTTATGATGCATGTAGCCACATGGATTGGATTGGGCCCTCTTTTGGTGAATCACTAAATCCAACCAACTCAAGGCACATGCACTCAGCACTCTCCTCCTTCTCCCCATCCAAATGAATAGACACATCCAAAATTCACTGCAATTAGAATAGGGCCACTAGGCCCCTTCTTTGAATTGATTACATGAGACACACCATGTGGTTTCCATGTGATTGTACCAATGTTGGTTTCTAATTTGCTTAAGCAAAGTTTAATGTTGCCTACACAGTCATAAACATGAGAGGTGGAGGCTTGGTTCATGAATGGTTCCCAATTACCAGTATTGTTAAAGAGATGCAAAAATGGCTGAGCTTGAGCTCCAAAAAAAACAAGCCTCAAGTTTTGCGCATTTATAGTTAAGCTTATATAGCAAAAAGGAAGTCAAATCTTCCGTTAGGTCTCTCAAGGTCAAATGCGAGTGATAATTAATTCAAGTTTTAGTTCGAGCCTGGTCAAGTTACCCTTAGCTTGGTAGCCTTGGTTTCGCTTGTTTACATCCCTGGCATATAGCATTGTCAAATTGTAATGCACAATGGGAGAATGGAGAACAAAGCAAGAGACACCCGATCGGACCCTGCCTTAAGGCTAGGACTCGCCTACAGTAGAGCCTACGCTGCTCCCGCGATAGGCGGGGCTGGACCTCATCGTGGCCTCTGGTGAGGTAAGGGAGAACTAGGGTGAAATGAAGAGCTTTGGGTGCGGAAAGGTGGCATTATCTTTGAACAACCAGGTGAGAATTGACGCATTTTACCATGGGAATAAGACACCGTTCTCCAACTAAGATCTTCGAGACTGTTTCATCATTAATTGCAGGAATCCTATGTATGCCTTGGGCAATGGCATCTCACTGCCCACCATGGCATGGCATGCAACAATCTTACTAAGTTACCTTGCAGTCCTCCACATCACAATCATCTCACTCACTTGCGCTCATGCTTGCGGATCCACATGCTACTGTTTGTCTCTGCAACCATAAAAGTTGTAGCCTACAGCAGCAAAAGAGGCCAAACAAATGTTGCTCTCATCCCTAATGCACCAAAAGCTATTAGGCCTCAATTGACAACCGACATCGCCCAAGCAGCTGACATTGCGGAGAGCCCAGGGCCAGGAGTGTTTTTCGGTGCCAAGGGTCGTACACCTTAGCACCATATAGTACGGTTTGGATGTCTACAACCTGGATTCCCCATCTAAACCAGGAAATAGTGTTGTAGTCAATCCACATTCACCAATACCAATACAGTATTGATTTAAAACATGTAGCAAAGGTTGATTGGCTAAAATAGTATTTCCCTGTTTCAATGACTGCCCACCAGGAATTCGAGAACTCGATCCACCTACCATTCCATGACTGCCCACCAGGGCAAAGAAGCCCCACATCCTTCATGTTCCTCCAATGCCACAAGCAGCTCATTGGTGTTTATGCCACTTACCGTTCATTTATGCCGATCCACATGGCACATGCCGCCGTGGCCGCTGTAACTAGTTTGAACTTGAAGGAATTTCTGACAGAATTTCTCTCTATGTTTGGGGATTTTTCATAGGGATATCAGTTGATGTTTTGCAGAGAATTTGAAATGTCATTTTTGGCCTTTTCAATCTGTCCAAATTCTATTTGGATTTCTCAATTTCTCTGACGTAATTGCACCTTGAGAATGATAATTTGGAGAATTTGAAAGGCTAAATTCATATTTCAAAAGATTAGTTTTCAAATTTTCAACATCAATCAAGAAACTCTAGTGACTTACGTTATTAGCAAAATTTCCTCTAAACTAATGGCTGTTGAGGGCATTTTTTGTGTCACTTGGACGTTTTCTTTTCCGCGAAAGTTTTCTTTTTCTCAAACACCCCTTGTGGGAAACACTTCAATTACGCATTGGAAAACTTCAGTGAGGAATCATGAAAGATTCCACGCCTTCCCTCATGAAATGTGTTTGCTACAAAAGCTAAAAAATGTTTTTATGCATGGGAAAATATTCCGTTTTTCTACGGTATTTACATGGTAAGGCTATTGCACAAACTTGCCCTAAATGTTTTCACCAATTACACCAAGGAACGCCATACAAATGTTTCAGCTATGCAACAAAAGTATCCGAAAATGAGATAATTAAAAGCAGCACTTTTCCCTTTCCCCTTTTATATTAAAAGAAGATTCTAAAAAAAAAGTATAAAACTTTTGCCTCATTTTCAATGAAGATTTGCATATTTGAAAAAATACAATTTTTTTCCACGATTCTTTCAATCAAGTGCCAATTTTTTTCCACAAAAGGGTTATACCGCTGTCCTTCCTATGATTGCTCATTTTGATTTTGATGATCATAACTATTTAATGAACCTAGTTTTTTAGTTCTTCCAAATCCCCCTTTTTAACCATGGGTGCAGAAAGATAGTTGAAGTGGGCCCCGTTAGGTCATTTGGGTTAAACTTGGTCATTTCTCTTAAATGATTTATTAAATAGATGACTTAATTGAAAGAATTGTAAAAACCTTTTATACGTTTTTTGAATATTCAAATCTTCATTTACTTCTTTGAAAATGAGCAAAAAGTCTCATCCTGTGCTGAAATCTTTCCTATATTAAATGTTAGGGATAATTACCTTACGGACAGTCATAAACCTGACAATAGCCCCAGAACAGCCCAAATATACATATTTACCACAAAGCTGTTCTATCCATAGGATATCGCAGTCTGCGATAGCCTAGGAATGTAAGATATCCCATAATTAGAAGCAGAAAGACTTGATTTGTTCGTTTTTTTCTTGACTGTGGGACCATCAAATCACCATCCAAACCGTTGGATAACCGTATGAGTGTAAGAATTAAAATCGCACCAAATTCGAACAGTTGATCTCTCACGGTTATCGACAAATTTGCAAAAAAATCACGTTGTTTTGCAAATTATAAGAAGAAATTATAAGCCACGTTTTTTTTATCAAGAAACTTGCAAAACTAAAAAAAAACGTGGCTTATAATTTCTTCTTATAATTTGTAAAATAATGTGACTTTTTTGCAAATTTGTCGATAACAGTGATAGATCAACGGTTCAAATTTGGTACGATATTAGTTCTTACACTGATACAGCTATCCAACGGTTTGGATGGTGGTTTGGTGGTCCTATAGTCAAGAAAAGAAGAATAAATACACAAACTATTCAAGTGATTGTGGGGCTTGCGATATCCTATGGGGATCGAACAACTCTGCAATAAATATGTATTTTTGGACTGCTTTTAGGTTATTTTCAGGTTTATGAGTATCCGTAAGGTAATTCATTCGAAATATTAATATGAACGGTTTATTTTCAACGATTCCTCCAAGTGAGTTTCTTTGCCTCTACGTACTTGTTCTTCCTTATTAAAAGAGAAGATATTATTGAACATAGAACATCATTAAAAGATACCTCCAAGTTAGTTCCTTTGCCTCTACGTACTTGTTCTTCCTTATTAAAAGAGAAGATATTATCGAACATAGAACATCATTGAAAGATACTAAATAATATCTTTCGTCAACAAAAACAAGGGCCTTGTCACTTATCATTCGGATCTCATTGTTGTCAATGCCAAATAAATACTTATTCTTAAAGAAGGCGGCTACACAACTCCCTACCTAGTACCTTCTCTTTGGAAATGACAACTTCTTGAGTCTGTATGACCAATTGTGGCAGTAAGTGATGCAAAGGTTTAGATGGCGCCAGTTAGATGCATTTGAAATTTCAGACTCATCCAATTGACCCCAACTCTCAACTTTTATAGGTCCACAAGGTACAACAGCCATAAACTATGCAAACATATATATTCTGAAAAGTCCAACAGAGTCTATTGTCTGGATTAATGTTATTTTTGGAGGGTGCCAATTCAAGAAGGGTAATTGTGCATGAATAGATAGATATGAGGTGGGGCTCCTCTTGTAAAATGTGCAATGGGGCAAGAAAAGGTGCTCCGAAAATTCCATTTTCACCCAACCCACTCTTTCCATTTTCACCCAACCCTCTAATAATACTGTCATGAGTTTTTTTGTATATACCCCCTACGATCTTTAGAATTTGTAAAGAAGCTCCTATTATTTTCAATATTTGTAAATACCCCCTTTCTTTTGATTTTAATGCCTTCAATGTCCTAAAATCAGTAGCCTCACGGTCACCGTAGGTTTTTTAGAGTAAAATGATACTTTTTCCCATCTCTTTATCCATATATGCATATTTTCAAAAGTTTGAATTTATTTTTCTTTAAGATTTGTAATAATAATAATTACTATAGTATATTTAGTGGGAGAAACTAACCCTATATAAATCCATTTTTATCAATACGGGGCCCATTTCATTAAATCCAATCCATACACAGCCCTCGATCATAGTGACAATCAACACTTGTACTACTTATAATTGATTATAATTGACCCAATCCATACACAACCCCTGATTAGATTGATGAAAATTTCAAATATATGATTAGGCTTCATGTGCATGGGAGAGTTTGAGAGAGGCCTTTGGGACTTGGGATAAAATAATGGTATCTTTATAAATAATGACATACTTAATTATCTTTCTTTAATGAATTTAAGGTTAAATTAAGTTGTCATTTTTAGAGAAAAATCAACATAAATCTTTTGGTGGTCACCTTTTCTCGTTATGACTAGCGATTTTGGAGACATAGAAGGTATTAAATAATTAAGAGGGGGGGGTCACCTTTTCTCGTTACGACTAGTGATTTTGGAGACACAGAAGGTATTAAATAATAAAAAGGTGGTGGTGGTGGTGGTGGTGGTGGTTGGGGGGGGGGGATAATAATAATAATAATAACTCTATCATTATATAGGAGCTGACGAGTTAGGTTAGTGTGCTTGGGAATATATATATATATATATATATATATATATATATATATATATATATAGTTTGCAAATGGCTAGGGATAGGCCAAAGTTGGCCCCAATTAGGTTCAGTTATCTGACCTAGCATTTAACCCGAAAGTAGCCCACAACCTAACACCTAGATTCATCAATCATGTAGTTACAGGTAGTGACCGCTCGTCTTTAAATGGCCCAACCAACCAATTAAATAGAATTGTCTCCCCACCCCCAGCCCATTTACTAGTTGGGATAGGAAAAATAGAACCATTCCCAGAACGTTGACTATGAAAATGAAGATGGGAAATTATTGGGTTTTACTTTAAGACGACGTCACAGTTTGACAATTTTTCATAACATTCAAACATTCTAACTCAATTGAGTATACAATAAAGCAAGGCAATTAGGAAATTAATATAGCCAGGATCCAGCTTAATATTTAAGTAGAAAAGATGGACAACAACAACAATTCATTAACCATTTTAACAATTCTCACATGAGATTTGTGAGAGGCAGGAATCATAAGCTGTAGGACCCTCTAAATCCTCTCTATAGTTTCTCTACTACCAGCTATCCACACTGCGGGTTAAGGTCAAGCTAAAGCTAATTATACAATCAACATTCATTTCATCTCGTTACCTATATATAAGGAAAAAAAAAAGAAGTCATTCCATGTAGTTTAATTAACTCAACTTCTTCAAGAGGCCTACATATACATATATTACTTCACGAATGAAAAAGGATGATGCCTTGATTTGCAGGGTCCAAGAGCATCAGAAGGCAACAAAATTTTACACTCTGGCCGAGAAGGTCGGGATTGGTGGGGAAGTGAAGGGAGAGCAGCGCTAGCTTTGATGGCAAGGGCGCAAAGGTCAGGGAGAGAGAGGGGACTTTGGGAGAATTTGAGGGGCATCAGGAAATAAATCTGGCCAAGCTGTAGCTCTTCATCCTCCTTCATCTGAGGAACGACGGAGTCTAGGAGCATAGACTCGGAGCTGCAAAGGAAGCACTCGGGGTTCTGTGAGATGATGTGATGGGCTTTGGTTGGCTGCTTGAACTCCTGGAGTTTTCCGTCCATGTGGATTACCTTGGCTGTGGAGGATGTGCTTTTTCTTTGCTCTGTTGTTTGTTGAGATGCGCAGTTTCCCATCTCTATCTTCTGTCTTTTAATTTGGCTTCACAGGGAGAGAGATATATATATTAATGGAAGAGGGTGTTTAAGGAGGGGAGAAGACTAGTTATATTTTTATAGAAAGAGAGAGAGAGAGAGAGAGGAAGCGGAGACGATCGTCAAAGTCGAGGTCATTTTCTAGAACAAACTGAACGTTCCCATTGATGTAAGTCTTGTTCTGTATGGTACCCAAATCATCGGCTTTTTTATGTAAGAACGTGTTTTGGATGGTAGTTGGTACCTAAAACAGTACAAGCGGAGAAAATAAATAATGGTATGGACTTTGAAAAGGATAAGGCGATTCAAACCAGGATGAAGACCATTGCTTAGGAATAAGATGGTAAGCTTCAAACTCGTACTCTCTTCTCAGGGACATTTGCCCATGCAAAAACTTGATGTACCCGATGCGTAAGTAGGTAGAGACTTCATGTGCCCGAGAGAATAGTCAGCTCTCAAAAAAGCCGAACACCTTTTAACAAAACATTAAGGGTGACAAGGATTAGAAGGGAAGTCGTAATTTTATAAATTGATAGGGTAAAGTCTAGTATCTAATTAGACACAACCCAAAAAGCATTATATGGTTTTTCAAGTCTCAACAGTCGATTGACCTACTTTCTATGATTTGACTCATCAGATAATTGCTAGGTATTCATCTCATTTCTTCTTTATTATTATTTTTTTTCGTTCTGAGATTGTATTTTTTGATACAGTACTAAGATCGTACTTGATGGTCATTTCTTAACATTCTCCTTTATTTATTTATTTATAATTTTAACAACTTTTGGAAATCCAATTTTTAAAAACTCAATTACATGAAACAAACGCACCTCACTTGAATATCATATTACATATATAGAATATAATATATTATATAATAACTTAGTAATGTTGGCATGCATTATTTCAAGGCCCACATGTTGCACTTGCATGAGCTTGGGTTTTTGGTCCATCAGACGAGTCAAGAGTGGGGCACAGATTTAGGGACAGATGAAATTACGCATCTCCATAATACCTATATATGTACCCAAAAGACCCAAACTGGAACAAACCTTCTCCATTCCCTTTCCTGGTTTGATCATTAGATGAAGACCGGAGATAGTACGGTCATAGTGCAAAAGCTAGAACACATGGGATGGCTGAAATGACTTCTGCCCAAGTTGAAAAGTTGCCTTGAGACTCAGCCAAGTCCTGATTAAATCCAGAAAAAGTCAAGATTTCCGCTAAATATTAGATTCAAAGGAACGAATATTTTTTCACCTTCACCTCTACTTTTTGACCATGCCAAATACCTTGGGCAAGTCTTAGATGTATAAATTAGTACAAAATAACAAACATTCAATTAGCAAACATGACCAATCCCATTCATTAAGTGGACAACAGAAATTGAAAGAAACCCATTTCCAACAACTCCTTTCCTCGGAAAATAAAATCATCAGGAAAGAAAACCCTCATATACTTGGATGTTTGAACATTCCTACCGGAAAGTATCATGGTCAATAATGTCAAGGTCAAAAGGAAACAGAACCCCATGAAACAGTTCCTGCAGTTATTTCTTTCAACTAGTTTGGCAGAGGTCACTGCTAAGAAATCCTCGTGACTTTCCATTCTTTTGCGGACTTTTCATGTTTGGTTGGGAGAGGATTTTGAGAGGAATGACTTGTAAAATCCTCTAATGCAGTTATTTCTCATGTCCCGAGCGACAATGGGCGCACAGTGTTCTTGGACGGTAATATTGCTTTATCGGTTTTTGCCTCGGAAATATACCTTTTGGGTCACACAATCAAAATCCAAACTGTTAATAATGTTTAAACAATAAAAAACAGCTATATCCCCAAGTTTCAACCGTTAATTCTTCTTAGATCTTGAGATATTTGCAAAAACGTCCAAATCGTCGGATGTAATTTCTGAGATTCTGTGGGCCAAACAAGGAAGTAAATCCAGTCCGTTCTTTTCGATTTTCTAGTTCTTGTGGGCCCCAAGATCATGATCTGAACCGATAGTTATTTCTGGAAGGCCACACACGGCTATTTGACCAAACTTCAACCGTTGATCCTTACCATATCTTAATATATTTGTAAAAAAGTTCAGATACTAAAATATTAATTATTAATTCCTGTGGGCTCCCTTTGCATGATCTGAACCGTTCAGATTCTTTGGATGACCATAAACAACTTTGAGGTGAAAGTAGAGGTCTTGAATTTTCATGGATTTTGAGAAACTTTTATAAAAATGTTTATAACCATTGGATCTTATATTCTACAAATTATAGGAATCCTCCCTCCATCCAAACATGTAACTCTCGATGGGAATCCTACTTGAGGATTGTGGCCTTGTTTGAAGATGGAGAGAATCCTTTAAATAGAAAATTCTTCTACAATTACCAAATGTGCCCTGAATGATGGCAAGTTGGCATGACCTTTTTAATATGGAAAGGGAAGAGTCCGAGGAGTTTATGAGAGTGCACTTTTTTTCTTGCCGTCTCCTTTCTACTGTTCTGAGCTTTCTAGAAAATGATTAAATGAATGTCGACCAAGATACGTACCTTCTACCAATTAGGATGATGGAGATGTTCTCAATGTGAGTGAAAGAGATGGGATTTGAAAGTGTGGATGCTAGATATATTCAAAGGCTGATGAAAAAGCATTTGACATTTTTAACAATGAAGATTACCTTTTATTACTAATATTAGTGGAAAACGTATTTCCCGGATCACCAAATAACGAACTTTGAAATTGAGGTTGAATGCTTGAATGTATTGATATGTAAATGGCATCTAACTTCATCAGGTTGCATAAGCTTGAGATTTTACTACTGCTGAATAAATTGAGGAAGCTCAATTCTGAGGTGGCATATTAAGTTGTAAAAAGTTTGGGTAAAAGTCAACATTTTTAGGTATTTGAGATTGATATTTATCGATAAACAATGAGTTAATCTTGTGTGCGCGCGCCAACCAAAATAGAAACCATACCATCTTTGGGGTAGTGGTTGGATCAATTGATATATCTAGATTTGACATTTAAGTGTATTTGGCTATTAATAGTAGTAGATAGATTTCATTGGGATCAGGGGCGGCCCTAGGTTGTCGCACCCACCATATTTGAGAAACTTCTTAAATAATGTCTTAAAAATTATATTTTATCATTTAACTTCTTAACTTGACCATTGTCAGCACCACCCAAATGAAAATTGTGGGTCGACCATTGTTTGGGATGGTGGTTGGATCATCAACTGATATATTTAGATTTGACATCTAAATGTATTTGGCCATTAATATTAGTATGTTATCTATCAATATTGGTTTTGTGATTTATATATACAAAGAGATCTCAATATTAGTTTTTTAATTTATATATCCAAATAAAGAGATCTTCAAAGTTTTCAAGGTTTCTTTTTTCTTTTTCTGTTTTTGGTATAAGATTCAAAGTTATATGCTAAAAGTACATATAGCTGTAGAATTTTGATCAATAATTCTTTGAAAAGTTAACTGGTCGTTTGTTTGCACCCGTTTACGTATGTAACACATGCATAATGCTTATGCATGCAAACATCTATTAACATACATGTGTAAATCAAGAGTGGAATGTGTGTAAATGAGACCATTTTTCGTCCTATCTTCTTTGCTCCAAATTTTTATTGACCATATGAATTTGAAAACATTAGTTTCATGTCTTAAATCTTCATATTTTTTAAGATTTATGAAAATTATACATATGTAGTCAGAACCATTCGATGTTTATTAATATGAAAATGGTGATTCCAGACAAATATGGCAATGTGCTCAATGTGTTTCACATGTGTAAATTTTACATATATAAAATTTGTATGTAAAAATTTTACGTATTTATATCTTATTTTAATAAACCATGCATAAAAGACAAATGAATCCTAAGGATTAATAAACCTTTTAAAAAATTGAGTTCTTCCTTCTTTATATGTGTGTGAGATGGTGATTGAGAAAAAAGGCGATCTCCTCTCTTATCACTTAGGGTTTATTCGGTTCATGTAATTAAAAACATAGAAATTGTAAGACTTCCATTTCTAAAAATGGTTTAAACTGAAAAATAAATGTAAAATTTTAAAAATGATCATTAGATTATCTCCCCTCCAGTAGAAAATGAATGAAGGAGAGGTAGGAAATGAATACGCAACTGCCACCTTGGTAATTTAAATCTTAGGAAAGTGAGGGATGCATATTGTTCGAAAAGTGGCGCAGCGGAAAAATACGTGAAGTCTACAGTCCATAGGATGCACAAAGATTATCAAAGCATCAAGCAATCATATAAAGAACACGACAAGATTTACGTGATTTAACAAGATTGCTTACGTCAACGGGAAAGAGAAGTTCTCCACTCTCTCAATCTCTTTCAAAGTCTAGGGTTACATATAACATCATATATATAATCCACACTTTATTAGTCTGGAAAAAAAAACACAGTACATTTACCGAAATACCCCTAACCCGAAACCTGAGTCCTAACTAACGTAGGCGAACCGACCCGGCTAAATCAGAATACAAGACAATAACCCAACACATATATATTTCTACCTCATATCCGCCTCGTTTGGTAATTTTACTTTTAAATTCAAGTGAAATGAAGTGAAGTAAGGAGAGGGAATACAATATAATTGAGTTATGACAGTATTTTGTTTATAGTTATTTGGTATGGAATCTTTTTGAATTTTTGTATGGGAAAGTGGAGATTTTTTGTCTTTTGGTGGATAATGGTAGTTGATTTCTTACTTTTTTTGAAAAAGATGGAGGGAAATTTGAATTAAAGTGTTTTTTATGTGACATCCGGCCTGGAAAATGGAGGCTTTACTTAACTTTCACTTTACGGTAAAATTACCAAACGGGTTAAGATTTCTTGGGTGGAGCCATTTGACTATGGATTCCTATATATTTAGTTCAAATGATTTTTTTTTATTATATATAATCGGTTCAAATGCATTGATTCTAGGTAAACAAAGAGGCCCAACATGGTAAAGAAAATGAAGATCAAAGGCATCCACTGGACAATCACCTATGCACACATGAAGAAGGATATAGCCTAAGGAAATTGGGTGGCGTGAATCTGATTTTAGGCCCATTTAATAGTTTGATCAGGATTTATTCTCTATTTGGGTTAAGTATCCAAAGATCCACACACATTCTACTGTTGAGTAGATTGGATTCTTCTTGCCAGGTTGAAAGGGGAAAACCTTCCCCAAGAACAGAATTCATTCACATGTTATGAAGACCGGAGCAGTGGAGCTTATAATGATGGAACCCACATACAGTCTGTCCAGAAACTACAAAATAGATTCTCTCAGCCTGATACTGACTGCCCCACACTCCTTAAAAATGCATTCCTATATTCATTATATATAACATATCTCCAGTTTTTGTCTCCCATAACTTAAAAAATTATACATATAAAATCTAATCAAGTAAAGGGAAAGAATATATATAGTTATATAAAGTGGACAATTTGTTTGTTGAAATAACAGAAGGAGAAGGAGGATCATAATAAATGAAAAATTGGAACTAAAGTAGACCATGCTTTGTTTGGTGAGATTTGAGAGGATTTTTAAACATCTTTTTAATTTCTTGTTTTTTTTTTTTTTTTTTTTTCCCAGCAGTAGTATTAGTTGGAACTACGGTTCTAAAACTAATCTAGACTCATCCTGATTTGGCTGAGTTGACTCAACTTGGCTCAGAGGGCATAGTGTCAATTACTCTGACTGAATCTTTTGAAAACTCAAGGCAGTCTACTCGAACCAAAGGGCATCAAGTTGAGTGAGTCTGACAAGCCTATCAAAGAGTACTGCCAAACTGCCCAGATTACTCAACTTAATGACAACTAATAAAAGGAACCCACTGTTGGGAATCCCGATCTTTGAGTGTCTCACTCAGAGGATCTGTGGGTGGATGGAGTAAAAGAAATTAAAAGTCCAAATGGCTGAAAATGAATGCTTTCTTATGATATGAAAAGTCTCTAAATTTACCCTAATGATAGCGAGTCCTACTGTAATATTGTACATATGATTAATAATGCCATTAAGACCTGACATTTTAATTGGCTGGGTTTCTAATGGGCTGGACACTTTATTGATGTGAATAAACTTACTGACCGGCCAGCAGGGCTTGACCCATTTGCTTATATTACTAATATTATTTGGCTTCTAACTAGTAACTAGAGGGAGGGATGTGCTCCAATAAGGATGATTGTGTGTATCGAAATTGAAAAGGGTTTGTGTGGTTTTGAGCTACAGATGATTCACTTCTCTCCTTTTATTAATGATGATGATGACAACTCCCCTACGGTGACTGTTGAAAGAGACTTTCTTGTAGTTTGTTGGGTAGTATGTATGTATGTAACCAACGCATGAATGGATCTTCCCAATTTCTTGGTCTTATCCGGATCATGATCCATCATTTTCTCCAATTTCCTCCCCCCCTCTCTCTCCACAAAAAAAATTATGTATCTGACAAAGCCTCACTCAAGACTTTGGCCCCATCAAATGTTTTCAGTAACAGATTTTCAAAGGGTTATTGCCAAAAGAGTAATTCTACAATTTTATGTTAAGGCTTTGGGTAATTAAAAGTAATCCCTGATGTTTCTGAAATCATGATTCAATATTGCTTTCTCGGAAGAATACCATGGATCAATTTGAAGTAGTAAAACTAAATTTTTTACTATGTGATCAACTTCCACCTTGATAACAATAAGATTATCAGGAATGTGCATGGTCAATATAGCTAATTAATTAAGGCGAGAGGAATATAAACCGTTTTAGTTGGTGTCAAGTAAATGCATCATCAAACCCATAGAAGAGACTCATATGTGAGTTGATCAAAAGTGGATATGTTGCATTTGGTCCCACCACTGGCTCAATCAAATATTATCAGGATTTGTGAGCCATTTACTAGAACTCCATACAATTAACTATCAGGAGAAAGAAAAAATAGATGTTAAAAATGAAAACGACCATGGCAGGCTCACAATACCCCTTATTTGTGGGACCCAATTTGGGGTAAGTACTATATATATATATATATAGCTGGATTCAATCCCACTAGGCACGTTCCAAGGAAAAATCCAAAGATCCAAAGATAGGCTACAAGAAAGCGGCCTTTGCCTACTGTAGATGAATTGTAAGTTGTCATATGTGGCTCCGGTGGGATCTACAATCCCTGAATCAGAATGGCCCACCTTTCCACAAACCCATCAGCTTCTTAGAAGTCATCTACACCAATCAACATGGTAAGTATCACACCCCCACAGTCCACACACGTGACTAATACCTTTTTAACTTGCAGAAAAATCCAACGAACTTGGAAAAGGTAGGCCCCACCTCATTATTTGCACTCCATCTATCCATTGTATCTCTCCCATCTCGTTTTTACTTTACCGTGACTATGTCTTTGTCACGAGGGTCCATGGGAGGCCACTGCAAGTTGCAAAGAAGAAACTAAAATACCGGAGACTAGCTTTCTTCCTAGAAATAACACAAAGGCAGCTCGAAAGCAACGGCTCGTATTCCAGAGTCTGCGCTCCAGCTGTTGCCACTCAGTTACATTTCTGATTTCTCTCTCTCTCTCACTCAGACAAACCGCGTGCTTTTCGTTGGCACTGCAGTTGGTCCTCTTCAGTCTTCACTGTCAAATGCCAATCCCATCTCATTTTCTCTCTCATACCCTTCTCTTGCACGTATAAGTGCCTCCAAAACATCACAGATTTCCATCTAAACTGCATAAAAATGTCTTTATTTTTTCGTAGATCCAGAGGGATTTCAAAATTACTTTTTCACGTTAAATATATATATATATATATGAAAAATGATCCTATAAATATATGAGAGATGATTATATAAGAGATATCTCTTATCTTATATTAAGAGAGGGGTAGATATCTCTCATGTAAGGTGATATATATATATGGAGACATATCTCGTAAAATCAAATAATATGGATGTGAGGCCCCGGCCCTAAAGCTCATATAAGGTGAGAAATGCTCTCATCTCCCATATATATATATATTGAATACATATAATCACTAAGATAAAAGTTAAATTAAATTTAAAAGATATCAAATAATATTTTTAAAATAAAATAAAAACATTATTTGATTTTCGCTTTTAACTATATATGTTGTAAAAATTGAATTTAATCAGCTAACCACTCTTATCAAAACCACAGTACAATACTTAACACACTTCCGCTCGGTTAAAATATCATCTGCCTACATTTTATAGATATAACTGTTGTTTCTCTGCTAACTGATCCTATCAAAATCTCAAGACATTAGTAGAAATAGAAACTAGAAAACCACTAGAAATGATTTATTTTTATAATATATTCAACTCATATGTATTATCAGGCATTTAATATAAACAAAGCGGCCTTACTTTTAATCCTTTTGTCTTAGGATATATCGTTTTCCTGCTTTTGTGACCATGTCATTTTCATGAAATATGTAGATGTGGTTGTAGTGATCATAGGAAAACGAGGAAGACATGTTTGGATGTTGGATAAATGAAAAAATGTTACATTATCAAATCGTATATTCGTGCTCGAGGTATTCTCATTGTTTCATGAAGAAATATTTGATCGGATATGTTCTTAAGACACCCAACAAAATAGAACATGAAAAATACAACAAGAGAGGGAGTTTTAAGATCGATTACGTTCATCCTTTTTTTTTTTTTAACTTATGGACAATGGAGCTCTTCAAAATTCCAATATTTACAACCAGGGGAAAAAATGGAGAACAAAGAACAGAGGAAGGAAGATGTGGAGTAATGTTTCCATTCCTTTTTTCTTTTTTTTGTTCTTATTCCGGAATGGCACTCAACTTCACCTCATATTTACGACCACTGCCCCTCCCCGGTCTCTTCCTCTTAACCACCACCACCCCACAACCCTCATTCTCCCCACCCTCATCCCTCTTTCTAAGCCCCTCCGGAGGACACCTCCGGCAGCCGCACTTTTCCTCTCTCTTTTTCAAAGCAGAGCTAGCCTTCACCGCCAATGCCGCCATCTCCTCCGCCTGTAGGGGCTGCTTCAACCTACTCAGAGGCAGCGCAAAATAGAGCTGGCCAGGCTGCAGCTCCTCGTCTGCGTTGATCGCCGAGAGGATGTCGTCGAAGTCCATCTCGTCGGAGTCGCATATGAAGCACGTGGGGTCCTTCTGCAGCACGTGCGAGACCTTAACCGGATATGGGAACTCCTGCAGCTTCCCATCTTGGAGAATGAGCTTTGCGGTGGCAACCGACGTCGACTCGCACGAGCAGCAAATACCCATTTCCTAGGAAATGTTCTCTCTGAGAATGGTTTTTGTTTTCTTGAGAATGGAAAGGCATGGAAGGAGATGGGGGAGGTTTTATAGAGGGAGGGAGGAAGTGAGATGTTTGCATTATTATTATTGTATGATGACGTGGTTGCGAGGAGATGAAATGTTGGCGTGTAGTGTGAGGAGGTGGTTCGTAGAATGTAGGGGATGGTGTTGAAGGCCAACCTGTTTTTAATTGATGACAGGTTGTAATGTTTGCCCCTCCCTCTCTCCCTCTCCCTCTCTCCCTTCATTGGAAGAGTAAACAGAGGGGGACCTTGGCTACGAGAAATCAGCACTCCGTTTTCGTTCAAATTACGTACGTTGGATGGGAGCTGCAAGTTGGGAGCTGTATCTTTTGTTTGTTAACCAGCTCCAGCCACGCGCTGTAATAATAATGCCTATAAATATTTGGGGCTGAGAGGAAGATTCACCACCTCCAACCCCAATAATGCCTATAAATATTTGGGGCTGAGACGAAGATTCACCACCTCCAACCCCACTAACAAAAGTAAACTCACCCAAAGAAGCAACTTATAAACCATTTACATAATCACATCCACCCAAGAAAAAAACCAATCAACCCTTTATTTGACTAGCACATCTGCCATAGAGTAAGTCGATCTAACCTTATGACGGAAGAAAATATTAATTCCAACAGATAACTCTCTAATTTCATTCAGATGGAAATGAAACTTCTAAGGATTAGTCTTCTACTTAGACACCCATGCGATCGCATTAGAAGAATCACTTTTGACAATAAGCGTCCGCCATATCTACTAGAAAACAAACGAAGACCTTTAAGAATGGCTAACACCTCTGCTTCATTGGAATTGCAAACACCCACATATTTAGAAAACATAATTAAATGTATGATGATCGTGAAAGTCTTTTCCCCTCAAATTACTTTGCATCTATGGAGATTTAAGATAATAAGGGTGTGTTTGGCATCGTGCCATTCGGATGTTCTCATGCTCCCACGAGATAAGAATGTGGAAAATATGTTTGGTATGTATAAATCACTGTTTTGAATCTTGATCTCTAGAGAAGGAATCTCAAAATCTTAACCTGCTAGCATAAGAAAGTTGGAACAATTTTTTTTTTTTTTTTCAAAACAACTAGCTAGCACAGTTGTTTATTAATTAACTAGTACAGTTGTTTTTTTTACTTATCTCTTGACTTCTAAAGAATGTCATCTAAATTCTCTCACTTATCTTAAAGATAAGCCCATGTTCACAGACTTAAAGAAGGTGTGCCCTATTTTATAATTCCTAAAGGTGGGCCATATAATTAAAATCACGAAAGGTGAGCCCATATTATAATTCTTATAATGATGGGACCACATTATAATCCTTTTGATTATGAGCCCTATCTTCTAATTTCTAAAGGTGGATCTCATGTCCACAATCATAAAAAAGGCGGACCCACTTTATATTTCTTAAAGGTGGGTCATATGATTAAGATCACAAAAGGTAGAGTCACATTGTAAAACGTATGAATGTGGGCCCACATTGTGAATCCTATGAATATAGCCCCATATTTGGATTTTTAAAGGTGGTTACCACATTGTAATTTTTAAAAGGGGGTCCCATGTTCACAATCAACAAAAAAAGATGATCTTATATTATAATACCTATAAAGGTGGTCCCGCATTGTAAATCTTATGAATATGTTGCCCTCATGTTCTAATTTTTAAAGGTGGGCACCACAATGTAATTTTTAAAGGTAGATCATGTTTTCACAATCATAAAAAATGTGACTCCACTTTATAATTTATAAATATGGGTCACATGATCACGATCACAAAGGTGGACCCACATTGTAAATCCTATAAAAATGACCCTCGTATTCTAATTTCTAAACGCGGTACCATATTTTAATTTTTAAATACGAATCCTATATTTATATTCACAAAAGGGGGCCATATTGAGGGCTGCTCACCAACTGAGAGCAACCCTGTTCGCACGACTTGCCTCATTTGAAATATTGGAAATCATGCCATATTGACAACTAGTCAGTGAAATAGCATATGTGATATTTCAATTTCTTTTTTGGGTAAGGATGGTGGCCGTGACTTTTCTATTTCATACCACGTAATAGATCCATAGAATTATGTGGTCCATCGTTTTAAGGGATGAAACCATAAAAGGACCCGACTTGTCAAGGATAATATTATAGTGGGCCTTACCCCTAAACAAAGCAATTCCAGGTGAGGCCACCAACCTAAGCAAGGAATCACAGCATGATGGCCTACACTCCCTTGCATTCGAAGCGTGGTGAGACAATAGGCCCCATACCCTAGTAAGTAGTAACCCTACTGTTGTTCTATATCCACCTGAATGATGGAATGACTCTGGGTCCTAAATTTATCACATCTTTCATGTGGGTCAACCTTGATTCGTTCATTATTTTCGTGACCCACCATGGACTGTGGCCCCTATTTTGAGTTATTTCATCATTAAGTTGATGAGGATCCACCTTATTAAATTATTTAGGAAAGGTTGATCATGATATCAATATTATTCAATAAGGAGAAAAGGTAGGGTATAGATGAAAATAGTAATAATAAATTTGAAGAAGTGGATTATATCTAAGAATTTAACTATATATGTAGATTAGAACTCGGGAATAAAATTTAAGTAGCGGATCCAACACATATATATATATATATATAGTTTGGACATTGCTTTTAATGATGATGTTGATGAGATACTTTGATTATGTAATTGGGGGGGTATGTGGCACACATTGATTCCTGCATTAAGTGTTATGGCCGATCATAATCTTTTTTTACCAATTGGTTTAGGTAAGCCCCACAAGAACTTGATAATTATCTGGATGGGGCTGCTCACTTTGATTGTATTATTTGAGGGTGTGCAGTGTGCACTGATGGTGATTCTGGCAATCTTGAGTGGTCTGGACCTTGGTTAATCATTTCGAGGGTGGGGCTCATGATGAACCCACAAATTCAGGCAGATGGATCAATTGGTGTGACATCGACATTTTTGGTGAGCGGTCCCCCCACACTAATTCCATCGTTCAAGGGATTTGGGCTGCTATTATTTGATCATCTGGACAGGCTGGCTGGGCTTGGTAGCCAGTAGTAGCCTCTTAACCCATTATTAGATGTACCACCCACCCAGAGTGGGATGTTAAAATTAATGATAAGACGTCATTTTCTGCCCTTCACGCGTCTTGGCCACGGTCTAATAACGCCAACAGTCGGACAAGACACCAATTGGATAAATAACTTTTGAAGCTATATATATATAGCTAGCTAGGGCTGATATGAAATTGAGTATCCTAAGGTCATGAGTCATAACCTATTTATAGGATACAAAACAAATAAGAAATACAGGAATTCATGGTGAATGGGTCAAACATATGAGATGAGGATATATATATATATATATTTATATTTATATGATTTGAACTGCTCGTATATACGATTAAAGGGTATTTATTGTCCATCTTCACTTAATTTAATTTTACTAAAAGGGATGTTGTTTTATTGTCATTTTTTCAACATACGGCTATGATCCTCCATTTTTAAGCACCTACAAAAGCGAAGTATCCTAAAATTCCTAGGCATATTCAATTGCATGAAAGAAACGGACGCAAGATGAAGATCGTCTTTTATATGCGACAATAACTTAAGTCATTTAGCTCTTTTTCTTTTTTTCATTTTATTCTCCTTTCTTTTCTTATTTAATTGTCAATTTCATAGATTCAGCAATGTCGATCTGGGCATAAACTTTGTTTTCCTTGCCTTTTCCTAAAAAAAAAAATATGTAGTTAATTTCAAAGCTCTTATTGGTATTGCATTTTAAATGGTTTAACCAAATCCCACAATTAGTTTCAATAAAAGGGGTTTTAAATTGATTCAACTTTTTTCGCTATGATGATTGATTCAGACACCCACACCCATGTATAACCCAAGTTTCCCACCAACAAATTAGCCACAACAAAGGATCTATTCTGGTTGTTCCACCTTACCACTGTTCTATCAGTGCATTATCAAAACTCAAAAACACAATGCAATGGATCCACTCCAGAATCCCTCAAGGCAGCCTTAAATTAAATGCCGTTCCACTTTTAAAACTCTCGACCATTTGAGTACCAATGCAAATCTAATTAATTAGTTAATTGAATGTTATCCACCTGTGATGGCAGCTCATCTTTGGACACTATATTTATCCTTCTAATCCTATGGGACTCTTGCTAGGGAGAAATCAGTAAGGCTCCTCCTTATTGCCTGCTTGACAAAAATCTAAACAATTCAAAATAATATTATGGTGCAAACACCACTCAATCATGAAGGAATTGGCCATTATCCGTGGGATGATAACTAATAAGGTAATGAAGGAATTGGCCATTATCCGTGGGATGATAACTGATAAGATATTATCAGTAGTAAGTAAGAGTCAATGTAAGTCCTTATAAGGTAAAAATTTAGAAAGGCGAAAACCACTGATAACTGATAGTTTAGTCCGAAGGCACTTGTAGTTTCACTAGAAGAGTAGCAGTCCCTCCCTTACTACCTGTGGAGAAGTGCTCGATTGGGGAATAGTATGGTAAAAATTGATCAGTATGGCATAGATAGAAGTGGCACCTGTAGCTTAATGGAAATGTCATGCATGGAGTTAAACCACACGTGGCGGAAAGGAAAGAATATATAGGGAAGGGGGAAAGGCCCCAACACCAACCGACAAAAACCCTTTGTGCTCGTTAGCTGTGTGATATGCCTGCACGGTTGAACAGATGCAGAAGCTATCATACTCGGGATTTTAAATTTGTCAAAAAGCATTCCAAAATGCCTAGCCCTTTTGTCTACTCCATTGCTCCATTATCTTCATCTGAAGCTTCCCAGTTCCTGCTGCCTGCCTGCCTGCCTGCCTGCACATGGATCATATTCAGTATTCTTCCTACCTATTATTGTGTATTATAGTATCATATATTTGAGGATTTGAATGTTACAAGCTACACGATACATGATATACTTACAAACAACCACCACCCAGATTTTTGGACCCTCTAGGTATATGGTCCCATAAGCTAGAAAATGATAGGGTCATCCTTATTAAAATCTTATTATCACATGACCAAGATAAAGTGTTAGAGATTATATATCATTGTTATAAAGACCATGGTACAGCATCTAATTAATATATACCGCAGCCATCTGTGTCGTACATTCAATGGGTACCAAACCGTTTACATATAGAAAGAGAAAAGGATGATAATGTATTGTGGAGAGAGAGAGATTCTCTCTCTCTCTCTCTCTCTCTCTCTCTCTCTCTCTCACACACACACACACACACAAAATGGAAATGATTTAGAAAAAAACCTACAACTATAAGGTACTTGGATTTGTGAGAAATCATAATGCTTATTAGTAGACTCTACTTAATAATATCTAAATTGCTCAAAATAAATGTTTTAATGTGTAGGAAGTCTAAAAAAATTTCACTCCAATAAAAGATTTGCCTACAATCATTATTTGAGTGAAATTTAGTAGAAACCTCTACAAAACCCTATCAAAAGCACCAAAATTTAGCTCATCAAACACAGTGCTGAAGATCTCAAGCATTTCTCTATACCCATTTTACAGCGCCCTGACCCAAGAGGTTGTTAATTATTAGGAAAATCCTGAGCTCCTGAGTTGTACTCCAAAGTAAGATTCATATATTCAAAATCCGAACTGCTCAAAATAAATATCTCCAAATTGTACTCCCTCCTTAAATTGTACCCTAGTATGAAACCAATATTAATGAATATACATAAGATTGTGTGAATCATTTTTTTAATCAGACAATCAATCAATCTTATGATTTCTATTGGAGTAAAATTTAAAAATAATGCCATAAACAATCCACTGAGAGGGTGCTTATTTTAAGCAGCTTGGACGTTTCATAGGCCCCACTGTGGAGTTCCACTCCTTTTAACAGCCTAGAGGACCCCGACTTTAAAATTAATACCTTGTTCAAGAAATACATGAATCTCTCTTCAATAGAGGCTGCTGTTGTAATTCATGCACAGGTTTTTCACATGATCAAATTCTCAAGGGAGCATCATTATGCTGGGTGGGGGACGAAATTCGACCGATTGGGGAGAGAGGACATAACATGAGTGGGCTGGATCAATTACTCAATATGGCTCCGATCAATCATAACTTTCCATATGCATGTGACAAAAGTTTGAAAGAAGCTCACATGGAACAATACAGACCATATACGTACCCACAACAAACAAATATTAAAATTAAGAATTGTAAGAGACTAAAAAGAGTCTGGGTCCGACCAACTCGTGTCGGACTACAGATCATGTCCAACATGTGTGATCTAATATTTGTGTAACCCATAGACAAAGGCTGCACCAACCCAATTATGTCCAACTACAGATCTAGCAACTGGTCTGGCATGAATTTTGACCCATGAAACAGATCTAGATCTAGTAGGAGGACTCGATGATTTGATCCTGGATCCAGATCTCTGCCCCATCAAAGCTGGACTCATGATATAAAATGTGGTACACACGTGCCACAAATAAAGAATGTATGGGCCACCAAGATGAATTTCTCTTACAGCTGATCCCCAAATTCAACAGATATATTCCTTTAAATTTAAAGACACACTAAGAGGGCGTCTGATTTGCTTTGCTGGATAAAGCAAGGGGTCGACAATGTTGACAATTGCACATTAAAATAATATAACAAGCAACTAATCCTGATAAAGATACAGATGTAGACTATTGTATCTGATATAAAGGAAAGCACTTCACATAGGAGAAACATCACATCACCGCCACAAGATTAAGCTTCATGTCCGCAGCTTCTTACCAGGCTGCAAGTCATCATCATAGTGCCCGCCACCATCTTCATAATCCACTCCCTTCTCCATTTTCTTCCTGGTAAGGATCTTATTGATCTTGTGGAGCTCATTGGTGATTTTCTGATCCTTGTTTTGCTTCCTCGTCTTGCGACCATCCTGCATTTTCACCCCAAACTGGAATGCAGCCTTCGGCATCGAATCCTTCTGATCATTGTATCTCGCCCACTCTTCATCCGTCTCAAAGTCCCACCTGCGAAGATGGCCTTTTACCTAGGGGAACATTTTGTGATAGCCACTCAGCACCAATGGCATTACACATCATGCATTCTATCACCGTGCTATTCCCAAACAGTATAGTTCAGATAAGACAACTCAAAATAAAAAAGAAAGGGTGGATTTGGACAAAACCCAAGTCATTAGCAATTTCAATATATTTAATTTTGCAGTGTGTTAGGGGCGGCAAACAAATTGATAACAAGATCGAAACTTCTCCCTTCTACCACCCATATGATTAAAGAACCGGTTGTTGATTGCCTTTTGGGTGGAAAAAAGTGTGACAAGACAGCATCTCAACTAAAGCAATGTCCAAGTTCAAAGCCACCCCATATGTACAGCTTTCATCCATTCTGCCAAATTATTCAAACAGATTGTGTAGGGGCTATTTCCCAAACATTGGAAGATCAGAATCTTCCATGATTACAAAAGCAACAAATCAAAACAAGAATCACGGGAATGATAAGGAGACTGTAACTGACTACCAACATTACTATTAAAGCAACATATCAAAACAAGAATAATGGGAATGATAAGTAGACTGTCACTGAGTACCAACATCATCAATAATCAATTCAAAAATGGGAGTTATGGCATTGCCTGGAAAAAAAAAATCTAGAAATTCCTTAAGAGGTCATTCGCTTTCACACATAAGATATGTAAAATGAATTTACACATGTAATTTGAGGTTGGTAAAGTTTTATGTACATTGAACATTTCATTTTACAGTGTTTGGGGTAATGCCATTTTCATATCATTTTAACACAATTTAATAAACATTTTTTTTTAAAAATAGATGTGCAAGTGTATAAAAACTAAAACAAAATGTGGTGCACTGACATTTCAATAAAAATGGGCTTCCTAAATCTAAAACTAAATAATGAAACTAAAAATAATCTATATGCTTTCAATGTTGAATATGCTCAAACCAATCAACAATCAATATTTTTGGGACAATTAATTGTCACCTACAAGATTAGGTTTTGTTGAGTGGAGCAAACGCTTGCTGAAGAGATATGCTGTGTACTTTCCAACACAACAGTGGAATGGGAGGGCTCTGGAGGCACCAAACCTGTACATGCATGAGCCCATGTCAGTCCCAAATGGACATTGTCCATGTCCAATAATTGCAATTGGACCTCAGTGGAGGCTGCACTTTGGGTCTGTAAGAGCCATGGCCAGTCTCTATACCTAGTTACCTGAAGGCTCAACCTGAATGTTTCAGGTATAAACCCTCTTTTTTGGAACCAGTTGAGAATCGGATCTGGGTCCGAATCCAGCAGGATCCAACCCAGAAGTTCCAATAGCCTGACTGATAACATAATTATATAATTTATGTTCAATAAAATATATATTGATTAAGCTTATACTAAATGAATAGATAAATGTCCAATTACCCACTCTACATTGGTTGCTGGAAAAATAATGGTTGCCAAAGGAAGTCCAGCAACCATCCGCCATCACCACTATCATCAAAGTCATGTCCCAACTATGTTGGGGTCGGCTTCCAACAATCATCCATATTCACAAATAAAGGGCCAATAGTTGGATGCCTAGGATGAATCTTAAAATCTACGATATCTTTATGCACGAGCCACGTACAGTGGGGCCTACAGATCAACATGGATAGCTGAAGGATGGCCCCTGCGTGCACAAACTGGAAATCCACAGAACTCTACATTCAAAGAATCTATATTTTCTCAACAGCCAAAGAGATGTAAAAACATACCAAAAGATCATTATGAGAAAAGACATGATTCTACACTATGATTTGATTTCGCCTGACCATGACAATCAAGTTTAGTTCTTTGAAAATCAGCTTGTCAACATCACTGAAAAAACCACAATGTACTTATATCTTTCATAGTAAACTCACATTTTAAAGGGATATGTATAAGAATAAATGAATTGCAAGATAGACTCGCTGTTTGTTGCCAATCCTGGGAAAGCTCGGGTGGTGGGATTGGACCATAAACTGGTTCACTGAGGTAAGATGGTCTTCCCTTGTTCGAGGGGACTCTTCCATGTCCTCTGAAAGAGGACTAAGGTTTACTTCTTTACCAGGAACGGCACAGTCAATACCATCATCTACAAATATGTCATCCTCATCTACTCTTGCAACAGCCGGAACTTATTTCTCTCTTAAATCAAGATGGTTTTTATGGGGAGGTGCAGGTAATGCTTCTCCATCAGCCTGATGTTTCGATGTTCGACCATCAATTTGTGAAGGCTTATTATCATCATCTTCATATCCATTGCCAATACTAGAAATCTTACCTGCAATGTATAAATTTCAAAACGAAAAGAAATAAAATAAATTGTGTACACCAATTAACAGAAAGCACCGGATCTTGATTTTGCAAACTGGAAGGCTTTACTTTCAAAATCAACGTAAACAAAGCAGAAAGTGTATCAGGCATAGTTTCAATTATCTATATATATGAGCCCGGTGTGCATATTGTGCACCCCTAGTGGGGCCCACATGATGGTCCATCTGACTGAATTCACATGTCCTCTGGGTTTGCACCTATCCAAATGGACTGAACTTGTGGGTCCCGGATGATAGGTTTAAGATGATCGGATCGGGCTATTTTTTTTAGAGAGGACGACCCCAACCAGATCTTCAAAACCCCCATCCCAGCCCTAAGTGGGACAGATGCTTAGTGCGCCCGGCGCGCACCTGATGAGGCCTCTCTCTCTCTATATATATATATATATTAGATTTATGTGAGCAATTACCAGGTCCTCATCCTCATGATATGTACTAGTGACTGGTAAAAAATGACATAAAGATATCCCGATGCTCCCATGCCAATACATCTGGATCACATGATTTGGTGGCCCAGACCAATCACCCGATGGGCCGATCCAGATGAGAATGCCCTGATGTCTCCCAAAGAAGATCCTAGCAATCTAGTCATGAGCATTTTTTGTGGTGTGCCTTCTTTTTTTTTTATCTTTTTTCTTTTACCCACTCATCCACATGCAGGCCATACACTGAAGCTTTTGACACTGAGGATTCCTCGATGACATGAAAAAAGCACTGATTTTCCATAGGCACCAGTTTTTCTGCAGTTTCATGAGGTCCTTTTCTGCATGGGAAGAGGGAAAAATTGAACTACATTTTGGAGAAGGGGGAGGGTTTTTTGGTTTTGGAGGGTTTGCAAGTCTTTTCCGCCGCAGAGCTGGAAATCCACAGGATGGAATTCCAACATTACAAAAGCATGCCCTTAATAATCACAATCAGATAGACTTTTTAGGGGAGTCTATTCCATCCATGGGGGCCCCATCAGATATCAATAACAGTCACTAAAAAATGGGCGAAAGTACACCATAAGAAGGTTCAGGTCCCAGTAACTCCTGATTAATCACTCATTCTTGTCAAGAATTACAAAGATTCAATTAAACCCTTCAATATGAATGGTTGTGAGGGTATTTCAAACCACAACACTAGACAATTCTTATAATTCAGAACAAGACTAATCCTAATAATAATATGCAATGGTGTGTGTATTGCAATATGGATTTAAAAGGGCTAGAACCTGGGTTATACAATATAATAAGCATACCTTTTGCATCTTTTTTTTCTTTTTCTTCAAAACCTTGCCAGATGATCCAAGGCAAAGATATGACATAATTTTAGAAATTCGATCGAGTACCGAACCATCTACGCTTACCATCACCATTTCCTTTGTAAGAGACCACAAAAACAAATCAGTTAAGTTACACAACTGAGAGGAGGAGAAAAACATCACAGGTGAAACAGAAGGAAAAAAATGTAAACCTCTGGAATAGGACAATCAGCTTTACTTCTATGCAATGTAGTAGGAATGTCATGAGAAAAGCCGTCCTCCTAGAATGAAAGATGATTTCAGGTCAGAAAAAATAAATCAATATCACCAAAAACAACGTGCAGTACATAGTAGGGGAGGGACACGTAAAAGTGAAACATCTTCCTAGAGCATAATTCATAGAATAAACAATAATATACTAGGATTTGACTTTTTCAATCTTTCAAGTATTTTAGGAAGAAATTGTAAACCTGGTGGATGATTTTTCAATCTCAATGGAAAAACACTGCTATCTCCTATCAAAAGAACTTCTAATTCTCCCTTTAGGGCTTAAATTCTCACATAATTGTTCCCTAGAGGAACTAGATTCAAAACTTAAACACTAGGGACCACCACATTCAAAGTAACTACCAATTAGACAAAGGCATGTAGCAGAACTGAGGGGCCCATTAGCATAATATATATATACAAGAGTGCTTTAGTATTTGGCCATCTATAAAATATCAAGTCCATTTGATGTTGTCAAGTGTCGAAATGGATGGTAAGGTTTATATATGACCGTCTATTTAATGAGATTTTTGATAGGATAGCTAGCAACATACACTTACATGATGAAGTTAATCACATGCAGCATACTAACTAAAAGATAAAGTTTCTCAGTATAAGACATGAACACATGTAAGAAAAAAGTGATGACAACTTAAAAGTACAAAGCGCAACATAACTATCTTACCATGTTAAAGATAAAAGCCATTCGGCCAGGAAGAAACATCTCATTCGGCTTGATAACAATGTGGTGCTTGACAATCCATTGGTAAACTGACTTCAAAGGCAAAGTATGATTTTTCTACAGCATGTAGCATCGACTACAGGAATCATAAATCTGAAATATATATATATATATATATATATATAATAAACTAGTGCACCTTCGCAGTTGCCATGCGAAATGACACTGGTTGATCATCCTTAGGTACTCTGTAGGCAACAACCCAAAGTTCATTAACAAGAATAACTGCCAGCGCTAGAATCAGAATGGTTATAGCAATGAGATAGAAACAACTAATGGGTGATAGCCATCATGAAACCTATGCAATAAACAAGCATAACTAGCCCTAACAAGATTGATTGAGGATCAGTCCATGGATGGCAAATAAGTAAAAATTTCAAAAAACTGACACATGTAACACATAAAATATGTTCTGACCTAAATTTTACCAAATGCAGGATTTTCAAGGTCAGGTTTTATGGGCCCCTCAACTGACAGATCGACAGTGGAAACAGAGCATAACAGCAACAAAATCCAAAAGATGAAACATATAACAAGGCAGTCATCAGAGATGCCATAAAATAGTCGATCATCTGGATGCAACCATGAATTGATATCTTTTATCAATTGCACTTGTATAAATTATATATTGATGAAACATATCCTTTACCTGGACTTTTCATCTGCTTCATCTTCAACCTCAGGTTTCTTGTCGATCTCACTGCGCACTTTATGAAGTAAAGCATAGTCCAAGCCCTTAACCAAATGAGTATGTTCCACGTCACCTGCAGAACATCAAAACAAGTTACTTCTCCACATTAAAGGAAAATAAGAATAATAATAATAATAATAAAGGCTAACTAGATATCTTTATAACAGTTTAGACAAGGAAAATGAAATAAATGAAACAAAAGTTCATTAGAAGACATGTAAGCTGCATCAAAGAAATCATACTTAAGAAATCTATACAAGGGCCTCGCTACATGTGCTGCATTTGTTTGTTATGGTCTACACTGTAGTAAAAATCAGAGCAACTAATCAATAAGATCACAATGTAACATGTTGAGAATAATTATAAAAACATGTTTATATTTTTTTCCTTGGCTTCAATTAACCATAGTAGAAAAATCACACACTGATTAGTAAATGAATCATAATGAGTACACCAACCTCCAAGATATTTGTTGTTCTCAATGGAGATCTTATGTGTATCAGCCGTCCTACAGAATAACAAGGTAATTAATTAGATACTCTACTAAAAAATTCTGCATGGAAACTATTAAAGTGGTTGTGTGGGTGGGGACATTCTCACCTGAGATCAACAATCCCAGGAGGGGCAACTTCATGAAATGATCCCAGTTCAGTAGGCTCATAGTCTGGGTTCTGATCTTCACTGCGTTCCTTTGCACGATCTCAATATTTCGGTACTTCTGGTTCTTCCTGCTTATCTTCCCTCTGCTTTAGCATAGAAATTCATACTTTTTACAGATAGCACCAGCTGACATAAGAAAACTAGAGGTTTTTCAAGAAATTGATTTATGGCAAAGCATTCTCAAATTGGCCAGGGAAACCTATCAATTCAATTAGAGGTCCTTTTATTGCAAAGAAGTATAGCAAAGGATTGGTGTCATGTCACAACAGAAAGAGGAAGGCACACTCAAACTCTATATATGAGAGGAATATAAAAGTGATTTTTCCGTACTCTCTACTCCCAACTTTTTTTTAATGAATAATGTTCAAGTTTGACATTATGATTCCATCACATCTTAGAGGGTTTTTTCATCCAACGACCTACCTTGATGAGAAGTGGGTCCTGCAATGAGGATTCACTAACTTAGAACACAAATGTACTTTGTTCAATCATTCTCTAGTCTACGCCTGATCCAAAAATAATGCTGTAAGATTTTTATTATCAGAGGTATTGTCTTATAAAATACAAATTTTACAAAACACGATGCAATTATATAAGCACAATACTTCTTGCGTTTGAGTAAAAAAAGGTTTAAAACATCAACAAAAGATAATTCAGTAAAAATGTTTATAAATCGTTACAGAGATTGGGCATGTGGTTTTTACTGTGTTATACCCGCCACAACTTGCCAAGGGAGCAAATATGGCAAACAATGAAAAATAATGTATCCTTAATGGCTACATTGAGATTAAACAAGACATGTATCAAATGACAGTTACAAACGCTGGAGTTGTCTGGTGAGACAGCAAAGTTCTCAGTTATATTTGTTTTTCACAAAGGATATGCTTTCTCAGACTGTCAAGGGAGATGAAATCATAAAGATGTCTAATTGCCTGCTAAAACCACTAAGCTCAATCCTAAGTCTATGTTTTGGCCATGATCAAGTCTCATTCTCACTTCTTCAAGCCGGTGAATATTATGAACATGAACTAGACCCTTATGCTTTCTAGGAAGATGAAATCATAAAGAGGTCCAAATTGAATTCTAGAACCACCCAATTAAATTTCAACTCCTATTACGGTTATGGATGAGAGCAGAGGTACACAATAATTCAGGATGAGGCATTCAATCTTTAGAATGGATCCTGCAAGGGGAGACTAATCCCTTTCCAGAGAGTTTATTCAAACTCTACATTTACGTTTTAATTTCCAAAGTGAAATCAAAGTTGTGGGTGTTTAAGTAGTTTAAAATTGATTTTTTAAATAAAAATTGTGTAAGCCAAACTTGGTGTCAATTGAATTGGACCTGGATGAACCAAGACCTGATCCTGGGTTGCTTGGCACCAGTTTCGCTTCAGCGGTAATATGTCTTTGGTATCAGTCCGGCGGCACATCCCATAGCCTATTGTGAAATGAGAATACTTGTTAATCACAAAATAGCTACATTTTCCAATTGACTGCCGAGGATAAGCACCCTACTCATATGATGTGCATGCATATGTCTGCACACAACACCCTCCAAAAAGAAAAAGAAAAACTATGTCGAAAAATGTCATAGCAATATACTTATCTCCAATGCATTTTACACATAATCTCTGAGGAATATATCGATTTACCCAAGTCTTCCTTCGTCACCTTTTCTTCTGAAGTCATGACTCAAGAAGCACCCAACCTGTGTGAGATTCTAGGAATACGTTTAAACACGCCCTAAAATAACAAACTCCACCTGTACATGGCCCATTTGGATCTATGTAAACCAATATTCAGTCGGAAGTTCAACTGTTTAGATATCCCACTTATGAATAAACCAAGTTACACTACATCTTGGTTTCAGCAAAAACCACAGAACTTGAATACCCTTTTAAAAAGCAAGGAATTTGTATGGAAGAAATTTCGTTAAGTTTCCAAGTGATCAAATTTACAAGGGACCCGAAAAACACCACTTATCTTGCATATAACATGCTACATGGAGCTTTTCTTTTCTCTGAAAAATACTCACGTACCCATGACCCACCCTCACACTCTATCCAATTCCTTGATCAACAGAGATACAACCGAGGACCGATCCCCGGCTGTTTCTGTGAAGAAGGAGATGCCTCACCAATCGCCACTGAGCTATCAGTGGATTGGCTGTTTCAGGCAACTGAGTTTCAGGAAATCAAATTTAATAGGTAAGCAGAATAGCAAGGACCCATAGAGGCACACAGGATTTAACATCTTCAAATAATTATTTTTTAATTGGAAACATGACTCAAACCCACAACCTCATGATTGCAATGCTGAGCACCTTCCAACTATGCATCGGTCACAATGCTAACATCCTTGTCACTGAGAAAAGAAAAGATGTTTAATACTGAAAAAAATGCATTAGTTCCATATGAAATTAAGACTGCATTTGACTGTACCTACCTTTCAGGCGAGCATTAATTTCAGACAATATATCAAGTTCAATTGAAATTTGGGTTACATCCAAACACTACTCATGATGAAAAGATTATCCACAAGCCATTAGTTCCATACAAAATATCGAGTTCAATTGCAATATGGGTTACATCCAAACATGATTCATGATCTAAAAGTTCACTCTGAGATCAAAGAACCAAATAAAGGCATCTAAAAGGCCCATATAAGCAATGAAATTAATACATAAAGTAAGGTGGTGGTCTTCTTTTTTTTAAATAAAAAAGGGAATCAGGTTAAGTACTTACTTCCGACGGATCATCTTCTCCTTGTGATGTCTTTTTGTTGAAGTCATTGAAAATGTTTCACCGAGTATTTTTACTGTGAATCTCAAAGCACCTATACATTTAAGCTGTAAAAAATAACATTGTAGAGAAAAAAAATTGCAGAGTAGGGAAAAAAAACTGATACCCTCAATCACTGTGCAACTGCACCATAAAAAAATGGAGTTCTCGTACTATAATAATGTAATCTTACTATAATATTCATTTTATGTTGTTGACATAAAGATAGATAAATATATAAATGCATTCATTTCTAAGTCCTGTCCATCATCATAGCAAATGAGTCCATAGTATTGGACCCTAACCTGGTAAGTTCCACATTGAGTTTTGCGTCCACCCCAACCAATTTACAGCCTACTTCCTACATTTTATATCTGAATTTTGGCTCTTTTTTTTTATTAGAAATTTGGAAATATGTAAGTAATAGAAAGCTTTCTTATCAGGACTTGAGGATTGGTTTGGATTGGACTTCAGCAGGTTCAAGGTTATTTCATTTTCTAAGCAGCAAAAGGAAAATATGTTTCTTAAATAATTTCTTTATCTAAATATTTTTTCATATCTTCTTGAAATCTATATATTAAAGTCTTAATTGAGATTTTTTGGCCTGCATGCATATCCTATGCATTGCACACATGTTATAACCCAGTTCTTTACACTGACATAACATGAAAATGCAAATTTATACAACAAGATGTTTGTGATTCCTTCTCATACTCATAGCATATGAAACTCTATGCAGACATGGATGGAACTAGTAAGGCTATCCGAGGATTTGGCCCAGGATGGACAAGAATAGCAAAACAGAGTTCATGTAGATAACCCCAACGTAATTGGGACAAGGCTTTGACAATGATGATAATGATGATTGATAGCATATGGAAACTTGACTGATCCTAAAAGCATTTTCAATACCACTTAATCACGACAATTAGCTATCACATGTCATTTGACCCATCATGCCCATATGATCCATCAGTTCTCATAATCACATCCCACATTCACACTGCCATGTGGCAACTCTCCCCTTATGGCCCATCGCCCATTCCCTTACGTGTTAGATGTCACTATGGACACAGCACAAAAGTTAGAATGGTTATGAAGAAATGACAGTCTCAAACTAAGACCTCCAAATCCATATCCTCTATGAGACTATGACCCAGCTGCGAGCAAACAGGGAAACTAGAAGAGCATTAAAAATGGAAAGCCCTATATGTAGATCCATCACCCTTGGTAAATTTGACACTAGCAGATGGAGAACCTAAATACAGGAGGAAGAAATTTTAACAGTTTGATGTGCTGAATTTCTGTCCCCTGCACTTCCCCTGCCCACTACCCTTTTGAATCTCAACTGGGCCATTTAAGGGCGATCACAGGAACAAGGTAGTAGAGGTATACCTCCAAAATTACATTAGGGGATGAAGAAGAAAGGCCAAAAAAACAAAACATCTACAACTTCTATGATAATTGGGATCAGAAGTGGTGTATAGCCTGAATAAAACAATCAGAAGAAGACAAATAACATTGTTTGCTCCACCCACTTGTATTGTATGAGCAAAACACAACGCAACATCGAGCTTATCGCCAGCCCTTTCAGAAAACAACAGGTCCAAGTCCAAGACTAGCTATATATAAACAACTCAAATTCAGTGATAACTCAATTAGCTTAGTTAGCCCAGGAGATCTTCCATATCCAAGTAGTAGCAACATATATAGATCATGGCAGCTCTTCTTTCGGCCACTCCATCTCCCATGGCAACACTTCCAACTGGTGTAAGAGCAACAGCCACAACATGCAAGCACAACGGCTTCCCAACAACCATTGTAAGTTGAATTTGTAATTGTATGCACCTACATGCACATTTACATGTAGACATGTATGCATGGATGGATTTGAAAACGAAATTCATATCGATTTCGTTGCAGAGTCAGTCACAGAGAAAGAGAGAGGGTGAGGGTTTTAGGGTTAGGACATGGATAGTGAGAGAGAGAGCGGACAGGGTTGTAGGGATTTGATGCGGAGAAAAATGAGAGAATGAGAATACCTTGGAAAGACGCGAGCGTCAGTGCGAGAAAGATTCAGAACCCCCGAGAGAGAGAGAGAGGCGCCTTTTATTTCTTCGTCGTCCGCGCAACTGTTTTTATTTCGTCTCTCGAAGTTAGTTGGACTCGGATCACAGATTACACCCGACGGTTGCAATTTTGGAAGTGCACTACGGAACTAGGATTATAGGGGAGTTTATCCGACTTTCCTTTTGCCCATGCTGTTATCACTATATGCTACATGCACATGTGTGGCACCCATCTTGTGGGACCCAGCTACGATGGATTCATCCCTTTATGTTTTTAAATTTGATAATTCACTTCATGAACATCCAATCCGCTCAAAAGATGTACATATACACACTATCGAGCCTTTTTTTGTTGATATGGAATAAAATGGAAATAGAGTCAAATAAAATTTAATAGTTTTATTTTAGACCAAGGCTCTCCTAAGCTCAAGTTCAGAATAAAATTTCATAAGCTCATGCTTGTGGACAGGGCCGGTCCTGAATTTTTCAGGGCCCAGGGCAAGAGTAAAAGTTAGGCCTCTTCAGCCATTATATATGATAATATCATTGGTGGGTCCCACTGATGTGAAAAATTGGCAATGGGTTGATGATGTCCAAGTATAACTATTTGAAAAAAAAGAGAAGAAAGAAAACTCATACCAGAATTTAAGCATCATATATGGGGAATTAAAAATCATTGGTGGGCCCCACTAACAAATGAGAAGAACAGGTGTAGGGCTGAAGGCTTGATGATCTATTTGTAAAAAAAAAAAGCCCTAAATCATCCCAACACTAGACCAGATTCTCCTAGAATTTCAGCCATCAAATATAAAATATCATTGGTGGGCCCCTCTGATGGATGCTCAAATAAGTGATGCAATAAGCACTCTCAGATGATTTGATGATTGGTCTATTGATGCCCAGGACGATGGAATCCATTGGATGAGCCCTGCCTTCACCAAATAATTGAAAAAAAAAAAAAGTATAAGGGATTTTGGGGGTTTTGGGCCCCCTCAAAAAATGGGCCCGGGGCAAGGGCACTTACAGCCCTTGCCCAGGGCCGGCCCTGCTTGTGGAGCCCACCGTTGGTCCATCCAAATGGACCAAACACATGACCCTTCTAAATTGCATATGTCCACCAACTTTCGGTCAAATCTGAATTTACTGGACCTTTGGATCGACTATGTATCAATCTGAATAGACTATTAACCATTAAACTTTTTGGCCCATATGGAGATGATAGAAATCACGGTTGGGACTGATTTTTTGCAGAGAGGAAGATCTCAGAGAGTCTTTGAAATCCCCCTACCCCCACCCCATCCCCATATGGGTCCCCAGGTGGGCCTCATCACACACTTGAGCTTCCCTTATCCTAAACTTGAGCTTAGGAGAGCCTTGCTCTTTATTTTATTTTATTTTATTTTTACTTAAAAATATATTTGCGGAGATTGCAAGTGACTCCGCAAATGTGTTTTTAACTAAAAGAAAATACAATCGTTAGATTTTATTTTATTCTATCTTTATTTAATTAGGTGAGAAATAGATAAGTTTTTAGTTATTTTACATAGATTTTTTTGGCATTCATGGACATTTTTTTTTTAAAAAAAGTCATTAAAACCGCATGTGAATCATATTTTGGACATAAATCCAGATAACATAGACAATGGAGACCAAAAACATTCATTGAGACCGTTGATTCAACTCTCATTTTATTCATAGAATGCAACCTAAATTCAAACCCATAGGTATAAGATTGACAGTTAGATTGAAAATGTGCCAATTTGTCCACTTGGAAAGTGAATGTGACGTCACTTTTACTGACAATTTATGTAGTTACATGGGAGGAAGTTTTGCATCTCACTAAAAAAAAAAAAAGGGTGTTCAGTCAATTATTATCAAGTAGCCCCAAGGGGATGGACTAGTGGTTAGGACCACGGTTTGTTTCTCTTTCGGAGCTAGAGACTATCGGTTTCCACTTTTTCAGGAACCGAAAGTTGAGTCCACTTGTGCTACCACGTAGGGCCAAAGGGGTTTTATCCGGCTTCTCTCTCAGTCCGGAGGAAATAGTCAAACTCAAAGGATTGTAAACCCTCTGCTAGTAAAAAAAAGTCAATTATTATTAAGTGTATCTTTCTTCACTGATTTTATCCATTTTATTTGAGAAAAAGCGCAAGCTTATAATGGATGACTACCATAAGCCATAAGGATACAACATGAACTGTTTGAACTTTCAAGGTCTCAGTTTGTATAGCTCCTTCTATTAGAAAAATCATGGAAAGTGAAAATACTTTTTCACAGTGAAAAATATATGCATCTTAGCCTTGACGGCTTTTTCATGAGAGAAAAAAAAGTGTTTTTCAAGGGAAAACGAAGAAGCGTGTATGTGTGCATGTGGCCCTTCAAATTCATCATGTCATCCCTTATGAATTAGTATTAGTCCAAATTTAACACTCATGCAATATGTATAAACCCTTTTAATTGATCCTGCAAATTTTGGGCACCCGACCAACTTCTTTTAACGGCAAGGATTTGGACAACAACGCTTCAAACCAATAAATCCTTTGATTGGATAATTTTCAGTTTTGGCAAATTCATGCTCTCAGGTGGGCATTACATGTTGGATTAAGATGCTCCATCTCTCTTGAAATTAAATGTTTCTTTACCTGTTGATTAGCATTCTTCCAGGAGGGGCCCACGCATGGTCCACATGCAATACACGTGAACCAAATGCCAAAAAACAGAAGAAGAAGATACCTAGCTATATATGTACATACTGATATTCTTCTGCAACACAAACCAGCTTGCAGAAGTCATCACATGTAACAAAATGTATAATAACTGTCTCAAATATCACTTTCATTCAGAACAGAGGTCACCATTATATTATTTACGTATTAATCATATGATTAGCTTCATTCAAACAAGTCACCGATAGTCGAATTATTCACCTAATTAGACTCAGAAAAGTTGGAATTATTTTTTTATTCGCGCAGAAAGTTCCTTTGGTTGGAGGACTAAAGCTTTTCCACAAGTTTCAGCCTGTAAAATCAGTACAGACATCTTCTCCCCTCCCAAGTTGCTACAGGACTCCAATTTCCTGTTCCATTGTAAGTCATTTTCTCCCTCTTTTGTTCCTCATTATTATTGAACCCCCAATAAGTTTATTGTTAACAACTAAATAAATTTGTTGTACAAGGACAAGGCATAGGGTGTTCTGATTTAAGATGGTCTGCTCATTACAAAATACTGACTACTGTTAATACAATAGTAGAAAGGAAGTGTTAAAAATTACACTAATGTAAACCAAAATTCTTGCTAGATAAAAAATTAACAATGTATAGTTTATTGACATGATGCATGTTTTCATGTGCAGGCTCAGCCCGAAACTCTGCAAACTGTCCAAAACACAATCGCGAAGCAATTGTCCATTGATGAGTCGACGGTGACTCCTCAGACCAAGTTTGCCGACTTGGGTGCTGATTCGCTTGACACAGTAAATCCTTTTTTCTTATTTTACTTGCATAAGAAAGAAAGAAAGAAAGAAAAGTATGGAAGAAACATACTTTCATCAACATCTTTAATTATAATCACCCACATGGGTGTAGAGTGACTGGCATAAGTTGCCCGGTGCACGTGTGGTGGGATTTCATGCGCGCACCTGGGGAATAGTCTAGTCGGGTTAAATACCACAGGAACCGTTGCCATAAAAAAAGATAAATGAGTTGTAGAAACCCACTAAGTTAAATTATCACTTTCAAGATGGTTAATCCGTTCATTTACTTGTCTCTAACCTGAAAGGGATTATTTCAGGTAGAGATAATGATGGCTCTTGAAGAGAAGTTCCAAGTTTCAATCGGAGACGGGGGAGCAGAGAACATCTCAACCGTCCAAGATGCGGCTGATCTGATCGAGAAAGTGAAGGCCGGCGAAGCATGAGGCCACATCTACAACAATATTTGTTACTATGTAGGATGATGAACGTTCCAGATTTTTCTCTTTTTTTTTTCCTTCTGACCTGAGAGTCATTTGAAAATGTTGAGTACCGAAAATTTGTTAAGGTTGTCATGTTCTGCTTGTCTTTGCATTGGGAGTAATGCTACTTGGACAAACTTTTTGGCCAGAATTTTGGCCAACCCATATGGTTTCCATTGAATATCACTATGATATTCAATGGAAACCATATGGGTTGGCCAAAATTCTGGCCAAAAAGTTTGTCCAAATAGACTTTTTGATCAAATAACTTGAGTTAGTTGTTCCCTTTCAATCAATCTCCCTTCTGATGAATGGGCATAGGCTAAACCAAGGCCTAGAAACCATTTTGAAACCAGTAGTGTGGAGCCAATGGGGCCTGAATAGGATCCAAATGGTTTCATCCAAGCCTGTGTCTTAAGCCCAACAAACACTTATTAGGCATGTTAGTATTTTTATGTAAATATTATATATATACATGAATTATATTTTGAATAGAATAATATTAATATAATGTACATATATCAACTATAAAAGAACTTTTATAATGATTTCTTAAATTTTTTAATGGATTTGGTCTCCATCCTAAGGCTCTGTTTGGGAAGGGGGGATAATGGGGGGAGGAAAAAAATGGGGGGAAAGTGGAGGGAAAATAATTTTTGATGGTGTTTGGGAAGGGGGGAGGGAAAGTGGGGGAGGGAAAAGAGGGGGTAAAATTCTGGTGGGCCCCACCTAAAAATTTTCCCTTCAAAACACAGGGGAAAATGAGGGTGAAGAGGGGAATTTTATAAAAATTCCTAAACTGCCCTTATTGAAGGGGATCTTTTTCAATAGTATAGTTCCTTTATAGCTGGATCTCACGTGGGCCTCTTCCATGGGAATATAGATGGTAAGATGCACTCGTAATGAAGTATCCCATGGTGCACTGTCGTCCAGGCACCAATTGTTAGCCACTATTTAAATTGGGCTTCATTGTAAAGAAAGCCAAAAGGTGCTGGATCATTTGTTGTGATGAGAGAGTTATGCAAGTATACGGTAGAGAAAGAAAGTTTACTGTAAATTTCATGTTATTATACATTAGTGTACCAATCCAAAATATAATTTTTTTATATAATAAAAAAATTTATTTGTAAAATATAATTTTGAAGGTTTTGCAAAAGTAGGGGTAAAATGGTAATTGTCTCTCTACCTCACAAACAAACAAAAGTACACTTTTTCACTTTTCTTCCCCCTACTTTTTCCCTTTCCAAACAAGAGGAGGTAAAATTAATTTTCCCTCCCCTCCCCTCCCCTCCCCTTCATTTTCCTTCCCCCTCAAATTTTCCCTCCCCTCCAATCCCCCCTTCCCAAACACAGCGTAAAGCCTAGGACCTGGTTCTATTGTACTAAGAAGCTTTAAATGGATGAATTTCAGCCTGCCCATTTCCAAATTGGTCTTGAGAACACAATTAGATTGAGAAATTTGTGAAGTCCAACTGACCAGACAATGGAAGAGAGACCTAAAAGGGGGCGTTGCATCATGAAGTTCACTAGTATGAGTTGGCAAGTGAGAATGCTAACTCTTGATACATAAACCAAACCAAGCCTTTTACCACTAGGTGGGGTCGGCTATATGGATTTGACAACGCCAATCAAATCTGTTTAGAGTCATGTCCTCCGTTAGATCCATGTAGGCAATGTCATGTTTAATAGTTTCTTTCTAACTTCTCTTGGGTCTCCCTCTCCCTCTCCTACTCCTGTCAATCTCCATGCTTTCACACCTTTTAACAGGTGCCTCCGTTGGGCGCCTTCTAACATAGCCGAACCATCTCAGTCGATTTTCTCATTTTATCTTTAATCGGTGCTATTCCTACTTTGCTCCTAATTTTCTCATTCCTAATCCTATCTCTCTTTGTGATCCCGCACATCCATCTTAACATTCTCATCTCCGCAACTTCCATCTTCTTAACATGATTATGCTTTACTGTCCAGCACTCTGATCCATAGAACAACGCTGGACGTACCGCCACCTTATAATACTTTCCTTTAACCTTGAGGGGGACTTTCCAATCACACAAGACCCCTGAAGTACTCCTCTATTTGGTCCGCCCGGCCTGAATCCTGTAACTTACATCAGTATCAATCTCTCTATCTTGTTGCACCATAGATCCAAGGTACCTAAAGTTTCATTTCTCTACAATCTTTTGTGTGCTCAAACTTACTTCTAAGTTACCAGGTGTCCTACTTTGACTAAACTTGCATTCCATATATTCCCTCTTTATACATAGAAAAACAAAAAAACATTACAGAAGAGAAGCAAATTGGACTCACAAAAATGCGAGAAGAGGATGTAGATCCACGCTCTACCATGGTCAAAATAAAAATTGATAATGGCTCACAATCATCCTTTTGATTGGATGACTAGAAGTATCAGATGGGCCCCACAACTGTTGTTAAGTTCTTTCAGTTGCAGTAACTAGATAACAGAAGATTGATTTCAAGATTTTGGTAAGTTCTTATTTTTTTAATTCTCTAATAGCTTTCCAGGATGATAGGAAGTCATTTCTTGTATTGGTGTTTGAAATATGTTTGGGTAAATTTTGTAAATCCACTGGATGGAGTTGAAATAAATAGATATTGCAGAGCCAACAGATTTCAATCACGACTACATGGGATTGCTCTATTGGTTGGCAACCCCAGATGTCACCTAACTACGCAGGGATCGATCCCTAGGTATCCCACTCTACCCACATTTATGGGCTTCTCTTCCAATAACAAAGTTCCATTGGAAGTATCCATACTTCCAAATATCTCAAATTCACAAAAGACCTTACTGTGATGAACATGATCATGTGGGTTTCATTAGACAGCAATTTGCAGCCTGATTTTTTTTAGTCTTAAAAGTGTAAACCCCACATGCAGGGCAGATGCAACCAATGGTCCAATGCTAACGTTGAAGAATTTGTTTGATTTGTCTTATAAGCTACTGATCAAAAACTAAATTCCATTAATAAGTTCTGTGTATCATTACAATTTTATCAGATGTCTACACTGAGAAAAATCAATTAGTAATGTGCATATCTTAGTCACAAAAGAATGTGATTCGGATCAGCCTACTGCTGCCTTAATCACAACTTATATTTCCTTTAGTAAGAAATACAACAAATTACAAATGAAATACAATGTTGCCCTCATTCATCTACATCCAAAGATGTTATTGATCTATTTAACAAATAGCCGGCTGACCTCATGTGATCAGTTAATTGATCTAGCAAGGAGTAAATATTGCTTGAATTCTCATGTCTTTTGTCATCAACTAGAAACTCATGAACACTATCATCCACTTCAATTAAGCTAAGTGCTCTGCATTTTCTAAATCCCCTGTCCGTCATGAGCTTTCTAATGTTTTTCGCATCCTCCCACCTGTTTGCCTCACAATAAATGTTTGAAATGAGAGTATAAAGTCCACCTATATAGGGCTCCAATTCCAATAGTTGTTTTAGCACCAGTCCTCCAATCTTCACATTGCCATGCACCCTACAGGCCCCAAGCAAAGCACCCCATACAACAACATCCGGCTTCATTGGCATACCTCCTATCAGCTGAACTGCTTCCTTTAGTCTCCCTCTGCGCCCAAGAAGATCAACCATGCAAGCATAATGTTCAATTTCATGTGGAACTCCATAAACAGGATTCATGGCCTCAAAATAATATTGACCAGCATCAAATAAACCGCCATGACTACAAGCACACAGCAAGCCAACAAAGGTAATCCCATCCGGGAAGACACCATCACTCTGCATCCTTACAAAGAGATCGACCGCACTGACAGCTCGCCCATGCATTGCTAAAGCTCCAATCATCACATTCCATGACACCACATTCCTCTCAGGCATCTGGATAAAGAGATTTGAGGCAGTGTGGAGCAGACCACATTTTGCATACATGTCTATAAGTGAATTGCATAGTGTCACACTGGGCTTTATATTGTTATTGCAAATGTAGTGGTAGATCTTCTGTCCCATGACCAAATCACCAATTTGGGTACAAGCAGTGAGAACATTCACCAAGGTAGCCTCATCTGGCAGTACATTTGAAGCTTGCATCTGAGCAAAAAGATCCTTGGCTTCACTGAATAGCTCATGTTGGATGTAATAAGAGATCATGGAATTCCACGAAACAACATTTTTCTCCGGCATCTTATTGAATTTGCTTCGGGCAAGATCCAAGAGTCCATATCTAGCGTATGCTCCAACCATTGAAGTCCAAGATACCACATTCTTCTCCTGCATCCTATCAAACAATGTCTCAGCTGAAACCAAATCCCCACACTTTGCATACATATCCACCAAGGCGTTCTTCACAAACAAATCAATTTCCACTCCCTTTGTCTCAATGTAAAAGTGTATGACCCTACCCAAATCAAATCTCCCCGTCTGTGAACAGACTGAAAGGAGACTAATTAAAGTGAAATTGTCCGGCTCTATACCCATATCCCTCATCACCCGAAAGAGAGAAAATGCTTCCTTGCAACAGCCCATTCTGGAATACCCACCAATCATTGAATTCCAAGAAACAAGATTCTTCTCAGGAATATCATCAAACAAATTACGGGCATACTGAATTGACCTGCAAACGCCATAGACATGAAGGAGTGCATTTAGCACAAACACCTGCGATCCGAACCCAAGCTTGATGACATGATCATGAATAACAAGTGCTTCTACAAATGCCAATTCGAAAGCACATGCCTTAAGAACAAAGGGGAAGGTGAATTGGTTGGGGGAAAGTCCCCCACTCATCATTTGTTGATAGAGGAAAAGAGCTTCTATAGGGTTGCTGCTGTTAGAATAGCCTCTTATCAAGCTATTATACATAAATTTATTGGGTTCGGCGATCCGATCAAAGACGAAACGACCATAGTGGAGATCGCCTGCATTAGACGTGGCGCAGAAGGCGATGAGCTTCCCGACTGTGAGGATTTCTTGAACTAATCCGTTTAAGATGATTTGGGCATGGACTTGTTTGAGTTCTTTCATGTTGAAGCATTTGTCTAGAAGGGGATGGAGGTTTGGGAGATTGGGGGGTTTGGATTTGGGGTTTGAAGGATTTTTGGCGGGAGGGAGGGTGTGGAATGTGACAAGAAACAAGAAGAGAGAATTCTGGCCGGAACCAACGGCCAGACGGTTGAGAGAAAGGAACATGTTATTTTGGTTTGGCTTCCATTTGCAAAATCATTTGTTATTTTGCTTGGCCTAACGGTACAGTCAATCTAGTCCATTGATATGATGGGCCAACCTATATCAGGGCCAACATGATTTTATCCAATACAGATGCCTGCATTCAAATCTTAACAGAGTGGATGATCAGTGCAGGTAAAAGTAAAGAATCTCTTCTTTGCATTTCTCCTCATGGCTCATTCTTACACCAATAGGATTTCCACCTAACATTCTTAATGGGCCCTAATCTTCCTCTTGTTTGCATGGAATTGAATTTATAAAAATACCGAAACAAATGTGTTCCTAAAAATGCCTAAATTGAAGAAAGAACGCGAAGATAAAAAAATCCCATAAAAAGATCTCTCATTTTATTTAATGAAGTGAGAGTAAATAAATAAATAAAGAGTCATATCAAAAATAAAATAAAGATGTGGGGTGCAGGGTAGAAGTTGCTCAGAAGACAAAATTTTAATATACACCACTGTATTATATAGTTGGGACTTGGGTGAGTAAAAGAAAGTTGAAAAAATGGGGATAGAATGACTATTTTATATAACATCAAAACATTACTTTACCCTCCCCTTACTCTACTCTTCTTCTATCCAAGCAGCCAGGTGTATTTTATGCCAAACAAACAGGCCCATAGTAAGTCCAATCAAGGCCTAATCTACATCTCTACCTAATATCCTTCTCCATCACTCCGGTAATGATATTTTGCATGAACTCATCTTACTATAAATTCTTAGTAATTCAAATTCTATATAAACAAACGGACCCGTAAAGATTTTAAATATCCTAATTTTGTCCTCTTAAGCCCATCTTTAATCATCATATCATTGTAATCCCAAAGCCAAACCCTAACCTCAATCTTCTCTATTTAAACATCACAGGATACACCAATGCATTTGTAGTACAAGTGGTGAGGCATCTCCCTATACACCAATTAAACCAGGGATTGATCCATGGGTCCATGGATAGGGATTTGGCTGGCACTAGTGTCTGGGTGTGCAAGCATGTACCAGGGAAGGAATAAAAAAGTTTATCACAGAACAGACAGGCACCTTAACACTTTTTTTTTTGGCTAGTAGTGGATATATTAGGAACCTTGGCACTTCTGCTACTGATTTTTTAGGACAAGGTGTAGATATAAAAGTGAAGATCAACTTCTTATTCATGAACTTGGATTTTATTTTCATAAAAGAGAATGGAGAAGACAATTGAGATAATTATCTTGTAAAATTAACAATCTGGTAGCAGTTGTAATTACCAATGGCTCTAGTTCTCTCACCCAGCATGAGATACCTATCTACTTTCCATGAAAACTGCCCAACATGAAATAAATCTCCCCACCCAACTTTTTTGTCTTCTTCCTGCAAATGTTGCTCGGTGCAAGCAATTCTTAGATGCTCTGGTGAAGTGGATGGATGCCTGGGGGTTTCACTAATCAGTCTTCAAATAAGATTTTGAGAAATTTCAACAGAGTTGCAAGACCAATAGTCAGATCCAAGGTCCTAAGCCTAGCATCTCTGCTTTATTGTTGACATTTGTTACTGAAATATGATCAATGAGATGTTGACCCTTCCAATTAGTTCCATACAGATTTGGCACTTGAGCATGGTGCAAGGAATACTTACTCCCCCATATAAAATTATTTTCCTTGATAGTCAAGGAAAAGTAGTTACAATTTTTTCTCTTTTCAAATGGAAAAGCACCGCAACAAACAGTAAAAAAATGGTGAGTGTGGAAAACCAAAAGATTTTCTGTGCTACCAGGAAATTCTTCCTTCAAAAGGAAAATTGACAGCCCATGGAAGGTCCTTTTGGAGATGTTGTTCTTCTTCACTTTTTTCCTTTCCCCCCTTTTGGCATGCAACTTTGAGATCTATCAGAACACTAACGTCATAATGTTTGTTTACTTGGCTATTACAGATGCAAAGAGCAAGAGATCAAATCTTTTCCTGGAAGTTCCAGGGCTTCTCACCTTCCTTCTATGGAAAAGAATCAGCTAAGTATTGAAGTTAGCTTCAAAAACTTGAGTTGAATCAGGTAAAAGACTTGAGTTTCCTATGTACAAACCATATCTTGTTACATTGAGAGGACCTTTGGGCGTTTCCAACTTGAAATTCAGAATACAATTAGTAGTAATAAAACTATCATCTCCAGGAGGCAAGTAGCCGAAAATTGGAAAGAGATGAAGAAGCAATTAGAAACCAAGAGAAGAAAGCCATTGCCACTGATAACTGATATTTGCTACAGAATTTTGGAGCACTGTAGGTCCTTCCAATGTCTATAAGTAGATCTATGACACCAGCAGAGGCACAAGCTGCACCCAGTGAGAGAATTGATAAGACCTGCGCAGGGAGGAATTTGCCTTAGTTAAAAGTTAAAAGAGTGTTCGGTTGGGGAGGGATCATGTATACTTAGTTACCTACCCAATCTCCAACAACTACAATCACCGTCACACCCAGATGCCGAAATGGGCAGCCAATTACAATTGAATATACATCCACCATTGCTAATGTTAAACTCCACGGAATCACCAGACCCATGATTGTGACAAGATAGCTGTTGAACAGCCGAAGAACACAAAACTAAGAACCATAGAAATCGTTTAATCTTGAGGTTAAAGCATAGATAAGTAGAAATTTTCATGAAAACAAGCCATTTGGTACTGGGAGTTATTTACTCTAGATCTGAAAAGGAAACTAGCTATTATTGCTGAGATTTCCATACCTTCTTTGCTGTTTAGGTGAGAGCACTGCATGTTGTGCTGAATCATTGATGATTCTTTGACATGGCATTTAAAGTTTTTCAATTTAAACAAAGGAATTTGTATGATGCTGAGGAGTTGATGTTCAATATGTAAATAAAAAGGTTGCAGATTTTACTGTACAGTTTTATACTTAAAAAAGATGAACAAAATATAAGGCCCATCATTTTTTTTATCTGTCATTCCCAATATTCCCTAAAAACATTCTAATGATGGAAAGTGTGCAGAATTTAAATGGGTGACTTTGTGTTGAACTTTAGGAGAAGGTTTTCTACATAATTTAATAGTTGTGAATGTTTCAGAGGCTAATTTAGGTGGAGGAATGGTATGGTTTCCAGTTCAGAAGCAGTTGCAGAACATTTAAGAGATGAGAAAAACAAAAACATGAACAATGTAAATTTCATTCAGGTTCCTTCCATCTTTTAATCATAAAAACAATAATCAAGGCGACAATCACCAAATCACAATTTCAACACCTCCACAGCTTAAATCAAGCAAACCCACTGGTGAACTCAGGTAAGTTTATCCATTAGTTCCATCTCAGCAAGTAGCCAGACTTAACATAACTGTGAACTTGGTGATCCAATGATCTTTTCCAGAAGAACTATACAATTTTATCATAGAAAACAGGACACTCTGGATTTATTTTTCACTAGAATCTTATATTTCCTACTTCCCAAACTTGCTAGGATACAATTCATTCACCATATGTTCTTGTTTGACATTTGCTTCCCAGTTCTAATAGCAAAGAAGAAGCCAGCAATTCCATGAAGCTAAAAGAAAACCCAAACCGGAGTACTCCTGGTAAGAGAGGAGAATATAATATCCACAAATTTTCAAGGTACGTGAAGAGTGATATGAATCAAGGATCCACAAAACAACAAAACTAGACAGAAGTTGAAGAATCTAAAACATGGGTGTTGAAGATTGAAACAGATCAATACCAGAAAGCGCTGTAGCTATAAAACTGAACACCAACAGACATGAATAGAAGAGAAGCCAAGGAGAATAGAGCCTGCCCCAAACGCAGGGACAAGCTGGAACTTGTGCCCAAAGACCCACGCATTTCATCCATGGACAGACATCTTGGTAGTTCAAATTGCCGTTAAAAAGCTTTGCTTCAATCAAACTCCTTTTAAAGGAAACAGGAAAGAACACATATTCTATGGGGGAGTTTTGGATGGTCAAAAGTTTATAGGCATTTGGGCTTCTCGCCTCTCAGAATCTTGTAGAAAGATAAGAAGTTGGAAAGAAAGATGGATGCCAGGGCTTCTGTATGAGAGAGCTTTCTGCTTCCTGTTTTGCTGTTTATTATTTTTCAAAGAGGGTCCCTAGTCGCTGTCATTTAGAAAGAAAAGTTTACTAATATTCTCTCCGTTCTGAGGTAATTTGTGTTCATGTGTCCATTCATTATTAGTGTAGCCTCATCATCCTTGACCAACTGCCTCACTGATTAAGATCCCATCATGCCATTGCCCCCCAAATTTATCATGATTATCATCATCATTTTAGCCTTATTTTCTCAATTTGAGGCGAGGATTTTTAGTTTCAATACTTAAATACAAAACATAAACTATGTTGCATATCTTTAATATTTATCATGACTAAACATTGAAGTCAATAATTTTTAAAATAGGAAGTAGAGGAAGAGTTTCAAGGTACCATGTTTGAACTTTAGCTGATTGAGTTTTTAAGATGATGTTTTTAAATCTTTTTCTATGCACCAATTATATAGGAATGGTGATGACATACTATTGGCTTAATTGAGAGGGATTTAGAGGGAACTAATTAAACATTTTCTGTCAAGTCTGGCGACCAAATCTTTTGGGATTCCTCACTGGAAAATCCATTTTTTTGGCAATTGTAAATTTTGAGGATTAGTACCAATGGCAATTGTCTTTTTGTGGGATTTTAGTTCCGACTCTCCTTAGGATTTAGAAATCCTCATTTTTGTGGATTTACACACGGATACAAATTATGTTCTACTATATACATCAATACATATCAATGTAAATCATTAACCACCCAAATCCTCAGTCAGAAATTTATATTATCTATTGATTCTTTGCCTGATACCAAACATGCCCCAGTTGGAAATTTTATTATATAAACCCCAATATTATAGTCATAATGCTAATTATGTGAATCAAGTTGGACTCACATGTGATTGTGCGACCATCCAAAATATGCATACTTCCCACAAAAGTTCAACAATTTTCTAAGATAATAAACTTGTATAGTAGTGATTCAATTTGTGGAATCTCTTTTGAAAGCAAATACTATTTAAAAGGTAACTTTTATGTGGCAAGAAAAGAAAGGAGAGGAAGTTGCCATCTGCTAGCCTTCCATTCCAAAGGGGATTCTCTACCATTCCTTATATGAATGAATGATGATTACTAGCACAAGTCTCATCAAGTGCACACACGAATATGCACCTCCCACATGGAATGGCTGAGGCTGCGGTTGGCCAGCTATATCACTTGGAATAAAGACGTTTTGGGTTGACCTATGCACACAAAAGAAATTGACACTCAACAGTACTTTGACCTGATTGGAATCTCTCAAGTGGGCCTCAGGGCCATCAGATCCCCAGATATCTGGGTCCTACAAGATCACAATTAAGTCATACGAAAAAAAAAAAAAGAGTCACAAGCACCATATGGCCAGGGCTGACCCAAGCACAAGCATGTCGGTGCGGTCGCACCCGTTTAACCGAAATTCTTTGTTCATTTCCAAAATCCAATAAAAAGAATGGGTCCACCCTCAAAACCCACGTAAAAAAATCCTCGGTTTTCCCCTAAAACCAAACTATCTAGTAGGGTCTGCACCCCTTAAATGAAAATCTTGAGTCTGCCACTGCATATGGCTGCATCAAACAACATAATCATATACTTCCATAGTTTGGGCCTGATTAATTAAGGATTAGATCCAGGTCTGGGTGCGGATACCACCGGCCCATGTATTTGTACACTTGTGTACCTGATAACACATCTGCACCAGAAATACATATTTGGGTCCATGCAAGTTTATTTAATTTGGATCTCCATGGAATAATGAAAAACTGTTTTTCCATACATTTGGTGAGGTAATTTTACGTGGAAATATTTTTTCGCCACATTAGCATTTTCCTTAAATAGCGTAGAAATAGAGCTCCTAGGGGGGCGGGGGGGGGGGTATGGGAAGTTCATTTTCGTAGAAAACTTGGCCCCTCTTTATTACCTCATTTCCTCACTCTCACTCTTTAAAACTAGTTTTCAATAAAGAATCTGCAGCCGTATCAAACAACATTAACACCAATTCATCGGAGAAAAAAATTACATTAAACATGAATTTTTAATTTCCGCGGAAAACCTTTTTCGAGGTATTTAAAAAACCATAGACTTTGTTGATGTGGTAATTTCATCTTACCATGGAAATTGCCTATACACAAGCGTGCACTTATGTACGCTCTTCTTTTACTGAAGAAACTATGGATAGTGGAAAGCTTTTTTCATCCTTTAAAGCTATATTTAAGGGTTCCTTTTCTATGAGAAATAAATGAAACTGAACATTTGAGAGGGCAAATAAGTCAAAAATTCTGCCTAAACAATTGAGAGGGTAAATCAGTTATGAAAATATTGTTTAGGAACTACAAGCTTTAGAGGAAAAGTTGATGGACTGGAGGTTTTACAAGACTTATACGAGGGACCTTTCGCTAATTTACTCTAAATTTTTTACAATTCCACATCAAATCAGTTCCCAAGGCTTGACTCAATTTTGTCGTGGAAGCGTGGAAAACCTTCTCCGAGGATTCACCTTTCTATAGAATTGCGTAAAGTGCCTATTTATCACTTTCAAAACATAAATCTCAAATTATTCTCGTAAAGAAACTGGCCCTTCAATCAATCAAAGTGATACCCAATTGAATTAAGATTATGGTGGTAATATAGACCGTTAGTAACCCTAGTTTGGATTTGAAATTCCTGGAAATCTATTTTCTTCACTCTTGCATCCCAAATTCATTTCTAAGAACAGTCAGTGAATTCCCATTACCACATGCTTTCAAAGCCCTCTACCAGCAGCGTCCCTTCTCATGTGACCTTTCAGTTCTTGAAATTCTTTGCAAACCATGGTAATTTGGGACGCGCACGCCAACTGTTCGATCAAATTCCTGAACCTAACCTTCATTCGTGGACCATCTTGATCAATGCATATACCAAGTGGGGGATCCCAAAAGAATCTATAAAGCTCTACTTTGGATTGCGAAAGAAGGAAATCGAACCCGACAAGTTCGTTCTTTTATCAGTTGCAAAGGCCTGTGCGGCTTGTTCAGATCTTTCCAGAGGCATTCGGGTTCATGAAGATGCGATTAGATTTGGATTTGTTGAAACAGACCTGGTGTTGGGAAATGCGTTGATCAATATGTATGGGAAATGCGGGTCCGCTGAAGGAGCGCAGAAGGTGTTTGATGATATGCCTATGAAAGATGTGGTTTCTTGGACTTCAATTGCGGCTAGTTATGTGAACTGTGGGCTCCCTGGAGAAGCTTTGCGGGTTTTTCGTGAAATGGGGCTGAGTAGAGTGAGACCCAATTCAGTAGCTGTGTCAACTGTTCTTCCTGCCTGTTCAGATTTGAAAGCCTTGAACTTGGGGAGAGAGATTCACGGGCTTGTTGTGAGAAATTGGCAGGGAGAAAATGTCTTCGTGAGTAGCGGGCTTGTAGATATGTATGCTAAATGCTCTAGCATTCGGCAAGCACGTATGGTTTTTGATAGCATGACTAGGAGGGACATTGTCTCTTGGAATGTGATCCTAACAACTCACTTCTCAAATGGGGACTGTGAAGAGGCTCTTAAGCTCTTTGATCGCATGAAAGGAGAGGGAATTAGCGCGAATCCAGCTTCATATAATGCCATGATTGGTGGGTGCATTAAGAATGGGCTAAATGAACGAGCATTAGAATTGCTTGCTCAAATGCAAGGTTTGGGGTTTAAACCAAACCAAATCACGATCACGAGTGCCTTGCCTGCTTGTGCTAATTTGGAGAGCTTAAGGGGAGGCATGGAAATTCATGGGTACGGCATCCGGCATTGGTTTGTAGAAGATATAGTCATTGCAACAGCTCTCCTTCTAATGTATGCAAAGTGTGGGAACTTAGAAGGTGCCAGGAGAATGTTTGATTATATGCCTAGAAAGGATACAGTCGCTTGGAATACCATGATATTGGCAAATTCAATGCATGGGCATGGTGAGGAAGCATTGTCTCTTTTCTGTGAAATGATAGACTTGGGCGTTAAGCCTAACTCTGTAACCTTTACAGGTGTTCTATCTGGCTGTAGTCATTCACGACTAGTAGATGAAAGCCTAACCATTTTCAATTCAATGAGTTGGGACCATGGGATCAAACCCGATCCAGATCACTATTCTTGCATAGTTGATGTACTTGGCCGAGCTGGTCGCCTTGTAGATGCATATGAATTCATCCAAAAAATGCCAGTAGAACCAACGGCTGGAGCTTGGGGAGCGTTGCTTGGTTCCTGCAGAGTGTATAAGAATGTGGAGTTGGGAAGAATTGCAGCCAATCATCTGTTTGAGATCGAACCAGACAACCCAGGAAACTATATATTGTTATCAAACATCTTTGTCAATGCTGAGCTGTGGGACGATGCATCGAAAATGAGGAAGATGATGAGAGACCGAGGAATGACAAAAACTCCTGGGTGCAGTTGGATTCAGGTGAAGGATAGGGTATATACATTTGTTGCCGGTGACAAGAAGAATGCTCAGAATGACAAAATTTATCATTTTCTAGATGAGTTAAGCGAGAAGTTGAGACTGGCAGGTTACACACCTGACTTTGATTTTGCTTTGCAAGATGTGGAACAAGAGGAGAAGGAAGAGGGCTTAGGTGGTCACAGTGAGAAGCTTGCTGTTGCTTTTGGAATCATGAACTTGAACAAGGGATCATCAATTCGGGTCTTTAAAAATTTAAGAATTTGTGGTGATTGCCACAATTTTTTTAAGTTCACTGCCAAGATTGTTGGTGTGCAGATCATGGTGAGGGATTCTATGAGGTTTCACCATTTTAGAGATGGGTTTTGTTCCTGTAATGATTTTTGGTAATGCATGAATGATTAGAGAAGAATGATAGAAGATGCAAAACAAATGTTATATGAGCAGTATGTGATAATATCCATTGATTTAAAATGGAGGTTGCTTATCTCTTTGAATGGCACAGATGTGGAAGGATTGGGGCCATTAGGAAGCATGAATAGGATTCTTTCGGAGACTGAAGATGTTATGGGGCAAGCTTTAGTTTTTGGGAGATTATGTGAAATTAATTACAAAATGAGGATTTGAGTAAGAATTGTTGCCACGAACATGCCAAAGCCGGAATAATATCAGCAAAGAGGAATCTCAAAAGAGACAAACTTGGACACATCCAAACACAACAAATCCATAAAGGGCCATAACCAAGTAAAAAGAGAGAGTCAGAGGCATGCTTGAAAATATTTAAAAGATATGCCTATTTGTGAACAGAGCATAGAATCAGATGGAGAAGTTCAGCCACTGATCACTGGAGAAGCAGTAGGAATTTTCATTCTGTGTAGCAACACACCAATCAGTAAGTCAAAGAACAGCCTCTGGAGTCTCGAGTCCTTCCTTCCAAGAAGATGGAAGCAATTCGGTCATTCATCCTATGGTGCAATTGAGAAACAGAAGAATATTTGTTTTGACTTGACAATGCTAGCAAGGAGGAAATCAATCATGATGCATCATGCAGTTTATCTTCAACATCCAAGAAGCAGTGGCACTTAAGGCCAACCCCAGGAGGCAGCACTATGACGATTCCTGCATAAGCATTCAATCAGGTGACAGTGAGAGCTAAACAGAAGGCAATACATTTTCTTCATTGCTCATGAGAAGACTAGGCAGAACGAGCAAGCGGAGGAGGTTTCCTGTTGCCGCTAGAAGGCAAGACATCCCAATTGCAGAAAGCATATGAGCTGAAAATTAATTTTTGTTCCTTAGGTTGGCAAGAATCGCTTGCAATTATCTGTTTCCTGTGCTGTGGTTTAACAAACATTGAGTTTGGGGTCAATGAAATAATTTTCTATAATCACTGGAGAAGAGCAATAGTCGACACAGGCCAACACCAAGCACTTTTGGAAGGTAAAAATTCTTAATTCATTAAAGAGAGTGGAAATGAATTTGATGATGCTTGTGTTAGCTTTTTATATTTTTTCATACAAGACCAGTGGTCCTACCCCATAAAACAGGGCTTGTTAAATTAGATTTTCAAAGGAAAGAATATAAGATCAGTCTCATAAATCATTGCTAGCCTTCTCATCAAAAATGATGATTGAGAGCCATTCACTTCTTCTATGATTATTGCCCACTTCCATCGACTACTGGCAAAGTCAAAATGATGGTGATTTTTCTTTAAGCGACTAATTGATTAAACTGTCTCTTACATGATGGGAACAATGAATTCCACCTACATGCTATGTGCCTGGAAAGGTCGCATTAAGCTATCAAAGCACCATTACTGATGCTGCTTTCTTTACTGGCCTTGTAGTAACCCTAAATTAGTTAATGCGTTGATTAACATGGGTAGAGAAGCCTGAAATATTGTAGGAACTCGAGTGGTGATAATAAATTTGGAATCAGTGAATGACAACATCAGTTGGTCAAATTTTATAGTTCTGTTTGGAATAAAATTAAGAACAACATGGTGCATGTATGAATCTCTTTAGATTCACTGGGATTTTAGAAATTGGGAAAATCTCAAATAAGCCCTTAAGCTTTTGCCTTATTTTAAAAAAGGATACAAATTTTAAATTAGTCTCTAAGTTTTCCAAGAAGTTTTCAATTAAGGACATCCGTCCATTTAAAGTTATTTTCCAACGGGTTTTTCCATCAGTTTTTTAAAACTACTCATATTACCCTTCATTGAAATATTACCCTTTTTTAGTTCCTCTATATCCTCCTTCCTTTTTTCATCGGCGTCTTCATGGTGATTGAGGGCAAGCAGCGTCCCCACGATGATCGGTTGCATGTAGTGGCTACTAGAACCATGTCATGGCTTTAAATGAAGGGTAATTTGAGTATTTAAAAAAATTAAAAGGAAAAGTGGAAAAAAAATGCTTTTAAATGGTCGGATGTCCTTAATTGAAAACTTATTGGAAAACTTAAGAACTAATTGGAAAGGTTTTAAAACTTATGTCTTTTTTTGAAATAAGGCAAAAACTTAAGACTTTATTTGAAGTTTTTCCTTAGAAATTTCATTTTCCTTTCCTAAACTCTCCTGGCAACAAATCTTAAAGAATGGTTCTGAAAATACATGTCTTGATGCAATGATCTGACGCATGTTGTGCCAATTTTGATGGTAATTGCTATGGAAGTTTAAGTTCCAAGAAAAAACTTTTTCCTGCGCATTGCTCTACGTTGGAGCGCATATCTAGATCATATCAAAGGTGGGAACCCCTTGAATTTTACCATCACACCCATGACAATCGCACCGGTTCTAGGTGTTGAAAATAATGAATATAAGCTGAAATTCTAAAATATGCAGATACTAAAATATTTTTGTATTAATATACACTTAAGGATCTTAAATTGATGGAATAAGGCTAGTGATAATGGTGACCCTAGATTCTCATGACTTCCATCGTGTATGGTTTTTTATTGAAAGGGATTTCAAACCGAAAAGAAAACAGAATGGACCAATATTTCCTTTTCGGCCAGGGCATCATGTCCAAAAAGAAAAGAGCAGCCAATGTGCACTGGCGTGGTTCATTATATAAATGCTAGTGTATGTTTGAAAATTAATATTAGTCGCCGAACCATGTTTCTAATGCAAGTATTGAGTGAATGAGATTTCCTGAAAAAGTTCAGTACGAAAAAACAGTAATAACCTGTGATAATTTGCATGCAAGGGTTGGTGTAATTATGACTCTATTAAAGTAATCAAGTTCTTTATCATCAATAATGTCAGATATAACTAGTCCATCCTTACTATCTAGTCTGCAATAGATATATGATTATAACTTTGTTAGAGTTTGACTTGCGGATGCTTGTTTAATTAGCATCAGCAAACGAATAGATTAAATGATATTAGAGTCTGACATGTATGAAATGAAGAATGAGATGAATTTTGGTGTTCCATTTTTCACATGCACGTTTTAGTCTTCCACACTTTAAGTCCTTTTTACTACTTAAAATCTGAATTTTGGCATAGTTTGTAGCTCATATTATAGGCCTATATCAATGTTAAAAGGGTAAGAAGCAAATTTTTGCTTTAGTTTTGGCTTTCCGTGGACCCATCAATCCATCATGAAGGAGATTAAACTTTATCACTTTGAACAGTCTCTTTTCAAAGCTCCAATAAGATTTGTCTAATAAAAAACTCAAACCACCAGATGATATAAAAATAACTACTGTTGATGTCTGTGCAGCAAAAACGAAGTAACTTCCAAGGGAATTAAATTCCATACAACAGTCCCCGAGCACCCCCACCCCCACTGTAATAAATAACTTGGTCCAAACGATGCTGCAATGGCAGTGCTCTTATGTCAACTAAAACCATTATACGATTAGGACCTCATACGACGCAACGCAACGTACATAACATGTGCGAGAGAGGTATGCGTAGCTTTCATTTCTCTTCCTCCACCCCCAACACTCAAATAAATCCCTGAGATAGGAAACAAAATGCCGCGAGACAAACACGCTTTTAGAAAAGAGCAGAACAAAAAAACACAAGTAGAAGCAGAAGCAGAACAACATCTCCAAACTCCAAATTTTACAACTTGATAGATATAGAATAGATAGAGATAGACCATGTCCAGTCCTGCCAGCGCGCCTGGCTACGAATTCGAGTGGCCCGCACCGCCGAACGGCTCAAGGCGATCCTCGTCCGCCCTCCGCCTCGACTTCAGCCCGCCTCTCATAGCCATGGTGGCTGTAGTCGGCACAGCCTTCCTCATCGTTGTCTACTTCCGACTAATCTCCCGCTACCTCCTCCCTCCCCTCTTCCGCCACCTCCGCCGCCGTCGCCGCTCCTCCTCCTCGTCCTCATTCTACGACTACCGCTCCCGGTCCGACGTCGAGTCCCAGGCCGCCGCCGCCGCCGACGTATTCGAGACGGCATTCCACTTCCTCTCCCCGTACGGCCTCGACGAGACGGCGATCAAGACCATACCACTGTCGGTCTACACCAAGAAGCGGCGCCGCTCCTCCTCCTCCTCCGCCGGCGGCCGCGACTGCGCAGTCTGCCTGTTGGAATTCGAGGAGAACGACTGCGTCCGTACGCTACCGGCCTGCGCGCACGCCTTCCACGTGGACTGCATCGACATCTGGCTCCGGTCCCACGCCAACTGCCCGCTCTGCCGCGCCTGCATCTTCCGGCCGGAATCCCCCTTCGTGCCGCTCATGGCGGCCAGGATCCGCCCGAGCTTCGACGACGGGATCCTACTCGATCCGCTCGGATCCGACACGCCTGCGCCGGAGATCGTCCCCATGGATCCATCTCCAAGGCGCGAGAGCCTCGATCGGGACCGGATCGACCGCCGGAACTTCCTCCTGAAGCGATCCTACTCCTTCGGATTCGAGCGGAGCCTGGCGGTGGATCGTCTGGTGCTGGACACGGCCACCGCGACGCCGTGGCGGTACCGCCGGTGCGGAGTGTGGAGCAAGCGGCCGTCGCCGTTCGGGACGCTGAAGACGAGGGTTTTCTCGTTCCGATCGTACAGATCGACGAAATCCCCGTTCCTGAGAAGGAGAGGATTCTTCCCGCTGTCGGAATCCGGCGTGAGATTTGCCGGCGGCGTGGGATCGTCGCGGCGGAGCAAGTCGATGGCGAGCCCTTGGTTCGTGACGAGCCGGACGAGATGCGGTGATCCAGAGGCGCTGCTGTCGCCCGAGAGGCTGAAGTGACCGGCTGTAGGGGGTTGGAGTTGACCGGGAAGCGTCGGTTGCACAGCTGGAGCTGAAGCTAAAGCTGGATGGGGGGGCTGCAAAGCTGCAAGCTACTAATGCAGCAGCTGCTGCTGGGGTCTGATATTTAATGTTCGGGGCATTTAATGAGACAAGTGAAAGACAGAGAGAGGGGGAGATAGAGAGGAGAAAATCTACAGGGAAAAGAGTTTGGTGGGGACGATAAATGCTCATGCCCAATTTGCCCATGCCATGCTGTCCACTCTCTTCCACATAGCCTTCCCCTTTTTAAATGCTCTTTGATATTTGATGCTCTCTTGACAACAACTCTGATTTGACTGACCCTCCCCTTCTGGTTTTTTTTTTCTTTTTTCTCCATTCAACTTCTTCTTCTTGGAGAGAAGAAATACATTCACACCACTCGCTTTTGGATTGGCATCTCACCGTATACGACCTGCTGCTTCTTCATGGTACGTACTCTTTTATCTATACGGATTCTGGATGTAGCAATTCTATATGTTCAATATTCGTACGTTGAGTTGAATTTGAATGGTAGTGTGCGTGGCACGCTACGCTACATATATGTATATATTTTCAAATTGTGATGTAAGTTGGAGAAGAACTATAACTGCTGAAGACATAGTAAATGAAACTTTATTTGTTTATCTTCTTTTAATAAGGTTTGATTGCTAATATGACCATTGAAATTTAAGGTTTTTATGGTCAATCCTAAGCGTGTTTGGTAATTTTACCTTAAATTAAAAATAAAGTAAACCATTAAATAAGAGAGAATAAAATATAAATATGTTATAGTAGTATTTTATTTTTAGTTCTTTTGTATGAAATTTTTTGAATTTTTATATAGAAAAAATGATTTCTTTTGTCTTGGAGAAAGGTGGTTTTTTTTTATAGAAAAAATAAGGAAATTTCAAATGTGTATAATCCCTTTGTCTTAAAAATGGAGGAGGCTTTTCGCTTTATTTTTACTAAACTAATAAAGTTTCAAACAGACATATTGCAGTTGATTAGATTGTTATTAAACATTTATTTTATTTCACATATGATCAATTTGAAGTAGATGAGATTTGGCCCAACCCAAGCTGGTAGTGGAGGAATTTAATTTTGATAGGTTGGGATTTATGAGGTGTGCCTGATGGATTTATGAAGAGAAAGTAAATGAATCTTTTATCGGTTAGGAACAGGGTCCACACCACCATCTCAATTGGCATTCAAGGAAATATGGGACCTTGATCCCAAGTTACCCAGTACTTTTTTTATGCCCGAATATAAAAAAAAAAAAATGAAGACATAAGAGAGGCAGTCGCTTTCAGTACAACCGATCAATTAAAAGCCATTACCATACATAAATGGGAGAATTACTGTATGGATTGCACGAAATCAAAATACGATATTTATTGGATAAAAGATGAAGAAGAAGTAAAAATTATCGTATAAATGTTCGTACATAAAAGGATGTCACGATTATGGCGATTTTACCTTTTACCTTGCGTGCGATATTTTAGAACTATATGATATCCCAAAATTCGATATTTTAGACTGAAAAGTCACTTTGTCTTTATAATTTTCGTAAAAAGAATCAGAATAGGAATTTTTTTTATCAATACAACATGTATGAGCTGTTTTTTTAACACATTTAAAAATGATATGAGCCCATATTCCTTAGGATGTAGGCCTACTACCTTAAGAAGATGGAATGGTAAAATTTCATAGGAACCCACAGGTAAAAACGAAGAAGATGAAACATAGTTCTTTAGTTCGTGATGAAAATATGTGTTTTCTGTTTGGGCGGGAGTAGCTAATGGTAAGATATCCTACATTGATAGGATTTCGAATCGTGGGATATTCTACATCCTTAAGATATCCGACAGTAAAGGGTAAAATCGCCACAATCCGGCATCTTTTTCTGTACGAATAGTTATTCGATAATTTTCACTGATTTAATTTTTTATGTGGCAAATGTTGGATTTAGTGTCATCCATACTGTAATTGTCCCTACATAAATTATATGTACTATGAGTCAAATTTGTAATAGCTCTAGCTAGCCATTGAATGAAACAAGTGTAAATTGGTGATTAATATATCTTTGAAATTTGAATACATCTGATAAACGGTCTGATTGGACGAGTTGAAATGAAAGCTGGTTAATGAGATTTGAGTCTTTTCTTTCCATTGCATGAACAATGAATTTAGCTTTTAATAGCAAAGAGATTGCAATGTAGGGAACCCTATTAAAGTTTGTGTGTTTTGATGGAAGATAACTCCTCTTTTTTTTTTTTACTTGGTTAAAGTTAGAGATGTCAAACGGGCCGTGCCGGCCCCAGCTCCGGCCCACCCGTGCCACGGGCCGGGCTGGCACGGCCCGCCCCAGCCAGCCCGGCCCGCCCCAGCTAGCGGGCCGGGCCGGCATGGCCCGCCAGGGAAAACCCCTGACACGGAGCGGGCCAGGCAGGCCTGCTGGGCTGGTCTGTTTTTTTCTCTTTTTTTTTCTTTTTTTCTTTCATTCTTTTTTTCTTTTTTTCTTTGTTTTTTTTCTTTCTTTCATTCTTTCTTTCTTTGTTTTTTTTTTTTCTTTCTTTCTTTCTTTTTTTTTCTTTCTTTCATTCTTTTTTTTTTCTTTCTTTCATTCATTCTTTCTTTCGTTCTTTCTTTGTTTTTTTTCTTTCTTTGTTTTTTTTTTTTTTTTCTTTCTTTCATTCTTTCTTTTTTTTTTTCTTTTTTTCTTTCTTTCTTTGTTTTTTTTTCTTTCTTTCTTTCTTTTTTCTTTCTTTCATTCTTTCTTTCTTTGTTTTTTTTTTTTTCTTTCTTTCATTCTTTCTTTCTTTCTTTGTTTTTTTTCTTTCTTCCTTCCTTTCTTTCTTTCTTTCTTTTTTTTTTTCTTTATTCTGTTGGGCGGGCTGGCGGGCTACGGGCCTGGCATGCCCAATGGGCCGGTTCCAGCGTGCCCAGCGGACTGGAACCCCAGCCCATGGGCCTGGTGTGCCTGTCGGGCCCGTGTCTGGCGGGCCAACGGGCCCAGCAACCTCGGCCCAGCACGACCCGTGTCTCGGGCCGTGCCGGGCCACGGCCCGTTGACTAGCGTGCTGGGCCGGGCCGGCCCATTTGACATCTCTAGTTAAAGTGACCCATTATAATAGCCTTTATGCTAGAGCCATTACTATAATCTGAAAATGTCATAACGTTTGTGCTGTTACGTAGCCATAAATTAGCACTGCTGAAGCCATTGAATGGTACTTGTCGTTGCATTGAATAGAGTTTCCAGATCATAACAAGCAATAGGATCGAGACTTCATGGAAGCCGAGGACTGGACCCAAAGTCCCAAATCAATGGATGACCATTTCCATCACATTATTAAACTTATGAATTATGTATAGTTTTATTGAAAGGTCAAACTTAACTTTGATAAGTTGGGTGTTAAAAAAAAATATGGCTTGTTGGTGGGACCCATCTACCTTATATCAAATACAAAGGCTGATGGATGGGTTTTGAAAATTCCATGGCATTTTTATCTATCCAATCCAAGGTGATAATTGTTAGGTTTTTATTGACTTTTATTCTAACTCAATTTTAATGTCTTAAAAGTTATGATTAAAAATTTTGGATCATTTTACTGTGGCCATTAATTTTGATATCTTAGCATTAATGATAAAAATAAGAATGTTAGATGATAATCATTTTCAATGGATGGTTAATGTATGCCCTTTTCTTGTTCTATTGGGTCCAATGTGCCCCATGTAGAGTCATGGATTTTTCTAAAGTGAGAAATTACACTTGCCGTTGAAACTTACTCATTTCTTCTCCACCTCAAATTTCTCAACCTTTCATTATGTAATTTTTTATTTTTTTTTAAATTACCAATCCCTTCACATTTAAAAGAAGTAATGAGAGTTCTTTTGGGAAAATACTTACCTTATTTCTTTACAGCATGACTTTTCAAAAATCTAAGCATTCCAATAGATATTTGTCCACAAATGAAAACCATAAATGTGGCCCCTTCTGTCTCTATCAACATGAGATGAACTAAGATTTACATAAAAGTTAATGTTGACCATAGTAATTGAAAATGGGGCTCATTTTCATTTGATAGTCAGCTGGTTAGGTACATACGTAGCATATATGAATGTGCGACTTTAAGTCTACTATCTTTTATAAGTTTAGAATAAATTTCACGCCAGTAAAAGTTGAGTTCACTAATAAATTGGTCACCATAAGCAGTTAAATTTTATAATATTTTATTTTCCTTTTTATAGTTATAAATATGATCATAGGCTCAGCTCATGATTAAGTGAATCTGGGACATAGCCCATTCAAGAAGGGCATTGAGCCATCCCGTTTTTAATAAGTGTGCCCTACTTAGTAGTTGGCTACATTGGAGATAGAAGGAGAGGGAGAGGGTGAGATTGGAACTTGATTTTGGAAAATAAAGGTGAATTAAAGTTACATTTCAATGTGACCGTTGCAATTGGGATTTCCTGATGAAAGAACACCACCATAAAAGTAATGAATGGTGCGCCCTCCCTTTTGATGGCCATCAATATAATGAGAACAAATTTGTGTGATCATTGATGAAGATATATGGCATCTAGTAGGAGAAGTTTCACTCCCTTGGTATTGATGCGTGCATGTTGATTTCCATATCAAACACTTTGGCCTTTTTGTTTGCAATCCATACTACAAAAGGTTAAAAATGAAGATCAAATGTAAAACTTAAAAAATAAGTATCAAATAACATTTCTTTTTAGATAAATGAAAAAAAAAAAAAAAAAAAAAGATGAGAAATGAGTACCCACCAATCACCTTAGTAATTTAATACATAGTAAAGTGAAAGTCTTTTCTACATATCCTTCTCGCCCCTTACCTCTTTTTATAATTCTTTGGTAGAGTTCATCACACCATAAATTCATATGTATTCGATACCTATATATTTTATTGCAAACAAACATGTTCTTTATAAATCACCAAATGGTCGCCCCTATTTTTAGTGATTCGAGATGGATGGCTTGATACAGCACCCAAACCTGTCCATAGCATCCTTGGCACATCCCAATGGCATACTCTCTTTTTCTGCAGCCCTTAGATGGACCCACACAGAGAGAACTCTACATTAACCCCAAATGATCTATGACCACTTTGTGGTTTATTAGTCCAATCTAAGATGAGGATGCCAGCAATAATTTATGGTGAGGCTAACAAATCTCTCCTCTCAAACACACAAAATGCAACCTAGGACAAAGGATTTACAAGTGCGATATTACACAATAAGTGACAGATGAATGGTTTTACAAAGAGCCTCTTTTCCTGTCGTTTTGGTGATTCATTTCAAGCACTATATTCAATTTACTCTTCGTTCTGCCTGAAGTCCTTGTTTGACTCCTTGTAAGATCCTAACTCGTACCTTGCACTCAATTTAGCTGTAAATATATTTACGTGTAGCTAACTATGTTTAGTTGTAATTGATTAGTGAAGAACAAAACAGTCCTTAAAAGGTAATTCAGGCAATCCAAATGCATGAACTCGCATTCACAGGTAAATAGAGTTAGATCAACTCAAATACAAAGATCCAAACAGCCTGTATTTTGGTGGACCTGTATTTTTTTTGGGGAGAATTATCTTAATCGCCTGTATCGATATAGCCACTATGAATAACATTACATTGAGCCTAGAAAAGACCCTTAATAATTCCAACTTAATGTTGCAATTTTGCTACACTACTTAATTTTCTTTTGTTTTCTTTTCTCTATCATGTATCATTTCTCAAACATGTGTTGATGCTAACAAGAGGAGATAGAAGCAGAGGTCTGACATTAGATTGGTGAATTGATTGTAGAAAATCTTTTGAGCACTCAGACTTCTACCCTTTTTTTTTATGTTTGATGAAATAAGTTTTTTACAACTAAAAATAAAAACATGCACAATTAGCCATTAATTAAACATAGTTGTTGATTTTATTCAATCCAAAAGATGCATTGTCTGCTCAAGCAAACCCTCCTCCAAAACGGATTATATACAACAACCACAACAAAAAAAAAAAGAAAAAAAGGTAAAAAAATCAACCTATGACTCCAGCTGAGCATACCAGATCCCTTGGATCTTCACTTCCTTAGGAGTCTTGGCTCCCAAATCAGTATCAGAAGGCTGGATGCTCTCAAACACTCCAATCACCTCTCCAGTCTCTGGCTTGCTCTTTGTTACACTCAGACTAATCTTCCCAGTCGATGACGATGTTTCCTTTATATTCTCCTTCTTCAGGTCCTCCTCATCTCCTCTCCCTCCTGCAGGCAATGCCACAGCATTATCATATCCAGTAGACCCACCTCTGCCCTTTGGGTCCAAGAAAGATGAACCCCTGTAGGATGGTACCAGGAACTGCCCTCCAAATTTGTCTGGCTTCCCAGATGCCACCAGCTGTTTGATGGTGAAGAGGAAGGGGACGCGCTCTCCACCGGGGAGCTGGACGGTGACTGCGGCGTAGTCGATACCGTCTTTCTCTACGAACTTGACATTGCCGTCTGGGGAGACTTCGAAGGGTCCTTCGATCTCGTCGAGGGTGTAGGTGAGGCGGGTCATGAGCTTGGTCTGCTGGAATTCAGGTGGTGAGTTCTTGTTGACGCTTTCTGCTTTGACAGTGAAGGAGGTGGGCTCCAAGCAGAACTTCTTCATGTTGTATTTGCCAGCCTTGAAGGAGAAGGACTCGACCCCTCCGTCGATGGTGGGGCACTGGTTTGCTGTGCCTGTGCCTTTCACTTCCATGTATGTCTTGCTTTGGATCTCGTCGTAGGTTAAGCGTTTGGGAATTCCTTCAGCACTGGCTCCCTGTAAAATTAACCAATGGGTCCATCTCTGCTAACTTTTGCCCAGCAAATGTATCTACTCTCTACTCTCTATGTATGGGCTAATTAGAGGTTTGATCAAAGTGCTTATTTTTATGTTTTTGGTTTCTTGGACCAGTTGGTTCCATTGGTGTTGGGCACTGAGTCCTCTACCTTAGAACATGGCAACAAGTCCAGATCCGCAAACACTAATTAGGTAGGATCAACATGGACCTACCAAGAACCTGACTCATATACCTCTTCTGATAGGGTTGTACAGAGGCTGAAAGTATAGGTGCTCAAGGGCCAGGTCCAGCCTGCATTGGCTAGGTTTGGTCCTTTGGTTTTAGTTCCTGGGCCATGCTTGGATATAAATTTTGGGATTATTTAATATTTGGCAGGGCTTGGATTTAAGTGATAGAAGGCCCGAAGACTGGCTCAGTCCAACCCAAATAAGAAGTGCTTGCAGCTTAGTCAATGATTTGCCCAAACAAGTAATAGAAAGCCCAGCCTGATCGATTAGATGGGTGGGCTCGGGACTGGTGTTTTAGGCGGTCGGCCTTGGGCCAGGCACTTGGGGTCCTTGTTGGCTTGAGCTGAATAAGGGCCTCTGTTTCTAAAGTTGGGTGGGGCCTGGATATGCCTCAGCACAGCTCGGCCCAGCCCATGAACTCCCCTAGATGAAGGCCTAATAAATTGAGAGTAATATATACTTGAAGATATCTATGTAAAATTCTATTGACTTGTAAAACTCCTTTGATGGTATACTTTTGAAGAAAATGTTGATAAAGGAAGCTAGCAAAAACACTTCAAAAGCGTGTAAGAATCTTACTAAAGGCATTCCCAGGACTATCTAATATGACTCCTTTGTAAGTCATATTTGAGTTCGGATCCATTAGGTCAAGGTCATAAGAAAGCCCTCCTCATATAAAGTTGCTCCACCTAAAGAATAAAATGAGATAGCTTTTATCTATGAAAATGCTCTAACCCCTTGCTCATTTTTGTAAGATCAGACATCGCTTATGAGACTGCCTAGAAATTAGGCTAATATGGTGGACAATTTAGTACGAGGCCTTTTGGAGCTTAATGGGTTCCGTGAACAAAACCTTGAGGCAAGATTAGGCAGAGTGCATGGGTCCTGAGCCGCCGAAGACGACAATATCATATTGGAAGATCCGGATCGTATAAGGTCTTTATTAAGCTCCGAAAACAAAACCTTAAGGCAAGATTGAGGACAATATTTTGTACATACACTCTGATCCATTTTCAAAACTATCCATTATCCTTCCTCCTTTTTGGTTTTTTATTCATCTAGGTGAATCTCACAGGAGCTGAGAGTTTTTATGCTAAACTACTAACCTCCTCTTTTCAAACAATTTGTTGGGTTTAGAACCTGAAGGCTTCTTCTAAAAAGGATCCGAACTTCGAGCAAATGATAGTTATTTATGCTCCTTCTATAATCAACTAAATCAAGTTAAGGAGATGCAGGAAAAAAAATACATTTACAGATAGAACTGAGTTGAGGGACAAGGACAACTGAGTTCTAAAGACCCAAACGAGCCCTTAGAGAGAGAGGGAGGAATACATACCGCAACAACGAGAGCAGAGGTTGCTAGAGCAAAGCCTGCAATCTTGGTGGCATCAGCGCACTTGTGAGCCAAGTCTCTGAGATCGGCCTGCAGCGAGCAGGTGACTCTGGAGCCAGCTTGCTCCAAGCCGAACGCCTTGGAAACTTGAAAAGAAGGTTTGAGCTGCAAGCTGCTCCGACCGGACATGGCGCCGACCTTAGCCGGCTGCATGAGTGTAGCTGCAGCTTGTAGAGACGCGGCCATCTTTCTCTCTCTCTCTCTCTCTTTCTCTCGACTACCTCTCTGGTGCCTGTGATCTTTGCTTTATCTGCTCTCTGCTTGCTACATCAGTCCTTTTTCATCGTGTGGCGTCTGTGTGAGAAGGATAAGAAATTGGATAAGGCATTCACCCCATTGGTCCTTGGGCTATGATAATGAGTTTATGATGTTGCCACGTGCCATTGCTCTCACATGTACCACTAATGTGGTAGTATGATCTTTTATGGCTTCCACAAGATGAGATTCATGGGGCCTTGAAATCATTTCAATTAAGCAATCCTGACTCTCCCTTCTTATTTAATAACATGGAATGTTGACATCCTATCTGTTGCTATTGATTTGCAGGCTATCATCTTCATTTTACTATTAGGACTGCCTAAATGGTTCTGATTCTTAGGTCTCTGGAAAAAAAAAAAAGTATACATTTTATCAAAAGGTTAGTTTATTGTAGCTGGAATTTGAGGGTATTTACAGATTATTTCCTCTTAGATTTGTCTTCCACATGCTACAATAAAATAATAAAATATAAAATCTGAGTAACATGACTTTGGTCAAAATAAATATTTCTTGCAGGTCCTACCCATAAAATCATGATATTGTGAGCTTTATTAGTACCATTGTTTCTTCAAAACAGTGAGATTTTTTTTCTTTTACTCCGATTGAGTTTTTGAAAACAAAATCACTCTTGGTGACTATTCATTGAGGTTTAAGAATCCTAATTTACTTTCATAATGTCAGTAGAAAACCTATGATATTTCAGATTTTTTTTAGTAACAGAGAAATACTATTACTTCAAAATAGGGAAGAAGATGGTTTGTTTTTCTTTCAATACAAATAGATTTTTGGAAAACAAAATCCACTTTTGATGACTACTCATTGAGATCTAAGAAATCCTAATTTTTATAATTTCAATAGAAAACTCATGATATCACAGGACAAACCCATGATTGCCAGATAATAACCAAAATGTAATTTTTTTTCTTCCGCCATAAATTAACTTTTAGAAATCAAAATCCGCATTTGACAATCAGTCATTAGGTTTCAGCAGCTGTTTTTTTTTTTTTTTCTTCAAAATTCAATAAGGAACCTATGATATCATGGATTACATATGCTATCATGGGCTCCGACATGCACAAGGGTTAGACTGTCAAAAGAGCAAAAAAGAATCCAATCAAGGCACTCTAGTGACATTTTAAAGTTTTTTTATCAGTAACATGTAGAAACTGAGTTTAGGAGGTATTAATTCATAAGAATTTCTAAAAAACATATATGATTGATAATTATTGATTTAATATATTTATGCATCAAATACGACATATATTTGTGCATATCACTCTATTCTAGTGTGGACCTACCCCGCTTATCAATCAAACCCAAAATATGGATCTTAAATCCAAACCCGATTATCAATTTTAGGTTAAATAAAAAAGAGTGCATAGCTAATCTTTTCAGATCGGTTCCTTTTAATTGGAGTTGTACATGTGTGGTGTAGGAGGCTAGGACTGTGAGATGTCTTCCCTATCATAAAATACTTTCCAAAAGCTATAACTTCCTTGAAATTAGGAATACTAGAGATAGAGATATCTTTATAGAATCAAAAGAATTGGTAAAGCTTTAAGGAAATAATTTTCAACAAAATGCAAATTCTATAAAAGCCGTCCTCTTAGAGCATCTTCAATAAATATGTTATTTTGGAGATGTCAAATTCCATTTGAAGGCTTAAGCGATAACTTGAAGGTTGGAATTTGACATCTCCAAAGTATGGACTTCACCTTGTATGTTAGATTTATTTTTTTATTTTAGTTTTATCTTCTGATGGGACCCACATCATGAAAGGAAAAAAAAAAAAAAAAAAACTTTGCATTCTTTCATTTTTTGGACCCCCATTACATAAAATAATCCAAAATAAGAAAAGGCATGTGCTTTTTCCATATTTCAAAAAGACATGTGCTTTTTCGATACTTCAAATTTGACCCCCATTGCCCACACATGATCAATCAAATCCTTTTCACAACACCAAACCCTCTTGAATCGGTACTTTATAATTCTAAATTGATGCTTATCCAAAAAATTAATCACCCCTAGTTTTCACGTTTTTAATAATATAAATATGCATTTATTGTGTTACTGAAATTATCCTGTACACACGGCATGCATGGTGTTTTGGTGCACACCTCATAATGGGATCCAAATGATGACCCATTCAAATGGGCCACACTCCACACATATGGGACCCTCTTGAATCGCATTGATCATCCCTTTTTTTACACTCATTCAAATGAAGTGTACTGTTGGATAAATAAGTTGATATTTTAATAAATGAAATTTACTGGACATTGATAAAAGGAGTTAGGATTTGATAAAGGAGTTAGGATAATCAAATGAGGCCTATATTTTGTATACAAATAGTCCCCAACCAGATGAAGAGATCTCTTCCGGTCCCCTCCACCAATGGGCCCCAAGTGGGCCTTTCGTTGTGTTAATCATATTATTAAACGAAGATTTGGGAACAGCAGACAAAATCAGATTTTCAATAAATGGAGCCCCTAATGAGTCATGGATTCGGAGGATCCGGAGGCGAACCCGCTTGGCCACGTGGACTGTCATGCTTCCCGTTGGATGAGTGTTTTTTCAAATTTCCCGGGACTCTCTCTCTCTTTCAAATTTCCCGGGACTCTCTCTCTCTCTCTTTCAAATTTCCCGGGACTCTCTCTCTCTCTCTCTCTCTATATATATATATATATATATATAAATCTTCGCATAATTATAGGAGTCCTATTGCTATTTGCTAACCAGATGAAAGTCCTAATTTTTCTCGGAAATTAGAGGCCGGTTAGGAAAGAGAGAGAGATGAGAGGACGGAAACATCTCCTCCCAAATATAGCCTGGAATCGATTGAAGGTTTTTTTTCTGATGAGAAGAAGAAGAAGAAGACCCCCTTGAAGCCAATCATCATCATCATCATCCAATCTCTGGTCTGGTGGTGTGCGGAGAGGTACCCCTCCAACGAAGGCTTTCTCTGGGGTGTCTTTCCTCTTCACTTCTCCAACAGGCACCCTAGACATCGCCTCCCTTCTGCTTCTGCCCCCCAATTCCTCGCCTTTCGAACACAGAATCCAAACGACTGATTTCAAAGCTCCAATCCAGGTGGGCTTCTTCCCAAGCAATGTGTTTTTCTTGCATGCTTTATACTGACCGAGTAAGCTTATAGTTATTGCCTTTGTTTTGGAACTAGAAGAATTTTAGAACATAGATATAAGAATTAGGATGACCCATTCCCCTTTTTTTTTTTCTGGGTTTCTTTCTTGGTCTTGATATTGATGAAATTATGTGTTTTTGTAAATTGGTTTTGTTGGACTTGGCTTTTCATGGTTTCATTGTTTGAGATTGTTGACACCCAGAACAAGAGACCATATGGATCATACATCAAGATGGTAGTAATTAAGCGATGACCTGACGAAACGGGTTCCAGTCCATGCCCAGGTCCCTTGGTTTTCTCTTCAATGAAAAATAAAATAAAATGGAAGAGGCATCATCCAATGCTCAGCCTGTTCAAGCTTTAATATAGCTGGCACCAGTCTATGATACTGGAGAGTTCCACTATTGCAAGACCACAACATTATTTGAACCACTAGGATTATCCTATCTGGCAGAATTTCTGTACATGGTCATCTGTTAATGGTTGACATTTCAAATATGGTCCAGTTGTAGAAACTGAAATCCCATATAATGTATATACATGTTCACGGAGACACGGATGATGTATTTCCTCCGAGAAATAGTTGCCTTCAAAATGTCTTCCAAGCTCCAATAACAAATCCATACATTTGTTGCCTTAATATTGTAGTTGCAGGTACATTTCCTAGTCTCTTTTCCTGTTTGGGTAGTTTTCAAATTGTCACAACGGGGACGCAAACCTCAAAGCAGGGGCCAGTGAGGGTCCGTAATGTGGCTGGACTCAATGGCCATCAAAAATTGCTTCATTTTATCGCAGGCTCCCTCTACATCCGAAACCTGGTGTCTAGACAACGGCGACGAATGCTTATTGCAGGGTATGATCTTGACATGTCTTATATCACAGATCGCTTGTTAGCGATGTCGTTCCCCGCAGAACACATGCGTGCAATGTATCGGAATCCTCTTTGGCAGGTTAGGGATGTGCTAGAGATGAAGCATCCAGGCCATTACAAGGTACCCTTTGAAACAAATATCTTCTTTGCTCAATCTTGTTGCAACATTAAGTTCTCTTTAATTTGTTTTCATTGTTGTGCTTTGATTTGTCATCTCTGACTTTGATAAGCTTTTAAATTCTTATTTGAAGAACTTCAATTCATTGTGATCACATATCTTTTCATTTGTATGACTGATTACTTTGAAAGTTTTAAGCCTAGTGTTTATCATTATTCTGGTCACCTGTGTTATGATTTTTCTTTTATGATGAGAGAGAGAGAGAGAGAGAGAGAGAGAGAGAGAGAGAGAGAGAGAGAGAGAGAATTACTTTGCTGTATTATGTATCTATTAAGTGCCATTTTTCCCTTTCTTGAGACGTAGGCATCATTTTACCTTGCAAATTTCTTTGAGATGTCATGTTAATGTTGTATTATATGTTATTGCCTTTATTGGTATCCTATATGCTTTTATAGTTCATGTTTATTTTAACAAGTACGTGAAATGTTGTTTTTCCCTATACAGATTCATGTTCCTATCATTTGTATCACTCAAAATTACTTCTTCCATCATGCTTTTTTATAGGTTTACAACTTGTGTGCAGAAGAAAGCTATGATCCATCACATTTTCATGGGCGTGTGGTCAGGTTCCCATTTGATGACAACTATGTTCCTTCTCTCTCCATGATGAAGCTTTTCTGTGAAAGTGTACATACATGGCTCTCTGCTGATCCACAGAACATTGCAGTTATACATTGTATGGTATGATTCTCAGTTTTTCTATTAGACTCACATCAACTGGAATCTGCACCCCTACTGAAATATAAGGATAAACTAATCTTAACATGTTGCAGATAAAGAATATAGAGGGAAAAAATACGTTCCGAGCCCAAATTCAGGCTGACTTGGCCAGATCGGGTACCCGATGTTGGGGCACCACTTGTAACCCAAATTGTAGCAGAGATTTTCAGTTTGTACAAGTTGGGCCTGTATTTATGGTACAAACACCATTGATGTGTTGGCAGTTGGCCACATTTTGTTTAGTGTAGTCACTGAAGATGCCTCAGATTATGTTACCATAACCCTTCATTTGGAGGACCTGAACCATCATGGCCATGTTTTGGTTTTGGGGTTGGAGAATGAAGGATTGCTGACTATCTTTTTAATTCTTAATTGGTAATGAATGTTCTTATTTTACTACTATCCTCCATCATTATCAAAGTATGTGGGTCTCTTGACTGGAACAACAAAAATACTTTTCAGTAAAAATAAATGTGTTTGAGAGAGAGAGAGGAACCTAGAGTTTTGGGGGAAGAGGGATAAAAAGGTTGTTACTGGGGGAGAAATGCTGTGAAGTTAGGGGTCTTGGGTTTAATATAGTATATTGTATACTATGAATAATCTATAAAATATTCAAATGCAAGTTTAGGAAACAATGTACCTTGGTGCACCTCGTCAAGTCCTAATCCCAAGACCACCCAAATTTCACTCATGCTACTCAAACGAGGTCTGTGCTTGAGCCTAATCCCGAAAAAAATGCAGGCTGTTCTTCACTTCCATGTGGGTTGGTTTACTTGTGTAATTCAGGCTTGGGTTTGGCCTGATTAACTAAATCTTTGACTTGTAAATTTATTAGAAACTACTTCAAGGGCGTTTGTGCATATAATCTTAGAGAAAAGGACATGACTTATGGTAGAAAAGTTCTAGTGCAAGTTGGAAATCCAAGCATTCAAAAATAATCTGCACACTAACTATGGCATGAGTCAGTTGAAAAACTAAAATGTAGGGGTTTTGAACGATGCGAATTAGTGGGTCCCTTGTTGAAGATGTTGATATGTGGGGGCCACTGTTTGCTGCATCATCTTCTGAAAGCCCTATTGCTCAATTCAACACTAATCACCACTGCCAAAGACATCCCATCTTATGTCACTGAGACCCATTGCCAGCCATAACTTCGAGCAATGCAATGGTCTACTTCTTTTCCTGTAAATTGCCGGTCTCAAACTTGACTTCCCACAATGCCCAACTAGCCCACTGGTGTTAATTTATATGATTATATCACTTATTTTTTGCATTTTTGGCTGATTCTCAACGGTTTTGTGACATTTAATATTTGCAGGCTGGCAAAGGTCGGACAGGCTTAATGGTATGCGCTTACCTAGTTTATAGTGGCATGTCACCAGATGAAGCTCTTCAGTTGTATGCACACAGACGAACTACTGACAACAATGGAGTAGGTGATCTGTTTCATGAATTTGCTTTACTTCAAAGAGATTGTAACTCCAAATGATATTATCTTTTGCAACATAATCTAGAAAATTTAACATGTTTTTAGTGCACCAAATCCCTGGAAAATGAATTACCATGTTAAATAGCCATAGTCTGTCATTTGTATATTGGCATCTAGTCTGGTGTCCCTCATGGCCCATGGGCAATGGTTTTAGAAACACTAAATTCTGGAAACCTTACAGGTTGGGCAATCAGATGGGCATATTGTTGAATAAGATATTACTTATGAAATTATAAGATATTGATACAGGGATCCATAAAAATAAGATTCTACTAAAGCTGGGTCAAACTCAATAGCAGTTGACAAGAAAGCTTAAAATGAGTTGGAGCTTGTATATCGGGTTCCAAAACCCAAAAAAAAATTCACATACCAGAATGTTTTGCCCTGAATTGAAATGATTCACACTATGTATGTTCTTGTGTAACTACTCTCAAGTCTCAATGACACATAACTACCAATGTACCGGTCTACTGGACGACATTCATTGACCAATCTGCAAGAAGTCTCATTAGAGTTATTACTACATATGCATCTTTATCGAATCCAGCATTTGTCAGTGATATTGTGTGTTACAATTGTGCTGATTTGTTTAGTCAACAGGTCTCAATAGCAAGCCAGTTACGTTATGTGAGGTACTGGTCTGAAATGCTGACATTCCCGAGAGAAATGCATAATGGTCCTCCCAACGTGAGTTTACCTCAACCTACCAGCAGGGAATTGCGGCGCATTCGCGTATATGATGCAGTTAATACTAAGTCAGTCTTCTTTGTGGTCTCTGAGTTAGAAGAGGTAAATCAGTGGCTCCATTTTGTTTCACAGTATCCTTTCCATAAACATGTTGTCTAATTTATGTCCAGAAAACTAATACTCTTTAAAGGAAGCAAAAGAGTTCTCTCTTATTGTGCTTCAAACTTACAGTAGCAAAAAGTTTTTCATTCAAATGAGTCATTATGTTATTATGGGGTTTACCCCAAAGGTTTTTTCGACGTATCAGTCATATCTCACTCTGAAGGCAGTGTGCTTCTAGAAGAGTATATTATGAGCCCAAGGTTTAATGTTTTGAGACTTGGTTGCACTTCTGAAACAATTTGAAGCATGTTTTAAATTGTACCATGTGTTTAAATAAGAACCGGCCTCAAATGTCAAATTTGACAACCATGTTGTGTATGGCTTACTTTGATACATAATAATCATGAGGTGGAGTAGAAATGAAATGTTTTTAGTGTTGACTAGGGGTCAATAAAAAAATCCACATGATCTGATTATCCTAACCATATACTTAGGTGGACCATTTTGCAAGTGCTATAAACCCATCAACTTTGGGGTCCTTGAATAGACGATTTGGATCATCAGATCATTCTGAGTTTTTGCTTACGCATTATCCACACTAGGACCTTTCAATCTCACCTTATCTGGTGATTTGCATGCATCCAAGTAAGCCACACAAAACAATTTTCAGCATTAAATTTGAGGTCAAGTCTCTTTTGAAAATCTCTCTCACAGTCAAATATTGATTCGGGAATACTGCGCTGCTCTCTGAACTTGGAGATTATTTCGAATTGAGTTGGGGAGTTCTTTCTAGCTATGGATATCGAAAATAAGCAAGCTTATTATATATTAAACAGATGGTTATTTTTTGAAATCTGACTAGCTTGCAAGTGGGCCTAGATTTTCCATATGGCCTGATAAGAAAACTACAAATGTATCAAATCTCATCATGAAATGGCAGTCTTTTAGTTAATGATAAATGAAGAAGAGTCAAATCACTTGATAATTAGTTTATCAAAGACAGAATGCACACAGTGCAAGTTTAGAGGAATTGAGAGCACGGAAGATGAGCTGAAAAAATTAAAAATAATTGAGTTCTACATTGTGAGATTTCGGTACTTGAAAGAAAATATTAAGTAAAACAAAGGGTTGGAGTTGGATATAAACAATAGGATTACTATTGGGTGTCAAGTGTAGACAAGAAAGTGGATTGTTATGCAATTGTCAAGTGGATTTTCAGATGATATTTGGACCTATATGCTATGTCAATGATGAGCAAAGACAAAATGAGAATAAGTGGAAGCACTTTTTGCAGAGAAAAACATGTGAAAGGAGATGATGGATTGTAATGTTAGCAAAGAAGACCTTAATCATCGTCATCAATGTAGTTAGAAAAGATATGATGGATGTAAAGTTAGCAAGTTACCGGAAACATGAATGTAAAAAAAGGTTGAGTGGAGAAATAGAACTCACAAAGCTATTTCCTGTTCGATGGGATAAGGCTTTAACATCAATTTAAATGTCACCATTTGTTTCCTTTCTGGTTTTTTTCCTTCTTTATTTTTCTTTTTTCTGTTATTGCATATTAATTGGTTTGATGTTGGCAATTACAACAGGTTCCAGACCAACTATACCATCCACCTGTAGAACTTGCTAGGAACTGTTGCAGAGAAATCAAACAAGGGTATCAAAGAACAAACAGCCCTCGATATTATGTCTCCTTTATCGACAATGAAGGAGACAAGCTACCAGAAGAGGAGGCCCCACGTTTTGTAGTGCAAATGGATACAGAGAGCTCTGCTATTGACCAGAAAACTTGTCTTGATTATTATTTTGATAAGCCCTTACTGGTAAGAGTAAAAGGTTTTGTAGTGTCATACTTCCAGTATTCTTTTGATTCATTTGTTATGTTATGTTGGCAGTCCTGTTTTTGTATATTCATTTTCAATAGTAAGTTATTCACAGTTGCCCAGATCATCTGCTGTCTTCTTTGCATTGAACTGAATCTCCCATCATGATGAAGATGAGAAATAATACATGTTTCTTCACAGGTTTCCGGAGATGTGAGGGTCACTTTTTATGAAAAGTTGATTGGTGGACGTCTCTTCTATTTATGCTTTAACACAGCTTTCATTACAAGCAGCTTGCTGCAGGTTTGAGTTCTATATGACTTTCTGATTTGAGTTTTACCAAGTGAGGTGGCATTGCCCCAATGAACTGCTAATTCACGTATAAGTATATATCTAAAAAGTTGACATCTTAGGAATTCAATTCATATCAGGATTAGCTTTGATACATTACATTGACCAACACAATATGTTAAAGAAGGAAATTAGATGTTAGAATTACATAAAACGGTCGAGAACATGGAAATGAAATGGCATCTCCTATTTAGTTGTTTTCTGCATTGGGTATAACATTCTTATGCCTACATTTGTGATCTCCTCTTTCTTTTGGTTTTGAAAGTTGTATGAACCTCTTTCGTTTTTATTTATGTAATCCTATGGTTACTGATAAAAAAGAAAATAGTAATTAAATGGAATTTAGGTCTCAGACCACTACCAATAAAAATCAGTGTCAGTAAGATCCAAAGCCTGGACATATCAGGCTAATTGGTTTTGGCCGAGTTTAAAGCCATGTCCAGTCACTCCCATGGTGCTAATCTAGCTACGTGGAGCATTGACAGTCGGCTTTGTTGGAAGGAGGGTTAGTTAACCTGGAGGACTTTATGTAGTGGGCGGCGAGCCAAAAAAGTTCATTTCCTTCGGTATGAGAAGTGCAGTTTCCTCTGAAACAACAATCCACTAAAGAAGTTATTAGCTTGTCCTAGATCGTCCTACAACAACTTATTAGCTTGTCCTACTTTTTTTTGCTCACCACATATATCCATTAGTTCCCTGAATAAGACTTCAAAGACCACTAGAAATTCTAAGGTCTTAATTTGTACTGGCCTATTTCTATAATTTCCTTTTCTTATTTGGCTTTATTGGGGTTTATTGAGAAAGTAAAATATCTGAGGCTGTAGAGAGCACAATGGCTGATATCTCCTTGTACCAACGAGGGCTTATAACTAACTCTCATGTTATCACCTCTCTAAGGGAGGAATTGGTGTCAACTGCACAATGCAGGTGGACTATATATATTTTCCTTTTTGTCTATTTCTAAGCTTGAGTTTATCCATATCCACAACATGCATGGGCTCATCATATCAACAACCTGGATTACCATACCATCCTCCCCATTGTATCAAATGACTGCTTCAGGATCCTGTTGGATTGGGAGGGGTATCTATATTGATTTTATGCACTAGCAATCAATACTCATGTAATGGGGTTAAGCTTCTTTATTTGTTTGAGAAGAGTGTAAATGGTTTAATTTTTTTGTTCCAAAAGAGTATTATAGTTTAATTTTGAAGTTAAGTTAATAGATATTAGTTACAATTATCAAATATAGTTGCTTTACTTGTGTTTGATTAATTTAATCCTTATATATATATATATATATCTGATTGCATAGAGATCAGTTCACAGATTATCGTGTAATGGTAGCAAGTGTTAACCAACATTCAAATTTAATTTACCCAAAAAAAAAATTCAAATTTAATCTAACAAGGAGATAAAATTGTACAGTAAGACTCTTTCATATTAAAGTTAGCATGCCAACTTATTGAAAACATTTCTTTAAGTCAGTATCTAAAACTTTTGGGAATTCTTGCAGTTTTCTCTTGAGGAGTTGGATAAAGTAGGGCGCAAAGGGAAGTCTATTTCTGGGCCATCTTTCTGTGTAGAGTTGCTGTTTGGACCTGTAAATGCAAAACATCCAACGATATGCTTGGAAGATCACTGTGAAGAGACTTAGAACCCAAATGACATTGTTTCAAAATTAACCACATTGGAACACGTATTGACCCAATCCCTTTAGAGATTGAACGAGCATTTCGTTTAATTGGCTATTAATGCATCTAACTATAGTTGTTAGGATGCTGCTAATCATACATTGAGCAAAGTTTTGTAATTTAATGTGGTGTTTGACTCCTTCGGAACCAAGAAAAGCAATTGACTCCTGATTTATGTAATTCTTCTCTTATCATAATTATCTAGAGCCCTTGAAAATCACATGCGATTGAAGAATTTCTTGGCTACCTAAATTGCAAGGGACCAAATCAGCCTGCAATGTGGATTAGTTGCAAGAAAATGACCAAAACCACATGGAACCAAATTAGCCTACTATGTGGATTAGTTGCAGGGGAAAGAGAGTTGTTGTTTCTTCTTATTTTCTCTCTTTTTCTTTTGTGCGTAAGTATTAGGCCTGATTTTGTTAAGGCCTGTTTGTTTCATGTAATTGAATTCCCGGGTATTATATGCCCGTATTTCTTAATGTAGTTAAAATTGAAGAAACAAAGGTGTGAATATTATTATGACTATAAAATAATAATTCTAGCTACTGATCCAAATCTTGGAAAAGTCATGGTCTTATCTGCATCTCCGTGTTACATCATTCACCCTCACCTCTATAATACTTCAAGAACCATTTGACCTTGCTTTGTATTGAACTACTTGAAAACAAAAGGGCCCTCAATAACGTGGAGTCCAGTTCTCCCTGTGAGTGTGAGTGCACTGGCTTAAAAGTGAATAGTAAATATAAAACAATCAACTGATCACAATCACTATTCTTATCAGTTGGCCAACGACATAAACGAGTTTGATTTCTTATAAACAGTGTCATGTATTCAACTTCCTATAGTTAGGGTGGTGACAAAAGCTTAAGCACTGGTGCAAACCAGCATTAACATAAAAAGTAATTGTCTATATAACCATCTCCATTACTCATGGTAAAGACTGTAGATATTATGGCTTGCCTCCTTCAGTGCTGTGCACTGGAATTAACATGGAATCACATGATTTTAATTTGGGTGTCAATTCAGCAATGAGTTTGAATCTTGACCAACATTTCATTAATTAGGAAATGTCCATTTTCAAGAGGTAAAGTGAAAATTGCAGAAAAGTAGGCCACAAAAGAAATTTACTTTTGCTTTGCCCACTGCCAAAGAGTTTTAAATAAGGCATAATGGCCTACTTCATGCATAAAACATAGTAGCTCAGTTCAAGCAAACTCTACCCTCCAACAAAAATTCTCAAAAAAAAAAAAAAGGGAAAAAAAAAAAAGACCCACCTATAGTCCAAGCCTGACCCTATCATTAAACATAATCGGCCTCTACTTATTAGAGGCAAAATTATAATATTGAGAATCTATTGGATCCCCCTTAAGGCTCGGGGATTCTAAACATCACAAGAGTCCTCTTTGAACTTACAACTTATGCCAATTTCATGTCTAGTGATTGCTGATAAAACTCACTCCAACTATATAAGGGAAATTCTCAAATACTCCCCTATCTTAAAAGGGGAGTTTCTGCCCTTTCTAATAGGGAATGAGTCGTTAATATTTTAAAATATCCACCTTTGTAGGAGAAAATCTAGGACTTTATGTAGAAACCACCGCACAAAATAAAGCTTTTATATAAGAGTTCGTTTAGAAAATTGTAAAGAATCGTTATAGACAGAGCAGGAGCTTGTGACATGGCTGTTATTAAAAAAATGAAAGGTCGTATTTATAACAAGGCTGTTATTAAAAAACTATGCACGATATTATTCACATAATTTATTAGAGGGATTTTTATGAAAAAAAAATATAGTCATAAATCCTACTTATACGAATTGATTAAGAAAGACACTACAACATTGAATTAGGATGCGGTATTTAACAAAAAAAAATCTGCCCAGCAATGATATCATTAGGGCACGTAAAAGAATTTTCTTTTTGATTTTTCCCTTCTTGTCTGGAACGATATCATTGGGGCTCATTAAAAAAAAAAACATTTGCGATTTTTTCCATCTTCTTCCTTGGCTTCTATTTTATCCATTCCTTTGCAATTCCTAATTCGGTATCTAATGTACGGCGGGAGAGAGAGAGCTCTTCTAGACTCAGTCCCAACTGTGGATGAGAGACAAAAGAACGGATGGACCTCTTCTTTCACAAATACAAATATGCATACTAATAATCTATTTCACAAGCCTTGGTAGGTTGTACTTGCAACTCTAGTGGTAAGTTCTTTGGAGTCATGAGAGTACTCTGCATCTGAATCTCTCTTTTTACAGTTGATGGTGGAAATGGTACTTTTTCAATTGCTGCTTAAATATAACTTTGAGAGCAATAATGTATTTGCCATGTTGGGAGAAACGGTAGGTTTTGGAAAAGAAATGGGGAACAAAAATGAGGAAGAGAGGGGTTTTAAGTTGTAGAGAACAAAAGATGAGAGGTGAGAGAAGATGATCAATTTCTTTTTTTTTTTTGCAAAAAACAAATATAGGGCAAGCAATGTCGTTCTGATAAAAATAGGGAAAAAGATTTTAGAATTGAGCCCTAATGATATTATTAGGGAAAGAATTATCTATTAAAGTTTTTTTTAAGAAATGAGTCATAACGATATCGTTTTGGGGCAAATTGGTCTTTTGCCTGCGTACAACACCCTAAATGAATGTTTTAGGGTATATTCTTAATCAATTTGTTTAATTAGGATTTATAACTGATTTTTTTTTTGTTTTGTAAAAGCCCTTTTATTATATGTATGTCTTCAAAATGTGAGGATTGATAGAGGATTTAATCAAGACTTGGGATTTCATTTGAAAGTGTTTTTTTCTTGCTTGGTGGAGTTGGCTTTAAGCGTATCCATAATATTTTTATTTCTTTATTATATCTATATTTTAATATTTATTATTTTTCTATTTTTTTAATCTTAATTGTGCTTTCAATGGTGGGCCAACATAAACATAAACTTAAATCTCTTAAGGGATATTTCACAAACGTTATACAAATGTGCCATTAGGAATTAAGTTTTAGACTTATCAATAAAGATTGGCCTCTATTTTAATATCTTCTACCATTTCTCTCGCTTCTATATTTCTGGGATCAATTCTGCTAGTAATCACATATAAAATCCCAATTCTATTTTTTTTAATACTTAACACTTCTTCTTTAATTTTGACAATTTCACTCTAAATTGGTATTAATTTTTTCATTTTCATAAAATTCATGAGGTCATTGACGAGAATCTATTGAAATTTGAAAAGATTCACACCAACAAAAATCCTTCAAACACGATGACAAAGATCGTGTATAAGGAAACCTAAAATTGTATTCAAAGTTGGTAGGACTAACTCCCCGGGAACGGGGGGATGCCCTTGCTTTACCAAGTAAAAATCATGCCCATTGTTGTATTAACAATGTCCAAAACACATTTATAAAAGTAGTAAAAAAGCTTACATTGTGTGTGTATGATCAATCTTGCAATGGGGTGCTCTTTATTCGGGCAATTATTATTATTATTTTTATCATTGTAGTAAATTTAGGTGTAAAATGTTTTATATTTTAATGAATTTGACCCAAGACCAAAACTTTTAGAGGAGGTTATTTGAAGTGGTCATAAGATTCGTTTAGTTGCTAAGTAGAAAGACTAGAACCTCTCTTTGGGACTCACCTATCGAAAATTCAGGTCGCTTGAGACGTATACTTTTAATTTATATAGAGGTCTCCAACTTTTACTCCATTGAATTTACTATACGTTATACGTTTAACACAGTCTTATACATTATTAATCATATATGTATAAATTCTATTTATCATCATTCGTTAAATCTGAAAGTGGACCAACTCCTACTTCGAAATAAAACTTGGGGCATCCTATATAACTTTTTAGATTTTCAACCGACAGGCCCATAGAACTTAGTAATTATCCAAGTTAGATGATTAGAAAATCAGGATTCGGGTCTCTTTGAAATTTCTTAAATGGGTCCCATGTACACTCCAAGAGTACAGAACTCCTTATTCCACAAGACTTGGGACAATCCGACTATCAATCAACCCAAACCCAAAGGCAAATAAAAACTTTCTTTTTCTACTGTAGTTGCAGTTTGCTGATGAAACCTACTTTCCTTGTGGTGGTAGCTCAATCCCATTCCAATTCTAAATCTCAAAATCCTAATAGAAGAATCTCTTCTTCTCTTATTTAATCTTAACTGGAATATCTTTCTTATTCAACACTCTAGAATTCCCTCTGTTCCAAGTAAAGATCCCATCTTTTTTTCCTTTTGATCAATAAAAATCCCAATCTTCTCATCTCAAAACCACATCCAACGATTACCCAAATCCCAAAATCTTCTGTATCCCAAAACCCTGATGCAGAAACTGTTTCCGATGCCCCATTAAACCCTACAAAACTCCCCCCACCCCTAAATTTTTTTCTTTCCAACACCCAGATAGAGAAACATAGATACAGATGCAGAACTCTCTTCTTCCTGCTTCAACCAGTTCAATCATGGCCACCCAAAAACCCCAAAAGTCCCTTGCAGAAATCGAAGACATCATCCTCCGCAAGATCTTCTTGGTCTCCCTCACCGATTCCGTACAAAGCGACCCAAGAGTCGTCTATCTGGAAAGGACCGCCGCCGAGATACTCAGCGAGAGCAGGCCCCTTCTCGTCTCTCGTGATTTGATGGAGAGGATCCTCATCGATCGTATTTCCGAGAATTTCCCCGGCGCCGAAACGCCCTTCCCTTACCTGGTCGGATGCTACCGCCGGGCTTTCGATGAGGGGAGGAAGGTCGCTTCGATGAAAGACCCGAGCTTGCGGTCGGAGATGGAATCCGTCGCTAGGCAGGCGAAGAAACTCTCCATCTCCTACTGCCGCATTCAATTGGAGCACCCAGGTACGTTCGCTCGGGATGAGCAATTGTACGATAGCATCGACAATTCGAAGATTTCGCCTTTGCTAGCTCTGATTTTCTCTGAGGTCTCGATGTCGGTGGATGGGTTTGGTGGAAGCAGCTCCAGCACTGGCGGATTGAGCTGCCCACCTGGGTTCTTGGAGGAATTCTTCAGGGATTCTGATTTGGATACATTGGAGCCGATTCTGAAGGTAGTGTATGATGAACTGAGGGGGAGTGTTATAAAAAAATCTGCTTTGGGGGATTTTCAGCGGCCGCTGAGGGCGTTGATGATGCTGGTCACTTTTCCTAATTGTGCAAAGGCTTTGGTCAAAAACCAATGGTGGAGTCCTAAAGGGACTTACTTGAATGGACGCGTGATGGAGATGACAAGCATTTTAGGGCCATTCTTCCATGTTAGCGCGCTTCCGGATATTCCTGCTTTTAAGACCGAGCCTGATGTCGGGTGAGCTATGTCAATGAGACTAATTTTCATCATCTCTATACATATATAGATTATAGATTTATAAGCCAAGGTCGCTGTTGATGTTTTAAGAATTGATATGATGAAAACTGACGAACAACTGGTTATGGATTATCATTGCTCTCTATTGGACATTATGTCTTTTCAAAGTGCGGCATATGCATCCAAATTTGCTTGTCTTATAGTTTTTTTTTTTTCGGTTGAGATTCTTTGGTACTTTGCTGCCAAAATTGTCTGTAGACTCTAGTTTTACAGCTTGCATTCCTCATCAGCTCGTGATTTTATGAGTCTGTTTCCTTCTATAATGTGCGATAGATTTATTTTCTTAACTACTCTCCTAGCGATTTGGATGAACTGTTTATGGCAATGGGGAGAACCTGAGTGGGTTGTGTTGTCACTAGTCCATCAATCAGGCCGAGATGTTCAGGGTTTTGACGAAAGCTTGATTGATTTTTAGTTTTTCATTCTTACAACAGGGAGGGTTGATACAAACCTTTAAGATCTGGTGAGTGCTACTGTGTGCACCATTTAGGGTCCTACCGGTATTCAAAAGAATTGGATTGTGATAGGCACAAATCCTTGGTACTATTTTTCCCAATGAAAAGGGAGAGAACTATATCCCATCATTACAAAAATTGCATGGGTTCAAAATGCATTGTGATTGGTAGGTGTTTTTGCTTTGACCAAGTGAACAAACCCCATTCAGTTGCAGCTTGTAGTTTCACAACTGTAGTTTAGATATAATTTCTGGCATACGCCTTATGCTCATTGTAGCTCTCCTCTCATTAGACTTTTTATTGTCGTTTAAGTTTGCCATCCAATAGACCAGAAATTGTTTGACTCCTTGCTGCTTGCTATTACTTTCCACATTTTCTCGCATGTATAGTCCATTGCATTGGACAATAAAAAATTAAGCAAGCCCATCTAATCCTTTTTGCTGCTCTGGTGAAACCTTTTAGCTAGCAGTTGCTACCAAGTTATACATGTTACAGACAATAGATTCTACCTGATTGCTTTTAATAATGTATCGCCTGCTTTCCAATTCAGAGAGCCACTTGGATGTCTTAAAGCCGTATCTGAAGGCACCTCTGATTTTATCCCTTCTAATAATAAAACTCAAAGATTATGCTTTATATCAGTTTTATAATGCATCTTCTCTTTACAGTTAGCCGAGGACTCCTGCAGTACTTAGAATTGCCATGATAAATGAAATTTCCTTGAGATGGAACCCTCAATCCTTGTTGGATTTCCTTTTCCCTCAATCCTTGTTGGATTTCCTTTTCTCCTTGTACTTGACCATTATCAGGTATTTTTGGTGTGTAAGATCCCATGTCCCCTTCCTTGCTGATCCGTTACTCCCCAATTCACTCAACACTTCCCTCATTTACAGCTCTCAAAACACCTCTCTTGTTTCATCCTTACTTTAAACGACAACCCAAGTCCCTTGACCAGCTCTACTGCTCATGCTTTTTCGTTCACAAATCTTTGATTTCACCCCCTTAGAATTGGACCTAACTTACTAGTGCCTCTACATCAAATTTGAGGTCTTCCTCTACATCAAATTTGAGGTCTTCTGCATAATGGGAGGGATAGGGATCTGTTTGTTGAGTTTGAGGCTTCGAGCTTTGGGTCACCCCCTTTTTGCAATGATTCAGGAACTCACAGCTTGTAGGACCATGACCTGTCTCGTGTTCTTGAATCCTTAGGGAACATTCGACTCTTATTTTCAACGTGCATGAGCGTTCCAAGACCCTTAATGTTTCTTTTTAATTTCTCCTTATATTTTATGTCTTATGTGTGGCAAAATGGGAGATAATGAGATTTGTATTATGCTTTTGAAATTTACAGCAATTTTTGCTTTCTTCTGTCGCTGCTGTGTGCCACTTGCTTTGTGACAAGCTGTTGGTGGTATGAGAATTCCCTCTTTAATGTGAGAAATCCTCCTTTTTTAGCTCCTGTTTCAAAATCTGGATTTTGCCTTTCAATCCCATGTGTTTACACTAACTCGTGGTTGAGAGAGCTTAATCTTCTGCTATTACTGTTCCCCGTTGCCGCTTCGTGCAGCTGAGATCCAAGAATACCTTCCCGCCCATTAAAAGAATTGATTCAAGTAATTCCTCTTTTTAAGAGGGCTTCCCAAACTTGGTGTTTACAGTAGTCATGTCTGTAGCAGGAAATGGATCACTTTTTGATCAATAGAACGTAGGTCTTTTCTTAAAGAGAGCTTCCCAAACTTGGTGTTTACGGTACTCATGTCTTTAGCAGGACATGAATCATTTTTTTGATCAATAGAAAAGAAGTGTGATAATAAACAAGGAAGTTAAATAGGAGTGGAGAGAGTGTGGTGAGATATATGATGAAGCAAAGGAGCAGTCCAGCTTTATACACCAATATGGTGGATATGATATAAATATTAAATCCAATGAGGGGTGATGCATCCCTTCCTAGTCAGAAAGGGCAGTGTCCGACCCTCCCCTCCATTTAGAGAGGCATCTTTCATTGTGCAATAAAAATTGTTCTGTTTCTCTTGGATTGAGAGTGATTGTGTGTGTTGAATTCCGTTAGGATTCGGCCAGGCCCTATTTGGAGCTTGGCCTATCGCTTGGAATCCCTTGAGGATTCAGCCAACCCCCTTGTGAAGTCGGTCTCCTTTGTTCGTGGATCCGGGGTTGCATCAGGTGGGTGATGTAGCCTATGCCGGTTTTCAGGTTACATCAGGTGGGTGATGCAGTCCAAGCCACGAAACAGGCTTTGGATGATGGGCCATACCAGCCTAAGGCTCACGGGCCATCCCCCAGTTCATTGGACCCAAGTCCAGGCTGGCAACTATCCTAACAGGCCCAGTCCAGCAGTGTGCAAATCAACAGGACCAATAAGGCAAATCAATGTGTCTTATTGAAAGATCTATTAGGATAATATCTTCTTGAGTATCTCTCTTTTATTTTGTTTTCCTATTTTATGAGAGTATAGATTCAATGAATGTTTTGTTTAAAAAAAAAGAAATCCATGTACAAATGAGAGGCCTATTTAAGGAACCCACATGGATTCTGAAAATCATTTATCCATAAAATTCAGACATTCTCTTCTCGTTGGATAGAGATCCATAGAATTACTGTGTGCTGAAAGTTTCTACGCTTGGGCGGATCCTTCCCGCCAGTCCAGCTGTGTTGGTGGGTTTGATTTGCTGATTCATAGAATGTATCTATGAACTAACATCATTTTGGATTTTCACTCTGTGCTTGCGCTTCTTTATTGCTTTGTTTAATAAAACCATTTGTTATAAAAAAATGAAATATCAGTAAAAGGCATAACTAGGAAATATTGACTCTAAAATGTTAACGCTGCTTGCGGTTTTGCTTCTTTCATTTCATATCTGTGCAAACCTTATGGATTCTGTTTGATAAATGTCTTAATGAGGTTCTACTTTAAGGTTTTTATCTCTTTGTTTCTTATTCTTCTTTTGTATTGAAGTATACTTACGGGAATACTTCTTGCCTTGGGTTCTCATTGACTATTGATTTTGGTGTTTTGGAAATACTAGTTTGCAGTGCTTCTCAGAAGCATCATCTCGTCGACCAGCGGATCTACTATCTTCTTTCACGACAATTAAGACAGTAATGAACAACTTATATGATGGTCTTAGAGAAGTTCTTCTTGCTCTCCTTAAAAATACAGATACTCGAGAAAGTGTACTTGATTATCTTGCAGAGTTGATTAAGACAAACTCATCAAGGTCCCATATTCAGGTGATTCCTTATTAGAGTAAAATATTTTTTCCAGTTACAAAGAAGCTGCACAAAGAGCTTTAGCAGAACCTTCTTTCAAGTATATGAGAAATATTGCTGCTTCTTGTAACTTTATATGAATACATGTTTTTTCCCAGGTTGATCAGCTTTCTAATGCAAGTACTGGTATGTTTATCAGTCTTAGTGCTGTCATGCTTCAGCTCTGTGAGCCCTTTTTAGATGCTAATTTATCAAAAAGAGACAAAATTGATCCGAAATATGTTTTCTATAATACTAGACTGGACCTAAGGTGAGATTTTCTCAGTTCAAATTAATATTTAACAGTTTTTCCCTGTTTTACCACCCACATATACATTGTTCATTTTAAAGCCTTCTAATTTGTGATTGTATATGTGTAGGGGGTTGACAGCTCTCTGTGCATCATCTGAGGAGGTTGCAGAATGGGTTAATAAAGATAATCCTGAGAAAATTGACGGTTATAGACATAGCAATGATATTGAGAACAGACTATTACAGTCTCAACAAGCTACAAGCTCTGGAAGTAGTCCAACTTCTGGCCTTTCTATTGCAAAGCCTGGCATGAAGCTTAAATATTCATTTATTTGTGAATGTTTCTTTATGACGGCCCGCGTGCTAAACTTGGGGTTGTTGAAAGCTTTTTCTGACTTCAAGCATCTAGTTCAGGTATAAAAAGAAGACTTATCCACAATGCAGTGATTAGTATTGTTGTGATTTGTTTTAAGGCTCTCCATGAGTTTGAAGCCCCGCCCCCACCCCCAACACACGCAAACAACCCAATGCAATTTGTTTTAAGTTTCTTCATTAGTCTGAAGCCTATTTTGTGGACTTTCCACTTCTGCTATCTCCTACCAATGTGAATTAATCTCTAATGATAAAATCATACTACTTGTATTAAAAGAATTATTTGTCATGATATTTTTCTTTGGTCTTTTCATGTAATTAATGAAGATAATAAGAGTCTGCCTTCTAACGTTCTTAATCAAATATCAATCTAGTTTAATGTCTCATGGCATTTCTATCAAGTCCTTTTTTTTTTTTTTGGAAAAGTTAAGAATTAATATTTCCAAAGAGGGATTACAAAGAACAAAAGAATGTGGGATAGCTCCAAAATCGTTTATCAACCCTTGACAAAGAAAAGAAAATGAGAGGAACTAACCGCCAAAAAGCCAAACTGGCAGTGAGACCACCCACAAGCCGGGCCAGCTAAAAACTGGAAAATCAACCTGGTGCGCAGCCATGCAAGGAGGCAAAGGGAAGGCAAAAAGTATCAGAAAAACCAAAGAAACACAGCAACAATGTGAGTGAAATGGGTAGAACATAGCAAGCTTAGTCAGCTAATCCAGTTGATTGGCCATTACTCCTGTAGCTGCTGGCTTTACGACAAAGATAGATCCCAGCTTCAGAAAATTTGCTGAAGACATCAGCTTTCTGGTTCTTGATCAATGCATTTAAAGTCCTAGCATTAAATCTCTGCTGCCAAGGGGAAAGGGATGGATCCAAAAATGATTCTCTGAGCTTCTTGCAGTCTGAGTAGATGATAAGATTTTGCAGAGGTTGGCCACCTGAGAGATGATGGTGAAAGAGGCTAATTGACTATCAAGTCAAAAGTTGTTAGTGTATAAAGTAGTTTAGACGAGGGAAGAGGTTAATTGTCATATGTTGCATTTCTATTTTATCATCATTTTGGCCATAAGTTAGTTTAACTTAAAGAAAAATAGAAAGTGCTAAGCCATATCTATTCCTCAGGGGTTTGGTTTTTGTATGTCTTTTGCCATGAAAGTTTACAATAAACTTGCAAATAGTTTGAGCCATCATAGACCGATTTTATCAGATTCGAAGTCCACACTTTCTAGTGGACAGCAGTCACAGCACACCTATATGGACTTGGGACTTGGTTGGCTAGGGCCTAGGAGTCTATTGCAACCCATGTATGAATCCAGAAAAGCACTTTCATTCCACTTCCCACACGATAAGAATGCTTGGCCATAAATGCATGCTGGGCAGATGCCACTCCATGCCACGCACTGGAGTGACAATCAGCAGTGACCTCGACATCCCAACCCTGCCTACCACTGTGTATTGTTAATCAGAGTCACTTTTCAGAGCCCCCTTCTTTCCTCCCCCTCCATAACCATTTAACTAGGAGCGCATGGTTAGTTTAAAGTTTGTATGCAGTCCAGTCCAAGGTTTGAAGGTTCTCCTTTTTTCAGTCTGTTTTCCTGGTATCTTGAACGGTAGAAACCATTCGCTGATAGTGGCTGAGGCTTGTTTTCAATGCTCTGAATTCTGAAATATTCTTCAGCTGTCATCTCTCCATTTTGAACGGTTTTTTATCTCATAATACTTCAGGTGAAATGACAAATCTTGTAAAATCTTCTCAATTTTGAAGGAGACTTGAACTGAACAGAAGAGGGTATCTGGAGAAGAAAAGGGAGAGATGATTTAGTAATGGGAGGAGAATTATATGGCTACTATTGTTTCAGACTCTCTAGTTATAATTGAGAGGTGCCTCAACTTACACATAAAAAAACATAAATAAAAGAAAAATCTTAATTACATATCATCAAATTCATAGTCATCCACATCATCTTATCCTTGTCCCATCAATCTGGGTTGGCTCAATGCATTCAAATTCTTTATCATTTTTCTAATTCTCTCTAATGACAATCATACTAGAACAAAATATAGTTCTCCTTGGGAAAATAATTCCATGGTTTGTCTTAATGAAAGGCTTCACTCTCAACAAGAGTAATACTTTTGAGGGCCTTGATAGCTCTATATACCTCTTCTCTAAACCTAAATAAAGGCAAATAGCTCCCTTCGTGATGCCTTCCGTTTTGGGATACACACATCCTAATGTCTCCTTGCTTGGGAGAGTGGAGAGCAGCACCTGTGAACTGCCTTGTAGTCTCCACCATGATGTCCACAAGCACAGTTATTAGACCCTTCAGTCTGCATCCCATGCTTCTCCCTATTTCCTTTTCTTCTTCAACTTCCCTATCCTCTAGCCAGACTGATGGAGATGCAGGAAAGTAGGAAACAATATGAAATGGGTGATAATGCTTCATTTGGCAACATTCTAGTATATTATCCACTCTCCCATCCTCTGGTAGACCAAGGGAACTGTAGGAAAGAATAAGAGATGGGTAATAATGCCTCATTCGGTAACATTATATGATTATGAAGAAGCATAACTTCTGGAAAAAGAAAAAATAGATGTAGGGTTTTCCTTGGAAAAGCATGTCACAAGGTGTCTTCGTTATGTTGTAGAATCCACCTGATGTAATTTTTCCCCCCTTCTTGAGTTAGGCAACATGACTAAAACCCCTAACTTCACGGTTGTGACAATGAGCACCTTCCAAGTTGTGCAATACAGGCTCTTGTCAAATATTCAACAAATTTAATTAGGATATGGTTCAGTGATTGTTTTCTACATTATTAAATATTTTGTCTGTAATTTGGAGCTTTTATTATGTTTATTATTGTGCAAAATCAATTACAGGAGTTGTCTAGGTGTGAAGAAGCTTTGTCCACCTTCAAAGCAATGCAGGGGCAAGGAGCTTCTCCTCAAATAGAGTTGGATATTGCCCGCCTTGAAAAAGAAACTGAGTTATATTCACAGGAAAAGCTGTGCTATGAAGCTCAAATATTGAGGGTGAGTGAAAAATAGAATGATTCAATCAATGTCTTTGTCAGTTCAAACTCTATTTGTTTGCTCTATCTTATTAGTTAAGATAACATTATTATTTTTATATGGTTAGCTAAGATAACATTCTGTTATTGTTAACTTGTTATTTGGAAAGTGGGGTTTTTTCCCTCCAATCTGTTTATTTGTACTTTAAAAAAAAATGATTTTGAAGTACACCTTCCTGTAGGTGAAATAGAAAATCGTAGCACAGTAGTTTGGCATGCTCCCATCTTGTTAGAGGTCAGGGATCCAGTTCGTGAGGGACCATTGGCTTTAATGTTGCTTCCCCATAAAACAAAAAAGGAAAAAAAGAAAACAAATATAGAATCTGGCTTCCATGACATTTGCTGTGGTCACCTGCCTTGGCCAGGAGATCAATCTCCTCATTTGCTCTTTTTCTAATATGACAGAACTACATTTGCTGAAATCCACAATGTCATTAAGAAAAAGTTGCAACCTTCGCAAGATTGTGCTCCTTTCCAACCAAGAGATAGCATAAAAAGAGTCACTATTAGAGGGCTCGGGAAGTTCTCATTTCAAAGGATCTTTAATATCCTTGAGTTTCAACCTCATTTTGAATTGCAAGCACCCTGAGAAAGCAAAAAAGTTGGAATCTGTATTGTTGGAAAGAATTCTGCTGTTGCATGCTGGCCCAAGCGTACTTGTAATTTACCTTTTATTGGAAAAGAAACATAAAAAGGCAAGATTACTGCCTCAGTGGACAGTAGTGTCTCAAACTCCTATGTACGTCCTTCATATATTTCTTCCATCTTCCTCTTCTTCATTCATTCATCCATCATCATCATCACTGCTATTGTCGTCGTTGTCGTTATCATCGTCCTATGCCTTTGTTATTAGTAAAAGAACTTGTTAGTCATATGCTTCAGCCTTCATGTTCAAAGGATTGGAGCATCATGACTTGGTTATGGTTCATGATGGCATAGTTCCTACATATAGGCTCCTTTATTTATACTTCTGGTTTTGGTATTCTAGCTTTGGGCTTTGGCTTTTGGGTTCTAAGTTTTTCGGTATATGTCTCTTATATCTTCATTATTGATAAAGTTCCCATTTAAAAAAAAGAGAAAAAATTGAAGAAAATTATTATCTAATTAAAAGCCATTTGGTTGAATCATTGAAAAAAAAGAAGAAAAAAGCCACAGAACTTGGATTTAGTACTTGGAGCCTAGCCAAATGGGTTGGCCAGGTTCTGACACGGTCAATTAGTGCTCCAACAGTGGCACTATCATATAAATCAATGTGATTTAAATTAGGCTCCATTTGTAGCAGCAGCATTTCTTTTCTCTGTAAAAACCTCCGCAAGACTGGTTAATGTGTTTCACTTCAATAGGATAGTTTCCATTTTCCTCATTCTTTGATGGCTATCCTCTTGCAGCTTCAATAGTAATCAAATATTGAAATGTACATCATCACATCTCTCATTACCACCAGCATCACCAGAGCCCATTCCCATCAAATAAACATCTATTCAAAATTTCAAAATCAGACACTTGAGCTTAATACCATTGGTATGAAATGATGAGAAAGTGTACCTACCCTAAGATTGGTATGAAGCATGAAATGTCCACTGGTATCTTACCTGGCTTTTATTGAGGAAAGAAATCTCGACTGCTGCTAAATGAAGCATTGTCCTGATTCCTGATCAATGTCTCATCTGGTTCTTCAATACGACTCTTACATGATCCCTCAGCATCTATATTCTTTTGCTTGGCTCCACCCCAATCCTCTCTAGATCAATTGCTGTACATTTTACTCTTGTTTATTCTAAAGATTGATCTTGGTCAAAAAATAAATATCTCAAATGATTTCTTTAAAGAGCACTTAAATGATTGCAGGTGCTGTCCTTCAATTTTGTATGGAAATTTTGTATGGATAGTATAACAACAAATTTTTTCTACTGATTAAAATGAATTTATTATTGTATTGATTTTTCTTTGTCGTGTTGATGTTTCTTTGTTGTATTCCTGGTGCACAGATGAGCATTTGCTTGGCATTTAAAATTTCAGTCACTTCTTAGCTAAGTTTAGTCCTTTTTTATTTTTCAGCTGTTTTAGGCTATTGGTGTCGGATTTTTTATTAATAAAGTTACAGAAAAAAAAAAAAATCCTCAACAGGTTTCCTCACACGTTTAGGAGACATCTAGGAAGACAGAGGAGAGCCAAAATCTTCAAATGCCCCCATAATCACCGTGGATCCCGCTTTTCTGCGCTTCTGCAGAAACACGGTGCTACAGTGAAAAAGTCCTTTTAAAGGAAGTTTTTTCTTCATTATTTTGGTTTTTCTGGGATCCTCAATCAAGATCCGAACCAATCATCATGTTTAAAAGGCCCAAAATGGCTGGGAGGTCAAATATCACCCGTTGATTAATTACAAATTTTGAGATATTTTCAAAAAAGTCCAGACCAATAGATGACCATTTGTGGAATTCTGTGGGCTCTATTTGCACAATCTGAATTGTTCATCCTCTTCAGAAGGCCAAAAATATTTGGGGGATCAAATTTGGCAGCTTGATTCATCATGGATCATGAGAAAACTGCGAAAAAAAATACAGACTATTTTTTTTATAACAAAAAAATAAATAAATCCAGACTATTGATTTGCCGTAGTGCAAAAAATGGGATCGTTTGGCAGTCTGTTTTTTATTTTTCAATTTTTTTGGTTCTTGTGGACCCCCTAAGTCCTAACTCACAATCCGAACCGTTCATCTCCGAAAGGCCAAAAATGGCTTGGAGGACCAAATTTCAGTCGTAAATTCATCATGGATGAGATATTTGTGACAAAGTCCAGACACTAAACTAAATTTTTTATTTCTGTGGGCCCCATTTGCATGATCCGAACCGTTCATCATTTCCAGGAGGCCAAAAATGGCTTGGTGAAATTTCAGGTCTTGATTCATCATGGATTGTGAGAAATTTGTGAAACCCGTAGAACCGTCGTATGGCATGTAATGAAATTAGTAGGATTCACGGTTTTTGCCAAACATGGAATGCGATGATCCCTCCCCTCAGAAATCCTCATTGAGGATAGCTTGGTTCTAGGGGAACGATGGAATCCTCTAATAAAGGATTCATCGTTACCAAACGTGCCCTTAGTCACTCAAATCTTCATATTCAGAATATACTCTTCTTTGCACGATTAAACATAGAATACAATGATCTATTTATGTTTCCGGGCACCAAATTGTAACTGTTGTTGTTCTGTACCTTGTCATATATCCAGCTTGTACATGCCTTTCCAAATTACTAATTGGTTTATCTTTGTTAAAGGATGGGACACTTTTTCAGCGAGCACTATCTTTCTACAGGTTAATGGTGGTTTGGCTGGTTGATCTTGTTGATGGATTTAAAATGCCTTTGCCATCAAAATGCCCAAGGGAATTCGCATGTATGCCAGAACACTTTGTTGAAGATGTCATGGACTTGCTTATTTTTGCTTCTCGGATTCCTAAAGCTTTGGATGGTATTTTTCTGGTGAGTAGTTTGGTTCGCACTTCTGTTCCTAAAATACTGTTAAATCTTTTTCAAAATGACCAATTTGCTTCCTAAATAACTTTTAAGTTAATATCGAACTCATGTTCTGCCTTTTCATACCAGGATGATTTCTTGAATTTTATTATTATGTTTATGGCAAATTCATCATATATCAAGAATCCTTATTTAAGAGCAAAGATGGTTGAAGTCTTAAATTGCTGGATGCCGCATAGAAGGTATGTCCCAACTAGTTGAATATGATGCTTGACTTCCAAAATATGTATAGTTCTTTAATGCTACCATTTAGACATGTCATTTAGTAAGTTTCTTGTTGGGCACCTCAATGTTTAATTAATATAGTTCTTTTGCTTGATATCCAGTGGTTCATCGGCCACAACTGCTCTTTTTGAGGGGCACCAGTTATCTCTCGAGTACTTAGTTCCGAATCTTTTGAAGCTTTATGTGGATATTGAGTTCACTGGTTCTCATACACAGGTGATTCCTGCACGCTTAGTATTTAGATATTTTTGTTTATTACTAGGATTTGTCAGTGATTTTAGTTATTTTGCATGGGAACATTATTAGTTTTCCTGTACTGTACATATTTTGAAAGTTAATTAATTTAATAGAACATGTGAATGAATAATGAAAACAAGCCAGCGTCGAGAGCAGAAGACTGAAAAGAAAAATAGTGACTTAAATAAGATAAAATAGTAATAAATGCCTTGACACTTCCTCCTTCATTTTCTTGTATTATATTGATTATTAAAAAGCATGAAGTTTCTTCTTGTATTATATAAGCTCCTTTCTAGGATTATTCTCTGCCCGATCTGTGCCCATTATGTCCTTTAGATCCCTTATCAAAGGTTGATCCTTCAGTTGATGCACTGCAGCTAAGTTTTTTTAAAACTATTACTTGTATCAATCATGTGGAGCATTTGGAAAGAGGAACACCATACTTTGAAGGAAGATGGACCTAAATAGGTGGGGTGGTGCAATAAAATTGAAAAATGGCTTACTATGTTCAGCATTGCAAGGGAAGGACCTCATTGGGGGTAAAAGTTGATACTATGCATAATTTGCTGATGAAGCTTTAATTGGAAAATGGTTATGGCCTTAGGGAGATGATTTAGATGGCTCATGGAAAAGGGTGATCTTCTCCATAAAGAAAGTAGCAGAAGGGGGGAAGGGGATGGATGGCAAGAGAGAATTATGAGCGACCATCCATCCACTTCAAATTGGGTGAGGCTTGACTATCCTATTCTGGACAATTGTAAATCAATTGTGCTGTATGTTATTTCTCCATCCCACATGAAGAATTTGTGTAAGCCATGTATATGGCAATATGAAATTATAATATGCATTCACAACTCACATCTCCAATATCAATGTTAGTGCCTAAGATAACAATAAAACACATGCACATAATAACATGATCCATAGTTCACTAAACTGCAGTAGGGTAAGTAAACTAGCACCTAAATCATAAATAAAGAGGTTAAGAAACTAGCACCTAAATCATAAATAAAGAAGTTAAGTTACATGACCATACCCAAATATTGTCCGAAAGCATTAAGCCACATTAAATCATTGTGGCCAGCAGCTATATTGTTTTAAAACCATTGTTCTTAATCACTCCCATTATACACCTTTCTCCTAAGCCCTTCTTTCGGTTGGCAACACGGGAAAATGAAGTAGGAGATGTCCGTTTTGCCTTGTTAGGGCTTTAAAAAGCTGTGAAAAGTCTAATATGTCCTCACAGGTTAATAAAAATGAAATAAAATAATAAAAGGAGTTTTGGGGGGAATCTATGATTTTGGCTTGTTTGGTTGAAATCCAGGATTTTGGCCAAATATGACCAAAATCCTGGCCGAAAAAGGAACTTGGGAGGTGTTTGGTTTGGCACATTGGCTTCTTTCTTAGATATTTTTTACTATCAGTGCCTTTTTATTCCCTTGACTCGATTATCTATTGGCATAATGCAGTTTTATGACAAATTCAATATTCGCCATAATATCGCCGAACTTCTGGAGTATCTATGGCAGGTCCCTAGCCATCGCAATGCATGGAGACAGGTAGAAGCATATGGAGTTCTGAGATTTTAAGTTGCATGGGTTTTTCATTTGTTAGAGATTGCTCCATTCTTATTTCATTTGCTTTTACATATTGATTCAGATTGCTAAAGAAGAAGAAAAGGGAGTCTATTTGAACTTCTTAAATTTCCTTATCAATGATAGCATCTATCTCCTTGATGAAAGTCTTAATAAAATCCTCGAGCTTAAAGAGTTGGAAGCCGAAATGTCTTCTGCTGAATGGGAGCGAAGACCTGCTCAAGAGAGGCAGGAGAGAACACGCCTGTTCCATTCTCAAGAGAGTGTGAGTTTTTAAGTGTGTGCTTTTATTTGTTCAATATCTAATTTTTTTGAATGAATTTTTTTTTATCAAAATTAAATTTCTGTGGGGTATTTAGTCTGATTGAAGTCAGCATTCCTGGTGCTGGTGAAACATGACTAGTTGACTACAAATGCTTGTAACTCAAATCTATTTCTTGATTTCTGTAGATCATCCGAATTGACATGAAATTGGCAAATGAAGATGTTGGGATGTTAACTTTCACTTCGGAACAGATTACTGTACCCTTCCTTCTTCCAGAGATGGTAATATTGGACTCTCACCAGGTCTTTCTAATTAAGTATCTTAGCTGCAACAAGATAGGAGGTTCCCCTAGTCATGTACATCAATCTATTTCTGTAAGTTTTAGTTATCAATTTTCTCTTACTGCAGGTCGAAAGAGTGGCAAATATGCTCAATTACTTTTTGTTACAACTTGTTGGTCCCCAACGTAAATCTCTAAGTTTGAAAGACCCTGAAAAGTATGAGTTCCGACCAAAGAAGCTGCTGAAGCAAGTTAGTATCGCACAGGCTTCAATCTTTCTGTTAGATTAGAACATGATGGTTTCATTATAAATAGATGCAGAACATTCTCCACTGCTATTTCTTTGTTTCTGTTATTTTGTTATATAAGAGTTCTATTATATCTAGCATCATGTCTCTGACGAGTGAGGACTCATACATATTACTTGGACACCGTGCCTAAGATCGTTCAATTTGTTATTGTGAATGATGTTTGGGATTTAATGTCCAGGTTACTTTTTTCCGCATATGTTTTGATAGAAACATTGAAATTTTTTTTCAGTTAACTCTTTCATCCCCCTTGGTATTGCATGTGCATGCTTTCTTCTGTGTCAATATTTTTTCCCCTTGTTGCCTGATGGAAAAAAGGTCATATACATTGTTTACAAAGAATTGAGGCATATTTAGCACCTATCCTTCTTAGAGATTGGGAGACAATGGTACCAGAGACCAATAATGGAGTGGATGATTCTACTACCCAGATGAGGCCAAAATTTTGATTTTAACTTGATCAAAAACTTGGGTCCAACAATCATCTGTCATTCATATAATCGATGAGGTCAAAGAGTGGGTGTGGCTGTAGGTTCAGGTAAACTAAGTTTCTTGATCAAGTGGGCTTGATCTATAAGCTCGTGCACTCTGGGAAGAATGGTAAACCATTTTTTTCTTTTTTCTTTTTTGGTTTTTACTGCGTGGACGAGTATTCGATGGTTGATAGCGATGATATCTTTTTTTTATTTTTTATATGTATTCAATAAATATATTTAGAGGAAAGAATCACCAGTCATGCCAAGTTTGATAATTAGTGGTTGATTTCTGAGGCTATTATTATTATATTGAAAAAAGGAATAACCATCATTGATGGTGATGGTTTTTTTCTTTCTTTTTGAGTACTGATATGGTTTATTGATTTTCTGTAAGATTGTGGACATCTATGTTCATCTTGCAAGGGGAGACAAGGAAAATATATTCCCGTATGCGATATCGAAGGATGGCCGATCATACAATGATCAGGTACTTCACAATTGAGGCAAAAACTGTCCTGCTCCTGGATCGAAAAATCTGCCTATTCCCACTTTTTAGTATGTGATGCTTGATTTTATGTAGTCTGACACCTCCACCATTTGCACCAGTTGTTTACTGCTGCGGCAGATGTTCTGCGGAGAATAGGAGAAGATGGAAGGGTGATTCAGGAGTTCATTAATCTTGGCACCAAAGCGAAGATTGCTGCTTCTGAGGCGATGGATACCGAGGCTGCCCTTGGAGACATACCAGATGAATTTCTTGACCCAATTCAGGTACTTTTAATTCTTAATTTAAATTACAGGCATGTCTGGGCATAATGGATCTTCAGTAAATGTTATGGTATGGGGACACATGAAACATATTTCTATCAAGCTCAGAAATAAGTTTGCACTGCGAGGCTACACATTTAATACATAAGGGTTGTTTTTCCTGTTATTGATTGTGTTTATTAATAACCATTGGAATTATATGTACAAAATTTCGCATGCCTACACACCAATGCATCATATATTTGGAGCTTTTGGGTAACACCATGGACATGAAATAGGTTTATTCTGCTGCTTCTGTATCGCTGTTTTTCTTTATTTCTGCTAATCCTAATTCATTAATCTTTTCTCGGAAGTCTGAATTTAGATGCAAAATATTTTTCAGTCCTATTTCCTTGTGTTGACTGGTTGGAGAAAGGTGGATTATAGAACCAAACCTAGGAAATAGATTTTTTTTTTCCTTTTTGCAGTTCTCTCTCTTTTTCTAGGATATTATTTGAATATAAAAAGTGAATATTTTTTCAATGTTGAGAGAAGAAAGCTAACTTGACCACTGCTAGCTTTTGTTTATCTTCTCTTATGCTAACATTGCGGATTACTACTACTATGTTGCAGTACACGATAATGAAGGACCCAGTGATATTGCCTTCTTCGAGAACCACAGTTGATAGATCAGTAATCCAAAGGCATCTTCTGAGTGATAATGTATCTTCATCTTTCCCTGTCCTGTGTTTTTTTCATTTTTCATCATTGAAATGGTTTCCTACAGACAGCACAGCAAATATATGATTCTCTCTCTCTCTCTCTCTCTCTCTCTCTCTCTCACAGAGTGATCCATTCAACCGCTCGCATCTTACTCAAGATATGCTTATCCCCAACCTTGAACTGAAGGCAAGAATTGAAGAATTTGTGAGATCCCAGGCAATGAAGTATGCAAGCAGGCATTAGACAGCAATACATGGAGGAGCTCTACCCTAATTGCTAATATGATAATCCACTTCACTTGATTTAGACCACACATGATGGGAATTGCAATCTTTTACTTGGATTCACAGCTCTCTTCACAAAGAAAATGGGTGCTGCTGTTCCATTCTCATATGACGTTTAATTATATAGTAAATACCCGTGCATATCATTGGTGATCGTGTACATGCTTGTTTCCAACATCCGGAGCAACATGGTTGCTATTGTCATTCCTCTTTATTTAACTTTGTTTTTATTTGTGACAGTGATAACTTAAATTTATATGAAGAACAAAGATGGTTTTTGATAGCAAGAAATGAGCACTTACTGAAGAACCCAGCAGCCCCACAACGCCCACATGTTTTTCCCATAAAAGTGCATCCCCTAAAAAGGGGGTCCATTTGGGCACGACCATAAATGTGGCAGAGGGGTGGTGGGTAGGGGAGGACACAGTATCAGCCCCATCAAATGATCCCATTCCTTAATGGTATAGATCCTCTAGAAGTTTAATATTTATACAGTGAAAACTCATAGTGCTACAATCCCACTTAATGGTGGAGAATGTTCAGATCAGTGTCTAAGAGATTGGATTTATCCTAGGTGGGCAATTTTTACTAAAACAAAAACAGCAAGTGCCAATATAGTGGGTTTGCAAAGAATTTGCACTTACATGTTAGATTGATTTTCAAAATCAATGGAAGACTGAAACTTCCATTTTAATTAAAAAAGATTGACCTTTCTTGTTTGTTGTGGGGTCATTCCCCACCAAAAGATTGGTACTCTCTTACCATTTTAACCACCTGGAACCGATCAATACAACAGGGTTCTGCATACAGTGGGTTATACAATTTCAACTACAATTTCAACCGAATTGGAATGTAGCACTGGTGTAGACGCGTGTGAGCAATGAGCATCCTAACTATGTCATTAACTTATATCGGAATGGGCTCCTTACCCCAGTGGTAAAGAGTGGCCTCCCCATTTCATGCAAATGTGAGTTACTATTGCCTTACCATGTGTGAGTTGGGTCATGTTTGAGTACCTATCACCTTGCCTGTGTGAGTCTTAGAGGGACCTACCCCTTAGCTGGGTAAACAAAAGAACAAAAAAGAACTGACATCTGTATGAGAGAAACCTTAAAAGGTCTGTTTGCTTTCGAATGGAACGGATTTCATGCCTAATAATTCAATGCATGAGCATCAAGTAACCTTTTCAGGTCAAAAACAAAAAAGAACTGACATTTGTATGAGAGAAACCTTAAAAGGTCTGTTTGCTTTCGAATGGAACGGATTTCATGCCTAATAATTCAATGCATGAGCATCAAGTAACCTTTTTAGGTGAATTAAGGGAAAATGGAAAATGAATACCCATCCGAAAGTGAAGGTTGTATTTATATCTTAGGCAGTTAGGCTTGTATCCTACACCTGTCATCTCATGTCCTTTTACTTCTTTAATAATCCTCTAGTAGATTTCATTTCACCTTGATTGCCTATGTTTTCAATTCCTACAAATCTTTATGCACACAATTGAACCTTTAGCCTTCACTAGTTTAATACACGCTCAGTATTCTCCTTACTTTTCTTCCATTACATTGGAACTTTGAATAACCAGTTGAGCTACAGCATGAACTCAGCTTTGTAGCTTAAAATGGCCACGAGGCTTTGGCATTTGAGAAATCCCAAAGCAGACAGGATTTGAGGGTTGTAGAGAACTCTTTTAGCATATTCTGTTAAATTCTTGCAGTCAAGCATACTCAAAGTGCCCAGTTGGAAGAGAGAGAGAGAGAGAGAGAGAGTTCTTGCAGTCAAGCATGCTCAAAGTGCCCATTTGGGAGAGAGAGAGAGAGTAGGAAAAAGGACCAGTAAAGTAAATATCTTTCAAAATATCTGTTTTTATAAATAAAAAAAAATCGTTTGAATAATGATGCTTATCAAGAGATAAAGGAAAAACACTTTTCTCTCATGAGATTTCATATTCATTACTGAAAGTCTGAAATATAACCTTTAATTATTTAGAAATATTACTATACACTAGCATTTAACAATTTCATAGTTCAAATCCAACAAAAGTGGGTTTTAATTTTTTCATCAGCATGTTTGGGTGGTTGTTTTAGTATTCTTTTGATGGAGAAAGTGAAGTGAGAAGTAAAGTGGTGGTGATGTGACATTTTTTACTGATGAATTTCCTCATTTCTTGGCATACCTGATATTCACCACTTCTGTCCGGCCATTGGACGGTTATTTCCACTCTCACCTTTTCCATCTACCATGGACTTGGACTTCTCCATAGAACAGACAAACGACAGTTCTCACTTGACTGTTTAGGGTTTGAATTTGAATATGCCACCTTTTTTTATTTGTGTGGGCTTATTTTTTTTTTCTTTTTGTGCGGGCTTCTTTCCCCCTTGTGCGGCCTGTTTTCTCATTTCTGTGTGCGCGTGGGCTCTCACTGGGGTTTCAGCCCCTTGTTTGGGTTGAAAAAAAAAGACTTCTCCTTATCGAATATCCACTGATTTTGATGGCCTCTGTTTTCTTATCCGCACGTGTGCCTTTTGTGATGGCCTCATGTGGTTGGACGGTGCACCACTGCACCTTCATTGAAGCCATTTTGACTTCTTTTTCTACAAGACAAAAGGAAAAGCAAAATTTTCCCTTCAGCTCCCCTGGCTGACAGCTCACCCATCCTCAAACCAACGGCAGACAGTAGCCTTCTTTAATGTCAAACCCAAATAAAACCCCAACTCTCCAAAGCTCCAGTCCAAGATTCTTCCTTGGTAGTACCGTTCAATAGTCTAAAGAGAATGAATGGTTTGGATTAGCATAAATGGGGCCTAAAGAAGTCGCAAATAGTAGGTTTTAGGAACTCAAACTTTTTCATAGATATTTGGAAAGCTATGATGAATCAACAATTAAAATTTGAACTCCCAACCCACTTTTGGCACTCTAGAGGAGATGAAAGATTTGAATCATGACTTAAGAGCCCATAGGAACAATAAAAATAAATAAACGAAAAACCTGTCAAAAACCCATGGCACTTTAGCATGCGCATGCCTTCGTGTGAATGGCGTGCATTCGTTTCCCATCATGAATTTTGATGGTAAAATCTTGATGTGATTTTAATATCATTTTTACACTTCATTTATGCATTTGATACATAAATAATATAAACAAACATACTAATCCATAACTGTCACGCATATTCTTCATTTATATATTGAAATAGGTGCAAACAAATTACCTGTAAATTTTCATGGCCTGTTTTTTTGGCATTGAAATGCATACGAATTGAATGCACAAAATTTCAAGCAATGATTGGTTAAAAATTAAGAGCAAAGGTGAATTTTAAAATGAATATAAAAAAACTTTTTTTTTTTTGTGGAAATAGAATTAAGGGAAGATTGGAAATGAATACCCAACCATCACCTTAGAATAAATATATATAAAAAAGTGAAGATTCTATTTACTTCATTGCCTTATACCTCTAACCTTTTTAATAATCCTCTATTAGAGTTCATTTCACCCAGAACTCTTAAGTACTCAATTCTTATTTATCTAAATGCAAATGATAGCCCCTTAGCCTTCACTAGTTTTGTGTGGGGCCCATTGCGTGAACTGGAGTTTCTTGAACTCGGCAAGGGTGTGCTCGGGTATGCTACTGCGTGGGGACCATGTCCCTTAATCTCAGCTACAACCCGATCAATATCGGTCTCGGCACTACATGCTGGTCTCGGTCAAACAGCATTCAGTTCGGCCGCACGTCCCGTTCAGTCTCGGCAATGCGAGCTCGGCAATGCAGTATTGCGTTTGCAGCTAACAGCCACGGCCCTGTCGTGGCAAGGCCCAAGGAAGGGGTCTGATGGGACTTCAGCCACCACCAGATCAGGGCAAGATCAGGCCCAATGTGACTAGCATTAAATGCAGTGTGGGCTGATCGGACCCACATTAAATGCAAGGAGGCTTGCGATGGACCTTCATTAATGACTTTGTGGGCTGATGTGACCCAGGTCACATCACAAAGCCCACTGGCACTCACCCAAAACTGTTCCATATATAAGGCACGAGCCATATGAAGAGGGAGGTAAGCATTTTCTTCCAAACAACCACTCCTTCTTCTTCTTCTCCGATCGATTGCTGACTTAAGCATCGGAGAGCCCTGCGCTGCCCAGAGCCAGGGTCCTCTGACCTTTGTCTTTCTTCTCTCCCAGGTTCAGACCGTCGTAGCTATCTCCTCCATGCATTGAGTAAGTCCTAGAAGGCTTCCAGATCTTGTGAGTATATTATTCTTGCACTTACAATTGGCACCGTCTGTGGGAAAAGTTCTATAATCTTTCCTATTCCTAAATACCATGACGAGGAGAACTGCGAAAGGCGGAGAAACATCCAAGGCAAGGCGTACAGGACCGTCCTCTGACTTCCTCCCTGCCAAGAAGAGGGCTGGCAAGCAACCAGTCACAGAGGACGACGCTGAACGTGCTCTCATCCGGATCAACGTTCAGGAGCGTGACCTCCGCTCGGAGTCCGCTCCCAGGAGGGGAGACACCCAGCAACCGTCAGGCCTCCTGACAGGTCAAGATCAGCGGCGTAAGTCTCCAGTAGTCGATGGATCACGTCCCCCCGGCCAGGTGGAGGACGTTGAGGGACGGGTGGAGGACGTTGAGGATACTGAGGATAAAGACTACAACCCTGATGATGACTTGGACTCCACCATTCTGGCGATTAAAGCACAGAATGAGGCCATCAAGGAGAGAGACGCTCTGATCCTCCGGCTCCAGCAGCAGCTGGAAAGAGCTACGGGATCAGCGGGGCTTCGGCAACAGTCTCGGCCGCAGTCTCAGCAGCGTCAGTCACGGCAGCAACAGCGGTCGCGACAACAACAGCACTCACTGCGACAGCATGAGCGGAGGACGTCCTGTGGCAGGCGCCCCGACTCCCCCGAGAAGGACTTGAGGGACCATCTAAATAAAAAGAGGCTTGACCGAACTCGAGATGAAGGTTCGAGCGCTAGCCACAGCTACTCGAGGAAGGCGTCAGAAACCATCCCGGAAAGCAGGCATCATGATCAGGAGTGGTTAGACGCGCGCATAAGGGAAACGGTCCAGCGTAATTTGGAAATAGCTGGTCTCGGCCGAGACCAAAAGGATAATTGCTGCGACCCCATCGATCTCGGCGCATCTCCTTTTTTCCGAGACATCAGGAGGTACCCCTTACCGAAGAAGTTCACCGTACCAAGATTCGTCACTTACGATGGGGTCTCGGATCCATCCACGCACCTCAGGCACTTCTCCCAGAGGATGTCTGTTTGGGGAGATGAGGGTCACCTGAACTGTAGAGTTTTTTCTTCCAGTCTGGGTGACCTCCCCCTGAAATGGTTCTGTGCACTACCGGAGGGATCCATTTCGAGCTGGCAGCAGCTCCAGCAGTCCTTCTTGAAGAAGTTCCAGGCCTACAGAGTCCTTCCGAAGACAGATGCAGACATCATGGCCATGAAGATGAAGCAGGGAGAGAACGTCACCCAGTTCGCCAAGCGGTTCTGGGCGGTTTACAGTCAGATTGAGAACTCCAAGGACGAAGTTGCCGTCTTCGCATTTCGGAATGCCTTGCTGCCAGACAGCGATCTTCGCAAGGACCTGGCCAGGAACCCGGTGACTTCCATAGCAGCGCTCATGTCCATCGCCAACCGGTACATTGCCCAAGAGGATGACCAGGTCCGCGCTCGGGAGAACCATGGAACCGCGCACAAGGACCGAGGTGAGAGGCCATCCAAGAAGAACGGGGGACCGTCTCGGAGAGATGAGCCTCGGCGAGACGAGCGACGAAGAGGTGACTCGGACAGGCGTTGGGCACCTACCAGCTCGGCAAGGACTCAGACATTCGCCTCGGCTAGGAGCAAAAGGCCCAGGCTATCCGAGGACGCGTATCGGGCGGTCAACACGGTCTTCAAAATGCCGATCCACAAAATCATGTATAAGATCAAGAGCAGGCCGTACTTCAGCTGGCCAGAGCCCATGCACGGCGACCCCTCTATCTGAGATCAGACGAAATTCTGTGCCTATCACAAGGAGGGCGGCCACAAGACTGAAGAATGCAGAATACTGCGGTCGCATTTGGAGAAGCTTGTCCAGGATGGACACCTGCAAGAGTTTGTCAGGAGAGAAGACAGGGCCAATACCCGAGCCCCGCGCCGAGATGAGAGCGGTCATGACAGTGACGGGTCTGAGAAGATCATCAACGTCATCCATTTGGCACCCTCGCCCAAGGGGAGTAACCAAGCTCGTGCCGAAGCCAGGAAAGCCGCTCACGGCAAGCAAGTCATGGCCGCCGAGCTCGGCCCAGCACAGAAAAGGACTCGGAGGGAGCGACCCGAGATCAGGTTCACTGATGCAGATTTGGAAGGGGTGCAGCTCCCCCACAACGACCCACTGATTGTTACTCTGAAGTTTGACTGCTCTAAGCAGGGCGTGAAAAATTGCACTGTGAAGAAGGTCCTCGTCGACCCCGGCAGTTCTTCCGAGGTCCTCTATTTCGACAGCTTCCGTAGGATGGGACTGACGGAGAAGGATCTGCAGGAGGCTCGAGTTCCCCTTATCGGCTTCAGCGCCAAACCAGTCTACCCCAAGGGGAAAGTGACATTCAGGGTTGAGGTCGGCGGCGCGTCTGTCATGGCAACCTTTATGGTGATCGACGCACCCTCGCCCTACAATGCTATAGTGGGCAGGTCTTGGCTCCATAGCCTGGAAGCAGTCCCTTCCACCCTCCACCAGAGGCTGAAATTTCCATGGGAAGGGAAGAGCGGCCAAGTCGAAATCATCACGGTCAGAGGAGATCAGCAGGCAGCTAAGCTGTGCTTGACAGCCGTGGTCCCCGGGGAGCTAGAGCCCAAGGAGGTCAATGTGGCCGAGATGGAGAAGAACATGGAGCAGGGGCTGGATGAGCTCGGCCAAGACCCAGGCAGGAAAAGCGTGGAGGAACTGACCGAAGTCAGGATCGACCCAAAGGACCCGGATCGGTTCTTCCTGCTCGGCAGCCAGCTCGGGGAGCCGGAGAGGTCCGAACTGGCACAGTTCCTAGTGCAGAACAGAGATGCCTTCGCCTGGACACCTCAGGAGATGCCTGGCGTCGACCCCGAGGTAATGTGTCATAGACTGAATGTTGACCCTAACCATAAACCTGTGATGCAGAAAGCCCGCAGGACTGGGGTCCCTCAGACCGAAGCCGTCGTCGAGGAAGTGGATAAGCTGCTTTAGGCCGGTGCTATCAGAGAGGTTCAATACCCGAACTGGCTAGCCAATCCGGTGGTCGTCAGGAAGAAGACTGGCAAGTGGAGGGTGTGCGTCGACTTCACCGACCTCAACAAAGCCTGTCCCAAGGACAGCTTTCCTCTACCAAAGATTGACCAGTTGATCGACGCAACGGCCGGGCACGACAGAATGAGCTTCCTTGATGCCTACCGCGGTTATCACCAGATTCCGCTGTACGGACCGGATGAAGAGAAGACATCTTTTATCACGCCCAGGGGAACCTACTGCTATAAGGTGATGCCGTTTGGGCTGAAGAATGCAGGGGCCACCTACCAGAGACTTGTCACCAAAATGTTCAATGAGCAGCTCGGCAAGACCATTGAAGTCTACATCGATGATATGGTGGTCAAATCCAAGCTGGCGCAGGATCACTTGGCAGATCTGGCCGAAGTCTTCGCCATCCTGAAGAAGTACAATCTTAAACTCAACGCCTCCAAGTGCGCTTTTGGCGTCGGTTCTGGCAAATTCCTGGGAAGCTTGGTCACGCGCAGAGGAATAGAAGCAAATCCAGATCAGATCTCGGCTATCCTCAGAGTGCAGAGTCCCACTTCGGCTAAGGAGGTTCAGAAGCTTACAGGAATGGCCGCGGCACTGAATCGCTTCATCAGCAAATCCTCAGATAAGTGCCGACCTTTCTTTCAGCTTCTTAGAAAAAATTCTAAATTTCAATGGACTCTGGAATGCGACCATGCCTTGCAGCAGCTTAAGGCTTACCTTTCTTCACCACCATTGTTATCAACCCCGACCCACGGGGAAACCCTGTATTTATATTTGGCGGTCTCGGATCATGCGGTAAGCTCAGTCCTCATCCGAGAAGAGGACAAGGTTCAAAAACCAGTATATTATACGAGCAAGACCCTTATTGATGCCGAGACCAGGTATCTGCCTCTGGAGAAGCTCGCCTTGGCGCTCGTTAGCGCCTCGCGAAAGCTCTCCCATTACTTCCAAACCCATTCTATTGTGGTTGTTACGGAGCACCCACTCAAATCTGTTTTCAAGAAGGCTGACTTTTCAGGAAGAATCTCCCGATGGGCTGTCGAACTAGGGCAGTATGAGATCCAGTATCAGCCACGGACAGCGATAAAGGCCCAGGTTCTGGCAGACTTCCTTGCCGAGTTTGATTCAAGTTCGGCACCAACCCAGCTCGGCACCGAACTGGGGGGCAAGGAGCATGAGGCGCCCACGGGTTCGGAACAATCACAAGGCCATGCCGATACCCTAGTTTGGAAAATCTTCGTCGACGGATCTTCCACCTCGAGAAGAGCTGGGGCAGGAGTTGTTCTCCAATCGCCAGAAGGACTGGTCATTGAGCAAGCTCTGACACTAGACTTCAAGGCGTCAAACAATGAAGCTGAGTATGAAGCCCTTTTAGCCGGACTGAATAGCGCCAATATCCTCGGAGCTCAACAGCTGGTGGTCTTCAGTGATTCACAGTTGGTGACAAACCAGCTGACTGGGGACTATCAGGCTCGCGACGATCGGATGGCCGCGTATTTGGCCCTGGCCAAGAAGCAGCTCTCTCAGTTCCACACGGCCGAAGTCAAACAGATTGGCAGGGAAGTTAACTCTCACGCAGATGCTCTTGCGAACTTGGCCAGCGCTGTTGAGGCAGGAAGAAAGAGGAGCATCGAAGTCGGATCATTAGCTGCGCCCAGCATTGAGCTCCGTCCACCTCGGGATGTATTGAGCCTCGGTCTCGGTCCGAGCTGGATGGACCCCATTATCACCTACCTTAAAGACGACAGGCTTCCCCAGGACAGTGGCGAGGCCCACCGAGTCAGACTCAAGGCAGCTCGGTTTTGGCTATCTCCCGAGGTCAAGCTCTACAGGAAATCGTTCTCGGGACCTTACCTCCAGTGCGTCCATCCAAGTAAGGTCGAAGACCTCCTTTTCGAGATACACGAAGGAATCTGCGGGAGCCATATTGGAGGAAGATCTCTAGCCTATCGAGCCATCAGCCAGGGTTACTGGTGGCCGTAAATGCAGAAAGATGCACAGGTATATGCGAAGAAGTGCGAGAAGTGCCAGAAGTTCTCACACTCTCTCCATCAGCCCGCGCATGATCTCAGCCCGCTCTCTAGCCCGTGGCCTTTCCCCCAATGGGGGCTCGACATAATGGGCCCGCTCCACCGAACCCCAGGGAACAAGAGATGGCTTATTGTGGCGACAGATTATTTCACCAAATGGATTGAAGCAGAGCCACTTTCATCCATCACAGAGCGAGACTCCAAGAATTTTGTGTGGAAGAATGTCGTTACAAGGTTTGGCATTCCCAGAGCGCTGGTTTCGGATAACGGAACTCAGTTCGACTCTAAACTTTTCAAGACCTTCTGCCAGGAGCTCGGCATCCGAAACCATTACTCCACTCCAGCTTACCCACAGAGTAACGGCCAGGCTGAGATCTCCAACAAGGTGATCCTCGATGGGCTCAAGAAACGGCTGGACCAAGCAAAGGGGAGATGGGTAGAGGAACTTCCAAGCGTCCTATGGGCTTACAGAACTACCCCAAGGCGCTCCACTTCGGCTACCCCCTTCTCGCTCGCCTATGGCATGGAAGCAGTTATCCCTTTGGAGATCGGCCTCCCCACGCTGAGGTCCGAACTCTTTGACCAGGGACAGAACGAAACCAACGTGGCCAGGGAGCTGGATTTAGCGGACGAGCGAAGGGAAGCAGCTGCGGTCAGGCTAGCCGTTTACCAGCAGCAGCTAGCCAGGGGCTATAACCAGAACGTCAGAGAGAGGAAGTTCTCTGTAGGAGAACTGGTTCTCAAGAAGGCTCTCCCAGGGGACAAAGATCCGAATCAAGGAAAGCTGGCGTCGAATTGGCATGGTCCGTTTAAAGTCACTTCCATCGCTGGACGGTCAGCTTATCGGCTCGAAGACATGGAAGGACGGCCTCTTCCGAGACCATGGAACGCGTCACACCTCAAGAAATTCTATTTTTAGTTTGTATGTTTGTACAGTGCTTCTGGATTTAATAGAACTACGTTCGTTTTGTGGCAAGTTGATGATCAATGGCAATGTGACAGCGACAATGATGCGAATATGGAAGACCGTCTAAGGTTGGCACTCAGCCACCTAGATGAGCTGCCGAAACGGCCCATGTCTCAGGATGGCACTCAGCCACCTAGATGAGCAGCCGAAACGGCCCATGTCTAAGGATGGCACTCAGCCACCTAGATGAGCAGCCGAAACGGCCCATGTCTAAGGCTGGCACTCAGCCACCTAGATGAGCAGCCGAAACGGCCCATGTCTCAGGATGACACTCAGCCACCTAGATGAGCAGCCGAAACGGCCCATGTCTCAGGATGGCACTCAGCCACCTAGATGAGCAGCCGAAACGGCCTATGTCTAAGGATGGCACTCAGCCACCTAGGCGAGCAGCCGAACTAGTTAAGGTTATGGTTGGCACTCAGCCACATAGACCAGCCGAAACGGCACCAGACGATAATGGCACCCAGTCTTATCGCTGCCTTACGTCTGATGCGATTCTTTGTTTTCGCCGAAATAAATGAGGCCTCCAAGGGGTCAGAGCGCTCGCAAGGAACCCTAATCTGGTCGGTCTACTCTAGTCCGAACTCACATCCAAATTCACAACACTCACGAAAAGCGCAAACAAATGAAAGCGAATCAAAGCCAAACATAGCACAGCGGAACGCGGAGGAGACAAGTACGGGAAAAAATGTCCGAAATTCATTGATAGTATGGTATGTACATTGAAGCTTACATTTCCCATTCATCACGATTTCTGATCAAAACAATTCGAAACAAGGATTACATTTTGTATAACAAGACAAGAAAAATGGAAGTCAGGCCGACGGCCCCGCTTCTGTGTCTTCAATAACGACCACAGCGGCATCGGCTGGAGGAGCGGCTTCAGAGGGGGCGGGCGTCGGCTCAGCAGGGGCTTCGGCCGGAGTGGCAGGGATCTCGGCTGAGGCTTCAGCTAGGGAGGCAGCTCCGAACTCGGGGAGGTCTTGATAAATCGGGTCATCCTCAGGGACGCCCATCTTCTTGAGCACAGCCTCACAGCCGAGTCGGAACAGCTTCGGACTGAGCGCGTCGATTTGATCAAGATAATTTTGCCCAGCGTCCTCAGTTCCGTCTAGGAAGGCGGCGTCGATCTCGGCCTGCCTGGACGCTCGGAGTTCCTCTTTTTCCTTCCTTTCCTGTTCAAGCTCGGCCAAGAGCCCCGCCGACCTTTTCCCCTCTGCCTGGAACTTCCCCTGCCACTCGAAGCTCTCAGACTTCACCTTGCAGAGCTCGCTTGACATCAGATCGGACTGCGCGTTGAACTCTGCGTTCTTGGCCGCCTCCGCCTTCAGCTCCTCCTTTGTCGCCCGCAGTTCGGTTTCGGCTTTCTTCTTTTCCTCTGCCAGGCGAGTCCGCCGACCGTCCTCTTCCACCATTCTCTCCGCGATGACCTGGAGCCTTTGGACAGCCTGCAAGGGAATAAACGACTTAGTACGAAATCAGAAGTAAGAAACACCAATGACTGAAGAAGTTCGATACTCACCGCGAGAGAGTGCTGCATGGTCCTCATGAGCAGCTGTGGGGAGTCTTCCGATCTGTGCCTCTCCATGTCTTTGGGGAGTGCACAGGCTCGGCTGAGCGCCGCGATGACAGCCGGGCTCCCCACCAGCCTTTCCTCAACATTCAGGGGCCTCCCCCTTCGCAACTCCATGTCCGGCCTGAACGCGGCCGGCTCAGCGTCCGAGGACGTCGCCGCCTGGGGCTCGGAGCGCCGCTCCACCAGGGGAGCCACCTGGGCCGGCGCCTCCAACTTGGCCCTCTCCCTTGTCGCCGAGGAGGAGCGCGAAGAGGAGCGCGATCGCTCCTGCTGCTCCTGGACGGGCTCATGGCCTTTTGCCCTTTTTCTCGGCCTATCACTCTCCGGATCCGTGGGAGGTCGGGCCTCAGTTCTGGCAGGGACAAGAGCACCAGAGGGAGGCGGGGTTATTCGAGGTGCGGCTGCCTTTCTGCCGAGCACGGCTTCCGCCAAGTTCCGCGGTTGGTACGAGGGTCTGCGCCTCTCCATTTCGTCGGCTTCGGCTCCGGAGAAATAGTTTTCAATTTCCCTTATCGGGGAGTCTGCCTTGGCTCCGGAGGAATAGTCTTCGATCTCCCTTATCGGGACGCCCGCAACCACGGCCAACGATACGGAAGTCCCCGCAACCGAAACGGAACCACTGGCTTCGGCTAGGACAGGAGCGAAATTCCCCGGGTTGCCGGATTTCCGCGTATACGATATGTATCTCGGCTCGTACTTCAAGAGGGAATAGGCAGCCCTGGTGTGGTGGCCGCGGTAACGGTACACCTTGTTCAGCCAAGGAGCGTGCCTCCTCCAGCCATCGAGTTGGGCCTCACGTTTGCGCTGAGAAAGGCCTGCAGAAAATGCCCAAAGATTAGAAACCGGCAGCAGGAATCAAGAAAGAAAAAATCCGAAGTCCAGCAAGGGTTAAATTTTTACTCGGTGGAGTCCCGAAGATCCGCGGAACCGACACCCTCCTCGTCGCCTCGGTCTCGGTCTCGCCGAACTCCCAGTTCCCCGAGACGAGCAGGCGGTCATCCCCGGCGTATTTATTAGAGTCTTCCAACGCCGTGACGAGGGGTTGGCACTCCGCCTTGACGCGAAGGTAATAGGTGCCCCCCTCTCGAGATTTGCAGAGGTCATATATATCTTCTATGTCATGGACGCCGAGACTGATATCTAGAACCCTGTTCAGTTCGGCGACGCCCATGATGATCTTATACCCGTTGGGCATTAGCTGACAAGGGCTGAGATTCCAGGTCTCCAAGCAAGACCTAAGGAGGGGAAGCAAGGGAAATCTGACCCCACCCTCGATAATAGCTATCAGAGGGAACGGCATCCAGCCGTTGTGAAATGCGTAGATGGAGGGGTCGGCTGCCATGATCCGAACGTCGTCCGGGATCATATAGGATCTCCTAAGTTTTGCCAGGCCCACCTGAGAATCTATCCAGTGGGTAGAAATCCCCATTTCTAATCTAGGAAACCCTAACGACTCTAAGGGAGAAGGCAGCAGAGGGGTTGGGGGATGGAAGAGACCCTAGAAGGGACTGTCAACAGAAACGAAAAATAAAGAAAAGAGGGCCAGAGCAGAGACACTCACAAGCTCAGGCGAGGTCTCAGGGCCAACCGTTGCTCCCTCACCGGTCCTAGCAGAAGAAGTCCTGGCGATAGGAATCCTAGCGGAGAAGATTCAGGCGAGTAGGAGGCTCTTGCAGGGGTTCTAGCAGAGCTTCGACGAGTTCAGGGAGTGAAAGTGGCAAAGGAAGAAGACGAAAGTATATATAAAGGGCAGGTATGGGCGCCATTCCGGAATTCGAAGCGAGACACGCGTGAGGTGTCGCCTCGGCTTGCGTCGCACGCCTCCTCGAAAAGACAAGGAGGCCTATCAAGCGATAACGCGTGGCGCTGAGACGGCGATGGTTCGCCTTCCTATACTAATCATAGCCCCGCATTTATTACCCCCTTTATTATCTCTGCCAGACGAAGCACTGGTGGCGTCCGACGCCGAACGAGTCAGAATTCCTAACTGGCAGGCATATTTGGATAAGCACTAAACAGTCTCGGGATATCGGTGGGGGGATCAGTCCAGTTCTTAACCTTAGAGCCCGAAGAAGCCCTGAAGGTCGAGAACTGAGGGGCTATTGTGTGGGGCCCATTGCGTGAACTGGAGTTTCTTGATCTCGGCAAGGGTGTGCTCGGGTATGCTACTGCGTGGGGACCATGTCCCTTAATCTCGGCTACAACCCGATCAATATCGGTCTCGGCACTACATGCTGGTCTCGGTCAAACAGCATTCAGTTCGGCCGCACGTCCCGTTCAGTCTCGGCAATGCAGTATTGCGTTTGCAGCTAACAGCCACGGCCCTGTCGTGGCAAGGCCCAAGGAAGGGGTCTGATGGGACTTCAGCCACCACCAGATCAGGGCAAGATCAGGCCCAATGTGACTAGCATTAAATGCAGTGTGGGCTGATCGGACCCACATTAAATGCAAGGAGGCTTGCGATGGACCTTCATTAATGACTTTGTGGGCTGATGTGACCCAGGTCACATCACAAAGCCCACTGGCACTCACCCAAAACTGTTCCATATATAAGGCACGAGCCATATGAAGAGGGAGGTAAGCATTTTCTTCCAAACAACCACTCCTTCTTCTTCTTCTCCGATCGATTGCTGACTTAAGCATCGGAGAGCCCTGCGCTGCCTAGAGCCAGGGTCCTCTGACCTTTGTCTTTCTTCTCTCCCAGGTTCAGACCGTCGTAGCTATCTCCTCCATGCATTGAGTAAGTCCTAGAAGGCTTCCAGATCTTGTGAGTATATTATTCTTGCACTTACAAGTTTAATACACATTCTAAATTCTCTTTACCATTACCTTTTCTTTCCGTTGCATTAGAATTTGGAACTGGAGTTCACATATGCTTAGATCTATCCCTAACCAATTGAGCTAAAGCCGTGTACTATACCTTTCAACTTTTTTTTTTTAGTTTTGGTAAAAACCTTTCAACTTGGAATGCCGTGGGGCTTTGGCATTTGAGAAATTTCACAGTTGACAGATTTGAGAGTGGTAAGAATTCCATAACCTTCAATCATTTAAAAATACTTCTATAAACTAGCATCCAACAATTTCAAAGGTTGTGTTGTGATCTAGGGCATACGAGAAGAGATCAATCACGCAGAATAAACATAGGAGATTTACGTGGTTAGGCTTTTGGCCTACGTTCACGGGGAAGACGAGATAATTACTATGCAATCAGAATAGAGGTGTTCATCCTAAAAACTCTGAGTTTCCATTTATTATATCAGTCCCAAACCTTGTTACATCCAAACCCTATTTTTAATCACAGTACAACTTGAGCAATACAGGACCTGGTTAACCAAAACTTATTAACTTCTATTGAGCCATACCATTTAACCGGTTGAATTTTGAACTACTACACTTTTGAGTGAAGAATTTCCTCCTCTTCATTTACTGGAGATTCTCCATTTCTGTTTTCCCAATGGACGGTTATTTCCACCCTCACTTTCTCCATCTACCAAGGACTTCTCCTGAATCCTGCCTGACCCAAGAAAACCCTTCGAATATCCACTGATTTTTTACAGCCTCCATTTTGTTTTATCCACGCGTGCCTTTTGTCCTCGATTTGAACGGTGCACCTACATCTTGCACCCCTCTCTCTCTCTCTCTCTCTCTCTCTCTCTCTCTCTCTCTCTATGTTTTTTTCTAACCAGGAAGAAAACAAACAAGAAAGAAACATTTTCCTCCCTTCACTTTCCCTGGCAGACATCTAACACCGTTCCCTAAACCAACGGCAGCAACCATGTTTACGTAAAACCCAAACAAAACCCCACAAAAGTCCAATCCATGCTCCTTCCTTCCTACTACTATTCAATAGTCGCCGAGCCAATTCAAACGACCCGAACCAAACAGCACAGCGGGGAAGACGCTGCACTGGACACGTGTTCGGCTCTCAATCCCCCAGGCCCCACCTCCAGATGAAAACAAAACGCCCCATGCACATGAAAGATCCGAATCAAATGCTAGTTTTGTTAGACTGCTCTTTTAGCTTCCTCTGTCTGTACAGAATACAAATATGCCGAGAGAATCTTCTGTGCTGTTTCTCCTCCTCCCTGGGCACTATATAACAAACGAGGCATTGCAACATTTTCATACCAAAGGCAAGAGAAGAATTCCACACCACACAACAACAATGGCGGTGGCAGCGAGTAGATTGCTTTGCTCATCAAGACCTCTGAAATTTAACTCTTCTTCCTCTTCTTCTTCAGCTCGTTCTGTTCATGTTTCTGGTTCTCCATTTCAAAAGACGGTTGAGATGAGGAAGAAAAAGAAGTTGGTTGTGGCAAAGTGTTCGTTGTCTGAGAACGTTACTTTGGAGAGGGAAACAAAGGGTGGAGTCAGGGATCTGGGCTCGGTGGCGGCTGATGTTGCAAAAGCAGCTCTGGGGCTTATCAAGCCAAGGGTGAATAGGAAATCATGGCCAGTTCGGGCGGGGATCATCCTTGAAACGGTATGTATGTTATCAATGATTTTTATTTTTATTCTTTTTTGTTGGATCATTTGATTCTACCATTTACTTTTTGCCACGTTCGTGTATCGTCCTTAAAATATTATTGTTTTTTAATAAAATCTTAATCTTATTCTTTCTAAATCCCTCCTAAAAAGAAAGGCCCTTTTGGGATATCACAAAAAACATAAGCTATTTTTGACCTTTTATCTGAAAAATAGAAGCTTTATTTAACTTTTACTAATCTAGTAAAATGTTAAATGGGCCCTTAGACGAGACAAATCGATCGGGGTAGGTAAGGACGTTCACAGGTGGAGTCCTTGATTTGGACCGCAGCCAATATCTGCCCCCTTTCCAAAACGGGTTTGGTTTTTCTAACCCGCATCCAATTCAGGTAAACCCAACCCATCCCGATTTACCTGCAATGCTTGCGGGTCAACCCAAGCTGACCCATTTTGACCCAGCATGTGTACGTTCCATTTCAAACCAAAGGTGCAAGTGTCAGCGATATCTCTAAATTAATGATATTCAGGCATGTCATGAAATCACTTGGGAAGATCTCATCCAAAGATTTAGGTTGAGCAAAGTGGGCCCACAGTGGATATATATATCTCTAAGAGAGACACTGTACCTTTGGTGAATCGAGATATACAAGTGATTTCTCATAAAAAAAATAATTGATTTTATTTCGTTGAAAGGCATTATTTTATCTAATAAAATGTTGGATACTTGTGCAGGGAATCCTCAATTGTCGGTTCTTCACTCTATTTGCTGTAGCAGGAACACTAATAGGATCGATCTTGTGCTTTCTAGAGGTATATATATATATTCCATTATCATCAAAGACCTACTAGAGTATATTAATTATTTTGTTAGATTGACATTAGTATGTAACATGATAGGGTTTCTTATATATTTACTGTGATTTGCTTTATTCTCAGGGTTGCTTCCTTATACTGGAGTCATTCTATCAGTACTTCCAAAACATGTCACAAAGGTCCGACCAAGGAGAGATTATGCATTTACTAGTAGAAGCCTTAGGTATTTCTTCTTCTTCTTCTGTCTTCTTTTTCTGCTTTAGACATTTGGATTTGCTATAACCAGTGTATAATCTTCTTTTGCAGACTTTTTTCTAGTAGGAAATGCAATGCTTATTTTTGGGATGAGCATCTACGTTATGTTTGTGGGCTCCAAAGAGATGATTCGAAACAAGGGAAGTTTGATTCCTGGGTCCAACTTTTTTGGAATCTTCCCCCTTAAGGTTAGCATGAATTTCTGTGTCTCTCTAGACATGATTTTAATATTTGCCACCGACATCTACATCAATCTGATTTTGGGTTTGTACTTAGCATCATAGGGTTTAGAAGTGCAAACATGCAATTATGCATGCACCTCTATCCATGCACGGTTTGCATGTTTGTCGTAAATTGTAATATACAAGATGTGCATGAACATGTATATCTAACATCTGATTCCCTCTTTACCACTAGGGGGATTTTAGTGAAATTGGCAACCAAAAGTGGAAAGCTCATGCATTCTATGATGCCCAAATACGGCATGGATATGATAGGAACACTCCACAAAATAAAGCAGAAATATAGATAATATGAAACGCTACTTTGTCCATTTTGAAGTATCATATATGGATCATAGGTGTGGCATGCTTGGTCGTTATCCACTAGAAATCCGAAATAGGATCACTATGGATTAGTGTCTAACAAAATTAGTTTCATTGGACTCTTTGGTCGTTGGATTTATCCCTTTAAATTGAACTGTCGAGACTGAAACTCCCTTTTCAATCCGTCATCGATGGACTTACAATATGTGGCTAGGAACCAATGTATTAAAAATGGGACCTGCAAGAGGGTACCAAGGTAGGCCCACTCGAGTTCCACTCTTACCCATCAAGAACACCAAAATGAAACCTCTATCCCAGCAACAGAGCAACTTCCTAGATGGTCCGCTTATTGCATTTGTCGAGCACAATATCTGGAGCCTATTACACACACACGTATGAATGTGTGTGTTTGTGGACCAGGTTGAGGCCAAGTTATTTTCATTGGATTATGATGTTCATATCCATATATACAAGTGTGGTTGGCAGTGTGAGTTGTTTACTGGGGGTTTTATAACTTGTTCTTTTGTATGATTTACAGAGGCTCCCTCCCTGGGTGGATATGCAGTCACTGTCTCAGGCCAAAACAGGAATCGGACGTTCAGTGGTGATGATTCTCCAGGCAGGAGTGATAGACAAGTTAAAGGATGTGCCCATGACGAGTGTGTTGGATCTTGCTTGTTTGGCTGGGACTATACTGCTCTCCTCTGCTTGCATTTTCCTTCTCTCTAGACTCTCCAACAACAATAACAAGTCAACCTAATCTGATAAGAGCTTATCAAGAAACAGTACAAGCTCAATTCGTTTCTAAAGCTCTTTTTTTTCATTCTATGGCAAACAAGAATCAGGATCCCAGTTATTGCATGATGTGACTGAGTAATCAAAATGAATACAATGTAGAGAAATTGTGACTACCAATTCGGGTTTCTTTAGACAACAGAAATTAGATGGAGGATTTGTTCCATTTAATATGTAATTTATTTGTATATCTGTATGTAATGAAATTATAAAAATATAAAGAATAGTACTTTGGTCTTCTTTACTGCCAAGCTGATTTTGTTGAGGTATCAGACGTTTTGAGTGTTGAGTTCAACGCCCATCCTGAGCAGTTATAATTGTAATCGAGCTCTCGCTCTCACCATAAAATCATTATTGTGCTGTTTCCTATCACCAATTGATTTTGAGATAAGTGGTAACTCAATAGGGTATAAAATCCTACAAATGGTATCAGAACCTCGTAGGTCTGGTGTTTGAGTAATTGGGACACTCGTCTTGCGAGTTTGCAGCAGTAGGAGTCACGGTGTCACTCCTGTGCGGTCATAAATATATGCGACTCGTTGTTCCTCAACTCGTTAGGGGCATGTCACCTAGTGTTGGTGCATGAATTATGAGTTCCTTGTTAAAAAATAAATAAAACTGAGACCATGTCTATGGTTGCATGAGCATGCGTGAGAACATATTACAAACACTATACCCCTTTTAGAAGTGAAAAACACAAGCTATGGAAGAAAAATGGAACTCACAACTTCCTCTTGTATATCCCATACAACCCCTTGAAGTAACTACTCTCCTGAATTGTTCTGTACGTAACCCCAATTTACCACTCATCTATCACTCAATCATGGATTGGGACATCCTTTTTCAAATAAATATGGTTGATCCTTGGAGACTTAAAATCCAAACTAGCAACGACTATTAATTATGCAGCTTTTCAGGACTAATCATATATATACATGATTTTTCTATACAAGCCCATGATTCAATGTAACAATCAATGTTTGGTTTGATGGTTTTTGGAATTGTGGTTAGATCCACATATCAATCATGTTTCTTTAATAAAGTCAAGTCTTTAATAAAAATGGGGCCCACATAACAAGAATCTTGTCGATTTAATCTTCCTTCATGATTCATATTGCATTCCAAGTTTAAGATCAATCCCAATAAATTTGACTGTGGGATCTGCCGCATTAAAAATGTCGTTAAATTGTATTTGTCCAATCCTTAATTTGGTGGATATAACTAACATAATTAGACTAGAATTTCACACTATTGGGTCAGGAGATTCTCATCTAATGGACAATCCAGGCCCCAGATGGGCCAATTGTGAGTGAAAAATAAACTTAATAATCAAAACATGTTAATGTCCTTTAATCTCATTTTTCTTTGGTCCAACCGTTTATATCACTTTCCTTGGAGAAAAGGCAAGCCCACTGGAGGTGATTAGGGTGGAGACAATTTGCACGATTTGGATATCTAGGTTTGATTTGACCTTCCTTGACTAAAATTTTTAACCTAACAAATAAATGTGGACCTAAGTTGTGTATCAATGAGGCCCGTTTAGGGAATGCATGGAACATTCACCTCTAGGTTGTGAGTGGGCATAAATCTCAAAGTGAAAGGATCAGTTAAAATAAATATTTTGTTTTGTTTGATGTTGAAATCTCAAGGATCTACATTTTATTATATAGTCCGGCCTTGTTGGATTATAAAGGCCAAGCTCAGAGATTTAAGTAATGTAAATATTGGTTGAAAACTCCAGCCCAAAGACCCAGAAGATTAAACTGTATCCAGCCCAAACGAATCTGTTTAATTAAATCATGATTTAAATAGGTATTGTACATGGTTAAAATTGCAACTCAATCAAGCACTTCTCTTATTTATCATGAACAAGTCAAATCATATACTATATGTCCATGAACGCTTCTTATAGGTGGTACTGGTCGAGTCCTTGCAAACCATGAATAGTATAAATGTGCTTGAATCCTCCTTCCAAGGCTTAGATTTTCATGGGTGATCGAGTCCTTCCTGCAAAACAAAGTATACTTCAGAAAGAAGGGAATGAGAGAGAAAACAGGAGGGAAGCAATGATGTCAAGAGGATAAAAGGGAGGAAATCTCCATATGCCGACTCACAGGAATTAAAGGTAGAATTGAACACTCTTTATAGGATGCAGATTTGACTACACAATCCATTGAAAAATTTGGATTCTCATTGAACTCCAGAAAATCAAAATTTCCTTCATAAGCTATTCCAATTCAAGAGATGGTTTTTAGTAGAAGAGTAAACCAGGTTTCTAGGCGGGGGTTGGACTTTGCTTTCCATTTAAGAAAAAATCATTTAAAACATTTTTACTTGTAGCTTACTTTTAGATATGTTTTTTCCCTCTCCCTTTTCAAATTTTAAATATTTCCCCACACCTACAGTTACACCATTTTAGGACTAAAATGCCCATATTATGGGAAAAATGCATTTTTGGGAATGGGCCTGGGATTTTGGTCAATGTATATGTTCTAATTATGAAAATATATATATACAACTTAGTTTGCATACGGGTCCCATAAACATGTGAAAATACTTAGAATATTACACATAAATAGAGGATAATGTTAGTAAAATATAAGGAATTATTGAGTTTAACTTGGTGCAAAAGAGTTTGTTTAATGTTTCAAAACATAGTGATTATTTCCAGATCTATTAGACCGCGTAATACCTGTTTTCCCACTTTAGTATTCTCAATTCAGAAATGATTTTCACTTCATTCTGCATGAATTGCATTTTCCAGATACCTTACTTCAGCCGTGGAAAGTTTGGAAGAAAAATGAAATTCCTGACTTATAGAACCCACCTTTTAAACTTGAATACCCAGAACCTGAAATCTAGATTAAACAGAATTTCAAAGTCAGGCAAGTAGGCAACCCATTTCATAGAGTCATTACTCCTTTGATATAATCTAGATCAGATGGTTTCGTATTTTTTTTGGAATTAAAAAAGTTACCTACTTTTAAAGTGCCAAAACCCAAATTATAATTATTTTTCTAACCTTGTTTTTCGGAGGCTTACACTTTGTATAAAAATATTAATTGTGTTAATTAAGTCTCAACATATGACCTCCCCACACTAGATTGTTTATAATCTTCTTATTTAGAAGCCAAACATTCCATACAAATTTGGGCAATTTTGTCATCTTCTTTGACATGGACAGAGAAGGTCTAAGGAAAATTAGAGTTTTTGAAAAGGAAGAGATTTTAGAGGTAAGCTCTAGGTCAAAACCTCATCATTTAAAAAATCTCCCATTTTCTACAGAGTTTTGAACTGCACCAAACAACAAACTTTGTTTGGACTAGGATAGGCTTGTGCATTACTTCCCTGCATAAACTTACCCCAAGAATGAGTGGTTAATGGAAATTTCTAGGACCAATCCAATTTTATAGAAGTCCCTTCATGAACAATTTTAACAACTCATGAACTAGGCAAGCAAGCTAATTTAATTTGCTCATCCTTGTGTTAGTTTTGTGTGAGATCTGTTGGGCCTCGGTTGTGCCCATCACCCACCAAAGAACACCCAAGAAATAAGGGTCATTTTCAAAAATATCCAAGCCCCCTGATCACCCTTAGCTTATAAGTTAAACCCCGTCGAATTCCATAACTACTCTCTAGTGTCAAATTCCATAACAATTTTTAACAACTCTAGTGTTGAGCGTGCTTGGGCAGAAGAAGCACCACAATGGGTGAAAGTCCTCGCCCTTAGACGTGGGCTGTGAATCTTCGATTGGACGTGGGCTGTGACACTTTGATCTCCCATCCAATCTTAAAATCGTTTTTCACAACTTAACAACATATCAAGCCACAAAATTTTATGCTGTCTTTTTCTCCCAAACCATATATACCACATGCAACCATACTACATACCAGCGCTAGATTTTCTTCTCGGTCTTCGGCTTTGGAGACGGGGAATGAAAACGCCAGTCCCCTTGGCCTTGCACTCCATCCGCGGTAATTCCCATGAACGAATCTGCAATTAATCTTCATACGTTACAGACAGAAGAGAGATCAGAAAAGAAAGGATCTCATGGGTGAGGTTCGGTGACCTTACATTTACCATGTTTGCCATGTTTGGCTGTAATTCCCATGACCAAATCTGCAATTTATACGTTACATTTTAGAGACATTCACATAATAGAGAGAGAGAGAGAGAGAGAGAGAGAGAGAGAGAGAGAGAGAGAGAGAGAGAGAGAGAGAGAGAGAGAGAGAGAGAGAGAGAGAGAGAGAGAAGGAAATGGTCTGAGGTGGGATGAACTTACATTTTGCATGTTTGGCTGTGCAGTAATTAGTGGTGGAATTCCGAGTACGTTTCCATCCATCATTAATAAGCTATCAGTCTTTTTATGGTTACAGAACTCCATGTAACCCGACTCCTACTAGCATGCAATACGGCCTCGTGAGAAATTTGAAAGAACAAAGGGTCTGTTTGGATTGAAGGAAATGACCAGAAATCCAGCCAAATGGCAGTCGGGTTTTAATTATTGGCTTATTGTCATCTCTCTATTTAGTAAAATTCAGCAATTTTGATTTTCCATCTTCTTTCATGGAAAGCCATTCCTTCAACCCAGACAGGTTGAGAGGATTCCTCAAAAAATTACACATAACCGGCCTTCTACCATTTTCATAAAACCAAACAATTTAAAAATAAAAAAAAACACACACACACACAGAAACAGAGGTAGAGATTGAAGTGGGACTAACTGGAGAAAAGTTACTGGTGGGTGTTGTGGGAGTTGTTGTGACGAATCCATCTTCCTCATCCGCTGTCAACAACAAAATCCTCTTTCTGAGATCAGCAAAGAAGATATCTTCATTGGCTTCACTGTACATGTCTACTTCCATGAGGAGGGGAACAACGACAGACATGATACAAAATTGCTCAATGGGAATAGATTTATATATATACATGCAAATAAATAAAAGGGTTTCTAAGAGGGTTAGTTTTGGGAATCAAAGTAACTGGTCCATTTGTATTTGTTTGGATTTGGGGTCCAAGTGAGTCTTCCCAATTTAAGAAAGAGCATCTCTATTCTTCTTCCTGGTCATTAACACTTGCCATAGTTTCGTCTTCTTTTTCTGGGTCTGATCACGGCACCTGTCCATATTCGTTTGACAATGTGCAAAGAACCAATGAAAAATTCATTGCCATTACACAATCCGCGTAGACCCACCATAAGTGAGCCACCCAATGTATAAGGGTTGTGTCGGTTGGATGACCCCAAATAGAGGCCACATGGTTGGGTTGGGCAATTGTGTGTTTTCTAAATGTAGCCCAACTTATTTCTAAGTAAATACCAATCCAAATATGATAGGGCAGTTGGAAGTGGTCAACTTGAGCCCGAATTGACCATGTGTCCATGTCCCATTCGAATCGGGTTGGGAGAATTGCAGTCAGTCAACTCAGAGAGCCGTGTTGGGTTGGGTTCACAGGTAAATTTGCAAGCATGTACCCAAGTCAAGTACCACCTCTTTATTTATTTATTTATTTATTTTATCTTATCACGCTAAGGGGATACACTCGGCCCTTGGGTGAGGGAAATAGATCTTGGATGGGTGATAAAAGGTGACATGTATAGAACTCAAATGGTCGGCAACTAGGTGAGAACTGACACCTATTACCACTGACCACTTAGACAAGCCCACCTAGTCAAATCTAAACCGCTCACAAACTTTTGTATGGATTAGCATTCATCCAAAGCTCCAATTAGAATAAAAGATTATCTTTCCATCAACCATTATTTAAAACGCATGATTTAATACATGGTAGAAGTCAAATTTGTGTCTTTTTGTATGAGACACCTGAAAGTAACCGGTGCAGAGTTGACTAGAACCAAAGGAAAATGTTAGGATCCACACTGGTCAGGCCCAGCTCGCCGTGTAGACTACACCAACACCCATATCCAGCCCAGCTCTGTACATGATCCTAAATGCAGGCAGCCATTTTCCATGCAGTTATTTCCTGTTTAGCTATTTTTAGTTTCTCTGATTGTAGTTATTCTAAATCAGAAAGTGAACATAGTGATGGATGCAGTGAACATCACACACAATTTCAGGGTTTTCTAGAGTTGTTGTTTGGGAGTTTCAAATATTGGAATTTTGATAAAGTAAAAGTAAACTTCTTTTGTTCGTTTTGACCAACCAAATATGATAAAATTAAATTTTTGGCAGCTGAGCTTAGGTTACTGAATTTTTTTACTTTTAACATTTTCAAAAAAACATTACCAACATGGACCCACCTTAGAAATTACAAAGTGCACGAAACTTTGTGCATAGGGCCCACCTTTTAGGGATTAGAATATAGAGCCCAACTCTATAGAAATTATGTGGACCCATCTTTCGCAAATGTTAATATGGGGCCTACCTATTATGAATATGGTATATGCGGGCCCATCATTAGAAAATTTAATGTGGGGGTACCTTTAAAGATTACAACATGGGACCACTTTTAGGAAAAACAAGATGGGGCCCCACCTCTAATCGAATTAAAAAAGGGAACAACCTTTCATGATTGTGAATATGGGACTCGCATATAGGAATTACAAAATGGGACCAACTTTTTATCTTTGTGAATGTGTGGCGGTTAGGTAATTTTTGTCCAAAACACTTCTAAATTTTGTGTTTTTCACCTCTTCCTGCTTTAACTAAAAAAGTTTTACTAAAAATAGCAGTCCCTATTAGCTAATTATTTGAAAGGCAAAGTGCTATTTCAATTAAAACTTTTACAAAGTAGTTTAATTAGAAAAAATAAACTTCCACATTGTAGAAATTATATAAGCAAAGTTGTCACATAGAACTAATAGTATACAACCTGACACAGGGTAAATTGTTTGGAAAAAAAAAAAAAAAATCAAACGCAAACTGTGTCCAATTGCATCAGACAATTATGCTTATTTGCAAAAGTAACTTTTAAGAAAGAGTTAATTTTTTTTTTATTTTGTTAGAAAAAAAGGTATAAAGGCTATTGAATCAACTTTGCCAAATAATCCTCAAACATGTATTTGAGTCAATTCTAAATTATTTACCTCAAAAAGTAGACTCGTCAAATGGGACCTAAATCTTAATTTACAATAAAATAACCTTAAAAACTCGGGGAGAAAACAAAAACCTGATAAAAGCTTTAAAATCAGAAAACCCCCATACCTAACAGAAAAAAAAAAAAAAAAAAAAAAAAAGGAAAAAGGCAGAACCTCTTCACTTTCTCCTCTGAAATCATTTGGTGCCTTCCATAGTTGACTTACTAGCTCCTTGTCCCCAAAATGGGGCCAAGTAGCATGCCTCTTTTCGATTTCCATCAAGAAACAAACTGCAGTTCATTGAGACAATGTATCTCTGACCTACTGAATCTGATGTGACTATGGCGGTGGTGGGTCCAACTTCAGCAAGAACATGTTGCATTCTTCTCTTACTGGAAAACCATATCCATCCAATTGTGAACATTAGCAAACGGATTACTGGATTTTGAAGGACAACATTACTTGTTTGCCTGGTTCTAATGGATGCTTGGAATTTGCTATATACCAAGAGGAAATTCTAAGTTGCCCTTGAGGTGAGTAAACCTTGAATAAAACCTCTTTCCAATTAATTAACTAATTATAAGTGTCCATTTACTTCGTGTATTTAAGTTTCAAGGAATTTTAAAACCTGTATTTCTAAAAGTAATTACTACCAATAAAATTTTAATTACAAACAACTTATAAAAAAAATATATTTTTGAATGACTCCTAACAATCCTACCATGATTAATCTTGGTTCTTTTTATGCATATAATGCCCATGCTTTAAGCATGGGTGATCTAGCTAGTTAACTAATTAGCGTTCATTTGTTTTTATGTAATTGAATTTCAAGAAGTTCTACGACTTGTATTTCTAAAAGTAATTAAAATTGAGAAACAAAGGCATCCTAAAATGACCATAAAATAATCTCCCCATTTGAGAGCGAGAGGTTATCAAGTTGGTTTAGAACCTCGTTTCTCACCAGAATTATCACGGATTGGTCCCTCCATCTCTCCGTCCTCGCGTGTATAGGAGTCTTCTTATCATATGTGCGAGTCTTCCCTCCTTCAGTGTCGGTGTCTTCTCACAATCTCACTTGCTCGCGACTGTTCTCTCCCCACGAATCCAGGCGCTCATGGGTTTCAGCCACCTTGGTTTGGGTAGCCAAACAAATGAAATAAGAAAAAGAAGGTGATTTCCTCATTTGAAGATGAATACCTAGCCATCACCCTAGCTAGTTGTACCTCATTGGTGTGAGGAATAGATCATTCGCGCCTTATCTCTTTGATAATCCTCTTTTTTGGATCCTGTTGAACCATAAGTTTCTAATTTCTATTTCATTCAAACAATGAAGCTTTATGGAATTTAATAGGAATAAGAATCGACTTGAATTGTCTTTACAAACAAATTTAAAAGGGGTGTATATAGAAAATTTTATATATAAAAAAAAGAGCCATATTGAGATTAATTTACGGTACACATAAAACCAAGTTGCAATAAAAAAAATGCATCACTTGACGTAATCTTCACTTCACTGTTCACATGAAGTGATACACTCCTTTACATTCTAAAGAATATATTGATTACAATGCGTTGTAATTAAATTGGCCCTGATTGAAATGAGGTTTGACTTGAGTCATTGACTCACCATGCTAATGTATAGCAGATTGTATCACTCAAATAGGTGGACCCCATTCCAATGAAAAATTCTAAGCAACAGCTATTTGAGAGGTGGGATGAGATGGTCCTGCTTGATCATTTATATAAACTCATTGATCAATTTCTGTCTCTCTTCTAATCAAAATTTTCATGAATACTGTACTTCGACCATTTTCAACAAGGTTGACCATTAAATGTGATTTTAAGATCACTTTCCGTCTCTACATTTATAAAGACAATTTGTTTGTTCTAATTGTCACAGTTGCCTGAACTGAAAGTCTGAAACTATTGCTTTGAAGCTCAAGAGCATTTACTTTCTGCTTTCACATGCCTTAGCCCATATGAGCCCATATGGCTTTTGCATGGTTACCCGCTGCAGCCAGAAAGCTTAGGGGTGTTGACTAGGCCTAAACCTAATTATCTCTGAGGCAGTAGGTCTAAGGCCTATCTTTATTTTAAGTTCCAATCACATGGCAAAGTCAATCTTAATAATTCCCCTCACCTTTTGTGCACACATGGTCTGGATTTGGCCTAAGAGTGTGATTAAAGAAAACCAACAGTGTCATGGGGAAAAAGCAATCATTACTGTTCAAAATCCCACATGATGCGTGTTAATTACAGAATTTCTTATGGGGTTGTGATTTGAATTAGATCTGATTGACTATTGTTTGGAAGTCTCAATTTAAAAATTTTAAGGGTAATTTTTTTTTCTGTGACACTAATGTTGATAATGGTTTGACCCAATGTCAAATTAGACTTAAATAGAAACTTATATATAAAAAAAAAATGTTTATGTCTGAGACTTTTAACTGATCATTGGTGGGCCTTGTATGAAATAAAGATGAAGCTTGTTTTTATCATCATCAATAATAAAATCCAGATACTTGATGTTGCCGAACAAATTAAAGACGAGTATGGCAATTACCAATTTCCAAATGGTTACACTGACTATAGTAGCCAATTATTTTCAGAACTAAACTGGAGGTTGATTGTGTGATCAAACATCAAAGCTACTCAATGGGTACAAAGAAGCGACTTTATAAGGATTTAAATGGCTCTGACTTTAACCTGTGCTTTTAATATGGGCCATATAAATTAATTTCATCAGAAACTGATAAAATTGCTGTGATGGTACAGATATAATTTAATATCTGTATCAAGTGTACTGTATAAGTATTTAAACAAATAAATGAATATAAAATCTAGCCCAAAAAGTACAAGATTATTTGTTCTTGTATTTCAGGCTTTTAATTTAGTTCGGGTACATCTGTGGCTCCTTTAACTTGAACCCACAAGTTTGAACCCCAACCCCAACCCCAACCCCAACCCCATTATTGTGAAAAAAAGGGCTTAACCATAACCAGTAGTGTGTTCAAGGGCCAGGTGGGCGCAGTAAGCAATGTCCAGTCCAGCCGAAGCTTGTCAAAACCCGGCCCTTTTTGTTTGGGCTTGGACCTAAAATCAATGCATAAATCCATATTATGAGCTTTAAACTAACCCTATTCCAATCCCAGCACTTCTTGTGAACTATATAAATAAACTAGATTGAGTTAAAAATGTCAGGTTGGACCGGATTTATAGGGATGAAGATGGGTTAGTTTTGGTCCAGATCCATGGTAGATTCGGAACTAGAACCGGTCCGGAACTAATTCCGAAACTGAAATCATTAGCGAGAAGATTGTACCAAAATCGGAACTAATTTTATATATGGAAGGGTCCATATCTAAGATAACTATTAAGAGAAATTCTCAAAAATTAAGGTTATACACAGAAATCTATTGGCGGAACCAAAGTGTATGTGGACCTATAGCCAAATCTATTTGCTTATCGAACCTAAATAACCACGCAAACCCAATTAATTATAGATGGAAACCTCCAAATAACTTGAGGATGGGACCCATTCTCTTCCTGAGGCTAGCCCACTGACCTAAAAATAGACCCCAAATCCAGCCAAAAAACGCACCACTATCCTATTACAACCGTACAACACTACCAGCAGTGGGGTTCTATGAAATTAACAAACAGACGCCACGCGTGGCGCACGGATCCACCTAAATGGAGAGCATGCATCTGTATGCATCTGTAGCTTCCTCCTCCTCTTTATCTTTCCATCAAATCTCTCTCACAAGCCACATGCCATGAGATGATAAAAGCAGATAGAGAATGATAGCATGGTAGTTACAGCAACCACTAAAAGAACTCCCCTTTTTTTATCTTTTCTCCTCCCTCCTCCTCCAATCTCTTTCCATCCCCATCCATCTTCATCTTTTCCTTTGGCCTCTTTACTGGTGGCCTCTGTCTTCTTTTTCTCTATCTTTAATGCATGTGGGCCTCATCACCATCCCAACCCATGTGCCACTGCTCCAATCTCCTGACACTCCCTCCCACCACACACTAACCCAGACCCAAACTCAACTCCTTTTTCCAAAACCTCCAAATCCAAAGGAAGCCATTAATGGAGAAAAGCCCCAGCGGCCGCAGAGACTCCTCCTCCTCCCCAGAGTTCGAATTCTGGGCGGTCAGAAACCCCTCCTGCCCACAACCCCACCTCCTCACAGCCGACCAGCTATTCGACAACGGCGTCCTCCTCCCCCTCCACCACCTCCCCCAGCCCAAACCCGACTCTGACCCTGACCCCGACCCCGACCCCGAACCTGACCCTGACCCAGAACCCGAACCTCCTCCGCCACCTTCCTCCTCCGCTTCCAAGCGATGGAAGGACATTTTCAGGAAAGTGGAGAAGAAGCCGTCCTCCGCCGAAGACGACGCCGAAGAGGACTCGAAGAAGAAGGAAAAGGAGAAGAAGAAGCTGATAAAGAAAGACTGGAAGAGTAGCAACGCCCAGGCGGCGACCACCGCCGCTACAGATCTCAACATCAACATCTGGCCGTTCTCCCGCAGCCGCTCCGCCGGGACCGGAGGGAGAGGGAAGGCGGTGCCCCCGGCAGCGGCGAGGAAGGTGAGCAGCGCGCCGTGCTCGCGGAGCAACTCGCGGGGAGAGTCGTCGAAGGCGAGGAAGTGGCCGAGCAGCCCCGGGCGGCCGGGGCTCCATCTGGGGCGGAGCAGCCCCGTCTGGCAGGTTCGGCGCGGTGGTAAGCCCTCGTCCGAGGCTGTTTCCGGTGGAGCACCGAAAGAAGGGAATGGTACTGGTAGTCGGCGGAGTACGAACAGTAATGGTGGTCACGCGAGGGTTTTGAACTTGAATGTTCCTCTATGTATGGGGTACCGACACCATTTGAGCTGCCGCAGTGACGACAATAGTGGGTCTCTTGGCGGATCTGCACAAAGCAGTAGCTCAAACAGCACCACCAGCAGCAACAGCAACAGCAATAGTAATAGTAATGGTAATGCAACTCTCTTTAATTTACGCACCCTCTTTTCCAAGAAAGTATATTAATTAATGACCCCTTCTACTGTTGATTTTCATCATGTACTTCACTTTCAACCCTCCCCAAAAGAGTAGTGTCTTTTGCATCTTGCCTTCCTTTTTTTTTTTTTTTTTGGGTTTTTGTTTTTGTATTTGGGTTTTTCAATACACATTTCTTCATGTATGTAAATTAACTTTTTTGTGTTGAGACTTTTGGATATATTATTTACTAGTATTTGACTTGGATTCTCTTCTCCTTTCCTCTTTCTTCATCAAGAATCAAAACTCAAAATGTGTGTGGGTATGTTGTATTGGGTCGGATTTGTTTTATCTTAATTTTAGTTATTTGGATTTGTACTTGGGTGGTCCACTTGATGGGTGGGTGAGATCATTTATGCTCTTTGTTGGGGTGTTACTGTTAGCTCTTGCAATGTGCAACCTGCAATATGGGCGGCGGCGGTGGTGGTGTCCGCCTTTGATGATACATGGTGAGTGGTGAGTGCACACCAATGAGGCGTGTGGGGTGCGTGCACGTGTGAGAGTTGGGAATCGTGAGTGCACTGTGAAAAGGTTAAAACTCTGGTACGGTAGGGGGGACATCACAAATCACATGAAGGGAGGGGAGTAACTTTACCATGCCTAGGTAGTAGATACCGTTTGAAACTTTGTGTTGAATATTTATAGTTTTAGCCAAAAGTAGAATTTTCCTTCTCCTCTCTCTTTTGATGTTTTTTTCATGGAACAGTTCAAGTGGCAGAGGGAGGTATTAGTTTCAGATATGTTTGGCTTAGAGGAGAAAGAAAGTGGAGGAGATTATACACCTTTTCTCTCCTTTCTGAGCCAGTCTTTATGGATTCTTTTCACCACTAATTTCCGCATGCCATTTTCATAGATGGAGTTTTGGATGAAATCCGTTCTAGTAGGGAAGACCCAATTCCTCCAATTCCTATTCGACCTTAGTTTATCTGAATTTTTTTGAAATTTTGATTTAAGAGAGAATTCTTTAAATTATAAAATTATCAAATACCTTTTTAAGAATGATTTCGGATTGAGGATAGCTATTGAGGGACATGAAATACTTCCTTTCCTTTTGTTACCACAAAAAAGAAAAAAAAAAAAAAGAGTTGCTTTCAAACTTTTTTTTATGGTAGCGCTGTAATAGAAGATTTGAGGAATCTTGAAACTCTTGTTTTATTGCGACTTTGGGTGGATAATGACAGAATGCTGTGGTTGGAGCCCGGCATTGGTAGCTTTCATTTTGTGTTTTAGAATTATTTGTTTAAACGTCTTCAAAGAATTTGTCAGGAGGATTCTATTATTGTATGGTAGGATATCTATCAATGTGCAATGGAGCTAGGGTTGTAAACAGTTTGATTCCGGTGATGGATTCGGAATCAGAACGGTTAAGGAGAAGGTGGAACCAGATCCGTATCCGGAACCGGTTTTTTGGATCCGAAACCGAAACCATATATGGGACAGATTTGGATCAACGTCCGGGTGTAGGTAGAGAATGATATTAAAAAAAATATGATTTTTAGGAGAGATTTTTGAAAATGGAGGTAATATGTCAGGTCCACGGGTCCGAACCAAGGTGGAACCAGACCTGGATCCATTTACTTATTGAGGCCTAAATAACAATTCAGACCCTGGTCTGAACCCTCGGGTAATTAGAGAATTGGATATCCATTTACATTCCTCAATGGAGGAAATAGTCAGTTTTCTACCCTAAGACTTAATTTAACAAGGTCAAGGGTGGATTGTCAAACATGTTATCTAATAAATCTTAAAACACTTAACTTAAGGGAAAAAGTCTTAATAATTTAACATGTTTTATATGAAGGATCCCCTAATGTTAATCGCGTGTTTTACCCATTATCAATCAAACAGAAACTATTGCTTGATTGAAGGAAGGGATTTGACTTGGAAGTTCGAATTTACAAATAATAATGAGGGCATCATCATGTCATATGAGGTGTTGCCACCAAACTTGTATTGGTCAATCCTAACACAGGGCTTAATAATAACATTGGGGCTGGCACTGTTGGGAGGGTTGGTAAGGCACTTTTTTTTTATTATTTTTCAATGCTAGTCATGGCACAAATCTAGTTTGAACCTTGTTATCAAGTGCCTTTTTGTTTGGAGGCACTGATGTCGAAAATTATGGGTGCTGGGGGGTTTTGATGCTGGTGGTCCTCTGAAGTTTGCATTTGGTTGTTAGAATTGTGAAAAACCCTTTTACTTAGAAAGTCATTTTTTAGCCTTTCGAATTTTCAAAATTTCATCTTTCAAATGCTGATTTGTACTTGCAGACTGACTGTGTCCCTAAATCTTAAAGTTGAAAAATACATGTGAATTGTACTTGTTGAGCATTTTGAATTGATCTCTTACAATTCTTGTAAACAATCAGGCCCTAAAGAGGGAAAAAGTTTAAAGACTCTAGATGAAAGATAGATTTGAAAAGAGAGTGAAGATAAAGGGTAAAAAAAAATGAGAAAATGCGAAAGACAAAAATGTTGTTTTCTTTCGTTTGCTGATTTTCCTCATTGTAGTAAAGAGAAATGGTGTTTTTAGTTTTCTTAAAATGGGAGAAAAGTAAGAGAGGATCCCTCTATAATCAATCACACAGTGATAAACTTGAATTTCAAGCGCTTTTTCCTCTTTTGCATTGGAATCTCAATGCTTTCCACCTAATCCATCCATTATTGCAATAAAATAAACAGACAAAAAGGAAGAAAAGCCTCATTCAATACAAACGGGTGGAAAATGTGGTTAATGATAGCATGATCAATGAATGATGGGCCCCCAAAGCCCCTCCCCATGGCATGTCTGTCTTGTGATGGCCTCACATTCCAGATAGGTTCCATTGCAATTTTTGGGGGGAAGTCGTAATCTTATGCATTATTATTGTTGAGATACACTAGTACTAATAATTTCAGAATCTTTGCTGTTATCTTCTTCTTGTCAAATCTTAAATAATTGTGAAAGGGAATTGGAAGGGTGGGAGGGTGGGTCGGGAATTCTTGATTGGGAGGGGACACGAAAGATATGTATGTGGGGGGGGATTTGTCTGTTCTCAGTTCTCACTCTTCTGCATCATTCTTTCATTAACCTGGCTTTGTCAAGGTTTAAGAGTTTTGCAAACTCAACTGCCATCTTTTTTTCAGCTCATTTATTTTTAGTGATGGTGGCTGCAGTCATTTTCCTTGGCTTGCTCCTTTTCCTGGTCTACCTGACTCACTGAGAAGGACTCAAATTTTTTTTTCTTGGGTTCCCAATTTAGGGGTTGGATTCAGCCCTTTGGTGAGAGAAGTAGATCTCTGGTAAGATAAAACAACCTTTGGCTGAGGAAAAGTGATTGCCCGGATTTGAACCCCCAGGCAATCAGGTAAACATTGATGCCTCTTGCTGGGATAAGGTGCAGTTGTTTTGGAGTTAATGTACTTGGATGAGTAACCTCCGGTTGGGTGGGGGCTACAAAATTCTGCTAAATGTCGTTACAGACTTACAGCAGGAGAGTGATTATTGGCTAGTGGTTGGGATTTAAGATGGTAGCCCTGCCATTTGAATTATATATTGCAGCACACAGAATTTTCACTTTAAAGTGGGGTAGACCAGCCTCAGCAAGCATGTGTAGGTCCAACCAGCATGGAATTTATGTAGGGCAGTCCAATTGGGCTACAAGATAAAATGCGCAGCACTATTAAGGACGGATAAAAATTACAATATATGAGAGAGAGAGCGGATAACAATTACAATATGAGAGAGAGAGGGGATAAAAATTACAATATATGAGAGAGAGAGAGAGAGATTATGTACGGGTTAACTAGGGGTAGGCCACACCCTAGCCTGGATGAAGATGCAAGTTGGACTTGTTGAGGTTTAGCATCAAACTTGGGTTTATATTTTAAAATCTGACTCCAAATTCAATATATGCCGAGGTTGGTGAATGGTGAGGTCAATTGCCCAATCCAGCCCGGCCAAAGTGCACCTTTTAAGAGGGTAAAACTTCCAATGCATGGAGATGATGTAGGAAACATCTTCTGATTTCTTAAAGCATTGTTGCAATTTTAACTCGGCTTTGTTTGGGGTTACCATTGGTAGAATCGATTTTTATTTTTTATTAAAGATTGGTCTTTACTTGTGCTGTACTACTGACTTGGATAGTAATATGCTAGTTTGTCTTTGGTTTTGGTGAGCTGAAATAGGGAAATGAGCTTTCCCTCCCTCCCTCTTATTGGTTGCATTTTAAAAGAATTTTCCCTCCCTCTTATTGGTTGCATTTTTAAATTTTTTTTCAGTTCCACCTCTTGGGAGTACTTCTCCTCCTCTTAGAAAAAAGTTCCACATCTTGGGGTTTTCTTCATTAATTGGGAAAGGACAGAAAGTCAGAAACTATTAGTTGTTTGTCAGTCAAATTTTAGAAACCTTCACCTTCTACTTGTTTGAAATGGGGAGAACTTTGCCTCTTAATTGACAATAGGTAGATGGGTGAAGGGAAGATAAAAGTCTTGTATGAGATGTAGAGTAATGAATGACAGGTGGAGAAGTTTTGAGAGGCAATTAATATGGGATTACCCCTTATCCTTTCGTGTTTGAAGTCTATGGCGGGTGATGGTGGTCAACACGAACCTACACGCGTGTGTAAATGTAATGCTTGTGCGTGATAAGAGCCCCATCATAAATGTTTTGTTTGGCTGATATAAAATAGGAACTAGCAACAAACTCCCATGCTCTAAAACAAAGATAGAATAAATTATTATAATAGTTAAAACTATAAATTAAAGAATAATCCACTATTATTATTTTTAAAAATTTTTAGAAGAAAATAAAGTGGGAAAAGATATTAAATTTTATAGTAAAAGGAAGAAATTATCGTGAAAAATAATAATGAGAATCTTGTAATATCGCACCTATAAAATCTTTATAAATTGAAAAAATGTATGGGTTGAAAGTCCCTACTAAAAAAGAGAAAACTCTGGAGCAAAAAGAAAAAAATTTACCATTCAAAGAAAGAAAAAATGAGAAAAGAAAAAACAAATACATCAATTTTCCTATCAATACCCGGCTGGGGGCTCAGTCTGTTACGTATATCGTGTGGAGTGTGAATGTGACTAAGATGAGTCCCACACCAATGCCCCAAAACACTACCCACTTGTTTTAAGCCTACTTACCATTAAAACATACCTGCTTGAAAATGCAAATTAAATTCACATCCAACCAAACACTTAAGAGTGAGAGAGACGAGTAGAATCATTTTATTCTACATCAATGTCCTATGTTTATTTAATATATATAAAAAAGATCCAAGGAAAAAAGGTCCCTCACATGAGATCTATACTTGGTGCAAGATAACAATAGAGAGGGCAATTTAATTGCTTTCATCAATGTTGAGGTTCTGGATTTTACATGAATGTTGAAGCATCAAAACTAACCTCATTGCAAGCATGTGCAATAAGTTTTATAATTTAGAAGTTTATTAAATTAATGGCTTGTTGTAGGAATTTCAATGGGCCAGTTTCCAGACTTGCCCATTTCTACTATCAATAGGGATTGAACGGCCTGAGTTCAAGTGTATATCAAGTCGTAAATACTAAGTTCAAGCCTGCCTACTCAAAAAATATGGGTGGGTTGAAACTGCTCCTTTAAAGCGAGGGTCAGACTAAGGTTTGAGTCCAAGTGCACATAGGATCATCCCAGCTCAAACCACAGGATAAAAAAGTATTGAAAATATATGACAACTCTTTGAAGGCCTCAGTTCAACAAAGGCTCAAGTCCATTTAACATTTGAATCGGGTTGATAAGATCTATGAGGGGGTCCCACTAAGATAGTGCATGGGTTAGATTAATTAAATTCTCTAAAACTTTTGTGGGTAACACATAAGTGAAAGAGATTGTTATTTTTGGATCATAAGATCTACATAGTGAGCCCCATTAGAAGGGACTTTTGTGTTATTTTTGAAAGATTAACTTTAAGTTTTAGGAGATATTGATTGAGAGACTTTAAGAGATAGAAGATATGGATAGATATTTTTGGAAAAAAAATAGTGGAATGTGATGACGTGGCTCCTTAAATCACTCTAAGTTTTTTATGTATATTTATTTAAAAGGAGAACTCCTCCAATGCTGATGTGGCACCCTCCGAAGCCCACCTCCCCTATTGCTTTAATATATATAACTAGCAACAAACGCTTGTGCTAAGCCCAGGCCCAAAAATGAATATACATTAAAATTTAATATTTAAAAAAAATGATTTTAAGAGAAAAATAAATCTAAAAGGTACAAATTTTTTATTTATCATTATTATTTTGAAGAGTCCCGAAAGATCTCTCATAATAGGATAGATCCTAATATGGCCAAACACATTTGCCACACGATCCAACTCCGCCGAAATGCTTATTTGAAGAGGAAACATTGCATGTGGAGTTTTTAATTTTTATTAGGATTTGAAGAGGGAACCTGCATGTGGAGTTAAGTTAAGGAGTTACTGTAGTGAAAAGAAATAAATGCTTGATAAGTTACAACATTGAAGAATCTTTTACAGGGAGAAGTGTGGTAATCGTTAGAGGGGTTAAAATTAAAAGTCGCAATCTCTGATTGCTATAGTTGGCTTCATATATAATATAATATATAGTAATGGTTTGACTATGCAAATCATCAATTATTGCAGATTATCCTTTACAATCAATTATTTTAAATTATTGTTGCAGTGTGTAGAATTGATCATTATATTTTGTACTTACATTTACAGTGGTGTAAAATTTGAAATGTTATTAAGTGGGATACTTCTTCTCAACTTTTTCTTCCTTTTTCTTAACCTCAAATCAACATCACTTTTACCCCAAATAACATCATCAGTCGTGCTATTTTGAATTGAGAGGCACAATGTGGATAGAAAAGTAACCTAGCTAAGGTGGTTTGTGATTAACACTACCCTCATAAGAAACCAAAGGAAAACCTCAATCACCTGAAATTGTCATAGATATATAAATATTATAGCATTCAACATACAAATATGCATCAAAGAATTCATAGTAAATAAATCTATGTCCTACCAATTGAATGCGGCTAATAGCTTATTCATCCCATATCCTATTTCCATCTTGGTATATAAGATAGAATATTGCATGAAATAGAAGAGTTAAGAATAAAGCTAGAACCCACATAACAACAACAACAACAAAAATAAAAAATAAACCACTTCTTAAAGAACTCAAAATACCCTACCATCCATAAGACATTTTCCATTAGAAGATATGCAAGTCCTGTAGTAAGGTTCAAATCAGTCAAACCTGCAGAACCTTTAATAAAATCCCATGGCTTTACCACTGTCGACCTTGAAAGAAAAATAGCAAAAAAATTCACAAAATGATATTCAAACTCCAAACACAGGTGAACGACTACAAATCACATAAAACCATGAAAAACAGAAATTCAAACATAAAATGTCAAGAAAATAGGAACGGCATGTAAAAGCCCTTGAGAAACTCAAACCCCTCCAAAACAACATCCACAAACAAACAAAGCCCATATCAAAGAGAGAAAATGAAAAAAAAAAAAAAAAAAATTATACCAACCAAAGAAGAGAGGAGTTATGACCCAACCAAAGACTATAAATAGCCTCTATCAGTCCATTCTAAGAAAAAGTTAAAAAAATGAAAATCAGTATTCAGGATTTTGGGTGTGTTAGAACATCATTCAACATACAAATATGCATCAAAGAATTCATAGTAAATAAATCTATGTCCTACCAATTGAATGCGGCTAATAGCTTATTCATCCCATATCTTATTTCCATCTTGGTATATAAGATAGAATATTGCATGAAATAGAAGAGTTAAGAATAAAGCTAGAACCCACATAATAACAACAACAACAACAACAACAACAAAAAAAAAAAAAAAAACCACTTCTTAAAGAACTCAAAATACTCTACCATCCATAAGACATTTTCCATTAGAAGATATGTAAGCCCTGTAGTAAGGTTTAAATCAGTCAAACTTGCAGAACCTTTAATAAAATCCCATGGCTTTACCACTGTCGACCTTAAAAGAAAAATAGCAAAAAAATTCACAAAATGATATTCAAACTCCAAACTAGGGATGGCAATTTTGCCCCGCCCCGCCCCGCACGGGTTTTCCCCGCCCCGATCCTTAGGTGGGGCGGGGATGGGGAATAAAACTATGCCCCGAAGGCGGGGCGGGGCGGGGATGGGTTTGCTCTTTTCCCCGCCCCGCCCCGTTGCCCCGCCCCGTGCCCCGCCCCGTTACCCCGCTCCATGCCCCGCCCCATTGATTAATAATCCTCTTAAATATATATTTTAGATTTTTTTTATAATAAATAAACATATTTATATGTAAATGTATAGATTGATTTTATGTTGTTATTAAGGGTTAAGTAGATTGATTGAAGACTTTTTTTAAAATTAAACATATAATTAATTGAACCCTATACATTATAAAAGCATATAATATGATCACATTCCTTCTAATTCAAATTTAATGAAATTAAAGTTGTTAAAAAATCTATCTAAACTTATTTGACTTTAATCATATATAATGTTTGTGACATGATAAATCATATTAAATAAAACGAATATAATAGAATGATAGATCATGCTTTAAGCTTATTATAATATAGATGATTAGAGATAGCAAGGTAAATTATAATCGGTATGATTCTAATCATACTAATAACAATATAAATTATACTAATTTGATATAATATTACAAAATATATCATGCTATACGCTTATAATAACTTATATGATTAGAAATGGCAAGGTAAATTATAGTTAGTAACTTAATATGATTCTAATTATACTAACAATACTATAAATTATACTAATTTTAATTATATGCAATCAACCTTAGTATGATTAGAATCATTGTACTAATGATTTAACATTGCAAGTTAAGTGTCACATAAATAAGTAATTATTTACCTAAGCTAATATGATCCACATGCTTGGAAAGTCAAAGCGGCTGAGGTTGTTTGACACTACAATAACCATATCCACATATTGATAGGTCATTTCTCTTATCTTTGTTTTGAGGGTTTTTTTTTTTTTTTTTTTTTGAGTGATTTGCAACTTGCAAATAAATTGCAAACCCACGATTACCTCTTTATTAGTGAGTGGAGTTCAACACCAGAAATGAAGTGAAACCATATATTGATGGAGATCATGATATTTTAGAGAGAGATTGTCTTTTTTATAAAGAATGTCTCAAAGCATATATGATATTTTCAAGTGTATAAATATGTATGTGTGTATATATATGTATATGTATGTGTGTATATATATACATATACATATACATATATATGTATATGTGTGTAACAATCTTGAATATATGAATATATTTTAAATAAGGTAAAGCATTACAACAAATGAAGTTTGGTCTAGTGGTAAGACAAACCTCTAGTTACTTTCCCACCCAAGTTCGAATCCCAACTCCTGCATATTTAAAATTGTTATAATTGCGGGGCGGGGACAGGGGACCCCAATTCCGTCCCCGCCTCGCCCCGTTGCCATCCCTACTCCAAACACAGGTGAAGGACTACAAATCACATAAAACCATGAAAAACAGAAATTCAAACATAAAATGTCAAGAAAATAGGAAAGGCATGTAAAAGCCCTTGAGAAACTCAAACCCCTCCAACAACATCCACAAACAAACAAAGCCCATATCAAAGAGAGAAAATGAAAAAAAAATAAAAAAATCTTATACCCCTCTATCAAAGAGGAGAGGAGTTATGACCCAACCAAAGACTATAAATAGCCTCTATCAATCCATTCTAAGAAAAAGTTAAAAAAATGAAAATCAGTATTCAGGATTTTGGGTGTGTTAGAATATGTATGTATGTATGCCACACAACCATCTTCCATCATCAGCTTAATGGTCAAGATCACCCTACATGGCCCAACACATGATCCACCCATCATTATCATTAACACATAACCTTGAACAGCAGATGAGAGAGGTATAGAATGCTGATCCAACGTGAATAGTGCAAGAGAAAGTTGGAGATAGAGGAAGATATGAATATAGATGGTGTTCTTTCGGTCAAATTCAATTATAGAGAAAGATATGGTTATCCCTTAAAAATCGGAATGAAAGTTTTCTTCTGTAACTGATTAGCTTCCATCTGTAGGAAGGTTTTTTTTTTTTAATTTTCAAAAGTTAATTTTGTGTTGCTATAATTGATTGATTTATGAGATGGTGGGATTATGAGAAACGATGGATTGAGGGAGAGATTTTAGTAACTTAAAGAGATATTATAGGCCTTATAGAGAAAGTTTAGGAGATTCAAAATGCATGCATATGCATGTACAAGTATCAAGTATTCCCATGTATTAGGGAGGAGGGATTGTTTTATGAACCTCAAAGCATGCATTTTTTTTCTTGGGTATTTATCTGAAAGGAGAGATTTCGAAGGGCTGAGGTGGCACCCCTCACAGCCCACCTCTCCCTTTACTTTAATATATATAATATAATGTGAATGAGACCTTGAGCATCCTAAGTTTTGAATTACTAAGATTGCAGTTGAGTATTTATTTCCCATCTTCCCTAGATTCAGAAAGTGGAAGCTGTTTAATTGTCATTTTTGGATAATCACCTTTGGTCTCCGTTTTAACTATCAGGTGCATGAATTCTTGTACTGTATTTTATATACAAACAAACATGCTCTTAAATAGAAATCCTATAACGAAAGCACCAAGAAGCATAGAAAAGTATTCATTTATTTAATGATCCATTAATCCTCATGTGCAACTTTTTTCCAAGAGGTGGAGAAGTACTCACAAATGTTTCTTCTCATTCCTTCGTTTAGTGGAGATTCCCCACTATTAACTTTGTCCAGCTCCAAATGCCCCCCTTAATGGAAAACTGATGGTGTTTATTTCTTGCCTTTCTTTTTCCTGGTTTATGGTTTTGCTCCTTTCAACCTTGTATATGCCTCCACTTAAAAGAGCTGCTCAATTTTTCTCAGATTAAGATTTCAAGATCCAGCAATTTGGGTGCCTCTCATAGTCGACACACCATTGATCTGTAGTGAAAAACGAATGCATGGGAAATTAAGGCAGCTAAGGCCGGGGGAAGGCTGAGCCTGGGCATACCAAGCTGAAGAAAATGCAGTTCTGACCGGGCTGGACTCTCTGCCTTGAAATTTAAAGCCTAAAGTGAAATTTGAGCCAGTTTCACCTTCAAGCATCAAACTTGGGAATTAAAGCTAACATATGTTTTATATATTGGGCACCCAGAAATTATTGGGTACCCAGGCCAATTTTGAATTTTGATACCTGAAGGCGATCCTGGCCCAAATTTCACTTGGGCTCCCTATATCATTTGATCTTTAGATGGGTTTTTGAAGTTGTATTTTGACTACAAGCTAAAGGACCTAGCAACATCCTTCTATCCCTGTTGATGACACTGAATCTCAGATGGGCTCGACCACCCTAACATGCAATTTGGGCAGGGGGTGAGTTGGGTCAATAAAGAGCCTGACCCGCCCAAGTTACGCCTCTTAAGGGCGGAATGATTCTTCTTCTTCCCCACGTTTGTGTAATATTGAAATTCCTTTTATCATGGCACCAAGGAAGAGTGATTCCTACCCCCTCATAGAAAATGGTTTTTGTGGAGTTGTGGAAAAACCGTTCGATTTTTTTTTCTCTTCTCACATGGAAAAACATTGTGCCAAATATTGAAAAGAAGAAGAAGAGGCTTACTAGTGCTGCAGATAATACTTGGCATTGCACAAACATTTCCTAAAAGTATTGTTTATTCAGGATTCTTGGACTTGGCATTTCCACGAACAACACCAAGAATTCATCAAAACAAACAGGAATTAGAAAACTCAGTTGAACCATGGGGCTAAGAAAGTTACACGTCATACTTGGTGCCACGAGGTCCAATCCCAATACTTGACCGGAAAAGTCATGAAAGAGAAACATCCATGCACCAAGTAAACAGCCACACATTGCTGTCCACGTGGATGTAACATTTATCCCTTTTACTGCCACGTGTAAAGCCCTTCTCCTATTGGTCCAAGCTGGGCAGCCCCATGAAGAACAGTATCCACACCTTGTGGTCGTAGGACAAGCCCCTTCTCATATATAAATCCCCACTAAGCCTTCCACATCTTTATCCACTGAGAGAGAAAAGGAAGAAGATAGGATATAATAAAGTACCAAGCACAGGAGAAGATGATGATCATGGAGGCTTGTTCCCTCAGATCCTTGTCCCTCACCAAAACCCCTGATCTGATCCCTTCTCTCAAATCTAAAGCAGGTACATACTGTAAGAGGAAGAGCAGTCAGCTACTGTATAGGCATGGTGGATTCTCCTCTCATGTAATTAGTAAGTGTCTTTTGAATTTCCTTCATTTGATTTTGGGTTGTTTAGTATCTGTTATAGCAATGCATGACTAGGTTAGAAAAAGGATTGAGTTCACTAGCACTGTTTTGGAATTGGAATGGACGCGATTCAACTCGATCTGGTCCAGTGGAGGTGACACAAAATGAATTCAATTTGTAAGTAGCATGTTGAATAGAATCTAGTGTTTGACATATTTTTTTTCCTTTCTCAATTGTCTAATTAAGTAATCTATAAGGATTATTCATCATTATCAAACCCTTATGCTATATATTTGGGATTGATCTCATTGAATGCCAGTTAATCTAATCACCCACAACTTTATACTTGTAATTGATTATGGCAATGAACAAACTAAACTAGTAAAGGTATCTCAAAATTGTCCAAGTATATCGTCGTCATCATCATCAACACTTGGTCATTTTCATTCCAATCTATCTTGGGCAAAATCCTTGAATTGTCCAAATACATGAACCTTAATTTATGCCCAAACTGAGTTACTTACCTGCACCTGGATTTCGAAAGCCCAAGGTTTGGCCTACTCAGGCTGCACAACATTATGAACAAAATCCTGTCACTGAACTGAACTTGGTCTGTTTAGCACCCTGATGTTTCTCTGTAACTAATTTGCTTGTGTTGGTGATTGAAACCATAGGTTGTCATCTCCAATCAATGCGAGGGGACGACGATGGCCGGGAACCTGTGATTGACTCAGATTGGCGATCTTTCAGGGCCAGGCTTGTTGCTAGAGAACCAACCACATGGCTTGCTACTGAAGCAGTGGACACCAACCCCTCAAGTGTTGAGCTCAGTAAGAGGTGGGCGCACCCTCTCCATGAGCCAGAAACTGGTTGCTTACTAATTGCCACACAGAAGCTTGATGGGGTCCACATCTTTGAGAGGACGGTCGTCCTCCTTCTATCAAATGGTCCCATGGGTCCCATGGGCATCATCCTGAATCGCCCGTCACTCATGTCCATCAAGGAGACCAGATCAACAGTTATGGACTTAGAAGGCACCTTCTCTGACAGACCACTCTTCTTTGGAGGGCCCTTGGAGGAGAGTTTGTTCTTGGTGGGTCCCAAGATGGTGGATGATGATGGTAATGATGGGGTTGGGAGGAGTGGGGTCTTTGATGAGGTGATGAAGGGGTTGTACTATGGGACCAAGGAGAAGGTGGGGTGTGCTGCCGAGATGGTTAAGAGGAATGTGGTTCAAGTGGGGGACTTCAGGTTCTTTGATGGGTACTGTGGATGGGAGCGAGAGCAACTAAAGGAGGAGATTAGAGCTGGATACTGGACAGCAGTTGCTTGTAGCCCAAGTGTGATTGGCTTGGATAGTGCTGCCAATTTGGGGCTATGGGAAGACATCTTGGCACTAGTGGGGAGAAGAAAGTTGGTGTGATTCTGTGCAGAGTTCTCAATACATACAAGTAGTACAAAGAAAAGGTGCAATGGCACTTCAAATATGACCCTCCTAATGTTATTTGATTGATCATAGATGGGTTCTAAATAGAATCATAAGCAGCAGTTTTCCTGTATGTGTAGCCAGAATGTTAAAGAGGAAGAACCTGTTGCTAAGCAAAGGCAGACCGGACTCTCCAATTAAATGGCATCCAGCTTAGGATCTTTTTTTTGTAACAAATGTCCTTCAATCTAACATGTAGTGTTACTCAGTTCTTTAATGTTATGTATGTACCATGTTATGCTCTTGTATTTTGTTCCTATTTATTGCAGTGGCTGGCCACTGAACACATTTTCATGAAAATTCACTTTTATTTGGAGCACCTACGCATGTGCTTGTGCGCGTATGTGTGTGTGTGTGAGAGAGAGATGATTTAGAAGGGGGTAAAAAATCCACCCACTCCTTTAGCATGTTTCCCTAGCCAATCCCATCCACTCTTTACATTGAAGCTCATGCAAGTGTGGCCCTTCACTCATAAAACCAACAGAACAGGACATGGATCCTTCTATAGACTAGCAGTGTGTCAAAATTCCGAGTCTTGATCAGATGGTTAAAAGCAGTTGAGCAGGTGAGGATGGTTACAAAAGCAAAGTTTGATGCAAAAAGCCATCCGTTGGATGGGTTATTGAAGTTACCTGTCCCTGGAAGCAGATATATTACGATTTAGACACATACTGAAATCAATGGAAAAATGCAAATAAAGATTTTTTGAAAAATGCAACTAGAAATAGAAGTAATGGATTCAAGATTAGATTAAGATTTTAATTTGGGTTCTCACTGCTTTGTTTTTCCTTCTCTTCTGTTACTCTTTCCTTTTTCTACTCTTATAAGAGTGGATTCTTATATTTTGTTCTTTTTTCTTCTTACCATTCACATACAATGTAAAGGTGTCCACGAGCCTCTTTAATATTTTATTATCAACTTTCTCTGGGATCTCATCTCACCATTTCTAAGAACGTGATTGGGTGGGTTCTCATTTTTATTTCATCGAACAATTTTTTTATTTTTTTTAAATCTTTTCTGTTAAAAATACATTGTGTTCTTTTGATCTCCTCTAAATCTACCGTTGACTGGCCATTTGTAGGTTTATAATTCCATACTATGTCACAAGTAGAGCTCTGAAAACTTTGTGCTCCTAATGCGCTGTTTTTCATCCATTAAATATGCATATCAACATACTTAGCAAAGTACAATATAACAGCTGAAACCATTTGACAAAAATCAGAAATCATGTCAAGTAAAAGGAAGCCTAAAACTAATCACTTCAATGAGATTGCAACCATCTATATCAAACAGGAAACATGAGAGATTGATGGACATTTTTTTTTATGGAAACTTTAATCTATACATCCTGAAAAGTGTGATATCTATCCTCAATGACCAGACGGTCAACAGAAATAAAACCTTTTTTTTTTTTTTTGAATGATCAATGGAAAGGAAGCTTTCATTGGTATTTACATTCAAACGGTAAGAGATCATGTCCAATGAACTTGCAGCTGAGATGGAGGGGTGGCAATGTGTTGTCAGAAGTTCCAGCTTGGGTCACCTACACAAATGAATGGAAACAACAGATGAAAGTCACCACATATTTAAATATGTTAAACAGATGGACGGATTCAATTTCTGTACCATGTAAGTTACAGACAGCTGTAGGGGATAAAACGAAGAATAGACTTCTACATGAGTGCATTACATAGTGAAAAACTAAAATCATCAGCAGGGTAGAAAACTGCTACCACCTGTCTTTTTCACCATCTTCATTGTGTGGGTCAACGGGCAATTCATGTCGAGGCCTGTTGTACTTCTCACGTAGCTGCTTTATTGGGATGAAATCTCCAGCCCCATCAATTCCATAAAACAAGAAGGAGAGGTAAGGATGATCAAACCGGCCCTGTATGTGATAAGTTTAGCTCGAATTGGTGGTTACAGGGAAGTTGGTCAAAGCATATTGTTCATGTTTCTTAAGGATTTTATACTCACCAAATCTGGTTGCTCAAAAGCTAAGAGATTCTCCTCAGGAACTGCCAAGTAATTGACATTAGCAGCAAAAGGGAGAAAATAAATTGGTAAAATAAAGGAGGACACTATACTCATTCTCACCACATCATTGGGCCAAAGAAAAAAAAAGAACAGTATAACATAACAACTTCTCAACATGCAAGATCTCCTAAACATACCACTTATATATCCCTATGGAAACCGGCATTGAGGACAATACAAACTAATCTTTTTATTACAAAGAATATAGCTTTCAATCTAATCAATAGCTGAAAATACTTGATGAATGCTTTCACTACATGACACCATACCTGACACCTTAAAATGTGGTTGAAATAAGCACATACAATTTATAGATACTATATGGATCCACATGCATGTTTTGAACCATGAATTCATAACAAAAAACAAAGAATAGAAATAACAACGACAACAACAACAACAACAACAATACATCTTTCTGCAATCTGTTCTATACCGGGAATAGATCAAGGCATTCTATATTTACATGCCAGTAAGAGGTTGTTAAGAAAGACCTGTGATTTGGCTTCCATCTTTAAGTTATGATCTAAGGTTGTATTGGAGGTCAAATGCATAACCAAGAGCACAAACAAGTTTAGTAAGTCCTAGGCTTATGGCAGGATCTTTCATGGTCGATATAAAGGTTCTCCACCTTTGGATGAATCTCCCTTTTATAATGAAAAGTCTAACATACTTCTATAAATTGTCATGAAACATCAAAATATTTCTAATTGCATTTCTTCAGAAATAAACATAAGTACACCGGATGTGGTACCTAAATTTTTAGTTTTAGTCAACATTTCCATGAAAGGAAGTACTATGGTATGTTTTTGATATTTTCCATTTCTTTCCGGTCAACTGCACTTAATGCCAGACCAGGTCAAATGTCTTTCAACTAAATCCAACCAAGCATATTAAACCATGCAAAAATCGATCCCTGACATCAACCAGCTACATACTTGAAGAACTCCTAAAGGGTATTCTTTATTCTAGACATGGATATTAAAATATTAAGGATTAAATGGATGTGGATTGGATAGGCTTAAGGATTGAAGGGAAATGACATTTAGTTACTAAATGCTTGTTGGAGGTTAACTAACTCCCTTGGAAAAGTAAAATACAATCTGTCAGTGCAAAATTCAGTGCTGAAGCTAAATTTAGGGTTGTGCTTTACAGAGTTTGTGAACTTGTATGGTCAAATAAGCATATTGACCAAAGTTGGAGTAAGTGAATTTCTAATAGAGCCCTTTGTGATAATATTGCTGCAATTTATATTTTCTGATCTACATATCATGAGTTTACCAAGCACATCTAGGTGAATTGTAATTCATTATGTTATAGAGAAGGTTACACCAAAGGAGACATGCCATGCCTACCAAGGATCCAACGCCCAACTTCCAGATACAATAGGCATCAACTAAAATATTCTTTGCAACACCTTGTCTGAGATGAGCATATCGACAGTGTCCAGCTTGAGAGGAACTGTTGCAACCTGAAAATTGGGGTGAAATGTCTTATGGGCCATGTTTTGCTATGTCCTGCAACCACTGTAATTACTCACTAGTTCTTCTAATAAATAATTTTAGTCACAAATGATGACACAGTGAGTTCTCTCCATCTTGTTTTGTTCCTCTCTCCTTCTTCCATTCCATGTTTCACTATATCCCAAATTGCTTATTCAACTATTTCCTCCAAGAAGCTGAAGTGCCATAAGGATATATTACTCAATGTAGTGATGCATTTGTTGATTCTATGGCCCTATTTAGATCCTTGAACTTGATTGCCTGCACTCAGTTTAGCAGTAAATAATTACCCATAACTCTATTTACCTGTAATTTCTTGTAGCAAAGAATAAAACAATGGTCACTTGCAGGTTATCGAACACTTGACCTGCACTTGGTCTACGAAGAGCCAAAAGGGCTCTAAGTAACTCCAAGTTTTCAGGTATTAAAAGAAGAGGAAATTGATCTAGATGATGTAAATGTTTTGCAGTATATGCCAGTCAAACTCCAACGAGAGAGCAATATTTATGACAAGCTTTTCCATTACCTAACAATTCAAAATGAAGGTTGCATTGCGCATTCCAATTATATTTACATAAATTAATTTTACTTTACATAACTTACGTGTGATATTAACTAGAAGATTCACATGTTATGCACTTTATTCTTATACAAACTATTTACTGTTGTTCATAAATATATTTTTCCTGTTAAAGTCTTTAAAACTTGCTAACTCTAGAGTATAAAGTGCATGCTAGGACCATAATGTCCAACACTTTGCATACATTACATAGACATCCATGTTTAATTTATTAGAATACACCAAAATTCATTAAAAATATGTTGTTTTACCATAAGTAACAAGTAGGTTTGGATCTGCATGTACATCAACCAACACCTGCAAAAACAACATAGAAAGTTTGAAACTGTGAACATGATATACACACCAAAATTTTCTTGTTCAGGTTAAGAGAATTTGACCCCCAGAGAAAACCCCTTTCATAACCAAAAGTCCAACAAAAAGTAGAGCAACAGGCAAAAGAATGAAATTGTAGAAAATTTTCAGAACTTAATAAATCTATAATGATTTAAGTGTCTATTTATGAAGCTATCCAGATACTCACAATCCTTTGCTTACATAACACAATGCTGATATTTTGGCAGTATATATACTCATGGGATATGTTAGATATAAAGCAAATCATGATTTCATCACATTCACTGGTTTTTTCCTTAGATATCATGGTGAACCCCCGATCTTGCGGTTGTGATAATAAGCACCTTCTGACTGTGCTATACAATCTTGTCATTATATTCAAAATTACCTATTCTTAACATATGCATGCAATTTATCATTAATTTTTTCACTAGTTTCTCAAAAGTGTCTCAATTATATTTGATATCACCATTTTAGTTTCTCAAAAGTGTCTCAATTATCTTCGATATCACCATTTTTTTAGTGCATATTATCGTAATAAAGCCCACCTGATAAAATGGCTGATTAGACCCACGAGATAACTTGTCAACATGTGCAGTCTCCATCCATGAACTTGATTCACAACAAACAGGATCCATTCCACAAATAACAGCTCGATAGCCTGAAAGAACTTTAAAGTTTAAACCATTTAACAAGCAAAAAGGGCCATGTAATTCAGTGAAGTGACACCTTTGCGCAAATATGCTTCTGAAAGTTGCAATAGCCCATGTTTACTTTCACTGTGGATTTGCTTTTATTTATTCATGGCAACCATCCACATGTACAAATGATCCCTATCACCTGAGACTAAAGGGGTGTTTGTTTGGAGGAATTTCCGATGGGAATTCCATGTGTTGGGAATTTCTTATAGGAATATCAGTTGATGTCTAGGGAGCATTTGGAACTCCTTATTTGATAGCTAGAATCCCAAAACCATAGCCTTTTGAAATGTCACTTTTGGCCTTTTAAGTTCTCCAAATTCTATCATTATGAATGCTAGAATGTGAGTTGGTAAACCTGATTGGGGAAAGCATTTGGAGAATTCAGAATTCTTGCCAACAGGAATTCTCTGAATCCCAGCAAACAAACAGGCTCTAAAAGTGAGTTGGAGGTGACAAACTCACGATTGAAAAGAGTTTTGAATACTCTTGAAACTATATTCTTCTGTCTTTTTCTTAAGATTATACATACATATATATATCTTTACATACCTTTAATCTAGGCTCTAAGAAAGGAAAACTCTCTAATTTACATCAATCAGGATTCTAAGTTAAGAAGGAAACTAATTACAGATAATTACAGCCATAGTATTCTAAGTAAAGAAGAGTCCTTCTGTCTCCCATTCAATCCCACGTGAGTTATAACAATGGGCTCTTTTCAGATGGGCTTTTCAGATGGGCTTTGGGCCTAGTTAACACTCCCCCTCAAATTGATGCGGGAGAATCAACAAGCATCAATTTGGCAACCAAGAACTGATGACGTGGTCGAGGAAGTCCTTTGGTGAGAATATCAGCAATTTGGAGTTCAGTGGAGACATGTGGGAGACTGATGACATTACGTTTAAGCTCATCCCGTATGAAGTGACAATCAACCTCGATATGTTTAGTGCGTTCATGAAAAATCGGATTTTCAGTAATCCGAATTGCACTGGTATTATCTGCATGGAGTGGAATAGCTCCTACGGCGGGAAAACCAATGTCAGAAAGCAAACCACGGAGCCAAAGAATTTCGGAGCATGCAGCAGACATGGCGCGGTACTCTGCCTCGGTAGAGGATTTTGAAACTTTGTCATGTTTCTTGCATTTCCAAGAAATGAGACTATCACCTAAAAACATGCACCAGCCAGTCGTCGATCTGCGAGTATCTGGACAACCCGCCCAATCAGCATCCGAATAAGCTTTGAGAGATAAAGGATTGGTGGATGGAAAAAACAACCCACGAGTCGGTGTACCAATAAGGTACCGAATGATGCGGCGAACAGCAGCGAGATGAAGGTGACGAGGAGCAGTCATGAATTGACTCATCAGATTGACCGCATAAGATATATCAGGGCGAGTGATCGTGAGGTAGATCAAGCTGCCAACTAACTGGCGATAAGTAGTAGGATCGGAGAGAAGATCACCTTCCTCGCGACTAAGTTTGACATTCAGTTCAACCGGCGTATCCACAGGAGCAGAAGCAGTAAGGCCTGCCAAGGCAATGAGATCAATAGTGTATTTGTGCTGATTGAGAACTATTCCTTTAGGCGATTGATGAACTTCCAGACCAAGGAAATAATGTAGGGGGCCGAGATCCTTCATGTGAAATGTTTCACGAAGAGATGCTTGGATCGTCTGAATCATGGTTGCATTTGGACCAGTAATGAGGATGTCATCCACATAGACAAGGAGTACAGTGATCCCAGATGGAGCACGATGTAAAAACATAGAAGGATCATATGGGCTTGGATGAAAATCCAAGCGGAGAAGAGTAGCCTGAAATTTCTCAAACCATGCGCGGGGAGCTTGTTTCAGGCCATAGAGGGAGCGACGAAGTTTGGCAACCATACCAGTCCCGGATGAGCAGCCCGGAGGTAGTCGCATATAAACGTCTTCTTTGAGATCACCATGGAGAAACGCATTTTTGACATCCATTTGATAGAGAGGCCAGGACTGAGAGGCAGCAATAGCAAGAATAGTGCGGACGGTGGTCATCTTGGCAACGGGAGCAAAAGTCTCATCATAATCAATGCCATATTCCTGCCGATTTCCAAGAGCGACAAGACGCGCCTTATATCGATCTAAAGATCCATCAGATTTTAACTTGAGAGAAAATACCCACTTACAACCAATAGGGTTGACACCCACAGGAGATGGGACAATATCCCACGTATGATTTTGCGCTAACGCCTCCAATTCCTCTTGCATAGCCTTGTTCCAACATGGGTCCTGCACAGCCTGAGAATAGGATTGGGGAATGGAAGAGGAAGATAAAGTGGCCATTAAGGAAGTATGGGAGAACCCATAACGGGATGGTGGTACGGAAATCCGAGTGGAGCGACGCAATGAAGGATGGCCGGATGGAGCAACTGCCGGTGTCGGATCAGATGTCGAAGGAAGAGCAGGAGGGGGATCCCTGGTAGGCGCTGTGCTGTTCCGTCTGTGATACACAAAGTTGGGATGAAAACGAACAATTGACGGGTCATCAGAAAAACCAGGTAAGGACACAAAAGAGGAGTCAGGAGGATCAATGTGTTTTTGAAAAAAATACTGATGTTCAAAGAAAACGACATTCCTAGAGGTACGGACACGACGAATTTGAGGATCATAACAAAGGAACCCTTTCTGGAAGGGCAGGAAAAAAAACAGGCCCTGACGTCCTTGATTTTTGCTAAAAAAACTGTACGTGGGACCCACAGATGATCCTAGACACTGATCAAGGACTTGATCTGTGTAGACACACAATATTTGCTCAGATTGGAAGAGGTTTGAACTCAATCTGCTGAAGATCCAAAAATCTGTACAGTCTTGATCAAAACTTGTACCAGTTTTGAGAAATCACGAGAACGATCAAAAAAGTACCTTACAGTGTCGAAAAAATTCTGAAAAAATCACCAAAATACTGAGAAGACTTGGGCGATCTTGACTGGAAGGATCCTTGATGATGCTGTGATGATCGCAGGTGGGCCACAGTTGATCTGAGCCTATCGCAAGAACAGAATGGATGCCGATCTCTTGAAAACAGATCCTTTATCTGTTTATTTTCTTCAAGAGAGAGATTTCTCTTTGATTGATTCCTTGAACGAATTTTAATGCTGAAGATCATAACCTTTCTCTGATGCCATGACAAACTCACGATTGAAAAGAGTTTTGAATACTCTTGAAACTATATTCTTCTGTCTTTTTCTTAAGATTATACATACATATATATATCTTTACATACCTTTAATCTAGGCTCTAAGAAAGGAAAACTCTCTAATTTACATCAATCAGGATTCTAAGTTAAGAAGGAAACTAATTACAGATAATTACAGCCATAGTATTCTAAGTAAAGAAGAGTCCTTCTGTCTCCCATTCAATCCCACGTGAGTTATAACAATGGGCTCTTTTCAGATGGGCTTTGGGCCTAGTTAACAGGAGGTTGGTATACGATGGCTCTTGACTGATAGGTCGTGTCGTAATTAATAATGTGGGATAATTTGTTGGTACAGGGATAGTTGTGTGGATTGACAGAGGCATGTGGCTTAATACATAATATCCTTACACTTGAATGCTCGAGTTGGTTATCCTATATTCAAGTTTGGGTTCTCTGTGTCTACATTCAGTTGTTTGGGATTGTGCAGTTCATGTGTGTTTAAAATTTTTTATCATTGTCCCAGAACTCACTGACAAAATCTTGGGTGTGGGCTGTATTTTTAACTTCTAACAAATTTCATGGGCATCTGTATTGGTATGATAAGGCTATAAGTGTTTTAGAGTTTTGTATAGGTAGCAGAGTAACTGAAGTGATCTCTCTCGCCATTACGCCTTTATAAAAAGATAAGTAATGCCATGCAACTAGAATGAAGTAAGGGAAAGGAAGCACATACCAAAAACCTTATGCCTCACTTTCTGCCCTAACCGAAATGCATATTGTGCATTTTCATATGCAAGAGCTTTTGCCGATGCAGCTAGAGACTCTGCCTGCAGTAAGAAAGTACTATTGATTCTATCAAAACATCAAGACTCCATAAAAACAGATTATTCTCAGAAGTAAAAAAATAAAAATAAAAGGTACCCCCATACTTTAAGAAACAATTTTTTGAATTTGAGAGCGAAGGAACAATGAAAATTTACCTCAAGCTTTGAAAGTTCATCACGCAGCTCAGCAGCTAAAGGATAGTTCTCACCCTCAATAGCTTTTTGCATGTCTGCACTGCAAAGGGAAGAGATAATCTAGCTTGTACCAAGTTATGCTTTAGTCCATGATCTACATAATGATGCTAAGATACTCTAAATATTATAAAATAAGGTTGCATGATTGTATCAGACTCCATACTGCTGGTAGGAAAACTTAACAATCATCGTCTTGTTATTTGGGTAGAAGAAGTAACAGTCATTCTATAGCCCCTATAGTAGTCCCATAACAACCCATATAACAGTCCCTGAATGCAGCCTTTTGACCCCTTAAAGATGCTACTATAATAGTCCATATCCAGTTGTTGAAATCTGTCCAAACACCCAATATTCGGTCCTCGAAATCAGCACCAGTACCCTATAGAACCTGCCATCCAATACATCCAACACAGCCTAATTCCAGCCCACATTTGACCTTCATATTATTCCAAATAAGCATAAAGGCAGTCCCTTAAATTACTCAAAACCCTGCCCAAATATACCAGCTGAATATACCCATATCCTGTGTCAGACTGTACCAAACCCGCCCCAATCAACTGTTCCGAAATCATAAATTATAAATCACTAAGATTTTTTTATTTTTTTTCCAAAAAGATTACAAAGTACATAACTATATGAAAATCTTAAAAACCTCACTTTGGATATTAAGTCATAATACATTGAAACATACGATAAACATGACACTTCTTTCTTCAGATCCTTCAAAGTGGCAAAAAGGTTGAATCATCTCACTCCTGTAAAGTGTAAAGTATACATTATAACAGATACACTCTCGTGCATTATCTCTTTTAATTTCTCAGTGTAAGTCCACAACTGGGTATAACTATTAACTGTACATTGTAATATATATATATATATATATTTTTCCTAATCTTTTGAAGACTGGCAACTTTTATTTATTGGAGAAATAACACTACATAGTAAACAAGGATCAAAACATCTCAACAATCCATCATAAATTCGCTCCATCTTTAGCTGGTCACCATCTGGGTTAGCATCTTGGAGAGGATGAGAGAACCCGAATTGGCCCTCATGCCCTCATGCACCTGATCCAAGAGGATGGAAGAAGGAAACTCACTGTTATGTTTTCTTCCATGATGTGAAAAATGAAGCCTGTGGATGATCCTTCAGAGTTTTCTTCCACTACAATTTTTATTTTCACTGCGTATTACATGTGAAGTCTGACAATGAAATAAAGTGGAGTGAAGTGAAATGAAAAGAATGAATAAAATATAAGTAAGTTATGATGATATTTTGTTTTTAGTTGTTTGGAATGGAATATTTTTGACTTTTTGTATGGGGAAATGTAGATTTTTTGTCTTTTAGTGAGTAAATGTAGTTGCTTTTTGACTTTTTTTGGAAAAGATGGAGGGAATTTTTGTAAAAAGTGTTTTTGATGGGATGTTTAACTTAACTTGACTTTATTAGTAAATTTACCAAACGGGCCCAGGGAAAAGTGAAGTACAAGAAGAGAAACTCTTAGTGATTCAAGGTAAGCAGTAAAGGATGGGAAAAAAGTTATTAGGAGAAGAGAATGTAAACAGCAGCTCCTTCAAACGCTCAAGCGTGAAGAAATCACTAGGGAGGAAAATTAATCCAGAGAAAACAGAGACAGAACTTAAAATAATAATAAAACAAACTTTTCCACTAAATGGCCATTGCAAAGATTAAAAAAAATTAATAATCCACAAAAGAAAATTTGATGATGCCACTAGTATATGCATTACAGCATTCATTTTTGAAATAAACCTTATCAATAATTAACAACCGAGGGAGGGAAAAATCAGAATCCCCTAAGTGTAGATCCGAAGTCCGAAGTTCCTCCAGTCTATGTTGGTAAATTAAAGTTAGGTAGTTTACAACAAAAAAAAAACACTCACCGCATGCATAAAATATTTATGGCCTTATCTTGTGCTTCACTCTTTGAAGAAGCTGGCCCCCTTTTAGCTTCTTGCTGTTTAATGACTTCTGCTTCAACCTTCCAAGAAGAGAACATAATAAGAAGACTTCTACTGGCCTTGTTACTCACTGTCCTCTTAAGAAACAAAAGTAGTACTATTTAAGCAACTAGAAATTGCATTGAGATTTCAAAAGCAGAACTTTTTATTGGAAGCCATGAACTTTATACATAAGAGAATGATGAGATATATATATCATAAGAACAAAAATGCAACAAGACCGGAACCAAAGGAAAGAAAAAACCTACAAAAAGCATCATACATTGAAGAAGTGAAAAAGAGTACCCAAGGAAGAACAAAAAGCAGCATATCCATGCTTCTTTTATTTTTCCTTTCTATCCTGAATATTACCTCAGTAAGCTTGTTCCTCAATTGTTGTGCTATTTCATACTGCTCCATATTCAGGGCACACTGCCATAATATAATTCGCAACAGCCCATATTAGAGAAGTAGAAACCACAGGCTAAATCAGAGAACTAAGTTTGCAATCAATTTAAAGCCACAGATCAAACAATCAAAGTTTATTTCTCTGAATAAGCAGAACAAATTCCAGTGTAGATAACCATACATCCTTACACAAAAAACCAAAATTGGCAAAAAGAAAAAGGAAAAAAAATGAGACAGTCAAGCAGCAGAGAGAGAACCTGTACTCGAGTCGCCAAGTCCAGCTGGAAGAAGAATAACAGGATGTCCTCATTAGCACTCTCGCTATGCTCTGAACTCGCATTCATCCCTTTTTCACTGCCATTAAACAGCCACCCAGCTCTAACCTTCCACCCCCTTCCCCTAGATTTGTTCAGAGGAGGCATCAGCAATCTCAGACCTTGTCTGTCTACCCCAGAATTCAGGTGGGTCTTACTCATAACCATCTTTAGATCACTTTTCCACCCCTCCATTACTCCATAACTCCCATTACTTGCAGGGGTCATCAAATTGCTAGCTACAATCCCTTGCATCATTTTTTTCTCAGCAGTATATGGTTCCCAGACAAAGTCACTATCATCAACTACTGTGTTCCTAACATCTGAAACACAACAAATGTTTACACATTCTATTTTTAGCAACTAACAAGTAATAGAAATGCAAGAGATTCTTCTGGTTGAAAATTCATTAAAAAAAACCCATAAAGATAAAGACATTTAACATTTATATCAAAACAAACAACACCTTCAAATGTAAGAGAATTGCAATTACATGTGCCAGCACCAGATAATTGATACATGAAAAATGAACAAATGAACATTGCCTTATCAGATTCAACTACCAGTAAATTGTTTAAATAATCAAATTTAAGGCCAAAACAAATGAACCCCAATAATTGGTAGATACCCACAGATGATCTGACTGATTGCAACCCCAATAATCTCCCAAATCCCAATTCTTTGATGGGTTGCTTGGGCGAATAGATAGATAGCAATCTGGGAGAGTGCAGGCCTCAGTCAAACATATTATTGGGCAGAGGACCCAAACATATTCCTCCTCTTGAGAAGGCAACGATTGATGTGCATAAAGGGGTAGTCAGATAAATAAGAAGGAATCAAGCTCCTTACATTTAGCAGCAGAGAATCAAGCCTCACACGAGCGAAACCCTTTTGGAGAAGCTGTCTTTTGGTTGTAATCGAGAGAGATTGATGAGAGGGAGGGACTAGGGAGTGTGGTGGGCTCTAATTTTAACTACCAAACGTTTCTGATATTGAAGAAAAATCTACACTTATTTCCAGCATTGTCCACAAGAGTGGTCCACAGATAAATGGCTTTTTTCCTTTTCTCAATTTCTGTCAGCCTTTGACCTAGTTGTTCTTGAATGGCCCACCCTGTGGATGCCTTTTTCTCCCCAAAGTTTGGTCATTTTGGTTGAATTATGTTTAACAAATGATGCAAATCTTTTTTTCGAAATGACAAAGGTTCAGCTGTATTGATTGTGTTTGACTTTCAAAATCATAGTTTTTTTTTTAAATTGTGGAGAGACCTTATAGAATGATTTAATAGGCCATTTAAAAAAAAAATTCTTCTATTTTCATTTTGGCCGATGAGGGGATCCCTAAAGTAATTGACCCAACCGGAATAAATTACCAGGTGCACCATGCACACATAATCCTATAACACACGTGCACCAAGTAAATTTGGGGGTGTTAAACGTGATGTGGGGAGTACACACATCTTATGCCAGCAAACCAAATTCACTGACAATCGAAGAATAGTCAACCGTCACTATTGTAATTCAAATCATAGGAAAGTTAAGATCTCATCTACGTTTATAACTTGTATACTTCACCTCAATTTTTTAATAATCCTTTATTCTTTAATAAAAGAAAAAAAATCCCTTATTGGTGATTTAACTATGAATTCCTATGTACTCAATTAAAAAAAAAAAAAGAACCCGCCTACCAGTTTTTTCCCCAAAAAGGACATTATTTACTAAATGTAGTTTGATTAATCACAGAGTGATAAAAGAAAAAAATTTGGCCAGTACCAATAAATGGGGTCAGTGATGAAATTTATAGGAGTAGCCAGCCACAGTAGTGTCCACATTAGCCAACAAACTAGTGGGGTCCTGCCAACCTGATTTCACCCAGGATTCGGATAGAGCTTGAGAAATTGTCGGCCTTGATGATGTTTGACTTTATTTTATTAATCTCAAGGGAAAGCTCAGTTGGCTTAGGACCACAATTTGCATCCGGAGGTTGTATGTTTGAAACTGCACTACCACACTAGGACTATAGGGGAGTTTATTCGGCTTTCCTTTAGGCCTGGAGGGATAAGTCTAGCCCAAAGGGCTTGGAACCCTCCGATAGCAAAAACAAAAAGAAAAAAATAAAAAAAAAATAAGAGAGAAAATGACTCTTTTTGGCTTGTATGTTCGCAGAGCTTGAGAATTTCAGTGGCAAACCTTTGCAAATTCTCCAAATGTTGTCAGCATGTTTCCAAAATACAAGAATACAACTCTAAAGTGATGTTTCAGAGCTATAGTTTTGAAACTAGTCAAAATTCCTATATCCTTCGACAATTTTTTACAAATTGCAAGGCTGTTCTAAAACTTGAGGAGAGCGGTCCAGAATCCAGATACGTGTGATATAATTAATCTAATCTAATCTCCTCTGCTGTTGGTTACCTTGTTATGGACATTAGGTGATTTTATATCTATATCTATATATATATATATATATATATATATATAAAGGTTAGGCCCTTTGGGACATTAGTTAGTTCCCGGCATGAGGAATGTGCCTGAGTATTTGAGTTTCAATTCCTTGTAAAGCAAAAACATTGCTTGATGCATCTTACTTTATTTAAGAATTGATGTTTGGACAAGTCTAAGCTTATACAGTAGTATCGTACCATTTATATCTTATGCTTTTAACTATTTCTATTCATTTGATGGTCTTAAATAGATTACCTATCAACAACTATGAAATTGGAATGGTCTATTAGAGTGTTGATCATAACGGTCATAGTTAGTCAAATTATGTATATTATCTATATAAATATGAATTTCTAAAACATAATCCTATGTTATGTATCTTTAAACAAGATATAGGTTGTTTACCAAAAAGGAAAAAAAAACAGAAACAAGATATAGGTTAATATTTAATTTTTGAATGACATCAAACTATCCAAGAATTGTATACTACTGAACAATGCACAAGTCTTATAGATAGCTTTTTTTAGAAAAAAAAACAGACCCATTTTATATGACTTCAAGAAAAAATCTTCATAAAAAATAATATTTAGTACTTTTAATTATTTTTAAAAAATTGTTCAAAAATAATATAAAATGTTTTTCAACCAAATTAACTTTACAATTAGACAGTACTTAAATGGAAATTTAGCTGAAGATGCCAAAAAAATATAGTTTGTAGATTAAAAAAATCTATATATGAGCTTAAACAAGCTTTAAGACAATGGTATATTAACTTTAATGATACCATTACCTCCTTCGGATTTAAGAAAAACATTGTAAATCAATGTATACACTTGGAGATTAGTGGGAACAAATTACATACCTGAAGATCAGTGGAAGCAAGTTCATTATTTCAGTCATTTATATATATATATATATATATATATGGGAACTGATCACACAGGCTGCAGCTAATTGTATTGCAAGCTGGAGGCGTGTGAGTCCAACGGATCCTGATGACGCTTATGACTAAGTTTGAATGGGAACAGTAACGAAATTTAGTTTTGGCCTGCGCTTATCTGTTCTCCATTTTATTTCCCCCCTCTTCTCATTTCCCCCTTTCATCTTCGGCAGACCCAGGCAGCGATCACAGCAAAAGATCGCTCTCCCTCTCAGCTCGATCTCTGTCTCGCGTCTCTCTCTCTCTCTCGCGACTGATCTTTCTGTCGCGTCGATCTCTCTTGAGCCACTCTCAGCTCGATCTCTCTATCGTGACTTCTCTCTCTCTCAGCTCAATCTCTCTCTCTCTCTCGCATCGTCTCTCCCGCTGGAGCTCTGCGTCGATCCATCACTCGAGACCGGACGTTGACCTCGCTGCAGTGTCTGCCTGGCGTCGTCTCCCCTGCTGCTCATGCTGAGGGGAAGGTCCGCTCAAACCCACTAGACACATGTGTTAGAAATTGCCTGCTAAAATTTTTTAGGGAAATAGAAAGCCCACCCAAATCGTTTCGGCTCCCCTCCATCCCAACCCAACCTCTCTTTCCCCTCCATCCCAATCTCTCTCTCCCTTCTCCAGCCTCTGTCTCCTGGCCGTCTGCCAAGCCCCAACTCCTATTGGAGGTCCACCAGCCTTGTTATCTCTCTCTCTCTCTCTCTCTCTCTCTCTCTCTCTATTCCACGACCCTCCGCCAAGCCTCTCTCTATTCCACGACCCTCCGCCAAGCCCCGATGCCATCCGCCAGCGCCCCGATCCTGATCTTACGTCTGCCACCCTCGCTTTCTCTTTCTCTCGTGACCATCCGCCAGGCCTCAACGCCGCCCACCAGCAGCCCAACCCCGATTTCACGGCAGGTGAGCCCTCTTCCCTTCACTCTCTCGTTTGAGTTCCTCTTCCTCCCCCTCTTTCTGTTTTTTTTTTTTTTAACCTTCAATGCACTAGGAGTTTATCTCCGATTCTATATGTATGTGTTATCCTATTTCTCGGTAGTTGTACCAGTCAAATTGCAACTACACCATGGAATAGATTCTATTCTGTTAATGTTCGATGTGGATGAGCCCTTTAGTGAGCAGTAAAAAAGAACCCCATTTGGATGCCCACCCCAATTTTTTCGCATGATCAATCTACTGGAGTGAAATGATGTGCCAAGTCTTTGAATCCATCAATTAATTATACTTGAAATTTCTATACTCAAAACTTAAGTCTTAGCTTACGATATGAAGTTTTTCCATTGAATTAGCAGCTAGAGCCTTTTATGTATTTTTTTTAAACAGTACAATTTCATCACCACCTATAGCGATGAACTATGTAATTTATAAGGCACCTTGTTCCTGCGTAAGCCACTGTTAGCATGGTGATGAGACTGCATCCTTGACTAAAGCATGGATTTGGGTTTGAGCCTGTTACCCTAGCAACATCAAGGGGATATGGTGAGAATGAACTTGCAAATTTTAGTTCAATTTATGAAGAGGAAACAAACAGGATCTGTAATGAGCATCTTACAATTAAGTCTATCCTCCTACTTCAGTTAGCATTTGCTTGCCATCTTTTTTGTTGGTTTATTTGCCTTTTCAGTCATCTTCCCCGATCTACATATATGTCAACTACATGCAACTTAAGTTATCTAACACTCTCCTCTGTCTTGTGTCTCTTGTTGTTAGATTTGTTCAGTTTTTTTCTTTTCTCCCCTTTTAAAGTGAATGCTCTTTGAGACCTACCATTTACCAATGGAAAAAGGTTATTTGAAACCAAAGCAGATCCAAATAAATAATCTAGCTGTTCATCATGCCAAGTTCATTCCTAAGATTGTTTGGAACTTGGCTGCCCAGAACTCCGGTTATGTGCAACTTTGGTTACATGTAATTGGTTATGGCAGTGGAAAAACAATTTTGACCTTTTGAGTTATGCATGAACGGTTCATTAATGCATTTACCATTGTGGGAAATCTCAACTTGGAATCAATTTTGATGTTGTTTAAATCTACATTAGCTGCACCATCAACTACATTGAACTGTTTCTTCTATATTTTTTTGCAGACATGATACTAACCAGGACAAGCAGCTTAACCGCGAGGAATTTGTAGAATTTATTCAGAAGTTGATAGCTGAAACACTTATTGTGGTAAGTCGGAACAAGATTGTTGCTATGGTTGTAGCACCCATGATTGCACTAATGACAGAGGGCATGCCCGATGTTGGTAAGGTGGTTCAGAGGATTCCAAATTATATTTAGGCTCCCATCATTACTTTGGGAGTTGTCTTGCTCCAGAACTTTGGCGAGGTGGAGTAGCCAGCCAGCTAGCGTTCATTCAGTAACCTTTCTTGTAAAAAGAGATTGTCATCCTCTATTCTATTTGTAAACATGTAATAAGTGTGTGCATGTTGATTTGTTGTGTTGTCCATGACGGTCTCTGATAACAAATATTCCAGTTGAAATGAAATGGGTTCATTTTGAAATTAATTTGATGCATTTGGAACAGGGGTTGAATGTGTTTGGATATTTAAGTGAACAGGGGTTTTCATACTAACTACAGTTAAGAGAAAACTTGTATCTATCTCCAACTTAAAGAAGAGTTGAAACCAGCATCACGGCCATGATATACACTCAAATAGTTAGATTGATGTCTTAATACTAAGAGTTTACTGGCCTGAGGTGTTAGCTGGGTGTATCTTCTTAGAGCATCATAATTCATAAATAATCACACTACCTACAGCTATCAACATTCAGCACCATATCCATCACCTGTGCTCGGATGATTAAACAAAAATGGAGGTTATAGTTTAGTCTAGAAAAAACTGAGACGCATTTGTTTTCTGTCTTTAAGTAGAAAACTGGGCTTTGTGAGGCTATGCAATTACCATGATGTCCAACAAATTGTATAGATGAATCCACATGCATACTTGTCCAATAGCATAGCCATTCTGAATGCATTGTCAAACATCTTGCCTCCATCAACCAATTATAATCACTTACATTACAAACATGGCACAACCTGAAACACAGAAACATGCCACAACCTGAAACCTCTCCTTTGCCGCAACCGCTAACACCAAGATGCTAAGAGGTGCAACTAGAAGCACATTCATCTGCTAGTTTTATAGTGCCAAACATATTTGAGCATGGATTCATGAAAAAAAAAAGTCTAGTAAAAAAAAAAATTACAATCAGGATTACAAGTGTAATTTACTTCAACTCAGTTAATGTGCAGCTTTTCCACTCAACACATTCGCTACAAAAGTAGAATAATCACAATCAGAATTGCATGGCCATTTTCACATAACTTTAAGTTTCTATACTTTCTCTTAAAAATTGAATTTATTGCTTTATCACTTGAAGTGATGCTTTTATTTCTTCATTCCAAACAGCATTTTGTCCTCATTCTGAATTTGCATCATATATATATCTTGATGGAATTCCATCCATCCAAATGAATTGACCACAGCCTCCTTTTTCTTTCATAAAAATCCACTGCAAACAGAAGATGAATAACATGAGCAAAAGCAAGAAGATGAATCATGATAATGAAAGGTCAACAACGAAAATTATGAAATCAAGGTACACTAAGAATTAATAAACTAACGAAAATAGGTCTAATCATAAAGGTGGGATGGAATGAAAATTATGAAATCCATGCTTTAGTCAAGGATGCAGTCTCATCACCATGCTAACAGTGGCTTACGCAGGAACAAGGTGCCTTATAAATTACATAGTTCATCGCTATAGGTGGTGATGAAATTGTACTGTTTAAAAAAAATACATAAAAGGCTCTAGCTGCTAATTCAATGGAAAAACTTCATATCGTAAGCTAAGACTTAAGTTTTGAGTATAGAAATTTCAAGTATAATTAATTGATGGATTCAAAGACTTGGCACATCATTTCACTCCAGTAGATTGATCATGCGAAAAAATTGGGGTGGGCATCCAAATGGGGTTCTTTTTTACTGCTCACTAAAGGGCTCTAAATCCATATTCACCAACAAGTCATTTCAACAACACAGCTCATCCACATCGAACATTAACAGAATAGAATCTATTCCATGGTGTAGTTGCAATTTGACTGGTACAACTACCGAGAAATAGGATAACACATACATATAGAATCGGAGATAAACTCCTAGTGCATTGAAGGTTAAAAAAAAAAACAGAGAGAGGGGGAGGAAGAGGAACTCAGATGAGAGAGTGAAGGGAAAAGGGCTCACCTGCCGTGAAATCGGGGTTGGGCTGCTGGTGGGCGGCGTTGAGGCCTGGCGGATGGTCACGAGAGAAAGAGAAAGCGAGGGTGGCAGACGTAAGATCAGGATCGGGGCGCTGGCGGATGGCATCGGGGCTTGGCGGAGGGTCGTGGAATAGAGAGAGAGAGATAACAAGGCTGGTGGACCTCCAATCGGAGATGGAAGGGAGAGAGAGATTGGGATGGAGGGGAAAGAGAGGTTGGGTTGGGATGGAGGGGAGCCGAAACGATTTGGGTGGGCTTTCTATTTCCCTAAAAAATTTTAGCAGGCAATTTCTAACACATGTGTCTAGTGGGTTTGAGTGGACCTTCCCCTCAGCATGAGCAGCAGGGGAGACGACGCCAGGCAGACACTGCAACGAGGTCAACGTCCGGTCTCGAGTGATGGATCGACGCAGAGCTCCAGCGGGAGAGACGATGCGAGAGAGAGAGAGATTGAGCTGAGAGAGAGAGAAGTCGCGATCGAGAGATCGAGCTGAGTCGCTCAGGAGAGATCGACGCGACAGAAAGATCAGTCGCGAGAGAGAGATCGACGCGAGACGGAGATCGAGCTGAGAGGGAGAGCGATCTTTTGCTGTGATCGCTGCCTGGGTCTGCCGAAGATGAAAGGGGGAAATGAGAAGAGGGGGGAAATAAAATGGAGAACAGATAAGCGCGGGCCAAAACTAAATTTCGTTACTGTTCTCATTCAAACTTAGTCATAGCGTCATCAGGATCCGTTGGGCTCACACGCCTCCAGCTTGTAATACAATTAGCTGCAGCCTGTGTGATCAGTGCCCTATATATATAACATTCTACTTGCTAATAGTGATCAAAGCCTATTACATGAAACAAAAGAATACTTCATAGAGAACTTCGAAATGAAAGATATAGGCGAGGGCGAAGCATCCTTTGAACTTTGAATCAAGATTTTTAGAGACAGATCTCGAGGACTAATAGGACTTTCACAGAAAGTCCATATCAATAGAGTTCTCGAAATATTCAACATGGAAAATTGTTTTAGAGGAAAAGCATCTATATACAAAGGAGATCAATTCTCTTTGGTAAAATGCACTAGAAATGACATCGAGATAAAACAGATGCCAGAATTCCATATGCATCCGCAGTAGGAAGTCTTTTATATGCAGAAACTTGTATAGGTCCAGACATCAGTTTTATATGTAGCAAAAGATCTAAGAAAAATGCATATGTATTAGTATACACACAAATTAATCACAATACTGTTTTTGTTTTTTTTCTTGCCCAACTACAGGGAGGAGCCAGGAAAACTTTCATTTTTGGGAGGGCTACATTTACAAAAAATTAAAGGATTCATCGAGAAATAAGGAGGGATTTCAAAATTCTTGATGCGGCTGGAATGGGTCCAAAAGGTTCTTGGCGAAGCTTCTTCACCAGCGAGCTTTATATCATTTTGAAGTAAAAAAATCGGAGTCCAAATCGTGGTATTCTCTCGCACAAAGGCATGTCTTACAGGGGCATAATATAGGTGCATAATACAACAGATCGCATGTCTTACCACTTAATTTTCCTCTTCATCATTTCAAAGGAAACTATAATACCCAAGGGTTCTTTTGTGCAATGAGAGAAATCCACAACAAAGAGGAAATTTATATTTTACTTTTGTGCAACCCTTTCTTTCATCATTTGGTGGGGGACACATTTTTCTCGTGAAAAATTAAAAAAAAATGAACTAATTTTATTTATAAAGGGGATGATCATTTTTTTTTAATGTGAGAGGTAGGAACGAAGGATCACTCAACCTCCCTCTCCCTCTCTCTCTTGGAAACGAAACCGAAGTTGAAAAATTACTATCCTCTCTTTGCACAAACAAGCCCAAATATTTTTAGCACTGAGATCTTAGTATTTTACCCTCCTCCATTCACACTCCTTTATGTGTGTTTGTGTGTGTGTGTGTGTGTCGGTGACATGCATAATAGGTGTCATGTCCTCAAAATAAGAATTGAGGAAAAACGTGAAAAATTAAATCAAATTCAAATTTCTTGTGTTTAATACAATACAAGCTTCCAAAAGTGGACCCACATAAAATTTCAACCTGTGGTGAGTCAAAATAAATTTCATTAAATGCAGCGGAAGCTTTATTCAATTGGTATTCAAGGTTCATAATTGAGATCCAACCCAAAACCACATAAAACAATAATAACTAAAGTTGTAGAATAAATTAAATAATTTCTAGAAGAGGTCTCAACACTACAAGAAAGTTCATTTAAATAATTCTAAGATGACGTTCTCTCTTGTGCTGGCTCAGACGGCTCCAAAGCCATCTCCGGCATCCCACTCGAGTTCGTCAGTTGGCTCAAACATTTGAAACGTTTGATCCTCCTTAGTTTCCTCTATAAAGTAGGGCTCGGTACCTATGCACAAAATATTACAAAGTAAATAACAAAAACATAACCATAATTCAAAATTAAATACGATAACAAGATGAATATAGACAAGTGAGATCATATAGAAGTAATGACAATGATAATGACAAGAAAGAACGTATACATAATTCAAATAAAGCAAAAGGAGCAGTATAATTCACACGAAGACAAGTGTCCCCATTGTGGGTGGTCAGCCATAAATAAATTGGGAGAGCCCGTCCATAACGTCGGTGGTCATAAACCGATCAAATTAAAAACCAAGATAACCTATTCACATTCAAAGAGGATTATAATTGATCTGGTTACCTCGGTAATCAAACGTCCATATATCGATCTACAGTCGTCCATAAATGACCCACCTAAACATAAACATATAAGCATAATAGACCCGAATAATAATGCTTCGACACAAGAGTCCTAAGTCAAAATGAAGTGCTGACCATTCCACATTCCATATCATAATCAAATCGTCATACGTAATTTGCCAAGCCACTTCATAGTCCATAACACATAATAGGGTATGCATCTAAGGGAATACATAACCTAAACCAAGATATGCATGCGAATATCAAGACATACATACGAATCAATCATAAGGTTATACGTATATTCATATACCCGTCAACATACAATAATAACGCTAGTAAACTAGGGACGTTACCTCTCCCGCAATTCATAGTGCATAGATCTAATGAAGGATTTCCAATAGAGATGTATTGGCCCTTTCTAGCTAGAGTTCATTAAAATCATAACAGGTGTTTGAATCATACGTCCATAAGATACCGTATGCCCAAAGATGGTCCTTATGTCAAGTCCAGGTAGATAATTTAAGGTTATTAAATCCTTATGAAGTCCCATACTCGATGCCATAAATACCCAAACGGTACAGAGCCAAAACATTGGAAAAGAAACCATAAATGACCCAAGTACACTGAATGTTCGAACGTTCAGGGTCTCGGGTTTTTGGCTCAGACGTGATGGGTTTCAAACGTTTGAACATTCATGTGGCATGTTCGAACGTTCGATACCTCGGGATTTTGGCTCGAAGGAGAGGAAAAGTCAAACGTTTGAACGATCATGAGGCACGTTCGAACGTTTGATGTTTTTGCCCCTTTGGCCCAGACGGGTCTGAACTTGAACGTTCAATGACAACGTTCGAATGTTTGATGTTCAGTTCGTTGGTTAGTTCGTCAAATCACAGAAATTTGTAGTTTTTCCCCATTTTCATTCATTTTCCTCCCTTTACCAAAAGAGAGTTCCAATCCAGCCATAATCCATACAAATCACATTCCATTAAAAAAATGGTGGAATCTACATTTTCATTACCCAAATACCGATAACCCAAATATCCATTTCAAATCCCTAATCTACCATTATCATTTAGAAAAGGGCAATTAAGCAAATCTATATGCATTAGATATGAATCAAAGATCAAAACACATATTTAATATCAAATCATGATAATGTACTGGTCTTTCACCGGGGTTGAAGAAAAGTGCAAAGATCCTAATCAATATCCAAACCGAGATTACCGGGGACGGTCGATCACAATCCTAACACCAATCTAGCATAGAAGATGAAATAAGGATGTTCAGATGAACATATCTATGATATTCCAACCCAAAACCTAATATTGGAAAGATTAAAAATATAATCTAAAAGTACAGATCTACTCTCAATGGTTTGAGGAGATGATTACCTGTGATAAGAAAGTTGAACCAAGAATGATGGCTAGATCCTAAAGTTGCAATGGCTTGGGAAGTTGAAAGAGGAAGAAGATGAAAAGGAACGAGAGAAGTTGTAGAGATAATTGGGGAGAGATAAGGACGTGCATTCGTAATAAAATGAATTAGGTTAAGAGAATATCCTTTGGGCTTAAGTTATTGGGTCAAACTTGGGTTAGGTCATCTGCCCATTAACCCAACTCACTAAACCACGCATCTAATCTAACGTGTGCCCCACTTAAATAATTAAAATATATTTAATTAAAATAATAATAAAATTCGAATTAAAATATAATAATTAAATATTAATGGGACGGGATATTACAACAGGTGAGTAGAAGAGCCGTGCTACAATTATTAGAAGTTACATCCAAGCCTGCCCGTCAGGCATATTTCGCGCATATAACCCTTTGTTGTTTTGCCACAAAGGTGGGCCTCATGACGTGTCATTCCAACGTGCCTCTGTCCACTTGCATCCCTCTAAAACCCGTGTATTTGGTGAGTTTCTGTTCTATTAAAGGCGGTCACTCAGGTGCAAAGATCATTCAAATCTCAGTGTTGCTAGTGCAATTAAAAAATCTCCAAGTATCCCTTTTTACTCAGCTCATGAGCCCATGTGTTCCGCAGTTGAAATGGAAAAAGAAAATTCCACGCTGCAGTTAAAAGCAAGCAGTCCTTTTTGGCACGAGGCCCACACGAGCTGGGCGTGGGACACATCTCATGGCCACGTACAAATGAGCAAGGGTATCCAATGCCAACCCATTATAATCTATGAAAGTACTTTCCTAATTTAAGTAAGAGAACAAGCCAATTGTCAGAAACTCCATACAGACCTAGTTGGTCAGTCCACATACAGTACTTGCATTTATTAATAATAATAAGTACATACATAATAATAAGGATCAAAATAGAGATAGATATTAGGACTGTTTTATATGATGAGAGTATTCTACAAGAATACCTATATATATAACTCTGATGGGTAGCTCAGTTGGCTTAGGACTACGGTTTGCACCCGGAGGTTGTGGGTTCGAAACTGTTCTACCACACTAAGGTCACAGGGGGATTTTACCCGGCTTTCTCTCCTGGGCCCGTAGGAATTATTCTGGCCCAAAGGGCTGGGAACCCTACGTTATCAAAAGAAAAAAAATAAATATATATATATATATATATAAATAAATATATAGACACACACAATAACTTTTAATCTTGAACTTCTCAAACAAAATTATATTATCCCCGTACTCGAGTCCAAATCTTGCTTTTTGCATATATTTTTTTATTATTAAATCCAAAATTATACAACATATTGTTTATTTTATGATTGATTGATACTAAAAGAATGGACTGACTGGCTGTAATATAATTAGAAGAACTTGCAATTCACCACGTTCGGTTAACGTACCTTCTTTTGCCTCCGATGGCGACACACTCATTCATGCGCTACATGACAAATGAACTGATAAGACCAAACAGCTCTCCCTTCTCTCTCTCTCTCCCATGCCAACCACAACCATCTCTTCTCCCTTTTTCTTCTCTATATCCCCACTTTGTCTGATTAATACCATTGTTATCACTCTCTTTCTCTATTGAGACACCTCCCCACCTCCAATTCCCATGTTTACCTGCCTTGCAGAATGCTGTCCTTCTACAGATTCATCATCTCCTTTGTTGGACTCTCCAAGTTGGTTCCTCTAACAAAAGAAAATTAAACTCATGTTATGTTATATCATTTCGTCGAACAGATAGCATGTAAGATGATTTGATTGGGTTTTTCTTTCTTATTTCAGGTGCTTTGGAGCGTTGCAGAAGTGGAGGGTACATACGGATGATGAAAACGAGGACGATAGCCCCATATTGGCTTCGATCGAGTGCTACGCATGCACGCAGGCAGGCGTGCCTTCGTTCCACTCCACCAGCTGCGACCGCGCGCACGCGCCCGAGTGGGAGGCGTGCGCAGGCTCGTCGCTGATCCCGATCCAGGCGCGCCCTGGCTGCGACAAGGCTAGCACCGGCCGGGCCGCACCGTCGAGGAGCCGGCGGTACCCGTCCTGGATCTTCGGGCGCGTGCTCGACCCGCGCAGCAATCGCGTGCAGAGGTGGAATCGCGCGTTCCTGCTCGCGCGAGGAGTGTCTCTCGCCATCGACCCGCTCTTCTTCTATGCGCTCTCGATTGGGATAGACGGCACGCCCTGCATCTACATGAATGGGACCCTCGCGGCGATCGTCACCGCTCTTCGCACGTGCGCCGATGCTGTGCACCTGTGCCATGTGTGGCTGCAGTTAAGGCTCGCGTACGTGTCGCGGGAGTCGCTCGTGGTGGGTTGCGGGAAGCTCGTGTGGGACGCGCGTGCGATTGCATCGCACTACGTGCGGTCCGTCAAGGGCTTCTGGTTCGACGCCTTCGTCATACTGCCTGTGCCGCAGGTTAGTAATTAGTAACAACATCAACCCTTAAGATTGGGACAATCTGGTGTTAAGTTTTTTTTTTCTCAGTGGTCTGTGACTGATCAGAACCGTTGGATCACATGGGGCCAACCAACTCTAGATTGTCACAAATTTTCACCGTTAAGATGAAGGGTCCTCAGTCCCTAATCCTTACATTGCTGCCTGACGATCAGCTTTTTTAGACAATTAAGGACCTAGCTATGTTTTCCAAACCTGACAATCTGGTAATGTTGTCGGGTCCACAAACTCACAGCCATAAATGAGGTTGGGTGCGCCTGTTATAGGATCAAGAATAGAGAAAAGAAAAATGAAAGGCAGCTTTGGCCCACCAAAGATCAGAACCATCCGGACGTCAAAAGATAAAACTAGTGAATGGGCCATGGGAATCTTCTGGATTTGGTCAATTGGTGATTTGGATGAGAAGGTTGGATTTTGATTGGATGCCTAATTTGAAGGCAGCAGTGTCATGTGGACCAGCCAAGGAAGGTTTCTCGATTAGGTTGATATAGATGATTGTTATAATGACTGAGGAGAAATTGGTGTTGTGTGCACGCCTACTAGGTCATGAACCTCACTAACCTACATAGTAGCATAAAACGTACCCACTTGATTGACTGGCTAGGACAGGCACTGGGTGAAGTGGGTGAGTTTTACCCAGTTTTTAGACTCGTTGGAGTTAGGGACCTTGGTGTGGAATTAGCTCAGCTGAATTAAAATGAGTCATGTGGTTTTGATCTATTTGATGAGTGGACATTACCTAAATAGCATGTATCTCATTTTATGGATGCTAGTAGGGCCATTTGATTATCTTGCTGTCCATTTTGTTCCTAATCTTTTGACTGTGGACTGCTAAATTAAGAAATTGTTTATATTACTGCCACATTCATAAGAATTATGATCTTAATCCGTAGTACTAAGTACAACCCATAGATAAAATAAGGTTAAGGTGACGACAAATTACACTCAATGATTCGAGTATCATTCGTAGGCCCTATGATATGACTGAGTAGAAGATACTACTTGATTTCAATTTATATAACAATATTTATAATTGGGTTATGTATTAGGGCAAAATTGGACCATATGCCCAATTTTTTTTATTAAATTGGGTACTTCACAGATTCGGTTGCCATCTCTAACTTAATCTTTCCCGTATAAAGACTGGTAGGACTCTGATAGTTAGCTCAATGGTGAGCCCCATGCGGCTACAGAGATAATCTTTTGGGCTATAATGGATGGCTAGCCAAGCATGCCCATGCTAAGCCCGGGTCTAGAAAAAAAACACACATTTAATTTGTGGCTATTTTATGAGATATTAATTAATGAAAAATAAAAAAAAATATGAAAATAAATGTGAAACAAAAAAAATATATACCATTTACTATGGTTCGAAGCATGGCCGAGCCGGACATTTATACAAAGTAAATATTAATTTTTATATAAATGAGTATGAAACTTCAAGTCTTATGTAAATTAACATCAATGTTTATGTATTTATTTTAGTAATTTCAACTTTATTTCAAGTTGAAAACCCTAAAAAACTAATAAAGTCTCTTTTAATTTATATAAGCAAATTTAAAAATAAATGATTAGGATGAGCATGTGAGCCAGCTCGTGGGTGGCACTGATTGGCCTAATTGAGATACGGTATAGCACGGCACGGCTGGTCCGATCTGAAATTGAGCCATGCTTCTTTAATAAAAGTTCAAATCTTATCTTTATTTGAGAATGAATCTCTTTATCTATTTTTTAGAAAGAAGATTATTAAAATCGAAATCAAACAATCAATTGCAAAATTGCATGTGGCCCCGTCTTTAGGAATTAGAATATGAGGCCCACTTTAAAAAAAATTATTGTCTGTGGAGCCCATATGTATAAATCACTATCAAAGATCTACTTTTAAAAATCGCAAACATTAATGATTTTCTAACCATAATAGATATATAAAAATTCTAAATCCACTTACAGAAGACTCATTTTAATTTAGTTGGATAAAGTTATTGAGCAAGGTGGATTTTTACATCCGTACTCTTTAATTACTTATCCATAATAGACATATATTAAAATTTGAATTCATAAAAAGAAATTTAACAAAAGTGGACTCTGAAAATTGACTGATAGAGCTTATCTCTTAAAATTAATTTGAAATATAATTTTTTAAATTAATTTGATATTAGAGTCCAATTTCTGAATCGATTCTAAAATTAGATTCTAATTTCAAAATCAATGCCCTACGTGAATAATGTATACTAATTGAAATTGTTTTTAGTTGATGATAAGACGTACACATTTGAATAGTTTGCTCAATAATGCGGTTTATGGGGAGCAAGGGTGACAGACATCTGACATCTGACAGGCATAATGCTGTTTTATCTGAAAAGATCATAATCTACGGCATACCTTTGTCTGCTTGCTGTGTTGAATAGGAGTCCGGATCCTCTCTTGGTGTAACGCACGGCCAAAATTCCATTCTAAAAGGCCACGTTTGATGTGGCGTCACGTGGGCTGCTCTGCTCATTTTTGGGCTAAGGAAAACAATCATACAATGGGATCCATTCAATTTAATCAAAATTGAAGGGTGTATGATTAGAGGAAATAACATTCATCTTGAACAGTTTGATCAGACAGGTAGAAGTAAGATGACCATGCCTCCAAGGTCATTTGTTAAAAATGCCAATGATCTAAATCTGATAATTTTGAAAATATTTTAGAATCTACTTTGATTAACTTTAATTGGAATTTGGATGGCTAGAACACTGGATGACAGTGGGTGCTATATTCACTGGTGGGGGTGTGGCTGTTCCACTTTCACAACTCTTGCATTCACCTTTTGCAATACCAACAAGCAACAACCGACAGGATGCCAGGTGACCGAAAGTCATTAAATTGCCGCAATCATAGTGAGAGATGGAAGCAACAGATGATGTTGGCTTCTCAAACGACACTAAGCAAGCTACAACAAAACCGTTGATGGATGCCTGGCAAACGGAGCATCATCCTTTTTTAATGAAGAAAAAAAAAGAAGTTCTATCCTTTCTAAAGTTTCCTGGCTTAGCTTAGTGTTAGTGTGAGAAGGGCATTTCTCACCTTAATGAAGAATCATCCACTGAAAATGGAACCGGGTTTCCCCTTTTTTATACCTATTTTCCGATTAAATGTAACATTAGGATGAATGTCAAATTGGAGTGAGTGACAATTCAATGAAAACAGCGGCGGAAGAGGCACCAACTATGAGGGGGGTAGATGAGTCATACTCATAGGTGGCAAGATTTTCAAGAGGGAACAAATCCCAGTTTTAAAATAAGGAACTTTTTTGTTGCCCACATGGTCATTGGAAAGAGAGATAGGCAAGGCTACATGTGGATTAGGTGTAGCCCAAAAATGGTTCCAATCAAATCATCCTAGTCGTTGATTATAGGGCTTTGAAGTTTTAACTTATGATACCATACTCATACTTTCTTAGCGCATCTGTGGCGGACCAGTATGATACGATACTTGTATCGTGCTCAATTTTCCATCAATGCTACAGTTGCTACTAGGATACAAGTTTATCTTATCCTAATCATCAAGTCCATTATTTCATATAATTCTATTAATTCTCTTGCGTTCTAACGTAAATAGAAGTTACAAGGGAATGAAAACAATGATAATTTCATTAAATCGTAAATACTCTAAAGAAAAAAATTAGGACCGTCGTATCTGTATTTATGTCCTAGATTCTAAATAGTGTAGTCAATACCCTGATCCCCATATCTTTGTCCATGGCAATATTTGCATCTTTGTCCATGGCAATATTTGTATCTGGGCATCATTGGTTTCAACCATGAGATGATGATGATGATTGCTGCCAATCAAAAGGACAATGGGCAGTTATTCCATCACTTAAATTGAGTCAGCTCCACTTGTGTGTTTTTTGGTCAGTAAATTGTTAACAGCCAGTGCACATGGCTAGAATCTGAAACAATTTGATCAATTTAAAGTGATTGACCATCTATTCATTCACACCCTTTGAGCAAGACTTATGTCTTTTGGTCCTCATATTGCAAGGGGGGTATCCTGAACAATTTAAGCTATCTCAACGATCAACAAATCAATGGGTAATCTCAAATCTAGAACAAAATAATTCATCAATGAGATATCTTTGAAATGCATATTTTGCTATTATTAATAAAATTCAAAAATTCTCATTTATCTTACTGTATTTTATTTTTCTAATCTATGCAGACAGTATTTTGGTTGGTTGTGCCAAAGTTGATTAAACAAGACGAGATCAAGGTGATAATGACAATTCTTTTGCTGATCTTCTTGTTCCAATTCCTCCCAAAAGTCTACCATAGTATCTGCTTGATGAGAAGAATGCAGAAGGTCACAGGTTATATTTTCGGTACTATCTGGTGGGGCTTTGCCCTGAATCTCATCGCGTATTTTATTGCCTCTCATGTAAGTATGAATCTTAAGACATGTTACTACTACATCCAATCCTGTGTGTGTGTGTGTGGCTCTATTTATATCTAAATCTAAATCTATCTATCTGTCTTTCTATTAATGTGTGTTTGTGTATAGAGAGTCCAGACTATTTTAGTACTATAACATCTTAGTGAACCTTTTTCATGGTATTGAGTATCGAGCTCTGTACACAGATGATATCGTATGGGGAACTAGATCATTGTTTATGGTGCCTTGTTTGTGTTTGTCAGCTTGAGGAATCTATACTTTTGATAAGAAATAGACTGGTGTCCATTGTATATGGTGCCTTCTTTAGTTCTTTAGCTTTGATTTTTGTTTTTCAGGTTGCCGGGGGTTGTTGGTATATTCTAGCAATTCAACGCGTGGCATCGTGCATTCGTAAACAGTGTGAGATGCACAATACTTGCAATCTTGTGTCTTTATCCTGCAGAAAGGGGGTTTGTTATGGACTTCCTTTACTATTACACATGGGTGAACACTCTTGTGACAATAATGTGACCGCTACCAACAAAATTCCAGTATGTTTAGACAGCAGTGGGTCATTTCCTTATGGGATCTACCAGGTGGCTCTCCCTGTTGTTTCCAGCGACTCTCTCGTGGTTAAAATCCTCTATCCCATCTTTTGGGGCTTAATGACACTCAGGTGAATAACATAATACCAGATATATTCTAGTACCATTTATTGTAGATTTTGAAGTTTGGGTGATCGCTACCTTGATTTGAACATTTGAGTGCTGTTGTGAAGCATTTATATATATATATATATATATATATATATATATATATATAGGCTTGGGAGAAAGGCATGCTTTACTTGTCATGTGTGTGTTGCTTTTTCTCAAAGCATAATGTCTTCAATTGCAATAATATTATATAATACCTAGGATATTTAAACAGTGAGCAATAGAAATATACTTCTGAAAATCATTTACAGATTGCTTTTTTTTAATGTTCTAAGAATATCGTAAATTAATACTAGCAACAGTAATTGGAATTTTATAGAGAAGTAAGACTAATTTTACCTTTTCATCATAGCACTTTTGGCAACGAACTTGAGCCCACCAGCCATTGGCAAGAAGTAATATTCAGTATAGTTTGCGTTCTCAGTGGTCTATTACTCTTCACTCTGCTGATAGGAAATATACAGGTAATTCCATGCTTATAAACTTTTATTCTCATTTTATTTTAAACCTAATGAGGGTAAAAGATCAGTGTCATTGTCCTTCATTTAATCACAATGATTTGATATTTCTGCAGGTGTTTTTGAGTGCAGTCATGGCAAAAAAGAGAAAGATGCAACTGAGATGTCGAGACATGGAATGGTGGATGAAGCGGAGACAATTGCCCTCGCGTTTGAGACAAAGAGTCCGTCGCTATGAACGGCAAAGGTGGGCTGCAATGGGAGGAGAGGATGAAATGGAGATGATCAATGACCTACCACAAGGACTCAGACGTGACATCAAGCGTTTTCTCTGCATAGATCTTATAAAACAGGTAATGGCATACAACAACAGATAATAACCAAGCAAGTTGAAACCCTTACAAGTTGATAATTGATCAATCAACTCATCAAAAAAAGGAAAAAAGGAATTGGGATGTGTCATTTGCTTCGGTAGATTAGCAAGGAAAATGCAAACTTGAGTGAATTGACAATGAATGAAGGGACAAAGGTTTTAAGTTTTTCTTATTGTATTCCCAGGATGAAGAGCTGGGCGGGTTGAAAATCGAAATGAACGAATTGAGTGTTAGGCTGTTAGCTGTTTTAGGCTGGAGTTTCCTTTATTTTAATAGTCACATTCATGTTTTCTTATTTTGTCTATAGTTTAGTTAAATTAAGATCTATTTTTGATATTTTCTTTGCAGGTGCCTCTGTTCCAAAACATGGATGATTTAATTCTTGACAATATCTGTGATAGAGTTAGACCCCTTGTTTTCTCTAAGGATGAAAAGGTATGGAAAGATTGCTAATGTAGTTGTCTATCTAATATGAGAAGCTAAGAATAGTTTCTCGTTCTTCACCTTCCAATAAGGATGAGCCACTCCACTCATGTTTCTTGGCATTTAAATGACCAAGATTCATGTTATATTTGGTTAGTTGAAGTACCAGAAGATCAGTTTTATACATTTTAATACACTAGCACTTGATATAGTGTAAAATGAACAAAGACAATGTTTGAATTTGAAATTTAATTTCTAGCAGATAATTAGAGAAGGAGATCCAGTTCAACGCATGGTGTTTATCATTCGTGGACAGTTAAAGAGCAGCCAGACCCTCAGCAAAGGCATGGTGGCAACGTGCATATTGGGCCCTGGAAATTTCCTAGGGGACGAGCTCTTTTCTTGGTGCCTTCGCCGCCCATTCATGGACCGTCTCCCTGCTTCGTCTGCCACCTTCATTTGTGTAGAAGCAACAGAGGCCTTTGGCCTAGATGCACAGCATCTTCGTTACATCACTGACCATTTCCGGTATAAATTTGCTAATGAAAGACTGAAGCGAACGGCGAGATATTACTCATCGCACTGGCGAACATGGGCAGCCATCAACATACAGTTGGCTTGGCGCCATTCCAAATTAAGGACCCAGTGCCCTGTGGTTCAGCCATTCGAAAATGGTGACAGTGAGCGCCGCCTTTGGCATTATGCTGCCATGTTTATGTCACTCCGGCCGCATGATCACCTGGAATGAAAGCATGGGCTTAAATGCTTGAGAGGTATGAAAACTCAAGTAACTTTGTCTGTTCTTTTCCTAGCAGGAAGTTCACAACATGGCGCAAAGTTTGGAGAGCCAATCTGGAGTGTTGGGTTGGAGGTTCAGATAGATGATTATTCATCAGAACGTTGGTGCTGGAATACATTTTTCAGCAGAGAATAAATTTTTGTTCTTGGACTAATCCAATAAATTGTTATATATCCTATATAGATTAGAACTTTTTCCAATAAAATTCATTGGTTGGTTTCTAGCCACAATCAGGATAAAATATAAGGAAATGTTGTATTGAATCTCATAGCCTTTTGTGCTCGTTTGGCTCATGGATAATGTCTGGATAGGCTAAGATGATATGACCCTTATTTTGGCTGGTTTTCTTTAAGCAAATCTGCTGAATTTAAAGATAGAGGTGGTGTAAATCCGTTAGGGGGGAGGAAAAGATAGAGCCTTTGATGTAAAACTGATGCACCCAGTTCTTGCATCTTAAAAGGTTTTGGATGACCAACTCATCTGGTTGTGCTTCCTTAATAATGCCCACATTTGACCAATAAGCCAATCAGATTAATGGACCCTTTAAGATTTGAGCCTGTCAATTTGAAGAGTTGTATTCTGTTAGCTACTCAAAAGCCTCAATTTACTATGGAATGAAGAGTTCCACTCAGAAAATCTGACCTTGGGGACTGCCATAAATTATCATCAGCTCTTGGTCTGAGGATGTCCACAAATGTGGGCATTATTTACTGATTTTGGGCCTAATTGAAAATCAGGTTGAGGCCCACAGGTAACCATACCCGCTTTCTTGAATAAGAGTTTATGTGCAATTGAGGTTGGGAATGACCCATGAGCCATCAACAAATGAAACCCGTCCATCCTCATGAAGGGAGTCTATCTGCATAAATAATCTCCATTTCACACGTCCAGATTATTAAGTATGAAGAAAACTCAAACCAGTTTCCAAGAAAACTCAACTCTAAAAACTTGGTCAGACTTGCTCAAGTTACTGAGTCACTTGGGCAAGTCGAGCAATGCGATTGCGGATCTGACAAGTGGGCCGATTGGAGGGCCCGGATTGACTTGATGAGGTGGGGCCTCCACGGCTTGATCCACCTCGTCCAAAAGCACCGCGGTTTTGACCACCACAATGAGGACCACCGGATCCACCTCGGTTGGAGCCCCCACGCCCTGAACTTCCACGGCCGCGAGTTGCGACAAAGGCCGTATTGGGCTTATGCGTGGGTGGTGGGACCTTTGATTCTTCAATGCTTAATTCCTCACATCTAAAAAGAGCATGCAATGGACACTGGATCTGACCTCTGAGCGAGTCCAGATGGATGTTTGGAAGGGGCAATATTCACTAGGTAGCCCATCTAAAATGTGAAAGATGAGATCATCTTCACTAACAGGGGCTGCACTGGCAGCGCCAAATGCATAATCTGCTGTAGGTAATCCTGCATGGAGGATGTCCCTTTCTTTGCAGTTTGAAGTTGCTCCTTAAGTTGTATGATATGAGATAGGGATAAAGAGGCATACCTCTGCTCGATCAAGTGGATCACATACTGCCTTTGAAGTATGCAGTCCAACAACATAAGAGAGGACATTTTCTGATAACGTGGTGTTGAGCCAGGTGAGAAGGTTCTGATCTTTTATTATCCACTCTGTGTAGAGTGGGTTGACAGTTGTGGAGTGCTTGCCGCTATCATCAAGTGAATACGGGCAAGCAAACGAACCATCAATGTATCCTATGAGGGCATGGCCTCGCAATATGGGAAGGAAGAGAGATTTCCAGAGAAGGTAGCTGCCTTGATCAAGTTTTATTGGCACAAGATGGGAGATGTAGGTGAGGACAAAGGTATTAGAGGTTGAGGCAGCCATGATGATCTGTGACGTAGGTCGGCAGCTGTGATACCATAAAACAACAAGTAGAGATAAGATGGAAATAAATCTCTCTGTTTAACGTGAGAGAAAATAGTATATTGAGTGACTATTTATCATCTTTTATATAGTCTAAACATAGTATGATATGCTGTACATAATATTATTACATGGTATTGACTGCTACAGATATACGGTATGGGTTGGCAAGGATCTCCCCACTAAAGGCAATAGATATATGTGGAGGAGAGAATCCAGCCTAGTTGTATCAGATGGTAATCTTAGGTGGGTCATGGTAGTTGTTTACATCATAATTTTAAACTCTAATGAGCAGCAGCATCTTGATGTCTTGGACACTATTTATCAAATTAGGGATCATATCAATGCAAATACAATTCAAGGAAACAGAACTTAAGTAAGATCCAGAGGGTAGGACCCACTTTCGATGACTGAGAAATGTGGGTTTTACTACCACAGATCCAACGGTTAGAACTCAGTCATGTGATTCACATGTTCAATGCCTCCAATCATCAACCCATCTGAAAAATCTCTAAGTATCCCTTTTTACTCAGCTCATGAGTAGGCCTGTCAATGGGACGTGTTGAAACGGGTAGAAAGCCTGGCCCGGCCCAAGCCCGAAAATACAGGGCTTTTAAAAAAAATTTAGGCCTAGTGGACTGGGCTTGGACAATACATTTTAAAGTCCGACCAAAACGGGACTGGGACTAGGACTGGGCAGAAACAACCCAGCCCGTTCAAGCCCGGCCCGACTCACTGTAAAGTCATTTAATAACAATTATTTACATATTACTGAAACTGCCTCTCACTAACAGCAAAAAAACGGCTAATTAGGTTTTAACCGATCCTACATTACTTTAACTTGACTCGTATAGGTTTTAATCATTAGTACATTACTTGACCCATATAGCCTATAGGATACTCATTCATTTCTATTGATTTTCTACTGTCACCGGGGAAAAAAAAAAAACTCCGTCATGTTGCTTATTGCATTGCATTGCCGGTCCCAAGTCCGAAAAAAAGGATGAGGGTTTAAAGTCTGGTTCACACCGGGTGTCTGGTGACACTAGGAATAATTAGCTAGAGAATGTTTTGCTTATGTCCAGGCTAGAGAATGTTTTGCTTATGTCCAGGATCGGGCTAAGCCCAGGCCCGGCCCAGGCCCGGCCTTGTCCCAGCCCGGGACGAGATTTGATGGAGGCCCGTTTAATTTAAGGTCGAGATTGGACAACACCTGATAAGCCCGTCCTATTTTCAGGATGGGATTCGACAACCCAAGCCCAAAGTGACCCGTTACAATGACATGCCTACTCATGAGCTCATGTGTTCCGCGGTTGAAATGGAAAAAGAAAATTCCACGCTGCCGTTATAAAAAGTAAGCAGCCCTTTTTGGCACGAGGCCCACACGAGCCGGGCGTCGGGCGTGGGACACATCTCATGGCCACGTACAAATGAGCAAGGGTATCCAATGCCAACCCATTATAGTCTATGAATCGAGGTGGCAATTGGGTCTGATTGTGCTAAACAGGTCGGACTCGTTTATTAAAAGGGTTAGACAAGCCTAACCGGCATTTGCCCCGTTTATTAAACCGGTCGGAAACCCCTAACCCGCACCCACCACGGGTCAACCCAACCCGACCCACTTAAACTCCCTGTCGACCCGTATACTTGAATATATAAGTGAGTGATAAGTTTCTTTACAAGAAAAAAATGTTAGCAATAAAATATTTTTTTCATAAAAATAAAAAATACCATATCAAAATAAAAAGATACTATAGAATTGAGTGATAAGTTTCTTTACAAGAAAAAAGAAAATAATAACAATACAAACATGGCTCATGCAAGACAAGCACATCGTAGTTCACAAATTATTTTAAAAAAAAACCATCCATGTAAGATGAACAGCCCCTGGTCCCTAGTCCATAGAGTTAGAATTAATGCCAATTGTCAACCCCCACGTACATTCTAATTATGTATTGGTAATCTTAAATATACTTAAATACAAGAATTAATGCGGTATCTGGAGTCAAGCGGGTCAATCCTAACCCGACCCGCTTAATTGCGGGTCATGAATACTTGATCCGTGACCGACCCACTTATCAAACGGGTCGAGTTAAGTGGGTAATACGTGGGTCGGGTCGGGTCGGTTTGGCGGATCCGATCATATTTTGCCACCTCTATGAAAGTATTTTCCCAATTTAAGTAAGAGAACAAGCCAATTGCGAGAAACTCCATACAGGCCTAGCTGGTCGGTCCGCATATAATACTAAGTACATACAAAATTTCCCAAAGTATCAAAGTAGAGATAGATATTAGGATTGTTTTATATATCTTTTAATAAATGCCTATGGTAAATTTTTTTGTAAAAAAGACTTTTAATGTAACGCCAAGGAAAACAATTTATGCAAAAATTTGTTCATTTCATTATAAATTAATAAAGATTTAAATCATGAATCTTCTTATTGTTGTTGTTGTTGTTTTTCTTTTCCGATTAGATTTGCCTACTTGCTGTGAGAGATACGTACAACCATCATGGAGATTAAGGGGTTGATCCCTGGCCAATGGTGACTACTGATTAAAGGGATTAAAATTGAAGAACTAAATTCAAGTCATTAAATGACTTCTCTTTGGTAGGAAATTATTACCTAGTTAATCATGAGAAATTCAGTAGTGCTATATCAAATCACATTGACAAGTTTCATTAAAAGACATTTAAAAAGTACTACTAAATATTTTGCAAAGAGCACAATTTCTATTGCATATAAAATCATATCGATTTAACAATTATACTTAAAAATAAATATTGTACACATAAATGTTTGTTAAATATTTTTAAGACAGACACACAAATACACATGCTTTTATTTATGTGAGATGCTTATATGAGAGATATCTCTCACCTTATATGAGAGATATGGTGTGGACACTCACATTTAAGTTGTTGTCATTGGATATGGATGCGAGGGCCCCTACCCAATCTCTCAGTTAAGGTGATAGATATCTCTCATAAGAACATCTTCCTATATATATATATATATATATATATATATATATATATGAGGGATATTCAAGTCAATGATTCCCTCACCATAGGGTGAGGGACACTCTCATTTTTTGGAAGTTTAAAGTACATAAGCACTTGTGTACTTTTTAGGAAGAATCTCTTTCGTACTTGAAGTTTCCCAACAAGAGAAGTGTGAGGGAATCCCTCACTTAAATATTACCCTATATATATGTCAATTTTTAAATTTGAACTTTTCAAAAATATATATATATATATATATATTATCCCTGTACTCGAATCCAAATCTTGCTTTTGTATATTTTTTTAATTATTAAATCCAAAATTATACAACATATTCCTTATTTTATCATTGATACTAAAAGAATGGACCGACTCGACTGGCTGTAATATAATTAGAACTTGCAATTCACCACGTTCAGTTAACGTACCTTCTTTAGCCTCCGATGGCGACACACTCATTCATGCGCTACATGACATAAGACCAAACACCTCCCCCTTCTCTCTCCTCGAGGTCACTAAGAAAAACACATCTCCCTTCTCCCTCCCATGCCAACCACAACTTCTCTCTTTTCCCCTCCATATCCCAACTTTGTCAGATTAGTACCATTATTGGTACTCTCTCTCTATTGAGAGACCTCCCCACCTCTAATTCCCATGTTTTCCTGTCTTGCAGAATGCTGTCCTTTTCCAGATTCATCGTATCCTTTGTTGGACTCTCCAAGTTGGTTTCTCTAACAAAAGAAAATTAAACTCATGTTATATCATTTCGTCGAACAACAGATAGCATGTGAGATGATTTGATTGGGTTTCTCTTTTTTTTTTGTTTTTTTTTTTTTAATTTCAGGTGCTTTGGAGCTTTGCAGAAGTGGAAGGTAGATACGGATGATGAAAACGAGGAGGATAGCCACATATCGGCTTCGATCGAGTGCTACGCATGCACGCAGCCGGGCGTGCCTGCGTTCCACTCCACCAGCTGCGATCGCGCGCACGTGCCCGAGTGGGAGGCGTGCGCAGGGTCGTCGCTGATCTCGATCCAGGAGCACCCGGGCGGCGACAAGGCTCGCGCCGGCCGGGCCGCACCGTCGCGGAGCCGGCGGTACTCGTCCTGGATCTTCGGGCGCGTGCTCGACCCGCGCAGCAATCGCGTGCAGAGGTGGAATCGCGCGTTCCTGCTTGCGCGAGGAGTGTCTCTCGCCATCGACTCGCTCTTCTTCTACGCGCTCTCGATTGGAATAGACGGCACGCCCTGCCTCTACATGAATGGGGCCCTCGCGGCGATCGTCACCGCTCTTCGCACTTGCGCGGATGCTGTGCACCTGGGACATCTGTGGCTGCAGTTCAGGCTCGCGTACGTCTCGCGGGAGTCGCTCGTTGTGGGTTGCGGGAAGCTCGTGTGGGACGCGCGTGCGATTGCATCACACTACGTGCGTTCCGTCCAGGGCTTCTGGTTCGACGCCTTCGTCATACTGCCCGTGCCGCAGGTTAGTAACAACATCAACCCTTAAGATTGGGACAATCTGGTGTTAATTTTTTTTTTTTTTCTCAGTGGTCTGTGACTGATCAGAACCGTTGGATCACATGGGGCCAACCAATTCTAGATTGTCACCAACTTTCTCCGTTAAGATGAAGGGTCCTCAGTCCTTATTCCTTACATTGCTGCCTGACGATCAGCTTTTTTAGACAAATAAGGACCTAGCAACCTTTTCCAAACCTGACAATCTGGTAATATTGTCGGGTCCACAAACTCACACCCATACATGATGTTGGGTGCGCCTGTTATAGGATCAAGAATAGAGAAAAGAAAAATGAAAGGCAGCTTGCGGATTTGGTTGGATTTTGATATGATGCCTAATTTGAAGGCAGCAGTGGCATGTGGACCAGCCAAGGAGGTTTCCCGATTAGGCTGGTGTTTAGGTTTAGGCATGTGAAATGGGGCGGGCTGGAGGTTGGTTCCATCCACCGTGCTGTGTTGGCCCCCAAGATGGAGAGGGCTGGGCCGTGCCTGCCCTTTGTGCCGTGCGTACTCAGCATGCTTCTTTCATTTTTCTCTCTGATTAATTTTTTTTCTCTTTTCGGTATTAAAATTAAAAATTAAAATACAAACACGGAGAATAACAAAGATATTGAAGTGGTTCGGTCAAAATCCATCCAGTCATGTTCAAATAATTAATATTAATTAAAAAAATCCTTTTAAAAAGCCTTATTCTCTCACCTAAATTTATATTTATTATGGCTAGGGGTGTGTGTGTGTATATATATATATATATATATATGGGTTGGTTGGGACCTAATATCTGATTGGAAATATTTCAAAGAGACACCTGTGAGTCCTAGACGAGATCCATGGTCTGAGACACAAGTGAAGAGACCAAACTATACTTAGAGCTGATTATGTTTCAATGAGATAATATAATCATAATAAAAGTAAAAGTAATATTATATATATTTTGGATTACTATTATAAGTTTATAACTATTGATTGGGCCGGAGAAGAATATTAAAAAGGGATTTAATTTGGGTCAATAAATTTAGGTTACCTGGTCAAACCAAGCCATCTAGTGATGTTTGGTAGGTGCCAAAATAAAAAATGCACACAATAAATTTGTGTTATATTTGAACCCAATTTCCACAATGATTTTGTCATAATGGGCCCACCTATTATATAATGATTGACATCCTTTTATTTTTATTTTAGTAAATAAAACTTTGATTAAAAGAAAAAGAATGGGAATGTTAGAGTATTTATAAACTTTGTAAAATTGAAAATGACACAAAATACCCTTTATATGATTGTTTTATGGTTGTTGAGTGGTTAAAATAAAGAAATTTAAAAAAAATAGCTATTTTTGGGCGGGCCATGCTTGGCGGGCCGCAGGGGCCACCCCACGTAGGCTGGCGGGCAGTGCCAATTGGGCCAACACCCAGGCTCCTCGGCCCAACATAGCCCATGTCACGGGACATGCCCTGTGAGCCGGGACTTGCCGAACCGGCCGGCCCAGCCCATTTGATATCCCTAGTTAGGCTGATACAGGTGATTGTTAGGAGAAATTGGTGTTGTCGGCACGCCTAGGTCGTGAACCTCACTAACCTACATAGTAGCATAAAACGTACCCACTTGATTGACTGATTAGGACAGGCACTGGGTGAAGTGGGTGAGTTTTACCCAGTTTTTAGACTCGTTGGAGTTAGTGACCTTGGAGTGGAATCAGCTCAGCATAATTAAACTGAGTCATTGGGTTTTGATCTATTTGATGAGTGGATATTACCTACATAGCATGTATCTCTCATTTTATGGATGCTAGTAGGGACTTTTGATCATCTTGCTGTCCATTTTTTTCCTAATCTTTTGATTGTGGACAGCTAAGTTAAGAAATTGGTTATATTACTGCCACATTCATAAGAATTATGGTCTTAATTTATAGTACTAAGTACAACCCATAGGTAAATCAAGGTTAAGGTGACGACAATTACTACCGTCCACATTCAATGATTCGAGTATCATTCGTAGGCCCTATGATATGACTGAGCAGAAGATACTACTTGATTTCAATTTATATAACAGTATTTATAATTGGATTGTGTACTAAGGCAAAATTGGACCATATGCCCAATTTTTTTATTAAGTTGGGTACTTCACAAATTCGGGTACCATCTCTCACTTCAACTTTCCCCGTCTAAAGACTGGGATCAAGTCCCCTTTATGTAAAAACTGATAGGACTCTGATAGCCACGTTGTTGGCTCAATGGTGAAGCCGATGCGGCCACTGAGATAATCTCTTGGTCTTGCATGGGTGATTGAAATTGTTTTTAGTTAATGTTAAGGAGTACACATTTGAATATTGAGCTCACTAATGCGGTCTATGAGACAAGGGTGACAGTCACTGACAGACATCTGACATCTGACATCTGATATCTGACAAAGATAACGGTGTTTTATCGAAAATAACATAATGTACGGCATACCTTTGTCTGGCCCTTGTGGTTGTCTGCTTGCGATGTTGAATAGGAGACCGGATCCTCTCCTGGTGTAACACATGGCAAAAAGTCCATTCCAGACGCCCCGCAAGTCGTCACGTGTGTTACATGGGCTGCTCACTTTTCAGCCAGTGGGATCTGATGGGTCAGGCCCAAATGACTCGGTCCGTAGTGGCAGGTTAGGCCCAAGTGGCCCGGTCCACGATAACTGGTCAGGTCAAACTGACCTTAGTCCATTGTGAGCCCGGGTCGTCATCTACTCGTTAAGGGTCGGGTCCGGATCCACTGAAGGAAGAAGTCATCATGTCGTTTCACCTACCTGCTTTTACCAATTCCCGCGGAGGAAATCTTATCTGCTCATCTGTTGAGGAGAGTTCGGAAGACTCCACCAGACTGGAGCGTACATCATTGGAGATCCCTGGAGAATCCCCCCATCCGTTGGAGAAAGAGTATAAAAGGAGGAGTCCTAGCAAAGGAAAAGGGATCTCTCGAATTCTACACCTCATTATTGTATCTGACTACTTTGTAACCTCCTCCCCAAAGCAATAAAGCAATCATTTAAATTGGACGTAGGTCATACTGACCGAACCACTATAAATCCCCTCTCTCTTTCTCTCTCTCTCCATCCATTTTTCCATTAATTATTTATTACTTGACCGGTGGTGCCCGAAAGCCACTTTTTGGCATCATCAGTTTGGCGCCGTCTGTGAGAACGAAAAGAATTCCCTTTTTTCAAAAAGCCATGCCGATCACCAGGTCAACAAGGCGACAAGATGGTAACCCCTCGCGCGAGGGCGAGGGTAATCCTCCACCGACCAATCCTGCACCGAATGCTCCCGCTCCCTCTCCCCAGCAGATGCTGGAAACCATGCAGCAGTTGGTAACTCAAAACCAACAAATACTGCAGCTCATGCTGGCGAGTCAGGGAGGAGCGCTGGGTGCAGGACCGCAAGAAGCACCACTCTCGGAGCAACTGGTAGCTCCACGCAGGGGGGCACCTCACCCGGGCGCCCGTCCACACGGTGCCCGGGGCCGAGGCGCCAACCGAGGCCGCCATCACCTGGGCGCCCAACCCCCGGGCGCCCAGGGTCGAGGACTGCAGCTGGGCGCCCAGACCCAGGGCGCCCATCCTCATGGCGCCCTGGGCGCCCGTCATCATGATGCCCACGCCCATGGGACATCTGCTGGAGCTCCGCTGGTCGTCCCACACGGAAGACTACTGGTTGATCCTGAAGGCCGCGCTCATCTCGACGTACCCCCTCCCCCGGGCGGGTCGAATCGCGGTGGACTTCCACCTCCTCCCTCTGCTTCCAATCATGAGGATCCTAATTTCCAGGAGATGGGAAGTGAAAATTACAGCTTGGAAGACGAGAGCCAGTTCCAAGGTCAATCCAGAGAAGCTCCCAACCTTTGGGATGAGAAGTTCAAAAAGATGCAAAATCAGATTGGCAAGGTCTTCAATGCCATAAAGGCACAGGTACCAGAATCCATTGACTACCTGGTGCAACGAACGGACACACCGTTCAAACCCTCCGTGGCGAACTACCCACTCCCCAAAAAATTTAAAATGCCGACCATGGAGACCTTTGATGGAACCAAGGACCCATTGGATCACTTGGAAACTTATAAAACTCTAATGCAACTCCACAACATCTCTGATGAGATCATGTGTAGAGCATTTCCAACCACCCTAAAGGGCTCCGCACGGCAATGGTTCTCCAGTCTGACCCCAGCCTCCATCTCCACCTTTGCAGAGCTAAGCAAGTCCTTCGTGTCGCACTTCATTGGAGGACGCCGCCCCCAGAAGCCTGCCGCCCACCTGCTCAGCATAAAACAGGACCGAGATGAGAGTCTGAGGAGTTACCTCACTCGTTTTAACGAGGAGGTCCTCCAAGTCGAGGAGCCCAATGACAAAGTCGCCATGACCGCCTTTCTGGGAGGCCTCCGTTCATCTAGATTCCTCTTTTCAGTAATGAAGCGACCACCAAAGAGCATGCCAGAACTATTGGCAAAAGCTCAAAAATATATGAACGCTGAGGAAATCAACAGGTCTAGGCGAGGTGAATCATCTCGTGGGTCGCCCAAAAAAGCGTGACCTGCCTCTGCACTGTTCTCAAACAGGCAGCCTATCTCCAGCTTAGCGGCTCTCTCGCGGGTCGTCAAAAAAGCTTGGCCTACCTCTGCACTGTTCTCAAACAGGCAGCCTATCTCCAGCTTAGCGGCTCTCTCGCGGGTCGCCAAAAAAGATTGGCCTACCTCTGCACTGTTCTCAAACAGGCAGCCTATCTCCAGCTTAGCGGCTCTCTCGCGGGTCGCCAAAAAAGCTTGGCCTACCTCTGCACTGTTCTCAAACAGGCAGCCTATCTCCAGCTTAGCAGCTCTCTCACGGGTCGCCAAAAAAGCTTAGCCTACCTCTACTCTGTTCTCAAACAGGTAGCCTTTCTCCAGCTTAGCAGCTCTTTCCTGGGGCGCCAAAAGCACGGTCTCAAGCTCTCTCACGAGCAATCCCCAGACTCTGTTTTTGCTCTCACGCAAGCAGTCTACTTCATTCACCAGATCATCTGCAACTCGAGGACTACGTTGAATTAGCGTACCCAGTTGTCTGACCGCCCAGATGAGCCAAATGAGCCAAATGACCGCCTGGATCAGCATCCCTTGGTGCCTGATGGACTAGAGTAGCCTGCTCACCCATGTGCTCGAACACATTGGCACACAGCAGCTTGGCGCCCAGTCCCTCCTCTGCGTAGACCGCGGGCACCACCCGTCCAGGAGCATGAGCACCTCGGGCGCCCAGCACCTTGGCCGCCCAGCACCTCGGGAGTCGCGCCCAGCACCTTGGCCGCTCAGCACCTCGGGAGTCGCGCCCAGCACCCGGGCGCCCAGCACCTCGGGCGCCCACCACCAGCCCTTGGGCGCCCAGCACCCCTTGGGCGCCCAGCACCTTGGGCGCCCACCAGCAGCTCGCCCAGGCTGCCTCGTCGTCCGTGCCAGGGGCGCCCCAGCCTCGCCAACCAGCACGCCGCCCGCCTGGCTCATCCCCACGCTCGCCACGGCCACGGGCGCCTGCTCTCCCTGCTCGCCCACCTGGGTACGTGCTCGCCCACACAGAAAAAAAAAATGTAACACATGGGCGCCCAGGCGCTAGAAGGAGGGCCTGCTGGGCGCCCCTGCCTGTGGTACATCCACGTGTACAACCAAGACCAAGGAGAGTAGCAAGGATACGAGGGAAAATGAAGTGTTAGTGGCCATGTTTGGTGTAGTACAAAATTTTAACTGTTGGATTGATTAACAATTATTGATCAAGTACTACAAACCAAACCAAATATGGTACTAATCATACTACACATGCATGGAATTGACACCTCTAGCTTTAGAACTAGAAGAGAAACCTATACTGCTGCATATTATTTATCTTGAGAAGGATTTATTCTTATTAGACGGGATTATCGATCCCAATGGCCACATATAGTACACGTACGACGAAAATAAATACAGAATGAATGTATTGAATTAAAGTGAGGCTGCTACATGGCTTTTCAATGAGCTGACCTAAGCTCCTATCCTGCCATTATTGATATATATTCAAGTGGTCCACAAAGAAGTCCGGGGCGCCCAACTCCACAGCAGCGCCTGCGCCCCTGCACGCCCAACGCCAGCACGCCCACAGCAGTGGCCCGGGGCGCCATGTCCAGCGTCGGTCCTCGCCACGCGCGCAGCAGCGGGGGCGCCTCAACTCCACAGCCGGGCCTGCGCCCACGGCGCCCTGCCCTCCATCGTGCACTGCACGCCCAGCGCCCGCGCGCCCTCGCCCTCTCACCTGTGCTGGCCCACCAGCGCCCGCAGGTCCTGGCCCACGCGCACGCGCCCGCTGCCCGCCGCACTTGGCGCTCGCCCACTAGCGCCTCGCCCGAACGGCGCACGCTCGCCTGGCCAACAGCCACCTCGCCCGCAGACTCGCCCGGCGCCCGGCCTCGCCTCGCCCGCAGCGGACTTGCCCTGCTCGCTAGCCCAGCGCACGGCCACAGTCGCCCGCCTGGTGCACGGCCTCGCCTCGCCCTCCTGCCGCGCCTCGCCGGCTGGGGCGCCCGCAACGCCTAGCCGCCCGGGGCGCCCGCCTGCTGTGCCTGGCCGCCCCGCGGGGGCGCCCGTCACCTGCAGCCGCATTGTCTCGCCGCCCGTGCTCGGGGCGCCTCTGCCTGGGACGCCCACCGTCCGGTCCCACGTCGCAGCAGCCGCTGGGGGCTGGCCGCCCGAGCCTAGGGCACCCTCGCCTGGGGCGCCTTCGTCCTGACCAGGTTTCAGCAGCAGCAGGGGCACCCACGGCGCCCCAACTTGGTTCTTGTCTCTCCCTGTCTTGTGCAATATCTCCTCTCTTCTCCTATGCCTGAAGAACTCTGCTATGAAATTCAAGAAGGAATAAATTGCCGGAGGAACTCTTCTATGGCCTGACGAAGAAAAAAAATTTGGTCCGGGGGCGCTGCCCCCTGGACCCCCGCGAGCTGACCGGTCAGCTCGACCACCGCCGGGGGACACCCCCGAACCCCCTCTGCGGAGGGCATATATTAAAAGAGGGTTCAGTGTTCAGAAAAGTTACAAATGACTTGACATGAAGAAGCTTGGATTGTACTAATGTCTCCCTTTCAAACCCTTCTTTGGCGCGAGACATTGAGGGGCAAATGATGGGTCAGGCCCAAATGACTCGGTCCGTAGTGGCAGGTTAGGCCCAAGTGGCCCGGTCCACGATAACTGGTCAGGTCAAACTGACCTTAGTCCATTGTGAGCTCGGGTCGTCATCTACTCGTTAAGGGTCGGGTCCGGATCCACTGAAGGAAGAAGTCATCATGTCGTTTCACCTGCCTGCTTTTACCAATTCCCGCGGAGGAAATCTTATCTGCTCATCTGTTGAGGAGAGTTCGGAAGACTCCACCAGACTGGAGCGTACATCATTGGAGATCCCTGGAGAATCCCCCCATCCGTTGGAGAAAGAGTATAAAAGGAGGAGTCCTAGCAAAGGAAAAGGGATCTCTCGAATTCTACACCTCATTATTGTATCTGACTACTTTGTAACCTCCTCCCCAAAGCAATAAAGCAATCATTTAAATTGGACGTAGGTCATACTGACCGAACCACTATAAATCCCCTCTCTCTTTCTCTCTCTCTCCATCCATTTTTCCATTAATTATTTATTACTTGACCGGTGGTGCCCGAAAGCCACTTTTTGGCATCATCAGGATCCATTCAGAAATTGGAGGGTGCATTGATAGCAAAATGACATTTTATCTTGAACGGCCCATGCATTCAAAGACATTTGATCAAAATGCCAATGATCTAAATCCGACAATTTTGAAAATATTTTAGAATCTAGTTTGATTAACTTCAAATGGATGGCTAGAACACTTTCCTATATTCAGTGGTGGGGGTGGCTGTTTCACTTTCACTTTCACCTTCACCTCTCTTGCATTCACTTCTCCCAATACCAACAACCGACAGGTTGCCAGGTGCCCGAAAGTCAATTAAATTGCCGCAATCATAGTGAGAGATGTAAGCAACAGTTGATGTTGGCTTCCTAAACGAATACTAAGGGTCCGTTCTTTTATTAGAATTCCTGACAGGAATTCAGGCAGTCTGAGAATTCAGAATTCCTGTCAGGAATTCTCTGTTTCATTACCAGAATTCCTGTACATTTGAAATTTCAGGCATTTGAAATTCCAAAAAACCCAGCATTTGAAAAACCACCTTAACAAAAAGGATTTGAAAATCTCACTTAGCACAGGAATTTCAGGAGAGGGACGACGGCATTCCGGGAGCTCAGACAAGAATTCAGTCAATGAATGAAACAACGAATTTAGAATTCCAGAATTTGGCAGCATTTCAAATACTAGTATTTGAAATTCCCAGACAACCACCAGACATGAATTCTATGAATTCTAGTAAAGAAACGGGCCCTAAGTGTCTGTTTTCCCTCCCCTCCTCCCTTCCCAAACGGACCCTAAGCAAGCTACAACAAAACCGTTGATGGATGCCTCGCAAACAGAGCATCATCCTTTTTTAATGAATAAAACAAGAAGTTCTATCCTTTCTAAAGTTTCCTCGCTTAGCCTAATGTTAGTGTGAGATGGGCATTTCTCACCTTAATGATGAAGAATCAACCACTGAAAATGAAAGAAACGAAATCAGGTTTGCCCTTTTCTATACCTATTTTCCGATAAAATGTATTAGTAGAATGAACCTCAAATTAGAGTGAGTGACAATTCATCCGGAATGGCGGAAGAGGCACTGAGTATGAGTGGGGGTGGATGAGTCATACTCATAGATGGCAAGATTTCTAAGAGGGAACAGATCTCAGTTTCGAAATAAGGAACTTTTGTGTTGCCCACATGGTCATGGGGAAAGAGAGATAGGCAAGGCTACATGTGGATTAGGTGTAGACCAAAAATGGTCCCAATCAAATCATCCTAGTCGTTGATTATAGGGCTTTGAAGTTTTAACTTATGATACCATGCTCATACTTTCTTAGCGTAACTGTGGCGGGCCAATACGATACGATACTTGTATCGTGCTCAATAATCCATCAATGCTACTATATTACAAGTTTATCAAATCCTAATCATCAAGTCCATTATTTCATATAATTCTATTAATTCTCTTGCTTTCTAATGCAAAAAGAAGTTAGAAGGGAATGAAAACAATGATAATTTCATTAAATCGTAAATATTCTAAAGAAAAAAAAAATAGGACTGTCATATATAACTGTATGTATGTCCTAGATTCTAAATAGTGCAGTCAATACCCTGATCCCCATATCTTTGTCCATGGCAATATTTGCATCTTTGTCCATGGCAATATTTGTATGTGGGCATCATTGGTTTCAACCATGAGATGATGATGATGATTGCTGCCAGTCAAAAGGACAATGGGCAGTTATTCCATCACTTAAATTGAGTCATCTCCACTTGTGTGTTTTTGTGGTCTGTAAATTGTTAACAGCCAGTGCACATAGCTAGAATCTGAAGCAATTTGATCAATTTAAAGTGATTGACCATCTATTCATTCACACCCTTTGAGGAAGACTTATGTCTTTTGGTCCTCATATTGCAAGGGGGGCACCCTGAACAATTTCAGCTATCTCAAAGATCAACAAATCAATGGGTAATCTCAAATCTAGAACAAAATAATTCATCATTGAGATATCTTTGAAATGCATATTTTGCTATTATTAATAAAATTAAAAAATTCTCATTTATCTTACTGTATTTTATTTTTCTAATCTATGCAGACAGTATTTTGGTTGGCCATGCCAAAGTTGATTAAAGAAGAAGAGATCATGGTGATAATGACAATTCTTTTGCTGATCTTCTTGTTCCAATTCCTCCCAAAAGTCTACCATAGTATCTGCTTGATAAGGAGAATGCAGAAGGTCACAGGTTACATTTTCGGTACTATCTGGTGGGGCTTTGCCCTGAATGTCATCACGTATTTTATTGCCTCTCATGTAAGTATGTATCTTAAGACATGTTACTACCTATGATGTCCAGATACGGCACGGACACGCTATAGATATGACATGGATACGGATTTTATATGTAAAAAGTGAAGTATCGGATACGATACGACACGATACGTTGTCTATTTTGAAGTGTCCGTGCATCATTGGTTACTGCTACATCCAATCCAGTGTGTGCGCGCGCGCGCGCGGCTCTATTTATATCTAAATCTAAATCTATCTATCTGTCTTTCTATTAATGTGTGTTTGTGTAGAGAGAGTACAGACTATTTTAGTACTATAACATTTTAGTGAACCTTTTTCATGGTATTGAGTATCGAGCTCTGTACACAGATGATATCGTATGGGGAACTAGGTTATTGTTTATAGTGCCTTGTTAGTGTTTGTCAGCTTGAGGAATCTATACTTTGATAAGAAATAGACTGGTGTCCATTGTATATATATGGTGCCTTCTTTAGCTTTGATTTTTGTTTTTCAGGTTGTCGGGGGTTGTTGGTATATTCTAGCAATTCAACGAGTGGCATCGTGCATTCGTGAACAGTGTGAGATGCACAATACCTGCAATCTTGTGTCTTTATCCTGCAGAAAGGGGGTTTGTTATGGACTTCCTTTACTATTACACATGGGTGATCACTCTTGTGACAATAATGCGACCGATGCCAACAAAATTCCAGTATGTTTAGACGGCAATGGGACTTTTCCTTTTGGGATCTACGAGTTGGCTCTCCCTGTTGTTTCCAGCGACTCTCTCGTGGTTAAAATCCTCTATCCCATCTTTTGGGGCTTAAATACACTCAGGTGAGTAACATAATACCAGATATATTTTTGTACCATTTATTGTAGATTTTGAAGTTTGGGTGATCGCTACCTTGATTTGAACATTTGAGTGTTGTGAAGCATTTATATATATATATATATATATATATATATATATATAGAGGCTTGGGAGAAAGGCATGACTGTACTTGTGTCATGTGTTGCTTTTTCTCAGAGCATAATGTCTTCAATTGTAATAATATTATATAATACCTAAGATATTTAAACAGTGAGCAATAGAAATGTTCTAAGAATATCATAAATTAATACTAGCAACAGTAATTGGAATTTTATAGAGAAGTAAGACTAATTTTACGTTTTCATCATAGCACTTTTGGCAACGAACTTGAACCCACCAGCCAATTGCAAGAAGTAATATTCAGTATAGTTTGCGTTCTTTGTGGTCTATTACTCTTCACTCTGCTGATAGGAAATATACAGGTAATTCCATGCTTATAAACTTTTATTCTCATTTTATTTTAAACCTAAAGAGGGTAAAAGATCAGTGTCATTGTCCTTCATCTAATCACAATGATATGATATTTCTGCAGGTGTTTTTGAGTGCAGTCATGGCAAAAAAGAGAAAGATGCAACTGAGATGTCGAGACATGGAATGGTGGATGAAGCGGAGACAATTGCCCTCGCATTTGAGACAAAGAGTCCGTCGCTATGAACGGCAAAGATGGGCTGCAATGGGAGGAGAGGATGAGATGGAGATGATCAATGACCTACCACAAGGACTCAGACGTGACATCAAGCGTTTCCTCTGCATAGATCTTATAAAACAGGTAATGGCATACAACAACAGATAATAACCAAGCAAGTTGAAACCCTTGCAAGTTGATAATTGATCAATCAACTCATCAAAAAAAGGAAAAAAGGAATTGGGATGTGTCATTTGCTTCGGTAGATTAGCAAGGAAAATGCAAACTTGAGTGAACTGACAATGAATGAAGGGACAAAGGTTTTAAGTTTTTCTTATTGTATTCCCATGTTGAAGAGCTGGGCGGGTTGAAAATCGAAATGAACGAATTAAGTGTTAGCTGTTTTAGGCTGGAGTTTCCTGTATTTTAATAGTCACATTTATGTTTTCTTATTTTATCTATAGTTTAGTTAAATTAAGATCTATTTTTAATATTTTCTTTGCAGGTGCCTCTGTTCCAAAACATGGATGATTTAATTCTTGACAATATCTGTGATAGAGTTAGACCCCTTGTTTTCTCTAAGGATGAAAAGGTATGGAAAGATTGAAAATGTAGTTGTCTATCTAATATGAGAAGCTAAGAATAATTTCTCGCTCTTCACCTTTCAATAAGGATGTGCCACTCCACTCATGTTTCTTGGCATTTAAATGACAAAGATTCATGCTATATTTGGTTAGTTGAAGTACCAGAAGGATCAGTTTTATACATTTTGATACACTAGCACTTGATATAGTGTAAAATGAACAAAGACAAAGTTTGAATTTGAAATTTAATTTCTAGCAGATAATTAGAGAAGGAGATCCAGTTCAACGCATGGTGTTTATCATTCGTGGACAGTTAAAGAGCAGCCAGACCCTCAGCAAAGGCATGGTGGCAACGTGCATATTGGGCCCCGGAAATTTCCTAGGGGACGAGCTCTTTTCTTGGTGCCTTCGGCGCCCATTCATGGACCGTCTCCCAGCTTCGTCTGCCACCTTCATTTGTGCAGAACCAACAGAGGCCTTTGGCCTAGATGCAGAGCATCTTCGTTACATCACTGACCATTTCCGGTATAAATTTGCTAATGAAAGACTGAAGCGAACGGCGAGATATTACTCATCGCACTGGCGAACATGGGCAGCCATCAACATACAGTTGGCTTGGCGCCGTTCCAAGTTAAGGACCCAGTGCCTTGTGGTTAAGCCATTCGAAAATGGTGACAGTGAGCGCCGCCTTTGGCATTATGCTGCCATGTTTATGTCACTCCGGCCGCATGATCACCTGGAATGAAAGCATGGGCTTAAATGCTTGAGAGGTGTGAAAACTCGAGGAACTTCTTCTGTTCTTTTCCTCTCAGGAATTTCACACAACATGGCACAAAGTTTGGAGAGCCAATCTGGAGTGTTGGGTCCTTGGAGGTTCAGATAGATGATTATTCATCAGAATGTTGGTGCTGGAATACATTTTTCAGCAGAGAATAAATTTTTGTTCTTGGACTCATCCAATAAATTGTTATATATCTTATATAGATTAGAACTTTTTCCAATAAAATTCATTGGTAGGTTTCTAGCCACAATCGGGATAAAATATAAGGAAATGTTGTATTAAATCTCATAGCCTTTTGTGCTCGTTTGGCTCATGGATAATGTCTGGACAGGCTAAGATGATATGACCCTTATTTTGGCTCGTTTTCTTTAAGCAAATCTGCTGAATTTAAAGATAGAGGTGGTGTAAATCCGTTAGAGGGGAGGAAAAGATAGAACCTTTGATGTAAAACTGATGCACCCAGTTCTTGCATCTTAAAAAGTTTTGGATGACCAACTCATCTGGATGTGCTTCCTTAATAATGCCCACATTTGACCAATAAGCCAATCAGATTAATGGACCCTTTATGATTTGAGCCTGTCAATTTGAAAAGTTGTATTCTGATAGTACTCAAAAGCCCAAATTCACTATGGAATGAAGAGTTCCACTCAGAAAATCTGACCTTGGGGACTGTCATAAATTATCATCAGCTCTAGGTCTGAGGATGTTCACCACAATCCTTCCCATCCCCTACCCGAAAGACGGGAAAAAAGGGTATATTTACTGATTTTGGGCCTAATTGACAGCTAGGTTGAGGCCCACAGTTACAACCACGGTAACCATACCCGCTTTTTTTTTTCTTTTTTCTTTTTTCTTTTTATCGGTAACAGTAAGTTATATTAAAAGAGAAAATAATACAAATAAAGAGTACATGAAGAAAAGAAAAAGGGAAAATAAAAATAAAACAGAGGTAAATATACCCGCTTTCTTGAATAAAAGTTTACGTGGAATTGAGCTTGGGCCAGACTTTTGGACAAAAATTGAATGTACCACCAAAAGTCACATATGGGCTCTATCTTGGGCCATAAAATTGAAAATTGGGTCCCGGCCAGGGCAATGTTCTGGTTCCATATTTATTGACCTTCAGCTCTGAGTCTGGATCCATATTCCTACTCAGATCCACTTTGCATTGAGGATCATCATTTTGACTAGGCAATCAGGTGGAGTTGATTTGGTCATACAAGTGACATAAGTTGGATCTTATTGCTCCATTTGGTCTCTCTTCTTCACACGGCCCTCTTGAGTTCAAGGGTCCAGTCATCTAAGTTTTCTGGTGTGAGATGTATGTTGCATAGCTCATGAACTCCATCTAACCTAGCTGTGTGTTTCTGACTCGACGTAGTCAACTCAAATCAAAGGGAACATGTAGTAAGCTCTGTTAAGACCTTCTATGGCACTTGGCCTGAGAAAGCAGTCAGGTAAATTGTTCTAACATTTCACTCAGCTCACTTTCCCTAGCTCATTGGATGTGACACTTCTTCATGCGAAAAATTATTAATAATAAATTAATCTTCCTCAATAAGGCAGATCTTGATTTCCTATCCAAGCGGCGATGGGAATGCATGATTCCCCTCTCTTTCAAATGAAAATGTATGGTGCTCGAAATTCTTTTGTTGCACAAATACACCATAAAGGAGTTAGGTTTTGTGGATGGTCCACATCAATCAGGTCTCAACTCTCAAAGCAGTTGCGGAGCATTTACAGTTGTGGAGATTCTCCATTTTTCTCTGGTGACTATTACTAATTTCCTGATGTTTGGACGTAAATGGTGAAAGCCATTTGAGGTAGGTATAAATGATTAAGTGTCATTTTAATAGTTAAAAAATGATATTTTCGCCGCTTCTTAAAGAGAAAAACATTTCTCCTTTTTTTTCTTTTTCTTTTTTTTACAAAAGTTGCTAAAAGGATAATTACTTTTAGCCTCCAGAACAAATCTTAATGGGAGAAAAGGAATTCTCTAGGTAAAAGTTCTTTCTCAACCAAATGGCTCTAATGGACAGAAGAATACAATTCAGTAAGGAATTAATACATCCATGACTCCCAAAGAAATGGAGCAATAATCACTGCTGCATGCAAATATATAACAAGAAGAAACTTACATGGATATCCCTTTCCTTCTCTTTTTTCTCCAATTCTTTCCAATTTCAAGAAGGCCATGAATATATATTGTGTAGATATAAAAAAAATAATAACAGTTTAATCAAATGTGAGAAAGCTGGAAAAATGAGGGCTCTGAAGAGCCTCATGAAGTTGTTCTTCATCATACCATGAATCACGATAAGTTTCCAGATTTTCTTCGGCATTTTTCAGTGTGGCTAGAACAAGTTCTCTCCTCCATTGCTCCAGATGAGGGAAGTCACAGTAATCTCCATATCTATCACAGTACTGTACCACCACAAAGAGGATTGCAGAAAATAGGATCCATGTCAGTTGCTGAGATTCTCCATCACCAAGAATATAGAACAAATGTAACAATAAAATGTGATTCCTTCAAAAGACGGATTTGGTTGGATCCAACCAAATGATTATCATGTTGGGTTTTGATTAAGTTTATCCTTGCTATTTGACCGGGCAACCTGACCTTATCCTGAGTCAATCCGATCAATTGCATAGTATGATCCACCAACCCAACCCAAACATCAACATGTCAATTAGTGGTTCAAGATTGACCGTTTTAACTTCCATGTTATGTTTATTCTTTTAACTTCCAAGTTGTGTTCAGATAAGAAATTTTAAACCCAATTCAAATGGGTCAGGTACTGATTGAGCCTATTCATATTATTTGCAGAGCTCAACCGCACCTGACCCATTGCCACTCTTGGATAAGAAGAGAATCCAGCAGAGATGTTTTTCCCATAACTAGGGATAGCATTGGGTGCCCCTCTACTTGATTGTAGGAAGGATCCAATGCAAGAAAAGCTCAGGTATGGACCACTGAATATCTTACACCAACCTAGCCCATTTACATTCCTACGGGTGAAAATCAAAGCTAGCTGGACCATTTCATTGAGAGAGAGAGAGAGAGAGGTACGTCGAAATTGGCGATTTCATGTGTGTTGTGCTTTGGCACGCCAGCTTCATCCAGTGAGTGATAGAAGTCTTTGATGGACTTCATCATATCATCCCATGATGGCAGTGTTTTTTTCCCAGAGAGAAGCTGAGCTATCCATCTTGCTTGTGATTCAAAGAAAGGGAACCCTATGATCTACACAACACAAGAATCAACACAACTAAATTAATTAAATCATTCAACAACAGTGTTCAAAAGCTTATACTCATCAATTATAAAAGAGGTGTTAGAGAATTAATGCTCTATTAGCAAAAGAAATAAAGAAAGCAAGCTGCTGCAAAAAGACAGATCACCTTTCTAGGTATTCCCACAAAGGAGAGTGATGGAGCAAGTGATGGAGGGAATGTGTGCTCAAACAGGGGGCCCACTCTATCATCATCCACAACAACTATTCCTTTGGTGTCAAGAAATGGGAATGAGTATGAATACCTGCAAAAACAAGCACCATTATTTTTGTATTTAATGATTCCCTTCTGGTATAACATCCATGACCCATATAAACATTTGAAAGTGTGAATCTCTTCTCAATTTCAAATGGTTTTCTGTCCTTGGTCAGCAATATGAAAAACTAGAGGTGCCAATGGAGCCCACTCTGTTTATTCAGTTGCTGAAGAACCAGAAGAACTATGTAATATATAGTGCATACCTTGACTTAACATCTATCTTTTACTAATTGAATTTGGCATTTGGTCATTGGATTTTAGATCAATATACAAATACAATAATTATAGGACTAAAAATCCAATCCAAGATAGAGTGGATAAGAAGTCATTGATGATGATGCACCTATAATAACCATGATATTTAATGTGTTTTTTAACATTTTATATAACATACATCAACACCAAAATCCTATCACAGAACTAACTGCACATCCACAAAATAAAAAATGAATTTGTATCTGGATCTGCATATACATCAGTTTATGATCCACATACGAGCATCAGACCTGCAGGGCCTCACTCGCTGTTTCAATAGATATCTAAATATCTAATGCCCCAAAGCCTGGATTGAGGAAATAAGGTTCTTCAGATGATGATAATAAATATCCCCACCACCAGCAATATGCAGTTGTACTATAAATATCTGTAAAGCAAATTGAACTTAAGAATGAATTACCCTGTACAATAGATAATTGAATCCGCAGTGACCCATGAGCCATCAACAAATGAAACCCGTCCATCCTCATGAAGGGAGTCTATCTGCATAAATAATATCCATTTCACACCTCCAGATTATTAAGTATGAAGAAAACTCAAAGCAGTTTCCAAGAAAACTCAGCTCTAAAAACTTGGTCAAACTTGCTCAAGTTACTGAGTCACTTGGGCAAGTCGAGCTGGGGATATATGACTCAAATGTATCTACACATGCATGCATTCATACAAAGTATAACACATGGTTATGAGTTATGACCCTAAAATGGTAGGGCATTGACATGAATAGGAAAGGTACCTGTGGATGAATGTGCAGGGTACTTGTTTTTGAGACTACTTTAGATAACCCATTGGAGATGTCAAGGGATTTTGCACTGAGATGAACTTCTTTGGCTACATCCACAAGCTCCATGGATATGTCTTGCCCACTCAATGAGTTTCCAATCACAACCACTACCTGTTTTTACATCATAATTTTAAACTCTAATGAGCAGCAGCATCTTGATGTCTTGGACACTATTTATCAAATTATAAGGAATCATATCAATGCAAATACAATTCAAGGAAACAGAACTTAAGTAAGATCCAGAGGGTAGGACCCACTTTTGATGACTGAGAAATGTGGGTTTTACTACCACAGATCCAACGGTTAGAACTCAGTCATGTGATGCACATGATCAATGCCTCCAATCATCAACCCATGTACCCCACATGCGCCAACACAAGGATCAATGTACTTATAATGAAATATTCCAAGTCAAGTATGCACCTATGGGGATGAATAGGATATGCAGAGGAAATTGAGGACATGTGGACCAAACATAACCCAGAAAAAAAAAAAACTAATTAAAATCTTATGGTTAATTTTTTTAGTAAAGATATGTTAGTGATTAAATCCAATAGAGATTAATGGTAAGATCAATGACACATAGAGATGACTATTAATTTACAGAGGCAGGTGTTTGGATGGATGCAAATCATAGGGGGTAAGGGGATGGGAAGCCCTCTTTTGCCTGAAATCTGATAATCCTAGTCCTTTATTTATAGGTCTAAAAGTTCACCAAATTTTTTTATATGCATTTTCTTTTCTGGTAAAAACCCAGAGTGGATGTAGTTGTAATCAGACTGAGAGTGGGGATAATAGCAATTCAAGGGGTAGTGAAAGCGAGGGGTTAGATTGATAATCGGTGGGCCCCATATAAGGCCGCGCACGCGAAATAAAATATAAAAATGGTGGGAATGAAGTTCCAATACATTTTGAATCTTCAGAACCCCAGAAAATCAATATCAGTCACTGGGGACTTCAGAAATTGGTCTTCACTAAGTTCAAAAGTATTAGGCCTACTTTACCTCATTGCGGAATGGTTCGGGAACCCTATAAACATGACTGTGCATCTGCTTCCTTTTCCATGCATCCATTCCTGAAAGGGTAATTCAAATGATACATGAGTAATTGGCCATTAACTGACCACTAAAAGTTTGAACCAAGCAAAATAGCCTATGTAAATTTTGATGCTAATATTTCTTTTTGTTTAAAGTGGACCCACATGAAATCCAAAGCCTGGAAACTAGGTAAGGACCCAATTCGGCACAAGAATACTTGCATCTGGGTTTACAATTCTTTTTGGTTAAGAGAACCTCTCTATGGAATTTGAACATACGTGTACGTCTGTCAAAGTCTTAAACCTTCCAAGCATAAAAGACAAGTCTTCCGTGACAAAGTCAGTTTTCAGTGGTCCACCATATATTCGCAGGGAAAGATACCCAACCGATGCGAGAGTGAACCTGGCACATTTAAGGGAGAAGAACACCTGCACACGCATGGAAAAGAACCTACGAATTGAACTCTGGACAGTTAAGTGAGAATATGACTCCCACACCATTGAGCTATCCCTTGATTCTCGGGCTTACAAGTTGAATTCAACTTAATTTAAAGACTTTCTAAATCAGGTCCCGACCCAGCTCAGTGTTGATATAAATTGTTATCCTATTCACTAACAACTCGATTTTTTGATGTTACTGATTATAAACACTCAGTAACCAATTTTTTGCGAGTTAAGCATAGACCTTTACTTTGCTGTTGACGTTGGTTGCAGGTTCAGTACATAGAGTCATTTAGGACCTGAATCCACAAATGATCCAGCCCAGCCCAGTCAAGGATAAACCAGGGATCTGAAATGAACCGGACTGGACTGTGCTGAAATGAGTCCTGTACCAACTTTTCCCAAGTTAGTTATCAGACTCATTCTGGCCCAAGGACATGAAGGTCGAGCTGAGGCCTGGCCCAAATGCAAGATCTTGTATGAATGTGTTAGACCGGTCAGATATTTTATACATGATAGGTTGAGGTGCGTCTCGTTTAATTAGCACTGTTCTAGTCCATGGGCCTAACAAACAACAAATATCCCACTTATTGGCTTAAAACACAGACCAAGGCCAGAAAATTATTCTCAGGTCTAGTCCATGTGCCTAAAGCTTGGTCAGGTCGGGTGGCCTAGCCTAAGATCACACCTTGCCATAAGCCAATGGATATCAAAAGAAAGAGTGTCTCATCTCACGCAGTTATCCTGGGATCGATCCTATAGGTAGGTCACACAAGCTTTTACCACTCACCCATATGGCAAAAAATAATAATAATAAATTAAGGTTTTTGATGTACTTGTTTCCTAGGGATTTATCAACAAAGGGTGCTATCCTCAAGCAATGCTTCCTGATTCCTGAGTTGACTTAGTGACTCGGCGGAGTTGACTCTACTTTAAAGGTTGCCTGTTTGGTAAATTTACTTGTCAAGTAAAGTTAAGTATCAAATAAAAAACACTTTAATTCAAAACTCCCTCCATCTTTGTCAAAGAAAGTAAAAAAACAACTACCTTTATTCACTAAAAGACCAAAAAACTCCATTTTCCTATACAAAAAGTTACAAATATTTCATTACAAACAACTAAAAATAAAATATCATCATAACTCACTTATATTTTATTCACTCTCTTTATTTCACTTCACTTCTCTTCACTTTATTTTAAAAGTAAACAGGTCAAGTGTTTGTAGACTCCTGTCTGAGTCATGCATTGACTCTACTTTAAGGTTAAGGAGTCAAGTCTTTGTAGACTCCTGTGTGAGTCATGCATTTGACTTTGCAGACTCAGGGTTGTGACTCGGTGCTTTCTCTATGGTTCTGTCAAAACTTATCTTAGATTTTTTTTGTTTAAGTTTTTACAATTTTGCAGTATTTGTTTTTAATCATTTAGCAAATTAATCTTTGACTTATTAAAAAAAACTTAATTTTGTTGATTTCTAATGATGGAAGAAGTTAAATTATGTAATTAGCACAACCACTTTCTTTAATACCAGTTTGAACTGCCATGTCAGCCTCTTGGCAAAACTACTTTTCTGCTCCAACAGTTCAACCACTGGTATAAGAAGATCCCTCAGCTTGACTGAAATTTATCTTTTCATTTTGACAATCGAATTAGGTCAATGACTGTAACTCATTGAGGACAAACATCTCTCATATAAATTCATAGTAAAAACTACAGAGCAGCCATCAGTTACTAACATTACACAATGGCCAATATAATATCTCAAGCAGTTTTTCCAAAACTCATTTTTATACATTTTTTACAAAAAAAAAAAATTCTCCTATATTAACGTTTTTAATAATAAAAAAATCTCCACTATCTTACAGTGTTTTATATTTAAGAAGAAAAATGGAAAGCATAGTATACATTTGTATATAATATACTTGTTTTGTACTTCATATATATAATATAATTCTTTTGTACTTCATATATTTATCATGTTGCCACCTATCATTATCTTCAAAAATCAGCAACGATAACCACTGAATCTAGTATACCTAACAGGCAGAACTACTATGCGTACCCACAAATGATTTTAAATCATAATATATAATCATGTGCATTAATCACTTTATCAGTCATGTGCCCAATACTATACAACGTACAAGATCAATTGAAGTAAAATTTAAAAATATGTCGCTGCGAAAAGGGGATGACATGCATTTTGAGTGCATTTCAATGAAGGCGCATTTATCAGAAGAGGAAAATGAGCTAATGTACATAAGACTGATAGAGGCAATCAACACACATAATTTAATTACATTTACGTACCTTTAATGGTAGGCAGTCTTGGGTGCGAGTAATGGCCCGTAGCCACAACCACAGCATCAAACACCTCTTCCATCACCTTCCCTGTGTTCTTCTCTACAGATCTAACAACCCATTTCAGATCTTCACCAAAAACACCAAAATTAAGCATGCCCACATATTCCACCCTAGTATGAAACCTTATCATCTCCCTTAGCCCAAACCAATCACAAAAATCCTTGAGATAGAGATGAAGCTCCCTATGACTTGGAAATCTCCTCATGTCCCTGCCCTTCTTCACAGAGAAGGGGAAATCTGTAAATCCCATGATCTCTCTAGAAGAAGTGAGCCTGAGGGAGGCGTAAATGCTGCTGTGGACTTTGAGGAATTCTTCTTTGCCCAAAGCATCTTCGGATTCCACACATGGTTCGTAGAGCCATTGGCCACCCACGTCGTGGTTCTGTTCGATGACCACCACAGAGTGGCCTTCCTTTTTCAGCTCTCTGGCACTGACCAGGCCAGAAGGACCTCCTCCAATGACGCAGACGTGTTTGGAGTGGGATTTCACGGAAACCATGGCGTTTGCTTAGGGGAGAAGCTGAAAATGGGGTGGTGGGGTGGGGTAGAGATCTTGTCATAGAGAGGGTTCCATGGGGTTATATATAGTTTGGAGAGAGAGAGAGAGAGAGAGACAGAGAGATAATGAATCCCACATGCAAGGGACCAAATGATGCCTAGTGGAGAGAGAGAGAGGGGGTTGGGGTCTGGGGTGCAACGAGACAAATCTGACTGGGTGAAATCATGGCCGGCTACTGTTGGTTTGCTTGGGAGTTTGGACTAGAGTGATGAACATTCAAGTGGGTGAAATTTAATAACAGATTGAACTCGAAGATCGATGCAGGTTGATGGTCATCTTATACCTAACGACTGACTTGTGATGTCACCATGGTGCGAGTTATGGGACAAGATACTGAAGATATAACATCTATCTACCCTTGTAATAGAGAAAGATGTTTTAATTTTTTCACTCCATAAATATCCAATAAAATGTAAGTTACGGGGCCCACCTTTAATATATATAATAAATCTATATATCCTTATAAAAAAAGAGAAAGGTATAGTCAAGTTGTGGGGCCCATCCTTATTATATATATTTTAAAATATATATATTAAATCTATATACCTTTATAAAAGAGAGAAAGATGATAATCAAGTTGTGGGGCCCACTTTTATTATATATAATAAATCTATATACCCTTATAAAAAGAGAGCAATGCGTAGTCAAGTTGTGGGGCCAACCTTTGTTATATATATTTTAAAATAAATATATTAAATCTATATCTATCTATCTATCTATATCTACCCTTATTAAAGAGAGGAAGATCTTGTAATTTTTTCACTCCACACATGTTTAATAAAATGCAAGTTGTGGAGCCCACCCTTATTATATATAATAAATCTATATATCTATTTTATCTATCCTTATAAAAGAGAGAAAGATGTTGCACATTTTTCACTCCACACATGTCCAATAAAATGCAAGTTGTGGAGCCCACCCTTGTTATATATATTTTAAAATATATATATTAAATCTATATCTATCTATCTATCTATATCTACCCTTATAAAAGAGAGGAAGATCTTGTAATTTTTTCACTCCACACATGTCCAATAAAATGCAAGTTGTGGAGCCTACCCTTATTAGATATAATAAATCTATATATCTATTTTATCTATCCTTATAAAAGAGAGAAAGATGTTGCACTTTTTTCACTCCACACATGTCCAATAAAATGCAAGTTGTGGGGCCCACCCTTGTTATATATATTTTAAAATATATATTAAATCAATATGCCCTTATAAAAGAGAGAAAGATGGAGTCAAGTTGTGGGGCCCACCCTTATTATATATATTTTATATATATCACTCCACACATGCCCAATAAAATGCAAACCCGCCCTTATTATATATAATAAATCTATATACCCTTATAACAGAGAGAAAGATGTATTTTTTTCACTCCACACATGTCCAATAAAATGCAAGTTGTGGGGTCCACTCTTATTATATTATATATATATCACTATATATATATAGGGAGATGCTCCTAAGAGAGACACTCTCACCAAGTTAGTGAGAGATGGGTGGGGGCCCTCATTTTTAAGTTGGGAGTCCTTGCATTTAAGTTGGTGAGAGTGGATATGCAAGTGATGGCCATCACCCATCTCTCACCAACTTGATGAGAGTGTCTTTCATAGGAGCACCTCCCATATATATATATATATATATATATATATTTAGGGAGATGCTCTTACGAGAGATATATCTCATCTTATATGAGAGATAGGAGTGGGGGCCCTCACATTTAAGTTGTTGGTATTGGACATGAATGTGAGGGTCACCACCCAATCTCTCATTTAAGGTGAGAGATATCTCTCATAAGAGCATCTCCCATATATATGTATATATATATACATATATATACACCCTTATATAAAAGAGAGTAAAGTGTAGTACCTTTTCACTACACACTTGTCCAATAAAATGCAAGATGTGGGCCTTACTTAGTATTATATAATTATATTATATAACCATATCATATTATAAAAGAGAGTAAGATGTAGTACGGTTTCACTACACACCTGCCTAATAAAAAGAGAGTAGGATGCAGTAAGGGATGAAATAGAATGAGATAAAGGAAAGAGATAGAGAGTGAATCGGATGTCTCTATACCCTTATATAAAAGAGAGTAAAGTATAGTACCTTTCACTACACACCTGCACAATAAAATGCAAGATGTGGGCTCCACTTAGTATTATATTATATATCTATACTCTATTATAAAATAGAGTAAGATGTAGTACGGTTTCACTACACACATGCCCAATTAAAAGAGAGTAAGATGTAAGGGAGGAAATAGAATGAGATAAAGGAAAAATTAAGAAAAGAGATAAGAGAGAGTGAATCAGATGGATAAAGATGTGGACATAATGGGAATTCCCTAATTTCTCTAAAATAGACTTTGGATCAAGCTTGGATTTAAAGGGGTTTTGAGGATCCGGATCAAGATGATCTATCAGACTAAAGTTTAAGAATTAAAAATATCTACCCAACGGTACCATAATCTCAAAAATCTAAAATTATGAAAAAGCCCCCCAAATTCTCTGGAAAGTTGCTAACTACCCCCCCAACTATACCCAAATGAACCCGGATCTTGACCAAACTTGACACACACGATCCTAATAGTTTTTTTAATCTCTTCTATTTAGTAGATGCTGACATTTTAACCGTAATAAAATTTCGTTTTAATACATTCCAATAAATTGAGTAATTTTTTTTCAATTTCTTTATTTTTTTAAGGTGATGGAGAAAAAAAAAAGGAAAATGTGGATAAGATTGGAATCTATTTCAAATCAATATCTCAAATGTTGTTTTTTTCCCTCTTATTTTCTCAATTTTCTTTTAATATTCTTCTTATTTAGATAATACAAAATTTTCAATGCAGGAAATTTTGTGGGCATAAGGTTTTTCCTTTGTAAGTAATTGTATAAGGAAAAACATGGCATTTTAACAGATTCTTTATTGACTCTTAGCTTCTTTTGGAATGAAGAGAGTTTTCATACATGTAAGCGAGCACTGTCTACAAAAATTATTATCGTTTGATTGTGTCTTCTTCTTCAATTTTTTTTAATGTTGCAATAAAACCTTCATTGTAAGGAAAATGGGTGCAACTAGAGTTAAGAAAATGATGATGAAGAGTTCGGTTTTTCTTTCTCATTCATGTTTGGGTCAAAGTTGGGCCCATTGATAGCCTTCGTGCTCTGATAATTTTAATTATATGTCTGTTTTATTTTTTGAATCTTAAATGCAGGCTTCCAAATTGAGCGTGTTTCATGTTTCCTTATGGTAGAACTTTGTATTTAGTTCTCACTCTATGTTTGGAATATGAATTTGTGCATAGTATTTAAAATGTAAAATTGATACTACTTTGTTATGTGAGATAGGAAAATGAAAAACTCAAACAGAAAGTGTCGTGATTGAGAAAAACAAAGTAGACAATAAAGGACGATACTATGAGGCATTGAAAAGCTTTCCATTATCTATCTGAATCTGTTTTCATTCTCCATATAATTGAAGGGAAAGGCATTTTTTTAAGCAGTACAGGTGGAAATATTCAAAAGGCCAAAAACCTAATCCATATTTGTATAAGAATCTGACATTTTATTTTGTTTATTTTTTCTTGTTTTAGTTTATGTTAGTTAAAGTCTTATGCTTTTGACCAATACATCTTCAATCGTCACCCTCCAAACCCTCAAGAGTGGGATAAGACCAATAAGCATTCATTCGTGGTTCTCATTAAACCATTTTGTTCACTAATTTCTAAATTTTTATTCAGTTTTTTTTTTTTTTTTTTTTTTTTTGCCTTTTGTAAAATTAATTGTGAGATATGGTGCTATTAAAGAATCATTTCAAAGGAAAATTATTTCAGATTTTATCATTCAGAAAGTTTTTTTAATCTTTCGTGGCACTATTTTGTCCACCCCGGTTAATAAACTAAGCCAAGATGGAAAAAACAAAACATTTTAACGATGCACTATTTGCTCAATTATGTGGTTCATGGTGTACCTACTGCCTTTTAACTCTAAAAACTTAAATGCCATGTGCTTTTTCAATAATAAACCTTGAACTAAGACGGGATAAAACAAAAAAGAAAATGAATAGTGTATTTTATAATGGATCAAAAGAAAGTGTGTTTTACTTACTACCTTTTGCTGTTCAATTCTTATAATTTTGTGGGCACTTTAAAATACTTCGCCATCATCTTAAAAATCAGTTTAAAAGTCATGACAAAAGGTATTAGGTAGCTTGTTACTTTTGTTATTGTTGCTGGTGGTCAATTGGTGGTTGTGTTATAATTCAAATACCAAATTGACGACATACGAGAGAATTAACATTCTCTTTTTTTTTTACCGGAAACAATGCTAATTGTGCAAATAGTTTCTATTTAATTATTATTATTTTTTTGATAGAACTAAAAGATACTTGAGTGATATTTGTATTTGAAATTTGAGAGTTAAGAACATCAAAGGGCTCCATCCTCTATTCAGAATAGAGCAGAAGAGTTGATTTAGAATTCCTGAGTTACGTTCTTATGTATTTCTTAAGAGGAATGTCCAATTCTTTTGGCAAATTTGTATTTGTAGTTTTTTATATTTTTGGTATTTTTTCCCTATGAGTATTTTTATTTGTGAGCTTCCATTTAACTGAACTTCTATGATTACTTTGTATTATCCTTTTCTTAAAGGGTATAAAATTTAGCACTTTGTATCAAGTAAAAGAAGATGCTGATTATTGGAAATGTGTTGCTTCTTTTTACCTGATAGTGGTCCGTCTTATAAAATAAAACAAAGCATATGTTAAATACTAATATTGATCAACAGGTGCTCTGCAAATCTTACCCGTCAGAGTTCATATCATAGTTCCACAATTGTTAATCCCTGTAGTTTGAGGACAAGCCGAATTACTTCATTATTCTTGATGGTCGGTGTGAGATGTTATTTTTCTTTATAAGTTAAGACTAAAACCACCATCTCAGTTTTATTATTCTAATGTCATTAGGTAAGATATAATTATTTTTTTCCCTTAATAAAATCTGATTTTGTAGTGAACATATAATGTTCATGTTAATTGGTTAGAACAGTAAGCTCATCTGGTTCTTAGTTTTTTATTTTTATTTTTTATAAAACTGCAAGTTATCAATTTAACTATGCTTTCGACTGGACTCCAACTTTAGTAGGTCAAGTCTACCAGGAAACTGATAAGTCCACCTGACAGGTTAAATAAAATAAATTTAAATTTTTTTGTATACATTCATGATAAAATATCTAGAAATATGTGATTTATATCCTCAAAAAGTTATATAAATTCCATATCGATTGTCTTTTGAGATCTCATTTTTCTCACTATATCATTGTTTTATTATTTTTAAATGTATAGAAAAAAAGTAGTGTCAGTTGCATTTGGACATTGCATGGGCCTTGCAATTTACAATCACTCATTTTCTATTGAAATTTTATTTTTAAATGTATTGAAGCTTCTACTGAATTTTTTAATAACTTTATTTTTTAAAATTTTTCTTAATAAAACTGTGTGTTCGGTGCACATGCATTGCACCTGCGGGGCTCCACTAGTTATTTAAATGGAGGATTTTTGGTGTAGTTTTGTTCAAATCATGTCTCATTCTCTGCACTTGCAGTAAGTGTGAAATAGGATAAAAAAATTAATATTTATTACCCGTAGTAAAGGATTTATGATAAGAATTTGGGATGTTGGGATTTGCTTGATATGATGTGATAGGTTGTCTCCTGTCGTTTAAATTGTCATTTTCTTCCATTAGAATTTTAGGCACACTAAAGGCCTCAAATGACCCGCTGAAACTTTTGGAACTCAATTATCTTTGCTTTCTGTTGAGATTAGTACTCCACAAAGATGAGGAATTTGAAATTTCACCTCAAGAAAACCGTTTTTGAAGAATTAAAAAATCTCCAGATATAAAGTCTTGAAATTCTGGAAGAGAAATAGGCCAATAGATTACAAACATGAAGGGTTTCTTGTCTTGCTGCATTTGAGAGTTTCAAATGTTGTCTCTACCAGTAGAATTTTGAAATGGCCAGAGCTAATTAGCATTTCAAATGTTTGATATATGAGAATTTTGCATGACAAAAGTGTCATTCGGAATGTTAATTTATGAAATTCTCCTCAATCAAAAAGTCATTTGGAGTCCCAAGAAGATAGCACCACTGTTATAAAAAGTTCTAGACGAAGAGAAATCCTTTCGGAAATGCTTAGAACCAAGTATAGGTCCTCATGATATGTTTGTTACCAAGAGGATTCTGCAATGAATAAGAAAATTGTCCTCATTTTTGTATAGTTCTCTCTTTCATCGTTTGGTATAGCATTTTTTGATGTGAATATAAATAATGATTTTCCTCGATTGAAAAACTTTCAATGTCTTAAGAAATACGTAAAAACATAGAATCCCCACCTCTTGCAAAAAATGGAATTCCATTGAGTACGAAATCTTATTGTCTTGTCTTAGCATATAGATCAAAATCATTCTCTTAAAGCAAAGAATCTCAAAAAATATCAACAACCTTAGATAACTAATCAAATAATATGACAAGCAAACCACTTACCTAACAAAAAGGAGGCCTACTATACCCTCTCTCTTACCATTAAAAAGCTAAGTACTTGATTAAACATTTCGGATTGAGACATTGTAGAAATTTTAGGGCTAAGTCCAGGAAAACTGACTTGACTTTATTCTTATTTGCGAATAACCCCGGAAATCAAGGTGAGTCCCATCCTCTGATGGAAACCATGGCAGCATCCACTGAAATCATGGGCTGCTCATCAATGGAAAAAATGGCATTCAATCAATTCATGGAAGTCACAATGGAGGACCAAATTTTAGATAAAACAAAGGTGAGGCCACCCTTGCTGATGAAGCTATGTTTGAGCTCACTGATTGAAGACAGCTGCAAGTGGGTCTCACCCATTTTGTGAAAATCATAATAAAGGCAGCAGGCAATGAGTATAAATGTTAATAACTACACTAGTCCGTAGACCGTAGTCAATAGCCAACAAAATTTTGAATCAACCCCTAGTCCTCCTTGTGGAAAGGAACCATCAGTAAGTTGATACATTAAACTGAGTTCAGCAACCCTAACATCAACCAGATGTTTCTACCAAAAAAAAATAAAAAAACTGAGTTCAGCATCACTTGTCCTTGAAAACTGAGAAGGATATTAGAAGCTTTATTTTAAGTTAGGTTAAAAGGTGAGGCCTTCATTGAAAGGAATAAAACTTATGGACCGTTGCTTTGGCTGTACTGCAGCGTTGCTGTATGAATATTGTATTGCTTTATTGGATCGTACTATATCATTGATATAATTTCACGAATAGTTATTCACATTGCTAGTGGTAACTTCAAGATGCCGTTGAGATCATTTGCAATTAACAACACTACAGATTTATAATATCTACTACTCTGTAATTGTATGATTACTTAGGGTGTAAGGTCCGCATGGTAGAAAAGAGTTTAAACTGTAAGTTATCAAGTGGTGATTTTTTCAGGTTCCTTCACATGATTTGTCGGCTTATCTACAATACTTTGTACTATGGTTTTTTTTTGGGGGGTGGGGTGGGGGTGACCATTGTCATCTAAGACCTAGTTTATTAAAGTGAAAGGTGGAGAATTATTTCCTATCGAAGAGAGATTATTGAAGATCTAATGTGAATCATAACATCTAATCATTCAATTTCAACCCTAGCTAAGGGGGCTTAGCTCCGTGAGAGCACTCCGCACACTGGGTGGGAAGACTCAGACATGTGAGGGTAGAAAACTCACACATGACAAGGTTTCCAACCAACTCGGGAACCCCTTGGAAATGATCTTATATTGCACCGCGAATCACTTGTAGGAGTCTATACAATGCCACACATAATTTTCAACTCCCAACATCTATGAAGATAAAACCCTACATTGAAGGCTTCTATCAAAAGTACTGAACAACAGCCATGTGGGATTCCCCTGAGGCGAAAGTTTGCTATGTTGCAACTAGCAGTGCACCTAATTTGGCTTGTGTTGGGGTCTTTTTTGTCATCCATCCCACTCATATCACTTACCTCTCCGTGTTACCACTGTCACAAATTTCACTCTAGTAAGAGTAATATATATGCACTATTAATTAGGTCAATATGTGTGTGAAATACATATTTTATACAAACGATCAACTCAATAACACATCACTCAAATTGGAGAAAAATCACACCTGAACCCTAAAAGGTCATGCATCATATTTAAACCATTCATTTGTAATCTCTATCATGGATAGAAAAGCGTCTAACACTTTCGATTTTTTTATGATCTTGAATGCATAGATTTGTCAAAGAAAAAAGAAAAAAAAAAAGGACAAGAAAATTCAGTGAAAGAAAGCCCCAAAAGATTGGCCATTTGCTATTTTTCTAAACAATCCATTTTCTATTAGATTTATATTTCACTTTTTGGATTTCATACGCTTGTCTCCACTATATCATTCCATAGACTCAATGGGCACATCATAGACAATAAACTGGTACTTATTCTAAGTTGGTAGATCTTAGGCACCCAATAATTGATCTTTATTGTTTTGTATTTTTGTGGTTCTGTCCATTTCCAACATATCAAGACACTCATCAATTAGCAAACTTATGAATGGCCCTTTTCACAACCTGGCTCAGCAAATCAAAGCCTTTGACAATCACTACTACCAAACCATGGTCCCCTATAGGAACTAACTAACAGTTAGATTATTCCAATAAAATCTTGAGCTTTCTTCATCTTTAAAAGATGCAAAAATAAAACTCAATTAATTGGAAAAAAAAAAAACCTAGCCTTTAACTCAGGGATTGTGGTTTGATGGTGATCTACAAATGAAAAATACTATATATGCACCAATCTTTGTATATTATTATGATCTACTTAAGAACCAGATGATGGTTATAATACTATCCTACTCATAGTTGCAACAGTTTTGGCCCCTCCTCACCTTACAACATTATTGTTATAATGTTATTCAAGTATGGAAGCAATGCTTACTTTTGAATAATTGTGCTTTGATTGCTTTTGAGCCTTGTCTTTTGGTACACAACAAGTTAGAAGATATTGTGATCTCCAATCTTCTAATATTATTATTGCTATTAGCATAAATCATACGCATATTTGTTAGCATATATCATACAACATGATACTTAGGTCATTGCGTCCTACATGTTAGAACTTAAGTTTATATGGTGATTTCTTTTTCTTTACCACTAACTTAAATGTTTTATTCAATTTTTTTAACTAACTATTCCTATCAAAACCCGAGGTGCGAGTAGAGGCAACATATGAGTACTTTTCAATACTCCTCTTTTAATAGAATGCGCTGCTCAACATGTTTAGTATGTGGAGTGTTAGATGCATATCATAATAAATAAATAAAATAAAATAAAAGGAAGAAGAAGAAATAGAGATGACATACATAGTGTTTTCTTTCTTCTTTTTTTTCTTTTTTCTTTTGACAATTAGTTTTTTCTTCGCTCTTGCGGCATCTATTTTGTGATCCACCAAAAATAGAGAATTCTAACTTCCTAATATTATAGAATCTTAGGGAATCCTCATCTTCATTGGATTCTCATGTCAGTCAGTGAAGGCCACCAATTTGGGCCGGAGTTAAAAATCTCCAAAGGATTAGGTTTCTAGGATTCAATAATTTGGAGTATATATAAGCAACTAGTACCCATGAATTAGTCCCTGGTGTCGGTTCTGCAAGATTTCCTCATATGACACATGGTAAGTCCTCTTGGAATTGGATCTCCTTTCCACCTTTATAGGACATGTTTGTTTTCAAGGAGTGCTGGCAAAGCTTGCCCCTTTCTTTACTCTTCGGTCTTGAGTCCTGATGCTTTGGGCGGATTCGGATACTTTCTTTCCTGCCTCTTTTTCCTGCTTTTATTCTCTTTCTGATGGTGGGCCACGGTAAATAAATGGGCCCATAAAAAGATGTGTCAGAAAGTAGCTAGATAGGGATTTCCACCTGTCCCCTCTGACAATTATTATGGCCTTTCTTTTAAATGGGTGTTACTGTTACATGACGACCCCATTACGTTTGCAAAATATTCTCAGACAACATTGGGCAAGATGCGAAAGCTTTTGTTTTTCTTTCTATGGTAAATATATTCACCACCGTTATTTTATTTAAAAGAAAATTTTGACATTTGCCCACTTCATTTTCTATGGTAAAAGAAAAGAAGTTTTCTGAATAGCAAGGGCATGTTTGGCAACGGTCTTCGCCACGGATTTCTCGTCCAAAATCCACAATCGCGCGGATTTTTTTGTTTGGAATGACATGGATTTGAAGATAATGGATTGCAGACATCCACCCTTTTGAATATTTGAAGAGTCGGATGCCCCCCCATCGGATCCATGGATTCAGCGCAAGAGGGGATTTGCAGAGCTACAGTACTTTTGGGTGTTAATAGAGGGCAGACCGGTTTTTGCATTTTTTTTTGTTTTTATGGGCCCCACAATCAAGATCTGAACCGATAATATTGTTAAGAATGTCCAAAACGGTCATCTCCCAAAATTTCAGCCGTTGATTCACCTTAGATCTTGAGATATTTGCAAAATCGTCCAAACCGTTAGACGACAATTTCTGATATGCTGTGGGCCAAAAAACGGGATTAAATCCAGTCCGTTTTTTTCGATTTTCTGGTTCCTGTGGGCCCCAAGATCATGATCTGAACCAGTAGTTATTTCTGGAAGATCAAACACGGCTAGTTGACCAAATTTCAACCGTTGATCCTTACCATATCTTGAGATATTTACACAAAAGTTTAGAACTAAAATATTAATTTCTTATTCCTGTGGGCCCCCATTGCATGATCTGAACCGTACATATTCTCTAGATGCCCACAAAATACTTTGAGGTGAAAGTTGAGGTCTTGATTTTTCATGGAGTTTGGAAATTTAAAAAAAAAAAAATTGTGACCATTGGATCATACATTCTACAATTTATAGGAAACCTCCCTCCATCCAAATATGAAACTCTCATTAGGAATCCTTCTTGAGGATGCATTGATTCTTTGGAGATGGAGAGAATCCTCTAAACAGCGGATTCTTCTACGTTTACCAAACATGCCCTAAAGGTAAGTGGTGTTACTTCATTAGTTAACTTGCCCACTTCATTTTCCCCACTTCAAATGCCTAAACTTTTACTACTCCTAGTTAAACAAAAGTGCGAATCCAAATTAAAATTGAACCGAGTCTACCACAACATGTTTACAACAAAGCAGTACATATATTTTGCCTGGCGCTTGCGTTTGGTATTAGGTTGGTATTTCTCTTTTCTCTTTTTTTTGGCTTTTCGTATTCCCCTCATTTACTATTAAATTTGTTCAATATATGTTAAAATTAAATATATATATATATATATATATTTCCGTGGTGATTCACTAAGCCTTTACTAAACAGAGCTTGGACAAGCTTCGTCTTGATCCGACTAAAGAACAAGGAGTTGCTAAATTTAGCATCCACCATAAATTGTTGCATGTAACATTGATGGTCATCTGATTAATGCCTGAGTTTGAGTCAACAATTAGCAACCAAGTTTATACTTCATAAATATCGATCTAGCTAGTCTACAAATCACAAATCAGAGAACCCACTTACATGCCATGTCCTGAGTTTTAGATGGTTGTGATCATCACCTTAAAACAACTTATCGACGTGAACATCTGCTGGCTGGTTGACCATGATTTTGTTAATTGGAGCCAGGTTAATTTCATGGTGGGACCTTTTGTCAAAGGACTAGTCTATTTGGACAGGCTTGCTCCCTGTGTTGCAGAGCAAGATTCTTTCTGAGACTGGGCCACTCATTCCTAACCAGATTTGCTTTTAGATAGAATGTCCCCAAGCTCTAACGTAGGGCGCAGAAATGCATTAGAGTACAATATCATCCATGTGCGTTTGGTGCCGTGTTTCAGAGGTATGTATTTGTTCTCACTTCTGGCCAACTTTCGATAGGTGAGCTACCTACAACTACCCAACCCAAGGATAAGACGTACCAAAAACTATACACATGATCAATTCCCAACTCCATGTGAGCATCTCTGAAGACTGAATCCCACCCCCACCTATGATCAAGTCATCGGGATTTCTTTCACTCCACATCCTCTGCTCCATAATTGGCACTAATTTCATGTGGACACCAATCCTGTCAACATCTATCTTTAAATTGGTTTGCCATGGCTGTAGACTATAGCAGTGCCATTGTGAAATCATGAAAAGATATACATTGGGTTAATTTCAATTCTCTAGGACTTATTCATTTAGGAATCTTTGGATTTGGAAACAATATCGAATCTGCCATGGTTGTTTTTGTTAGGAATGAATTCTCTTATTTGACTCCACAAGGGATGTAAATGAGTTTCGTCTGATTACCTGGAGGTTCCAACCTATTAAAAATCAGATTTGGGTCATTACTTATGCTCCCATAAGTAAACGAGTCTAGATCCAGGATCTTTTTTTGGACCTGCGACCTAAACAAGTCAGGGTCCGGTTCTACCTTGATTTTTATCCGTGATCTCAGGACTGATATATTAACTAAATTTTCAAGATTCCCTCCTAAAACTAGATTTTTTTTCCCCCATATAATCATCTACCTGGACCTGAACTCAAACTCATCTCATATACAAAACTGGTTCTAATTGTGCTTCCATCTTCTCGTTAATAGTTCCGCAGACCCAAGCCAATAAGTTAATTTCTAAAACTTCTTAAATCCTATTGATGCAATTTAAAATCTGTCATGATAGGCAAAATAGACGGTCTCTGTTTGGATTATGATAAGCCTAATTTTAGTTTACATCTTATAGGACCTAAAACCAAACCTAGTCTCAGCTGATATTGGGTTGCATGATGCCATAGTTAGCCCTTTTCTCTGGTTTTGTTCTAGCTTAAGGAGAAAATAATGTAGACATTAGCATGAACTCAACCATTATTTGAATATTTTATTTTATTTATGTCATAGCCATAATATTTTCTTCATATTCACGGTCCTCTTGAGAGAGGAGCACACAAAAATACTCTTTAGTAAGTTAACAAAGGGCCTACTTGAGAAAAAAGAAAAGAAAAAGAATTATTTATACCTTGAGCATAGTATATATTTTTCAAATAGCGAGTATAGACATAGGATAGCAAAATTAATAGAAATAAAAAAACAAAGTTTTCATAAAAAAATTCATATAAAAATAGAAAGATTAAACTCCATAGAATTGAGTATTGACTGTAAGTTTTAGTTGCAAGGAAAAATAAAAAAAGATTATGCGAGTTAAACAGGTTGATCCTAATCCGACCAATTTAAATATGGGTAAGAAAACTTTGACTTACAACCTACTCGTATATTATGCGGGTTGCGACCTACTCGTATATTATGCGGGTTGAGTCGTGCAGGTCATATGCCAGTCAGGTCGAGTTGACTTTTGCCAGCTCTACGGCCCTAAGGGCACACTCCAAGGCCCCATTTCATCCAAAACCACCCGGACAAACTACCTCCTCCCGGAGTCATGAGTTGCCTCCAGCCCCAATTTAACATTCCTAAAAACTACAATCACCGTTGGATTTAAGACCCAACCTCTTGGACTAAATTCAATCCAACTTTTTGGACCAATGATTTTGGAGGGCTCATACATGGATCTTTAGGATCTGAAATCTCCTAGGTGGCCCCACTAGGCTGTCTCCCAGAAGATAACTGCTACCCATATATATAATTAGAAATTAGATTACATTCGATTAATCCAAATAATACCTTAAAACAATGATCACATTCAAATGTGTGTAAAACTTACATAGCCTACCTAAACCATGGCAAATGCAGGGGAGAGGGAATCGATGGGAAACCTATACAAGGATTAAGGATTAGCCTAATCCAATCATTAATAGAGAATATTTCAAAGAAGGTTGGATATATTGACAAGGATGAGTTCATCTTATAAGATTAGGATTAGATTATAATTGTACTATGATGTGATTAAAACCAGATATGATAGATTGATGGATTAGATTTATAATGTGATTAGTTTTTTGAGTGATGATGTGATTAGCTGAAGTCAACAAAGCTGTTGTACTTAACAAACAGCCACCAGCTATCCTCAATAAAAATAAAGAGAGTTTGGCAAGACGAGATCTTCTTCCTTACTCAGAAAAGCAAAGGATCACACAGCCTCACTCTCTCACGACCATCTCAACTACCCTAAGTCAACCTAACCCAATTGATCTGGAGCAGAGAATCACACCAAAATATACCCCAAGTCAACCTGCGTTAAGGGGGCGAGTGATCATCAATATCAAGTGTTAAACTGAATGAAAGATATTTCTGCACTACATAATCTAGTTTTTATTGTTTGAAGTCAAATTTGGCACATGACACTTTTTGGGTGGTAAGTGTCATGTGCAAAGGGGATTGGTTGGACCCCAGCTGGTCCACATGTTGCTTCCATGTGCAAGCAGTCCATACTTCTTAGTTGGTCATTCAATTTACTTTCACAAGGTGGATCTAACAATGTTGTTTTGAACTTTACCCAAAAAAAAAAAAAAAAAAAACAGTAATATCCAAATGAAACAGTAATAGCCACTGAAACATAAACTATTGCAACATAAAGTCTCCTAAGAGCCCACAGAACCTTAACCAAATCCAAATATACCATTGAATAAAAAGGAGTGAAAATCATGACATCCCTGCTTATGCTGTCCCTACACTTGGAACTTTGAATCCTATTCTTTAAGCTTTGGGAACATGCATGCAAGGTGTTGACTAAAAGATGTGGGCAGTTATCATTGATTTTAAGCGAAACCCTTTCCACTTTTATTGGGTCTCTGTTGCTTCCACAATACATTAAACCTATTCAAGATACCATGTTGCTGCAACATTCCATTTGAGTGAAAATTCGAGTGCAAGGGTCCTACTTGTATGCTCTTTCATTTTAGTTTTCTGCATATGCCTGTTTACTTAAAAGGAGTCTGTTCCTCTGTAAAAAATGCATGGAAAGAAAATGTTTCTTTAGCCTTGACTATCTAATTCTTATAATTACCCCATGATGATGACTTTGATTCAAGAGATGGAAAGCTTGCACGTCAACCTATATAGATGACTCTAGCTAGTGTTTATTAGGGGGAGAATATAAAAATCCTATACTCCGGAAAGAACATTCCTGGTTCGACAGTTGGAGCCCCCAAATCTCCAGTTGAGCGGGTGCAATGGCCATATGTTTTGTGATAGACTATGGGATACGAATCTGGCCAAAAGTTAGCTTCATTCGCATGCTTATATGTATGGCTATAAGCAATGATTTCAAGATACAGCATGGATGGAGACAAGCTGTCACATCCCGGACCCGAGAATCCCTTGTTTAGGGTGGTTCCCAAGGTGTGACACGCGTACTCCCGTGAACTCGCACCTGTTCCGGACCAAATCCGAATTCACGAAGGAGAAAATTCCACATATACGTGTGAGGATTACTCACTGACACCTGTCAATGCACAATTATCTGCGGAACATGTACAATATAGAAATCAAAGCCGTGATCAGTCCAATAACCAATCTTTTATATTACAATTTCTCTTTAACAAAACTAATGATTTAAATATCTTAATGCATAGTACACCAGTACTCTAATGAACCACTACTAGATGCTTATCTCAAGGAAATATATTCCTAATACAATGCGAAATAACACTAATCAAATGCATTACCTTGAACTAAGTGCAATTAAAATACCTAAGCTCAAACTCAAGATTTCTTTTCTGATTCGTACTCCGGTAATCATAGCTAACCGTTAAACTTACCAATTAACATCAAATTGAATGGCTAAAAGTAACTTCCTTTGGTGTCTTGAATCCCTGTGACACCAAGAGTAGTATCTCAAATACAACGATTTGGCAAGTATAGGCAAAATACGAAATTACAAAATGTTGCAACTTTGAATTTAAGACAAGTAAATCAGTGGATAGCAATGATAAGTATCAACTACGCAAATTGTGCAAAGATTGAATAATTATGTTGATGAATCAATAAATAAGAACCATACAAATTTGGCTACTACTTTAAGCTCATCCTCTCAAAGAGAGCAAATCTAGTTGGGATGTCACCAGCGGCCCGGCCAAAGGCTAACTGGCTACCCGATTCTGGAGTTCCGGTGCTCCAGACGACTTACTGCAGTAGTCTCTCAAATACGAACCCAAGTGCTAGCCCCGTCGGGCGTCACAGGGTCGAAGCTAAGTAGTGCCGACTCAATCGAATCAAACAAATCAAATTTATAAGTGGATTTGAGAGAGTTTATATTTCAACTGTCTATAATCAAATCAAATGCTAATCTCCAATCTGATCAAATGCTAATCTCAAATCAAATCAAATACTACTCTCAATCCACATTTAATTTCAAGACTGAATCGATATACAATAATTGACGAATGACGGCGAATTTCGAATAATTAAACCTCAAAAGAGATTGATAATGACATAACTCATTTAATTATAATGATTGATTTACCAATGAAGATATAACTCAATATGCAATGCAATAATTTAAGGAATCAAGGATTTTTACTATCCATTACTCACCATTTATTTAGTCTTTCACCGTCCAACACAAGGTAAGTTTAGCAAACTCAATGTATTACTACTTTTATTGATGTCACTATGTATGAGAAGTACATTGAGTTTCTAAACTAACCTTCATGGTATAGGATTAGACTAACCATATCCATTAGACCAATTAGTAAGGTTTACGGTTCCATTTGTAAGGTCATAAAGTCTCAAAAATTCCTAAATCCCTATGGAGGTGAGGGTGAGCTCCAAAATCCATTAATGAGGGATCAAGGAGGGTTAAAATATGCTAAGAGGGTTAAAAATCCATTTAATGGGGTCCAAAAAGTCAAAAACATGGGCTTCAGGTCCGCTCGAGCGGACCCACATGCGCTCGAGCGCGCAGTCCAGATTTCCACTTCGGAAATTCTGGGATGGGTTTTCCCTCCCTTCTTTTCCCACACTTCTTCTATTATATAACCTGCATGAAATAGAGCCTTCATGCTCCCCTTTTTACATTCAATCTCTCCAACCCATTTCATCAAATTGAAACCATAAAACCATGCATTTAATTAAGAGCTAAAAGCATAGAATAAGAGTAGCATATAAGGAATCAATGGAATCAACAAAAATGTAAATCCATATCATGCATATACTTGCCTCAAATTTAAGCTTTCCAACCTCTTCTACACTCTTGGTTTAAAGAACCCTAAAAATCCCCAAATATTCAAACCCTAGACACAATACACATGAAAAACACATGAATATGAAGGCATGTCCATCACAAGGGTCTTTTAACTCTAATACAACTCAAAAATCCAAACAAAAAGAGGTTGGAACCTACCTCTTGTGATAATTCCGAATTTGAATTTGGAGAAGAAATGGTTTCTTGAACCAAAAGATGGAGATGAACAAGAAGAAGGAGATGAAGAGGAAGATGATCTCCACACTTGTTTTCACTTGCACAAAATGCTAGAGTGATTGAAGAAGGAAAGGAAATTGAAAGGAAGAAGAGAAGAAGAGCTTAACATGAATTTTAAATCCAATTCTTACATTATTGAATACTAAGAATCATGAGTAAACATAGAATCAATGTAATTAACAACATGTAAATTCATATCATGCTTATACTTGCCTCATTTTAGCCTTCCAAGCTATTCTTTAATCTTTTGCTCCAATTAACCAAAAACCCCCAAATATCAAACCCTAATCACAAAACACATGGAAAATGCTAATGAATATGCAAATATGACTCTAATAGAGTCCATTGACTCTATTTCAACTCAAAACACAAAGAAAGATGGGGTTTAATTCTTACCTTGACAATAATTCCGAATTTGGAGTTGGAGAAGAAATGGTTTCTTGAACCAAGAGATGGAGATGAACAAGAAGAAGGAGATGAGGAGGAAGATGATCTCCACACTTGTTTTCACTTACACAAGGCCAATGAGCTTGCAAAGAGGAAGAGAAATTGAAAAGAAAGAAGAGAAAAGGGGTTCTCTCCACAGCCCATGCACCAAACGAATGAAATGAAATGGATGGGAGTTGTTGTGAATGATAAGGATGGAGTTTTTGCAAAACAGTCCAATAGTTTTTGTATATTTCTAGTTTGAGTCAAATGATGGCCCATTTCCTCAAAGAGTGATCAAATGAAGTAAGGTCGAATACGAAATTTGACAAGCTTAACGAAATACACGCGATGACGCCAAAATGATGTGCATATGATGAACTTTGGGAAAATCATAATTTACATAAACTACCTTAATTAGTCACTAAGTATGAGAAATTACCTAAAACACAATTGATTAGCATTAAACAAGATTGGTTCGGGTTGGGGTGTAACATTCTCCCCCTCTAGGAATCATTCGGTCCTCCGAATGAACCTCCCGGCGTAAATAGTTCGGAGTAGTGCTGCGACTTGTCTTTTGATTTTTCCTACACGGCTTTCTCTGATCCATGATGATCCCAACGAAGGTTTACTCAACGAACGGTCCTCGTCCACAACACTTGTTCTTTCTCATCAATGATACGGAGCAGAAGTTTAACGCATGTTGCAATTAGGTTTGGTCTGAACTTTTTTTTTTTTTTTTTTTTTTTTTTTTGTACTAAACGACGTGAGATAGATCTCGAACTACCTTTTAGCATGGTCACGTAGATTACACCCTAATTATTGTGTGATCTGGCCGTAGTCTCGATCTGTAGTTCGGTCATTGACTTCATCATGAGTCCGGCATCATCCAACGTAACGAGACGTCACTTGTTTCTGGTCTCAACTTTGTGATGCTTTCACTTTATCACTGCAGAATTCGAATATCAACTCGACACTTGTCCACATAGCTCCCCTTGCTTACTCCGGTTGTCTCCGATACCTTAGTGCAAGTTGATTTGTTTAACTTCGGCCTCGTCCAAATTGGTTCATGTTTTACCCATTGACGTCTGCGTCGATTGCTAAAATAAAACGAAGTGTGGTCTAAGTGGTGTTGATAATAACGTGAAAATTGTCTTAGAAAGCCTCATGAGATATCATGTCCATTCTTGCGTGGTACAGTTATTGTCCGAGAACTTATACTCAGTCACTTCAATCTTGTTCTAACTGGTCTTATGGTCCACTGAATTACAACTAATTAGACATCCAGTAATTGATCTAGTCAGACGATATAGGTGTCAAAATTCTAATATCACTTGTGAATCTAATCTATTTATCTCTCTTTCGTGATCCTAGAAAATCGAGGTTTACAATTGGCTAACTTAGATTTTGTCGCATCGATCTTTGTTCAAGTTCTGTGATATCAGTCACAAATGTTAGCTCAAATGTAACCATGGTTATTACCTATCTCAGGTAAGTCTGATCTTCATGTCTAACAATTAAATTCCTTAACAAATCCAACCGCTACACATGCTCACTGAGGAGGTTGTATTCTATTTCAACTAGTCTGTTGTATATCTGAGCTCCATAGTAATAGCAAAAGGTTGTCACAACCTACAAATTTCAATTCACAAGCATTAGGGCGACTAACTTCGGCTAACATCGAAGGGAAATTCAATCTATCTATAATTCTAATATTAAATCTATTATAATCTCAATGCTAACACTGAGTAGATAAAGTTCAGATCTGGTCGAATTAATCCTAAGAGTTCAAGTTTGAAACTGGCTATCCTAGTTCTATAAAATCATCAACGACTCAAATCAACAGTACAATAGTTCTCAATATCAATCTCTAATGAATTAGAATTCGTCAACTAATATTTTCATCACATATACTAGCTAAGGGAATTAGGAGTCTATCTCAAATTCGAATTCCACTAAGAAGTATGATAGGGTCAAAGTTCTACGGTCGGAACAGCTAAATGACTAACTTATCTGAAATGATAGGCGTAAGAACATTGTTCTAGAAGCCAATCTATTGTGATCTTACACTATCTCTAAGCAGTCAAAGCGATGGCTCTAGCCACACTAATTTTGTTGGATTGACCACAACTATAGTCTTGTCTAATCAACACATCACTTATCTCAAGTAGACTCAACTAATCACATTTCAGACTCAGACTTGCTAGGGAAGTTATTCACAATTCATTTGTTTGTCTCATCTTCAATCTCTCGTTCATTAAAGGTATCACTAAGCCTTAAGCTAATCCCACCGTAAAGATTCTAAACCGTATGGTCCACTTTTACTCAGGTTTTTTTTTTTTTTTTTTTTTTTTTTTACCCTCTTGGTTACATTCATCATAACCTAATCCAATCTTTTATTATTTCCTAATCCAATCTTTTATTATTTCTGACCCAAATCATAACCTTAGTATAGATCAAAGTCTCTCAGTCTGTGGGTCTATTTCTAAAGGTATTTCTAACATTACTTCTATGGCCAAGTCCATTTGTCTAAAAGGTGGCGATTTTTAATACTCATATAGGATAAAATCTGGGAAATCTAACCAGCTGTCAATAGGTTGCTAACTACTTAAGTGGTTCATCTTTTGCAATGACTATGGAAGTCTCTCAACTCCCGCAACTTACTTCCTATGCTTAAGAGTCAAAGTCCCTGGCACGCGAATTATTTCATTCTAAGACTTACTTGTCTATAGTCTTGCCAAAAGTCTAAATAATCAAGGTCTTAAAACTAATTATATAGAGTCTAACAACTCTGTATCCGTTCGATCACTAACATACAACATCACTACTCGTGCTAACCACATTCATTTGAAATCTCTATTTCTTAGTTGTGATAATTGTGACCTAATTCAAGTGATGGCATTGCACGGAGCCATGGTGAAGATACACTGTTGACGGTGAAATTGAACCCTAGGCTCAAAACTCACAAGATCACTTAGGGATAAAACCCCCAAAAGTAGGCTCAGAAAAACATTACTCAACATTTATTATCAATATAGCATAGTTTACAAGCAATCATCCATTTCTATTTATAATAAAGGGAATACATAAATAAAGGGATTGTCATTGTTTAGTGATTCCTAAAATCACTCCATCAAATCTCTCACTCAAATATTTAAGTAAATCAAATCAATACAACCTCAAATTACTAAAATGACTAACCTCTTTAAGCGAGTAAGTCATTCTTGGCGGGGCCCACTAATGGGTCTTTTGTTCTTGGGTGCATCATCTAGTCTCTTAGGACTACTATGATCAATCCTACATCACTACTGGGTCAATACTAGAGTTATCTCTCAATTAACTGGGATGAAATCTATCTTTGTAATAATTGACAATTTTTACTCTTACTAAATGAAGAGGTCCAACAAATCTCACAGGTTATTAAGATACCCCTAGTCACTAAGGTTACCTTGACCTTTCAGAATAAATCTAGGGAATTAGTAATGGTTACACCTAATTCATCTACCATACAACTTCAACTAATTGGATATTCAACTATTGCTAGGATCCTTAATTCTACACCTGTACTAAAATCACATATCTATAGGTCACTATCCTTTGGAGTAATCTATATTTCCTCGGTGGTTTACTACCTAGGAAATATCTTATCAACTCACATCCACTAAGATCTTTTCTAACTTCTTAGTGCTTAACTTTTCAAATTCAAACTATGAAACTCCTTAACCTACATCTCATATTAGGTTGATGTGCTGCCTACTACCAATAACCTATCAATGATGTCATTAGGAAGACAACCTGCGGTTGTACGGTCTATCTCAAAACCACAGAGTGTGACTCAGTGATAGAGTGTGTGAAGCAAGGAGCCAATCAAATATTATACTCAATAATCATTATTTCACCTTCTTCCACAACGTTCGTCGTTTTAGCCTCCTCTAGGGCCGTAGCATATCCACGTCTGCCATCTGTTGAACCGGTCTCTGCTGTAATGGCATCTGCTCACCTTGAGTTGTATTTTGGCTTTTGCGGTTTTACACTGATTCGAGTGGGTCGTCAAGGTGGCATCTTTTATAATTTAGCTTACTCAATATACAATTAGATAAACATCCATAAACAATCTTCAAAATAAAATTCCCAACGTCCTATCGTGTCCTCACCACGTCTCTTAAGGTTTCTAAGTCTTTTAGAAAAGACTTTTCAGGGCTCTGATACCATACTTACGTATGTCACATCCCGGACCCGAGAATCCCTTGTTTAGGGTGGTTCCCAAGGTGTGACACGCGTACTCCCGTGAACTCGCACCTATTCCGGACCAAATCCGAATTCACGAAGGAGAAAATTCCACATATACGTGTGAGGATTACTCACTGACACCTGTCAATGCACAATTATCTGCGGAACATGTACAATATAGAAATCAAAGCCGTGATCAGTCCAATAACCAATCTTTTATATTACAATTTCTCTTTAACAAAACTAATGATTTAAATATCTTAATGCATAGTACACCAGTACTCTAATGAACCACTACTAGATGCTTATCTCAAGGAAATATATTCCTAATACAATGCGAAATAACACTAATCAAATGCATTACCTTGAACTAAGTGCAATTAAAATACCTAAGCTCAAACTCAAGATTTCTTTTCTGATTCGTACTCCGGTAATCATAGCTAACCGTTAAACTTACCAATTAACCTCAAATTGAATGGCTAAAAGTAACTTCCTTTGGTGTCTTGAATCCCTGTGACACCAAGAGTAGTATCTCAAATACAACGATTTGGCAAGTATAGGCAAAATACGAAATTACAAAATGTTGCAACTTTGAATTTAAGACAAGTAAATCAGTGGATAGCAATGATAAGTATCAGCTACGCAAATTGTGCAAAGATTGAATAATTATGTTGATGAATCAATAAATAAGAACCATACAAATTTGGCTACTACTTTAAGCTCATCCTCTCAAAGAGAGCAAATCTAGTTGGGATGTCACCAGCGGCCCGGCCAAAGGCTAACTGGCTACCCGATTCTGGAGTTCCGGTGCTCCAGACGACTTACTGCAGTAGTCTCTCAAATACGAACCCAAGTGCTAGCCCCGTCGGGCGTCACAGGGTCGAAGCTAAGTAGTGCCGACTCAATCGAATCAAACAAATCAAATTTATAAGTGGATTTGAGAGAGTTTATATTTCAACTGTCTATAATCAAATCAAATGCTAATCTCCAATCTGATCAAATGCTAATCTCAAATCAAATCAAATACTACTCTCAATCCACATTTAATTTCAAGACTGAATCGATATACAATAATTGACGAATGACGGCGAATTTCGAATAATTAAACCTCAAAAGAGATTGATAATGACATAACTCATTTAATTATAATGATTGATTTACCAATGAAGATATAACTCAATATGCAATGCAATAATTTAAGGAATCAAGGATTTTTACTATCCATTACTCACCATTTATTTAGTCTTTCACCGTCCAACACAAGGTAAGTTTAGCAAACTCAATGTATTACTACTTTTATTGATGTCACTATGTATGAGAAGTACATTGAGTTTCTAAACTAACCTTCATGGTATAGGATTAGACTAACCATATCCATTAGACCAATTAGTAAGGTTTACGGTTCCATTTGTAAGGTCATAAAGTCTCAAAAATTCCTAAATCCCTATGGAGGTGAGGGTGAGCTCCAAAATCCATTAATGAGGGATCAAGGAGGGTTAAAATATGCTAAGAGGGTTAAAAATCCATTTAATGGGGTCCAAAAAGTCAAAAACATGGGCTTCAGGTCCGCTCGAGCGGACCCACATGCGCTCGAGCGCGCAGTCCAGATTTCCACTTCGGAAATTCTGGGATGGGTTTTCCCTCCCTTCTTTTCCCACACTTCTTCTATTATATAACCTGCATGAAATAGAGCCTTCATGCTCCCCTTTTTACATTCAATCTCTCCAACCCATTTCATCAAATTGAAACCATAAAACCATGCATTTAATTAAGAGCTAAAAGCATAGAATAAGAGTAGCATATAAGGAATCAATGGAATCAACAAAAATGTAAATCCATATCATGCATATACTTGCCTCAAATTTAAGCTTTCCAACCTCTTCTACACTCTTGGTTTAAAGAACCCTAAAAATCCCCAAATATTCAAACCCTAGACACAATACACATGAAAAACACATGAATATGAAGGCATGTCCATCACAAGGGTCTTTTAACTCTAATACAACTCAAAAATCCAAACAAAAAGAGGTTGGAACCTACCTCTTGTGATAATTCCGAATTTGAATTTGGAGAAGAAATGGTTTCTTGAACCAAAAGATGGAGATGAACAAGAAGAAGGAGATGAAGAGGAAGATGATCTCCACACTTGTTTTCACTTGCACAAAATGCTAGAGTGATTGAAGAAGGAAAGGAAATTGAAAGGAAGAAGAGAAGAAGAGCTTAACATGAATTTTAAATCCAATTCTTACATTATTGAATACTAAGAATCATGAGTAAACATAGAATCAATGTAATTAACAACATGTAAATTCATATCATGCTTATACTTGCCTCATTTTAGCCTTCCAAGCTATTCTTTAATCTTTTGCTCCAATTAACCAAAAACCCCCAAATATCAAACCCTAATCACAAAACACATGGAAAATGCTAATGAATATGCAAATATGACTCTAATAGAGTCCATTGACTCTATTTCAACTCAAAACACAAAGAAAGATGGGGTTTAATTCTTACCTTGACAATAATTCCGAATTTGGAGTTGGAGAAGAAATGGTTTCTTGAACCAAGAGATGGAGATGAACAAGAAGAAGGAGATGAGGAGGAAGATGATCTCCACACTTGTTTTCACTTACACAAGGCCAATGAGCTTGCAAAGAGGAAGAGAAATTGAAAAGAAAGAAGAGAAAAGGGGTTCTCTCCACAGCCCATGCACCAAACGAATGAAATGAAATGGATGGGAGTTGTTGTGAATGATAAGGATGGAGTTTTTGCAAAACAGTCCAATAGTTTTTGTATATTTCTAGTTTGAGTCAAATGATGGCCCATTTCCTCAAAGAGTGATCAAATGAAGTAAGGTCGAATACGAAATTTGACAAGCTTAACGAAATACACGCGATGACGCCAAAATGATGTGCATATGATGAACTTTGGGAAAATCATAATTTACATAAACTACCTTAATTAGTCACTAAGTATGAGAAATTACCTAAAACACAATTGATTAGCATTAAACAAGATTGGTTCGGGTTGGGGTGTAACACAAGCCATGAAAAATATCGCAGAAACACAAATTTATATATAAAAAGTGAAGCATCAAATATGAATACATACAATACAATACATGGAGTATTTTGTAGAATCTGTGCATCATAGGTTATATAAGGTTTCCAGTATGATCTTGGCTCTCTTTGTGCCATTGACTCCAGATAGTTGGGGAGGGAGGATGGGATAATTTTGACTTTCAGACCCTTCACTTAAGCATAGCCATTTTATTATTTATTTATTTTTCTTTATAAGAGACTCATACTCAATGCACCCACACACAATACACATTTTCCTTACCAGCTGATCAACAAGCAGGATGAATAGCTGCTCTCTTTAAATTACAAGGCAGGCCTCATTTATATTTAAGATTGCAAGTCCATGTGCTGTGGCAGAGTCCGTTCTGATTGTAATCTGTTTGAGATCAGGAAATCTGGGTCACAGTCTGGAAGAACTACGGTTTAATCCCACTGATTAAAATAAATATTGAACCATATTTCTATAGGGTGTTTAATATTGCGATTCATGGAGATCTGACCAACAACGTGTATTGCTTTTACTTAAATCATGGATCTGGTTGTTATAGCAATCCAGATAAACCTGCTCATGGGAGAATTTCAATTGTATGACTGACATGATATAATTAGGGGTGAGTATTCGGTCAATTCGGTCGATTTTGGTTGAAATTTTGACCGAATCGAAATATTTCGGTCGAATAAATTCTTAACCGAACCGACCGAATTATGAGTTGTAACCGAATTCGACTGAACCGAAAATATTTCGGTTAAAATTCGGTCAATTCGGTCGAAAGGCCATATGTTGGGCTTTATTATGGGGCTCAAATTTGTTGGGAACATTTCTATAATAAAAAAACTCAAAGTATAGACAACTAGCATATTCTAAATATCCAAAATAAAAAAGATATTAAAGTCAAGTATTCAACAGTTTATCAGCCTTAAGAGTTTATATATTTTATATATCTAAAATACAAACTTTTATATGTATAGTAATAAATCCGGTTAATTCAGTTAATTTGGTGAAACAAATCTAAAACCGAACCGAACTATATTATCCAAATTTGTTGTAAATCTTAACCGAACCTAACCAATTTAACCGTATAATCGAACCAAATAAAAAATTTTGGTTCGGTTCGAAACTTCGGTTCGTTAGACAGACGCTCACCCCTAGATATAATGGCTAGCTCAAATGTAACTATTTTAACTGTAGATGCCTTATATGGCTAATTATTCATAGATCTCCAATTCAAAAGCCATAACTGCATTCAACTGGGCAACTAACACTCCACCAACATGCCACAGCCCATCATTGAAAGTCATTATCATTAAACATAAAAACTAACAAAGAAATATATAAATGTTAATAACTATATAGAATGAAGAAAATGTTCAATTTTACAAAAGAAGAATTTGAAATGCCAATTTAAAAACATAGCAGTTCAGACAAATGTTATGGGAGCTAAACAGCCCTGATGAGATCAATAGGCAAGATGTTGGACTTAGGTCAAAACCTTTGTGGCCTTGGCAAGTGGGCTGGAAGAATCAGCCTGTATTCAAGGTGATTGGCATGATGGGCCATTGAAATGGAATTATAATTAGGTTGGAGTAAATCCACCAGCTGAATATGCCATTAGCAAAGAGTAGGATCTTAAATGCGCTAATGCCCTGGTCCGAGCTCAAGCCCAGATATTAATGAGCTAGCGAGTGGGCTCAGGCTTTCATTTTTTGCTTAAAGATGGCAATGGATTGGGTTTGGTTGAGCCTAGTTGGTTGCACGTTTAGGCTCAAGCCATAACTATAAGTCATTTATTAGTTGGGTTGAAATTGTCAACCTAAACCCAACTAAAGTTAAAAGAGACAAGCCAACCCATCGAATAACTTGGGTTTGAGTTGGGTTGGCTGGTTTCCAACAGGAACAAAAAAAGAAGAAAAAAATAGAGTTGGATTCGCTGGTTGAGTAGAAAGAATGGACTCAACTTGAATTCATCCCATCATTGATTAGGTTAAAAAATGATAATGTTGCATTCGTGTGGATTTAGCGGGTGCCACCTGAGGGATACCCCAGCATCAAAGAAAAAAGATAAAAGCGCCAATATTTCCCCAAACCCAAAATAAGAAGGGTCGAACCATCCTTAATAACTGAGGCAGGATTGGGTTTAGTTGGTGAGTGAGATCAGAAATTGCCACTCCTACCTTAACCAAATGGGCAAGCTCAGGTCCAGGCCTAGTTCGTATGTAAGTGAATGGGCTTGAGCCTGAGCTCACATTAGGCGTCTTGACTTTTGGGATTGATAATCAAAATAATTAGTCAAAGATTTTAGAAATGTTATATGAAATTGGTTTGTACTATATGGCTAATCAACAATCACTCTTTTTTACTTTATTAACATGTCAAGACTTAAAACATAAATATATATAAATGTGTGTATTCTTCTTAAGATAAAACAGTGCAAGCAGAGATGAGGACTGACTGGAGATGTAAACAGCCCGGACTTGGGTTAGGCCCAATCACTGCTCTTTGTACCCAGGATCCAGACATGCAGGCCAAGTCAATGGACCCAGACCCTACTCAAACCTGAAGTATATTATTTTCATTATATATTTATCAACTTTTATATCAAAATGTTAGTCTCAATTTCAAATATCATTAATTTCTTTAAGTATGTTGCATATGATCATAATAATACATACCATACATTTTATATAGAATATGTTGTTATCCATTAAAAACATTATACAATGACATATCCAAGTACAGGGTAATGACTCCTGACCCAATTGGGTCCAGATCATAAAGTTCCCCACCTGACCTTTTTGAGTTGGGTCCTCCGGGCAGGTGGTTTAATGGGAGGTCCATTTGCAGTTGCACACCTTGTGAGTTGTGACAGGGGCTCGTACTAGGGAGACAGAACATAGACCACAAAAATCTAAGCTCGGACACGAATATCTTGACCACACAAACTGTGAATTGAGGAAAAACAAAACGAAGTAAAAAAAAAAAAAACAGTAGGCCAAGAGAATAGAACCGGAGAAAATGCTTGTTGCAGAAAAGTATTGTATGCATTCCAGCCTCTTTCATCATCCATTTGGCAAGAACAATGGCAGAAAATCATGGCCCACATCAGCGAAAGGAAGAAATCTCAGTGAAAAATCAAATGACAAAGACCCCATTTTCCCTCTCAGAGGCTCAAATGCTCTCATTGCTAGATCTGTTGTTGCTGTTCTTGGATTGGGATTTATAGATGCTGGGTACTTCTCTTTCCCTCTCTTCTGGGTATTTTAATCATCTAAAGCATAATCGGATCTATTTCAGTTAGTTAGACCTCCTCTACTGTTTGTTTCAAGATTTGATCAAATGGAATTTACATGTGTTTGGATGTTGGAATAATAAAATTCAGATACAGTGGGGACTGGTCTCGGATTGGGGCGATTTCAAGAGAGACTGAAGAGTTGCTGAAGGTTGCTGCTTATGTGGTGTCACCTCTGTGTCTCTTTCTCATCTTTGCAATTTCTGGGGAAGAGAATAATAGTAACTCAAATTGAAAGGGGTTGTTATTGGGAAAGGTTATGTGATTGGTATGAAAGATGTAACATTTTGAGGTTCACTGATTGGAAGAGGGCAGGGGATAATTCTAAACACAATAACATTTTGTATTCTTATTGTAAATGTTCTCTTGTTCCTTCTAATTCTCCCTAGGCAGAAGTTCAGTGATAGCTTCTGTGTTGAATAATTGATTGTTCTAGCACCATCTGCATATTGTAGCATGTCTTTCAATAGTCCCCCTAGGGTGCAGCCCACTCCCCCTCAGGTGAACCGGTTGGTACACTTTTGCGGCACACAAATTTTTTTTCATGCCGAATCGCTTCTCCCTGAGTTCGAACTTGCTACCAAAACATCCAGGCGTTAGCAGAGAATGTATAAATACTTTTTCAATACCCCTCCTTAGGATGGATCCCACTTCTCAACAGCATGGGCCGGCAAAGTATGGGCACTGCTACTCAGCCCGAATTTGGGGACGGGTGTTGGCCCGGTCCCCAAGAGTACCGTTGGATTCTACTTTTAGAAGTGGGAGCATAGAGAATTCTATGACAAACTAATCAAGTTTTAGATTCGAAAAAAAATTTGAACTCATGAAGTTAGATACTATCTTTTCTGTGCAATCTTCCTTCTAGAATTTTGATCTCTCTCTGTGAACCTTCATTTCGATGCACACCTCGAACTCCATGAGCTTCAATTGCATGTGAAGACCTGTTGTGATCACCACCTCTAATTAGTGTTTGATTATTGGATTGTAATTTCTCTCACTCTTTGCAAATAGCTACTTAGAATGGAAGGCCATCGGAAATGAAAAACGTTCAACATTTGAATCATACTCTCAATGCAGCTTTGGAAATTCACTGACTTGTACGTTTATGGGGAACTAATTCGTCTCTCTGAATAACCCCATGTGGTTTAGGAAGCCATGTAATGCTGTAATATAATGAATATAACTTGATAAAAAAGATCAACCGTTAAAAGACTATAAAAGGAAGTGCAAAGATTTAAAATTTGGATGAGTTTGTTTGTTGATGAGGAGACTGAGATTTTCCTAGAGTAATGTATCAAGTAGGCTGCTTCTAATGAGAAAATTAACCAGTATGGAATGAACTACCGAAAGTAACATGGGTCAAAACTGGAGGCATCAAAGCATGCTTTTCAATCAATAACCAGGCAAAAGTAACTGAAGGAACTGAATGAAATCAAGAGGGAATATGGTCATTCAATCACTTCTGTAGTGCAGACCTTGGCTTGGCATCCAATAGGTTTGAGGCTTTTGTATTTCCTTCTTCAAATGGAGTAGATTCCTCAGGACAGATGGGAGCTTCATAATGAACAATAAACGTCATAGATTCAAGGCTTGTAGACAAAGTTATCAATGTCTGAAGTAGGCCATTTGAACCCCAAGGGATAGCTCAGTTGGCCTAGGACTACGGTTTGCACCCGGAGGTTGTGGGTTCGAAACTGCTCTACCACACTAGGGCCACAGGGGGATTTTACCCGGCTTTCTCTCCTGGGCCCGTAGAGATTATTCTGGCCCAAAGGGCTAGGGACCCTACGTTATCAAAAAAAAAAAAAAAAAAAAAGTAGGCCATTTGATCACAGAGACAACAACGTTAGGAATGTCGATTTGACCACCTTTTTTTTTTCTCTCTTTTCCAGATTTCTGAGTGTGGCCCACCCTTCTTCATGAAAGATAACCATTGGATCGTAACCTACCCCTTCATTGAGAAGCCCTAGCAATCTAGTAATTCAAAAAGTTTGGACTTTGAAGTGGCTGCACAGAGGGGTTCTCATGGGCCAGGCCAGCCTGTGCTTAAGCGAAATCTATCACTCATTGGGCTTGATTTGAGTTGTGTTATCAATTTAATGGCTGAACTCGGGCCTAATTTCAAGGCCCAATTGTTTAATGGGCTGGACATAGGCCATACACATATTTGGTATAAATGAACGGGTCAGTCATGGATAAGCTTTGCCCCAGCCCAATCCAGCTCATGAAAATGACCTCATTGAACTTAATGTGTAAGTGCATTTTACTAATATATAGAGTGAGCCAACTTTTGCTTCATCCAAGCAAAATTTAATTGAAGCACCTCCTGATGACTTTAAATCTTAACCTAAAACTCACACTAATTGAATTGAAACACACCGCGAAATCATACTAAATGGGCACATAATTAATTTATATAGGTAAAAAAACCTGCCCAATAAAAATCTTAAAACTTAACACCTTTTTTTTTTATAATTTTGAAGTCCAATGACACATGTGTGGCAAAAATCTTTTTATTTCATGTATACCATTCTTGATTGATTAGATTTGGAGGAGTGTATTCTTACGTGGGATCACGGGCGAGATCCCAATAGCTAAGCTCATGTCTATCAAGTATTCGACACATGGTTAGAGACACTATCGCGAGTAAGGTTATAGATGGATATCCGATTATTTAAAATATCTCTAAACTCTCAAATTCTAAATAAAGTTGGCATTGGAAATACCTTTTTGGATTGGGAGAAATTTGAACACAGGTCTAGGGTTCGAACATACAGATTCCTATATATGATTGATTCGAGGGTCCAAATCATTAACAATTACATTCACATACTAAAATAGAATGAGTTATTTATATTTCAGAGTCTACTTAGCTTGAGTTATATATATCATTCAATAGCTTAACTTTAATTATTTTGAAGCACTTTTATCTATCTAATTATACTAATGCACTTCACATCTTATCTTAGGGAAATTTGAAACTCACCCACATGGTTTGTTGAGCAGCACGCCCACCTTTTTTAAAAAATTACACATGACAAAAATACCCCTCCCTCTCCTTCCTTCTCTCTCCCTCCCTTCTCCGGCGACCTCCGCTAACCTCCACCTACCATCCCCTCGGTCGAAGGGGAGAGGGAGAGAGAGAAAGAGAGATGGGGATGGAGAGGGCGGGGAGAGGGAGGCAAAGGTAGTAAATGAGAAAGAGGGAGGGGGCGGGCGGGGGCTGCAACGTTGTGCAGCGGATGAGAGGCAGAGAGCGGGAGGGAAAAAGGAGGAGAGGGAGACTTGGGGGGAGAGGGAGGCAGAAGGAGAAAGGGAGAAAGAGGGAGTGGGCAGGCAGGGATATGGGGGTGAGGGAGGCAAAGGGAGAAAAAGGGAGAGGGCGGGCAAGGGTTACAACAGTGGGCGGCGGGCGAGAAGAAGAGAGCGGGAGAGAAAGAGGGGAAGAGGGAGACTGGGCAGGGAGAGGGAGGTAGAAGGAGAAAGGGAGAAAGAGGGAGAGGGAGGGAGGGAGGGCGGGCGAGGATATGGGGGCAGAGGGAGGTAGAGGGAGAAAAAGGGAGAGGGCGGGTGGGGGTTACAACCGCGGAGGACCGACAGTGGGTGAGAGGAAGAGGAAGAGAGTGGAAATGGAGATTGGGGTATTTTGGGTATTTTTAGGAATGTGGGTGGGCTCAGCAAAATAGGTTGGTGCATATAGAACTGCCTCTTATCTTATTCTAAATTTGAATACCACAAAAAAGTATCCATCTTTATGGACCTGGGTCGGGCCCACTATGGTTCTGGGTGGATCCAACCCATTCGGGCACAATCACATATCCGTTACAAAAGGAAAGTAAAATATCACATATCCGTTCCAACGCATACCTAATAATATCGTAGCGGACTGCATTTGTAGAAGCGGCAGCCGAAGCCATGGGCGGAAGAAGCCTCCTCAGCCTCTCCTTCTCCTCCAACCTCCTACTCTTCTCTTCTTCTACAATCAAGAGATACCCATCAACCCTCAGACCCTCTAGGGTTTTGCTAGGGTTTAAGCCTCGCTGCTTATCCACCGCCACCACCATCGCCAGCGAGACCCAAGAGCAGCTTCAACCCCTCCGCCACTCTCTTCTTCTCGAGAAGCTGAGAATCAGGCATCTAAAAGATTCTGCAAAGGCCCAGCCAATACCATCTCCTGCTCTCTCCAGGGCCGATGAGAAGAAGAAGAAGGGTTCAAACAAGAAGCAGGAAGAGAAACCGGTGGTCTCTAGTTTTGGAGAATTGGGTCTTGAAGTGGAGGTGATGGGTGTTTTGGAAGAGTTAGGGATTTCGGTTCCGACGGAGATTCAGTGCCTGGGGATCCCTTCGGTTTTGGAGAGGAAGAGTGTGGTATTGGGGTCTCATACTGGTTCTGGAAAGACCCTGGCTTACATGTTGCCCATTGTTCAGGTATCCTGTTCTTCATTTTTCTTTTCTTGTTTTGATAGGTGTAAGTCAAATTCCATTACTTTCTTTCTCCCAATTGCCAACAACTAGGCCATGGGCATTGGGCATCCATCCAAATCTTTGATATATGCTTGTGAGTTTTGCTTTATGTTGTTTTTTAACAAAGTATTTTGTTGATGGAACATTGGATGCTTAGGATGATCTGGGGCTTTCTAGGGACATGTCTTAACAATAATGGGGTCCCATTAAATCACTAAGGGCCAGTTTAGGAATTGAATACATAGGAATTCATGGTCAAATGAACTCCAAGGAAAGATTGCGATAGAGGTGAGAGGTAAAAGACTTGAAGTAAGTTGGTGAAAGATATAAGGTAGAAATATAGATGCAACCCTCACTTTCCTAGAGTTTGAATTACCAGGGTGGTTACTGGGTATTCATTTCCCACCTCCCCTTATTTTCCATTAGAGAGGAGATAATTTGGTGGTCTTTTTTTTTTTTTTTTGGAAACTCTCATTTAGTTTCTTTGATTTTAACCATTTCTAGAAAAGGAAGTCTTACAATTCTTATGTATTCAATTACATGAAACAAACAGGCCCTAAAGCATGGATGTAACCTATGCTGAATTGTGCATCAGATAGTAGTGAACATGTTCTGACGCAATAAAACTAGTAATCTTCTCCTGTAAAGGAATGGCCCTTACATACAGCTTTTTGCTGTGTAGCTATTGAGACATGATGAATTGTTGTATGGTATGCTGATGAAACCCAGGCGTCCTCGAGCTGTTGTGCTGTGTCCTACAAGGGAGCTATGTGAGCAGGTACTGATTAATTTTTTAACTTGAGTTTGAAACTAGTTGTGATTACTATTGATGGAAGTCTTTTCGTAGCTGTTAATTTTGGAAGATTTGTGTAGGTCTTTCGTGTGGCGAAGTCTATAAGTCATCATGCACGTTTTAGATCTACCATGGTCAGTGGTGGTAGCCGCATGAGACCTCAAGAGGATTCATTAAATGTTCCAATTGACATGGTGGTTGGGACTCCTGGAAGGGTTCTTCAACATATAAAAGACGGGAACATGGTTTATGGTGACATCAAGTATTTGGTGGGTGTCAATTTTTAAACAATTAGACATCTCAACTAAATGACTCAGTGATTTTGGTATTGTTAATTATTTTTTATTTGGAAAACACAATGATGGTGGTAGTTTGTGTGGTAGGTTTTGGATGAGGCAGACACCATGTTTGATCAGGGCTTTGGTCCTGACATTCGCCAATTTCTAGGCCCATTAAAGCATCGTGCATCAAAACCTGATGATCAAGGATATCAAACTGTTTTGGTCACTGCAACAATGACAAAGGTATTCCAAACTGCACGTATTTATTGTTACTTGGCTATAGGCACAAGAACAAGACCAATTACTACAAAGGCTTGTTCGCAAATATAAGAATGGGGACGTGGCTATATATTCCTTTAATATCTTTTATTCTTAAGTTATCTGACACACTATTAATTTTGAATATTTTTCTGGCTATCTTAAATTTATTTATTTTAGTATAAAATACTCCCACATTAGTGAGCCATTCTGTAATGGATCCCTTTCAGCCTTGACATTTCATATCCACGTAGGTACTCGGGAGTTTGAAGGATCCAAATATAATATAGCCTTTCGTTTTTCCTAAGAGGAAATTGAAATGTGCCAGTCTTATATGGTACAACAAACTGCCTAGAATTTGGATGTCCCTGGCTTGCGATTCTGGTTTATCCCTTTGATTATGCTTCTGCATTCTTCTAGACAGCTACAGCTGCTTTAACATGTTACAGGCAGTACAAATGTTGATTGATGAGGAGTTTCAAGGAATAGCTCATCTGCGGACATCGACATTGCACAAGAAGATTGCAACTGCGCGGCATGATTTTATCAAGATTTCTGGTGCTGAGAACAAGCTAGAATCACTGTTACAGGTCGGTTACAAACTAGTCAGTGTTTGGTCTCTTTTTAATATGCATGAATATGTTCGATTGTATTGTTAAAAATGAATGGTTGACCTTTGTTTCTAAGTAAGTAGTTTGAATACCTGAGTACTAAGGCTAAAATTGATCCCATACCAAATAGAATTAGGCATACTACATTTGGATTGTGTAATTTGTGTTTGATAGTGTGCTGACAGGTTCTTGAGCCAAGTTTGGCAAAGGGAAATCGAGTTATGGTTTTCTGCAATACCCTGAATTCGAGCCGAGCTGTGGATCACTTCCTTAGTGAGAATCAAATTTTAACAGTTAATTACCATGGAGAGGTGCCAGCAGAAAAAAGGTGAGAATGAGATCATTATATTTCATGACTTTTAAAATATGTCCTGGTTGATATGTGATTCATCTTGGGAATATAATAATCAGAATGTAATAAGCTGACATGCTAAATCATGGTATTATGATTCTTGTACTGACTTGATATGTTGGTTTAATTTACTTTTATCACTGACCATAAAACTGGCTTTTGTTTGCAGGGTTGAGAACCTCAAAAAATTTAAGAGTGAAGATGGAGATTGCCCAACATTGGTTTGCACTGACTTGGCTGCTCGGGGATTGGACTTGGATGTTGATCATGTTATCATGTTTGATTTCCCTTTGAACTCGGTAAATTCTTTTCAGGAGATATGTTGCAATTTCTATCAAATCTGTTCGTAGTTTGTACCATTATTAGAGGATATCTTAGACAATATCATTTTTTGATGTGATTCTAGATTGACTACCTTCATCGCACTGGAAGAACTGCTCGCATGGGAGCAAAAGGTGAGTCAGTTAACCTGTTCATATATGCAAACTGAGACATCCGTTTCCATCAGAAGTTACCTTGATGAAATCTCCACTGTTTGATATCAAATCAGGAGCAAACAAAGGAAGTTTTCCTTGAGAGGGCCACTACTTTGAGGGGACCATTTGTAAAAAAAAAAAAAACATAGGTTTTTATTTAACTTTAATGGTCCATGGCCATCCCACCCCTTTATGAAATCTGCCATTTATGATGAACCATCTTTGCACTAGGAAATGGAAATTCCCAGCCGTTTCCAGGCTCCAGTTCATACAATTTCCTGGGTGCAATTTTTATTTTTGCAAGCTAAGATATTCGGAGTTCTACCCAACAACGTCCTTATCAGATTTTTATTTATAATGAATATTTGCTTCATTTATGCATTTATTTCTTAGTACTTGAAACTGTTTTAGAGAAGTCTGCATGTGCTACTTCTGAAATCTACAGCTCTTTAACTTAAGTTCAGCTATACTGGCTTTTTAGCTTTACCATGCTTGGAAAGTTGATAATAAATTAATGCTGCTTTGATTGAATTATTAAGTTTTCAATCTTTTCATGGAATTACCACTTCCAAGAAAGAGGTTTCCCTTCATTACAAGTGGCTAACAGTTGCTGCAAATATGTTTTTGGCATTAGCCCTGCAACCAGTTTTCTGTAAAGATACCTACTCCCATTATAATGTACAGGTAAAGTAACTAGCCTCGTTGCAAAAAGGGATCTGGGTTTGGCTACCCGGATTGAGGAGGCCATAAGGAAGAACGAGAGCTTGGAATCCCTTACGTCTGATAATGTTAGAAGAGAAGTTTCCAAGCCACAACAGATTGATCAGAAGGGGATGAACAAAAATCTGGTAAAAGATTCTAATCTGAAGAATAAAGGTAAAGGTTTACTGCGAAACTCATCAACATTCAATGGAAAGGCAGTCAAGACATCTGGCCGGAAAACCTTAGCAACCAAAAGCGGAAAAACATCTGCACCAACTTTCAAGACTTCTGGCCGGAAAACCTTAGCAACCGGAAGTGGAAAAACATCTGCACCAACTAAAGCTCGAAAAGCTGTCACAGTCTCAAAGCCTGTGAAGTCTTCAGTGAGTAGCTCAAGAAAGGAATCACTGAATGGGAAGAAACAGGTTGAAAGTAGGAAACCAAATGCTGTGAAATCAACTCCACCATCTAAGCTCAATTTGGTTGGGTTCAGAGGGCGCAGATCATCGGCTAAGAAAGAAGCGTTTAGGCCCAGCTGATGTATGATTCAGATTCTCTTTTCAACCAACAACAGCCAGCACCATGAGATACTCTCTGTTTGAACGATTGTTTTGATTTGTTACTCCTAGCTTGTGCATGAAATGATGTCTTGTAACTATGGAGCCGTTTTTCCCCGCAGTGCCAAAGAGAGAAATGTCAAATTTTATCTGTCAGAAACTTCTTTTTTTTTTTTTAGTTGGATCTGCTTACAGAAACAAGTTGACTAATTTCCAAGATTAAAAAAGAAAGGTGTCTTTCTGAGATTGCTGCCAATTTTTCAGGCCTCTGCCCATCTTGTGGATTCAACTCTCATCATCAATGGATCCTACGGTTGATTAGTCAAATCATATAGCTTCACGGCCTCATATTTTGATGACATAGTGCTAAGTTGATCATGATATGTGATTATATATGCTAGAGCCTAGAAGTTCCCTTTTGTGTAATCTGACAACAATTCTTGGAGGTTTCATTAGAAAAGGAGAGGAAATTTAAAATAGTCCCCAAGTTTCAGCTTAATGTTAGAAAAGGATTCAATTAATTGATAATATCAAAAAGTCCATAAGCTTTTCGGGCATCTTTCAATCAGGTTCTTGCAGTCCAACTTACAGAAATGATTTAATGCCCCCTCCATTTCCTATAAATTCTCAAATTCGAGACCCGATGGATGAATATTTGTATTTGTTTTTCCACCAAGTTAACCACAAAGGCACCTGATTTGATCATCCATTCTCAACAAATGGGTTTCATTCGCATCATCCATCAAATCAAGACTATTCCTACAGTAGATTAAAGTATTCATCACTACAAATCTAACTCTTGCGCTCCAAATTGGGACAGCATTTCATGATAATTGGGCCCCACAAAATCATCTTCAATTAAAAACAGCCTAAACCTCAGAAAGTTGAAACCACATGGGTTGATTATTTGCATCCAAACTAATTCTGAATGGTCATCAAATCGATTTGAAACATAAGTTTAATGTTTATAATCTACCTCTTCATCATCCACGAAAAAAAAAATAGAATAAAGAAAAGGATATGAAAGGGTAAAGCTATCTTTTGTGCCTTTGTTACTAAAGAAGCTTAAATTGAGTTTGGAACATCTAGATATGAGTAACATTCATGAGCATATGAGTACAGGAGGTAGTAAAATTTTCTACAGTGAGAATATCAGTGCGTTGGCATTATTCATGTATCCCAAATAAGATTTGTTCTAAGAATGAAACATTTTCAGAATGATGTCATATAGGCTTTTAATTTAAAAAATACAAAAAACTATTAACTTCACAAGCATTTTAATCAGACGGTCAAAAGGTCATGAGGCTATCAAAAGATTAAAATCCCTTAAATTAAAGACGCATACCATGTCTTGCAAAAGGCAAAAAAAAAACAAAAAAAACAAAAGATCCCCCTAGTGTGTATTGAGGTTATCACATAATAGAGGGGTCCTGATGGAAAAAAAAACAAAGAAGAAGAAGAAGAAAGAAACCCTCCCCTTTGCCGTTCAGCTCTCTGTTCCAACCCGAACTACAAGCATTCAATCTTTTCTAAGGACATGACTGATGGCTTGCCCATGGACTACTCTCCCATCACTCCACTCTGCAACAAAATCCCAGATTCTAACACTAGGGTTTAAGGGAATGCAAAACCCATCAACCAGTTCTTACCCAAAATCCCAGAAATCCCACCTCTTCCCTCCCAAAACCCAACTGGGTAAGCTTCATTTTCTTCAATTCCCACTACCCATTTCTTCTCTCCCCCATTCTCAATTCCCTTCCAAGATGTCACCATGCTTTTGTTCTCCCCAGACCAATCTCCCCCCACAAAACCACACCCATTTCTTGAAATCCTTTTCAGAGAGATTGGCAGTTTTGGTTGTTGGGTCTCTTCTATTCATAGGGAGATTCAGCTGCAGACCTGTTCTAGCACTACCCGAAGCCCCAAACATTAGTTCTTCTGCAGCTTTTGAGGAAAAGACAGATGCCCAGAAAGGGAAGGATGAAGATGAGGAGCTCTACTTGAAGATATTGGAGAAGAACCCAAGTGATGTTGAAGCCCTGAAGGTGCTTTTGTATGGGAAGATGAGGAAAGGGAAGACAAAGGAGGCTGTGACGTATGTGGAGAGGTTAATTGATGTTCAACCACGTGAGGTGGAATGGAGGCTTCTGCAGGCTCTTTCATATGAGTTGATGGGGCAGCTGACAAAGGCCAAGAGACTCTTCAAGGAAATCTTGAAGGAGAGACCTCTATTACTTAGAGCTTTGCATGTATACACACCAGCATCCCTCTTTCCCCCCCTCCCTAGTAGTTAGATAAATATATGAATTTATGCATATTAATCTAGATACATAAATGTCCTTGCATGTAGTTCTTAATTTCTTATTTGCTCAGATAGTTTTTTTTTTTTTTTTTTCCCTAGTGCTATTTTTTATGCAATTACAAACATTCAGATTTATGTATTTAAGCAGATATGATTGGACACATAGATATACAAATTCATTAATGTGTTTTTAGCATGGTTTGTGATTATGTTGCTAATTTATGAAAAAAACAGGAACTTTTTTTTTTTTTTTGAATGGTGAAAAACGGAAACTTTATGATCGGTGACCTTATCCTTGGGTGGTGCAGCCCAAGCTTTAGATTGAAGTTTGGAATGCAACATCAGGCAGTACTAGATTTACATGTCTTAGAATTTATATCAAACAAACCACACTAGCAGCAGAGAAAAACAAGAGTAAACAGTATCTAAAACGCATGCTTCTAAGTCCAGGTACGATTCAATCATATGTTCTTGGCCTTGTGAGTCAGCAAATACAGAAATTCATTCTGATGGGCATAACACTCTCTTATTGTTTTTATAGCGTTGATAAGGAAAAAATAAGCCCTAAAAACTAAACTAATCAATACCATGGATGTATAGAATGTTATTGCCTAGATGTTTTAGTACCAGCCATTTACTGTACTACCTCTTTTACTTAAATTATCAAAATATAAACCTAGATCCTTTGTACAGGCGCGATCTCTCTAGCTGTTCCAAGAAGTCAACCATGGTTCTGATACAATGTTTAAGTGATAAAGCCCTCTATGCAAAGTTGGACGTGTTTCTTTAATGTCGCCTATGGCAATCACTATCATGACAAGTTACTATTTGCAACACGGCGATAGTTTCAACAGAAAGGAAATTACACCTTATCCACGTGGTTGGGTTAGCGCCACAACACACCCCCCTTCCTTTACCTCTGCAAAAGTCATATAGCCCCTTCTAATCATAGTTCTTCCCATCATTCTCAATTCTCATTTCATGCTTGAAAGCTCCGCTATTCAAAAAAAGATTTATTGAAAAGCTCCTATTGATTGATTTTCAGGATTTAATCTTTATATTAATTCATTGAGCTACTTAATTGATAACTTTGATTCGGTAATTTTATACTGACAGATACCTATGTTTGTTCCTTTTAATGACTTAGTAAAAATACAGAGGAAAATCTAACAGACTTCATTATAGGGGTTGGCATTAGTGATGCACAAGAATCATGAAGGCCCTGCTGTTTTCGAGATGCTGAATAAGGCTTTGGAACTTGCTCAGTCTGAGAAGAGAGTCACTGAGGAGCGCAACATAAAAATCTTGATTGCACAGATGCATGTGGTAAAGGTGGTAACTTTACATCCTTCAAATTCTGTTTGGGAAACATAATGTGTTATTACATTTTATATATGCTTTATTTAGATAGTCCGTCCTTTCTTTCTCATATGGTATTTTCCATGAGTTAGAAAAGACATGTGTTGCATAAATTTAGTTTGTAGCTTGGTTACTGGAATGAAAGATAAAGTTGCTTCCTGTGGTGCAGGGTGACTTAGAAGAGGCCTTGAAGGAATTTCAAGATCTAGTTAGTGAGAACCCTCGAGATTTTCGACCTTATCTTTGTCAGGTAAGAGTCATTTTAGTCTATCAAAACATTCTGACATTTGTATTGAGATGTATTTCTTCCTTTGTTTACACTCAGTTTCAGTTTTAATAAGAGAAAGGTCGGGCGTAGAACTGCTATATACAGTTTGTGTGATACTTTACTTAGAGTCTTTCCTAACTTCTCACGAGACTAGAAGTTATCAGGATAGTGATCTGGGTGGAAAGCTTGCCTTTTAAGATGCAATTAAAAAAGAAGTGGTCACTCCAAATGCAATTTTAAATGTTCATGAATGGGTAAATGCAGCACAGTTATTAGATGGTGCAGTTGACTTACTATGGGCATTCAGTCAAGGTGGTGATATGGATTGCAATTCCAATCATTGTTCTGCATCTCATCTTTTCTCATGTTTTGCATATGTTGTATATCTCCCACTGACAAAATTTGGAGTATGGACAAATATTCCAAAGGAGACGAGTCCGTAGCACTGTTGGAAGGTGCTCACTATAGCAATCCTGGGGTTGTGTGTTGATACAGTCCAAGTGCATCATGGGCCTCAAAGTCTACAAAAGAAGGACTAAATTAAGCCCATTGTGGCCAGCCCATCAGCCCTACTGATAGTGGGCCACGCCATTGACCCAAGCTCATAGGTGATTGATCCATTGACAGCCATCCCATTGGCCCAATAGTGCCTACTTTCCTAGTATGTAAATATCAATAAAAGTTCCTTTAATCTAGATTCTTATTTTAGAAAATCCTAAAAAAGATATATTAAACCTAGCTTGATAATTGGTTGACTTCTAATCAATTAAAGATGACCAGACATGTGAAAAGAAGGTAAACCCCCATCAAGTTTAAAGAGATTGCCATGTAAATACCTTTTAACTGCATAAAAGTATGTTAGTATTCAAATATTCTAATTTCAATGCAGATACTAGGATATGTTTATAGCTGTTTTTCCCTCCATATCCTGGTGTATGCCATACCAATATCATATATTCTAGACATGGGTATTGCAGGCGCCCATATTGGGTATGGTAGAAGCAGGTGGCAGTGAGGACTCATGCCCTAAAGAGTGTTTCTAGAGGGGTTTTTTGTGTTCGTGGTTTCTATCTGCCATTTGTGTAGTTCATTAGTTTCATTTCTTTGGCGTGTTTGTCACTTCAGTCAAATATGTATTATCCATACATTTAACAAGAAAAAATGCTAATGCTTTATTTGCAATGCTCTGATTTGTGTAATGGACCCTAATCATGTGTTAGTTCTTTTTTTTTTTCTTCTTCTTTTTTCTTTTATTGTACTACTCTTCTTACAATGATGGTTCTTTTACTCAAGAAAAGATTAGTAAGAACATAACTGCTTGAAATAATGATCAAGTATTCATGTTTGTGTTGTAGGGAATAATCTACAGCTTATTAGACAAAAAGAAGGAAGCAGATGAGCAATTTGAGACCTATCGTAGCCTTGTTCCACAAGAATTTCCCCAGAGAGGATTTCTTGATGATGTGATGATAGCGGCAAAAACAGAATCTCAGGAACAATTACAAAAGGATTTTGACACAGAATTCTCCTCCAATAGAAAGGAACCAACTGCGACCATGCAATAATGACTGGCAGTAGCAGGTCAGTTTGAGCGAAGTGGTCACTTGTAATCTTACTCGTGCCCAACTTGTAAGGAGATGCAGCTCTTTTCATGAAACAACAGAAAAGGTAAAAGCTTTTGTTTATTTAGAATGTCTTTATTGACATATGCATAGAGGGTTTTTCCCCTTTCCTTGAATATCCTTGTGATTGCCTGTTGGATTTGAGAATTGTATGGGTTACAGAAAAAAGAGAAGAACCTCACAAATTTACTGATAATTAGAGAATCTGAATACAATGTTTCTAAGTGAATGCTTGATTCCCTACATTGAAGAATCCAAAAGTGAATGTTTCTGAGAACAGATTATCAAGCTAATATTTTACAGGATTCCGAACGGGAATTAAGTGCTACTATCTTACAGTTAACTGCAGAAACTATCTTACAGTTAACTGCAGAAATTTCAGCAAGTACAGAAGTGCATTATTCCAGCCAGCCATTGCTTTTTTTTATTTTTTATTTTTTGGTTCCAAATTCCAATCTGTTTGATTCATGGACTATTATTGGGCTGTTCTCATGGTTTAGAAGCTCAGATTATGAATGGGCTATTAGTGGGCCCAAAACCATGTTCGTAATGAATGGCACAGCTCAGATGTGCTACTGACCGAATGGTTTGAGAATGCCTGGGAAGGCAGAAATATCATGTGAGCTAACCAGTTTATTTGTTAGGTTGATATGTCAATCCAAACCCAACCCGGAAGGAAAAGTTTTAAATCTGGATCCTTAATTGCCATGTCCTGTTGTCTATGATTGACAAGAACAATCAAATTAACAGTTAGGATCTGCAAACTTCTTGCCTCATTGTATTGATTGATTGCATCAAGCAGGTGATCCCTTTTGTTCATGTTGGTTCCAACATGTGTATAAGCAAACATTGATGCATCCTTTTTTGAAAGGGGGGACCTTTGTAGACCAAAAAAACAGGTCAGACATTTTTAGACAGCCGTCCAGATTTATAATTTGGTGGGTCCCACCATGATGCGGAAATACCTAAAAACTTGCAGATTAAAAACATAGCCATGGAAAGTTTGGCCTGCAAATAGGTGGTTAAGAAAATAACCATTTGAATGCTCTAAATAGTAGATGCAAAAATTAGTCCCCAGTTAGCCAAGGACGTAATGTGCATGGGTGCTTGAGTTGAGTTTGGGTCTCTTGGAAATAAAGAAAGTTTTTTTTTTTTTTTTTTTTTTTAAGATGCTTGATTTTGATGGCTGTGATTCTTATCCTCGTGTGGCCCACCCATCAGATAAATTAATGGCCTAGATCATTGGGCTACATGCCCCACTTGTCTGTATGTGTGTATCAGAACTCTATATGCCCATGGTTCGTCATATCCCATGTTCATTCTGCACAGTTCGGAATGAAAATCTGATTAGAAGTATCTGAGATAGCAAAATCATGAATGATGATTTTGCAAATCATGGGGAAACTGATTTTCCCCATGATTTTCCAGGCTCCTTACTGATCACACACACACACACACAAGAAGCGTGGATTGTGAAACCTCCTGTGCTGATGATACTTGATTTATGATGATGGGCATGGGAATAATTTCGTTGATCTGATGGTGATGATAATATTGATGATGATAATCAACTGGTAGGATTTGAGCTGAAATATTTGTGACACATTAAAATGTGAGGATAAGCTAAATGATAGCCCTTAATTGATGAATTGGATGGTCCAATATAGCACATACTTAGATGCTCCCACATCATATTCGTATTCTTCCAGAAAGAATCTCTTCATGAATCCCTACAATGAGTATATAATGTTGGCATGATATCTATACAACCAGTCTCAAATCTTCAGAAGTTTGCATGCATGAGTAGGTCCATTGGTCCTACAAGAAAATGGCTACTATGATGTGGGATTTCTATAAAATTTGTCATCCGGATATTTGTGATAAATAGGTGGATTCTCATTTTTCCCCACCCAGGTGCCCATCATGGATTCATGGTTAACATGATCATCATCGAACTTTTCATCCAGAAACTTGTCAAATGTTGGAAGCTCTTCAATTTAATTTCATGGATGGTCATCATAAATTGACATGTTATTCCGATCAACCGTTGTTTCTGGTTCATGATATTTAGACAACAATGGACACTCATTATCAACCTCAAGGTATCCTTTTCACATTCTTTATCAAAATTATATTTATAGATAAATGGATCTTCTTAATCATCACCTAGACACAGCATTTTTCAGCACTAAGCACTAATAGTACTGTACTATTTTTCAATGATACATGGTACATTACAGCTAATTCTGCTTCACCAAAATCACATGTTACAAAGCCTCACTATCTCAAGACAAGCACATTTATTTTCATACAAAAGAATCAGAAGCATTTTCCCCCTTTTAATGATTAGAGAATTAGGAAACATGCAGTGCATAGGAAAAATGAAGAAAGAATAGAAATTAATCATGTCATCTTCCAAGCCTAATCCCATTGAACTTTGGAATTGTCAGGAACCAATAATCAATCAACAGGTGGACACAACCAATAGATGCATTGTCCTACATCAACATGCACAACCTCCCCACCTCTGCTCAGATCCAGCATTTGGGATGCTCTGTGAGTAGCTGCAAATGGAGAAACATCACAATAACACAACTGATCCAGCAAAAAACATTCTAAAGAACCAGACTGCATCTTAAGGCTTATGTTTGGCACTTCACAGGGGAGCAGAGAGCTTTCTCCTGATTTTTGAAGTATTTTCTAGTAGAATTCCCAAGATGACTACAAAATTCTCTCTGCTCCTAAAACAAGAGGTTCCAAAAGACAGCCTAAAGGAGTCACATAAGTGAAACTAATTTAAGAAAAGAGATCCCAAACCTGGAACATGATTAGTATGGAGAAATATAACACTGAAAAGACAAATATACCTCATTAACAAATATTGAGGTCCTTAACTGTACGCGCACCCTACTTTACCTAGAGATAGCTGCTATAGGTTCCTAGGAAACATATCTCTAGGATACAACTGGCCCAACCTAGGTTGTTGCTAAACTGCAGTTTGCAACACCAAAGGCCAGCCTCAGACATGGAACAGTAAAAAAATCCATGCAAATGGTTTCTGAATTCTGTATGAGTGAATTAGAAACTCAGAAATTCATAAATTTGGAAAGTAGAATTTGACGGAGAGGAAGATGAGAGTTTTTTTTTTTTTCAATGTTAACTTTCATAGATCAAACTTAGCAGTACATGAGGAAATACTGAAAAGCCAAAAAGGAAAGAAAAGAGAAACACAAGCCAACACCACCAAAATTAAAAACAACACCACAAGAGCCAAAGAGAGCTAGAAGGAGCAATAACATATGTAGCAACATTAAAGGAAGGCCACCTCCCACCAATTCCTCAAAATGGTATCAATAGAAATCCCATGAACTTGAGGAAGGAAGGACACCCATGAAGCGATGGTGAATTTAATCTTGTACACCAGATCTTCAGCCGAGGAGCTTGAGTCCTCAAAGCATCGAGAATTCCTCTCCTTCCAAAGGATCCATAAAAGTGCCGGGAAGGCAGTTCTCCACATAATCCTTCCTTTGATTGATCCCACCTCCAATAACCATGCCTCATACAATCCACAGATGGTTCTCGGAAGGGCCCAACTACAATGAAACCAGCTTAGGACTTCAGACCAAAGTCCTTGAGCTACTTTACAATTCAATAAGAGATGATCAATTGATTCCTCATCTGCTAAGCACATAGGACACGCATTGACTATGATTTTTCTACGCCGGCGCAGGTTATCCATGGTCAAAAATCAAAATACCCCCTCGCAATGCCAACCAATTGAACACCATGACCCTTGGCGGAATCTTTAACTTCCAAATTCTATACAAAGTATTTATTGGATGACCCCCTGACAAAGCCGCGAAGAAAGAAGATACCTAGAAGATCCCTTCTTTGGAGGCTGTCCAAATCCTGCAATCTTCCAAATTTTGATTAATGGAGACTTGGCTAAGAATATGTCGGAGGGAGAATAAATTGTTCTCCTCGGTCTCTGTGAGAATTCTTCTAAAAGCAGGTCCCCAACTCACCTCCTCATCACTGCTACTAATATAGGAAGAGACTGTCGCTTTACGATCTCTAGCAACTGCAAACAAGCTAGGGAAAGCTTCAGCCAAGGGTTTATCACCAACCCAATTGTCTAGCCAAAACAACACTTGCTCCCCTGAACTGACTCTAAATTTGATGTTGGCAACAAAAGCATCTCTAGAAGAGACAATCCCTCTCCATAATCTAGAAGCGCAATAATTAGGATGTTGGATATCCCAACCATCTCTCAAAATTCCATATTTCGCTACCAAGACCCGCTTCCACAAGGAGTCCTCGTCTTCCCCAATCCTCCACAACCACTTCCCTAGGAGAGCGCAGTTCATCTGACGAATAGGTCTTAAACCTAGACCCCCATCCTTCTTCGACCTACATACATTATCCCACTTTACCAAATGATATTTCTTTGACTTGTCCTTACCATGCCACAGAAAGTCTCGCTGCAACCTCTCAATACGGTCCGCAATTGATGCTGGGCATTTAAAGAGGGAGAGGAAATAAATCGGAAGATTGGAGAGAGCAGATAAGATTAGAGTCACTCTACCTCCCATGGACAGATAATTCGCTTTCTAGGAAGACAACTTCTTTTCAATCCTCTCTAAGGAAGATGAGAGTTGATTGATGTAAAATTGGGTTCTGGCCTAGGAATATAAATGTTGGACAAAGTTGCTCCCATGCAAGGATCCAAATAGCAATTGCAGCGGCCAATGGCCAAAACGCTATGTAGCGGGTGATACGTAGCGATTGTGGTGATATATAGCGGTGTAAAATTTTTAAGTGGTAAAAAATTCTTGAATCTTTTGTAACAGCCAATCTTGTGTTTTTTAGTAATTTGGAATCATATAAGGGTAGAGATAACTTTAGAAAAGGCTATTGAGGAGAAGAAATAAGAAAAACTGTGTTTTAAATTAGAACCGCTTGGCTCTTCTAGGTTTTAGACCATAGCGCCGCTATTTTCAAAATAGCTACGGCTTTCACTGCTACAGCCGATAATGCGTAGCGGCCGCTATTTTGAACCATGTTCCCATGCACTAGATTCAACTAACCAGTTTGTTAAAAAGAAAGCGCATGGGTGAGAACAAAATTGAAGAACACCTATATTTGGAAGTACTTAGCTGAAAAGTGCTTCATATGAAATCTTGTACGAAGTTGGCTCTTACTCCATGAGTCACGCAGCAAGGGGTAGGTACTTTCATAATCATGCTTAACGGCTCTTTACTGCCTATGATTAAAATGTGCAAAAATGATTAAAGACGCCAAAATGTAAAATAGACAAGTTCTTGAACCTAATTTCATAACAAGCTGGTGTACACAGCTGCAACAAGCATAGATGTCGTGTTCATTTTGTCTCAAGCCACTAGAGATGAAGTAGAGAGCTGGTGAAGGCATGCAAAAATATATGCAACCAAAAGAAAAGAATGAGACTCTACTAGGACGTCAGAGTGAGATAATGACATCAGTATTCTGGATCAGCCTCACTAAACCCAGTAACTTGAGAAAACCAAAGCTTCCTCAATAATAATAAGACACAACCACATCTTCTACGGCTGACCGCATGCCCTACACACTCCTTTTATTGAGCAATGAAGTTAAAGAAAGAGGAATCAAAGGGCAACATTTTGGAAAGACAAATCTATTGATTAAAAAGCAAGGATGAAGCTCATGAAAGTTAGGGATAGGAGGTCTGGAGCAGAGATATGAGACAAAAGCTTCATACTCCAGGCCTAAACCAGGGATAAGATGGCTTCATCATGATAATGCCTTGGTTGTTAAATGGGAACAACTGAATATCCCAGACTACAAATGTATTCAGTATGAAAAAAATGCATTTAATTGACCTTTAATTTATACGCAAGAGATTTTTCCAAGTAAATAAAGTGCATGACTTATTGATTTATAGGAAACTTTTTTTTTTTTTTTTTTTTTGATCGGTAGATTTATAGGAACATGATTAAGAACTTCTGAGAAACAGGCATTCTTCCAGCTAATTTCAAGGTGATCTAGATGAAACATTTCATAATTTTTCTTCATACGCTTCAACTTCAACAAACTTTATTCTTTTACGCCCATTACATAAACGAAAGAGATGCACCTTAAACTAACATCAGTTTCTTCAAATCCTATAACTTTCATCAATAACATCTAGGTCTTCTGCATCTCCCACACTTCAAATAGATCCACCAGATCCTGGAGCACCACCTTTCAGTCTCCAAAACTCAAAAGGTTAGCCATCATCATTAGAAACAAGAAATGTTTTTCCGCTGACCTATCACTAAGCCCCGCTTGCTATATGCAAATTGGAAGCAGTAAGTAAAATCTTTAGAAGCAGGATATCAAGGCTACCTTCTGAATTCTGATCAAGGATATAAATATCAGCTGCTACGATACCGCCACGGTTTGAGAAAATATCGGCTGCTACGGGTGTATCGCACCCGCATGCGTAGCGGCCGCTACGCTTCAGCTAGGGGGTATTTAACCCCCCAGCAGGCCCTAGCTCTTCCTCTCACCCATTTTTTCACCATTCTACCTCCCAACTGCTGTAAAAGCCTCCCAACTCCAAAAATTTCAACTTATTTTCATGATATTACTAAGAGATTGTACAAGTGAAGTAACATCAAATTTGAAGGAATCAAACACAAACAACTACAAGATCCAAGCATCCATTCCATCTAGGTATGTTTTTCTTTTGGATTTTTTTCTAGTCTTTTGAGATCATCTATAATCTATTCATCTCTTTCTAAGAGTCTAAGTACTATAAAATGCTTCCTTGTCTTGTAATATGATGAGATCCATGTTTCCCTTTCATCATGCATACATATATATATATATATTTTGCTATTTTTTATTTTCGGATTTAATTATTTTTTTGAAAAAAAATGTGAATACTCATAGACAACCCATGAAATCACTTGGAAATTGCTTGTAAATGATAACACTGATGGGGATGAGGATAACCATAGCCCCTTGAGTCTTGGTAGACATTCCTTTTGGTGGTGATTAAGGTATTCTTATTTCCTTCACTAACTCTCTACTCTCTTTGTCATTTCTAAATTAGTGTTGAATGTTGATTGTTGATCACTTCATAGTTCATTCACTTGATTGAATTTGAACCTTGAATGTTGAAGTATTGATATTTGATTGTTCAATGTTCACTAATGAGTAATGACTTAACTCTAAAGTCTTCTTAATTCTTATGCCTTTATTTCATGTTCTATTTTTTTTTTTATGAGCTTTCCATTACTTTTTAAGTTAGCATGATTAAGAAACATGAATACATGTGAAAAAACTAATCATTACTATTATTTTCTATTTATACAGCGATACAGGACCTTATATATTGAGGGCACCGCTACGCCCCCTTTTCTTACTTACTTTTGCAAAAAAAAACCCACATTTTCTTTCATTTTATAATTTTCTGAATTTTCTGGAATTTTTTAAGATTTTTTTGGCGATTTTTTCAAATCGCACCGCTACACCGCTATGTATCCCCACTACGCTACGTATCGCCCACTTCGTAGCGGTCCGCTACCGCTATTTTCATCCTTGATTCTAATTGTCCATAGATTAGTGTTATACCAATGGTTGAAGTTTACATGTTGACTGTGTCACCTATGAAGATTCTTGGTTAGAACTTAGTTCTTGAATAACGTAATTATATGTTTTTTAGAATCCGTCAAAAATTTGTCCTCACCTCATGGCAATGCCTTACTGTGGGTTCTATTGCCTCACCTCTTCATTTTTCCTTCTTGTTGTGATCTCATTATATTTCATGTGATGAGTCTCATCTAAGTGCATTGTTGCAACTTAGTATTGGTAACTTATTCAAATAAAAGATGAACTGAGGATTCTACTTAGGAAATTCACCTTAATGTCGTTGTTGACGAGAAGAGTGAGTCTTCATGAGACCTGTGGCACAAGAAGTAAGGTAATGTAAATGATCAAAAGACTGACATTTGTTAGACAACTGGGCTTTTATTTGCTGGAATTCATGAATCATTCAACAGTAAAATGCCTAAAATGTCATAAAAATTAAGCCATCATAATCAGCACTCAGCAGATATTAAACCAATACAAAGAAGGTTTAATTTTCAATCTTTAAAATCAAATCTATAAAAAGCCTAGGTTATCAGAACCAAGGTTATAAAAATAAAATAAAATAAAAAATTTGGCCGCCTAGGGCCTAAAACCCCTTTGTCAATAGTTGCATCAATCTCGTTTGTCCTCTTCATGCATTTGGAAGAAGAGATTTTATTTGATTTCCTTCAAATATTGAAGCATGTGAAACTTCATCAATTAATGCACTAAGTAACAGCTCTACTATCTGCTTGGAAATTCAAGTACTTGTCTGCACAGGTCCTTTTGATATTGAAAACGAAACCAGAGAGTGAAAGAATATTGCAATTTAAATCTTAAACATCTGTAAATGGGGTCTAGGTTGACCATTTTTTAACCGCTATCGGTTTTGACTTCGTGTTAAGAGTATCTAATAGGATATTTATACCTGTCCTGTTTGTGGGAATCATGTGATAAGCGCTGTGTTGCCCTTGTGACATCTATCTTTTGTAGTGGTATTTCCTTATTGGACTGTAATCAATGATGTACAGTTTCATGTTTTGAATTTTGATAAAATCATTTTCATTGCTTCTAAAAATAGGAAAAAGAAAAGGTGAGAATTGCAACAAGTAAAATAAACGAAGATCCACAAGGCATACTTACATATCCTGCTCATTCTCATTTTCTAGTGACATTTTTGCAATACACAAAAAGGCAGCATCAATGTTGTAATCCTCTTTAGCTGATGTTTCAAAGTAGGGTATGTCTCCATTGGAAGCACACCACTCTATTACATTTTTGTCAGAAACCTGGCTATGCAAGTGAAAATTAGAATTTGGTATTAATAAGATGCAGGCCAACAGTAAAGATCAAGATGAACTGTGTGAAGCTTTTATATTTACCTCTCTGCTGCTTCCACCATTAATGTCAACTTTGTTTCCAAGTAAAATAAATGGAAATGACTTTGGATCATCAGGACTTGCCTGCATGACAATAGATACATAGTGCAATATGACAAATTGAAAGATTGGTATGAGCACCTAGAAGCTTCTGTGCTTCCGAAATGATTCGACTCAATATAGCTGATACATGAGAATAACTTTGTTACCTAAAACCCAAAATAATCATTCTCATGGAAATATGTTTTGAAGAAGACAAGATCATAAAAAGAAATAAAGGAAAATTACAGGATCAGAAAGCCTATATTTAAAGCTTTCAAAGGACAAAGCAAAGAACTCATATTCAGGCACCAATAAAGATCAGGGAGCCTAAATGAAATGCCCTCAAAGAAAGGGAATCTTATACTCATATCCTTGAAAGTTTTGAAGAGAAAAAAAGTCATTAATATCATTTTCAATGCCAGTTCACTCGGCTCCATAGCTACATGGCAAGGTAAAAGCTGAACAGGTACCGAGTCAATGAAACTTCACTGATAATCCATCAATTAGTATCTTATGCTAATGAGAAGGCATTAAAATCAAAGAAAGAGGTGGAAGAAACATGCCTTCTTTAGAAACTCTTCGTGCCAACTTTCAAGAGCATCAAACGATTTAAGAACATTAACATCATAGACAAGAACACAGCAATCTGCCCCTCTATAAAATGCAGTACCAAGACTTTGAAATCTCTCCTGCCCAGCTGTGTCCCACATCTGTCATTAACATGAATGATGGTACTTAGCAAACATATCCAATGAAGTGAAAAAATAAAGGTGGCCCTTAAACAACAACTAAACGTCTGAAACAAGGCTTACTTGCAAAGTAACAAGGGTGTCCTCAATTTGAAGTTCCTTAGTAACAAAATCAGCACCAATCGTACTCCTATATTGTTGGCTAAACTTCTTGTGTACATATCTGAATAAGCAGTTAAAAGACCCAAAGCCAAAAGCCTAACAAAGAAGAGGAAGAGTGTTGAATTCCATGACCTGGTACATCCCATGAACCATGGAATATCCAAGTGGTTCCCCAATTTAAAGAAAGTTGAATTCATAACACATAATATTTATTTTCATAAACCTCAACAACTTGTACAAATTCAGCAATCCTTTATATTAGATCGACAAATCTGAAATCCTTCCACTTAGAAAATGCAATTGGAAGACCTCGCACATAGATGGCAACTCAATAAAACTTCATAATTACACACACAAGCAAGCATAGGAGTTAATTAGTTGAAGATTATACTACATGCAACCAGTGTGTTTAATTAAGACATACACCTTGATCTAATGAAGACTAATTAGATCTAAAGGTTGGGGAAAAAACTTCTAGGATGATGTAGAGCATAACAAAAAAGGCTGCATCAAAAAATCCACTATTATTGTATAAAAAATAAAACCACCTACCATTATTATAATCTTGATTGATATACACAGAATCACAGCCATTGAATTGAAGCAGAAAAAAACCCACCAATAGTTTAGATTGATTGAGGATACTGATTCAAGATAGATGTCTTCCCCACCCTGGAAATCAATATAGAGAAATTACAAAGAAGAAGAATGTAAAAGCCACAAAAAAGACAGACTAAAGAAACATATGAATAATCCATCCAGCTCCTTCCAACTTTTTTGAATTTTTAGGCTGTGGGTCCACCTTGCAAATAGCCAAACTGTTGGATTCCCAACATCCCCTGGATAGATGGGGCTGGTCTGAGCAATATCAACCGTTGATTCAAATCAAAGGCATGATTCATCATCACCTTAGTTGAATCCTCATGATTTTAATTGTATGGTAAATATCAAATTGGAGGAAAACAGCTGACATATTGCAGCCCCAAAAGGTCAGACCCAAAGTCCAAAAATCCAATAAAAAAAAAAAAGAAAAAAGGGGAAATCCTGATAAACTCTTTCTATTAGAAAAGAACCAAGAAATCAAATTAAAAGCAGTGTGCATGTGTGTGAGCAGAGGCGGATCCAGCATAAATCCACTGGGGGGATTTTATGAGTTTTACTTATAATTTTGATGAGGTCCCCTAATTTTTTTCATAAGGCCCCCAATGAATTTTTTGGGCCCCCAGTGACATTGAACCAGGCCCCCCAATGAAAAGTTATCACTTATCAGGCCCATTCTTTATACACATTTATCTTTAACTAGGGCACCAAAGGCGGAGACAAAGTTGATAAAGTTGGCTCAATTTTATCCCAATGACTTCTCTCTCATTAAATGCATGGCTCTTGATAATCAACTTGAGACATACATTGCAGATGTACGCACAGATGACAAATTTAGTCAGTTGAAGGGACTCAGCGATCTCTCTAGATTACTAGTGCAAACAAAGAAACATCTATGTTTTCCTTTGGTGTATCGACTTTTGAAGTTAGCTTGGGTTTTGCCTATTGCAACAGTAAGTGTTGAAAGATGCTTTTCAGGAATGAACATTGTCAAGACAGATTTGCGCAATCGAATGAGTGACCAATTTATGAATGATTGTCTTGTATGTTTTATAGAAAAAGAGTTGCTTGGAACAATTACTAATGATATTGTAATAGAGCTTTTTCAGAATATGAAAACTCGTAGAGAACAATTGTGATAAATAAATATGTCTTGTTTTATTGCTTGAAATTATTATATTAAATTTATTCCATATAAAAGGTTTGGGGTAAATCTGCACACTATTTGTCCTTGCTAGGTATGATTTGCAATGCAGTGGAAATCTACAAACTATCTGTCTTTAAATGCACCTTTTTATGTATTAGTTACTGATAGTGTATGTAAAAGGTCCACTACTTTTTTTGTGTATTGTTTTTTCTCAAGCATGAAGAAAAAATCATTTGCTATCATATAAATAACCCAAAAAAAAATTCCGGGGGCGCTGCCCCCGGACCCCCTACTACTTAATCATGCCCCCAGTGATTTTGAATCCTGGATCCGCCACTGTGTGTGAGAGTAGTACGTAGTTCAAAAGCCCCAACTTTCTTATTTGACCGTTAAAATGAGGAAAGATTCAAAGCAGATAACATAACAAAGAACAAAAGACAATGAAGAAAACGAAAAGGAAGAAATGAAGATCATCTTCCAACCGATATCGCCGAGAAAGATGACTTTCAGCAATGTTCGTCCCCTCATTGGACACATCGAAAACAAAGGGATCGACCGTGATGCAAGATGGTTGCCTTCTGCCTCAAGGCGGGAAAAACAAACAAGCATAAACACATAGAGATGCAAAGATAGACACAGCGCAGAAGCTGACCCTTTTTATTATACTCCCCCCACTAAAGACTAATGCACCGCTTGACAGACGCCTGCCCATCCGCCACGAAACGACGACTTTCATGTAACAGCCGAATGAGGAACCACTATAATAGTGGGGCACTGAATCTAACAATAGGTTCGAGTTCCTCAAAATGAATGTTTCCAAATTTTATTTCAATATCACATTATATTTTTTGTGATATAGTTTCGATTGAAGATAAAATAAGAGAAAATCGACTGATATGGTTCGGCCATGTTAGAAGGCGCCCAACGGAATCACATGTTAAAATGTGTGAAAGCATGGAGATTGTAGAAGTAGGAGAGGAAGAGGGAGACCCAAGAAAAATTGGAAATAAACTATTAAACGTGACATTGCCTACATGGATTTAACAAGGACATGGCCCTAAACAGATTTACTTGGCGTCGTCAAATCCATATAGCCAAACCCACCTAGTGGGAAAATGCTTAATTTAGTTTGGTTTGGTTTGGTTTATCACATTATACTTTATAAATTGAATCTATAATTATAATATAGTTAATATATAATTATATTTATAAATCATATTATTCATCATGTTTACTACCAGGGAGGGGCCAGGTCCCACTTCCCACTTCGAGTAAAATTTGGAGAGATTCCACAGTGAATAAGAGAGTCCTTTTCAAGTCGGGTTTCATTTCTCTTTTCCTTTTATTTTCTTTCTACTAAAACTTGAGTACCCAGGATTGAAATTTGGACATATGTGTAAAATTAAAGTGCCTACACCAATCAACTATGTGGCTCATATTTTCATATTTTCAATAGATTAGGCCCACTACAGGTTCTACTCCATCAACTTAAGGAATTTACTTAAGTCAAGGCCAAAGAAGATCCTAGTTCACATTACCCACAAATATACTAAGGTCCTAAACGTCAAAATGGGGTAAGTTTCATGTTGCGGGGCCCAATAATTCTAGGGACTTAAATACATGTCACAGTTCGTTCGTTCGTCAGGGACAATGACTGTAGGCTAATCTAAATTCAACCAAGAAGATACGCTTTGGCAGAACGTATATATCCAAGTGGTCCTTCCCACGTTGTGCGATGATACCTTACACGTTGGTTGGAGGGGCCCACCTTAAAATCAGGGAAAGGCATCAGTTGGATCCCATGGCAAATGAGATGGGTAGGTCAGATCCCAAGACAAATGAGATGTGGTAGGTCGTAAGGAAAAAAAAAAAAAAAAAAAAGTCGGTTCCCAACGTGCAGGGGTTGCCTGATCATCACTTCCTGGATAGACTACCCCTGTTTTTATCTGGCCCACCTGATGAATGGCCACGATCACATCTTTGAGTCCCCTTCTAAATAATAGCGTCAATAGGCCTGTTTCTTTAGTAAAATTCCTGAGTGAAATTTGTGATGTTTGGAATTCAAAGACAATGATGTGACAGCGTTTTCTTAGATTTGAACATATGGATGCAGCATTTTACTTTTAGAATTTCACGAATCAAGAGTATTAACGTGGTCAGTGGAGAGGAGGGTTCTTGAATTTCACTCAAGGGAGCTCTTTTCGGTTAGCAATAATCACATAGGCCCTGTTTTTTTAGTGGAATTCCTGCCAGGAATTCACCATATCCAGAAATTTCCGGACAGGTTGTCCCCTAGAATTTTTAAATTTCATATTTTTTACTAACATTTCTGGATTTCGAACAAATGAAAAGTGTATTTTAGCCTTTAGAAATCCAAGAATTCCACTTCCTATACATTTTGACGGAATTTTTAGATGCTTAAACCCAAAGGGACATTGGAATTCCACTTTATCTGAAATTCCAGCAAAAAAAAAAAAAAAAGGCTCATAAGGTTGCGTGCAATTAGGCATGTCATTGATAGAGAAATATAACATGAGATGCACGGATCTTATAATTAAGACAAAATTAAAAGGTAAAATAAAGAGAGATTAGAAAGTCCAACAAGTTCTTTGGTGGATGACATTGACTCAGGATCCTCTGACAACTGCACTCACGAGGATTTCGTGTGTCCTTATCTAGAGCCTTGAGCCGTGAGGATCCAGACGCGTTTGACACGTAGAAATGTCTATTTGTAAAAGCTTTGATGATAATAATGGAAATTTGGAATACAAAATAAGTAGAAGAACAATGTCAAAATAATTTTTATATAGTTTTTTTCTACCTTTTTTTTCATTTTTCTGATAGTTGTTGTAATTATCCAGCAATATTTTCAATTTTGACAATAAAATATCATCAATCTCAACAAGGATAAAGTCATGTGTTTTCCTCCACTAACTAGTCCTTCTCAAGTGGAACCCGATCAACACATTTCACGACACACATAATAGCACTAAGTCGTTCCTCTTGATATTTGAATTCATGACCGGTTGGCTCTGATACCGTATTAAATTTCCTTTCACTAACCAATCCTACCAAAATCTCGGAACTTTAGTAGAGACAGCGGAAATAGCTTTTGATGATGCCAAAAAGTATTTTCGGGCACCACCGGTCAAGTGATGAGTAATTAATGTGAAAATTAATGGAGAGAGAGAGAATTTATAGTGGTTCGATCAGTGCGACCTATGTCCACTTCAAACTGGTATTTTACTTCTCCGATGTAGGGTTTACAAGTCAGAAGAATACAATGATAGTGTAAGAATGGATAAGAATTGCTTGCCCCCCAGTGCTGGTGGGGCTCTGTAATTTATAGTCTTTCCCTAACAGATGGAGACGACTCTTCAGCAACGGATGCTTCATTTTGGCGTAGTATTCGAACCGCCCTCAACAGACGAGGCAGGTAGGATATCTTCCGCAAGACTTGGTAAAAGCGGGTTAAGGGAACGACGCGCTGACTTCGTCATTTTGTGGATCTGGACCCGGCCCTTAATGGGTGGATTTAGACCTGGGCTCATCACGGACTTGGATCACTTGAACCTGACCCATCATCGTGGATCGAGTCACTTGGGCCTAAACCGTTATTATGGACCGAGTCATTTGGGCCTGACCCATCATTTGCCCCTCAATGTCTCGCGCCAAAGGAAACTTTGAAAGTGAGGCATTTTGAATATCCAAGGTTTTTTCATGCCAGGCATTTGTAGCTTTCCCCATCCTCCCATATAGAAGTTGTTTTTCCTTTGGAGTTCTTGCTTTTCATCTTCTTCTTGTTAAAAAAAAGAGAGGGCAGCCACTAGGTTCTTGCTTTTCATTCTCTTCTTTGAGGTCAACCACCATGGAACTTCTGGATCGACAGGAGGTAGAGGAGACGTGCGACGGAGCACCTGCAGGCGACGGAGATGCTGCACGGGGCAGGGGCGCCAGCTAGGGCGCCCCCGCGGTTGCTGCAGGCGGCGGACTGGGCTGGCGCCCCTGCTGCTGGTGTGGCCATCGCCGAGGGGAATCACGGGCAAGGGCGCCCCGACTGTTGTAGGCCCCACTGCGATGCACGGAAGGCAGGACGCCCCTGCGCGTGCAGCTAGGCGTGCTGCTCAAGATGGTGGACGGGGTGCGGCTGCACCTGCGCCTAGCTTGCCCGCGCCTGCTGCACCCGCTGTGCTTGTTGCTGCGGCGACAGAGGCTGTGATAACCGAGGGTCGGGGCGCCCCCGCTGTTGCGCTCGTGGCGAGGACTGACGCCGGACGGGGCGCCCCGGGCCTGCTGCGGGCGAGCAGTTTTTTTTTTATTACAATTGAATGGCTGTTGTGCCTGTACCAACTTTAAGATGCACACTTCCTTTCATCATTCGCCGTCCATCTGCTGGTATGGTTGGACATTTGTGGAGTCCAAGATGAAGCCAGCAAAGCAAGGCAAAGAATTTAGAATAATCATGGTGGTACTCACATGTATGATGGGGTGGATACCACATCAAAAGTAATTATGGCCAGGCCACCTAATTATAATATCATATCATGGGACTCACATGTATGATGGGGTGGATACCACATCAAAAGTAATTATGCCAGGCCACCCAATTAGAAAATCATATCATCTTCACCCAATATGGACTTCTTTCCGTTGGGTCTTTTTCACACTTACCAACAGTACGTGTGCCATGAATGTGAATGCTCCATGTTGGCAGATGATGTGGTGATTGGTGATGAGGCGCCCCTGCGACCGCTGCTGTGCCTGTCGCCAAGGGGAGACACGGGCGGGGCGCCACTGCCACTGCGCCAGGCGACGCGGCGGCGGGCGGACAAGGAGCGGGTGCCGCCCTGGGCGCTGCTGCAGCCGGCGGACGAGGAGCTCGAGGTGCTGCTGCGGCCGGCGGACGAGGAGCGGGGGTCGCATGCACTGCTGCGCGGGGCGCTGCTGCTCGAGGTGCTTCTGCTGGTGGCGCTGCTGCGCACAACGGACGGGGCTGGGGCGCTGCCTGCTGTGTGCCAATGTAGGCGAGCACGCGGGTGAGCAGGCTACTCTAGTCCATCATACACCAAGGGATGCTGATCCAGGCGAGCAAAGAGGTATATTATACGCCCCGTTTGGAGCACCTTGGGCGAGCCAGGGCTGCCTTGGGAGCTTTGGGCGCTACGGAGGAGGCTGGCCTTGGCGTGCAGGCATCAAGATGCGCCACTTTGGGCGAGCTAAGTGGGTCAGGCGCCCCTCCAGGCGCTGGTTTGGCTCATTTGGACAGCAATACAGTTGGGTACGCTAATTTAATATAGTCCCTCGAGTTGCAGATGACCTGAGTTTCAAGATCCTGCCTTTTGAGACCGCCGCGCTTTTGGCGCCCCATGAGAGAGCCGCTAAGCTGGCGATAGGCTGCCTGTTTGAGAACAGTGCAGAGGTAGGCCAAGTTTTTTTTGGCGACCCGCGAGAGAGCCGCTAAGCTGGAGATAGGCTGCCTGTTTGAGAACAGTGCAGAGGTAGGCCAAACTTTTTTGGCGACCCGCAAGAGAGCCGCTAAGCTGGAGATAGACTACTTATTTAAGAACAATGCAGAGGCAGGTCAAGCTTTTGGTGATCCACGAGATGATTCACCTCGCCTGGACCTGTTGATTTCTTCAGCATTCATATATTTTTGAGCTTTTGCCAACAGTTCTGGCATGCTCTTTGGTGACCGCTTCATTACTGAAAAGAGGAAACTGGATGAGCAGAGGCCTCCCAGAAAGGCAGTCATGGTGACTTTGTCATTGGGCTCCTCGACTTGGAGGACCTCATCGTTAAAACGAGTGAGGTAACTCATTAGACTCTCATCTCGGTCCTGTTTTATGCTGAGTAGGTGTGTGGCAGGCTTCTGGTGGCGACGCCTACCGATAAAGTGTGAGACAAAAGATTTGCTCAACTCTTCAAAGGTGGCTATGGATGCTTAGGGGAGATTGGCAAACCACTGCCGAGCGGAACCCTTCAATGTAGTTGGGAATGCCCTGCACATTATCTCGTCAGGGATATTATGCAACTGCATTTTTGTTTTGTACGTCTCTAGATGGTCCAGTGGATCCTTAGTTCCATCAAAGGTTTCCACGGATGGCATCTTGAACTTCCGAGGGAGTGGGTAGTTCACCACGTCAGGCTTGAATGGTGTATCCGTTCGTCCGACCAGATAATCTACCGTCTCCAGTGCCAGCGCCCTTATGGCGTTGAAGACATCGCCCAGTTGATTCTGCATTTCTTTGATCTTCTCATCGCAATGATTGGGGGCTTCTCTGGACTAGCCTTGGAAATGGCTCTCATCTTCGATGCTGTAATTTTCACTTCCCCCCTCCTGGAAATGAGGATCCTCATCGTTGGAAGCAGAGGGAGGAGGTGGAAGTCCACCGCGATTTGACCCTCTAGGTGGGGCTCCACCCGGGGGTGGAGGCACGTCGAGATGGGCGCGGCCTTGAGGCTCGACCATGAGTCTTTCGTGTGGAGCGACATGGGGAACTCCACCGGAGGCGCCCTGGGCGCCCATTCGGAACTCCACCAGAGGCGCCCTGGGCGCCATGGGGATGGGCGCCCAGGTGAGGATGATGACGGGCGGCGCCTCGGCCCCGGGCACCATGTGGACGGGCGCTCGGGTGAGGTGCCCCTCTGCGTGGAGCAACCGGTTGCTCCGGGCGCGGTACTTCTTGCTGTCATGTACCAATTGGTGCTCCTCTTTGCCCTACCAGCATGAGTTGCAATATATGCTGGTACTGGGTCACCAACTGCTACATGGCCTCCAGCATTTGTTGAGGAGAGGGAGCAGGAGCATTTGGTGCAGATACCCTCGCCTTCCCGGGAGGGGTTGTCATCTTAACATCTTGTTGACCTTGTGGTGATCACCATAATTTCGAAAAAGGAAATCTTGTCGGTTCCCACAGACGGCGCCAAACTGATGACGCCAAAAAGTATTTTCGGGCACCACCGGTCAAGTGATGAGTAATTAATGTGAAAATTAATGGAGAGAGAGAATTTTAGTGGTTCGGTCAGTGCGACCTACGTCCACTTCAAACTGGTGATTTTACTTCTCCGAGGTAGGGTTTACAAGTCAGAAGAATACAATGATAGTGTAAGAATGGATAAGAATTGCTTGCCCCCCAGTGCTGGTGGGGCTCCGTGATTTATAGTCTTCCCCTAACAGATGGGGACGACTCTTCAGCAACGGACGCTTCATTCTGGCGGAGTCTTCGAACCGCCCTCAACAGACAAGGCAGGTAGGATATCCTCCGCAGGACTTGGTAAAGCGGGTTAAGGGAACGACGCGCTGACTTCGTCATTTTGTGGATCTGGACCCGGCCCTTAATGGGTGGATTTAGACCTAGGCTCATCACGGACTTGGGTCACTTGAACCTGACCCATCATCGTGGACCGAGTCACTTGGGCCTAACCCGTCATTGTGGACCGAGTCATTTGGGCCTGACCCATCAGTTTTCAACAAACGTACATTGCTAGAACAAAGTTTCAAATGAGAGAAAGAAAACAAAGGAACATCTTATCTCGAGACACTGCCATACAATTTATAGGCAAGTATGAAACAACTGCAGGAAGCAGGAAGCAAAAACACATGCATACTTGTGTGGGTATGTCCGAAAACCAAGCAGCATGACTGCTCTACATCACTCTACCTGCGAAAAATACAAGATTTTATTAGCCTCAAATGGGTTATATCTTTCAGCTGTTAAGATTCCATCCTTTCAAGTCACAAATGCTTACGGTAGAATCCACATATACAACGTCTTAGATTGATCCAAGTGCTTGGCTATATCTTTCAGCTGTTAAGATTCCATCCGATCAAGTCAAAAATGCTTACAATGGAATCCACATATACAACATCTTTGATTGATCCAAGTGCTCGGTATGTTTCTATCATCACCAATAATCAGAGCAAGAACAGGAACCTCCTTTAAAATGATGAAACCTAAGAGCATCCCTCAAGACAATTTCACGCTTAGTGCATAGTGAAATCAGTTTAATAGCTGAGTGACAATCATCACAGACACGGAGGTTTTTAAATATGCGAAGAGGCTTCAGAGGAGGTATCCTTAGAAGCCCAAAGGCAACAGCGAGCTTCTCACTATGCTGCATAAGAATCTCCTCCTTTTCTTGATCCTCTATGTCCTCCATCACAAGACTGTAGTTTGGAACATAACCCAGTTTCCTGATTTCAGAGATGATAAGTCTCAAGTGGGTCTGAACTTCTCCATATAACGAATGTGATCTATCCCTGGCAAAAAAAGAGCTAACTTCTCCATTGACCTCAATCCAGCTACAACCAGGTTGTTTGCTCAGACATAGTCTATTCATCTTCATTCTCAAGTTTCCCATATCGGCCCATCTACCAGCTGATCCATATATCCTAATAAGGTGCAAGTACGGCATAGGGTCTCTAGAATTCAGACAGAAAAGCTGATTAGCTGCTCGCTCTGCGATCTCCACATTGCCGGTCAATTTGCAGCCACTCAGAAGTGAAGTCCACATTACGGAATCTGGTTGAAAGGGCATGTCATAAATTAATTGTTCAGCCTTTTCAACCAAGCCGATTCTACACAGGAGATCAACCATGCATGAATAATGGGCCAATCTAGGCACAATACCATAATCACATCTCATGGAAGTGAAGTAATGCCAAGATTCTTTCATCAATCCACCATGAGAACAAGCAGTCAAAATGCCAAGAAAAGTGACATGGTCAGGTTCAATATGCATCAACTTCATATTTTCAAACATCTCAATTGCCCTTGTACTGAAACCATTTACTGCATACCCGAAAATGATAGTATTCCACAGCACTGAATCACGAGCACATGCTTGATCAAAGATTGACTTAGCTTTCAATATATCCCCACACTTTCCATACATATTTGTCAATGAATTTACAACTACCATTGATGATTCAAAACCATATTTAATGGCAGCCACATGGATTTGCTCTCCATAGCTCAGTATTGAGAGGATGGCACAAGCACTAAGAAGACTAGCAAGCACCGAATCACTTGGGCTTAAATCTGACAAAATCATCCGGTGATACATCTGGAATGCATCGTCACAAAATCCACACTGTACATACCCATTTATCATAACATTCCATGATAATGCATCCCGCTCAGGAGATTCATTGAACAATTTATAAGCCTCTATAACTTCCCCATGCTGAATCAAACCAGCCATCATAACATTGTAAGTAACAACATTTCGGTCAGGTGTCCTTCTAAACAGCTCCCATGCATCAATCAACAAACCATTTTTCATATAACCATGAATCAAACTAGTGTATGCCATTGCATCTCGCTGAGGCATCTCACTAAACAATCGCTGAGCATCATCTAACCTATCATTATCAATGAAACTCGACATCAAGGCAGTTCTTGTCTCCACAGAAGGTTCAGGCATCTTCACAAAGAGCTCAACAGCATCATCAATCCTATTATCACCCAAGTACCCATTGATGATAGAATTCCAAGAAACTTGGTCCCTTTCACTCATCTCATCAAACAATCTCCGAGCTTCATCCACCTGATTAGCATTGATATAACCCCAAATCAGTGAGTTCCAAGACCCAACGAACTTGACTTCCATTTTGTTGAATTCTAGCTTTGCGTCTTCTATGCACAGGCACTTGACATACATAAGAACCAAGGAGGCCTCAACAACTCCAACACAATCATTTCTTGATTTTATTGCATGCGCGTGAATCTTCCTACCTTGTTTAATACTTTTTAATTCTGAACAAGCACTAATTACGCTTAAAACACTAGCTACACTTACAGGAACCCCATTACTTCTCATTACACTGAAAAATTCAATTGCCTTTTCAAACTGCCCATCATAAACAAATCCATTGAGCATCACAGACCATGACACTGAATTCTTCACAGGCATTGAATTAAACAACTCCAAAGCATTTCTCACTTTCTTGACCTTGATATACCCATTAACAAGAGCTGTCCAAGAAATGATGTTTCGAGATGGCATTTGATTGAAGACCTGGTGAGCGTACTCTAACTGACTGTTCACAACAAAGCCAGTGATCAAAGCATTCCATGTGGCAAGACTCGGGTTGTTTATGCCATCAAAAACCTGAGTCAAACAATCAAACACCTTGCATTTTGCATACATAGTGATCAGTGAAGTTCCCACAAACACATTAGCTGAGTAGAAGCTTTTAATCGAGAGCCCGTGAATCTGTTTGCCCTGATTCAAAGCCGCAGGCTTTGCGCAGGAAGATAAAGCCACTGAAAAGGAAGTTGGGTTGGGTTTAAAATCATCTCTAAGCATTGCCAAGAACAATTCAAAAACTCGCTCGGGTTGATTGTTTTGAGTATAAGCAGACATCATAGAATTCCAAGAAACAGCATCCCTGTCAGGCATTTGATCGAACAGGTTGCGTGCCGAGACCAAGTCACCATTTTCTGAAAACTTGGTGATGATAGAGTTCAATGAAGAGATGCAAAGATTGGGAATTTGACTTCTGTTGACAATGGGATGACGATTATGGTCATCTGGGTTGCATGGATTCTCTAGGTTTTGGCAAGTACGGGATATAAACGATCGGCAACTCCCAGATTCATTGGAAATAAACGCGGATTTTAGGATCTGGGTCTTCTTCCCGACCATCTGATTCCTGCATTTCATGCGATCTCTGCATGAATAATTAGATGATACCAGATACCCCACCTTGGTATAACCACGGTCAAAATCCCTAACTGTGTGGCCCACCTAAAAGGAACGGTCATCTTTCTTCCAAGGACCTCGAACTCACGGACATGAGACTTGTCTGGTTCAAGCTTCGACTCGATAGGTATAGGAACAGGAATGGACCTAAATAAAAATTGGCTACAACCGACTCACTTACTGTTTTCGACCGCTGATTAGCTGATGAGTGGGCCACTCCTACATCAACAAGTGAGGCCGGGCTCAGGATCAAATAGAGCAATCTTCAACTTCAACTCCATTTGATTCGAGAGCCTCTCGCGGACGAGATGTCTCTTTGGTGTAATAAGCTCCAGATCATTTCACAACCCTGTCAATACTACCATCATCATCGCATCTCTCTTGGAACTTTCGTCAAACACCTCGCAGCCACACCCATTTCCTCCAACAGAACCAAGAAAACCATAACTTCCTTCAGCTTCCAATCTCCGCAGGTCGATACCCTGACTCCAAAACAGAAAGACCAGGTCTCACTTTACGTAGACACTCTACTGCAATGGAACCAGGTACAGAAGAAGCAAACAAACGAATTGAAAAAAAAACTCTTTCTTTACATCTCTCATATATGTCTCTAATGTGTTTGATGAAAGTATTTTGATGTGAGCTTTTGTGTTTTGAACACACACAGCGCATGAACCTCACTGCAGTGACGGAGGCGAGCGAGGTGATGAAAAGGCATGTGGAGGATTCTCTTGCTATTATTCCTCCTATCCAAAGCCATTATCTCTCTCGGTGCGACTCTACCTGTGACCGCCTCAACCTCGTTGATGTTGGAAGTGGTGCTGGTCTCCCAGGATTGATTTTCGCCATTGCTTGCCCAGGTCATTTTACCCCCTACCACCCTCAATTTCATCCCTTTCTCTATTTCCCTAATAGATAGACCTTTTGCTTTTTTATGATAATCAACTTTACTCTCTGAGGATGATGGAATTGAAGTTCCTTCAACTTGTTACATTCCCTGGTAGGTTGGAATGTCACCCTTTTGGAGTCAATGCAAAAGCGGTGCATGTTCTTGGAGCATGCTGTTGGTCTTATTGGTTTGTCAAATGTGGAAATTTTATGTGCAAGAGCAGAGGCAAGTACTGCACTATGTGAAATTAAGGAGATGATTTTGTAAATCTGTTGTTTCCTTTTACTTTTCATTGGTTATTGCAATTTGCAGTCAAGCTCACATATTACAGATGTTGTAAAACAGACTGTGGGACAAAATCATGACTCTAGGGAGATGTTTGATGTAGCAGTGGCAAGAGCTGTAGCAGAAATGAGAGTTTTAGGTCTGAAACAACTTTTTTTTTCCCCTTTTTTCTTCAATCTGTCAAGTGTTTGTTTGTTGTTTAATTCTGCTGCTGCTGCTGTTGTTGTTGTTGTTGAGAGCTTCTTTCTTTTCAGCTGAGTATTGTCTTCCACTTGTTCGTGTTGGCGGGCTGTTTGTAGCTGCAAAAGGTTATGATCCTCAGGTATTTCTCTGTCTTCCTTTTCTTATTCTATGGTTCTTCATATTCATCCTATGGATTTTATGCTTCTCATAGAGAAGATTCTCAATGGTAGAAATAATATCTTGGAAGCATGATGCAACAAAAAATTGCCAAGAGTAAGTGTTTTCAGCAATATGCCTGGGCCAGTTGCTAACGATTGAGAGTTTATGCAAGTGAATACACCTTTCTAAACAAAAGAAAGCATGGCACTCTGGCCTCGGGCAGGTCTATTACTCGTTTCTGTATGATAAAATCCTCACAACTCAATGCTATTTTTGGTGTGTTGGTTGCTGGAAATTCTATTCAGCCATCATTATTGATGCTTCTGTATGGATTCTCTGCTCGTTTTATGGTTGCAGCAATGAAGCTCATGATACCAATCTTTGGTTTCCGATATACCGGCTAAGTTGCGTTAGTACCGGGGGCCGGGGGGTGGTTCAAAATCTGATACCATTTTGAGGAGACCAGACAGTCTGGCAAATCTCAGAACATAGGATTTCTCATAGTTTCTAAATCTTTGTTCTTGAAGAAAAATAACAGGCAAAATAGCAAAAAAAAACTAGTATATAAATCTTGTTCTAAACAATCAAGCCATAAACATATAAATATTGTACTTAGATTCCAAAGGAAGAGGGGGTGTAATTATATTTCATTAATAATAAACAATATCTAAATTAGCACTAGAATAATCCAACATGTGCCATGTCTAAAGGGATTGTTCTGCTAAATGTGAGCTGAATCGATTGACTTATTCACCATTTTATATCTTCTTTTCTAATGCTTTTGTTTGCTTGATAATTTTTTGTAGGAGGAAGTTAGTAGTGCTAAAAAGGCAATTCAGTTGATGGGAGCTTCCATATTAGAAATGTGTTCTGGTAGGGTATTTCTGGACTTATATTTCAATACCATACATGTGAAATGATTTGGGGCAACCAATTTGCAGTATAACACGTGGACATTTGTTGGGCAGTATGAAAGTCCAGACAAACTTAGATCATCCAATTTGCCCCAATGCCAGTGGGTCACCATTCGAAATTACTCCAGTTGGAGGAGCCTGATTCCTGACTATCCAAACAATTTGGGGAAATTTGTAGAATGGGTTTTGTGCTTCACATACTTAAAAATGCCAGAGAACCTGCCTTTTGTAGTTTTTGAAATCCGGTGAGGACATTAAACACAGATTTTTAAGCAGCAGAGAAATTAGTTTACATCTGATTGGAGGGTAAACTAGATAAATGTTATGTTGTTGATTGTTGGTGATAGCCCCTGGAGCTTTTTTAGTTTCCAACAAAAGTTAGCGATAATCAATCCCATTTATTCACATTTTATGGTTGATTTCTTTTGTAAGAGATGAACTCAGTGGGATGCTATTTGATTTTTCTTTCCTATCAAATCTTTTGATATCGGTACAGTAATTGTTTCTTGTATATAATGCTGTACCTAGCTGGATTTCCTACATTTTTTATATAGGTGTATCCTTTGTGGTATTGAAGTGCAACTCACACGTCTCTTGTGGTATTCAGTAGAATCAAATGGCCCGTTTGGACAGAGAACTGCTGTTGTTTGCCTAAAAGATTGTCCTACCCCGAAGAAGTATCCTCGTAATCCAGGAACACCTGCGAAGATACCCTTGTGAGTAAAAACCCATATTGTAGTTTGTTCTGTGTTGTAATCCTCATTCTTTATTTGTGTCACCTACCTGTAAGTTTGGAATGGTCGCCATACCTGTATTTAAGGTGTTAATATTGCTAAACTAGAGATGTATTTCCTGCCATATTTTGTAGGATCAAATCCTATTTGATGTTCTTTATATAAACCAAAAACTGTTTTTACATGTATTTTTGTCTTGCCTTGCTAAACCCTCTGTAATCTAGGGAGAGTTTGCAGGCATTTGGATCTTGCATTTTTATCTCATTTTACAAACATCTCTTCCGACAGTGTTTTCCATTGTCATTTTTCCAGTATTTTGTATTGACACAATCTTTTTGGTACCTTATGCCCAGTTTGATCTAATGGTCTGTGGTGAAGCACTGAGCAGTAATTATCATTTTGTGATAATAGTTCTGTGAAACTTGTTAAGATTGAAAGATCCCAATTGTCGGACACTAACAATCTTTTACATGTTTGTTTGGAAGCATTTTCACGGAATTTTATTTCCTTGCCATGTTATTTTTTTCCTTGATATCTGTAAAAGGTAACAGGGATACTCTGTTCTTTCAAAATACAGTAGACTGACTTTACCACAAGCTGTTTGTTGAAAGATGATCATGATTCATGGATGTTGCAGAGTTGGCGCATTGAAGACCAATCTGTTTAATTTCAGATGGATCAGATGCTACTGGATCTCCTAATACAATTTGGGGATAAAAAAAGGAAAGAAAAGAAAAAAAGAAAGAACTTCCATCCAGGGTTCGAGCCAAAACCAAACTCAACATACCCAATTACTGCAATTAAATCCCTGTTATCCATTTCAAGAAGATATCTCCACTTAATTGAGTAAAAAACACGTTGTCAGATGGGGGTGTTGCTATAAAGTATGACCCTGTGATAGGATCATTTCGAGGCTTATATGTTACCTCTTCATCGTCAGCATGGTCATTCTACTCTTATTTTGGAATTTGCTTTTCCACTCGACCATGTTTTTCATTTTCTCGGGATTCATCTGGGACGGTTACAAGTGGTACGAATTCAGAATTCTAATAATGAAATATGGAATTTGGAAATGACAAGGGGGCAGCCATCACATTAATTTCCAGAAATCCCTAGTATTGCAAAATCCTGTCGGGAATTTGGCTAAAGAAAAGGGGCCCAAGGCACATTTGAAAAAGTCGTGGAATCCATGGTTTGCAGAATCTATAGTATATTGTTTTTTGGGACATTTACCAAAAAAATCCCACTAAAAATGAAAACCACAACTTAAGACCACAAGTTCTTATAATATCAGAGGAGGAGCTCCCGCCAAAGTTCTCTTTTTTTTCTTCCATTTTTGCCCATCATTCGTTGATGTCAACAAATCTCATCTCAAAATCGATAGAAAAGAAGAGGAGAAGAAGAAAACTCGAGGAGATCGTCTCTATACTCCCATCCAAATGAGATCTACTACACATATTGCAACCCAGAACTCACGAGAACAAACCATTTTTTTCTCCATTCCTTTTTTTTTTTTGGTTGATTCCATCTATTAGATTTTTTTTACGAATTCGCCATCACTCATTTTTTTGTTGGAAGATTGATGTTTGAGCGTCTCTCACTCTTGTAGTTATTTTAATCTAAGTTTTTATTTTTCTTAAATAAGGAAAGGTGAAAGGGGGATTAGATTGATTGTTGATTGTTCCAGAAAGAAGAGGGAAAAACGAGGTGATGTCCTTGAAATGATGGAAAGTGAAGGTGTGTTGCCTTCCATGTGTTTGTTAGAATGCTTAAGTAATATTTTCTTGGAACTTTTTTTTATGTAGAGAGTGTCCTTTTTTCATTGATGTCTAGAGTTGAAGTGTGTTGTCTTCCATGTGCTTGTTGGAATGCCTAAGTGATATTTTCTTGAATTTTTTTTTCCACAGAGAGTGCCCTTTTACCATTGATGTTTAGAGTTGAAGTGGGGGGTTGATGAATTGAGTTTTCTTCTGAAGTTAATCATCGGCCTTGTGATAGATAAAATGGGAGTGAAGACTTTATAGAGCATTGATAAAGAAATGGAGGATCTAAAGATGACATGAAGAATACTAATGGGAGCCACATGAGCATATCTAGTGTGACAAGTGGAGCATGTTTTTCACTGTGTTGTCGTGGATGATTGTTATGGATGGTTGTTCTCTGTACAATAGAAAATCAGTACATCGACAATCAGGTGAGGAGATCTGATGGAGGGCCTTATGGTCAGTTGGAGAGGGGTGGACATGACCATTATTCTGGTGAGAAGAAAACTCAAGAGCTATGGAGTGAGGAGCAATTGCACATGAAGCAGGGAGATCATGATCAATGACAAGAAGAAGAAGAAGGTTACCTGTTACAGTGCAGCCCACCTAAAATGGGCCTGTGTATTGGCCTATGTAATCTGAACCTTTCTTTGTGACTATTGGCCTGATGTATTTTGGATGGTTGACATGTTAAAACTGAAAGCCACTATTGGTTTCATTTTGGTCTTGTATGTTGGAAGGCTTTTAATCAATGTGAAAATCCATAATGACTGCTGGAAATGTTAACAAACAGGTTGTCCATCTAGGTGATGTTAATATGTAATGAGGAGCATGAGAAATTTTATACAGAATTTTTTGTTTGGGTTGGCTTTATCTTTGTAATATTATTAATTTGTTCTCCCATTGGGATGTCCAACACTCTGTAAACTGAACTTTTTTTTTTCTTGGGCCATTTGGCAGTGTATATTGGATGGTTGACATGTTAACTCTGATGGGCACTGTTGTTGATTTCATTTTCTTCTTGTAACTATGTTGGAAGATAATCTGAAGTGCCCGTTGACAGTTTATTGTCTCACTGTAGTGATACTAGTTAGTTTATCTTGAAACTTGACAAGAAGTTGCTGGATGTGTTGCCAAACAGGTTGTTCATGTGCTGGATGTGTTGAGTGTTTGATTGATACCAAACAGGTGGTTCATGTGGTGTACATCACATTTCCTAGAGAATTGAAGCATGGTTTTCATGAGTGTTGGAGTGTTTGATTGTTACCAAACAGATTATTCGTTGATGTAGATCACATTTCCAAGAGAATTAAAGTATGGGTAAAATGAGTGTTGGAGTGTTTCATTGTTACCAAACAGGTTGTTCATGTGCTGTAAATCACATTTCCAAGAGAATTAAAGCATGAGTTTCATGAGTGTTAGACAACTGTATGCCAATATAGGTGAATTTTTACCTTCTTGCACATCCAATGTGTTGTGATGCATATGTGGTTTAAATGTGATCAAATGTAATGTGATGAGAGTTGGAAAGGATTTGCACAACCAAAGGTACCTCCAAGTGGTGCCATAGAGAATGGGAAAAAAACTCTCCAGGCTAGCATGACGTTTCATACATATCTACCAAATTTCATTTTCCATATATACATGCAAGCTTACTGTTAGCACATATTATGTGTAGGAATTGAACACAGTGTTCGTTGATGTCAAGCAACAGTTTGTTGACATCAACGAATAAATTCGTTGATGTCAATGAAAGCTTACTGTTAGCACATATTATGTGTAGAAATTGAACACAGTGTTCGTTGATGTCAAGCAACAGTTTGTTGACATCAACGAATAAATTCGTTGATGTCAATGAAAGCTTACTGTTAGGTGTAGGAATTGAACACAGTGTTCGTTGATGTCAACTAACAGTTTGTTGACATCAACGAATAAATTCAATAATCCATTGTGGTTAAGCACCTAGCTGCGAAAAAAATAAGCTTCTTGCTATGGAAGAAACTTTAAAATGACAAGTTGATCAAGCTCTTGAAATGCTCTGTTTTAAAGGTACGCCCTCTTTCTTTTTTCTCCTTCAGGTTTTATGGTGGATTATGTGAAAAATGAGGTTACAAATTCTTGCTTTGTGCCTTACTACAGGGTCAAATCTCTATTTCTGGATAGCAGTAATTCCTATCACTGTAAGCAGTTGATTTGTTCAGTTTCTGTTATTTTGATATCTTTTGTTCATACACAGCTTGTTCTTGTGGTGGGCGCAAAGCTGCAGTACATCATTGGCACTGGAGAATGCTGGCATAACTGGATACTCTGCAGTACATCATTGGCACTGGAGAATGCTGGCATTCAGAACTTTTTAGTTGAACCTCCTTGTTAAAAAGATATCCATGTAGTGATCCATTAATAGAAAATACATCAATGATCATGAAAGAACATTATCCAACCATTCTATCCACCCACTATAAAAGATAAACATTGGTCTGCTATTAAATGAAAGAGCTACATCCACCAACACTCTTTACAAAAAATATTAGGACATTGTTCCTCCTGTTACAAATGTAGGCACTAAATACAAAAGTGCAGTCAATAGATGGTTAGACAACTTCAAAAGACATGGTTCCAGCTTTACAAAAAAAAAAAAAAAGTGTTACAAATGCCAGAACCACAAGTAGCCAGAACCACAAATGGATCAACTTCCCATTGGTGGATTCCTGCATTTTTGTCGGTTGTGACCCCTATTTTTACAAATAGAGCACGTCACTTGTCTTCTTTGCCGATTAACTTCTTCCGTGCGAATTCTATTCTTCTTTGGACGTCCAGGCTGCCTGGTAGCAAGTGGAGGTTTGACCACCTCATTACTAATGTGCTCCCATTGGCGCATATCGCGGGTTGGATGTATTACATGACCATAAGTCCTTCTATATGTATCACATGTGTACCAATCCTCACAAAAATCATATGGATCCAAGCCTCTGGTTTTCATGACTGACAAGGCATGCTCACACGGAATTCCAATCGTTGCCCACATCCGACACGTACAGCTATTTCTATCTAGGTGAACAACATCAATGAACTCCCAAGACTGTATCTGAAATTCATTGGGACCTGCTTGTCGACAATTCAAACGTCGGGATCCTTCTGTAGATTTGCTTAGAATGGTTTCTGCCCAAGGAGTTAGGCGTGTCTTCAGCTGCATTGACGTAGTCCTTCGAAGATGGAAAAAATCCATTAACTTTGCACGAATCCCATCGACTTGTTTTGATATCGGAAGCTCTCTATTGTGCTTCATTAGACTGTTTAAGCATTCTGTAATGTTTTGAGTTAACATGTCGTACCGCCTACCCTCCACAAAAGCATTGGACCAATGTTGTCTTCCGATTGCATAAATGTAGTTATAAGCATCTAGGTTTACAGCCTTTATATCATTCATATGAGCCTCATATTCACATGGCCTGTAAGATTTTACAGCAAGCCAAAATTTCTTAACAATGCCATCATCTTTGAGTCTCGAACGTATATTCTCCGCGATATGACGACAACAAAAACAATGTTGAGCATTTGGAAATACTTCTTCCACCGCAGGAACAAGGCCTTTCTGACGATCAGAGACAATTGTTAGATATCGAGACTCACCAAGAGCTATTTGAAGATTTGCAAAGAACCATGACCAGCTATCTCGTCGTTCGGCCTCAACTATGGCAAAGGCAAGTGGGAAAAGCTGATGATTACCATCATAAGTAGCGGCCGTCAGTATAACACCTGGATACTTACCTCGAAGATGTGCCCCATCTACAGCTATCACAGGCCTCAAGGAAGAACGGAAGGCTTCGATGCATGCTCCAATTGCCCAAAATAATCTTTTAAAGGAGTTATCTTCATGCTTTAGCAACTCGATTCTTGTTCCAGAATTCATCATTTGTAATTCCATACAATATCGAGGAAGGATTTGAAAAGACTCTTCGAATGAACCCCGTATTTCATTCATTGCAATCTCTCTTCCTAGATATATCTTTCTATAACTTATCGTTACCCCAAACTCCATTTGAAAGTCAAACATAATTTCCTTTGGTGTGTACATATTATTAAATCGAAGCCTATCTTTGACAAAGTCTGCAATCAAGGAAGCTTTCGCTTGTTTATGTGCCATCCCCATCATTGGTTTTGAACATGAATGAATTGGGTTATATGTCCGAACTTGAAATTGTGGACCTGAATCCACAATAGAAGCATGTATACGCCATGGACATGTTGCATCGTCGCACCGTGCAGTAACTTTATAATTGTTGGTCTTCAGATGCTTCAACACAAAATTCTTATACATTGCAAATTTCGCGAGGGTTCTCCTAAATGTATCACGATCTGGAAACACTCTCCCTTTCCACAGATTTTGTGTAGTACTCTCTAGCAACTCATGTTTGAAATCATCAACTGGCACTAACGTATCTTCAATGTTAGGATCTTCACCAACGGTTGACGTTTCGGCGCGGATTCCCACATCTTCTTGCATTTTGTCCCCTACTGTAGGATCATCATTTGCCCATGGCTGAGAGTCTATTAATGTAAAGTGATCAGGTGAAAAGGAGAAGATGGCTTCAATGTCTTCCTCGAGATCAACAGTGGGATCAATGGTATCACAAGAATGGATATTGTTTACTCCAATATCGGGATTTGCTTCAAAATTATAAATGTCACGTCCAAGTGCTTTCGAAGAGCTTTTGTGAGAATCACTGCATCCAAATAATAATGATTAGTCCATCTTCATCTTTCAAGGAAGAAATCAAAATTCAATCTAGTGAACAAGATAATAGCGTACCGTATTGTGCTAACAGGACGACCTCTAGGATATCCAACACTTTTTTCCTTCAAGTTATTAGTTCTTTGATCGAGAGCATTTTGAATGTCTTCAAACACATTCACACGAGTCAACCTTGCATGTATATAAGGAAAAAGAAGTTAGAGCTCCATAGATAAATAAATAGTGCACAAAGTGATTAGGACATGGTGCAATACCTTGAATGTCCTTCACGTTTACCTCTTGAATACTCGGTGTTTTTGCTCACATATAGATAAAGCCCATTTACATTATCCCGAGACGCTTTCAACATTGCATTTACATCATCATCGTTAGCTACTTTAATCAATGTGAAGGCTTGACGGTTGTTGTGAAGGTACTGAATTTCAATGGCTTCATCGTTTTCTATCCACTTCGTTGCTTGTAATGCACTATGGAACAATGTAGAGTACTTTGTGAAATTGCTTAGATACATCATTTTTTGTTCACCTCCCTTGTACACCGGATTGGTCGTATTCCAATCAAACTCTCCATTAAAGTGGAATACAACAAACGTCTCATCCACTAACATCCTAAAGAAACTGAAAATAAATTAACATGAGATATGAACAAGTGACATTTAGTAAATAAACCACAGTAGACATGGTAACAAAAGCTAGAGACCCCAAAATTTTATATGATGCAATTCATTTTATCAAAATCATCAAAACGACAAATAAGAAGTGAACAAAGTGAAATATTCAAAATCTGAATTCAAAATCTGAATTCACCAATTCACAAAGTGAAATCATTTTATCAAAATCATCAAAATCATATTAAACTTTCATTCAGCTTTCACAAGGATTAAGAAAACAAATGAAATAATAACAACATTGAAGTTTTATTTCCCCTTGAAACAACTTTTAGAGACAAAGAAAAATTGGAGAAAACAGAAAATCCACATAAAAACTTAGATGGTTGATACTTGATACAAAATGAAATGCAGAATTCAAATGAACCACATCCACATTGACATTGATATCTTTATCAATTGGGAAGTAAGAAAATGCAGATGCTCGAACATGTCAAGGGTTTAGTCTAAATACAAGTTCTAGAGCATAATGACTCAGAGTGCTATAAGGTGGAATGCATGTTTACTTCGAGCATTGCAAGTGCAATGTAACAACATAACTGGATAGATTCCATCAGTAAATTGTGGGCGAGTGTTCATATAAGTTTATTAGGTTAATCTTTATCCTTTCGGATGATCAGTTGAAGTGTGGAAAAATCTAGTCGAGCATGAAGAGGGATTGTTTCATGTCATTATTATAGACCAGCATTATACCATACCACTGAAGGGCTTTCTTTATTCTCATGGCAGAGTGAGTTATCAATAGAGAGAGCGTTTAGTGAGGGTCCTCTCATTCGATATGAAAAAGAAGAAAAAAATGGTTTTGCTCATGAGTTAATGTTTAAGGTATCTTAGACCAGACTTCAATTCTTCAAATGAGTAATTCAACTTCATTTCCCTATTAATTGAATTGAATTTTTGTGATCTTCGCAGCCTCATGCAAACATAGGAACAGAGCTTAAGAATGTAAAAGAATAGTTTGTAAATGATCCCACTCCCTATGTGCCCATAAACCAAATTTTAGTTGATATCAACAAACTCTGTGTTTTTTTTTCAGAACTTATATAGTGCTATCAGTACGCTTTCATTGATATTAACACATTTATTTGTTGATGTCAACATACTTTTTAGTTGATATCAACGAACTCTGTGTTTTTTTTTCCAGAACTTATATAGTGCTATCAGTACGCTTTCATTGATATCAACACATTTATTTGTTGATGTCAACATACTTTTTAGTTGATATCAACGCACTCTGTGTTTTTTTTTTTAGAACTTATATAGTGCTATCAGTATGCTTTCATTGATATCAACACATTTATTTGTTGATGTCAACATACTTTTTAGTTGATATCAACGAACTCTGTGTTTTTTTTTCAAAACTTATATATTGCTATCAGTATGCTTTCATTGGCAAGGGTAAGGCATTACTTGTATTGTATTATCTAAAAGATCCAATCAACCAACTAAAAAATAAAAAATCAATCCAATCAACCAACTAAAAAAACAAAAAATCACTGTAAGAAGAAATGCCTTGGATGTAGAATATTGGAGAAGAACCTTGGAGAAGAAAGGGCTATCTATTTTTACAAGAGAAGAAAATAGTTGAGTGTGTAGAATTTTATTACCTTGAAAACCAGGTATTCAGATTTTGAGGACTTCCTCTAGGGCTTGGGTTTTGATGTAGAGGAAAAGAGGAGGGCAAGGAGGTGAGAGAGAGAGAGAGAGAGACGTGGAGTGCGATCCGGTGGCCGTTCTTCTGGGACGGGAGATGGAAGTGAAATGGAGACCGGATTGCTATGGAAGACTCCTTCCGTTTCTTCTTTTCTTCTTTTTGTGTTTAAGCTTTCTTCCTTTTGCTGGCAACAACTAACAAAGGGTAAAATGGGCAAAAATAAGGAAGATTTGGACTGGAGGTCCTTCCCTGATAATATAAAAGTTTTGGAGTCCCAATAGTGATTATCCTCTTTAAGGGAATTTCTTTAGTAAATGTCCCTTGTTTTTTTCATGGATAAGTTTAGAGCGGATTTCACACTAGTAGAATCAACTAATATTTTGATGATGGTGACTATTTTTGCTAAAACTTTCACAAAAGATCTCTGTACCGAATGTCAGACTACCACGTACTAGCACATACCTCCGGTGTTTTTATCTGCAAAAATGTATCATTCTTTTGTTCCATTGGTTTACACCAAATGATCATCATCTTTAAAGTTGGAATAAACTGCATGAATTTTATTTCTCAGTTCCAATCTATCTTAAATCAGCTCCTCAGAAAAGTCACACTTCTTCATATAAAAAGAGATTGATTGCAAACAAGAAGAATAATTAATTTTAATATTTATTATTCTTATTTTTCTTAAAGCTTTAAGAAGGAACTAAGAGAAATGGTTTAACAAGGTTCCAGGATCCTTTCTGTTAGTGATGTCTTCTACTTGTAAAATGTTGAATTTGTGGAATGCTAATACCGTATGTTAGTTTTAATTCCTCAAATTAAATAATCCCGTCACCTTGTCTAGCTTGACCCAAATAGGGCCCGCTTTAGCTGGATGTAATCCATTCATGTCACACATCCTGTCATGAACATGTCCTTGTCCAAATTGGGTGAGGGGGTCTGCTGTAGTTAAACTACAGCAGGGTAACTACAGCAGACCCTGCTGTAGGTTGGATCCAAGGCGTCCAAGGGCTGTGGGTTCATCCACTTCGGCTCACATTCATCCCCACCATCCATCCAACTTCGCCGGCCATCAGATCTCCATCACACACATTAAATCTCCAACACACACATTACAAAATATCAGCCATTGGATGAGAGAAAAGGTTGAAGAGAGAGAAAATATTTTTTGAAAGTGAGTTGAAGAGAGAGAAAATGTTTTAAAATACAAGATATTTTTTAATTTTATTTTATTTAAAAAATACCAACCATTGGATGAACCCACAGCCCTTGGATCCAACCTACAACAGACTACAGCAGACCCCCCTCACCCGTCCAAATTGTCCTCCAATTAGAGAGAGACCCCGTTGGATTCACCAATGCGTGAAAAACACTGTTTTAGATTGTAGGGTCCTCAATCTTGCATGCCAAAATGGTTGCAATGCAAATCATGAGGATGCCTGAAGCCAAAGGACCCATCAACAGAGAGAACGTCTATCATCCCATTCTAGTTCAATTACTTTCATTCTATCATCCATTGATTGGAATCGCACCAAGGAGCAAGGTTAGGAACAAATAAAAACTGGATAGACCACATCGCCTGTCGCAAAGGAAGATCCTGTCTTGCAGATAACTCTAGCTTAGTTCTACCAACTATGAAAGCAAACAGATTTATAAAAATCATGTCCATATCTTACATGTGAATGTGGATTCACTGGCACCAGTGCTGTCAATAACTGGAACTTACAGATGGATCGACCAACATTCAGAGATATATACTTGTTTATCCCCAATTTTCTACATTAAAGTAGCGAAAGACTTTAATTGGAACAAGACGTTGGTGATGATGAAGATGATGGTGATGTAGTAGCAAAAGATTTGCCACAACCACAAGTTTTTGTTGCATTGGGGTTTATGAACGAGAAACCTCCACCAATGAGTGCATCACTGAAATCCAACTGCATCCCATACACGAAGAGGAGGCTCTTTGGATCACAAACTGTAAAATAAAAGAGATAAAAAAGATAAGGGAATAGAGTTTCAGGATCATAAGAACAGATAGAACTAGAGAATGAAGCTCATTAACAGACAACCTGGAAGGTTAAATAATCTAAGAGAGAATAATATTGCAAGATTTTGGTTCCAACACTGTCAGAACTTCTTAATCATGTTAACAAATAAAAATAAAAACACAGAAACTGTATTGCAAGGTTTTGGTTCTAATCCTGTTTACTCAAAAAATCTTGGACAAAATAACAGACAATAAAAAGACTACTGCCTAACGGTGAGTTCATGAGTGAGAGAGAGAGAGAGAGACGTACCAATCACAAAACCATTGGTTTCAATGATTGAGTCATCAGGTTTAGCATTGGCTCGATTCTCAAACTCCATTGTGTAAGACATGCCTGAGCAGCCGCCTTGCTTAACTCCAATTCTTAAACATAAATCTTCGTTTCTCTCGGCCTTCATCCGATTCAAATGCTTAAGTGCATTTTCAGATAATGAAATCACTGGTGCAACGTTCCCAGAAGGAGCTGCTGATAAAACATTGAAAAAGTTATCAATTGAAGGAAAAGAACATCGTGATTGGACCATTGAATGGCATAATAACAGATCTGTATTCATAATTGGAAAGGTTGAAAATCGCAAAGTGAATCAGTGCAAGCAAAGATAGCATTCTGAAGGGAAAATCAAAATCAAATGATGCATATAAAGAAATAAAAACGAATTGGAAGGAAGAGCCGTTAAGAAAATGGTTACCAGGGCTCTCCCTCCCTCCCTCCCTCCCTCTTAGCCCCATCAGTGGCCCTGTTTGAGGAGATAGTAACAGTTTTATTTGGAACATTAAAGCCCCATCCTCCACACACAAAGGTCAGAGATCTTTTGTTGGGATGATAGAATTGTTTGAAACAATGATTAATACACTATGGATTTGCCGCAATTTATCAAACAGCAGCCAAGGCCACTATGCTTTTGATTTTTCATACCCATATCACCCATATATACAAACCAACATGCATCAGCCGCTAAGGCTTTAAAAACCAGATTATTCTCCTCTTTTGACCTTTTTTTTCTGGGACTGGATTGTTGCTGTCTAAAGGACAGTCAATGGGCTGAATATAGGACTGTTCAGAGGACTGAATTTAGCTTCTGTATAGTGGCGTGAAGTCTCAGGTTGATATAGGATGCTATTACAAGGACTGTTGTAGAAGTAGCCTAAATAAGACTTGTGAATTGCTCACACAGGGACAATGACTGTGCACACAACTCGAAAACAGTCGGAGATTTAGGCAGAATCCAAAAGCCAAGTCTGAGTCAACTCGGACTAGACAGTCACCCTGTTAAGTCAACAAACCTCCTAACGAAATCCTACGGAAGAAAGCTTAAACACCATGTTTTCCCTTTATTTTTGGGGTTTCAATGGAGATTGAATGGATTTAAACTGTAGTCAAAACTTTTAGGTTCGCATCGTAGAATTATGGCTTCATTTGGGGCCAAATTGGGGTCAAAAGCAAGTGTTTTCAAGGAAAATTTTCAAGTGTTCCATTTATGTATGGGTTGGGTTGGGTTAACTTGAAACTAAAATTTAGGGACCTGATGGGGAGTTCGGTGGTGTTATATGCATATGGAGAATAGTACCATCATGATGGCACTGATGATTCCAACATTCTGTAGGCTCCAAGACATTCAACATGGTATTGAGTCACCCATGTATAGTATCAGTTTGATACTACCAAGTCTAAAGTCTTTGTGACAAATATTTGTTGTTATCACTTACCATGTTACTATGTTTGAAAATGATGTTTCAAGGATTCCATGTTAGCACTTATCATGTCATGAATCATGCATTATCATACCCTCTTTTCCCATATCATATGCCTCTTAAAGTGATAGTTATAAAACTTTTGGCCAGTATAGTTGATGCAATTAAGAAACTTCAATAGATCAAACAATTTAAGATAAACACCGATACAAGACCTATTTGACTTTGGGGGTCCGACACATACCCTTTATGCATAACCATGGAAAGTGATTCTCTTACTGTTATTTCTTGGCCGGCTTCTTTGGCTTTGGCGCCTTGGAGGTTTTAGTTTTATTTCAACAATGATAATTCTACTTTTTCTTTGAGCCAAGTTGAGTTTCAGCATGTAGGGCAAAAGGCCAATAGTTTTGCAAATATTCTCGCAAAATAAGGGGTGGATAGGTCTTCTGATTTGATTCCTTTCACTACGTAGTCTCTTTTGTTTCTTGTTTTCTTTGGTACATCTCTTTCATATCATTGTCTTTTCCCTCTCTTTGTGATGGAGTGCTTTGTCTTGGTTGTATTCCCTTTTCCTTTCAATATAATTTATCATACCAATCAGGAGGAGAAAAAACCTTTATACATGCTCTAATGCTTTAACATAACCCCAACAACCCATCCCTCACCTCACCCCACCCCACCCCAACCTTTTTTTTTTTTGATAACCAAAAACAATAACCTTTGGATGTCATTTTATTTTACTAGACTCCAATTAAAATCCACACCACAGCAAACGATATGGCCACAAAGCCTAAACATCGCCATGACATATCACCTTTTTTTTTTTTTTTGGTAAACTGACTTGCAACCCACAACCTCATGTCATGGTTGCAACAATGAGCACCTTCCAACTGTGTTTTGCAGCATTTTGTTTAGTAATTGAGAAGGCCTAGAAAAATTTTGAGAAATGTAAGTGGTTTCTAGAAGAAATGAGTTTCAGTCTGGGATTTCTAGAAGAAATGAGTTTCAGTCTGGGATACACTAGGTTATGCCAAATACAGATAAGGAACTTCTTACATCATTATGATTTGGCTATCATTTGTTTTGAGGAGAATATGACTTTGATTCAACAGATCTCTAGTAAAATATACTTTCTTCTGCCATAAGAATTCAGGTTCTTCCTTAGTTATGGTTGACACATCATCAACATAAATCTCCGATGAAAATCAACAATTTACAGTGCATAGCAGAAAGGAGACCTCTTAACTTTGACATGGTCGCACAAAAGAAGATTGGAAGGTCTATATGAAAAACCTCAGCAAAATTCAGTGCTTCATTTGCAGCAGTATTTGGAACTGATGCCTTGAAAATGCCTCATCTCATGCACATAACACATACAGCCCTCAACACTGCTCACCATCTCATTTAACTTCAAAAAAGCAATGTAGGCTCACCTAGTTGTACACAAAATAACTTCCCTGTATAGAATTACTTTTTTCTATTTATTTATTTCTGTTTTTATTTCTGTTTTTTTGTGTGTGTGGGTGGGTGGGGTTGTGGGGTTGCAAATGTCCTCTGATTTCTTGTTTTTTGTATTTTCCCTTCCTTATAGGGTTTACAGATTTAGGCGTCCACTAACAAAGATTATGATAAAAAAAAAAAAAAAAATCACCTGAAAACAACTAGAGAAACAAGGGGGAAGATGCCCTTAGCAAGAAAACCAACAATATCACTAGCTTCCCCAGGAACAAGATGGAGAGTATCATGGTGAAAATCAGTAACAATTGAGGCACAACAGGCTAACAACAGAAGGTCTAACCAAATCATAAATCTCAAGGCACATGGTCAAAAGGAAATACAATTCACACAAGCTCTAATTTCAATCTCTTCAGACACAAACAATTTTATGCACAAAAGGAAAAAAAAAATCAACATAAGATTCAGTTTCTACACATAAAAACCACAGATCAAATCCTTTTCCATCCACGAAAATTCAACATGAATAATATCGAGGATCAACAAACAAGTGTCTGAAATCGTTAGATTTCCTCCATAGATTAGGGGAAAATAAAGAAATCATAGATTCCCAGAGCAATAAATCATCTAAAAAGTAAAAGGTAAGAGGGAAAAATCAAGATATTTTACCAGCAGCAACAGAAACAGAGCTGGATCGGATCGAGAGGGACTTGTTCCTGATGTTTGGATGATTGGCTGATGATCTAAAAGAAGGAAAAGATGAAGAAGACATCGACGAGGTGATTCTCAAAGCCATGGGTTTTGTGCGAAGACGGCAGGAAGAGAAAAGGGGAGAGTAAAGGGTAGAAGGAAGAGCCATTCCTTTTTTACACACAGAGGCAGAGAGACGAAGATTGTGGAAAATCTCCGATGGTCTATGCTCGCGTGCGTATTTGTGCTGGTAATTTAAATACATGAGGTGCTCCGTGCTCGTAATTCATCTAAAAACCAACAATTGGAGAAGTTTCAAATAAGGTATTAAGGTTTTTATCTTATTTTAAAAAAATGATATAAAATTTAAAAACTTTTAAATTAGTCCTTAAGTTTTTCGGTAAGTTTTCAATTAAGAACATCCGATAATTTAAAGATATTTTTTGCTATTTTTTGTCTCAGTTTTTTTTTTTTTTTAAATACCCAAATTTTCCTTCATTTAAAACCATAACATAGTTCTAACAATCACTACATGCAACCGATCGCCATGGAGATGTTAGTCGTCCTTGATCACTATGAGGATACCGTTTAAAAAAGGAAGGAGAATATAGAGGAATTGAAAAATAATTTTATTTCAATAAGGGATAATATGAGTAGTTTTAAAAAAATAAGGGAAAAATTCATTAGAAAATAACTTTAAATTGACGGTTATTTTTAATTGAAAACTTTTTGGAACACTTAGGGTCTAATTTAAAAAGTTTTAAAACCTATGCCCTTTTTTGAAATAAAGCAAAAACTTAAGTCTTTATTTGAAAATTTTCCAAAACAATTCATTTTTTTGCGATTTGGGAGAACTCGGACAACGGGCAACATGTGTGGCCCACGTCAGCCAACACAAATCATGGTGCAGATAGTTTTGATTGGGAATCTAAGATGATGGCCGCCCTTCATTTTGCTTGTTGTTCCGGTTGTGGCCTGTTCTAAATTCAATGGTTGTGATTGCTGTGATTCCTTTTCTGTCATCTAACCACAACATAGATTGCATCCCAATAATACAACTGTTGCATGCTCATTTTTCATGGTACAAATATACTGCTGGGAATGATATATCCTCTGATTCTGAAACATGTGATGATGTGGACCTATTGTCATTTGTCCAAATGATAGGTTCATGCTGTCCACCGACCTGACTACTGTTTTTTTTTTTTTTTTAATCCTATATAGTGGCTACTTGAGAGAGTGCACCAATGTCATTTTCGTGTGGCCCATTGGACCTACTACTACACAAATGGGTTATATCATGTGAATTTGATGTTGTTGAGGGTAAATTTTAAGGACAGTTGATCTAAGGCCATCAAATAAAGAATAATAATTTAAAAAAATCACTACATGTCATATTTTGAATCTCTCGGGATCCACCATAATAAAGTTTTATAAATGAATCATCTAACTTAAAAGAGAGAGAGAGAGAGAGAGAGAGAGAGAGAGAGAGTATTATCCATTAAAAGCGCTAGTAGTTACATCTAAAACCAACAACAATGATTATGATGATGATGATGATTATATATGGTGAGAGGCTGCCTTCATTGTAAGTAAAAGTTGTGGTTGGTGAGGGTTTTTTTTTTTTTTTTCTTATTGTGACTGGTTGAGAATGGTAAATGCCTGCACGTTAAAAAAGGTGGTGTGCTTGGAGCTTATGACTCACCACCAAGCAAGGTGTCATCATGGAAGATCTTATTTGGGAACCCTAGAAGAAAGATGGATAATAGAGAACTTTCCAATTACAATGATCACTCACTCTCACTGCTGGGTTGGCAAGCCAACTAGCAAGTAAGAACCTAGCCCAAACTCAAACTGCTTACTAATTTGGGTTGAAAATGTCGAAGTTGTACATTAAGTTATCATATTGGCATGTCAAATAGCAAGCATGAACCCAACAAAGAAGCAAAAAGAGGGTCAACCAAGGCCTTAAGTAACAGGCCAAGTTTGTGTTGGGCTAGTAGGCAAATTGGGAAGTACATCCCTAATCCCTATTGTAGTGTGTATTTTTTTTTTACTTGGAATTCAAACCCAACACTCTCGCTCGCATTCCTATGTCTCTAATTAGTTGAGCAACAGCCGGGGACAAAATACAAACAATTATCATCTTTTTTATATAGTCTTGCTCTTTGCATGTGATAAACATTAGCACTTTCGCTCGCATTCCTATGTCTCTAATCAGTTGAGCAACAGCCGGAGACAAAAAACAAACAATTATCATCTTTTTTATATATTCTTGCTCTTCCCATGTGATAAACATTAGGTTTGACTGTAAGGTTTAAAAAGTTACAAAATGCAGTAATTCATATTTCTGAATGTACAACAAGAAGCAATAAAAAATACACTCTTTTATACACAGCACTGAATAATAAATAAAATAATTAATTAAATGTAAAAAAAATACAATTGGGTATAGTGAATGCACACGTGTGTGCGCTAACACTATGCACTTGGACACATAATTAGTGTCCTAAAAAAAGAGGCCAGAACAAATATATCTTTAAGTGAAGAACAAAGGTAAGAATCCAAAAGTGAGCATCAAATAACCTCACCTTTAATAAAAATTGAGTTTTAGGGAAGATAGGAAATGAATACGCGGCCATCACCCTAATAATTCAAATCCTAGGAAAGCCAAAGTCCCATCTACATGCTGCGTTACATCCCTCCCCCTCTCCTCATATCCTTCACCCTTCAGTGGAGATATATTCAATTCATATATATTCTGTCCAAACAAACAGGCCTCAAAAGTTTTTGATTCCGGGCACAAGATTACCAGTTTCTACAAGGGCCCTGCTGGAGCTTGACTTTGAGGCAGCCTGAAATTCAGACCTAAATACAAATGTGCAGGTTCCTCGGCTGATCCTGTTAAGACTGGGATGTACATTTATCTGTCGAGTTAACTGAGGAGTGAAGAAACAGCATCAGCAAGAAGCAATCACCAATAGTCCCCACAAGAACAAAACCCATCCTCAAAATGATGGAATCGATTTCTATCCCGTACAATTAGCTTACGAGCATAGAGTTTTGAAATGAGTTTAATTGATGAATGGCAGTCACCACACATACGAAGGTTCTTCACCACCTTCAATGCCGTCGATTGGCTTGTGCTGATTAGGCCAAAAGCAATTGCAATCTTCTCACTGTGATTGAATAGAATGCTTTCTCTTTCTTCTTCATCAATGTTCAGCAATACCTGACTTGCATCTGGTGCATATGCTATTGACCTCAACCGGTCCGCCATCTCCTCCAACATGGAATGGATCTCATTTGTTCTTGGGTGGGAGTCATCTTGCACAAGGAACTCATGGATCATCCCATCTATTTCAATCCAGCTACAGCCAGGATCTTTTAGTATGTCCCTTTCCTTCATCATCAACCTCACTTTGGACACAGCATTCCAATTTCCGAGGGAAGCATACAAATTTGATAAAAGCACATAGCATCCACTATCATGGGGAACCAACTCTACAAGATGCTTCCCTACTCGTTCACCCATCTCAACATTCCCATGGATTTTACAAGCACCAAGCAAGGCCTTCCAAATAACATCGTCTGGCTTCATGGGCATGTTTAATACAACCTCCTCAGCTTCTTCCAAGAGCCCAGCGCGACCAAATAGATCAACCATGCACCCATAGTGCTCAATCTGGGGACATAGCCCATATACTCTGATCATTTTATTGAAGTATGATTGACCCTCATCCACCAGCCCTGTATGGCTACATGCACTCAACAATCCTATAAAAGTAACATCGGTGGGCGTTACTCCTGTTTGTTCCATCTTTAAGAAGTGCTCAATCGCCTCCTTGGCCCGACCATGCATTGCAAGGCCTCCAATGATTGCACTCCAAGTAGCAGCATTCTTCCAGGACAAACCTTTCTCAAACACTTGAAGCGCCAGGCCTATGCTCCCACACTTGGAATACATGTCAATCAGTGCGGATACAAGCTCATCGTTCATCTGAATGTCTTTCTTCATCACATAGGTGTGAACCCATTTTCCCAACCCAAGCACCCCAAGGCGTGAAATTGCAGGGAGAACACTAACCAAAGTCACATAATTGGGGCTTACACCCACCATCTGCATCTCGCGAAACATCTCTAAGGCGTCCTCAAAGAAACAATTTTGAGCATAACCCGCTATCATTCCATTCCAAGACACCACACTTCTCTGCGGCATTTTATTGAACATCCACCGGGCATCCTCCACCGCCCCAAGCCTGAGATACCCATCAACCATGACATTCCACAAAACAACAAGCCCTTGTCGCACCTCAACATCAGTTGATTCACTCCAGGCATCATCCGAATCAAACCGCCTGTCAAACAGCTGGCGTGCAGCATCCATAAAACCGCAAAGAACATACATTCGAACGAGATTGCTGAGAACAAACCCATCGGATTCAAGCCCACGCTTGATGATCTGCCCATGGATCTGAATTCCCTCTTCGATTGCCCCAGATCGGGCGCACGCTTTCAGCACGGATGGGAAGGTAAACTGGTTGGGCTCGACTAGTTCGAGGCGAAGCATTCGGTGGTAGATGAACAAGGCCTCTAATGGGTTATGACTCTCGGAAAAAGCTCGGATGAGAGTGTTCCAGGAGAAGCAATTGGGTTCTTCCATCTGGTGGAAGATGGAGCGCGCGTATTGGAGATCGCGTTGGTTGGAGAGAGCGCTGGAGCGAAGAATTTCTGCAGCGACAAGGGGGTCTCGAATTTGGCCGGTTTTGATGTTTTGGGCGTGAAGCTGCTGCAGATCTCTCATGGTTTTTGATGTCTTGATTTCATGGAAAGTAGGAGAAGAGAGGATGGAGCAGTTGGAAAGTAACAACATCGAGTCTACTGCTGCTACTTTACTTTTCGTAATTCAAAAACAGAATCCGCGGGCTGAAGGATCAACTATTTATATGGATGTGCATATAAATAAAGTAAAAAGGGTAAAAAAAAAAAAAAGGCACTGTAGTTACTTGGAGAGTTAAGTGTGGTTAATCTTTAAATTAAGAGATAATAAAATACGAGGAAGTCCAATCATAATCATAATATGAAGATTTTTTTTTTAATCTTTAGTGACTTCATAAGGGAATTTTTTTTTGAGCTTTTGTGTAAAAATTAGATGATCTTTTTGTTATTTAGTGGCTTAAGAATGTTAGTTTTTTATTTTATTTTTTTAAAGGAGGGGATTTTGAGTTTTTGTCATTTAGTTGTTTGAAATTTTGTGTACTTTTAATTTTTGGTAACTTCACTATTAAAGTAAAGTAAGTTAACTCTATTGTTAAAGTGAAGTGAGGTGAAACCTCCATTTAGGACATGTTTTTTTGCTTTAATTCAAATAATTCATGTTTGGGGAATCTTTGAATTTCCAAATATAGTAGAGTTTATAGATGCTCCTTTAAATTTAAGCATTTAGAAATTTCATTACTTGATAGTTAGATGGAGCTGGAATTCTTAGATTTTTAGAAGAGTTTTAAAACCTTTTAAATACTGTAGCTTTGAAAAACGTGTAAAAAAAGATGTCATTTGCAAAAGTCAGGGAATAATGTATCACATCATGTAAAAAAAAATCTCAACATAAACTTTAGAGATATGAAAAGATGCGAGTCTTACCAAAAGTATAAAAATCTTATTTAAAAAAAATAGAAAAAAAATAACATTCTTCGTATCACTAAAAGGACTAAAAAAAGAAAAAAGAAAAAAACCTACTTTTAACATAAGAATTTAGCAAAATTCCTTATCAAACCACTAAAATCAAGATATATTACAATATAATTAAACACCTATATATATTACTTCACTTCACTTTACTTTTTACTTTACTCCTCATTTACCCAAACTCGCAATACACCGGACCCTACTAACCAAGGGAGAGAGTGAGAGTTATCCATGTATAAAATAAAAATAAATTCTTCCAAACTGAACCGGAAGTGATAACGGGAGCTGGGGAAGTATGGCGTCCTCCTATCTTGCCACCACATCCACAACCACAGCCCTTTACTCCGCCCGCTCTACTCCATCCTTTCCATTTCCCCCTCCTCTCCTCCTCCTACATGTCCACCAACGCGCCCCTGTTGCTAATATGCGCACTTGTTCCAAATTCGAGAGATTCGAAGGCCCGGATTCTTCTTTGTGCGACGACGACACCATCCAGAAACAACTAGAACTCGTCACACCACAACAACAACAACAACAACAACAACAACAACAACAGCAGCAGCAGGAAGACGACAGGTACTTTAACCACTACCCATCTCTACAAATTGAAGTAGGAGAAATTTCAAGGACGGATAGGGTTACATACATTTATTTTTCACTTGTGCTGAGGGCCTGAGGCTCTTTGTGGAAACTTGTTTGTGCCCATCTGGCTCAGATGCCAAGAATAGGTGGCTATTTTTGGCTGTGAGTATATAATTTGGCGCAGAATGGATAGGCCCACAAGTGGTCTCATCTAATATAGTCTAGTAATGGTTTTTTTATTTCCTTTTATTTTCCTAACTATTTGATAGTAGGTTTCTAATTTTAATGAAAGAATTGTAATTGGGATAGTTTCTATTGTTGGATTGGGTTTTTTTGGCCCCTAAGTTTATTATAGAAGGAATTCTCAGAGTTTGATTATTGGAATAATATTATTGTGGTTTTTTTTATCCCTCGGCCCGGACGTGCGTTCTCGTGTTGAAGTCTCTATGGATACTAGTTTGAAGTGTTTGTGAACACGAGCTTCCGCACTTTCCCCGTGAGCCCGGACCCTAGGGCCTACATCAGATTTTTTTTTTTTTTTTTAAAGGAATATAAAATGATGGATTTTTCTCATACATATATCTCAGTGATCTGCCATCTGACTTGGAGGGTGCTGTCCGGCAATCTAGTGTTGCAAGTGCATCGTTTGTTTCTTCAGGTGGAATGAGAGCCATTGTAAGTTGGAGGAAATATGTAATGCTTTTTTTTCTTGTGTCATTTCATGGTGTTGTATGGTTCATTCTTTTGGTCACGTATAGCCTATGATGCATGGATACTTCGAAGTAGGTAACGTATTGTGTCGTATCGTATCCGATACTTCACTTCTTATGTGTAAAATATGTGTCCCTGCCATGTCCATGGCATAGCCGTGCCGTGTCGTGTCTGGGCATCATAGCATATAGCTAGTATATGGTAGTCTACCATGTTTACCTTAAATCTCCATATTGTTTGCCGTACATCTTGTCGGGGAGTATGCAGCCCCTACCTTTGTAGCTGCTGCTGACATCAGCACTAGTTGGTAAGTGATGTCAGCAACACCAAACTTCACAGAAGGTGATGCTATTGATATTTAATTGTTGAGGGTGGGTGGGGGAAGAGGCAAGACAGAAGATGGAAGGCATTTATATGCTACTTCTGTGCAGGTAAAGGTTTTATATACATCTTATTATTTTTGTGCAGGTACTTATACATACTGTGATTTTTGTGCAGGTAGAACTTTTAATCCCGCAGTTGCAATTTCTTGATGAGGAGGGTGCCCAAGGTGAGCTCTGGGAATTGTCAAGGATTTTCATAGAGACACTTAGGGAAGAAACAACATTTCAGGTTAGGAGGAAGGACCACTCTTTTCTCCGTTGTTTTCTTTTTAGTATGAAGGATTTATTCTTCCTTCTTGACATGAATATTAATATACTTTTACACTGAGTTCTCAAATGTACTTTAGTTTTTTTTTTTTTTGGGATGCTGATATTAATATTACACAGTCCTAAGGTTGGCCTTTGTATCAGGATCAAGAAAGGTTATGTATCGGGATTAAGAAAGGTTAGTCAAATGACTTGAATTTAACGTAGGGACATTGCCACCTACATTATGAAGTAATCTACCACTCTTTCCATCCCACTAATTCCTTGAAAATTCTGATTCTAAATATGATTTAAGATGATATAATTATAAGTTGTTGAAATTTAGTTCGAGCCAACCAAAGTCCAACATGGCTGTGTTGGGATTAGGCTTTTTGTCATAAAATCCATTCTGACAAACCCAACTTAATTTGACCTATCCAACTGAACTTGGCCAAACTCAAGTTACAGAATAGCACGTTGGATTGTGTTACACTTAGTTGTGAGTTGGCCCTTCTAAAGTAAGGGTTGGATTGGTATGGCCAACCGAAGCCCATCTGCTTGAGTTACACCGCTATCTGTTGTACATCTTCTTTACTCACGTTGATATTAAGCTTTTGATTAATACATGTTACCAATAAAAAAAACCTCCAACATAAGTTTTCTTTCTCATTAGAGCCAGATAGATGCTCCCTTTGGCTGTTGTCGTACTTCAAGTGCTTTTTTTGGCTTCTCATCCACTGATTATGCACGAACTTGTCTTTTCTTGCAAACATATGTAAGAGGAAACTTATGAGTAGCTCCAATATAATCAAAATTAAGGAATGTCTTGAGATAATTTGGGCAGGCACAAAAGATTAGATACAACTCGACAATGTAATGAAGTTATCTATTCTAAGGAATCAAGGGGAGTGTGGAAACTAATAAAGACTTTAAATAAGTAGTGAGGAAAGACAAAAGATTATGGAGTTACAGTGAAGGACTTCAGCGTGGTTGAACTTGAATGCAAAAGTAAATTTAAAAAATCAAACCCCATATAGATGGGATAAGGTTTAAAAGATAATGATGATGATCTTGCTTGAGTAAAAATTTCGCGCGGGGGGTGGGGTGGGATGTCTTCGGGCGGTCATACTTTCTATTTGCTCAAGATCAGTAGAGAAAGAGCCAAAGAGGACTTTTTTCTCCCTGAAAGAATCACAAAGAATTTTCACAAATATGTTGGAGATAATTGAAGTTGAGCTAGCATGGGCATTGCCTGCCTTTTTTAATTTTATTTGTTTTGATTGATAATGTGAGTATGTGACTCTAACCGACAACCTCAAGGTTGCAACAGTGAGACCTTCACTGTGCCACAGCCTCTTGCTACCTTTCTTTATTGTTTCATAGATAGATTGGTCATTATGTCCAATGGCATTGTTTTTTAAGTCAAAGTTTATGTAATGATTGAACAGATTTAAATATTTTCATAACAGTTGATGTTGATCCTTGAAATATAGAGTTGGCAGTTTCTTTTTTTTTTGGATCACCTTCAAGTGAAGTTGTATATTTGTATTACTTATTTTTATCCATAGTAAACAATACATACTTGATTCACAGCATATCTCACCCATAATTCTATCGATCTCTAAGTCTTGGATACTATATTGACTAGCTTGATCAACTCGTAGAGAATAAAAGCCGTATTTCCTGATGCTGGAGCAGCTGCACTTCTGAAATATCGGTGGAAAGATGCAACATTTGGATTTTCTAGGTAATTAGTTTTTTGCTAAAAAGTTATATCAAAGCAATTTAGCTTTTCCCATACTCCCTAATATACGCAGTGCATTTCATATTGTAATTTGGATGTGCCTTCTACTCTAGTTTTTATATTGCTTAGTAGTATTGCATTAATTTGAGGCTATTTTGAGCTATCTATCTATCTACATGTATGTGTGGGATGCTACTGTTGAGAGGTAGCAATTTTAGCACCATTTGGAACCCACTATCTGTCATGAATCCAACAATGAATTGGCGCTCACCCTAGTTTGATACTAATCTGAATTATGCTCATGATTGAATACCATCAAAATGTTACTTAAGAAACTGCCAAAAATTTTAAGGACCATAAATCGATGGTTGTGATGCCAACCCCAACATAGTTGCGACAAGGCTTTGATGATGATGATGAAATCGATGGTAGTGATGATCTGATTAAGAGAATTTTTTACCCAAAATTGTAATCCTTAGTGAGACCTTTCCTTCACACTATGCCCCCATGAATGTCATGCATCCAAATGGTTCTGACAAGGGGCTTAGATTTTTACCCCACATAAGCCATAAGGGGCACCTCTCTGCAGAAGGAAACCATGTTTGTAGGTTCAAGCTTCAAGCCCAAGAGTCGCTATACTGAGTAAAAAATATTCTATATGGGTTGAGGTCAGCTACAACGGTGGATGGTCACCACTTTATGGTTAATGGATGCTTTCTGACCAAGACTGAATCATGCTAGATGATGGAATCGGCAGTATAATAGATCACGTTCAATCATTTATTTTCTCTACTTTCATACTAGAACCTTAACTTTTACATGCTCTACCATACAATCTACCCTATTCTTAGGTGAATCAAGTTAGCTTCTCCAGACTTGCATGTCCTTATTTCCATGAACCTTTGTGCTTGCCATACTATCTAAATCTACCATTCCAAGTGTAGTATTGACCAATTCACTGTTGACTTGAATTAAGTATTCTTTCCTTCTTGTTGTGAGTTGCATTCTTTAATTGAAAAGAATCTTATAGTCTGCAAAGATGGTGTACTTGGTCTTTTGTCTTCAGCGTGGTTTGGCCTGGGAGAAGGCAAGAGAAAGGAGGATGATATAATGGAAGAAAAACTTTCATGCTCTTTTGGATTTTGACTCGAGGAAGATATTTCCCTTCATGAAAACCCTTCTTTTCTCCTCGACCAAATTTTAGTTCCGGTTTGGTTGTAAACTTCCTTACTGTGTGTCTTGTATCATGAATCACTGTTTCTGGTGTTGAATTTCCTGAAGGAGCTTTGTACGAATATTGTGTTCCCTCTGTTACTTGATAAGGTTGTGTATTTGTTTTTAACCAGAATTGATGTTCTGTCTGTTACTTGGTTTCCACTCTGGTATTGATGTAGCTTAAGTGACCGCAAGCCTGTTGATAATGAAGACGAGCTCGTGGTTATGGTGGTTCCTGACTATCAAATGCTGGAATATGTTGAGCGAATTGCATCACAATTGTCGAATGATCCGGTACTTTATTGCTTCATCAATGAATTTTCTCTTTTAGAATATCTTAGGTTAGTGTTATTGAGTTCTCATGAACTCTAACTCAATTTTTTATTATTAGTAATTCTTTTGTCAGTAACAAAAATCCCATTGATCAAGGCAAAAATACGTAAAAAGTTGTATGGTTTGGAAATGTTTTCAATTAGTTACTTTAGCATTTATTTTTTGGTCAAATTGTGATTGATTGAAACCAGCATGGAACTGTGTCTCACATGGGCTGAATGATGTCCTAACACCATTCCCTTTTGTAATAGATTGCCCTTAGTTTTTTCCTCATATTTGCAGAATCATTATGGAATCCACTCCAATTTTTTTTATGTGATTCAATTTTATTTTATTTTTTTGGATTTTGCTGTATTATTTTTCCGTTTTTTGCAGAAGGGGTTCATGTTGATTTTCTACTAGAGTTTGAACTTGATTCATAGGCTTTCCCATGCTGAACCTCGTGCTTGAGAACTCTTGAAGGGCCTGTGGCCTGATATTGTGTGTTCTACATTTCTATGCCTTCAAAAAGCATCCATCTGTATTCATTTTTTTTTTTTTTATTAATGTTGCAAAATTCCTATAAGGCTCTCTTTTCCCTCAACTTCAGTGAGGATATTTTCATCATGATTGCTAGAGACCTTTTTATTCTATTTGTATTGATTTTGGTGTTTAAGTAGTCCATCCACCCCAACAATCTTGATTTGTAAATATTTAGTTCATGCAATTCATAAAATTATCTTGTTTAGCTTTCAAGCCCAGAAAGATACTTTTCCTTGCATTGGATTCCTGATGATTATTATGTTATTAGCCAAGGCCTCTCATCATGTGGAATCCACGACTTATTAGTGAAGATGTTGGAGTTGGCTTCAACGTTCGAAAGCTGCGCAGATACTTTTTAAGGTAAGTCTTTCTTAAGCTTGCCACTCTCCTACATAATGTGATCCATATAATAATATTCCGTCTCACTGACTGCTTTATTTGATTTACAATGGTATCTTGAAATATTAGATTATAATTAATTGTGTCAACGGGAATATTTTGAAAAAATGGTGGCTCCAGTCTGTCTTAGCCTTTTAGCTTGGTTCTGGCAACTTTTGGTAGAGATTACTGGTTAAAATTAGGGTTCTTGTAGGACTTGTTGTGGAACAAAACAAGGGTCGATTTTTTCTTATTTAAAAGCATTATATAGATCCCAAGTGGCTATCTTGGGATGTTTTCTTATTTTCAGGGCTTGATTTTTACCCTCTTTTCTCTCTTTTTGCCCTTTTTTGTTTTGTTGGGGAACAAAAATTCATAATAGAGAAAAAAAATTACAATCTTATCTATGCTGGAGTTGTCAATTTTGTCTTGGAATGCTATTTCGGTAATCTTCGAGAATGAAGCATTTTGGTGTTTCAGCCGTTTGTCATTTTGTTTCAAAGAAGGCTTGATGAAAAAATAGAAAAAATAATAGAATGAAAATTTAGAAAAAGATAGAATACTTAGTTTCTGCATGTTAAACAACACTAGGATTGCATATTTACATAATCTAAAATGCAATATGTTGTCCCTCCTAATGTCATATAATTTATAAGCCATGACAACTCACTCATTTCTCAGGCTCAATTATCAATGTCAACGATCTTTCTTTTTGTTATCTAAAAGATGATGAACATAACGCAGATATAAAAAATTGACCAAATCTGTTTCCTCTCTTAAACCGATAAGAAGTGAAATATGAGAAAAAGTGTGAATGGGGAGGTTCAGAAGGACAATTTGGATGATATCATGGGATTTGTGCGAGGTTGATCAACAGATTCTAAAACTCCCTTGTTTTAATCCCTCTCATTCCCTTAGGAGAGTCAAAAGGACAATTTCACCCTTACTTTCGGAGTTTTACAAGGGGACATTGTGAACAAAAACTATAAAAAATGGAAATGTGTTTTAAGGCTAAGCCTCTTGGTATGCAATCTTTACTTTGAACTATGTTTTGTCTTGTTGACATGCTACAGCATAATGTTTATCTTTCAATTAAAGGCATTTACCCCTATGGTTTTAAGTTTATTTAAGTTAGATTATACTCTGAAACCTTGACTAGGAAATCCAGGTAGGCATGCTTTGTTGATATGCTTGGATACTGAACATTATGTTGTGTACTGTACTGTGCAGCACTTTTACAGTTGTATACTCGATGAAACCTTTGCCATCAGGTGCAGTCTTTAGATGTTATCCAGGGTGAGAGGCATTGAATAAGTTTTTCTGCTCAGAATCCAGCATTTGCAGATTACTTCCATTTGGACTGTAAACTGAGACATCTATAAGACTCTTAGCTAATTCCTCATTTTAATTTTCTCTTTCAGACTGTGGAAGGTGTTCTATGATGATAAAGAGAGGCCAAACAGGTATTTGCTGGCCAAAGAACAACCAATCCGTCCAGATGCAGAAGATATTGAGGTTTGTCACTCCAATTTTATGCATCTTCAGGGCCTGCTTGCCTCAGGTTTGGATTTGGTCTGGAACTAGCACTCTTACAGGCTATTTTCTCTTGAATCAGAGTTTTTGAATTTCAAATGAGCTTGAAAATCGCCTGAAAGTTTGGATGGTGTAAACCTATTTTAGGAGTTGATTTTCTCTGCACACCCAAATTAACAACTGGCCCATTCAGGTTCATTTTGGAATAAATAGATTCTTCTCTAGAGAAAAGTAGCCTTAGCCTGCAAGAGGCCTATTTGGATCAAACCTGAACCTGCAGTAAACAGGTCCATACTGTTCCATTTGTGTCACTAGAACTGGCAATCAAGAATAACCCCATTTGGTTAATCCTTATCATATCTAAAGACAACAATACTATAAGGGTAGATTAAGGGTCAGCGGACCATACTTGCAAACTCGTACTACTAACTGATCTGTGATGTACATGTGCACACTTAAAGGGCCTGTTTGCTTAATTCCTACTGAATTTCTAGGATAATTGCAGGAAGGCTTGGACTGTCAGATTCTTAAGTTTTAATTTCATGGGCTGAAGGGTGGGAATCATTCCCTATTGAATGGGGAATATTTTGATAGACCCTTGTAGATTTCTGGCTCTCTGATCACTTTCAATAGTCTCATTTCTAGGAACCCTAGTTATGTGGCTGAAATAAATGCACTCAAAATTTATTTATTTTTTTCAAAACACTAATTAAGTACACTCAATTTGAACCTTTAATGAGTTAAATGAACATTAGATTGTCTTGACGATTTAAACCAAATCCATCACAACCCTCACTAAATGCTAACAGACTGCCTGCATGCTGTTGTGATGGTTGGATTTTCTCTCTGCTTACTTATGCAGATAATATTTGGTGATGTGGCTGAGAAGTCGGAGAAGGGGCCATCGTTCTTGGTTAGAGCAGCAGGGATGTTTTCATCACTGAACCGGTTCATGAAAGCTATCTCCAAATGATCTTCAGATGTCAGCTCTGCATGATACATAAGCAAACCATGTTTTATTTGTAATATGTTGCACTGCATTCCTATCTTATCCAGGATATCAGATACATGTCCTACGATGTCACGGCTACTCTGCTTTACATGTTGGCATTGTATACCCAATTGTAGAGCATGAGTTCCTTCCTCTCTCTTTTTTTCCCAATCACATCATATGTAATTGGTTGAGTTTGGAACAAATAGCCCTCACATAGTTCTTTGGCTTGGCTCTTAGTAGGACAACGCCTCAACGGTTACACTACTTGCATATTTCGCCAAGCATGAGTTAGCTCTTGTATATTTTGTGTTAGTAACCCACCCATGACGCTATCTGCACCTTATTCTTAAATATTCACTTTTCTTGTTATCTATTTAACTGCCCTCAAATACAGTGTGTCCAATTGTTGTTCTCAGAAAATTATCTTCTCAGGAATTGTTGGGTTATTTGCAAGTTTGGGTTTTTCTCAGGATATTATTAGGAAAATAAGTTAATTTTTATATAATAAAAAGTTAAAATAATGTTTAAAAATAAAATAATATTTATAGACTTTCCAAGTTCTTCCACTTTATTGTAATGTTATTACAATTTTCTTGCGATATTAGTAAAACACCCTTTTACATAAATATTATGATGTATTTAAAGAATCGCTGATTTTTGTAACTCATCCCATTCATGTAATATACTGGCATCAATGTATTTGATATTTTCTAATATGTAACTGTAATTGTATCCATTTGTGAGTTGAGTGGTGTGTTACAAACCTCTAAACCGGGTTACATGCTAACCAAAATTGTTGATATAGCATTAAACGTTGATCTATGTTTCGAATTAGACTGACTGCTATCTATGGAAATGCATCTGATAGACCATCCCACTTAATTTTATTTAGGGTCATAAATGGATTGGATTAGGCCAATACCTTACTCTACCTGAAAAATACCCGTCTGGGGCTTGGTATACTAACAATGAACCCAAATACTTGGGTACTCAGGTTCATGTGCTGTAGTAAGAGTGTAACATCTTAGTGTATTTTATGAACATTACATGTTACTTTGGGTATAAGAATTTTTGCAACCTAGTCTGGGTATCCAGCTAGACACAACCCAAACCTGACCCCTTTACAGCTGTAGTTTTTAGCTTAACCTTTTCACCTAGTATGTGCCAATTTCTGTACAACCCTGCCTTTGGTTGAAATAAAAAGCCCATTTGTTGTTGGGAGTACAATGTGTGTGTCACCTTTGTGTTGTGGGGTATAGAGAATGCTTCTGCAATTTGAAAACTGGATATCTTCATGTATTTCAAGGTTGAAATGATGATATCAGTGCTTACTTCTTACCCTCTGAAATGATGCTCATGGTAGTATATATTGGTCCCCATAGCTGGTTTCCACACCCATAGGCAAAACCTGTATGCATCTGTTGCACTGGTCATTTTCACCCCTTTTTTAGTTTTACACAAAAATAGAGAGAAGGTATAGATTCTTTTTAGGGAAGAAAAAAAGAGCATTTTTAAATGTTTTAGATAGTTAAAATCCTGACATTATAAAATAATAGGTTGGTCTGAGAACCAAGGGCAATGATCCCAGCCCGTCTATTAATTAATTAAGTTGACTAGAAACCTTCAATTGCAGTTCTCGTTCCGGGTAGATTAGTAGGTCGTAGCGCCAAATAATTGGCTGTTTGAATACAAAGAATGTGCTCTATCCAAACGTAACTCATTTATGAATGGAGTAGGAAAAAAAAATGTCAATCCTCAGTCTGAATTACTGGGTCAGTTTTGGTCAGGCCGGAAACTGCCACTCCTTAATATTGGACAGAGAATATTAGTCTTTGCTCATATAAAAGATATGATTGGTCGTCGTTGATAAATCAGAGGCTATGATTGTTGTTGTAGTTGACAACATAAAAAGTAGGATGTAGTAAGGAATGACTCATCAGGGACCAACTAAGGTCTCAAAATACAATCGTTTGTTTTATTGTTTCTAGCTCAGGTCTTGCAGATAGCTAGACAAACAATTTGTCTTATTCTTTGTTTCTCATAACACACAACTTTCTAAGACTGAAGATCTCAGAAACTTCTCTTTTATAGCCAAAAGCTTCACTCAATTACTCACTACTCCACTCACCTTGAGGCAGGATCCCAGTGAGATCCGACTGGGTAGCATTCAAGGAATCAAGAAGCAATTATATAGCCAGCCCTTCTTTTATTCTCCCTGCCTTTCAAAATCAAAATAGAGCTGAAAGATGAGAGTACCTGCCTTCATGAAAGTTCTTTGAATAGGCGAGAGGCGGGGAATTTGGAACGATCAGAGAGTACTTTGGCTACTTGCCCTTCTTTTCGAGTTAAACTGTTCAGTGGCTTAGGTACTGTTCTGCCACTAGGGGTTGTTCTGCAAAAAACAAGAGAGAGGTCCTTTCTAGAAAATTAATAAGAGATGTAAGTAACTTGCCCTGTGTGTCAAGTTCCACGCGCAAAAGAGACAGCAACCATAACAACCAAAGGAAAACATATGCTCAACAACAACAATCATCACATGTAAAGGGTCAAGGGATCATTCACCACTGCAAATAAATGATTCAGTGTTCCTACTCAGATTTACCATAGACTATTCACTGCACAGTATAACCACTCATTGAGAGAGAAAGAGAGAAGACTGTCTTAAATCCTACATAATCAATAAAAGTTAAAAGTTCAGTCGACAGTTGCAAATATCACAAAAGAAACAAAATCCAAGCACACAAAACTAAACCCCAGTCACCACGCGCACAATCTAAACCGCAGTCACCCAAAATTCCAGCAATTGGCAAAGGCCGGATATGATCCCACCATGCAAAACATATCCCCAGGAAAAAAGGATAGAATCCCAAATAATGACAGCTCACCATGCCCCTCATATAAAAAATGGGCCCTTGACAGGCAAGGATTATATAAATTAACGGAGATAATAGATCAAACTCAGTCATTAATCGACAACGAACCGAGCTGATCTGCAGCATCAGGACCTGCTGCGTGTGATAAATGGAGCACTTCCATAGCTTCCCCAACTTTCTTCTTAAGAGCATCCGGAGATTCTATGAGATGGAGGACCTCTGTTTGATCCATCTCTAGCAGCATTCCAGTGACTTTCCCTGCATAATCACGCTCAAGGCGCTCAACAAGTGGGAATAACTGTTCTCCCAGCATCTGTAAATCCAGTAAAAAAGGTGTAATGAGAAACCAAACAATAAATCCAAAATGAAGAATTTGGGGAAAAAGAGAAGCAATCATAAAGAATTATTTTGGGAGTTGGTTCAGAAAGTCTTGGAGCTGGCTTTTTCTGACATTTTGGTGATCCACTTCAAGTGCTTCTAATGATTAGTTCAATCAATGAGAAGCCAATTTCTAGTTGACTGAAAGTATTCGCATGCATTGTATTCCAATTAAGAAGTTCCAAGATTATCTGCCTAAAGAATGGATAAGTTGATAAGCTATGGGATACATCCAGAACATGAAAATAATGAGAAAAAAATACCACTCGTTGATTCTCAGGAGTTGCAGAAGCTAAAGCCGATGCAAGTGCTGTAATTGGTATTGGTTGAGGCCGAGGTGCATCCATGGGAGCCACTGGCATTCCGGAAACATCAAGCGGCAAAGGCATCATCGGACTCATCAGACCCTGAGGTACCATCGATGGGTCAACCCCATTGCGAGCATTTTGAATGTATCTGAAGCCTTGATTCGCACTGCGCTGAATCAACTGAAATTTCAAGACGAGCAGAAAGATGAGTGATCACAAATCTCACCCAAAAAGGGAAAAAAATGCATGCACTAAATCATCTATCAGATAATGTTACAATTCACTTTATAATGGTTAGAAAGAAGGGTTTGGGAGGGATCTATAGATGGTTTGTTCCCAGCTGCTTTTCTTTGCAGCTTTATCAGCTGGTCCTACTACTTCCCCAGTTGATGCAATCTGCAAGGATAATGCTCCTCAAAGAGTATACTAGCTTTTGGTCGAATAGCTATCTTGGGCCTCATTCATACACAAGATAACCTTTAGAGAAGGAAGATGATTACTGTTAATAGGTGTCCTATGAGCCTCAAGAATGCAGAGCCAGTAGAGCATTTGTTTCTCCTGTTGGGTTGCTTCAGCGCTTTGAAGGGCAGTTCTTAGTTGGTTTGGTTGCAGCTAGGTGATGCCAGATACTCTTGGTAAGCATGTTTTGGGCTTGGAACCTGGGGTGGGCTTTGCTAGAGAGAGGGTGATGTGGAAAGTGGCTTTTCTAGCTCTTCTTTGGGTGATATGGAAGGAGCAGAATAAAAGGTTTTAATGGAATTTGCGCTAGGGAAGGTGCCCTGGAGAATTCCGTCAAGTTTAAGCACGGTTTCTTGAGCTTCCATATTACCTGAATTCAGATGCATCTCTATTGATACATTGTTGAGGAGTTGGCAAGAGGTGGCTTTCTCTTCACATTTTTAGGGACTTCTGTTCCTTCACTCCCTCCCTCCCTCATCCAATGGGCTTTTACAAGCTCAGTTTTAATGGCAGTGTTACCGGTAACCCAAGTCATCCTCGCATGGAGGGATTATCGGATATTCATCGGATGCTTGTGTGATCAGTTACTCAGGATCGGCAGGGATCTGTTCAGTGAATGATGCTGAGTTGGTAGCCGTTAGAACAGGTCTCAAGGAATGCGACAAACTGAGTCTTTCCAACATTCTAGTGGAGGGCGGCTCTTGTGTCATTCACTTGGTGTCAGGCTCTTGAAAGCTTCCCTGGTGTTTGGCAGATGTAGTTGAGGTGATGGAGATTACTTCACAGCTTGATGTCACTTTTCCCTATGTTCTGCATAGTGCTAATGGAAGGAGTTGGACGGTCCTCACCATTTGTTGATCCTTCTCCCTTGCTCTCATAGTATTATTGTCAGGACTCAAGAGGCAATGGGTGTCACCGTTTCTTTTTTGAATGGTTTTTTCACTGGCTTTTTTTTTTTCAGTATAAGTTACTTGTATTTGTTCCTTTAAAAAAATTAAAATAAATCTTTGTTAACATTAAAAAAGAGAGTTTGAGCCCCATAGTTGGAACTGAGATCAAGGGGTTTTGGGCCATTTCTTTTGTATTGCCCATATCTTGATAAGGAAAGATCCATTGGATCTGGAAATCCACTCCTCCCAAATTTAAACCTACACCGATCCTTTTGTACTAGTCCATCCCCCAGATTGGAGGGGAAAAAACATTATGACATTTCCCGAGGAATCACATAGAAACCATGGCCGGGCACCTATGATCAACTTACCCCACCTCACACACTGCCCCTATGTGAATTCCTAGAAGCTCAAATTTGACACTTGTCCAGCCGTTACTATTAGATACTGTTAGATTGTAATAAAATAATGATGCCTTTAAAGCTAATCATGGATTTAGAATGATCTGATGGGGTTGATATTTTCCACAGCCAGGGTCTCAGGGTCTCATTGAGTGCGTGCACATGCACAATAGGCCAAATCATGAGGATGGCTCACTAGAATAAAGCTAACTTGAATGTTGAAAACCTAGTAATTAAATAAACGGATACCAAATTTATATGATCAATCCAAATTCCAAATCTTAGTGGTAGTTAGTCTGATGATTTTGCAGGGCGCAGTTGGTCCAGCCGTTACTGTTAGATACTGTTAGATTGTAATAAAATAATGATGCCTTTAAAATTATTAAACTCGAGGGTTAGAAATCATGGATTTAGAATGATCTGTTAAGGTTGATATTTTCCACACCAAGGGCCTCATTGAGTGCATGCACACACACAATAGGCCAAATCATATCATCCTTCCTCTCACTAGATTAAAGCTCATTGATCTCTCTCTCTCTCTCTGGTCCTGCCACAGAGAGAGAGAGAGAGAGAGAGAGATCATTCTCATGAACAAAATAGCCTCTGGGCCTGCCTAGAAGCATGAAAATTATGTGGGTTATGGGGGCTGAAAGGTCACCCCATGGAACTGCCTATGTGTAAAAACCTGGAACCATCGGATGATGGGAAGTAATGTTTTGTGATCCTAAAAGTGGTTTAACTTGAATGTTGTAAACCTAGTCATTAAATAAATGGATGCCAAATTTACATGATCGATCCAAATCCAAATGCCAAATCCTAGTGGTAGTTAGTACTTAGTACGATGATTTTGCAGGGCGCAGTTGGGCTAGTGCCAAGTCATGGGTGGGGCCTTGGTGGGATAGTGCCAATTAACAGGTGGGACCTAGTTGGGCTAGTGCCAATTCATGGGGTTTGGTGAGATGTTTTATAGGGGAGACCATCTGGACAGGAGTATCTCTCTCCCTCCCTACATACACGATAACAGTGCATCGCGTCTGTGTGAACAACAAAGTAAGGCAAAATAATCATTCCTCCAAAAACTCTAAGACATGTTGACAGAGATTGAAGTTCAATTATGGCCACATCTCAAGTCAAAATTTATAGACCTCTATAAAACCTACAGCCAAAAGTGGGATGCTTGAAATAGGATGTACAAGTTAATATCTTAGGCTGCTTGAAATGGCAAAAGAAAACAGCAGAAGACAACATAATGAGCACTTGATCTTGAGAAAATTAATTTACCTGTTGCTGCATCTGTTGTGCGGTTCCACCACGTCTTACACCCATCCGCTGTCCAGGCTGCCCTTGCCGCTGAATGGGGTATGGCATTAGGAAGTTGGGGGGCCGCATTCCAGGCAACAGTTGCTGCTGGAAGCCATAACCAGCAGGTTGAGGTGGAATTAGACCAGGAGAGCCTTGACCAAAATAAAGTTGCTGTGGAGCAAGCCTAGGTGCACCAGGGAGGAAGCCAGGCAAACTCGATGGCAAAGCTGGTGTCATCGCTCCTGGAGCTCTAAGCTGAGCAAATTGAGCCTGTAAAATTAAACCACAAAAAACCACGATAAATGGACCGATCACAGATGGTACCAGAACTACAGAGATGTGTGGCAAGCAGTATTGAATAAATGGTAGTGTGATCTACCAAACAGTAATGTCTCAGAATGTAATGTAAGAAACAAAAGATGACATAAAAAAATGGAATGTATTCCACAGATTCCGCAGATTATGCTAAGGGAATGCCATATGGGAAAAAAACATCAGTACGATATTTGGTTAATAATGGCCTCTGTGATTGGAACTTTAATGGTCCACTAAAGTAAAGCTATAATTTCCACAGAAAAGATTGGATGAGCACACCAGATGGGGTTACACTCGATTTTGATGATGCCTGCGTTCTTTTGATGGGTGACGAGGAGTATGTTTCTTTTTTTAATTCCTTTTTAAGAAACTGTTTCATTGATGACTGGTACGATATTTGGTTAATAGTGACCTCTGTGATTGGAACTTTAATGGTCCACAAAAGTAAAGCTATAATTTCCACATAGAAAAGATTGGATGAGCACGCCAGATGGGGTTACACTTGATTTTGATGAGGCCTATGTTCTATGGGTGATGAGGCCTATGTTTTTTTTTTTTTTTAATTCTCTTTAAAAGAAACTGTTTGATTGATGACTGATGAGTGTAGATACAAGTATAATTCTGTACAGTATAAGAGATCTATACTATCAATGTACAAAAAATCATCTAAATACATGAATTAAAAGCTTAATATAATATTAATATCATCTCTATGACTATCCACTCCTTTCGCCAACACATGTTGCTCTTTATTTTTTGATAGGCATGACTTGACCCTGCAACATTTGGTTGCAACAATGAGCACAATCCAACTGCTCCACATCTGCCACTTTTAGAACTCCCACCTTTTGGTGACCCCATGTGGATTAGAACTTATTTACCCTAAAACGAAACTTGCACCCATATCCAAACCGTCGGATTTGACGGGCATGATTCATTCCATAAGTTGGCATGTCTATTCAGAAATTTGACAGTAACAGTATGATCAGACTTGATAGTAGAGTTAGATCATCCAAAACCCATCATCCCCACACTTTACACCCAATCCGAGCCCTTCATTATACCCAGAACCCATCAAGATTCCAGCCATACCCAGTTCATGCAAGTCTGAACTTGGACCCAATACCACTGGACCCTACTCAATCTCAGCCTTTAATATCCAGAATGGTCCCAAATAGACCCCATCCCTTTTCTACATGCTTCCCTTCCAAGAAGAAACAAAAAAAGCAGGAAGGGGAGGTGAATGTGACGTGGAGCCACTCTTCCAAGCATCTCATTTGCCAAAAGCAAGAGAGATGACTACTCTTCCTCCCTCTTGTCTTCTCCCTGCAACTCCTATTCCATTTTTGTCTCTAAGAAACCTGGGGCATCTACTATCCAGGCCCCTCTCCCATGCAGAAACCAAATCTGCTCCCTTTGTCAACAATATGGGAAGCCACATAAAGCAAATCCAATAGGCCACCAAGCTCTTGACTGCCCATTGCATTGCCGCCAAATGGCAAGATCTTGGCCCTCACACCTTTCATTCCTTTCCTCAAATCTCATACATCAATTAATACACAAATAGAGGGCCTCTCCTCCATTGCAAAGGAATCTCTGGCAGTTGAAAGACTGTCACATTAGCTGCTCAGCTTTTGCTCCTTGAGAAAAAATAGAAAAGCATTTCAAAAGTAGAGGAAAAGAAAAAAGAAAAAGAAAAGAGAAGAGAGGAAATAACTGGGTTAAAATGGTTATATATATATATATAGAGAGAGAGAGAGATCAAATTCATACTGTTATGATGCATGATTAGCAACTCATAAAGCCCAGTCATAATGTTCTACAGCTTGATTGATGATCAAGATCCTCCACTACATCGTCATGGCACCTGATCAACAACTCATAAAGCCTAATTGTGTCATCATGCGATCCAATCAGCTTCACTCATGCTGTAATGCTGCCGGAATTTCAATATGGCCCACATTACCTTTTATTCCTTTTTCCATTTCATTCATAGGCTCTTATCAACTCACTTGCCATTTTTCTTCATTTTACTGTCACTATGACATAATATGGCCCAACTTTGTTAGCTTGAGGACCGTATTTTACAGGTGATTTGAAGGTGCCCAACACCGTCCCTTGTCATAACCAGGGATTTCCTGATCACCATTGATAATTATAGAAAAAAAAAAAAAAAAAACGCATGTTGGCACATTTTATAATTCATGGCAACTCCCACAAACCTTTAAACTCAAATTTCCTCAGTGTCTTAAACCTGCGGCTGCGGAAGGCATGACCCACTCCCGCTACTGTGGAGGCCACTATGCATGGTGCTATAACACTTCATTTGCATTTCAAAGCACATTCAATGAGATCATTCCAACTCATATATCCAAACCTCTCTCACAGTAAATGCCAATTACCATTATTGTGAGGCCTACGTTCGGCCATCAGTTTCCCTCTATTTTATGTTTTTTACATATCTTCTAGCACTTGAAAGACATAGTTTTTCTTTCCCGTGTGTTTTAGTATATTTAAATATAAAAAATCCAACTTTCACTTCTCCAAAATCAATCTATTTAGATCAGCTTTATTAAAAATGGTGGTACACAACATATAATAAATGTAAATTACATAAAATTTGGTATAATGATATGCAAAGAGCCAAAAGCATAGTGCTGGAAGTCAAAACAAATAATCATAATGTGCAAGAATCCAAATCAATTTAACACAACACTTTGCACTTTTGGAGGAACTTGGGCAATACTGACAAAGGATTAAGAATTTGACAAGATCCTTGCATGTATTGTATGGTCGTAGGACATTGACTATCCCATTAGGATTAACCAAGGTTCAAGTTCAGCACACCTGGTTGGAAGACATCCGTGCCAGCAGCAAATTGTACTATAGTGATGCAGTTTATTGATTAAGGAAACATTAAGAGTTTGACAATAGCCCATAGAAAAGTTGGAAGGTGCTCATTGTTGCAAACACAAGGTTGTGGGTTTGAGACTTCAAGTGTTGTTACACACACATAAGCCAAAAAAAAAAGCACCCAATATTCCTAAGACTGTTCAATGGGTTATGTGAGAAGTTCAGTCCTTGCTTCAGGGTTATGTCCTCTATTGTTAAAAAAAAAAACACTCTTGTGTATTATCATCATACAGATACCATGTACTCAGGGGAGTTATAGCCTCTAGATCTAGAATTTTGAAGTCACAAAATGGCATGTACACTCATCCAAATTTTAAAGTGATAATGACTTAAAGAGACACTCATCTCAGTCAATGGGCTTTTGTGGAAATGGTGCTCAATGGATTTTGAGAGGCCTTTTCATAAAACCCTAACCATATCATTCAGCTTCTAAAGGTTGCACTAAGCACACTAGTATAGAAACTAACTTGTTAGAATAGGTGTTATATCCATCAAGACAGAGAAAATTTTAGTTGTTGACAATCGGTCTCTCCAAAGAAATGACTATGCCTTAAAATCATAACTACATCAACATGGTCTCAACATCAGAAAAATCTAAAACCGCAGATTATTATTTAGTGGATAAATTATTTGGTTCATTTCTCCTATTACAACAATTGAAATGTTAACAAGTTTTAGTTGGGCTATAAGCTTCAGCCAAAAACAGAAACATTAGGTGAACAAGACCAAAAACAATATTTGTTTCTATATATATCTATATATATATAGAAGAGCTCAAGCTCCTACAGTACTCACCTGGAGCCTTGCCTTTCTTTCGTCCTTACGTTGAGCCACAGCAACATACAATGGTTTCTTTCCAATCATTTTCCCATTCATGTCATTTATCTGAACAGCATTCATTATGAAGAATATTTACACCACGCCAGAAACAAGAAGAAGGAGAAGGAGAGAGATAGGGAGAGAGAGAGAGAGAGAGGTCAATGGGTTCGCAGTATAACCATCAAAGGGGTATATCAAGAAAACTAGGGAACTCACAGCTCTTGTAGCTTCCTCAGGAGTAGAAAATGCCACAAAACCAGAACCCCTGCTCTGCCCTTGCGGATCAAGCATTACCTGAAGAATAATGCAACTGATCTATCATGTATGTTCATAAATATTCCTCAACATCTATCAAAAAGAAGAGCAATAGATGTTCTAAATTCATAGTTAGCAACACATACCTTGCAGGATGTTATAGTGCCAAATTCAGTAAATAACTCTCTGAGCTTTTCGTCATCAATGTTATCATCCAGATTCTTGAGATACAAGTTGGCACCCTGCAGCTTTTCCAATCTCCCATTTCTTTCCTGCTCATATTTTGCCTTCAATTCTGCTTCCCTCTCTGCTTTTCTCTGAGCCTTCCCAACATACCAAACTTTGTCATCATTGAAGTTGGTTCCATTCAAATTCTCAACTGCAGCTGAAGCATCATCTGGATTCTGGAAATTGATGAAGCCAAAGCCTCTCGAGTTTCCGTTTGCATCCCGCATAATAACAGCACTAGTAATCGGACCATAACTACCAAAAACATTCTTAAGGTCTTCATCAGTTGTCGTTTCAGATAAATTCTTTACATACACATTAGTGAATTTTGGCGACCCATTTGTTCGTTCTCGTTCTTGACGACGAACAAAAAGACCAACATATACTTGTTTGTCATTTATCAACATCCCATTAAGCCGTTTAATGGCATTTTGTGCAGCGTCCTCCTGTTCAAACTGTACAAACCCATATCCTTTTGATTGCCCATTGCCATCAACAGCCAACTTACAAGAAAGGACAGTACCGAATGCAGCAAATGTGTCATGCAAGGCCTTATTATCGATCGATGTATCCAAGTTCTTAATGAATACATTAGCATGTCCACTTTTCCGAATACTTGGATCACGATGTGAGAACATAACCCTAATAGGTCTTCCATTTATTGGAGAAAAGTTCAAATGCTCCATGGCGTGACTAGCTGCATATCAACAATGCAAATATCAGCCTTAAAATCATGCATTGTATTAATTCATTTAAATTAATGGTATATTTGAAGGAATTGTACAACAGAGACAAGATGATTCCCACACATGCATGCACATGCAGACACGCATGCTTGTGTGCACGAATACACACATAAAAGAAATATAAAATATATGTGCATAGAGAGAGAGAGAGAGTAATTGTCAAGACAGTCATACCGTTCCCGGCTTAGAATGATCTACCGCTTGGAAAGGAATTACCTCGGTCAAAAACCTCTATATGGTCAACATTAAGTAGAGTCCGGGGAGAGGATTCTTTTTTGGAAAGATCGATGGGTTGGAGACAGGCCATTGGCGGCTCAGTTTCCGGATTTGTTCAGTTGTGCAGTGGACAAGGAGGATAGGGCTGAAGCCTACATGACAACAAATGGTGGACAGGTCATTTGGTGCCCTACCTTAAGGAGGAACTTAAAGGATCATGAGGTGCCTCAACTCTTATTGCTCCTTGACCTCTTAACAGGATCTCATGTGGTGGAAAGAGGAGAAGATGAGAGGGTGTGGATGGGCTTTGAGGACGGCCGGTTCTCCGTTACTTCCTTCTTCTCGGCTTTGTCTAACTCTAGGAGGGAGAAAAGTGCACTGATTAGCATATGGAAGCTCAAAGCTCCTCCCAGGGTTGTTATATTTGGGTGGTTGGCCTTTCTAAAAAGAATTCTCACTATGGACAATCTGAAGAGGAGAGGGAGGATAGTGGTTAATGGCTGCCCCATGTGTTTAAGAGACGAGGAATCAGTGGACCACCTCCTGCTGAATTGCACTATAGCTCAGTTTATATGGAGATCGGTGGTGGATTGGTTCGATTGCTCCTGTGTTTTCCCTCATTCCCTTCAGGACCTCTTCCAGGCGTGGAAGCCCCAACTGGGGCCCTTAGAGGCAAGGAATTGTGGAGATTGTCTTTTCTGGCAATCTTGTGGACAATTTGGAAGGAGAGGAATTCCATATGTTTTGAAGGGGTTTCAACTAGTCAAGGATGTTTGGTGGAGAAAACTAAGTTTCTAGTCGCTCTGTGGGTGTCCATCAGTCCGCTATTCAAAGATTTCTCCATAGATCAGATTATGCATCATTGGAGGGAGATTGCTTCCTATTATGTTGATTCTATGTAGATATGTTTAAGAGGTCTCTTTCTTTTTGCTCTGGCCTTCTTGTGCTTCTTTTTGAGCAAGTCGGCATTATTCTCTTGTACTATTTGCTGCTTTAATGAGAGTGACCATTTCAAAAAAAAAAAGGTAAGACAATCATGCTTTTGTTCTTTGCTTCTTTTTCTTCCCTTCTTTTTCTTCTTCTTCTTTTTTTTTTTTTTTTTTTTTTTTGTGTGTGTGTGTGTGTGCGTGTCCAAATCCTAGTCCTTACATAAAGTGGCTGCCAAAAGTTTGCATGATCAATTGAGGGGATGTGTCAAATTTGGGATTGCACAGATTCACACAGGGAGGGGCACATACGCTGCACATGCAGGACCGGCCATTCCCGAAATTTGTCTGTGGGTGTGTGAGATAAAACCAAGTAAAGAAGAATATGGAAATATACAACAATAAAGCCCCAGAAATATACAACATAAAGAACAAGGCAAGAAAGCCCCAGTAATTTACAATCAAGAAGCTGAATTCTTGGCTGATGATTTAAAGGGCCCAACAAAGCCAATAATTTCTATGTAAGAAACCCAAAAAACTCATGCAACATTCAAAAAGTAACTAAATAAACAACAGAAAAATATCTTCGTCATCATCATGTGAAACCAATTACCAACACCATCATTATCGACGATGACAACAATTTACGAATCGAAAACACTTCAAGCAAAGTACAATGAAACAAAATTCGCTCTGCAACCAAAACTGCCAAGATTACGAAAACATAAAGAAACTTAATCAAAAAATTATTTTTCTACAAATCCGCAACATTCTTTTTCAATGGATACGCAGTAAAACAAAACTGATAAACCCTTTGTTGAAAAAAATCATCACAACTCCAAAAGGAAAACCATATAAACACAGGCATGAGACAGAAAAAACCAGACACCCAAGTTGAGATGGTTGCCTACGTTTGCATGATCAATATGGATGGCGAGTGTCAAATTTGGGACTCTGCTGATTTACACAGAGAGGGGAACATTGGCCCACAGGCAGGACAGTTCCTAGGCCATTCCCAAAAATTTGTCTGTTGGTGTATGAGATAAGACTCAGTAAAGAATATTGTGGAAATCAACAACAGTAACCGCCGCCATGAAGATCAAGGCAAAAACCCAGTAATTTACAATAAACAAGATGCATTCTTGGCTGATTTGAAGAGCCCACAATAAAGCCGATAACTTTTTACGTATGAAACCCAAAAAAATCATACAAACGATTCCAAAACAAAACCAAAGTACCATTGCCATCATCATCATCAACAACCACAACCAACATATATATGATCGATCTGTTCAGAACAATTAAAGCAGCATCCAAAACCTCAAGATCATGAAACATAAAAGAAACTCAATCGAATATTTATTTTTCTTATAATCCACAACATTCCTTTCCAATGCAAACACAGTAAAACAAACTCAACAAGCCCTTTCTCATCACAATCCAACACAACAACAACAACCAAAAAAAAAAAGAAAGAAAGAAAGAAAACATATAAACACAAGCATAAGACAGTAAGGAATAAAAACAAGATCAGAAACCCTAAAAACCTTCAAAAAAAGACACAAAACGAACGCATGCATCGATCGATCATTACCATCTTGATAGTTGTTGAAATTAACATAAGCATATCCGAGAGACACCCTTCGGATCTGATCCCTGCAAACCCTAATCGACAGGACGGGAGCCACTTGGCTGAAGAGATCGTAAAGCTGTCCTTCGGTGATGGATGGATCGAGATCTCCGACGTAAAGCGAGGCGTTGCTGAAGGCAGCCTGGGCCGCGGACGGCTGCTGCTGGATCGCCGGCGTCGGAGAAGGAACGCTGGCCATATTCGTCGAAGAGATAGAGAGAGAGAAGACGAAGCGAAACCGAAAAAAAATGAGGGTTTTGATCGAAGAAGCAGAGGAAGAGAGGAATAGGAAGTGGAGTGAGAACGGGAAAGCGGAGCGAGAAAGCTCTCACAAACGAAGGAAACGGAAAGGAAAGCATATAAAGGGAATTTATACACGTTGTCACAAATACCGCTGGTATTTTGAAAATATACTAAATCCTGTTACGAATATGTGTGTTTCCTTTCTTTCTTATTGAGTCAGATTCCAATTTGTGAGAGTAATAAAACTATACCAACTTTGACATCACTTACCAAAATAAGAGAAAAATACGTTGACATTGTGATTTTTTCACTATTTTGTTTTTGGATGTCATGATTTATCAAATCTGCATTTTTTTAGCATTTTAAATATATTTTGGATTTTTTTTATATGTTTAAATCATTTTTATCATTGATACTTAAATGGTAAGGATGAGATGAAAATTTAAATTTTGAAAGTCAACTTTTGTAGGGTTACTTTCCATAAAATGTCCTTAAGTTCTGAGACATTGTACTATGTCGTATTTTAGGGTTGTATGATATCGCATCTTGTTGTACAAAACATCTCTACAATTTTATTGTACGAACATCTCTGCGATAAATATTTAGGGCATGTTTGTGTACATGTAATTTCCGTGGAAATTGGAAATTGCCACATCAGAAAAATCCAAGGGTTTCAAATTTTTTGGAAAAGTTTTTCCTCGAAAGTCAAAATTTTTATATTTGGTGCAAAAAGGTTTTTCTCGATGAATTAGTGCTAATGTTGTTTGGTGCAGCTATGGATTTCTTTAGTGAAAATTACTTTTTAGTGAAAACTATTGGGTGGGTGGGTGGGTGGGTGGGTGGGTTGGTATGTGTGTGGGGTTGGGAGGGGAAGAGGAAGAAAAAGGGTGGCTAGGTGGAGTGAGGGTGAGAGAGAGGAAATTGGGGGGTCGGTTTTCCGTGGAAATAGACTTCCCATACCCCCCCCCCCATAGGAAGTCTATTTCTATGGCTATGAAGGAAAAAGGTAACGTGGCGAAAAGGCATTTCCGCGGAAAACTGCAACACCAAACACATGAAAAATAAGTTTTCTGCAGAAAACAACAATCTTTTCCGCGGAAATGGGCTACACAAACATGCTCAAAAAATCAATTATTTTAGGGCAAATGTTAGGTTTAACGCTAATATTACGATCAAAGCCTAATTTTGTAATGCATCTCGAACAATCTCTTAAATATATTTTGGATTTTTTTTTTCTATGTTTAAATCATTTTTATCATTGATACTTGAATGGTAAGGATGAGATGAGAGTTAAAATTTTGAAAGTCAACTTTTGTAGGGTTATTTTCCATAAAATCTTCTTAAGTTCTGAGATAGTGTACTGTGTTGGATTTTAGGGTTGTACGATGTCGCATCTTATTATACAAACATCTCTGTGATAAATATTTAAACTTCAATTATTTTAGGGCAAATGTCAGGTTTAACGCCAATGGTACGATCAAAACCTCGATTTTGTAATGCATCTCGAACAATCTCTTAGTAGGGATGTAAATGGGTCATGATTCTCCAATTACCCGAAGGTTTTGACTCGTTAAAAAACCGGGTTTGGGTCATTATTTAGGCTCCGATAAGTAAATGGGTCCGGATCCGTTTTTTTGACACGTGACATGAATGGATTTGGGTTCACCTTGGTTCGGACCTGTGCACCCGACATATTAACTCAATTTTCGAGAATCTTTTCTACAAACTAAGGTCCTGTTTGGCATCATTGTCATGTTGTTCCCAATTTTGTGCTCGAATCAAGTTATGTTGAGATCAGGTTGTGCCCATACTATACTTTGCAAGACTTGTTTAGCAACATTATATTAAATTATTCTCTTGATAATACATTGTATGGAACTTGTTTAGTAACATTATAAAAGTTTTATTCCAAAGAATGGAAGCAAGACGATCATATGACTTACAATGTGGGGCCTACCTTTTATTGTTTCAACACTCTATTATTCTCCTACATGAGACCCATCTATAAAAATCACGTCATACCCACATTTAAAAATTAGAACATGGGGCCCATATTTATAGGATTTACAATGTGGGGCCACCTTTTTGTTAATGTAAATATGGGACCCACCTTTAGAAATAACAATGGGAGCCACCTTTAGAAATATAAGCCCCATGTTCTTTAGGGCCTGTTTCTTTTGAGGAATTTGTGGAATTTATGTCTGTTGGAGTTTGCGTAATTTGATATGCTGAAATTCTAAAATGTTGTTGAATCATGTCATTTATGAATTCTCTGTTTCTTTCATGTCAGAATTCTTGCCTGAGAATTTCATGCAACCTGAATTTCACAAATTCCATGTTCCATGGCTACTTGAATCTTTGAGTGAGATTTTACATGTTAATTTATGCATTATCTGTATACATATTTAAGGCTAAAATAGTGATGAATATACTATTTTGTAAATATATTGGTTTCACTTAATGACAAATTGCATCACTCAAACTTGTTGTCAACCAATTTTGTTGTGGATTCACTAGCAAAATAGTGAGTGATAGGGTATGCTTATATTCAGGTCCTTATTATTTATAGCTCATTTATTATTATTTATAGCTCATTTATCTTCTATTTATTATTTCCCCATTTTATTTTTCTATTTGTAAAATTAGATCTTCTCACAGACCCTCCAATAAAGCCTCCCACTCCTACCCAAGAACAATGACCGCATAAGAAGAATAAAAAAAATAAAAAATCAAAGAACCCATTTAAAAAAAAAAAAAACATCAGTCCCACCCTTTCTCATTTTTCTTTCTAATCCCTCCGCCCAACCCATTTAATTGAGGTTCCCATTTCAAACATTTTCTATCAAAACACATTAAAAAAAAAAAAACACTCATCATCAACAAGTTCTATCAAATTCATTTCGTAGAGAAGGAAAAACCTTTCAAACCCAATTCAACTGCACTTTTCAGCCATGACACCCATTTCCAGCCATTGAAAAAATACCTCTCCTTCCGTGTCTGATTTAATCCAAAACCCAAAAAAAAAAAGGCCCTAATCAATATAACAAAAAAAAAAACTCATGGAGATGAAGAGGGAGAATAGCATAAGAAGATTTGGATTTTAGAATTCCTAGGCATTACCTAAAGAATGAGATCATCATCCATTGTTAGGTTCGTAGAATTTTATCTAATCTCTCGGAGTTCCAGAATTCTGAAATGCTCCTAGAGGGTTTAGCATTTTTGAATTCTACCTTTTTGGCATTCGAGAATTAGGACGGCCTTGAGTACTGAGAATTCCACCAAAAGAACATTAAATCTATAACAGGAATTTCAGAATCCTCAGACAGCCCAAATTCCTATAAAAAATGCTCGTAAAAAAACAAGCCCTTAAAAATTATAAAGTGGGCCACCTTTTCTGTGATGGTGGACACGGGACCCACATTTAGAAATTAGAACATGGGACCCACATCCATAGTATTTATAATGTGATCCCACCATTACAGAAATTATAATATGGGTCCACCTTTATAAATTACAACAAGATGCACACCTTTAAAAATTGAAACATAGGGCCTACATCCATAGGATTTATAATGTGGTCCTACCATTATAGGAATTATAATATGAGCCTCACCTTTTGCGATTGTAACCGTGTGACCTACTTTTAAAAATTATCAAGTGGGGATACTTTATTTACCCCATAACTTTTAGAATAAGTAAGAGGATTTAAAATCTTTAAATGACATTATTTAAAAGGCAAGAGATAAGTATGAATGGTTTCGGCACCTTCTCATAAAGGGTTCCAAACTAGAAGCAACCTACTACACCAAAAATCGGAAATTGGAACGGAAAAGCGTTCCTAATCCTTCCGTTCCTAATCCGTTAAAGTGTTCCAATTTCCGTTCCAATTTGGATTAGGAACGGTTGGTACCAAATTGGAACGGAAATTGGAACACTTTAACGGATTTGGAACGGAAGGATTAGGAACGCTTTTCCGTTCCAATTTCCGATTTTTGGTGTAGTATATGTACATCCCATGTGCATCCCTATCTCTTAGTCTTATATATTTGCATTAAAAATACATAGAAATTTACAGTAAATGGACTTTACATAAGGGTTATTAAAGTGGTGAGGGGTGAATAATATGAGGTGGATATGTAAATTGGATGTTCACTTCTTTATTATTGACTGAATAGAGTGATGGTCAGGTATTTATTTCTCATTTTCTTTTGACTTGATTTTTCTAAAACGAAAACTTATTTGATGCTGTTTTTTAAAATTCATTTTGGCCACATCCATTATAATCCAAACATATAACTGACCCTAAAATGTCATTGTGATATATATTTTAGGTAATTTTTATATTTAAAGTTGTTTTATTTTTCAGAATATTTGATTGGTAAGGATTAGAGGAGGGTTTAAAATTTTGAAAGTAATCTTTGTGATGATCATCACATTAATAATCTTTCAATGTTATTGCGACAGAGAGTTCAAAGGTAAAGGTTGCTATATCTAGATTTTTCACATGGGGTACGTTAAAGTGCATAATGTGACTTGGGACACATTGGACTTACTTCAGATGCATCCAAGACAAGGACATGATTCATGAATATCTTTCAAATTTAAAAATGGTGACGTTTCGAAAGAAAGCTTCTTTTGTTTTTTGTTTTTTTTTAGTTCTTGGTAAATACTCACACGTACCTGTATAAAACTCTACAAGAGTCCCTCGCCCTACAATATAGGAGATAATAATTGTTTTTATGTAGGAGAGGGGCCTTACCTCAAAGTGGATTGGGCACAAGAAAAACATTGAAATATGGTACTTGAAAACAAGATGTCATGTTGTAGATATTGGGAAAAGTTATATTGATATCTTTGCACTTTGAAAACAAGATGTTATGTTGTAGATATAGTCTCTAAGGTTTTTTTTTATTTAAAGCAATTTTATTATATTTGATGTTGGTAAAATATTTTTTTTGGAGGGATTTCTCAATAATAATTTGAGGAAACCTCAAAATATGAAAATTCCCGATATTATTTCAAAATTATGACACCCCAAAATTAGATTCTGAAGCCAATGAGAATGTTAAGAAAGGACAATCCACAGATGATATTTGCATGGACAAGAGACAACATAAAATTTCAACCCAACTTTGTAGCCCAAGTTAAGTTAAGAATATAGAAAGCACTTACACACGTCTTTAATTTCAAATCCAAATGAAAATTTCATGCTAAGAAAACTCCTTCATTTGTAGCTCAGCTCAATCAACGGCCTTTTTTTTTTTAACCCTCTCATAACATCTAATTTACTACTGGATCAGTTCTAATGAGGACGAATTCAAGGTGAGATTAGATAGCCTCACTTTCCCTCCATTTATAAGTACTTTAGATATTTTTGATAGATTCTAAAATAAAATGTGAGGTTGAGCTTGATTATATAACTCTGATAATAATGGGTAAAAATTGAATGCAAAATTTTCTTAATAGTTGACCCTTATCCATGAAGAGATCTTTCTGGTATCCCATGGTTCCCGCCCCTACTAATAGGTAGGCATCTAAGTGAATCCTATGAGCTCGACCACATATCAAAAGTATATACAATCTGTTGGTAGGAGCATGGTTCAAAATCTCGGCCGAGACCGGTTCATCTCGGCCGAGATGAACCGGTCTCGGCCAGGACCGAGCCGATATCTCAGTGAGATATCGGTCTCGGCCTGTTTTCTTCATTATCTCGGCCCATCTCGGCCGAGATGACCATTATCTCGGTTTTTTCAATATCTCGGCCGATATCTCGGCCCATCTCGGCCGAGATGACCATTATCTCGGTTTTTTTTTTTTTTTTTTTTTTTTTATAGATGAAGCATAGAGGTTTGTCACTTATTCACTTATGTAATTGTGTTGTTTTCTTCATTTAGAAGTTAGATCTATTTATTTGCATGCTACATCTACTCATACACATGATTTTGAAATTTTTTTTCAAATTTTTTTATTTTTGGATTTTTTAATATTTGAATTATAATATATCATTTTTTGGGGATTTCATCATAACTATGTTATTTTAATGATTCATGATCATTGTATGGTGTGTAAATGATAGATCTACATGCTTTTATGTTAGATTGATATATTTAGGATTTTGAAAATGATTTTATTAATTTTGTTTTTCAAAAAATAATTGTTGTTACTTGTTAGGATATTTGTAATACCAAAGGCTTATTAATAGTGTGTAGATGATAGATCTACATCTACTCATAGTCATAAACATGATTTAGATTTTTATTTTAATTATTTTATTGTCGGATTTTTTAATATTTGAATTATAATATATCATTTTTTGGGGATTTCATAATAAATATGTTGTTTTAATGATTCATGATCATTGTATGATGTGTAAATGATTTGACACTAATAAATTGATCATGAGCAGAGTATCAATAATGTTTGCATTATATAAAATACTGGAAAAAAGACAGTGAACTGCGAGTCTGCGATACAGACAGGACTCATAACTTAAGGTGACCGAGATTTTGATTTATTGTTATTAATAATGGAAACAAATATAGTTTTCCAGCATTTTCTAATATTCTGGATTTTTTGGATATTTTTATGAATTTTTTTGGATTAAAAAAAAATTCACACCGCGATGACCGCGACGGACCGATATCCGCGACCGATACCGATATCATATCGGTTTTTCGGCCCGGCCGATACCGCGACCGAGACCGAGATTTTGAACCATGGGTAGGAGCATGTATGTACCTTCTAGGGTATAGTCCTTGCTCGTCAAAATCAATTGACCTCAGCACCGGTGGCCAAAGGTCCGAAGAGTGGGCTGGCTAGGCCCTGGGTCATAATTAAAAAAAAAAAAAACTATTGGCAGAACATTCCCAAACTTATTGCGTCTCCTCCCTCAAACACCAACCACTACCACCAACCTGAATTAAGGGTTAAACTTTACGACACTTTTCCGACCCATATTCAAATTACTTCATCTATTTTGATGAAAACTGCCAACTTTAAAGCATTAAATCAAGAACTTTGATGCTGAGATCATTCCCTTTGTGTAAACCTCAATAAACCATGTCTGAATATTTTTATCCTAATTGGCACTCGTCCAAGCTATATCCACAATTGGATTGATTACACCCAATATTCAAACCACACTTTATCTCAGGGTTAAAAATTCACCAACTTTAAGCTCTAAAATGAAGGGTTGAGATGTTTCCCAATTCGTACACCCTTAGACTATATATGGACATTCCTTTTGGACCCACCTACCCTGATTTGACATCCATCCATCCTACATTTACAATTGCATTAATATGCAAACGAACACAAAATCTAATCAAACCTGGCGTGACTAGTTCTTTTAATATGTTACATGAGATGGAAATTATCAGCTTTGAGGCCTTAAAATCCCAGGGTCAAAATGATTGGATGGCCCTTTTATACAGTAGATCATATATAAACTTTTCTCTTCCACCCCACCCCCAAATAAAATTAGCACTACATATTTGACATTCATGTAACATACATTCTCAGGTAAATTGATCAGTCAAAACTAGGGGTGGCAAAAAGGTGGGCAGATCTATAGGGGTCAAGTTGAAAAGATGTATTTTGATTTGCGGCTCAACCCAACCCAATGCACATATATGCATATTACAACCAAAGAAACCAACGAGACCATATAAAAACTCAAAACAGGGCTTCCGTGTTGGATGGGGTAGGCAGGTCAATTTGTGTCTAACCTATATAACTGCGGGTCAGGATTTCCTAATCCACAAAGACCAAATGATGAGGCATTTTGGGTTAGATAGATCGGGTTCGAGGGCCAGTTCAGGTTTTCCCACCCCTAGTCAACACAATATTTCTCTCCATGTCAAAAAGATATTCAGCAGGCCAACTCCATTGACGTGCCTTTAACCATATATAAGTTCATCCCCAGCCCGTTTGTCTATCGGGTCAAAAAATAGGCCTGTGGCTCAGTTCACAGGCCTAAGAGACTTTGAACTGGACGAGGGCTGGCAATAGGGGATGGAAGCAGGCTTCAAAGTCTTTCCATTGGTAAAACCTCAAGCATACCTATAATTGAGCAATATGGAATAGAAGTGTGGCCTGGCAATAGATGGTAAAGACATTGGTATTGCAGATTCTTTTGGACTCGGATTGGGGCCCCAGCCTTGATCATCAAAACCAAGATCCAGCAAGCATGTTATCAAAGCAATATGGATAGGATTTGACTTGATTGTTTGGATTCAACAGCAATGGTGTCAACATCCTGAAATGAAATTATGAGACAACCAAGCAGTGGATCAATGACTTGGATATAGTGCCACACTAAACCACAGATACGGACATATGGTGCAATCCCACCCAGTTCAAACCATGCACCAAAGGTACCCTACTAGTCTTCAAATCAAGAGGACAATCGGTTGTAATCTAATTGTTGTTTTGGATTCATCAAGCCAGAAATTTGTAAATCTCTTCAGTAACTGGAATGACTCCATCTCCACCCACCCACAGGAGAGATTAAAAGATTTTTATTTTTATTTTTGAACATAGCATCCAAAATCATGAGTGGTGGTTTATATCTTGAAAAATCTAAAAACCACAGGTACCGCAAAAGCTAGCAGGTGAAGTCAGGATGGATATCTTCTTCCACTATTTGGTCATTGTAATGGCTCTCCGAAACAGCACCTCCACTCCATGAGTTACAATGGTTTGGTGGCTCAGCTGTCTCCATTTCAATTAACCCATCATTCTCTTCTTCCAAGTACCCACTCCATTTAGATACCTGCTTAGCCTTTTTCCTTCGACATTCCTCAGATTCAAAGTCCCCTGTCACATGAGTAGAGTTGTAAGCATGAGGTGTATAATATGCTAATACAAATATACATGTTTGTGTCTGTGCACGTGCACATTGGCAAATTGAGACAATCCAGATGCTGGGTCATTATGCATGAAGCATGACTGATAACCCATAAATCACAGATCGGATAATCCTAACAATCTGATTGACCATGAACAATTGAACATCACTATGTGCGAGCCAGTAAGATACAACATCCACAACCAACAGTCCGACAAGCCAATTTGAGTACGATCTCTCGTCTTGCAACATCCAAAAGCAACAGTTCGATATGCCAAAGCAGCATGATCTAAGTGAGGAAGAAAAAAAAGAAACAGCCCAAAATCAATGGGCATAGTTCAAAAAAATTTAGATAGTAAGTATTGCCATATGCCAAGCACTGCAACTTTAAGGCCAGACAAATCCACATGGTTGGGTAATCAGATCAAAGTTCCAATCATCCTAGAACGTTGTTTAGCATGCAGATAAATCTATTCCAAGCAATCCACTTATCCCAGATAGTTCTTATGTATCTACGACTGTTTAGCACAGGGATGGCATTTTGTATTTTATCCTTTGCCATTGGGAAAGTGTCTTCACATCTCCCATGAAGAAGAGTTCACTTAAAGACCCTCTTTATTAATGATGGTCATGGATGACTTGACTGTATAAATCTATAATGAAGTAGCTTGATATAAGTTGTTAGATGACGGAAAAAACAAATGAATGATAAATTAAATTTTGGAGGATGCCATTTTGAATCAATTGTGTAGAAAATTAGCAAAAAGGACAAATCATATAGTTTAACTGTGTAAGTTTAGTGAATCAACAAGTAGGGATGTAAGGTGGTTAAAATGGAAAAAGAAAAGAAAAAAGAAGCGCACGTGATGCTTTTTTTATATAATGGAGCAAATATAGAACAAAACAGAGGCTTGGAGTTTGATATTATGAATAAGATCAGTGCAAGGCAGACAGAGTAGAGCAAGCTAGTAGAGTGCTGTGTGATTGCCGAGTGTCATTTTAATGAAAGGGCATTGTTATGGAACAAAAATTAGACCTATTTAATTATATGGAATTGAATGTTAGAAAAGAAGCTACGGTTCATGTCATTGGAGAGGTGTAACTCAGATGGAGGAGTTAAAAGAAAGGATATAATTTCTTTTAGAAATTATTACAGGGGAGGAAATCTATGATAGAAATTTGAAATATGTTTTGGGCACACACATTGAAGATTAGAAATGGGCCCTTATGAAGTATTGAAGTGCACAAATTTAACGAACCAAGAAAACAAAAAGCCAATAGAGGCCTAGAATGAAGTAAACTAGGAATGCATCCAGATCATAGATTTACAGGAAGCATGCCTTTATATAATAACAGTAAAGTGAATAATAGAACTCACAAAGCCAACTCTAAATGGATAGAGTAAGGCTTTGAATATATAATAATGATGATGATATCATTATTAATGTGTTAGAACGGCTCTCATGTGCACTGGGGTCTGGGATTCACCAAATCATGCTGATTCATATTGATAAACTTGTGCCCAGAAAATGCTGACTGATAGGATTAGGATTGACATGTAATTAGATTCGATCGACATGTAATGACCCAATCAAGGGGATAACTTATTGTAATTAGCCATAGCAGTACTATAAATAGAGAGGATCGGTCCAAGGGATGGTATCTAGTTTTATGCAAATTCATTCTTCTTCATCTATTGTCGATACCTTGATATAACGATGATGAAATGATATTCAAATTTATGCAAACTACTTATCGATTAATAAACTAAAGAGTTAGTCAATGAAACATAGCAATAGAGAAATATAACTGCATCGACAAAAATCTAATATTTCTATCAATTTTGTTTTAAGTAAATATCCACGATAGAAGTAATTTTCCTATTGAGGAAACTAGTGGAAATTGGAAAGAAATATAGAGAATAGAAAAGTTGCACACGTGATTTTCATTTGTTTTGCACTATGACAAGGTGCCGAGGCAATTAATCTAGAGATTGTACAAACCTAATGTTTATATTAAGATTATTCAAGACATAAATGATGGGGCTGTAACAAAAGTAAAAACTGTATACAACGAGACTAGTGAGTTTCCTGTTGGAGTTTATGTTGCACCATGGACCTGTGAGCTCTTATTTCTTTGCATTGGTTATGCACAACTTGATTGGAAATATGCAGGACTGTACCTTAGTGTTTGTTGTTTGCAATGATATGGTGCTAATTAGTCATACAAGAAAGCAAATAGATGATTAGCTAGAACTTTAGAGAAAGGCTGCATTCAAATGATTTGAAAATTAGTTGAATAAAAACAATATATAGAATGTAAGTTAAGCAAGTTTGAGGTTAAAAGGGAGGACAGGGCTCACGTTTGAAAACCACTTGGTACCTCAGAGTGTTGGTTTTGATACTTGAGAGCAACTGGTGAAAAAAATGGAGACAAAATAGTGAAGTAAGACGTGATCGCCAAGTTCCACTTAGATTAAAATGAAATTTTAGCTTTCTGCGTTGCTATATGGAGCTTGATTTTTGGATACAAAGAAATGATAAGAGAACCAAGAGCATGTAACAAAGATGTGAATGTTAAGATGGATGTTTAAAGTAACAAGGATATAATTACAAGTATATTACAGGAAAACTATAAATGAGCCTCCGATACAAGATGACATAACATCGTCTTATGTGGACTAGGCATCTGCTTACCCTTCCACTCAGCTGAATTATTAAAGTATGAGGTACTAAGACAAGCAAGAGGCTAGTAAAAGACTTGTAAGTTGTTGAGATCTACGGCCTAAAAACCACACAAGAGAGAACAATCAAGCACACCACAGACACAGGACATTTACGCTGTTCGACTTTTGGCCTATGCACTCTGAAGAGACAGGGAGAGTTTCCACTATGCACTCTAAAGAGAGTCAAGATGTGAATGTTGCTCTGTTGCCGTGGATGTAGGTGGTTTTGCCGAACCACGTAAAATCCTCATCTCTCTCTTGTGTGGCATGATTGATCGAACGATCGTAGGTTTCGCGCTTCCGCACGCATGCACACAACATAAGTAGTTTAAAGAAACATGATAGATTATGAGGTGACAGGCAAATTAATGCTGAGCAGTAGCAGTTCTTTCAGTTGTATACTCGTATCTTAAGGGTGGTGGCTTTCTCTGTACTCAAGGAAGCAAGAGTTCCATATTGTGGATACAAAAACTAATCTAGAGATTCTGGATGGTGACAACACCTTGGTTCATCCTGTTTGGTTGCTGACCATTAGCATCTAGTTCATTTGATCCACACCAGCAGCAATCAACAAATTATTGTTAAATGGATGTAACAATCTTAAGGTAGTCATTGTGGCTACTTCTACCTGTCCAAATTATGAACCAAAATTTAGTGACATTCACTTTGGTAGATCAAATTCTGGCTGATGGCAAGCAAAAGGGTCATAATTTCCACTTACATTTCGATTTTGCATATTTCTAATGGCGAGTGCAGGTCAAGGATCAAAGATGAAGATCTGCAGTAAACATCAAATTCTCTTTCATATGCTTGAATTCATTTCCATAGAAAGGTTGGGAATCATGGTACCAAGAAAATTAACCTTTCACTTGCATGTTCTAACCATCCAATGCTCTATCTCTAGCCGACAATATCCCCATGTCCCATCCTCTGTTTTGCAGAAAACCTCTTAAGAAAATGCAAATTCAAGTGTGCACTTAAAAGTATCCTTGTCTACTGTAGCAGGTATCTTATTGAAGAAAAATACAAAGGGTACTCTTTCACTTACACCTTTGACATTTTCTTTCCTCTGAAACCAAATGATATCCAACTAAATATATGAAAACTCAAGTATATATGTTGTCTGAACCGCATGATAAAAAGAAAAGTCTAAATATAAAGTTCTAATCCATAAAATACAACTATGTCTGGATTTCCTCTCAATTGCATTGTTAAGTTGGAGAATCACATCATCCAAGTACATTTACCATCAAGCTATAACAGTCTCAGCCTGAACTCTAAACCACCATTGGAAAAAGAGAACTTGTATAATAGATAAGGTGGTAAAGAAGGGAATGTAAAAACAAAAAATTACCTTGTGGGTTTCTTGGCCTTTCCTTCCTCTTTGAAAAAACAGGCTTCAAAAGCAGCTTCTTTCCCTCTCTTCCCCTCTTCTCGAACACCTCTTTGGGAAATTCCGTCACGATCTCAACCTCAGGTTCTAGAACAAACCCTGAAAACGAAATTCAAACAAAACCCAACAATCCAAATAACCAAAACCCAAAATTTCCGAGCTCAATCCACCAATACCTTCTCCTCCTCCTTCCTCTTCTTCGGGGGTGTCCAGATACTCAGTCCAATCGCTTCTCTTTCTTGATTGGGGAAATTCCTCGGTTGGGACTTGTTGATTTTGAAGCGTCGACGGGGACGGAATCGATGGCTTCCCGGATTCGAATTGCCTTGATGAGTTGAAGGCCTGAACGAATTTACGGACGTCTTTGGCGAGATATCCGCGAGCGAAGATCCTCTGCACTGATTGCTTCTCGTTGCAAATGACACAGACCCATTTGTTGCTGCTCTTCTTCTGCTGCTTCACCTTAAATTGCAACAGATTTCAGCATAACGAAACGCACGCACGAGATCAGAGAGGGTTTGATTTGTTTATACCTGCATGGTGAAGCATTGGAAGCATTGAACAGCGATGAAGATTGTCGACATTAGATCGTTGCAGGAATGGAGAAGAGCAAGGGAACCAGAAAATAAATGGGCGGGAAGAGGATATAGTTGTTTGTGCTTCTTCCACAAATCAGAGAGCTTTGTGCCAACCCAGTATTCTTCATTAGGGTCATCACCTTTATATAGAAAATTGAAAATCTTGGGGGCCATATGTAAAATATTATAAAAAAATTTTAAAGACAAGTGGTTTGCCCCAATCTTGGGGCATGGCCTTGCCAGCCCCGTAATTCAATCCACCGGTGCAACGGCCAATTCCATGCCGCTAAGTGCAAGCTATTTCTATATATTTGATCTATGAGTTATAAATGATTGATGGGGATAGAAGTGACGGTATCTCTCACCATGATCCGACGCTATCATTATATGATCATTTTTGTTTGTGTTAAAAATGCACTAGCCTAATAATCAGTGCTCAACACTGTATCTCCCTGTATTGCAAAATAAATAATTACATATTTAAAAAAAATACATATTTCCCTAAGACAAGTTAGATAAAATAGAAATAGAGAAATCGTAGCATTCTTGAAAACGCTAATGGTATATGATCATTTTTGTTTGCATTAAAAATGTATAGAACTTAAATACATAGGAAAGTTAAAAATGACTATCAAAAATAAATTTTAAAAAATGAGCATCAGATAGATTTTTTGATGCTATTTTCCTGAAAATTTTAATTTTATTGTTTTAAGATTCACCTTTAATATTTGTTTTTAACAACCATATATATTCAAATTCCATACGTATTCTAATGCAAATAAATGGGCCCATAATAGAATTTTATTTTAATTGAATGATGTTCGTGATAAAAATATTCTTATGAGAAACACCTGATTAAGTCATGGACAAATCTTATTTTATTTCATGTAATCAATCTAATTGTAGAATACATTTATTGAAATAAAATTCTATAAGACAACAATTCTAAGTTAAATTATGAATTTTAACGGTTTAAATTTCAAGGGAGTGGTGAATCTAAAGATATAAAAAAATCATTTGGTACATGAGTTTGGGGGATTGGACAGACTTGTGTCATCAAATAAATGCAGTGATGCATCATATTCACATTCACATTCACGATGACCGGTGTAGGTATATATACCTTGAGTCGTGTTTTCACTGTAAAAAATAATTAGACACACTATGACTTTGCTTGTGGAAGACGCACACTCTAACATGTTAAAACAGGGCAGCTTGTTATTTAGAATTTTGGCACGAGATTATTGTGTTGGGTCTATAATCTATTATTTACTCTACAACTATGATGCATAAGATACGATATGGATAAGTCATAAATACGGCAGAAATATGAATTTTATATATAAAAAGTGAAGTATCAGATATGATACGACACGATACATTACTCATTTTAAAATATCCGGACATCATAGGTGTATAGTCATCGAACCAATAAAAATCATTACCAAGTGAAAGTACACCAATTCCTTTCCAATTAATTTAGGCCTACTTGAAATTCATCAAAGGTAAACACATTTGATTAAAATAAAACAAAAGCAAAAGGTCTTAACATTGATTTCAATACATGGATAGTGGGACAAGACATAGAATGCTTGTTGCAAGTGTCTTGCTTGAATTTCCAAGGTTTTTATATAGGAATGCAAATGGGTTGAGCCTAACCAGTTCCATATTGCAACTGCAACTTATACTGATAAGCCAAGAATGGTTCTAGTTCTTAAATCGATTCTAACCTAAGCTCGGGTGATAGGTTTTGTAAGTGATTCTAGTTAGGCCTTATCCGGTATCTTTACTCTTATTACAACAGAGACATTTAAAATAAAGCGATAAAAAAAAAGGTTTAAACTCTTATTTTCAAATCAAACACATAAATGAAACTTTCATTTTAAGAGAGGTAGAATCGTGTGCTAAATACTCTTATTTTTCAAACATTTACTTACTTCATACATTTAGGCAAATAGAAGTTGAATATAGAGTGATGTGTTCAATTGTACGTTCAATTATGGGTGGGTTGAATATAGAGTGGCATGTTCAATTGTACATTCAATTATGGGGGGGGGGGGGGGGGGGGGGGGGGGATTCCTGAATGCTCCCTTGGACGTGAGCATTTAGAAATTCCATCAAGGGGGAGGGGATTTTTGTTTTGAGAATTTTTGAATTTTTCGACATAATAGAATTCCTGAATGCTCCCTTAGAGCAACTCCAACAGAGGAGTTATTCTTCCAAGTCAGCATGAGTTGCCATCAAACGGTAAAAAATGGTATGTGGGGATGACCTCCAACAGTGACGGTAAAAATGAGCTGGAAAAGGCATATGGGTTGGTATGTCTTTTTTGGCATATGGAAAGGCAGCCTTCATTTCTTATTTTTTCAATATAATAATACAAGGCAATGGTTCAACCGTTGGGTGGTTTGTTTTCATAAGCTAATATGATGCTCTAATATGATGGTAGTTAGTGAACGTTAGATTATAGCCGTTGCATTTTTTTTTTACTTTTTTGAATTTTAATGGGTAATTATAAATTGTGAAAATTTGAGAAACTCTTGAGCTTGGATATCTATAAATTATGAGTGTTTGAAGTCTTTTTTTTCCTCATTCACACTATGGATTCTCAATTCTCTTAATTTCCTAATTTTTCTACCCAATATTCTCAATTCTCTCAATTTCCTAATTTTGCTGTAGCTCAAGAGTCCGCAAGGAATGATGTGGAGCGTGCGTTTGGAGTGCTACAGGCACGTTTTTCAATTGTTCGTGGGCCTGCTCGTTTCTGGGATCGTCAAACACTTCAGCATATAATGAAGGCATGCATCATAATGCATAACATGATTATCGAAGATGAACGCGATCAAAGTCTTCCACCCAATTACGATGCACGAGAGGGTGAATGCAGTGACCTTCCTGTGTTACGTGACCACACTACGGAATTTCAGGATTTCATTCAAACTCACTTGCGTATTCGTGGCAAGAGTACACATTCTCAACTCCAAGCCGATTTGGTAGAGCACTTGTGGCATTTCCAAGGTCAATATGAAGAAGCTTGTGATTGACTATAATATTATGTAATTTGAGTTTACCTTTTCAATGAAAAATGAGTTTCAAGTACAATTTGTACAATTTTTATTTTTTAATAATTTCTTACTTTAATAATATTTAAATCGTACCAAATCCCGTTAAATATAAATAAGATATATGTAATAAAGCAAATGAAGATAAAATGAAAAAAGAATAAAATAATAATTTGACATCTCTATTGGAGTTGCCCAAGTGGGATGCCAAATTTACATATGCCTTTTTTGCCACATAAGCCTTCATTTTTTAAAAAGGCATATGGAGAAATATAGTACTTGTTAGAGATTTTCTTAGACGTGAGCATTCAGAAATTCTATCAAAAGACAAAAGAGCTAGAATTCCTTAATTCTCAAATGTTATTTATTTTATTATTTTAAAAAAAAGGGTATTAATGATAATGAAAGCTGACTGAGAGGATACATCCATTCCTCCAAGATTCAAAGAATATAATATATAATTCAAGGAAAGTATTGTTGGGATGGAAAAGGTTATAGATTTTTTTTTAATGATAATCAAGAAACGGATTTGAATGGACCTGTAAATTGTAATCGGCTCTAAGAGCACAATCGAATGGCTCCCAGCCTCCCACATAGACATAGGTGGTCACACACATGGACTCAGTTGTTCACAAGGGCCCAGTTCATGTTGCAAATGGGCTTCAAATCGAATATCGAATGCAGTTCTATTCATAGCTTTTAGGCACAGAAGCTAACATATAAAGCACTGTTTGTGTGTTGTCTTCCGCTGCTCGAGCGCAGAAAGAATCAGAGAAAAATGCACTCCAAGATGCAAACTTTCCTCTGCAAATCGCTTCTCAAATACCCTTTTCAGAGAATTTCAAGACCCATATCTTCATTTTACCCTAAAATCTCCACACCAACCTCAAATCAATGCACAACAAACCCTCTTCCATCCCCCAAATCCCTCCATTTTCTCCGCCCCACGATCTTAAATCCTTCGACCCATTTGACCAATCGCGAAGAATCGAGGAAGCTGAGCAGCGAATCTGCCGCGGGGTTTGATCCAAGCAAAGAGATTGACGAGATCAATCTCAAGTTTGCAGAAGCTCGAGAGGAGATAGAGGCGGCGATGGATTCCAAGGACACGGTCTATTTTGATGAGGAGGTCGAAGTGGCTCGGGACGCAGCGAAGGTTGTTCTGGACATGTTCGAGGGTCTGTTGGCGAAGTTGCCCGAAGGGGAAAGGGCCGCAGTGCAGAGGTCGATGGGGCTTAAGATCGAACAGTTGAAGGCCGAGCTCCAACAGCTGAATGATTGATGCGAGGCTGGTCTGTTCTATTCCTTTATTTCTTTTCTCAGTTGGGGTTAGTTGTTTTTCTTTGGAGATTGTCTTATGTTTTTGGAGAGTAGGTAATAAGATGTTTCTAGTTTGTAGTTGGGATCATTTCAAGTGATGGGGTTTTGGGTTGGGAATTCAATGAATTCCATCTTCTTTACATTGCATTGATATTGGTAAATTCAGACACTTGAAGTGAATTCTGAGCAACATATTTGTTATTAAATCTCCTGTAGAAGGTCATAGTGCTCAATAGTACTACACTAGCAGGAGAAGTGGAATATAGGAACATTTTCTACATTCTTCAATTACTATATACTCCTTTTAAGGCTGGACTATGAACATCAATCTTGCCCAAGTTGGAACAAGTATGATGGAGCTGATTCTTGCTAATTCCTTTAGTCGAAAAGCCTTCAAGTAGATATTTTGACTGTTAACAAGGCATGTTTACCTCTTTTGATGCAACCCTTTCAATTGATAAAATGCCAGTCTACCTTAATATGTTTGATATGCCCATGATATGATTCAGTTTGAGAATATGTTAATAGCTTCCAGGTTTGTCACATTGAAGATTCATTGGAAGTTTAATCACAACTAATCAAAGTCTTAATTTCAAGAACGCCATAGATCACAGTATGGTATTGTGCCTAAACACTTGCATCAAATGACAGCATTCTTTTTTTTTTTTACCTTTTTCTATACAACGATATTACCTCAACAAAAGTACAGTACCGCTTGTCGATATATATTTTTAGTGAGGGACTATCCCCAATTTGCATCATTGTCAGCTTCAACATTTAGATGACACAAATGGAGTGTGAAACACCTCGTCTAGGATATCTTATAAGCGACCACTTCATCCAGTTGATAGCATTAAGATTGTTTTTTTGTGAAGCATGCAACAAGTTGGCTTACAACATTGACCACATAGGATATACTTGGATGAGCGCTCCTCAACTGTATGAGCTGACAGACCAACCGACCTCTAAAAAGACAGGTCGAGTTGTGGCCTTCCACTATATGTCTAGAGCCAATAATCAACAATCAACAGGTCTTGTTCTTAAATTTCCAGAATCATGAACCAAATCATGGACAAACTTTCTATGGGAAATAACGTGCCCTCGTCACAATTTAAATCCCAGAAATAATTCAAGGGACCCTGATTCTTAATAAGAAAACCTTTACGTTGGAGCATCTTTAGACATCTGAATGGCTTCAAGATCGTCATTGCTAACCACTGTGTCATCCGCGTATTGCAACCACAGTTTGATTGGACACCCCTTTTAAAGAACAGTGTATGATTGACACTAATCTGAGCATTTCCAAATTTTAATACTTTGCTATTAAACCAATCAAACCATGCACCCGTGAGTGCTTTATACTATATATGGCTTTATCTAATGTGTAGAGAATCATGGGTGCCAACATGAGTGGAAAGTAAGAAACTTAGATGAAGCCATTTACAAGTCTTCCTTTCGAGCTTGATAGAGAAAGACAGTCTTCATGATTGTTTGCAACCAGAGATAAGGAAACCTGCATCTACAATTTTGTAACAGATTTACAAGTCCTATAATAATCAACACCACAGGTCTGTGTCGATCCATTAATCCCTAATTATACATAATAGCTTTTGTCATCTCTATATGTCTTGTATTTTATGGTCAACACCATTTATAGCCCATCACATTTTTTCAAGTAGGTTACTTCACCAATTCCACCCACGACGTAATTAAATGGCTTGGTAATGGTGAGATGAATGAATTATTTTCCTCTAATCTTTGACATAGATCTTGATGTCATAATAGTTCACCTTCCATTAAATGGTGATTGTGATTAATCTCCATGGGTGTATAAATATGCTTTGCTCCCACATTCTCAATGTCCTTAAAAGATCAAGTGCTCTTTAAGACAACAATCCCTCTTTTTTATCCCACTACCTTGATTCTTAGGGTCATTTGCCTTTTACGAATGGGATAGGCACATGGGTTTTACATGTGTACATATGTGAAAGACATTATAATCTTTGTGAAAATCACCAACTTCTTATGAGTAAATAAGTACATCCAATGGCTTAGATGTGTTTGGAATTTTTGACGTTTTTTCTCAAAATCCATGAAGATTTAAGATATTGAGACTGAACGTCTTGATGCTTATTATTATTATGTGAAAACTCAATGGTTTGAATGATGAATTGGGAATGTAAGAAAGTGTAGAAAACTAGATTTATATGTTGGAATCTTTGGACTTTTTTCAAAAATTACTCAAAATATAGAAGATTTAAGATAATTAGCTTAATGGTCTTGGGGTTTATTGATTCAATAAACAAAATGAATGGTTTGAATTACAACTATGGGGTTCGCAGGAATGACAAAAAAATAAAACTGGTTCATGGGATTTGATCCCATGGCCAATTGCATAACCAAATGCAATCACCATGCGAAGCATATATTGGCGTCTTTTTGCAATTGGAGATGTGAAGTAGGTTCGCGGCCATTTACGTGTGAAAATGACCTTACACACAAAAATGAACACAAACAAAAGTGAAAATGTGTCCATTACGCATGTGGATCATTTACATATGTAAATGAGTGCAAACTAACGTGCCCCATATATATATTTAACACTTTGTTATGGTACTTGAGTTTACTTGAGTTTGATGATTCTCTTCGGAATACCATTTGTGACTAATGACATTAACATAAACGATAAGTACAGTAAGTGTATGCTCAAGGTAACTTTTTGAGACCATATAATACCTTCTTTAAATGTGAGACACTACCCATCTCCTTCTGAGTGGTGAATGCTAGTCCACTTTGTCCCACAAGTCACTATAAAGAAAAAAAAAAAAAAAACAATCTTCACATTAAGCTGTTAAAGAAGCCAATCCTTGTTCGGTGTAATAGATGGGATATCTTGAATTGATTTTATCTTAGCGACCGGTGAAGAAGTATCTTGATTGTGAAGACCAGGCATAACATACTAGGCAACTAGACTCACTTTACACCTCTTGACAGAGCCATCACCTCGTGCTTCACCATAAACACCTACTTGCATTTGACTGCCTTAATGCTCTCCCCTTTAGATAACTACCAACTTCTAATATTTTTCCCCTCTTGAAAATTTTCATCTTTTCAAGCATTGTTGTTCCTCCGTGAGTAATGGGAAGGGCTTTGTTAGACTAGTAGAAACCCCAGCAAGAGATAACGCATTCACATAGTTATTATTGTTATGAGAAACATAGTAGACTAGTAGGAATACGGAATCGTAGAGGATAATGCAGTTACTATGGGTCTGAGAAACAGAATGGGAAGAAGCAAAGTTACCGATTAGATGAGCTATGGGCTTGAATTCGCTACTCTTGTGATGGAGGCCAGACCTGTGGGTCGGCCAGCCATTGGGCCCAATCCACAGGCCCAACAGAACATCCATTTAATTAGAAGTTTTAATTTATAAGTCTTTAAATTAGGAATTTAATTTGATTTGGATTTGATTTGTTTTAAATTGTTTTTAGCACGCTTCTAGGAGATTTAATTTCCTTTAATGCTTAGAAAAATGGAGTCTAACTAGGAAAATGACATCCCATCCCTTCCTATATATTTTTGTTCCCCACATTGGGAGGATCAGCTTTCATTATTCAATAAAGAATTGTTATGGGTTTGACTATGATTGTGCATGTTTCTCGTCGAGTGATGAGTGCTTGTGTGTGTTGAATCTTGAGAGGGATTCTGCCAACCCCCATTACTGAGTTGGTCCTAGCTTGGAGTCCTGGATTTGGCAAAACCCCTCATGGAGTTTGTCCACATTCATTCACGGATTAGGGCCACGTCACCTTGCAAGGTGTTGTGTAAGTTACTGTCATTATTTTGACAGCTTGAAGGAGGAAAAAGAATGGAAGGAACAATTGAATTACTTGGTTTCAGGATATAGTGAAATGACGGTGAGCCATGAGTTCAGGTTGTTTTCTCTTCCACCTACGATCATAAGTTTCAAGTACATTATATCAAAAACCCACTGGTGACTTTTTGTCTACCAAAATGTTCATCATCACCAATTTTAGTCGTCTAAATCATCATTATCATTGAAGCCTCCTATCCCATCTATTTTTTATTAAGTTCTACATTTCCACTTAATACTATTTAAAGCCGTTCTTCTTATCTATGTTGTCTATCACATATTTCCTTATCACTTTGTGTAAGGTCTTTAATGGCTAACCCCTTAAGTTCCTTGACCTTGTAGTTCTAACCCTGCAATCCACTGGAAGGGGCTGTTTTTTAATCTTTTCTATACATGCTCAAACCATCTCAAATGACATTTTCTGTTTTTCTCTTTGTTTTGAGCTGTCATTAGTTTCCTTGCATGTATTCATTCCTAATTCCGTTTTATATTATCACCAAAATATATGATGGGTTTTCTTTAAACTCATCTGGATGTGGCCTTTTCTGCTGAAAAAGGTTTCTGAAACTCATTGAGAGGAGCAGGAGTTAACAAAATATTGAAGGGAAAGCCCAAAAATGCCCTGTTTTCTAACAAATCTGAAACCCTAATATTGAGCCATTTCACTAGATTTCTGAAAACAGACCTTAGACATTTAAAAAAAAAATTCTCAGTAAAATCACAAAAAAAGCCCCATAATTGAAAATCTTCAGTTGGTGCAGTCATTCTGCATGGCATGCTGATGTCAGTTTTATAGTTTAGGTGTTTTATGGTCCACCATGATGAATAAAAAAGAGTCACGTTCAAGATGGCTCTAATACTGGACAAGAGACTGCAACACAATCTGAATGTGTCTACCATTTTATCAACCACAAATTTGCGGGTGAGAGGCAGCTTGAGCCCCTTAAATACTAAAATTATAAACTGTATGCAACAACCAACAACCTTAAATAGACAAGAGCCCCTCTAAAATACATCTTTTCCCGGCTAACTTGAAAGCTGATGACAAGAATTCAAAACATTTCTGGCACTATAGGAACAGGTGTTCTGAATATAATTTTTGGCTGGGAACAGGCCCCAACTCCCCTTTTTGGCTGGGAACAGCACCCCCCCCCCCCCCCCCCCCCCCCCCCCACACACCAAAAAAACCATTTCTCTTATACTGTGTTGCGTCTCCTGAATTGTACTTTTCTTACTTCAAATATCTCCCTATTAATATGTCCTATATTCCCACTCTGATCTCACCATTAGCTAAAAAAATTGCCTATATTTCTTGCTTTCCTATCCATGGGTGTTCTATCCTGTTGATGATTTCCAGAAATAAGGAATCTGCTTCCTTCTAGAACTCAGATTATTTCTGTGAAGTTGGTGAAACCTCAGCTTGGACGATGCAGATAGTTGCCTTTTTGACAGCCTTGAAATCATCAGTGGAAAAACCAATCCAGAGACGGACCAAGTCATTCAGTAGGGCGGACAATGGATCCAGAAACTAAATGGGACTCCCTTACACTATTTCATGATGATAAATCGGCCCTAACTAACCATTCATAAAATGAAGCCCATAACTTAATGGGCTAGGCCTGGACCTTATTCTGACATTTTGAACATGAAAGAACAAATTCTATCAATAGTTTGGCTTGGGCTTAACTTTCAGGTTTGTGGGCTGCATCTGGACATAAATGGGTCGAAAACATGGCCGGGCTTAACAAGCTTTGGCCTGAAAGGAAAACTCATGTCTAGCCATTTTGTGGCCACCTGTTTTCACATCTAGCCATTTGACATGTTGTTCTCACATTATTTGTTATCCATGTGCAATCATATGCACGGTGGTCCACCAATAAAGGGCCACCTTTCATATAGGTGGAGTTCTCATTGACCTCAGCTTGTAAATCAGCTGCGGCCTGCTGGTAAGCATCTGCTAAAAATCTAACCCAGTCAGTCATTTCTAACTATCTGGTTTATCATTCGGAGATGGATAGATAAAATCCCATGTTAAAGCATAGTCATTTTGACTGTGGCCGCACTTTGGGACCTTTTCTCTTCGCATGGGATCTTGTCGCAATACATTGCAATGCTTCTTCTTCGCATGGCATCATGTCAGATCATTTATCTATCTGGACTAAGGATGTAAATGGAATGGGTTCGGTACTGGTCTTTTTTGGGTGTGGTCCTGGATCCAGATCCAGTTAATGAATTTAGCTGGACCCAGGCTCAATTCTGATGGACCCAACAGCACCCGAGACCCACGTCCAGCCCTTACTAACTATATATATTTGATATCCCAGCCTACATGTAATGTGATGGGAACTCACACATGCAGGGAGACACAACTCACACATGCGAGGTGATGAGAACTTGCACGTGTGAGGGGACACAAGTCATGCTGTGAGGTAATAGCAAGTTAGCAACTCACATATGCAAGGATGGGGGAGACCAGGTCCGAAGCTCAGACCTTTCAATGAGAACTGCCGCTCAACCTATTTATATTTGGATGCAGGATGGATCTGAGCCTGACTCACAACCTATTCCTATTATAATAAATACGAGGACTTAAAAATCTGAACTTAGAGGCCGCAGCACCTAGTTTCTATCGACTGCACTGCATGCCTTCATTTGTTACTGAAAATAATATTAATAAGCATTGTTGAAATACTTTATATAATTTATCATAGTGGAGTTTTCACGATGGGAGTTTTGAACAAAGGCAATGCAGGATTTTCAATCCTCACCATCCACAAGGCAGGACCCTTCTGCATAAGGCCCGTGGCAGCAATGCAGGAGTCACATATGGGGGCGGGCGGGTGGGCTGCGCATCAGGGCTTAATAATGTTTTATGCATATCACTTCAGCAAAGTGTAGACTTGATCCATGGGGGGTGCATCAGGGCTTAATAATGTTTTATGCATATCACTTCAGCAAAGTGTGGACTCGATCCATACCCATTATCAATTGAGTTCGAAGGGATGGTCACCTTTTGGATTCAAACTCAGGTAATAGGGGGAATATTTTCTCCTCTGCATTTGCGCACTGCACATCAATGACTTTTGTCAGGCGGGACCTAGTGATATTCAGGGCCGCCTCCCTTAGGTGACGGTCTGGATGTATGTTTCTGTAGAAGCGCGTGCACAGGAGAAAACTATCTGTATTTGGGGGTCCATTGACGTCTCTAATGGGGGAAAACTTAGGTCTGGCTCCAGCCCTTGCAGTACTATTGAATTCCAGTTATTTACTGCAGGGAAGGCAGTAGAGAAGATTGGTAAGAAGAGACTGGTCCCTTGTAATAGTAGTTTACTATATTGAACAATGGAAGACATTTAAGAAGATAAGAGAAACAAATAAGAGTGTGGATAGAGTTATGGGCCACAGCATCGTTATACAAAAGAAGAGGCAGATTCTCTGTATATAGACTTCCTTTTTGCATCCGTGATCTGGAGTTAGAAACATCTCTTGTGTGTTTTGTCTTTTTCTTGCTTCTGTCTTTTTATTGTCCAACTGAGAAGAATCCATGTCAGAAAATCTTGAGTGCATTCATGTCTGATTTTATTATGTAATTTTTTGCCCACCTTTTTCATGCAAGGATCCAAATGTGTACTCCATTGATCTTGTTAGTCCCACTGTATTAAAACTGGGTTAAGGGCGAAGTGGCTCGGTTGATTTAACTCAAACTTGGTCCTAACTGAGTCGGTCGGGTCGACTTGGACTCGATTTTTAGTTTTGGGCTTTAGGCTTTTGCTACAAAATTCTTCATTACCAGTTACCACTCCCATCCATGTTTCAAGTGCTTACAGTTCCATCTTTCACAACACTCGTAAAAAGAACCATATTCCATAGCTCGATCTAGGGATGTCAATGGACCGGGGCGGGGGGCATGGTCTCCATCCCCGTACCCGCTTAAAAAATCTTCGTCTATCCCCGGTCCACCCCCGCTAACGGGTATAATTTTCATCCCCATCCCCGTCCGCCGGTAAATTTATAATCCCCGTCCCCGTCCCTGCTTCCCCCGTACCCACCTAAGCCTAAGCCTTTTTTTTTTCTAGCCTTCCCCCAGCTTCCTTGCAACAGGAGATCACACCTGAATCAAGGGTATGAGAAATATTATGACACTTTCAGTACACGAACATCAATAGAGAACTACTCCTATAAAATCATATACATAACAGCGAAATCAAACCAATCATTGCTGCCACGAACACCTGATACATACATTCCTATGAAAAACAATAGCACATAAATCACTAAATGTCATAACACCATAGGTACACTACATATATATATTTATTTATTTAGCGGGTAACGGGGACGGGGCGGGTACGGGGCGGGGGTAAGGGTAAGTCCATCCCCACCTCCATCCCCGCACGGGTTTATACGGGTATCCCCGTATACGTCCACCGTCCAATACGTATAGTCCATCCCCGGTCCAAACGGGGCGGGTTTGGACGAATACCCGTTTTTCCCCGGTCCACTGCCATCCCTAGCTCGATCAGTAATGTCAATGGTCCGGTCGGCCTGTGTGGCTGCAGCTCCTTAGACTGCAGGCGGTCGAGAAAGGTACTGTTAGTTACAGCCATTAGGCGGAGTAGGAGGATGGAGGAGGAGAAAGAATCATATTTGGGGCAGTAGTGATTTTTAAGGTTTTTGAGGACCACAGGGCAACTTGATCCGACTTGACGACTCCGCTGACTCAACTCGAAGGGGGATGAGTCAATCCCTGGTCTGAGTTTTTAGTTTTTAGTCCTTGATCCTCAACACTATACGTCAAAAATTTGTTCCCAGTCCCCTGCATGGGTTTAAGCATTGGGGGGGTAGCTTAGTGTGATTTTGGTTTTGGCAAAATAAACTAGTTCTTAATGGATGTCTGATCCACAATCCCTCCCCTTTTCTTTGGAATCATCGTCTTATATTCCCACTTCATTTTGTTAAGCCAATGGACCCACCCCACATGCAAATGTGTCCCATTTGAAAATGTCCATACCTTCATTATGTACAGATTTGTGGTCGTCCTCTCATTTTCAGGTTTTTCTTACAAACAATTTATTCTTTTTTTTTTTCCTGAAGAATGAAAGGACAGCAAGGGTGCAGATGCATTTGCTGGGTACACTCAACGTCAAGAACTTGTGAGAGTTATGGGACAACAGCAGAAACGTCCATCCTGAGAATCAGAGACACTCACCTGCCAAGCATGTGGAGCAAAAGGAAAAGAAGCTGTGGACGACATGGAATTTTTCTTTTATGCAAGACATGGGACTGTTCTTTCCGTGTCTCCTTATTACTTGAAATGAAGGGCCTACCAATAGCATGGTCCCCTAGATCTTTCATCTCTCTCTCTCTCTCTCTCTTTTATCTGCCTTTTGCTCCTGAAAGGGCCCTTCAAACTGGACAAAGAGAATAATACCCAAAATAATCCAGTGGAAGGATTAGTACAGATGCAAATGGGGGAATCAGATCCTTCCCTTGGTCAGGTAAATGTGGTCCATTGAGTCCATAGGTAGGGACCACGCTTGGTTAATTTAATTTGGGTCTTTTGGATAAATGGGGATTCCTTTCCATCCTACTGGATATAAATGGGTCGGGTCCATTTGGTCCACGCGTGATCTTTTCTGGTTCCATCTACATTAATAGGGATTTAAACAGGTCTTGATTTGGGTCAGGCAAAGAGTGGTCCATTGCCGACTTCTCTTGGGCTGGATCCTTCTGCAGTGAGGTAAATAAGGTCCATTGCCATCCTTGTCATGTCTTTAGAAAAGCAAGGATATGTAAAACTTCTATTGTCTCACAAACTCAACAGTCATGAAAAGAACAAGATATAAAAAGCCATTAAAGGGATCTTCAAATTTATCACATTGTTTAAAACTGTACAAGAAACCCATCAACAGTACCCAACCAAACCACCCTAAGCAACCAACAACCCATGTAAGCTTCTCAATTTTTTTTTTTCTCTGGTAACAAAAGAAAATCATTCAAGGCATTCTTGATAAGGAAAAGAAAATAGAAATTATTCAACTTTGCCTTCCTGGCTTTATGAGAGGTTGTGATGTCTTTCCCCATTCTTCTGGCGAGCTCTTAACCTCCATGAGCAATGCCACCACCTCCTTCATGGTGGGCCGTTCTGCTGGCGATGAGTTCACGCAGAACATTGCAATCCCAAGTGTCTGAAGCGTCTCCTGGACCATTTGGTCAGGTAGACCTTGGAGCTTTGAGTCCAACACGTTAATGGCGGGCTCGAAGCTCCCCATCTTCTTCTTCACCCATTCTACAATGTGAAGTCCATCACCAACTTGCGGCTCAACAGCGCTGCGGCCAGTAAGGATCTGCAGTAGGACAACTCCATAGCTATAGACATCACTCTTCTCCGTTATGTTCATGGTGTATCCATACTCTGCGAGGGGAAATAGTTCCAAACAATAAATTATCAGTGGAACCTCTATTAACACACAATATTTTTAAAAGAAGATACGAATTTGGAATGATGTGAAAGAAAACAACAATATCCTACCATAGTACGTAAATTTTCAAGTAACACCTAATATTCTTTTGGTGTTTTGAGTATCTGTTATCTAAATCGCGAATTTCAAATGGCTGTCTTGTTATGATCCATGTGTAATTGAAATTCACAACCTTGAAACCCCTTCATATTTAACATAGTAATTCCTTCATATCTAACTCAACTTAGAAACTCCTTTGCAAGTTAGAAATTTGTGATAAGTGTGGCACCTCTTTATGTCAGTCTTATCATTTCAAGCCATGCACACATCACGGGTAGGGCATATTCCAAAGAGCTTACCGATCAGACCACTGGAATTATCACTTATCAGTTACCATCAAATGGATGGTTGAAAAGAATACTCTCCTAATTCAAGGGGCAACTATCCACTACCAACTAGATCAGCAAATGAATGACAAAAAAGGGGGCAAGTGTCTGTCGGATGAATCCATTAAATGAAGGATAGATATAAAATCCTAAATCCTAATGCATGACAAGGTTTTCTAGTCAATGTGACTATTTGACTTACACCTAATGTAAATAGGGGGCCACAATTTGAACTGTTTGGAATTTGGATTGAGTATGACTGTGTGTGTGGTGGATATGTGCCGAAGTATGGTCCATCCGGTAATCTTCCAGAGTATCCTCAATGGTCTTGTAAGCTAAAAGCAAGACTCTGATTATGCTAATCTGTGGATCAACAATAAATTTTGTGCTAGATGCAAATCTAGTAATAAGTAGTGCTACAAACAGAAAAGCAATACATCAAGTACCACACGAGGCATAAAAAAAACATGGGACCTAAGGACCATTTGAAAGAACATGTTCAATGTATAATGTATAACCTAATGGCAGCAGCATTAGAAGTCTGTTCTTTCTAAAAGAAACTTTGGAAACCCATGATGATAGGAAGAAACTAAAACCATAGCCATTCAAAACAAATAACTTTTAAATGGAAACCTGCATAGTTTTTGCACAAAACATATAAGAATATACAGAAAAGAAGTGAGAGTGAGGAACCACTTGCCTGGTGCAATGTACCCATAAGAACCTGCAACTCTGGACATAGCATGGTGGAAATTTGGCGAATTCATTAGCTTTGCCAACCCAAAATCTGCCAAATAAGCTTCATACTTGGAATCCAACAGTATGTTATTGCACTTAACATCTCTATGAAGAATTGCTGGCACGCAGTCATGGTGGAGATATGCGAGACCTTGTGCTGATCCAACAGCTATTTTATACCTAGTTTCCCAATCCAAATTCCTGTTCTCCTGAAGCAGCTGTTGCAGATTCCCATTAGAGATGTAATTATAAAGGAGGAGCTTCACACACTTGTTTGAACAGTAACCCAATAGCTTCACAATATTCCTGTGGCGGATATTCCCAAGTATCTGAATCTCAGAAGCAAAAGCATCGAAAGGATCTTCTTCTTTCTTTGATTTCCAAAGCTTCTTCACAGCAATCAATTCCCCATTCGGCATCTCTGCCTTGTAAACGATCCCTGAACATCCCTTCCCAATGACATTTTCGTCTTTCAAACAATCTAAGATACTCTCAATGGTGAGATTTAGTTTCTGGAATGGGATGAAGGTCCAAGGATATGAGAAATCCTCGCCTGACGATGAAGATGAGGCTGATAGTCTCTCAGCCATTGACTTCCTATTTCTGTTGATCAAAATCCAAGAAGCAGAGAGTGCCAATGCCACAGAGCCCAAAATAACACAGATCAAAGCTACAGTCTTTGAGGATCTTAGACCAGTTCTCCGAATTAGAGATGAAGAACATGTAGAACCATCAAATGATTGGCACAAATTTGGGTTCTCAAGATATGAATTTGCCGATAGAGTTCTAAAAAATGGAGTCACAGGTATTGGCCCAGAGAAATTATTGGATGAAATATTCAGAGAAGTTAGACTAGTTAACTTCCCCAAGACGTTGATTTCTCCATACAAAAAATTATGTGAAAGATCAAGTGACTGTAACTGTGTCAAACCTGTCATTGATTCAGGAATTTCACCTGTAAACCCATTTGAGCTCAAATCCAAACTAATTGTCAAGCTAGTTATGTAACCAATCTCAGGAGGAAGAGGCCCAGACATGCTGTTGGAGCTCAGATCAAGCAGTGTCAGTTTCTGCAAGTTCTTTATGGATTCCGGTATCGACCCAGTTAGGAGATTGTTGTTGAGGATGAGCTTGTCCAAATAACTGAAGTTGCCAAAGCTCGAGGGAATTTCACCTGAAAAGCTGTTGTGGCTGAGGTCAAGTTGTTCTAAATTTATGAGTTCACCCAACCGTGGCGGGATTTCGCCTGTAATGTGATTGTTGTGCACATCCAACAGTTCCAAAACTGTGATGTTTGCAAGCTCAACAGGCAGGGTCTCAGAGAAGTGGTTTGTGTACAGATCCAAGAAAACAAGATTCTGCAACTGCCCAATCTCTTTAGGAATCTGACCAGAGAGCTGATTCTCTCCAAGCCTCAATCTAACCAGAGACTGGCAAATTGAAACATTCGAAGGCAGTGCACCTGACAGGGCATTCCCCAAGAGCAAGAGCTTGCTCAGCTTCTTCAAACTAAACAACTCTTCCGGGATTGACCCAGTAAGTTTGTTCTTGGAAAGATCAAGGGCATAGAGCTCAGTGCAATTCCCAAAAGAGGCAGGTATTGTGCCAGATATGGAATTACCCCACAAGAAAAAACTCTGCAAGAATTTCAAATCACCTATCTGCCAAGGAATAGAACCAGATAGCAGATTCTTATCTAGCTGGAGAGCAGTCAAACTAGTGCAGTTACTCAACTGCCAAGGAATTGGACCCGTCAGCAAATTGTCCGAAAGATGAAGCTGCTCCAACACTGCTAATCTTCCCAGCTCACTTGGGATTTCACCAGAAATCCTATTTGCAGAGATGTCGAGCACAACCATCGATGAACAGTTGGAGAGCTCAATAGGGATGCCTCCCTCAATAGAATTACCCCACAGAAACAAGCTTGTTAGCTTCTGCAACCTACCCAATTCGGGTGGGACCAAGCCAGTGATCTTGTTCAAGTGCAAGTACAAATTCCGCAGCTCAGAGCACAGACCCAGTTCGGGAGGGATTGAGCCAGAGATCTCGGTGTCATAGAGAGCCAATGTCTGGAGATTGATCAGATTACCAAATGTAGGTGGAATTGGGCCGGAGAGGCCGGTGGCTGCAGCGCCAAAAGTGGTGAGATTGATGAGTAGGCCAAATTGGTATGGGATCCTTCCTGTTAGAAAGGGGTTCCCACCAATCCTTAGCTGTTGGAGGGAGACCAAGGAACCAAATTGGGAGGGTATGGAGCCATTAAGGAGATTGTCTTGGAGACAGAGGACTTGAAGAGATGAAAGGTTGGCAAGCTGAGCAGGTATTTGGCCAGAAAGGTGGTTGGAGTTAAGGAAGAGGAATTCAAGGGAGGATAGAGCGCCTAGCTGAGGAGGAATTGGGCCTCTGAGGTTATTGGAGGAAAGGTCGAGGAGGCGAAGATTGGATAGCAGGCCAAATGATGGAGGGATGGTACCAGAGACATTGGAGGAGGAAAGGTTGAGTAGCTGGAGAGATGAGAGGGAGGAAAGCTGTGGGGGTAAAGAGGTGATGTTGAGGAAAATGTTGGGGAGGGAGAGTGATATGACTCTGTTCTGTGGGGAGCAAGTGATGCCTTGCCATGAGCATGGTGTGGGGTGGGAAGGGTTCCATGTGGGGAGTATGGAGGATGGCGATGCTATGTTGGCCGCTGCAATGAGGGAGAGGAGGGCTTGGCCGTCTGGGGAGAGAGAGGAGATGAAAGAGGTTGTGAAGGACAAGAAGAAGAACGATAAGAAGGAGAGAGAGCTAGGAAAGGTATGAGATTTCTGATCTATCTTCATCTGGGCACGCTCTTTCCTTCTATATGGACTATCTGTATTGTTTTGAACTTTGAAGTGGCTATGGATGTGTGAAATGGGGAAACAGGAGGATAGTCAAAACTCACTCCATGTGAGGGAGATATGGGTTTGTGGGGTTGAAGATGACATGCTTAAGGTTCACACAACATAAAGAGTTTTACAGATGCAAGTATGCATGCATGTGAAATAAAAAGACAAGGTTTTGAGTGTCCAACAACTTCACACCACGAGCAGCTTTTGTGGGCTTCTTTGGAAGGAAGTTGTGAAGATTCAAGAATATGAAGATACAAGTTGCGGTTGCACCCAAATGGGTTCTGGGGCCTTCGAGCTATGTTGTGGTGAATATAGTTTTAACTTTCACAAAATCCCCTATTTTGGAGTTTGCTATCTGTTTTATGATGTGTGGTGGCTAGTATTGAAGAAATGCAGTGAAGGTGAGAAGACTAGTGAAGATGATGGGATCTGTGAGAAATAGAAATGGAGATTTTGAGACAGATATGTATGTAGACAGAGAGATAGATAGATAGATAGAGAGTTATAAACTTCACCTGGCCATGAAATGGAAGAGGAAGGGGAGGAGTGCTGCAGATGGTGCTTGTTGGCTGTAGATGCTCATCTTCTCATATATCTGTGACTGTGTGTGATGAAAACCTGGAGGTGAAGGTGAAGGCATCACAAGGCTGTTGCTTTTTTATCCCAAAATGACAAGAGTGTCATCTGTAGTTATTTTTTTGGTAAACCTTTGAAGTTTGAAATTATGAATTTTGTGATGGTGGTGGAGGGGCCTGGATTTTTTCAGCACTTGCTTGATGGAAGGTGGGCCTCACCATAAAATGGAATACACAAGGTATGATGGGAGACTGGTTAGACTCAATCCGCCCCACGGAATATATGGGTGCCTGTCCAGTTTTTTTAAATGCAAGACATCAACTTTACAGGACATTTCTGTATTTTATTTTGAGTCAATGAAGAACTAACTCACTCTTCACACAAAAAAAAAAAAAAAAAAAAAAAAACTTTACAGGACATTTCCTTTCAATGTCTGAAATAAACATTAGCAAAAGGAACATTACATAGCCTTTCACAATATTCGTAAAAGCGACTTATGAAGCTGATTCTTGATAGTTGGATAATTCATTTTCTTAATTCTATGGGTTAACGGTTCTCATTAATATGGCGCGTGTCCTTAGTTATTCTTGATTCCACCTCTATGCACAATTACAACAAAAATGGATGTGCATGATTATATGATGGGTTCCTTCTTTGTAATATGTACTATAAAATGAAAATTTATATCTCCCTTTGATTAATGAAGCGATTTTTTTTTTTTACTAATATCCATTTGATTAATACGCATAAGATTGTCTTGATCATATGCTCAATTTTATGATAGGCGGACTCTTTTTAATATAAAACGTGAGCGCACAGGGTTAGAGGGTGTTCATTTTAAGTGATTTGGATTATCATAGTGGGCTCCACTATAGAGCTCTACTGCTCCCACTCACAAGAAACCTACTGGATGGAGGGCCACCATCACCTTATAAGTCCTCTCTTGAATGTCATGATTATGTTTGAAAAACCAAAAGCTTGCCTTGAAAGGTCACCCCGTCAACAGCAAGTCAAACCCTGAGACCCACCACGCCTAATCCAAGATTCCTCAAGGTTGGCCTGGGTGTATTTCAACCCATCTAGGAGAACTATTGTCAGTGTTGGGTCCTAGAATCAACTTTAGTGTAGACTCATAAGGAGAGATGGACTCGTCCCTTAATTGTAGCTCAGCTGGTCAGGAATATTATATAGATGTGCGAGCTCGAATTACCAATGCACATAAATGGGGGATTCGAGTTGGGGTTTCAATTGGGTTATAACTAGTTTTGCAAGTTGATTTGGCCCATTTTCTGAAGTTCTAAAACAATGAGTGCACCCTAAAGGCCACTTTGGTTAGAGGGCCTTACCTTACCCACACAAATAAGATTTAGATAGCCATAAGGTCATGACAAATATAACCCATGAGTTACATTTGACAGTTGAATGCCTATCAAATTTTTTTTTTCATTTGACAGTAGAATAGGTTGAAAGAAAGGTTAATTTGAGGCCAAGATGGGTAAGATTCCGGCACTGACGAGGCAGGTGAGTTTGGATGCCTTGGGAAAGGAAAGATTTTTGATGATATGGGAGTGAGGCAGAGTGTGGGAGATTGTGAAAGTAAAAGGGTTGGAGTAAGCAACCACTTCAATGTTTTTTTCCTGTGTATGTGTATTGAATTGCAACATGGTTTTGCGTATAAACTACAAAGAAAGGGGTGAGGGCAGCGTGGAAATAGAGGCAGGTTTGAGAGGCCTAAGGTAAGCTTTTAGTATATTTATTAGGGATGGGCAGATTAAGTTAATGGTGGGGATTGCATTTCCGAGGAAGAAATTGTGGGAGCGTTTTGGGAGGTGGGAAGGGTAAAAAAAATAAAAAAACAGTGGGTTGCCCAAGGCCAAGAGAGAGAAAATGCTAAAGGCCAGGGCTCAGATGACTAGGGTTTTGGTTGGGCTCCTTGGCGTTGGAGGTCTTACTAGGGTTTTAGGTTTTGTCACTACTCGCAGGATTTTTAATTTTTTTAGGTCTTAGTTTCAGGATATGTTCGATTCGAGAAGTTGGGTCCACTTGGGTCAATCCAAAGGTGGATAATGGTTGGACCATTCTCACTATTGGGTTCAATAAAAATTTATTAGATGATCAATTGTGATCAAATACTCCTATCTTCCTAACTTCTTTTTTGGAAGGACTTTAATATCCCTTGCCAATGGAACACTGAGTTTAACCAAATAGTATTTGTTTTTTTGCTGGAATTTAAGGAATTTTTATACGGAGAGTTTTTAAATTCTCGAGCTGTGGAATTTCTGAAACCTCTTTTATACTTGAGCATCTAAAACTTTTAGTAAAAAAAACAAAATGGTTAGAATTCCATAAAACCCAAAGGTCTTTTGAGACATTTTAGGTGACTGAAATTTTGTTATTGGTGAAAAAACATTACATTTGCAAATTTCATAGGACAATCTATTTCATCATGCCCAAGAATTTCCAACACACCAAATTTTTGTTAGAAATTCCACGTAAAGAAAAGGCCCAACCCAACAGCTTGATCCTCCGACTGAGATCAAACTTGGGATGTATCCAATATGTGGAGTTCTAAGTAGGTCCTAGTAAGGGTGTTTGACTCGAGGAAGACCCTAACATTTTGGCTAAAATATTTATACTCATTAGAGAAAAAATTAATTGATAATCCTCTTAAAGAATCAATTAGGAAATCTTAAAATAGTCCACATCAATCCAGTCTGTTCAATATCAAAACCCCATCGGTCTGGAGTGTTGGGAAGATGACCTTGGTGCATTTACTTTGGAGATATGGAGGGCCAAATATTTCTGTAGGTATTTGGGTTTTAAGCAAGTGTTTGGAGCCATGAAATTGCAAGGGACTTTGCAATTTTGAATACTTTTCTTCATAGTATCATGATGGCTTTAAACCAACCAAAACCTTTTTTTTTTTTTGCTAACAAAGAGTTTTCAATCTTTTGGACTGAACTATTTTCTCCGGAACCAACTAAAACCTGACGATATACATTATGACTAGACAATCCAACTCGAACTTGACCCGTTAATTACGAGTTATGATTGTACCTTTTGAAGTTTTATTTGAGTTTAGGGTTGACATTTTAACCTGATTAATAAATGAGTGTGGTTAATTCAGGACCTCAGGTTGAACCTTTATACATTGCCCTGGCTTAACTGGCCCAACCCATTGCCACTCCTACATGCATGCAAGTCTCATTCAAAACTTCCAAAGCTTAATTAAGGGGTGGCTAATACTAGTTACACAGTGGAATTCATTCGGGTGCTAATTTGCTGACTGTTAGATAGTATGAGAATTTTAACCACTGGAAATGATGGGCCATCATATGGATGGGCAACAGCCCACAAAACAAAGTGATCAGGCTATATTAGCCATTTGATTGATGTTTGCCAAATAGATCAGTTGAGTACAGAATGAGAAATAGCCATTAGCTCAATCCCGGAGTGGTTTAAAGGCAGTTAATTCACACTCAACAAACAGGCAGCAGATGGTTGCCAACATTCTAACAACTGCAGATTTTAGACCATGGCCCACCAGGTCGATGATCATGATCATCAACAAACATCTCAGAACAGAGATTTCCATTTTTAAGTCCTGAAGGGAAGACAAAGTGGCTGCCTCTTGGAGAATAATGCCAGTTTTCATAAGCATTTATATATGAGGATCGAGTACATGTCAGGTGCAGAATCTGAAATATCTTGATGTCCCGTTAAATAACTTAAATGTTCTAAGAGAATACAATTGCTACAGTGATTAATATTTTAAGGATTATTTTTTCTTTTATACAAATCAAAATGACTTGTATTTTTTTACCTCACTGGTAAGTGGCAGTAGTACTTACCTGAACACAGTACGCCACCTCTTTCCACTTGTGTGGGCTTTCTTCTTTTTTGTACGGGATCCTTTCCCACTTGTGTGGTAGTTCTCACCGGGCTGCCTGAGGCTCAAACTCTGAGTACGTAACTTCTTTCCACTTGTGTGAGCTTTCTTCCTGCTTGTGCGGGCTCCTTCCTGCTTGTGTGAGCCTTCTTCCTGCTTGTGTGGGCTGTCTTCCCGTGCGTGTGCAGGTGGGCTCCATGTAAATGTTTTCATTAAAGGGAATAAAAAAAATGAGATAAGGAGGAGTTCATGTGCTTCTTTTATATGTAGGAAATTTAAAATAGTAATAAGAGATGAAAATCCATAATTCTAGCGAAAGAGAGTTTAGTGAGGGCTAGTGGAATAACATCGAACCTTATTTTTTTTATGAATAGGAATCATACGAGGATTTCTCCCACAACGAGTAAGTCATCGCGGGCAGCCCTTGCTCGATTGTAGGGATGTTTAGGGCCGGGCTGGGCCAGGCTAAGGCAAATCCAAGCCCAGACCGGCTTTAGAAATAGTGGCCCTTGCTCGACCCAAGCCCGACACTGGACATAAAAGTTAGGCTCGAGCCCTCCCATTTAATCAATCGGGTCGGGCTGAATCAGGCTTTTCATAACTTTTTGTTGGAATTAGAGCACTAATTAAATTAAATTACATACATTTTTTACACAAGCCGGGCCAAGCCAGGTTATGGGCTTTCTATCACTTAATCCAAGCCCGGACCAAACCGGGCTAGGCCCTCCGAGTATAGGGCAATAGCCCTGCATGCATGACAGACTGCCCTCAGTGACATGCCAAACCGTGATTGGTCCACTTATGGTCATTATGGTCATTATGGTCTTTTATATGAATACTGAAATTATGGGGCCATGTGCTTATCTTCCTAAAAATATCTGAATAAGGATCTGAATTAATTCGGCTATCTTCCTAAAACTAAGGATTGAAATTCTTTCAACGGTTGTGATTTGATGGCCATCGTAACAAATGATTCCGATGAAAGTAAGGCCCAACGAAAGATTGATCAAAAGAGTATATTTAGAGTACATCATTAGTAGAATTATATGTTGGGCCCACTCCAATTAAAGAGCATATCATGAGATCTTATTTAGAGGTGTCTGTTTATCTTTACCATGGTGCCATTTGAGACTCATTAGATGTCAATCTCACTTCAAGATCTTTTTCAAGTTCGTTTCAATTATTTATATATATATATAAAATAGATATGTGGAAATTGTAAAATATATTAAATTATTAACAATAACATGAATAGTATAATGTAATTGATTTCACAAAATAAATAATGCAGTAAGTTATTTCTAGATGGGTGAGATTTGAAAATCTGTCCAATTTCATTTTTCAAAAATACTAGATATTTGGGGGTTTTAATATAAAAAACTATATTTAATCAATCTATAGGTGGGCTCATTTCCTATAAAAGTTAAGATTGGTTAGTACCTATTTACTATTAGAGTAAACTTTGGCTAAGATCTTATTTAGAGTAAAATTTGGCTAGTGATGTGTTTCCTATTATAGTGAAAATTGGCTATATCTATTTCCCATTAAAGTGAGATTTTGGCTAGCCCCATATATGTGAGTGTAACATTAAATTCGTACTTTTAATAGGTGGGCCACTGTGGGACCCACCAATTTCCAATGGGTCCATGTGTTGGACTAAATTATATCAATTAATGATAATATCTTTCTTTTTTTACCTCCTATTTTTTTAGTAATAGAACCTATTTACCGTATTGAGTGGCTCGGATTTTAATTTGTGGCCCACTATAAAGTTCCACTCCTTCCTAGAGACTCACCGGATCCAGATGTAGGGCCCATGTAAGCCCTGCGTATGAATAAAGAAAATAAGACAAGGGGGATTCGAACCTAATTGCCTTCTGACTGTCAACGAAATATAAAGAGAGAAAAGGGGTTGAGGTATGAAGGATAATGAGTTTCTGTTGGTGATTTTTAGGTAACTTTCTTTCATCTGATTTAAACTCTTTTAAACTTCAAAATTGCCTAAATTTTTTAATGACGTGGTGGACTGTTATTGGTCCACTCATACTAGACTCAATGGTAATTAATTAGATGGGCCCACATAGTTATAAATTACTAAATGAAAGATGGTTAGATAGTTTGGTTTCCAATATCCTTATATTCAGGGAGAATAAGATGAGATCATATGTATTAAATACGAAGAAAGAGATTCTCAAAGATTTGGTTTACATCATGGGGCCTATTTTGATACATGTCGTTTATGAGAACAGGGGCTAGGGCAGATGGAAATATCTCCATGCAGACAAGGAGCCAAAATAAAATAAAAAAAGCCCCACCAAATTATCTTAACCCGTAATTTAATATCAGCCTATAATATTTAATGGTGTCTTAACCGTATGGTTTTTTTTTTTTTCCTCTGCATTATGTTAGATGGAGTGTTGGATTACTAATTCAAGTTGGAGTATACTTTTAAGGGAGGCAAGGGTTAAAGGGAAATTCAGGCATTGCCTTTAATGTTGTTGAGATAAATGTCTTGTATTATAATTCTTTTCTAAGAGGTATGATAATCCAAGGGTAGTAAGGAGTTCATGTACTGGTGTAACCATAAGTTTAGAAATGGTGAAAGTTTTGCTCTCCTTTTCTATGGCCGTAAGCACATTGAGGAGCAGGCAAGTACCTGCCATGAATGGTTCCATTGTACAACAAAGTTTAACTCTAAAATGGATGTGAAATCTTCTATGACAGAGAAATGCTTTGCAAACTATAAGCAAAAGAGGCAGCTATCTTTTTAACTGACCGGGATCAATTCCAGGCATGTGTGCGCTAGTGGGTCATACCAGCCTGACCTGACCAAGGCTACATTTATGCCTTTGAATTTGATTTTGGTACTCATGTCAGACCTGGATCTAAAATTTGAACCTGTTTAATATTTGGGCCGGGCTTCCCACTATTTCATCTTTTGGTTCCTCTTAAATCTTCATTCCTCACCTTCCTCTTTGTAGAGAGTGTATGCCATTGGTTTCAACTTTCAACCCTTCCATGAAAAAAAGAAAAACACCCTTGGACGCTTGTGTATTCTTCGTCACTCAACTTATAAACTTCCTTCTTTTTTTTTTTGTCCTTCTGATTTAATTATGATGTTTGAATACTTTTAGAGCTCTCATATAAGAATTACGTAGTACTCACGAGTTAGGCACATGGTCAGATTATTTATTAGAATTTATAATATTTTATGCAAGTGTATCATTTGGTGAGCCATTTGATTTGATTAAAACAACCAAATCCTTGGGGAAAGTTTTTTTTTATTTCCACAAAGTTTGAAATATCTTGTGTATAAACTGAGAATCCGCTTCAAGAGACTACCTTCTCCATCGAGTGATTATATCCGTGAGGCTGATTACATGAGCAAAGCTGATCATGATGATCGTATTAGTGGCGCCTTAGCCTTGATGATCCTGATGCGGCTGAGTGTTGTGATAAAGCTCAACAATTTATGAAGAATAAAATGGAGGAGACTGGAGATTGATATAGTGATGAATGATGATGACAACAGGCTATAAAATAGTTGGAAGGTGCTCATTGTCACAACTCTACAGTTGCAGGTTCGAGTAAAATACAGCCAACTAAAAAAAAGAATTTAATTTGGTGATATGTGGTTATTTGTAAAGAGTTCGGATAATGGTTGTCATGTAAGACCTAGGGAGGATAAACAGTGAAAAAGATAGTGAAAGGTCAAGGACAAAGTAACCTCCTTAAAACTTCCAAAGCCCGATTAGAGAGCTAGCAATCATAGAAGGGCATATTGAGCAGTTATAAATTTTGGTGCCTAGTCTTTCAGAGCCCTCCTGAGGCCTAGTCTTGCCTTTGGTTCTTCGTTCTTCATATCCAATTTTGGTGCAGCGATAAATTACCAGTTACCATTAAAAAACATGATTAAAATTCAAATTGCATATAGAACAATAACAACAACAACAACAACATACCTTTCACGGCCTTATAGCAAAGATGAAGCATCAATGCATGATTGCTTGCTGCAACTTTGCCCAGGAAAGAAAGAAAAAAAAGGCAGACTTGCATGGAAATTGTCATTGTTAGAATGTAATTAAATCCTTTCCAAATTACGCTGGTAAATCCTTCATGCTCCAATTAATAGTTATGTGGAAACCAATCAATTGGAAAAAAAAATAGATGGAGAAGAAAAAGAATAATTATGAGAATATACAGTACAAGAAGCTTCTTTCCTTATGGTTCATTTGGTTAATTACCTCGTTCAAATTTAAACCACTTCCAGTTTGAATACAATCTAGATTCATCATCGAAAGGAAGCGTTTCAGCTGGAAAGGGATCAAGTTTACGAGTGGCAAAAACGACCGGTAGCTTTCGCCTATACCTTTTTGCCATCTCCTCTGCCTCACTAAAAACTTTCTGCTAGTGAAAAGAAAAGGCAATCATCTCATCAAAAATCAAGTTTTCAAATGAAGAAAGTTCTGAGAAAACAAGAAAAGCGTTATGTGAACGGGAGAGCTAACCTCTTTATTTGATAGAAACAAACCAGGCTCGCTTTCAAGGTCAGCGATGCTGTTAAGAAAGAAATCGGATGACTTAGATCAATTGGCACATTCAAAGTAAAACTATGAACCAATAATAGAAAATTTTGACCACAATGTCAGATATATCTAAGTTCTAATCTATCATTCATCTCCATACACATGTATGGAGCTCCCAATTGAAGGATCTATGCCCGTTGCATTCTATTCATTGGTTGGACTCTTTCCAAGAATTAGCTAGTATAATGTGACACTTCTGAGGTATGCCCCATCCCAGGTAAACCATAGCAGATGCCAAGTCCACATATCATATGCCAAGTCCACATATCATAGATGTGGATAGAATGCTTCATATCTTAGACATATCTACACCACTGGTTATTCCAAAAAAAGAGCAAGAATTTTGGGTCCAGAAAATGCCAAAGCTATTGAACAACATGAAAGAAAAATTCATAAGAAATGCCAAACCGCGCGTGTGCATGTGTCCAGGGAATAGGAAGCATAAATGAACTTAGAAGACTGTAAACAAACAAAATGCATTTAAGAATAAAGAGCATGCACTCCCCAAACAACAAGAAGCTTCTATTGAAGGTGATACTCCCAACAGACTTGGCACTTTGCAGCTAGCACACTTAATAGACATTTAAGAATGCCTCGAGGGAATAGGAAGTACAAATGAACTTAGAAGATTTAGAACCACAAAGTGGTCTGGTGTTTAGAATTTTCCACCAAAACAAACAAAATACATTTAAGAATAAAGAGCATGCACTCCCCTAACAACAAGAAGCTTCTATCGAAGGTGATACTCCCAAGAGACTTAGCACTTTGCAGCTAGCACACTTAATAGACATTAAAGAATGCCTCCAGGGAATAGGAAGCACAAATGAACTTAGAAGATTTACAACCACAAAGTGGTCTGGTGTTTAGAATTTTCCACCAAAACAAACAAAATGCATTTAAGAATAAAGAGCATGCACTTCCCTAACAACAAGAAGCTTCTATCGAAGGTGATACTCCCGGACTGACTTAGCACTTCACAGCTAGTACACTTAATAGACATTTAAGAATGTCAATGCCACCCACAGTAAAGATAACTTGTCTTCTTCTCCCTTAGTCGATGGACAATACATAAACCATGTTTTTATTTAAGAGGCTACAAGACTCTGACAGCAGATAGAACTGGACACAACATAACATGGTTTGGGAGTTAATGCATTGATAATAATCATATGATGGAATCTATTCTTCCAATCAGTGTAGGACATCGCATCTGGCAAAGGGGAGTCATCAAATAAGACGATGAAGTGCTTGCAACCATCATTGCCCCATATGATGCCAGCAAAAGGCAACACAAGGCAGAAAATGAATGAGCATAAATCCAGCCATGTAAGGATCGATTTTCTTTTTGTTTCTTTTCTTTTTCCCCTTTCTTTGTAAAGAGACAATGATGTGACAATTTACCAGCAGCTATCATCCTTTGTGAATCAGCCAAAGGAGATTCAGCAATGGCGCTTGAACCATTTGTCTACCCCATTGCAGAAGATGATAAATCAGCCTAAAGTAACACACATAAAAAGGTAAAACCTTCATGCTTGAACCCAAAATATATTTCTCAGTTTTCCAAAAAAGAACTTGAATTATCATCCCAAAAAATCTGCATGTTTCACCACTATCACCAACTGTGCATCCGACCATTAATTCCTTTCCATAGAGCGTGTTGAAGAAAATTATGTCATTTTACCATAGGATTTTAGGGTTTTGCATTAACAAAGAAATATATAGCCAACTAAATGTTCTCGAATTGAGTAGGTTCTCAGTTGAGTTTGATGTATATTTAAGGATTAGAGACCTTTGAATTCAGGTGCTATTCTAAAACTGTCAAGAGGATATAAATCAATCCTTTTATGTTGCTACACGGTTAGCATTCTATAAATACTGAGGAGAGGTGCCATCAGCTTTTGACAATTAGAATTCCATTTTATGTTTATCAAGGAAAGCCATTGCAGAAGACTACTTCTCATTGATGCCACATGTGTTACTCTAAGGAGTACCTTCAATTTTTCAGATAGAGATTGCGCTAAAAAGTTGTGAAAGGGGCAATCAGCAGTTCCAAAAAAAATTGCTATCTCAACCTACTAAACACAACTCAATCCTGGGCACATCAAGGTATTTGGAAGATCCGGAATTCCAGATACCATAGGTTTCACGTGTTAATTACTAATAGGACTTTGTTCAGGATTTATCAAGTGGACCAGTTATACCCATAATTTGGAACTGACTGGGCCAGACCCATAAAATTCACGGTCATAGTAACTTATTACAATTGTCATGAGTTTCTCATGAGAGTTTACATTTCAATGACTTTTAAGTGACAACAACAGCTTCTAAAATGTAATATCTCAAAAGAACAACATATTCAAATTTATGCAAGCATTCACATATAATATAGGAAGACGGGGAAAAATTCCAGCAAATAATTCCATGGTCACCTGAGTGATATTTTATCAGGAAACATTGATTTCACCACTAAAACTTTCACCTTCTCATCCACTGCTAGCAAGTCACCGACAGAACTCACTCGGGAACGGGTAATGTTTGATATATGCAACAATCCACTGCAAAATATTTGATTAAGCTTTAGGACATGCAAATGAACATTCTAAGAAAGACAAACAAGAAAAAGGAAACCCAACTTATCTTCATTTACTGGTCCAAAATAAAACCAATCTTGATGTTCAATGATGAAAAAAACAAAGTGCAACTAGATCACTTCAAAGATGCATGTTAGATTGAAGAAACTTTTGTTTTCTTTTAACAAAAAAAAAAACCCGTTTTATACTTATCCGCAGGGAATCTTAAGTTCTATTTAGATGATTTATGGAATCAAAATACAGAACAAATAAACTTATTATGGAGAGCACTCGGCTAATGCTATATCTTGGGTGAAATCGCTCAGGGGCCATGGAAAATGTAATTCCTTTTCAACGAAATTCGTCATCGTATTTCTGACATGAAGGTCATATTTCAGCACACTAGTAGATCTGCAAATGGGATGGCAGACTGTTTAGCTAAGCAAGAAGTAGATAGATCTTATAATTTGAGTGCCTCTAATTTGTAGTTTGTGGCTGGAACATTTCTCTTGTACCGGTAGTACTTTGAAAGTTGTTCTTCTGGTTGTTTTAGCTGAGTTGTAATTGTCTCTCTCTTTAATAAAATTCCTATGTTACCGATTAAAAAAAAAAAAAAAGAACACACAAACGTAATAAAAATTAACAAAATTAATGAAGGTCATAAAATAAAGTTATGAACAAATGCCATCCTCATTGGCAATCATGGCGAGTGTTGGAATCTGAATAGGTTTTTAGACCCGTGGTTGATGACAGAAGACTTCCCAAAAGATTCGTGTTTGTTCTCATGCAGGAACTTGCAATTAACCTTATTGAATCTGAATACAAATGGAAGATCAAGAATGCTACAGAAAATGGGAAACCAGTCACTCTTTCATGAGTTTAATATCAGTTTAAAATGCACCCAAACTGCTTTATCTGACACCATGGTACATACAGAATCATAGCTAACCAGCAGAACGATAAGGATAAAGCTCAACTTTCCATAGAAAACATGTGCTTTACTCACCTTCTATTAGTTTCACCTATTCTCACTTGCGCTCCGAATGGGAAAATTTTGCAAACAGTCCCTTCTAGCAGTGTCCCTTCTTGAAGGTGTAACATTTCCTGCAGTATTAAACACAGAACCAAATGTTTTTTTGGAATGGTACGGAATTAATTGCATATTTGAAGATATGAAAAAAATGGACAGTAGAAACAATATAGACAAACCAAAAAGGTGATTATAAAAGAAAATTAAAAAAAAAAAAAAAAAGTGTTGATGGACACAGTTAGTTTCCTGCAGTCATGCTTTGAAAGCATTTTGTTTTGAGGTTTCAAAATTCAGTTTGGGCTTGTAAAGTGTGCGTGCCCCGGTCACCTTTGAGTCGAGTACTGACTCTCCCCTGGAGTCCAATAACCTTTATAAAAATTGAACATAAAGCAAGAAATATAATAGATAGAAAATTATGTTCTATGAACCCAGAATTTTAAGACTTGGTATGAGTTTATGTTTCACTCAGTAGGATGAATCCAACCTTTAAATGCTTAGATCTTCTAAAAATGTGAGTCCAATCTTCCAAAGTCAATGCAAAATGACACTATAAGAGCCTCCCTGATGTAGAACCCTAGGGTTAGGGTTTGCATGAAAAGTGTCAAAGCATGATAAAGGTCTCCACAGAGACTATACACGAGGATGCACCTCAATAATATTTATCATCAACTCTGAATTATCATCAACTTTGAATTCTACTCTCCATGGTGCCATATAAATAAAAAAAGAAAACCTAATGGCTAAGACTCATAATCAAACTAGGAAAGTTAAGAAAATTAGCTTATATCCGAAATACGACTCATTAAACAAAATTAGATAGCCACTTAACAATTAATTAGGGAAATAATAAACTGTCTTGGGCCCTACATGTGGGCCGCAGGTCTATCCTGCATCAGTTCTCCCCGGGTTGAAGAGAACTCAACCTCAAGTTCTGTATAAGTCCTCCTAGATAGAAGATCCATCGGATGAACCTTAGATCTGCCGGTTGAAATTCAACTTTGACCATCCATTGTTCATCCCCAAAGATAAAGTCAATGTGAGGGACTTCAACGGATAGTTTTTTTCTTCTTTTGAACTCACTACAATAATTGATTTATTCTCCGATGATCCAATTGGCATTTCTGAAAGTGGCATTGCAATCAGATCCATCATATATTAAATTTCCTCGCCAACCATATCCAACTCTTGAATGTTCGCTTCCGCTTCCTTTGTTGCTTGCATCTTTTGATGATCATCGTCCATAGAATGAGATTTGCCCCTTGTCTTCTAATTTTTACTGAAGTTTCATCCATCGTAGGAATTCTACATGTTGTTTCATCTAAATTTGCAGTGACATCCTTCTTTCATTGATCTTGTTGCTCAAAGTTGTCTTTGATGTCTCTTGTCATTGCTTGTAGCTGTTTTGGTGCAATCATGACTTTTGCTTCTTCCCTATGATCGTTTTTTTTTTTTTTTGGTTTTTCAAATAAAGGTGATGATGCAGGCGGAGATACTATTGCTGATTGCAATGGAACGAACTCAACATGTCATCCTTTCAACATGAAGGAATAAGTGTTCTTTTCTTTATCATTGTGCAGAAGAATATGAATGACATTCATTTGGATCACATATCACTAATATTGTCTTTATAAGCCATAACGACCAATCTTAAAAGATACCAAACATATATGAGTCATAGAAATAACAGAATCATTAACATATGTAACTTTGTACGGGTTCGGGAGCTTCTCAATTGACCAATGAAGCGCTACCACAATCAATAACCGGATCATTTACCTTGCCTTCGCACTTTACATATGTTCAGAATATCTTAGTTTGTCTCCATACTTCTTCTTGAATGCTCATGTTGATTTGGATGCAAGGATATAAACAATATTTTTTTTAAGGAATGGACTGACCTGATGCGTAGATTGCGTCACCACGAGCACGTATGTGAAAACGGATCTGAAATCTGACCTTAGATGACTCCGATATTGATGAAATACTTTTCAACCGTCGAGCTGGACAAATCTGGCCCCTTTGACCGAGATCTGCTGCCAGCGTTGCAACTTGATACTACACTGAGATTGACTGACCCTCACTCGAATAGTTACCCTACCACGATCAAGCCCAGATGCTGCATATAGATGGAGACACACGAAGGCCCTCGACGCATGTCCCTGGAAGAGCTAATTTCTACCAGAACAAAGAGTTTTCCTTCATTTTTCTCCTTTCTGCAAACAGAGTTCCAGATCCCTCTCTTTCCAGATCTAGTAATGGCCCACCTAATACCGATCTCCACCTGCCGACCTACCGCTCCTCTACATTGACACAACAATTAGTTCACTCTGATAAGTACAAAATCAAATCTCAGCCCTTGAGATCTCCTTCTTCTTCTGAACAAACGGAACAAGACCGATCCTTGAACCTTTTGCACAGTGACCAAGACGAGATAGAACCATTGTCTCTTTTCTACCGCTTTTCTTCTCCAAGTCTGAATCCTCAAATAAGAGAGGAGTTGGCCCTCTGTTAGCCGAGCAGGATTGCTACTAGCAATGGTGGCGTTGGCGACGGCGGCTACATGCGGAGATTCAATGTGACCCGAACTCGGGTGCCAGGTAGGCACCTCCTATTGATATTCCAGCTTTTCTTCTCCATCTCTCCTTTCTTCTTTTGCTTCAATCTTCGTTCTCCTATATTTATTTAGAGGATTTTACCAAAAAAAAAACTACATTAGGTGACCGGTGGACCGAAAAGATGGATTTAATTGACCTTGCACCAAATCAGTCATTTTGCCCTAAAACATGTTTTTTCTTTAGCACTTTTTACTAGCATCCCTATCGACCTTTGTTTTATAACGTTAATGGTCCCTAGGGACCCTGCGGTGTACACTTATAAATGAACGCAACTCATCCTCATTCCAAGTTCTTGGTGAAAAAACAATGACACTCGACTTGCTTCCCCACCATAGGTCATTCTCACCTCTTGAAGACCCTAAGGTCATTCGTTCAAGCACAGTACAATTTCAAATCCAAGCAAAAATGGGGGATGGAAAGGATCTAGCCAGTCCAGGGAAGCTCCAAATGCAGTTTGAAACTAAAAAGAGCTTGTCGGGGTGGTAATCCTTTTGTTCAATGTTCTTAATAACCAAACATCATGAATTTCTATCATTATCTGAAATAAGCTTCTATGGGGAGTCGACCACTTGATTCCCTGAGCAGGTGGACAATTCTAAACCCTTACATATACAAAAGCAAAGTTTGGACCTTTCAAAAAATGTGGTAGGTAGGATTGCAATCTTATTCCACCAAAATATTGTATACGTCGGATCATATCCCGGCCCAAAACTCCACCCACCTGATGTAATCCCCACTTTCTGCACTACCCCCAAAAGCATAAACTTAGGAATAAATACATAATACTCCATCTTCCCAACTAACCCAAAGCAGCAAAACATTTGCATTTCTTGAAACAACTACAGAAGAAAAAAAAATACCCATTGGATAGAAGTTTCCAAATTCAAATCCAAAACCCAAAATCTTCAATTCTTTAAAAAGAAAAAAAAAATCTCCATTCCACGGCATTTTTTTACTGTGTATCCAGCAAACAAAGTTTTAGATCAAGCCAAGTCGAGTTTTAGATTAATGGTCTTCAAGAGGTGGGAATGACCTATAGAGGGGAAGCAAATCGAGTGTCATCATTTTTTCACCAAGAACAGGGAATGAGAATGAGTTCCGTTCATTTATAAGCATACACCGCAGGGTCCCTAGGGACTCTTAACGTTATAAAACAAAGGTCAATAGGGACACCAGTAGAAAGTGCTAAAGAAAAACACGTTTTCGGCGAAATGATTAATCTGGGGCAAGGTTAGTTAAAATCATCTTTTCGATCGACTAGTCACCTTTTTTTTTGGGTAAAATCCACATTTATTTATTTATTTTGCTTGGCAGAGAGTAGGGTGTGCGAAACTGAGGGTTTCGGATCAGTGATGGTGGGATTTGGGTATATGATTTGGGATTTGGGCTCGATTAGGGTTTCAAGAACAGTTCGACCGGGGAGGTAATGGAAAGTACTTGATCAAACCTTTGCGTAAAACATGACAAAGCACGCTGAAGGTCTCCGCTAAGACTATGCACAAGGATGCACCTCAAGGGGTAAAAACCACACCAATAATATTAATCATCAACTCTGAATTCTACTCTACAATGCCATATATATTGCCACTTGGTATCAGAGCCAAGTTGCTCTTTTGTAATCAGTCTTGTGAAATAGTCTCGTGAAGTTTTCTTCTGTAAGTATACTCTATCTATTTAAAGTAGAGTTTTACTTTGTTTGTATTACGTTTGTTGATGATTTGTAAATGATCTCTTTCATTTTGCTTCGATAATATTCTGGTTGAATCTTAAGTAGTCAAGCAGTGCAGTTTTTTCCCGTTTAGCCAAGTGATAGGCGTTGAGGGACTTGTTTCCGCGGATACTGTGGATTGGCTATAAAGATTCTGGATTCAGTTATTATCTAAGAAAAATGTCGAGATTCTTTAGAAATCCATCTTCATCATCTTCGTCTAAAAACACGCCTTCAAAAAATTGTGAAGAGCTTAGTTATGATAAATTAGAAAAGTCTATCCATGATTGGACTATACCTAAAGTAAAAACAAGGGAGATTTATAAAGTAGGTTCTTTTAATTTGCAAACTGATTATCTTATTAAGACTATAGAAAAAAAAGAATCTGTTATGGGAAATGTTCAATCTTTCTCTCTCTTATTTCACCTGATCAATTAAGACAATTGTCATAAAAATATAAATATCTACATTTTGGTCTAATACCGGTTGCCATTAAACCTTTGAACCATCTTGGCCTCAAAACCGAAGCCCTTGTCTATGTTCAAGACACTAGGCATAATCAATTCCGTGACTCTTTAATAGGCATGATTGAATCCAGTTTAGCCAAAAACTCCAGTCCTTTTCAATTGTTTTCCCAATTTCTCAGTTTCTCTGACTGACCCTCGTGCTCATGAAGCCCTCTCCTTAAGTTTTCAGACTCAAGGGTTTGACATGAAACTAAACTCTCAAAATATTGCTATAATCTATCGTGTCTACTATAAAGCCATGATTCTATTGTTCCTGATATTGCTTATTCTAATCAAATCAAAGGAGCCACCACTCCATTCATGACCAATTTCCATAATAATGTTACCATCCCACATATGATAGAATGGGATTCAATAGACCTTGCAGGAAGATGGCATCTTGAGAATGCTCAGCCAGAACGCTCTCAAGAAAATGAAGAAATAGAGACTATCATAGAAAATGATGATGGTAGCATTGATATAAACTTTGCTAGAAAACACAATAGAGCCGACTATTCATCATCCTTTTTCAATAAGATCTGCTTCTAGTATTCCTTCGGGTATTCCTTCAGTCGTTGGATCTTCTAACACACAACTTCCTAGACAGTCTACCCCAATTAGGCCTTCTGGTCTAGTCTTTCCCATTTACCAAAAACCAGGATCTTCAAATCAGAACCCACTTCACCTACTCATACTTTCAATCCCACTGAATCAGATTTTAAAGAAAGTTATAATGTCAGTGTTTTAACTATTATAGAACAACCTGAAGAATTTCATATCAATAAAGAACTGCTAAAAACTAACCTTAAAAAGCACCCTCTTTCAAAATCTTTCTTTCAGTCTGCCACTCTGGATGAAAGAGGACAATTGAAATCACAATGGTATGAAGACATTCTTTCACAAGAAAAGTCAATCTATTTCTTTGACTGGTTAAAATCAAAACTATTAACTAATAACCTAGAAATTTCTGTTAGAGAAAAACTGTCTACAATTTGGGAAATACACCAAACAACTTCACCTTCATCCTCTTTTTCTCCACAAAAAATCAAATCTATAAATCCTCCTTTAAAATCAATTAAATACAAGGAAACCATAGCTTCTCCTCTAAAATTGAAAATCAGAGATGAAGCTATAATTAGATCAGAACATCTAAATCAAGTCATCGAACAAAATAATTACACCAATCTCAACCTACATACTATAAGTAATCAAGTAGAAAGAATAGAGAACATGCTTCAAAAGGAAAAACCCCTGTCAAAGTGTCAATCATAAAAACCTCATCATTAGGCTTTCAAGGAGAATCTTTGAAATATCTTAAACTTGAAAAAAAAAAAAAAAAACTCCTAAATTTCTCCAATGATTTCATTGATCAATTATCTAATAAAAATAACAAATCGAAGATAATGAGAAGAATAAATCTATTAATACCATATCTAACCTTGAAAAACAATCGTCTAGCTCTGAGGATGAACCTCGCCTTGAACTTAATAAAATATTTAAAAGACAAAACCCTCTAATAACATCAAAAACAAAAAAAATTACTATCCTAGACCCGCTCTAGCCGACCTCCAATTTGAGGAAACCCCAAACCTTGCAGGAGTAAGGTTTGATGGATCTACAATTTATGAATGGAATCTAGATGGTTTATCTGCATATCATATCCTTCAGGCATGTCATCATATGATGATGTATGCATGATCGCAGGAAATACGCAAGAAAATGCCTTAAATGCCATCACCACTGGTTTTACCGGACAACTAAGAGGTTGGTAAGAACATTATCTGTCAGATGACCAAAAACTGAAAATCAAAGTTGCTGTCAAATATGATCTTAATAACTCTCCTATTCTAAATGATAGAGGCCAGCCCCAACCAGATGCTATTTACTCTTTAATCTTAAATATTCTTCATCAATTCACAGGAAATCTTGTTGATGTCGGAGATAAAATCAGAACTCAACCTATGAATCTCACTTGTCCACCCTTTTCTGATTTCCGATGGTACAAAGATGTCTTCTTAGCAAAATTATTTTCTCTATGAGAAAGCAATAATGATTTTTGGAAAGAAAAATTTATTTCTGGATTACCAAAATTGTTTGCTGAAAAGGTCAGAGAAGCTATTCGCTCTGACAATAATGATACTTTGTTACTTCAAAACTAAACTTATGGAGATATCATTCAAACAATTAATCAAATTGGTGCTTCCTTATGTAATGAAATGAAGCTTAAAAGACAAATTGAACAACAAATGAGAATTAGTAAATATGAATTAGGAGATTTTTGCTATCAATATGGCTTTGAGCCTATAAAAAGTCCTTCTCAAGCTAATCGAACCCAAAAAAGACCTAATAAGAAATATCGCTCAATTAGAGCAAAGAGATCTGATCCTCCTCCTAAATACCATAAACCCCAATATCACAAAAGAAACAAGCCTTCCACTTCAAAAAAACAAACGACCAATCCAAAATTGGGTGATTTCAACATCATCAGATTCCCTGAAGAGAAATTGGGTGGCTGTCGTTTATCTCCTGAAATGCAAGCCTTCTCTGATTGGATTAATTCCCATGCTCTATTGGACTTGTAGTTGAATGGGGCCTCTTTCACATGGTTGAATCATTATTGGTGGGCAGATTTTCAAATTCAGGGCTGGGTTGGTTTCAGACCACTCGAAGTTGAAGAAGCTTAAAGTCAAATATCAGAGAGTGGGCAAAAGCTAATTTTAAAAGTGTTGAGGTGTCTATGGCAAAGTTGATGGGTCTTATAATGGAATTAGATAATAAGGAAGAAAGGGGGGCTGCTTTGTGATTCTGAAGCTTTCCCTCGCCAAAATTTAAAAGAGAAATTCATATCCAAAGGTGCGGGCAAAATATGAGCTTCGACCAAAGAGAGCTCATCATCTATCTTGAAACCAAACTGCCTCACATATAAGAGTGGTCGTGATCTATGTTGGCACGAGCCATCTGAAAAGAAAATAGCATAGTGAATACAATATTTTCTAATATAATAAAATTCAACAAAGTCAGAGGAAACAAGCTAATTACTATAACAAAAATAAAATGAATTAATAAAAAATTCATCTTTACTTCAATCGTCCTGCGACTTCAGTAGTTGCGTTTACTATGAGATAGTTGTTGTGCCTTTTTTTTTCGTGTAACATGAATCTGAACACCTATTAACGCATTTTGAACCTGTTTCATCTTAAATCTTGAAAAATCAATAGAGGCATAAATAGTACACTTGTATATTAGCAAGTGGTCCAGGGTTTTTTTTGTAAAATTTTAACATCCTTAGGAATTATAAATTATAAAACTATGAAGAACATATAAGAGTACAACCAAAAAATGAATATAAGCAAACCTTCTTGTGCTCAATATTGGATAATGGTTCATCATTATCCTTTTTCAAAATCTCTTTCACGAACTCAATAATGGGGAGTGGCGCGAAAAAAACAAAGGATCATCTAAAACATAGATAGAAAACCTCATGAGCACATTAACAGAATGTGTTGCACACAAATCATGCTGAGAACTAAGTTATAAACTACAAGGTACAAACCATTAGACATATCGAGATTCACCATTCGTCCCAACTGAGTGGGACCAACAGTCCGCAAAAAGCCTTTGCAGATTAGCTGACCCGCACCAAAGGGTTTAGATGCTACATTAGGAGCGAATTGAGGATGATATTTAGAACATTCATTTATTTATTCAGTATGTTGGAAGTGTTTCCACCCAAAAATGATTTTAACGAAGCCATATTTAAACACTTAAGTTCTTTTATCAAAACACGAAATTCTCGTTGCACTAAATTGGCATTATTGTCACCAAATGAAACTAAAAGATTTGAATTGAAATGGAAGACGTCCCCCTGATTGAAATTGAACAATATTGTTTCTAGATTATGTCCTTATTTAGCATTAAGAGTAGTATTTAAGTTGAACAAGAGGATTTAACATTTTCTGCAAGAGGGAGCATATTTTAAATCAAAACTAGATAAGAATATTTTTAAAATCTTATTTTTTATTTTTAATTAGCACCAATATGTTTGCTATATAGTGGGCATTTTATGAACTAGGATAGTAAGAAAAAGATCAAGGGGAAAATCATGTCCCACAATCGGCAGAGGCAAAGTTCGTCACTTACCAATATGTAATCCAGGGGGAATCCCCTCCTCGGGGAGCACGGCAGGGGGAGGACAGTTTGGGAAGGACACTATCAGGGATAGGGAGGACAACCTCCTGATATCGGCGAGGAGTCAGACAATAGGAAATCTCCTCCTGCAGCCAATAGTCCATGCTGGCTCAGTAAATGTTCCGTTGGAACTAAATGCATAGTAAAAGTCAATCATGCGGCATTCGCTCCCCTACCAATTTATGAATATCGTGTAAGTTAACATTTTCTAAATGGAAGACGTCCCGCTACATATACAAAGTGTGCACTATCGTACGCAAGCATCTGTTATGAAAAAGCTCGTTAACCAGTATAGTAGCTCTGAACTTGGAGATCAGCTTCTTGTGTACGATGGTGCACACTTTGTATATACAGCGGGACGTCTTCCATTTAGAAAATGTGAACTTACACGATATTCATAAATTGGTTAGGGAGTGAATGCCACCTTAAAATGATTGTCTTTTACTATGCATTCAGTTTCGACGAAACATTTACCGAGCCGACATCGATGACTGGCTGAAGGAGATTTCCTCCTATCTGACTCCTCCTTGCTAATACCAAGAGAAGGGGATTCCCCCTGCCCGTCTTCCCTGTCCTGTCCTGTCCTGCTAGCGTCCTCCCTCAAACTATCCTCACTGGTAGTGTCCTCCCCTGCTGTCCACCTTTTCCGAGGAGGGTATTCCCCCTGATGTCTTCCCTGGTGGTGTCGTCCCGATGCATGAACTTTGCCTCTGCCGATTGCGGGACATTATTTTCCTTTTCTCTTTTTCTCACTATCCTAGTTCATAAAATGCCCACTATATAATAAGCATATTTATATTAATTAAAAATGCAAAATAAGATTTTAAAAATCTTCTTATCCAGTTTTGATTTAAAATATGCTCCCTTTTACAGAAACTTGCATGGTACGACTGTTTCCTATTACTGCTAAATCCTCTAGTTCAATTTAAATACTACTCTTAATGCTAAATAAGACCATAATCTAGAAAAAATATTGTTCCATTTCAATCAGCAGGACGTCTTCCGTTTCAATTCAAATCTTTTAGTTTCATTTGGTGACAAGAATGTCAATTCAGCGCCACGAGAATTTCGTGTTTTGATAGAAGAACTTCAGTGTTTAAATATGGCTTTGTTAAAATCATTTTTTGATAGAAACACTTCCAACATACCAAATAAATAAATGAATGTTCTAAATATCATCCTCAATTCGCTCCTGATGTAGCATCAAAACCCTTTGGTGCGGGTCAGCTAATTTGCAAAGGCTTTTTGCGAACTGTTAGTCTCACTCAGTTCAGACTAACAGTGAATCTCAGTATGTGTGATGGTTTGTACCTTGTAGTTCGTAACTTAATTCTCAGCTTAATTTGTGTGCAACACATTTTGTCAATGTGCTCTCAAGGTTTTCTATCTATGTTGTAGATGTGAGATCCTTTGTTTTCTTCGAGCCACTTCCCGTTATTGAGTTCGTGAAAGGGACTTTGAACAAGGATAATGATGAACTTTTATCCAATATTGAGCACAAGGTAGTCTGCCTGTATTCATTGATTGGTTGTATTCTTATATGTTCTTCATAGTTTTATAATTTATCAATTCCTAAGGATGTTAAAAAAATAAAAAAAAAAAAACTGGACCACTTGCTAATATACAAGTGTACTATTTATGCCTCTATTGATTTTTCAAGATTTGAGATGAAACACGTTCAAAATGCATTAATAGGTGTTTATTTATTTTACAAAGAAAAAATATGCGCAACAATTATCGCATAGCAGATGCAACTACTGAAGTCGACAATTGAAGTAAAGATAAATCTGTTATTAATTCACTTTGTTTTTGTTATAGTAATTAGCTTGTTTCCTCTGACTTTGTTGAATTTTATTATATTAGAAAATATTGACGAGAATATGACAATGTTTATTTGGCAGATTTTGTAAGACAAATGAAGGTACAATGATATCAATTTTCCTGTAGAAGTATAAAAATGTTATTAATCATCCCAACTGGCCCTTTCTGCAAGTGGGCCAACCAGCCAAGGCCAACATATCTCCCCATGGAGGTAAAGATATTTAGAAACTTACTGTGTTTTCTACTACAGCAGTATCGAATCTGTGTATGATTAAAAACCATGAACTATTTACAGGTTTGTACTATAGTGAAGGGTTAGAAATATAGTAAGATGAATAGAGATGGTTGAAGATGTTTGAAGAGGCTAGACGGGTGGATCCTCAGAAAAGGGAGCAATACATTAGAGAAATTTGTAATTTGTAAACTTAAAAAATAGCCAAACTTTGCCAGATAATGTATTCACTATGCTATTTTCTTTTCAGATGCTCGTGCCAACACAGATCACGATCACTCTTATATGTGAGGCAGTTTGGTTTCAAGATAGATGCTGAGCTCTCTTTGGTTGAAGCTTATATTTTACCAGCACATGTGGTAAGTAAATTGGTATTTTATGTTATTTTTGTATGTTTTAATGAATTGTGTGTTTATGCCTGTTTTGGTTTTGCAGCTCACATATGGAACATATGTCGACGATGATACAAAGGGACAAGAGTTTAAAGATAATACACTGACATTGAATGGGTCATTGGGACATAAAAAACAATGTATTATTTCCTTTAAATGCATTATATGATTTGGTTGTTTCATGGTAAATTTTATTTTATTCTTTTAATTTGAAAATCCAGAAATTCTTCTATCAAGGTGCAATGAATGTTGACTTTCCTTGCATTCCACAGGGCATAGAAGTTTTTCTTGATTTAAGAAATTCTAGCAATTGAAAGAAAAAGGAAATTATCTCTTCCAAAAAGGGATGGACTAACCCAAGCTTCTCTCTCGCTAATTATCAGGTCATTCTTAGATTCATCAATTCTACTGATCATCACAAATATCAGACGTCCAACCTGCATCAAGAAACAATGTTCAATGAGTTTAAAGAACAAGTGGATGATTTAGTTGCATATATTAGCAATAAAAGAACCTCGACCTACGATCTTGATAAAAAAAAATTTTAAAAAAACAAAATAGGACCACTGAAATTTATAACAGAGTGGGTTCCCAGCAAGTCAAGTAAAGTGATAGCCAAGCATAGCATGAACTGATAAAGAAAGAATCTTGGTGTGCAGGATAAGAGGCCTCAGACTTAAAATTTGGTTTTTCACACAACATAAGAGGCCACGGTTGATCTCTTAGAGTCACACCAGCAGGCGGAGATGGGATCACACAACACCTGTAGAAGTGAAACACCCGTGCAAAAAAGCAAAAATATCTGAACTGTATTAGATACCATCAAACGTTACAGAGCATATACAGTTTATGAATTGGGGCACCCTAGGATTAGGACTCTCAATGTTTTTGTATTGCGACTCCTAAAAGTAAAATATTTCCTTTATGTGTGCGCGCGTGTATATATATATATAGGGAGATGCTCCTATGAGAGATATCTCTCACCTTATATGAGAGATAGGGGGTGGGGGCCCTCATATTTAAGTTGTTGCCATTGGATATAAATGTGAGGGCCCCCACCCAATCTCTCATTTAGGGGTGAGAGATGCTCACAGGAGCATCTCCCTATATATATATATATTTATAACAAAACATTTCCTTTATTCAACTTAACATCTTTGATTCTTTCCTAATGCATACTCAGAACAGCTAGAACTCCTTGAGAAAAGAAGACAGATAGCTAACGGGACTCTTGACACTGACAATACCTAATAAATATGATTCAATATCCTCTCAAATTTATAAACCAATAGGAAAGCAATGATAAGCACTAAAAATTCACTCAACCAACCAGCTCGTGACTAATAGCTGACAACCAGTAACAAAACTAGTTGACCAAACTTGACCTGCACAAGGCTTTGTTGCCTCGTGCAAACTTTCTGAGGCCTCGCAGCCATGTGATTCTTCCAAGGAACTGCATCACATGGTAGTAAAACAGAGCCATCAAGGAATTGTAACTTACATTTTCTTTCAAATCAGTGAAGGTATTGACTCTACCCATCAACTCAGCTTTAGGAAGGAATGAGCGCAAACCCTGAAATGAAGTCAGTAAAATACGTGATCACATGCAGATACTCCAAATGACTGGATGATTAAAAAAACAATACAAAACAAAACAAAAGCATACCTCAATTCTAGTAAGAAGACCACCCGTATTCCATTCTGAAATTCTAACTTCAATAGGCTCATTGAGTTGTTTTATCTGCAACGAGATCAAGATACAAATGATAAGCACGCAACATTCATCCATCAAAAATATAATCAACTGCACCAATATTTCAACCACTGTGGTTAGCACAAAACTGCAACAGTTATAACATATCAATCATTGGAGACTATTTAATTAAGATCTTGAAACACAAGTGTATCATTTCAGAACTTTACCCAGGATTGGTATGGGTACATTAAGGAATCACATTCATGTGCTAAGAAACAATGCATTAATACAAAAGTATAGTACAGAAATAACATAGCTTAATTGATCACATGACATCAACTACAAAACTGTAGACCAATGTCAAAGAAAAACCTTGTCACCATCTTGGATTGTCATCCAGATAAACAAATCTTACACATAACACAATCAGTTGTAGAGGGGCAAGCTGAAGGACAGAAGATGTCAAACAATGAGCCCCAGAAAAGCCTTTGGCATGGCCCATCTATTTATGATCTAATTATATATCCAACCAAATGAAAAATAAAAATAAAAATAAAAACTTCAGACAATGATCCCCAATAGAACCATTGATGATGACCTGTTGATACATCTATTGGCACAGAATACCATCAAGATGATCAACCGCCCATCCATGCATATGATCTATCGAACTAGTCCATCTTTTTTCTTTTAGTATGTAATAACATAATTTTAATAAAAACAACTAGAAAATGAGCTACACACATAAAATGCATCCAGTACAATACTCTTAACTATGCATGGACAATTCTACAAAGAAACACTCCCAACCCAACCCTTGTCCAGCAAGAACTTTTCCCCCCTTTTGATCAGTTTGTTCATAAAGAACATCCGCATCCCATCATCCAAAACACACAAATATATACACATCTGCATCCCCATTAATCTCCCTAGGTACATGAATATAGAAATGTAACACATAGTTATGTATAGGGCTGCAAAAAAAACCCGATATCACCGTAAAACCGAACCGAACCGACCGAACCGGGCAGTTCGGATTGGTTTACAGTGGATCGGTTCGGTTAACGGTTTGAAAATCATAAAAACCGCTTACATTGGTCGGTTATTTGTTTGAACCCACGGTTAACCGCTTAAACCGAACCGACCGTATGCAGTAATTTAAGTATTGTTTTTTTTTACTATTTTAGCCTTAGGATTTCATTTTTTTACTACTTTCATAGTTAAAGTCGACAAATTCATTCTCACATAAACTCAATTGTCGGCACTACCTCAGAGGGTATCATGTGGAATGAATGTTTCGCTGCAAGCCGGTTTTTTTTTTTTTTGGTCCAAACTCTTTTTTTGGAGTAAAATTATTTTTTATATGCGTTTAGTCCAGTATGGATTGTTGGATTTTTATGTTTGCACCAAACATTGGAACAAATGCAAAGGATGGGATATCATCATTTTGAAATTTCCAATGTCTAATTATCAATAAAATAAAATAAAAAACAACGGTTTAACCGACCGAACCGAACCAAACCGAACCGTTTGGTTTTGTTCGGTTCGGTTTAAGTCCTCTCCATCGGTCAGACCGGATCGGTTAATTAAAAAACCGACAGGTTCGGTTTGGTTGTTGGTTTTAATGTTATACCGATCCGAACCGCCCATGTGCAGCACTAGTTATGTATCACCATAATTTCTTCAAGAATAAAAGACAACTTCCATGGCACAGTCCTCCTCCATATCGGTGCCTTAGCATTTGTCACAGTCTTCGCTTTACGTACACAGCGATTAAAATAAAATTTGTTGAACCAATTTTTTAGTCTACTTTTGAATGAGAGAAGCACTCAGACTTAGTTTTCTGTCCAGATAAGTTATGCTGTAACATTGAATATAAAATGAAGAGGAAAACTAATTCCAGTAGGATGACTCAGGCATGTATGAAGAAAAGCATAAATCAAAATGGTCTACAAGATGTATTTGTTTGCATTAGAATACATAGGGTGGTTAAAAATGAAGATTAAAGATGAATTTCCAAAAATGCACGTCAAATAACATTTTCCTAAAGAAGATGCCATTTGATGCTCATTTCTGGAAAATTCAACTTTGGTCTTCATTTTCAACCACCCTTGGGCCTGTTTCTTTGTAAGAATTCTTGGAATTCATCTCTGTTGGAATTTGTAGAATTTGAGAAGCTGGAATTTTGAAAAGCTACAAATTCTAGCATTCCTAAATTCTCTGTTTCTTTTATACCTAGAATTTCTGCCTGAGAATTTCATGCACAACTTGAATTCCATAAATTTTCAGTTTCATGAGTACTTGAATCTCTAGTAAAAAAATTACATGTTTATGCATTATATGAATTGCACAATGGGATTCTAGCACTTCACGTGCTATTCAATCTCTCTAATATACATACTCACATCATGCGAAAATTGCACTTAAGGAAGAAAAATATAAAAGAATATAGTATCTTTAAAAACAGAGAATTACAGGGAGGGAAAGTGAGAGCAACATGTCACAGACCGGACTGGAATCTGACTTGTCTCTTTGAACTACTAATTTGGAGGACATGTGTCTTCATGCAACCTTTGGTAAACAAAGATCGTCCAATAAATAAATATAAAAAAAGCAACAAAGAGTACTACTCAAAAAATAAAATAGGAAAACATCTAGGACAAACCAATTATGGAAAATAGGAAACCAATACACAATAAATATAAAAAAAGCAACAAACAGTACTAGAAAAATAAAATAGGAAAACATCTAGGACGAATCGATTATGGAAAATAGGAAACCAATACACACAAATCCTCTCTCTCTCCTGATCAGCAGCTTCTGCACATTGCAATGATCCTCATCCCATTCTCATCTTCCTTGCCCAACATCTCCATCGTCATCATCAAGATCCAGGAGCTCAGAGCCGCTTGCCTCAAAGGAAATCGAGATCAATATGATGCCGCAACAAATCCTCTTGCATTGATCACAATGATGCCGCTACAAATCCTCTTGAATTGAATGCCGTCTCACCTTACTGATTAGAATCTGTCCAAAGAGGTCGGATACATGAATTCTGGGGTTTATTCGGTTTCGATGTAAGACGAGATGGATTTCTTGTCCAAGAGTGAGGAGGATGGTAGGGTTTTGAAAGAGGTCAAATCAAATAAAATTGAGATTAGAGATAAAAAAGAAGGTGTGGATTTGGGGGTTTTGGGATTCATGGAACCAGATATATGAAAGGAGTGCAAAGAAAGAAGATGACCAGATCTGATTTTCTTTTAGAGGTGCAGAGAAGAAGATATGACCTTCCACCCCCGGAGAGAGCGGAGTTCCAATGAGGCCTCTCGGAAAGCTTGGATTCGTAAATGCTGGAGAAAGGGCTAGTATTTTGGAATTCCATTTTTTGGGGATTTCAAAATGCTACTTACCTCAGGAATTACAATAAGTGAACTTCTGACCGGAATTCAGGAATTCACATACCCCTGAATTCCCGTCAGAAATTCTTACAAAGAAACATGTATTCACCCTATGTATTCAGTTCATGCGTATTTCAATGCAAACAAACAAGGCCTTAAAGAAAGAAAACTCCATCAACAAGCTCCCAAAACAAAATCAAAAGGCAAGAAGAGAAGAGAACCTGCCTCACTCGATGCCAAGCAACACGCCTGAAAAGCCGCCTTGTGGAAAGCAGAGGCCTCCCACTCAGAGTCCGACCAAGAACCTCTGCAAAAATCACTGTCCCGGTCTCCACAACGGGTCTCCCCTGCACCCGTTCCCCACTCAAAGCCTCCTCTTCCTTCACTATCCCAATCTTCCCAGGCACCAAAAATTCCTCCGCATCCTTCCCCAAATCGCACAAAAGATACGACATTTCCTCGTCATAGAGCGGCAACACTTCCTTGGTGAGCATTGTGCCCAAAAGATCAGCACCCACATTCACATCGAGCCTGTTCTCGTTGCCCGACACAACGACACCCACGACGAAATCGCCGGGTTTCGGTTCATAGTACTCCACCTTCACTTCCTCTTTCAATACCTTCTCCTCCTCAATCACCCCCAATCCACCCTCTTCCATTGCTGCTTCTACTTCTTCTTCTTCAGATTTTGAAGATTCTGTTGGCTTGAAGAACTTTAAAAAGGGGGCCAAGGCCTCATCAATCTCGGGCTTTGGAGGTTCCTGAACTTCCTCCTCCTCTGCTGCAGGAGGAGAGGTCTCCACCAGGATTGGAGAGGGTTTTCCAAGCAACTCCAGCTCGTGGGGTTTTGAGATTTCGTCGATTCTGTCATCTGTAGAGGAAAAGGGGGCATGGGTCCTCTTCAGAAGAGTGGGGTTTGGGAAGAAAGATTGGGTTTTGGAGGGTTTAGTGATGGCAAATGATGGATTTGAGATTGGTTGTTCTGAAATGCGTGTTTGGGGAAGACGAGATTGAAGAAGCTGAGAAGGGAAATTGAAGAGAGAGAGGGAGTTGCAGAGATGAATTGGCATCGTCCTATGCAGCGATTTTCCTTGAAGCTTTGGTTCTTATAGAAAGAAGCGAAGCTGCCGATAGGGCATGTTTAGATGGGACAAAAAAATTGGACTTGAGTGATGTTAAGGCTCCGTTAGCTTCGTTTGGAAGGCGAGGGGAGGGAAAATACGAGGGGGATGGAAAATGAAGGGTTCCTCCTTTTGTTTGGGAAGTAAAAAAGTAGGAGGAAAGAAAGTAAAAAAGTATAATTTTGTTTATTTATGAGGTATGGAGATAAAGACTATTTTACCCTTGTTTTTGAAAAAAATTCAAATAAAGTAAAAGGGCAATTTAGTCATTTCTTCACTTTCTCCTCGCAAAACCATCCCATTTTCCCTCCATTTCCCCTCCCCCATTTTCCCTCCCCCTTTCCAAACACCCCCCAAAATCACTTTCCCTCCACTTTTCTCCCCTTTTTTTCCTCCCCCCATTTCCCTCCCTTCCCAAACAGACCCAAGGGAGGGAAATGGGGGGAGGAAAAAAATGGGGGAAAAGTGAAGGGAAAGTGATTTTGGGGGGTGTTTGGGAAGGGGAGAGGGAAAATGGGAGAGGGGGAAATGGAGGGAAAAAGTTGCCTTTTTGCCTAAAAAATCCCCCCCCCCAAAACAGTGGGGGAAATGAGGGGAAAGTGGTGATGGAGTGAGGGAATGACTAAAATGCCCTTAGTCTCTATTTGAATTTTTTTCAAAATGAAGGGTAAAATAGTCTTTTTCTTTGTACCTCACTAACAAACAAAATTATACTTTTTTCACTTTCCTTCCCTTTTCTTTTTTACCATAGTGATGTTAAATGACCCTCGTAGTCTAAAATTTTAACTCGGATGATTGTGACTCGATAGATAAAATAATGTTGCGAGCCACCCATACTTCATTTTACTTCAACTATAAATACTTTTATTTCTTATTTTTTTGAGTAAATTTAGATTCTATTTCAAATATTAACTTCAAAAGAAGCATAAAAATGGAGTAAAGTGAAGTATACTACTTTAATTTCAACTTAATTTTCTTCACTCCATTCTATATGTGGAATTCACTTTATTTTACTCAACTCCTCATTTATTCAAACAAACCTGGCTCTCGTTTCTTGCTCGTTTGGTTTAGCTTGGACGAGGTTTGGTAATTGGACAGGGCACAGTCCATTTAGTATTGGGCCTAGGTTTTTGGCCCAGCTATAGCTGTTTAAAAGGTAAAAGTAAATGGATCATGTATGTAAGACATAAATATATTATAATTTTCATTGGAAAAAACAGAATAATTATAGTCGACCCCATCGACTTTGATGATGATATTTTTAAATTAAACTTAATAAATTCTGATTGAGTCTTCACACATTTACTTATCCTTTAAGTCTTATTACTCATAAGGGAAAATAAAATTTAAGAAATTTTTTTTTTATTCCTCCTTATATTTATAACAATGATTCGGCAAAAGGCATTATCAAGAATTAGAGGGTGTTGTTGTGGATAAGACACCCGCTCCCACAGTTCCACCTAGATATCTATCCATGGGATTGATGGATAGATTTTTTTGGCATCTCCTGACCAACTTGGCCCAAGAAAAGAAAAGAAAATAAACTGCTGCAACTAAAATCCAATTCTTGTCCAACCCCCAATTTGGATCAAAATATAAAAAAAAGTCCATGCCTATTTCAAACCTGGCAAACTACTTTCAAGCCCACTCCAAGTCATCCACCCAACTCGACCCAACCTTGGGTGAATGACGGCCGGTGGATTGCATTTCCAAAGCTCAGCACACGTGCGAGTCGTGAGTGACACTCATTTGCTTAACCTTAAAATTTTGAAAAGAGTCTCCTGAGTCACTATTATAGGCCTGTCAATGGCCCGGGTTGGGCTTGGGCATGGGTTATCCCATCCCGTTTCTAATATTGGACTGGCCTGCTAGGAATTGTCCAATCTCAGCCATAAATTAAGCAGGCCTATGTCAAATTCCATCCCATACGGACTTTGGATGGGCTCAGGCCAAGCCAGGGCTTTGACATTTTCATCAATGGAGACGTTTTTTTAATTCTTATTGGGTGAAGCTTTACTAATAAAGATGACAATGATGGCTGGATAAGGAGCGGACCAAATCTCAGTTTGATCAAATTTCAAAATATCTAAATACTAGATAGTAGATATTAAGTCTTCAAAATGAATGGTGATAAATCTATAAAAATTTTCAAACATAAACTTAATAGTGGATCCAGTCAAAGTATCAAATTGAGTCCACTGCCAATTCATGGTGTGGGTTTTTGGTGTGGAGTGGGAAGTGATTGAATTCATGAGAAATCGTGGAGGGAAGAGACATTTTGGAGGGTTTCCATTGAAATATATAAAAAATAATAAAATAACATTGCCACCAGGCCAGGCCGGGCCTGAATGGGTTGGGCATGCTCCGCCCATTCACAGTCCCATTTTGACTAGACTTTCAAATAATTGTCTAAATTCAGCCCGTTGGACTTAATTTTTTTTAAAGTCCTATATTTTCAGACTTGATGGAACGATTGGGTACCTATTTTAATAGGCTAAATTCACCTTCTCGTTATCCAAATATTTGGCGCCATTGGCGGGTGAAAAACATTGGTTTCGGCTGGCAGCAAGAAACGGCTTCTTCTTGTATTAACGTACTGGTCTCCAATGCTGCTGCTTAATTTGTAGTGACTACATATTAATTTCCAAAATGTGTATTAAGTACCTTTTGGTTTCCATTTGAAATTCCTTTATTCACACTTTGAATATTCTCCGATAAATTACCAAAAAATTATATTTATCTTCTTTCCATTTGAAATGGCTGTTTCAAAATAGAGAGAAAAAAATTACTTGAGGGACTAAAAAATTTGATCTAAATTAAGTGAAGACTTTTTTTTTTTTTTTGATAACGTGGGGTTATCAACCCTTTGAGCTAAAATAATTCTTATGGGCTCAGGAGAAAAAGCCGAGTAAAATTTCATTGTTGCCCAGTGTAGTAGTACAGTTTCGAACTCAAAACCTTCAGGTACAAATCGTGGTCTTAAACCAATTGAGTTAGACATTCATTATCACCTTTTACCATATAATTTGATTCATTATCACCTTTTACGAACATGTTTGCCATATGTTTTTTTAGCCTGTGGAAGACGCACAAAGTTCGGCGAACCCCAAAAAAGGTCGATTCATATCGTATAAACTCAAAAGAACAGAGCAAACCAGAAAATTCAACTGATCCCCGCCAAAAAAATCCTTTCGCGCGCTTTGTCTCTTTCTGCAACAATGGAGGAAGGAAAAGAGGAAGAACCTATTCTCTGCTCTGCATTCCCATTAGGAAGAGTGAGAAAGATCGTGAAGCTCGACAAAGAGATCAATAGGGTGAACTCGGAAGCCCTCTTCCTCATCTCCCTTTCCACCGATCTCTTCCTCCATTTCCTCACTGAGAAATCCATGCAAGTCGCCCTCGACAAGAAGCGCAAGACCATCAAGACCGACCACATCAGGATCGCCGCCAAGAGACACCCACCCACCGCAGACTTCCTCCTTGATTCCCTCCCAATGCCCTCTCAGCCACCTGTTCGCCCTTCGTCGGACCAGACCAAGCCCTCATCCTCGCATGGCGAGGATGAGCCGCTCCCGCCAGGTGTTCGACGAATTGACCATTTCTTCCGCAAGTCTGCAGGTGAAACCGAATGATCATTTCCCTTTTCTTTTCTTTGTAATTTATTGGGTGGATGGTGTTTGTGTGATGATTTCAAGATATTGAGCTTGGGGTTAGTTCTCCATTTTTTAACTTTTCAATGCTCCTATTGTCATTTGTGTTACAGAATCTCTGGATGCTTCAAAATAGACAACTTATCATATTGTATTCGATAGTTTTTTTTTTTTTCTTTCGTGCATATAATCTCTGTCCCTCCATTGTGTTCCTTTTGAATCCATTCCTTAGCTGAGCACCACAGTTAGAGTGGTTATAGCAATTAAGCAAATGATGGTTGTTGGTCATTTATGAATTATGAACACTTGACACCGCAAGGGATGCTGTAAATGAGTCTGGATGGAAAAAGGAATGCAATCTGCCTTATACAAAAGTATTATGTAAATTAATTTAATTTTGGATCCAACATTTGGATCTTTGGGGATTATTTAGACTGACCCAGTACTGTGATATGTACACTACTCAAAACATGATATTATGATAGAAATGTGTCACGACTCGAGCCCGAGATCGGATTACTTAGGACTAATCCCGGGTCGCGAATCCATCATAATTACTCTCGTAAATTCAGAATTAACCGAAGTTAAGACGAAATCCACAAGGAATCTATCATACTTACCTGTCAAATGTACATTTTTGCAGAACATATATATACATTGACGGAATAGTAACTAAACAATTACTTTACATAAAAAGTGAAGTCCAATATGCCCAATTTATTTCCTAACAAAGTCAACAACTGCACATTCAAATACAATGCAAGTGACATCTATTTATTATTGAAAATGAATATACAAAAGTTCTCTCAAAACATTTCCAAATTGTTCTATTCTTGGCGGTTCGATTTAAGTCCATTCGATTAGACCTCCCGGAGGTATCGAATGGGCCTCCTCCGTTGGCGGTGCGGCCTCGGCATGGGCATGACCGGCACGGGCAACTGAGCCTGTAATATTCATCAATAACGCCGTGAACACGACGGTTTAAAAATGTATATATAAATCTATGCTATCATATACAATAACTGTCAATTTATCAACTTAACAGTTCTAGACAATTCAATTTAGTACAGTAACTATGCCTGCGAGTCAAGTAATATCAATTACTAAATTGGCAACTATAATAGCACGTTCTTCCTAAAGGAAGCAGTCATTCATTTCATTCGTTCACATTCCATTCATTGGCTACATTGAGCACTTATTAGGTAGCTTATCAAATGGGACTTTTCAGTCCATAATATGTGGCTTCTCATTCAATATAAGTTTTCATTACATGGCTTATCAATTCAGTGACTTTTCAGTCTATACTGTGCGGTGGCTTATCAAATGGGACTTTTCAGTCCATATGTGTGGGTCTACCGGTGTCTTGATCAGAGATCGCTAGCATCACCACGGAACTTCGGAACACCCCAGTCCATCTGCTGCAGCAGGATTGTTCATTAATTCATTGTTAGATTTAGTAATTGTTTATTATTCGGTGTTACATTTAGTAACTATTCATTATTCATTACATTAATCAGTTCAACTCGATAACGAGCTTGAGAAACTATTATGTAGTGCCAAGACTCAAGAAATCTATTCAATCTATCATTTAATTTAGACTTCTAAACCAAACAAATGGGTGAAGCGCTCGTTATTCAACGTACGTGTTATTCTCGATGAACATCTGTCACGACCCGGCCCCGAGATCAGAGTCATTAGGGGTTAATTCCCGGGTCGCGATAATACATACTTACTCCCGTAAACCCCGTTTAACTGAAGTTACAACGAAGCCTACAAGGGATCTTACATACGAACCTGTCAATGTACAGTGCGGAATATACAAGAATATACATTGACAATGATTTAAACAAAATGAATCATATACATAACTTTGAACTGTAAAGTTCATTTACATTGTTTCATACACCTAATATCAACCACTGCATATTTACAATACAATGCAGGGTATAACATTTACATTACTTACAATACCAAAATGATTATACAAAATAATTTCCAAAAGGTTTCCAAAAGATTCTATGTTTTCTTCTCTTAACTCACGTCCACTCCGCTAGACCTCCTGGAGGTAGCGCATGGGCCACCTCCGCTGCCTGGACGGTCTCCGAGGGACCGGCACGGGTAGTTGAGCCTGTAATATCATTAGTAATACCGTGAACACGACCGTTCAACAAGGTATACACATATCTATGACATTTCATAATTCCTATAATTCATTGCTTAACACTTCTAAGCAATCCATAATAAATACAATTAACAATGACCATGATACACATAAGCACCAATGACAAATATGTGGCAACTACACTAGCAAGGGTTTCAACTCCATTCCATTCATTAATCTTCCAAAGGAAGCAATTCATCATCATTTATTCATTAGTTTCAACCTTTATTAATGGCTTTTCAATATATGACTTTTCAGTCAATGACCTTTCGGTCCAATGTGGTGAGATCTCCCAGTGTCTTGATCAGAGATCACTGGTGCCTCACGGAGCTCCGGACGCTCCCCTTCTCATCTACTGCAGTAGGAATAATCATTTCATTTATCAATTTATGCAATTCAATTCAATTCAATGTAATATTGAGTTCGGAAACCACTAGGTAGTGCCAGGCGCTTGAACAAGTCATAAGTCTAATTCTAAACCACTTCCCTAACCAACCTTGATGTGAACAAGGTTTAGTAATGCATGTATTACGGTCAATGATATTACTTTTAGTGAAATTGATGCATTACACTAACCCTCGTAGCACATAGTAAGGTTTAAACACTACTAATCTTAGCTTATTGATCCATTGGAATGAATCACAAGTTATCTCATTATATGAGAAGTACTTAAGGTCACCTAAGTATTCCTAGCACCCACGAAATCTAAAACTCACTGCCAATCGCGAGGACCGTTAGGTCCGAGTGATTGGCCAAATTTTTCACTTCTAATCAATATAGATTTCTGTACCAGTTCGCTCGAACGAGTAAAGTTCGCTCGAGCGGACCCCTCACAGAACCCTGGTCGCTCGACCGCATTTTAATATCCGCTCGAGCGACTGGTCCAACACGATTTTTCCTGAAACAGAACCACGGTCGCTCGACCGAACTGCCAAGTTCGCTCGAGCGAACGGTCCAGAACTCCATTTCGGAATTCTGATTCCTACTCTCTTCTTTTACATCCATTTCTCCATTACTCTCACACAACCTGCAAAAGCCATGAGACCTCCTGTCCCCTCCACATATTCAACCCATTCTACAAATTTAATATTCATACACAATCTACTTAGGGTTTAAAAACCCATAAGACACTATAATCATCATTGTTCCTATCAAAAGCCATGAAAACACTACAACAAGCATAAATACATGCATACTTGCCTCAATGGAAGCTTAGACTCCTTATTTAGCTTAGCTTGAAAAGGGGTTTTGCTTCACTTAAAGCTTTACTCCAAAATAACTTCAAGAAGAGGATGTAGAAGGTGATGAAGATGACTCTTCAATTCAATTACTCCAACACACTTGAAGAAGAAGAAGAAATGAAGAAAGGAGAAGAAGAAGAAATGGGTGTAACACTTGTAGCCTAGGGTTTGAAAACAAGAGAATGAAATGAATGAAGCCTTTAGGGCATATAAGGGGTCATTTTTGCATTTAAACCCCTATCATTTCTTTCAAGCCCAACTCAAGTCAATTGACGCCCCAATTGATTCGTTAGTCATCGAATCATTTCAAGTCTTTTATGAAATTCATCGTACTCGTCGAGATATACATGTTGGTATCAAGACTTTCCGTATTCGACAAAATACGTATAATTCCGTATTTACACACAAGTCCTCAATGTGCTCATTTGAGCTCCATTTGCCATTTAATTCTTTTCAATTCATTTCATAACCTCATTTAACACTTCATTAAGCCTAATGTACTCATAGTTAGGCTAATTCAATTTCCATTGGGTGATAAATCACCATTAACCCATTTAAACCGGCTTAATTAGTCATAAGCTCAATTAATTAGAGTTAATCGGGATTAACTCGGGACGGTGCCTAACAACATCACTTTAATCCATAATTGTACGTTCGGATAACCTTAGTTAACACCTATGAAGGTTTAGATACTACTAATACTAGACTTAGTGATTAGGCTTTCATTTCAGAAAAACCCTAATTTCAATCTGAAATCTTTCTCAGTTCGGTCACCTTTGCAGTTACATCTCAGTTAGCCAAATTCTGGAAGGCGGCTAACCGACTTCTCTTCGGTCAGCTTTCCAGAACCATAACATTTCTGATACTTTCCCTAGATTCGGTCACCTCGTCGGTCACCTACTCGGCTAACTGAATTCTCGAATTCGGCTAGCCGAACTATGGCGACTACCTTTTGGTTAGCTTTCCAGAAGCTTGAAATTTCTGACAGGACTCTCTGACTCAATTTGGTCAGATTGCGGTTACCACTCGGCTAGTCAAATTCTCAAATTCGGCTAACCGAAATATGTTGGTATGCCGGTGGTCAGCTTTCCAAAGACTGACTTTTTATGTGTATTTCAGTCAGTCAGGTGGCGGGGACCTAGAACGAATTCCAGAGCTTCAGAATTTTGAAGAAAATTTCTGGAAATTGAGTTCCTTGAACTCAAATCACTCAAATAACATCATTAAACATAGAAGGTGTATATACTTGCCTCTATTCGGAGATTGACTGATAAAAAACCTCTTGCTTAGCTTGGATTTGAGATGGAAACTTCTCAACTTGAAGCTTTATCTTCAAGAAAATCCAAGAAGAAGATGAAGAAGGTGAAGTGGATGAAGCATCTTCACTTGAATCACTCCGACGCTTGAACTTTGATGCTTGATGGAGATGAAATGGAAGAAAGAAGAAGAAAAAGGAGAAGAAACGTACTTGTCGAGATACACATGTTGGTATCAAGAGTTTCGGTATTCGACAAAATACGCAGAAATTCGTATTTACAAAATAGTCATTGTTCTCTTAGTTTGAACCTAAAATCAATCCAGATCATTTAATCTCATTCATCATCACTTCTTTAGGCCTAAACCATTCATTTTTGGTTAATTCAATTCCATTTGGCAATAAACCATCATTAGCTTAATTAAACATAGTTAATTAGTTTAATTTCCAATCAATTAGAGTTAATCTCGGTTAAGTCGGGACGGGGCCTAACAAAATGATACCGTAATATTAGACCCTTACTTAGAGTATAAACATTGGCCTGGGTCTAAGGCATTCTATGATTAGGTTATAACCCCATCATATATTTCATCAGGTTGGCTTAAAATACCTATAATAGGTTTTTTTTTCCTTTTAATATAAGAACACTATTCAATATAGGAGTTGGATACTGAGGATCAAAAAAAAGAAAAAGTTGACCACAGGACACCCAAAAAAGGCCAATTATGTATGGCTGTGTACATGAAATCAAAGAGATAAAACTAGCAATCTACATGCAAAGAGAGATCTTTCTGAGTACTAAAAATGCTATGGCAGCAAACACCCTACCTTGGTTAAATTTTGGCCTTCATATATGCGCTCGGATTAATATCCTGAAAGGAACTATCGATATGACAAGCTAAATCCACCACTTCCTTCACCATATCTGCCAAACACCATGGCACCTTAGAGGTGCCTGGTGCCCAGCAAATGATACACAAAGAATCACCTTCCACTTTTAGTGGACAAAGATTAAGGCACTTTGCTTCACAAAGTCCAGTCCTTGAGCTAATAATTCTGCCTCATCGACCGAACAAATGCCTGTTGGACTAGAATACGATAGGACCTTTTCTTTGGTGTCATGAATAGTCCTTCCCATGCCAACTACTCCAAGATTGCCGATATTAAAATCAAGCTTGAAGAGCCTTGACGGTGAAGGAAACCACAAGAACGTAATGACTTGAACCGATGGGGAGGAAAAGGCTATCTCATGTTAATGTCAAATAATTTTCATGACGGAGAAATCCTGAAATGGGTAAAGAATAGATATCCAAGAGCCCAGTAGAAATTTCACCTTATCTTTAATCTCTTTCAATCAGAGGATCTTTCTGAACAACCCAAATATCTGCAATGTACAAGGCCTTCCACATAATTCTGCCCCTCTTGGAGCCAACCACCACTAGTCAAGCCTACAAAAAACCCTTCAAAATTTGCAGAAAGGACCAACTACAATTAAACCAAAGAGGAACAGAATGCCAAATTCTTTTGGCTAGTTAACAGTGAAGCAATAAGTGGTCAACATACTCCACATCTTACAAGCTATGATACCCGAATACTTATATGCCTAGCATATCCATGACAGAGCAATACAACACTCGTATTGGCACTCTATACTAGACTGACACTCCTATGGGCAAAGTTTAGAATATCCTACTAACCAAGTCCATTCGTCCATACAGTTCTCATAGTTTTTTGTTACTTTTCAATATAAATAATAATTAAGAGGAGCATTAACAATGATAATTCCATTAATTTTGGAAGTGTCATAATGAAAAATTAGGACAGTTGTATACCTGTATCTATATATGTATCTTAGATTTCCAAAAGTGCAGAGTCGTACTCATATCCCTGATTCCCATATCCATGCCCATATATGGGCATCATAGCTTTCATGTAAATAGGCAAGTGCCCACAATAACCATCTCGCGCCTCCAGAGATTGTCCATAATGAGGATTCTCCATTGGATCACTTTTCATGCAAAAACTAAAGCCCTTGGAGGAGCACTGCAACTCCACAATTGAACTAGGGATTTGTAAGAAGTTGAATAACCCAATAAGGCTGAAAATATGGAAGCAACAGAAAAAGAGCCTTCCGACTTACCCTTCCACGCACTTTTATCAGTGCCATCTTCCGGAATATAGACTCCACTAATAAGAACATTGGCTGCAACTGAATTTCCTACACCCCTGTTAGATTTCTCCGAGGAGCTGAGGCCTAAAAAGTTGTTCTCTACTCTCCCCAAAATAGTTATCCACCATCACAAGCCGATTAACTGTGCAATGAAAGATATCTGAGATTCTTGCGTATCAAACCACCTTTGCGAGCCCAGTATCTGGTATGGTCAGAGAATATCTCCTTGACTAACATAATTCCCCTCCACCATGCTGATTGACGAGCATTAGGAACCTGCACACCCCAACCATTTTTGTCCACCCCATATTTTGCCTCTAGAATCTTCTTCCATTGCTCATTGTCTTCATCCTCTTATCTCAACAACTTCACCTAAAAGAGCTTGATTCATTTGGCACATAGGTTTTGTCTCTTTAGTAAGCGGGCTCAACCTTGACATTTTCTTTTTCCCAATCGAAACCAATTGATCCTCCCTCCTAAGAATTTTCTTTTCTTTTTTTTTTTTTAGGCTACGGCTCTCAAATCGCTCATGCATGACATACCAGACCCCATGAATTTGCTCTCTATATTTGGTAAGAAGATGACTATCGATGATACTTTAGATCAGTTGATAGAAGCATATTTTGGTGGTTCATTATAGTGAGGCTGTTTGAATGAATGTTCAGGATATGGTTGATTGAATTTCACGAAGCCTATATGATTGAGGCTCTTGTGCCATGAATATGTGGCATGCTTGTGTGCCACTGGCCCTATGAAGGTGTTTGTGGGCCTTTATCCTACTCTTATTTTGACTGACAATTCCAAAGCCTTGAACTTCATGGTTACCGGCATCATGTGTTGCCACTATAGTCCGATAACAAAATCTTAGATTATCTAATATTAGTTTTCTTTTTCTATATGTACTTTTAGCCTAATACAAGAATCTGCTAATATATACCTAATTGATACAAATGTGGGAAGGGATCTTAGCCATTGTCCAATTTTAATGTAAATGCTTGATCCCAATGGAATATATAAATTGCTGAATGGTCACTTGTGCAAAGTCTTGCAGGTGATAATCATGGATGAGAGGCGAGCCTAGTTTTTGGGCACATCACTGGTTCCTTTCCACCAAAACACCCCAGTTGAATTGGCACCCTATCCTTTTTTTATTTTTATTTTTAAGTATAGCCTCTACTAGCAAGGGTGTGATGCTTCCCACCTTACTCCAGGACCCTGATATAATTGGCGACACATCCATTTTTTTTATAACTATTGCCTCACTAGCAAGGGTGTGATGATTCTAACCAAATTCCAAGTATCGATCCCTGGGCATCCCTGTGAGATCGGTATGCCTTGCCATTGATCCACCAGTGTGTTGTAGCACCATACTTCCCTACTTGGGTCCTTCGCTGCTTGTATTTAGTATTCTACATATTAGATCTATGGGGTTCTGCTCTTACATTGGTTTTGAACTCTAAACTTGGTCTGCTTATTGCCTGTTAGGCTTGTTATGCAATCTGAAGCTACTGTTATAAAATAAGGCATTGGCAGGATTTGGGTCGGACCAGATTGCGTTTGCATTGGCCATGCGCTGAGGAGTTTGTAGGGAAGCTTAGTGGCCATATTCAAATTGGGGACCGATCCAAACCTAGGTGTGATCTACCCTATCCACGCATGTCCAAAGTATTATCTGTATAAGGCAGAGAAGTAGCTGCTGAAATTTAAAAGCTCAATTCTGACCTTATTCATATTGTTGGCTGGTATACCCTATATGAAGTATCCATATTCTCTCTTCTCTCATCTCTGTTGGGATATTTTACAAATACAACACTGGACAACGTTTCTTCCCCGGATCCTAATACAAATGATAGCACTAATGATCATTGGTAATTTGATCTTGTGATAGGTCCACTCTTCATGTTGTCACCAAGGCTATCGATCGGTCTAGTTTGGGACCCACATGGGCATTGATTGGGGGCTCAATGAGGGTTGCAGGGTCTGAATAGATTGCGTTGGACATGAAATCACAATCTGATTTCTGGCCCAGTTGATGAGGGTGGTGGGAGGACCAAGTCTGTGAACTCTGAGCCGGTTAAAGGCCTGAGTTACTTTTTTAAAGTTCAGTTGGCAGATCGTGAATAAGTGGATTCTTCTGAATTTTCAGAAAGGAACCTCCTAATTTCTTGCCTACAAGGACAACAAAAAAAAAAAAAAAAAAACCCCTCCTCTAGAGATCTCATATTGTTATTCAAATTCATTGTTCATGCTTTCAATCAAATGGTCAAATCTTATGGTGGGTAAAACTTGTGTTGGAATAAAATTTGGGATATCTCATATTTTGAAAAAGAAATCATTTTGAGTAGTTTAGATTTTCAATGGTACGTAGAACTCTCCTTTTAAATTAGCAGGGCCAATGACCAAAGGGTTCGTAGAAAGGAACAACATTCTTCACTGTCAGCCACAGCAACTCTATGACACCAAAGTGAAAAACAATTGGTGGTGGAGCATGAATAAGAAGCATACTATGGCAGACCACAAATACTGATTATACTAGCAGAGTAACTCAAGTGGCACTAGGACTATTGTCAAATACTCATCAACTTGCTTATATCTGCTTTGTCAGCCTTTGGAAGTCCTATTTTGCATTTCAAACTTAAAAGTCCTCATTTTCTTTCTTTCTATTTTTTTAATCCCTTATAGATATCATTTTTAAAACGCTATATGGTATAAAATCAGTTTTAGTTTCAACACATTTATGTTGATAATGACCGGCGATTCTTAAGATTTATTAAATCTCCACTATATTTTTTGCAATCTGTGTGTTCACTGTTCAGTGACTTCGGTTTTGGGCTACCGAGCAAGTGCACAGTCAAAGCTTTGACAAGCTAAAATTGAGAGCTTAGATCATTTGACTCGACTAGTACAACTAACTCCCCCACCATTATTACCCCTGCTTGTTTCATATTGTTGAATATCCAGGATTGTACTGATATAAGTGGTTAAATTTTTTTTTTCTCAAGAAGGTGAATTTTAAAAAATGACCATCAAATAACCCACACTTTAACAAAAGTTGAATCGAGGAAAAATTGGAAAATGAGTACCCGGCCATCACCCTTCACCTCTTTAATAAATCTTTAGTGAAGCTCATTTCACCATAAATTCCTATGTATTATATGCAAACAAATGGGCCTAAGTGCTTAAATGAAACAAGTTGATTTTCTTCTTCTTCAGTATCATAATTCAACCACTAGAAACACTCCAGTTTTAGTTTTATTTTTTTCTTGAAAGAAAAATCGTTTGCCTCTTAGTTTTTATATATTCTTTGTGTTTCTATTTCTTTTTTCTTTTTTTTAACCTTTTCATCTCATTTGAAGGTGGGGGAGTTCTTTGAGTTCTTTGTATGGCACATCTTCCCTCCTAACTGGTGATAAATGCAATGCTTGTTAACTATTCTTTTAAGAATGTCTTAGTACAGCAGATCTATCCCAAGAGATAAATTTTAATCCCCAGATGTGTGTTCTTTTTAAAAGCCAAATCCTCAATTATTTTTGCACAGGGATGGGCCCAATTGCATTCATGCTATGAAAGAACGTTTGGCAAGCTACATTCAAGGCCCATATTCGTTTTTTTATGCTAATCCATGAGCTATCTTATCACTCAAATAATTAAACTATTGCTATAATTAAGATAGCTTTGAAGTTAGAAATCAAGTCGTGCAAGTTCCTGCATTATTAGAGTTATAATTAAAGTGACTAAACACACCATTTTCCAGCATAAACTGACTAAACACAATGTGTGAGGCAATTCTTAATGTGTAAGTTATGCTAAGGCCAGTAATAACGCCAGCTCTTATGCTCCATTTTGGCTACGTGCGTCTTAGCACGAACGCTGGTGCGCTTGCCGAGACCAGTACTGATCGCCATCGTCTCGACCACATGCTTCGTCAAATGAGATATGCATCTCGGCTACAGCCGAGGTGACGGGCTGCTAACCGAGACAGGCACTGACAGCCACGTCTCACCTAAGGACACGTGGCAGGACACATGCACGCGCTGATGGGACAAACGCACCATCTCAGCCGTCCATCTCCGTCAAATCTTTGACAGAGCCACATCCAGTGGCTGCAACCATATCAGGACAGGGCCCAAGAAAGGATCCGATGGGACCTTAGCCGCCAACATGTCAAGGTGAGATCAGACCCAATGTGACTAGCATTTAATGCAATATCAGTTGATCGGACCCTCATTTAATGCAATGTGGGCTATGATGGATCCTCATTAATTACTGTATGGGCTAATGAGACCCTAGCAGTCAAATCATTAGGCCCACTAACAGGCATCTAGGATTTTTCTCATATAAGGTAATTTACCACCAAAAAACCAGGTACGCACACATGCATGCAAAAATTCTTAGTCGTTATTCTGCCTCTTTTTTTCTCCGATCTTAGTCCCTGCATTAACTCAGGCATCGAAGAGCCCTACGCTGCCCACAGTCAGGGTCCTCTGACTGCTCTTTTTTCCTTTTCAGGTCCCTGAAGTGGATAGCTCTTCAGTCGTTTGGATAAGTCCTCTAAGGCTCCCCCTAATCTTATGAGTTACATTTGTAGAAGATAACTCATGAACTAAATAGGCCCATGTACACTAATCTTGGCCTATCTAGGCCCATGTAGAATATCCCACGTGTGGGATTGGGATAAACCTTATACAGCTTGTATCACAGATATACTTCTATGTATAGAGATTAGGATTCCTTTTATTCCTTAATTTCTTATTGGAAATTAGCTTGTAATTGCTGCTGATTAATAGCTTGTAATTGAGTAAATACTATTATAAAATAGATGGTCGATCCTCTATTGAGGAATCAACTTTTTCCTCCAAGCTCTTCTCTTCTCTTCTATCTCTCTGCATGATCATTCATAAACTATCATGGTATCAGAGCTGAGGTTATAAGGAGATTTTCCTTCATTCAGTCTGAGAGATTTTCCAAAAACAACATCGAGTGCTTCTCCCTGCTGATCGTCTCTTCCTTCTCTTTGCTGACTCTGCCTGGAGGTCTCTGATCAAGGTGGCCCACCTCTGATCAATCACTGGTCACCATCAACACCCACTATTCTGATCGACTAGTCTTCAAGTATTTTTGAAGATTTTTCTGGATTTTTTACTCATCGATTAAGGTACTTTTCATGGCGACAACACTGGTGCTACAAGAATTGCTAACGATCCAGTCTTTCATGAAAGGACGAAACACATTGAGATTGATTGTCACTTCATCCGTCAGCACCTCCACTACAAGAAATTTGGGGTTTAAGGACGACACAAATTTGTTCCAAAATGTACATATTTCGTCACCGAAACTAATTGAGACGAAAATTTTTCGTCACCCGTTTCGTTGCCATAGCCTTGTTGCTAAAAGGTATTGGAGACAAAAAAAAAATTCGTCACTGAAAAAGATAAATTTGTGACGATTTCTTTTTTGTCTCCAATACACTCTATTGGAAACAAGTAATTTTCTTTTCGTCTCCAATACACTATGTTGGAAACATACTTGTAAGTAATTAGTGACAAAATATTTTGTCATAAATTTAAGAAATAGAGACGAAAAAATTTTGTCGCATTTACCCCACCCAACTCAAGGACTTCCTAGGAGGTCACCCATCCTAGTACTGCTCCTGTCCGAGCACGCTTAACTTGAAAATTTTTACGATTTTTAGAGCCGCACGATTTTAGAAGACTTCATGCTAAGTTAATACGGGGTTTGACTTATAAGCCATAGTCAAGACTTGGATATTTCCGATGTGGGCTAACGGAGAGTCATCGTTTGAAGCCTGTGGTTGACACGCTACGCCCCGTGGTTAAGAGTACCGCCCGGACCAAGATCTCACATTCTCCCCCACTAGAAATAGAGTCGTCATCGGCTCTGATACCAACTGTCACAGCCCTGCCCAACTTAGCATGAAATTGTCCGCTTTGGCCCACGTGTACGTGCGAGGACTTCCCAGGAGGTCACCCATCCTAGTACTGCTCCCGCCTGAGCATACTTAAATTCGGAGTTCTTACGATTTCTAGGGACGGTTTTAAAAAGCCTCATGCTAAGTTAATACGGGGTTTAACTTATAAGCCCATTGTCAGGACTTGGATATTTCCTATGCGGGCTATCGTAGACTCGCCGTTTGAAGCTCGTGATTGACACGCTATGCCCAGTTGTTAAGGGTACCGCCCGGACCAAGATCTCAAATTCTCCCCCACTAGAAATAGAGTCGTCGTCGGCTCTGATACCAACTGTCACAGCCCCGCCCAACTCAGCATGAAATTTTCCGCTTTAGCCCACGTACACGCGCGGGGACTTCCCAGGAGGTCACCCATCCTAATACTGCTCCGCCCGAGCACGCTTAACTTCGGAGTTTTTACGATTTCCGGGGAGCATAGTTTTAAAAAGCCTCATGCTAAGTTAATACGAGATTTGACTTATAAGCCCAAGGTCAGGACTTTGATATTTCTGATGCGGGCTAACGGAGACTCACCGTTTGAAGCCCGTGGTTGACACGCTACGCCCCGTGGTTAAGGGTACCGCCCGGACTAAGTTCTCATAGTAGCAGAGACTGAGAGAGGTAGGTGTACCTGGCGGTGGCGGACTCCTGGATGGAGGATGATGGGCACAGATGATGGTGATTGGTGATGGTGGTTGCGTCTGGGAATTCTAGGCGAGAGAGGCTGAGAGAAGTAGAGATGAGATGGATCACAGATCAGGGATGGGTCTGCATGCGTGTGTTGATGGAGGGTGATGATGATTCATGGGGGCCAATGGGCCATGGGGCTGCTGCTTGAAACGATGGGTGGGAGATGTTGGAAAAGGGTTTTGGAAAATGGGGAAAAATGTTCTTCTCTCCTCTTCTGGAAAAGGGTTTTGGAAAAGGGGGAAAAGGGTTTTGGAAAAGAGAGATCGGGATAGATGGAGGGACAAAGGGGGAAATGGATTTCGGAAAATGGGCGTTGGATTGGGGTGGGGGAGAGGGGGGATGGACGTTAAGGCCTTGGGGGGCCCATTTTAGTCATTTTAAAGGCTTTTCCAAAGCAATACTCATAAAAGAGGAATAGGTTCAAGTGCGAATGAAATTGGTGCCACCGCAAATGAAATTGGCGCCTTATTTTGGTAAACAAATATTTTCGTCTTCCATAACTTATCCTTAATAGTGACGAATTATGTTCGTCACAAAAATAAATTATATTTTGTGACAAAAATTTTCGTCTCCAATGAGCTAAAATAATTCGCGCCAAAGCAAATGAAATTGGCGTCTTATTTTGGTGACGAAATATGTTCGTTGTCTATAACTTATCCTCATTGGTGACGAATTACGTTCATCGCAAAAACAAATTATATTTTGTGACAAAAATTTTCGTCTCCAATGAGCTAAAATAATTCGCGCCCGCAAATGAAATTGGTACCTTATTCTAGTGATGAAATATTTTTGTCTTCCATAACTTATCCTTATTAGTGACGAATTAAGTTCGTTACAAAAACAAATTATATTTTGTGATAAAAATGTTCGTCTCCAATGAGCTAAAATAATCCGTGTCAAAGCAAATGAAATTGACGCCTTATTTTGGTGACGAAATATGTTCGTCTTCCATAACTTATCTTTATTGGTGACGAATTACGTTCGTCGCAAAAAAAAATTATATTTTGTGACAACAATTTTCGTCTCTAATGAGCTAAAATAATTGGCGCCAACACAAAACAAGTTGGAGCCATATTTTTGTAGACGAAATTTTATTTTCGTCTCCTATACTTTTGAAAAAAATGAAAACAGACGACAAAATTTATATTTCGTCCCTTTTGGGTGTTCTTTTAAGACAAAAAAAAAAAAAATCGTCATCAAATTTCATCGCAACAGCCTAAATTTCTTGTAGTGGTCGTTATTGAGAAGATATCTCTTCCTCATGTCTCTACTCTTAACCAGTTGGCGGATATCTTCACCAAGGCTCTTCCCAAAACGCATCATCATGATCTTACTTCCAAATTGATGTTTTCTGCCTTACCACATCAATTTGAGGGGGAGTGTAGAAGATAACTCATGAACTAAATAGGCCCATGTACACTAATCTTGCCCCATCTAGGCCCATGTAGAATATCCCACGTGTGGGATTGGGATAAACCTTATACAGCTTGTATCACAGATATACTTCTATGTATAGAGATTAGGATTCCTTTTATTCCTTAATTTCTTATTGTAATTAGCTTGTAATTGTTGCTGATTAATAGCTTATAATTGGGTAAATACTATTATAAAATGGATGGTCGATCCTCTATTAAGGAATCAACTTTTTCCTCCAAGTTCTTCTCTTCTCTTCTATCTCTCTGCATGATCATTCATAAACTATCAACATTTTCTGCACTTACACACAAATTGGGCTTTTTCGTTCATTGTCTTATGGGTGTTTACCCAATGAGTTGTCCACCTCTTATCCGGCCAATTAGGATGATCTAATTCATGGGATCGATGATATTTTATGGGAAGATTGTTGCAGGGTGTGTGCCAATCATCATTTTGATAAGAAAATCCCACCCAATGATTTTAAAGCATCATTATTTTAATAGTCATCTTAGATCAAGTTCCCTTTTTTTTTTCTCTTCCTGTTTAAATCCAATTGCGATTAACTGTTATTTTATTGTCAAATTTGGGAGAGTAATAATGAATTGTATGTCGGTGAGAGTGATTAATTTCATTTGTCAAATGGAACAAAAACCGGGCTAATTTGAGATACCCAAGTGACTGTGATACTATTATGGTAGTTGTCTAAAATGATATTCTCATAATAATATCATTATTTTATATAAAAAAAAAGGAGAGAATAACATTAAAATTAAAATTTCATAAGGAAAGCACAATACAATAGAAAGAAATAAAAATTACAAAAAAAAGTATCAAATAGTTTTTAACCATTTTTAATTAAATAATATCCTATAAAAACCCATATTTTCCTAATTAAAAATTTTACCAAGAAAAATTATGTAAGATTTAAATAATTTTTTGTCGACTAATTTCCTATAACATTACAAGGAACCTCAAATTCTTGAATATATCATCCTTAGAATTTGAATTGCATTTCTCGGATCGTCATTTTCCGTAGGATTAGAGGAAGTAGGGGTGTAACGGTTCGGTTAACCGATCATGTTGGGAAAACCGTTAACCGAACCGTAACTGCGGTTTTCTATTTTTCAAAACCGTAACCGTAACTGTATCCACAAAAACCGTGAAAAACCGAACCGTGGTTAACCGTATAAAACGGTTCGGTTACGGTTAATAACCGTGGAAAAAAAATCTTCATTGCTATTCCTTAGCCACTTTTTTTGTGCTTTAAATAAAATTAACTTGTATTTGGGAATTAAGATACTTAAGTGCACTTGCATTTTTCTTTTTTGTTTTTAAAGGACCGGTGAAAACTTTAGAGTACAAGAAAGTTTTCAAGCAAGTGTCATCCATTCAAAAGATTTTGTACCATGACCCATGGTTTTAAGCTTTGTAAAATATTGTCCAGCATTTTCATGCGAACCATCATGTGCAACCTTATCAACCTGTAAGATAATTTGCTACTATTAGTAACCATTCAATACAACAAGAAATTCTTACTAGGCATTAAAAAATTTTGAGCTCACTCGTTCAAGTTGCAATTTGCTAGGATGTTCAGGGAATTGCCTTAAAACCAATAAGCATTTTCTAGGATGGTTGGGAATTATGCCAGCTTTCCAACACTCATCTGAATATACATATGAAACTGAATCTGGATAGTCCAATTTTTTATTCAATCTGTACATTTTAGTCAATTGATTCAATGTCTATTTGGCTTAACATAACTTCAGAATTACATCTAGGCCCTTTAGTTTTTCTTATATTAGTATAACGGTACGGTTAACCGAACCGTATGTTACGGTTCGGTTCGGTTAATAACCGTGAATTAATACAGAAAATCCTAACCGAACCGTAGGGTGCGGTTTTTGGAGTTCAATAACCGTAACTGTAACCGAACTGTGAACCACGGTTATTAACCGCGGTTCGGTTCGATTCGGTTAGACGGTTATTCAATTTTTTTTTACACCCCTAAGAGGAAGGATTGTCATTAATTTACATTTAATACATAGAATAAAAAAATAATATATATATATATATATATATATATATATATATATATATATATATATATATATATATGCGCCAGCCAAATGCTACATGTGCAAAAGACATTAAAGAAAATAGCATCATCCTCATTTGGCATTTGCATGTTCAAATTTGTAATTGGTTGGAAAATAAAGCACTTCATTCGTGAGATCCTGGAAGAGAACGATTGTGCTCCGACAACGCGTAAGAACGATAAATGCATACAAAACCAGTACGCTGCCATGGCAGCTTCTGCAGGCAGACTGATATTTCTCTGCTGCTGGTCCTTTCTTTTGTACCACCATCTCATCTGAAAAGTATCAACTTTACCACATCCTTTTCATCGCCACAAATATCTACCAAAATATCTCAAAATATCTCTGGGACATTAATTTTTCCCAATAAGCTTGATAAGGTATAAAGATAGGGGTACAAACTTTACTGTGACATTATTATGATGTTACTGTAATGGAAACGATCCTTGTTTGGTCCAAAAAAAAAATAATAATAATCCTTGTTTGGTCCAAACATGTAATGAGTGGGTACCACATGAAATTATGAAATTAGGGGGTGTCACATGGATTCTTCCAAACATGTAATGACCTAATATTTGTGACTTCTGAGACGGCCAAGCTCAGAATTCAAACTAAAAAATATAATATTTTTAGATGCCAATGGGACAACCATTGTATCAATATTAAGACTTTTCAGCACGAAAAACTCGCATGATGAATTCCACTAAAAAGAAGGCCCAAATGCATTCGTGTGACGAGGAATTCACAGTAGGATCTATGTTATAGCAAACGTAGCACTACAAATATTATTTACATTGCAGTGCAAAACATGAGTCCCATGGCTGGTCTAAACAAGTTAAAGGTCCTATAGATATATTGTCAGTCTTGGGCTCTCTTTCTCTAATCACAGTATTCCTGATCCTTTCATGTACGAAAGGGTTGAGCCACGCCCAACTCGCACGTGAAGCCCTACTTTCATCTAAGCTCAATCCCATTGAGGCTTATCTTATACTACCAAGATAAGTATATTTATACCAAACCAACTAATGTATTGCTCCCAAGCAATATGAGAAGCAAGTTCACTACTTTCTTTTGTTTCCATATTTAACATATTCAAATAATGGTGTTTAAGAGGCAATTTCTCATTCACTCCTAAATAAATTAGAGCAACTCAATATATGTCCATAATCTACTCATGGAGTAGATTACATTCTCATGTATTTTCATCCAAAAAAATAAGTGGTTCCACTTACTTTTTGGTTCAAAATGGATAAAAAATTAATGTAGCTTTTAGTCATTTCTTCAACAAAATTGTGACGGGGAAAGTTAAATAGCAGAAAATGAAGGATGGTAATAAAGGAATCTCCAACAATGATGTTTATGCATATTTAACGTACAAACGAGAAGTCCATGACAGAGGGCCAAAATTTTACTTTCCAGGGGTGATGATACACAAGATTATTTGGAGAATGCAAGTAGTATTTCTGCATCATTGTCGCAGATAATCCCTTCAATTCCTGCTAACCGGTCACCTCCGATAGATGACCCCATCAAAATTCAGTTTGCCTTGCTGGTTGGACACTTGGCCTGGACCAGATTGATAATTGTCTTGCACATTACAGGTTCAGATCTCTGAGTCCAATGGGGTCCATTGGAGTTGGGCATGGGTCCTATACATTAGACACATCTCTGGTCCGTGTTTTCTGGGTCCAGCTGGCCCGACCCTTACACATGCATCACTACGCAGGGTGACCAACCGACCATTAAAACCTGCCTAGCTAGTAGAGGCCGTACACTAAAACCATGTGCTGTATGTCTCTAGTTTTCTGAACCACTGCATTCGGATTGGGGACATGACTGGAACAGGTGGGTGCCTCCTTTTGGTCAATGTGGCGGGCCCATCACTTTATTGCCCTTTGCGTTTCCCTTCTTTTTCTTTTTATCCATTGGTAGAAAGCCCTCCATTTGGTGGTGTTGTTCTCAAGTCTCTGTCTCAAGTCGCAAGTCTCAAGTCTAAATGCATTACACGGTTCATCTATTAATAATCAGTGCATCACACTGTCCATCTATTAATAAACAGTTAGCAGCCCAGGAGCTATAAATTGTCTAATGCCTACTTGATTAGTCGTAACAATAATTATAGCCATCAATCAACCTCAAGTATTAAATTTAAGGACCCATAAGCAGGAGTTTTGTTTAAACTCACCGGAGAAATTATTTTTTTCCATCTTCTTTCATTATCCAACTAGAAAAACACGCCCGTGCCAATATAATTATAATATTAAAATTTAATTTTTTTTTATTATCAGTTTCTTTAAAATTAAATGCAAAATGTTTTAGCCCGAGAGAGAGGGAAAAGAAAAAAAAAAGTTCATAAAAATTCAATACCAAATATCATATAATTTAAAAAAAGAAAACACAAGCCCATGAAAATTGAAGATTAATGATAAAGAAAATAAAAAAACAAAATCAAAACAAACAAAAAATATAAACTATAAATCAAATCCACTGAAATTTGAAAGACACATAGAAATAAAACATAGAAATGAAAATCCATAATCAACTCAATAATATAAGCAATTTAAAAGAACCAAACACTCATGAGAAAAAAAAAAAACTAAAAAATGGAGCACAGAAGGGTAAAGACAAAAGAACCCACAAATTCATTAAAACCATCATAAAAAAAACTAAAAACCTATCACAAGTGTGAAATTATAATATAAAAAATATAAAATAAAATAAAATAAAATTTTATTAAAAAGGCTATAAATATATATATATATATATATATAAACAAAGATTCATAGACAATACAATGATAAAAGAAATTTAAAAGAACCAAACAACTTATGATAATCTAATACTCAAAAATAGAAATCTGAAGCTACAAAAGAAGTAAGAAAAATCCATAAAAAAATTTCACAAAGAGAACTTAAAGAACCAAATAAAAGTAAAATAAATAATTAACTCATAATGATAAGCATTAAATAGATTTAAAAAATAGAACAGAAAAATGAGAAATCACAGAAAATCTCATGATAAAAAGTTATTCAAAAGAAAAAAAAAAAAGAAACCAATACCCAAAAGTAGAAACAAAAAAGGGGAAAAAAAGAAACTCACAATCTATGAAAACCATACAAGTACAAACCATAAAAATATTGCAATTCTATAAAAATTTTAAAATGATGATTCTTTTGTATAAATCATATTAAAATGATATAACTAAAATTGCTCAAATAAAATATGATGAACTCAAAAGTAAATGAATTAAAAAAGGTTTACCTCTCAAATTAAAATGTTTAATAATTGCACCAATTGTCTTATGGTGCTCACATTTTAAAATAAGTTGAACACTGATATAAAATAAGCATGCAAATGAGACATGAGACGGTACTAAAAAGAGACACAAAGATTTTTTTTTTATTTTTATTAAAGTTGCTCTAAACAAATACAATGAACTTAAAATTAAATGAGTGGAAAAAATGAAAGTTCTCTTGTTGACATAGAGCAATAGAATTATATTGGAGAAAGTAGAAAATGATGATAATAAGAATGAGCTTAATTCTTTACTTAGATGGACCAATATTATTGGAGATTCCTTTTACCATTAGTTCCGTATTCTTTAAAAAAAAATGTACAATCAAAATCAATAGATAAAAATGAAAGCAAACAACCAAGGACCGAGAGTGGATTAAATAAAAAAGACTAAAGATTAAATAAACCAGACAACCCAGAAATAGGCATTTCACATTCTAAAAAAAAAGAAAAAAAATCATATAATCAGAAGAAACAAAAATACTTGAAATTCCTTAGATTAGTGGCACTTATAGATACTGGGATCCAGTAACACTCAAATGCTATTTCTTAATAGAAATATGATGATATTGAGAGTTTCTTAATAGACAAAAGGCATGATGGAGAATCCGTATCACAAAAAAAAGAGGAAAATTTCAGTATTTTGTATTTTTTTTATCAGAGAATGAATTTGACCGTTGAAATAACCCATAAGGAGGTGGGAATTTGAGGTATCCCATAAATAGCAAGGATGTTTGCCTTAATGATTGTGATTTTTAATAGATGGGGTCTATCGCAGTATTCCACTCCATTTACATCACGATTTATAAAATTTAAAGCCACACACACAAAAAAGAAAAAAATTCACTCACCATTTCTCCCTCGGCAAACGTGCATTGTAGCACATCGGTTACATGGAAAGTTTCCTGCCTCCTCTTTAGCCGGACGCTGTTGTCGCGAGTTTTTCTTTTTTCAATAATATTGTCATTTTCTTATTAACTATGAAACTTATTATTTTTGTTAATCAGTTCATATTTATATATTCATTTGAGTTTAGTTTTGTTGTAAAATGGTTGTCATAGAAAATTAATGACTATATTGGAAATCATATAAAATAGTTATTTCAAAAGTTTGATCTTCTATACTTAAAGTACAATGCTACGTATGAAAATGATAACAACAATATTTATAGGGGTCAATATTCTAAAAATATAATTATTTTTATAAATATCTCATAAATAAATTCAAACTCATGGTCAATATTCCGAAGTGGGGGCGCCGGGTCCCTTATTCGTTAACTAATTTTAAGTTTTTGTTGATAACTATTAGCAAAAAGATGATTTGTTATGTAATGGTAGGGTTATTTCTTTGAAATCTATATTGTCTTGAGTTCGAGTATTGGCACAAACCAGATTAATTTTTACCATGTCATTAAAAATACGCAGGTCAGGTTGGGTGTAAAAAGTGTGCTTCATTTCTGACCCGACCTAAATTACCCCGATTCGATCCGTTTGCTAGGGTCAAACTAAATTAAATTGGTCAAAATCAATTGGAAGTGATTTCAAAATCACTTCACTTCATATATAATAATTGGGCCTTGTTTGGATCTTCAAATCGAAAGGTTGTGTGCTCAATTTGCTTGTTAAATATTTAATTATTATTATTATTATCTTTAATTCATTTTTTAAGAAAAGAACAATCTCTTACTTACATGTATTTAGCTTATGTCTGAATGAATCGGATGAGCATGCAATATTATCTTGAGGAATTGGCTTAGGATATGTTTGGAACGGAGAAAAAAATCTTATGTAGTAGACACCAATTTAGTTGGGACAAGACTTTAATTATGATAATTACGATAATGCATGAATATAATGAAAGGAGAACAGTTGTGTTAGGTTTTAAAATTGTCATATTTAACCATGAATGCTGAGACACTATTCCATGAAGGATAGATTGGAATACTGAAGTAGAGTTTATTTAGTTGACTACAACAAGTAGAAGTCCAGTAGTTGACGGGTAAAGCTTTAATGATGATGCATGAATCCTCAAGGGTGGATAAATTAATCAGTTGCCCACAGTTTATGAAGACCTAAACACGGACACAACATTCGGTGGCACTTGTAAGGTGAGGATGATCTCCTGTTGGAGCTAGTTGAATTTGAATTTATTTAGGGTCTATTTGTTTGCATTTGAATACATATGAATAGTTTATATAGGGTGGTTAAAAATAAAAATCAAATGTGAATTTTCAAATTTTTAATATCAAATAAGATGTTGTTTGATGCTCATTTTTAAAAATTCACCTATACTCTTTATTTTTAGCCACCCTATATATTTTAATACAAACAAATCCTAGAATCTCAAATGACTAAAAAAAATTGCTAATCATCAAGTCCCTTTGATTGAAACTCAACAATTATAGAGTGTAAGGGATTCAATGAGTTGAGTCCATTTGAGAAGTATGAGACAGATAAGAGGATAAGCGTCACTTACTTTCATGGCAACTTCCTAACAATGGAGTTGTCATAAATGCCTCTGGTTGCTCCTTGTCAAGCCAATATGCCAAAATTCTGGGGAATAGTTGTTACTTGTTACTGAGGAGATTTGCTTAAAATATTAAAAATCCTCACCCATGTATTTGAAGGTATTGGTTCCAACCATCCAATGTCCATAATAAAGCAAGAAACAGTGTCCATTAATGTCCACCAATCTTCTTTCCTCCTCTGCTAATATTTCTATTATCATCGATCTCGTCTTGCGTTAGGATGTTTAACTTTTATCATGTGTTGGCAATCAAGTGCATGTGAAGATTTATAAACCACCAAATCCAGGCTTTGTTGCTATTCATGCTTCTTCGATGTAGTGAGGACATATGCAAGAATCATGAAAATTAATGCAATCAAAGTGAGAATAAATCAATCCAACTGTACGAGCGTCGGGTCGGGTACTCCCCAACCGAATTTAGGGCTATAATAAATCATAATAACTACATTGATAATTTTTTATTAGAATTTCATGTAGTCTGCATTTCATAAATTTCTGTTTCATAGTTATTATAATTCATTATTAAAATTACACTTTGTATGTATTCTGCATAACAGAATCAAATATATTAATATTAAATACTATACAATATGAAATGTATATATTAATGTCTGGTGGAGTACTCATCCATGTATAAATATTATTTTGTATATATATATATGTGTGTCTTGCTTTTTCATTTTTTTATTTTTTTATTTTTGATGTTCCAGTTAAGAGGGTTGGGCCCCTGATGGACTTGCACATGCGAAATAATAGGAACTCGTACATGTAAAAAAAACTAACTCTCACACGAAGTAATAGAGACTCACACATGGAATGATGGAAAGGAGCAAACTTAGCCACCCTTGTGAGAACTGCCGCATGGTGCTGATATGAAAAAATGAGATAACACAGTCTTCCCTATTCATAAAATGCAGCAGTCAAACCTGAGGCCTAGCTTTTGAAATAAATAAAAAAATTATTTGCCCACCTTTAAATAAGAAATCTACTTGGAGCCAAACACTTAAAATGTAGGTCCCACATGGTCAAGAAATGCAAAAACCTCTAATAAGGCCCTTGTCCAAAATGATTGCAGAGGGACAGGGCTACATTGCATTGTTGTACTTACATCATAGTATGGTGCAATGCTCATCTTCTTGGGGCTATATTTTTAAAAGCGAATCCATGCCGGTAATAAGCGCTATCACCCATAAATTTCATTTTATCTAAGTTTCCAAAAAAAACTTAGATAAAATGCAGCAGTCAAACGTGAGGCCTAGCTTTTGAAATAAATAAAAAAATTATTTGCCCACCTTTAAATAAGAAATCTACTTGGAGCCAAACACTTAAAATGTAGGTCCCACATGGTCAAGAAATGCAAAAACCTCTAATAAGGCCCTTGTCCAAAATGATAGCAGAGGGACAGGGCTACATTGCATTGTTGTACTTACATCATAGTATGGTGCAATGCTCATCTTCTTGGGCTATATTTTTAAAAGCGAATCCATGCCGGTAATAAGCGCTGTCACCCATAAATTTCATTTTATCTAAGTTTCCAAAAAAAACTTAGATAAAATGCAGCAGTCAAACGTGAGGCCTAGCTTTTGAAATAAATAAAAAAATTATTTGCCCACCTTTAAATAAGAAATCTACTTGGAGCCAAACACTTAAAATGTAGGTCCCACATGGTCAAGAAATGCAAAAACCTCTAATAAGGCCCTTGTCCAAAATGATTGCAGAGGGACAGGGCTACATTGCACTGTTGTACTTACATCATAGTATGGTGCAATGCTCATCTTCTTGGGGCTATATTTTTAAAAGCGAATCCATGCCGGTAATAAGCGCTATCACCCATAAATTTCATTTTATCTAAGTTTCCAAAAAAACCTTAGATAAAATGCAGCAGTCAAACCTGAGGCCTAGCTTTTGAAATAAATAAAAAATTTATTTGCCCACCTTTAAATAAGAAATCTACTTGGAGCCAAACACTTAAAATGTAGATCCCACATGGTCAAGAAATGCAAAAACCTCTAATAAGGCCCTTGTCCAAAATGATTGCAGAGGGAAAGGGCTACATTGCATTGTTGTACTTACATCATAGTATGGTGCAATGCTCATCTTCTTGGGGCTATATTTTTAAAAGCGAATCCATGCCGGTCATAAGCGCTATAACCCATAAATTTTATTTTATCTAGGTTTCCAAAAAAAACTTTTGATGGGCCAACAGTTAGATTGATCATACGAGTGAATCCCTCCGATTCCATCTCAATAAGATAAAAGTAAGGCAAGTCCATCACGTGTTTAAGATAACATCTAATTTACTAGCGGTCATCTTACATATTTGAATAATTTATAGGTTGATTATTACAAAATATTTTGGGGCTGAAATCTATTAAATTATCTTAATCCCTTAATTCATGGCGATTAGTTTAATGAATTTAGAATCCATAATTTTCTCCAGATTTTAATCAAACAGTAGGGGGTGAAGTTTAATAGATTTTTTTCTTCTTTTCTGCTGTCATAGTCTGTCACATAGGACAAGATATTGAATAATGTTTGTATTCTTCTTTTGCCTAGTACACAAACTAATAGGATTGCATATATAGCTGTTGAAGAAGTCCCTAAAAACTTGATAAAGAGGATGCCAGGTGGCCAGCTTTCCTTGGGAGTCAACTGGACTAAGATTAGATTATTGAAGAGTGGTCAAATCTTGTTAGAGAAAAGGATCAGGCTGGCAGTTGAAGACGACGTGCGCTGGTCACTATTACCATATCCCTTGTAGAATCCCTTTCCTCCAATCCTCTTCTCTCCATTTCCCTCCCTCTCATTGACATGCACAGAAACAGAAGGACAGAGTATTGGTTCATGTGATCCTCTCCTCCACTGCTCTCTTCTACTCTCCCAATACCTTCTCTCTTGCTAATTCCCAATTCACATTTTTTTATTCAACCCCACCTTTTCCAAGTCTTGAATATTTAAACTTCATATCTCTCTCTCTCTCTCTCTCTCTCTCAACTTCTCACCTCCCAACGGTACTCATTAAATACCATCTGTCTTTCCTTCCATGTGAAGTAATTGTTGAGTAGAACTCGAACAGCATTTGTTAGCGACGATCCAACGACCATCAAATCAGATATTGATGGAGACTATCCATATTCCATCCACGGAACTCCTGTGCTAATTTTCAATCTTCTTCACGGATAGATATTTCACCCATCACCCATGCAGTAAGGAAGATAAGGAAATAAAACAAATGGTTAAAAGATAAGTAGTTGAGAATCTTGAGAACGACTAAGAGAATTGACCTTTTTATAGTAAAAAAAATGCATTCGGGGTTTCTCCATCTAAGCAATGGTAACAAATAAACTTTGGGTTCAGTTAGTCGATATATATCACACTCAGTCAATGCTTTGGTTGCAAGCATTTAGTGATATCTCATCTACAAGATAGAAGATATGGAGAATTTCAAATGTTGGCTACCATAGTAGAATTCAAATTGCTCAAAGGTTTAATAGCAATGTGAAATTTAGAATTATGAGAACATCCCATGGCCAAAAGTGAGTTTTCACATGCTAAATAAGTTCTCTCCATTCAAATTGCATCAAGCAAGGAATTTGGAATTCTCAAGGGCATCCATTGTATCTTCATTAGAATTCCTAGCTGATATGCTCTTAGACAAGAAGGCCCTATGCGTCCATTTGTTTAGTGGTATTTTTTTTTTTACAAAGAGTTCTTTATTAAAAAAAAGTTCTAAAATTTTTGAGTTTTCAATTTGAATGGTGAGAATTTACAAAGTAGACTTTATAAAATTTCACTCATAGCCTAAAAATTTTATAAAAAAAGAAAGGAACATCACTCGGCATTAAACCACCTAGGGGAACTACATTTAGAGAATTCCAAAGTCTCATGGGAAAGGAATTCTTGAAATTATTGCAAATAAATCGGCCCTAACCAAAAATCCAATTTAATTAATGCTTATTTGGTTAGAAGAATTTTAAGAAATTTTTATTGAGCTTAGACATAATTTAGAAAGCTAAAACTCTAAGAATTCTATAGTTCAAAAGTGACTTTCCACTAGTGTAGTTTTCATAATTTAAAAACTCAAATGTTACAATTCATAATTGTAATACCCTTTTAGAATTGAGGTTCATTTCATCTTTCAAAATTAGGCCTAGGTGGTAAAGTTAATTAATCTGGATGTAAGTTAGGTACTAGTCTCCCACCATTAATTAAACTTCTAGTGTTGGTACACATTAAATTTTACCTAGCATTAGTACATTATTTCTGTAGAGATTTTTTTTTTCATGCGCTTTATAGTCCAACAAATTGATGCGCGATCAACATCATCAGAATGTCGGTGATATCAAGAAAAAAAAAAAAAACGGAGAGTATTTTTTCATCTTAATAATAATGTTATCTATATAAAATTAATTGTTGAAAGATGTCTAATCTAACTTTTTTAACTTTTTAAATCAGACTCCCCCTCCAAGTCTACGTCCATTTTAAAAATAAACTGTGAAAAACAAGTGTGCAGAGTTTTATTAGTCGCGGAAGTAGGTCGATCGATCAATGAGGGAGGAGAGCTGTAAAGCGACACTCATCAATGCTATTTTAGTCTCCACTCTCCTTTTATAAACCCCTCCCAAGTCCAAACCATCCTCAAACACCTCTCTCTCTCTCTCTCTCTCTATAGTCTATATCACTTTTCCAAACAAGGAAGCCATGAAAGCTCTCACCCAAATCCAGCTCCTGCAAGCTACTGTTGCAGCCCTGCTCACAGCAACCGTACTACTCCGCTCCATCCTCTCCACCACAACCATCAACCTCCTCTTCCACCACCTCTCCCAAAACCAAATGCTCCTCCTCTCTCTCACCTGGTGCCTCTCCATCTCCCTCTTCTTCTACTTCTCCAGGCGCCGCCGCCCCGTCCTCCTCCTCGACTACTCCTGCTTCAAACCGGACTTCGACCGGAAATGCAGCTTGGAGGTCGCCCTGTACTTCGTCCGCCGCAGCCGCCGCTTCACCACCGTCAGCGAGGAATTCATGCGTGGCATCTACCTCAAGTCCGGCCTCAGCGACGACACCTACGCCCCGCCCTTCATTTTTCAGACCGACTACGAGGCGAAGCTCGAGTCCGCCATCCAAGAGGCGAAGGAAGGCATGTTCTCCGCCGTGGACAGCGTCCTCTCCAAGACCCAGATCGACCCTTCTCGGCTCGACGCCGTTATTGTAACTTGCGGCTCCTTCTCCCCCTGCCCCTCACTCTCTTCCCTTATCGTAAACCGCTACAAGCTCCGGTCTGATATCAAGTCGTTCAATCTCTCCGGCATGGGGTGCAGCTCCGGGGTGCTGTCGATAGACCTGGCGGCGCGGCTCCTCAACAAGAGCCGCGCCATCGGGTACGTGCTTGTGGTGGTGACTGAGAGCATCAGCTTGAATTGGTACTTTGGCGATAACCGCTCGATGCTAGTCACCAACTGCATCTTCCGGGTCGGTTGCGCCGCTTCTATCGTTACAAACGACCCGGCGCGGAGGAGCTCCGCCAAAATGGAGCTCGTCCGCTCGCTCCGCACTCACCATGGTGCGGACGATGCCTCCTACAAGGCAGCTTTCCAGGAGGAAGACGCCCATGGGAACGTCGGGGTTTCACTGACAAAGGACCTCGTCCGGGTGGCCGGAGAGGGCCTCCGTCAGCACATCCGGACTCTCGCACCACGCGTCCTCCCCGTCCGGGTGCTCCTCCTCTACGCCTACTCTCTCGTCTACTCCGTCCTCTCGAAGGGGGAGGTGAAGCCGGTGGTGCCGGACTTCACGGCGGCGTTCGAGCACATCTGCATTCATACCGGCGGCAAGGCCGTTATAACGCAGTTGAGCAGGCTGATGAGGCTCGGAGACGACGTAACGGAACCGGCACGGATGTGTTTGCACCGTTTCGGTAACACCTCGAGCAGCCTTGTCTTCTACGAACTCGCCTACTTTGATGCTAAAGGGCGAGTCAAAAAGGGTGATAAGATGTGGATGCTGGCTTTTGGGACGGGGTTTAAGGTCGGTAGTTTGGTTTGGAAGGCTCTCAAGGACTCCAAAAACGACTCGGATAATCCATGGAACGACTGCATTCACAGATTTCCTGTAAAAGCTTGGTAGGTATTGGAACTTGGAAGTAGAAGCCGCATAAATTAAAGAATAACCCATATAATTATAAGGAAGAAAAAGAAACAGTAGGCTTTAAGAGGAGATTGAAAGAAAAATGGAAATAGTCTAAAGACTTGTTCCGTTTTCTTCTTCTTTTGGTAATCTGCAAGTTTTTCCATTTCCTAACTGTAAGATGTGAAAGGGTTTGGTGCTTTTTTTTTTTACCATTGTTGTTATTACTGTTACCGTGATTGTAAGGGGTGGGGGATCTAATAAAAGCAAGAAAGATCCTTTCCAAATTGTAAGTGTAATTATAGTTGGTTATTTCTCATGTTATTATGTTTGTTTATGTAAGTAGGTTAGATATGGATGTCGTGCAGTCAGTAGCTTTAATGTCGGCCATCAAATATGGCTATCAATTACCTCTTCATTATGGACTTGGGTTGTGCTGGTTGACAGGATTAAGAAGTAAGGCTGGTTCAAGCTGAATTGATACATGTCTCCCAAAGTGTCCTACCTTACCTGGACCCAAACATGTCCTGTCCTGATTCACACATGCAATTTAAGTCCTAGGAAAGTCAATTTGATCTCTTTGCAATATTGCGATCTTATATCCTTCACCCCCTCCTATTATTTATTACGCTCCACCTCTCTTGTAATTTTCTGGTGGTCCCATTTCACCGCTAGTTCATATGTATTTAATTCTTGTGTAATGCAAATGTACTTGCAAACATGCAGGCGAGGCCCTTTAAACATATATAGGCACAAGAGTGGTGGCCCTATTAGCATCCCGGGACACAAAATCAATGTAGCACTACATTAATACGAGAGTTTTTCTCCTACCAGTACCAGTAGTAGACCTTTTAATGTTCATATCCTGTCAAGCTCCATCGAACCTACTTGGACATTGGCATGTCAAACGGGCCGTGCCACCCAAATCCAGGCCTGCATAGCCCGCCAGATGGAGCAGGCTGGGCCGTGCCTTGCCTTCGTACATGCCGTGCTGGGCGTGCCTCTTTTAATTTTTTTTCTCATTTTCGGTATTAAAATAAAAAATTAGAATACAAGCACGGAGAATGACAAAGATATTTAAGTGATTTGGTCAAACTTAACATACCCCAGTCTGAGAAGAATGGGAGGGTTAGAATATTTATAGACTTTGTAAAATTAAAAATGAGACAAAATATCCCTTATATGACCGTTTTATGGCTATTGTGGTGTGTGTGTGTTTGGGGGGGGTTTGTAAAATGGATAATTTTTTTTTTAAAAGTAGCTATTTTTGGACGGGCCAACCCTTATGAATGGGTCGGCCCATGTGCCTGCCGTGCCCGGTACCCTCCGCCCAACACGGGCCGTGCCGTTGACCGGGTTGGGCCGAAATGGGACGGCCCGGCCCATTTGACATCTCTACTTGGACCTATGATCAGTTTACTCTCTTCACACTCACTTTCCCTTTGTGTTCCAATAATTTGATTGTCATAAGTCCTTTTACTCGCCCTTGGATTAAATCTCAAAAAATATTATATGATTAAAAAGCCATTGAACTTTAAGGCTTTTAAATTATCAATTGTTAGTTTAATTGAAGCGGATAATCCATGCTGAGATCTTTCAATCTCCCTCTGAACCCATTGTTAGTCAATATGCATGCATCTAGATTGGTCTCATGATCTTGGGCGCCAAATAAAAATAATACACGGTCAGTTCATAGCCGAAGATATCCTAAAATTTCTCCTGATCATTGTAGACTCCATAATGTTCATATGGGTCCATTTATAATAATTTTACTAAAAATTACTGGTAGTTCATTCTTGACAACCTTAATTATTGTTACTGTTACATTTGTACGTGGATCTTTATCATTTTTCTTCATATCCAAGGAGAGAAAATTATTTTTACAGGTAAAACAAAGTACATGGTGAAGTTATTATTCTTGTTGTCTATGCTTGGTTGGTGGCTGGTGGGTCATTGGTGTCATGGGGGTGCATGTCAAGCAGAAAAGGCATCCAAAGGCTGGCCCATTTTATTAAATGGTGACAGCCATTGTAATTTATAAAGAGGTATGATATATATATCTCTCTTTCCGTACAAAAAAACACCACAGATATTTTATGGATACGATGGTAATAATGAGTGACACTTTTGAAAGAAAATGTGGTAATATATTGAGAAACTGAAATATGGTCAGTTGTTTAAATGAAGTGGGGTTTTGTGATTTTTGCCAAAATCCCTTTATTTTACTAATTCATATATTTAAAAGCTTTACGAGAAAATATTGACCTAGTTAGAATAAGAAATCAAGAAAAATGTAGATCTTTTTTTTTTTACCAGTAACTGATTTATTTATGTTCAATAGCACTTTAAATTATTTTTAGTTTTTCCATATAAACCTATGAGAAAGCTCAATATTAAAAATATTCTGGCATTTTTTCTGATAGGGGTAATTTCTCATTGATAACAATTGTTGTGACATTAATCTTGTTGGGTAGAGATAATGCATGTAAATAAACTTGCCACAAATAAGTTTGTGGAGACATCCAGTAAATTGATGGGAACCCCATTAACGGCACATTTATGGATCAGGATTTCCAAAAAGAATAGTGAATCCCATGCAACTATATATGCAAGTATAAATTTAATATTACATTTGAAAACTTTAAGTTAAAATTTTAAGTCAAAATTAGGATTACAAATGGTATCCAATTATTCAAGCGTTCGAAGTCTCCAGTTTCAAATAAAGTAACTAAGAAACCTATTTCTTTTATTGGGACGGAATTCAAATTAAAATCATATATTTTGACCTAAGGATCCAAATCTAGGACAACTATGTTTACATGATAAATATATATATATATATATTTATAAGTTTTAAGGCCTATATAGTTTGAATTATATTCATATTTGACAGTCTACTTAGCCTTAAACATATACCATTTAATAGCTTTGCTCGTATATTTAAAAAGTTTACTTTGAAAGCTCTTTTATCTAAATATATTAATGCACTCCACTACTTATTTTGTATTCAGATTAAGAACCCTTTTATTTTACCTTTTAAGTTGATGTACGGTCTACATACAACTTATTGGATTCGTGTTGGATCCAAATCTATTACCAATTAGTCTGGATCTATAAAGACAAATTAGGGTCTTTTGAATCCACCAGAGTTTTTAATAGGAACTTAAAGAGAAAGAGAGATAGATGATCCAAATCAAAGTTGGACAGCATGGATAGAAAGATAATTAAAAAGATCTTCCTTACATCAATGAATTAAAGATCACCACATAATTAGCAAAGGAAATCCTACTATTTAAATGGGAAAGAAATCCAATCCTATCAACACATTAACTAAATGAATGATTAAACTGACAAGTCAAGCCTCATCACTTTATTCATTTTCCCAACTTACTTGCAATCTACTTCACATGCATGACCAACGACGTTTAACTTGTGTGGGCCAATTATTCAACAACCAGCCTTGTCACCCTGGCTGTGTTCGGTCGTTATCCCAAGTCAAAACTCATGTTGTTTAGAATTTTAAGTAAAATGGGCATCGCCTGGACTTAGTACATTCTTTCGATACGTCTATGGCTTTTCCATCATGTTTTCTTGTGAAAAAGGAGAAAAATTGCAAAATCCGTTACTTATAAAATCACTCTCCAGATATCAACGAAAGTAGACATGGAGGAATCTGCAAGCCACGAAACTTGAGCTCCTTTCAAAGTGACAAATCGAACCAGTCTATACACCTAAAAACTAAAAGTAACACTGCTTTTTTGCAGTGGAGTATAGTAGTTTTCAAATTTATTTTGTCAGGTGGAACAACTGCATTTTAGTTGGACCAAACTTTTCGTACCTGCCCAGTGTACATGTATTACCTAGCCCTTTAATATATATATATATATATATATATATATATATATAGGGGGATGTTAAAGTGTATTCATCTCTCACCATAGGGTGAGGGATGACTTCTATAAATGAAACTTTTCAAGTATAAAAGGTGGATTTCAATTACATATGGTGAAGTACACGTGTAAAAAAGGAAAAGTGCCTTCACCCTATGGTGAGAGATTGATGCACTTGAACATTTCCTATACATATATATATATCAACTCAGTGGGTCTCACTAGGGCGACCTCCAAATTTCTCTCTCTATCTCTCTCACGAATATTTATTGATGTGAAAGAATTGGCATTGACTGAACAAACCGAACCATGAATCCCCCCCCCCCTATTCACCAAATAAACCGAAACATATATATGGAAAATATTCATGTGCAAAAGATGAAAAGCAATATATGGTCATATGGAGTAAAAGAATATTTATGTACAAAGAAGGAAAGCCCTGTAAGTGTCTCTCATCCTATGGTGAGAAATGAATGCACATGAATGTCCCTCTATACATATACACTCCATTTCAAGCTTTTCTTACCATCGTATAGTACAAGCTACTTAGTGAGCCCACATACTAGTCCATCCGAGCGGACCATCTAAACTCTTGTCTCCTATTTACATAAATCTCATTGGGTTTTAATTGATCCAAATGGAGTAAGCCATTTGATCGAGCGCCAATTTTATTGATTATATAAAGCCCTTAAACTTGTGAACCACAGAAGAATGGGTTGTAGGTATTATACTGACTTCCAATTTGATATCTAGGTTGGACCCACTTCGATCTTTCTATCCCCCCACGTTCCATAATTTGTGGGGTCCCAAGTGAGTCCATACTAGGTTGGTTGTACTATAAGACGGTAAAAGAAACTTATACAGAAATATTGCATATATATATATATATATAGATATATGGAGATGCTCCTATGGGATATACTTTTGTGAGAGTTGCTCTCTTGATACTATAAGAGTAAGGAGTGGGAGGGCCCCTACATTTGGGCTATTGGCATTGGATATGGAGGTGAGTGCTCCCACCCTTACTCTCATTGTATCGTAAGAGTAACTCTTACAAGAGCATTTTCATATATATATATATATATATATGTAAATATATGAGCACTAGAAAACTTACAACGATTTTTTTTTTTTTTAACAAAAAATGCCCCTTTGACTGAAGCCCACATGGTGTATGACAATGCTCCTTGATGGAACAATATAGATGAGATCTACCTATGTGAAGATCTTTCACTTCATTAGATCATCCTAACGCCTTGGTCCATGGCCCCAAAGTTTAATGGTTTTAAAAAGACATAATTTTCTTGTGATTTCAATCCAACGGTGTACAAAAGTTGGAGGATTGTGATATTTGGGCTTCCCACCAATTCATGGGAGGTAATAGTATGAAATGATTGGATTGGCTTAGGATGGGCTCCATGCGCTAAAGACATTGAGGTGCAAAACGAGGAGTTTTAAAAATAGAGAGTTTTTAAGAATTTCTCATATGTGTGTGTGTATAATCGGGGCTCTTTGAGTTGGATTTATGATGTAAATTGCAGTAGTTGCATGACTTGGAGCATTAAGCTCTAATAATGGTTCTTAAAGTTTTAGTGGATGTGGCTTTCTATGAAAAACCGTTTTTTCATGCGTTTGGTGTGGCGATTTTTTGTGGAAATACTTTTCCGCCACGTTAGCATTTTCTTTAAATAGCTTGAAAATGAAATTCCTATGGGGATATAGGAAGTCCATTTCTGCATAAAACTTCTCCCCACTTTATTACTTTATTTCCTCACTCCCCTCTTTAATACTAGTTTTCAATAAGGAATCTACGGTTGCACCAAACAACATTACAATCAATTCATTGAGGAAAGAAATTTTGCACCAACCATGAATTTCTAATTTCCGCAGAAAACCTTTTCTGAGGTATTTAATAACCATGACTTTGCTAATGTGACTATTTCATCCTATTATGGAAATTGCATGTAGACAAATGTACCCTAAGATTGAATGTTCAAATGGACCAACTGGTGGTTGCAAACTATCCCTGAAGGGGACATTGAACAAACAAACCTAACTATCGGTGGCTAATGAATTAGTTTTAAGGAAACACAATTAGTGGCGGAACCAGAAATTATACCTTCGGGAGGCCAATAGGAAAATAAAGATTTCTTTGAGGAGCCAATGTGAAAAAACTATAAAATTTTCTATAAAATCTAGGGGTTTCTTGCAATTTAAGGGGACACCATGCCCACTGCCAGCCCCTCCCTAAATTCAGTCAACCTATGGCTGTACCTATTTAAGCAGTAAAATCAGTGGATTTCATGGCCAGATTCCATTCAGGGTAGGGCCCACGAATACAATTAGACCATATTTGGCACAAATTCCTATCAGCTTGGTCACCTGAGTCAAGTCAGCATGAGAGTCTGCTCACATCTCAACTGAGTCATGTTTTTCTTTGTTTTTGGTACGTAGAAACATCTGATTGATTTTAGGGCTGTCAACTGAGTCATGTTGAGACTGTATGTTGTTGACTCAGGTCGACTGGCAGCGAAATTGATGTTGACATGTAGTAGTCATCATGGGCCGGGCCATCTCTGAACTGACCTGTGCCCAGGCTGATTTGGGCCTAGTTTGGTCCTGTTTTGGGCCTTAGGTTTTATTAGTATGGTTGGACCTAAATCTAAATAATATTGTTTGAAAACTTATTGCCTGTAGCTTAGTCCAGTCCATCTTGATTGACCCTAAATGGGCGGTTTGAGATTGACATTTTTTAGATGGGTTGTACACCTTCACTCAGGCTGAGGCAGGCACTTACAATCTGTGTCGGGCTTGAGCCAAATATGGGTCTATGTTTTTAAAGTTGGGCTAGTAGGGATGTAAATGGGTCTCCGATTCTCCAATTATCTGGAGGTTCTGATCCATTAAAAACCGGGTTTGGGTCCTTATTTGGGCCCGGATAAGTAAATGAGTCCGGATCTGGTTCCACGTTGGTTGGACCCGTGAACCTGAAACCCTACATATTACCTTAATTTTCGAAAATCTCTCCTAAAACCACAATTTTTTTTAATATCATTCTCTACCTAGATTGGACCCGGATCCAGACCCGTCTCATATATGGTTATTGTTCCGGCGCCAAGAAACCGCTTCTAAATCTGGATTTGGTTCCACCTTCTCCTTAATGGTTCAATTTCCGGGTCCACCATGGACCAGGATCAGGACAGGAACCGACCCGTTTACAACCCTACACATCGGGCAGCAAGTCGGGTCCAAAATTTGCCATCCATAAACGTTACTAAATCATTATGAACCACATCATTTGATACGCAGTAAGGTCCTCATGGTCCACCATATACCTGTTCAAATCAACATATATCTTGGAGATGAGCCCCCATTAATAAAGAAGGGAAGATGGATTTGGGGTCGGTTCAGGGTTGACCTGGATTCTATTTGAGAGTAGTGTAGAAAAGTGTCAAAGCATTGATAAACCTGACCCAACTCCGGACCCTATTCCCAAGCCCAAGACATTTTATATACACGATAACAATGACATGAATCTAATAACAACACTATGACATTAATGGGTCTGGCCTGTGGGGCATCCAGAAGCTTAATATTAGGAATCTCTCCTCATGACCTATCACTATCTCAAATTGTAAACAGGTATGCTTTGTTTGAGATCTTAAAGTCGTCCGAATCTTAATTGTTATATAAAGACAGTGGGTGTCAAAATTGCACAATCAGGCTACTGGCTTGCAAAGTTAGGTGGGTGCTTTGAGAGGGTATTGAGTTTGATGGGTTTAGGCTGATGGGCACCAAGTTTAGGGAAGACCAAGCCATATGTAACTAAAGACTATCAATGAAATGGGCCCAATCTAGGAAATGATGACCACATCTAACAGGAAATGGGCCCAATCGGCCTTAAAAAAGGAAGCCCCTCTGAACTTGAAATGGCATTCAAGGTGGGATTTCAAAATGCGAAGAAATCTAGGCCTGAAAACGGACTAGAGACTGATTGATTGCCAACTCTCCTAATAGAGTCAAGTTCAAGTAAGGTAAAGCCCCCATTTCTCAAATCAAAAGCACATTATTTCAAATTTTCCACCATATTTTTTCAAAAAAAAAAGTCAAATGGTAACCTCATTTCTCTACTAAAACCCTACGGATTTTGGCCAATAGGGGGGGCGGGGGGGGCGCATTGTGCAGACCTGCTCATTGGCATGAGATGACCCTGTAACATAAGCAGCACGGCCCAGTACTGCCTGTTTATAGTTTGTCCATCTGAGCTTAAATGCTAGTAACTGGGTCAAGTCATAGATGTAATGGGCCCCTACCTAGCCCTACAAACAGGTTCACTTAAAATCGGGAGCGACCTTGTCGAAGATAAAAGTAGTGTAATCGTATTAGATCATAAGATATGTGCATTACATGGTTTTATAATCATCTTCTGTGTAAGATCAAGATGATGAAAAGGTTATCAGTTATCACATGATGTACTTTGCCAAAATTAGTGCAATCATGAAGTTGTACCACTTAAGTGTCCGCAACCGTAAGATTCAAGAAACTCTTTAGATAATGTCACTTGACCATTGCCTGCACGACCCATATGAAAATCTTTGGTCTGCCATTAGTTACAATGTTCTCTAGCTCACAAACTTCAAGTAAATACCCTCTTTATCTTATGTGCGGCCCTGCATAGAAGAAGCTGCTAAATGCATGCAACAAGAGGGCCACAAACATGGCTGAACCTGGAAGTTGGAAGGGCAACGACCTGTGTTGGAACAAGGGTTAAATACGAAGAGTCTGGCCACAAATTTAGAACTGATGGCCCCGGTCACTGATCCAAAGATAGGTCGAACTGATGGATTGGTCTCAGATCCAAAGCTAGGTCAATGAAGACTGGAATATAATGATTGACCCAACCTAGACCAAATCTTAATGATGGTGATCATAAACAGTGATCGTGATGATGATGATGGTAGTAGACTACACATTTTTTAAGGGCCTCCTTTTCTTCTTTTTTTTTTTTTTTGCTATCAGAGGGTTCTCAATCCTTTGGATTGGCTGGACTAATCCCTTCGGGCCCAAGAGGGAAGGCGGGTAAACTCCCCCAGTATGATAGTAAAGTTTCAAAACTACAACAACCTCCAGATGCAAACTGTGGTCCTAGGCCAATTGATCTACCATCTTAAGGGCGTCCATAGCTTGAGTTATATTTATATTAAGTGATAGCCCTTCTTGTCTTGTCTTGTCTTGTCTGTTTAATTAAATCATTTTTTGACGCTCTTTTATCCGATTATACTAATGCACTCGACATCTTATTTTGAATTTGGATCCAAAATTGAAGCCTCTCTCTTAGCTGATGTTGAATCCGGATTCAACACATGGTTCAGTTTTAAACCTAGGTCTATAATGATGGATTCGGGTCCGACTCTACCATGGTTCTGTTCGGGAAGTGAACAGTGACAAGTTTTCCTAGTTAATTAATCTCTAGCCAAACTATAATTAGGATGTTGGTGAGAAAAGGGCAACGTTAGAGATAGGCACCCAAATGAAAATCCTAGGTCTGCCATTGGCTATAACCATGCACCCAATCCATGGATGAAGCCATCCTCCTCTTAGGACTCGTCCTGGCCATAGGACCTTATAAATAACACCAACGGGGTACGGGTCTTGCAGGTCCTGACCCCAACCTGATCCATTACTTCTGTAACTCTTCCAGCAGTTCAATTGAGACGGGCTCAGGTTGAGTATAGACCCAAACCAACCGGACCCAGATTCTGTGTCAATGCACAAACCAAGCCTGAACCCAACCAAAATGGAATCCAAACATATGTAACTCACCCGGCTTTCACCGAAATTGTAAGTCCTTAGCCTAAAAACAGTTTAAAGTTGTGTTGGGTCAACTTGGGTTGGGTACCCAAAACTTAATACAATTTGCTAAAGGGCTATTTATTTGGTGTAATGTAGACTGGTTCGACGCTTTAGCGTGCATAAAAGCAGGGAAACAAACCTCAACATGATTTTGTCACCTGGATTGAGTTCCGGTACCGAAGGCCCAAACCTAAAATTGACCTAATCCTTGTGGGTTTCAAATTCCAGGCCCTAGTCCAACCAAACCCCGATCAAGCCCAACTCTAATTTCACTTGTCAGGCTGGTTCATACCAGTTCTTTCGTATCTTAAAGTGGATTTTCACTTGAATTCACTTTACAAGTGAATTATCCAAACGGACCCTAAACGGTGGATAAATAAATAATGCATCCGGACACTCTCCAAACACGGGACCCCTAAATTTCAGCAGGCTCCACGCAAACGACGGTACGGATCTGAATGGACCTCAGAGAGAAGAACAGGGGAAAATCACCAGTGTTTTGGGGGTGAGAAAGAGAGACAGACTGCTTCTATGGGTCAAACATGTCCGCGGATGGTTGCATGTTTCGGCTGGTAGCAGCCCCCCCTAGATTGCATGGAGCCCACCTGATTTTGGGCAAATAACAAAAGTCCATATCGATTTGTACTAACATGACCCTGATGGGATGATTGGATATTCTCATTTTAGGGCCTCAAATGAAGGTCAGTGCTAAATTGCTTAAGATTTTATTACAAGTAGGCAGCTTGTGAAGGATATACGAACCTGTTTAAAGTTTAAACTGCATTGTAATACTTTCAACCCTTCTTTAGGTGCCCACAATTTTTCATATGAAAATGAAATCATTTCTGAGTCATTTTCACACCTCATTTTTACTACTTGAAAAGTTTAGTTTTGCCGAACAAGTGCAAACTTAATCGTAAGTCTTTTAGCAAAGTTGATGGAGCTCAATTTCAAATATTCACTCAAAGCTTACCTTATTATTATTATTGTTAAGCTTACCTGATAACAGGAATCTCTGGCATTGCACAAACATATTCTAAGTGTATATTTATGTATTGTCAAGGGTTTTGTAATGTTACGGGTATTTTTCATTGATGTAAATTTTTCGCAATTTGACACAGTACTTTTTTAGCGTAAAGAACAAAAAATCTGAACTGTATTTTTTTTTTTTTTTTTTCTCATTTGCATTGCAAAATTTACTCTAATGAAAGGTAAGAGGCACCATTGACCACTCGTAAAAACACGTAAACTAAAGTATCTTACATTTTGTGCGTGTGTGTGTGTTACTTCAATTGATCTCACCATGGATCCCTTTTTTACTAGAGTGAATTTACAGGCCCCAATCATTTGCCTCAGGAATTTCAGGTTAGTCCATTGTCTAAGGGGAAGAGGACTGACTCCCTGTAAGACACTCACACGTAGCATCCTTTCCTGAGCTCATCAAATCTTATTATAAATAGTGGGGTGGTGGGGATGGGTGAGTTTGTCTTGTGCTTTTATCTTATGGCAGCTGGCGACCAAAAAGAGACCTCAGAGTCAGGCAGCTTTTCTTTTGATAGGAATCTCCTCCACTTTTCCCTCACCTAAGAAAGAAAAAGGTACCAACATATTTCTGCATCTTTTCCATCTGTCTCTGCAGTCCTCCTTCTCCTTGGAAATATGGAAAATAAAAGTTTAGATTTTTAGTTAATTAAGTGAATTCATGTTTCTCATTTGCTGATGATTTTTAGCGATGGTGATTGTCCCAAGCAGTTCTGAATATGATTCCATCCCATTCCAGACACTTTGGGGTATTTTCATCTACATGGCCATGGAATTTTGTCCTGTGGAACTCAATTTATTCATCTTTTTTGTTGTTGTTGTTGTTGCTGTTTTGCTTTAATCTTTAGATGATAGCTGTTGCGCCACCTTCTATCCTACCTTACACTTGGATTCGATGCAACTATACCCCATTGTTGGATATAAGGGTTATGTTTTTAAGCTGTTATTAACATCTAAAAGTCCCTGAAAATGAAATATGATCATAAACTTAATTTCTCTAAAAAACAAACATGAAACTAAGGGTTGCAACATATAAATGTTTATGTAAACTTTTGGGGTTTGGTGGTTTTGGAGTCCAAAATTGTGCTCCATGAACACTAGTATGATATGAAGAAAGATGGTGTGGAAATAAATATAAATATAAATAAAAATAAAATTTTATATATGATCTCGAGGGGGAACGTAATTAGTTAGGACACAACTCTTGAATCAGAGATTGCAGTTTCGAACTTACACGTAAACAGAATAATGGACAGTAATTCAGTGGCTGGGTATTTTTTCACATGCTGATTTGAGTTATTTCAATTTTGGGACATATTGGGTGTCGGTCGGTTAGTCATCCATATCCTGCATGTGCCCTATTGGACTGTTTCGCATGATTGTGTGTGGCTGAAGGATTTCTTTTTAATAAATAATTTGAAGTTTGTCGGTATATGTGGTATGTTTGGTGAAGAAAATTCATAGCAAAAGATTTACAAGAAAAAATTGGAGAACTATAATATTTTGACAGTCTGAGAGTAAGGGAATGCACATAATTAATCTAAAGATTTTAACGGTTTTGGTGGCGTAAACCCTAAACTTTTAATCTAGGTAATTTTCGCTCCTATCAATAGCAAAATAGTTAAAAAGCATGTGCATGTTAAGGGCTTAGATTTAAGAGGGGAGCCTAGGGAAAAAAGGATCCCACTTATAAATAAAAGATAACAGGACTAAGGTGTTTGTACGATTTACTAAGTCCACAAAAAAGTTGATGTTGAGCTTGTATCGTGTACCGTGAGTGTCATTTTTTATCTTGTTGTTCGGATTTCGAATCTAAGGTATGTCACATCTTCTGACTTGTGCAGTCTCCTTTTTCATTTGTATGGACTTTCTTTTTGCTTGTGCGAGCTCTTTTCCTATTTGAGTGGGGCTGCCTTCCTGTGTGTTTGCGAGCTCTTTCTTGGATCCCATCCCTCCTAGCCGGGCCAAAAAAAAAAAACACACACACACACACAAAATGATTAGTCAAACTTAGAACATACAACACAAAACACGATTTTCTCCTTTAGAGTCCTATTTAAAACATATTATACACATTCCACATATAGGTCATACCCATCGATAGCGATGGAAGAGTTTTTCTAATACATATTTGTGGACCACAACATACATGTCTAATGCCTTACAAAGAAACTTGGATAGTAGGTATTACACCAGACCATGTAACAAATCCCTGAAACTATATTGTGGAGCTCACATAGAGATAACCCAAACTGTCCAAATGAATCCCATCCATTCTAGATCTGGATCTACGAGTTTCTGTTCAAAAGAAGAGGGCTCCACCGTACAATTTATCACATGACAAAAATTCTGATTAACACCATGTTGTCAGCCGCGGTGTCTAATCACATTTCTATCATGTACTCAATTGAAATGTGGAACCTACTTTTTATCGATTGAAACTTGAGGACCTAAATAATGAAGGGATGAGATTATCTTGAATGACCCTAATTATCTGTATGTTGGGCCCATGTTGGAAACCCTCGCTGATTAAGATCTTTCGTCTCCATGATCAATTGATCATGAGGTTGACAAAGAGAAAGTATTGGTAAATGATTGTTGCACAGGACAAACGTAACATAACACGTGGCACGGTGTTCAGGTCACTAACCCCACCCACCTGTATAAGGGATGGTTCGTTTCACATGTTTTTAGGGCTCTTTCTGGAAAAGTCCGGCAACGAAATGGACAGCCCAAATGGACAGCCTAGAAAATCCCTACAAGTTCTATCGAGTTCTAGATGGGGCTCTTATCAACACAAAAAAAAACATAAAAATAAAGGTCCTAGAAGGAGCATCTGTTGTGTTCACTGGACTGTGGACCACACATGCGTGTTCTTTTCTCCTTCTCATGTCTTCACTTCGTCATCCACATGCACCGTTTTCACAACTTGTATACAAGCAATTAGGTCGACCTGTACATGTTGTTGCCCCCGCACTCCACTCCTAGGTGTGGCCCACCATCTTAGATTCAATGTTGCTCAAAAATTTCATCTTGAGTGCCGTAGAAGAAATAACTTAAGCCATTCTTGGTAATTAATTTCTCAGAGGTTCCCCTAGTTTTTTCATGGGGGCATAAGAATTTTAATGTTTGGCAATTGTAATTTTTTTTTTTTTTTATATATCCCAGTTTAGAGGGGGTGTAGGGCCTCAAGTGAATGAAGGAAACCTCGGGCGAGGTGGGGGACCCTTTGACAAGGGAAGTAGACCTCTGATGAAGTATTAGTATCACAACCTCTGATAAGGCAATTGTAGATTTTTGAAGATTTGGAATAGTGAAAATCCTCTTTTTGAAGATCTTTAGGTGTAATCCCCCCGTGAGATATGAGAATTTATATATATATATATATATATTATGTCGATTTACATTTTGATACCAATTTTTCTTAGCTATATACATAGATGCACACCAATATAGATGTGAAGTCCTCAGCTATACAAATCCTCAATGAAAAAGCCTTGTCCCAAAGGCTGTGAAGATTCCTCATGTGTGTGGGTTCCTCCGGAATTTTTTCAATTTTTAACCATATGTGCCCTAGCTAGTTCATATATAAGCTAGAATTAGCTAGGTATTGATAAATATTTGGATTTGGTGTACGAGTGTATCGCATAGACTGTAAATGCCCTAACAATTCCTTGACTTGTGGATCACAAACTTAATTAAGGGGCCTTGAATAGAGACTGCTGTTAGATTAGCTAGGTCCACCCATTACTAATCTCAAGGGGTAAATCAGTTGGCCTACGACCATGGTTTGCACTCGGAGGTTGTGAGTTCAAGATTACACTACTACACTGGAGCCACAGGGGAATTTTACCCGATTTTCTCTCATGTGCCTGTAGGAATTATTTTGGCTCAAAGGGCGTTGAAAAAATAAAAAAAAAGGTCCACCCATTACTCATGACTGGCTATTAGATCGACCAAGTCCAACCTTTGCTCTTGAGGGGCCTCTAACATAGGTGGTTAGGAGTCTTTGGTCTTAATTCAACTGCCATAATCACCAAATCTTTATTCAATTTATTCACTCTCTTCTAATCTAATTGGACAGCAACACCCTTGGCATCTAGCATTGGGACATAATAATCTTTTGTATTAAACAAAACCCTATTTTTTTAAGAATAAATTAGAAAAAGAGAATCAATTTGTCTGTTTTCCCAACTATTGTTTTGATAAGCCCCTGTACTGGCTAATTAGAAGTTGACTTAAGGGAATCACATGTAAGATTGATCACTAGAATCACATGCACATGTAAGTATGTAACCTTAAGGGGACACGTATTGGCTAATTAGATGTTGACTTAAAAGGAAAACAAAAAACAGTTATTAAATTGTGATTAATGTCGACCATTCATCATCTTCTGGAAGATGGGTATATTTATTCTCAACCACAAATCTTTCTATCCAAATTTTTGTTCCTTTCTTGGATTAAAACCATATCCTCCTGCTTTCGTCGTACTTGCCTTTTCTATCATTTTAGTGGGCTCTGGTAGCAACTGTTCTTTTTGTCACATATGCCTCAGGGACCCCTTAAAATAGGAAATGGATCCTGATCCCTTAAAATATGACCAGGTGCAGAGGATTGATGACTTATGGCTGCCACCTTTCAATCTCTCTATGGCTGCAAATCATCATTATTATAATACGTATTCTCTCCTTACGTAGGATTTGATAAATACGAATTTCTTTCTTTTAAGTCAAGGGGCTTGCTCAATCAGTTGGTGTCCACATATCAATTCCTAGATAAGCAACTATTTACATATGTAAGGAATTCACTTTCTATGTGTAGGCTATCCTTCTCATTTTGTAGACGTTTGTTGTTTTTTTGGAGTGAGGTCTATCGTAAGGACGTCTAAATCATAGTGCCACGCTCTATAGTTACTTCATAAAATTTGTCAGTTATGAACTTCTCCTCAAGATCAACCCTTATACCTCTAGTTTAGATGAAAAGTAAATACTAGCAAAAATAACTCGTGCTTAGCGCAATATTTCGATGCATTGTAAAATAAATAACCATACATTAAAAAGGTTATGAAAGTAACTCTTTCCGTAGAGTAAGTTACATAAAATAGAAATAAGAGAATTGAGACCGAAAGAGAATAGAAAAGATGAAGTAAAAGAGAGTTTAACAGAAAAGAAAGAACCCAAAACTTTAAAACGTGCAAACTTCATATAATTCTTTGAAGTTTTGAACGTCTTGGGCAGTCCATTTTATAAAAATTAGACAACATATAAAAATTTAATTTTGCCCAATTCCCAATGAATTAGCCAATACTCATAAATCCCTACAGAACGGTCGGTTAAACTTAAAGCCAAAATCCCTGGCTTTAATTTATTATAATGGTGTTTAACCTTCTTCTTGGAATCAAGTAAGGAGGAAAAGTGCAAGGGAGCGAAACCCAAATAAACGATTGTTTGATAACAACGTGGTTAGACTTTTTTTTAAGATAAAATATATTAAACCACCCGGAGAGTAGAAGCCATCATATCATATTATAGGAAAGACAGCAAACAAGATAAAACAAAAGAAACCAACAAAACTGGAACAGCATAATCCACTTAAAAGCTTTGAAAAAGAAACACATGCGGTTAAAGTTTCTATTTTTCTACTCATGGTTTTTGGCCCTCACTATTAGGGCATGCTATTTTACAATTTCTTTACGGTTTAGATTGAATGGGCTGCAGCTTACAGTAATCTTTTTGGATTGCCACTGCCGACCACTAATGGAAGAAATAATAGAATCACTGACTTGCTCCAATTAGTTAACTGCAAATCGATCATAACAGGCCACTAGCATACTTTAATAGTTTAACTAGCAGAGAGAACCCGTGTTGAGCACGAATCTATCCATACAATTCAAATTAAATATAATTGCACAACATTAAATTTTTTGAAAGAAAATAAAAGAAGAATATCTATGACTGTACCTACAATTAAGATAGGTAGAATAGAAAAAACATAGGAGAAATGAAGTATAAAACCAGAAAAATATGTAGAAATGGGAATAAGAGATGTGAATAGAAATGAACTTTTGCAGCAACTAAAAAGGAAAAATGGAGAAATTATAAGAGATATGGGTAGTTATATGAGTGACTCTTCGATTGTTCTTTTCTTCTTTTTGTGAAAAATTATTAGTGGAGAGTGACTCATCGAATGCTATCTCTTGGATCTCCAGCAATGAGGGTCTTTGGAGGTTTTACTTCCTCTTTGCAGAAATCAAGTCCCTATCTTTTTAAGGTTATGTCAAGTTTAGGCATGTTACACGGTAGGCAAATGTAATGGCAGACTCTCTAGCGAAACAAGGGGTATATAGGGTTATTTTCTTGATTGCTTACACCATGTAATTGTCTTTCTTTGTTCTTTGGGTATAAGGCTTTTATACCTGTTGTTGGTGGTGTATTGTTTTTTTTTATATATTATTATTATAATGTTTTAGTTGCCGTTCAAAAAAAGAAGAAGAAAAGAGGGCAGTTATATGAGATGATTAGTGTTGCATGGGATAAGAAGTTGGCAGTTACCAAGAGGTAAGGAATGAGGGAATAACTAACAGTCAAAATCAGAAGAGAATGTCAAAATTAGATTGAAGCTTAATATACTATAATTGACAAAATAACAACTGCTTAAAACGTGTTTACCAGGTAGGGGTGCAATTTTGGCTGGGCCGAACCCAAACCCGTAGGACCCAACCTGACTGAAAGTGAGATTTTGGTTTGATTCGTTGAGGTTTGGGTCTGGCTCAGGACTGAGTCTTGAAACCCACATGAAATCCAGTTTTGTTTCAGGCTTTAGATACCAAATCAGGCCCGAGTATCAGATTTATCTATTTGTATATATATAATTTATTAATTATGATATATAGTACAGATATTGTATTATATAGGAAATTATATACATTTCCTAAACTTTCTGCCCTTTGAAAAGAAAATGATCAAATCCAAAAGTTTAGGCCACTGAGGTGACCCGGGCCAAATTGGGTCAGGTATATTCAGGTTTCATTTGAGTCGGATTCGATCATATTTGGGTTTACTTGCATACAATTCGAGTCAGGATTAGGTTGAGCAGCTATCCAACCCAACCCTCCCAAGATGCACCCCCACAAGGTCAGTCAACTTGGGAACTAAAGTATAAAATAGTACATAGTCTACAAGTGTTAATTAGTATATGTCTATATTTCTTTTCAAATTAAGCCCAATTTTAGAGTGTGTGTTTGGCTTTTCACCCAACCAGCCCCTCAAAGTACTGGAAGGTGCCTGTTAGCAACAAGGCTCATAAAAAGCAGCTAAAGATCTGGTGATGGGCTTGGCTGCTGTATGTGGGTACATGAGCATTCACTAGAGTGAAAAGAAAAGGACAAAAACCTGTTTTTAGGTGGATGGTTTGTGGTTAGTTTTTATGTGTCTTCCCTTAACCTCATGATGAAAGAAAGAACTACTTTCTAGTTTCTTCAGCTACTTGCAACCTCATGGTTGCAATGTTGAATACCTTCCAACTGTTTCTTTTACTTTTTCTTACTGCACCTTAACCTCATGATGAGATACATTTGTATAGTTGGAAGGTGCCCATTGTTAAGACTAAAATGTCAGAGTCAATTAATTAACTCTTTTCCCTAGAGAAAAAGACAAATAAGTGGGCCAAAGATATACTGAAAAGGAAGTCCAAATCATGTAAAATAAGTGAGTGGATAGCATTCAAGATGGAATAAAGATAGCCGAGGATTCTTTCATTGTGAATAAGGTTTTTTTGGTAGATTAAGATTGAGTGAATAAGGTTGATTGTGGATATGGCTGAGTGAAAACTAAGCCAAAAAGTTGGATAAGTAATGGAGAGTTTTAAAGATAAGAATACGACCGCCAAAAGGAAATGTTCGAGGGTGACCCAGGTGTAGTGAAAAAAGTAGGGCAAAAGGTGAGCCAACTACAGATATGTTTTTAAAGGCCAAAAATTTTCACTGGGAGATTCAGGGTTCGACTTTGGCCTCCCTCTCTCCTGCATATGCGAGTTTCTCTCTCCTCATGTGTGAGTCTATCTCTCCTTAAATGTACGAGTTCTTTTTCCGTGATTGTGGGTTCTTCTCCTTATATGTGCAAGTCTTAGGGGATCCAGCCCCCTTAGCTGGAATACAAAAAAAAAAAAAAAAAACTGCAGATATTTTTTAAAGATATGAAGAAGATGAAAGGTTCTTTTGAGTGTGACCATTGATCAATATTTTAAAGTGGTATGCTAATGAAACTTGTAAATTGAAGGAATTCTTAAATTAAGTATTTGACTGATCGATAGGATAAAAGATAATATTGTTGGATTTCTAGAAGTGTGGTCCTATGGATTAAGTAGGAGAATATTGGGTTTCTAAATATGGAGTTATCCTACTTGTGGTTATCTACGTAAGGCCCTTATCTTGTCGTGTGGTCGTCTGGTCATGTGAATCATATTTCTAGAAATCCTATAAATATTTTATAAAAGCCTAACAAGAAAAGAAAAAGAAACGAAAAATGGAATGAAAAGGTAGAAAATAAGCACCATCCTTCTTGCCATTGGCCAACTTGGAACAAATTGAGCTAGAAAAAGTTTTTTTTATTTTTTATTTTACCCCAACAAAGGTTGTTTGGACCCAAGAAAGAGCCCGCTTATACAAGTAAAGGTAGACAACTCAAGTGGAAAAAAGGCCCGCATAGGTATAAAGAAAGCCCACACAAGTAGAAGATGAGCCTGCACAAGTAGGAAGATGTGACGTACCTAGAGTTCAAACTCTGGACGGCCAGGTAAGAACTGACGCTCCTTATCACTATGATAAGAAGTTGTTCTTACTAGAAAAAGATATAGTTATGTTTGGAAATATTTTTCCTTTTTCTAGAAGTATGATTAGTCCCGACGGATTGAAACCTGATATTATGGTTATTATCTTTGTAACCCCTTCACATGACCTCCAATTATATACAGTTAGCTGCTATGCACCAGTCGAATCAATTTAACTATTTCCTTAATTCAAGAGGGCATTAGGGTTCATACCAATAAAAAAAGAGTTGAGCAAAACCTTTTAAAAATAAGATTGTTGAGTAATGTATTGTAAGGTACTGTGGCTTGTATTTATGGTGATTATGATAGTCCGCAGGACAATGCAATATATGACACAGCTTTACTTAACAAAGAAATACATTCCTGATTAATTAAATTAGTAAGCAAAAACTTATCCAGTGCACACTATGCAAGACATTCCTATGAATAATCGAGAGAGAGAGAGAGAGAGAGAGATATGGATGTGATGCCAAACCACTTGTAGTTTCACCTGAGAAAGTAGAGATCAATCCTATGTCATTGTTGTTGAGAGTGACACTCCTCCCACTCGTTTAGTTTACAGCGACAATGATAGTAATGTGATATTGAAGTCATATACTAATCATTTTGCACTCTCTTAATCCTTCTGTATATGTCCTGTATGTCATTCTTTATTGTCTGGATTTTATGGTGTTTCAATTGACATATATATATATATTGCCTATGTGGCAAATTTGATTTGATTGAAATAAATACCAGCAGAGTTCTTATATACTAAAAGTAGCTCAAGCGAACTTATGAAGTAAAAGTAGTATAAATAAACATGTCCTATAGCAAAGTTATATGATCAAGTTTGTCAAAACAAAAGATCTATGATTGATTTAGATTTTAAACTTTCATGAATGTTAGAAAAAGTTACTTTCTTGTTACATTTCAAAATAGAGTCAGAAAATTTTAAAACTCGGTGAATCAAACTTCATACAAACATTTCCAATCAGTCCAGCGCACTCAAAATACTTATTTGAATCAGTTATAAGTCGTGTACTCTTGAAAAGCGGCCGTGTCAAACGGCACACGTTAAAATGATGTATGCTTACAGCACAATTCATCTCTTGTGATACCCATGAATGAATCCAAATTCTTCCATCTTGGGAAAATTCACATATAACTGTTTTACTCTTTTAGGGAACATTTGTCCGGAGTGTTGTTGCAAAAGTAGAACTCTATTTCATTTCCGTACTTCTGCTTTATGTTTGGAGCAACCCAAGTTTTCATAAAAATGAGAGATTCCTAATACAAGTGAGAGAGGAAAGCTTGAGTCACCCTGAAGATTATTTCTACAGAAGTGGAATCAGTGTATTTAATACAAGTATCTTGCAGATAGGCTGATGTAATGAGCCTAATTTTGGGTGTGCCAAATCCCACGTGCCCGAGCTAGAGATGCAATGTGGGCCGGGCTGCACACGCTCAGTACTAGGGCTGCACAAAAAATCCGGTATTACCGTAAACCAAACATAACCGACCGAACCGGACGGTTCGGATCGGTTTATAGTAGATCGATTTCGTTAACTGTTTGAAAATCATAAAAACCGCTTACATCGATCAGTTATCGGTTTGAGCCCACGGTTAACCGCTTAAACCGAACTGATTGTATATAGTAATTTAAGTGTTGCTTTTTTATTATTTTAGTCTTAGGGTTTCGTTTTTTACTACTTTTAAAGTTACATTCCACAATTCCATTCTCACATGAACTTAACCGTCTAACACTGTCTCAATGTATCTCCTCTAATCTCTCAAATCATTTCTGATACTTCATTGTAGATGGAGGGATTATTGTACATGGTGTTTTCCTTCCATCATAATTCATACATCGTTTCAATGAAGTTTTTATCAGAAGGCTGCACTCTTGAAAATTGTAGAAAAGCCAGTAGAGCCTAGCCTTTTGATGGTTGGTTTTGGTCTCACCTAACCAATGTTTTAAGAAACCTTCATTTCTGAAAAATACAATGGGTTCTGATACAGATTCCGTTTGTCTGTGACTTTTATTGAAATGAACTATTATTCTATTGTAATTTCAAATGGTATCATGCAGAATGAATGCTTCACTGCAAGCTGGTTATTTATTATTATTATTATTTTTGTGCGCTTGCGTTTAGTCCAAACTCTCTTTTTGGAGTGAATTATTTTTTATATGCGTTTAGTCCAGTCTAGAATGTTGGATTTTTATGTTTGCACTAAACATTGGAATAAATGCAAAGGACGGGATATCATCATTTTGAAATTTTCAATGTTTGATTTTCAAAAAAATAAAATAAAAAATAATAGTTTAACCGACCGAACCGAACCGAACTGTTTGGTTTGGTTGATGGTTGATGGTCTTAGTGTTAAGCCAATCCGAACCACCCATGTGCAGCCCTACCCAGTATGATGTTGACCGGGTCGTGCTAGGCATAGTTAGGCCCAAGCATGACCTAGTCCAACACGGTTAGGCCTGTAGGTGTACATTTTTTTTTTTGGTAAATAGAATTTTATTAAGAAAATAAAGCCAAGACGACACCAAAAGAGCGAAACAACAACAAACCACTTACCATCCTCACCAAGTCCCTACCCCATTCCAGGGTAAAGTTTTCATTCAAGCTATAATTTAGTTTAACAAGCATGTGAGCACCCTCATTCTTAGATCTAGGAACAAAAGAAAATCTGACATAGACAAAAGATAAGATTAAGTCTTTGATATCTAAAATTATTGAGTTGATAGTCCAATCAAAGTAATTGTTGAGAGCGTCCGCAATCTCATTAGCATATAGCAAAACACAAACTTTGGGGAAGCCCTTGGCTTTAACAATCTTGAGAGCAACGAATACCGCCCTCGCTTCAACCTCCTTAGGTGAGAAGACCTTTGGATCTTGGCATGCACTTAAGAAAACTATAAGAGGCTAGTAGGTGTGCATAATATGTGCCAAATTTCAGAATAATTGACTTAATGGAGATATTAATTATTTAAAATCCTCTCAATTGTCGACTTGTGTAAATTAATATTCCTTGTATAAAAAACATTTTCTTTGGCACCATGCATTCGAATCTATAGCAGTAGAATGTCAGAGGCAGGTTGTGCCTCGTAGACGGTCCGGTTATGCCGTGCGCAGGTAAAAATTTACATAATCGCAATGCAATACATGTTATTTTGTGGGGTCTAAATCGGGCCTTACCAATAGGGTCCAAAATTGAAATGGAACACGGCATTACCAGGTTCGAGTCCGAGCTATCCATGGGTCCAACCGGATAAATTTGTAACCCTAGCCCTAGAACCTATTTATCAATTCTGGCTTGTTGGTTGCCGTCTCATCACACAGTAAAAAGTAAATAACTAAAAGGGGAGCAGGAGCAGGAGCAGGAGCAAAAAAGGAAAGAAATCAATTCAAAAGGCACAAACCAATAGCATTGATGGAAGGCTTATTAAAGTTTCCAATACTTACTGATGAACGTCCATTTCAGATAATTAGTCCTTGCAGTTTCAATCCACCAATCCCTCTCAAGTCTCCTACTGCCATTATTAGATCCAAAAGCTTCTTCTTATTGGGATTTTCAGATCAGTCGAAGATAGTGTGAAGAATGAAGAACCAGGCAAATAATCACAAAGAGGTATCTAAATTTTCCCTACCCACATCACAGCTTTGATTCTTTTTAGTTTTTCTTTTCTGGGGTGCAGATTTCTTCAATGAAAAGCTGTTGGGGTTATGGATTTTTTTTGGGTTTGGGGGGTTGTTGGTTTCTTTTGAGTCTTTCTTATATTTGGAGAATTTGCAGTGGTGTTGGGTTGAAATCTGTTGTTTCGGTTGCACATGCCTACAGCTTAACTGGCCAAAGGTTGTTTTGAGGAAGTGGTTCCACAGAGGATCTCTGGAGGACGATTTCAGCGCAGACGAAAGAGACAGCGAGAGTGAATTCGAAGATGAAGGTGAGGCATTGAGTTCACCCCCATCCATGTGTTTCTTTCAGATAGGAAATGGGAATCATCCAGTTTTCTGGGTGTTCCGGATGCTTCTACTTCTACTTTTTACTTTGTTTAGAATTTCACGTTCTTGCCATAAATTCTAAGATTTTCTCTCCTTTCGTGCAGAAACGTGCGGTTGGGATCAAGTAATGGGTGGTGACGACACAGGTGGATTTTTAGTTTGATGCTTATGGTTGATTGGTAATGGTACTGGTTGTTGATTGTACACCTACGCACAAGTGACAAAACCCTTTATAATTTCCACAAAAGCATACACATGTAAATATCATTCTTCTCCAGGTTAATTAATATGTACACTCATCAGACCTATATTCACCTCTGTATTGATACCTTTCTTTAACTGTTTTCATCATTCTTCAGGGCCTTTGAATCTATACCAGTAAAGTCTAATTATGGTTATTTATGGGGCATATAGAATCTAATGTAGGACCTTCTCACCCCTTACTCCTGTGATTGGTATGCATCCAAGTGGGCCCCACAGGCTGCTTAGATACAATTTACTATTTGAGAACCTGTTCAATGGTGAAAAATATCCCGGGTTTGTGATCTAATCCACATATAGACACAGCCACCACCTGCACCAATGAATGGCATGCATTCAGGTGGGCATCTCCAGGCATCACCATCCCCATGAACTTTTTAATTTTTTCTTTTCTTTTTTTGCTAGTTCTAATCTAGCCATCTACCCTCTAAAGCCATTGCACCTAACCTGTTTTTGTGAAGGTGCTACTAGTTGTTACTTCCCTGTTAAAACTGGGGTTGAGATCTAGCTACCCTGCCTCCCCACTGCAGAACTTTGTTGTTACTTACCCAAAGTTTAAAAAATCGGAGTCCGAGTTCCATAGGACCCGACTCAGTATGTGTCGAGTTCGAGTCGAGTCCACTCGGCCGATTTTATAAGCCATGCCCTTACCTGATACGTACCTTTTATTTAATTTCAGTATTTTATATTTGATTAGAATGTTTTATTTAGGAATTAGGATTCTTAATTGTATTGTCCTGATTGTATGTAAATATGCTTTATGTATGTGGAAGAGTGGAGAGATAGTGGGTTAGTGGAGTAGTAGGTTAGTGGTAGAGTAGTTTTAACAGTTATGGAATATGTATAAATATTTGTAGATGCCATATGGTTGAATATATGAATGAAGAATAATTCAAGGCTTTGCTCGTCTTAGGAGTTGCGGTTCTCCTCGAATTGAACCTTAGGAGGTCTCTGTCCCCCTCAAAGTGGACTCCTTCTTTCTCATTCTAATTTTCTGTTTTATTTTTGTTTTTATTATGTAAAAGGTTATGTATCATTACCGTTGACGTTGAGCTAGCAACCACCACCCCTATGAATTGGCACTCACCTCATTTGACATTGATTTGGTCTAGATTTGGATTGGATGTAAATTTTTTATCATAAATGCTGATGGAGCTTCACTCTCTCTCTCTCTCTCTCTCTCTCTCTCTCTCTCTCTCTCACACACACACACACACACGCGCGCGCGCGCGCCGTGTATAGATTATAACTACTTACTTTGTTAACTGGCAAGGGGACTTGTTTATGCCCAGGTGCACCTTTTAAAATGTGTGAGGGGGGGGCCTACTTGATTTCATGACAATCATATAGGGTTGGCAGATGAAAAGGTCTGAATGTGAATAGGACTAGGAAGAACATTAGACTAATAAGCAGATCTTAGCCTTTGATTTTAGGGCTCAAAATTTAATGGATTATTACAAACAGTTTTTTAATGTTTCAATTCAACTGTATATAATGATAATACCAGTCTAAAATTAGGGTCAGGGTCAATTCATATTAATATAGCAACAATTTGGTGTGCACCGTTTACACAACACTTAGTTGCGCAACTCCTTTGGGGGCCCACCTGGATGCATGACAATCATGTGGGTCAAGGGGGATAAAAGGTGTTATTGTAGTTGGTTAAAAAACCAGCCCTATCTTATCATCTCAATCCTAGAGGTTATTCAAACTCCACCGCAAGAGTTCATGGTTAAAAGACTAGAAGGCAAGGTTTTGAACTGAAGAAGGCAGTTAACGATCTGAACCAACCTCCACGCGCTTGGTTTGATTAGTTCAGCGAAGCCTTCATGTGGTTGTTCATACTGTTTACATCAAATTAGGAGATTATGTAGCATATCTTTCAATGTATGCAGTTGAAAGGCATAAAAAATTCGGACTTGTTTGCCTAACTTGGCATGATTGATATGTGTGTTCCAACCTGAGGAATGTTAAGAATCTAGGTGGTCAAGTTATTTCTAAGGGTATGTTTGTCTTCTATTGAAAAGATGGATACTTTAGTATTTTTTGTCAACATAAGATTAATAAAGGGAGCTGTGAGGTTATAAATTCCATCTTTGCACATGATCTCTCTCTCTCTATATATATTTATATATATCACATGTTTTTTGCGTTTTTCTTCTTTTTTCTTCCTGTTTGTTTCCTCCCTTCCCATCCAATCTTTCCTTCTAGCAAACGTACTTGCATAATCTACGAATCAACTTTGTCAAAATCAAAATAGATGCTTGATCAAACCAGATTTCAACTGGTGGCACGTGGATTTTCAGTCCTCTGCTCTACCAGCTGAGCTATCCTGACCATTCTTGATTTATCATCCCATTAGAGGACTTGGGTCTATGAACAACACCTCCCTTCTTGAACCCCATTTAGTTCCGCTGGCTTAAATATTGCTCAGATCAGGTTGATTCACTGTTCGATTGACCTTCAATGTCAAGATAAAGTGCGGGAGGTCAATGTCAAGATATAGTGTGGGATTGCAAGTAATATCTATAAGGGGTTACATCCAAATGCACCATTGCTGTATTTCTTTGAGACTCTATCTTATGTTTTTAATTACTTTGCCCTTAATATGCAGGAATATTTCCTTCCAAGTTCAGAAGACGAAAGTCAGAGACCCTTCGTGCACAATATATAAATACCAAAGAGATCAGGTATTCTTTTCACTCTCCAAGCAGTCATTACTGTCCAATTCCTATACACCTATAAGCTATACTCATCAGTTTACTTTTTAAAATAATAATATGAAAAAAAAAATCCTATAAGCTATACTCGTGCCATCAACAGAGAAATATGAAATCAAACAAAAACTGAAATCCATCAATAACCACGAAAGCTGAAACTGTTTGCTTGCCTTCAATATATTGACAGTCCTCTACCAAGTTTGCTTTAATATACCCCCCTCGATGTCTAAAGCAAAAGGGGATGGATAGCTACATTCATGTTGAATTCTTCCTGATCTTGCAGTTTTGGTGTACAGGGTTTGTGTTGGTACGTGGAATGTTGGAGGAAAATTGCCACCTGATGATCTAGATATTAAAGATTGGCTTGACATGCCAGAGCCTGCTGATATATATGTGCTTGGGTAAATTCCTCCTTAACAAACCAGAATTCGTGTGTGGATCCATTAAGTACTTATGGAAAGTATATAGTTTCTGATTTTCCCTTTAAGATTTATTGTTGCTTTCCTTTTCAAGTTCGATTAGTGGCATTGTATATCTGCTCTCTTCCCGATCCATGTATTTGCAATATTTCTTTTCTGATTAAAAAAATGCGGTCCTTTCTTTTCATGTTTGTTTGCTTAATGGGACTTCAGGGGCTGTGATTTGAAATATTATTCTGTTCACTTTTTTATATAATAATTGTGTCCAACATTTATTGAGTGTTAAGGCTTTTCCTGTGAACAATCTTCTCTGCTTTCTGTTATGTGTAAAGGTTATTCTAATAAAGTAAGAAAATGTCAGAACATTGAAGTTTCTGTTTTAAAAGTGGCATTTCAGCAGCAGCTTTATGATTTTATCTCTAATGGACTTCACATGTTATCTTTGCAGTTTTCAGGAGATTGTTCCATTAAATGCTGGGAATATCCTTGGTGCTGAGGACAACCGACCAGTGCCAAAATGGGAACATCTTATTCGTGAAACTTTAAATAAAATCCAACCAGTCAAGACAATGTTTAAGTGTCACAGTGGCCCACCTTCTCCATCCAAGTTTAAACCACCAGATGATGTCCCAGTTATGGAAGATGAAATATTGTCCGAGACTGATAGTGAGAGTGATGTAGAAATTCATCCTCTGGATGAAGGATCCTTCACTTCCAATCTAGAGAGAGATGGATACACGGCAAGTATAAAGGATTCTAGATTTTATGAGGAAGCTCGCCGTGATGGAAATATTGATTTAGGCTTAATGGATTTCAAGCAGCAGTCCTCCTTAAGGAGATTAGACAGGCTAAATTGCCTGAATTTGACAGATTATAGCACAATTTCAGAAACACCAGTTGTTCAACCCAAGGTCAAGTTAACTAGAATGTTAAGCAGCTCAGAAAGGGTTGGTTTGAGCTGGCCAGAGAAACCATTGGACTTGGTTCCTCAACTTGTTCTAGACAGGCCAAATTCCTTCAAATCAGTTAAATCTTTTAGATCATCCAAATCTTGCAAGTTGTCTATGCGTGCGAGTAATAATAGGTTCTCAGAGACAATTGTGGTACCAGACCTTGACCTGGAATCTCTTATAAACAGAAAAAAAAGATCAGATTATGTAAGGATAATAAGCAAGCAAATGGTTGGGATTTTCTTTTCAATCTGGGTTCGCAGAAACTTGCGGAAACACGTCCAAAATTTGAAGGTTTCTACTGTTGGAGTTGGTGTTATGGGCTACATTGGTAACAAGGTCAGTTGCTTCAGTCTCGATGTTTGGACTTTTGAGCTGTCTTTAGTTTCTTGTGTGTGCTTGCATGTGTGTAATTCCATGATTAATTTCAAATTTTACCTCATCTGTTCCATGCAATATCAGTGCATACTTTTTTCCCTGCATTATCATCACCGTGGTCCTCCTCATCATCTTCATTTTGGAATGACATGATATCTTGTTTTATATACCAACTGAACCAGCTTATGGTGCGGACAAAAGGAGGCACATAATGTTTTTTTTTTTTTTAATTTATTTATAACTAGAAACATTTTATTATAAAAGAGGAAGAACAACTACAAAAGAGGGGTGGTGTAAGAGAACTATACCAGCCGATACAATAACAAACAGACAAGCAACCATAACATCAAACAGTTCCATCATGTCCTACAACCATAGGATCTATGTTGGCCCCTTACATGGCTGAAGAGTCTGTCAACGACGCAATTCATTTTCTTTCCTGCCAATATGACCAATGACCATATCAATAGACAAAGATAAAGGTCTGACCTCATTTTGAAGGAATCGTAGCCCCCTTGTGGAAGAGGACACCCAATTAATCGTGTTAGATGAGTCACTAATCACCTTGTACTATGAACTAATGGAAAGCAAAGCTTGAGAGCAACCACCTTGGCTTCATTCGACTCCTTCGCTCCAATTGGGCCAAAAAAACATGATTAGGAGCTCTTCATTAGAATATGGAAGGGCTCCCCCAACATCAGCAGGTGTGAGCTTTTCCCTTGCCACCATCTTCTTTGAACATTGGAACCTAAATAGAAGGAAGAGACCAGGCCACTACTCTCCTCCCTTTCTCCCATCACACTCGTGCAAGATCCTAATTGTACAGGATGTCCGCCACCTTCAGCTTGTCAATTTCCTTCCAATCAAGCCAACCCATGCACTTTAAGCATCATGATAGGAATAATGTCGTCCAGTGATCCACAAGACAGTTATATATATATATATATATATATATATATATATATAACAATTCACAAGACATGTTGAAGATGCAATCATCCCTTTCTCTCCAAGTAGACCAGAAAATGGTGAATGGAATGATACTCCAAAGAGTTAAGCTGCAGCCAAAGAGTGGGCCTACCCACAGAAGTCAGTTGCCTCCACGACTGAACCAGGCACGCACCATGTTAACTCACATAACTTCATGAAATGTCTCCAAATGGAAGAGGTGAATTCACAATGCAAGAACATAATAGAGATGGTCTCCAACCCCTGGTACCACAGCCTTAGTCTTAAATAAAATCAAGTTCAATACCCCTCCTCTATAGATTGTCCACCATCAACACCTTCTGAGCTACTGCTGGCTAGTAGAGGCCTCCATCTTCTAAATTCTAGTATCCGCCTCATTCTTGTAAAGAAAAATGTTTAATAACAGACACAATGATGACACGTACTTTGATGACTCTCAAAGAAAAACCTTTTGACCATCACCTCCACAACAGAAACCTCTGATAGCAACTTAGCGAGCCTTGATAGGAGCCATGTTTTTTGGCTGACCCAGAACAACCTAGGTAACAACCTGATGGAAGGAACTTCCCAATTCCAATCAGTATACTAAAAACTCAATCTATGTCAATCCCCTCTCTAAAACCCACCCTTTCATTGAATTCCCTTCTCACCATGTTGGATGCCTCTCTAATTTCGAAATATCTCCCCAACAACCTGACCTATGCATATGAACTTTACCCGATACCCAATGCCTCTTATACTACCCATATTTAGAAGCAATCACTCTTATCGATAAACATCTCTTTCTTCACCAAATATCCACCATCACTTAGAAAGAAGAGCCCAATTTCTATATTCCAACCCTCCAATACCCAGGCCCCCTGCCCCTTTATGCTTCACATCACTTTATTTCATCATATGCAACTTTATTCCCCTCCCAAAGGAAGTTCCTTTGGATACACTCTAATCTTCCTACTTTTACAACTAGCAAATAATGTGACAGGTAATAAACTGGCAAGTTTGAAATGCCTAGAGTCACCCGCCTTCCTGGGGATAGATACTGCCTCTTTAGGGCTTTTTTTTTTCTTTCAAACTTTTTCTATAATTGGATCCACAAAAGTGCAGATCTCAGGTTTCTACAAATAGGAGGCTCAAATATTTAGTTGAAAATTTTCCCACCCTACAATTCATCTTAATAGCTAAGGGGTCATTTTTTTGCACTCATTTACATATGTAAAAATAACTCACATGCGTAATTGTTATGTATCATCACATTTGTTTGCGCCAAAATGAGGTGTGGAAATAGTGTGTAAATAAGACCATTTTCACACCAAAATCTTCACATCTCAAGAGGTGGTAAAGTGTCACACACCTCACTGTTATTGGGTGATGGTACAGTATGGCACGCCCAGACAGGTTATGGGTTTGAATCTCATCAAGCTTCATTCAGACAGTATCTCCCTTTGGAATTTAACTATTTCAAATGTTTTTTTGGACGTTTGGTGCTGCCATATTACTCAGTAAATTATTGAGCCCATTTCATACTATATAATGCCTGAATGAAGCTTGATGGGATTCATTGCGTGACAGAACATTGCTTTTATATATGCCTTTTCAAATTTCCTTTTAAGATTAAACGTGCAGGAGTGGTGACATTCATGCTATCCGGGAGTAATTTAGGAATAACATTGATGACTGTTTTGGGTGCACCAGGGATCAATATCTGTCAGCATGTCTATATATCAAACACTTTTTTGCTTTGTCTGTACCCACCTAACATCTGGTGAAAAGGAGGGGGATGAACTTCGAAGGAATGCTGACGTACAAGAAATACATCGCAGAACACTATTCAATACAGCTCCTGGTATTGGATATCCTAAAACAATCCGTAATCATGAGTAAGTGAATTGAATGCTTCTGTATTTTGTTTAGAAAAATGCCTTTGAAAATCCTTATGTTTTTTCCCCCCTGTGAAGGGTTTTGATGTAATTCTGTATGTTGGTTCAATTGTCATGAATTATGTCCCTTCAATTCCACAATTGGTGTTTTAGTGAAAAGAAAATTCTTTGTAAGAAAATCTACAGCTTTAAAAGAATACAAATTTATTTGTTACTACCATTTCCGTTATGAAGTGACAGTCAACCTGTCTATGTTTGGTATGCTCATGATAGAGGACTGGATTAGACAAAATATTAATAGCTACTGCATTGAAACAATGAAGCTCCACATGTAGGCTAATCTTAAAACCTGAATCGCTCAGTAATGTTTTTAGCTAACATTAGCTCAAATGCACTGAACCATTGCACAATGTCTTTGCACTGGAACATGGCCAACCGTACGCCTTTTCCTCAACCAAGTTACATCTAATGTAACAGGTACCATGCAGTAGGGCTTCTAGTAGATTTGGAACTTTCCAGTAAGCATGAGTATAACCTTCAACATCAAGGTGCCAATCATTGGGAAAAGAATACTATTATTGGAGATGCTTTTAAGTATGTACAACATCAAATGCAACATTTTTAATGACCAGTCTGAGGAGACTGTATTAGCTGAATAAACCACAATTAGCTGCTCATGGTATATTAAGAAAAGTAATATCAGGTAGACAAATTTACTAATCTATTAAAACCCAAGAAGCTAATATATAATCACTATCCAACTGAAGCTGATGGTTTCTTTCTATGAAGATTGATGAGCATGTACAAATTGACCTATTCTCCTTTTCTTTTCTTTTTTATTTTTTGTCTGCATCTATCTGGTTTCACTTCACAGATATGGCCACCTTGATCCCCAGGATGTAATGTAAGGGTTCTTAAAATCACATTCTTCTCCTAAAAATATCATGATAGAGAAAGAGAGTCTTAGCAAAAACTCAGTAACAACATGGTTATATCCTTGTTGCGGTTAGTTTACTATTATCCATGGTTTGTTAGTATAGGTTTCGTTGCATACTGTACATGTGCTGGATGGAGTCTCAAGTATTATTCTAGCAAATCATATCACATCTCTTTTCATGTATTTGGTCATCCTCACCTTTCTCTAAGACACCTCTAGTTGTCATTTACTTGAGTGTATTCTTCTCCTTGCAGACGAATTATCTGGTTAGGGGATTTGAATTACCGCATCAATTTATCATATGAGAAAACACGAGAATTCATTTCCAAGAAAGAATGGTCGAAGTTACTTGAGAGAGACCAAGTAAGTTGACCTTTTATTTAACTTCCCCATTGAGGTTTTGTGATCCCATGAAAGACTTTCTGATGTTGCTTTGTTTTGTAACTGGGTAAATCTGTTAAATAACATTTCGACCAAAGGTTAATAGATGGAAAGTCTTATACCATTTTTCTTATGATTAATTCCTAAGATCTTATGAGCATGCCTGCATTGCTTACATGCAATCATGGGCCCGCTGAACACTATGATTGATGTATAATATTTCTTTTTATCCTCTCATGGTGACCTTTTTCACTCCTTAACAACAATATATATATATATTTATATTCTTGTCTGTTTTTTCTGTTAAATACTGAAGAGCTTTTAACATCTTGTTCCAGTTAGTAAGAGAGCTAAAGAAAGGCCGAGCTTTTGATGGGTGGTCAGAAGGCACTTTGAATTTTCCACCGACATATAAATATGAGTTTAATTCAGATAAGTACTTAGGAGAGGATCCAAAGGCTGGAAGGCGTACTCCTGCTTGGTATGCCAACTCTAATCCCTACATTAAAATGCTGTTTGACTGCTGGATATGCTTTATTCATTCTTCTGCTTCTCAGCTTGTTTCTTGTTGTTTAGTTATTCATTTATTTAGGCGATGGTAATCCAAGATTTTTCACATTCCTTGGCTAAAATACTACTTGTTTTAGTTTCTTCATTTTTATTTAGTTATGTATGATTGTATGTATGTATATTGGAGAACATCAGCTAATCTTCTAAAACTTACGTGAAAAATTCTCTGAACAAGCGACTAATATAGTCCCTTGCATTATAAAGAACTCCGTTGATCATATGATATTTGCCAAATGTAGGTTACCTTTGTCACCCTGGCCTAAATTCTCTATCATCTCATACACCAATTAAAATAGTTGAAGTGATCTTATATCCGATTATAAACTAAATCTGGAGCTTTAATGAGGAGTGCTTCTTTCAATGATTATAGCATATTAGCATGCATAATGTATCCTTCCAATAAATTTTGACAGTTTTTTTTTTTTTAATTTTTTTATTTGTGTGTGTGTGTGTTGTTGTAAAATTGTAATCCTTATCAGGTGGATGGCAATTAGGTTTTTCTGAGTTTCAGATTCACTATTCTGTCGTCTTTTAGTCAAGGGTTCTACTTAAAACACTTGTTTCTAGTTAAATCACCTAAGCTGGAATTAACACACACACATAATGGCGTTGGTGGAGCTGTCAACAAGCTGAGCCAGCTAGGCTCGTTTCAACTGGACTGGAGCTCAAGCTTGGCCTGCAAGCTTGTTGAGCCTACTCTTGCTTGGTCCAATTGCCTCATGAATTGAGCTCTAGCAGCATGGTCGGCTTAGCTCTGCTTAGGTTAAGCTTGAGCCTGTACTCGAGCTCAACTTGAAGAAAGGTGGATGACGATGTGGCCCATTTGATTAACGGGCTCATTAATGGACTTGTCAACAGCAGTAGTGGAACATTCTGGCCATTCTAAAACTTGAGCTCCTCAACCACAAGTTAAGCTCAAGTTTAAGTCAGTCTCGAGCTTGCTTAAGCAGTATTGGGCCAAGTTTGAGCTTGGCGCATTAATCGAGCTCAAATCTGGCCTGGCTCTGCTCAGCTTAGCCTTGTCTACAAATTACACCTCTAGTTGTTAAACATGGAGACAAGTTCTCATGCACAAGAATCCAAGAAAACCCAAGCTGGTGAACATCAACAATCTTTTATTGATAATGGAGAGGGATTTTTCATGATCGTACACCTGAGGATATCGTGTATGACTTCCTTTTTTGTATTATTTTTTTAGGATATGATTTGGCTGTAATTGAGGAGCTAATTCGGTTAATTAAGTTGTACTGTAACCTAAAGATAGCAAAATAATAGATACAGAAGACCTGCTGCAAAACTAGTCCGTTTCTTATTTGATGGTCCGTGACTAGGCATTTTAAACTCTTGTAATCTCTCTTCAGAAAGAAGAAATGCAAGCGCCACACATTTTCATTCTCCATCGGAACAAGGTCATTCCAGGGAAACATTGGATTGTCTCATGAGAGGGTATAGAATACAAAAATGTGATTAGACAATTGTATTATTTGTTAGTTTAACTTTAATTACATAGTGACCCAACAAGTGAAGGAACAAACATACTATTTAAAAAGAAGGAAAGGGGCTTGGGGGGGTGTTGTGGGGGGTGGTTGTGGTGGTGTGTGGAAGAGCATGCCCCCTTCTCTCTCTCTCTGACATTTCATTTTAAGTTGGAGCATGGATGGCTATCATGCAACATATGTATTGTATCTGAGGCTTTTTGTAAGAACTTCTGTGAATATATTTTCCATTCAACTTTATATAGGGTTTGGCATTAACCCTTGAAGCTATCTTCCATATGAATCAATAATTGGCTTCATTTTTATTTTATTTTTGTACACTCATGGGAGAATGGATTTAAAAAATGTGAAATGCTTCTTGATTTTCACCACCAGTTTTGTGAGCACGGAAACCTACTAGGTGTCAACCACATTAGTTCATGTGTTTTATCAGCTAAGTTATAGCCCAATACTTAACTTCAACACTGAATCTAATCAAATTCAAAATAACAAAAGCACAAACACCCAACCATAGGTCTATGATCATCAAGAGATCCAACGCAATTGGCATTATACTGACATATATGAAGATTGCCATGATTAGCGGATAGCATCCTGAAATAAAACTGTCTTGGTGCACTATGATATCCTACATACCAGTTATCTTTATGCAGGATGAGAGCCTTAAGAGACACCCTTTGGTCTTTATCTTGATGTAGATCTCTGGAAGTTGCACTGGGTTGGGGTAACTAAGTCTCACCTATGGAAGAGTGAACCCATGCAAATAACACATATTTGAATTATCAATGCATCAAATATAAAGACTCTTTGATGCAGAGCACTAGGATTAGAAATCTGATTTAGACAAATCCACTTCCCTTATGATCATTTTTCTAAACACAACAAGATGCTGCCTTCAGCCACTTCACTTGAAAAAGAAGTAAAAAAACTTAATAAAGTGATGGGACCTAAAGGTGGATTGAGTCTTCACACGTTCACCACGGATGCCCAACCTTTGGTGTCATTACCATTAGGAAGCCAAAGGAGTCTTCACACAAGAAGAAACACTTTTTCAGTTGAATCACAAAAATGAGAAGGGAAGAGTGATTTTCATTGCAAGGGAATTGTAGAGGGTGGGTGTCGATCCAATAAATTACTAATCCTAATAAGATTTCTTTTTCTTCTTTATCATATGATCACATGCCATTGTTTATTTTTATTTTTTTCTAAATAGGATTTTTCCCTCTTACAGATGACATCTCAATCAACTCTCTTGCTAGATCTAGGTAATTTTCTTAGGATTTTCTAAACTATTAATGTAGAATTAAGAAATGTTCTTGGAAATTTGTTGAACTAAGAACGTAGATTTAGGAATTTTTCTTGGTAGTTGCATAAGTTGTGCCCAATGGGCCGGCTGACCCTGGGCCAGTTGACTATAGGCTTATCCCAAATGGGCAGGCCCATGAATTTCGCCCAATTAGCTGCCATCTGTGGGCCTATTCTTGTAGACCTTGAGAACCATGATGCACTTGGATAGCATTTTAAAGAATTCTTTAGTTGGAATTCGACCCTCATAATGCAAGCCTTACCAGACACTAAGAATTAAATCTCAACTTTGACATCAAACTTGTTCAACACAAACCCAGGTTTGTTTGATTGAGTGCAAGCAACTGTATTTGAGTTGCCAGTAAGTGCAAGCATCCGTATTAGAGTTGCCAGTAAATTGGTTCATTTGCATTGACTCAATCCCGACAGGATATGACTCAACAAGCAAACATGACAAATAGACCAGACAATCCTTGGTTTAAACAATCATGAATCAGCAGTCTAGTCATATCTTTCTATTTAACAATTGCTCGGTGAAGTGATTAAAATACTCATTGATTGCTCAGGTGTGACCGCATTCTCTCGAATGGAAAGGGGATGAGGCTAATAAAATATAAAATGGTTGATCAAAGGTTTTCAGATCATCGACCAGTCAGTGCAACTTTCATGGCTGAGGTTGAGGTCTTCTCTCATAGGAAGCTACAAAAAGCTTTAACACTCACAGATGCAGAGCTGGAAGAGGGGGAGGCTATACCAGATGTGGAAATTGATGTCAGTGCAAGTGGATTAAGGCTTGGAGAGGTATCATTTAATACTCTCTCTCTCTCTCTCTCTCTCTCTCTCTCTCTCTCTCTCCTCCATATATATACAGTGCGGTGTGGATTCTGTTGGGGCTTCACAAATCATGGGATGGGGGGGATGGAAAGACCACGTGGGACCACCCCAGATCTCAAATTTCAAGTCAATTTGATGCCCCTAACCCCCTTGATCTGCGGTGTTATGTATATTTATATATATGGGAAATTCTAAAAAATGCCCCACTTTAAAGACGTCCCTTTTTCGCCCCTCTTTTTTTGGTCATGGGCCCACCTTGAGGCAATCTAGTCTTTAACACCCCCCCTGCCCCCCCAAATGAATAGTCACAAGTCCAAGTTTGATACTCATCCAACTTTTCCTTACCATTGGATTGAAATCTAATAAAATGATGCCTCTAAACCATTAAATTTTAGGGCCATCGATCAAAAAGTTAGGATGATCTTATGGACTCAAGATCTTGCATATAGGTAGGGCCATATGGATCTTTCCATCCAATGGACTTCCATGATCATCATGCATCATAGTTGGCCCAACTAGGAGGGGCATTTTTAGGAGCGCTACACATATATATGAGAAGAACTAGTTCTCACCGTGCTTCTGTGAGAACTAGTGGGGCCCACCTAGCAACCAATCCAAACCGTGCACAAACAGGGACCCCCTGATAGTCACTAATCCCGAGGTTTGGCACCCATCCAACTAGATGGGACCGTTGGATGGATAGTTGATTATTTTTAATATGAAGCCATACACTCGTGGGACACGGATGAAGGGGTTAGGGACATGAGATTGAGATGGGACCCAGAAATGGGCCCCATAGAGAGTTCTCATGGTGACTCTGTGGGAATAGTTCTCACTGGAACAAAGCCCTATATTTTATATATATTTATATATAGGCTCTCATAAGCGCGAGCTTAGGATAAAATTTCATAAGCTCATGCTTGTGGGGCCCACCCTTGGTCCATCTAAATGGACCAAACACACAACCCCCCTGAATTGCACACGTCAACCAACTTTAGGTCAGATCCGAATTTACTGGACTGTTGGATCGACCGTGTACTAATTTGAATGGACTTTTGGAACCCAGATGGAGATGATAGAAGTCACGATTGGGGCTGATCTTTTGCAAAGAGGAGGGTCCTATGGAGTCCTTGAAATCCCCCCATCCTCATCCCCATGTGGGTCCCCAGGTGGGCCCCACCACACGCTTGAGCTTACCTTATCCTAAGCTTAAGCTTAGGAGAGTTGCTCCCATATAGGACCCTCGAATCAATCGTCTAGTCCCAATGAATCTGTGGAAACCCATGGGATTTGGTGACATTTGGACTGAGGATTTGGTTGGTCCAGTTAGATCAATGCATAGGTAGGCCTCACATGCTTCCTCACATGGTGGATGCACTGGAATATTAAATGGGTTTGACTAGAAAAGGCCCTTTTCTTGGCCAATAAAATCATACCCCTCTCATCTCATTCAATGTAAGGACATTTTTATAAAAACAGGGGCCATATTGGGAAAACTAAAACTCATTTTCCACCCTTAACGTTCGTTCTATTGCTTTGCTTCATCCATTCCACTTCTTTTATTTTGTTCTTTTTTGTGGTACATACGCCTGAGGGTAGGGTTTTTTGACAAATTCATGAGTTTCTACAAGTGGCCCACCTATTTAAGATCTGAACCATTCAAAACGAATCTCTCTTGGATTGGATATGACAAAATTTGACTTCAATATGTTTTGAGATCACTATAAGATTTATTATGTATAAGAAACTTAAATAAAAAGATTACAAAAAATTATGTGTTTTATTCATAATCAATCTGATGGTGGGCCTATCTCCTAGAAAGTGAAACTTGGCGAGGGCCCATGTAAGTGCAGGCATTTATTTTAAGCAGCTTAGATTTTCAGTAAGTGGGCTCTAGATGTAATTTCTATGCTAACTTACCCTAGGTGTCCATTTGCTAATAGGTGCGTCATGGAGAGAGAGAGAGAGAGAGAGAGAGAGAGAGAGAGGTGCATCACGGAGAGATAGTAGTGCAGACTAGTCTCAGAAATGCAATTCGCCAGATCATATTAACCCTTTATTTATGGGCTTCATAAGTTTAGCAATTTTCAACCTGCAGATATATATATATATATATAATTCTTTTGGGTACTAAAATTTAACAGTGCATGTGAAAGATTTGGGTTAACTTGATAATGTTGCCAATCCACTGTTGAAAATTTTAACAGGCATTGCCCTCCACATAAACAATGAGGGACTGATCCCTGGTTGTTGATCTGTTGGTTAGGACTTGAGTTGCATGTGTGTGGGGACGTGAGTATTTACCAGAGAAAAAGTGTTTGGGTTGACCACATGGATCCCATGTTCTATTGAAAGTTTTCTTTTACTAGCCTTTCTCATAGGAAAATTTAAAAAGAGAGGGCACATTGGCTATTTTCTTATGTGTCCATATATTTTGTACAGGAGGTATCTGACTGGGAGCGCTAGGATGGTTTAACCTTGATGCAGACTGTCAGATACACGCCGGTGCATCTTAATTCGACGTACTGATGGTTACATGATGCAGAAGAAAGAGCACTTAGTTGCAGTTCTTCCCTGATCCAGAATGCATAGTAATTTTGTAAAGTGGTTTGCGAATTGCGTTTAATTTTCTTCTCATTGGATGTGTGGACTCATAATCAATCATAAAAGTACACCTCCAGTTCAAAAGAGTATTATTTCTTTTCATTTTAATATAGCTGCAGTCCAGAATGCATAGTAATTTTGTAAAGTGGTTTGCGAATTGCATTTAATGTCTTTCTTCTCATTGGATGTGTGGACTCATAATCAATCATAAAAGTACACTTCCAGTTCAAAAGAGTATTATTTCTTTTCATTTTAATCTTAGAACACAATCAAGCATATTAGAACATGATATCACCTGCAGTCAACAGTTCTCTTTGTTCATTCAGAAATCAGCTGGACCTTTCAGCCTGAAACAATGTTATTCTTTCTTCTTTTTTCATCTTTTTTTTTTTTTCAAGATTTAAATATTCGAAATTTTAAGATCAATGATGATTAGTATCTACTTCTCTAAGAATAAGCTTACCTTAGATAAACAGGTTGAGGCTCCAATGATGGTGATGATTTTGAGATACTGCATCTACCTCAGTCCAATTTATCATTAACATTACAGATCATGGCTTGCTGCTTTCTTGTGAGCATAAATGGCCGAGAAATTAAGCTTTTTAGAGGTTGGAATTGTTAAAAAAAATGCAGGTTTTGCTAATGTTTTGCAATTCGAGATAGGTGGTAGTTGTAAGATCATATGCTGAGCAGTGGCGACTCTAAATGGCATTGAGTCAAGCAATTCAGGATGGCATGATTGAATCTTGGGTAGGGTCAGTATGCTGAAGTACTTGCCAGGGAAGGCGTGGCACCAAGTTTCAAAACTTGTGAACCACTTTATAGGACTGACTTTGATGCATGTCAATCACATTCACAGGGTTAAAATGGTTCTTAAAGGTCTTTATATGGCCGGATCAGGACAATCAAATGATTGTAACCATTGACTTAACAATAAAGTATAGTGGATCCAGTAACCACTAAAACTTTGGGCCCTTAAATTTAGTTAGTTGGTCATGATCATCTAAAAAAAGGAAAAAAACCCTTGACTTTTGCTCCTAATCCACATTAAGATCTTCAAACCCCACCCTAACATAACAGGACCCATCATAATAAAATGGTCACGAGTTTCTAAATTAATAGATGGCTCCATAAGCATATCAATGATCAGAATTGTTCAGGAAATGAGACTACAGACAGGAATTAATTCTTTCCATGTAAAGCACAGAATGCCCACATTTGGTAAGTCTTATCTTCAGAGTAACATCTGTCCAAGGATCAAATCATCACGCACGAAGATTTGCAGAGCTACAGTGAATAGCACGTCATTTGCAAGGAACCGTGTTTTTCAAATTTTCTAATACTCGCTGTGGGGGCCATAAATGGTGATCTGAACCGTCTATCATCTCCATATTGCTACAAACGGCAATGGAAACCAATATCAGCCGTTGATTCATCCCATATTTGGAGATATTAAAATAAAAAAAAACATACATACCAATAGATGGCAATATTTGAACTTTTGTGGAGCCTATTTGAATAATCTGAACCGTTAAATCTCTTAAAAAGACCAAAAATGGCTAGAGGATCAAATTTGGGGTCATGGCTCGCTGTAGTGTTAAAAATGAGAAGGGCAGTTTTTTTTTTTTTCAATTTTCTTCTTCTTGTTGGCCCTATAATTCGATCTGAACTGTTCAAAATCTTCAAAAGGCCGGAAAGAGTCATGGGGTCAAGTTTCAACCATAGATTCTTCGTGGATCTTGAGATATTTGTGAAATAGTCTAGGCCATAAAACGTGAGTTTTTTTATTTCCGTGGGCCACATTTGCAAGATCCAAACCGATCAGAGTCTCTAGAATAACAAATGTGATTAGGGAATGATATTTTAGGGCTTGATTCCTCACGGAATGTTAGAAATTAGTAAAAAACACGTGACTATTGAATGTAGTTTAGTAGTTGTTTACCAAACATGGAATTCAATGACTCTTCCCATAAGAAATCCTTAATGTTGATATCATGGTTCCAATGGAACGAAGGAATAATTTTGATAGAAGATTCCTCTCTCTAGCATAGACGGTTGTCAAACGTGTCCAAAGGGTACTTGTTTTAGGAAGAGAGGAATCTTCCATTCCCACACTTTCATAGGAAATTGAAATCCTGTCTATTGAGGAAAATCATTTTCCACCCTTTTTTTGCATGGAAAACATGTCGCACAAAACGACAAAAAAGTGGACTGCAAGAGGTCAAAATAATTTTCTTCATGGAATCCTTTATTTGCTCAAATGCACCTTAAAGAAATGTAACCCTAAAAGATCCCTAAGTGGCTACCAAGTAGTCTTTCATTTAATGGACAATGAATTAAGGGGAGATCGAAAATGAATACTAGTCATTACCCTATCAAGCCCTTAGTGAGGATCCTATCTATATCTTCACGTTATATCCTTCACCTTTCAAACCCATTTTACCATGAATCCCGATCTTTGTTCCATGCAAACAAACAGGCCCTTGAAAGAAAATGATCCTCTCAAGACTTAAATTATCCGCCATTGTCCATTGTAATGATTCTATCCATGATGAGATCTACTTTCTAAATGATTTAATTCCAATCTATATATTATCCTCCTATCCACTGATAATGAACATGGACAGGTAAAGAAAAACTTCTTCTCATAGACATTTAAGCAACTGACGAAAATTTAAACAAAAAACAGACCTAAAAAAAGTGTTTTAAGCAATCTTTATTTAAATTGTTCCTTCTGCTTACAATGCCCCAGGAATCCTTTTTGTGCCCAACTGGATTGCGATATTCTAGTTCTAAAGGTCAACGAACACATTCCAAGTTTAGGCTAGGATCATTGACATGACGACGTTTTTCTGCAGTTGGACACCAAAAGTAGATCCCACCACACTCAGCCAGATGAGCTAAAAGTCAGTTATCATTATCATCAAGATGTTCCAGAAAGCCCCCATAAATACAGACCCTTTAACTGAAAAATAAAAAAATAAAAAACTACTCTCTGGCTGGCATTCAGTTGGAGGTTTAAGTGCTTTTTATCAGTTCATCACTACAAAGGCCCAGATTCCATAATAGATCCATTTCTACCACAGTAGCAAGTGTTGTTTTTCAGATTGCTAATTGATTAATCAACGCCTTCAATCTGAGGTAACCACTTAAATATTGAAGTTCACTTCACACAGGTGAACCATTACCCACATCCTCAGCTGGTAAGATAGCTATTAAATATTTAAGGTATGATCATTTTCAGTAAATATTGCAACTTTTTCCGTTGTAAGTTTAAGTTAAACCAAGGACAAACTTTAACATATCTGGGTGACGACTGACGAGCCAACTTTGTTATTATTATTATTATTTAACAGTAATAAATTATATAAAGAACGCAAAAGATACAAAGTGAGAATACAAGCAAGATGCTAAAGATAAAGGCTGGGGAGTAGATGAGCTAATACCCACCAAACAAAACAGAGAAAAGAAATAGAATACAAAGAAAAGAAAAATCTGAAAGGAACAAACTAGAGTGAAGCCCCTCTTAGCCAATGCATCCGCCTCTTCATTCACTGAACAAAGAATGCACCTAAATTCCACCTCCCATTCCAAAGATAAGAACTTAATTTCATTTGAGATAAAATTAGAACTTCCATGGGCCCTTAGCTGAATTCAACACCCAAGAGATGGCATTGAGAGAATCATTTTCAATGATCAAAGGATGCCAGAATGAGAGTGTAAATAACCTTAAAGCTTCAAGGATGGCTAAAACCTCAGCTTCATTAGAATAGAACTTCTGGTGAGCTTTCATTTGAGGATGTGTTGATGCTTGTCCCAAAAGGTTTTCTCGATTATATCACAATGGTATGTGATCACCTTCAAACGAGACCGTTTAACTGGATCACCACACTCGGTGTACTTCACAATATCTTCCACCTGGACAACAACACAAGGTGCTACCATTCAAAGTTCCATTTCAACTTAGCAAGAAAGAGAACTTAAAAACACCAAGCAAGTGTGTTAGGGTTTTTGTATTTGCAATTTGATGGATGCATTTTCACTTTAGCATCATTTGATTTACACACACTTGCATTGTTTTAAAATATCTTGAAATCTTGTTTTATGCATGTTTTGTTTCTAAACTTGGATGCATTGGTTTTAGAATCCAAACTCGTTTGAAAACCTAATTCTTTGTGCATTACTTTTGAGAAATCTTTTTGAGAATTTAGGTTTGTGCCTTGCATACATTCTTCACTTTCAGAATCATTTTTGTATGCATTTTTATGTGAAAAGAGTTTTTAGAAACCAAGCTAGCCTTTGGATTTAAAGTTTCGAATCTATTTAGGCTTTGTGTGTTTCATGTTTTTTAAACATCTTAAGTTGATTTAAATCATGTTACCAAGCTTGGTTTAGTGGCCCAAAAATCCCCACAAAGAGAAACCTTCAAATATGCAATAGTTGGGATTTTTTGTCCCAAGGGGGTGGTCCGGCAGTGTCGCCGGTCGACCGGCCCAGAAGTCCCGGTCGACCGGGAACACTGCAGGCCATCTGGGCCCCTGGAGCCCCAACGGTCATTTTTCTGACCGTTGTGTGATCCTGGTCGACCGAGACCTGTTTGTAGGTCGACCGAGGACTAGCCGTTGGGCTGTTTTTCATTATAAAGTCCATTCATTTTCCAACTTTTTTCAAGGCTAGAACCATGAACTTTTGAGACCATTTTGGAGCCAAAGAAAGGGGAAGAAGTTGGAAAGGCTAGAGGGCTATTTGGAAATCAAATGCTTGAGTTTTAAAAAGGTAGATCTTTACTTGTATTTCGATTTCCATTAAAATGAAATCCATGCATGCTTAAATCTTTGTATTTTCACTTATGCATGATTTCTAGAGTTGTGTTGCAAACTCAATGTCATCTTTGGTAAATTAGTTTGGTTTGCAAACTCTCTTATCTAAATCACATGTGTTCTTAGACTTTAACATTCATACAACTTGTTTATTTCATTTCTTCAAAGTTGTTTGAATCTTTCATGTGATTAGTATTTACCATCAATCATCTTTTTATTAAGCTTTGATTTTAAAATGCATCATGCATTCATTTAGGAGCTTCATTGTAAACATTGATTGAAGTAAAGCATTCATACACTTGTGCACACACTTTAGCTTGTTTTAGTGTATGTTTGTAATTTGAATTAAACTTTCATATTAGCCTATGTAGAGGCAATTCAATTGTGCTTAAATTGTATCTCTTAGAGTGATCTTTTGTGAAGACACTTTCTTAGAGAAATCTTCTTTTGTAAAGGTCATTGCTTAGCCTAAGAAAAGCATTGTGTAAAGGTTATTGCTTAGCCTAAGAAAAGCATTTTGTAAAGGTTATTGCTTAGCCTAGAAAAGCACATTGAGAGGTTGTTGTTTAGCCTAGAAAAACAACTTTGTAAGGGTTATTGCTTAGCCTAGTAAAAAGCATAAATAGTGGAAATCCGGTGGGGTGATTGGATCACAAGCCGGTAGTGGACGTAGGCATTGAGGCCGAACCACTATAAACCTTGGTGTTGTGGTGCTTGCTTGTGGTGATTCATTTATTAGCTTCCGCATCTTGTTTGGTTAATATCATCACATGTGACTAGTTTATGTTAAGGATTTAATATTGGTCTAAATTGGTCATAGTTGTAGCACCCCCTATTCAACCCCCCCCCCCCTCTAGGATTAGGATCCCAAGGACTTTCAAAGTGAACGTAGCTCATTCCTTCTCACAGTAATACAATCAGACCAAAGGTTTAAAATGCCAAAACTCAAATTGGATTCGATTAAGTTTCAAGTCAACTTGGACTTAGAAAAATCATACTTTTACATAACCAGAAAACAAGAAGTTTTGCCTTTGACCAACCATTACAAGTAGTGGATGGCAAAAGCCTTAATGGTGTCAGGTTTTTCATATGGTAACATAAGTTTAAAATGGTGATATACCCCCACTGGTATAAACTGAACATTAACCGAATGAATGTGCTTCTATCAAAAAATTCTAAATAAAAGAGGATCACATAAATTCTTCTGAGGCAGACTGCAACAAAGGAAATGGTTTGCTACCAAATTAAGATATCCTGATGAACTACTGGGCAAGATGAGAACATGATAGCTTCGCAGATTCTAAGAGGGGATAAAAGTGCTGATTCATTATCAGGGACAAGTGATCTATGCACATTACAAGCAAGGATAATGACAAGACATAAATCAATCTACACCAAAATACCTTCTAATAAAGGTTCTCATAAGAATTTTAAGTTTTTCGTGATGCCACTTGTCAGAAGCTTCTAGTGTATGAAAAAAATTGTAAATCAATTCTGTATGTAGATGAGTATGATTTTCAACTTGGTAGGGTAGAAGGTAACCTTGTCTCTAAACACACAACTTCCTTTCCGAAATATGGCAGGTAGCATATTGTAATTCAGATTAAACTGCTGAAAAAGCAGCTCATTTTTTTCTTGTGCTTGAGTTCCCTGCAAAAGAAAGGATACAAGAAGGTTTTAGAAGTTCCCTTAGCTTGAAAACATTATACCTGGTTAGAAGAGATATTCTGTAAAAAGCAACTGAAGGAAAGATTAGAGAGGAAATTTTATAGCTACTCAAGTGTAAAGTAAAAAAGAAGAAAAAGAAGGAATTCTAAGTTAATGGGTGAACCCAATAAACTTTCATTTTGCAACAAACCAAGCAAATATTGTGATATGTACAAGGAATCAAGGATTTCAGCATCAAACATATGAAGAGTGAGTCAACAATTTCATTGGCTGCACAAAGAGTAACTAGGGAGATTTAATTGATCATAAGAACAGAACCTCAGAGTATGTATTAGCCATAAGTCGGAAGGCTGTTATGTTCTAAAGAAACAAAACAGAGTAGCATTGTAAAGAATAACTTGCTGGGACATCAGTCGCTGCCATGACTTAGAATCCAGCGTTTCACAACAAAACATAATAAAATTCTTCATCACTTATAAGAAATCTGATCAAGAAAGGAGAAATCTAGTTATAAATTTATCATCATGAAAGAGAATCCTGCAGAAGGTTTCACCAAGGCAGTTAGTTATGACAAGTTTTGAGTATTATAGACAGTTCGTGAGAATGTACGAGTAAGAAGAGATCTTACAATATTTTTGTTACTTTACATTTCTTAGAAACTCTTATAGAGTCATTTTTTAGAAAAGTTTTTATGAGCATCATAGATACTTCCAAGTATCTTAGTGTGTAGAATGTAGGTAGAAGTGTGCTCCAAGTATCTCAAAAACAATGTAGAAAGTGTCTCTTGATATTCTTGTTGAGAATCTTCCTTAGAAGATCATAGATAGAGAAGTTTGGAAGCCATGAAAATTGATTCTGAAAAATATAATACCCCCGTAGAAAGGATTCTCCATAATATGATGCAATACTTGCCAAATCCTTCTTCCAGCATTGCAAATCTATCTGGTCGATTAGACAAGCCCATAGCACAACTGGAAGGTGCTCATTGTCACAACTCACAACCACAAGGTTGCAGGTTCAAGTTATGTTACCAATAAAAAAATATTTTATCTAGTGTCTTAATTCACTCTTTCCTTTTTAAGAAAAAAATAGTGGAAAGCTTGACAAAATGATGAGTTGCATAGTAGAAATGAAGGTTTGAAAAGAAAACAATGGCAGTAGAGTAAACATCATTCAGAAAGACACATAGAAGAGTATCCAAGTTTTTTTTATTTAAAAAAAAAACACAAAAAGAAAGAACTATCCGTAGATGAAAGGCAATCTTGAGACCTCTAAAAAATCCTGAGCCTCCCTTTTGCTTTTTCCAAATTTCACCAGCATCCAGTAACAGGTGTTGTTCAGATTATTGATGTGACCTGTAAAAAAGTAATTAAAAAAACATGATTATGTAGCTGTGTGAAGCTCACAGAAATGTTCACTGGACAGAGTATTGATTGTCTGATATAGAATCTAAAGTCCCAATTCCTAAAACAGAGACGGTCGGAATTAAAAGGAATATGTTAACACCTAGTTCTTCAGGTTATATGATAGCAATACTCACAATCTACTTGCCTCCACGCCAAATAATCTTGAACAATCGTAGTTGAGGGATAGCACACGACTCGCCCATCAAAAGTAGGAGGGTACTTCAATTTATTCTGTGGAAAGAATTCTTTCCACTTCATGACATACACAGAAGTGAAAAACGAGACAGTGACAGAAAGTATTTTACTGCAAATCAAATTTGATTAAAACAAGTTAGATTTAATCATACAGGATGGTACCATGAATTTTGATGCCTGTTAACTTTCTGCATTAACATCAAGATTGCAATAAATCTATGATTGCATCCTATTTAATAGAAACTGCATGATCTAAAGGTAAACATTTAAGAGAAAAACCTGGCACGTCTTTGGTAGAATTGAGTTTCCTTCCTAAAGATAAAACTGAAATTGAAAAAAAAAAAAAAAAAAAAAACCATCAGAAGCTTACATGGTGAAGGAAAAAAAAAAAACACCATATAAGTGTTTATTCTGTGATGAAGCACCAATAAATAAATAAACTAAAATGGATTTAAGATGCATTCAACATACATGTTGTCTGTATATTCCAGTTCATATGATGGATATAACAAATCAAAGAAGCAGACATTGCACCTGTACTCATCACTGACACCATATGCAAAAACTATGTCCGGAAACTCCTGTAGCATAGACACTGCACATGTGTTCATAAGATACAATGCTTGCTCATCGTTGGGCTTGTCAAATCTATGGTCTTCAGAAAACCTATGAGAATGATAAAAGGAACTAAGCTTCAGGTAGAGAAAGAAGAAAGCATGGTGAACACTTGTAAGCAGACCAAGAGATACAATTCCATGTCACTGATTTAGTGACCACCACTAGCACGATAAACATGAAAGATAAGAAAAGGCATACTAGAACGGTACAATGAAAAGAGGAGGGAAATGAATGAAAACTGTACAAGGAAACCCATCTAAATATTTCCAAGGTACCCTTATAAAAGCCTCAAATCTATATGACATACTATGCCAGGAAGTATATGACATCGCCTCTTATGTCTTTTTTTTTTTTTTGGGTGGTGGTGGTGGTGGTGGTGGTGGTGGTGGTGGTGGGGGGGGGGGGGGGCGCGGGGCGCGGTTTGGTTGGGAGTGGGGGTGGGTGTTTGAAATATCCTCATTGTGATGACTTTTAGATATGAAAGAATATCATCATTGTGGTGATTTTTAAATAATTCACATCTACAATTGCTTCCATATTCGGTGTTGTATTTACTACTGTGCAATCCTTGGTAAGGCACCTTTGCCATAAATAGTGCCCTAGAGTCCTACACTCTTCCTTCCTCTGCACAACAGTAGAACACAACTTTAAAATGGAAAATGGTAGTTGATCCACCAGCTTATTTCACTCCCCAGTCCCCACCATCTTTTTAATAACTAAACTTCTACAACATTTTTCATCGTCAAATATTTATAAGCTTAGTGCCAAAATGACTCAAGTCTTTATCTTAGTCCACACTCCAAACACTATATAAGGCTGTAGTACTCCTGGTCCTAATATTAAATATCCCTTCCTACCAATATGTGGGAGTGCATGTACTTTTTCTTTCTAAACTAAAAGACTAAAAAAAGTTACACTGTAGATTAGACCACATGATTCCTGCATCAAAGCTTTAATGGGAACATTATTTCTAGCTTCTCTTCACAAAGGAACCTGTGCATGACATTTTTACCGGATATGTTATCTGTTTGCTGTCCAACTAAAGGTGAAATATGTTCTTGCTTTCCTCAGAAAAAATGTCCAGCAAATATATTTGAATAAGTGTTTTCTTCAATATATAAATGTGCAACCTGTTGTTTGAATTGTAGTTGTTTTCTGCATGACGTGACCCAATCCAACCAACACAAAAAATCACAAATTGGGCAGGGGAGGGAAGGTTTGGGATATGATATATGTCAATCAGGTTGTGTATTGATGCAGGCAAGATTATGTGCTGACACCATACCCCTCCATAGTTTTATCTAGATAATGAACAGTTTTGGGGTTGAAACTCACCCAATCTATTTGGTTGCCCGAAGAGTAAAACTACAATCACCAAGTCAACAGCCTGGTACGTGCAACGTGGTGCAAAAGGCATAAGAGCACAACTGAATGGTGCAAAGGCCTTGACCTTGCACAATAAGAGTCAATGAAACTCCCTAGTTGCCACAGCAAATCCCCAAGAAAAGGATATATTATTCGAATCTTCCCTTTCTAATAGCATTTACATTGCTTTTACAAAAGAAGGAAACCTAATCAACCTAAACTGCTGAAAAGAGAAAGCTTAATCCTAACCATTTAAACATCCTACAAGTAAATTGGCCAGAACTTTCTTAATATGAGGCAAAATTGTACAGACTATGGCTAAATGGAAAGCTAATTGAATAAGCTATCGAATTGATCCAGTTTCAAGTCATCTGGACATCATTTGACACATGAAATTGGCCATCAGTAAAAAAAAAGACGAAAATAAAATCACAAGTCGCAGCCTAGGTGCACTGGAAACAAGACTTGTACCTTTTTTGGCCTGCTTTGACTTGGCATGGGCTCAGATTTGGGTCTAAATTTAGGTCCTCGCTGGTATGGGCTAGACCCATTCAGACCTACATCAGGTATGGATTCAATAAATGCTAACCAGGACCCGCTCCGCCCCACCCCATTGACATCTCTACTTTCCAAACCCACCTTGAAGTGGGTTAAATTTATATCCTGGATTTTAAGCTAAATTGAAGAAGATGTGTCATGACTGCACATTCATCCAGTCCATCCATCTCTAACAGATGTAATAATACGCATCCAACGAAAATATCAGTGACACATAAAACTAAATTTATATAAAGAATAGTAATCTTACTTTTTGAACCCGCGACCATCAATTCTAACAACAATCCAAGTTGAAGGCATGAGTTTGTCATTGCTTTCAAACGACTTCACATACTCATATTTGCTGTTTGCCATTTCCAACCAAATAGCATAGAGAATAAAACTTCTCAACCCCCTGTTTTCCTCAAGTCTTCAACTTTTGTAGTGAGGTTCATTCACAGTCTACTACATGACCATTGCTGCCAAAACGCGGAGACTTGTATAAGAACATTGATGCCTCTTTAAATTCATAACCAATCGATCACAAAAAAAAAAAAGAGAGAAAACTAACAGGTAGCTTTATGACAATAAACATGTTTAGATGTCTCAATGTGTATATATGTAGCAAATTGTACATAGGAAAGACGCAGAATGAATGACCTAGACTGCTAGACACTACTCTCTTCCAATTCCTTTCAACATAATTTTGGATGACCTAGACAGAATGAAGTAGCCATCCATTTAGCAGTTTCTTCAAAGAAGACTTAGTTCCAATCAAGGAGATAAAAGAAGAGTTTGGACAGCCAAGTCAGGCCATTCCTACCCCAACTGAGAAGTGGCCACTGTTAGCAACTTGGCATTAGACAGTTGTGATCCAACTGATTAGGATCTATTAGGTTGGCCAGGATCATATTACATCAAATGTACAATAATAAGTTTACCACAAATCAAACTCTGGACAAATGAACAATGGAAAACAGGCGTTCCATGTGATCTGGCAATACAATCACATAGTGGGGCAGATCCCGAGATGCCAACCCCCCTCGCGATCAAACCGCAATTGATCAATTTAGAATTCCCATCACCTGGTGCGAAGCTTTCACATTTAGAACACTGATACAACTTGGGAGTTTATTCAGCCAATTGCCAACCCACGTAGAACATTTTACAAACAGTTGGTGTGCATCCTCCGACTCGCACTGTTGGGCCTGGGTGGTTATCGTTTTTAGTTGTTAACTACTTGATTCGGTCCAAGACGACACAAAATGGGAATTTGGTTTAGACATCCAAGGACCAAGTCAGCAAAGCATAGGACATATAACGAACACTTTGTGCGCAACTGCAGCTCGTGAGAGAGAGATATATAGCAACTAAAAAAAGCTCTGATGGCTCCACAGGCCTGTCCCCTTCTCCTACTTGCCCCGGCCGAATGGGAGGAGTCCGGATCCTACGAGGCTTTTGAAACATCAGCCGAAACTCACACTCTATATTGGGGCCCACCTACCGAAAATATTTGTTGGTCATTCAAAATAAATACACTCTCAGTATAGGTTGGTCTTAAGATTGACATTAAATTAAAAATATGATTAATGCAATGTTTTTACAAATCACCCGATATATTGGGAGGGAATTTATTTTGAACTGCTTTATTTTTCTAATTCCTAAATTCACGTCGTTTCCCACTAGAATAAGGATTTTTACTAAAAATAAATATCCCTTACCTATGGTTACGCAATTTTGAGGGCCTAAAATTAAGGACTAGAACGCTTTCTTGAAACAAAAAACTAGTATCACAATTATCAGAAGGAAAGATTATGAAAGTACCATTAGATTTTCCTCGATAATGTTTTTTTTTTTTTTAATTTTCATATCATTATATTTTTTTAATATATTCATCTATACTGCTTTGTTGCCATGCATGGTGATGTGATGTCAAATAAAAAAATGACTAAAAAAGTCAAAACATTTGAAAGAAGGGTTTAATGGACTATAAATTTTGTTTTGGAGACATTAACCCAACTTGTCCAACTAGCTTAGACACATTCGTGCAATGTTGAAATTTTATAGGTTTAGCAAAAGAAAAAATGGCAAGCTTGGTTGCACAAACATCTTTTTGAAGATGGGTATTATTCAATCCAGTGGATATAAAAGACAGTTCAAAACTTCATTATGTGTGTTGGAACTCACCAACACACATGGTTGAGTATGGTTGAATGGTGTTGGCACCCTAATAGCACACATATAATGCATGGCATCATCAAAATGCGCTTACTTTTTAGTTCCCTATAGCACTTTAAACAGCATACATAAACCAGAAAATATTCCTGATTGCCTCCTGAGTTTTTCACACTTTCCAGACAGGATTGTCACCGTTTCTTTTTCTTCATTGAATATCCATGTGTGTCCAGGACAGCCTCTTAACATAACCATTTACACTTTCAATCTAACTGTTTCATCAATACATTCAGTGGGGGCTGTCATGACTCTTTGCATCCAAGCACATCTTATCCAAATCTTATATCCTCTCATTGGAAAAAAAAAAGTACTATAATCTTTCCACAAGAAGTAAAAGCGGGTGAGACTTTGGTGGTGAGTGAAATGGAGCCATCATTATGGTTATAAAAACTGATTACTGCAGAAAATAAATCTACAACCTTTCTCTTCTAAGAAAAGTGAAACAAGGAAATCCGAAAGGTGTATACTAACACCCTGAATTCCTCAATCTTCAACCCCTCCCCTTTCCGCAGAAAGAGATACTAAAGACAAGCATGCCTCAAAAGTGCCAATATAGAACTGGTTGCACTTCAAGTGGGTTATCCACGGTGCCTCGCTGGATTGTTTCAGTTGAAGACATAACTAATGTAAGCGATGCACCCAGCTGGAAGTGCATGATAAATAGAATTTTCTGTCCATCAGACTCAAATTTTCTGAAACTTGCCATTCAACAAATGCACAAAGGACACAAGTCACACAACTGAAGTTTGGGAACATGTGGGCAAGCATTTGACCCAACTTAAGGTTAAAACATCATACAGGGATGTAAAGCCAGTAGGAAGGTATATATAGATGCCAACCACCAATATTCTCATCCACTAGAACAATATTACTTATTATTGTTGCATGATAAATGTGAATGCACTGTATTATTGTTGCACCATAAAACGCATGCCAAATTCATGTTGCAGTTCCATTATTACAATTACAAATGTATATATTTACAGGATGTTGTGCCATGTAACACGTGAAGTGACTTTGCAAGTGATCTGCCCTTGTGCCATGTAACACGTGAAGTAAACAAAGAAATGCTAATTTTGTAAGTGATCTGCCCTTGTGCCATGTAACACGTGAAGTAAACAAAGAAACGCTAACTTTGTAAGTGATCTGCCCACATCAGGGATCTCCAGAACCTAATAGCCCAGGCTTCTGCAACCAATACTGCTGAAACCTCTGCCTTGCATACTCCATGTAATCAAAGTCAATATCATTTACATGTTCCTACATACAGGAGGACAAGCAACACAGTTACTACTGCAAATAAATGCTTAGAAATAAACAGTAAGTAAATCATAAATGGGGGGTCATCAGTACCGAAATTATTCCCCAAAGGCCCCAAACCAGATGGCTTGCCAGAGTGTACTTCTCAACATCCTCAAGCAGCTGCTCAATTTCAGGGTCACTAGGTTCATCACCTATCAAGAACGAACAAAATGTGTCAGAATAAAGAGCTTTTGTTTTACGGAGACTGAGAAGGATGCAATGTCAGAGGCAGTTCAATGTATCAACAATTGCAAAGTCATAGATCAATCATATGTGAATTAGGTTCAACTTATTGTATATTTAGGGCTTGTTTGTGTCAGGTCGGACATGGGTTTCGTATCTCGCGAAGGAAAATCCCAGAAGAACAGGGATTTTCGCAGTCTTGCTGCACCGAACAACCAAAATTAGTATCTTACGGAAACAAGACTTCCACTTCCACAGAAAACACCCTACACAAATGTGCCCTTAATGAAAAACTTTGCATCACATCATTTGTGAGGACCCAGCAACTTTATTAAGTCCATTTAAACTTGCAATATATAAAATGATCAAATGGCAGAGCTCTTCTAGCTTGTGTTAACACTGTTACTTGCATGTCTCATTTGTCAAGACAAGAGGGGTTACGCAATTTAGTGCACACATGCAATACACTTTCGTAAAGCTAGATGCTATACTATATTTATGAGATTGTAAAATATCATACATTTATATTAATAAACTTGATTAGTTGTTTTAGATCTATCCCCCATAAAGGGGAGATGGAAAATTTCCCTACAGTCTTTACCATTGTGTATGAGATGTATTCTAATAGTAAATTAGTAGTAGAGCTATTAGGTTCATAGCCTGATTCATGTGGGCCCACTAAAAGGGTCTCAACTGTTCTATGTTAAGGTTTACCAAAAGCACCCCACTTTGAAATAGACTTGTGGAAGGAAAGTCGTGTGCATCATCCGCAAAAACACGGGGTTTTTTTTCTTGCAAAGAGGCACTGGTTCTTTCGGATCTTGCACAGGTGAGCACCTTTTGAAGCTAGATTCTTTTCGGAACCCAGGGACTCCAGATAAAGGCTTATTCTTTCTCACTGGCACCTTTTTTTTTTGGTAAACTAATGCTAACTGGTTGGTGTACAGTATGGTAATTTCTAATCGTACCTAGAGTTCAAGTGGTCCAAGTTTATTTCATTCATCCAACCACTTGGATACCAATACAAGTATGCATGCATCATATTTACAGTAATTGACTCCTACCTAGATTGTGCTTGCAACTTGCAAGGTCACTAACACACGTTTCACATTCACACTTCCTCTTGAATTGTGAAATGATAAGACCCAACAAATTTTCATTGGAAAAGAACCCTTATATACACCAAAACAGATGCATATAATATAAACAAACATAATGCCATGGAGGAGGAGGAGAATTTACCTGAGGAACTCAGATATTTAAACACAAATCTTCTGCGTTCTTCATAATCTATTGGCATTAAAAAGTAGAAGCATGAATATTTAGACTCAGTATGGAATTGAACTTAATATGTCATTTTTTATCCGATTTATCTGTTAAATAACCATAAGCATCAATACATAGAAACAATAGAACGCAAGGACACCAACCTGGGTATTTGTTGTAGTCCAAAAGATGAGGTGTTTCAGTATGATAGTCAGCAGTCATCTCGCAGAAGTGATTTGCAAAATCATATGCAACAAAGTTGTAACTTGCATACTCATAGTCCTATAAAAAGGCAAAATTTGAATAATGAATTCAGTAACACAAAGTTTCACCAAAGCTTGGCATAGTCAGTACAAAAAAGAGAAATAATTAAAAAAAAAAAAACCCATAAAAGATAGCTCATATAAATCTCCAGGCCAGGTAGATCAGTTTGGTTCAAATTGCTAATTAGTGTAATGCAAATAAAATTTGCATTATGTTCGTGATTTTCATAACTACGCATATCTGGAATCAAAGCTTTTCAGTCATCATTTATATCTTATTGTGATCAGAATCATCTAAAAATGTTATTGCAATAAGATCTCATCTTAGATTTTAACCAATGACCATAAACAAAGAGACAGTGGGCCACTAGTGTAATGTGGAGAAACTAGAAAGCCTCTCTCTCTCTCTCTCTCTCTCTCTCTCTCTCTCTCTCTCTCTCTCTCTCTCTCTCTCTCTCTCTCTCTCATATCATTTTGGACCAATATCATCTAAATATGTGATAAGAAGCGGCTTTGTTTTGATTAGCTCTTAATTCCCTTACTTTAGAAATGACATACATGATAGAAATAAGTCACAACAGCATGTGTGCCCACAACCTATAGACACAAATGAGTCACACTCTTTCATATCAGTTTGGACCAATATCATCTAAATATGTGATAAGAAGCAGCTTTGTTTTGATTAGCTCTTAATTCCCTTACTTCAGAATTGATGTACATGACAGAAATAAGTCACAACAGCATGTGTGCCCACAACCTGTAGACACAAATGAGTCACACTGACACCACCATGTGTGCCCATATCTGTAGACACAAATGAGGACATGTGCGCTTGCAGCAACATGCAATGCAGAATGCAGTGGTGTATAGTATCATCAATTGCCCACTAAATGCTAGGATATCTTGTCTTGTCATTTCAAGCACTTGCATGAGAAGAACCAACCTTCTCCTTCTACAAAGATATAAACTCCCATCATAACTACATGTATATTGCGATCTTATAGTGATTTGACAGTTATCATTATAAACTGAAATTCTACTTTATCTTTGCTGTTTTGTTTTTAACAATTATAATAATAAAGCATCTTATTATGATTTGAATACTTCCACAATAACCTTAATCCTATTATATCTCCATCAAAAGGGTTGAATTTGCTCACTCTTGGAAGACTGGAATATCCTGGGATACAAAAATGTTTTGGGGGACTTTCCACTATGAACCAAACAATAGGAACTTCTTTCCATGTGCTGAAAAGTTGTATGGAATGGATCAGTTTCTCATGTAAAACATCCCCTAGAAATTTGGGAAATGCATTTCTTTTTTATCAGTAGTTTGGGAATTCATGTTGGGAAACTTCAAAAGTCTACCCTAAATTCTCCCATTGCTTCCATGCTGAATCAAATAACATTTTCAATGCCAGATTTTGACAATTTAAGGGGCTAAAAGAAAAACCATTCACACCAATAAAACCTGCTAGAATTTGGAATTCTCCTCATCACATCAAACAGGGTTAGTCTTAAGAGTTTTTCTTCCTCTTTTTTTTTTCCTCTCTTTTTGATGGTAATGGACAGGAAGGTGTTTGACGGTCACTGACACCTTTTTGGAATTAAGGACAAAAGGAATTCCAGTAAAAATCTTCCTGATCAAAGAAGGGCCTAAGGAGTAGGTGAGGATAAAAATAGATAAAAGGATTCCACATATTTGCACATAAAGAAGGGTACTTACAATCATAGTCACTGATCTGGTTTCTTCGTCAATCATTATATTGCCATACTGCAAATCATTGTGGCAGAACCCGAATCTCTGGTTTTCCCCAGACAATTTACTTTCCAGACTAGCAATTTCCACATCTAGAGTATCCAAGCGAAATTCTGCAGCTTCTTCTGGGGGGCACACACGCTTGGCTGCATTAAGCCAGTTTCTGCCACAATGAGTAAGTAGAGTTCAGATTCACATTTACGCAAAAAATAAAAAGATAAATAATCTTTAGATATAAAAAGAAAACAAACGTATACCTTAGTCTGTCCCATAGTTGTACCTTTCGTGGACCAGGCATGTCAAGATCATGGAACTCCCTCATTTTCACAGCAATAAGAGCAGCTATTTCTGGGTCTCTCAGATCAGGTGCCGAGAGCGTCTAGAAGACGTAAAGACAAGAAAGACAACATCCTCCATCAGTATAGCATAACATAATAAAAAATTTGCCTTAGTAGATAGCAGGTCAAAGGATTTTTCGAGATTATTTTCATTTTTATTGAACAAACAAAACATGCCACCATTAAAGCTGCAATAATTCTTCCTAGAAATGGTAGTTTCCAAGAAAGTCAAAACCATATGAGGTGTATTCTATTCATAAACCCCACTCATGTTCCACATAGAACAGATTGAAAGACCCTTTGACAATTAAAAAAAAAATTTAATAAGACAAAAATGGAAGAAGCCTGTGTCTGGAAGTTCTACCTTACTACTAATTTGAATTTAAACTAGTTTTCATGGACATATCCAAATGCATTTCTTTACTTGTAAAGTACACTGCCATAAGGGTCTAGTTTGGTTTCATTCATAAATTCTAATTCAAACAAGGAAAAACTTCTTAACCAGTCTACTACATGCAATAACAAGGAAAAACTTCTTAACCAATCTACTACATGCAATCTTGATGATCATAAGTCTCAACACAATACTCAATCAAATTTTAAAAATCAGCATCATTTCTCAAAGAGAAATTCACAAAGGCAAATACAACGATCAGTTTAATTCCCTATCCAAACAATTTCAAGGACCCCTTTCTTTTGCACCCCACCTCATGAAACACCCAAATTAGTTTCAAAAACAACTCATCAAACAACATAAAACAAACAGGGGAGGGAATTCACAGAGAAGAATTACATACCCTTGCATGAATGAACTCCTCAACCCGCCCATTTGAAAACCGACCCAAGAGGCGAGGCCCCTGTCCGTGCTTCGACATGCACTCAAACGTCCTGATCTCGTCATTCCTGTCGAAGAACACATCGACCCCCTCGCCATAAATCCGCACCAGAACCTTCCTTGGTAGCTCTCCTCCATCTGTTGGCCAATGGATCTGAAAAACCTCATTCGTCATCGCCCCCTTGATCGGAATCACCTCCAGCGCCTTCGAATCCACGACATCGCTCCAATTCGACGCCAGAGAATGCAGAATTTTCTTCGCTTCTCTTGGAATTCTCGCTTCTCCGTCCATGGAATTACCAACGTCCACCGCCACCATTCTAAAATGTAAAAAAGAAAACCAACAACCCACCAAAACCCTAAATTCGCCGGATCTTTCAAATCAATCAATCAAGATTCAAACTTTCAATTTAAAAAAGGAAATCTTACACCAAATCTTCTGAAATGCAACCACTTGTTGGACTGACTCTTTTCAAAAAATTCAACAATTCTTCTAAAATACCCTAAACCTAATCGAATTGGATCTTTGGGTCTTCTTTATTTCCTTCTAAAATTTCGTCAAATGACTAGAACTTTCAATCTCACTAAAAAAAAGAAGATCTTTGTATTTTCTCAAAATTTCAACAATTATTCTGAAATGCCTTAAACCTAAATCAAATCGGGTATTCTTTATTTCCTTCTGAAATCTCTTCAATTGAATAGTTATAGAACCTTTCAATCTCACTAAAATTAGAAGGGAACAAACAAGAACAAAAGCAAACTGATTTGGATTGTCTAAGTTTAGGAGAAAGAGTCAAAAGACCCTTTTGAAGAGAAAAATGCGAGATTACTTACAGAGAAAGCAACAGTTTCTGATCAGAAAAGATTTGATTTTTTCCCTCGTGTAATTTTCTCGTTCCGTGTTTGTTTGGTTGGACCAGATTTGTTTAGAATCCCGAGATTCTTGAATCCGTTGAAAACGATATTTTTTTGTGAAAGTCTACGGACCCCGACACTGGGAGCCAAAACTGCTGACGAGATGCTGACAAAGAAATCAATGAGGACTGCATTGCATGGCTATAAAGATCGATAGAGGTGGTCCTACCGTGTAAGCGACGGTTGAGATGAGCACACGTGTCGGATGATGGAGTGAGTGGGGCTTGATGGACGGTGATGAAGAGGAAGTTTGAATGCCAGTTGCAGACTTCCCGTAAACTGCTTCATTCTTCGGTTTGGGATTTGGATTGGTTTCTCATAGCTGTTTTTCGTCGCAGCTTTCGTTGAAGGACAGGGTTGAAAAAAAGTTTCGTTGGTTGCGTTAGCCTGTATGAATTTGACACGTGGATGGTTGGGGTGCACGAAATGTGGACACGTTGAGGATCTCGTTGGAAGTTGATGTGACGAACGTGCGGGCCCGACTTTCCACTATAACGTGGGTCATGCCGAGAATGAAGTCGGTTGACACTTACAGCATAGGTATTAGTTTCGCAGCAGTGGTATGTATGGGACAAATTTTTTTGTCAAAATTTTGAACAATTCATGTGATATTTTTTAAATATTTAAAAAGTTTATTCAGATAGACTTTTTATTAGTTTCGTTCTATTTTGATGCATTTCGGCCAAATGGTGGAAATGAAATTAGACCTAAAACTTTTCATCTTAAATCTTGCCCGGTTTTGGTCAAGATTTTAGATTTCGATCAAAATGTAATATGTCGCCCAAAATGACATTTGATATAATTATTATTTCTATATATGTATATATAGTTTGTATTTCTTATATTTTCTCAAAATGTAATTTTAAAAGTTTACTATAATAGATTAAGTCCATAATCATCGTTTTATTTTTTTTTCTTATCTTTATACATAGATATTATTATACATTTTTCAAAAATGTAATTCAAAACATTTCGTCGAAATTCTTAATCATCTGAAGCTCATCATTTTGGAAGTCAATTTGAAATGAGATCCAAAACAATATTGACAACTATGGTTGGTAGGAATGGCAATGGGGAAGCTTGATATAGGTTGCAGTAAATCGCTAGTCACCCCTCTATGATATGTATTGATATGTGATATTGAATCTGCTTTGATTGCATTTGGGTCGGTCCAATTTAAATTTTCAAAGTAAAAAAATCATAAAAAAAAGGTGTAGTGGGGTTTGAGAACACACCCCCTTCCCTTCTACTACTTTATTAATAAACTAATACCAAATATGCCCCTCCATTTAAACCCAACTCGTTGCTAAGGGTCCGTTTGGATATGCACAAAAGATAGTAGATTAGAGTTAAATGAGTTCAAACAATCTAAATTTTCAACTCTACCCCGTTTGGATGAGTTTAACTCGATGGATGAAGTAAGATTGTGAGCCACATGTACTCTGTTTCACTTCAACTCTAAATACTTCAATATCTTTGAATAAATGTGGATTTTACTACAAACTTTTACTTCAAAATAAGTATCCAAATTGAGTGAAGTGAAGTACTCTGCTTTAATTTCAACCTACTTCACTTCACTCCACTCCACTCCACATGCGAAACCTACTTCATTTCATTCTACTCCTCATTTATCCAAATAGGCCTTAGGCAATTCAAGCTAGTCACTTCAATGAGTAGGAGTAAGAACCACCATAATTTATTAAATGGCATATTTTAATATTTTAATAAGAAAGTTTGTTTTTTCTTTTTTTTTGCTATCGGATGGTTCTCAACCATTTGAGTTGGACTAATCTCTCAGGTCTAGAGGAAAGTCAGATAAACTTTCCTTTAACCTTAGTAATAAAAGATGATTATGATAGTGTCAAAGGAGTAGAAAAGTAAAAATGTGTTAGTTTTTATATAAATAAGTTGAAATGTATGTAAAAATAATTTGAAATGAGATAATAAGTCAATAAAATAATAGCAACTTGGCTTGGATTAATGAAATAGAAAGAACTTGACAACTGGCAAAGTGAAAGCAAAATGATGCTCGATGTCGTCGCCCACTATGTTCATAATGATTGCGCCTGTCCTTGGAATCTTTAAAATGTAAGAACCTTTGCCTTTTTCACTTTAGGGTCTGTTTGGGAAGGGGAAAAGTGGAGGAAAAGTGATTTTGGGGGGTGTTTGGGAAGGGGGGAGGGGAAAATGGAGGGAAAAAGTTGCTTTTTTGCCTCAAAAATTTTTCCTCCAAAACAGGGGGGAAAATGAGGGGAAAGTGATGATGGAGTAATGAAATGACTAAAATGCCCTTAGACTCTATTTGAATTTTTTTCAAAAGCCGCAAGGGTAAAATAGTCTCTTTTTTTTTACCTCACTAACAAACAAAATTATACTTTTTTACTTTCATTCCCCTTACTTTTTTACTTCCAAAACAAGAGGAGGGAAAATTACCTCCCCTTCATTTTCCTTCCCCCTCAAATTTTCCCTCCCCTCCCCTCCTCTCCCCTCCCTCCTTCCCAAACGGACCTAGGAAAAGGACTACTAGTCAATGATTCCCAGACGAATGGTGAGAACGCCAGCTAAGTATGATGGTTTCATGAGCCAAAATGGAGCAAGATCTTGCTAGTCTCACCCGAGTTCAAGTCTATGTTACTAAGAGCCAGTTTTTTTTTACTAGAATTTAAGGAATTTCTGTTTCAAAAAATTTTAAATTAAGAAAAAAAAAAAGGTGGAATTCCTAATTTTTATTATATTTGAATGTCTAAAAAAATTCCACAATAACACAAAGGGGTTGGAATTTCTGAATTCCCCAAAATCATTTGACACCTTAGAATTCTAAAATATATCTTGGAAAGAAAAAACTAGCATTTGCAAATGCCGGGATAAAGATGTCACGTCATGTAAAATGAAAAAGAAAACCAACATCCCAGATCCCTATTAGGAGTTCTAGTAAAAAAGAGGGGTCCTAAATTTGGATAGCGATGGAAATGGACTGGGCCAGGTCAGGTCAGGTCCGGCCAGAGTGTGCCCAGCACACCATATTATATGCTTCAGGATTAGGCATGGCCCGGGTTGCATTGACCCAAGCTCAGTCCTTGTTTTGAGAAGCAAAAGGCTTAAAGCTGGACACATGGGCCATGGCCCTTCAACTTCTAAGTGGCCAATTACTGATATATTAAATGGAGACAATGTCTCCCTCTATTAAATCTGAAGGATCAATTACTTTTGAAAAGGGCTAATCAGAACTTTCTCTCCGTTTTTTCGTCTTCTATTGGGCCGAGATACGCTGTGGTCATCCTGAACTTTGGCTTTCTTTAATTGAAATATCTATGAAGGAACTCCTCTGCTACGCATCCTGATTGGCCTTCTTTCTTAGGACAACAGGAGGCCACAGAAATTATCAAGAAGATGAGGGAATGAAAGAACTCGATGGGACCCACCAGCGTGCAAAATTTCAAATAGGTTGACTCGATCAATAGACATTAAATTTAGCTGTTAAAAGATATTATTTTATTTGTTTATTTTTTATGTCGATTCAACGTGCAATCTCATTTGTGTGAAAAAGCTCTTGATATTTTAGATGGGAAGAGATGGATAATGAATTGGAGGGTTTGATGGATTATAGGTGGGCCCCACAAGGAAGGTCGCACGGCACACATATAGCCGGGCCCTCTGCCGGGGCCCTTTTGCTGTGGATAGCAACATGGAGAGGAGGGCCCATGTAGCCTCCTTTGTGGGGCCCACTATGATCCATCCAACCACTACTCCCCTCACCCTCCTCCCTCCTCCCTCTCAAATGTCTGAGTCCCACTCTTTTTTTTTTTTACATCCATCCAAATAGGATTGGACATTGAATTGAAATTGAAAAAATGTTTTTTTTTTCTAAACCCGTTAAATTTGAGGGCCATGAATCAAGGTGCATGTGGGTGGATCATATTTAGGTCTTTGATGGCTCGAATGAGAGAGGGTTGTAAAAATTACTTTAAATTCTCACTTGCTTGAGGTGGGTTTTGAAAAAGTCTGAGAAGAGTCAATTCTACCATGGTTTGGTACCTCTCTTGTGAATATTGGGGAAATCTGTGGGTTTCTGCATTGACACAATAGAGGAAGCTATAAATGTATAAGATATTTAACCTGGTTGAGAACTTTTGTTTTTGATGATGGTTTTCATGTGAGTGAACCCATTAACAAACTCATGTAGTGCTAGAGGAAGACAAGTCACCCAAAAAATAATCTTATACCACCACAGAGTGACAAATTGATACTAAACCCCAGATTGTCAGAGGACTTGAGATGGTTTGGAAGCTGCAATGGCAAATTAACTGGACTGGTATTGGTATCACAGCTCGTGATATTTTTTTTGTGGTGCCACTGTTAGATTATTCACTAGTAAGACATTATTCCCTAATAAGCCGCTATTTTCTTGCGGGTCCATAATCAAATTATTGACTTGTAAAATTTATCTAATGATTCGCGATTTAAATTTGTAGTTAGATTTCCTTTTTAAGAACACTTCTTTTAAAGAATTAGTGAGAACAAAAAAATGAGATCTATTTTCATTTCTTTGCTATGTTGGGCTAATGGTCTTTAGTGATGCTATGCTATGTAGGGCTACTGGTCTTTAGTGATACTATGGACTTGAAGACCCAGGGGTGTGTGTTTTAAACCAAGGTGCTGTCATCACTCAACAATGAGTTGAGCACATACATCTATGTTAAATTGCATAACAAATACTTTAGAAATCACAGTAAATGTATGGCAATTGAATTTGAAAAGTAATATATAAGCAAGCAAGCATTAAAATGACCAGCTCTATGTGGCACATTTGATTGGATTATTTATTGCATTTACTGGTTTTTAGAAAATTAAATGTGTAGCAAAATGACAGATTTATCATTTTTTATAATAATAATAAACTCTTTTTTAGAGTTTATAAAATTTCTGGAGAATAGAAAACTTTAAAATATTTGGAAATCAGAAGTAATTGGATTCAACAAGTACTAACGTCTGATATGGGGAATAAGATGTTAATTGAATTTAATTAAATACTAGTCAGTACGTGCACAACTTGTACCCGCAACGTGCGCACACTATTTCAAGACTTCTTCTGGGTCTTTTCAAATAGGACAAATTATTGGAAAATTTTTCATAGGACCCAATAGGTAGGATTGACGAGGACCTAATAAAATGTTGCAGAGGGGAGGGGCCTTTTGACCTTTTTTTGTAGGTTGGTTGATATCGACCATTCTGTAATGCTTATTTCAGTCCCTTTTCTTTCTTTCTCCCTTCTCCTTCGCAGCACACACTTGCGTTGCACTTTCTATCCCCGTATTGCGCTTGCACCATTGCACTGCATGCCCGGCCATCTCCTTCATCCTTCTTCCTTTTCTTTTCTATTCTTTCTCCCTCTCTATCTCTTCTTCCTTCCTCCCTTCTCCCCCTGCACTCATTGACGCATTGCCACTATGCTTACACCACTTTCACTCCACTGCCGCACCTACTCTCATTTCCTTCATTCTCCTTCACAACACCAGCGTGGCCACCTTTATTGCATTGCCCAACACTGTGCGACCACACTTACAACAGCACCACGTTTGCAACACCACGACGCCCACTTGCAATCACTGCCCACTCGAATTGCCTCCTTGCACTCACACCCCCACTTGCGCATACTACACAACCCCATACACTAACTACCCTCTCGCTCTTGGTACTATTTTAGTTATTTTGTCGAACATATGATCTACGTTCTTCTTACTCACCTGCGGAAGAGAAAATAGTGTTTTTTCTTCTTCTTAGCTCTAATGGTCGATATCGACCATCACTATTTAGTTATAATAGTCGATATTGATCAATTTGTCAATCAGATTTTTCCCAACCTATAACTGTCTTATTCATTAAACACGATAAAATAGTCAATATCGACCATTACTACTTCCTCCTAATGGTCGATATTGACCAATCTGTCGGTCAGATTTTTTTCCAACATATAACTATCTTATTTGCTGAACACTACAAAATGGTTGATATCGATCATATCGCAAAATGATAGAAAAAAAGACTGAAAAGGAACTTGAGGACCCCTCCTGTCTTAAACATGCTACTGGGTCCTCGTCGATCCTATGGGGTTTTACGAGGATTTTTCTGGTAGTTTTCCCTTTCAAATATTTGAAGATTTTCTTATTTTTATTTTTTGTAATTATCCCGCATGTCTATTTAAAATAAGGAAAATATTAAAGTTAGAACTAGTTCTCAATGTGACTTTCAGGGGAATTAATGGTGGGCCCACCTAGCAACCAATCCAAACTTCACTCAGAACCCTTGATGGTCATTGATCTCAAGGTTTGGCACCCATCTAAATGGATTGGACCATTGTATGGATGATTTGATTTTTTTTTTTTTTTGAATATGGAGTCGCTAAACTTGTGAGCAGTGGATGAAAGGGTTGTGGGCATGGAATTGGGGTCAAAATTAATATTTGGGGTGGTTCCATATCGATCTTTTTATTCCCCTGTCCCATCCCCAGGCAAGCCCTACAGAAATTTCTCACGAAAAGTCTTCATAAAATGTTCTCACTCGAATAAATCCCAATAAATAATTTGTACAACTATTGAATCCAACTTCAGGTCATTCTCATATCTTTTGACACGAGGTCTTCTTTTTAAAAAAATGCTAAAATACATTTAATAAGTCACAGTTAGACCACTCTAAGAGTCATTGCTTCGGTTTAATTAATTAAAATATTGGGGTTGGGTGCCACACATTTGTAGGCTGTGACACTAAAAATAGGCCGCTGCTAAGCCCATTTAATGTTATGGGCCTGAACTCAAAAATGTGTTAGCTAGAACATTGGATGATGGACCCAATTGGATTTGATAATTAGCCAAAATAATAGGCATGTTTTCCACTTATTAAAAAGTTTTGAACTTTCATCCATCTCAAACTTTGTTCTTTTCGTAATGATGTAGGTTTGTTGTTGCAAGTATGAAACCTCTTTTAAAGACCAGAGGGTTACAAGAATGCATTGAAATTAAAAAAAAATCTAATGCCCATCACAAAACAAATGTACCAAAAGAGAACTATCTGGAAGGAGATTACTAGCGTTGCAAATGGGATGGTTATGGGTCGCAACCATACTAAACCCGGACCTATTTCGAAATAACGATTTCGGTTCCAGATCCAATTTTGACTCTGAACCTATTTAGTTGGTTCCAGACCTGGTCTTGATAGAAAAATCTGGATCCGATTCCGGAACCAGGTCCACCTAGAGGATTAGAATCTTGTTCCGAAACCAGTTCTAACTTTTATTTCTTTCTTTTATTTTTTCTTAGAATAAGTATACCATTCAATGCATATCAGTGCATCAAGTCTACTGGGTCCAGTATTATACATAAAAGTATACCAAGAAAGTTGATTTTTAGGTACAGTTTGCAATATAAAAAACTCATATGACGGGTCCCGGGTTCATAGGTTAGAACCTATATGGACTCAGTACCGGACCCGTTTATCAATCCGAACCTAAATTGGGTTTCGGACCTGGACCCTTGTATAAATTGGAACCTAAATTGGGTTCCAGACCTGGTATTTTTCGTTTCGGAACTTTTAGGTAATCAGAGAATCGGATACCCGTTTGCAATTCTGGAGATTACCCTACCATGGGAATCGGCACGCAGAATCCTACTGCATCATCCCCCTGATCGTCTCTACCATAACAAGAAAAATTCTTTAAAATACTGAAAATTGAACCATTTCATATAATAGAGTATAGAATTTATGTTTATAACAAAAATGCATCAATCGCGTGAAAACAGTAGAAAATTAAAAGACGACAACGAAATTATAAAAAAATTGTAACCCATCTTAAATCATATATATGAAAAGAGAACTTCAATAGAGAAGGGACTCATAAAATGGAAATCAATGGAAATACATGTGCTAGCGGTGCAATCTCCATGCATCCAATGTCCAAACCAAAGCATTGCAATATAGGGCAACAACTAACAAACATCCATCTTTATAGCAATTGATAAAGAGAATAATGGTGGTAGTGGACTCACTGTGATCATGGCTATGGCAACAACAGTTTATAATAGTCGTGGTGGACTCATGTGCCAACGTTCCTTCAAATTGAATATCCACTAGTGGAGACCAGCACGTGCAATGCACGTTTTGCACGTGCACCGAACACACAGTTTTACTAAGAAAATCTTGAAAAAATAAAGTTCTTAAAAATTTCAGTAGAAGCTTCAATACATTTAAAAATAAATTTTCAACAGAAAATGAGTAATTGTAAATTGCAAGGCCCGTGTAATGTCCATATACAGCTAACACTACTTTTTTTTCTATATATATGAAAACAATAAAATAATGATATAGTGAGAAAAATGAGATCTCAAAAGACAATCAATATGGAATTTATATAACTTTTTTAGTATATAAATCACATATTTCTAGATATTTTATCATGAATGTGTACAAAGAAACTTCAATTTACTTTATTTAACTTGTTAAGTCGACTTATCAGTTTCCTGTTAGACTTGACTTGCTGACGTTGGGGTCCATTCAAAAGCATAGTCAAATTGATAACCTGCGGTTTTATAAAAAAATAAAAAAAAAAACTAAGAACCATATGAGCTTACTATTCTAACCAATTACCATGAACATTATATGTTCACTACAAAATCAGATTTTATTAAGGAACAAAATTTAATTATATCTTACCTAAGGACATCAGAATAACAAAATTGAGATGGTGGTTTTAGTCTTAACTTACAAAAAAGAATAACATCTAACACCAACCGTCAAGAATAATGAAGTAATCCGGCTTGTCCTCAAGCAACAGGGATCAACAATGGTGGAACTATGATATGAACTCTGACGGAAAAGATTTACAGAGCACATGTTGATCAATATTAGTATTTAACATGTGCTTTGTTTTATTTTATAAGACGGACCACTATCAGGTAAAAAGAGGCAATACCCCTCAAAGAGTCAGCATCTTCTTTTGTTTGATACAAAGTGTTGTATTTTATATCCTGTAAGAAAAGGGATAATACAAAGTAATCATAGAAGTTTAGTTAAATGAAAGCTCACAAATAGAGATGTCCATAGGGAAAAAATACAAAAAAATATAAAAAACTACAAATACAAATTTGCCAAAAGAATTATACATTCTTCGTAAAAAATACATAAGAATGTAACACAGTTATTTTAGATCAACTCTTCTGCTCTGTTCTGTATAGAGGATTGGAGTGCTAATCAAAGTAAGAAAAATTCGAAACGAACAACAGCTCAGCATCAAATACTTATTTTAGTTATTTACACTTAAAATGACCACTTCATTCATTGACTCTGAAGTTAGTAGTAACGCTAGCATAATAAGGAGTTTCTATGATATTCTCATTTTCCCTTTAAGGAAAGGCATAGTGTTTCATTGAAATATATGAAAAGAAGAAGAAGAAGCTTGCAATGATGAAAGAAATAAATGTGTTAGAAAATGATCAAAGATTTTCAATTTAAGCCTCATGAGTAAGAGCAATAATAAATAAATATATTCATGCCCTTTTATAATACAAAAATTTCACAAAAGTTGTATATTAAGAAACTAAAAATTGTACTGAACAACAACAATTTTACGATAGCAATCTATAAGACTTACCACTAAATTGCATTTATGGAATTATCTTTAGCAATCACTAATATCAGAAGAGAACCAATATTTAGTAGTAGTTATCACATTATCCAACTTGTGATTACTCTTCCAACAAGGGTATAAATCAAGATCAATACAACTATTATGTCATATTGAAAACTCAATTATTCTAACTAAATAAAATACAAACACATGAATCAAAAGGGAAAATAATATTTAATTTTTTTAATGGTAACTTTCATTAAAAGAGAGAAAAAAAGGGGGACATAAAATGAGTTTAAGTTTGTACATTTCACTTTTTTATTTATGATATTTTGTTAGCCGCTACTACTTTTTTCTAAAAAATAAAAAAAAAGAAAAAACTAAACATAAAGCAATAATGCAAACGAAGTACCTGTATATATGAGATGTGCTTATAAGTTTTGGAGGTCCCTATACCTTTTTCAAATGCATACAATTGAAGAAACATCAAATTACAAATATTTAAGGTCAGTGTATAAAAGATTAAAGGGTTAATATTTAAAAAATAATAACAAAGGGTTACATCCGTACAAAGAAAATAATCTCATATCTTTTGGAAACCTCTCGGAGCCCTCTTATGTTTTTAACTCTCAAATTTTAAATACAAATATCACTCAAGTATCTTTTAGTTCTATAAAAAAATAAAAATAAATAAATAAATAGAAACTATTTGCACAATTAGCATTGTTTCAGGTAAAAAAAAAAAAAAGAACGTTAATTCTCTCGTGTGTAGTCAATTTGATATTTGAATTATAACACAACCACCAATTGACCACCATCAACAATAACAAAAGTAGCAAGTTAGCTAATGCCTTTTGTCGCAACTTTTAAACTGATAGTGAAGTATTTAAAGTGCCCACAAAATTGTAAGTATTGAACACCAAAAGGTCGTAAGTAAAGTAGACTTGATTCCTTTTTTTTTTATCCATTATAAAACACATTATTCATTTGCTCTTTTATATTTTGTCCCATCTAAGTTTAATGTTTATTAGTGAAAAAACACATAATGGATCAAAAATCTTCAGAGTTAATACCGGCTCCATCCCCGAGGGTGACACGCTCCTCGAGGTGCGTTTAGTTGATGAGTTTGGGTGGGGACCAGAGGAGCTAGAGGATGGAGTGCCTGCAGTTGGGGCCGTGTGACCCTATTTTGGGATTTCGAGTGTCTTTTGTGTGTGTGGGTGTCCCGAGGGTGACACGCTCCTCGAGGTGCGTTTAGTTGATGAGTTTGGGTGGGGACCAGAGGAGCTAGAGGATGGAGTGCCTGCAGTTGGGGCCGTGTGACCCTATTTTGGGATTTCGAGTGCCTTTTGGTGGGGGGGGGGGGGGGGGGGGTGTGTTTGTTCATATCCATTTATGTAGGGGGGGTGGGGGTTGGTGTGTGTGTTCATATCCATTTATGTAGGGGGGGGGGGGGTGTTTCATATCCATTTATGTACTTGGAGATTAGCATTAGACTTGTGCTATGCTATTGCAGTTGCTTTATGGGATTGACACCCTTACTGCTTCCGTATTTATTTGATATTGCTTCTGCTATTTCTTATTTTCTTCCACACTTAACTGTCGATTATAAATGTGGTAAAAAGTTTTAAATTGGACCTTACTTCAGACCTATGATCCTGAAAGTTTCCATTTTCTTCGAAAAGGAGTGCACCAGATTCAGGTACCATGACAGTAAACTCGGTATTCGAAATTGGTTGTTACAAGTCCCGTTCTTTTTTAATTTTCAGACCAAAGGCTTCCATTGATTCCTTTGAAAGATAGTAGAAAACCATCGCTTTCTATTTAGTTCCATTTTAAAGAGAGTAGCAAACAATCACTTTCTAATTATCTCCCTTTTAAAGAGAGTAGAAAGTCATCACTTTCTATTTAGCTCCTTTTCAAAGAAGTAGAAAACCATCGTTTTCTATGTATCTCCCTTTTAAAGAGAGTAGAAAATCATCACATTCTATTTAGCTCCTTTGTAAAAGCTTTCAACCATTAATATAAAAAAATCTATTTAACATACATCTGTACATTATCAAATGCCTCTTTCGATTCTAGCATTTTTTTTAATAACTACTTTTTCTAATAGCTCTATTTTGATGGGTCAAAACAATAGTATAGATACCAAATAATGCCTTAAATCCAACATTTTTCCAAAAACAAGTAAAGCCTGCTCGTAGAATAACAGTGCGATAACACATGACCCTATGATATCTTTCAATCCGATGTTTGCAATATCGCATGATGTTAGAATATCACATAAACAATTTATATAGTTAAACTTAATATTTCATCACCGAATTCTACATCGGTGGACCGCTGTACGGGCAATGTCCCAAAATAATTTAAGTACTTATCAGGACTCACACCCATTAACCCAAACAGCCAAACCCTAGTTTATCCAAACCCAACCCAACTAAAACACACGAATGCAGCAGAAGGCCAACAGCAGGCGGAAAGCCCCATCAATGATCAATCCCACTCATTCTTGAACTCTCTCCTTCTGAAAGCCGAACAGTATCCTTTACAGGTATCTTTCCTTACATCCCCGACCGAATACTCTCGTGCGCTTTATCACAAACACATACAAAATGCTCCTTCTTTCTTTGTTCTGTTATCTGTCTCACAAAGACAGCAAAGACCAACTGTAATATGTGAGAATACGATCCCAAGCTGAAGCAATGGGCTTCTCAATTGAAGAAAGAGTGAATAACTTGCACCCCATCCATGTGTTTGTAGAAATGCGTTAGTGAAGTGTTAGTAGTGGGGACATTTTGGATTCTTTCTGATAATGCAACAATCAACTATGCTCTGTTTAGTTGAATTGATAATGGGATTTGGGGCTGCTGTTTTTGGTAGAAGGATAGTTAAGGGTGCTGAAGGTGTTGTTTCCCTTGTTGGCCAGAGGCGTATGAATAAGAAACTGGAGTTGAGGGGTTTCCTCAAATCAACCCAGTTCTATTTAAGGCCCTTTTGCATGTATGATGGGTTCCACCTTTGACAAATCCAAGTTATTCACACACACATACACCCACCCCTCACATCCAATTGACACTGATTACACCATTAACAACCTTTGGTTTCAATCACTAAAATAAAGTTACTTGGAAAACTATCAAAGTCTGTTAGGCTTCAAAAATCAGAATTGAGTGTTAAGATCTTCAGATCAGAGTGACATTTGTTCCAGCCCTTATCCTCGTTGTCACCTAAACATACAGCCTACCTCCATGAATTGGATGTGTCACAGGTGTGCTCACACTGGAGGGGAGCATTTTTTAAAATGTGTACCTGGGTTGACAATTGACAAGAGAACACTCTGAAATTGAGACCCTTTTATTATTATCATCGTCATTGTCATTATATTTTTTTTTCAAACTTTCAATATATGTGATCAGATGAGTGACACTTATGCGATTGGCTGTTGCCGAAAGATATATATTTTATGAGCGCTCTTTCAGCTAGGAATGGCAGGTGAGATGCATGGGGGATGAAACTGTTGGAAAACTTTGTCAATGAAGTTTAGCGCTCAATGTGGGACTTGCCACTATTTGCATGCTGCCAAAATTATGGTCTACTAGTCGGCAAATTCCATCGAAGTCTTTGTTTCTTTATTAGTCAGCAAATTTAAACGAAGTCTTGGTTTCAACGAAGTTTTTTTATTTTATTTTATTTAGACACAAATGAAGTCAGATTTTTCAATTTTTTTCCATTTGCCTTCAGTTTGTTTGTTTGTTTCTTTTTGGATAAAAACTCACATCATTAAGTGACATTTTTATTGTATTACTGTGGAAGGTAAAATATTTTCAGCCTCATATGGGTCCTCCAGTATTGACGGTGGATGGTAAAAGCACTCTGGTAATCTCATCAGGTACTTGTTCTCTATAATGAGTATTTTTGTTGATGCTCAATGGCTAGGCTGTAATACGAAAGTTAAAAAAAAAAGAAAATAAAGAAAGAAAAATTCAAGTTGTTCACGAGATCGTGAGACAGCCTGTTCAACTCAAATAGTAAAAACATCCTCTCAAGGTTGAGGATTTGGTCCAACTCAAATTTTATTGTGGTTGGGTTTTCCTAGTAACTTATTCAATTGTAAGTCGTAATATATAAGTTAACCTTCCTGTGCTAGGTTAGTTTTTTTGGTCTACATCCTTACATGGATTACCCTTCATTGTTTGGTTCAGTTCGTACAACTCTCTCTTATTTACTTGTGTAGAAATTTATTTATGTTAAACACCCGATACAACAAGGTACCTTTTGTAGTTACTGCTATTGTGATTTTGCAGATGCATTCAGAAGTAAAGCACTCAACTCTCTTGTGGATGCACCAAAGTCTTTTGCATCAGTTACCATTGGGGATGAAAAGCCATTTGACTTCTTTCGCATTTTATGTGGTATATACTACATTAGAATTAAAATTATGTATAAATTATTATTATTCTGATTATAGTGTTATTTTGGTCACGAGCAATTCAGGAGAGGATGTCTTGATCACATGTCCAACTTGTGGAGAATGTTTATCATGCGGGTTGTACTGTACTGGAATGTTTCTGTAGAGAATGTTATAGTAGTTTTCACGCCTTTAACTTCATGAATATGGATTTTGCAGATGGAGTTATAGCAGGTGGTGTTGCAGGCGTTGTTGTGGAGACAGCTTTATACCCAATTGACACAATAAAGACTCGTCTGCAGGCATGTTAACCATGTTAAAGCCTGTATGTTTGTCCTTCTGTTCCTAGATAATCATTTAAGAATTTCAAGCATTACCTAATGAGGCTCTTTACCCTTTGGTGTCTGTCAGGTAAATAGATGAAATGGAATAAGGAAAAAAAAAGATTGTTTTCATTCAGCAATTGCAACAAACTAGTGTTTGTTTGAGATAAGTAAATTTGTTAATCATCTGTTCTTATTGATTGTGCGCTCAAAGTTTGCCAACGCTGGAGCACCAATGGATATTGGTATGACAATTGTGAAGTGTCTCTTCTCAGCAGGAAGTTGGTACTTGCTGCAAGCGAAAAAGAGCCATCATAAATCATAAACATATACAGTTTTGCCAACGCTGGAGCACCAAAGGATGTGAAGTGTCTCTTCTCAGCAGGAAGTTGGATTTATAAACTTCCTTTAGGAAAGGGTGGGCTTCCCATAAGGAGAAGCATGACTGCTTATCAGGGTTCTTTTTAAACATACACCTGAGTGATGTTGTTTTTCTAGTTCTATGAAGGCTACGCTCTAGACTGAACACTAACCAACTCTTTGATTGAAGGTATAAAACATGAAATATTGGATGAAACCTATGGGATAACTTCAAGGGTCTTTGTTTGGCAAGCCGCCATTCCGCAGGAATGGAATAAGGCTCTTCTGCCTCTATATCAAGCGAAAAAGAGCCATCATAAAACGTAAACACATACAGTTGAGACATGATATCTTCATCCTTTTCTTAACAACTAAAGTATGATTGATAGAACCATCAAAGCCAAGTTTTGAGAGTGCTTCATTAAAATTCTTAAACCAGTCTCTTGAAAGATATCCTTTAAGTTAATTTTCAAAAACAAAAAAAAGACATCCTTTTAAGTTACTAACTTCTGTATCTCATCATGAACTTGAAAACCTTGTGCAGTTATATATTGTTTTTCTTGAAGGTCTCCATACTGGAAGACATTCTTCACTCCTAATTGTGGAAGACGTTTAAATTTATTGGCAAGAAGAGAAGATAACACAGTTAAATTTCACAACAGATTTAAGGGTCTCTTGGTAGTCTTCTTTATATTTATGTGTTAGACCTTTGCAACCAACTTTGGCCATGCATCTTTCAGTTGAGATATCGCAGTTGTACTAACAGCCAATATCCACTTGCATTTACCATTTTCTTTCTGTTGTATGTAAATGGTAACCCAGGCCCATTTCTTTGTAGACCTAGGGCTCCATCTCAAACTCAGGTCGGGTACCCCCTGTCCCCACCCCAACTCCTCCCCCCCCCCCCCCCCCCCCCCCCCCCCACCCACACACACACACACACTTTTCCCCCACACCCTCAACCCAGGCCCATTTCTTTGTAGACCTAGCTCCATCTCAAACTCAGGTCGGGTCCCCACCCCCCACTTTTTTTCCTCTAAAATGGAGGTTAATTCCTAGATTGACTGAGCCTGATTTAACCCAATCTAGTAAAAGCATCAATACCGCATTTGGAGCCCTCAAACTTGGAATTAGTAATGACAATACTCCACCAATTAAAATTATAGCCCAAACCCGTTCCTATGTAAAGAATTTATCTGGTCCATAACTTGGCAATGACAGCCCAGTGTGTCGTGCATATTTGGCAACAGACCTGGCTCTATATGTAGATTTCAGTGTTTCAAATCTGAATAATGACAGCATTTTTTTCTACTGTTTACTTTTGTGGATTGAGAGATGGCTACTGAAATGTCTCCCCGACTCTTTTTTTCTGCCCAAACCCACCCCCCCCCCCCCCCCCCCCGGTGATTATTAAAAACTCTCATAAGGGCCTTAATGACATCATTCAAAGAAAAAAAAAAGGGGCTTAATCACAGTCTCAATTATACTCTAGAACATCACATTTCAGCAATCTTCCTCAAGTGGGGTATCCAATGTTGGGAAGTCCCACATCCCACATCGCCCAAGTCTTAAGTCGGACAGGGCTTTATATACCTGTTTGGGCCTTCCACCTATAAGCTTAAGCTTTTAGGTTGGTATATGGTTTCTTACAAACTTAGCAGCACCCGTATACCTAACGTAAGTGTATTTTCAATTAGCACTAGGCCACTTAGTTGCAACCTTGTATGCAAGAAAACCCAGATTGTTGTATTTTTCAAATGGAAGATCCAACTTCTCTGAGTGCTCTGAAGGTTGAAAAATGGATAACTTTTAGAAGTGGGCATCTAAAGACAACTGAATCCAATTACAAGATGACCAGATTTGGGTTTTGAGTGGGCTGCCAAATGTATGCATATCTTCTCCAGAACGGCAAATTAATTGTTAGAAAAGAATGTTTTGAAAGGTATTGCCAATCTTAACGTGGATGGAGAGCACCACCTGGTATCAGGATATTCAAACTCTTAACTGATAAGAGGATTGGATGGCTCTGTTAAATTTAATTGTTTATTTTAATTGGATTGGTCAGGTAGAATGTGAGAATGAGAGCAATAATTTCTCTCCTCTCTCTCTCTATATATATATATGTGTGCGTGTGTGCGTGCATGTGTCGGCAGCTTACATATCATAGCATATTAATGCCTGTTTGTCTGATAAGATCTTGCTTACTGCTTATCTAAATTTCTTCAGATTTTTTCCCATTATTTTGGTAACCTGTTCATCTGCAATTTCTCCATTCCAGGCAGCTCGTGGAGGTGGAAAAATCTTTTTGAAGGGTCTGTATTCTGGACTGGCCGGAAATCTAGCTGGGGTTTTACCGTGAGCATCTCTTTGATGAATTTCAAATAATGCATGTCTCACAAAAAAGTCATGTTTGAGCTTTTTGCATTGCAGTTATCTTGTTCTGAATGGTTTTCTTCTTCTAATCTACTACTCGTATCGGGTAACATTTCAGTAAATTATTTATCAGGTTTTCATTCATATTCTTTCAGAACCTTTTTCAGTCATCTAGGGTGCATTTGGACCGCCTAAGATGCAACATGATCTTTTCCTTATGCTATGCATTTTGTTTAACAAAAGATTCTATCCAAGATTCTGCTCCTGCACTTGGTTCTTCAAGAATCCTGCTCCCATTTCTACTGTCTAGTCTCTGACATTTGCTGGCATTTTGAGAAAGCTGCTATATTCAAGGTTTTAAAACTTGGACTCGTGGCACTCAGGTCACTTGAGTCGACACGACTCTGTTGAGTTGCGTGGAGTAACCAAGCTGTACCGAGTCACATCCTAGAGCCCCAAGAGCACTTTCAATTTGTGAAAATGATTGAAAAATCTTTAAGAAATGGAAGATGGTGTGCTATAAAAATAGAATTTTAAAACATGTGTTATAACTACTAAGAATGAATCCAAGTAGTAATAGGTGGCCGCCTTTATTTTTTACCATGTCCAATGAATAGCACCTTGAATGTTTGAATGCTTAAATCTTGCACAAAATGTGGTTCTGATCTTTTAAAATCAGTCAAAAGGACCCCAGAAGCCTCTCACTTCTTCCCACAGCATGAAATAAGAAAAAATAAAGAAGAAAAACGGTGTTGACTCAATAGGTACCGAGATTGACTTGATTCAGCTAAGTCTACATAAGACTCAACAGGTGCCGAGTTTCTTGTATGATATCTGGTTATTTGGTGATCTCTCTCTCTCTCTCTCTCTCTCTCTCACTGCACACTTATCATCATCAACGAAGCCCTGTCCCATCTGTCTAGGGTCGGCTTTATGAGTTGGGACTTTTCCTATTAACCCTATCTAAAACCATGTTTTTGCTAAGTCCACAGTTCATCATGTATTTTCTGAGTACTTCTTCAAGGCCTTTATTCTCTCCCTCGGCTGAGTTCCTTGACCTTTTAGCTGTAACCCCACAATGCATCATACAAAGGTTGTTTCCATCTTCTGGGTATGTGCTCAAAACATCTCTAACCACAGTTCTTAATTTATACCATATTGGAGCCAATCCAAGTTTCCTCTTTTATGCTCATTACTACTTTTATCTTTTCTAGGAACTCCATACATGCATCTTAGCATGCGCATCATATCCCTATTTACTGCTGCTTCTTTAATTCTCATTTCATTGTTACCCAACATTCAAGTCCATACCACAATGCAATTTAACTTACCGTCATATAAAATGTCCTTTCAGTCTAAGTGGCACTGAGACAATCACTACTTCACTGGATTTCTCCAATTTGTACACCCTACGCCAATCCCATTTGCTAAATCTGTCACAAATGCTCTGTTTTGTTCAATAGCGCTCTTTAATATTGAAATCTATCACCCGTGGCACTAAGTTATTTTCATTTTTGACCAACTCAGTTTCCCTACTCTTACATCACTAAACTTGCACTCCCACATCATTTCTTTGATCTGACACTTCATCTAAGCGACGGCAATTGTTCGACTCTGAAGACTGTAAATCAAGAGTTAAGATGATCAGATTCCCCCGTTTTCTGCACATCCCCAGACCCTAGATAGATCTTTTGATCCCCTCCTTTTTTTTTTTTTTTTATCCTGAATGGCAATGATTTTATTAGATTAAAATTTGCAGCATCAGAAAGCTATACATTGAACCAGTGAGTGACCCATAGTTTTACCCGGTGCATGTGGATAGGAGGGTTTGCATGTGCCCCTAGGGATTAGTTCTCTGCTGTCCAGAATTGAGTGTCCCTCGAGCTCAGGGCCAAAGGCTCCTGGCTGGGCTGGGCGGCAAGAGATACCCTGGGTTATTAAAAAAAAAAAAACTAATAATAATAAAGAAAGCTATACATTGAGAAGGCTAGAGGGAGCCGCAAAACAAATCCTCCCTTGCTTCTACGCATATAAAATATGTATGGGGAAGAGGCTGCTCTGAAAGGCCTCAGCTTGGGAGGGAACTGGATTTCCATACATCCAAACAGGTCCCACAGGCCAGGAGGCTAATTGCTTAATCCCTTTCCTGCCCCCCCTCTCTCCTCTACACACATACATATATGAGAACATAGCCTGATATAGGGGTTAGTGGATATAATGATGACATAGTCCTAAATAGGGATTACTGGATAGCATCAATGATGATATTTAGTTAAAATATTTAAGGTATTATCCATATCTCTAACTATTAATGGGTTTAAGTTTTCAACATCAAGATTTTAGTAATTTCCTGCTCGGCCTAATTGTTTAATGAATGCAAGACAATCATTGGAGTAGAAAAAAATGTCGTAATTTGGTCACTGTAGTCCCAAGATTGTTTTACTTCTCGCAGATCTACACTTAGATTTAACTACATGTGATTTCAAATTTTAGCGACACTTTATGCAAGTACAAATTATACTAGTTGTGTACAACAGCTTAAGATGAGATTGATTTCAAGAGTTGGTCAACTTTGCATTTATTTTATCTTTCCACCAATTTTCTGCTTGGTGATTCATGGAAAGAGAACCAACTTTGTGATATTATGTGAAGTACTTTCTAGCTAAAAATCTCACATTGCATTAGGTGGTGTTCTTTAACACATACTGTCTATTGGCCTGAAGGTATTTTCCTTTTTACAGAGTCAGTGGCATCCTGTCATGTAGGGTCACGGGTCACCTTTTAACAGCTAATATAATAGATAGAGGGGATATATAGGCTCCTTAACAAAGGCCAGAAATTACTTCTATGACATTGTGAAAATTTCTATCTTTTTCTCTTACAATCAATGTTGATGAATGAATTCTTATTAATTCTTCATGCCTAAAACATATTCTTTATAATGCTTTCTGTGGAATTATTATATGAATCATGTCTCTATTTGTTTTATTTTGGAAATGCATCCTTTCTACATTTGCATTCTATCGTCAATTCATACATGGTGAGTAGATTTCCAGTTGATTGTCAATTGATTTTAGTCCTATATCTTCAGGGCTTCTGCCATTTTTGTTGGTGTATATGAACCTACAAAGCAAAAATTGCTAAAGATCTTCCCTGAAAACCTCACTGCTCTTGCTCATTTGGTAAGTGGGTATGAATTCATGAATATGCATGCTGTACTCTGACGTCACATTATTATGTATGGACTCAAAACAATTTCATCCGTCACTTCCTATCTTCTGTAAAATTGCATGCATAACATTTTTCTTTGTGTTGCAGAAGATAAATAATCTGCTTTTATTTTCTGCACTTCAATTTTCCTGTTCATTATTTCAGATATCATCCTGACATAAAGATTCTGCACATCATTACCTTGGAAGTAGAACAGTCCTTTTCATCTTGTTGGTAGAACTGTAATGGAATGAAAATGAAATGCTGCAATGATTATTCAACATATCACAAGGTGGAAGGTTGCTTGTTCTTTTGAAGTATTAGTTACCGCTATCACCGATAATTTGATATTCTTGGTCGATATCCCTATCTTCACATGCCCTTTTTAGGTTTTTTGTGTGAGAAACACTGCTTTAGCGTCCTCTCCACCTTATTTGAACTTGATTTTGTGCTAAAAGCACCGAATCAGTGTTGTTTCAGAATAAAAGATAAAAAAATGTTACGCGGACTTTGGCTTGAGTGAGAGCTTAATAAAGGTATGTGTATACCCTTGTGTTCCTTTCTATTGAATTTTATTCAACAAACTCGTTAGAAATGGTTTCTTTAAGTTTTAAGCCCTTGAAATTAATGAAATTTTAAATGAAACTATTGTAATACTTTAATCCTGTGATTGATAAAGGTCAGATCATTGTCAAATCGGGGGTGAGTTCCAATTCTAGAGAGGACTGACGTGTCAGGGTTTGGATATATGTGCAGTGTTGCCTGTTGTAAGACTTGAGAGACGGTTAGGCTTTAAGACCCTTAAATCACTGGTTAGGACCGGTGACTGGTGAGGTTGATTTTTTCCCAATCTTTATCCATGATGAGGCATTTCCATCCCCTTATCTCCTAGATTGCCATGCATCTAGGTGGGCCTCATAGGGGAGCACAAAAATCATATCAACTCTAACTGATGCTATCATGGCTGTATGTTTGTAAAGTGCAGCCCATGGTCCGATATTCAGATTATTGAAATGATGGGCCTCGATGTTCGTTCTTTTATATTTGGTGGGATCATTAAAAGCTATGATGCACGGATACTTCAAAATGGGCAATGTATCGTGTTGTATCATATCCTATTGTACATGATGTCCTCCTCCTTCAGCTCATCATATTCCTTCCAATCGAGCCCACGCATGTGCTTTAAGTATAATGATAGGAATAATGTCTTCCAGTGATCCACAGAACATGTTGAAGATGCGATCATCTTTTTCTTTCCAATTTGACCAGAAAATGGTGAATGGAATAATCCTCCAAAGAGTTAAGCCACGGCCAAAGAGTGGGCCTACCAACAGGGGTCAGTTGCCTCCCCGACTGAACCGATACTTCACTCTTTATATGTAAAATTCGCGTCCCTTCCGTATCCATGCCATATCCGGGGCATCATTGATTAAAAGTTGATACCTGATAGATTCAACAATTTGAAATACTACAGAAATACGAACATACATGATTTGGGAGACTGATAAAATGCTTTATGATGTGCCTTAATGAAAATAAAATAAAATAAAATTGATTCTAGCATTTTTAATATTTTAGATTTTTTGGATTTTTTATCCATAAAAAGTCATGCTGTGACAGTCTGCATCAGCAACAAAGTGCTGTGTATCGATTTTCAGGCTGACCATGATACCCACTGTGTCTGAGATTTTCAACCATGGGTGCTAGATATGGCAAGAGTAGTTAGTGACTCATTGACCCAGATACTTCTCAGTGCCAACAACTGATAAAGTGCTTTATGATGTGCCTCAATGAAAAAAATAAAATAAAATTAGCTTCTAGCATTTTTAATATTTTAGATTTTTTGGATTTTTATGGACATAAAATGTCATGCTGTGACAGTCTGCAACAGCCACGAAGTGCTATGTATCGATTTTCTGGCTCACCATGATACCCACTGCATCTGAGATTTTCAACCATGGGTGCTAGATATGGCAAGAGTAGTTAATGACTCATTGACCCACATACTTCTCAGTGCCAACAAGGAAGCCGATATTTTGGCTGAACTTGTCTATGGCATGGTGTGTGGAAATGTAGTTTCTCTGTCAAAATGAGTGATGTGTGTTTCAATTGATTCTAGGATTTTAGGCATGTTTTTGAACCTAACCTGCAGGTTGCCTTGTTAGTGTAGTCCTCATATACTGTACAGGCCATTATTTTTATTTTGAAACAGGATAATTATACCATTTGAATAAAAAAAATATAATTGATTTTATGTTTAGGCCACTCAACTCTCAAGTCTCATCTATGTGGGAATATATATGATGAAAAACATTAGAATGTGTGTGTGTGTGTTTTTAAAATGGTATGCAATGCATTTCTTTTAAGTGCAAAGCATCAGTGCATTGAAGTCCTTTGGTGTTGATTCTGATTTGTAGGGCAAGGGCAGACAAATCCCTTGGACTCATTTGCCATTTGTGCCACTCTTTGTTTGTACCTGCTACTCAGTATCATGTATATGTCTGCATGTTTGATCACAATTCTAACATTGAATTCCCCTTTGGTAATTTTCTCGTAAAATAAAGGTAAAGTAGAGCATCAAATCAAGAGAGAATAAATTATAAGGGGTTATGATGGTCTTTTGTTTTTTGTGGATTGGTAAGGAATCTTTGACTTTTTGTGTAAAAAGTGAATTTTTTTTGTCATTTAGTGGTTTGAAGAATTGCTTGACTTTTTTTTGAAAAAGTATGGGAGAATTTTGAATTTGTGTACTTTTGATATGACCCATGGGTCTTTTCATGTCTGGAAAATGGAGGCTTTACTTTGCCTTTAGTTTACAAGTAGATTGACAAACGGGCCCCTATTAGTGATAATGAACTTATTCCGGTTCTTGTTAGCCACAGGATGTTATGTGGGATGATGGTATTGTTCTTTTTGTTGGGCTTCTTTGTTTCTTTAAAATGTTCCAACATTTATGCAGACTGCAGGAGCAATTGGAGGCGCTGCTTCTTCTCTTGTTCGTGTCCCAACAGAGGTATTACACTTACTCCCTCACTCGTCATGTTTTTAATTTAATTCAGTATACTCCCTCATCTTCAGTGATTTTTAGGTCGTCAAGCAAAGGATGCAAACCGGGCAATTTGCTTCTGCGCCTGATGCTGTCCGCCTTATTGTTGCTAAAGAGGGTTTCAAAGGTCTTTATGCGGTATGCTTTATCATTTTAAAATAATGATGCATGCCCCTCTTCAATTGTTTGTGACTAATACACATGGTAGTTGGTGGTGTTGCTTAATGATAATTCTGGAGATTGGTTAAATAAGGGCTTTAATCCATATATGATATAGACTGCCAGATCAAGCCATATCCCTGCATTCTCTTGTTTCTGGATGCCAGTAGTTGCTATAAGTTATGAATTGCTTTAGGTGGATTTTGCTTGACCTTTACTTTTCCATGATTCTAGGGATATGGATCCTTTTTATTGCGAGATTTGCCATTTGATGCCATCCAGTTCTGTTTATATGAGCAGCTTAGGATAGGGTACAAGCTAGCGGTAAGCATACTTCTGTCAATTTTTTCTGATATCAAGATCTTTATTTTCTGCATGCTGTTATGGTTTTCAATTACTTGATTGGTTTATCATGCCTCGTATCCTGAACAGAAGTATTCATTTGCATCATGATTTGGTACATCCATTTGCCATTCATAATAAAAAAGGAATCTGTAACTTATATATTTATGCCTGATGACTAAAGTTCATGCACAAGGAAGGGTAAAATAATTAGATCTAGAAATGGAAGGATAGATAGGAAACGGTCATTTGTAACCACTGACCCAAAAATGAACAATCAGATGTCATGACAAAAACATGGTGAATGAGAATTTATCTTGCTCACTTAGATCTCATTCAAGCTTCAAAAGTGAAGAGTGAAGGATGGTCTAACATTTATAGTTATCGGCTTATCACATTGAAGCCTGATGACATTTCAATAGAGGCTTGGAAATGCTCAGGGGAAGTTGGGGTTTTTTGGTTAACTAGGCTCTTCAATAAGATATTAATGACAAAGAAGATGCCGGATGAGTGGAAAAGAAGCATTGTAGTACCTATATATAAGAACTAGGTAGATATATAAACCTGTATTAATTATTGTGGGATTAAACTATGAGTCATATTATGAAGCTATGGGAGAGAGTAATGGAGTAAAGACTTACACAGAAGACCAGGATATCTGAAAATCAATTTGGTTTTATGCCAAGGAGGTCAATAATGGAAGCTATCTTCTCACTTGGGCAATTAATGGAAAAATATTAAGCGAAGAGAAAATTTTTTGCATATGAACTTCATCGATCTTAAAAAAGCTTATGATATGGTACCTAGAGATTTAATTTGGCGAGCTTTAAATAAAAAAGAATGTTCTCAGAGGTTTTTATTGAAATTATTAAGGACATGTATGAAGGAGCAATAACGAGTGTAAAACTACATGTGGAGAGACAGCTAAGTTCCTCGTGACTATAGGTTTGCATCAGGGGTCAGCCCTAAGTCCTTATCTCTTTGTATTGATTATGAATGAGTTAACTACCCATATTACCTTGGTGTATGTTGTTTGTAGATGATACAGTGTTGATGGATTAATCAAGGGATGGTGTGAATGCAAAACTTAAAAGATGGCCGGAGGCTTTAGAATCAAAAGGCTTTAAAATAAATCATACAAAGACATAATTTATGGATTGCAATTTCAATGGGTATATACAAAGAGTTGCAACTACGGTGAGAATTGAAGCCTAGGAGATACCACAAAGAGATTCTTTCCATTACCTTGTCTCAATAATTAGTAAGGACGGGGAGATTGATGAAGATGTCTAACATAAGATAAAAATAGGATTGTTGAAGTGAAGACTTTCTTATGGAGTGCCGAATGCCAACAAAATTGAAGAAACATTTTTATAGGACAGTGATTAGACCAGCTATGACCCATAGAGCTAAATGTTAGCTCATCAAGAAGCAAAATATGCACAAAATGGAGATAGCAAAGATGAGAATGTTGAGGTGGATGTGTGATAAAAGTAGGAAGGATAAAATTAGAAACGAGTGATTTCGAGAGCATTTAGGGATAGCTTCAATAGGAGATAAAGTTAAAGAAACCCATTTGAGATGGTTTAGGCATATCCAACGCAAGCTAGCAACGGCACAGGTAAGTAAAAGTTTGGCTATGCAGCTTTCTGGTCCACCAGGGGGAAGGGGTAGGTCGAAGAGGATGCGAATGGAGGTAGTAAAAATAGAGAAACAAAACTCATGTACCTGACCCCAACATAGTTGGGACAAGGCTTTGACGATGATGATGATCGCATTCAAGCCTGAGTAAAAATTCATGAAAAAATTCCTTGGAGAGTTGCTTAAATAATGATTTATCCTTGAAGTTGAAGGGTGGAGATCCTGGACTTTTGTCTGATAAATCCTCATGGAAGATTAATGAACTTTTGCATTATGAGATCTCTTTGTTTCAAGCTGCTCCCTCTATTATTATTATTATTAATTTTTTTTTTTATCAGTAACTTAATTTGGATGTTTATCTTGATGTCAGATCTTTGGAGCAAGATTGCAAGATAATGGAAAAAATGTGCATGAGTACATTATGTAAGACAAACAATATTCATGGTATTCTATTGCAATGTTTTTATGGAGAAACTGGAGAAAGCATTGGGAATTTGAGTCGACTTGGCCAAGTTGGATCAAGCCTCACCCTAAGGCCCAAAAAGCCTTAAAAATATGAAAAATGATAAAGAGAGTGAAGAAAGAAGAAGAAAAAAAAGATGTATGAATTATGAATTTTGAGTTAGTTTGTGTTTTAACTTTTAAGAATGAATTTAAGTAGTACAGATTGGCCGTGCATGTTTTTTCACTCAGTAGGTGAACAATACCTTCAATCTTAGAGTGCTTAGATTTACATAAAATGTGGTTTTGATCTTCAAAAATTTGTGCAAATGGTTTCCAAGAGCCTCACAAATCTTTTCACAACATGAAACAAAGGAAATTTATCTATTTTGGTCATGTACCCATTGGAGAGGAGGGAGTCAATAAGTGTAGAGTCTGAGTCAGCTCGGACATGGCTGATTTTCAAAATCACGATTCCTAGTCCAAGGGCTATTTTAATCAAACCTTTAAAAAAGGTGCTACTTGAGCCATTTAACTCTAGCAAATCCTGATGCATTTTGGAATCTCTCTCTTATCAAACAGAGAATTTGGACAATTCAGGGAAACAACGTTTGATAGTAATTTGGAATTCACAGTTGGTGAATTCCAGTTAGAAATTCTATTTATCAAACGGAACTTCAAGGCACATATTATATAATGAACACTGTCCATCAATATAACCAACTTCAAGGACCATCTACAATCCGTCTGTTCCTAATATAATTCTTGTCATTTCCCATGTTGTATTATTGGAAATAATTTGACAGTGACTTTAAGGAGTCAACATGCATCACTATGTTCTATCACCTCTTCTGAACATCAACCCCTCATATAATCGTGTCAGTTTCTATTTTGTATTGGAAATAATTTCTTACCTGTCTATCAATATGATGAAAATCATCATCATTAATTTTTTTTAAATTATTTTAAAGTCTAATGAAGAGATCCTTGATTCCACATGAATATCATTCAAATTGGAAATTATTACGTTCTCACTACCCTTTTTTTCCCCTTCATTATCATGTGAATGGGCCAGGGATGAAATACTTCTGCTGTAAAATGATGGTAATGGTTTTATACTTTTATGCTTCTTTAACTTTTTCTCTTTCAGGCACAGAGAGATTTAAATGATCCTGAAAATGCTATAATTGGTGCTTTTGCTGGTAAATTGACATTCATTTTTTTAAAAGTTTTTTTTGAAAGTTTGTTGTTGCCTTCTTATGCTGCTACACTAGATTACTTGTACAACTTCATGCCTGCAAATCTTTTGTTATGGATCATTTGTACATGAGCTTGTATTTTATGATAAGCAACCACTCTGTAAACTTGAAAGTGTCTCAACTAGGCAGACTGCAAAATGCGTTGTGAGGTTCCGCTGTTTTCTTAACACTTGCATGGATGATCAGTTGACTGGATTATCACTTAAATTCAATTCACTCAGCTCAAGTATACCTTGAATGCATGCACACGCACCCACTAGCGTGCACGTACACCTGCACACACGCACGCACACCTGCACCCACGAGAGCACATGCTCACCTGCATGCATACACATGCACATGCACTCGCCTGCACCCGCATGCACGTGCACACACACACCCACATGCGTACTGCCTACCCGTCTACCTGCCTGCATACTTGCATGCACAAACCACGTGCGTGCACACATGTGAACGCATGCACACACACGCAATTAGTTATGTACTTTTTAGTGGGTTGTACTGTATTTGCCTCCCCTTGGTTACAATTTAGCCATGTACTCTTTATTTATTTATTGTGTTGTACTGTATTTGCCTGTTCTGATTTAACCTTGTTAAAACTTGAGAGAAGATGGAGCATTCACGTTAAACAATTAGGCCAAGACCAGAAGTAGATTAATCTTAGACTAATGGGTGAAAACCAGGAGGTAAGCATTGTTGAAAATATAGTTCCCATTTACATTAAACCAGACAACAGCTATGATCTCTTGAGAAACAAACCATGGACAGTCGGGAACTACTATCATATCAAATGGTTTACATTGTTGAAACATATGGGACTCAACCTTGATTCTAGATGTTTTGTTCCTTGTCTCCTCTTCTTGAACCTTTGTGCTTATTATAAAGTGTGGTTGTAAAGCTCCCTATTCAAATGTGGCTATTATTAGTAGAATGCAAATTTCTTTTGCATGGGAGGGCACACCTATTATTCTTATATTTAGATTATCTATATCAACAGGTGCAATAACTGGTGCTATTACAACTCCCCTCGACGTGGTTAAGACAAGATTAATGGTTCAGGTACTATCTGTTTCTCATATTCCTGAAATTCATTGATGGATGTAACTAAAGTCAATGCTGCTATTCTGTAGGGATCGGCAAACCAATACAAGGGGATTTTTGATTGTGTCCAGACTGTTGTCAAGGAAGAAGGACCTACTGCTCTTCTGAAGGTTTGATCATCTGACTTGCTAGTTTTTGTTTTTCGTCGTGCACTGGATGGAACAGTCATGACAGTCAAGTTCTCTCTCTCTCTCTCTAAACTCTGGAAATACTAGTAATTTTTCATGAGTTTCATGGAAATTTAGTTAGAACTCCTTTCTGTATCTGTAAATATAAGGTTTATGCACTCATGGGCTTTAAATACCCACATATTCTGGTTTATGCTTGGAAAATCTTCACTCACTCTACAGTCCTTATAACTAACATGCAAATTGAAGATTCGGGGCAGGTGCATTCTAAAGTTGGATACTGTCCATATTTGTAACACCTCTCATCTGATCATTGTTACAGGGTATAGGACCAAGAGTACTGTGGATTGGCATTGGTGGGTCTATTTTCTTTAGTGTCTTAGAGAGGACAAAGCTGTTCCTTTCCCAGCGGCGTGACAAGGCTCAAGGCTCACAGGCACATCCCTCAAAACAAGAGTGATTTCAACCTTGGCGATGTAATACAACTCCTTTTTAGTTATCTTCTGCAGTGCATATTTATTCATCTTCTATCATTTAGTATCAGATCTTTTATTTTGAAGAGAATGCAGTGCTGATTATCATATTGCTATTTTGAGGTATGGTAGCTCCATTCTTCGGGTTGAGTTTGTCATAGTTTTTAATTGATGTCATATGGATGGCTTGAAAGGGCATTTCATATAATTTAACATGGTCCAAAATTGTGATTCAGTTATCATAGATCATAACCATCTCAAGAGGGAACGTAAAGATTGGTGGGTGAGTCATATTGCCTTTTCGTGTGACCTAAATGGTTAAGATAATCAAATTGAAGTGAAGTTTTAGATCATTTTAAAGTTTATGAAACATTTCCATCAAGCCATCCAGTGCGCATGCAGGTAGATTACTGGGCTGATTCAATGAGCAAAAGCAGAGTTTATTTGGTGCTGTGGGCTACTATCTTTAGTAGAGGCTGCTACAAATGGTCCTGATTGTGATTAAAAGCCCCATTTATGAAAAAAAATAATATAACATGATGCTTCAAAAGTCAGGATCTGGCTAGTGATACAAGGTTTAGGACTGTTACATGGTACACCCATGGCGTGGCCCATTAGGCCGAAATTTGGATGGCCAATTCAGTATCCCATCCGTCCAAAGTCAAGCTGATGGGTACTATCTCATTAGTAAAATGAATGAATGTTAAGGACTCCCAAAGACCGAAGGAAAATCAACATAAGTTTCATTATGGTCTGATCAGTGGAAACCAAGAGCTTAAGAGGAAAGAGTATGCGATAAGAGGCTCTGTAAGTGGGCTGAGAGCACCTTAGCCAGCACCTGGAATAAAACAAAACTCTTGATTTGCAGAGTAATTCAGGTTATTAATAGTCTAAATGGGGTGCAATTTTTTCCTATTCTTTTGCGCTATGCTTGGTTCCAGGCATCTAGAAATCTATGAATGTTCAAGACATGAAACCAGGTGTTTTGGGGTTTAATTGACAAAAAATTTTAACAGCTTGGATTAAATGCGTGGAGCCCATAAGAGTTCAGAAAGGGTTAAAAAAAAAGCGGTGAAGGAATTCCATACGCTACCTGTCTTAGGCATCCCTTACTTTTGCACCTTCTCTACAAATGAGATGCCAAACTGAAAATTTTCATATGAAAATGGCCTCATTCACACACCACTTGCACACCTCACTTTGCATGTAATTTGTAAATTAGTGCAAACAAATGTAATCATTCCTAAATGTTCTGCATGTGCAATATTTACATATATATATATATATAAATGATTGTACGTATATCAATCAATTATTGGAGAGGGATTGGCCCTGGTAACTGAATTGAAAAAAAAAAAAAAAAAAAAAACTGGTATGAGCCTAGCCCATATACAAAGGAAATCACCATTTTCATAATCAGAACCGTTTGATTATGCCCCTTGTAAATTGGCAGGCAACCCCATACACTCTCCAAGTAGAATTTTCTGCTCTGGGGCTGCAGTATTAATGCTTTTGCGCAATTTTAAATGGGCTGGGATGACTGTAATTAAAAAAATGTGCCAAACGCTAATGATAGTTTCACTCTTGGGTAATGGTGCAGTGAAATTTCTTAAAAAATTAGTGTAGATGGGATTCTGAATCTTGAGCTTTTGTAAGTATCTAGCAACATATATCACAGTGTCTTGCAATTTTATAATAACCACCTGAACCCATCATTTTCTTGCAAAAAGCATGGTGATATTTTGAATATACCACATCATATCTGTGCATTGGTTAAAAGCTGTTGAGTGGAGAAAGAAATACATATGAAAGAAAAATACAAAAAAAAAAAAAAAAAGCAAAGAAATAATGACAATGATAAATAAATTAAAATAAAAAGGAATTGGCTACATTTCCTATGGTAAGCCCAAAAGGGTCCAATGGAGTGGAGCAGGATTCACTGACTCCAGCAGATAGGGAATAATTCTATCAGTCAATCCAAAGCAATGAAATGAGTCCCTAAAACAAATATACCAGTGAATGAAAGTTAAACACCCATATCAGTAATATTCAACTTTTGAGTGTCACTAGTACCATGGGCATCCACAGCAGGCCTCATCATATCAGTGGTTAGGCTATACATAAAATGCAGCACTAAATGTAGGAAGAGATGTGCTTTGATAAGTTTTATGGTCCAGAATATCATTTGATTAGTCTCACCATGTAGAGGCCACAGAAAAAGAAAGGCTAGTGGTTTTTTGCAATCTAAATGCATCACCTGATGAATAAGAATCATTAAATGTAATTCAATAGAGTCAAGAACTATGTGTTCCATTCATCATCAAAGCCTTATCCAATCAATCTCAGTTGACTTAGACAGAACTACTATTAAATGTTATGAAAGCTTTGTCTCACACAATCTCCCATTGGATTTACTGTAACAGCTGATTCATACAATGTTGCTAACAAAAGATGAAGAATGCCTTTGATTTCAAATCTTGTGCTGTATACCTTGACCATCTACTCTCATCGATGGATTCGCTCTAATCTTTTAAAAGAACAGTAAAAAAATAAAAATAAAAACCAACAATCATCATCAATTCGTATGAATAAAACACAAAACAATTTACAAATAGACCATGTAGTACGTCTCTTTCAATTAAAAAAAGAAAAATTGTCATTCTACAAATTAAAGTTATGCAAGCTGTAAGTGCAGAAAATATAACTCACAAGATTAGGGGAGCCTTTGAGGACTTATGAGGCAGAGTAACGACTAGGAAATCGCATGCATATATGCGTACCTCGTTTTAGGGTGGTCAATCACCTTATATGAGAAAATTCCTAGATGCCTATGAGTGGGCCTAATGATTTGACTGCTAGAGTCTCTTTAGCCCATAGAGTAATTAATGAGGATCCATCATAGCCCAAATTGCATTTAATGAGGGTCTGATCAGCTCATACTGCATTAAATGCTAGTCACATTGGACCTGATCTCGCTTTGACCTGCTGGCGGCTAAGGTCCCATCGGATCCTTTCTTGGGCTCTGTTCTGATATGGCTGCAGCCACCGAATGTGGCTCTGTCAGGGATTTGATGAGGATGGACGGCTGGGATGGTGTATCTGTCCCATCATCGCGTGCTTGCATCCTGTCACATGTCCTTAGGTGAGATGGGGCTATCAGTGCTTATCTCGGATAGCAGTTTGTCACCTCGGCTGCAGTCGAGATGCACCACTTGTTTGGTGAGGCATGTTGCCGAGATCGTGACAATCAGTGCTGGTTTCGGCGGCGCACCAGCATTCGTGCCGAGACGCACACAGCCGAAATGGAGCACGAGCTATCATTATTGCTAGCCTTGCGCATTAAGAATTGCCCCACACACAAGCAAAGCTGTCATATAGTATGGCATACGAAACACAGTAAGAAAGTAAAAGTAGCAGCGGTAAACTTGGGAGTCTCGATCACTTGAGTGTCTCCCTCACGCGAAAGGGGTGAAACTCCACAATGAAACCCCTTATTGAAAATATGAGCCACTTAAAATGAACGCCCTTCTCTTATTTAAGGTATCCTCAAATTTTCTCCAATGGTACCAAGGTCTTGGTCTAACCCAAATAGGTGCCAAATCAGAAATGCAAGTAGCACTCCTAACGAGGGGAGTAATCACCTTTTTATCCAAGCTGTACACACCTGATTGCCATGCACCAACTGCATCCTGATCTGGACCATGATCGGTATGATAGATGTAATTCCGTGGATGTTTCAGTCTGGGACTGAAACAGACATTGAGGAGGTGGGGGACAAAAAGAGTGTACAATCTCTAAACTTTCCACCCCTGTCCAAAGCAGCTCATGCACGTCCATGCCAAAAACTTCAAAAAAATATGTATCACCAATGGAATGTCTATAAGCTACCAACAATAACTGCCCACAGGACTCAATCGGGCACCTCTCTCTCTCTCTCTCTCTCTCTCTCTCTCTCTCTCCTCTGCCTTTTGAAGAGTAGACCACAACATAAAATTTGTAGCTTTTACATATGGACCCTCATTGCCTGAGCTCATGTTGAGCTCACCCCCTTGTGGGGACCCACTTGAGGATGGGAAGAAAAAGGTGTGGGGGTGTTCCCTGTTTATTGGTCCACTCGGGATGGATCATTAAGGTGGGACCCACTAGGTGTTCTAAGCACCATGAGCTCGGGTGAGGATTCTCCATATAAACATCAGATGGTGAAGGCCTAATATCAAGCAATATATTGACGTAGAGCCCCACAATTTATAATCGTGATGGATCCAGGTGGGCCCACATTTAAAAAAAAGAAAATTCCCATGGTCACTTGTGATTGTATTTGAAAGGGGTAGATTTAGAGGCTATGGAAATGGGCTTGGTGAGCTATATGGTTATTTGGATCCAGCTTGGTGAACTAAATAGAAGTTTTTTGTTTTTCATCCCTCAAATATGCAGAACATTCTGTGCATGGTTTAGAGAAGCTCTAAGAACAAGTGTGGATGAAAAGCCTTATCAAAGCGCTTAGGTTGAGCGTTAACAGCAATGTTCAGAGACCTGAATTGGATCAAGTATCTTAACCAATTGGATCGGATTAAGACTGGAGTTCTGATAGGGGTGTTTATGGACCGGGCTGGGCGTATCCGGGCCCGCCCTATCTCTCCACAAAAAAGCCCAAGCCCATTTCGGGATGATTACTTCATCCAATCCTGGCACACCTTGAATATGTGAGGCTCGAGCCCGCTCATTTAGTCAATTGGGTCAGGATGTGCTTGTCTTGGCCAATTTTCCTTGGCCCGAGCCCGGCACACCTTGAATATGTGAGGCCCGATCCCGCCCACTTACTAAGGTCGGGCTAGGCTTGTCTGGGCCAGTTTTCCTTTCCCCTCTTGCAAAAATAGTATTATTCACTCCCTCTTCTCTCTTCAAGATCCTATCTCTGACTTCTCTCTTCAATATGTATTGATTTTACATAAAAAAAATAAATAGAGGCAATACGGGCCAAAAATAATATCAAGGCCCATCCAGAATATGAGAATTTAAGGGCCAAATCCGGCCCAGGTCAGGCTGCATGAACACCCCTACAGATTGATCAGTTGTCTTACCCAATAGAATCGAAAAAGACTAATACTGCTAAATTGTTCAGGATGATGATGCAGATCGTGGCGGTGGGAGGACAGTGGGTTCTCTCTCTACACCCTTGATCAATTTCCATATAATTTCCCCTCTTTCTATCATCATCATCATCATTATCTCTAACTGTACTTTTATTTATAGCACATGGAAGTACTACATATAAAAAACCCACCTTCACCACCACCAAAGATCAACAAACTCAACCAGTCATTGCTACCTGAGTACCTGTAAATCAAACAAGCTTAACTAATTATTCTACTATGATTTATTATAGCATTAACTATGGAGTGTTTGAAACAAATGCACTAAAGCATTAACTAGTCATTGCTACCTTGTACAAATGCTTATGTACTGTACATTATCTTCTACATCATCATATCTACCTATCATTTATTTATTTGTTTTGAAAAAAAAAGGATCGAGCCAAAAGAATGACAACCAAGACTTCCACCAACTATGAGAGCCCGCTTGTCGACTGTGCACTTCGAGCAACTTTGATAAACACATCCTCTAAGGTGGTATCAACTAAACCCCATGCATGAATGGTGTACCTGCTCTTTGCATGCTCGACTGCTCCAAATACATCAGCAATTCTAACTTCTTGCTTTGGCAGTTCAAATTTCTGTGTTCCAGAGATGTGATATATCTTGTTTGCACTTGGGGAGAGTCGGCGTACCAAGTTCTCCACCTCTTCATCATGATCAGAAGATGATGTCATTGTAAACACATAAGACCCTCCATACCTTGCCTTCAGCTGTCAACACAACCAAAAAATCAGCGTAAGCCATGTCGTTTAATGTTATATCCAAATTTGGAACCATCTGATAATCACAGATCATGAATTAAGTTAATGAAAAAACAAGATCACAGGTTCAGCTTTAGCTTTCCACCAAAATGAAATCGAAATAATGATCCCTATCAGCATATGGTACTGTACTCTCTTTTACATGAGGTTCAAGTACCAGAATACAAGCTCACGAAAGTCGAGACCTGGAAAGCATATACTGGTACATCCATTAATAATGTGAATCAATAATTTCCATAAATCTTCAATATACTCGGTTGATTTTTTCCAATATAACTGTCATTTCAGCTGATATTCAACAATATGGCATAATAATGTGGAGCTTGTTCTATTTTTCTTCTTAATAAAAATACATTTTACAGCAGAAAGAACCAAGAAGATGAAAACAAAAAACAAAAAATGAGCATGAGTGGATGCCCAAAAACACAAAAAATGCCCAATGCATAAAAAAATGAGGGTGTTTATTAAAAATTTAGAAGCAGAAAACAAAAGTATAATCAATCATATAACAAGTTGACTCTCTACTAAAAAATAAAAAATAAAAAACTGACTTGACTCCATAAAACATTGTTGGTCACATATTGGAGAACATACATAACTAGTTGGTCTAGCATGCACTTCTTTAACAGGACTAACACATGTTTATGAGGGACAAAATTTGTACTTCACTGCACTTATTTGCTTTTGTTTAAAAAGACCTTTTTATACTCATAAATTGATTATTTTACCTCCTTGGGGTTTCCAATGCACTGCAAACTTCCATCTACAAAGATTCCCAATCGATCACATAGGACCTCTGCTTCCTCCATTGAATGAGCTGAAATAAGGCAAGTTTTGTTAGCATAGATAGAGAAAATAATACCGATGTGATTTTTTGAAAACTCTCTGAAATAAGACTAATGCATATGTATTTTTTTCTTTCCTTCCAAACTCAAGCATTCTCGCCCTTAGTGTGGCATTAGATGACCCTAGCTAGCTAAGCTACAGCCAGGGACTAAGTAGTAGAAATATACATTTACACTCATAGGTACTACTGAGCTTCGCAGATGTGTTCATCCCAAGCAAATCCAGTGCAAATGGAAGGAATAATTTTTTTAATAAAGAAAGTTCGCTAGTTAAGGAATAAGAAAATATTACTAGTGAGAATAATTGCTCGGTTTTGCTTTGCTTGCTTTACAACGTTCCACAAAAGGTTCCTTGAAGCTGGATCTAATCCAGTACTAGGCTCATCCATATAAACCACCTATAATGTCCAAATGATAAAACATCAGTGAGGTCAGTATAACAGACAGATACAGAGCAAAATAACTGGGTTTTATTTTTGCGGTGTTGTTGTCTGTAAAAATCTGCTCAATGGGGACCTCATTTAATCTAAACTGCACTCCTTATTAGCGGTGTGCCAACTACCAAATTTCACACAAATCAGGGTGTGCAGCTACAAATGATTAACAAGTTGATATATTCCCATGTGAATGTCATCTGTTCCCTGTGCCTAATCCAACAGCAAATACCACTTCGATTAGAGTGAAATGATCAGTAAGGAGTGGGTTAGGTGTCCCAAATTAATAATGATGCCCTGCAAAATGTACTGGACAGGGTTATCATGCAATTTGTCCTGTATGACCCACCTCAGAATATGCATGCCACATGATTATTAATCAGGAGTTATGGTAGACCCAGACTGACACAAAGAACCAGAACTGGATCTTTTTTCTTTTTAAGTTAAAGGAGGAGTCTATTAAAAGGAAACCAGAATACAACAATCAACCTGATTAATATAATATTAAAATGTATTATTAATTATTATACCATATATGGTGGGAAGCAATTATAATCCACAGGTTGCCTAAATACTGTACATGGTGCGATTGACAAGATTTGATAACTAGAGTTTTGAAGCCTTGAAAACTCATTTTTTTAATGAGAAAACTGAACAGAAAAGGCAATTCAATGAACAGTTTAAAAAAACATAAACATCAATGGTAAATAGAATCACACCAGTAAAAATATTCAACCAACCTAGACTAGAACTACATCCAAAGCATGAACATATTTCTACACACCAAATCCTACAAAAACATGAAAACCACGATAAAATTCCAATAATAATGAGACATCTTATCCCAGAAACCTGTACTCAACGTCTTTGTAACAAAGAAAGTCAAGTCTTATCTAAACTCTTAATATACACTATTGTACTTGGGACAATTGACTCTTGGCCACCCAAACACAACTAAAAGTAATAATTTCTAAATAACCTAAAATTGAACCTTTATTTTACCCTATCATAACAAAAAATAATGATTAGTCTTAGCCACTTGACAAGAGTCCATGGCACATGGGAATGTGCTAGCTATTGCAACTTTGAGGTAGTGGGTTCAGGACTTCAAGTCGGTAGTGGGTTCAGGACTTTAGGTCATGTTACCAAAATAATATGACAGACAAAAGGAAAAACTATCGGAAAATGGTCCATCTCATTATTAGTACTTGTCAAATTTTATCTTTTTGTTTTTTACGATTAACAGTAGAAGTTTATCCATCACCATACAACCATAAAGTACTTTTTAATTATCATAAATGAATAAACTTAGTCTTCTTGGAAAGATAATTGAGTAACTCATCAAATGGAACCAAACTTCATGTGATTAAGATGTTATATGTGAAATATAAAATTTGGCAGTTATTGAAAGAAACAAAACTTCCATGGTGCCACTCCAGGTGGCAACGTGGTCTATAGGTTTGATGATGGATGGGTATAGAAAACAATTCCCATCGACGTCAAGAACATTCATGCATGAAGATGGGACCGATGCTTGAATGTTCAAGAATGTTGGCTGCATTGCACACCCATCCATAACTATACATTCCCCCTTACCCATACACTGCCACCACCCCAGACTGGAAAAGAAAAGGAAAAAAAAAAAAAAACCCTTCAAACGCCTTGATCATGAATGAAGATAATACATACTCTAGGATCTCCTATAAGTGAAATCGCAACACTAAGCCTTCTCTTCATACCACCACTGTATTTCCCAGCAGGTTTATCACCTACACCTCCATGGAACAGATTTACACTTTTTAAAGACTCTTCCACTGCCTGCAACAGTTAAACACAAGAAAAAAATGAGATGTGTGCATGTTAGACCATTCAAGAATCTTGGTGAGATTCTAATTCACACCCAAGGAAAATTCATCTCATTTTATAGTTCGAAAGTACACTGCTAATTGAGATCTTACTGTTGCACAGTACATATTACACTACATACAACATATACATTCTAAACAAGACAAGTGGACAAGTTCTCGACTTTCTAATATAACAAGGACTCCTAAAAAATAGCAACCGCGGAAACTATGAAAGAACAAAAGGCAACAATGGCTGCTTCTAAAACTTTTCTAAATCAAAATAAGCCATGTAAACCCTATATTAGACTGACTTGTGGGGCCCAGATTTAAGCTGTGTAGCCAGTTTTAAGCCTTCCTTGAGCCATTCAAAATGAATTAGGGACCCTCCTGTGCTGTACAATGGATGTCAGCTGTAGTATGATCAAGATTCATCCCACTGACAGATGCCGCAGAGATCGGAAAGAAGAAAAATGGAACTATTAACAGATTTTTGGAACTATATAGTAGGTGTTTTGAAAAAAAAATGACCAAAGATATTCCATTTTGCATTTCTTATGTTTTAATTGTCTCCATTGACCTTTTGTTTTGTGATTCCTCTAAAGCTCTAGCAACTATCTTAGAGAATACATTAAAGAAAGATGAGTATATTATGTGAAATTTATGGAGTTAAAACTCAAGTGGGCTCAAGTTCTGTTAATGACTTAATGTCCTACGTCCGACAGTTCAATAAATTTATGACGGGAAATCAAAACCATAAATTCTTTGCACATTAAAGCCTTTTCATCTGCCCTTATTCCAAAATGGTTAAATAGACAACTGTTTGAAATCATAAGCAATTAATGTAGCTTACACTGTGCACATTGATGCATTTTGGCTGCATCTTCCTGGTAATGAATAAGTTCTTGTGCATAACAAGCAATGAACCAATGAGTTAAAGTGGGACAAGTAACAGTCAGCATTTTGTACTTACTCGTGTTAATGGAGAACCTTTGAGGTTCTTCAGTCGTCCATAAAATAGCAGGTGCTCTCTACCGGTTAGTGTTTCCCAAAGCAAGCTTCATTGCAGTGAAAAAATGTTCAGAAAATAAACTAACTCAAACTTTCACAATCATTACCCAATCAACATACAGAGTCTATTCCATGCCAGCCATGAACCTTTTTAATTATTTATTTAACTATATATTTTTTGACAGATAACATGACTTCAACCTGCAGAACAGGGGTTTGATGGTGATCACGATGGTGATGGAAAGAGATCAATACATACTCATGCTGTGGACATACACCCATACTGGTGTATATTTCATCCATGTCAGTCTGTATATCCAGTCCCTGAACAAATGCTGTGCCTGAGGATGGCATAACTAGCCCAATCATCTGTGAACAAATTGAAACTCTTAAGACAGTGTAAGCACCAGTGCTCAAGTATAAATTCCAATTACTATAGGTATATGAGAAAAAATTTGGGAAATTTAAAAATATCTCATTTTTCAATGAAATTTTAAATGTATGGTTCAGAGCTGCAACAAACATTTGGAGCAGGAGTTGCAATAGGATGACAAATTCAAGAAATAAACAAAGGAAAAAGTCTCATATTATTTGAACTTTGGGAGGTTCGGGTATTAAATTTTGAAAAATGTATGGGAATCATGTTGCTAGTGTGAAGTGAAGTTCGCCATTCAATAGAAAAACCAAGGATAAAACACAATCCAAAGTTTCGAAGAAGTAGAGTAATTATGTGATTGCTTTGGAACCAGATTGATGTTGAGAACGATGGTATTCAACTTCTTGTTAAAAGTGACATGTAAATACTAAATTTCTGAATAAAGCCATATATCTCTCTTTTCCACCTTAGCCACCCGTACAGGAAAGGTCTGGATGAGAATTTTGAAGGGAAAAGAAGTATCTGGATGGAAATAGGCCATCTTTTTTCACTAACAGTGCTCAGAAAAAAAAAAAGAGAGATCCAACTAATCCTGGAATCCTTGGCCACGTTCAGAATATCCTCTAGCTGGAACCCTGATAGAGTTAAAACTTCTTCCCTCTGGAATTCCCTGATCTCCATTAAGAAGCGAACAATCTAGTTACTTCTATCAAAACTGAAACTGATAAAGCTTCTGTGCAAGGGAAGCCATCCTTCTAAAATGACAAGTTCTGTCCAAACTTGACCATGAGCCAAACAGGCCCTTCGGGGTGCAATAGCATGTCTCTAAATGTCAAAAAGGAAAATAGGAGAAGGCCAAGTAAACCAATGTGCTTGCTTTCAGAAACAGAGAGAATAAAAAAGGTAAAAATAAAGTTTCACAGATTTCTACTAACCATATTGATGAATGAGGTTTTTCCAGCACCATTAGGGCCCAGCATTCCAAAGCACTCTCCTTGAGGCAAGGCAAGAGATAACCCCCGAACTGCATATTTGTCAGGGTTTCCATCCTTTCCTGGATAAATTTTTTTGAGGTTATCACAGATGATAGTGTGACTCATGCTGGATTGTAGTAGTAGCTGTCTTACCACCTCCCTCTAAATACATAAATAAGTTAGCAACTGCATATAGAAAAAATAAATTGTTCTGATGCGTCAAGGATATGAATAGAAACTAGCACCAACGATTAAAAGAAAAATAGGGAATGATGGCATGGTAAAAGAATCAGGGGCAGTAAGTTCAAAAGAAAGCTTGTCACACTGAAATCAGCTCGGGTAGTTCCTGATATTGTTATAATGAAAATAAAATCAATCTGAAAACAAATGATAAAGCATCCGAGTAGAGTAAATTCATGTGAAAGTATTGAACTAACCCGAAATACAATAAAATAGATGGGTCCCAGGTGTTCCGTAGAAAAGGGTGGATAGTATTTAAGCAAAAAATAAATAAAATTCAGTTCAATATAAGTAAGATAATAACAGCATTTTCATACATCATTCCACAGATGGTATAAGGATTTCACGATGATGATGATTCACATGTTGCTTAAATATCAAACACAAAAAAGTTTTAACGTAAAAGCTACAGCTTTAAGAGTGAATCCCTAGGTGACTTTCTGGGGTTTCATGCTCACTAATTCCCTAGATATTCCAATCCTCTCTAAATTGTTGAGATACAATTTGGAAGAATCTTGAAACCCTAAATTTCAATCTATGTAGGATTTTGAATCCCACTTAAACCACATTGGTTGAAGAGCATTCTAGGGAGCATCTTTAGTAATCCTGATGCTCAAAACCTACATGATTTACTTTGACCAAAGATTGGAAACTTTTGATTTTTCCATAGAGCACAGTCCCCGAAATTCTACTAATTGATAGGGAAGTCAACATGACAGGGGCAACATGGTGTATATGAGACTATTCAGAGTCCTCGAATGCTACTAAGGATGGCTCTGATTGCACTATAGAGAATATAGATCCTCATTAGCTGTCATGATAATGAACAATGGTGGTGGCCTTGGTGGGCAAGAGTAAAGGTCAAGAGATATTGGAGGGAAAAAGAAATGCGAAGCCATGGTTGTGGTTACTGTTATCCATCTGTATAGTACTGCTCGGTGGGTGAATCAAGTCCAGTCTAATACTTTCATACCCATCCAGTGGAAACACATCCATAATCATCATAATTAGGCTCTTATGATCATGATGCACGACAAGTAACATAACAATATGACTTTTTTGGGTCCAAATATTTTTACCTTGACCACCAACATGGATATGAACAAGGGCAACAACAATTAGGTGGTACTAGTGACAACAATGATGAAGACAATGATGTAATATATCCTAGCCAACACTCTCTGCGGGATTGATAGCTTGACAGGAACAATTTGTAAAATAGGAATAAGAATGTACAAAAAAGTTGGAGAACTATTGGTGGTTATGTTGATACCACACAATCCCTTCCTACATTAGTTTATATAGTGTCTAATTAGGTTATCATTATCAAAAGAGATTTCGTTGGTTATTATCTTAATCAAAATAAGATTACAAAGGCCACAAATTAGAGATAGGATAGATAAAAGTCTTCTTTGATCATGGATTGATATAAAGAACCCATGAGTCCATTGGGCTCAAGATCCATTTGGTCCAGGCCTAGGCTACTTAGCTCAGATCTATGTATGTCTCTTCAAACATTTCTCACCTAAATATATTGTTCCATGGATGAAGGATGGCTGATGTTTAATACACTTCATCAAAACTTTGAGTCTGACATTTCTATCTATTATTTTGTTATGATTGGTATTGAGATGATTGATGAATGACGACACTACATGGTAAATTACTAATTAGATTTTAGGAATGCTAAATAGTGATCAATTTTGGTTCAACTGCTTAATCATTAACATTTTCCTAAGCCTTTACTTAATAATATGATTAAGCAGCATGAATTAAGTGAACAAATACATCATTATTGTTATTTTAAGGTCATACGATGATACATGAATTGTGCTGAGAAGGATATGGATATGTGTTAAAACTATGAAAGACAGAATCAGAAAGGAGCGCATTCGGTATATAGGGATAGCATTAATTGGTGATCGATCAAGAAAGACTCATTTGAGATGGTTTGGACATGTCCAGCACATTGCCGACAATGATGATGATGAGGAGATGCATTAATAGGTTGGGGTAAGCCAAAAAGGACATGGATGGAAGAAGTAGTAAGGATAGATCTGAAGTGCAACCTAGTTGAGAATTTGGTCCGAGATAGCTGGAATAACAAAACAGAATTCATGTAGTTGACCCAAATATAGTTGGGACAAGGCTTTAATGATGATAATGATAACGATATAGGATCTATATGAGGATGAAAGGTTGAATACACCCATTTATTTTAAATAATAATGGATGAACATAAAAAAATGTAACATTTTCCAATACTCCAAATCTATTGGATATTTTTTTGAATTTTTTAACCTCATTTTAGATTCATGCCAATAACCAATACGTTTTGCAGCAAGTGTATGTATCGTTCCGGGGTCACCCAATATACCCACCACAACCGCTTTTTTCATCCTTGCCTATATATACACCCTTTGATTTTAAAGATACATTAAATTCTATTTGCTTCTAGTATTTGAATATCATGAGCATTGCCAAATCCTATTTAGAAAACAAGATCATGTCTATCAAAAACAATTTGTATGTATAACTTTCAAATTAAAACAATCAGTTTAATCATGATCATGATCATGGTCGTCATCATCATCTTAGCCTTTACCATCGCATGATTTATGAAAGGTTAATTCCTGACAATAACTTAGGACATAACTTGGGACATAGGCACGTTTGCCATTTATTAGTTACAAAGAAAATGTTCTGGAACAAGACAATGAAGATCCTCAAAAACCTTCGACACTGTTACGTCTGGTGCACATTTACTAATAAATATACTAAGATAATTAAATATACGATAATATTTTATAATGTACTCTATAGACAAGAAAATTAAATCATATACAAAATTGACCTCAAGGGCCGGAAAACAGGGAAAAGATAATTAAAAAAAAAACCCGACTTAAAATTATTCGCTGTTTACTTAATCAACCTATACATCAGAGAATGGAGCTTCATATAAAATAAAGTGTGTTGCAACACGTATTTTTTTGAACAATTAGCAGAAAATGTCAATTATCTGTGCAACGGCACCGGTAAAGAAAAGTTTGGCTATATAGGTTGAAGAGGACGTGGAGGTAGTAAAAACAGATCTGAAGAAATGCAAACTTATCTAAGGATTTGGTTAACAATAGATCAGAATGGAGAAACATGTAGCCAACCCCAATATTGTTGGGACAAGGCTTTGATGACGATGATGATTTCTACGCTAATAGAATAAACATGTCTCATATATAGGGATACAAAGAGGGTCGCCAATTTCAATCGAAGTAGGCTAAACCTACAAAAAGAATTTAAACTCGGTCAAATTACAATCTAGTTTGACAGAATAAATTATAATTTTAATCCACTCAAAAATTTGATATGATAGCAAAATGCAAAGTAGATGATTCTGGTTTCAATTTTGTTTGGATCTCGTCTCATAATCCTATTTTATTCACACTGATTGTATTTCTAAGCCTATTTTAGTATCTCACTGTAACAGGATTTGTCACATGATTGATTTGGGAAAAGTTCCACAGAAGGCACCTTTCTTGGTTTTCTTTCCTCCCTTCTTAATGGTATTCTTCACTCTGACACAGTCTCCCGTTCCTTCAAGGTATACTCTCTCTCTCTCTCTCTCTCTCTCTCTCTCTCTCTCTCTAATTGGTTAAGTGACTTGACCCCACAGGCCAAAACCTGCTAAGGTTGGAGTGGTGAGCACCTTCCACTGTGCCATGAGCTTGTCATTCCTCTGTTTCTCCTCTCAATGATATTCAATCGTTACTCAAATTACAGGGAACATTTGGCACTCATTCGAGTATTTACACGAGTCATTTTATATTATATTTTCAATCATCGTCGAGTATTGTGGGTATCATTTGGTATCTATTCCAGTATTTATGAATTTTTTTTTCTGGTAACTGAATTATATTTAAGAGAGGAAAGAAGATTAGAATGCAATAACCATACACTCTACCCAACATAGGAATACAAAAAAAGATATAAAAAAATTATACTGGCACCAAAACCAAAGAAAATTAACAATGAAACACTAAAAGCCAGCCACCAAATCTAAAGATCTATCCACTCCTTGTTTTGCCAAAGAGTCTGCAAAACCATTCGCCAAATGCTGCATAAGCTGAAAACTCACTCTAGGAGAAGATGAGATAAATTTAATCTCATTAAAGTAAAATAGAAGCCTCCATGGGAACTGGGCTGCTGACACTCAAGAAGCAGCATTCAAGGAATCACTTTCTACAATCAGTGACTCTTGAAACGAGGATGAGGCATCCGGTATTTGTGAGTTGAGGCAATCATTTGACTAAATGGGTGTCTGGATTCGCATCAACTATATACTACGAAATATAGGCTTATTGGGCCAAAGCCCACTATCCATGTAAACTACCCAAACCGAGTCATATCTGGGACCTATTCTTCAGGGTATTTGTTGTAACAAGTGTAACAATACAAATTTAGCAATATAAAAAGAGATCATGTTATGACAAATGCCCTGAAGAATAGGACCCACATATGACTCGGTTTGGGTACTTTACATGGATAGTGGGCTTTAGCCCAATAGGCCTATATTTCGCGTATACTAGATGACAATAAAATTAGTGGAGTTAGAACTACCAACCATGCAGAATGAATTACACTATCTTGAACTAGAAATCTAAAATGAAATCCAAATCACAAATAAACTTGGTCAACCAAGACAAGTACAAACTACGACCTACAAAGTACAAACTCAAATATGAACTGAGATTCTGAACCAGATAGCTAATGCATTAAGAAACCTTCAAATATTAACAGCTAGCCAATTACCAAAAAGATCAACACCTCTAAAAAATGCACTAAAGATCATACATAGAGAAATTATAGAGCACAAGTTACCTCTTGAGCAACGTCAGGTTTTTCCATTTCAATAAAAACTTTAGAACCCTGTCTTTGCAAACTAGACTCCCGAACAGTTGGCAAAGGCTTCTTTTGGAGGTGTCGCAGAAAAAATAGTGGATTCTTTCTAACTCCACTTCCTAATGAGGCAACTTGATCCAAATAGTATGCCAGAGGAAGAACTACTAGCCATTCAACAAACATGATAATCAGGACATTTCTCATCCCATTGTCATTGTCATTCAAATCCGGCCAGCGCATTCCAGAAGTTCCCATATAAGCCCCATAGAGAGAATATTGTGCTAACTCATATAGCCCTCGATATAGAGAAAAACCAGGAAAAATCTCCATAACTAGAACCCAGCTTCCTACAATAAAAGATCAGAACCAAAAAGGTCATGCCTTGCATGTATATCTACACTGTATGGCCCACTTGTCCTCAATAAACCACTGGATCTCAAATCTCCCCAATTGTGAATGGGAATTAAGCACACTTATTGGTGCCATTAGATCCGACAAAGTAAACAATTCTGATTAGGTAATTTCATAGTAGGATCAAACATATCGGTACTAAAACGCCTTTTCAGTTGTGGGAGTCAATCTCCAGATAGTGTGATGAACTGAAAATCTGCATAAACATTTTCAGTCATCTGACAAGTGGCCTGTAAAAATGGATGAAATGCAAGAAACTATAGCTGATGGTCTGTCCATATGCAGCAGAACTACACCCATTTGACGGTCCATCCGATGGGCTTACAGAGGATATTTCCAAAGCACTGCCTATACACTAGGGCCCAGCAGATGAATAGTTGGGGCATCAAAAGATACTGGTAAGACAACACAAGTGGATGAATAGGCGAAGTATTAAATAAAATAAAGAATTACCTAAACCTCAAAAGTCAAAGAAGATTTGCAAGATGATGCAAACAAAATCGAATATTCAAGTCTTAATGAACTTACTTGAGAAGGATCTATCTTCAACAAAAAACTGAAAAAGAAAGGCTCCCAAGAGACCCGATCCAAACACAGAAATGTACCCGATTACTGCATCATCAGATATTCAGACATGAAATATATCAGGTAGTCCTGTGAATAGAAAATTAGAGACTTTAGTCTTGTTGTTAATAAAATATTTTAATTGGAATCGAACCTGTAGCAGTCATGACATTTGAAAAGATTGTTGCCAACAGAAAGGCAGTTGCAATCTGCAAGTTTATGTAGATGAAATAAAAAACGAACTGTATGCTGTAGTCATTTAAGGTGAAGAATTTGAGACCTGGACGCAGAACGAATGGATTTCAAAACAATTTATTTGAAAACAATGTAGATGAAAGGTGGTTTTGTAGATATTAGTTACCTATAGCAGAACCAAATACCACAAAACACAGCATATAGAAAGATGATAAAAAAAGAAAATATGCATAAGAAATCATCCAATAAGGGCCATCCCCAAGCCCATGCATTTTCATCATGATCCGTAGATTCTGTTGCTTCTCATATACCAAAGATGCCAATATAACCTACAATGAAAAGGAACAAAACCGTATAGATTTAATATTTCAAACATTTTTTCGAAAAGGCAGATGAAGTCTCATTAAATAGAAACACAAATGAAAATCATGGGTGCATGAATATGTGATTTAAGTAGGTCCACTAATGTGATGGTAGATACTCTAGCCAAGAAAGGTTTTCACCGAATATGTAATTTAAGTGCCACCATTGTGTAGTTTTGGTTGGCATTCCAGTATATTATATATCTCTTGTAGTAATTCCAGCATCCCTATATTAGATGTTGTGAGAAACTGGGTTGTGCTAACTCTTCATATTAATATATTTCATTGTGTTAACTTAAAAAAAAAAACCAAGGGTGCATGAACAAGCTGATGCAACAGGAGTACAGGACTGAATTCCAGTTTCCATATAGATGGTTTTGTTAGTGAACATCTAAGGAACATTACATCAGAGTTTCATTAGAATTACTCTCCCATGAGTCACAAGAACTCAAGAATTTATAACATGTTACTGTACATAAATACAATAATGACAGAAATTAGGGGTCTTTTGGGTATTTAGTATGTAAAAAGTAGGTCTTATTTTCTGAAAAGGAAAAATAAATATGTAATGTAGAATTAAAATTGATGTTGCATATTTCTTTATCTGTAAAGGGTTGATACCGATAAAAAATACTAAATGGTTGATATTATATTTAGGAATTAGGATCTTACTTTTGGCTTTGACGGTAAATGAGTGTATAATTCAAATGGAAGTGTAAACAAGCAGTTTTTGCACCGTAACTCTGCATCTTATCCATAACTTGGACATGGATGCCCCATCCTGTTAGGTATAAATATTGGCTTTACCCCAACTGAAATGGTTTTTGAAGAAAACAATGACAGCGAGCAATGCCAGTATATTTCTCTATGCAATTTTTAAAACATAATATCTGCATCAATAGAACCCTGAAAAAGTCTGCGAACTGTAAAAAGAAGTGTGGTTTTCATTCAGATCTAGAGGTGCAACACATGGTACTTGTAAGGAAATAAAAATGAGTTATGTTCATTTTATTTATGTTTATCGTGTTTCTCTGTGTGGTTATGCAGAGAACTGCATGTTACTATTGTTATAATAGTGTTAATAAATAGGTTGTCCTGGTCGCAATGTTTCAACATGTCTTCATTTGAAAAACATCTCCTCCCTCCTCTCATTCCTTCTTCTTTCTCCTATTAAATTAAAACTTAATTAGCCTGTATCAGCCATACATCAAAACCCACTCACAAAAGAAAACCTTCTAATCCTATGATTCCAATTGACATTCCATCTTGGTATCAGAGCGCTTACAGCCTTCTGGCAACCAGAGTCCATTTACAGTCTTGGTTAAACATAGGGAGTATGTAAGTCTTGCTCATGAAGATACTTTAGCATTTTCTTTGGACAAAGATTAATAAGTGTTAACACTGACAGTTGGTCTTACTTGCCTAGCCTCAGTATAAGAGACATTTGGGATGAGATCCACATAATATGGCGCAAATTTTCATATCATAAGATGAATTGTTAATAGGATCACTTGCATATTGGCAGGCCCATTACGCCTTGGACACGAGCAATCAAGATCAGAGTGATGAGACTCAACCAAGGTATGGGGATGACCAAGTTATAAATTAATGGTAGAGCATTTGTAATGTGATATGAAAGATTTGGCACATTTATAGCCGCAAGGCCACTTTTGAGTATAAAATCATAAAGATATTATTAAAGGAGTCCAAATAATAGACATTGTGTATATACTATGTTCAACCTTTCAATTTTAGAACTTCATTATAGGACAAGGTTTGAAAACTCCACTCAGACTCAGTCACTATTGAGTCGATCAGTTCCGACTCAGAGTTGGCAGAGTCCCTTTTTATTTTTTGGTAAATGGATGAATCCTATTTAAGTGGCTGTATGGGAATATTTAAAACTCCCTTCCACTTCCCAACCTCTGTATCTAAAATCCCTTTCTACTTCCCTACCGTGATATTTAAATCCCCTTCTGCTTTCCAACAGTGACTAGAGAAGAGTTGTAAATTGCATATTTTACCATTTTTACTCATGAGCACATGATTTTGATTAAAAATTAAAGATCATAATATGGGGTTGACGTTTATAAAAAGTCTTGATCTTTGGCCCATTGTTTATAGCCCAAGTTCTTTCTAAAACTTTAATTAAACTACCAACCTTGATGGAACATCTGACATGTAATTAGTATAAAAAAAAAAGCTTTTAAGCACCTTTATTTCTAGTAACCTGAAATTTCGTACTTAGGAATTATATTAAACTTATTTAATCCAGGTTTTGGAGTAAAATGCTAAAAACTCAAAATTTGATAATAAATTAAAGGAGCTGGGGTGATTATGAATTTCAAACTTTGATAGGATTAGGATTCTAGGCTCAATAATGGGGAAGAAAAAGAATGAATAAAAGGGGAAAAATCAGAGCATAATGCTTACCTTATTGGTGATTTGATGAGTTGTCTTTTTTATGAGTAAAAGACCAAAATCCCCTAATGTGTTTTAAAAGTTTCATTCTTTAATAAGAGGGAAAAAAGACTATTGAGGGGCAAACAAGAGACAAAAAAAAATTGATGAGGCAAAAAGGATAGGATCAAAATATATCTATCCTGATATCCATATCTTTTTCCTAATTTAAAAGAGAAGGAACAAGTTGAGAGGGGGCAAATGACCCCTGTCAACCCTATGTAGCTCTGTCTCTGCTTTCCAACCTCTATATTTAAAAGTTAAGACCCTATTCAGTATTAACATGTGGGCCAAGTCCCACATTCGATTGTACATCAATTTGAATCTATGAGGGAGACCACACATTAATATTTTTTGGGGGGGCTTAGCTCCTTTTTTTTTTCAGTTTTTTGCTCTCCGCTCCGTTGGTTTTTTTTTTTTTTTTTTTTTGTTTCAGTATATCTCTCTTATACTGTACAGTTCCTTATGAGCAATGAATTTCAGTCACCATTTTAAAATATATATATATATATATATATATTTTGGTCCCAACCTCTGTATTTAAAACCCCTTCCACTTCCCAACCTTTGTATCCAAAACCCCTTCCACATCCTAACCACTATATTTTAAAGTCAAAACCCACTTTGCTTCTATATCTAAAACCATCCTTCATTCCCCAACCTCTATATTTTTCTAACTTCTTCCACTTCCAAGCCCAACTTAACATCCTTTCCAAAATCCCAACTCCTTTAACTCCTTCCACATCCCAACCTCTATATTAAAAAACCCCTTCACTTCTCAACTTCTTCCACTTCCCATGGACATCATTATTTTTCTTTTTATTTTCAGACATTTTTCATAATTTGTAAGGGTAAAAATGGGCCCAAATCCAGAATCGGACTCAAAGGGGGGCCAGTTGGGTCCTAAGTCCAGCTTAAATCCTTGCTATAGGAACCACAAATGAAAACAAACAGCAACCCATATAATGATAAAAATCTACACTACCAAACTCCTTACCGGGAAGAGTTGCAGAACCACCCATGTAAAGAAAAGTGCACCAAGAAGAGACGAAAAATCCAGTTTAAGTTGCGTTGCAGGTTTTGGCATCTCTTTGACAAAATCAATAAGAACCTTTACGCCAGTGCCTTTGAAGAATCGAAGGTACGCATTGGAGGCCTATGCATGTGGAAAAATCAGAATGCCCTTAACTATAGACTATTGAAAGTGGTGAACTACACATACACAAAATATAACAAGAGTGGATTTTAGGAAGGACCATGGATGTAAATTTAAATAAAAGAAAAAGAAGTAAATTTTAGGGGCCTCCCTCAAAGTCAGTGTTACAATTTTGAAGCAAGATTTGGACTGTACAGGAAAAAGAACTTTTCCATAAAAAGGAATTTAGTAGAAGCAGAACTCTAAAAGCTTATCATACAGAATCCCCTAAAAAAAAGTGGAAAACATTGTATTCTTTGAGAGCTTAAACCATGGTTTTCGTGATCCAATAGGTGGATGTTTGCCTACTGTGATATCAGCTTGAGGAGACCTTTCCATCCCTCTATCCAGTGATTGCACATCAAGATTGGCCCCACAAAGGGTGCACCCAATCACAACCCTATATATTTCAGCACCTCTTTTAATGACCCACATGGATTCATGCTAATCACATGGGTTAAAGGGATGAAAATTCATAACATAGTAGTTATGGGAAGGTGAGAAAAAAAAAAACATGAGACCATTTAGATCATCACAATTCTATAGCACCACTGCAACTTCTAGTAATAATGTAAGAAACAGGTCATGGGGCAAAAAGTAGCACATTCTTGCCTGGAATCAATACTACAGAATACATACCACATTCAATGAGCGTGGAACCCGCACCAATCCAAGAGGATTATTCCCACTATCATTCTTATAGGTCGCATTATACCAAATAGACACATTAAAGTTATTTGCATCTGTGTTTAGGAGATCATAAGCTGCAAAAAAAAAAAAAAGAATATTTCATATGGAATGCCAATGGAAAGAAAAAGATCACATCATCAAGAATGCAAAGCAAGCCAAACCTGCAGCAATTTCATTAATCTTTCTCTCTGAATTCCCTCCTCGGTAACCCTTGAACAGCTCATCATTAACTACCGAAGTACTATCACGCCATAAACGTAGACCTTGCACACACTTCACCTCTGGATAGAAGGTAAAAAACAAAGAATTATGAAAAAAGGGCCATGCTCAGAAGAGAATGGCGTTCAATTCAATGTGTGACTGTGAAAGTACAATAATTTATGTATATCATTTATTTATTTTTCAATAGGTAAAATGACTTGAACCTTTGGGAAAGAGATTTGTGGAGGAGGATTCTGTTATCAAAATATGGTAAAGTGGAGTGGAGTTGGGTCCTAGAAGAGTCCCTAGGTATTGTGTCTCAAGCTTATGGGGAGTTATTTCAAGTTTTGGGGAGGAGTCTAATATTATAGTACAAGTATTCAGTAAAAAGGTGGGCCTTAAGGTTAGGATGAGAGGTGCATCCATTTTTGTTAGATGATTGGTGTTGGAGGGCCCTTCGTGTAATTCTTTTTCTAAATTGTTCAGGTTGGTTTCTAATAAAGAGACATAGGTAGAATGGTGTCAGGTGGTCATCGGAGGCAATGTGTCGGAGAAGTGCCATCTAGGAGAGTCTCCTTTATCAGTCTGGGGTGTTTTAAGTATGAATCTTTGGTGAGTTTGCCTTTTAACACATTTATTTATAGGGAAAGGGGGAATATTCATATCTGGAAGGCATCCCCCTCCGGAAGTTCTCTTCGAAGACTTACATATATCTTCAAATACATCTTTAGTGGCTCAAATACATATATATTCAAATACGCAGGTATGAAAAAGTCTGGCTACTCCTAAATCAAGGCTTTCTATTGGTTGGAAGTAGCAAACAAGCTTTCAATAGTGGATGACCTCAGAAGCAAAGGCATAGCCTAAAAAGAATATTTTTAGGATTATGCTCTTCATTGCAGGAACAAGAGAGAGATAATCAATCATTTATTCTTTCATTGTGATACTTCCTCTTATCTTTGGAGACACTTTCTCCATGGGTTTGGATTGGTATAGTGCTTGCCAAGATCCTAAAGCGGTATGGTTGGTTCTTGGAGGACAGCTCCTTTCAATGGTTGTGGTCTTTTGCTTTGGAAAATATCTCCATTCACCAAGTTGAAATTTAAGGAACCCCTTTACTAAGTTATTTCCTCTATATTATGGAGAATAGCCAATTATCGAGTATAACTCAAGCTAGGAAACCTAACCACAACCATAATAGAAAACCCACTCCCATGATAATATGAAACTCTCTAATCACATAATAACACTAGCATAATATATTACAAATCTAATCTAATCATATCTAAGACAACTTATTTTCATAGTTTTTTTTTTTTTTTTTTATCGGTAACAATATAACTTTATTGAAACGGAGACAAATACAAGAAATAAAAAGCATACATAAAGACAACTTTCAGCTGATCGAGTACAAGAGTCATGTACCAGCCACTGAACCCAACCCAACTACATTATAGGATCACTTAGATTACAAGATCGATCTACCCCTTGCTTTGCCCACTGAACCAAAATTACTTTCATAATTATGAATGAATCCACCGAGCCAAAATTACAAATAAGCCTCAAATCTCTCTCAATACTCCCATAATAGGAACAAATAGGAAAGAAAAAAAAATCAGAGATGAGAGCATTGGGGAGCATTTAGGGGAAACATCACAATAGGAATGGTTTGGGCATTTCCACCATAAGCCAATAACAGCTCCGATAAGGAGGAAGATTTTCTATGTAAGTCAATGGTCCAGAGGAAAAAGGGTAAGCTGAAGAGGACATGGATGGAAGTATTAAGGATCGTGGATCAAAATATCGGTTGTATCGCCAAAGACCACTCCATTTTTTCAATCCATCAGCGTTCACTTGCATATCAGGGCATATAGACAACCGGCCAACAAATTGGGTGTATCAGTCAATGCGCCCCAATATACATCAAATGACCCCCTCTTTAATCAAAGAAGCCTCTCTTTTCTACTTCTTTTCTAAGGATATATTTGAGGAAAGTTATGTCTTTCACATCTAAAAAAATGAAAAGTATTTTAAAACGAAAAATTAAAGGGGCATTCCTTTAAAATAAGAAAATTTCGAATTCAAGCAAATATTTTATGTTTATCCATTTATTTTGCGTAGGAATGAAGTGAAAATTATTCATGATACATGTTTGAAGCATAATTAATTCATATATGCACTATACGGGACATTTGCAAGTTTCCTTTTTGGGAGTTTTTCTCATAAATATCAATGAATTTCTAGATATTTTTTAAAAGATGAGATTGTCCTTAGACCCACATTTATTATATTATCTGATAAAAAAATCTGAGACAATGAAGTACTGGTGAGCAGATGTATATACCTTGCTGAAATGTCCTGTTAGCTATCTTGATGGGTATTGAAAATGACGAATTTGACATGCATTGAGGTAGAATGATATAAATTGGTCGATTAGAGAGGAAAGCAGGATCAATAAAATTTATACTTCGAAGCTTTGTATCTGCTCCCTGAAAGATTCCAGAAAACATATTGAAGAGAGACTGTCTTTACTTACTAGACACTTTCAAATATAGTAAGGACATCAAAACCATTACAGTGATACATAGAAAGAAAATTAAAAATACAAGGAAAAAAAACTTACCGGGAGAAGAATGGATAAAGTATTCAAATAATCCGAGGCATTGAAAAATACATCACTTGTGAAAAAGTTGTCTGCCAAGCCTATGGAGATATATAAAATGGAATTCAGAAAATATGGAATAGAATAGAAGGTAGAAATCTTAAATCCCACAATCTTATTATTTAATTAGACAAGAAAAAATAAGAAAAGGCCCTACTAACCTAAATCCTAGATTCTTGTGAGAAATGATAGTAAAATGCCTGAAGAACTACAATCCAAACCCATCTTTTGCGGCCCACTTCACTTACCTATATGCATGATCGATGGCTGGATAATGAATTTTTCTAGATTGTGCATAGCTAGAACTTTGCTTCGGTTTATAATTATCACCATCCATTGAGAAGCCTCCAAAATAGTGACTAGAACATTCAGGTCTTATGGTTCATTTAGCATGTCATTGACTCAATGGTAATCATCATCGAATTAAATTGAAAATTCAGGACATATGCAATCAATGTTGCAATACCATTGCCATCAGACAGGTGGTTGCAGTGGTCCCGCAACATGGGTTGGACTGCAATCGTGATTCAACCTGTTGGACTTGATCTATTCTCTCAGAAAAGAACAGGAAAAGAGCCGTATTATAGTAACTTAACATAGAGATGGTACAAATTTGAGAATATTTTTAAATTCAAAGGAATAAGTTGCATACTTTCTGCAAGTGATTGGTTACCGCCAGTGAATAGGAAAGTCACAGGGCACGAGCTTGTCCTTCTGCATGATTCATCTGGCAAGTCTGTATATGGAATAAAAGAAGTTCTTGCAGCACGATATTCAGGCTTCGGCACTTGTAAGAAAGCGGGCCATTCAGGAGGGCTGGGAATGGGACAAGTGGCAACTTGATCTAGAGTAGAGTAATCAATTCCACATTTTTTCTCACAGGATCCATTTCCATTTGTGTCAATACAGATGCAGCCACATTTGTACTTAGGTTTGTCCAATTGCCTGTTGACTATAGTTTGGATGATGACAAGTAACACGCAGAGGAAAAAAGGGAATGTAATAAGCCTAATATTTGATTTCATAGAACGTTTCTGCAAAAGAAGGATCGAAATATATAATTATCATAAAAATGATAAAATGTTCATAAGACCTTAAATGAATGGATTAGATGCTAAAATTTTCAATTCAAGAAAGACAATTTCAGTCCTGTGGAAAAATATACATAGTAATAACCATTGAGTAGCTTGAAAACGGAAACAGGAGAGGATTTTCTAGATAAAAATAAAAAAAGAGAGCATTTTATTTTTTATTTTAACCCATCCATATCTTCATTTTTCCAACTGCTGATTCATCGAAAAGGTAGAGGGGAAGAAACCATGGATCTCATAACAAAACCATCTGCAAATTTCTTCCCACCTTTGCACAAATTCCATGGAAAATCATTTCTTTCTTCTTTCCTTTTTTTTTTTATTAATTTACCTGTATTTCCATTTCTATATTCCTTATCATTCTCACTGGCTCTGCACTAAAACACCCATTAAACGTGTAGGACCACTTAAAAAAAAATTATAACAAAAGGAGAGATTGAATAAAAAAGAGTACATGAAGAAATAAAATTCAATAGAAATCACTCATCAAACACAGTACTATCAGAGACAAACAACCAACACTCTCATACGCGCGCACCCCAAGGAAGTAGGAACACACATTCCTAATGGCCCACATCCACACCATGAATCTCATAAATGTTCCAAATACAAAGCTCTTTTACAGAGCAGTAGGCATCAAGCAAAGAATCCCCCGAAATTTCTAGTGTACAATCAATGAAATCAAAAACTCAAAAACAGAAACGCATCAAACAATTGAAACGCGTATATATCAAGCAAAAAAAAAAAAAAAAAAACACCATGAAATATATGTGTATCTCTACATAAAAGTAGGAAAGAAGCAATTTTTTCGAAAACCCAAGAACAGAAACACATCAAACAAACAAAAGATGAAACGAAAATGAACGAATGTACCAAACCCAAAGAATTCCATAGTATTTCCACCAACTACAACTACACATATACATAAGAATCAAACAAGCAATAAGCCCTATACCCCATTAACAGAAATAGACATCGAACAGATGAGAATTCAGAGAGAGAGAGAGAGAGAGAGAGAGATGAAGGAGAAAAGCATTCTGATTTTTCTTAGACCTGGAAAGTGAGGTTTTTCCTGAGAAGAGCATTGGCCTGAGTCCAGAAGCTCGCACGGCCGTTGGATGAGTTGTCCATCGAAAGATAGCCGTTGGATGGTACTACTACCCACCCCCACGAAGCAGAGAGCTGTTTCAGCTCCCTCCTCCTCCTTCCTCACTCACACAGAAATCGCTGTTTGGCGCGAAGCTCGTTTACGTCTCCTTCTCCTTGTTCTCTTCTCTTTTTGCCTTCCTGTTTGTTATTTCTCTTGCCTGGGAATTGGGAAGACGTTTCAGTTCTGAGTTCTGACTTTGAAAGAGATTGATTGGTAGGGTTTTCTAGGAAATGTCGAATTGTGATCGAGGACTAACGAATCTCCTGTTTCGTCGAACTGCCAATCTTATGAAATTGGACACGTGGCATGAAGAGAGCTCCATCCGATGGAAGTTGACTATAAATTTGGAGTTGGGGACTCACCCTAGCTGTCAGTATTTTTGGAATTTTTTAGGGTAAACAAGCTATGAGATTTTTCATGTTTTGGTGGACTTACCTGGGTGTCATTTTTTTTTTTCCTTTTTTGGGTAAACAAGAACTATGAGATTTTTCATGTTTTGGTGGACTTACCTAGGTGTCATTTTTTTCCCCTTTTTTGGGTAAACAAGAACTATGAGATTTTTCTTGTTTCGGTGGGGGCCAATTTTTTTTTTTCTTTGAACTTTTTAAGGGAACGCGTGTAAAAGAGTTAGATTTTTGGTGATTTTATAAAAGAAAAAAAAATCTCCTTCACCTACTCATTTGTTTTTCTTATTTTTTACCTAACTGGACGTCGTAACTCATGATTGGTTGAGCGGTGATATAAAAAAAATAAAACTGAGGGACATGATCCCTGCTTATGATCATTTTGGTTGATATTGGAATTTGAAAGTCCTTTTTATGTTTTCACTAAATCTAGATAAGAAGAAGAGCTTTATCCTCTTGTTTTAGTACTTTTTTTCCCTAATTTTGAATATCTCTAATGAAATAAGCGTAGAGATATCAAATAAGTCTGTGCCACCTTTGTCTTTTGACATTGTGGGATGGGTGTAAGTGGGAACTTGTCTCAATTCCCTCATGTGTGGGTTGATTTTGGCAGTGGGTTGGTTGTGTTCGTGGTTTTTCAAACCTTCAATTTCCTCATCATTTCTCCTCATTCAAAGGAATACTTGATGACTAAGTTTTCTACGTTTTTGATCTAACATTTGTTTTCCCATTCAACGTGTGAGGATTTGGTAATAGATAGATATATATATAACTTAGATTTACTTGTTTATTTATTTTGCTGACATAACTGTGATTTATGTAAGAGTACTTAAATAGATGTAGTTGTTACAAGTTTTTTCAGGGTAAGTTCCCAAAGATTGAATATTTCTTTATTCATTGTCAAAGAAGTTGACCATGGATGTATTTTTGGTGAGCACTTTTATTGAGAAGGAATAAATAAATAAATAAATAATATAAAATAAAAACTCTGAAGATTATGTGGTTTGACTTTTGTGAAGCTATGCTTGAGCCACATCTTATAATCTTGTGATCTAATTATACTTGGATCAAAGAGTATCTTACAACTTTATTTTTACATTATGTCTCTTGGGTTATATGATTTGATTATTGGTTTAGCTTGAAAAAAAAAATATATATATATATACCTACTTAGATTAAATAAATTAAGAACCCCAAGGCATGTGGATCATGAGTTGCTTGGTGATGATTGTTAACCCTAAATTTATCATGTTATGGTTATTAGATATCTTTGGAAGATTTAATGAGACTATTACGATTCATATACCTTTAATTAGTGTAAACAGGTTACTTTCGGTCCATGATAGCATAGGGGGTTGGGACTTGAGAGCCAATACAAGTGAGAACAGTACAGTGTGGAAAGGAGAGCCTACACAAATAAAAAGAGAAGCCACACAAGTGGAAAGAGTGGCATATCCGGTTGATACGAGGGGCTGCCAACCAAGTGAACAACCCCTTCTTGCCGTGGCTTGTAATTACAACACTTGCAATAACATTGCTGGCTGTACTTAAGACACTTAAAATTATTTGTGTCTGTACATTAAACAGGCCCAAGTTTACAGAGTGCTTGCAAAAGAATAAATGAAGTTCCTTAACCTGGGACAGCCAAAAAATCCCACAGCCCGGGCAAGCAAAAAATGACCCGACAGCTTATGGAAAAGCAACAAAAGGCACCAATCAAAACCATTACCAGAAAGAAGCACCAGCAGCAGCAAGGTAGAAGAACGAATTCCCAAGAGGCTAAAACCAGCAATAAGAGCCACTTCGAATGATATGATAAATGGACAGCTGGAATGTTATTCGCTTGTTTTAAACCTCTAAACTTCCATGGTTTGAAGTCATGCAATGAGTGGCATTGAGAGCATTGATCAGAGTAGCAAGTTTTCTAGCCTTAAAGCGATTGCTCGAAGACTTGGGTCAAGCAGGCACTTCTTAAGGATCATTCTCTCTGTTTGGATCTGAATGTAAGCACTGTCTTTGGCTATTTCCATGATAAGGATGTAAGCAGCATTAGATATTATCATCCTGGATGGATTTGGAGCAGATTATCTCCCCACTGTGATCATGAAAATTCCCACCACAAATCCATTCTGAGAAGAGATGAAGAAGTTCCATTCTTCTTTCCTCTAAGTAGCATGCCATGAAGATGGTAAATTTTCCCTTGTAGGAAGGTTCCAGCAAGCAGCAACCGACTGAGAAACATTTAAACCAAGAAATATAGCTCTATTTCTGATCTGATATAACATTTTCTGTCTTCCTAGAATATTCAAAATTCTATAATTGCGCTAGCTCTTCCAGACATTCCAAACGTAAGCATCTAGAAAACTTCAAAATGGTGATCATGCCATTTGAGCTTTGATCACAGCTCCTAATGAAGTTAGCCATGAATTCTGCAACCGAATTGCAAGGTTGGTAGCTTGTTCCACACTTGGAGGTGATGAAATTCCAAATAAAAATGCTGTATGGACAACCTGTGGACAAGTGAGTATTGTCTTCATGGTCACTATTGCAGAGAGGACATGTCACGTCCCCCGAACCCGATTAGAGAATAAACCGGATCCGGGGAGTGAATTTTAGGGCTAATTAAAAAATTTGCCCTTTAGGCCCAAGGATCGTAAGTCCGCTGTGAGGATATTGCATTTCAAACCTCAAGTAATATAAAAATGCGGAATTCATACGAATGAGGCATATTAAATTTCGAAGCAATGAATAATAAATCTCATTAATAGTTAAAGTTGCACAAGAAATAAAATAAAACTTAAACCATGAAATTAATTTATTACAATGGCTTTCCCACTAATCAAGGCCATTTAAATTAAATAAGAAGTCAATGATATGAAAGTTTCAACGAGAGATAAACAAAGAATAAAGAATCTAATGAAGTTCCCATGAATCTCTCTCGTGCCAGGTATGATGACGCTACTCTACGTCATCTGCACGCCACTCTCGTTCCTCCTCAACCGGTTGGAGATCCTCTGGGATCTCCTCACCTGATTGCTCCTCGTAGTAGTACTCACCTAAGGAGTCTGCACACCAAGGAATAGGGTCAACGACATGTTGAGTAATAGATAAGCAAATATAATTAATCATGACATGCATCAAGTATAAGAATAATGACAGGTATAATAATCAAGAGAATACAAGGAATCGAATCTAGGCATAAAGCATGAGTAAATAACCATCAGGATCATAAATAGAAATCCTAGCAATACTAGCAATCACCACTACAAATATAATGCAATGCACAAGAGGGAGACTCCGTGGATGTCCTAGCCAACTCACGGGGTACCAGTAACAATCCTATCCGGACTACTGATACCAAAGTCCGGCTCCAGGGGGATCCCAGCTCTCAGTCCCGGGAATAGTAGCACGGTCCCAGCCCGCTCCCAACTATTCAACGCCATGGACGCCGTCCAAAGCCGACTGCCCACCCCGATGTCCGAGTAACCGACCCATCAATAAACCCCCAAACTGCAGCTGGCCATGATATGCAAATAATAATAATAATAATGTGGTGTTGACACAAGAATAGACCAAGACAAGCAAGTCTGGCTAGCTCAATATACAAGACACGTTCATAGGGATTATCTCATTCAAGTCAATACAAGACAAATCCACTCCCATGATAATCCCTTTAGTCTAGCCAGTCATGTTCATCAATTACATAATACGGGATCCTAAGGTACACTCTAAGTCAGGTCCAAGTCCTAATTCTACAAGAGATTATGTTTCATAATTAATTAGGTGTTTTATGCCAAGAGAGTGAGTGTACAAGGAATTACAACAACGGATACAATTAAATAAGTCAAGGAGGAATTACAATCCAAACCTAGGCAAGTGTTGCCATCCATGTACCATATGTGTTTTAACGGAGTGCGTGGGGAATTCGAATAATCAATGCTTATAAAGAATTCCCTTGGTGTACAATCATGTGGAGCATTGATTAATTCAATTCCATACGCATTCGGTTAACCGTACACAATACACGAATACCTAGACAACCCATCGAAGCACACCAAGCCACGTGCTACGATTTCAAAACCCCATTAATGGTCACGTGAGAGTGGTTTCATGGTTTCCAATATCTAAGACCCAAACATAGGCTAACAATCTCGTTACTAACAAGAAAGTGGTCTAAAATTGATCTACTAACTATTTCCCTACCTGATCCTCAATCATCACGAGACATGTATCATTGGATTCTACGCTCAAAGAGCTTTCCAACGGTATATGGCTCGTGAAATTCCGATGTATGGTTCAGAAGTTATGGCCTATAGAAGTTACTCTTTATATATATATTTATATATAAATATATATATATAAAAGTGCGACGGACTACACGTGTGTCCAACTCATCGGATGGAGGATCCAACCTTACCGACATGCATGTCAGGTAACGTCCTTTTGTTTCTTTATTTTATTTTATTTTATTATATTTGATTTTATTCACCCATATGCTAAGGGCATGTCAGGTAGTCAACGTTCTCATATATTTTTTTTTCTTTAAACTCATCCCATGTGCAGTGGCTCATCAGACAACATCTAAAAGTTGTCAGAATTCACCATGCCCTCCGATCGATCGGACAATGGGTCCGATCGATCGGTCTGAGATTCGTCTCAGTTAACTGAGAGTAGTTTCAGTCCGATCGATCGGACTGAAGGCCCGATCGATCGGCACTGTAGCAGAGCCCGAAAATGGGTTTTTCTTCTTCCTTTTTCCTGCATAAAACGAGCCTCCATGCTCCCCAATTATTTTAATCATTCTTTCCATACATTCTATCAAATTAAAAACCTCCAAATCTACCATTTAACAATTAATCAAATCCAAACCACAAATCTAACCTAACATGTCAATCCCAACGAAATACCCACAATAAGCTTGGAATTTGGGTAATCTAACAATAGTATCATTACAATCAAAAGAAGACAATACAGACATGATTAAAGATAATTGCATATCTACTTGCCTCAACCAAGAAGACGATTAGGAATTGGAAAAGCTTGAGGAGAAGCTTTCTACTACGAAAACCACAATCTACCCCGCTCAAAAGTAATCTAAAACACCGAGAAGAAAGAAAGAAAGGAAATATATCATGATCCAACCTATTCTAGACAAAAGAGAAAGCGAATAGAAAAGCTGATGATGGGAAAGGGCTTACCCACTAATATCAATGGAGAGAGGAGAGCGAGAGGAAGAAGATGTGCGGTCCGGATCGCGAAGATGATCTCTTCCGGAGAGAGATCTGGGCTTGAGAAGAGAAGAGGAAGAAGATGGCTGCTGCAACTCTCGATCGTTGCAAAAGTGATAATACGATTAGGGCTAATCCCTGTTTAAGAAGAAGAGAGGGAGGAAAAGACCGAATTGCCCTTTAAGTGGGTCCGGTAAAATAATTGACTATTTGAAGGTTTTCTGATCATCGGATCGCAACGAGCCAGAAGACAAAAATGATCAGCGCGACGAGACCTTTCCAACGAACCCAAAAATCACGGTGATAGGAATTTTCCGGAAAAACACTCAATTTTTCCTAATTAGCAAACTACCCCCTGCTAGGATCAAACGAACTCGTAATCGAACGAAACTTCGCAGACACTATCCTAACAGTAAAAGAAACTCGCTCAAAGACTAAACCCACTTAAATATCTAAAATACAATTAATTATAATAATTATCAAAATAAACGGGTCAACGGGCCTGCTATTGGGCCCAACTGACCCAGTAAGGTCGCGGACCTTACAGGACACAGGTCGGATCACATTGAATATTTCTAGAAATCAAAAGCAGCATGGTTTTCAGGCCATTGACAGCCATCCATGACCAAACCACAAATTGAATGAAAACAACAGAGTTGTCTTTTCAATAAATGCAAAACGTTGTCTGCTACTAGTGGTTACTGATGTTTACACGTCCAACACCAATGCTTCACCTGGCACAAGTGATTGATTACTTGTCTATTCATTTTTTTTTAAATCAGTAACCTGACTTGAATCCACAACTTTAAGGTACCAATAGTGAGCACCTTCATTGTGTCACGGGCTCGTCATTATTTATTTCCAATTATTGAACCCAACCCAACATATCAGTGATTACATATCTGCACCTCAAACACCAACTTCTGTAGGAGTAGCACTTCTACCATGCAGCGTAACACCACAACACCACAAGTATACACATTTAAAAATCTTCATTGCAGTACACCACGCCAAATAGGCTGACTGTTTGTTTACAAATTTACTATTCTTTTATCTAATAGCTATCAAGGCTGAAATCTAGATTCAGCAATCACAGAAAAACAAACCATACAGAAGTTTAGGCATACATGTATCTGCGCTTGAACTTTATTGGATCGTATCTTAGAGATGAACTGATCTTCTCTGAGAATCTTCCTCTTATAACAAGGATGAGTCTTCCTATATATTTACTAAGTAGGAACGGCAGAAAGGAGCAGATTGAATATATTTATAATAATGCCTAAAGGTTCTTTAATCCATCAATGTTACCAAATCTGCGGGGGAATTTTTTTTTTTCCATGTGTTTTAGTTTTTATTGGAAAACTTGCATTTGGTTGAGTATTGAGTCTATTGACTGGACTTGGAATCCTCCTTCTATAAATAAATAAATAAATAAGAAGTTCTAAATTAGACATATTACTTACACCGTCACAATCACATGATTACTTTTCATGCTATAAAGCACTGTCTGGACATAAGACATATACATATATAACAAAGAAAATGCTTTTTCATGAATGTGCATCAAGAGTCAAATGGCTCAAATTAAACTTCTTGTGCCATCAAATGGATCGGAATGAGAATCTTATTAGCTAGCTCAGGTTAAACTCGAGAGACAAGACTTTATTGTCTCTCTGAGATTCTAGACTAGTATGGTAGAACAAAATACACTCTATTATGATCACCAAGCTTGAGTAGCACTATGTGCATTTCAATATTTGAGAACATTAAAAAAAAAAAAAAAAAGTAAAATAGAAGAAACAAAAAAAAAAATTTGAGTGTATTTGTTCTACCATATTATTTAAGTAGTCACATTACTCTTCGACTCTTTCTGCTACAATTCATAACAGCAATGTACAGTTTCTATGTGATATTATTCAGTTGTGCTGGTGGGAAGACAGTAATGGAAATTGGAGGGTGGCCACAAATCTGAAGAGCTGAATACTTGCATCAGATGAAAGATTGTATGTAATTTGATTTCTTTAATATCCTATCAGGGGAATGCTCTTTGTGCATTTCTATATAATTTCCTCAATACTAGTGCACAGCTAAATTGTTGAGTTGGGATAACCAAAAGTGCTGTAGATATGAAGAATATCTTTTATATTTTTGACCGCTTAATCTTAGATAGAGTTAAAAAAAAAAAAAGCATATTAAAGATGAACATGAATATAGAACTAGATAACTGAAAAAAAGCACTAATAATCCAACAATTTGAAAATGTGTGGGGACCTTTTCATAATTCAAAAGACGAGTCCGATCTTGGAAACAAATGGCAATTAAATTAGTCCTGGTCTCGGTCTCACCCGTCTCGGTACCACCTCGGGTTCGGCTAGTCTCGGAAATACCAGCTAGCCCCGTCTCGGTTCCATTACTCGCACGCCCGTCTCAATCTCGGTGGCTTCAATCGACCGAGATAAGCGCCAAATGTCAATCATAATAAATGCCCTGCAGGGCACGCACCTGATAAGGAGTTGACCTTATAATGTGGTCACGTCCGTAGCCATACAAGGTATGGACTGATAGGACAGGGCTTTCACCTACCCCCACTAAGGGTACAAGGTATAGCCCGATAGAATGTTCCATTTTTACCTACCCCCACTAAGGAAATTCCTGATGAAACTCAGTGCCTATATATATGTATACAAGGTAAGTCCAAAGGGGTAAGTAGAAGAAGCACATACACTTTCATCATCTTTCTTCTCCGATCATCCTTGGCCTAGTAACTGAATTAACTTAAGCATCGGAGGGCCTTGTGCTGATAACAGCCAGGGTCCCTGATCCTTCATTCCTCTTCCTTTTCCAGGTTTTCAGCCAACCAGACTCTCCCAAAGAAGTATTACATTACCTAAGTAAGTCTCAGATTTTTTTTTTTTTACACCTACAGAAAGGTATATATCGTTAATAATCAGTTGATTGAAAATGAATGATTATATATAAAAACCCACATGGGAGTTGGGTGACTGGTGTAAGCCGTGGGTTTGCTCCCCATGGGTTTCGTATGTATGCCTTGAAAGAATAGTCCTATCGGGTTATATATCATGTGGAGCCCTCATAATAATTAAAAAAAAATAGAAAGTATGAATCTACATGAGGCAGAAAAGCATGATGCAATAAACTGTCCCTATACACTAAACATCCATGAGATAAAATTTTTCCATTGTAATCAACACACCCTAACAAGCTCTGAAAAACACTGGCTGATCACATGGTGAACTAATTTGCTTGGGTTTGAATCTGGTCGAGGTGTTCAAATTTCAATAATCAATTAGATAGTAGGACACACAACTTAGTTCAGCTTCATTTGTTTGCAGTAAAATGGTTTCTAAGGGAAGGGAATTAAAGAGTTAACATTACATGGGACTCCCTGCTTCCTAGGATTTGATTTATTGTGGGGATGGCGGGGTAATCATTTTCACATGAAAAAGAGAAGAAAATTAATCATTTATGATCATTTCTTCTTTTTTTTTATAGGTAGGGAAGGGCATTGCTTTGAATTCTTAGAAATTTGATACAAAACAAGAAGATTGTTTTTACTTTTCTTTTCTTTCCTCTCTCATGTGAAATGGTTTCCTCTCCTCCTCATGATAGTAAATTGAGTGTATGGGGAAAATTGATGCCTTTTTTAGCTGATTCGAAGTCACACACGCTCAATCATTCATTCACCCATGTCCCTAGTGAATTGAATTATTGTGGGAGAGATATACAATATGCTTTACACACGGTTACTTTCAGCAACCAAATTTTGAAGAAAAAGATTTTCACTTTTCATAAAATTGTGGAAGCCCACATTTGAGAAAGTTATAAACTTCATAAGATTTAGATCAATGAAAATCCTCATTTTAGAAAATGACAAACCTAGAGATTATAACGAGGTAGAATGGATAAAATACAATCATTTTTAGGTCGTTGGATGCATTCTGCGATTATGTGTGATTGTAAATTTCAATCAACTCATAGGAAGCACTTGTGCAACGCAAAATTCTAGCAAGGCAAAACTCTTTTTGACATGCTACAGAAATTTCTACATCATATGGGAAATGATTTTCCATTGAGGCAGAAAAGCTCAGTTCTTTCCTTATTTTGTTCAAAATTTATCAAAAAAATATTTAAAAAAAAGAAAAAAAAATGGGCGAAGGACATGAAATCAGAGACTTTCCTTGTCAAACATGTCCAAAGGGTATTTCTCTGAGTTACAACTTACAAAACCTAGAGATTGACGGTTGAAAAGAAAAGAGACGTAGTAACTGCCCAAGACCAAAAGTGTTCAAAACTTTCACTCTTCCAATCTTAGAAATGATCTTCACATCACATAACCATATGCAGTGGGCCCCACCCACCACTTTAAACCCCTCCTAGCATCACCAGGTCACCAGACCTGGCCCCACACAGACTTAGTTGTGGGCCCAGGTAATTCCCACTATACTACAAATACCTCCAAACGCTACTCCATCTCGTCCGTTTAAATTCCTTCGAACACCCAAGAAATTGCCGTTGGTTTTCGCGGTTGATCGGATCTTGGAACTCGGATCGAAACAAGCTAATCAACGAAATGGGTCTTCTTCGCATGATCAAATTTCACGCCCCTTTGCTCAGATCTCACCATTTCTGTTGTTTCTCTCACAATCGAAACGATCGACGGTAAGGCGATAATCTCCAAAGAGTGCCATTTCATTTTCTTGCGGTCGGTCGAGATCTTTTTCGAGCTTTCGTGTGATTCATAGCTCTCGAGGGGTGGTTCTTCCATTAGATCTCGTATTTGGCGTGGAAACCACGGATTGAGGTTGATTAGGCATTGCCCATCGATTGGAATTCTACTGAGTTTTGGGGGAATTTGCAGTTCTTGAATGGGTGTGTTTTTCATTAGATTTCTGGGTTTTCTTGGAAACCCTGATCCAGTTTTTGCCTGATATGAATCTGGGATCGAGATTCAAGAGAACCCTTTTGGTACTTTTTTCACTGAGATTCTGTATGTTCGAAGAGAAGTGGGTTCCTGTTCTTTTTCTTTGCTCTTTCGTTGGGAGCTGAATTTTGTTGAGGGGGATTTAGGAAATCATGTTTTGGAGCAAACGTGACAGAGATAACAGGGAGCAGAATGGATTACCTCCTTGTGGCCAGGTTCGAGTTCTCGTCGTTGGAGATTCAGGTATTTTATTTGGAAATTGTTTTTTATCATACCCTTTTCTTGCTATTTGAACTTTGGGTTCTTAAATACTTGTTTGTGGTTTTTCTTTGTGTTGGGCATTGGAATTCATGGCAGTGAGGTTGTGTGAATGTAACTTGTAAAGTTGAAATTATGTGTAGCATGCTTGAGATCATGGTCTGGATGGGCTTATCATTGTGTGAATAATTGGTAAATTTTCTCAATTCTATTCAAGAACTTCTGTATACTAGAAGCCCTTCCATTGGTTTTGTCTCAAAGATTTAGAGCTTAGGAGAGATATGCCAAAGAGATCTACCATTTATCTTTTAAGTTCACAACTGTGTTTGAGATGCTTAGTTGGAAAGAGTGGAAAGTGAAGTCATTTGTTTAATGCTGGGGGTGGTGTAATATAGTATTGATGCTATGAAATGGTTTTAGGGGGTATCAATGGATAAGCGCAGTGACATAGGGAGGTTCTTTAAAGCTGTGTTGGTGCTTTTAGGTCAATCTTAGCAACATTTTGTTGGTTGGTGGCAATGGAGGATTTATGCATGGAAACGTAAGATTGCTTCCTATTGGTATATCAGCTGCTGGCCCACTTCCTTTTCAGGATAGGTTGTGGATGGGTGGAGGAGAAATTGGCAAATTTGAAGGAGTAGTATTAGTTGTCTGGTGGAAGGATTGCTCTTATCAAATTGAGTTTGCAAGCATCTTGAAAATGAGCAAACACTCACTCCAAAAATTACTCAATGTTCGATTGAAGTTTGAAGCACCCCATTTGCCATATCCCTAATCCATGCATTGGACTGTCCCTTCACCCCTACCTCCCATGGCCATGATTGGTATGCATCCATGTGGGACCCACGAGGTTGCATATTATGTTTAACAACGTGTTCATACTAACACACACACACACAAATAGATGTACTTTTGAAATGATATATACATATACATTGTACTATCGGAGGTATACTGAAACTTGGTTTTTTTTTTTTTGTTTTTGTTTTGTTTTAATCAGTATGCTAAGGTAGATTTTGTCTTAGTAACTGTCAAGATACTGAAATATATTTTCAGTTTTGACCAACTCAATCTTTCTTTGATCAGCATCTCAATCTTTATATTCATCATGAAGATAAATTAGTTCTGTATATATTTGGTGTATGTAATGGACACCTGCACTGATGATAAAACATGAGAAGAAAATGGTAAATCTGTCATTTCCTTGACCACTGTCATGAGATATGTACCAGCGACGTGAACTTTACATGTCACTTTTTCAGATATGATATATATATGGGAGATGCTCCTATGAGAGCATCTCTCACTTTACTTATGAGAGATAGGGTGGGGGCCCTCACATTTAAGTTGTTCGCATTGGATATGAATGTGAGGCCCCCCACACTATCTCTCATAGTAAGGTGAGAGATGCTCTCATATATAAATATATATATATATATCATCATCATCAATATCCATTTTTACCACCTCCATCCACGTTCTCTTTGACCTACCCCTTCCCCTTGGGCCATCAACCTTCATGGCCAAACTTTTCCTTACCGGCGCCGTTACCGGCCTACGTTGGACATGCCCAAACCATCTCAACCGGGATTCTATAATTTTATCCCCTATTGTTGCTACCCCTAAATGCTCTCATTTATTTCTAATTTTATCATTCCTAGTTTTACCACATATCCTCTTCAACATTCTCATCTCTGCTACATATATTTTGTGCATATGTTGTTTCTTGATTGACCAATATTCTACTCCATAGGTCATAGCTGGTCAAATTGCTGTCCTGTAAAATTTTTCCTTCAATCTTGTAAGCATTCATTAGTCATAGAGCTCTCCAGAAGCAAGTCTCCGCTTCAATCATCCCGCTTTTATCCTATGTTCGACATCTTCATCAATCTCCCCATCCTTACTAATTATAAAGTCAAGGTAGCAGAAAAAATCTCTTTTTGGTATCTCATGGTCTTCAATTCTCACAGTAGTTTCAACTCTTTCTGAATGCCCATTGAAGTTACAATCCATATATTTCATCTTTGTATAGCTTATTTTAAAGCCTTTGGATTCTAAAGCCTCCCGCCATCTCTCGAGTTTTGCATTCACATCATCTCTTGATTCATCTACCAACACAATATCATCTGTAAATAACGTGCACAAAGGTACCTTTTCTTGAATATGAGCAGTTAACTTATCCATAATCAGTGCAGAGAGATAAGGGCTTAGGGCTGACCCCTGATGCAAACCTATAGTAACTGGAAATTCCCATGTCTCTCCATAAATAGTTTTCAGACTCGTTACTGCTCATTCATACATGTCTTTAATAATTTCAATATAACCTTGTGGAACATTCCTTTTATTAAAAACCCACCAAATTAAATCTCTAGGTACCCTGTCGTAGGCTTTTTCTAGATTGATGAAAACCATATGCAGATTTTTCCTCTTTGCTCGATATTTTTTCATTAATTGCCTAAGTGAGAATATAGCTTCCATTGTTGACCTCCCTGGCATAAAATCAAATTGATTTTCAAATTTCTTAGTCTTCTGTCTAAGTCTTTGCTCCATTACTCTCTCCCATAGCTTCATAGTATGACTGATAAGTTTAATCCCACGATAATTGGTACAGTTTTGTATATCTCCCTTGTTCTTATATATAGGTACTACAACACTTCTTCTCCATTCATTCAGCATTTTCTTTGTGATTAATATCTTATTGAAAAGTCTAGTCATCCAAATCTCCCCAATTTCTCCTAAGCATTTCCAAGCCTCAATCGGGATGTCATATGGGCCCCTAGCCTTTTCCTTCTTCATTTGTTTTAATACTTTCCTCACTTCCACTGCCATATATATATATTTATTTATTTATTGTAGATTCCTCGCTAGCTCAGAATAAAAGCTTGGTAACATATAGGCCCCATAATGGTTTTGATGTTTCATTTCAAATTGCTGCTCTGTGATGTGCTAAGTGTCTTTGCATAGTTGTTTCTATACTCTATCTACTAATGCATACGACATAGTATGCTAGAATTAATTTGTTGCGGTGCAAAAACCCCATACATGCATTAGAGCCTTTTCACATGTGTTAATAGTACTGAAGTGAAGCATCTAGTTGCTACTGTTGTTTTTGGCTTCCTTATGTGTTGTAGTGGTTGATATTCTCAACTTTTAGTCTTTTAATCTCTTGCAGGTGTAGGGAAAACATCTCTGGTTCATCTGATTGTAAACGGTTCTGCCATTTCTCGTCCACCCCAAACGATTGGTTGTACAGTTGCTGTGAAGGTAACATGTTCCATTGTTTTTAGAGAGTGATTCTTTGAGAAGCCTTGCATTTGAATCTCTTTTACCGAGTTCTTTTTTTTTTTTTCCCAGCATACCACTTATGGAAGTTCTGGGAGCTCTTCTAACAGTATCAAAGGTGATGCAGAAAGGGATTTCTTTGTTGAACTTTGGGATGTGTCAGGACATGATCGTTACAAAGATTGTCGTTCTCTTTTCTACTCACAAATCAATGGTGAGGAGTGGCTTGCTGTAAATATCTGGATGTCTATATGTTAACCTCTACCTTATTTGACACTTTTTCAGCTAAATCTTTGGGAAATTGTCTACATTGAATGTGTAATTCTTTGCTTGTCGTAGTTCTGACACAGCCAAGGGAAGCACAATCTAATTGATTGAGTGTCCAAAGTAGCTAGATCTTTAATCGAACAAAAAATCCACTTCACAAGGAGGAAATTAGAGATTGGCTTACTGTTGATCGTGAAAATCCACTGTGAATACTGAATACCTTCAATCCAATGGGAGATACTCAACCAATAGGAGAAGAGAGTAAACAAAAAAGTCGCACTCTAAAGCCATTTTATTGAAGAAAAAGTTATCATGAATAAGTCTTAGGAGCTGCAATTTTATTGGAGAAAAAGTGACCATAATAAGGAACTGTCTGCCCCTTTTCATGAGTATAGATAATGCTGCGAATACATAAAATCGTAGAGACTAATAATCCAATATAAAACAACTTAATCCATTATGAAACTTGTATAAGTGGCCAACACCATCCAATCATTTAAAACAAAACAAAAAATGCAAATACAATCCTTTAGACCAATAATACATCACATGTCTAAAATAAAGCATAAGTGTTCCATTCCTCCAGGAAAATTATCAGACTTCATTTTCATATAGAGACAAGTCTAAAATAACCACATTCAGTCAGTCTTGGGCATCACTATCCATGTGTAGATTTGTTCTTGGGTCTTACACAATTTAAAACTCATTGGAATCCCTTGGTATGAAAACCGGTGGTTTATTGATTAGAAAATGCACCATTATGTCATGAGAACGCCCATAAGCAAAACTAAAACCAGAGAAATTTCAAACTCTAGACAATCATTTTTTTCCCTCTAAATCCTAGGTATCATCTTTTGAAAAAATTATTCAAAAAAAAATAAAAAATGCAAATCATCATTATCGTCATCATCTTCATCATCATCAAAGCCTTGTCCCAACTATGCTCGGTTCGGCTGCATGAATTTTGTTTCTCCATTCCAATATATCCTGATTCCTGAGCCAAATCCTTAGATGAGTTGCACGTTTTCAAATCTATTTTTATTACCTCCATCCACGTCCTCTTCGACCTACCCCTTCCTCTTTGTGGTTTGTTAACTAGAAAAAAATGCATATATATATATATGGGAGATGCTCCTATGAGAGGATCTCTCACCTTACTATGAGAGATGAGGTGGGGGCCCTCGCATTTAAGTTGTTGGCATTGGATATGGATGTGAGAGCCCCCACCTTATCTCTCATAGGAGCATCTCCCTATATATATACATATATATTTACTCCCTATATATATAAATATATATTTCCTACCAGAATAAGATACCTGATCCAAACAGGGGGGGCTGACGCATGGTTGCTGATGCTAGACATGTGGTCATACTAGGTCCAATCATCACAAAATCACGACACTCATAGAGTACATAGGAATGTTTGAATAGCTTGGAGTTCAAATGGAGAAAGGAGATTGAGGAAGAGGAAGATTACGGTGTTTGGAACCCTAAGATTCCATTTTTATTCTCTATAGTTTGTAATCCTGAATTTGTGGCTGATTATTTGGAGTGGTTGGGAGGAATTCATTTTAGTATCCTAAGTTCTGGCATATTCTCAAAGACGATGAGTGGATCCCTGTTTGTGCATTTTATGAAATCTACAGGGTGCTCATATGTGAGAGTTTGGTCAGGATTATCATATTGTGGAGCCAAACATTAATGGTGAGTTCTCTGTAGAGTCTTTTTATGCAAAGCTGATTGTCATGGGAGACTCTTCTCATTGCCATTCCTAGTTATGGTTGGTGAAGGCCACTTCAAAAGTCCTTGGTTTCTGCTGGACGTCAATTTTGGAAAAGATTGACTTTTGACAATCTATGCAGCAGGAAATTGATATGGGTCAATTAATATTATAAAAAAAGAAAAGAAAAGAAATTGATGTGGTTCAATGGTTGTAATTTCTTTTGTTGGAAAAGGTAAGTCATTGGTTGTTTTTTCTGCTTGCGAGATGCAGAAACTATTCCCTCTTATACTTTTATCTTGTTCCTTTCCAAGAGATATGTGGATTCATTTTCTCCATTTCAAAGCCCTAACAGAAGCTGGCATTTTGGATATTCTTCATGGAGGGATAGGGATGGTAACGGGTTGGGTTAGTTAAGAAAAGCTAAGTAAAACTAATCTTCTAATAGGGTTTTGTAATGTTTGTTATAAATGATCTTTTATTGGGAAAACACATGGAACGCATACAATTGACATTCTTCTGGTAACGATTGAACAGAAAGTTGGTCTATGATTCCGTTTATGTTTTTCTCCCTTTTAATCTGTGTTGGAAATCTCGATTTGATGGTTGAGATATCTTGCTGGGTGATTGTATTTCTGCAATTTCTATTGAATATTGGACTATTTTGCATTAGGTTAGATTTATTCAAGTGGCAAGCTAACTTCTATACAGTTGTTTTGACCACCATAAATTATTTATATCAAGGTCACATTCTGATCCTTGGACCAATATTGAAATTCTTATCTGATTAATTCATTATGTAGATCTTGTTTTTAGCTTGTATCATGGTGGTATTGAGAGTTTAGAGTTTATTCCAGTCACTAGCTCCAGTGCAAACAATAGCAGTTGGATAGTGAAATCATTTGCAGTTCATGCATTGTGATCCTTACAAATTAAAAAGAGCTAATGAGTTCACTTCTTCGCTTTGGTGTTTTAGATCTTTTATTACCATATTGATAATTTAAATGCTTTAGCCCATCTTATCTATCTTATTACGTGTACCTTGTTTGGGTAATACACATGTTTTATGGCCTGAAATTGATGTGCAGGTGTCATATTTGTTCATGATATTTCCCAGAAAAGGACAAAAACAAGCTTGCAAAAGTGGGCAGCTGAGGTGGCAGCATCAGGGACATTTTCAGCTCCTTTGGGATCTTTTGGCCCTGGTGGCCTTCCTGTCCCATACATTGTTATTGGCAACAAAGCAGATATTGCAGCCAAGGAGGGAACAAGAGGAGGAAGCAGTGGTAATCTTGTTGATGTTGCTCGGCAATGGGTTGAGAAGCAGGGCTTGCTTCCATCAAGCGAAGAACTCCCACTGACAGAGAGCTTTCCAGGCAGTGGTGGCCTTCTTGCAGTGAGAAACCCCTCTTTAATTTCTAGCTGCTTTGATAAAACTTCTTGAATTATTATGTTTAGAGAGATAGAGAGAGAGAGATTTTCAGGTGAGCTTGTGCGCAAATAGCTTAGATGCACACAACCCACCTGAAAATTTCTCTTAGATGCACACAACCCATGTGAAAATTTCTCCTATGATCTATCTGAATGGGACGTACAACCACCCCCTCTTGAATATCACCTGATCCCATTTTTTTTTTACACCAATCCAAATGGATCTTACTGTTGGCTTGAATTAAAAAGATATTGATGTATTCTTAAACCGTTAAACTTGGGGCCACAGATCAAGTCGTTAGGATGATCTAATGGACTTGGGATTTCGCACACAGGTGGGTCGCATCCAGATGTTTTGATCCCCACATTCCCATGAATTGGCATGGCCCCAAGTGGGCCCCATAGGGCTGAGCATCTTTGAACCTGAAAGGTCTCTATATATCATCATAATCAAAGCCTTATCTCAACTGTGTTTGGGTTGGTTACATTAATTTTGTTTCACCATTCCAGTTCGAATAATTTTCAGTTTTACAATAGGAGCAAAAGTCCCATCATAATCAATATCTATTCTCGTGATTATATCCTTTGGCAACCAGTTGATTCTTAAAAACATAAATGATGGGGAATCACAGAAAGTTTGACAAAATTGCATTATCTTATATTTCAATTATATAACTACACAGAATTTTCCTAATAGGTTTTAACTTAAGTTTTCTTGCATTCTTAAAACGTACTTGTGCAGTGTTATAGTAACCTTTGATTTTACAGTTTGTAGTTGTGCTGATTTAAGCAAGAAAAGTCTTGAGTGGGCTGAGACTCAAACCCTCTTTGAGTTTGAGCCCTCTTTCAAGATTTAAGACCTTGGTTTGCTATCTGAAAACAATAAAAGCAACATGAAAGGCATATATCTATGGCTTTAGTTAGTCTTTGTTGCCTTGAAAAAGATATTTTTGTGTTCTACAGGTCTGAAATCAAGTTCTAATCCAGGGAATTTTGGTTTTTTTTTTTTTTTTTTCAACATTTACAGGCAGCAAAGGAAGCAAGATTTGACAAGGAAGCAGTGATAAAATTCTTTCGTTTGGTCCGTCTTTCTTTTGTTGTTGCCCAATTGCTATTGATACTGGTTTTCATAAGAGTTATTGCCTTACTAATTGGACTTGGTCTTTCAGTTGATAAGAAGAAGATATTTTTCAGACGAACTACCTGCATCAAATTCTTGGTCTCCAGCACCTATCCAGAAGTCCATCCACCTTTCAGCTGAGAACTTAAGAGGCGATAATTCAAGCGATGATGACCAGAACCACAAGAGGTTGAGGTATGCTCTATATGATGATTGATTATGTTTCAACTAGACGTGTACATGGGCCAGGCTAACGTATATCTAGGCTCAGCCCAACTTTAGAAAAAGGGCCCACATCCAGCCCAAGCCCGTCACAGGCAGTAAGTGCCTGGCTCGAGCCCAGCCAGTCAAAACATGTCAGGCCCAAGCCTGCCCACTTAGTCAATTGGGAAAATCAGTCACAAAACTACAAGCAATACTTATCCGGGCATGGCTAGGCTGCTCTTTGTGCTTTGTATCAATATGCAAGCCCATCTTAAATATTAAACAGGTCCAAAATGTAAATCCGGGTTCGGCTAGAGTACTAAAACTTAAGGCTTGAACCTAGCCCAAAGCAGGCTGGCCCGGCTCATGAGCACCCTTTGCTTTAGTTCTAACAGCACATTTTGTTACTGTTCAGCTGGGAAATCTAAGTGGTTTTTTAACATAAGTTGTACTATTATCTTATGAACGATAATGATGCCTCCTGATGAAAAAGGGGGGGATAATGATGCTTCGCCAAAAAAAGAAGAATTTGCCACTAAGTAGGTACATCTCCATTCAAGAAGAGGAAAGCTGATAACAGAAGAGATCCACAGAGGAAAAACATCTCCTATGTAAGAATAATTCTTGTTCAGATTTGGGAGGTCCATCTACTGTCTCTTTACATGAAGTGGATAATCTAATGACCTCTCCAATGCCTTGATCTCATTGACAACAAATTGAGACTTCCATGGTGCCTTCGCTCCCTGAGTGCCCGAGATATAGCTTGTTCTAAATCACATTCCGCAAGTAATTGACCAGAAAAAGAATTTCACTATTTCAGATGAGTCTTTGATCCACTATAGTGACCAAATCTGGGCTCCAGTGGAATCATCCATATTATCTGGGGCCAGAGAAAACACGATCACCCGACTAACTGAAGCATGGATAGGGTATTTCCCAAAAGGGGGTATTTGAGCTTTTTGATTGCTGGAGTAAATGACCACTATAGTTCCTCTTCAACAATTAAAAAGAAGAGGAACTGAAGAAGATGGTGATGATGAAGGGGAGGAAGAAGAACTTACTCCTTTTGGGCGTTTTTTTCTTATTATAGTAGAATGACCATGCGAGTTCCTCTTCAACAACTAATTAGAGAAAGAAGATGTGCTTTCCTTGGCATTCTAAGTTAGCCGTATAAAGACTTCGCTTCTGGCTCCTCTTGAACTTTCTTACCATAGGAATGACTATTTTAGTTCCTATTCAACAACTACATTGTCTGATTGTCATTCATTCATGCCTTTTACTAATCAGCTCCCTGCTTGGAGATCTATCATTTAACCTGTCTTGTGATGCTTTCCATAAAAGTGGGCAGTTTCCAGAAGCATGAATGTAACTAGATGGGTTTAGAATGATAGACCATCAGATTTTTTGGCATATGTACTTTGTCATGCATTTTGGATATGGGCTTCTCTTTATGCTGCATTTGGTATTTTACTACTGGGTCCAAAGAAAGTGATTTTGATCGAAGTGTAGAAGGGTGGAAATCTACTAGGACCAAGTTTTCCCTCATGTGCTTGAATTCATTTTCATAGGGCAAGGGTGGGGATTTATTTTCCTGGGAAAATTGAGATCCACTTTCACAATAAAGCCATGGCTCTATTTTTCTGACCAAGGATGTTTCAGCTCTCCACTTCTGCTCGGAAACCAGTAGGAAAATGTTTCATGTGCCCTTAATATATATTCTGTATGATTCTACATTAATAACATTATAATAGTAACAGTAACAGTAACAATGAAAAGACAGATTGTTCCACAAGCTGACTATGGTGGCAATTATTATTATTGTTCTTGTTGCTATTATTAATTGGATATGATTCTCACTGGGGCTTCTGTTGTGTGCAGTTTAAGCAGCAATGTTTACAAGTATAACACACTGCCTCCACTGCCTGCTCAGCGGAATCTTACTCCACCTCCCACACTCTATCCTCAACAGCCAATGTCCACTGCTGAAAACCACAATCTTCCGAGGTTTACCATGACTGGGTCACTTGATTTTGGAAATACAAAGTCGAAGCGAACTGATATTAATGTCTGATTTGTTGGAAATGTTTGCCAAGAATATGTGAAATTGAGTAGTGATCAAGGGGACAATCGAAAAGGAACTGGGAAGTATATTGTGTTGGCTCTTTTGGCTTGTGATGTCCCTACTCTTCTTCTGGGGTTGTTTCACCAGGTTTTTTTTGTACCTACGGCTTATATTGATTGATTACTGAAACAAAAGAATGATGATTTTTTCATGGTGGTTGAAAATTTGAACAAAAAGAATACATTGTTATATTTGTAGGAAAATTTAGAGAGAGAGAGAGAGAGTTTGTGCGTGGTTAAATGATCATGTTTGCCCGAATAAAATCACTTTTGCTCATTGGTTCAGGCAAGGTCAAATTCAAATAAGGGAACATTTGATATCTTACATATGAGAAAAGAATGACTGGAGAGGTGTAAAAAGTGGAAGGTAATGTATAGAGGAGTATGACCAAAGTTGGAAATCATCAAGTTTTCTCACATGGTAGGATATGTTTCCTCAGGGGAGAGGATAAGAAACTACCTAATCATCAAAAGTGATAAAATTGGATTGTCATCTTTGATGGTAAAGGATTAAAAAAATGTCAAATTTCACATTTTAACCATCTCCTACTTCTCTACTTCCACATGTAAAGGATTAAAAAAATGTCAAAATCCCCCTAAGGTGTCGCCTACGTGCAATTTGCAGAAAGGATATTGCTCAAACAGAAGGGAAGATAAAAAATAAAAGACAAAGATAAATTTGCAATTTTGAAGTGGGGAATAATTTGAAGGCAGGAAATTTTTATTTTATTTATTATTATTATTTTTTTAAATATAGTACCTTCTAATACATTTGATAGAGTTTCGTTGGATAGGGGTGTAACGGTTCAGTTAAATTGGGAAAACCGTTAACCGAACCGTAACCGCGGTTTTCTGTCTTTAAAAACCGTAACCGTATTCACAAAAATCGTGAAAAATCGTAACTGCGGTTGACCGTATTAAACGGTTCGGTTACGGTTAATAACCGTGGAATGTCTTTCTCACATAAGGGGATAAATGTGAATGATTGAAGGTAAAATGACACATAATGAGCAATTAAATAAGGTAAGAAATATTTCATTCAACTCCCTTATTTTTTCTTTTATTTGTAAACGATCGGTTAACCGCATACGGTTAACCGAACCGTATGATACAGTTCGGTTCGGTTAATAACCGTGAATTATTACGGAAAACCGTAACCGAACCGAACCTTGCGGTTTTTTCATTTCATTAACCGTAACCATAACCGAACCGTGAAATACGGTTATTAACCGCGGTTCGGTTCGGTTAGACGGTTTTTCGATTTTTTTTTACACCCCTATCGTTGGATATCAACAAACTACATTTCATTTGTTGGTGCCTTGGTGGGACTTTGATGCTCAAACAAGAAATGACCATATGCATCATATGTTGAGTGAGGAAAAATGAGGGAAAAAAAAAACCAGTAGGTCGCCTGGATGTATGTACAAAAATAAAAAAAAAAAGTCAGAAAACATTTCGCAGCATAAAATTGACTAGAGACTTTTAGCGGTCATTTGGAAGTGGAATTATAAGTATGAGAACCCTTTGATGGTAGTGTTTTCACTTTTTTACATTCACATTAAAACTGGGCAATAGGTTTCAACCAGTAGGCCCGCCAAACCAACTTGAGCACGGTCTCCAATAGGACTCCAGAACGAGGGTGGTTTGGGACTTTCAATCCCTACCATCCCATCAAAGCAGGACCACGTAATTAAAGGCAGGGACTGGAGATCCCACACTCAAAGCCATGTAAGAATTAAATCTGCTGAAGAGAAAAGACAATATAAAATCATCGACCAAAAATTGACATTCATGAAAACACCAATGGAAATTCAGCATCATCTCTGTCTGAGCCTTATTCATTCAAACTGGCGTGGGGGCTAAAAGAGTTCTAGAATAACAACTGAATTAATTATTGAGGGACTGCAATAACAAACATAATCTTGACATTAAATTAACAGCTAAAGAACCACCACAGCATCTTAATGTGTGATGCAGATGAATAGAGTGTCTGTACAGTTTTACAATGTGAATGCATGATATTACTGGCCAGTTGGAGTTTGAATTTCACTCGGATCAATCACAAAACCGAGTACAGGAGCTCTCCTGCCAAAGAGAGTTGTCTGTGATGCTGCTGAAGAAGCAGACCTCGTGGAGACACTTAGGGGTATTGGTATTTCAGATGAGTTACCAGAAATGCAGAGTGTACCAGTGTCATCCTGATCCCAATATACTTCAACCATAAGACCTCTAGGATTCTCTGGGGACTCAGATCCCGGAATCCCGATAAACCTTGCCCCTCGGGGTATCTGCATTGCAACATTCCAACGGGTGAATTCAACATCATATGTAATTCTTTTTTCTTCTTTCTTTTTTTTAATCTAGTTACGTTAATCTTTATATTGTATTAATCAATACATCTTCCATCACATCACTCCAGGGGATCCCACCCATGTGAAACTCACATGAAGAAGCTGCAAGCTGCTCATAGGCAATCAATCACCATGAGAATGAGTCTTGAAGTCATTAAAATGAGTTCTGTTTTAAAAAAAATTACTTTTTCATTTTTTTTTTGTTTTTGTTTTTATGAAGCCCACTTATCACGAAGAATCCAAAACCTTCAATCAAACCCCTGCCATGAACTGGAAATTCTCAAATGTCACATCGATCAGAGAGCTTGTTAACAGACATAGGGGCATAATATTCAAAAAAAAAAAAAAAAACAGACGGGCATGGCAGACCTAAATATATGATATTGGGGTCAGGCACCCCTGCCACCGAAATCTACAAGAAAATCATGGGTCCGCCACCAAAACCCATGTGAAAATCCAGGGTTTGGCCCCAAAACCCAACTATCTGTTTGGGTCCACCCCCCTCAAACGAAAATTCCAGGTCTGCTGCTAATAGGGGTATTAGGACTTAGGAGCAATGCCGACACCAGCTTCCTAATCAAAAGACTGAAACTGTTAGTAATCCTGGTCTTTAGCAATATCTATTTGGGTCCTGGGAAACTTGCATACTCAAGTAGAACATGTGAAGGCAGCCTAAAATCAACGGTTAAGGCTAAGACGATAATTATGTGGACATTCAGTGTATGCATGGTCCATATTGTCATCATCTAGATGAAATCTATCGCATCTTATGGTATCTGAAATCAACACTAGTAAAACAATTGTATGCAATAATCATAACTATACGATGGAAAACAAGTACTATGATGCTGATTAGATAGGATTTTAAATGACAGGCAAACTAAAAGTATATATTATACATCAGTTGGAGGGAAGCAATCACATGGAATATAGCCAAAATGAAACCCTATGTGAATGGTAACTGAAGAAGAATGTTGTGGGTCATGGCACTCGCCTTCTGTGAATTGTTGTTCCCTCAGTTCTCTAATTCAGGAAGTGAAGTTCATGTCCAAGAAGCTTCATGGTGATAATCAAGGTGGAATAGATTGCTTCCAATCTCGTGTTCATGAACTGCCTAAACATATGGAAGTCGATGGCCACTTCGTCCATGAGAAAGTCACTTCCAAGATTCTGGCCACCCCATTCTGATCATTCAAAAAATCAGCTGGTATATTCTAACAAAAGCCTCAACCTGAGTCAGCCTGGAAAACGCATTAGGCGATCTTGGCATGTGGATCTCTCTCTCTCTCTCTCTCTCTCTCTCTCTCTCTCTCTCTCTCTCTCTCTCTCTCTCTCTCTCTCTCTCTCTCTCTCTCTCAAACACACACACAGAGGAATGGCCCTAATGTTAGGACCACGTTACAGATGACTAAATCACGCCTACAACTTTATCACTATGATTCCTCAAATGCACTGAGTTCCCGCTAGTACCAAAACTAAACACATTAAGGTTCACATTTCTGACTCACTTTTGAGTTGTATGATCAACAAATAAGGGAAATTATTGCAGCCTCACCTAGAGTTTCGCCTCAAAATTTCCACCTTCAACTTACTAACGGGTGCCATGTAGAAGCATTTTAAACCAAAACACTATGCATTTTTCTCTTTATTAAAATTTTAAGGTATTAATAAGCAGAAAAGAGAAATGTACAATGAAACAAGAACTGGACAAGGTCAGGCATCCAACGCATTCTTTATATTGTAGAATAGATGCAGGAAATGACCTCACCTGAACCAAAGCCCCAGAATCCAATGTCAGAGGTACCAAGCTCGCTTCAGCAGAAGCTTCTTCTAGCTCTGCCCTCTGTGCAATATTTAGAAACACTTCTTCTAGAGTTGTTAGTCCAAGTTGGATATCAAAGATCCCAAGCTCTCTTTCTCTATCTTGAAGCTCAGCAAAAAATTTCTGCAACAGATCATGATGGTAAAGACAGTTCAAAACATGGATGCTGGAGAGTTCGGTAAAAAAATTCTGCAACAGATCATGACGGTAAAAACAGTGCAAAACGTGGAACTTTTTTTTTTTGTGTGTGTGTGTGTGTGGTGGTGGGGGGGTAAGGATGCACATATGCATAGACACATAGAATGATGGCATATTAGAAAATGTAAGCATTATAAGTATAAACAAAATAAAAATAAAAGAAAGGTATTTACAGTTAGTAGCCCCTCTTTTTCATGAGGGATGACAAAAGTCATGAAAGCCTTGTTCTCCTCTTTAGGTACCACATCCAGATACTGTCAGATACATCTCGTAGTCAGATAATACTCTTTTTGAGAAATAACATAAATAACAAATACTTGGATGCGAAAGTGAAATTAAGAAATTTGTTCAGCATACATCCTTGAACAGTTGCTTCACTGGCTCATGTGGAACTTCAGGAGTAACTGTATTACCGTCAACGTTGGGAGTTTGGGGAGGAGCGCTTCCAATGAAACTCACGTTAGTGATATAGCCAGTCCCAAACCGTGACTTCAACCGAATTGAAGTTCCTATGCAGCGGAGCCTTCCCTTTGCCATGATCGCAATTCGATCACTAAGAATGTCAGCTTCTTCCATTGAATGAGTTGTCAAGACAATAGATCTTCCTTTCTTTGCATCCTCTATGATGTCCCATACATGCCTTCGAGTAATTGGATCCATACCGGTAGTCTGCAGGCCAAACAAGAATTCCCTCTGTAAGAAGCATCTGAAACAGCCAACAGGGGCAAGTATAAACTAAAATGATCTAAGAATTATACTTGTAACGGTAGGCCAATTTTATAAGGAGGCAAGGCGTTACTGCATGGGCTTGCATTGCATGGCCACATGAAATCATGCAACTAAGGCCATCTGATATACAACTATCACCTGTTTGAGGTGATTGAATCTATAAAGTCTCTCATTCACCACATCCCAATTAAAATTAGAAAGGAAAAGTGCAAAATGAGTAGCTACTTTGCTCTTGCATGGCACGGGCTTGAACTACACCAATGAGTGCCATCTGGTAAGGTTGGATACCACCATGTTGAAAAAAAAATATCAACCATCATGGGGGCAGAGAGAGGTTTCACTTAAATGTATGAAGTTGGCTCCATTGGACTTCAGCTTTCCCATATTACATCTATGCATCTTCATGGATGCACATGACATGATTGGCATCTATGAGTCCAATTACATACATAATGCAATACTATATGTCAGGTTCAAAACATACTTCCGCAGTTGTGTTTCCCATCTACCATTTCTTGAATTCCCAGCTCATGTCTATGATTAGATTCTATAATTTAATGGCAACATTTATGGTTTACAGATAAATCCCACAAACAGAACTTTATAGTCACCACGAGCTATGATGCTAGGTACAACCTAAGTATGGATTTTTTACACTAGAATGTGAGGAATCGAATGGGATACAAGGAAACAAATAAGTTGCCAATTTATGTAAGTATAGAAGCATCATACTTGAAAAATCAAACAATGACCAATCAACTGCTATTTACAAAAAGAGAGAAACTACACAGAAGTTTAGGCAAAAGAATATATATTCATCAAAAAAGAACATTGCAGTATCTGCATACCGGCTCATCCAAGATGACCAATTTCGGATCCCCTATAAGGGCTATTGCAACACTAAGCCGACGTTTCATCCCTCCACTATAGCTCCCTGCTCTAATTTTGGCTTGATCTGTTAGTTTTACCTCGGCTAATGATTTTTCGGCCACCTGCATTCCAGGGAAGAGTGTAATTTGTTGTAAATTGCAAGGATCATGATGAGTCGAACAATGATTTTAGCAGATGAAGCACAAACAGAAATAATCATTAGCCTGTCTCAGTTCAATAGTAACTTGGTCCCCCTCGGGATTAATCTATAGTCGAAACCAGTTCAGAGCTGAGATCTCTGTAGCTGTAAAGCATACCTGTTTGACTAAATATGGGGGCAATCCTTTAATATTAGCAAAGAGGTGCAGGTGCTCTTGTCCCGATAAAGCATCCCACAAGATATCAAACTGTGCTTGCAGAGTAAACAAAAAAAAAAAAAAAAGATTAATATATGCTTTCCAAATGAATCATTGATAACTGATAGTATCACACATGCACTTATGTGCAAAATCTTCGAAAGTTACCTGTGGACAAACTCCTATTAGCTTTCGAATGTTTGACATACCAACAGGGCTTCGAATTGAGTGGCCATATATCAATGCTGTTAAATAAAGAACCATATCAGCTTTTTTTTTTAAATGGTCTTTATTGCATCCACACCAAAAGAAATTTCCAGAAGTGAGCACTTTAAAGTAAGTACCTTCCCCTCCAGTCACAGGTGTGATGCCAGTCAAACAGTTAATTACAGTAGTTTTTCCAGCGCCATTGGGTCCAAGGAGACAAAATAGCTGATCTTTGGCAAAATTCACCCAAATTCCCTGAAGATATTAAAAACACAACTAGAAAATATGTTAAAAACAATAAAAGCTCAATAAAAATGACCACTTTCTATCAGTGCTTGACACCAACTGATGATTAAGCTCGAAAGATAAGCTGCATGACAGTTATACCTTAACAGCATGGTAAGGTGAAGACTTCTGACATCTACAGCAACCAATCTTTCTTGTGCCAGGATATGTTTTAGTAAGACCTCGAATCTGGACCGCTACATTTGGATCATGTGCATTTTCAGCCACTTGCTGTTTCACAATTGTTTCCTCTGCAAGGACGTCTTCATCTGCCTGAGTAACGTCGTCTACTGGAGGAACAGAACCTGTGCAACTACATAGACCCCCTTCTGATAAAACAAAGACAATGGGCATTAATACCATAGTTTAAGAAAGAGGTGCTGAGCTAAGTTCCCTCCAACAAAGAAAACTCATGCTTTGTAACAATAAAATTCCAGGAACAAATATACCTTCTCCATTGTTTCCACCTTTCCCCATCCAGTATGAAGGCTTCAAAAAGTAAAATAATGATTTCCTCACACCACTTGAATTTGGAAAAATGTTGTCGAAGTAGATAGCCAAGATAAACCAAACAAAAAATGTTGACAGAAGCCATTTGTAAACACCATCCTGTTATCATCAGATACCATATTTCAAGAGAAAACATCAACAATGACACTAAAACAGTGAGTTCTAAAACTTTCTTAGCATGATATTCTTGAACACAAGTATACTATCCTTTGTCATATTAGTTTTATACAGAGCATTGACATATTAATCAAGTTTCAGTCATCTAGCAACATCCATCCATACTTTGCACTTACAACAGTTAATATACAACTCGAATCAGTTGATGGACACTCTGCCCGCCTACGCCAGCTAATTCCTTCATCTTGAGATGTGGCTGTTGCATCCCCAAGCAACTTAAGAGCTTGGGCCAGAAGATTAGGAGGAAATAAAGACCAGATCACTTGATATGCCTTAGAATAGTCATGACTGTATGGAAATCCAAATGTTGTCACCAACTGCAATGACGAAATGCAATCATTAGTGACTGATTTTTTTTTCAAAATAAATAAATAAATAAAGAGCCTTCATATAAACAAGATGTTGCAGGAAAAACATCAGGGATATATTGCCTGAGTCAGGAAACCAATGATGAAGATGGAAAAACCAACAGTGGTTGCTGATGATGATCTGCTGATGAAAGTCGATATCATGAAGGCAAAACTAATCTGCAAGAGAATGTTTTGGTAAAACACTAAATGCATATCCCAGTTGAATCATACAATTTTTCAGCGTCTAGAACTTTAACAACCCACATTCACACATACAAGAAAGAGTTTAGTGAGGACAACATGAACCACACACACTTACCATATTGAATTGGAACAGGAAGAAGACAAGGAACAAAACCACAAAACTGTTGTGCAGGAAAAAGTCAAACCGAAACATCATTCCAAAGAGAACTGAGAAAAGTGATGCTAAAAGTGCCAGAAAAGTCTCCCATGTAAGCCATGACAACCAATAGGCAGATTCATAAAGGCCCATTATAGACATTGCCTGCAGGTATCCATCATAATAAAGTGTGATCATCAATTCATTACAATAGAAGACAGTGTATAAGCATAATGGATGAAAGGAAGCCATGCTTCTATTTGAAATTGTTCAAGGCAGCATTTGGCCCAAGGCAATTTTAGGAATCAAGAAAGTATAGTTCTTCATGTCTTAATTCTTTTAAGAATATTTGACCAAAAGAGCCCAAAACATTAGAAATTTCTGACCTTTATACCAATTTCTGCCATTAAATGTTACAGCATCCCAAACATGGGGGGGTCTTTTGAATTTTGTGCAATAAAGGTCAAGATTTTACATTTTCACATACTGTAGGGGAGCAAAAACTGCCTTAATTATTAAAATAAAAACTTTTCCTTCAAAAACCAAAGCATCTGAGAAACTAAATACCTGACGAAGTTTAAGTTCTTTCTCAGTTATCAGCGAACTAATTTGAAACACAAAGCCAAACATGGCAATTGCAAGGAAAAATGTAGGTCCTGATGTCCCAACAGCAGAAAAGGTTTCCACAGCAGGGTGTGCAAATTCCTTCAATCCGACTTCCCAGCTGAAATTTGGATCTGTTGGTGCATGGAATTCCAAATAAGCAAATTGATAGTAGAAATTAAGAGAATGAAAAGATATAACCATGTTAAAGATTTGTATTGCTGTTGCTAGTGCAGATACAGAGTCATTCACTTCAGTGGTGCTGACCTAAACCTTTCCCTCCAGTGGCGCCAAAGCCAGATCAATGATTCTAACATTGGATGGGCATCACACAGAAGGCTAAATATGTAAACCAGAAAAATTATTGGAAAATACACATGATTTCTTAGGATATCTGGAAGACATGGGCATCCATGAAGGGTCCACACCAGGAATAATTGAGATTGCCAAAGCATGGGTCCAACCTTGCAGCACTAACCACAGCAAAGAAACTTTCCACTCAAGCGGAGCACTTGTTATACTACCCCCATAAGCACTGGTGCTAAAGTCAATTTATTTCATGGAAGCATACAAAATTTCATTAGCCTATCATACACTGTTGAATTGGAGATCATGCTTGAAGAAGAGAAACCAATATTATTTTTAACTGGATCATATATGCATATACAAAGAGGCTACATACACTCTCACTCAAAAGAATCTTAACTAAAACTTATATCCAATTCACTACAATACCCTTATGAAGTTTTTTTCCCAAAAACAAAAAACTTCAAAAATCAAAATGCCAACATTATTTTAATTAACGAGACCACATACAGTCCACTTAAACCAAAACTGCAACTAAAACTAAATTTATCCTAATTCCTAAAATACCCTTATAAAAAAATTCAGAAAAAAAAAATCTAAAATCAAAATGTACTGGACAGTATAATTTTCCACTTGATCTAGTAGTCCCCCAATCTGGATTGCTTTTTTTTTTTTTTAATAGTTACTTTCATTAGAAAAGCAAGCACTCCAGGAGGAGTACACTGACAAGCTAGAACAACACCCCCAATCTGTATTGCTTTTGACGTTGACAGTGGTTCTCACAGGCATCCACATTGTCAGGGAAGGTAATCCCCAATCTGTATTGCTTTTCACTCTGTTTAATCTCCTTGAGTTCTTTCTAATATCAGATCCTCAAATATCCCTCAGTTACCACCAATAATACAGACTGCCTGATGGATAAGATCTTGTAAATTGATGTTGCACTTAGCCTCTTACATGTGACCCGAGCACAACATCTAGTGCTTCTTAAATATTAGCAGAAACAAAAATGGAAATTACCATTTATATTAAAAAAATATTCATGTTTTCAATAATTAGACCAAAGAACCTCTATAATTGTCCATGTTTTGCATGCTCTAACAAATATTGCACTGCCAAAATAAAGGTGTTAATTAGCTTGACAAACAAGTTTCAATAACAAAGTACCCTAGCAAACTCAAATAAAAGTAATGCAAGGGACTAGATACCTCCAATGAGGGACCTGGCAATCTCACGTTCTGCGGCAACCTGAAGCGGAATTTGAAATTTAAAAGTGGGATCTTCAAAGTGCCCTCTTTTGGATATAGGGGTAGAGTTAGTCTGTATCCCATAACTTATGACAGATGAATTTCTTTCCACAAAATGCAAAGCTCCAGGGCAGCGCATTGGGTCACTTGCAAGCCAAGCATCAACGTCATCTGTTCCTCTAAATGATTTGACCTGCAAGGTTAACAAGATAAATATGAAGTGAATTTATATATCACAACTTCTGATATCAATCATGGAAGAAATATCTCGATAATAAACAACTTGTAACTTTATGGACTTTCAGATAAAGCAACAAATGAGTTCAATGTGCTTACATAGAATGACAAGCATAATGCTGTAAGCCTGTAACCCCTATTAGGGCTGTTGATGAATATTAATATCGATACTTGTAATAAGTAGATTAACCTGTGTGTGAAAGGTGAACAATATACTCTCAGATACCACAATCTCTCAAAAATGAAAATATAAAAAGGTAACACAGTATAGTAGTCTGAAAGAGCTCAACAATCAAGCCACATCTTTTTCAACTACAAAGCTATAGAACTATTCTTTCTTTCAAGAAATTTTGAAAGAGAAAAGGTTTATCTAAAATTAGAATATCTTTATTAGTAGTTATACAAAAGTTACTCAGAAGCTGTGAATTTAAAAGACAAACCTCCATGCTGAAGCTTCCTGATTGTCAGGGATGCAACTTCAATCAAGTAAACAATAAACTTAAGGCTAAAAAGAATGCAAAAAAAAAGGGAGAGAGATAGAGAGAGAGAGAGAGAGAGAGAGACCATAGACAATTAGATGACTTCTTTTATGAGTTTAGGGATTTTTTTTTATCTTTCATAATATAAACTCATTATAATTAAACCAATTCTCCATAAAGTTGCTCCCACAGATGGATAGCCTGCTGATTGCTAGCTTGGTGCCCAGTTTCAAGGATATCCAGTGCTATATTTGCGCATGGGGATCAGCATCAAGCTTCCATCATTTAATTGCTGGAGTTCCTTGCCTCTTCAAAACTTGTTTTAAGCATGTTTTGATTTCTGATTCTTCAGTTTCCCCTGATTCGCTTGGTGGGGGGTTTCCCTTGTTGCTCATAATTGGCCTTGAGCAAACTACTGATCACTCACTCACTTCCCAAAAAAAAAATGCATTTAAAAAAAAAACAAAAAAACAAAAAACTGAAACAACCTAAAAATTGCCAGTTTACTAACTACTGTCCACCAATAATTATTCAAACTATACAAAAATAATAATAAATAAATAAGTAAATGAATATAACATAGCTTCTGGAGACTCAATCACCAAGAAACTCATTTCCTCCAAAAGTACCTACATCAATCTCAATCTTATAAAATTGAGCAAGTTCAGCATTAATGTCTCCTCCTTATAACTATATTCTAAACCACAATCAGAACTTGTTTGCCCACATAAAACACAATCCCCCCACCCACCAAACAAAACCCAGTCATTGAAAGAAGAAGAAAAAAAAAAAAACAATTCCAAATTCACATCAGCATTCCAATTTCAAATAAAAAAAATGCAAAGAAGAAGGTGATGATGACCTTATTGGATGGAATGGGTCTGCCAGGATTATTAACCATGATACTTGTGACAATCGATCTGATCCTGATGCTCTCGTTTCCGCTCCATACGAAATCAAAGCAGGGTAGTTTCACGAAATACTTGTCCTCACAGCGAGGAATCGGAGGAGATACGATGGGCTCGGGGTTGAAGACGTTATTGTATGAAGTGGTGGTGGAGAAGCGAGCGTCGATGGCCTTCTCGATGATAAATATGAGGAAGATGAAGAAGAGAGAGGAGAAAATCTGGAGAAAAGAGGATCGCTTGTGCCGCCATGAGAGGAGAAAGTTTTTCTTCGACAGAGCTACGAATTGCTGAATGAAGAGAGGGAATCCGTTCTGCAGTCTCATGCCTTCTCTTTCTCTCTCTAGATCTCTTTCTCTTTCTCTTTCTTGTTTGTTGTTGTTGTGTTAGAGAAAGTGGTGTGGTGGAAAGAGAAGAAAATGGTTTTTGGGATGCTTCATGCTTTTGAGGCTGAGGGTTACAGAGGGTTGGAGTTGACAAGGATTCTAGGATGAAGAAATCGGGAAATTTCATTTTACGTATGAAAGTTACGTGAGATCTTTTCATGTTGGCAATTCCTTGGAAAACTCCGTTGTGAGAGGTATTAAATTATGTGGAAAGTTGATTTCATTTGATTTGCATTGTTTTGACTTTTGTTATTGTACGGGGTGATTCGGGGTTCTGGTATTTTTTTGATTGAGAGCAGTTGAGGTTTAAACCTGAATTTGCTCTGACTAGGGGGCCCAATATTCGGCTCAAATCTTGTTCTTTCGGTTTTTTTGGAGAAAGGGTGGGAATGGAATGGAATAGCAAGTTCCCACAAAGAATCCAGTGTGGGGCTTACCTTTCCCAAGTTATAAGATTCTGGATCTTTGATGCAGCTATTACATGCCTGTAACTCTGGTTTAGGTCACACGCATAGACAAGTTGGGCCGATCCGTGAATATCATCCCTTCTGGTGATATATTTATTCTCGAGTTTTAGATCAAAAAGAAGGAGTGCTGCCGTCCAATCATGCACCATGACGAAGACATGAATGGGCATTGACATTGCATGGATATTGATTGATAGTGGTGTTGATCACATTTAGATCATGATGCTCAATTGTATAGTGGGATCCAAACGTCTTATGAATTGGAATTTGGGGATATATCAGTAGAGGTGATGGCATTTATTTTTAACGATCCGGATTATCTTTTAGTCGGCTCTACGATGAGTTGAAACTTTAGGGTAGGTGATTGGATGAGATGACATTCACCTTAGACAGTTCGGATGCTCTCTATATGGAAGTCCATGATGGGTTCCAATTTGTAAGAGTCTCAGCTGAATGCAGGTCAATAAGAAGGATTGGGGAAAGAAGCATGTACTGTTGGCCAATCAAATGTTAACCCTATGGTAAGTGAGTCTTTTACTGCGACTCCATGCAACGATAGATGAGGGTTGGATAAATATCAATGTAAGAAGGTTGGTGTGACAGGGTTTGAATTGGTCGTTATTAACGTTTCTCTAAAAGTTAACCCACTACTTTTAAGGGATTTTTTTATCCCCACTCTCTCTCCACTGCTTTGTTTTTTTCCTGAAACTCTCTCTCTCTCTCCCCAGTGCTTACAACAGCATAGTTGAAGAAGAGTAAAGTTCGGCAACAAACTGGATCAGTTAAAAAGTTCAAAAATCAGTTAGGTGGGCCCCACATTGATGCTTTAAAATCCAAGGTGAAGGTGGGGATGGGATTGAATTGTCTAACATCTATCACAAGTGGGGGTTATTACTAATTTGTAAATCGTCTACTTAAAGGCCTCAAAATTTAATAAAAATTTATATTTATTTAGAAAAAATAAAAAACTGACCCTAAAGAGATAATACAAGCAATACAAGGCTTTGATGAAGATAAGATGCAATCACAAATTGCATGGCGCTTAAATGAATGGTCATGATCAATAGATCCACCAATTTCTACCAACTGACCCCTGCCAAGTCCTTCCAATCTGGCCTCATCTTTGGCAGGTTCTCATGTTTGGAAAAGCTTGGTCTAAAACATGTTGGCCTTTTCATATTTGAGAGGGACTTTTTTTTTTTTTTAAATCTTTTGGGTTTTGCTTGTTTTGGTTTGGAGCTTTTTCCGGCTTCTTTTCATAAAATTTCAGTTACCATTTGAGAAAAAGGAGTTATGCTAAATTCTAGTCAAGATTGTCTGCCAATTGAAAATTAGGCCAACGTTATCCCTCAAATTTTAATATAATGCTCCAAGGTTGGGGAATGAAACAGACCAGGAGGTTGCATTCCTATAGCTCACAGATCTTGAATCCTATTAGAAGTCAACTTTAAGAAAGTATTTCTCTGACTGTGTCTACAGTTTCCCACCAAATCCAAGCACTTTTTTTTTTCTTCTTTTGGCTACAAAGGAGAGATTTCATTAAACCAGACCAGAAGACTACAAAAGATTAAACAAAAAATTAACAGAGCCTTGGCACCTAAGATACACAAAAGATAATCTCAAAAGATATATCAATGCTTCTGGAGATCCCATGCCTTGCATTATCCATTCACTGAGACAGCAGAGCCTGATATGCTGGTCCACAGCAATTGGGTTCTACTCTGCATTTCCTGAACAAAGATAGGATAAATGTGCACTGGAAGAGTCTCAGACTCAGTGAGTGATAGAACCTGTGGAGGCTTGAGCCTTGCTAGGAAATCTGCAGTTTTGTTACTAATTACCATCCCTTCTACAGAAACAAACTTTCTAGTATTGTATGCTTTTACACCACTGGTGCTACCTTCACTTCTAAGTAAAGTCAGATGCTTATTCCTGACCTAGGGAGTGTGACATGTGGCATGTGGTCAAGCCCACAAATATAAAAATTTTGGTCAATTGCTGATTATCATACTATATAGGAAAATTAGCTTAAGCCATGACACAACATGCTATATGTCATGCAATGCAACTAGGTTAAGGTTTAACACCTGGCTCCCTATTCCAACTTTTTAATTCTTGTTCAGATGGAAGACACTATTGTGGCAAATTCATGGCTATTTCCCCTAAAATTAAACAGTCAACCATCTTGAAATAAATTATAAACAAGTAACCATGTTTAGGGCTTCATCAAATGTCTAATACCAAGTATTTTGCTCCAAATTTCTAAACCTTGGACCCATAATGAGGATGAGAAGTGGCCAGAATATGCATGAGTTCATTGATGGCCAGTTTGTTTGCGTAAAATATCTAAGAATATATGGTCAAATTAGCTCTACCAAAGGATTATTAACAATGCGAGGGATGAAAGGCGTAAGGTAGTCATGTAGGTGGGACATTGACTTTCCTATGATTTGAATTACTATGGTGATGGCTACTTATTTCTCATCTTCCCATATTCAATTTCTATTAAAGGAGACGTTATTTGATGGACATTTTTGGGATATTCACCTTTGATTCGCCATTAAATTCAATTGCATGAAACAAATAGGCCAAAAAATGTGTGGTGAGAAAGATCTCTACAAGCATTGGTTGAGAATCTATTTTGGAATCTCTACGATGTTTTTCGAGGTACTGCCATGGCATTCTTATTGTGGAGTGTGATTCTTCTTATGCAGTTAGTTGGGTTTCGAAATGGAATCCTTATCCATGGAAGATCCAATTCCTCTTCAATAAAACCCGGGTATTATCCACTACCATTAATGTTAGCTTTCACTACAAGAGTAGGTCAGCAAACATGATGGCGGATGCTTTAGCCAAACAAGGTGTTAAGAGAGTTTTCCCTTGGAAGGGTTTTATTATGTAATTGTAGTGTGAGGGGGTAAAATATTCTTGTACCTTTGTGTTTCCTTCGCTCTTTCTTCTTCTTTTCTTGTATCCTCTCTTTGTAATCTCCTCTTTCAATGAAAGTTATTGGTACCGATAAAAAAAAAATCAAAAGTAAAGAAACTTTTCACACCCTTCTTAGTATTCAAAATTCAAAAACTGGAACCAAAGTGGAACATGGTTGGATTAAGATCCAACATCTCAATTACATGGTTGGATTAATAAATGAAAATGTCCCTTCATCAAATTTCTGTTCATTTAAGAATAGGCTAGGGAATTTTGACGTTGAGCAGTATGCTTGGAAACACCAATTTGTGTTGGTGCAACGACCTGCAGCAGTTCACAGGACCAACTAGTCATTTAGAGTTGGCAGTAAAATCCCCACAATGAACTAGAAGATAAAAAAAATAAAAATAAAAATAAACATACAATTGAAGGAAAGCAGAGATACAGGCATGCCGAAGGTCAATACAGTTCCACAACAAATTCTACAGTCAATAAAACAAATTCCAGTTAGAAGATTTAGCCAGTTGCCTATTGAAATGTAGTTTTTGGATAGTTGCGAGATTTTGGTGGGTTAATCTATTATTGTAATACAGGTTTTATTCTCACAGGTTTTCAATCTACCCAAACATGCAATTTGCTGGATATTATCCAACCGTGCCATTTAGATGATCAGAAAAGATCTTCCCTTTTTACATGTTGTTATACACATGAATTATTTCAACTTCAGGTTCCACACCTGTAAATTCGAGCTCCAAATCTGACCACAATGATCCTCTAGTTAGATTTTGATCTCACTACTTTTCTAATACAACTTCCAAGATCTCCCTTTCCTAAAAATAAATTTCTCACTTTCCAGAAAACTTTAGATAAGAAAACTTTTTTATCAGCTTCGAGTGTCATGACATTGGGTTCAAATTTAATTTTGTTATCCCTGTGGAATGCAGGCAGTGAATCCAACAACTAATAGCTGATCAGAGAGTTGGAGTCTTGATTTAAAAGTACCTATATAATCTCCATAAGGACCACAACCAGCCATGGGTTTTGAATCAGGACAGAACAGTGGGGCTACGTTGCATGTACTTAGGAACAACATGGGCATAAATTAGTCTCCAATATGGCATTTGGAAATCCTATCCACATAGGTTTGGGATTGATTCCAATCAAGCCGAGATATATGCATGCTTTTGTGGTTTCATCTTGACATGGGGGATGCCAAGGGACTTCATTGATGTGGTGTCACTCATGGACCCTGATATGCTTACTAGTGATGCCACAGTTGCCAATTCATCAGTGCTGATAGTTGCATGTTTTTTTTTCCTTTAGACGCCTAGAAAGCTTAAACATGGACCCATTTACCTCTGAACTTGATATGCAATAAGATTCCATGGGACTCCATCAAACATTTAAATTCAGCTGGTGGAATAAAAATTATTTCTAAGTGTTTTCAAGCGAATATGTGAACTATAAGTGAAACAGACAATACCGAAGATTAAGTGCTACAATTTCAAGCAACTATGAGATTGGGAGCTCAACCCAGTGAATGGTCAGGATTTGGTCCTATACTGATTTGTGGTAGCAAATAAGCTATCACCACCATTAAGCATTGGATTGGCGCAAGGATCTGCCTGGCACCTTCTTCAAGCCAACACAATCACTCAAGGGTTCCACTCAAAAAGAAAAGAGAATCTGAAATATTATTGAAGTGATTTTGAAAGATACATGAGAGGTCCTTAAATAGGCCTCTTTAGAATCCAAAGAGAGTATCTTCTTATTGCACTAGATTTCCTTTCCTAATAATCAAACCTTCATTGAACCTGAACTGTAACAAAATAGGAAAAATAAATTGAAGGGGGGATGGTAAAGGAGTTAATTGTCCTAATAGAGATATCAAGGACAAATGATTTATTGCTTTATTGGTCCTGTTGACTTTGCACACACCTGGCCTGCGCCTGTTACGCCAGCCGTAGGCTGGGGCTTGGGCCCAATGAACCTTGATCTAGCCCATGAGACTTGGTCCACTTGGTTCAGGCCAAGCCTACATGATCAGTTGGCTTAGTTTTATTTTGGTGTTGTGTATGCAGCGGTGAGTCAAATCATGCAGATACATTAGCAACTTGAGAAGGGTTAAAATAGTCCAAAAGACAACTAGTTGGGAAATGGGGGAAGACTTGGCTTGGGTGAGAGGAAGTGTAAAGTTGTTATTTCTGAGTAAACAAAAACCCTAATCTACTCAATTGCTTCCAGATTCTCAGAATTTTCTAATTAAAAACAGAAAAAAAAAAAAAAAAAAAAACTGTAGAAATATTATGTATTGAATCAAATTTATCATAATGCATCATGGTCATATTGTTGGTGAGTAAGGGCAGATGCGATCATATAATATGTTAAAAATGAATTATTTAATGTTGTTAAAAATGATTTTTCAAATAACGAAAGTAATACAAATGAATAATAACAGGAACACAGACAACAATAATGATTAGTGCCAACATTCGCTGACAGTAAATATCAAGTAAACAAATCCTTCCAGATGCTGCATGATCATTGCCCCATATCATTCCATTAAAATGTCTGTCAAACTCAATGTGTTAGACCACAAATCCTACCCTTAACCTTTCAATAGAGAGAGAATCAATTGTTGATGCAAAAAACAGAGCCCGGCGGCTGCCTTACAAATCCATCAGTCTTCAATTTCAGAGTCAAGAACAGGAAGAATATTTAAAGCTGCAGAGCCAAGATAAATGCCCCTCACTATTCCTCCATATTCCTGTTTGATTCTGTAGCAGAAGAGTAAAACAGTATCCCAGAGTGCTGCTCTTCCCTGTAAGAGTCACCAATTTCCTTGTCAAAGCGAAGCAACAAAAATAGAAACTGCAGAACCCATCCAGAGGATATTTATGTATGTATGTGCAATAAAACAAATTCCAAAGAAGTGACCTTGAATAGAGATGATGTAACAACATTAATATTCCAAAGCATTACTAACTAAAGGGTAGGAAGGGACAGTTCCATCTGATAAAATGGTTTAGCTCATTGATGTTTTCACCTCTCAAATGAGTTGAAATTTCCAACAAAAAATCATACTTAACATGTACCATGGTATGAACTTGAGCCCAGAGTTCTCTAACTAGAACGAAAATTGAACACACTGGGAAAAAATAAAATGTTTTATAGAACGAGAGGAATAGTCGAGTGCATGCAGATTTCAAAAGCAGTATGTTTGAAAACAAAGTTCAAGAACCCGAATAACTTGATTTGAAAGTATGTGAGGTCAAATTGAATCAAATACTGCTAAGTCTTTACAAAGACCAAAAGGCTCAGCTCTGCAATTAATATATAAATATGTGTGTATGTATAAGCACAAAAATATATAATGTCATGACATTTAATGTTTACATAAATTACTATGTATTCCATGAGCATTCAATTGGAAAAGAATGTAGAAAAGATAGATGAAGCCATCCTTTCTACAGTAATGCCAATAAAACCATCATCTATGGTTCCTTTTCTTTCTTTTCCCTACAGCCATTGCCATGAAACCATCAAGAAAATCTTCATATGTACCAGAACACCAGCAATATTACAAAATCTTATGAACCCAACAATTTCATAAAGCAACAAAACCATGGAATCGACCAGAAAATCAAGACAGAAATATATATGCTCAATGGGTTGAAAAACAGGTATTGGAGGAGTGAATGATGAGGATGGCTCTGTGAGATCCTGACAACGAAATACTTCTTTAATCTTATTCATGTTCCGAGTAACAAGGATAAAATTGGGATTTCCATAGGAGAAAATCAACAAGTAGCTCCAAAAATAAATAAATAAATAAATGTTGTTAGAAATGGTTTGATCATCAATATACATATGAAAACCCACCCTTAAGTGAAGAATTAAAGTGTTGCAGGTACGAGGAACTAGTGTAGGAGAAGTATAATAAAGACAGAATAAAGTAGGCAGAAGTGACATGTTAAATTGTGGGGTAAAATAACACATGGATGAGACTCGACGAGGATGATGATTTATGAAGGCTTGGTTTGCAGTATGGACCATTATATACAGCTTGAACCAACTCAAATACTAAAATGCCGAAGTCAATTGTAAAAATCATCACAACATCTTTAAAGATAAATAGCTATGCAAGTAATAAGCAAAGAATTCTCAGGACAAATCAGCTGAGGTAAGTCAAACCATCCAAATCAAACACTGCATACCTGAAGAGAAAACTGTAACTTCTTATCCCAGTACAAGGCAAAAATTGGGGGACTTTGCTTTCCAACAACAAGCACACTTGCTCCCGGATGAATAACAGATGGAACACTAGATACAACAGCCAGATACTGCTCAGAAAACCTTTCTTTTGGAGGAAGAAATCCCAAAAATAAGGGATTCTTTCCAGACTGAGCAGTGGCATAAGATGAAGGATCCACATGCAACATCCATTTGGGGTGCTCCAAGAAAGCGCAGAATAGATAGAGCAACAGGTGAGAGTCAGTGGGAAGCTCAAGAGTCCACTTTTTATTCACTTTGTCATAAACCTCGCCATTCCCCAGGTACTCATAATTCTTCAAGCAGGTCCCTTCTGCAAGCTCTGCAAAAACGTATAGCTGGTGGTTATATATTGAATGCTTCCATGCCCCAAATTCATTTCTTTTTTTCTTAGAAACCACCATGAGTTTTTTTTCTAATATTGTATGTTTATACTTTGATCTGCTTTATAGAGACCCTTACACCAAAGAAAGAAAAAGGAAAGGAAAAGGCTACCTCTAACCCTTTGGACAGTGTAATCCGCCCGAACACTGCTTTGAGGTAGAAGACCTTTAACCCAATCTCCTTTCATAAGTGCTTGAAGCCTCTGGTGTTCAGTGATGGCATCTATACATTCCTGAATAAGAGGGATCCAAGGATTTTGCTGATGTTGAAGACCAGATGATGACGACTGTGCTGCAAGAGGGAAGAAGCACAAAACATGATAAGTGTAAACAGACAACCAAGAATGTCACCATGAAAATAAAATATCAGACTCACATAATCAGACTGATACTTATTTAAACAATTGCTAGCAATTGGATTATGCCCCTGCCCTATCCCACCAATAGAGAAGCGCAATTTAAGAAAAAGTGGAATTAGCCAAAACTTGAAAAAAATAAATTTGTCCATCAATGGCTGATTTGGGAGAATGAGTAATGCAAAATGTAGCCTCAACATAAAGGAAAAGAAGATGACTTTCAAACTTCATTTCAAGCCATTGTCAAGAAATAGTCATAAGCTGGTTCGCCCAGTTAGGATGAGACAGATCTTTAAGAAACACAGGTCGAAAGAGAGATAACAAATCAATAAAGAATAACATGTGTGCACTACCATCACGAGCTTGAACAAGAGCTGCTCGCAGCTGATATAGAAGCCCATCTTCGTCCAACATGAATGACGGATTCCATTCTTTTGCTCCATCAACAGGTGAGAGACTGGCAGATGCTCCAGTTTTCAGTGAATCACTTCCAACTTTACTGATATTTATAGAAATACCAATTTTTGCAGCTGCTTGCATAACCTGAAAATATCACGCGGGGAAAATTGGAAGCTGCTTTGAACATTATATAAGAAACACAAACAGTACTCCTAAATAGATATCAAACCTGAATATGACTAGTTTCAATCTTCTCAACAAGTGGATTTAGCAGAACAGAAGAAAACCATTGTCTGAGACGGTCTCGCCACTGCTCAATATCTGGGTAGATGCCCAGAGTCTCAAATACTTCAATCATATGTTCCATTGACATTGGTAGAGGTAGGTCGCCCTCTCCCTTCTTAGGTGGTGCAATGTACTTTTGTGAACCAGGGGACATCCTCACAGGCATGAGCGGTGTACTTCTTGCAGTTCCAGAAGTAGTTGTAGAACTGGCAATTGTACTAGGACTGGCTGTTCTCAAACCATGAAGTGTGGGCGGAGGGGTCATATGACTTTGGGTAGGGCTTGCTGCTTTCACCACCGATTCCATGATCTTCTCATCTACATCCGCCAAGAACTGTTCAAGCATTTCCTCTGTCTCGATTTTTTTTGCGGTCAGAGGTCGCTGCTTCGACCATGGAGAAGACGTTTTCCTATCAGACGACGGCACATGTGAGGATGGCGAGACGAGGAAGAGAGATGGAGAGCCAGGGGATACAGATTGTGCGTAAGGTGCCACCCTCATCCCAGTGCTGGAATTGTGTTTGTCGGATCCAATTTGCGGTGAGCGGTGGGAACTAGATGACGAATGATGTAGTGGAACGAGCACATCCGAAGGAGATAATGGGTTATGGGACATAGACTTGGGAGGCTTTTTTGTTGGTTCAGAGTCTGATTTTGGCTTCAATCCTAAAAGCTCAAGTTGACGCGTAGTTAGATTTTGCTCCTCTCTTTTAGTTGCAAGTGGCTTGGATACACCAGCCCCCTTTCTTGCTCTATGCAACAACAGTACTCGAAAGAGAGCAATCAGAGTCCCCAGGAATACGAAACTAACCGCTGTCAGCAAAGTCTTAGCTAGAAAACCTGAAACTTTCACAGTAATAAGTTACATAGATGTAGATAAATAAATATATATATATATATATAGAGAGAGAGAGAGAGAATAAAAAGTGTGAGTAGCTCACGGGCTGTGGTTTTTGAAATTTGCATGGCTCTTAAGTCATCGATGATTCCATCTTCACTGATTGCCAAGACTCTCAAGTTAGTAGTAGAAGCTATAATAAAACCATACACTAAGCAAACTTTTTCTTAAATGGGTTGTTTGGATAGTTGGAAATCTCAAGTAGAAACTGAAATTTCATGAAACTGATTCAAATTGAGTTTGAAAGATCATCTATTTGTAACAGAATAGCATATCCAGGAGACAAACAAACCAGAAAAACGATTTTTTTTCTTATTGTATAAGTTAAGTAGTTTAAATCACACCAGCCAGATTATTTCCTTTTTGTTTTAGGACAACTGAGAAGACCATCAAGACAAAAGCCTGTGGAACAAAGACACTCCAAGAAAAAGAAATCTCAGATTGTTTGTTGTAAAATAAAAAGAAGAGATCCCCTAAGCCATATGCAAGCAACAATGGATATGGATAACATGAAAAGCGGGGTTTTCATGGATGATGCAGAAAACTAAATTTCGCCTTGAGATCCAGCATCCAACCCTAGGTTTTCAGTCACTACTAATGACTACAATATTATTGTTGTTATTTAAGACATGAAAACGGAGAAACCCTAGGTTTTTGGAGGGAGATAGGTAGGTGATGAAGAACGGACCCGTAGAAGATGGAGAGGAGAGTTGCGAGGGAAGCGGCAGAGACAGAGAAGACGTAGAGGAAGGTGGATTTGGTGGGCCGTTGGCTGATTGCGGTGAGTGCTGCAGAGAAGGCAGGGTTCTGGTAGACGGAGAACTTGGCTTTCGATTGGGGACTACTCCCCTTGGCTCCTCCTCCTCCTCCTCCTTCCATAGTTGTGCCTATGCAGCTGCTGCTTTGGCTTTTGATTTTTTTAGTGCAGTTGCATAAAGCCCGCCCGTGCTATATATAGTAGACCTCTCCCTGCATAAACATATAGATGTTTGAAATATTCCTGATCGAACTCAGGTTTCAATTGTTTGTTGTTTGTAGTTTGTATTTGTACACCCCCATGGGCCTCGGCTGGTTAAGGAAGTCTAACTATCCCAATCCTAAATTAAGTCTAAAAATATTTATTATTATTTTGTTAGGGATGATAAACTGGCCACGTGGACTGTCTAAACATATTCACGGGATTAACCTGTGGGCCCTTTTCTTTTTTCTAAAATTTAGGAAATTCCTATACGGAAAATTTTTTAATTCCCAAACACAATGAAATTCCTAATTACTGCTTTGTACTTGGACATCCAAAATTTCCACCAAAAGAAAAAGGATATGGAATTCCAGAATTCTCAAATGAAATGCTTATGAATATACATAGCATTTACAAATGCCTGGAGATAAAGTGGGGTATATGTGATAGGACCACTACGTACTCAAAATAATTCTAGACCACTCCCTTCAAATTAAATTTTCCTCTGTGGAAATTCCAACCGTAGTCATGGATGGAATCATAAAATCCTCTTCTTATGGAGGCTTAAATCTACACAATTTGTGGATTACATCATCTCATCTCTTCTATCGTCAAGAGGGCATGCCAGCTAGAGCACCCTCATCACCACCACGCACGAACACACACCCCACCCAATTCTCGGGGTGCCAAAATGATAGTCAAGCCATACCCATTGGTAATCAATCAGGCCCCAGTTTTTCAACTTAGGCCAGAACTTGGCACAAGTGAACGGATAGGCTACATCCAGTCTTACCTACAAACAACAGAATCAACAGCTGCGCTTCTGTCTTGATTCGGCATCGTGTTTAGAAATGTGGGTGTATTGGAGCCTGAACTGGGAAGACAATTGCAGACTAAATTTAGAAGAGCAAACATGGGGAAATAATTGTGTGAATACAACACTGTTAACCAAACTAAGAAACCACTTCCAGAAAATGTTTCTCAAAACATCACCATCCCATAACAGAAATCTTTTCAGGCATCTATAGATCATAACAGCCAAGTAGCACTAAGTCACCCACTGAAATCTTCAACCCAGGATGCAAATCTTGCCAGCACGGACTAAATTCAGCCATGAAATCTCATACAGAGCCAAGTTCATAGGCAGAAACTGAACCTAACTAGCGATTACAAGCATTCCACAGTATAAGTTCATGAAGTTGTTTGCATCAGAGGCAAACTCATGTTGTAAACAGACAAATACAATGTGTATTTCGGAGGCGTAGAATAAGTGGTGTGTATTGTCACCTTCGAAGTCCTTCAAAGCCAATAATAGGAAGCCACGCCAACCTAATCAAACACCAGTCCCAAATAATCAGAAAAATAGAGACAGCTGGATCCTCCAGAGGGACTGTGCATGAAGAAATCCTTTCTTCACAACACTATGAGTCACTGCCCTTGTTTAGGGACCCATCCTTCATCAATCTCATGCTGAGACTGTTAAATCTCCCTCTCGAGTAATGTCGAGAAGCCTTTCTCCAGTCTGTTCCTGTTTTCATCATTGCCACAAATTCATCATAGCTGATTCTTCCATCCTGCATTTGTTAACATCAAGATAATTAGTTCAAATTAACAGGTGAATATTAGATTAAAAAATATAGTCCAGTTTACCTTGTCAGTATCTACTTCTTGGAAAATGTCATTTGCCACATCTACACCATCAGCAGCACCATCTTCCACCAAGGCTTCCCTCAATTCCTCTGGTTCGATATATCCATTGCCATCTTTATCGAAGTATGAGAACGCTTTCCGTAGATGTTCATCATTGGCCATCCTCTGTAAATGAAGGGAAATTGCAATAAATTCTCCAGAGTCCAAAGTTCCTTTACCATTGGTTTCCACCTGTTTCAAGCAACTTCAATTTGTCAGAATCCGTCAGGAAAAGGCTAGATTCTAAGGATTTAAAGTCAATTGCCAACAGAATTATTTAGAACTGAACCATGCACAAATCCGCAGTCCAAATAAATTCAGAAACCTAGCTGAAATCAGAACAGTGACCACTGATTAAGACTAGCCAAGTGAGAAGGAAAGGGTAATATTTTAAATGTACAGATCATTCACATCTTCGTCCTGTCATTGAGTATAGGTTGTTCTGGTTTAACACAAGAATGGCCATTGCCCACTAAAATTTATCTGCCAAATAAGGTACATAGTGCTATGGTAATCTCGTCTCCATGAGAAAGCGACTAAAGAGATCAGCGATTGAGTTTTCCCCTACCTAGGATAACAGTTCCCATAGAAATGTATTGACTCGAGTGTAACAACTCTTATCACCCATGTAGGTGTTCCTCTTACCCCAGTTCAATGAGTAGACTTGGAGTTACACCCAAGTCAGCAAGGTGTGAATGTGCACCCTGTCCAGATCATAGTTGGGCAGCCAGCCGGAAGATTGCAAATTTCTTACTTAAAGCTCAACAAGGGATGCAGCCAATCCAGAAGAACTAAGGTATTATTTACTTGAAAAGGTGAAGAGGAAGAAACGGATAGGTAACTCAAGTAGATCAAATGGGCCTTGGATTCTCCATGGCAAAGAAAATCTCAAGAGGAGACTGGATGGATATAAAGGGCCCATTTGGCATCATTCCTGTGCTAAGTAGATTTCTATTCTAAGAATAGGTAGTGCTGAGAATGGAACTCAGTTGGCAACATTACCTCAAAAATTTTCAAAAGAGAAAAATCAACATAATTATGTTTGACAATGTTTTGAATGTGGAACCCAATCAGTATATAAATTTAAGACCACAATGGGTCCCTTTTTTTGGGAAAAACATTATTTGGGACCCATTTTCATTTACAACAAGTACAAGAGGAATTGAAGAGGCTCTGTACCAATCACCATATAGAGAATGATAAAATTTTAAATTTCATAACCACCAATGATCTAATAAGTATGCTAATGGTCCATCATACATAAGGTGATTGGAGCTATTTAGGGGGCAGCCCTATCATAGATGGGGTATCCCTACTATAGATGGGTCCAATAAAAAATCACCCTAATAAGTCTCCCGTTTAATGAGGACCTAGCCATCACCTTTGTAAATCAAAATCCTAGGAAAGTCGAGGCCTAATCTACATCTCCACCTTATATCCTTCACCCTTCACCTCTTTAATAATACTTTGTTAGAACCCATTTTACCATGAATGCTTAGGTATTCAATTCCAAGCGAACAAATGGACCACTATGAATTCATAGGAATTCAATTCCATGCAAACAAATAGGTGATAGAGGAAACTATCAAATCCTCGGAAAGTCATTGCCTAATCTACATCTCCATCTCCATCTTATATCCTTTAGTTTCAACATTCACCTCTTTAATAATCATTTGTTATATCCTTCAGTTTCACCCGTCACCTCTTTAATAATCATTTGTTGGAACACATTTTTCCTAAGAATTCAATTCCATGCAAACAAACAAGTATATAGAAGAAAATATCAAATCCTTGGAAAGACAGGGCCCAATCTACGTGTCCACCTTATATCCTTCACCTCTTTAATCATCCTTTCTTGGAACCCATTTGACCATGAAATCCTAGGAATTCAATTCCATGTGAACGAACAGGCCTCCATGAATTACGATAAATTCAATTCAATAATGCCAACAAGGTCTTAGAAAGAAAAGGGACAAGAACGGAGGGATGCTCCTCTGTTAGGAACGGTTGTGAATCATTTTGATATTTCCGTGTCAACGAGTTGTTATTTCTTGGAATGTTCCACCTAGAAAGGGTCAATAAAAGTCATCCAAACTTATTCCATTCAACCAGTGGGAAATGGGAATACAAAACATTCGAAAAAATAAGGGAAAGAAAAAATGATGCCAGCGGGCCCCAAATTTCCAATGATCTTGTCCAACAGCAGAAGCCAATGGAAGATTCAGGTTTAGGGAGTTAGGGTTGGCCACGTTCTCTTGGATGGGATAACATAAACAAGCGAAAGAAGGCCACATTCAGTAAGTAGAATGAACCAGGCGTGTGGCCTAACCATTTCATAGTAGGCCTTTGTATGAGTATGTCTTGAGTTATCCATGTTCATGTTGGTTTTTTCCATACTAAGTTTGAGGGAGGAATGGATGAAGATCAAGGTGAGAGTAAGTTGTGCTACATAATGGGGACCGAGGATGGCAATGAGGGAATAGCCTTAGGATGGCAACAGGTCAGGTTTGGTACTGGTCCTGGTCGAGGCATCAACTCACACTTCCCCTTGCCCCGTACCTAACCGACTCGTAAATGATTTATGATATGTGATACCAAACCCGCCTGACGGGTATGGGTCTAGTCAGATAGCAGTTTATGTTTAATTTTTTATTTTAATATATTAAGATAAGAAATATATATATATGTCCTTCACCAAGGAAATGAAACTAAAAACTAACAACCCTTACTTTTTAAGGTGTCCAATATCAACTATGCTAAGAGCCTAAGAGATAATTTTGTATTATATTCTATTAGCAAATATGTAAGCTGGTCATAGACAAGGCCCTGGAACCCGACTCAAGTCAAAAATTGTAAACCCCTACCTGCCCTAACCCAACAAAACCACTACCAAACCCACTCCTAATAAATGTGAGTCCGGGTGGGATACTGGTTTGACCCAACCCCTTGACATTATCAGATTGTGGATGCATAGATTCAACTCATACTTGGGGTTGAAAGAGACGGGTGGACAAAAGGTGAAAAAGGAGTCAGGAGGTTGTGGTCAAGGAGGGCAGTGGCTGCAATGTCACAGTAGGGAAGCAGTGAAGATTAGGAAAGATCGGAAAAACTGAGGAAGGGCATTCACCAAAGGTGCATATCTCAAGTTGTTTCACCAGTTGGAAATTTTTGTCTTCCATGAAATTTACAATGATGTTTCATGACAATGGCATCACATTAGCATTGGCATATTTTTTGTAAAGAGATTACCATAAACATATTTGCAGCCATACTATTATGAACTGACCAACAAATTTTAGTAGGGAAGGCAATGAGTCGGGTTAAACAGGCGCCCCAACCCAACCCGCTCCTATTAGGGGGTTCAGTAGTGACTCCGTCATGTTCTGAGTAGGCTGGGGTTTCCAGACTTTGAGCCGAGTTGAATTCACAGTGGGTTGAGGTTTTGAGTGCACTTGACTTGCCATGCCCTGGTTATATACTTCGCATGTATTTTGTAAATATTGTAGACAACATTACTGTAGCACAACCGATAGCAGGTAATCCATAGGAGTGGCAGGTCATGGGTTCGAGTCCAGCCCTCCACATGATTGAAAATAATTTTTATTTATTATTTTTTAAATTAAAAAAAAATTGTATAAACCCCACTTGTAGCTGTCACAGGTCAGGTTTGGTATTAGAAAAAATAAACCCATCATGGGTCAGGTCGGGATATATTTAAGTTGGGTCATATTAGAGTCAGCCAAACCCAACCCGACCCAATACCATCCCCAACTTTTCTAGGGATGTCTTAGGCTTAATGTTAGCATGCATAAGTCCCATAGTATAATCTCCTTACAACCTGAGAGAAGTAAACCAGTTATAAGGTGCCAACAGCCAATGTAATAGTTAATTCATTTTTAGTTGTTATAACCTAACCACCTATAGGGCAATAGCCCACGTAATAGTTATTCATTTGAAGTTGTTATAGCCTAACCACCTTTAGGGCATGTTTGGTAATAAGATAACGCTACACAATGTTAGCTGAATGATTAGAATTCTGCTTTTCAGTACTCAGACGGGATAAGGTAAAAGGCCAATCGAGTCGTTTTATCCAATCAGATGCAAGCCTTCAACAGCAACTTCATCAGTTCTGCTGCACCACATTCCAAACATGCTCCCAACATGTTCCATTGACTCAGATGCCTCTTCGAGGAGGCAAAACCTCCACATGTATGTGGGTGTACATATGTGGGCACATGTGGGTCGGTGCGCACACGAGTGAACTTGCATGTTGTCAGGAGCAAAAGGCAATGATGGTAGATATTCTTCGGCACGATAGTAAACTGGATCATGCCATAACTCAAAGCTTGGAACATACATACCGCTTCTACAAGCATTTGTACTTCAGCTTCTGCAAGTTGGGAACCGAACTTCTGAATCCCAGCTTTCAGTTCATCAAAGGAGATAGCACCATCATTATCTGTGTCCATCATTCTGAACATTTCTTTGATATCTTCTACTTCTTCCATGGATAAATGATCAGCAATAACCTACTACCAATATTGTTAGCAACAACGTACCTATCACAAAATCCAAAATAAGAGCAAGAGAGATAAACTCAGCACTGGTCAACAAACCTTAAGAGCTTTCCTTTTGAACCTATTAAGCATTGAAAACTGCTTGAGTCTTGACTTGACAACATCTCCAAGGGGAACATTTGAAGCTTTCTTAGCATTTTGCAGCCAAGGATGCTCTGAGAGTGCAGGCAAACATCAGAAAAAGGTGAGGACTTCCATGGGTAAAAGATTAGTAAAATTACAGAGTGGGTGAGATATGTTAAAATGAAACCAAAATGACTGGTATCATACGGTACAAGATTACATACAACAAATTATATGAAGCGTTATACAGTTGCACTTCAAAAACAAATCAAGATTACATAATGTTCCCTGGAAACTATTGACTGACACAAACCTAGTCATAGTAATAAGTGGTGACAACAAAGACACCATTCTGCTGTGACAAATAGGCAAGGATCTTAAAGGGGCGGCTGGTAGTCATTCTTTGGATGCCTCTGCCTCGTAAATGCCTCAAATTGAATGCTGACAGCTCCTCTAGAGGTAAGTCAGTGCAGGTATAGGATGTGTCCTTCGTGTTAATCAAGGTCCTACTTTGATTTTTTTGGGGGCCAGGTTGGAGAGATGGAATCTAGTGCAGTGGAAGTCTAGGCCACAAGCCATTAGAGAAGTATCAAGAATTTCTTCATCCCATTTTTCAAGGAAGCTTACTGTGGCAAGAGACTCAGCCAATGATATATAAAATAATTGTCATCAATCGACAGCTTGCCATGGTGATGAAATTTATTTTTAATCAAATCAAGATGTTCCATGATCCCTTGATATGGACTTCGTGCACCTTATACGGAGGCCAATGCAGTGCTGACTTTTTGACCAAATCGGGTGTAAATAGGCCTCAATCATTTGCAGGCTCTTCTTTGTAGCCTGTGTTGGTGGTAGAAGAAAAGCCTTCTATACCTGCCTTTTTTTTTCTCATTTTCAATTGTAGGACTCAATTTCTGTTTGTTGTGTTATCTTTGCTTCTAAAGAAGTCATCATTATTGTTCAAAAAGTGAAATAGAAAAAAAAAATCTACGGAAGAAGAAGAAAACATTGTAGAACTGCTGGATCAAATGGGGTACTGAGTACTGACGGTTTGCTAAGAACTAGAGTATGATCCATCTAAAAAGACTACAAAAGTCACTCCACGAGAGACCTAGTAGCACTACAAAAGTTAATGATTTGCCTACTGATAAGTTCACAAAACTAGGTCATTAGGTCATCATTTCATGAGCATTTGTGGACCTAATTAGGTTTAATTGCATAAAATTGCACTTAATTTCATGATTACATGCATTTGAGGTTATTTTTGGAAACATGGTCAAAATAGGTTAAAATTCATTGAATTGCATGACTTTTGTGAAATTAAGGTTTTTTTTTTTTTTAAATGGTAACTTGTATTCAAAGAAAAAAGAAATTAAGTTTTTCTCATCGCATTTATCACCCCAAAATTAGGCTTTTGGTTTCATCAATGCATATCCTACTATTTTTTTGCACCATGTGCTATTTTTGGAAAGTTTGTCATTCGGGTGCATCATTAGGCATGTAGGGTCCCATGCATGATCCATGTTTATTTTATTATACGTAATTTATGTTAAATTTATTTCTTTCAACTTGTAGGAGAAATCAACATGGGACCTACAATGAAGAAATTTGAGAAGAGAGGTCAAAGGAAAGTCTAATAAGCAAGCAAGGAAAGAGTTCAAGCATGCCTTGGACGTCCAACATGGGTCCCACACACCCCATTACATGCCAACATAGAAGCTTCCATTTGTGCACAATTATTCCCGGATTTTTCAGGGGCAGCAACTTAAAATGGCCATAATTCTCAAACCAAGTGTCGGATTGGGGCAATTTAGCCACCGTTGGAAAGCTCTTTTCGAGTAGATATCCGTGGAGCCCAAGATTGCATAAATCAGAACTATATTGAGGGAGATAGGACCTCGGGAAGTTGTCTGCTGCAGTTTTAGGCGGGAATTGCAAGAAATCTCAATATTTGGAAAGTTTCTTCCCTCTACATCATCATACAATTTTTAGAGATATTCTTGGAATTATACAAGGAAGGTGTGTGCATCAAGAAACCTAATAAGGCAAAGGGGATCTCTCAAATTTAAAAGTCTTTCCAAAGAAAGAAGCTAGCTTGGAGCCTAAGCAAGAATATCTACATATAAGGAAACAAGAGCCCTAAAGATGAGGGATTCTTTACTAAAAAAGGATTTGCAAAAAGCATAAAAGGGAGTCATGGGAAGAAGGGCTGGACGTCCAATGCCTTGTAGTTGAAAAATCTTGGAAGTTTTCTCTCCCTTTCCACTCCCATCCACCCTCTCTCTATCCCTTTCTTCTTCTTCTCCATTCTAATTCTTTAGACATAGATTGAGAGATCATGTTGACAACATGATGAAGAGAGAAGAATCTTAATTTTTTATGCTTCAAGATCAAGGAATAAAGACACTACTTGGATTGATTCTGCGTATTCTTTATGTAAGTAGTTTAATTTTCTATTTCTAGTTCTTTTATGTGTTTTGATTGGAGATAATATTTCACATGATTAGATCTAGGATTTTGAAAATAAAATAAACTGATTAAAAGTCGAGAGACAACAAGTAATCACTTGCATAAATTTTTCCTACTCTGAGAAGAGAGGACATCATCATCGCATTGTCAATACTTGTATGATCGGTCTAGTTTCTAGATCTTTGGTGCATCTTTTCCGCTTTTTATTTTTCCACCCTTTTGTTTTTATTTTTTAGTTAATATTCTGATTTTTTTTTTTTACTTGCAAATTCTTGATTAAAAAAAAAAAAACCCAACTTGAATCTTTCTATGTTTAGTATAAACTTTCTATCTTTTACTTGCATAATCTATGGTTGGAAAGTGTTTTTACATGCATCATATTTAGAAATTGCATTAGAACAAGCTTTTTGTTGCTGAAATCACAAGATTATCAACTGATTAGAAAGACTAAATTCGGACCTGGTATATGAATAGTGAAAAATCCTGCACAGTTTCAACAGAATTGACCCAACTGTGTTACAAAAGTGTGTGATTTAAAAACCAGGTAAACGTAAAAAAAATTATCCAAAAAATAGCATATTTAAAGTATGGTAATTGGACTTTGAAACCCCAGAATTTCAACCAAAAATAACATCGGGAACCGTGTCAACCAGAGGCTCAAACAGGGGTAGTTGGTAAGCCTGCGTTCAGATTTCAGCAGCATAACTGGGTCAAGTAGGCATCTTTAAGAGATCATATCTTTTTCCTTTTAAGTCCTTTTTCCATTCTTCTTTTTTTGTTGTGTTCATGCATCATCAGAGTATTGATTCCAGCCATTAGATTTAAGTTCATATCATCTTACACTAGTCGTACAGTCCAGCGAAATTGGGCATGTGCAAGAGTTTCCATACTTAGAATTTTTTACAGCATGCATCATATTTGTAAAAATTTGCATAAAATTGCATTAGGGCATTATAGATCATTCATATTTGCATAAAAACTGATTTTGGTAAGTAGGATCTAATTTGGGAAATTTTGTTTTGATTTATTTTATATTAAATTGGTTGTTTTGATGAGTTTGTTGCTTTTTCATGTTATAGTTAGAATAGGGTTGAATATACTAGGTTTCTTTACTTAGTTTCGGTTTATTTTGTATTTGGAAAGTTGTAATTGCTAATTTTAAGTTTTTAGGAATTTTCTTGTAATTTGATTAGTTTCTTTATTAGGTTAGTAGATTTAGTTTCTAAATTAGGATAGGTTAAAGTTGGAAAGTTTCTTAAAAAGCATTGCTCCCTGTGGATCAACATGGACTCACTAGATTATTACTACAATTGCACCCTATACTTGGGGTCCGATCACCTGCTAAGGAAGGAGAGAATTATCGAAGAATAAGGGAATTAATACTCAAAGAAATATTATCATATGAAAGAGAAAGAAACTGGGGCATATATAAGTTTTAAGGGACAGTGGGTTCAAATGGTAGGTAGCATCAAACAGCTAGCTCACAAATATGACTGGAGAATCTGAAAGGAACCGCACTGGGCACATAAGGACACCTGGTGCTGGAATGAAAAGGTTCAAAAGGCCACTGAGAAAAATATATATATATATATATTTGTTTTGGAGTGACAGAGTGAATAGATAAGTTAGTGAAAGAGAAGTTAAAAAAACCATGAGTATGGCAAGGTACAAACCCTGTCGGAATTTGTTTGTAAGAGTTCTCAACTAAGGTCAGAAAAATACTATAAGCTTGCCAAATGAAATGAAAATTAGATTTACTTGACAAGGTAAGATACTAAGATGCATTCAGAATGAAAATGAATGGGCCATGATGAAAGAAGATGAGACAAAGGGTAAACCAAAAATGCATTTTATAGAACTATTATACACTAAGTATGGAAGGGAACTAGAAAAAGAAGCATTACCAATTCAAGGGATAATTCACGAAATATCTAAAAGAGAAGCAAAAACAATATTAGTAAAGTTGTAGATGAGGTGGACAACTCATTTGGTTAACCAAACTGTTGAGAAAATTTTAAGTACAAGAAAAATGTTTGAAATAAAAGAAGAGAGTATTTTGGTCCTCTACTAAAAGAATAATGAAGATATGTGGAATTGTATAAACTATGAAGTTATCAAACTTATGAATTGTATTTCGAAACTTCAGGAGATAATAGTAAGACATCTATGACATGTTTATGTCAGGTAAATTGGAAGAGAAAAAATAACTCATGTTTTCACATTCTGAATGTATAAATGAAGTAGAAAAAATGTCACAGAAGTAAAAGAGAAGTAGAAAGAGAACAGCAATACCAATCACTTGCTTTGCAGTTAATCTGAGTTTTGGGTCAGGCTCCAACATCTGCCGCACCAGATTCTTGGCATTCTCTGAAATACTTGGCCATGGATCACGTTTAAAATCTATAAGACCACGAAGAATGGCCTGAGCAACACCCTGTTCCGACTCTGCATTTCAAAACCATACATTTGTCTCAGGTGAAACAAAAACCCTTTTATCAGAAATATATATATATATATATATATATATATAATGCTAACATCCTCTATAATGTTTAGTCCAGTATTGCTAGAAGAACAATGAACTAAGTCTAACAAAACATGCCTAGAAATTTCACAACATATGCCTAAAAAATGGGGAACATGGAAGCACGTGAGAAAAGCAACGAGAGAGTTTTAATTAAAAAGTACCCTTACCAGCCCAAAATGGCGGAACACCACATAGTAGAATGTAGAGAATTACTCCAGCACTCCATATATCTATTTCAGGTCCATAGTTCCGTTTGAGCACTTCTGGAGCCATATAATATGGGCTTCCGACAATTTCAGAAAACCTTTCACCTACAATATTGAGAGCTGCGTTAAACATTAGACATAAAAGCAGAATGACTGTTGTCTATACTAGTATTTAACAAAAAACAAAAAAAATCAACTCTATACTGGAAGAAAAAAATTATAACATCAAAACTTTTTTTTTTTTTGAAAGGTCAGAACTTTCAGACAGATAAACAATTTACGACTTCATCGGTCTTTACATGGGCCCAAACAGGCTCCTTGTGCATGGTTTCAAAAATTTTGGTCTACAATTCTCAAATATGGGTTTAAACAGAGCAATTGTGAGTTGTGACCCCTCGTTGTTTCTTTAAGGACAGTACTATACTTCTGATCTAGGTTTATGATGTCTTGATTTCTGGAGATGATCGGTCTGGCATTGCTTCTTTAAAACAAATATTGCATTCATCTTTTCATGTGAAAGATTAGGGACACCTTACAAATTCCCTTGGATTGGAAGTCACTCTCTTTACACTCTTAGTGATGGCTAGCACAAAATGTGCATTCTCATTGTATGCGAGTGCGCAATCAATGCACCTAACATATATCCATCCATTTGCAAAAATAAAGTTAAGAATACTTGTACATTAACTTCACTGTATGCATAAAAATAAGTGCATTATCAAAACGGTTGAAACACGCTAGAATTTGATGAACTATAAAAAAGAAAATCATTTGAGACTATAAAGAAGCCTAATCAACCCATCACCACTCGCCCTAGGGTCTAATAAACTCAAAAACAGAGCATTTCATTATCAGTTTTTCTTCATTGCTAGAAAATATAAACTACTGCAGCGGGCAGCAGCAACGCCCATCAGAACTCATTTCAGCTCACTTGTTGCAGTCCAATACTACTTAAAATGCAGAGTAGCTGTCATATTGTCATTAAAAAATGGTCCAATTCAACAAATTATTAAACAGATCCACATAACCACATAAAACTCCTAAATGCGGCGCAAATGTATGAGGCAGTACAGGCTCATGTAGCAAAATTTCAAATCAATCCAAGAAAAACAAGAACAAGAATGCACCATCAAAACAACTAACCTGGCTTGAAGAATATCGACAGCCCAAAATCAATCGCCTTTAAGGGAGAATTCTCCTTCTTGTTCGCGTACAAAAAGTTCTCCGGCTTAAGATCCCTATGAATCACCCCATGCTTGTGACAGAGCTGGACCACCTCCACGATCGTGCGAGTGACCGCTGCGGCCGCCCGCTCCGAGTAGTGCCCGCGGGCGACGATCCGGTCGAATAGCTCGCCGCCCTCGCAGAGCTCCATTACAAGATGCACGGCGTTCTCGTCCTCGCAGGCCTCCCGGAAGCTGACGATGCTGGCGTCCTTGGGCAGGTGCTTCATGATGGCGACCTCTCGGCGCACGTCCTCGACGTCTACGGACGTCCGCAGCTTGCGCTTGAGGATCGTCTTGCAGGCGAGGTGCTCCTGCGTGCCGCGGTCGACGCAGAGGTAGGTGACGCCGAACTCGCCACGGCCGAGCTCCAGGTCGACGCGGTACTTGTCCTCGATCGCCTCGCCGGAGCAGTCGCCGGCTAGGACAGTGAATTTCTTGTGCTTGATGGCGTCTCGTTCCTTCCGGCTCGGATCGGAGGAGGCCGGGAAGTTGGATTTCACGTCCTCGCGCGCGACCGCTGCCGGGGAGCGGCAGCAGTTGCCCATGGAGTGGTGGCGGGATTGGGGTTTTTGAGATCTAGGGTTTTGGCTTCCACATTGCAAGGAAGAAGAAGAAGAAAACGAAGAAGAAGCAGAAGTGAGAGCAAGAGAGAGAGAGGAGGAGGAGTTTGGGAGCAGGTGATGGGGATTCCGACTTTTTCTGGACTGCTGTCGGAAATGATCTGATGGATTGGGTGCGCTTCAGGTGAGAGTATTTATGAATATCCCATCAGCTTGCTTTTTAATTTCTTTTCGTTGGACTTGTTTGGATGGGGTGGGAAATCGATGAAATACGATTCGGTGGAATTTGGGCCATTTAGTCGACTAAGTGGGAATTGGATTGAGTGAGTGAGTGAGTGAGTTTGTTGCGAAAGGTTCGGGTCACATTTATTTACACACCTTTTCTCTTTCTCTGTGGAAAGAGGGAAGTATCACGTCAATAAAATCCATGCAATTGAATAAAAAATGAGTTCCACGGAAATTCTAATTTCATGTTTGGTGCAATTTTTCCTCTCTCAACTCATTACCGCCAATGGAACTAAAGAAATCCCGAAAAAAAAGAAGTGGAACTCCACAGTCGGCCACACTTTTTTTATAATATGAGCCGTTCATGATAGATGCTCTTCAATTATATTGGATAAACTCAAATTTTACGACATTGTTCCACCGTTGGACTGAACAGTTGATGAAAAGCGTAACAGTCTATCCAACGGTAGAAGAAGTTCTTATTGACTTAAGGGCCTATTTCTTTACTAAAATTCATGTATAGAGAATGTCTGGAAATTTCAAATGCTATAATTTTGAAATGCAACTAAATTCTACCATTTCAAAATTCTCCATTTCATTTCAATATGAGTTCTTGCCTGATAATTTTTAATTTTTATAAACTCCATGTTTCGTTGCTACATAGATTCTTGAATGGAATTACGAATTTTATGTATCGTATAGCACATGGGACCCACCTTTGTTGTTATGAATTTGAGATCAGACAGTAAGAATTATAATGTGGACCCATGTCAAGTATATGGTACATGGGCCCAAAATAGTGAGATCAGCATCCTTTGTTAAGTGCTGGAATTCCAACCAAACTTCTCAGAGTTTCATAATTATGAAATGCTTTCGGAAGGGTTGGCATTTTGGAATTCCACTTTTTTTGCATTTGAGAATTATGGCTACTTTAAATACTGGGAATTCCATCAAAAGAACATTAATAGCATGTTTGGTAACAGGTGATGAAATCCATAGATCTAATAATTCTTTCACTACCACTGTAACAAGGATTTCTCATTGGGCATTTGTATAGTTGAGGATCTCATGTTGATATCGATGCATACAGCTGAGAAAAATATGGTTCGGTGTACAAATCCACTCAAGTGAGGATTTCTAAATCATATGGGGGTGGTCGGATCTAAAATTCATAACAAATGAATATTTTCATTCACCCAACTCCTTATGAATTTACAATTGTCAAACATTGATTTACTACAACTTTAGATCATGTTTGGCAGTCAGATCTCTGGGAAAAATAATTTCGGTTTCCCTAAAGTTGTAGTAAATTCATGTCTGGCAATTATAAATTTATGAGGATTTGGATAAATGGAATTCTTCGTTTGTTAGGATTTTCATAGTTGACCACCTCCCATGAGATTTGAATATCATCACTTAAAGTGGATTTGTACATTGAACATTATTTTTCTCGGCTATATGCATCGATACACACCAATATTAACCTGAAATCATCAACTCTATAAATCCCCAGTGAGGAATTATTGTTCAAATGGTAGTGAAGAATTATCAGATCTACGGATTCCTCACATATTACCAAACATGCTCTAACCAAAAATATTTTCCTTAACTGTTTGGCACTTTACTAATACAATCAAAGTCAAATAAAGCCTCAATTTTTCAGATAAGATGTCATATCAAATGCACTTTATTCAAAACACTCCCTATTATTTTCATACAAAAAACAGCTACCTTTATTCACTAAAATACAAAAAAAACTTCACTTTTTTATACAAAAAGTCAAAAAAATTATATAACAAATAACTAAAAACAAAATATCATCGTAACCCACTTATATTTTATTTTTTTTTCAAAATCAACTTTACTTGACTTGACTATATTAGTAGAGTTACCAAATTGGCTCTAAAAGATTTTGTTGCCAAACATGACCTGAATTTATGACAGGAATTATTGAATCCACATATGACCTAAATTCCAGTAAAAAATGTTCGTAAATAAACAGTCCTAAAACTTGAGGATACCCAATATAGTTTAACAGCATTTGATTTGAACGGTTTGTTTGGGCTATAATAAATGGAGTTCTACACAATTTCTCTGGGTTAGGCATTAGAGGACATGGACTCAATTCCACCATGATTTCCAGACATTTGAATAACCTACTTTACTTAAGGGCACGTTTGTGCACATGTAATTTCCGTGGAAATTGGAAATTGCCACATCAGCAAAATCCATGGGTTTCAAATTCTTTTAAAAAGTTTTTCCGCGGAAGTCAAAATTTTATGTTTGGTGCAAAAAAGTTTTCCTTGATAAATTAGTGCTAATGTTGTTTGGTGCAGTTATGGATTTCTTTAGTGAAAACTATTGGGTGAGTGGGTTGGTATGTGTGTGGGGTGTGGGTTTGAGAGGGAAAGAGGAAGAAAGAGGGTGGCTGGGTGGAGTGAGGGTGAGAGAGAGGAAATTGGGAGGTCGGTTTTTCGTGGAAATGGACTTCCCATGCCCCCCATAGGAAGTCTATTTCCATGGCTGGAAAGGAAAAATTTGACGTGGCAAAAAAACATTTCAGCGGAAAACTGCCGCACCAAACACATGAAAAAGAAGTTTTTCGCATAAAACTACAAACTTTTCCGTAGAAAACTACAAACTTTTCCGTGAAAATGGGCTACACAAACATGCCCTAAATGTTGCTGACAACTTCATTTTTGACATTGGAATGGGCTGAGGTGAATATTGATTGGATGGTTGGAATAATCTAGTTTGTAAGATTACTCTACCGTGGAAAATTGAAAATGAAGGAAAGAATAAAGTAGAGGTTGGGGGACCAGACTGGTCAAAGAGACTGTGCAGGTCTCAAAACAACCATAATGCATTCATTAATTGGGTAGATCACCCACTGTAATTAAAATAAACTGGCATGCTCTAAACTTAGTTTATGCTGAGGTGATCCCAATTTTCTGTGCATCGTTGCTGTTGTAATGGATGTCTCTGAACGGACTGAGATGAGATGATCACAATTTCGTTTAAACCTCTCTTTTGCTCATCCCACCTTTGCCAAATTTAAAGTTGATTTAGGGTTTATTTGTGCTACGAGATGATCCTGCACTTCGTGGTCTTTTTATTTTCATAGGACAATGGAATCTTGCATTGCTACTTCTTTCATTAGAAATCAAAATCCTCTCAGGCAGATAAAAAGATAAGTTCATCCCTTTTCTTTTATACTAAAATGTGCCCCACTCAATAATGTTAAAATGAACCGCATGGAAAACGAAAACAACTTCCCTTTTGAACATGAGTTTTCTAATCGCACAGACATATCCTAAATTTTGAAACAAACATGTTTGAGAATCAAATTTATTCCTTTTTTTTTTTACTGTCGGAGGGTTCGCAACTCTTTGGGCTGAACTAATCCCTCCAGGCTCAGAGGGAAGCCGGGTAAATCCCCTGTAGCCCTAGTGTGATAGCGGAGTTTCGAACCCACAACCTCCGGGAGCAAACCGTGGTCCTAGGCCAACTAAGCTACCCCTTGATTCATTTGTTAGTATGATATCAGGCTTGCACAAGGGGTAGCTCAATTGGCTTAGGACCACGGTTTGCACCCGGAAGTTGTAGGTTCGAAACTGCACTACCAGTACTATCACACTAGGGGCTATAGGGGAGTTTACCCGACTTCCCTCTGAGCCCGGAGGGATAAGTCAAACCCTTTGGATTGGGAACTCTCCAATAGCAAAGAAAAAAAAAACAAAAACAAACCGGGGCACCTAACACATAAAACACCTTCATGTTGTGAAAGAGTCTTATTCAAGCAAGTAACCCATTCTTCAAATACATTCAAACGTATACTTTTTTGCCTCGGATTTACAACATTATACCAGGTTCCGCATGGTTCACAAATATAAAATAGGTTTGCCCATAAAATCCAATCACTGGTTCAGAAGTGCTCTACCCCTCTACCATTAAATTCATGATAAAAAATTATTGAATTTGATTAAAATCACGAAAAAAAGATTATTATAAAACCATTAGACTTGAGAACTATTCATCAAGGGGTCAAGATTATTTAAATGCAGGTGGCATTTTGTACACATTATGTAAATGGTGCATTCCATCTGGATTTTTCAATCCCTGCCTTTCTTATGATTCTTGTTACCCCACAAGAGAGTCCATGTAAGAAATCTCCATGTGGACATTTGCAAAAGAGAGAACCACCATTTATGCACGTGGAAAGATCTTGATGTGCTTTATCTCCGTCTAAAATTTTAGGTCCATTAGATCATCTCAATCCTTTAATCTATGACCCGCTAAATTATTGGTTTTATATAATTAAAAAAAAAAAACGTCGCCACTCAAAATAAAGAAAAAGTTGTGGATTCAAAATCCACCCCAGAAATTGTAAGACAGGGGGATTTTAAAAATGAAAAAAAAAAAAAAAAACTTGATAAGAACCTCAATATTAATAGCTTTTAAAATCAAATAAAATGTGTGTTGCTTGTTCTGATAGGTTATTCCCAACAGTGTATGACTCAGATGACAATGACTGAGATGGTCTCAAATAAACTTGTCATTCTGTTTCATCTAAAAGGTTTAACCCTTTAAATATTAGATTAGATTCAGAGAGTCTCTTGTTTGAATTTAAGTACCATATTCAAGTCCTCCTCATCCTATTACAAACCAAATTGTAAAATTGATTCTATTCAAACTTTTAAGCCACAAGAGAGGCTTACACCCAAAAAAAAAAAAAAAGCCACGAGAGAGTAGACAAAAAAAAAAGAAAAAAGGTCCACACATGATACATTCAACGACACTTAGCAGAACAAAAAAATTAGAGTGAACGGCAGATCAAGGCGGGCGATAACTTCAAGAAAGATGTCGTAGATAACCGGATCATATTCATACATGCATGTATACATGTCAATGGTTCCGTTTAAAGCAAAAACGAGTGTCATATATGACTGCAACTCCGGAATCTGCACTCTATTTACGAGGAGGTCCAAACGAATCTGCACCCATTTCTAACTAGAGCTGGTAAGAATTCTGAAAAACCAGCTATAGACTCATTTTTAACCTGCCCGCCTGCTAATGGCATTGCACAAAAGGCCTACTAGTACTACCCCCATCAATTAAAATTCTAACAGTTCAAAATAAATGTCAAGATATTCTTAAATTCTAAGTTTACCCAATTATCCATTAAGTTGGATTTAGTATTTTTTTTAAGGACAAACATACTATTATAAATCAATTCCTAGTTGGTATAGGACCACAATTTGCTTCCGGAGATTGTATGTTCGAAACTGCACTACTGCACTAGGGTTACATGGGAGTTTATCTGGCTTTCCTTTAGGCTCGGAGGGATTAGTCTAGTCCGAAGGGCTGTGAACCCTTCGATAGCACACAAAAAAAGCATATCTATTTTCATATTTTCATCAAAAGGTTAATCTAATGGTGGAGAAAAACTCACATTAAGTAAAATTTGAATATGCATCAATTACTCAGAGGAGATATGATTTATTTTGATAAATTTTGATATTTTTTTTTAGCTAACGGAGGGTTTTCAATTTTTTTGACTAGACTAATTCATTTAGGCTCAAAAGGGAAGTTTTGAGTAAAGTCCCTTATGACACTAAGTGGACTCAGTCTTTTATTCTTGAAAATAAAAGTGGATCCATACCAAAATCTTTAGCTCCAATAAATAAAGGGACAAACAATGTTCCTAACCATTGGGCATCTATTATTATTGTTGTTCTTAGGGGTGTAAGAAAAAACCGCCTAACCGTCAAACCGCACCGAACCGAACCGGACCGCGGTTATTAACCGTATTTTCACGGTTCGGTTCGGTTACGGTTAATAAAACCAAAAAACCGCACGGTTCGGTTCGGTTACGGTTTTCCATAATATTCACGGTTATTAACCGAACCGAACCGTAAAATACGGTTCGGTTAACCGTATGCGGTTAACCGTACCGATAACAAATAAAATAATATACATGGGGGGTAAACGAAATTTTCCTTACCTAAAACCAAACCAAACCGTATCATACTGTATAAAACCAAACCGAACCGTATAAAACCAAACCGAACTGTATAATTTTCCTTAAATTATACTGTATTGTAGTGTATATTTTTCCACGGTTATTAACCGTAACCGAACCGTATAATACGGTTAACCGCGGTTCGGTTTTCCACGGTTTTTGTATATACGGTTACGGTTACGGTTTTTAAAGACGGATAACCGCGGTTACGGTTTGGTTAACGGTTTCTCCAAAAAGACCAGTTAACCGAACCGTTACACCCCTAGTTGTTCTCATTTGGGAAGGAGGTGGTTCCCGCTGCCCCATACAATACACAAGTAAAATTTTTTTTTTTTTTGGAACAACTTCATAACAAGTAGGTTTTGGTTCAAGTTCACTATTTCTTGAAACCAGAGAGGAAGAGGGAGAGTGGGAGAGAGAGATGGGTTTGGACTACTACAAGACGCTTCAGGTGGACAAGAACGCCAAAGACGACGACTTGAAGAAAGCCTATCGAAAGCTAGCCATGAAATGGCATCCTGACAAGAACCCAAACAACAAGAAAGAAGCAGAAGCCAAGTTCAAGCAAATCTCCGAAGCTTATGATGTTGTTACTTCCACACAAACCAAAAACCCTCGCTTTTCTCCCCTTCTTCATCTCTCTCATTCTCTATTGCTCTGTTTTAGGTTTTAAGCGACTCTCAGAAGCGAGCAATCTACGACCAGTACGGGGAAGAAGGCCTGAAAGGGCAAGTTCCCCCGCCCGGCGCAGCCAACTTCTCCGCCTCCGGCAGCGGTGGAGGACCCACCTCCTTCAACTTCAACCCCAGGAGCGCCGACGACATCTTCTCCGAGTTCTTCGGTTTCTCGAGCCCCTTCGGCTCTGCAAAGGGCGGAGATCGCGGTGGCTCGGCCCGCTTCCCTCGCGGCGTCTTTGGAGATGATATCTTCGCGTCTTTCTCCGGCGGCAGGGGCGAGCCGTCGGCCAATGGCCCCGCCAAAGCGCCCCCTATCGAGCGGAATCTTCCATGCAGTTTGGAGGATCTGTATAAGGGCACACCTAAGAAGATGAGGATCTCGAGGGATGTGATCGGTTCCAATGGGTGAGTTCTAGGGTTCTTTAGTCTTGCAATTTGCCCCTTTTGATTTGTTAGGGTTTGTTCCAACATTGTTTTAGTTTTGCCATCTGAATGAATATTATGATTTGTCGTGATTCTGTGATTTTTATTATTATAATATGCTGATCACGTTTAGGGCGTCGACTAATTCAAGAAATTTCTTTGAGAAGAGTTTCTGTTTGCTAGATTGTATTAGGGTATTATTTCTTCTTTTGATCCCAAACAGAGGCCTTTGAGTCCGGAGGAGTTGATTCTGCAAAGATCAGAGACATTGCTGTTGAAAATACTGGTAGATGAGTAGAATTCCATGGATGAGCCCGAATACAAGAGAAACTAGTGGAATGTGGTCTGAAAATGGAAAGGGAATGAATGACTTGTAATCACAATGTAATAGGGGAAGCCAGGATTTGATGCTTTGGAAGGAGTTTTTTTTTTTAATAGAAGTGTACAAGTCATGTACTCACTGTCTCACTTACACTTTACCATGGTTTAAAATTGCCGTAACAGTCGCAGTATCAGCCAACCCAAAAAAACCAATTTAGTAACGGTATCGATCTCGGTGTAATTTCTTTTTTACTCTAAAAAATTTGAAAAATATCCAAAAATTTCAGAATATTATAAAATATTGGAAAACAGTGTTTTTTTTTTTTCCATTAGTAACTACTATAAATGAAAATATCAGTCCTCCTAAAACATAACATCCAGTATCGTTGTCTTATCTGAAACTATATAAATTTTATTTACAACTAAATTGATTTACTTGCATATACTAAAATAATTTGAAATATTATGAATTTTATAAAATGGAACCATAATAATTATTACTTATGAGCTATATCTAATAGTGTTAAATTTAATGAACTAAAGCTTGTACTCATCACTTAATCATCAAGTAAGTTGTGAATTTCAAGAGCAGCGAGATAGCATATTACATTATGATAATAAGATAAAGCACAAAGCAACTGAACTTTTATTATTTACCTGAAATGAGGGGGAGGCACTTGAATGCATAGCTTAATTTCAAGTGGAGTGGATCCTAAACGCACCTCCTGATTTACAAACGATGGTGGAACGAATGTGGACAAACTCCAAGAGGGATTCAAGTAAGGACCAACTCCACAAACAGGGGTTGGCTGAATTCCTCTTAGAATTCAACACACATGAGCACTCTTTGGTCGAAGAGAAACACTCGCAACCATAGGGAAACCCATAACAATTCTCTGTTGAATAATGATAACATATCTCTCCCGATGAAGGATTACATGTTTTTAGGAAAGGTTGGACGTCCCCTTTCCTAGTAGGATTCTACTTTCCTAAATCATTAAATCTCCTAAACAAACCAAATCAAACTAAACTTCTAATTTAAGGTCTCCTAAGTAAATTAAAGCTCTCGAATAAGACTCTTAATTAACTTAAAACTCCCACAATAAATTGGCTCGTCCCACTGGGCCTGTGGGCTGGGCCCAGTGGGCTAGGTTGACCCAGGTCTGGCTTGCGTCACCAAGTCCCTATCCATCAGCAGCGCTACGGTTGGGGATCGAACCGTGGTATGTTGAATGAAGTAGTTGGATGCAACATGTTATGTTGTGGGGGTGATAATAAACTTAACCCTTAGAAGATATGAGCAGAGAAGTACAATTCAATAAGCTGAACCCTGTTAGATGGAAAAAGGCTACGAGGATGGCTGTGGCTGCTTTGGTGTTCTCCAAAATATTACTGTTACACTTCAACCAGATTGTGAGGAGTTAGATGGTATCAAGCTAGATTCTGTTTGGATGAGGTGGGCTTTTGTTTGTTCTCATGGTTTCACTTTATGGGGGTCATCGTGGGGCAAAGTCCTTGAGGATCTTTCTAGGTTTTTTTGAGTTTCTTTTACCAGGGTCTCAACTTTAGTGCAATATAGTTTCATTTACCATTTTTAAAAAAGGAAAAAAAATCTCAGAAGATGCATCTCTCTCTCTCTCTCTCAGTAAGAAGTTAAAGGCACGTGTTAGAAGTGTAGACACCACTATCATAGATAATGTAAGTGCACCATCATAATTTATTTGTCTTGTTGCTTTGTAGATATTTTATTTTGATTGTTAATGTAAATTCCATTGATAGAAAAGAAGATCCACAAGTTGTTCTATACATTTCATTCATAGAAAAGAAGATCCCGAAGTTGTACAGTGGTAGAGTACACTGTAAACAGAGTATCATCTACATCAAATATCCTGCCACTGTAAAGTAGAGATTAAAAAATGGGATAAAAACTTTAAATCCCTATTACTGTACCCTATCAACTTAGTTAATGAATCAACTTCCTTATTTGCATTATCTTACATAAATCATAAATGGCTCTTGCCTGAAGATATGCAATTCCTTGATTTCTTTAACATATCTGCCACCTTCCACAGTACTTGGGCATTCTTCTTCATCCTTCCAATTGCAATCGAGCAATCCCCTTCCATCATTAGATGCCCCTCAAAATTCCTAATAAGGGTCTGAGTGGCTTCCCCAATTGCCACGATTCCCACATTGTAACAGTCTTTTCATACCCACAGGGCCCCAAAAAGAAGCCGACATTGAATCATTACCAGTGGCCCTGGTTTACTTCTTCATGCTCCATTTACATTGCACTTCCAATCATGTTTCAAAATAATTATCGGCTGTAGCAGTTGAGGCTGCTAGGCTATTTTGAAAATAGTGGCGCTACGGTTTAAACTCTAGTAGAGCCGAGCTATTTTATTTTAAAACACTGTTTTTCCTGTTTCTTCTCATCAATAGCCTTTTCTCAAGTTGTCTCTACTCTTATACGGTTCCAAATCACTAAAAAAATATAAGATTAGTTGCCACAAAAGATTCAAATTTTTTTGTCCACTAAAAAAATTCACACCACTACGCCGCTGTGTAACGTTTGGCCACTGACCACTGCGTGTGCCGCAACTGCTATTTTGATCATTCATTCCAATAGCTAGATAAGGGTATCATTTCTCTTTCAGGGATTGCATCATTTGATCCCCCACCTAACGTTTTTGCATTCCAATTCCCCATTTATTATGAAATATTGAAACCTGTGTAATATTTCCTCACCTCTTTTTTTTTTTTTTTTTAATGAATCTTTCCTCCCCTTTAAGCCAATGTGAAGCTTTGACCTTAGCTATGTTGATTACGTCCTCTAAGCTAAACTTCTGTTTTGCTCACCTTAATTTGTGATATCTATGATGACTTCGCAGATGGGATCATTTTGCATTTTCATGTTTATGACTCACATGAGCAGACTGTTCCATTGGGGCTCACTCATGTGAAACAATAAAAAAATGGATGTGATGGTGACTGTAGGTCGTATGTACCTACACTTAATGAATGTATGATGTGGAAGCCAGAGCCAGTTATATTATATGCACCAGTAGCATGCCCAATTGCCCATACAATAAAGTGTGATAATATCTTAGGATACCATATCCCGCACCAACAATCCAGCAAGGTGTCCCATCTCGCCACATAAAACATCCAATGTGGGCCCCGATATATGTATACGTTGTATTGGATCGTTAAGGATCTTGGTTGAAAGCTTTGGTCAAAATTTTCTTCTGAATATCATCTTTAATCAAAGTTTTCTTCCTGAATTACTATTCTAATTATGCTCTGCCCTGTTTATGGGATTACCCAATTGTGATTGGTATAGTCATGAGATCACTCAGTTTTTAGTTAAGATTGGAAACTAAGATTCTAATTCAGAACAAAATAGTAGCATTTTAGTTAGCTTTAAAGATTTAAAACAAACCTAGTAAGAGTGAGGAAGTGTGACCACCCCTGCCTCATGAATGTGATGTTGATACAGGTCCCACTTCTGATCTTTCATTAATGGTTTATAAGCTTTTTGGCAAGGATGAAAAGATCGTATGAAAAAATTGAAATAGTCAGTATGACAGGCTTTCATGCTAGGTTTTATTGGATTTCAGAATCGTGGAAGTAGATAAATAGTTTCACAAAGTTTTAAATTGTAGAATCTTAATTTCATACATGGTATATATGATTTTACATTTTGATTTAGTTGGAGGGCTGGCTTCATTACCTTGATATAAAGTAGATGTGTCGATGCTGATCTTCATTATTGTTCATTATTGGCTCTCTTCAATACATTCTCCATGAGCTTGTCATGCGGCAACATTCTTACCACGCCTACTATGTTCTAGAATTGTGAGTGCTGAAGAGAAGAGGGCTGAACTGGATGGCATGGATGCCCAAAAGAGAAAGAAGATGTAAAGACCTCTCTCTCTCTCTCTGTGTGTGTGTGTGTGTGTGTGGAGTTGTATATGGGTTATGGTCGGGTCTTACCTGAAGAATGGACTGGATGTGACCCCGAAACTACCAGATCTAAAGTCCAAATTATACCTGATGTGTCAGGTGTGGCTCCAGAGGCCAACACTTGACGGTCATAATAAATGCTGTGATGATGGACCTACTCAGACTTGAATAATGTAATGTTTATATAATTGTATATATTTAGATACTATGCTAGTTATAATCTTGGACCTAACCAAGACCTGAATAAACATAACTGGATCTGGTTATGAATAAACTGGGTCTAGAATTTGCAAAACCTGCTGGCTGAACTTATTTCGATCCAAGAGCTACCAGGTCTGGGTCCAAGTTTATACCTGATGCGTCAGATACAGTCCAGAGTCCAAGACATAACGCTGATGAATATTGTTAAATATGTTATTTGAATATGTTTATCTAATATTTATATGGTATTTTGGTTATAGCCATGGTCTCAACCCGAACCTGATTAACGATAATTGAGTCTGGTTACAGATTTCAGGATTGGAAGCTAAATTGACTAAATATAATTGGGCCTAGGCCAAACTGGCAGAACCATATCCAGTCACAGCCCTAATTTTTCCCTGTTGCATGAATGTGTGTTTTGCTCAATTTGTTGGTAAAATATTCCCAGAGTGGATTTTATTTATTTATTGGATGGCACAATGACTCAAACCCACAACCCCGTGGTTGCGACAATGAGCACCTTTCAACTGTGCTTGAGGCTCTTTTCATGGAGTGGATGTTAGAGGAAGCAAATTGGATCACTTTTGGTCCAAAGACCCTGGTACCCATGAATTCAAAGAGTGCCGATAGTAATTAGGTCCTTGTCCTTTGAAGCTTGTGACCAACCGAGTAATATCCTATCCAAGTGATGTAAGACAGACCCACGGTCCCCATGGGTCGACCCACCTTTGGGCCCAGCCTCCCTACCTTTAGTCTTAGAGTTATTTTTATTTCGTTGATTAAGTTTTAAGTAGATTGGGTGTTTTAATCCTGACCGTTGATGTGTTGGATGGTCCAAATTATTTTTAGGTTTTTGCATTTTCCTATATAAGCACCGTAAAGCCTTTTTGGCTCCTTAGTTAATGATTAATAAAAAAAAAAGAGGAAAATTTGGAGTGTGGTCTGCTCTCTCTTCCCATTCCTGTGAAAGGTATGACGTGAGGCCTATTCAACTCAGGGATGATGTCTGAACCTATCCCCCATCTTCCATCTTCTTCCCCGCCCGCCTCGCACCTAGTACTCCGCTCCGCATCACCAAGCTTCCAATTCTTCCCACTTCTTGCACATCCATGCCATCCATCCTCGGACAATAACCATCTCTATCACAAGTCTTGCTAGTCCTATTATTCTGTGCATGACAAAATGATGACTTTCTAAAAGGGAGATACGTAGCATGTGTGATGGCGCCAGCTGCGGTTCACTGATCCCACAAGATACAGAGAGGTCCCAACATATACAATGGGGTCCTGTGAATTATTTATCTACCAAGAAGCTTGCTTTCCATATGATCAAAAGGTGATGAAATGGGCTGAGAAAATAGAAACCAGTGAATGCTTGCCATCTTTTGATTGGAAAACTACATCCGATGGGGTTGATTTTCATAAATACCTAATTGGCTTACTGACATGCAATGTGGCTTCCTTGAAAAATTCATGAAATCATCTCATAGAGTGATTGGCCTATCTCTTTTGATGCCTTGTTGTAGAATGCCACCTAAGAAGAAGAGCACTGAGTTCAAATTTCATTTGACCAGCATTGGTTAAAAATGCTATTGGAAGAGCCAGAGGTCACGAGTTATTAGCCATTCTTATGCCGTTCACTAACAACTCGAGCTTTTGGTGTTACTAGTTATTAACATGGTATCAAAGCCTTGGGAGGTATGTTACCTCCATCTGTTTGTCGGTCTGTTTGTTGGGTTTTGAATTCGAATTGATTACTATTCGCGGTGCAAAGGGTGGGGAGTTGGGAAATAAATTGTTATGTCGTTCACTAAACAGCTCGAGCTTTTGGTGTTAATGGTTATTAAAACATAGGTCCCATGGTCCATCAGGGGCGAAAAAAACTTTTTGAAAATAATTGGATGGTAGGATTTGTTTGAAAGCCAACCTATTTGTTGACCAGTGTTTGATTTTATTGTCTGATTAAGTCTTGATGATAACATCTGACTACTAGCACAAGAAATTTCTGTTTCACGTTAGATTGCTTTCTTGGTCTTAGATTTAATGGCATGCATGTACATAGTTATTAGCTTTCCTATGGCATCACACGTTATTGTATCAATGCACATGACACTTACAAAATGAGGTTGTTTCATCCTTAGGTCTAAAAATAGAGCCCAAAACAAAGCATAAGTACATCACAAATGGGAATGTATTCAGAGCACACACCCTTGTGGGAATCATTTCTAGATTCTAGATTCCTTTATTGAGATAGATCCATGTGACTATTGGTCCACATCATGTGATGCCCCATACCTTAACTGAGTTGCTCCGATGCAACCTTGTGGCTACTGACACCTTTTAGGTAGCTAGGGAACCGAAAGACTGACTCTCCCATCATTGACTGTTGGGTTCATTCCCTATGTTCCCCCGGGCACTCGCAATTGCACATACAGAGTTTTTCCATTTTCTGTATTACTTAAACATTACCCAATACCAATTACCATCCAAAGCTTCCATGCACATACGAAGAATCTCGATAAAGTCTACATTGGTAATTGACTCTTCTAGGATAAGTACTTTAAACTCATTGGTTACTATTTAATTGAACTCTCCATGCATTTACTGTTGCATGTAAGAACTTCATCACTTCATGATGCACATTATTACTGTTTTGGCAGTCATTCAACTTGTTATGATATATATATATATATATAAATGCAAATTGGTTTTTAGTTGAATCCTTGAGTGGTAAGACATTCAATCGTAAACAATGTACTGGAGAAAAGGTCAAGAAGAGCTCAGTGAGAAGGGGTGGAAAATGTAAATGGCAGAGAAAGATGAGCTAGTTGACTCGTAAAGCAAAGAAAGATCAAAAGTTTAACTAATGTCAATATAAATTTGTTTGTCTCCTAAAGAGAATATCTCATGGACACGCAATAATTTCTTCTTCTTTTCAAGTTGTATTTCAAGATTTCTTGAGGTCTGTGAATGTTTTAACAGATTTGTTGGTAAAGCATGGGGTTGATAGGATTGAACCTAGTGGTGTGGTGTTGATGTAGTTTTGGTTTTTTTTTTTGTTCTTTGTTGTTTGTTGCTTTGCTGTGGTATGGGTCTTTTATATTATACCATTTGCAGGCGGCTGCTTGCTTGTATTTGTTTTCCTTTTTGCAATATAAATTTTGTTACCAATAAAAAAAAGGAAAAGAAAAAAGCATGCCTCAAATGAGAGAAGTCTAATTACTGTTTTATCCTCATTGCTGTTTCTAGGAGGCCAACAACTGTGGAGGAAATTCTGACGATAGAGATAAAACCAGGCTGGAAGAAGGGGACAAAGATCACCTTCCCTGAGAAGGGCAACGAGCATGGGCACTTGATACCTGCAGACCTGGTCTTCATCATTGACGAAAAGCCACATGGCGTCTTTAAGAGGGATGGTAATGATTTGATCATGACTCAGAAGATATCTCTTGTTGAAGCTCTCACAGGCTACACTGTACAATTGACAACTCTAGATAATCGTAGCCTGAGCATCCCCATTAGCACCATCATCAGTCCCAACCATGAGGAAGTAGTTCGGGGTGAAGGGATGCCGATCCCAAAGGAGCCAACCAAGAAAGGGAACTTGAGAATCAAATTCAACATTAAGTTCCCCTCCAAACTTACATCAGAACAGAAGATGAGCATCAAACGCTTATTAACATCCTAAATTATGGACACATTTCATGTTAAGTTAATGCTTGTTTGTTTGCATGGATTCCCAGTGTCGATGGGATCCTGTAGGGTACCATCATTTTAAGTGTAGGGTGATTCCTCAACCATATTCAAATGAGGATTCAATAGAATCCTTTTTCAGCTTTCCCTTTTCAGAGCTCAATTCTAATGCTGAAAAGCAATGGAGTCTCCGTGACCATGGATTTGAGGGCAGTTCCATGCAGAGAAACAAGCTGTTGCTATGATTCCGTGCTTTATTTAATCGTCTTCTGGAGGCTTATTTGTCAGTGCAATGCTTCTGCATTTGGATATTTCAATGGAGCAGCTCATTTAACATTTTGTTGTCAGTTTGTGATGTTAAATATTTTTAATTTACAAAACTATTGCGTGTGATTCTACATGGTTTTGGGTATGCCATCGTTGCCACTTACCTACCGACAAACTAAAGAAAGAGGATGAGAAAAGGAACAAAGAATTGTGGATGCTTAAAAATGCTTGTCAAAAGTATGTCATTGTACTTAATTTATTCTCCTAATACTTTTCAAAATGTTCAGAAGAGACTGAACTCGGAAACAGTGGCTGCAATGACACTTTCTTTTGCTACTCATTCTAAGTCTTGGGGACCAGTTTTATGGCAGGAATTTCAAAATGCTGCGTATTTCCTTACATACTGGTTTACAGTGTGTGAGGTGTCTTTTTTTAGTTTAGACTTTTGAAACAGGGAAGGGAACTTAATTGACTGATGCTCACTGTTTGGAGTTCTATTGGCCATTATGCTCCCCTAACAAAGAATTCTAACAAACTCTTGATCATCACCTGCTGAACTTGAGCCGCGACAACAAAGCAACGGGTTTCGGTATTATGCTCCCTTCCGGCATGTGTGGGCCAGGGGTGGAACTAGGAATTTTGCTTTTGTGGGGGTGGGGGCAAAGAAAAAACATTTAAATAAAATTATTTATTGAAGTTGTACTTGATGTTCTTTCATTGAGTTGAAACCATCAATTATTGTTTTAGTATTGATTTTTTTTGCAATCTCAAGGTGGGTACCAGTTCTTTTTTATGCATGCAATTTGTAAGTTACAATTAAAATTTTATTATTTAAAATGTCAGAGAGAGAGAGAGAGAGAGAGCAGCCTATGTCTAAATTCTGAACCATAACAAAGCATGGTTCCACTAATTTTTTTCTCCTTAAAATAAATTTCTTCAATTGGATTTTCCTAACAGGAATAATAATAATCAAAATAAAAAAAATTATATTTCTTTACCCACAATGGATAAAACTCCAATTGAGCTAAAAAAATCATGTAATAATACAACGCAAACGGACATTGATTTTAAGCGAATTAGATTTCAATATGAGCAACAAATATTGAAAATACATAATGACATGTATTGAAATCAATACGTCTATGCAATTTAAAAAAGATTAATAAAATAGAAAGTGGGTTTGTCGTTCTTCTTCTTTATTCATACACCAAAATCTTTGCAAGTCTGCGAGATCTCCAACAAAAAGACGCACTTTATCTTCTTCCTCTCTTTGATCATAAGATTTGGGGCAAGTGTAGCTACATTAGAATGATAATTGAAAAATATCTTCTCCAATTTCCATCAAGCCTTCTTTATTTGTTCCCATTTCCTTTTTTTTTTTTTTTCCTACTTTCCTTTTATAATTTCCCCAAAATTAATAACATTATTATTTCATTTTTCTGAAGTCAGAACAAGCACTTTATAGAGGATTTTCAATTGTAGGGGGGGCCATGGCCCTTGCCAGCAGGGGCGGACCGACGGCCCCGGGTCAATATTGAGATTGCATGGGATTAAATGGGCTTAATCATGCCCAACACACATCTAATAAATATTCGTCCCATGTTTAAACTTGACAATCGCCTTACATGTCATAGAAATGGAAACACTCATCTTCTATTTTGACATCTTCCATCGAGAATACGAGACCGTCTTCGCACCATTCTCTTTCAACAACTTCTTTCACCAGGAGATCGAATCTTCACCGCTGGTCCTCTAGTAGTTAGTCTCTTTCCCTCCCTCCCTAGATGTAGTATAATTCTAATCACTCTATATCTAAATCCGAACCCTTAATTTCTAAATCCTACTCCGAGCCCTAAGCCCTAAATCACCAAATGTAATAATATATACAAATTTGAAGATGACAAAATCACCCTTGGGCATGCTTTAATCTTCAGTTCATATGTAAATCCAGCCTCATGGTTCATATGTTTGGATAACTTGAGTTACAATTAAGTGACAATTTCTTTCACTTCTTTGCCATGATCCCATAACCAACTATAAGGAATTATTTTCACAACTAAAGTAAGTGCATGAAATTTTAGTGAGAGAAACGTACGTTAATTAATGCAGTTAAATATTTTGTGTCTCTATAAATGCAATATATTTTCTCTTTTGCTATTGTTAATGTAAAAAAAGTCTAACAAAGTTGAGCAAAATTTAGCCTCACCTAAACAAAAATCCTGGGTCCGCCACTCCTTGCCAGCCCCCCTAGGTCCGCCCCTGGTCTGGGCTTTCTTCCCACTTATGTGGACTCTATCTCTCCACCCATGTGGTTGCTATCACGGTCCCAATATATATATATATATATATATATATATATATATATATATATATCTTGGATCCTAAAAAACATGACAGTGGGTTGAGTTTTTGCAAGACCCACCTTCCTGAATCACACCAGTCCTGACCCATGATGTATGTTTTGAAGTACAATATGAATTCAAACACAGGTCTTTGACAAGAACAGGTAGCCTTTGATTTAAGATTATGTAAAAGTAATTATGTAAATCGGATGTCAATGGAGAACAAGCAAGAATAACCAAAGCCCTAGTATACTCTGATCTTCTAACCAAAACCCAAGTAGAATTGAAATCTACCAACTTGTACCAACCCATACGGCTATGTTTGTTCAAAACTAACCAAACATGGTCACAGACTCACAGTAACTTTTTTGCTAAATTTGCTGCGAGCAAGTAGTAGCAGGTAGCACATGCACATTGGAACTGGGAGTCCCTGAATTTTCTACGCAACTCCGAAGGCATTCTCTAAGTCCAAGCATTCTCAAGTCCATTCAATACATCCATAGGTGGGTTGGGTTCCACCCATAAAATCCAAACTGCTCAAGATTTTTTTCGAAATAAATTGTAACCCTAGTTAGATATCATAAGTGTTGAGAAATGAAGATCATAGGAGAATTTCTAAAAATAAGCATTACATAAGAAAATAAGATCAAAATAAGATGGAAAATGATATATACAAATAAAAGTGAAGGTCATATCTAAATATCTACCTTACATCCTTCAACCCCCACCTCTTCCATAATTCTTCAATATTGTTCTATTCACCATGAATTCTTACGTATTCAACTCATGTATTTTAATGCAAACTAATAGTCTCCATGTCACTTTGATGGGATCAATTTGTTGCCATAATATTTTTTCTGGCCTATTTGTTTGCTATGTAGAGCAAAACGAAATAAAACTGAGTGTCAAATAAAAGAAATAAACTAAAGTAGAGATGTTGATTTTAAAAGCACAAAATAAAAAAATATATACGTGTAGCCGCACAAAATGAGAAAAATGATATTTTTGAAAGGCACAAAATAACAAAAAATGATATTATTAAAACACATGAAATGAGTTATTCTTGAAAGCTCAAAATGGAAAAAAATGTTGCCCTTTACTCCCAACTTCCTCTACCACTTTTATTTTATTTTTTAAATTTGACACTCCATTTTACTCCATCTTATCTTACCTTACAAAAAACACATAAAAGTGTTTTAGATGATATAACAACGAAAATCTAAGTCTTGTCATGATTTAATCCAGAAAAATTCCAAGTTAAAAGAGCAAAACTCCACACAGTGGGGTCCACCTACCGAAATCCGAGCCTTTCAAAATAAAATCCATTTAGCTAAATGGGACATCCTCAGGGTATAGATCAACCTAAGTTGGTTCATTTCCACCATTTGGATTGATCATTTGATTAAAAACGAGATCATAAACATACATAACAAGACTGTCAGTCCAATAGTACACTCGGAGAGCATTTGATTTTTCAGCTGTATCTATTTTAATAGGTGGGCCCCCCGGAGTTGGGATTATGCTCCTCTCAACTGAGGGATTGGATTTCTCTGTGTTGCAAAAACCTGAGAGGATCCGGACTCTATGCAACAACAGCATGGGGCCGATATCTTTAGCGGTCTGGATATTAAGTTTGGGCCCACTAATGAAGTGTACATAGAAAGAGCCTCAGACAGTCTCTCGGTAACCCGCTCGTCAAATCCGTACTCTAGAAATACCATACCATACCATTACCATCCTCTACCCTTTTCCTAAAACACCTCCCTCGGTTCCTCCCCGAAGCCAAGAACCCGATCTCTCTCTCTCTCTCTCTGATGGAAATGGCTTCGGTCTCTTCGAATCCTCGCACGGTAGAGGAGATTTTTAAAGATTTCAGCGGCCGAAGGCATGGGATCATTCGTGCTTTAACCTACGGTAGTAGTCAGATCTCTCTCTTTATATCTCTTGTGTTTTTTTTTTTTTTTCCTTCCTGTTTTGGGCATCTCCAAATCTCTGACCTTTTCATATCCTTGACTTTCAAATCAAATCTTTGCTCTCAGATGTGGATGATTTCTACACGCTTTGTGATCCAGGTATTTATTGCTACATGATATCTATCTTTCCGCCCTTTTGTATGTAAAGATTTATGATTTGTAGTATATAGATATGGATCTTTCTTTCCCTTTTTGCGATCTAAAGAATCAATTTTGACTGATACCCATTACTTGTTGCATGAATTAGATTTGAGGTTTGGCAAAACCCTTCATTTTGTGGGGCTCTTTCACCATGAATCGGCCACCCCAAGGCCGATTCTGATAATCTGCTCTGTAGTGAACTGGGGAAATTTATCCCAAACTACCCCCAATTGACCCAATTGGATGTTTAGAACATTTATCCCAACTACCCCAATTGACCCAATTGGATGTTTAGCGTGTGGTCTGCGTTAGATGTGATCTACTTGTTGAATAGACTGTGACCGGATGTTGCGATGAGGGTCTTTGTTTTTGTACGAAAAAAGGGCCTGGTTAGGGATTTTTTTTTTGGTTTGGTGTTAATTTTTCAGCTCATATCTCTGTTCAGAGAAGGAAAACTTGTGTCTTTATGGGCATCCAAACGAGAATTGGGAGGTGACTCTTCCAGCGGAAGAAGTACCTCCGGAGCTTCCGGAGCCTGCGCTGGGGATCAATTTTGCTAGGGATGGTATGAACAGGAAGGATTGGCTTTCGCTGGTTGCCGTACACAGTGACTCTTGGCTGCTCTCTGTTGCTTTCTATCTGGGCGCACGCTTTAATAGCAATGAAAGGTTAGAGGGTTTTTGTTCCTTTTGTGTATTTAAATGTTGAAGTGTATTTGAGAGTATTGAATGTTATTAATTTCTGTATCATTTTAATTTAGCAAATTGGATGTATGGTTTTTGTCTCATTTTTTCTTCAGTTTAAAAAAATTCTAAAAATTCAATCTAGGTTGATGGATGCAGACTGTGTTTTGGCTTCGATATCATCATAGTCAACAGCATCATTGAGCTGTGCTTACATGCTCCAACTCTATTTATGGCCATGTTATCATGTCATTTCTGATTAATTCATTCCTCTTCTATATTTACTAGCGAAAGCCCCTTGTGCTGAGCACATGCAATGTAATTAGTGGTAGTTATAATATAAAGGTCTTAAATAAAAAATCGATAGAAATAGTTTAGAGTGTAACCCTAATAAAAAAAATCAATGAGTTATTTATTAGAGAGGATGGAGAAGAGGAAAGGGCTAGCTTGTGGCGTTTAAAGGTGGGAAATGTAGATACTTGAATAGAAACATAGAGAGAAGAGGAAAGAGTTTCTGTAACATTGGATTAGTAAAAAGAACGTTATTAATAGGGTTAATATTAGTAGGAGGATTAATGAGTGATATTAGCAGGAGATCAACATGAGAAGAGTCAAAATCAAATTTGAAATTGACAGTGAAATTGGAAATCAAAACCACTTCGCTTCATATATAATAATAGCCATGTTCTTATTGATTTCTTTTGTGTATTTCAATATCGAAGTGAATTTGAGAGTATTAATTCTTGTTAAATTCTTTATCATTTTAATTTAGCAAATATTTTATTGTTTGCATGGTTTTATTATTATTATTATTTTCAGTTGAAAACAATTCTAAGAATTCAGTCCATGTTGATAGATCATTATCATCATCAAAGCCTTGTCCCAACCATGTTGATTTCAGCTACATAATTATGTTTCTTCATAATTCATGTTGGGGTTGAGAATTTTTTTTTGCAGTTGCTGTCAACCTACCCGATGCAACCCTCCTCCTTTATCTAGACTTGGGGCTGTCGGCTACTACCACTAGCAGAGCTCAATCCATGTGGATAGATGCAGTCTGGATTCTGGCATCAAATCATCATAGTCAACGTCTTCATTGAGGCCGCTTACACACTCCAACTCTATTTATGGTCATGTTGCCTGTGAACCCACAATATCATGTCTCTTCTGATTAACTCATTCCATGTCTTTGCAATGTCTACTGTGAACCCACTTCTGATTAATTCATTCCGAGTCTTAGCCGTGTTCTTAGTGTTAGTGAACCCACATCTAGGAAGCACGAACATGGATAAGGGACACGACATGACACGGACGCGCCGACACGGCATTTCTCGAAAAAGTAGGACAATGAAACGTTGGGGACACATTAATATTTAATAATAATAATAATATATCTAATCATATACTAAAAGATAATATCATTTTAACTTTGTAATCAAGTTCGCAATCAAATAAATAAAAAATTCAAGTACCGCTGTACCAACTAACAAACATATCAAATTATCAAATAGCAATACAAAACTGAAACATAATTCATAATCATTAAACATGAAATATCCACAGTTCCATAAAATCCATACAAAGAAAAGGGAGGATCATCAATTTCCCCTCCACTCCAAAAAATAGAAAAATAAAACAGCCAGCATGTCCCCAGCGTGTCCGGGAAATAAAATATAAAAAAATTAAGCAGGACACCATTTTTGGCGTGTCTGACACGTGTTGGGGCATGTCCGTGTCTGACACGTGTCGTACACTGACACACTGGCCCTAGAGAGGTGTCCGTGCTTCCTAGACCCACATTATCATGTGACTTCTGATTAATTTATTCCGAGTCTTTGCCGTGTTCTTTGTGCATAGACAATATCATGCCATTTCTGATTAATTCATTCCGAGTCTTTATCAATCTTTTCCTTATCCTAGTTCTAGTGGCCATAGTATTTGAATTCTTTCATAGTAGCTTTTTTGCATTCTATGTGATTGAATTCAAACCAACTTAACTGACCAGACCCCAAGTGTAGGGTGCGATTGTAGTAATAAAACTGGTAAGACCAGGTCGATCCACAGGGAGCTTTAGCAATAAGGCTTTCCAACTTTGTCACCTGCCCTAAATAAAATCTAATTTTAGCCTAAAATCTAGAAAAATACATTCATCATTCATACTTTCCAAAAATTAAATTAATTACAATCCAATGAAAAAAAAAACTTCCTAAATCTAAAACTCCTAAAATAAAAACTAAAATTGCTACAAAAGAAAACACAAGTTAGAACATCAAGAATAAAAATCCGAAGCCTTCAATTTCCAGCCACTGAAACATGCACTAGCCATATGATATGAAGATATATGCAATGAACTCTAATCCCAACCCTAAACTATGCATAAAATTCACATAATTGCATAAGAAGCATAAGAAGAAAAGAAAACAACAAGTGTTTGAATTTAAATGTATGTAGTGCAAAAACATTAAATGTGTGGATTGCAATAAAATAAAATGTGTGGCATTGACAAGAAATTAAATGTGTGAATTTTGCAATAAATGTAAATGTGTAGGAATTCCAATAAAATATAAATGTGTGATAAGTGTGCTCTTCTTTTTTTTATTCTCAAATCGGGTTCATAAGTACTTATTTCATGTCCTTAGGATCTTGGGTTGTCAATCCAAGAACAACAACAAGGAAAACACAATTCAAGCATTAATCACCTAAGAAAAAGAATAAAAGAAAAATCATACTTTTACTAATATGCAATGTTTTTACATAAAAGATGGAGAAATAAAATTCCAAAAAAAAAACTACATACTAGGATGAAAGGAACCTCTCTAGTTGAAGCTTCAAGTTGGGATAAGCCTTCTTGAAGGGAGATGAGCTATGGTAGAGAAAGGAGATGGGTAGAATGATGGAGGGATTACACTAGTGAGGGGGTCTTTTCTTTCATGAGAGGAGAGGGATGCTTATACCTTCAATTTATAGATTTTTTCCATCTTTCTTTCCTTCTTTGCTCCAAGTTTGTAGCAAGCAATCTTCTTTGCATGGCAAGTCCCTTCCTTGGCCAACAAGTCTTCAAAGAAATAGCAAGGTGAGTGAGAGATTTTTGGTGCTTTCCATGTGCAAAATTGCAATCCCGAGTAGAGATTATAGCACCAACTTCCAGAGGCTATATCTTTCTCGTTTTAGCTCCGATTGACACAATCTTGGGTTCTAAAGATATCTACTCGAAAAGAGCTTTCCAACGGTGTATGGATTGCACCAATCCGACGGCTGGATTAAGAGTTATGACCAATTTAATCTTGCTGCCTCTGAAAAATCCGAAAATAATTGTGCACATATGGAATGATAATTGTGGACCCATGTGGACTTCCAAAGGCATCTTGGGATATTTCTTTCCTTGTTTCTTGACTCCCCTTCCATCTTTGATTTGCTTCCAAGCTTCTTTGATTGATTAGTCAACTCTTTTAGTACACCTTCCTTTCTTGGATTTCTTTCTTGATTTTCAAGTTTTCAAACTTAGTAAGAATTAGATCTTACCAAATCTGAAATTTCCTTTCTTGATCTTGAAATCACGAATCTAGCTTTCCATTGTTGACTTTTCAAACTCTCCAAAAATACCAAGATATGTGGGTCCACCTTGAAAGATGTCCTACCCTTGATCTCTCTCAAATTTCACCAATGTAGGTCCCATTCTTGATTTCTCCTACACAAATTAAAACAAATGGATTCAAGAATAATTTTATGTAAGGAATTTAAATGGACAATGCATGAGACCCTACTTGATGCACCAAAAATAATTGGCTTTCCAAAAATAAGTCCAAAAATGGCAGGTTTCATGAATTTATGCAAAAAGTGTGATTTTTTAGCAAATTATGCATGAATGCACTACAATGGATAAAAAATGCATAAAATCATGATTTGTCACTAAACAAAGCTCTTTAATATCAATAAGTCCTTAAAATGGTCCAAAATGTGTATGAAAATATGCGCTTTTGAGGACTCATCACACCCCCCAACTAGCGTTTTGCTAGTCCCTAGCAAAAACTGCGTCTAAAATGAGGAATTCACAATGAAATAATCTATCCTAAAACTAATGAAATGAAAATGAATGCAACGCCACTTTCGCTGGCACTCTCGACTGCATTTAGCGTATGCAGTAAGCCCTTAAACCCCTAGGTTCTCCCTAGTGGACTAGTTGTGCCTCGTGAGGGTTTGCAGTGAATGTACCCACAAAATTCAGTTTTTTTCTTTTTCTTTTTATCAAAGGGATCTTTTTAAAAGAAGATTTACAAGCACCGGATATTCTCGATTTTCGGAATTTTCAAAGCAAAGGCAAATTTGAAACTCGGTTCACAAATCCCATCTTTGGTTCGAAATTCTCGAAATCATGCTAAATTGATCATGCATGGTGAAATAGTGTGTATACGTAAAAACAAATAAGCTTCAAATGATCCGCCAAGATTCCCGTGAAAACAATTTTCAATCCAAAACTCTGGACCACCTAACCTTAGCAACGAAAACAATATTCCTCTCAAAGTAACCATGATGGCTTTCGCACTACTGTTTTATCAAAGGCTGCAATTTTTTTTTTTTAAACACACACATGTGGCTGTGCAATGCCTAGGTCCTTTAAGCTTTCTAAGTAACGCATGTAACGAGCATTAGGCCAATGACTCCCAAACCAGATGGCTTTAGGGCACTAGGTATGTAAATACCCCTACGGGCTTACTAGCTCGGGTTAAAAAGGCTACGAACCCAAACTAGTCACCCAAATTTTTTTATTCTTTTCAACACTTTTTTTTTCTCTTTTTTTTTTCTTTTTTTTTTTTTTTTTAACGGTCCCCAACAATAGGCAGCCCTTTCCATGTGCCCGAATTAATTCAACAGCTCTGTGGCCAACAAAACCAGATGAACCAGGAACTTGTAAAACTAAGGGTCGGTTTTCCATCATATTTTCAATCCAATCGTCAAAGAAAAACGGAAATCATGGCTTGGCATTCAAAAACTTTGAAAACATATACAAACTGTGTAAAAGTGGGGGATCAAAATTCAACACTTCTTCCAAAAATCCTTTCCATAAACAAAATAGTAAACCACTGTTCTCCTTTTTGCCCACAGCACAAAAAATTCCAAAGTTCAAGGTATCTTTGTTTCATAAAAATCTTCTCGAAATTTCCTTTTTCCCAAAGAACCAACAAAATAACAGATTTTTTTTTTTTTTTTTTGGAAAAATCAAAAGCAAATTGTGTAAAACTTTTGTCTAAAGATGGACAAGTGTGCTTGTTCCCACCCCCTAACCTAAGATGAACATCGTCCTCGATGTTATGCATGTAGTGCAAAAAAAATATAACATGAGGAAAGTAAATGACAGGAGGGTAAAGGGGAAGAAGTCACCTGAAGGTGCAGCTTTTTCGATCTCTGTCCATGGTGAGACAAAACAAAGAAAACAAGAGGAAAAAAAAAAAAAGCTACTCTACTAAAAGAAAATAAAAATCTACAATAAAAAGAAAGGAAAATCCTACACTTCTTGATCCGAATCCATGAATCCACCCGGATCCCAGATGAAATTTTCCTCCACACAAATCACAAAAAGCACAGAAAGAGATGTTACTATGGGAACGTGAAGCACATTGAACATAAGGACCGCATGATGTTTGTTGTAAAAGTGTGGAAAAAGGACCACCATGAAAAATAATTCCTCCTCCCTGAAAAATGGGTCTTTGAATGGAAGGAGAGGAGGACGCAATGAACAACTGGGTGGCCCCATGTCCTCCCATGCCACAAATACTTTTGAAGTAATTTCCACAATGTCCATAGGCACGGGCTCAAATGTTTCCAAAGTGTTCCACTCGAAGGTCTGAATAGGACCACACTCTAATTCCAGGAGTTTCTCTGAATTACATTGAGGGCCAAGAAATGCGATGGCAATTTCTCTTATGGTCAGATCATCAGATTTCATGAAGAATTCAGTACATGATTCCAAGGATTCCACATTGTCCGAATCAGAAATATGAAAAATGGGGTCATCCTCCCAATAGTAATCTTGCATTTGGGGATCATTGGGCGCATTCGCGGGTCCATCAATCATGGGAAAATCAATTTCTAGGAAATCCGCAATTCCAGAATCATCAAAAGAATTGGACCCAAAGTAAGGATCAACATAGAAGGGCACAGTATCTTCTTCGAAGGGGTCCACATTCTCCTGTGGATCAGACAAGTGAGGGTCGGAGGAATTTGGCTCATAGGGTTCATAATCTGATTCATGCAGCGCACCATCATCCATATCCACAGGTGCACCCTTGGATATCCTTTGCGTATTTTCACAATCCATATCCGTCGGATTTTCAATGAGTGATGGATCATCATGTTGAAATTCATTCTCACTGCCAAGGGTGTCATTTACTTTTTTCATTTGAAGTGCAGTTTGACTAATTGAAGTCATTAGTCTTTCCATGGATTGTGCATTGCTCTGTATGAATTGCATGGTGTTTTGCGTGAACGTGATAAATCTGGCTAAAGTGTCTTCCAAGGAGCCCTCCGGGGGTGGTGGTTGTTCATATGACCATTTAGGTGGTGGGGAGTCATTAGGTGCATATGAACAAGGGGAAGAATGGGGTGCATATGAAATATCCTATGAGGGGTAATCATACGACCCACCCGGAGTAAATTCTTGGAGATAAGAATTTCCCATATCAAACCCATCTTGCCAATTGTCAGAAGCCTGATTGCCTAGGCTACTCATGTTACTCATTTCATCGTGGCAAGTCCATTGATTTGCATTTGAATCTGCTTGCCATTGAATTCCCACATCCATATTTGAAGGAGCGAATGAGTGCGTGGGGTATGAGTAATCATGTGGGACCCGTGTTGGTTGATCATCTTCCATTATCATTCCATTGATACACTCTATGCACTCCTCATTGTAATCATGACCATAGTGATTGTCCCATTTTTGCCCACATGTGGAACCTCTTTCCAACGAACAAGTTATTTGATGTAGGAGACCATTTTTGGCGTGTCTGACACGTGTTGGGGCATGTCCGTGTCTGACACGTGTCGTACACTGACACACTGGCCCTAGAGAGGTGTCCGTGCTTCCTAGACCCACATTATCATGTGACTTCTGATTAATTTATTCCGAGTCTTTGCCGTGTTCTTTGTGCATAGACAATATCATGCCATTTCTGATTAATTCATTCCGAGTCTTTATCAATCTTTTCCTTATCCTAGTTCTAGTGGCCGTAGTATTTGAATTCTTTCATAGTAGCTTTTTTGCATTCTATGTGATTGAATTCAAACCAACTTAACCAACGTTCCTTGATTTCTCTCTATTGTACCTATCTATATATTTCCCGATGCAGTTTGGGGGACTCGTGAGCAGCCTGCAATGCTCTGGTTCCAATTTGGTATGAGCAGAGTTTCAAAATAGATCAAATGTAGAGTTCTAGAATTCCTTGAAACACTTCCTCACTACAAAATAATATAGAATATCTAAGTAAGCCTGAATTATGAGGCATACTACCCTAAGAATTCACCTAGGAGGCTAGGACCATTGAAAAAAAAAAAAGAAACTCTCCAAGGTTCATGCAAATGGGTATACACATCTGTTGCTTCTAACCTTTACTCAAAAATTTCTTTAGCAATGGATAAGTCACGTCTTTAATCCCATTGCGGTTATGTTTTACGTAGCTCACCATATTTGTACCTTAAAACAAATATAAACCTTCACCTTCTACACACTGACGTCCTGACAGATGTTTTAATCTCAGCCCTTACAACCAGCTAAGAGCTGCAGAAGATAGGCCATATCTTTCTCAATACTCAGTTAAAATTGCACTGGTTTAGGATCATCTATAAGTTAATTGAGTAACCCATAAAAAACATCCAATTTCATGTTAATGAAACATTGGTCGACATACGAAAAATAAAATGTAAAGAAGAAACTTCAATGGCACCACTTTGCACAAATAGTGTGGACCACGGGGACTTGGAAAGCTACAATGCTGGACCAGTTCTCCTTGGCTTGAAGAAATATCTCCATGAGTTTGTGAAGGTTAGTGTGCTCCTTGGTCAAAGCTAATTCAAGCTCAGCGAGAATATACAAGCACTATATGTCCCTATCCTTTCATATCATGGATGATACCTTTTTCCATTGGGTCGCTGTAACTGATTTCTGCTTCAATCGTTCAGTTTAATTTTGTTAAAGAGCTGATTGTACAACCTTCTGCTTTATGGATATGTCAACAACTATAATGTGACCTTTATTTTATTTTAAGTCAACCTTTGGAAACAAAATCAACCAACTTAATTACCTTATACATCTAATTTATTATAAGCAGTGAATTAAGCATAGTTTGAGAAAGCTAGCTCAGTAGTAACATTTGCAATATCCTCCTCATGTTCTAGTTCTACCACAGGATATTTTGTAAGGCCTCCAGTTTAGTCTTCAATCATCAGATTTTTTTTTTTTTTTTTTTTTTGTTTATTGCCTTTTCCCTTAACTTTCAAATAGAAGGGATTTTTTTTTTCTTCTTTTTCTTTTTTGGAGATATTTGTTGTTCATTCATTCATTTCTTCGAGCCACTTGTTGTTACTGAAAATTTTCTTATCCCGCTGAGTCTTGCTTTCTTAATGTTTATCACACTTTGGGTTCTCCATTCTTCACACCATTGGATCATTGTTGCTTCTGTATTCTGTGATCTATTTCTCTTGAGTACGACATTGTATCATACTCATATAGAGGTGATTATGTATCACAAATAGGTTCATGATATTTATGTTGCAATTAAAGAGGCATCTTAAAATCAGCCCTACGTTTTTCTGTTCATCCAATTCATCATTTGAGTTCATCTACCATAATGAATGAGTTTGATTTCCTACTTCAGTATAGTTTGATTCAATTTTGCATGGTTCAAATGCCCATAGCAACTAATTTATGGCTACATCATTAGTGTGTGCACGACTAATATTAAAGCCTAAACAACCTTGTGAAAACTTTTACATTTAACTAATATTACATGAATTACTTATTTAACCTTTTTTTTACTAATTTATCTTAAATAAAAACCTCTTTAAAATATCACTTCAGAATTTGGTACCCAAGAAAAGGTTATATTCAATTTAAGGACATTGTTCTTCATTGGAGGTGGTATTTCAGTGTGTGTGTGTGGGAAGCAAATGAGGTGATCATTTCTTTAGCTAAATAAGAACTTGATAGGATTGGTGCCTGTGTAGGTCCTCTTGTGTAATTTGTTGTGTTTTTGGGCCAGTTTCTTTTTTTGATTAGGCTCGGTATAGTGGTCTTGTACCATTCTGTTGGCCTTTTGTATTATATCTCCACTTCTCTTATTCTATAAAACTGCTTGTTATCAATTAAATACACGCACGGACTCAATATATTTAATATGAAAGTAAGTAGAATTATGACTATCCTAGATAAACCAAACTAAAATGATTCCATTCATGAACTAGAGTGAATTGATATCTAATTCTAGTTCTTTCTTCTACTTAATTTAGTACAGACTAGGTAACTATGGGTTGAACAGATTTAGAGGTTTAGTTGGGCAGTTCAGTTGAGCCATTTTCTGATATCTGGGAGACTATAACTGGTTTTGATTGCCTTTTAGCTTATTCAATAGTATTTTTAATGACTTTTGCCATTATTACTCTGAGATGTCATCTGTGCATCTTTGATCCCTAATATGTGATCTCACAATTAGGACAGGATAGTAGCAGTCTCAGCCCTATTTTTGTCTCGATTTTATGCCTGGAGATGTTAGGTTATGTTGAACATGCATATGGTTTCTGATGTTGAATTAGATAAATTTTTATTTGATCTCTCTCTCTCTCTCTCTCTCTCTCTCTCTCTCTCTCTCTCTCTCTCAGACACACACACACACACACACACACACGTTGTGGTAGAACAATTGTCATTGTTTGTTTGTGTCAAATGTTCTGCAAGAGGCTCTTCACGGTAGACTGACGAGGTGGTTAAGCAACCTGATTTGGAAATCCCACGGAGTATGGCTGAACTAGGTGTCTCTGGATGAACACTTGGTGCAGGAAGAAGTGGCAATGAAGTTACAACATTAGCCTAATGCAATTGTGGTACTGAATAATGTGGTGATGAATGCTGAACCTGATCTTGATGAAGTCACAAAGAAGACTCTTGACATAGGACAGATTCTGGGTGTCCCTATGGGGGAAAGGGCAGACCATGTGAAGCTTATGGTGAGAAAACTATTTAATGGAGAGTTTGCAGGGCAGTGGAGGTAGAAATCTTGGATAAAACTTGAAGAGAATAGGGAGTTGATGAATTTGGCTTCCTCAATTAATTATGAAGGGGAGTAAGGAGCACTGATGAAAATAGCGGTAGCGGTGGGTGTAGTGGCCGGTGGCCAAAATGCTAGGTAGCGGTAGCGGCAATATGTAGCAGCGTAGTGGTGTGATTAAAAAAAGTGGTCAAAATTTTTGGAAAAACATCCAAAAAATTCAGAATATTGGAAAATGTTAGAATTTAATGTTTATTTTCAAAAGTAACTAATATAGGGCGGCGTAGCGGTCCCCTAATTGCATAGAGGTCATGTATTACTGAATGACTATGAAATAATAGTATTGATCTAGCCATTAAAAAAAATAAAAATAATAGTATTGATCTATTTGTCCACGTGAATTCATCTTTGTTACCTATACTAAGAAATTAATTTGGCTAGGGTCCTATTTCCCATTTGATTGGAATTTGACAAGGATCATATTTCCTATTAGAAAGAAGTTTGGCTTGGGTCCTAATTCCTATTGAAATTTAGCTAAGGTCCTCTTTCATATTAGAGTAAATTTTGGCTAGAGCCCCAATATCCTTTTTTCTTTTTTTTTAAAGTGAAATTTGGCTATGGCTTTATTTCTATTAGAGTGAAGTTCGGATAGGCCCCATATCTGTTTGAGTGGAATTTGGCCGACTTATATATAGAAATGACATTTGATCAGTTGTGTACATATTTAATTTAGGTGAGTCATGAAGCTCGCTTTAGCCCTTTAATAATAAAAGGGTCCTTGGGACATTCGATTAATGATCCCTTTTTTAATTTAGGTGGACCCCACTGTTGGGGCCATGAATCTCACATTGAGCCCTCAATAATAAAAGATAGAAGGATCGAGAAGGAGAAAGGAGGGAAGGGACAAGAGGGAGGGAGGAGAAGAAGAAGACTGCTGCCTGTTTCTGGTTCGATATCCACTGCCTTCTGCAGTTAGGTATGTCTTCTTCCCTACAGTTGCTTGCCTTTTTTCCCCCTTTCTTCTTCCTTTTCTACTACAATTTCCTGAACGGCGGTAGCAGGTAGGGTTTTATTTTTGTTTTATTTATTTTTTCTTTATAACTTTGGAGCGGCCAATGCATAACTGTAGCTAATACCAGTAAACCAAAACCATAAAAATGAACATCAAAATACAAGAAGAATTGCATAGAATAAACTATTTCTTTAAGAAAATATCTTGAAAATAAATTCTTTTTTTCTGCTCATATATATATGAGCATTTCTCAGACCCTTACATGTTGTCGGATCCTGAATTGTTGTATCCCGTGAAGTTTTCTTATTCAATTCTCTCTATTGGATCATCATAGGTATGGTGATAGCCCTTGAACTTTAGATTGATTGCTTGGAAATTAGGGATTACTTGAAATTGATTGTGAATCATGATATATATATATATATATGGAGAATATTCATGTGCATCCATCCCTCATCATATGGTGAGAGACACTTACATAATTGGAGATATTCATGTGTAAAAGAGGAAAAACTATATATGGTAATATGCAGAAAAAGAATGTTCATGTGCAAAGAGGGAAAGCCATGTAAGTTTCCCTCACCCTAAGGTGAGTGATGGATGCACATGAATGTCTCCCTATATATATATGAGAGACGCAACTTTTTTTTTATTTCTTATTTTTTTTGAGAGTAACAACACATGAGAGATCCAACAATTTTCTTTTTTTGAGAGTAACAACTCACTCTTTGCCATGGCAGTTTGAGGAGTTTTTAACTTTTTGTTTCTGATTTTTTTTTCTCAATTTCAGAAAGGGCTGGGGGTATTAGGATTAGAGCTTTGAAATTTGGAGTTTTTTGGGGTTTGAAATTAGGGATTATGGATTTGAAATTGGGGTTTTAGGGGTAGGTTTTAAAATTAGGGGTTGGGGGGTTTGAATTTTTTTATTATTTAAAATTAAGTATTATGGATTTGAAACTGGTGGTTTTAGGGGTTAGGGTTTTGAAATTAGGGGTTAGAGGGTTTCAAATTGGGATTTTTTTTTTGAAATTAGGGATTATGGATTTGAAATTGGGGGTTTAAGGGGATCTGAAATTGGATCTGCAATTTATTTTTTGATTTTTTATTTATAAAGAACAGAAGCAGTTGGATCTGCAAAGCAGAATCAACAGTCGAGCTGAGGTGCGAGGGTAACTCACCTGCACGAGATGCTTAGGTAAGCCTGATATTTGACTATATCTCTGAGTGACTTGCTGACTAAATTCAAGCACTTCATTGTGCAGGAGGAAAATGCTGAAGCCTTGGCTAGTCTTGCTGTTATTAATATGGGAGCTTTAAAAGGAAAACATGAATTTGATAAAGATTTTCCTAACACTCGATGACTATGACACCTAGATATTTAGGAGTAGGCAATGTTTCTGTATTGTGTCGTATTGGATACTTTTTATGTGTAAGATTCATGTCCCTGCTGTATTCATGGTGTGTCCTTGTATTTGGACGTTAGGGTTTGTTGAATGTCATGATAATGGACTAAACCAGTTCACAATTTTCAAAAGTGATTGCTTATGTAAGGACCAAAAGCATGGCTTCAAAATCAGCCGAGTCCAAGTCAACATGGACTTGGCACCTACCGCATTGAGTCCCAGTCTGAGTCACCCTGTTATGGAGTCCTATGGGGAAAAAGGCCAAAACAGATTTCCCCCCTCATTTTCATGTTGCGAGTATTTGTAGAAGGCTGCAAGTATCCTTCTGCACTAACTTTGGAAGATGAAAACCAGAATTTGTGGAAGATAGCATTCCAAGATTGGAGGTACTCTTCGTTTAACTCAGCCAAAAAAAAAAGTATTCACCTTTTACTACTTAAATTCACTCTTAACCATTAAAAAGGTGTCATAAATATCTAGATTCATAGGATGTATGTTTTTTTTATATTTTAGAATTTCCTTTGAACCACCATCATCTACAGATTGGGGTAGCTATGAAAAGTTCATTGATGATAATGGGCCTCAATTCAGTGATCTTCATTTCTATAAAACCTGTGAGAAATAAAATTCAACAAAAATGGACTTGTTGAAGCATCTAGCAAAACCATCACAAAGCTGTAGAAGAAAATGGCTGTAAAATCCTCTTCATCGTAAACTACCTCAAATCATCGTCTCCAACCCAGTGATAAATCCAATCAGAACTGGATTTTCCCACAGTCCGATCCATAAGGATGGGTGCCAAGCCCCAAGATCAGTGACTAACGGGTGGTGGTTGGTTTGGATTGGTAATATGTAGGGCCCATCATGCTACCTCATCCAGTAAGCTCCATACGAGGTTTATGTACCAAATATTGGCATATATTATGTGTGTGTGTTCTCTGTGCTACTGAAATCCAAGGGATTCCAGTTTTTACTTGAAGGAGATAAAACTCTTTTCATCTTCCATTCCAAGTGGCATTTAACCATGTTGGTAGATCAGCTAATGGCATGGCGGACTCCTTGGCTAAGCAAAGGGTTATTAGGGATGCTTCTTTATATGCTCTCCTATCAGGTAGTTATTTTGGTTTGGAGGTGTAAATACAATGCTCTTGTACCTATGTCTTTTTTTTTTTTTTTTGCTGAGTTGGCCCAGTGGCCAGGAGAGGAGAGTGTAAACCATCCCTGGCTGGGGCTATGGGAGTGGGAGTTGCTATGATACCCCTTATACCTTCGTCTTGACAACATAAAGTCATTAGAGCAACATTGACCAGCACTTGAAAGATGAAACCATTTATCTTTCTTGCCATCCTCTTTTTCAACCAAGGATGATTTAAAGTTCTAAATCGGCAGTGAAATGCTTGCTTTTAAAAAAAAAAAAAAAAACCACTGGAGCTGATGTATGTGCATTATGTCATGGAGATAGCCAATTATAGCTTTCCACTTGATTCAAAATCTTTTGTTGTGCAACTGATATTTAGGGAGTTGTTACTTGTGAATCTCAATTGACAGGAAGCGCCTCTTCCAATTATAGCTTTTCACTTAATTCAAAATCTTTTGTTTTTGTGCGACTGATATTTAGGGAGTTGTTACTTGTGACTCTCAATTGACAGGAAACGCCTCTTTACCATGATTAATGATCTGCCAACTGTCTTTGAAGTAGTGACCGAAAGGAAGCATGTGAAAAACAAATCTGGTTCGGATAGTGGGAATAAATCTAAAATCTCAACAAAGGTGATTTGCTGTTGATCAAAGGTTGTATCTGTTTGTTTTTAATTCTCTTTACTTTGTTAGTTGCTTAACCATTCATTTCTGTAGGGAACGAGTGATGGGCAGATAAAAGCCATATCAAAGCCAGTTGAGGAAGGTTTCGGTGAAGAGGAGGAGGATGAACACAGTGAAACACTATGTGGAAGCTGTGGTGGCAATTACAATGCAGACGAGTTCTGGATTGGGTGTGACATATGTGAAAGGTGGTTCCATGGAAAGTGTGTGAAGATCACACCAGCAAAAGCGGAGAATATTAAGCAATACAAATGCCCATCCTGCAGTGTGAAGAAAGGCAGGTAGTAACCAAATCAGTCAATCATAGAAGATGACATCCATGTAAACCATTAGAGATTTTTCCAGTGAAGTCAAAGCTAACTGCTATATGCAGTTGGGATGCAGTCTAAAAGGATACAACTCTTATTCATAAATGTTTTTGTGTATTGTATTATTAACTGCGCAGAAATTGTGATATTAGCTACCCTTGTCATGATATTAGCTACCCTTGTCATGCATGCTTTACTTCTCCATTTGTTGTGATGAGTTTGTTTGATTCTGTTCTTGCAGACGGTTGTTAACAAGCCTTTGGGAAGTCTGCTCACCAAGATTAATTAAGGTTGAGCTCGCCAAGCTTGACAATAAGCTTAAGCTTGAGCTTGGCTTGTATCTTGGCTTGAGTCAAGCTTGACTTGTTAAACGGATTCCTGAGCTTTGGAAAGTCTGCCCAATCTAGGGATGGGAATGGGTCAGGTCGGGTTCAGGTTTAGCCCGACCTAAACCTGACCAGAATGTGGCTTCTTCTGCCCCCCTATCTAACTCATGACGGACGGGTTTATAGTTTGAGATGCCAAACCTGCCGTATGACTAATAAATACAGGTTAGGTTGAGTTTGCTAAAAGAGTATTTTCTTTTCATTTTGACACACCAAAAAATTTCTCTTGTTATAATGGATTTGAATTTCGAACCCACAAAATATACAGAACAATGTAAACTACCATTCCAGCTTTATTTGAGAATTTCCATTTTCTCATGATATCATTTGAGAATTTGTCACAGGACTAACTTTTCTCATTATTTTCAATTCCCATTCCAGCTTTATGTAGATATTCTCTTGATGTGTTCAATTTTTTGTGATGATTTAATTAAAAACCATAAGGCTATATTACTGGGACAATATCATATGCAGGTGAATACTGCGACAGTTTTAGGTTAGCCATGCTTTTGTAGATTTCGGTAGTATATCTTCTTCTATCACTTGTGCAACTGACTCCAGCCAACCTGTGGAGCGAATGATTTTTCAGGCAGGCCCATATAAGCAAGAATTTAAGATCTAACTTGGATTTTATTTTTTATTATTTTTATTTTTATGCTGTACCTAATCATTGTCACTGTGGGCATCACAATTCATATTCACCATGGAAGCACACAGTGTACAGTAAGGGCTGCTACAAACTGGTCAGGTTTCAGGTTGGGTAAAGCATGACCCAAATCCAAGTAAAGACCCAATCCCAGGATCCATGCCCAAGTGGGGTAGGGTCAGGTCCATTGTTATAATTTAAATTACATACATACACTATACAATATATTGAATAATTAGCATTTATCATCATCATAATTCTTTTTCAGTTTCTTATATTTCTTTTCTCAGTGTCATGAAAAGGTTTTTCATGGCATGCTCTAATGTAAACACAAGTAACAGAGATCTCCCTTTCCAACCATATATGTGTTATTAAAAAGATGAATGAATGAATGAATAGTAAAACTCATCAAGTCAACTTGAAGGTGATTGTGGGGTAAGGCTAAAGATAAAAATCATAGTATTGAGGTTTGAGTTGGGTCAATCATGGTATTCATGTTGGGTCGTAATCCATGTGTCATTGTCCCCCTCGGCCTAAGTGTTAAGTTTGTATCTGTAGTGTGCCCATCTAATATATTTTTATTTGCTAGAATGGTGAGACAGATGGGACTGAGCATGACTCTCTGCTAGTGTTACTTCAAGTGGCATGTCCCCACAACCCCAACCCCCTCCAAGTGTCTATTTTCTTTGGTGCCTTCTGTACATTAGTCTGTGGTCCGCAAGCTTTTTAACCTATTGAGGAACAGATTCCTGATTGTTAGAAGATTTTGATAGTGAATGTTTTGGCTTGTGAACAGATATTGTGATAAGCAAGAGGAGCTAATCAATGGTCTATTTCAAGGGCATATTTGTGTACGCCCTCGGAAAATTGGCTTTGCAAAATTTCTCCTACTCCATGGAAAAAAAAAAATTCCCCACCTCCCACCCAACCCGGAATAGGAAAAAGTTTTTTGAGGAATCGCAAAGGATATAGCTTATTTTTATGCTTTTCCTCGAGGAAGTGGTTACACCAAATGTGGATTTCACTCTAGCGTGGAAAAGCTTTTCCATTTTATCCAATTTTTCCGTGAAAAAATGTAAATAAAAATGTGCTCTAAAGGTTTTTTAAGAGATCTCTATCAACCATGTTGGGGGCTTGTTTTAATTTTGGCTTAGAATGAATTAATTATGGTCGCAATTGGGTGAGGCAATTATAAGGACATATAAGAAGTGTAATCTATTTGATGATTTGACTCAGAATAGATCGAAATGAATAATTCATATATGTCTTCGATCCCAACATAGTTGGAGTAAGACTTCAATGATGATGATGCAATTGGGGTGGGTCAGGTCAGATATTGGGTCAGACCATGGATGAAACACAAATTACTTACCCCTCGACTAAACCCAAATTTTAGAAATCTCGACCTACCCTAACCTTCACTTGATGTGAAAAGGCTAAAATGATGATAGTGATGATTTGGATACCTATTGCACAACCCAAGCCCTCTCCAAATCTTATTTGGCCTTCAAAATTCAGGCTTTCCGGCTAAAATCTTATTTTCATGCAATTATAATCCATGTCAGTTTGGGTTTTCTCTGGCCCAAGTTATGTATAACTTCAACAAACAATTAGGAGACTGCAAATCCCCATCACTTTTCACACACCTGTTCAAAGGCCAAATTCCAAACCCTTACGTGAAGAAGTAGTAATTGATCATATTCAAGGATGAAGTTGAAGTGATGGCCCACTTCATATTAACAATAAAAAAAAATAATCACAGTAACTAGATTATGGTTTATATAGTTGTAATGATACAACAACCACAACAAACAGCAACAACAATAATCCCCCACTCCACCAATAATGATATGACACTTCTATTATACAGATAAAAGCTTAGCAGTGATGTGAGAGAAAGCAAGTTGCACCCCCAATTCAAAAGAGGGTAAGAGTAGTATGTTGAATATATGTTGATAAAAAAGCCACTGGAATTGAATCTTGTAGTAGTAGGAGAATAGTAGTTGCATTTAGTTAGTGCGTTTCCAATTCCATTGCAGTGGCATCACATTCACAAGCACAGCACATCTTGATACTACTACTATTATTATTGTGAGGAGAGAAGGATGCATCTATCAATCCTAGTCATCTCTTTTTCCCATTATCTTACTTCTCTCTCAAGCAAAGCACATCACATCAACTCCATCCCCACCTCTAAAGCTGCTTTTCATGAGGTCCACCTCCTCAGAACTCCACGCTTGGCTATCCTCATGAGTCATGACCACCTTTTTAGCTCCACTGACCTTGATTTCATTCTGATTACTTTCACATCTCTCTCTCTCTCTCTCTCTCTCTCTCTCTCTCTCTTTTGCACTGTGTTTGAGTAAGCAAAGATGCACTGTGTTTGAGTAAGCAAAGAATTGAAAGAATGAAAACAAGTTATATAAGTATTTGACAAGAGTACAATTAATTTTCTCATACAACAATTCTAATTCTATGCTGTACAGTCCATTTGGATCGAATTTGCTTAAAATGACCCACACTTAAAATGACCCACACTTAAAATATTTGTGTGGTTAGGAAGTCCAGTTTTAACTTGGAGGTCCTGCTTTCGAATCCTTAAGGCCTTACCCGATATATAGGACTTGTGGGTGGTTCTATGTATCCGTGGGTTTACCAATGATCTCCCAAAGGGGGGGTCGGCGGATTCCCATGTTATAAAAAAAAAAAAAAAAAAGTTCGGGTACCATAAAGTTAAGGGGGAGCTCTGCCTTTACAGACGATCTAGATGAATACTCATGGCGTAGAGCGTTGCATGTAGGATAAAATCTTCCTCTAATATGGTCTTTTAATTTTTCTCTTTATCAAAATTAGTGAAAAAGTAATTTTTTTTTTTTAAAGAAGAGAGGTAAGATTGGACAGTCAGCAAATGAAGGATGCCCTAGTACGAATGGAACGCGGAAGGCAGAGCCCATGAGCACATGATAAAATCGTCCAACTTTTACTACAGTGGATTTATCATAGATTACAAGAACCACAAAAGACGTTGACAAGATTCTTTCCACTCTCTGCATTTGTAAAAGTTTTCAAATAGCCTGTCAAAAGGGTATCATACCTTCTAGAGATTTTTATACCCCAAGTTGCACATATTTTGTGGAAGAGATTTTGACTTATCAGATATATGTTTAATATGGTGCCTTTTTTAAATCAATAAATTAATTAAATGTTTAGCAAGATGGTTTTATTTATTTTAATATTAATATGTTTATTGCCTCAAATCATGAAAGGAGATTTTTAGTTTTTTTTATATTCTATGATTTTGTCTAAGAAATTGTTTTTTTTTTCTAATCATGACAAGGGTCAAAATTGGAAGATTAATACACATAATGGTTTTGAGTGCTTGTTTACAACTTGGATACCATAGTGGGTATAGTCAAAACAATTAATGGGTAATGACCCCCAAGCCCAAACCACTATATTTGTTTGTTTCATCTCAATAATTATTTTATTTTTTATATTTTTTTTAGAAATTGGAGAAATTAAGCTTCGTTTTAGAAGGCTATTTAGTGTACTACATGTAAATAGAATCTTTAAGTATGGTCACAAAATTTTCACTACATTCTGGAATGGAAAAATAGTCCAGCTTGTTAAGGCTACTTGAGCTTCCTATGATCAATACGACCCCCTTGCACTTACTACCAATCACCCCAATTTAAGACTCCTCTGATTTTGCTTTCCTTTAGATTAGTTGCAAAAGCAAATATGAAAACAAGCATTTCATTAACAATTTAAACGCATCAAAGTCTATTTTTTTTTTGTAACGTAGGGTTCCTAGCCTTTTGTTCCAAAATAATCCATACGGGCCCAAGAGAGAAAGTCAGGTAAAATTTCCCTATGACCCAGTGTGGTAATGCAGTTTCGAACCCACAACCTCCGGATGCAAATCGTGGTCCTAAGCCAACTGAGTTACCCCTCGAGATTAAATGCATCAAAGTCACACAAACCTTTTCATCCCCATCCTCCCTCTAATGTTTTTGATTTGTTTCAAACCATTAAATTAATGGAATGGTATAAAGGACTAGAGTACCTTGAATGCAAAGTCTTCTTTTAAAGCATGAATGAGAGGAATCTATGCACCCACCTGGGCCTCCAACATGCCTAATTAGGAAGCAAATGAGGGATGAGTGGCCGTTCCATCAACATCATGTGGAGTAGGGTGCAACCCAACTTGTCAAAATATCTGCTCCTTTCTTATAGCCATTGCCTCTTGAATGAGAAACTGGGCCAGTGGTCCCAGTCTCAGGTCTCTCTCAATAAAGAGTCGATAGCCACAGCAGAGAGAGAGAGAGAGAATGCGTGGAAAGGGCGGACACAAAAGAAAACAACAGTATTTGTTTTGTGAGAGCTGACATTTACATCCAAATCTCAGACAATTACAAGTTACAACCCCCTCCTTTGGACTCTTTGTTCAACTCATGGGTTTGATACCTGTTAACTTTTTCCCCAACTTGGATTTGGACTTGGACCCAATTACACAGTTGTAAACTTCTTGTGTAGGGCTGTCAATTGGCCGATTTTAATAAGTTTCTTCGACCATGAACTTTAAAATATCACGTACGTAGGTTTCCAAATTTTTTCTTTTTTAATGGTCTCAACTCAAACCTACAAGAACCTTCCAACTATGCTACTAGCTCTTTGATATAGTACTCTGATGATTAAATTCATGTATACCATTTGGTTTTACATGTCTTGGGTATATAACTATGTTCCACATAAATATCAATCCATCATGATGTTTGAAGCTATATTTGAGCTAAATCCTATAATGAAAGGAGGGGGGGGGGGGGGGGGGGGTTGCATTTGGTATCACTCCTGTCAAATAGATGTTCATAAGACATAAAGATGTTCCCCACAAGATGTGTTCAATCTCTCTTTAGGGCACGTTTGTGTTTGGATGTTTATGCAGAAGTGGAACTTTTATTTTCACTCTGTTTGATTCTTCTTTGTTCCTTGTATCACGAATTTTTATAGAAAACCGTGTGAAAGAGGAAAGTTAAGTCCGACCTCGAAAATCTATTTATATAAAAGAAGAAGCAGGATATTATACAGACGGACAAGCCCTTAAATTAGTTGGGTCATGAAATATATGCATATGAATCCCAACTCATGCAGCCTAAAGTTGGACTTAGACCCATTATTCATTGGATTGGATTGGATTGGATTTAGGTTTAGTGAGGTCAATTGGAAGCAGCCCAATTTTGGAATAGATTAGTGGAGTGGTCCTGAAGTGGAGAGGGGGTTGAGAACAATAATTGGAGAAAGAAAGGACAAGAGAATTGGATGCAAATGGGGAGAAGAGTGGGGGTAGTAAATGTCGACTCCTAGGCCTTAATGGAAAGCAAGATTCCAATGCCAAGATCTCCAAAAGATACTTCCTTTTCATGAAAATGATGAGCGTGTGCACATGCGCGTGTGCATACGTGTACACATGTGCACAAGTAGCCAGTCATGCTAATTGTGCCTTTTGGGGTCAGACTCTTTGGCCCTTGGAGGCCGACAAGAGACAGAAAAGCATTTTGGACCATTCATTTACTCCCTACTGTATCATGTCATGTCATATAAAGAGAGACTTACCTTTTATTATTAACTTTCTTCCTTTGATTTAAAACATGCCCTCCACACTATCTCAAAATACCATCTCTGTCTATTTTCTTCATTAGGGGGGTAGTTTCACAATTGAGATTAGAATGATAGTCCTATTGATTGAGTTAAAATAAACAAAGAAATTCTAGTATAAATAAACACTATAATCAGTAAAAAAATAAATAAAAAATCAACCTATCAAATTATATAGTAATAATTAATCAAGGTTTTTAGAAATTACCTTAAACTTTTGGAGATCGGAATAGAGGTGTGGAGATAGAAGGCCTAAATAGTAGTGGCTGTGTAGATTTTGGGATTTTTGAAATGTATTTCTTTCACCGAGAGATTTTAGGATATGGATTAGAGGTATAACATCGGATTGGATGGATCTGACCAAGAGATGATAGGAGATTTTAGGGTTTATAATTGGATCCGATTGAATCGGATAGAGCCTAAATTTTCGAGTTGTGCAAATCTTGAAATTTTAGAAATCCACTATAGAAAAGAAACACTAGTGAAAGAAGTTGACGTGAGAAAAATATAATTGAGTTTTAAATAAAAATTTATTTAACCATAATTTAATTTAAATTTTAAATAGAGAGGTTTAGGGAGGAGATTTGAAGAGTAGTAGCCCAAGTCAAAGCCGTGTATATTTTTTCTGCGTGTTTTTTCGAAAGGAAAAATCTATGGCTATTGACATGGCACCCTTGAGAGCACCCCTTTTGTTTTGTTTCAATATATAAAATTGGATTTGAATATGAATAAAGAGAGCTAGGAAGTAGAACTTCTTTTAAAGTCTTTCTTTGAATAAAAAAAAAAGATATGAAACTGTTAAATATCATTTCTAATAATAAAATATTAGTTTCATAACCTGAAAAGTATTTTCTCAAATCCCCCTGAGATAGAATTATTTCTTCCGTTTTTTTTTCCCTAAAAAATGTACTTAAGAGGAAAGTTATTTTCTTCTATAAAGAAATCTAAATGCGGGAGAAGATGATTCTTTAGTCAAGAAATCATTCTCTCCACTATTCTCTTCATCTAAATGGATCACTAATCAATACATCAAAAGTACAAAATAGACCATAAAAACCATTCGCCTTATGAAATGAATTCTCACTTTACATCATACAAAATTAAACAATAAAAATATCTAATGTAGACAACAATGATGTTGTTATGGAAAGTTTTTCTATGCATATTGATAGGTCACCATGGAAAATCGGTAGGTTGAAGAATACATGGATGAAAGAAGTAAAAAAAAAAAAACTTGAATATGCAACCTATCTGAGAATTGGCGTAGGACATATAGCCTGGAATGGAAAAACAGAATTTATATAACTGACTCCAACATAGGTGGGGCAAAGTTTAATGATGATGAATAAAAATTTGATGAGCTTACCTTTAATTATTTATAGTTTAGTTTTTTTTCTAGTAGAAGTGTCTTTCTTATATATTTCTTAAAATTCAATTTATATTTGCTAAAGATGCGCACTCTACCTAAACTTGACTTATTTTGAGTGTCTCAAAAGGGCAATGGGTTAAGTCACTTACACGAGTTTGTTTGATCTTTTTGTGAAGTTCACAATAAAATTCATTAAGATGGTGCCAATTGAGTCGACTCAATCCGTTCAAGTTTTTGAACATTTTGGATATCATTTGTAAGGAACGAGCAACAAAAATATTTAGATGAGAGCCTTCTAGCACTATTCTTATGTGTAATCCATCTTATGTTTGGCTAGGCCACTAGGCTCACCTATGATCAAATTATCCCTCACACGAACTACCCCCCATGAACTGGTACAATCCAAAATTGACATTCATCCATATGTTACCTACTGCTGGATTGAATCCACAAAAAAACTATGCATGCATTTAAGATCATTAAAATTGAAGGCCATATAGTTCAAGATTTTAGGATGATCTAATAGGCAGATAAATTGCATGCAGTAGGTCTCATTGAAATCTTTCTATTCCCCACCTCCCATTATTGGCATGTTCTTTGAGTGAATTCCGTACTCAAATTCACATGGTACTATGTGCCGATCACGATTTATGAAGTATTTTTAGCGAGATGCAATCTTATGCGAGTGATAAAACTATAGGCCCACTTGAGTGATTTGTCTTCCATTTACCCTCAATGTGAGACCTCTAGCCTGTAATTTTGGTTCAACTTAATAATGGGCACATGTGATTGCATCTGATTGAACACATTTTCTCGATCGAATGAGCTTCAACAATATATTACTTAGGCAAGTGAAGGAGGGAGATGCATATAGAGCTCGACTTTCCTACTTATTGAATATAGAGGGTTATTGATGGGTATTCATTTTTTATTTTTTTTTCAATTATTTTTTAGAAAGAGGGTAATTATTTGATGATTATTTTTGAAAAATCATCTTTAATAGAAATACATGTGTCGAAATTCTTAGTAACTCAATTGAATGAAACCAACAACCTTGCTTTTATCTTTCAAATGCTTGTCATTAATTGGCTGCCAATTCAAAGGTGATTTAAATGGAACTAAACTATACCTACACCCTATCTTATCCTCCCCCAAATTCCATCCTACTCACACCTAGGCTGGGCTTGATACTTCCATCTTAGATGGCATCTGACTAGAACATTTAATATATCTCCCCCACATCTCTCTGGGATTCTCACATGCACCTCTTCCTAGAAAGTGGAGTTTGAACCATAAATAGTAACTCACAATTGGGGACATGGCTGTCATATTTAGAAACACAAGGCCATATATGTTTGAACAGGTGGGGTAGAGAAACAGAGAAGAGACAAGGGCACAGCCTTTTTACCCTTAAATAGCAACTGGGACAGACATTGACATGGGAAAGGATGAACTGTGAAGCTTTTTTTATTTTATTTTATTTTATTTTCCCCCCCAATCTTTCTTCATTACATTATTATTGTTGTTTTATATTCGAAGCTCCAAGTGATGGAGAATGTGTGGTGGAAGGTAGCGTTATTCTCCTCCCTTCTACCCTTATCACATGTGATCTTTTGGAGTTGTAGACCCCTCCCTCTTTCACACCAACAGCAATCATGTTGTAAAGTAGATGCAGACATGAGTGTTGTTGGCCGGCCCATTAGAATAAGTGGACACAGCATCAAAACAACCCCACCCTCAGTGCTCTCTCTCTCTCTCATGCATCTCAAGGGGAGGTTTTACATCAAAGGAAAAAGAGATTAGAGGGACCACCACAAATTGAAGCCAGAAAGAGCCTCCAATAAGCAGGGGCCATGCTTCCTATACGGTCAACATGGTTGAATATTACTGAGAAATGAATTTGGATAAGAGCCTGTGACACGGTAGAAGATGCTACTATAACAATCTTGAGATCATGGGTTTGCAGTCATTGAAAATTGAATACATAGAAATTCCTACAGTCAAGTGAGCCCCAGTGACAATTATTATAGAGGTAGGGGAGAAGAGTATAAGTTGAGATGTAGACGCAACTCTCATATTTATAGGATTTGAATTACAAAAGTCATGGCTGGATATTTATTTTCCACCATTCTCTTAGTATAGTTTTTTCATTAGAAGTGAGATAACTTGATGGTCATTTTAAAAATTCTCATTTATTTTTTCAATCATGACTAGTTTTGGAAATAGTAGTCTTATAATTCTTATGTATTCAGTTATGTGAAATAGACATGCCCTAAAAAATGAAAAAAAATGAATTTATGTTATTTTTAGTAAGCATAGTTGGGTTGATCATGTGTGAGTGCATAATTATATTTTTAGAACACCATCAATTAAACCAAGTGGGGCACTTTACTGGAAGTGAAATTTAAGCTAAATCTCAAATAGGGCTTAATTAAGCAAATGTGGACCAAAAGCACATAAATTAAGTCAAATGTTAGTTGTCGATAGATATTTTCATATCATTTGTATATGACAGTGGAGAGATTAGAGACAAGTGAAAGATGAAAAATAATATGTCAATTAAAAATATATAATCAGTTTTTTTAAAAAAAATAAGGAAATAATTTCTTATCCACTGTGCTTTGATAATAGTTCCACTGCATGTGAGAATATTTGATTATGTTCATATTTAATTATATTCTTTCTATATTATTTTCTACCTTTGGACCATCTCGAATATATTAACTATCATATACATCTAAATGTTGTGAAAATGTCAGATATCTATTTACAAAATAATTATAAACCATTTAAAAATATTTATTTGTAAGATGGAAGGTATCTGAAAACTTCTTAGAAAATGAAGCAATATTTGAGAATCTCTATGTGCAAAATTTGTTTTTCTTTTTTAATCTGTAACTTGAGAATTAAATTAATGAAAAGAAACAGTACACTAAAGACACAAAATCAAGTAGAAAACAAAATGACAAGAGCATTATACCAAAAATACCAAGCTACATCACATGTGTAAGGGCTTTTGTCATTAAAAAAATTGAAAGGGCAGTCGTGGTGTATTCATTCAAGGTAATGTTTGACTTTGGAAATGGTTTTTCAGAAGATCCAGTATTTCTATTACAGGAAATAAGTTGTTTCCCAACACTGTAGAATGATGTGGTTTTTGTTTAAAGAATCTTAATCACCTGAGAGATGCTCATAATTCATAAGCATGCAAGTGGCTTCCTAAGAAGTCTAAATACAATTAATTGTTTCAAATCCCACTTAGATAGGTGGGACAACTCATTGTCCTTACAAAAACACCCTGGAACATAAATCAAAATGCTAAAGTGCCACAATCTTGTCTTTTATGAGAATTTCATATAGCTAGCTTTTAGATGATGTGGAAGAATCTTTTCATTTTCCATTTTTTTTTCCTTTCCTTTTCTTATAACTTCTTTTCATTTCTCAATAAATAACATTAGAGAGGTCCAAGTTTTTCAAAGCTGAAAATCTTTTTGCTTGAAACTGCCTAGCTTAAATGGCCCCCCACCCCCACCCCCACCCCCACCCCCACAAAGATTAGGATAATTTGATGGGGGGAGTATGTGTGGTTCTAACATATGCATCTTATTTATGATGCCCACTTGGGATGACCCAAAATTCCTAACCCTAGCTATCAACAGTGGCAAGCAGGTTGGGTGAAAACCAGTTAAATTGACAAAGGGTATGGATTGAAGTCCAACCCATTTTAAAAATAGGTAAAGTAAACTTAATCCACATCCGGTGGGAAACGGATCCCCTAGAAACCTTGTTTGAACCAATCAGGAGATGCCACGTGGAGGAGAGGTATTCATGGAGGAGATGGGACGTGAATACCTTTCCTCCATGTGACACCCCCTGATTGGTTCAAACAGGAGATCCGGATCCCATCTGATGTGGGGCATATTTGAGTAAACTTGCAATCGAAAAGAAAAAGGGGAATTTAGGCTTGGCCCATTTCATATAGAATAGATTGTTATAAGTTGCAAAATGTTAATATTTTGCCACTTAACCAATACAAGGAAGATAAGTGTGTGTGAGGGCTAGGATTGTTGACAGTGGGCCTACATTGGAGCAGTCATAGCTGGATCCGTTCTCTTTTCCAAAACTTTCCCATGAACATAACCACATACTCTCATGAGTCATGACCAAGTGCGATGAATGGACAGTGCCATTGGTACTTTGAGGGCCACCTAGGGACCTCATAAATTAATAAGAGGCTGGTGGGTAAGATGTTTGGATCAATATAAAAGGAAGGTGAGGTTTTAGCCTTTCATTCACATCCGACCACTGTGGAAATTGGCCTTAGCCGTTAGTGTGTTGTAATTTATAAACTTTCTAAGCCTTGTAGAGCTCTTTTTGTCCCCTTCCTAATGACCCACCTAAGGTTCTTAGGATTTGTAAATAGGTTCTTCTGATTTTAGTATTTGCATATACCCCTGGTTTTTCATATTAATATATTTCTTGTCTAAAAAATTAGTAGCCTTACCATCACCATAAGTTTTTAGAGTAAAATGACACTTTTGCTTATCTTTTTTTCTTTTTTTTAATCCTAATATGCATAATTTCAAAAGTTTTGATTTATTTTTCTGTAAACCTTATAGCATTGGCGGTTACTATAATAGATTTAGTGGGAGAAGTAACCATACATAAACCTCTTTTTATCAATATGGGGGCAATTTCATTAAATCCAAATTGATTATAATCTATACTTATAATTGGCTATAATTAACCCAATCCATGCACAAACAACTGTTGAATTGATGAAAGTTTTAAAAAGCATGATTAGGCTTCATGTTCATGAGGAGTTATTGATAGAGATGTCATTGGGACTTGGGAAATAATAGTTTTTTTTGTTGTAAATAATGACCTACTTATTCTTATTTAATGCATGTCCGGGCAAAGTTATCATTTTATAAAATTTCAATATAAACTTCTTGATGGTTGCCCGTTCTCCTCAGGACTATTGATTTTGGGGGAATATGTAAGGCATTAAAATTAAGGGTGGGGTAAAAATATTTGGAACCACATGGGCATATTTACAAAATCTATAAACCTTAGGGGGTATATACAAAAAACTCTGACTATTTTATTGGCACACAATGAGATGGGCCTTGGGTTTGTTCACCTATTTTGTATTATGTTAACTAGGATTTATTAAAGATTTAAGGGGTAAAGGATAAATCGTAGTGGCATTTGAGTGCCTTTGTGATCGTCACATTTCCTTCTTCAAATTTAGTCCATTCAGACAAAAATGTGTTAATTGAGATGAAAATTCACATCTCTATCAAGATTTTCAAATGCTCAAGTACAACCTAAGATGTTTCTTTAGTAAAATTACTAATTGAAATTTGTGATGTGATGTGATGGTTGTCCTATGAAATATTTGGACAATGTGTTCATCCTCCTCTTCACTTGAGCATCTAGAAATGCCAAGGATGTTGAAATTGTGAGAATTTCTAATGGCTACTTTAACTTTTCAAGTGACTAAAATACAAAACTTGAGCAAAGCAACACATCATGTGAATTTTCATATACTGCCATGTTACTTGTTGCATTGCATTTGCAATGGTCTAAATTAACTTAGCAATGTGAAAAAAAAGAAAGAAGAAGATGGTTTTGTCTTCAAGCCCTGGGTCTTGTCTTGACCTGCAAGGTTTGCGTAAGAGCATAGGTAGTAAAGGCGATGCCAGAGCCGAAAGCTTTGATCTATGTTGTGTCCCACCTACATATGTTGAGTTTAGGGCTTGGACACCCTAAGCCTGGCCCTACCCTTTGACAACCATGTTCAAGCATGACCCCTTCATTTGAAAGACTTAATTGCTAAAATATATTTATTAAGAAACTAATAATTTGTTGCAATCATCATCATCACCCCCGCCACCACCAATATCAAAGCTTTCTAAATTCAAGACTCATCCCTACTTAATTTTTTTTTTGTCTGTCACTTTACGATCTAGAGGGTTGCATCTAGTTAATTCATCTTTAGAAATTGGTTTGTGTCCCTACTCATTACTCTTTTAAGTGGATAAATATACATATTTATGATATTTATATTCTTTATACAATGATCTCAGACAAAATTGTTTATTTTTCTCCTATGTTTAAACCACCTGCTTGCTACTCATTCTTAATCCTATCTTTTTCTATTCCTTCTCAGTCAGTACCTTTCTATACCCCATTGCTGCAACAAGATCTTTATATTTTGTCATTTCTTCCTTACTCAATATTTAACTCTATAAATTAATATATACTAAAATAAAGTTCACCACATTATAAAAACACTCCTTTTCATCCAAAGTCCAAGCCACAAGAACCCACAATCACATTACAAACACTAACAAAATCTACCCTTTATTGCAAAAAACAAACCCATATGATAGAATGTCTTACAACCTCACAACATCATCATCATCTTTAAAGCTAAAAAAAAGGAAAAGAGAGGCTAAAAGCATTTTCCATCAGCTGCAGGTGGCCCAAGTAAGGCAGGGGTTCTCCTTTATCTCAATGTAGACTTTATAACCTCTTCCTCCAAAAGAAAGAGGTAAAAAGCAAATGAAAAAGAATCTATGCTCTTCGAATGTTGTTGGACCCCACAAAAACCTTTTCATCAGATACTCTCTCTCTATCTATCTTTCTATCTGCTTCCTCTTTCTATTTCCTTTTGGTTGGTTGGTTGCTAAATAAATAAATAAAAAGGCATTGAAGGTCTGCTATTCTACCACAATTTTTTAATCAAAGAGAGAAGAGGAAGTTGGAGAAAGAAGGAGTGTGTGAGAGAGAGAGAGAGAGAGAGAGAGAGAGAGTTTGGTTTTTTTTTTGTTTTTGTTTTTTTTGATATCTTATACATCCTGTCTGTAGCAGCTATATATGGTCGTCGGGGATGCCAACGCCGGTTAGCACAGCCCGGCAGTGCCTGACCGGCGACGCCGCCAAGGCGCTGGACGAGGCGGTCGCCGCCGCACGCCGCCGGGGCCATGCCCAGACCACCTCTCTGCACGCTGTCACTGCCCTCCTCTCCTCCTCCTCCTCCCTCCTCCGCGACGCCTGCTCTCGCGCACGTAGCACCGCCTACTCCCCCCGCAACCAGCTCCGGGCGCTGGACATCTGCTTCGCTCTCTCCCTCGACCGCCTTTCCTCCTCCTCCTCCTCCACCACCACCACCCAGAACGCTGCAGGCAGCGAAGAGAACGAGCCGCCCATCTCCAACTCTCTCATGGCTGCCATCAAGCGATCGCAGGCGAACCAGCGCAGAAACCCTCCTGAGGCGTTCCACCAGCACCTGCAACAAAACCCATGTCTCAATTCTTCTTCTTCTTCGTCTCCGTCGTCGTCGTCACCGTCTTCTTCAACCTCTCTGCTGTCTGTGAAAGTTGAGCTTCAGCCCCTAATTCTCTCAATTCTGGACGATCCCGGAGTCAGCCGGGTCTTCGCCGACGCTGGGTTCCGGAGCCGCGACGTGCAGATGGCGCTTTTGCGGCCACCCCCATCTACTCTGTTGAGACTCCCGCGCTCCCGGTGCCCGCCGCTCTTCCTCTGCAACTTCACCGCCGGACCCAATTTGGAGCCAGGGCGGCCCGGCTTCAATTTCCCATTCTCTGGGTTATCCGCATTCGACGGGTCCTCCGATTTGGTCGACAATTGCCGGAGAATTGGGAAGGTTTTGGTTAGTGAGAAGAGCAGGAACCCTTTGTTAGTCGGAGTTTGCGCGGGGGACGCCGTCCGGAGCTTCGCCCAGTGTTTGGAGAGGGGCGGAGCAATCGCCGGTTCCGCCAACGCCATTCCCCGGGAGATATCCGGGCTCACCTTCGTGTGGCTGGATAAGTGGGTCTCGGAGAGGTCCGCCGGAGAGGGCAATTCGAGGTTCGAGGAATTGGGTCAGCTGGCGGAGCGGTGTCAGGGGCCGGGCGTCGCCATCAATGTCGGTGATCTGAATTGGCTGCTCGCCGATGTGGCGTCGGCGGGCTACATGGTGGCTGAATTGACGAGGTTGTTGGATCTCCACCGTGGGCGCCTTTGGTTGATTGGGTTTGCTGCGAATTATGAGACTTATATGAAGTTTCTGACCAGATTTCCATCTGTGGAGAAGGACTGGGATTTGCAGCTTCTGCCCATCACTTCTCTTACACCTGCTATTGGAGGAGGATTGCATTCCAGACCCCAAAGGTGGGTAATCTGGTTCTTTTTTTATTCCTTCTCTATTTCAGAGCAACAAAAGTTAATGCTTTATATGAACTTGTTTCATGATTTGTTTCTAGTTTGTTTGCAATTAAGATCATATCTAATTCAGTTGTGGTTTTGTTGTTTACTGCTTTGGGGGTATTTTATTACTTGTGTTATATCTAATGGTAGAAGATTTTGAGTTTAGACAGTTTAATATTCAGAACATGCTGTCAGTTATATATTTGCTGACCGCGTATTTTAAACTGTGATTTCATTGATAGAAGTAGAATGCTATTTAACCCAGTGCAGTATTGTTGTTGATTTGGGAGTGTTGACAAGTTTGAATATGTTGAAGAGTTTATCAATTGGAAAAGCCAAACTTTTGTTAGAGTAGTAGTAAGGCACTCTCTCTGTTATGGGGAAGACTAGGGTTCACACCCATAGTTATTTGTCTGGTTACTAAAACTTGTTAAGAAACAAGGATTATGTAGAAAGACCACTGTGAGTAAAAAAAAAAGAAAGTACAAAGATCACCAGCTCTTTAAAAATAGAGGACATGCGACTAAAAGTCACAGCACAAAATCAAAAGGTGAAGGGCATATTTGTATTTACTCTGTGGTTAGCTAGGAAAAGGGCTTTGATCAAAGGGGTTAAGGGCCAACTGTCAGGGGAGAGATTTCTGAGCGACCTTTAGTAGTTCATACACACACACATATGAAAAATATTCATGTGCATCCATCCCTCACCAAGAATTTGGCTCAGGATATAGATCGGAACGGAAAAACAGAATTCGTGTAGTCGGCACCAACATAGTTGGGATAAGGTTTTGATGATGATGATGATGATGATGATCCATCATTCACCATAGGGCGAGAGATACATAGTGGGGCCAACTGTATGATCCATCCGAACTATCTACACACACTGGACCCCTTAAATTTCTCTGTATCCATTAAGTTTTCACCAATCTGAATAGATTGAACCATTGGATTGAGGGTCAACTTTTTTTCTTTAATATAAAGTTGTTAAACTTGTGGGCCATGGATGAAGGGTAGAGGGTGATATGAAAATTATCATCTACTTCTTACCTAAGAAATGAGTGAAGATCCATTCTGGGTCATTCTTTTTATTATTATTATTATTATTTATTAAAAAAATAATAATTTCCAATATTGTTGCTTATGGAGATTGGTTGGCAAACTGTTGTTAAGCATTGCTGCTGGTTGATTGTACCTGAAAGTGGAGTATACATCCAGTGTTTTACTTGTTTTGTTGTTCTGCTAGAACATTGTAGTTTTTATTGTGAAGCTAGGGTACAGGCGTACAGCTATAGCATTGATGCATACCTATGTGATAAATTTGTCTTTGGTTGGCATGGTGCCCTGCTCAGCATAAGATGCCTTTGATAAATACAGGCTTCCTATGTATGAGTATGATTGGAGCTGTTGGCGGTTGTTCTGCAACGAGTTCTCATGGACGTTCCACAATTGGACCTTTTCAGTTTGTGTCTACTGGTATCCATTTTGGATGGATGTAAACGATGTTCTCTTAATCATTTAACTTGTAGGACACAGGAATCACAAAAGTATTTGTTTGGCATAAATTGATGTGTAATGCAGAGTTTCGAGCAATGTTTCCTGCATGCATCATATAATTATTTCCAGATTGCATTCCTTTCTTTGTCCCATTTATATTTGCATGCTTTCTTGGGCTTCTAACCATTTGTTTCAATTGGGTCTCACAGTTCCGTGCTCATTATATACTTACAGCTTGATGGAGTCTTTTGTTCCATTTGGTGGATTTTTTTCATCAGCATCGGATTTGAAGAGCCCTTTAACCGGCAAATGCCAATCTATTTCTCGTTGTCACTCATGTGATGAGAAGTATGAGCAAGAACTTGAAGAAATTCTGAAGGGATGCTCTGTTCCAGTTCCAGATCCGAGTGACGCGAGTTTGCCGTCTTGGCTCTGTAAAGCTGATTTTATCAGCACCAAGGAACTGGATGCTGCAAAGGTGTGTATTTCTGTTGAAGTTATTTCTGCTTTCTGTTTTCAGGTTCTCTGTGACAATCCTAAGGTAACATCTGTGGATACTGTAATTGCTCTTTTGGTGTAACGTCATAATATTACAGTTCTTCCCAGTAATATTACCGAACAGATGCGTATTGCATCAATAGGAAATCAATGAAAAAAATGTGAAAACCATGTTCTCCCTCTTCAGTGCAGGCCAAAGACGATGGATCAGTATTGAATGCTAAAGTAATTTTGCTCCAGAAGAAATGGAATGATTTTTGTCATCGTCTTCACCCTCGAAGCCAGATGCTTCCAAGCATTGTTGGCCTTCCATATATTGCAGAGAGGAAGGAGGTATCTAGTGATTATAATAACAAGAGTATTAATGCCTCTCGACACCTAAATGTGTGTGGAGATGCATTTCCCGCATCAACAGATTCACTAAAGATTCCACTCCCAGACATGAACGCACCGATACCTGTGGTATCTGAATCAAAGAATGAGGAGCTGGCAATTGGTTTATCATTGGGAATGCTTACTGTACCTCTTAGTAAGGAACAGAAGGAACCCACAATTCCATTCCATAAAGAGCGCTTGCCTGAACTTGACAGGCGTTCACCCAGCAGGCCTGATGCGGTCAGTGGAAGTTTGCCGACTGCTAAGGTCCTATCTACATCTGCTTGTGCAGATTCTGTGGTCTCAAATTCTTATCTACCTATGAGGACCTCCCCAAGCTCAAATATAATAGGTTCTGGAGTGCCTAGTGCTGGTCTACGAGGCATGGAGCCTTCAGATAGGAGTGCGCACTTTGACCCAAGAGATTTCAAGACCTTATGGAGAGCTCTCTCTGAAAAGGTAGGCCGACAATATAAAGCACTACAGGATATTAGCCAAGCTATAGCACATTGCAAAACTGGAAATGAGAGGCGTCGTGGTGCCAGCCTCAAGGGAGATATATGGCTCAATATTCTTGGCCCAGATAGGGTTGGAAAGAAGAAAATTGCCATGGCTCTTGCGGAGATATTGTTTTACAGTAAACAAAACTTAATTCATGTGGACCTAAGTTTGCAAGATGGAGTTGATCATTCAAATGCTATCTTCGAACTGGGCCAAGTGATGAACGGATATGATGCAAGATTTAGAGGGCAGACAGTAGTGGATCATATTGTCGGGGAAATAAGCAAGAAACCACGGTCAGTTGTCTTCCTTGAAAATGTGGATAAGGCAGATTTGCTGCTTCAGACTAGCTTATCAAAGGCAATCAAGACGGGCAAGTTTCCTGATTCATATGGAAGAGAAATTGGCATCAACAATGCATTCTTTGTGACAACAACAAGAACACTGAAGGGTAATACCTTGTCTGATGAGAAAGAATGTTTTAGTTTCTCAGAGGAAAGGATTCTAGGAGCCCAAAGCTGGCAAATGAAGATCTTGGTTGGGTATGCCTCTGAGGCTGTGGGCAGTAATAGCTCAAATTTATTGGTTTCTTCATGGAATGAACCCGCAAACGAAGAAAGCATGCTGGGCCAAGTATTTGTCAACAAACGCAAGCTGGACAGCACCAGCAATGACGGAATACCATACGAATCCTTGGAGAAGGTCAAAAGACCACATCGGTCATCTAACACATTCCTTGATCTGAATCTCTCTGCAGAAGAGATGGAAGCAAATGATGCAAGTTGTGGAGACGATGAGAATGACCGCATATCAGAGCATACAGAGGCTTGGCTTGAGGAATTTTTTGACTTGGGGGATGAAACTGTGAATTTGATGCCTTTTGATTTTGATTCCCTTGCCATCAATATATTGAAGAAGATAAGCAAGAGCTTCCAGAACACAATTGGGTGCAAGGGTTTGCTGGAGATTGATTCCAAAGTGATGGAACAGATAGTTGCAGCTGCATGGTTGTCAGATGGGAAGGGGGCGATTGAGGATTGGGTGGAGCAAGTTCTGGCAAAGTGCTTCGTGGAGGCTCGGGAAAGGTACAAAAACGGCCTTTCGCCTAACTCTGTTCTGAAACTAGTGGCCCTCGATGAATGCTTATTGGAAGAGCAAGCGCCTGGAGTTTGCCTTCCTGCTAGGATTATTCTCCACTGAATATATGTATGTATGCTTTGTATGTCATGAGAAGTTTCATGTAATTATTGGATATGTATAATTTAGTATCTAGCATCTATTAGAACTCTTGTCAATTATTTTGTCCTGTTAATCCCATAGTTTTTTTTTCCAGTTTTGGGTCCTTGGGTTCCTTTTGAATTGGATTTACTGTATCTGGAGAATGTATGATGGTTGTTCATCCCTAGTGTTTTTCCTACTTTTGGTAGTACTAAGGCTCTTCTCACTTTAAACTTCATACTTTTTTTTTAGTTTTAACGCAGATATGGCATGGCATGGATACTACAAGGACATGCCATACACACAGTAGGGATATGTATTTTACACATAAAAGCGAAGTAGTGTAGACTATACGACACGATATATTATCCATTTTGAGGTATCTTTGCATCATAGGTTTAGGCAAGGGTCCCTGGTATTATGTATAGGTGCAGTCTAGTGGACTGGCCAGTCAAAAGAGATGGCTATCTAAAGAATGAGGCGCATGAGAACAAGATTTGGGCTTTTCTGTACCCAGCCCCGAATCATGTGACCCATTTACATGGCTATCTGAACCCTGATTGCTTAAGTATCTGATATCAGACCTACTGCAAACTGGATGTGACCCGACCCAAGACAGCTTACACATCCCTACAGGCCAAAGAAATATTACAAACTGCTAATCAGATGCAGTTTTTCATGCATCACTTTGTTGATACATTTTTCGGGTGGAGATATTTGAGCTTCTTATTTTGTGTGGCCGTCCTGGGGTTCTTGGCTTAATTAGCTGAAAGCCAGATTCTCAGATTTTTTGTGAGGCATGCTTATCTTGTTAAAGCAATTCAGATGCATTGCCATTGCAGTAAATGATGCAATTTGTACAATGGCGTTTTAATTAGCACAATGCATTAGCGTGGGGTCATGTACATAATGGGTGAAACTCTCAAGAAGGAACTGTAACCAAATGAAAAGGCTGACATTGATGTTATGTGCTAAATTTATTTCTTTGAATTGAGATTTGCTATGAGTCCCTTTTTCCTATACATCTAATTAACTTTTTTCTTCTTCTTTTTGTAGTTTTGTTTACGTCTTAGAGCTGCATATCCCATGAAGGAGCCAAATGATAAGGTAAATTTCATGTTTGGTTTTGAATTAGAGACGTTAAAAATGATAATTTGACCTAACAATGCGGGTTTGATTCCCACTAACCGCTTCATATTTGATTATTAATTATAGTACATGCATAATTGATTTTGATAAGTCCCTAAACTTTTTCTTTCACATACAATCCTATCCTTTTATAGGAGAAAGGAAAGTAAGAATGTGAGAGAGAACAGAATGAAATGCGTCCATCACTCCATTGTCTAATTGATAGGACAGAGGTCTTTTAAGCCTTTGGTATAGGTTCAAATCCTATTGGACACAATTTATTTCCTCCTATTTTTGTAGAGTGATATGTCAAGAAACATATTTTGAATGATTCGAATTGGGGACATTTCTCAACTAGTCGTCTCGTACTAAAAGTGATTCTATTTCCCTAATAGGAAATGCTTTTTTTTTTTTTTTTTCATTTTTGGGAATTCACCTTAATCTTCATTATTAACCACATATGTATTAATCATGTTTTAATCAGGCTTTGGCTTGATTGACTAAAGGGGTGGACTAAGGCCTGATATTTTTAGAGGTGGGCCATGCTTGGCCTGGATATGGGCCTGTATTTCTAAAGTCGGATTGGGTCTAGCCAGCCCAGCATGGCTCAACCAAGGCCCAAAGGGGCTTTCTTTCTTCATTGAATTTCTTGTTTGCCCTTCCCTTCCTGATCTTTCTCGCCTGCTGGGACTACTGCTGTATTAAATAGTGCTGAAATCTAGCACAAATGCCAGGTCTGCTTGGTCTTCCTTGTGTTTTAGTCCTAAACAACAGAAGCTGCTAACCATACCTGGGCCCTGTGCATATCATGGGAGAGGCTGGGGATAGAAATATCTCAATGAGACCCTTTGGATTTGCAGAATATGAACCCCATTAATTAATTTGTAGGTGGGCCCAATTCCTATTAGAGTAAACTTTGAAAAAGACCCATAAAAGAATGATGGTATGAACACTCAAAAATCTGCTTGCAAATAATTGATAACAACTACTTGGGGATCCACTTATGTATATTCAAATTGTACAAAACAAATAGCTGATCTTGTAAGGATCCTCGCCGAGTTTCAACTGACAGGAGTTGATCCCACCGTTAAAGACTGATCACCATGGGACCTAAGCAATCAATCAATTGGAGTAAAACTTGTCAAATACCATGAGACTGGGGCATCTATTTTCAGTGAATTAGATTTTCACAAGCGTGGCCCACTTGAGATTTAACTAATTACCATTACTTGTGAGGGTATTGTTTCAATCAGCCCATGCTATCAGAAAGGGCAAAGAGGCTGAAGCATCCCCATTTTGATTTTGGCATTCTCATGATAGCCCCCCTCATTCTAATAAGTCATTTATGAAGGCACTTCAAACATGTTGTTATTCAAGTATGAACAGAAAATCTCAAAATCTGACATTTTCACCAAGTCATTTATGAAGGCATTTTAAACATGTTGTTACTCAAGTATGAAGAGAAAATTTCAAATTTTGACATTTTCCAAAACTGAAATTCCTTACCTATAGGAACTAGTAAAAAAAAGAAAAAAACTATTAGGAGGGAAAAAGAAGAACCAAAGAAGACAAGAAGAAAGAACACAAGTAGGAGGGAAAAAAGAAGAATCAAAAGACAAGAAGAAATAATACAAGCAGTGACCTCTACCTTTTTCTTTAATAATTTCCTTTGCTGTGAGTCTGCCTCACCTACTTTCATGTGTTGAACTTTCCTTTTTTTGCTATAATTTCCATAGTCTTTATGGCCGTTCTTTTGTTTCCATCCTTCTTGTACTTCGTTATATTGCCATTCTTAGTTAATTATTTATAATTGCATGGAAGATGCTGGTTCTCTATCCTATCTTTAGGATGGGATATTTGTGTTCTATCTTTTCCCTACACGTTTTTGTAACTTGCTCTTGGTCATAATCATAATTCTCTAAGTTTTGTTGTCCAGTTTCTTTCAATCAATAATACAACCCCATGAAAGTGACTGTAAAGATTATACAAAGTCTGCAAAAATCTGATCTCCTAATTCATTAACCATTCTCTAAGGGTCAATTTGTTTGCATCGAATTGAATTTATAAAAACTAATGGCACGATGGAATGAAAAAAGGATCATAAAGTGGTGAAGGGTGAAGTATACAAGGTGGTGGAGACGTAGATGAGATATTGACTTTTTGAGGATTTAATTTACAAAGGTGATGATTGGGTATTCATAACTCCTCTCCCCTTGATCCATTTTTGGGATCATCATTTGATGGCCATTTATATATTCTCACTTTTGTTTCTTCGGTTATAGCCACTTTTAGGAATACATTTCCCAGAATTTCTGGGAATTCAATTCCATCATACAAATGGCTCCCCTTGGATAAGCATTGATATTAATATGCTCTGTTTAACCATAGCGATAGCCAAACGCCACAGGCCAAAATTTCACACTATATTCTGGTTGGGCTGTCCTGCCTGGCCTTCTCTGATCTGCTTGATTGGACTTGAGTGGACGTTTTTAGGTTAGGGTATTAATAGGCCTGATTAGGCTAGGTCAAAGCTTATCTAAGCTAGGCCCATTTTGTTTTCAAGACTAACATCTGCTACAGTCCAGACCCAGATCCAGACCACTCGCAAAGACCCACTACCCTTCATACAAAGTATGTCAGACTGGGCAATGCACCTGGGCCTTGGATTAGGCTTGAGTTGGCCTTGCCCATTAGCAATCCTACTTATAAGCCCTGTGGCTAATTTCAGCTGTACTAAAACCCCTTTTTCATTTTTTTATTTTTATGACGAGGAATCCACTAGCCCCCTTACATTTGATCATCGGCAAAATCAGGATACACAACACCAACCACTAGCATGTGTACGAGGCAAGGCCTCAAATGGTACTAGAACCTCTTTGGTAGCTAACATTCCCTTTTTCCATATCCCGGACTGCATAATAGGATGAAACCCAAATTAATTTTGTTCAATGATCCTACATGCCTAGTTGGAGGCCTGGAAGGAAAAAAAAAATAGAAGAAGAAGAGATGCTTGTACCATAAAATAAGATAAGTCTTATATAAAAACAGAACTTTTTTATATGGGCTTAGCCCCCTATTATAAGGATTGTGATCTGGATTTTTGGGCCAAATCTATTACTCTGGCCTGAAAAGAAACTTGGTGATCTGCACTTTGGCACCTCACCCTTCAAAAGAACCAAAACCAGCTAAAGAAGTGGTTTGTGGTCCAAGCTTATAAACTTGGAATTCGATCAGTATTTTCAGGGTTGGGTCTGGTGAGGTTTGAGTTCAACCTGACCCATTTACAGACACACAGGTTACCACTAACCTCATCAAGAGGTTAATCATTAGTATTTTCATCGTCAAACATGCATGTGCTTACTCTTCTGTAAGGATCATATCAGAACAATTTAGGTCTTTTACCAAAAAACGGAAAAAAAAAGAAAAGAAAAGAAAAGAAAAAAGGAACAATATAGGTGCCTGTGAGCACGAATACAGACTGCTGAGTAGAATATGAAAGATTATATGATGGTGATTACAAAGCACACATCCGCGGGGGGTACCCACATATATGGATATGGAAGCAGTTGCCCTGTTGGACTTGGGTCTGCCTCCAAAACTCTAATGAGAATCTGGTGTTTGCTTCCAAAACCCACATGAAAACTTCGTGTCTGCCACCAAACCACATGAGGAAATTGTGTTTTCGTTTACCCCATCAAATGAAAATCGTGGGTCTGTTGACACAGGGGTGTACACGGATTGGATTGGTGCGGATTGGGCCAAATCCGTTACCTACAGATTGATGGATTTAGAATCCATCAGCAATCCGTGACTGTTAAAAATCAATCGGATTAATCTGTTCAATCTATTGTTAAAAGAAAGATATTAAACATGTTGTAAAAATTTTCATATTTGACCCCTTGAATTTTTTTTCTTATTTAATATTTAGACATCTTAACTTATATTTACACCCTTTATTTTTTTTATTTATATTTAATGTTAATGGATCGGATCGGATTGGACTGAATCCGCGGAATAAGGGTGAAATCCGTCACCAATCCATTGCTAACGGATTTTTAATCCGTCATCAATCCATTTACCTTTGGATCGGTTAAAAATCTATGAATCAGATCTTTTTTACGGATCAGCAGATTTTTTGTGCACCCCACAGACAGCATAGTCATTTAGCATAATCAGGACACCTTGGAGTATAATTGTATAATTTTGACTGTGGAATTAATAAGACCAAGAATTTGGCCAGAAAAGGAAACAACAAGAAAGTGAGCGTGCTACGCTTCTCTTTGAAAAGTTTGACCAAAAATCTGAGACGCAGATGCATGTGCATTGCACAGCCCTAGGGTGCTAAGAAAGTGATAAATTTGCCCCACCCATTCATATATATGATAGCCACTATTTTCAATTGCCAATTTCAGATTTGATGCTGACCATCCTCTGATTTTGACATGTATTAATATCAGCCTATTGATTGATTCATTTGATACCAGCCAATGGTCCATCATTACTCCTAAATAATAAATATAATACCGGCCAATTCATTTGCATCGTACGTGTGGGAGACTTCTTGCATGTTTTACTGCCAACCCCTCTTCTTTTCCGAAAAAAAACTCATCCCCACTTCGTCTCCCTCCACCTCTTCACTGCCCTAATCAGGTGTTTTCCTACGAAAAAAAAAACTCAACCCCTCTTCGTCTCCCTCCAACTCTTCACAGCCCTAATCAAGAGTTTTCCTTCTCTCCCGGGATGGAGAATATGTAATTATGTTCTGTTCTTAACTCTCTTCCGTTACCGGTATGAAGCGAATTGAATTCATATTCGATTTTGAGGCTGATTTCTGATTTGATTTTGACCATCTTTTGGAAATTTGACCAGGTATTAATACTATCATGTCTCTTGGTCTCCTTTCCCTCTCATTTCTCTTTAAAACATCTATATGTTGACTCCTTATTTAATACTTTAAAGAGTTTGTAGGAGCTGGAGTCTCGAGTAAAGATCAAGAGCTAGGAGACCCTACTTTGCAAATTAACGAGGCCCTATTGTTATGATTCGGTTTTTCTCCTTCAATATTTATGAATTATTGAGTATTTGTATAGGAATGTGAAAATTATAAAAAACTGGAATTAAGAGAATTTTAACTTTAATTTCTCTATTATGATGCATATATGGGCTTACTTTTAATTTTTAAGCCCAATTCTTTCAATACTCTCATTAATTCAAACTTCTTATAAAATTTTTCTTCTCTAATTACCTTTCATTATTGAATATAATCCCTTTGATAAAAACATTTAAGAATAAGAAAATAACGTAGCATTCTTATTTTTAGTAAAAAATAAATTGATTCATGAAAAAAAGTCTTTTATTTTTAAAGTGTAATTCTTTAAAAAACAATCCTGACATCACTTCAAAATAGCAATAGAAATTTCAATTGGGACCCCAAATAGGCTGCTGAATAAAAGTTATATCCATCTATCTCGATCCCTATTATTGGTGTAGACCTTTGACTTTCTATGTTGGCTTTAAAGTTTAGTTTTGAGTATGGCATACAAGAAAGGTTATATAAAGTGATCTGTTTTTTTTTTTTTTTTGAATTATATATAAAAAACTTCTCTTTGAAAGACTTGTACGTTTTGCAAAATATCATACTTTAAGATGGAGTAATGTTTCAAGAGTTAACATGGATCACTAATTAAATATGTTATTTTTGTAGGCTATTTCTCCATGAACTTTGAAAGGAGGTCTATCCTCATTTTTGAGTTTTAGTTTTAGTATAAATGTTGTGATGGACACACGGGGCATGTAAATGACACTGCAAATTTGTAGACAATCTGATTTTTGAAGGAATAAACCCATATCTGTTTATTGTAATGTTTTTAAAATCTATTAAAAGATCTTCCACAGAAGAATGAGAAGATTCCAATCAAGTTCCCATGTCAAGCATGTAAATAATCGGTCTCATTATCCTGGCATCTAGATCAATTGTTTTAACACTTTTTTTGGAGGTTTATCATGACAACGTATTCAACTATTATTAGAGCCATAATTTTATTCCCTCCATGGTTGTCCCCATTCACTTTTTCGACCTCATTTTTTAAAAACTAAAATAGAGATATGTCCTATAATGATACACCATCAATTTTCCCTTATTATGGAGGTTATCGTATATGGTTTGAAATTCTACATATTTAAAATATTTGAGACAAGAAAAGATGACAGATTTGGGACAAGAATAAACTGCGAAGAATAGATTGCGACGCAGTGTGTATTGTTACTTTACTTACCTTTGTTAATATTAATCTTTTAAGCATTCACTAAAAAAAGATTGTGCATTGATTTACCCAAAAAAATATGCATTTCAAATTCTCACACTTTTTCACTACAATTTACGTATTACAAATGTAGTTGGTTGCTTGACCGTGCTTAGCATGGGTTTTCTCTTCCCTAGTTTACATGAGAGAGAGAGAGAGAGAGAGAGAGAGAGAGAGATATGCATGTTACAGCTTAATAGAACATTGATCTTAAAATTCTCACCTGAGTTGTAATTGGCCAAACACTCTGGCCTCACACCAGAGTTTTATATGCATTTTATAGCTTAACAGAGCATTGATCATAAAAATCTCACATGAGTTGTAATTGGCCTAACACTTTGGCCTCACACCAGAGTTTTATATGCATTTTATATCTTAACAGAACATTGATCTTAAAAATCTCACCCGAGTTGTAATTGGCCTAACACTTTTCACACCAGAGTTTTATACCTTATTATTCACCATTCAATTCAATTGATCCAAATGCTACTTTGGTCATAGCAACATTCACCACTGAATTATCATGTAATAAATGTAAAATATTAGAATATTCACCTCCAACTACACATTAACATTAAAAAAAATAAGGTGAGATCATCATGTTTTAAAATAAGATAATGGTAGTTAAATCCTACTGAGACTTTCACTCAGGCCGAGTGATTCAATCTCTGTTATCGGCAATGATGGGAATAATCCTTTTGACTAAAATGAGCACCACATTTCATATCATCCTCACATTGTTTTAGTGCAATGATCGATTTCTCTACTCATGAAAAGCGACCTTTCTAGCTTTCGTCTCTAATTTCACCATCGAGGCATAAATGAATGATTATAGATCCATGCGTTAGAACTCCAACATAGTTGGGACAAGACGATGGTGTTTATCATAAACCCATTTTACCATGAAATCGAGACTCGCAATAAAAAAATAGGTACTTTTTAAAGCATGCCTCAGCTTTATCAGCCCACAATGCCAAAGATTAGAGATGTAGGCTTTGGATTAGGAGTTGACATTGATCTAATCAGATAATTCAAACGACTTTACACACATCCAACTGGTGGACTTAGCATGCACCATTTACTCTTAGAAAAACCTAACTTTAGGTTTGCTATCATGATATACTGTTGAGAAGCTCTTGGTGCGTAATTCAGCGTGATAAGATTTATCGTTTTAAAGGTCGAATTTCATTTCAGTTTTGCTTCAAACACATTATTATTTATCATTGTTGGTTTTGGATTTTTTGTTTTTTTTAAGTCAGGTCGGAGTTTATATGTTGCTTCACAAGGGAATATTATTTATATGCTTTAGGGCCTATTTGTTTGCATAGAATGCGGGCATATAAATTTTCATGGTCAAATGAGCTTACAAAAAGATTATTAAAGAGGTGAGGGGTGAAAGATATAAGGCGGCAATATAAATAGAACCTTGACTTTCTAGGATTTAAATGACTAGGTGATGGCTAGGTATTCCTTTCTCATTTATGGTCCGTTTGGGAAGAGGGTAAAATGAGGGGGAGGAAAAAAAAAGGGGGAAAAATGTAGGAAAAATGAAAAATGAGGTTGTTCGGGAAGGGAGGAGGAAAAGTGGGGGAGGGGAAAATGGAGGGAAAAAGAGTGTGGGGCCCACTCAAAAATTTCCCCCCCAAAATAGGGGGGCAAATGAGGAGAATTTGTGGGAAATTACTAAACTGCCATTTTTATCCAGTTGAAACTTTTGTAAAAGCAAGGGTAAATTGGTCTTTGTCTCTCTACCTCACAAACAAACAAAATTATACGTTTTCACTTTTCTTCCTTCTACTTTTTGACTTTTCAAACAAGAGGAGGTAAAATTAATTTTCCCTCCCCTCCCCTCCCCTCTCCCCTTCCCAAACATAGGGTCAAGCTTCGATTCAATTTTAGTATGAGGAAATGTTATTTGATGATATGTATATTTTTTGTGCATATTCCCCTTTGAATCTTGATTTTTAACGACTTATAGAAACACAACCTCACGAATTCAATTACATGAAACAAAGAAGCCCTGAATGTGATTTGAAATCCAGGGAGATTTCTTTACAATCTGTAATGAAGTTAATTACTATATATTTTTAGTAAGTTGAAGTCAGTCGATTTAGAAGTCCTTATTTATTATACACATTGTCATTCTAGACTTGGATGAATGTTGATACATTTCATCAACCTTGTTTTCCGAATTCATGAGATCTCTTCTCAGTGGCGGACCCATGACTTTTATTTTGGTGGGCTAATTTTTTGCTAGAAAGAGAAGAGAAGTATTTTCACCGAGATTTTGTGACGTGAGGCAATCACAATATTGCTCAGATGTGGGGCGATTATTTATTATTTATATGTGGACTGATGATGACCTATTCAAATCTCAGGGAGTTCGAAAATCGATATGGGCAGTAGCCCCAGGTCATTCATATGTAGGTCTGCCCGTCTCTGCCCCTGTCTCTTCTTGTGAAAAATTCTAATGTTAGTTACTTATGGAAAAGATGGTTATCCTTTCCCTCTATCTACATGAAAAACAATAAGATAATCTACTCAAAATTCAATTTGAAAAAAATCATCAAGTTGAGTTGAATCTTGTTGAGCCATGTAGACCCCTATCTTGTCGGGCAAGTGTTTTCTAGATTAATGACAGTGGCCTAATTTCTGGCTGATCCAGCATGCGTGTTAAAATTAAGCATATCTGTGCTTCAATCACAGCCAATAGCCTCACTGTAGCCAATAATTGTATTCAAGCCAAAGGAATTACAAAATCTTGCCAATAGGAGAGTCTATTTTTCTCCCAAACTGCAGCCTAAATCCAGCACCATACACCCTGACTGGTGTATGCCTATTTATTAATAAAATGCCTGACCTTAGTATAAAAAATCCATGCAAGTTGCCTTGACTCAGCTAACTTGACTCAACTGAAAGAGTAATGAGCAAGACTGGACTGACAAAACCTACACAAACTCATTCAAATTCACCTTACTTATTCAATACCATTCACTTCTAAGCCCACATGAGCAAGTTGATCGAGTTTTGCTAATGCATTGAACTTGGGCAAACTCCAAACGAACCCACTGCAGCACATAATTATCCCTACCCAGATTTGTCAAATTTGTTTTGGATTACCCTAATATCCACTAGTATTGGATCAGAGAAAAGTGGTTGCATTAACCTAGTTATTTATAAAAAGGAAAAACTTCAAAAAAGTCATGAAGTATTAAGACTTTTTTGTTCATTTTAAAAAACGTACATGAAGATTTGAATATTTCAAAAAAGTATAAAAACTTTCCACGATATTTTCAATCAAGTCGTTTTCTTAAGATTCTTTTGAGAAATGACAAAATTACCGTTCCCTTGTCAGAAGCTTCTTTATTCCAGTTACCCCATGTTTCTACTCAAACCCGACCCATTTACATCCCTATCCCAAAATTCATTGAATCAAATGTTTGGACTCAGGCACACAGAGATGTCAATGGATTGAGTTTAAATGGGGACTCGCCCCACCCCGCTCCTACCAAGAGTGGGTTTGGTAGAGGGTTTCTTGGTATGCTTGTCCCCCCCTGTATATATAATATATATTTATGTTTATTAAAATTATAAATAAAACTCATGTGGTTTAAGTGTATTTGACATTAACTTAATGCATGTAAAAAAAAATAAATTAAATAAGGATGGTGTGATGGACTTCAACCATATTTATTTCCAAATCAACCTGACCCCGATTGAAGTGGGGCGGATTTTGGATTTACCCCAACCCGTGACAAGCCCACCCCTTTTTGCAGTCCTAGGCAAAGGAAGAAAACAAAAGTGGGGTCTGGGTGTGACCACCACCACCCACCACACAAGCCAAAAACTGCCGTAGTTCGTTCCATTAGCATATGTATATGGTGGTTGGATTAATCCAAACTTCCAAAAGTCTGCAGCAGAAGTACGTGGACCCGACAATCGACCATGGAGCACTAGCACAAGAGTCATAGAGTCCACATACCAGTACACAAAACGAGTTGCAATAATAAAGCCAAGTGGCGACAACACTTCCCCCTAGTCTAGTATGTCTCTCGTCATCCACGCCTGACTTGAACAATTGAAACACTTGTACAACTACAACGTGGGCAGAAAAAGTGAGTATAGAGATTGTCCTGAATCAGCTAAGCGATCTTTGTATTGTGGATTCTCTCTCCTCGTGCCTCAAATCCAAACCCCATGTGATGAAATAGCCCCAAATCAAAGATCAAAACAAGCCCACTTTTTGCCTAGCCCACCTAAGTAGTGATGTCGGCAACCCTCTAAATTTCCATAAATGGGTCCTCTTTTTCCCTTGGACGCTACCCTCCTAATAGCCACTGTGCCGTAAAGCATCTCTCCACGGCGATGAATTTGGTTTATTAGAGATAGAGCTTCGAGAATTATACACACAAAAACTAGCTGTGTGTGGTGTGTATGTAATTGTAACAACAGATCATGCTACAGAGTACAGGGACCCCTCTCTCTTTTTCTCTTCCAATTGCATGCATGTCGGCCTGTCAACTTCACAATTTCCACTCACATGATACCCACACACATAACACGTTCTGCCTAACGTCCATTTCAGTAAACACCCAAGTCGAGAATTCACTCCGTCCCATTATCTCAAAGCACCAACTGATCACACTCCCAACACTATAGTTTACTTAATTTTCTTCTCTCCCTTTTTTTTTTTCATTTCACCCATCCCTTTTATCTATCTATATATACGGACACACTAGATAAAGATTGAAGGTATAGGAGATGTGTATGCACAGGTTGTTGGTTGTGTATTCATATGGGACTTAGTAGGAAGGCAACATCATCCGTTATGGATTGCCCACAAGAATGGCCAGAGCCAGTTGTGCCAGTTCAGTCTCTTTCTGAGAGTGGCACCGCTGTAATTCCTGATAGATACATCAAGCCCCCCTCGCAGAGGCCGTCCCTGTCTTCGGATACGGGTTGCGGCGAGAACATCCCTTTGGTGGATCTGGGGATGATGGAGGAAGGGGAGGAGGAGTGCGAGGAGGTGATGCGGCAGATATCGAAGGCGTGCCGGGAGTGGGGGTTCTTTCAGTTGGTGAACCATGGGGTGAGCCCAGAGCTGTTGAGGGAGGCGAGGGAGGCGTGGAGGGGCTTCTTTCACCTCCCAATTGAGATGAAGAAGACTTACGCGAATTCACCCAAGACTTATGAGGGCTATGGGAGCCGGTTGGGTGTCGAGAAGGGCGCCATTCTTGACTGGGGTGACTACTATTTCCTCCATCTTCTCCCTAAATCTCTCAAGAACCGCAACAAATGGCCTGCTCTTCCTTCTAACTGCAGGTATACATGTTTGCACCCAATTTGCTTTCCCTTTGTAAAGAAAGATCTAATAATAAATGGAAAAAGTTATATATATATATATATATATATATATAGAGAGAGAGAGAGAGAGAGAGCAGATAAAAGAAATACCATTAAAGAGATAGAACAGAAGTTCAAGTCACAAATACATAAAGATGGGACTTACATGATTTGAATACATAAATTTTTTTACCAGAAACAAGGGACTGACATGTTCTCAAATCCGTCAAAAAAGTTTGTGTGACTTCATTCCATTATCTTGGAATATGCGCCAATTCGACAAATATAGTAGACCTCAACTTCTTAATCACTTTTATGATTAACTAAGTTCTCTATATACACAAATATTTCAACAAGCATAGTAGAATAATTCAAGTCCTTGAGTTCTTTGACAATTGGCTCCAATCCCTATGATGATTTGATCTTTATTTTATAGCATCTAAATAAGAATCAATAATCCACTTTCACTACTAGAAGTGGGTGGGAACTGGGAACATCATCTATGTTTCAATAATTTAACAACTGAATTTAACAAAGAGTGAGTGATGTGAATTTTTTTCTTTCTTATGGGACAGGAATGTTACTGAGGAGTATGGGAAGGAATTGGTGAAGCTGAGTGGGAGATTGATGAAGGTGTTCTCTAAGGCCCTTGGATTGGAAGAAGGATATCTTCAGAATGCGTTTGGAGGGGAGAACATAGGGGCGTGTTTGAGGGTGAATTTCTACCCCAAGTGCCCACAGCCTGACCTGACACTTGGTCTCTCTGCCCACTCCGACCCCGGCGGCCTCACCCTCCTCCTCCCCGACGAGCGAGTCAACGGCCTCCAGGTTCGCCGTGGAGACTCTTGGATCACCGTCCAAGCCGCCCCCGACTCCATCATCGTCAACATGGGCGACCAGATTCAGGTGACCCACCTCCTCTTCCTCTTCTTCTTCTCTCTCTCTCTATCTATTTGGATTATCCAACAAAAAAAAAAAAAAAGGGTGGTTGAGATTTCAAGAATTACATTACATTAGTTGACGAATGACGTATGAGAGATACATGAAGCTCTGTAGCCACGCAGTGATGTGGGGTAGAGAGTTCCACTAGTGTGTCTGTGTGGGCACGGGACACAGAATATGTCCCTTCATCAAATGAGTTAGAGTAAGATATCCCAACACTCTCCTAACAAATTTTAATGTCGGGCGACGCTGAATCGCTATCAACTAACTGTAAGAGACACCTTTTCAGACCATGACCCAACTACCTATTCTTATATTACTTATACATATGTGTATATATATATATTTTTGAAGGGTTGGCCTACTTCATTATCAATCTCTCAGCCATTTATTTACTCTCATTCTACCCCTTCAAGTGCCGACACCCCAATTTTTTACACTCATGTACTTTTACTGTGCCTCTAGCATTCAAATTTTTACATGCAAATCTTGATACTCTTAGCCATTCTAACAGTTGAGGAGTAAAACAACTTTTGAGCTCTAAAAATTGAAGCTTCTTTGAGTAAATGATTCTCATGATATAAAGAAGGCCACATTATTCCAACGTCCAGTGATGGCTGATCGTCCGTAAAAATGACTTTTATATATGTAGTATGAAACTTAAATCTATGTATATATGTGGGCTAATTTTCACAGATCTAAGGCAATCATGTTATATCTTGACCTGTCCAATCCTAGGGAATCTTTTGCATAAAAATGAATTGGAGAAAAAAACAATATAATCTAATTACTATTAATAAATAATCATTTTTAAAATTAAAGATTTTCATGCAATAGATCGAGCTGATTTTTCAGGGACCCAAGCCTTCCAAGTGATACATAACTGGTTCTTCCGTCATTGGAAGTACCTGCCCTTTGCAGCAGGGATGGTCAAACTGAAATTTGGACCCGTATGAACATAAACAGGGTGGATGCACGTTTCAATGAACTAATCGGATCTTTTGAAGGTGCTCCTCTAGTCCATGTTTAGAACTTGAGATTACTTGACCTTATGAATAACGACAACCTTATGTTAATTATCACTCCTCATATAAGACACATACAAAATCTCTCCTATTAGACTTACCTCTCACTGTACTCTTAAGAAAGGTAACCCATCATCAACTAAACCCTTTATACGTACTATCATGAGCCCCTCGTGACACTCATTGCACTTGTATTCACTGTTGGATTGAACTTTATTTAAAAAATACAACTTAAAGAAACCTTTATGCCTCGACGCCCTTAAAAAAAAGTTATTATAAATTGATTAGACTGTTTTTATTTATTTATTTATTTTAATCTAATCTACAACCCATCACATCACCCCCATATGGGCATGCATCTAAGTGGATCAATCCCACAAGGGATTTAGATTTTTCTTCTTATAACAACAGCAAAAGGTATCTTTTTAGGTGAAAATTATTGTATTTACATATAAGTCAATATCCAATAATGGATTAGTGGTAAGCAATTTCCCTTTTCATAAGGTCGTTCGAGGATTGATTCCCGATTATTGAAATGTTTGTTAAGGACGTGTGCACTGTGTGGGGCCTATATAAATATAGAAGAATTAAGGTAACAAATAGATAAAAAGTAAAACACAAAGTAAACAAAGTAACTCTCGACTTTAAGAAGGGGCTCAAAAAGAAAAATCATTGTTAAAGTCATCCCTTAATGATTTAACAAGGGATGAAAAAGATTCTTAGCTCATTTTTTTTTTATTAATATACTCAAGACAATAGATGAGAGAAAGCGGCCGATTTTTTTTTAACTAAATCCTCTAGGTCTATAGTTGATTGCATCTTTGTCTGGCGACAACTTTGATTAGAGATGATAATTAGCTGCTACAAATACGAGGTTGAATTCCATACCGGATAAAATCAAGTAATTGTTGTGGAGATCAAAAATAGCTTACTTAAGATCAACACCCCCTAGTTCACTCCTTATGATATGAGGGATAAGATGGACACCCAGATTGTAAAATTAGAAGATGAATGGTTCAAGTCGACATAGGATAAATGAATTCCTTAGTTTCTATACCTTTCTCTTTTCTTCCCTCTCTTTTCCTGGTAAGTCGATTGGTTTTGTGGTGTTTACAAAGGATAGACCCTCCTCCCCCTTTGTATAAAAGATCACTTTCCTTTTATAAATGAGATTTAATTCTTGTATTATACTTGGGTCACATTTGACAACCAAATCTTCGAGGAAAAGATTTTTTTCACTAAGTTGTGGAAAATCCTTATTCGGCAATTGTAAATCTCCAAGGATTAATCTGTCTATGATCCTCATTCTTGAGGATTTTTAGGTCCGACTCCCCTTCACAGGATGTGAAAATCCTTAGTTGAAAAGGAAGAATGTATAAAACCCTTAAATTTGCAAATACCTTTACTTGTTACCAAACTTGACCTAATAAATCCTCAACTAAAGAAATCTTAAGAGAGAAAACCTTTTTTTTTTTTTTTTTCTAGGCATCGTATAGAATCTGCAAATTCCTCACCTTTTACCGACACAACCTTATCTTTATTGAGATTTTATTTACTACATGAAAAACTAATTAAGATAAGGATTATAAGATTGGGCTGAAAAACTCAATGACCACGTCAACGTGAGGGGGTTACATAGAGCCCACCCACGTGATATATGTGGGCCCTATGTTATAGATGCCAACACATGTTTTGATTGGGTAAAGTTAGATAACATTTGGATATAGCAATTCTTTTCCTTCACTTGTTCAGGTGGGGACACTCTATCGATTGATAATAGTAGAATCACGTTTACCTTCTTTTAGAATTAGAAAGTCGTCATCTTCTTTTTCCAATCCCATCTACCGAGTGCTTGTAGTGCTTGTACTCTCCTCCTAGTGATTCTCCAACAGGGAATTCTAGTTTTTTTTTTTTTATATCCAAACTTTTTAATCCCAAGAGATTGGCCGAGTGGACATGACCACGTACGGTTCATCCCTCTTCTAGAGTTAGATGTCTTGATATCGACCTCCGGTTCCCCCTCTTCAGGAACCGAACGTTGAGTCCACTTGTGTTACCACCCAGAGGCCACAAGGGTTTTACCCGGCTTCCCTCTGGGCCAGGAGGGAATAATCTAGCCCAAAGGGTTGGAAACCCTCCATTAGCGCAAAAAAAAAAAAAAAAAATCACCTTATTCTACACCAAATGGCCATCACCAAAAAGAGACCCCACACATATCACAGACAGAAGCCTGGCTCATGGTGTCACCACCTATTGACCCATTCAATTTAGCTTGACCCATTCCATCCACATTACATGTTATTGTCATTCTATCTAGAGTGAAATTTGGACCCGTCCTTTGTCATGTACTACACCTAACATATATATGATTTGAATGGATTGGATCAAGTTAGTTGGCCCTACATGATTCAAACAAAAAGACAAGTCTGGTGACTTCTCTTGCGCATTTCATGACTAATCACCATTTGTTTGCTATACAATAGAAGTTGTCTTCTTGCTAAATATCGTAATCCCAATTACACACGTTGTTTGTTTTGTATCAGTTTTTTAATCCCAGATGGTTAACTTTCCTAGAGCGTGACATGGAAAACTTAGGTTCTGATGCACCTTCCTAGGCCTCAATGATTGAGTTCACCACCTCACTAGAAGCTGAAAAAAATAAAATAAAAAAATCCAGAGTCCTCCATCCTCCTGTCATTTTACTTCATTTCAAAAGTCACAACCAGGGTCCATTGTGATTATATCACATCCCCTATAAATGATGGGCCATGTCCCTGATTAGCCAATATCTGGCCATCCAACTGGTGGGTGGGTCCCAGATAGGATAGGTGTGTATACAGAAGGATCACCATTGATGGGATGATCAGAGCCTTAGATGCATCCTGATGAATTCAATCTCAACCCTCCAATCGGCACGCACGTTTAAACAGGCACCGTTGATCTGTGATCCTGACCATGAAGCCATAGGGGCCCATGATGTGTGAGTCCCTTTAATATGGTGACAAAGGGGCCTGTCTAGAATCTAGAGTTGAGTGGTACGTCATAGTTGATATTCAAACGCACATGTTTTGTGAGAGGGAGAGGAAAGTGAAGAGAGGACATGACCCGGCTCGTTCCATCTCCTTAGAACACGGCATCTCATAAGCTGTCCCACCCATTCAAAGATATTTTATAATCAAAACTACCAGTGTAATCAAATAATTAATGCCACTTGAGAGGAGAAGATGTACATGTAGGCTAAATTGATTCCACTTTATAATAATTAAATGTTTTCATTAGATTTACTATGTATCAAAGTTCAATGAATGTTTTCGGTCATACAATTATTGATATCTAATGAACCTGATTTTCGGTGAATAGTTTGACTGAAACCTCCCAGAAAACAAAACAGATCAAAACATTGAGTTTTTTTTTTTTTTTTCCTCCAATTATCTTTTAAAGTCTTTTGTGGGCAATGGTTGGAAAACCTGATTGTAGCAGGATATTTTCAGCATTAGCCAATGTAGAACAGGTGTGCTTGAACGCACATCAACCACGTTTGTAAGACTTGACTATTTCCAAAAGGCCATCTTCCTTGTCCAGTGGAATCAATTAGTTTGCACATGGGACATTACTGGCTACTTGCTTCCATACCTGATAGTACTAAAAAAAGGCTTTAATAAGCAAAAATTCAACATGCCATGTGCAGTGGTCCTTGTAAAATTTAACTTTATAATGGGTCTAGTGGATTCCCTTCAATAGTAGTTGCCATTAATTTTAAAGGCAAGAGAGTAGAAAAAGAAATCTACCTCATTGAACACTACTGAATTCTTATCCATAAATAATATAAGTTCATTGTTTAGATTCCCTTTTTCCTTTCTTTGCCTATTTCCATTTTTTTTTTTTTTTGAAATTGAATGACTAGTAGTACCATTTGATATAGCTTATTATTTTAAATAACTGTTATCCTGAGCTTGAGAGAAAGAGGAAAAAAGAAAAAGAAAAATCAACATGCACATGGTTTGAAAATATGGGTTTTTATTAATAAGCAAAATATTCTCCTAAGTGATGTCGATGGATTCAGATGTGGGGGTCTCATGCAAAAACCAAAAACATCCTGATTTTCATCCTATTCATAGATTTGGGTGGAAACGCTAGCTCGTATGTCAACAACATTTGCATGTAGACCTTCCCATTAAGGAAAATTTTTTATTATTATTCAATGATGATGATTGCGAGAGAACAGCGAACGGTAGGTATTTCTCCTTTTAATCATCTGATGTTGAGTTTTGAGTTATGACTGTTTGGTTGGTTTGATATTTTTCTCACATATGGATTGGTGGTTGAAAACAGGTGATGAGCAATGCAATCTATAAGAGCGTGGAGCACCGAGTCATTACGAGTTCGAATGCAGAGAGGCTTTCGTTTGCGTTCTTCTACAATCCCAAGAGTGATCTGCTGGTGGCGCCTGCCCCACCACTTGTAACACCTGAACGGCCAGCATTGTACGAACCTATGACTTTCGACGATTACAGGCTTTACATCAGGACAAAGGGCCCACGTGGCAAATCACAAGTAGAGTCAAGAAAAGCTGGAAATCAATCATGACATGCATAATAAGATTTAATCGTGTAATCATGTATCATGCAGTGCAGTGATGTATGTAAACAAGAAGAAGAAGAAAAATAGAAAGTGATTGTAGTCTGCTTTACCACCAAAGAAATTCTAGTCATCTGAGTGCAGGAAACAGGAAAGAAAGTTGGTGGGAAAGTGGGTGGGACCATTTTTATTCTGTCGATGTGAATTCATCAATTTGGAATCCAATTGGTGTTATGTGCCTTTTTCATATGTCATGTGTTTTTAACGGATTTAGCAGTTTATAAAGCATCCTACGTTTCAGTGGCTTTTGTGAGTCAGACTTGTCATCTTATTTGTTAAGTGCGTGGGGCCCACTTTTGAATGGCCCTGGTGCCTAGGAGTGCCTACCCTCCTCTTCTCATTTTCACTGCCACATCTGCCTGGCCCAATTTCGACACTCAGTCTGACTGTTTGGTTAGAACTTTTTTAGGTTCTATTTGTTCTCACAGATGCTCAGAAATTCAATTTTGATGAATTTTAAGGATTTGTTTCTTTACTTGAATTCATAGAATTGTTATACGGAGAAACTTGAAAATTCAAGAAACGGTGAAATTTTTAAAAGCTCACTTGTACTTAAACATTTAAAAATTTTAATAAAAAAAAAACATGACTTGTTTGTGTAACAGCATGGAATGAAGAAATTATAGTATTTTGTTTTTACGAGTACAGTAAGAGCAAGGTTCAACCTATGTACCTAAGATAAAGATTCTTTCAAAAGTTCAGCAAGGTTAGTACCATATAGGAATTGATTGAAAGCTCTTCCATGTTAGGTGTGAGTGTAGTTTATCATTACATGTTTGGGGCTTGCTTGCATTTTGCCTAACTAGAACAAGTATTGATTCTACACCTACCATCCCTTAAAATAGGAATAAATAAGACCCATGAGTTAAATGCCATATCCTATTTAGACTAATTCACCAATATGACCTCTTCTTTGTCTAATAACAATAGGAAAGTCCAATATGGCCTTTCTTTATCTTACCCCATCAGGGAAGACCGCATTCTTTATCACGAGAGCCAAATTTGGGTAGGCTTCAAGGTTGAGCTAGACTCAAGCCATAGAATAGGATCTAGATCTGGATTGCAGACTGGATCAAACTACATAGATCATTTCTTTTAGTATAAGAGTTTTAATACATGTATAACAAAATATGGTACATATTCATATCGGATTTGGGTATTAGGTTGGGTTTCATTATTACTCATTAACCTTATTTGAATGAGTTTCATTCTAAGGGCTTGTTCGTTTCATGTAGGGCACATTTGTGTAGCGATGTAGAAAATCAGATCTCCAAACAACCTTTTCTACATTTTGTAGAAAACCCATTTTGGCCCCTCCCTCCATTGGAAATTCTCCTTATGTGAAACCGTAAAAAGTTAATTCATTTTTTCACCATGTCTCAATGACAAGACGTCGTACCAAACGTAAAACATTTTCCACTATGGAGAAAGCATTTTTACTTTCCACACTTTTTCATTGGAAAAGGGTTGCACAAACATGCCTATATTTAAATTTCTTGGAGATTTTAAGTATGTGTATTTCTTTAAGTGGTTAAAAATTAAGAGTCAAAAGTGAATACTAAAAAAAAAAACATCAAATAGCCTCCCCTTTAATGACAATTGGGTAAAAGGAAAATGGAAAATGGACACGCAACCATCATCATAGTAATTCAAGTCCTAAGAAATTAGTCAAGTCCTAAGAAATTCCTGAGTACCCCATGGAAGAGCTAGGGTGTTGGATCTTCGAGGATGGAGTTTTTTAATTATCCTGGTAATGAAGGGTGAGCACATTATGCTCCCTTTGCATAGAAAAAAAGCTTCCGTTGGTTTACTTACTATACAATTCAAAGACTTTGGATCAAATAAACAGCAATGGCTAATATAATTCTTATAAATTAATGATTGCAAATGATTCCTTGGAGCATCATTGGGCTAATAGGCCGAATCATCATGCCATGTCTTGTCATTATCATTTACTTGCTAATAACATGAGTTGGTGAGGAGTCAGATTGGGATTTGATATTTCAGTTTACGTTCAAAGAAAGTGGCCTTTAGTAATTAGTATGTTGTGTTGATGGTGTCTTGATTCCGTCCATTGAATTAGACACAAACCAGGTTTTGGGTCTAAGAATATTTTGTTCCTTGTATGTGCTGCAGTTTTAAGACCTTGGTAACAAAAATTACAGTGTAACCTGTAGGCACACCGCCGAATCACAGGATTTTCTCCTTGGTGTTTGCTCATGTGGTTGATTGTCAATAATAGATTTCTGCTTCTTCTGCATGTGAATAACATGTCATAAGCACCTATCAGTTTGGTTCACCTGGGGTTTTTGAACATGAATTGATCACGGATTATATAACAGGAGATCCTAGATTGTTAAAGAGTTCTTGTTTGTTTCTCTAGACTTTATAGTTCTTCAAAGTGTAGCCACACAAACAAATTGTTGTCAATGGAGGAGATTACTTTGGTTTGAATTCAAAGAAATGAAGCAAATGCGCGCAATGACCAAACGGGCCCAAGAAATGGAGATCTGAATTCTGAATTGTCGTGCGTTGCAAACTAAGGACCTAATGTGAGATCAATGGGGAGAGTTGGGGTTTGACATGACCCCCATGCACTGATGCACACTACATCCAGATTTAGACTTAGAATAGATTGGATTTGAACCCACTTTACCCTACATTGATTCATGTTCCCTACCTGACCACATATGCTCAAATCTTATCCCATGATCTTAATATTAGCTTGATCATATAAAAAAAATTACATAATATGTTTTACTAGTGATTGATATAAAGATGTATATTACTTGATCAACCTACAACGGGTACTATCAACTAAAAAATTTGTGAGAAAATCGCGATGATAATAGAAAAAGATGGGAAAATAAATAGTTCATAAGATCAAGAAAACCTATATTTGCTTCTTAATTTTATTTTAATCTATTCAAGATTATTTATTTTCGACAGTAGTATTTTTTGAAATTAATCTCCTAATAATGATGTTGCAACAATAATGTCATTGCTCCTTATTCAAACCTACTTATGGGCATTACCAGTACATTTCTAAACCAAGAATTTCTCATGGATTGTGACATGAAATTGGGAAACATTGGCCCTACTAAAGTCATATCTGTGGTCTATTCTTTTCATAATCATATTAGCTTTTGTAATCTTAAACTTACCAGCAATAATTCAGGTGAGGAACATAAGGGTCTACCCCAAAACATTGAATTTTTTTTGTCCTGAAATTTCGGGTTATGATTCAGTTTCAATGATACAACAGTACGTATCTAATTAGCCGGACCCAACTCCTGTGAACCACCGATCACTTTATTTCGGTGCTCCTTCCATTCTCATCCTGTTAGATTGAGTGAGATTCAGATGGGCATACCATCTCAAACCTGGAAGTTGGTCCACATAAATCTGCATTAGCCCAAGTTTTATTCCAGGACAAGTGGGGCTTAATTTCCGATAAACCTGTTGTAAACCACCTTATAACCAACTCTTAGGGCCTATTAACCCCAAGGGGTAGCTCAGTTGGCCTAGGACTACGGTTTGCACCCGGAGGTTGTGGGTTCGAAACTGCTCTACCACACTAGGGCCACAGGGGAATTTTACCCGGCTTTCTCTCCTGGGCCCGTAGGGATTATTCTGGCCCAAAGGGCTAGGAACCCTACGTTATCAAAAAAAAAAAAAAAAAAAAAAAAAAAAAACTCTTAGGGCCTATTGGTTTGCATTGGAATACATATGAATTGAATACATGCAATTCTATGTATAAAATTAAATGAAGATGAAAATTGAACAGCCAGCTATCACCCAATTCAATATGTGGAAAAGTGAAGGCCCTATCCACATCTAACTTTATAAGTTATATCTTTCACCGCTTGATCACCTCTTTAATGATTCTTTAGTAGAGTTTATTTCACTATGATTTTCTATGCATTCAATTTTTATGTATCTTAATGTGAACAAACAGGCCTTTGACTTTAAGATCCAATAAAGTTTTTAAAGTGTTTCATACTTGATGATTACTGCATACATTAACCCTTTTGTGCATTCGCTTTCAATATTAAATCTATAGTCCGGGCCACCTTTGGAATTTTATAATGCCAGAGTTATTGTCCCTTTTGTACTGGTTTTGGTCCAAATTCTACGCTAATTCATCATCATACTGATCATGTTTTAAACCCATGAGTATAATTTATTCCCAAAGAAACGAAAGTGTGAATTCATGTGCAGGCTAATTAGTAGCAGTAGTAGTTCTTCTTCCACATTCCCCCATGTTCTGCTCCCTACGACAGATTCTACAGTAGTTGTCTTTTAAAAATAAAAGATGATTATCTTTATTTTCATTTACACTTTCTATAGTTTCTTCTTCTTCTTTTGTTTTGAGAACCCATGATCAATCTTATCTCTTCACATGCATTTACTGCTGCTCGCATGTCAGCATTTATCTCAATTTCATGAGATTGATCCAAGTAGAATCAACTGTTGGGTTTAATCACATTTGCACCATGTGAAGTCATATAACTCTGAGGCCATTTTAACTTGAAAGTTAATTAAGATCATTCAACTGGATTCATATTTTGACTCATCCATTGATCCTCCACTTTACTTAGTTGTCACAAGCATCTTAAGGTGGGCCCCAATTAGGTGGAGATGGCGTCAACGTAGTTGATCTCTTTATTCATTTGAAAACCCGGAAGATGCTCTCAATTGTTACATTGGCCTCTAGAAGTCAGCAAGGTCCTGTAGAAAAATCTATTCATATTTCATCACGTGTTATAAATAGTCATCTAGAACCCTTTTTTTCTTTTTTTCCTTTTTTTTAATGGGAGCCCCTTAGCTGAGTGCCGGCGCTTGTGGGGACCACCACGGCCCCCACTCGATCCACATACAATAAGTTTTAATCATCTAGAATGACTTCACGCGCGATTAAACAGTCAAGTTCACTTGGATAGGTGCCAAACACCGGGATCTATGACTATTAATGGTGTTATCGACAAAAATGTGGACCTCGTCACCTATTTTGGAGCACTCGCACTCAGCATTCCATGAGCGTCGGCACTCAGCTAAGGGAGACCCCCTTTAAATTTCTTTTTATAAGTTGTATAGAATATTCTCATTTCATATATATATATATATACACACACACACACACGAAAGATGCTCATATGAGATATATCTCTCACCTTACTATGAAAGATAGAGTGACTATCTCTCAAAATAAGGTGAGAGATGTTTTCATAGGAGCATATCTCTATCTATACACACATACATACATATATATATATATGGAGAATATTCATGTGCATCCATCCCTTATCATAAGGTGAGAGACACTTAAATAATTGAAAATATTCATGTGCAAAAGAGAAAAAGTCATATATGGTCATATGCAGAAAAAGAATGTTCATATACAAATAGGGAAAGCCATGTAAGTGTCCCTCACCCTATGGTGAGAGATGAATATATATATATATAATATATATATATATATATATATATGTGAGTGTTCATGAATTTTGGAACTTAAATCATGTTCTCTGTTCTATAGTTGGATGAAACATGTGTGGACATTTCACCTACCCAGTTTATGTAGGTTTTGCTGCCTCTTGATTTTGAATATTTACATATAATAATAGGTTGTTGAGAAGGCCGCCCACAAAAAGACGTTTACAAAATGACACATGTTCATTAACTGATTGTTATTTTCTTGGTGAATTTATCAAGATATAGTTTCATTATTCATTGGTAGTCATGAAAAATAAAATATAAAATAACTTAAAATGAAAGACCTATTAGTAATGATAAAAGAGAGAAGATCAAGTTGGATTAACAACTTTAGCAAGAGCAACTCAATCTGGATTATTGGACAAATGCACCAAGCTCACTCATTGATTTAACAGGCAGGTCGCATCGAGTTTGGACATGTTATAGGTTGCTTAACTAGGCATATGCATTGAAATGATCTTAGTGTTTTTTTTTTTTTTAGGTACCTTACCTAGCAAGGGGGCTGAAACCAGAGAGACCCCGGCCATTTACAAGGGAGAGAAATATACTCACGTCGGGAGAAAACAAAAGGATCAAATCCCGAGTGGTTGGGTGAGAAATGGAAAAGAAAAAAATAAAATTTGCCTGTGCTATCCCAATGCTCTCAAACAAGTTTAGATCCTATATATGATTAATCCACAATGGCCATCAACATGCCACTTGCCCAGTTACCCTCTTTCAAGTTTCAACAGTTCTAAGAACTTGGCAACTCCTGGCTATAGAAGACTCTAGTCCAAATGTCAAAGTGGACGGCTCGGATCAAGTGTCACATGATCAGCATGCAACACATAATCAGCCACAATACAAGACTATACAATTAGAAAGTTGACCCAATTCTCATGAGAGTTGTGAGAATTGGGTCAACTTTCTAATTGCATAGCCTTGCACTTTGGCTGATTGTGTGTAGCATGCTGTTCATGTGACACTTAATCTAAGCCGTCTGATTTGACATTTGCCTAGCTAAGTAACTCATGCAAACATGGCCCACTACTCAGCCAGAGTCAATGAATCAGCTTGGGCGAGTCAGTCAGATTTTTTTTTTTTCCAAACCAAATGTCTTCGACTTTGTGGTGACAATGGTGGCAGCGCCCATGTGTTAATTTGCTGGACAGCAAGACACACGTTGGGGGTGGCAAATGCGACCGAACCACGCGCACAAGCGCACCATTTGTGGGGAGGATGACTGCATGTGGTCCTTTTCAAGCAGACAATGAGAGGACGTGAGTGAGGAAGGGAGAGGTATTTGTTCTTATGTAACAAGATACGTCTCCACTCAGGACTCTCAAATCCATCCAAACTTAGCCGGTATTGTACTTTCACGCCAACAAGAAAAACAAAGACAGGCCTCTCTGTCCTCAGCCCCATTGGAACAGATTACAGAGAGAGAAATAAATGAGGTCGGTCAGACTCATCATTAGAGTCTTCAGACATGAGATAGAATTAATCTATAACTTCAGTTTTGTTTGTGAGTTGTGATGATAAGAATAAGATACCATGAATGGGACTTGAAAAAGCAGGATGGGACTCTATAATTACAATGCAAGTTTTGTTAGTGAGCCTTGATGATAAGATGAAGATACCATGAATGGGACTTCAAGACCAGGATGGGAATCTATAATTACAAGTTTTGTTAGTGAGCCTTGATGATAAGATTAAGATACCATGAATGGGACTTCAAGACCAGGATGGGAATCTATAATTACAAGTTTTGTTAGTGAGCTTTGATGATAAGATTAAGATACCATGAATGGGAGTTCAAAAGCAGGATAAGCCAACCAATGGTGGAATCACATGCACAAACGAAATTCTGGATAACATGAGAGCTGCTGACACTTAATAGGATTAGCTGAAGCTTGACTCATCATTACAATGAGGCCCAACAGTGAATTGGTGTTGGGTCAGATTTCACTCCATTCAGAGTTGAGGCCATGAGATCAAATCAGAGCCAAGGCAATACACAAGGAGGGGACTATTATTCCAAGTTAGAATTCTCTTTGAGGTCTTCCACTGGAGGATCTGGATTCCTATATATTTACAAGAAAGTAAATGATACTTGAATATATATGGTCAAATATTGTAATATAGATTTGTAGAATAATATGGCCATTATTTTCCTAGCCATGAAGGAATTTCTGATATCCTGTAAACCTATATAAGGTATAGCAAGATTTGAGTTACCACCCAAAGGAGCATGACAAGTTTAGAGTTATCTAGTAACTCATATCTGTTGAACTTATGCCAATTACACAGGGTCGATTGTGCTCATTTTCAATTTTTCCTATCTTGTAACTCGACAAGTTCATCTTAATTAACAATATGAAACAAAACCACATCAGTTAACATAACAGAAAAGAGAATTCAAATTTGTGAGATTTGTCACATTCTAGGTAGAGCTGGCAATCAGGCCCTCCTATGAGGACAACAGGCCTGATCCTCAAAAACGCCCGCAAAATGAAGACTCTTGTTTTTCTTAGAAGGGGCCGGGCTAGGAAAGTTTTTTTAAAGCCCAATTTGAGGTCTGGGATTGGACATGAGTAAACCCGGCCTCGCCCTACCCTCTTATTTTTCTTATTTATATGTGTATTGGTGTGGGCTTATTATTATTTTTATATGATTCTTATGTGACTTTTATGTAAATAAGCCATGTATAAGCCATCTATGATTTATTTTTTTTGCAATAACTTATTTACATATAGTTATTGTATATGTGGATTAATTTACTCTTCAAATAATAAATATAGTTGTGATATATGTTTTTTTTTTTAATGTAAAACTAGTTATCATATATGTGAATTTATTTACTATTCAAAAATTATATCTATGTATATTTACTTGAGAATATATGTGTGTTTATTTGAACATTATTCTTATGTGATCCTTATGTAAGTTCTTATTAGCATGGGATCAGTTCTCTTTAGTTATTGGTTCTAATGTTTAACCTCATATTCAGATTCAACTCCAATGACCCACCTATTGGATGGACGACAGAATGAAACATAATGTGTAACAAAACCTCAATAGCATTTTGTGTAGGAAATTATCAGACATGTTCTCTACGAGCCTCTTTTTTTTTTTTTTTTTTTTTTTCTTTTAGGTTTTGTATGAGAATCATTTGTTTGTTTGGTCTTTAATTCATGAGAATACAATGCAATGGATTAAATCAAGGATTGATGGGTTACCAGATAAGTTCACCAATATCATCAAATAGTCTTCTCTTGGATAGTAAATGATTGGCTAGCCATCATCCTAGTTAAGTTATAGTAATGCAAATTTTCATCTACCACCATATTGCTTGTTGCATTGCATTGACAATCCCAAGCTCCAATAAAAAAAGGGTTAACTTCAGATTTATGCTCAGTACCAATGGTGTAGAAATAAAAAAAAAAAATTAAAACTGATTTTCTTCTCTTCATACCCTAGGCCTTGCTTGGCCCACAAGGGCCAATGTTGGCCAGCCCAAGCCCGGCCTGCATATGTAAGAGGGTAGGGCTTGAACAACCCTGGGCCCCGCCCTGCCCAGTCCATTCATTTGAAAGCCCAAATTGTAGGGCCCATTGGAGGGATAGCCCAAATTGTCCAGCATTTTGTGAAAGAGGGGAAAACCCATCAGTTATGCATAATAGAAGAAAGACCCCTAATAGATAAATTTGTAAAGGAATTATATGATTACATACCACTCATATAACTGCATGCAAATTGCGTTATGTTTATTTCCATTCAAGGTTTCAGGGTTCATATACTTCAGGCCTAAACCATCCCAGTGACAGGGAAGATGTGTCTTATTCAATTTCCTCTGAGGAAATGATAGAAGCATTCTGTATTCTGCTGAATATACTCCAATGTCCCATTTACATGCAGAAGCTGGATAATAGAGGACTTCGGCTGTTATCTGTAACTGTACATGGAAAAACAATTTCAACATTAAGACCCAAAAACTGCTAATTTTTAATATTATTAGACTCCAGTCCTTTCAGTGGAAATTGTTCAAACCTTGGAAAAATTTATCAACCGCTCTTTGCCTCTTGTGAGCTTGACTTTCTTCAGAAGATATATCTTTTTCTCTGCCTCCTTGCAAGCCATATGAGGATGAGTACTCCCTTGACAGCTCAGTAAATTTAGATAAACCGCTTATATATCCAGTTATATCTGCTTCTGAATCAGAAGTGTATTCCCTCGTGTCCGATTCCGGCTCCTCACAAAGTGATGGCAGTGATTTGGAAGGCCTGTGGGGTTTGCCATCGATACTCAAAAACTTGTATTCTTCTGTCATCTTCTCTAGGTATCTTCTTTGAGCTTCTATTTTAAGACTAAAAGAGTGCCTCTGAACCTACCAAAGAAATTAGCCACATAATTTAAGCCAATATTACTGTGGACTTCTAAATGTATTATCAAATTGAAATGTCAGCACGATAATTATAAAACATCTGCTCAGTTACAAATCGCAATACCAGTGCAGGAAAGATATAGCATATGTTATGAGTAGTCATTTTGCTAATATAGTATAAAATTGACTAATAACCCTAGCTGATTAGTTTCCAACTATTCAACTTAACAACAATATTGAAAGCTAGTAAAGATCAACTAATCCTTGCTGAATAACTTTCATCTATTCAACCTAACATGATCTAAGATTATTAGCTGTAACCATTCCCGCCAAACTGAAGTAGTGCTGCTTTTCTTGAAGTAGACTGGGGGATCAGATTTGGCAAGATTTCCACAGCTGACTGCCTATCTGAGGCTAACTCTGTTTTTCCAGGCTTTGAATTGGGACATGCCAAGGCATAGAAAATGGAGGATGAGTAAACTCTTAACATAATACACTCACAACAATTGAAGATTGAATGAAATAAATTCCAAGTTTAACCCCTGTTAAAGGGTCTTGGAAGCTATGAAACAAAGGAAATAAATGTCCTTCGTCCATCCTCTCTATGAATAGACAATTGGGCTTAACTGTGCCCAACTGATCTGGTCGGTATTGGCTCAGCTGGGCTTCTTCCGGGCTCAGATAGACCTGTTCTGGCTTCATCTGGTCGGGTTCATCTGGTCCTAGGACAGGCCTGAACTATTTGGCTTTTCTCCTATATGGGACTTGATTTGCATCAATGATCACTCCTCGCTCTCTTAAAAGTTACAACCAACCTAACCATAGTTTCTTGTCTGCCACATTATTTCCAACTTTGGCCAAAACCCAAACACTCCAAAAGGACTTGATACATGAAAGGTACCAAATTAACTTAGCCCACGTCAATGCAACCAAACTAGGAAATAGTAGAGTAAACTAGACCTTATACTAACAACCATCTCCATTTTCTAAGAACCAGGTGCAGCTTTCTTAACCTAAGAATCGGGCTCATAATTTAATATTTTATTGTTAACAGAAATGGAAATAAAGCCCTCCGCAATTTAGAATCAGGCCCAAACTTAAAAACTAATGAATAGAAGTAAGGTCATTGAAGCCTAGTCTACTAGTACAACATAAAAAGCTATTGTCCTTAGCACAACCCCAGTTTACCCCTCTTCTGAAGAAAAACCCAAGGTCAAGGGGAGATGACATTCTCATCTTGCTAGCATAATGATGATGCAATTCATATTCCACAGCCAGATTTGGGGCTGAAGCCATTCTTCTCTTATTCAGTAATGCTGGTTTGATCACTCTGCTGCATCTGTATCTTCACATGTGGATGCCAAAACCGACTAAAGGCCTAACATTCAAGCCATTGGAACTCCCACCAGTCTCCAAGATATGTCTAGAGTTTCTCATATGGCCATCACATATGTTTCGGTTTCAATCTAGCCCTCATCTTCAACGGTATATACAGCTCTAGTTATGAAAGATTGTTTTTTTTCCCTTATAAATTAAATTGTCACAAATAGAAATCTAAAGAGTTCCATGTTTTCACATATAAAGGCTTCAACACTTTAAATGCAACAGATATCACTTAGCAAGGTGTCACTACTAGTGTTACAACATTCGGTTCGGACGCCATTTCGGTTTGGCCTCCAAATGAAATGTTTCGTCCAATTCGGAAGTTTCGGTGAAATATTTCGGAAAAAAATATTATACATATTAAAATGAAAAAATAATATAAGATACAATTAATTTAATGTACTAAATCAATGCAATATGTCCATTTATAGTTGATGGGATATTTAATATTAGAGTGAAACTTGGCGAGCTTATTCATGATAAAATGTCTTTTATTGGAATAAAATTTGATTAGGGCGATAGGGCCCATATAATTATTTAGATTTTAATAGATGGGCGGCTCCATAGTGGAGCCCACTAATTTCTCTAAGCCAAAGGCCAAAATGATATTTTTACTATTACTTTTAAGTTAAAAAAAAAAAAAAATGTTTAGCCCCTTCAGTTCTCATTTTTTCTATTTTAAAGGCAACATACATGTTGGGACGAATAATTGGATGAATCGGAGGAAATCATAAAATTCGGACCGAATCAGACGAATTGGAATGAATTATGGGACGAATAATTGCAGGGGTCCTGTTCGTTTCGGTAGAGCAAACGAATCGAAATTATTCGGAAATTTCGGTTGAAACGAACCGAATTTCGTAACACAGGTCACTGCGCATCCTTTCGAATCACAAGTATCTCAAGAGTTTCCTTTTTGTTTCTCTAATGATTGAGCACATGAGAACTTCAATAAGAGCTGCAATTCAGTTCAAAATATCTACCCATGAAAGCTTACTGAAAAAGTACCCACGCTGTTAGTTCTTTTTAAGAAAATCATTGGCCAATGGTTTATAGTCATTCAACAAAACTGAAAGCACATATGTTGAATGAACTCACCTCAAGTTGATTGCATAGTCTACTTTCGAGTTCCATGTGCAAGTTTATGGCTTCTGAAATCTGAGCACCACTACCACACACACGGAAAGACCATGAAAATCAAACACAGCTTGATAAGATATGGCGACATTCTGATAGATGCTAAGCAAATTAAGATTCCGCATAAAATCTAATGGAGAGCACATTAAGACAAGCCTAGTAATGAAATATCTGGCTATATTATCTTAATATTATCATACTATTCAAATGCAAAGGAAGACATATTCTGAAATACAAATTTGGTCTCCAGACAGACAATTATATTTTTCAGCTAAATCCTTTGAGTCGCGATATTGTAGAAGCAATTTCTACTCCAAAGCATTTCACAAGAAAATGACTCTGGATAGGAACTGGAACCTTGCAGGCATAACACCAAGCATACTTTTGCCATTTTGACCCATAAAAAACATTTTACTTTTGACGAAGACCTTGGGACTGAGGAGTGAGGAGAGTCAGTTCGCAAAAGATTGATGATGATTGTTTGCAATACAAACTCCAATTTAGAGACAAGAAGTCAGTAAAGTGAATTCCAAAAGGACTTACCCAACTAAGATAAATCAGTAAGTCTTTGGTTGAAATTGGAAATCAAAAACCAATTTCCAAGTCCAGTCTAAGGTCATGAACAATGGCCAACAGTGCAGCACTTCCAAAGTACTGGTGTCTTGCATGGGTGATATATTCAACTAGCTTAATCTTCTAGATATTCATGGCATGCAATCTAACTATTGTGTTAGTGATATATACAATGAGCCTTCTTTTTTTTTTTTTTTTTTTTTTAAATTTAAGATATTCATGCAATCTAAAAACTACAGTAAACTATGGCATCAGTGAATGAAAATGTAAACAAATTTCTGTTCAGAGAGAACCTTCTATGTACAGATGGTGCTCAAATCTATGAACAAATCTGCAGTGCATGTAAGCAAGCATATTCAAAAGATGCCAAACATCAAACATTCTATTTTTTTGGAATTATAATTCGCACAGTAAATAGTTTAAACAGAGAAAAAAAATATTTTTCTTGTATACCCAGTGTATGAGAAGTGAGAACCTGAAGTACATGAAGTTGGGTTCTATCAAAAGAAAACTATGATCAACATTTGTTAAAAACACAAGGAAACCATGTTAAAAAACAGAAAGTTGAAAAAAAAGGAAACTGAAGCATGATTCCATATAGAAGACAATACATTGTGCATTGACATCTACGTAGTGCATACAACATTTACTGTTTGTTAATCAAATATCAGCCATATCGCATTTATAGTGTTATACAGACAGCTAAGGGCTGATATAGCCAACCTGAAAGTGAAACTTCTTCACTTGATTTCCATGATTTTTTCAGAGAAAAGTTGGAGTGCTTTATCAGGGTGTCTGAAGTCGGATTTGAGCATAAAAAACAGGATTAAATGCTCCAATTTATCCGACCAGAATTTTTAACGTACTCTAATGTCTTAAAATGCTCAGCTCTCTGCATTTTGAGCAAAATTTGTTAATTTCAGAAAATTTTGATTTTTCTATTTTGATGTACATTATCATTGATTTTTAAATTGCACAAAGTATCTTCATATCCAAGCATTCTAGAGAACAATTTGTCAAACAGCAAGACAATTAAAATACCTCAAAGTTACTGCCATTTCAAATAAATTGAATAAAAGTAAGCACTCATTTTTATCAGTAATCTTAAAACAAGCACTCAAGCTTATATGGAAAAAAAATCAGTAGAGAACAACTTAAGTGATGGCAAACTCACGATGTTGCACCAAAATCAGGCAGAATTTCAGAGACCTTTCTTCGTTCAAGCTTTCCTTCTGCAAAACAAAGGTTAGAAAACAGTGAGATCCAGACCGTGGTTTCTGTGCATTATCTGAAAAAAGAAGTGAGGTTCAGGCTTACTATCAAAAGATTCAGGGCTGAACTTTGAAATCCTGTATTTCTGAGAGAAATAACAAACAAATATTGAGCTCAACGAAATTACTAGAGCCTGAAATATTTAAAGCTCTTGGATACATTAAGCGCAACCAAAACAATGGACTTCAGAATGCATGGCAAGTGCATATGAATATAGCAGATAAAGAAAATATTTTGTAAATAAATGGAGCACCTGCAGGTGGCTTTTGACATGATAGATAGTCAGTCCAGGCTGATCCATAATCTTCAAGATGCCTTTCGGTGTTGCCCCTAGGAAGCATGATAAGCATATTAGAAGGCTTGCAATATCTATAATCAGTGACAAGAAGTTTATGCAGGTAAGTACAAACCATAGTTTGAAAAATTAGTCGGATCAATCGAAGTCGGAAAAATAGTTATACAGATAACTTCTAACCAAAGTTTGACAACTCAGGTGCACTCCGTCAGACACAGAAATTTGACTTGTAAAGATCATAAAACCAAGTACTAGCTTGGTAAAAATTTTGGTCCTTTACAAGTTTTGGCCAGGCTCAGGTTGACTTCGTTGAGACAACTGATTCAGCCTCAACTTCGTCAGGACATTCCCAACTAAAAAAACTAGTGTTTTTTTAAAACTTGGCCGAGGCCAAGTCAACTTGGACTTAGGCAATACCAATTCAGGTTGGGTCGGGTCAGACTCAGCCGAGTCCTCTGTATAGTGAATTCATACCAGAAACTATGGTTTATACTATTTAATGGGAGTTTATACTATTTAAAGGGAATTTAGACAACTTTATAGTAGCTACTCCCTAGGGTTTATGGCTCCCAAGTGCCAACCAAATGACCAATATACCCCAATTCCCAACCCTCTTCACTTCCCAAGCACCTTCATTTCCCTAGGCTTTAGAGCTCCCAACCCCCCTTCACTTCCCAAGCCTCTTCACTTCCCTAGGGTTTACAGAATGATTGGTCTAGGGTTTAAGGTCCCAAAATTGGGTGGGTTAACCTAAGCTAAGGAGGCGGAGTTGCAGGCCTTTCATGGACAACCCCTATCTTACAAGCCTTCTAGCTATCTCCCTTGTCCAAATAAAATGATTTATGATGCATTTTGAAGACTTCTCAAGCCCTCTATTAACCCCCACAACACTAATAAAACAGAGCATAAAGTCTGGCCACCTGAAAATGGCTTCCAAGTTCCAACTTCTTTCCTACTCTCCTCTTCCTCTCCCCATTGAAGCCACCATGGGACTCCATTTGAAAAAAAAAAAAAAATCAGAGTTTTTGGGGACCAAAAATGGGCCCAAATCCAGACTCAACCCAACTCAACAAGCCATGCGCAACTTGGCCGTCAACTGGACTCAACTTGACCAAGTCAACCCAACTCAACTTGACCATGGCTGAGTCAGGGACCGAGTCCAGTTGTTCAAACCATGCATAAAAATACAGAGGTTTTTTTTTAATAGGGCATAAAATACAGATCTCTGACTCTTTGAGACTCAAAATGGCCAAGTTTCCTATTTGATTCAAGTCGGCAGTTTTTTAGCCAAATCAATTTTCTAAGCTGTTGAACAATGATTCTAACTAGCATTAGAAATTTTATAAATATCATGCAAGCTTCATAAAAAGATCTATTAAGCATTGCATACACAAAAATATAGGTTATATGTTTGTAACCTTAAAACATTTTATAATGGAAGAACCAGAAAAGCATAAGATGACAACTAATACACGTTACGCAATTGGAGGCACCTACACAGAGCTATTTCCCTTATCCAAATAAAATGATTTATGATGCATTTTGAAGACTTCTCAAGCCCTCTATTAACCCCACAACACTAATAAAACAGAGCATAAAGTCTGGCCATCTCAAAATGGCTTCCAAGTTCCACCTTCTTTCCTACTCTCCTCTTCCTTTCCCCATTGAAGCAACCATGGGATTCCATTAAAAAAAAAATCAGAGTTTTTAGGGGCCAAAAATGGGCCCAAATCCAGACTCAACCCAACTCAACGAGTCATGCGCAACTTGGCTGTCAACATATTTGACCAAGCTCTTTCAACATATTTCCATGTCAGGTGAAGAAACCCTAGTGAAGTCCCATTCTAAATTTAAAAAAAGGGTATAGACCTGTTCTGGAATTTCTAACAGATTATTCAAACCCAATGCAATTAAAAATTCTAATTCAGCTGAACAGCTGGGTTGGGTTGTATCTTCAAGAAGCCAGTTGATTTCTTTTTTTTCTTTTTTTAAATTAGAGCCTCATATTGTCCATGGATTCACACTTCCTTCTCTTGATTGTGGAACCCGCTATTTCAACTTTAGGTTCAATCACTACAACTTCTTCCACTGGGTTTATCTTGATTGGCCACTAAAACACCACTATCCAGCTTAAGTATCTACTCATCCAAGCTGACATTGGTTCCAAACAAATCCATATTTTAGCCAAATTTCCCCAATTCATATCACAATCCCTAAATATTGAACCCCTGTTGGATGGCTAAAGTAATGCATTGAATGGCACCATTTTTTTGTGATGTTTAGGAACTGATTGAGCCCCAAAAGTGACCTGCGAAATGAGTGAAAAAAAATAGTCCAGAAACAGTACATGAATAAATAAAAACTTCTATGGAAAATAAAACCTAATTATTAATATGATCTCCTCTTAAGTAAGAGAACGTATAAGGATGCAACACAGGTAACTTCTTCTATAACCATCCTTCGTATTTCCACAAACACCACAATGGAATGCCTTAGATTATCTGATCAATATGACCTATTGCCTATGGCTCATTCAAAATAAAGCTTATCGAATGACTTTTAATCACTTGTAAGTCAAATTAGTGGCATTTCTACATATTAGAGACACTGGTAAGTAACTTGAGAAATAAAAGAAAAAGGTGGCAAACATCGTGGTCTGGTTCTTTCACATACTGTTAATGATATCCAAAAGCATGAGATTTCTTTATATATTAAATAAATTCTGCAGGAAAATGTTTTGAGATCTCGTCATATAATTAGTCATCCAGTGCCTCATCTTCTAATGAAATTATGTCTGTGAAAGACATTTGTGACAAATAACCAAACAAAGATAGTGTCAGATAGATCTGAACTTCAGAAAACCATCAAATAAACACAAGAATACCAGAGTAAAATTCATAGAACAAATAAAGGATAGATGATAAGAAAAATTAAGGACATGAAAATATGTAACAAACTGCATGTAGTGAAAGATATAAAAGTTTTGACAGATCTCTTTCCTATTTCTCCACCTCATTAGAACCTTTGTCATTAAAGTTATATGGCAAAGAATATATGCTACTCTTTCAGGAAAGTTCCAAAAGAGAAACTTACTATCAGCACCACCAAGCTGATTAACTGCCTCCTCAAAACGACCACGTAGTTCCTGTGTCCAACGCAACCTTTGCTTCCCTGGACTTTCTAGTGGATTCAGAAACATGTCTGAACTAAGAGTGCCCATTTGGTTCCCACCGCCCAAATAACACTTTTAGACACTATGGATAACTGTGCTTCTGCTGAGAAATACCAACATGGCCGCAAGTTCACACATGTGACATGAATGCCTACTTTCCCATAATAACATCAGGAAACAAAAAACCTACTTCAATGCTTTGCAGGGAAATCGGATTGATATGCATAATGTTTCAGAACAAAGAATGATTTGTAAACATATTGCTAAAATAGCATAAAAAGATGGAACATTGAGAAGAGATATGGGTTGATATGTGGGCAAAAATGTAGAGATCTCTGGCTTAAGGCCAGAGGTAGATATGCAAAGCTTTTCACAGGTTGGCAAATGCAAGGAGACCTACCTACATTGAGATATTGAAAAGTTATCATGGGGTTGTGTCAAATCGGCCAGAGGTGAAGGAGGCGGTCATTGGCATCATCCTAGCTACGAACTTCAATTTCTCTTGAGAAGGCAGTGTAGTTGGAAATATATATTGAGGGAGAGGTATACAAGATACCCTGGATTCCGCTGGAGACAGAGCTCAAGGTCTCCACACATTTGCTCTCTCTTTCATTAAAATAGGCGGGATTTTTTTTATTTTAAGAAGGATTTTATGGACACACTTCCATGAAGCCAATGAACTATAAAGCTCAGTTCAACATTCATTACTTTGATCCTAAAGGTTCCAAATCTGGTGGAACCAAAGCACTACAGACGTAACTGGTTGAAAAAAATGCTGTCTTTGCTTATTAGTTTGCTTTAATGGGCTTTGTAGTTAATAGGCAAATTTCGGATGAATTTCTAATTTCCAACAAACTAATTGATTATAAGGAAAACCTCAAAGAAAGAGGGCATCATTTTAAAGATTTATTAAGAAAAGAAGGATAATAATTATTCAATCAAGGTTTTGTTGACTACATGCAAAGCAAGATGGGATTCATATTGAACGGGACAGGGAAGATTTTGGAAGTCATTTCCTCCACTTCATTTCAGTGTTACTAAATGGATTCCCAGACATTTCTCTTTAACTAATCCAAAAGGCTTCGTCAAGGTGATCCAATAGCTCAATTTTATTCACAATTGTTTCAGAAGGCTTGGGTGTGTTGCTGAAAAGGTGGAGGATTTATCCAAGGTTTTGAATCAGGCGTAGGAGGCCAGCAATCACTCACCTTCAGTTTGCAAATGTCATGATCTTTTCTAACTTGACCTTCATCAAGAGGTGGATATTCTTAAATGAGTCTTAATCTCAAGATACTAGCCTTTAATGCCAATATGACTATAAGGATGATGGTTGTAAGGTTGTTGTAGGTTGTTTGAAGGATAGAGAGTGCACCCATTGGCCGAGTACCAATTGCGACATTGGTATACTTCCTATATCTTAACTTCACTTGTCATTAGGAGCCAACCCCTATATAAAATCTATATGGAACTGGGCATTGATAAATTTTGAAAATAAATAATAAAAAAACATCATCTTTCTTTGGGTAGCCATATCACTCATCAATTCATTTGGCTGATCATCCAATACATTATATGACCCTTTTCAGGGTCAGGGTGTCGGTGGTAAAGTAAAATCATATTTAAAAAAAAAAAAAAAACCTACTTCATAGAAGGTAGTTAAGGAGTAGAAAAGATTGAACTTGGTGGAGTAAAGTGATGAAGTCTGCGAAAGATGTAAACTTGGAACAGGTACATTGATAAATGCAACAAAAAAAATTGGGTCTTTGTTAATAAATGGAGGTGGAGTTCAGAGAGAAGAAGGAGACACTATGAAAACAAGCAACTGTGAGCAAAAATGGTTGTCTTCAACAATGGATCGAATAAGTTCAGGGGTACGTCTCTTCCACAAAATGAGAGGATTATAATTTAGAGGGTTGGGATAAAGACAACCCATTATCAAGAAAACATCAAAACCAACAAACAGAACACCCACAAACTAAAACTGCTACAAACAGGAACACGAAGAAGCAGAAAGAAGCATACCCTTTTGCTCTCCTGTGTGCCCATGGACATGACTTGGCTTCTTTGAAATGAAGCGATGGGAAGGAGGTGAATGGGGCCTACAAGCAGACGATGACGATGCCTTATATTGTAATCGAGAGATAGAGAAAGAGGACGTGAAACGATGGAATCGAGGGAATTGGGAGATGCCCCGAAATGGCTGTAGTGGAGAGTGGAAGGGAAGGTGTGCATCGGTTGCATCCGAGAAAAAGAGATGTGGGTTCGTGTCCATGTCAAAAAAAATCAATGTTGTCGACCAAATCAATGTCTGTGTGCGGCCCTCTCCAACCATGTTGGAAAACGATGCAAGAATCCAAACCAGAGAGAGAGAGAGAGAGAGAGAGAGAGAGAGAGAGTCCTGTGCATTTGTGATATTGGTAGATGAAGGCAAGGGAGAAGTTTTGTCGCGGGGAAGAGGACATGAGAGGGAACTTGCGCGCGGCGCCAAAGGGTCTTGTTGACAAATTGACCAAGTGGGGCCCGTTCCACTACAGTTGACCAAGTGGGGGTGAAGGAACTGCCATAAAAAATAAGGTTGGGGCGTGTCAAGGAAGACAAAACTCGTGGAGTGGACCATGGGGCATGGGTCCCACTGATGCTCAGGTACGCAGAGGTAGGCATCCCAGTGTGCTAGTTTTGGAATCGGACTAAACAGGGAATCCCTATTTGAACCAAACAAGGGGTGGAAGGGGGGCGGAGGAAAGAAAAATGCAGTCTCTCTTTCCTCTGCCCCCCCATGTGGAGGCCCTTGTTTGGTCCAAACAGGGATCCCCCTGTTTGGACCAAACAGGGGATCCTTTTCCACTAGTTTTCTGTCCAGACCGAGATGGATGGGACCCACCACTATGACATGGGGAAGGCATTGGCCCCACTTAGAGATGATGGGGCCCTTATAATTGGCTTAGGACCTAGGTGATGAGCACCTGGGGCTGACTAGGACAAACTCCAAAAATCGATAATGGTCTCCTGGCCATTCCCAAAACACTGTCCCACCCTCAAAATATTTTTTATCTCCGTCTCCTTGTTGAAATTACAAATGCTTTAGAGTAAGAATATAATATGAAAACTTAAAGAACCCATCAAGCCAATACCACATTCCAATGTCCCTGCCCCATTAGTATGGAGATCTCCATTTGAGTCGGTCTCACTATTGGATTAATCATTTGATAAAAAATAGAAATAAATATACATAAAATAATATTAATCACATTTTTTTCTGAAAAAGTCAATTTAATAGTATGATTAATTCTGATTCTCGGTATCATATATATTTGAAGACCTTTATGTTGTAGGGCTTAGATTCAAGTAAATGGGCTCCATTGTAATGTTCTGCTCTTTTTTTCTCAATATATGTCCAAATGCAATGAAAAGCACAATGTTGCTCAAAACACGAGTAAAACCATATAAAAATGAAGATGGTGTTTTGGATGCTTTACACATAGTCCTATTAAACAATATAGGCCATTCGATCTCATTCATCAAATCAAAAGGCCTTTCATGTATAGAATTATAGAAATTATAGAAATTGAGTTTTAACTACTTATTTGTTCTTCTTCTTTTAAATGCATTAAACTGTTGGTGTAGAAAAAAGTCTAGCAAAGTCCGAAATATTCTCGCCCCACCCAAATAAAAATCCTGAGTCCGCCACTGCTTGTTTTTTCATGCTGCGAGTTTTATTGTATTCTTGCTATCATTTGGAAGCATGAGAGAATCTGATCTTGTTGGGTCTTTTTGACACTAACCCTGACCCTCTCCCTTGGGTTTGGAGATTCTCAATTTTGTAGATTTATATATAATTTTTTTTTGGGGGCATTTGTGTAGCACTGGTTTTGGTAGAAATGGCAGGCGGTGTGGCAATGAAAGGTCCGGAGAATTCTTCCTTTTTTGCTTGATTTCTGCTTGAGAGAGGATTCCGATGTACTCTTTAAGATGGCAAAAAAGCCGGAGCTGTGAAAGAGGAAATCCCGAAAACGCGCCCTTTAAACATGGATGTGAAATAAATCCTTTGAGAGTCCTTGAATCTTTGAGAGTTATGAATTCTCAATGATTTCTGACAAATTCCTTACTAATTACCAAATGTGCGTGCAAAGTTTCTATCTCATCTTTGCTTTGGGAGTTAAACATTCAAAGAAAGAGACTCTTTTAGATATCTAATCATGTAATGCCCCTTTTTTTTTATCGATAACAGTAACTTATATTAAAAGAGAAAAGAATACAAATAAAGAGTACATGAAGAAAAGAAAAAGGGAAAAGAAAACAGAGGTACAAGAGAAATGTACCTCCTCACACCACAACTACATAATAAAACCCTCCTAAGGGAAAACTCTCTCAACATCTTACTTGGCTAAAGCGTTCGCCATCATGTTTGATGACCTACTCTTATGTTGAAAGCTAACATTAATGACGGTGGATAAAACACGGATTTCATTGAAGAAGAACTGAAATTTCCATGGATATGCCTTCCGGTTTGAAACCCAACTCACTGCATTAGAAGAATCACTCTCCACAATAGGATTGCCATGGTAGTACCTCGAAAAACACCGAAGAGATTTCAGAATAGCTAAAACCTCAGCTTCATTAGAATCACAAAACCCCACATATTTGGAGAACATAAATAAAACGTCCCCATTGCAATTTCGAAGCACCCCTCCAATACCAACTGGTCTAGGCTTCCCTCTTGCAGCCCCATCAACTTTGAACTTAAACACACCAATAGGAGGAGGAGACCAAAGAATAGATTTTCTTACTTTGACTGGGCTACTACACCCCATACACGATTCCTAATTTATAAGAATGTTATGAAGTGAAAAATTAGAGAATTCCTTTCTACCCAAAGCCCACTTCGCAATCGTTAAAGTGATCTTAGAAATCAACTCCACAGAAGTTGAGGAGGAACCCCTAAAAATTCTATCATTTCTTTCCTTCCAAATGGACCACAAAATATAAAATGGAGTTATCCTCCAAAGAATACGACCACAACCAACAAAACAACCTCTTAACCAAGACTCTACAGCATCAACAATCTTCTCAGGACAACACTAATCAACACCACACCTACAAATAAAATGGCCCCAAACATTGGATGTAAACTCACAATGAAGAAGAAGATGGTTCAACAACTCCAACTCCTTATGACACATCACACAAGTGTCATTGAGGGTGGATGATGTCAATCCTCTTCTCCTTAAGTTATCTGTTGTTGAGATCTTAGCTGCCACTGCTAACCAACAAAAAGCTTCCACTCGGGGAGGAACCAAACCCGTCCAAACAAGGGAAGAAGGAGCTCTAGGGAGATGGTTCCCCTCCAAAGCTGAGTAGAATGCTTTCATGGAGAATTCTCCTGATATGGATGGCTTCCAAATCCTAAAATCCTTAGAAACCTTGCACAAAAAAACATTAGAGAGAAGACTCAACAACTCCCCATACTGGACATCAACTGAGAAACGAAGACTTCTTCTAAAGTTCACATCCCACAAAGTACAACCATCCCTCACTGACAACAGACTCCTTATTGGACACTAATCTAAAGACCCTAGGAAACAATTCACACAAGGGACCCACCCCAACCCAATCATCTAACCAAAACCTAATGACCCTCCCATCCCCCACCACAAAACCCACCCCTTTGGACAACACTTCCCCACTTACAGAAGACGAATCCCCAACTGAAGCAATTGCACCCCACAAACTCGATCTATGAGATCTATGACCCGGATTAGGCCACCACCCCGAATTGTCCACCCCATACTTGTCAACAATAACCTTCCTCCAAAGAGCCTCCCTCTCATCTCCAAACCTCCACCACCACTTCACTAATAAAGCCGCATTTTTATACTCCAAATTACTAAGGCCTAAACCCCCACACGACTTTGGTTTAATCACCTCACTCCACTTCATTAAATGTAGATTTTTCTTATTACTCTTACCCTCCCAAAGAAAGTTCCTACGAATACGGTCTAGTCTTTCCACCACCGCCTTTGGCATCTTGAAAAGTGACATATAGTACACTGAGATGTTTGACAAGCAAGCTTTTATCAAAGTGATCCTTCCGCCCAAAGATAAATATTGCCGCTTCCAAAAAGACAACTTCTTCTCAAATTTGTGAATGACTGGATCCCACAAAGACTTAGATCTTGACTTCACCCCTATCGGAAGGCCCAAGTATAACATGGGTAGTCTCCCCCATTTACAGTGCAACATGGCTGCCAAAGACTGAGTGGTCTCTTCAGAGCACCCAACTCCTACCAATCGACTTTTGGAAATATTAACCTTCAAACTTGAAACCAGCTGAAAACACCGCAAAATTCTTTTAAGAGCCATGATTTCCTCCATTTTAGTGGAGCTGAAAAGAATCGTATCATCTGTAAATTGCAAGTGAGTGATAACCTCCTCATTTCTACTAGTCTCAAACCCACTTATCACTCCTATCTCTCTAGCTTTCACTAGAAGTGAACTTTGAGCCTCCACCACAATTGTAAATAAAAAAGGGGAGAGGGGATCCCCTTGTCGGATGCCTCTGAAACCTTTGAACAACTTCGAGGGGGAGCCATTGACCAACATAGAAAAATATGTAGTCGAAATACACTCATGCATCCATTGTCGCCAAGTTTCCCCAAATCTGAATCTGAAAAGCATGTAATCGACAAAATTCCAATCAACATGATCATAAGCATTCTCCAAATCAATCTTTAAAAGGACCACTTCAACTTTAGACCTTTTTCTTGAATCAATTAGCTCATTCGCAATCAACACACCATCAAGAATCTGTCTTTTCGCCACAAAGGCCCCTTGGAAAGGACTGATAATGAGAGGCATAACATTCTTCAGACGGTTTGCCAAAATCTTAGCTAACAATTTATACCAACACCCCCACAAGGCTAATAGGTCTGTAATCACGTAGTTCCACGGGATTAGGCACTTTAGGGATTAGGGTTAAGAAGGTTGCATTCATCTCTCTTATTAATTCTCCCCCTCCTATGAAACTCGGAAAGCATATCACTGAAATCTTCTTTAAGGAACTCCCATCCTGCTTTTATGAAAGAAAAACTAAACCCGTCTGGACCTGGAGCTTTATCCCCATCACATTCTTCTAAGGCTCTAGCAACTTCCTCCTCCTCAAACTCCTTTTCCAACCATCTTTGAACATCTTATGGAATTGAGGGAAAAGAAACCCCATGTAGCTTAGGCCTCACGACATTCTCACCACTATAAAGATTTTCGAAAAAATGAGCAACCGCTTCCTTGACTTCAGAAGGACTCTCCAAGACTCAACCACCTTGAGTTATCTGCCCCAAAAAATTTACTCTACTCCTCATAGAAGTCAAACGATGGAAGAAACTAGTATTTTTATCACCCTCCTTAAGCCAAGTCACTCTTGATTTCTACCTCCAAGAAATTTCCTCCCATCAATTTAAGTCCCAAATCCTTTTGGTAGCAATACGCCTAGCTTCAATCTCTTCTGGCCTCAAATTCCGGCTTTCCCCTTCTCTATCAATATCATCCACCAGTCTAGAAAAAGTTTCTCTTGATTCATCAATCCTACCAAAGACATTTCTATTCCACTTTATGATGCACTCTTTAAGACCTTGAAGCTTTCTACATAACTTATAACCAGAGTAGCCTATAACTTCCACTTCATTCCACCATGAACAAGCCAAAACCAAGAAGTCTTTGTTCTCCAGCCAACAATTCTCAAAACGAAAAGGTTTAGCCCAATCAACAGAGTTAGAACACAATTTGATAGGACAATGATATGAGATTATTTGCGGAAGGGCTATCTGAATGGTACCAGGAAAATGGTCATCCCACTCTTTAGACAATAAAAACTTGTCAATTCTACTCATAGCCGCCTGATGTCTAAGATTGGACCATGTATACCTTCTCCCTTGGAGCGGAAGATCAATAAATTCATTATTACTAATGAAATTAGAAAATGACTCCATCGAGCGAGAAATGGAGCTCCTCCCTTTCTTCTCATGAGGAAATCTGACCGTATTAAAATCTCCACAAAAAACCCAAGGAATAGGCCATTGAGATTTAACATTAGAAAGAAAATCCATGAAATCACCTCGCTCAGATTGCACATTCGGCCCATAGACATTGACAAAAGCCCAAACAAACCCATCATTAACTCCTCGAACCTTGACAGCCAAGACCCTATCAGCCAAGAAGACATCCTCTATCACTAACACCTCCTCATTTCAAATAGAAATTAGCCCACCTGAAGCCCCAGCGGAGGGGACCCAACTCCAATCACACCTTCGATTTTCCCAAATTTCCCGAATAACATTGTTAATATTAGATGACACTTTAGTCTCCTAAAGAAGTAAACAATCAATTTTGTGCTTCCTGATCAACTTTCTAATAGCTAGCGTTTTCTCAGGCCTACCAATCCCCCTTACATTAAGAGAAACAGTAATCATAATGATAATAAAAGCGCCTCAAAAGGACAAGGGTAAAAAGCCCCTTGATAATAATGTAATGCCCCTTTAACTAAGCCACATGTCGTCTTTTTTAAGCCTGTAGCTCTAGATGCTCAAGGGTCTGATTCAAAGGAACCTTGAGTTAAAAAGCAGTAAGAACTCAACAGTGAGATGCACTTGTTTAAAATTCCATCTGCTTAAAATAAATGCTCTTGTGTACTTCAAATTTTATCTTATTATAATTTAGCTACTTGATAATCAATCAATTGATCAACCTTAAGATAGAACAAACACCATTGGAACGTTGGAAAGGAATACCCCATATGCTGAAATAGCTTTTATTTTGAACAAATAAGATTTTTCAGTTGGTGCTAAGCAAGAATTTTCAGTTTGTGAAGTACCTCCTTAATTTCTACATAAACAACTAGGGATATTGATGGACTTTTAGGTGGGTGGGTGAATAACTTTAGAAAAAATAAAATCATCATGCCTAACAAACGCCAAGTTCGGGAGTCTCTCACTCTTGCTGCATGAGTCTCTTCCTATTCACATGATTTGAGGATTAATAAAGCACAATCAACCTTAGTGAGAGCAGGTGAGTTTTAAAATTATGTGTAGCATGTTTGCCAACAAAATTAGGAATGCAGAATGGCGTCTTAGTGTCTTATCCAACACGTTAGTTCTCACCAGAAGGTCTAGGTTTTGACCCCTGGCCTGCCCCCCGTCCTTGCATGTGTGAGTTTGTCACTCCTCATATGTAGAAGTTCACTATTTGTGTTTGCAGGTTCTCTCTTCATATGTGTGAGCCACTTAGGGAACCCAGCCGCCCCCCCGCCCCCCCAGCTGAGATACCCAAAAAGGCAAACAAACTCGTGATGAAATGGATAGGGTTTGGGTTAGGCCTCCAGCGGAACCATACACTAGCCTCAATTAAATTTCGGATTCCTGCTCCAACTTGTATCCAAGTGTGTAAATACCTTTCTTTACCCTTGATCACCCAAATCCCCTTCCAAAACCACCCTTTCCACAATCTAATGCGTGCATGTGCTCATGTGCAAGGGAGAGGAACCATACACCACCTGTTTGTTTGGGTTGAATTCTTGGACGCATATCCAATATTTTCTAGTATCTGGTGGCTCATTTTCAACCATTTAAAACTGTACATCATTCAGTGATGACCCACACGCCTCCTTCAACAAAGAGTTCAAGTGTGCCTTTTTCAGAAAGAGTTTGGATCCATTGATTATTCAGATTCACAAAAATGTCCGTGTTGTATGGGGTATAACAAACAAACAAAAAAAAAAAAAAAAAAAAAAAACAACTGGACGGCTCAAGGTGTGCCAAAAATATATAAAAGCATTTGAACAATCAACTAAAGAGTTGGGCAGTGTTCTCTATCGTTATCAAATTTAAATCTAATAAGAGTCACGCTAACGTTAGATACTCAAAGCTCTCATGATTTTTCAGCATTTTGCATGTTAGATTGTACTCATAAGCAATTTGAAAATCTCCTGGGGAACTTGTGGACAAGAATTGAAGAATTCCTACCTCTTCCACCAGGACAAGAACATGGTTGGGACATAAATGCAACCATTTCTATGTATCGAGTGGCTCATTTTCAACCATATATAAAGATGATACATACTTCTTTCATTGATGACCACATGCCTCCTTCAACAAAGATCCTTTTGAATATTCGGATACACATGAAAATCAGTATTGTCGTTCAGGATTTGTAAATCGAAAAACTTAATTTGACAAATTTCACTCAAATAAAAGTTAAACAAGCGTTACATACATAAAGCTCATTTACACAAGGCTGAATATATGCCGGACTTTATGGTCAAATGAACTCCAAGGTTACTAGAGGCCTCTTTCTTGAAGTAATTTATGAGAAGAACTACAATTATTTGAAATTCCAAATATTGGTGTCAGACCATGTCCTCTGAGCCTCTTTGAATAGTAAAATTCTATAAATCAATCCTCCAAATAGTGGGTCTTAGAAATCTCAGAGTTTTAGCCTTTTGAAGGTTAGATTGTACTTGCAAGCATTTTCAAAAGAGTCTGGATCCTTTGTTGTGCAGCAATTATATGAAATAATATAATATTTTTGTGAAGCTCCATGTCCATGTGGGGCCCAAATAGAGAAAATCCGGATTGCTCAAGATGAATCAATTCCCTCCAATCACATATCCTCCAGCTTCAACTTAAAAGGAGTGGATCCCATTATATAACTGATCACCGTGACGGAAGTGTAATTAATACCATGTTAGCAACAATGCCACGCCAACCATGATGCTAAATCATATGGTGGGACCGACTCTATTTGAATTGAAACCTTAAAATATATAAGTAGAGGGGATGTTATCCATCTTGAACGGTTTTGATTTTCTTATGTGTGCCCCCATTATGAGTTCCAAAAAAATGTTCTATGGTTGTCATGTACTAGTTGCATGTGACGATCCAGATAATTTTTTGGGAAATTCTCTTTTTTGACTTGGTGGACAATATTTGAAGAATTCATGCCTCTCCCATGACAGCTACATGGTAGGTGAGTCCGAATCCCTTGTTTAATAGAAAGTAAAGATATTATTTCGCTCAAACTGTATAAAATATATTCATTGTTTTATTTTTTTCATTTCAAAGAAACAATTTGAGATGGTGCATTAGTTGGCACGAGTAGAAAGTAGAAAAAGGACTCATGGTAAGGACATAAGATGCAATCCTCACTTTTCCTCATTTCATAACATTTAAATTACTATGGTGGTGGCTGGGTATTCTTTTCCACTTTTCATCCATTCATTTTCCATTAAAAGGGAGATAATTTGGCTGCTCCCTTTTTTAAAAATGCACATTTATTTCCTCGAGATAATTCCCATCCAATCCACCGCATGAAACGAACCATCCCCACCATTCCTCCCACAATGCGTGTAAATGTGATCAATTCGACCGTGGCCCACTCCTTCTAACCTTAACTCGGCGAGACCCACTGCATGGGGCGAGTCGAGCTGAATCAAAAAGTGGGACCCAGTGAAGATCCCAACCGTCCAAGAATCTGGAAACCGTTCCGATACTCCAAACGACCCCGCATGACACGTCGTCCTGGTGTCCCCGATACGTAACAAAACAGATAAGAACAGTGCAATCGAACGAGCCGTGCAGGAAGCAAAAGTCACCCCACGCGATCGGGTGCTGCCCTCCCACAGAGATAGAAACAGAGAACAGAGAACAGAGAACAGAGAAAAAGAGAAAGAAAGAGAGGGAAACACGAGGAGCTCTTCTTCTCTCTGTGTCGTCCCCACATGGCTTTTCGTAGGGCCTTCTGCTTTCTTCTTCTTCTTCTTCCTCTTCTAGGGTTTCTCTCTCTGGAATCTGCACAAGCTCTTTCCGTGCCTTTTAGGGTGAAGGACGTGCTTCCAGTTCTACCTCGACAGATCTCTTGGCCCGTACTCAATAACATCGACAGCGCTGTCGATCTCTTGCCCTATTTCGTCGGATCCGTCTCTCCAGACGACACTCCCGTCGAATGGAAAGGCGCCTGCTTTTATGACAATGAAGCTTCTCTCGAACTCACCAACGATTCCACGGCTGCAATTCTCCATCTCAATGTATGATTCTCTCTCTGATTCTCGTTTTTTGTTTTGTTTGAATCTTCATCTGATTCGTGCATTAATGGAAGGAATTAGAAGAAGGGGGATGTGATACGGAATTAGGAATAGATATGATAGAATTGGATTTCTGGAAACATGATTAGGAACGATGCTTGTATAGGTATTTGATGGTTTTTGATGTAAAGATGAGATTTTTAATCAACATAAACTCGGTTGGGGATAATTTTGTTAAGAATCTCAGGAAGACTTGGCTAGATTGAAGTGGGCATGAAAAATTACACCTTATTAAGCGAGAGGGGAAGGGATATTTTTCAAAAGAATTGGAGGAAAAAGCAAGAGGGGCGGAAACAGATAGGAAGATTGTTTTTTTTTTTTTTAAGGCATTGAACTGTTGAGATGATTATTGCCCTTTTGTGAAGATATCAGCTAACTAGTATTGAGATGCAATGTGTTGAAGATCAATGGGCTTTAAGAACCATTTGGCAGCATCCATGAAAAAAAGGGATTGGCAGTCAATGGCATTGCACATATGTTGTTGTCCAATATTATCAGAGTGGGTTGCAGATTAAAGGAAGAGATCCTTGAAAAAAGTGCTAAGCAAAGCAAGCGATTTGTAGTCAGATTTGGTTGATGAGCAGGCTGATATGGGCTGCTTCATTGTACTCAATGACATGAGATTAGCCCAACAAAGACATGTTAACCACTAGTTCATTGTGATCTCTACCAAAAAAAAAAGAAGGAGAGGCTATAATTGAATTGGAGATCACCTCATCTGAAATGGACTCCATGATCAAGCATTCCTTTTCGAAACTGTAGAATTCACATGACTGTGTGTGGTTACTGGGGCATGCACAAATTAACAAACTCGGATCACCGGGTATGAAATATCGTGCCTTATCCAAGTTACATATTGAAGGGCCCCAACCAAACTTCTATATTTAGTTAGACTGAGTAATGGCTTTTCTTGAGTTGAGAGAATGTGAAGGAGTATGTTTTGGCATCCCTCCATGGAAGCTCAATGTACAAGATCCAAGGCGTACTTGTTGTGAGAAACGAAGAGGCCACGACGTCCCCTACTGCTTCCGAACTCATAAACTAGTTAAGGGTGCCAAGATCATAGAGGGAAAATGTGAAATTGAGCTATTTAATGAGAATAGTCGCAAATTTGGGGCTGCTGTCTGTAATTAAGATGCCATCAACATATATCAGTACAATAGTGTCTCATCAATGTGTCAAACAAAGATGGGTCCACTTGCTTCCCAATGAAACATGGTGATGATCTCACTTTTGTCGATATGTCAAATTGTAATTACTTCAGAATCAAATCTTTGTCTCAGGTAAAATGTGATGTTGATGTGATATTTTAATATATGGGCTACTTATTTGTGATAGTAATTGCCGTCTAAACCTGAGAAAACTGTCTTAAAGAACTTTAGATTGTTTCATATAATTCTAGCACTAAGGGAAGCTGTTACTCCACTTGTTTCTAATCTCTTTAACTCTAGAATTGTTCTAGATTAACAAGTAACAACGCTTGAAACCTGCCTAAAAGTCGCACATACTTAATATTATCTTAATAACTTGTCAATTTGTGACGTGTATAGAATTTTATATCTTAATAATTCATGTCTGTGATATGATTTACAGTCTTGGGCTCAATAATCTTCACTTATGATTATACTGTTTAACTTTTTGTTACTTTCTTTTATCTTTTTTGATAGGTAACATGAGTTATCTTTTTTCTTCTACAGACCAGTTCGGCTCACAGCTGGACTTGTATGGACCTCTACGTATTTGCAACACCGTACAGGGTCACATGGGACTATTACTTCTCTGCTCGAGAGCATACATTGGAGATTAACTCCTGGGAAGAACCTGCAGAATTAGAATATGTCTGTTTTTTGCTTCATTTACTCCATGATTTCCTATTAATATTTTGATCCATAAAGATGACATTTAATTATGTTGAGCAGGTAAAGCAGCATGGTGTATCAGTATTTCTTATGCCATCTGGGATGCTGGGAACTTTGCACTCCCTTCTAGATGTCTTGCCCTTATTTTCAAACACTGGATGGGGCCAGAGTGCAAACCTAGCCTTTCTAGAAAAGCACATGGGAGCATCTTTCATTAAGCGTTCTCAGCCTTGGGCTGCGGCAATCAATGTGGAGGATATTCACTCCGGGGACTTTTTAGCAGTGTCAAAGATCCGTGGCCGTTGGGGTGGATTTGAGACATTAGAGAAGTGGGTGACAGGCGCATTTGCTGGTCACACTGCAGTTTGTTTGAAGGATGAAACGGGCAATCTCTGGGTTGCTGAATCAGGGCATGAGAATGATAAGGTTTGTCAAGTTTACTTTGTTGAATTGTCAATCATAACTGCAGTTCGTAAGATCATCTCCATTTATTGAAAGTCATTAATATGTGTGTTTTGGATCATCTTTATGAGGACCATGTAATGTAATATCATTATGCGACTTCTAAAACTCTCTCTCTCTCTCTCTCTCTCTCTCTCTCTCTCTCTCTCTCTCCCTGTAAAGGACCATGTAATATAAGATCATTATGTGAGTTCTAAAACACACACTCACTCTCTTCTATCTCTCAATTCCAAATTCCATGGCAATCACCAGCATCTCCCTATTAATGACCTGTTCATGTGTTATGAAGCAATATTTGCTGCAATGCTTGCATTGCATTGGTATGTATCAGAAAAAAAAGGGGAGAGATTTGTACTTAGGTTTCATTTGTATAAATTTCCATTTTATGTGGGTTTAAGTTGGATTATTATTTTGCTTTATTGGAAACATGCAGGGTGAGGAAATTATAGTGGTGATTCCATGGAACGAATGGTGGGAGGAAGCACTTAAGGACAGCTCTAACCCACAGATTGCTTTGCTTCCCCTACATCCTGACTTGCGCGCAAAGTTTAATAGCACTGCAGCCTGGGCATATGCAAAGAGCATGACTGGAAAACCATATGGTTACCATAACATGATATTTAGTTGGATTGATACATTAGGTGACAATTATCCACCTCCTCTTGATTCTCACTTGGTATGTATTGCCACGAAACAGTGGATGGTATTTTTACACTTAAATGGAAAGTATCTCTGCTGTCAATTTTGTGTTATTTCATTATTCTCTGGCTTTGTAGAAGAGCACATGACATGGCACTTTGTTCATTGCTCATCAGAGAAACTTATAAGCCAGTCCTACTTTTTTCAACCACAAAGTGAATGCTGAATGCTTTGGGCTTTCACTTGTAACAAAATCTTTACTGTGGATTCATCAGCTCTGCTTCGCTGATACTTGTATGGATCTTGGAGCAATAACGACTAGAAAATCAGATACGGACATAAGTGCGGGATCTGGCTGGCAGCCACTGCTATGTTCTATATTTTAGAAACTATTAAGTAGATACTCTGGTGTAGTGCATCTACTTCTTTATTTCTTTAGGGTAATGCATTATACTTTTGCAATCCTATGTGATAGTATAAATATATTCTGAAGATATTTCAAAACAAAATGAAACAATAATCTGGTGAGCATGATATAATCCCCACTATGTTTAAATAGTTTCTATTGAAAAAATGTTCATTTTTTTCTCATTGATTTCATATTGGCAATGATAAGAGCAGTACTAGATTTTTTACAAAGAATTTTTACTCTTGTGGGAGGCAATCCATTTTGTGGAATCTAATTTGCCTCTCAGGATTGATTCACGAGAAAGAACCAAGAAATGTTCATATTGAGGAAGTTTTTGAGGTGTTCTTCTGATTTTTGTTTTCTCCTTTAATTGCTGGTGTGCTGTCGTTGTTACCTTCTATTTTTGTCTTTTTCTAAAATAGAAGTTTAGGCTTTGCCTATCAACAAAGGAAAAAAAAAAAAAAAAGAGAGATGAAATTTAACTTATTGTGATTCAATGGTATTTAGTTCTATCCATATTCTTTGAGATTGGAATGATAAGGCAGATCAGTGGGAAAAAAGTCCCAATTGGTTGGCTTTCTCTATGATATGTGATTTTTTTCTTCATGCAACTAGTTGACACATCCTTGAGTTTTTATGGTCAATATACTAGAGAAAAGGCTATATCAAATGAAATATGCATGCTTTTCCATAGATCTGAGGGCGAACTTGTGGCTTTTCTTCTTTTCCAGGGTTTTAAGTTAGCAAAAATATTTTCTAACAGTTTCTTCAAGCTAAGCATTAATTAAGTCATGTGACCATCCTTTGGTTGTCTTGCAGTCCATTGTATTTGGTTATTGTTCATCAAAACTACAATGTTAAATCACATTGACTAACACAATAACCTCTCTCCATAATGTATGCATAACATGAGAATTATACATATTTCTAAGGAAAAAAAAAAAAACGTACACATCAGATATGCATACTTTCAAACTTTCACATTAAGTTTATTTTTATTCCTACCTCTGTTTAATCCTGTTATTCAGTTTCTCTAAACAGTGTGAGTCAGTCGACTTCTTCCTATGCGCTCTTTGGTTTCATGGTTAGTCTGATAGAATAATGAAGCTCTGCCATCATGCACGAATTCAATTATATAGGCTTCATATTCTGTCTTTTCATCCATTTATTCTCCTCTTCAATTTCTTGGCTTCAGGTCATATCTTTCATGTCGATGTGGACCAGACTACAGCCATCCTATGCTGCTAACATGTGGAATGAAGCCTTGAACAAGCGGCTTGGAACTGAGGTATACAAATCTACAACAAATTTTACTTTTGCTCTATTGTATAGGACATCTGTTAATATTGACAGGAATGATGGTTTTATTTGAGATGAAGTTGGTGATGGAAAGGGTTAACTTGAAATGCTTAATAAAGCTTTGGAACATCCATGTCATTTGTGACAGGGTTTAGACTTGCATGAAATTCTTGCCGAGACTGAGAAGCGTGAGATGACTTTTGATCACTTGCTTACAATTCCTGAACAAGATGAATGGGTGTACAGTGATGGAAAATCGACGACATGTGTTGCCTTTATCCTTGAAATGTACAAGGAGGCTGGAATTTTCGGTCCTATTTCCAAATCCATTCAGGTCACTGAGTTCACTGTAAGTACATATAAGCCAGATTATAGCATTATTGAAATTAATGTATTTCAGCTTCTACTCACTGTAGAACAAGAAGAAGAGTTAGCTTCCTTCTTCATTCAGGCATATTGTCGAGAAAAAGAAATTTGCACTGTCCATGCATTTCTATGCTCGTATTAGTTTTCCCAGTCTACTAACAATGACTGCTTACAGATTCGTGATGCCTATATGCTCAAGATATTTGAGAATAATCAAACCCAATTGCCAGAGTGGTGCAATGATGTGGATGAACAGCTTCCTTTCTGCCAAATGCTAGGTGAGTATCGAATGGAGTTGCCACAGTACAATACCATCGAGCCCTATGCGAAGATGAATGAGAGGTGTCCCACCTTGCCGCCAATCTATGAGAGGCCTGTGAGTTGCTGAGTGAAAAAATGAGGTTTCACTCATTACCACTAGAAGTTATACTGGTTATGCTACCTGTAAAGTTGCTCTACGATTCTGCTGTCATGTACCACTTCCACTTCCACCCTAAGTTTATTGACTCTCTCTCTCTCTCTCTCTCTCTCTCTCTCTCTCTCATATATATATACCTGCAGACACTTTTGAGGGACTTGTGATCATCATGCTTGGCTTGGGACAAAATTTTACGAGCCTACCGAATGCAACCATCCTCTTTTGCACGGCTTGGGACCGCCAGTAAAAACTGGCGAAGGTTTTTTTTTTTTTTTTTTTTTTTTTGAATGGTAAAACTGGATAAGTTTTTGAGGGACTTGTGAGGAAATTATATTGGGGCTCGGAGTCTTTAAAACTAATGTGTAGTGATTTAAATAAGCCTATAAAAACAAATACTTGTTCGTTTAAGCAGATTAATAAGTGGATCCTATAAGAGAAGATAATCGTAGACGTGAATTTAATGGTATTTTCTTGAAGAGAAACATAATAAGCTAGATAAGTTATCTAAATACAGGACCCAATTGCTTGTTTTTACCCTTGGTTGGTAAAAGTACCACCTGGTCCCACAAGACAAAAGGGCAACCAGACACAATGTGCTGGACAAAATCGTCCCCCACCATTCTTTTATTTCATGCTTTGGTTAATATAGTCCACTACAAAAACCCGTGCTAATGCATGAAGGGGTAGGATTCTATGTGTGTTAGAAATTTGAAAGATGGAAGTCTATTAGTGGGGAAAGTATATTAGTGGAAATTAAAGGGAGAATATGTTAGTAGTTACAGGAATCGAAAATAACTTTGGGGCAAAATTAAAAAAGCATGGTTAAAATTGTATCCAAAATCTTCTAGTTTAATATATTATAATTGCTAATTATTAATAGGCACGTCACCAAATTGAATAAGATGAGTTAATCAAGATTTTAATCAAACACTCAATCGGGCGCGGGGAGAGGGGGGGCGGGGGGGGGGGGCGCTTCACTGTAGAGTTTCATGCTAGCCTTAACCTCTTACATATAGTTTCAGGTGAACAGCCAATGGCTAGAGGTGTCCAGTGTATCCCTGAAGGATGAGCCCACCTGCTGGGAATGATGGCATCAAGGGAAAGCCTAGTAATATCTAGTTTGAACCTCATTTTAAGTGTAGGTGTACATGGTCAGGAAATGGAGACTCTCACAAGGTTGAGTCGCTTCTCCTAATTGGTAAACTACCACGAGGCTTGATCAGATGATGAGAAAGTGAGGGGATTTTATTTATTTATTATTATTAATTTAAAATGCCCATCATTGCTTGGAGACTCACAGTTTGTTAACCATCTCTTCCTCCATTGTGAGATGGCGGTTAGATTTTGGAGTAACTTCATTGGAAAATACGACATTGCTTCCTGTTCACGAAGAATATGGGGCGGATTCTTGGTGTGGTGGGTGTTTCGTTGGTTGCAGTCCTCCATCTTATGGAGAACGATTTCTGTTTGCCTTGTGTTATCGTCTGTATAGAAGGAGAGGAATGATGGGATCTTTAGAGGTTATTCATGCTCAGTTAGTGATTTAATTTCTAATGTCACCCTAAGGATTGCAAAATGGGCGTTGATAAGTTAGGAGTTCTCTAATTTCAATTTAAATAATATTCTTTTTAATTGGAAAGTTTGCTAAGAGTGTGGCCCATTTGAAGTGAGGAGAGATGTCCCTTGGTCTCCCCCTCCTCTTGCAGTTTTAAAGTTCAACGTTGATGAAGCTTTAAGGGGTTAGCCAGGGCCAGCAGGGCTTTGAGGAGTTCTTCATAGTTATAAGTGGTGCTTATGTTTTTCAAGAATCAAGAATGGAATGGCATCTGTGATCCAAATAAAGCAGGGATGTTTGCAATAGTGAAGGGTCTTAGATTGCTTTTGAGAAGGTATGTTGTGCTTTTGTTGTAGAAAGTGATTACATCATCGCTTGGGTGTCCAACCGAAAAAGGGTACCCATGGAGATTTCAGTTCCATCTCAATGGAATTATGAAGTTATCTGCTACGACCGATGTATCTTTTTGTCATGAGGTTAGATCTTCAAATTTGTTGGCGGATGCTCATGCCAAGTAAGGGGTTGAGAGTATGAATCCTTGGGTGGGTGTGGTGATGTGACTGAGGTGGGGAGTGGTACGATGCTCTTGTACCCTTTTCATTTCTTTTTCCTTTTCTTTGTTTTTATCAGCTTTGGTTCTGTTGTTTTCTTAAAAAAAACAATTGAAAAAACCTCTTTTTTCCGTTTCTAATTTACATTCTGTAAAAACAAAGAAAATGCTTTTCTCATGTTTTCTTTAATGTAATCTAATTTTCTATTACTGAAAAATAACATTCATTTAAATATATCTTGTTTAAACAAAAGATTTCAAAATATGGTTTTCTCCTGAATAGTTCCTCTTCACATACACTAGAGAATCAACTGGTAGGGAAAAGTGAAGAATCTCCATGGCAGAAATCTCGGTTCCTTTGTTTTTCTTGTTTTTCCACTTAGGAGTGTTTGTTTGCATTATAATAAATTGGAATTGAATATACAAGATTCATTTAATGAGTGGTTCAAAATGAAGGTCAAAGGTGAATTTTCAAAAACAAACAATAACATAAAATCAACAGAGGATAGGAAATGAATATGCAGCTATCACATAGTAATTGAATACATAAAAAAGTGAAGGTCTTATTTACATCTCCATTCTCCACCTTATATCCTATTCCTTTCACCTCATATTCTAGACCTCCACCTCTTTGATAATCCTTTAGTAGAGTTCATTTCATCATGAAATCCTATGCATTCGATTCTTATGTATTTTAATGCAAACAAACAAGCCCTATGTGGAGATTCTTTACTTATCATTTTATCATCATCCCAATGAAGGCCTTTCAAAAAAAGAAAAATCTAAATAGGAAGAAGACTTATCTTTAGAGGACCATCTTTTCTCTTGTTAGGATTTCTTATTTTCGGAATTTTCATCCTCATCCAAGACTTGTGTTTTCTCTTGTTGAAGTCAGCTACATAAATTCTATTTCTCCATTCCTATCTATTCTAAACCAAATCCTTGAATGAGTTGTACTTCTTCATATCCAACTTTATTACTTCCATCAATGTCCTCTTCAACCCACCCTTTTCCCTTAATAGGTCATCAATGCGCATAGAAAAACATTTCCTTCCAATGTTGTTGGCCTTTGTTGGACATATTTAAATAATTTCAAATGTGTCTCTCTTATTTTTATCACCAATTCCTGCTAACCCTAAAATCTCTAGAAAGTGCTCATTTCTAATCCTATCATTCCTAGTTTTACCACACATTCACTTCAATACTCTTTTTGCTCTTTAAATTTCCATTTATATGGTGATGCATGGAATGTTTTCCAACCTCCCATCCTTCTCCAATGAGACAAGGTTCTCTACGTAAATCAAGGGTAATTAGTTCAAATTTTCAATCTTTTCTTGCCATAAAACTAGCTGTGTACTAGACTGCCAAAGTGAAATGCATGAAAAATCAGACCTTTTCTGTAGCTTCAAGAAATAATCGGTGCTACTCGAACATGCCGAAGAGGACTCTAGACTATTTTAGTAACTTTTTTCCAAATATAAGTAAAATGGTTCTCCCCTAGTAGGATGGAGAAAACACTTTCTCTAGGCACAAACTATTTAATAATTTTTTATTAAGAAAAAAACTTACTAATTATATCTCTCCCCCTAGCATTTCTTCATTCAAATTTGATCACCATGAAAATCACTACAAGAAAAGGTGGCAAATTTTTACATCTATGATGCCCATATATGGATATGAAATATGGGAATCGGGGATATGACTACTCACTTTTAAAAATTTAGGACAAGGATACTTGTGTCATAATTTTTTCTTTAGATCACTTTTAAATCAATGAAACTATCATTGTTTTCATACTTTTCTCACATTTTATAGTGAAACAAAATTATTAAAAAAACTATACGAAATAAAAGACTTTATAAGTAGGATAGTTAAAATTGTTCTTTAAAAATATCCGTGAGGTATTAGGTACTAATACAAGTGTCGTATGGACATGTATACGTTGGGCTAGTACAAGTACCACAATATCATAGCTTCACATTGCAATCCTTCCAGATTTCCTTCTCTCTCCAACAGACACAGATTCTCCTTGTCCAAACAGGCCTTTCATTTATTGGTTGTCTGATAATTTTGTATTTAAATACTTAGCTAAACGCAATGTTTGAAAGAATTTTCCCGGAGAGATTGCAAAAGATCAGTTATGAAACGCAAAAGAGTAGGAAATTCACAGGTGCTAAACGAGACCCAAAAAATATAAGTAAAAAGGCAAAACTCAAATTGAAACTATCATACCAACATAGCACACATGCTCTCTCTCTCTCTCTCTCTCTCTCTCTCTCTCTCTCTCTCTCTCTCACACACACACACACACACACACAATCTAGGAACCCTACAAATATTGTACTCAAATAAGACCACACCAAAAAAGCAATCTCCTTTCCCTGAGAACAGATGATCATATATATATATTACCATCTTAATCAAAGAACCCTCATCTTCAAGTAGAAATTTAAATCGATTACCAAAAAAAAAAAGTAGAAATTTAAATGGTTCATCTGAAAGAGTCAAGAGAGTCACACTAGCTATTTTGTTGGTTGAGATCTTCGTGTCAGGGGGAGGAAAGGACTGTCCAGATCGAGAATGGAGCAGTATCCAAAATGGGAGAATCATTGGTTTAAGGCTAAGATGACTTACTATGAGAGTATGAGGTCCCATTCATACAAAAAAGGAATCGGAGCATTCCTCACTGGTGTCACTGTGCTCAAGCATAAATTGCAGTTGATACAGTACAGTATTCTTTCCATGTACCTTGTACACACATTATCCAACCCGACTCATAGTAAAATAAAAAATAAAAACTTATGCATGTGATATGATGATGACATCAACTACAGTGATGATAGGCACCACTCGTAGAGATGGTTGTGAAAACATGGTTCAGGTCATGGTCATTGAATGGAGGAAAAAAAATAACATTCTATTTTTCTATTTATTCAGCTACAATTTACATTGAATAAGAAGGCCATCTAAAGCTATCTAAAGCTCAAAAAAAAAAAAAAAAAAAACTCTCTCACCAATAGACTGCAACCTACAATGACAAAGTTCAGAGTCTACTTTAATTAAAATAGCACTCAGCCAACCCCATTTGAAAATTTGAATAAAACATGGTTCCAAGAAAAGGTTATAACAAGCACAGGATTACCTGCACATACCCACAGCCAAGCAGCGCAGCATGGTGTGTTCACTGGAAGTAGACCTTAGCACTTCATGTTGTTATTGGTTGAGCCATTTCATTTACTGCTCGGTAGCACCGAAGGCTGCATAGTGGGACATTTGACTTAGAATCCCGGTATTTGTAGGGGTTCATACATGATGGTCCCGCACATTTCTCCCGGGGAGGAGGATAACTGAATGCACATGAGAAACCAACCAAGAAATCAGCACAACATATTACCTCATTTTAATTTCTTCTACTGTGCACGTGACAAGTGCACTTAGAAACTAAAAAATAACTTGTCAAAAAAAAAAAAGGTGCTAACCTGCATGGCTTCTGGTTGAATATACTGGGCATTTCGTCTTTAGGAAATGTAACAATGGTTCCAGTTGGACCCATGACCCATCTGACTGTGTTTGGTGCAATTGTCATAGCATTAGCAGCCCTCTCCTGCATACATAATGAGAGTTCTGATTATGAACATACGATCAATGGTGAGGGTTTACAGAGAAAAGGCAACCAGTGCAGTTAATACCTGTGCCAGTTCATCTCGCCGCTTTCGTAGCTGATCTTCTCGTTTCTTCCTACTAGAATCTTGGCCCAGTATTTTTCTTATTGCCTCTTTCTGTATTATACAAAAAGGCATTTCTCATTATTTAGACTTCAGAAAGAAAAATAGGGAGAGAAAGATGATTCGTAAAATGCACACTCAAAACTAAATAGGGAATAGGAGCAAACCTGTGTTAGGGAGAGAGAGATGATTCATAAAATGCACACTCAAAATTAAATAGGGAAAAGGAGCAAACCTGTGATTCTAAAGCTGCCTTTTCGTTCTGCATTTTACGCCTTTGAGCAGCCTCAGCTTTCTTCAGCTGCTGATCCACTTCAGAAAGCTTCTCTTTTTGTTCTGTAATTGAACAGATACACGAATTTTAAGTACAAGTGAAACAAAATTATAAAATTTCTTCAACACAAAAAAGGAAGCCATAGAAGCCTTACTTCTTGGAGGAGCAGGCGGTAACCCATTTGGGAACTCAATCGGACTGGCATTTGCTCCAGCAGACACATCTTTGGCTGACTGGAGGGCGCGCTGACGCATTGTGAGAGGTATTTCCTTCTTACCATCCATCAAAGAATCAACGAATTCCTTCTTCTGCTTCTTCCTCTTTGCCTCAAACCCCACATCCAATCCTAGTTCATCCTCGTCGTCCTCTTCAGTATAGTCACCATCTTCATATTCCCTCTCCAATCTCAATTTCTTCTTGCCTTCCTTGCTTGTTCGAGATGAGCCATATTCTTCAACATCATCATCATCATCATATTCACTGCCAGTCAATTTTCTTTTAGAGACTTTTGAAGATTTTTGTTTCTTGTTATCTTCTCCATTTTCTCCAAACTCATTGCCATAATCCACACCGGCCTTTGTGGTTTTCAATCTCTCGAGATAGCGAATCTCATCGTCTTCATCGGCATTGTCAAATTCCCCATCTAAAACACGCCTCTTTGGGACCCTTTTGCTCTTACGAACCGGCTCAGAAGAAGGTCCACTGCCATGGGATAGCTTGTCAGGGAAATTTGCTTCTGACATTCTGCCTCTTGAATCCTCCTTCAACTTGAAAGTGGACCTCCCTCCTTGGAAATCCTTCCAGGGAATTCCATGCAGGTCATTCATTGGATCTGGTGGTGAGTGATCATCGTCGGAATCATCCTGCAGCAATTAACAGTTGGATTTCAGGCTAAATATTGGCAGAATGCATGCACTCAAATGATCAACTGCATAGCAAAACAAAAGCAACTACTAAAGCTTACAACATGGATCCAACTACCCCCACATAGATCTCGAGTCACCCAACTGAGTTTTTTTTTTAACCAATAGCCGGGAAAATCTTCCCATAACATATTTAGTCAAACAAGACCATCACTGGATGAATATGGCAACACAGTAAGGGTGCATTTGGATGAAACCAAATCAACATTCACATAAACATTTTAGTAGAACATTGGTTCACCCAAGTTGCTATATACTGGAGCAATAGGGAAAGTAGAGCTGGTAAGTCTTTTACAGCCTTTTTTAAACCAAAAATTAATATTAGCGGTTCTTTTTTTTTTTTTTTCCTGATGACGAGGAACCCATTGACCCCCTTACGGTTGATCATTGGTAAAACCCCGAATACACAACACCACCCACTAGCACTGTGTATCGGGTAGGGCCCATTAGCGGTTCTTTTTTCCCAGCATAAAATGTACCAGATGGGAAATAAGGTGGGAAGTAACCTAGCTGAATCACTTTTACAGGTGAAATACAAATTGCTTAACGCTTAAAATTACAGGAAAAATTATTTATCATAAGATGTCTCATAAGTTAACACAATTGTAAAAAATGCTTTTTCAAAGACCAGTACCTGAAGAATTAGCTTCTGACGCTGTCGAGGGGCATCCGAAGAGCGTGAAGGCTTCGTATAAGGACTGGCACTATCTGATGGGGATTTTGCATGTATGGTACGTGTAACTCCACCAACCTTAAGCTTCACCTTCCTAAGCTTGTTCTCATGTGATAAAGAAGAATCCCCTCTATCCCCCACTCCACTTGAAGAAACACCAAATTGCCCAGAACTACGGTTATCACCACTCCTTCCATTATTGGTACTATGGTTTCTTGACTGCGGTTCAAACCCATCCTTAATCTTGCTTGTGCTTTTCCAATTTGCTGGGGCAAGGACACCTTCACTGCAACGTTTGATATCTGATACATTCCGTGCCTGCTCATGTCTTGCCGACGAACCTCCTCTAAAACTATTTTTCCTGTGAAATCCATCAAATTCGCCAAATGCCCCATCATCCTTCCTAGATTTTTTGGTAAAAGTTTCACCTTCAGCTCTGTTAAATGATGAAGGTCTTGAAGCAGAGCTGTTCAGATTAATTTCCTTCCTCCGAAAGCCATTATGATATCCTCCATTTTCATCACTCGATACCTTGCTGCCAGTATCCAAAGGTGGGGTGGATGATGATGGCAAGTGATCTCGATTGTCCAAAAATGTTGGTGCATCAGACTGAGGCCGCCTTGATGTGTTGCTTCGCTTCTTCCTCACGACATTGGCAAGGTCGAATCCAGTACCAACCAAGCCTTCCATGGTAAGAACCAAACTCACACCAAGGACTAAATGAAGCTTCTTAATACAACACTTTCAATGCTCGGAAGTGATCTTCTCTAATCACTATTTGGTCATAACAAAATACCAAAACAGCATAATGTGCTTAGTAAATTCTAAAACAATGACAACTAACAGGAAAAAAAAAAATTACATGATATTTGAAGACCCTCCCTCCCTCTAAAGAAGGAAGAGAACTAAACAATTCAATAAGAAAACTAAAACCCAAGACCATTCTAAAAACATCTGAAAGCAGAATAATCTAAGATAAGAAATAAAAACAACAAGTATAAAGGAACAAGGCCAGAATAATGAATAATTCAAGAAGAATCTAGATAGGGATATAAAACGAGGGATGCAAGTGAAAAAAGCAACAATGAGGGAAAACAATAACCAATAGACAAGATTAAAAAAACAATTAACGCAAATAACCGCTATGAATGAAAAAGAAGAGCAAAAGAAATTTCAGAACTGAAGATGCAAATCCGAAGAAAACCAAGACAATCATATGCAAGAAACACCCCTGAACATGAAGAAAATTGGAGGGCAAAAACCCCAAGAAATCAACACATACACCAAAAAGGATTGGGCAAATCAGTCAGGAAACACAAGTAAAATATATACCATCTAATGAACCGATCAATCACAAATCGAAGTATCACCAAAAACAAGTCAAAAAAAAAAAAAACCAAATCTCAAATCAAACCATCTATACAAAAGAGAAGAAATTTGCAAAACCCACTTGGAAGAAAACCCATCTCAATCGATTAGAAGAAATCAAGAACAAACGACCAAATCCCGCATCGACCCACCACCACCAACAACAAAATATATCACCAAACCCACAGAAAAACACCCCATCTCAATCAATATGAGGAAAACCAATAGGAAACAACCCAATCCCCCGTCGACCCATCAACCCAAATCGGAAGAAATCAAGAAACCGCATACAAAACCCGCAGAAAATCTCACCTCATCTCAACCAACAAGAGGAAACCAATAGCAAACAACCTACTCCCCCATCGACACACCGCCCCAAATCGGAAGAAATCGAGAACCCACTAGAAACAGAAAAATCAACAAACCCACAGCAAATCACCTCATCTCAACCAACAAGATGAAACCAATAGCAAAAAAACCCAATCCCCCATCGACCCACCAACCCAAATCCGAAGAAATCAAGAACCCACAAACAAAACCCACAAAAGAAACAGAAAAATCAACAAACCCACAGAAAACCACCTCACCTCAACCAACAAGAGGAAAACCAATAACAAACAACCCAATCCCCCATCGACCCACCACCCCAAATCAGAAGAAATCAAGAACCCACAAACAAAACCCACAAAAGACACAGAAAATCAATCTTCATACGGAGAGAGAATGGTCTTACCTTCTCGATTAGGAAACCCTAGCGCGTACACAGTTGCCCGAAGGAAGCGAAGGGTCTTATGGAAGAGAAAAGGACAGAGAGAGAGTGTGAAATAGAAAAAGCGTATGCGCGAAAGGACGAGGCGCGCGTGTGGGTTATATAGGCGCGTGTAGAGAGAGGGTTTTTGGTTCTCTCTCATCAGAAGAGGTGAAAGGGTTCTTCTTTCAGTTGGATGGACAGTGAAACAAGGGATGGTATCATTTGGTGGGTGATGATGATGATGAGAGATCTTCGCCATCTCTCTCTTATTCCTATACTTTCTCTCTTTCTTTCTCTTTCTTGTGTTTGTGTCGACAAATCTCTCTCTTCCTCTTCTTTCTCTCTCTCTAGGATTCCTCATTTTTTTTTTATTTTCTTCGTTCTCTTCGTTCCCAAGTAGAGGGAAAAACTCAGGTGCAAGAAATTGTTGCAAGTCTTCCACATAGCCGGGGATTTTATACGTGGACTCTCTCTCATCCACGTGGCATATTAATTTGGGTATATAAGTTAATTTTATAAGCACATTGCATATTGCTAATATCTAGTCGAGTTTGTGGGCCCACTTAGATAAATTTATCTCTTTCGAAAGAAAAGCAGAAGAGAAGTTAAGAAAGAAAAAAAAAATCTCCTCCCATTGTGTTTTTTAGCCCTTGATTTAATAGCATTAAAATTTAATGACGTGTTAAACAAACCTATATAAGAGATTTCAATCTATATCGACAAATAAAATAATTAATGAGAATAGAAGAGAGAAGTACAGAAATAGAGATTTTATCTTTTGTTTTCTAAGCTTGAATATTGAGAGAGGAGGTGGCCATTGCCAATGTTGGAAGTTGTCAGAACTCTCTTTGGAAATCCTCTGGGTAATCTTCGGGTAAAACAATTTCAGTCAAAAGTGTAACACAACAGAATCGATCGTTTCTATAAAATGAAATAACAAAGGTATGTTGTTATCATTTTGAAACGATTAAGGACCACCGAGGTAATGTCTAAATCTAATGATTCAAACCAAAGATAAAATGAATGACATCGAAACAAGGAAACATCGTTTTTAATTGTCTCAACAACTATAGATCAGAAGAATGAGGAAGAAATAAAACCGATTATAGGCAAGACAAACAAAGAAAGTTAGATACAGCTTAATAAATGTCTAAGGGGACGTTTGTGTACATGTAATTTCCGTGGAAATTGAAAATTGTCACATCAATAAAATTTATGGGTTTTAAATTATTTGGAAAAGTTTTTCCGTGGAAGTCAAAATTTTATATTTGGTGCAAAAATGTTTTCTTCGATAAATTAGTGCTAATGTTGTTTGGTGCAGTTATGGATTTCTTTAGTGAAAATCACTTTTTAGCGAACACTATTGAGTGGGTGAGTTGGTATGTGTGTGGGATGGGTGGGGTTGGGAGGGGAAGAGGAAGAAAGAGGGTGGCTGGGTGGAGTGAGGTGAGAGAGAGAGAGAGAGAGGAAATTGGAGAGTTAGTTTTCTGTGGAAATGGACTTCCCATACCCCTCATAGGAAGTCTATTTCCATGCCTAGGAAGAAAAAAACTGACGTAGCGAAAAAGCATTTCCGCGGAAAACTGCTGCACCAAATACATGAAAAAGAAGTTTTCCGCAGAAAACTACAACATTTTTCGCAGAAATAGGCTACACAAACATGCCCTAAGGATTTCTCTTTGAGCTCTTTGATAATTACCCAACTTGAGTTATGAGTACGAATGAGATATTCTTTTTCAGAAAGGAGGAAGGCAAAAAAAAAAAACAACAACTAAGATTCAGAGAACTTGCAGATGGAGGAACTAAAAAATGGTTATGTTGGGCAGAGTATATGGAAAATAGATGCGAGGAGGATAATGATATCATCATGAGATATAATTTTGTTCAAAAAATGTACTGCACTCTAACATGTCAATTTTTTGTTCTTCATAATTAATTCGTCTAATTTGTAGTGAGGACTATTTTTTTTTTGTAAAAATCCCTACTAAATATACAAGCAATTTAAATCGGGAGAATCGCAAATTAATTTACAAATATTTACTTAAAAATTGTTGAAGCACGATATTGGACTTATTTCTAATTAATCATGTTACAATATAAATTATATTATGATGGTTATACAAATGGGCTTATAATTCAATCAATTCGATTTTTTCATAATTAGCTTATATGTAATTTGAATATTAATTTATTATCCAATTTGGATGAGACTTAACATGTACATCAAATGTACCATCAAATTACTTAAGTATTAGGTATTATATCAATAACGACAAAGTTCTATTTTTAAATCTATTACATGTAGTTTTTTTTTTATTTCTATATCTTCGAAATCTATCATTATTGGAAGTGCAAATAATTTTCTTATTTATTTATTTATTTGATTTTGGGTACCTATTCTTGGATGTATAAATAATACCATTTCCTTTAATTTAAATAATTTCTACCTTAAATATGTACTGATTTCTTCATTTGCATGAAATTAAAGGCTATTCTTTGCGTCTCATTTGGCGTTTGCATGCGCAGTATGCAATCTTGTTTCCAATTTCATTTGTTGCCACTTTTCTGCAAATCTAAAATGGAAATATGCGATTAAGTGATTTATTTTCTTCTATTTGCTATTTCATATTATAGAAAAGTAACATTTGATCAATTTAATAATACGTTAAATTCAATTCCTATAACTCTAGATCCCTGAGTAGACAATTCTCTTAAGTGGGATGTGTGAAACTCCACCGTAGGGCACTTATTAATAATCTAAACCGATAAAATTGAATGCTAATCCTTCACTTGCATGCCCTCAAATTGTACTTAAGTAGCATTTAGTCCCACCATAAGATTGATCACACAACTAATAATATAATTAGCACGATCTTATACTTTATTAATTATATGCATTAATTACATTATCAATAATGTGTTCGATGCATGAAATTACTGGCTATGGCTCTTCCAATGCTTGTAAAGCATCTTCTAGAACTCAGAGCTAGACCCGAACCATTTGGATCGTATGTCTGCTTTACAGTTGCATTCTGCTTGTATGGTGTGATTGTTGTCCATCTTTGGTCTATTGAACACTTTTTATTTTATTTTATTTTATAATGTAGGTTTCTAGCCCTTTGAGGCAGAATAATCCCTACGGGCCCAAGAGAGAAAGCCAAAAAAATTCCTTTGTGGCCCCAGTATGGAAGTGTAGTTTCGAACTCACAACCTCCAATTGCAAACACATTGATAAAATAATCATGTAGGTTTATGGGTTAAATGAATTATATTTTGCCTATTCAAGATCCATTCTTGCATATTAAAAATGGCGAATTTCTGAACTGTTTAGATGCAAGTAGACTGGAATGCTACACCAAATCTCTCTCCAATTGGAGTTGGGGACATGGGGGTAAGGCACATGATTAAAATACAAAAAAAAGGGGAGCAAAATGACTTATAGTTTTGCATGTGATCTATCTGACCGTACTAATCCTTTGTTAGAGTTCATTTAACCATGAATTCCTATGTATCTTAATATAAGCAAACAGGCCCCAAGTGTTTTTAATGCTGCTCTCTCCTACCCATCCAGCTATGCTTGACTAGTCTCTGTATCCTCAAATTCTCCTTTCATTTTTTCTTTAGGACTAAATGGTTTTCTTACTCTTGGTCTCTCTGGAGCTTTACTCAAAGCAGAGATTGGAGTTGGATCAGAATTCCAACCCACAAGTTCCCAGAGCGGTTGTAAAGAGATGGTCAATGTTGATTTGGCATTAAAGTTCTCACGGTTATTTCTGTTATAATTAATATGATTCATGAGGGACATGTCAAGAGCTTCATCACCAGAAATATCACATTGTCACCAAAGGCAAAAACCCACACTATTTAGGTATATTTTCTACCTTCATTCGGTATTATTTTAGATTTTTATTTCTTTTCATCTTTCTCTGAAATTTCAGAGTATGGGATTACTTGTGTTTTAGCATTTCTCAACATATCTTCTGTTGTGACCTTATTTTTTTAACCTATCACTATTACATATAGTCTTCATAATTAGGATTTTTTTTTGCTACATTGAAAATCCAAATTCTTACATGGGTAAACTTACGCATGTCTTTAACCAGTTGAGCTACAATTGTGAACTCTTCATAATTAGTATTACAAGCAATTTTTTTTTATTTTTTTATTTAAGGATTTATTACAACACTTCAAATTTAAGGCAATAGACAACTATAACTCAAAACTCCAAGGATTTGTGATCATAAAACATCACATACAAATGATTGAACACAAGTATCCCCTCAGCCAAGCCAAATGTCAATTGTCACATTCCTTTTCTTGAAAAGAGTGTGAATCCCACAAAAGTTAGGAAAGAAGCATTGATAGGAATTATCATATGTTGGTTAATTTATGGATTGGATAAAACTTTAGATTCATTGAGTTGTAATTATCTATTTATTTTAGAATGTACTGTGTTGTGTCACTGGAAGAGCTGAAGCGAAGAAAAGAAGAAAAATAGAAAAAAAATCCGAGTGAACTCACGAGGGCCGTTCGATCAGATGTGAAAAAGGTCTCAGTTAACAGTCACTAGAAGAAAATTCTCAGGAGATAGTGTGTTACCCTATCAATGGGACCCCATACCCGATCGATTGGACCTCGAAAAATATTCAGGAAAAGGCTGCGGATTTTGTTTTCTTTTGAAACTAGAATTTCCAAGTTTGAGTCCTATTTGTGTTCTTATACCAAGGCATGAACTTTGGGTTTTATATAGGGTATATATCTCAACCCTAAAGATATCCATGAAGTTATTCTCTCATTGTTCTAAGGTGAGAGAAATTCATAGAGAGACCCCTTCTTCTTTAGAGCCATCATTGAGAGTTTGTGTTGAAGAGTTGCTCCAAAAGATTTGCTGCTTCTACCTTCTCATATAAGATTCATTCATCTTGGTTCTCAAGGTGTTGTTGGATCAAGTGTAGGGAGCGGTGCGCGGCGAGGAGTTGTAACAACGGGAAAGTTGTGCAAGAACAACTATAGTCTTTAGGTTGACGGATTGATTGGGAAAGGGAGCTGTGAGTAGGCCTGTCAATGGGCCGGGCCGGGCCTGGGCTTGGGTTGTCCAATCCCGTCCCAAAAATAGGACGGGTCTGCCAGGTGTTGTCCAATCTCGGCCCTAAATTGAACGGGCATACATCAAATCCCGTCCCATATGGGCCCGGGCTTGGGCTTAGCCCGATCCTGAATATAAGAAAAACATTCTTTAATTATTCCTACTGTCACCAGACACCCGACCGGTGTGAATCAAACTTTAAACCCTCCCCCTTTTTTCTGGGCTTGGAACCGACAATGCAATGCAACAAGCAACATAGCAGAGTTAAAAACTTTTCTTTTTTTCGGTGACAGTAGAAAATCAATATAAATGAATGAGAATGAGTATCCTATATGAGTCAAGTTAAAGTAATGTAGGATCAGTTAAAAAAGTTTTTTTTTTTTTTTGGCTAGTGAAAGTAGAAAATCAATAAATTGAATGAGAATGAGTATTCTATATGGGTCAAGTAATGTAAAAAAGAAATCAACAGAAATTATTTTTCTTTTAATATGTCTAAAACATCAGTTAGTGCATTCCTATCATTGTCTAAATCACCATCACTAGTTGGGTCATGACTAAACCAAGCTTGGGCACAAATTAATGCCCCTCCTAATTAGCCGTTTTTTGCTGTTAGTGAGGGGCAGTTCGGTAATATATAAATAATTATTATTAAATGACTTTGCCGGGCTGGGCTTGAATGGGCTTGGTTGTTTCTGCTTAGTCCCAGTCCCAGTCTCATTTTGGTCAGGCTTTAAAATGTATTGTCCAAGCCTAGCACACTGGGCTCAAATTTTTTTTAAAGCCCTGTATTTTCGGGCTTGGGATGGGCCGGGCTGGGCTTTTTACCTGTTTCAAAGCGTCCCATTGACAGGTCTAGCTGTGAGTATATCTTATAACTATTCAATAGTGCTTGATTTCAGATCGTGATTTTTCTCCTTAGATAGGGTTTCCATGTAAAATATTGTGCCTGCCTTCTTTTGGTGTGTGATTGGTAGATTTATTTGCTAGTTCTCTTTGGTTTGATTTGATTACTTCCGCTGTGCACATGGAACTAGCATCCATTCTAGTAGAGTAGAGACCTTCAAGCATTCTTGCAAATATTTATTACAGATGATGAATGTGCGAAGTATGAGCTAAAGAAATTATATAAATTTTGTGACATGAACTATTTATGGTCATAATCCCCTGCTTTTGGAATGGAAGTTCTAAATTACTGAAAAGTAGAAATAGGGTACAATAGATGAGTCCCCATCAGGATGGTCATAATCCCCTGCTTTTCCATAATCCCCAATGAGGGTACCCACAATTTAAAAATATTAGATTCAACCTAGATGCCAGAGGGTGCACTTTCCTATTATGAGTCAGTGAAGCACTTGATAGAATTGTTTGCAATGCGTTCTTGCATTGATCCACCATCTTTTCATTGTTCTTCAGCCATTCCAATGTTGGTGTAATTACACTTGATATTCTTCCTTTCCTTAGATCTATTGCCCTCAATCCTCATCATGAAGGATGGAATTCTTTAAATAGCATGCAATGCTTTCCAACTTGTTCTTTGTTGTTGCTCCTGATCTCCTCATTTATCAACCTCTGATACCGTAATTAATAATGGGCAAATGTATCAACCCAAAAGCTTAAAATAATAGGTGGAAGGCCCAAACGATCATACGCCTATTATTCGAGTAATGTGTGTGGGATGTGAGACTTTTCCAACAACATTAACTAACCAGAGCTGATCAGTGGTTGCTTGTAGCTTCTAAAATTGGCAGTTCACCTGTCATGTCACTGTTTGACGCAAACATGCCCCTTCCCACCGCCAACTGCAGTTCAACATCCTTTGAAAAGGCATAATGAAACAACAGAGTAGTGACCATTTTGAAGAGAGAGATTGTTTGTGGCGATTCAATAGACCCATTGCTAGTGTGTGCCCGCCCGGATGATAGCCTGTGGGCGTAACCGGTGGGGCCTACTAGGGCCAATTATTTATTTGTTCCCCCTTGGGGGAGAGGCCTCCCCAGGAGTCGAACCCGAGACCTCTCACTTTAAGGGCACGTTTGTGTACATCTAATTTCCGTGGAAATTGGAAATTGCCACATCAGCAAAATCCATGGGTTTCAAATTCTTTGGAAAAGTTTTTCTGCGGAAGTCAAAATTTTATGTTTGGTGCAAAAAGGTTTTCCTCGATGAATTAGTGCTAATGTTGTTTGGTGCAGCTATGGATTTCTTTAGTGAAAACCATTTTTTAGTGAAAACTATTGGGTGGGTGGGTTGATATGTGTGTGGGGTGGGTGGGGTTGGGAGGGGAAAAGGAAGAAAGAGGGTGGTTGGGTGGAGTGAGGGTGAGAGAGAGGAAATTGGGGGGTCGGTTTTCCGTGGAAATGGACTTCCCATACCCCCCCATAGGAAGTCTATTTCCATGGCTAGGAAGGAAAATGCTGACGTGGCGAAAAAGCATTTCCGCGGAAAACTGCCGCACCAAACACATGAAAAAGAAGTTTTCCGTAGAAAACTACAACCTTTTCCGCGGAAATGGGCTACACAAACATGCCCTAAGAGATAATCTGGGAGACTCATTTCTTAAAGTGAGAGGTCTCGGGTTCAACTCCTGGGGAGGCCTCCCTCCCAAGGAGGGAACAAATAAACAATTGGCCCTAGTGGGCCCCAGCGGTTACGCCCACGGGCTATCATCCGGGCGGGGTAGGGGCTACCCTGGAGGGGTCGGGCCCCACGCCACCGGTATGCCCACGGGCTAGGATCCGGGCGGTGCTCGGCGGTTCGCTCCCCTACATGTGCTATGATTGGATACAAGTGTGTTGTAATCCACCGGAGGCAGAATGGATGAGGAATATCCCCCTGTGAGGAGGCCATAATGCCATTTTAAACTTGGACTAATTACAGGGCTATAGAACATGGCATATTCGTTGTTTAAACTACTTGCTTGGGATAACTCGTATTATGAGTCCATGTTGGTCTATCCATCGCTGATGAGCTTGAACACTGCATCAAGCAAACGGCAGATTCATGGATAAGCCATGCCTCAACTTAGATGCATGGGTCGAGCCCTGACATAGATCCATAGATCCATCATAGATGTGATCTGGACTCATCATTGAGAGAAAATCAATAGCATCAAGCACCATCATGGATAGGCCATATCAACAAAATTTTGGGATGGTTTTGATTTGTCAAGCTTTAAAAGTGGCACCAGTAGATTCTAATCTAATCCACATCTAAAATAATACCTCATCACTATTGTCAAACCTATTCAACAATATCCATTAAGAGGAATTAGCTAGGTTCGGTATTTGTACAGATGAGACTAGTTCATGCATTAAAAGGCAAGTCATGCATATACATATCAATTAGATATACCAACAAGGATGCCAACAATACTAAAAACACTCGATGCAACCGTGAGGGCTTTCCCAATACGTTTCAAAGAGGGGCTCTTGCTAGAACTGTTTGCATTCTGTACTGCCTTGTTGAGGCGGGAAACATGTTCATCATACTCACGACGAAATTTGGCTACGTCCACCAGTTTTCTGTCATTCTTTAGCCACTCCTCAGCTGTTTTGATTAGGCTCTGGATATTCTTCTTGTCCTTGGATCTAATGTTGTCATCATCAAGGACAGATTTCTTCAAATCTATTATTATGCTCTCGAATTCGTTCTTTGCCATGACATTCTTCACGTGATTTTCATCATCCTTTTTGTACCTCTTTGCATCTAGGACCATCCTCTTGATCTCCTCATTCTTGAGCCTGCGTTGATTATTGTCAATTGTCACCTTCATCTTGTTACCATTTGCCTTATCCACTGCTGAGACGGTCAAAATGCCATTGGTGTCTATTTCGAAGGAAACAGTAACAGCGGCGACACCTTTTGGGGCGTGAGGGAGACCGCCTAATTCAAATGTGTCCAATAGTTTATTGTCTTTGATGTATGGCCTCTCTCCCATGTATACTCCAATGGTGACGCATGTCTGGTTGTCTCTGGTAGTATAGTAGACCTTCTCCATCTTGGTTGGAATGTTTGTGTTCCTTGGAATCAGTACATCCACTAGATGTCCTTTGATGTCTGTACCGAGTGAGTGGGGGGTGACGTACTCGTGGAGAACCATGTCCTGCTCCTTGTTGTTGCTCAAGTAGGCGGCTTGGATGGCAGCACCATACGCGACGGCCTCATCAGGGTTGATGCTCTTGGAGAGCACCTTCCCATTGAAGAACTCCTGTAACATTGATTGGAGCTTGGGGATTTTTGTGGAACCCCCCACAAGGACAATGTCTTGGATTTTACCCTTGTGCATATTGTGATCTCTTAGTCACTCTTCCACTGTGTTTATGCATTTCTCAAAAAGGTGCATGTTTAGATCCTCAAACCGTGCACGAGAAATGGTGGAGATGAAATCGATGTCTTCGTGAAGGGAATCTATCTCAATAGTGGTCACAACCTCCATTGATAGGGATCTCTTGGCTCTCTCACATGCGTCCCGCAGTTTCTTGAGAGCCTTGGGTTTTCCATGAATGTCTGTTTTGTGCTTCCTCTTTATCTCCTCAACAAAGTACTCAACCATATTGTTGTCGAAGTCCAATCCACCAAGGTGGCTGTCTCCTGTGGTTGCAATCACTTTTATAGTTCCCCTTTTCACCTCAGCAATGGAGATGTCGAAAGTGCCACCACCAAGGTCGAAGATGAGGATTACACTGTCAGGTTTCTCATCGAAACCGTAGGCCATGGCAGCAGCTGTGAGTTCATTTAAGAGGGCCATCACATTGAGACCGGCAATGATGCCAGCATCAATTGTAGCTTCACGTTGCCGATCATCAAAGTAAGCAGGAACTGTAACCACAACATCCTTGATAGTGGAACCGACATAGACTTTGGCGATATCCACCATCTTGGTGAGGACAAAGGAGGAGATCTGTTCAGGGTAAAACTGCTTTCTTTCACCCTTGTATTGGACAACAATCGTCGGCTTCTCCCTTATATCAAAGATGACCTCAAAGGGCCACAGCATGGGGTCGCTTTGTACAGAGTCATCAGTGAAATCCCTGCCGATCAATCGCTTCACTTCTGAACATCAAGATGAACAGAGCATTACTGTTAGAGAGAGAGAGAGAGAGAGAGAGAGAGAGAGAGAGAGAGAGAGAGAGAGAGAGAGAGAGAGAGAGAGAGAGCATGCATGTAAGTAAGATCTCTAACGCACTGTAAATAAGACTTCTCCTAAAATGGGATAGAAAATCTCTAAAGATTACAGATTTCAAAATTTTCTATTTTTCTTGATTTCTCTAACATCTTTTAAATTTTAATTCATAACATTGATTTGGCTGATCTGTTTTGGTTTTTCTAAAAAAGCAGTACAAGTCTAATTCCCGAACTTAAAACCATGAGCTAGCCAAAGTGTTGACAGTTTCATCAGTGCAGACTAATTTTTTAATAAACTCAAACGTCAACAACACTTGAAATGCTTGGCAATTCACCGTGAGTAGGTCTGTGAGGGCTTTGTTCGATCCAAATATACATCTGCACCATTGCAAAAATATGACATGGGGTGCATGTCTTTAACCCTAAACTATAGTCTATTTTGTGGTCCCATGACCATGATGTTTGCAACTAAGAACTTGGAAATCATTCCAGCAGATATGGTGGAACTAACCATAGACTGTGTTTTTGTGGTTCCTGGTGGCCTGATAATTTGCACCCTCTCCTATCAAACGCTGGGTGTCTGTGAACGCTACACATGAAGGTGTTGTTTTATTTCCTTGATCATTTGGAATGATCTCAACTCGGTTATTTCGCCAAACCGCTGCACATGAATAAGTGGTACCAAGATCAATGCCGATTGCTGGTCTTCTGCTGCTTCCTGCCATCATTTACTGAAATTATAGAAGATAAGTGAAGTAGATAGCAAAAGTAACAGTACTAGTTGAAATTAAAACAATAAAAATCAAGTACTGCCATGAGTTTCTAAAACTCAAGATTATCATCAACATCAAGAAGAAGGGATCCACAATTGGTAGGAGACTGGGAGAGTCTGTGTATGGAAGAAGTTTGAGTGTGTGTTGCAATTTTATCTTTGACAATTGGTTAAGTTCAGGTGCATCTATCACAAAAAAGGAGTATTATGATTTAGTGTTTTCTCATAAGATTTACCTTTTTGCGAAAAACTGAACGGCCGTGGACTGACTTCTCTGCATACGTTATATAATTTTCATGTGCGTACAAACGTGCCCTTCATGGCACCTCAATTCCATCGTCTCAAGGCCATCAATGTTCCTCTCTTTCTCCTATCAATCGATCAAGAAGTCTATGTTGGCCAAGTCAATGTAGGTCCTTTTCCTCGTTGCAACCAAGCAACCGATGATTGTCCATGTCGACCAAATCCTTTTCTTCTATGCAAGTATTCAACGGATGATGATCCAAGTCGACCAAATCAATGTAGGTCACTTTCATCTATGCAACCATGCCACCGATGATGTCCATGTCGACCAAATCAATGTGCTGTCTTTTTATCCGATTCAATCGATGCTCACCTTCCCTATCCTATTACATGGCACCCACAGATCCCTCCCTTCCATCCATCGTCCCATCTCCTCTCTCCATTATAAGGCATCTTCTCCATCTCGTTTGTATGGTTCATTTCAAAGAAACAAAGTCACGTCCACAAGCACAAGAGAGTGAAACGGTGCGCTTCTTTTCTGCCGTTTTAGTTCATGAGTCTTTGTTGTTTTGGTGTTCCTTTGTAGTTCTTATCCCAACCCCTAAATCATAGTCTTCACCTTTGTTAAAGATGACCCCTCGAGTCGTTGTCTTTTTTCTTTGTATTCCAGCCTAGAGAGTAGGACCTATGAGGGTTTGAACCTTGGATTGCCTACTCGACTCATTGTCGAAAGATAAAATTGTCACCCGCAGGGGCAACACCCCCTTCCACCATTATCAACACCCTCCTCCTATTTGCTCTAACCTAATAGCTACTAGTGTTTTAGAATTCTTTATCTTGATATGTGGAAGTCCATCATCATTTCTTGGTATAGTTGGATCTCTAAAATCAAAATTTCGAACCCATGTACGTCACCTATTCCTATTTATGCTGGCTCCTTTCCCACTTAAATGAGTTTTCTTTTGGTTTGTGCGGACTTCTTTCCTACTTGATTAGGCTGCCTTCCCATGTGTATGTGAGCTCTTTCTTAAGTTCTAACTCCCTGACTGCGGAAAAAAAACATTAAAAAAAAAAAGAAACCAAGATTTCGAAGATCCCATCACAATGAGAGGACTTCCTTGTGGCCGTTGCATTGTGTTAAGAAGAAAATAGGAGTAAAGTATTTAATTTTGGAAGTAACAAGTGGAAAGGATGATACTTCCAAGTGACCAAAAACGCCAGCTGGTCTATATTTGAAGGATATCTGCTAAAATACTAAACACCATTCATGATTGTTGATTTGGATGGCATCCAAATTCCAATCACTTAAAAGAATCTGTTACTTGATCGATGGGACACGGGGATAGGTAGGAGTGACAATTGGTTAATTAGGTTGGGTTGAGTTGGACCCTTAAGATTAATCATATCATGATTAATAATGTGGCTTCTTTAGGGGAGAAAAAGGAATAATGTGATTAGCATGTAATCTAATAGTGGGTCCAACTCTTATGCTCAAAGATTAATGCTTTATCTTCCTTTGATTAGGTTATGGTTAGGTTGGCAATTGGTTAATTAGGTTGGGTTGAATTTGAATGCTATATCTTCCTTTGATTAATGAGAATACCTGATTACATAGTTTATGTATTGTGATTTCAGGCCTCTAATACGTACGCAATGGCAGAGCTAAGCACTCCACCAATTGGCATTGATCTTGGCACCACCCATTCACGCATTGGGGTTTGGCGAAATGAGTGGGTGGAGATCATTCCAAACCAGCAGGGAATTAAGACAACTCCTTCATGTGTTGCCTTCACAGACACGAGGCGTTACATAGGAGAAGCTGCAGAGCATCAGGCCACCACCAATCCCTGTAACACAATCTTTGGTTAGTTGCCTTCTTCTCTAAAACAAATTGATTGTAAATCTGCTACTAGTCTTTTGTGTTTTCTTCCAACAGAGAGAGGAAGGTGTACTAATCCTTGAACCATTGACCTCTTTTATATGGATGAAAAAAATCATGCAACCCTCTGCAAGATGTTCAACAACTCATGCAGGTCAAAGCTAACTAAACCACATAATCCACTATCTATGTGTGTCAACTCAGTAAATCTGACCTAACTTGACCCACCTCCACTTGGAAAAGCTTAGCCCAAGCCCAACTTCAGTTCAAGAACTATATTAGGTCCATTACCTTGTTTTCATTCTTGAAAAAGTTGGGTCAAGGTCCATTTACACTTTTTTCTATCCGATGCATTGAACCAATCCATATAATTTTTTGCCCATTAGCTTAGCCTAACTTCATTTCAAATACTACATGAATTGGTTTTTTTTTTTGCTTTTTTGTGGGTCAAATACGAGTCGTGTGAGTTATGTTGGTTAACCCTAACTCAACATATGTTTATGGAGGTCAGGAAAACCTGACATGTGAGCCACCCGTATGTTATGCATGTTAAGTTTGGCCGGTCAAATACAGGTCAGGTTAGGGTTAGGTCAAGGTTTGCCACCCCAATTATATGAAGACGACATCATTTGGGTTTAGGCCCGGCTTAGGGCACAGCCCATGTGCAGCCTTCTTATGTCTTTTTGTCCAAAGTTTTAGCCAACAGACAACACAACTGAAGGCATTCTCCAACTAATTAGTTGAGTGGAAAATGGTGAAACCTTGATGAAAAAAAATCTCTTTAAACCTATCAGTTTGGTTGCGAAAGAGTTGAATGAGAAGGTGTATGAGTTCACCGGCAGTTCCAAGATTTTTGTTTTGGGGGGGGGGGGGGGGGGGGCGCCCTGAAAAAATTGGGCCCTACGATCTCAAGTTTTTGCTGAGAAAGTGTGCCCGGATGTGTAAAATTTAATTAATTTTTTTTTTTTACATTTTATTCATATATTTTATAAGCTTACAATTCATGTTGGAATAAAATTTGAATTTATCCAAAAAATGTGCCATGCGTTAAACAAATTAGATATTCAATAGACAGGACCTATGGTGTAATTTACTACTAGCATTGGTCTTGGAAAGAGGAGAGTTGAAGAATGGGCAGTTTTGGATTTCTAAAATGTGAAGTAGCTGTAAGTTGGCTAAAACCGAAAAGGACGATTAATCGAAGGCATTTGTTCCCTTCCCTTCAAAAGGTCTTCTATCGCTAGCAGCATTCTTTTTTAAATGGGGCCCGGGCCTGATGGGTAATACAGTCCTAATGGGCTTTTCTCAGGATTAGGAGGAGCTGAAGCCCCAGGCTCTTCAACGTGGGTCTGCCCCTACTCTCTAGCTCTATCTAGGGTTGCAAAAAGAAACAATAATTTGCTTTTGGCAGAGATGGTTTTTTAAAGCCCTGGGTGTTAATTAAACCGCAATTAAGAAAGAGTTTATAAAGTTAGCTGAATCGGGTTTTCCCGCGCTTGCATAGGAGGAAAGCTTGAATTGTAGAAAAGTTGCAATTGCAACTTTTCCTCCACTCTTAGAGGAGGAAAACCTGCAATGGGGGAATGACCGCAATTACAACTTTTCCTCCTCCGCGAGAGAAGAGGAAAATCTGCAATTGCAACATTTCCTCCGCTCTTAGAGGAGGAAAACCTGTTACTCTAGTTTTATTCCTAGCTCAGATTGGGTCCACGTGTAGGGTGATTGGGCCACCATGGAGTTGCACACTTGCACCCTTCATCAAGAAGGGACTTGATTCTTTTCATCCGAGAGCAAATTTTGCATAAAATTCCCTGGGGATGGGGTTGCACTTGTACTGCTCACAAATGCAAGCAACATTGTATACTTAAACACATTCACATATCAAATGGCCGCACAAGATCAACAGACTTAACAATTAAAATTGTAGATGGGCCATGTGGATTCGAGAGAGAGATCCGGTCACAGAAGGTGGGTCTAATTTCTCATTGAACCCTTTGATTCTTAGTCCCTCAAGTGTCAATTGAATCACATAGCCAAGCAGATAGTCCTTACGAAAATTAGTATTGAGTCTCAGCTCATGTTGTCTAGAGCTCAAGAATTTTGCACATGATCAGAGATTGTTAATTGAACATACTGGTTTAATTGATTTTTCTTATTATGATCTATTTTAAAATGATGTATGACTCAAAGATGGGGAGAATATCTTGAAAAAGAGAATATCCATATAGCAGTAGAAATGCAGGTCATTGAAACACACAAAAGAAAAAAAAAATGTTGCTTTAAACTAGTTTTTTTAATATGTATTATGTGCTAAGTCCAAACATGAGTCTCTATATGGAAATGCAATATGGCAAACATATTTCATGTTGTAAAAGAGGGATTGGGGCAATGGCGGACTTAGGATTTTCATTTGGGTGGTGTGGTATATGCTTAAGTAAAGAAGTTATATGATAAAATTAAATCCTTAAAAAAAATTTCTCAAGGGTTTCATGCGAGTGTGAGTGCACCCGCGTGACTACACTTGGGTCCGCTGAGAAAGGGTCTTTCAAACTTGTTTTGTTTTCCCTTTTTCTGGCAACTCTATAAGCACCTAAGTTCTTATTTTTTTAAGCTTTGTTTTTCAGATATGAAGCGATTGATAGGAAAGAGATTCAGCAGCTCCAATGTCCAAAACGACATGGAGCTCTTGCCCTTCAAGGTGGTCATTGGCCCAAGTGACAGGCCCATAATCTGTGTCCAATACCAAGGTGAAGAGAAGCAATTTTCCGCAATGGAGATCTCCTCAATGGTCCTCCGAAAGATACGTGACATTGCAGAGGCCTTCCTCGGGTGCCCCATCAAGCATGCAGTCGGTGGCGGACCCAGAATTTTTACTTGGGTGGGGCAAATATGGACTGCAATGAAAATCGGCGATATTCTGCAAAAGCTCTATCAGCAAAGAGGATATTTTCAAACTACATTTATGGGAAATATATGAGAAAACTAAGATGGAGTCAGACTCTGCACAACACAACTCACAATAATTTTTATAAAATATACCCTTTAGTCATATTTATACAAAGGGCATCTGCCATAAACATTGCATTACAAAGCACATGTCACACTACATATCAAACAAGTCACACACAAGATACTCATGTATTATCATTATACCCTTTAGATGCTCTCTACTCCACACACACACATAACACTATAAGTCAGTGGATATTCTCCTTTAATTGAATTGGAGCACCAGCAGTGTTTTGGAGTTCCTTTATGCCAACGGAGGGACATGTGGGGCAATCTTCCCAGGTACATGGGGCGACTAGTCACATATATGCCGTGCATGGGTCATGTCCTGTTTCAAATCCATGCAGATTACCAGATTTGATCTGGGGCGACCGCCCCAGATCATAACAAAGTGGGTCCGCCCCTGAATTGCAGTCATAGCTGTTCCTGCTTGCTTCAACAACTCCCAGCCGCTAGCTACTGTTCAAGCTGGTAACATTGCTCGCCTTAATGTTTTGCGTATCATAAATGAACCTACAGCTGCTGCAATTGCATATGGCCTTGACAACATAGAAAATAATTATGATGGTAAGAAGAAGAAGAAGAGGAACATTCTCATCTTCGACCTTGGCGGTGGCACTTTGGACGTTTCCATCCTTACAATGGAGAGGGAGAATTACAAGGTGAAGGCTACTGTAAGTGCAGAAATAATAATACTCACAAGATCAGGATGCCTCTTAGGACTTACTCAATGCATGGAGGAGATAGCTGCGACGGTATGAACCTGAGAGAAGAGAAAGACAAAGGTCAGAGGACCCTGGCTCTGGGCAGCGCAGGGCTCTCCGATGCTTAAGTCAGCAATGGATCGGAGAAGAAGAAGAAGAGGAAGAAGAAAGACTGGGTGTCTATGTGAGAGTGCTTACCCCCATTCTGTCTGGCTCGTGCCTTTTATATGGAACAGTTTTGATGAGGGTGCTAGTGGGCTTCGTGATGTGACCTGGGTCTTGTCAGCCCACAAAGTCATTAATGAAGGTCCATCACAGCCCACTTTGCATTTAATGCGAGTCCGATCAGCCCATGCTGCATTTAATGCAAAGCACATTGGGCCTGATCACGCCCTGATCGGGCGGTGGCTGAAGTCCCATCAAATACCTTCCTTGGGCTCTGCCCTGACAGGGCCACTGCTGACGGGTGCAAACGTAGTCTTGCACAGCCGAGACTGGGCCGGGTGACATGGCCGAGCTGGATACTGTTTGACCGAGACCAGCACGTAGTGCCGAGACCGATATGGATCGGGTTGTAGCCGAGATCAAGGGACGTGGTCCCACATATAGTAGCAAACCGAGCACACCCTAGCCGAGACCAAGAGGAACTAGTTCATGAAATTGGCCCCCACACAATAGCCCCTCAGTTCTTGACCTCTAGGGCTTTCTTGGGCGCTAGGGTTAAGAGCTGGACCGATCTTCCGAGACGGATTGTACTTGCCTTCTATCTGCCTTTTGGTCAAGGGTTGTGATTCGTTCGGCGCCAGACGCCGTCACTGCTTCGTCTGCCAGAGGCAATAAAGGGAGTAATAAATGCGGGGGCTATGATTAGCATGGGAAGGCGAACCATTACTGCCACAGCGCCTCGCGTTATTGCCCGGTAGGCTATCTTGTCTTTTCGAGGGGGGATGCGACGCAAGCCGAGGCGACATCTCACGCGTGTCCCGCTTCGAATTCCGGAATGGCGCCCATTCCTCCCCTTTATATTCATTTTCGTCTTCTTCCTTTGCCATTTTCGCTCTCAACTCCTCTGCTCTCTGCCTGGACTTCTGTTTCCTGCTAGAACTCTTGCTTCCTGCTAGAACTAGTGCCACCGGACTAGGACCAGACCTCGTACTGTTTCCCAACAGTAGTCGTCCACATCCGTCAGTCGGAGTCTGACTTTGCCCCGTCAAACCAGTGAGTTTTCTTCCGCTCCCTCCTCCTTCATTTACATTCCAGACCTAGCCCCTAGGGTTTCTTAGATCCGGAAATGGGGATTTTCACCCATTGGATAGATTCCCCGTCAGGCCTGGCTAACCTTAGGAGAGTTTACATGATCCCGGACGAGGTCCGGATCATGGCAGCCGATCCTTCTGTTTACGCTTTCCGCAACGGCTGGATGCCGTTCCCTCTGATAGCCGTCATCGAGGGTGGGGTCAGATTCCCCTTGCACCCTCTTCTTAGGTCTTGTTTGGAGACCTGGAACCTCAGCCCCTGCCAGCTAATGCCCAATGGGTATAAAATAATCATGGGCGTCGCCGAGCTGAATAGGATTCTAGACATCAGTCTCGGCGTCCATGATATAGAGGATATATATGACCTCTGCAAGACCAGGGACGGGGTCACCTATTACCTTCGCGTCAAGGCGAAGTGCCAACCCCTCGTCACGGCGCTGGAGGACTCCAATAAATACGCCGGAGATGACCGTCTGCTCGTCTCGGGAAACTGGGAGTTCGGCGAGACCGAGACCGAAGTAGCTAGGAGGGTCCGAGTCCCTCGACGCTTCGGGACTCCACCGAGTAAAGACCTAACCCCTTTGGGTTTCGGATTTTCCCTTTCTCTTTTTTTTTGTTTTATTTCTGCTGCCGAATTCTAACTCAGCTGTTTTTCGCAGGCCTTTCTCAGCGCAAGCGTGAAGCCCAGCTGAACGGCTGGAGAAGGCACTCACCTTGGCTGAACAAGGTGTACTGCTACCACGGCCACCACACAAGAGCTGCCTACTCTCTCCTGAAGTACGAGCCGAGATACGTGTCTTATACACGGAAATCCGGCAACCCTGAGAGATTCGCCCCCGATCTAGCAGAAACCAGCGGGACCGTCTCGGTTGCGGGAGCGTCCACAACGTTGGCCGTTGTCGCGGGCATCCCGCTAAGGGATATTGAAGACTATACCTCCGGAGCCGAGGTAGATTCTCCGACAAGGGAAGTCGAGAACTATTCTTCCGGTGCCGAGGCCGAAGTCGACGATATGGAGAGGCGCAGGCCCGCGTTTCAGCCAAAGAATCTGGCGAACGCCGTCCTCGGCGGCGGTAGAAAGGTTGCCGCAACCCGCACTGCCTCGCCCTCCTTCGGGACCATCGTCCCTGCTAGAATTGAGGCCCGACCTCCCCCAGTCTCGGAAAGCGAGAGGCCGAGGAAAAAGGCGAAGGGGAAGGAGCCGGAGCGGGAGGAGCGACCACGGCAAAGTTCCCCCCGAGCTGCGAGGGAAAGGGCAGTGGACATGGTGCCCACCCCGGCAGTTCCTCTGGTGGAGAGTCGCTCCGAGCCCCAGGCGGCAACGTCCTCGGGTGCTGAGCCGGCCGAGTTCAGGCCGGACATGGAGCTGAGGAAGGGGAGGCCCCTAAATGCTGGGGATAGACTGGTGGGGAGCCCGGATGTCATCGCGGCGCTCAGCCGAGCCTGTGCACTCCCCAGGGACATGGAGAGGCACAGGTCGGAAGACACCCCCCTGCTGCTTATGAGGACCATACAGCACTCCCTCGCTGTAAGTGCCCGACTTTCCTGGTCACAGGTGTTTCTATCTTTAAATATTTCTTGCTTTCATGCTGAGCTTTTTTCGTTTGCTCCGCTGCAGGCTGTCCAAAGGCTCTAGATTGTCGCTGACAGAATAACAGAAGATGACAACCGGCTGGCCCGCCTAGCAAAGGAAAAGCAGGGAGCCGAAGCCGAACTGAAGGCGGCCAAGGAGGAGCTGAAGGCGGAGGCGGCCAAGACTGCAGAGCTCAAAGCTCAATCTGATGTAGTGGCGAGCGACCTCTGCAAAGCAAGGTCAGAGAGCTTCGAGTGGCAAACGAAGTTCCAGGCAGAGGAAAGGAGGTCGGCGGGGTTCAAGGCCGAGATGGAGCTGGAAAGGAAGGCGAAGGAGGAACTCCTTGCATCGAAGGAGGAACTCCTTGCATCGAAACAAGCTGAGGTCGATGCCGCCTTCCTGGAGGGGACTGAGGAAGCTGCGAAAATTTATATTGATCAAATCACAGCACTCAGCCCGAAGCTATACCAACTCGGCTGCAAGGCCGTGTTAAAGAAGATGGGGGTTCCTGCTGATGATCCGATATATCAGAATCTCCCCGAGCTCGGAGAGGAGCCCCTAGATGAAGCCCTGGCCGAGAACCCTGCCACTTCGGCCGAAGTCCCTTCCGAGCCAACGCCTGACCCCGTTGAAGAAGCTCCTCAAGCCGAGGTCGATGCCGTGGTCGTTATCGAAGACATAGAAGCGGGGCCGTCGACCTGACTTTGTATATATATATATATATTTTTTTTTTTTTTTGCCAAAGGTGTAATTTTTGTTCCGAACTGATTTTGATGTGAGCTCCAATGTACATATCGTATTTATTAATGAAAGGCCCTTTTTCATATCTGTCTCCTGTGTGGTGTGGCTTTTATTTGCTTTCCTTTGTACGCTTTCCATGTGTTATGAATCTGGGTGTGAGTTCGGACAAGAGCAGACCAACCAGGTTAGGGTTCCCTGTGAGTGCTCTGATTTCTTGGAGGCCTCTTTTGTTTCGGCGAAACCAGAGAATCGCATCTGACCTCCTAAGGCATCGATAAGACTGGGTACCATCATCGAATGATGCCGTATCGGCAGATCTAGGTGGCTGAGTGCCAGCCTTAGACATGGGCCGTATCGGCAACTCGTCTAGGTGGCTGAGTGCCAACCTTAGACATGGGCCGTATCGGCAACTCGTCTAGGTGGCTGAGTGCCAACCTTAGACATGGGCCGTATCGGCAACTCGTCTAGGTGGCTGAGTGCCAGCCTTAGACATGGTCCGTATCGGCAACTCGTCTAGGTGGCTGAGTGCCAGCCTTAGACATGGGCCGTTTTCGGAAACTCATCTAGGTGGCTGAGTGCCAGCCTTAGATATGGTCCGTATCGGCAACTCGTCTAGGTGGCTGAGTGCCTGCCTTAGACATGGGCCGTTTTCGGAAACTCATCTAGGTGGCTGAGTGCCAGCCTTAGATATGGTCCGTATCGGCAACTCGTCTAGGTGGCTGAGTGCCTGCCTTAGACATGGGCCGTTTTCGGAAACTCATCTAGGTGGCTGAGTACCAGCCTTAGATATGGTCCGTATCGGCAACTCGTCTAGGTGGCTGAGTGCCTGCCTTAGACATGGGCCGCTTCGGCAACTCGTCTAGGTGGCTGAGTGCCAACCTTAGACGGTCTTCCATTTTCGCACCGTAGTCGCTGTCACATTGTCATTGATCATCAACTTGCCCCAAAACAAACGCAGTTTTATTAGATCCGGAAGCACTGTACAAGCACACAAACTAAAAATAGAACTTCTTAAGGTGTGAAGCGTTCCACGGTCTCGGTAGCAGCCGTCCTTCCATGTCTTCGAGCCGATAAGCTGACCGCCCTGCGATAGAAGTCACCTTAAACGGACCATGCCAGTTCGGCGCCAGCTTGCCCTGATTTGGGTCCCTGTCGGCTGGGAGCGTTTTCTTGAGAACCAGTTCCCCCACGCAGAACTTCCTTTCTCTGACGTTCTGGTTATAGCCCCTGGCTAGCTGCTGCTGGTAGACGGCCAGTCTGATTGCCGCCGCTTCTCTTCTTTCGTCTGCCAAATCCAGCTCCCTGGCCAGGTTAGTCTCGTTCTGTCCTTGGTCAAAGAGTTCGGTCCTCAGAGTGGGGAGGCCGATCTCCAAAGGGATGACTGCTTCCATGCCGTAGGCGAGCGAGAAGGGGGTAGCCGAAGTAGAACGCCTTGGAGTGGTTCGGTAGGCCCATAGGACGCTTGGAAGCTCCTCTACCCATCTCCCCTTCGCTTGGTCCAGCCGTTTCTTGAGCCCATCGAGGATCACCTTGTTGGAGATCTCGGCCTGGCCGTTACTTTGTGGGTAAGCTGGCGTGGAGTAATAGTTTCTGATGCCGAGCTCCTGGCAGAAGGTCTTGAAGAGCTTGGAGTCAAACTGAGTTCCATTGTCCGAGACCAACGCTCTAGGAATGCCGAACCTTGTGATCACATTCTTCCATACAAAATTCTTGGAGTCCCGCTCTGTGATGGATGAAAGTGGTTCCGCTTCAATCCATTTGGTGAAGTAATCTGTTGCCACAATAAGCCATCTCTTGTTCCCCGGAGTTCGGTGGAGCGGTCCCACAATGTCGAGCCCCCACTGAGCGAATGGCCACGGGCTAGAGAGCGGGCTGAGATCCTGCGCTGGCTGATGGAGGGAGTGGGAGAACTTCTGGCACTTCTCGCACTTCTTCGCGTATACCTGTGCGTCTTTCTGCATGTACGGCCACCAGTAACCCTGGCTGATGGCTCGATAGGCCAGAGATCTTCCTCCGATATGGCTTCCGCAGATTCCTTCGTGTATCTCGAAGAGGAGGTCCTCGACCTTACTCGGATGGACGCACTGGAGGTAGGGTCCCGAGAACGATTTCCTGTAGAGCTTGACCTCGGGAGACAGCCAAAACCGGGCTGCCTTGAATCTGACCCGGTGGGCCTCGCCACTGTCCTCGGGAAGCTTGTCGTCCTTAAGGTAGGTGATGATGGGGTCCATCCAGCTCGGGCCGAGACCAATACATAACACTTCCCGAGGTGAACGGAGCTCAATGCTGGGTACAGCTAGCGATCCGACTTCGATGCTCCTCTTTCTTCCTGCCTCAACAGCGCTGGCCAAGTTAGCCAAGGCGTCTGCGTGAGAGTTCGCTTCTCTGCCGATCTGCCTGACTTCGGCTGACTGAAACTGTGCCAGCAGCTTCTTTGCCAGGGCCAAGTACGCGGCCATCCGGTCGTCGCGAGCCTGATAATCTCCAGTCAGCTGGTTTGTCACCAACTGTGAATCACTGAAGACCACCAGCTGTTGAGCTCCGAGGATATTGGCACTGTTAAGTCCGGCTAAAAGGGCTTCGTACTCAGCTTCATTGTTTGACGCCTTGAAGTCCAATGTCAGAGCTTGCTCTATGACCAGTCCTTCCGGCGATTGGAGAACAACTCCTGCTCCGGCTCTTCTCGAGGTGGAAGATCCGTCGACGAAGATTTTCCAAACTGGGGTCTCGGCTTGAGATGGTGATTGTTCAGAACTTGTGGGAGCCCCATGCTCCTCACCCCCCAGTTCGGTGCCGAGCGGGGTTGGTGCCGAACTTGAATCAAACTCGGCGAGGAAATCTGCCAGAACCTGGGCTTTTATTGCTGTCCGTGGCTGATATTGAATCTCATACTGCCCTAGCTCGACAGCCCATCGGGAGATTCTTCCTGAAAAGTCGGCCTTCTTGAAAACAGATTGGAGTGGGTGCTCCGTAACAACCATAATAGAATGGGTTTGAAAGTAATGGGAGAGCTTTCGCGAGGCGCTAACGAGCGCCAAGGCGAGCTTCTCCAGAGGCAGATACCGGGTCTCGGCATCGATAAGGGTCTTGCTCGTATAATACACTGGTTTTTGAACCTTGTCCTCTTCTCGGATGAGGACAGAGCTGACCGCATGAGCCGAGACCGCCAAATATAAATACAGGGTCTCCCCGTGGGTCGGGGTTGACAACAGTGGTGGTGATGAAAGGTAAGCCTTGAGCTGCTGCAAGGCGTGGTCACATTCTAGAGTCCATTGAAATTTAGAATTTTTTCTAAGAAGCTGAAAGAAAGGTCGGCACTTATCTGAAGATTTGCTGATGAAGCGATTCAGTGCCGCGGCCATCCCTGTAAGCTTCTGAACCTCCTTGGCCGAAGTGGGACTCTGCACTCTGAGGATAGCCGAGATCTGATCTGGGTCTGCCTCAATGCCTCTGCGTGTGACCAAGCTGCCCAAAAACTTGCCGGAGCCAACGCCGAAGGCGCACTTCGAGGCGTTAAGCTTCAGCCGGAATTTCTTCAGAGTAGCGAAGACCTCGGCCAAGTCTGATAGATGATCCCGCGTCTGCTTGGATTTGACCACCATGTCGTCGATATAAACTTCTACGGTTTTGCCGAGCTGAGCGTGGAACATCTTGGTGACGAGTCTCTGGTAGGTGGCTCCTGCATTCTTCAGCCCAAACGGCATCACCTTATAGCAATAGGTTCCTCTGGGCGTGATGAAGGCTGTCTTCTCTTCGTCTGGCCCAAACAGTGGAATCTGGTGATAGCCGCGGTAGGCATCAAGGAAGCTCATTCTGTCGTGCCCGGCCGTGGCGTCGATCAACTGGTCAATCTTTGGTAGGGGAAAGCTATCCTTGGGACAGGCCTTGTTGAGGTCGGTAAAATCGACGGACACCCTCCACTTGCCAGTCTTCTTCTTGACGACCACCGGATTGGCTAGCCACTTCGGGTATTGAACTTCTCGGATAGCGCCTGCCTGAAGCAGCTTGTCCACTTCCTCGACGACGGCTTCGGTCTGCGGGACCCCAGTCCTCCGTGCTTTCTGCATCACAGGTTTGTGGTTAGGGTCAACATTCAGTCTGTGACACATTACCTCGGGGTCGACGCCAGGCATCTCCTGAGGTGTCCAGGCGAATGCATCTCTGTTCTGCACCAGGAACTGGGCCAGTTCGGACCTCTTCGGCTCCCCGAGCTGGCTGCCGAGTAGGAAGAACCGATCCGGGTCCTTCTGGTCGATCCGGATTTCGGTCAATTCCTCGACGCTTTTCCTACCTGGGTCTTGGCCGAGCTCATCCAGCCCCTGCTCCATGCTTTTCTCCACCTCGGCCACGTTGACCTCCTTGGGCTCTTGCTCCCCGGGCACCACAGCGGTCAGGCACTGCTTAGCTGCCTGCTGATCTCCTCTGACCGTGATGATTTCGACTCGGCCGCTCTTCCCCTCCCATGGAAATTTCAGCTTCTGATGGAGGGTGGAAGGGACTGCTTCCAGGCTATGGAGCCAAGACCTGCCCACTATGGCATTGTAGGGCGAGGGCGCGTCGATCACCATGAAGGTCGCCACCACAGACGCGCCACCGGCCTCGACCCTGAAAGTCACCTTCCCCTTGGGGTAAACTGGTTTGGCGCTGAAGCCGATAAGGGGAACTCGAGCCTCCTGTAGATCCTTCTCTGTCAGTCCCATCCTTCGGAAGCTATCAAAATAGAGGACTTCGGAAGAACTGCCAGGGTCGACGAGGACCTTCTTCACAGTGCAATTCTTCACGCCTTGCTTAGAGCAATCCAACTTCAGAGTAACGATCAGGGGGTCGTTGTGGGGGAGCTGCACCCCTTCCAGATCTGCTTTAGTGAACCTGATCTCGGGACGCTCCCTCCGAGCTCTTTTCGAAGCTGGGCCGAGTTCGGCGGCCATGACCTGCTTGCCATGGGCGGCTTTCCTGGCTTCGGCACGTGCTTGGTTACTCCCCATGGGCGGGGACGCCAAATGGATGACGTCGATGATCTTCTCAGACCCGTCGCTGTCATGGCCCCTCTCGTCTCGGCGCGGGGGTCGGGCATCGGCCCTGCCTTCACTCCTGACAAACTCTTGTAGGTGTCCATCCTGGACAAGCTTCTCCAAATGTGACCGCAGTATCCTGCAATCTTCAGTCTTATGGCCGCCCTCCTTGTGATAGGAGCAGAATTTCGTCTGATCTCGGATAGAAGGGTCGCCTTGCATGGGCTCTGGCCATCTGAAATACGGCTTCCTCATTACCTTATACATGATTCTGTGGATTGGCATCTTGAAGACCGTGTTGACTGCCCGATATGCTTCCTCGGACAGCCTGGGTCTCTTGCTCCTTGCCGAGGCGAACATCTGAGTCCTTGCCGAGCTGGCAGGCGCCCAACGCCTGTCCGACTCACCTCTCCGTCGCTCGTCTCGCCGAGGCTCATCTCTTCGAGATGGTCCCGCGTCTTTCTTGGAGGGCCTTTCACCTCGGTCTTTCTGCGTGGTTCCATGGTTCTCTCGAGCCCGGGTCTGGTCGTCCTCTTGGGCGATGTACCTGTTGACGATTGACATGAGCGCTGCTATGGAGGAAACCGGGTTCCTGGCCAGATCCTTGCGAAGATCGCTGTCCGGCAGCAAGGCATTCTGAAATGCGAAGACGGCAACTTCGTCCTTGGAACTCTCTATCTGGCTGTAAACCGCCCAGAACCGCTTAGCGAACTGGGTGACGTTCTCTCCTTGCTTCATCTTCATGGCCATGATGTCTGCATCAGTCTTTGGAAGGACTCTGTAGGCTTGGAACTTCTTCATAAAGGACTGCTGGAGCTGCTGCCAACTCGAGACGGACCCCTCCGGGAGCGCACAGAACCACTTCAGGGGGATGTCACCCAAGCTAGAGGAAAAGACTCGGCAGTTCAGATGGCCTTCGTCTCCCCAGACAGACATCCTCTGGGAAAAGTGCCTGAGATGCGTAGCTGGGTCCGAAGTCCCGTCATAAGTGACGAACCTCGGGACAGTAAACTTCTTTGGCAGGGGGTACTTCCTGATGTCTCGAGAAAAAGGGGATGCGCCGAGATCAACGGGGTCGCAGCAAACATCCTTTTGGTCTCGGCCGAGACCAGCTGTCTCCAGATTTCGCTGGACCGTTTCCCTTATGCGCGCGTCTAACCACTCCTGATCGTGATACACGCCTTCTGGAATGGTCTCGGACGCCTTCCTCGCGTAGCTACGGGTGGTGCTTGAGCCTTCATCTCGGGTTCGGTCGCTCCTTTTCTTGTTCAAATGAATCCTCAAGTCCTTCTCGGGGGAGTCGGGGCGCCTGCCACGGGGCGCCCTCCGCTCGTGCTGTCGCAGTGAGCGCTGTTGTTGTCGCGACCGCTGCTGCTGCCGTGACTGATGCTGCTGAGACTGTTGTCGAAGTCCCGCTGATCCCGTAGCTCTATCCAGCTGCTGCTGAAGCTGGAGGATCAGAGCGTCTTTCTCCCTGATGGCCTCATTCTGTGTTTTAATCGCCAGAAGGGTGGAATCCAAGTCATCGTCACGGCTGTAGTCTTCATCTTCAGTATCCTCAACATCCTCTATCTGGCCCTCAACGTACTCCACCTGACCGGTGGGATGTGATCCATCGACCACTGGAGACTTACGTCGCTGATCCTGCTCTGTCAGGTGGCCTCCCTCAAGGTGCTGTTGAGAGTTTCTCCTCCGTAAAGCAGATTCCAGGCGAGAATCACGCTCCAGAACGTTGATGGGGACGAGGCCACGCTCGGCGTCATCCTCTACAGCTGGTTCCTTCCCGGGCCTCTTCTTAGCAGGGAGGGAAGAAGACGGTCCAGTATGCCCTGTCTTGGACGTTCCTCCGTCTCTTGCGGCTCTCCTCGTCATGGTCATGGTGTTTAAGAAAGTGTATAGAGAAAAAGTTTTTCCCACAGACGGCGCCAATTGTAAGTGCAGAAATAATAATACTCACAAGATCAGGATGCCTCTTAGGACTTACTCAATGCATGGAGGAGATAGCTGCGACGGTATGAACCTGAGAGAAGAGAAAGACAAAGGTCAGAGGACCCTGGCTCTGGGCAGCGCAGGGCTCTCCGATGCTTAAGTCAGCAATGGATCGGAGAAGAAGAAGAAGAGGAAGAAGAAAGACTGGGTGTCTATGTGAGAGTGCTTACCCCCATTCTGTCTGGCTCGTGCCTTTTATATGGAACAGTTTTGATGAGGGTGCTAGTGGGCTTCGTGATGTGACCTGGGTCTTGTCAGCCTACAAAGTCATTAATGAAGGTCCATCACAGCCCACTTTGCATTTAATGCGAGTCCGATCAGCCCATGCTGCATTTAATGCAAAGCACATTGGGCCTGATCACGCCCTGATCGGGCGGTGGCTGAAGTCCCATCAAATACCTTCCTTGGGCTCTGCCCTGACAGGGCCACTGCTGACGGGTGCAAACGTAGTCTTGCACAGCCGAGACTGGGCCGGGTGACATGGCCGAGCTGGATACTGTTTGACCGAGACCAGCACGTAGTGCCGAGACCGATATGGATCGGGTTGTAGCCGAGATCAAGGGACGTGGTCCCACATATAGTAGCAAACCGAGCACACCCTAGCCGAGACCAAGAGGAACTAGTTCATGAAATTGGCCCCCACACAGCTACAGTTGGAGATCCCCATCTGGGTGGAGTGGACTTTGACAACCAATTGATCAAACACTTCATTGAGGAGATAAAGAAAGAACTCGAAGAAAAGGGCCTTAATTTAGACTTAAACCCAAAGGCTCTTCGAAAGCTGAGGACCTCATGTGAGAGGACAAAGAGAATCCTCTCATCCGTGCTTGAAACTCACATAGAGATAGATTCCTTACTCCCAGATTTCGACTTCTATTCTTGCATCACCCGTGCCAGATTTGAAGAGCTGAACAAGGATCTCTTTGAGAGGTGCATTAATATTGTGGAGAAGTGCTTGATAGATGCAAAGATGTACAGGAGCTCTATCCACGACGTCGTAGTCATTGGAGGGTCCACCAGGATCCCCAAGGTCCAAGAGATGCTAAGAGATTTTTTCAATGGGAAGGAGCTCAGCATGCCCATCAACTCTGATGAAGCTGTGGCCTGCGGTGCTGCCATCCAAGCTACCATCTTGAGCGGCTTGAATGACAAGGTGCCGGATCCTGTAGTACAAGACATTATAACTCACTCGCTTGGTATAGACATTGCCACTCATGTCTTCATGATTCCAAGGAACACACCAATTCCAACCATAGGGGAGGTGATTCTTAGTGCTGACCAGATAGAACTTCCCATCAAGGTGTATGAGGGTGAGATGACAAAAATCCAAAACAACGACTTGTTGGGAGAATTGACATTGAATAATGCCATTTATTTTGCCCCTTACAGCCTCATTGGTAGGATTGTTGTCTGCTTCCATGTGGATGAAAATGGAATCTTTACAACCTCAGTTGTGGACAAGATGGTCGGACAGAGAGAAATACACATGATCCAAATCACCAGTGACTTCATGTCCAGAATGAGTAGAAAAGAGATTGAAAAGAAGGCCGCGGATGCTGAGAAGCTAAAATTAGAGGAAGACAAGTACAAGAGGAAGCTTGAGACAAAGAATGCGCTAGAGACTTGGCTCAACTATTTGAGCAAGAGCATAATCATGAATGAGAATACGCTTAAACTCTAGCTCCGGCATGCAGAAAGAAGATAAATGATGTAATTGGAAAGACTATGCAATGGCTAGAGAAAAATCCACAGGCCGTCGGAGATGAGTTTGATGAACAGTACAAAGAGTATATGAATTGCCTAGACAAATTAAAACACTGGCTCAGGCAGGTATTCTCAACTTTCAAAGGTCTCCCCCACTTGGTGATGGGACAATGACCAATTCAAAGACAAACTATGATAGTTAAATATGGCAGGGACACACCATAAATACAGCAGGACCAGAATTTATACAAAAAGTGAAGCATCAAATACAACACAACATGCTATGGTGCCTATTTTAAGGTATTCTGGTTTCATTGGAGACAAGTTTTGTTCATCGAGTAAGCAGGGTGTGAAAACTAGCCGAGCTGACTTATGACTCAGCCGAGACACCTCATTTTGAATAAGGTCCGATTTAAAATCGAGGAAATTAAGACTTGGTATGTATGAAAAAAATTGTCGTAAAGATGTGTTTTTTCCCTTCTTATTTTCATGTTTTTGAATATATAAATTTACTAACTTGGATGATTATCATGAATGCAGGTGAATTGATCTATACTTATAATCTTATAAAGATTTAATCTATTTTTCTATATTTTAAAAATAATTTAAATAAAAAACTGAATCTCCCAAGTGAACAATGTCGCATGTACTTTAGTGATGCAAGAAATTAAGTCAGAGCTCTACATGTCCTGGCCACTTTGTGAACGCCTATTGTATTTTTCAAGTGTGAGAGATCCATATCAGTTTGACGATTTATTTGAAATAAGGAAACTTTAGAATGAGCGGTTGCCAGCCCCGCCTCTCACCCCTGGTCTCTCCCCACTCCTCGCATGTATGGGTTCGTACTCTCTACATGATTTCTTATAAGAACTTATCATATTGGGGTTTATACTTTTTCCCGAAACTTTCTTATGTAATATTTCGTTGAATCATTGATGAATTTTTAATTGCCCCTCCCCCCTAAAAAATCACTTTTTAGGGCCTCGAAGAATTCATGGCTGAATAGTTTATACTAACATGCGGAATTTTGGAATCCTCCTCCATTTTTTAGTATCCACAAATTTCGACAAAAAGTAAAGTGATTGTAATTTTAGGGTTCCTGAAGGTCATTTGAAACTTTTTAATTGGCTGGAATTTTGAAATTCTGATAAAGAAACATATCATAAGTAAATGTCACTGGACAAGCCATCACATCATGTGCATGAATTTTCAAAATACAAAAGTTCTTGTCAGAAATTCTGACTAAAAACAAGCCCTTAGCTTTTAGAATTCTCAAAACCCAACCCCCTCAACATTTCAAAATGCTGGATGGATCATGAGGAATGCCGGATGGATGATGAGGATTTTGGAATTCCGTGTGGGGCACTGGGACAGCATTTGAAGAATTCCAAAATTCTCCAAACAAGAATTTTTAGAATTCTAGCAAAATATCATGCCCTAGGAATTGTTGTACATGTGGCCCACCTTTAGAAATTACAAAATTGAACTTAGGGCCCATATAAAGGACTTAAGACATATGACCCACTTTTATAGGAATTACAATGTGACCCCATCTTTTGTGATTGTTAACTTGGGATCACCAAAAAAATTATGTGGATGAACCTCTAAGAATTGTTGTACATGGGGCGTTTTGATGCTATGCCAAATCTCACTCCAAGGGAAATTGGGTCAACTTCCTGAATGTATTGTAAAACGTACACATGGTTACAATACAAAAAACAGAGGAGCAAAATGATGTGTTTTCACATGTGAATAATCTGACAGTAATAGTTTGTACATTCCTAGGTATTACACTTCAAATTTACAGCAATGGACACTTAAAATTCAAAACTCAAAAGGTTTTTATGATCACATAACATCACATATAAATGATTGAACACCAGTATCTCCAAAGGAAATCAACCAAGCCAAATGTCAATTGCTATAGTTCGTTTTTCGTTTTGTTTTTGCTTGGCTCAATGGTCAAGTTGGAGAGGATTAAAGCCTCCCATCAGGATCGATCCCTGATGGGAGGGATGGGAGAGGGAGCCGTTACCACTAGTCCATCCATGTATTCCTCTCAATTGCTATAGTTCCTTTCTCTTGGAAAGTCCCGTGGGGGAAAGAAGCACTGTTGGAAATGAAGTGGAAAGTATGAGCAACAGATATAAATTTTGTGACAATGAACTCTTCGGCATCTTGTCTGGATAATGGTTGTAATTCCATGCTTGTGGGATGGAAGCTCAAATTACTGAAAATAGAATTAGGGTACAACATATGAGGCCCCATCAGCATGGAGGGGCTTTTATCTGAAATCACAACATGGTCAACAAAAAAATGGGCTTCGTTACAATCGTATGATGGTCCCTTCTAAGAAATACCGCGGGCCACTGAGAAAATACCAGGTCCAGAACTGGGGATTTGTTCATGCACCAAAAAGCAAATCACATAACTACGAGTTGATGGATACTTAGCATAAGCCCCAGTGCGATGCACAAATTAATCTCGTATAAATTGATTAAACAACTATGGAGGTTTTCTTATCTTTGCATAACCCTAAAAGTGGAGAAGTAAATAAATAATGTAATCTAACATGAAAAGAAACCATAACAGGAACTGTAGCCTAACATTAGCTCAAAACAATCTAAGAAGGACCACACGAAATACCCCTGCGTATTCTAACCCAGGGAGGGATTCCTATAAATTTAATACAAAGTAAGGCTGAAAAATTTTAAAGTTATCAACCGCAAATGGCCATCAAATATTATCACTTTTAAAAAGAGTGCTCATCCGATCCAATACCCTAATAAATCAAATTCTAAAAAAGTGCTGGTACCATCTAATGTCTCCATGTAAGAACCTTCATTAATCCTCAATTCTTTAATACCGTCTTTGCTGAGACCCCCTCTACCATGACCTTCATTCCACACTTCTTTTATAATAACTTTGCTAAGACCCCCTCTATCTTATATTTGGGGGCATTTGAAGTGGTAAAGGCATAATTGCAACATGATCCCTGATATAGATCCATCATAGATGTGATATGGACTCGCGTCTTGATAACATGTCAATTGCATCATGCACCATCATGGATGGGCCATATCAACAAATATTGGCTGATCATCAATGGATGGGCCACTAATGATGTGTCACGCACTATAGTTGAGATCCTAATCTAATCAATATTGATGATGCCAAAAAGTGGTTTTCGGGCACCACCGGTCGAGTAATAAATAATTAATGAGAAAATTTATGGAGAGAGAGAAAGAGAGAGGGGATTTATAGTGGTTCGGTCAATGTGACCTACGTCCACTTTAATTGGTGAATTTACTGCTCTGGGAAAGAGGTTACAGAGTAAATGATTACAATAATAGTGTCTAGGATCGGAGAGAGGCTTCTTTGATAGGACCTCTCCTTTTATAGTCTTTCCCCAACGGGTGGGGAGGATCTCCCGCGATCTCAAACGGTGTACGCTCCAGTTTGGTGGAGTCTCCGCACTGTCCTTAACAGATGAGCAGATAAGATCTCTTTCGCGGGACTTGGTGAAAGCCGGTAGATGGAACGACGCGTGTGCTGACTCTGTCATTCGATGGATCCGGACCCGGCTCTTAACGGGTAGATGACGACCCGGGCTCATCATGGACTTGGATCAATTGGTCTTGACCCGCTATCGTGGACCGAGCTGTTCGGGCCTAACTCGTCACTACGGACCGAGTCATTTGGGCCTGTCCCATCAAATATGTAAATTAAATATCACCAAATCATGACTTTCATAACATATTTATTCTTATTAACATGGAATACGAGAGGAAACGCCACACCTTTTTAACAAATTTCTTTTTAATTATTGGTAACGATAATTTATATTAGAAGAGAATAGAATACAAACAGAGAATACAAGAAGAAAAAAAGAAATAGGGGGAAGGAAACACAAACGTATAAGAGTAATATACCCGGCCCCCTCACACCACAACTACATAATAAAACCTTTTTAACATGAATACAGATGAAGCTTTGTTCATGCATTTAAAAGCAGATCATATTTGATATACCTATCAACTAGTGGAGATGCTAACAACAACAGGCACAACAATAGGCAAAATAGTCGATACAGCAACAGAGAGGGCTTTCCCAACACGAGTCCAAGCGGAGTTCCTGCTAGAATTCCTTGCAATCTCTAATGCCTCGTGGAAGGAAGAATCATGTTCCTTGTACTCACGACGGAATTTATCTCCATCTACCAGCTTCTCCCTCTTCTTCAGCCACTCCTCAGTTGGTTTGATCAGACTCAGGATTTTCATCTTGTCATTAGATCTAATGTTGTCATCTGCAATGACGGCATTCTTGAAATCAATTATTGCACTCTCCAATCCGTTCTTTGCCTTGACATTGTTCATGTGATTTTCATCATCAGCTTTGTACCTCTCTGCTTCTAAGACCATTCTCCTGATGTCCTCATTCTTCAGCCTGCCTTGGTCATTGACAATCGTCGCCTCCATTCTCTTGCCATTGTTGTTTTCCACAGCCGAGATTGTCAAAATGCCATCAGTGTCGATTTCGAAGCTGACAGTAACTGCTGTGTTCCCTTTTGGGGCGGGAGAGAGACCACTGAATATGAATTTGCCCAAGAGTTTGTTGTCAATGGTGTGAGGCCTCTCCCCCATGTACACCGCAAGTGACATGGTAGGTTGGTTGTCTACGGTGGTATAGTATACTTTATCCTTCTTTGTTGGAATGTTTGTGTTCCTTGGAATCACTACATCCACAAGACCTCCTCTGACGTCTGTACCGAGTGAGAGTGGGGTGACGTCGTGGAGAACCCTGTCCTGCACCTTGTTGTTGCTCAAGTAGGCGGCGTGGATTGCAGCACCATAGGCCACGGCCTCATCAGGGTTGATGCTCTTGCAGAGCGCCTTCCCATTGAAGAACTCTTGCAGCATAGATTGAATCTTGGGGATTTTAGTGGAGCCACCCACTAGGACAATGTCTCGGATTATGCTCTTATGCATCTTGATACCCCTCAGGCACTCTTCAACAGTGTGTATGCATTTCTCGAAAAGGCGCATGTTCAGATCTTCAAATTGGGCACGAGATATGGTGGCGGAGAAATCAGTGTCTTCAACAAGGGAATCTATATCAATACTGGTATCAAACTCGAATGATAGTGTTCTCTTGGCTCTCTCACACGCGTCCCGCAGTTTCTTGAGAGCCTTTGGGTTTACACTAATGTCTTTATTGTGCTTCGTCTTGATCTCCTCAATGAAGTAGCTCACCATATTGTTGTCAAAGTTCAAGCCACCAAGGTGGGTGTCTCCTGTGGTTGCTCTCACTTTTATATTTCCCCTTTTGATCTCAGCAATGGAGATATCAAAAGTGCCACCACCAAGGTCGAAGATGAGGATTATGCCGTCAGCTTTCTTATCGGCACCGTAGGCCATCGCAGCAGCTGTGGGCTCGTTCAGGAGGGCCTTCACATTGAGACCGGCAAAGATGCCAGCAGACTTTGTGGCTTGGCGTTGCCATTCGTCAAAGTAGGCAGGAACAGTGATGACAACATCCTTGACAGTGGAACCGAGAAAGACTTCGGCAATATTCACCATCTTGGTCAGGACAAAGGCGGAGATCTGTTCAGGGTAAAATTTCTTGCTTTCACCCCTGTATTGGACGACAATCATGGGCTTGTCTGTTTCATCAGAGATGAGATTGAAGGGCCAATACTTGAGGTCGTTTTGGACAGAAGAATCACTGAATCTCCTGCCAATAAGTCGCTTCACATCTGCACACGAAGATAAAACTCATGAGAGAGAGAGAGAGAGAGAGAGAGAGAGAGAGATATTACTTCTTCAAGCCGCATGGATATCACAGCTATGGTTAATAGCTACAGGAGGTGAGCTATCAGCAGACGTTGTGGCCAGAAAACGATCACAAGTAACCAATCAATGGATTTTCAACAATCCAAGTAGATCATTATGTATCGTGGCCCATTGAACAATCACAATTACCAATAAACGCATTTACATTAATTAATTATGAGTGGATTGGCTTAGATGTGATCAATCTGTCATAGGCCCTACTTTGATTAAAGTGAGATAAAACTAACAAAGAGTAAATGATTATCTTGAATGGTTTGGATTCATTATGGCAAACCCTATTGTTTTTGTGTTTTAAATTGTCCTCAAAGTTTTGACGAATTATGTACCAATAATTAAAACTAGCAGAACGCCCCGTGCTTAGCACGGGCAATAGAAGCCATAAAGAAATACATTTATGATATAATATAAATAAAGATAGTGATGTTGATACAAATCTTTATATTATATAAAATGTAAAAGAGAAATATCTCTCAAAAACAAAAAACCTTATAGGCTTAAAATTATAATCACAGATAGAAAGAATGCTATGTCTTGTGTCTTAATCAAGAAACACAAAATAACAGGCTTTCTTAAAAATCAACCAATTGAAATTTTAAATAAATAATAAATATAATTTTTTTTAAATTTTATATGAAACTTGAAATATGATATTTTTGTATAAGCTTTATTGAGATGGAAAAAATTTATAAGAAATTTAAAATATGATAATCTCCAATAAGAGGCGGATTTGGTAGTGAAATGGTTGGGTTAGGATAGGTATAGGTTTCTAGATTTTGACCAAAGCCTGCTTCAATTTGGCTGCTCTTTGGCTAGATTGGATGACCAAAGTCGGCTTCAATCTAAAGTCTCTTTGGGCCAAGTGGTTTTGTTCCAGATATTTCAGATGCTCTTCAATTTGGAATTCTAGGAACCCAATGAGTGGATCTTGTATTTGGAAGAGACTTAGATCCATGTCTTTCTTTCTCCAGCGAGATAGCAAATGGATACTAGGGAATGGGCTATCTATCAGTCAGTGGTTTGACAAATGAATTGATCATGATTCAATAGCTTCCAGATTCCCCAACATCCAGTTCTCATAAATGGATTCAGACATCATTCAAGATAACTCATGGTATATCCCAAACCACCTTCCGGCAAAGTTTTAGGACTTTCTACATCATTCAACATGCCATATCTCCTTAGGTGGTAACTCAGTCCCTTGACACTCTGTCTTGGCAAGGGAATTCTACAAGTATTTTTTCCCTCAAAGTAGCATGGAATCTCCTGAGATCTAGTGCAGTAGTAGCTCCTTGGTCTAGCCTAATCTCGAATAATTTCGTTAGCCCTCATTTGGCTTGCTTAAGCTGGTGTCTCCTTCAGAGAAAAACTACGACAAACTCCTGGGCGAAAAACAGAGGTTGGTCTATGGCCTCAAGATGCTATTTCTATTTCAGTTGTGAGGAATCAGACTTACATCTATTTTTCACTGGCAACCTGGCTCAACTATTTTGGTCTTGGCTCCTTAGCTTCAATGGATCTCTTCCTTCCTTCCCTCTCTCCGCTACAGCTATATGGACTGCAATTGCAATGGACAGAGATGCCATTGGAAGAAAATGTGCAGCAACTATCTTCTTCCATGCTATCTCTGTCTTATGGTCTCTTCGAAATAACTCAAAGCATAATAATCGGAAGCCTTCCCTGGTGAGAGCCAAGCTGATCTTCTTGGGTCGAATGAAGGGTATGGTTAGCTCACTGCCAGGTTTGAGACCGTCTTTGCCTCTAGACCCATTTTGGTTTTATTGGGGTTGACAGTTTAGATTTTTCTTGGCTTGTATAGTTTCCCTGTTCATTTTCCTTGATTGTAGTTTTCTGCGCTCTTGGGGTTCTTGGCCCAGTCGCGGCGTCGGCGTCGCAGATTGATGCGAACCCCAAGGGGTAGCTTAGTTGGCCTAGGACCACGATTTGCACCCGGAGGTTGTGGGTTCGAAACTCCGCTACCACACTAGGGCTACAGGGGATTTACCCGGCTTCCCTCTGGGCCCGGAGGGATTAGTCCAGCCCAAAGGGTTGGGAACCCTCCAATAGCAAAAAAAAAAAAAAAATACAAACTTATCTTCTAGCAGGAAAAAAAAAAAAAAACCAACACCGGCTTCAAGGCAAGCTCGGGTTTTAGTTTACTTGAGCCATCTTAACTTCGTCCTTGTGTAATCTCTTCCTTTTTTGTGTGTGGGTGGGGGGTGGGGGGCGCATTCATTTGATCTTTTAATGTTAACGCTATGATCCTTTTATTTTACCAAGGAGGAACAAACGAAGAAAAATAAAAAAGTGAGCTATTGACGGTTGGATATTAGCCACCCTACACGCGCCTAAAGATCATTATTGAAAATATCAATACCAAATATAATATTAAATTAAGATAATCTTAATGATAAATTTATATTTTGGATTTTATGGAGATAATATTACACAACTCTTTATGCTTGGGAGAAGTCTTCAAAAACTCCAAAATAGAGATCTGATTCGGTAGCTATGTCCATGCTTTTTCTTGTGCAATATAGGATCTTCTTATCAATATTGTTAAAAATAAAATAGTTTTAAATAAATTATATATATTTATAACCATGCATCCTAGGTGCTAGAAATAGAAAACTATTGCTATAAGATATTTTTCATAAATATTGCATTAAAAGGTGATATGAAGAAGAGAAGGAGGAGTTAAGGTTCCTGTAGAAAAGGCTGAGAGGGGATGAAAAATAAGCATGGTTTCAAAGATATAAATGGGAATAAATGAATTTGGTAGTCAAAATCAATTTGGATGATTTCTCCATTGGAATAAGCCGCTTTCATATATAATATAATAATAACTAGCGAAAGACGCGGGCAACATATTCCATATGTTCTTATTTTAGCATTGAGAGTTGCATTGTACTCCAATAAAAGAGGATCCCTAGATAGATTGATAACATGTAAACCAATCCATCCATAATTAATGAAAATATGTTGACTGGTTACTTGTGACCATCTGATTCCATGCCTTTAACATGTTGTTTCTGTGAGGACTGAAAAAAAGTAGGACTCTGATATGATGGAACTGACCGAAGACTGTGTTTCGGTGGTTCTTGGTGGACTGATGCTTTGCGCCCTCTCCAATCAAAAGCTGGGGGGAGTCTGTGAAGGCAACAAATGAAGGTGTTGTTTTGTTTCCTTGCTCATTTGGAATGATCTCAACTTGGCTATTTCGCCAAACTCCCGCACATGAATACGTGGTACCTAAATCAATGCCGATTGCTGGTCGTCTGCTTGTCTCTGCCATCTTTTACTGAAATCATAACAGAATAAGTGGAGTAGATAGCAAAAGTAATACTACTATCTAGAAAGGGATATATATAAGAAAATATAGTGCTCAGAACTTACTGAAATCCAAGATTATAATCAATATCAAGAAGGTGGATGATCGATGGGAGGCAAGTAGAGTCTTCAGTTCTACAATGTTTGGGGGTGTGGTTAAAATTTTGACAACTAGTCGAGTAAGTTGAGGGTCATCTTTCACAAAGGGGGAAATTATGGTCTAGGGTTGGCATAAGAATCACTCATTACCAAAATAACACATATAAACAATCAACAGATCCACAGGATTATCAGATTCTACCGGCGATTTTCATGTCAATGTCTTTGTCCATATACATAATTAGCCATTTTATGTCAATGTCCATGTCAACGTACATCTATTTTATTTATGAGACTACCTACGATAACAGCCATTTTATGTCAATGTCCATGTCAACGTCCATCTAGTTTATTTACAAGATAAAATTCTACCAGCAATTTCAATGTATTTCGTCACTTCTCTCTCTTTAGGCTCCTATCACCCAAGTCTCTTTCTTCGATGTGCAACCCATGATACCTATGCTAACAAAATAGGGATTTTTTTGACATATTAGCACTCTTAAATTTTGGTTTTCAGGTCATGCCACCTTAAATTTTATGAAGGGCTACCAGAATGGATTACTAGTTCTAATTTAATCAATCAATGCAGTGGAACTAAACCAATCAGACAATATAGAACTAGTTATCTACCAATCACACACCACAAGAAGGCAGACACAATAATTAGCGTAGAAACCCTATACAGGGAGAAAAACCACGAACCAGGAATGAAGAGTTCACGAACAATTACAAGATATACTCACAAGCTCATTTACCTCAGTCTGTACCTCGACCTAAGGACTTTAGTTATTCTTGCAAAGAATCCACTGACACGACATCCACCACGCCCCGTTCTTCTTACTTGATCTCTTCGCACCTTGTCAACCAAGATGATCAATCTTCTACAAGAAAAGTAGAAGCAGCAATAACCTTCTAGAGCAGCCCTTCAAAATAGTCTCTCAATGGCTCTAGAGAATAAACTCTCTCAAAGATATTTCTGACTCAGATTAATGAGAGTTGTGTATGTTCTTCAATATGCACACATACCTTTAGGGTTGAGAGTAACACCCTATAAATAGCCCCAAATTCGTGCCTTAGACTTAGTGCACAAGTAGGACTCAAACTGGGAAACCGTGTCTCAAAAGGAAACAAGTTCGTATAAAAACTGGAGACTTTCCCGAAATCTGCGCACCTTGTCCAATCGATCGGACCATTCAAATAATTGGATGCTTTTTTTAACCGATCGATCGGGCCTGGCCTAGCAGTGTTCACCGTCTTCTCTTTTTTTTCTTTTCAGCTCTTCCGCGACACAACCACAGTCTATTCTAAAACAAATTAGAAAATACAATTCAATGGACCCAGAGTTTTGTCCAACCCATGAATTAGCCAATAAAAAAACCAACATCACCAGTGTCCTTTGACTCTGGTCAACAATCCTTTTAAACTTGTTTGCACCATAACTCTTTTGACTCTTATCGCCCAAGTCTCTTTCTTCAATGTGCAACTAATGATACCTATGGTAACAAATTAGGGTTTTCTTGGACATATTAGCCCTCTTTAATTTTGGTTTTCAGGTCATGTCACCAGTGTCACTTGACTTTGGTCAACAATCCTTTTAAACTTGTTTGCGTCATAGCTAATAATATCATAGGATTTATCAGTTTCTATATCATATATTTTCTGCAACTAGCAAGTGAATTCATTCTTTATAAAATATGAAAAATGACATTTTGTGAAAAGTACATAGACAAAAAGAAAGAGGTTGTGTTTGACAAAAGCTATAAGTGGTATCCCATGGGATCCGAATCCCCTGTTTCATCCAAACAGGGGAGACCTGTTTGGACGAATAAAGGGTGACACGCGCGGGGCGCACTACTACAAAAATGAAGTTTACCGACGCAGTCAACGCGTTGGTAAACTTAAATATGCGTCGGTAAATTTACGGCGTAGGGAAAAAATCGTAGGTAAATATACTTGCCGACGCGTTGAACGCGTCGGTAAGTTGTAGTTAAATTTACCAACGCCAGCGGCGTCGGTAACCTTCAGCAAAAAACCCTGCACCTTGTATTTTATGGTTAAAGTTATCGATGCCATTGACGTCGGTAACTTTATTTTATGCTTAAAGTTACCGACGCCAATGGCGTCGGTAACTTTAAGTTTATTTTTTTTTAATCACGGTTCCAATCAGTGATTGGAACCGTTTTATTATTATGTTAAATCAAATTTTAATTTAGTTTTAAATATCTAGTTATTATTATTTTAAATATAGAATTAAGCTGAATTAAGTTGGGATTAGGCTGAACAATCCATTTATGGGTTATGAGCGGTGGACCAGAACCAGCACTAGTAGAAAAGGGACTTTTAGCGGCCGCCATTAGCCGTCGCTAAAAGTCCCCTGGCGGTCGATAATACCCTTTAACGACCGCCTAGCGACCGCTAAATGGCGGCCGCAATAAGCTCGTCGCAAAAGGTTTTTAGCGACCGCCGCCCACTTTAGCGACCGCCATTTAGGCCTTTAGCGACCGTCATTGGCGATCGCTAAAAGTAGTAAAAAAAAATATTTTTTGATTATTTGCGGCCGCCATTATAATCAAAAATATTTTTTTTTTTTTTTTTTTTTTGAAAATAAATGGCGGTCGCTAAAGGCCGAAATGGCGGCCGCTAATACATAGAAATTATTTTTTTTATTTTTCCGATTTTACAAATTTTTCCTTTTTTTTTGTACCTGTACCTGTACATATACTTGATTATATTACATACAACTAAAACAATTAATTAAAAATACTAATAACAAAACAAAGACTTATATTAATCACATTGAAAACATTACAAAAATTTCAATAAATAATCTTTACAATTCAAGCAAAAATCACATTGAAAACATTACAAAAATTTCAAGAAATTATAATCTTTACAATTCAAGCAAAAAAAAAAAAAAAAAAACAACAAAAATAAATATATTGTCTTGACAGGGTGTTATGATCGATCCGATGCTCTCAAACCTGAAAACAAAATGATAAATAAATATTAATAGTTAATTAAAAAAATTGGCAATATATAGTAAATATAAACGAAATTAAGTATTAAAATCAAAATTTTGAGAGTTAAACCTACGTTTCAACTATACGAAAAATCCGGGAGTCGAAATCTCAAGCCATCAGTTCCAGCAAGTCAGGGATGAATATGAGCTTGTGCCCGTCCAGTTTCACGAAAACCGGAGCCCGTTTGCACTGTTTGGGCTCTTGGAGGCTAATTTCTTCAGTTTTAAGTTAACGTTTTCAGTTAAATCTACGTTTCAAGCATACGAGCAATCCGGGAGTCCTATTTGCGAGCCGTCAGTTCCTACAAGTCACTCTACCCACGAGCAAAGTGCTCGTGCTGGTTTTCGATTTTTCCGGTGGCCGTTTCCCGTTTCGGACCCCCGGCGGGCCGTTTTCGAGCCTAAGTGTTGGAAAATGACAGGTTTTCGCTCGTAATTCTCTAACCGGGAGTCCTATTTGCGAGCTGTCAGTCCCTACAAGTCACCCTACCCGCGAGCGAAGTGCTCGTACCGGTTCCCAATTTTTTCGGTGGCCGTTTCCCGTTCTGGACCACCGGCGAGCCGTTTTTGAGCCTAAGTGTTGGAAAATGACAAGTTTTCGCTCGTAATTCTCTAACCGGGAGTCCTATTTGCGAGCCGTCAGTTCCTACAAGTCACTCTACCCTTGAGTGAAGTGCTCGTGCTGGTTTCCGATTTTTCCGGTGGCCGTTTCCTGTTCCGGACCACCGGCGGGCCGTTTTTGGAGCCTAAGTGTTGGAAAATGACAGGTTTTCGCTCGTAATTCTCTAACCAGGAGTCCTATTTGCGAGCCGTCAGTTCCTACAAGTCACTCTACCCTTGAGCAAAGTGCTACCCTTGAGCAAAGTGCTCGTGCTGGTTTCCAGTTTTTCCAGAGGCCGTTTCCCTTTCCGGACCCCCGGCGGGCGGTTTTGGAGCCTAAGTGTTGGAAAATCCTATGTTTTTGCTTGTAATTCTCTAACCGGGAGTCTCATTTGCGAACCGTCAATTCCTACAAGTCACACTACCCTTGAGCGAAGTTCTCGTGCCCGTTTTTTATTTTTCCGGGTGCCGTTTCCCGTTCCGGACCCCCGGCGGGCCTTTTTGGAGCCTAAGTGTTGGAAAATCCTATGTTTTCGCTCGTAATTCTCTAACCGGGAGTCCCATTTGCAAACCGTTAATTCTGACAAGGCACTCTACCCACGAGCGAAGTGCTCGTGCTGGTTTCCGATTTTTACGGGGGCCGTTTCCTGTTCCGGACCCCCGGCGGGCCGTTTCTCTCTCATATGCTTGCTTGAAATCTCACTCTATGACAAGAAAAAAGAGGAAAGCATAATTAAAGCCATACATACCTTACAGATGATGGAAACGCACAAGACCCATAACCTACAACACACACAAAACAAAAAAACGATGTAGCTCAGCCACTGAGGAAAAAAAAAAACATGAGAACAGAAGACAACATTTTCACCCCCTACTTCTGAATGAGAAGCCCCCACAACACTCAGGCACTTCACCCATGACTCAAAACAATTTTCCAAAAAGGGCTCACAATCAAGACTAGGCGGTAAAAATATCAACTTCCAAAACCCAAAAAAAAAAAAAAGAATAGGGACATGAGAATGGGATTAATAGTCATCTGCAATAACTGCACAAACAAAGAAGGGAAAAGAAAGGTTAATTCAGCCCAAGTGGGGTCCAATCATTAAAGCAAAACGGGAAAGGATAAAAAAAAAAGGAAAGAAAAAAATAAGAAGGGCAACCATGTGGATTCTAAATAATCACCGGGGCCACACATGCTCAGTTCAAGACTTCAAGTAATATACAAAAATGTTTTAGATGTAATTATGGTACAAAGAGGAATTTGAAGATTCTATAAGCAGAAAATGTCAACATACTGACCATAGTTCATATTTGGTCCAATAATTGCACCATGCAACTGATATCCTAGGATCAAGGTAGTTGATCTTTGATGTGCCCAACGCTACAATCTTTAAATCCTCTTTGATCTTCATATCGAACTCCATTTTCTCAATCTTTGCATTTGTCTGAGCAATTTTCTTTTCTAACCTGCAGATCAATGGATAATTAAACTAATAAAGGTGTATTACTGAGCAACCATAGAAAAATGGAACCAGATGTATTACTGCAACAGAAAAAGATGGCATAAATGGTTCTAGCAGAGAAGCTAGAAGATACACGAGCCCAATTGAAGTCCTCAGTACAATGGAGCAAGCAGATTGGTCTTCCTTGTAAAGTCTCCAAAATTGATTGTCCTATGTTTTAGACATTAAAAGGGTAAAATGTTACAGTTCAGCTGCATGATAAAGAAATTAACAAACAAATAACACTCTGTGATGGGGGGCGGGGGGTGGGGTGGGGGAGACATATATTACTTGTAAATATGAATTGCCCTCACTGGAAATGCTCATTGCAGTTCTGAGACCTTGTTTTAGCTTAACCTAGGTCGAGCAATACGTACAAACGACTGTTAGGAGTGATTTCATTGAGTAAAATCACCAATCCAAGCTACTCATTTTTCTGGCTATATGTACAAACTGAAAAGCTTATCATCTATGAATATCATATTATTCAAGGATACAGTGAATTACCTTCTCCATAGCTTTAAATCCTCTTTGATCTTCATATCCAACTCCATTTAATTATGATACTGATCAACATATTTACTGACTTTCTCTGCTAGGCTCTTAGTTAAGGGAGGACAGGGCGCGGGAGGGAGGGGAAAAAATTGGGAATGAAAAAGTGATGGGTTTCGGGGTGGTTCTCTGTAAAACAAGTGGACAAGCAATTTTCTTCATGAGTTGAAATAATTAAATGTATGCATATTTTTATGTGTATGGTTTGGCTTATGAGGCTTGTGTGGCATCCTACTATGATCAATTTTACCACCTCAATTATTCGATACTACTGCATAACTTGTCTTGTTCTGCACTCCAAGAAGCCATAGGTAAACCACTAGTTAATTTGTATTATTGGCCAATGGTTACCAAGTTTTTTCTACAATATATTTAGCATGACATAAAGATATATGTTACCAGAAAATTCAAAAAGTCAACTCAATGAATATACTATAAGAGATGGACACATTAACTATGAGAATAGTTCACGTACTCATACATCTGAAGATAATCTTACCCGCAATCCAATTTAAATTCTCCTTCACAGTACAAACCAAAAGCTTGCAGAAACACTGCTAAAAGAGCACTTAAAGTTTTAATTATCATCTGCAAGAAAGAAAGCATTGAAGAATATTTTCTTTTAGTAAATGAAAAGAAAACACATAATGAAAGTCAGGTCAAAACTTCAACAAGAAAAGCTTTGAAGAGCAAGACTGCAAGCGACATACATATTGAACAATGCCAAACTTTACAACTTGGTAAAACCATTGACCAAGTCTCCATGGTTTTAAGAGACAATTCATAGGGAAAGGGTGCTTCACAACTCCCCTTTCAGATTTATGGTCCAGTAAGGGTGTTGTGGGACTTAAACGACCCTGCCTCTTCATGAATCTGATGGTGTTCTTCTCTCCAACCTAAACGGGAAGGGAAAATCTTAAAAGAAAATTGGCACATAAATCTAACAGAAGTAAGAAAATCTGCGAGAATAACTACATGTATGCAGAAAGACAGTCCTACCCAAGCAAGCAACGAGATATCTTCCAAAGCAATACATGGCAAAGGTTTCGTAGCAATCACACCGGATCTCACAATCAACACTAATTGATGGGTTCATCAGTGATACAAACTACATTCAAAGAACAACTATATTGTGTCGGTAAGTAGTTCCCATTCAAATACTAAAGCTGCTTAACAGAAAAACTTGTCATCACATAATGACCTCACTAATAAATTAAAAATAAAAATAAAAAAGTCTGATCAATTTCTATGAACATTTAGTAGCTCACAATCAGGAAAGATGTGATCTACAGGAGGATCAAGAATTTAACCACTGTTAATCAATTACAAGTTTAGAGTAACCACTGTTAATCAATTACAAGAATTTAACCACTGTTAATCAATGACTTTTTAAAGTAAAGGAACCCACATTATTAAATTACACATCATCAGCATCAAATTAGCCTTATCCCATCAATCTGGGGTTGGTTTAATGAATTCTATACTCATAAAACACACAAGTTATGAACCACAAACATCTTATCTAACTTTGGTGTATGGAAGGGGAACTCTATGTGAAGAAGCTATGACCAAACATTCTTAAAATACGTAAAGAATTGCTTCCAATCTTTCCTTTCAATAACACCATCGGTGTCTTCCCTGCCCGCACCCTCCTCGCCCCAAAAAAAAGAAAAAAGAAAAAAAAGAAAAACCCACCCTAGAATTTAGAATGAGAATTGTAATAAGTTAAAGGGAAAGCATTGCATAAGAGTAGCCATCTTTCCTTTTTCTATCAAGCATTAAGGAACAAAAACACTGATGTACCTTGGTAATCAGATGTCCCAAAAGAACTCAGAGAAGCCAACAAAAAGAATGCATAAACCAATTCCATCTCCACAGTGATTAATGGGGATAATTCATTTGTGTATCACATAAGCTCCAATGTACCCATAAAATGAATATTATTCCCTGCAGAGTTGTAGACTTGCTCTCTTCCACAGAGTTGAGTATGATCAAATGAAGAAGGAACTAAAATACTTGTTCTAAAATGGATGTGTAGAATTACAAGGGAACATGGATAGAATTAAGAGAAACCTATAAGAGTAGAACCACCATAAGAGAAAATCATGAGATGAAAAAGAAATAGTTAACACACACATAGAAATAGATTTCAAACAGCATTATATATAAATAATTGGAGCTTTCCAAGTTCAAGACAATAACAATTTTAAAAATAAACATAATAAAAAAATAAATTTGAGGTCCCTCACAAGAACATGCACTGGTTACCAATTCTCTTCATACACTTTTTTAAAAATATGAAAAAAAAAATATATGCCTGCATCTATGAATATCATCATCAATATCCTAACTTCCTCCAATCAATCAAGAGTTAGCTTAAAAAAAAAAATTTGGGTCTACATTGGGTCTACAGTGAATGTAAACTATTAAAACAAAGTGAAGAGAAAGGGAAACATCTACATAAATCAAATTCCATGTTTCATTTCTTTGTTTTGCTAGGTAGTTTGAGATTCATCTTCCCATAAATCAAATGCCCCCCCATCAGGCTCTAAGTACTGAAGGTATGATCTTTTGAACAACACCTCATCATAGGTGCCTGTTGAAAAAAGTTTTGCCCCAGCACCTGAGCACAAATACACTTTTTCTTTGGAAGGGGCCAAGGAACACCTACAAGATAGAGTCCAGAGGATCAAACCAGCACCTCAAGAATCATTCCACATGGAATTGAGTAAAGGGAAATGAGCCCAAGAATGCAAAACCAAAACTAAGAGCCCTTCCAATCTTTACTCTGCTTGCAAATAACGCTGATCTTACTCATACGAGCAAGGTAAAGATGAACGTGCCCTGTAGCCTTTAGGTCGCATGAGTCACCCAAGATTAATGATAACGTCCCTAAGAAATTAAAAAGGCAAAACAGATTCAACACATACCTTTCGTTCCTCACCTTTCAAACCCCAAGGGGTGGTCCAAACATTCATCTTAAAGCTCAACAAATAGAAATAACAGATTTTTTCTATTTCAAGAAGCATTCTGTGTTTAAAGGGAAACCCATGATGTTACACATAAAAAGGGAGCCCAATCATTCTTCGGAAATGACTGCTCTTACAGGAAGAACCACCATCTCTTACCATCAAAAAGAGGAAAATTTTTCCTGCCCATTTCAAGCTAGAGAAACATGGGCACTAAAGTAATCTCCACTAATTTAGAACTACATAACCAAGTGAAGAAATAACTTCCATCTTTTTTCTACCAGAGAACGAAACCAACTTCATTTTTTGTCTTGTTGCTTTTAGAAGATCTTGAAGAGCAGGCCTCCATGCCTGGCAAAGAAAGGTGCAAACACGAGGGATTCCATTGGTACCTGGTTCGCAGTTCAATTAATCCAATAACCTAAATAACACAAACTACTTCAAAATTGTAAGTGCAAGCTTTCATCCTCAGACTTCCAATCCTATATACTGCATCCAGCCAGATCTAGCAAATTCTTCTTCCAAAACAACTCCCTAAAAAACCACACCTTACCAAACTTAACTTCAACCAAGAGCTCGTAGCAGAGTCATAAGATGATCAAAGAACAACAAAAGAAGAATCAGAAGGAATACCTCATATGCTTTCAATGACTGATCCGCAGCTTCTTTCTTCTCATTCCCAGCCTTGAATTCAGCAAGATAACGATAATAATCCCCTTTCCTGCAATCAAAGAAACAAGAATCCAAACCCTAAAAATCCAAAATATCACTAAATTAAACACAAGATCACTCACTCACTCACTCACATCTTGTAGTAAAACACAGTCGATTATCTAGTGATTTTTTTTCTCATTTTCTAAGATATCCAAATGAAACTTGATTTTCAATTTCAAACAAAAAAGGGGAAGAAAGGAAAGAAACCTTTAGAAATTGATTGAAGGCACACTACCTCTTAACTCACAGCTAGGGTTTCTTGGATTGGGTTTGGAAGAAGGAGTGACCCTGGGTTGATCACAGCTGGGGTTTCTTGGATTGGGTTTCAAAGAAATATAAGAGGTTTTTTTGTTATGATGGTTATAATTAGGATTTTTCCAAACGAAAGCCCGAGGAGTTGGTCTCCCAGGATTATTGTTGTTGGTGTTGACAATTGGTAACTGGCGGTGGCATTGCTTCTTCGGAGGATGAGATTGAGAAGTGGTGTCATCATGGGGCAATTGGGGATGAAGATAGGAACAGTGATGGCGATAGCAGTGACCAGATGATTGCCAATTGAAGCAAATCTTCTTCTGTGATTGAGCTTGACCAGGACGACTATGGATTCTCTTGTATCCTTGCCTTTCTACTATAATGCCACCCATATATCTTAAAGCAATGCAATTCCTGAAAAAAAAAAAACAATCAATCAATGTTAGCAAAGTGCCTGTAGTCTGCATCCAAGAACGCTAATCTCATCAAGAAATCATCAATAAACCCAAGAAAACAAAGTAAATAAACAACACAAATTTGCCTTGAAAAACCCTAGAATCAGCTAATCATCCCTATTTTTTGCCCAAACAGAGAAGAAATCATTGCCAACACAATGAGAGAACGAAACCCCACTAAATTTCATTGAAAACCCATAGCATCATTGAAAGAAACTAATAAAACCAATAAAGAAACGAAACAACACAAAAACTGCATTGCAAGAACCCTAGATTCAAGAGTCTATAGCTGTATAAGTCAAATAGAGAAATCAGAGCAGGGAGGGAGAGACAGAGAGAGAGAGCCGGTGGGGGCTCCGGCAAGCGGGAGCGAGGGCACAGTGCAGAGAGAGAGAGAGAGAGAGAGAGCTCCGGCGCAGGCAAGCTCCGGCTATGGCGTGGGCGCGGGCGGGCACAGTGCAGAGCGAGAGGGAGAGGGACAGTGGGAGAGAGAGAGAGAGAAATAGAGAGAGAGGGAGAGGGAGGAAGAGAGAGAGAACCGGTGGAGGCTCCGGCGCAGGCGGACTCCGGCGGTGGACGGCTGGTGCGGCGGGATGCAGAGATTGGGCGCGCGAGGGCAGAGCGCGGGAGAGGAAATAAAGAGTGGGAAGGGAAAAAAAAACCAAAAGAGAAGGTGGGTTCCGTGGGGTTAAAAGGGAATGGCCCTTTTGCGACCGCACACGGACGGTCGCCCGCTTACTGCTGAGCCAATAACGAAATCTCTAGTAGTGCAGGCAGGTCAGACACTGACCTGGTCCTGCGCCCGGCTTAGAATTTACGTTCCGGTCAGAACTTTGATCAGACCCGGCCTGGCCCACCAGATGGAGATGAAAAAGGAGGGGCCATTAACGTTCTATTACCAAGACGAAAAACACCCTGAATGCAAACTTCTCTCATCAATATAATTTGTTCAAAACTTCTGGAAAGAGCAATTTCAAATTAATGAATGTTTGCATTTCATTCACATGAGTAGCATTTTCCGAAAGATCTCAAATAGCTTCCAGAGTGATTTTCCAAATTAATGAATGTTTGCTACAGTGTGTATAGAGGCATTTTTTTTTTTCACAAAACATTTGAAAAGCAGAGGTAAAGCAGCCCTAGAAAATGGTCTCACAGAAATATAAACCGATAGATTAAGGATTTACATGGGTAGTTGTAATTTTTTATGGGGCGACCCCATACCCTCAAATCAGGTAACTCGAACCACAAATTGCTTATTTTACATTTACATTTTAATAATTACTTATTTTACATTTACTATTAATTATAATAATTATAATAATTCATATATATTTAATTACTTTTAAATATTATATTAATAACGAAATAATTTTTCAATGAATAATTTTTAGTATGCTATTTGTCATCTACGTATACAAAAATCATATCATATTACTAACACTTAAAAAAAATCTATATAAATCAATTTACAAAACTTTCTAATCATAAATAAAATCCAAATTATTTCTACTAACAATACTACACATACTACATATATCTCAAAAAGATATTAACATTTTCATTAATTCATATTTTCAAAAAATAAACAACATAGTTTAACAATCTCATATCACATCCATATAAAAAAAGCCTAGACATAAAATCATATTTTAAAAAAATAACAAATTTTTTTATACATTATCTATGTAAATTATCAAACTACATTCAGATAATAATAATTGTATAATCATATCCATTCTAAAATTTATAAAACAAAACATATTATTAAACTAATTATCAGATAAATAATAAAAAAAAACTACATACCGTTTATATGATATTGCAAGAACTGGTATGAGTGGGGAATGGCAGCAGCAGAGGACGCCGGCAGCAGTAGTGGTCGCCGGGATTGAGTCATTACAGACAAACATTTAACAAAAAAAAGAGAAAAATTATTTGAAGAAAGAAAAAAATCAAAACCGATAATATAAATATTTCATACCTTATAAAGAGGGGAAGAAGGCTGCTAAGATGTGAAAACGTTAGAGAGATGGGGGGAAGACAGAACATATGCACAGAGAAGAGGGCGAAAACGCGTTGCAGAGAGTGGCGAGGGTGCAGAGAGTGGGGAGGGGAGAAGGAGAAGGGGAAGGGAGAAGGGAGAGCGTTGGGATGATATAATAAACTTGCCGACGCCATATGGCGTCGGTAAGTCTCTTCCCAATAAGCTTGCCGACGCCATATGGCGTCGGTAAATTTCCTCCCACAAAACCCTGCAGAAAAGCTGTGGAAGTTGTTGAATTCACAAACTTCCCGACGCTTATGGCGTTGGGAAGTTCTTGTGTCAAACTTACCGACGCTCTTGGTGTCGGGAAGTTTTTTTTGTCAAACGCGGGAACCAAAATTCCAGCGGGGATGGGGTTGGCGCGTGGAAGTTCCCGACGCCATGAGCGTCGGGAAATTAAACATCATAGCTTACCGACGCCATTAACGTCGGGAAGTTCTAAACTTAATCCTGGCACCTGTACAACACATTTACCGACGCTATCTTTTTGTGATAGCGTCAGTAAAATTATAAATTACCGACGTTTTTATTACGTCGGTAAGTTCTCCGTAGTCTATCATAACTTTTCTTGTAGTGGCGGAAGGATGGCGAAGGAAACATGTGGCGACCCCTGATTAGTCAAAATAGGGATCCGTTTCCGTATCCCTTGATATCTTGGGACAAAGGGTAAGACCATCAAAGAATTAAATAACAGAACCAAGTGACATTGGTGCCTTGGGTGACATTTTTTGGTCTTTGATTTCCTAATAACTTTATTTTTCATCATTTAGTGTAGACATTTTTATACAAGAAAAAATATATTTTAAAAATATTTTATTACTACTTTACGGACGCTAGACAAACATAGGATTCATGACATGTTGGCTCCGTAATTATCTTACATCCATTAGCTTCTTGTGCGTTTGAACTCTGCTTTCCTCATTTTTTGTTGAAAGTTAGAACTGAAAATTTGTTGCGGAGAGTCCTGCTGCAGGAAACTTCCGCGAAAGATATCCTGCACAACTGTTTCTCTAATGAAACGATCATGTCAATGTGGGCCGGCCAAATCAATGTCTGTCTCTTTCTTAGATGCAACAATGAAACTGATGAGGATGTCCACGTCGATTAAATCGATGTACATCTCTTTCTGCAATGGATCCATCAGTGCCAACCTTTCACTTTCCTCTCCATTACCCGTTCATTTCAAGGCACCCCCAGATCCCACCATACAATCGTCTCACCTCCTCTTTCTCTCTTTCTTTCTTTCTCTGCAATAAAAGACATGATCTTCTTCTTGTAGGCCACATTCATCTCCTTCGCACCGCTTCATTTCAAAGAAACTAAGTCATGTCCATGAATGGTAGGCATCTTACTGCTTCTTGATCATGTTCTTAAGTTTGTAGCATTTTATTATAGTTTGTGGGTCTGTCTGTTGCTTTGATGTTTCTTTTCATGATAGGTAATTCTTATCCCAACCCCAAAATCTCAATCCTCCCCTTGTGAAAGATGCGGCCCTCAACTTACTCGACTCATGGTCAAAGATGACACTATCTTTTCTTCATATAGTTAGATATCTAAAATGAAATTTCGAAGATCCCATCACATTAAAAGGATTTCCTTTTAGACTCCCTTCACTACAAGCTGCAATCTACCGCCAATGCTCATTGCATTGTGTTATAAATAAGATGCTATTGAATTTACTTAACCAACCATTAAATTTTGTTAACTAACCATTTCTTTGAATACAATGTTAGTAGAGGCTGCATAAATACTCCTCCTTGAGTGGAATCCATTTACTAAAACTCTCCCTCGGTTCGAGCTTTTTCAGCACACTTTTGGCAACACTTATTTTTAGTGCTAAGTAGTACTAGTAGGAACAATTTTGCACTAAAATAAATGTATGTTACCAAAAGTGCCTCTACCAGACTTTAGTTGAGGAGGGAGTATTGAGAAGTCAGCTCCACCTAGAGAGAGTATTGAAAAGTAATTGTATTAGCTCTATTAACTCCTCGAGGTTTTGATAAGAATGGGTAGGTAAGAAAACTTGATAGAAACAATTCATATGTTTATTTTGGAAGCTACAGGTGGGAGGGAAGAGTGAGTCTATGTTTTCAACATTGAAATTCCAACAGTTCCAGCTATATTCTTTCCTTAGATTAATGAGAATAGTTGATTACATAAATTCCCACTGGTAATTTGGGTTCAAAGCAAGCCTTGTTTTGTTCTTTCTTCAATTTGATTTACTTGATCTCTATATGCAATTTAAGTTAATATTTTGTGATTTCAAGCCTCTAAACGCTGTTGGCAGAGAGCAGCACTCTTCCATCCATCGGCATTGATCTCGGGACCACAAATTCATGCGTTGGGGTTTGGCAAGACAAATGGGTCAAGATCATTCCAAACGAGCGGGGAAATACGACAACTCCTTCATGTGTTGCTTTCACGGACAAACAGTGTTATGTAGGAGAAGCTGCAGAGCAACAAGCCACCACAAATCCCAGCAACACAATCTTGGGTTAGTTTCCTTCCTTTGTCAATTTATTTATGTAGTGAGAGGATTTTGAACCTTTCTATATTCAAACTTTCATGGGAAATCCAAATCCTCTATAGATGAAAATTAATTTATTTTTTTCTTTTTCTACTAGAAAAATGTGCTGCATCGGACAAAAGCATAGTGGGCCGCATGAAAAATTAGAATGATTTTACTACTCCATCATGAAATCCTCTCCCCGAAACAAATTGATTGTTACGACTATACTTTAATGAAGAGTAGACTGAGAGATTCCCATTCCGCTACCACTTATCTCAAAATTAATAGGTGATGAAAAATGGTACAACAATAGTTTTATGGTAGGAATGCATTCTAACATCACCTCACCATGGATGCATACGAGGGTTATACCAGAGACCTAATAGCAAGAGAAAATTTAACTACATAAACTAATGAAAATTATGCGTATGTGAATAAACACTTTATAATATAAGCTTTCAAATTGGACGGTTATTATCGGTTGGGCAAATACCCAATGTGTATTAGTATCTCTTTAAATTCACTATAGGGCATTGAAAAGATGAATGCAGCTGGACTAATCTAATGGCGGTGAGCAACTGATTGTATTTTGCTTTTACTTTTCTCACCTATCTTAGGGAAAAAAAAAAAAAAAACATTCTCCTTTGGTAGTTGACATCATCCATTATAATGATGACCCTCATAATGCAGTCATTTCAAGTGGACACCCGGACATTTAAAGGTACTATCTATTGATTTTTTTTCTTGATTTTTTTTTTAAATACCCAGACGACCCTTCATTTAAAGCCATGACATAGTTATGATCACTACTACATGTAGCCGATCGTCATGGGGGATGTTGGTTGAAAATGCCAGTATAGAAAATGAGAAGAATACAGAGGAAGTGAATGGTGATTTTATTTCCATAAAGAGTCATTTGAATATTGTAAAAAAAATTAAGGAAAAAAGTTGTTGAAAATTAGCTTTCAGTGGACTGATGTCCTTGATTGAAAACTTCTTGAAGAACTTAGGGATTAATTTGAAAATTTTTGAAACTTGTGTCCTTTTCTCAAATAAGGGAGAAACTCAAGGACTTATTTGAAAATTTCCCATTTCAATATATAAATCCAAAACTCTCAAATAGGATACATAGAGAAGACAGGACAAACTCCCACATAATCCTAGAATGAACTATGTTCATTCATAATTTGCACTCACACCAAGAAGTGCAGTGCAGGAGGTTCAAAATTGTGTCGGTGGTGCCTCTTCCATGGCATTATTGGATTGCTGTTTTCCTTTGAAAAGAAAACAGTGGGGTGGTCCATGAGGATATTGTGGCCTAAGCCTATATAAAATGGTTGCAAAAGAGTTGACCGATATGTGAATGTGGTGAAAACCTCAATCACTACTGGTTTTGTATAGTTGCAGTGATGGTGTTTTGATTTCCATGTTCCTTCAATTCTGTGACCATCCTAATTTTCATTTGTATCATTGTTTTCAGATGTGAAGCGATTAATACAAAAGCAATTCAACAGCGCCAAGGTTCAAAATGATATCAAGCTCTTGCCCTTGGAGGTAGTTTCAGGCCCAGATGACACCCCCATCATCTCTGTCCAACATCAAGGCCAAATGCAGCAGCATTCCGCTTCTGAAATCTCCTCTATGATCCTCCACAAGCTATACAAAATTGCAGAGAACTTCCTCGATTGCCCTATTAAGAATGCAGTCATCTCTGTTCCCGCTTGCTTCAACGACTCTCAAAGGCTAGCTATTGTGAGAGCTGGCTACAATGCTGGCCTCAATGTCATGCGTATCATCAATGAACCAACAGCTGCAGCAATTGCATATGGCTTTAATAACATAAATGATTGTGATGGTGAGAAGATCGTCCTCATCTTCGACCTTGGTGGCGGCACTTTGGACGTTTCTATCCTCATCATAGAGAGAGGGAAGTATGAGGTCAAGGCTACAGTGGGAGATTCCCATCTGGGCGGAGTGGACTTCGACAACCAATTGATGAGACACTGCATTGAGGAGTTAAAGAGAGAGCATAGCGGAAAGGACCTCAATTTGAATTCAAGGGCTCTTGGAAAGCTTAGGAACGCATGCAAAGAGGCAAAGATTATCCTCTCATCTACACCCGAAGCTGATATAGATATAGATTCTTTACTCCCTGGCATCCACTTCCAGTCTTGCATCACCCGTGCCAAATTCGAAGAGCTGAACAAGGATCTATTTGAGAGGTGCATTGACATGGTGGATAAGTGTTTGGTAGATGCTAAAATGTATAGGTCCTCCATCCATGACATCGTCCTAATTGGAGGGTCTACCAGGATCCCCAAGGTCAAACAGATGCTACAAGAGTATTTTGACGGGAAGGAGCTCAGCATGCGCATCAACTCTGATGAAGCTGTGGCTTGTGGTGCTGCCATCCAAGCTGCCATCTTGAGCAACATGAGTGACAAAGTGCCAAATTTCGTTATCCATGACATCACAACTCACTCACTTGGCATAGACATTGCCAAACAAGTCTCCATGATTCCAAGGAACTCCGCAATTCCAATCACAAAGAAGATGATCCTGACTGCGGACCAAATAAAATTTCCGATCAAAGTTTATGAGGGTGAGATGACGAGAATCCAAGACAACCACCTGTTGGTAGAATTTCCCATCCAGCCTGATGACCCCTATGGTATTATTGTTGGTATTGATGTGTGCTTCAACGTTAATGAAAATGCTATCTTTACCATCTCTGTTGAGGACAAGAGACAAATAAACAGGACCGAAATCACCAGCGACTCCATGTCCACAACGAGTAGAGAACAAGTTGAAAAGATGGCCGAGCATACTGAGAAGCTAAAACTAGAGGAAGACAAGTACAAGCAGAACCCGGAGGCAAAGAACTCGCGCATGACTTTAGGTGACTATTTGGGCAAGACCATCAACAAAGAGGTGTGGAAACTAGCAACGGTAGGCAACAAGAAGGTGAAGCATGCAATCGTAAAGACCCGACAGCGGATAGAGAAAAATCGACGGGCGTTGTCAGAGAAGAGCTCGCTGGTGGGCAGTACAGAGGTGATGTGAACTGCTTAGAGCAACTCCCCTTGGAGTGGCTATTTTTGGGTGTCAAATATCATTTTGCAACTTTTAACAGCTCCAATAGTAGGTGTCAAAATGGGGTGCCATTTTAATATTTTTTTATTTTTTTATTAAAAAATAGAATTAAACTTAAGGGTTATATTTTAATAAATATAGTTTTCATAACGATCGTCATTTAACGAATATATTTTGATAGTAAAAATTTAAATTTTCAAATTTCAAATTTCAAAATTCAACCGTTGAAATTCAAATTTGAAAATTTAACCGCCAAAATAAAAATTCAAAAAAGTAGAATTCATCTATAAATATGATCATTTTTCTCATGTTTTCATCCATCTATATTACATTCTCTCTATAAATTCAATATCTTCTTTCTCTTTGACTATTTATCCTTTTATATTTTCATTCATCAATATGAATCGTTATCCTAATATTTTAGGAGAGATCCTCAATATTGAAGAAGAAGATAATGATGACTTGGATATGTTGTATGCTGCAACCAGAAGGTCAGAAGGGTCTAGTCAGGGACGGATAAGAAGGCATCGTGGTTCCGTTCCAGGCCACAAAATAGTTAATCGTGGTAGAGTTGAAGGTCACGAAAGACTCTACCGTGACTATTTTGCTACCCCTTGTGTATATGAAGTTTTTTTTCCGAAGGAGGTTCCGAATGAGTCGTCCTCTTTTGCTCCGAATTGTAAATGAGGTTGAACAACACGATCCATACTTCATCCAAACAACAAATGCCGTTGGAGTTCTCGGTTTGTCTTCGAGCATTTGTGGGAACAACATGGCGACTAATAATTTCAAGTTGTATTTTTAATTTCAATTTCAATTTCAAGTTGTATTTTCAATACATAGTTTTTCATAAATAATAGCAACATAATAAATACTGACTAAAAATTAAAAATTAATAGCAACATAATAAATAAAGACTACAAATTATAAATTAATAGCAACATAATAAATAAAGACTACAAATTATAAAATAATAGCAACATAAATTAAAACGACTAAAAATTAAAACCTCGCTTCTTCATAATCTCTATCTTCAGGTTATTCCAATATGTTGCAGAAATTAGGTCCATGCCAGTAATGTCGGTTTTCATGATTTTCATTTCATTCTGCATTTCATTCTGCCTTTCAATTTCTTGCACCTACCTCTCGCAATTTCTAATTGTTTACGATGTTGCTCCAATGTTATCTCCTGTTGAGCATAAATTTTGTCGTGTCGCTTAACTTTTTGTCGTTCCACTTCCATTCTTTCATTTTAGTGGTGAAGATCTAGTGATGCTTCAACGTCGGTTTGCTTCTCTTTGTTTTTAAGTTGTTTTTTCGAAGCCTTTCTGCCCAATGACCTATCGAGGTTGGGAGTGGACGAGGGTTCAGTGTCATCCCTTAAATATGGAGTTAAATAGCAAGATTCAATATGAGTTGATTTAGCAAGACTACCAGTTGAATGGGTTTTTGCTCTCTTATTACTAGTGAGATTATCAGTCCATTTCCGCTCATCTTTCAATATATTCCAACAATGCTCGTATTGAAATGGTCTTCCAATGATCTTAGCAAACATTTCTTTTGCGTCATCAACCTAAAAAACATATGAAATTAGTCAGTCAATAGTTCAAATATCAAATCATAATAGTTTCTAAATTAAAAGCTTAATCATTACATTATTTTGCTCAGTGTGTCCACTTTGTCGCAGTCTTTCAATTTGACTATAAAAACCGACAAATTTGCCGCATTTTGCATTTATATCAGTCCAACGACTTTTAATAGAAGATTGCAAACGCTTTTCTTGATTGCCTCCATGAAGTTCTAAGTATTTCAATATTCTTTGCCAGAAAGCACCACGTTGTTGTTCATTCCCAGTAATTGCATCTTTACTCATGTTAAGCCACGCTCACAAAATTAATTTATCTTCTTCTAGAGAGAAGTTCTTTGTCCTTTGTGATTTTTTTACTCTTGGAGCGGCTTCATTTTGTACTGACGCCAATACTGTGGGATTGATCTGCATAGCATCATCATATAAATCGGTGTCGTTCATAAGCAAATCAGTGAAAGAACCATCAAATTGCGAATCATCTACAAAAAAAAAAAAAAGAATTATAATCAATTTAAAGAATGAGCATAAAATAATCAATTAAAAAATAAATAAAATTACCCTCAATTAAAACAAATAAATCTACCATAAATTATAAACAATTTATAAATTATAAATTATATTACAAATTATAAATTAAAACAAGAACAGGGGTGGCAGATGTAATTATAAATTGCAACTCCTCCCCCTTCCCTTAAATAAAACTCTTCCTACCCTTCCCCTTCCCCAGATCGTATGGTTCCCCTTCATCCCCCTCCCCTGCGCCTTCAACGACAACGGTTTCAAGTAGCAGTACAACAACGATTTCAGGGAGCAGTACACCAACGGCAAGGGTTCAGGGAAGCTAGGGTTTCAGGCAAGCCTAGGGTTCAGGCAAACAATGGTTTTAGGCAGGCAAGGGTTTCAGGCAAGCAAGGGATCAGGGAAGCGATTTTCTGGTGTTGTAGAAACCCACGCTAATCCTCTGCAGAAATTTGGATATGAAGGGAAGTGGTCAAACTCGAATTTTGCTCCTAGAAAAAAAAAAGCAATTAAAAAAATATATCCTTTTCTGCAGTATTGGTGCTACACCTAACAGATATGTAACATACCAGAAAGGGGCCTTCCACTTCCGCGGAAAGCAGTTGCACAAAGGTGTCCTATGGGGGCATAGAATTCCTGGTCAGAATTATATTAAATTAAAGTCAAGTATTTTCAATCCAAATTGGACCATTTAATAATTTTGACCGTAAGTTATTCTTCTCTCCTCAATTATCTCTCCTAACTACCCACTTCTTATCTCATGCAAAACCCATTTTTATCTCATATAACTACTAGTGTCTGTTCCCCACTTTTCCTCTTTTGCTTTCTATAAAATTAATTTTTGTCCAAATCTTCCATTTCATTTTTGCATTTTTTTCATTTTTTTTCTACCTCACTTCTCGTATTCCCTTTCTACTCAACTTACTATCAATTGTGAAAATAAGTACTGTCATATATTTTCTTCTTTTGTTTTTTTTTTTGTAAAAATTTACTATTGTGCATTTTATTTGGACCGCCTTTTAAGTCCATATTCACTTTTTTGGATTTTAGAAATTCTGAAATTCTATAATATCCAACTCTAATAAGGCAATGACGAGGTCCAAAGTATACATATGATGTGATGTGCGTTTTTTTTTTACAAGATATTCAAGTAATCCTCAATATTTATTATTAGGGGTCAAAATTCGTCCAATTTCCAAGTCGTTGCCAGGCATTGCCCGTTGACCGCGTTAATCGTGCCGGCCCGGCCAACAGCACTTGGCCTAGGCACAGTCATGCTAGGTCAAGGTGCCTGGGCCTCCGCACGAAACTTATATAAAATGTTAATTTTTATATAAGTAATATGTAAAGCTTACAATAATTAAGATATAATATAAATAAAACTTAATGTTTATGAATTTATTCTAATAGTTTCAACTTTATTTCATGTTGAGAGTCCTAAAAGTGCATAAAATCTCTTTCAATTTATATAAATAAAAATAAAAAAATTAGGAAAGGCATGCGGACCAATCCATGGGTGGCACGACCTAGCCCACCTGGCGCACAGCTCTGCACATAAGCCGTGTCATGGGCCATGCTGGCCAACCCCTGCTAACTTGGACACAGCATAAATTCACAGGCCAGCACAGCACGACCCGGGCACGTTTGGGCCGGCCTCAAAGCGGGTCGTGTCGTGCAGGTTTCACCCCTATTTATTATCAACTGAATAAATCCCCGTCATATGCTTAATTCCCTATGCCTAGAAAAGGAAGAGGGTTGGCATCAAACACGCTGCCTCCAAAGGATAAACTAGCACTTGGCCTGAGACGTGAGTAACAAAGAAGTTTTCCTACCATAAATTCTTAGGGCTGAATACTAGAGGCACTTGACTTTTGGTCATCATAATTGACAATATATTTTCCAATTTAGAGGTGGTAAAAGGGTAGGGCCAGGCTAAACAGGTCGGACCCATTTATTAAACGGGATAGACACTATAACCGGTGTTTGACCCATTTATTAAATGAGTCAGAAGTGGGACAACTCGTCCCGACCCCACTTTAACTTGCCTAATCATTGTGGGTTACTGTACGGGTCGGGTTGAACAGTATAACCCGCATCCATCTAGTGGATCAATTGACCCATCCATGATTCCCTACCTAACCCAAACTAACTTGTAAGCCTAATTTGAGTCCAATTTCACTTCGACAACCATTTGAGGTGCAGTATGTAGCTTACCATCAGTAAGAAAGTGAGGCCAAGGTCAATTAACCTTTTTATTTCCCATATATTGAACAAATTCGTGAATGTTTTGACGAAGCCCAACTTCATTTCAAAGCATGATACTGGTTACTTAGTTTTCCATTCATAAAAGGTGGTGTCCATTTGGCCAAGGTCCATTCGCTATTTTCTAGCCCATTGATTGAAACAAATCAATTCAATTTTAGCTCTTTTCTTGTTTATGTCTTCCTATTATATTTTCTTAATATATATACAAACTATATCCTAAAAAGAAGAGCATACAAAAATGTTCTTGAGTAAGCTAACAAAGAGCATACTTGAGAGGAATAAAAAAAAAGAGAAAAATAATTATTTAAACCTTGAGCATAATATATTATTTTTAAATAACGACTATAGAAATAGAATAGCAGAACTAATAAAAATAAAATAAAGTGTTCATTAAAAAAATATATCAAAATAACAAGATACAATAAAATTGAGTGATAAGTTTTAGATAGATAGTGGAGGCTGCAATATAAAGTGGATATCATTTGGATATTTGCCTCTTTGGGATTTGGACTAATAAATAAGACCTAATGGAAAGTTTATCGGTTTAAGCGGGTTAGGTGGGTCAACCCTAACCCGACTTGTTTTACCAAGGGAAAGAAGGAATCTTTGGCCAGCGATTGGCTTGCATATTCTGTGGGTCAGGTTGCAGGTGGGATCTGGATGGGTTGGCGGGCCACATCTGTTTTCCTTGCATTCCGAGTCCGGGATTTTGACTCGGTCGACGACTTGGCCAAGTCGCGAGCCAAGTGAACGAGTTTTGCAAACCCGCTTTCATCTGAGTTGGTATCATCACAGTGCTTGGAGCGGGGGATCTTCGCATCATAACATCCCATTCTTTCTTCAGGCAATTCACATGTTCTCCGAATTGGTCACCAAATTCATCTCCGATGGCCTGTGGATTATTTTCTAGCCACCTCATGGTCTTTCCGATTGCAGCCACAATCTTCTTTTTGTGTGAATCTTTATACATTTTGATGCTCTTCTTCAACTGGATGAGGAAACTATCCAGCTCAATCTTTGCTTCCAGCCTCTGCTTGTACTCGCCTTCCTTCCCTTTTAGTTCCTCTTCATCCGCGGCCATCTTTTTAATATCCTTTTCTACTCAGCATCTGCATGAAGTCTCTGGTGATGTCCTTTATCCTTTTTCTCCTCTGTCCAGCCACCTTGTCCTCAACGGAGATGGTGAAGATACCACTTTGATCAACATTGAAGTAGCCAGCATATAGGGGACGAAAGAAATGGCATTATTCATCGATGACAGATATTGTCCCAAAAGGTTGTTGTCTCGGATTCTTGTACTCTCACCCTCATACATGTAAATGTGACAAGCCCTTCCCAAAATAAAGCACTGAAACTGAGTGCTCTGCAGAACCTGTTGTATACCCAACAAGAAACAAGGAAGCACAAATAACTATACTCTACAACTGTTAGATTGAGAGTAAACAAACTGTGATGGAGATCAAGTTAGGAAAATCCGAACTCAACTGATGTATCTCATTAAGATTCTACAGCAGTTTAAATACAGAGAGATAACTACCCACTTCCTAACAAATAGCAACAACTCACCCACCAAGAGTTTGACCCAGTAAAAGATAACCCATTACACTAACCACTTAGTGTAAGACACGTACATAACAAACGAAACTTATAACGAGGAACTCAATAACAGAACTGACTGAACCCAATAGAAAAATCTACCCAACAGATATGACCCATTATGTAGAACCCATTTCTGCATTATTTCAACACTCCCCCATTATGCAAAAATCTACAACTCCCAACATATTTATGAACTGCTCAGATTTAACTGAAGGTAATGGTTTTGTAAAAATGTCAGCTAGCTGTTCATTAGTGTTGCAATATACAATCTTGATGCTTCCATTCGCCACCAACTCGCGGATGAAATGATATCGCAACTCAATGTGCCTTGTACGATTGTGATTAACTGGATTCTTGGTCATTGCAATTGCAGACATGTTGTCACAGTAGATTACAGTGCCTTCCTTCTGATCTTGCTTCATGTCTGCCAAAATTCTTCTCAGCCAGATTGTTTGACAAGCAGCTGAAGTGACTGCTATGTACTCAGCTTCAGATGATGAAAGAGCTACAGTAGATTGCTTCTTTGAGCTCCATGAAATTGCACCAGAACCTAGGTTGAAGACGTACCCAGTAGTGCTCTTGCGATCGTCAAGTGAACCTGCCCAATCACTATCAGAAAAAACACATAAATTAAGACTGTCAGTCTTATAAAAAATACCATAGGAGTTTGTCCCCTTCAAGTATCTCAACACCCTTTTGGCTGCAGCAAAATGAATCCTACTTGGGCTTTGCATGAACCTTGACAATAGACTTGTTGCTTGGATAATGTCAGGTCGGGTGTTTGTGAGATATAGCAAGCTTCCAACTAAACTTCGATACACCTGAGCATCAATCTTATCTGCCCCATCATCTACACAAAATCTTTCATTAGTGTTCATGGGTGTCCTCATTGGGTTGCAATCCTTCATCTTAAACTTTTCAAGAAGATCATGCACATATTTTTCTTGTGAAAGAAATATGCCATGATCACATTTTTCACTTCCAAACCAAGAAACAAATTCATCCTTCCAAGATCAGTCATCTCAAATTCATCAATCATAATTTTTCTGAATTCCTCCATCAATGCAACACAACTACTAGTGTAAATCAAGTCATCAACATAGAGGCATACAATAAGTACCTCATTTTCTCCTCTTGACATGACATACAGAGTTGGCTCACTTTCACTTCTTTGAAACCCATGGTTAGTGAAATGACTATCAATCCTCTCATACCAGGCCCTTGGCGCCTGTCTTAGGCCATAGAGAGCTTATTTTAGTCGGTAGACTTTGTGTTCTTCACCAGCAACTTCATATCCCAGTGGTTGCTGCACATACACTTCCTCATCCAAAACACCATTTAAAAAGGCCGATTTTACATCAAATTGATAAACAATTCATTTATGATGGGCAGCAAAGGCCAAAACAGTTCTAATAGTATCAAATCTAGACACAGGAGCATAGGTTTCAATGAAATCGATACCTTCTTGCTGCATGTAGCCCTTTGCTACTAACCGTGCCTTGAACTTTTGAACCGAGCCATCTGGCTTGAACTTTGTTTTGTAGATCCATTTCAGTCCCACAACCTCTTTGCCATCAGATAGATCAATGAGCTCCCATGTATCATTTTTCTCCAATGCCATTATTTCTTCATCCATAGCAACACACCACTCCTCATGTTGTACAGCTTCAACAAACTGACTTGGGTCCTCAGCTTGAGTGAAATGGCAGGTTTCATATATTTCTTGTAGAGACCTCAACTTCCTAGGTGGAAATGGAGATGAAGAGGAAGATGAAGATGAATTTGAAGATAATACAGGGGAGGATGCAACAAGAGTTTCACCTTCACCCGTTGGAATTTCATCTTCAAGAATTTGAACTTGACTGGGTTGCTCAGCTTTCCATTGCCAACTACCATGTTCATCAAACTTCACATCACGACTAACAATGAGAGTTTTTGTGAAAGGATCATAAAATCGGTAACCTTTTGTTTCAACAATACACCTTAATGGTATAATCCATTTGGTGCTCAGTAGGAACGAACACCGCCTCCACTATGGTTGGAATTGCAGTGTTCCTTGGAATCATCAGGACTTTTTTGGAAGTTTCTATACCAAGTGAGTGAGTTGTAATGTCATTTACTATAAGATCCGACACATTGTTGTTGATGCCGCTCAAGATTCGGAGTAGGTAACCCGGCCTAACCATTGCAACAAGCGGAATAATTTTGCCCCATCTATAAGCAGGTGGAGATAGATATCCTGTATATATGCCACATCCACAAAAAATAATGCATTTCCACAATTTATTCGATTACATGACTGCATCAAGATGCAACATGCTTTGGATGCGAAACTCCAAGACAGTCATTTCAAATAAGCATCATTGGATCTCAGATCAAATTACACAGCTTACGATCAGGATGCATACGAGTATGAAAAACCACTTAACTTGCCTTAACACAGGCAGATGTCACACTTATACGATCTCAGATGAATATCAATAACTAGTGATTAAACTAATAGTTAACCCTAATCTTGATTAAAACAATCAAACCACAAGAGAGAGAAAGATACAGGATTTTTACGTGGAAAACCTTACTCGGGAAAAAACCATGGGCCTTATCATCTCGGCCAACAGACAACCAAGTACTATAAATTGAAAGTTACAAGAAAACTCACAACCCTTTCCCAGTTGCTGACTCAACCTAAAGACTGCAGAGTACTTCCCGACTACTCCCCGTGCACCATCACCGCGCTTGAACAACGGAGTCTTCAAGAGAAGTGGTGGAATCAAACCAAGACTTGAATCATCGGCATAGCATCCATATTGACAGCCTTGGGGCAGAACAATGGATCTCTCAAACTCTCACACTCATAGATTTCTTCTAATTCAGAGTTGTATGGAGAGGAGAGATGAATAGCCTACTTATAGGAATTATTTCGTGCAACCAAATCTTCTTCAAACAGGTAACACCCTTCATAGAAATTAGAAAGAGTAGTCATTCTTTATTTAGAATTCCCAGGTTCGCTCAAGCGGTCACAGGGTTCGCTCGAGCGACCCGCTCTCTGAAAACAGACAGACAGCGGACTAGCTCGTTGGTCGAGCGAATATTAAAATGCGTTCGAGCGAACAACTCTCTGTGAGAGGTTCGCTGGAGCGGTCGTCGTGCGAACATAAAACCTTCATTCCAGAACCTTGATCATTCGAGCGCACGATTTGAGAGGTCGAGCGATTGATCTTCTGTTTCGTCCGCTCGAGCGGTTGTAAGTTCGCTCAAGCGACCAGTTCAAATCTGACCTCTGTAGAACACTTTATTTTTAGAACTCTTGCAGTCCTTTCCTAGACTCAATACAAGATTATAAGGGAACCTAGTTTTGTCCAAACTCCTATGAATTAGCCAACTAAAACCTTATAATTTCCCCCTTTGGCAATTCATGGACAAAACCCCTATTACATGAAAATTCTACCCAACTAAAAGCAAGACCAACACTAAAAGGCACTTTAGCTTTTCTTATGAATGAAGTACCCGCAATGACTTTCACAACAAGATCAAATGAAAGGAATCATAGAAAATGAACACACACCCACCACTCCCCCTTTTTGTTCATAAATTGGCAATGAGAACAAGCAAAAGAGAGTGGGAATAAAATAACATAGAGAACAATCATCAGTAAATCTAATAAGTGCATAATAAACAATATCCCTAACATAAAGTGAAAGCCATAGTTCAGAAGGACCTAAGTAGCAGAATGAAAGAGTAAAAGTTCCAAGCAACTAACAAGTAAGTACCAAAATAACCAAGGTAGCAAATAACCAGATAGCAAAAGAAACAATAAAGTATTAGAGATGTAATTCAATGATGGCCTGGTCCCATCCTATCCAATAACTCCACAAGGGCTGCATGCACTTGAGTGAAGCCTAGATCAACCTTAGAAGATAAATTCTCCACCTGATGAGCAAGTTGATCAAATCGAGCATGTAACCCTTGTTGCTGCCCCTGACCTTGTTGCTCCCCCTGACCTTGTGCGTCAGCTTCTTGATGTTCTCCTTGATTGTCTTCAACAGCTCTTTGTGCAGGAGGAACATGTGCAGAAGATTGAGCAATTGTACAGGCATTGATGGGATTCTTCACCTTCACAAATGGTTCATTTTGATGAACTTGTATTTCCTTGAAGGCTAGAAACTCTGTGATAAACACTCCAAACGGTAAGAGTGAATTTCTTTTCGCAGTTAAGGTGCGCACCAGGACATGAAGATACACTAGAGGAATATTGACGCGCTTGCCAGTGCCAATGCAATAGAGAAGGTAGCCATTCTTTTGAGCCACATCTAAAGTATGACCACGGGGTTCGAGGTTGTGGCACACAAATCGGTTGAGGAACCGATATTCAGCTGTCAGATTTCCATGAAGAATAATCCCCCCTGGCCAATGAGTAGGCACTCCACAAAGAGTAGTGGCTATATCATAATCTATAGGGGCTGGCAGCTCATCTGGAATAGGGTAATCAGCCTCCTCCTCCTCTGGAATGTTTATAAAATCAGCGATGTCAGCAACCGAAATAGTTATCCACTTGCCCCGCACAAATGTCTTGACGGAACCATTTTCCAAGACTTCTAAATTACAATAGAATTCGTGGACCAACTCCACATGTATCCTCTTAGCATCAAATTTCATCAACGGGTACCAATCCCGATTTGCTAGACTCCTACACACAGCCTTATTGTGAAATTCCTCTGTCACTTCCCTCTCCGATTCAATGTTACGATTGGCAAACTGTTCATAAAACTGAGTGGGTTTCCCTAGGCTAGGGAACCGGGTATGATCAAAAGAGGATGAAGAAGAAGCCTTAGCATGAGGTCTCTTTTTAGGAGCCATTTCTATCAGTGAAAAACATAGAGACCAATTAGGACATAGTCCCTGCACAAAAGATAAAGATGGGTATCCCCACCCAATCATCAACCATACACAGAGCTACTGCCACTATCATACACCATTGATCACAACCTGCAAAGAGAAATGGGGTATCTCCACCCATCACCAACCATACACAAACCAAGTTCTAATATCTCACACAACTGATCTCAACCTGCAAAAAAAAAAAACTTGGGATTTCCAGCCACATTTCAACAAAAGCAACAACACCCACCACTGATAAAAACTAACCATGGAGACACACATGTTATCCATAGTTTCCAGTTCCAACTAAGAGGTCCACAAAGCCCCAAACACTCCATCCATATATGCACCATATTAAACCATCACCACAGCCACAGCAGCCATGAAAAAAAAAATGCCATTCACAGTCTTCATCCACAACTAAATAGTCCACTAAGTTCCAAACACCCCAGCCATAAATCACACAAAAAAAATCTCCATGACAGACCTCCATCATATCCACAGATGTGGACAAACATTCTCCATTCACAACCAGTGTAATACATACAATTGCAGAGACACAGAATAAAGAAAAGTGCAATAGAAACAATGACTAGTAGGGCAAGTCCACAGAAGGCAGTCCATAGTGAAGAAAAAGAATGCATGGAATAGACAAAACCATGTATGATGGAAGATGCAAAAAGAATGAGAAGAAAAATGCTAGAAGGAAGGAAAAAAAAAACGAAATGAAAATGGAGTGAGAAGAAACAATCATAGAGTGAAGAAAACCAAAACCCTAACACAATCAAATGCAAAGATAGGGAAAAAAAACAGAAAAAGACGTCAAAGGAATGAGAAACAATGAAAAATAAACAAGTTTAAAGAAAAAATACCTTTACAAAAGTATGTAGTGCACGATATGGAAGAGGGGAGAAAAACCGAAAGGGAAAACCGCTAGTGCCTGCAGGGAGGAAGGGTGAAGAAATGAGGAAGAGAAGTTTGTGCGCGCTTTTAATACGTGGGTTCGCTCGAGCGGTCAGTCATGGTTGCTCGTACGAAATGCCAAGGGTTCCAACTCTTTGAATGCAGCGCGACAAAAATTCTTCAACGTCTCAATATAGGTCAAAACTGTCCATAAACAGTGGCAAGATGCGACTGTAGAAAATTTCACACGCCTAAGCACACAGTGATAAGGTGAACAGTGATGACAAAAAAAATGTGAGTTCTACTTCATGTAAATCTTCATAAGATGCACTAATTTCTAGCATAGGGAGCACACCAATCTATAAACAGTGGAGCATATGAGTTTCCCCTTTTCTTTTTTTTTTCGAAAACTCTGTAAAGTAAACTCTGCTACAAAAAAATTTTTTTTTTTTTGCTTTTTGTTTTTAACAACGGGGACGGACTAAACCATCATGGGTGACTTTCACTCTAACGATCATGGTAACCTTCTCCAAATGAAAATTACCAGACAAGTGGAAGCTTTCACACACAATCGTAGGTAGCCCTCTTCCTCCGGTTTAGCCGAAATGCAACATCTCTCAAAGCCTAAACAGAAAGTAGAAGTGAGAGAATAACTTCGTGCAAAAAAAATGTGATAGTGAAGTGTGCACTTAGAAGAGTAAAACAATTATGGTGTGTAGGGAATTAGAGAAATCCCTAACGATTTACGCAAAGATTCAAATCGTGCCGCATCCAAGGGTTTGGTGAAGATATCCGCAAGTTGAGCGTCGGTGGAGATGTGATGAAGTGAATTGTTCCTTCCTCTACCAAATCACGTATAAAATGATGCCTAATATCTATATGCTTGGTGCGTGAGTGTTGGACTGGATTCTTGGAAATGTCGATTGCACTTTGATTGTCACAGAAAACAGTCATAGTTTCTTGCTCAATTCCATAATCTTGTAGCATTTGTTTCATCCATAGAAGTTGTGGGCAACAACTCCCAGCAGCAATATATTCAGCCTCAGCAGTCGACAAAGTGGTCGAAGTCTGCTTTTTACTATGCCAGGCCGCAAGATTATTTCCAACAAAGAAGCATCCTCCTGAAGTACTTTTTCGATCATCAACGCATCCAGCCCAATCAGCATCCGAAAACCCAACCACAGTCGTGTTGGTATCTTTCGACATCCAAATCCCAAATTCAGTAGTGCCACAGATGTATTTCAAAATACGTTTCACAGCAAGAACATGTGAGAGTTTCGGTTTGGATTGAAATCGTGCACAAACTCCAACACTATAAGCAATATCCGAACGACTCGCAGTGAGATAAAGAAGACTGCCTATCATGCTTTTATAGGCTTTCTCATCAAAGTCATGTCCACTTACATCAAGACTGATTTTCGTGGTAGTACTCATTGGTGTCCTTGCATGCTTCGAAGATTGCATGCCAAATTTCTTTAGTAACTCTTTGGCATATTTTGGTTGAGAAATAAAAATACCAAACGGAGTTTGTTTAATTTGAAGTCCCAAAAAGAAAGACAGTTCTCCCACCATGCTCATTTCGAATTCACTCGCCATCTTTCCAGCAAATTTTTCAGCCATCAACTCAGAGGTAGATCCAAAGATGATGTCATCGACATAGACTTGTGCAATGACAATTTGACCCTTGTCATGTCTGATGAACAATGTTTTATCAACGCTACTCCTAGAAAATCCATCCTCAAGGAGAAACACTGTGAGTCTCTCATACCATACTCTAGGTGCTTGTTTCAAACCATACAGTGCCTTTTTCAGTTTAAAGACATGATCAGGGGAATGAGGATCTTCAAATCCTTTTGGCTGTTCAACATACACTACCTCATTCACAAACCCATTAAGGAAGGCACTCTTTACATCCATTTGGAACAATTTTATATTCAAGAAGCAAGCAATAGCAAGTAACAATCTCACAGATTCTAGTCTAGCAACCGGGGTAAAAGTTCCATCAAAGTCAATCCCCTCTACTTGGGTGTAACCCTGGGCTACTAGACGAGCTTTGTTACGAATAACCTGACCAGATTCATCGGTTTTATTTTTGAAGATCCATTTGGTACCGATGACATTTAAGTTAGTCGGTCGAGGAACAAGCTCCCAAACACAGTTTCTTTCAAATTGAGATAGTTCTTCATGCATAGCATTAATCCAAGAATCATCATTAAGAGCAGCTTTGACATTTTTCGGTTCAAAAGTCGAGACATACACACATTACTTACCACATCGCGTACCTGTTTCCGTGTTTTCATTGGCGTTGAAACATCACCAATAACTATGTCAAGAGGATGATCCTTGATGACTTGACCTTTGTGCGATCGTGGGTGTACAAGTAAAGGAGATGCGCTCTTCTCTTCAAAATGCTTAATGATGTTTGGAACAGTGCTTTCAGCAGCGTTTTTGTTTAGACTTTTTGGTTCAGCGCAGATTCAGAAGCATCGGATTTCTCACTGGAATTAGGTTCATCATGACTTTCAATCAAGTTTTCAACCTGTGCGGGGAATGCGGAAAAAGTTAGTCCCTCATCGTCATCGGATAAATGATCAAAAGTACCTGCATCATCAACAACAACATTAATGGACTCCATGACAGTAGAATTCTTCAGATGAAAAACCCTATAAGCTTTACTAGTTGAGGAGTAACCGAGGAAGATTCCTTCATCACTCCTGGAGTCAAATTTGGTCAAGTGTTCTCTATTACGGAGGATATAACACTTGCTACCAAAAGTTCGAAAATATTTAATGTTTGGCTTTACTCCAGTCCACAATTCATATGGAGTATACTTGGTTCCTGGGCGGAAGTAAACACAATATATAACATAAACTGCCGTATTGACCGCCTCAGCCCAAAACCTTTGAGGGATGTTTTTGCTGTGTAACATCACTCGGGCCATTTCTTGAACCACTCTATTTTTTTCTTTCCACAACCCCATTCTGCTGAGGTGTTTTTGGTGCAGAGAACACATGTTTAATTCCATGTGTTGAGCAAAAGTTAGAAAAATCCAAATTTTCAAATTCGGTGCCATGATCTGATCTTATTCTAGTAACTCCTTCAAATTCTTGACCTTTATCTGCAATAAGAAGAGACCACAAGTCATTAAACACAATAAACGTTTCTGATTTGTCACGTAAAAAGCGTACCCAAGTTAATCGAGAGAAATCATCGACAGTCAAAAATATATATTTTTTACCGCCTATGCTTTCAACCTTTGTGGGTCCAATCAGATCCATGTGAAGTAACTCCAATGGCCTCTTTGTAGTAAGAGAATCAATCTTTTTATGTGGAGCTTTGATTTGTTTTCCGAGTTGGCAAGGACCACACACATTATTTGGGGTCTTTTTGAGTTTCCGTAGGCCACGAACCAACTCATGTGATGACAACTTTTCAAGATCTTTGTAATTCACATGTCCAAGCCTTTGGTGCCAAAGCTCGATGTCACTTATGATTGTTGAGTTGCAAGTTAGAGTTTTGTCTGAAGAGACGACATAACAATTTCCCGAATTCCGCATGCCATGAATCACAGTTTTACCTTTCTTATCCACAATTGTGCATTCTTGTGCAGAGAAATGCACTTCATGATAATTGTCACGTCCCCCGAACCCGATTAGAGAATAAACCAGATCCGGGGAGTGAAATTTAGGGCTAATTAAAAATTTTGCCCTTTAGGCCCAAGGATCGTAAGTCCGCTGTGAGGATATAATATTTCAACCCTCAAGTAATATAAAACTGCGGAATTCATACGAATGAGGCATTTTAAATTTCGAAGCAATGAATAATAAATCTCATTAATAGTTAAAGTTGCACAAGAAATAAAATAAAACTTAAACCATGAAATTAATTTATTACAATGGCCTTCCCACTATTCAAGGCCATTTAAAATAAATACGAAGTCAATGATATGAAAGTTCAACGAGAGATAAATAAAGAATAAAGAATCTAGTGAAGTTCCCATGAATCTATCTCGTGCCAGGAATGATGACGCTACTCTACGTCATCGGCACGCCACTCTCGTTCCTCCTCAGCCAGTTGGAGATCCTCTGGGATCTCCTCACCTGATTGCTCCTCGTAGTAGTACTCACCTGAGGAGTCTGCACACCAAGGAATAGGGTCAACAACATGTTGAGCAATAGATAAGCAAGTATAATTAATCACGACATGCATCAAGTATAAGAGTAATGACAAGTATAATAATCAAGAGAGTACAAGGAACCGAATCTAGGCATAAAGCATGAGTAAATAACCATCAGGATCATAAATAGACATCCTAACAATACTAACAATCACCACTACAAATATAATGCAATGCACAAGAGGGAGACTCCGTGGATGTCCTAGCCACCTCACGGGGTACCAGTAACAATCCTATCCAGACTACTGATACCAAAGTCCGGCTCCAGGGGGATCCCAGCTCCCAGTCCCGAGAATAGTAGCACGGTCCCAGCCCGCTCCCAACTATTCAACGCCATGGACGCCGTCCAAAGCCGACTGCCCACCCCGATGTCCGAGTAACCGGCCCATCAATAAACCCCAAACTGCAGTTGGCCATGATATGCAAATAATAATAATAATAATAATAATGTGGTGTTGACACAAGAATAGACCAAGACAAGCAAGTCTGGCTAGCTCAATATACAAGACACGTTCATAGGGATTATCTCATTCAAGTCAATACAAGACAAATCCACTCCCATGATAATCCCTTCAGTCTAGCCAGTCATGTTCATCAATTACATAACACGGGGTACTAAGGTACACTCTAAGTCCGGTCCAAGTCCTAACTCTACAAGAGATTATGTTTCATAATTAATTAGGTGTTTTATGGTAAGAGAGTGAGTATACAAGGAATTACAACAACGGATACAATTAAATAAGTCAAGGAGGAATTACAATCCAAACCTAGGCAAGTGTTGTCATCCATGTACCATATGTGTTTTAACAGAGTGCGTGGGGAATTCGAATAATCAATGCTTATAAAGAATTCCCTTGGTGTACAATCATGTTGAGCATCGATTGATTCAATTTCATACGCATTCAGTTAACCATACACAATACACGAATACCTAGACAACCCATCGAAGCACACCAAGCCACGTGCTACGATTTCAAAACCCCATTAATGGTCACGTGAGAGTGGTTTCATGGTTTCCAATATCTAAGGCCCAAACCTAGGCTAACAAGAAAGTGGTCTAAAATTGATTTACTAACTATTTCCCTACCTGATCCCCAATTATCACGAGACATGTATCATTGGATTCTACGCTCAAAGAGCTTTCCAACGGTATATGGCTCACGAAATTCCGATGTATGGTTCAGAAGTTATGGCCTATAGAAGTTACCCTTTATATATATATATATATATTTATATATAAATATATATATATATAAAAGTACGACGGACTTCACGTGTGTCCAACTCATCGGATGGAGCAATTCAACCAACACATTCATGTCAGAAGACCTGCAACGTTTGAATACATGTTTCTTTGTTTTTCAATGCATGGGTGATGTCATCGTTGAGGTCTCTTCTTTTTATCTATTCATTTTATATATATATATATATATATATGCACAGGAGACAACATTCTGATTGTCGTTTTTCAAAGTTGTCAGAATTTTTGCCCTCCGATCGATCGGTCTGAGATTTTTCTCAGTTAACTGAGAGCAATTTCAGTCTGATCGATCGGACTGAAGGCCCGATCGATCGGCACTGTACCTGAGCCCGAAAATGAGTTTTTCTTCTTCCTTTTTCCTGCATAAAACGAGCCTCCATGCTCCCCAATCATTTTAATCATTCTTTCCATCCATTCTATTAATTTAAAAACTTCCAAAGCTACAATTAACAATTTATCCAATCAAAACCACAAATCTAACCTAACATGTAATTCCCAATAAAATACCCACAACAAACTTGGAATTTGGGTAATCTAACAAGATCATCATTACAATCAAAAGAAGACAATACAGACATGATGAAATATAATTGCATATCTACTTGCCTCAACCAAGAAGATTAGGAATTTGGAAAAGCTTGAGGAGAAGCTCTCTTTCGCACAACCCACAATCTAATCCGACCAAATGCAAATCTAGAACGCAACGGAGAAGAAAAGAAAGAAAAAGATTAAGATCAAGCCTAAATCTAAACCAAAGAGAATCGATTGAAAAGATGAAAGTGAGTGAAACTTACCCAAACCAGGATCAAGAAAGGGAGAAGATCGAGAGGAAGAAGATAAGCGGTTCCGATCGCTGAGGTGATCTCTCCCGGGTAGAGTTCTGGGCTTGAGAAGAGAAGAGGAAGAAGAAAAGACTGCTGTAGCTCTTGTTCGTTGCAGAGACGAATAAGAGATTAGGGCTAATCCCTGATTAAGAAGAGAGGGAAGGGAAAAAGACTACTTTACCCTTAAGTGGGTCCGGTGAAAGAATGAACCATTTGAAGGGTTTTTGATCGTCGGATCGTGACGAGCCAGAAGACAAAAATGATCAGCGCGACGAGACCTTTCCAACGAACCCAAAATCACGGTGATAGGAATTTTCCGGAAAAACACTCAATTTTTCCTAATTAGCAAACTACCCCCTGCTAGGATCAAACGAACTCGGAATCGAACGAAACTTCGCAGACACTATCCTAACACTAAAAGAAACTCGCTCAAAGACTAAACCCACTTAATATCTAAAATACAATTAATTATAATAATAATAATAATAAATGGGTCAATGGGCCTGCTATTGGGCCCAATTGGCCCAGTAAGGTCGCGGACCTTACATCTATCACCTCTAAAAAGAACATTTGGTCCCCCAAATGCCTAAACATACCTCATCGGGAAAGAGATAAGGATACGCTTTCTGCATCTGGTCTTTGAGCTCCCACGTAGCTTCCTCCGGAGTGTGATGCTCCCATTGTACCTTGACCCACTGGATGGTCTTAGTACGCAACACGACTTCTTTGGTGTCGATGATTTGCGCCGGACGCTCCACATAGGTTGCATCTGCTTGTAACTGAAGTAGCTCGTGCTGCAACACATGAGTAGGATCTGGAATATACTTCTGAAGCATTGAGACATGAAAAACGTCGTGCACACCGGCTAGCTCAGGCGGTAGCACCAAACGATAAGCCACGTCTCCAATCCTGCTCTTGATCTCAAACGGTCCCACAAACCTCTTCGCAAGCTTCCCTTTCTGCCCAAATCTGACAACTCCTCTCATCGGTGACACCTTCAGAAACACCTTATCCCCCACTTGGAATTCTAAAGGTCTCCGCCTCTTATCTGCATAGCTCTTCTGACGATCTCGAGACTCCTTCATTCTCATCTGAACAATTCTGACTTTCTCACTGGAGTCAGCAATCTCTGAAGGTCCATGGAAACTCTGAACTCCTATTTCCTCCCAACATGCTGGAGTCCTGCATCTCCGTCCATACAATGCCTCAAATGGTGCCATTCCAATACTTGAATGATAGCTATTATTGTAGGCAAATTCACATAGAGGCAAGCTTTCATCCCAACTCTCCTTGAAATCCAAAACACATGCTCTGAGGAGATCTTCCAAGGTCTGAATGGTACGCTCAGACTGTCCATCTGTCTGAGGGTGATAAGCTGTACTGAATGTCAATTGAGTACCCATAGATGACTGAAAAGAAGACCAAAACCGAGAGACAAACTTAGGGTCTCGATCGGATACTATGAACTTAGGCACTCCATGCAGTTTGACTATATTGTCTCTGTACAACGTAGTCATCTTGTTCATAAACTGACCAGTCTTGAATGGCAGGAAATGTGCTCACTTAGTCAATCTATCCACAATCACCCAAATAGCGTCATTACCCTTCCTGGTGTTCGGCAACCCTGACACAAAATCCATAGTGATGTTCTCCCATTTCCACTGAGGAATATCCAACGGGTGAAGCAAACCAGGAGGCTTCTTGTGTTCTGCCTTAATCTGCTGACAAGTCATACACTTGGAAACGAACTCTGCAATCTCCTTCTTCATTTTCACCCACCAGTAATGATTCTTCAAATTCTGATACATCTTAGTGCTCCCTGGGTGAATAGAGTATCTGGTGTGGTGCGCATCTGTCATCAACTCTAACTTGATGTCTTGAACATCTGGCACACACAACCTATCCTTACAATACAGAATCCCTTCAATCAATCGGAACTCTGGATTGCCATCAATGTTGTCAATGATTTTCTGCAATTCAGGATCATCCTTTTGAGCTTCCTTGATCCTGTTAACTATTTCTGGCTCCCAAACTCCCATAGTAGCAATTAGAACTTTCTCATTGACAGGCCATACTTCCACGTCCATATCTCTGAACTGTTCCATCCATCTCCATTCAAGCATTACACACCCACTGAAAGCTGCTTTCCTACTGAGAGCATCTGCTACCACATTCACCTTACCAGGATGGTACTTAATCGGGAAATCATAATCCTTTATGTACTCCATCCATCTCCGCTGCCTGTTATTCAGATCACCCTGTGTAAACAGGTATTGCAGACTCTTATGATCTGTATGCACCTCAAATCTTTCTCCATACAAATAATGCCTCCACAACTTCAATGCAAACACCACTGCCACCAACTCCAAGTCATGTGTAGCATACTTTTTCTCATGATCCTTCAACTGTCTAGACCCATATGCTATCACCTTGTCATTCTGCATGAGGACGCAGCCCAATCCAATCCCTGATGCATCTGTATAGACAACAAATCCTCCACTTCCCGAGGGTAAAGCAAGTATGGGTGCTGAAGTCAACCGGGTCTTCAACTCTTGAAAACTCTTCTCACATTCTTCTGTCCACACAAATGGAACATCCTTCCTTGTCAACTTAGTGAGTGGAGATGCTATGGTAGAAAACCCTTTCACAAACCTCCTATAATAGCCTGCAAGTCCAAGAAAACTGCGAATCTCCGCTACATTTCGTGGACTGCCCCAATTAACAACTGCTGCTACCTTCTTAGGGTCCACCGTCAATCCATCCTTTGAAATAATATGGCCCAAAAATGCAACTTTCTCCAGCCAAAATTCACATTTGCTCAACTTGGCATACAACTGGTTATCTCTCAAAAGCTGCAATGATGTCCTCAACTGATGCTCATGCTCCTCCTTAGACTTCGAGTATACCAACACATCATCTATGAAAACAACCACAAACTGATCCAGAAAGGGAGCAAACACCTTATTCATCAATGCCATAAAAACTGCGGGTGCATTAGTCAACCCGAAAGGCATCACGAGAAACTCGAAGTGACCATATCTCGTCCGGAATGCAGTCTTAGGAACATCCTCCTTCCTAACTCGCAACTGATGATATCCGGAACGCAGATCTATCTTCGAAAAGAATTGAGCTCCCTGCAGCTGATCAAACAGCTCATCAATTTCGGAATCGAACGAAACTTCGCAGACACTATCCTAACACTAAAAGAAACTCGCTCAAAGACTAAACCCACTTAATATCTAAAATACAATTAATTATAATAATAATAATTATAAATGGGTCAATGGGCCTGCTATTGGGCCCAATTGGCCCAGTAAGGTCGCGGACCTTACAATAATTGTCACACAGTTAACTTATGCTCAAAAGATTTGTTTTTAAATCATCAACCAAATATACATCCTTTAGCTTAGACATACCTGGTATGGAGACTGTACCTTTTCCAACAACCTTAGCCTTACCTCCATCTCCAAATCGAACAGAACCACCGTTATAATCTTCAAGAGAGGTAAACAAGGCTTCGTTTCCTGTCATGGGCCTTGAACAACCACTGGTCTAGATACCATACATCTGAGTCGGTAGCACTCAATGCTGTAAGAACCACATTACAGTGCAGATCAGATTTGCGGACCCAGACTGGTTTGGTCCGAATTTGTGCCGACAAAGTTTTTGACCTTCTACGCTGATTTCTAAGAAAATTTCGCAATTTGTTACAATGTGGTCTTATGTGTCCAGTAATCCAGCAAAAATGACAGATTGGAATAAACTTTGATCTAGACACATTGTTTGGCTTCTGAATTTTTGAAGATGAGGTATGTGAATAGACGAGAGGTAAAGACATCATGGTTTGGCCTTGAACAAATACAGTCTTACCTTTGTCTTTAGATGTGGATGCTCCATGAAGGTATCCAAGACCAGTTTTCGACTTTGGTGGTAATTGGCTTTCCAGAATTTGATTCAGCTTTGCGGATCCGGTGTTCATCCTGTTGATTGAAGCTTTAGCCGATTCTAACTCAACCAGCACCGTCTTCAACTTTCCAGCAGAGTTATCTCTTTCAGATTTGCAGGCAATTAGTTCTTTTCGCAGATTCTCCATCTCAGATTCAGCTTTTAGGTAGCGCTGTTGGAGCTGAGCATTTTCTTCTCCTGCAAGAATTAATTTGTTAGAAAAAATTCCTCCTTGTTCTTCCAATTGTATTACCTTTGACTGAGAGTCTGTCAAGGTAGACTGCAGAGACAAGATTTCTTCTTCCATTGCTTTGATTTTCAATGCTCTCTTTTCACTGATCTTCGACATTCGGAGTAACAACTTATGATAGTTTTCGTCGCCTTCCAGATCCTCATCAGAGAGATCATTAAATTCTAAATCATCTTCAGATTTAGATTCCTACACAGATGAGACATTAGACATGGCAAGAAAAGTAACATATTTTCCTGACTCACTCGAAGGTGATTCAGGTTCAGATTCATCCTCATCTGAATCTTCATCCCAGGCAACATTCAGTGCTTTTCTTTTAAACTTTTCCCTGCGATTGGCACACTTAGCAGTTGTGTGCCCATATCCTTGACACTTAAATCATTTAATTTGCTTATTTGTACTCTTTGATTTGATCAATTCTGTTTTGGGTACAAATTTGCCTTTGAAAGGTGCTTTCGGGTTTGATGGTTCTTTCTTGTTGAAGTTCTTCCTGTTTTTCCATATTTTCTTCAATTTTCGAGCAAGATATGCTTCGAACTTTTCATCATCAGTATCACTGCCTTGATCACTTAATTCAGGATCCTCAACTGATTTAGAAGACATTAAAGCAATGTCTTTTCCTTTTTTCTGTAGGCAGTGATTTGCCTCAAATGTCTGTAAATTTCCAACCAATTCTTCAACAGATATTCATGAGTTCAGATCTTGGTGCTCCTCAATAGCAATGACTTTTGGACGAAACCTTTCAGGAAGCGACCTCAAAATCTTTTTAACAACATTTGATGGAGGTACCGGCTCTCCCAAGGTATGGCATGAATTGACGATCTTTGACAATTTCGTGTTAAAATCATCAAAAGATTCAGATTCTTCATTCGAATCGTTTCAAAAGCCGTTGTCAGATTTTGGAGTTTGGTTTGCCTAACAATTTTTGTTCCTTCATGAACAGTTTGAAGCAAATCCCATGTAACTTTTGCAGTGGTGCAAGCAGAAATTCTATGAAACTCAGTTTGAGTGACACCATTGTAAATAGCATGAATATGGCCTTATTATTGCAGTTAGATTTTGCCTTTTCATCAGCAGTCCATTGTGCTTTTGGTTTAGGTTTAGTTTTTCCTTCAACAACCACAGTGGGTTCAGTATATCCATCAGCCACAATATCCCAGACTTGGTCATCGATGGCCTTAAAAAACACTATCATCCTTCCTTTTCAATAAGCATAATTTGAACCATCTAGAAGGGGGCTTATTGGTCGAAGTTCCTTCTCTAATGATATCCATGAGAGATCAGTAATTTGATCACACAATAACTTAGTGTAACCTGCTCTTATACCAATTGAAAAACCACTTAACTTGCCTTAACACAGGCAGAGGTCCCACTTATACGATCTCAGATGAATATCAACAACTAGTGATTAAACTAATAGTTAACCCTAATCCTAATTAAAACAATCAAACCACAAGAGAGAGAAAGACACAGGATTTTTACGTGGAAAACCCTACTCGGGAAAAAACCACGGGCCTTATCGTCTAGGCCAACAGACAACCAAGCACTATAAATTGAAAGTTACAAGAAAACTCACAACCCTTTCCCAGTTGCTGACTCAACCTAAGGACTGCAGAGTACTTCCCGACTACTCGCCGTGCACCTTCACCGCGCTTGAACAACGGAGTCTTCAAGAGAAGTGGTGGAATCAAACCAAGACTTGAATCATCAGCATAGCATCTATATTGACAGCCTTGGGGCAGAACAATGGATCTCTCAAACTCTCACACTCATAGATTTCTTCTAATTCAGAGTTGTATGGAGAGGAGAGATGAATAGCCTACTTATAGGAATTATTTTGTGCAACCAAATCTTCTTCAAACAGGTAACACCCTTCATAGGAATTAGAAAAAGTAGTCCTTCTTTATTTAGAATTCCCAAGTTCGCTCGAGCGGTCACAGGGTTCGCTCGAGCTACCCGCTCTCTAGAAACAGACGGATAGCGGACTGGTTCGTTGGTCGAGCGAATATTAAAATGCGTTCGAGCGAACAACTCTCTGTGAGAGGTTCGCTCGAGCGGTCGTCGTGCGAACATAAAACCTTCATTTCAGAACCTTGATCGTTCGAGCGCACGATTTGAGAGGTCGAGCGATTGATCTTCTGTTTGGTCCACTCGAGCGGTTGTAAGTTCGCTCGAGCGACCAGTTCAAATCTGGCCTCTGTAGAACACTTCCTTTTTAGAACTCTTGCACTCCTTTCCTAGACACAATACAAGATTATAAGGGAACCCAGTTTTGTCCAAACTCCTATGAATTAGCCAACTAAAACCTTACAGAGTACTTTATTGCCCAATCAGCGCAAATCAAGGCCAATGTCACACGAGCAGCAGCAGCAGCAATGATCCCAGCAGCCCAACTTCTCATAATAAATAGACCCATCCAAAATAATAATCTAGAATATAAACACAACACTGTCATGAACTCTAGACTTCTGGTTCTGGGCCACGCATTCAGAGATCCACATCAAGTTCCTGATTTCCTGCTCCCTCAGTCACAAAGAAAACTCCATAATGGAACTGCATTTATAGAAAGAAACTCTATTAAACCAAGAGGCACAAAATTATAAAACCATTTTAAAGCCTCGAGGCCCTCAACATCTAGGTAACTCGGCGGTAATTCAGGCACTGCTGAAAAGTCTTTAGCTCCAGCAGTCAATGAACATAACCTACTTCAGGCACCCAAAAACGTGGTTCATATTTAAAAAGAAAAGTTACATATGTAAGTCAGAAACTTTTCTCCTGCACAACTTGGGGGTGGTTCATATTTAAAAAGAAAATTTACAAATGTAAGTTAGAAACTTTTCTCCTTCACGCAGCACTCTGGGGAAGGGCTCACCAGGACCATCCCCAAATGTCGGACCCACCTGAATTTCACCGGGCACTTCATGATAACCGGCAGCAATACAAACGGATTGCAGAGAACAGGAGCACAAGAGAAATATCATCCATGCAAGCTTTTCGTATCTAAAAATGTATAAAATTTACATACGACAACATTTGTATTCAAGCACGCCATTGTCATATCATTTTCAGTATTTCACGTGCAAATTCTTTTTGCCACATTTGTTTTAACTAGACATGTAAACATACAAAAACTAAGAAAGGGGCAAGAAGATGGAGGAAGAAAAGGATCTAAACTCACTTTTTGTACAATTTAGTGGGCTCCACGACCTAAACCATTTTACAGAGGAAATAATGGGTCTCAAGCACAATAAACAATTCGGATAAAGGAAGTAGGGGCCCACAAAAGGAGGGAGAAAAAGTTAAAAGGTGGAATTAAATTGTTTTTTTTTTTTTTTTGTGTTTTCTACATATTTCTCAAAAACCACAAAGGATGCAATAGATGAAACTTCATAGGGGTTTATAGCTTCTATGAGAACATTGAAGGGTTCGGATTATGAATTGGGTGATTCTATATGCACCCTCCTATAATACTGTGCACACCCACATCCCCTTTATATGAACAGTGATTTTTACTGTTCATATAAAGGGATATGGGTGTGTACAACACATATCTCACTGTTCATATAAAGGGATATAGGTGTGTACAACACATATCACTGTTCATATAAAGGGATATGGGTGTGCACAGCACATAAAGGGGGTGCATATAGAATCACCCTTATAAATAAGAGATCCATAAAAGTACCAAAAATTCATGAAGTGCGGCTTAGATTTTTATTTTGTTTTTTTCAACTGTTTCTCAAAATTCGTGAGGACCTTAGTATCCAAAACTTTCATGCCTCGGCCGGGATTATCATTTCTATGAATAAAATGGACGGTTTCGGTTATGAATTGGGAGCCCACGAGTAGAGGAAAAAAAAAGAGAAAATAGGATCAGATCATTTTTGTGTTTTTCGCATATTTCTCGAGGATATAAGATATGAAATTGCATGTTTTGAGATTTAGTTAATTCTATGAAAATGTTAAATGGTTTAGATTACAAATTATTGTGTCCAGAATAGTGCAAAAGAAATCAGAACCATCCTATAGTACATTTGCCTTGTTAAAATGCATAAAAAATGAAACAGTGGTGGGTTTTGAACCCCAGGTCTTTCGTAGGGGTGAGTGTCTGTCTAATGGACCGAAGTTTCGAACCGAACCGAACCGAACCGAATCGGAATTTTTTATTTAGTTCGTTATACGGTTAAATTAGTTAGGTTCGGTTAAGATTTACAGCAAATTTGAATAATATAGTTCGGTTCGGTTTTGGATTTTTTTCACCAAATTAACCGAATTTATTAATATACATATAAAAGTTTGTATTTTAGATATATAAAATATATAAACTCTTAAGGCTGATAAACTGTTGAATACTTGGCTTAAATATCTTTTTTATTTTTGGATATTTAGAATTTGTTAGTTGTCTATACTTTGGGTTTTTTTATTATAGAAATGTTTCCAACAAATTTGGGCCCCATAACAAAGCCCAACATATGGCCTTTCGACCGAATTGACCAAAATTTAACCGAAATATTTTCGGTTCGGTCAAATTCGGTTACAACTCATAATTCGATCTGTTCGATTAAAAATTTCTTCGACCGAAATATTTCGGTTCAGTCAAAATTTTAACCAAAACCGATCGAATTGACCGAATACTCACCCCTAGTCTTTCGGGTAGAACATGCAAACTGCACCATCGACTCCTTTTGCCGGTGTGTGTCAGTGTGAATGTTTCACGTCATTTAGATATGTAAATAATTTCCACAGGGTGGAAGGTATTAAAACTTTCGCACGTAAATGGGTCCTTTCACACCATTTTTTTACTAATGTGATTCATTTATATATGTAAATCCCAATAAACAAATGCATGCGTGTGTAGATTTTTCATATGAGTAATGGTACGTTGTTACTTGTTAGGAAATGAAACAGGACACTTTCATAAATATAGGAAAGTTATGGACTGATTTTCAAATACATTGTTTTTTTGTAAATATGAAAATAATAAATATTATATACATATATATGGAATAGTCGCCAAATCCTAGAGAATCCATCCATATATTTCTTGTATTCTAATTCCTCTTCCTCTCTATTTTTCCATTCTAAGGATTTTAAAACCCTAGATTTTGTTTAGATCATAGAATATAATTTGTATAAGAGAAGGCACTCAAGTGTGAGGTCAATATGACTCGGACGATATCGTCAACACACTATTAATGGGAGTCATCATGTTGATCTACAAATCATATTTCACAACATTTTTCCCAATTCGGACGTTTCGAGGGTCAGAAGAAAAAAAAAATTTGAAGGAATTTTCTTCGATTTGACTTCATTTTTTTCTTTTTCTTCTTCCTTTTTTGTTTTTTTTTTCTTTTTTTTTTTTCAACTATGCTCTCTTTTTTTTTCGAGAAGACTTTTTCCTTGGATAGATCATGTGAAGTATCAACAATGCACACTTCCTTCTTTCTTTATCTTTTCCTTCCACTTCTCAAAAAACAACCGGTTGAAGGCTTTTTATTTGGGTGGAGAGACTTTAGGAATTTTTAAGGAAAAATATATAAAGGATAATGGCTCAAAAGGGTTACTATGGAAATGCTTTTATGGGTAGGTTTTTAATGGCCATGAGGTTTTAATTTTAGATTGCCTATCATCACTTTACCAGGTCTAGAAAGGTGCTCACAAGCTACAAGTCAAGGTTAGTTCGCAATTTTGATGACACCCTCAATGGTTGGAAAAAAATAAGCACTAATGAGATAAAAAGAAATGTGCCGAAAACTACGAGTTTGAGTAGCTCTTCATTCTACTCGGAATTAGCGCAGAAGAGTCCTTATCCTGAAGGAATAGAAAGGCTCTACACTCAATTGGTCTAGTCTCCACTAGTGATTGGTCAAGGTTACTCAGATGTGCCCACTCTTCACTTGGACATCATCAGACTACAAATAGCCGGCAAGTGGTTATACATAAATAATAATAGATATGATCATGTTGAGTTTCAATGACAGATAAAAAGCATAATGTGTCAATCTCAATAAATGAATAATCAAATAAGACAGATATCATAACAAATAGACGGTCCACATAATCTAATACACCATGGGATAGTTGAACAAGTATCTCTTTGAGAGGTGAATTTGTGTTGTGGACAAGTGCTTGGAACGTGCTAAGATGTCCAGAAGCTCCGTCGACGACATTGTCCTAATTGGAGGGTACACTAGGATTCCCAAGGTCAACCCTATTAAATTTCGAATTGATAAATGCTCATTGAATAAATTCAAAGAGTGGTTTCAATTTAATACAAAACCTTACCACCACCGCTTAGAAGTTGGTGGAATCGCACAAGGTATATGTGGATTTGCACCCACGCACTTGATGTTCTGAATGTGTGATCCTGGACCAGGATTATGTAAGGTTGGTTGTTAGGTCACCACGGGTGCATTTTAAAAGCAAGCTGTGTGTAATTTGATCTTAAATCCGATAATGCACCTTTGAAATGAACCTTTTTCCAATCTTTACATCCAACGCATGCGCCTGATGTAGGCATATTTAATCCAATAAATTGTGGAAACTGCATTATTTTTCGTGGGAGTTTGGCATACAAGATATCTTCTCAACCAAGATCATAAAAAACTAATGTTGGAATGCTTACGCCCGGTTACCTACTCCGGATACCACCATATAGCGGTGGTAGAGGGGGTCACCAAAGGAGCACTAAAGAAGTGAGTATTGTTGGAGATATAGCTAATGCCATCACTTTTCTCCAATTTAATTACTAACTAGCACAATAAAGCGTGCTAAGCATAGGTATAACCCATGTGGCTACCGTCCACATACGATCTAATTAGTTTTAACATTTTTTTATAAGTAAATACTTAAGTATTATGGGGGTAGTGGTTAGAGATTAGTTATTTAACAAGGCAAGAGGTCATGAGTTCAAACCTCTAGACCCATATATAATTTTAGCAATTTTACAAAGGCTCAATAAAATGAGTCAAAATTGAAAGGAACGTGGTCAAAATTAAATTCAAAAAGATAAGAGACATTGTATAATCAGGCTCTCGCGTGGACACACTCTCGTATTTCATTGTCTATAAGGTTTTCTTTTGAGACATTGAAAACCTGAACTATCACATGTCCCACTCATTTGCATAATCAGCTGAGCTATAGCCGAGGACTGTTTATTAGTCCAGATGGGCCAGACTTCTTGATGCATGCATGGATCCATTAAAAAGCAAATCACATACCTATATATGAACTATACTAGTCACTACACCAAAAATCGGAAATTGGAACGGAAAAGCGTTCCTAATCCTTCCGTTCCTAATCCGTTAAAGTGTTCCAATTTCCGTTCCAATTTGGATTAGGAACGGTTGGTACCAAATTGGAACGGAAATTGGAACACTTTAACGAATTAGGAACGGAAGGATTAGGAACGCTTTTCTGTTCCAATTTCCGATTTTTGGTGTAGTGAGTGGACATATACATATCACAAAGCGGTGACAACATTAATACCTATGAACCACCGTCGCCGGACAACATGGTAACAGCGGTGCCCAGTATCTGAAAAAAGCTTGATGCAATTGAGAGCGCGTTCGCATTACCAGCAAAAGAGGAGCTCTTGCTAGAACTGTTAACAATCTCTACTGCCTTTTTAAGGCGAGAAACGTGTTCATCGTACTCACGACGAAATTTAACTCCGTCTACGAGCCTTACGTCGTCCTTTAGCCACTGCTCAATAGGTCCAATTTGACTCTGGATCTGCGTCTTGTCCTTTGGTTTAATGTTGCCATCCTTAAGAGTGGAGTTCTTCAGATCAATTATTATTCTCTCTAATTCGTTCTTTGCCTCAACATTTTTTTTGTGATTCTCGTCATCAGCTTCGTACCTCTCTGCATCTAAGACCATCCTCCTGATCTCCTCATTGTTCAATCTGCATTGGTCTTTGTCAATGGTCACCTCTATTCTATTTCCATTGACCTTGTCCACAGCAGAGACTGTCAAAATGCCATTGGTGTCGATTTCGAAGCAAACAGTCGTCTTCGAGACGCCTCTCGGGGCGAGAGGGATGCCTTTTAATACACATGAGCGCAATAGTATGTTGTCATTGACGCTTCTCCTCTCACCCTGGTATACCCCAATATGGAAGCCTGGTTGGTAGTCTCTGGTAGTAAAATATACCTTCTCCATCTTGGTTGGAATAGTGGTATTCCTTGGAATCACTGGATCGAAAAGGCCTTCTTTGATATCAGTCCCGAGTGAAAGAGGGGTAACATCGCGGAGAACCATGTCCTGCACCTTGTTGTTGCTCAAATAGGCGGCATGGAGGGCAGCACCATAGGCGACGGCCTCATCAGCGTTGATGCCCTGGCAGAGGGCCTTCCCATCGAAAAAATCCTTCAGCATCGATTGGACCATGGGGATTTTGGTGGAACCTCCCACAAGGACGACGTCTTGGATTTTACCCTTGTCCATCTTGGTGTCCCTCAGGCACTCTTCAACCTTGTTAATGCATTTCTTGAAAAGTTTCCTGTTTAGTGCCTCAAACCGGGCGCGGGTGATGGTGTGGGAAAAATCAATGTCTCCGTGAATGGAATCTATTTGGATATCAGCTTGAGGCTCGACTGATAGAGTTCTCTTGGCTCTCTCGCATGCGTCCTTGAGCTTCTTGCAAGCCCTCTGATTTCTACTGATGTCCGCGTTTTTGTGCTTCCTCTTGAACTCCTCAATTAGATACTCCACCATGTTGTTGTCGAAGTCCACTCCACCGAGGTGGCCGTCTCCAGTGCTAGCCATCACCTTTATATTACCCTTTTTCACCTCAGCAATGGTGATGTCAAAAGTGCCACCACCAAGATCGAAGATGAGGATTATGCTGTCAGGTTTCTTTTCGAAACCATAGGCCATGGCAGCAGCTGTGGGCTCATTCAAGATGGCCATCACATTGAGATCGGCAATTAAGCCAGCATCCATTGTGGCTTGGCGTTGACGTTCATCGAAGTAAGCGGGAACAGTGACCACGACATCCTTGATCGGGCAGCCGAGAAAGGCTTTGGCGGTATCCGCCATCTTGGTAAGGACAAAGGAGGAGATCTGTTCAGGGGGAAATTCCTTCCTTTCACCCTTGTATTGGACGACAATCATGGGCTTGTCCCATTCACCAGAGATGACATCAAATGGCCAAAGCTTGAGGTCGCTCTGTACAGAGGCATCACCGAATCTCCTACCAATCAATCGCTTCACATCTGAGCATCAATAATGCGAAGGAAAGGCCCCCATTGAGAAGAGAGAGAAAGGTGTGAAAAATAGTAGTTTGTTTAAATAAAATCCCACACAACATAATTATGATGACGATGATCACAATGATAAGATGTGTGATGAGGGGAGAACCCATCAAATTCAACTAAGGGCAAATGTAAAAAGAAAATTTTAAACCATTTTTAGGAATGGGTGGGGGCTTCAAACCCCATGCCCTATACTTGGGCCCACTCCTGACGGTGGTGATGGTGATGGTGAAAGTGGTGGTGGTGGTGATCAATCTTACTGTGGATATCAAGACCAATTAAAGTTTTCCTTACGACTTATTTATTTGCACAAAATACATAGGAATTCATGCGTTAAAAATAAAAAGATGCAAGGTGGATACTAAAAAGTGACCTAGCTATCACCTAGTAATTTAAATTCTAAGAAAGTCAATGTCTCATCTACATGATCGTCATTAGGGATGCAAATGGATATCTAATCCTCCAATTATCCGAATGTTCTACCAACAAAAAAAAAAAGGATTTGGAACTTGTTGTAGGTTCTGATATTTTATAAATTGGTCAGGATTTGAAACCCGATTTCGGTTCAAATTACTAAACAGGTTTGATTCCAAATCCATTTAGAATTCTGCCTGTGGACCCGAAACTTTGGTTATGGATGTGTGTTTTTTAAGACAAAGTTATAGACTGTGTATAGGAAAACACTAAACACTTCATTTAACAACCTACATATTAGTTTTGAAGGTGCTGATATGTATCACTTGTAGATGATAGATTTGATGCAATATTAATGCGTTGACTGATATCCCTTTTTTGGGATTTTGGATTGAATGATGTCTCTATTTTAAGTAAAAATAAATAAAATTAGAAAAAAGTTGGAACTAATTATGGAACCGAACCCAATACCCTTATCAGAAATAAGTCCAAAACAAGGAAAACATGTTCCAAGTAGAAACCAAAACCACCTTTTATAAGATATTTCTTGTTAACTGACCTCTTTGCATTCATAACAACCATCCATCACCTCTCACCATATATCATTCACACTTCGCCTCCTTAATAATCATTTTTCTTGGCTCGTTTGACCATGAATTCCTATATATTAAATCCTAAAGTATTTTAATGCAAACAAATAGTCCCTCAATGATAGAACAAGGTGGGAACCGTAAAACTCTACTTAGACTAATTTGATTAATCACACTAATTGAGTACATTGGATTTCAAAGATGGGCCCTATTGATGGATTTGAAGTAATAAATTACTTAAAAAACTTTTTAAAATGATAAAAAATTATAAAAAATAAATAAATTAATTTTGAAGTGATAGATTTTAAAATGTCATTATCTTTAAACTTTAAAAAAAAGCATACATTATAATTTGTACTGGCCCCCAAACAGATCACTTTAAGGTCTGCATTCTTCAAAAAACAAATGTCGAACAACAGAATATTATAATATAAAAATACTTTACTATGTCCTATAACATTTTATTGTATCAATATTTAGTTATACGAACATTATGCTCTCCACATATCCACATTGGCCATAAATCTCTAAAAATTACCAATTTTCAATATTTTCCTTGATTCTTCAAACACCTTTAAAATCTCTCATACGGGTTAGAAACCGATTCATACCATTGGTTCGGCTGATATGTGAAATGAGCCAAGGATTCTAATCCGGACACTTAGAAGCACAACCCAAAGTGTACGGTTTCACGAGTTGAATGTCGGTTGATTAAATTTAATGATAAATAAATCTTGGATCTCTGTCACTATGCAATGGTTTTATTCATACTGAGTGGGTGCATGAGGGCTTTGATAGGTCATTGTATGAGATTTAAATATATTTTTAGTTAACTAAGCGTGATTAGAGGCTAAGCAAACCCGGTTTCTTATTTGGATCATGTGTGCGAAGTTTCATCGCATATCAATAGGGGGGGTCATTTGTAATTTTGGAAAGTTTGAGGTGGTTTTTTGTAATTTTTTATTTTTGTGAATTTGAACTTCTTGTGTGGATAACCTAAGTTCCTGAGCTTTTCTGTTTTATTGCGTTTGGATCCGAATCGTCCAAAACTTCTGAATTGTAGCATGGCACTAACAAGCTATAATTTCCTAAAACGTATTCTAACCTTTAGGCCCTATTTGGATAAATGAGGAGTGGGGTAAAATGAAGTGGATTTCACATGTGGAGTTGAGTGAAGAGAAGTAAGTTGAAGTTAAAATAGAGTACTTTACTTCACTCCATTTGGATGCTTATTTTGAAATTAAGGTTTGGAGTAGAATTCACTTTTATTCAAGGAAATGAAAGTATTCAGAGTTGAAGTGAAATGGAGTACATGTGGCTCACAACATTACTTCATCTAACAGGCTAAGCTCATCCAAACAAGGTAGAGTTGAAATTTTGGACTGTTAGGGCTCATTTAACTTCACTCTACTCTATTTTTTTTCCTATCCAAACAGGCCCTTAAGCCATTGGGCCCTTTCACTTTAGTTCACCTCTCTCCCTTCTTCAGTTTTCTCTCTCTCCTTTCATTTTTCCTTGCTCAAGTGAAGATCCAAGGCCCCCCTCCCATCAGAAGTACTATTCACATGGGCGGCGCCACATTGATCTTAATTGACCCCACTGAGATCTGAAAAAAATATTTAAAAATAAAACTCTTATGTCATGAATTGAAATTTTGAGTTTGACCCCTCATAATTTTTTGAGTTTAACCCCACTCAATTTAAGAGTTTCACCCCCACATTAGCTAATTTTACACATTTTCATTGTTACTGTGGTAGTGAACAAAGTCATCATAAAATACTCACTGCCTAAGTTAATGGGCGAACTGTCTACCAAAATATTAAAAAAAATTTAATGGACCCACATTTCTAATATGCACTCTAGCAACGAGTTCTTAGAATTTAAAGTAATTGGTGACAATGTTAGAGAATTAGTGAGAAGCCAAAAAAGGATATCGTATATCAATTGGTTTATTTGCTTCTAAAATTAGCATTAATTTTACCACTAACGATTGCGACGGTAGAAAGAGCTTTTCAGCAATGAAATACATAAATAATAGTTTAATGGGAGATCAATGGATGAATGACTATTTGGTCACATATATTGAATATGATGTGATTGCTAGTGTTGATAATGAAGCTATTATGCAACGATTTCAACACATGATGATCGATTGAGAGTAGCTGTAGCAATTTATGTATTTGGATTTTCTTTTTAGATTAAGAACTATTAGTAACAATGTATTAAATTTTATTTTTTTTATTTTTTTTAGAATTCAATATTATCTTTGTCGGATTATTGGAAATAGATTATTTGATAATTTTATATTATATTTATCGAATTATCAAAAGTAGATGACCAATGTTGATAAAAGAGAAAATAAATTTATTTGATGTGTAAAAGATAAGTCTTTTGTCAACCCAACTGACTTGAATTCCTTGAGCCGCCACTAACTATTCATCATCATCATCATGACCACCTCCAAGCCTATTCATCCCATTTTTAAGTTTTCCTCTTTCTCCTCAACCCTAGGTAAGTGGATTTGGTTGTAATAGCTGGGGTTTATTGCTACTTAGGATAGAAATGCGATTTACTAGCTTACTAGCCTCTTTTCTCTTGTTCCATGTAGGATTTTGGGTTTGAGTTGGTCATTTTTCAAGAGTTGGATCTCTAGTGGATTTTTAAGCTAGGATTTGCATTTGAGCTCTTCTAAGTTATGATCCTCATTTTTATACGTTGATCAATCTTCACATAATGACTAGATCTTACATTGTAAATTCATTTTCTATATTATCAGCTTTCTCTATGTGGTTTATTAAAAATAAATTACTTGGCCACTAATTTCACGCATAATCACCATGTTTATGTAATGGGGGCGTCACAAAACCTAAACTTGTGTATCTTTTAGTTTTGGTGTGAAACCATGATGTTTGCAACCAATAAAATAAAATCACAGATATTCTGAGATTTGGTAGAACTGACCGAATACTGTGTTTTTGTAGTTCCTGGCTGCCTGATACTTTGCACCATCTCCAATTAAACGATTTGTGTCTGTGAAGGCAACAATTGAAGGTGTTGTCTTATGTCCTTGATCATTTTGAATGATCTCAATTCGGTTATTACGCCAAACCCCCACACATGAATACGTGGTACCAAGATCTATGCCGATTGCTGGTCGTCTGCTGCTGCTGCTTGCCATCTTTTCTCACTGAAATCATGAAAGATACAAGTGAAGTACATAGCAAAGCAATTAGAAATGGAAATTTGGTTCATGACAGGGATTTCTCAAAAAAATGCTTTAGCAGGGTATAGGGTGAAACCAAGAGATTGTAGCTAGCTATCCAATAGAGTCTACAAGGATCTTTGACGCCCTTTGCAATGTGTATAGGGTGAAACCAGAATCAGATTTAGATGTTTAGTTTGGAAGAAACAAGGGATATTTCCACCTTTTAGAAATGGCGGTCGGTCTGTATTTATTTGAGGATACCTGCCGCAATATAAAATACCATTCAAAGGCCAACATACACCATAGTTTTTTTTTTTTTTTTTTGGGTAAAGGAACATACACCATTTTTTAGTGGTGTTGGAACGTTACTATCACACACATAGCAGGGGATCATCACCAATTGTTCTAGTTTACAGCATCATTGCGGACCAGAGTCGAACTCAAAAGAGAGAGAGAGAGAGAGAGAGAGAGAGAGAGAGAGAGAGAGAGAGAGGACCATAGATGTTGATTGTTAAGCACTATGTTAACCTAAACCCAACCTATTTATTAACGGGTCTTGTTGGATTATGTTGGGTCATAGAGCAAGAACTAGTGAAAAGTCCATGTACTTAGCACAGACAATGTTATTCATAAACTATATCATAAAGATTTTGAAGAAAGTGTTGAAAACTGTAAAAATTAGTAGGGCAACTGAAATTAAAAGGCCTATAATTAATAAGAAATCATCAGTACTCCATAGTGCATGTCCTTTGAAATTTTTTTGGCATCTGTCTAATTTAACACAATCTGATAACAATTGCTACATACTAATAATTGATTTAAGTATTACAAATTAAATCCAAACTAATGTTATTGCAGTTGTGCTGTACAACAAAGTAAGCCCTATAATAACATGTTGGTTAAGACAACCTTCCCAATGAATAATATCCAGGTCATGTTATTCTTGGATTGGAAGAAGGAAGAAATAAGGAAATAGTATTACCTGATGTTTCGTTGTCCGTGGAGACCTCTCCCTCCACCTTTTTGGCTGTGATTGTGAATGAAGGTTTTCCAGTCGTGATCTTATAAGCATTTTTTTTTTTTTTTTTTACTCGTACCTATTTAGGAGTCATAATATTTTCATTTACTAATGTCCAGTCCCTGTCGTCAAGTCAGTCAAGGGGTGAACCTGGTCATGATTTTTAAGATGACGTGTCCGAACTTCATGATTGAGGACATCTGCCCCAATATAAAATACCATTCAAAGGCCAACAAACACCATAGTTTTTTCTTTTTTTAGTAAGAGGACCAAAGGTCCCAACTCCCGACGATTGAAACGTGGGAATTGACTCGATCAATATTGAGTCCAGCCAATTGGCGTGCATTTCTGAGTCACCTTTGGCGGTTTGGCCTATACCTTCAAGTCGCTTTAACTGTATCTTGATACTTATCTTTAATGAGGGACTAGTCAACATCCATCAATAATTTGGTGGGCCAAAGAACCAATAATAACGTCGCCAGAATTGACTCGATGAATGGCGCCACTGGTCAAGCCTTTTGGAATAGAATATAGGCGCCTTGGCTTGTACCTTCAAGTTGCATCAACTAGGCCTTGATATCTGTCAGTCAGCATCCATATTTTTCTTAGTTGAAACTATAACTCGGACGGAATTGACTCGGTTGATCACACTAATCTTTCACGAGAAATTTTTGGCGAAGAGATAAAGTTGATAAAAAAAAAAAAAAAAAAAAAAGTTTCACACTATTATATGAAATGAGTTATGTAAGCCTATTGAGAAAGGGGTTTTAAGATTTAGAAGATTTAAAGAAGGGAGCATTGGTCGTAGGTCCCTCAACTTGTGAGTTTAATGCAAACAATCCACAAAAAAAAAATCATTCAGCCAAAGATCCCTTACACATAATTCCATACCTAAAATGTCAAATTTGCCCTTTCTTTAAATCATATCCCACGATTGATGAGATGTCCCATTAATAATGGCCAACTACAATTTAGTTGCCCACGATTAACGGAATCTCATTAATGAGATTTTTCAATAAATTCTAAAAACACACAAATAAACTTCAAAATAACACAAATGAATTTAAAAAAACGCAATAAATTCAAAAAAATAAATTTCAAAAGAACGCAGATAAATTTAAAAAGAAGCCAATAACTTTCAAAAGATCCAAATAAATTTCAAAAAATGTAAATAAATTTCAAAAACTCAAATAAATTTCAAAAGATCCAAAGAAAATTAAAAAAATGTAAATAAATTTAAAAATCCACAAATTAATTTCAAAAGACGCAAATAAAATTCAAAAACTCAAACACATTTTCCAAAACTAAGATCAATCAATTTCCAAATTTCTGAAAAACTTGCCAAAAACTAAAGTATTTTTTTGAAAACTCAGTTAAATTTATTTCAAAAAATGTAAATAAACTTCAAAAGACACAAATAAATTTCAAAAAATGTAAATAAATTTCAAAAGACGCAAATAAATCTCAAAATACGTAAATAAAATTTAAAAAACGCAAATACATTTGTCAAAACTAAGATAAACCAATTTTTCAAATTCCAGAACTCAGATAAATTTGTTCCAGAAATCAAATAAATTTGCAAAAAACTCAGATATATTTGTTAAGAACTCATATAAATTTACGCAAAACTCAAATAAATTTGACAAAAAAAAAACTCAAATAATTTTGACAGGAATTCATATAAATTTGTTAAAAACTCAGATAAACTTAATAAAAACTTAGATAAATTTCACAAGAACTCAGATAAATTTCATACAAACTCATATATTTGTCAAAAACGATATAACAGCCATGTTGCCTTCCTTCTCTGGCGAAGGCGCAACACCATCGACTCAAATAGATTTGCAAAAAACTCAGATTAATGTTTTAAAAACTCAAGTAAATTTATCAAACACTCAGCGAAGGCCAGTGGTTGGCAAGTGCTACAACAATCTCTCCAGTCTTCTTCCTCGGTCATGTCGTCATGGAATTTCGCGTTCCTTGACCCTCTCACCCTCCTGTTAAATATTCTGATGAACGTCTTCCATCTGGGCCCACCATGACCTCCGACCACTCCACCCTCAGAAACGTGCTTAGGCCCCTGCCCACCATCCATCTCCCATCTTAGCTGTTCATATCCACTCCTTCCATCCAGATGATTTAGATCCCGATCTGATGCGTGCGGATCTGAAGGTTGGAATCCAGAAGCAGCATCGTCTGTTATTCTCGAAATACATGTTTGCTGCGGCATCGTCGTCTGGTAATTCTTCCACTACATGTGTTGTTGTTGATGTTGTTTTGTTAGCGAAATCCAAAGAATCGTCGGATCTCATCCCCATCAAATAGATCTTGAATCCTTTTATCTATGGACGAGAGAGAGATGGGGATTTTGATTCGGAATTGGAGTTGATTTCCAGATCCTCGTCATCACAGGGTGTGTCAATGACGTGATGGGGTCCCTCTTTTACATCCTCCACAGCATGGGTCTCCTCACGATCTCCGAGCAGGATGAGATGACAAGCATTGATTTCACAGGGCATGGTGGGTTTGGCTACGTGCACGATAATAAGGACAATAACCTGTGGTGGAGGGAAGATTTGAAATTTTAAATCTCAAAATTTATGCCTAAAATGGTTGAAAGTGCAAATTTGTCAAAAAAATGAAATCGTGTGGATATAGAGACCTCTGGCTGCAAACAGTTTAACTGTTTGGACTAGAGACCTTAAAAAGAATTTGCTTGGATTCCAAATCAGAAGGTGAAGGAATCCATACTGCCGTGGCTACTGTAAGTGGCAAACACAAGACAAAAGCATTTGAATTATACCATTCATGTTCGGTAATTGAGTTCAGCCCTTTTGGCTTCTACCTTCAAGCTATGTGCACTTGGTCTTGACATATATTTCTAGTCGGGGCCCAATCTACATCCTTATTTTATTTAGTGGGTCAAAAGTCTTGACAGCATGGTTCAAAATAGTGGCCGCTACAATTATCGGCCGTAGTGGGTGAGGCTGCTACGCTATTTTGAAAATAACAACGCTGCGGTCTAAAGCCTAGTATTGCCAAGTAATTTTAGTTTTAAATACTATTTTTGTTATCTCTTCTCTTTTATAGCTTTTTTTTAAGTTGCCTCTACCCTTATATGGTTTCAAATCACTAAAAATACACAATCTTTGTTACTATACAAGATTCAAAAAACTTAGGCCATTTAAGAAATTCACACCGATACACCACTATGTATAACTGCAATCGCTACGTATCTCGTACTACGTAGCGTTTTGGTTACAGACCGCTATGCCTACCGCATCTGCTATTTTGATCCTTGCTTGACAGACATCGGCGGAATCGACTCAATCAATCGCATTGCAAGAGCTTGTACATTTTAAGTTGCATCAAATTGGTTGTGACAATTATCTCTACTTAGGTCGTTCCTGTTCCACATCATCTTTCATTTAATGCCCCAAAGGACCCAGCAATGGCATCAACAGAATTGACCCTATCAATTAGCTGAGTCAAGCCCTTGTGTCAAGTACCTATAGGTTATGCCAACTTTGGCTTGATATTTATCTCTAGCAGGCGCCTAATCAAAATCCAGCTTTACCCAGCTTGCTTGGCGAAGGACCCAACAATAATAGAGAAGGAGATTACAAAATTAGAGCTACAGAGGGAGGTAGAACAGCATTGGAAGATCTCATGCACAAGTGTTTGACCAAAAAAGAAAACCATTCCCAGTCAGATTGTCCTAGCCCTTTATTTATTTGACATAAAATTTAGTGGTTTCTTATAGATTCAGTACAATAGTGGATAAAGGTTTGTGAGACTGAAATAGTGACCAAGTGCAAGATCATAAGAGGTTGAGAGTGTAAAACGGCCTGCACTCAAAGGTGTGCCCTAGTGTAAGGCATTTCTCATTCAACAGAGGTGGGGTTAACCGTTCAAGTGAAAAGAAAAGCCAGAAATCAGTGCAAAACAAAACCTAAGGAATGTGCAATATTGCAAGATGGTAAAATGAGTCTGATCACAGGCCCCCTACCCAAACAAAAGATGGGCTGTCGTGCCTTGACTCAGTCAGTCGGCTGCTTGGCCAGCTGTGAGGTACATACCCAAAGAGTGATCGCTCTCAATAACCTCTGACCAAAGCTTTTAAAATCGTCAAGGAGCTGTAGCGGACAAGAGGACAGAGACATACGTGCTTATAAGAAGAAGCACACAAACGCCTTCGCCTTCACTGCACAACCTCCTCTTTGATTATTAATTGGCATTACCAGTTCACTGCCCATCTATCCTAGTAAGTCAAGAAAACTTTTATTGTGTAGTTCCTTTTATGTTCAAGATCAATATGCAGATCTAGTCTACTAATCACTCTAACTATGTCTTCCCCTGCAAGAATAAAAACCATGACTTCTGTAGTGTAACTTTACTTGTGTGGAGGGAAAAAGAAATCATCCGAAATTAGTGTTTTCATTTTCCTTTCAGAAAAATTCTCCCCACAAGCATAGCTAACTATCCTTAACTGAAGAATGGGGCCAAGGGAGCCCCAAATGTGGACTTTGAAATGGGTTTTAAAAAATTCCACCATACAGGATTCATGAAATATGTACATAGGCCTTCCAAAACTTCCAAACATCGTGTTTACTAATTCAGGTTCAAAGCCAAACCATTTACTTCTATATGCAATTCACCCTTGTGTTTTGTGATTTCAGGCCTCTATTACGCTATGGCAGAGAAAATCAACACGCCTCCACCACCAATTGGCATTGATCTGGGTACAGAGAATTCATGCGTCGGGGTTTGGCGAAATGAATGGGTGGAGATCATACCGAACCTGCACGGAAATAAGACAACTCCTTCATGTGTTGCCTTTACAGACACGCGGCGTTACATTGGAGAAGCTGCAAAGAACCAGGCCATCACAAATCCCAGCAATACAATCTTAAGTTAGTTTCCTTCACTCTTAAACGCGTTGATTGTTAAGATAGTAGTTGACCAAAGAGAAAACTGAGCGATCAATATCATTTTGTTTGAGAGAGAGAGAGAGAGGATTTTCCTACCTTTTCCATAGGAATCAAAATCCTTCCTATTAGATAAATCAGTTCATCTTAAAGAAAATACATCACATGATAAAATGATTGAATAGCGCACGTGTTGCTCGGAAAATTAAGGCAATTCTCAACACTATCCGAATCGATTTTATTTTTTAGAAACCCCTCTTCTTAGTGAGAAAGAAGAACAGGAAAAATGATGGGAGGAGGAGGAGGAGGAATTGCAGATTTGAGAGGTCTGTATCTCCCTACCAATTTTGGATTCCACTTGACCATCCTATCACCTTCATTCATGCCCACAAGCTTCAATAATTTTATAATAAAAATGTACAATCAATATGTGGGCTCAGTCCATTCAGATGAGTGGAAATCCCATGGATTACTTGTAATTCAGGGCCCCTTTAAGTATGGTCCTTTTGGATGGACATGCAACGGGCCCCATGCTCAGGTGCGCACCATGAGGATTTCCATCCCTTCGCGCATGCATGGTGCACATGAGGATTTCAATGGGCACCTTGATGTGGGGCCCCACCTAGGGATTAATTGATCGAAAGATTTTGTTGGGGCTACGCATGGACAGGATATGGAGCAGACCTGATCATCCTAATCCAATGGCCCACAAATTTTCACCCCTTAAAAAAGTATGCAGAGTCAATCCAACAGTCTAATTCATTTGGATGAGTGTAAAAAAAAATTGGTATTGGAGTAATTAGGGGGTTCGGGATGTGTGGTCCATTTAGATGGTTGATAAGGTGGCCACTATGATGTGGGCATGAAATTCTCCATGTGCATTGGATAATTTATGTATATCAAGGACTGAAGGATTGTTGGGCGAGCATGCTCTTGAAATTAACCCTGTGCGTATGGTGAAGGAATGTAAACACAAAGTGTGCACCAACATGATGGCCATCTCACTGGACCACACATAAACCCTCCTGAATTTCACACTTCCCTTAAATTTGTGCATATCTAAATGAACTGGATCATTGGATCAACTGTACGCCTATTTGAATGGACTAAACTTATGGGCCCCTTAATTATGATAGGTTTAAGATGATTGGATGAAGCAGATTTTTTTTTTTTTTTTTTTTTATTTTTTTGTTGTTGTTGTGGTTATTGTGGTTGTTGTTGTGGAGAAGATGGCCCCATCCAGTTCTTCAAAACCCCCAGTCCCAACGCTAGGTGGGGTGACAGGTGGGCCCCACAGCTATGCCCGCACGGGGCCCGACGCTCACCTGATCTGATCAGGCCTCTTAAGTTAATTAATTAAAAAAATGCTTATATGTAAATGGCAAAATTTCTCTCAACCTGCGAATCAGCTGGTTGAATGATAATGTGTACGAGATGAAAGCCTCATTTACTATCCAACATTCTTTGATTTCCCATTTTCTTGGCAACGCTGAGACCACCTAGTTTTTTTTTTTTTTTTTTCCTTCAATGTTTGTTTTCAGATGTGAAGCGATTGCTTGGAAAGAGATTCAGCAGCAATAACGTCCAAAAAGACATCAAGCTCTTGCCTTTCGAGGTTGTTTCAGGCCGAGGTGACGAGCCTACGATCTCTTTCCAATACCAAGGTAATGAAAAGCAATTTTCCGCTTTGGAGATCTCCTCTATGGTCCTCCGCAACCTACGCGAGACTGCAGAGGCCTTCCTCGGGTGCCCCATACAAAATGCAGTCATCGCTGTTCCCGCTTGCTTCAACGACTCCCAAAGGCTAGCTACCGTGCAAGCTGCTAACATTGCTGGTCTAAATGTCATGCGTATCATCAATGAGCCTACTGCTGCCGCAATCGCATATGGCGTTGACAACATAGAGAATAATAATGATGATAAAAAGGAGAGGAGGAAGAAGAAGAAAAACATTCTCATCTTCGACCTTGGCAGTGGCAGTTTGGATGTTTCCATCCTCATCATGGAGAGAGGGAATTATAAGGTGAAGGCTACAAGGGGAGATGCCCATCTGGGCGGAGTGGACTTCGACAACAAATTGATCATACACTGCATTGAGGAGTTAGAAAGAAGCCATAATATGAAAAAGGGACATCTCAGTTCAAATTTAAGCCCAAAGGCTTATGCAAAGCTGAGGGCGTCATGTGAGAAGGCAAAGAGGGTCCTCTCCACGGTAGACGAAGCTCATATAGAGATAGACTCCTTAACCAACGGTGTTGACTTCTATACTAGCATCACCCGTGCCACATTTGAAGGGCTGAACAAGGATCTCTTTGAGAAATGCATTTGTATGGTGGACAGGTGCTTGGAAGATGCTAATATGTACAGAAGCTCCATTGATGACATCGTCGTAATTGGAGGGTCCGCTAGGATACCCAAGGTCCGAGAGATGCTACATGACTTTTTCGAAGTGAAGGATCTCAGCAGTCGCATCAACTCCGACGAAGCTGTGGCTTGTGGTGCTGCCATCCAAGCTGCCATCTTGAGCGGCATCAACAACAATGTGCCGGATCTTATAGTGAATGACATTACAACTCACTCACTTGGTATAGAAACTCCCAAAAAAGTCTTGATGATTCCAAGGAACACTGCCATTCCAACCACAGTGGAGGCGATGGTCGTTCCTGCTGGGCACCAAATGGATTATACCATTAAGGTGTATGAGGGTGAGAGTACAAGAATCCGAGACAACCACCTTTTGGGACAATATCTGTCATCGATGAATAATGCCATTTCTTTCGTCCCCTATGCTGTCTACTTCAATGTTGATCAAAGTGGTATCTTCACCTTCTCCGTCGAGGAAAAAAGGATGAAGGACATCACCAGGGACTTCATGCCGATGCTGAGTAGAAAGGAGATTGAAAAGATGGCCGCGGATGCAGAGGAACTAAAAGCGAAGGAAGGCGAGTACAAGCAGAGGCTGGAAGCAAAGAATGAGCTGGAGAGTTTTCTCATCCAGTTGGACAAGAGCATCAAAATGTTTAAAGATTCACACAAAAAGAAGATTGTGGATGCAATCGAAAAGACCATGAAGTGGCTAGGAAATAATCCACAGGCCATCGGAGATGAATTTGGTGACCAATTCGGAGAACATGTGAATTGCCTGAAGAAAGAATGGGATGGTATGTTGCGAAGGTCTCCCCCTCCAAGCACTGTGATGAACTCAGATGAAAGCGGGTTTGCAAAACTCACTGACTTGGCTCATGACTTGGCCAATTCGTCGACCAAGTCAAAATCCCGGACTCGGAATACAAAGGAAAACAGAAGTGGCCCGCCAACCCATCCAGACCCGACCCGACCCGCACAACCTGACCCACAGAACATGCACGCCGATCGCTGGTCTTTCATTTGGAAAAACAAGTAGGGTTAGGATTGACCCACCTATCCCACTTAACCCGTTAAACTTTCCATTAAGTCTTATTTATTAGTCCAAATCCCAAATTAAAGAGGCAAATATCCAAATGATATCCACTTTCTATTGCAGCCTGCACTATCCATCTGAAAATTATCACTCAGTTTTATAGTATCCTGTTATTTTGATATAGTTTTTTAATGAACATTTTATTTTATTTTTATTAGTTATGTTATTCTATTTCTATAGTCGTTATTAATTTAAAAAATATAGATTATGCTCAAGGTTTAAATAATTCCTTTTCTCTCTTTTTTTTCTCTCAAGTACACTCTTTAATTGTTAGCTTACTCAAGATTGTTTTTGTTTGCTCTTCCTTTTAGGATATAGATTGTAAATATAAAGTAAATATAATAGCATGACATAAACAAGAAAAGAGGTTACATTTTGAATTTGATTGTCTCAATCAATGGGCTAGAAAATGATGAATGGACTCCACCTTTTATGAATGGAAACCTAAGTAACTAGGCGCCTCATGCTTTGAAACGAAGTTGGGCTTTGACAAAACATTCACAAAAGGGTTAAGAGTTTGTACAAAATGGTTCAATGTGGGAAATAAAAGGTTAATTGACCTTGGCCTCACTTTTTAACGAGGGAAAGCGAGGTAATGCACCTCAAATGGTTGTTGAGATGAAACTGAACTCAAATTGGATTACAAGTCAGTTTGGGTTAGGTAAGGAATAATGGTCGGGTCAATTGATCTACTAGATAAAAGCATGTTACACGGGTCAACCCGACCTGCAGTAACCATTGCAGGTTAAAGTGGGTCGGGTCGGTACTACCCGCAGCGGGTGCAGGTGCGAGTTAGGAGCTTCTGACACATTTAATAAATGGGTCGAATGCGAGTTAGCTGTGTTTAGCCCGTTTAATAAATGGGCCCAACCCGACCCTTTTGTCACATCTAAATTGGGGAATAAAGAGCCTGTTTGGTATTGTTCCCGTGTTGTTCTCAGTTCTGCGATGAGATTAGATTGTGCTGAGATTGATCCATGTAGAATTTGTTTGGCATTGTCCTATCATATTAGTCTGCTGAGAATAGACTACACCAAACTTGTTTAGTAACACTATTATAATATATTAAGCTAAGAGGTTTTGGGCTTTAATTTTGACTGTCGGTTATTTAACTACTCATGCAACTAACCACTCATTTTTTCCATATTTCAGTTATTCCTATGTAACTATTCCCTATTTGCTTCAATTTCTTTATTTCTATTTTATCCAACTTATCATATCGAAAGAGGTAAATTTTTTTATTATGTGATTATTTATTTTGCAGTATAGGGAGATACCGTGCTCAGCACAAGTTATTAGGCTAGCTAGTATAAGTATTAATCTAAAACATAAAATAAAGAAAAGCATATTTGTTAACATTGTTGAGTTCTTCATCTTTATTTAAAAGTATTCACACACCCATTTCATGAAAAAAAAAAAATCTATCGTAAACATTGTTCCTTCAAACAGCAAAATACCTTGTTTTTGTAACTTCTGGTATTACTAACAACCAAGCAATCAAACAAAACTAATCTAAAAACTTCTTTCCTTCCCTTTCTGCTTTTCCTTTTCTTGTTTCATTAAATGTTGTGGGGGCGTTGGGGTGGGCTAATTTAATTGTCCTTCACATTGGTTGGAAGTGAATTCTTAAATAAGAGGAGCATATCAGAGTTTGAGCCCTGTTGTATTTGGACAAGGTATTCAACCCAGTTAGTGGACAAATCAAGTACACACACTGTCAATACTGATCGTAGAAAGAGAATTGAACATCCAATCTTGATGATGTTTTCCATTTGAAGAATCAGGCTATCAATGACCAAGCAAAATCAGAACCATGACAATGTCATAATGAATGAATACTACTAAGAAAGTAGGAAAAATAGATTTTTAAATAGTATGCATCGATTCACTTCAAGATCAAGCAACAAAAAAAAGTTATTGAAAACCAAAATGCCCATCGTTTTTCAACAACTCTATGCAGGTGTTCCTGCAGATGGACCCAACGGCACCGGGGCAATGGGGGATACTGGATAGGACAGTGAAGGGGAGAGAGTGAGGGGAGAGAGAAGGAAAAGAAAATGAGTTATCGTATTGAGTTCCACCGAGTAGTTCCAGGAAAAAAAAAAAACACTCTTATCTAGTAAGCCACTGTTCCGCGAATCGTTCCACCGAGTATAAATTAGAAATGGCTAATTAGTGCATTCCAAATGCATGTCCTGTTTTCTCGTCCAGTGGAAAACACGAAAACATCTCCGCGGCACGCCGGCACGGGCCCATAATGTCAAGGATGATGACAAAAAGTCAAGTGCCTGCTCCAGTAATCAGCTCGAGTAAGAATTTAGAGGAATTTATAGGTAAAATCCCTGCAGGACTGCATACGTCCAGCAGGACCTAGTTCCATGTTCGATACGGGAAGGATCCTCGTATTTTCTTTTTTTTTTCTGTCACTTTGCGATATTGTCGATATCGACCATATAACTAAAATGCATTTTTCCCTGCATGGTCGATATAGACCATATAACTGAAAGGCGTTTTTCCCTACATGGTCGATACCGACCATATAACTGAAAGGCATTTTTTCCCTGTAAGGTCGATATCGACCATTCTGTTAGTCAGATTTTCTTCAATATGTAAATGTCTTATTTGCTTAACACAGCAAAATTGTCGATATCGACCATATTACAAAATAACAAGAAAAAAGACAAATATGTGTTTTCTCCCTTTGCTGTTGGTGTTGCTGTTGGGATTGGTGTATGCCCTAAAGCCCACTGACTGCACTCTCATCTTTGTAACTGGATATTTATTGGTTATTTAATGGAATGACTTCTTTCTCTTATGGGAAGCTGAGCTTTCTAGTTGTACATTGTGCAGTGAGGGAGCAATATGATATATATAAAATAAGTTATCATGCATTCTACCGGAACATATAATATTTCCATCTCTACCGATATCAACACCACAATGGAAAGAAACTGAATAATTAAATTCAATGAGTCTGGAAACTGAAATTAAATTCTTCCTTATGTCCGGAACATAGATAACATTGTTTAAAACTAATATCCTATTTTGCGGAAAATGTAAGGTAACTGCTCCCACTGCAACAGCCCATATCTTTGCTCCATTTCCAACTCTAAGGTCAAATTCTCCTTTCTCAAGCCTTTTCATTATCTGAAACCCCTGCAATGAATTGCATATGTGATTAGTGGCTCCAGAGTCTACTATCCATGAATCAGTAGAATCAACCACATGACAGGTTTCAATGTAATAGGAAAGAGATATACCTTTCTTATCTGAGCCTAGGAGCTTGGGACAATCTTTCTTCCAGTGACCTTTGAGGCCGCACTTGAAGCATTTCCCTTTGGGCTTTTCTCCTGTGCCTTTATCCTTCTTACCAGCATTGCCTTTTTTCGGCCCTTTTCCCTTACCTTGCTTCTTCTTGAACTTTTTCCCTTTCGGGTTCAGTTTAGAGGAAGACTGGGAAAAATGAGCTTGGCCTTTAGGCTTCACGATGGCCTCTGCCGCCTGGAGTTCTTTCATTAACTCAGAGAGAGTCATGTCCAACTTACTCATGTTGAAGTTGAGCTTGAACTGGTTGAAAGACTCCGGTAGAGTTTCGAGAATCATATCAGTCTGACTCCCTGCATCAATCTCAGCCCCTAGGATCTCAGCTTCATTGAAACAATCCATCATCTTGAGCATGTGCTCTCTGACAGGTGTTCCCTCAGTCATCCTGGTATTCATGATTGTCCTTAAAGCAGCTTGCCTAGCTGGCCTGCTTTTGTCTGCGAACATCTCAGACAAGGACAACATGATGTCTGCAGCTGTGTCCATTTGCTCATGCTGCGTTTGCAACACGTTGGACATGGAAGCAAGCATGTAGCATTTGGCCATGCTATTTGCCTTTTTCCATTTCTTTTCAGCCTCTAGCTGGTCATCTGTAGAATAATCATCAACGGTAGGACAGGGTTCCGACAGAACATACTTGTACTCCTCAGCGGTGAGTACTATGTTCAGGTTTCTTTTCCAGTCTACGTAATTAGGGCCAGTCAATTTGTTCTCACGCAGAATACTCATCAATGGGCTAAAAGAGTCCTTCCCCATCTCTCTGGATATATAACAGGTTATAATTAGACAGGCAGTATATATGTAATATGTATATGGTGCTTATAGTAAAAGGAAAAACATGCACAAGACTTTTTACATTATATAACCCTAATAATAATGTATCAGTGTCTCAACCTCCTCATAGACCCTCCACCGAAGGGATGGCCGAGCCTACAGTCACGTTGAGTTAAGCCTAGCTTATTTGGATCATCACTGTCTGGATACGCATACCCAGTGATAACCCAATCACTGATTGGTTTGGCCTCATATGACAAATAACACTAACTCCTAGGGAGAGGTTATTACCGTCTTATGTCAAGTGTATTACCATCTCTTATGAACGTTCCCAAAATGTCTACGACTTAAGTCCTCCGAAGGGAAGAGACTTTAATCCAATCTAGAAGTGATCTTTAGTAAAGAGCTCCACCGAAGGGATGGCCGCTCCCACTAACGCTTCATTGACATTCTATAGAAGTGATCTTTAGTAAAGAACTCCACCGAAGGGATGGCCGCTCCCACTAACACCTCATTACGAATATTCACATTAGTTCACCTACTAATTCATCAAAGTGATCTTTAGTAAAGAACTCCACCGAAGGGATGGCCGCTCCCACTAACACTCCAATGAGTTAGCATGAACCGAAATTGGAAGGCCGTGGGATTTTTCCAAATCCCTCTCCCACTTGATTATTTAACACTAGGGTTATGGGCCCACTTTGGTATCAACATATTAGATTTTAGTTTGGCCTCTTTTGGAAACTAAGGGTGCCAAGGTAAACTAAACCCTATCCAATTTTAAACCTTAGACAAAAAGAAGGTGCTGGTCTAAGATCCGTTTAAAAACAATTTGCCAAACAAAAACAATCCAATATAGAAAGATGTCAATTTTAAGAACCTAGTGGTGGCCATGTTTCTAGGTGATAAACATAGCAATTATATAAAGCATTCAACCATGCATTCCATATATAAAAGCAAATTTAAAGAATGCAATCCTTGATGGCTCCCTGCTCTTCGGACTTCAAATCCTTTTCCAATTAGGAAACTTGGTAAAGAGTCCTTCTTGCGCTAGGAAACCTCCGTTGTCTTCGTCACCATGGGACCCGTTTTGTTGCAACCTTCCTCGCTTGAAACTTTCCTTTTCTTGCTTGTTACAATAAATCAAAATTTATACAAGCAGCTCAATGAAAAACAAAAACCCAAAATCACATTGGAGATTCCTATGCTTTTCAAGAAAGCTTCCATCAAGACTAGTTGAAATAAAAGTAAGGAAATAATTACAACTTCCTATGATTGCTAACCGCGCAATCGTACATTTATCAACTAATAAAAACATCCAAATCCACACACATACATGCGAACCATCAAGGATGCAATATATGGCTGCAAACAAAGAGGTTAGTGCATGCAATTTTGCTATGAACAGCACTATCCATCAACCTGAAATTATTCCAGCAATCTGGAAAAAAATTTCTGCACACTACAACTGCAGTAAACTGAGTTTTGAAAAATTCCAGCACCCTGGAACAATTTCTGCACACTATATAGGCAGCATACAACAATCTGAAATTGTTCCAGCAGCCTAAAAAAAATTCTGCACTCCTATCCAGCAGTAAACTATGATCTGTGCAAATTCCAGCAGCTTTGAAATAATTTCTGCACTCCTAATAGGCAGCCACCATGCCCTTAATTAATCTAGGAATGTAAGAAACACAACATGGGATCATGATATCACATGGAAAGGCTCTGATACCAATGAAAGTTTATGCATATCAGATCTGAAAGGAGACTAATCATGGCTGATATGAGTTTTCAGAGTTTTTAAAACTAGAAATCAGATCTGATTCCAGCCATGTAACCATGCATAAAAGTCCATGAAATCATGATCAACATGTGTCTAAATCAAGGATAAGATAGAAGACTATTACCTTGATGATTTGTATGCTTTAAATCTCTGAAAGAAGCAAAGAGCCCAGGAATCACAAGAAAGGCAAGCACATTCAGAGAAAGTACCACTTAATCCGGGAATTCGTTCAGGATGGAGAAATAGTGGTAGAGCAGATTGCCTCAGCAAATAACTTAGCTGACCCATTTACTAAGACTCTTACTGAGAAAGTCTTTACTTCACATGTTGAGTCTATGGGAGTTAGGTTAGGTCGTAGTGATCTTTAGTGCAAGTGGGAGATTGTTGGGATTGGTGTATGCCCTAAAGCCCACTGACTGCACTCTCATCTTTGTAACTGGATATTTATTGGTTATTTAATGGAATGACTTCTTTCTCTTTATACTTGTGTATATGTATGGTTGTGTAAGGCCCATTGTTTTCTAGTAATGACTTAGGTGTGTAGTGGCTACACACAGTTAGGTCTGAGTCATGGACACTTGAAACAATAAACTTGTTCATAACTGAGAGATGGAGTTGGGCACTTCATCTTGGTATAAGTTATAATGAGATACTCTCCTGTATTCAGGGTGACTTACCTTAGTCAAGGAGGTCTTTCCGGATTTATCTCATTAGTGCATGTGTCATGCATTGAACAGGACCACTTGTAGGTGTGATCTCTAAAATAGTACTATCACAGAGAGAGATCAAATCACCTCTTGCTACTGAGTGACCAGTGCTCTTAATCTTGAGCATTTGTGGATGAACTGACGAAGTCAAGTTCTTGTGCTTTAATTCACTATGGGTGAGATCCTGTTCATGGGTCAACAGCTCTGTGTTTTGGGTGCTCGGGCTTGATTAGTTGGGACGTGCAAATGCAATATGGAATCTATGCCATCACATGATGGAATGATCGTCCCCTTAGAATTATCCGATTAATCATCAGAATCTAAGATCTTAGTATATGGATGTTCCATATGGATATTGAACTTGTGGGTCGCTCCCTGGATCAAGAGAATGATATCCGGATGATGATTAAGTCAAGGGTATGAAGTTCTAAGGTTTAGATGTAATCAAGAAGGTAGATAGTACATCGGTTAACCTACTTGATTATGGATGTTACATAGAGGGGCATTATGGTCATTGTACTTGGTAGGTCAAAGACAATCGTCAGTCTATGATGAGCTTTAATTGCAATTTAATATTTGTCCCTGGAGTGCAACCATAACTCTTTAGTGGAATGAGTTAGGGTTAAAATGATCTTGATGTTGCTATGGGGTTAGCATGGACATTTTGGTCATTTTGGGAGCCAAGGGCAAATATGTCTTTTGGTCCCTTCTCTAGCCACTTTCCTAGATTGGCAAGGTTTCCTAAATTGTTTAAATGTGTGGAGAAATAATTTTGAGTGTAAATTCAAATAGGCCCATGATGGCATACATGAATTACAACTCTAGAAAAATTATTTGTTGCATGGACCATAGTATGTGTAGGCTAACCAATGTGGTCCCTAGTATGTGGGTCCCAAGGTTGTGTAGGTCCTATCACTTGGAAGGATTTCTTTTTGTGCAAGCTTTCCTAAAGTTTAGTAGCTTTCTAATTCAATTTAGAAACTAAATGGAAAAAGGAAAGAGGGCTGGACGTCCATGAAGGAGTGTGGTTTCAATTTTGGAAAGTTCCTATTTTCTCTCCTTGGTTTCCTAGTTCTTTCAAGATACTTTCTCTCCAAGACATTCAGCATTATATATTGCTGGTTCCCTCTTTGGGCGTGGATTAACATTAAGAAAGAGAGGAGAGAAAACCCTCTTGGGGCGTGAGAGATCTATTGGAGAAAGAAAACAGCCAGCACCATCCTTGGACGTCCATTGTCATCTTGCACAAGAAAAGTGTCCCTGCTGGTCCACGTTTTTACTCCTAGAGAAAGACCATATCAGGTCTGGTTTTCTCACATAAAATCAAGGGAAAACAGTTAGGAGGAAGCCTAGTTTGTTCCCACCAGCAATAGCCAATCAGATTGTAGAAAGGGGAATAGAGGAGAAGACTAAAAGGAGCATTGTTGCAGGAAATTCCTGCACAAAGATTTCTGCACCTGTGCTGTCTTCTGCTAGCTGATTTCAGATCTTTGAAGCTTCTTCTTTCAGTTGCTCCATGGCTAGATAGGTTTGTTTAAAATGAGAATCCATACCTACGTGGGTCTGTTCCAAATGAGGTTGATTGTAGATTCTTCAACAAACACATCAAGATATTAGCATTGAGATTACATTCTCTGATGGGTTTGGTTATGATTTTGATTTGAAAATAGCCTAAGTTGGGATTTCTGGGATTTCAGGATAAACTCATCAGGAAAATTGCGGAAAAGACGTGTTGGGTTCAAATGGGTTTGATTTGAAACTTGTGGAGCAATGGTTCTCACATGAAATTGGTGCCCAGAATGGAACTGATTGTAAAGAGGTGGAATTTAGGGTTTTGGGTGTCTCTATAGAAAAGGAGATGAAAAAGGTTAGCTTAGTTGCTGCTTGCGATGGAACTTCTGTAGATTATGATATTCCTTCTAGTGGAGGAGATGGTTGTTTGATGATGAAGAGTGAGCAAATCGTAACTTCAAGAAAGAACAGCAATGGTGGGAGTGAAGTTAATGTTGTTGATACAATTGTGAATATGGAGAGTAACGCCACCAGTAAAAGTTACGCACAAAGTGCCGAGATAGTAGTTCATGAGGATGAGAGTGATGGTGGCGGTGCTGATACTAATAATTGCAGTGATTTTTCTTCTACGAGCAGTGAAGAAGATAAAGACGACGACGACAATGATGAAGAAGAAGAAGAAGAAAATGATGATGAGGGAAAGGATGTAGATATTGAAGAATGTGAGATAAGAAATCTTGAAAAAGAGGAGATAGCCCTCCACAGTGGCAATGAGGAAAAATGGGCAGTGCAAGGACCCATCCCCTCTTCTCCCTCCTCCTCCTCCCCTCCCTCTCCTCTTCTTCATCCTGAAAAACCCAATTTTTATTTGAGTTCCCACAGAATGGTCGATGTCAACCATTTTTATAGTCGATATCGACCATTCGCTAAACAACAAAAAAAAATACAAAAATACACATGGAGGACCTTATCCATAAATACAGTGTGTCTGGGACCTTAAGAGTAGTATGGGGTCCTACGACAACCTACGCGGTAAATTCCTCAAGAATTAATTTAGTACTCGCGTTTTAGGCCAAGTGCTAGTTTTCGTTTGGGTAGCGTCTGATGCCATCCCTCTTCCTTTTTCTTGGCTTAGGGAATTAAGCACATGCCGGGGATCTACTCAGTTGATAATAAATATTGAGGATTACTTGAATGTATTGTAAAACCCACATTATATATATACTTTGGCCGTCATCATCACCTTCCCCTCATTACTTGAAAATGAACTTATAAATTATTAAAAGTAGCTGCAAGGAAATTGTCACACTCCGAGCCCAAGGTTACACTACTCCCGAGGGGTGACACTCATTGCATGGGATTTGAGTCGATCTCGTTAATTGTACATTTACCCTCAAGAATAGGTTCTCACAGTATTTCACGTGTGAGGTCATAAGCCATTAGAAAATGAGTATGTTTAAAATTTCATGTAACTTGTAGAAGCATAACCTGATCCACATCACATTCATCATTTCATGTTTCAACGGTAAGATAAGAGCATAATCGGCCAACGGCAATAAGAATTTTTCGAAAAAATACTCAATTTTCTCTAAATTGCAAACTGCACAGGGTTAAACTCGCTCGAAATCACACAAAACTTCGTAGACACTACTCTAATACTAAAAAAACTCACTCAAGATCTAAACTCACCTAAATATCTAATAATACAATTAATAATATTAATAATTACAAAATAAATGGGTCAACGGACCTGCTAATAGGCCCAAGTGACCCAGTAAGGATGCGGACCTTATAGGAACCAAATTGAGTTTTTAATGGATTAAATCTTTTTGATAATTAGAAAATCGAAAACTCATTCAAATCCTGACAAAACAAAAGAGCTTGACTTAAAAAGGCAAGAACTTGAAGTTACAAGCCACGAGGCTTGACTTAGTGGGATCGATTGAGTCAAGTACGTACGTCTTTGCTATTAGGGGTGTAACGGTTCGGTTAACCGGTCTTTTTGGAGAAACCTTTAACCGAACCGTAACTGCGGTTTTCCATCTTTAAAAATCGTAATCGTAACCGTATAAACAAAAACCGTGGAAAACCGAACCGCAGTTAACCATATTATACGGTTCGGTTACGGTTAATAACCGTGGAAAAATATACACAGTAATACAGTATAATTTAATTTCATTCATCTAGTTAAAACAAACATGGTAGAAAACATGAGTAAGATAATAAGATTTTATCTAAACTGCATGGAGCCCAACATTAAGATATAAATCCATGTAGGGTTTGGTTTTTGCCTTTTAGGTAAGAAAATTTTCGTTTACCCCCCATGTATATAATTTTATTTGTTATCGGTGCGGTTAACCGCATACGGTTAACCGAACCGTATTTTACGATTCGGTTCGGTTAATAACCGTGAATATTGTGGAAAACCGTAACCGAACCGAACCGTGCGGTTTTTTGGTTTTATTAACCGTAACCGAACCGAACCGTGAAAATACGGTTAATAACCGCGGTTCGGTTCGGTTCGGTGCGGTTTGACGGTTAGGTGGTTTTTTCTTACACCCCTATTTGCTATTGCTGCTTCGTTCGGTCTACAAAGAAAAAGTTGAATGGTGACTGACAGAAAGAAAAATCTCTCCCATGGAAACATACTCGCAAGGGTGTCCCAAGCCAAACATTAAAGAGGTGGAGCCCCATTGAAAAAGGGACATCGTCGGCCCACCCAAATTTCACGGCACCCACTTAAACAAAGCAACAGGAGAGACCCACTTGACTCAGTTGACGAGAGTTAAAGGCACATTTTTGAAAAAGATAGGGGGAGTTTTGGTAAAAGGTGTATTTGATGGGATGTTTAACTTGACTTGACTTCACTTGATTATATTAGTAAAATTACCAAACGGGCCCTAAAGGTTGGCGTCTGCCATACGGCCTGACTTCATTGATGACAAGTTGATGATATAGGGCACACAAGGACAGACTTATTGAAATTGATTCAGTCAACCACGTTGCTTTTATTGTTTGGACCTTTGCTCCTATCTATAAAGCGGACCTAACCTAGGTTAGTAAAATTGACATAAAAATAAGATTTTCATCCAAAGGTTATAGGTTTAGAACTGCACTATCATATTAGGGTTATAGAAAAATTCATCCGGCTTTCCTCTGACCTAGAGGGATTAATCTTGTCTAAAGGGTTGAAAACTTTCTTATAGCAAAAATAAATAAATAAATAAAGTTGACATACATGGGGCACCTACAAATGATATAAGCAAGACCGAGCTCTTGTCCCTGTGTGGGTTTGGGTAATTCAATTGGAAAGTGAAGTGAAGTGAAGCCTCCATTTAATATATATATATATATATATATATATATATATATATATGAGAAGATGAGAGGGTAATATTAAAAGTATAAAAAATTCTAAATATTTTACTTTTAAAAAAAAGTCAAAAGGCAACTTGTAACCACTAAATGACGTAGGTTCATTTGTTTTTGAAAAATTAAAAAAAAAATCCTTATTTTTGAAAAAAAAAAAAAATTCCTTATCAAGCTACTTAAGACAAAGGCCACCAGATTATTGATTAGACCCTCAAATATTTTATTCTCTCTTGATTTAAGAGCAAATATATATTTGCATGAAGGGTGGAGTTGAATAAAATTATGTATCAAATTAAGAGGAAAATAAAGATGATGAGATTGAAAAGTAAAAACCTATCAAAAGGCAGACTTTTGGATCGGACCTTCGGTTATCACCACGGCTATAATGTGCACAGACGGAAAGCCACCTAAGCGTTCCTCGCGCTATGGTGAGAGATGAATGCACATGAATATTCCTCACATAAGAGAAAAAAAGATAAACAAATATAAAGAAAAAAATTTATAGGTCCACAACAGGGAAGATGCATTCACAGCCACAAGACAGGGGGGAGGACTTCGCCAACAACAGAACCTAGGCAATTTTTGTTTAACTGCCCATTCCTTTGTCATGGATATCTCCATTTGCAATTCTAGCTTAATTCTAGAAGACAGTAGATAATTCTATTTTCCTTTTTCTTTCCTTCAATTTTCAGTTTTGGATTTCATTTCACAAGGTTACTAGTTACAGCAATAAATCAAGTAGTACAGCCTTTGTCTAGAGGTGGCAATTACCTGATACAAAATCGAGTTAGTACTTTCCTTCGTCTCTAAAACAAAATTGATTGTTTAGTAGTTCAGCAAACAGCAAAGTGAGCGAGCACGTTGCTGCAAATAAGGTGGGGTACAATGCTATTATACCCTTTAGTTTAATTTTCTTTTTTCTTTCTTTTCATGTGTTCTTGTGTGACGTTTCAGTATTATATATTTTATTATTATTATTATTATTATTATTATATAATTAATTTTATTTTAATTAAATACATGATTAGTCTAAGTGGGAACCACGCTAGGCTTAGGTTGGTGAGTTAGGATTGTTGGATAAGTGTCTTACCCATAGTTACCAATTTAGTGGAGCAGTTTTTCTCAAACCAAACTCTAATCCTTCTCTAATCCAAACTCCTATATATTTTAAAACCCAAACTCTATTCTTTAGAATTTTAGTTAGACTACAACTCTTATTTTTATTTCCTATATATTTATACACCACCACTCTTTTATTTTCACACACAACTCTCTCTCTTCCAACTTTTCTCTGGGTTAGCACATTTGGGCTTTGGCAGTAGGATCTCTAAACCGTCTCCCTCAACCGCGGATCTCAAGCAAGGCACATATATAGCCACCATCTTTTGATTTTAAATTTTGGGGCGTGAGTTACCTTGAAAATATTTTAATTGTATTTAATCAATTACCTTGAAAATATTTTAATTGCATTTAATCAGATTGTGGGACCCAGTGATTGATCGGATCATACATCTGGCCCGATCATATGGCCATGTATGGCTGGACGACCTACTTTGTGGAGTTGATTTGGAACAGGGTCCAGTGGGTCACTGTCCGGACGTCCCTGATGGACCATGCGTGGAACTTGACACTTTGAGGAAGGGTTCTGTGTGGCTTTGTTTTCAACCTGTACATGAATTGGAAAAAAAAAAAGGGTTCTGTGATGGATAAGGAGTGGGTGGTTGACCGGTTGATATGGACATGTTTTTTTTTAATAAAAGAGACCCATGTGACCTTAGTAGTTTTCATAAATTAGAAATAGGGACGCTGATGGTTTTATAAAACTAAATTAGATCCCTTGGTTTATTTTTATAAAAGATTGAATTTGGAAACATATTGGATGGGGTCGGGTTTTCAAAAATCATAAACGGAAATTGTTAAATCTTATTATTATTTGCAAATTAGTTTTGAATGGTATCTTTGGTTTTTAATGTTTTAAAATTTATACTTTTGAACTCTATTAATTGGATCTTTGGACCGCGTAAATACCGTCCGGGCAAACGGTATCTTACCAACGTGAGATTTAGTACTTCGTATGACTTCGGGGAAATTCTAATGGATTCGGGCTCAACCCATCTCTATTGAAAAACCCTTAAGTGGGTTTATGCACCATTGATTGAGAGAGGATGTGTTGATCTTTTATCCATTAGAGGTTCCTGTGGTTATCGGGTACAAAACCTTATGTTTGACTTTAGGATGGGCTTGTGATTATTCATTGACCTTCGGGTTTGCATTCATGATTGAGTTTGATATTAGTCTATTAGTTGTATACCTTATGATTGATTGGATATGGATCGTGATGTGACGTGGCAATCGATTGAGATATTGTATAGGTTTATTCGAATTATTCGTTTGGTATTCGATTATGGATTGTTGTGCAACCAGCCCTTCACTTTGACTTATGTTTCTGTGTCAAGAGCATTACTGATCATTAGGTCTATTCTAGTATGATATGTATATGTGTGTATATATATATATATTGATTTGGTCATATTCGAACGACTGCAGTTGTATGTGGACGGCTGATCACCGATGTGTACGGACACTCTAATATCCAAATTTCGAACCGGTTTATCCGACCTACGATTTCGATTTCGAACCGGTTTATGACCGCCGGCTTTAGAACGGGTTTTCTCGCTTTATGATTAGGGTTGACCACCCAAAGCAGTAGCAGTGCTTATGTGTGATTATTGTATTGCTCTATTGTGCAAATTGGATTTAGGTTATACGTTCTTTTCATCATTGTCCCATTGTTAATCTCTTATGATCATTACTTGTCATTACTCATATTGATCTTGTATTTTATTTATGAATTATGCTTTCGTACTTGTTGTTTACTTTGTTTATTGATGCATAGGTACCGACCCTTACCCTAATGTGGAGACGGAAGATGGTCAAACGTTTCAAGCGTTTGAACCAGTTGACGAACCTGAGTGGAGAGCCAGAGATCGCTACGGAGCCGTCAGAGCCTACTTGAGAGAGAACGTCATCGTAGAATTTCTTTAGATGAACTTTCTTTAATGATAAACTTTTCTTTAGTAATTATTTGATTTATTCTGCAACTTTAATTATTATTTATTCATCTGATGATTGTGTTGGATCTTAATTATGAACCTTGGATACCAATTGAATAACGCTTCCGTTGAATTTAAAGAAATTTATTTTGACTCACCACGGTTTGCAATATGTGGGTCCACTTTTGGAAGCTTGTGTTGTATTAAATACAGGAAAATGAATATTTATTCTTATTTTTCACGTTATCCTATAGTTGTATTTTTTGGGACGTGACATCTTGCCTCATTGTTGTTTGTCATTTTATATTCTCTCATTCTCTTAATGAAAGTTTCAGTTGCCGATATATATATATATATATATATATATATAGAGAGAGAGAGAGAGAGAGAATATGGTGTCTCACCATACTATCAGATGTTAGCACTTCATTTGCTGCTGCAAGGCAGCAACACGTTTGAACCCTATCTACACCCATTTTCTAGTCATGTGATGTTATTTGCCTAGACCAATTATTGATCCTGTATGCTCCAATCTAGTCCAGTTTGCAGCTTGTCATGTGCATACCCACATATATGGGTACGGGGCAGTCGTCCCTTACCAAATCTCGCATTCGAAACCCGCATAAAAATTCTAGGTCTGTCCCCAAAACTCATATGAAATTCCTGGATTAGCCCACAAAATCCAACTACATGTTTAGATCCACTTCCTTTAAACGAAAGTCCTGGATCACCACTAAGTAGGTCCATGTGAGAGTTTGTGTAACCGACCACAGAATCTTCATTTGTTAAAAGAAATGATTTCATGAAAACAAGCCTCATGTTATATTGACATGAAAACATCTCACTTTGCTAATACTAGAAATGGATTTCCAAAGGGGGTATTAGAGTTCCATTTCCTCTTAAAACTTCTCCCTCCTATATAATCTCATTTCCTCACTCTTTTCCAACTCAACCCAAAACCCTATCTTCATCAACCATTGCATTATGATTTTATTTTCTTTGATTAGTTAGATCTATGTATGATGATTATTTCTGTGATGGGTATTATTTCTATGATGGCTCGTCTCATTTTCAATAAGAAATCCATAGTCGCACCAAACAACATTAGCACCAATTCAAAGAGGAAAAACAATTAGCCCTAAACATAATTTTTAAATTCCACTGAAATCCCTTTCCAATATTTCTATTTCTATAAAATTTGCTTACGTGGCAGTTTCTTCTCTCCGTAATAAGGGTGTGTACACAAACATGCCTTAAATGTTTGTTTCTGTATACCGCACTGAGGTACTTTTTTTTTTCCCCCTTCTCCTGTTCAAACCGGGGCTTGAAACCTCCTCCAAAGGATAGTTGGGGAGGTTCAGGTGAAAACCAATATAATGTAGATCCAACTTTCTATTCATTCGTGGGATCCAAGCGATTTGGGCGACCCCATGGCTCTGCTTTCTTCAGAGTAGATAAATCTAATTTCAGTGCACAGACAACTGTTTCTCAAGTATGTCCTTTGCCCCAATTGAAAGTTAAGAACCTTATAGTGCATCTTGACGGGTCAAGCACTCAAAGATCATCCATTCATTTTTGGTTTAATGTAGAGAACGTATCATTTTAAACCTGTTTATAATCTTTCATGTTTTTCTCTTGCAAAGCTTTGGAGAAAGGAGCAATCGATATATTTCCTCAAATCTTCCTTTTTCAAAGGGAAGAGCATGAAATTCTTATTCCTTGAGATTGGATCTATTCAAAAGAATTCATTCTTGAGAAAAAACATTAAAAAAAAAAAACTCACTCTTTGATTCTGCATTGAACAACCCAACCAATGCAACGAAATATTTCTAAAATTAACAAGCCTTCATCGATTGGCTCACTTGTGATCAAATGCATCTAACAAGTCGAGGGCTAACTCGGTATTGAAGCCCCATACCAGCCCCTTCAATTACTACTAGGAGAGGGAGATCATATCAAACATGAAATGATAAATAAAGCATTACATATTTGTTACACTTTATTTGAGCTAATTTACACGACATGCATAATGAGGTGTGAAAATGATAAGTAAATAACAGCGGTTTTGCTTGAGAATTTAGACACTTGGACAGGTGCTAAATTAGTTTTCACAAAATACAGTAGTATGGCGCAGGTAGAGGCAGGACGTTGAGTATTAACCCATGCCAACCACACTATATTTTTTTTTTTAATTTTGTTGTCCTTAAATTCATGACCCACTAGAATGGATGCTAGTCAAATTAATTAAATCAATGCAGCGGATGAAACCAGTCAAACAAGATAGAACTAGCAAATAAATCTACCAAGCAATCACTACAAGAAGACGGACACAAAAATAACATGGAAACTCTTTCCAGGGAGAAAAATCACGATCTAGAAATTAAAAACTCGCGAACAGTAACAAGGTATACTCATCGTTCATTTACCTCAATCAATACCTCGACTTAAGGACTATAGTTGTTCTTACACAACTTCCACTGACACGACTTCCATCGTGTACCGATCTCCTTACTTAATATCCTCGCACCTTGTCAGCGAAGATGAACTATCTTCTACAAGAGAGTAAAAGCAACAAAACCTTTTAGAACAGCCCTTTAGAGAAATTCTCTCAATGGCGGTAGAGAAACAAGGAAATCTCTCTTAGGGTGTTCTAACTTCATATCAAGAGAGAGAATTAACTTCTTGTGTGTAATTTCTAGGTTGAGAGACTTACCAAAAATATAACCACAAGTTCGTCAAAGAGACTCCTAGTGATAATCAACTAAGAATAACAAGCATTCTAGAACTCTTCCATAGAGTCCGGATCGGAGTGGGCGTAATCCGCCTCGCTCGCTATCCCGAGCAGAATCCTTGCTGTAGCAAGGCCCTCCTCTGGAATTTGGCCCAACAAGCATTAAATGCTATCACTAGTTTTTTGGCCTTACACATGGTACTTTTTTTTTGGTAATGACTGTGGTCCGTAAACTAATGATCCTCCATCATCTTCTTTCTAATGGTAAAGTAACCAGAAGTTAAAATCTTAAGTTATCATGGGTTTTTAAGAAATTTGTGAAAGTCCAAAAAATTCCGAGCATAAAAATCTAATTTTCAGCAATTCTATGAGCCCCCAATTCATGATCCCAACCATTAGTCTTTCTTAAATGGCTAAAATCAATTAGAAGGTTAAAAAAATTATCTTGTTTTTTCATGGATTTTGAGAAATTTGTGAGAATGGTATAAGACATTAGAACCTCATTGCCCGGTTCTATTAAGAGGGTCATTCCAACTTTCTTTTGATTTTCCTTTTTCTGGCTACTCTAAAACCACATAATTTGATCCTCTCTTACATGTTTGTTTTCAGTTGTGAAGCGGTTGCTTGGAAAGGGATTCAGCAGCAAGAACATCCAAAACGACATGAAGCTCTTTCCTATCGAAGTTTTTTCTAGCCCGGATGACAAGCCCATGATTCCTGTCATATGCCAAGATGGAGTAAAGCAATCTTCCATTATAGAGATATTGTTAGGCTCCGTCCCGAGCTAATCCTGATTAGCTCTAATTAATCAAAAATTGAGACTAATTAAGCCGATTTAGTTAAGCAAATGAGGAATTGTGTATAAATACGGATTTATACGTATTTTACCGAATACGGAAAGTCTTGATACCAGCATGTGTATCTCGACGAGTACGAGGAATTGTGTAAAAGACTTGAATTGATTCGATGAGAAATGAACCAAGTAGGCTTTGATTTGACTTGAAATGGAATTAAGAGAAATAAAGGGGGGTTAAATGCAAAATTCCCTTATAAGATAAGATGAGAACTCCATTGAGTCATTCATCTCCAGCACCTTCCTCCAACAACCGTTCCTCCATTTTTTCTTCTTCTTTCTTCCTCCATTCCTTCATCATTTAGAGTGGTTCAAGTGAAGGGAATTGAAGAGAAGTTGCTATCCTTTATCTTCTTTGTCTTCTTGAGCATCTTCTTAGAATTATTCTTGGAAATCAAGCTCAAAGAGAGGATTTCATCTCCAAACCAAACTAACAAGGACTTGGAACTTCATTTTGAGGCAAGTTTATATATATGCTTATGCTTATTAAGGAGTTTTTAGTGATTTTAATGGAAGGGAATGATGAATCAGCTATTAGGGTGATTTATGGGGTGATTTGTGGATTTTGCAACTCTAATTAGGATATGCAATTAGTATAATGGATTAAGATAAGTATGATTAAGTTGGGTAAGTTGTATTTCCTTGTTAAAATCATGTTTTAATGGTTCCTTAGATTCAGTAGACATCAGAAAAACAAAAACTCAGTTCAGCAGTCAGGTTGCTGAACTGAAGTGGGCCTGCCGGGTTGGGCCTACCCGAGTGGGTCGGCCCATTGGGCCAAAAGGGCCAACTTCGAATGGCCATAACTTTTGACCCATATGTTCAATTTTTGAGTTCTATATATCGTTGGAAAGCTCTTGGAGCATAGAAACCAATGGTATACACCTCTTCATGAGCATATATTGGGAGATGAAGTAGATATGGGGACAAGTATAACCGGGCCTTCCTATGTCGACTTGGCTCATTGAGAAATGTCTAGAAAGGGTAGTTTAAGCTTAGAAATTAATATTAATCATGTTTAAACCATCCTAAGTGTTAACGAGGGTTATCCTAATGCACACATACTTAAGTAATATCATCTATAGTAATACGTGCATCGATAACGGTCGTTTCACTTAAGGGTTGGTTAGAGGCTTAATTTAGAATTAGATTGAGATTAATAGGAATTGTTAACAGGTCTGGCACTACCTAGTGGTTTCCGAACTCCGTATTGACTGGAAATGAGAAAGGATAAATGAAATGATTATTCCTGCTGCAGCAGATGAGAATGGGGTGTTCCGGAGCCCGTGGGACACCAGTGATCTCTGATCAAGACACTGGGAGATCTCACCACACTGGACCGAAAGGTCATTGACTGAAAAGTCATACACTGAAAAGCCATTAATAAATATGGAACCTTATGAATAAATGAATATGAAATGTTCCCGTTTTGGGAAGAAATGATTGGAGTTGAAACCCTTGCTAGTGTAGTTGCCAGTATATGTATTGTTCATGGTATTTCTTATGAACTGTTTAGCACTGTTAAATGATGCATTGTTAGGAATTATGAAATGTCATAAATATATGTATACCTTGTTGAACCGTCGTGTTCATGGTATTACTGATGATGTTACAGGCTCAGTTGCCCGTGCCAGTACCTCCGAGACCGTCCCGTCAGCGGAGGAGGCCCATTCGCTACCTCCAGGAGGTTTAGCCGAATGGACATGATTTGAGGGCGAACAAGTGGAAATCTTTTGAGAACTTTTTGAAATGATTTTGGTAGATTCATTTTGGTATTGTAAGTATATAAAGGATGTCCCCTGCATTGTAATTTAAATATGCAGTGGTTGATAATAGGAAAACTGAATGATGTAAAGTAACTTTACTGTTCATAGTAAAGTATATGATTTGTTTTGTTAATGGTTGTCAATGTATATTATTTGTATATTCCGCACTATACATTGACAGGTACGTATGCAAGATCCCTTGTAGATTCGTTTGAACTTCGGTTATTTCGGATCTACGGGAGTAAGTATGAACATCGCGACCCCGGGGTTAACCCTAATGACTCTGATCTCGGGTCCGGGTCGTGACATACTTATTGTATGGTATCAGAGACATGTTACAAAGACGAGGTTAAGAAAACGTAAAAGACTTAGCAAAGCTAGGACCAAAGTGAGAAGTGTGTGTTTCGAACAAATCCAACTATGGATTTATGTTATTGCTTTCACATATTGTGTTATATATGTGATGTATATGTGAACTAGTTGAGATGGAAGTGTTTAGATGCATTCTTACCTTCCTTATTGTTACAGTATGGCGTCAGGATCAGGATCGGGATCGGGGTCAGGGTCACAAGATGATGTTACTATTGTTCCGCCTCCCCCTCCTAGTTCTGATGCGCGCTTTACTGCTATTTTGGAGCAGTTAGCCAGGAGCCATGAAGCTCAAATGGGCATGCAAACCCAAATAGCTACGATGTTGGAAGTACAGAGCCAGTTGCAGGCTCAGATACAATCTCCAGTAATGCCAGTTCAGCAGCCACGTGTTGAGACACAAGTGGTATTACAGCACAAGGACAAGGATCCTCATGCTATCTTTGAGAGGTTCCGTAAGAGGGGAGCCACTGAGTTTCACGGAGATGAGGATGTGATGAAAGCAGATGAATGGCTTGAACACATTGAAGATGTGTTTGAAACAGTTGTCTGCACTCAGAAGCAGAGACTACTGCTTATCTCCACCATGTTTAGAGATACAGCGAAGACGTGGTGGAAGAGTGTTAAAGATGCCTTTAAGGCAATGCCATCAGAGGGTATTTGGGAGATTTTCCGACAGCAGTTTCAGCGGAAATTCATCCCAGAGCAGGTACAGCAGAAAAAGGAGGTAGAATTCTTGGCCTTGAAGCAAGGTCATATGACAGTAGCTGTATATGTGCATACCTTCTTGAAGCTGTCCAAGTATGCATTGGAATTGATAGACACAGAGGCAAAGAAGCTGAAGAGATTCCTCATAGGCCTAAATCCGGAGTACAAAGCTGTCGTATTGGCTGGACAGAAGCCTACGACATTTGATGAGGCAGTTGATAGGGCCTACACAGCAGAGGAGATTCAGCGAGAGAAGGAAGCAGAGAAAGAAGCTGAGGCTTTAGCCGTGAATGCCAAGAGAAGTGGTGATTCATGGTTCAAGAAGGGAGGACCATCTAGGTCCAAGAGGCAGAAACACAGATTCATTCCTAGACCTGATAGGAATGAGAGGAGAGAGAACAGACCAGTCTGTGCTACATGTGGGAAATTCCATAGGACTGAGTTGTGTTGGAGGACTTCCGGAGCTTGCTTTATCTGTGGTTCATTGGAACACAGGATGGCATTTTGTCCACGAGCTCGGAGAGATGACAGACCTCCTTATCAGTACCAGGCTCCAGGACAGGCAGCACTTCCAGCTCCTCCACAGAGATTGGCACTGCCAGCTCCTCCTCCTAGACCACAGCAGCCACAGCCTCCACGTCAGGGACAGCAGCGTCCGTGGCAGAGACAACAGCCCAGACAGCAACAGCAGGTAGAGAGACCGCAGATAGCTGGGATGGCTTGTGCTGTCAACAGGGAACAGGCTGATGTTGCAGCCAATGTAGTGGAAGGTACAATTTATGTTGATAGTAGACCTGCTATTGCTTTATTTGATCCGGGTTCTACACATTCCTTTGTTGCACCTGCATTTGTTTGTGATATGCAACACCGGATCATGCAGTTAGATTATGATTTCACAGTGTCTACACCTTTGGGGAAACAAGTGAGGTGTGAGTTATACATACCTCAGTGCACTGTCAGGATTGGAGAGGTAACCATGCCAGCAGATCTGGTTGTATTAGCCATGAATGATTTTGATGTGATCTTTGGCATGGATTGGCTTGCGAAGTACAGGGCTTGTTTAGACTGTTTCCGCAAGATCATCACCTTCAGGGTTGATGAAGCCAATGCCAGTGTACTATTTGAAGGAGTCAGGAAGAGATATGACACCAGGCTTGTTTCAGCACTCAAGGCTGAACGATTGATGCAGAGTGGGTGTGAAGGTTATATTGCCTTTATCTCAGAGAAGAAGCCTGTACAGGAGTTGAAACATATTCCTGTAGTCTGTGAGTTTCCCGATGTGTTTCCGGATGAGGTGCCAGGTCTACCTCCAGCCAGGGAAGTGGACTTTACTATTGAGCTTGTGCCTGGTACAGCACCGATATCCAGGGCACCATATCGTATGGCACCATCAGAGTTATATGAGTTGAAGAAACAGATACAGGATTTGCTCGACAAAGGTTTCATCAAACCTAGTGTCTCACCATGGGGAGCACCTGTTCTGTTTGTGAAAAAGAAAGATGGCACTCTTCGTATGTGCATCGATTATAGGCAGATCAATCAAGTAACAGTGAAGAACAAGTATCCACTGCCTAGGATCGATGAGTTGTTTGATCAACTCCAGGGTGCAGCGTACTTTTCAAAGATTGATCTTCGATCTGGATATCACCAGATTCGAGTGAGAGATCAAGATGTACAGAAGACTGCATTCAGGACTCGTTATGGCCATTATGAATTTCTAGTCATGCCTTTTGGTCTCACAAATGCACCTGCAGTGTTTATGGCTCTAATGAATAGAGTGTTTGCTTCATATTTAGACCAGTTCGTCGTGATCTTCATTGATGACATATTGGTCTACTCAAAGACAGAGATAGAGCATTCACAGCATTTGAGAACAGCCTTGCAAATACTGAGAGAGAATCAGTTGTATGCAAAGCTTGAAAAGTGTGACTTCTGGTTACAGCAGGTGGCATTTCTGGGGCATATTATTACCAGAGATGGATTAGCTGTTGATTCAGCTAAGATTGAGGCCATTACCAATTGGCAGAGTCCGAAGAATGTGCCAGAGGTGAGAAGCTTCTTAGGGTTGGCAGGCTATTACAGAAGGTTCGTAAAGGACTTTTCAAAAATAGCAGCACCACTTTCGAGACTAACTCGGAAGAATGTTCCATTTCAATGGAACGATGCATGTGAGTCCAGTTTCCAGACCTTGAAGCAGAAGTTGGTGTCAGCCCCTATCTTAGCATTGCCCGAAGGAAGAGGAGGATTTGAGATTTACTCGGATGCCTCGGGTGTAGGATTGGGATGTGTATTGATGCAGAACCGCAAGGTGATAGCATATGGTTCGCGTCAGTTGAAAGACCATGAGAAGAATTACACTACTCATGATCTCGAGCTCGCAGCGGTTGTCTTTGCATTGAAGCAATGGAGGCATTACTTGTACGGAGAGACTTTCGAAGTACACTGTGATCACAGGAGCCTTCAGTACTTGTTTACTCAGAAGGATATAAATCTGAGGCAACGCCGTTGGTTGGAGCTGATTAAAGACTACGACTTTCCATTCAAATATGTACCTGGAAAGGGAAACGTAGTTGCAGATGCTTTGAGTCGGAAAGTAGCTGACTTGGCATCCTTGGAAGATAGCTGGAATCTGCTAGAAGAGTTCAGGGACTCAGATGTAGCCATTGACTTGATGGATAATAGAGTGATGATTGCACAAATGTCCGTCTTTGAACCACTCCTTATCCAAGATATTAAAGAGAGGCAGTTTGAAGACCCTGAATTAGCAAAGATCAGGGATAACATTGCACAGCGCCCAGATTTTGTGTTGGTAGAAGGAGTCCTCTACTTCAGGGACAGATTGTGTGTACCAGCACAGGAGGATTTGAAGCAGGCTGTAATGTTTGAAGCTCATCACACCAGATATTCTATGCATCCAGGAAGTACCAAGATGTATAGGAATCTCAAAGGCAGATTTTGGTGGAATAATATGAAGCGGGAGATAGCAGGCTATGTAGCCTCCTGCTTAACTTGCCAGCGTGTGAAGTTCGAGCATCAGAAACCGCCAGGATTGCTTCATCCACTGGATATTCCCAAGTGGACATGGGATCATATTACGATGGACTTTGTATCGGGTTTACCAAGGACGAGGAAGCAGCACGATACCGTCTGGGTGATCGTGGATCGTCTGACAAAGTCCGCACATTTCCTTCCATTTAGGAAAGATATGGGGTTCAGCGAGATGTCCAAGTTGTTTATCAGGGAAGTGATTCGATTGCATGGAACACCAGTCTCGATTATCTCCGATCGGGATAGTCGGTTTGTGTCCTCATTTTGGCAGTCGTTTCAGAGTTCGATGGGTACTAAACTTCGGTTTAGTACTGCTTATCATCCACAGACAGATGGACAGTCAGAGAGGACTATACAGACATTGGAGGATTTGCTTCGTGCCAGTGTGGTTGATTTCGGGAGTGATTGGGATGACCATTTAGCGTTGTGCGAGTTTGCGTACAACAACAGTTATCACTCCAGCATTGAGATGGCACCGTTTGAAGCACTGTATGGTCGTCGATGTAGGACCCCAGTGAGCTGGGAAGAGGTTGGAACGCGGAGTTTCCATGGTCCTACCATCATCGCTGAAACAGCTGAAAGAATACAGAAAATTCAGGATAGGCTGAAAGTTGCTAGATCACGGCAAAAGAGCTATGCTGACAATCGTCGGCGTGATTTAGAGTTCGCCGTTGATGATCTAGTCTTTTTGAAGACTTCTCCGATGAAGGGTACGATCCGATTCGGTCAGAAAGGAAAGCTTTCACCGCGATTTATTGGTCCTTTTAAGATCGTGAGTCGGATTGGCAATGTAGCTTATAGACTTGACCTTCCAGCAGAGCTCTCCGGTATCCACAATGTGTTTCATGTTTCGATGCTTCGCAAATATGTGGCTGATCCTTCACACGTGATTCGTCACGAAGAGATCCAAGTATTGCCAGACACCACATATGTTGAGAGGCCAGTACAGATTATTGATACCAAGGAGGCAGTTCTACGCACCAGAACAATCAAATGGGTCAAAGTTCTTTGGGATCATCATGTTCCCAATGAGGCTACATGGGAACTTGAAGAACAGATGGCTCAGAAATATCCAGAGCTGTTCGTTCAGGTAACTTTTAATTGAATTGCTTTTTATTGATTTTATTGCATTCGGAGGACCGAATGATTCTAAAAGTTTAGGAGAATGTTAGGCTCCGTCCCGAGCTAATCCTGATTAGCTCTAATTAATCAAAAATTGAGACTAATTAAGCCGATTTAGTTAAGCAAATGAGGAATTGTGTATAAATACGGATTTATACGTATTTTACCGAATACGGAAAGTCTTGATACCAGCATGTGTATCTCGACGAGTACGAGGAATTGTGTAAAAGACTTGAATTGATTCGATGAGAAATGAACCAAGTAGGCTTTGATTTGACTTGAAATGGAATTAAGAGAAATAAAGGGGGGTTAAATGCAAAATTCCCTTATAAGATAAGATGAGAACTCCATTGAGTCATTCATCTCCAGCACCTTCCTCCAACAACCGTTCCTCCATTTTTTCTTCTTCTTTCTTCCTCCATTCCTTCATCATTTAGAGTGGTTCAAGTGAAGGGAATTGAAGAGAAGTTGCTATCCTTTATCTTCTTTGTCTTCTTGAGCATCTTCTTAGAATTATTCTTGGAAATCAAGCTCAAAGAGAGGATTTCATCTCCAAACCAAACTAACAAGGACTTGGAACTTCATTTTGAGGCAAGTTTATATATATGCTTATGCTTATTAAGGAGTTTTTAGTGATTTTAATGGAAGGGAATGATGAATCAGCTATTAGGGTGATTTATGGGGTGATTTGTGGATTTTGCAACTCTAATTAGGATATGCAATTAGTATAATGGATTAAGATAAGTATGATTAAGTTGGGTAAGTTGTATTTCCTTGTTAAAATCATGTTTTAATGGTTCCTTAGATTCAGTAGACATCAGAAAAACAAAAACTCAGTTCAGCAGTCAGGTTGCTGAACTGAAGTGGGCCTGCCGGGTTGGGCCTACCCGAGTGGGTCGGCCCATTGGGCCAAAAGGGCCAACTTCGAATGGCCATAACTTTTGACCCATATGTTCAATTTTTGAGTTCTATATATCGTTGGAAAGCTCTTGGAGCATAGAAACCAATGGTATACACCTCTTCATGAGCATATATTGGGAGATGAAGTAGATATGGGGACAAGTATAACCGGGCCTTCCTATGTCGACTTGGCTCATTGAGAAATGTCTAGAAAGGGTAGTTTAAGCTTAGAAATTAATATTAATCATGTTTAAACCATCCTAAGTGTTAACGAGGGTTATCCTAATGCACACATACTTAAGTAATATCATCTATAGTAATACGTGCATCGATAACGGTCGTTTCACTTAAGGGTTGGTTAGAGGCTTAATTTAGAATTAGATTGAGATTAATAGGAATTGTTAACAGGTCTGGCACTACCTAGTGGTTTCCGAACTCCGTATTGACTGGAAATGAGAAAGGATAAATGAAATGATTATTCCTGCTGCAGCAGATGAGAATGGGGTGTTCCGGAGCCCGTGGGACACCAGTGATCTCTGATCAAGACACTGGGAGATCTCACCACACTGGACCGAAAGGTCATTGACTGAAAAGTCATACACTGAAAAGCCATTAATAAATATGGAACCTTATGAATAAATGAATATGAAATGTTCCCGTTTTGGGAAGAAATGATTGGAGTTGAAACCCTTGCTAGTGTAGTTGCCAGTATATGTATTGTTCATGGTATTTCTTATGAACTGTTTAGCACTGTTAAATGATGCATTGTTAGGAATTATGAAATGTCATAAATATATGTATACCTTGTTGAACCGTCGTGTTCATGGTATTACTGATGATGTTACAGGCTCAGTTGCCCGTGCCAGTACCTCCGAGACCGTCCCGTCAGCGGAGGAGGCCCATTCGCTACCTCCAGGAGGTTTAGCCGAATGGACATGATTTGAGGGCGAACAAGTGGAAATCTTTTGAGAACTTTTTGAAATGATTTTGGTAGATTCATTTTGGTATTGTAAGTATATAAAGGATGTCCCCTGCATTGTAATTTAAATATGCAGTGGTTGATAATAGGAAAACTGAATGATGTAAAGTAACTTTACTGTTCATAGTAAAGTATATGATTTGTTTTGTTAATGGTTGTCAATGTATATTATTTGTATATTCCGCACTATACATTGACAGGTACGTATGCAAGATCCCTTGTAGATTCGTTTGAACTTCGGTTATTTCGGATCTACGGGAGTAAGTATGAACATCGCGACCCCGGGGTTAACCCTAATGACTCTGATCTCGGGTCCGGGTCGTGACAGATATCCTCTATGGTCCTCCGCGATCTTCGCGACGTTGCACAGGCCTCCCTCGATTGCCGCATAGAAAATGCAGTCATCTCTGTCCCCGCTTGCTTTAACGTCTCCCAAAGGCTAGCTACCGTGAAAGCTGCTAACATGGCTGGCCTCAAAGTCATGCGTATCATCAACGAGCCTACGGCTGCTGCAATTACATATGGCCTTACTAACATGAATGCTGATGGTCTTGGTAAGAAGAACATTCTCATCTTGGACCTTGGCGGCAGCACTTTGGATGTTTCTATCCTCACCATGGAGAGAGGGAATTATCAGGTGAAGGCTACAGTGGGAGATGACCATCTGGGAGGATTGGACTTTGACAACCAATTGATCAGACAGTACATTAATGAGTTAGGGAGAAGGCATAATAATCATTTGATTATCACATCACCCGCGCCAAATTTGAAGAGCTGAACAAGCATCTCTTTGAGAGGTGCATTGGCTTAGTGGACAAGTGCTTGGAAGGTGCTACGATGTACAGAAGCTCCATCGACGACATCGTCCTAATTGGAGGGTCCACTAAGATTCCCAAGGTCAATCCTATTAAATTTCAAATAGATGAATGTGCTCATTGCATGAATTCAAAGAATGGTCACACTTTAATATACAACCTTGCACCCACCACCTCAAGGGAGTTGGTGGGGTGGCACAGGGCGTGGATTTGCTCCCAACCTCCTGTGTTTGAAAACTGTTCCAGATTTATTCGCTGTGCGTTTGTATAGATTTAGCAAAAATGTTAGGCTCCGTCCCGAGTTAATCTCGATTAACTCTAATTACTTGAATTTGGGACTAATTAAGCCGATTTAGTTAAGCAAATGAAGAATTGTGTATAAATACGGGTTTATACGTCTTTCGTCGAATACGGAAAGTCTTGATACCAACATGTGTATCTCGACGAGTACGATAAATTGTGTAAAGAACTTGAATTGATCCGATGAGAAATGAATCAAGTAGACTTTGATTTGACTTGAATTGGAATTAAGAGAAATATGGGGGGTTAAATGCAAAACTTACCTTATAAGATGAGATGAATTTCATTCATCTCATCCTGTAACCTAACACCACCTCCAGCAGCCGTTTCTTCTTCTTTTCTTCTTCTTTCTTTGAGTTTTTCTTCATCATTTATTGTGGTTCAAGTGAAGGGGAGTGAAGAGAAGTCCATCATCTTCATCATCTTCACTATCTTCTTGAGTTCCTTGAGATTTAAAGCTTGAAAGGGTGGATTTTGATCTTAAATCCAAGCTAAACAAAGATCAAAGCTTCATATAAGGCAAGTAGATACATATAGTTATGCTTATTAAGAAGTTTACAATGGTTTTGATGGAAAAGAAATGATGGATTATGTATTAGAATTCAATGATTCATTTTGAGGGTTTAAAATCCAAAGTTTAGATTGTATTAATTGTGTAAGATTAGATAATTGTTTAAGATTAGTGTATTATGGTTCATTTTATATCATTTTATACATTAATTGTCTATTAGGTTATCAGGGAAAGAAAAGTGAAAAGAATGGAGTGAAAAGGCCATTCACTGCACTGCAGAACAGAACTCACGTTCTGTTTCTGCAGTGTGGCCGGTCGACCGGCCAGCAAGGCCCGGTCGACCGGGCCCACTGAGTCAGGTCCGCAGAGCCTGACGAAATTACTGTTTGCTGTTTTTCGCTTACAACTGCCGGTTAACCGGGCCTGGCCCAGGTCGACCGGCCCAATGAAAAATGTCCGAAAACTTGGATTTGAGACTGAAGTTCAGGAATTAAGAAATTACATTTAGTGATTGACCATATTATTAGTAGTATGGAAAATTTGTCCAATCGCTAGTGAGTTTTGGATTTTACGAAAACTAATATCGCTTATGAGTCAATTAGGACTAGTAATAATGTTATACCTCCATAAGTGTTAACTTGGGTTATCTTAATGCATAATCATATAAGTAATGTCATCAAAAGTAATCCTTGCATTGATGACCAAAGTTACACTCAATAGTTGGTTAAAGTATGAATTGAACACGATACTGAGATTAATAGTAGTTGTTAACAGGTCTGACACTACCTAGTGGTTTCCAAACTCCGTATTGACTGAAAATGAGAAATGATAAATGAATGATTACGAAGAGTAACTGAAATGATTATTCCTACTGCAGTAGATGAGAATGGGGTGTTCCGGAGCCCGTGGGACACCAGTGATCTCTGATCAAGACACTGGGAGATCTCACCACACTTGACCGAAAGGTCATTGACTGAAAAGTCATACACTGAAAAGCCATTATTAATTATTGAACATTATGAATAAATGAATATGAAATGCTTCCTTTTTGGGAAGAAATGAATGGAGTTGAAACCCGTGCTAGTGTAGTTGCCAGTATATGTTGTTGTTAATGGTATTTATTATGAACTGTTTAGTACTGTTAAACAATACATTGTTAGGAATTATGAAATATCATAAATATATGTATACCTTGTTGAACCGTTGTGTTCATGGTATTACTGATGATGTTACAGGCTCAATTGCCCGTGTCAGTACCTCCGAGACCGCCCGTCAGCGGAGGAGGCCCATTCGCTACCTCAAGGAGGTCTAGCCGAATGGACATGATTGAGAGCGGACACGTGGAAATCTTTTGAGAACTTTTTAGAAAGTCTTTTATACATTCATTTTGGTATTGTAAGTATGTAAATGATGTCCCTTGCATTGTATTTTAACTATGCAGTGGTTGATATAGGAAAGCTGAAACGATGTAAATGGACTTTACGATTTAAAGTAAAGTATATGGTTCATTTTGATGAAAAGATTGTCAATGTATATTATTTGTATATTCCGCACTGTACATTGACAGGTACATATGCAAGATCCCTTGTAGATTCGTTTTAACTTCGGTTACTTCGGGTCTACGGGAGTAAGTATGATTAACATCGCGACCCGGGGATTAACCCTAATCACTCTGATCTCGGGGCCGGGTCGTGACAAAAAATTATACAACCTGATAATGATTCAAATTTAAACTTATCTTTATTTCAAGGTAAGGAGCCCTTATCTAGCTCTAACCAATTCTTTTGAACTCTTACTCTCACAGGTTCGAGAGATGGTACAAGAGTTTTTTGATGGGAAGGAGCTCAGTGTGCACATTAACCCCGACCAAGCTGTGGTGTGGGGTGCTGCCATCCAAGCTGCTATCTCGAGCGGCATAAGTAACAAGTTGCCACATCTCATGGTTCGTGACATCACAACTCACTCACTTGGGATAGACATTGCAGAACAAATCTTCATGATTCCAAAGAACACTGCAATTCCAACTACAGAGGAGGTGATCCTTAATGCTGACCAGATACAACTTCCCCTCAAAGTGTACGAGGGCGAGAAGACGAAAATCCAAGACAACAACATGTTGGGAGAATTGGAATCGATGAAAGATGCCATTTCTTTTACCCCATGCGGCATTCTTACTGTCTGCTTCAACGTGGATGAAAATGGTATCTTTACTATCTCAGCTGAGAACACGACGGCTGGACAGGCGGAAATAAACATGATGGACATCATCAGGGACATGATATCCACAGCGAGTAGTGGAGAAGAGATTCTGAACATTTCTGTGGATTTGGAGAAGCTAAATTTAGGGGAAGACAAGTACGAGCAGGAGGCTGATCAGCAAGGAAGAAATCCACAAGAGGCCTTGGAAGAAGAATTTCGTGGCCACCAAGGAGAACAAGGGAATTTCCCCAAGAAATCAACAACTCCGGCAGGTGTGGTGAACTTGCGAACGCCGGCTACATGAAATTATCAGAGTCTCATTTAGGACGAGCCAAAATCCAGGGTAGAGTCATTGCCATGTAATGTACTGGCTTAATTTCCTTTGTTTGGCAACCTCTTTTTCTTTTAGCGTTTTTGTGTTCTCCAAACTAGTGTTGGTGTTTTTATTTTATTTTTATATTTCTCATCCATCCATCAGTGGCGGCTCCAGGAATTCGAGTCAATGGGGTCAACAAAAGACTTATTTTTCACAAATCGAATAAATTTATTTTCCCCTTTATCAACATCTATCATTTACTGTTCGATAATTCGACAAATATAATATAAAATTCTCAAATAATATATTTCCAACAATTCGACAAAAATAATATTGAATTATCTAACAAAAATAAACATAAATTCTCAAACAATTCGACAATTCTTCTTCCTTTTCTTCTTCTTCTTTTTTTTTTTTTTTCCTCGGTTGCTCGGCTGGGGCTGTGATTCTGTATATCTAAATTTAAATGTTAGGATTTTCTTCTTCTAATATGGGGAGAATATTGTACTTAGAGGTTAAGTTATGGTAAATGAATGGTTAATGACAGAATGTCTAAAAAAGAAATTTTTCTTTAAAAAACAAAAGTTATGCCCATTATTTTTTATTTATTTTGGTAAACAGGTGGCCCATTAACTTACTAGGCATTGAGTGGGGTCAAAATCTTCACATAAGTTTAATTCATTTTAAAAAAGTAATAATTTTCAAGATCTCAGTGGGGTCAATTGACCCCCCTGACATCAATGTAGCACCGCCCATGATCCATGGGGCTGGGACCCACAAGAGCCCGCATAAACACTAGAAGAAAGCTCACTCAAATGAAAAGGAGACTTGTGCAGGAGGGAAGAGATAACGCACCAGGAGTCCACTAGTATTGGTATTAGTTACACATCTTGGTATGACTGACCCCTTTTTAAGCTATTGTGGATAGGTGGTGGTAATCATTCATTGTCTTCACCATCTAACATATCGCATCAGGGGCGAACCTAGGTGTAGGCCTGGGGGGACCTAGGTGGTGGAAATCATTCATTGTCTTCACCATCTAACATATCACATCATACTTTAATTAGTTTATATATTAATTTTATAACAAGTACTGGCCCCCCCTTAATTAGTTGCACAAAGTAAAAAAAAAGGACCAAATTGGAATATGAAATCTATAAAAATATGATTTTCATTTGATTTTTAGATGGGAAAGTCATCTACAATTGATGGATTTTTCAAGAAAAAAAATCCTACAAATTTAGATGCTAATGGGCCATCACCCGTACATCTAACGTTGAAACTCCAATTGCTGAAAATCATCCAACAATACTTCAAAGAACTAAAATCAATAATGATGATGATATTGGTTCTTTGGAGCGTGATCTAGGATTGCGTCGCCAGATATGGGAGTATGATGTCAGTCAACGTGATGAAATTCGACGAAAGTACATAAAGGTTGGTCCATGCCAACCGAAGCTCTCAAAGTATCTGAAATCTGGATCAATGGTTCACTTTGTAGCTTTCAAGAGTCTTGGTTTAATTTATTTCCTTCGTGGTTGGAATATTCTCTAGAGAAAGATGCAGCTTTTTGTCTTCCATGTTAACTCTTTCATAAGCCAATCGGACATGCTGGACAAATTGCATTCACTATTGACGGATTTCGAAATTGGAAGAAAGTTAGGGATCGAAAAAACTGTGCTTTGTTAAATCATATGGGAAAAGGTTCTAATACGTTTCATAAAGATGCCGCGAGATCATGCGAGGACTTGATGAACCAACCTCAACACATACAAAAAGTGCGTGATAAGTTCACTTCTGAACAAATTGCAAACAATCGGTTACGCCTTAAGGTCTCGATTGATACGGTCCGATGGCTTGCATTTCAAGCTTGTGCTTTTAGGGGACATGACGAAAGTCAAAGTTCAATCAACCGTGGAAGTTTTTTGGAGATGTTAAAGTGGTTATGTTCTTACAATGAAAAAGTCTCAGAAGTTGTATTAGATAAAGCTCCCAAAAATGCCTCATACACATCACCAAAAATCCAAAAACAAATTTAGTTAGAGATATAACTGGGTCAACCCCTGTATCGCATGGATCTAGAATCATGCACCTTGCAAAGCTTTTCCCAGTGGAGCGATAGTAAGAGGTTATCTAACACATCACCAAAAATTAGTTGTTCTTAAACTTATATACACACACATACGCGCTAAACTTATAAATACACACATAAGCACTACAATATGAATCTCCGGAGAAACAATGATGGTAGAAAAGTTTAAATTTTTCTGCAGCGTTTCTACCGAGAAGGGGCCATCAAACCCTAAAATGAAATTACATATTAACCCTCACAATAACGTTTGCTCATAAAAATGATGCATCTAAACAAATATATAATGTGTTTCTCGTGTGAAAATTTTACATATGTTTTTTTTTGCTAAAAGGCAAATTGTATTAAGAGAAAGGGGGGAGGAAAACAAAGGCAAGGAGCCCACAAAAGAAGAAGCTCAAAGAGCTACAGCACAAAGAGGGAAGAGAAACAAGAAAAGAACCAGAAGCTAAGACACACAGGCCATGCTTAAGGATTAGAGAACAAAAAATTACAAAACTGCTTAAGAGGTCTACCAGAAAAAGGCTTGGCAATACGCTTGAGAGAGACAGAAAGGAGCTCAATCAAGTATAGAATAACCTTCATCTGGGAGGCTCTAGAGTTACAAAAAATGGCATCATTTCTGCAATTCCATATGGCAAAAGCTGTAGAGAAGAAAATGGCAGCAACTCCTTTGCAGGCCAGGCTATCACTGTGAAGAGAAAGAGCATGCCAAATCTTTGAGAAGAGGACCAGCAACAGCCATACCAGCCGAGGATAGGATCCAATTCCAAATTGCAGAGGAGAAAGAACAGAGGAAACGAAGATGCAGAGTAGACTCCTGATCTTGGAAACACAGGCTACACCTTGAAGCAGGACTAATTTCAGAATGTTGAGCCCAAGCTTGAGAAGGGGTCTTTCAATGCAGCAGCCTCCAAGCCTAGAAAGAGACCCTAGGCTGCGGAATGCAGTTCCAGACCATCGGAGCCCAGATCGACTAGTTTGCTAAATGACTTGCGAGTTCTAATGATTTGCCAAGCTTCTTGGAGAGAAAGAGGCCTTGATCCTAGTGGGAGCTCCATAGGAGATTGTCTTTTGAAGACATGTCCAAGGAGAGATGTTGAGTTGCTTGCCTCAGGGTAGCAGCAAACATATGTAAATCTCAATTTCTATCTAATGCGTAATTAAGATCTCCAAAAGATGCTCAGTAGCTAGCTCAAGCCCCGACTCGAACGGGGGGAGGTATATATAGCCACTAGAACTTTTAAAAATATTAAAATAATGGGGAAAATGCTTGGCTACAAAAAAATTCCTCCCCTTTAAGTGACCCCAATTGGCTGTATGACAAGCAAGGTGAAGAAAAATGCCCCTCTAAGCGAATCCCACCTATATGCATTATAGCAAAAACACGTACGAATAATGCTAGAATAATATAAAACTTGGGCTCGAGGCAATACAAATGGGAATACTCTGTGTAAAAGGTGAAATTAGCAAATGGTGATAGTGAAGGTGGAGGTGGACACATGTAAATCCGTATGATTCCACATTAAAGATTTTAATAAATAAAAGCTATACAGAAGGGTAAAAAGTAAAGATCCACGCACAGCCATCGGATGGTCATCCCTTTTAGCAGAAAACTATAACCAGCCAACTAGGGAGCTAAAAGTGTCGATTTCGCCCAACTAGGGAGGTAAAAGGTATCGATTGTGGGCTATAACCATACTGGACTCGGACTCAAAAAACCGTTTCTAAAGGAACCTTATTCAGGACCTGGCCCCGGCCCTGGTTTGATGCTAGTTCCAACTAATGGACTATGATCTGGACCAAAATTCGTTCCAAGTTCTTTTTTATCTTTTTATTCTTTGCTTTTTAACTTAAAATAAGAACTTCATTCAACCTATTTCAATGCATCATGTCTACTACCTCCAAAATTAAACATAAAAATAAGCAACTAAAATTGAAATTGATTTAGAGCTATAATTTGCCGCGTTCCAGATTCGTATTTTGGATCCCATATCCACGGGACAGAACCTATATGGACCCAAAGCTCGAACCTTTCATCAATCAAAACTAGAGTTGGAACCCATTTATGAATCTAAACCTGTAACAATTTCTAAACCCAATTTTTAACGGGACAGAACCACTGTAGAATATGAGAATCAATTACCCATTTACATTCCTACTCCCGACCTTCACTCTACCCCTCTTCTTAACACTACTTTGGAAAACCCACTTTACCATTAATCTCAAGGAAATTCAAAAGAAAGTACGCAATCACATCCTACAGGCTTAAAGATTAAAATCTACAGTGGGCTATCAAACAATCTCTCCCATTTAAAAGGAAATATCTACTCATCCATCAAATTAGTAATTGTTTGGCTAAAAATTAATCACCCCGGTAAATTAAATCCTAGAAAAACGATAGAAGCATCTTCAGCTTATCCTCTGATGAAACTCCCTTGGCAATATACCATTAATACAGATTGGAGGGATTCGGAGTAGGTAACCAGGCCTAACCATTGCAACAAGCGGAATAATTTTGCCCATCTCTAAGCAGGTGGAGATAGATATCCTGTATATATGCCACATCCACAAAAAATAATGCATTTCCAAAATTTATTCGATTACATGACTGCATTAAGATGCAACATGATTTGGATGCGAAACTCCAAGACAGTCATTTCAAATAAGCATCATTGGATTTCAGATCAAAATACACAGCTTACGATTAGGATGCATACGAGTACTTTATTGGCCAATCTGCGCAAATCAAGGCCAATGTCACACGAGCAGCAGCAGCAGCAATGATCCCAGGAACCCAACTTCTCACAATAAATAGACCCATCCAAAATAATAATCTAGAATATAAACACAACACTGTCATGAACTCTAGACTTCTGGTTCTGGGCCACGCATTCAGAGATCCACATCAAGTTCCTGATTTCCTGCTCCCTTAGTCTCATGTACGCAAAGAAAACTCCATAATGGAACTGCATTTATAGAAAAAAAAACTCCATTAAACCAAGAGGCACAAAATTATAAAACCATTTTAAAGCCCCAACGCCCTCAACATCTAGGTAACTCAGCAGTAATTCAGGCACTGCTGAAAAGTCTTTAGCTCCAGCAGTCAATGAACATAACCTACTTCAGGCACCCAAAAACTTGGGGGTGGTTCATCTTTAAAAAAGAAAATTTACATATGTAAGTTGGAAACTTTTCTCCTGCATGCAGCACTCTGGGGAAGGGCTCACCAGGACCATCCCCAAATGTGGGACCCACCTGAATTTCACAGGGTCCTTCATGATAACCGGCAGCAATCCAAACGGATTGCAGAGAGCAGGAGGCACAAGAGAAAATCATCCATGCAAGTTTTTCATATCTAAAAATGTATAAAATTTACATTCGACAACATTTGTATTCAAGCACGCCATTTTCATATCATTTTTAGTATTTCACGTGCAAATTCTTTTTGCCACATTTGTTTTAACTAGACATGTAAGCATACAAAAACTAAGAAAGGGGCAAGAAGAGGGAGGAAGAAAGGGATCTAAACTCAGTTTATGTAGAATTTAGTGGGCTCCACGACCTAAACCATTTTACAGAGGAAATAATGGGTCTCAAACACAATAAACAATTCAGATAAAGGAAGTCGGGGCCCACAAAAGGAAAAAATACTTAAGCATTGTAAATTCTCATGACACATCAGGCAGTGGAACTCTTGAGGTTGACCTAATTCATCTGCCTTCATATTTTATTACCCTTCAAAAAATATTTAAGCATTGTAAATTCTCATGACATGCAACCAAGAACCAGGCTTGGTTACAATATCAGTTTGCTCTGGGCGCAATTTTGAGAAATTTGTGAGATATATACCTGCTGTTCGAATGCCAGGCAGAGCCTTTTGACCTCCTCCTCATAGAATGCCTTGTCTAGCATCTGGCTTTCCCCGTAAGATAGTTTGGCAAAAATTGACTGATATGGGGGATACTTTTCCATAACTCCACGAACCTGCAAAAGCCATTGGAAAGAATTCTGTCCGTCACAAGCAGGGAAACAAAAACATGATTGTGTGGTAATTAAAATATCAAATTAAGTTGAAAAGGCTACATCAAGGCTTAAACCTAAAGTAAAATAAGAAAATCGTAAAGCTAACAATAAAACTATGACAAGAAGTACATAGGATGAAGTGAACGCTTGTTTTCAATAGAGGTCCACACCCTGGTGGAAAGCATGTGAAGACTAGTGGGCCAAACCAAGGATCCCATTCGAAGCCAGCTGCGGCGCTCTTAATGGACAGAAATATGGTGTGTAGTTAAGAAACAAAAAGGGTTTATCTACTGGCCAAATCAATTACGAAAGAAATGGATAAACTCAGTTCAACTGTACAGGAAGAGCAATTAAAGGGTAAAGAAGACTCTAAAGCTCTTATGTTAACCAAAAAGAGAATTTCCTAAAAAAACTGTATTATTTCTTAGTAAATGTAACCATATAAAGAACAAAATCATAGACGATAGGTCATCAAAGATAAGCATAGATGAATATATGCTGAAACAAAAGAGGATTTTACCAGAGAAATCTCCTTAAGACTTTGTGAAGATAAAAAAAGTCTTCAAACTTCAATATCGACCAAAAAGCCCCCGAACAGGGATATCCCTACTCATTTCTTATCTTTTCTTGTTTTGTGGAGTGGCGATATCATAGCTCACCTATATGAGCGGGGATATCGCCGCTCGTTTCTACTACTTCACCTGTATACATGAGCAGGGACATCCCGTTCAGGGCCTTTTTTGGTCAATATTGAAGTTTGAGGACCTTTTTGGTCTTCACAAAGTCTTTTAGGGCGTGTTTGGCATTTAACTAAGTTAAAGTGAAGTGAAGTGAATCCAGACAAGAATTGACAAGGGTCATATCAAAAGTACATAATTTCAACATTCCCTCCATCTTTTTCAAAAAAAGTCAAAAAAGCAACCTCCTTTTTCCACTAAAAGACAAAAAAACTCAACTTTTCTATACAAAAAGCCAAAAAGATTCTATATCAAACAACTAACAACAAAACATCATCATAACACCTTATATTTTATTCTCTCTTGATTTGATGCTTCACCTCATCATACTTCAATTCACCATACATACAAACAAGCCCTAAAAAGGGGATTTTTTCGGTAAAATCCTCAAATATATATATATGGAATTACGAAATCTATCTCAATCCCTATCTCTGATTAGATTTTATCCCACCTTCCATATTAGATTAGATTTCATATTGTCCTGCATCACTTATCCAATAACCTTCAAGGATAATTGACAATCATACTGACTATAATGTGGTAGGGTTTGGTAAGTTGCAGTGTATGTGTCAAGCTTTTCTAAGATTTGAGCCGAGTCTTCCTAAGTTTTGACTCAAGGTGGGATCCTGAAGATGCCAAATATGAATCTCTATGCTTTGAACCTATTATCATTTTTAAGGAGCCTAACCCAGAAATATGGAAACCTCAATATCAAATACGAAAATCAACATTAAGATCGATCGTACAGCGTTAAAGGACTTCTCAGGTGTCAATTATCTCCCAAAATTCAATTACAACTTACAGTTTGCTGTCATGACTCCTGACAGCCCCACCTGCTTGAAATCTAGTCTAGTAATGGAGTATGAAAGGATGCTCGGTAAAAGGTAAGTCAATGGGTCATATCTGATGTCAGGACCATCAGGTCACCTATTTGACTGGTGTGGGACCTAGGTTTGCTTGATCCAAGCAATCCATATCGCATGATGCACACTGCATAGGCAATAGCTTAAGTTTCACTCCAACAGGAATGTTTAATACCATTGGATTAAGCATATAATACTACGCCTCAAGCATGACCAATCCAACTGTGCAAATAACTGTGGTTGGTGCGCAGATAGGGCCAATGCCTATAAAGGGAGGAGCATGTGATATAAATAGGTTGGATCAAGAAAAGGTCAGCTCCCTGCCGTCAATTAGGTGGTCAATACAGTCTTTACATAAGAATGTGATCAATTCTCAAGAGGAAAGCAACTGCTTTTTCTGCCATGAATAATTACTGCAGTTCCGAGGCTAAGGAATCTGCAGTATGGATGTGTTATGGTTGGATATATACAATGGTCCACATATGATGAATAAGTACCCATTTATTATGGTACCGACAACCATTAGACTCATGGGCCCCACTTCTGAATACCTAGATTTTGCCGTAAAATGTTAAATTTAAATTTTATAAAAAAAAATACATGGAATATGTTATAAATAATTTGTAAATATCGTGTTGAATCCATAAATCCTTTTTCTAATTTGCCCAATCCAACATCCTGTACTGCTGTCAGATTCTGACAGACATAATGCGTCATATCCATGGAACTTACATGCCCTGGTGTATCTCAAGTTTGTTTATCATTAGCACCAAAATAAGAGTACTAAGATTCCACGTCCTAGAAAGTAGGACCTAAATCACACACATATTCTGATCAAAGCAGACAAAAAGTACTATTAGAATGGGCTATCATGGGGCCAAATACAAAACCCATTATAAGTTTGATGACTTTAAGAAATCAAGAGCCTATCCTCCCACCATTGTCTTCCAGTCATATTTTGGGAGGAAAAAAAAAAGGAAAGAAAAAGGAAATGGTAATTTATGGTTCTTCATTTTGCTTCTATAGCATCGGAGAATAGGACCTAGAGGCTATAACTGCATGACAGTAGCAACTAGAAGGGTCGTCCATCTATATTATATAGTTCCAAGCTAGATCCAAAGAAATTGCAGACTATCACACCAAAGAAAGACCGTCAGACCCTAAGACTGACAATAGTGCTTGCTAGTCAGCACCAACCTCCTTAAGTTGGTGTAACTCTTTCTGCAGTAGCATACCTGATCAATATCTTCACAGACAGCAAGTTCTTCATGGCCATATGGATACCTGTGAAGTACAAATATAAAGTCTATCAGTAAAGTCAAACACCAGAATGGAGACTTTTTCAGAAGAAAAAAAGAACGAAACAAAAGGGAGATTGAAAAATCTTACAGTAAACCGAAACTTGAATAAAGCTTCCGACGGTCATCTCGTGTAAGCTCAGTGCCAATGCTGTAAAAAAACAAGTTCATAAAAAAAATGACAATAAAATTGCAGAGGAGCGTGCCACTCAGCTTGTAAAAAAATTAACAATATTAGAGAGAGTTGAGCAAGGCTGGAATTTGGCAGTAATAGCAATAAATGAAAAATTAAATGTGGCAGAAATATCTATATTTTCGATAGAAACACACCTGTTTATCGTAATGTTGACAGCCCTTCTATCTGCTTCAAAAGCTAGGAGGTCAGACATGATCTCTGCAGTAGCTCCACCTAATTTCTATTTCAAAACATTATGTTAGACACCCAAAATTAAAAAATTAAAGTACAAAAACTAGTTTGTGGACTTGTTAAACGACATAAAAACCAGTTTGTGGATCCTTTAAAAAGCCAATACGTTCTATTTGAATTTGAAAACACTATCTTTGACCCCAAAGACAACGACATTGTGGCCCCATAAACAACCAGTGGAGACACATGTAGGGGCTGACCACTCGCCCAGTCACACAGGAGCAGCCAAGCCCAACAGTACCAGACATGCATTTCAATGACGACATAACTTAATTTAAATAAATACCCCATATTCCACACACAGATGTGTATCACATCATTAGTTTGGCCATATCCATCAATTTTGGACAGTTTTCTAAGTTATATTCCATACATCCCTTTTCAGGATTTAAATTCTGTCATTCCAAATCGAGCATGATATTTCTCACAAGTTCAAGTCTTCATAGGTTCTCTCCCAAGTCCCATCTCCAAGAACCCTGTACTTGTTGTAGCATGCCAATTTTTCGTACAATGGCTGGTTCCGGCTGGTCCTGTATATACATGATCAAACCACCACATATAACATCCTTGATTTTCTACTCATCGGAGCTGACAAAACTTTATACGTGATATGTTTATCTATACAATTGTAGAAAGATATCAGGTGTGAGACAAATTTGAAATTTGCAAACCAGTTTGTGGGGACCACCTGGATGCATGCAATAACAGCAGAGTGGGAGGGAAATGTCTTAATATGTGTGGATTAAAATTGACGGTGGAAATCAGTCAAATCAGTGTCAAAATTCGGGAAGCTGTCATTTCAAACACAAAGGAGTGACAAAATTGATCCCTGGATCCATCCTGAAAAAGGTTCCCAGAAACTCTGCAGTTACAAACGTCTTGTTGTCGATTGGGATGGTCTGAAAATCAGCTTGATCAAATGAAATAGCTAAATAGACTCTGTACAAAAAAGTTCAAGAGCAACAGGAATTTACCTATGTAAATATATATATAAAGGGCCATAATCAGCTCTGACCCCACAAAAGCACAAGAAGTTCTCACTAGATCATCAGGAATGGAAAGGTCTCATCATTGATTAGAGATGGTACAAAATGCCATCCTGATCAAATGATGACAGTGTTGACGTTTACGAGATCAAAATCGGCGATTCAATATTGACGAATGCCCTCGATCAACATTAATTTATTTCATACGCCAAGTCACCATAGCAGGTGGTTTCTGAGGGAGTTCAATGAATCATAGGTAGGGCCCATCAATAGATTGCACACGAGATTCAACACATACATCTGTAATCCAGTGAACTTACATGACTACAGACCTATTAGTCTCGTTGGGTGTTTGTATAAGTTATTGGCTAAGATTTAGGCGAACCATTTGAAAAGGGTTCTACGTCTTATTACCAGTCCATTCCAAGGGGCATTTGTAGCAAAAAGGCAGATTCCTGATGGAGTCTTGGTTGCTAATGAGCTTATTGACTCAAGAAAGAGGTCTAAGGAGGAGGGGTTTACTTTTAAGATTGACTTGGAGAAAGCCTATGATCACGTGGATTGGGATTTTTTTATTACATGTTGCTCAGATTTGGTTTTAGAGAGACTTGGTGTGGATAGATGCGGAAGTGCATCTCCACTACTTCTTTCTCCGTGCTGGTTAATGGTTCTCCGTCCATGTTGTTCAATGCATCTAGAGGAATTCAACAAGGGGATCCTCTCTCACCCTTTTTGTTAACAATTGTAGTGGAGGCTTTGAGCTTGCTTCTTAGACGAGCTCGAGAAGTGAGAGTGATTAATGGTTTTGAAGTTACTCAGAATGGAGAGGCGATTTCTCACCTGCAATTTGCAGATGATAACATTCTCTTTAGTTCAACTAAAAGGGAAGAGATTTTGGCTCTAAAAAGAATCTTGCGGTGTGTTTTCAATTGGTCTCGGGGCCGAAGGTTAATTTGTCCAAAAGTATGATGGTGGGGATTGGCTGCACTGAGGAAACCATCCAATCTTTGGCTGCTATGATTGGTTGCAAATTAGGGAGGCTTCCTTTTGTGCATCTTGGTCTTCCGATCGGGGAAAAACCGAGATCTATGGCTCTTTGGGACACGGTTATTGACAAGTTTGAGAAGAAATTATCTTCATGGAAAAAACATTATTTATCTTTGGGTGGAAGAATCACTTTGATCAAAAGCTTCTTTGTCTAATCTCCCAGTATATTAGTATATTATGTCACTATTATAGATGCCGAAGGCAGTGGTGGAAAGGGTGGACCGTATTTGCATAAACTTTTTATGAAAGGGTCAGGGGGACAAGAAGAAACTACATCTCCTGAAGTCGAGTGAAGTGATTAAACCAAAATGGAGTGGGGGCTTGGGTCTTGGTGGTTTGGAGAAGAAGAATGTGGCTTTATTGGCTAAATGGTGGTGGAGGTTTGGGGAGGAGAGGGAAGCTCTTTGGAGGAGAGTCATTGCTGTGAAGTACGGTGAGGACAAATGGGGGTGGTGGCCTAATCTTGGCCCAAGATTTCGTAGGTCAGGTTGGTGGGGTGCTATTGTGTCTGTTGGAGATGCTTCTTCTGAGTGGGGGAAAGTCTTAGCTAAAGGGGTGGGTTTTGTGGTGGGGAATGGGAGGGGATGTTAGGTTTTGGTTGGATGATTGAGTTGGGTTAGGACCATTATGTGATTTGTTCCCTAGGGTCTTTAGGGTGGTGTCCAACAAGGAGTCTGCAGTTTGTGAGTGCCTTGAGGTGAGGGAGGGTTGTACATTGTGGTGTGTGTCTTTCAGGAGAAGTCTTTGTTTGCCTAAGGAAGTTCAATATGAGGAGTTATTAAGTCTTCTTGCTAATGTTTTCTTGTGCAGGGAGTCTAATGATTTTCGGATTTGGAAGCCCTCAATTTCTGAAGAATTTTCGGCAAAAGCTTTTTACTTGGCTTTGGAGGGTAGCCAACCCTAATAGAGCTTCTTCCTCCCTAGTTTGGTTGGGGTTGGCTCCTCCCCGGGTGGAAGCTTTTTGTTGGTTAGCAATTGCAGCAAAGATCTCCACGGCAATTTAAAAAGAAGAGGGTTGAAGTCAAGTGTCATCTCAGATACTTGCGTGATGTGTTGCAAGAACGAGGAATATGTTGACCACCTTTTTCTTCATTGTAAGGTTGCGGCAAATGTTTGGTGTCATTTCATTGGTAGATGCGGTGTCTCTTGGTGTAGTCCAAAACAAATGGCGGAGGTGGTAGAGGAGTGGAGGAGAGACAGATTCTTTGGTTGCAATCGTATTCTTTGGAGGATACTTCTGTATGCCATCTTATGATCCATATGGAGGGAAAGAAATAATAGAATTTTCAAATTATTTGGTCTCCTCCACCACTTGATTCGCTTAAGTTCAATGTCGATGGTGCAGGGAGAGGTAAACCAGGCCCAATAGGTATTAGGGGTGTTCTTCGTAATAACAATGGTGAGGTCCTTTTTATGTTTTCAAAGAATGTTGGCATCTGTGATTCCAATGAAAAGGAGGTGCTAGCTATTTTAGAAGCTCTCCGTCGCTTTACGAGATATTTTCACGATGCCCTTATTGTGGAGAGTGACCCTTCGACAGTAATTGCTAGGGCGTCTAATAGAAAGATCAACCCATAGAAACTTCAATTACTCTATAATGAGATCCAAGTGTTGTCGGCATCTTTCTCGATTATCTTCCGTCACTAACTACAATCAGCCAACTCTTTTGCCGATGCTTTGGCTAAACAAGGGGTTGAGAGGGTGTGATTTTGTAAATTGTGTTGGACAGGGTACAATCCTTTTGTACCTCCCTTCATTCTCCCTTTTGTATTTTTTTTAGTTTCTGTTACCGTCTAAAAAAAAAACCACGAACATCTGTATGCACATAATTGTGAGTGCAAACACGACAACCAACTCCTCTTAAAAAAAAATTTAGTGCACAATAACAAATATCTGTATGTATAGAAAATATGCGTGCACCCATTTGATTTCCAGTGTGCCAGTCATAGGCAAGCTAACGAGGGGCACACCTTTTATACCATAATGCATCCCCCAAACACCCACTGATCCCACACTTGTAATTTGCCAGCAGACCCAAGTTCACATTCATACAAACTTATTTGACCTATTGATCAATTTAGCCTTTCTGCTTTGTGTTTGGTGGTGATGCTGAGTGCACAAAAAGGTTCATATCAGCATAGACTCAGTATATGTGTGTGAATGTGTGTATAGATATATATATATGGGAGATGTATATATAAATGGGAGATTCTCTTATGAGAGATGCTCTCACCTTACTATGAGAGATAAGGTGGGGGCCCTCACATCCATATCCAATGCCAACAACTTAAATGTGAGGGCCCCCACCCTATCTCTCATGGTAAGGTGAGAGATACTCTCACAGAAGCACCTCCCTATATATATATATATATATATATATATATATATAGAGAGAGAGAGAGAGATTTATTCAGGTGAGCATAAAACTGAGCAAACTCGCAAAATATCATCTCTGGAAGATCATCCTAACCCTCGATCTATAGCCCTCAACTATAATGATTTTAAAAGAAATCATTATTGGATTTCAATCCAATGATACGTAACAGATAGATGAGTGTCAAATTTGGACTTGTGGCAATAGAGGAAAAGAGGGGTTGGGCTAGTGGGCAAACTGCACACAAGAACCATGGTCTTTGAAAACTGTTATCATCTGAATCCTTCTGTGCATGTGTATACCAATTATTGCACATAGTTCACACCTAGTTAGGTACAAACCTGAACTGTGAGACCACCTAGATGATGCATGATAATCTCTCTCCCACTTTTTTTCATAGGTAACAAGACTCGAAACGGCAACATCATGGTTGCAATAATGAGCACCTTCTAAGCGTGTTGTGAGCTCTAATCAATTGGCATGGGGGAGGAGGTTAGGGATAGTATGATCTCATTGGAACTGAGCTGTGCAAAAAGATTGGCCCCATCACATCATTCTACCCTTTAACATTTGACGCTTTAAGTTTATTCATCGATATTTCAATCTAATGCTGAATGACAATTAGGTGAGTGTCAAATTGACGCAAGTGCCAATTCATGGGGATTAATAAGCTAAAGGGGTTGATGGATCATAGGTGGGATAGGTTGAGAGAAAACAATGGTAAGGTTCACACTGAGGTGCAAATTGTCCAAATCAGATCAAAACTACAGCACACACATTCACTTGTGAGTTGTGAGGCCACCCTCGCGAGTGATTTAGTAAAGATGTAGCTCGTCCTTCCTGTGAGCTGCAGCCTCGTGAGGGGATGCATGTCAATCATTGGGATGTGGAGGAATTGTAGGATTTCTTTTATATCTTTTTTGTAAAAAAATGAAAAATACTGGAAAATTTTAACAAAACACAAAAAAAAAAAAAAAGAGTTAGCTATTCGCAATCTATCCATTTCCCATCCGCAAGAGCATCAATACAGTGACAAAAAAGACGGATATAACATATAAAACATCATTTTCCATCCATTTTATTATGCCCTAGAAAAAGGGTCCAGATAGTTTTACTGACAATGTCAAATCATTACTATGGACCATTCCTTCAATAGCATCATCTGATTCATATACTTTTGTATGGAGACCCAAATGAGAGGGCTAGAATGAGCACAATACACCAAGTAACGCTCATACCTTGCAAAAATTGTAAAAATCTTCAAGGTATGCCTTGTAGAGAGTATTCCTCATAATTTCAATATTCATGTCATCCAAATCCTAAAAAAAGTGACAGTGTCAGGAAAAGATTGCAGATATAAAAATAAACTGGAAAAAACTACTCAAGAAAGCGTGTTCGAACAGAAGGAAATCATAAAACAGAATTACCTATTGAAACGACTCCAAAACAAACATGATTGAAAGCAAAGAAAAAAAATCCATTAATAACATAAAGGTGCAGAACGATTATAGACTGCACTACACATTTGTTATCGCCTCAATATTACTGAGCTGCCTGAAATTTTTCAACAACCACTAGTTATGAAGCCAACTACAGTCGAAAAAAAAAGAATAGTGCTTTCCAAAAGCTAAGAACACAAGTATGGCTTATGCAAAAATTCTTAGAAAAGAGGGTTAGCAGTGAGAAGGTGCGTCATGACAGCACAAACGTCCATATCAAGAAGTGGTAGCCTGCAAGATGTCAAGGGATTTTTGCCAGTGTTTATCTCTGCGCAGTGGGGCCTATCTTTCACACATCCAAAACATTCAATAAAATTACAAACCCGCTCAAGGGGAGAGAGAGAGAGAGAGAGAGAGAGAGAGAGGAGTTGTCATGCTCCAAAAAGTTCACACTGATCAGAATTATAATTATGGCCGGATTGATGCAGACATCTGCAGTTGGATTTATGTGAACACAGGGCATACATGATTAAAGTAATCACATCCCATGGTTGATGTCAATCTAATTGTAATGCAACTCTGATAAGGATCAAATTTAAGTTTTGAATTTTGATAGATAAGAGCAAGCAACATCTTCCTAACAATTTGGATTCACAAAAGCTGGAACCGTCTACTGAAAACAGATTGAGAAAAATGGGCATTTTGTTGGAACCCAGCCATTCATGATGTAGATTTTGCCACCAGGTGGAAGCTCACTACTGAGTCCACATAATGCACACCACATGAACATATGAAATTGAAATAGTCATCATCAGGCCTACCTTCATAAATACAACACAATCAATCAAATTCAACCCTATGAACAGGTATGCTCCTAAATATCATTCCGATTCAAAACCCAAACCGCATAAATAGACGCTCCCAACTATCATTCTGATTGTAGTGATATTCACCATATAAATGGAGACTTAGAAAAAAAAATGTGATTAAATCATTCTGTTGATTAATCAATATTTTCACATAAACTAATATGACTTCAATTGGGTATGTATTATGGTACATGGCAACTCATGTGTGGTGAGTTTAATTGAATAGGTTGGGTTCACAAAAGATGAGCCCAAAGACACAGATTTCTACTGGCAAGATTTAAGTTTCAAGTTACTGGCAGAGAATTAGGATATGAAAAGATCAAAGCCAATACCTCTGACGTAATGCATTCAGAGAAATATGGAGCCAAAGGTGTGTCGACAAGCACCAATCTGTAGAGTTCACGCATGTTCTGAGCGACCGCAAGGGTTGCGATACTGAGAAGAGAATTTTAAATACCATTATGCACTTTATTAGGGAAAAACCAAAAACAAAACAAAAGAAGAAACTCTCATGCACAGTGAAAACAACAAAAGAAAGATTTTCGGCCAAAGGGACTACCTATCAAACATGCCCAAAGGATGGCACTTCTCTAACAGTTCATGAACATCTCTCTCATGCAAGGTGCCAGTAACAATAAGGACAACATTGTCTATCATGTGACCATATCTGAAAGAATGAAAGGTAATACAATTTCAAGCTTTTATTTTTTAAACAAATAGGCATCCTCCAATTAATCTAAGTATATATTATTCCACATGGATCATCAAGATTGCAAAAAGATAATAGATCATACTACGTACGTGATATACTCTAGAAAGGTTGATAAGGGCTCTGTGGCTTGGCATAACATGTGTTTGTACTCATCAACAAGTTTAAGTGTGCATTTCTCCACAATTGTAGTCGTATGTAAGGGTGAAGGTTCTGCAGGCAGTACACAGTTTCATTTTTAACAAATGAGGGAGAACATAATATATATTCAGAAAAACAAGCAACTGAAGTTGTCAATACAGGTAAGATGGATGCTGGCCCTTCCAGATGGAAGCTATGGCCCATAATGACTAGCTTAAATTGAACACGTGGGAAAAAACAGCAAGGAAATAGGATATATGTTCAATCATTGCATTGGATAAGTATATCATTGATGACATGTGATGCCAACTCCTACAGAACTAAGAAATAGAAGCAGCAGATATACAAGAGGAAGATCAAGATAACAATTTGGTTATCTTGATAATTCCAGCAGCAGCCCCATTGCAACTTGCCTATGTCAAAAGGATCAAGTATCCATTTTATTTTCCAGCAGCATAAGGTAGCTTTTGGGACTTTTGTTAAAAGTCTTTTGTTCATAGGCAGATTAAGGATGGACTTCAATTATTTGTTTCCATTTTAGAACAGAGTAAAACTGAGTTGGAGATAGGGACTTTATAAGCTATAAAGGCTAGGATCACAACTTATTAGAACAGAAAGAAAAAAGAAAAGGGGAAAAACACCAGAGCTAAGTTTCTAATTCTGAAGTGAATGTTTCTGATCGGGTTGACAAAATAGAGATAGGTCCTGGTGCTTTTCTACTGTTTTTGATAATGACCAAATATGCATTTTTATTTTCCTTTCATTGAAGAAAGTTCTTTTTGCTGGCTTCCTGTTAAGGATGCCTTTTGCCAAATGTTTGCTAATGTTATTTTCCTTATCCATTGCACCACACACTTGAGCTTTAAACATGAATCACCTGGCTGGCAGTAAAAAATCAGTCACAGATCAAATCCCTTCAGGAAATAAGGAAATGGTTTTCATTAGGCCTTGATGTGATTAAGCATTCTATTGCCCCACCATTTTTCCTTGATTTCTTTGCCATGTCATTCCTTTTAGGCTTCCCAAAAACACATACAATGAACTCACAGGGAAGTTAAGTGTTTCTAAGATACTGAAATGACAATAAAATGAAATTCCATCGAAATGCCTCTCTTTCCAAGCATAGAAGGTCAGTTTTACTCGAACAGAACCACTATCGTGTCAGGAATCGTTACATCCAAGCAGGCATCCCACTTTTCTAAGAATTTCCACCAGGAAATCCAGGGTTTAGTAATGGAAATACCGATCTCCTTGCTCCCAAAATTCCAAATTGACATAAAATCCAAGCCCCACGCATCCAAGCCCCACGCCTATGGCTAATCAAACAGACCCAATATCAGGAGAATTCAGGAAAATCAAACAGGAAATGAGAAAACTCTAAGAAAACCAAATCAGCATCAGCAACATCACCGCTAGTCAATCAAAGGCAGTAGTGAAACAATTACACAACAGAAATCAGATCGTAAAGCGCTAATTTCATCAATTTCATCCCGAGAATTTCAACTAAAACCATCTGCAACCATCGGATCAGATCGCGGAGATGAAATTAGAGAAAAGAAAACAGACCGTTCTGCAGATAAGGGCCGTATTCAGTGGCGGAGAGATGCATCTTGATGTCGTCTAGGGTTTCGCACTGGCAGAGATTGTTGTAGTCCGCGGCGGTTAGGAGGCTCGATCTGTAACCTCGAACGATCGCTTCCAGGTATCCGCCATGGATGTTGAAGGTTAGGGCTTCGAATCCGTACATTTTTCTTCTTCTTCTTCGTTTCTCTGCGAGAATTCGATCAGATCTGGCGAGGCAGCTATGTGAGCAAGTATTTGCAATGTGCTCGGTTTGTTTGTATCCGGATCGTGGGTTGGTATTTAATTAAAGGAAAATCTCAAATAAGTCCTTAAGTTTTTACCTTATTTCTACCCAATACATAAGTTTCAAGACTTTTCAAATTAGTCCTTAAGTTTTCTACAAAGTTTTTTATAATAGACTTTCGTCCATTTAAAGCTATTTTTTGGTAACTTCTTCTCTCAATTCTTTGAAATACCTAAACTGACATTTATTAAAATAAAATTCCCCTTCACTTCCTCTATATTTTTCATATTTTCTTCACCAACATCATCACGATGATTAACGCAGCGATTCGTTGCATGTAGTGGTTGTTGAAACTATGTTAATATTTTATGGCTTTAAATGAAAGGTAATTTTGTTATTTATAAAATTTGAGGAAAAAAGTTGCAAGAAAACGCCTTTAAATGGCCGCATGTCCTTATGTAAAAACTTATTGTAAAATTTAGGGACTAATTTGAAAAGTCTTATAATTTATGTACTTTTAAAAAATAAGATAAAAACTTAAGGCTTTAGTTGAAGTTTTTCCTTAATTAAATTGCAACACACGTGGCTAAGTTTGTGTGCCCATGTTAGATGTTTTTTGTGGGTTAGATGTGTGTAAACTCACCCACCTACTTATGATGTAAACCGTTAAAATTGAATGGTATTCCCTCAAGTAGCATGTTCTCAAATTTAACTTCAAGAGGATTTGGGCTCACCGTAAGATTGAACTTTGGGTGTGGGATCAAAGTCAAACCCTATCAAATTTGAAAGTAAATTTGAGAATGAGCAGTTGGAGGGGATAACATTTAAATTAGGTTTAAAAAAAAAAATTGATAGTAAGAAGGAATGGAACTCTTCCATGGCACCCACCTTGGGAGGATGACCTTTCAATAAAAATAATATGGTTAACAAATATATATATATATAAGATTGTTTTTTTTCCTTTCTGTCGTTTTTTGTGCTTGCTAGGTTGTGGCTGTTGAACTATTGGTTTGGCATGATAATTTTAAATTGAAGACCCATGAATGAATCTTTGGGCATGTGTCATACCACGGTACCAACCATTGGCAGAACTAGAGCGCGGCTGGCAAGGAGCAAGAGACATATGTGTCATACTACAGTACTAGCCGCCCTCTTTAACTTGAGAGCGGCTAATGTTGCATCTCAAACTTCTCTGAACACATCCATTCTCTCTACACACCCCAAATAAGTCAAAAGCTTTTTAAAATTTCTCTCTACACACCCTTTTTTCCCAAAATACCCAAACCCCTCGACCCTCAATTCACTCCCCTTCTCCCCCGGCCTTCTCTCCCTCTCCCTCTTTTTCCTTCTCTCTCCTCTCCCTACTCACCTCCGCCAACTTCTGCCCTCTCTCCCTCTCCATCTCCCTCTCCCCTTTTGGCAGCGGTGGTGGCTTTGTTGGGGTGAGGGTGAGTGTAGAGAGATATTAGGTCGGGGTATGAAACTATGAATGATGTCTATTTTGGTAAATTCACATATGGATATATTGGTCTTAAAAGGGATGTGGCCAGAGAAGTCTGGGATGTGGCATTGGCAGCTCTCCTTTAACTTTTCAAAAAATTTATAATTTCTTACATATGCCCCTATGTATTTTGAAAAATACATTTAGTTCTTATATGTGACCCTCTCAAAAAAATTTCCAATCAGAGTGCCCCATCCCCTCAAAGAATTCCTGGGTCCACCCCTAATGCCAACACTACTTGACCAATAATGAATCACGTTGGTTACATTTTTAATCAAACTGTAAGTGCAGAAAAATATACTCACAAGATCAGGATGCCTTCAAGGACTTACTCAGAGTACCAGAGAAGGAGCTGCGCGTCTGTTGAACCTGAAAGGGGAGAAGAGAACGGTCAAGGGACCCTGGCTGGGGCAGCGCAGGGCTCTCCGACGCTCAAGTTAGCAGTGATCGGAGAAGAAGGAGAAGGAAGGTCCGGGTTGCATGTAAAAAGAGAGAGTGCATACCTCTATCGTGGGTCCTCCTTATGCTTTATATGAGAGATCACTTTGGCGCCTGCGCCGGTGGGCCTCGTGATGTGACTAGGGTCTCATCAGCCCGCAAAGTCATCAATGAGGGTCCATCACAGCCCTCATTGCATTTAATGAGGGTCCGATCAGCCCACAATGCATTTAATGCCAGTCACATTGGGCCTGATCTTGCCCTGATCTGTTGACGGCTGAGGTCCCATCGGACCCCTTTCTTGGGCCCCGCTTTTATGGAGGCTGTAGCCAAGGGATGCAGTTATAATCTGTGTAGTCGAGACTGGACGGTGTGGTGCGGCCGACCTGGCCACCATTTACCGACATCGGCTATAGATGCCGAGACCGAAGCAACGACGGGGCAACGGTCGAGACCGATACCGATCCGCCTTACCGAAACCGAATAGGGAATGGGCTCGCGAGATGGCTCCCACACAATAGTCCCCCAGCTCTCGACCTCCTGGGCTCCTCGGGTCTCGAGGTTGAGAGCTGAACTGGTTTGCCGATCTCACTCAGCATTTATCATACGGGCGCCTCCAGCTAAGGGTTCTGACTTGCTCAGCGTCAAGCGCCGCCGTCGCTCTGTTCGCCCGAGGCAATAAAGGGGGCAATAAATGCAGAGGCTATGATTGGCATTGGATGGCGGACCGTCAGCGCCACGCGTTATTGCCCGAAAGGCTTCCTTGTCACCTCGAGGCGGCGTGGGGAGGGAATCGAGACGACACCTCGCACGCCTCCCCTTTGAATTTCGGGATGGCGCCCCTCACCTCCCTTTAAAGCCCTGCAGGCTTGCCTTCTCTCCATTTTTGCTCTCGCTCTTTCTTGCCCTCTGCGTTGGTCTCTGCTTCCTTTGCTAGAACTTGAATCTCCGGCCTGAACCAGCGCTTCCAGACCAGAATCAGAACTCCTAGTTGTTTTTCCGTGGCCATTGTCTACAGTCCGTCCGTCAGTCAGAGCCTGCCTCTGTTTGAACTAGTGAGTCCCTTATTCTTTCTTCTTCGTTTATGTTTCTGACTAAGAACCCTAGGGTTCCCTCTGTCCTCCATTTTCTTTTATTCTGCGTCTGCTCCTCGTTAGGGCTCCATTAGGATTTGTTAGGTTTAGGAATGGGGGCTTTCAGTTACTGGATAGATTCCCTATCGGCCCTAGCAGAGCTCAGGAGGACCTTCAAGATCCCGGAGGACGTCCGGATGAAGGCCTCCGACCGGTCATCTGGCTACACTTTCCGTGACGGCTGGATGCCATTCCCCCTAATTGCCATTATCGAAGGTGGGGTTAGATTCCCCCTTCATCCCCTTCTGAGATCCTGCCTCCGAGCATGGAACCTCTATCCGTGCCAACTGATGCCCAACGGCTACAAGATCATCATGGGCATAGCCGAACTGAATAGGATCTTAGGAATCGATCTTGGCGTCCATGATATCGAAGATGTTTATGATCTCTGCAAAACCCGAGACGGCAACACTTATTATCTTCGGGTCAAAGCCAAGTGTTCTCCTCTCATCACGGCCTTGGAGGACTCGAATAAATACGCCGGAGATGATCGGCTACTCGTCTCCGGCAACTGGGAGTTCGGAGGGGCCGAATCCGAGACCACATGGAGATCCCAGGTCCCGCGGACCTTCGGGACGCCGCCGAGTAATGCCCTGTCCCTTCTGCCGGGTTTCGGATTATGACTTTCCTTGCTAACTTTTATTCTAAGTCTATTCTTTCCTTTTGCAGGCCTCCAACAGCGAAGACGGGACGCTAACCTAGACCGCTGGCGGAGGAACAAGGCCTGGCTGGATAAGATCTACCAGTACCGAGGCCACTACAACAGGGCTGCCTTTTCCTTACTAGAGTACGAGCCGAAGTACGCGTCATACACGCGGAAGTCGGGCCGTCCTGGGGAGATAGTCCTTGCTTTGGCCGAGGCTGCGAGCGGGCCTGTCGCTGTTGCCGAAACTTCCTCGTCGGCTGCTGCGGCCGAGAGCGATCCCTTGAGGGAAGTCGAAAACTTTTCGGACTCCGAAGGGATGGAGAGGCGTCGGCCAGCCTGTCAACCGGGCAATCTAGCAGCAGCCATCTTTGGCGAGCAGAGGGCCACCTCCAGCGCCCGTCCTTCTCGCTCTTCTAGCACCTCGATCGTCCCAGCGGTCCCCGAGGCCCAGCCCGCCGCTGAGGAGAGGGAGAGGCCCCGAAAGAGGACAAGGGGGAAGTCCCCTGTCCGCGAAGACCAACCGCGGCAATCGCTGGCTATCAGGGAGAGGGCCAGGGCGGAAGAGCCAAACCGGTCCGAGGCCTCGCTGGATCGGCGCTCCGAGTCACCTCGCGCCGTGGTCCCTGCCGAACCGGAGGCCTTCAAGCCCGACCTGGAGCTGTGGCCGGGGAGGCCCCTCAATGTTGAGGATAAGGTCGTGGGGAACCCGCCTGTGATTACGGCCCTCAGCCGAGCCTGCGCGCTTCCTAGAGACCTTGAGAGGCATCAGGAGGAGGACAGTTCTCAGCTACTTATGAGGACACTGCAGCACTCCCTCCTGGTAAGTATCGAATCTTTGGATTAGATCACAGTAATGCTTGTTTCTCTTTGCATGACACTGATCCTTAGCCGCTCCTTGCAGGCTGTCCAGAGGCTTCCGCTGGTCCTGAACAGGATCGCGGAAGAAGACGCTCGGCTGAGCCGCTTGGTGGAGGAGAAAGAACAGGCCGAAATCACCTTGTCGGCCAAGAGCGAGGAGCTGAAGGAGGCCGAGGCTAAAAGGGGCGAACTGGACGCCCAAGTGGTCTCGGCGGTGTGCGAGCTCTCCCAGATTAAAGCTGAGTCATTGACCTTACAGGAGAAGCTCGTCGCCGAAACGAGGAGGTCGGCCGGACTCGCGGCCGAGTTGGAACGAGAGAAGGCGGCTAGGGAGGAGGACCTTGCGTCTCAACAAGCAGAAATAGACGCCGCCTTCCTCGAGGGAACAGAACACGCTGGCAGGGACTACACTGACCAGATAACACAGCTGAGCCAGCAACTGTTCCACCTCGGCTGTCGGGCCGCGCTCAAGGAGTACGGGGTCCCGGAAGACCACCCGTTATTTCTGAATCCTCCTGAGTTCCGGCCCCCATCTTCTGCTGAGACCGCAGCCTTACCGCCTCTGGAGACTCCTGCCTCTCCTCCGCCAGAGACTCCAGCTTCTCCGCCTCCAGAGATCCCTGCTCCGCCGGAGGCCTCAAGCGAAGCGGTTCCGGAAACCTCCGGAACCGTTGCGACGGTCGAGGACGCGGTAGTCATCATTGAGGACACCGAGGCCGAGGCTTCCTAAGCTCTGTTTTTTTTTTTTTTTTTTTTTTTTTTAGAAAAAATGTATCTTTTTTTTTTTTTGTAGTAGACTGAAAACGGAATGTGTGAACGGGTGATGGCAACTTCCACACCTTGATTGTAAACATTCGTCTATCAATAAAATTCCCCAATTCTCCTCAATTCACTCTCCATGGATGCTGCTTGTTTTCCTTTTTGCATTCCGCTTTCTTTTTCGCACGATTCCAAGATTCCACGTGTCTGGGCCCGGATTGAAAATAAGCGATTAACATACATAAGACGCGCCGTTGGCACTAGTTCCTTGCCGAGATCAACAGCCTCGGCAGCATAGCCGCCATGCCCTAATGGTAACTGTTATTTCGGCTTCACGTCTAGGTGGCTGGGTGCCAACCTTAGACATTGGTCATTTCGGCCTTTTAGTCTAGGTGGCTGGGTGCCAGCCTTAGACACTGGCCACTTCGGCTACTCGTCTAGGTGGCTGAGTGCCAGCCTTAGACACTGGCCACTTCGGCTACTCGTCTAGGTGGCTGGGTGCCAGCCTTAGACACGGGCCACTTCGGCTACTCGTCTAGGTGGCTGGGTGCCAGCCATAGACACTGGCCACTTCGGCTACTCGTCTAGGTGGCTGGGTGCCAGCCTTAGACAACCGTCAGCATTCACACCATCGTTACCATTGTTACTGCCGTCGACAACCAGATTGTCTCAAATTGAAAACGAGTGTATTTCTATTAAATCCAAAAGCATTGTACAAGTGCGGACTAAAAATAAAACTTCTTGAGGTGTGATGCGTTCCATGGTCTCGGTAGTGGTCGACCTTCCATGTCTTCCAATCTGTAGGCTGACTGCCCAGCGGTGGAAGTCACCTTAAATGGGCCATGCCAATTCGGTGCCAGCTTTCCTTGATTCGGATCCTTGTCTCCCGGGAGTGCCTTCTTGAGAACCAACTCTCCTACCGAAAATTTCCGCTCCCTGACCTTCTGGTTATAACCTCTGGCAAGTTGCCGCTGATAGGCTGCGAGTCGAACTGCTGCCGCTTCTCTTCGCTCGTCGGCCAGATCCAGCTCCAGAGCCAGATGCGGCTCATTTCGGCCCTGGTCGAATAGCTCGGACCTTAGAGTAGGAAGGCCGATCTCTAAGGGAATGACAGCCTCCATCCCATAGGCCAGGGAGAAAGGCGTTGCCGAAGTGGACCTCCTCGGGGTCGTTCGGTAAGCCCATAGTACACTCTGGAGCTCTTCCACCCATCTTCCTTTGGCTCTGTCAAGCCGTTTCTTCAGCCCGTCGAGTACCACTTTATTGGAAATCTCTGCCTGACCGTTACTCTGTGGGTAAGCCGGTGTGGAATATCGATTTCGGATACCGTGCTCCTGACAAAAGCTTCTGAAGAGGTTGGAATCGAACTGGGTCCCGTTATCCGAGATCAGTATTCTGGGGATACCGAACCTTGTGACGATGTTTTTCCATACGAATTTTTTGGAGTCTTGCTCCGTGATGGAGGACAACGGCTCTGCTTCGATCCACTTAGTGAAGTAATCCGTGGCTACTATCAGCCATCTTTTGTTTCCCGGAGTTCGGTGGAGTGGTCCCACTATGTCGAGCCCCCACTGGGCAAATGGCCACGGACTAGAAAGCGGACTGAGGTCCTGTGCTGGCTGATGGAGAGAGTGGGAGAATTTCTGACACTTCTCGTATTTCTTTGCGTATACCTGCGCGTCCTTCTGCATATATGGCCACCAGTAACCCTGGCTGATAGCTCGGTAAGCTAGTGACCTTCCTCCAATATGGCTTCCGCAGATCCCTTCATGTATTTCAAAGAGAAGATCTTCGACTTTGCTTGGGTGCACACACTGGAGATACGGGCCTGTGTACGACTTCCTGTAGAGCTTGACCTCGGGAGACAGCCAGAACCGTGCTGATTTCAGTCTGATTCGGTGCGCTTCGCTGCTGTCTTCGGGCAGCTTATCGTCCTTGAGGTAGGCGACGAAGGGGTCCATCCAACTCGGGCCGAGGTCAATACACGACACTTCCCGAGATTGATGGAGCTCGATGCTGGGTGCGGTCAAGGATCCGACTTCGATGGTTCTCTTTCTTCCTGCTTCGACAGCGCTGGCCAAATTTGCGAGAGCATCTGCATGGGAGTTCGCTTCTCTGTCTATCTGTTTAATTTCGGCCGCGCAGAACTGAGAGAGCAGCTTCTTTGCCAGGGCCAAATACGCAGCCATCCGATCGTCGCGAGCTTGGTAGTCCCCAGTCAGCTGGTTTGCCACCAACTGTGAATCACTGAAGACCACCAGCTGTTGAGCTCCGAGGATTTTGGCGCTGTTCAGTCCAGCTAAAAGGGCTTCGTACTCAGCTTCATTGTTCGACGCCTTGAAATCCAGGGTCAGTGCCTGCTCGATGACCAGTCCTTCTGGCGATTGGAGCACAACTCCAGCTCCGGCTCTTCTCGAGGTGGAAGAACCATCAACGAAGACTTTCCAAACTGGGGCGAGGGATTGGCATTGTGATTGTTCAGAGCCCGTGGGCGTCTCATGCTCCCTGCCCCCCAGTTCGGTGCCGAGCTGGTTTGGTGCCGAACTCGAGTCAAACTCGGCAAGGAAATCTGCCAGAACCTGAGCCTTGATCGTTGTCCTGGGCTGAAACTGAATTTCATACTGCCCTAGTTCGACAGCCCATCTTGAAATTCTGCCTGAAAAGTCAGCTTTTCTGAAAACAGATTTGAGTGGATGTTCCGTAACAACCACTATGGTATGTGTTTGAAAGTAATGAGAGAGCTTCCGCGAGGCGCTAACGAGTGCCAGCGCGAGCTTCTCGAGAGGCAAGTACTTGGTCTCGGCATCAATCAAGGTCTTGCTTGTATAATAGATGGGTTTTTGGACCCTGTCCTCTTCTCGGAGGAGGACCGAGCTCACTGCATGATCCGAGACCGCCAGGTATAGATACAAAAACTCTCCGTGGACCGAAGTCGACAGTAAAGGGGGTGAAGAAAGATAGGCCTTAAGCTCCTGCAACGCCTGGTCGCAATCTGGAGTCCATTGAAATTTAAAATTCTTCTTAAGAAGCTAAAAGAAAGGCCGGCACTTATCTGAGGATCTGCTGATGAACCGATTCAGTGCGGCTGCCATTCCAGTTAGCTTTTGGACTTCCTTAGCCGAGGTGGGGCTTTGCACTCTGAGGATAGCCGAGATCTGATCTGGATTTGCCTCTATCCCTCTGCGTGTGACCAAGCTTCCCAAGAATTTGCCGGAACCGACACCAAAGGCGCACTTGGAGGCGTTGAGCTTGAGCTTGAACCTCTGCAAGGTGGTGAAGACTCCAGCTAGGTCTGCCAAATGGGTATGGGCTTGCTTGGACTTGACCACCATGTCATCGATGTAGACTTCAACAGTCTTGCCGAGCTGATCGCGGAACATCTTGGTGACTAGTCGCTGGTAGGTGGCTCCTGCATTCTTCAACCCAAACGGCATCACCTTATAACAATAGGTCCCTCGGGGTGTGATAAACGCTGTCTTCTCTTCATCCGGCCCATACAACGGGATCTGGTGATAGCCGCGATATGCATCGAGGAAGCTCATTCTATCGTGTCCAGCTGTGGCATCGATCATCTGGTCGATCTTTGGGAGGGGAAAGATGTCCTTGGGACAGGCTTTGTTCAGGTCGGTAAAGTCGACGCACACCCTCCATTTGCTAGTCTTTTTCTTGACGACCACGGTATTGGCTAGCCAGGTCGGGTACTGGACCTCTCTGATGGCGCCGGCCTCGAGCAGTTTATCCACCTCTTCGACCACGGCTTCGGTTTGCGGCACCCCAGTCCTGCGAGCCTTCTGCATCACAGGTTTATGATTAGGGTCTACATGTAATTTATGGCATATTACCTCAGGGTCGATGCCAGGCATCTCTTCAGGCGTCCAGGCGAATGCTTCTCTGTTCTGCAACAGGAACTGGACCAGTTCGGTCTTCTCTGGCTCTCCAAGCTGACTGCCGAGCAAGAAGAACCGTTCCGGATCCTGCGAATCGATTCTGATTTTGGTCAGGTCCTCCACGCTCTTGCTCTCTGGGTCCTGGCCGACCTCGTCTACCTTTTTCTCCAACCGCTTTTCCATCTCGGCCATATTAACCTCCTTGGGCTCTCGCTCTCCGGATACCACCGCCGTCAGGCATTGCTTGGCTGCCTGTTGATCTCCTCTGACAGTGACGATTTCCACTTTGCCATTCTTTCCCCCCCAAGGGAATTTCAACTTCTGGTGGAGAGTGGAAGGGACCGCCTCCAGGCTATGAAGCCAAGACCTGCCCACTATAGCGTTGTAAGGCGAGGGTGCGTCAATCACCATGAAGGTTGCCTCAACAGACGCACCGCCGGCCTCGACCTTGAACGTCACCTTTCCTTTGGGGTAAACCGGCTTAGCGCTGAAGCCAATGAGGGGGATTCGGGCCTCTTGCAGGTCCTTCTCCGTCAGTCCCATCCTCCGGAAGCTATCGAAATAGAGGACCTCAGATGAACTACCGGGGTCGACGAGGACTTTTTTCACGGTGCAGTTCTTCACGCTTTGCTTGGAGCAATCAAACTTCAGGGTTACGATCAGCGGGTCGTTGTGGGGAAGCTGCACCCCTTCCAGGTCCGCATCGGTAAACCTGACTTCGGGCCGCTCCCTCCTAGCTCTTTTCGGTGTTGATCCGAGCTGAGCGGCCATGACCTGCTTACTGTGGGAGGCTTGCCTGGCCTCGGCGCGAGCTCGGTTACTCCCCTGGGGCGGGGGAGCCAGGTGAATGACGTTAATAATCTTCTCTGACCCGTCGCTGTCATGGCCCCTCTCATCTCGGCGTGGAGCTCGGGTGTCGGCTCTGGTGTCTGCCTTGACGAATTCCTGCAGGTGCCCCTCTTGGACGAGCTTCTCTAAATGCGACCGCAATATTCTGCATTCTTCGGTCTTGTGGCCGCCCTCCTTGTGATATGCGCAAAACCTCGTCTGGTCTCGGATGGACGGGTCGCCTTTCATGGGCTCTGGCCAGCTGAAGTACGACCTTTTCTTGATTTTGTACATGATCCTGTGGATGGGCTCCTTGAAGACCGTATTGACTGCCTGATACGCATCCTCGGATAGCCTAGGCCTTTTGCTTCTCACCGAGGTGAATGTCTGACCCCTCGCCGAGCCGGCTGGCGCCCTGGGTCTGTCTGACTCATTTCTTCGGGACGCATCTCTTCGGGGTTCGTCTCTCCGGGACGGCCCCCCATCTCTCTTGGAGGGCCTCTCACCTCGGTCCCTCTGCACGGCCCCGTGGTTCTCCCGAGCCCTGACTTGGTCGTCCTCCTGGGCAATGTAGCGGTTGACAATTGACATGAGCGCCGTTATGGAAGACACCGGGTTTCTGGCTAGATCCTTGCGAAGGTCACTGTCCGGCAGTAGGGCGTTCCGAAATGCGAAGACGGCCACTTCGTCCTTGGAGTCTTCTATCTGGCTGTAGATCGTCCAGAACCGCTTCGCGAACTGGGTAACGCTCTCTCCCTGCTTCATCCTCAGGGCCATGACGTCTGTATCTGTCTTCGGCAGGATCCTGTAGGCCTGGAACTTCTTCATAAAGGACTGCTGGAGTTGCTGCCAACTCGCAATGGACCCCTCCGGGAGCGCACAGAACCACTTCAGGGGGAGGTCACCCAAACTGGAGGAGAAGACTCGACAGTTCAGATGGCCCTCGTCTCCCCAGACAGACATCCTCTGGGAGAAGTGCCTGAGGTGTGTGGCTGGGTCCGAGGTCCCGTCGTAAGTGACAAACCTTGGGACGGTGAACTTCTTCGGCAGGGGATACTTCTTGATATCGCGAGAGAAAGGAGACGCGCCGAGATCAATGGAGTCGCAACAAAAATCTTTTTGGTCTCGGCCGAGACCAGCTACCTCCAGATTACGCTGGACCGTTTCCCTTATGCGCGCATCCAACCACTCCTGATCATGATGCCTGCTCTCCGGAATGGTTTCTGACGCCCTCCTCTAGTAGCTATGGCTGGCGCTCGAGCCTTCGTCTCGGGTTCGGTCAAGCCTTTTCTGATTCAGATGGTCCCTCAAGTCCTTCTCGGGGGAGTCGGGGCGCCTGCTACGAGATACCCTCCTTTCGTGCTGTCGCTGTGAGCGCTGCTGTTGCCGCGACCGTTGCTGCTGCCGTGACTGCTGCTGCTGATGAGAGTGTTGTTGATGCCCTGCTGAACCCGTAGCTCTTTCCAGCTGCTGCTGGAGCTGGAGGATCAGAGCATCCCTCTCCTTTATGGCCTCGTTCTGTGCTCTAATCTCTTGGAGAGTGGAGTCGAGGTCATTACTGGGATCATATTCTTCATCCTCAAAGTCTTCTACATCCTCAGCGTCCTCTACCTGGCCAGAATGACGTGGTCCGTCGCCCACTGGAGATTTGCTTCGCTGGTCTCGTCCCGTCAGGAGGCCTCCTGGAGGTTGCTGCTGAGAGTTTTTCTTCCGAAGAGCAGACTCCAAGCGAGGATCGCGCTCCTGAACATTGATTCGGACGAGGCCACGCTCGACGTCGTCCTCTGCAACTGGCTCCTTCCCGGACCTCTTCTTAGCAGGGAGGAGGTCAGAGGACGGTCGTGCACGCCTTGCCTTGGATGTTTCTCCGCCTTTCGCAGCTCGCCTCGTCATGGTGATAGGGAAGATTGCAGAAATCGCTCTTCCCCACAGACGGCGCCAATTGTAAGTGCAGAAAAATATACTCACAAGATCAGGATGCCTTCAAGGACTTACTCAGAGTACCAGAGAAGGAGCTGCGCGTCTGTTGAACCTGAAAGGGGAGAAGAGAACGGTCAAGGGACCCTGGCTGGGGCAGCGCAGGGCTCTCCGACGCTCAAGTTAGCAGTGATCGGAGAAGAAGGAGAAGGAAGGTCCGGGTTGCATGTAAAAAGAGAGAGTGCATACCTCTATCGTGGGTCCTCCTTATGCTTTATATGAGAGATCACTTTGGCGCCTGCGCCGGTGGGCCTCGTGATGTGACTAGGGTCTCATCAGCCCGCAAAGTCATCAATGAGGGTCCATCACAGCCCTCATTGCATTTAATGAGGGTCCGATCAGCCCACAATGCATTTAATGCCAGTCACATTGGGCCTGATCTTGCCCTGATCTGTTGACGGCTGAGGTCCCATCGGACCCCTTTCTTGGGCCCCGCTTTTATGGAGGCTGTAGCCAAGGGATGCAGTTATAATCTGTGTAGTCGAGACTGGACGGTGTGGTGCGGCCGACCTGGCCACCATTTACCGACATCGGCTATAGATGCCGAGACCGAAGCAACGACGGGGCAACGGTCGAGACCGATACCGATCCGCCTTACCGAAACCGAATAGGGAATGGGCTCGCGAGATGGCTCCCACACACAAACTATCAATCATACTACGGCGCCAACTTTTATCACTAAAGAAACTCCACTCCTTCGGCCTTGAATGTCTCTAACTCAAACCAAGGCTGGAATACAAGATCTGCTTGTCGTCGATGCCAATGAGTTTATATCTTACATATAGTTTTGGAGCACATATGGGATGTGATCAACTAGCCTTGTGTTCACCTCGAACCATGATAATCATATAAAAGAAAGCATGGAACATATGAATCTTATTAGATCATTCTAATCCCTTGATCGTTGACCCTCAATTTTAATAACTTTAGAAGGCATCAATTTTTTGGCTTCAAATCAATCCAAAAATCACTAACAATTGGATGAGTATCAAATTTGGCCTCATGGTAATTCACGGGAGGGATACATAGTGTAGGGAGGGTAATTGATAAAAAAAAATATATAGTAATATTGATAGAGAGAGAGAGAGAGAGAGCAAGAAACAATCTAAATAATCTTAAATCTAATATCAAAACTTCTTATGAATTTAAGAAAAAGGAAAATAAATGGAAAATAGAAGAAAAGGAGAAGATCAGAAAGATAAAAGAAAAGGAAAGGCTTTGACCTTTTATCTTTTGTATGGGTAGGTATAGTATGTTATTACATCATAAATATCTAGACATTAGCAACAGGGATATGAAATTTCTGTATAGTTTAAATTCTGGAATTATATATTAACAGGGTTGCCAAAAGGAGTTATTTACAACTAAACAACCTGGAAGGATGCATGCCAAGGATGCATGCCAAGAGAGTTGGATTAAGAAAACTTCTTCACAACTTACCTGGATACATGGTTACATGCTAATCCGGGATGGAGGGTTGTGAACATTTTCTCCTTACAGTAATCTAATCATGGATTAAATTTGTGATGGCTTCACATTACACTGATAATTAATTGAAGGGCCACAGGTTTAAACAGAATTTCACCATGCATATATAAAATAATGTTGGGGTTTTCCTACGAGGAGAGTGAGGGTGAGCAGGCTTGTATTGATGAAAGGTGAAACCTAAAGATTTATAGATACACTAGTGCAACAAGTCTGCGCTCAACGTGAGCCATGATAAAAAATAAAAAAAAAGAATTAATTTTTTAAATATTTAAATAAATTATATATTTCATAATATAAACACAATTAAAATCGAACTTAAAAAACCAAAGGTTTAAAGGAGAAAATAAATAAAATAATCCAATCAAGAATAATGGGCCATTAGAAAAGTTGATGAGTAATTATGGAAATTTTAGGGAGTTGAGAGCTTAGGGGTAAATCAAGTAATGAATATAGGTTTTTAGTACACCTTCTTGGGCTCAAGTCCGTACCACACAGATTAATCAAGCAAGTTAAGCATTCAAGAACAGAATCTACCATATTTGTGTGAAATCCCAGGGCTTAGAAAAGATTAGTTAATAATGAAATCCTTGTTTAGAGGGAGCCCTTCGGTAGAGCTTAGGGAAAAATTAGTTGGGATTGAAATTGTAGGGCTTTACCCTTGTTTAGAGGGAGCCCTTCCAGAAATTCTCTATGGCACAGGGCTGAACCCAGGCCAAAGAGGGGGTTTGGAAATAGTTTTCAACCAGCAATTGACGCGCCTCGGTTATAACCTCACTAGCTGCGTCATTGCCCCAAGCGCAAAGATGGTTTGGTCGACTCCAAAAACTCATCATATAAAGATGAGTTTCAGCTCATCCCTCTCTCTCTATTACCGATGTGGGATGCCTTTGGAAAACGAGTCCGGATCCTCTCTATCTATTACAGATGTCGTGTGTGAGATACTGTCTGACCGTTTTTGATGCTTTTCTTTCCAAAATATAACTTGTTTTCTTCATTCACATCAAGTTTTGTATAACCTGTTTTCTTCTCTTTTCAATTCATTTAGTTGGTTAAGAACCGTTGTTGCCTCACAAGCTTTGGAGGTCATGGTGATATTTAACTTCTAGTTTCTATTTCAGCTAGCCAAACCAAGTTCACTTAAAATTTTTATTGGAGCTTTGTGTTTAAGAGGCAAAGACCTAAAGGGAAAGATGATCCTGCTCAGTTTTAGTCAAATGATTCTCATCAGTTGGTCTATAATTAAGGCCTATTTGCTTAACTGATACTGAATTCATAGGATTTCTTAGTATTGCTGTGCTTTTTTCTTAAAAAACAAATCAATAGATAAAAAAATAAAGGGTCTTGGGAGTGAAGGATTAGAGATGAAGATTGATGATGGACCATCAAATAATGTCTTTTAATAGCAAATGTTCACCCACCCTTTATCCTCACCCTATCAAATTGGATCACAGGAAACCATTCACACAGCAACTGAGGTTTTAACTTTGTTTTGAAGGAAAGTGTGCCCGAAAAGAGAACAGGGATGGTAATGGGTCAGTCCGGTCAGGTCGGGCCGACTTCTTAAGGAAGCAAGCATGGGTACAATGCAAACTAACCCATTTAATAAATCCATTGAAAAAGCCCACGCAAAATTCAAGATTTTATGTCGATGGATGGTACAATAGTGCCAATCACCAGATGGATGGCATGGATGTCCAATTATCTGGGCCTATGGGTTCTTCTTACCTTCACACCCATCATTTTACTGGAAAGTTGGTTTATCAGTTAAGAGACTCATGCGAGCATGAATGTGTACGATGTTAGCATGATGTGGCACATCATTAGAGCCTATTTTTGGGTTTATCGAGCTCATCAACCCATTAAGCTTTGTGGGGCACATCTTTTCCACCTGGCCCATTCTCTAAACCAGTTCAGAAGGTATTGAATTTCGGAATCAGATTCAGAGTACTTAACGGGAATCTTCCCACAAGGGGTAGATTCCATGTGAAATATCTCATGAGGTTTATGAGAAACACCTGAAGCACCTCATTACACCAGTCTATGCCATATTGCTTATGAAAGCTACAGGTAACAGGTTGTTTCACATAAAACAGTTTTCTTTAGTTCAACATTCAGGAATGTACAAATTGATCTGTTTGAATGTAGTGATTACAATAAAAATAGTTGAAAGCTGTCCAACTTTCACTTTGGGAGAAAATGTATCGACACAAATATACTATTGTAACCAAGGATCACCATAAAAGTGCTACACACCTGCACAACACACCTTCTGATCTACTGTTCATAGTCCCAGGCATTGTGTGTGTACGCGAGTGTATTATTGAGCGTTAGCATGTGCTACTTACAGAGAAACAATCATATGTAGATACAAACTCCCTTAACATTTACCTTCTGATTAACATTATGACAGTTATTGACACAGAACTCTCCAGAAAATAAAGATTCCAGGATGCGCCAAACACAAATCCCAGGAATTCAGAACCTTAGAAATTCCATGGCATACCAAAAAGAAAAGGTGGATCTGGATCCAGCAATGGTATCAATCATTCCATAACTCGGGCAATCTAGAATTGCAGCATTCTAAAATTCCATCACTATGAATTTTATCTACCAAAAGGGTCCCAATGTGGTGAAAAGATTACTTGTTATGGTTACATTATGTTCTCATAAGCATGATCAAATCATGATGTCAATACTGGAGAGGTTCGTATATTAGTCATCGCTCGATAGAAAAATAAACTATGAACAATAACTGACTGAGAAAAGAAAATAAAGGGCCGATGCAAGAGGCTGATCATCACAAACTGAGACTAGTTATTTGTTAACCTTGAACACAAAACATGAGTTAAAGAAAACATATGCAACATAAATTACTTTAAGAGAACATTTTTTTTTTCTTCAGGTTGTGAGCAAGAGATACACTAGACCTTTCAAATATTCGACTATCTCGGACCCTCCAAGCTTTGAACTACCAAATACTCTGTCAACAAAGGTTACAGGAACCTACATAGAAAATTAAACATAATTTTATCATATAACAAGTTTTAAGACCAGGGAAGGCCTAGCATATAAATATGTATTAAAAATCTTCCTATGGGAGTTACCTCTCACTGCTCTTAAGAGAGGTAAAAGTTTTAGTGCTTCATGGAACACATGTATAAACCCCAACCATAGTTGAATTGGCACTCAACATAATTTGACACTTGAACTAAACTCAACATTGGATTGAATTTCATTAAAATTGCAACTTAAGAAACCATTGAACTTTGCGACCCTTAGGGCAAGTTTGTTTAGCAAGTAGTAAAGGTAAAGGTTAAGGTAAAGTTGATCCATATGTGATATATACTCTCTTTACCATGTTTGGATGAAGGAGTTGTAATGTAAAGCAAAATCCAGCCACTACTTTTTTTTTTACTACAAACTTTATCACAAGCCACTTTTTCTTTACCACATAAAACCCGGATAAAGTATGGCAAAGTAAATACAAAAGGCAACTACTTTGCCATTCTCTCCTACTTCACATTGATGTGACATCTGCCTTTAATTTACTTTACCACACATGTAAACAAACCTCTTTATCCGGGCTTGGGACCGGATAAAGGAGGGTTGTAGGTAGGTTGACAGCCAACGCAAACATAAAATCTTGTCACAAACCTTAGGTAGGTTGACAGCCAACGCAAACGTAAAATTTTGTCAAAACCCAAACATGAATTCTAAGATGGAGAAACAGAATTCATGTATAGTTGGGACAAGGCGTCGGTGATGATGATGATGACACATGTAAACAAACATGCCCTTAAATCAATGGTTGTGACGATCTGATTTATTTGCCCAAAATCTAATCCACAATGAGATCTTTCCTTCACACAATCCCTCCGTGATTGGCATGTATACTCATCACAAAGGGCTTACATTATTATCTCTCATAAGAACAATGAGAGGTACCTCTAGGGTGAAAAATTCCCATATATACATGTATAATTATATAGAGAGTCCATATAGCTTGCCCCAATTTCTTAAAACCCGTATATTGGGCCTACTATTCATGAATATAAGCCACTCATATGATGAATCCATGAATATATATGAACCATCGTTGGGTTGATCAAATCTAAACGATTAACTCCAATGGAATCAATTGCTTTTTACATGTGAATATGTGATCAAACCAATAGACGGGCACTTTTAGATGAGGACCAATTAAATTAGTGGTGATAGTCAGGGAGAGAGAAAGGTGCATGTGATATCAGAGAGAGAGAGAGAGAGAGAGGTGCACTGTTATTTGCACTCCATATGGCCCAACTGGAAGTAAGACAGTCAACAATGGTAGGAGGATGGAAAGGCCTCATCATGGATTAGGTTGCGACAAAAAATCAGCCCCATCACATCATCCTTGCCCTGGATGAAAAGCCTTGAAGTTTACAGTTTTCTAGTATGCTTTTTCCACAAAGAGTAGGAATAATGTTGAACATTGGCCAGAAGAGTGTCAATCGTGTGTGTCAATACACGAGGTTAATGAGATGTGAGGGGTTGGATTGGGCTCATTACAAATGGGCCATAATCATGCTCAATTCAGAGAAACCTCATATGACAATGATGACCAGGAAGCACCTTTGGTGATTTATTGCATTAATTCATTGGGCCCCCTATATCACCCCCCAAGTTCATAATTCTAGTTATCCAATTACTGAGTCACGAATGGAACATTACAACCAAACGCTGACAATGAGAAAGAACAAAATTAGATGGTTGGGATCTCAGAAGTAGAGCGATCTCTTATGCAGCTCCCTACTCACTATCTGGCCCATCATATGAACTATAATCCGATAACCAACGGTTTACCATCCATGTCTACAGAGAGTATTAAGAGAAATAACAGAAGTTAAGATTAAAAAAAAAAAAAAAAAAAAAAAGGAAGAAAAGGATATAAAACTACTTTTGTGCATGTGTGTGTATTTGGAGGATTGAGCTCAGCTACGCATTAGATAAATTTCAATAACATATGTATTGTTTTCTAAATGATCTTGAAAAAGCAAAGCTTAAGTACTAGTGCCTTAATTTGTCTTTAATAAGCAACTTACTTTTTCCTAATGGCCACAATAAGAAGAATAATAAATCAGTACCTCTTCAATATGGTAGCCCTTTCTAGAGGCCCGGACAATCATTTCCATTTGAAAGACGTATCCTTTACTAACACAGGAGTTAATGACATCTTCAAGAACGGATCTCTGATATAGCCTTCAAAATGGAAAATCAATGTTAGTTTTGAACTTAGTCCATGAGCGAAAAACATGATTAGTTTATTACCAGTCCAGAAAAAGCCGACAACATAGCTGAAAGGTGCTCACTGCAGCTTACGCGAGGTAGCTGACTTCTTGTTGCTGTTATACCGGGACGCTGTTGTTGTCGTCGTCGTTGTTCGTTATTATTATTGTTGTTGTTCTTATTATTATTATTATTATTATTATTATTATACTACGACGCCACGAGGTAGTTGGCTCAAGTCATGTTACCAGTTAAAAACAATATTCTTACAGTATAATGATAAGCACCTTACAGACTATTTTTTTAATATATATATATATATGAAGATTTTTAATATATATTTATATGCTATGCCTTACAGACAGTATTAAAAAGAAAAACCAACTTACCGAAAAGATCCAGTCAAATCTGATACTCCAGGCCATAGAAGTGTTTGAGCAAGCACATTTGCTCCTCTACTAGTCAGTTTGCGCATAAGATTCCATCCATGCACACCACCGCCTCTTACGTATCGGGTACCAGTAACTATACTTGCACTAGTCTCCTGCTGCTTCCTAACAAACATGGAGCAAACCATTGAAGGCCACTGAAGAAAAAAATGCCTAACATACTTTTTTGAACAAGGTGTAGTATGTAAACCCATCTCAATTCTCAAGAAAACCAAATGAAAGAAGAAACGTGGAAAAGTTTCTCAATCACTAAATAATGGAAACCCCATCTACATTTTCAAGTAAAAAACATTCTTGATACATTCAAAATGAATGTCAAGTACTTTGTTGATTTCAAATGTGGGAGAGAGCACTCATGCATGCAGACACGTGCAATCATATGCATTAGTACATATGTGCCAATGCACGCGGATACATGCACTCATATGCATGTATGCAAACACTCGGACTGAAACAGTCAGCTTGCACACACAAACATGTGTACTCAAATCAGGGCATTTTTCCAGAAAATAGGTTAAGTTTTCAGGGGGGGAGGGGAGTGCAACTCTGTCCAGCAAATGGCTTGTCCACAGTAGTCCAAACAAACCAGCAATCGAAGAACTGATAAAAATGAATAAAGTTCTGTACATGATTTCACTCTATGGTCTACAAAGAAAACGTTTAAGCAGAGATTTTATTTTCTATCTTTTAATATTTTGACAGATACTTCCTTTTCAAGAATGTAATTTTCAAAATGTTAATAACTGGGGTCTTTTTTTTGTCCAGAAAGATAACAATTTTTAGCTCAAACAGAACTCCAAAAATAGGCCAGGTCACCAGCACACTGGAAAAGCTAGGGAAAGAAAAAGAGCAAGAAAAACAAAGACATTTTTAACAAGCATTATGCAAATATTTTGACAACATCCTGTAGCACAGTTGTAAGGTGCTCATTGCCACAACCAAGTAGTTGTGTGCGCTCAAGTCGTGTTACCTATAAAAATATATAAATTATATAGTCAAAATTCTCACTTTTCCATCACATAAAAAGGCAGTATCTGCTCATCAGAAAGATTACAGGAAGGATGCCGCTTTCAAAAAACATAAGATGTCTTAGTCAAGTGAAATCAATTAAGGATAATCTCGTAACTTTCCATGCAACTGCAGGAAAGTATATAAGCTCCCCCTTTAAAAATGGCCACTTTAGAGAAAACTCTTACCTGATGAAGCTTCGTAAGTACTTCGGCTGCAGATGAAGAAACAACAGAAATAAGCGAAAAGAAAAGTTCAAGAAAACAAATTGAATTGCTGTTACGCATCTGGCGCCATAACTTTACAATTGAGTATTGACACACAGACCATTGGAAATGGTACTAAAGACTTACATGATGAGATAAATCAGCATCCATTATAATGATAAAATCTCCAGATGCATGTTTCAGTCCATGAGAGTAAGCAGTTCCTGGAAAGAGACTAAGTCATTGACTAATTCATGCTTCTTCCCAAATAAAGAACAGATGCCTACCTAAACCCATTTTCCTCGGTCTTGCTCTTAACAGCTGCAATATATAAAGAACCAAAGAAAGAGCAGTTACTACATGACAAATTGACTTTGGCACAAAATGCAAAATGTGTAACAGATTTTTCACTACTTACAATGCGATCTTCCCCATATACTTTCTGCAACTGTTTTACAACTTCTTGAGTCCCATCAGGACTCCCATCATCAACCACGATGATTTCAAAATCAACATCCCTGAATCAAACAGACAGATTCTAATGTCAGATGCATATATTCATTTATACAGATACTGTTGCGGGTTCCAGTGTTTTTATACAACAATGTTACCAATATCCTCATAGCGGCAAAGCAATATCGATGGGAGATAATATCAGGATAATTTCAAATTTTGCGATTTTACTGGGATATTATCAAGAAAATATCGTTGCAATAAAAAAAAATAGATTAGAAAAGTATAACAAAGTATTGTATAAATGAATTGAATACAGAGAGGAAAAAAAAAATGAATAAATAAAGGAACATGAGAAAAAAGTGTTTAGAAAAGAAGTAGAAAGTAACAGTTAATTACATAAATTATTCTAGGTAATTCCAGCAGCAATTACAAGGTGCTGGAGTAGTAAAGGTACTCTGCTCCCTCCTACACCTCACAGGTTAGAAACCTATTACTCTCAGCTTTATTTTTATGCAATAATGTCACAATATTATCGTAGACACGCACACGCACGCACGCTATATATATATGGGAGATGCTCCTATGAGAGTTACTCTCACGGTACTATAAGAGTAAGGGAGCTACGAGGGCCCCCATTCCTTACTCTCATAAGATCACACAACTATATATATATATATATATATATCACGATAAAATCAAATGATGTCGTGAGGAGACAGTTTCAAGAAAATATCACAATTTTATCACAATAGATTCAAGTGATCAACAGTATTTTCAACATGATTATATGCTTAATAGAGACCTAGATCTTTCAAGATCCATATAGCATGTACAGATACAGAGCAGAGACCAAAGTATACCAAAAATTAAATTCTATTTACCGTATAATGTGTGAACAAATTTGGCACAACCAATAGGATATTCATGAGCTATCATTCACATTCCTTTAAACTTAGAGAGAGAGAGAGAGAGAGAGAGAGAGAGAGAGAGTGTTTGGTCCCTTTTTTTAAGCTCAGAATTTGGATTCAAGATAATCCTTCATTCACTTTGCATAATATGTAGACGAAGTGCATAAAAACGACTAGCCACCCTATCAAAGCTTCCCCGTAAATCATAACTCCATCAGACAAAATCACTATCATTTTTTTTTTTATAACATACAAAATCATGAACATAACTATCCATAACCACAAAACCACCCATCCAAAACTACAGCATTCTTATTGTTATCTGTCCCTTGAAGATAAATTAGTCCTCAAGATTGAAAAAGTGAAAATTTTGAGAACCTCCCAGATAGCATCCTCTAGTACATTGCCTGTGCAATCGACAAAAACTCACGTAATTTCACAATTGACACAACAATCTAGAATTGCTTGAGGATTGCCCCACAATCAGTTTACTTGTAAATCTAATTACCTCTATTATAACTCTACTTACCTTTAATTACTTATAACAAAGAGCAAAGCAAGTAAGCAACTCTCAATTCCAGTTGCCCCAGATCATTCAAATGCATTACCACCCCCAATTTACGGCCCAAGGAACACATTGATGATGATGGTGATGATAAAGGATTTAAAAAAAATAATCTTTTGCAATCAAAACACACAAATTTGAAGCAAGAAACCTTTAATTTAAGGAGATACGACAATTGATGAATGAGATGATGCTTTTTTCCCCCTAAAAGAGCAAAAGTAAGGTATAGATGGTGATGATGACGAAGAAGAAGAAATGGACCTGAGATGTTTGAAGATGAGGTAGACGAGGAGGGCGATGTTGAGGCGCTCGTTGTAAGTTGGGACTATGATGCTATAGTATTTGTTCTTCTTCTTCTGGTGGTGGTGGTGCTGCTGCTCTCCTTCCATCGTTCCCTCCGTCCCTCCCTCTCTCCCCCTTCGTTGAGATCGACCAACAAATACAATCCCTTTTTCTACAAGTCTCTGGCCTCGGAGCAGCGGGGTTGGGAGACGATACTCAAGTAAGTGATGAATATAGGCCCAGATGTGGTTGTAAAAACATGGGATCGGCGCCCCGGTTAAGTTCTGCGCGTCCCCATGAGTAAAAACGAAAGAAAAAATAGCAATGGAAAGAGAGTGCGATCAAACTGCTTGTTTTCCGCCACTCTAAGTAGCGGTAAATTTGCATTTGCAACTTTTCCTCCTCTCTGAGCAGAGGAAAACCTGCATTTGAAACTTTACCGCCGTTGAAATCAGTGGTAAAGATGCATATGCAACTTTTCCTCCACTGTGAGCAGAGGAAAACCTGATTTGCAACTTTGCCGCCGTTTTAAGCAGCGGTAAAGATGCACATTTTCATTTTTAAACCTCTTGGCCTGGCTGGAATCTTTTGTAGGCCCATATAAAAAATGCACGGTTTCTATTTAACTACACGGTGGGGCCCATATATTGAACTGAACTCGTTATCTTTTCTGTTTCCTTTTTTCTATAAAAAGAAATTTGAACTCATTAAAATATATGTCCTCCCTTTTATAAAGTTCCCCCAAATTTTCTCTAATTGAAACTAGTCCCCTATAAGATTGACTGCTCCTATTGGAGGAAAATACGGAGACCATTTGGTTATTATTACTAAGTTTAGAATCACGCTTAGCCATGGCTTTAAAATTAATGCAGAGGCTGATTTCAATTGTGAATCATATGCCGGCCAAGCTAAAAATTAAGTTAGCCTCCAATTTCTCCCATGCCCCTAAGAGCAACGCCTAATTCCAATATGGTGTGGGTGAAGTCCTGGTTTAACTTATGCTGGCTTGACCTACTTTGGAGCAAAATGCTATGCAATGAGAGAAGATGAAGATAAATATATCCCCCAAATACAAAAAAGACGTAAAAACAGTATAGACCCAAACTGCATATGCAGTGAAAAGCCTGTGGATTTTCTAATTTTTCCAAGCCTTTAGGTCTACGTTGTGTCTGCAGTATGATCCATATGAAAATGCACAATTATCAATACATGATTCATATCTAATTGCACAGTGGGGCCCATTTATCGAACTGATATCATTTCTTATTTCGTAGAAAAAAACTTGAACTCATTAAAGTGAACGTCCTACAATTTCACGGATTGTCCCCAAATTTACTTTAATAGAAATTATTGCCGTTAATTGGAGTAAAATATCTGAATAAACAACGGATTGAAAGAGATGTTTTCAAAAGATGGACCTCTTGTGGAGTCCGCTCTCCTAACTCATTGGGAGCAAGAGCGAGATATAATAAGTGTACAAACTTAGGTCATTAGGACATCATTTCATGAGCATTTATGGACTTAATTAATTAAATTTAATTATATAGAATTACACTTAATTTCATGATTTCATGCATTTGGGATTATTTTTTGGAAACAAGATTCGTCGTATTGCATGACATTTGCGAAATTAGGTTTTTTTCATCTCATTCATTGCCCAAAATTAGCTTTTTGCTTTCATCAATGCATACTTGCTATTTTTAGTACCATGTGCTATTTTTGAAAAAGTTTGTCATTTCGGTGCATCGTTAGGCATGTAGGGTCCCATGCATGATTCATGTTTATTTTCTTACATGTGATTAATGTTAAATTTATTTCTTTCAATTTGTAGGTAAAATCAACGTGGGACCCACATTGATGAAATTTGAGAAGAGAAATAAAAAAAAGTTGACCAAGGAAGCAAGGAAAGAGTTCAAACATACCTTGGACGTCCAACATGGGTCCCACACACCCATTGCACATCCTAACAAAGAAGCTTCCATTTGTGCACAATTATTCCAAGATTTTTAGAGACAGAAGATTTAAATGGTCATAACTCTCATACCGAGTGTTGAATCGGCGCAATCTACCCATCATTTGAAAGATCTTTTCGAATAGATATCAGTGGAGCCCAAGATTGCACCTGTGTGGAGTCATTCCGTGATCATGGAATTAAACGGGGCCACCACCCAGTCTCGGTAACCCGTGATCTCGGTGCCGCCAAGTTCGGCTGCATCGCCGTCTCGGGCAATTATGGAGCGGGCCCCAGTGATTACGTCACGAGTCCCAACTACGGCCTCAGCCTCGACCGAGCTCGGCCTCCTTTCATTCAATCATAAATGCCGCCATTAATGCACTGCCAAAACAGGATCGGCGGTCTGACAACAGAATGGGCTCCGGACCTACGCGTGGAGCACGCCATATCTACAGTCATATCCATAGGCGAGGAGGGCTGGTCCGATGGGACGTCCCCTTTTTACCTACCCCCACTCAGGAGATGAGAGTACGTTCAGATGGGACTCCCGTCTCCTCAGGAAGACAGTCCAATGATGACTTCTCCACCTATATATTGCATGAGAGAATCCATGAAAGGTACGCACACGCATAATCTCTCCCTCCCAGAACTCTTTCTCTCCACTCTCTCAGTCCCTGCACTAACTTAATCGTCGGAGGGCCTTCGGCTACCCACAGCCAGGGTCTCTGACCGCTGTTCTTTTCCTTTCAGGTCATCGAAGGCTCGATCCATTCCCCTTACCTCCCTCAAAACCTTGCATCAGGAGCTTAATCCTCCATTAACTAAGTCCGTAATTTTTAGGCACTTACAGTTGGCGCCGTCTGTGGGAACAGGATCTGTGCCAAAGCCTCTACAGAAGCCATGCCTCCAAAAACCAGAAACGGCGGCGGAGGACCATCGACGTCTAAAAAAGCATCGTCCTTCCCGCTACGGGAGGAACCTGCGTTCCCACCATTCTTGCCGTCGCAACCAGCCCAGTCGGTTGTTCCGGAACCACCCCCCGACCTTCGTTCCGCTCTCCTTCCCCCTCCGGGGCCGATGGCGGCTCCTCCCGTCAGGCAGGAGGAACCAGAGGCCCCGCGCCAGAGGAGGTCTGGGGGGGGTCGGGAGCCGCGTGCGTGGAGGGCATAGTCCAATCGGCCTCTTCGTCTCGGCCCACGACTGCGCGCCCCCACCACGATGACCGTCAGGGGGTCCCTCTCCATCCTGATGGTCGATCACAAAGGGGTCCGGAGCAGAACGCCCCCACGTCGGATCTTCGGCGAAGGGGCAAAACCCCTATCAGGGCGACGTCCCATCAGTCCCACCGTCACTCTCGCGACGACGGCCAATCTCTTCATCATATCCGTGAAACGAGAAATGACGACCCCCTGCTTAAAGAGCTCGATGCCCAGGACCAGGCTCTCCAAGATAAAGACGAGGTGATTCGTCGTCTAGAGGAGCGACTCGAGATGAATGAGAGGAAGTCTCGTGGTCCGCCTCCCCGGCGGAAGCGGACCCACCCGGGTAACCAAGATCTGAGGCATGCCCTCAACCACAGAAGGAGGTCTCACTGCGAGGAGGAAGGCTCGAGCAGCAGTCATCTGCCTAGTGGTCTCGGGGGAGCACGGCGTGAGCCGGAATCCCCGAGACTCGATGACCAGACGGACCTCAAGGCGCAGTTGGACCACTATATCAAGCAGGAGGTCCAGGCCCGTTTGGCCGAGATCGGTCTCGCCCGAGACCAGACTGATGAGCATGAAGAGGACGATCAGGGCATGTCCCCCTTTTCGCAGGAAATTAAAATTTTCTCTCTCCCCGAGAGATTTAACGTCCCAAGGTTCGTACTTTACGACGGGGCCTCAGACCCAGAGGCGCATCTGCGGCACTTCACTCAGCGGATGTCGGTCTGGGGGGACGTCGGTCTTTTAAACTGCAGGGTTTTCTCATCCAGTCTGGGAGACCTCCCTCTCCGGTGGTTCTGCGCACTCCCTCCCGGGTCGGTCTCAAGCTGGCGGCAGCTCCGGAGCTCTTTCCTTGAAAAGTTTCAAGCGCACCGCGTCATCCCGAAGACAGGTAGCAATCTCATGGCGATCCGGATGAAAGACGGTGAGGGTATCACTGCCTTCGCCAGAAGATTCTGGACGATATACAGCCAGATTACCGACGCCAATGACGAAGTCGCCATCATGTGCTTCAAGGAGGGGTTACTCCCAGGAAATGAACTCCGCAGAGATCTAGTCCGAAACCCCGTGGCCACGATGAAAGCACTGATGGCAAGGGTAAAACAGTACATTGAGCAGGAAGAGGACGAGGCCCATGGCACAGAGCGGTTCTGATTCCCGAAGAAACACCAGGCCTCCACCAAGGAAGGAACATTCCCCCGACCGAGGTCGGATAAAAGGAAGCCCGCCCGCTCTTTCTCGATCGCCTCGGACAGCAGCAAGAAGCCGAGGACGCAGTCCGCCAAGCCTGCCAACGATCCTTACAGGGCTATCAGTGTTGTGTTTAAAGAGCCTATTTATAGACTCCTGAACAAAATCAAGGCAGAGCCATACTTCCAGTGGCCTCGGCCGATGACAGGCGATCCATCCATCCGAGACCAACAAAAGCGCTGCTCCTATCACAAGCAGCACGGGCACATGACCGAAGATTGCTTTGCGCTGAAATCCCACCTCGAAAAGCTCGTCCAGGACGGGCACCTCCGGGAATATATCAAACAGGAGGAAAGGGTCAACCGAGCACAGCAGCGCGCTCAACCCAACAATGACCAGGAGAGCGGTGAACCGGCGGGTACCATCAACGTCATCCACCTAGCCCCCGCCCCAGGCAGAGAAAGCGCCCAGGCTCGGTCAGACGCCAGGAGAGCTGCCCATGGCAAGCAGGTGATGTCGGCAGAGTGGGAAAGCGCCTCGAAGAGGGTTAAGAGGGAAAAGCCCAAGATTTGGTTCTCAGATGAGGACCTGAAGGAAGTCGAGCTCCCCCACAATGACGCCCTCATCCTCACCCTGCGGCTGAACAATTACACTACCAAGCGCGTCCTTGTGGACCCAGGGAGCTCCACCGAAATTGTATACTATAGCTGTTTTAAACAGCTCGGCCTGCCCGAATCCGCCCTGCGGGAGGCCCATGTCCCCTTGATTGGGTTTAGTGCCCAGCCAGTGTACCCCAAAGGCAGGATCTCACTTGAAGTCCGGGTTGGAGGCGCAGTGAAGGTAGCAGACTTTATGGTGATAGATGCACCGTCCCCTTACAATGTGATATTGGGACGAAGTTGGCTGCATGCCATGGAGGCAGTGCCATCCACCCTTCACCAAAAACTCAAGTTCCCTTTAGAAAAGCCTGGGGGAACGATCGAAATAGTAACTGTGCGCGGAAATCAGCAGATGGCCCGAGAATGCCTCGTGGCCGTAACGCCTGGGGAGGAGGGACCGAGACGAGTGCATATGGCCGAGCTCGAAGCCGAGATCGAAGATGTTGGGCGGACAGCAGGGCAGAAGAGCATAGAGGACCTCACCGAGGTCAGAATCAATCCCGAAGATCCGGAGCGCTACTTCCTGCTGGGTAGCCAGCTCCCCGACGCTGAGAAGGCCGAGTTGCTAGACTTCCTTCTCCTGAATAAGGATGTCTTCGCCTGGACTCCATATGAGATGCCTGGAGTTGACCCCGAGGTCATATGTCACAAGCTGAATGTGAACCCCGGGCACAAGCCTATAGTGCAGAAGGCTCGCAGAACGGGGACCCCACAGACAGAGGCGATTGTAGAAGAGGTGGATAAGCTCCTCGAAGCTGGGGCAATCCGCGAGGTACACTATCCCCAGTGGCTAGCCAACACGGTGGTTGTGAAGAAGAAGAGCGGCAAATGGAGGGTCTGTGTAGACTTCACCGACCTCAACAAAGCTTGCCCCAAGGATAGCTTCCCCCTCCCAAAAATCGATCAGATGATCGACGCCACCTCGGGGCATGACAGGATGAGCTTCTTAGACGCCTACCGAGGTTACCATCAGATCCCTCTGCACAGATCTGATGAGGAGAAAACTGCGTTTATCACACCTCGAGGCATCTACTGTTACAAGGTGATGCCCTTTGGGCTGAAAAACGCCGGAGCGACATATCAGAGGCTGGTCACAAGGATGTTTCGGGACCAACTCGGGAAAACGATGGAGGTCTACATTGACGACATGGTAGTCAAGTCCAAGGAGTCGCAGAGCCACCTAACAGACCTGCGCCAAACATTTGCCATCCTCCGAAAGTTCCAGCTCAAACTCAATGCCTCGAAGTGTGCATTTGGCGTCGGCTCCGGCAAATTCCTGGGGAGCCTGGTGACACGGAGAGGGATTGAGGCCAATCCGGAGCAGATCGCGGCCATACAGGCTATCCAAAGCCCCACCTCGGCCAAGCAGGTCCAAAGACTGACGGGGATGGCCGCTGCACTCAATCGCTTCATCAGCCGCGCCTCAGACAAGTGCCGTCCATTCTTTCAGCTACTGAAGAAGAGTTCCAAGTTCCAATGGACTCCAGAATGCGATTTGGCACTAGAGACGCTCAAAAGGTACCTCTCCTCACCACCTCTACTGTCCACTCCGTCGCAAGACGATTTTCTCTATCTCTATCTTGCAGTCTCGGACCATGCGGTGAGCTCGGTGCTGGTTCGAGAAAGCGACAAGCAACAGTACCCCATCTATTACACCAGCAAAACCCTGCTCGATGCCGAGACCAGATATCTACCTCTTGAAAAGCTAGCACTAGCACTGCTCAGCGCCTCTCGCAAGCTCTCCCATTACTTCCAGACTCACACGGTGGTAGTCATCACGGAATTCCCGCTCAAGTCCCTCTTCCGCAAGGCGGACTTTTCTGGCCGAATCTCCAAGTGGGCCGTGGAATTGGGTCAGTTCGACATCCAGTATCAGCCCAGAACGGCAATCAAGGCACAGGTCCTGGCGGACTTCGTCGTCGAATTCACCTCTCCTAGTTCGGCACCGACCTCGCTCGATACCGAACTGGGGGACTCCAAGGGCAGCAATGAAGGTAACGCCAAGACTGAGGAAGACCAATCCTGGGAAAAATTTCTGGAGTCAGCCTGGAAAATCTTCGTTGACGGATCGTCTACATCCAAGAGGGCAGGCGCCGGCGTCGTCCTCCAATCCCCAGAAGGGTTAGTCATAGAGCAAGCACTAACCCTCAACTTCAAAGCATCAAACAATGAAGCAGAATATGAAGCACTGATCGCTGGCCTCGGCAGTGCGAGAATACTGGGGGCACGGAGGGTAGTGGTCTTCAGCGACTCCCAGTTGGTGACGAGCCAGCTGAGCGGGGACTACCAAGCCAGAGACGAAAGAATGGTGGCCTATCTAGCCCATACCAGGCAGCTCCTCCCCCAGTTTGAAAAAGTTGAAGTCAGGCAAGTTGGTAGGGAGTCCAATCGCCATGCAGACGCCCTGGCAAGCTTGGCCTCGGCTGTAGAAGCTGGAAAAAGAAGAACAGTCGATGTAGGGACGCTGGAAAAACCGAGCATAGAGCTCCTCCCAGTTCGGCAGGTTCTGTGCACTGACCTCGGTCCAAGCTGGATGGATCCGATCATGGCGTTCCTGAAGGAGGACAAGCTCCCAGAAGACAAGAGCGAAGCCCACAAGGTCAGAGTAAAAGCAGCTCACTTCTGGCTATCTCCAGATGAAAAGCTTTACAGGAAATTCTACTCTGGACCATATCTCCAATGCGTCCATCCGAGCAAGGTAGAGGATTTTCTATTTGAAATTCATGAAGGGATCTGCGGTAGCCACATCGGTGGAAGGTCGCTGGCCTACAGAGCTATTAGCCAGTGCTACTGGTGGCCCTACATGCAGAAGGATGCCCAGATCTACGCCAGAAAATGCGAGAAATGCCAAAAATTTTCCCATTCCCTCCACCAGCCAGCTCAGGACCTGAGCCCAATCTCCAGTCCATGGCCCTTTGCTCAATGGGGGCTGGACATCGTCGGACCTCTCCACCGAACCCCGGGAAACAAAAGATGGCTAATGGTGGGCACCGATTACTTCACAAAATGGATTAAGGCAGAGGCCTTATCCTCCATCACCGAGCTTGACACAAAGAATTTTGTATGGAAAAAAATTATCACACGATTTGGGATCCCCAGAGCTCTAGTCTCGGACAACGGAACCCAATTCGATTCAAAATTATTCAAAAACTTCTGTCAGGAGCTCGGCATCAGAAACCTTTACGCAACCCCTGCATACCCACAGAGCAATGGGCAGGCCGAAATCTCGAACAAAGTAGTCTTGGAAGGGCTGAAGAAGAGGCTTGACAAGGCTAAAGGCAGGTGGACGGAGGAATTGCCAAGTGTCCTCTGGGCATACAGAACCACCCCGAGACGATCCACTTCGGCCACCCCTTTTTCGTTGGCCTACGGAATGGAGGCAGTAATTCCTCTTGAGGTCGGCCTCCCGACCTTGAGAACAAATCTCTTCGATCAAGGGCAGAACGAGATGAACCTCGCCAGAGAACTCGACCTTGCCGAGGAACGAAGGGAAGCAGCATCCGTGCGCCTGGCCGCCTATCAGCAGCAGCTTTCCCGAGGGTATAATCGGAAGGTCAAAGAAAGGAGGTTCTCGGTTGGAGAACTAGTCTTAAAAAAAGCACTCCCCGCAGATAAAGATCCTAATGAGGGCAAACTTGCGCCGAACTGGCTCGGCCCCTACAAGGTGGTCTCTGTCTCAGGAAGGTCGGCCTACAGGCTTGAAGGGATGGATGGCAAGGAATTGCCACGGCCATGGAACGCTGCCCACCTAAAGAAGTATTATTTCTAGCTGTATTCGAGACAATTGATCAATAAAGAAGAACCTTTTGACACAGATTTGCCTTGTATTTCTTCGATCCCCGCAAGGATCCGGCCCTCGCGCCATCCTCTTTGAGCTCGGTCGTAGGACCAACTCCGCAAGGATCCGGCCCTCGCGCCATCCTCTTTGAGTTCGGTCGTAGGACCAACTCCGCAAGGATCCGGCCCTCGCGCCATCCTCTTTGAGTTCGGTCGTAGGACCAACTCCGCAAGGATCCGGCCCTCGCGCCATCCTCTTTGAGTTCGGTCGTAGGACCAACTCCGCAAGGATCCGGCCCTCGCGCCATCCTCTTTGAGCTCGGTCGTAGGACCAACTCCGCAAGGATCCGGCCCTCGCGCCATCCTCTTTGAGTTCGGTCGTAGGACCAACTCCGCAAGGATCCGGCCCTCGCGCCATCCTCTTTGAGTTCGGTCGTAGGACCAACTCCGCCTCCTTGAGTTCGGTCGCAGGGCCAACTGACCGAGAGACATCCTCTGGGGCGTCTGTAAAGCTAATGATCCTAAGTCGCGAAACTCGGCCTACCCTAGAGTCTCACCTAGACCGTGGGAGCACGACCTCAGCTAAACCCCGGCATGTGAGTCGGGGGCTCGCCACCGTTTCGCCCTGGGAACCTCCCCCTCAAAAATATGCCATTAAGGCCTAGCCTTCGGTCAGACGGCAGCATGACTCGCTTGCTTGCTAAAATTCAAAAGTAGGAAAGGGACAACCTAGTCTTCCGAGACTGGAAAAGGTCTGTCCGAGGCAGGCCCTTCCTACCGACCTCATCCACTTGGCAAAAATTTTGGACATCACCTCACATCAGAGCATCCACAGACCATTGCAAAAGAAAAAGCAAAGAGGACTGCAGAAGACGGAAGGGCAAGGAACGGGAAGCAGAGGGCGAAGAGTCTCCGAGTTCGGCGGTCTTCTGGGTTGGACAAAGTTGCAGCAGAGTCTCCTTCAAACTAACAACTAGGGTAAAAGAGAAAGAAAGAAGAGCGGGCCCCTTTTTATAAAGGAGCGCCCCCTCTTGATTACCGCATGTCGCGTCGCTTCGACTTCGGTGTCCTACCAGACAGAAGGCTCCACGTGGCAGAGACGATAAGTATTCCGCCATGCCTCTGGTACGACATTAATCGCCTCGGGTATGCGAAACGGCGCTCTCCGTATCCGCTGTGGCAGGGCAATCATGACGCCCTATTTATTGCCTAGGGCAGGTGAAGAGGCGCCATAATGAGGATATTCCTAAGGCGGGATACGAAAAGACAGCCCCGTCACGTCCAAGTCTTAGCTCCCGACCTCGGAGAAAGCCCGAGGTCAGAGAGCTAGGGGGCAATTGTGTGGAGTCATTCCGTGATCATGGAATTAAACGGGGCCACCACCCAGTCTCGGTAACCCGTGATCTCGATGCCGCCAAGTTCGGCTGCATCGCCGTCTCGGGCAATTATGGAGCGGGCCCCAGTGATTACGTCACGAGTCCCAACTGCGGCCTCAGCCTCGACCGAGCTCGGCCTCCTTTCATTCAATCATAAATGCCGCCATTAATGCACTGCCAAAACAGGATCGGCGGTCTGACAACAGAATGGGCTCCGGACCTACGCGTGGAGCACGCCATATCTACAGTCATATCCATAGGCGAGGAGGGCTGGTCCGATGGGACGTCCCCTTTTTACCTACCCCCACTCAGGAGATGAGAGTACGTTCAGATGGGACTCCCGTCTCCTCAGGAAGACAGTCCAATGATGACTTCTCCACCTATATATTGCATGAGAGAATCCATGAAAGGTACGCACACGCATAATCTCTCCCTCCCAGAACTCTTTCTCTCCACTCTCTCAGTCCCTGCACTAACTTAATCGTCGGAGGGCCTTCGGCTACCCACAGCCAGGGTCTCTGACCGCTGTTCTTTTCCTTTCAGGTCATCGAAGGCTCGATCCATTCCCCTTACCTCCCTCAAAACCTTGCATCAGGAGCTTAATCCTCCATTAACTAAGTCCGTAATTTTTAGGCACTTACAGCACCAATTGGAGATCAAGTTAGGGATATATGACCTCGGGGAGTTGTCTGCTGCAGTTTTAGGCGAAAATTGAAGCAAATTTTGAACATCCATCAAACACACAGATGATGGCTTGAGACAACTGGTTGTGTATGAGGTGGCCTATATTCTACAATTGGGGTCCATTGACAACTCTTGGACTTAATTAGTGTATTAACACTTGGACCAGACACAAGGGTCTAACATATAGTGATTAGTGTCCAACCTTTAGTCCAAGGAACTCAATTAGACTTTCAATTAGACTTTCATTCCCAGCCTGACTCAAATGCTCATTGTGCCGCACATGGAAACAGCTCAATGGCACAATGCCGTTCTCACCGGAATCTTCAACCACGTTTAGTTATATGTCCTCTTTTTTTTGGCTAGGAGTTTTGTCATATGTCTTGATCTTTTAATTTTTCACTTAAAATTGGTCATGGTTGAAGGTCTACATGGCAACCCTCGTTATACAAAATATGGGAGTGCTTTGGTGTACATGCAAGGGATGAAAAGGTATGTGGTGGTATGGTATTTATTAGTTTTGAAATTTTATAATTTTTACTAAGTTCTTCCTTCCTTTTTTTGTCTTTTAAAATGACACTTCAATTGAATTCACTTTACAAGTGAATTACCTAAACGGGACAATGTTGAGATATAAAATTTGCCAAGCTCTGCTATTCTATTAATCATAATGGTATTAGGCAGAGGGCTGCTATTGTGCTGGGGGTGTGGGGGAGATTTTTTTATTATAATGATCCCTTCCCTTTTCATTTTGCTTATGTTGGGTCGACGTTGGTGTTGCTTTCTGCCTTTAGTTTAAGCTTCTTATAAAGAAAAATAGGTATAAGATGGTATAAACTCTATCAACAAGTTGTTTCATGCACATGTAAGAAAAACATATAAGGGCACTTAAAAAGAAGAAGAAGATTCTAAGTGTTTTTTCCACTTAATTGTTTCACATGCTTGTAAAAAAAAATTATTGCCTGATTATTTCTATGAAGGTGAAATGTCATTTACGAACAATTGTGGCGATGGCCAACAAACTCATAGTTAAGTGGTTTCGGCATCTTAGTATCACACACATGTCTAGGGAATGAAGTCATGAATGACAAATAATTTAAATTTACTTACATAAATTGGTAGGATTGCCTTCTCAAAGAAACCATCAAAATGAACAAAAAAAAATTTTCATTGGGAAATTCAGGAACATAGAAGACCACCCCTGGATAATAACACAAAGGAATACAACTGTCCTTCTCAAGTTGTTGGAGATAACATTACATTATAACAACTATATAATAGCCCAAAGAAAAGTAAGCCCGAGGGTAGCCAGAGATAACATTATAACAAAAACAAATTAGGCCACTTGTATATGCCTTAAGCCTTATCTCAACTTGTTTGGCTAGTTGTGCCTCAATGAGATGTTATGTGTTCAAAATCTACCTCCCTCTCTTTTTACTATGAGTACTTTTATAGCCGGGCCGGGCTTGGCAGGCTCAAATAATTTATAGCCGGGCTGGGCTTGGCAGGCTCAAATAAATAATCCTAGCCCAGCCCAAGTAGTAAAATTTAAGGTCCAAGTCGGGGCCAAAGCTGGCTGGTCCGGATTCGGGCTCAGGCTGGCCTAGTCCATGAACAAAACCTTTATATTAGCAATAATAATAAGGAAAAGTTTTAAATAAGACCTTAAGTTTTTCTTTATTTCAAAAAAGGACACACGTCCCTAAGTTTTCTTATAAGTTTTAAATTAAGGATATCTAGCCATTTAAAGGTATTTTAAAGTGTCTTTTTTCATAATTTTTTAAAATGTCCAAATTACCCTTCATTTAAAACCATGATATTGTTTTTCGATAACCACTACATGAAGTTGATCGCTGTGAGAACGCTGGTTGTACTTGATCTCCGTGAGGTCGATGGTCAAGGAAATGAGAATAATATAGAGGAAGTGAATGGGGATTTTATTTCAATGAAGGGTAGTTTGGGTATTGTAAAAAATTTGAGGGAAAAAGTTTTCGGCAAGTAACTTCAGAGGGATGAATGTCCTTAATTGAAACCATCCCGGAAAATTTGAAGACTAATTTGAAAGGTTCTAAAGTCTTCCTTTTAGGAAATAAGATAAAAACTTAATCCCTTATTTAGAAGATTTCATAATAATAATAATAATAATAATAATAATGGGATGAGGACTTTGTTGGTGTGATGATGTTAATGATAGGTGAATCACCTAATAGAATCCAGGTAGGAAGTCACTGAACTGGGTTGGGGCTACGTTACCTTCATGGGAGTAGGTTGAGCTTTTATGTACATGGGCTTGATGCGCATCTATTTTCATGAACCTTATAACATATGGGCGTTCTCTTTGAGGGCTATCTAGCTTGGCCCAAAACTTGCAATCCAGCAGGCCCATGTTTCATAACAATAGATAGGGGTGTTCATGGGCTAGGCTAAGTCATGTCCAGGCCCAACCCGACTCTAGAAACACTAACCCAGGTACAGACCAAGCCATATAAGGGCCGTAAAAGTCAGGGCCGAGCCCGTCCATTTAGTCAATCGGGCTGAGCCGAACTGGGCTTTTTATAAATTTTACTGGCATTCAAGCAATTGTTTAACTAATTAAATTAAATTACATGCATTTCTTATACGGGCCAGGTTTTTTACTTTCTATCACTTATTTCAAGTCCGGGCCAATTATTAAATGGGCCCTTATCATACGGGCCAGGTTTTTTACTTTCTATACTTATTTCAAGTCCGGCCCAATTATTAAATGGGCCCTTCATGTATTCAATCCCAGCCCAAAGTGTGCTGGGCCTGGATCGGGCTCGAGTTGGCCCGGCCCGGCCCTTGGGCACCCCTACCGACAGGCTCAATCACTTGCAAACTGGCTAGGTAAAAAAGAAAAGTCATCATTTCTCAGATGTAAAACCAAACTAGATCAGGTCCAAGTGCAACATGGCCCTTCCCGGGGCAGTTGCTACCTGACTAGATCTACCTAACCAAGTTATTGGTAAGTATGACATAGACCTAACCTATTTAATATTCAGGTAAGGTGATCCTTCATCCTAGGATGGAGTGAAGTAGTTTCCACTTATATTTTTTTATTGATCGATCTTGAATAGTATTCCCCGGTGAAAATAAGAAAATATTTTTTTTTACGAGGTCGGCCAACTGATCAGAGGTAATACTTTCAAACTTCAAGACTTTAGCCGAATGTATGATACCAAAGTGTCAATACCATTTGACTATAAATACCTTGGCAGTCATAATACAATTCACATTATAATTAAAACGAAATCTACTCTAATCCGAGTGGAAACACACCGACGTCTCTCGGTCACGTTCTCGTATTCCTTTGGTCTGTTTATATCAGATACAAAATCATTACAATAGAGAGAATATCTTAAAGTTTATATCATATACAAATTTTGATCCCAGTTTGGTCCCTTTTCTGTTGATGGATACTCTTGAAAAAAAAATGTCAGTGGAATCAAAGGGATCATGTGAACGCAAAGGCACTAATAGTGTGCCAACTGCAAAGGCACTTGTGGCTCGTTGACCAGTGGTCCAGTCTAGCATGAAATATAAAAAAAAAAGAAAAAAGATAAAAAGGGACCAATGTGAACTGTCATATATGCCTTCTAATCTTGCTTGCGATTCTGATTCCCATGAGAAAAGGAGCATAAAAATCCAACAGACATGCAGATGTGCACTCGTGGCTGGGTCTGAATTTCGTGCACATTAGTGCCTTCTGTGGGCCAAAAAAAATCCTTCTGTTTTATCTTTCCACTAAGTTGTTTCTTTGTCCTCGTGCTAGAATGCACTGACGTCATGTAATTTTTATGAAGACGACGTCACACAAACTTTGCTTTCCTTCTTTTAATCAGAAGTTCACAAGGTGCATGACAGTGACTGCAACCCCCCCACACCTCTCTGGCTTGCAGCCAAAAATAGAAGAAGAAAAAATCGACATTCCCGAAGAGAAAACCAACAAGAAATGTTGGAAGCTCCAAAACCCAAACGGCAGAAAAGGGAAGATTAGGAGGAGCTCGGATTCTCCAAAGCACTTTCAGCTTGATATGATTACGCATGCTATGTCCCTGGTCCGCCAGATAAAATGTCAAGGTGTTTAGTAGCTATCTACAATCCTCCATTCTCCACTGGAGAAAAGATAGAACTCTTTAAAAGTGAAGAGCAAAAGTACATCCGAGTTAGTATGTTGGCCAGGCTTCAAGAATTTCGTTTTTCCGTATATATATATATATATTTACCATCATCACACTCCTTAAATCCTAATCCAATAGACCCAGATGGAGATAGAATTGGACATATAGTCTTTTTTTTTTTAGATAAGTACTCAGACACCCACACACATAATAAGTCTCAACATCATCGTTATAGTCGATATTGATTCTTGATTATTCATGTGGAAGGAAGGTGTTTCACCAGCTAAGCTACCATTAGATTGGCATTGGGCGTGCATGCTTTAATGGATTCCAAAAGTCTCATTTCATCTCTTTTATAGATATGGTCCCTCCAAGAAATTTTTTTACATAATGAAATAGAGATCAACTCTTATTACTATGTGGATAGGGAGATGCCTTGCTGCTTGCCGATCTTAAAGGATTATCTTAACGATGAAGGTGACTCATCCTCGACCGTTGTTTCTTAGGGTTGTATATGTGAGCGTGTTTGTGGGTTCGATGATATCTATAGTGAAAAAGGAAGACTTTCATCTTTGTCCAAATGGCAAGAGGATTAATTGTTTGTCATTAAATGTTATATATATATATATATCAACTTCATCAAATGCATGCTTGTTGCTCCATTAAAATAAATGACATTAGGCAAAAAAATATAAAAACAATAAGAACCCATATGTTTTTTTTGGAAAGATAAAGAGTTAAAAAGATATAAGATGAAGATGTCAACAGCATATAGCCACAAGAAATCTAGTGTACTAAGGTTTTAGATGATATTAATCTTTCATTCATTTTCCATCCAAGAAATGATCATTTGATATCCATTACCCCTTTCACTTTGTTTCTTTCATTTTAACCACTTCAATTCTCTATATTCTTCCCATCCCTGGAAATTGACAAGTCCTAAATTCTCTTCAACATTCAATTACAAGATCTTTTACAAGGTAAAATACATACCCAGAAACATGAGAATAAGTTTCATTATCTACTTACTTATACTTTCCCCTCTCATCTGTTTTCATGGAAAAATAAATAAAAAATAACACCCAACAAGAAGGCGGGAAATAGAAAGACAGAAGAAGCAGCTGAGAAAAAACACACAAAATAAGGTAAAATAGGAAGCTCCAAGCAGAAAAAAGACAAAAGCAGAGGAGTGAGAGACTCTCATTTTCTCTAATTAATGCAAGGTGAGCGTGTAGAGCGTGTACCGCGTGTTGCTGTTCCTCTTCTTCTTCCACTTACTTCCCTCTCCTCGCTTTAATATAAAGGGCCCAAATAATAATGAAGCTATTCAACTGACACAGAAGAAGAAGAAGGAGAAACCTCTTCATCTGCATCTCCATTTCTATCTCCTGAAACCTGGGATTTGCAGATAGAGAGAGGGAGAGGGAGAGGGGAAATGGGGAGCTACAAGTACAAGATGTGTTTGTGCTTTACGAGGAAGTTCAGGAGCAAAGAGGCGGAGCCTCCGCAGGATGTGAAGACGGCCTTCGAGAAGTTCACGGAAGGATCTGGCCAGATGTCGGCAGAGCGGCTCCTGCGCTTCCTGGTTGACTTTCAGGGAGACGCCGGTGCCACCATTGCCGGTGCCGAGGCCGTCGTCGAGCAGATCCGACAACAGCGGCATCTGGGCAAGCTCACTAGGCATACTCTCAGCCTTGAAGACTTCCACCATTACCTCTTTTCTGATGATCTCAACGGCCCCATACGATCCCAGGCATTTGCTCATCACCTCATTTTTCAATTTTGCCTTTCCGATTCTGGGGTTTTGTTGTTTTTTTGTAGTTGGTGTTGCCGTGGGTGCTTGCCTTTTTTGTGTGTAGAGTCTAGATTAGAGGTGGGTTTTCTGATTGGTGTTTGTTGTTTCTGTGATTTCATGGATATTAGCTTTTAAAAGTCAAAACCCATTAATATGAACTGACAAATTGGTGGATCCTAGTTTCTTAATTTTTTTTTATTTTTTTTTTCTTGTTGTGGGTGTTTTTATTTTTTTTTTCTAAAGTTTCTCTGGAGTCTAGAGCGGAGGTGGGTGTTTCTGTTTTGCTGCATACTACTTGTTTGAATTCATGAATATTAGCTTTCAAAAGTCACATCAGTATCTACTGCTGAATTCATGAATTCTAAATTCTTACTCTGAGTTTTTATGGTTATGGATGGGTGTTTTATGGTTTTTCTAGGCTCTAGAACAGTGATGGTTCTCTTATTTTCTTTATTTATTTATTTTTTGCTGCTTGCTTTTTGTGAATTCATGAGCAAGATTTCAAAACAAATTTATAAGATCTGCTGGATTAGGAATCCTATTTTTTTATTCTGGTGTTTTGCCCGTCATTCTTTTTGCTGCTTATTTTTCCTGTGAATGAATTCATGAATGTTAGCTTTTTTATATTGATTATATCTAGGCTTCTGAATTCATGAATTATATATATTCTCATTTCCACTTAAGGATTGAAAAGTTTGAGTCTACAAGATGGATTTTGTTCAAGAAAGGCTGTCCATCTTTCCTACCAAATCAGACACTACATACTGTTATTGGATTTCAACAGCTGTACACTTTCCTCAAAGTAATGGGGATAGAATTCCTGGGATTTCTAATCCTAAGTAGTGCTATTTTATGTACTTGCACTGTCCCATCACCCTAAAATAAAGTAAATTGAACCCTAGGAATGTAATGGTCCCATATAGATATCTGCATTTGGGCTTTCATATTTCACCTCTTTAGTACTTTCTTTGATTAATGGATACACCCTGAATAATGACCTTTTCTTCGATGTTCTGTCTTAAAAGTTAACTCCTTTTAGGTGGTGGACAGGATGCCTGGTGAAAAGTCATATTGTAGTGTTGAGAGCTCCAACTTGAGCACAGGCAATTAAAGATCAGTTTCTCTAATTCTGTTGCCTTTAAGGGATTGTTTTTCAATATATATTAGTTTTTTTGGGCATACTTGCATGGTTACTTCGTGAAATAGCTAAATGAGCAGTACAGTTCAAATAATTCTATCTCGATTTTCTTGAACAGTTAAACTTCTCTCCTTTGCTCTTGACTTCTCTAACTACAAGTTTTGTTGGTTGATTTGATTTGGACCTGCTTTTTATGTGAGTGCAACTGTTCGTTACTTAACAAGATCACCATTGTCCAGGTTCACCAAGATATGACTGCACCGCTATCCCACTATTACATATATACAGGGCACAATTCCTATTTGACTGGGAACCAACTTAGCAGTGACTGCAGCGATATTCCAATCATAGAGGCTCTGAAGAAAGGTGTAAGAGTAATTGAACTAGATATGTGGCCAAACTCTACAAAAGATGATGTCGATATTCTTCACGGGAGGTACACAGTTAATTTTCAATTTGAACATAGTGCACAATTAAGTGAAATTACCTTAGCCAAATGAAGGGAGTTCTCACATTTTCTTATGTACTTATCTTATGACTGGAATATTTTCTTATGTATTTACCTTATGACTAGATAGTAAACTACCCTGAAGTACCCTTTTTTCATATAGAAATGTGCAACTGCGTCCTCCAACTGAGCGCTGACTTGGTGTATCTGTCATATGGTTGTTATGATATTTTATAGATGTTAAGATGAAATTAAATTGCACATTTTCACCCTGAAAGAAATCTGCTATGTTCCAATTCAGAATTGATGTCTTAGAGTTTTCAGGTTGCATATGTAATGATGATTGATGAAACTCAAGAGGCTACATTTTGATTGAATTAATATAAGTTTTTTTAATAACACGAACTTCCCAATTTATGCAGAGAAAGAAATAATTCAAAATTCAAAATTCAACATATCCCTAATATCTATTGCAAAGTAATCCTATATCTCTAAGACTCTAACACACTTCCTCAATCACATGGTCCTTTTCATGGAAAGGATTGTATGATTGTTAACATAGAAAAAATTACAAACCTCTTTGTATCATGCACGATTATCATCTTTTGCCGATGATGATCATCATCTATCCTGTAGAGTCCATCATTGTTGCAACCTGCTCTTTTTGAGTCTATTAGTGTCGGTGGCCCACTAGATCAGATTTATCGTGATTCTTTCCTATGCGTTCATCTTGTGGCTTGATGAAGATAATGAGATCTGAATAAATGTGCAAACAAGGGAGGATGCTCGATTTCTGTTTTTCAAGAAACAAGAATGGCAGTGAGATTATTGCAAAAATGTAAGAAATAGGACTGCAGCCGACTTGATCGCAAGATAGCTACCGGGCCGTTGCTTTGATACCATGATGGAACTCAAGATGCTATATTTTGGTAGAGTTCACTGTACCTTTTTTTATTGACACAAACTTCTCAGTTTATTCAAGAGAAGAGAATAATTTAAAATCCAAACTAATAATTCAAATTCAACGTATCCCTAATATCTCTTGGCATACTAACCCCTATATCTCTGACATGTAATCTAAAATTAACATCCTGTGGATAACATGTTCTTATTTAAATATATGAGGTTTCTTGAATGGATAGCATAGAGTTTGTGTGGTAACATGACTTGAAGTATGAGAGTGTTCAAAATGACTTTGCTTGAGGAGTTAAAAATAAATGATCTAGGCATGGGCTGAATGTTTAACGCCCCAATTCCAGATACTGAGTTAACTGCCAAGGTACCCGAATTTGGCGTGCTGCTTCCCGAAGAAACCGAGAACTTCTAAGATCATAGGTCCGCAATGAGGTCTAATTTAAAACTTTTTACCAACATTTATAATCAATAGTTAAGTGCGGAAGCAAATAGAATATGGCGGAAGCAACATCAATATAAAGCAGAAGCAAATATGATATCAATCTCCATAAACAAGTGATAGCAGGGCATAAATTGGGTAAATCTCAAGTTGTAAAATATAAGTGCGTACATATCAAAATGAATCCCCCGGCTCACACAAATGTTACTCAAATCCCAAAAAGGAAAGATCACTCAAATGCAGGCACTCGATCCTCCAAGGGAGGTTGACCGACTTCATAGGGATAGCTGAGACCTGGTCTGTCAGTCATTTGACTCTGGGCAGTTTACCCGGTCGACATGTGGTTAGGACGGTCGACCGACTACACTCAAAATTCTCTAACTGACAGACAGATTATCTCTCAGTTATTTCTGGAGTTCGCTGTGTATCCGATCGACATCCTACAGGGGCAGTCGACCGGGTGCACACGAGATTTTCCAGATTTCTGCAACTCTTCCCATTCATCCAATTTCCCATCAAAACTCATCCATCTCGTCTCCAATCATCACCAACCTATCCCTAAACATCAAACTCCATCCATACATTACAAATCCATCGTCAATTGGGCCATTGATCTTCCAAATGGGAGTTCCCATCCACTAATGGCCAAAAACCATGAAAATAAGGATTAAAAGAGAGATCTAAGCAATCAAACACCCACATGATTGAAATTACAAAATTCAAGGCAGCAAACATGCATTCTATGCTAAATGAGTATATTGTACTTGCCTCTAATCCAAAGCAATGGTTTATTGGCTTGATCTTTGAGATCCAAGCTCTAAACTCCAATTCCAAGCTCTAATGGCTTCCAACTCTCAAAATAGTACCCAAAACCTTAGATCTATAGAGATCTAGGCTACCTACACCCAATTCCCATAGAGAAATGCATTTAGGAGATGGAATTCTAGAGAGAGAAAGGAAATTCAAGGAAATTGAGCTATGGGAAGGAACTTACCTTGTTGTGTGGAGAAAGGATAGATCTAGGAGATGAGAGAGGTCCTCTAGCTTGAGAATAACGGTAGCTTGGAGAGAATTTCCCTTCCTTGTTGTAAAAAAAACCCTAGATCTAGATTTCTAGTAGAGATAGAGAGAGAAAAGAGAGGGAATTCTTGGAGGGAAAATGAGAGAAATGAGAGGGAAAAAGAGAGAAATGGGAGGGGAATGAGAGAAGAGAAGGAGGGAAAGAGAGAGATTGTTTGGGATGTGGGATGGGTTAGATATACAGGCTTTGGTGAAAGTGTAATGACTAAGGGGCCCTTTTTGTTTAGTTTTAGGTTTGGATAAGTACATGTACATTTAGGGTATTTTAGGTGTAGTTTGCAAATTCTCCAATGCAAACCCTTCCTATTAATCCTATTTACTTCTAAGTTCTAAGGGCCTCTAACTAACTAACAAACTCCCTAAAGTCCGTCTAAAACCCTATGTTTTCTATAAATCACAAAAAGAGACTAATTCCTAGAAAATAGGCCTAAAATTTAGGAAGATACTAAACTACCCTTACTAACCCCTATTAATTAGTACAAATAGATATCATATACTATAATTAGTATAATTTAAATACAAGTGAGGGTCCAAAGGGGTGGGGCCTCACAGAATGTAACTAATTTATGTATAAATTATGCACAGAATGAAGGGGAGGTAGCATATTAGTCATCGAAGATCCTGACCCCCTTCTCTATGCATGAAACCAGTTCTGTTCAAGTCAAAACGGAATGCAAGTATGAAGTTTAGATGTTGATCTGATGTGTGGCTAGATGCTCATGATTTCTTATGCATTTGGCATTCTGCATTTCTGCTTGCTGCACAAGCTCAATATATTATGCAAAGCGTATTGGATATGACTTCAAATTGAAGTATAGCCTATTTGACAGAAAGATCCAATCCAGAAGTCAGTTAAATTTATAGCACACTTTGCTTTTGATGATTTCTTATGTTTGTACAAAAACAATTTATCCGGTCAACGAATGGTTACTATCTATTTTTGGAATTGGCTTTCATAGGTTATAAAAAAATGTTAACATCTCATTTCAGTTTTAAGTGATTTTGATGTCTGCATCACTGTAGGACGCTGACTACACCAGTAGAAATGATCAAATGTTTGAGGTCCATCAAAGAGCATGCTTTTGATGTGTCCCCATATCCTGTTGTAATCACCCTAGAGGACCACCTTACTCCTGATCTTCAAGCTAAAGTAGCTGAGGTGAAAATTAGCTCATCTTATTTGTGAATTCTTTTCCCTTTCCCTCTTATAGTACACTTATGATTATTAGCATGCTCATTTTTCAGATGGTTGCTCATACATTTGGAAGTATGCTATTTTACCCAGAGGCAGAATGCTTAGAAGAATTCCCTTCGCCAGAAGCATTGAAGAACCGGATTCTCATATCTACAAAACCCCCAAAAGAATACCTCGAGTCTAAAGTTTTGAAGGAAAACATGTCACAGAAAGACAAGGATTCAGAGGATGAATCATGGGGCAAGGAAGTTCCAGACCTTAAAAGTGAACCTGAAGCAGCTGTAAGGTTCATATGAAATGACTTTTATTGGATTACTTCATTTATTTATCAATTGCTGACATCTCAGTGCCCCTTCAAATTTTGCACTACTTGCGAACAGATAGAGAATGATCCAAATGAACACAATCAGGATGATTCTGATGAAGATTGCGATCGCAAATTGCATCAAAACACAGCACCCCAATACAAGCGCCTAATTGCAATTAGAGCAGGAAAAAAACTGGGTGGAATGAAAAACTCACTAAAGGTGGACCCTGGCACAGTTAAGCGTCTTAGCCTGAGCGAACAAGCTCTTGGAAAAGCTAGAGAATCTCATGGAACTGATCTTGTCAGGTATTACTTATGTTCTCCAGGAGTTCCATTTATGGATGTTCATGGGCAGGGTCGGGCCAGGCCAGGCTGAGGCTATAAACAGGCCCAATCCAACTTTAGAAACACAAGCCCACATCCGTCCAAGCCCAATGCAGGCTTAATTGCCTGGCCCGAACCCAGCTTTCCTAAATCACGTTAGGCCCAAGCCTGCCCATTTAGTCAATGGGGCCAGGCTTTCTATCACCTGTCCGATCTTTCTATTACTTATTTGGGCAATTAAGTCACTAAACTGCAATGGTAGAATCACTACTTGTTCGGGTCGGTGGGGCTTTAGGCTTTCTACCACTTAATCCAAGCCTGGCCCATATATTAAACAGGCCCAAATTTTAGACACAAACCCAGCCTGAATACTAAAGCCTATGCTCCAAACCCAGCCCAGAGTGGGTTGGGCCTGGCCTGGCCTAGCCCGCCTATGAGCACCCCTAGTTTGGATTAAAAATAAAGTGAGCATGCTTCTTTGGAGTTGGACAATGTTTAATGAATTGTTGGGATAGCTCAGGGGAACTTCCTTTCCCACATTCAATTTTTAAGCATTATTTGGAGTAGCATTTCGTGTTGCAAAAGCTTTGGACTAATTGTACTTAGGTCGCTACAATCGTGAAGGCCTGATCAGGTATTTAGTATGATCAGCAACCTTCGTGGAGACATGAGATTGACTACAAAAGATTAATCCCATTTAATTCACTTTGCATGATCCAAGGACTAGGATGCATGCCCTAATTGGATTTAGAAAATGGCATAAGATATCCTAGAGCTTCTTCTTTGAGTTTCTTCTTAGCTTTCTTGGCATGTGATGAAAAGAATTAGGGCAGAGTTGGGCATGGCTATATTGGGTTGCATGTCCTCTTTTATTGTTAGGATATTCCCTTTTCTAGGCGAGTCCCAATAAGAACTTGCTATATTCATATTAGCTCAACTAAGGAGATATAATTAAGAGGATAACTCCAACTTGGGAAAACTTGGAAGCAGAGCATCGGAGGGGCATCCCAATATTGTGTCCAGGGCCTGCTCATGTGCCTACACGTGGCCCCCACTACACATGTTCCAACTGCTATATGCATGAGAGCACCATATTGTGTACTCAACAATCTTCTGTTGTTCTTCTAATGATTTTGAAAGTGAATGGTGTTCATCATTGTATTGTTCTAATTATTGATATTTACTCCCAGGTTTACACAGAAGAATTTGTTGAGAGTGTACCCTAAGGGTACACGCTTTGACTCCTCAAATTACAACCCTTATCTTGGGTGGATGCATGGAGCTCAGATGGTCGCATTTAACATGCAGGTTAGGTGTTGGGTTGATGCATCTCAGTTGGGACTATTTTTGTTGATTTTACTATGAACTTTTATACTGATATACATATTCTATTAGGGCAGGGACGGATCTACATAGTGTTGAGAGGGGTCAATTGCCCCCTCTCAACTTGTTTCTTCCCTTTAAATGAGGAGAAAGATATGGATAAAATATATTTTGATCCTATCCTTTTGCCCCTCCTTAATTTTTCTTTTTCTTTTGTTTGTCCCTTTTGAAAATTATTTAATTTATTTTTTAACCAAAATCACGTGCTCATGAGTAAAAATGCTAGAAATATGCAATTTACAACTCTTCTCTACTATTTCCTATCCATTTTTATCATTGTTGGATATGAAGAGCAATCTAAATTCGTCTTTTTAAAAAAAAAATATATATATATATTTTGGGGTATAATGTAATAGCTAGTCCTTAACATTTTTGTGCCCATTATATTGTAATAACAGTTTTGAGGTATAGTGTAGTAAAAATTTTAATTTTTTCTTAAATTCCTCGCTAGAGAAACTTTTGCCCCCCTAAGATAAAATCATGGCTCCGTCACTGTATTAGGGTATGTTTGTTTGCATTGTAATACATAGGTAGTCATGGTCAAATTAGCTTTACCAAAGGATTGTTAAAGAGGTCAAGTGTGAATGATATGAGGTAAAGGGTGAAGGATAATAGGTAGTAATGTAGATGGGATCTTGACTTTCCTAGGATTGGAATTACTAGGGTGATGTCTGGATATTCATTTCCCATCTTCCATTGATTCACTTTCCACTAAAGGGAAGGTTATTTGATGGTCATTTCTGTATGTTCACACTGGATCTATATTTTAACCACTTACGGCATGGATTCCTATGTTTTCAGTTATTTTGTATTTTATGCAAACAAGAAGGCCCTAAAGACTTTGACCCACACAATCTATTTTCACAATGCAGTGGTATTGTTTTATGTGGCCTTCTTTTTTTCATTGTACTACCTCTTCAAATGATGGTATACTATCAAGCCCTATCTAGCAACTGTACAGAGGGGCTTTACATTTTGTATCTACATCCATATAAAGGTACCATGGGTAGAGATTGAGAAGGATCATCAAGTCACTTCTCCCTTTTGTTATTTCTTTCCCATTTTATAGGTTCTCACTTCTGTTATTTTTGTTTTCACAAATTTTCATTGAAATGTGCTTTAATTAATTATATGCTTCTTATTATGAATTTTGATAATTTTGTCATCTTTAGAGGCTGAGATGCATGACATTGACATAGAATTGTGAAATTGTACTATAAAACCATGTAAATATCTTTTTTATATTTGTTTAGATCCATTGTATTTTTCTCATCAGACTTTTAAGTTCTCATGAAACCAAGTTACTGGTTTACAAGACATACTTCCTCGTGTTATATTATAGATTCCAGTGTTGTCTTCCTGTTATAGGGATATGGCAGATCGCTCTGGGTGATGCAAGGATTTTTCAGGGCCAATGGAGGGTGTGGTTATGTGAAAAAGCCTGATTTTCTGATGGATATTGGCCCACATAATGAGGTCTTCAATCCTGTAGAAAAGTTGGAAGTGAAGAAGACCTTAAAGGTAAGAATCCTTGATCACAAGTTACTATAATTAGGGCCTGTTTGGATCCATGATACTCTGGAATGATTAAATCCCTGTTTTAGAGGACTTTGGATACCGTGGGATCCTGAAATGAATCGATTCCTGCTATTTTCAACTAACTGCAGTTTGATTTTCAGTGTAGAGTTCTCTGGACATCTTTTTAGATTGGAATGGTCAGTCTCCCTGGAGTTTATTTCTGACCTTCCGCAAGAAAACTAGGGAAACACATTTGTCTGGAGAGTGGAGACATTGTTAATTCCAGAAATATATTCCAATCCACCTATGCTGGAGTTAGGTTCCTGAAAAAATCTGTTTCTGCCAGTGCATATAGAGATATACAAACAGGCACCAAGTCCGCAGTTGATTTATTAAGCTAATCAAGTTCTAGTTTGAGCTTCCATGTGTAATATCACTACTTTGCAGGTGAGAGTGTATATGGGTGATGGATGGCGTTTGGACTTTCATCACACACACTTCGATACATACTCCCCACCAGACTTTTATGTAAAGGTAAGAATGATCATATGAATCTGTGTGTGGCTGGTCTCTGTTTCTTTTTTTGCTCAGTAGATCTGGGGTTGTGCTATCTAGAAATTTTCTAATCTCTATATTTTTTATTTGGACAAACTCAGCCATGCTGTAATCTTTCACTAAATTGAAGCTTCAAATATTATATGTATGGAGAAGTGCCTCACAGCCCAGTGGCAAAGAGGCATCTCACCTTTGTAGCCCCCCAGGGATCGATCCCTGGGCGTGTAGGTCTCATTGTATTCTTCCCACCACTTGTCCATACTATAGCCAAAAAAATTATCAAAATATATGATGGAAATGAAGCCCTTGGAAAAAGTTGTGAAATGACAAAAGCAAATTCCTTCATGACCACCTCACTGACATGTTTGTCTCCAGGTGGGGATAGCAGGAGTCCCAGCTGATGATATAAAAAAGAAAACGAGAACAATTGAGGATAACTGGGCGCCACTTTGGGATGAAGAATTTACATTCCCATTGACTGTTCCAGAACTGGCTGTGCTTCGGATAGAGGTACATGAGTATGACATGTCTGAAAAGGATGACTTTGGTGGACAGACATGCTTGCCTGTCTCAGAATTAAGATCGGGAATTCGAGCAGTCCCACTATTCAACAAGAAAGGAGAGAAGTTCAAGTCTGTAAAGCTTCTTGTGCGGTTTGAGTTCATTTGAGATTGCCAGACTTAATTGTAGCTGCTTGTTGGACCATTGCCCTTTCAGGTTTGCATGTTGTGTACTTTAGTATGATGTTAGTTTCCAGAGCGGGCTTTGTTGCCCTTTTCAACATGATCAAGTGAGCTAAATTATGATGGGAACTGTTTATGAAATGTACATATTAAGACATCAGAAACAAGAGGTTTTGGAAATCTTACTTCTCAATGTGGAGCTTTCTTGAGTTTATAAGGTCGAATGAGGAGAAACAAGGAGAAAGACCAGGTGGATAATACGGGTGCATGCAGGGCCCACTCATCATCAAGTTGGATGGTTGGATCAGCGCTCTCATCCCACAATGCAGTTGTGAATGGTGATTGGCCCATTAAACACTCCAATCAAAATAGTGTGGATTGAATCTCTTCAAATTATTTCATTTGATCTTGGGATGACACAGGTCATTTCAATTTATGATAGATATTACTCCGATTTGTGTCCTAACTGTGTGGTGGGACACATCAATGATGGACAAGCATATTGACCCAGTTTTATTATTTCTATGGGAAGTGGGCCTTGGTTCAGAACTTCTCACCCGCATTGAAGCTTACAATAATGCCTTCTTTCAATACATCTAATTCTCTGCCTGAAATTTCTTTGGTAGTCACTGAACATGTTGGTGAATCCTATCTATCTTTGGTAGTCTGAAAAGCGAGCTGGTCGACTAGGAACTGGCCCAAATCAACTAGATCCAATCAGATACTGGGTGATTGGGCATGCGTAGACATCTCGGCTAGATTAAAATGATGTCCAATATGGACTGGGTTATGATCCTATATGGTTGGCCAATAGGCTATCGTTTTTATGCCTCAGCTGTCTCTTTATTCTACTAAATGTATCATCTTCATTTTAGGGTTACTTACCAAAAAGGAAAAAAAAACAAAACAAATGCAGTGAAGTGGATTATGAAAACTAGTCCGGGGACAGCTAATTACAACCAATTGATAATTGCCATTAGTCCAAATAATTGTGATCATTGGTTTACGCTTAACGTGGGATATGGACCCAAGAGGAGTTAAAAAAAAAAAACGTGCGTCTTTCTTTCTTTCTTTTTTTTCTAATGTTGAGTTTTTAGATGAGTCAAATCAGACCCAACCCACACTTAAGTCAGTTAATATTTTTGGAATTTCCAGTGGCAAAGTCCGAAGTGGAGGACTCAATCCCTATCTGACCTGTCTATTACACTAGTTGAGGGTTTTAAACTTCTTGCAAATTAGGGATTAAGGTCTCAAATTAGATCTCTAAGATGTAATTCAATCAATCCAAACCACTAAAGACAAAATCAAACAATCAACCACATGAGAGTACCGTATCAGTTCTTCATATTGAGTTCATCTTCTGCTTGGTTTTAGAGAGCCCATTTCCCCTACCTATTCGATAATGAAAATCACTTTTCATGTCTAAGGATTCGAACCCAAAAGTCGAAATGATATTGATCTTTTACAGTAGGATGTAACCAAGTGTGGACCCCACCCTATGTATTCACTTCTCTCTCACTAACTATTTCCTATTTGGTAAACTTACTTTACCAGTGATGTAGAGAAAATGGTTAATTCAAGAGACAATAAAAATAAGTGGATCACATCAAACGATACTAAATTCCAAAAATACATCTTCCTTCAAAAAAAAAAAAAGTTAAAAAGAGACTCTCTCAAGCCACTAAATGACAAAAAAAAAAGAAGCAACAACAACAACTAGAGTTGCACATGGAACGGGCTGGGCTGGGCCAACGAACATCCATGCCCGGCCCGACTTCTAAATTAGAAGCCTGACCCTGGCTCAGGCCCAGGTCGGGCCAGAAATTGCTTGCCCAAGACCGGCCCGCTTGTAAATCATGAAGCACTAGCATATCCTGAGTTTAACTTATATAATAACGAACAAAGAAAAAATATTCTTATAACATCCTAGGTTGTAGCTCAACTAGCCTTGTCATCACCCTATATGAGAGGTCATGGGTTTGAGTCTCCCCATTACTAGTCCCTCGCTTACAATTATATATATGTATATTTGGGCTGGGCAAGGATTCCGAATCTCAACAACCGAGTCCAAATAAAAAAACTCCAAGCACGGCCCATCTATTATAACCTAAACCCCGTCGTCTAACCAATGCGGGCCGGCCTTGTCTGCTATCACCATTACAAAAAAAAAAAATTCTTCCTAAAATAAAAATTCAAAGAGCTACTCTTTCACCTTTTGATTTTTTCAAACATTCACTCTTGCTCTCTCTTTGTATTTAACCATTCACTTAACTTCACCGGTAAAGTAAATTGACCAAAAGAGTGATTCACTATGTGATTTAATAGTATTGCCTTTAAACGTTAATTAAAGATGCCCATCCCACATTTTGTGGACCAAACCCCGGACCAACGACCCAACTATGATTTAAAAAAGGAAAAATATGATAAGAATCCGTTTACAGGTTTTCCTCCGCTTAGTGGGGAGGAAATCCTGAAAATTACACTTTACCGCCGTACTCATCGGCGGTAAATCTGCAACTTCCAGATTTCCTCCTCTCCGAGTGGAGGAAATCTGGAAAATCCTAATTTACCGCCGATACAAGTAGCGGTAAAGCTGCGTGAGTGCCCAAATCCAAATACATGCCAAGCCGGCCTTTCCATTTCCTTTAACATTGAACTAGAGACACGCTTAAATTTAATATTTTCTTAAATCTTCAATATTAGATTTTAAATAGCTTGGGTCGTCCCAAAAGTTCGTGCTTATGAAAAAAAAGCAATTGAGAAATAAATAAAGAAAATCTTTTCTTTTAATAGGGAAAAGTAATGTATAAAACAACATGAACAAAGGACTCGAATCCAAAAAAATCCAAATATAGACCATCTTGGACTCCATAGACATTGACTTTTGGGTGAGAGATTGAATAACATGTTGCCCCATTGGACATTTTTTTCCATCCGCATGGCTTATAAGCCATACGATCGCGCACAGAGAATATCTATGGGGCCCACTCAAAATATTTTAGATCTCATATCATATTAGGGAGAGAACCTAATATCACTGTTGTAGGATATAAACTATATATATTATGAAATAGAAATCCTCTCTACCAAGAAAAATATCTTATTTTATTATTTTTCTATTTTGGAAGGTGAGTAAGTAAATCCAAATCCCTCCTGATTCTCAATGTAGAGGTCTTGCATTGAAGTACCTAACCAATCCAACCCTTATTATAAATGTAGTCATTTTTTGAAATTCTTTCGTTGTAATCAAGATTTTGTCGGTTTCAAGTATGTTCTCAAATGCAAATATTAAGTTCTTCGGTTTCTAATGGTAATGATTTTTTCTCCTGTATAAACCCGTTTAAGAATCAAGTATTTTATAGAACCAAAGATATGTTTAGCTTGGAAATTTCGTGAACATCTCCATGCAAATCAAGTTTAGGATGTGCACAGCCATGAGACACTTAAACACTTACTTCTGACATGAGTCAGACTCAATCTTCATGGGTTTCATTCGCTTTTAGACCAGTAAAAACTCAGGGCAATGCATGGGCTAAAATAATAAATACAATATTAAAGAAAAGGTCAAACAATCAAACCTAAATGAACAATCAAATATATATATATATATGTAAGTAGGAGAGGGGCTCTCCTAAGCTGCAACTTATGTTATCCTGAGCTGAAATCATCTACGAAATCATCTCCATCGTAAACTGTCTCAAGTCATCGTCTCCAAAATCAAGATAAATCCAAACTGGATTTTCCAGTTCCATCGTGCCAAAAACAGAGATTGTCGACTTTGATTTGTGAGACCGTTGCCGTTAATTCAGCTTAGGATAACATAAGCTACATCTTAGAAAAGCCTTACAGTATATATAGATATACATATGTTAGCTGCAAAGATAATCAATAAATAGCAGTCCAATTTTTTTTAATAACAACATCAATCCAAAGTCTTCAAAAATTTTGTCTTTTGTTTCTAGATGATTTTAATGGAAAACTCTCCTTAGACTTTGTGATGGGCCGCCTAAACGGCCCTCAAACTCCAATATAGATGATAAAGCCCCCCTCTCCACATGTAAGACCACGAGCCTAAGTCAGAGCCCAATGTAGTCCAATGCAGGCTAGACACTAGGGCTGAATCAGACCATGAGAAGCCTTTTCACTGAATGAGATATGCCTATCCTATAGATGGAAAGTGGTCAAGTCCAGACTGGATCGATGAGGTTAGCCCATACTCAACCTAAATTGAGGTACGCAGGCACGTACCGTACATGGTATTAAATATCGGCCGTTACAGATTCATATCAGCCGATATGAACCGGTATCGGCCCATACCGGTCCGATATTTTGGTGATTTTGGTGATATATCGGTCTCGGTATCGCAAACCAAAATATCGCAAAAATATCGGTCCATCTCGGCCGATATTTTGAAAATATCGGTTTAATCGATATATCGGTCAATCTCGATCAAAATATCGGCCAAGATGGAATAATGGAAAAAAAACCCTAAATTTTTCATTTTTTTCCTCATTCTTCATCTCCACTTATCTCCTTAGAGCAACCCCTCCTCCTTAGCTGATTTTCTTGCATATTTCCAACACTATTTCTTGAAAAAAATCATTTTATTTTGGTAAGAAAATCAACATACTCCCTTATTTTAATTATTATGTATTCTTTAGCAATCCATACCGAATAAATGATGATGATGATGATATCGAGTGTGGGCGACACTCCACTTGAAATTAGGCCGTCATGCTCATCAATTTCTATCTCTCTAGTCTGCCCTAATTTCAGGTAAACTATAAACCTTTCGATGTCCAAGTGCTTTTTGATTGATTTATCTCACTATCATGTTTTAGATTTTAATATTTTATCTTCATGGTCTTATATTTCACAACTTATTTTGATAATTGAGTTAGTATTAAAAGATACTTGATATGTTATCTTTATTTTCTTATATGTTAGACTAATAAATTGATGATGAGCATCAATAATTGTTACATTATATGAAATACTGGAGAAGACGGCGAACTGCGACACAGACAGGACTCATAACTTAAGGTGACCGAGATTTTGATTTATTATTGTTACTAATGGAAAAAAAATATTGTTTTCCAGCATTTTCTAATATTCTGGATTTTTTGGATATTTTTGCGAATTTTTTTGGATTAAAAAAAAAATTCACACCGCGATGACCGTGACAGACCGATATCCGCGACCGATACCGATATCATATCGGTTTTTCGGACCGGCTGATACCGCAATCGAGACCGAGATTTTAAACCATGCATGAGACACAAAGGATTTACATGGAAAAAACTACGGGACCTAGAAGCCTCTCTAGGAAATCCAATCAAGTACTATAAAATCAAAGATTACAAAAGTACTTTCAACCCTTCTCCAGTTGTATTTCAACCTAATGATTGCAACCTCTCAAGCTGACTACTTGCCGTTCAACTTCACTCATGCTTGATCCTTCGTCTTCAACCTTGAAGCCACTTCAAGATGGGAGTGAAGATAAGGAAGGATAATATAGCCTCTAGAGAAGAATCTCAAGCTCGCAATCAAAGAATTTCTCTAGAGATAAAAATCGCTCTCAAAAAGTACAACAGCTGCCTTTGAAATGTTGGAGATAGTTTAGATAGAAAGTTTCAAGTGCATCTATCCCTCACCATAGGGTGAGAGACACTTCCCATTTTTGCACATGAAGACAAGGATATGTACCTCACCCTATGTACTTGAAAAATAACTTTTGTACTTGAAAATGCCCAATTATAGAAGTGTCCCTCACCCTATGGTGAGAGATGGATGCACTTGAAACCTCCCCTAGTTTAGAAGCTTTAAAAGGCTCAATTAGGACAAAACACAACGGCCCTTATATACTGAGTATACTAGGGTTTGCCCGAAATAGAATCAGGTTCTGAACGTTTGAACTTTCATTAAAAAGTCGTTCGAACTCTTCAAAATATCTCTCAACATTTCATCATATTGTGCGTTCGAACTCACAAGTTGAATGTTCGAACCTTGGAGGCCGCGAGATTTTGGCTTGGGAAATCTGTTCGAACTCTAGACGCCTCTGCCTCTTGGCTTAGAATGTCGGACCATTCGAATTTTGTTGAAATGCCTGTTCGCACTTTCAGGCTTGCTGGATTTTGGCCTGGGAAATCTGTTCGAACACAAGTGAGGAAAGTTCTAGTTTTGGGCTTCGCTACCAATTGGCTTGGTACTGCAGGACGAATGGAAGTTCGAACTGAAATAGGGGACCTTCATACTTTGGCCGGGGAAATCTTCATGTAAATTGAGAAAATTGTAGTCCATTCTATTAAAAAGAAATAGTACATTGAGCAATCCCAAATTTTGTCATTGAAGTATGTCAACACCAGTCAAACCTAACACTAGTCAAACCAACCCGACTGATTCACATAATCCAGTGGGTCGAGCCAGGTTTTCAACCTTCACATTATGGTGGGAATTAAGAACGCGTGGCTTAAGCTTGGTGGCCAGAAGAGGATCGTCATTTCTCGACCACATGCTGAAATTAAGCGACGAGACGCTGGAATGGATGAGGAAGCAGAGAATGTACCAGAAACTGGATGTTACATATGTAATTTGACTACCTTTTATGGTCTAGTCTATAGTTTATTATCTGGAACTCTTGTCCAGCTCAGATTATCGATGTAGATTGTAGGGTGGAAGCCAGCACCTAACAGCTTCATTTGTTTTCTTGATATATATAAGATTGAACTGAAAATAAGGAATTTTCACATCCCATGGGATTGCCAGTGGGAACAGGAGAATGGAATGACATCTTGAAAAGATCAATAATATTTTAACTTTTCATTCTGTTTTTAAGATTCAATCTAGCAACTAATGAAGGTGAGTGTCTTGAAAATTGGACTTGGGATTTATTTGTTTGCATTAAAATATGAAGACGGAATTTACGTCATAATTAGTTAAAATTGAAGGTAATAGGCAATGAGTAATGTTTGATATAATTATCTATCAAAGATAGACCCCACCATGAATTAGGCGCTTAGTTTTATCCATTTTTAATAGAGATGTAAACGAGTTGGTTTCGTCACCTAAATCTGGACTAGTTCATGAGAAGGTGGGTCCAGATTTATTGATTTTGAAACCAGAACGGTTAATAAAAAGATGGAATCAAAACCAAAATCGTATATAAGATGAGTTTAGATATAAGTCCCGGGCCTTTAAGTTTGAATCAAAGTGGAACCAAACTTAGACCCATTTAAATCACAAGTTACAGAAAAAGACTCAAACTTATTGACTTATCAAGACGTAAATAAGAACTAAAATCGGTTTTTAACTTTCGGATGATTCGACAATTCTCGAGCCCATTTCGGTTTGAACTCCATGATGAAATGTTTCATCTAAATTGAAATTTCAAAATTACTTTAAAACAAACGAAACTTTAAAAAAAAAAAAGTTTGAAAAAATTAACGCCCAGAATGCAACGAGAGGCTGATTTGTAGACCACGTGGCACATCTTCTCACTCACCCGCCACTTCATCTATCAACCAGAAACTCCTGCTTCAACTCCTCTTCTTGTCCTCTTCTTCTTCTTCTTCCTCTTCTGCTGCAATTCTTCTGCTCTGATTTTGATGAATTTCAACTTTGCAGAGTAGAGAGAGAGAGAGGGAAAGAGATAGATTCATGGCTCTATCGAGCAAAATCAACGCATACCCATCGAAATTCCTGGGCCAATCTCTCTCATTCCATCCCAATCCCACCACCATCCGACGCTCCCCCACCCACCTCCTCGTCCCTCCAAGGTGCGACAAGAGGGAAGTGGACTCCACCGGTGATGACAACGTCGAACCGGAGACGGCGAGATCTCAGCCGTCCGTCTCATTGACGCTCGACGACGTCAACCCGGTCGGTCTCGGCCGCCGATCGCGGCAGATATTCGACGAGGTGTGGCGCAAGTTCTCCGGGCTGGGCCAGATCTCGAGGACGCCAACCGACGAAACACTCGAAACGGTGCTCGTCCGGGGACCCATGTGCGAATTCACCATCCCCGGCGCTCAGGACACCACTATACTCGTTGTGGGCGCCACCAGCAGAATCGGGAGGATCGTAGTCCGCAAGCTCATGCTCAGGGGCTACAAGGTCAAGGTCTGTATTTGAATTTCCATTTCTCAATTCAGTAAGTGTGTGATTTGATTTGATTTACTTGGTTCATAGGTCGATTTTAAATAATGCATTTCATCATCATCAAAGCCTTGTCCCAATAATGTTGGGTCGGCTACACGAATTGTGTTCTTCCATTCCGATCAATCTTGAGCCAAATTCTCGGATAACCAATAATGCATTTGTGCAATATTAGTATTCATAGCAGCATATTCAAATAACACTTGGTATTATTTTAATATATAAAATTAAGAGAGTTCATAATGGATTGGATTAGTTTATCAAATTTGCAAACTTAGACTGAATTAGCGTCGAATTGTTGAGCGAATCAAACTGTATATTATGTAAAATAAAAAAGTTTGCAGTTCAGTTCAACTCTAAGTTCGCGTGAAATAGTGAATATAATCTCTCTTTCCCACTTTATTGTTTTTGTTTAATTTAAGTTTTTGATTAATTCATTGCGTTAATTCTGCATGAGTACATAGTAGAACTGGATGCAGAGCACATAAATGATGGCCATTCCTACTATTAGGTTTTGAAACAAATCATGAGAATTGAAGAGTTTGTATGAATGTTGGAATAAGTTAGAGGCAGAGCAAGAAATTTCAATTTTCCGGTTTTGTTTACAATCACTTTATAGGTAAATGTTTATATACTTTGTTTGCGAGCTGGGTCGACAAGGAGTTTTCTTTGAAAAAGCCACTGCACTAGAGAGCTTTCTTAGGAGATCTATAATAATGATTTGGGTGGAGAGAATGTGGGGATTTTGTAAATTAGATAGGATGGGAATTTGGGCTTATCCGAACTTCAATACTGCAAGAGGCATAGTGGCATTTCTTTATAATGGTATCAAGAAAACTAGCAGTTTGTATATCAATTAAGATCGATGAATTCAATGGATTTGTTCTCAGGCTTTAGTGAGGAAAGCTGATCAAGAAGTGATAGATTTGCTACCCCGATCAGTCTCTGTAGTGATTGGTGATGTGGGTGAACCGTCGACACTTAAGGCTGCTGTGGAAGGTTGCAATAAGATCATTTATTGTGCTACTGCTCGGTCCACAATCACTGCAGATTTGTACAGAGTAGATTATCAAGGAGTTTACAATATCACTAAAGCATTTCAGGTTTGTCTTCTCCTTCCCAAAACCTTTAGATTGTCATCTTTAGCTGGAATTGATTTTCCTGTCTTATGTGTGTCATACCCGAGAAGAATCCCGAGGGAGGTGGTCTTAGAATCTAAAGCTTGTGCTATGGGGCCCTGAGTTTTGCAGGATTACAACAATAGACTAGCTCAGTTACGGGCTGGAAAAAGTAGCAAAAGCAAGCTCTTGCTTGCCAAATTCAAATCTGCTGAATCGCTAAATGGGTGGGAAGTTCGCCAAGGAACTTACTTCCAAGATGTTATTGGTACCAAATATGATGCAGGAATGGACGCTAAGTTTGAGTTCACAGAGACAGGGAATGCTGTTTTTTCAGGTAAAATGTAGTGGCTTGCTCCATGTTAGATTCGCTGATTTTGCTGAGACAAGAAGCCCATGAAATAACTGTATATTTTAATTGCTCTATAAGATAGAGTGGAACTTTTGGATTTTTTATTTTTTATTTGTGAATGGTGAGTGGAACTTTTTGAAATATGCAAAACATTTTAGAATTGAGTGAATTACATTTGTCTCACATCACAAGTTATGAAATTTCTTCTATTGGGTGTAGACTGTAGAGTTATAAACTCGATATAATAATGTAAATCCCTTTGGGATAAGGCACCATAAATAAATAAGGCAACCCTCAAAATAAAAAGAAAATAAGGGATATCTGTGTCGCTGATAAGGACACAGTCGCTTTCTATAAATTGCCATGGAATAAAATGCAATCTTTTCACTGTTATGTTTTGCAGGATATGTTTTTACCAGAGGTGGGTATGTGGAACTATCGAAAAAGATTTCACTTCCATTAGGTTGCACCCTTGACAGGTATATAACATCAGTGGATGGATGGATGATATTTCACCTCTTTATAAAATCATATTGACCCAAAATGATCATTGTTATATTACTTCCCATGATGTGGTCAGATATGATGGCTTGCTTCTCAGTGTTGGTGGAAATGGGAGATCATTTGTTTTAATTCTTGAAGCTGGTCCATCTGCGGATACATCTCAAAGCAAAATGTACTTTGCTCGAATGAGCACAAAAGTTGGGTTCTGCAGGGTCAGGAATCTTTTTACCTTTACTAATACAATCACAAGTCAGTAAAATGCTGATATAAGTTACTAATCAGTTGCATAGCCTGACTCTTCATCTTTCTCATTTGTGCATTTTTCAGGTCAGAGTACCATTTTCATCTTTCCGTCCGGTGAAGCCGGATGATCCTCCATTAGATCCTTTCCTTGTACACACTTTAACCATTCGCTTTGAGCCAAGAAGACAGGTTTGTATTTCACCCATACTATGACAGATTAACTGTTTCTGAAGTTTTATAGAATTTTTCCTTTCTTTCTAGATCAATCAAATGCATCACACAACCATCCAGATAACACTATCTTATAGAATGTCTCTTTTTCTTGGATTCCACTGAATTTCTATATGCGCTTTTCTACTTGTTGCAGAGGCCATCTGAAGGGGCCACAGGAACAATGCAGGACCTTAGAAGCTTCAAACTTATAATGGAATATATAAAAGCCTTGCCTGTAAGTTCTGCCTTTAGTTCTCCAGGTTATTATGGAAATAGATCCAGTATGTGCTTGCAGGATAGGCTAGTTAAAAATTGCACTCATGGGCTCATTTATCTGAAACCTAACCCACCACTTTACCAATGTAATTGTTTTTGTATAATGTGAAATTTCTCTGTCTCATTATGGTGGTAGAAGAGAACTTCATGACCAGCTCAACTCTAGAATCTTGCAATTGCTCATCCTGCTTCTGAACCTTGACCTCTTGTTCTTGTTCGGTTGTTCCTTTTACTAAATTCATCTAACTCTTCGATAAAAATTTGGCTGGATCTTTCTTCTTTTTTATCACTTTGTTGAAGAGATATTATTTATTTACTTTATATGGATCATAGTTTACACTTTACAAAACAGGTGATCAAGGACGCCTGTAAAACATATAAAAAGATTTTTTTACATTTTATTAATTTGGAGAGTCCATTTGCCTTCTGTGCTCTTCCTTTGTCCATTCAACTGCATTTCCAGCTGATGTATCTTCAATTCTTGTCTGTCAATGATTGTGTGGGATTGGTTTTATGTTTTTCAACCTAACATTGCTTTCCAGTGCATCTTCGGAACCCATCCTTTTCAACTTCACATTGCTTGTCAAATTCATTGTGCGTATTCGGAACCCACAGTTGTTTGACAATGGTATTCTCACCTATTGTAGCCTCAGGACACTTTTTTTAATTAGCATCTGACGACAGTTTACTGATCTGACCACCACCCTTTGCATCCTGCAGATTGCATTTGCAGCAGTTCTTTAAATGCTCTATAAACTGTACTGTTAATTATTCTTTGAATTTGTAAACTAACTAGCATTGATTTCAAGCAGTCTTCTTTCAAATTCGTTAATGTACGCCAGTCTGCTTCTTAGCTAAAAAATTGGTCTCACGCTGCTTTTATCAATGAACTGATATGAGACATTGGTTGTTTGCAGACGGGCCAAGAAACAGATTTTATACTGGTTTCATGCACAGGATTAGGAATTGAACAGAACAGAAGGGATCAGGTTCTTAAAGCCAAGAAGGTTTGTTCTTTCTTCAAAATCTAGTCCTTAACCATCTCAACTATTTTTAGTCATGTTTAAGTTGATTAACCTAGTGATTTAAGCTAAATGTAACTTTAATTATTTACACAGGCTGGAGAGGAATCTCTAAGAAGATCAGGCCTTGGATACACAATCGTTCGCCCTGGTCCTCTGCAGGTAGTATCTTGCGCAGCCCAATTTCTGGTTATTTAATCTCACCTTACTTTCCAAAAGAAAGTAATTTAGATGACTATAGTCTGATAGACTTGGTACTTGTGCCATAACCACCGTGAGTTGAGTACAGGCCAAATTGCAAGACAGTCAAGTTTTTCAGTGAATAATGTATTAACATGTTGTTTTGTATTTTCTGAGAAAATTTAATGCCTAATCCAAGCATTGGGATCCACAGGAAGAACCCGGTGGACAACGTGCACTCATCTTTGATCAAGGGAACAGGATTTCCCAGGTATAAGTTATGATATATCACCAGTTTCCCACCATTATGACATTATCAGATCCATTCTCACTTAGCATCACCACACGTTTAATCCAGGGAATCAGCTGTGCAGATGTGGCTGATATCTGTGTGAAGGCATTGCATGATTCAACAGCAAGAAACAAGAGCTTTGATGTGGGTTTCTCTGTTTCATTTTGCTACATGCAGCTCTTGGGTGTTTAGAATATGACTATTTTGTAGTTAGGACTTAATGGCATTTTGGTTGTGGCCAGGTATGTTACGAATACATTGCTGAGCAAGGCAAGGAGCTTTACGAGCTGGTAAGGATCAAGTGTTTTTACATGTGGGTCCATAATTAAGTAATTATATCTGAGAGTAACTCCTTTTTTTTCACTCTTTTAGGTGGCCCATTTGCCTGACAAAGCAAATAACTATTTGACTCCGGCTCTTTCTGTTCTAGAGAAAAACACCTGATCAAAATCAATATGTATATCCTGCTTTATTTTATTTTATTCACTCTATTTTTTCCTCTTTTTTTTTTTTTGTTGGTCTTCAATTCAAATGTGGCTGCCTCTGTAAGCAGATGGAGCTTGTCCAGTCATTTAGTGACTGGTCATGTATCATCTTTTTATTATCACCACCAAAGCTGTATCTCATCATGTATTAATGTAACTACAAGCTTATTGAAGTAAACAGTGAAAGTGTAAATGGCTAATCTCTATCTATAACAGATGGATTACTTTAACATCCCAGGGCTGGTAGTGGTGGCAGTGATAAGCGGGGACAGTGTTCTCCTACACACGCACGCACTGTGCACTGTGTATCAGTGCCTTCTGTCGTGGCGCCCGGGTGAAATTCATGGGGGTCCAGCCTGTGTTGATGGCACCGATGTGCAGTGCTCAAGGTGTCCTTGTGCAGGAGAAAGATTTCCGATGAGTAGATAGATCATAAAATGTCCTTGCATGGGCACCTGGGAACTAAGCTTGAACTCCAGCATCTTTGATCAGCAGTCTTGGAGCAATGTCGCTGAAACAAGATAAGCCAATTTTGGAGGGGATTGAATGATGATTTGTACCTGTTTCTTACTGTAGCAGATAAGAATGTCATCCACTCATCTCTGCCCAATGCCCATCCAGTGATGGATTCTATCAAAACCGGAACTCTTATTGTAAGGTTTTTTAGTGTGTTGGCATATTCTTAGGATTGGACAAAACTTGGGATTGCATTATGTATTTTCTTCCTTTCTAGAATGGACTGCAAAATCATCTACAAGAGGAAAATCAGTTTGCAAGAGTTTTCAAAGAGTAACGGAAGCTTGAAAATCCGTGAAAGCTCAAGTGCAAAGTTCATGTTCGAACACACATTTGAATGAATTTGATTCAAGCTACTAGCCAAAATACCCGAGAGGCTCAACGTTCTATCGACCCTCATGCCCGTTCGAACAGACCTGGAGATTGTGTTCAAGCCAGAAAACAGCAAGCCATCACGTTCGAACGGGCTTTAACTTCGTTCGAACGAATCTGTGCTCTCTCTCAAGCCAAGAAACCCCAGGGGCCTCACATTCGAACGGACATCATCCTCATTCGAACAAATTTTCTTCAGCCTTCCTAGCAAAAACTCTGAGAGGTCCTACGTTTGAACACAAGTTATTTGTGATTGTTAGTTTTTTGTGTGGTGGTTTCGTTGTTTTTTAACTGCATGTCATAGATTTGATCAAGGACTTTAACCCATACTAGGGTTTCAAACCTTCACTTATAAACCAATCTGCAAAACCTCAAAGTAGCAGAAGGTGCTCTTTGTGGATGAATTTTCTGATTCCAATCTCAACAAAAACCTTGGGATTGGGGTTCGAGTCATGTTTCCAATCATATAAAAAAAAAAAGGAAGGAAAAAAATAAAACCCACCATTTAAACATTTCATCCTCAGAAATCTGAATACACATGGATGAAGTTTACACCATGGAGAGGAAGTCGTCTCGGGAAAGAAAGAAATGGTCTGTGGAAAGGGTGGAGAGCGTCAGAGGAAAGCAAGTACAGGCAACGTTTATGTTTGACACCTGATCATCTGACTGTAGGCCCCACTCAGATAGGAGTGAAAATTTCCGAGCACCATTTTGAGCATCTAAAGAATGTTTTAGAGGGCCAACACACTCATGATTGAGTGATATATATTGGCACCTAAGTCTCGTTAGGATGCTCAGTGATCGATCCTTGGATAGTTAAGGAAAAGTGTCACTCTTAAACTAGTAAAGTAGCAGCCCAATGTAGCAAAGAAAAAAAATTTGGTTTAAAGGGAGATAAATCAGAAGCACAAAAACAAAGAACAGACATATTTCCATGAATATGTTCTTCTTTTCATTTATGCGGATTGCAAGCTGGTATGTGATTCCATGATCAACCCCAGTTGTTCGCTATGGCACAAAAGATTCAATTGCCAGGAAGATTGCCATGACCATTGCTCAGCACAATTTCACTGTTTGCGGAGTTTATGATTTTGAAGCTCCCAAGGGGAGACGAAAGTTGCAATTTTAGGATGCGTTACGGGAGTCAGTACCTTGTGTAGCTTCGTCCTGTTCTTTCTCTTCTGGCTTTGCCAGTTGTCTTCTGTTTCTGTAGTCATTCAGTTGCTGTCTTGGGTTTGGTTTTCCCATTGTTTGTTGAGTAATGCTACTTTGACAAACTTTTTGGCCAGAATTTTGGCCAACCCATATGGTTTCCATTGAATATCACTATGATATTCAATGGAAACCATATGGGTTGGCCAAAATTCTGGCCAAAAAGTTTGTCCAAGTAGACTTTTTGTTGTTTCTGTGGGCTTTTTGGTGTTGGTTTCTTGGGTTGGCCCTCTCTTTGTTGATTCTCATTTAGAGTTGCGAATGTGGCGGAACTTTCCCTCATGTTCTTTCATGTATTTAGCTGGTATGATTAATCGGGCAAGGCTCTTCTAAGCTCAAGTTTATGGTAAAATTCCGTAAGCTTATATTTATGGGGCCCGTCTTTGGTACGTCCAAATGGAGCAAACACATGACCCCCCTAAATTGCATATGTCCACCAACTTTCGATCAGATCCGAATTTACTGGATCGTTGGATCGACTATGCATCGATTCGAATGGACTATTGACCATTAAACTTTTAGGCCTATATGGATATGATAGAAATCATAGTTGAGACTGATTTTTTGCAGAAATGAGGAAGATCCCAGAGAGTCCTTGAAATCCCCCGTTCCCATGTGGGTCCCCAAGTGGGCTACACCACACATTTGAGCTTACCTGATCCTAAGCTTGACCTTAGGAAAAAAAATTGCAAATTGGAATGTTCAATTTGTTACTCTCCCAATTACGGAAGGTCTTAAGTTATGGTTCGAATCCAAATGGACCTAGCCGGAGCCCAACCCAATCGCAGGCCTATCCAGCCCACTAATACTGAATTTGGCCAATTCAATCAATATTTTTTGCATTTGCATATTATGCTCAACAAACATGTACATGAAATAACAGATCGATTGAGGAGAAGAAAACCATAAATAATGGCTTATGAATAATGTTGGTAGAAAAAAAAATTGAAAAAAAGGGAAATCTGTAAATAGAAGAATGACATTTCTCTACAAATTTTGCCTTTCTCCCCATCAAATTCTCCCCACCTTGCCTATTCCTTGCCTAAGATTGTGATCTGATGCAAACGAGGAACACCAACGCGTAGATGCCACAGCATCACCTTGGAACAACCTTCTGGAATTCCCATCAACTTGGTCTCATCTTCCAAAACCACTTGTTTGACAAATTCAAGCGACTCCTGTTCATGCAAAAAATAATGAAGATGATTATTTTATTGTTGTTGTAGTAGGCCTGGCCTTGTTTAATTTATTGCTTTAACTGTGAATGTTGATAGTTATCTATTTTTTTTATGAACTGTTGGGTCCTGTAGGCGGCTCGGATCATCAATTGAAAGTGCCTTTTGGGTCATGTCCTATTATCTTACACATTATTAAACTTAAAAATGGGCAGTTAGGTGAAATTTGGCACCTTTTGTTATGATGATTCCTTGCTATTGGGGAGAAATAACAGCTTCCTATCTACACATATGGGTGTAACTTGGGCTGTGTCCACCTAAACCCGGCTTATCTGACCTGAGTTGGAGTTTAGCATTTTCAGGTCTAGAAGTCACTGCCGAGTTGGAAGCAAAAATTTGAATTCTGGTCTGGCTGATTGGGTGCAACATGGAATGTAAGGTGGTTAGGACAGGTTTGGGTCAGTTCAAGTTGGTCCCTCGGATTTCGGGTCGGGTTCAGGTGGGAATAAGACAGATTGAATCAGATTTGGGTTCAGGTGGCCCTTTTAGAATCCGGGTGAGGTTCAGGAAGGCCAAGACCTGACCCAACCTAGTCCCACCCTTATCTGGACAGAAGGCTTATTAACAGACAATCTAGATTTACTGGGCCAGAAACTATTTATGTACCGAGTCGATTTTTCGGTGAACTTTGGGTCGACTCGGACAACTCAGAGTTAGAAGAGTTTTTGAAGTTTTGATTAATATGATCTGTATATGTCAAGAGCTAGAGACCTGAGTAGAGTCTTGAGTAGATGAAGCACGGCCCCATCTCTCAGGGTCCCAAAGGACAGAACTGTTGAATGCAAAGCTTGAAACAGGAATGTAAGGCCTGGATCTCCATTCGTCGTTGGAGTTCTTCAGATGCCACCCTATCACCTGAGAAGAAGTGCAAACCGGCCCTTCCACCACTACATTCTTCCGGTTTGGAGACATGAGAGCTATTGGCCATGTCCCAAATACCCTGCAAACAACATTTTCACATTCATCAAAACAACCTTACTTTACTTTAGTATTGATTACATATTACTTGTTGACATTGTATATTATAGGGATGAAACTAGCCCCACTTGGGTTTTGATTTAGGCCCATGTGGGTTTTCTGGTCCAGGTACAGGGGTTGGGGTCCCCTTTTTAAGTGGTTCATGTCTGGGCCTAGGTACACTTTGGACCTTACCTTGCCTTCACAGTTCACAGAAACTGCGGATATTTAAAACCATGGTTGAAGACACATTTTGACTCACCCTGACTCGACTGAGTTGACTCGGGTCATAGGTAAATGACAGAGATGAGTCAAATAACTCTGACCGAGTACTTGGGATGACTCGCGCAAATTGCATATGTATAGCTCATATATAATTATATATGAAAAGTAAATAAATATATATATATATATATTATATGTAATGGTATATTTTATTGGCATCTAAAACACTAATAAACCGTTGAAATGGATAATTTTTAGAGTTTTTTTTTATAAAGTAAAAGAAGCCCATAAAGAATGAAATCACCGTGAGCAATCAATCCACTTGATCACTCAATGATGAGGAACCTCCCTCTCAAATAAATAAATAAAAATCAAGAATTAGTCCCTGATTATAACATTGATGGTAAAAAACTTGGAGCGGGCGTGTAAATATTTACCAGAGAAAAATAATAATAATGTCACAATGTGTCATACCCAGTATTTCTGATGTTTTCAAAGAACTGAAGATCATAGACATTATAAACTCCGGCGAAGTGAACGATCCCATCAAGGTGATGGTGCTCAATGTGATTAAGTGCCACATTCCTCTGATGATCGGTGTCGACCCTCTCATCGGGGTAATTCACATTGGTGACCAAGTGCCGGTACATAATCCCTGTCTTCCTCAGGATCTCAATCGTCTCCGATGAGTTGGAATGCGTTTCGACCACAATCCACAGCAGCGGCGGTGCCACCAATTTCAGAGTATTCCCCAGCCTGGTCAAGAAGGCGCCTTGAAACCGATCGCCTAATCTCGTCGGAGTTATGATTATCAATTGCTTTCTCACAATCAATTCTTTCTCATCTTCTTCTTCCTGGCTGGACTTCTCAATTATGCTCCTGTTCAAGTGTCCACCTGCTCCTACTGACTCAGGTGCATCTGCACACAAGTTTTTGTTTAAGGAACGCAGAAGCATAAATTTTTCGAAAAAGTCATTAACATGATCGAACTTAAATTTTATAGGGTTGGCTTTAGAAAGATCAGTCAAAATTGAAGAAAATTTGGTAGGTCTCTTTCTACTATTGTTTCAATATACTTAGACTGCTAAAAGTTTTGACTTTTTGACTCACTGTACACCAGCTAACTAATATTAGTATAGATACATCAACTCAGCCTAATAGCCTTTTCTAGCCGAGTCAAATAGGAGTGTTTCTGAAGATTGTATCAAACTACTGACTAGAATTGCCAAGAAAAGAGTTTGATAAAGACAAAGTTGTTAAATTAGATAGTTTCTGAATTTGGGGTTTTCATGAATTGTCAATTATAATAAGATACTGCTAACAATATTTTTTATAAAAGTAATCAATAACAATGATAATAATAGAATATAACAATTAAGATTTGACTTGAATTATATGTATACATGTAAAAAGAATTTTTATCAATGTAATCATATACACAATGGCTCAACTCTTTCCCCATAAATAATGGAGCTGTAACCTAATAATATCAGATTAATAAGGGTGATATTAATCCCCTTTTCGACATCGTCTAAATCAAGTGAATATCACTGTAATCAAAATTTGATATTTGGGTTTGGGAACATGCCCATTAAGAATTCATCTAGCGGTCCGGATTGAGGAAAAAAAAAGGGCCCACCATGGGGAGTTCTTAGGATGATTACACTGCACCTTGAATGATTTCTCAGTGTTGAATATCATTCTAAACTATTACATACCACTACTAATAATAATTCGATTTCATGGAAATTCAAATTCCATACACATACCTTCAACAATAAAGGAGGAAGAAGAAGGAGCTACTGGTTGCTCTGCTGGTGAATACAGATTAGAGACGGATGCCTCAGCACTGGAGAAGATTGAAGGTCCGTTCGTTGGAGCGAATCCTGTGAAGAAACCCATGACAAAGCAGAGGGAGAAATGGAAGAGTGCCTTCTTCCACACCTGGATTTTCTTCTTTGATCTGTTGTCAAAAGACCCCATATCTCCCAATTCTCTCTCTCTCTCTCTCTCTCAACCACTAATGAGTGAAAAAAAGAAGAAAGGACAAGGACGCATGCCACAAGTACTTGCCCCTGGTTTTTTTTTTTTTTTTTTTTTTTTTTTTTTTTTTTTCAGCTCCTTTGCCCAACACCCATGGCTTTGCAGTTTTTGTGGGAAAAGAACAGTTAGAAACTTCTCCTCCTCCTGCTGATCCTCTCCATAGGCGTTGCCTCGTTCTCAGTATTCGTGGGGGTTTTATATTTCGATGCGTTGGAAAGTTACTAATCCCATGCATTATTGTAAGTTGACATGCTTAATCACCCACCCTGTCATTGTTCTAGGGACCACTGGAAATGGAAGTCCTCTTGTGTATTTGGAGTTGGAAATCATTTGGTATGAGGGACCCTACCTTTTCATTGTTTGGGGCCACATGAAATGGTGACCTGCAGCTATTGTGTGTTAGTATGATTTCCCACACCTGGAAATCGAACGGTTCACCATGTTGGGTTAGTTCCATTTCCCCACACATGGATACTTTTTGGGCGGGTTTAGTATTCTTCTCTATTATTCATGGTGGTCGTAGTCACATTATCCTCCTCCTGTTTCCAAGTAGTGCTTGCCCATGTATCTGTTTTCACAGTTATGACATATTATTGATATATTAGAATGTTACACTTTTTCTTTTGGGAAATGGAGAAAGAAGATGAATTCAAATGCAGTGTGATATTTTTTTTATTAATGAAATATTTTTTATTTTATTTTAGGAAATCAAATGATGCCTGCTCTTGTGATATTTAATAATATTTTCTATGATTCTCATTTTGATGATACTATATGAAGGAGATACAAAGAGGAGAAATTCTTGAGAATGAAAATTCTTCACAATCACTCCATGATTAGCATGTCAAATAAGGAGTTAGTCCCAGTTTTTATTGGCATTGTTGGCATTGTTCCTCATGGCCTCTCCAATTTTTTGAAATTCTTTGGCTAATTATATATATATAGGTCTCACCTTGGATTTTTTTTATTTCTTTTCCTTCTTCTTTTTATACTTTACACATTAAGGAGATCATACTCCTCCTAGCGCCCTTTCTCACTTACATATACGAATTCCATTTTTGATTAAAAAGGGTTACTCTCTAAGTTTTTAAATTATATATATTTAAATCATCTTACAGGATATTATATATAAGTCTCTATTACAGTTGGAGCAATTCCTATGTATTCTAAGTTATATATATTTATTCATGATTTCATCCAATCTGTACCTTTTCTTGTTTTTAAATTTATTGTCCAACCATCTAAAATTGAGTTGTCTATAAGATGACAACTCTATTCGACTATACCCTCTAATCTACCCAACTCAATATTGTGCAATTTTTGACATTTAATGATCATGGGGCCCACCCATCCCCCAAAGTGAATGTCTCACAATTCAATAACCAATTTTTTTGGTTTTTTCTTGCACAAAGTGTCATTCTAGATAAGACCTAGAAGGTTGATGGTTGTGGTCATCATTAGTGGACCCCAGAAGGGATTCGTTCGGGGACTACAACTTTTTGCCATGGTCTCATGGAACACTGAACTTGTCTCAGTATGGAAATGATTTCAGAAGATCCACTTTCGTGGTCTGCGATCTACCCCATGAAAGTGATCCATCAGCTGTCATATGTCTTTGAATTTCTCCCATCTAATCAGGGGTGGGCCCCACAAAAAAGGGACCTATCGTGGAGTATCGTTTCTCCACTTGATTTGTTGTGGTGGACAAGCAATTTTTTCTGGTATGAGAGAGCACTCAATGTGAAGAAACTCTACTCCCTCGTTGCTTCACTTGGTCGTCTCTTGGACCTAAAGAAAACCCACGCTGGAGTAAGTTGTTGTCTTCACCTAATTCTTGTTGGGATGGAAACACTCTACCTAAATCTGCATTATAGTTATACAAATTAATCAGGTTTAGATGAGTACCCAACAGATGAAAGGAACTTGGGACACTGGTTTGGTGATCTAAACCATTGACCTCCTGGGCCCCACCTTAATCAATATCTGGATCATGATTCATGACCCAGGTTTAATCTTGATTGGGGGCCGTGGATCCAAGGTTTTAGATCTTTATAGATAGAGGTCCCATGATTTTAAGGCACAGTTGCAAGCAGACTCCATTTTTCAGTTTCCTGGGGTCTTGTGCTCTGGGCTATGGTCCAACCCATGGGGTTCAAACTTGGACCCAAATCCCTTATATTTAAGAATGATCCAATCCAGTCTTGGGCCAGACCCAACTCATTGCATGGTAGCATAGAGATTTTCAAGTGTGCCACTCAACAATGAGCAACAGTCAAATGATTGTCAATTTGGAGTTGAGTGCAAATTCATGTTTTAATATGTATGAAGTGAAATCGATCACTGTTGGGACCATGTGAGACCCACAGACTGAAGTACTTTAATATTAAAGACCTGCGACCTTTCCAAATGGGAGCATTTTCCAGGGTGGGGGGCCCTGAGACTCATGAGACCCCAGCCATAGGGAAAGATGCCTACATTGATCATACACTCTAATGATTGAACCCCATCCAGTTAGGTTGGATGTTCTAAGTGACTCCCTTATACGTTGCCCTAATTGCAAGTAGAGGAACTCCAAAATAGGATATTCTCAAATTTTACTCTAATATGAATTGGCCTCACTGTAAAGTTGACTGTATAATGAAGAACAAGATTAGCACAACCTTATGCATATTATTAATTATGTGCGTTGATCATATTCTTAGTCATATGCTCAATTTAATGGTGGGACCCAACTCCTTTTACAAAATTTGTTAATAGATGGATAGGCATTCATTTTGAGGAACTAGCATTTCCAATGGGTGAGCCCACTGTGGGGTTCCAACTTCCACCCCTTCCACTCATATGCATCTTTCCAAAATCCAAACTGCTCCAAGTCACACAGCACGCCCTGAAGATTGAGACATACCCAAATTCCAGTCCAATCTGGCATAAGTGATAAGACCCATGGTGGGATCGACTAATTTACATGTGATTAACAACAATCAATTTCTTTACCAAAACCAAACTACAATCAGTTTTTATGGAAGCCATTGAATTTCTCAATCTTCTGAAATGTAGTAAAAGTGACCAATCCAACTATTACATGCTGTACATGTCTTTGAAATTCTTGAATCTTGGAATTATGGGCTCCTTTCATTGGTTGAGACTTGAGAGGAGAGGTATAATCTACGAAAACGAAGAGGTGGTCTGGCTCAATCTTAAGACATCAAATGACATTGCCACTCATATGGCTATGTGGGGGCACGTGGATTGTAATCAGAATACTAGTTTCATACGCTTGTTTTGAAGGAGAAATGATAACAACAAGAAGTCAACAACAACTATAATAATAATAAGTATAGTTCCAATCTGTCTGTGTTGATATGGAGACATTTAATACACAAAAGATCAGGTATCAAAGCCGGCCAAGATGAAACGAATTAACTTTCTTCTTACCCTAAGTGTGAAGGGACGGTCTCAACCAGAAATTGGGAGAGACTTGAAGAGGAATTCTCACTTACCCAACCAACAAGACCAAGAGCCTCACTTTGAGGTGATGATTGAATAATTTATCAATAAAGTAAAGTAAATTTGAAATTAGTGAGAAGGTAATTCTTGTGCAAAGGAGAAGTATATTTTCCGATATACTATATTCGTTTTTGTTTATATAGGATTAAATAATTTAAAATGAGATGAGAAGTCAACAACTAATAAAGCAATTAATTTATTTGTGTTTTATGAAGTAAAGTAGTTTTTTTTTTAACTAAAACGGTAAAAGTAAACACATCCCACTTTAAAAAAAAAACAGTAAAAACAAGATATTTTGGGGTTGGGACTTCACTATTCTGCTTGCTGGGACCAATAAAACAAGAGTAAAGTAAGAAGAAGAAAAAAAGGACGGTTCAATATAATTTCACATAGTTGTCACTTTACCTCTTGAAAAACAAACATTGCCTTGAGTAAAAATGTAAAATGACAGCCAATGCAATTAGATAATAAGGCTTTCAATGATACTGACGATAGTGGTGATTATTATCCCTATAAAATTGATAAGATACAATGAAAAGATTACAGTCGGTACAATTTAAAAATATAGAAGAAAAATAGTATGAAATAAAAGAATTAGGTAGGCACTCTTTGTTACCAGCTCCATAGAGCCGATACATCAATATCAGCAGATTTAAGAATTCAAAGAATAAGAATATCAGCCGACTTAAGAATTCAAGGAGTAAGTATCAAACACAATCAAAAGCCTCATTACAGGACCATCCTTTTCACTCGTATTAATACAAAGAATACATGTCCCATGAGAAAAGACTGGAGCACCTCCAACATCCTCCAAAACTACTGTCTTCCTATTTTCCTCCAATTCATTAGATCAAGGGGTTGGCCGAGTGATCTGGACCACCCCGATTCCCCCTTTTTCAGAAATTGAAGGTTCAATCCACTAGTGCTACCACATTGGGGCCACAAGGGTGTTTACCCGGCGGCCCTCTGGGCCCTGAGGGATTAATTCAGCCAAAAGGTTTGGAAACCCTCCGATAGAAGAAGAAGAAAAAAACCCTAACCTAGCTTCGGCTTGACCTACTTAGATGCAAGGACAGCTTCAAGCCGTTAAGTCTGGGTTGGATAGACCAGACCCAACATGTCATGGCAGGATCCAAATCGAATCTGACTCACAATCCATGATTATTTGTATCAATTTGTTAAAATAAATCAATCTTTTAGATAAAATTAACATATAGAACTCTCCTTTTCTTTTTCCCCTTTGCTTTTTTTGAGGAGTTGAGTCCCTTGTTGCTGCTCCTGTCTCAACGAAATGACAAAATTTGTTCATCAAAACTTATAACAATATCTGGTAGTGGATGCGATTATCCTCTTAAAAAAGGTTTGTCGGTGATTATTCTATAATCCAACCTTTTCTAACATGTTACTTTGTATGGAAAATGGTTGTCCTTACCATCTAATTTTTTACCAAATGTGAATCATATTTTTTTTTTAAGGGCGATTGACTCTTTTTCCACGGCGCTGAAAGCTTCACATCTTGGTGTGGCTGTTTTTCCCGAGGACCAACTTATCCTTGATCTGAGAAAATCGAAAATGATTTTCCGTGGAATCATGAAAAAGTTAATTCATTTTTATGCTTTTCTTTATGAAAAAAACAGCGACACCGATTGTGGAATTTTCAATGCTGCAACCAAAAGAAATGGGGCATTTTTCCCTCTCCACGTTTTTTTCATAGAAAAGCAAGCACGTTTGTGCTACACTGCAAAAACCAATTCTACGACCAAACTTCTCCACGTTCCACAAAAACTCATTCCAAGCCCTTCCTCAAATCAGAAACGCCATTTTGCTTAATCCTAAAAATTTGGGTCGTCTCACAAAAATACTACTACATCTAATGTGGTATTTATTTTTTTTCCCTACGAAAGCATTTTCACTTTCCACACTTTTTTCACAGAAAAACAGCTGCCCCATGTTTGCACAGGCTTGCAGCGCTGCAAAAACCCAAATCTGCATAATCACAGAAAAGCCAGTTCATATTTATGCTTTACCGTGAGAAAAGCAACCGTCCCAAATGTAGATTTTAGTGCAGCACCTTTGCTTCCACTTTCCACACCTTCTCTGCATAAAATCTTGCACACAAACATGCTCATTTGGTAATTTTTCATTTAAAATCAAGTAAAATCAAGTGAAATAAAGCATCAAATCAGAAGGGAATAAAATATAAGTAGGTTATGATGTTATTTTTAATTTTAATTTTTTTGTATAAAATCTTTTTGAGCTTTTGTATAGAAAAGTAAAAAAAAATTGTCTTAGTAAAGAAAGGAGGTTACTTTTTTACTTTTTTGAAAAAAAAATTAAGAAAATTTTAAATTAAAGTGCTTTTGATGTGACCTATTCTCTAAAAAAATAGAATCTTTACTTGACTTTTACTATTCAAGTAAAGTACCAAACGGGCCTACACACTTCTCTCCAAGTAATGGCAACTTCATGCATCAAATCTGGTTTTTTCTGCAATGAATTAGCAACAATATAATAAAATAACTCAATCTGGTTTATGGGAGGAACAATAACTTCCCTATGCTCCGCCCTTTTTTTCCTTCCCAGTCAGTAGCTGGAGATTCAAGTGTGCTTTCTGATTCGAGTTTGCCCCGTTCAATTTGCACATGGTGCTGTTTTTCAAATTTCGTACACTGAGTTGAATCTGCTTAGTATTCGGTGCTCACCAATTGGACAGTTCTAAGTACTCCACATAATCACATCACTCTTTCTTTTCTTTTTCTTTTCTTTTTTTTGGGTCTGGAACAGAAGACAACCATTCTTCTTCCTCATCTCCTTTTTCTCAGCTACACAAAATGTGACATTTCCCCCATGGGACTCCTGCATGACACTTTTGTGGGATTTTGAATCCGACCCATTTAAGGGTTCATTCGAAATCCTGCAAGGGTATTAGAGCATCTCCAAGAGAGGTGTTATTTGTCCATGTCAGCCCCCAACGACTATAAATGAATAGGTGGTTCTACACAAGGAAAAAAAAAAACTCAGGTAAGATGCACCGTGTGCACAAGTTTGACAAACTTTAACCAAAATCTACGCGAATAGGTGGTTCTACAAAATGATTGCACTCCCAATGCTCACGGACTACAATGATGCACACAAATGGTTCAATACATGAATGGGGGCACCCATTCCCAAATGATACACATAATTTTAGCTCAATACATGAATGAACCCCACTCCCAAACGATACACATAATTTTAGACCAATACATGAGTGGGCCCTTACTCCCAAAGGCTATGGCTTTAGAAAAAGTGTTGATCCATCACCAACTAAATGCCTGTGGGTCTAAAAGGACCCACATACCTTTTTTGATGAATACATTATAATCTTGAACTTTGTCTCTTTCAGTTGAGACCAGTCTTCAATTCAATGAAATAGAGTTATGAGACTACAATACATTCCTCGAAAAAGGTACGCCAGTCTGTGTATTTTAGAGACGGGCATTTGCTTGGAGATGGGTTCACATTTTTCTAAAACCATAGCCTTCAGGAGTGGGGGCCCACTCAAGTATTGAGCTAAAATTATGTGTATCATTTGGGGGTGGGGCCCACTCAATGGTAAAAGGCAAAACTTAATGATTCTTTAACTGGACATGTGTCAGCAGAAGCGCCTCAGGCAATCCATTAAGATATTTGTGTGTTCAGGCTTCCCAATGGAGATCCGGACATAGCCCTTTAATTCTTTGCTATTGTAGTGTCGAATCATCACTCCCATTTGGGCAAGGTCCTCCTGCAATTTAACAAGAGAAGAAAAAAAAATCAAAGAACTCATTTCCCAATCCGTATATAAATACAACTTGGCATGCCCCTTCTGCAAGAGCTACATTTGCCACATCCAAGCTATGCACCCCTACCACGTAGCCAGCCAATGTGTGTTTGGCGTGATTTTTGTTCCCAAGCATATACATGGAGAGGCACACCTTCACGGCAGCTCAATCTTCTATAAGAGAGCCCATCAGAGTATGTGCAACGTCATTGAGACCAACAAAGTTTCCAGCAAAGCATAACATTTGCAAGCCTTTATAATCCATGACGAGAGAGAGAGAGAGAGAGAGAGAGAGAGAGAGAGAGAACTAAAACCACTGATCCCAGAAAGGACAGTTACCTTAAGTTTCTTAGCATCCTTCCCAGATATGACCTCACAAAGAATGAAATTGGAACAGCTTGGGTATGGGTTAAGAAATGGTAATTCCTTCAAAAACTCATAAAGCCTCTCCCTTTCTTGCACCAAAGCATTTTTCACCTTCTGTGAAGATTAAAGGAACATATTCAGTGACAGATTCAAGTGTAAAAGATATTAATCTGTCACTTGATGGCATTAAACAGAGAAAATACACACAAGTGTGCAATAATTAGCATATAAATCATTAATTAAGAAGCAGAACACTCCTATACAAACTCTCATAAGCAGAACCCAACCAATCTTTCGTAGAAATGCCTAGTGAAAAATTAGCACCTCACATGATCCGCCTATCCAAAAAATGTTCTTTTCGGTACCAAAACCAGTTTTCACGGCACCCAGAGAGGAACACTGATAGAATTATCAGATGGCAAAAGGTGCTAATGACTGGATTAAAAAAAATTACCCGTTACTGATTAAAAAAGGTAAAAGAGAGAGAATAAAAAAAATAAAAAATAAAAACACTATTTTTGCGGGCTGTTGACTCAGCCAAAGGTGCAGATGGATGACTCGATCTTTGCATTCAATGGAAAGGAGTTGCACAATAGCACAGTGCAAAGGTGTTGCCTAGAAGAGTCTCTGAGTAGGAAATACCTCTAAATAATCAGGATTCTGCAATGCTGCACATGCAGCAACTTCTGCAGCCACAGATACATTGTATGGTTGCTTCGCTCGCCATAGGTACTCAATAATGCTCAGGGGAAATGCTCCATATCCCACGCGAAGTCCAGCCAAACCTGGTTAAGCATTAGAAATGTTAATCTTTCATCTTAAAAAGATTTCAAAATCAAGATTAGAAATCCCAGTACAAAGAAGTTCGTGCTAATAAATATTGCTCTTTTTCCATAGCATGCTAGACAGGGATATGTGAAGAAACTTTATGACTCCTAGAAGGTTTCCAGCAGTGTGTTGGGCAGATAGCATAGGAAATTCCATCCAGCTGTCGGCCATTGCAGAGAGAAAAAAAATCGCCAAAAAAAATAGAGAGAGAAAAAAAGGACAGCAGAAAGCAGCGTCTCTCTCTCATGAGAGAGAAGGTAAAAGTATATTTTATTTATTTTATTTCTAAGATAAAATTAGAATACAAGGGTCACCCTCCTTAATTACAACAGAAACATAGAATGAAAAAAGAATGGCATTACCATACCATAAACCACACTGAGGATCAGAAGCAAAAAACAGAACAAACTTTCTTATCAGTAAAGCCCAAGAAATGGCCACTAATCACACTCGTTGAGCAATATCACTTGCAGATACAGCCGCATTTTGAAATATCATACCATTTCTCTCCAGCCAAAATGACCATAGAACAGCTACCACTGAACACTTCCATAGAATTCCCTTTTCCAGAAAATGGGCCAATTTTCCATTTCTAAATAAGGACCTTGACCAAATTAGGCAGAATTGCCCACCAACTAGTTGGAAAAAAAAAAACTCCAAACTTCTTGATCAAAAGAGCAAGTCGGAAGCAAATGTGAAACAGACTTCACATTTTGCAAGCACATAATACAAACATTGACAATTTGAAGCTTTCTGTTTCACTGACATAAATATCCTATAGCAAGAATCTTTCAAAAGGCAGCTCACTAGCAAAATGCCAAGACCATTGGAGATCCCTCAAAGAAAAAATAGGAAACAAGGCAAGGATTGTCCAAGAGAAATAAAGTTCCCATAAAAGGATTTTACAGAAAACATAATGGACTTGGATGGCTCCCAAATTGAAAATTCTTACCTATCATCTGTTACTAAAACTCTATAGATCTTTTACAAAGCTTGCTCATCTTAGTTATTTGATCAAATAAAAGAAGCACCATCCTTTTGCATACCATGAAGACTATTATGTTCAATCCAGTCCAAGAATGCTCTCATCTAGGAGTGACCCTGGACCTAGCAGCCCTGTTCTGCTCTAACAAAAAAATGAACATTAAAGTCTCCACGAACATATCATGGAAAACCCCACTTGCTTGCTGTAATGTTCAACTCCCACCAAAACACAGATCTAAGATTTAGATCATTAGGTTAACAAATTGATGATAGCACGCACCCAAGGGCTACCATTAACATATGGAAACAGGAAAATCTGCAATCCACTGTCTTCATCCGTGTTGACCAATCCCAAGAGAGAATAAAACCACCAGAAACACCTCAAGAATTTTTAGCCACCCACTCAACTTGCCGACAATGAAATACATCACTAATTACTATTGCTCTTCCTTCAGATTTTAATGTTGCAATGTTGGCAATGTTGGAGGCTTTCGCATTTATTCCAGTTTTTTCCAAGATAGGTTAATTGTGGAGGGTGACTCGTCTGGTTTCTCATCATCACTATAGGCCGTGGAAGTTTTAGTTTTACTTCAATCGGATTGAAGTGTTACTGTATCATATCCAGGTGGTGTTTTGCCATGTGGTTCAGTCTGCTAATAGTTTAACAGATGGTTTAGCAAAACACGAGTGGAAAGAGGGGTTGTTCCTTAGGTGGCTTCTACTATGTAGACTTCTTCTTCTTTTCTTTTTTTTGTGTGCGCCGAGTATAATGCTCATTTGTGGGTTGGTGGGTGGGTCGGTGGGTCGGTGGATGGGGCCCTGAGGTGGGGGAGTGGTGGTGGTGGGAATGGTGGGAAGGGGAGGGGGTCTTATCTTTGTATTGATCTTCTAATCTGCTAATGAGATTTTACCATTACCAATTAAACAAAAAACTTAATCCTTTGAATCCTGATCGTTTAGTGGAAGCCCCAAGACGACCAACATTCCATGGAAAATTTTCCATTTATCATCTTGTTGAACTTCCTTCTCCTTCAACCCCGATGGATGATCATGACTAATAGACAATATCAACTTCACCACCTCCTGCTTTCCTTTACTTTCTTATCTAGGAAAGTCACCTTGTTTTGATTGGTCATGTTGTCTCTTGCTGAAAAGCATTGGAGGCACCATAACTTTCACCTCATCATCTCTTCCTTCCATCAGAACACCCAAAATAAATCAAATTCATTTAGGAAAAAAGAAATGCACCTAGACCTTCACAAAATCAGACGCATTATAAGCTATGGAATCCTCTAGTGGAAGCCCCAAGACCACTAACATTCCATGGAAAATTTTCCATTTATCATCTCATTGAACTTCCTTCTCCTTCAACCCCGATGGATGATCATGACTAATAGATAATATCAACTTCACCACCTCCTGCTGTCCTTTACTTTCTTATCTAGGAGGGTCACTTTGTTTTGATTAATCGTGTTGTCTCTTGCTGAAAAACATTGGAGGCACCATAACTTTCACCTCAGCATCTCTTCCTTCCATCAGAACACCCAAAATAAATCAAATTCATTTTGGAAAAAAGATATCCTTCACGAAATCCGACGCATTATAAGCTATGGAATCCTCTCTAACAATATTAGCCTGTTTATTGGAAATCTCCTGCCCATTATCATTCTGTGACATCTTCTGATGAGACATGAAATCATGGCCAAATACAATCTGCTATTGATCCACATAGAGAAATATACAGTATGTGCCTGTTCTTTGTCATATTACAGTCATGGGCTTGTGCGGTTCCAACGATTTCTTTTCTTCAAGTAATGCTATTTAATTCCAGATTCGCTTTTATAAATGCATCTTTTTCAAAAAAAAAACAACTTTAAAAATCACATCTAAGAAGGGGAAAAAATCATACAAGGCATTTATGAAAGAAACAAGCTTTCTCTTTCTTTTTCTTTTTCTTTTTTTTCTTTTACAGTTGTTTAGATGGATCCAACTTCTGGTATCTACAGTGTTCAGTTAGGCCCCATCAGCTGAATTAGGAATGCACCATTCCCCAACAACTCTCCTGTTAGATGGCCCTAACCACATGATTAATATGGGGAATTACAGCAAATGATGATGGCCCTAGCCCTCTGATTAAAATGGGGAATTACAGCAAATCATACACATCTAGAGGCAACAAGTCCCATGGAAGAGATGATTCATCCATGATGGGCCTATCATATGAATGATCTGGTGAAAAAATAGGAAGCAAACAATCACCAGTCAACCCGTCAGATTTGGGAAAATTAGTATCAATGCATGCAAGGTAAAATGACCAACATCAGTGTCTCATTGGTAAAGCCATTAAAGCACCTCCCATTACGTGGCACGTCCAGGGCTTGAATTCGCTGAGGATGTATATTAGTTTTGGCCTTGCCTAAAACAATAATGCATGCCCTCCTAAAAATAAATGATAAAACCCCCCATGGTCATCTCAAATTGACATCTCTATCAAATCCAGGGACATGGATAAAAAAACAAAGACTTAGCAACTCCATGCATTGATTTAAGAAACATGGACTGATGGCCAATTTCTAATCCAATTAGTAAAAGATTGAACCATACCGGCTCTTTTGCTGAATGTCCTGAGGACAATTAAGTTCTCATATTTCTTCACCCAGGCCATCTTAGAATCCAGTCCGGAGAACTCAATATAAGCTTCATCCAACACAACCAATACTGGCAAATCAAGTATCTTTAATAGGTCCACGTCTTTAATTATACTGCATCAGAACAAACAAACAAAAAAATGAGTGCTAAAATGCTTCAATGGTAAACAAATAATGGAAGGCCAACAGTCCAAACATTCCAATAGTGCAACAGAGACCCTTTTTTGTAAAATATTGCACTGTTCAATCATGCAAGTATTGAAAGAGTAGCAGCATGCTGACACCTCCAACTGTGACAAAGGGGGAAAACAATATCTACTATTCTTACATTTAGAAGCATCTTTTGTTTGCAATCATTTGCATGTGCACATATGCATAACAATCATGCATGATCACTTTTGTTTGCACCCATTTACATATCATATACATAAATGAGGTGTGAAAATGGTGTAAGCAAGGCCCTTTGGGGAGGTGGTAAATGGTACATATGTATATGAGGAAAAGTTGCTAGTTCTTATACAACGGGATCCCACCAGCGTATGTTGCAGTTTCGAGCCACTTCAATTACAATTTCTTATTTCTTTTTGCATTTTTGTGGGCCATTGGTAATCCAAGTCATTCATCATTTCATCCTCTTTATAGATCTAAAAAATCCTGATATGTTTAATTTCATATCTTAAATCTTCATAGACTTTAAGAAATGTGAAATGTCCGAAAAATCCCAACCTATAGATCTGATTTTCTGAACTATTGTTGGGAACCAATTCATAATCTGAAAACGTTCAATATTCTCATATTAATTATACACATAAAGATTGTTTAGTTTCATATCATCAATCTTCATCGATTTTTAGATCCACGTGAAAAACATGAACATATCTCGAAGTGTTGGATGTATTCACTCACTCATGTCATGTGAAAATGGTGACTTTGACAAGCATGGTAATGTGTTTTGCATATGTAACATTTTGCATATGAAAAAGTTATGTACAAACCCTTTACATATGTTACACCGCTTTCAATATCCCATACATGGAAGGCAAACGATGCCTTAATAATTTTGTTTAGACAGCTCTAATAACTTTATCTGGAAAATGGTGACTTTGACAAGCATGGTAATGTGTTTTGCATATGTAACATTTTGCATATGAAAAAGTTATGTACAAACCCTTTACATATGTTAAACCACTTTTAATATCCCATACGTGGAAGGCAAACGATGCCTTGGTAATTTTGTTTACACAGCTCTAGTAATTTTATCTGGTTAAAAAAAATTGCCTGAAATTTTTACTGTACTTGTTGGCTGTATATGCAAATAATTCCATATGGGCTCACACATCAAGCTTATGAGCCCATGAAAGGCAAATCCAAACCCCACAATTAACCCCTCCCTTAATGAATTGGAATGTGCATATTTAAAAAATTATTTAACACCAACAATATGGGCCAATTTTACCTTAATCAGAGGATATTCACTATTAGAATGAATCACATCACCCTAAGCTTACACCAACCTTTTCAACACTTACAGCAATGGCCATATCCAATCAAGGTGATCTTAGGGACACCCCAAATCCATAAATGATTAGACCCTAACCACCAAGGGTGTGGCAGATATGATGTACGCACTTAATAATTGCCTGAAGTATAAATATAATATCAAATTGATTGAATGATCCCCTTTTTTATGGAATGGTAATGATTGATAAGGAAAACAGAAAAAAGATGCTCAGCCTGAGAGAAAGAAAGGCCAATGGCTAACCATAGAAGGGAGCCCAAAGCACATATAACCGACCCACTCTAGTTACAAAGTTGATTACATAACATTGTCATTCACTAACAGTAATTGCCTGATGCCCTGTTTCACAAGGGTGCCGCTGCCCCCCAGCATTAGCTCCCCTTGTGAACGTAAGAATCAGATGAAGCCATATGACAATGTTCATCCAACCATCCTTGTAAAATCTCTTGAGTTGATGGCGACAGTCATTTAATCCGGGGTGATATTCACCCCTTTATGTACCCTACCCCTGCAACTGGTAGCAGCCGGGATCATATAGGGTCGTTCTTCTTTCTCAACAAAAAAGATAGTACTCAAGAGTAGATCATTGCAAAGGTGTGTTCTTTCTTCTTGACCAATGTGATGTATTCTTTGATTTATGCGAAAATGCATTGAGAAAAAGAGATGAAATGAGATACCTCCCATCTGGATTGTTGGGAGAAGTCAGGAATATGCACTTTGGTTTTTCCTGCTCCACAACTTCAGCAATACGAGAAACGTTCAGGCTGAAATCTGGTTTCCTTGGTACTGCATATAAGATGATTAGTTGATTATGAGTAGCTCTCCACAGATAGGGGCAGTGAAATATGGTGCGGCTAACCTCATAACATTCACCAAGTGATTAAATAGTGACCCTTACATCATTATAAAAAATAATAATAATAATAATAATAATAATAATAAAATAAATAAAAAAGGTGATCCTTGCATCATCAAATGTCAATCAACTACATATGTAAACAATCTCTCTCTCTCTCTCTCTCTCTCTCTCTCTCTCTCTCTCTCTCTCTCTCTCTCTCTCTCTCTCTCTCTTCACCAGAATATGGTAACAAGTTACATCTTTCATTTACATTATAGTTCTAAAACAGTCTCAAACCTCAGATGAGCTAGCTCAACTGGATCGATATTTGAACCAAGCCACCTTTTGAGACAAGTCACTATGCCAAGCTAGTTAAACTGCTTTAAATAGTAAAAACCTCTTTTAGAGGTCAGACATGTTTCTGCTAATTTAGCTTTGGACCGCAGTAACAAGTCATGCAGCCTAGTCTCCTTTTTCTTTCTTTCTCCTTTTTTGCAACATTTATGTGTTTATTCAGTAATCATATTCATATGCAATATTTGATTCTGTTTTACACATGTCAAGTTGAGTATTCAAGTGGACAGCACGGTCTGAGACTTGACCTGGCACAAACTTGAGTTCTGAAATGATGAAAAAGTAGTGGATTCAATGACATATTTCTAAAGAAACAAATTAACCAAATCAGCAGATCAGCAAATTCTAAAAGATACAAGAATGAATCAGCAGTCAGGAGTTTGGAAGAGTATACTTGAAGAAATTTAAAATCTGAAACCACAAAACAGTAACACTAAAAGAAAATACCCAAAAAAGGCCGCATACCCTTAATGACAAGTGCCCCATTCACTGCAGCATCAAATGCATACATCGAAAATGTTGGAGGACAATCCACAATTTTGTCACCAGGATCAAGTACACATCTGCAGTGGCTCAAGCATAGAAAAACAGAAACTCATTGAAACTTTTCAGCTTATACCCTGAGGAAAAGAACACATTAGAAGACAAAGGGTGGCTTCTAACCTCATGATTAAATCGATGAGCTCATCAGCACCACAACCAGCAAGTATGTATTCAGCACCAAGGCCTGAATCTTCAGCAAGGGCAGCACGCAAGCAGCGGCTCTCAGGGTCTGGGTAAACATACGGGAATTTTAATGAACCCAATGCTTTAGCCACCTACAAAGGAACTGGAGAGATGACTTACTGAAAAGAAAAGGAAATATGTGTGTATATATATAATTATATATATTGTCTACAGGTCATTTAGAAAAGGAAGGACAAGTATGTACACATTCCACCTACATTTAGGAATTAAGATTGATTGCATCAAAAAAATGATAAAGAAAGTGTGAGAGATGAAATGAAAACGCGAGTTTCTTTTTTATAATGACATTTACTGAAGAAAGCATGAGAGAGAAAAATAACTAAACAGGAAGCAGCCAGATGCAAAGTGATCTCATCAACATGCCTTCTTATACAGGGGAGATGGCCACCATATTTGACTCTCTCCTTAATGATTATAAACTAACAATTGCTACATGTTACAAGAATCATTTCTGCAAACCATCTCCCCATACAGTCAAATAGGAGCGCCAAAGACAGGCACCTTATCACTATTATCAACAGATATTATCTGTTACATATGTATAATAACCTAATTTTTAGGGTGTACATCCGAATCCAGATACAGGGTCAAATTGATTGGGCCACCCCTGATTGCTTTGAAGTGGCATGTAGAGAGAGTTGTGGAAAATGAAAAGTGAATTAGGCAGGCTGCCATCATTTATGATGAAGATAGACAGCAAATCTTCACAATGGGAACTCTGAAAAGGCTACGCTGGTGGTCACATTATTGATCTCCCTCAATCCTTTCTTTTTTGACACTATGCATACATATACATATATATAATATATAAACACATTTACGCATGTGCACTCTCACAGATATATAGGGTTGTCCTCTCTTGTGCACCCTCAACGTGTGCACCCCAAGCGGCGATCGAAAGTTCTGGACAAGACATGGCCCTTGAGTTTAGGGCCTGTTGGGATGCACACGAAAACACAAGAAAATAATATTTTATTTTATTTGAATTTTTCATTTTCTAAAGAATAAAATCTTGTGCGTTTGGTAACCCGATAAAATTTTAAATAAAATATTATTTTCTTTCAAAAAGCTCAATATTTTCTCCTACAGCTCCCCCTTGTAGAAAATTTTCGATAAGATAACAATCTTTCAAAATGACGATTACAAAGTGGTAGAGTAAAGTAAAGACTTTTGTTCACAAAAAATCCATCATGTGTTTGTTTACATATATAGTAAAGTAAAGTAAAAGTAAATGTCATAGCACAATAAAGGTGGGGTAAAGTAAAGGCAGGATAAAGTCTATGGTGAAGTAAAGTGGGAAGGAATGGTAAAGTAGTTTTATTTATTTTTTACTTTACTTTGTCACATTTTATCGTAGTTTTATATAGTAAATAAAAAATGACTTGTTTACAAGTATGGTAAAATAAAATAAAGATTGATGTCATATCATGGTAAAAGGTGAGGTAAAGTAGTGAGATGAAGTATGTGGTAAAGCAAAGTGGGAGAGAGTTATAAAGTAGTTGTTTTTTGTATTGACTTTACTTTACTATACTTTACCATGGTTTTATGTGATAAAAGAAAAGTAACTTAAGGTAAAAACATGACAGTTGAACTTTACTTTACCACACTACTTTTTTTTCCAGACATGGTAAATCACATATAAATTAAAATATTTAATAAAAAATTGTTCTAATAATGTAATTTACTTTAATCATTGCACCTTCAATTTAAAATCTGTAATATTCTTCAAAAATCACCAAACGGTAAAAATATTATAATATTGCATTATTCTATTCTATTTTATTCTTGCAATATTTAAATATATAAATATTTTATTTTGTAAACATCCAAACGGGCCCTTAATGGTTTGGAAGGCATCATTTTTTAGGACTTCAATCCAACATTGAAGCCGGATGAGTGTTAAAGTTGGACTTATGCCAATTCACCATGGGCGGAGAGGGGAGCAGGCTGGGGTGGGTTGTGCCACAAGGGGGTCTGCATAGCGGATCTCCATGCAGAAGTCTGCAGGAGAGGGCCATCAAGATACAGATTATATATGTATGATCATTTTTGTGCACCATAGTAAGATAAGATTTGTGTTTATAGCTTGTTGATCTCATCTTAGCAAGATGCAGTAAGCCAGTGGCGGACCCAAGATTTTCATTTGGGTGGGGCGGACAAGAGCCAGTTAAAAAGGTCAAATCAACACCCACTACCAATAAACTCCACTTATTGCATGGTTTAAAGATATAATTTTTTATTTTTATTTTTTTGGAAAACTAAGTACAAAGAACTCATATCCTGATACTAACACTCAATTATTACATAAGGTTTTTAACTACAATAGTCATTTACTCAAGAAATTAGTCTTTATTCAAATCAATGAGATGAAAATTAAATTAGCAACCACACTACAATAATAATAAAGAAACTATGGAGAACTCCAAATAAGTAAAATAATTATCATAAAAAAAATAATGCCTCTTTGATTGAATCCAAATGAAACCGGCATAATCATAAACATCATATTGTGATTAAAGAAAAAAATCAATTCAACAAAATCTAACAAGAAATAAATAAAGAAAGAAAGAAAGTAGCTAAAACTCAAGATCAAACAATAAATCAAACAAAATCAAAAGGAGGATGTTTTGGGAAAAATTTGTATTTTTTTAATCCATTTGCAATAAGGCATTTTGGCAATATATATATATATAGAGAGAGAGAGGTGGCGGCGTTGGTGAATCCAAGTGAGAAGGAAGAAAGAGGAGAGAATCATAGAAGAAAGAAGTGATCAAGAGAGAAAGAGGGTGGACCTTTATGCTATGCTATTGTGTTAAAGCAGAACCGCTTGAGCTTGAAGTGGAAGCACAAGAACAATTGAGTGGAGGGTTCTACGATTTTTTTGAACTATATATTAAGATTTTTCAAGACCTGGGGTCGGGCAATAACTTTACTGGAATGGGTCATGGACCATATTTTTAAGACTTTTTGGATGAGACCTGGGGCGGTCACTTAGGTCCGCCCCAGCATTAAGCCGACCCAAAATCAATGGGATAAGGCTAAGACATTGGTAGTGATGATTGATGATGCATTCTTCACATGGTTGTAACAATCTTGGTATCAGTTTTAGCCTTTAGGCATATAAAAAAAAAAAGAATCAAGCCTTCACGCATGTTTTTAAGACATCCAAGACATAATTATATATCATAAAACCATCTATGTTAGTGGCACTGATTCTGATCATGAAGTGCACCCATTTGAGTACTGATGGTTCCAATGATAAAATCAATAAGATAGCCCTGTTCATGCTACCACGCTTAGAAAATTAGCTTCCCCATGTATACTCCAACATGAAAACTTTTTGATAGAAATGAGCTCATTTGGGCTTTATTGATAAAGGAACAACATGCCTCAGGAGGTGGACCATAAGGGTTCTCATTTGCATCAAGCTTGATGATGTCCTCGGGCTTCCTTCCAAGCCTTGTAGAAAGAACCTGAAAATGAGGGTTTGGCACTATTCCAAATCATTCACATTATATGCAAATTAAAAAAAAAAAACATTTCGGGTGACATTTGAATCACCCAAAGCAGAAATCTTTGACTCACCCAAAGCTGTAATCTTCCACACATATGGATTTTCTTAATTTACCATATGATTGAGGTGGTACAAAATTCAAAACCCACTTTAATGAGATCTTGTTCATGACTTGTTAGCCCCAAATAATTCTTTCTACGTAGAAAGGTATTTAAGCGCCCACCCAAAAACAGAAAAAAGTGAAGAGAGAAAACCTCAAAAGGCAAAATGGGCTGATAGGGTGACAGCTCCAGTAAATGAGGGCGGATGAATGATTTTCCCGTCAACACATTCCGACCATCTTCAACATTTTGTACAGGCGTCATTGAAGCCATACTACGAACCGAGACACAATATCCTCCAAAAGAGTAGCTGAATCTTTTTTTGGCAGTTAGAAGAGGAGCCAAATCTCGTGAACCAAAAATGAAGTTATTACAGGCATCAATCCTACAAAAAGAACAGACTTTGTCCACACCAAGTACACCCATCAACATCTGCTTTCACACGCGCCCAAAAACCAATGTACCTGTAACAAACACTGCCGATACAAAATAACAGCAAGAATCATAAGCAAAAACACCTACCCAAACATGCAGATTCCACTCCCAAATTGAAGAGTATTCTAAAATTTAGATTCTAACTCTGAACTCAAATAGATTACTGACACTCGTACATGCTCTTACTCCTCTTCCATTACTGCTTTGTAAACTAGGCTTTTAAGAAGATGGAAAGTGAAGAGAGTGAAAAACCTACCCAATTCAAATGAAAGATGGAGAAAGAAGGGCAGCTGATTAGATCGATCGATCTTAGTCACAAATAGAAGGAGAGAGCTCTTGGCTGGGAGATTTATTCTACTGGGCGGCGCTCGTTTTCGTTTTAAACGAATAGGTTTTCTTTTATAGCCACAAACAAGAGGAAGAGGGCAGCGACCGTCATGGTGGCTTGGTCACGGTCACGTGAGGGGCAGTGAGATTCGTGATCGATTGTGTTAGGTGAGTTAAATCCGTGGATGGGAACATTAACTTAGGGGACGGAGGGCTGTGTTAAAGTGAAGCCCCATTTACCTTGAGTCTTATTTGAAGATCAGTGGTCGAAAATGGTCGGGATGGTCAAACGGTGGGCTTGATTAAAATTTTTACCTGAGCTTAATAGAGAATAAGGATGTTTAGGGTATATTTGGATAAATGTATGACATTAATAAGTTTAAATATGGTAAGATTTCATTCTCATGAAATAAATAGTGTCGTGTTATTATATTGTGCCGTTTATGGTGTTTTGACAATTTTCACAGATTTTAATATACTTTTTGAAGTGTTTGGTAACTTATAATGATAATAATAAAAAAAATAAAGAAAAAAAACTCACAAGACAATATGCTGAATAAAAAATAGAATGAAAGTAACTAACTGACTTATTGCAAGACCCGCTAATTTGTAATCACATATATTATTAATCATGGTAGGACACACTATTGTTAAAAAAATAACGGAATTAAATGTTAAGACTTTGTGAAACATGCAATATTATTTAATTAAGGTAAGTCCACCAAATGTTGATAGACATAGCATAATACATCTACTGGTGATTAACACAAATGGGCGAATCTAGTTTTGCATTTAATTCCTTTTCTTTTCTTTTGTAAAACCTTAGCTAACATCATGCATTGTTGATAAATCCATCTATGATAAATCATTGCATGGGCCATTTGATAATGGTGGTCATATTAACGCAAGGGGAGCTAACAAATATTGTGGCCCATTTAATGATGACAAACTGGAAATTGCAATCATACAATCTAATATTGGTAATTAATAAGAAACCCGGCTAATGTTGGTAGTATGAGACCCGTCTAATGTTAGTAAGTGTGATAAAGGCTCCCTAGTGTGACATTAGTAAGACTCACCTGATACTGATAATTAACAAGACTTGTTGCGAGCTATGATACCTATTGTTGAGGATTAACTAGGTTAACACGTACGATCAATCACAGCTACTAAACAAAAAATCCCACGGCACATAAATTTATGTGGTTCGACTATAAGTGTTTTGCTCGAATTCACTGTGAAGAAATATAGCATCTCGTTAAAAGGATTTCAAGCCCTTTTAACATTTATCCTGCTCTAACCCCATAAGTTCCTAATGTTACACTCACTACCTCTCTCCTTCATAAAACTCCGACGCCACGGGGATGGAGAGCTCTCACCTCGTTGCATACTATATTAGCATATAATCTTCTCTTTTTTGGCCCATAAGAAATACCTAGTACAATGACCATAGTACCCTCGAGCATTGTCATTTGGCAAACCCAATGAATCAATCCGATCAAGGCGGAATACAATATACAAACCCAACAACAAATACCTTACAAAGATATGAATATGAGATCCATCTCCCATTGCCCAATTAAGTTTATTTTATATCAGCGGACGATGTTGTGTAAAACCAAAGCCAACAGGTAGGTTCGAGGCGGGGTGGAACATTTTGCAGTGGTGATCACTGTGCATTTTTTCCCAGTTTTTCCCTGCTTCCGTGGAAAGCCCGTGTTTGGTAGGCCGTTGAAAATGTTAGATAAGTTTATGTTGCTCCATCCATTTGATTATTTCATGCGTCAGACCCTCACCCAGTGAATTCTCAAAATGCACTTGGAAAGGCGTGGTGGGCAAGCGAGTGCATTTGGGCCGTCTTTTTTTTATGGGTCCCACAATCAAGATCAAAATTGTTCATTGTCTTTAAAATCCTCAAAATGGCCGACAATCCCAATATCACCCGTTGATTCTTCCTGTATTTTTAGATATTTGTAAAAAAATCAAGACCATTGGTTCAACAAAATCTGGAACTTTGTGGGGGCCCTTTTGCTAAATTTGAAATGTTCAGTTTCCTTAGATGGCAAAAAATGGCAATGGGGCCAAAATTGAGTGCTTAATTCATCAAGGACCACGAGATAACAACAAAAGTCCTCCAACCGTTGCCTTTCCACAATGCAGAAATGGGATTTTCCCATGGAATGATTTTTCCAACTATGTTGTTCATTTGGTTGCCGAAATCATGATCCAAAACTTGAATAATCTCTGGAAGGCCAAACACCAGTAGGAGCTCAATTTTCAACCGTCGGTCCTTCCTATATTTTGAAATACTCGATCTAAGACCTCAATTTTTTGATGGATTTTGAAATTTTTGTAAGAACTTACAACCATTGGATCACACTTCCTACACATGGTATGAATCCTCTATGTTGGCCAAACCTGAAACTTTCCGCATAAATCCTCTATGGGATATATTGATTTTAGGAGATGGAGGGAACCCTCTAAATAAAGGACTCTTCTCTGTTTGTTAAAAATGTGCCCTACATGTCGACCTCTCTCTGTAAAATAAGCACCCCCTCCTATTAAAGCTTGGACTACGAGGGATCCGATCTCATAAAATTCGTGGCATATTTGTTGAGCAAATGGAGGAGTAAATGAGAAGCTAAAGTCAGTCAAGACGTGACTTATTTTAGTTTTACCATATAGAAGGAAATTTATGATGTGACATTTATAGCCTATTGCTCTGTAGGTCCTTTTTTTGCCATGTAAAATTGCAACGAAGTGTGGTGAAAATAAGTTTAAGATGTGTATTTTAATCACACTCTCCATCACCTCTTGATATGTTTCTTATTTGACCTTACAGCGTTTACATAAATAGTTTACTATACCTTTATTTTTACTTCAACATATATTATATTTACTCTTATCATAATGTCATGAATAAGTCGCATTCACTACACACTTTTAAGTAAAAATGTCAAGTGTGTTTGTATGATGGAAGGAATCCGCGGTAAATAGGAAATTCATATTGGTTTTCCATGCAATTGGTTTTTTGACAATTTAGCGCCACACATTTTCTCATGGAAAATGAAAATTTGAACTAATTTTCCTTTACAAAGATGGTTTCAATTTTCTATTTAAAGAGCAGGAGTGCAACATTCATTTATCTCTAGCAAAAAAGGAAATTATACTCCTTGAAAAAAAACTCAAAATAGAAAATAGCCCAATCCATTACTATACATGAAAGACGTAAACTTCAATTAAGCTCAATTTTAAAACTACTTAAATTTGGATTTCAATTTTGATCAGATTTTGACATCCTTTTATTTCCTAGCTTGTTTCCTTTCCTACAAGATGCCCATGAACAAACACCCTGAGGCCCTAGGCCCTGAACCACCCATCGAGTCATTAGAGTGGGCCCGGCCGTTTTCATGTCACACGTTGTACGAACAGTAGTATTTAAGATTGTCTCGCCTGTCTTCGTTACTCATCTCCCCTACGGCGAAGTGCTTTCAGTCTCGTCGTCGACGCTAGGGTTTCTGCTATGGTGGGCATGATGGTGGTCAGTTCGAGAGAGAAGGCCTCCGATCTGATAAACTCGGCCAGGTTCGCCATTGAAATACCATCCAAGCTGAAATCCCTGCGACTGCTTAAGGACCTTCTCTTCGAAAGGGACCCTTCCTTGCTCCCCGAAGTCATGCCTTGTCTCGTCGAGCTCCAAACAGATACCGCCAGCCCTCTTCGCAAGTTTCTTGCTGAGTATGCACTTTTAATCCTGCACTCCTCACACTCACACGTAAAGTTCAATTATCTAAAAGATACTTTTTGTTCCAACATCTGAATTCTATTTTTTTGCCCATTCCAATGGTTGTTTGGAGGTGGTGAAAAGGATAGGGAGAAACCCATTTCGATAGGGGAATGGGGATTCAGCCCTCTCAGAGAAATGGGGGTTCGGGTTTTTTCGCTTTTAGGTGAAAAACCCATTTATCGCATTAGAGGAGAAAACCCATGTGCTGAAAAGGAAAGGGAGGAGTACATTTTGATGGGAAAATGACATTTCACTTAGTTTGGGAGATAGGTTATTGTATATTTGGAGAAAGCTGGTTACATAGTTACCTAATTCATAGTTCCACTAATTTGCATTCGAGTTCGCAATTCGTAATTCAAGACTTAGCTTGATCATAAAATTGGATGGAGTAGGTTCATTTGATTCGCTTCTCAATTCGGCTAATTCAAAGTTCAAATTCAACAATTTCATGCCCATTTTGTAAGTCCATCACTAAACGTCCATGTCTAAAATGCAAACCACTCAAAATAACTATTATATTCATTTACCCTATAGATAAAATTTTACTTCAATTATAGTTTGGGTCGCAATTAGATTGACTGCATGTAAAATAATAAACAAAAAACCAGAGTAAAATTTCATGTTTGACTGGTGATCAATCTTTTTGTGGGGCGGACTCTGATTGGAGTTAGGTATGGATTAGTGCTAATACATAAGGGTGTAGTGCTTTTGAGTGGCTTGTGTTTTTAGGTAAGCACCGCAATATAATTATATGATTCAACTTAGAGAACTATGTGAAATTAATTCGCTATTAGTTCACGAACAGAACTGTGAATTGTTTGAAATGAACTATTTGCAGTTCAAAGGCATCTTGAACGAACTAGGTAACTATGGTTAGGTGTACTCGCATAAAGTTCTATGTATTAGTGTATGTGCGTCTATCTCTCTCTCTATATATATATGCATTCTTTAATGTTGCTATTTCTATCTTAACCAAAATTTATCGTCACTGGGTTCTCTCTAGTGAATGACAAACTTGAGAAGAGTGTAAAGTGTGGAATTCCACTCATTGGGATTAACTTTTTATTTATTTATTTATTATTATCATCATTTATTTAAAGATGAATATATCAATGCTTGATCGAGATTGTTAGAGCGAGTTGTAGGGGTGGACCCAAGTGCAAACGCATGGGTGTGGTTGCACTTGTCAAACCGTGGTCCGCTTCCAAAACCTATATGAAAATTTTTGGTCCACTTCCAAAAATATAATAAAAATCATGGGTCCACCCTCAAAATCCACATGAAAATCCCCACTTTGCACCCAAAACCAAACTACCTATTAGGGTCCGCACTCATCAAACGAAAATTTTGGGTCCGCCTCTGGCGAGTTGCGACGTGGTTTTAATGGCTAGCAGGTTATATAAAGTGTCAGAATGATTTCATAAATGCTGGTGCGCCTGCTTCCTGATATGGATTTGACTAATATGTAATTTGAATGTAGTGAGTCTTCCTCTGTAACATGCATTAGGCATGTAACTTAACTAGCTTGGATTTCTAGTTCTGTCAATGACCTAATCTATCGGAGCACACAGGAGAAAAGGAAACTTCGTTACTGGAAGCAGATTGTTGCAACTATTTTTGGTAATTGAAGATGCCATCAAATAATCTTTATCAATGGTTCACCAAAATCAGATTTGCCAGCAGGAAGCTTTACGATAATGTTATTGAGTTTATTAGCCTGAAATGAATATATATATATTTTTAATTTGGGATGGGCTTGCACTATGATATGCTTGACCTCCCAAACACAAACAAAATAAAGGCCGGGACATATTTTCCTTTGGCACTAGAGGCTGAGCTCAAGAGAAAATAAAGATGGCATGAAGGAAGTTAAGGAGCAAGGACTGCATTGTTGAGAAGCTTTTAGCAAGTGATATACAAATGCCAAAAAGCCACAGAAACTTTGTAGATTCTCCAAGCTCTTGTTACTTATTTCCATCAGGCCATCAGATTTTACAAAATCTCAGTGAAACTATTACAATATGGTCCCACTTTCCTCCCAATTGTTTTTCAGAAGTCTAATAAATTCTGCACCATCATCTCGATCCATCAGGAACCTAATGCAATTAAGATATGTGCTTAATGAATAACATAACAGTATGGGCGGGTCTTAGTGCTTTTAATTGCAACAAAATGAAGTACTTTTGGGGAAGTAGTTCAAAACAATGTAGATGGAGTCTTAACTGCTATCCATGCTTGACCTGTACAAAATCCATTTGAAAATGCCCTGCTTCGGTCGTGCAGCATATAGAAAAGCTACAATGGGACTTACTTTAACGACAAAAAAGACAAAAAAGAAGTTTCATTTGGTCAATTGGGCCTTGGTTTGTAGGCCAAAAAAGGTGGGGGCTTGGGAATTAGACCCTTGCAGTAGATGAATAAAGCCCTGTTAGGAAAATGGTTGCGGAGATTGGGAGAAGAGCAGGGTACCCTATGGTCTCGGGTGGTCGCATCAAAATATGGCGTCTATAGGTAATGATGCAGCAACATTATTAAGTTGTTGGAGCAAGAGGCATGGTCCACATGTGGGACCCAAGGAAGTTTAGAAATTCTTTATTATTTGTTAGTAGTTTCTAATTTTTATTTCAGTAGTTGTATTTAGGATTAGTTTCTAATTTGAATAGGATTATTATCTGGTTTCCTAGTTTGATTAGGATTGATTTCTTAGCCCCTAAGTTTCTTTTATTATATATATGACATTGTAGAGATTAATAATCTCAAAGAATTGAGTTAATAGAAGGTTTATTGTTGAAGACTGTTTCTTCCACGTGTGATTGTTTCGTGGGAACCCTAATTGTGCCCCGGCACTTACGATCGTACTTACGATTGCAGCAATTGGTATCAGAGCGAAGATCCACAACGCTTCGATCACAGATTGGAGCCTATCCGTCCATAGCACCCATATCCCGTTTTCCATTCGGTGTTCCACTCCACTCTTCCAAACCCAGTTTGGTACCCGAACCCTGAACCCATCCCGCGCCCCCCGCCAAATCACTTAATGGTCGTCACCACTCCCTGTCGAACCCACCCGCGGCCCAGAACCCCTTTCCAGCAAAAACCCTCACGCCTTCCCTATCCGTCTGTCCCATCCCCATTACTCCACTGCCAATTGAAAACCCAACCCTTCTTCTTCTTTTCTCAAACACCACTACCACCGAAACCCCCTTCCAAAATCTACACACACCCAGGTCATTAAAACCCACCCCACGAACCAGCCCAATTCCACTCTGTGCAGCCCGACAGAAGACTAGGGCCCGTAGGCCCCCTTGATGGAACATCTAATGGGGTCCACATGATTTATGATTCAATCAGAGATCCCTATCCATCTAAATTAGTAATATCAATTAGTTACTTAATAGGAATTGCTTTCTAAAATTCTAATTTGATTAGGAATAGGTATGTTACTAATTCCAATATTATGATTAGTTTTAGAAATAGAATGTTCTATATAAACAAAAGAGACGTATTGTTTTTATCATGCTTATTCAATCAAGAAACCATCGTGAGTTATTCTGGAGTATATAGTTTTGAGTGTTCTTTTGTGTGGAATTCCTTCATTGGATTCGATCAACCTCATCTGAGAGGTTGGCTTACTCAATCGAAGGTCTGGGGCTGAGCCAAATTGGTATCAGAGCCTAGATCCGGTTGCTGGAGAAACGATCGTCTACTCTGGTTCGACATCGTCCACCCGTCCCTTTCTCTTCTCCATCTCCTTTCTGTTCCAACATTCTGCTAATCCCCAAACCTAAACCTAAATCACACAAACCCCCAGACATCTATTACATCACACCCGACCCTTTTCTTCAAAGGCCTGCTCCATACATAAACCCCAAATCCATCCCCAGCGTCCAAATCCCCTTCCACGTCCCAACAATACCAATAACCAATCCCACCTTCCCCCATACCCTAATCCACTGTCCACCCCTACTAAAAACCAAATCCCCAAAATCCCGAACCCTAATTCCCTAATCCGAAACCCCAGCGCACTCCCTTCATCTCCCAACGACAACACACCCCACCCAACAGTCGCCCTGACCTTTCATCGGAATTCCCCATACCAGAGAACAAAAAAAAAGAGAGAAGAGAGAAGCAAAACAAAAAAAAGAAAAAGAAAACAGAGACCAGAACGCAGAAGAGGATTCTGAGTTTGAAGATACCTGGCATCTATAGAGTGGCTCCACTGCAACTTTGCCCTTCATCGAACAAGCAGCAGCTCACATCAAGGTCACCAGCAGCCAGCATCATCCATCAACCCCTGGCCATCAGGAAACAGTAACCAGTAGCAACTAGTGGACTATGGCATCAAGCAAACAGTAGTGTCGCTAGTGTTTCATTTCATTAGCACCCCATCGTGGTTGCCATCTGCCTCCATCGTCTAATCCTTCTTCTATTGTGTTTTTCTCCAAACCAAAGCTAGTGGTAAGAAACCAAGCCCTCTTTTACTTTTCACCCTGCACTAACAACAAGACGGAGCAAAAGAGGCTCTTCTCCTCCCATGCCTCCAGTTTGGGCCTGCCCTAAGTGACCCTCCAACATCTGGGTTTTGCAACTGGGCCTGGCATACAGTTGGGCCCGATCTAAGTCCAGATCCAACCCAGCCCTCTTAAAAATAAAAAAAATAAAAAAAATTCTTTCAGCCATGCCTGGAAGAGGTGACAATCTCAGTCATTGGCTCACGGACAAGGAACGTGATGAACAATTGTTCAAATTGGGCCAAGATATGGATGAAGTAATGGATCGTCTCCGCACAGTAGAGGCTGCACTTATTGAATTGCAAAGTACACAGTTGGTTGCAAAGGAAGGGTCTTCCACTACCGCACAACTAGTCACACCCACCCAAACAGAAAGGCCTGAGCAACGTGAATCCATGCGTGACTTTGTATAGAGTCTCATTGCTGAACGAGACACTCAGGGTCCCATAGTTGCACACCGCACTGATGACATCACAAAGAAAGTTAAAATTGATGTGGTTGATTTCTCTGGAGATGTCAGTCCGAAAGTTTTTGTTGATTGGCTTAATTCCCTGGAAGACTATTTTGCTTGGTATAACATGAATGATGAACATGGGATAGCCTTTACGAAGGTTAAACTTAAGGGTCCTGCTAGAATCTTGTGGTATGGTGTTGAAAATAATGAACTTGCTTTGGGATAGCCAGCCCATTACTAGATGGGTCAACATGAAAGAAAGGCTCAAAAGCAATTTCCTTCCTTTTGATTACATTGACACACTGCACCAAGAGTATCTTACTCTCCAGCAAGGCAATCTATCTGTGGAAGAATATACAAACAAATTTCGCAAATATATTGTTCATTGTAATTTGAAAACAGATGATCGTCTCACTATCACTCGATATCGAGATGGATTGCGCAATGATATCAAACGGGAAGTTGCTATGTTTGATTACACCAGAGTTGATGAGGTATTTTGTAAAGCGCGCAAAGCTCAGCATGAACTTCAGTTGTGGAGACGCAACACTTTTCAAGTCGGGGAGTCTTCCACTAGAAGAGGACCTTAACCTACTATTAGCCGTACTCAGACTCAAGGTTTTCGTCGTCCTCCTCCTAAACCATTCCAGCAAGCACCGCATAGGCCACAACAAGCCATTCAGCAGAGGCAAACTTTGCCACAGCTAAATCAGCGGGTGCAGCGGAATCAGAATGATAACCGTGCCGCGGAAGGATAGATAAGAGAGAAATCATTTGTCATACCTGCAAACAAAAGGGACATTATGCAGCCGAGTCTCCCCATAGAAATTTATATGCTACTAATGAGCCAGAAGATGATGAACAATATGATGAGGAAATAGAAGCAGAGCCGTTCAATGCAGAGCCTCAAAATGAAACCACAGTAGATCAATTCCAAGTTACAGAAGCTGATGACGGCACCCCACTGCTTTTCTTTGATTGTCATCTCCTAGTAGCTGATTCAATGGAAGAAAATGAAGACTGGAATCATGCATCCAATTTCCGGTCACGAGTCAGTTGCAAGGGCAAGTCTTGTAACATGATCATTGATGGTGGTAGCGCGATGAATGTTATTTCTCAAGAGGCAGTTGAGAAACTCAAGCTACCTACCGAGAAGCATCCAAGACCTTATAAAGTTGCATGGGTCAACAATTACTCCATTCCTGTTCGTAAGCAATGTGTCGTCCCTTTCAGAGTCGGCAATTATGAAGATACAATTCGTTGTGACGTCATTCCAATGAACGTTACACATTCTCTTCGGACGACCATGGTTAAAGAAACTTAAAGTCATCACAGATCATGAGCATAATACTTATTCTTTCAACTTGAAAGGAGGCAAGATTAGGTTGCTTCCATTGCTCTCTAAATCTTCCTCCTCCACATCTGATACAGCTCCAACACTTCCTATATTGACCATATGTGGAAGTTTGAAGATGAAAGCAAAGAACAGGGCGTCATGTATGCATTGATTGCTAGGCAAGTTCCAGAAGAATCTCCTACTACAATTGTCCCACAAGAAGTAGAGCCACTTCTGAAGAAGCTTGCTGATCTAGTTCCAGATGAGTAGCCTAAGGAGCTACCTCCATTACGTGACATCCAGCATGCCATTGATCTTGTCCCCGGCGCTTCCTTGCCAAATTTGCCTGCATACCGGATGAGTCCTATGGAGCATACAGAATTAAGAAGGCAAGTTGATGTTCTTTTACAAAAGGGGTATATTAGGGAATAGAGATGTCAAATGGGCTGGGCCGGGCCGAACAGTCAACGGGCCGTGGCTTGGCACGGCACGGCCCGAGACACGGGCCGTGCTGGGCCCGTTGGCCCGCCAGGCCCATGGCACCAGCCCGCTGGGCACGCTGGAACTGGCCCGCCCAACGGCCCAATCCACTTTTTTTTTTAAAAAGTCACTTTTACCCCCCCCCCCCCCCCCCAACAACCATAAAACGGTCATATAAGGGGTATTTTGTGTCATTTGTCATTTTACAAAGTCTATAAATACCCTAACCCTCCCATTCTCATTCCTCACCAATTTACACAACTCTTTCATTCTCTTTATACATTCTCTAGTTCTATCTCAAAGCATTCAACTCTTTCAGTCTCTCTAAGAAGTTTTTGGAGGGCCAAAGATCAAGTCATTAAGAGACAAGATAAAGGGGCCTTCAAAGATTTAGAGGTATTTATATTATTTAAATTTGAGATTCCATATATATAAGTTTATATTATATTATATCAACTCTCATTTTCTCCCCTTTCTTATATTAATTATCACAAAAGAAGGCTATTAGAGCCTATTACTGTTATTATTTATAAAATTTGTTTTTTGAAATATGGCAAGAAGACTTCCCACAGAATCTTCTTCTGTTAATTTAGGGGGGAACATGAAAATTTTATTGAATTAGAAGACGAAGTAGGTGATTTACCACCACTTCCTCAGAGTTCCCGTAAATCAACCAAGAGAAATAGAACTTCACCAGTTTGGGAAATATTTATAAGGTTTGAGGTTATTGAAAATGGAAAAACAGTTGAAAAGGCAAAATGCAAATTTTGTAGTAAGATTTATGGTGCCACGTCAAAAATGGGTACCGGCCATTTGACAAGACATATGCAAAAATGTCTTGCCTTAGATAAGCCGGCTGATGCAGGGACAGGGAGGCCTGGATTACAGACCCAAATTTCTAGTACCGGTGGTGGTGGTAGTAGTAGTAGCAGTTTAGGTCTTTTTTCTTTTAATGCACAAAGTTGTAGACAAAATCTTGTTAAAATGATTGTGTTATCCGAATTACCATTTTGTTTTGTTGAAAATGAGTTTTTTGAAAAATGGGTCCAGGAATACTTTCAACCACAATTTCACAGTATTTCAAGAAATATAGTCAGAAATGATGCTATTAGACTTTGGTAGGAAGAGAAAATAAATATAAAAAATTACCTTGCAGAAATTCCTGGCAGAATAGCCATAACCACAGATATGTGGACATCTCAAGGGGGTGACAGTTATCTTTGTATTACTGCACATAACATAGATTCAAAATGGATTATTAATAAACGTATAATTAGTTTTAGCACTCTTGAATGTGGCACTAGAATAAGTACATTTATTTTAGAAAAACTAGATGAATATAATATTAAAGAAAAAGTTTTATCTGTAACTTTAGATAATGCCAGTAATAATACCGTGGCTATTGAATTAATGAGAATGCAGATGCCACTTGCAACTTTGATAGATAGCTCTATCTTTCAAAATAGATGTGTATGTCACATCTTAAATCTCATTGCAAAGGTTGGTTTAAAGCATATTGTAACTCACACATATTCTATTAAAGACATTGCTAGATTTATTTTCACATCCGCACAAAAAAGACAATTGTATGCCCAAATATGTGCGAGGCAAGGCGTATCAGCTATTAAAATACCCAAGGAGGTAGAACATAGATGAAATTCTATGTATGATTTGTTAAACAAGGCACTTGACCGGAGAACCGTTTTAAATGAATTTTGTGCTTTTCATGCACAACATTTGATGATTAGTGATGAACATTGGGAGTTATGTGCACATATAAGGGATTTATTAGAAGCTTTTTATACTTCAACATTATTTTTTTCCGGGATATATTATCCCACATCTAATGAAGCTTTAATGAAGCTTTTTAAAATTACTGTACAATTCTGTAGATTTAGAAATCATGATTTACTGAGTACCCCTGTTAAAAACATGGAAGAAAAATTTAATAAATATTGGAAAGAGGCTCCAATGACATTTTCTTTAGCTGCCGTATTTGATCCTAGGTTAAAATTAAGTGGTGTACAATTTTTTATTGATGAAATAAATAAAAATATGAATTATATAAATTTAAATACTTTATTAAGATAAATTTACAAGCACTTTTTCAATTTTACTGTTAGCAAATGGGTACAGATGGGCTTAGTATGGGCAATTCAGAAGTCCAACAAACAGGTGTTGGTGAGTGGGATGTGTGGTATTCTTCCTTGTCTACGGGCATGGCATCCGGCTCAAGTTCAAGTAACACTGTGACGGAGTTATCATCGTATCTTGACGTCGGTGTAATACGGATGCAAGATGCATCTAGTTTTGACCTTTTGGCTTGGTGGAAGCAACAAGAAAGCATTTATCCGGTGTTAGCCGCCATGGCTCGTGATCTATTGACTATTCCAATGTCTTCTGTAGCATCAGAACATGCTTTTAGTGTAGGTGGACGTGTGGTGGATGACAAAAGAACCAATCTGACTGAAGAAACGATGGAGTGTTGTGTTTGCCTACGAGACTGGTATTTGACAGATAAGAGGAAGCAACAATTGACATCAATGGAAGATTATGATCCAGTAGAATACTTCAGTGGACTACACGTCTGATTTTTTACTTTTTCCTTCATTGTAATTTTTAAATTTATAAGTTTAAAATTTTCTAAAAAGATTGTAAGGTTTTGAAGGTAATCCTATTTAGAAACCTTCAAGAAGTTAAGATCCAAATGGTTTTCTCTTCTCAGTGGAGTAGGTCGAGTTTGACCGAACTACTTAAATATCTTTGTCATTCTCTGTATTTGTGTATATTCGTGTTCTATTTTTTTTTTAATGCTGAAAAGAAAGAAAGAAAGAAAAAAAAAAAAACTGAGCAGGCCCGCCATGGGGCGGGCCGTGCTAGTGGGCCATGCCGTGCCAGGGGTTTTCCCTGGCGGCCCGGCCTGGCCTGGCCCGTGGAATGGGTGGGCCGGAGCTGGGGCCGCATGGCCTGTTTGACATCTCTATTAGGGAAAGCCTCAGTCCCTATGGAGTACCTGCACTTCTCACTCCAAAGAAAGACGGAAGTTGGCGTATGTGCGTGGACAATCGTGCCATCAATAAAATCACGGTAAAGTACCGCCTCCCAATCCCCAGATTAGATGATATGCTAGATTTGATGATTGGTGCATGTATTTTCTCTAAAATTGATCCGCGAAGTGGTTATCATCAAATCCGTATAAGGCCAGGTTATGAGTGGAAGACTGCGTTTAAGCTCAAAGATGGTCTTTAATCTTTATGAATGGTTGGTTATGCCCTTCGGGTTAACCAATGCACCTAGTACTTTTATGCGCGTCAAGACACAGTTATTGCAACCTTATATTGAAAAGTTTGTCGTCATTTACTTCAATGATATACTAATTACAGCAGAACAAAAGCAGAACATCTTCAACATCTGGATACAATTTGCCAACTCCTTCACCGAGAGCATTTCTATATTAATTTCAAGAAGTGCACTTTTTTGAGTGATTCTGTTATCTTCTTAGGATATGTTGTGTCGGCACAAGGAATTAAAATGGATCCTGAGAAGGTCAAAGCAATTCTGGACTGGCCCATTCCTACTGCACTCACTGAAGTTCAAAGTTTTCATGGTCTTGCAAACTTTTATAAGAGATTCATTCGAAACTTCAGCAGTATCATGACTCCTATCATAGACTACATGAAAAAAGGTGAATTTAAGTGGACTAGTTTGGCCACTAGAGCCTTTGAAGAAATAAAGCGTAAATCACAGAGGCACCAGTTTTTACAAATTCCAAAATTTGACAAGGTCTTTGAAATTGCTTGTGATGCATCAAATGTTGGCATTAGAGATGTTCTTAGTCAAGAGGGACATCCGATTGCATTTTTCAGCGAGAAACTTTTTGATGCCAAGAAAAAGTACTCTTATGATTTGGAACTTTATGCCGTTGTACGATCACTTCGTCATTGGAGACATTACTTGATTGGCAACGAGTTTGTTCTTTACTCAGACAATGATGCTTTGCGACATCTACATTCACAACAAAAGATCAGTGCCAACCATGCCAAGTGGAGTGCATACATACAGGAGTTCAGTTTCAGCATTCGCCACATAGCAGGAAAAGATAACTTGATAGCTAATGCACTCAGTCAACGAAAGCATTTGTTGACAACCATGTCAGTTAGTGTGCCAGGTTTTGACCAACTCAAGATAGATTATGCGGATGATCTTGACTTTGGTTCTATCTATGCAGACCTCAGTAATGGTGATATGAGTACGCATCGTCACTATAGCATTCTTGATGATTTTTTGTTTAAAGGTACATACTCTGTCTTCTTGCCACATCCATTTGTGAATATGTTGTCCGAGAGTTGCATTCGGGAGGATGTAGTGGCCATTTGGGACGCGACAAAACTCTTGCTCTTGTCAGCGATAGATATTATTGGCCCCGAATGAAGACTACCATTATTCGCATTTGCGAACGATGTAGGACATGCCAGCTAGCCAAAGGTAATAAGAAGAACATTGGACTTTATCAACCTTTGCCTGTTCCTCATACTCCATGGGAAGACATTAGCATGGATTTTGTGCTTGGTTTGCCAAGACTCAAAGAAAAGTTGATTCTATTTTTATTGTCGTTGATCGCTTTTCAAAAATGGCACATTTTATTCCGTGTACTTCCACTAGTGATGCCTACAAGGTTGCAAAGCTCTTTTTCAAAGAAGTTGTGCGTCTACATGGCCTTCCAAAGACTATTGTTTCGGATCGAGACGCCAAATTCATGAGTTATTTTTGGGAGACTTTATGGATGTTGTCCAATACCAAGTTCAAATTCTCTACAGCTTACCATCCTCAAACTGACGGCCAAACCGAAGTGGTAAACAGAAGTCTTGGATAGTTGTTACGATGCCTTGTTTGTGATCACATCGCAACTTGGGATCAAGCATTACCTATGGCTGAGTTTGCCTACAATAATTCGGTCAATCGGTCTACTCGTACTTCTCCATTTGAAGCTGTTACAGGGGTTCGGCCACGACTACCTGTTGATCTTGTCCCTTTGCCGGTAGATGCCCGGATAAGTGCCGATGCTGAAAGTTTCTTTCACCACATGCAACAAGTGCACAATGAAGTCCGCCACCATATATCTGCTAGTAATGCCACTTATAAACAGCAAGCAGACAAGCATCGTTGATTTCTTGAATTTGCTGAAAGAGATATGGTCATGGTCCGTATCCGTCCAGAACGTATGACTCCAGGCGCTTATAAAAAGTTGTATCCACGGAATACTGGTCCATACAAGATTCTCAAAAAGATTGGCTCCAATGCTTATGGGCTTCATCTACCATCCGATTTAGGAGTCAATTCTACCTTCAACATAGAGGATCTTACACTCTACTGTGATCATGACAATGATGGTGAAACTGAAGAGCACACTATTGCTCTCCCTTTGAATCTTCCACATGTTGACTAGATTGTTGATGTGCTTGATGATCAGATTGTTTCCACTCGTCAAGGAGGTTTTCAAAAATTCTATGTCCGCTGGAAGAATCGTCCTCTCTCCGATGCTACATGGATCACTGCAACAGATTTTCAACGCTTGAATCCAGATCTTTATGAGTGCTATCAGTCGATTAACTCGCCGGAGTCGAGTTCTTTCAAGCTGGGGAGAGTTGATGCAGCTTGACAGAAGACTAGGGTCCACAGGCCCCCTTGATGGATCATCTAATGGGGTCCACATGATCCCTGATTCAATCAGAGATCCCTATCCATCTAAATTAGTAATATCAATTAGTTACTTAATAGCATTTGCTTTCTAAAATTCTAATTTGATTAGGAATAGGTATGTTACTAATTCCAATATTATGATTAGTTTTAGAAATAAAATGTTCTATATAAATAAAAGAGATATTGTTTTTATCATGCTTATTCAATCAATAAACCATCGTGAGTTATTCTGGAGTATATAATTTTGAGTGTTCTTTTGTGTGGAATCCCTTCATTGGATTCGATCAACCTCATCTGAGAGGTTGGCCTACTTGATCAAAGGTTTGGGGCTGCGCCATCGTCATCGGGAGCTAGGGCTGCACAGAACCGGACCGCAAAACCGGACCGGACCGGACCGGATTTGTGGTCTTTACAGCACAAATCCGGTCCGGTCCGGACCGGATTTGAAAAACCGGTTAAATCCGGTCCGGTCCGGTCCAGACCATTTAAAAACCGGTCCGGACCGGACCGGACCGGATTAATAATAAATTTTTTTTAAAAATTTTTTTAATACAAAACTTTAAGTATGTAAAATTCCTAAGTCAAATACCCTAGTGAAATAAAAAATCTAACTTCTTACATCTAGAAAAAGAGGTAGGAAATGGGCTGAAAATGAAAAAATAAAATAAAAACTTAAGGAAAAAAAAAAAAACAAATGAAACCGGTCCGGACCACTTAAGTGGTCCTGACCGGACCGTTTTGGACCGGTCCGGACCGGACCGGACCACTTATAAGTGGTCCAGTCCGGTCCTCTCATTTAAGCCGGACCGGAAATCCGGTCCGACCGGATTCCGGTCCAAAAACCGGACCGGATATCCGGTTGGGCAGCCCTATCGGGAGCTTCGGCCACCATCTTCAAAGTCGCCAGAGCGAGCCGCCAAAGCCTCTTTCCAACTCTTCGACTTCATCAGCGACGAAAAGAGACCCTTTTCTTGCTTCGACCTCTTGCCAGCAGCCATCGCATCCAAGCAACCATCGCCTTCAGCGCCATCGCCCCTCTCCCTCTCCCCGTTTGGATGACGCAACAATAGAACAAAAAAAAAAGGGGGTGAAAACCCTTTTCCCTTCTCCCTCGACACGAAGGTCAAAGCGTCACGTGGGCTTGCTTTCCAGTTTGGGTCAGGTAGATTTTGGGCCAGGTCAGTTCTGACTCGATTGCCCAAGCTCCATTGTTCAAGCGGTGACATCAACAGAGTTCGATCAAAGGCATATTTAGCTCGATCGACGGCTACATCTTCTTTTTGTGTTATATACTACTTTGATGCAGGTTAGGAGGTGTAACAGAACTTGGTCATTCTTTCAAATTAGAACACAAAATAGATGGAAAGTTGCAATGAGTAGAGCACATTAAAACAAAGGAAGTTCTAGGAGTTTGACAATTAGGTGGCTAGGCTTTACTTTTTTCCTTATTCCCTGAGGTGTTATTTACATTGAAAGAACTATCAAATATTTAACAGTGGATTCTCCTTTGGTGTCAAGTGAAATGAGCAACAAGATTCCATTTCACTGACACAGTTGGAACTTGGAAGTTGCTGAAGAAGAAGAAGAAGAAGAAGAAGAAGAAGAAGAAGAAGAAGGGTTAAGCGGAAATGAGCTTCGGAGGTTAAGTTCTCTAGATATTATTTTAAGCTGTAAGGACTGGGAGTCCTCCATGACTCCATCTTTGAAAATGTATCAGCTTATTCTGGGGAAGAGTTTTAGAAGTTATGTTTTCAAAAGATAATTTTGAGCTGTAGGTAATGTTAGTGGATTTTGAAACCAGGGAAGAATTGAATGCCCATTGGTCAAAATTGTTAAGTCATTCCTTTTATTGTAGTTTATTGAGCAGTATTGCAGCAAGTTTTTGTTTTTTTTAGGATGTTAATCTTTAAGCTTTTCCCTCCCCTTAACCTGATGAGGTTAAATATATTGGGGAAGACAAGGCTGGGGCTCTAATATAATGCTTTGCCGGACAACCATTTCGTTTTTAGAATTTTTGTGGGATTGGAAGGTGTTTGTGATTTGAATTCAGCTGAGAATTTAGCAATGTCACATGGTGTAGGGAGTTTATGAAATTAGTGGTTCATAGTGCTCCGGTGGAGGGAGGTTCTTGTTTGCGATTTTGGGTTTCAATGGGTACAAGTTCTCCTTGGTTTTTGTCTGGCTTCATTGAGGAAATTAGAGACATAGCAGATCAATTTCACATTTTTTTCAACATATTCCAGGAGCTGATAATATGAAGTGGATGTAGTGAGTTGTGCACATCATTATAGGTGATTCCAGCTCTTTGTTGTAATATAGTTGTAGTTTTGTCTTGCTCGTTTGCCATGAAGTAAGTCTTTGCCTACATCCTTTTCTTAATAAAGTTGCTCAACCATTTTAAACATGAATCATGATGTTGAGGAAGCACACTCAGTTTCTCTTTTCTGGAGGAAGATAAAGATGGATGTATGACTTTTGAGGTTGGCTTATCATATTGATGAAATTAGGGATCCTGTTCCATGATTAGTCAAAGGGTAAACAATTGGAGCTGACCTGAGCTGGGCCAGGCTCGAGCTCCGAATGGGCATGTGAGCATGATCTCAAATCAAGCTTAACAAGCCAAGCACGAACTTGGCTTGATTTTGCTCAAGCAAGCTTGAGCTCAGCTTGAATTGAGTTTGAGCTCAATTTGAAATGTTTATTTGAGCACCTTGTCTTTTTTTTTTTTTTTTTTTTTGTTTTGTTTTGTTATTCCACTGACTCATTTATTCTCCTTAAGTTGCATCACTTATTTTTTCTGAATCCTTTGATCATTTTTTTTCCTTCATTCTAGGATGATGGGTGAAATTGGATTGAAGCATATGGAATTTATACCTGAAATTGTACCTGTTTTGATATATTTTCTGAAGGATGACACGCCAGCAGTTACCAGACAAGCCATTCTTAGTGGGACATATCTATTTAGAAATATGTTAGAAAGGATAGCAATTCAGGTATGACTTTTGAGACTATCATCTGAGGTTTGGATTTGTTAGTTTTTCTTTTTAATCTTGTTTTATGCTGTTTTAATATTGATGTGCAACTTACATGTATCAGGCCTAAGTCATCGTTTTTAGGAATTACAGCCAAATAAATGCTATATGTACATGTGCTTGGTTAGTTCTAGAAAACTTGTCCTTCCAAATTTAGTTGCAACTTTTATATATATTTTATTATAAAATATTTAGTTATTAATTAGTTCGTCTTTTGTCTGTGTCTTATCCCTTTGCGCTGAAATAATTTTTTATTGTTAATGTAATAATTTCTGAATCCAGGATTCTTATTTTTTTGGATTTTTGGACTCAAACCTCCTTACCAGTGTTGAATTTCATAACATGTGGCAGGGCTCATGTTACTTAAATGCTTGACCCATTATTTAGTTGTTGTTGGCTTGTTCTACACACACATCTTGGCTCTTGGCCTCTTTAGCTTATAGGTAAATTTTGTTTCCTATGGGGAACCATGGGTTCCAATATTCCATTTGGAGTTTTTGGACTTGTAGCTCAATTAATTTTGTAATGCACTGTAGTAATTAGGGCATGATTTATAACAGGTGAGGAATCTGCAGATTTTAGATTCCTCACTGCCGCAAATCTTAGGATTCCTCACTAAGGATTTATATAGCCGGGGATTTCACATTGATATCAATGCATAAATCTACAAAACTGTGGGTTTCCAAATCCTATGGGGGGAGGTCGAACTTGAAAATCCTAAAAAAATGTGGATTTCCACTGGCCCGGATCCTCGCGGAGTTACAATTGCCAAACGTGGATTCTCTAAATCCTTGGAGAAAACCGGTGAGGAATCCCCAAGGGCTTGGTTGCCAAACGTGACGTTAATCTTTGTTACTTGGCAATTCTTTTATCTTAGGAGAAGAGATAGTGAACGTAATTAGTGCTTATGCCCCCCAGGTGGGCTTAGGAGATGGACATAAGGAGAAGTTTTGGGAAGACTTGGAAGGAGTGCTACTAGAGATACCTCAAGGCGGGATGATCTTCATAGGAGGAGATTTGAACGGTCATGTAGGATGCGGCGTAGATGGATATATAGGAGTACACGGGGGACATGGATACGGTAATAGAAATGAAGAAGGGAAGGATATTTTGGAGTTTTCAGTGGCTTATGATCTCATGGTAACTAACACCTTTTTTAGGAAGAGAGAGGAACATTTGGTGACTTATAAGAGTGGCTCCTCAAGGACACAGATTGACTTCTTCTTAACTAGGAAAAGAGACCGCTTAGCTTGTAAATATTGCAAGGTTATACCGGGGGAGAGCTTGACTTTCCAACATAGGTTGTTGATCGTAGATGTGCAGCTACAAAGGTGGACTAGAAAAAAGAAGTTGTATAGATGCTCAAGGACTAAATGGTGGAACTTGAAAGGTGATAAGTAACTAGCATTAAGGGAAAGAGTATTGGAGGAAGACGCTTGGGCGGTAAATGAGAGTGTAAATAATATGTGGGATAAGGTAGCAGAGTGTATTAGGAGGGTAGAGAAAGAAGTCTTAAGAGAATCCAAACGGGGTGTTCCGGTGCAGAAAGAGGCATGGTGGTGGAGCGAGGCCGTCCAAGACAAGATAAGAGTTAAAAGAGAGTGCTTTAAAACTTGGCAAAATGATCGAAATGAAGCGAACTTGGAGAGGTATAAAGAAGCAAAAAGAGAAACAAAAAAGGCAGTTAGTGAAGTAAAGGTGAAGGCTTTTGAGGAGCTATATAGGCGACTCGACACTAAGGAAGGCGAAAGAGAGATATTCAAGCTTGCCAAAGCCAGATAGGCGGACCAAGGACTTAATCCAAGTTAAATGCATTAAGGATGAGGTTGAAAATGTATTAGTAAAGAATGAGGAGATAAAGGAGCGTTGGAAGAGCTACTTCTACACGTTATTTAACGATAGCAGTAGTAGTGACATACAATTGGGGCAATTTATCATTTCTAGGGAAGAACGAATCATATGTTCTATAGGAGAATAAGTAGGGAAGAAGTTAAAGAAGTATTGAAAAGGATGAAGAATGGGAAAGTGGTTGGGCCAGATGGTATCCCTATTGAGGTTTGGAGGTGCTTGGGGGAGGATGGCATAAGTTGGTTGACAAAGCTTTTTAATGTAGTGCTATAGAGCAAGAAGATGCCTGATGCATGGAGGAAAAGTATTCTTATACCCATATACAAGAACAAATGAGATATTCAGAACTGTGCGAACTACCGCGGGATTAAATTGACGAGCCATTCAATGAAATTATGGGAGAGAGTTATTGAAAGAAGACTAAGAAGAATAACAAACATTTCAGAGAATCAATTTGGTTTCATGCTGGGAAGATCAACCATGGTGGCTATCTTTCTCTTGAGAAGGTTAATGGAACAGTATAGAGAAGGTCAGAGAGATTTACATATGGTGTTCATTGACTTGGAGAAGGCCTATGACCGAGTTCCTATGGAGATTCTATGGAGAGTACTAGAAAAGAAAAGAGTGTGTCGCATATATTGAGGCGATAAAGGATATGTATAATAGAGCCGTGACATCTATAAGAACAACTAGCGGGGAGACTAAAGAGTTTCCTATCACGATTGGTCTACACCAAGGCTCAACGTTAAGCCCGTACTTATTTTCCCTAGTTATGGATGAGATTACAAGACATATTCAGGATGAGGTGCCGTGGTGTATGCTATTTGCAGATGACATTGTTTTAGTGGATGAGACGAGAGAAGGAGTGAATGCTAAGCTAGAATTGTTGCGGAAAACGTTAGAGACAAAAGGGTTTAGGCTAAGTCGATGCAAGACGGAATATATGGAATGCAAGTTTAGTCAAAGTAGGACACCTGGTAACTCAGAAGTAAGTTTGGGCACACAAAAGATTGTAGAGAAAGAAAACTTTAGGTATCTTGGATCTATGGTGCAATAGGATGGAGAGATTGATACTGATGTAAGTCACAGAATTCAGGCCGGGTGGACCAAATGGATGAGTGATTTGGGGGTCTTGTGTGATCGGAAAGTCCCCCTCAAGGTTAAAGGAAAGTATTATAAGGTGGCGGTACGTCCAACGTTGTTTTATGGATCAGAGTGTTGGCAGTAAAGCATAATCATGTTAAGAAGATGGAAGTTGCGGAGATGAGAATGCTAAGATGGATGTGCGGGATCACAAGGAGAGATATGATTAGGAATGAGGAGATTAGGGGTAAAGTAGGAATAACACCAATTAAAGATAAAATGAGAGAAAATCTACTGAGATGGTTCGGCCATGTTAGAAGGCACCCAACGGAGGCACCTGTTAAAAGGTGTGAAAGCATAGAGATTGCCCGGAGTAGGAGAGGGAGAGGGAGAGGGAGACCCAAGAGAAGTTGGAAAGAAACTATTAAACATGACATGGCCTACATGGATCTAACGGAGGACATGGCCCTAAACAGATTTGATTGGCGTCGTCAAATCCATATAGCTGACCCCACCTAGTGGGAAAATGTTTGGTTTGGTTATGAGTGGAACTGCATAGATCAGTAAAGGAATAAAAACGTTAGAGATGCTCATGGGCTGGGCCCACCTTGAGCTGGATTTGGACTCCTTTAAGATCGTGGGCTATAATATCCCGTCCTAATTTTTTCGTCTAGTTGTAAAATGGGCTGGCCTTGGACCTGTATATATGCTTAAAGGCTGGACTTATCTGGCCGAACATAGTTGACAAAATGTGGTGCATATATTTTGCAAATGGGTTGGGCCTGGGCCACACTTTCAGGACTGTCTCTGGGTTTGGGCCTGAATATTGTATCTGAAAATTAATGGGATGGGATGGTACACGCTTTGGCCTGACCCAATCTGTTACAAAAGATATTAGAGAAAATTTTAGATGGCTCTCATGACGCAGCTTATGGGAATCTATTTGACTCACAGCAAAGGCTATGATTGGCTATATGTTATAGTTTTTGAACTCTTTTAAAATAAATTGGAGTTCGACTTCTCTCTAATAAGTGGTTTTCTGAATTCTGGGGTTGGTGAATAATCCAAGCACTTCATTCATTGGTGAATGTTTCTCTGGAAATCCTTGGTGTTGAATCCAGAAAAAGCTATTGCAGAAGATCTGGCTGCTGATTCTCAGATCTTCAAGTGTTTAGTATTTATGATTGTGTAATAGAATCTGGCATCATGTAGATGTGGCGCACACATCCTGTGTAGTGTGCATACGTCCTTGCAGAAGAGCATCCCTGTTTGTTGATCTTGTGGGGCATCCAATATTTAGGTGTGAAAAATCTGATGATTTGGGCTGGGTTTTGCATATCACCCCTGGTTGCATCTTCTGGTATTTAGAGCAAGTTCTATTGGCTAAAATGCTTAGAACTATTTCTGTTGACAACCAGAAGAATCTGCTCTTCAAATCATCGTCTGGGTCATCGACTGGACCAATTCAACTGTTTGATTGGTTGGAAGAGCATTTTACTAAAACTCTAGAGCAATAGAAGCTAGCCGTGATTACTTAGATCTGGTGAAGGGACCTGTATATAAACTGTTGCTAATTTGAAGGAGTTATAATTTAGAAATCACCCTGTAATTGATGATACTTATCTTTTAGATCTTGAGGCAGAAGATCTTTTGTGTTGAATATAATACGGATGAAAAATTCTAGTGGGGGTTTTGGTAGAGAAGACAAGGCAACAGTAATGGATTATGTATGGCAGGCTGACCATGGAGAAGATGGGATTGAATGAGATCTATCATCTGAACAGCTTTACCACAATATCAAGTTTCAATCGAAAATATCATTTTGATGTCTACTGTTAATTTTATTGTTCGAGGTTGGGAGTCACAATTTGGGATTCACTCAATAGTTAGGTCATGGTCGCAAGCGAATCTAGTGTTCAGATGTGGGTAGGTTTCAGATTAGATGGTCTCTATGGAGAGATCCAACCGTTCAACAATGACTATGGAGAGATCCAACCGTTCAACAATGACTACACTTTGATCCAGCCAAGGAATAGAAGATCCAACTGTAACTTATGTGCGAAACAGACGACTAGGAGGAATCGAAAACTGTAAATTTTTGTCATGGTCCATATGGTGTTTGATCCGAGCGGACAATGAAGCAACCTACAAACTTGAGGCCAAGTTTCCCTTGATATGGGGAAATGTTGCAGTCCTTGGACATGTCGAATGTAGGGTCTGGAAAATGCGTAGTCTTTTTTTTTTTTTTTTGAAATGGTAACTTGTATTAATAAAAAGCTTTACAGTATAAAAGGGCTATACCGAGAAGCGGCTGGGGAGGACCCTAGAAATACAGCCACCGCCCAAAAAAGGAAGAGGTTGGGTTTCATGTATTGACCTCTTGCCTGCATCAACCTCTTATGCTGATTCAATTTGACGGTGAACATATACCAGTAGTGGTGGTGGTGGCGTTAGTGCTATCAGGCATCACCTATGGCAGTGGGATGATCATTGGTTCAACAACCTGGCTTCATAGAAGGTGGTCCCAATCTACAGATTCTGGTTGGATAATAATAGATTTCGTTGTACATGGCTATTCTGCTCTCTTCACATTTGCTTGTGATACAACTGAGGAAATCTATGCTGTGGGGTCCACAATTCATAATGGGAGACCATTTGTACAGAAACAAGCTTTTCCATTGTGATTATTGTGACAATTGCATAGGATTGATGTTCACTGTTGGGTTGAAGCAACCATCATTTGAAATAAGGTTTTTGGGAATTGAGATTCCTCACCAAGACCTATCAATGAATGAGTTCAATCCAGTGATATTTATGCCAGTTGCAAACTATTTATGGGAGGAGAGGAGGAGGAGAGAGAGAGACGTGTGTGTGTGTTTTGGGGGTGGGGTGGGGTGTGGTTCTAATTACTTGGCATGTATCTGCAGAGAAGATTTGCTAAATTGTTTCATAAAATGCAACACTTGCTTATTCAGAGGAATTCTACATTTCATGCTGATGTTGCCTCTTTGCCTTAGAAATATCTGATGATGCATCTTCTATTTTGATTGTATTTTTTTTTTTTGTGTTACAGGGTTTATTCTCAACTGAATTGAATGATTTACTTGAGTCATCATGTGTATGGTTGATGAAGTTCAAGGATGCAGTATATCCACTAGCTTTTCAGGTACACAAAATTCCTAGTCATGGAGTCATGGACTTTCACGTTGATCCTGATTGCTCTATTTGTCTGATTTCTGGTACTAAAAAATGTTTGCTAGACTGGAAACCATGGAGTCAGATTGCTGGCAGTGAAGTTTGTTGAAGCTATGATTCTTCTTTATACATCTGATCCTGATGGTCATTCACAACCCCCTCACCATTCTTCTGATGGTAAGCATAATTTCTTTTTTCTATAACTAATATTCCACTACAGTTTTTCACAAAAGAAAAATAATCTACTCCTGGCTACTTTTGCAATTCTGAATATGATAATGCTTTGCCATTCAAAAATAAAATAAAATAAAATATGATGATACTTTATCTGACACCTGCAAATATGTATGACATTGTACTTTTACTTGCATGTATTAAATGTAATGCATACTTTCTGACTGTAATGACTTCCATTACATGATAGGAAATATGGCAGGATTTGATATATCATGGTTACGCAGTGGTCATCCTATGCTAAATGTTCGAGAACTAGGGATGGAAGCTAGTCAAAGCTTAGGCTTGTTGCTTGACCAGCTTAGGCCCCCTTCGGTGAAAGCGCTGAGTAATTCAATTATCATTGTATTTATCAACAGGTTTGTAAATTTTAAGTATATCATATAATATATAATTAATGTTTGCATGCACAATCACGTATAATGGAATAATATTTTGACGGTGATGATAAACAAATGAGACGGACCAGTATCAACCTGGTACGGTGTAAGTTTCTTACACCCTTCCTTTGGGTCTCACCATATGCTCTTTAATTGAAATGATAATACTAGTGAGCGATGGAGACCATTGTGACGTAGAATGGGCATGAGCCAAATATCACAAATCAATGACACTAACTCCTAGTTTCAGTTTAATTGTCCTATTATAATTTGAGTTTAATTTCATGTAATCAATATGCCATCCAAGACCCCTTTGCATGATCTCTCTAATCTCTGTGAATGATTTATGATTATACCTTTATACCCTATGCCTTGTGGTAAATTGCTTATTTGAATTTAAAAATGTGTAATAGTGATGAAATTGTTGTGAATGATTTATGATTATACCTTTATACCCTATGCCTTGTGGTAAAAATTGCTTATTTGAATTTAAAAATGTGTAATAGTGATGAAATTGTTTGATCATTAGCATTTTATTAGTTTTTAACTTAATATAGTTAACCAACATGAATATATGTGGACTAATAGATCAATAAAGTATTTTTATAATCGTACATTGTACAGAACCTGTATGACAATTGGGGTTCTGATACCCCAACCTATCTTAGTTACTAATGAGAAAAAAAAAAAAAAAAAGCATTTTTCAATATATTTTTTTTGGATACTTTTTTGGAGTTTTTTTCACTTCATTTTCAATTCACATTGATAACTGATACATATCGCTGCAATCAATATGTGTCATTTTGGCCACCAACTAATACACCCATCACGGCCAATATTTTGGTCCTTACTCAGGACTTGGTCTTGACCCAACTACCAAAAAAAAAAAAAAAACCCTATACTAACCCAGTCGCATCAATGTGGTCATTTGGGATAAGGCTTTGATGATGATGAAAGTTTTTTACACACAGATATATATATATATATATGTATGTATGTATGTATGTATGTATGGGCCCAACTGGGGCCCTATAGATTTTGTGTGTGTGGGCGGGTGGGGGGGATGGGGTTGGAAAGATCCACTCATGATGGACCCAAATATAGAAAAAGGGGTCAATCAATCTCATGTCTCACGACCCCTTGATCCATGACCCACAAGCTTAACGGCTTTATATTAAATAAAAAGATTAACCTTCAATCCAAATGGTTCAGTCTGTTCAGTGCATGCAAACCTTGGGGTCTGGTGATTATCATCAAGGGGGATCCCGTGTTTGTGAACGGTTCAGATGGATCATAAAGTGGGCTTGCTGAAATTTCTAGTTGTAAGATGTTGTGAGGAGTTCCCACAAGAAGATTTGATATATATATTAGTTTACCTGTATTCATCATTATTAATCAAAATTAATGAATTTATGTATTGAAAATACGATGTTAGAAGAATACAAAAAAAGAAAGAAGGAAAAAAAGAAAAGAAAAGAAAATGTTCATCCATCATTTTTTTCGCATGCATACTTAGTCTCCCTGAAATTGATTCGGCCTTTGTCCAAAATGAGGTGACTCATCCGAGTCGAGAATCAACTCAGCAAGTTTGCCAACCCGTTTTACTTGAAGTCTCCATGTGGAGACCAGATTGTTTTTGGAGCTCTTTCATCCCTGGTCATTTTTTTTCTTTTGCCCGCCTCCTTTTCAAAGCAATAAATTTTATTGTTATAAAAAAAAAGGGTCTGTGTGAGGGTTGGCTAATTAGTCACTTGTTTGAACATAATTTTATGATAAACTGAATGTCTCAAAAATCCTAACCATATTGCCCATATTTAAAAAAAAAAATTCCTTTTTTTATTGAGGGTTGTGACTGTAGAGCTCATTGGATGATTAAGATTGCTAATTTGGATCCATTATCATTTAATTAATCAATTTTGCAATGTGTTTGTTTTTTCTCTGTTGCTATTCTTTAATCTTTTCTGTTTTCTCTTCATTTGATGTTTGTTACTAGTCTTTCAGCAATTGCAAAGAAAAGGCCTGCATTTTATGGGCGCATTTTACCAGTTTTACTTGGTTTGGATCCATCATTCTCTGTAATAAAAGGAGTGCGAGTTCCTGGTGTGCATCATGCCTTGAAGAATGCCTTCCTGACTTGTTTGAACTGTACACATCTGGCTGCTGCTCCGGTAGTTACTTCCCTTCATTATAAATACCAGTTTCTTTAATCTATGCATTCAAATGTCAGATGGGTTCTTCCCCTGCAGTAAACAGATTCATTCCCCTTCGTTTTTACTTGATTTCTTTCTGTTTTTTTGTTCTTGTTGCTGTTGTAGGTTATTATCTATTTTAGGCTTCTAGCGTGGCTATTCATCAATTTATGTTACTTTCTTGTGTAGTAATTCCTTCTTTTGACAACAATGACTTGATATTTTCGTCAACACGTTAATTTTATGCAAGTTGCTTTATTTGGGCTATTGGTTGACAATGTTGTTGGAAGTAGTCCTACACCTCTTTCACGGACAAAGAAAATGCAAATCTTACTGCTAGGAGAGAATATCATTGATATTAACTTCTAAAATGTCTGGGAAAGTGCTATTTTTTTTGTCTGATGATTGACATATGAAGAGGTGATAGACGACTATTTAACTTTTTCTTTCTACTGAAATATTTCAAGGTAAATCAAGGGTTATTGCAAAGGAGGATTCAACAGTGGTGGTGACCACCAATGAGCGTCCTTGGCTGAGATTGTTACCTTTGTTATTATCAACTTTATGGGATGATGTCCTCATGATTGGAACATCCTGTTTTATGTTTCCACAAATGGGATGTTGACTCTTGGTGGCTTGTCTTCTTTCATTAAAGTTGGTTCTACTTGTCAATCCGGCCCATCTGCGCAGGCTTGGATGGAGTTTTATTAAGTTAGCTTTATTTTAGGAACTTTTATTGTATTCCCATCTGCGTAGGTGGGCTGGATTGACACTACTTACCTTTGAATGACTTGCTACGGCATGCAAGTTCTGACCTGACAAACGAACAATTCTGCATATAGTGCCACTCACTTAAAATGTTTGTTCGTTTTGACGGATCAAGATTTTCATTTGGACTATTCAGCTGAAAACAAGATCATTAGACAAATTCTGAAGTTGTCATGAAACCAATATAATTTAAATCTTTTAACTCCCATTTACTTTTAGTTTTAGGCTTTTAGCTACCTCTAACTAATGGTCCTAAGAAGGGATCGCCAGAGAAGTAGACTTCATGTGGCCAACCCTAGGTAGATTGGAAAAGGCTTCATTTATGTTGACAACAACGACTTATAGGCTTTTAGTTATTGTAACTAATTCAGCATATGGTTGGAAAGCTGGTACAATCCATTGTTGTAATGGCATTTGACATTCTATTTTAGTTAATTTAAGACTAATTTAACTTGTCTCTCAAATGAGTTATCATTATAGATGCAAATTGTAGGCACATCTTATTATAACTAAACCAAACCAAACCAAACCAAGCCTTTTCCCACTAGGTGGGGTCGGCTATATGGATTTGACGACGCCAATCAAATCTGTTTAGGGCCATATCCTCCGTTAGATCCATGTAGGCAAGGTCATGTTTAATAGTTTCTTTCCAACTTCTCTTGGGTCTCCCTCTCCCTCTCCTACTCCGGGCAATCTCCATGCTTATTATAACCCCATAACCAAAAAGAAAAAAAAACATCTTATGTTTATTCCTGCAGTGGCGTGATCGTCTGGTTGATGCTTTAAAAACATTGAATGCTGGAGAGTTGTCACTGCAGGCTGTTTCTCCAGTTGACAAGGTATGTGACAGCACTGTGAAGTATATCTCACCATATCTATGTTTTCACTGCTTTTAGAAGTGTTATTTGTTTCACAATATCTTTGATCTGACGTTCTTTTACAAGCGCTTTTGTTTGTGCCTGTATCCTTTTGACGTTGACTGCAAACATTTCATAGGATGAGGAGGTCTCAGTTCAAGCATGTGATGCTGTGCAAATCGATCAAGGGAGGAAGAGATCTGTGGTTCAAGAGAACAGTGAGATTATCCATGATGATGAAAAGTGTGGTAAACGAATCAAAACCGAATGTGTCTCTGAATGTGAAACCAATCACTTGGTTCAGACAAATCCTAATTTAAATGGAGATAACCTTTCGCTCCCTGATTTGCCTGCTTCTGATGGGGATGGAGTTACTGGGCCTGTTCAGCAACTTGTAGCTATGTTTGGTGCATTGGTTGCTCAAGGTGACAAGGCTATTGGGCATTTAGAGATTATTTTCTCGAGCATATCTGTGGACTTGTTAGCTGAAGTGGTCATGGCCAATATGCGGCATCTTCCACCTACTCGCCCTAAAGATGAAAGAGAGGAAGAACCAATTCTTGGCATGGGTTCTGTTTCTTGCTTTGTCAGCAGTAGTGTCCCAGTTATACAATCTTCTTCATTTTCATCAGATGTTCCATCTCTATGGAGTACTTTTCCGCTAATAGCATCCTTACTAAATGTGCAACCTTCAGCTTTCCAGGATGCTTCTGTACGTTGATCTATCTGCTTAGCTCAATTTTTTTGGGGGCATTCTATGTGATAATTAATATATCTCTATTTGTTTTGTTTTGGTTCTCATATAGTGAGGGATGTTCCTTTGGCCGAAAACTGTGGAAATCTCTCTCTCTCTCACTCTCTCTCTCTCTCTCTCTCTCTCCATTCTATGTGATGATTCATAGATCTCTTTTAGGTTTTGTTTTGGTCATGCAGTGAGGGATGTTCTTTGCTAAAACTGCAGAAACTGTATTTTTTTAATATAGCTCTGTCAGATTTTGTTTAGGGTTCTCATGTACTGAGAAAATGTTCCTTCTTTGCTAAAAACTGCAGCAAATTCATTTGAAGGATGAGCAGCAGTTACTAACTTCGACCGATACTTCTCAAATATGTTCTAGCACAAATGATGCGACTGCAGCAACAATATGTGCTGGTGATCCTGATCCTGGTATCTCACCTGTTTCACCTGGAAAGGAAGATGATGTGCCTTCATTTCCATCGGAGATGAATGATGAGGAGATTCTAGATAGTGAAATACCTGGTCTGCATTCCAGAGTTCACATTGATGATATGCAACATGCTTTAGATGTTACTCATCTGTCCAGTGCTGATACTCGAACAAAGGAGGAGCCAAGTACAAGTTCAGGCGGCACAATTTCGATGGATTTTCAACCATCTGGTTCCACTTCAACTTGTAGGTCTGAAGCACACAGCCCAAATGTGGCTGTTACTGACTCAACACTGACAGCTCTGTCGACTTCTGTTGCTCTTCCCAGCCAATATTTGCTTCCCAAGATGTCAGTACCTATTGTCGACCTGACCGATGAACAGAAGGATCACATGCAGAAGTTAGCATTTGTGCGCATCATTGAGGGTTATAAGCAAATAGCGGTGGCAGGTGGATCACATTTCCGCTTCTCCTTGCTTGCTCATTTGGGAGTTGAGGTAGTGACCCCATGGAGTATTCACTCCTCCTGAATTGCTTGTTTTACTGTATCAATTTTAGGGTATTATCGTTAATGCACATTTTTAGTATGATATCAGTAAGTGGTAAAATCAGCATGTTGTTTCTCATGGATTTTTGTTCTCATAAGCAATATTGTAATGTACATATCTACTCTGATAGTGCCTTGACCATGCCATACAATAATTCTAGTATACTGCCAATAATAACGTGCTATGCTTGTAATATAACTGTTAGGATTTTTTTTTTATTTTTTTATTGGATTGGTAATATGACTCGGACCCACAACCTCAAGGTTGCAATAGTGAGCACTTTCCTCTGTGCCCCGAACTTTAGTCGTCAGAAATATTATTCTAGCTATTTCTTCCTTGATTTGTTTGGAGTGTAGTGCTCTCCATTATTGTTTGCCTTACTTTGTTTGCTGTTTCTTTTGGTAGTATCCTTTAGAGTTGGACGGCTGGGGGCTTCTACAAAAACATATTTTATCAGAATTTTCGAATCATGAGGTACTTGACCTTTTATTTGTTTTTCCCCAAAGTTGCTTTACTTTCTAGTTTATAACACAGTATGCATGCCTGCACTTGTAAGGTTTCCTAGTATTGGGACAGATTAGCTGTTCGTCTCCCCCCCCACCCCTTTTTCCTTTCTATTTCTCTTTTGCAGCTTCCCATTAACTTCATTGAATATTATGGGTCATAACTTTGTCAAAGAACGACAAGCTTAATTTATGTGGATATCTTGTAGGCTCCAGTCCTCTTTCCTCATGAATATCTATTATGATAGTTATTCCGTGATACATACTGCTTTGAACTTGGTCTTTCACTTGAGGACTGAACGTGCTAGCTGACTTTTGGTTATCTAGATAGTAATTGATGGAATGGTGACTCCATTTACTTGAAGTGCTGATGATCCTACTATCTATTGATTGACCCAGGGACTAGGATTCTAGGAAGCTATAATTGCACACTATATTATGCTCTCTCTCTCTCTCTCTCTCATACACGCACAATTTGTACATATTAATGGAAGCGTGAGTGTGAGAGGGAGGGCTTTCAGACGGGAAGAGTCCAAACCATCCTATTCAATTAGTCCTTTTGAGAGGGTCATTCCAAAATCATAACTGAGAGTTCTCCAATAATTTCATGGAGCTTTGAATTCTCGTTCCATATGGTAGCCTAGTAAAGAGCTTTGAGTATTCTTACCTTTAAATTAAATTTATGACTCAAACCTTTTCCCTTGTAAAATAGTCAGCAAGAAAAAACAAAAATCTTCATCTTTTTAATCTTTGTTTTTAGTGTTAAATAGCTGTAATAAAGTGCAGATGGTGAAACAGTTCACATAATAGTCTAGCAACATTTGTTATTTCATTTCTCACCTATGGAGTCTTACAGTTTTTCTGCATCCATGTGCACTACTAAAAGATTTGTAGCTCTATGCTGTAATGATTTTGAGTCGATGAACCCTTTGTTCCAATTTCATTGTTGATTCTTGCAAGCCAGTCATATCTTCATGTCTACCACTGCCAACTTATATGACAATTGGGTATTTAATTCGGAGCTGTCAAGCTTTCTCCGATGCCACTTTGTGCAGCAAAAGTTGATGCATACTATACTGGTCTCCTTTTACTTTAATGAAATTATTACCTTTCTAAAAAAGGAGAGTTGATTTTTACAAAGCAACACAGCACTAAGAACATAGGGGATGCACCCCTAGTATTCCTTTGAATTCACTAAGACTTTGAATGGTGCAATGACGAGGTGAATAAATGTCAAAAGTATTCCAGGTATGCAAGTTGTTTGTCGAAGAAAAATATAAGAGTGAATAAAATCTGGAGTAATTTCGTAGTCATTTAAAACTCCTAATTCCGAAAACGGTTAATTTGCAAGACATTGTAAGCCTTTTTATACTAGGATATTACCAAGCTGGCTTTCTTTGACGGGTAAAAGTGTAAAACAACTTTTTTCACAAGTATATTCCCCTCTGAATCTCCCTTTCTAATCCCTACCCAGTATCTCTACATCATGGATTGATTAAAGTTTTGTGGTATACTGTTTTCTTATTCGTAACATGATTGAACTTGCAACCTCGTGGTTACGACAGGGAGTGCCTCCCAGCTCTGCAATGTGCTTTTGTCAACTTTTCTAGCTCACTTGATTTAAAATTAAGTCAGAAATAATCTGTGGGTTGTCTTTTGAGCATTTTTTTTCTACCTAACTCTTGTACTTGGAACTCATTGTTCCCTTTTTTTTTCTTTACTATTTTAATCATTATTTGAGTCTAAACTTCACTGATATGTCATAACTGTTGATGCTTTCATAATCACCAAACTCTTGAACTGCATTAGATTTTTTTGTCTTGATTTTTAATACTTGATATAATGTCATTGCTATTTTAAAAAATTCGTTAACTAGTAAAGGCAACATGGGGTTTTGAAGGTTCTGTACAGGTTTCTGTAGTAGTGATAGCTTTTTAAGGAGCCTTGAACCTTCATACCAGATTTCCAGTTATCTGTTAAAGTGAAAGTTTCAACACTTGTAAAGATTTTAGGTGCATAAAATGATTCCAATTTTTTTTTTTTGGGTAACTGTAAATTTTTTTATTAATACAAAGAGGCACAAAGAAAAAAACAAAAAGAAAATACTGCTAATCTAGTCTAGAAAAAACACACGACACCGAGACTAAAATAACAAAAATGAACTAGACATCGAAAAAAAGAGAAGAACGAAGAACTCCCTCCTTAGCAAGACTTTCCACCATGACATTAGCCTCCCTTAGAATATGATGAAACTGAGCATCCAGCTGATGAGAAATATCTTGCTGCTGCTCCACCCAATCCACAAGCCTCTAAGGATAAGAAGACTTTCCCGATCCCCACTGAATAGCGGTTAAAAGAATCACCTTCAAGAATAGCCCCATATCCACCCAATCTCAACAACTCTCGACAACCTACCAGAAGAGCAAAAACTTCTGCTTAATTAGCATCTGAGGCGTCCAAAGGCTCAGAGCCGTTCCTGATGACATTGCCACTCCAATCTCTAATGGCACCTCCAGTGCCACCTCTACTAATAGAGTGTAAATAACTTCAGTCAAAGTTTAGCTTAAGGAAGCCGTTAAGGGGGCTCTTCCAGCAAGCTCTATAGCCAAATTTTGCATACCAAACCTTTGATATACAAGCTGTACAAGATCTATTAAGATCATCCAAGGAAACTCCATCAAACTCCTTTCTCCTACACACCCATTCCGAAACTGTCCAAACAATGGACTCAACAACCTCCCCAACTTCTTTACTTTGACTTCTGAAAACTCTATTATTCTTTTCCCACCAAAGCTTCGAAAGGGTAGCATATAACATTGACTTCCATAAAATCTTACCCTGAACACACTTACATCCGAAACGCTATTGAAGGAAAAGATCTTCGATTATCCTTGGCATGACCCACTCCATTTCAAACATATTAATAATTGCCATCCAAACTCTATAAGTAAATTGACAATGAATCAACAAATGGTGCACCGTTTCCTCAGCCTCCTAAGCACATCAGATAACCATTAACAATTATAATCATACAACCATTAACAATTATATGATTTTTTTTTAAATTTATAAATGATAAATTTTTATTCCACCAGAATCCAGACAAAAACAAAGACAACGAAACCTACAACGAACAACGGAAAAACACTAGAAATTATACATCAAAAGAAATAGAAGTGCGAAAAACTCCTTCCTTGGCTAGACCATCCACAATAGAATTAGCCTCTCTTAAAATATGATGGAAAGAAGCACCCAACAGACTTGAAATATCTTGCACCTCCTCCACTCAATCTGCTAGCCTCCAGGGATGAATAGCTCTTCTAGAACCCCATTGGATAGAAGAAAAATAATCACCTTCAAGTATAGGATTTAGACATCCAAATCTACGCAACTCAGGACACCCAATTAGAAGAGCAAACAACTCTGCTTCATTAGCATAAGAAGAATCCACTGGCCCAGAAAAGGTTCTAAGCCCAGAAAAGGTTCTAATAATGATTCCATTCCAATAATTAATGACGCCACCAATACCTCCCCGTTGAACTCTTTGAACAAAACTACCATCAAAGTTTAACTTTAAAATACCAGGAGGGGGATGGTTCCAAACTATTCTATGCATGATTCTAGAACGCCAGCCTCCTTTTAAAACAGATGTCGAAGACCGATTAAGGTCTTCCAAAGAGATACCAATAAAGTCCTTACTATTACATTCCCATTCTGACACCGTCCAAACAATGGACTCAACAACGTCCTCAACAGATTTACTCTTGTTTATAAACACTCTTCTATTCCTCTCCAACCACAATTTCCAAACCGTAGCATAAGCAACTAACTTCGACAAAATATGTCCATGAACAAACTTACTTCGTAAACGCCATTGAAGAAAAAGATCCTCCACATTATTAGGCTCCACCCAACTCATGTCAAAGAAATTTAGCATAGCCGTCCAAACTTTATAAGCGAACTGACAATGAATTAATAAATGATGCGCCGTTTTCTCATCCTTTAAACACATAGGACACCCATTTACTAAAAAATGCTTCCTTCTTCGCAGCTTGTCTATAGTCAGAATTTTATGCTTTCTTGCCACCCAACAAAAAGCCAAAACTCTTGGCGGAACATAGGGATCCCAAAAAGATTGCCAACCTTTCCCTTGACCTGAGCTGTCAGCCAAAACATTATAAAAAGACTAGACTAAAAACTGACCTTTTACAGCAGGTTTCCAAATCCTTTCATCGTCTCTGCCAACTGACACTTATACCTTATCAAGGATGCCAAGCAAAATAGCAAAATCAGAAATTTCGATGTCAGTCAGGTTTCTTCGAAAAGAAAAATTCCAAATTACACCTCCACCAGAAGCACAAAAATTTTCAAGAACAAAAGCCTCTTGCCTCCGATCCACCGAAAAAGAGTTTGGGAATTGATTTTAAAAAACAAACTGCCCACACCACTCATCATGCCAAAATTTAACATGATGACCATTATGAACCCTGTAGCAAATCCAAGAAGCAAAATCATCTTGAACAGAAATAACATTCCTCCATAGACCTGAAACCATGTAATCATGTTTTGGAATACACCAACGTCCACTGCCCAACTTATATTTACACAATAAAAGCCGCCTCCAAAAACCCTGGCCTGGATCTGCCACCCTCCACAACCACTTTCCCAACAAAGCTTTATTGACCTTTTCAATAGAACGAATACCCAAACCACCATGAGCTAAGGGTTTACAAACCTCCTTCCATTCAACCAAATGATATTTCCTCTTTTCAGCTGAATCATTCCAAAGAAAATCACGCTGGATTTTCTCAATTCGTCGAGAGACACTTATATGATTTCTTCTTCTCAACTTACCTTCTTTTTTTTTTTTTTTTTTAACTTCTTCTCAACTTATCTATAGTAAGAATGTTATTAAAAAAAAAAACCCTTATCTATAGTGAGAATTTTATGTTACCTCGCTACTCAACAAAAAGCCAACACTCTAGGCGGAACAGTAGGATCCTAGAAGCCTTGCCACCCCACCACTCTAGGATTTTGTCAACCAAACTATTATGAAAAGATATAACAGAAAATTGGCCTTCAACATCTGGTTTCCATAATCTAACATCATATTTGCCAAGTTATCCCATAAAAAAAAAAGATCACATTCGCCAATGGACATATAAACCTTCTCTAGCATTTAAACAATCTAGCAAAGTCAGATACTTCTCTTTCTGTTAAGTTCCTCTGGAATGAGAAATCCCAAACAACAGCTCCACCTAAATAACAGAAGTTGTCAACAACAAAAGCCTGCTGCCCGCGATCCAATGAATGCGGATTAGATTATTGATCATGCAACACCATCTTCCCACACCATTCATCATGTCAGAATTTCACACGGTGACCACTGTCAAGCCTGAAGGGAATCCATGGATCAAAATCATCCTTCACAGAATAAACAAACTTCCAAAAACCAGAAGCTTTGCAATCCAGATCAGTCACGCTCCAACCTACATCATCCAAATTATATTTACAAAGTAAAAGCCACCTCCACAACTCTTGACCTGGCTCCTCCTCCCTCCGCCACCAGTTACCTAGTAAAGCTTTATTAACCCTTTCAATGGAAGGGATGCCCAAACCACATACACACTGTCTCCCATCTTACCAAGTGATACTTTCTTTGCTCAATAGAATCATTCCAAAGGAAATCACTCTGGAATTTCTCAATTCTCTGCAACACACTCTTAGGACATCTGGAGCAAGATAGGTAGTAAATAGGGAGATTTGTCAAAACTGATTTGATTAAAGTAATGCACAAGAAGATTCCATTGTGTGGGTTTTTTTTAATAGTCCACCTGGTTCTAACATCTGTTGGTAAGACAGATAATCATTTTATTGTGAGTGGAGTAATTCAAATATTTGATTGTCAAGTTTGATTCTGGGTAAATGTTAATTGGATCTTCATCTGTTGATATTAACCCTACTACTCTTAGTGGTGGTGACAGTGACTTGCCTTTTTTTTAGAGCTTTCCTTTACCGACATTTTTTTTTTGGAAATGTTTTATTAGGTTTACTAATTCTGTCATGGCTGTCATTTGAAATTTGTATTAGCTGACTGTCATTATTGGATTTCAGGGACATGAGTTCACATTGCGTGTCCTCTACAGGTTATTTGGAGAGGCGGAACAAGATAAGGACTTCTTCTCTTCTACAAATGCTACATCAGTCTATGAAACGTTTCTGCTAACTGTGGTTTGTGCTGATTTATCTTCACAATTCCTTTTGTTTAACTTCTGTTAATCATTTTTGCAGTCCAATTGTTGCTAAAAGGATTTTGCATGTAGGCTGAAACACTTCGAGACTCTTTTCCTGCTTCAGACAAATCTTTGAGTAGATTACTTGGTGAAGTGCCTTATCTTCCAAATAAAGCATTTAAACTATTAGAATGCTTGTGCTCTCCTGGCAGCGAAAAAAAACCTGACAAGGAATCTCCAAGTGGAGATCGAGTTACTCAAGGCCTTAGTGCTGTATGGAGCTTAATTTTGCAGAGGCCTTCCATTCGTGATGTCTGCTTGAAGATTGCTCTGCAGGTTAACATCCTTATAGCCACCTTTCTTTTATTATGGTAGTTTATTGATTCTTCATTTCCTTTATCTTGATTATTACACCAGTGAGGCTCTAGAGAATACATGTGGATACATGAGTTCATACATTGTAAGCATGGTTCAAAATAGCGGTCGCTATTATCAGCCGTAGCGGTCGAGGCTGCTACGTTATTTTGAGAATAGCGGCACTAAGGTCTAAAACCTAGTAGAGTCAAACATTTTAAATTTTAAACATTGTTTTTCCCATTTCTTCTCGTCAATAGCCTTTCCTAAAGTTGTCTTTACTCTTATATGGTTTCAAATCACTAAAAAAGGCACAAGATTGGGTATTATACAAGATTCAAGATTTTTTGACCACTTAAAAAATTCACACCGCTACATCCCGCCGCAACCACTACGTATCGTCTGTTGTAGCGTTTTGACCACTGGCTGCTATGCCTGCCGCAACCGCTATTTTGATCATTGACCGTAGCTTATCTTTTGTGGGGCTTACTTATAGCACTCATTAACTGGTCGTAATAAAATGAATTGCTCTTTTTGGGCCCCCACGGGACCACCATGGACTGAAGTGTTGGGTCATGGGTGGGGTGTGATTGTCTTAGACGAGGTTTTGCCAAAATTTTAATTTCTGTGTTTGATGGTGGCCCAAAGATTTAACATTTAAGAGTTTAGGATTAGTCAATCTAACAACCACTCTGATCATGATTAAATTTGGGTCAGTGTGAGTGGGTTTATGGGAATGGGCTGAGTTGACCACAGGTGGGCTTATAATAAGACCACACGTGGTTGGCTTTTATCACCCAACGGTATCTTGCACGAGGGAGTCAAGAATATTCTCAAGAGTATCATCGAGGGTGGTGACTGGTGAAGGCGCCAAAATTGTTTATTTGAAACTCTCCTCATTATAGGTGATGGACAGGAATATGACCCCTGATTTTTGGATTGAATGGTACCTTGGAGTAATCATCTCAGAGGATAATCAATTCATGGTTCAATGCAAGAATTAAATATCATCTGTTAAAGAGGTGGCACGTATCCTCATCGCTTATCATGGGAGGAGGTTGACATATAGGAATTTGCCATGATGAAAATGTTGTCCCAAATATATGATATTAACTTGATCATCTTAAAAAATGGCACACCCAGGTGTACTGTGTATGTAATTGTTCTCACACAGAGCTTCTTGAATGACTCCTCAAACTCGTCTCACAACTTGCTTGGTTACAAATGAATTTAAGTCCCCTATTCATACTTTACCCTATATAATGAATGGCTCAGATCTATATATCACTTATCCAATGGATGAAAACATTCCAGAGCCTAATTTAGAAACTTCCACACTGATGACCCTAATCCTACACTTATCCACAATCTTCTAGAGTACTCCATAAATCTCTATACTTATTTTCCTAATTTACAAGAATGTCCTAGGTAACACTGCACCATTCCAGGCTATCCTGAAATCTTCCAGAGTCTTTCGAACCCTTCAAGGTCTCCATAGATCCATCAACATCTGTTCGCCCATCCAATTACATCCACGTACCACGACCACTTAGATGATCATGATGTTCACATGACTCCAGGAAGCCTTGGACCCTACCGTCGCACACCAAGCCATTATGCATGACATTCTGCTGAGAGGTACGTCTCATGGTTTGCATGAGATATAACAGTTTTACCAATACGTGTTAGTTTGTTACCCATCCATCATCAATTCAAAACCCTTGCACTCACTAACCCCTCCACGGATTGGCAGTTTGGCACTCATCCTAGTTTAACATTGGTCTACAGGGGTCTTACATGGAGCGCTTCCGATTGCAAGGGAAGCGCTTCCATGGGAAACTCTTCTCCCTCTTCGTCTCCAACCTTCCTCCTGATCTCTCAAAGACAGAGCTGCAAGTTATGTTTTGCAGAGCAGGTTCTGTAATAGATACCTTCATCCCTACCGACAAATCCTCTGGTAAGCAGAGAGGCTTTGGCTTCGTCAGATTCAAAACAGAGAGAGAAGCCAACCTAGGTCTTGAGCTTGTCAACGGGAGATCTTGGAGAGGCTACAGAATCCTGGTCGACAACGCCCGTCCTAGATCAGCAGATACAATCTCAGGGCCCCTGCATCATCAACCTGCCAATGAAAAATCAGAGACTCTGCGACATCAGCATCCCAATGCTTGGATTCGTCCTCCATTGTGTATCGCCGAATCAAGCGCAGGGTGGATAGTGAAGAACGGACATTCCCACTTCATTCGAGTGGCCCCTAAGCTTGTTGAGTCAGAGATGAAGGCTCTCTGCCATAGCTTGATCGGCTTCCTACAGAAAAACGTCTCAATAGATGCTGTAGCTCGCTGGCTCACTCATCACTGGGGCAAATCGGCAGCCAGGCTAAGATTGTTAGACGATGATGTTGTTCACATCCAGCTCCTCTCAGAAGATGAAGTCTGTCAAGTTCAGAGCTGTGTTGCAGGTTCTTCCTCCAGCCCGTTCGAAGCCCTAGACAGATGGATGGAGGTTATTGGCTCCCCCCCTATCACCAAATGGATTCGTTTCTACGGTGTTCCGCTACAAGCTTGGAACGAAGGTGTCTTCCGCCTCCTAGGCGACTTCGTCGGCTCAACCATAGAGGTAGATCGCCACACTTCGGAGAAGACGAACCTTGTCTACGGGCGTGTGAAGGTTCGCACCAGCAGACTCTGCAAACTCCCGTCGCAGATCCCTCTTTCCGTGGGAGACCTCTTCATCTCTGTTAGGGCAGACGAAGATCTCTCCTCCTCCGCCGCTTCCATCAGTGATGAAACTCCCATAGCAGCAAGCAGCGCCGACGACGGTGATTCAGGGTTCGCTGAGGAAGTCGATTGCTCAAGAAGTCTCCGGAATCGGGCTTTGGGTTGCAAACAGGCCGGATCTGGAAGGTCCAGGGCCTCGTTTTCATCCAGAGCTGAAGCATGGACTTGGCCCAAAGAAAAGACAAGCCCAGTGGGTCACGGCTTGACTAATGGAGCTAACTTATGTTCTTTTCTTAGTCAATTGGGCCGGCCCACCTCCTCAGCCCCAGCCTTTACATCTTTTAAAACTCGTAAGATTTCGAAGCCCCTTATCTTCTCCAGTAGACCTGTTGCGGAAGCTGCGTCATCTCGGCCTTCTTCTCCGGCCAAATCGAAGTCGAGCAAGCTTTCTTCTGCCTCTTTCTCAGGAAATCCTCCGATCTCCCATGGATTCTTGGAAAGCGGCCAGTCAGGGGGCAGATTTAAACCCCTGTCAGTTCCGGAAGCCCAGGAGAAGGAGAAGACTGACGCTCTACGTCTGCTCGCCTGCTCCTACGTTTCGGACTTCGACTCCACCAATTCAGGTTCCGATATTTACCCTTCTCCCCCATCCTCTCCATGCACAGTGCCGGCTACCATTCTCTCTGTCTTCAAAGATTCTGCCATTTCTCCCTCTCGGCAGAATTCTGATGAAGACCACTGTTTTTCAAAGAAGACCAACTCCATCAGTTCTCTGTGTGTTGATCGAAGCTTTCTGCAAGAATCCCCAAATTCGTGGTTATCTCAAAAAATCAGAGTCTGTGGTGAGGAAATTGGCATCACAGTAGACAACAGCAGTCGAGGATGGGATAGTCTCATTGCCTTTGCAAAGGACAGAGATTTCGCCCTCAGAAGACCTGTCACCCACAAAAAGAAGTCAAATAGGAAAGGAAGTAGAGAACTCAAGAATCTCTCGTGCTCCATTAATTATGACAGTCGTCCTACTGTTCTCAGAATCAGCGATTCCAGCAAGAGTTATAAATGAAGGCAATATCCTGGAATGTTCGGGGTTTAGGGAATTCTGTGAAGCGGGCAGTGATAAAAGAGGTAATTCGCACTTTCCGAGCAGACCTTCTGCTCCTTCAAGAAACTAAGCTCAGCTCAATGTCTCAATCAGTTATTAGGGATCTCTGGGGAAACAGTAAATGTTTGTGGATCTCCCTTGATGCAGTTGGAACCTCTGGAGGCATTCTTCTATGCTGGAATAGTCGGCATTATATTATGAAAGATCACTTCATTGGCACCTTCTCTGTCTCAGCAGTGCTTGAAGATTTGGCTAATGGCTCTTCTTGGATTGTCTCCTCTGTTTATGGCCCTACTGACCGCAGTCTTCGTGGAAATTTTTGGTGTGAGCTTGACTCCATTCGTAGCAGATGGGTTGGTCCTTGGTGCATTGGTGGTGACTGGAATATCACTAGATTCCCTTCAGAAAAATCAGGGGTTGGCAGAATTACAGCTGACATGATCTCCTTCTCAGATTGGATTAATTCCCACTACCTAGTTGATCTTCAATTAGGAGGGGCAAATTTCACTTGGTCCAATCACCAAAACCCTCCAACTATGTCGCGTCTAGACAGATTTCTGGTCACTGGGGACTGGATTGATCTGTACCCTGAAGTTTGCCAAATCGCCCTTCCAAAGCCGACTTCTGATCACTGCCCCGTCCTTCTTGATTGCAAAAGTCTTAAATGGGGACCTTCTCCCTTTCGCCTAGAGACAATGTGGTTGGAAGACAAAAATTTCATTGCTCTTATTAAGGAATGGTGGAATAGTTATGATATCATTGGTTGGGCAGGTTTCAGATTCTCCAAGAAGCTAAAGCAGTTGAAGCTAAGCATCAAAGACTGGAGGACAACCAATTTTGTGCCTGTTGAAGCTATCAAGGCCACACTTTTGAAAGAATTACAATCCATCGACTCTAAGGAAGAATCTCAAGGGCTTTCTGAAGCGGATATTGCTATGAGGCTGAATCTCAAAAATCTTTATGAGCGTAAAGTTCGCGAAGAAGAGATCAAATGGAAACAAAGATCTAGATACCGTTGGCTAAAGGAAGGAGACAAGAATACCAAATTTTTCCACAGTATGGCCACGACCAGAATGAGGGGCAATAAGATTAATTACTTGCTAGACTCTAGTGGTAACAGATTAGAGGACAAGGATGGGATAACTAGCCACATTCTCAGTTTCTTTCAAAATCTTTTTAAAAAAGATGGTACTTGCAAGCCTTCCTTAGACAATCTCCACTTCCCCTCCATTAGTGAAGAGAATGCGAATTGGTTGGAAGATGAGTTCCACGAGGAAGAAGTCAAAGCAGCGATTTTCAATCTAGCCAGTGATAAAGCTCCAGGCCCAGACGGCTTCCCAATTTCATTCTTCCACAGATTCTGGGACCTTCTTCGAGCTGACATTATGGCCTTCATGAAGGAATTTCACTCCAGAGGAAGGCTTTCCAAATCGATCGGTGCCTCCTTCATTGCCCTTATCCCTAAGAAAACAGGGGCCGACAGTATAAAGGACTTCAGGCCAATCAGTCTTCTAGGCAGCATTTACAAGATCTTAGCTAAAGTGCTTGCCTCTAGACTACAGAAGATTCTCCCTTCCATCATCTCCCTCTCTCAAGGTGCCTTTGTTCAAGGTAGACAGATTCTAGATGGGGTTCTTGTTGCCAATGAATGCATCCATTCCAGACACAAGGACAAACTTCCAGGCATTATTTGCAAACTTGATCTGGAAAAGGCCTTTGATATGGTGGACTGGGACTTCCTCCTATACTTGATGCGCAGAATGGGCTTTCGCCTAAAATGGAGGAACTGGATCAAAGAATGCATTTCATCTGCCACCTTCTCCATCTTAATCAATGGTTCCCCGAAAGGTTTCTTTCCAGCTGAGAGGGGCTTAAGACAGGGGGACCCGTTGTCTGCTTTCCTTTTTGTCATTATTGGAGAAGCCCTCAGTCGGATGCTTTCCAAAGCAGAAGCCTGCAACTTGATCCACGGTTTCAAGCCTTCTCACAATGCTCCTTCTGTCTCCCACCTCCAATATGCAGATGATACCCTCCTTTTCTGTGATGCTGATGAGGACCAAATAAAAAATTTGGTTGCAATTCTCAGATGTTTTGAAGCTGTTTCGGGTCTCAGGATTAACTTCTCAAAAAGCTCCATCCTCGGAGTATCTACTGAAGACAGTTCCCTCCGTCGCTATGCTACTATTTTGGGGTGCAAAGTAGACTCCTTCCCATCCTCCTACCTTGGTCTTCCCCTTTGCCTGGACAAAGTGCCTATCTCTGTTTGGAATCCAGTGATTGAGAGGATTGAGAAAAAGTTATCTTCTTGGAAAGCAAAGTATTTATCCCTGGGAGGTAGAATTGTTTTGATCCAATCTGCTCTTGCCAACCTTCCTATCTACTTCTTGTCCATCCTTAAGTGCCCAGCTAAAATCATTGATCGCATCGAGAAGCTTCAAAGAGACTTCCTTTGGCAAGGCCGTGAGGACTCCAAAAAATTTCACCTGGTGAATTGGAAAACAGTTTGCTCACCTAAAGACTTGGGTGGCCTCGGAATAAGACCTTTAAGGAAGATGAACCAAGCTCTGTTGGGTAAATGGCTTTGGAGACTTGGAGATGATTCACAAGGCCTTTGGAAAAGCATCCTGGTAGCGAAATATAAAGTGAGAAGAAATGGTTGGGAAACCTTTCCTCCTTCACGAAGAAGTTCTAAATTCTGGAAAGGGATATACAGTTCCAAGGTTTCTTTTACCCAATCTATCCGCTACCGCGTTGGCAATGGAGAGAAGATCTTCTTCTGGCATGATGTTTGGGCTGGTGAAATCCCTTTAGCGCTACAGTTCCCTGATCTCTACAGATGCGCCAGAAACCGGAATGCCAAAATCAGTGAGTACCTTGACACAAGCAACAATAATCAATTGTGGTGGCCTATCTTCAGAAGGAATCTCTCTGAGGAAGAAGAAGTTAATCTCTTAAATCTTATCGAGATTCTCAATGGCATAGATAGCCCTAGAGAAAGGCAAGATAGCAGGATCTGGATACATTCTAGTGATGGCTCCTTTTCGGTCTCCTCTTTCTTCTCCGCCTTATCGAACACTTCTATGGCTCCCCAAAGCTGGCATCGTTTATGGAAGATCAAGGCCCCTCCAAGAGTCATCGCCTTTACTTGGATTGCTCTCCATAATAAGATCTTAACTATGGATAACCTCCGCCGCAGACATATTCTCCTAGTCAATGCTTGCCCCCTTTGCCTAGCGGATGAGGAAACGATTGATCATCTTCTGCTACATTGCAAGCAGACGAAAGGCATCTGGTCAGCTATCCTGGAGGAGTTTAATTGCAACTGGGTCATGCCTCAATCCTTGCCTGATTTGTTCCTTCAGTGGGCTAACCCGATTTTCACTTCCAAAGGGAAGACCATGTGGCACATCTCTTTCTTGGCTTGCATTTGGACGATTTGGAAAGAAAGAAATAGAAGATGTTTTGAAGGGATAGCTTCCTCCCAAGAAGATTTAATTCTTAGAATGAAATTCTGCGTTGCCTCGTGGGTCACCAATCTTCCGGAGTTTCGGGGCTTATCCACTGATGCCATTATGTACAATTGGAGGGAAGTCATTTCGGTTTGATCTGGCTCCCTTTCCTTGTCTTTCTTTCCCCTCCTCTTGGGAGGTGGCTATTTTTGGGGATTTTCCCGGCCGCTTCTCAGTATAACTCTTTTATACTGTAAAGCCTTTTGTATTTCTCCTTTCTTTTTTTAATACAAGTTACCATTTCAAAAAAAAAAATTATAGTATTATACTCACCATTGGATTGAATTTCACAAAAAGAAGTAACTTATGAAACTGTTTAAGGCCTTTAGATCAATCTTTTTAAGGATCTTATAGGGATTTTTTTTTTTGCAATAAATCAAATACACTGTGAGACCTTTTCATTATTCTCATCTCCCCATGATGGACAACATTCAAGTGGTTCCCACAATATGTCAGATATACTTTGCCGAACCCTCAAATCTTCATAAGAAAACCCAAAAATCAAGATCAGACCCTCATATTTGAATTCTGGAATTCTGATTGATTTTTTTAAAGCCAAACGACAACCAGATCAACTAAGTTAATCTAGTTGAATGAGAAAAAAAGTGGATGCAATCAAAGATTTGACTAGATCAGAAGATCATTAGTGTTGAATCCGGGAATTAATGACATTGTGGTGAAGTTTCATGAAGAAATTCCAAAACTCCAGCAATATCAATGGTTTTGATGAAAACTGTCCAAAAAAACTGCCACACTGAAGATCACAGATATGTTCTACCTCAGCTTGCCAAAAGTATGATTATTTAAAATAAAAAAAAGCGGTTGCCAAAAGTATCTGAAGAATCTCTAGTAATCCTCCTAGGTTTGGGCAGAACTCCTCTCAGAATTTCATAGCAAACCAAGATACCTGTGGGCCAACCTACAGATCTCGACGAAGTTTGTCCCCAACGAACTAACAACCACTTTCGGATGCTGCCAAAGATGGATATAAATCAAAGAGGCATATCCTCTTTTACCTTGAAGATGAGCAGAGACATAGGTCTTTGCAGAAATTCTCTCCAATCCACTATCCGAGAAGATAGGTCTTCTCAAGAACCAGAAAATTTCTGTACAGAGAGATTACAAGAATCCATGATCTCTATGCTATGAAGCAATTAAAAACATCCCCACTGGAGTCATCAATTTGTTCGGTGTGGAGAGGGCCTTTCCACACCTGAATTTTGGAAATGGGGTGATGGCCCCCCCCACCCTTTCGTGTTGATTTCTCTATTTTCTGTCTTCAATACACTTTTTCTCATACTAGAATGCATTTTTCTTCACTAATATAAGAGGGGCTCTGATACCATATTCAAACTAATGAAAAGCAAGAGTTGAATGGATTGGGCATCGACCAATGCAGTTGGTCCTCCTTCCTGTATTATTATTCTATCTCCTTTATGGTAAGTATACATTAGAAATTTCCCTGTAAATGGGGCTACCCCAATCACTAAAGATTGTAGGTCATATTTTAAATCATATGGTAGTCCATGACACCATTTTAATAGTTCGGGGAAATCTTTTGGAGCGAGAAAAAAAATCTATTTTAAGCCTTGCTGACCGAGATTGGGAAGATATATATCTATTTCAGGAGATGTGAAGGATAGGCGATTTTAGACGGCTTCTACAATAGGAGAATCTTTAGTTGCTTCTTTCTTTCAAACCATTTCAGGAAATTATGAGGCTTCCAAGTCTATTGCTTGTTTGTGGAACTTCCAAGGCCCTTTTGGCTGTCTGGTTATTTCTGGTGGAATTCTAACAATGGATAACCTCAGAGTAGACAGCTCAAGATGGTGGTGAATGCATGCCCAATGTGCGTAGCCAATGAAGTGGCTCTGAGTCATCTACTGCCCAGTTGCTGTTTGGCCCAAAAATGTGGAAGTCTATTCTTCAATGGTTTTGTTGCTCTTGGCCTTTTCCTTCTAGTTTAGCAGATTTTTTGAATCTTGGAAGTTGGGAATCGCTTCTAAGAGAGGTATTACTATGTGGAATGCCTATTTTCTTTTTATTGCTGTAATATGGGTGATTTAGAAATAGAGGAATAGTTGCTGTGTTGAAGGTAAGTCTTCTGGTATTTATTTGAGAGGATTAAATTCCACGTTGTGGCATGGGTATTGGTTCTCCCCAATTTCATGATATCTCTATTGAGACCATCACTAGGTGTTGGAAGGAGTTAACATCATTCTCTCCATCAAAGGGTACTTGGTTAATCACTCTTGTCCTATGCCACTGCTGGGAGGGGTCAAACTGAATCTTGATGGCAATGTTATCGGTAATCCAGGTATGGCTGGAGTGGGAGATATCATTCATTCTTCATAGCGAGTCCAGATGCTATATCTCTTATTCAGGTACAGCTGGGTGTACTGGTAATAATGTTGAAATGACTGCCCTCCGTATTGGGTTTATGGAAGCTCATTGATTGCAATCAAGTCAGCTCATGGTGGAGATATATCCATTGTGTGTTATCAGATGGGCGTCTTGATATGCTACAGCTCCACGAAGAGTGGCAGATTTAGTGGAAGTAGGACCTGGCTAGTTGCTTAATGCTTCCTTTTCACATGTCAAGAGGAGTGCCAATTCCAAAGCTGATATGTTTGCTAAGGGAAGTAGGTAGGTAGCCAAAGCTTGAGCATTTCTGATGAAGAGAATCTTCTTTCCTAGTTGATAATTGTTCTTTTTTGTTTTGAGTGTTCTCGGTGGTTATCTGGCCAGTTGGGCTGGTTTCTTTACAGTAAATTCCTATTGTCCTGTTATATGTTTGTTTTTCGATAAAATTTAGTTACCATTCAAAAAAAAAAAAAAGTCCATTTCCCATTTGTGTTGATATGGGTGGGTTGGACTATAGAATTGAGAGTCCCATATGAGTAAGCGGAAGTCATCCACAAGGTCAACGACAGGATTATCTCTCAACTTAATTAGCTTTAACAGAAAGGCAATTTTGCCAACTGTGATGTCTGAGTGCACCTTAGCTAATCCTTAATTGCTCGAATTGCTAAATTTGACGATGACATGACAGGATACATCATACATCTATGTTATTATTGCCTCTGTTCTACGAAGTGTAAGCTTTAGCTTAATTGTGTTAGTTTTTTAATGACTAGAAATCCTATGAATCTTGTCATTGTTTTTATTATTATTTTTTTTAAATTTCCAACTAGAAGACTAGAAGAGTACCTTTTTTCCCTTAATTGGTTGAGGTTTTTCTCTTTGATGTTTCAATAGAGTGCAGTGCATCACTTGGAAGAAGTGCGAATGAAGGCGATACGTTTGGTAATCCTTTGTACATGATCTTCTATTCTATAGAATTAGTTGGTATTGTTTATCCTGCACCATCATGTTATATTATTTCTCAGGTAGCAAACAAGCTATATCCTATGCCATGCATTGCTCAACAAATAGAAACGTTCGCAAATGAAATGCTACTCTCAGTAGTAAACAACTGTCATAACTTGGAGGGCATTGATGTTGAAGAATCAGCTGCTGTTGCGCAAAAGGTATTAGTCATGTTCATTGCATTTTAATGAGATCGTAATTGGACTTGTGGTTTGTTTGTTTGTTTTTTTTTTTTTAATTGGACTTGTGGTTTTATCAAACCATATCTTGTCATAAAATTTTCAAAATTTTAAGAAAATTTAAAAAATGAAAATCATTAAAAAAAAACTTTAATAAGAGTTGATTAGTCGTTCATTTGTCGTTTCATACTTGTGCTGTAGTGTTTCCAAATACTAATAGGTATAATTATTAGCAGAGGCACAACTGAACTAGTAATGGGTGAGATGTTGCCCTTATATTGAGGTCTGGCATATATCATATTTTGTAACAACCTGGAATCTGGGGCCCTTCGAGTTCCGTGTCAAGACTTGTAAAAGTATCACCTTCACACCATAAATCAAATCATTAAAGCATAATAACCAGGCATTTGCCTAAATTTGAATCTTTAATAGAATGAATATCCAAATCTAGAAAGGGAATAACTATAAAATCCCAAAATAGTCTCCATAATTAAAAGAATTCCACTAAGAACATATTTCTAGATCAAACTGTCTGTGAGCATCGAACGCTCAGCTGCATGTGTTAAATCTAATTTCTTCTTCATTAGGGTCTTCCTGCCTTTCTAGGGTTTCCATACCTGGGATTGGGGCGAAAACAACAGTCAATCCTACTGAGTGAATAGAATTCTACTTATACAAGATTTGTGTGCAACATTAAAAGAAACATATAAATCAGATAATAAAGAAACACGTGTTTGCATTAATTCAATTAGGGTTTCTAATTCTAACCGTGGGATCACCGCCTAACCACCGTGTGCACAGGCTCCAACAAAAATATACACCTCAAGGGTGCCTCAGAAACACAAGAGTGTGCTATAGTCTGAGAAGCACGGACACCTCTCCGGGGCCGGAGTGTCGGTGTCCGACACGTGTCGGACACGGACACGCTCCGGACACGCTCCGACACGTGTCGGACACGCAAAAAAGAGTATCCAGTTTATTTTTTAATTTTTTATATTTCGGACACGCTGGGGACACGTTCTGGACACGCTGGGGACACGTCCGGACACGCTGGGCCTCTTTTTAATTGAAAAAAAATAGAATAAAAGGGTCATCCTTAAAAAAAGAAAAGCAAAGAGGGCTATTTGTAAAAGGAAATTGATGATGCTCCCTTTTTCTTTGTATGAATTTTATGGAACTACGGATATTTCATGTTTAATGATTATTAATTATGTTTCAATTTTGTATTGCTATTTGATAATTTGATTTGTATGTTAGTTGGTACAGTGGTACTTGATTTTTTATTTATTTGATTGCTAAATTGATTACAAAGTTAAAATGATAGTATCTTTTAGTATATTATTAGATATATTATTATTATTAACGTGTCCCCGACGTGTCCGTGTCCTACTTTTTTGAGAAATGCTGTGTCCGTGTCTTGTCGTGTCCGTGTTCCATGTCCGTGTCCGTGCTTCTTAGGCTATAGTCAGTCGAAGGGCTGACCTACAACTACCGAGTGCAACTGACCTATAGTCAGTCAAAGGGCTGACCTATAGTCAAATAGAGTGCAACTGACCTAAAAGTTAGAACAATTATGTAGATGGCCTGAACCGACATCAGAAGGATCCATCTCTTAGCCTCATTCTGGTGCTTCTAGGGGTGTCCAATTGTAGGTCTAATCATATTTTGAAAACACCTTTTAATAATATTTTCAGATAGTTACCATAATAATTTGAGATTTTGTCCTTATGGTTGTCTCCAGGTTTCATCAGCCCCAGTCCCTTGCCCTATTGGTACCCGTTGTAAGGACAATATCCCTAATTATCTAACTAGGATAAGCCACTTCATCAAAGTATAAAAAAAATTACATCATACCATCATCATACGATAATAATAAGAAAAATGTCAACATCATATACTAATCATGCATAACTGAATTAAAACAAAGATCACCACCCATAATAATTACCAGACATAGGTTTAATACACAAAGATTCCAATCCAAACATGAATAATATGTTTTTCAATGAAGATCAGCCTTAAAGAAAAGAACTCAGTATGCTTGTACAGGTCCACAGTAAAGAAAACATATAGTATTCATAATTTAGAATTGTGTAGAGAGTAGTTCGAGGGCAAGTTGTAAATAAACAGAAAGTAAGGGCCTGAACCTTATTTGTTAAACAATTCATCTGTTCCAACCTTGTCATCCTAAAAAGGCTTCATCACGCCTCATATCATGGGGATACGCCCCACTAACCTGATCCATGGTGGAGCTGGGCCTCCAACAAGGTTGCCCAGGACCCCACATCCACATTAATGGTTCAGATCGGGCATCAGGTGGCCGTACTGTTTCCCACAACATGTATTTATATGACAAAAACCTTCAACTGTGACTCACGCTTCAGATATTATAAGGAACTGGATGGTGGGCCAGATGAGGTCCGCTCCACGTGGGACGAGAACCCGTAAGGTCACCCATGGGTCCACTCTTGGATCCATGGTCCCGATCTTCTGTCAGGTGGGCCACTAACGTACAGAATCCAGGAATTCCAGTTTCTGGGTGGATTTTCTCTCTGATTTCTCATTCTTTGATCTTGAAAACATTGCTTAGGAGGTTTACTATTCATAAGAAATCAACTCATCAAACTATAGCATCAGAAAATAGTGCTTATATCCTCCCTCCTAACAAAAAGTGTGTCGACTGTGCAAATTCTGTGTTGTAGCAGTTTCGAATTTGAGAGGGACAATCAATCATTTGTGTATATATATATTGCTTAGATTGGAGTTGGTAACGCCCTATAATGAAGGATATAGCATCAATACAGCCTTCTATCGTGTTATCTATAACCACCCATGAATCCAATGCAAATTTATGAAGAATTCTACTCACTCAGTATAGAAGAGATGGGCTCTATTGACTTGGAGCAGATGTATGGCATCTGCAAAGCTTCCAATTGTTGCCTTCAACTTCCCTACAACTCTCTTGACCCTTAGCCTAGGATTTGTTGTTGTTTTGGTGTGGAACAAGGGCTAATAAATAGTATCCAGGAAGTGTATAGCATAGCAGTCCTTCTAGGATTGAATTACTACATGTTGTGCATAGTCCTTATGCTAGGAGGTGTTGTCCACTACTGGGATAGAAGTTAAGGGGTTGGGTCCCATACGACTTATGTTTATATAATGAGAAAACTAATAAGTGGAGCCTACCCTATTAATTATAAATTAACTATAAACTACACATAATCATAATAAACCAATGATTGCCAACAAAATTAATTCTACTAATTATATGAAAGCTTAAACATAAATACATAATTAAATATTCCAGCCCCTACAATGGCGCCTGGGGTATTACGCATATCCAACTTGTAGCTCCTATCTGGAAGTGACCCCCTGGCTAGCAAAGTCATTTACCTGATTGGCCCCATGAGTGATGTGGAGGAGGTACCTAAAGAAAAGAATAATCTAGTCTTATAAAAAGTGCAATCTAAGTAACAATTTCTTTGGTTTCCTTTGTAATAATCACCTTAAAGATGCACTTTTCCATGAAAGTAGCCCCATGGAAGTTTACAGTTCCTAAGAGGAGCTGACTGCAACTTATGTGGAGTTAATTATTCCCAGTTGGACTAGTGCAAGCAAGTCCAAAACCATTACAGTATTTTTCATGTCTTAAATTCCAACTATTTGGGCTTTCTTGGCAATTAAATGTCAAACTCAGTTCATCAATAATGTTTTCTTACTTCCGCGGGGAGCAACTTTAAGGCTGAGTATATTACTATATTAGGCACTGTGAGTCTGTGACCAAGGATGAGTATATTATGCACTGTGCGAACTCGCTTGAGAAAATTTGGACTTGAGATGCTTGGTTGGGTCATGTATTTCTGTGGGAGAAAAGTATACCTTGGTCACCATCAGCCTTGGTCTTAGATTTTGATTTCCACACAGGAATGTTTAGATCAAGTACCATTAAGTGCCGAGCCATGCTTCCACTAGAGTGATATTGGCAGATACCACCACAGCTATTGCGCTTGTTTTGAGATTAGGAACTTACATCTACTGGACATGTCTCATAAACACTCATTCTTACATATTTTCCTATTACTAGTTTAAGCATTGTTCTGTAGTTGATAAAAAATTGCTTTATGTTTACTTTTAAGATCTACTAAAACTTTGAAATGTTTATTGTTTAATTGTTTAACTAGCACAACCACCCGTGCTCAGCATGGTCGCATTATAAATTAAAAAATCTTACATTAACAAGGTTATGTGGAGTACCTCTTTCCATCCATTAGTAAGTTGCATAAATGAAAATAAGAAACCTGGATAGAAAGGGAGTAGAAGAGATGGGGGGTGGAGCAAGAGACTTAAAAAAAGGAAGAAGTGGAGTTAAAGTGGAGTAGTGGGTGGTTTGATGAGATAAGGATATGAGTGGATAGTTATATGGAGAGATTGTGAAACATTTTAGATATGAATGGGTAGTTATATGGAGAGAATGTGAATCATTTTAATAAAGAGGTTAACTGTCAGTCAAAATTATAACTGGTGGTCAAAATTAGATCCATAACCTTCTAGCTTAATATATTATAATGGGATATTTGCACATAATTTTTGTTGCTATTTTTGCATATTTTTAATTAGACACAAACTGTCACGATCCAAATTCCGGGGCCCTGTCGGATATCCGGATCGTGATAACTTGACAATGTTTACCATACATTTATCAAATAGTTCATATAAGAGATTTGGCATTTGAATCAAACTATAATTCCAATTAATTTATTAAAGTCAAACAATATCAATAATCTCTTACTGATCCAAATTCCTACGTCCTGATTCAATTTAATACGGTACCAAACATTAAATAAATTGTTAAACAAAAGCTAATCCTTTAAACATTTCTCGTTCTCTCCCTTCAGCCACGCATGCCAAAGTCTACGTGCTGAACGCCATCCTGATTTGTCCCACCCGCAGTAAGATTACTTGAAGGGGGCAACACAACATCAGTATTACGGGTGAATGAATTTTCCTAACTACATAAGCTGCATAAAACATGATATCACATGATCAATCATATTTGAATCAATATATTAAATGCCATCAAAGTACATCCATATACTTACCCGTGCCCATGCACATTACCACATCATATCCGTGCCCATGCACATTGTCATATCCGTGCCCATGCACATTACCACATCACAACTAGAGTTCATCTTTATTAATAATTTACACAACAGTATTGTGGAACCAGTTCCATATCAATCCCTATTATATTAGTGCCCCACTTCCGATCATAACAAGTAAGAGATGATGTAGGAGTGGCCCACCTTTAGAGAATATTAATCAAGGTGACAGAATCATAACAATCATTCCCAGATAGCCCATACAGTTCATTATAATTACATGAAAAATCTTATTTGATTTGTTGGAATGGTTATATGGTAATTATATACAAGTCTGGGGCTAACCCCCATTCACAAATTCCATCGTATACATCTGTACACACAGAGAAACCATTATAACAAGGGGTTCATGCCTGAAACACATTTTAAGCAAAATCCAGTGGGTCCCACTCAACTAGACCAAGATCAGCCCTCTAGGTCATGGTCGACCAAGGGTAAACCATCAAACTGATGGACTGGATCCACCATCAGACTCCTCTCTATGGCCCACAGTTCAGAACAACATCAAACCAAGGCTTTTCAATAACTCACGCCTGCAAATTTTCCATCTATTGGATAGTGGGGTAGATGGGACCCACTCCCCATGAGACCACCACCACAGGGGTCGCCCATGGGTCCCCTCCCAGATGTGGGGTTCTGATCTTTGATCAGATCCCCTGATGGGTCCCACAGTGCATGTCGACATTCAACCCTGTTCCTATTACAATCACGCCTGACACTCATTGAGTCTATTGAACAGTGGGTTCCATTAGTCCAAAATTCAGATGCCACCATCCCTAAGGTCGTCCAGGGGTCCTACATCAGATGATCAGATCTGATTTCCAATCAGACAACCAGGTGGGTCCTAGAAGTGTTTGACGTCAAGAACCCACAGTGCCTGTAACAGTCGTCTATTTTGCATTAAGCAATTGGAATGAGGGCCCAGATGGGGCCCATTCCTCTTAGGTCCAGGTCCTCATGGGTCGACCATGGGTCCCCCATCATCCTACCGAATCTGATTGAAGGTCAGATGGGCCCCACAAGCCTCAGTCTCCCATTCCTTCCTAACCGAATGAGTTCTGGAGGTTCATAGCTTCTGTTCTGACAGTCAAATCTTGAGGAATACATGAACCAATAATACCATTAGAAGTATATGCTTCTACAAGTCAGAGCTTGTCAAAACCTCCATGATTTAAACACCACTTGCATCAAATCCATGATTTCAGAAAATCTCCAAACACGGTAACATTTAAAAACAGTTGAGGCAATTTATATTATCAATCATTCAATCATCACAAACATCTGGGAAGATTCACTCACCTTTGATACGCAATCGTTGCTTTTGCGATGTGCGGACGCGAATAGGACATCACTCTTCCTCTCCTTCTCCTAGATTGCAGCCCACAGTCTTTCTCAGAATTTTTCCAACTTAAATCACCATAATAGGGTCGTTGGTTTGCTTATATATATAAAGAGAAGACAAGTTCTAATCCTTCCATGTCTTCCTAATTAGAGTTGTATAACAACTCTTTATCTTTCCATTCAAAAACTCTTCACTTGAGGCAACTCTAATTCCATAAAAAGTAACATTCTAATTCCAACCATAGTACTTCTAATTTCATAATAATAGATCAAATTAAGAAACTACCTGGACCAGACTAAGCCTGGGCCCAGGATTCGCAGGATATTACACAAACATTTAACTAAATTTGATTTGAATATTATGCTCAATTCACCAAGTGCATGTTCCGGGATTTGCTGAATTAGACACCTGACACCGGTTTCAATTCAGACACCTGTACCCGTGCTCATGCAACTTTGCACTACAATCTGTTTATTACATGACATGTGTGGCGCATGTTGCAGCTATGATCATCTAATGCCACATAGGGAATTAGACCTTGGTCAGGTTCAGTACTGTGGTACAGGTCCGTGGTCCACGGACCCGATTTAGTTTGTATACCTGGACCTCTAGACCTGATTCTGATTGGGTTGGGACCCAACTCTGGGCCGAACTCAACAACTAAAATATATTTTAGAAATATTATTATTGTCATGCCAGTTGCTACTAGGACTTGAACAAACTATGCTGAGGCTATTGTTAACTTCTATAATATTTTTTTATTTTTTTATTGATAAACTTACATGATATTTCATATAATTTGGTTACACGGATTTTCTGATATGACCCAAGTGGACCTAGACTCAGACCCGATTATTAATCGGGTTCAGAATAGAGGGTCCAGGCCCAGATTTTTGAGTTTCATCCTATTTGTAACCACGTAATTGAAGTTCCATTAACATGATTAGATGCCCATACTTCATCTTAGGAAGATGATTGGAAACTCTAGATCGTGTAGTGTAGGTTTCTCTTTCGTGTTTTTCCTTCAATTTTTTTTTAAATCATATATATATATTTGCAGTGATGCTATGTTCATTGTTTTTTCATTTTTTTTTGGGCGACAACATGATCCATAGGTGTGGCAAAATACCTCTGGTGTGTTCTTGCTTCTTGAAGTATTTCAAATTAGTTAGCAGGGATATTTTCAGGTTTTTGTGCATGAGGTAGTTTCTGGTCATTTGCTTTTCTATTGGGCGCTTAGATTTTAGGAACAGTAGTAACTGGTATTAGGTGCAATATAATTATCTCAGTTTCATGTGTGCTTTTGAAAAATGAAGTCGTGTTTTAAGTTTTCTCAAAAAGTTCGGTTGGTGCAGAAGATTCTTTTGTAGGCAAGAAGAGTTTAGCTGTCTTATGATGGTGAAAACACCTTTCCATATTACCACTATGATTTGCATATTTTCAAATGTTTTACATCATTATTGTTTTGTCAAAAAATCTGACAACTACTTTGACAACTGACCAATCTATGGCGCTTCTTTTGTTTTTTGACTTGCATTTTAATAAACAATTGAGTAGCTTTTTTCTTTGATGATAAATTTGAGCTAGAAATGCATGTCTATGGTGCATTGCATACCAGTAAATAGATTTGACAGTAAGTGATTTAAAAAACCATTTTTGCAGGATACAAATATTGAAGGGCTTTCTAGTGGAGGACAACCAACAGCTAGTTTAACCACAGTGGAGGCTTCTTGTGATGCTCAACAACCATCTTCTGCTCAAAGTTCTCCATCTTCTGCTATCTTGGAGGCACAGCGTTGCATGTCTCTATATTTTGCCCTTTGTACTAAGGTACTGCACTATCAGATTTTTATCTGGAACAGTATTTTTTTCTCCAGGGTATTGGATTAAATCTGTTTCGTTCAAGGTGATCTCTTGATCATACTCTATTTAATTTTTAAACTGCTAATGAATGAATTTTAATAAACTTATGTGTTGTATTTCTTCCTACAGAAACATTCACTTCTTAGACAAATTTTTGTAATCTACAAAAGTATCCCAAAGTCTGTAAAGCAGGTTTGATTCGAAATTGTCATTGTAACATTTGCATTCTAACTGAATTTCACTTTTAGTTGTCTTAATAATATTTAGTTGCACCTCTTATTTCCATATTAGTTATTTTTGTTGTGCAGGTAGTTCATCGCCAGATACCAATCTTAGTTAGAACTATTGGTTCTTCATCTGAACTGTTTGGAATTATTTCAGATCCACCAACTGGGAGTGAGACCCTTCTTATGCAGGTTTCAATAATCATATTTAATCTTCTCAACTCTTGCCAAACTCGAGACGAGAATGAATACTGAACTTTCTCTTCCTATTCATGGTGACAGGTTTTACATACATTGACTGATGGGACAGTTCCTTCTCCAGAACTAATATCTACAGTGAGAAGGTTGTATGACTCAAAACTTAAGGTAAAAGTCAGTACTTTTCTTGCTTATTAAAAGAGGTTTCAAACTCTTTTATGCTCTGATGTGTATGGGTTTAACTTGTTACAGGACGTAGAAATTCTCATTCCCGTGTTATCATTCTTATCAAAAGACGAGGTTTCTCCATTACCTATTCTTCCACTATTCTGTTGCGTTAACTTTTTTCCTGCACCAATCCTGAACGAAGATATATTTTTGATGGATATGCATAACATTTTGTCTTCTACAGAATGATGAGTTTCTGAAATTCTTACTCATAATATGGAAGGATTGAAGATTCTCCACAAAAGCGAATGCTTTCCATTTATGTAGTGAATTACTCAATCTGTTGACTGGCTTGTTGGCTTTCTTGAGCGCCATGTCATATATACTTGTGATAGTACTTTTGAGCCTTCAGTTTCTTCTTCCTCTTATTTTGTATTGTATTATTTATTTTGTACTCACATATACTTGATTTTCAAATTGAACTATCCAACGAAACCAAATGGAAAATTCTGATTGAACGAAAACCCCCAAAAATCAACTCTGCTCAGATCAACAAACAGATAAGCAAAGTAAGGAGTAGAAGTAGAAGATAGCTTGCCCTTCTTTCTCTTATTTTGTGTTGTGTTATTTATTTTGTACTTCAAATTGGACTATCCAACGAAACCAAATGGAAAATTCTGATTGATCGAAAAACCCCAAAAATCAACTCTGCTCAGATCAACAAAGAAATAAGCAAAATAAGGAGTAGAAGTAGAAGATAGCTTACCCCAAATCACTGATCCAATGATAGAGTGAGTTAGATGATATTTGAGTAGCATCCAAGTTATCACCGTAAAGCTTCTTGGGTGTTTTGACCATGACTCTGGCTCAGTCAACAAGTTTGTCCACATCTGACAAGCCTCATACAGCTATTGCCTGACATCCAAATTCCACGCTTGATCCTGACTCTCTTTTTATTTTTTAACCAATTCCTAAAGAGAACCTCTCAGATCATGTGATGTCCTCTACTACCTTTATTTTATTTATTTATTGATTTTTTTAATAGGTAACATGATGATAGTGAGCACTTTGCAGATGGTGCTATGGGCTCGTCACAATGTGGTGTCCTTTAATGTGGAAGAATAATTCTCTGATAACAAAAAATGTTCTTTGTCCGTGGAAATGCAGGATCACTGCGCTATTATGTGGGAGAATCTTCTTCTATGAGCGGACTGCAAATGCAGTCCAGCTCTATTGGCCCACTCGAGCTATCATGTCCATTCCATTTTTATGCTCATCAAACCTTTAGGGCACGTTTGTGTACACACCCTTTCCGCGGAAAGAATAAATTGCCACGTCAGTAAATTCCATAGAAATGAAAACTTCGGAAAAGGATTTCCGTAGAATTTATGTTTGGTGTAAAAAGAGTTTCCTCATTAAATTGGTGCAGATGTTGTTTGGTGCGACTGTGGATTCCTTATAAAAAATCAAAATTTCTTATTTGGTGATATAATTTTTTGAAGAAAAATAACATAACATGTATATTATTTAACATTAAATAATAATTTATATAAAGAAATAAAAAATGAAAAAGTTATAGGTTTTTGGGTTGAAATAGACAAGAGTGAGGAAAAGAGGGAGAAGTTTTTCGAGGAAAATCATTTCCCATACCCCTCTATGGGAAACCCATTTCCACAATTATCAAGGAAAATGCTGACGAGGCAGGAAAGCATTTCCGCGGAATTGTTCTGCACCAAACGCTGAAAAAATGAGTTTTCCGAGGAAAATCGTCAACTTTTCCGCGGAAAAGTGTTACACAAACATGCACTTATTCATTGTTGGATTGAATCTGAAAAAATATCTATGGTTAACAGATCATCACATTTTAATTCTGGTAAATCAAGGGCTAGGATAATCTGATGGAACTGAATTTTTTGCATTATTCTTATCCATAAAGAGACCTTTCTATCCAACCCACGGTGATAGGAATGCAACAAGTAGGCCCTGTGAGCTAGACTGCTGATGTCCTGTTATGTGTTCTAAATTCTAATGCTTAGTTCTCTTTTATATGTTTATCATGACCTTCCTCATCCTCCTCTCTCTCTCTCTCTCTCTCTCTCTCTTAATTGTTTTGTTCCCTCCCCCTTTATATATGTTAACAGCTTTTTTGGGCCTCACCTGTTTTCTCAATCATTTTTTTGTTAGGTCTTACCCATTTTCCCCCAGCTTGTCAGTCTTCCATTGGACAAGTTCCAAGTTGCACTTGCTCGGATGCTACAGGTACCTGAAAGATGTGTATTTTTTCTTTTTTCTGACCATATGTGAAGACGATAATGGATAAGGCTTTGATCATGATGACATGTGAAAAATTGTTGCTTTAAAACTGTTTAGTGCTAATCATATCTGTTACATATGATTTATAATGATTTGTACTTATGTTTTTTAACCACTGTAAGGATCTAGTTCTAGTCTCCTGCATATTACTGGTGGAACACTTCTCAATAGTTATGTTGGTGGACACGACCGCATGAACTCATGGTGAAGTTTATGCCATTTGCACCATTTTCTTGCCCCAGCTGTGATCAGTCTATATTCACTGTGGGATTGAATCTCAGGGAAAATAAACTGTTTCAACTTTGAGGGCCTAAATCAGGAGGATCTCAAAGGGACGTGTTTGTTTTGCCATGATAAGACCTTTCTGACCGCCCTTACCGTCCATGCTTGGCATACATCTAGGTGACCCCACAGGGAGGTGAGCAGGGCACGTGCTATAAAGCACACTGATCACATTACATTTTGACCCGGGTTGATCTTAGTTCATATACATTTTTGAGGAATTCATTTTTGCATGAATAGCTTTTCATCATCATACTTTCATGCTAATATTTTACTGGCACGTTGCTATATTTCTAAGCCGTCGTTTGTTTGCAACCATTTACATATGTAAATGTGCATAATGGTTACACACCAATCGTGTTTATTTGGACCCATTTATGCATCACATGCGTAAATAAGGCGTGAAACACAACTCATTTTCGCCAAAATTTACGAACCTCTGCCCCTTGGCAAAAAGTTCCACACCACATGGGTTAATGGGCTCCAAAAGGTGCTGCTACAGTGTTTTTATGGTCCATTGGGGGTCACTGGTGTTTTCATAACTTTTATCCAAAAATTTCATCACTATGTGCCCGTAACCGTTGAAGTCCAAACCATGGGTTTTGACTTTTGAGATATTTGCAAAAAAGTCCAAACCATTAAATCTTCCTTTCTGGACTTTTGCGGGCTCCTTATTCATGATCCGAACCATTCATCTTCTTTGGAATGTCCAAAATGGCTATGGGGTCAAATTTCATAACTTCATTTATCATGGATTTTGAATAATTTGTGAAAAGCGGTGAACTTTTGGATGTAGCTAGTGTAACTGACGTGATTTTCACATCCCTTAGGCTCGTTCTGGTTTTAATTTTTTTATTCCTATGGGCCCCTATATCATGATCTAAACTGTTCCTCTTTAGAATGCAAAAAACGACAAGAGGGTCAACTTTCAGGTCTTAATCCATCATGGATTTTGAAATATTTATGGAAAGGTCCAGGCCATCAAATCTTCCATTTTGGACTTGGGCCTTATTTTTATGATCAGAATCGTTCATCCTCTTTTAAGGGCCAAAAATGGCTAGGTGGTCAAATTTCATGTCTTGGTTCATCATAGTTTTGAGAAATTAGTGAAGAAAGGTGAGCCATTGGATGTACTTAGATTCACATGTGAAGAGATGTGAAAATGACTAACAATGGAATGTCTTTTACATGCGTATCATTTACCTATGTAGATGATTCACATGTGCATCATCTACACATGAATCATTTTCACAAAAAATAAATGCCCCTAGTTAGCATTTACCAATGCATCAAATTCTGTGTCAACATGTTTAGTTTGTCAATTATTTGGAAGTGTCTCCACATTTATTTTGTTGTTTATGAACAGTTCTTAGATTAAATTCTTTTCATCTATCTTGATGATTTTGATCCTTCATTAAGAGTACTGTTTTTAGGGATCATCTCACACTGGTCCTGCTCTTACTCCGGCTGAAGTGTTAATAGCCATTCATGGGATTGATCTTGAGAGAGATGGAATTCCCTTAAAGAAGGTACTGATGTTCGTGATATTCTTTTTTCTGTCATTTTTTTCTTTTGAGAAGCCCAAGAAGTTAAGCTCTTTCCATACACAGGTTACTGATGCATGCTCAGCATGCTTTGAGCAAAGACAAGTGTTTACCCAGCAAGTTTTGGCAAAGGCTTTGAATCAATTAGTACGTCTCTAGAAAACTAAATTACTTGCTTTCTCATTATTGCTCACCAACAAACACCCCCCACCCCCCCTCCCCTCCTCTTTTAGTGTAATTTTATTGCTGACTTGGAGTCCCATTTACAGGTTGAGCAGATTCCTCTTCCATTGCTGTTCATGCGAACAGTCATACAGGCAGTTGGTGTTTTCCCTGCTCTGGTGAGTGAATAGAGAGCATTTGTTTCGGGTAAAGGATGCTTCATCCATTGCAGATTATATTGTTTGTCATGGTCTAATAAGCAGATACTAGTATCTCACCATGTTACTGGTATCGATGGGATCTGATACAGATACTTGTATCAGATACAACACTTTCATCTGATCTTGAGTTTCATAGGCACTAATGATTTGTATTAAATCTTATAGCACTATTTTAATTGTTGCCTGTCTATCACCCAATCTCTTTATTCTCACCATATTTTCTTTCAAATCCTTATCTACTACTATACCTACTTCATTTCTGGCATTGTCCTTTCTTGTTTAATAGAATTTGTAGTCATCAGTGAGCTTCTTAGCTTTATCCCCTTTCCACGTTGTTTCCTGTAGGCCGGCTACATTAACTCTTCTTCTTTTCATTGTATCAACTAACTCTATACTCTTACCTGTCAAAGTTCCTATATTCCACGTAGCGAGTCAAATCCATCCCTTCTTCTGGTCTAACTTTTTTTACCTGCGGTAGTCCAGAATGGTGTAGGAACTAGGAACCCTTTCCCACTTTCTGCTGCAATCAGATGCCATTGCAGTGCATCGCTTATAGCAGGGAATGCCCTCGCATTATCACGGAACGGTGTCTCAGAATTCATGGTTTTTACGTGACAAAATTTTATGCCGGCTGTCAATCTCACACAACCCTCCTTTTATCCAGGCTTGGGACTGTTAGTAAACTGACACTAAACTGGTGGAGTTACGGATAGCTTTTGAATCCAAATGTAAAAGTGAAGTATCAAACACAGAATGTATAATAAGGATCATCATTAACATCAATACGTAATATGTACTTTGAGAAGAAGGAAGGACACCGTGTGACATTTGATTTGACAGTTGGCTCCATACAACGCAAATAGATTAGTTTTGGCCATGATATAGAGAATGGCCAAATTGCAAGCCTACTTTGATGTTCATGGGTTTTGACTGCTTTGAGGTATATCTGGGGGAGATATACCACTGTGAATACCATCTTATAATTACTTTTCTCCACTTACCATAGCTTGTACATTTTTAATTTTACTTGTGGTTGATTTCAACTTTTGTAGGTAGACTTTATAATGGAAATCCTATCTCGACTTGTAAGCAAGCAGGTAATACTGTTAATCTTGGTTGTTAGTTGTAGGTTAAATTCTATTTTGCTTGGTAGGGATGTACAAACATTTGTTATCCCATTAAAATGTGCATATATTGTTAATAATAATAATATTTCAATCGCCACAGATATGGAAGTATCCAAAATTATGGGTAGGATTCTTGAAGTGTGCTCTCCAGACAAAACCTCAATCTTTCCATGTGTTGCTTCAGGTGAGTCATGTAGCATGATTGGAAGCTGTGTTCCAGTTCTTTATATCAAAACTTCTAAGATGATACTTTTTTTTTTTTGTTTCTTTATTTTCTTACAATTATTATAACATAGATGTTTCTTTACTTTTGTTAAAATGATCATATTATATATTGGGCAAGGTAAAAATGATTTTTTGCTTTTATATTAACTGAGAAATCATCTATCAGCTAAAGATACATAATATCAGCTAGATTTGGAGTACTGTTAAGGTACTGTAAGGTGGACTTGAGGTGCATTAATTTGTGTAGTCTTAAGTTCAAGTGTTACTTGAGGGACAATTCTCAGGAATATTGCACTTCTAGACTCCACAACCTGGAGCACAGATTCCTCATGCCCCGCTTGGGACAGATATTTTGGAATTGTCCATCTCCTAGAGCTTTGGTGGTGATATCTGCTATATGATCTTTAATCGTTATATATGGCTTGGAAACTTATTTGTTGGTGATCTTTTCTCGTTGATGCATGCTTTATTCTCATGTTGTGCTCGATTATTGGCAATGCAAGCTGTAGCTTGATTGCAAAATGCTTTAATAAGTCCACTAACTGCAAACTTAACTCTCACCTGTAATGTGAGCCAATTTTTCTGTACTTTCCTTTAAGTAGATCTGGCCTCCACTTTATTAAATTTCCTCGAAGTGACATACATACTCAATTGAGCGACCATCTACGTAATGGGGATCGACTTCTTAGTCCAAACTGGTTCCAAACTAGTAACACAACACACGGAAAAAAAAAAACTGATGGATTCTGGAAAGTCGCTATCCAAACAAGTCCGAACACCACTAAACCAGTCACAAGAACCAGTATATCCAGAAAAATACAGAAACAAACGTGGAAATCAATTGACGGTAGATCTCAGAAGAGTACTGTTTAAAAAAAAAAGTAGATTTCAGGAGAGTCAATTTTTTAAAGTTTAACTTTATTATTAAAGTGAAAGTACAGCATGGCAATATAAGAGACTATACCGCTAGAACCAAGATAGAGAACAAGCATTATATCGAAGAACCTACAAAATTCTTAGCTGTATCAACCCTTGCTTAGCCAACGAGTCTGAAATATCAAGAACGAGAAACATAATGAAATATCAGCTGGATAGAAGAAGCTAGGTGTCTAATCTCATTTAAATATATTGAAACTTTTAAGGACCTTTATCTGGATTTGACCATAAAGAGCCACCACACAACATGATAACTACTGACATTTATCCTCAAACATCATTCCAATTCTGATTAGTGGTAAACAGCAAAGTGTTCCTCACCCATTAACAAATAAGCACAGCCCTCAGAGATTCCCAGCCAGAGTTGGATTGCACCAAGGTTTCTCATTGAAGCTTTATACGCTGGACAACTTAATGACTGATATTCAAGTTGAAGTCATGCGGTGTATGTTTTTTGCAAATAATATGGTATTCACTAATCAAACAAGTGAACAGCTAAATGATAAGGTAAAATATTAGGTAAAACTGTAAAAGCATTCTAGTCAAATGGGTTGACAATTTGAAAATCAAAGATAATATATGGAGTGCAAGTTTAGTGGTTCAAGTCGTGAAGATGTGTTGGTTGAAATTGACAATGACTTCATGTGAATGTGATAAATTTTAAAGTTGGGGGATGATTGTATAACTTAAAAGTGGGTTTGGTGTCAATTGTTGAAGATCTTCAGTCTGTTCTGTTGTGCCTTGAAGGGTGGCCAAATGTTCTCAAGGAGGAGTTTGATAGTTTGAGTGTTGATGGTATTGTGCACGATTGGGAGGGCCTTTTGTTTTGTGGCCACTCCAAGGTGAGGAAAGCAGTGAGGTGGTCTACTACTTGGGTGGACCCAGGATTTTCGTTTGAGGGGTCCGACCCAAACTGGTAGTTGGATTTTTGTTGGCAAACCTCGGGTTTTCACGTGGGTTTTGGGGGGTGGACACTGTATATTCATGTGGGTTATGTAGGTGGACCCAAAGTTGTCCTACGAGCTTTGGAGGCGGACCCAACATCTATGTGGGTACGCCCTTGACTACTCCTGAAGGCGTGTCAAAGTTTAATGTTGATGGAGCAACAACGGAAAAACCAGGGCTAGCTGATATAGGGGGAGTCCTTTGTAATAGTGAAGTTTTTGGCTATGTTCTCCAACAACTTAAGCATTTTGAAACCAAAGAGGCAAAAGTTCTAGCTATCCTAGAAATTCCTAGAATTTTTCCCCCTAATTTTCATATCAAGAGTTAATCGTGGAAGTGATTTGATGAATGTGATGCCTTGGATTTCCTCTCCTGTATTTTGTTTCTGCTTAGAGATTTCATCACTTTAATGAGATCAAATCGTTAACTCTTATGATCCCGTTCAATCATATCGGTTGTTTGGCAAATACATTTGCAGATTCTTTGGATAAACAAGGGGGGTGGGTCGATCGTCTCCTTTGGTTTGTTTTTGTAATAGTTTTGTGTTGGATTGGTAAATTTCTTTTTTTCCCCTTTAAATCATTGTAATCCAATTGATTAGATTGTGGTCATGTTTTCTCTTGTAGTTCTTTCGTTCTAATAAAATCCTTTGTTACTGATTTTAAAAGAAGGGGTCCATTTTATCATATCTAGGGATGGCAATGTGGCTGATATGGTATAGGTTGGTCCGAAGCCTAACCTTACTCAATCCGATGGACACTCACTACTCCATAATACCTGGCCGGTGACAGGCTTTTTGTTTGTTTTACTATACCTGCTCTGTGATGGTTACGGGTTCATTGGATTTGATACTACTTTCTTTATTTTTTATTTTTAAAAATACAAAAATAGTGAACCTACAACCAAATGGTTTTATAAGAGATTCACACTGGTCACACTGGCACTTATGCTACAGAGGTTTTGTGCATAGAATATTACTAAATAATATGTAAATTAATTACTGCCAGGGTAGGGCGGAGATAACCAAACCTGAACCCGTGCCAAACTCGAGTTGGGCCGGAATCTAAAAATCCATACCTGCTGTGAACCTAACCAACCCACTACCAAAGCTGCCCCTAATAGGAGCAGGTTCAGGTGGATCGCATCTTTGACCCAAGCCATTGCCATACGTAATCATATCCTATCTGTACTAGGTCCCCTTTCCATAAAGCTTTACTGCTTTTACTACTTTAAACATAAAAGTATTGGAAAGGAATCTAAATAGTAATATCTGCATAAAACAATCATGTTGCTTGCATGGCGTGAACTCCTTTCTAATAAAAATGATTATGTTAAGAATGAATATCATGTTATGGATATGATACCTATAGCTGTTCTGATGTCTTGGATTTTGTTTGGTTGTGTCCCCACTCCCCTTGTCCATTTTTGTATTTGGGCATCAGAATTCTCAGATATGAACTCATGGAAAGGGGGAAAAAGCATCCAGATGGGGGCTAGGATGGTTTGAGATCCTGACTCAAAAGGACAACTTTACAATATTATATAAGGAAAATTTCAAAAAAGGTATAAAACTTTTGCCTCATTTTCAAAAAAGTACATGAAAAATTTAATGTTTCAAAAGAGCATAAAAGTTCTTCCATAGTTCTTACAATCAAGTACTCTCCATAAAAAAGTTTTAAGAAAGTGACAAAACGCCCTTCCCTTACGACAAGTTTTGTCTTTTATTAACCTTTTTCCTCCCCAAAACCAACCATTTTGTTTTGTTGAAGTGGGCCCCACTAGGTCATTTAGGTTTGGACTTGATCAATTCTCTTAAATGATTTATTAAAGGGGAATTTGAAAAATGGCATAAGGGTACTTTTTTCATTTTTACTTGATTAAAAGAACTATGGAAACATTTTATGCTCTTTTGAAATATTCAAATCTTAATGTACTTTTTTGAAAATGAGCCAAAAGTTTTCTACATTTTTGAAATCTTCCCTATTTTATATATATAACATTCACCTCCACTGCTGGCATCTAGACCACCTCAGAGGTGGGAACATGTATGATGCACGGTCCAGATGGGCAGTGTGCTTGTGAATATGCTCCCTACCTCCTCTCCCATGGCCATGGAAGAGAGAGAGAGAGAGAGAGAGAGAGAGAGAGAGAGAGAGAGAGGGAGCATTTAAATAGGATGTTAACTTTGTCCATTTTTTTTACTAGCTACCAGGAGCACAGCGAGAGAATTTAAATAAGATGTTAACTTTGTCCATCATTTTTGTTTACTAGCTACCAGCAGCACAGCTTGAAAATGCTTTACACAGAAGTCTTGCATTGAAGGCTCCCTTGATTGCGCATGCTAGCCAACCTAATATTCGATCAGCTCTGCCCAGGTTCTTTCAACACTTTGTTTTCTTGCCCTATTTCAAAATAGCTCATTGGCTGTTACTGATGCATTATTGAGATGGCATATTAGGTCAACTCTAGTGGTGCTGGGTCTTGCACAAGAATCATCTCAAACTGGCGGTCAGGCACAGGCAACTCCGACAGCAGAGTCAGGCAACCCTGGTCCCGATGCAGCTACAGAAGTTGTTCAAGAGTCTTCAGTTGCCAGCTGAAACTATGTTTTTCTTGGGGATTGTAATGATGAGTTGTCAGGATGCAGATGATGAGAAAAACTCCATTCCAGCTGCTGCAATGGTAGTTATTCAAGAATTGGTTGTTAGTCGGCTGAAACCAGGTTTCGACAGATGGAGGTTAAGATGACACAGTATGCGCATATGGTGGTCTCTAGTTGTCATCATTACCCTAGCTTGGATAAAGAGATTTGCATACTGGAGAGGCACAAGTGTGGCACCAACCCAAAGTGCTAGTACACTTCATAAGAGTGATGCGATAGGGACTATGGAGGACTGCATGAAATCATGCATTGTTGTAATTGAGCTCACCAATCACAAAGCTGCAGAAAATTGTAATCTGTGTACTTACATGGAGAGGTTCCTGTGTCCCTCTTTTTTGGACTTACCAATTTAGAAAATCTGTATAGTATCATCCGGCTGGTTTAATGTATTTGTCAACAGTCCTCATATATTTGAGTTTGGAATTCCTTCTGTTTACATTTTTATTACTTTATGATTGAGGTGTGACTGTCGGTGAATAACAAGTTCATTCTGAGTTAAGTCTTTTGCATTGGATGGTCATCAGTTCTGAGGATTTTGTTGTCCCATTTTATACCTGGTTCCCATTTTATCAGTGAAACCATCTTGATTTTTAAGCTTGGGAACTTCTTGCAGGCTCTCTGTGAGCGGGTAGCTTGGATTTTGGACACCGCCACATTGCAATATTCGTGCAGAGGTACAATTCCAGAATAGGAAGTGGTAAACATCTTTAGTTAAAATCGAGTGAGCCACAGAGAGAGAGAATTGCTGAAAGAAAAAGATTTTTAAGGCACAGTCCCATTTTTGTTGGACAGATCCCAACAAACTCCGACTCTTTTGTTGGTAGTTGGTTCACCCCTCCACTGAAGGATGGGTTCTTGATGAAGTCCCGAATCATTGGAGAATTGAACTCACGAACATGCATACACCCATGTCCCTTACCAGCCTAGCTGCAGCTTGGGTACATGAGAGTCGCAGAAACCTGCCACTGATACTTGCACAGCCTCAAGCTTAACCAAACTAGAAATGTGCTGTTTAACTGCCAAGTGCAGTTGGGGTGCAGACAAGGTAGCTAGGTTGGAACTATGGTTGGGGCAGGATTATGAGGATAGATTGGGAGTTAAAAAGGCTTGGGCTCAATAAGAATGACTAATTAAGATATGCTTCTCCATCATTTCCATTAGCTTGACTAAAATACATCGCTGGAATTACTCAACAGTACAAACCTCACTCACTAAATAAACCAAAATGTTACAGATAAACAGCTCCTAAATAGCTTAATTTTACGGTTTAATGGTAGAACTCTTCAAGCCTACCCCAGATTCATGATGGGGCTCAGGTGATAATGAAGAAACTGCCCCTTCCAAGTATTCATGATCTACTGGTTACCACAGATATTCCATAATAAAATAGCATTAGCAATTACAAATATGATAATACGGTTTGAATCCTTGGTTTTGCTTACGGATGCAACAACCATGAGGATATTCCAATTCTCTTTCATTTGCTAAATGTATGCGATTTACTCACGAGTTAACAAACAATATAATAAACAGATCCTTCCAAACAGAGGTGATCAATCGTCTGGTTGGGTTGCCTTAAATCGTCCATAAAAGTGAACACAGTATAAACAATTACAAACCAGAAATTAGGACATGAATTATTCTACATGGATACAGATGCAACAACTGTCAGGCTGTTCAGGATTCCCTGAATTGAACCAGGATACAGGAACATGATAATATACAAGCAGCCGCAGTGAATGTACATTAATGTCTGTTGCAATGATGTCTAACTGCAAGTGCGAATTCCACACCTCAAAATCTTACACTGTGGAATCTGCAGCAGGAATCCCATGTTTCTGAAACCACTCAGGCATGCGGAATCTTTCGTAGAGTACAGGCCTTACATCTTTCTGTAGAGAGAGATGCTTAAGAAGTGGAAGGAGAACCTCTATAAGCTGAACATTACCAGAAGATAAAGCAGACAAAACAAACAAATTTACTCAGTCATGTTTCACCACCAGATATCACGTTTCTTTCAGAAAATAAGTAATTACTAAAACTCCTTTACCTGCTCATCATGGGGCTGTCCTGCTGAAAATGGTATGCATGGTATTCCATTCATTGGTTGCAGCAAGAAACTGAATGGATTGTTGTCAACAATGACAGTTCGGTTCAGATCTTTCGACAGGCAAGAAAGATCCTTGACATGTTCCCGGTATTTACTGCTTAAATAAATTGTAATGATAACATCAAATCAGAAAAAATCACAAGTGAAAACTTGATTAAGCATCATCACTAGGAAGAATGATAAGAAGAACTACTATTGCAACACAAATATATAGGGTCACATTCCGCTAAGAGGTACATGCCTCTCATGGATTGTGTGGGGAAAAACTCTACCCCTCGCTGGACCCACTTGGATGAATGAATGCCAATCAAGGGAGGATAGTGTAATAGAGAAGTCACATTGTGGCCATGATTTTGGAGAAAAATCATCTAAATTAGATCATCACAACAATTTGATTTAGTAGCCTTAAAGTTTAATGGTTGTTTTAAGTATTTTTTTTATGAAATTTAATTTAATGGCGATTATAATTCAGATTAGTGTCAAATTCACGTGAGGGCCAATTCATGTGACTATGACTATGAGGGGGGTCGGATTTACCATGGGCCGTTGTCACCTGTGGTGGTAAAATAGTTACCTTTCATGTCCTTAACTGAATGTAATCCTCCCTATACACACATGGATATGCACAAACACACACACACACACACACACACACACACACACACACACACACACACATGGATATGCACAAACACACACACACGCACATACTAAGGCACTAACGACCAATGGTGAAAACAATTAGAGTGGCTTAATACAACAGTAAATATATCTGGAATATGTGTCAAAGTGGTGTGGCTGCCAATTCATTTCAGCGGAAGTGGAAGGGGTAGTGAGTGAAGGGGGATGGATTGATCATCGCACAATTGCAAGGTGCTCGTCATTTCAACTACGAGGTTGCCAATCACAGAGAGAGAGAGAGAGAGAGAGAGAGAGAGAGAGAGAGAGAGAGAGAGAGAGAGAGAGAAGGGGTAGTGAGTGAAGGGGAATGGATTGATCATAGCACAATTGCAAGGTGCTCGTCATCGCAACTATGAGGTTGCTGATTCAACTCATGTTGCCAATCACAGAACACAATTGCAAGGTGCTCGTCGTCGTAACTACGAGGTTGCTAATTCAACTCATGTTGCCAATCACAGAGAGAGAGAGAGAGAGAGAGAGAGAGAGAGAGAGAGAGAGAGAGAGAGAGAGAGAGAGGAGAATGGTTTTAAAAAGTTTATTGATGCAATCCTAGGGTTAGGATGCAAGTGCCGGAGCACAATTAGGTTTATTGATGCAATCCTAGGGTTAGGTTGCTGATTCAACTCATGTTGCCAATCACAGAACACAATTGCAAGGTGCTCGTCGTCGTAACTACGAGGTTGCTAATTCAACTCATGTTGCCAATCACAGAGAGAGAGAGAGAGAGAGGAGAATGGTTTTAAAAAGTTTATTGATGCAATCCTAGGGTTAGGATGCAAGTGCCGGAGCACAATTAGGGTTCCAATGGAACAATCATATGAAGAAGATACTCTCCAATGATAAACCCACAAAGGGAAATTCTATTAACTCAAAATCTCTGAGATCATTGATCTCCACAAATCAATGCTATATTTATAATAAAAGAAACTTCAGCCCTAAGAAACAATCCTAGTCAAACTAGGAAACAAAAATAAGAATCCTATTCAAATTAGAAACTAATCCAAAATACAGTCTTTGATAAAACTAAAACTAATAAAATTAGGATTTGATGGGTCCCACATGTGGCCCACAATATATCTCACGTCAGGTATTGGTGCTGCTGCATCATTTCTGTAAGTGTATATAATTGTGGTTACTAGGCAAACTGGTGTAGTATAAAGCCATTGGTTGGTTGGTTGGTTGGTGTGTGTGGGGGGGGGGGGGGGGGTGTTTGGGTTTACTGTACTGGGACTGGCTTAGATATCTCATAGGTGAGAGAGAGAGTAGGTGACGGTAAAAAGGAGTAGAGGCGATGGAAAAAAGGATGACTATAATAGGGGCGTTTCTTTTGAGAAAAAAACGATAACCAATCAAAAAGGATACCCATGGACACAATTTAACTTCAGTTAAGGAGTCTGGCTCCACATCTTCCGGTTGGCACCAAGAGCATCTCCCCAACCACCATATGTCTCTAAAGATCTGACACTGCTACCACCCCCATGTCCCTACCAAAAACAAGTCTTACTTCTGAAGAAACATCCTACGCTTCGGATTGGCAGTCTATTTATGTATGGTAATTTCCATAAACAAGCTGTATATTAATGAGTTCCCAAGAAAAAAAAAAGCGTGACCTTAGCATTGGTGGCTTTGTATAATCAATTGCACTTTCCTATAATCGAATATCAAAAAGTCTCAAATAAAAGCAAACTGTACATACTAATCAATACCTAAACAGGCATACTTGAACAATGGTGACTCTGTACCAAGCACCAATAATCCAAGCTCTTAAACAGAACAATTGTAGAAGCTTTTGAGTATAAGTAAAACTTACGTGCTAATTGTGGCAGGCCGATAAAGACGACAACTGAATCTGTTTTCGAGGTCTATTCTGTCAACAAGTGGCCTGGCGTAACCTGTAAAACATTAAAAAATGAAAAGCTGATAACCTCCAAAAAAAAAAAAAAACCCTGAAGAAATGGAAGAAAATGTTTGATCATTTGTCAGATTAAAAAAAAATAGCGAGCAAATCGGTACACAACAACACCTTCGAGGCCAGCAGTGAAGAGCACAAGGTCTGCAAATTTGCTAATCTGTTGCAAGAACTCTTGCAAACCAGGACGTTCAAAGACTGTAACGTGATTCACCTTTTGTTTCCCTTCACCTTCCTTCAATATAGACAATTTATTTCCAATCACCTTTCTTTTAGGATAGGATTATTAAACCAAAACAATAGAATAAGAGCAATGCATATACAGACCCTGTCCACAGAGACACATTCAAGTTCAAACCACTTCAACCCAGCTTCTGCAGCCTGGTTACGAACAATAGCAGGCAAGCTAGACGTCTCATACGCACACACTAGAGTTTCATCCAAATCAAGCACCACCTGCATATTTACCATGAAGTAGCATTTTCAGAATTAGTATGTTAGGAGCCATTGACATAAGGAAATCGCATTGGGCAATTCATCATTCATATGATTCAGCTGTAATTGTTGAAACTTTGATACCAATAAAAAAAACTGTTGAAACATTGACAGGTATTCAGCATCATCATGATAGCCTCATTCCATCTACTTGGGGTTGGGTTTTCTACTTTCCATTCAACCCTCAATGAAGCTTTTTTTTTTTTTTACTCCACAATTCCTATTTTTTATTGGTAACATGACCCACAACCTTGTGGTTGCGCCAGTAAGCAGCTTCTTGTTGTGCTACAGCCTATGGGCTCTTGTCAACTCCACAGTCTAGCATTAACAAATGTAAACATTCAATCCTCTTTAAAGACATTCCTTTCAAAACCCAGCAGCATTTTTTTTTCTTCTTCTTTTGATAGGTAATATGACGAACTTTCAGCCTCGTGGTTATGACAAGAAGCACCTTCCAACTATGCTACGGGCTTTATCAACTCCACAGTCTGGCATTCACATGTATAAACATTAAACTGTAATTTCTATGCTCAGTGCTCTTGTCAACTCCAAGGGCTGGCATTGACAACTGTAAACATTAAACAATAATTTCTTTGATCAGTTAAATACGAAATGCTATGGTAATAGAGGTGATTCTATTCGAAAGAGGGTGTTGCGCAGTACATTACCTATACCCATGGCCCATCCAGCATTTTAAAATGCTAAGAGGATTGGAATTCTGAGAATTCTAACGGCCATTTGTGACCTTTTCAGGTGGGTTGAAATTCAGAATTCCAACTATGAAACGTAGAATTTTGAAATATTAAGAGGACATCCATCCTATCAATGTTAGAAATTCTCAACATGAGAAATTCTTATCAGAAATATGAAACAAGTTCGTAGACTATTTTTTGTTGAGAAGGAAGGATAAGGAATTGATAAATCAACTTTTGCCTCATTGTCATGTCTGACAAGAGGTTTGGTCAAACTATCAAGCAAAATTGGAGATTGCGTGGCCTTTTCCAAATTCTTGGAAAGAGGCAACTTTTTGTTGAGAAAGGAAAGCATGGATTATGTGGATTTTAGCACTCTTTATTATCTTGTGATAACTTATAGGAGAAAGCAATGCTGGATATTCTTGGGAAAGGAAAGGTTGGTGTCAGATTTATGTGAAATCAGAAAGATGCGAATTTGAAAATGGTAAAAAAAACGGAATGCGCTTGCCAATACTTCATAAGTGATTCATTACAAAATTGAAGCATGTATTAAAGGAGATGGCAAAAAGTATTTCTAAAAATAGAGAACATAATGTCCAGATACCCTCTCCGAGCACATTCATAGAGTTTAACATGAACGGAGCAGCTAGAGGTAAGTCGGAGCCAGTAATGAAGATGATAAGTTCATTCTCTCATGTTATGTTGGAGTTAAAGACTCTACTGAGGCATGATGATTTGAGAGACGGATTTTAAGGATTCTATTTCAGGCCATTTGATTGTGGAAAAGCAACTCAGATAACGCTATTACTTGGATGGGCAATGGGCGTTAACAGTCTGTGGACATAAGTTTCATCATTAAAGAACGCATTTGACATATAACCCAAAACAATTTAGGTTCTCACCATGTATTTCAGCTAATTATTCTGAAGTCCACATGAATTATTTCAGTACAGAATTAATCTTGACACAAACAAGCCCCTTTCAGTACAGTACCCAAATCCAACCCAAGTATCCCACCTATTCTCAACTCAGAGAACCAAACTCAACTTAAAACAAGTCCAAACCAAAGCATGCTGCATGTTTATTGTCTCTCAAACACAAGTATCTATAAGCACCAACTCTAATTGTAAAATCAATACACAAAACCCCAATACTGAATAAACGCACCCCAAAAAAAAAAAAAAATCCCTGTAGAATGTCAACGATCCCAAATTCAACACAAACAAATCCAATCCATCACAAATCTAAGCAAGATCTGCAAACCCAACAATCATAAAAAGCAAGCAAACACAAAAAAAATAAAAAGAAAAGAAAAGGAGACCATACAGTAAGCTTATCGACGGCATCGCCGCTGTCATCATCGGCTGCTGAAACGTGATCGGGGAGGGGCTCTGTGAGAGGAAGCTGGACGGGCAGTGGCTTGAAGGAAGCAGAAGACGAAGGCGAAGAAGAAGAAGGAGAAGAAGAAGAACTAGAAGATAGAAAGGAAAACTGACGGAAGCCGACGAAAGAGAAGAGCTGAGAAAAGGAAGGCGTTCCCCTCAGGATCTGGACGATGATTTGGTAGAAGAAAGCCAGCCAGTTGAGCAGACTCCGCCACGCTTGCAGAGGCTTCGGCGAGTATACTTGGGCTTGCCCCAGCTCGGCCATGTCCGATGGCCGAGCCCACCACACAGACAGATATATATAGATATCTATGTGAAGAGCGAGAAAGAGAAGAAGGAGTCAGTGAGGAATTTTAACAAACAGGTGGTGGGCGGTCTGCAAGGATATGCATTTGTGGTATTGCAGCTGTTGATGTTGGACCATGGAATGGTGAGGTTGGATAGAGAGCGAGATGAGTATGCGGTCTTCGCATCGACGAGTCGTCTTCGTTTGTTTGTGTTGTGTTTTTGCCTTTTTTTTCACGACCGAGAGAGAGAAAGAGAGAAAGAGAGAGAGAGAGAGGCCGAAAGGAAGAAAGAGAGAGAGAGAGAGAGAAAGAGCAGACATAAATGAGAATAAAGGGAACGGAACGGCATACGAATTGGAGACGTGCGTGTGAGGGCTGGGAGTGGGACCCACTCCTGGGACCCTTTTTTAACTTTTTTAAGGGAAGATTCCAAATAAGCCCTTGAGTTTTTTCTGTTTTCTAAAAGTTTTCAATTGATGCCGTCGAGATTAAAAGTTAACTTTTAGCGATTTATATCTTTTTTTTTATATCCAAATTATCCTTTATTAAAAGTTATATTATATTTTCAACAACCACAATATGTCACTGATAATTCGTTCTAAGGTTGCTTGTTGTTGTTGATCATTGTGAAACCTTCAATAAAAAGACAAGAGAAAGTGAAAAAAGTAATGGAGAGTTTTATTTCGGTGAATGGTATTTTGGGCATTTTAAGAAGATAATGAAAAAATACTTTTTTTTTTGTTTATTGGTTGTCCTTAATTGAAGATTTATTGGAAAATTTATTTTGTAATTTTTGAAGTTTTGAAATTTGTGTACTTTTTTGAAATAAGGTATAAAATTAAAGTCCTTAATTAAATTTTTTTTAGAAAAATCTGACGGGTTTGAGTGTGTGGGTGGCGAATTGCTGTGCGTCAGGCGTCATAGAGGAGGAGAACCTAGATGCCATTAGACATTGGACTGACTGACTGACTGAGGCTGCTATTATTGATCGAGAGGATAGGACAGGTGTGTCTCATGGAGCCAGTAGAAGGGCTGCAAGACTTTCACATGCCTGATTTAGAAAATTTGTTCTTGGAGATTGCTATGTTCCATGTGACTTCCAATTAAAGATTTGAAGCCAAATTTTCACATGCCTGATTCGTCCTAATGGGGTTTCCTGTTCGTCGGTATCCACTAAAATGATATAAACTTATCAATGGGTCATTCTTATTTGTAAAGGTCAGAGTAAGATCACTAACTCAAAAGCACCTAACGGCTGGCACTGTGTATTTCCATGGAAAATCGGTTTCATAGAAACTTCTGAAAAAATAAAAAAAAAAAGTTATTTTTGATATCCATAGAATTTTTTTTTTTTTAAATTACAAAGCGCTTGGCCCATTTTTTACACTTTCGTATAAGGAAAAATGATAGCACCCAATGTGAATTTTACTGTGGCGTTAAAAATCATTTTTGCAATCCTCAAATTTTCCAAAGAAAGCCGGCAACACAAAACCCTCAAAGATTTTGAACGCGTCAAATTCCTAGAGGAGAAAATCTCCCATGCTTTTGATTGAATGATTAGTGACAGAACAAATGTACTTTTGCTTTCTATAGATAACAAAAAATAAAATAAAATGCAATATATTATATATGTCATGATCAGACAAAGTTGTTTGTTTGCATCGCAGTATTCCGCATACATCCATTTTCCAGTAAGAATGGGAGAGAATACTTTTTTTTAATATATAAAAAGAAATGTCTCAACTATCATTAACTATGCGAGATTAGTGCCGGCAAGTTTCCGGTCTTCATTATTTAAATAATAATTTTTTAGTCTTAGCTCAGTTGGTAAAAGACACGAACATATATTAAGATTGCATAAGTTTAAGTCCCCACTGTAGCAATAATAGTGGTAATAATAGTAGTAGTTATATTAATAATATAATGCATATACAAAGAAATTATCATGTGCACACCTTATGCATGGTTCCCATCTGATGGTCCATCTGATTTGACCACTCTGGGATGCCCCTAAATTACAATAGTCCAAATGGATTGGATTGTGGAATTGAGTAATTTTATTTTAATATAAAGTCGTTGAATTTGTAGGTTGGTTGATTAAGGACTTAGGATGATCAAATGGGTTCCAACTTTGGCATGGATCTAGAAACCATCCAAATCTTTGGTTCCCCACCCCAATCCCATTCATGATGCAGCCAGATTAAATAATGATTTCAGATGGTCACCATTACCATTACCATTACCATCATATGAATATAATGTTTGAACATGAAATCATACTTTTTATATTTTGTTTGGGCATACAACATCCTAAGAAGAACCCTTGATTTTTCATAAAACAATTTACTAGAAAAAGTTGTGAAACAAAACGAATACCAATTTGAGCCATCATTTCAATTGCCATAGAACATGTTATATTGAGCAACGACTGAAGTTCTTTTTATGGAGGGAGCTTTTGTCCTTTTTAACCTTTACCTTGTCAATAAAAGGAGATGGAAGATCAATGACACCCTTTTTGACCTTTACACTTTTGGCTTTGAGAATGCTGAAATAAATAGTTGCAATTGTCCAATCAGTTTGTCTTTTGGTTCATGCTGATGGGCTTAGTCGGCTGTGCTTCCAAATGCATAGAAATTTGAATACACTTTTTTTCTTTTGCCAAAAATTCTTAAACTCTTCCACATGTAGGTTATTCACTTTTTTCCTTTATAAGGTGCCTTGGTCAATGGGCTCTCCTATTTGATGTTTGTAGCTCCTTCTTAGGTTATACATGGGCTGGGCTGGTACAGCCATGGGTGGAGCCCAACTTGCAACCAAGAGCATAAGTTATGACCCAATATCTAAATGTAAAGGTCATTACCTAATGCGGGTCCCACTGAAGCAAGGTCATGGGAGAGGTCCAGACCGGAGAAATACATAACCTTCGGTAATTTTTGCCCAAAATAGTTGCTCAGTTTTTTATCTTTTTTACCATTGCACCAAAATAATGACCCTTAACCCATATTTTAATGTATTGGACTTTAATTGTATAGGCTAAAAAGGCACCAGTTAGTTTCAGCCCAGCCCCTGTGCAACCCCAGCCTCCAATAGGGTATGATTATTGAAGCCACTTGTCTCATTCCCTATAATTAAAGAGCATGTCTCATGTCTGGCTTCCAAAAGCCAAGATTAAAGTAATCTAATGTGGCTCTTTCCTGTAAGAATTAAGATAAGCTCAAACAGGGAGGCATCTAATTTGAATTTGGGGTCACATCTAGTGTGACAGCCGTTATGTCCAAATGCAATGAAACTCCCAAGACGATGATGTGACAACCATTATATCCTATCAAATGGATTTATGCCTAGGCTGGTAGGGTTAACATTAACATCAAGTTAGGTTGGGGGGGGGGGGGGGGGGGGGGGGGGGGGTGGGGGGGGGTTCTCCAAGGTGTGGAAGTGATGCCAAACAAAATCTTCTTTGATTATTCATTTCTGAAGTGTATGAGAGGAAATAGATAGAAACAAAAAAAAATTTGCCTAAGAAGCTTTGTCCAAAATGTGTGATGTAGCCCTGACATTAAAAGCAATTAGAAAATATAAATAAAAAATACAAGGAAACATAACCACAGACAAAACAAAACAGAAATCCATGATTATAAAATACAGAATGATTGAGAGGTTAAAGAATACACCTGTGATTTTATTATACATTTCACAGTCCATTTTTAAATTGATTTAAGATGTTTTCTATGTGTTTTGTATAATTAGTGTCATCTCAAGGAAACATAACCACAGACAAAACAAAACAGAAATCCATGATTATAAAATACAGAATGATTGAGAGGTTAAAGAATACACCTGTGATTTTATTATACATTTCACAGTCCATTTTTAAATTGATTTAAGATGTTTTCTATGTGTTTTGTATAATTAGTGTCATCTTTGTCATCGTCATCAAAGCCTTGTACTACCTATTTGGGGTTGGCTTCATTCAGATAGTGTCTAAAACATAATTTCCCAAATCACTGTTTTATATTCCACAGACATATAACATACTTCACAATCATCATTTTCTGCTTCAGTTTCTCTTTTCACTAGTTGAATCTATTTCCACCTTGGTTGCTAGAGTAGAAACAAAAGAAAGCTTTGCACCAAGAGAGTAGAAAATCAACATCAGAACCCTCATCCGAGGATCTATCAATAAATTGTATTACAGTAGGTATCTCCAATACAACTGCATCTCCATTTAAGAGAAAATGGAATTACCTATAGCTATTTTACTTCCAATATTCCATGTCAATTGGGTTGTCACCATAGTTTTGTTACCCTTAACTATATTTCTTGCATCTGTTTCACCCTACAAAATGTGGCAAATGAGATGCTTTCACATCTGTTACCCTAGTCTGGCAACTATGGTGCAAACAAACAACTTGGATTTCAATGTCCAAGAACTAGTCCAAATTTCATCATCTCATCTTACCTCTAGCCAGGGGCCAAAACCTGCTAAAAAATGAGATCCATTGAACTATAAATCTCAATAACTCTTTTTATGTGTAGTCAATGTCTCTCGAATTTGCTCTCTGCGATCTAGAATCCTGGTTCTGCTTTCTCTGTGATCGGGATCTCAAGAAGAGGAACAAACTTGATTCCTTTTTCTTATACTTCTAGCAATCAAGAAGTCAATATAAAACTACAAAATTTCAATGAAATGAGTAAACTATATAGAGGCTTCTTGATAGATCTTGTAGAGATGAAGGGGCCTGTCACTCCAAGTGGAACAACTCATTCTCTCCATTCATCTTCTCCAATATTGTTTTTTTCTCAGTACATAAACATTGCATAATAACTAAAAAAACTCAAGCCTAGGAGGAAACTTGAGTGCAACAAATACAAAAATATTCGCAATGTATTTCTTAATTTAGACAGGTGACAAAAATTTTACTTTTTCATTCACTAGGTAAAAGAACAGTTCCAAATTAAGTAAAAGAAAAAGGTAAAAAAAAAATAAAAATCTTAGGATGAGTCATCAAGTTCTGAGAGCTGGGAAATTGCACATTTTACCATTCCTTGTTTCAATATCCGTACATGTGGGGCAATGATTCATACTACTAAATATGATGAGATACTACTAAATATGTATTCTCCTGTATTAGAATTTAGAAGATCAATATCCTTTGATCAGTAACCTACAAATAAACATTAAAAATGAAAAAAAAAAAAAAAAAAAGCTGTCAAGTCTTTTTTTAAGGAAGAATGAGTATAAGATATCTCTGATGTACCGTCTCGTCTATTCTCGGGTCAAACTCAGCTAGTTTGAAGCCCATCAATTTAGCCCTTTGGGCCACATTAATCAGACAGTACATGTACAGAATTCATTGCACAGGAAACTTGCACATTACCTGAGGCACTAGACTCTATGATCTCCCACAACTCTCTTGGACCAGACCATCCAATATAATACCACATTATATATTTTCATTGTTACTTCTAAATGGGCTACTTTTAAGACAATATTCCTTTTCCACAATAACCATGGCAAAGGTAACATATGAATTGCTCAGGAATTCTATTCCAGTTTTTGAAGGTCCCCAGCATACCTTATTCTTCCACTAGCAAGTTATTTTGTTGCTTGCAAGTCAGGATTGGTCTAGGGAAAGAATGCCTATGGCTTGATCTGAAGGCAAACAGCGCTTTGTGTCTTCATAATGAATCAGCTCAGAATAACTGGCAGAATCATCAAAGCTGTGTTGATTCCAAATAAAAGGATTTGCCTAGCGACACAGATCCTTCGGTAGCTCATTTTCTAGTTGGCTTTCTTGAGAATTCACCATAGGACACTTACCAGCAAAAGAGCAGAACCCACATTTCCATCTTTCATCCTTGGAAACAAAACCAGCCTCTCGCTCTCCCATCCAGAACTTAAGACACTGCAAAGTTTGACTCTTGAACCAACTATCATCATAGTTGAATTGATATTCACCCAGCAATGAATTGTCTCCCTGATATTCATATCTGCACAACGGGCAAACACAAAATCTTGTAACCATCAAGAACCAAGAGTATTTGGAAGACTGAATATCTCCTTTAGGATGTCAGTTTTAGTCAATATAGTCATTACCTCAAGAGAAGCTGATCACTAGATGGAGGAAGCAAATGACACATATTCCTAAAATAAATCATGAATTCTCTGAAGGTCTGCACATACAAAAAGCGATAAGAGAGCAAACTCATAAAACACAAAACTATTTGAAAATGGGTTTTAGAGATGATATATGTTGATGAGCACACTGATCACTTCTAAGCAAACAATCTGAACACTCTTTTTATCTCATATCTAAGTGAACTTTTTTTTTTTTTTTTAATTTATTGTTTCTTCCTGCAAAAGTAGGTGAAAACTAACCATTTCTCAGCATGTTTGAATAGCTTTCTCACTGTCTCACATGTCTAAAGAGGATTTAGTGAAATGTTGCTTCAATTTAAACACATTACTGAATACTGATTTAGAATTGAAAAGAATCTAAAATAGATTTCAGAGAGGTAGAGTTACAATTGACCAATTTTTAGAAGGCATTCAAAATAACCCAAGTGTATCTCTCCACAAATTGATTGAATTGAAGGGAGAAATTAGTTACCACCACATTACAAGCAGAGGAAGAAATATGTTGTTTGACATCTTCAGAGAATATGTATTCAGGATTCAATTCAAAATGCGCAAAGAAGTCCTCTAACGGAAAGTTATCGGCAATCATATTATCCCATAAATATTTGTAGCACATTAACTGAAACCTGCCAAGGAAAAAAAAAAAACAGTGCCGTTCACAATCCATAAGTGATCCAATCAAAACAAACATTCAATGAAGCTTTTGAGAGAAAAAAAAGGAGCAAATACAATTTAATTAGGTTTGCAAAACAGAAACACAAAGATCAAGACCACTAATCCCATCCTCAAAATAAAAGACAAACTAAAAATAGTAAAAGAACTAGTAGAATGGGATCACTATTATTTTTAAAACAAACTAAAAGTGATTAAACTTCTGTTGGAAATCAAGAACAGTTTAGGACCCATCAATATTAACCTGCTGGTAATATGAAGACTTGGACAAAGCTTTGGACAAAGCTAACTTTAAGAATTAAAGAGTTACAGTTGCAATTTGTCTGTGATATTATTTAACACACTAGAAGCACATAGAAGGGCCCTTAACTAATATGGGACTCCTGACGCTTAGTAGTGCTGGAGCATCAAGGACTCCTTATTACAACTGTGAATTTAATTGATAAAAATTTCTCTGTGGCCTTTGCATGCAAGGAGGTATATCTTAAAATGAAAAAGAGGCTTTGTTATATTAATGGTAGGGCTACAAGCATGGTTATCGCTGACGAGGACATTTCTTTAGCTTTTTAGCCTTATCCCTTTGTTTTCTTTTTTTTTTATTTTGGTTTTTATACCATGTAGCAAGTATAATTCTCATATGCTTGACTTGCGGCTTCTATTAATATAGTTATCACTTAAAAGATATATATGAATGGCAGGGTCATTGAACCTTATATTGATGAATCAAGGTCATTGAACCTTATACTGATGGACGGTGGGCTGATGCAAAGTATTCATACACATCTTGAATCCATGCCAATGGAGCATTCAAGCATTGAAAATGGCAAGGAAACTTCATTCTTCACTCTAGGCTAAGAGAGTTTATCTCACCAAATGAAGATGCAAAGATAGAAAGATATTCATTGCATTCTTTGAAGAGCCTTTACAGGCTTTACATAGAGCAGCAAACCCAACAGTCTTGGCTCCTATTTAGAGATCACACCTTCTAATTAGGGTGGACAACAATCTTCACTCCTATTTAGAGATTGCACCAACTAATTATGGCTCCTATGGATTACTGACTAATATGCTTTACTAACCTTAAACATATTACAATCAAATGGCCTGTCTTATGACATAACTTCCTAAAATATGAGGTTTCAAAAGATTTAATGAGATGCAGCTCAAGTTTTGGAGAAAATTTGAGAATTCTTTGTTTATTGAGATTTGGGTGTCTGAATCAACTGGATCTAAGCTATTTACTGCTTGAGTCACATCCTGCCATGTCATATCAGCTATAATTTTATCCTGTGAATGAGGGGTACGCCCAGTGCTAATTTTGTTCAAAGCAGACCCAAAACTTGGAGTGGAGAGTACAGGCCAATGTATAATATCGACCTTGCTTTATTTTTGGGCTTGGGCTAGGCACATCACAAGGCATGGCGCATGACAAAGGAACAGTTCCTTGACTATTTACACATGATAATTTCTTTATTTTCCCTTCCCCTTGATTTGTTTGGAAGTTAAATTTTTTTTTTACCAATCTTAGTTCTTTCTTGGAAGTAGGTTGGATCAATTTATGACATGTATTTTAGCCAAAAAAAGAAAAAAAGAAAGGTTTGCAAGTTAAAGGATCATCGTAGATATTAAATAATTGAGAAAATTTTGAACTCAAGACTTCCAAAATGAGTAAATTTTAGTAAAAGGAACTTTAAAAATTTTAGTTGCAGTTGTAAAACTGCACTTCCACAGTGTCACAAGCTATGATGCCCAGATATGGCAAGGACACACCATAGACACAGCATGGACATGGAATTTTGCACATGGAAAGTGAAGTATTGGACACGATACAATAAGATACATTGCCCATTTTAAAGTATCCGTGCATCATAGGTCACAAGTAAACTCTTAGGAAAAAGAGTTTGAATACATAGAAGTGGATTCAAGAAAGAGGTGTGTACCTTGAATTTCTCTTCTGTGCTTCAGAAGGAAGTGTTGCTCGATAACGGGTTTTGATGTCAACCAATAAAAGGTTTTGATCAGCTTCTGTAACAGGCATTCTGATTTCATCAATCACTCCACTCATCCATACACCTTCTACACGGCCTACACTGAAAATTTAACAAGGTATAATATATAGGCAAGAATATAAGAGAGAGTCCGTGAAGCTTCAAGAAGCTGTATGTTGTGCCCGTCACCAAAAGTGAAAGCAGAGGTATTTCACCCATATGTTACCAACAGGAAAATATGAATACAGAACATTTGTGTTAAAGTATATAAATACAGAAATTTTCTCCAAAGAGCAGATCACATACTGTCCATATGTGGTCCACCTCTACAGAACCAGTTGGGTTGATCTTCAATAAATGATCATTCTAAGTGTCTAACCAACAGAGACACCCACCTGCTCACCACCCATCCCTTTTGCCACCAACTTCATTGAATTGGCAGCAGGCCCTATTTTGACTCTCAACTAACCTTTACTCACTATTGGACTGAATCTCCAAAGTATGTATGGTTGACAGACCATTAAAATTTGCAGCTGTTAAAGCAAAAGTTGGGATGATTAGATAAAGCTGGTTTTTTTGCCTAACTCCATGATGACATCCTTTCAATTCCCCCACCCCTACTTACAGGAATGGATCTAGGTGACCCACAAGAGCTGGACCCATATGAACAGTATGTAGTCTACTTGTAGGAGAATATCCCCCCCATATGGCGCACCCACAAACTATGAATGTATTGCAGGACTAAATGAGGTGTGAGAAAAGATTTCCTCTACAGCAGGCTATAAGAAACTACAGATGTATGTATTGGCACTCGAACCCCAACCTTGAGGTTGTGACTGTGCTGCAGCCTAGGGCTCTTGTCAAAAGCAGTTCTTCCACGTTCTAATTTAGGACATGAGTTTTATCCTCTCAAATTTGAGGAACTGATGGGAACTATGATCAAACCATAAAGAAATATTATATTATTAACTCCCCCCACATTTGGCAAAGTTATCATCCAAACATATAAAATCAATCATATTTTAACACAAAAACATGAAATTAGCAATTTGTTCTTAACAATTAGTCACCTTCACAATGAGTAATTGAGCATGCCTTGAATTGAAAGAATAAAATTTAGCAAACTCTGCACAGTTGTAGTGTATCACACCACATGCATCCTGGAAAATTATTAAATTTGCATAAGGCAAAGAAATTACATATGTGAAATAGCAAAACTTACATTGGTATTTCACGGGTTAATCCTTCAAAAAGTAATTGGTTTGTGCCGATAATGAAATTCGAAAATTTAACTGCCCAAGATTCTTCAACTGAATTGATAGGAAGTTCTATTCTTTTCACCACCTGCCTTACAATTTGGAGAATCATTAGAATCATATGCCACAGTCTAGAGATATGATTAAGATGGTAGCCTCTCTACTAGGAATAGGATAGATCTTTTTTTTTTTTGGCAAATGGTAACAATATTATAAACAACAAGCAAAATATAAGAGAGAGATATACTGAACCAAAAACAAGATGGCCACTCCATATCTCAACTTGTGGGCCTCACATCACTACGCATCATTTTAGTGCAAAGATGATTCAAAAAACTTCGAAGGCTAAAGACTTATTTTTATGTGAATTGAGTTCACCAACATCTAGTTAAAAAAAGGTATGATTCTCGTCTCTGAAGGGTCCACAAGGGGAAAGCATGCGCAGCAGTGTACCCCATGCCAACTAAGAAATCTTTCTATACATGTTTACATTTAGATACAATACTGAAAGACAACAAAAAATAAAATAAAATAAAATATATAATAATGCATCTATCATAGTCCTAGACACTAAAAGTAGTGTCATCGTCCCCCAACCTCATCATCACTGTGAAACCTTTTCCCATCTAACATAAAAAGGTAGATGTATATGGTAACAGAGAAATCCAATGAGTATAATCATATACTAGAGAATGTTAAGCATCAACAATGGTTGATAGAGATAAGGACAAGTCTACATGACAAGACAAACCCATGATCTCAAAAAGCAACCAGAGAAGGAATAAAAACAACTCAAAGTACAAACACATAATAGCAATGACGACACTGTAAATTTGATCAGAAAATCAAAAAAGAAAAAAAAAATCCCTTAACTTAATATTTTTAACCCTTTTCTACCTCATAAGACTCCCACTTTGAACCATTAAGCAAAAGGAACTTCAATTGCCTGCCTCAAGGTTCTATTAGGAAAGAAAAACTAATAAGGCTCCTCAATTCCCTGGTTTTTTTATTTATTGAAGAGATAAACATATATAAAGGTAAAGATAAACATATCACAGTTGCAGATGTATTCCTTAAAAAATAGGAACCTTCAAAAATAAGCTTAGAGTTGATGACAGAAGTTCCTATTATGCAGGAGGAAATTTGTAACATAATGGCCTTGACACCCAAATACTTCTAAATGCTTGCCAACTCAGTATCAGCTTGAAACAATGCCAATGTTGGCACTGCATACCAGACTACTAACACATATGCTGCAAGAAATGTTTCAGCATATCCTAAGAGAGTGATTTCATTATATATTAAAGTTCAAGTAATCTTCTTAATTTCTCAACACAAAAATAAAAATGGTCAGAAGGAATGTAAACAGTCATACTTCCACTAAATTCAGGGATGTCTATGGAACAATATTATTTGTCAGATGGGGTCAAAAGTAGGCCCTATTATGAAAAAGAAATTTTTTGTGTGTATCCATATCATTCTTCTTCTCTACATTGTATTCTCTCTCTCTCTCTCTCTCTCTCTCTCTCTCTCTCTCTCTCCTGCCTTCTTTTTTCTTTTCCTTTTTTTATTTTTATTTTTTACTTTAAAGTTTAAACCAACAATAACAAGGATTTGGAATACTGTTTTGCACCAAGTTGTATCAATGCATAAGGTTATTCTTCTTCTCTAAATTGTTTACCCGCTGTTGTTTTTTTCTACTTCATTTTTTTTTCTGCTTTCCATTCTTTTAGTTTTAAACCAACAATACATGATGATTTGGAATACCACTTTGCATCAAGTCTTATCAAAGCAACTTAGTGTGGCCTTTGAAGATTGTTGTCGCACTCCAAATTTGATGCTTAGTCAAGTCTTAAAATACTCCTGGAATAACAGAGGAGTCAATGAACAGGACTGACTGTATTTCCATTGATATTTATTTATTAGGGACGAAGCAATTCCAGTCACAAGGATAACAGAGAGATTTCGACCGAGGAAGAGAAAATGATCAAACTTTATGTCAAGTGCTAAGCTCACCTCTTCTTCGAGTTCTGCATGGCGATCACTGCCTGCTTTCATAGCATGAGTCCTTTTTGGTTTTCCATGGAGGAGAATAAATTCCATTTGCTTTTCACACCATTCCTAAAGTGAGTAAACCATGACAAGAAAACAGAGATTAAAAATAATTCCAAAAAGACAGGTTGCACCATCACACACAATTTTCTTTATCTACAAGGGTGCAAATAGTTAAAAACATCAATAAAAAAAAAAACAAAAAATATGCACAAGTAAGAATACACACACATGTAAATATCATCATCATCATCAAAGCCTTGTCCCAAGTATGTTGGGGTTGGCTACATGAATCTTTTTTCTCCATTCTCATATATCCTATATCCTGACCAAAATCCTCAAATAAGTTACACTTCTTCGTATCTAATTTTACTATCTATATCAACGTCCTCTTTAGCTTACGCCTTCCCCTTGGTGGGCTGTCAACCTGCATAGCTAAGCTTTTCCTCACAAGGGCCCCTACCCCTAAATGCTCATTTCTTATTTTATCCTTTTTAGTTTTAGCACACATCCACGTCAACATTCTCATCTCTCCTACATCCATTTTGTGCATCTTGATCGACCAATATTCGGTCAAAAAAATTTCCCTTCAATCTTCTGGGCATTTGTCGGTCAAAAATCACTTCTTTCTTCCCTTTTTGGAGCCCCATAATTCAAAAATAAAATAAATTCAGAGAAAGTAACTGCTATAGAAATTCCAATGAATTCGCAATATGCGAAATATGCCTCAATCAAGGTTGTGCCACAGCAAGACCACATTTACATACACACAACAAAAAAGAAGCCAATTAACAAAGGCTGCTACTAGTCTGCTATTAGTTAGGGCTTACAAAAGCCCAGTGATACCATCCAATCTAAGAACAAGAAGAAGACAGTCGATGTATGACAATCAAAAGCAAATGGGAGATTTACAAAATCTCAGTCGATCAGCAAAAAAGGGGGGGACGGACAACTTACAGATCTAGTGATATCAGTGACAGAAAGGCCCCTTCTATTCCGGAATTTCAGATAGAGAGAAGTGAGCCCTTCTCCACTCTTCTTCTTCTTCTCCTTCATATGAGAATTATCACCCAAATCTTCAATTTCTTCGCTTGGCGTTCCTGCATTGGAACAGCAGGCCAATGTCCTCTTCAATGGGGAGGTGATGGTGAGTTTGAGGCTTCTGGAAACGGAAAGTAATGGAGATGATGAAGAAGGAATGCGAGCAGCTGCAGCTGCAGCAGCAGAGAGAGCAGCATCGATCCAAGCCATCTCGTCTTCGCTCACGATTTCCAGAGGAATGTGATTGTGATTTGGGTTTGATTCTGCCGCTTCCTCCTCCTCTTCATCCTCTTCCTCTTCCTCTTCCTCTTCTCCTTCCATAGTCCACGACTCCACGTACCGAAACAAAGCAGCCAAAGAATCGGGCAGAGTACCGTTATTAGAGAGTGGGGAGTCGTACGTGTGCGTGGCCCACCTCCCTGATCTTACTCGTCCGTTAACTGACCGGGCCCATCATGGGGTGCGGTGAAGATGCCATGGTCATGTATCAATAATCTAATGATTGGGCCACTGAAATTGATTTTAGTAATTAGACACAATAAATATAAAGTGGTAGGGGAATATCGATAAAAAGGTTGGATCTTTTTTTCCTTCTATTGGACTATTCCAATCCTTGGACTGAATTAATCCAGTCGAGCTCACTTCTTCTATTACTTTAATATATATAATATATAATATAATAATATAATATATATATAGTGACTCTTAAAAATAAGCAAGAACAGTTGGATTATCTCAAACCATCAAGTGGGCCGTGACCACCCAAACAATGACGTTCAATTGCGAATCTCTTTCTTTGTTTCGTTTCTTTATTTTTGTTCTTTCCTAGTTTGAATGCAATAGGATTCTTATTTTTAGGATTTTCAATTGCATTCAAACTAGAAAATTGCAATTTTCTAGTTCTTCTTCCTTAGTTGAGCAAGTCTCATTGGATCGAAGAAGATATCTACAGTGGATTTTGCGACCTCTGGTAAGTGGATCCTTATTTTATCCTTGATTGGTGTTTGATTTTTGTTGATCAAGGTACTGTGGGTTCACCATCTATTGGGGTTTTTGCTCGACTACGTCGAAGGGACTACTCACATATGGAAATATAATAATGAATCTAATGTATCTATGCAAACCCATGGGATTTGGTGACAAAAGGGAGATTTTGGGTGGTCCATTTGGTGATAAAGTGGGCCCAAATGCTATGCCTCGCATGGTCAGCTCCATTCAGTTGCCCAGTTCGCCATCGTGTATGTGAAGAGGAAGTCCAACTCTATTTCCTTGGATTCGCAAGTCATCAACTCTATTTCCTTGGCTACAAGGGCGGAACCAGGATTAGGGTTTGGAGAGCTATTGTGTAAAAAAAAAATTGGGGGTCATTGCTAAAATTGGGTTTAAAAAATTCTTTCTCTAAAGGTTTTTTTTTTTTTTTTTTCCTGGAATTTAAGGGGCCATGGCAGCGTCCATGTTGGAGATCTCTCGTTCCGAATGAACCCAGGTAACACTCACATGTCGAGCATTGATAGGACCATATCATACATGTCAAGTATTTAAACCTGAAGGAATTGGCCGAGTGGTCAGGATTACGATTCCTCTTCTTTAGGAGTCGAAGATTGAAGTGCTACCACTTTTGGGTCACATGGGTGTTTACCCAGTTTTCCTTTGATCTAGAGGGATTAGTTCAATCCAAAGAGTTGAAAATCCTCCTATAGGCAGCAGGAAAAAAAAAAAAAAAAAAAAAAAAAAAAAAAAGATCATGTCATACATGGTGGTGGGCTACCTCTCTTTTAGGTACTTAAATGATATGAACATGCTTGAGGTGCTAACTCCCCTAAAATCTCTCTCCCTATTCTCATCACGACTAAGAAGAAGACTCCTATTTGAACTCGTGTACTTTGCATTTTGCATTTTTTTTTTTTTTGTTGTTGTTGTCTCTCTCAATATTGCATTTGGATTTATGAGGAACTTTGAGTTTTTTTTCTTCTCTAAATTTTGCATTTACGTTTATGATTAAACGGAATATGTCGCGTTTGCATGCTGATTGCCAACTGCAGAGTTTTTTCTTCTTCTGAAATTTCTAAAAGTATCATCTCTTTCATTTTAAAGAAAGGTGAGGTTTTATTCGGATAGTACATGGGCCACATCTTCCACAACTGTTAATGAAGAAACTTTCATCCGTCTAAATTCCTCATGATATATCTAAACTAATGATCTCAGATTTTCAAAATGAACTCTATATTTGCACCAAGATTCATTTAAATACAAGCAAATTTATTTAAAGTAAAATTTTGCTAAACTATTAATTAACAGCAGTGTTCCAAATATACTTAAATATTTTAAAATGGGAGATGCTCTTATGAGAGATATCTCTAACTTTAATATGAGAGATTGGGTGATGACCCTCACATCTATATTCAATACCAGCAACTTAAATGTGAGTACCCCGCAAAAAAAAAAAAAAAAACTCTCATAGTGAGAGATATCTATCTCCCTTTTAAATACAGGCTATAAAAAGATGTAATATAATCAAAATAAAAGGAAATTTCTTATTTTGTAAAATAGAGTTCAATGTTAGTGTCTCTTCGGAAATGTTGGATTTTGGACAACACATTGCCATTTAAATTATATTATAGTTGTGAATTTAGAACTATTCTAGCCTTTTTTAATTAAGTATTTCAATATTTTGGTTTAAGGTTTTTTTTTTTACTCGGATATTGCTTTCATATGAGCTTGTCTGTTTTTTAATTTTTGGCCATGTTGGACACGTCATCACACTTTGCTCATGCAATATACCATGTCACATATGGTGGGCTTCTCCAATTTGAAGAGTCTCCAGTTTGATCCTCTCAAAACTATAGGTTCAAACACAACCTCGATCCCTTATTTGAAATTTGAATTCTTAATAAGATGACAGGTACTAAACGTTCATCTACATCCTTTTATCCAAGCCAGACAAAAAACCGAATTGAAAAATAAATAAATAAATATATATAATATTAGTAATATATTTACATGGGAATGAAAATCTATTTGAATCCATATACCAAAACTCATGACCAAGGAATTATCCAGCAATTTGTATTAGATAAAAAAAAACTGAATCTAACAATTTTCAAGGGGCCTCCTTTGATACTTGCAGCCTGGCCCACCTAAGGTTGATCTGACCCCTTGTTGTTTCCCTTTTTTTTTTTTTTTTTTTTAGGATTAGTTAGATCGATTTAGTTGCTGGTTTAAATTGATCTTTGTGATGTTCTATTCAGATTAATGTGTATTTTAGAAACATTCATTTTCCATTAAATAATTTTAGTGATTGGCAAATTTTTAAATTTCAGATGTTGATTTTTTGTCATAGAATATAGAGCTAATACAAGGGGAATAACATATAAATCTTTATTTGGCCACCTTTAAATGATAATTTATTCCCACTTCCTCAACTTTTCATAGCCTTTTGAGTTGAATTGGTGGGTCAGATCTCATATTTAACAAACTAATTTAGTCCTAAACTATGACTGATATTTTTGGGATAGGGTTTACATTTACAGTTCAACTATTAGTAAATAGGTTAGGTCAGAATACCAATCTCACCATTGGACTCACTGATCCAAACAAATTCAGATTTTCAAAGTCTAAAGGGGCCGAATCTAGACTCATGTGTACACTTATATATAATTGTTTAGAAAACATTACTTATATTTTTAAGTATTTTATTTTCTTTCGATTTCCTTGCCGTAATGTCTTGTTTCTTTTATTTTTAGTTTTTTTTTCAATTAATTTAAGCTTTTTTTAAAACCTTTTATATTCTTTTAAGGGAAAACTTCAAATTAGTCCTTAAGTTTTTGCCTTATTTAAATAAAAGGACACAAGTTTTAAAACTTTTCAAATTAGTCCCTAAGTTTTTCATGAAGTTTTTAATTAAGGACAGTCATCAATTTAAAGCTATTTTCCGGCAACTTTTTTCTTCAATTTTTTTGAACTACCCAAATTATCATTCAATGAAAGAAAATTCCCATTCACTTCCTCCATATTTTTTTCATTTTTTTCACTGACAGCTTTATAGTGATCGAGAAAAACTAGCATTTTCACAGAGATCGGCTAAATGTCTGTCAGAACCATGATATGACTTTAAATGAAGGTAGTTTAGGTAATTTTAAAATTTTGAGAGAAAATACCATAAAAAATACATTTATATGACCATATGGCCTTAATTGAAGTTTTATTGAAAAACTTAGGGACTAATTTGAAAAGTTTTGAAACTTGTGTCCTTTTTTGAAATAAGGTAAAAACCTAAGGCCTTATTTGAAAATTTCCCTTCTTTTAATCATCTCTTCTTTCTAAATTTCATGCATTTTGTTGTAATTATAACTTCCTTATTTTAGCATTTTGTCTGATTCTATTTAGTTGTTTCAGCATGACTTTGTTCAGTTCATGAGTCTTTATAGAAGTCTCCACTCTCAAACATCTCTCTATCTCATAGAACAAGAAAGAAGACACCATGCCATTTGACACAAACTCCGCATCACCTTGTTTTCCCTGCAAAGATAAGTCTTATCTGTGCCTGTTTGGGAATATCTTATGCATCCCAGCCATCTCATTCACCTGTGTCGTCTCTTTGAGCATCATCTATTACGTTTGTCAGTGTCTCTACACCATTGCCTTCATCTACTTCCTCCGCCTCTTTCATCTTACCATCAGCTGCTTCCCCCGCCTCTCTCGCCTACCCGCTGGTGCCGGTGACCCGACGGAACCCCTGCTGAAGGTGCCGGTGTCGACTTTCTCGGACGACATGAAAATGATAGGTGGCGAGGCGGGGTGCGTCATCTGTTTATATATCTGAATTTGTGATGGGAGAGGAGGTTACTGTCTTGCCTAAATGCAAACATGGCTTTCACGTCAAGTGCATGGAGAGATGGTCGTCGGCGTCGTCGCACACTTCTTGCCCCTCTTGCCGGACTATATACTGGAGGATGCCTCCGAAGAAGAGTCATTCCTTGTTGGAGAATAGGCAGCAGCTTGAGGTGTAATCCTGAAAGGAGGAAAGAAAAATCCATTCTTCATGTTTCAAGAGTGTTATGTTATTTGTCTCTTTGTATTTCTTCTTAACTTTTTTTAGGAGATTTGACATAATAGTTCGTCTTAAATTCTATTTCCCCAATTTCATTACTAAAAACCTATTAATGTCACTAAAGTCAATTGGTCCACAAATTTTTTTTTTTTTTTTTTTACTTTTCTACCCCCAATCTCATAGTATCATGGGAGTTTAAAAACCTATGATACCATAGGATCCAAGTCCACAAAAGAAGACAATGTACAGGCATCATGGATTCAGACGTGGACATTATTAGATTTTCATTCATGAAATTAGGGATGCAGGGTTTAATGGGGATTGATATGTCAAGTTTCGGTTTTTTTTTTATAATTGATGGATTTTAGTTGTGCATACAAGGTATGTTACAAAGCCTTTGACTAAATTCACTTTCGGTTTTAGAATAAATGTAGGGTTTTGACACCTCCTTAAACCTGGTTTAAGAATTCAAACTAATTAAAATAAGTCCTTATCTATTCAAATTAATTCAAACTAATTCTTATCCCCAAGATAAGGAGAAGTCATAATCATAATCATATATTCTCTAACACCTCACACATGTCCAGGGATATTGGTCTTTATTACTCTGCACAAGTAGGCCAACACATCAAATATAATAAATGGGTGTTTATTGTCAAAAAGAGTAGAATATTTATTCTGCTGAATGTTGTTCTCTTTGTCAAGAGAGTTTTTACTCACTGAATCAAAGAAGAAGAGGAGTTAATTTTCAGCGTGATGATGAAAGGTTTTTCTCTGTCTTCATTAGCATCAATGCATATGTCTTCTTGTTGGTTTGCTGAAGTATCCAATGAAGAAGAAGTCTCTTCATCTTCCCAAGGATCCAAAGTGTAGTGTTGCGGTTCTTCATTGGAAGGTTGATTCTCTTGAGCTATTCATGTCAATTTTCTTGGTATTTTGAACAATGGTCCAAGCATCTAGCTGTTACGATATACATTATCTACAATTCAATGCAACTGTGAGATGGGACAGTTTCCTCAGAGGTTAGGGAAGGTACAAAAATACACAAAATGAAGAAACTGTGGCCATCAATTTAGAGGCCCACAACTTTGATTTGAAGGGTGAGGATCATTCAGTCCAATGCTGCGTTCAAGTCCTTCACACTCTAAAATTCAGAATACTGAAATATGAGATTTTTGAAGGGAAATGATGGGGTGAGAACAGTTCTAACCAGCTATGTGAGAAGTCTGATCTGGACCGTCGTATCACGAGGCTGATATGACGGTCCTCGTGAATGATATATAGGGCTCCCAAATGGGAAAGCCCTCCAAAATCATCTGTCCCCGGCTTCTTTTCACTGTGACGAGAAAAGAGGGAAATCCCCTCTCCATCTTCCTCTTCTCCTTCCTTCTTCTACGAAACAAAAGGGAAACGCTATCAGGTCCGGTCCGAGGACACGATACCCCCTCTTCGGAGGCAGTCTTCTTCCCCACAAATCTGCTCTGCCGTGAGCCCTGATCCTTCCCACCACAAATCTGCTGACAATAGTCTCTTCTTCTCCCTCAGATCTGGTTCACCGCGAGCCCGGGTCCTCCTGACCTCTGATCTGCTTTGCCGCGAGATCGGATCCTCCACACCTCAGATCTACTCCGCCGCCGCTAGTGCGTATCCTCCCCATCTCAGATCTGCTCCGCTGTGAGCCCGGGTCCTCCCCACCTCAGATTTGCTCCGCTGCAAGTCCAGACCCAACCTCTCCGCAGAAGCCCGGACTACCACAGCCTCAGACTTGTTAGAAACATAAACCTCTAATCCTCTCCAACGATGACACTTCTGCTACTAGTACTACTATCCATATAGGAAGTAGCATTCAATCTATAAAAAAAGAATAAAAATTACGTTGTGTTTGCTTTGTTGTATGAAGTTACGAAAATACACCGAACTTGTGCTGTTCTAGTTCATTGTAGTGTTGAAGACTTGGATCTTTTTCAAGTTTGAAATATCAACAGATGATGGCTGATTATAAAGGCAAATCATCTGTTCATGTGCGGAGCTTGCATTTAGTAGTTGGGATTTCCAAGAGTGATGATTATTTGGACCAGGATCCATCCATGATGGATCATCCAAGGGTAGTGTAACACCCCGCCCCCTAATGGCTTATTAATTATAATTAATTGTTCGATTAGTTAGTAAGCTAGTTTAGAGTCTAAATAGTTGAGTTTAACGCTGAAGCTCGTGTGCGAAGTTTCACACGATTCGGAGTACGTTTGGATAGGATAGAGAGTCTTTTTGATAATTGGGTAGGGTTTCAGGGATTTCAAGAGATTATGAGTTTTGGTGAGTTAGGTGCATTGGGTAGGTCTTGTTATTTCATGAACTTTAGCCTTCGGTCGCGTTTCGATTCGACGCGTCGAAGAGGCCCAAAAATCATCAAATGGTTACTTAGGCCGACCCGGAACTTACCCAACAACCCAAAGCCTAAAGCCCAAGCCCAAAACCCATTTATTTAAGTATCCTACCAACCCACCCATTACTTATCTTCATTTCATTTATTCATATTCACTCAACTACAACCACCTCAATACAGTAGCCGACTCACATCTTCTTCTCTTCCTTTCCTTTCATTTCTTCTTCTCCGTCGACGAGCACCGGAGCTCCGGCGAAGCAAACCAATCCACCCATCTTCTTCCTCAAGCCTTCAAGAGTCCAACCATACCTTTTTCTCCCTGTTTCACCCACAACCCATTTATAGGTAAGCTCTCTAAGCTTGGAAACCTTGTATTCATCTTCTTCCTTGGTTAGAAATGGTTTAGGGAGACTCACCTTGACCCTTGGCATGCACTTGTAGGAGCTTGTTGGGTTTGGAGAGTTGTCTCAACCTTTGGAGCTTCTTAGAGTGATTTTCACTCAAGCTTTCTTCTTGATTTGAGTCCATCACATCTTTAAGGCAAGTGAATAGTTATATTATTGCTTGATATGTTTGTTTACCTTGATTTGGATGCTTAAATCATGTGTTAAATTATCTTGGCTCAATTGATACTTTAATAGATTGAAAACATGATAAAATGGGTTATAGATTGAATGGAATGGATTTAGAGATTAATGGCTTGATTAGTAGTTTTATAGATTGTAATTAAGTTGTTTTTCATCATACATATGCTGCTTATCAGGTTCCAGAAACAAGAAATGGGAAAAGTCCCATTTCAGCCCAGAACAGGGGCTCTGCCCAGATTTCGCAGGCCAGCCGGTCGACCGGGCCTTATGTAGATTTTTGCAAATTTTCCTTTATGAAGGGGTTTTTACCCTGTTTTAAGGTGGACTTTGGTGGACCTTTAGATACCCCTTTGAGGACTCATTTGACTTATTGTGAGGATGTCTTGAGCCGACATTCATCACTGTGGATTCGGTTGTATCGAGAGTCAACCTAATTCAATCTTGAATGGTACGGGACAACGGGATACTTTTCTTAAATCTATGCACGAAGATTGTTCATCCGAGTATCACGAACCCTAACCCCTTCGTTGACTGAATAGGTTGTGCGATGCTTCAGAGTTGACACTTTACTTAGGATTGGATTGTTTATTCGCTTTGATTCCAAATGGTACCCTCGGGTACTATCTTCTACATGTGATGAGCATGTTCTTTAGTTCGATTCGCTTTGCTTTATTAGAGGATCGCTTTGAGAACTTAGAGGTTGGACTTAGGGTCCCCTTTTATTGTTTCGTTCGTTTCGATATTCGTTTGAAGTGTTGAGGCTAGGGAGCTTTGATTGTCAAGCTTTAAGAGGAATACTATTAGTATTGGTTTGAGATTTGATTTGTTTTGGAATGAAGTAGTTCTCTATTGGTATTGAATCTTGTTCGCGCAAGAAGCCTAGCCCTTCACCAATGTTTTAGGATTCTTTGTGTCAGGCACCACTCAGCTGTTAACGTTCAACACAGTTGGGGCACCGACTGTGGGAGAACCTGATACCACCTCGAAGCAAGATAGAGCCAGAGCTCACGGAGCCCGAGCTACTTGAGCTACTTGGTCCTCAAAGCAAGACAGTGCCAGAGCTCTCGGAGCCGGAGTACTTGAGCTACGAGTTGTTTGGATATTGGATATTGGGTTTTATCCCAATTGATGATATAGATTAGCATATGTGGATCGCCTACTTTGATAGTTGTTTATGATTCGAATGCAACGCATTTCTTACGTTCAGAGTGCTATGCATATCTTATAATCATGTTTATCGTTCATTCTCTTTAGTACTGCATATCTATGTGATTTCTATACCTATTGCTTTGTCATCCGTTGTGTTGATGATGCTGCTCTTGGTGCATAGGTACCGAGCTCTACTACCCCGTTGAGGAGGAGGCGACGGAAGAAGTTCAGGCAGATCAGCCTGATGACTTCTTAGAGTATAGTACGGACGACATTGTATAGCCGTGACGACTCCGTACATGAGAGCTACACGATTATCCTCTTAGCTTCATCTTTTGGTTTCTTTATACTTTTGTTTAGGCCTAGTTTTAGTTTGGCCTTTTTACTTGTAATTAATATTTTGTAATAGTCTTAAACTTCAACTTCAACTTTGATACTCAGTATTTTGCTCGTAAACTATACATCTATAAGATACCTCTTGTTTTATGAAGCTTCCGCTATTGTTTGATATATTCGAGGAAAATGTTTATACCTCACAGCGGTCTTCGATCCAGATGGGACACGATTAGGGCATTTGGCTTGTGTTTATTATTGGAAAAAGTTTTAAATTGACCATAATCTCACGCATAACCTCGGTTTCACTTTTGGGGGCGTGACAGGTAGAATGATCATTAACATGCGCTGAAATAGTTGATGCCATAGAAGGGGGTGGTCTAGCGAATTTGCCTTCTGCGCAGTTGGTCATGTACATGGGAAGTTGAGGCGGTCCAATGGGCTTTTGTGTGACCAATTAATCCTCAAGTCAGACCATGCAAGGCACCTCCTTATTCTATGGTGCAAGAAAAGTAGTCTCCATGAATTCTGTTGCCGAGTGTGTATATGGATGAGAAAATATCTTCTCATTCTGAGACAGATGCCTTGGCACCAAGTCATTAGTGGTTTGTATGCTTCCTAGTGTGGATGCTCCAGAATGGTAATTACTAGTGTAGTGCTTGAAACGATTATTAGGAGGGATGGGAAGTGCATTGCATCTCGAGCAGACAAACTGATAATTGGAAAGAAGCTTTGTAGAATTTGATAGGACAAATGTGACATTTCAAGATCCAAGTTCCAAAATTCATTGATTTACATTGATTCATTAACTTTTGTTACCATATTAATGAAAAGGAAAATTATCCAGTAATAAGGAAATATGGCTTGATGAGACTCATAGGACCCACCATAATGACTTCAGATACACATTGCTCACCTCATGGCTTCGGATTAGTAAACTGAAATGGCATAAATCGTTATCTAAAGACTATTCCAATTTGTCTTAGAGTGGATGATGAGACAGAAAAAGAAGAGAAGGCATATGGTTCTGGGATAGAAGATGATGCTTCATCCTAATTCCTAACTAGACCAACATCACAACTGCAAAGAGGAGCCTTTCGGGGAGTTGGGAATTAAATGGTTGTTTATAAGGACTGTTTGTTTGGCATCAAAATTCCATGCATTTGAAATTTCAAAAGTGGTCTCTACTGAATAATTGAGATTTCTTGGTACACTAGGAAATTTCATAAATATAGCCTTCCTGTGTATATTGGGTCTGCCTAATTTCATTTTGCGACAGGAGTTGGGCCATGGTTGATTGATCATTTGCTACAATAAGTTTTATGCAGTTACACGTAACTTGATTTCCAGGTAATCCTTGCTGATTTCCAAGGATCCATACAAAACATTGATCAAGATACCCTGTTTGGATGCCAAAGTCATCAATCAGATCCCTTTCTTGCAAGTATCGAAAGTCACCAAAAATTCATATTTTTGGATAGAAGTCACCAAAAATATATTACAGAGAATAGAACTATAGAAGTCACCAAACATACAAATACATGACAGAGAAACACTAGTACCATGGTACAAAAAATACCAAAACACCATGTACTGAATCATCCAGTTGCAAAAACAACCTCTAGTAATCACCAATCATAAAAACATAGCCTAAACCACCAACATCCAGAAACAACCACCACCAATATAAACAAGCTCCATTTAAACCCCATGTCAACCAGTATCAGTTGCAACAACAAAACCATAAAATGAGGCCATTTAGATTTGTATTGTATGTTTTATCAAATGAAACAACATCCCAAGGGGAGGATCCGGGCTCGCGGAGAGCAGATCTGAGGGGAAAGAAGACGACCAGAGAAGAGGGGGAAGAGCGATGACAGAGCTGCGTTTCCCTCTTTTCGTCGAAGAAGAAAGGAGAAGAGGGAGTATCGCGTCCTCGGACCGGACGTGGTAGCGTTTCCCTTCTTTTTCGTAGAACAAGATAGGAGAAGAGGAAGATGGAGGGGGGATTTCCCTCTTTACTTGTCATAGTGAAAAGAAGCGGGAGACAGATCTGATTTTGGAGGGCTTTCCCATTTGGGAGACCTATATATCATTCACGAGGACCATCAGATCAGCCTCATGATCCGACGGTCCAGATCAGACTTCTCATATAGCTGGTGAGAACTGTTCTCACTCGATCATTTTCCATTTTTGAAAGGCCAAAGGTGACATGTGAAAAGGTTAAATTTCTAAAATTCTAAAATTCAAGAAAATAACAAAATGCTCCACGCACAGCAACTAAGAAAATTGTTACACATTAAAACTTCCATCAGATTTATCCCTCCAACTCTAGAAGGGATGCTTACGTGTGATTGAGGAAATTACATGTTGCATGTGTAAGTCTCCTCTATATTAACTTCTTATACTCAGTAGATTATAGGCCTACTTAGATGCAAGTTTATCAATGGAAGGAAGGCAGATGGAAAGGTCTCCTCATTCATAAGGTGGATAAAAAAAAAACTCCATCAGATTATCCTAGCTAGCTCTTATTTAATCCTTAAAGTTTAACAGTATCTTAACTGTAGATTATTATCAAATATATCCAATGGTCATTGAAGGTTTGGTTGGAATGTAAAAACTTAGCCCTAATGCTAGATCATGGAAGAAGATAAAAAAGATCATCAAAGGGATACATTGATAAATGGTGGGCGTAAGTGGACACCACTATATTGGACTACACTTTGCTTTTGCTCGGAAAAAAATATTTTCCTAATAATATATTTTCAAATTTTACTTGAATAGGAGTAGGTACCACAATCAAATTGAGCACGTGACTTGTAACTAGATTATTCATTTACCCTAAGTCTTCATTTATAATCGCACCACTTATGGTATGAAATCCTATAAATTCAATTTCTCTATAGGGGTCTTGCATATTAGTCCTCTTTAAGCTTGATTTTCTCGATTTCCTGACTTAAATTTATATAATGTAATTAGAGTCGTCATTTGTGGCGCTGCTCGTGAAATTGAAATATTTTGGGTTCTAAGGAGCCCAAATATCTCAAAATCCCTTCTTTTAATTCTAATGCAAAACATACACAAAATCCCTTCTTTCAATTCTAATGCAAAACATACACTAAAACTATTCAAAAATGTTTCCGTCTCAAAATTACAAACCAACATTCAAATTTTGAGTGATTTGAGAAGGGGAATCGACATTCTTTCCTCTCGCGGCTAGAGATGCTTCTCCATGCACAGAGTTTATACAGATTCTCCGCACACAGCTGTTCGACGGAATGAAAAAACGGAGAACTGCCAACTTCTAGGAGACGAAGACGACGATAACATACAACCAAGCTCTGATACCTACCTTCAGCAGTATAATCAATGGTGACGGTGGAGAATCTCCCTGTTGAAAACGCTTCTTTTGGCCTAACTTGCAGACCACACATCGACCCACGAGCCAACGACATCACTTCTTCTTCCCATTCTCCAACCTACCAAGCCCTGCTACGAGCAGGACCGCGCGTCCGCACTCTCAAGCAAGTCCACGCCCACATGGTCGTGTCCGGGTTCCACCGCAGCCGAGCCCTCGTCACGAAGCTCCTCACCTTGGCCAGCACCGCAGGCGCCATGTCCTACTCTCACCTACTATTCTTCTCTGTCCCCAATCCCGACTCCTTCCTCTTCAACACCCTCATCAAAGCCTCGTCCCAGGCTGGATTCTCCTTCGACGCCATCTTCTTCTACCGTCACATGCGTGTTGTCCGCGTCTGGCCTTCGAGTTTCACCTTCACAGCTGTTATCAAGGCGTGCGCCGATCTTTCTGAGCTGAAGATTGGTAGAATTGTGCATTCACATTCGGAAACTTGTGGGTTTGGTCTGGATTCTTATGTTCAGGCTGCTTTAGTTTCGCTCTATGCGAAATCTGGCGATTTGGAGAATGCTAGAAAAGTGTTTGATAAAATGCCTGAGAGGACCATTATTGCTTGGAATGCAATGATTGCGGGCTATGAACAAAATGGGCTCGCTAAGGAAGCTGTTGAGATCTTTTATCTAATGCGAGAGGCAGGGGTCGCGGCCGATTCGGCAACACTGGTGAGCTTGCTGTCTGCTTGTTCTCACTTGGGTCATCTTAGTTTGGGCCAATCAGTGCATGATTATATTGTAGATAGTGGTATGGAAGTTAATGAAGTTTTAGGTACTTCTTTGATAAATATGTATTCAAGATGTGGGTGTGTTGAGGAAGCGCGTAAAGCTTTTGATGGGATGTGTAAGAGGAATGTTGTTGCCTGGACAGCGATGATTTCTGGGTATGGAATGCATGGATATGGAGCTCAGGTGATTGAGCTCTTTCATCAGATGAGAGCCAGCGGGCCTCGGCCAAACGATGTCACATTTGTCGCAGTCTTATCTGCTTGTGCCCATGCAGGGATGGTCAGAAAAGGGTACGAGGCTTTTGCGTGTATGGTGCAAGACTATGGATTGGTACCTAGAGTAGAGCATCATGTGTGCATGGTGGATATGCTTGGGCGTGCTGGATTTCTCAACGAAGCGCTTCAATTCATTAGAGAATGGATACACGGGGAGCCAGAACCAGCAGTATGGACTGCAATGCTTGGGGCGTGCAAGATGCACAAGGCTTTCAATCTTGGGGTTGAAGTGGCTGAGCATCTTCTAGATATAGAACCTGACAATCCTGGCCATTATGTGTTGCTTTCAAACATATATGCGTTGGCAGGTAGGATGGACCGGGTTGAAGTAGTCAGGAATGTGATGATACGAAAAGGTTTGAAGAAGCAAACTGGGTACAGCCTGATAGAAATTGATCATGTGGCCCATATGTTCCGCATGGGTGATACCACGCACCCACAGACATCAAAGATCTACAGTTACCTAGAAGAATTGATACGAAAGATGAGAGAAGCGGGTTATGTGCCAGAAACAGAGCCTGTGATGCATGACTTGGAAGAAGAGGAGAAAGAATTTTCACTAGGATTTCATAGTGAGAAGCTAGCTATAGCATTTGGTTTGATGAACACCAGCAGTGGGACTGTGATCAGAATTGTGAAGAACCTTCGAATGTGCAGTGATTGTCATTTGGCAATCAAATACATGTCAACTATTACTGAACGCGAGATAATTGTTCGAGATAAGCACAGGTTCCACCATTTCAAAGATGGCTCCTGTTCTTGTCATGATTATTGGTGATCCTCCACTAACCAGGCTCGAGGATGATGATGGATCAATGATTTTGCAGGACTATGATTCTATTAGGTTTGGTTTGGTTTTGGTTTTATGATTCTATTAGGTGAATGGGCCCTATGGCCAATCATGGGGCACAAATGTTGTTCCCTTCTTAGGTGTTGTGCCCCATAAGATGCAGAGTGGATGTGGTTTTTCTTGTATGGATGGATGGTGTCTCATTCTTGCTCCTCACCGAAGGCCATAGTTTGTTCAAAATGAACTTTCATTCATATTCTTCATCAACTGATTCACCAAATCATGGGCGCTCGAGTTTACTGGGTGTCTGTTGAATGAGAATGGCATGCCTATCCTTTTCTATCTTTTAAGAAGATTGAAGATGTTGTATGGAGGAATTTATTGAGTGTAAGAAATGTTAATCGAGAGAACTACTTGGACTGAGAGGTCAAGGCGTCAAGCACGCTCCACCTTTGGGCATCAAACAGAGCAGATGCTGTCAAGGAATTTACTATCATCTCGTGTATCATCAATGTAAAATCAAGAAAGGCCGGGTTCTGGAGCTCCATCACATTCTGGAAGAAGAACCCTGCAGTTGTTTTGACCTTACTTTGGAATGCAACTGCAGACAATCAGTTGTCCTTCATGCCTTCAATTTTTGCCCATTATGTCGTTTGAGAGGTATTGATATATTAGAGTGCCAAGCTTGGGAGATGATTGCTCCTCACCCCTTATTTTATCTTATACAAAAAAAGGTCTCAATCATTTACTTATACATGTTCTGGTGGATTGCTGATTTAAAATGTCTCATATCTGTTTATAGTTATATGTTGTTAATGACATTTCATTTGTTGTATCAGATTCCTATTTGCAGAAGAATTGCACTTAACTGTTTCCTAGGAAAAGAAAGCGGAAACCTAGGTGATCCAAGATTGATTGTCAATTTAGCGTCATTTACCTTTTACAATTCTGCAAATCTGTCGAGAAAAGAGGGCCAGCATACAAATGGTACAACATCATCATCTTAGCCTTATCTCATCTACACGACTCTCACTTAATATAGTCTACCCACAAACAAACTATGCCCATATGTATATTCTTAATTTTGATGCATGATCTAGGCATGACAGAGCAAAAACAAGAACAACATTCTCACGGTTATATAGGGTTGCCTTTTTTTATTTCTGCTTTTTCTACTCAGCCTATTTGAAACCATTGTCTTTAAAACCCAGCAGTCCAACATATCTTCCCTTAATGGTTTGCTCTTCCCTTTTATTCCTTCTACTAGCCCTTCCAATCTCCTTGATTCTAGATCTATGCTCAGTCACACACCAAGAAGAGAACTTGCTCGTCCTAGGTTGCTTGTTTTGTTACAAATGAATGAAAACTAGCCACCTAACCAACCTATGATGAAGTCCCTGCCTTCTCCCTTGAATCGACACATTCCACCATAATTACCAAGATGCATTCCAAAATTAGAATAGGGTTGCCACCTTATTGTCCACAAAATATATATATAACCAACGAAAATTTACATGAGGTTTAAAAAAAAAGAAACTTGTCCACAAAATTGGGCAAAATCCAGCCACTAGTTTGGTTAAGTCAAATACTTCCACAACTTATCATGCTCACTAAACACAAATTTGCAATAAAAACAAACTCCAACAGCTCCAGATAGGTAAAGATGGCGTTTATTCACCAACCGAACTTCTTCAAGATATCCCTTGTTCTCTTCCTCAGACGGGTGAAAACTATAACAATACAGGCAAGAACCCAAGGAGGGAAGATCCCACCCAAGAAGTTTGATGTTTTCATCCATTCTGGAGTTTCTCGCAGAAAAAATGTCATTAGAAGGGCTAATATTGTTACACTCAGCAAAATCTTTGTAATAGGTTTGACCAATGAGTCCTGCATGGATAACAATCACTAGAATTAATCTTCATTCAAGGAAAAGCATGATAGCAATTAAAGTGAAAACCAATAAGGTAAATAAATTGCACTTTCGATCCAAGTATTTCCAGGTTAATATTATATGGAATGGGTGGTATGTTGCCAGTGTGATGGGGCTATAAAAAAGATGAAAACTATTTGCAGTTTGCTTATGGGACTCTTGAACTGATTTTGGGAAAAAGCCCTTTTTGTGAAACCAGGACCACTGTTACTAGGGATTTTATTCAAATCAAAAGGGGTTTTTGAGGTCCCTTGGGCATTTTTCAGCGACGTGATAAAGAATCCCACTGAAACAGAGTTCTTGCTCTATAGGATTGAACTACTCTCTCCCAAGGAGAGGGACCTTTTATTACTAGAAGAGATCCTTACATGATTTGATCAGATAGAATTGATGATAAATTGGAAGATGTTCTAAGATTTCAAAGTCTCTAAGAATCTTTGCGTTTTTTTCCCCTCTTTTTTGAATATTGAACGTTTGTGTTTCTCCAATGTACTGAAACAATTAGTGAACAGAACTAATTAGAAGAATGGATAGTTTTCACCATCTTGTTTTAATAACCTCTCTTTTTTGTTACTGATGGGGAAATAAATGTAACTTGGACATGGACACAATTTGTGGAAGAAGGGAATCCAAGGATCAGCAGGCTAATACCTCCTTTCAGATGAATCCTGGGATTAAAAAGTATTGTATTACCTGGATTTCATTAAAAGCATTTCATGGTTACTATAGATACTTTACAACTACAAAAATAAAACAATTAGTAAATTAAAAATAGTCAAATAAATTGGATGTTTTGTACAACTGTAGTGCAAAACAAGCAGTTCAATGGTTCCACCTCTGTATGGTTTCATAAAATTTAATGATGGAAACCCTGGAAGGAGAAATTGGGGATAGCAGAAACAAGTGGAGTACAACATGATCATGGAGTTATTTTAAAAGTTTCAGTGAAGGTAGATATAGGAGATTCTAATAAACCATAGGCCATCAGAGTTCATCAGATGCAGAAGGTTGGGCAAAGCACTGGGATATAAAATCATGCAATTTAGCATCCCTAGCAAACAAGATTGAGGATATTTTAGTTCATCAAAGAGGTCAGCCTATGAAAGTGGTAAGTAAAAATAGAGATCAAATGCTTTTGAGTCCCTCTACTCCATCATAGCTTTTTTTTTTTTTTTTTGGTGTTTAGGAAGAGGACTATTTTGTACATTTTTTAATTTTCCCCTCTTGACCAAATACAATTCCTCTGCATTGCATAGACATTTTTGTACTTTTAACAGGTAAGAAGTTTATATTGATACTGTTCCATCAGTTTCCCTCTCCAAGTCCAAAGAGCTTTGCTGGCATGCCTACCTTGGGAATCTTTTAAAAACTAGAATATCCTTGTTATCTGGTTCACCAATGCCACAACCCTAACTCATCAATCAAATCTCCTTTTCCTCATTTAACTTGTTAATCAAATGATATCAATATCTAAGAACACTAAGCTCTTTCAACATACAAAATATCAACCATATCATCTTTGTATCAAATAAGAAGCTGCAAATCCCAAGTAGCCCAAAACCCAAATTCCTCTAGAAACAAGAATTCCATAAATTCCAGAACTCTGAGATTTCCATAAATTCAAATTCCAAGGAAATTTCTAGTAATGCTGCCCTTCTGCAAAGCCCATTAAAAACGACATGCAAAAAACAGCTCAAAGAAATCTTACAAAAAAAAAAAACGACATAACAAGATTCCATGAGAAGGCCTTGGTACAAACAAAATCATGGGTTTTTCTAAAGATCCCTTTTTCTCAATGCATAGCAATAATCAATCAAACCCATATGAAAGAAATCAAAGATAGATAGACGAATATATATATACCTACCTTTGGTTCTCCATCGATGAAGATAACAGAGCCGTCCTTGTAAGGTAACAATGATCTTCCCTTACGGGGGTGGAAGCGAATCGGAGCGCCTCTGCCTGAACCGGGATTGAAGGCGAAGATGGATTTGAAGCCATACTTGTCGATGATTTCTAGGGCTTCGAGCTGATCTTGATCATAACCGCCTAAGCTCGACTTGAAGATCTCGATTGGGCCTTTCCCGCGCCGAAAGAGGTGGATTTCAACTTCAGGCACTTTGGTCTTCACAGATCTAGGGTTAGGGTTAGGATCTCCGCCGCTACTGCTGGTTTGTAATGGAATCTCTTTGATGTCTTCTCTCTCTTGTTTCTCCTCTTCCATGCCGTCCACTTTTTTTTTTCCCCAGTGCCCTTTTGGAGAGCAGGTCGAGTGAATACTGAATATATATATATATATATAGATGAAGTTTCAAGTCCATTCATCCCTTACGATAGGGTGGGGGCACTTTTATAATTGAAAATTTTTAAGTATAAAAATTATTTTTTCAAGTATATAGGATGAGTTCACTTCTTTATCTTCGTGTGCAAAAAAAAAAAGTATGGTGAGGGATAGATGTGCTTGAAACTTTCTTATATATACAAGGAAGTTTTCCAATTATGGAAGTGCCCCTCGCCCATATGGTGAGGGATGGATGCACTTGAAACTTCCCCTATATATATGAGAAATATTCAAGTGAGAATTAGTTCTCACCTATTATATGATAACTGTTTTACGGAACTCAACTAACAATTCATCCAAACCTAGCAACTAATAGAGAAACTCCTGATAGTCACTAATCCCAAGAATTGGTATACATCCGAATGGACTGAACCGTTAGATCGAGGGATGAATATTTTTTTGAATATGAAGCCATTAAACTTGTGGGCCACGGATGAAGGGGTTAGGGGCATGAGTTTAGGGTCAAACTTGATACTTTGGGTGGTCTCACATAGATCTTTCCATCCCCAAATGGGGCCCATAATTGGGCCCCACAAAAAAGTTCTCACCTAAATATTACCCTATATATATAGTTACGGATTTTGCTCGAAACCCCCTGATTTTACGAAAATTATGAAACTAACTCGGGAGGGACATTTTTTTTTTCCTTTTGCTATCGAGGGTTCCCAACCTTTTGGACTGGATTAATCCCTCTGGGCCCAAAAAGAAACCAGACAAACTTCCCTATAGCCTCAGTGTGGTAGTGTAATTTCGAATCTACAACCTTTGGATGCAAATCGTAGTCTTAGGCTAACTGAGCTTTCCCTTGGGGTTAAAGGAACATCTCTGTGTGACATTGGAATTCCAAAGAATGGAGATGGATTGGCCCAAATCAGACTCAGACCCTGGATTCAAAATGATGGGCCTCCGAGAACTAGATGGAGGACTCCACTTTATGGGATTTTTTTTAGGTGATGAGGGTGTCTGGCCTCTTCGACAATCGAATGTTCCCCGATCATTAAATCAGACTTTTGCTTAGGCAAGTGGCCATTGGGTGAGAGCGCGAGTTCGAAACTGTAACCTCTGTTTTCTGACCCGTGGTCCTAGCCATTTCATTTCATGGGAAGTTACTAAAGGATTAAGAGAATGGCATTTAGGGCACCTTTCTATACTCTGGAAGTTTTCCTGCCAGCACCCTGCAGGAATTTATTTTTAATAAATGCTCAAAAACTTAATCCATTTTTACACTTTTTCTACAAGAAAAAGCGGTCGCATTAAACATAAATTTTGCTGTGGGATGGAATTTAATTTTCACGATACCTCAATTTTTTAAGGGAAAAAACTGGCTACACAACCATACCAGTAAGGACTGCGTGAGGGGCCCGTAGTTTCCAAGAGGTTTCACCACGTACAAAACTCCCAAGACTACTAGCACACGAGGGTTTATTTGTTCTTTTTCTTTCGGTTGAATTCTTTCCCTGTTCAAGTGTAAATAACAGTCGTTTATTTAGAAAGCTCTTCTGCTTGAGGGGGAATTAAGGAAAGGCTAAAACTTACCCCAATGCCTCATATGATCTTTTGATGCTTTGTTTCATTCACCGTTATTGTACAAACAGTCATGCGGGATATATCTAAACTTCAACCATTTTGGAGTAAATATCAAGTTTGAGGGCAGTTGTACAGTCAATATCCCTAAATTTATTTAGAAAAAATCACTGAAAGCTCTGTGGTGAAAACTACAGAGAATATAGACTTTCCTTTGCTAACCAGTTATAAGTATTTTATTTTGATGTGTTGTATCTACTAATGCCTTGAGGTTTTGGTAATTCTCGTTAGCAGAGAGAATTTAATATGATGTTCTCATCGGAACTCTTTAGTGAAAAAGTTCCAATTAACATGCCAATATCTACTTGGCCGGAGCTCCATATCATCCACCACTAAAGGCTATTAGAAAATAGTGAGATTACAGGTATTATTAAGGAAGAAAAAGCATGACTTGGCGGTTAAATTAGTTATTGTGGCCCCTGTTTGGTGGCAAAATAGCTGGCCTCAGCTCCTTATAATCCATTGCCTAGAAGACACAGTAATTACAAAATAAAATTCAGTTCCTCTGATGGTATTGGTTTTGATCTATATTTTGAATATAATCAATGGGACATCTGTGTTGGGTTGTGCTAGGAGGGTACTCAAGTTACCTACCCAACATTATTTTCTCCTGCAGGCGCCAACATTATCTTTTGTTTATGTCAATACATTGGTACCTTAATTTAAATGAAAGAAGATTGACTATTTACACAGGCAGGCTTTCAAGGTCAAAAGAAAACCAATATATATTTATATTTAGGAAAAAAAAAGAATTTTTTATTAATATCATGAAAGATAGAGTTATAATTGTTTTCTAGGTTGATTGATATTCCTTTTAAGAGAACAGAGTTGAAACTAGAGTCTAACCATAATGAACAATCATCAATGCATTCTAAACCACATCACCACCATCACAGACCCTTATCCAGTCTATCATCCTACCTTTATCACATGAGGTCTTTTAAATGTTTACTTGGTTAATTGATTTTCCTTTTCAGAGAACAGAGTTCAAACCATAATCTAACCACAATAAACTATAGTCAAACCAATGAAGGGCCATAAATGCATTCTTTGAACCACATCACCACATCCACCAGACCCTCACCCAATCTGTCATCCCAAGTTTGTCATTTAACATTTTATAATTTTAACTTTTGAATGCAAACCTAAATACAACGTTTTATAAAATGTGTATCCATGTATGTTTACTTCAAGCCAAATGTTCTATACAAGTGGAACTCCTATTCGGTGATCGATATTACAACAATTTAAAAAAAAATTTGCTTTTTACAAAACCAATCTCAGTTGCCTGATTGGTCTTTTCTTCTAGTTATAGACTTGTCTTTGTTTCCAACATCTATAGGAAACAATCTCAGTTGCCTGATTGGCGTTCTTTATATCTTGAAGTAGGTCTGGAAAACCAGAAGATGGGCCACTCCTTTCCAAAATGCTCAGATGGAACAAATTGTAGAATCATTTAGATTAAATTGACAAAAGTAATTTGCAGACATTGAATGTTCACTGTATGATCATCTGTTGGATTATGCATGTATCATGGTGTATGGTATTGAAAAAAGTCCTCTTCACTCTGCTTGATTTCCTCAATAATGTAAATGGACAGATCAAAACTCTATTTTACAGGATTCAGTCAGGCAAATTTTGGTCTGAAGCTCCATGCACCACATTGGTGAAGACATCTTCCAAAGAGGCATCAGCCAAGCCAAATGCTTTGATGCTAGTTTGTTTCTTGAAATTTTCTATGGCATTAAATATTTCAAAAATTCTTACATCTTTCTTAGGCATCCGGAATTTTTGAGTTCCACCAACATTGTAAATCTTCACTGCATTTGAAGAGAGGCCCTTTACTAGGCTGTCAACACTGTCCTCGTGAGCAGGATTTGCTGATATTGTCAATACATATGATCCTCCATATCTTGTTTTAAGCTGCAATGCATATACCTATCTTCAGTGCTCAACACCTTTCTTATGAATTTTTTTAAATAAATAAAAGAAGGATCAACAGGAAATGTTCTGTATAGATTTTTTTTTTTTTTTTTTTTGGCAATCAGTTTCTTATAGATGTTGGAAACAAATGAGAAAAAGAAAAACAGACTTTTTGTTCTCTGAAGTCGATTGTGAAGAGCTAGACCACCATGGTGGTAAAAAATGTCTCATCTTTGCATGTTTCCTTTGAAACTAGTATAAACTGCTTTCAAAAGTCTCCAGGTTTGCAGACAGAAACTTGCAAGATGACACTACTGCACTAAATCCAGGATATACTAGGAACAAAAAATTTATGCCCCTGAGTTTAAAAAATAAAACAAAAAAGGAGTGTAGAACAGTAAATAGATGAAAATTCAAAGGAATCAGAATGGGGATCTTTGTAAGTTTTTTTTTTCCTCAGAGGCAGTGAAGACATCTAGGCAATAAAAAGTGTTATTAGCAACTACTTGGCATTTATTTGACGCTAATTAGATAATGGTAAGAACTTAATGAACTCACAAATTCACTCACAAATGGTTCTTTTTTAATTCAATCATCTCAAGGATTAGAGGTTTTTACAAAAAGGCCCTGTATTTTTCAGACAACCTCAAAAAGGAACATGTATTATTATATATATATATATATATATATATATTAGTAAAACCTCCCTGGTAAGATGATGAAACCACTGACTTTTTTTATGGATAAATGAAGAAGAAAAAAAAAAGAAAAAACCCTTTGTTTCAGCTCTGCAACACCAACTCAATTCCAGTTTGGTGGGGCCCACCTTGGTGGCGATGGAAAGGGATGGTTGTGGATTAGGAAAATATGTAATAATATCAAGTATATTAAATGGTACTAGGCCTTATTAGTTTTAGGTCCTCAAAGTTTAATGGCTATATATTTTCAAACTTTTTGTGATAAAATCCATTGATGATTATTGTCCAAAATTGTGTGAAATGGGATTAGTTCAAATCAAGGGTCATGACTTCTGATTGAGTTGTTCTTAGGAATAAATTGGCCAAAAACAAAAAATGAAGAATATAGTTACTTTTGAACAGTTTCCCTGTTAGTCGAGGGATATTTTAGAACGAATATAAAATATAGGGGTCTTCTGGTGGTTGTGTGAAAATGTAGGGTCCTTTTTGTAGAAAAGATCCAAAGTTATCATGATCTACAACAAAAGAAAGACATAAAAAGAGGAAGAAGATGATTCTTCTGTTTCATTTGAGAATTACTGGGTCCCAGATCATGTCAATTACCTCCTTTGAGCTTCCAACACACTTCAAATTGCCACCCACCATGATGCCTAAACGATCGCAAAGAAAATCAGCCTCCTCCATGGAATGTGCTGCCATCCAAGTCATATGTTCCACATCAGAGATTTTTATTTGAACTTGTAGAATCAAGATAGACATATGTTACTCAAAACCAACGGCTTAGAGCCCAAACTAGGACTTGACTAGTTTCATAGAGATGTCAGTCCAACCAAAAGATTAACTTGGGTCAACCCCAAGATCCACAAATTCTTTCTTTTAATTTCCTATTTTACTATTATTTTAACTTAATGTTTGTTTTATGATTTTTTATTGTCAAAACATGTATACCACACTCCAATTCTAGCTATATTCTTATTTTCAAGGGCAACTTAGATTTGAATCATTTCAAAAGTACTTTTCTATAAGTAAAACATTGAGCTTAGTGAGCAGGTCACCAAACATGGACTGTTAAAGCAGCGGACTCTGCTTCAAAACATTCTGACTGGTTTGTCTTGTATTGTTTCCATAACATTGCTCGAAATACAATATTTCCATTTGTAGATTTCAAGTGGAAAGAAAAAATTCATTGAAGCTGCTGCATTGGGGTGCGCCTCCATTTGTGGATAATTTGATGGTGGCCTACACGGATTGTGTAATATAGATGAAAAAAAAATCAGACCTTAATTGGATTTTCATAGCCATTAAATCCAGAGTCTGCAAACAGACAGTAGGAGAAAATTGTTCCAAGTTCCAACAGGAATATAGCTTGTGGCACAATGGAAGGTGCTCATTATTGCAACCTTTAGGTTGTGAATTTGAGTCATATTACCAATAAAAGAAATTTGTTCCACCAGTCTAGTTTAGACTAGAGGCCTTTCATCAGATGGCTATGATATCCACTAGCAGTACTTTTGGGCCATACTCAATCCATAATGGGCCCTTGTGTTCAACCACATGCAGGAGACTGGATGGACCAAGGGCTTGATCTTTCATTCATTTATACTAACTTCTCCAGTTTTCTACCCATTAATAATACTATAGTAGATTAAACACCACTCAACAGAGTAAAACCTATGAGGGATGAAATTCGTTTTCATTTCATGGGGCATATATTCCTATTTCCTCCTGATTTCCTCCTGATTTCCTATAATTGCCTAAGAAACAGGCTTCCGTCAGAGGGTCTAAGGCTGAAGGATCAAAGGTGGAGGTTTGCAAGGAACAATCAAGATATCCCTCTATCAGGAAATGATTGCTTACCCTTCACACTGTGATGCTCCCCTCTTATTGTCCACAAGTGACAGTTCACTCTTTGTTCCTTCAAAACTCATTCGATTAAAGCCCATTTCAACTATTAGGGGTTCAATAGGAATCAGGCAGGCAGGTCGTCCTTTAATGATTTGAAGCACTTTGTGAATGATAGGAAAGGCTAGACATAATAATGGGCACAAGAATTTTTTTTCTTTGTCGATGCTCAAGAATTTTTTTCTTTCTGTGTATTGGTATGCAATGAATACCTGTAGTAGAAAGGCAATGAAGGACAGTAGAAAGTGGAAAACAGAAGCAGTTACAAACTAGTGTGCTCTTTTCAAGAAAACAGAAGATATGAACTTGGAGTAAGTTGTGACAGTTAATGAAAATCTAAAAGAGTTATGATAATGCTACAGCCTACAGCCCATATTCCAAATTAGTATAAGTTACTTCATAGACATTTTGTAGGATTCCTAGGAAGAAAAAAATTGAGAATGAGCTAATTTGAAGTAATATTGATGCTTGAGATGTGCATGCTCACTCAAGGTGATCATATAGACATTGAAAGAACAGCTTACTTGTGAGAATAATTGCTCGGTTTGTCTTTGCCATTTTCACAACATGCCACAAATTATTTCGTGACTCTGGATCTAATCCTGTAGTGGGCTCATCCATAAATACGACCTGCAAAAAATCGTTATGTTAAAGGGATTGAAATTTTCTTTCTTACCAACGACATCAAGAGATTGGACAAAGGACATACTTGTGTATCTCCAATTAGAGAAATTCCAACACTGAGCCTACGCTTCATGCCTCCACTGTATTTACCAGCAAGCTGGTCACCCACATTGCTTTGATAAAGATTCAAACTTTTCAGGGAATCATCCACTGCCTGTACAGCTTAAAGCAATTCTTGGAGTCAACTTTTTGAAGGATGACATCCCCACATCAATACTAAGGGACTGTTTGTTTTGTGTAATTGAATTCCTAGGAATTCTAAGAATTCATATAGGTAGTTAAAAAATGAAGAACCAAAGGTGAATATTCAAAAAATGACCTTCAAATAAACTCCCATTTATGGAAATTTAATCAACAAAAGATGGTAAATGAATACCCAGCCATCGCCCTAGTAATTCAAATCCTAGGAAAGTCAAGGTCCCATCTACAGTGTTGCTTTATATCCTTCACCCTTCACCTCATATCCTTCAACCCTCACCTCTTTAATAATCCTTTGGTGGGGGACCATTTGATTTAATCCTATTTATTCTTTGCAAAACAAACATGTCCTAAATAAAATAATATATCTATTAAATATTGTGATAGGAATAATATACCTATTACACATTATATAATACAAACAGTTATAGTCTGTGTTAATTACAGAAACATCATCCAGGTAAATATATAATTGGATCCAGATTTAGGTCTAGATCCATAGACTCAAATCTGGATTTGTAATCATGGTCCATGCCTGACCTTTTTATTAATAACTAGTAACACCAGAAGCTCGAGCTTTTAGTGTTACTAGTTATTAACACGGTATCAAAGTTAGAGTTCACAAGTTCGAAGCCCCTACGAGGCATGTTACCTCCATCCGTCTAGTTGGTCTGTTTGTTCAGTTTGTTTGTTGGGTTTCGAATTTCAAATTCAAACGGCTTCCCATTCGAGGGGGGTATTGATATAAATCGCTATGCCGTTCACTAACAGCTCAAGCTTTTGGTGTTACTGGTTATTAACATTTTTTAGGGTAGATCCTACGCAATGAGGTAATTGTGGTCCATTGCCACCCCTAGTTGGGCCATAGCCTCATAGGAGACTCCACCATATGTTTTGGGGTTGGGGAAGGGAACACAAGTAGAGACTGTAAATTGAATATTGAAATCTGAATCTTTTGAAACACAACTAGCAAAACTAGCCTTGAACCAAAAGGATTTTGCACTGGAACAAAATCTGAAAGGGAGAAGGTGTTGGGCATCCCTTTTGTCCATGTGCAACATAAATCTATTGTCTGGGAAAGTAATTGTGAGAATGTGTTCAAGAAGTCGCATGTGTATAATGAACTTGGCTGTGGGAGTGGGAGTGAGATTCTCCAATCTCCACCCAAGAGTCCATGTCATACTGAGATGAAATTACCCAAATGTATGATGCCTGACATGTGCATTTACTCTGTTGTCCCACTTATGTGCTACACGCAATTATTGGTCTAATTATTATAAAAGAAATAAATTCCCTCTTTTAAAATTGAATACTTTTCAAGGGTTATTCCATTCTCCTTGATAATACACATTACAACAAACACTAATCTCATAGAATTCTTTTTCACGGAGTCAATCAATTCGAATGCAACCAACTAGTCTTCATGATGATTGTAAAAGAAGAAAAGGGAAAAAGTGAAAGTGAACTTACCTGTTGTAATAATTCACCCTTAAGGTTTCTTACTCTACCATAGAACAATAAATGCTCCCTTCCAGTTAAATTCTCCCAAATCAAGCTGCATAAAAATGATTATATTGTAGAAATTAGTGTGTTGTTATGTTTATTGTTCTACTTTAATTTATTTCTTTTGTATGGGTGTAAAGCGGCAAGGGTTTGTACATTTTACAACTAGTGTTTTTTTTTTTTTTTTCCAGCTACATTTTTACTACTAGTGTTGATTGACTCCTAATGAAACAATTGGGTTTGGACAAGTGAAATTAATCAACCAACCCATTCTAAACCATTTTCTTTCTTCTCTTTCCCCCTCTTTCTCCTCTCCTCTCCTACCTTTCTTATCTTGTATTTTTATTTCCATTTTTATCCTTGATTTACAACTTGGTATCAATATAAGTTGATTTTCTGGGAAGCAGCTGTAGAAGATAACTCATGAACTGAATAGGCCCATGTATACTAATCTTGGCCCATCTAGGCCCATGTAGAATATCCCATGTGTGGGACTACAGCTTATATTATGGATATACTTCTATGTATAGAGATTAGGATTCTTTTATTCCTTGATTTCTGATTGTAATTAGATTGTGATTGCTGCTGATTAATAGCTTGTAATTGGGGTAAATACTATTATAAAATGGTTGGTCGATCCTCTGTTGAGGCATCAACTTTTCCTCCAAATTCTTCTCTCACTGCATGATCATCAGATCCTAACAGCAGCTTGTGCCCAGACCTGTGGCTGATGTTAGTATCTTGTATTTTTGTACGCCAGTGTCATCTGTACGGCCTATGGTTAATTCTGCTAGGATGTACTGCATGAGAAATAAAATATAAGCTATTGGACCCACTTAGATTGTTTGATGTTATTTCAGATTCCTTTATTCATCGATTCTCCTTTTATGGGTGAAAAAGTCAAATGGAGGAACCAAAAAAAAAAAACCTATGATAGAAGGTATAAGTAAGGCTTTCATACTCATGCTGTGGGCAAACCCCGATTTTTTTGTAGATTTTATCCATGTCTGATATGATGTCCAGACCATCAATAAATGCAGTTCCAGATGTGGGTTGTAGAAAACCAGTCAACTGAAAAAGAAGCACATATATCAGTTCAATTAAAAAAACAATACCATCAATATGATGTCCATACACACCAAAACTGATTTGAAGGAACCATACGTGAAATCACCTTTTTAGATAAGAGGATATGATTTAAAGAGCAGTTAAAAATTACTAAATCTCCATTTTTACTTCATAAAATGACAGCAAGAAAGTGTGATCTACGATGATGAAAGCATGCTGATGTTACCAGCTGGAAGTTTTTATAATAGAACAGTAATACTACTGAATGTGACTGTGATGTACCATGGTAAAAAAAAAATGTTATTTGAATGTAATATCATCCAGAAGAACAGATTTTGATCTTTATTTTGGATGCTCATTGCCGCTGAACACTCCAAATATGTGTCTAAACTCTAAGGTACTGTCAGATTGAACAGCCAGTGAATATATCAATCTCACAACCAAGTAGTAAATCTAAACCCACAAAACATCAGCATCAATGGTGTTACCTTTGACTATCCAGAAATCTTAAAATAAATACAGCCTCACTCACTAATATTTGCACCGTGATTAATTTGAATTAATCCCAAATGAGTTGCACAGAGAGGGCCTACAGGGCAGTTGGTGTGTAGCCATTTAATGCATTGGGCCTCTACATACTTAACAAATGCGATACCCTTCAAGGGAAAATAAAAACACAAAAAATGGAAGTCATATGAGACCAATGACGCTATGAAAACCGGTCGACCATGTATGCCTAGTGCCTAAAATTAGAAACCAAGAAAAATGAGAGAGGACCCTCTTGTGTTCAAGTAGTTACTTGAGGATCCTTGTCTGTGCAACAAATGTCATTATCAGTTTTTTCTCATTTAAAAATTTCTTAGTGATGGGAAATGCATGAAAAGGAATCTGTACACAAACAATAAAAGATCATCCTTTTGTTCAACTTCTCACATGTTCTCCCTTGTGGATGCAAGAGAAAGCATCTTTTAATTGTAAGTTGTCTAGTAGGTTTGTATTATTATATATTAGAAAAGGCATGCTGCAGGCTTCTGAGTGGCATGAAGATACTAACCATTTTGATTAAAGTAGTCTTCCCTGCACCATTAGGACCTAATAAACCAAAGCATTCTCCAAATGGCACTGCAAGGGATAGATTCTCAACTGCATGCTTTTTAGAATTTCCATCCCTTCCACTGTACACCTTGTTCAAATTATGACAGACAATAGGATGTTGTTTGCCCTGTTCATCCAGTATTTTCTCAACTTCGAGCCTCTGCATGGAAGAAGCCAATGAACTCAATCTTTCCCAGCACATTTACTAACAAAAGGAATGATTTATTAGAAGCCACTTAAGATAAGGGCCACTTTGTGGGGTCCATATGTTGTGTAGATTGTTCTTCCCCGTCTTAACTGCTTAGGCTTTTGGGATGTATTGATTAGTTAAATTAACATAGTATCAGAGCCACACCAAATCGCAAGTTTGAACCCTGGGGAGGCGTTGTTCCCTTGGGTCATGTGGGCAGGCACGTATTACATGGGTATGGGTAGGCACATGTGAGTTGTGAATTTGAATGGCATCCCTTTTGGAGGGGGATGTTATGTAGATTGGTCTTCCACTTCCTAACAACTTAAGCTTTTGGGATGTATTGGTTAGTTGAACTCAACACCATATTGATGTATTTCATTTAATGGTGGTAGAGGAATGTGAAGGGGGAATCATATGGGTGAAATCTCATCCTAGTTGGATTCTTGTAGCCATGTGATTAATGGCCTTGAAGGCTTGAATACACACTTCCAGAAATGATTGTCCAACTGTTAAATTTGGAAGCCACTTGACGCATGGCTATGCTCATTAATTGATCTGAATTTCACCCATCATTGATCCAGGATACCCCCTTCACATCCCCCTACCTCCGGGAATTGACATGCACCCATGTCAATGTGGACCCCAGAAAGTGGCTCTCACCAGTTCTTACCATAAGTGGTTCTTACTACATCGTTCCTTGACATTGTACTAATTAGTGTGAAAAATCTGTTGGTTATGACTCTGGCATTTCAGAAAAGAATGTTCTAACAAGCACCTAGCACAGTTGGAAGGTGCTCAATGTCGCAACCTAAAGTTACAGGTTGGAGTCATGTTACCAATCAAAATAAATAAATAAATTTAGCAATTCAGTTGCAACAGAACTTGCCTCTTCAGAAATATCCGGATTCTCCAAATCAACAAATACAATAGATCTCTGTCTTCTGCTTGATATTTTAAAAGAGCGGTTATGTTTCTTCTGAAAGTTTCCCAAGAAAAATAGAGGATCTCTACTTACTCCATTCCCTGAAGAAACCACCTGATCCAGGTAGTATGAAGCAATGAGGAAAATCAACCATTCCAGGGTCATTATTACCAGAGTTTCTTTCATGCCATTCCCTTGGTCACTCAAGTCCTCCCACGTCATACCAGAAGTTCCTGTATAATGTCCTGATAATGCAGACTGTGACAGCTCATATAACCCTCGATACAGAGAAAACCCAGGCACTAGCTCCATGGTCATCAGCCATGACCCTGCAAGCATATAAAATCATACATTAGAGAATTTTTGGAGGAATAGAATTCAAGTGTATGATCTTCCAGCCATCCAGTGTCTCACTTGAGAAGGTAGTGTCCTCAACATAATTTTGGAAAAGGAAGGCGCCTAGAAGTCCAGATCCAAACACATAGATGTAGCCTAAAACTGCAATAATAATACAGTAAACAATTCAGAATCTCTTTCTAAACAAACTGCTCTAAGATTTAATATAAATAAGACAACGCAGGATATAGCCAACCCCAGATTGACGGGATAAGGCTCTATTGATAATGACAATGTCAACATCATTGAGCTAAGTAAGTATATGCCGGTAATTTCTGGCCTTTTCTAGCAAATTCCAGGGGAAGAATTCATCTTTTTCAGAATTTACATATCTCAAGGAATTCAAGTGTTTGGAAGCAACCCTAAAATTTTCACGGTCAAGCTCAAGTGTACTCAGTGCAGCATCAGATTTGCTCAAATAGGATGGTCAAAAGGTGCAGAAAAGGGGACCATATTGAACCAATATTGAATTCGGTTGATGGAAGGGCTCACAGCTAGAATGCTTTGAGCAAGAAGAGAGATACCAACCATGCAGCTTCCACATTTTCTACACTTTTAATGCAAAGACATGTCCTTTATCTGTTTATGCCTCTGGATTGCATTAAGTGATTGTTAGTGGATGAGATCATAGGTATTGAGTTTTAAGCTTGCTATAGAGTTGTAAACATAGAAGAGGCCTGTTATCGATAAGAAAACATAGGAGGCCTGTTTCAGATAGGGGAAACAACAAGTCACTGTTTCTCTTGTTTAGATATGAGAAAACTGCTTCATGTTTTTTTATTTTTTTATTTTTAACCTTTAGTGCTTGACAGTTGAGTCTTTTCTTCTCCATGTATTATTAGGGCATGTAGCTTTCTTCTAATGCCAATATACTTGTATTTTTATATTTGCTGCCATACTTATCTTGATATATTCAGGTGTATATGTTTGGGTAGACTTAAATAGGAATTAGATTGATACAAAAAAAAAATAAAAAAATCTCATATTAGACTATGGAATTGGAAAAATCAACGACAATAATGATGATGCTAATGTTTGAACTTGGCACGAGTTGTGCTGTATTTCATATTGTAAATTGTAATCAATTAAGGAATTAGGATTTCTACCCTTGATTCATGGAAAAAGAACTGATGGCATCCGACAATTAGAACAGTGAGATATTACCTGAGCTTCCTATCAACTGTTACATCTCCATGTTATCAAAACATAGCTTTAAGATGTTGTTTGTATAGCATTGCCAACCCCAGAGAAATTGGAGAGGGACACTGCACTGTCATTGGTGGGAAACTATAAATTACACTGAACCTTTATCATCCTAGATTCACGCTTACTGGAAAATTTTCTAGCCTGGCAATAGCGTGGATAGAAACTGAAATTCACTGTAGGTTGGGATGCATCCTTCTCAACCACGAATTACATTGAACCTTTATCATTCTAGATTCATACTTACTGGCAAAATTTCTAACCTGGCAATAGCATGGACTGGAAACAGAAATGGGCTCTAGGGTACATCCTTCTCCCCGGTAATATCAGATTGGTTTTAATTTGGCATATGACCGCACATATGCCTAGTAGGTTCTTGCAAGAACAGAGAAATGACTATGAAGTCATTTATCAATTATGTTTTTATAACTAATGAAGGAACCCTAGTGTCCTGATCTATTATGTCATGTATAGGCAGGGCCCTTTTTTCATTGATTGAGCAATTCAGCTGAGAACTCTCTATCAAAGACCATCAGATAACCAGCTTACAAAGAGACATATGAAAAGAAACCTATGGTTGATTTTCAACTTGAAAAAAAAAGGAAAAAAAAAGAAGAAAAAAACCTGTCGCTGTTTTGACGTCTGAAAAGACTGTTGCTGCTAAAAAGGTAAATGCAACCTGTAAATTCAAGTACACAAAATAAAATACGAACTGGATGGTGTAGTTATTCAGAAGGAAAATCTCCAACCCTGCAAAAATTAAAATTAAAAAAAGAGAGAAAAAAGAAAAAGATCAGTGCATACAAGAGTATTGATGGCATGCATCTTTGTCATCTTTTCAAGTCAAATAACATATGAAGCATAGCATACCTACAACAGACCCCATTACAGCAAACCAGATCATATAAATAGATGATATCAAGAAGAAGTATATATAAGAAACCAGCCAATATGGACCATCTCCAAGTCCATGCATTTTCATCATAATTCTCAGCTTATATTGCTTCTCATGAACCAGACAAGTCAAGAAAACCTACATGATTCACAAAAACCATGAAATCAGAGAACATAACAGTCCCTTGTCATGCATAAAAGTACATCTGTTTACTAGTGTCAAGGACAATTGAAAAGATTTATATGGCCAGAAAGGACAATCCCACCCATTTTCCAATCAGATCACTCTTTAAAAATAGTGACTTTCAAAAAATAATATATTCTAATTATAAATAATCTCAAATATATAAATTAAAATGTCCCTTCTCTTTTTTTTTCTCACTTTAAGAAAGCTGTGCAAGATTGAGTGCAAAACCTATGAGAAGTGGTTAAGACTCACTGGGAATAACAACTGAATGACCCATGCAAAAAGAAGTGGTCCAATTGAAGAAGACAAGTTAAGTGCCACCCTTGAACCTGCCCTAGGCATTTCTTTCACAAAATCAAGCGGAATGCGCATCCCTCCATCTTTAAAATGTCTTAGGAATGCATTTGAAACCTGCAAGTAAAAGAATCACAAGAGAAGTTGTACAAAACTAAGAGATCATAAAAATTAATAAAAAAGTTGTACAAAACTTGCTTTCATAAAAAGATTTGTAAAGTACTATTCAATTCCAAGACTGCAACAAATGCAGAGAGTAACTTGCTTTAAAACGCAAAAGTGAAATGAATGGCATACTATGCACCTAAATAAGTGCATATTAGTTGTTTCATTTCAATATACTCTTTAACAACATGTAATTAATGGACCAAGCCATGCAAACTCTCTCTCTCTCTCTCTCTCATATATATATATATATATCTGAAAATTGGTCGATCAATTCCAGTAGTGTAGACATCTTGGATATGGTGGCTAATGTTGAAAATGTTGGTATTGACTTTATTCTTAGAACTTTAAATGATGTGGCCCATGTGGTTGCAAATTTTGGCCTCGGGTGTGAGGAGGCTATTTTTCGAACTGATGCTTTCCTGGCATGGCTGGCCGGAGCTTTTCTTTGATGTTCTTCTCTCTGTTCTACTGATGAACTTCCTTTCTACCAAAAAAAATCATCTTATAAACAGAACTGTCTTCAAGACTAAACATATTAATTTCTTGACCAGATTGCAAAATAACCTATAACTGAAGAAATGTGAAATGCTAACGAATTTTTAAAAAATGTGGGGAGCATTGATCTTTGCGTTTATGTCAAATTGAATATGCAAAACTGATAAAACATCTAAGGTACAGGATGATTTAAATCTGATAGTATATGATAAAGAACATCAGTTCTAATGTACAAGTTCCTCTATGGAGCTGTTTTTTTTTTCCTCTACATCTATATGATTATATGAAGCTGTTAGCTTGCAAGGGAGATGTTAGATTTTCCACATTGCCTGAACATTTAAGGTTGAGATATATCTGCTAAGTCCCTCAAAGATGGGATGGAAGCCTTTAAAACCTTCACAGAAAGGCGTTGATTCTTCTTGAAAAGGAAGCCAACAGCTAATTTCATCAAGAGATAAGAATTCATTTTCATTTGCAATTGAAACATTCATTCTAAAACTGGCTTCAGACTCATGAGAAATCTAAGTTTACATTTACTGTACCAGTGAACAGCCCCCCTAAATAGTATGCAACTTATGTAATATTTGCAACAGAAGGAAACCAGTGAAAAGCAAATATTCACTAATCAAATAACTAAAAAGATCGGAAACTTAACTTGATAATAAATAGTTCAGTCGTTATTCAACTCATAATTTACAAGGGAAGCATGGGATGAACTTCGGTATAATTATTCCTTTCTGAAATTATTAGTTTAGTACCATTTTCTAGAAACAAAAACATGAAGAAGATAAATAAATCACTAGAAAATCCTGTATGACATCGTACCATGTTTAATGATCGAGGTATGCGCAGCAAACAGGGTTTTGTAATGACATTGCAATAAGTGGAGTTGTACCAAAAGCTCACATTGAAATTAAATTCATTAGAATTCAAGAAATCATATGCTGCAAAGAAGAAGATGAGAAATAGCTCATGATTCAGCATTTCATACATGAGATTTTGAACTGACAACAAAGCATTGATTGTGAACTAGTTAGTGTTCAATGACTGATCAAGCATACCAGCAAGAATTTCATGGATCTCATGAACAGAATTTCCACTCCAATATCCCCGAAGTAGTTCTTTATTTATACTCGCAGAGTTTTCGCGCCATAAGTATGAACTTTTAACACAAGTGATCTCTACATAGAAAAAAGGGCAACAAACAGAAGAATGTCATAGCTTTATTACATACCTATTAAATGTGTCTTAAATATAAAACTATTTACCTTGCTGAGAGCGGACATTTCCAAGAGTTACAGGAACCATAAAACTGAAATTTGGAATGCAACTAGGCAGAATAACTTGGAGGGGGGATTTGGATGAGAAAGCTGACTCCACAAAATTGGTCAAACTAGGCTTCCTGTACGTACCCTGAAAATGTGAGTGTAGCAAAGTTAGATGAGCAGAATGTTCTATTATATTTTAAAACTTGGCATATTTGGCATTTTCCTGGGAAGCAAGAAGTTATCAAAGGGGTGGAGGGTCAGGGTTCAAGCCTTGAGATCTAAGTAACCATCTCTTATATGCTTGGATTCAGTTTATGGGTAAAGTTTGGAGAACTATTTTTCTATGAAAATTTACCATCCTCTTGCATGCTCTAACCAACCATGGCTCTATTTCTCTATGCTTGTGAACTCCTTTCTTTTTTCTTCTTTTTTTTCCTCTCTCTCTCTCTCTAAAATTCAAGCCACCTGGTACAAGGGGGGTCCCCTTCCTAAGAAACCATTAGCTTCACCTAAAGAAAATGCCAAACATGTCCATAAAGGTATACTTTTTAGAAGTTATCAATATAAAAAAAGTGAGTTACCAGATAAATTAAAGGAACCAAGCTTTGAAGATCCATCAAATTCCTCGGGAACTCATCAATAACTATTTCTCTGACCAGTCCTACAGGAATTTTCACCAATGCATCATCATTAAGGATCAAAATGTCGGTTGTGGTAGGTTTATCAGTCAATGGACAAAAGGATCTGTATTAGGCGATACATATCATATCGATTATAGTTATATGTATGGGTTATTGGATTTGAATTGAAAAATAAAGTAAAAGAATCCCAAAAAATATCCAAAAAATTTAAAATATTGAAAAATGTTAGAATTTAATTTTTTTTTCCGTTTAGTAACTAAGTAAGGTGGGTGTATTAGACCCTCCATTGTCCTACAGGTCCATTTTCAAACAGTTTCATCAAAATTTCATCACTATTATACTTTTCTAAATTCAAATAAACAATTTAAATAACAAGTCCCTTTTTCTCCCCAATTTTTTTCCAATGGTTCTTCCAATTAGAGTCACCCATAAAGTTGTCTTGTGAAATGTTAGGATAATCTCAAATATGGAGTTTATCTTTGGATATTAAGGATGGGGGCACATGGGATTTATATATATATATATTTGCATGTTAAGGGGAGAATGTAGCAAAAAATAAATTTCAAAAATACAAATTAAATAGAAATAACTTATAGTTTTTATGTTTATATAAATTTTAGCATTTTCTAATTTTATATGATAATGTCAAGAAATAACTCAACTCAACACAGTGGGTAGAAGGATTTGATGATGATGATGATGATGATAAATTAAATAAATACCGTGTGCAGAGGATCTGTTTCGTCCGGTGTATAATGATGTCACAGGGCAAGAACCCGTTTTCAAGCAAGAAGAGTGTGGAAGACCTGCATAGGAATGGGAGGCAGTTTGGACGGCCCGATGGCGAGGACCTGGTAACTGAAATAGAGCCGGCCATTTATGTGGTGCCCTTATCGGACATGCAAGTGCTTGTTGTTGGGTGGCTGAGAACTCCACACCACACCTGTTTTGGCAGGTGCCATTCCCATTTTGAACACACTTGCATCCACACCTGTACTGGGGTTTATCCAGTTGTGAGTTCACCACCAATTGGAGGATGAACATCAACAAACAGAGGAGGAATGGGAACATCACTAGGCCCACATTCATCTTCCAATTCCTTTTCTGTAGCATAGAAACAGATGTTGAAATAAGCAAAAGATGTGATGATGTATGTAGCCATCAAAATGTAAAGGTTATACATGCAGTTATAAAGGGCCCAACTTTTTTAATTGACCCAAAAATACACAAATCAACTTGCTCCTGTGCTTCATTTAAATTTGAGGCCGACTTTTATTCCTCTAGAAAGTGTACACAAATTGAGATGGGGTTTTTTGGTGACCCAGAGAGGGGCTAGACTCTGAGATTCATGACACAGCTATGTGAACCGTGAAGTGATGGGAACTCATACATGAAAGGAGAGAAGGCTCATTTATTAGATAGTTTAGTATAAGTTAATTAGGCAAAGGGGGCGTGCTCTGGTACAAGTAGCTGGATGGGGATTGCTTAGGGCCCCACTGATCATGGAAGTTGGGGTGGGGAAGATCCATCTGAGTAGGCCCCGGATATAAAATATGGGTTCAATCTTATGCCTTTAACCCATTAATCGGTAGCCCACAAGTTCATCCTCGACTCAATGGTCCAATCCATTTGAATGGGTGCACTGTTCAAGTGGGCTCCAAAGAAGGTGGGAACCAACTTAAGTGTGAATGGTGCTAAGAAGGTCGTCTGTAGTGTAAAGAAAATAGAGTAGGAGGTAAAGTTGCCAATGGGCTTGAACATGCATTTGGTTCTGATGGGCCAAATCCCGAATCAAGATACATGTCTAGGGTCAAACCTGACTGAATTCAAAATTAAGATACATGTTTAGGGTCCAAAACCTTTAATGAGTTGGATCTGGGCAGAGGATATCATGTATGTTAGACTTGTACCATGCCTTTTCCCCCCCTTCTGCTAGGGGTTGGCCCCTGGCCATCAGTAAATCCGTCAAATTGAAGACCAAGTATCAATCATCCTCAGTGTGTAATACCTGAGGTGCAAACAACACTCAATCATGAGTGTGTTGTTGGCAAATTTGCACGATACTTGTTTGTATGTTTATGTCCACATTGTATATACGAGGGGGCTGGTAAAATTCCAAGCCCCTTATGAAACCCACTTGGGTACACGCCAGTAATGAGAAGATAGCGGGATGGAAAAGTCTCATTGTGGATATGATTTTGGGCTAAAATAATTTCAATAAGATCATTACAACCATTTATTTAGGGGCTTCAAAGTTTAATAATTTCTTCAGTTACATCTTTTATTAAATTTAACCCAGCAGTGAGCTAATTTAAATTATTATTAAATTAGGATGATTGCTAATTCATAAATTTCTCGTCAATTCATAGTGGGTCAATGAGCATGAGGAGGTTGGATTTGTCACAGGGGATCCCATATAGTGGCAAAATAATTACGTCTCACACTGCCCTAAGAGGTACCTATATACCATATAACATAATTAATATAAAAAAATAATAGTAATATTATCACTGTATAACTTACATGAATCATATGAAGTGGGATTTTTATAATTTCCTTGATCTTTCTCTATAACTTCAGACCTCAATTCTAAAACCCTGTCCCAACATACACCAACGGGCTCGAAACTAAGAAACTGATACTGATGGACTTGAATCCAACATGCACCAACCAGGGACCGTGTCAGACTCAAACCTGAAGTCCAACTCCTCAAATGTAAATGGACTCTAGTCAGGACACAGGTGAGACCAATTTGAATCTCTAGCCCGTTGACAGCCCTATATCTAGGTATATGAGGGGCGCCATGGAAAACATAGATTTACAGTTTCAAAGTGCCCCCAAATTGCATGGGACCCACATAAATCCCTATCAATCACATCATATATGAATTAGAGGGTGGCCAAAAATCACTCTAATATAAGATCATCCCAACCATTCAAATTATGGATAATGGTCGAAATGGTATTTTAGGTGGGACCCACCCCAGTGCATGTCAGTTACTCAAAAAAAATCCTCTCACTTCAATTCAATGCGTACTACAATGTGGTGAAATAGTTCTCTCCCACTCAATTCCATGAAAAGTGCACACCCCAAATGAAAGATCCTAAAGAAAAAGTGAAATAAAATGGAAAAAAAACAGATGTGAAATATTTTCCATGCATATGTATGTACCTGAAACGTGAGATTTTTCCTAAACAGTGCATCAGATTTAGTGAAGAAAGAAGCAACATCATCACAATTCCCATTGCTAATGCTTCTGGTGCTGGAAGAAGAAACCATTTTGATCCAAAAGAAGCAGGGTTCAGCAGATTAGAACTGTTTTAAACTTTATAGAGACGTGCAACTTAGAAAGTCACAATGTCTACGCTGAGAATTTAAGAAACTAAGAGTTCTTTATTGATTTTCCAAGTATATGAAACATTCTGCCCAAATTAAAAAAGTATAAAAAACATTTTCATAATCCATGTGCCTGCCCTCAGCTTCAAAAGGTCAAGAGAGGTAGTGTCCAGGAAAAGAGGTCCAGGAGGACGGTCAAAATCCCATGGCATTCAAAGAAATCTCATGGCCAAAATGGAATTGACTTTCCTAGGGGTAGGTGGGTCGGGTTGAGTTTGGGTTGATGACAATCCGATCCTTTTACTAATCATATTGAAATGTCAACCCAAATCGTAAATTCATAGATTGGGTTAGGGTTGGGCTGGTTGGTTGAATAGCCATGAGGCCTCACACAAATTCAAACCATTCATTACTTGGGTGGGTTGGAAATCTTAACCTGAATCTAGAATCAACAGGTTGGGTCTTGGGCTGGATTGGTGGGTCGGACCAGGAATTGCCATTCCTAATGATATTCTATTCTCATATAAGCTTTTGGATGACTCTCTTTTGTGGTTGGATTACCAAAGCACGGACAGACATGGCACATGTATTCTCTTTCTTTATTTATTTTTCATCAAAGACCACCATTAGATAGCACCTGAGCGTACAATATTTGACCACTTGAATGGATGGATTCAATATGCCCAAATTTGAGCATGACGGATCAAAGTTTGGATGGGGTGTGCCTAAGGTAGGCCTTGTTCAAAAGATTCAATTTTTTCAAAAGAAAAACATGTATTGTTGGATTCAATCGCTATTTTTTTTTAGTGACCCGCTCGATCCAGTGAGGATAATAGAATTAAAACTTAAAACCATTTAAGGCAAATAATGGCATAATAGTTCTTGGACACTTTGAATAAGGTTGGAAAACTCGTGACTTAAACTCGATTCATCTAGCTCTAAACTATTAACTTGGAGAGAGTAAAAAAAATAAATCAAATACTTATAAAATCTAGATATACATGTATTAATAATAATAAATTCAAATTAGTAAACTTATTACATTTCAACCAATTATGTTTAAATTGCTAACTCCAAGTCTCAAGCATTAATTACTCATATTTGGCTTGGCTTGTCAAACGAAGTGACTTGACTAGGTCAAGAGTGAGCTCACCAAGTTTTCAAACCTTGGTTTGAAGCTCGGCAAGTGCCCTAGATGTGAATGCGTAGATTCTAAGCTTGCGGGCCTTTGACCACAAGTTTAACCTTAAGTTATCACTTCCATTATATAATATACATCTGATATACTGACTAGATCCAAACTATCACTATCTCTCTCTCTCTCTGTCACACACACACACACCATTATTTTATTGTTACAGTGACCATTGAAATTTTGAAAGGTATCTCCTAAAATCAGTATCGATTAGCAGAAATCTGAGTTCTCTATTCTAATTTATTGGCAGCTTCACACATGCCATGTTACTAGCAATAACATCCCTTCCTATGTACGTTCGCAATTAGAGTTTCATGCTCTCGAAAGTTGAAACGCTGGAAGTCTAGAGTCAGAAAACCCTCATATATAGTCATTTTCACATAATGAGAAACAGACAGTTCGGCCAGATTGAGTTTTGAGGCCAGGGAGTAAGAATCTGTCCAAGTTTCTTCAGCTTAAAGTAGAAATTAAGAAACTGTTCTAGTTTTATCAACTTGGAAGTAGAGAAAACTTAACTATCATGACAAATACCATAGAATGTCAAATGATAATTTGATAATAATAAAATAAAGTGGTGATGTCTTGAAAAGACAACACTCTTAATATGTTTAGGTTGATTGACATCATGTACTCAAATTCCAGCCAGAATTAAGTTGATTATAAAAAATATAATAAAAAAATTGTCTTGGAGCTTTGGAAAGACATCCAACTCTGTTAGTCTCAATCGGATTAAACTGAGTCTTAATTGCACTAAGATATGCTTATGACTCCAACCAACTCAGTCATTTTGGCTCAGATCAACTCGATTGAATGAGTAAAAAAATTAAAACTGATACTGGATAAACCAAGGAGTTGATTGTGTTTTGCCACAGGATTAGAGAGGGATTTAAATGGGTTTTCTTTTATTGTCAGTAAACATGAAAAATACAACTATTATGAGTCTTAAATTACTCGTCTATTTATAATCAATTGCACGTAAATGTTGATTTAGCCATTTCCTTCCGTCTTCTAACCAAGTGACACCAATCTTAGAATTGCACCAATGCGTTTATCTAGATGGTCCCTTATCAACCAACCGAGCCAAACTTGGGCTCGGCTCACATTGGGTAATATTTCAGCTGTCTTTAGGCTCTTGCACAGACCTAATTTTATGGTCCTGGTAAATGGGCTGCACCAGAGCCTATATATTCTTAAAAGGCCCGGCCTGGTGCCCACGCATTTCATTAAGGGGTTGAGCCTGACCTTATATTCAGACCTGTTGGCTGGATACATGCACAATTAAGACCTGATAATGAAATGGGCCACACTTGGATAAGCTCTGGCCCAGTGGCCCTTGGCCTGACCACCCCAAATGACCTATCTTTCCAGATAAGGTTAGCCATTTGACAATTTTCAACAACTAAAGGTTAATCAAATAAGGTTCCACATAATGCACCACCTTACTGAAGACCCTCCAACTCTCATTGCAGCCCACATAAATGATCACATTTCCAGTGTTAAATCAATAAATGCCAAACAGCAAAACCACACCACCGACAACGCTGTAAACTGTGAATAATAATAAGCATGTGATAGTTGCTGGCTTTGCAAATGTCCAATCATTAAGATCTTAAGATACCACCTAGCAAAAAGCCTGAACCTACGTTGGAAAGCAACAATGTCCAGCTTCTTCCCCCCCACTAACTACCCAAAGAAGAATTTCATCCGAAGGTTTCTTTGGCATTATGACGGCAAATGCCTCTAACCTTTCCTTTTGATGAGTAAATATCTGGGTTACAACATTCAACCAATTCTACTAACTGTGGCACCACAGCATCAAGGTTACCCTTAAATCTTGTCAACAACGGCGATTCCACTGTTGTCTTACCCCATCGAACTGTTCTCAACATGCACATGAGGGCGACCGTCTGCCCGCAAACCTCTGTTTACCTAATTACTTCATACAAACAACTTTCAAGATAGCACCTTGCTGAACTTGGGCATCCCTTCCTTTTGTCGTCCATCTAATCCTTATTAACTCTCCTCTGCCCTCCTTTTTGTGTCATTTACCTTAAACAGAGGTAAGAGAGGGGAGGGAGGGGGAAGACTTGTACAGTATCCTTTTTTTTTTTTTTTTTTAAATTCTACAGTGTGCTCCTCGAGGAAATTTCCACACCACCACCAATAAACCCTTGGCTCAAAATCATTGCTAAAAAGGTAAGCAATACAAGGAAATATACACAGCACCAAAGAGTAATAAATTCACCAGCACCTGTAGACAACTATCAAAAACTAAGGAACAAGCAAAAAAGGTAACACATCAAGTTACAGAAACTACTTCCAATTCCTTAATATACTCTTGGATGTACTCCCCTTGAACTCCTTTTGGCTAACGCACAGTTGTGTGATATCAGTTCAAATCCAATCTACCAAACAAAGAACCACTAACACACAATACTCACATGCACAGTTCGAATCGTAACCACACAAATTAAAAAACAAGCTATTTGACTATGAAATGTAAATTTCTCTCGAATTTTAACACAATCAAGATGAGGAGAGTATCTCATCTTCTATTTGTGTGAACTCACAAATCAAATCAATGGTTTTAATATTCGCAGTCACATTAGGCGCTGATCAACAATTAAAAAACATGCATGCTTTCACCAGTAACCTTTTCTCCTTTAGTACTTATTATCAAAGGGAAGCGAAAGCATGAAAAATTATGAGAATGGAGAGAGAACCATGAGCGCATTCTATATTTGAAAAACTTACTTGCCCATGACAGGGCCTGGAGTTGCAATGCAAGTTTCCTCTTTGGTTAGCCATAATATATTTCTTAAACTGATCAGAATTGCCAAATAAAATTCAAGCTTTAAAGAAACAGTTTGGAAAATCCTGCGGCTATGCACAACTAAGCCATGAGGCTATGTGGGCCTCACCAGAAAGCATCTACTATTCTCCCACTTGGTCCATGCTATAATAAGAATTAAAAAGAGGAGAATTGTAGTAGTAGTCATGTTGGGTTAATGCTCCCAACCACTCTATTTATAATGGAGTCTCATATATGAGTTTATCTACATAAATACAACAAGGTTTGACTACCTACTTGAGTCTAGGAAAATGTTTGGTTCGTGGGGGACAATCAAAATAGAGATGACGCACTGGAGAGTATAGAACACTGACGACCATAAGAAATTAAGCGCCTTTGCGCATACGACTATAATCATGATTCTTCCTAAGTGGTTCCTTCTTCCAAAAGTCACTTTACAAAATCAGTCTAGATTAAACTGATATTAAAACCTTCAAAGTGGCAGGCGATTTTGAAAGTATTTAGATCATTCACAATCAACGTTAACCTCCTTGAGTAGATGAAACCAGTAATGCTAATCAATGTGGTCATACACCATTTTATCAACATACTCACTTCAATGGATTACAATAGTAGAAAATCCTTGTATGAGGAAAAACATAGACTGGATTACATAACGCCTACTACTATGATGGTCAAAACAATGTCCTGAAGTTGATGTTCTTGGTTACATACATTCTATAATGAATCATCATCACCATCAAAGCCCTATCCCATCTATTAGTGAGTTGATTTTGAGTAATAAACCCCATGATAGATGTGATAGTACTTCATCGATGATGATGACGATTGTGAGTAATAAACCCCATGATAGATGAGATAGTACTTCATCGATGATGACGACGACGACGATTTACGGTAGAATTTAAGTGATGCTCCACAATCTATCACGATTTTCCTCGTTGCTTAATTAAGGTCTTTATTGGTACTCTCCGACCCTCATACCTTGAACTGATAACCTTTCAATACATCATACAAAGGCTTCTTTTTTTTTTTATCTTTTCTATGCATATGCCCAAACCATCTCAAACAGCATTCTTCAAATTTCACTTCTATTGGAGCTAACCATAAATTTCCTCTTTTGGTACTCATCCATAATTCAATCCTTTCTTGTAACCTCCATACATGGATCTTAGCATGCACATCTCAGCTACATGTGCTTTAGCATTTTTTTGTTCCCAACACTGAGCTCCATACAAATTCTATATGGTAAATGGGTACAAAAAATAGAAAAGTAAGAAAATACAAGATTATCAATTTATCATAGTTACAGAAACCTAAATACATTTAAAAAATCTCAGTAAGACCCATCTCCAATACATGTCCCTTATCGGTATTGGGGTCAATGCTTTGGTCGTGAAGTCTACAGTTATGAGCTTCGCATGAATGTGCTTGATGACACTTGATGATCTGGAACCAATCTCTACTCACCAATATCTAATGTCTATATGCTTTAGAAATGTTGGAATACTTATTCTTTAAGAAAGATGCTACTACAATGTTATCATAGTATATTCTTGGCAGCCTCATTTTGGTGTTAGCAAACTGTACTCCTGAGGTATAATACTACAATCATAATGTGTTATCTCAACTCAAGGATGCCACAAATTTAGCCTCCTTAGGAGCAGCAGCAACAAGCTTCTATTTTGCACCCTCCCACAGAATAACTGTGCTTACAAGCAGAAATATACGGTATAATGTGTTCTATTCTAGAAGGCATCCAAAGAGTTGAACTGTACCCAATGACCTCCAAGTGATCGCAATCTATACTAAAAACATGTAGTCCTTCTTCTCTTCCATGTACCAATTTTTTATAATCGATATTAGGATCGTTCAATACCTCCGGCTGATAGGGGCATGTACATGTGTACATCAAGCTCCCTACTAATGAAGAATAAAGGACATCCTTTATTTGTCCTTGTTCAACATCAATATACGGCACTCATCTTTACTAAGCATTTTTTTTTTTTTGAATGGTGAAATGTATTAATAGAACTAGAAGCAAAGCAGTACAAAAGGCATATACTGTGATGCATAGAAAAATACATAGAAGGCATAAACACCATCCAAAAGAAACAAAAAAGGGGGACGACAGCTCCTAGACAGGCCAAGAGCCCAAAAAAAGAACCAAAAAGTTAAGGAAGAACCACTTCTCTCCATTTAAACAGAATGGCCTCCACTGGAACACCCCAAAACTCTGGCAAGGTAGAAACCCACGTAGCAGTGAGAAAACGGGCTTTGGTAGCAACCACTAAAGGAGGGGACGAACAACCTTCAAAGAACTGCCTATTTTGTTTCCTTCCAAATCGCCCAAATGTTAGCAAGAAATGACGACCGCCACAGAATTTTACCTCTCTTGGACTGAAATCAGAACTTCCATGCTTCAAAAAGCTCCAAGATGGACTGAGAGAGAACCCAGCTGCAACCAAAACATTCAAGGGTGGAGGTCCAAAGATGTTGAGCGAACTTGCAATTAAGCAGAAGGTGATCAACTAATTCCTCCGCTGAAAGGCATAAGGGGCAGGCATTGATTAGAATCACCCTACAACGACGGAGGTCATCTTTACTAAGCATGTCCCCCTTTATAATCGGCAAAGCATGTCCTTTTTCTTAGTCCTTATTCAACATCAAGCCACAGGCACTGATCTTTACTAAGCATGTCTTCCTTTATAATTGGCACATCAGTCGGTGAATAATTCTTTATTTTTTTATCTTTTATAACTCTGTTGTAGAGTGCTCTCCATAAAAATCCAAGCAATCAATGTGTTCTTTCTAGATGAATCAATATAAATCACAAAGAAATGCCTCACGCATAAATTTCACCTAATTATTCAAAAGGAGCTGTTTGGCCTTGTGTAGAAGACTCACGTAACCATTAGCTAGCCAATTGTCATGCACATACTCATGTATGTCTAAGCGTTTTGCAGTGCAAAAACACCCTTTCCACTTGATGAATAAGAGGAGTTTTCCTCCAAAGTTGCTGAGGTGGGACTCATATACTCTGAAGGAAATAAATGCTAGTTTTTCTCCGTTAAACATCAACAAGTGATCATCTTAGCTTTTCCTACTATTTCATTTTTTCAGAAAAGTAAGTTACCTTATAACTTTTCATCTCAAACTACTTTGCATGAAGACTCCAAGGGTGGGGCCTTCTTATTAAAATTCGGTGGTGAAGCCTTTGGTTGATTTAAGTGAAACATGGATCGATGCTAATTCACGTAACAGTAATTTCAAATAGTTTAAACTTTATAAGTGATTAGAAACCCACCACTAGGGCCTTATAAAATTCAATCTTCTAAAAATTCATCAATGAGCTTAAGTCTGATTGCCATAAATCCATAAGCAGTCCCATGTAAAAAAAAAAACATACCATTTAAAATTATCATTCTCCTGTGAATTAGCATGGAGCCAAATTTCACTTCAATCCTCTCATGGCAATGTTAAAGATCTATCAATGATGTTCTCATAAAATTCAAACTTCTAAAATTGACTTGTGGGCGTAAGTCTAATTGTTATAAGTTTATAAGCAGCCTGCTAAGAAAAAACCAAACTGCTTAAAATTTCAACTTTAATCAAACTTAGGCCCACCAGTAGATTAGTCACTGATAAAAGCTTGTAATTGAATTCCAAGAATGGAGTGAATTGAGTGTTTCACAAATGATCAATATAATGGTAATTCCAAAGTCTAAATGTGATTTTAAGTTGTTTAAATTCTATACGAGAACCACCACTGGTTTTTTATTTTTTTCTGGTGGAAGAAATGCTATAAATCCATTAGCAAGCCTGCCTATAAAAGTTGAAACAGTGCAAGCCATGTTTCACTTCAATCACAATTAGGCTAAAAACAAGTTTTTTTGCAGTTTGAATTTTATAAGAGAGGCCAACGGATTTTTCATGTGGCCATGAAAGCAATGCTATATATCCACTAGGGGTCCACTTACAAAATCTAAATTGTAAGGAATTAAAGTGTTAATCTGATTTAGCACGTCAATCTAAGTAGAAAGCCCCATCAAAGAAGTCTTAGCATCCAAGTATTTTGAGATGGAAAGTCGTAAGGTAACTCACTACTTTTTTTAAAAGAAGAGAAAGAGAAAAGGTAGAGAAAGCTGAAGTGATCCCATGACGATTTTTAAAGGAGAAAAGGTAGCATTTAGCATTTCTTTTCTTAAAAGAATAAGAACTCCATCTTAGCAACTTAAAAGAAGTAACTCTTCTTACTCGCTAAAAAGAAGGGGCGCCTTTGCTCGACAAATGCTAGATCGTTTTGTAGCTCAAACAACCACCCACACACGCACTTTCACTGATCTTCATATATATATACAGTACACGATGTTCTCCACAAATCCAATGGTGGTAAGAATGGAGTGAAACCTTATATAACACTTCCAATAGGCATGTCAGAGTCTATGTGGATTCCTTAAGTTAGCATGCTAGATGTTGGTTCCTTGTTGCACCGAGTGTTCTAGCTACTAAATATAGCTTCCACTTCAAAGACTCACTCAAAAAGGATGTTTTCACATCCATCCACTTGATAAATTTAAATCAAAATCAACTAAACATGCCAAGATGTGAATCCTTTCAAAAAGACTAGAGAGAAGGTTGCCTGATATAAGATGACGTCTCTAGATGAATCCTTCTAAAAGAACTCTGGCTATGCTGCTCAACTTTACCCATAGAATCATGTTTGATCTCAAGCATCCAACCTTTGGGCAAGTCAATGAGTTCACAAACTTTACCATCATCCTTGGATTTTAACTCATCTTGTATGGTGTTGATCAATTTAATAAAGTCATACCAATTTGGTAACTTATGAAAATGCCATCATATCATGAATTCAAAGCCTTAATAATTAATCACCGTTAAAGCCTAGTCCTTGATGCATATTATTGTAGGTCAACCACAACCATTTGGGATATCAAATCCCTTCATTGAGAGCTTAAACTTTTTATCCCCAAATATTGAACATTAATTGGATTTTCCAAATTTAGTTCTTATGTGATTGATTCTTTATGGAGTGGTCCATTCATTATAGGCTGTCCCATGGCATCGTGCTTGGCGATTTTATGTGGAATGTCTAACTAATCCTCCAGAACAAACAGCAAATGTCTATAAACACCACATTACGTGGCTCACCACAACTGAAAAGAGCTTCTGAATGGACTCACAAGAACTGTATTTCAGATATACACAGTCGTCTTTAAGGTCTCACTCCACAACAATTCAACTAAGATGATTTTACTAATCATGCTCCTCCCATGTCCATCAAAGTTGGATTTGCCCTCAGCCTCACCATTCATTGAGTTTGTGGAATTCCTTGATGCACATAAAACTACAACCACAGAAGTTGAAGAAAAAAACTATAACTTGAATTTCCCAAAGAGAAATTACATTATTTTGAGATGTAGTCTAAAACACTTCACTTTCTGATTACCGCGAATTCAAGGAATTAATAATTAAACAGGAATGATGGAAGAAAGAAAATATACATCAAACAAAGGTCAGAGAGAAGATGAGATGAACAAAGTTAAAAACTGATATTGCACATATGGAAATCTGAAAAGCACATACCAATTGTTCCATATTTAAAAACCAAATCATCATGTTCTCATGACAGTAAATAACACTATCAATTCATTGCGCAAACCAGTTAATCAAGATCTGGATATCTACACTAGTCATGAAGAAAACAGATCTATTTCAAATATAAGTTCAACCTCATGTGGAAGCTCACAAAACACATCAAAGATAAGCAACATGATGATGATGTGTGTAATGACCGAAACTCGGTCAAAATTCCCAATTAGAGATAATTAACAAAGAACGTAGATCCAAATAAACCTGCAGACACAATCAAATCCTCTAATCCGATCCAAGAGATCACTATCAGTTCCAAGAAAAACAAAACCTCCTCCTCCTTAAAGAAATCATTTCATTCAAAGGAAGCAGGAGAGAGAGAGCGAGAAAGAGAAGAGTTACCATGCGAAATCAAAACCCTAAATCTAGTCAGCAGGTCTAAGATCTAGATCTGTATCAAGATCCGGCGCCGGAGCGGTAGCGGTAGAGCTTTCCGAAGACGTGGAGGGCGGTGACGAAGCCGATGAAGCAGAGGCTGATGACGAGGACTGCCGTCGGCGTGATCTTCAGGCCGGGAGCGTCGTCGGTGTAGAACCTGAGGACGTTGCTGCTGCCGCCGCTGCTGAAGCTGCCGGAGGCGCCGCCAGCGCCGCCGCCGAGCCTCCGTCGGCGCATCCCGGCGGCCGCCGCAGGCGTCCCGCGCGGTGCGATTCCGACGGCTCCCGGTCGGGAGGTGGAGGAAGAAGAGGACTGGGACTGAGAAGTGCCTCTTGCCATCGATGTTTTCGAGGAGGGATGATGGATGATTCGGATCTCACAGGAAAAGGAAAAGGAAAACACAACAAAGCAGGAGAGAAAACGTGAGGAAGGGAGTAAAATAGCTTCTCTTTCAATTATTACGTCCCCTTACCATATTGTAAGTTTTCTACTCCTACTCTTTTCTATATGCTCCACTTGGATGTGGATTTGTTGCGAGGTAGGTCATTCCATTAAGATTTAAGACGACCCAGTCATGGTTCTAGTGGGTTTTTTTTTTTTTAATTTTGTTGTGCATGTGTATGCGGAACAGCGAATACCTACATAAAAGAGAGATCAAAATTTTACATGGTGGGATAAATTCAACTACGTCCACGGTGAGAGAGTACGGACTCAGATCATTTATATGTCTATGTGTTTTTTTAGGAGAAAATGTTCAGTTTTATTGTGCCCACTGGAATGTATGATGATCATGAAAGTCCATTAGATAGAAAGATCCATATAAATCCTACCTATATGTAAAATCTTGAATCAAGATCATTGTAACCTTTTGATCCATGACCCTAAAATTTAATGATTTAAAGGCATCATTTTATCATGATTTCAATTCACCAGTGAGTAAAAATTGGATAAGTGTCAAACTTGGACTTCTAAATAATGGGAAGGGTATTGTGTGTGAAAAGACTAGATTAACTCAATATGGACCTCACGACAAAAAAAAAAAAAAAAAAAGGCGAAAAAAGGGGCATTTAAAAAGTTGGGCGTTTTTTAGAATTTCCATATATATATATATGAGAGGGGATCACACAGGCTGCAGCCTGTGTTATCCCAAGCTGCACGCGTGCGTGCGACGGCCCAACGCTGAGGCCCAACAAGCTGAGGTTATTTTCGTTTCCCGCTCAGACGAAACCCTTTTCCCCCAACTCATTTCAAAATCTCACCTCTCCTCTGTTTTCCAAAAGACTTCTCCTCCGTTTCTCGTCTCCGTCTCTCGTCTCTCCTCTGAAACTCCTCTCCCTCTCGGACGACGATCGCTGCCTCTCGGACGACGACGGCCAGCCTCTCGGACGACGACGATCGCTCCCTCTCGGACCTCTCGGACGTCTCCCTCTGCCTCTCGACTCTCTTTCGCAGCTCTCTCTCTCGGACGACGACTCCCCTGAGATCTCTCTCCCTCACGACAACGATCTCTCTCGCTCTCTGTCTCTCGCCTGACTCTCTCTCTCTGCGAAGCTCTCTCGTTCGCTGCCGTGTCTCCCTCGCCTGATCTCTCTCTCTCAGCTCAGGTCTCTCCCTCGCTACTGTCTCTCCCCCGCTGCTGCTCATCTCTCTCTCCCTCTCTGCGGCGAAGCCCTGCTGCTGCTGCGCACATCTCCCTCTCTCTCGCCGATTGACAGGCCTGCAGCTGAATTGCTGCTCCCTCTCACCCCCCTCTCTCTTGCTGCAGGTAAGAATAGTTCCTTCTTGAGTTGAAATATGAGAATGCTGATGTTTTTTTTTTTTTTTTTTTAGTTCGTTGTATGGAATGGATGGAATTTGTGAAAATGATTGGAATGGAATGGCAGTCTTTAAATTTCCCTGTCTTTCATCGTAGATCTCATTAGTGCAGGATTTTGGTTGATTATGGAGTGGTAACTTTGGTTATTCATCATTTTGTATAGCATATAGACATGTCATATACTAGACAAGTGAGGGATTTCATTGATGTGTTTGCACTTCAGTTGAACTAAAATTGCTCTAATCTCCAGTGGGAAAATCCCATGGCAGAAGCAACATGACAAAGGGTCGAAGTTACCATTTAATGGTTGAAAGGTGGGAAAATGGGCATGCCAAGTAGTTTCAGAAGACCCTACAGTCTCTAGTCCTTTTTTGTAATGCCTTATGTTTTAATAAATTTATCCTGCCAGCCATCAAAGAATGTATGGTGCATTACAGTCATAGCAGTGTCAAATTGGGATGTGTTCATTGTGAGGAGTTGGTCAGTTGGGTTGATGCTATTCACTAAATAACCACAAGTTTCTCTCTGTGTGTAATAATGGCAGTTTTATAGGTGACTCGGGTCATCCTAATGAATGAACCTTGATTTTTTGCATAAACTAGTGTTGGGTGGTAGATTTTGAGTTAGAACTAATATATCCAAAATTCCTTGTTGAATTAATAGGCAAATGCTTTTTAATCTTTTCTTTCCCATTGCATTTCATATGGTTGATTGATAGGTTTTCTTAAATATTTGATACTATTGTCATTTTAGAGACACAATAATTGTAAGAGGTAGCAAAATTGTTCAAAAAAAAACAACATGCCCATTTCTTTATTTGGGTCCGTTATTCATGTCCAATTTTAATTATTTGTCAACCAGATTGCAAATGGATATGACTCATGCTCCTCATCACCAATTTGCCACTGTCCGGTTGTAGATGAAAACATGACACCAAGATTGGGCATGCATTTTGATGATTTAGAGGAGGCATATAACTTTTACAATGCTTATGGTAAACTTGCTGGATTTAGTGTGAGAAAAGAATCTAGTAATAGAGGTAAAGATGGGGAGGTTGTATGGAAAAGATTTGTATGTTCAAAGCAGGGTAAAACAGATGAGAGACACTGGATTGGTAAGGAAGTGGTTCAAAGACGTCGAATGGAAACAAGATTCGATTGTATGGCTAAGTTGCAAGTGAAATTAGATAAATCAGGTGGTTATGTGGTGTCCCAGTTTGTTCCTCAACACTCTCATGCCCCCGCTACTCCAAGTAAGAGATTTATGTTGAGGTCGCATCGTGAAGTGCCAGAATCAAAGAGAAGACTTATAAATGCATATGATGCTGCAAATGTGCGAAGCAAACAGCAAATGCAAGTGTTTGCATCGCAGTCTGGGGGATTGGACAAAATTGGATTTACAGATACGGATGCCAGGAATCACCGTAGGGATGAAAAGGAAAAGAAAAGGGGGCTAGATGGACAGTTGCTATTTCAACTTTTTGAAAACCGGAAAGAAATGGGAAATGGTTTCACATATACCATTGAGCGAGATGCAGATAAAAAGACAGCGCATGTGTTTTGGGCAAACGGATCATTTCGTTCCGCTTACAAAATCTTTGGTGATGTTGTTAGTACATTTGATACAACCTACAAGACCAACTGTTATGAACTTATTTTTGCCGCATTTGTAGGTTGCAATCATCATCGGCAAACTACTTTATTTGGATGTGGCTTTCTACCAAATGAAAAAACCGAGTCATTTGAGTGGTTGTTTAACACATGGCTTAAGGCCATGTCATATAGTCCACCAAAGGGTATTATAACAGATCAAGACTTGGCTATGACAAAAGCCATTAAAAATGTCATGCCAACTACTGTTCATCGGTATTGTCTATGGCACATTTTGGATAAGTTGCCGACGAATTTGGGAGGGCTTCATATTCACAATGAGGGTTTAATAGAAAAGATAAAAAAGTGTGTTCACAACTCAGCATCTACTGATCAATTTGACAGTTTTTGGAATCAGATCATAACAGACAATGAGCTTATGGAGAATGATTGGTTGGCGGATATTTTTAGAATTCGTCATATGTGGGTTCCGACATATTTAAAGAAAAATTTCTTTGGTGGCATGTCGACAACTCAACGAAGTGAAAGCATGAATGCATTTGTGAAGCAATACGTTGAGTAAAAGAATTCCCTACTTGATTTCATATTGCGTTTTGATGCCGGGGTGGAACGTTTAAGGTATCTTGAAAAGAAAGAGGATTTTGAAAATAGTAATGGGAGGCCTAAAATGAAGACATTTTCACCAATGGAGAAGCAAATGGCCGAAGTATACACAAGGAACATATTTTATAAGTTTCAAGATGAGTTATTAACCACCATGTTAGTTGCAGAAAATATTGTTTACGAGGATGATGTCAGTTGTAAGTTCGTTGTGAAAAATTATTCCGACGAAAAGGAATTTGAAAGAGAGGTTTTATGGAAAAGAGACGAGAAGCATGCATATTGTTCTTGCCACAATTTTGAATTTGAAGGCATCCCTTGTTGTCATGTTTTGTGTGTCTTGAAGAAATATGCTATATTCTTTTTACCTGAGCGTTACATATTGAGAAGATGGACGAAGGGTGTTAGAAGAGATGCATTTGTAGACATGGTGGAGTCGGGTGGATCAGAAGGTGTTGACCCATGCTTGGCTAGACATAGTCACTTGTCTTGTATGTTTGCAGGGCTTATTGACACAGCTAGTCAATCTAAAGAAGGTTTTGAATGTTTAATCAGTGGTCATAATGAATTGGAAATGAAATTAAAGCAGTTGATGTTAAACAATCCATCCAATTCAACCATTGATAATGGGAAGGCAGTTGTGGATAGCAATGTTGTTGAGTATAATGAGCCAGGTCATGTTGTGACGAAAGGACGCGCGAAGAGACTCAAGTCGTCCAAGGAAAAGGCAACAAAAGGCCGTCTATGTAAGGGCTGCAACAAGCGCGGTGTATCACATGACAAACGTAATTGTCCAGTGTTGTTGAACAGGTACACAATTTAATTTGATTTATGTTGTTATCCCCCATATAAGTCTAATATTTATACATAATTTCATATAAGTCTAATATTTATAAAAATTTATTTCAGGTTAGTTGATGCTAATCCAAGCCAGTCATTGGCCTCTATCGATGAAAGTAGAGAAAGCTCTGATGAAGATATCCAAGCCACTAATCCTGGTAATTTATTTGTTGCTTTAAGATTGTTTATGATAAAAAAAATCCTTTCATAAGCCTTTTCCATGCATAACTCACCTCATTAAATTGTTTCAGTTCGTTGTAATAAGCTTCTTAAGTCTTTAAATTTCACTGTCTTCAAATTTAGTCATGCATAAAGGCCAAATCTGAGTACAATATAGGATGGAATAGAGCTTTGGGTCAGTTGAGTGACTTTCATCTACTAAAACAAAAAGACCCAGATGGGTAATAAAGATCTCATGCAATGACACAACACCCAGATCAAGAAAACTAATAAAATGAAGAGAGATCACCCATTTTTCCATTAAATCAAGCTGAAATATAAGGAAGATGGTGATAATAGGGGAAGAAGGAAGAGCAAATGACTGATCTCAATTGAAGATAGTTACAGATTTGAGCAAACATCCAATTAAAGGCTATCCTTTTTAGCACTACACTTAAAAGATCAATTTAATATTTGCACAAACAAATACTAGCAGAGACAACAGATGAAGAGACATGAAATGCACTCAATAAATTGAGAGATATGATCAAACGGTTAGCATGGATCCTTTCTGCATTATAAAATATCAGAATTTATGTTACTGGTTATATTTGATCACTGGAGCCATAAATGCCTAATGAGTTCTTTTAGTGAATGCTAAGCTTTAGACAAAAATGCCTCTTCTTTGAGCTACTGTGTTTTGCTTAGATGCTATAGGATGAAATTTAGTTATGAAATTTTTGTGTGCTATTTTTCTTGATATATGTGTTTTTTTTTTAAGGCTTTGCTTCACATTTGTGTCCCTTATCTTTGCTTGGTTGTGCACCATGTGGTCATTGTTTTGTTGTAGGTTCATGATCCACATTGATATAGTGGATTAGTTTTTTTGAATTCCGATTTTGGTTGGAGATGCTTTTTCTTCTATATTTTTATCATTAAAAATTTGAGTTACTTTGATGTTTTAGCTTGTGCGTCTATTTAGCTTGGTTTAGCCCGCAAGATGGAGAGGGAGTTGATCCATCACTTGTTCTTACACTGTGATTTATCCTGGTATCCTGGTATCCTCACTAATCTTACTTCTTATGGATGCTAAGTTTGTTACTTCTTATGGATGCTAAGTCAATGGTTCTGAATGGAGCTTCAACTTAAATATTGATAATTCAGTCTGTTCATGTCAGCATAGTTACAATAATGTCCCTTGATATGGTTATAAATTCTCGGAAATACAATAATGTCCCTTGATATGGTTATAAATTCTCGGAAAGTGCCTATTGGAGGAACTTGAGCAAGCGTTTCTTGTCAAATTTGAAGCTGATTGGTGGATAGAAGCCTCTCCCAAGGTGCCCACACCATTTCACTGATTTTTGGTCTGTATTTGATTGGTCCAATGATAAACTGTTGAACTCATTTAGCTCATAGTATCAACTGAATTCAACATAATTTATGTTATGTTATGGAATGGGTTTCAAAATCCAAGTTTATCACACTTTAGACAAAATTCTGAGTGAAGTACTACCCAATTTCCTATTCCCACCCCTGTGCCCATTCAGATGAATTTTGTTTTGTGAATACTAGGTCAAAATCACCAAGGTAGAAATAAAAGGATAAAAAATAATCATAGGAATTTCATGCTTACATCATCAAAAGCTTGCAGGTTAAGCCAACATGTCCAAGTTCGACATGTGAATTGTTTAGCCAAAGCATCACAGAGTGATACCTCATTTGTATCCTCATTTTCTTTTAAACAAAATGAAATACTTCTATTAGTGTTATATCAGTCATACTGCTGCCTTTCTTTTGGTCTGTTATTCATGGCCAATTTTAATTATTTGTGTCCAGATTGGATATGGATATGACCTACTGTTGCAGTTGTCCACTATTCGGTTGTTGATGAAAACATGACACCAAAGTTGGGCATGCATTTTGATGATTTATGTTGTTCCTCTATTGAAATGTGATGAAGAGAAGTTCCTAAGCATGCAACCTCCTTTCAGAGGTAAAGGGCAATACACTATGAAAGTTCCTAAGCATGCATTATGATTCAGAAAGGATCCTTAACATGCATGGTTTCCATTATAATACAGAACCAGGTTTGCCTAGCGTTCCAGTCACGCACATTTGGAACCCAGTCAGTCAAATCTGCCCAAAACCAATCTGGCAGATTTGACTGACTGGGTTGGAAAAGTGCGCGACTGGACCGCTAGGCAGACGCTATTTTTTTAAAACCAAAAAATGCAGATTTTAAGTTCATCATATGGACTTCGAGTTCCCCAATTTTCATGAAAAAAATCCCTCCGAAAGTGGGCCAAACGGTGACCTAAACAGGGCTACTCAGATTGGTTTTCGGCAGAATTCACTGACTGAGTTCCAAATGTGCGTGACTGGAACGCTAGGCAAACACGTTTTTTTTTAACGAAAAAATTCAGATTTTAAGTTCATCATATGGACTTCGAGTTCCCCAATTTTCATGAAAAAATACCCTCCGGAAGTGGGCCAAACGGTGACCTAAACAGGGCTACTCAGATTGGTTTTCGGCAGAATTCACTGACTGAGTTCCAAATGTGCGTGACTGGAACGCTAGGCAAACAATATTTTTTTTAAACCAAAAAATGTAGATTTTAAGTTCATCATATGGACTTCGAGTTCCCCAATTTTTATGAAAAAAATCCCTCCGGAAGTGGGTCAAACGGTGACCCAAACAGGGCTACTCAGATTGGTTTTCGGCAGAATTCACTGACTGAGTTCCAAATGTGCGTGACTGGAACGCTAGGCAAACGCGGTTTTTTTTTAACGAAAAAATTCAGATTTTAAGTTCATCATATGGACTTTGAGTTCCCAAATTTTCATGAAAAAATACCCTCCGGAAGTGGGCCAAACGGTGACCTAAACAGGGCTACTCAGATTGGTTTTCGGCAGAATTCACTGACTGAGTTCCAAATGTGCGTGACTGGAACGCTAGGCAAACAATATTTTTTTTAAACCAAAAAATGCAGATTTTAAGTTCATCATATGGACTTCGAGTTCCCCAATTTTTATGAAAAAAATCCCTCCGGAAGTGGGTCAAACGGTGACCCAAACAGGGCTACTCAGATTGGTTTTCGGCAGAATTCACTGACTGAGTTCCAAATGTGCGTGACTGGAACGCTAGGCAAACGCGGTTTTTTTTTAACGAAAAAATTCAGATTTTAAGTTCATCATATGGACTTCGAGTTCCCAAATTTTCATGAAAAAATACCCTCCGGAAGTGGGCCAAACGGTGACCTAAACAGGGCTACTCAGATTGGTTTTCGGCAGAATTCATTGACTGAGTTCCAAATGTGCGTGACTGGAACGCTAGGCAAACAATATTTTTTTTAAACCAAAAAATGTAGATTTTAAGTTCATCATATGGACTTCGAGTTCCCCAATTTTCATGAAAAAAATCCCTCCGGAAGTGGGTCAAACGGTGACCCAAACAGGGCTACTCAGATTGGTTTTCGGCAGAATTCACTGACTGAGTTCCAAATGTGCGTGACTGGAACGCTAGGCAAACGCGGTTTTTTTTAAACCAAAAAATGCAGATTTTAAGTTCATCATATGGACTTCGAGTTCCCCAAATATCTTCCAAAAATTCCTTCGGGAAGTGGGGTAACCAGTGCCCCAAACAGGGGTACTCAGCATCACTAAAACAAAAAAACCTGTTCTTGCCAATAACTTAAAACATTAGCATTCACCATTCTTATTCAACATCAAACCAACCACTCACCTATAACTTCCACATTCAAACTCAACCTGTTGTTGCCCATCACTTAAAACATCAACATTTTTCATTCTTATTCAACATCAAACCAACCATTCATTCACCTATAATCAACACATTTAACATGGGACAAATAAAAATCCAACATGATCATTCCAAATCTCGCATTTAACATTAGCTTCAACATCAACTATTTTAAACTCAACACTGAACATAAATAAGAAAAAGAGTGCATCTAGACATTCCATAAATCAACATTCAACAGTCAACATTGAAAAAAAAAGAAATAACTAACAGAGATGGCTAAGCTCGGGTTGCCAAGTTTGATCCCCATACATATGCAACAAATAGTATAAACATCATCAATATATAGCTAGTATAATTTGGGTGTTGCCGCTGAACATTATGAGCTTCAACACTTTCTCTCAAAGATTTTATCTCCTGCTTCATCTCTTGCTTCATCTCTTCAAGTAACGTTCTCATTTCATCATCTCTTCATTCGCTTTGCACACGTCCCATACTTCGGACCGGTGAATTTTCAATCGCAGCCTCATCCATCCAAATAAAAAACCCACAACCTCCTTCTCCCTACACAGAAATTCATAGCAAAAGAAATATTAATTTTAGAGTGAGAATACATAGTAATTTAAGAAGTTGAAATCTATTAATACTTACGTGTAAATCTAGGCATTTCCAAAATCTTCGTCCTGAATTCTGGGTCGTACGAGATGTCTTTAAAATCATAAACCCATGGCCACATGGGCACTTTGGAGCCCAATCTAATTTTCTAACGGAAGACGATGCTGACGACATTTATAAGCCTATTCCCATTGTGGGAAGAAAAATTAAACAAAAAGTATTTAAACAAAATGATAACATCAAAATAAAAGAGTTCAGACATAACTCTCAAAAGCTAGCAACTCAAATGGGAAAAGTTGAGATATTTCTGCCAAAAGAGATATCTATTCAACAAAAAAACAACATTCCATGTGAAATTTTAGAATCATATGAAATGAATGAAAGAAATAGAAATCTTCATCAACATGTCCATCACTTTTCCACTTGCAACTTGAATAATTTGATTCTATACACTGCAATTGTAGTTTTACCTAATGAAATTTGTATTTAGTTTTGTCTCATGGATCTTGTTTGTGTGAAATAATTAATGGGTGTTTTGAGTCTTATTTTTTTGCTTTTGAAAGGCAGATCTGTAAGAAGAAGATTGGAACGTAAAATTATAAGAGTGATCCTTGCAATGAACACATCCCAATTTGACAATGAACACATCCTAATTTGAAGATTGGAACCCAACTGACCAACTCCTCAAATGAAGATTGGAACCCAACTGACCAACTCCTCACAATGAACACATCCCAATTTGACACCTTGGTACCAATGTTCTCTTGGGATGTGTTCTCCACACAAAAACAAAATGTACCATAGTTTATTGGGATACATTGGTACAGAGTAATATTTATTGAAATAATATCCCAATATGATATCCCATGATTGGTGATGGTCCACATGGGTTGTCTTGCACAATCCTTTATGCAGGACATTAGCACAAGAGCAGGGCTCATATAAAGAAAGGAAGAGGTAGTGGTTGTAGTGTCATGCAAAGAAATGAAGTTCGAGGCTTCAAGCGAAGATGGGCCCTTCTCGCACAATATATCCCTATCAAAACACAATACTTTTGTTTCCTTTCCCGTTGATTGGTAGCATGAATACTGAATTGAACGCACAACTGAAAGTTGTATGGATTCCCTCAAACCCAACAAACTAAAACATGTCTGCTCCACATTATATGGGATAGGCAGTTGAAGACGACGGATAATACATGAGTTGTTTTATCCTGAAAGGTTCTTTAGGAATTACATGTTCATATCAAGCAAAGATAGAATACACATGCCATCACCTGAATACAAAAGGGTTAAGGTTAAAAATGGTGCAATCAAAGACTAGGAAACTTATGAAGATTAGTAGATGGTTGAATATGAATCATGTAACAAAGAATACAATCACATAACCGAAAGAACTGTGCCAGATAAAGAAATGGCCACACGTGAGATAAGAAATTTATAAGGGAACAAAATGGATGAACATATAGAAGAGATTCAAGTGACAGTACTAATTAAGAAGGATTAAAGTGAAAAAAATAGTAGGAAAAAAAAAAGAGAAAGTGGTGGGAATTGGAAAAAAACTATTGGTGCATTCTTCGATGTAAAGGAAAAAGGTGCACTATAACTACTTCAGAGCTTATAGAAGAGGGATGAGATGAAGAGTATGAGACAATCAGACAAGGATCACATAAACAGAATGCCAAAAATAGGGATGAGATGAAGAGTATGAGACAATCAGACAAGGATCACATAAACAGAATGCCAAAAACAGCCCATTCCCATTTTCCCACCTTTCAACCATTAAATGGTAACTTCGACCCTTTGTCATGTTGCTTCTGCCATGGGATTTTCCCACTGGAGATTAGAGCAATTTTAGTTCAACTGAAGTGCAAACACATCAATGAAATCCCTCACTTGTCTAGTATATGACATGTCTATATGCTATACAAAATGATGAATAACCAAAGTTACCACTCCATAATCAACCAAAATCCTGCACTAATGAGATCTACGATGAAAGACAGGGAAATTTAAAGACTGCCATTCCATTCCAATCATTTTCACAAATTCCATCCATTCCATACAACGAACTAAAAAAAAAAAAAAAAAAAAAAAACATCAGCATTCTCATATTTCAACTCAAGAAGGAACTATTCTTACCTGCAGCAAGAGAGAGGGGGGTGAGAGGGATCAGGCGAGGGAGCAGCAATTCAGCTGCAGGCCTGTCAATCGGCGAGAGAGAGGGAGATGTGCGCAGCAGCAGCAGGGCTTCGCCGCAGAGAGGGAGAGAGAGATGAGCAGCAGCGGGGGAGAGACAGTAGCGAGGGAGAGACCTGAGCTGAGAGAGAGAGAGATCAGGCGAGGGAGACACGGCAGCGAACGAGAGAGCTTCGCAGAGAGAGAGAGTCAGGCGAGAGACAGAGAGCGAGAGAGATCGTTGTCGTGAGGGAGAGAGATCTCAGGGGAGTCGCCGTCCGAGAGAGAGAGAGCTGCGAAAGAGAGTCGAGAGGCAGAGAGAGACGTCCGAGAGGTCCGAGAGGGAGCGATCGTCGTCGTCCGAGAGGCTGGCCGTCGTCGTCCGAGAGGCAGCGATCGTCGTCCGAGAGGGAGAGGAGTTTCAGAGGAGAGACGAGAGACGGAGACGAGAAACGGAGGAGAAGTCTTTTGGAAAACAGAGGAGAGGTGAGATTTTGAAATGAGTTGGGGGAAAAGGGTTTCGTCTGAGCGGGAAACGGAAATAACCTCAGCTTGTTGGGCCTCAGCGTTGGGCCGTCGCACGCACGCGTGCAGCTTGGGATAACACAGGCTGCAGCCTGTGTGATCCCCTCTCATATATATATATATATATAATTTTCGCTTTCTTAGCTTCTAAAAAAGCTTTAGTACAATGACCAAATACCACTTACCTTGAACCTAGTCCATGGCCAATCCAATGGACCACTCCGGTAAACCGGAATACAAGACATAATAATGGCTCTAAAATTATTTATTTATAATTCAACTCAAAAGGAGTGGGTCTCTCACCGCCCGATTGGGCACCATAATCGAAATGTGATTAGGTGCTGACATGGGATTGCTGGTGATATGGTGTTAATCGCATTTTTTTTTTTTTCACGGTGCATAGCCTTACGACGGGATCCATTCCTTTTGAGTCCGAGACTCGGGGTATGCCTTTGGAGGGGATGACATTACATTCAACTCAAACAGTCTTGATTATCTCTAATTGGGCCTCAATGGAGCTCCATAAAAGTGTTAAATGGTTCCCGTGTAATAGGTGCCACAGAGGATCTAAACTCGATTAATCATGTCGAGGAACTATTTCCTTTTGGTGTAAATTTTGGAAATACCCCATGGCAATGCACATGGAATATGTTTATGCTGACTCTCTCAAATTTTCAATATTTGGGACCTGCAGTAGAATTTCACTCCTTCAAAACTCAAGATTTGCATTTCCCTGAGCATCCATAGTTCTGCACTCAGAGAGTCCCCCTGTTTAGATAGAGACCTTTTCAAGGGTGGCATATTCGTAGTAACACCAGTCGCTTGGCCTTGATCCACAATGTGCACGTTAACGATCTTCTGGGCTTCAATTTATTTTTAAACCATTATAATCTTCACTACTTTTTAATTTTGGTAGATTTCTGATATTCACTTGGAGCCCATTGGAGGCTTGAAAATACATTATTGAATGAGTACATTTGTTGCTTGGTTGTTTGGCAACCCAGTCTTTCACTTAGTTGACTATGGTTCCATCTTGGGTATGCTGTTCTTTCCACTAACACTAATGTAGGAAATCTCTCCGCAGGTGTGTGGACTCTCTTAGGTCAGCTCCCTTGGCAGGGGTTTTACAAAAAAACAACCTCATTTAACTTTAATGTCATCTTGAGTGAGCTTAAGAGCTTTAAATTAAGGATAATACCTTTTCAGGGTCCCTTGGTGTAATTGCCAAACCTTGTGTCTGTATGAAATTGGGGCTTTTTTAAGAACTAGCAATAAACGCCCGTGCTGAGCCTAGGCTGAAACAAAGATATAATAAATTATTATAATAATTAAAACTATATAAAAAAAAAAGAATCCACTATTATTACTTTTAAGAATTTTTAGAAGAAAATAAAGTGAAAAAAGAACTTAAAATTTTACGGTAAAAGGAAGAAATTATCATGAAAAATATTAATGAGAATCTTGTAATATCGCACCTATAAAATCTTTGCAAATTGAAAAAATGCATGGGCTGAAAGTCCCTACTAAAAAAGAGAAAACTCTAGAGCAAAAATAAAAAATGTTACCAATCAAAGAAGGAAAAAAAGTGAGAAAAGAAAAAACAAATGCATCTATTTTCCTATCAATACCCGGTTGGGGCTCAGTCTGTTAGGTATATCGTGTGGAGTGTGAGTGTGGCTAAGATGAGTCCCACACCAATGCTCCAAAACACTACCCACTCGTTTTGAACCTACTTACCATTAGAACACACCTGCTTGAAAATGCAAATCAAATCCATATCCAACCAAACACTTAAGAGAGAAAGAGAGAGACGCGTAGAATCCTTTTATTCTGCATCAGTGTCCTATATTTATTTAATATATAAAAATATGATCCAAGGAAAAAAGGTCCCTCGCATGGGATCTATACCTGGTGCAAAATAACGATAGAGAGGGCAATTTAATTGCTTTCATCACTGTTGAGTCAGGTTGATGAGTTCTATGAGGTGGTCTCACTAAGATGGTGCATGGGTTAGATTTATTAAATTCTCTAAAACTTTTGTGGGGTAACACATAAGTGAAAGAGATTGTTATTTTTGGATCATAAGATCTACATAATGGGCCCCCTTAGTAAGGTTTTTTGTGTTATTTTTGAAAGATTAACTTTAATTTTTAGGGGATAATGATTGAGAGACTTTAAGAGATATGGATAGATACTTTTGGAGAAAAAATAGTGGAATGTGATCACATGGCTCCTTAAATCACTCTTAGTTTTTTATGTATATTTATTTAAAAGGAGAACTCTTTCAATGCTGAGGTGGCACCCTCCACAGCCCACCTCCCCGTTTGCTTTAATATATATAATTACATCATATGACTTGTGATTTATGAACTCTCAAAGAGTCCAAAACTTCCATTTAAGCTTTAACCGCATCTTATGGAGGTGCTCTTTAAACTGACTGCTCTCCAAATTATCTTCCGTAATAGGTACATCAGCTTCTCTGTGTTATCACTTCCTAGAGTGTAAAGTCTCACATCGCTCATGTGAGTGTCCAGAGACTGGGCTATATGTGTCGGCTCTCCTTATCTAGTATAACACGTTTTGAGTTAAACTAGGGCCTCTCACTCAGAAACAAAGCCTTACGGGTTAAGCTATGTAGGGTCGTGACATAAAAATCTTGAAATCTTTGTTAGGTATATACTAAAGCATGGATTGTGTTACACCCCAACCCAATTTAAGTTTAATTAATACTAATTAATTATGATTTAGCTAATTTATTTATACTTAGTTACTAATTATGATAATCAAAGCTTATTAATTCTTTATAGATGAGTTAGTTGAGTCATGAGTCTTGAATAGTTAGTTTGAACCGATTTGACTCGGTTGGATAGAGTCGAGTGCTTTTACGTAATTAGTGATTTTCTCATTTTCCATCATATGCATTCATCTTGGCGTCATCGCGTGTATCTCGTTGAGCACGTCAATTTTCATATTGAACCCTACTTCATTGGAGCACATATTGAGTAGGTGGGCCCTCATTTGACTTAAAATGAAAATACATGAAAACCACTGGACCTTTGTGCAAATTAGGCACCTTTATCACTTCAAACACTTCACTCATTCCACTCATTCGTTGTTCATTGTGGCTGGGAGAGAAGAACCATTCTCCTTTTTTTTTTTTCTCTCCATTTTCTTCCCCTTTCTTTTTCCATTTGCGAGGAGAGATTGTTGCTTGGGTTTGGAGAGATAACTTGAGTCCATCTCCATCTTCGTCATCCTCCTCTACTCATTGTGACAAGAAGCCATATCTTTAACCCTTCACAAATTCGAAATCACTTCATAGGTAAGAATAAAACCCCATTCTTTTTTATGCTTTTGAGTTGAAATGGAGTGAAGAGACTCATTTATAGTCATACATAACCATTCATTGCATTTTTCATTTGGATTTGTGATAAGGGTTTGTTATTTGGAGTTTTTTAATCTTTTGAGCAAAGTTTAGAGAAAAGGCTCGGAAAGCTAATTTGAGGCAAGTATAAGCTTTAATTATAATGCATGTTGTCTAATTCCTTGATTAGTTATTAAATTCTAATTTGTTCCTTTCTACTGTGATTAGCCTCTTTGTTTAAATGGAGAATGAATATGGATGGGTTTGATTTTTGAGAACTTGTAGTCTTGATTTGAAGTGGTAAAGAGGAGATTGGATGGAATGGGTGGTGAGGATTGCTTGGAAAACATAATACAGTTGAAATGGTTAGAATGGGTGGTAAAGTAGTATATTAAAAACAAACACAAATTACATACGTACAAATTGCACGTGAATGGTGATTGCATGGGAAACATGTGAGGCCCCACCCCTTGTAGGCCCTCAATTTGATATTTGATTACTATTTAATAATATTTATTAGTTAATTATATTAATTAGGGGTTAGTAAGGGTAGTTATGTATTATTTTCCTAAGTTTGAGTTAGATTAGTTTAGTTGTGTTAGTAATAGGATTATTGGAGTCTTTTGCAATTTTTAGGGTTAATGGTGAGTTGAGGCCCTAGCTAGAAATTAGTGTGTTCTATAGGGGGGTATCCGCAAAAATCTCTTCTAGAACCTTCCCACCTAATGACTTAAAAGCCCTCTACCCTAACCCTAACCCTATACAAACAAGGAGGGCATTTCAGTCCTTAGCCAAATCCCCAAATCTATAAATATAGCTCATTTCCCAAGGCAACCCTAGCAACTAATCATCTCCTTCATTTCCTCTATTCTTCTCTCTCTTATTTCTCCCCTATAGACCTGAGTGTTAGACTGTTGTTGTGCTGGAGGAGACCCTAGGGCTGGGACTTCTTCTTCTTGCATTGGATTGGGTTTTCTCTTCTTCTCTCTCTCTACAACCTCTCATTTTAAAGGCAAGTGCACTATACTTTTAACATAGAATGTATGCTTCTATTTTATTTAATTCTGTGATTTTTAGTTCAGTTATTATCCATGTGATAGATCTACCTAGAGCCTAGTTTTGTTGGATGTTGTGGCATTGATGGATGGGATTACCCATTTGGAAGATCAATGGCCCATTTGGGTGTTAAATGGAGGTACATTGTAGTATTTTCATGTTTTCTGTTGATTTTGTGGAATTTGGGCGAGATTGGAGATGTGTAAATGGAAAATTGGGTTGAAGGAGAAGAAACCCAGAAATTTGAATTTTTGCAGATTTGCGTGTACCCGGTCGATCGACCTGCAATCCGGTCGACTGGGCACACTAAAACCTGGGAAAAAGCAAGTCCCAGTTATTTTCCTGCAGAACTGACCCTTCAGTGTGCGCGGTCGACCGACCTGCAGTCCGGTCGACCGGGCACACAGGTTCTGCAGAAAATAGCTGAGAGCTGGATTTTTCCTGAAATCCAGAAATTCAATGTACTCAGTCGACCGAGCCCTACTCCAGGTCGACCGAGCACACAGGAATTGCAGTGGAAAAGGCTGGAAGCTAGGACATCGCTTTCCAGGATTCTCTATGTATGCGGTCGACCTCACAGGCCAGCAGGTCGACCGGACACACAGAAATTTCCTTGAGATTGAATCATGCCTTCTAGGTGACTGACCAAATTTCTCAGTGCACTCGGTCGACCGACCTGCAACCAGGTCGACCGAGCACACTGTACCAGGGTTGACCTGAGGGTCAACCCCCAGTGTACTCGGTCGACCGAGCCCTGTGCCAGGTCGACCGAGCACACTGAAATCAGTGATTTTCCAGTTTTCAGAAATCAAAAGTTGTGATCAATTGTGGGGCCCATTGACCATCCAAATGGACATCTATTGATGTGCCAAGCCCGAGTCAACGGTGTGGCTCAACCTTGACTCGTGGGGACCACCAAGTAGGGTTTTGGTTGTTTAATCTGAGATGATTCGATCCTTAAACGTTTTCGAAGATGCCCGTAACCTCAGGAGCACCAAACACAGTATCCTTTGGCATCTGAGACTCCATTTAGGGATCAAATTACCTGAAATGGACCTGGACCTGTGTGGTCCATTACCTAGGATTGGACTATTGTTATTTTCCCGATTGATTCTCATATGTGAAGTTCATACTTCACCTTTCTTATTACTGTCACTCTTATATCCTTACTATAGTTAATAACTGTTAATTAAATGGAAATGGATGATCTGAACCTAGGATATCTAGAGGTGACCCGATGGTGTGAATGGAGGAACACTGACCCGTGTCTGTGGCTAGGCGGGCCCTTTTTGGGCCTAAGTATGGAAATGTGTACCCTTAGAATTGGAGAGGTGGATTTTATTAGTCTTATAACTCATGATGGATGAGAATGAGTTGATTATCAGTAGAAATGGATTGATACCTCGTTTGGACTGTTTTAGACCAGGCCATGTGTTTGATGGGCCTTGGTATGGATCCAACGAGTGGGCTTGGACTGGAATTGTAATCCATTGACTAATTGATAGTTGAACATCTTAGAGACTTGGTTAGGACCTTGTTCACGCAAGGCAAAGCCTAGACATACACAGACCTTTAGAGTTTTCTCGAGTCGGCATAGACATTAACTCGGTTGATTTAAGCTCAGCCTGTGGACTGATCATCCCTGGTAGGAGCTATTATGAGTGTTGAAGGGCTATCATGATGAGCTATGTTGTAGACGGACGGTGTGATACCGAATCTAGTCTCCCTGAGTGATGAGTGTGGTGAGACTGATGAGTGATTTGTGGGGTTAGTAATCCCCAGCACTGGTGAGATTCCCCGCCGCAACTGTGTTCAGTATGGGAGGGTCGTGGCATAATATCCCGCGGTATCCAGCTAGTGTGAATGTGTCATATTGTAGTAGATTAGATGGTGTATCTTTATCCTGATTCTATATGTTTATCTGCTCAACTGCCTAGATCGTTTATCTTGTTATTCCTTAATTTATATACATGTCTCTACTCTTTAGATATATATGTCCTATGTTACTTGTATATTGTGACTTACTAGATCTTTAGATTTGACTCATTTTTTGTGCTTAGGCCTTGACCCAGAGTACGCGGAAGACGCGCTTGCGCTCGTAGAGGCGCCTGTCGCTGGATATTATGGATGGGGCCCGGCCGACCCCGATGTCAAGCCGGAGGGTGGAGAGCCAAGGCCAGGGCTTTGAGAGTTTACCTTGTCTGGGTTTTGAGCGAATTTTGTAGTGTGTCGGGTAGCAGTAATATGTAATTAACTTTTAGTTCTTGACAATTAACACCTTTCAAACTAGACTATTGTTCTGCTCTCATTTAATATATATGATACTCATTGCTTCCGTTTCACTTCTTATGCTTCCGCAATTTAACCATTGTTATTATATTGTTCAAAAGTTTTAAATTGGACCTCACTGCGGACCTACGATCTTGGAAGTTCTCGGATTTTCCGGGAAGTAGCGCGCCAACTTCGGGTATTCCGACGATTTTCTCGGTATCCGGAATTGGGGCATTACAAAACATGTGCAGGGGAATTAAAAAAAAAAACCCATTTGTTATTCGAAGGCATGGGTTAGAATTCCTCATGTTTCAAAGTCAAAGTCAAGTGCAGGTGGAGGCTTGAAACATGACATGTATGCTGGTGGAGTATGACACAAATGAAAAATGGAAAATGAGGAGGGACACAGAAGTGCCCCTGGCTATAGCGAGGTGGGGCTCTGTCTTAGGCCTGGGTGTTTCGGTTTGGGCCCTGAGTTTTTGACAAAAACACTTCCTTTTGGCCACTAAAAGTTGACGAATACCCTTAGCTTGTGTATTTACTAAACTAATTAGGATCTTGGACTCCGAGGGACTCGTAAGACCCTAGAAAATGGTACCTTTGACGAGATCAACGAACCAATGGTAATTAACCACGTGATAGATTATTGAGGCTAAGATCATCTCATGTGAATTTTATCTTTTGTCTAACACATTGTCATGGATGAGGCCCGGAGAACTCAGTACACTACACTTATACAAAGTGACACCAAATTAAAAATAGTCATACACCGGATCTCCAAACTTCATTGTGTGAGAATGTGAAGGACGAGAGCCTAGTAAATGACCATTGATTCTTCTTAATCAATGTATGTGCATATTGAGATTCATTTTCTATTCGACTTTCAAATTCTAAATAATGATTTATATGCATAAATTGTTTCGTTTCTATTCATTATACTTGTACGGTTATACGATATTCAATTGATATTCAAGATGAGTAAGTTTATGTGTGAAATATTCTGGATATTAATTATTCGATTCGATTCAAGTAAAAACAATCTTACTCATGTGTGTATTTATTTGATTCCATTGGTCTGGCATTACTGAGCTTCAACCTCGTGATACCCGACAAGGTTAAACTTGATTTAGTTATTCGAGATCACTGTAGTAGATCATATAGAGCACCGAAACTCCAAAACCAGGTAGCCAGCTAGCCTTTGACCGGGCCGCTGGTGACATTTTAGCTAGATTCGCTCTCTATTTGAGAGAATGAGCTTAATGTAGTAGCCAACTAGTGTGTTTCATTCCTTATTGATTCGTAAGGTATGAATTATTCGATTTTGGCACAATTGCCTAGTTATTACTTGATATTGACATCTTTTAATCAATTGTCTATAAATTCGATTTGATACATCATGTGATTTATTATTAATGTCTATACTTACCGAATCATCATATTCATGATGCTATTTTTGGTATCACAGACGTAGGTGCAGCTCCCGATCCTGAGGAGGCCCAGGAGGGAGAGGAGGAAACCGAAGAGGTTCCTCCAGGATTAGAGGAGTGGCCGGAAATGGCCCTGTGTAGTTCGGTCAACGGAGAGCAATGGACTTATTCTTTTGAGAGCTTAAGTAGATAGTGTAACTGACTCCTTTTTGTGTAGGTCACACTTAGTTCTTTTAGTTATACTTTTGACCATATTTTTTTATATAGTTGTATAGGGTTCTTTTATACACCCTCTTTTGTAAGACAAGGTATATAATTGTGTAATTCTTTTGTATTAAACTTGAATATTTAATTGGACTGAATGGGAATGATACCTTCATATTTAAGAATTACATCTTTTGCTTGATTTAAATATTATTGATATGTTCTAGTGAGCTAGGCTCACATGTGGATAAAGTCGTTTTTCTCCTTCGAGTATTGTATTTGGCTCGAGACAGGTACAACATCACGAGAGTACGTGTGCCTCACCTCGAGGATTACCCTAGGCTAAGGTGATTCGGGACCGGGATGTGACAGATTGGCTGTACGTGGTGCCCATTTGAAGAAAAAAAAAAGGAACGAAAGACTCTAAAACTGGGGTGGATAGATAGTTTTATATGCATATATAAAGAGTCTTGGAATGTCTATGGTTCGGAGTAATAAGTGTATCACGCCAACAAGAGATTAAGATCATCAAATGGCCCAAAACATAGGCATAAGTATGGGCTCCATATGGGTCTTGTAACATCCCAGAAATCCAATGTTGTAATTAGCTTAGTTATTGTGCTTTTAGCTAATTAAGCTCATTTATAATCCAAACAGGTTTGATTAATCTTTAGGATCGTGCGTGCGAAGTTGGGTGTAGATTCGAGCTCGTTTAGGTACAATAGGGGTGTGTGTTGCTTTTTCCGAAAAGTTTGGATGGCTTTTTAGTATTTTCCACTTTTCGAGATTTTTGGCACTATCGGGTAGATTGCCTAATTTCCTGGGCCTTGTCCTTTTGTCGCATCCCGATTCGGACCCTCGAACCTGACCCAAAACCTGACCTAACTAGAACCAACCTAAGTTATTTTATTTATTTCCCAAAGTCAAACCCCACCCCACCCGACACCACCTAATCTAATTCCATGTGAACCCCACCTCACTCCCATCATATCCCCACCTTTAACCCACGTGAGACCCATTTCCCCTTTCCCCCTTTTCCTTTACTAGGTCAAACCCCCCTTCTCTTCTCATTCCACTCCACCCAGCAGCTGCCCCCCTTTCTCTCATCCCATCCCTCTCATTCTCCCTCCCTCACTCTCCTCGCCGCCCACCAGACGACGCCACTACCGGCCACCACCGAACCCACCTCTCCATTCTCTCATCTCTCTCCCTCTTCCCAGCTCACGGCAACCCCACCTCTCTCTCTCTCTTTTCTTCTCCTTTCTTTTTCCTCCTCTCTCACTATCTCTCCCTCACCTCAGTCATTGCCCCACCTATCCATTTCTCTCATTTTCCTCATTTCTTTCTTCTCCCTGTTTCTTCCTCCCTTCTCTGTTTCTCTTTCTTTCTTTGTTTCTCTCTCTCTTACTTTCTTCCTCTCTCTCTCACTTCATTCACTGCCCATTTGAATCAAGCCCCTCATCCATTCCGCCCATTTCACTCTGTCTCTCTAAATCATTCTCTCTCTGTTCTCTTTCTTTCTCCATTATTTCCTTGTTTGTCTCATTCATTCTCCTTGTCAATGGACCACCAAAGAGACCCTCCATCACCACTAATTTAGTGGGCCACCGATCAAGTGGGCCCCGCAATCTCCCCATCTCAATTTCAATTCTCATTCTCTTTCTTTCAATCTTTCTCACCCACCTTGCTGGAAATGGACTGCAAAGGGAGCCCCCATGCACCTCTGATCATCACCATCATCTCCGCGTGGACACCGTGAGCTTCTCATTCCCAATTTCAAGCTTCACTGTTTGATAAGCCCCTCTTTTCCCTTAGGTTTGGGTTAATGTATTTTGGGTGTAGTAGTGTGTTCGATAGCTTAGAACTTCCCTTTCTTTTGGTTTATGTTTTAATTTAGTTTCATTTTACTAATTATCCCTTAGGTTTGGTTTGTTGGGCTATGGAGCTAGGATTTATGGATTTTGGCATTTTCAACCAAAGGAAAGTAGATATTTATATATATGCTTGGATATGTTTGTCTCTTCTTTGATTTGATGATTGATGATGATTTAGATGACCACATGCTCACTGATACCTTAGATGTTTGAAAACATGATAATTGGATCTATATGTTTAATGAAATGGTTTCTTAATTAGATGGGTAGATTGAATGGGATGGATATTGGTTTGAATGGACTTGATGAGAGGGGGTATGGATATATGTGAAGAGGGCAAGACCCTATTCTCTTTGTTTACAAGATTAGAATGGAAGGGCTAGGCCCTTTATATTGACTGATTACATGTTTCTGGGATTTGGGATAGGGATTTTCACCCATTTCACTTCAGTTATAGAACTGGTTTTGTAACTGCAGTGTATGGGGTCGACCGGCCACACACAATAAGGCTCTCTGGAGCCTGATGAAAAATATTGTGCACTCCATTTGTTTACAACTTCCAATCGATTGGACTGGGTTGGGTCGATCGGGTACTTTGTGTAAGATGTCGACCGGCCAAGGGCTGGGTCGACTGAATGAATTGTAGCACCTTTTGGAAAGGGCCTTTTAGACCCTATCTTGGACGGACTTAGGTGGGACCTCAGCTACCCCTTTTGATGACTCATTTGACTATGTATAAGAATGTTTTGAGCCGACGTTTTCTCACGATTATTCCTGTTGCATCGGCTTACAACATATCTCAATCTTGAACGGTACAGGACAATGGGATACCCTCCTTTTATATATATATGTACGAAGATTATTTGCTTGGGTATCCCGAACCCTAATTCCCTTCGTTGACTGAGTATGGTTGTACGATGCCTCGGATTTAACATTGTATCTAGGATTGGATTGTCTATCGCTTTTGATTCTGAATTGTACCATTTAGTACTTGTCTACATGTAATGTCCATGTTCCTTAGCTTCGTTTGTTTTGTTTTGTTTTACGATCACTTGATGAACGTAGATGATAAACGTAGGATCCCTTTTGATGTTCCGCTTGTCCTGATGATTGATGGAAGTGTTGAGGTTATGTGGCTTTGATTGTAAAAGCTTGATGAGGACTACTGGCAGTATTAATGTTTGAAGAAACTTGCTTGATTGATCTTGATTTGATAATGGGAAGTAGTCTCTCTTTTGTTAATGAATCTTGTTCACGTAAGAAAGCCTAACCCCTCACTATTGTTTGTCTAGGAATCCTTGTGTCAGGCACCACTCAGCTGTTTAATGCCTAACATAGATGGAGCATCATCTGTGTGAGGACCTTGATGAATGTCTGCGCAGTACAACCTTTTACTTGTTGATGGATCTTGCTTGTTTGCCGGGTCATTACCGTGCCATGTTGCCGAGTTACTACTCGTGCCTTGTTGCCAGATTTTAATCATGTGCCTTGTTGCCAAGTATATCCTGTGCCTTGATATCTCTACCACAACTCAACGGGAGTAGGGAGGGCAATGACATTATCCTGTGGTAATCAGCATATGTGGACCGCCTATCTTGCTAGATATTTATGTTAGATTGATATTGATTCGAATACAATGCACTTCTTACAATCAGAACGCTATGCATGCCTTATGATCTTGTCTATCGTTTACTCTAATTCACTCGGCATATCTATTGATGTTTTATATTTATATCTCCCTGTCGACCGTCGTGTTTGATGTTACTCTTGGTGCATATGTACCGGGTACATTTACCTTTGGAAAAGTGAAGGCGTCGCTCCAGACAGTTTAACCTAATGGTAAGTACGAGTTGTGTGTCGACGGTATTGTCGTCGTGACCAACACACGGGTGCCTTCATACTTTGGTTAGTTCGTATTTATTCTCTTTTGGCTTAGACCTTGTTAGAAGCCATTAATTAATATACTATCGTTATCTTTTGTTAAACTTAAATTATAGAAAAGAAAAATGTGCATACTCTGAAATGTTATATCGTACAATTTGTTTAATATGATCTTCCGCTGTGTTTTATGGTTACCGAGAAAATATTTATACCTCACCACAGACTTCGAACCTATGGGATATGATTGGGGCTATATTGCATTTGATCAATGTTGGAGAAATTTTAATTGGCCTTAATCTCACGTATAATCTCCTGTTTCATTTAGGGGGGCGTGACAGGTCTTGAGGGAAAAAATTGTAGAGATTGCCTGCTACATCAAGAATGATGACCGGAGAATAAACAAATGAGGGGTTCAATTACAACAATCAATGCTTCTATGATTTAGCAAAAGATAACATGAATTACAACTCATTATTACAGCAAAGAAGGCCACATAATCTCACTACCACTCAACTTGATATCTATGCATGACTGGAGAAGAGAATTATAGTGTGGCCTAGCTCAATATACATAACTTCCTTACTATATCTCTGCAAATGAGAAAGCAGGAGGGTTTATATTGATATCATGTTGAGCATTGACGGGCTGCATCTGTGGCATTGGAGGAGCAGCCATTTCCTCCATCTCCTTCTCTTGTTCCGCCAAGCTCCTGCGGAAGTGATGGTGAGAGGAAAAGCCGTCTTCAGGGTCGGAGTAGTAGAAGCAAGGAGGATTTTGCAACTTGTCCGCGTCGCTCCCGTGATGGTGCAAGAGAGGAACAGGCAATGGGTTGCCGTGCGTGGGGAAGCTTCCCGACCGTCGGCCCTCCTTTACGTGCTTTCTGGCAGTGTGGTGCCATTTTTTCAGAGCAGTGGCCACCCTTTCATTGAAGATGGTGGATTTCATGTTGGAGCCCATCTGCAGTTGATGAGATTAAGATTTAGATGAGTCATGTTTGCATCACTGTTTTTTAAGACGGTTTAACCTGCCCGAGTCAACTTGAATTGATAAATCACCAAGTTAATTAGGTGAGTCAACGAGTCTCGGTCAAACTTGCCTGAGTTACTTGACTTCATGACCATGTTAGGTGAGTCAAATTGATATAAGTTGAGTTCAATAATCAATGTTTTTAAGCATGATCCTACTCGCTCGAGTCAACTTGATGAGTTTCCGAGCTGGGAGAGAGTCAAATGTATCTTGGTCAGACTGAGTCTTGAGCGTCATTTGTGATGACTTCTATGTTGAGTGGAGTTAAGAGTTTTTAAAACATTAGTTTGCATAAGAATCCATACACATTTCACATTCGAGGTTTTAGGCCTTGGTCTCTATAGTTTATAGCTCACTAGGGGGGGGCGGGGGGGGGGCGGCGGGGGGGAGAGATTGTTACCTGCGTTACCAATGCATAAAGAGGCAGAGTCACATAACTGCATAGAAACTGGGTGAGAACCCTGATACCAAAGAAAAAGTATTCTGTTATCACAGAGATCAACTAATGTTTTGCTTAATTAATAATGTTTATCCAAAAGAGTTGCCCGGTAAATGGTCTTGCTTCAGACCCATCACCAAAGAAAGCCCGGCTTGAAAAATACCTATTCTAGGTCTAAGATTAGACCTGATATGTTGGATCAAGGTCCAAGGCCCAATACGGAATAGTCCGAGAATTTTGCTAATGGACCCCATTTGCAGTCCAACATAGAGTATGTTTCTCCAATTTATATGTGATAGTATTTGTTATAAACCATTAACCTGTGAGCCCAAAGGATTACTATTAATTATAATTGGGTCCAGGTTTGACTGGACCTTACTCAAAATAGGCCCATTTACAGGCTTAATAAATGCTTCAAGAGAAAACAGATAACAACTCTCTGTGGTTTGCTACTCACCCCATTGAGATTCTGATAATCACATCTTCCAATTTCTCATAGAAGCAAGAACGCAAGCCGAATTCATACTGCAATGGTTGAAAAAGATGAGTTAGAGACGAAAACCCATGTAATTTTTCATCTTTTTAAGTATCAAATGGCAGTGTGAATATGTGATTCAAAATATGGCATACCCATGTCCAAGCAAAGAAGGCCAGCTGAAAAGCATTCTACAAAATAAAAAACCAAAAAGAAAGTCACCAAATTGATTAGAGAGAGAGAGAGAGAAGAAACTCGAGCTTGGAGTGACTTGGCAATTCAGTCTGTTCATGACTTGGCCTCATCAAGTGACTTGTCTAAGGCTCTAACCCACCAAATACAAAAGGTGGTCGGTCATCTCTTGCTCATTACAAAGTATTAAAACTGTCCAACATTTCTACTCATCTGGTCTAAGACTTTAAAATAGAGGTGTCAAAATCTAAGTCAATAAATGACTCAACAACACGGCGTTAGAAATAGTAATAAGGAATGAGATTGAGTTGATTCTTAGCAGATAGCCAACAGGCCATGCAAGATGAGATTGTTAGTATTTTTATTGGCTAATTCATGGGTTGGACAAAACTCTGGACCCATTGAGTTGTATTTTCTAATTTATTTTAGAATGGACTATGGATGTGTCGCCGGAAGAGTTGAAGTGAAGAATAGAAGAAAAAAAGAAGACCGGGCGAAATCCCTCAGGCCCGATCGATCGGAGCCTCAGACCGATCGATCGGTCAGAAAAAGGCCTCAGTTAAATGTCAGGCCGATCGATCGGACCTGAAGGAGCGATCGATCGGACAGGTGCGCAGATTCGGGAAAGTCTCCAGTTTCTTCACGAAATTGTTTTCTTTTGAGACTATGTTTCCCAGTTTGAGTCCTACTTGTGCACTAAGTCTTAGGCACGAATTTGGGGCTATTTATAGGGTGTTACTCTCAACCCTAAGATGACCACCATCACAACTCTCATTGATCTGAGTCAAAGATATTTTAGAGAGTTAATTCTCTAGAGCCATTGAGAGATTATTCTGAAGGGCTGCTCTAGAAGGTTGTTGCTGCTTCTACTTTAAGGAGAACGGGGCGCGGTTGATGTCGTGTCAGTGAATTCTTTGCAAGAATAACTACAGTCCTTAAGTCGAGGTACAGACTGAGGTAAAAGAGCTTGTGAGTATATCTTGTAACTGTTCGTGAACTCTTGATTTCTTGTTCGTGGTTTTTCTCCCTGTATAGGGTTTCCACGTTAAATATTGAGTCTGCCTTCTTGTGGTGTGTGATTGGTAGATAGCTAGTTCTAAATTGTCTGATTGATTTATTTCCGCTGCATTGATTGGTTAAATAGAACTAGTAATCCATTCTAGTAGCCCATATAGAATTTTCAGAGACCAAATAAAAAACAATTTCACTTGCCAAGTCTTAGACTAGTGAGGTTTAATAAAGTTTTTTAAGTACCTAGAAGAGTACAAAGTGCATGAGGTAGAGTAAGAGACGGGGTTTATTAAACCAAAAGAGGTTGTCATGAGGCTCGACGACTGGAATACCCTTAACAACATCACCTCTCTCCTGAATTTTCAGCCCCATCTATGTTATTATGAGCTGAAGCTTCGCTCCCACCAGTAGAATGACCTGTAATAAAAACCGCGCTACATGAGCATGCAATTCTCATTTCCAATACTACAATATAACATAGTCATTTGGCATGGCAAAGAGAACAAAATCTTGAAATGCAAAATCATTTCTACATGAAGACAGTTTTGTACATAGAAATCTAAATATAGAGATGGAAACAGCAAGAGAGCACTTACAATTAGAGGGATGAAAGGTATCCACAGGTAGGAGTACCATCCTATTCAGATTTGACAATTCATTTAGTAACAAACAACAACAAATATACAGATAATGATAATTATGGTGAACTCTGCTTACCATAAGTGTTAAAGAGCAAGAAGATCACTGCAAAGAACAATATTGTAGGGCTGCAAAAACAGGAAACTTGATTTCAGGCCAAATAATCATCACAACAAAGTAAAATCTAAATGTCTTATTAAAGCTTGTCTTGAAACAACCAAAACTTGAACCAACTCAGAAAGTCATTTGAATCTAGTATTTTAATTCTACACCTCCACTCGCACAGCACCTGTGCCCTTCTCTGCTCGGATGATGGCTGGAATCTGTTACAGGAGGCAGCGACATCGCCTTCCTTGCGCTGCAACTCCGGAGTCTTCTCCGCTTGCGAAATCCAGATCCTTCTTCTCCGAGCCGTGATCTGCCCACTGTGTGATAATCCACCCTGATCTCTGCCCTCTGATGCGCGAAGAAGAAGAAGGAGAAGGGATTTTTTTTTTTTGGGTAGCAGTGATGGAGAGGAATCAGGAAGATATAAAAATTTTAAATTAAAAGTTTAATGTGTAATCAGTTAAAAGGCCAAATCAATCATGACAATGTGATATGTCTAACTCCATGGACAATATGCCTTGTAAAGTTCTTGTACTAGAGGCCTTAGAAGACCAATGTGAAGGACTTTCTGCTGTCTTACACTTTCAAAATAAACAACCTTATTCAACTTTAATGTCATCTTGAGTGAGCTTAAGAGCTTTAAATTAAGGATAATACCTTTTCAGGGTCCCTTGGTGTAATTGCCAAACCTTGTGTCCGTATGAAATTGAAGCTTTTTTAAGAATTAGATCATATGACTTGTGATTTCTGAACTCTCCAATGAGTACAAAACGTCCATTTAAGCTTTAACCATATCTTATGGAGGTGCTCTTTAATCTGACTGCTCTCTAAATTATCTTCCGTAATAGGTACATCAGCTTCTCTGTGTTGTCACTTACTAGAGTGCAAAGTCCCACATCCCTCATGTGAGTGTCCAGATACTCTGCTATATGTGTAGGCTCTTTTTATGTAGGTGGTGCCCATTTGAAGGAAAAAAAAGGAACGAAAGACTCTGAAACTGGAGTGGATAGGTAGTTTTATATGCATATATAAAGAGAGTCTTGGGATGTCTATGGTTCGGATTAACAGGTGTATCACGCCGACAAGAGATTAAGATCATCAAATGGCCCAAAACATAAACATAGGCATAAGATGGGCTCCATATGGGTCTTGAGGGAAAAAAATTGTACAAATTGCCTGCTACATCAAGAATGATGACTTGAGAACAAACAAATGAGGGTTTCAATTACAACAATCGATGCTTCTATGATTTAGCAAAAGAAAACAATTACAACTCATTAATTATTACAGCAAAGAAGGCCACATAATCTCACTACCCCTCAACTTGATATCTATGCATGTTGTGCTCTGTGTCATTGCCTGCACCAATGACTGGAGAAGAGAATTATGGTGTGGCCTAGCTCAATAGACATAACTTCCTTACTATCTCTTTGCAAATGAGAAAGCAGCTGGGTTTATATTGATATCATGTTGAGCATTGTCGGGCTGCATCTGTGGCATTGGAGGAGCAGACACTTCCTCCATCTCCTTCTCTTGTTCCGCCAAGCTCCGGCGGAATTGGTGGCGAGAGGAAGAGCCGTCTTCAGGGTCCCACTTATCGTTATCGGAGTTGTAGAAGCGAGGAGAATTTTGCAAGCTGTCCACGTCGCTCCGGTACTGATGGCGCAAGAGATGAACAGGCGATAGGCCGTGCATGGGGGTCCCCGGCCGACTTGTCGACATTGGTGTAACGCTTCCCGACCGTCGGCTCTCCTTTACGTGCTTTCTGGCTGTGTGGTGCCATTTTTTCAAAGCAGTAGCCACCCTTTCATTGAAGATGGTGGACTTCATGTTGGAGCCCATCTGCAGTTGATGAGATTAAGATTTAGATGAGTCATGTTTGCATCACTGTTTTTTAAGACGGTTTGACCTGCCCGAGTCAACTTGACTTGATAAATCGCAAAGTTAATTAGGTGAGTCAACGAGTCTCGATCAAACTTGCCTGAGTTACTTGACTTCATGACCATGTTAGGTGAGTCAAATTGATATAAGTTGAGTTCAATAATCAATGTTTTTAAGCATGATCCTACTCGCTCGAGTCAACTTGATGAGTTACCGAGTTGGGAGAGAGTCAAATGTATCTTGGTCAGACTGAGTCTTGAGTGTCATTTGTGATGACTTCTATGTAGAGTGGAGTTATAAGTTTTTAAAACATTAGTTTGTATAAGAATCCATACACATTTGAGGTTTTAGGCCATTAGTTTGTATAAGAATCCATACACATTTGAGGTTTTAGGCCATTAGTTTGTATAAGAATCCATACACATTTGAGGTTTTAGGCCTTGGTCTCCATAGTTTATAGTTCACTAGGGGGGGCGGGGGGGGGGCGGGGGAGAGAGAGAGAGAGAGATTGTTACCTGCGTTACCAATGCATAAAGAGGCAGAGTCACATAACTGCATAGAAACTGGATGAGAACCCTGATACCAAAGAAAAAGTATTCTGTTATCTCAGAGATCAACTAATGTTTTGCTTAATTAATAAAGTTTATCCAAAAGAGTTGCCTGGTAAATGGTCTTGGATCAGACCCATCACCAAAGAAAGCCCGGCTCGAGAAATACCTATTCTAGGTCTAAGATTAGACCTGATATGTTGGATCAAGGTCCAAGGCCCAATACGAAATAGTCTGAGAATTTTGCTAATGGACCCCACTTGCAGTCCAACATAGAGTATGTTTTTCCAATTTATATGTGATAGTATTTGTTATAAACCATTAACCTGTGAGCCCAAAGGATTACTATTAATTATAATTGGGTCCAGGTTTGACTGGACCTTACTCAAAATGGGCCCATTTACAGGCTTAATAAATGCTTAAAGAGGAAACAGATAACAACTCTCTGTGGTTTGCTACTCACCCCATTGAGATTCTGATAATCACATCTACCAATTTCTCATGGAAGCAAGAACGCAAGCCGAATTCATACTGCAATGGTTGAAAAAGAAGAGTTAGAGACGAAAACCCATGTAATTTTTCATCTTTTTAAGTATCAAATGGCAGTGTGAATATGTGATTCAAAATATGGCATACCCATGTCCAAGCAAAGAAGGCCAGCTGAAAAGCATTCTACAAAATAAAAAACCAAAAAGAAAGTCACCAAATTGATTAGAGAGAGAGAGAGAGAGAGAGAGAGAAGACACTCGAGCTTGGAGTGACTTGGCAATTCAATCTGTTCATGACTTGGCCTCATCAAGTGACTTGTCTAAGGCTCTAACCCACCAAATACAAAAGGTGGTCGGTCATCTCTTGCTCATTACAAAGTATTAAAACTGTCCAACATTTCTACTCATCTGGCCTAAGACTTTAAAATAGAGGTGTCAAAATCTAAGTCAATGAATGACTCAACAACACGGCGTTAGAAATAGTAATAAGGAATGAGATTGAGCTGATTCTTAGCAGATAGCCAACAGGCCATGCAAGATAAGACCAAATAAAAAACAATTTCACTTGCCAAGTCTCAGACTAGTGGGGTTTAATGAAGTTTTTTAAGTACCTGGAAGAGTACAAAGTGGATGAGGTAGAGTAAGAGACGGGGTTTATTAAACCAAAAGAGGTTGTCGTGAGGCTCGACAACTGGAATACCCTTAACAACATCACCTCTCTCCTGAATTTTCAACCCCATCTGTGTTATTATGACCTGAAGCTTCGTTCCCACCAGTAGAATGATCTGTAATAAAAACCGCGCTACATGAGCATGCAATTCTCATTTCCAATACTACAATAGAACAGAGTCATTTGGCATGGCAAAGAGAACAAAATCTTGAAATGCAAAATCATTTCTACATGAAGACAGTTTTGCACACAGAAATCTAAATATAGAGATGGAAACAGCAAAAGAGCACTTACAATTAAAGGGATGAAAGGCATCCACAGGTAGGAGTACCATCCTATTCAGATTTGACAATTCATTTAGTAACAAACAACAGCAAATATACAGATAATGATAATTATGATGAACTCTGCTTACCATGAGTGTTAAAGAGCAGGAAGATCACTGCAAAGAACCATATGCTAGGGCTGCAAAAATAGGAAACTTGATTTCAATCCCAATAATCATCATCACAACAAAGTAAAATCTAAATACCTTATTAAGGCACTGTTTTGAAACAACCAAAACTTGAACCAACCCAGAAAGTCATTTGAATCTAGTATTTTAACTGACTCTGCTCTTCATTTTGACTCACTCAGACTCTAGATATTTCAAGTCCAATACTCTAAGTTGCTTGGGCTAAGCAAGTCAAAATGAGTTTTTTTTCTCTAAAATAATGATCAAAAGATTAAATGAAAATATTAGTGTTAAAAGAAATTACTTAGTGGCTATTTAAAAGGAGAATGAGAAAAATTAATTAAGCCAAGTTCCACAAAAGAACATCAAAAGTCCAGGGTCGGTACATGAACATCTCTAATTTTTTTCAATTCAACCCATGATTTTGGTAGTAGTTGCAAAGAAATGGAAAAGTCTATAATGCAACAAGAGTAAAAAATAACTAAAGTGAAAAGGAGAGATTCCCAATTATGTGGGGAAAGTAGAGGGATTTGAAGGTGAAGAATCTTTTTATGGGGATTTTCAATTTTCATATTTTCTCCTGTTTGGAATCTTGCTGGTGAAAATCTTGTAGGAAATAAAGTTTCCAAATGACAAATGATTCAATTGTGAAAATGGATACAAATAAATTCATTGGTGAAACTTTGTGGTTTCCCTTGTTTTTAAGAACTGCTTTCTAATATTCATTTAACAATCACAACCAGCAATTAGAGTGGCGAAAGGATTGAGATTCAAGACCTTATTTCAACGACGACTTTGAAATCCTCTTCAAGTGATCTTTTAATGTAATTCCGGAAATCAAACTTCATAGAACTTTGGGGAGCCAAATGTGCCTGAAATGAATATATGTATAGTTAAATTTATATGAACAATTAGAAGATAAGCACCAAAAGTTTTACTGCTGTAACAAAAATTACCAAGATAAATCCATGCCGCAGGGTTAAATAATCCACTTTAGGAACAGACCTCACAAACTGTCTGAAGAAACAAACCTGAATATGAAATGTGAAGGAAAGGAAGTGGTCAGATTTGAATTTGGTGAAAATGGATCACTAGCTCTATTAACATGAGCATATTGAAGCACATTGAACAGCAATGAGTAAGAACTATACATGCATTTTACCAATAATCTTAGAATAATATGAACTCTGTGATTGTTTTGGATACACTTACTTTTGTTCAATATGAAGGAAATCTTTGTACCAAGGGTGCAGGAAAAAAAGGGGTGCGCTTATGCGACAAGAGGAATTCACAATACAAACACAACTAAAATTGTATATTTAATTGTAAACCTATAAGAATGAGGGAAATGCATTTTGAATTATGATGAGGTGACACTAAATCTAAAAATTCGATTTCTCTGTGGAAAAAAAACTGAGATTCATTATTTCTAAATTTTGGAACCTTGTTATCAATGCCAACCATGGACCACCCACTAAACAGTCTCTGCGGTTATCCCTATAGTTTCAAAAGCAGTTCTCCCAACTTGGGCACAAGCACAGCATGATTAATTGAACAACATTAAATAATACCAATGTTGAAAACGATGTTGACGAAAACATTAAAAGTGCTATTGTAAGTCTTCACTATGACATTCAAGCCTCAACTATTTTTTATCGGTAATTTCTTGATAGTCCTTTTCTCTTTTAAAGTCTTCGCCCATAAATGTCTTTTAGACTTTTCAAACTTAGAACATCATTTACGCAATGATTGATGTCCTGTTAAGAAGATCTTTACGGGAATAGATTCATATTTGGTCCAAACTGGGAAGCTCTGTTTGGACCAATCACGGGGTGTCACATGGTATTTAGATGTCACATCCCAACTCTTAAAAAAAAATCACATCTCTTAAAATATTTCTCTTTCCATGTGGCACCCCCTGAGTGGTCCAATCCCTATTTGGACCAAACAGGGGATCTGAATCCGATCTTTACACACAGTAGATCTCATTTTATGGTAAAGTGTCGTTGGATGTCCCATCCTTCGTTTTGTTATTAGAGGCTATGTAGTTGGTTAATATCAAATCTTTCAAGCTAAAGGTTGCGGTTTCAAACTCTTATTTTTTCTTAAACTACTTGTCTATTAAATGCTGGGGAGGCAAGAAACTCCACGTGCCTAGGAAAATAGTCGGTTTTTAAATACATAGATTGATCTTGGGTGCTTGGGAGAATAGTCGGTTCTCAAATACGTGGATTGATCACGGGTCTATGTCGAGCTACAATGAGTCTATATTCAGAGATTCCATTACCAATTGACATGTTTGATATTAGAAATATCAGTCATCTCATACATTGGCTTGGGTCACAATTCGTTTTAAATTTGAACAGCAGTTTGATGAAGTAGCCAGAGACGTCATAGATTGAATCGCCTTGGAAAAAGAGACATCTGTGAGAAGAGTTTTGAGGGCACTTACAATCCAGATGAGGATGGAAGACTTGGTCCAGAAATTTAAGTGTCGTCGGCCGAAGGACGTCTCTCGGGCGAAACGAAACCTTTCTGGGTCTGCCACAGTACGTACGGACACACGTCAGCATGGTTTTTTTTGTAAACTTCTTATAGTATGAAAATTTTGAAAAGAGGAAAGAAGGAAATATTATGGCAAATGAAAGCAGGAACAGACTTTTCTCTGTTTTTCTTTTACTCATGATTACCGTGTGAGAATTCGTATTCCACGGTTTTTGTTTCCATTTCCCAGGATTTCCAGGTTCTCATCTGCGGTCCAAACAAAAACCGTGTAAAGAGATGAACAGAGTCAAATACAATTTGTGTTAGTCCAGTGTCTAAATGGGCATATTTCTTTGACAGAATTTCAAGAACTCATATCTAAAAAACTTGTAAATTCTCCTAAAAGGTGTTCCCTTATTAGAATTTCTGAATTCTCTTTTCCACTTGAGGATTCAGAAAGACTAAAATGGTTGGAATTCTTTCAAGTGACTGGAATTCAAAATCTAACAAAAAAAAATTCAGCATTCAGAGGACAATCATTACATCATTATCTTTGAATTCCGGACATTATAAATTATGATCAGGGATTTTTTGAAAGAAACGGGCCCTTAAAAATCTGGTTGACCAGTGGACTCGATCTTAGTATAAACATTAGGCCCAATTGAAAATTGACAGCCCGTTTAGCATAAGCAAAATCTCATAAATAAAAGATGGGCGAGTATTTATTACCTTAGCTCGACCCAATGCCATGGTAGTGATGCAATAGAGCACATGAGATACGGCCAGCACGAATATGAAAATATGGAGCTGGTGAATGCCATCAGTTGAAATCAACGGAACTTTCCCCTGTAAAAGAAATTCCAAGTTTCTACAGTTTATTATTCCATTTTTTGATAAACAAGGCATATGTCATGTAAGGATACAAACAGCTTACCTTTAGGCTTGAGGGCCTTGCTGTGAAAGATTGCAAAAAAAAAAAAAAAAAAAAAAAAATCTCCGTTTTTCTAATCACCCATTTAATTTTTTTTCTTTTTTTTAATAGATTTTAGAAATTAATTATGAGGAGTATCCAATGGTGTTTTTACTTTCATAAAATTATAACTCTTCCCCGGTTCCATCCAATGAGTAATATTAAAAAGTATTTATGTTGCCCAGTACTAGATTTAGGTTGGATTGCAGGTTATGAAATAAAATTTAATATGACACCATAACCAACCTAACTGGTCATCCAAGTGGGTTTCACATAAAGAAAAATATTAATAATTATTTATGATTCCATATACATGTCAGCAATTTTGTTTTCCCTTGATGAAAACAACATGATGCCATCAAGAGATTACCATTTCAGGCGAAACTCTTTCTTTTATATCTATGATAGCGCCAGCAATAGATTTTTTTTTTTTTTTTTTTCGCTCTCTGGACTGTGTAGATTCTATAAATATTATAAACTTAAATCTTACAGGGGTGCTACACACCCCGACCGGGCTCCCATCCGAGCTCCCATCCGGGCTCCTGCGTCGGGTCCGTAGACTTTTACTAAATCTTATGCACCATGTGTTGCAAGTAGGTCTGGGTGATGATCTAGAATCCAATGCATGTGGGACACATGTTCATCTCGGAAGAATGTGGCAGAAGGTGAATATATTAGTCCATAATATGTCATCAATGACATTATTGGAGCCTATTGACCAAAAGAGCTATAAATGAACAGGACTACCGTGATCTGTGATACTGTGGACATGTTTGTTCAGCTGATTTTCCTGCTAAATGGTGATAACAAAAGAATCGACCATTCTTCTGGGCAGTAGAAGTTTCTATCTCCACCATGCACCAGATAAATTCAGGCTTTTACCTTGGCAAGTAAGGGAGTCCGAGTTTGAAACCAAAATCTATGATTTCTGAGTCATGATTTTAGCCAACTACGCTACATTTTGGGATTGTAAGAATTATTCTTTGTCCTTCAATAAAACTCATGTTTGATGCGATCGCTACTTCTATTAGAAAAATAAAAAAAATGAATTAAAGTCATTTGTGATTTTTTATGGGACTTGAAAAAAAAAATTGCAAACCCAATTTTCCACTCTACGTACACAAACGTGCGCTTATTAAACTATAGACATGTCCTTACATTCATTGTAAAGGGCAACATATAAAAACTCTGCTGAAAGAAACCAAGAAGATGATCACCGTTATATTGACTAATCTTAAAAAGTGATCAAACTTCATTTACTTTTCTTTTCTTTAAAAAGAAGGAGATGGCATAGAGACCACCTAAAATTGACTTTATTAACATATAGGTACGTATAGTACATACAATGGTTTCAATTTCCCACAGGTAGGCCTCGCTGCAGGTAAGCATACATTCGCTACACATGTTATATGATAGTCAACTGCTTAATTTCATTTCCACCTTTCTATATTGTACCCCAGCAACAGAAATTGAAAAGAGTAGATATTAGATAGTTGAATTCCTCAATCCCACATCACATGGTGTGTATATTTTGGTGGCCCTCTGTAAACTAACATCAAGTACGGATCCCCCTAGGGCACGTTTACTTTCTCAGTCGATCTTTGAAAATACTTTTCATGAAATTTTAAAAAATTGGAGCCAATTTTGCTTTTTTCTTTCATAGAAAACGGTTTGTGCCAAACGATAAATAAAAAAATTCTCTATAAAGAAAATGTCTAACTTTCCAAAATACTTCAGGATCCAGGAGCGCATACACACAAATTTGTGCCCTTGGGCATATAATCTCCTTGTTTTTGGTGAGTGAAAGGAGTGGAACTCTATAGTGGGACCCATTTATTGAAAATCTGAACGGTAGAAAGTTATTGACTTTTCCTCCATTAGCGCTGGTCCTATCATAAGGTTTAGCATGTAATTAAGAATCTGATTGACGCAATCTTAGACATTGTTAATTATTTGCATTAATCATATATTCGATTTTATAATGGGACCAACCAACTCCTATTAGGGTAAAAGTTGAGGACGAATTATAAAAAAAAAAAAAAAAGGATGTTCATTTTAAGTGACTCATATTTAAAATAAGTGGGCCTCAATGTGGAGTTCTAGAACCCCAATGGGTAGCTAAGTAAGCCTAAGACCACGGTTTGCATCCGGAAGTTGTAGGCTCGAAATTCCACTACCACACTGTGGCTAGAGGGGAATTTACCCGGCATCCCTTTGAGCTCGGAGGAATTAGTCCAACCCAAAGGGTTGAAAACACTCCAATGAAAAAAAAATGTGGAGTTCTAAAAGCACGAGTGAGAAACTTAGGGATCCAAAGTCATTAATATCCAACTAAGTCGGTGTTCTCACAATATTATAGCACAAACTTATACTTATCTAAAAGTTGACGACAAATGATCAAAAAATAAAAAAATGACGTTCATTTTGAGTGACTCATATTTAAAACAAGTGGGACTCAATGTGGAGTTCTAGAAGCGCAGGTGAGAAACTCAGGGATCCAAATTCATTAATATCCAGCTGAGTAGGTGTTCTCACAATATTAGGTGACATTCGTGTGCACCATAAAATGAGGGACACTTACATGATTTTTCCTCTTTGCATATAAACATTCTTTTTCTGCCTATTATCACATGTGACTTTTCATCTTTTGCACATAAATATTTTCAATTATATAAGTGTCTTTCACTAATGGTGGGGGATGAATGGACACGAAAATTCTACTTATTTAGATAAAGGAAATGGTGACAGTTTTTTTTCCAAACGGGTATTGGTGGCAGTTGTTAATTTCGGAAACGGGTATGTAAAATGGGTACTTGATAGCAGTTTTGGCTACAATCCTAGCTTTAGCATAGGACGCGTATTGGAAAACTGTTACCGAGAAGAATAGGAAAAAAAATCTGCAAAGGTAGAGAGTGATTAAAGAGTGGCCTTGCCTTTTTTTCGCAGTTGTCGTAGCTGGCTCCAGCTAGAATTCGCCGAAAAGTACTCTCAGAACCCGAACTCCACAACAGTTTCCGACCGATATTACTGTCTTCAGAATCGGAGGAGTCATCTGAACTCGTTTCGGTATGGGTTGCTTCATGATTCCTTTTGCAGGGAAGCAAGGAATTCCCCACTTTATGGGACACACATATCTTTGATATATGCTCTTGTGATACTGTCAGGAGCAAGGATATAAATCCAAGCAACATAAGCTCTGTAACAACAACAACAGCAGCAGCAAAAAAAAAAAAAAGCACCCCATTTCAATAATCGGCAAATCAAAGATACTTTCAATTAATCAAATTCTCTATGTATGATGAGAAATGGAATACCTTGTTTGATCTTTTCTAGTGCCTCATAGAGTGCTCTCTTGTGACGCCTTGTTAACCACTGCAAGATGCATGGGATTTAAGTCATGCAAACTACCATGACTAAAATTTCTATATATATATATATATATATATATATATATATATAAAATGAAGGGGCTTAGTGATGGTGTTGTATCGGCCGTTATGTAACGGTCTCGGTTGAGCGTTACAGGCCGAAACCATGGATTCGTGAGACATGGGGTTGAGCAGATTACCTTTCCAATGAGATGGATGATGTATTCTATGAAGATGGAAATCACAACCAGTACAAAACAGACGACGGCGACCGCCCATGTCGGTGTCTCCTGCAAAGAGCGGCCTCCTCCACCTCCGGCCATTTTACTCTCTCTGGAAACTCCGTATTGGGAAATCCAAAGAAAGCAAGCGACTAAGCAAGTAAATGGAGGAGGAATAGAGAGAGGAAGGACTGAGGAGAGAGCAGAAGAGAGAGGAAAAGTTGAGCATAGAGAAGAAAGAAGTGGGGGTATTTATGCAAGGCAAGAAAACGGGGAGGCCTAAAATGACTTGACTTGGTGGCGTTGGGTAGCTTGTGTCTGACCAGCTCAATGGATTACTTTGACCGGAATGAACACGTTAGTCTGATGGAGAAAGGCCTAGTCTCTTTAACGACTTGTGTTCTATGAAGCTGCAGTTGATTTGAATTTCTATGGGCTTTTTTTTTTTTCCGATTCCTTTTGTTTTCTTTCACTTGTTCAAGTCCAACACAACCACTCTAATGCTGAAGATTCTTTTTTCACTATAAACGCCACATATCTACATGCTAAACAATATTTGGGCGTTTTCTTATAATGTGGTCCATGTCAAGGTTCTTTACATATTTATTATTGAGTTTGGGTCATTGTTTTAAAGATAGGCTGAGCTTTTTACATGGACCCCGGTTCGACGATATCCTTTTTTGGGCCCAACCAAAGACATCCCTTTAATTTACGGGCAGAAAAAGGATCAAGGCTCTAATAAATTTTTGAAAAATCATTGCAGGATTGATGTGGACCGGACCATGTTTCCAAACCTCTTTATGAAGCATTGGATCAAAAGAAGTTGAGTTACCCAGCTTTTCATTCGGTCATCAAAATCAGTATTTGTATAAGTTTTTTGAGACATGTTGAGGGAGAAGGGAGAAAAGGAAAGGGGAACTTAAGGAAACCCTATTTATTGCATTATGCAAAATTGAATTGCATTACACTAATTTGTAGAAAACAAAAAACAAATCCACTAAAGTAAACTCCTAATCAAAATAGAAAACACAATCATAAGAAGACTTAATTAAATAAGAAAAGTATTACTCATACTCCTAATTTACATAGCATGTCCAAACTCTCATATGCTTGTGCTGAGTGAGCGATGAACACAACACTGACCAATAGCTTTATGTGGCACGTTCAATAGGAATGTTAATAGTAAACAGTTTTCCATTGCTCAAAGCATCATATTGTTAATGTTAATAAAATTTTCTATTTTAACTAAAGTCTTATTCAATTTATAGCTCATAAAGTTATTTTGGTTACTTCAAAATATTACAAGTTTAATTGGTTTATACATCATTTTCAACCAATCCACTGTTTTACTTAGTTGAATTGATTTGGGAATCTTTCATCAAAATATATAGTGGCTTGTCAATGAATTTTAATTGAACCTGTCTATTTAGGTCTTTTCAAATGACAAGATTTTCTTTATATAGTTCTAGTGAGGATTCTATGATTAGTTAATTTCGGCAGATAGATGACAGCTTTTCTTCATTTAAATGCATCTCCGAGGACCCATGCTTTTAGTATCTATGTTCTTGTTTATTTTATTTTTATAACCATAACATCATGATTGCACTGAATAAAATCAACGACGCATTTTGGTTGGACCAAATTGTATGGTCAAATAATGTTATATATGTGTTGTGTGTGTGCAACACATGCAGTGTGAAACCAAATGCCCCTTTATTTGATTTTCTTCCTTGTAATTTTCTTTATTTAATTTTTAATTTCTCTTTTAACTCTTTTAATGTGAGCCATCCATAAGGTTTAGTGAATCCAATGGTTTTAGAGTTTCTTTCTTTTAAGAAAGTCAATCCAATGGTATTTCTAGAGAGTGTAGAGATTGAGAGATTAATGTGAGTCATCCATAAGGTTGAGTGAATCCAATTGTTATAGAGCTTCTTTCTTTTAAGAAAGTCAATCCAATGGTATTTCTTGGTAGAGAGAGTGTAGAGATTGAAAAAAGATGCAAGAGAAGAGTCTATCCAAGAAGACCAAGAAAAATGAGAGGAAAGAAGACTTTGAAAGCTTGTAAGTTGTACATTGTGATCGAACCACGCTAAATCTTGTGTCTTGTGTATGTTTTAATCTTGTTTTATTCTCTACATGATAGGTGGTTTGATGTGTATTTGCCTTAGTTAGCTAGGAAGTTTCAAAAGCAAAGTAAAAAAGCAATTGAAGAAGCAAAGTGGAGGAGACACCAAGCAAGTAAATGAAGGCTTTAAAACAAAAACAAAAAAACAATCAACATTGAAAAATCATTTTTGAGTTGAGTAAGAATAATTGAATAAATATAATCAATTACCCTTGTCCAAGTTAATCCATTCTTCAGATTTTGGAATCAGGTTATCTCTAAGGGGAGTTGGGTAAATCCGGTTATCGCCATTCTTCATCGAACAATATCAAGACATGGGAATTACTATCAATTTAATTGTAGAGAATTACTCAAAGGGCCCATTTGATTGCATTGAAATAGAATACATAGAGTTCAGATTTACCATACCAAATAAAAAAAAAAGGAGAATAAATATATCAAATTCAGTTATTTATTAAGAAAATACCAAGGTACATGCCAACTGCAGATGATCATATTCATTTAATGTAATTGCAGGCTTGGCAATTGTTATTCATATCCTTCACAATCACTTATTTTCAAACAGAGACATCTTTAGCTTATTCTTAAAACTTGGACCTTTAAATATTTTGTTATTATCTTTTGAAAAGATTAAAAAAATCTTAGTAATTAAATTCTTTTTAGTCTAACTTCATATATGATAAAACCTTCTTATCCACCATTAGTTGTCATGATCCACACTCGGTCTACCCTACTTTTATGTTTATTAAAAAAATGGTCCAATTGTCATTGTCCAGTTATACTCTATCTAAAATAAGGAGGGTGATTCCAATACTGTCGGTAATTAATTACACATGTATGGTATTGGTAGATATCTCGAAACAATACACAATATTTTAGTTCTATTTAGAGTCCATACCTGCTTTCACTCCAAGTCCAACTGCATATAATATTTTCTAAACTGAATGAGGAAATATGAAAAGCTCCCTCCAACTCGTAGAGTACGCAGTAACTCTTACTACATGATTGGAATGTCCTAGTATAGACCTTCATGTATAAACGGATATGCATGTTTTTAGACTCAATAAACTTGAGTAGACTCGGCCTACTCAACTCATCTTCTTAGATTCACGTACCTTTATATATATATATATATATATATATATAATAAAGAAAATTAGTGAAACGTTCTTTACATGTTCATTTAAAGACTATAGTCTACAAAAATTTTAATTAAGGCTTGTAGTCCACGGAGCTAGACATATCAAAATAAGTGCCTTACATGAGCAAGCCTGCGTCCCAATGTAAAACTGGTCGTGTGCAGAGAAGAGAGGGTCCTGAGTGTATTGAACTCGTACATGAACACTGAACCCTAGTCCTTGATAAGGGACTGGTTTTATTTATGTTTGAACTTTAGTTGAAAGTCAAGCCTAGACTTGAATGGGACACAAATGCTTATATACTAATATTGTATACTTAACGTATGATGTACACATATATAATATAATGGTTGTGATTCAAATCCTGAGATATGGAAGATCTGGACCAGATCATTCGCTTTTTTGGCAGTATAGAATAGAGAATAGACCCAAACATGGACTCAAATAAAAAATGGACCCAAACATTGGACCCATTTGGAATTTCTTTTCAATTCATGTCCTTTGGCCGGCCTATCAGCTACTTGGACTGTTTTCATTTTACAGTCCTACTTTTACTTCGGAAGGATTTTGCTTTGTAGATGATGGGAATTGAAAATCATGCTTTGCCCAAATGCGAGACTCATTTAGGTGAAAATTTGTGTGTTTATTACACTGAAAAGTGGCCACTGTGTAGGGATATTACACATTTTTCCTTTCCTCTTTATTTTCCCTCAATCTCAAGTATCTATTTGCATAAAATATTCAACATCAAATTGAGTTATTGAGTCCGAGTATACCAGTTAACAATTTAGGGGAGAGGAGGCTGGAACTTTGGGGAATTTGCAAATACACCCTTTATGTTTCTCTAACTTTCATAAAAATGTGTTTTGACAGAGTCAAAAGTCAAATCCGGCAAACCTCCCAAAAAAACAAAAAAGATAAATATCTTACATTTCGTCTCTCTCCCTATTAAGACACATGAGAGGGTTACGGTCAATGATGTACTCACAAAGGTCCACCAAAATGATGGGAATTAATGTAGGCCCATCTAAATACACATAATCATGGTGAGATCATATATGTAATATAATGATGGTGGACCCTCTCCAATGAAGCCCTTTTATCTATTTTTATGCCTTTTATCTATTTATGTGGGACCCACATGAGACCCATTAGATTTGACTAGGTCATCTATCTAGATGCAACCCACGAGTTGAATATCATACAATCTAACCAATGGGTCCGACATAGAAAGAAGGATGAATTGGATATGATGGGTACCATTTTCCCATGTAGACGGCCACAAAGACAGGTTGGATATAATAAGCCCCATTTATGTCAGATGTGTAAATTTAACTAGTAATTTCCATGTAGATGAACAAGATGACTTGGGTAAGTAGGTAAGTGGATTTTACATAGTTAGCTTTGTGTAAATAAGGTAAAGCAGCTTTGCACTAGAGAGTCTATAACCAAAAAAAAAAAAAACCTACATTTTCGCTTAACCTCAAAAGGGCTTTTATATTTTGCATTTTTATTAAGGGGGACATTCATGTGTATCCATCCCTCCACAGGGTGAGGGACTCTTACATTGGTTTTTCCTCTTTACACATCAACATTCTTTTTCTGAATATAATCATATATAGTTTTTCCTTTTTTGTACATGAATATTTTCAATTATGTAAGTGTATCTCGCTCTATGATGAGAGATGTGTATCTCGCTCTATGATGAGAGATGAATACACATGAATATACTATTTTCCTTTTATTAAAGTCTTCCTTGACCAACTGTCAAAACTATACAAAAAGTACCTATATTCTCTAATATTTTTGACTAATTTTCCCATAAGAAACTCAAATAATGATTTTCCCAAAATGCTCCTTTTCAAAAACACTCCTTCTTAGGCATTCATGTAGGAACTCACCTTTGTCCAACTTTGTCCTGCCCAATCCACGTTTACACACCAGGACTCTTGATTGAAATGGAACCCATGTCACACTATTTTGACACTATTCACCATTGAAACTTGTCACAAAAAGTTTGCATTATGTACAGTCATTAATCTTTGAGATCCTAAAACTAAGGGATGGGACAATCTAAACGACTTAATATTACATAGTTTCTTAATATGCATTGAACCATTTCAATATCCATGCCTCCCAGGGTCATTATACATTCTTATGGATCGCATCTAACTTGAATTAAACTAGCAAGATCCGCTAAACTTAGACAAAGGGTATTTTTTCTATCATTTTTTTTTTCATAAAAACTAACAGTTATTTGATCTAACTTCAAACAAATAGGTTATAGTAAAAATGCTAAATACAGGAGACAGTTATTTAGTTATTTGATCTAACTTCAAACAGATAGGTTATAGTAAAAATGCTAAATACAGGAGACTTTCTAATGTTGTTTGAAGATATAGAGGCCTTTTTTTATTAAAAACCTCTTCATCCTCACATGAAGGAACCAATGATATCAAAATGCTGGTTAGCCAGCTCGTTTTCCATTGGTCAAGGATGTTTTTGTGAATATCAAGCAAATGACTGGTTCTAAAGGTTTGTTAGAAGTTACTCCACATCATGGAGGGGTGTTTTGTTATAGTTGGAAATTTGAGGAGCTGTTCTATAAATTTCCCTTTTAATATTCCCTTTTTCTCTCATTGGTTTGACTGCCAACGCGGTTTGACTTTCCTGTTATGGGCCCCTACGAACTTTAGCGTTGCAGACACGTTATAAGATGTAGTCGGTTAGGTGGGGCCCACCGTAGCCTTGTTAAGTAGTCTTTCTGTCCTGACTTTTGTGAGGCCACTCACTAGCAAAAAAAAATTTACTGTTTGTCTGAGAGAAGAAAAAAAATTCCAAGGAAAAGTGGGCCAACATTTCACCACATGATCACCATGCCAATTTAAGGATGTGGGGGTAGGTGCAACTTGGACTTGGCTGAACCCGAACCCAAGTGACCCGACCCGACCCAAACCAAAATTCAAAAGTGATTTTTTTGCATTTTGGTAGGACTATGTCACCAGGGCGGAACTAAGGAGGGGCTCAAAGGGCCATAGTCTCCCTAAAATTTCAGAAAAGCCCTTCGGACTACATAAAACTATATTTTGCAATGTCGCCCCCTCCCCCGCCCCCATGCCCATATCCTGGTTCCACCCCATTATGTCACCATGGTCTGAGAATTAGAACCCATTTCGAATTCAGATTAGGTTGTGGTTGGGTTGAAGTTGAGGTTAACATTATGTTGGAGTTTGGTAGATTGTTAAAAATTCAATGTAAAATTGGGTTTTAACTTGTAACATGAGTTGAGACAATTTTGGGATGGCTTTTGAGTTGACCACTTTGGAATTTAAGTTACGGTGGGATCGGCCCAAAGCTCACCTGACCATCCGAGTTGCTTTAGTAGGAGCATTGGATGGGGCAAAAGGTCCTTGCTTGGATATCTAATTGTTATAAACTACAGAGCTCGATTCATCTCAGAAATTATAAAGTTGAGTCAACAAGGAGACTATGGTCTACACCGGTCTTGGTCGAGTCAAGAAGTCATTACTCAGTAGATTTGCGTACGCTGCATTCAGTAATAAAACATATATGTATGCTCCTTATTACACATGCAGAAATCAGATATCAGAAGTCGAGTTCCAGGCCACCACAAGCATATATACTCTCTTGCTTGAATACAAGTAGTTTTAAATGAAGATTGAAGGTGAAATTTTAAAAATTAGGATCAAATAAGCTTTGTTTTATAAATAGAATAAAATGATGAATGAGTACTTAATTATCATACAAGTAAATTAATACATGAAAAAGTAAATGTCGTATCTACACCTCCACCTTATATCATTCATTCATCGTGATTTCTTGTACGTCATTGCTCATCATAGTGTTTAGTTCGGGATGAATTTCTATATATCTTAATACAAACAAACAAAGTCAAAGAAAAAAACTATATTCATTTGTTTAGCCAACATTGTATTGACGAATCTGGTGCTTCAAAAAATCGTCCCACATCTTAATGCAAACAAGCAAAGCCAAAGAAAAAAAATCTATATTCAATTGATTATCCAATGTTGTAATGACGAATTTGATCCTTCAAAAAATGGTTCTTTCACATATGCGCCCCCCCCCGCCCCCCCTCCCAAGTAGGTCCCACATACCAAGTATTCTAGAATGGTCAAGCAATGCATGTCTAAAGAAAATACCAAGAAAGGATGAATCTCTTTTTTTTTCTTTTTCTTTTTCCTTTGATAAATACTAATGACATCATACACAGTCATCCAAATCTCAATAAGTTGACCTCTGGACTCTGGTGTTCCCACCATCAATGCCATAGATTGACCTTTGGACTTTGGTTGTTCATGTGGAATGGAGGTGCCCCTATGACTGAACTATTAGGGGATTGGCAAACGTATAATAATTCAATTGAAGACTTTTTAGCAAGTATAAATGGTTTAGTTTTTTTTTCGGGCCCACTTGAGTTCATGCCAATAATATCAACCCGTTAGAAATTTATCACCTTTGATCTATGACTTCTAAGTTTAATTATTTTAAAAAATATCTTCAGCACTCAGTATGATCTTCATTGAAAATAAAATCACAATAGGAGTCATACGGCGACATATGTAGCAATAAGGCCAGAAAGGTCAGAGACGCCTGTCTATGTAACAGTGTCGGCCAAATCAACCGAGTCAAGACTCAACTTTGACCAAGTCTTTCCTAGTATGCCCAAAACGTGGTAAAGGACTCGGTCTAGGGAACCCTCCAGGGCTCCAACCCTGAGTCCTGAAAGATGAGTCATAGTGCGGCCCTCCAAGGCTCCTACCCTAGGATGAGTCATTGATAGTGTCTGGCCATGAAGGGTGTTTCCCTTGGTCTTACTTTTCATTTGTCACCTGCCAACACTTTGAACCATTCTACATGGAGTCCAAATCCCCCGTTTCAATGAATGAAAACGGCATTCTATATCGGCGGCGCTCGGGGATTGAGCAAAATAATATTTTCCTGTTTCGTTGAAATAAGAGATCTGGACTCTTCTATATGATGTGGTGGCCCCCCAAAACCATTGGGCCCACAAACCTTCTAATTGAATAAGTGGTGATAGATGCCTTTATGACGTTGGGGTCCGGAGTTCCCTTCATGCTCACGTTGAGATGGATAGAAATTTAATTAAGAAATATTAAAATGATTACATTTTCTACTAAATAAGTAATTTCTAAAAGTGGCAAAATTGGAAACATTTAATGGTGAAGATCCCTATATGGCTAATTCGCTTGCATGGGGGTGAATTTGAAAACACTCAAAGAAATATAATTTTTCGAAAAGTAATGAAAATCGAAAAAATAAAAGTGAAGATCTATATATAAGTGTTCATCAAATAGTCTCTTTTTAAATGAAAAACGGACGAGGGATGGATTTCATAATTGTAAATCAAAACATACGTAGTTACTTTGTATGCTTCTTCTCTCACGTTTTCAGTAATCCTTTGTTGTGAACTGTTTTATATGAATTCCAAGGACTTAATTTCCATGCAAATAGATGGACCTTAGATGTGTGGAAAACAAATTAATGGGAGATTAAAAATGAATACTCAATCGTGACGCTAGTAAATCAAGCTCGAAGGATGTTGATGTCTCATTGTGGGGCCCACTTTCAACTGTTCCATCACAAGTTGAGATGTCATAAGAAGATCCTCACGAGTCACGATAGACCAGGAGGCATTAATACCCATCCTTGTTGGATGGTGATTGGTGATCAAGTGGGAGCTTTGCCCAAGTTTCCAAGCTGAAAACCTCATTTTACTTGTACTCATATCTTTATTCGTGTTCCATCTCTATTATCAATCTCTATTTGGGTAACGGTCTAAATTATGCAGTGGTTTAAAAAATAAGAGCGTTCCACCCACGATTCCTCTCCCCAATTTAATGAAGTAGAGGCAAATCCTTTTAAAAAAAAATGCCCCATTTATGGGCTTGCAAAAAGAAGAGCTTTAGAACTTTTCTAATAGCTTTATTTTGGATTGCTTAGTCGGATTAAAAGTAGAGATACCAAATAATGCCTTTATTGATCTAAGACATTCTCATCACATGCCTTTAGTAAATAGGTAGCATCCAAAATTTACATCAAATGAAAATAATCAAAATATTTAGTTTAATTCTATTTGTATATGCATTGATCAATCCAACGGTCATCAATTTAAATGTGATGAAGTTTGGGCAATTTGAGGGGGAAGGAGGCATCTGGTTTTAGAGGCTTGGATTAGTCAAAAATGGGCCCCAAGTAGAACTAGAGGTCAGCTCCATAGAAACTCCCTGTAGACATTTGGATATAACCAATTTTTTCACAATGATAATAACATAGATTTAAGAGGCTCGTTCGAGAGATTTAATGGTGTGAATTTAGGATGATATCCATTTGGGTGGTAGCCGTCGTTGGATTGATCATAAGACTAAATACATGATTAGCTGAACCAAATTGAACTAATCAGGAAAACGTGATCAACCCAAAAGCATAGCCCTGATCTGTTGCGTTTATTTGAGCCTATTTGTTTGCATGAGAGTTATGAGAGTTGAAATGAAATAAAATTAATTAATTAAGTGATCAAATGAAGAAAATAAACAAGAGGAAGGGGTTAAAAGTAAATGCACAAAATGACAAAAAAAAAAAAAGAAAGTCGCCCGCTTAAAAAGGCACTAAATGACAAAAAAAGGTAATTTCAAAGAACACTAAATAACAAAAAAGGGGAGGAGTGATTTTTTTTGTATTTTAGTGATTTTACTCTCAACTCCCTCTTCTTTCTCTTACTTTTGATTTGATATTTAATTTTATTTCATTTCACCCCTCATGCAAAAAATTAAAAATCACAAAGAAAAAGTTTTATTGTGCATGTTCACTCCACTTGTGCAGTGATTATGTCACATTGTCTAGATGCCTTGGTATCAATTTGACCATTCATCTGCCAATGAATTAACCCTTCTTTGACATTGTCCAACTATTGAGCTGAGTCTAAGAAATAAATCCAAAATTGAAACTTATGTTAGCTTTTCGAAATATATCTGGAACCTGCATCAATCCAATTAATTAGTTTGAGAGAAAAACTAAGATCTCTCTTTCAGATTGCAAAATGAACGGCTCATATAAATTGAATGAAAAATGCTATAACGTCCTTTAGTATCAACTCTCAAGTAGCTGCCTGTGATTCCCTATTAGTATTCAGAAGTTATTGTAATAGATACAAACATCTGGAATTTATTGAACATCATAGTTATACCTAGTCTTCTAATTGTAAAAATAAAAATAAAAAAAGATAATTAGCGAAAGGTCCCTCATATAGGACTTGTAAGGCCTCCAGTCCATCAACTTTTTTTTAAGGCCTGTAGTCCATGCAGCTGGACATATTTTGGCGAGAAGTCCCTAAATATAATTCTCATGACTAATTTACCCTTTCATCTATTTTTAGGCATAAAATCTTGAAATTTCAATTTTCAAATTTTGTATTATCCCTCTTCTAGTCTTACGTCGTCGGATTGGATCTTAAAGGGGCTGAGATCAGATCAACTGCTTCATCCGAGAAGCAAAGAATAAGAGATCATTTGATCTCCAGAGGGCCATACAAATCAGAGATTTTCTGGATCATGCAGTGCAATCGGCCACCCAAACCGTAGGGAAGAAGGGCAGTGCCCCTTCCTTTTACAGGAACAGAGACGATCTTTGTTGTTTTCTCTGGTTCCGGGTTTGATCGCCTGGGTTGTTTGTTGCCGGAGAAGAGAACGCGAGGAACGAAGAAGAACAGAAGTCCGATGGTTCTGGTTAAACCAGGACAAAGAAGAATCAGCGCCTGAGTCCCTCATCGCCCTTACTGATCAGAGAGGAATAGAAGAAGCAAACAGCGGTTTGGCAAGTGTGTTTGCATTTTTTTATATTTATTTGCTTTTTTTAATTTAATTTACGTCTTTTGAAATTTATTTTCGTCTTTTGCATTTTATTTACATTTTTTGAAATTTATTTGGATCTTTTAAATTTTATTTGGATCTTTTGAAATTGATCTTCATCTTTTGAAATTTATTTATTATTTATTTAAAATTTATTTGGATCTTTTTAGATTTATTTACGTCTTTTTAAATTTATCTGCGTTCTTTTGTAATTTATTGCAATTTTTGAAATTATTTCATTTTATAATTTTATTTACATCTTTTGAATTTTTGTGTTTTTTGAAATTATTGCTTTTTTTAATTTTATTTACGTCTTTTGAATTTTTTGCGTCTTTTGAAATTATTGAGTTTTTTGAAATTTTGAAATTATTGAAATTATTGCCTTTATTTACGTCTTTTTTAAAATTTATTACGTTTTTTAAAATTTATTTGCATTTTTTAAATTTTACTTGTGTTATTTTGAAATTTATTTGTGTGTTTTTAGAATATATTTGAAAATTATATTGATGGGATTCCATTAATCGTAGCCAATTAAATGGTAGTTGACCATTATTAATGACATATCCCACTAATTGTGGGATATGAGTTTGAAGAAAGGGTAAATTAGACATTTTAGGTCTTCAAATTTGAAAAAATGACCTATCACACTATGAAAAAAGATTGTGGATCTAAGAAAATAAAGTGAAATGTTTAAGGACCCGTCGCCGAATCCCCCAAAAAGAAAAACAACAAAGTCCAACTATACAATTACCCAAATTCTTCAAAGCATCTAAGGTGTCCAATCTGTCCCTTGCTGGTGGCATTTTTTCAATAATTTTGTGATTCTCAACATATCTTTAAGATTGAAAAGATCACGAGAAAATTACAATAATATCAGAATAAAATGTGGAGTTTTTTTTTTAAATTTACTTAAAACAGTTATATCTGTATTTTTTTATTTTGTATATATCTATTATTTTAGTTGTTTAAAATCTGTTTTTCTTGAGACATTTTCTCAATAAAACCCCAAAGGTTTTTCTGAGATTTGCCCTAGGGGCTCTCTCTCTCTCTCTCAAATCACTTATTATCTTGATTGAACTTAGAAGTCTCAAGACATCCAAAGAGTATGGTCCAGCCCCCTTTCTCTACCACCCACGTTGTTGTCATTGGCTTGAATTGTCCTTGTGTAGAAGGTTCCTTCATGACCTAGGCTATTGATCAATTGTCCTTGTGCAGAAGGTACCATCTTGACATATTGATCAATTGTCCTTGTGTAGAAGGTTCCATCATGACCTATAGATCAAATGAGTGTCTCAATGATTAGCACGATGGATGGACCAAAGTTGTAGACTAGTATAAATGTGTCTACTTGTTCCCTTGCGGTGTGAATCATTTGTGACAAGGATGCAATTTTGGCAGGTTGGATTGGATATTGAGGCGACCCAATTGCATTAGGTTGAGCCTGGAACCCTGGACTATATCTGATTGAAATCCAAATTCATTCAACCCTAATCCAAATTGTAAATTCTGTACCCAAGACCAGTTTGGAGGGCAATGTTGTTTTGGGACTTGGACCATTGTTGTTTGGAGGGTATAAACAACATTTTCTACCTACCATCAACTGGCCTACTTTTCTTCACACCCATCATTCATGTTGAGGGTTCAAACTACCTCTCCACTGCATCCACCCAGGTCAGTGCACTGCCCCAAGTTCTGCATGACTATGTGGACCAACGTCAGCTGAAAGCCTGAAACTGCCCTGGTACAGCTTAAGTGCTACATAATAAGGGGTGCTCATGGGCCGGGCCAGCACAAGCCCAATCCTGGCCCGGCCTAGCCTGCTTGGGGCCAGGCTTGGATATTTTATTTGAGCCCGTTTAATAATTTGCTGGTCTTGGATAAAGTGGTAGAAAGCCCAAAGTCTGGCTCGGCCTGCCCTGATCGAGGATTGCTGACACTATAGTGATATTTTGTCCAAACAATATATTTAGAAAGCCAGTACAATTCATAAAAGTCAGGCGTCGATTGATTAAATGGGCGGGTTGAACCTGACTATTATGGCCTGCATCAGGCTGATATGGGCCTGTGTTTCTAAAGTTGGTCCGTGCCTAGTTATGCTGCAGCCCAGACCGGCCCATGAACACCCTTACATCATACCAGGGAGAATTCTCTCTTATAAGCGCGAGTACAGTCCAGTTCTATGGGCCCCATTTGGGCCTACTATTGATCGGTGCAGCTCCTTTCGCGCCCTTATCTATCCACGAACTCCACAAAAACCATGTCCAATTTGATGCCCATTGAACCTTTTAGGACGCTGATTATTGCAGGACCCTTACCCCTAAGAGACCTTTGCAACTATCCAAGTGGGCTCTATGAGATGGACTACAATTACAAAGCACGGTCTATAGTTATCTTCCATCATACTAGTTATATCACTGCTACTAGATCACTTGCTCGACTGGGTGGACCAGAGCAGCTACATATTTAGGTTCTCTTCAACCAGAATTCCTTACCTTCGGTTGAATTGTGTTGACCGTAAGATTCAACCACAAAGGACCGCATCATCCGCCTATGATCAACTTGTCTCCCTCGCACAACGCTCTTAGGACATGTTTGGTAATCAAATCCTCAAAGATTATTTACCAATTTTCTATATAATTGTAGCATATTCATGTTTGACAATTGTAAATCTTGAAGAGTTTAGCAAATCAAAATCCTCATTTTTCTAGGATTTTTAAGTCTTGTATTGCATCCCCCACGGGATTTGAAAATCTTTAATGGATTTACATATCAAAAACAATCTTTCTCAGCTACATGCACTGATATGTGCTGATATCAATGTAGAAACTTCAGTTATGCAAATTCTCAATAAAAGAATCCAGTAATAGGGGCAGTGAGAGGTCTTCAAATATGTAGATCTTGCACTAATTTGTCACTTGTTAATAAATATGCCCGGAAGGATATGCTTGTGCAACAATGAAATTCTTTGAAATCACAGATTTCATTTCTCTAATGCCACAAAAAAAAAAAAAAAAAGATTCCCACCCCTTCTCAATCAAGGAAATTATTTTTTGCGAAATGGAAGAAAAATAATTCAATTATCTCCTCTTTTTGCATGGAAAAAACTACATTAAACAATAAAATATCGATATGTGCAAAAAAAGCATTAGTCTTTTCTTTACTACCAAGTAATCATCGGCTTTGCACAATCGTATCCTAGGTGTTGGACAAATATCACTTAGATGAGATATATGTATGCATGTATTCGGGTCAAATTTGGATCAAAATTCAAAAGCTTTAAATCCAGCGCCACACACGAATCCTATACGAATTGCAAATATTAAGCCCAAGCCTGAACACCCCAACCCAGATTTCACTTTTCTTCAAGTTGGATCGTGCCGGTTCCATTTTTGGACATGCACCAAGTTTAAACCTATCTTTTATTGTGGGCCTTGTTTTGATAGTTGGAGCAAAGTTTTGAGCTAGTGCTAGCAGCTACAGGCCCATAGTGGTGCACAGTGGTGGGAAAAGAAAAGAGCACATTTATATTGGGCCTCACTCCATGCATCATTCTTTCTCTCAAAAACTATAATACTCCATGTCCAAAACTGTCTCCAGAAAGGCCAGTTAAATCATTGTCTTCATCTTGAAATGAAATGCAATAATGCCCTTCTCTTTTCCAATGGGTATGGAATGTATGATATTTGCGAATATATTCTCAATGTTGAGTACTTTTAGATGAAGCAGTCCTTGGAGCACATGTAGGCTCAAGCTTGGCCTTTTTAACTATCAGACCAGAAAATCAGATACAGCCCACAAGTCAGAAACAGAATTCAAATCTAGAAAGAGATCTTCTTTCTTTCTTTCTATGTTTTTCACCCCAGCACAAGGGCTGGGACCCATTAAAGACTCTATCCTTACAAATAACACCAGCTCCCACAGTAAGAAATTCCATCCTTGGAAAAATGACCTGCTCCCACGGTAAGTAACTTTGTCCCCCGATATAAGACCCACTCCCATGACCCAGGGCTCCATACCTGGATGCTAAGGGCACGTCTGTGTGGCCAATTTTCCACACAAAAAAAGTGAGGATTGTGAAAATGGTTTTCCGCGCTACACTAAAACCCAAATTTGGTACAGTATCTTTTCTGTAAGAAAAAATTCATATCAGACTTTTGGAATGGCGAAACAAAATATAGATTTTAAGGGTTTGTCTCCTTCACAGGCAAATCAAAATGCTAGTTTGGGTTCTCATTATTTGGCTTTTAGGGTGGCTGATGTGAAGAACAATTTTGGTTTCATCATATGATGCTATTTTCCTTCTAGACGCTTTTTATGGACCAAGAATCTCCTTTTTACAAAGCAGCAGCGACGAGGGCATTCCCCATTGCTTTAAAAGAAGCCGTGGGATCAAGGTCACAACAAAATATATGATTCTTTCTTCTGCTTTGGAAGTAGTTGAAGGTAGTGGTGGAAGAGAAGAAGTCTACTTCTATCATTTTGGACATTAAGATTTTATCTGGATCCTTTTTCCCTATAGCCTTTGTTCCATGTTTCTAAGAGTACGTTTGTGTACATATCCTATATGCGGAAAGAAGAAAGTCTCACGTCAGCAAATTCTATAGAAATGAAACATCGGAAAAGAATTTTAAAGGAATCTATAAATTCATGCTCGGTGCGATTTTTTTTTCTCTCTGAATTGATACTGATGTTGTTTGGTGTGGCTATGGATTCCTTTTTGAAAATCAAATAAACCATCACAAAAATAATACTCATCACAAAAATAATCATCATACGTACACACAACTAATCAAAGAAAACAAAATTATAATGCAATTGTCAACGAAGATAAGGTTGTGGGTTGATCAGTTGGAAAAAAGTGAGGAAATGAGATTATATAAGAAGGAGAAGTTTTCCAATGAAATAGAATTCATTTACCACCATAGGAAATCCATTTCCATAATTAACAAGGAAAATGCTGACAGGGCAAGAAAGCATTTCCTTGAAATTGTTTCGTACCAAACAGATGAAAAATGAATTTTCGTGGAAAACCGTCAACTTTTCTGAAGAAAAATATTGCACAGACATGCCCTAAAAATCTCAATGGAGTTGCCGATTTGTTTGCTAAGCTTAGTTTCTTTTGAGAGACAGATTGCTTCAAGAAAGGGAACGAACATTTCGGATTGGGCAGCTTACAATCTTAACCTTTCTTTGTTTTAATTCATTTTGTTTTTGGCGTTGGGATTGTATGTTATTTGTTATTGTCCTCTGTTTACTCGATTCATCAAGGGTCTATTTGGGAAGGAGGTAAAATGGGGGGAAGGAAAAAAAAAAGAGGAGAAAATGGAGGGAAAGTGGGAATTGAGGGTGTTTGGGAAGGGGGGAAGGAAAGTGGGGGGAAAATTAGTGTATGGCCCACTCCAAAATTTTCCCCTCAAAAGTGAGGGGGGGGGGGGGGAATGAGGGGCAAAGAGGGGAATTTGTTTCAAATTACTAAAATGCCCTTTTGTCCAATTGAAACTTTTGTAAAAAAAAATGGATAAAATGGTCTTTTGCCTCTCTACCTCACAACCAAACAAAATTATACATTTTCACTTTTTCTTTCCCCTACTTTTTGACTATCCAAACAAGATGATGTAAAATTAAAATTAATTCCCCCCCCCCCCCCGCCCTCCTTCATTTTCATTCCCCCTCAAATTTCTCCTCCCCTCTCCTCCCCCTTTCCAAATATAGGGTAAAAATAAGGACGAACCTATAAATGAGATACAAAGATAATTCCTTTGTTATTGTCTTTATCACAATTCGTCGTGTCACCCCAAGTAGCCTACTATTATTTAATGCAGCATTGCCAACAGTGATATGGTTGACCGCGATTGTCCACTCAAGGTCATTGTGGGTAAGATCCATATGTTGGACTCGATTCTTGGCTGTGGTGCCTTCCATGATTGTCTTTGAAAGAAAAGGAAGAAATAAAAATAAAAACATCGGATGCCTATGATGGATAAGAATGTGATATTAAAATAGGCGAGACAACACATGTCACATCAGGTGATTAGTAATGTCTCTTATAAATCTTACTAGAAAATGTCTTTTTCCCGTGGCTCACGTTTTTTAGAGAATTAAAGTTTAATGTATCTCCTTTGTAGGTTTCTTCTTGCATGTAATAAAATCAACCCATTACATTACAATGGTTAAAATATAATTCTATTAATGAGTATAAAATATATGTACTGTGTCTCACATGTATATATCAAGCTGAATTGAGTTGGCCCTAGCCTGAGCTTGGATGCATGGGCGTAGTTCTGACTTGACTCTAACCCATTATCTATTGGGGGCCAAAACAGTCCCATACCCTTTTTTTTTCTCAGATGGTTCTTTCACGTTGGAGGTACTTACCAAACAAGTTGTGGAATCCATGTTCAGCTGTGAATGGCCTTTAATTTCGTCATGACTCGTGTCGTTCGAGAATAATCACTTACCTCACTGATAAGTGACAGCTATTTTCACCTGACCCCCTAGGGTTTGCACCTTGGATACGCCATCTTTTGCCGCTTGTGTTGACTATGTCCCAGTTTCCATAAACTTTGATTGCTTGATATACTTTTCAATTTATATATAGAGTAAGGCTCTCCTAAGCTCAAGTTTATGATAAAATTTCGTAAGCTCATATTTGTGTGGCTCACCTTTGGTCCATTGAAATGGACTACATACATGACTCCCCTAAATTGCACATGTCCACTAACTTTCGGTTATATCAGAATTTACTGGACCGTTGAATTGACTATATATCGATTCGAATGGACTATTGACCATTAAACTTTTGCGCTAATATGGAGATGATAGAAATCATGGTTAGGGCTAATTTTTTGTAGGGAGGAGGATCCCAATGAGTCCTTGAAATTCCCCTCATCCCCATTCCAATGAGGGTCCCCGAGTGGGCTCCACCATACACTTGAGATTACCTTATCCTAAGCTTAAGCTTAGGAGAGCTAGCCCCATATATATATATATATATATATGTATAGGGAGATGCTCCTATGAGAGATACTCTCACCTTACTATGAGAGATACGAGTAGGGGCTCTCACATTTACATGTGAGGGCCCCCACCCCTATCTCTGATAACAAGGCGAGAGATACTCTCACAGGAGCACCTCCTATATATATATATATATATATATGAGAACACCTGTAACCAATTTGATTCCGTCTCATGCATCTATTATGTTGAATAATCATTTTTTATAATTTAATAGTGATTTAACTATTGTTTTCTGTTGAGTTGGTACAAAAACATTAAAAGACTATTTTTTTCATAGAATATGTAGAAATTCATGGTTAAATGAGCTCTACCAAATGATTATTGAAGAGTAGGGCTGCACAAAAAATCTAGTATCACCGCAAAAATGGATCGAACCGACCGATTCGGATCGATTTTTTGTAGATTGGTTCGGTCAACGATTTGAAAATCATAGAAACCACCTTACATCGGTCGATTATTGGTTTGAACCCACAGTTAACCGCCTAAACCGAACTAACCGTATGTATTAATTTAAGTATTGAGTTTAGCCTTAGGAGAAGCGCTTGAACGTTCTACTTGCATGTTATCGTTTGATGAAAGTTCTACAAGAAGTATGCATTATTGGGCTTTTAGTAGCACTGTCAAGGGGTTTGGTCCGAACTAAGAGAAAGTGAACTATGAAGAGGCTCATCTAGGGGTGAAAATATGGGACGGCACGGCCCACTGAAGTTGGGCCCAGCCGTGCCCGGGCCAAGCCGGCAAGACCCATGATAATTATGCGGGCCGTGCGATGCCTGGCTCGATGCCTTCGGGGTCAGCCTAGCACGACCTAGGGCACGACTCTGGTCATGCCGTGCTGGGCCGTGCAGCCCGTGGGCGGCCCACATATCCCCCTCCCCTTTTTTTTAATTTTTTTAAGTTCTTCAAGTCTTAGAGACTTAGACTCTTCACTCTTGGGGCATGTTTGTGTAACACTTTTCCATGGAAAAGTGAACGGTTTTCCGCGGAAAACCTATTTTTCCGGCGTTTGGTGCGGAACAATTCCACGGAAATGCTTTCCTGCTTCGTCAGCATTTTCCTTGATAATTGTGGAAATGGATTTCCCATGGGGGGTATGGGAAATGGATTTCCGCGGAAAACTTCTCCCTCTTTTCCTCACTCTTGTCCATTTCAACCCAAAAACTCTATAACTCTTTCATTTTTTATTTCTTTATATAAATTATTATTTAATGTTACATAAATAATATACATGTTATGTTATTTTTCTTCAAAAAATTATATCACTAAATAAGAAATTTTGATTTTCTATAAGGAATTCACAGCCGCACCAAACAACATCTGCACCAATTCAATGAGGAAATTCTTTTTGCACCAAACATGAATTTCTAAATTCTACGGAAATCCTTTTCCGAGGTTTTCATTTCTATGGAATTTGCTGACGTGGCAATTTCCTCTTTCCGCGGAAAGGGTGTGTACACAAACGTGCCCTTGGTGTTTGACCAATTTCATTAAAATAAAGAAATTAAGAGAAATAACAAGTAGAATAACACTAATGATGTTTTGAAAAAATACATCAAATAAATTGTATTTCCTTGAAATTTAAGTTACAAAAGTTCAAAAAAATTACAAGTTTGAACTTGGATCAATATATATAATGAAATTCAAACCTTCTGATAAATGAAAAAAGAATTACAACTTTAAAAACCTATGATACATTCTAAAAAATAAATTACAACTTTAGAAACCTATGATACATTCTAAAAAATAAATTACAACTTTAAAAACCTATGATACATTCTAAAAAATAAATTACAAGTTGAAAGCCTATTATACATTCTAAAAAAAATTATACTATGATATATGTAACCCCGCTAGCTCTTCTTCTATCTTGATTTCATCATAATCGAGGTGTTGTGTCCCTATCCTGTGCTTGATACCAATCCCGTAAGCATATGCAGGTCTCAACGATTTCTTCTGTAAGCATAGTCCTCCTGGGGTCAATAAGGCGCCCACTTGCACTAAATGTCTGCTCTGATGCAACTGTAGGCGCTGGTATTGTTGGTATATCACGGGCTATGGCGGAAAGCACGGGAAATTTAGTTTCGAATGATTTTCACCATGCCAAAATATCAAAATCATCTTCTTCATCATCAGATATTGCAATAGGATCACTCCCCAGGTACATTGTTAATTCAGTAAGGTTGTAATATCCTCCGGAATAAGAGGAATTACTTCCATGAGATTTCCTCATAATACTCCAAATAGCCTTTTTTTTTCCTTTATGTACTTGGGAAGGGTCTGTTGGGACCGTGGGTGCTATGGATCTACCTAATCGGATAGCATAATCCAAATAAAGTATTTATAAATGTGCTCTAATTGTTGTCATATCATTTATATTAGTTGTATTCATATTAGAGTTTGTTTCATCAAGAAGTGTTTCTACACCTTGTAATTTCAATTTAGGGTTTAATGCAGCAGCTATACAAAATATTAAAGGAGATATTCTCCAATATAATGAAAACTTTGCCTCCATTTGTACACACGTGAGTTGAAAAATTGGAAAATCTCTATACTTTTTAAAAGTAAGACTTATTTCATAAAAATGGGCTAAAGCTTGATTTGATGTGGGGTAATATACCCCGGAAAAAAATAATGTTGCATCATAAAAAACTTCTAAAAAATCTCTTATTATCTCAAGAAGGGACCATTTATCATCACCTATAAAAATATTTTCATGCTCCAAATAAAGTTGACAATATTGATTTAGTGTCATTTTATAGGCACATGATTCTTTTAACATTTTATAGGTAAAATTCCATCTATGCTTTACATCATATGATATTTTCTTTAGTCTTTGATTCAAATTTACATATATGTCCCTCCACCATTGTTTTCGCGAGGGAGAACAAAAAATGGATCCTACAATCCATTTAATAATCTCTAAATCATCTCTAATTAATTTCACCCCTACTTGTACAATAAGATTTATGACGTGGCATGCACATCTATTGTGAAATAGATCTCTATTTAAATCAAGTTAAATCGAATGTTTTAGTAAATCTACTGCGACATTGTTAGTGCTTGCATTATCTAAAGTTATAGAAATTATTTTATTTTAAACTTTATATTCTCTAAGTTTTTCAAGGATGGTGGACCCTATCTTAGCACCGGTGTGTGGAAATTCTAGCATAGAAAATGAAATCATTATTTTCTGCATCACCCAATCACTATCAATATAATGTGATGTGATTGCAATGTACCCCATATTTTGTTTAGAGGTCCATAAATCTGAAGTTAAAGCCACTTTTCCAGGTAAATTTTCAAAAATATTTTTTAAATTCTCTTTTTCTTTCAAAAAAGTTTTTATTGCATCATTTTTAGCAGTAACTCTGGATATTTTCTGCCATGAAGGAACAAAGGCAGACCTCAAAAATCTTTCAAAACATCGGTCTTCGGAAAGTATAAATGAATATTGGCGATAAATTATAAACTTAATAAGTTGATATCTAGCATTATTAGGGTCATAATTGAAAATTCCTAAACCGCCAGATGAATCTGTTTGAGAAAGTTGTGTTTGAACCATCCCACAGTTCCCACATCTTTCCCCATCATTAGCGGTATTAGTGTGTTTGAGCATACACTTTTTCATGTGTCTACTAAGGTGGCCAGTGCCGCTTGATGATTTGCCACTGAGGAGATCTTGGTAAAAATTACATTGTGCCTTTTCCTCTGTTCCTCCCATGGGACTTGAGACGGTAACTTTAACAAAATGAGTCCATACAAGAGAAGTCAATCTTGATTTTCTCTTCTTTTTAGTTGTAGAAACCGAAAATGCAGGATTTTGGAGACTATTACTATCTACTTCTATGCCCTGACTTTGATCTAAATGAATAAATCCAGGATCTTCCTCATTTAGAGAGAAGTCAAGGTTGAAAGGTTGTGATGGTCCAACCATTTTTCTAAATAAAAGATATTTTTTTAATAAATAATTATGTATAATGTGTTTTTTGTGATAATTTATATAAGAAAGGGGAGAAGATGAGACTTAATATATAATATTACTATGTATATTATTACTAAATAAAACTCAAAATTAAATATAATAAATACCTTTATGAGAGAGGGAGAGCTAATGGAGAAGTTCTTCTTAGTTGAATCCTCCACTTTAGAGAAGTCACCCTCACTTTTCACTTCTTAGAAAACCTTTGTATAGAGAGCTTAGACTTTAGAATGAGACTTAAGAGAGCTTAGAGCCTTAGAACTTTAGAGTGAGTGTGAGAAATGAGAGGAATGAGGGCTATTTATAGAATTCCTAAGTAATAAAATGACATAAAATACCCCCTTATGTGACCGTTTTATAGCAGTTGGGGGGTTATAATGGTAAAAAATAATCAAAAGACACTAATACCCCTCCCATTTGACCGTTTATAGCTGTTGAGGGGGTTAAGAATGTAAAAAAACCACATTTGAGCTTTTTTCGAGGGGGGGAGAATTTTTAAAAAAGTAGCCGTTGGGGCGAGTCGGGCCGGGCCTCGTGCCCTGCCGAGCCGCCCGCGGGCCTGGGACACAAGCCCAGCACGGCACGGATTTTTAATCGTGCCGTGCCTCGGGCCTGGCAGCCCTGGCCCAGCACGACCCACTGGAACTGCCAAGCCGGGCCGGGTCGGCCCATTGACCAAGTCAATGTGCCCAAGCACGGCCCAGGCACGGTTTTTTCGTGTTGGGCTTGGGCCGCCCGCCCAGATTTTCAACCCTAGGCTCATCTCAATTAGTCCAAAATTAGGTTTACATTCCACTCAAACCCATCTTGTTGCCAAAAAAAAAAGTTCATTTTGTGTTGAATTCATTGCCATGGATCAAGCAATGTAGTATAGTTCATGTTTTGTGCAAAGAAATAGGTACATGTCTGATCATTTTGTTTGAGTATTTTACTAGAAGATTTGAACTGCTTCAGCTCATTGCCTTGAAATATTCGCCGAATCTGGCTTGGCCCATTCAATCAAGCGACCGGATGATGGATGAAAAGAGTTCATCCATCGTTTGATCTATGCTTCCTTGGTTGAAATGAATTATAAAATATATTTTAATGTTCATTACAGCTTCTCCTCATTACATTTAATGGATCAAGTTTGGATTGCGATTTTTTGTAAAAAATTAATAAAATAAAATAAAACAAAAAAAACTATAATTGGACTGAACCGAACCGGTTTGGTTTGGTTTGAGCACATGGGTTGTTTGGTTCGGTTAGGGAAAATAGAAAACCGATGGATTCAGTTTGGTTGGGTTCGGTTTAGTTGATGGTTTCCCCTCTAAACCGATCCGAACCGCCTATGTGCACCCCTATAATAGAGAGGTGAGGTGTGGAGGACATAAGGTGGTGATGTAATTAGGACTTATATTTTTAATTACTAGGATAATGTCTTGGTATTTATTCCTTGTCTCTCCTTGTTTCAATTTCTATTAAAGCAAAGGTTATTTAATGGTCATTATTGCATATTCACCTTTGGTTATGCAATTGATCAGAGACCAAATCTCATCAACTATTTTTTTTTCTTTTACCATTCCCTAGGCTCCACATTTGTAACTTAAAAGATTCAATTTGTTTATTGAACTATTATACCATAAGACTTTTAACTTTATAATCTTAAATCTTCATGGATTTTGAGTAATTTATGAAAATATATATAAAAAAAAAACCCTTTAACTCTAAGTTTCTACATTCTTGTGATCCTCCATTTCACGATTTGAACCGTTCAATATTCTCAGATTAACGATAAGCATCAAGCTGTTTAATTTCATATCTTTAAATTCATGAATTTTGATAAATTTATAAAAATGGTACTTTGACAAGTAATGTAATTCCTCTCTGTAATATTTGCATATGTAAAACTCATTTACATATTCCTTGCGCTGAAGACAAATGACCCATACGAATGCAATAAAGTGAAAGTAACATGCCCCAAACTTGGACGCCATGAAACTAAATATTATAATTTTTCCACTAGACTGAATGGCCCCAGCGTTAATCCACGTCGAAATCCACTCATCTAGGCACCGCCCATCTTTCACTCTTAATGGAAAATGTTCTCCTACCAAATGCAACTGTAGGAACCCCTGTGGGACCCACTTAGGATCGTCTTTCATCAATGCGGTCCCTTTGATTCGCTTTTCATCTCACGTCATGGCATTATCAGACTTATTTTTGCTTTTAATGAACTTCACTTACCGTTGGATTGAATTTTAAAAAATCTATAAATAAAATACTATTAAACCTTCATGTTGTTAAATGATGGGCTAGGATAATCTATTCTGGCTGATTTTTTTTCCGGACAACTTATCTATGAGGGTAAATTTATATGTGCCCTCCTCTCATTAATAAACTTACATCTAAATTCTAAATACAACCCACAAGCTAGACTGCATATAGCTAATATGCATGTGGGTGGAGAACAGTCTCCCATGTATGAATCAACCTGTCAATGCTATTTATAAAGAGTGATAGAACATAGATGACTACATGATTGCACAAGATCGTGCACACAGCTGTAAGGTGCCGGCATAGCATGTATATTAGGCACGTCTCTCACCTAAGAATATATAAAAAGGGATCGGATTCATCTATCCTTTTCTTCTCTCCATCAGCTACCATTATTCCTACCCAACTCCATAAAGCAAGGTAGCCCCTACCTCGACCATACATCCCCAGCACCCTCTTTTTTTGCATATAAAAAAAGAATAATAAAAAAAAGAACGCTTTGTTTTCCAGCATATGTTTGAAAAAACTGTCATCATATGCAAGGAAGAATGGTAGACCAGGACTACGGATTAGAAATCTGAGGTTGCGGTTTTTAATTAACACTCTCTTCATGTAACTACTTGTCCTTGCAAATGCTTGACTTACTTGATGTATAAGGAGATAAAGACTTCATGTGTCCGAAAGAATAATTAGAGTAAAAGAGGCCAGACACCCTTGTCGGCAAAAAAAAAAGAAGGTATCTAGCACATTTCAAGTTGAATTGGACATTATTCTCCTTTTAATCTAAAATCATAAAATGAATGACCAATAAAATTTAATGAGGGGATTTTGATTGAGATTGTCAATGTAACAAAGTTAGATTATCATGTTTAGCAATTTCACTTAATTTGATTTTTTAGCAGATAGCAAATCCAACATACGACATTTTATTTTGTAGGTCAAGTAGGCCATATTATTATCCTTCTAATCTAAAATCATTAAATGAATGGCCACTATATTTAACAAGTGAGTCTTGATTGAATTAATCAATATATGAAGTCAAAATATGTTTAACAATGTCCGCTTAATTTGATTACTAGCGAAAAGTCCTCGTGCTTAGCATGGGCAACGTAATTCACAATATTAGACGGTGAAAAACATTATAAAAAAATGTTTTGGAAATAGAGGGGGGGTGTAGAGAGAGGAAAGGCAGGAGAATGGACACACAGATAAGATGAAAGGATGCATTAAAATGCCGGAAATATACTGAGAATATGAAAGGAGTGCAGAGAAATGGGGAGTTTTATATTAAAGAGTCATGATGAGGGAGTAGTTTCAGCAGTAAAGATGATTTAAAAACGGAGAGAGTCGAAATCAATCCAATGAAGAAAGGGGTCAAAACAAAATTCACACAGTCCAAATCAATTTGAAATCAATCTATGATTTCTCAGTTCGCTTCATATATATAAATTGGTGGACATCATATCTAATAAATATGTGGCCTTTTATCACGTGGGTCGAGCAGGCCTTCCATTTGTCTTCTACTTGAAAACTCTATTTATACAGAAGTCTATTGTATAAGCTGTCAAATGATGGCCACTCTCTTTTCTTTTCTTTTTTATCTGGAACCTAAATGAATACGTTCATAATCTATTATTCACCTGGAACATACACAACAATGGGAGCCTTTCTCGGTTGAACTGATTGAATAGAGAAGCATGTCCTTGCAATTAATGTTTTGGCTCACACCAGTTTGGATTCAGTAATTTTTTATGTATTTTTTTTAACGGAGGTGTCCCAGCCATTTGGGCCGGGGGCGGGTGAATCCCCTTTGGCCCATTGTGGCAGTACGCCCTCAACCTCCAGGAGTAAACTGTGGTCCTAGGTCAGCTGAGTTACCTCTCGGGGTTCAATAAGTCTATTTTAAAACAAGCAATTATATGTGTTTCTTATTCACTTCCTATCTCTGTCTATTTCTACCATGCGGTCTATATTTTGTATTCTATTTCACACCTCCCTCTCCTTGATAACAAAGTTAGTGTACAATATTCAACCAAATTTTAAAGCAAATAATATGTATATGTATAGTTTTAATCTTATACAAAGCTACTCAGCACTGCAGAATTTTATTTACTTCTAAATATTCTTGTAAAAGCTTAAGTAAAAGCATGCTTGGACCTATAGGGAAATTTATCCTCCTGTAGATTGGTGGAGTAGCATAAGGGGTGGGTTTGCTTTCCATGTCTTGTGCATGAAACTTTCATAGATTTTCCTATAATAATAGAAGAAAGAAACTGTCATAGATTTGCTTGGTGTGCATTTGTATGGATTTGACGACACCGCCTAGGTGGATTAGTCTTATTGGGTCAAAGACCTCGAGGATACATGCATCATAAAAGTGGGGGAACCTAAAAGAACATTTTTTGAGCTATCTATTGATAGCAAGTTCATAAGAAAAGGATAGATACCTTGGATATAAGGAGGACAATCAACTGATCCTATCTTCTTTCTTTTTATATACCTTTTTTTTGTAAGTATCAATATTTAATTTTGTGTGAGTATTTTTAAAGGGTGGTGCTCATATGAGAGCAGCATCTCTCACCTTACTATGAAAAATAAGGTGGGGGCCCTCGCCCTTTACATCCACGTCAACAACTTAAATGTGAGGGCCCCCACATTTATCTCTCACATGAGCAACTCCCATTTTTAAATATTTAGTTATTTTGCCAATTATTGATTAGCATCTAATTTGACTTAATGAAGAGGGGGTCTACAGACCCCGGGATTCGGACCCCGGAGGGAGCCCGACTCCCCTGGGGTCCGTTGGATCCCAGGCGCCCCTGGGATCCAACAAACCCCAGGGGAGTCGGGCTCCCTCCGGGGTCCTTAGACTTTCACTAGATAAATATACACCGTCACAATTCTTTTGACACGCATATTGGATTGACCAAATTTTCAAACCCTTCTTTAAGCCAATAGGCCTCACAAACTACTCCTTACAACCTATTTTAAATGCACTAGATAACTTTAGTTTTTAGGGAAAACTACTGGAAAACCCCCATAGGACCGACGAGGACTCAGTAGCATGTTGAAGACAGGAGGGGGCCTCAAGTTCCTTTTAAGTAATTTTTTTAATCATTTTGCGATATGGTTGATATCAACCATTTTGTAGTGTTCAACAAATAAGACAGTTATATGTTGAAAAAAATTTGACCACTATTAGGAGGAAGTAGTAATGGTTACTATCGAACATTCTTTCATGTTCAACGAATTAGACAGTTATAAGTTGGGAAAAGTCTAATCGACAGATTGGTCGACATAGACCATTAGAGCTAAGAAGAAGAAAAAACACTTTTCTCTCTTTCGCAAGCGAGCGAGAAGAATGCAGATCGGATGTTCGACAAAATGACTGAAAGAGTACCAAGAGCGAGAGGGGCAGGTAAAGTGAGTGTATGGGGCTGTGTAGTATGCACAAGTGGGGTAAAAGTGCGGAGAGGCAATTCGAGTGGGCTATGAGTGCAGGTGAGCGTCGTGAGGTTACGAACGTGGTGCTGTTGTAGGTGTGGCCGCACAGTCGTGAGCAATGCGGTGAAGGTGGTAGCGTTAGTGTTATGAAGGAGAATGAAGGAAATGAGAGTAGGTGCAGCAGCGGAGTGAAAGTGGTGCGAGTGCAATGGCAGTGCCTCAATGAGTGCAGGGGGAGAAGGGAGGAAGGAAGATAAGATGGAGAGGGAGAAAGAAGTGAATGGAGAAAAAAAAAGGAAAGAAAAGAAAAAGAAGACGGATGAAAGAAATGGTCGGGTGTGTAGTGCAGTGGTGTAGGCGCAGTGCGATGATAGAAAGTGTGACGCAGGTGGGTGCGGGGAAGGAGAAGGGAGAAAGAAGGAGAAGGGACCGGAATGAGCACTACAGAATGGTCGATATCGACCAACCTATAGAAAAAGGTCAAAAGACCCTTCCCGTTTGCAACATGCTATTGAATCCTTGTTGGTCCTATAAGGTCCTATGAGGATTTTTCCAATAGTTTTTTTTCCCCTAATTTTTATGAATACGTTGAGTATCAGTATAACTTTAAAAAGGTTAGCCCCATAGCTTACCTCCCACATGGGCCTCTTCAAAGCTATTTTAAAAAAAGATAAAATCTTAAATGTAAACCACCATAGTCTCCAATTTTAATAAATAAGAACCAACATATAAAAAGGCACTTTTATTTTATTTTATTATAAGGGGAAAAAAACCCATACACTCGTGCACCGGCCGAGAAACACACGTGGGAGCAAATTTATGTCCTATACCAGTCACCTGACTCATGGATGGGCAGTTGGATCCATCGGAAATACCAATAATTTAAACAAAATTGTGTCAATTGCTTAATTGGATAGGGACATGCATAATATACATGATGAATAAATAAATAAATAAAATTAATTTTTAAATCTTATTGTTCAAATAACATATAAGTGCAATATTTATAAGCAACAAACATTTGTTTTTTGAATTTTTACCTCCAGGTTTAAACATGTTCTACTTCTACCCAATTCAGCATAATTGTACTGTTTAACGTTGATATAGATGGATACATGTATATCTTCTCCTGGGTTTTGTCGTGACTTCTTTGCCAGAACTACCATCCTATCACTCACAGTTCCATTCCCTTGTTCCTCCTTTTTGCAGAAAGAACAAGAAGCAAACCAGAAGAAGAAGAAGGGTCGATTCAAGCTTGAATGACGACATACAGGGTCTGCCTCTGCTTTCGAAGGAAGTTCAGATTGGGGTCTACAGATCCACCTGCAGATATCAAGGCAGTCTTCGAGCGGTACTCTGAGAATGGAATCATGAGCATCGACCACCTTCGACGCTTCCTCGTCGAGTACCAGGGAGAAGCGAATGCCACGGTCGAAGACGCCCAGGCCGTGCTGGACAGCCTCAGAGAGTTTAAGCATCTCAACATCTTCCAGCGGAGAGGTCTCAACTTGGAGGCCTTCTTTCGGTATCTCTTCGGAGAACATAACCCACCTCTCGCTCCCTCCCTTGGGGTACGGTCAGTTTTTATTTTTATTTTTTTCCTTCTCCTTCCCCAGATGATTGATCGTTTGGATTTGGTATGCTTAAAATCAGAGATTGGGAAATGGGTTTTGTCTGAAATGAGTTTTGCAATGCAGTTCAGTGAAGGAGGGGACGAAAGCCCTTGCCTTTTCATTAAAATAAGTGGGGAATTCAAATGGGGTTAAGGATCAGATGTTGGGGATGAAGAAGAACATGATATATAGACAAAGCAAGAAAACCCAATTGGGTAGTGGGTCTGTGGTAATAATATTATTGCTTTGCTTTGCTTTGAAACTGGATGAGAAAATGGAACTACGAAATTAGATATGGGGAACTAGTTTTTGCTTAAAATTGAGAGCCCTTTGTCAGTTGAACTTTTGGGGTGCAAAGGGTATAAACTTTAAATCGCCTGATCTCGGTATTAGGACCTGAAAATAAAGCGATAGCCAGTAGCTTCAAGAAATGGTGGCGTTTTTTTTTTTTTTTTTTTAATTTGATTTGTTTCTGCAATTAGGTCGTTGATTACTTGGTTCATCTTTTGTCAATACCCAACAGTCTCGATTTGGATGTTGAGTAATAAATTTGGAGCTGGCAATGTTGTTGGAATTGGAACTCAAAAACAACTTTTATGGGATTGTCAAAACTTGGAGGTAGCCATGATGTTTTCCCCCTTTTGCTGAGATGGGGATTCAAACTCACGCCCTCTACTCAATACACCAAGCCCCTAAATAGCTAAGCTACAGCCGAGGGACAGCGACAATGTATTGTTATGGATTGTCATTTCAACAGAAACACAAATCAAGGTCAGAAATGGTAATAATGTATGAGGTTAAGAAGTAGATAATAGCTCATGATGCATAAAATCTGTAATATTTAGTTGAACCATTCTACTGGAACTTTGAATGTACATTCCCTTCTCTGGGTGGTGGGGGTGGTTCTGGTTGCTCGGAGCACTCAATGGTTGAGTAAATTAAGGGAATATGGTGTGCCACAAGTCGAAGGTATGTGATGAAAATATGCACTCATCAGTCTGTGGGTGAGTAATTTAATGCATGGGTTAGGTTTTAGTCTATAGGTAGTATGGACTACTGTACTATCACTTTTCACTAAATGAGTGGTTAGTTCGGGTAAAAGAAATTAAGACTGTCTTCTACTTCTTATACTATTCTAACTCATTTGTCTATCCACTTGTTCAGAAGATCATACATACCTGTAGTCTATCTAGAGAACATAATAGCCACTCAGGGAAGAAGAGGAGAGAACACTGTGTCCAGGACAGTTCCAACATTGACATTTGGAGATAACCAAAAGACCTAAGAGAATCCTATCCAATTTTAGATTATAATGTCTTTGTTGTCCAGTTTACTTTTCCCCTCCTTTTTTGAATCAATCATGACCGGGGCATACCTAATTATCTCTTGTGGTTTTCTTTTTGGTATTTCTCATATGTGAGGATTTTCCTTTTACCCACAAACAGTGTCAAGTATTAACTATGGACATCTGTGTGGTTTGTAATTGACAGTGTGTCTTTCCTTGCAGGTGCACCAAGACATGAATGCTCCATTATCCCATTATTATATATATACAGGCCATAATTCCTATTTAACTGGAAATCAACTCAGCAGTGACTGCAGTGATGTCCCCATCATAAAGGCACTGAAGAGAGGTGTACGAGTAATTGAACTGGATATTTGGCCAAATTCTACCAAAGATAATGTTAACGTTCTTCATGGAAGGTATGGAACTGTCCCGAGAAATCCATTTTAATTGAGGCACTGTCCTTATTTGCCTTCAATTTGATCACTTATGCAGATATGCTAGCAATACACTAACTCGTCACTCTTATATGGATTTCTCATTTTCAAACACCCAAAGTGAACCATATGCTCTAGAATCTAGATGACATGTTTGTGCCGGACTTGCTCTGATTATATATCTTCCTCTTACATCTTGGTCTATCACTTTGTGTCATTAATCCGTTTTTTATCTCAAATTTTCTATTCAATTTTGCAAAGTTTTAAAGTCTGGATTAGGCTGTATGGTTTCCAAACTGTCGTAATGAATGTTTGAACCATTTGACCTGGATGGACCAGTGTTTTCTAGTAAACAAGACAATTAGATACTCGGGAGCAGGGGCTACAGCTTGAACCAGATTGTTTACTGGTTGTTGACAGATTGGTGCTGTAGTTATTGGCTTCAAACCTAGTGAACTAAATAGATGTTTTTGTCATACTGATGTCGTCTCAGGTTGTAGAGCTCAGCCCCCTGTGGCGAGGTGGACAGTTGTTGATTGCACATTCATGCTGCTTTAACTGTCAATGTAGGACAAGAGTTTTGGCCTTATGCTGAAAAAAATTAGATTCATATTAATTGTCATCTTCATCCTGGTTTGCACGATGATGAATATTCCAGAATGAAATGGCAGAAACAAAAGGTATTTTCATTAACAACATGTTAATGCTAATATTCTATACTTGTTGTAGTGCTTTAACATGCTTTCGGTTTTATTGTGATATTCACTGTGTACAATACACGGCAAAAGGGAATTTATGTAATTCTATACTGTACATACACATGCATATGCATATATATACAAGTGAATGCGTGAGTCTCTTGTTTGAGAAATCAAGGTCTTTCAAAAGTTTGATGCTACCTATTCTCTTTAATTGGTCAAATCTGTTACCTGTTCCTTTATTTAGGCACTTACTCTATTTCCAATATTGTCTCAAAACAAATTAAATGGCGACAGTTATATTTATGAAGTCAATTTCTCCTTAACTGCACAGATTCCTAGTCTGTTTTGTCCAACTGTTCTTGACGCAGAACATGGATGGGTCTCACAGGTTAATCATGGGTCTGAGATAGCATCTGCATATATAGGCCCTGATGTTACTCTCTGTGTTTATATTGGAATTTTCATCTTCTTATAGATGGGCATCTCTCATGTGTGAAATGATGACACAAATCTAGGTGCATCCAACAAGTCCTTGGCTTTGCGGCTTTGCCATTCTAGTGAATATTGAAGTAGATATGGCCTATTTACTGATATGGCAGTTACACGCATCTAAGTCATATTGCTAATGCCCTTTCAAAGTCTTAGTCAAGTTCATTTAAGTTAGATTGTTGATAATGGTTTTCGAAAGAGTTATAATTTTATTTTTAGAAATGTCCCTGTGGGGATCAATCATTTTCTTCTTTTTTTTTTTAATGATATTGATCATATATTATTTTGTTGTTCTATTATTGCGTAAAACACAAACACCAACTTGCAATTTATTCAGTCATGAAAGGTTCATTCAATTAGCTTTACTTTTCTCTTTGGTTTGATGATGACTCCAACTTCCTCTTGGTGGTGACTCAAAGAAACACCTTGGTTATCTCTACAAGGTTTGCCTAGACGCCGAATCCTGCGCCTTAACCTGTAGAAGAACCCCAAAGGTGCAGACTGCTGATTCCATGGGATTTTCTTGCATCAGCTCATTGTTACACTGCTCAATTTTTGGACAAGAAAGATGATCCAGCTGCCTCATAAATCCAGAGCATACTAATTGACTCTCTCCGAGGACTACTAGCTCAAGTGATTGGTCTTGGTACCTCTAGAAAGCTGTAGAATTACCTTGAATAGGCTTTCTCCCATAAGTCAAGCTGGGAATTTAAACACTGCAAACTTAGTGCGTTGTTTTTTAACGGTAACAGTAAATGGATTATATTAAATAGAGGAGAGTACAGAAGAATCAACAGAATACTGAAAACCTGTGTTTGTAGGTATGATAGTATTATCCTTGACCACCAACAAACTACAAAGTGCGAGTTGACAGAGGAACTACTCTATCCACCCCTTGTTTACTGAGAGAATCTGTCATACAATTGGCACTCCTCACATGCTTTGAACTAAACTGAAAGGAAGAAGCTCTGAACTTGATCTCCCTAATATGAAAGTGGAACTTCCAAGGGCCTTTGTTTGGAGGAAACCCACTTAAACGCATCAGAAGTGTCGCTCTCCACAATGAGGCTTCCATTGAGTGATTGTGACCAAACTTCTGACTGCTTCCAAAATGTCTAGGACCTTGTCTTCATTGGGTTCTAAACTGCCCACATGCTTAGAGAACATAAACAACACATCCCCATTACTATTGCAAAGAATGCTTTTGATGGCTGCTAAACCCGGTTTACCTGTAACTGCCTCGTCAAGAATACTAAAAGATAGTAGATACCATAAGGCAAAGGAGATCAATGTTTGATGTCTCTCTTCTTGTAAGGGCTGTGTAGTATTTATGCTTCCCAATTGTGGAGAATGTTGTCTATAGTAAACCCATTGGCCTCTTTTCTCACTGCTGCGCACTCGCTAGCCTCCTCTTGATTAAAGCTAAGATATCCTTGTTTGGTGTAGAATTTCATTGAATACCTTCTCAATTCTCATTCCTCTCCTTCCAACAGTTCAAAGGAGAGCAAAGTGAATGATCTTCCAAAGTAAGAGAGCTTGACTCTTAAAAGGGAGCCAGCTTTCATGCCTCAACATTCCACACAAAGATCTTGGTGAGCACCACTGGAGGCCACATATAGAAAGGAAATGACACCAAAGATAGTATGCAACATCACAATGAAGAAACAGATGATCTATCGTCTCTCTTAAAGAGCAAAAATCTGAAATGCTTCCTGAAGAAATGCCCTCCTTGAAGATTATCAACCATAAACACCCTCCCCGCAACCATCAACCAAAAACATGCCTCCACCAATCATAGTGCTCTTTCCCCTTCAATACACGGTAAAGATTTCAGGATCACTTGTGGTTCGCTAGCTGTTATGAGTTGTCATGCACCTGATGTGATTACGTTCATCTATGTTCTTCTGGGTACAGAATGCTATCTGAAATCTCTGCTCCACTGCCAGCCTAGCCTGTGGCAACATGTCCCTCTTCATAAACAACCTCAAACTTTGCATCTTAAAGTTTTGAAGGCAGCACAGAAGTGAAACTAGCAGGTCTCTGACCCTAATTCTTGCTATTAATGGCCTTAGTATCTATCAGAAAACACTTGAACTTCTAGGACTACTACCTTGGTTATCAACATTGGGCCATCATTTGATATCCCCCACTATCTTTAACCTAAAATTAAACACGATTGTAATTTTACCCTTCCAGGTCTAGATGTGCAGTAACTCAAGAATAGATTTCTGAATCATTCCATCTATTCAAGCCAAATCAGCTACACAGAGAGGAAAGAGAAACAAAAGCAGCTGATAGAAGTAGTCACCAAAAAGCCATGCTTTTTCTATGTACCTTCAATTAACTATTCTATCTGTTAAGATTTTCTCATTGTCCCATAGCAAATTTGCAAGGTGTTCAGTATCACAACCATGACGTTGCAGGTTTGATTCATGTTTACCAATGAAGAAAATCAGACTACTCATGTTTATTCTTGTAGAAATATAAAGAGTCATTTGGAAACTCTAAAGACAAGCTCTTATTTTATGACATATATCTTCTTTACAAGAGCATTTGGCAAGCCTCTTATTGTATTTCTCATTTTGTTAGAAATATAAAAAGAAAGTTAAGGGGGCCTGACTTTTTTAGTAGAGCTTTTTAGCTAAAGCGGGAGGAGTTAGAAGCGTAAGAAATTATGTGTATTTTGACAAAAGTAACCCTTGTCATGACATAGTGCCGCCGACTATTTCTCCCAACACCAGATGTTATCTAGTTTTTTTTTTTTTGGTTGTTGTTGTTGTGGAAATGACAAAGAAATGCCCTCTAGTAAGCTCTTTTTTTGTATGTTTATCATACACACTAATATAAAATAAGAGCTTTCTTATATGTAATTTTACCAAACACATTGATTGTAAATTAGAACTAAAAAATTAGAGTTTTTGTTTGACTTTAATCTAATTAGCTCTTATTAGATAAGGCTAGAATTTCCAAATAGCCCCTAAGTGTCATTGGTGTGCCCTTCTATATATTGATAAGAGACATGTGAGTTCATGAGAAGGATGTGGCTTGAGGTGTCGATTAAAGTTCTCATGGATGGATAGCTCACTTGGGGTTCAGGCTTGGGTTTGGTACCCAGGCCTGGATTTAAAATTTGAACTCAACCCATATAATATCTGGGTCGGGCTTGGTTTTAAGTGATAGAAAGGCTGAAGCTCAGATGGCCTGGCCTGAATAAGTATCACTGATTAATTTGCCCAAACGAGTGATAGAAAGCCCAGCTTGACCTACCTGATTAATTAAATGGGCGGGCTCAGACCTGATATATTTTAGGCGGTCCAAGCTCTAGCTTGGCACTTACAGCCTATGTTGGGCTTGGCTAGATACGGGCATGTGGTTCTAAAGTCAGGTTGGGCCTAGATATGTCTCAGTCTAGCCCGAACCAGCTCATGAATGCCTCTAATCCCAAGCCTCTCTCCCTGAAGATGGTCAAGTCCCATGTAGGCATGGCATGAAGTTCCTTTCCTAGGGCGTGGGAGGATGGTCAAGTCCCATGTAGGCATGGCATGAAGTTCCTTTCCTAGGGCGTGGGAGAATTTTGAGATCAATGCTCTTTGCAATCATTTGGTGAGATGAAAGGGAAAAAATCACAAAATTTTCAGTGTAATAGAAGTGACTTTTGAAGACGCAGAGAGTGTGACAAATATGAGATCGGACAAGTTGGCATTGACAAGTCAGAATTTCAAGAGCCTAATTCTACATGATATATTGCAAAACTAGGTAGCAATGTTGTGCAGGAGCTATGGAAAGAGGGAAAAATCTGAATAGAAGCGTCCGCCTTTGGGATGTTGCTCTTGTATGTGGGAGGGGTGACCAAAGGAGACTGGTTGGCATTGGTGGAGTGTTGTAAAATGCCTCAGGCGACATTCTCATCCTCACTTCCTTTTCGGGACCAATAGGGGTTAAAGATTTTAATGAAGATGAACTGCAGGCCATTAGAAGAGCTATGAGGATGTTCTCTCATTCCTTCTCTGTGAACCTTATTGTTTAGACCATTTCCTCTTGACACAAATGAGTGGGTTTCTAATAGATGTCGCTATCCTTGAAGCTTCACTTTATCATGGTAGAGATATTTCGTATTTTGTTTCTGTACTGGTGGAGTTCTATCATATTTTGAGGGAAGCTGCATTCCTTCCAGCTGCAATTTCCTCTCCTTTAGTGAAATCTAATCACCAATCAAAAAAGAAAAAAAGTTAGTGTATATATATTATTGTTGATAATTTGATATTAGCTTATATTTATGAAAAATTGTTTACCAAGCATTGTATGATGATTACATATGTATGTATGATTGCTGAAGATGCACCAGCAAGGAGAGTATCCCACATTGGAATCCTTTGGGTTCATGAAATCTAACTATTTCCCCACAAACTCACTGATATCAGCCTTGGTTGGTGTTACCAATTGGTAAATTAAAATGGATAATGGCTCCTTTGTCACACAGAAAGATGCATGCATCAAAATGTCTGGAAGCTTGAGGTGATTTTGGTTTCTTTATCACACAACCAAAATGTCTGGAAGCTTGAGGTTATTTTGGTTTCTTGACTTCTCTAGGACACTGACTACTCCAGTGGAACTCATCAAGTGTTTGAAGTCCATTAAAGAGCATGCCTTTTCTGCATCTCCATATCCTGTCATAATAACACTAGAAGACCACCTTACTCAAGATCTTCAGGCTAAAGTGGCTGAGGTGAATTTTCATTTTTCTTTTTATGGATATTTGCCTTTCTCTTTATATATCATCAATTTTATGACTGTAAATAAATTCATTTGTAGATGGTTGCTCAAACTTTTGGAGAAATGTTGTTCTATCCTAAGACGGACTACTTGGAAGAATTCCCTTCACCAGAAGCATTGAAAAAAAGGATTATTATATCAACCAAACCACCAAAAGAGTACCTTGAATCTAAAAGTTTTAAAGATAAAGAAGATTCAGTTCAAAAGGGAAAGGTTTCCGTGGATGATGAAGCATGGGGGAAGGAGGTTCCTGACCTTAAAGTTGCAGTTGAAGCAGATGATAAGGTGCGCTGGTGAATAACATTCATGGAATTGTTCTGTTGTCTTAATACCTGAATGCTGATCTTGTTTGGCACAATCACCTGCAGAATGATCATGATCGAAGTGAGCATCAAGATGAGGACGATCTTGATGATGATGATCGTAAATTATCCCAGAATCCTGCTCCTGAATATAGGCGTCTCATTGCAATTAGTGCTGGGAAGCCAAAGGGCGGATTGAAAGAGGTGCTAAAAGGGGATCCAGATAGAGTCAAACGTCTTAGCTTGAGCGAACAAGAGCTGGAGAAGGTTTCATTAACTCAAGCAACTGAAATTGTCAGGTACATATGTTCCTGAGGAGGGTCAATATATTTATATTGTCTACTTTGTTAAAGTGCATTTAGGTGTTTGGTTGAATGTATGTTGCTCAAAATCAGATGAATGATCTAATGTTGAGATAAACACAGCACAGTTTCAAGCTAAATGTAAAAATTTGTTGTGAGCACCCTGAAATTAGCTTTTGTCATGACTTATATTATTTGCCCTTAAGACAACGCGTCTCAGCTTCACCATATGACTCAAGTCATCATTTATGCTTCTTTGTCTTGCAATTAATGTATTTGGACTATGGAATGTTTGATCTGGTGATTTTATGTGTTTAGGTTCACCCAGAAGAATCTATTGAGGGTATACCCGAAGGGTATACGTGTTGATTCCTCAAATTACAACCCACTAATTGGGTGGATGCATGGAGCTCAGATGGTTGCATTTAATATGCAGGTTAGATATTGTAGTGTGTTGTAACTTTATTTTCATTATTTCATTCATCCAATTTCATTAATCTGTTCTCTCTGTGAATGCAATTGAAAGTTACAAGGAAGCTTTCTTGTATGTTTGTTCTCTTTCTTAACGAGAAATTTCGTCTCAGTCTTGTGTTTCATGCAACAATCCATTTCTAGGATAAGGAATTTCAGTGGATTTGTGAATTCTTATAAGAAGGCTAGGGGCATCTTGGAACTTTTTCGACAAAATTCAATGAAAGACTTTAGATGTGATTCTATTTAAAGAAACCAACTCATTTGCTATTTATGTTAATATATAACTTGTAAGGTGATTAGTTTCCCAACATACACCTTAGAAGCCACTCCCTCTCTGGATGAAGTTAATACCAAACAGTGGGAAGAAAAAGTTTGCCAACTAATCAGCTGATTCCCACTTCCTCAACTTCTCTCATAGACATCCTCTCTAAGTAAACACCAAGCAAAAGCACTGATGTGATATACACACATAGAAATTATCAGGTGCACACTATGCACATGTTGCGCGCCTGATGATGGCCCAACCTGATGATCAATCCGATGGCTCCACACACAGGGACCCCTCTAAATTCCACCGAACCCATGGGTTTGCTCCCATCCGAATGGATTGGGCTGTTGGATTGACTGGATTTTTTAAAAATATAAAGCCGAACTTGTTGGCAGTTGATCAAGGGGTTATGATGATCAGGTGGGCCCCAAATTGTGTACACAAGTAGTGCCCATCCGAATCTTCCAAGTGGGCCCCGTAATGAGGTGTGCGACTGTGCATGGGACCACTATATTTATACACGGAAATTATCATTTGTGCACATTTTCCTTGGGTGTTTTGGTGTGCAACTGATAGTGGACCCCATCTGATAGTCCTTCCGAATGGACCACACACAAGGGTCCCCCCTCTCTCTCGCCCATCCTCCCTCCCTTTCTCTTTCTCTCTCTTCCTCTTCCCCAAATCTTCCCCCCTCTTTGTATTGCACCGGCTCCCTGGGTTTGCACTCATTCGAATGGACTAGATTGTTGGGCTGACCGTGCACCATTTTTTAATGGGTTTCACTTGTGGGCCGTTGATCAATGGGTTAGGATGATCCAGTGAGCCCTCAATTTCATACACTAGTGGGGCCCGCCCAGATCTTCCAATCCCCATAGGTCCCATCGCCAGGGGTGCCCTGCAAAGATGTGCATATGGGGGATAATCCCCGTATACATATACATATATGTATACGTAAGCGCACGTGTGTATATATATATATATATATATATATATGGAGATGCTCTTGTGAGAGATGCTCTTGTGAGAGTTACTCTCACGGTACTATGAGACTAAGGGGTGGGGGCCCTCACATCCATATCCAATGCCGTGAGAGTAACTCTCACAAGAGCATCTTCCATATATATATATTATGTAGAAGTGATCTTGTACAAGCTTCCCTTACACTATTATAAGGGAAGCTTGTAGCCATCGGATTAAGGGCCAAATCCAACGGTGTTTGAGCAATCTAAATAAGGCAAAAAAATTAGAATCCCCCTCTTCTCCTCCATTCTCGTCAATCCCCTTCAATTCAGGGAGAGGGAGAGTTCCAGCAACAGAGGAGAGCCACAACGCATGTTGTCCTTGTGCCAGGTGCCAGATCGCCGTCCCTCCGTCTCCCACGATCCCTCCCACCATGTTCCTCTCTCTCCTTCTCCCTCCCTGTCTCTCCTGATCCGTCTTTCAGTCTGTCTCTTTCTTCCCTCCCTCCCTCCATCTCAGTCTCTCTATGTCTCTCCCTTTGTCTTTCCCGCTCCTTTTAACTGCCAGTCTTCAGTTTCTAGGTTTTTTGTACATTAGAGGTATGATCTTTTTAACGGCCCAACCTTCTCCAACCACTAGTTTCTATGCGAACACACGAACAAAAAGATATGAAAGTTTCTCCCATGCAAATCCCGTTGATCTTGCCTATGTTACTACAAGAGGAGAGTGTGTACTATAATCATTTTGGGCTTCTCATGTCCAGTCTATTGCATCAATGAAGACTCGGCTCTGCACCAGGACTTGTATTTTCTCATAATCCAACAGATCTGTGACGGTAAAACCATGAACCTTTAAAAAGTGGGAATGGGAGCGGGTGGAGAGTTCCATCACCCATCCAACACTCTAGGATACTTCCCAATGCAAAGCTTGCAAATCCACTCATTGTTCCACATCTTTGGTGTTTAATTACACATGAATACATACATAATCAAGTAGCATATACACATTTACTTTGATGGGGATGGTGTAATGAACACAGGATATAACTGTTGGAAGTAGGTGGGCCTGGTGGATAGATTTTCAAAACTTTTGACCCACTTGACTCAGGGATCAAGTATCCAGAAGGCTATAAAACTCAATCAAGGATCCATGTCCTCAATCTCAGTCATCATGATCAGTAAATAAACCCATCAAGAAGATAGAACAGCAGCCAACAAGCATCCATAAAAATCTACAACAAGCAAGGAAGTAGATTATGCCTTTGGAGCTCGGTTATGCTCTAATGGAGAAGTTGTGTCTTTCTTTGATGATGAAACTCTTTCACGTATCAAACAAGAATCTCCAAGACCTATTGATCTTCCACGTTATGACCCGCTTATCAGATCTCTTTTCTCAAGAAGATGGGTGAGATCTCCAATAGAAAACCCTACTAGAAACTCCAAGGAAACTAAAAGAGAACTAGAAGAGAGAAGAGAGGAGAAGAGTTGTGCAACAACTTGCAAAAGGGAGAGCTGGGCGTGCACTCTATGGTTGGACGTCCAAGGGGTGGATTCACCTTTAAATAGCCCTCAAGTCTCCCCTTTTAACTCTCTTACTAATTTGTATTAGAAGTCTTACTCCCACACTAATTAGTAGCTTACTATTACCACTATTAAAAATCCGACTTCAAATAGAAATAGTAACTTTCTAATTGCTTCATTTTAGAGTTCAAGTAGAATTAGTAACTTTCTAATATCTTGAGCTAGTGTGGGGACCACTAGGGATTCCTTGGCTCCAACTGGGACACCGCGACCTCACATCTCATGTGCAATCTGGGCCCATAGTTAATTGCAAATAATACCACTATATAAATGCAATTGCACTCCAGTCTTAGGAATAAATTACAATGAAGACCCTAAACTTCCACATTACCACAAGTAGGCCCATCTACCATTATCCATGGATCAATTGGAATAAATCTGTCACATCCAATCTTAGATCCACATCTTATTATCCTTGAGCCCCAATTAATCACAGTGATCATCAGTACCATCCAATTAACTCTTAATCGAGATGGATGCGCACTTCCTAATGACAAATCCATTAATTGGCACAAGGGGATAATATAGATAGATTTCATCTTGATCATTGGATGTTCCCACAATCCTACTACCAACTACATGCCCAAGACACCGGGGTATTGGCCTTACTCATTGGTGACTCAAAGCAAATGAATAGATAGAAACTTGAGTTCATCAATGTCTCAGGATTGAGAGCTTATTGCTAGGGAATTATGAGAGCAGTCCTTAAATTGAGACAATATTCATAAGGTGCTTCTCATGGTCCTTCAATACATCCAATGTATCAGCACTGGGATCTAGAATCTTCTATTCTGATGATCGAGACAAATCACACTATCTCATAGTGATCAAAGTGCTGCAACCTTATTAGATGAGATGCCCAGTCTCATCACTGGTTGCGAATATATTTTTAAAGTATAAGATTTGTGATACATGTCTCCCGTATGTGGATCCCATCCATATACATACATCACATCTAATATACTAATGGGACCCGGTTCATCTCATGAACCATTATGTCATATGTATTGGTCATGTGCATTAAGTAATGAAACACCATTCATCTCATGAAAGGAAAGCATGATTTTGTTAATAAATAAAGAAATTAATCAATTTATTACATCAACTGATGGATTGAGACCATACAATCTAACAATAACATCAGCTTTTCATACTAAATACATTTTTTATATAAGAAACCCATCTCCAAATACACTTATGAAACCCCCCAACACCATTTTATAATTTCTTCTCCGTCTTAATAAAAACCCATCCCCTTCTTCACATACCAAAACCCCTTAACTCCAAACTTAGAGAAAAGAAAACAAGATGCCTTAATCATGCAGAGACGGGTCGAGAGAGACAGGGAGGGAGATCAAGAAAAAGAGAGGCGGGGAGAGAGGGAGGATCGAGAGAGATAGGAAGGGACGGCGATCCGGTGCCTGACACAACGACAATGTGCGGTGTGGCTCTCCTTTGTCCCTAGAACTCTCCATGAATGGAAGGGGATTGACGAGAATGGGAGGGGAAGGGTGGGAGATTCTGAACTTTTCAGCCTTATATAGGTCGCACAAACACCGTTGGATTTGGCCCTTAATCCGATGACTGCAAGCTTCCCTTATAATAGTGTAAGGGAAGCTTGTACAAGATCACTTCTCTCTCTATATATATATATGTGTGTGCTCCTGTGTGGTTGTCTCGCATGGAACTCTGCACGATATGCCTTGTGGGGCCCTCCTGGAGCCACATCAATCATGGGGGAGGTGGGGGATCAAAAGATCTAGTGAGACCTACTTGTATGCAAGATTTCAAGTCCGTTAGATCATCCCAAAGCCTTGATCCACGACCCTTACGTTAAACGGTTTCAGAAGGCACTATTTTTTTTAATCCATTGGTCAATCCGATTCGGATGCGTGTAAAAAAACCATGGGCATGTGACATTAAGGGAGAGTAGTAGTGGGTGTGAGGGGTTGGATCCACATGGGAGTCCGCACGAGAATGTTGCAAAATGGAAAGCATCCTTTTTTACTAATAATTAGTGTCTTAGGTCTAACAACAAAATGTCTGCATAAGTGTCTTTGAATCATAGGGTTGGAATTTTTCGTGATGTATATAGCTTTTTGCTTATATCATACTCCTTGTACCTCATTAGCTCCGACTAATTAACTTTTATTCAACATGGCTAAAAAAATTTGCCGCTGTTTAGAATCCATGTGAATCTTCTTTTGACAGGGATATGGCAGGTCGCTCTGGTTGATGCATGGTATGTTCCGAGCCAATGGGGGGTGTGGTTATGTGAAGAAACCTGACTTTCTGATGAAAAATGGACCAGGTAATGAGGTCTTTGATCCTAGACAAACTTCACGCGTGAAGAAAACTTTGAAGGTAAATATTTTCTCTCGTACTGAGTATCATGAGTCTGCCGCTATTTTCTTTCCCTTTTCAAATTTGTTTAATATTGGCTTTCGGTATGATAAACAGGTCAAAGTGTTTATGGGGGATGGATGGCGTTTGGATTTCCACCACACACACTTTGATACATACTCCCCACCTGACTTCTATACAAGGGTAAGGATGATGTTAATACGGATCCAAAAAATGGTCAACCAAACCAATCTATGATCAATGATGCTGTATGAGTGTCGTCGATAATTTAGTCGTTATAATATTGAATTGAGAGAGACCTCACAAAGCAAAGAAACACGACACATAGGGTTCTTGAAATGAAGAGAACACTGTTGTTGATCATGATGTTTGTCCATCCTCAGGTTGGGATAGCAGGAGTGCCGGCTGATAGTGAAATGAGGAAAACAAAAGCAATCGAGGACAACTGGGCACCAGTTTGGAATGAAGAGTTTACATTTCCATTGACTGTCCCAGAGCTCGCTTTGCTTCGGATTGAAGTTCATGAGTATGATATGTCTGAGAAGGATGACTTTGGCGGTCAGACGTGTTTGCCGGTGTCGGAATTGAGGTCAGGAATCCGAGCCATCCCACTCTGTGACCGAAAGGGAGAAAAGCTCAAGAATGTAAAGCTTCTCATGCGTTTTGAATTTACTTGAGATTCTGCATGGTTGATATGTTGTAAGTGGTACTTTGATATGTTGCTAGTGTGCCCAGACCTCTCACCATGATGCTTTCTTCTGTGTAAAAACCAACATATATTGTGTGCTATAAATGTACTTCTACTCCAAAGCTTTGGAAAGAACAGTCATGCTGTTATGTGAATCACAGTGAACAATTCATTTAAGTTATTTACTTGTACTTCAGACAAACTTCTGAAGTACCGAATGACACCAAGTAAACAAAATACCAGCACATACAACTCAGCTTAGAGAGGAGAGACAACTGTAAGTTTTGGGAATTTTATTCCTGTTTGGGTTCATTCGTTAAAGTCAAGTTAGACCATCTAGTCAAGTCTTTACTCACAAGGCCTAGGCCCAACCCATTCAGATCTTGTGCAAAAAAGGGGAAAATGAGTCATTATTGGGTTGGATTAAACACTGTGGACAACATGTGTAGGCCCAACCCAACCCAACCCAACCCAATCCTTCCATTCATTGATCAAATACAAAATACAAAATACCAAAATGTCAACCTTGGTTCGATTCGGAAAATAAATGGGTGAACCTGACATATTGACATGCCGGGTTTTTTTGGATTGGCAGGTTAAACACCAAGAACTAACTAAACCCAAGCCCAGTTTATTTATCAATTTGGGTTAGAAATGTTAAATATCAAAACCAAAAATGGGGCAACTAAATTGGACAACCTGAAATATTGGCAGGTTAAACACCAAGAACCAACTAAACCCAAGCCATCTTATTTATTATCAATTGGGTTAGAAATGTAAACCCTAAAACCAAAAATGGCTAACCCAAACACTGGACGGCCTTCATTAGGGTTTAACCCTTACAAAAAGTAAACTGGACACAACTATGCCCGTCCCATATATAACACTACTGGGCCCTGGGGGCAGAGACAAAAGTAGGTACAGAAAGCTGGTCAATGAGCGAATGGTAATTAAACAAAGTAGAGCAAGAAACGCATTGACAAAGGGGAACCTGCCCAGAAAAAGTCCTCTATCCTGTCTCGGTACATGTGCATCAGGATCTTGACAGAGAGAGAATCAATCAATCAATCATTTCTGCACGATCAGCCATGATGGGCCACAATGTAATCTCCACCACTCATCTCCTCATCAGCTTCATTCCTAATTACAAAGGCCCATCTATTTCAACGGATCAGATTCTACCAAGTAAGCATCAGATGTACGGTCCAGAACAACACGGTCCCCCACTCCCCCACAATGCCTCGCGAGGCCCATTATCCTCACCGCGTCATCTCGAACGCGAGAGGAGGACAATAAATCGGAAGCCGGACTTGAAAATGGTAATCAAGCAGAATGGAACCTTAGCCTCGCGTCCGTTACTTCTGGTCTCGGTATCGTATAGAAACGGGACTCTCCTTTGGTTTGTGGCTCGGGATTATGGTCGGTAGAAAAGTAGGAGCGAGATCGAGCAGAATCAAAACCCTAGAAAAGAGAGGAGAAACCGTTCTTCTCTTATACTTCTTCTTCTCTCATTCGATTTCGATCTCTTCGATTAGTGCCCTATAATCCTCTTTTTATTGTTATGATTGCTGATTAGATGCAGAATTAGATCTCTCCTTTCCGTTCCGATTCCAATAGGATTAGGGTTTCCAAGACCTGATTTTTGGTCTTCTTTTTTTGTTCGTGATGATTTGTTCCATGTTTCTCCCTCTTGCGCCGCCGCAATCGGAATTCGTATGATGTAGTAATCTAGGGTTTTTCACATTCGTAATTGTTTTTTTTTTTTTTTTGGGTTTGAATTCGTGATCGGATTCGGTCAATATTGATGAAGCGCTGGGTTTCTGCTGTTGATAGGGTTGTAGATTAGGGTTTTTATTAGTAGTAGTCTTGCCGTCTTCTTCTTCTGTGTTTGCTGCGTGGGTGTTACTACGCCGTGATGGATTTGGTATCCAGTTGCAAGGTATGATTTACCTAGCCTTTATGTTAATTTAATTTAATTTTGGAAAGTATGGGTTTTTGTGGATTTTAATTTCTACTACATGCAAATATGTTGAAATCTATTGCTTGTTTTTGTTGCAATGCATGGGTAATGGTTTCTTACTTAGTATCGTAATTGTATTCGCGGCGTATCCGGTTGTAAGGTTTAGGTGGTTCCCTGATGATAGTCAATTTAGTAATCCCAGAATAGAATCAATAAATTGTGGTTGTTTGATCATGGGTTTGTCTGTAGCTATATGTGGCTTATAGAGTGAATCTGCTTGGGTTTTTGGGTCAGTTGTAGTTAATTGAGTCTCTCTCGTGACATCTGACAGGGCTGTGTGGTATTCACAGGATGTTTGTTGGAGGTATTGAGGGGTTTGCTTGTAATCTTGGGTAGCAAAGTTTGGATTGTTTTATTTTCTGTGAGATCATTTTGGAGTGTGAAGATTAAGATATGCGCTTTGTCTGAGCTATATACTTCGTTGATGTCTTATTGGTGTTACTTGTTGTGGAACTTGGGTGCTTCTACACACTCCCATCAGTTCCAAGTGATAGCTGTGCATCATGTACTTAACCATTTTCTCCACTTTATGGCTGGTTTACTTATTTTAGCTGAGGAATTGTTGTCTTTTCTTTTTTTTAGGTTTTTTATGGCAGAGTATCTGTAGTTTGTAACCAATTATCGGCAGAGTTATTTAGACTTTTGTGATGACACTCAAACATGGTGAATTGGTGGTTTTATTCTTATGCTCATGTGATTAGGGCAAAAAATTTGTTTTGTTGCGTAACATCTTGAGCATGTTGTGCTGTTGCTAGTCTATATTCTTTTTCTTCAAGTTCCTTGATGACCATCTTGGTCAGCTCTTATGTCTAGCTAAAAATTGGGCATCTGATTATAGAACCCTTGGTTTTTGGGTAGATGGTCATAAAGAGGTTGTGTGTGACCCTAAAAACCATGTGTGTCAATGGATGAAATGCATCAGTCAAAACATGCAACATACCTGCTGTCATGGTGTACTGTTTTTTTCCTGAGAGGAAAAAATGATGTTGCTTTAGCCTGTAATAGATTTTTGTGGTATAGTGTTGAACTGTATCATTTTATATGGTTGTTGATACAGAGCCGTTCCAACCTATATACCTGTGAAAATTTATGGGATGGCCATATTCCCTTGTATGTTGCTGTGGGGGATGATACATTTATGGAGTCTGATATCAGTCAATGCATGCAACATACCAGCTGTCGTCATGTATAGTTCTTTTTCCTGAGAGAAACGAATGATGTTTCTTTCGCCTAGTATAGTGTTGGACTGTGCCATCTATTGCACATGTAACATGTTTGATAGAGAGATATTCCAGCCTGTATAATTGTGAAATTATGGGATGGCTGATACGCTCTTTTATGTTGCTGTGGGGTCTGATACAAATATGTTAAGTGTGATGCATGCATCTCATTTCAGTCAGTACTCAGTACTTGAGATAATCCTTGGATTACTTACTGTGTGTTTATGTAGAGAGGTTCTGTCTTAGGGTGTGTTTGGTTGGGCTCACTAATAGAGGTTTTTGGTCTTTTTATTTTACTTTAAAAAAGCCCAAAAGTTGTTTGAAGTTTGTTTGGTCATCACACTTTTAAAAGGACTTTTAGAAAAATAAAAGTTAAAACTCCCTTTTTGAGTAAGCAGTCTAGAACTCACTTCACGATGGAGACGAGCTTATTTACTTTTGTGGGCAGCCAATGTAAGAGCAGCGAGAACCGTCGCGGGAAGTGAAGTTTTTTTTTTTTCCCTCTCTCTCTTTTTCAAATCTGGATGTCTTTCTCTTTCTTGGGCTCGGGTTTTCTGTTTCTCCTGCAACATAGAAATGAAGAAGAAGATGACTGCAGGTGGTCTTCCTCTTTATCAGTCGTATTTTTTCTTTCGATTTATGCAAATCTATTTTGAGCCTTGCCGCACCAATCTCTTCACCACTGAAGAGAAAGCAAGTAAAGGCAGACCTATGGCTCAAGCCCAACCTGTCGGCTAAGCTGAAGCCAAGCTGAGTAACCACAACAGCAGGTCTTGCCTGTAGCAGCTGTGACAGCAGGCAGAGATTTGCCCACTGTTCCGTGTGCATGCACGAGTTCCAGAGAGAAAGAGTGCTCTTTATTTGGGTAGGTCAAGACCGGGATTTTTTTTCCTTCTAGCATATGATATTTTAAGTGTCCAATAACAATTCTTGGATGGAAGGATTCGAGCCCTTCAATTGATGGGCAGTAGATAAATGTTTAAGAAAGAAAACAAATGAATGGTCCACACTGGCAAGGAATTTTCAGATCTGGGTTTTTCTTGCTGCACGTTGGCTATCCATGGTGGGGCATATAATACCAACCGACAACGATTGGTGAATTATGGGGTCCACAAGCAGTCATGCAACCCAAGCAATCAATGCATATTTTCCCTATTCCAAAAACACTTGCACAGAAGATGTCTTCTGCTATTTTAGATGGAATTTAAGGCAATGTTATTAAATCTTAATTTTTTTCAGAATTTGTTTTTTTATTAAGATTGCTAAATCTGAGTGGTTTGACTTTTAGTTGGGACCCACATAAAATTGTACATCGATGATTTTATGCAGTCCTTCCTATTTACCTGTAAGGATCCTGTGTACTGTGTAATTTATTTTTATACAAATTAATGTATATTATTTAATTCTTATTTGGCAAAGGACCAAAGGTTTGTTTTTGTATGTCCAACCAAACAATAATTAATGCTTTTGCAATTAAAAAATATTTGCAAAAGTTGAGCTAACCAAACGACGTTTTCTCTTAAAAAGCTGCAGAAAAGTAGATTTTCTAAAACTACTTTTAGAAAAGCACAGTTGACTTTTTGAATGAGCCCAACCAAACACAGCCTTAGCTAGATAAGCCGCTTGAGCTGGTTATTTTTCCATGCAACCTGCTTCCCCTATGCCACAACTCGTTTATTTTCCTAGTAACACTAATATCTTAAAACATATCTAACTATTTACACATATCATTTGGGATATATTAATATATGTTAATAGTGTTCATTGTATGGTAGTTCTATATTTCACTGTATTGATGTTGCTGTGGATGGATTATAAATAAGTACTTTTTTCTTATTTTTTTTATTTTTAATTCATTCTTTACAAGAAAAATAAAAGAATCTACAACTTGGTTCTACCCTTTGAATGATTTGCAATACGGTTATCAATCTTTTAGAACAGTTGCTGCAAGCACTGTTAATGTGGGAGGCTGATAGCAATTAATCTAAACCAATGGTATTGTAGATTTAGATTTTAGAAATTACATAGCATAAATCAATTTAAGCTTAATTCTGTATGTACGAAACTTGCATTTTCTTATTAGTTAAGATGAAAGGAAAAAAGATTGTGCCTCTTTCTTTTCTTCCTACTCTACGGGTTGTCACGATAATAAGTATTATATAAAAAATTATATCCTTTCTGGAAATTATAAAATAGGATGTTGTAAGGAGGAGAAGAATGCGGTTGATTATCATTCTTTTTAAGAAAAAAGAATTGTTCTTCCAGTGATTGAAATTTTTTTGCTTTTTATTTTTCCTTTTCCAGTTTTAGAAAGCTACTTGTGTTTCCGTCCTCACTTATTTTTTGAGTTTTTTTTTTTTTTCACTAAAGGCCCCTGTATATATTCATACAACCTCAAAGAGGCCTTTATATTTTGTGTTTTTACTAAAGCATCCCTTTACTGGCAGTCAAACTGTACAAAAGTAACTTGACCCTCCTTTTTTTTTTGTTTTTGTTTTGACCAGTTTACCCTAAGAAAAACTCAAGTGACTTATCCCTTGAGTTAAAAGATAAAAAAACACTCTGGCCCCTTAAACTTTGAGGACCTGATACTGAAGGCTAGGAGCAAATGGCTTGATATTACATATTTTTTGAATCCACATCCAAGCCTTTCCATAGCCATGCCTACCTTAGTCATCATGCATCTAGGTGGGCCCCACTAAAAGTAACTTGAGTTAGTGAAATTTGCTAAGCTTAATGGGCATTCTGTCATTTATCCATAAAAAATTAGCCGTCATTTGTTACAGTTAGATTTGGAGCCTTTTGGTAAACACAAAAGATAGGGGCATTTGAGGATGTTTGAAGATATAAGGGGCCTTTTTTGATGAACACCTCTTTATTTTTTTAGACAATTCTTGCCTCGCTTTTGTCAGATCTCTTTTATCCATTGTACCAATTAACTAAACAGACCATGTTTACCATAACATAACTGCAATTATTATTATTATTTATTTATTTTTGACATGGGTATCCCTGAGGTCTTTGACCCAATAGGACTAATTCACCGGGTAGTGCCCGCTAAACCCACGCAAACGCACACTGTGCAAATCGGGGGCAGGTTTCAAACACAAGACATGGGGAGCAAACCCATGCCTTATGTCTCTCCAACAACTCCCAGGTGGGTAAGATAACTACAAGTTGAACATACACAGAAGGTGTGTCTTCATATAAAAGACAGTAATAGTTTGTCTTGCCTATCTAGTGAAGGAACCTTTGCTGAAATTTTCTTTCAAAAGCACACATAGGCAGGTTATAGGTGTTGATTGACTCTGACATACCAAAAACATGCAAAATAATAATGTCATGAAATATTAGTAAATATTGCTACTTCCTAGAAGGTGGTTGTTCCTGTTCCATGGATCTTTGACTTGATTATATTTGGATGATCAGTACCCTTGTTTTATATATTCTAACTAAACTTATGTTTCAGGACAAGTTGGCATACTTTAGAATAAAAGAGCTGAAGGATGTTCTCAATCAGCTTGGTCTTGTGAGGCAAGGGAAAAAGCAGGTTTGTATGATAAAAGATTGCCAGTGCCAAAGATAAAGATTCTTGGCCTTTGTCTGGAAGCATTTTGTTTTGTTGTGTGCTCCAGTCTATCTCACTTGTGTTGGATATCAATTGATTTCATTCTAGTACTTGTTATTAGTATATGCATAGTTACGGATCCCTGTTGCTTTCTGGAATTGCTTGGGTAGGGCTGACCCAGAGGGCCACCAGTTGGTCCAGATTCTGACTGATTGGCCTTTGTTCTTTTTGCGCCGTCTTAATTTAAATATTTTTTTCAGCAGCGGCCCCAGGCTGAGGCCCGGGCCCGGCTTGTTCTCTTCAAAAAATTTCCAGGCCCAGACTCATGCTTTCCCATCAGTATTTGTGAGTGCGGTTCATGTGGTTGGTTATTTGGCATTTTGTTTTTGAATTGGTTATCACTTTGACATTTTGTTCTTGAAGTGGTTATCTCTTAGGGGTCGTTTGTTTAAAGTCATTTACATATGTGAATGGTTCACATGTGTAATGGTTACACACAATCACGTTTGTTTGGGGCTTTTAGCCGATTTACGCATGAGATGTGTAAAGTACATATGCAAATGGTGTGAAAAAAGGCTGTTTTTGAGCCCAGAGTTTTCACAAGGGAAGGGAGTGTGAAACTCTTTTGCAGGGTACTGTAGACAGGAATGCTACAGTGCAATATGGACCGGTCTGCCTTTTTTTTATTTTTTTTGCTTTCTGTTGTACTCATTTTTATAATCATGACCATTCATTCTATTCAGAAGCTCAAACACAGCCAGGGGTCCAATTTTCAGCTGTTGATTCATCACCTATTTTGTGATATTTACAGAAAAGTCTACCATTCAAATAGAAAAAATATTTACAGAAAAGTCCATAGCAAAGATCTGAAATTCTGAACTTTTGTGGTCCCCATTTTCATGGTCCGAGCCATTGATTCTCTTTAGAAGGCAAAGTATGGCTAAGGGGTCAAATTGTACATATTAACTCATCATGGATGTTGAGATATCTTCAAAAAATGTACAACCGTTGGATTAATCCTAATGTAAATGACATGCTTTTAACGTCCTACAATTCGAGTCCCTTTCATCAAGTTTTTAATTACGTGGACCTAGAAATCCTAATCCGAACCATCTATCCTCTTTATAAGGTAAAAATGGGCCAGGAGGCCAAATTTCATCCATTGATGTTGCGCGGATTATGAGATATTTGCACAAATAATCAGGCCTAAAATCTGCCATTCTGGACTTTTGTGGGCCCCATTTTTATGATCTGAACAGTTGATTCTCTTTAGAAGGCCAAAATTGACTATGAGGTAAAATTTCAGCTCTTAACTCATCATAGATTTTGAGAAATTTGTGAAATCCATTGATACATTGGATTGTTAATAGATGCACATGTGAAATGCTGTGATAATAACAAACAGTGGAATCTGACCCACATTGACATGTGAGTCTCATTTGCATATGCAAGTGACTCACATGTGAGTCATTCATTTACATATGTAAAGCATTTTAGCTTCACATGTGAAATTGACAAACGACCCCTTAGTATTTGTCCATCACTAGGTTGTCTCTCTTTGTTAGCCTCACGAAATGCATTCGTATGCCTTTGGTCCTACATCAGTAACTTGTTAGGATGCCTGTGTGCAATGTGCATGCATTTATTTATGTCCAAGATTTTTAATGGGTTGTCTACCTTGGTGGGTTGAAATCTTGGTCTGCTACAGTCTGGGCTTCTGTTGCTTAGCTAGGTCTGTCTAGTTGATCCTTGCGAATCTTTAAGCCCAATCGGGAGACGGAGGAATCATGCGAAGGGCTTCCATTGGAAATAAAACTGCAAATTCTAACATATAAGCATAGTTGCCATTGTTCAAAGAATGGAATCATGAAAAAATGTTGGCAGTTTTATTGCTTTTTATCAGCATTAGGAAATAGAGTAAGCAAACACATTTGCTCATTTGGTGATTTTGGCAATTAAGCCTTGAAACAAGATATAAATTTGATATTGTGAATGAAAAGATAAGGCATCTTAGTATATCTTTTTCTTACTCGAGCTTCATCTGTTCTGATATGCTAATTCTTGATTTCATCCTGAACTTGTTTTCTATTTTGCGCTGTGTACGATCTCGTGCACGGGATATTAGCTGCACTTGATGAGTTCATCTTGAGCTTATTCTCTATTATTTTTCTTTGTCTCTTTGTTTATTTTTGAATCTATGTAGTTTGGGACAAGGCTTTGATGATGATGATTTTTTAATCTTTGTAGGACCTTGTGGACAGGATCTTAGCAGCGCTTTCTGATGAAGGTGGAGTTTGCCTCTCTTTCTTAATTTGGATAAATGCTGAAAAATATGACGTGGCATCTTTTGTTTATTAGATTTGTTTTTACTTGTATTTATTTAGTAACTTCCCCGTCCACATGTCGAATCCCTAATGCTGAACCCCTTTGATCTGTGAATTATGTTGGCTTCAAGTTGCCCAATGTCTTCCTATAACATGTAATAAGAAATTCAGATAACTAATTATTTGAGAAGTAAATTCAGGTAGCATTTATTTAATATGTTCAGTTTATCAAGGCCTTTTTTAGGGACATTGAGGTAGGTTTTGCTGTTGAAAATTATAATTTAGGCGAGTGATTCTACGGATTTTTCCTTTATTATGAACATTGTCTACCAATCTCATTCTTTCCTGAAGAAACTGCGCCTGATTTAGCTTCTCCTTTTCTGTACCTAAATTTAACATGCAAGGTGTTATCCAGGTACTTAATCCTTTTAATGCATAAACACATCATAGACTCCATACTGCCACCTAGAGTCCACCTGATCATTTGTTGAATTACCTTGTATGAGACCCTTCCATTTCTTTCTTTCTAAGGTGTAACACAATACTTTCTGCGGGATCCCCTTCCACATCATTTTACCTCTTATATTACAAACATGAAGCAACCATAGGAGAGTATTTAAAAGATATTACAGTTGTATGAGAAATGGTTTCCCAGTTTGTTATGGAAACCATTGACTAATTGGTTGAAACAACCAGATAATTACAATATTGATTTGATTTTCCTTGCTTGCATGCATGATTCACAAAGGTATTGCATGAGTCCATCCATGATTGCATTGGACATTTGGCCTTCCTTCCTTGTTTACATGAGACTTGTGGCACCTTTCCTTTGATTCATTTAGATCTTGCATGAATCTCTCCATGATTACATTGGACCCTTGGCCTTCTTTGTTTACATAGGACGTGTGGGACCTTTCCTTGCTCGTTTGCATGAGAGACATGGCAATTTGAGGAGTTGCCACTTGTGGCTTGATGATAACCATCTCTACACCCACCCTCAAATTGGGATGGGGGAAAGACGTCCATAGTGCTTCAAAAGAAGTCCATGAGAGATGCTCATAAAAATATAAGCAACTTGAGAATGGGAGGCAACAAATCGAGTGACAAGTGAACCAACGGCCACCTTTTCTATGACAGTGATAATCAATCTCGATATATTTCATTCAAGCATCAAACACTGGATTGATGGTCATATGAAGTGCAGACATGTTGTCACAAGAGTATAGGTGGTTTTGATAGGTACAGTCTAATGTCATGCTGAATGAAAGAGATCCATGTAATTTCAGCGGCAGAAGCAAGAGAACAGTACTCGACCTCAGTGCTGGATTGTGCTACAGCGGGTTGGTTATTGGAGCTCCAGGATATGCAACTTCTACCAAGATAGATACAATAGCAAGTTGTAGATAGTCTAATAAGAGAGCAACCCGCCAATCAGTATCTCAAAGCTTATAGACCATTGGAGGATTTTGTGGAAGAAGACACACCCCCATTACCATGGTCTCATGAAAGCATCCTAGGATCTGCTTGACATGTCGAAAATGGAAGTTGGTGGGCAAGTGCATATGCTAACAAAGCTAGTTAACACTGTAGGAGATTGTTACATTTAAGGTCTTGTAAATGTGGGTATTGTAGATCACCTACAATGCTGTGATAGAAATGAGGGTCAGCATAATGTTCATCTGATGCAGGCCCTAGGATTAGGGCTTGCGTAGATGCCGAAGCACGCGTCAAAAGACACCTCAAATTATCTCCGCCGTAGTTATCAAAATCCTACGATTCGCATCCCGAATCCCGATTCGCATCCCGAATCTTAAGGAAAACGATTCGTATCTATGAAATGAATCTCATTTACAAATGAATCTGAGGATTCAAGTGTAAATCCTACGATTCGATACTCGTTTCATTGAATCTTATGATTCAAGCGATTCGACTAAGCGAAAATGGCTATAGCCAATAAGCTAATATTAATAATCTTGTACCTTTTTTCTTTCTTTATTCTCTCTTTCTTTTATCGCTTGTATTTTTAAAAGGTTATTTAGTAGTTAACGAAACTTCATAAGAATTTTTTACGGCTTTGATAAGGTTTTAAAGATGAAAAAAGAACATGCATTTAACTAAAGCATTCGACTTTACGTATGGTGCTTGTTTATATCTTCTTCTGTTTTTAATCTATTTTGGTTTTTTTTTATTCATGAACACTTTCTTAACTTTAAGAGATATCCTACCGTGTAAGATTGATGGTTTGGATTTTATTTTATTTTTATATTTTGATTTAAAGATAATAAAAAATATATATTGATACTTTAAACTTATTTAACTATTTACACATCATATATTTCATATATATATATGTCATGATGTTCTTGATATGATTGTATGATAGATTTACTTGTAATTATATTTATACTACTATAAATGGAAAAATGGATGGTTATGAATAATTACCTTTTCCCTTTTCTTTTAATTTTTAATTATTTTTCATTTTTATTAGAAAAATAAAAAATTCTCCGATTCATGATACGATTCGTGATTTGATTCGATTCAATTCATGGGTATGAACGATTTGCGATATGATTCTGATTTTGAAAACTATATTCTCCGCAGAGATTTCTAACACGAGGAAAAACCCCTCCAAGGCAAATCCCAATTTTATTCAATTCCAAATATGAGATTATCATCTATACAATGCAATATAAATAGGCAAAGTCAACTTAAGGCCTAAGAAAATCCAATCTAATAATAGAAACTATCCTAATCAAACTAGGAAACCAAAAAATCAGAATGCTAATCCTAATTACAATAAAATTAGGAAGCTACTAAAAAATAAATATCCTTCAAACTATGTTGGGTGGGACCAGTGGTGGAGTGGTAGCCCGCTCTGCATCATTCCCCCAAGGTTGAAAGAAGAGTTTGACCTCGAACTCGGGTCTTCTTCAAGTTGCCTCTTTACTTTGTAGCATGGGCCCTTGATTTCTTCTTCGGTGATTCTGGCTTCTTTGGATAGAGTGTAACTTCCTTCTTGCCGTGCCTGAATGTGTACGTGTTGTCGCGCATCTCGGTTCCATTCTTGTCATACATCCACGGGCGACCCAATAAGATATCTCCACTATCCATTGGTAACATGTCACACCAAATTGTATCTTGATAATCATCACCAACTGCAAAACTAACTTGACATGTATGTCGCACTTGCGCTTCATCACCTGTCATTAGCCATTTGACAAAGTAGGGACGATTGTGCTTGTAAATCTTAAACTTCAAGTAATCAACAAGAGTTTGGGAGATAATATTTTCACAACCTCCACCATCAATCACAACTGTACAATTTTACCCATGTATTGTACTTGTGGAACGAAAAATATTTTTCCGTAACCATCTCTTCTCAACAGTGGGTATAGACTCTTGTTGCACCAAGTGAATTTCACCATCTTTTTCAGCTGCTATTTCCTCCATTTCATCGGATTCTTCACTTTTAGGATCATTTTGTGTTTCCGGTTCTTCTTGTGCACCTTCCATTAAATTTTTTCTTTTTGGACATTCAAATGAACGGTGACCCTTTTGCTTATAATGAAAACACGTGAATTTGTTATGATCTTCAAACTTGGAGGAAAAGTTTTCTAAGGAACTGGCATTTGGATTAAGATCTGACTTTGATGGAGTCTTTTGCGCAGACCATTTTGACACCAAATTTTCGGGCCTAATAGTTTGCAACATCCTTGGCCTTGATAGCATGCTGGACGTTCTCATCAACATTATCAAAATGTTGAATGTGAGGATATGTTGTATCTCAAGTCTAAGCCCACAAAAGAATCTGTCAACTAAAACATCATCTTTATTCAAAGCCACAACAAGCAAACTCCTCAGAATACTCAACAATTGTTTTAGATTCTTGTTTCAAATCTTGGTAACTTGAACGCAGATTTGTGGAGTAATTGACAAAAATGAATTTTTGTTTCAACAGTTTTTTCATCTCGTTCCATGTGTCAACGGGGTCAATTTGTTGGGTTCTTCTCTTTTTTTGCAACTCGGCCCTCCATATCGCAGCATAATTGCGAAATCGAGTTGCCACTAAGGTGACTTTATGACCATCGGTCATTGGTTTATGTGCAAAAATATTTTCCACGCACACTGACCAATCCATGAATTCATTGGGCTTCAATTTTCCATCATATTCAGGAATCACGAGTTTAATACCCAAATCTGGACCTCGTTGATTCCGAATATGTCAATCATCATCTATGTGATTATCCTCATGCCGATTATTTTCCAAATTAGTTAATCGGGTTTCAATCCTTGCACGAGCCTCTTGGATTTGAACCATCATTGCCGATAATTCCGCTATGGTTCCTATCAAATCCTCATCTTGTGCTGATGAAGACTCCACTTCTATATGCTTCTTGGGAGGCATTTTTTTTAAATTCAAATTTTTTTTTTTTTTTTTTTTACTGACCTGATGTGTAGATCTGCTCTCCACGAACCCGTAGGTGAAAATGGATTTGAAATCCGACGCTGGATGGCCCCACAATCGCAAGAAAAAATTCTGGCTGTTGATCTGGTTAATCTGACACTGACTGTTCCAATTGTTTACTGTATTGACTGTGCTAGAGATTTCTGGACTTTGATTAACTGATTTCTGGGCCTTACTGTAAATGGTCCATTGTGACTTAAATCCTGCCCAACTAGCAATAGTTAGCTAAGACACGTGCAATGAATGGCACGTGATTTCCCTTGCTTGGACCTTGTGTGATGGAAGTAAAAGGTTTTGAAATCCCTTCATTCTGTGATGCTGGTTGGCGCTAGTGAAGACTAACTCCAGGGGATGGCGAAGACGATGCCGTTGATAGTTGGCAAGGTGTGTTCGTCTCCGGTGACAGGTACTTCTGTTTCTTCCTTCCTCTGCTCTCTCTCTTTTCTTCTTCTTTTCTCTCTTTTTTTCTTTTTTCTGATTCTCTTCCTCTCTCCGCCCTCTATGTTTTTTTTGGAAGACATTCTGGTGGTGGGTTTTGGAATCGATGAACTGGGAAAAATTTTAGGTTCTGTTGGCGGGTGTGAGAGGTGGCTGGGTTGGGTGGATTTGGTGTGGCTAGGGTTGACAGCGGATGGGGTGCTACAGGAGTGGTGATGACGGTAATGGGATGGGTTTTGGCGAGGGATGGTTTCGGGTTGCGGGAAGATGGTTTGGGTTGGTGGGTTTTCAGAAGTGGAGAGGTGGTGGAAGATATGGGTTGTATGGAATGGAGGATGGACAATGGATATGCTCTGATCGGTGACCGGACACAGATTGGAGTGAAGTGGATTTGCGTTCTGATACCAATTGATGCAGGCCCTAGGGTTAGGGCTTGCGTAGATGCCCAAGCACGTGTCAAAAGACACCTCAAATTATCTCCGCAGAGATTTCTAACACGAGGAAAAACCTCTCTAAGGGAAAATCCCAATTTTATTCAATTTCAAATATGAGATTATCATCTCTACAATGCAATATAAATAGGCAAAGTAAACTTAGGGCCTAAGAAAATCCAATCTAATAATAGAAATTATCCTAATCAAACTAGGAAACCAAATAAATCAGAATGCTAATCCTAATTACAATAAAATTAGGAAGCTACTAAAAAATAAATATCCTTAAAACTATGTTGGGTGGGACCAGTGGTGGAGTGGTAGCCCGCTCTGCATCATCATCAAGAGGAGGGCAGTGCATTTGGATTCGAATAAACCAAATACTGTGATACCATGGAGTTAAATTGTATTGTAGCCTTTCTGCTGCTGCATTAAATTGTATTGTAGCCTAATACTGTGATAGGCAGCTCTCTTTTCACACGGATGGCGAGGGTTTCAATTCCAGGCCTGTCATGTTGGTTAGAGAATTGTGTAGTGTGTATGCATATGCTCGCAAGTATTTACCAGAGCAAAAAAAAAAAAAAAAAAAAAATGCTGCTTGCCTGATAATTTTTTACCTGTATTGGTTTCGCATCATGTTGTGTCCGACATGAATGGTTGGGCATATACAAAATATATTGGTGATTCATTGATGTGAGAATTTGCTGAATAATTATTTCCTTGTGATTACAATGTTCAACACTAGAATTTACATTGCTTTGGCATCAAACATTTTTCCCTTCCCTAGATTTTTGTATCAATTCATGTCTACAGTAGCTTGCTGGAAAATAATCGAGATTTTAAGATGTGGTTTTTGTGCAGTACACTTTGTTCATGAATTGAGGCGTTATTGACAAGTATGCACATGCATTCCATATGCCTCTTGGCCTTTCTCTGCAGGTTCTAAGTTGCATGGCTGGACAAAGAAAAACTCAATTGGAAAGGAAGCAGTAGCTAAAATAATTGATGATACATACAGGTAAACCATTATATTATTTGTATTTCTAGTGATAAATATGTTTAAGGCATATAGGGTAGTTAGATTTGACGAATTTCTTTTTACATAGCTTGCAAGCCGCTTTTCTGTGTTTGAGCGTGATCCTTCTGTTAAATTGCAGATAATGAAATGAATCATGTTAACTCGAGTTGTGAATCGCTACTATATTTGCAGATAATTAGGTTTATGGTGGCAATGGACAGAGTTAGGTTTTTGGAGGATTTTTTATGGGTTCTCTGGCCATCTTGTCGGTGGATGATGTATTTGGGATCTAAGGGTTTTTGGAGTATGTTTGTTGGAGATCGTGATTTATGGGACAGCGTTGGGTTGTGACTGTGCATAATGTTACTTTTAGGAAGAATACTGATGACAAGATCAAACAGGGTATCGGTTCTCCTTGGAGGCTGCATTAAGATTTTTTTTTTTTTTTTTTACCAGAAAGTGTGGAGCTTTGTTTCTCAAAATGTTTTCTTGAGCAAGTCCTGTCATTTTGTTACTCCTGTTTTCCTGAAAAATCTTAACAGTTTTTATGAGTGATGGAAACAAATATATAATTCATCATGCCTATAGAAACAATGGATTCATCGAGCATGATTGTTGATAGAGGAGTGACTAAATCATTGGTGATGATGCTTTCCTTGAATTTCCGAAAGAATCTCTGTTTTCTTTGTATCTATAGTGCTCTTGTCAGAATGAATTTTAAGTAGTTATATTTCTTGTTAGCAATGTTTTTTAAAGGTGGGTGATGGAGCCGTACCTTTCCGAAGTGTTTGATGTAATTGATTTTATGTCGTTTGGGGGATCTGCGAGTGATGTTGCTTGCTTTCCTTGGATTGAATTTCAAGGTTCCTGGGAAGTGGAGTCTAGGTTTTTGGTGCAAATGTTTGTGTTTGTTCAACTTATTAAGCAATAAATTGGTGTAGGTTATATTTCATAGGTGGTCAATGACTCCTAGGGAAAACTAGGCCTGTGGATTTTTGCATGTAATCCTGAGGAGATGACAGGTCCTGTGGATTTTTGCATGTAATCCTGAGGAGATGACAGGTCCTGATTTTGTATGTAATCTGGATCTATTATTATCTAATCTTCTTTATGAATCAAATGATGTAGCAGATTCTTAACCTAGTGAAGATGCAGATGCTCATACGGTGGCCAACCACTTTGTATTTGGTTTTTATTGAAACTACAGTCATGATTCTTTTATTTTGTATTTTGTAAACTTTTGTTTCATGCATATTATTAGTTGCATGGGAAGTGTTATGTTTCTTTCATCATGACCCACTAATGGTTCTTGCGTTTATCTACTACTGATTTTTCCCCTTTGGTAGAAAAATGCAAGTTCATGGGGCGACAGATTTAGCATCAAAGTTTCAGAATGGCTCTGATTCAAGTACTATGAAACCAAAAGAGGAAATAGATGATTCTTATCAGTTGGATATGAAAGTTCGCTGCCCCTGTGGAAGTTCAATGCTAACTGAGTCAATGATAAAGGTGATTTTTTCATCTTGTATTGGTCTTCAATGGATATTTTCCCCCTTTTTCTACCCATTTAAAGTTTCAGCGTATTATTAACTAGAGGAATCTTCAGCTCCAAAATATGCACAGCATCAGAGAAAATGGGGAACCTGGTTTGTTAGGGACTTAGGGTCCACTTTAATTCATGTTAGTCAGTGAGACCAAGTGGGATTTGTGTCCCTTTCTGGATTAAAAGGCAGTTCATGCAGAGGCATTATAATCTGATAATCACGACCATCTGCTGAAGGTTGATAAAGTTTATTTGTTTCATAATTGCCCTTAAACATGTGTTCTTGATTATCAGACTGTATCCATGTGGGGTCAACCGTTAATCTGGAGGGATTTTTCAGTGCCTCCTGGCCCCGCTGTCTGAAATGAAAGAAAGTGGGCAACCAGGTCTACAGCTTCTTGAGTTGTGGGCAGTTCATTGCCTAACATTCCTTTCTCAAATAACTGCCTGTCATGGATTTTGCAACCATCATCATCAAAGCTTTGTCACAACTATGTTGGGTCGGCTACATGAATTATATTTCTCTATTTCGATCTATCCCGAGCCAAATCCTCGGATATGTTGCATTTCTTCAGATAGAGATTTTGCAGCAAAAAGAAAAAATCAATGGGCTATCTAGAGCATTGTGTACTATGGAAGGCACTTGCTCATTTGACATTTGAGTTTTCGCTTCTTATACAACTTGCTTTGGAAGAGAATACCATAATACGTGTGTGTATATATATATATATATATATAGATATATAAAATCCTATACACACCGTGTGCACCCATAGTGGGGTCCAGCCGTTGGTCCATCTGACTGGACCCCACAACCACAACCACAAAAAAAAAAAAAAAAAAAGATCGCATGTCCCATATGTTTGCACTCATCCAAATGGACTGGACCATTGGATCGACTATACACCCATCCGAATGGACTGAGCTTGTGGGCTCCGGATGATAGGTTTAGGATGATTAGATGGGGCTGATTTTTTGTAGAGAGGAGGGCCCCACCCACCCACCCACCCAAAACCCCAGTCCCAGCCCTTGGACTGGATGCTCAGTGTGCACCTGATCAGGACTATACACACACAAATTTAGAAAAGGAAAAGATGTTATGGGGTTTGTTAACTTGCATCTTGTTACATTTCATTGCTTAAACTGCTTTGACATGGATGATTGAGAGAGCAATTGTTGGTTGGACTGGGTTGTAATTGGTGTTTTTGAGTTGGAGCTTGGGTTAGGATGAATTGTCTGTTCAGCTCCATCTTCATCATTATTGAAAATGTTCCCTGGACCATTTTCTATTTCTCGTTTTGTTCTGTCGATCAGTGTCTTGTTGTAATATAATGATGTTATTATTCGCTGTAAAATCAAATTGGATCTTTGCTAAATGCAGTCGTCTTCTTCTTCTTTTAATGGTAAATGCATTCTTATTCCCTGGGATATGGTTTAAGATCTACTTTAATTTCTGTGCTGTTTGTCAGAAATCAAATCTAGCATGTTTTGATGGTTTTCTTTTTCTTTCAGTGTGAGGATTCAAGATGTCATGTTTGGCAGCATATGAATTGTGTTATTATTCCTGAAAGGCCTACGGAAGGTGTTCTACCAAAAGTACCCTCTCAATTTTATTGTGAAATCTGTCGGATCAACCGGGCAGACCCGTATGTTTCGTCTCTCTCTCTTCTCTCTCTCTCTCTCTCTCTCTCTCTCTCTCTCTCTCTCTCTCTCTCTCTCTCTCTGTGGTTATTTCTTCCCATTCTAATAGTATTTTAATGCTTGTAATTTCAGTTCATTACCAATGCACAAAGCTTATACCGTCTTGATTGTTTAAATGCATAATAGTTTTAATTGCCAAATAACTAATTTACTCCTCTCAAACCCTACTCTTGAATTGTATTGTTTTGTAGGTGCCTTAATCTAATGGTACAAGTTCTTTTCGTATTATAATGTGTATTGTACTATTACATATGTTATGCAATAATCGATATTATGTTCCATGATATAAATGATATGTTTACGCTTACTTGTTGTGCCAGTATTATTATTATTATAGTATATTGTATATATTATATATATAGGGAGATGCTCTTGTGAGAGTTACTCTCACGATACTATGAGAGTAAGGGCCCCCACCCTTACTCTCATAGTAAGGTGAGTGTGTGCATGTATGTATCTATACATATATAGACTAACTTTCATGCTTCAAGGAGTTAATCATATGTGCATTTGAGCAGTGAATGCCTACTGACTCATGGGTGGTGGGTTTGATATAATGCATTGGATTCCCCATTATCCAGTGGAACATTGCATCGGATCATGTCAAGCAAAGTGCTTAGTTTGAGGCAGTTTGGTTGGCCAAAGAGGTAGTGTTGTTTGAAGCTTTGGCTTACGGGATCGATATCCTTAATCCCTATGATCACCTGTTCTCATCTTGTTTTCATTGTACTTTTTTGTTTTTTCGAGTTTCAGTCGCTGTCATTTGGCCCCCTGTTCTCATGGGTGTTTTTCATTGTACTCATCGGTGTTATATTGCTCTTATATATTAAGTCGCCATTAGAAAAAAAAAAACATGGCTTCCACTAAAAAAGAAAGAAAATATTGTGTTGTATCATCTCTTTTTAATGGATTCATATTGCATTCTTTCTTTACTTGGTGTATCGACATGATTTGTGCAGGGTGTGGGTTTTTTTTTTTGTTTTGTTTTTGTTTAATGGTAGATCTGTGCATTCTTTGTTTACTTTGGTATATCGACATGATCTGTGCACTTCAACTAACTTTGCATCTCTGGAGTATAGATATGCAGTAAGCTGATTCTCTTTGTGAAAGTACAGGTTTTGGGTGACTTTGGCGCATCCGTTGCCTCCTGTTAAGATGACAGTTTCAAATATTCCAACAGATGGGTGAGTACATTGTCCTCGCTGAACTTACCAAAAGATCTTCTTTCCTCTTCAGTTTGAATTATAAGATAATTAGTTTACCAGTGAATGAAAATAACTGCCAAGCACAGGTGATTTTGTAGCCAGTCAAATTGTTTTATGGGTCGAGTTCTGTATTGTTGAGTTTTTCCACATTATTCTCGTAATCTATGATGCCCAGATACGGATATAGATATGGACACTGATACGGGGATCGGGGATACGACCCCACTTTTGAAAATCTAGGACACAAATACGGGTGCCCTAATTTTTTCTTTAGATCACTTTTGAATCAATGAAATTATCGTTGTTTTTCGTCCATTTCTAGCATTTTTTTTTATGGTGAAGTAAAAATATTATACTAGTATCCGGGTATTATAGCTCATAATACCGAGTTTACTAGCTTATATTTTTATTTAAGTTCTATTTTTCAGCTATAAAATTCTTATGTCTTTCCGATATTAGCTATGCAACTTTCCACTAGCAGTATATAATCGTCATTAACACCACCACCATAAATATTAGCCTTATCCCTTTGGTCTCCATATTCTAAACCTTATTTCCAAAAACTTATACTTGGTCGCTGACTTCTTGATAGAAATATTCTAAGATAAAGTGCTCACAAGCAGTTATTATGATAGGCTGTATCCATCAAGTTAAAATAATGCACTAGAGAAAACGGATATTAAAATCAAGAAAGGAAAAGTCCATTAAGGCAATGAATAAATCTAGTTCCTTTTTTTGTGTAAAAGAATAAATCCAGTTCCTGTGCCAACTTTGATGCTTTTAGCTATATCAACGTTTGGGCAATTATATTTATTAAGGTCTTGGTCCAATCTTTTGAGCCTTGTCCATACCAATAATCAACTAAGTACACATAATTATTACAAAAACATATATGGTATATATATCTTATTATAATATTTGGGGGTAGCATCAATAGATGATAAATTTAAATAGACTTTGTTTCAGATGGTTTTGACATGTCTAGCGTAGGCCGACAATGGTGCTGGTGGGGTAAAAGTTTCCTATGCAAGTTGATAGCCCCTCAAGGAAAAGTAGTAGGCCAAAGAGGACATGGATGGAAGTAGATAAGGATAGAACTGAAGATGTGCAACCTATTTGATGATTTGGTCCGGATAGATTAGAATGTCAAAACAAAATTCATGTACCTAATGCCAACATAGTTGGGACAAGGCTTTGATGATGATGAGATTCTCCATCGTAGCATTTTGATTTGTATGATCTTGAACCATGGAGTTGAACTCAATTAAGTGGCTGAAGTCCATGGCACATGGATTGCTGGATCAAAATTAGTAATTTGTGGTTCATTGTTTGTTTATGTTGGTGATCCCGGCTTTCTGGGGGCAGGGCAAGATGATTCATATTTTTGGAGTGTTGTCATAGATATAAACTTCTTCTTTTATTTCTTCTTTTTTTTGTTAAATTTACGAGTGGAGGCAGGTTTAAAATCTAACTCTTTTGACACCTATTCAGGTGTAAATTTTTCATATGAAATCGGCCTCATTTACACCATCATCTCATTTACGCAATTGATGTGTAAATGAGCACAAACAAATGCATATATGCATAAATGGGTGCACACAAAAGATCGCTAAACATGAATTGTGTAGATTGCTAGATTTCACCCATAGAGAACCGACCCATGATCTGCATTGCTGCCTGTAAGATCACAAATTCTGGGGTGGTATAGTAGTCTGTTTCATTTTTCTAAAAATCAAAATATAGTCACAAATGGTTTGAGGGCCTGATCCATATAAATCATCTCATGATGGTTTTTTTTTTTCTAATCTTTTATAGAAACTGAAATAATAGTATTAAGTTAAAATAAATAAATAAGAAATCGCTATTCCCATTCCATTCGTGGTAGTATCGATACACTGACAAATATGATCATGAGACGATCATATAAACATCATTGACATTTCCATTTACTAGGTAGAATGTATGTGAATAGTTGCATAAATATTTAAGAAATCAACATTACTAGGAAAAGTAAGCCACTTGCATTTGTTGTTCCCTTTAAATTGAAAAAGAAAAAAATATTGTTGCATGTTTAACACGAGCCTCCTAAAGTTACAGAAATGATTTATGAAAAGAAAATAAGAATGTTGGTAAAACACTCCGGTGCATCCCCTTTTTTTTTTTTAATGGCTACTTCCAGCATCTGTCGTTTCTCTTTAATACATTCCCGAGTTCCCAGGAAAAGTAAACCAGTTGCAATTTATTGTTCTCTTTAAATTCAAAAAGAAAAAAAAATCATTATTGTTGTATGCTTAAAACAAGTCTCCTTAAGTTGAAGAAATGATTTCTGAAAAGAATGAGAAAATAAAATAAGAATGTTGGGTTAAACCTGTTCCTATGGTCAAGCACTCTAGTGCATCCCAGTTCCTTGTTTCTCTTTAAGATATCCCCATGTTCCCTTAAATTCTAATCCTAAAAGTTTCCTTAAATCACTGAACAACCTCTTAAAATCTATGATGCCCAGATATGGCATGGATACGCAGGGACACGGCCAGTACAAAGATTTTTCACATGAAGAGTCCAGTATCAGATATGATGGGCCATGGATCAAAAGGTTGAGATAATCTTATGGAGTCAAACTTTTGCACATAGGTAGGTCTCATATAGATGAGTTTATCCAATGGACTTCCATGATCATCATGCATCCCCGTGGGCCCAACTAGGAGGGGCATTGTTTTGTGCTGCCCATTATATTATATTATATATAGGGACATTCATGTGCATCCATAACTCACCATATGGTGAGGGACAAACTTGATGGGGCCCATCTAGGGCCCCACTGAACATGGAATTTGGGGGATGGAAATAGACATCTTGGATTGGCCTATTTATCAAGTTTGGGGTCAACCTCATGCCTCTAACCCATAGTTGTCAATTATGTTCCGTTCCGGCCGGAAATGACTGGAACATTCCGGAATTAGCCTAGGGTGGAACGGAATGGCCCCTTAAAATATTTGGTCCCGATTCCCGTCAATTCCGGTCATTTTGGTCCCATTTCCGAATCAATTCCACTCCATTCCGGCCAAGGTTTCATACTTCCATTCATATATATACCAAAAACTAGAAAATGGTCAATTGTAGAGTGTAGTTTAATTTAAGTGATGTAAAAGTATGCATATTTAGTATTATGTTAGCATTCAGCTATTTTTTCAATTTTAGGTATTCTTTTATATTTGTTTTTTCCATTTTTCAATCGCGTCTTTTCCGGAACGGTATACTGGAATGCCAAACATTCCACTACAGGGTCAAATTGCAATGGTGACCAGAACGGAATTGACTACTAGGCACCCCTTCATTTGTAGCCCACAAATTTAATGATTTTATATTAAAGAAAAAAATCCACCCTCAATCCAACGGTCTGATCCGAATAGGGTTATTCAGGGGGTACCATGTGTGTGTAAGGTTTGGATAGATCATAAAGTCGGCATGCGGTGATGCAGTTGAATATGTCTGCGCTTGTGTTTTTTTGTGTGTAGAGAGAGAGAGAGAGAGAGAGAGAGAGAGAGAGAGAGAGAGTGTTTCTTTGGATTGCAGTAAGAATATATAAAAAGGATTATCTTGTGATAGATCAACTGGATGCTGCATTCAGTGTTTATATTTAAATTTGTTGCAGCTTTTTTTACATTGGCTGTTTTCTTTTCTTTTAACTTTTTTTCGTATGTTAAGTTTTACTTGCATTATCTTTCAGGACAAACCCAGTACAGAATGTGGAAAAAACATTTCAATTGACTAGAGCAGACAGGGACTTGTTACAAAAACAAGAATATGATCTTCAGGTTGGTTTTTATCTTTTTAGTACCTTTATGGTTTCGGTGATGTTCATTGAGTAACTGTGTTCATGTTTTGAGTGGTTTAAGTTTCGTTGTGGTGTTTGTTGCTGAAGCATTCTTTTGTTGTATGAGGATTATTTGTATGGTAGCAGAGTGGTTATTATATCCTGGAAGGTTGTTTATTTTTGGGCTGAAAATGAGAGATGGATAGGTGAGGAAAAGGATCAAGGAATGTTGTGTTGGTAAATAAAATAGACAACATCACAATGTAATCCAGTGCTCAAAGACATTCTGAACACTTGAGTGGAGCTTGAATATTCTTGAGAGTAGCTTCCTATTTCTCAGGTTTCTTGTAAAGCATTCATTTTGATTTTCAAGATCTCTTTCTCAAGGTTTTTGATGGATACCAATGGCACAGTGGACTCATTGGCCAAGCAAGGAGTTTGGGGGAGGATATAGGTGTGGGTGTGTGGATATATATATAGGGAGATACTCCTATGAGAGATATCTCTCACCTTATATGAGAGATATGGGTGAAGGCCTTCACATTTAAGTTGTTGGCATTGGATATGGATGTGAGGGCCTCCACACAAGCTCTCATATAAGGTGAGAGATATCTCTCGTAAGAACATATATATATATATATATATATAAAATTCTGGTAGTGTTAGGAAAAGAAACCTGCTATGCTCTATTCTTCTTGGTTTTGCCTCTAGAGTCTAGACTTGGTTGAAGTTTTGAATTGAAAGAGAGTTTTACAAAAGTAGTTACCTAACCTTGCTTTGGTTGAATTTACAAATTGAATGTCAAATTTTCTTAAGACTTTTTACTACAGTTCTGATTTCATCTTTTGCACAGCAAGCCTTTTGGGTGCGAGCTTTCTAAATAATACTCTCTTAGAATTCCTTGAGTTCCTCTCTATATATAATGGATTATTGTTGTGCAGGCTTGGTGTATTCTTCTCAATGATAAAGTGCCTTTCAGGATGCAATGGCCACAATATGTAGATCTGCAGGTCAATGGTATGGTTGGTTTCTGTTTGACTATGTTAATCTGAAATAGTAATTTATTTCGGGGATGGTTCAGGTTTTGGCTTTCCCCAGCCCTGCTTTTTGCTGCCCTGTTTATGACTGACTAACGTAGTAAGTTACGATTTCAAAACTTCTGTAAGGCAGTTGATAGTTATAGGTCTTGAGTCCTCAGCGTGCAAGAAATGAGTGATTTAACTTTATATTTAAAGTAAAAAAATTTAAAAATAACCCACCATCAAACCCAGCGCAACCAGTACCTATCATGGTGAGGGTTTGGTTACTGGTATCACAAATTACAACCCTAATTACTGGCCAGGTCATGTACAGGAGTGGAACATGTCCGAATCAGGCCAGTTCCAAGTTTGCGCTGACTTGTACAAAACCTGACATTGCCATATTGTTAGTGGTTGGATTGGGCTACTTAAAATTTGAATCAGTCTCAGGTTGAAATATGCGAAGCCAATTTGAATATGGGTTGTGCTTGGGTTGAGGCGTTGGGCAACCTGAGCCAACCCATCCTGAACCCAAATCTAATATAATAGTATTATTCTTTTTTTCCATATTATTAATGCCTATTTAGATTCAAGAAAGAACGTGTCTCAAAAGTTTTTGGGTGGTGTTCCTTTTTATTTTAATTAGTACCATGTTAGATCTGGGTGTGTGCTTGTTTCAAGATTAATTGATCCAGAGTTGAGCGTTTTTGCATTGTTTGCTACTATGAGGCCACAAGATTAGAACCTGACACAGCCAACGATTGCTGAAATCTATTGATCCAATCAACGGCCAGATCTTCATCAGAATCTATAACATGTTTTCACACCATTCAACCATTCCCACGGTGGCACCATTGCACTTATTTTCACTCTCATCACTCCCTATTAATTAAACAACCTCTCTTTCATCCATAGAAGAAACCCTCAAACCATTCACTTTGGGCTAACCACCTTTTTTTAATCATGTCCCTTGGTTTTGATTAGGTTATAATTTTTGTATGTGAAACTTTGTATTTTATTTCATTTTTTTCTTCCTTACATAGGCTTTTGGTATGAAGATTGAAAAAATCCGTTGAGTGGGTCAGGTTCAGTTTAATGGTTGGGTTAAAATCTAGGTTTGGGGTCGCAACCAACATACAGAAGAGGCTAATACCAAGGAGGACATTTTGGCTAATCATGACGTCCTCACTGACTATATATCAAGGTGAAAATAAAGAATGCAATAAGTGCTGATATGCTCTAATATTGTTATGAGAGAGAGAGAGAGAGAGCTGATATGCTCTAATTTTGTTATTGATCTTATTGTTCTCAAATGGGCCCATATAGTGGTTAAAATTTTAAAGTTCGTACTGTTACTCATGTAATTGGTTGATGAATCTTATTATTTGGAACATACTTAACCAAATTAACAAATTTATTTCTTTAACTTTGAAGGAGGTGATATTTTTATCAGCTGAATATGATTACATTGTAGTTACATGTACTTATAGGTATAATCGTTTTGTTTCATGTGTTCATAGGTGTGCCAATCCGAACCACAAATAGGCCAGGCTCTCAGTTACTTGGAACTCATGGCCGTGATGATGGTCCAGCGGTGAGTTTTTTTTTTTTTTTTTTAAATATATCGCAGATTCAGTAGTTGACTTGAGAACATATACATTTTGCTCAGATCTTTAAATTGGTTCGAGTGGGCCAATAATATGGAGTTGCCTCAAATAGCCTATCCATTTAATGCTTTCCTAGAGTGGAAGATTATTACAATTCAATCTTTAGTCAATTGTTGCTAGTATCATTATATTTTCTCACATCTTTTGTGCGTGTGTTTGGAGCGGTGTTGGGCTGGGTGCAGTGACAGGATTTTACATATGCATAATGAATTCACCATAGACTTTACCAGCCACCATTTGAAGTGTTAGCATTCTCCCAGATTAAAAACTCCAGTGGTTTGGCCAGCCATATTTGTGTTCATTTATTAGTCCTTTTGTTAGCTGAACATTGGGTCCAGTAATTATTAAACCACCACCACCACCGCCTCCAAATAATTTTTTACCAATGCGTCTTGTTCCACATGTATGTTATTTTTGGTCTTCACAAAAGAGCCTTTGGCCCAAGTAGTTCCTTCTTTCAGCTGCTGCATCTTTTTGCTTCTTCATTTAAATACTCTCACCTTTAAAATTCAGTTCTGGTGCAAGTCAGGTGGTCACGTATGTACAACATATTGCATTAATGCTCTTGTAGATTGATTTATTTTTTATTTTATGTCTTTATTTGTTTTTTGTAGAAAGATTGTAGAGAAAGAAAACTTTAGGTACCTTGGATCTATGGTGCAACAGGATGGAAAGATTGATACTGATGTAAGTCACAGGATTCAGGCCGGGTGGACCAAATGGAGGAGTGCTTCGGGGGTCTTGTGTGATTGGAAAGTCCCCCTCAAGGTTAAAGGAAAGTATTATAAGGTGGCGGTACGTCCAGCGTTATATGGATCAGAGTGTCGGTTTGTAAAGCATAATCATGTTAAGAAGATGGAAGTTGCGGAGATGAGAATGCTAAGATGGATGTGCGGGATCACGAGAGATAGGATTAGGAATGAGGAGATTAGGGGCAAAGTAGGAATAGCACCGATTAAAGATAAAATGAGAGAAAATCGACTGAGATGGTTTGGCCATGTTAGAAGGCGCCCAACGGAGGCACCTGTTAAAAGGTGTGAAAGCATAGAGATTGCCCGGAGTAGGAGAGGGAGAGGGAGACCCAAGAGAAGTTGGAAAGAAACTATTAAACATGACCTTGACTATATGGATCTAACGGAGGACATGGCCCCAAACAGATTTGATTGGCGTCGTCAAATCCATATAGCCGACCCCACCTAGTAGGAAAAGGCTTGGTTTGGTTTGGTTTGGATTTGTTTTTTGGGTAAGGGGGTTTCGTAGAATGAGTTAAACATATATAGTTTGTATGTTATTCTCACATTTTAACATTTTCAAATTTTATATTTTTTAATTTCTATTTTTTTCTGAAATCGAGAAAATGTGAAATTGAAACTTTCAAAATGTTTCGGTTTGGAGTAGAATCTTACCCTACATTATTGGTCCATTTCTGGAACTTACACCTGCATTCATGAACTTTGACTTGCTTGCTTTCCTCTCCGTTGTACAGTAATTTCACTTATTAACTGAATTGCATGGCAGATCACAACATGCAGCAGGGAGGGAATGAATAAGATCTCATTATCAGCTTGTGATGCACGTATTTTCTGCTTGGGTGTCAGAATTGCAAAGAGGCGAACACTTCAGCAGGTACCGTTTTCTTTGTATGGAATTAGAACATAGAAATAATGCAATTTTCACTTGTTCCTTACCACTAAATGAATTTGTTACAACTTAATACACATCAAGTCACCATCCATATATGCAAACCTGGTTGTGGAGCCCACATGAATTCGTGTTGATCAATGGTCTGCGGTGGAATATATTCTTATCTGGAGTGGGGTGGGCCACCAAGTTTTTAAGGTTTTAAATGCACGTATAAAACAAGATCCCTGTGCAAGATCAAGATATAGGCCACTTTGGTTCACAACTCATCTGACCTTTCTTGGCTCTCAGACTGTTCTAGAATGTTCATTCACCTGTCTGCCAGTCCTAACACAAGAACAAGATCAATTTAATGGTTGTCCTTAGGAAATATCTATCTTTTTTAAATAATAATAATAATAATTGAATATAACAAAAACCTTTATCTTTGTGCCTAGCATGGCCATATAAAAATTGCTTGAAGCTGTGATGATTCCCTATCTACCAACAAGTAGCCTCATATCTAACTGTACAATTTTGCAAAGCGGGTGATTAGATTTGCTAATGCATGGCTTCTCAAAAGGAATAATAATAGTAATGACGACTACGACAAAAAAAAATATTTGCTTACGTATGGCTATGTCCAATCACGTGCAATAACTTTCTGATCTAACTTTGGGCTGCCTTGTCATGATGAAGGTAATTGGTATTGATATGAGCGAAAGGGAAGATAGGCTGATCAGGATATTAAAAATCCTTCTTATAACAACTGGAACCAATGGATATGGTTGCTGCTGTTTATATGAATGCATTGTCTTCTTAGGTTGGATTACAAAAACTGCACGCTGCATGGATGACAAATTATAGGTCAATGAAGTATTTTTCCATCATGTTATAATATGTTATTTTTATTTTTGATCCTATAAGCCAGACTCCAGCTATTTCAATGTTAGATTGGTGTGAAATATTAACAGTTTGCTTATTTAGTAGATCCTCTCTCTTTATCAGTTCATCAGTCGCTGTAAAAAGTGATGGCAGGTTTTAGGAGTTTTGCTCACGGCCTCTCTATATGGTCTCTTATCTCTTATGTTTAACTTAATGCCCAGGTCCTTATCTTGATTCCAAAGGAAACAGATGGCGAGTGCTTTGAAGAGGCTCTTGCTCGTGTTTGCCGTTGCATTTCTGGTGGTGGTGCTCAAGAAAATGCAGATAGTGACAGTGATTTGGAAGTTGTGGCAGATTCAGTTACTGTCAATCTCCGCTGTCCTGTAAGTTTGGTTTTTAGTTTTTTCCTTATGTATTCGCATCAAATTATTTGGCACTACTGCAGTCCGCAACTGCATTGTAATAACTTGCAATTGAAATCAAAGATCGTGCAACAATGAGTTCTAGCTACTTTCGCTTTTTAATAGTTTAGTATTTGGGTATCTTATATTCACTGTAACAATTTGTAACCTAGTATTTCAAGAAATTATTGCATATGATTTAGAACTAGTTATTTGATTATGGTGTCATGGTTGAACCTATTCTGAACACTGCCATACCAGTAGCACATAGGCCACCTTTTCATCTTCATTCTTGTTTAAATAGCTATTTTAAATATGGTCAAAATGGTAGTTGTTGAATCAGGAATGTTATTCAATTGCAAGTGGCAATTCTCATGCCAATAATTTGCATTTAGTTCTTTGCAGATCATCATAAACATTTTCTGTGTTGGCAGATGAGTGGGTCTAGAATGAAGGTTGCCGGGAGGTTCAAACCTTGTGTTCACATGGGTTGTTTTGATCTCAAAACCTTTGTGGAACTTAATCAGCGCTCTAGGAAAGTAAGAACTGCATTTGTTGCATTCCCTCCATATATATGTGTGCATGTATGTATATGTATATGTATATCCACTTTCTTTTTGTTGATATGAATATTCTTACAATTTGGCTGTAGTGGCAATGCCCTGTTTGCATGAAGAATTACTCTTTAGACAACGTCATCATCGATCCCTACTTTAACCGTATTGTGTCTATGGTAGGTGCCTATTCTCAACTTGAACTTTATTTTGTTATTTCCATATCATTATACGTGCTGAGCGTCAACTCTGGAATAATTTGATCAGATGCACAATTGTGGAGAGGACGTAACTGAGATTGATGTGAAGCCTGATGGTTCTTGGCGAGCGAAGAACGAAAATGATAATAGGGATCTTGCTCAGTGGCACTTCCCTGATGGTTCTCTTTGCATCGGTACAGAGGTTGATATAAAACCTGACCAAGAAACATTGAGACAGATTAAACAAGGTGTTTCAGATGGACAGACAAGTTTAAAACTAGGAATCAAGAGAAACCGTAATGGAATCTGGGAAGTCAGCAAACCTGAAGATATGCGAGCTTTATCATCTGGAAATCATGCGACAGAAAATTTTGAAAGCCATTGCCAGAAAGTTGTTCCTATGAGCAGCAGTGCTACTGGAAGCTGGAAAGATGGCGAAGATGCAAGTGTTAATCAGGAAGGTGGTGGACATTTTGATTTCTCCACAAACAATGGGAATGAGCTTGACTCAATATCTCTCAATGTCGATGCAACTTACAGTAATGTTAATAGAATTCCTACAGCACCACTAACGGATGAAGAAATCATTGTCCTCAGTGATTCAGAAGACAATGGCAATGTGAATATTCTCTCCCCTGAAACTGGTTATGATGTCGGCACAGCTGGGGACAATGTTTTTCCCGTTCCCACTCATGGAGTTATGGACTCTTATCCTGAAGATTCAGGACTTGGTGCAGGAGGGAACACAGGACTTGATCTTTTTAATGCCAATGGTGATGACTATGGAATGTGGCACTTACCATCATGTCAGGTATCTGGTTTCCAGCTATTTGGCACAGATACAAATGACCCAGATGTGTTAGTCGATGCAGAGGACAGTTCTATTCCTTGTCCTTCGACAATGAATGGCTTTGGTTTGGCTACAGACACAAATGTCATTGCTGATACGTCACAGGCTCAGAATCTGTCCATTTGTCGGCCAAACGCTGAAATAAATGGAGGCCTAGTTGATAACCCCTTGGCATTTGATGAAGGGGACCCCTCATTGCAGATCTTCCTTCCCACTCGGCCCGTCGGTGCATCTGTCCAGGCAGATATGAGAGATCACACTGATGCATCAAATGGTGGCCGAACTGAGGACTTGTTATCTCTTAGACTTGGTGGGGGGGGTTGCCGTGTTGAATCTCCATCCACAGATGGTTTACATTCAAGAAACCAATTTCCTACCGAGGAGTCGAGGATTAATTCAGTAGCTACTTCCGGTGCGTTCCTGTATGACACTGACAGCTAATGCTTGTTACTTTTTGTAGTGACTCTAGGATATAATTTTCTCTGACTACCTGCCAACTACTTATTCCATACTCCTTTGAGATGAAAGCTCCAGCATGCTTGATCAAAGAGTATATACAGTTTACTGTATTTATTCTTTTCTAAAGTTGATGTGTAGCAGTTGATGGCCCAACTGTTGATGGTTCCTATGCCAAAAATAAATAAAATTATGCCAGCTTGAGAAGACAAACCGTTGAATTAGGAGCTAGCAAATGGACAGATAAGAAAGATGGAATGGTCCACAAATTTCTACTGGCTGGTGGATTCATTCATGGTGGGTGGCTTCATCTCGGTCACTTGGTTCACTGAATTAAAGCTCAGTGAGTCCACACCAAAACAAAATGAAATCCTGAGATCATTGTGCTATTGAAGGCTGAAGTAAATTCCTGAGCCCTTCTCATACAGATTAAATGCCCAAGCGAACTGCATATATTCTCAAGCCTATATTATGATCTCATCAAATACCCATCAGTTGAAGACACCCTTGATCTTGTCAGATGAGTCTAATATTTGATGAATGAGAAAAATATATGTTACTATGATTTAGCTGACCACTTAAGTTCTATGATTCCAATCACATGTTTTTTTCTCAGTTCCTTCGTTTTTTTTCTATCCGTTGCTATGTTTACATTATTTGAATAGCTAAGATGTCAACGACATGCTTGTGATATGCAGCTGCTTTGCTCCTAAGCATGAATGATAATGGGGCTGCCAGGGCAACCTCGACTCGGCCAAGGTCTGATGGTCCTTTCTCACATCCTCGTCAACCACGGTCTGCACAGCAACGGTTTGTGCGGCCACGATTGTATCTTTCTATAGACACAGATTCTGAGTAGGCAATTGGAGTGCAACTGCATAGGGGTATTTCTGGTCTCTCCATCAATTGGAAATGGGAATTGACCAAGCCCCCTACCCACCCAAGCATGCTTGTTGCATATGTGTGCTTAAAATGGGTTTGTGGTGATCACTTGTTTCTTCCTCTGTCAATAATTTCATTTTTGTCTGTATTTGGACATTTGATAGAACAGGCATGTCTTCCCCCCTTGTTGAATGGGAGCTTTCTCATGCAAGCACGGTTACTACAGAAGTTTGCTGTCCTTTTTCAGCATGAGCGTCTGTAGCCTAAACAGATTGCCTACTCTGATGGTGAGCTCAATTCACTTCATTGGTGGCGAAGGGCTTTGTTTGGATGCGTGGAATCATGTGGTTCATGGAATTCCGGCTGGTATGTAAACCTTGTTTGGGACCTTAGAAGGGTATAAAATTAGGATCCAGCCAGAAATTGTATGGAAGTCCCATGGGATCCTAGGCTTCTGTATGGAATCATGCATCCAAAGAAGCCATTGTAGCACCTGGATTTTATCATATTTAAAACCATCCAATACTAACTCCCCTTCTGGTTCAATTACAGCAGGTTATAATATTATATATGCTGGTCTATTTGCTGCCACAGTGAGAGAAGAGAAACAAAAATATGTTTTTTTTTTTGGGGGGGTGGGAGGGTGGGTAGAAAGCCCCACATAGTGAGCCTGTGATCTTCATTTAGAGAGTTCCCTTCCTCTTTTTTTTTGTATAATCATAAAGATCAACTGTATTTGTTCCATCGTGATTGTAAAAAGAGCTATTAAACTGCTTTCATCTGAGTTGAGCACTTAAAGCCGCCCAATCTCAAGTGATCCAATCTCTTGAATATAAAAGCTCATGATTTCGTAATTTATTCTATGGAATTCCTTTTGGTTGTGTTATCCGATTAGAGAGAGAGAGAGATGCACCACCCACGAGTTTGTGATTTATATGCTTCATATGTTTCCCTTTCAATGTTTGTGATTTATGTATGGTAAAATATTATATTTCAAGTGAGGTCCGCATTAAAGAGAGAGAGATATTTAAAATTGGGTGGGAACCAGCCAAGCGAAAATATCGAGGTCAGCTCACCTTGTTTTATATCCTATTCTCATAGATGGATGATCAAGTAGTCCAACCAGTTTAGTTTCAAAGAGTCAGATGGCTACCTATCTATATTGGCCGCATATTTACTTTGTATATCCACAGCTGTGCTTCTCTTTAGTTGCTGCTCTGTGCGGTAAAAGCACATCAATCATGGGATAGGTGGGATCCAGATTGGATTTGTGCAAGATTTCTAGTTTTTTACGTTTCTTTTTTTTTTTTTTTTTTTTTTTATTAAGGGGTGGTAGTTGATTGATCAAAGTGGATGGCGTGGTTAGCTCAAATGAAGGTATTTGTTCATACCTGTATTGGGAACGGGCTTTCATTTATATTGAGTGGGATACCTTCTGCAAAATAAAATGCAACAGTTCAAGAAAGACGAGGAAAATCCACACTGCCTATATTTTAAAGTTATCGTAATATTTTCTCAAAAATGTATATATATATATATGGGAGATGATTCTATGAGAGTATCTCTCACCTTATCATATCCAATGCCAATAATTAAAATGTGAGGGTTCTCACCCAATCTCTCATGATGAAGTGAGAGATGCTCTCATAGTTTATACACATATATATATATATATCTTTTCAAAAGGAATTTCCGAGACTACCTGCCTATAAATCAAATTTACAATCTACCTACTATAACGATTTTTTTTTTTCCTTCTCAATAATGTTTCTCAAATAAATACTTAAATAAATATATAAAAACACCTATGCATGCAACAATGTTTCCACACACCTGCGTAATAATATGAGACCCATTAACAGTCATTTGAAGCATCAAAACAGTAAGTATTTAATGATGGTGTGATCATTTAATGCGCTCTAACACATGTATTCTTTTGATTAGAAAGAGGAATATATGCTACAATTAACAATTCAGCAAAAAGATATATATCAGAAGTTGATTAATTTAAATATAAATTCTTATAGAAACACAACCAGATGCTTGTAAAAAGTCTGTAATCCATGAGACTTCAACGAATAAATCCAAAAAGTTCTCATCCACAGGCTTACTATTGGCAGCGGGATGGATGGCCCCCCTCTTTAATTGCCTTTTGCCATGACGGAGCCCTCTCCAGTGTCTTGAATAATCAATATGAAAGGAGAGGATGGATTATGGAATGGAACCATCTGCTTCTCTTTTTCATATGCTATCCCTTTCTCTCTCTTCTCAAAGAGACCTTTTATAGTCGAGGCTGTTTGTCCCTTGATTTGTGGTGATGGCATCAAGTTGAGTTCGTTCACCCTGCAGCAAATAAGAAAGCCCCATTGATCCAGAAAAACAGAACACCCATTTGATTCTACACTCTCTGCCTGTCAACTCAACAAATCACTGAATCAGACCTGTCAACAAGTCCCAACATAATAAGCCAAACTCAATTCAAATTCCAACACTGGGTAATCAGCATCAGCATCACCATCGTCTTAACTCTTAACCTGTATGTCATCAGTATGCTACACACGACTAAATAACCATGGTGACACATTCCAATGTAGGATTTTTGGGCCTGTTTGGATGAGAAAAATAAAACACAAGAAAACAATATATATGAAACAATACAATTTTCAATATCTAAATTAAAGAAACTTGTTTGTTGGGCAACGCAAGAGAAATAAGAAGAAAACATTCTTTCTTTCATAAATTGAATATTTTTTTCTCCTACAGCTTCCCCTAGAGAAAACTTCCTACAATACAAGAGTCTCTTCAAGGCAGTTCCCAGGGGCGACTGCCCCAGGTCGAATCATAAAATGCCCAATGTTTTTCAGTAAAATGTTGCCCCATACCCCTACTCTAGGTCTCAAACAACAAATCGCCCCAGGTTGGATTGAAAAAGTTTCAATGCTTTTCAGTAATATGTCACCCCCATGCCCCTACTCCAGATCTCAAAAAACCATGTTTCCAATACAAAGTCCCCATCATCCCCTCCTCTCAACGGCAGATACTTCAAATCCTCCTCTAAAACCCTAGTTCTCTGAAGTCCTCTTCTTTTGAAATTCCACAAGCTTGGTATCACCAAGCAACTTCTTGAGAACATCTCCATCGCGGATTTCATGAGGTTTCACAGTTTCATACGAATAATGGAGATCTGCAGACAGTTGTTACTTATATGAAGAAACTTTTGTGCTCTACTCTACAGCCCTTTGTTCAAGTACCAATAAGACTCCTGCTCTCTTGTTCTACCAATTATTATGAGATTTGTGGAGGTTCTCTCTTGTTCTACCAATTATTATGAGATTTGTGGAGGTTCTGTAGCTGACTTGGTATGTGGTCCGCTTCTAGTCACTATTGCAGATCGATTTGGTGTAGACGAAAATCACATCTTGGATAAAATAGTTTCCTGCTCTTGGGAAGAAAAGTATTACAAGAAGAAAATTTTATTTCTGTTTTTCCCTCTTGCTTTGTTTTGCTCGGATTATGCTATGTGCAATGAAAGAAGATGTGTTTTTTCCTTTCCTTTGACCACATGTTTCAATGAATATAAAGTCACAAGGCCTTTAATATTCTTTTTATTGATTTTAGGAAACAAGAGTGTTTTAGCTGTGGTTTCATTTTTCTTCTTTTATACTTAATTTGCCAAAAAATTAAATAAAGTATGTCTTGAAATCATGCAATAAGTGGAGATTATTGGCAGTTGACATTGATTTTGATTTTTTTAATCGACCATTATCTACCCCACCTTAAAGAAAATCCTGGGTCCGCCACTGGCAGTTCCTACAAGACAAGAGGCTGGTCAGGAAAATGATGATGAGAATGGGGAAGGTGGTGGTGATCTGATGAAGCAAACTATGCACAAGTGTTTTGTAAGTGATTAATCTAAAATAACAAACCCTACTCCAATAGAAATCTTCAAATTATTGCCACCATCTTAAAACTCCTTTTTTAAACAAATTAACTGCCAAATAACAAAAATATCACAATATTTTAAGAATCTTAGACAAAGAAACATGCCAAAATGAATTATTAAGATCCTACCTACTCATATCCCCTAAAAAACACAACCTGATGAGCTCCCATCAACCACCCTAGTACCTTACCGCCTAATATTGTTAATGTTATTAAGCATTGGTTCTGCCACTGTAAAAGAATCAGAAATTACTCTGAACGGATGCAGCCTTCTGCGAGATCAATTTTTGCACTTCCTCCTTTCGAAGTCAATGCTCCTTTCAACTCTTAAAACTCTTTCCCAGCTATATTCAAGGCCTTTAGTCTCTCCCATTCTGTTCTTGCACTTCATAGGGTTGTTTCTGCCTACAAAGAAAATGATAACATAAGAAGCCAAGGGCAGAGTCTTTTATGATGGTCCAGTCAACCCACATTCACCTATTTGCCATATATTGACAATGGCCTATCTTTGATTCCAGTACACAGGCCTATCTGTGATTCCACTAACAGCTGCATTCACCATTGGACAAAACCATCCCTAGCTTACAATGTTACATAGCACCCATCATAATCCACACCTCATCTATGACTGAGCATTCCCATCTCACATCCTGAACTGTCAAAAGGTAGTGCGGGCTGAACCCACAATGAGGACCACACCCACATAACATAAATTATCAAGCCTCCCAGAGGGCCTGTTTGGCTCATGAGACAGCAAACAGGCTCATCGGTCAGCATGAAAGGCTACTTAAAACAACTGGCTTCCCACTATGCAGAAACGCCCAAATTGGATAAATAGAAGGCAGCTCAGTACAACTAAAGTGAATTCCAGCCAATTATTTAAGATTCAGCAAGGACAACTGACCCCAAAAAAAGAGGGGTTAAAAAGAAGCCTCATCCCCAACAAGAAAACTTGATACATGACAAATCCTTCATATGCAAGTCGAATGGGAAAAATGTCCTTAAATATGCTATCTCGGAAAACAATGTCCACAAAATCTATTTCAGCACAATTCCTTAAATTTGCTTATTTGTTCCAGCAGACTGATGCCTAGCATGAAGATTGCAGTCATCAAATCTGTAAAATCAAAGTAGGCTAAAGCAAAGAAGCATACTCTAGAAACTCTCTTCATGTATCTGTACACGTCACCATGTATCAGCCTGGGCCCTAGTACATGTTCACAGTAGAGATCAGCACCTGGAAGTAGCCAGAAAATCCATATATGTCATGAACTGACGAAGAATAAGGCTAAGCCAAGAAAACATAACAGGTATATACTCAGCATCTAAATCCAATGTATCTTGTTGAGGTGGGGTTGAAAAAAGTAGTACCATGCAAGTCAAACAAGTCAATCCCTGTTATTTCTAATTTGCAGGAGGGAGGGATACAAATAAATGGCTCTGTGCAAGCATCAACCTCTCTCAAATTGCATGTTATTTCTCTATTCTTATATTCATCAATACAACAAATACAGAGCAGAAAATTACAAAGATCAACTAAAATAAGGACGGAAAGCAAACTACTTCTGTTTGATTAAATTGAGGGTTACATGAAACTATTGTACAAGACGACATGAGGGTTATGCCGTGACCTTTCTTCATACCCACAACCCAAAACCAGCAAATCCACCTACCACACTTTCAGCCACCTACTCTATCCTACCTGCCTACATCTCCACTCCATGACTCATTTTCCCTAATGACATCAGCAGACCTAGCACCAGAATGTGCCTCACTGGCAAAATGCTTCTTTATGGCTGCCACAGGATCTGACACACCAGTGCAACCTCCAACCACTATCCCTCCACCTACGTTGCTCATTCCATGAGCCACAGTTCCTCGTTGGAATCCCAACAATGTTTCCAACCCATTGTGATCTTGCCGTTTCACGTCCATCGAAAATGGTTTCACATTCGCCCCCTCATAGCTCTGATACACCTGATGATTGGCCAATCCACCATGGCCACTAACATCTTTGGTCGGATAACCCAACACATTGCCCAAAACTCGGTCATTCCTTCTTAAGACTGCAGATAGTGGCCGTGGATCTATTTGGCACGTAGGCACTGAATATGTGTTGATTGCTGACAGCATAGCAGAATCAGACAAGAAAGGGAGGCCATTATGCATTCTCTTGTTGCCATCCCAGAGTCCAAAACATGTCCCTGGGTATTCCTGCTGGCCCAAGTAACTACTTGCTTCAAGTTTCAACCCATTAGAATATCCATTCCGGCCGTGCTCTAAGAACTTGAAGCCAAATGACTGACTTGATTTAGGAGACGCGACTTTATCATTCTTTTCTTGTGGGGAATTTACTTTCTGCAAAGGCGAGAGATGACTAAGAATCTGACCAAAAAGTTTGACATCACCAGTCCGGAGTGACTTCTCTTCAGACTCAGATTTACTTCCCTCGGCTTGCTTCTCCAGACCCCTTGAACCAGATCTTAGCAGCTCTTCTGATCGTTCACAGCTCTTTGGCAGAAGTGGAAGCTCAGTCACTGAAACAGGAGATTTAGAACCATCAAACTTCTCCTGCACAGAGGCCTGACTCGGCTGGAAATCTGTGTTTATTTTTGAAATTTTCTGAACAGACTTCTCAATAATCAAATCTGAATGCTTGTTCATCTCTTTCTCATTCATGATTCGCAGTGGATAGCCTCTAAAGACTTGCCAAGGCAGATACTGCTGGCAAATATCTGAACTTTCCAATGTCTGATGGTGCATATTCCCTTGATCCTCAAATATAGGCTTCAGATTATTATCGAAGTTGGTTGAATTTGCCAAATTTACATCCCCACGAGGACAATTCTCCTGTTGCTGCCATGAGATGGTCTGAAACTTCTGCCCAGAAGGAAGCAGTTCCAACGAAGTCTGACACTGATGGTCAGGAAGAGAAGTTGTACTTGGACATGCATCCACTTCTTGGAGGGATGAGTTTCTATTTGCACTTGAATCAGGTAAGTCCTGTGAACTGGTATTGCATCTATTTGCATCTGCACCTCTGTTTGGGACCCTTGTATCATCCAGAAACTGTGGCAGCTCTGATTTGGGTTCAAGTAATCCACTACAACTGCCTGGCTTAATCTCCTGTCTGGGCTCACCACTGAAATATGGTCTGCGTTGATTTTGTTCCTCCTGTTTGGGCTTAACCACAACATATGATGTGGAGTGGGTAAGTTCCGGCTGAACTTCTGTATGAACAGAGTTTACTTGAACATGCAACCCAGTTCCATCAGTTTCATATACTTTCCTATCCGGATCAACAAATGAACCAGCTTCAGCAAGCAGTGGCACAGACATATTACAACTTAGTGCAGTATCAACAGTAGTTCCAGCATTCGTCTGCAAAACCTCAGGGACTGTACCAGACCATCCATCATCTTTCTTTAACTTTCTGTTATCAACACCAATCGCCCAGCCCCTAGTAGTCCCAGTCTGAACAATGGGTTCCAGTTTCTTCTTCATAGCATCTTCTTCTGGATTTGCTCTGCCTACCTCATCCTTGTTCTCTGCATTCCCAGATTCTTCACATCTGTTTGGCAGAGATGGGGGCATATCAATGTCAATCTTGGAATATGATTGCATGATACAGATTGCTGAATCCATCTCCACAACACAAGCATCTTCAGTGTCACTTCTTCCACCACAGGCGTCACTCATTCGTGTTCCTTCAGTCTCAGGCTCTTGATGAATCAGATCTAGACCAAGACACTTTCGTGCCTTACTGAAGAAGATCTTGCATTGATCCCTTGATCTGGTCCTGACAAGTTTGGAGATGCTTGCAAAATCCTTGCCATAAGTTCTTAGAGCCGCAATGAAAGAAGACTTCTCCTCATCTGTCCAGTCAGGAGATTCCAATTCCCCGCAGCTTTCATCTGAGAAAGTGTCTTCATCAATGTTCTGGGAAACTTCAGGTGTGAATGGTTTCTCCATTATCATTGACTTTCCCTTCTGGCCTTTCCACTCCTGGCAACCCTCCCAATGATCAACAGAACTAGTAATACAAGAGCTCATGGCTTCTGAAGATAAACCGCCACATATACTAGCCAATGCGTCAGCAGCTGCTGCTTCAGTCTCATTCCCTGGAACTTCTACACTTGTTATCCTTTCCAACACACCATCATTTTCAATGCAACCTCCGCTGTACATCTTCCCAGTCACTATGTCACCAGCATTTAATGCTACTGCTGATGTTGGACCCAACATATCAAGTGAAGCAGCATTCACATCTCGATTCCACTTCTTACCTGATGTTACCATGTAAGTATTGGTGGGGTAGCACCTAGATTGTTTTCTGAGCTCCAACCTTTTCTTTACTTTCTCAAAGATCTCTGATTTATGGTTCTTGTAGTAGAACTCAATGCAATCTGCTGTCGTCTTGTGGCTGAGGAATGAGGCAATCTTAGCAAAATCCTTCCCAAAAGTGGCTAGCTTCTCCATGAAAACTTCCTTCTCGTCTGGCATCCATGGATTAATCATTGCTCGTTCCTTCTCAACAGCACAGGGATCCACAACTAGCCCATTGTTTGTAATAAATCTTGAATGTCTCTGATCACCCAAAATCAGAGCAGGCATCTTCAGACCATCTCTGTAGCACTTAATCTGGGAATCTGATGATAGCCTGCTACTAGCAAAATCTGTAGTCTCAGTTGTAGGAACCAAGGTTAAATTACCTGTTGCAACAATGCAGGCATGCAAGATGAGACAAATAAATAAATAACCATACAAAACAAAATAGTCATGGTAAAATATAACTACATTATAAAATAGATTAAAAAAAAGGTTTCAAATAATTACAAAATACAACTAAATCTCAACACTAATGCTAGAATAGACAGATAAAAGAAATCCACGGATCAATGACTCAACATCATCATCATCATCTTAGCCTCACCATAAATCTGGTGTCGAGTTAAAGAAGTCCCCCTAAGAAAAAAGCATTGACAAACACAAATGGTATTTGTTGTTCAGAATTATGATCTAATAACAAAATAAGGGGATTAAAATATATATATATAACTACTAAATGCATAGCACATCAAATATAATGGAGCAGGTTAAAATTCATATGGTTATGATCTCTATGTAATTTTCAGATACAAATAAAGAGTATTTTGTAAAGGGGAGAACAAGTAGATAAATACGACCCTCTTTTTTCTCAAAACAGCACAAAGGTCTTCTTACTATGCGCTTCAGTTAAAAATTTGGACAATTCTCTCGATGGTGATTCCCTTTTCTTTTGGCTATCATTAGCAGAGTCTGGTGTTCTCAAATCTCAAAATCATGTTTCATTTCATTTTCTTGTTTCTTTTTCTTGGGTGATCAACAAGAAAATTGTATTACTCAACATGGGAATACAACAAAGTACAAAAATAAGGAATGCACTATAAAAGCAATATACACTATGATGCCCATATATGGATACTGGTATGAGCACCGGGGATACAACTCTGCACTTACGGAAATCGAGGACATAAATACGGATATGCTGTCCTAATTTTTTCTTTAGAATACTTATGAATTAATGAAAATATCATTGCTTACATTCATTTCTAACAGTTTTATGTTGAAAAGTAAGAAAACTAATAGAAGATGAAACAATGGACTTGATAAGTAGGATATGCTAAATTGTACCCCAGAAGTATCGGTGAAATATCGTGTACCAATACAAGTGTTGTACCGATCCAACACGGATAGTTGCACATGTACAAGTATCCAGGTATCATAGCATGTGCTGACATCTTCCAAAATGCAAACAGCCAAACAAGAAGAAAGAAGGCCTATCCACTCCTACGCTAAGGCATCGGTCTACTTGTTAGCTACCATACTCATATATGATGAAACTCCAACTTCAAGCGATGTACACAAATACCTGATATCATTAAGAATGGAACAGAGTTTCCAAGACGGCCCAAAAAATATATTTTTTTTAGGACCCAACAACTAATTGCTGAAAAGGAATCACTTTCCATAGTGGGGACCGAAAGGATTTCTTAAATATCATACTCCCATTTTATTTCATATCAATCAAAATTGTCACACTACAAAATTCATATAGTTGTATAGAACTTTGTATATAGTGCCAAGCTGGAAGGAATGTGGCAACTTTAGGATAGAAATTTGACTTGCATTCGGAATATAATGGCTGCTTGGTTCTGAAACTGAAATGAGATCCAAAATACCTAATTCAACACATAAATGGAAAAGCCACACAGAAAAATTAAAATGATTGTCTCTTGTACTGTTTGCTCCTTTTAATGAAAGTAGTCATTCAAAAAAAAATCAAAATTAAAATGATTGCACCAAAGTAAAGCAAGGCACAAAAGTAGAGGCACAAATAAGATGGAATAGATCATAGTTGTCAATTTCGTTTCATACCCCGCTTCGGTTCAACTCCCAACTGAAACGTTCCAACCATTTCAGCATTTTGGTATTTCATTTAGAAGAATGTTTCAGATTATAATAAAAAATTTAGAAAATATAGAATTTTTTTAAAATTAAAAAATATTAAAAAAGAACAGAGCATAAACACTAGATTAAACACTATATAATCTATTTTACTAAATCAAAAATGTAAAATGCTATATCTACATAAAATGAATGAGTCCCAATCCCTGTAGAAATAATTAATTAAATAAGAAACAAGAAGAGGAGAAGCTGAGTTTTCGTAGTGAGAGGGCCCAATTGAAGAAGTCGAACAAAGAAGCAATGAAAAGAAGGGAACTACTTCTTGCCTAAGGCCCTAACAGAGCTAAAAGCCCTTACTTATGAATGACAAGACCAAAAAACAATGCATACTCAGCCCTGATGCAGGGCATATTGGTCAAAAACATTATAGCAAAAGCAAAGATTTCTTTATCAAAATTTGGCCGAAATTCTTTCCGGCAGAAATCTCCAAATTCCGAACCATCAATTGAATAGTTTGGGCTAGTTCCTTCAAAATGAACCCATTTTATTTTATTTTTTTATTGGGTTTACTGGAGACTTGAGCTCACACACCCTCATTCGCTTGATGATGTCCCTAACCAGTTAGGCTACAACTGACGACGAATGAGCAGAAGTTGACAATTATGGCTAGATGCATTTAGGGGTGGAAGGTCCTTTTGGTACAAGTCGAGCTAAACTGAAACCACCCCAACTCACGCCTGCCCCGCCCCCCGAATGAGCAGAATGACCCATGAAATGTTAGTAATTTGTGGTATCAAACCCACCGTGTTGTGATGGGTATCAATCAAGTCAAATTTGGTACCTTATTTTTAATTGAAAATGTAAAAGCATTAAAGATTAGACTATATATTTTTCTTGCATGTAAGAGGACTGGAAATCAAGATTCATCACTCCAACCTTATTTGGATCTCCTATGGCTACACCAGCTGCACTAAACAGATTATGCATTATAAGCCATTAAGATACACAGATTATAATCCATTTGGAAATAAGTAAAGTAATTAAACAGAGCAGAAAAACGAAACCACCCTAAACCAGACTTGGGTCAAAATCAATAAACCCAACCAGGTCGAAATCACTACAAAGCTCACCCATGATAGGGGCAGATTGGGGTGAGCCATCATTTAACCCGACCCGTTTTCCATCTCTGGATACATTCAACATGATATGATAGTCTTCCACCGACCTAGTTTAGTTGGGAGTACCACGAGATGTAATTGCACAAAGATCCAGAAGAGTTTGATCTAGTGTCAACAGCATGATTCCAAAAAATTTATTACTAAAAGGAATGACAAATGAATATTTTTTTTAAGTTACTAATAACAAACAAAGTTGATACATGAAAGTACTCACTATTTACAATGGAATGGAACCACAATTATACCAACTAGTAAGAACGAACCAAATGCCTGCATGATGCACTTATTTTAGGCCAAGTTCTCTTGAATATTCATGTACAATATTCTATTTTTTATGAGTCTCTTTAGTGTTTACTTTTCATGCTTATGATCATTGGTCTACAATAATAATAACATTCTCTAAATTGCTCTATTATGTACTTAATCTTAGGCCTAGTTCATACATATTCATCTACTATTTTCTGTTTACTACCATACTTTCCCATGTTAATTTTTTTTTTTTTATCTGATATCATGAATGTTGATGCTTGATAGCTGAAAAAAATTAAAAAAGAACTCACCTGGCGAAGTATGTCGAGAGTGAATAGAAGCACGATGTTTTTTATTCCCGCTATGTGAATAGCGACAGCTTAAATCAAACCGTTTCTGTGATTTTGCCCGGTTCTTCTTTAGAGAATTCAAACGCATGTCTTCTATCCATAAGTGGTGTAATGCCTTGAATTTGAGGGTAAGAACCCGTTCTTTAAACTTGTGAAACCGCTTGTGCATTACAAGCTTTTCTTTAATGTTCAAATAGCTTTTCCCACTACATACAGTATTATCTGTTCTGCCAATATCAAATCGTTGTAGATTAGATGGCAATGCTTTATCAAATACTTCCAAGGCTTTTTCGGCTAACTCTTTATTCGAAGAAAAAATTAGTGCCCTCAGAGAACCATATGCATCGTCATTTTGACTCACTAGAGATGACACATGAGAACCAGCACTACTAATTAAGCAAGTCCTATATTCACCATCACATGAAGCTGGTGGTTTTTCGATAGAGACAAAGGGCCCAGGGCACTGACCTACAAGGGCTAAAGAGTTAGATGGCTCAAAATCTGCAGCATGGTCATCCAATTTTATTCCAACAGATGCAGAAATCTCGTATTCAAGGGAAGTAAGCTCAGTGCGTTTAGATGTAACAGTTCCAGGGCTATCAATATCATCCTCTTCAACTTCTACATTTGCTTTGAAGGGATCACTGCAGAGAAGTTGCTCTTTCAAAGGCAATTTTGGAGCAGAATCTGCTTGTTTCTCCAAAGGTTTCAAGATAGCAACAGTTTGTACGGACTCAGGTACAGTTGGACAAGTAGCATTTGTTTCGGACTTTAATTCCAAAGACTTGAGTTCATTTTCAAAGAGATCAACGTCGCACTCGGTCTTCTCCAACAATTTCAAAATATCAGTCTTCAATAAGAACAACTTATTCAATGCTGTAGATTGCACAAAATCAGAATCCCCAGAGCTTGCATCCTGAGACGATAGCAAGCCAGCAAGCAGAAAACTTATATTGCTAATTGGATTAAGCTCTAGATGTTCCATGTTAGCAAAGAGCTCCTCGGGACACTTTTGGAACCCTTGACTGGTTGAATCACTGAAATGACTCATGTCATTATCACTGTTAGTAACCTTGACATTAGACCTCTCCTCTAAACCTGTCAAAAACACAGAATGAATGGAAATGTTAGACATAAACAAGCATTCAGAAAAAAAAAAAAAATTAAGTATAACATGGATTTTTTAAAATGCCGTTAGTATTAACCTAAATTTTGAAAATATATGTAGGTAACCACACTGTTATCTTTTCCAGTGTCTTTGAATTGCTGTTTTAGTGGGTCTGCATGCTTTTCTGTAGAAAAATAATGGAAGAGTGTGTGGGTTCTTGGAAGCTGTTTGTCAAATCTACTGTCTAGGTACCATTCAAAAAAAAAAAAAATTTCTACTCTATAGGCATGTGCACCTCCAGTTTCTTTTGGTGCATGCCTCTGGTTTTTCCCCCCTCCAACCTTTAATTTTCTCTGATCACCAATTGCCTGTGACAAGTCTCCCTCTCCGGCAGCTACGCTGTTCCACCCGAGCCCACTCCACTCTTGGAACAAGAGATACTTCGGCTTCCAGGAATCAACCCTTCACTGACTACTACGCTTCGCCTGCTTGCCATTTCCCTCAACGATCGCCAGCTTGATTATGCTTCATCCAGCAGTTGGCGATAGGTGCTTAACTAAAAATCGGTCGCATCATTTGTGTTTCAGCTGTAATTATTTATTTGTATTAATTTTTGCCAGCCTTGGCCTCGTTTATAACTCTTGCCTTCCCAAAAAAATTATGGACTTCTGTTGCTGAGTTCAACAATCCTAGGAGATGGGGGATGTCAGAATGGTCGCTGTTGCTGACATCAGCAGTAGTAGAGAATGAGTAATATCGGATAGGTTAACACAAGTAGAGTTCATTCGTGTTCCCTCAATGTCTCAAGTTAAGAGTTGTCGATTTTCTCTTTCGCTTTTTTTTTTTAATGATCCTCTCTTCCGCATTCTACATCTAACTACCCTTTTCTCTTTCTAAGAATATCTAACAGCAGTTCCTAAGCATGTGATGTTTTACCTCCCAACTTCTAAATCCCATAGAACATGAATTTGATATATGAAAAAAAGTTTTAAAAATAAAATAAAATAAAATAAAGCCAACCCCACTTTAATGGATAGGAGCATTCATTGATGATGCTGGTGATCTTTTCTTTTCAGGTTCCCAGCATAACCTACTTCATTGATTGGTGAGCTAAAAAGATACCGTGTGGCTAGAAGATGCATTAGGCTGCTGTTTACATGAAATCCCTTCAGCTAAAATGGTCGGAAGGCTCGTATTGCTTAAAATTGAGTGGTGTTGAGCCAGAAGTAGGTTTTAATTGGAATTTGTTCAGTGGCTGGGGTGCATTCATGAAAAGTTTAGAAGTACTCAAATTCAGCTTGTTTTGGCCAAATCCACAGAAACAATTCAATTTGGTTAGTGACAGTGTACCAAACCGAATAAACTGCCACAAAATATCATGTCCGAAACTTGGGCTCGTTCCATCAAAATTTGCATTTTAGTTCCGCATTCATTGAGCCAAAACATGCAAAAATTCTAAATTCCAGGCAAATCCCATGCAAACATTTTCCTTTTTAATTCCAAATTTAATGACAATAATATGCTCTCAATTAGGACAAAAAGTGAATACACTTTTTTGGTCTCTTCTGAATGGGGACGGGAGATTTTAGAACACACCCCCACCCCTCACCAAAAAAAAAAAATGTTCCAGATTTACATACTTTATATCACTGGGATTTAGTTTACTAAAGTGAATGCATGCTTTTTTGCTTTAAATATAGAGCTTGTTTGCTTTTCAAATATATGCGCATTTTTAAATTGTCAATATTCCCCCTCCCCCCCCCCCCCCCCCTAAAAAAATCCAAAATGAAACATGAAATAGCAAAGTAACTGAAATGTTTCAATCTGAAGTCAACATCCAAAACAAAATTCTCCTTCTGTGTCAAAAGCTTGAGCTTGGGAAACCTAGGCACCTGCTGTTTCTATTTAAATGTATCTTTCTGCATGTATTGCTTGCTTCTAGCTCAAGTTCTGCTGATGTGCAAGGGACTTTCCCTTTGTCAACAGAAGCTTGTTGCTGCCAGCATTACTATGATGATGTTACACTGCACCATGAAATCCTATTGACAATAACCATTCCAAAATACTGTTTTGAGTCTTTTGACTCTAGATGGTGCTGAATAGGACTAAATTACCTTTACTGGAAACCCAATTGAGCACCCATTAACCAATGTAAGAATATATAAGAAAATGTAACCAAATTTATAACAAGCAGACGGCCATCAATATTTGAACAACAAAACCGAGTCATAGGCATCCAGTGTCCTCAGAATGTTAGGGACACCAAATGCCCCCACTGTATGGAGCAAAAGTGAGAGGATTCGAGTACTCCATTTGGGGAGAGAAAAGAGGTGGGGGTGGTCACAGGGTATAATTTTATATTAAATGCATCGCATTCATCTCAGCAAAGGGCAGCATTGTATTATAATTTCTAGCTATAGAAGGCAGAGATAAAACGACACATAGCACATATGCATAACTAAGGTTTCTTAAAGGATGCAGAGGAGACTGAGGGGTACTGAAAACTTACCAGAGGATGAACTGCATGCAACAGAACATGGAGTTGCAGGTGACATGCATTCCAAAGCACTCGAAACTTTAGGGCTTTTGTCGAGCGAACTCGATGCACCAGTATTTTGAACATTTTTTGTGTTGCTGGAACAATGGACCAATACACTCCTGCCAGCAGCATCTTCAGGACCTTCAACCTTCTCCTTCTCGTATTTTGCCAGCCCTTGGCCCCATCCAAGCCGCTGTTTCTTCTGCGGGCATGCACCTTCAACGCGTGCAGCTGTCATCGCACCCTCAGCCCCATCCCCAGACAACGACCGAACTGGAGTCTCTTTCCCAGCCAGTAACTCGAACCCAGCATCATTGTTATCCCCTCTACTACTCTTCGCACCCATCGAATGGCCGAAACCAGAGGAGCGAGAGGAAAAACTACCAGACCGCGTCCACTTGAGAGTCTTCCATGTGATTGAACCCAAGGAGTGGTCTTTATCATACATGTCGCCTGTGCCCAAGCCATCCACACTACCTAACTTATCATGCTGATCTTTGGAGTGGGATTCAAGCGAGTTCTCGGTGTCAGAATGAGTATGAGAGGTGTGCGTTACAGGGAGATCATCAACAGACCCCTGATCCCTTGTTGCGACATCGCACTGCCGCAGGTCACCGGATGAATTCGGACCAGGGGAGGCATCACCACCGCAGTTCTCCAGCGGACGAGGATGATGCGAATTCCCTTTCCAATCTTTGCAACCAGTGAAAGCCGCCGCCGCCTTGTTCTCAATCCTGCTACTGCAACTGCTGCTCCTTTCATACGCACGACCGGCGGAAGGCCTTGCGGCGGCGTCGACGTCGCCTTCCGTGGTCCTCTCACTGGACTGAGAGGCCGAGCATCCACGATCGGATTCCTCAGTAAAAACCTGATAACTCCCTTGCTTACAAAGACCTTCAGTAGATTATACCAAAAAAAAAAAAAAACAGCAAAAAAATCACACGCCAAATCGACACGATCAAAAACAAAACATCAAACAACAAAAATCAACTCAGATCTATGCATTCCTACATCAACAGACGCCAAAACATCAAGAAAAATTCAATCGAAGGAGAGAAATCCCGCATAAAGACGAAACCCTAGACTAACCGACACGGAATCGATGAATCGACGAGAGATTGAGAAATCGAACCTGGAGACCGTCGAGGCTCGTCGGCGGCGACTCGTCGCCATCTGGCGGCTGAAGGAGCTAGGGTTTCCGACCTCTCGTACTTCTTCTCATTGAATAAATCCTTCCGATCCAATAAAAAGTGTTCTGGAGGCATGAAATAGCATGGGCAGAGGGAGAGAATCGTAGAAGATGATGAAACCCTAGAAAGTCGATGGAGGAAGCAACGAGAGAGATCTGCAAAAACCCTATAGAGGCGACGGAGAAGATTGAGAGAGGGGAAGGTGGTGGAAGAAAAGCAAAGGAAGAGAGGGTCGTAGCGAAATCTTCTGACCTAATAAAAGAGAAACATGTCTTGTTGTGCCCTAGAGAAGTGGACGAAAAACTGCCGTTGATCTGGGAAAGACGAGATGAAGCAAAGAGATCTGGACCGTCCGTGTTGTTCTTTACTTGTGATGCTCGTCTCTTTCCCGCGCTTTATTTCTGTGGAGTTGTCTTGTAGTGAGGGCCGGATGAGAAAATGGTTGCGTGAGATGAGATATTGGGAGAGAAATTTATTAATAAAGGGGCGGATTTCAAAGGACTCTGAATCGGATTTGAACCCCAAGTGGCGCCCGCTGAATCACTGTGTGTATTGTGTCCGTCTTTTGGACCGGTGTAGTGTGAGTCTTTCACAAAGTAGAGATCTTTTTGTGCAATTTGCTGGTGACGGCACACGTCACGCCAATCATGGGTATGGCCAAAAATAAAAGTAGTGGGCCCACTCTTGTGTGGAATTTGGCAAAGAAGACTCTTGTGATGATTGGATCACTTCATCATTTGCTTGTTTTGTTTAAAGCAAATTGGATAGTAGCCATTTTCTTCCAAGCACTTTAGAAATTACATGCGTTAAGTCGCTGTAAAAACGCGGATTGATTGAATTCCACTTTCCTCTCCTGTAGTAAGGAAAAGTCGTATAAAAAATTTGATTTTCCACGGCATAATTGATTTCAAAATCTCCTATTGAGTTATATTTTTATTTGTTTATTGGATTATTTTTGTTGAATAAACTTGAAGAATTCCTATCGGGTAAAAAAATTATAATAGTCTAAATCATCATGTTTTCACCGTATTCTTTAAAATTTGTCTTCTTCAATTGGAGCTCATTTGTTTGCATGGGGTACTTATCGAGTGAATTCTATTAAATGGTTATTGAAGAGTTTATGAATGGAGGATATAAGGTGAGGAGGTAAAAGGGAACTCTTTTAACTGGGATTTGAAGTGTTATGTGATGGTTGTGCATTCATTTTCCGTCTCGAGTTTAATCATTATCCATTAAATTTGAAGTTGTTTTTAATTGTTATTTTGAAAAGAGTTTTAGTCACTTGCTTTGTTTAGCATTAGAGATTAAAAAATCTAATGCTGCCTTTGTAAAAACTTACTAGCGCAAGCACGGTATCTCCCTACACTGCAAAATAAATAATCACATATAAAAAAATATCCTCTTTCAATAAACAAGTTGGATAAAATTGAAATTTAGAAATTGAAGCAAAAAGGGTATAATTACTATGAACAAGTAAAACATGAGTGGTTTTATAGAAAAATGAATGGATAGTTGCATGAGTAGTTACATAACCATCCCTCAAAATTATAACCGACCAAAAAGGGTATAGTTATATAGGAACAATTAAAACATGAGTGGTTTAATGAAAAAAATTAATGGGTAGTTGCATAACCGCCGGTCAAAATTATAACCGACGGTCAAAATCAAAACCAAGACCTTCTAACTTAATATATTATAATATGCAAGACTTGTGTGGGTGAATAAGCTTCATAACTTTTAGAAAGTCGCTTACATGAAACAACATATGCCCCTAAGATCTATGAACTGAAATTTGAATAAATTAAGGGGACAAATATGTCGTTTTGATGTGCACTTGCTCTGCAGCTCCAATGATCAGATGGTAAGCTTACGAAATTTCACAATCATCAGGGGTTTAATCATTTACATATAATACTAGCAAGAAAGGCCCGGGCTAAGCCCGGAAAAAAGAAAAGAAAATCTAAACTTGGGGTTTTGTTTATAATATATTACAAAGAAAAATAATATATATTAATTCTTTTTTTGGTATTATCTATACTCATAAGATATATTATGATCAATTATAATTTAAAGTGACAATTGAACCGTGAGAAATAACCTAACTTTTAATACAACTTTTGAGATGTTGGCAAGAACTTCCATTACTTACAATTCAACAAACTTACTAATGTATCAACCATATTGCATTACTGATAAAAAGAGTCCAACAATGAGAAAAAATAAAACACTAAATATAATAAAATCTAAAAAAGATCAAGCTAAAAAGAAAAATGTGTCTATAATTATAAAAGACAAAGGGTAATATAGTAAGTTTAAAAATCACATTTTAGAAAGAATTATAGTTTAAGAATTAAAAAATCCTTTATTCATGAATAAAAAATCTTCACTAAAAATAATAATTGTTGATTATTTCCTTTTTTAACTATTTTTATCAAAGACATTTGATTTAATAGGAATGATAATCAAAGAAGAATTTGTTAGAAATCTCAAATGATATGAATTGTCCAATGTTAGACCCTGTTGATTTATACATGCATCATTCTTCTTGAATTCAGCTTTTGGTTAAATAGACTTTAAAAATAGAAAACTTTTATTTTTCACTAAAATTTATAATTTCTTTTCTTATTTTTAACTTTCTAAAGAAAAGAAATTTGTTCGAAATATCAAATGATAAGAATTATTCCATGTAGGTTATGCCAATTAAGACATGCATTATTCTTCTTAAATTCAATTTTATGTTAAATATACTTTAAAAATATAAAACGTTCACATTTCACTAAAAATTAGATTTCTAGAGTATTTTTTCTTCTTTTTAACTTTCTTTATCAAAGAGATTTTTTTTCATAAGGAATGGTTATAAAAAGAATTATTATAAATCTCAGATGATAAGAATGTCCCAATCTAAGTCCCTACCAAATGATAATAATTGTCATATGTAGGCCCCTGCCCATTGATTAAAGAGAGATATTGTGGGATATGTTAAGGAGAGTTGTGATAAGTAAGAGGAGAAACTTACCTTCTCATTTAATTTCATTTAAAAAGATTCATCAAACCATGTAACTCAAAGGTCAAGGCAGTTTTGAGGCTAATTTCAGTTGAAATCAATGTGGTCAACATTGGATGAAATGGTCAATATCAATTGAGCCCGATTTCAATAAATCAATCTCATTCCTATATAGTGATAAATTAAATTTTGTGAAAAAAAAAGAAATATTATGTGCATTACAAACTCAAAAAAGAAAACTTATTGCTATAAACCTTGAAACACAATTCAATGAAATATATGTATTACATTGCCACTCTATTCCCAAACGACTAATATGAAAATACCCATCAAACCCCTAACTCAAAAAACCAAAGCTACAACAAATCTATCAAACTACTTTACCCAAAAAAAAAAGGGTCAAAATGATGGAAAAGCTTAAAACTAATGTAGCAAACGTATAAATCCAGTCTATGAAATGACAAGCAAAAAGGTAAAACAACCCCCAAAAAAGTTAAGAGAAAAAATACACGCAACAACTCAAAATCGATCAAATCCAATACATACATACCTTAGCAAAATAGCATTCACCAAGTCTTATATTTAATGATAGCCTCTCAAATGACTAATATGCAAGTACTGTTAATACCTCTAACTGATAATGTGAGGTGAGGGTCATCCCCAACGGCTACATTAGACATATGTGGAGAAGTGAGCTTTTAACAATACTTATTGAGATAGACATTGATGATTTTCTCAATGGAGTGGAATCTATATGTTATTGGGGAGTCACCAATGCTAAGTAGATATGTTGGTTTTACCTAAGTATTAGATAAAACACCACACTTTATAGAGAAAAAAGAAGAAAAGAAAAAAAAACAAAGTTGTGTATGTTAGTAGGGCCAAGTTAGATGTAATAACGCCCTTAATATGCATAATTACAATCACTTTTAAGCACTACTTTTGAGAATACCAAATGGATTGCAAAGGAAACAGTCAACAAACTCCTGCTTGGTCATCTATTTTATTTTCCATAAAACCTCCAGATGAAGGGTTAGAATTGTCCATTTAGTCGGACCTATGTTTCTAGCCCATCCATGGTAATCACCACCAGATGACCAATTCAGATCATTGTTTACATGCACCATGAGTATCGATTAGAATCTCCCGCACTTTATAATGCATCTCCAAACATATACACACAAATACAAGCCACAATTTAGAAACCCCTTCTTCCATTTTTCTTTCCAGATTACAAGTTACAACCCACTTCAATCATGGAAATTCAAGTGAAAAAATAAAATAAAATTGAAAATTGACATGAAACCCACATTGAATTGAGATGAATTATGCGCGGGCTGAGATTAAAAACGGTTGTCTTGACTAAATGAGGTGTAAAGACTCAGAGAGCGAGACGACTAACTCACCACTAAAACTTCTTCTTTACCCTTTTGGCAGGAAGTAGGAGTCTTACAATTCCAACCTCCAAATATTGCTTTCTTCTTCTATCATCACTTACTATTTCTTTATGCTTTCATGGTCTTCTTATTGTGGGTGTATATGACCGTAGGTATTTATTTGTATTTCTTTTCTCTCATCCTATTAGTACGAGGGAGGATGAACTTGCAATCAAGTTTGGCCTTCAAAACCAAGACCTAGAGACTCTCTCAATGTGAATGAGGGAAGAAAGGGATGCGAAGAGAATGCAGTGCACCAAACTATAGAAGAAACATCAATAACCGTAACATGTTTAAAGAAATACGGGGAGTTATTGGAGAAGCGAAGAGGAGTTACATGAAAAGCAGAGAGGAGTTACAAATTGTCAAAACAAATTCCATGTGCTTAATGTGGAAGCTGAAAAGAACCCGATGTTAATATATTTACTCAAACATTTTGTAAGGAGTTAAAATGGAGGGTCAAAATCAAATTGAACTCAATTGGCTGATTTCTTCAATTAGAAACAGTCCCTTTCATGTAGAATAATAGTGAATTCTAAATAGAGGGTTTGAAATTTCCATCAAGCAGTCTCCCTGTCAATGAGAAGTGATTGGCTAGACATCACCTAGTGAACCAAATCATACGAAGGTGTCGCATGCTCCTACATCTTAACTCGACACTTGCCTCTTTCATATTTCTTCATAGAATACAGGGGAATTTGTGGGTTGGATGTTTAGCATAAGTTGACTCCATTGTACATTCTTAATTGTTCGATCAAATGCTTAAATATATATTGTAGTGGTGGTACTAATGACGTCGATAGTTGTGGCAGTGAAAAACTAAAATTGCTGCCATTAACTAGATTGCAAGCAATGTCCCCTAAAGTTTTTCTTTAAAAAATCAAATAATCTATTTTATTTCATGGAGCTTGTGAGTTATTAGCACATCATTTGACCCATGGTCAAGTCAAATAGGGGCTTATTTTACTCACAATGAAAAAAAATTCTCTCTTCCTTTTCATCTCCATTACTATGTTAGTGGATGTAACCCTTGTGCCCATTGGATTCGGTTGATCGTTCTAGCAAGTCCAAATTGTAAATCCATCTCGGACTAAACTCTAAGACCAGTATGAATCGTCATTTGTATGATTTAGCAACAACGATTGTGTGAAATTTAGAAATATATTGGACGGTCAAAATTGTCATGTCAAACGCCTATTTTGAAATTTCACTACTAAATATAACTCTCAATAATTTCCCAACTAAAAATATATGCGGTGGGTTGACTAGTGAAATTCCTGCAAGTGTTTGAAATGACATTTTTTACCTTTCAAATACAAACTCATGGATATTAAACTTGTATCTTTACCGGAATCTATGACAATAATTTGGGAGGTTGCGGCTTTTTTAGATATTATGTGACATCCTGTCCCTGACATTTGAAATACTGTATTTCATTAGAGTTTCAAATTCCAACCACCCGAAATACCTTTTGGAATTATTAGAATTATACTCTCTATACCAATTGTTGAGATTTCAAATCCTCTATAAAAAATAGGAATTTGAAATTCCACTAAGGATACAACTTTTAGAGAATTTGAAATTCTCCCGTACATGAATTATTTGAATATTGATAAAGAAACGGCCCTTTGCATGTATGGATTTGAAAATTTGGCAAGGAACATGAGTTGGAGAACACCATGAATTCTCCCAAATTAGAAACTACAAAATCCCACAAAATCCCCCCACTAAGAGGAGACTTGACAAGACAACAAGTCATTGCCTTGTGCCCACACCCACTTAGGGCACGTTTGTGTACACACCCTTTCCGCGGAAAGAGGAAATTGTCACGTCAGCAAATTCCATAGAAATGAAAATCTCGAAAAAGGATTTTCATAGAATTTAAAAATTCATGTTTGGTGTAAAAAGAGTTTCCTCATTGAATTGGTTCAGATGTTGTTTGGTGCGACTGTGGATTCCTTATAGAAAATCAAAATTTCTTATTTGGTGATATAATTTTTTGAAGAAAAATAATATAACATGTATATTATTTATTTAACATTAAATAATAATTTATATAAAGAAATAAAAAATGAAAAAGTTATAGGTTTTTGGGTTGAAATAGACAAGAGTGAGGAAAAGAGGGAGAAGTTTTCCGAGGAAAACCATTTCCCATACCCCCCCCATGGGAAACCCATTTCCACAATTATCAAGGAAAATACTGACGAGGCAGGAAAGCATTTCCTCGGAATTGTTCTGCACCAAACGCTGGAAAAATGGGTTTTCCGAGGAAAATCATCAACTTTTATGCGGAAAAGTGTTACACAAACATGCCCTTACTGATATTGGAAAGACTTTTCCATAGTTGTGCATAAAAAAATAAAACTAAAAAGGTGCTTTTCCCCATCAGAAACTACCCACGCCAAATGATGAAAATTCAAGTTCATAAAAAGGAGAGCATTTTTTCATTCCTTTATTGTTTTTTTTCCCCCCGGCCTTGATTGCTTCAGCTTTTGCTTCTCCTCTTCTCATTGAAAGTATGTGAAATAGGGCAATTTATATATTCGCTGATTAGTGAGTTCTCTTATCATAATTGGTGGATAATTAATCATTATTCACGTGTGCATATTTTTTTCTTAATAAAATTTAATGTTAATTAAAAAACTTATTGTAAACTCAAGGGCTTGTTTGAGCAACATTGTGGAAGATGAAGCATAGCATGAACTTCGTGGGGGATGGCCGTGGACTTTGTACTTTCCTCTTTTTATAAGGAAAAGTACTAAAAGTTTTTTGTTTTATGCAAAGAGTTGCATTGCACCAAAGAGGAAGAAAAAAAATATAGGGCAAGAAAAAAAAACCTCACAATCCACTGCTTCTCACGTACTTTCCTCCACACAAATGTGCTAGAAAGCACAAATAACAGAAAATATATTTTCTAAAATCAAGTTGAAACTATATATGATAGGCATCAATGTCAATTTGATGCATACTATAACAACTCAATTAAACTCAAGAAAATGGAAACACATGAAAGTTAGACTACACCAAACAACAAAGTAATGGGTTACATAAAAAATGAACAAATTTCATATCTCTCTCAAGTGAGTGCTCTATTTTGACAACAACCGATGAGTCATGTGAAATTTGCAAATATGGGGATTCACTATTTCGGTATATTTGATTATTTATCGATAGTCGAGGGTCTCGCATCGATAATGATGCATATAATTGAAAATGGTTGGTATCACTGCATGGATCATCAAAACTGAGGAATTTAAAATCACACAGAAGAAGGTTGGGCTTGAAATAAAAAAAAAATGATAATTTTCATGGGCCCAAATTCTCAAGGATTTACCATTCTTGTGTATAAATTTTCCAAATCATCATGAAAAAAAGGTGAAGAATCTGGGAGGATGTGGTTGCTAAACACAACCTTAGGGCGCATTTGGTAATTAGTGAGGAATCTGCAATAATTTTATAGATTCCTCACCCCTTGGAACAATGATTCATAATTAAGGCTTTTATATAACTGATGACTTCACACTGCCATCAATGTGTATCGATAATTATAATTGGGAAAAAAAATTTGTATAGATATGTAAATCTGCAAAAAAAAAAAAAAAAAATCGCTTTTTTTTTATTTGAGGGTGGGGAAATAAATTGATTTTATACAAAATCCTCATGAATTAAGAATCATCAAAATGAGTTTTTCTTGTAACTTTGCAAAAAAAAAAATGATAAAAAATGCCAAAAGTTTTGATTGCCAAATGTAATTTTAAAATACATTTGTGCGGTTAAACCCCCGTTGGGACGCGTAAGTCACCGTTCCTAATTTTGATATCATTAAAATAAATTTTTAAATCTCAACCCACTAGCATAAGAAAGTTGGAAGAAAATATATATATATTTTTTAAGAAACAACTTGTTTGCACATTTGTTTTTTGTTTATCTCTTGCCATTTAAAAAAACCCATTTGGGGAGGACCCGATATCAATTATCCTTAGTTAATCGTTCATATCAAAGTCTCGAGGCATTAACAGAGGTAACATAAATACTTTTCAAGTGAGGCATTAGAAGAGGCAACATAGATACTTTTTAATACTCCCGTGGGTGGAGCCTACTCTCTAACAAGATCTTATCGCTCATCCCAAAGGTAGCCCCTGTGTTTATAATATCAAAGAAGGTGGTTTGACTTTGTAGAATATAAAGGTGGGTCCATGGTCATAATCACAATGGTGGGCCCATATCGTAAATCATATAAAGGTGATACCATATTATAAATCCTCTGAATGCAGGCACTTTGTTCTAATTTATAAAAGTAGACAACGCTTTGTAATTTCCAAAGGTGGATCCCATGTCCACAATCATAGAAAATATGACTCCAGTTTGTAATAATTTATAAAAGCGAGTCACATGGCCACAATTACAAAAGGTGGACATACGCTGTAAATCTTTTGAATGTGAGCATCATATTTTAAATTTTAAAGGTGGGTCGCATGTTTACGGTCACCTTTTAAAAATAGAGCACGGCCCAAAATGACAATCCCTACGAAGATAGGAATTGCATTATAGATCTTATGAATGTGGGCCTAGTATTATATTTTTAAAAGGTGGGTATCACATAATAATTTCTAAAGATAGGTCATGTGTTAAAAAAAAAATTTAAATAAAAAAATGGCCGGACTTTGTAATTTATAAAGGCGGGTCACACAATCGCAGTCATAAAATACGGGCACACATGGTAAATCCTATGAATACATGCAATATGTTTTAATTTATAAAGGTGGGTACCGCTTGTAAATTCCAAAGGTGGGTACCATGCATGACAAATAAAGCATCGCAAATAATAAAAATATGGGTTCCATATTGTAAATACCATAATTATATTGTTTTTGTTGTTTATATTGTTATAAAAGAAGAGTGTTGTCGAATATATTATCAACAAAATAATTAAGCACAATATTATCAGACAAATTCGCACAACACGATCTTAACACAACTCGATTTGAGCACAAATTAAAAAACAATACAAAAAATTTGTCCCTCACATCAAAATCAAAGTCTCTTGCTAACTTGCATAAGATGCAAAAAAAAGAGACCAAAAATCTGAAAAAGCCAAAATAATCTAAAATCCCTAAAATCTCTCTTTGAGTTAAAATTGGGCCAAAATTAAAACCTAAATTGAACTTCAGTGTTGCAAACTGAAACTCAATTTCAAAATTAAATTCTATTAATTCCAAACATAATGATATAATATAATATAATATAATGGGGGCGATCTAGAATGAACATCACATTCAGATCCAGTGGGGTCACCGTGGGCCCCTCGGATAAGCAAAGATGCATTTCCGTGGAAGAGGGCGGGGTTTCCAAATTTTTCACAGAAAATTACAGATTGCAAGGGCGGTGGCGCAAAACAGGAGGGAACTCGAAGAAAGAAAGGGTTTTTCTTCTTCTTCTGAGTTGGACCCGACTCGCTCTCGGCGTCGTTTGTTTTTTGAAGCAACAACAACGACAAACTGCTGCACCTTTTTAGCCTAAAACCCTCTCCAGTTTCCAGAGCTTTCTCAGCAGCAGCTAAAACCTAAAACCCTCTTTTCAAGTAGATCAACCGACCCCATCGCTGGATCATCGATCAAGTGTGTGTTTGCTGCAATCTCATCTCATCTCTCATATCTTTTGCACAATCAGAGTTACATCTTTTTGGGATATTGCAAAGTAGAAGTATGTACAAAGCTCCTAAAGAAATGGCAGATGAGGGTCTGATTTCTCACAGAAGAGATCCCATCAAGTCCTCAGGCATGTATTGTTTGATACACAATACTCCCTCCCTCATTATCTCTCTCTATTCGCTTTTTACTCTCTGCTTTACTGTTGTTGTTGTTGTTGTTGTTATGTTTACTATTGCATGTTTTGCTAGAAACACAGCATCGTGATATCGCTTTTAGAAATGTTTGCCTTCAATAAATTAGACAGGGGTTTCACCTTTTTATATTACATTGAAGAAAAGAGCGTGGGGTCGCGGTAACAAATTACCTTGAATTAAGAATTGTAGGAATTATGCGGTTCTGGACTTATGTGATTTCTGGACTTTCTGAAGTTTTCAAAATATATATATTTTTTTGGAATTTGGAAGCGAAGTGAGTTTTTTGTCAAATAGTAACAAGTCTTAATTAGGAAATGGAGCTGTGGAGAAGCTTGAATTAAAAGCTTTTGGGCATTGGATTTTCCCTACATAAATATGTAATTCCGTGGCAATAGTGCAACCTCTGCCCTAAATGCTATTGTAAGCGCTCATTTTTAGTTTTATCATTGTCTAGTTTTACCACACATCCACCTCAACATTCTCATATCTGCATCATTTTGTGCATATGTGATTTTTTGATTGGCCAACATTCTGTTCCATAGGTCATAACTGGTCTAATTGTTGTCCTGTAAAATTTTTCCTTCAATCTTGTTGGCATTCGTCCGTCACAAAGTACTCCAGAAGTAAGTTTCCACTTCAAGCTTTTATCACATGTTCGACATTTTCATTAATCTCCCCATCCTTACTAATTATAGAACTAAGGTAACAGAAAGAATTACTTTGTGGTTATTGGTATCTTATAGTCTTCAATTCTCATAGTAGTTTCAACTCTTTCTATACGTCTATTGAAGCTACAGTCCGTATTTTCCACCTTTGTACGACTTATTCAGCCATCTCCCGAGTAATATACCCTTTGGTGGAAACTGATTATTCAGCTGTCTCCCCAATAAATAAAATCTTAGTAAAATTTCTTCTTTAGAATATGTTTGTGCGGCCGTCGCAAAAGAGAAAATCTTGTTTCCTCTTATGTGGAAAGCCAACGTAGGAGGTAGAAAACAAAGATCCCTAGAAGTGCAGAAAATCAGACACAAAAGGCATTTTCTGCAATGATAATCGGGCACACCTAACACTCATGCGACCCAAAGTGCGGAAAATCCGATACAACCTTAATTCCACTTCATGAATAGATCCACTCCACTCTATTCCATGAAAAATCAAGGCCTCAACTTGAATGAGGTAGAGATACATTTCACCATGGAAAATATTACGCGCCAAATTATATAAATAAAAATATAGGAAATGAAGTTTTCAGTTTCATTTTCCACTGACTATGAAATCCCTGAGAAAATAAAATGCAGAGGAACACTGTAAATAAGAAACAAGCTCTCTCTCTCATATATATATATGAGAGAGAGAGAGAGAGGAAAACTTCTCTCTTCACTTATTTTCTTCCACTGCTATAGTATGGTCTGAGGTTCATTGATGAAGAATCGCATCAATCATCTCTACCACACATTAAGATAATCAATATGACTCATCCATTGATACTATTTTCTTAATCATGCACATCAGGCATGGTATTATGCAGTAAAATATTGATGGTGACAACCTATTAAAAGTTTTGATGGTGACAACATTCCAAAACTCCAAATGGCTCTCCTCATCTTGAATATGGGCCGTGTAGCTATGTTTCTTTATTTCCTTCAATAGCTTGTATGTAGTAAAATATTACAAATGAACCCCGGCGGGTAGCTTAGTTGGCCTACGACTATGGTTTGCTTCCGGAGGTTGAGGGTTAAAAACCACGCTACCACACTAGGGCCACAGGGGATTTAACAACGCTACCACACTAGGGCCATAGGGGATTTACCCGGCCCCCTTGGGTCGTAGGGACTAGTCCAGCCCAAAGGGATGTATATATATTAATATTACAAATGAAGTTTAGATCAATTTCCAGAAAACTATAAATCAAATCATATTTCCATAATAGAAATGAATATTCGAGATGTGATGCAAGAAATGGAAGGAGAAAGATAGTGTTAGAAAAAGTAAAAAAGCAACCACCTTTATCTACTAAAAGACAAAAAAACTCCACTTTTCTATACAAAAAGTAAAAAAGATTCCATACCAAACAACTAAAAACAAAATACCATCATAATCCACGTATATTTTATTCCCTCCTTTACTTCACTTCATTTCACTTGATTTTAAAGGTAAAATTACCAAACGGGCCAAAAGACTTCATTGCTTTGTCTCATGAGCATTCCAAATTCTGGATTTAAGAGAAGTCCAAAGGTTAAAAAGGCCAAACACCTTAGCAAATTCCTGTTGCCTTTTGTAATCATCCTGTTGAATATGGGTTTCGGCTAACATCTTTTGAAGGGAACTTGGAATCTTGACATTACAAATTTTTGTTAAAATTTTTTGCAGTCAAATATGTCCTATACAGGATCAAACCAAAAACTAGCTACTCATAATATTCATTAGTTCCTGTCCCATCCTTTTCTGCATTCATAATTCAGCTTGTCCCAAAATTTTCTGGAATCACATGGCAAGCCTCCTATTTTTTTGCCACTTGAACTTTGAAGTGAGCATTGATTTGGTCCTTGTACAGATTTTCTTGAGATGCGGTATTTGAAGCATTGCACCAATGGCAACAGAACAAAATTTTTCATAACAAAAACAATTTTTGGTGTGTTTTTTTGATTGGCCGTTTCCTTGCAAACTCCCCTGTGCGATTTGCATGGCATGTAGTATTCTAAAAGTGGCTTTAGAAGCAGCTAAGCAGCTAACATTCTATATGGGTCTTTCAGTTGGCAACATCGCATCAATGAGGAGACGACAACATGCTGTTTCGGTTGGAAAAGAAAGAAGAGAAGCATTGGTGCGCACAAAACGGTTTTGTAGAGATGGGTTTGTTGAAAAATGTGACTCTTCAGATAGAGAAATGATCATTGACGAAGAGCAGGCGGAGTTGGATGCTCAAACAACTCGCACCGTTGAAGAATTAAAATCATCTGTCTTGTACCAGTACATCTCTTTTCCTAATCTTTTTTTTTGTTGGTTGTTTGTTTCTATATTATGTAATTAGTTTTTTTTTTTTTTTGAATGATTATATTATGTAATTAGTTAATAATGTCAAATACTTCTTCTTTATCTATGAGTGTGATAGAACTTAGTATTATAGTTGTTAAAAATACAGAAAATTTGTAAACTAATGAGTGTACATTTTCAGTATATGAATTAATGTGGCTGCAACTAACAAGTAATAATATCAAATACTTCTCTATCAATGAGTGTGATAGAATTTAGTATTTAGTGTTAAAAATACTTAATTTTGTTGAAAATTTGTAAACTAATGGGGTGTGCATTTTCAGTATATGAATTAATGTGGCTGCAACTAACAAGTAATGTAGAACATTTTGGATATATATCTTACATTGCTTGAAATGGTTTAGATGATCAAATAGGATTTTGTAAATTCATTGTTAGAATGCTTAACCTAGACTTCCCATTTGCATCAAGGTATGATCATATCTTGCAATTGTGGCGGGTTGGGCCAAGTACAAATCTAATTGAAGTGCAGCCCTAATTGTACATGAGTAAGCCCAATCCCAAGCCTATCAGGACGTTTAACTTGGTATCTTATTTCTTCATGGATTTTGGGAAATTTGTGAAAAATGTAAAAAAAATTCCAAAAGAATCTAGAACTATTGAATGCACTTATTTACTTATGTGAAAATGTTGATTTTGACAAGCACGGTAATGTGTTTTCCGTTTGTAACATTTACATATGTAGCATCTACATATGTAAAGCTCATTTTGCTATCGCATGGTAAAAGGAAAACGATCTGTAAAGTCAAAATCTGAGCTCGAGGTTGAGTGCAGTGGAGGGAAATGGCCCCAGATGAAGGGGGGAAAACACACAAAAAAGGAAAAAGAAGAAGAGATCCCTTGCAATATCTGTAAAAATTCAAACCGTTGAGAGAGAAAGAGGAGGGGGGGGGGGGGGGGCGGTTGAGATACTTCCCACACTGAAATTGAGAGAGTGAGAACTGAAGGGAAATGAGACGGGGTTTGGGAGAGAGAGGTTTTTATATATATATATTTTTGGTGGGGGGGGGGGGGGGTTGGATTCGTCTTCCCGGACAATAGAAATTGAGAGATGTTGGATAGATTAATTTTTCCCTCTTTCTTTTATGCTTTCATCAAGATGCCATTGGGTTGACATTAGCATTTTAATTATAGGGTTAGGTTTTATTCGGAAGTGGGGGTTGGAGTTTCTAGGATTTTTGAGATTTGGGTTTGAGAGATGGAAGGGAAAGTGGAGTCTTTTTGGTTAAACTTTGTTGTACCTTTTACTGATTAAAAAAATGATGGAATGGAAATGTGAGAGAGAGAAGGGAACCGAAGCAGCGCAAGGGAGAAGGAGGATAGCCAATGTGCTATTCTCCAAGCCAAATGGCTTACGGTAGGATGTCTTGGTCTCACACAAAGACGAGAGAATCACTGATTTGAGAAAGCTCAATTTCATTTTAATTTTCTGTATATCCCAAGAGAAAGGGTTGCATCTTTATATAATAAAGTCTAAGCAAGAATTTAGCAATCAATCCATACTAAATAAGAAACTACCTAATTCTAAGAATTTAGGAAAATTTAGAAAGTGCCTAATCATTGTTTAAATCATAGCAATTAAGAAATCTACTAAATTGAGGAAATCCTCTAGAAGATCAAAGACTGGAAACTATCTTGGGAGAATCTTGGATTGGATATTGTCATTGCCACTGCTGGGCCTTGTAGGCTTTGGGCCTTTTGGAATAAACCCTCAAATGTGGCCCATTAGTCTGGCCTGCATCCGGAACTCAAAGAGAGGTTTGCTCAAATATGAAAGAGAGAGTATCGAATAGACAGTTTCTTATGCAATATTTTTTTACAAGCGTATTAGGCACATGCATGTATCATATCTATACAAACTTTATATATATTTGATTTCAAGTACCCTACCCGGGTGGCACTTGGGTTCCGAAGGTCCAACCATGAGCTTGGTTTGAATTCATAATTCTACTTGGGTTTGAGAAAGCAGGCCCGAGCATGAGTGAAAGTACTCATTATGACTTTGATATTTTTTGTGGGGTGGACCATGTGGGCCTGAGCTTGGCACGTCCCAAATTCTGCTTCCTATGTATAGGAGCTTCTTCATTCTAGCGACGTTATAATCTCCAAACTTTTTTTTCATGAGCTTTCATTTCATTGCATGTTGCAACCTTTTAGTGTTGGAGAGAGGTCTCTGCAACACCTGAACGGACTTTGCCATTGAACTATACAAAATGATGATAAGAAGAGTAAATGGCAGAAAGCCAACTTATCAATTGGATGTGAGTACATTGCCACTCACCTTTGCAAATGGCAATATGCAAGTTTTAAAAAAGTAAAATTGACCAGCTTATGTTGAGTTTTGTTTGAAGAAGACTTGATATAGAGTTGGGCCTTCTTGCATGTTTCTACACTTGACATGAATCTAAGCCAATGTTTATGTTGTTCTGTGTGTTGGATTTTCTACTTCTTCCTTAAATTGCTGCTGTATGCATGTGGTTTGTGGATAATTATCAACTCTGGCTAAAATTATTGATCTGGACTGTGTCAAGAAGGGGGGGTTTGCAAATGCAATTCCTTCTTTTCATCCAAAAATTCTTTGTTTATTTGGTGGTTGTCTGGCTGCTTGGGGCCCATTTGGCATCATTCTCATACATTCCAAGATTTTGTGCTGAGTTTGGGTTGTGCTGAGAATGAGTTGTGCCTGACAATGAGACTTTGCGGAAAACTTTTGGCGACATTCTATCAAATTGTTGTGCTGAAAGCTGACTGTTCAGAATTTGTTTGGCAACATTCTGTCGGTATTGTTTTCTAAGTATCAGAATCATATAAATAATTTTACAAAAAAGGAATAAATAACCCTACAATTAAAATCTATTATCAGAATTTGGAGAACATAATAATTCTAATATGAGGTTTTTTACAATTTTAATAGATATAAATGGATTTACAGTTGTAACTTTTCCTCAAGGTTATCAAAACACAAATGATTCTTCCAGATTTTAAAGGAAATGCTTACATATCAATCCAGATTCTAAAAGTTATGCTAAACACATAGGCATTATTATTATCAATTGATAAATATCATTAAGGGTGAATTGATGCATGAGGAAATAGTGAGTATGAAGCTGCTGCCTTGCTAGATTGATTATAAACAGGCCTGCTGCAAAAAACAAAATTGGAAATAGATCTTGGGTTAACCTACTCAAATAAAAAGGGAGAGGTTGATCTTGCGTTAACCTACTCAATATTGTAACAAATTCAAATGAGTGAAGCCTATAGTTTAAAATAATAGCTGTTGGATAATTATTTTGCTCCCTATAGCTGAGTTGTGAGTTCAGAGTCGAAACTCGATTTTAAATGTTAACACGGTTAATAACCAGAAATACCAAAAGCTCAAGCTATTAGTGAACATCATAACAATGTATATCAACACCCCCTCGAATGGGAAGCCCTTCGAATTTGAAACCCAAAAAACAGATAGAAAGGAATAGACCGGACAAACGGATGGAGAACATGCCTCCCGGGGATTTCGAACTCGTGACCTTTGGCTCTGATACCATGTTAATAACCAAAAACACCAAAAGCTCGAGCTATTAGTGAACGTCATAACAATGTATAATAACAAACACAATGATCATCAATCAATATTGTGGGCCCATCATATCTGGGTTTCCACTTGAGAATAAAAATGGACCCAGCTGGAGAGAGAGTTGGGGGGGAGAGGGGATTATCTTCTTAAAAAAAAAAAACTAGTTCAGAAATTTTCTCACTTTTACGTTTCCACGGGCAGTCTTTTCTGGATTACTCCAACAGATCTTTTTTTGAAATGGTTATCCAAACATCATTTCATCATTTTTTAATCCCTTGGCATACAGGAACGTGAAAAAGAAACGATGCCAAACGAGCCCTTGGCTGCCGTTTTTCTGTTGTGTCACAAATTATTTCTTATCAACATATTTTATCCCTATTTCCTGATGATTTGAGAACTCAAACAAAGCATAAGCATTGGTTCTGGTGCATTTTGCCACTTCTACTGAGACTCTGATCCTTGAAAGTGACTCAGGAAGTGTTATCAAATTGGATTAGCTAACGAATTAAGGGCCTATGGAGTATGGAATCTCTCTTTTCTCATCAATGAGATCATGTCTTTATTATGTGATTTGAATGCTTTTCCCGGGGGGGGGGGGGGTGCGGAATGCAACACTTTTGCTCCAGTACTTAGGTTCCATATGGGATACTAGGCACTAAGTAGGAAGTGATGGGAGGGTTACTACTCCCTGTAGTTCCTGTTTTACTCTTTCTTAGTGTTGGCATAGCCTTTTTACAGCTTAATCTTTTTTTTTTTTTGTCTTCCTGTTGAAGTTATAATTAGCTTTCAGTAGAAAAGAAGAACCTCACTGATGACTTCCATGTTCCATCGTCTTTTCATATGAAAACCCACTACTCTTTGACCTAGAGATCTTATGCCATAACACCATTGGGAAAAAAAGAAAAGAAAAGAAGAGAAAGAAGGCCATGGTTTGAGTTCCCAACGGTTCTGGAGTTAGAATATATTGTCAGCCCTCTTTGTTTTTCATGAAATTTTCTTTTAAAATCTATTGAATATCCATTATGTATTATTTTTATATTTTATTTTATGACTGGTATGTATCCAGTATGTAACCTGTCAAGTTTTGAAGGGCCATCCTTGCTTTGCAGTCTCTGTTCACAGTTGGCAAATGCTTCAACTAACCCAATTAAATCTACTCTATACAGATTCTTGTTGCAATATATAGGAAGATCTTCAAGGAATGTTTGTGACAAATACTAATGCTATCTGTGCATAAAAAACAATATAGTTGTAGAAAGAATGCTGATAGTATAACAGGGAGGCTCATACATGTTTGAGTTGTTTTTGTTGCTTTTCTCATTTGACGCATATTGGTTCTAAATTTACTCATTACTTATGTGAAACAACTAGGGGAAAAGGTGCTGTTCAGAAAAAGATAGATCTACTTTGTGATTTGAGGCGTTTATTATCGAGGTCCGAGATACCTCCTATTGAAGCAGCTCTCCAAGCTGGAGCAATTCCTATTCTTGCACAGTGCCTTTCATTTGGATCACCAGATGAACAGGTCTGGAAATTTCAACCACTGTTTATGTATTGCCTGATGTAATTCTCATGTCATTTTAGCATATGAAGTGGAAGACATCAGCATCACTCCATTTTCCGACTTGAACATCTCTCTTTTGATGGGATACTAACATATCATATTCCTTAATGTTGGATTAGTGGATGCTTGCATCTAGGCTAAAGAATGGTTGCATGGATCTTTTTTTAAACTTATACATCAATAAGATAAGTCAGGAAAAATGCCCCAATTTTTTTTTTCTCTCACCATTTTGCAGTTGCTTGAAGCAGCCTGGTGTTTAACAAACATAGCAGCAGGAGAACCAGAACAAACGAAGGCTTTATTGCCTGCGCTACCTCTGCTTGTAGCTCATCTTGGGGGTTGGTTGTTGATAACTTCTTACTGCAGTTTTTCTTGTAATAAGCTTGAAATTTATTGTCTGTTTCTGTTTGCGTTATCATTAGGTGATCTTAATTTTAAGCATCTGCCAGTTTTTATATCGGTATATGGCAGCTATAATGGGAGTCCAGCATTACATGAATTGTCATGACAATAAAGGCTGAAGGATCTTTCTTCTTCTTCTTCTTCTTTTTAATCTCTTTTCCGTGGGTGAATTTTGTTGTTGGGTTTTGGGGGGTTGGGCTTGCACTCACTGGATAGTAGAGGGAGGGCAGGAGAAAGGGTGGGCGTGGGGGGTGGTGGAGTGTGGAAGTGGATTGTGATAATGAACATTGTGTGCATGAAGTCTTGAAGCATGTGTATACATATCATGGGCGGGTGCAAGTAGAAAGGTTACGCCATGGATTGAAGATCCAACAGAGATGCAATTCTAGTTTAGGAAAACAATCACTATGTGGGATATTTTATTGGTATTAATGACTTAATCTGTGACTAAATACATGGTATGTCCCTTAAAACTGAAGTAAAAAAAGAAGAAGAACAGCAAGAAAACAATACTGTTAGAAAAAGAACAAAAAGAAAAAACTTATCTCTGAAGGTTACTTGAACATCATCATTTATGATGATAGGCATTATTTCAGGGACCTGAAATGGCTGTTTTTAATGTGCGATTCATTTCAATGGTGAACATCATGCTGATCAGAGTGACTTTTGGATGCATGTGAACTTGTGGGGTTAGGTTTTGTTCATGTGGTCTATCTTGAAGAGAAGTGGGCCCCACATGGTTTTTGTACATGTGAACTATGGTACAGAGTGATTTGATAGCGTTAATGTGATGCAATACCTATTAAAAAAATTAAGGTGATACAATCAGTTGGTGAACATGCTGATTGGTGTGATCTTTGCTTGAGAGTGGATTTTTGGATGAAGGTTTAGATCCATGTTCTATCTTATATAAAAGTGGGCTGGCAAGCTGTTTGCACATGTGAGCACAAAGGGAGCGTAATCTACCATTTTGATCTTAGGGCTATTTAATCCAACAGTGTATTTTATTTTGACAATGGTGAAATCTAGGTGCATCTTAGTTCCCAAGGGTGGGCCAAATCCTACATGTTACATTGGTTGTAAGTGGTCACACATAATATGATCAAATGTAAGATCCGATCACAATGATAATTTTTTTGGGTAGCCAGATCACATTGGCTAGCATGCATGAGGTAGAATTACCAGAGAACCACCCATATTGGAACCATGTACTTCCTTTATGGAGGAGGGCGTGCCTAACCAATGAAGGTGATCATTTCATCCTATACGCTCACATCACTTTCTGATTCCTTAAATTTGTTCTTATTTAATTTTCCATTTATGTCTTGTTCCTCTGGGCAGAGAAGAGTTCCATGCCTGTAGCTGAGCAGTGTGCTTGGGCGTTGGGAAATGTTGCCGGTGAATGTGAGGAGTTGAGGAATATTTTATTGGCTCAAGGAGCCTTACTCTCCCTTGCGCGGATGATGCAGTCAAATAAGAGTTCGACGGCAAGAACAGCTGCTTGGGCTTTGTCAAATTTGATCAAGGTTTGGAACTTTTCTTCATAAGAAAGATTTCATCTAAAGGCTCTACACTTTTCTAATTAACAGCGACGTATTTGCTAATGAAAGAGGAGACAAAATTGCATCCATGAAAAAGGCAGCAAAATAAATTCGAAGGAAGAATAGATTAGCAGTCCAAGACAATGGACAGGCCAACAAAAAGAAGCACAAAGGGGCACATGCATCTGTTGCCTTAACAAAAACAGTCTCCTGTAAGGAAAATTAGACTATATTTTCAATTCAAAATGAAACAACATATGAAGCTAAATTTTCAATTCAAAATCTGGACTTCTCTTTTGAAAATTAGACTCCCAGGAAGACTCGAAGGGAGAGATACAGATCACTTTATGGTGATGTAGAAGGAAGGGAGTACATTTCTCCTTGGTTTCTTTCCATGGATTGTGTGGTTTCTTATTCTCACTATAAAGCCTATGATAGTTCAAAAAATGGAGGAGTAAAAGGACGAATAGAGATAAAAGAAGAGAGTTTTTTGTTTGGTGGTGGGAATGGTTTGGGGTGGGAGGAAACTCACTCAATCTTAATGCAGAAACTGCTCTCTCCCAAGAAGGGCTCTTTGCTTTGGAAGATGAATGCTGCAGTGAAGCTTTCCATTTCGCACAGGGAGGACCTTCAACGATCACTCTGAAGAGACGACACTCGACACCTAACATGGGAGGCAGGGCTGTCGTGCTTTGTGGTTGTAGCAATTATTGTTTAGTTAGTATTATTTTGAGTTTTCTTAATTTATAGGGTATAACTGGTTATGGTTATTTTGATTATTATTAGTTGTGTTTTGTGATCCTTTCTTAAATGACAATCAAGTAGCTGAGGTAGATTCAACTATACGATTCTCTCTTCATTGATCCTTCCTATCTCTCCATGGTGTAGTTGAAGATTGAACGGATCAAACAATCAAAATGGAGCCAAACTTGATGTTGATCTGAGATTCAGCACCTAAAAATTGAAGACTTGGAATATGGAATCACATAAACTGAAAACTGCTTTACTTTTATCTAGTATTGAATGTTTGAAAATAAAGTACATGGCTATCTTTATGGAGGGAGTGAGCGGTTCTAGCTTTTAAACAAAATAAGAGTACCTAGCAGATGAGTAGAATAGGACTCCTGGCTCTTCGCTGTGATACCAATAATGGTGTAGTTGAAGGTAGAATGGATCTGAAGATTTAAACCCAACCCGAGCTTGATGTTGATCTGCGATTTAGTACTCAAGGATTGAATACTTTAAAAATATGCAATCACATAAACTGAAAGCTGAAGACCTTTTATTGAATATTGAAATGCTGAAAGTACGAAAGACAACACATAGTTATAGGTGGTGTAGCCGTAATTTCTAAACAGAATAGAACTACCTAACTTAGACTTAATCCTGTCACTAGACAATACTTCATCTGTAAATGGCTCCCGAATCAAGTTGGACACTAACTTATAATTGTGGGATCGATAACTGAATAACCCATCAAATGAACCTATTTTCATGTTGACCGGATATCTTTGGGCACTCAAAACCTTGAGAAGCACATGTTTTGGACTCCACATACTCATAAGACTCCTATTTTTGGCTAGTTTCCATATAGGAACTAGTTATAGTTACCACTCTATCCAAGTATAATTAATGAAGTTACTTGGGAGTTGGGACTCTTTGGGCCTGCTTGGCGTCGTGCTGTTGAGTTGTACCTAAGTTCCCACTGGATGCAAACTAAGTTGGGTTCTTTGGAACTATCCCCGAAATCATGGCCCGGTGGAACAAGATCTACGGAACGAAATCGTTTAAAAAAAAAGCAAAAACTCACGGGCACTTGATGCTATTGGAAAAATTCTCGGTGGCAACTATGACCTCTTCTCACTCTCTCTACAAACTCTCTCATCCGAACCACACGACCCCTCTCTCCCTGTAAACTTTGTCTTCCGCCCGGACCACATGGCCCCTCTCCCAACAAACTCTCTACAGCCTCTCTCTCCCCCTCTCCCTCTCCCTCTCCACCCAAACTCTTGGCCCTTCTGTCTGCAACTCCCTTTCTCTTTCCTATGGTCCTGTTTGCAACTCTATCAGCATCCTCTTTCTTGGATTTTATATCGTAATTAATTTCATATATGAACGAAAAGGGGACATTGGTGATTCACACAGTTCTTCTACACTGATACAAAGAGTCCTACTATGAATTTAATGCAGCCAAATCCATATAGTCCAAGTGCTTGCGTTGCTATGGATGGATGATAAGATGCTCAAGTCAGATCATCATGACTCACATAGTTGTCATCAAATGGATGTCCGTATATACTAATGGTCAAGGTTTCCGGTTCAGTGATCAAAATCAAATTGTTGAAATCATGCTATCAGATCACCTACAATTAGGACTATGGAATTGTGCTCTTATGTGGTATGCATAATAAAGAATCGTCTTGTTATAAAAAAAAGTCCGAAGAAGAACTCCCTTATACCCTTCCTCCGAAGCCTTTTTTCTTGTTGAGATGTTGATTGATTAATTGACTTCTTCAACTAAGTATTCGCTAGTGTTGGTATCTCAAATGAAAACGGATGCAGGGCTGCTTGCAAATAGTGGAACTGAAACTATCTCTGATGCCCTTGCCTTGAAGTTCTGTCCGCATAATTTGTAGGGGCAACATTGCCTAGAGCCTTAAACACACTGAGAACACTGGTTGTCACCAAACAACTTCCGTTGAGCAAATTCTGGGAAGAACAATCTAATATAACGTAGCCAAACAAGTTCTACACTAACACAAAACCAAGAACAACGCGGAACGTTGCCAAACAGGTCCTTTACTTCCTAGTAGAACTCATAACATTAAACAAATGAAAACCTTAACTTCCCAAATAAATACAAATGGACCCATTATAATTTACTCTTCCGAAAGTGGACCCCACTTGTAATTCACACAAGCTGGAATTATGGATGGTTGTCACCTTCCTCACATAGTTTTTGGGGCCAGGTCCCAATGGGATTGCTGGTGGGCATTCATCACTCAATTCTATCATCCTTAATCATTAATGTTTCCAACTTGGTATGGAGCAAAGATTGAAGGTACTGTTTGTTTCATAACCTAGGGCTGATGTTAGAAGCTGGATCATTGGTGCTAGCTGTGGTTTTAGAACAAGCTGAAGCTGAAACCTTTACATATTGGTTGTTATTTCAGTACTTCACTGGTAATTTTGGTTCGTTTCAACCCATTTTTACTAGTTAAAAAAAAGTACAAATAGGTAAAAATAATTTTTTTTACAAAATTCCACCTATCTTCCTTGTATTCTCTGTGGTTTCATGATTAGAAGGATGCAAAAGAGGTTAAGGATTCAAGGATTGGTAGACCCTCTTCTTCATTAAAAAAACATTTTTAATTGCTTCTAAGTGTTTTAGATGTAGATAGAATAGCAAAATAGAAAAGGTGGTCAAAATGTAGTTCTAATACAGTAAGTTTCGAACCAAACATAAAGAAAGTAGGTATTTGGCGATATGGCACAGGTTTGGCCAAGGCTTATGACCATATTGCTAGCCTCCCCTCATCCTAGGGTTAGAGATGCAATGCAATGAAATTAACCATTAAAAAAAAGAAGAGATGCAATGCAATGCATATTATGCCCAAATTGTTGGAATTTTGTAGTGTCCACTGGTGGTTCTTCTCATATTCTGGGACCCAGTTCTCCGGTGACCCACATGTACTGGGGATTACGACTTCCTTAGTTTCAAGGTTCCCACATGGGAACATCCTTATGTTTCCAATCAGAACTTTTATTTTAGTTTGCTTTGTTGTTAGGAATTAGGAGACATAGTTTATCAATTATTTTATTTTATTTTTTTTCTTTCTCGAGTTTATAATGGCTAGGATTGAATATTTCCTTACTATGAGTTATCTAAAATAGGTTTTTGATTTTTATGGTTGGAACTATATTTTAATTGTAGGGCTGTTTGCCCATGAATTAGTTGGTTTTGGCCCAAAATTTCTTATTTTATTTTGTTTTTGTTTCTTGCATGAAGCCAAGTTTGGGAGACCTGTTTTCTCCTTATATAAGAACCATTATTGGGCATGAAAGCTTTTGGGTGGCTGTGAAGCCATTCCTTGCCAAACGAGAGATCAGGTCCAAGATTGGGAAGATCTGGGCACATACCTTCTCTTCAAGCATCCCTTAATTTAAGGACCTGTGATCATTCATTATTCAGTCTCGGAACTGTCCTTTTATTTTATATCACATAAGTTGTTCTTTGATATTTGATGAGATTCACATCACATAACAATTGTTGTAACGACTTGGGCCCACCACCGTCCACATGATATTGTCCGCTTTGGCTTATGGGATTTCAACCCATTCTTGCCGCACGGTTTTAAAAGGGCTCATGTGTGGTTAAGGTCAGGTCACACACACATATACCTACGATTAGGCTCATGGGATTTCAACCCAAAAGGCCTCATGTGGGGTTAAGGTTAGGTCACACACATATATACCCAAGATCGTGCATACCCAGTCCTTTCGAGTTTCCCCTGCCATCTTTCTCTAGGCGGATGCTCGCCGGACCCAACACCCTTCTGCAGGGGGCCACAAGAGTGATATACTCCTCAATTGGAAAATAGAGCCGTTGTCGGCTTTGATACCATTTGTAACAACCCGGGCCCACCGTCCACGTGATATTGTCCGCTTTGGCTAATGGGATTTTAACCCAATCTTGCTGAACATATTTAAAAGGCCTCATGTGGGGTTAAGGTTATGTCATACGCATATATACCCAAGATCAGGACTAGCAGGTTTCCGATGTGGGACCTAAGCACCACTGCATACCTAGTCTTTTAGAGTTTCCTCCGCTCTCTCTCTCTCTCTAGGCGGATGTTTGCCGGACCCAACGCCCTTCTATAGGGGGGGCTACAGGCATGACATATATGTGGACAGTGGGCCCAAGTCGTTACAAAATGTTATTAGAGCCAGGTATCAGAGTAAGGGGCTCATCTGTTCATGAATGTGTAGACCAGCGCTGGGTCAGAATCTGATTTGCACTGAAAAAGTCCTGGACAGCTTGCATTTTAGATGGCTCCTTGTGTGTAGCTGTTAATATATTTGATTATTCCATGGCTGATTTGGCATGGAGGTTACACGGCTGATATATAAGACGTAAAACCAGGTTTGGAGTTTATTTTGTGTTCCACCTTTGCATCTAAATTTTTTTTTGGTTTTTGGTCTATTGATATAACTACTGCTTGCTGATTGGCTATTTGCCAACAGACTCAACTCAGTTGCACAGTTGAAAAATGCTTATTGACATGACCATGAGGTTGTTGTCTCAAGTTTTTACCCGTTCAGAAAAAAAAAGGTCCATATGGTATGTGTGTTCTGCATTGGCATCACTAAAAACTATCGGCTTCCATTTCTTTGTGATCATTATTACTTCAGGAAGTCATTTCAACTAGTTCTTTTAATAAATATGATGGTTTTTTTTCAAGTCTCACTTTACAAAATGCTATATACAAGTAGGAGCACTAGTTTAACTTGTATTTCTTTCAACTAGTACTAGCCTGTTATTATGGGAAAAACATGTATTTTGCTAAGTTTTACTGTCGGAAACCCAAGTTCAATGCTTGCTTCTTGTTCCATCACTGTTTGGAGTGTCCTAGCTAACATCTTTGGCGGGTCCTTGACTGAGCACCGGCTAACGTAAAACTATCTTGTGTTGAACTTCTAAAGTTATTGTTTTTTCTTTCTTCTTCAAAAAGAGAACTGTGCATTGCCTTGTATGGGTTTTTCCCAATCAACCCACTTGTGTTTAAGCCTCCTTTCAGTCCTCTTTATTTTGTATTGGGCCTTGACATATCCAAGCCATTTACACTTACCTACTGCCCATGAATTGGCATCTATTCCAATTTGATACTGATCAACTGGTTGGATTCAGCCGTGTTAATCTACTTAGACAATCATTTAAACTTTGAGGCTTCCAACTTGAGTTTTGGGAATAGCTGATGCAGGTGATACTTGGCCCACTCCTTATCCTTGATGTTTCCTACTCATACAACCTACCTCCCTGAATTAAATGCATCCCATGTGGCCCACACGGGAGGGAAATTCTTGTTAAGAAGTGTATCTTGGTTGACAGGAGAATACCCCTCCTTGGATAAACTGTTGGCACAGAGCTTTTCTTAAAGGTCATGTTTTTGGTGAATATGATTAATTTTTTGAACTTTTCAGTTTAATTCACTTGAGATTGTCTTGTCTTTTATTTGTAGGGACCTGATCCGGAGGCTTCTACAGAGCTCATCAGAATCGATGGGGTCTTGGATTCAATTATTCGGCACTTAAGGAATGCGCGAGTGTAAGATTATCTTCTCAAATTGAATGTTCTGATGCCTTAGTTCTCACTGATGTATGATGTAATATAAATTGAGGAATTTGTACTCTCTTCACATAGAGAGCAGATCTCGAACATTGAACACGGCTAATTGACCATGTAGGTGGCAGCAATTCCAAGCGATGGGCATTTGGATTAATTTCTTCAGAATGTGGCATGGGCCACAATTCTTTTGTTTCATTTTGTTGTATAAGCCTGCATGAAGCAGTCCTTTGCAGAGATAGACCATACCCAAGTCACCCTCATTAAACTTCTGGTTTCTTGTGTGAAGGTCCGCATTTATCTTATACTGTTGGGCTGCATTTTGAAGTCTTGGACTGACTTCTTAGTCTCTTTGATCTGATCAATAAGATGTTCAGCATCAACACTTGACCTCCATGGCTGAGGAGAGGGAGGGGAAGGAGGAGGAGGGCGTTTGGGAATGGCATTGGCCAGTTTTGTTACCAATCAGGCTAAACCTGAACCTTATTATTATTATTTTTATCATCATCATCTGTTTTATGTTGGACTGATAAGGAGTGATACTTTTAACTTGAGGACCTAGGGATCAATCCCTGGGCATGTGTGAAGCTAAAGCGCCAACACCACTCAACCATGAGTGTGTTGGCAAATCCTTCCTGATTTACAACTGGACAACTGCAACCACACACACGTACATGGTTGGGTTTGATAATGGTAATTTTATATTTTAATAGTTAAAGATATAAAATTATAACATGCTGTCCTTATTTGCATATTGACAGCAAAGTACTTACCTTTGAACTCTGAACATTATCTGTGCAGTTGAATGAATTTGAATTGGCAGATAGATACGACTAATGCTTTCCTTGAGATCATTTGAGCGTTTGATCATGCTGATTGAAAATATTGTTCAAAAAGAAAAAAAAATGTGGATGAAATTATTTTTCTCTAACTTCCCAGTTGATACTGAGCATCCATTTTCATTGTTAGTGCTCTTATTTTTTGGTGGTCAATATTTTTAGTGCTCTTTGGTGGTAGTAGAATGTTCCGCGTGTTGAGGTTTTATTCTAGCAGACAAACTGATTAAATCATTCAACTTCAGGGATGAGGAGCTGGCCACTGAGTTAGCTTGGGTCATTGTCTATCTTTCAGCTCTTTCAAACACTGCTACCGCTGCAATTGTAAAAACTGATATTGTTCAACTACTCGTGGAAACATTGACGGCATCCAACAGCTTGCAATTACTCATCCCGGTAACATGTGAACTGATAAAAAAAAATGTTGCCTTCATTTTGTTCATGAGTTCATGCGTTATGCAATTACTTGTGTAACTGTTTCTTTATATCTGTTTGTTAAAATGTAAATGCAAGATATATAGTGTACTTCACAGTTCTCCATATGCGTCCCAGTTGGGTCTTTAAATCTTCTTATGGGTTGTGTATCCATATTCTAATCTTAGATTACGACCCTTGATATCTAATGGTCATGGCTATGTTTGCTAGGGGTTATACGTAATCATCCCTTCCATTCACTCTCTACCTGGGTCTCAATTTAGTACCCAAATACAAAGATTAACTAATTGGTTTATATCTACCATATGGGTGGGCTTGTGAGTTCTACTTTGATTTAGCTACACGTATTATAAACTCAACTAAAATAAGCGGTTTGGTCCAATCAATTGACCAACTACAATAGTCGCAGCATAGATGAAAGTCAATCAGACTAATTTGATATAAAACTTCAAAGATAAAATCAAGTTGTTATGCATACCTTACATCAACTGTTGATGTGCAAAAATCTCCCAAACGGGAATTTGTGCAAGTGTATATTCTGACTTATATATATTTATTTATATATTCTGGATGCATATTAGAGCACTAAAACATATTGAGTCTGTTGATCTAACGATGGCATGATATTTAACTAACTATCATACAATGCTCAATTAAAGGTATAATAACTGAAATACTCTCCTAACTGAAGTTGTTGCTTATTTAACTAAGAAAGAAAAAAAAAAAAAAAAGCTAGGACATTGGGAATAAAACATCCTGCTATCCATATGGCCTTGAGCTGTCGTGAGGTGTGCTCCACTTATAGGGTCTATTAGTGCCACCAGATCATAGGTCCCACCTTCATTTGACATACAGCTGAAAATTTCTCCCTCCCGCACGGTTAGGCTTACTGAGATAGGCTTCAGCGATGGTTGCCACTTGATTCCCTTGATCCACATGGTACTTTGGTCCACATCATACTTTGGACCAATCCCTTTGTAAGTTTAAGTACACCTAGATGCAAATGTGTGAACTTTATCGTATATGACAATAAATATTGGCATGGCCTTTGGGATGCCATCTAAAGCTTTATGGACCCAGTGATAGATCTAAAAAGATATTCTCGACATTGAAGATCCGTCGTCGAACATTCGGAGGAAGGATTACCTTGATTACGTCAACTCTTGCAACTCTCCCAATCTATTCTCTCTGTGCTCCAGTGTCCCAGTAACATCACTTAAAAGGGATCGAGCATATTCAATTTAATTTCTTATGTAATGATTCTAAAGAATGACAGATATATATATATATATATAGTGGGTCAAGAACAGTTTGCAAGCTGATTGATGGAAAAGGATTTAGCATTCGGCCTGTACTCTTATTTTATTTGATACAATTACTGATACCATTTAGAAAGGAAAATAAATAAATAAATAAATAGAAAGAATGGAGAATAAAGCTTGTAGAGGCTTGTTCGGCCTTAAAAGCAAGTTGGGTAATGGATCATGGTGGGTTGATGTGCTAAAGACAATTGGTGGAGTCATTCCCTTTGCTTGTTTCCGTTGCTACAAATCTTATGAGTGTGCTTGTGGATCGGTAACAAGAAGGATTAAATCTGATTTCTTTGTTTATTTATAAAAAAAAAAAGCTCCTCCAAAGATATATATATATATATATATATATATATGAGAAATATTCAAGTGAGGGATTCCTTCATGTGTGGTGAGGGACTCCCCTTTTTGGGGAGGTTTCAAGTACAAAAGGGCTTTTGTACTTGAAGGGAGTATACCCTTTTGTACTTGAAACTTCCCCAAAAAGGGAGTTCCTCACCACATATGGTGAGGGAATCCCTCACTTGAATACCCCCCTATATATGTATAAAGTTTACTTTCATTAGAAAAACATTAGAACTATACCGGAAAGTTGAACCCCAAAAAGAAAGACAACATGCAAGTAAGGAAAAGAAGCTCATTAGATTATGAGAGAGGTTGCAATTAAAGTGCATCCCTGATCATCTCCTGGGCGATCTCATCCAAAGGGTTTTAGCCTTTTCTCCATTCCTGATTTATGGTGAAGTAGTTGGAATGGTGATGCTATCTTTCTCTAGATTTTGTATTCTTAGTGTCCTGTATGAACTGCATGCACTTGTCAATCATTAACCAAATAATCAGTTAGCATTTCAAAAATTGATTAATAAATATATGCGATGGATATTAGAAATTACATGTCAATACATGACAAGTAATTTAGGTTTCAACCTGTCAAAGATCTTCTTAATTGGGGCATCACTAATCCATGATAGGATCTGCCTGGTGAGTGATCTGGATCACTAAAACAAGGAATTTTTGACCTGAACAATTTGTAGATTCTCTCTGGCCGTGGATACGGTATTTTTTTTATTGCCACTGCATAAAATTTGTTGCTAATATGATTTCAACGACGTTAAAGATTGAAAATGGTTTTCTTTTAGTAACTGTAAATCATTTAAATGGTTTATTTTGTTTTTACCAGGAAGGTTTTCATGGATAATCTTGGAAACATACTTACTCTTGGAAGCTATTTTCTTTTCTTTTTTTTTTCCTCCCAATTTATTAATGTTCCTCAACAGTTCAAGTTACTTAGGATGCAATTCCTGCACTCTCGAGTGTGTCTCTGAATAAAATATTTATTGTTAAAGAGACAGTAATGAGTGTGGTCGCCAACAATATTTCAAAGCTAAAACTGTTTTAGTCACTCCGTCGATTTAAACTTGTACAGATAGAATTTTCATTTCAAGACATGGTAAAATTCCCTTTTCTGGATATTATAATTCTCAAAAATCTATTTAGTGGATTTGTTGATTAGTGAATTACTTTCTCCAGAAAGTGTTTGAACAATAGATTAATTGTTGCTGCTCTTTCACAGCTTAAGAAATTAACTTGTTGATTTCCAAATGGCTCAGTTCTGTTGTTTTAAGACTTTATCCTAAAATAAAATTTTCTTTTCCCACTGTCACAGATCTTTTTCTTGGCAGTTTCTTATCTTGTGAAAATCTTGGGAATTTCCTGAGATTTTGGAGTTTTCTCAACATATAAATGGGGAAATCTCGTAAAAAGGGAAAAAATACATATATATTAAAATATAAAATTACTAAAAAACATGAGTTAAGAAGTACAGAGAATTTAAGTAAGATCTAGTGAAAATATTGGTTAATTTCAGATTCATCTTATTCCACAGCTTCTTATGATTCATGGACAGATTGTAAAACAATGGTTTTTGAAGGATCTTATTCCTTATCAATGAAGATTTTCTTCAAGGTTAAAGCATATATCATCATGGGCTTGTTTTATAAACTATTTATAGGGATTTCTCACTCCCACCATTCAAAAGAACTGGTGGAGGTATTTCTAGGTTGGCTAATCATTATAAGACGGCTGAGGTTTGGCAATGCTCATGGGAAGGAATGTGGAAGCTAAGTTTGATGGGAGTTGATTGGGAATGGCTGCCATCTGCCAGATGTTGGCCTTCTTGTGTGCATGACAGATGTTGGAAACACAAATAGATCATTAGTATTGGCTCTCACAGGATGTCTGAATCAGTTGTGCATGTGTGCTTGTTTGTGTTTTTTGGGCGGAGTGTTTTTTTTTTTTTGGGGTTTTGTGTGCGCGCGCATGTTGTGGTTCTTGCTGTTACGTCATGTGTGTCCATGCAATGCTAATTTGCTATGTGCTCCTACTTAGCAATTTACCATTGTACAGCTAATGTATACATTTAAAAAAAATTAATTTTTAAAGGAAGAACTTCAGTTAAGCGATTCTATACTGAATACTGATGAGCAGTTGCTTTGCACACACAGGTTCTACGAAGTTTAGGCAATCTTGTGGCTGGTGACAGTCACACAACTTCTGCTGTTCTTGTTGCTGGACATGATATCACTGGTTAGCAGATTACTGATTTCTCTCCATTGATGCGTACCATTTTTATCAATAGAGATACTAACTTCTTGAAATTTCCAGGTAGCACCATACTTGCACTAATAAAGTGCTTGAAAAGTGAGCATCGTGTCTTGAAAAAGGTACGCTCATCCTTTGAGTCTCATCTCAAAATCCAAGTCATGATGTTTCTCACTTTATCTTCTTTTGAGTGGTGCAGGAGGCAGCTTGGGTTCTATCTAATATAGCAGCAGGATCCATTGCACACAAGCAAATATTATTTAGAAGTGAGGCCATTTCGTTGTTATTGCGTCTTCTTTCAAATGCACCTTTTGACCTCAGAAAAGAAGTAGCATATACACTAGGAAATCTGTGTGTTGCTCCAGTGGAAGGTGTTGGGTTGCCAAAAGTGATTCTGGAACATTTAGTTGCACTTGTCAAGGCAGATTGCCTTCCTGGATTCATAACTATGGTCAGGTCTCCTGATATTGAGGCTGCAAGATTAGGTCTTCAGTTCTTGGAACTGGTAAGCTGATTCCCTATGCCATTTCTTCACCTGATTTCTTTGTCACGAATTGCATTTGATTTTCATGATATAAGGTGCCCTTTTTTTTTGGACAGAGGTCCTCATTTTTCTAGAACCAGAATATCACATAATTCATCATTGAAGATTTATTAGATCTATTCAGGTCTTACCTTTTGAGTTCTACTTTTCCATTCATCCCAATTTAGGGTTATTGATGCACATAATTAAGTCACCGTGTCTAACAGAGGAATGCAGTACCATGTTAGACAAGATCCCACCTATGGTTCCACCCAGGAACATGGTCCACATGCCCCTTAAGCAGCTTTTTTTTCTTGGATGTGGAATGTGCCATCTCTAAATTCTGAGTAGTTGTGACGTTCCACCTCTTTATGACTTTATCTATCAGTTTCTTTACCCATTTTTTTAAGTGTCTTTTTTTAGTTGGTTGCTTTGGCTGTTTTAAGTTAACAAGTACTTTTGTCACTTTTTTTTAAATGATAACTTTCATTGAAAATACTTATTAGTACAAAAGGCTTGTACCGACAAGGAAAAGCAAACACAGACATGGAACAAAACCGGGATACAAAAGCCTAAAACCACCAGAAGAAACAGGCACCCAAAAGACAGAAATAAGAAACAAAATCAAAAGTGACCCTGATTAAGAGAAGGCTATGTCCTTCCAATTAAACATAATTTGGTCAACAGGGTAGGTTTTGAATATAGGATTCATCTTCACCCATCGTGCGACTGAAAGTTTAATCTTGCTACATAGCCTCTCTTCATTTCTTCTTGTTACTTGAAAACATTTAGTATTCATCTCCTACCAGATGTGCCAAATGACTGAAAGAAAGGAAAGCTTCCACATCTACTTCCCTTTTGGAGACCCAATAGGAAATTTCCACACCTCAAGAAGGTACTGAAAAAGCTCCGGCAGAACCCAATTACACCTGAACCAGCTAATAACAGAATTTCATATGTTCACAGCACTCCTTCTACTGAAGAGAAGATGATCTACTGTTTCCTTGTCCTCCAAGCACATAAGGCATGCATTGACAGCGACCTACCCTCTTCTTCTAAGATTGTCTTAAGTTAGGATTCTCCTTTGGAAGACGATCCCACCAAAAGCGATTACCCTAGGTGGAGCCTTAAACTTCTGTGTGCTTGCCGAGTGACATCTAATCCTAGTCCTCGTTGAAAGAAGCGGATAAAAGGTGGGAGACAGAGAAGGACCCACTTTTTGAGGCTTTCCAAAACCTAACATCTTCCCCGTCAACAGGAATTTGAATATCCCTTAAAAGATTTAGGAGAGACATAAATTGACTCTCATGCTCCCTCAAATTCCCTCTGAAAAGTGGGCACCAAATGAGCTGTCCCCTTATGCCTGGTTGTTTGAAATAGCTTTTTACCTTAGCTTCCTTCTCCAAAGTGCAATTGAACAAATCTGGGAATTTAGAGGCTAAATGACCATCACCTACCCATGTATCCTGCCAAAAAAGAATTTTCTCCCCCGAGCATACCTGGTATCTGATGTTCTGCATAAAGATTGCTTTTATCGAGGTTATGCCTTTCCATATCATCGAGAATTTATATGTACTTTTGTCACTATTGCTTTTAATTAAGTTCAAAAGCTGAGATTAAATCATCTCTAGCCATGTTATTCGTTTTGGATGGAAGGATGTATGATTTAGAGCTATGATACTTGGATACTTAAAAAATAGGCAAGGTATCTGTTTCATTTTGTATATGATTGATACTTCATTTCTACATGTATTTTCTGTCATTGTCTTATCTAGGGATGGAACCAAGAGGGGTCCATGGCGGCCTCAGAAATTTCTGAAAACCCCCAAAATTTTATTTCATATATATAAAATCCTCCCCACCCCACCCCACCCCACCACCGACATACCCACACATCCTACATTTTTTCTTTTAGCCCCACCAAGGAAAATTGAATAGTTCTGCCACTGGTCCTATCCACGGCATGTCCCCATGTGCCTATACATCGGTAGGGATGTTAATGGGCCAGGTTCTAGGAAGATTCATTTAACTTTTAGAGACATGAGTCTGATCTGATACTCGATGGGTCCACAATTTGAGCCCAAAGCTGGACACAATTTTCAATCAGGCCCAAGGTCGGGTAATACATAATTGCTCCTGGTCGGCTAACAGAAGGGTGGATGTGGTCTATTTCGATCTTTAGGTTATTTATATGGTCTGAGGATATATGTAATCTATACACCTTGGGGCTTGGGTAACCAGCTGTGGACATGGATCCAACATGATTGGTCTATGGGTCCATGATTGTGGACCTGAATCTGGGTTTAATTGTCAGATGAGCCCTATATAAGGCCCCTGCAGTTTCACCCTATTTTTCAAGTTGGGATTTTTTTGTGTAAAATGGGTAAAAAGGATCCTTGCTACCGCTAACAGTGGATAGTTTGATATCCACAACTAACTCCTTGTATATGAGTATAGCTTTGTGGATGGTTTGATATTCACTACCAACTCCTTGTATATGAGTATAGCTTTGTTCACGTGCTACCTTATATAATGTGTATAGACCAATATATCTTTTATTACTGGTATAGCTGAAGTGCTGCTGAGATATTTTTCGACTAATTGTCTGTTTTGATATTTATTGTGTTACCCAACAAAAAGAAAGAAAGAAAGAAAGATATTTATTGTGTTATGTTTAAGTTCAAAGATAAAAGGACAATCTATCTGACATATACGGTTTATCTCCCATGCAGGTCATGAGGGGGCTGCCCAATGGGGAGGGTCCAAAGCTTGTTGAGCAGGGGGATGGTATTGATGCCATGGAAAGGTTCCAATTTCATGAGAATGAAGACCTGAGAAATATGGCAAATGGATTAGTAGACAAATACTTTGGGGAGGACTATGGGCTTGATGGTTAAGAGACAGACACGATCACCTTTCCAAGTACTTCCCAATTTCCCTCCCTTCCCTTCCCTTTCAACTGTTCATGTATGTAATATGCTGCTCGTTTTAATCTTTAGAGGAGTCACTGGGTCATGCATTAGGACGTGTTGTGTACAGAATCCTAATGCACCGATTCTGGGCAAGAGAAGTCCATGGATCACCTCCATTGTGGATGGGGGATGTAACATTTCAAAGAATAGGTCATAGCCTCTTTTCATGAACATTTGCGGCAATTCCTTCTTTATAGTCTCTTTCTAGTTCTTTTGATTAAGGTCAGCGACCTTGATGCATCAGGATCCACGGCATTGGGAACTTATTCGTCAGGGATGAATCAGAACCCATGACATTGGGAAGTTATTTGGCCCCGAAGCATTTGAACGTGTACGATATCCTGGTGGTTAGTTAATCTGATTGAACCCCATGGTGCAGAGTGGTCCTAGCTCCTAACTGTACAGATTATTTGCCTTTATCGCAATTCTTCTGTTTTTTTTAATTTTTAGTCAGCCATTTTTCATACTAATGGTCGAAGGGTTAGGATGTCCCCAATGATAGGAGTCCACAGCATCATCCCTTCACTGGATGCTTGGAAGAACACTGCGTTACCAAAACACGAGTCCCACTGTATGAAATGGGAGCATTAGGGTTCCAGACACTGAAAACTAAGGACACAGTAAGGATTCCCTCCTAGTTACTTGGAGTTGTGTGTAAAACTGCATCTCCTTTCCCTAGTTTGCACGTATCCAGAGGTCCAGATGATTCAACTGCCTGCTTGTAGACATGTTTCATCAGATTGATACAGGACAATTGTGAAATGTGGTGTACCTTTTGTTGGGAAGAATGCTAGGACCGGATGCCTTCCATTTCCCGAGCACGCAAATGAGATTCCATTCATGTGAGGTTACGTTCGCAGAAAGATGGCGCCGGCCACCGGCATACTGAATGTTCAGATCATGACGGCTGGCTGGCGCCATCTTTCCTGCGAAGGAAACCTTGTATGCACATCATGGGTGTTTTGACTGAATGAATATGTGTTGAGAATGAATTTGTGGGTGTCATTTCTCTCTTTTAACCTGGAGAAAATAACACCAGCTTAAAGTCTCTTTTTGTGTCCCTATGGAATGACACAGGCAAGAAACACGAGCTGGTGTAAACAATTAGTCCGTGCCCTCTGGAAATCATTGTAGTTTACTTTATTTCCTTTTCTCTGCTGCTATTTCTGATTGGTGTTCCTACTTTGTCCGGTTCCGGACTACTTTTCTGGTGATGGGTCTTAATTAAATATCTGACATTGAATCATGGTACTGTGGTCTGCTTTTTTGGATCTTTTGATGAAAAAAGTTAAGAGTTTCTACTTTCTAGTTACTTATATTTACATGGGGTATCATCTATGTGGGGCCCATTGCATCACTGATCATGGTCACTGCATCAATGGGTCCATGGGAGCGAGTAATAGATTTGCACATCCTATGACCCTTCCTTAATCAACCATGTCTCTATCAATTTATAGTCTCATTATTGCCTATTTGGAACATCTAAAATTGACGAGACCTCCATTGATGAGTAGGCTGCAACCTTTTGGCAGTCTGGTCAAAATTGGCGTTCTAATTATGTGCAAGCGAAAGATCAAGCAAGGAGAATAGTCTTCCAATGTTGAAACTTTGAAATTTGACTCCAAACCACTCCCTAGACCATCCTGATATTGATTGCCACATCCAAATTTCTAGAGCCGGCTGTTGGGTCATGTAAGACTTTGAAAAGTAACATTCTTCACGTGCCACAGAAAAAGAACCTTTCCATACAGGATAGGGTGATTGGAATTTGTACATTGGATGGTTTGATTAAATTATGGAACTGGGGGAGGGTTCTGGTGGTGGTGGTGAGTATGGGGAAGTTAACATGTGTTGGTTTATTTTAATGAAACGGTGGCTTCTTCTTTAATCCTCGAATAAAACAGTGTGACCTTTCATTATTGACTAGAAAGTGATCTGGGATCTAGTTTTTTTTTTTTTTCTTTAAGCCCATGGGGAATGCCACATGTGCACCGGATGCTTTTGGAATATGCCATTAGGTATTAATTCTTGGCTACGGATGGGTGAGTTGCCATGGGTGCCATAACAGCTGCTATGGGCATATAGAGGCTTTTTTTTTTTTTTTAAAAGCTAGCAATGGTGTTCCTAGCTTGACATATCGTAGACCTTAGGTTGAAATTTCAGTCATCCATCAATAAGATTTGTTTTTGGGCGAATAGTGGAATGTGTAGATGAAATTCACACAAGTAAGTTTTACATTAGTGAATTCCACATATGTTGTGAATGTCACCAACAAACATAATTTCCATTCGTTAGGACCACAAGACTTTTTTGAAAAGAAAATAGTAGGTCTATATATGACTTGGTGAAGAGCAAAAAAGAATAAAAATAGGGATTAGTCTATTTATGTTTTTTCATAGATTTTTATAAAATGTGAGGATTTGAAGATTCAATCCCCCCAGGCCTGTTTGACTGAAATAACAATGGGGCGATGAGTTGCATTGCACCTTTTGTAATGTATAATTTTAGAGTGATGTGATCTACAAAAGCAAATAACTTACCTATAAATGTAGTTTCATGTAACTATTTCTACCTTATAAATGGTTTTTGACAAGAACAAAGTCATTGCTATTGTTAGGTGGTTTAGGCTATTAAAACAACACATGAACAACCATTTTATTCATAAAAATGACTCATCAATCAATTTACAATTTGTCAATACGGTCTGATACTCGAAAGCGCTGTAATCTGCTGAGTGACATCCTTTGATAGCCCAACTAAATGGATGCCAATAAGGAGAGTGTAAAAATCTTGACTCTTTACCCCTTTTATAAAATCTTCAGTTGTTGTAAAAAAAAAAAGTTGAATACATGTGATATACCATCCACATAGGATGTAGCACATTGCAAAATAGAAGATTAAAATTGTTATTTTCACACCATTCTTTATTTACGTAAGAATTATTAACTGCAACAGTAAAAGTCAGGTCCTCGAGTGCAGTAAAAGTCCATATTTTTAATTGGACCCTGCTATTGCACTGGTTGGGGCATTGTGCAGCGTGTGTGATCAGGAAGTGGAAATCTTTAAAATATTAGTATTTTCAACTTGATGCAAATCAAAAGTTTAACACTTAACACAAACAAACATTAAAACCACCTTGATTCTTCTTATCTCATCTTATTATTTTATAAATAACTCGAGAACGGCTTCCTACCCATGGGAAGGGGCAATAATTCTCATTTTGTTGGCAGGGGGGGTTTGAACCCCAGGTATGTCGCATCTTTCTACATGTGCAGGCTATCTGATCACTTATGTGGGCTTTAATTTTTTGTGTGTATAGATTCCTTTCCCACATGCAATGGTGGACTAAGGAATTTTGTTTTGGTGGGGCTAAATTTTTCAAGACTTTGCTAGACTTTTTTCCACATCAACAAATAGTGAAAGAGAAAATGTATTGCATTTAAAAAAAAAGAATATATAAGTAGTTAAAACCGAATTTCTATAATTTTATATGTGAAAGGCCTTTTGATTTGATGAATGAGATTGAATAGCTAATATTGTTTAATGGGGCTACTTGTAGAGCATTCAAAACACCATCTTTATTCTGATATGATTTTTACTTGTGCTTTGACCAACATTGAGCTTTTTATTGCACTGGGACATATATTGAGAAAAAAGAGTGGGACATAATAGTGGAGCCCAATTACTGAAACCCGAATCCTACAAAATAAAGGCCTTCAAATATATACAATATCGAGAATTAGAATTAATTTGACCGTTTGATTGACTTTTTCAAAAAAACCATGATTAACATAATTTTATGTATATATATTTTTTACTTTTGAACAAAGGATTAACCCAAAAGTGTAACCAACTTGGATGGAGATCTCCATACTAATGGGACTATGAAGTTGAAATATGGTATTGGTTTAGTTCTCAAGTTTTTCTATTTTATTCTTACTCCAAAGCCCTTGTCACTTCAACAAGGAGATTCTTTTCAAGTGTTACGTCACTTCATCTCATCAAGATTTTTTTGAAGACTTTCTTAGTTTTTAGAAATTTAATGCTTGTATGACACTATTTTTTAATTTTATTATATTATTTATTTCAACATATGTCTTAGTTAGATTGGAGCAACACTTTCCAAATAAGTGTGCAACATACATAGACCGCATAAATGTGGGTTCACAAGTGGAGCTGTAGTTTTTGGTTTATGAGCGAAGGTAGAAAAATTTTTGGGGGTGGGACAGTTTTTTGGGCAAGGCCATGTCCCATTATAAGTTTTTGTAGATTTTGTGAGCCCACCTGAGCACCTGGGTCTGCCAGTGCCCACTCGACATTGGATGTCTTCCAATGAGTGAGGGCTCTCTTTTCGGTCACAACCCCTTGCAGGGGTAAACACATACAAAATAGAAGGTTAACAGAAAAAAAAAAAAAAAAAAAACATTTTAATATACGTGCCGGCAGCCGACTCTAGGATCCACTTGATGAGAAAAAGTTGGAACGCTAACGTCATTTTGCCGGAGTCATGTACCAACGTCAGCACGAGCGAGCCCCTCCCTCTTCCTCTTCTTCTACCATATAAAAACTCACACACTCCAATCCAAAGAGACTGGCAAACTGCAGCCCTAGAGATTTCCCTATCTTATCCAATTCTAAAATTTCATGAGGCCTACTGACCCTCCATGGATGAGAATAATTGGGAGAGCTTTCTTCCAAGTCTCACTTCATTATCATAAATAAATAAATAAATAAATTATGAACAGATGGCAATTAATCGTGTTAAAATTGGTGCTTGACTCTAACTTTCTCTTATTAGGGATGGGTTCGAAAGTGAATCCATTGAATTCACGGCGGGTATGAATTTTTGGACTTTGATCTAAAACAAGTTGGGTGCACTTGACTTACTCTGCTATAGTTATATAGATGCTTTGCACATATTTCTCAAGGTTACGCCATCCAGCTAGCCCAACACAACTTCTCTCCTAACAGACAATTTCCTACATAGATTTGAATAGATATACCTACTCCCTTTATTGACTTATCAGAGTCTGATATTAATTCATTGTCATAGCTGGACTTAATTTATCACAATAAATTCGGAAGATATACAACCATCACTTGACCTAGACTAAAAATTGAAGGTTAGGACCAATTGAGCTGATCGTTCATTTCGTCAAAGAGTGTGATGTGTTTTTTATATCTAACATTTGAATAATAATAAAAAAAAACTTGCATAAATATGAAGATGCGAACATCATTCGCATTTAACTAGTTTGGTAGTGTAGCTAAGTATTATATCAATTGATCTCCTTGTTTTATATTAAATGCCTAACAATGACAAGTAAAGATGACATTTAGCAGATGGATCGTCCACTAGCTAGTTTGATTTCCTCGTTTTATATAAAATGGTTAACAATGAGATACGAAGATAATGATTAGTAGATGAATCATCCGATAGAGTTTGAGACTTTTTCTGATAGAATTGCTCAAGAAAATCTTGCCAAATATGACTGAATCTTACAAAATTTCCACAAGTTCTAGAAAAACTGACTAAGTATTGACTGAGTCAACGAGTCAATAGGCCATATTAATCAACTCTTTGGGTGACTAGCCAAGTAAGTTTTGACGAAAGTCATGACTCACACAGTAACAGTCTCCAAGTTTTAATGAGTCATGAGACATATTGTCCAGTCGAGTTGGCTGAGTTCAGATTGTTTTTTCTTTCTGTTCTATAATACTGGCAAAAAAGAAAAAAAGAAAGAGCAACTAACAGATGATTTTTTTTAAATCTAATCCATAATCAGACCTTCCAGTTTTCCTCTTGTTAGTATTTTTATTGGCTAATTCATGAGTTGGATAAAAGTCTGGGTCCATTGAGTTGTACTTTCTAATTTATTTTAGAATGGATTGAGGTTGTGTCGCGGAAGAGTTGAAGAGAAGAAAAAAGAGAAGACGACGAACACTGCTAGGTCCGATCGATCGGAGCCTCAGACCGATCGATCGGTCAGAAAATGCATCCAGTTATTTGGATGGTCCGATCGATCGGATGCACAGGTCGATCGATCGGACAAGGTGCGCAGATTTTGGGAAAGTCTCTAGTTTCTATACGAAATTGTTTCATTTTGAGACTACCTTTTCCAGTTTGAGTCCTACTTGTGCACTAAGTCTATGTCACGAATTTGAAGCTATTTATAGGGTGTTTCACTCAACCCTAGATATATACACACAACTCTCATTGATCTGAGTCAGAGATATCTTAGAGAGTTTATTATCTAAAGCCATTGAGAGACTATTCTGAAGGGCTGCTCTAAAAGGTTGTTGTTGCTTCTACTTTTCTTGTAGAAGATTGATTATCTTGATTGACAAGGTGCGAGGAGATCAAGTAAGGAGAACGGGGCACGGTGGATGTAGTGTCAGTGAATTCTTTGGAAGAACAACTACAGTCCTTAGGTCGAGGTACATATTGAGGTAAAGGAGCTTGTGAGTATATCTTGTAACTGTTCGTGAACTCTTGATTTCTGAATTGTGGTTTTTCTCCTTAAATAGAGATTCCACGCTAAATATTGTGCCTGTCTTTTTGTGGTGTGTGATTGGTTTAAGAATAGTCTCGGGCGGTAGCTCTGTTAATTTGGAGTGCATAAGTTTGAGTCTTCTCAAGAAAAGAAATCGACACTCAAAAGAAATCTACCCTGAGTGTAGAGTTATCTTATATTTCATTTCATAAGATGTTGGAATTTTTTTTTGAAAGGAGTAATCAGCGAAGTAAAGGGAGCACCTTGTTTTGAAAGATGAAGGGCTGTTCTTTGCGAGCGATGGATCGATGGTGGCCATGCAAGGGTTCCACCAAGAAGAGATGACGCCTGCCAGAATACTTGTAAGCTAGTGGCAGGCGTCATCTCTCCTGGAGGGAACCCTGTATGGCCGGCTATTCTTGGTGCCTCGTATGCCATGTTTGGTGAAGAATGAAAGAGAGGGGGGTCCAGCTTTATAGGCGTCCCTTTCCTGTATCTTACATTAATAAGAAATAAAAGAAATGGGGTCCCAGCTTAAAGACTCTTTTGTGGTGTGAATGAAATGTCCTAGAAACATGAGAAGTCATGATTCATAAATTGAGGAATTGGTGGATTCGGTCAATGATTTGTATTACATCAATTTAGATTGTGGGTTCATCTTATTCATCTAATAATAAGTTATTATTTCTCTTGAAATGTAACCCAAGTTTTATTAAATTTATTAGAGTCGAAACATAGCTAGCCGGGTAAACACCCTAGTGGCCCCAAGGTGGTAGCACTAGTGAACTCAACATTTGATTTCTGAGGAAGAGGGAATTTGGGGACGATACTAAGACCTCTAGCTCCGGAAGAGGGAGGAATGTTGGTTCTCACCACTCGGGCAACCCCTTGGGATTTATCTAGAAGTTGGCATCTATATATTGTAAATTAAAATGGATACTTGGATGACCAGAGAGCCTAACCTTTGAAACCTAATATTGCTGGCATGAGGAGCAACACAGGCTCTATTTGGATCTTGGAAATCGGCTAAAAAAAAATAATCTTGGCTTAAAAAATGGCATCAGTTTCCGAAATGAATCCAGGTCAAAGTGAGGTTTCAATCTTAAGACAAATACCCAAATCCAATAAAGCCATTGGGTTCCAATGATCCAATGTGGTGCTGCAGGTCGGAGAGAGAGACAGTATATTCCAAGGGACCATATGTTATATTTGTTTGTATATAATGAAGTGTTTCTACAAATAGGTTTTCATATAATCTATATGTATACATGTTTACATATTTTATATATATAAGGTAATTCTTTAAAGGGGGTATTCAAGTGAGGGATTCCTTCACCATATGTGGTGAGGGACTCCCTTTTTTGGGAGGTTTCAAGTATAAAAGAGTGTATTCCCTTTAAGTACAAAAGCCCTTTTGCACTTGAAACCTCCCCAAAAAGGAGAGTCCCTCACCACACATGGTGAGGGAATCCCTTACTTGTATATTTCCCTTCTTTAAAATGCCCCACTTTAAAAACGATCCTTTTTCGGCCCTCTATGTTTTTGACATGGGGCCCACCTTGAGCTAATCTAGTCTTTCACGTACACTAAACCCTCATGAATAGTCACAAATCCAAACTTGACACTCATCCAACTTTTCTCACGATTGTGGATTGAAATTGTAAGAAAATAATAAATCTAAAATCATTAAGTCTTAGGGTGATGGATTAAAGGGTCAGAATGATATTAGGGAGTCTAAAATTTTCATATGGGTACTGCTCATATAAATCTTTCAATCCAGCAGACTTTTATGATCATCTTACCATCTTGGTGTGTCCCACCAAGGGGCGTTTTTCATGGTGTCCTCTAGCGCTGCCCTTATATGTAATAGTATGTGTCTGTGATTTTTTGTGCAGAACAGTTTCGGGATTGGGTCCTTAAGTCAAAATCTATGTAGACCGAATCCAACCTCAAGTCTATAGACCCAAACCAAACCCACAAAATAAGAACCCTAATTTGTTTTTATGATTGGGTCAGAGTCAAGTCTAAGTAAAATGGGTATCGATTGCCACCCTTCACATATATCAAGTTGTTCACAGTTGACTAGGGTTTTCAGTGGCAGGTCTCATTTGATTGATATAAATCTAATTCAATTTTAAGATTTATTTGAGACAGAGCTGTTTCCAATAGACCCTTTACAAATAGCTAGATTGTTTGAACTGTCTGTTTCACTATGAAACCTTTTATTTTATAAAATTATATGGATAAAATAGTCATATGATAAAAACAGTTCAGGCAAACTTATTATAATATAGAAGTTTTACAAGCAACCAAGTCATATACCAAAAGTTAGAATGACAAATTTATCAAAACAAATTTAAAATGTGTCATGTTTGCTTTTAAAAAGTCGACTTTTGTTATTCTTTTGAAAAAAAAGAGATCAAAACACCTCAAGGGGTTATTTGTTTGAACGAACTCATATATATATATATATATATATATATATATGAATATCCGTTATAATTACACATCAGTTATGTTTGTCTACGTGAGTTGTAAAACTCGTATGTAGTTGTGCTAGTACAGTTACACTATTTGAAATTCACATGATTGAATGAGAGTGGGCACCATTTATTTCAGCGAGCCCCATGCTCATAATCCAAACCATTCAATTTGTTAATTGAACTCAAGATCTTACTGTTAATTGTCTCAAGTCTTCATGGAGTACGAGTAATTTTTGAAAAATTCACAATTCATAAATCTATGTGGCTGGCTATTCTTTGGTGCCTCGTATGCCATGCTTGATGGAGAATGATGGAGATGGGGTTACATCTTTATAGGCGTCCCTTTCCCGTAAATGACAAGAAATGAAAGAAAAGGGGTCCCAAGCTGAAAGACTATTCTGTGGTGTGAATGAAATGTCCTAGAAACATGAGATGATTCATAAATTGAGGAATCTCACTGTGTTTAATTAGTGCTTGGTGGATTCTGGTCTGGGTCTTGAAGTCGGCTTAATACATCCCGGTCAATGATTTGGACCACATCAATTTAGATTGTGGGCTGATCCTATGCATCTAATGATGAGTTCTTAATTAATTAATTAACTTGAAATGTGATTCCCTTAGCTGGAGAGACTCCCCTGATGGAAAGCTCTCCATGAGCACTGCGTGACAGAGAATCAGACACAGAGCCCAGCCTCTCCCCTGGCCAAAGCTGATATGGAACAACTTTTATCCTCACAGAGTCAATTGTTTTGGATGGCGCCTGATGCTCAACAGAATTCCCTCAGAGATTAGGCAGAAACGTCTGGGCTTCTCTCTTGCCTCCAGATGCATCTTTTGCCACGCTGCAGAAGACTCAGTGAGCCACCTCTTTTTCTCTTGTGTTCTAGCAAAAGCAGCTTGGTCATGGTTCCTGAGAGTAGCTGGGGCTCCCATTCCAAGCTCTTTTTCCGCCTCCTCTATCTGGAAGATCCTCTCCAAAGATAATGATGCTAAAAGCTACAAATACATGGCTGCCACCTTCATCTCAGTTCTCTACCACCTTTGGAAGGCTAGAAATGAAGCAATTTTTGAAAATCGCAGGCCATCTCTTTCCTCCATCCAATCTCGTTTAACAGAGGCCATCTCCTTCTCCCTTAAACAGATGACCTTCCCTTCTGTAAGCATCCATCTGAGTGCCCTGTTGGAGTCTATGAGAATAGTCACTTGTGTTTAACTTGTGGAGCTCTGTTTTGAGCTCGTGGTGCTCTGGTTTCTTTGCTTTCCCTTTTTCTTTTCTTTTCTGTTTTCTTGCTTTCTTGGGGGTCCTCTTTGAGCCCCTTGTATTCTTGTTCCTCTTTCCCCCTCTTCTTTAATACAATTTACCCTTACAGTAAAAAAAAAAAAGATTAACTTGAAATGTAACCCAAGTTTTATTAAATATATTAGAGTTGAAACATGGCGCATCACATGTTGGCACCTATATATTGTAAATTAAAATGGATGGTTGGATAACTATAGAGACCAAAAATAATGAAGCATCTTATCCTAACCTTTGAAAACTGATATTGTTGGCATGAGGGGGTAACAAAGGCTCTATTTGGATGTTGGAAATTGGCTGCATGTCACTTCAACTTTAACTTTAAAAATAATCATCTTGGCTTACTTTTTTTAATTAAAAAAACTGACATGAGTTTCCGAACTAAATCCGAGTCCAAAATCTTAAGACAAATACCCTATATATATATGAAAATGATGTTTTTGACAGACACGTGCAACCATTACTTCGGGACCAAACATACATACCATGCATCAACATGGTTATCTTAAATCCGGGTCCATATACTCAGGGTCCATATACTCAGTCATTTGCACATTTGAAAATGGTGATTTTGACAATCACATACGGCAAAGTATTTTAAATATGTGACATTTGTAAACGTAATATCATATATGAAAATCTCCTCTTTCCTACCACGTACATGCATGAAAGACAAAAAAACCTTTAAAGCTTATGAATGAGAAATTCCTAAACCTTTGCTAAATAGTAGAAAATACATAAATATATATTTAGATCAGCTTTAAATCTATTTAGATTTGAAAAATAGACTTACTAAATGACACCTTACTTAAAATTATAGTTCTAAATATCAATGTATACATTATTTATTTTTTAACGGAAAAAAATCATACAAAACATATGTGGATGATAACCGGTTCACACCTTTATTACTTTTATTTTCAAAAATCTCTCTTCTCTCTCCTTCATATTCTTGACGCACAAAATGGATGAAAGTTAACGTCAGGGGGCTGTGGTCATGAACACAGGTCAGCCCAGCCCCTTCTTTTGACAATTTGATGCACCCAAATCCAATTATCAACAAGAGCAATTATAGAATGCAGCTTTTCCAGGTCCAGGTCACTCCTCCCAGTCCCACGGGAAGGAAGGAATGCAGGTTGATTGGAGTTTGGACAGGGGCCGTATACTGTGGTGCCCGCATCCTCTTACTTTTAATGGGGTGAATTAATTCAGTCAGATGATTCATGATTCACAATGAATTCTTAAGAATTCAGTATGAAGTTGCAGAAGGGCTCATAAAAGAATATGAAAAATCAAATTACAATATTAATGTACAGAAATATCACAACCCAGGTCCATAAAAATCACCAAAAAAAAAGAAAAATCAAGAATAGATACTTCCAAACATAATGCAAGTTTTATACATTCTCTTCAGAAATACATGTATATAAGCCGCTATCTTTCGAATTAAATGTATGACAAAAGGTTTTTATAAAATCTTGTCAAATAATAAACCAAAAAAAGTGTGAAATAAATCTAAGCATATTATATGCATAAGGACCAACTATAAATGCAGATAACTCCATGTACCAACTATTGGAAAAATGGCTAAGAGCTACAATAGTTTTTTGTCAACTTTGAGTCCAAAACTAAGTGTGACCCACTTATCCTTTTGGGTGGGAATACATGAGAATGTAATCTACTCCATGAGTAGATTATGAACATGTATTGGGTTGCTCTAATCCATTTAGGAGTGAATGAGAAATTGCCTTCTAAACACCCCGAACTAAACCGGGCTTGGGTTTGGGCTTGGGCTTCACGTGAATTGGGCTTGGCTTGGTCCACTACTCAAGAGGTGTGTGCCCTTTCATATATGAAAGGGTGTGTCCCTAGTCCCAAGAGGTGTGTGCCCTTTCGTATATGAAAGGGTGTGTCCCTAGTCCCAAGAGGTGTGTGTTCATTCACATATGAAAGGGTGTGTCTAACCCAAGAGGTGTGTCCAAAGAGAAGCATCTGTTCACTGAACAGATGCAATCCCATGAAAAGACATGAAGTAGGCTATAAATATCATCTTGTCCATGCCTTCTTGCTTATTCCATTCACTGCAACTGCATTGCATTTGGGGCATCAGTCTGAGTCAAGAGAGAGTTCTACTACACGATTGGTTCGCCTGTCACATAGTTTGTAGTGCTGGTACTGTGTGGATCGATCATTGTATCTTGGGAGACAAACGCTATTGAAGCCCGTTAGCACCGTTGCGGGGGCGAATTTTGTCTTAAGGACATAGTGTCAAACACTAGCCTTGATCATACTTCAACTGCGAATCTCTGATCTACTAACTACAACAACAGAGTACTGTTTTCCTGCATTCAAACAGTAAGTTCATTTTACATTCAAACAGAGTACTGTTTTGTTTTATTTTAATATAAACTGCTCTCCTAAAATACTGAAGTAGTTGTACTTGGACTTACAATAATTGTCATAATGCCATTAGAGAGCAGTTGTCTCACGGAATTATGCCTTCGAAGAATATGTCGAGACTTACCGTTATACATTGTACTCTGTGCCATTCCAATTGCTGATTGACTATCGCAATGAATGCAGATAGGAGGTACAGGTTTTGACCACATTGGAATATCTTCGAGGAATTGACGAAGCCACTCAGCTTCTTCGCCAGCTTTATCCAATGCAATAAACTCAGATTCCATAGTGGATCTAGCAATGCATGTTTGTTTAGAAGATTTCCATGATACCGCTGCACCACCAAGTGTAAATAGATATTCACTTGTGGACTTTGAATCTTTAATATCTGATATCCAGTTGGCATCACAATAGCCCTCAAGTACAGCTGGATATTTAGAGTAATGCAAACCATAGTTTTGGGTGTATTTTAAATATCTTAGAACCCGAACTAAGGCCTTCCAGTGGTTTGATCCTGGGTTACTTGTGTATCTACTCAATTTACTAACAGCATATGCAATGTCAGGACGAGTGCAATTCATCACATACATTAGGCTGCCAATTATTTGTGCATATTCTCGTTATGATATGCCTTTTCCATTATTCTTGGATAAATGAATACTAATATCTATAGGTGTCCTTGCTGGATTGCTATTATCTTGATTATATTTTTTGAGTATATTCTCAATATAGTGTGATTGAGATAATATCAATCCATCTGATGTTTTAGAGATCTTTATCCCGAGTATGACATCTGGAACACCTAAATCTTTCATGTCAAACTTATTGTTTAACATCCTCTTGGTAGATTGAATGATATCAGCATTACTACTCATAATGAGCAAATCATCAACATATAAACAAATAATGGCACAACCATTGTTAGTGTTCTTGACATATACATATTTGTCACACCAACTACACTGGTCAATGAACACAGTAATAACAACAATAACAACAACTGCAACTAGCCATTAAGCAGCATTAAATCACCAGTTAGGAACTCAAAGGGGTTGGCCCAGTGGTTAGGGTCACGGTCCTCCCTCTTCTGGAGCTAGAAGTCTTGATATCGGCTCCGGTTCTCCCTTATTCAGGAATCAAAGATTGAGTCCACTAGTGCAACGTACCACTTTGGAGCTATATGGGTGTTTACCCGATTTTCCTCTAGGCCCGGAGGAATTAGTCTAGTCCAAAGGATTGGAACCCTCGTATAGCCAAAAATATAAAAAAAACTCACCAACTATAAAAACTCAGCATAAGAGGGTTTTGATGGCCCCTTTTCTACTGTTGCCATATCTTCCTCTTAAAAGAGCAGGTTGGACCCTACATACAAGTAATGTCCATAAAAGCCACATTGTAAAATAAAATACAACTGCACAGCCTGCTTAAAGGATGCGAGTCGTGAATGTTTAACCTTAGCATAATATTATCTTTTTCATGTCCTTGTTGTTGGCTGTCCCACCAGTCTCTTATATATTAATTAACACCTTCACGCCAAATTTTTTTTGTTCCATATTAAATATATCATATTAAAATGTCAATCGAATGATTACTCAAAGGGGAGGTATCTTGCTCACTCCAAAGAAACAACCTCACACTGATCATCCCAATAGACAATTTCCTTTAATTATTAATATTTCATGAAAACTGTATAGAATTTAAACAGATACCGACCCCCTTAATTTTTTGACTTATCAGAGTTTGATATTAATTCATTGTCATATATAGCCAGACTTAATTTATCACAATAAATTCGAAAGATGTACAACCATATTTGACCTAGACTATAAATTGAAGGTTAGGACCAATTGATCTGATAATTTATTTTGAAAAACAGTGTAATGTGTCTCGTATTTAACATTTGAAAAAAAAAAAAAAAACTTGCATAAATATGAAGATGCGAACATCATAATTCCCATTTAAATAGTTGGTAGTGTAGCTAAGTATTATATCAATTGATCTCCTTGTTTTATATTAAATGGCTAAAAATGACAAGTAAAGATAACATTTAGCAGCTGGATCATCCACTAGTTTGCCTTTTATCTATTAGGACCTAGCTAGATAATGCATATGAAAAATATGAAAATATGAGCATGAGATGAAAAGTTTGCATTTGTGACCTAGATGATGCTAATTATAGATTTGTCTTTGACCAAACATCAGACCTATATATTTTAACTAGTTGGTGGTGTCACCAATTCTTTTATCAATTGATTTCCTCGTTTTATATAAAATGGTTAACAATGAGATACGAAGATAATGATTAGTTAGATGAATCATCCGCTAGAGTTTGAGACTTTCTGATAGAATTGGTCAAGAAAATCCTGCCAAGTATGACTGAATTAATCTTACAAAATTAATTTCCACAAGTTCTAGAAAAATTGACTTAGTCTTGACTGAGTCAAGGAGTCAATAGGCCATATTAATCAACTCTTTGGGTGACTAGCAAGTAAGTTTTGACGAAGTCATGACTCAGAGTAACAGTCTCCAAGTTTTAATGAGTCATGATACATATTTTCCAGTCGAGTTGGCTGAGTCCAGATTGTTTTTTCTTTCAGTTCTATAATACTGGCAAATAAAAAAAAAATGCAAAATGGAAAAAATAAATATAAAAATAGAGCAACTAAAAGAAGCTAATTTTTTTTAATCTAATCCATAATCAGACTTTCCAATTTTCCTCTTTTCCTTGCTAATTGGTACTAGTTTTGGTAGGTGGCACATTGATGCACCCATAACCCATTCTACCATAGGGGCCTGGGTCAAGTCAAACTCCCAGCGAGTAGAGAATTGAGAATGGAGACTGGAAAATGGAAATACATGAAAACCATATAAGATCTTTTATTAATATTTTTTTATAGAAGCCTTGATGAGCTGTGACCAATCCAGTACAAGTCCACCCAGCATTGACTCAGTCAACTGAGTTTTGATCGAGATGAAACTTTCAAATCTCGTGGCTATTACATAAAGTTGAGTCGACTCAGCCAAATTAAGCCGAATGTGACAAGGTTTCAAACAGAAGCATCCTCCTCCTTAGAGTCGTATGGATGTAATAATCTACCACTCCTTTCCATCCCACTGCACTTCCATGGACTTGCTCCTGTGCGTGTCTCTGTGCATATGTTTTATCAGAACCAAAGTCTTTAGTCCACCAAGTTACCTGCCATTTGATCATGTGAACATAACATTCCTGAACATTAAATAAATAAGATCTACATGTAACAATATACCATGTAATTTACCCTGAGTGTAGAGTTATCTTATATTTCATTTCATAAGATGTTGGAATTTTTTTTTGAAAGGAGTAATCAGCAAAGTAAAGGGAGCACCTTGTTTTGAAAGATGAAGGGCTGTGCTTTGCGAGCGATGGTGGCCGTGCAAGGGTTCCACCAAGAAGAGATGACGCCTGCCAGAATGCTTGGAAGCTAGTGGCAGGCGTCATCTCTCCTGGAGGGAACCCTGTATGTAGGGTGGTAAACGGGTCATTTCCGGTCCGGGTCCAGGGTGGACCCGGACCCGGAACTGTTTAGTAAGAGGGGGAACCGGACCCGGACCCGGACTCGGATCGGAACCAGGAAACTAGTTCCGGAACCGGTTCCAATAATTTTAATGGGAACCGGAATCGGAACCGTTTGCGATGCGGGTCTGGTTCCGGTTCCGGATATAGTTCCGGTTCTGGTTAAAAAAAGTAATAAAAGGGAATGTTGGGGTTCATATGGCAAGGTCTGGCAAGCTTATAAAAAAAAAAAAAAAAAAACAAAGCCTTAAGAAGTTATTTTTACACTTGATTTAATCGCCTTTATAACATCAGAGTCAACAATTTAGTCACAACAAGAACCGCATAAGGGCCGCATAGAGCCTCCTACGCTGACTTGAATGAGAAAGACTGATACAATTAGTAATATAACATCTTCACTTCAAAATACAAGTCTACAAGACTACATCCAATAAGACATCATCAGCCCATAAACTTCTTCAATTCATTTCTTCACAGTGAGGTTCTGTTCTCACTATTCACATGATCGCTACAGGCTTCTGGCTTCATAACATTGATACAGAGTAACAACAACATGTAGGGTTGTAAACGGGTCGGTTCCGGTCCGGGTCCAGGGTGGACCCGGACCCGGAACCGTTTAGTAAGAGGGGGAACCGGACCCGGATCGGAACCAGAAAACTGGTTCCGGAATTGGTTCCAATAATTTTAATGGGAACCGGAACCGGAACCGGAACCGAAACCGGACCCGTTTGTGAGGCGGGTTTGGTTTCGGTTCCAGGTATGGTTCCGAGTCTAGACTAATACATGTGTTTTTCTTTTTAAAGAATTTATGCTTTTTCCATATTTCAATTGGATCACCTGCAAACACTAATGTGACTTTTGTCTATCAATAACATGCACTTTTAACCAAAAAACTCAGAAAGTAGAAAAGTAAAAAGGATTCTGTTTTCATATACAAAAGTTACCTTATGTTAGTGTATATTGGGTCGGGTCTCGGGTCCACGGGTCTGAGCCACTGTGGATCCGGAACCGGACCCGTTTAGGTATCGGTTCCAAAAAAAGGATCCGGAACCGGAACCATTTGCTTATCGGGACCAAAATAAGGACCCAGACCCGGAACCTAACGGGTCGGAACCTTTGAATAATCGGATAATCGGGGACCCATTTACAACCCTAGTAACAGGGGATACTAAAGTTAGGTTATAGTATATTGAGTCGGGTCTCGGGTCCACGGGTCTGAGCCACTGTGGATCCGAACCCGGACCCATTTAGGTAATGGTTCCAAAAAAAGGATCCGGAACCGGACCCGTTTCCTTATCGGAACCAAAATAAGGACCCAGATCCGGAACCTAACGGATCGGAACCTTCAGGTAATCGAAGAATCGGTGATTCATTTACAACCCTCCTGTATGGCTGGCTGGTGCCTCTTGTGCCATGTTTGGTGAAGAGGTTCCAGCTTTATAGGCGTCCTTTTCCTATATCTTAGGATAAGAAATGAAAGAAAAGGGGTCCCAGCTTAAAGACTTTTCTGAATTGTGAATGAAATGTCCTAGAAACATGATAAGTCATTGGTTGATTCTGGTCAGGGTCTTGGCGACGGCTAATTAATACATCTCGGTCTATGATTTGTATCACATCAATTTAGAATGTGGGTTCATCCTATTCATCTAATAACGAGTTCTTAATTCTCTTGAAATGTAACCCAAGTTTAATAAAATATATTAGAGTTGAAACATGGCGCATCACATGTTGGCACCTATTGTAAGTTAAAATGGATGGTTGGATAATTATAGAGACCAAAAAAATAATGAAGCATCTTATCCTAGCCTTTGAAAACTGATATTGTTGGCATGAGGGGGGGTAACAAAGGCTTTATTTGGATGTTGGAAATTGGCTGCCCGTCACTCTAACTTTAACTTAATTTTTTTTTTCTTGGCTTACTTTTTTTATTATTAAAAATTGGCATCAGTTTTCAAAATAATTAAATCCAGGTCCAAGTCAGGTTTCAATTTTCAAACAGGTGATTAAAATCCGGACCAAACACATATATCATGTATCAACATGGTTATCTTAAATCCAGGTCCATATACTTAATAGTCATTTGCATATGTGAAAATGGTGATTTTGATAAATACGATAATGTGTTTTAATTATATAGCACTTGCATATGTAACATTTCTATATGTAGTATCATATATGAAAATCCCCTGCTTACTACCACTTTCACTTCGTATTCTTGACGCACAAATGGATGAAAGTTGACGTCAGGGAGCTGTGGTCATGCACACACTCAGCCCAGACCCTTTTTTGACCTTTTGATGCATCCAAACCCAATTATCAACAAGGACAATTATAGAATGCAGACTTTAGAGCATCTCAGATTGACACTTTAAATCGTCATATGCTTTTTTTTTTTAATAAATGCTTATGTGGCAAAAAATGTATATGTAAATTTGGCATCTCACTTGGACAACTCCAAAAAAGATATCAAATTATTTTTTTTTCTTTTTTTATTTAATCCTCATTTGATTTATTCCATATATCTTTAATGGGATTTGGTACGATTTAAATGTTATTAGAGTAATAAATTATTAAAAAATAAAAATGCACAAATTGTATTTGAAACTCATTTTTCATTGAAAATGTAAAATCAAATTATATAGTATTATAGTCAATCACAAGCTTCTTCATATTGACCTTGGAAATGCCACAAGTGCTCCACCAAATCGACTTGTAGTTGAGAATGTGTTCTCTTGTCACGAATACGCAAGTGGTTTTGAATGAAATTCTGAAATTCTGCAGTGTGGTCACGTGACACAGCAATGTCACCGCATTCACCCTCTCGTGCATTGTAATTATGTGGAAGACTTTTATCGCGTTCATCTTCGACAATCATGTTATGCATTATGATGCATGCCTTTATTATATGCTGAAGTGTTTGACGATCCTAGAAACGAGCAGGCTCACGAACAATTGCAAAACGCGCCGGTAGTACTCCAAATTCACGCTCCACATTTTTCTTTGCGGAATCTTGAGCTACAACAAAATTTGTGGCCTTTGGCTCGTTAGGACATGAAATTGTTTTGACAAATGTCGCCCACGATGAATATATGCCATCAGCAAGATAGTAGCCAGTTGTATATTCATGACCATTGATTAAGTAGTTGGCAGAAGGAGTTCGGCCTTCAGCGAGGTCGATAAATATAGGAGATCGAACCAACACATTGATATCATTGTGCGATCCCGATAGTAAAAAAAAAAGCATGCCATATCCAAAGATCATACGATGCCACGACTTCAAGAATCAAAGAAGGCTCGCGGTGGTCTCCACGAGCATACATGCCTTTCCACACAACTGGATAGTTCTTCCACTTCCAGTGCATAAAGTCTACACTACCCAGCATCCCAGGAAACCCGCGTCTCTTACCTTTTGATAACAATCTACAAATGTCAGCATTATTTGGTGTTCTCAAATATTCGTTGCCAAAAACATCAATGATTGTTTGAACAGACATTTTCAATGATTCTATAGAGGTATTTTCAGCAATCCTCACGTAATCGTCCATAACATCCGCAACAACTCCATAAGTAAGCATCCTCATTGTAGCTGTGACATTTTGAAGAGCTGATAAACCAAGACTGCCTGCACAGTTTCTTTTTTTTTGAAATTATGGGTCATGAGCCTCCACTGCATTTACAATTCGAAAAAAAAGAGGTTTGTGCATTCGAAACCTCCTTTGAAATTGAGAGGGAGTGTAAATAGGGTTTTCACTGAAGTAGTCATTGTAAAACCTGTGATGTCCTGAGATTCGTCCTCTATGGATGACCGCTTGACCTTGAATAGAACCACGATGCACTCTCGTTCTCTTTCGTAAGTTTTCTCTTTCTTCTTCCAGAGCAGCCCTACACAACATTTGCAACTTTTCATCCGAATCGGAATTTATGACAGTATGCCATAGCTCATCCGTCGTGTCTGAAGAGGAATCAGTATAATTTTGAGACATCTCCGAAGTGATGAACCAAAGATTTTCTTATTTTGAGATGAAGAGAAGTAAGAAGTTGGGGTGTAAGAATCTTTTTCCAGAATGGTTTGTATATATGAAATATTCCAACGGCTATAAAACGGCTAGTTTTCACCAACGGTTATAAAATGGCTAGTGAAATGCAACTTTATAAAATTGAAGTACAATATTATATTTAAACAAACAATAATTCATTAATTAAAATAAAAAATACATATTCATTCTAAAATAAAATACAATTCAGAAACTAGCACCTAACCCTCCTATCAGAATTTCAAGTCTTTTTTTAGTATAGTATTGTTGTTGCTCCTCAGACGTATTGGACGAATACATATTCATGATCTCCATCTCCATATGTATTTTCTTTAATTTCACATTCTCATATTGCTCGATTTTTTGCTTAAGAAACTCTAATTTTTTTTCATCTCTTTCCTTTTTGTCACCCATCATTTTTTGGATGAGATCTGCAACAGGTGTGGGCTCGTTGATAGTGGTTTGTTTCATCTTTCTTTTCTCAACCTTTCTGCCTAGTGGTATTGTCATGAGATCATAAGCATTGTTAATTGTCTCATCCTCCTCAATATTTATGGGAGTGCTTGGATTAGAAGATGATGAATAGCCAGAAGTTGAAGATTTTGTTTCTTTTTACAGATGTCTTCTCTAGTACTTGTTGCTGCAGTTGTATCTACTTTGGTTGATGCCTCAACAAGATCCAAGCATTGTCCAAGGTGAATCTTAATCCATATAGATGTATGTAAATTTTTTTTGCTTCTGCAATCTGAAAATTAAATGTAAGCTCAAATTAAGAATAATTTTTTTTTTCACACACACACACACACACACACACACACACATATATATATATAAATTTACCTTATCTTGTTCATTCGTGCCACTTTGATTTCTGAAAATAATTGTGGCAAGACATCCACAAAATTTGTTGACAGAAGCTTGAGTCTTTTGCCATCGTTGTGACAACATTTTGTTTGTTCGATTATTGAAAAATTGCTTATTGTTGTGATAGTATTCTCCCACTCATTCCCAACAAGCCCCAAGTTTCTGCTCATTTCCATGCACAACATCCAAAGTGGTGTTCAACCACGAACCGATGAGAAGACGGTCTTCTTCTATACTGAAGCCGGCACCTCGACCAACAACCTTTTTCTTTGGGGCATCATCCGTAGGGAGTTCGGATGCCTCACTAAAATGTTGTGAATATTGGGTAGAAAAATTAGAAAATTGAGAGAATTGAGAATCCATAGTGTGAATGAGGAAAAAAAAGGACTTCAAACACTCCTAATTTATAGATATCCCAACTCCAAAGATTTCTCAAATTAACATGATCAAAATTTTTAAACGGTAAAAAAAAAAGTGCATTGAGTGAAAAATGCATGTAACCGTTGAAGTCTCCAGCCATTATTTAATTCAAATGGTCTAAAAAAAATGTCTAACAGCTCTTTCATTCAAGTTTCCAACCATTATTTAATTAAAAAAAATATATTTGGCATATCACTTTATCGCATGCCAAATTTGGCATGAGAGATGGAATGCCAAATTTGGCATGAGAGACCAGCACACCTTTGGCGGTTATCTTGGAGCCTGATTAAGTTGCCTTTTCTATTTGTTGGAGAGTGAGGTGGCAACATAGCAACCCTGTTGGAGTTGCTTTTACAGGTCATTCTTCACTGCCTGCCTCCTTTCTTGTAAGAAAAATGTGCCGCACTAAATGCCGAAAAAACAGGTGGCAAGAAGATTTAGAATAATTTTCTAAATCACTATGGATTGGCCTTGCTGCACATATGCACCTTGAGAATTCCTCATTTGAAAGAGTGGAATCCACAATAGAGCCTACTTATTGAGAGTTTCGATCCCCTCATTATCTCCACATTATTCTTATGAGTGAGATGTGTGGAACTTCACTACGGGGCTCTTTTATTGATAACATGATTTGTTCAAAATAAATGTCATCCTCTTGGGTGACATAACCCCATAATTTTAATTTAATACGGAGCTTGTCTCACTGAAAGATTGGACAACATAACGTGATTAATGCATTTGAAACCCATTTTAATTTCCTAGCAAAAAAGAAAACGGAATATCATAATTTTAATTTTTAAGATTCCACATTTTACTTGTGCATGTGCGAAACCCTTTTGAGTAATTTCATTGTTAGTCGTGCATAGCATGCTTTTCCAACCACGTGAAGTATTTAGTCGAAACACTAAAACACCATAAAAAAATTTAGAACCACTGAAACACCTTAGTATCACAAACTTGTATAGGGATCGATCTCAGGGTCTTCAATAAAGTATCACTCTTGTTAAGTAGTCAAACTAAAAAATAAATAAATAGAGATCTAATGGGGGCAATTTGAGACTCTGATATTATGATGACAATTATAATATAATATGAGAGGTCGTCCACTCACGCGGAAAGAGGGCAGCATAACTAGGATCGAACCATAGATAGTTGAGTAAAAGAGGGGTTGGTAAGGTTCTCACATTGATCTATGTTGTAATGCTCAAAGCCGAAATTTTTATGAAGTAGATATTCCTCACTCCTGAGGTCTTTGACCTAACAAATGTAGTCGCTCAGGCACCCGATAAATTCACACAAATTTATACTGTCATATGCATGAACGACCAACTTCATTTAATTTGAAGGGTCGAAAACCAAAGTTCAATGGGAGCTTTTCAATACACAAAGCTAATAATTCAATAAACATGAGCATCTCAAGAAGTTTAAGCAATGGTAGACTATAGAGAAAATACATATCATTTTTCAAACAGGGCTTGAGCTTGAGTGATTTATCAACAGATAATTAATTATAATCTTCAAACAAGTAGCTATTAACTTATAATGAACATGGAAATTGATTATAATCTTCAAATACTTTTGACAGCCACTTGTGCAACCAATATTGCGTTAGTTCTGTCCAAAAGCCAATCGAAGTGTCCTGACTCTTGATTCAAGCTTAGGCGCATGTAGCAGCTAGGAGCTCCAAAAACAATACCTGGGATACCAATGATCCCTAAGAAGACTATCAACAAGGAGAACTTGGATGGAAAACATAGTACTGTTTCATTTCATTTGATTGAATAATCTTACAATCAGTAAGCCTCTATTTATCATTGAGGTTGTTACAGCTGGAGTCTGGAGATTCCATCAACAAAACTCAGTTACAGAACCACTGCGGTGAAAAGTCATGGCATCTAGTGTTGTGCGCGTGTATGCGGAAACGTGAAACAGCGATCGAGCAATCAAGCAACCACACAAGAACAAGCAATCACATACAAAGAGATTTACGTGGTTCGGCAATCTTGCCTACGTCCACGGGAAAGAAACTCGACTCTCCTTTGGGTTCACTCTCTGTATGATATGCAGTACAGTATCACATGGGTTACACATTACATGAATATATAATGCTCTCTTTCTTATCCCCCAAGAAATCCTATCTTAGTAAATAAGAAAGTCCTGGTACAATTACCAAAATACCCATGACCCTGAACCCAATTGGTCTGGACCCATTAGGCCAACAATCTCCCCCTCCAGACCAGGGGGAAGACGCCTCTGAACCCCCTTACTAGGAGTCCAGTCCTGCCAACTCTGAACACAGCTTTAGCTTTCCCTTAGACACGACCTTAGTCATCATGTCTGAGGGATTCTTGTCAGTATGAATCTTCTCCAGCTTCATGAGATTCTTTTCGATGACCTCACGAATCCAATGATATCTCACATCAACATGCTTCGTGCGGGCATGGTATGTAGCGTTCTTGCTAAGATCCATAGCACTCTGACTATCATAGTAGACCACATACTCTCCTTGCTTCAAATCCAGTTCTCGAAAAAATTTGTTCAACCAAATCATCTCCTTCCCTGCTTCATTAGCAGCTATGTATTCTGCTTCAGTTGTAGATAATGCTGTACACTTCTGCAACTTAGACTGCCAGGAAATAGCTCCCCCTGCAAAAGTAAATAAGTACCCAGAAGTAGACAACCGACGATCAAGATCGCCTGCAAAATCAGCATCTGTAAAGCCTTCAAGTATTGGTTTTGAGCCTTCGAAACACAAGCAAAAATCTAATGTACCTCTCAGGTATCTGAAGATCCACTTCACTGCTTCCCAATGCTCTTTCCCAGGGTTAGAAAGAAATCTACTCACTAAACCCACTGCATGAGCAATGTCTGGTCGTGTACACACCATGGCATACATAAGACTCCTAACTGCTGAGGAGTATGGAACAGACATCATCCGTTCCTTTTCTTCATCTGTAGTAGGACATAGTCTCTTACTGAGCTTAAAGTGACTGGCTAAAGGCATGCTAACTGACTTAGCATCTTTCATGTTGAACTTTGCTAGCACCCGTTCAACATATTTCTCCTGTGACAACCACAGCTTCTTGGTATTCCTATCACGACGTATTTGCATTCCCAAAATTTGTCGTGCGGGTCCCAAGTCTTTCATGTCAAAAGTCTTTGACATATCCATTTTCAACCTGTCAATCATCTTATTATCATGTCCAACTATCAACATATCATCTACATATAAAAGAAGGATGATAAATTTGCCATTACCAAATTTACGAACATAAACACAGTGATCTGCAGCTGTCCTCCGGTACCCATGACTCACCATGAATGAATCAAACTTCTTGTACCATTGCCTCGGTGCTTGCTTCAGCCCGTAGAGACTTTTCTTCAACCTGCAAACCATCTGTTCTTTTTCTTTTACCTCAAACCCATCCGGTTGAGTCATGTAGATCTCTTCTTTCAGATCACCATGAAGAAATGCAGTCTTCACATCCATCTGTTCAAGCTCAAGGTCCATGCTGGCGACTAGACTTAAGACAACTCTGATAGAAGTCATCTTAACAACTGGAGAGAAGATTTCATCGAAGTCAATACCCTTCGTCTGCGCAAAGCCTTTGACCACTAGTCGTGCTTTGTGCTTTATCAGTTTTCCACTGTCATCTCTCTTCAGTTTGAACACCCATTTGTTCTTCAAAACCTTCCTGCCTTTTGGAAGTTCCACCAGCTCATAAGTATTGTTCTTTTTCAAAGAACTCATCTCATCCTGCATAGCCTACATCCACTCATCTTTATCTGCATGAGTTGTTGCTTATGGGTAGCTCTCTGGCTCCCCCTCATCAGTAAGCACGATATAATCTGCTGCAAGATATCTTGTTGATGGTTGATGCTCTCGAGTAGACCTCCTAACTTGAGGTTCTGTGGTTTCTAACTGAGGAGACTGCTCCCCCTGCTCAACACCCTGTTTATCTGGCAACCCCTGCGCCTCATCATGATCCGGATCGTTTTGTCCACCTTCTCTACTTGTAGTCTGCACTGGAGAAGGTGTCGGTGTGAGATCAACCACTCCATCAACAACTTCTTTAGATTTTTCAGTATTCTCAATATCTCCAAAGAACTGGTCTTCATGAAACACCACATCACTACTTCTGATAATTTTCCTCTTCTCTGGATCTCATAATCTGTAACCAAACTCAGCTCCACCATAGCCAAGGAAAATGCAACATACTGCCTTATCATCCAGCTTTGAATGCTGCTCATTTGGTACATGTGCAAAAGCCTTGCACCCAAACACCTTCAAATGAGAATATGAAACATCTTTTTCTGTCCATTTTCTCTCCGGAATGTCAAAATCCAAAGGAACTGAGGGAGACCTGTTAATCAGGTAAACGACAGTCAGGATAGCTTCACCCCAAAATGGCTTGGGTAGCTGTGCCACTCTAATCATGCATCTCATCCTTTCAAGAATAGTGCGGTTCATTCTCTCTGCCACACCATTGTGCTGTGGAGTACCAGGAACTGTTCTTTCATGTCGAATACCATGCTTTGAGCAATAGCCTTTAAACTGGTTAGATGTGTACTCTCCACCATTATTTGTGCGGAGACATTTCAAGAGCTTTCCTGTTTCTCTTTCAACCATGACATGAAACTGTTGAAATATCTGGAACACCTGATCCTTCGATTTCAATGTATAAACCCAGACTTTCTTGGACGCATCATCAATAAATGTGACAAAAAACTTATTACCACACAATGACTCCACCTCAATGGGACCACAAACATCAGAATATATCAAATCCAACACATTAGATTTTATCGTTGATGTTTTAGAAAAAGATACCCTATGTTGTTTACCAAACAAGCAATAATCACAAGGGTCAAGGGATGTACATTTGGAGTAATGAATACGATCTTTCTTTGCCAAAAACTGCAGTCCTTTCTCACTCATATGTCCCAGTCTCTTGTGCCACAGATTCGGAGAGGATCTGTCTTCAACAGCATTCAACACACCTTTGCATAGCTTCACATGTGTCTTGTACAGCGTATTACATGTCTTCCCTTTCGCAACAATAAGAGACCCTTTAGTGAGTTTCCACCTGCCATTTCCGAAGTAACTCTCATAACCTGCACGGTCCAATGAAGTTCCGGAAATCAGATTCAACCGCAGATCAGGAATATGTCGCACATCTTTCAGCGTCATTGTGCAACCAATATCGGTTTTAATGCAGACATCACCGATCCCAACAATATCCGAATGACTTGTGTTGCCCATCTTCACAGTGCCAAAGTCCCCTGCTTTGTACGTTGTGAACATCTCCTTAGAAGGGAGTAGCATGGTAGGATGCCGCTGTGTCAACAACCCACTCAACCTGATCATCTGCAACACTCAAACACCCTTTATCTTCACTGGCCAGTAGCGCTACTTCATTATCCAAAGTAGCTGTAGTGTTAGTGTCATTCTTCTGCTCATTGTTGGCTCCTTTCTTTTCCTTAAAGGCAAAGCAATTCTTCTTAATGTGACCCTCCTTACCACAGTGAAAGCATTTTCCAGACTTTTTCTTAGTCAGTGATTCACCTCTAGACTTGCCACAACCCCCCTTTGGTGCCCTACTCTTACTCCTCCCCCTTTTCTCGGTAACAAAGGCCTGTGCATTATCTGTCCCTGCAGTTTTTCTTCGTGTTTCTTTATTTAACAAGCTGCTAGCAACCTGACTCATTGATAACACACCATCTGGAGTAGAGTTGCTCACGGAAACAACCAATGTCTCCCATGTATCTGGCAAAGAACTTAGAAGCAATAAAGCTTGCATCTCATCATCAAGGACCATCTTCATTGTGGCTAATTCATTCACAACGCATTGGAATTCATTTATGTGCTCTTCAATTTTTCCACCCTCCTTGAATTTCATATTCACAAGCTTTCTAATGAGAAAAGTTTTATTCACTGCAGTTTTCTTCTCATATCTTTCTTCTAATTTCTTCCAAAGGGTTCTCGCATTGGTTTCATTAGACACGTGATGAAATATGCTGTTATCCACCCACTGTCTAATGTGACCAATGGTCTTTCTATGCATCTTTTTCCAATCTGGATCAGACATCTCTTTTGGTCGGGCACTATCCCCCTCAATGGGATCATAGAGGTCTTTGCAATAGAGGATATCCTCCATCTTTGGTTTCCAACTTAACCAATTTGTATGATTCAATTTGATCATGGTAGTGTTTACAGTGTTGTTCTCCATCTTAATTGAATAATCAAGAAATATAAACAACTTTCACTAACCTCAATTTCTGCACCAATCTGTAGATCTCGTCACCACGAGCACGCTGGAAGAAACGGATCCAAAATCCAACTCTGGATGGCTCCGATATCGCGAGAATAATTTTATACCCTCCGATTAGTCAAACTTTCTTGTTGACCGTCAAACTGCCAATCTTCTTCCACAGTTACGTAGATCTGCTCGCAACGAGTCTGTAGGCGCAAACGGATCTCCGATCTGACCTCGGATGATCAAGATATCTCAAGAACAAGTTTCTGCCGTCGATCCAAGTCAAACAGTGTTGACCGTACTGTTCTGCTGACGTGGCGTTGACGTCAGCGTCTGCTGGACTGGGCTTCCTGTTGCGCGGGTCAGGTCGAACTGCCCCAAAAAACCAACCTGACGTGGACACTGGACTGGGCTGGGCTTATTTGCGAGTCAGGCAGAACTGGCATGCGCGTGTATGCGGAAACGTGAAACAGCGATCAAGCAATCAAGCAACCACACAAGAACAAGCAATCACACACAAAGAGACTTACGTGGTTTGGCAATCTTGCCTACGTCCACGTTAAAGAAACTCGACTCTCCTTTGGGTTCACTCTTTGTATGATATGCAGTACAGTATCACATGGGTTACACATTACATAAATATATAATGCTCTCTTTCTTATCCCCCAAGAAACCCTATCTTAATAAATAAGAAAGTCCTGGTACAATTACCAAAATACCCATGACCCTGAACCCAATTGGTCTGGACCCACTAGGCCAACATCTAGTTAGGTATTACTGTAGCTCCAAGCCCATATTGGGGGCTTCTTAATGACTCATATAGCTCCAAGCCCAAACCCATTACCTTCCAAATCAACTCAACAGAGTTACACAAAGAAGCATAAATAAATGCCTTTTTTCATTTCAATCATATCTGATGCGGGATTCTAGTTGAGAAACCTAAAAGGTTCTTTACCATTTTGAAAATTTCCAACATTCCCCCACAATTTTCAAAATTTCTAACAAACCATGCATAACCTGTTTAAAATTTCATAAAGTTGGGGCTCATCCTTCTCTCTTGACACGCACATAAATAATAATTAAGTTCAAAACCATATATGTACTTTTCTCACTATTGCTTTTAATTAAGTTCAAAAGCTGAGATTAAATCATCTCTAGCCATGTTTTTCGTTTTGGATGGAAGGATATATGATTTGGAGCTATGATACTTGGATACTTCAAAAATAGGCAAGGTATCTGTTTCATTTTGTATATGATACTTCATTTCTACATGTATTTTCTTTGTCATTGTCTTATCTAGGGATGGAACCAAGAGGGGTCCATGGCCTCCCCAGAAATTTCTGAAAACCCCCAAAATTTTATTTCATATATATAAAATCCTCCCCATCCCACCCCACCACCGACATACCCACACATCCTACATTTTTTCTTTTAGCCCCACCAAGGAAAATTGCTTAGTTCTGCCACTGGTCCTATCCACGGCATGTCCCCATGTGCCTATACATCGGTAGAGATGTTAATGGGCCAGGTTCTAGGAAGATTCATTTAACTTTTAGAGACATGAGTCTGAGATCTGATACTCGATGGGTCCACAATTTGAGCCCAAAGCTGGACACAATTTTCAAACGAGCCCAAAGTCGGGTAATACATGATTGCTCCTGGTCGGCTAACAGAAGGGTGGATGTGGTCTATTTCCATCTTTAGGTTGTTTATATGGTGTGAGGATATATGTAATCTGTACACCTTGGGGCTTGGGTAACCGGCTGTGGACATGGATCCAACATGGTTGGTCAATGGGTCCATGATTGTGGACGTGAATCTGGGTTTAATTGTCAGATGAGCCCTATATAAGGCCCCTGCAGTTTCACCCTATTTTTCAAGTTGGGATTTTTTTTTGGTGTAAAATGGGTAAAAAGGATCCTTGCTACCGCTAACGGTGGATTGTTTGATATCCACAACCAACTCCTTGTATATGAGTATAGCTTTGTGGATAGTTTGATATTCACTACGGACTCCTTGTATATAAGTACAGCTTTGTTCACGTGCTACCTTATATAATGTGTATAGACCAATATATCTTTTATTACTGGTATAGCTGAAGTGCTGCTGCGATATTTTTCCACTAATTGTCTCTGTTTTGATATTTATTGTGTTACCCAACAAAAAAAAAGAAAAGAAAGAAAGATATTTATTGTGTTATGTTTAAGTTCAAAGATAAAAGGACAATCTATCTGACATATATGCTTTATCTCCATGCAGGTCATGAGGGGGCTGCCCAATGGGGAGGGTCCAAAGCTTGTTGAGCAGGGGGATGGTATTGATGCCATGGAAAGGTTCCAATTTCATGAGAATGAAGACCTGAGAAATATGGCAAATGGATTAGTAGACAAATACTTTGGGGAGGACTATGGGCTTGATGGTTAAGAGACGGACATGATCACCTTTCCAAGTACTTCCCAATCTCCCTCCCTTCCCTTCCCTTTCAACTGTTCATGTATGTAATATGCTGCTCGTTTTAATCTTTAGAGGAGTCACTGGGTCATGCATTAGGACGTGTTGTGTACAGAATCCTAATGCACCGATTCTGGGCAAGAGAAGTCCATGGATCACCTCCATTGTGGATGGGGGATGTAACATTTCAAAGAATAGGTCATAGCCTCTTTTCATGAACATTTACGGCAATTCCTTCTTTATAGTCCCTTTCTAGTTCTTTTGATTAAGGTCAGCGACCCTGATGCATCAGGACCCACGGCATTGGGAACTTATTCGTCAGGGATGAATCAGAACCCAAGACATTGGGGAGTTATTTGGCCCCGAAGCATTTGAACGTGTACGATATCCTGGTGGTTAGTTAATCTGATTGAACCCCATGGTGCAGAGTGGTCCTAGCTCCTAACTGTACAGATTATTTGCCTTTATCGCAATTCATCTGTTTTTTTTTTTTTAGTTGGCCATTTTTTCATACTAATGGTCGAAGGGTTAGGATGTCCCCAATGATAGGAGTCCACAGCATCATCCCTTCACTGGATGCTTGGAAGAACACTGCGTTACCAAAACACGAGTCCCACTGTATGAAATGGGAGCATTAGGGTTCCAGACACTGAAAACTAAGGACACAGTAAGGATTCCCTCCTAGTTACTTGGAGTTGTGTGTAAAACTGCATCTCCTTTCCCTAGTTTGCACGTATCCAGAGGTCCAGATGATTCAACTGCCTGCTTGTAGACATGTTTCATCAGATTGATACAGGACAATTGTGAAATGTGGTGTACCTTTTGTTGGGAAGAATGCTAGGACCGGATGCCTTCCATTTCCCGAGCACGCAAATGAGATTCCATTCATGTGAGGTTACGTTCGCAGAAAGATGGCGCCGGCCACCGGCATACTGAATGTTCAGATCCTGACGGCTGGCTGGCGCCATCTTTCCTGCGAAGGAAACCTTGTATGCACATCATGGGTGTTTTGACTGAATGAATATGTGTTGAGAATGAATTTGTGGGTGTCATTTCTCTCTTTTAACCTGGAGAAAATAACACCAGCTTAAAGTCTCTTTTTGTGTCCCTATGGAATGACACAGGCAAGAAACACGAGCTGGTGTAAACAATTAGTCCGTGCCCTCTGGAAATCATTGTAGTTTACTTTATTTCCTTTTCTCTGCTGCTATTTCTGATTGGTGTTCCTACTTTGTCCGGTTCCGGACTACTTTTCTGGTGATGGGTCTTAATTAAATATCTGACATTGAATCATGGTACTGTGGTCTGCTTTTTTGGATCTTTTGATGAAAAAAGTTAAAGAGTTTCTACTTTCTAGTTACTTATATTTACATGGGGTATCATCTATGTGGGGCCCATTGCATCACTGATCATGGTCACTGCATCAATGGGTCCATGGGAGCGAGTAATAGATTTGCACATCCTATGACCCTTCCTTAATCAACCATGTCTCTATCAATTTATAGTCTCATTATTGCCTATTTGGAACATCTAAAATTGACGAGACCTCCATTGATGAGTAGTAGGCTGCAACCTTTTGGCAGTCTGGTAAAAAATGGCGTTCTAATTATGTGCAAGCGGAAGATCAAGCAAGGAGAATAGGCTTCCAATGTTGAAACTTTGAAATTTGACTCCAAACCACTCCCTAGACCATCCTGATATTGATTGCCACATCCAAATTTCTAGAGCCGGCTGTTGGGTCATGTAAGACTTTGAAAAGTAACATTCTTCACGTGCCACAGAAAAAGAACCTTTCCATACAGGATAGGGTGATTGGAATTTGTACCTTGGATGGTTTGATTAAATTATGGAACTGGGGGAGGGTTCTGGTGGTGGTGGTGAGTATGGGGAAGTTAACATGTATTCGTTTATTTTAAGGAAACAGTGGCTTCTTCTTTAATCCTCGAATAAAACAGTGTGACCTTTCATTATTGACTAGAAATTAAGTGATCCGGGATCTAGTTTTTTTTTTTTTTTTTTTTTTTTTTTCTCTTTTTTCTTTAAGCCCAAGGGGAATGCCACATGTATACAGGATGCTATTGGAATATGCCATTAGGTATTAATTATTGGCTACTGATGGGTGAGTTGCCATGGGTGCCATAACAGTTGCTATGGGCATATAGAGGCTTTTTTTTTTTTATTATTATTTTTTAAAAGCTTGCAATGGTGTTCCTAGCTTGACATATCGTAGACCTTAGGTTGAAATTTCAGTTATCCATCAATAAGATTTGTTTTTGGGCGAATAGTGTGTAGATGAAATTCACACAAGTAAGTTTTGCAAAGTGAATTCCACATATGTTGTGAATGTCACAAACAAACATCATTTCCATTCGTTTGGACCACAAGACTTTTTTGAAAAGAAAATAGTAGGTCTATACATTGAGTGGTTCTATTCATGACTTGGTGAAGAGCAAAAAAGAATAAAAATAGGGAGTGGTCTATTTATGTTTTTTCATAGATTTTTATAAAATGTGAGGATTTGAAGATTCAAACCCCCCAGGCCTGTTTGACTGAAATAACAATGGGGCGATGAGTTGCATTGCACCTTTTGTAATGTATAATTTTAAAGTGATGTGATATACATAAGCAAATAACTTACCTATAAATGTAGTTACATGTAACTATTTCTACCTTTTAAATGGTTTTTGACAAGAACAAAGTCATTGCTATTGATAGGTGATTTAGGCTATTAAAACAACAAATGAACAACCATTTTATTCTTAAAATTGACTCATCAATCAATTTACAATTTGTCAATTCGGTCTGATACTAGAAAGCGCTGGAATATGCTAAGGGACATCCTTTGATTGCCCAACTAAATGAATGTCAATAAGGAGAGCGTGTAAGGTAGTGTTTGGTTCGCTGTAATGAAGGTCAGAATGGAATGGTCATTCCAACATAATGATCATTTACGCATTTGGCTCGTAAAAAAAAGTGGCGAAATCACCATTACCTTCGGAATCACCATTCATTTATGTAAGGGAATCATCATTCCAGTGGGGAGGGAAATGAATGGTTATTCCATTCCTTTATATTTTATCCTTGAGACCAAAATGCCCCTTTTATCACATCAACCCCTCCTCCCTCCACCATCTTCCACCCTGCTCCTCCTCCTTGTCTCAGTCATCGGCTGGGAAAGAGACCAGCCGAAAGGCTCCGGCGGCAGCCCCGGCTAGCCTTGCCCTGCCGGTCTGGATGGCGACATCGGCGGTCCTCAACGCCAGAATTCGCAAGGTTCATAGCCTCAGAGAGCTTCGCTTGCATAAGGGTATCTGGATGGAGCCTGGGTTGGATGACGAAGAGCCTAGGTGGGCTCTTGGGGTCTTTGTAGACAACAAATCCATCATTGTCGCCGTTGCCGTCGTCTTCATCGCGCTTCTTTTGGCGAGAAGAATGCGAGAAAAGGATGGAACTTGAAAGAGAGGTGAGGGTTGGGGAGATTGGGTTAATAGGGTTTCTGAAGAAGAAAGAGATATGATTTGGAATTGGAGGGAGAGAATGAGTAGAAAAAGAAGAGAGGGTTTGGGGCAGAGCACTGAAAGGAGTTCGTAAGAGAGAGATGGACTTGAACATTGCAGAGGTCCGCTTGTTTCGTCTTCGGTGATTTGCTTTCGGTGCGTGAAATCGCATTGCTTGGCTACAAAAATTGCATTTTAGATCTAGGGTATTTTATTCCATTCCAGACATCATTCCAACGTACCAAACTAAGAAAAGGAATCATCATTCTATTACTGGATTGATTCTTTAGTAAAACCAAACGTTGGAATGAGAATCATCATTCCTGCCTTATTCCATTCCAGACTTATTCCACTCTCTGTTCTATTCCAGTGAACCAGACGCTACCTAAAAATCTTGACTCTTTACCCCTTTTTATAAAATCGTTGTTTGTTGTAAAAAAAAAAGTTGAATATGTGTGATATCCTAGCCACATAGTATGTAGCATGTTGCAAAATAGAAGGATAAAATTGTTATTTTCACATCATCCTTTATTTACGTAAGAATTATTAATTGCAACAGTAAAAGTAAGGTCCTCGAGTGCAGGAAAAATCCATATTATTATTTGGACTCAAATATTAGTATTTTCAACTTGCGTCTGCTGGATGTAGCTTGTAGTGTGCGACTGGAAAAGTTAAGATCTCTTATTAACCAATACAACTCAAAAGTTTAAGGTGATAGAAAGCAGAAGACTAACGCACTTAACATAAACAAACTATAAACCACCTTGATTCTTCTTATCTCATATTATTATTTTATAAATAACTCGAGAACGACTTCCTACCCATGGGAAGGAGCAATAATTCTCATTTTGTTGGGAAGTGGGGTTTGAACCCTAGGTATGTCGCATCTTTCTACATGTGTAGGCTATCTGTTCACTTATGTTGGCTTTCTTTTTCTGTGTGTGGATTCCTTTCCCACATGTAGTGGCAGACCCAGGAATTTTATTAGGGTGGGGCTAAATTTTTCTAAACTTTGCTAGACTATTTTCCACACCAACAAATAGTGAAAGAGAAAATGTATTGCATTTAAAAAAAGAAGAAGAAGAAGAAGAAATAAGTAGTTAAAACCGAATTTCTATAATTTTACACGTGAAAGGCCTTTTGATTTGATGAATGAGATTGAATAGCTAATATTGTTTGATGGGGCTACGTGTAAAGCATGCAAAACACTATCTTTATTCTTATATGGTTTTTACTCGTGCTTTAAGCAACATTAAGCTTTTTATTACACTTGGACATATATTGAGAAAAAAGAGTGGGACGACATAACAGTGGAGCCCAATTACTGAAATCCAAATCCTATAAAATAAAGGCCTTCAAATGTATATGATATTGAGAATTAGAATTAATTTGACCGGTCAATTGACTTTTTCATAAAAACGTGATTAACATAATTTTATGTATATTTATTTTTACTTTTTATCAAACGATTAACCCAAAAGTGAAACCAACTCAGATGGAGATCTCTATACTAATGGGACTATGAAGTTGGAATATGGTATTGGTTTAATGGGTTGTTTATTAGTTTTCCTATTTTATTCTTACTCCAAAGCACTTGTCATTTCAATAAGGAGATGCTTTCTAAGTGTTATGTCACTTCATCTCATCAAGACTTCTTTGAAGACTTTCTTAGTTTTTAGAAGTTTAATGCTTGTATGACCCAATTTTTTTTAATTTTATTCTATTATTTATTTTAACATATATCTTAGTTAGATTGGAGCAACACTTTCCAAATAAGTGTGCAACATACACAGACCATACATAAGTGGGTTCGCAAGTGGAACTGTAGTTTTTAGTTTATAGGCGGAGCTAGAAAAAGTTTTGGGGGTGGGACAGTCTTTTGGACAAGGTCAAGTCCCATTATAAGTTTTTGGAGATTTCGTGAGCCGACCTGGGCCAGGTGCTCATCACTTGGGTCCGCCAATGTCCACATGAGTGGGCAGGACTTTGGATGTATTTCCATATGTAAGGGCTCTCTCTTTGGTCACATCCCCCAACAAAGGTAAATACATACAAAATAGAAGGAAAGGAGGAAAAAAAAAAAAAAAAAAAAAGCTAAACATTTTACTATACGTGATGGCAGCCGACTCTAGGATCCCCTCGATGGAGAAAAAGTTGGAACGCTAACGTAATGTACCAACGTCAGCATGAGCCAGCCCCTCTCTCTTCCTCTTCTTCTACCATATAAAAACTCACACGCTCCGATCCAAAGAGACAGGCAGACTGCAGCCCTAGAGATTCCCCAATCTTATCCAATGCTAAAATCTCACGAGGCATACTCACCCTCCATGGATGAGAATATTTGGGAGAGCTTTCTTCCAAGTCTCACTTCATTATCATAAATAAATAAATAAATAAATTATGAACAGATGGGAATTAATCGTGTTAAAATTGGTGCTCGACTCTAACTTTCTCTTATTAGGGACGGGTTCGAAAGTGAATCCATTGAATTCACGGCGGGTATGAATTTTTAGACTTTGCTCTAAAATTTTTTTTGATTTTGGGTGCACTTGAAAAATACTGCTCTGGTTATAGATGCTTTGTACATATTTCTCAAGGTTATGCGATCCAGCTAGCCCAACACAACTTCTCTCCTGAAAGACAATTTCCTTCATGAATTTGAATAGATATACCTACCCCCTTTATTGACTTATCAGAGTTTGATATTAATTCATTGTCATAGCCGGGCTTAATTTATCACAATAAATTCGGAAGATATACAACGTTCCATCACTTGAGCTAGACTAAAAATTGAAGGTTAGGACCAATTAGTCTGATCGTTTATTTTGACAAACAGTGTAATGCGTTTTACATATCTAACATTTTGAAAAAAAAAAAAAAAAACCTTGCATAAATATGAAGATGCGAACATCATTCCTATTTAACTAGTTTGGTAGTGTAGCCAAGTATTATATCAATTGATCTTCATGTTTTATATTAAATGCCTAACAATGACAAGTAAAGATGACATTTAGCAGATGGATCATCCACTAGTTTGCCTTTTATCTATTAGGACCTAGATAATGCATATGAAAAATATGAAGATATGAGAATGAGCTGTAAAGGTTACAATTGTACTGACCTAGATAATGCTAATTATAGATTTGTCTTCGACCAAACATCAGACCTATATATATTTTAACTAGTTGGTGGTGAAACCAACTTTTATATCAATTGATTTCCTCGTTTTATATAAAATGGTTAACAATGAGATACGAAGATAAATCATCCACTGGTTTGAGACTTTTCTGATAGAACTGCTCAAGAAAATCTTGCCAAATATGACTGAATCTTACAAAATTTCCACAAGTTCTAGAAAAACTGACTAAGTATTGACTGAGTCAACGAGTCAATAGGCCATGTTAATCAACTCTTTGGGTGACTAGCCAAGTAAGTTTTGATGAAGTCATGACTCACAGTGACAGCCTCCAAGTTTTTATGAGTCATGAGACATATTGTCCAGTCGTGTTGGCTGAGTCCAGATTGTTCTTTCTTTCTGTTCTATAATACTGACAAAAATAAATAAATAAATAAATAAAAGGCAAAAAAGCAAAAAAGAAAAAAAAATAGAGCAACTAACAGATGATTTTTTTTAATCTAATCCATAATCAGACCTTCCAGTTTTCCTCTTTTCCTTGCTAATTGGCACTAGTTTTCGCAGGTGGCTTGATGCACCCAGAGCCCATCTACCATAGGGGCCTGGGTAAAGTCAAACTCCCCCAGCGAGTAGAGAATTGAGAATTGAGACTGGAAAATGGAAATACATGAAAACCATATAAGATCTTTTATTAATATTTTTTTCTAGAAGCCTTGATGAGCTGTGACCAATCCAGTACAAGTCCAACCAGTATTGACTCTGTCAGCTGAGTTTTGGCCGAGCTGAAACTTTCAAATCTCGTTGCTATTACATAAAGTTGGCCTATAACCACGGTTTGCATCCAAAAGTTGTAGGTTTGAAATTGCACTATCATACTGGGGCTACATGAGAGTTTATCCGGCTTCTCTCTGGGCTTAGAGGGATTAGTCCAGACCAAAGTGTTGAGAATCTTCCGATAGCCAAAACAAAATGTAAAGTTGAGCCGACTCAGCCAAATTAAGTCAAACAGAAGCATCCTCCTCCTTAAGAGTCATATGAATGTAATAATCTACCACTCCTTTCCATCCCACTCCACCATGGACTTGCTCCTGTGTCTCCGGGCATATGTTTCATCAGAACCAAAGCCTTTAGTCCACAAAGTTACCTGCCATTTGATCATGTGAACATAACATTCCTGAACATTAAATAAATAAGATCTACATGTAACAATATACCATGTAATTTAGATTGCATTTTATCTAATCACCCTAGACCTAATCGAGAAAAGGAAAAAAAAAAAGATCTTGTATATGTAATGGTGTAGCATACTTCCAGTTTTATTTACATGTCACACTTTCAATGTCCATATAGTCCCGGGCTGTAGCTCTGTTAGTTTGGAGTGCATAAGTTTAAGTCTTCACAAGAAAAGTAATCGACGCTCAAAAGAAATCTACCCTGAGGTAGAGTTATCTTATATTACATTTCATAAGATGTTGGAAGAAATTTTTAGAATGAGTAATTAGCCATGTAAAGGGAGCACCTTGTTTTGAAAGATGAATAGATGATAGGCTGTACTTTGCGAGCGATGGATTAATGGTGGCCGTGCAAGGTTTCCTTCCAGAAGAGATGACGCCTGCCAGAATGCTTGGAAGCTAGAGGCAGGCGACATCTCTCCTGGAGGGAACCCTGTATGGCCGGCTTTTCTTGGTGCCTCATATTCCATATTTGGTGAAGAATGAAGGAGAGGGGGCTCCAACTTTATAGGCGTCCCTTTCCTGTATCTTGCAATAAGGAATAAAACAAATGGGGACCCCAGCTTAACGACTCTTTTGTGGTGTGAATCAAATGTCCTATAAACATGAGAAGTCATGATTCATAAATTAAGGGATTGGTGGATTCGGTCAATGATTTGTATCATTCAATTTAGGTTGTGGGTTCATCTTATTCATCTAATAATGAGTTCTTATTTCTCTTGAAATGTAACCCAAGTTTTATTAAATATATTAGAGTCGAAAGTTGGCGAGCCAGATAAACCCTCCAGTGGCTCTAAAGTGGTAGCACTAGTGGACTCAACCTTTGATTCTCGAAGAAGGGGAAATCGGAGAATGATACCAAGATCTCTAGTTCCGAAAGAGAGAAGAACCGTGGTCCTGACTTGACCACTCGGCCAACCCCTTGGGTTTATCTAAAGTTGGAAAAACTTGGCTTAAAAAATAGCATCAGTTTCCGAACTGAATCCAGGTCAAAGTCAGGTTTCCATCTTAAGACAAATACTCAAATCCAATAAAGCCATTGGGTTCCAATGATCCAATGCAGTACTGCAGGTCAGAGAGAGATACATAGTATATTCTAAGGGACCATATGTAATATTTGTTTGTATATAATGTAGTGTTTATACAAATAGGTTTCCATATAATCTATATGTATACATGTATACTTATTTTATATAGGGTAATTCTTTAAAATGCCCCCACTTTAAAAACGATCCTTTTTCGGCCCTTTTTTTTTTGACATGGGGCCTACCTTGAGCTAATCTAGTCTTTCACATACACTAAATCCTTATGAATAGTCACAAGTCCAAGTTTGACACTCATCCAACTTTTCTCACCATTGTGGATTGAAATGGTAAGAAACTAATAAATCTAAAATCATTAGGTCTTAGGGTGATGGATTAAAGGGTCAGAATGATCTTACAGAGTCTAAAATTTTCACATGGGTACATCTCATATAGATCTTTTAATTCAGCAAACTTTTATGATCATCATACCATCTCCGTCTGTCCTACCAAGGGGCGTTTTTCATGGTGTCCTCTAGCGCTGCTCCCATATGTAATAGTATGTGTCTGTGTGATTTTTTGTGTAGAACAGTTTCGGGACAGGGTCCTTAAGTCAAAAACTATGTAGACCGAATCCAACCTCAAGTCTATAGACCCAAACCAAACCCACAAAATAAGAACCCTAATTTGCTTTTACAATTGGGTTCGAGTCAAGTCTAAGTAAATGGGTATCGACTGCCACCCTTCACATATATCAAGTTGTTCACAGTTGACTAGGGTTTTCAGTGGGAGGTCTCATTTGATTGATATAAATCTAATTAAATTAAGATTTATTTGAGATAGAGTTGTTTCCAATAAACCTTTTTACAAATAACTAGATTGTTTGAACTGTCTGTTTCACAATGGAACTTTTTATTTTATAAAATTATATGGACAAAAATAGTCATATGATAAAAACAGTTCAAGAAAACTTTTTATTATAATATAAAAGTTATACAAGCAACCTGGTCATATACCAAAAGTTAGAATGACAAATTTATCAAAAAAAAATCTAAAATGTGTCTTGTTTGCTTAATTTAAAAAGTCAACTTTTGTTATTTTTTTGAAAAAAAAAAGAGAGATCAAAACGCCTCAAGGGCTTGTTTGGTTGAACTCATATATATATAAATATATATATATATATATGAATATCCGTAATAATTACACATCAATTATGTTTGTCTACGTGAATTGTAAAACTGGTGTGTAATTGTGCTAGTATACTTACACTATTTGGAATTGGTGTGTAATTGTGCTAGTATACTTACACTATTTGGAATTCACATGATTGAAATGCGCCCTAATCCAAACTGTTCAATTTGTTTATTGAACTCAAGATCTTACTTCTAATTGTCTTATGTCTTCATAGAGTACGAGTAATTTTTGAAAAAAGTCACAATTTATAAATCTATATGGCTGGCTATTCTTGGGTGCCTCGTATGCCATGCTTGATGAAGAATGAAGGAGAGGGGGTTACCTCTTTATAGGCGTCCCTTTCCTGTAAATGACAAGAAATGAAAGAAAAGGGATCCCCAGCTGAAGATTCTTATGTGGCGTGAATGAAATGTCCTAGAAACATGAGATAATTCATGAATTGAGGAATCTCACTGTGTTTAATTAGTGTTTGGTGGATTCTGGTCTGGGTCTTGAAGACAGCTAATATTTAATACATCTCGGTCAATGATTTGGACCACATCAGTTTAGATTATGGGCTGATCCTATGTATCTAATGATGAGTTCTTAATTATCTTGAAATGTAAGCCAAGTTTCATTATATATATTAGAGTTGAAACATGGCGCATCACATGTTAGCACCTATATATTGTAAATTAAAATGGATGGTTGGATGACTATAGAGACCAAAAATAATGAAGCATCTTTTGAAAACTGATATTGTTGGCATGAGGGGGTAACAAAGGCTCTATTTGGATGTTGGAAATTGGCTGCATGTCACTCTAACTTTAACTTTAAAAATAATAATCTTGGCTTACTTTTTTTTTATTAAAAAAATGACATGAGTTACCGAACTAAATCCAGGTCCAAGTTAGGTTTCAATCTTAAGACAAATACCCTATATATATATATATATATGAAAATTGTGATTTTAACAAACACGTGCAACCAATACTTCTGGACCAAACATACATACCATGTATCAACATGGTTATCTTAAATCCAGGTCCATATACTCGTAGTCATTTGTACATGTGAAAATGGTGATTTTGACAAAATATAAACGGTACTACTTTTTAAATATATAACATTTGTAAACGTAATATCATATATGAAAATCTCCTCTTTCCTACCACATACATGCATGAATGACAAAAAAACCTTTAAAGCTTATGAATGAAAAATTCTTAAACCTTTGCTAAATAGTAGAAAATATATAAATATATATTTAGATTGGCTTTAAATCTATTTAAATTTGAAAAATAGACTTACCAAATGACACCTTACTTAAAATTATATACATTATTTATTTTTTAATGGAAAAAAATTGTACAAAACATATGTGGATGATAACCGGTTCACACCTTTATTACTTACCCCGGGATTTATACACCGACTGGATCCCGGGGTGCATATGGACCATTGGATCCAAGGGTTGCCTTGGATCCAATGGTCCATATGCACCCCGGGATCCAGTCGGTGTATAAATCCCGGGGTGTGTAGCGTTGCCTTGGATCCAATGGTCCATATGCACCCCGGGATCCATTCGGTGTATAGGGTGTGTAGCATGGCTCCAAAACAAAAGCTCTCCTCTCTCTATCTCCCCTTCATATTCTTGACGCACAAATGGATGAAAGTTGACGTCAGGGGGCTGTGGTCATGAATGCAGGTCGGCCCAGCCACTTCTTTTGACATTCTGATGCACCCAAACCCTATTATCAACAAGGACAATTATAGAATGCAGCTTTTCCAGGTTCATGTCACTCTTCCGCAGTGCCTTCCTCCCACGGGAAGGAAGGAATGCAGGTTGATTGGACAGGAGCCGTATACTGTGGTGCCCGCATCCTCTTACTTTAAGGAAATAGATTCCCAGGTCAGGTGAGGTTGAGATGCGACATTTTATTTCTTTAAAAAAAAATCACATCTCCTTAAAAATTTCCTCTTTTCATGTGGCACCCTCTAATTGGTCCAAACATGGCTTTCTTATTTGGATAAAATAGAGGATCCGGATCCTACTTTTAATGGGGTGCATTTATTCAGTCAGATGATTCACCAAATGCCAATTTTCATTTTACTCTCCATATGTTCATTTACTAGAATTACAGTATTTTTTATTTGGGAAGTTTTTGAATTTCTAGATAAGGTGGAATTCCAAAATTCTCCTAAGGGCTTGAGCATTTTGGAATTCCACCAAAATTCAAAGAATGTGAAATTTCAGGAATTCCTTAAGGCTAATTGAGACTTATTATGTGTTGGAATTCATAAATTCCTGTAAAAAAACAAGGGATTTGAAAATGTAAGGGGACATGATGTCACATCATATCTTAAAAACCTTAACCATTAGAATTTGAGTCAGGAAATCTAGTAAAGAAACAGGCCCTCTGTGTCTGTGTGTGTTTGTTTCGGACTGCAGAAGTCCAAAGTTGTTTTGACCTCACTGTTAGTTTTGGTGCCATGTATTTTTCTTGTAAAGAAATTTGGATTGATTTTTTTTTTCAATAGAGAAGATTACGAACTCCTTTGTAAGAGGTAGGAATGCAGCAGTCCCCTCTCTCTTGCTGAAATGAAAAAAAAATCCGCTCTCCAGTGAGATCTTACATTCCTATAGCTTACAAAGGCATTTGAAATCTTTTTCATTGTGTAAAGTTAATTTATGTTTTTCTTTGCTTGGAAGAAAAATGTGCCGCACTAAATGCCAAGAAAAAGGTGGCAAGAGAATTTAGAATAATTTTCTTCTCCACTATGGATTGGCATTGCTGCACAAATGCACCTTGAGAATTCCTCATTTGAAAGAGTGGAAACCACATTAATGGACCTAGCCTACCTTTTGAGAGTCTGGATCCCTCTCATTGTGTCTACATTATTGCTATGATTGGGATGTGTGGAGCTCCACTAGTTTCCATTGCGAGACTCTTTTATTGATAACCTAAATTATTCAAAATGAATGTCATCTTCTCCGGTGACATAACCCGAGAATTTTAATTCCATAGGGAGCTTGTCTCACTAGAAGATTGGGCAACATAACAAGATTAATGCATTTGAAACCAATTTTCACTTCCAAGCAAAAAAAAAAAAAAGGGAACATCAGAATTTTAATTTCCAAAATTCCACATCTTACTTGCGCATGTGTGAAACCCATTTGAGTAACTTCATTGTTAGTCGTGCATAGCATGCTTTTCCAACCACGTGAAGTATTTAGTCAAACACACTAAAACACCATAAAATTTTTAGAACCACTGATACAACTTAATATCACAAACTTGTATAGGAATCGATCTCAGGGTCTTCAATAAAGTACTTTAAAAGATCCAGTCGTCACCTTTGTACGTGATGGAATTGGGATTGCTAATTCAGAATTTCGATTTGATCGACCTCAACACTCTAAAGCCTTATTCTACTAGATTCATCAGTAAAATTAAAAGAGGCAGTGAAATTCATGCTCGTCATGAAGAGGTTGAGTTAGTAACTTTCATTCATGATGAGTGATTCTTTTTTGTTTGCTTGTAGCCTAGGATATTGTGGGCTGGATTATTGATTATTGATTATTGTTTTTCATGGGTTATGTGAAATCCCCTCATTGGGGTTTTCTATTCTCATTCTAGATTGTGAGGATTTCAATGGATGAAGTTTCCTCCCTTACAAATTATGTTTGATTAGAAAATGAAAGACTTACGTATCTTTAAAAAATAAACAAAGACCACAAAAAAATATTTTCTATAAGACATAGTCACCCACTCATTACATAGTAAAATTAATTTCCTAAAAAGCAAACGCCCCATTTGCATCTCTATCTTACACCCTTCAGCGTTCAACTCTTTGATTCTCCTTAGGTAAAATCCATACACTCAGGGGCAGTCTTTGACTCTTCTTAGGTAAACTCCATACACTCAGGGGCGGACCCATGTAATTTAGGGCTACAGGGGTACGTATTTACCCGGCTTCCCTTTGAGTCCAGAGAGATTAGTCCAGTCTAAAGGATTGAAAACCCTCCGATAGCCAAAAAAAAATAATCACCGGCTAGGAACTCAACATAAGAGGGTTTTGATGGCCCCTTTTCTACTGTTACCATATCTTCCTTATATATTAATTAACACCTTCACGCCAATTTTGTTTGTTCCATATTGAATATATCATTTTAAAATGCCAATCAACTGATTACTCAAAGGGGAGGTATCTTGCTCACTCCAAAGAAACAACCTCACACTGATCATCCCAATAGACAATTTCCTTTAATTATTAATATTTCATGAAAACTGTCTAGAATTTAAACAGATACCGACTCCCTTTATTTACTGACTTATCAGAGTTTGATATTAATATATTGTCATATATAGCCGGACTTAGTTTATCACAATAAATTCGAAAGATATACAACCATCATTTGACCTAGATTAGAAATTGAAGGTTAGGACCAATTGATCTGATCATTCATTTTGACAAACAGTGTAATGTGTTTCACGTATTTAACATTTGAATATAAAAAAAAAAATACTTGCATAAATCTGAAGATGCGAACATCATAATTCCCATTTAACTGGTTGGTAGTGTAGCTAAGTATTATATCAATTGATCTCCTTGTTTTATATTAAATGGCTAACAATGACAAGTAAAGATGACATTTAGCAGATGGATCATCCACTAGTTTGCCTTTTATCTATTAGGACCTAGCTAGATAATGTATATGAAAAATATGAAGATATGAGCATGAGAAGAAAAGTTTGCATTTGTGACCTAGATGATGCTAATTATAGATTTGTCTTTGACCAAACATCAGACCTATATATATTTTAACTAGTTGGTGGTGTAACCAATTTTTTTATCAATTGATTTCTTCGTTTTAGATAAAATGGTTAACAATGAGATACGAAGATAATGATTAGTAGATGAATCATCCGCTATAGTTTGAGACTTTTCTGATAGAATTGCTCAAGAAAATCTTGCCAAATATGACTGAATCTTACAAAATTAATTTCCACAAGTTCTAGAAAAATTGACTAAGTCTTGACTGAGTCAAGGAGTCAATAGGCCATATTAATCAACTCTTTGGGTGACTAGCAAGTAAGTTTTGACGAAGTCATGACTCACAGAGTAACAGGCTCCAAGTTTTAATGAGTTATGAGACATATTTTCCAGTCGAGTTGGCTGAGTCCAGATTGTTTTTTCTCTCAGTTCTATAATACTGGCCAAAAAGAGAAAAAACAAATAGAGCAACTAACGGAAGTTGATTTTTTGAATCTAATCCAATCTTTCTCTTTTCCTTGCTAATTGGCACTAGTTTTGGTAGGTGGCACATTGATGCACCCATAACCCATTCTACCATAGGGGCCTGGGTCAAGTCAAACTCTGGGCGAGTAGACTGAGTCCTGGTCGAGCATTGAAGCTGGAAAATGGAAATACATGAAAACTGTAAATATGTTTTTATTAATATTTCTTTCTAGAAGCCTTGATGAGCTGTGTCGACCAATCCAGCACAAGTCCACCCAGTATTGACCCAGTTTTGACCGAGCTGAAACTTTCAAATCTCGTGGCTATTACAAAAAGTTGAGTCGACTCAGCCAAATTAAGCCGAGTGTGACAAGGTTTCAAACAGAAGCATCCTCCTCCTTGGAGTCATATGGATGTAATAATCTACCACTCCTTTCCATCCCACTGCACTTCCATGGACTTGCTCCTGTGTCTCTACGCACCTGTTTCATCAGAACCAAAGCCTTTAGTCCACCAAGTTACCTGCCATTTGATCATGTGAACATAACATTCCTGAACATTAAATAAATGAGATCTATATGTAACGAAATACCATGAAATTTAGATCGCATTTTATCTAATCACCCTATACCTAATCAAGAAAAGGAAACATAAGATCTTCTATTTTATATGTAATTAATGGTGTATAGAACATACCCTAAGACCTAATCAAGAAAAGAACAAAAAGAAAAAAAAAGAAGATCTTGTACATGTAATGGTGTAGCAAACTTTCAATTTTACTTACATGTAACACTCCCAAATTAAGAACTTAAGAATTGTCCCGGGCTATATATAGCTCTGCTAGTTTAGAGTCCTCCCAAAAAAAAAATCTACCCTGTGTACGTGTAGAGTTATCTTATATTTCATTTCATAAGATGTTAGGAAGAAATTTTTTAAAGGAGTAAACAGCCATGTAAAGGGAGCACCTTGTTTTGAAAGATGATGGGCTGTGCTCTGCGATCGATGGATAGATGGTATTGGCCATGCAAGGTTACCACCAGGAAGAGATGACGCCCGCCAGAATGCTTGGAAGCTAGAGGCAGGCGTCATCTCTCCTGGTGGGAACCTTCTATGGCTGGCAATTCTTAGTGCCTCGTATGCCATGTTTGATGAAGAATGAAGGAGGGGGTTCCAACTTTATAGGCGACCCTTTCCTGGAACCGGATTCCCTGTTTGGTCCAAACAGGGAACCCTTGTTTGGACCAAACAGAGAAGGACACATAAGGGGGCAGAACTGGGGGCGGAGGAAAGAGAAAAAGTTTCTCTTTCCTCCGCCCCCGTACGTGTCGCCACCCGTTTGGTCTAAACAGGCCGTTTGGTCCCAACAGGGAACCGTTTCCCCTTTCCTGTATCTTACAATAAGAAATGAAAGAAAAGGGTCCCAGCTTGAAGACTTTTATGTGGTGTGAATGAAATGTCTTAGGAACATGAGAAGTCATTGGTTGATTTTTGGTCAGGGTCTTGGAGACGGCTAATTAATACATCTCGGTCTATGATTTGTATCATATCAATTTAGACTGTGGGTTCGTCGGTTCATCCTATTCATCTAATAATGAGTTCTTAATTCTCTTGAAATGCAACCCAAGTTCCAATGATTCAATGCGGTACAGCAGGTAAGAGAGAAAGATGGTATATTCTATCATATGTAATATTTGTTTGTATATAATGTAGTGTTTATACGAATACGTTTCCATATAATCTATATGAATACATATTGTATATAGGGTAATTCTCTAAAATACCCCACTTTAAAAACGCCCCTTTTTTGGCCCTTTTTTTTTTTTTTTTTTGGGCATGGGCCCACCTTGAGTTAATCTAGCATTCTACATGCACTAACCCCACATGAATAGTCACAAGTCCAAATTTGATGTTTATATAATTATTTCTTATTATTGGATTCAAATCGTAAAAAAATGATGCCTCTGAGCCCACTAAATCTCAAGGTCATGGATTAAAGGGTCATGATGAGCTTATGGAGGCTAAATTTTTCACATGAGTACGTCTCATATAGATATTTCTATCTTACAAACTTTTATGATCATCATTCATCTCTGGGTCCTACTAAGCGGCGTTTTTCATGGTTTCCTCCAACGTAGCCCTCACATGTAATAGTATGTAGCGTGTGATTTTTTGTCGGGACTGAGTCCTCGAGTCAAAAACTATGTAGACCGAACCAAACCCACAAAATAAGAACCCTAATTTGCTTTTACGATTGTGTCCAAGCCAAGTCTAAGTAAATGAGTATCGATTGCCACCCTTCACATATATCAAGTTGTTCGGTTGACTTGGGTTTTCTATGGCATGTCTCATTTGATTGAAAAAAATCTAATTCAATTAAGATTCATTTGAGATAGAGTTGTTTCCAATGGACCATTTTACAAATAGCTAGATTGTTTCAACTGTCTGTTTCGCGATGAAACTTTTTATTCTATAAAATCATATGGACAAAATAGTCATATTATAAAAACAGTTCATGTAAAAGTTATACAAGCTCTTATACCAAAAGTTAGAATGACAAATTTGTCAAAAAAATCTGAAATGTGTCATGTTTGCTTTATACCTTCATGTTAGCTTAAAAAAAGTCAACATTTGTTTTTTTTTTTTTTTTGAAAAAAAAAAAAGATCAAAAGAAGGCATGTTTGTTTGAACTTTTATATTATATTATATTATATATATAAATGATGAATATACATAATAATTACACATCAGTCATGTTTGCTTGCATGAGTTGTAAAAAGGGTATGTAATTGTGCTGGCACAGTACAGTTATACTAATTGGAAATCACACAATTGAATGAGAGTGGGCACCATTAACTACCTTTATTTCAGTGAGCCCCATACTCATTATTGAAATTGATGGGCCAAGCCCAAATGGCCCAATCCATGTGGAAAGCCCAATCTTATAAAGACCCACCAAGCCCAAAGTGGTCCAAGTTCGCCACCTTGGAAGGAGTCAGCCCTCTCCTCATCTTTGACCGAGTCTCATGGAGAGCACCTCACCCACCTCGTCCGTTGAGAAGAAGTCGTGAGCTCCACCACAATAGCTATCTAGTTGTTAGTAAATCGCCCCAATCTGTTAGGGGGCGACTATAAATTGTAAGCCCCACCTACACTTGGAGGGTAGATCACATTTTTACCTGAAAACGACTCTCGATCTCCTCTCTTTCTCAAAGCTTGTACTCTTTGCTCCCTGCACCCTTGAGCTAATAAAGTACCCGGCAACCAAAGCCATTCAAGAGTGGACGTAGGTCACGATTGACCGAACCACTATAAATTCTCTCTCTCTTCTTTAATTTCCACATTAATCACTCATTACTTGACTGGTGGTGTCCGAAAACACTTTTTGGCATCATCAGTTTGGCGCCGTCTGTGGGAATCAAAGAAAATTTCCTGTTTCGAAATTATGGTGATCACCATAAGATCAACGAGACGACAAGATGGTAATCCCTCGCGGGAGGGCGAGGGTAATCCTATACCGATTAATCCTGCACCGAATACCCCTGCTCCCTCTCCTCAACAAATGCTGGAAACCATGCAGCAGCTGGTGACCCAAAACCAACAGATGCTGCAACTCATGCTCGCAGGGCAAGGAGGAGCACAATTTCGTACAGTGCCACCATAGGAAGTACCGCGCCTGGAGCATTCGACTGCTCCACGCTGAGGAGCACCTCACCTGGGCGCCCATCCCCATGGTGCCCAGGGCCGAGGAGTACGCCTAGGGTTGTCAAAGGGCTGAGCCCGGGCCGGGCCGAGGTAAGCCCTTACCCTACCCTCATATATGCGGGTCGGGCTTAGGTCAAGTCAAAGCCCTCGGAGCTCATTGCGGGCCTACAATATCGAAGTCCTTATCCTACCCTTAAGGGTCAGGGCCGAGCTAGGGTCGGGCCAGGGCCGGAAAAAATGATTATACCATAATGCTAACCCACCTTTATTAAAAAATAATCATTTTTTCTATACCATAATGCTAGGGTCGGGTCAGGGCCGGAAAAAATGATTATTTTCTATACCATAATGCTAACCCACCTTTATTCGAGGGACAATGTAAAAGTCAATCTTTTTGTAACACTTCTAAAAGAATGCACAAAACAAGTTACTTCATCATTTTATAAAAAATATTATTTAGGATTAAATGAAATAAGGTAATGTGATGTAGTGTGACATGAAACTAGGAAATACACTTTTAAATACTTTAACATACTAGCAGTAGTTACATAGTTTAAATAATGTGCTCGATTTTGTTTGTTTTCAGTCTTAATAGTTTAAATAATGTGCTCGGTTTTGTTTGTTTTCAGGCTATTATTAAGATTGTCATAGTTGAAGTTTTGCTAGTTGTTGTCTTTTTTACTAGTTCGTGTTCTATATATTTTATAAAGCAATAATGTGAACCATGAGAATATGTTTGGCAAGTCGTGTCTGATTAAATTAGATTTACTTTAAATAGGCATTGGACTTATTCCAATTAAATTATTTGTATATGTGGTTCAAATAAGCATTCAACCGCTCTTGAGTTAGCATTAACCCTAACTTGTAATTCTTCGAAAAATCACCCTTAGATTTTATAACAAAACAATTAAACTTTAAATACCGAAGATAAATGACAAAGATGATTTGATTCATGAGTCACAAACTTTTAACTCCGGATGTGGGATCCATATGAATGAAACAACAATAGTCATAAAAGTAGGGGTATAGAAAGAAAATGGCATCAATCAATAGTTAGTGGTTGAAACTCAACCTCACTTAATGATAATGTTAATGATCATCTATCTAAACTCTTAACCTTCAATAGTTTACATTGGTGAAACTCAATATGATGAATGACAACTTGAATTCCCTTTTCATTGAAGAATATGTCCGTGTTGGGCAAACATAGAATCAAATATATCATTCATATGATAATATAAAATTAAATATAGGTGGCAATATTGTGATCTATGGGTATATCCATTAAAATTCTTTCTAAGCCTTGGTTATTATTTTTTGACAAAATATTAAGTCTTTATCATTAATTGCTAATTAATGGAGTTCTTTATATATATATTTTTAAAATAACTTTGTATAAATATATATTCTATATTATACATATTATTTGTTTTATATATTAATAGACAAAGGGCCGGGCCGGGCCCCCTCGGGCTTGCTAAGTCAAGCCCTAGCTCGGCCCTCAAGGTTGCGGGCTTTTCAAAATCGAGCCCTACCCTACCCTCGGGCTTTAGGATAAAGAGAAAAGCCCTCGCTTTGAGGGCTTTTGCGGGCCGAGCCGGGCCGGGCCCCCTCTTCAAAGGGCCGGATTGACAGCCCTAAGTACGCCTGGGCACCCATCCCCATGGCGCCCAGGGCGCCTTTGCTGGAGTTCCCCATGTCGCCCCCACGGAGTACTCTTGGTCGATCCTCAAGGCCGCGCCCATCACGAGGTGCCTCCACCCCCGGGTGGAGCCCAATTCAGAGGACCTCCAGGAGGGGCAAATCGCAGTGGACTCCCACCTCCTCCCCCTGCTTCTAACGAAGAGGATCCTCATTTCCAGGAAGGGGGGAGTGAAAATCACTGCATGGAATATGGAAGTTGTTTCCATGGTCCGTCTAGGGAACCTAGCAATTGCTGGGAGGAAAAGATCAAAGAAATGCAGAATCAACTGAGCGATGTTTTCAGCGCCATAAGGGCGCAGGCACCGGAGATGATAGATTATCTGGTCGGGCGAACGGATACACCGTTCAAGCCTGACGTGGTGAACTATCCACTCCCTCGGAAGTTTAAGATGCTATCCGTGGAGACCTTTGATGGAACGAATGATCCACTGGACCATCTGGAGACGTACAAAACCAAAATGCAGTTGCATAATATCCCTGACGAGATAATGTGCAGGGCGTTTCCAACTACATTGAAGGGTTCTGCTCGGAAATGGTTTGCCAATCTCCCCCAAGCACCATAGCCACCTTTGGAGAGTTGAGTAAATCTTTTGTCTCACACTTTATCGGTGGGCGCCGCCACCAGAAGCCTGCCACACACCTGCTTAGCATAAAACAAGACCGAGATGAGAGTCTGAGGAGTTACCTCACTCGTTTTAAAGAGGAGGTCCTCCAAGTCGAGGAGCTCAATGACAAAGTCACCATGACCGCCTTTCTGGGAGGCCTCCGTTCATCCAGTTTCATCTTTTCAGTAATGAAGCGACCACCAAAGAGCATGCCAGAACTGTTGGCAAAAGCTCAAAAATATATGAATGCTAAGGAAATCAACAGGTCCAGGCAAGGTGAATCATCTCGTGGATCGCCAAAAGCTTGACCTGCCTCTGCACTGTTCTTAAACAGGCAGTCTATCTCCAGCTTAGCGGTTCTCTCGCGAGTCGCCAAAAAAGCTTAGCCTACCTCTGCACTGTTCTTACACAGGCAGCCTATCTCCAGCTTAGCGGCTCTCTCGTGGGTCGCCAAAAAAGCTTGGCATACATCCGCACTGTTCTTAAACAGGCAGTCTATCTCCAACTTAGCGGCTCTCTCGCGGGTCGCCAAAAAAGCTTGGCATACATCTGCACTGTTCTCAAACAGGCAGCCTATCTCCAGCTTAGCGGCTCTCTCATGGGGCGCCAAAAGCACGGTCTCAAAAGGCAGGATCTTGAAACTCAGATCATTTGCAACCCGAGGGACTACATTAAATTAGCATACCCAACTCTCTGGTCGCCCAAATGAGCCAAACCAGCGCCTGGAGGGGCGCCTGACCCACTTAGCTCGCCCAAAGTGACGCCTCTTGATGCCTGCACGCCAAGGCCAACAGGTTAGTTGGAAATGGTTGGCATTTCCCACAAGTAACTACTGCCTGGCCCTGGCCTGTGTGGGCCACATCTTATGATGATGACAATCTCATGTAAGCATGACGTTTCCTTGTATGCACCATCACATAAAGCCTTTGATATCATATAAACAAAACTTTGTTGTGGGTTTTTGTCACCAACTTTACATTTGTGGGTCAACATCACAAGGTGGGGGAGAGTCTGTGCCATCTAGAAAGTGAAGGCAGTGGGGCCCACTTGCCTATTGCTGATCAGATCTTGACAGGATAGTGATGATAAATCTACACTTGTTTTGGCCTCCAGAAGTTTTTCAAAAAAAAAAAAAAATTGTCCAGAACAGTTTTGCTCGCCCAGGTCACTTCCAGGTCGCCCAGGACGCTTCCAGGTCGCCCAGGACACTGCCTGCTCGCCCAAACTGCGCGCCCAACTTCCTGTTCGAAATTTTGACCGTAATTTTTGCTTCGTTGCTCCAAACGGGGCCTATAATATATCAAATCGAAGCTCTCGTCGAACCCTACAAAACTCACTGCCTATGGAAGTGATTGATGGTGTCAAAAATCTAAAAAAGGTCCAGAAACAGCTGTTTTAGCCTCCAGAAGTTTTTCAAAAAAAAATCTCTGCTCGCCTGGCCTGATCTGCTCGCCCGAACCAGCTAAAACAACGCCTATAGCCAGGGGCACCGCCGCCCGCAGCAGTGCCAGGGGCGCCGTCGTCCACCAGCAGCAGGCTGAGCGCTGCTGCGCTCCTCGTCCACCTGCAGCAAGGGCGCCCCGTCCGTCGTTCGCGCCGCCAGCAGTAGCGCCACAAGGGGCGCCCACAGCCCCTTCCGTTGACCAAAGCAGTACAACCCGCAGCAGCGCCGCCCGTCGCCACAGCGCCAGGGGCGCCCAGGGCGGCGCCCCGTCCGTCGCCTGCACCAGCAGCTGGGGCGCCCCGTCCGTCCCTTGCCGCAGCAGGGGCGCCCCGTCCGTCACTCGTCGCAGCAGAAGCGCCCAGGGCAGGGGCGCCCCGTCCACAATACGCGGCGTTCGTCCTCCCTGCAGCTCCTCCTCTGCACAGACCACGGGCAGCCCCTGGGCTCTCTCGCGCAAACAGCCAGCTCGCCCAGCTGGATTGCCACTCTTCCCGCCTGGGTCTCCTCTCCCGCGTCGCCCCCACCGGCACCCGGGGCTTCAGCTGCACGCCCAACCAAATCCACTCCAGCTGCACGCCCAACGACGGCCAATCATTCAAAAAATAGAAAAGACTTGAGGTGTTTAGCGAGGCAAAAATATATCATGAAGGGAAAGAGTCATCTAGCAGAGGGAATCTCCACCACCTAGAGCTCAAAAATTCAAGTTAATGCCCCTTCTCGAAGTTTTCTTAGACAAGGGGCATTGGAGGGCAAATGATGGGCCAAGCCCAAATGGCCCAATCCATGTGGAAAGTCCAATCTTATAAAGACCCACCAAGCCCAAAGTGGTTCAAGTTCGCCACCTTGGAAGGAGTCAGCTCTCTCCTCATCTTTGACCGAGTCTCATGGAGAGTTCCTCACCCACCTCGTCCGTTGAGAAGAAGTCGTGAGCTCCACCACAATAGCTATCTAGTTGCTAGTAAGTCGCCCCAATCTGTTAGGGGGCGACTATAAATTGTAAGCCCTACCAACACTTGGAGGGCAGATCACATTTTTACCTAAGAACGACTCTCTCCTCTCTTTCTCAAAGCTTGTACTCTTTGCTCCTTGCACCCTTGAGCTAATAAAGTACCCGGCAACCAAAGCCATTTGAGAGTGGACGTAGGTCACGATTGACCGAACCACTATAAATTCTCTCTCTTCTTTAATTTCCACATTAATCACTCATTACTTGACCGGTGGTTTCCGAAAACACTTTTTGGCATTATCAGAAACCATTCAATTTGTTTATTGAACCCAAGATCTCAAGATGTTGCATCTAATTATCTTAGGTGAGGAGTAATTTTTGAAAAAGTTATCATTTGTAAATCTAATCTTAAACGTATTTGCCTTAAATTCATGATTTGAGCCGTTCATCTCCTTTATATAACTAAAAATGATACACATGTAAGATTTCTTATCTTAATTCTTTAGAGCCCACTTGGCAATTTACTTGTAAAATGAATTCAAAGTAATTTATCACTTTTAAGTAATACAAAAGAAGAAGGGTCTTATCAAAAGGTACAAAATGCTAGATATTTGTCAAGAAGAGGGGTATGTAATATTTGTATATGTAATATCATATTTGAAAATCCTATTTTTTCTACCACATACATAGAAGACAAACAACCTTAAAGCTAATGAATCAAACATTCATTAACCTTTCCTAAATAGTATAAAACACTCGAACATCTATATATTTAGATTAGTTTTAAGTTCATTTATATCTAAAAAAAATAAACTTACCAAATGACACCTTACTCAAACTCATGGTTTTAAATGTCCATATATATGATAACTAGCTCACACCTTTACAATCTGCATGTTGATAAATATCACTATTATAAATTGGTATAGGCTGATATATGCTATTAATTTACATTTTTTTCATCTAAAAACAAAATTATACTTATAGCCCATGTGGCCATAATTGACCCATAAAAGATCTAAATAGCCCTAATTTCCCAATTAGAAAATTGTCCAAGTAAATCTTGTGAAAAATGTTATTAAAGATTATAATGATTTTGTTTACTTGTAATTCAATCTCTCTCCCCTCGTGATTCTTGAAGCGCAAATGGATGTAAGCAAACGTCAGGGGGTTGTGGTCATGCACGCAGCGTACTTGTTTGACTCTTTATGCATCCAAATCCAATTATCAACAAAGGAAATTATAGCGTGCATGTTCTCTTCACTTCCTCTGCAGCAACCTTTTCATTTCACCCTCCACTGCCTTTATGCTCTTTATGAAAACTGTAAATTCGTTTTTATAAATATTTCTTTCTAGAAGCCTTGATGAGCTGTGACCAATCCAGGACAAGTCCACCCAGTATTGACTCAGTCAACTGAGTTTTGACCGAGCTGAAACTTACAAATCTCCTGGCTACTGCATGAAGTTGAGTCGACTCAACCAAATTAGGCTGAGTGTGACAAGGTCTGCATCCTCCTCCCTGGAGTCATATATATGGATGTAATATTAATCTACCACTCCTTTCCATCCCACTCCACTTCCATGGACTTGCTCTTGTGTCTCTGTGCATATGTTCCGATCCTTTAGTCCACCAAGCTACCTGCCATTTGATCATGTGAACATAACAATCCTGAACATTACATAAATAAGATCTATGTGTAATGAAATGCCATGAAATTTAGATCGCATTTTATCTAATCACCCTATACCTAATCAAGAAAAGGGAACATAAGATCTTGTATTTTATATGTAATTAATGGTGTATGGAACATACCCTAAGACCTAATAAAGAAACGAACAGAAAAAAAAATCTTGTACATGTAATGGTGTAGCATACTTTCAATTTTACTTACATGTATGTAATACTCCGAAAGACCTTAAGAACAGTCCTGAGCTGTAGCTCAGCTAATTTAGAGTGCATAAGTTTGAGTCCTTTCAAAAGAAGAAATCTACACCGCGCGTGTGTAGAGTTCACTTATATTTCATTTCATAAGATGTTGGAAGAAATTTTCAAAAGGAGTAATCAGCCATGTAAAGGGAGCACCTTGTTTTGAAAGATGATATGGGCTGTGCTTTGCGAGCGATGGATTGATTGTGGCCGTGCAAGGTTTCAACCAAGATGAGATGGCGCCTGCCTGAATGCTTGGAAGCTAGAGGCAGGCGTCATCTCTCCTGGTGGGAACCAAGTATGGCTGGCTATTCCTGGTGCCTCCTGTGCCATGTTTTGTGAAGTATGGAGGAGGGGGGTTCCATCTTATATATAGGCGTCCCTTTCCTGTAACTTAAATTAAGAAATGAAAGAAAAAGGTCCCCAGCTGAAAGACTTTTCTGTGGTGTGAATGAAATGTCCTAGAAACATGATATGATTAATAAATTGAGGAATCTTAGTGTGTGCTTAGGGCCGTTTCTTTATCAGAATTTCAAGAATTCATGCCTTGGAGAATTTCAAATTATCTAAAAGTTGTTTAAGTAAAATTCCAAATCACTCTTTTTTACAGAGGATTTGGAATTTCAACAAATGGTATAGAAAGTGGAATTCTAAGAATTCCAAAAGGTCTTTTGGGTGGTTGGAATTTGAAACTCTAATGAAAGAAACACAACATTGCAAATGCCAGTGGACAAGATGTCGCATCATGTCCAAAAAACCTCAACCTCCCAAATTCTAGTCATAAATTTCAGTAAAGAAAGAGGCTTATTAGGTGTTTGGTGGACTCTAGTGGTATGGGTCTTGAAGACGGCTGATATTTAATACATCTCGGTCAATGATTTGGATCACAACAATTTAGATTATGGGCTGATCCTATGCATCTAATAATGAGTTCTTAATTAACTTGAAATGTAACTCAAGTTTAATTAAATATATTAGAGTTGAAACATGGCGCATCTCATAGTGGATGGTTGGATAACTATAGAGACCAAAAAAGTAATGAATCATCTTATCCTAACCTTTGAAATGAAATTGTTGGCAAATGGGGTGGGTGGGTGGGTGGGTGGTTTTGGAAATTGGCTGCACGTCACTCTAACCTTAACTTAAAAAAAAAAAAAAAAAATCTTGGCTTACTTTTTTTTTATTAAAAGGTGGCATCAGTGTCCAAAATAAATCCGGGTACAAGTTAGGTTTCATTTTTAAGACAAATACCCTGCACATATGAAAATGGTGATTTTGGCAAACACCTGCAGCCAAAACTTATAATCTGGACCAAACACATATACCATGTATCAACATGGTTATCTTAAATCCAGGTCCATATACTTATAGTCATTTGCATATGTGAAAATGGTGATTTTGATAAATATGGTAATGTATTTTTTAAATATATAGCATTTGCATATGTAACATTTGTATATGTAATATCATATATGAAAATCCCCTATTTCCTACCACTTTCACTTTCGTATTCTTGACGCAAAAATGGATGAAAGTAAAACGTCAGGGAGCTGTGGTCATGAACACAGGTTAGCCCAGCCCCTTCTTTTGACATTTTGATGCATCCAAACCCAATTATCAACAAGGACAATTATAGAATGCAGCCTTTACAGGTCACTTTTCACTGCAATTGTGCGGCACTAAATGCCGAAAAAAAGGCGGCAAGAAGATTTATAATAATTTTCTAAATCACTATGGATTGGCCTTGCTGCACACATGCATGCACCTTGAGAATTCCTCATTTGAAAGAGTGGAATCCACAATGGGGCCTACTTATTGAGAGCTTGGATCCCCTCGTTATCTCCACATTTTTTTGATTAGTGAGATGTGTGGAACTCCACTGCGGGGCTCTTTTATTGATAACTTGATTTGTTCAAAATAAATGTCCTCATCTCAGGTGGCACAACCCCATTATTTTAATTTAATGCGGAGCTTGTCTCACCGAAAGATTGGACAACATAACGTGATTAATGCATTTGAAAACCATTTTAGTTTCCAAGTAAATAAGAAAATGGAATATCATAATTTTAATTTCTAAGATTCCACATTTTACTTGCGCATGTGTGAAACTCATTTGAGTAACTTCATGGTTAGTCGTGCATAGCATGCTTTTCCAACCACGTGAAGTTATCAGTCAAACACACTAAAACACCATAAAAAAAAATTATAACCACTAAAACACCTTAATATCACAAACTTGTATAGGGATCCCCATCTCAGGGTCTTCAATAAAGTATCACTCTTGTTAAGTAGTCAAACTAAAAAAAAAAAATAGGGATCTAATGGAGCGATTTGAGACTCTGATATTATGATGACAATTATAATATAATATAAGACAGGGGCGTCTCTGAGCATAGGTAGCCTAGGCGGTTGCCTAAGGCCCCCAAAATAGGAAGGCCCCTAATTTCCTATTTTACTTAATTATTTAATAGGTTATAGGCCCCTCAATTTAAATATTTTAACTTAATAAAAGAAAAAAAATAAGTCTCAACATATCCGTTAAACTTTTTGAAATCCTCATTTAATGCAAAGAAAAACATAAAACTTTCAAAGGAGATAGACTTCTAACTTTGAAACTCAAAAAGACTATCGGACTTCCAATTAAAAAAAGACTATTGGACTACCAACTTTTATAGCCGTTTCTTAATTCTTACTTAATCCCTACTTTCACTATTCTCCTCACCAACGTTTCCTTATCTTTCTACTATGAACGCTTACACTTCCTTCTTTATAGCTCACTTCTCAATTGATCTCCTACTTTCACTCTCTTGTTCACTATTTTTCCTTATTTTTCTATTGTCAACGTCATATCCTGCCATATCCATCCTTCTTTCTAGCTAACTTTCAAGTGTTGATTCAATTTCAAAATTTCAAAGCCGGCCATAGCCCTCTTCTTCCTCATAGGTGCTATAACCTTTCAACTTTTAAATTAGTTTTATACTTTTATTTTATATCTTTTGTAGCTATCACTTGTTTATCTAGAGACAATTGAGAATTTGAGATTAAGTTGATTATTGTATATTTTTATTTTATATTTCTGTTTGTGTTGATTGTAGTTATCATTTTTCAATTTAGAATAATTTTGAGATATCTAATATGTCCAATAGAAAATACGAGTCAGAATATGAAAAGTAAAAAAAAAAAAAAAAACTGAAAAATTAATTGAATCTCAAAAAGGTGCTCTGGATAAGTTTGTTATTAATCAACCAACTATTATTTTAAAATTCTACCCAAAGATTAACCAATGAAAATGTAGAAGTAACACAACAAAATTATAGGAACGACATGTACACTCCTGAAAACATTGAAACTTTTGATTCGGCAGAAAAGAATAACGAATTAAAAAAATGAGATAAGTAAAACAATTATAGAGAATAATGAAACATCAAACTCTATTGCTAATATTTATGACCCAGGCAATTGGAAAAATATTGATATCAATTTAAGAGATTTATTAATAGAAAGAGGTCCAATTAGAGATAATAATTTAAGCTTTCCCAAAGATGAAAATAATAGACACTTTTCTACCACATATTAAATCCGAAAATTACCAAATGGGGAAAAACATGATAGAAGATGGCTAAAGTGCATTGTTTTTTTTGTAAACTATTTAGTTCAAAATCTAACATGAATCAATTAGCCAATGAAGGAAGTAATGATTGGAAAAATCTTAGTTTTAGGCTTAAAAGTCATGAAACCACCAATGAACATATTAATGATATGAATACATGGATTGATTTAGAAATGAGAATATCAAAAAATTTGACAATAGATAAAGACATTCAAGAACAAATCAAAAAAGAAAAAGACCATTGGAAAAAAAGTGTTGCTTAGAATTATAGCTATTATAAAAAATCTAGCAAAAAACAACTTAGCATTTTGTGGTAAGAATGGAAAAATCTACGAAAAGAACAATGGAAATTTCTTAAGCTTAATTGAAATGATTGCAGAATTTGATCCAATAATACAAGAACACATTCGACGTATTAAACATAGTGAAATCCACTATCATTATCTTGGACATAATATACAAAATGAATTGATTCAAACTTTAGCAAGTGAAGTTAGAACTATAATTATTAAAAAAATCAAAGAAATGAGATATTTTTCAGTTATACTTTATTGCACTCCTGATGCAAGCCATCAAGAACAAATGACTCTTATATTACGATGTGTAAATACTTCCACAAGTACAGTACAAGTTGAAGAATATTTTCTAGAATTTTTAGAAGTAGATGACACCACAGGGAAAGGCCTTTTTAATGAACTTATAAATTTACTAAAAAACTATAAACTTAATATTAATGATATAAGAGGACAAGGATATGACAATGGGTCTAATATGAAAGGAAAACACCAAGGAGTACAAAAAAGACTATTGGATTTAAATCCTAGAGCATTTTACACACCATGTGGTTGTCATACTCTGAACTTAGTACTTTGTGACAAGGCTAATTCATGCCATAAGGCTATATCCTTTTTTGGAGTGGTACAACGTCTATATTCTTTATTTTCTTCCTCCACAAAAAGATGGAAAATTCTACAAGATAATGTGCCTATATTAACTCTTAAACCATTATCACAAACACGGTGGGAAAGTTGTGTTGAAAGTGTGAAAGCAATAAAATTTCAAACTTCAAAAATAAGAGATGCTTTAGTTCAACTAGTAGAACAAAGTGACGATCCTAAAACAACTAGTGAAGCCACATGCTTAGCTACATATGAGCTTGAAAATTTTGAATTTTTATTAGGCATAAATATTTGGTATGATATATTGTTTGCTGTTAATTCAATTAGTAAGAACTTGCAATCTAAAGACATGCATATAGATATTGCTATTGATCAATTAAAAGGTCTTATTTCTTATTTAAAAAATTATAGAGAAAATGGATTTAGTTCTGCTTTGATTTCAACTAAAGAGATTGCTACTGAAATGGGAAGTGAACCTATATTTCGTGAAAGACGAATAATTCGTAGAAAAAAACAATTTGATGAAAGTATTGATAATGAAATAATACGATCACCGGAAGAATCTTTTAGAGTTGATTATGTTATATATATAGTAGATCAAGCTATTTCTTCAATTGAAAATAGGTTTGAACAATTTGTAATATATGAAAATATTTTTGGTTTTTTATTTAATTTGAAAAAGTTAAAATCTTTAGAAGAGGAAGATTTGAAAAAACATTGTCTTGCACTTGAAAACTTTTTAAAACATGATGATCACGTTGATATAGATGGTTTGGATTTGTTTTCAGAATTAAAAGTTTTAAAAGAGATTTTAAAAATAGAAACTTATACTCCAATTGAAACATTAAACTATATAAAAAGATTAGACTCTTTTCCAAATGCAAGTATTGCTTATAGAATATTATTAACAATACCTGTAACTGTTGCTTCTGCTGAAAGAAGTTTTTTAAAACTAAAACTAATAAAATCATATCTAAGATCTACAATGACACAAGAAAGATTAAATGGATTAGCTATATTATCAATTGAAAATGATCTATTAACAAATCTTGAATACAAAACTTTGATAAGTAATTTTACATCTCAAAAAGCAAGAAGAATAATTTTTAACTAAAATTTATTGATTTTTTATATTTTAATATAATAATTTATAATTTATTATAAAAGGCCTCTCTTTATGGTTTCGCCTAAGGCCCCATTTATCTTAGAGACGGCCCTGCTTGGGATACCAATGATCTAAGAAGACTATCAACAACAAGAACTTGGAAGGAAAACATAGTACTGTTTCATTTCATTTGATTGAATAATCTTACAATCAGTAAGCCTCTATTTATCACTGAGGTTGTTACAGCTGGAGTCTGGAGATCCTATCAACAAAACTCAGTTTCAGAGCCACTACAGTGAAGAGTCATGGCATCTAGTTAGGTATTAGTGTAGCTCCAAGCCTATATTGGGGGCTTCTTAATGATTCATATAGCTCCAAGCCCAAGCCCATTACCTTCCAAATCAACTCAACAGAGTTACACAAAGAAGCATAAATAAATGCCTTTTTTTCATTTCAATCAAATCTGATGCGGGATTCTAGTTGAGAAGCCTGAAAGGTTCTTTACCATTTTGAAAATTTCCAACATTCCCCCACAATTTTCAAATTTTCTAACAAACCATGCATCGCCCGTTTAAAATTTAATGAAGTTGGGGCTCATCTTTCTCTCTTGACACGCACATAAATAATAACATATACACACATATACATATGTGCATGCATACCTATGATGTTGAGTTTTTAATAGAATTTAACCTGGAGAAGGTTCTCTAATCATCTTAAAATAAATGCAGTACTGAGGAGCAATTTTCTGAAGGAAAAATCATCTAGAGAGAGACAAGCTGGTGTTCAACTTTTACCTTCGATTGCTCAAAATTGGAACATGGCTCTTCTTCCTCCTTGTATGATCACTTTGAGAAGCTTATTCAAGGCTCTCAACTGGGATTCATGGGAGAATCCTGGGGTATTGATTTTTGTATACCTCATCAGTCAATCTGTTCTACACTTCCACATCTTTGATTAGTGCCCACCTGTGGATCCATATGAATGGTCAACATGTATTAGCAAGAACATGTGCTACCTTTTTTGTGTAATGAATAAATCTAGTCCCTTCCTTACTAATAGTTAACCAACATGTATTGGTGTAGGGCCTTCCCCGAGCTGAGCCATGGCCTCACAAAATCACAGACCAATTAGGCTCAATCAATACAAAGTCCCAGCCTCATCGATCCATTGGAAGCAAAATGAACAACTGAGCAGTCTCTAGCTTTGGTGGTTATTCAAAAATCATTTATAATTAATTGTTGATTTTTGTCAATGTGTAAAACCTTTATCATTGGATTGTATTTATAGAGCTTTTCATATCAATTGGTTCTGTTGAAGCTCTGTTTGTTCACCACATGCTAGCATGTATTAGTAGTAATAAAACAACAGTATCATCGATTGTTACCCAAATCAGGTGCTGGCATTGTCAGTTATCTTAGAAAGTATAAAGAGCATGATATCTTCATCCACCATAGATGGGATTGCAGTGAAATGAGGCCAGTAGTAAGCATGATCATGAATTGCTTTGGTGAATGGGCCTTGAAGAACAGGGTGTTGTAGATGACCATCTGTTTTTTTTTTCTTTTGGAAAGTCACAAACTCAATGAAGTTGACAGAGGAATCAGATGTATGCTTCCATTGGAATGTATCTCCCTGCCACTCATAGTCCACAGAATTGAAAATTCTGGTATGGGCTTCAAACGTCTGTCCATGATCCATCACATGGTGCATTGACTAAAAAACACTACTACTTCTATAGACAATTCTGATGATGTTTAGGAATGGCTGGTCTACTTATTGGGGGCACGCATCTAATCATTTCGTAATCTTACACATAATGAACAAAGATATTTGTAAACAAGACCTCTCATTGTTAATCATAAAAAAATATGCCATTTGAACTGCAGCTACCACACTTGTAGTTGTAGGTGATGAGGTATAATGAGAAAGGGCATGTACTGCTGATTGAGTAACCGTACGGATACATCTCCATTACTCCATATCGAATGAATTTTCCTGTTGCATTTGCGTGTCCAGTGATGGAATGTAGCTTTCTGATGTGCTTCTCAAGCTCAACAGAGAGTAGATCATACCCTTTGTTATTTGATAACTCATCCAGTGCCATCCACTCACAACAACTGCACTACTTTTGCTATTTGCATCCAAAAAAGGCTATAAGAACGAGAGAGTGTATTAGCTGGCATGAGGTTTTTTACACATTTGACTCATTTTGATTGAACGAAACAATATCTCTGTGTTTCTTCAAAATAGAGGATCTCGAAAACGGGGGACCCGGACTCCAAGAATGAGGAATCTCCACCGAATTAGCAGTAAAAAATGAGATAAAAATAAAAGACGCACATTTAAGTATATAATTCAAATAGCGTATGAGAAGAAACTTCTAGCCTTGGTATTTTTGGGGGTAATTTTATATGCGTGAGTACCATTACCAATGTGCGGTATAAATAATATGTAGATGTATAATTTCTAAAGGTGGGGCCATGTTTTAATTCCTAAAGATGGGACCATGATGTATTTCTCAGAAACTTTATTAGGAAATATCAGAGAAATGCCCTCTTAATCTCTTATTTGTATATTTACCAAATACTTTGTATTAAAACAAGAGCCTTTTTTTATTATTTTATCGAAAAGACTAATTTTAAAATAAATTTAAAAATTAGAGTTTTTATTTTAGACAATAATAAAATTAGCTCTTATTAGATTACACTAGACTTTCCAAATGGCATCTAATTACAAAAAAAAGGGAAAAAGACATTACAGGAATCTAAAAGATTCTGAGAATAACATCCATAAAAAAAAAAACACGAAATCAAATGGGAAAATTTACACCAACAACAAGCCTTTCAATGGAAGGGGAAGAAAACTACATATTGAGGCGTCAGTAGAGGCTTCATAAATACTTTTCAATATTATGCCTCGGGCGGGGCGGTGTACATTTTTTTCACGCCGAGTTGTTCCTCCTACGATTCGATCTCACAACCGGTTGTCTCTTATACTATCTTAAATTTCTTTATCTAACCATTCATATTAAAATCTCAAGGCGATAGTAGAGGCAGTATAAATACTTCTACTTTTCAATACTCACCATCGGGTGGAGCCCACTCAACAATACATATGATGTAGGATTAATATAATGTAAAAGTGTGAATAATGCCAACAGAGTATTTGGGTTCCAATTCAGGTTAGGATTTGGTTCAAAACTTATCCCTGAGTTATGAGGGTGTTTTTGGTGGGACCAAGTTACTTGGCAAACTTTGTAAAATTTAATATATCATACTTGTGCTTCTATGTGGATTCCACCGAAAAAAGTTATTTTTTATGTCTCCTTTTCCTTTCAAACACACGCCCTCTCCTCTCTCTTCTTCAAAAGTATCATGTGCTTTGTTTTTAATTATTATTATCTTTTGTTTTACTATAGTGATACAAAGGCAACTTAAAGGAAAGCATCCCAATGCCTTCTTGTTTCCAAATCCTCTCCTTTTGGGATGATTAGTAAATTAGATGTGGGTTGGGTAGTTGGAATAATAGAATTTGGCATAGAGAAAGAATATGGTGGGACACAGTGATTCTATTAGATAACCTATATCTGAAAAAGGTGTGAAAATACTCTTGGGTTACATCTAGCAAACAAATCATCATAATTCCTTATCGGTTTTCTATAACTCTAAAATGGGCTTGTTTTGATAGGCAAAAGATAAAGTAAAAAATACTACTATTACTTTGAGTAAAAGTTGTAACTGCTCCAAACCTCAACTTCACACCAAGTGATGTAAAATCTATTCACTATACTCTACTTAACTCCTCCTTTATCTAAGCAGAACAGGCAACAAGGATCTGGTCAAAGTGAAAATCTTCATTATTAATAGGTTCGAACCATAAGAATTGGAAATCCTCATATGGACAGATATCCTCAGCCGTTCAAATCTTCAATAATCGATGTCTGTTTTATGGTTTATGGGCAGTAAGGAATCCTCAAATTTACAAATTCCTCGTAAATTCTTCAATAATGAATTTCTCTACCACTCTCTCCTCCATATGCATTCATTGAAATTACTTGCTTTGCCAAATTTTTTTCCAATTTTTATACGTGATACAAAACTATGTCTAATTCAAGAGGGAAAAGTGAAAAAAGCGGTGGACAGATACAATGAAATTGTAACAGAGGAGAAACTAGGATGGATGCACCCTTGTTTCTCTTCTACCCGCCCTTGTTGAAATTTCTCAACATAAGAAGATAAAAGATCTATTCATTGAAGAATTCCAGGGGATTTATGCACATATCTTCAGCTATACAAATGGGGGAAAGGCTCTCAATTTTAGAAGCATATAACAAACCATTCCACTTACAAAGTTATTCGAAATTCAAATCTTACCTAAAATCTCTAACAACACAATCCCATTTTTAACAACATCCAACAAACTTCATTTTTCAGCTAGACTTTAGAAACTCTGTCACAACTCTATTTGAAAGTAGCAGACTAGCAACTCCTATTGTCAAAGTGGTGGACCCAAATTTGCTTCAAAAGTGAAGTCAAGGGTCTTGTATGTAATTTTGGTCTAAGAAATTTGAGCGCAAAGAGAAACCAGAAAAAAGCAACAAGGCATGCTGGTTATTTTGACAATGATAAAGAATAGATTATCAACTTGGTGGATAAGGCTTCCTTCAGGAGCTGAATGACTAAAAATAACACTAACAACAAAATGAGAGGTTTCTTTAAGCGATGAGTTAGTTGAATGATTGTTAGGATTGAAAACATACGCACGATCAACAAGACAATCAATCATACAATCAATTAATTAATCCACGAGACATGGATTTACGTGGTTTGACAAGATTGCCTACGTCCACGGGAGATTCACGCCGTTCCACTATTATTGGAGTTCCCACAAGAGTACAAGCACTCACTGTCTCTCTTGCTCTCTCTCAATTTCACCCTTAATTGCAATGCTCTCACTACCCAGTATAAATATATGAAACCCTAAATCTCTAGATACCCACAATCGTCGGATCTGGCTTTATAATAGATGGTCCAGATTAAACCGATATGTTACAGATAAGTTCCTGTAATTAAGTCAAGTCTAGATCAAGCTTCACCAACCCATCAATCTCCCACTTGAAGACTGAACATACTGAATGGCTTTGACAATAACAGAACACGGCTAAGAATCTCGATACCTCATCTTCATGCTTGAAGATTAACTGAAGCCGAGCACAGCTTCAGTTTTTCTATAGTCACCATTTTTGTGAACATATCTGCAGGATTCTCACTTGATAAAATTTTCTCTACTTTCAACATTTTCTCCTCCAGAAGTCATCGTATGAAGTGATATCTGATCCGAATGTGTTTGATTTTCGGATAAAATGCTGAATTCTTTGAAAGATGAATGACACTCTTATTGTCACTGTAAAGTCTGCTGGACTCTTGCTTCTTACCCAACTCTTCCATTAACTCATGTAACCAAATCATTTCCTTACTAGCTACTATAGCGGCAACATACTCTGCTTTTATAGTTGAAAGTGCAACGACGTCCTGTAGCTGTGATTTCCAACTGATTGCTGCACTACCCAATGTGAAGACATATCCTCTAGTGCTTCTGCTTCTATCAAGATCTCCTGCCAAGTCCGAATCAATATAGCTATGCAATTTGATCTTCGAACCTCCAAAACACAATGATGCATTAGTGGTGCCTCTTAGATATTTGAGAATCTACTTAACTGTCTTACAATGCATTTTTCCATAATTACTCATAAATCTGCTTACAACTCCCACTGCATGAGCAATGTCTGATCTAGCGCAAACTATAGCATATATCAAGCTGCCAATAGTTGAAGCATATGGGACTTTGGACATATTCTCCTTCTCCTGTTCTGTCTTAGGAGATAACTCTTTTGAGAGTTTGAAGTGGCTGGCTAGTGGAGTGCTAACTGGTTTAGAACTCTGCATGTTGAACCTATTTAAAACATTTTCAACATATTCTGCCTGAGACAATTTCAATATGCGATTTTTCCTGTCTCTGCTAATTCTCCTAATGAGAATTTGATTTGCAGCACCCAAATCCTTCATTTCAAATTCCTGTGACAATTGTTTCTTCAAATTGTTTATTTAATGCATATTTGAGCATGCAATAAGCATATCATCTACGTACAAGAGTAGAATAACGTAACGGTCATTAAAACTTTTTAAATAACAACAATGATCTGAATGACACCGTTTGTAACATGTGTTGCACATAAACTTGTCAAATTTAAGATATCATTGTCTTGGGGCTTGCTTCAAACCGTATAAACTCCTTTTGAGCTTACACACCATTTCCTCCTTTCCTCGTATAGCATAATATCCATGTGGTTGATGCATATAAATGTCTTATTCCAAGCCACCATGGAGAAACGTAGTATTCACATCTAACTGCTCAATATGTAAATCTTCTACCACCACAATGCTCAAAACACTTCTAATTGTGCTCAATTTAACCACATGAGAAAATAACTCAGAGTAATCAATACCTACCTTCTGCTGGAAGCCTTTTGCAACTAATCTGTCTTTTTTATCGCTTGCTACCGTCATGTTCTTCCTTCAATTTGTACACCCACTTGTTGTGTAATGCTTTCTTTCCCTCACGCAACTGAACTAAGTCTCATGTTTGATATGATAACAAAGATTGCATCTCATCTTCCATAGCTTGTTCCCACCTAGCCCGAGTTTCAACATGCAATGATTCTTCATAACATTCTGGCTCAACACCATCAGTTAGCAACAAGTAAAACAAAGAAGGTGAATAACGCTGAGTAGGCTTAGGAATCCTAAATGCCATTCTTACCTGGGCAGGTGTTTGAGGGTCCACCTGCGGGTTTTTATTTTCATACACTTCAGGTACATCATTTTCAGAAGTGTCATCCAGTTCTAAATATTCACTGTTGTCCTCCTGCACCGTATCCTTATTTTTGTGCATCACTTTTTCATTGAATATTACATTTCTGTTGCCAATGATTTTTCTATTTTCATCATCCCATAAGCGGTAACCAAATTCATCAGAACCATATCCAATGAAAGTGCATTTCCTAAGTTTAGAATCTAGATTGTCTCTTTTTTCAGCATCAATATGAACATAAGAGATACAACAAAATACTTTTAAGTGTGAAATGTTTACCTTTTTTCTGGTCTAATCTTCATCTGGTAGTCCACCATCAAAAGGTATTGAAAGCCCCCAATTGATCAAGTATGTAGCAGTATTCACTGCTTCCGCCCAAAACTGCTTGGGCAATCCAGCATGTATCCTCATACTTCTGGCACGCTCAACAATTATTCTGTTCATGCGCTCTACCACACCATTTTGTTGTGGTGTATTGAGAATGATCTACTCTCACTTAATGCCATTTTTGGCGCAATATTCCTCAAATTCTTTACTGTAGTACTTTACTTCGTTATCAAACCTTAGGCATTTCAGTTTCAAACCTGTTTCATTTTCAACTAAAGCTTTCCACTTCTTGAAATATCAAACATGTCAGACTTGTGTTTCGTAAGATATACACATAATTTTCTGGTAGCAACATCAATGAATGTAACAAAGTAAGAGGATCCACCTAGAGAAGGTATATGAGTTTGTCCTCACACATCCGTGTGTACAAGTTCCAACTTTTCTGACTTTGGTGGCCTGCCTACTTTAGAGAAAGTAACTTTCTTATGCTTTCCGAAAACACAGTCTTCACAGAACTCTAAGTCCAAGGACTTGAGTCCTTCCAGCTTACCTTTAGAATGAAGAATCTTCATCCATTTCTCACTTATGTGTCCAAGTCTATAGTGCTATGTGTTTGAGTGAATGCCTTTATCTTCAACTGCAATAAAACTTGTAGAGCCGTTAGTCAAGTAAAGAGTTCCATCCTTCTTACCGCGAGTAACAACCATACTTCATTTTGTAACTTTCCAGAAATCATATGCAAAAACAGTTACGTGACCAGAGCTAGCAAGCTGATCAATTGATATGATGTTTCTCTTCAGACTGGGTACATGCCTGACATCATTCAATTGCCATATACCGCCATTTAACAATTTAACATGAACATCTCCCTTGCCAATTATGTCACAAGGTTCATTATCACCGAGATAAACTTTTCCAAAGTCACATTGTACATAATTTTTGAGATATTCTCTATGTGCATTAGTATGAAAGGACGCACTAGAATCTATAACCCAATATTCAGATTTATAATCAAAAGCAATAATTAAAGCATCTCAAACAGTATCACCTGCGACATTTGTGGAAGCTTCATTGTCCTTATTACCATTCTTTTGCTTGTTTTTCTTTGGTGGAGATCTGCAGTCCTTTTTCATATGTCCTTTCTTGCCACAATTCCAGCACTATATCTTCCCTTTTGACGATTTTGACTTGCTCCTTGATTTTAATCTTCCACTACTTTGCTCTTTTAGACGATCTTTCTCTATTTTCCATATACAATGCACTTCCTGATGATTCACCAGAAGGTTTCCTGCGAATTTCCTCATCAAGGATAGCACTCATAACATCATCAAATTTCAATGTGGTTGATCCTGAAGAATTACTCAATGATGTAACAATACTATTACAACTGTCTGGTAAAGAAGATAAAACCAACAAAGCCCAAATCTCATATTCGAATTGTACGTTAACGAAGGATAACTGGCTAATGACCGTGTTAAACTTGTTCAGGTGTTCAGCAACAACCCCACCTTCAACTATCTTAATGTTAAACAATTTTTTCATCTAGAAAACTTGATTTGAGGCAGAAGGTTTTTCATACATTCGAGATAGGGCATCCATAACATCTTTAGTGATTTTTTCCTTTGATATATTGAATGCAACAAACTTTGATAGAGAGACGAACCGTACATAAGGCTTTCATGTCAAGTACCTCTCATTCTGCATCTGACATTGTTGCATGTTTCTTGGCTTTTCCACCAAGTAGCAAGTAGAAATTCTTCTGGTAGAGGAGATCTTCAATCTGCATCTTCCAGTACACGAAGTTTTGTGCCATTAAACTTCTTAAGTGTGAGCTTCGTGTCATCCGTCATGACTCTCACTCAAACCAAGCTCTATCTACTTGATGAATTTCTTTACCTGTCAAATTGTCAATCCGTTTTATCTACCTTGTAGATCTCGTCGATACGAAGCCAAAAACAAAAAAGAAATGCAATTCTGAGTCCGGATGGCTTCAGAAATCAATAATCAAATTTGGTCGTTGATTCTAGTCAACCTTTGTTGTTGACCGTACTGTTGGGCTTCTCCTGCGCGAACTGGGCCGGGTCAGACCTAACCTGAACTTGACTTGGCCCAGGACTTCTGAATGTTGCTGGGCTTCTGCGAAACAAGTCGGGTTGGACCTGACCTGAACTGACCCAACCTTGACTGCAACTATTGCTGGGATTATGGAGCGGGTGGGGCGGACCTGACCTGCACTGGACCTGGAACAAACCCAACAAGGTTCTTCTTCTCCCTCTCGATCCTTTGCTACAGAACAGAGAACGTAGCCCAGTCACCTTACCTGCGATCGTCCTCCCCCGCGACAATGGGTGGGTGGCCGGACTGGCAAGATGGCAACGACGAAGGGAAACCGGCGACGGCTGCGTCGTTGAGGATTAGGTCCTCTTCATCTTTGCCAGAACTTCTGCAACTTGGGGATTGAATTACGAAACGAGTCCAATCTCTGTGGCCCACCTGAAGATCAACTCCAATAACGGTTTAGGCTTCTGGACCTGACTACAAGGCATCGCGGCTTGGGCGACGATCCTCGTCTTCCCAGAATCCGAATCCTCTGCGAATTCCAGTTCTGCAAAACGATCGAACAGAACTTGGTCTGCAACAGTGCGGCGAGTCCAAGTCCAAATCGGGAACAGAGATGTGATGATCTTCACCGTTGATCACGTGGAAATCAAGAGATCCAAATGATCTCTTCTCCCGGATTAAACTCAATGTCGATCGTGGATTGCGCACAAAATCGTAAGCTTTGATACCAGTTGTTAGGATCAGAAAGACGCATGATCTACAAGACAATTAATCACACAATAAATCAATCAATCCACAAGACACAGATTTACGTGGTTCGGCAAGATTGCCTACGTCCACGGGAAATTCACGTTGTTCACTATTATTGAAGATTCCCACAAGAGTAGAAGCACTCATTGTCTCTCTTGCTCTCTCTTAATTTCACCCTTAATTACAATGCTTTCACCATTCAATATAAATATATGAAACCCTAAATCTCTGGACATCCACAACCGTCGGATCTGGCCTTATAACAGATGGTCCAGATTAAAATTGACATATTACAGATAAGCCCCTGTAATTAAGTAAAGTCTAGATCAAACTTCACCATTCCATCAATGATAAAAGTGTCGGGAAGAAGAGAATGACACAAGTGATGTCATATCAATGATTCGTACATGTGTTATTCATACCAGATCTCAATACCCAAGTTAGAAATGGGATGAAGCCTAAAAAACTTATGAACTATACCAACTATAACTTCCTTCCCATAGTTAATTTGTAATAGTATGTCACATTAGCTAAATCTTCACCTGCAGATGTTTAATTTGATCGGATGGTCATAGAGGTGTGGGGCCTGTCAAAGGACCAGGATTCTTCTAAGGGTGCCAATTGTGACAGTTGTCACGTTTGCATGGGGGAATGTTCATTGGAGAAAATTCCAAAGTTACACCATCTACAAGAACTACTCTATTATATTTCTCATGAATTCAACAAGAAGTAGGTGAAGCGAAAAGAAAAGCCACGCCCCAGGCAACAAATTGCTACAATGGGAGAGTAAATGATTCTCTTTTCTCTTCTTTAAATGGATTGAGCTCTCTCATTTCTTCTGTCTGCATTAAGTTCTGTTTAATTGACTCAGTGTTAGGACATGCTAAGTTGTCATGTGCATTACATTGCATCTCTTCTTTGTGTGAATTAAAGAGGAATGAAAAGAAAAATAAGAAAACAGGGAAGGTGGGGATAAGAAGGTTATATATAGCATAGATCGAAGTTGGTGAAATATCATCCTTATGTTTGGAAATTTCACTAGTAGAGTGGAGTGAAGTAAAACCTCTAAATTTTTTTTTAAAAGGGGTCATATCAAAGTACACATATTTAAAACTCCCACATTCTTTACAAAAAAAAAAAAAAAACCAACCTCCTTTCTTCACTAAAAAAAACCCACTTTTTTAAATAAAAAATAAAAAAGATTTCCTACCAAACAACTAAAGAAAAAATATCAACATAATCCACTTATATTTTATTCTTTTACTTTTTTTCTCATTTACTTCACTTCATTCTACATGTAAAAAAAGTTCTCAAACAGACTTGCTGCAACTTTTATATAATTTATGTAAAGTCCGCGACCTTACTGGGTCAATTGGGCCCAATAGCAGGCCCGTTGACCCGTTTATTTTATTACTATTATAATTAATTGTATTGCTAGATATTTAAGTGGGTTTAGGCCTTGAGTGAGTTCATTTTAGTGTTAGAATAGTGTCTGCGAAGTTTCGTGCGATTCCGAGTGCGTTTGATCCTAGTAAGGGGGTAATTTGCAATTTAGGAAAAATTGAGTGTTTTTCCGAAAAAAATTCTATCCTCGTGATTTTGGGCCCATTGGAAAGGTCTCGTCGCGCTGATCATTTTTGTCTCTTAGCTCGTCGCGATCCGACGGTCAGAAACCCTTCAAGTGGCTCATTTTGTCTTCGGACCCACTTAAAGGCAAATCAGTCTTTTCCTCCCTCTCTTCTTCTTAAACAGGGATTAGCCCTAATCTCATTCTCACTTCTGCAATGAAAGTACATCAGCCTCTTCTTCTTCCTCTTCTCTTTTTAAGCCCAGAACTCTAACTGGGAGAGATCACCTCCGCGATCCGAACATCACATCTTCTTCCTCTCGATCTTCTTTTTCCATTGATACCAGTTTGGTAAGATTTCCCTCACCCTAATCTTTTCAAGCATCTTCGTTTTTTCTTAGAATAGGTTGGATCATGATCTTTTTCCTTTCTTTCTTCTTCTCGGTGTTCTAGATTACTTTTGAGCGGGGTAAATTGTGGTTTTCTTGGTAGAAAGCTTCTCCTCAAGCTTTTCCAATTTCTAATCATCTTCTTGGTTGAGGCAAGTAGATATGCATTTTATATTTTATCATGTGTGTATGGTTTTCTATTGATTGCAATGATTTCTTGTTAGAATACCCAAATTCTAAGCTGTGGTTATGTTTTGATTTGGAATTTATATGATAGACTAGGTTTTGAGAATATTTGGTTTGAATTAATTGTTAAAATGGTAGCTTTGAAGGTTTTTAATTTGATAGAATGAATGTGAATGATGATTGTGATGATTGGAGAACATGAAGGCTTGTTTTCTACAGGAAAAAGAAAAGAAAAACACATTTTCGGGTTTAGGTCTACAGTGCCGATCGATCGAACCTGCAGACCGATCGATCGGTCTGAGATCCGTCATTTTGTCCGATCGATCGGAGGGCAATTTTGTAATTTCTGACAACTTTTGGAAATGAACTTGGAACACTTATAACTTTTAATCCGTTCGTCAGATTTCTACATATTATATACCGTTAGAAAGCCCTTGAGATGTAGAATCCAGTGGTTATAGTTTCATCACAATCGGAGGTCAGAAAGTGATGTAAAAACTCAGATTAATGATCCAATCTATATTTTATTGGAAATGAGACCAGTAACTTAGGTTTGGGCCTTAGATGTTGGAAACCATGAACCTACTATCACTTGACCATTAATGGAGATTAAATCGTAGCACGTGGCTTGGTGTGCTTCGATTGAGTTGTCTAGGTATTCGTGTATTGTGTATGGTTTAGTCGAATGCGTATGGAATTGAATCAATCGATGCTCAACATGATTGTACACCAAGGAAATTCTTTATAAGCATCGTTGCTTCGAATTCCCCACGCACTCCGTTAAAACAGATATGGTACTGGGATGACAACACTTGCCTAGGATTGGATTGTAATCTCTTCTTGATTTGTAATTGTATCCGTCGATTTTGTATCCTTGTACACTCTCTTGACATAATACACCTAATTAATTATGAAACATAATTCCTTATAGAATTAGGACTTGGACCTGACTTAGAGTGTACCTTAGGACTCCGTGTTATATAATTAATAAACATAACTGGCTAGACTGAAGGGATTATCATGAGATTGAATTTGTCTTGTATTGACTTGAATGAGATAATCCCTATGAACATGTCATGTATTTTGAGCTAGCCAGACTTGCTTGTCTTGATCTATTCTTGTGTCAACACCACTTTATTATTATTTGCATGTCATAGCCAACTGTAGTTTTGAGTATTATTAATGGGCCGGTTACTCGGACATCGGGGTCGGCAGTCGGCTTTGGACGGCGTCCATGGCGTTGAATAGTTGGGAGCGGGCTTGGACCGTGCTACTATTCCCAGGACCGGGAGCTTGGATCCCCTTGTAGCCGGACTTTGGTATCAGTAGTCCGGGTAGGATTGTTACTGGTACCCCGGGAGGTGGCTTGGACATCCTCGGAGTCTCCCTCTTTATTCTTGCATTGCATTGTTTGGACAGTGGTTATTGCTAGTATATTAGGATTTCCTGTTATTGTTTCTGGTTATTTATTCATGCTTTATGCCAAACTTCGATTCCTTGTATTCTCTTAATTATCATGCCTGTCATTACTCTTATACTTGATGCATGTCATGATTATTTATATTTTGCTTATCTATTGCTCAACATGTCGTTGACTCTGTTTCTTGGTGTGCAGACACCTCAGGTGAGTACTACTATGAGGAGCATGCAGGTGATGAGTTCCCAGAGGATCTCCAACCGGCTGAAGAGGAACTAGAGTGGCGTACCGATGACGTTGAGTAGCATCATTGATCCTGGCACGAGAGAAATTTAGTGGGACTTCTTTATAATCTTTTATTCTTTATCTCTCGTTGAAAGTTTCACTTTATTGACTTCAATATTGTTTTGGATGGCCATGATTAGTGGGATGACCATTGTAATAAATTAACTTTCTTGTTTAAGTTTTATTTAATTCCTTGTGCAACTTTAACTATTAATGAGATTTGTTATTCATTGCTTTGAAATTTAATATGCCTTAAATTGTATGAATTCCACAGTTTTATATTACTTGAGGTTTGAAATGCAATATCCTCACAGCGGACTTACGATCCTTGGGCCTAAAGGGGTAAATTTTTTAATTAGCCATAAATTTCACTCCCCGGATCTTGTTTATTCTCTAATCGGGTTCGAGAGACGTGACAATTTAATTTAATGGTAAACGATGGTTAGGATAGGATCAAAATAGGAAGAATGACATGTACGGAGGATTTAGATACATCATTTATATGGACCATGATTGTTGTTGTTGTTATTTGACCTTTTGTCTATTCCTATTTATCCAAATTGGTTTTACAATTTTCATATTACTCTACTCAACCACATAACTATCATTCCATGTTGATTCAACAAAAATAAGCCATCATTGAGTCAAGTTTAAATGAAGCTTAGGGCTTTGGTTGGATGGCCAATTCAGTTTTAAAATTCTGCTTTTAGAAAGAGTCCTATTTTAAATAAGTAGAACAATTTGTCGTTTGCAACTTGCAAGGACTTCTACTAAGCTTTCGTGCACTTGAGGCACATCTGACAAATGGGTAATGATTCCCATTTGCATAATAGTGAATCACCCTCAACTAGTTTGCTCTGGTCCTAACAATTTTTTAAGTAAAAGACTTAGTCATCCTGCTGTGTCCATCACCAAGTGAGCTACAATAGGATGCCTTCAACACACAATAATTTTTAAAGCACTGCTGAATGCTATTTTGCTACAAAATACTTTTTAATTCTTTTTACATCCAGACAATTGGCGTCTTATAAGATTTGAACTTCTTGATTTAAATGGTGAGAATTCATAAAATTTAGCTCTACTAAACTATTATTTTCGACCGCATAAAAGTAATTCCAAAATTCTACATTACATTTGAGCATTTGTAAAATCGGACGAAAGACAACATTTGAGAGATTCACAACCCCCATCCCCCTAAAATTAGAATTTTCAAAATTCTTGTAAACAAACAAGCCGTATAATATAGGGAATAATTTAACATGTTTTGAAAAACTTAAAAAAAAAAAAATTCAAAGTCTATTGCATTGGGTTGTAAGATTCAATGGATAGAGGTGTACATGGATCGGATTTGTGTGGATTGAGTCAAATCCGTTACCAATCCGTTACTTATTGGTTGGTGGATTAAGAATCCATCACCAGTCTGTTATTATTAAAAACCGATCCGATCCATAGAGGACCGGATCGGATTGATCCATTTACTCCGTTCAATCTAATGTTAAAAGTAAGATATCAAACATGTTGTAAAAAAAATTCATATTTGACCCCTTAACATTTTTTTTCTTCTCATTTTATATTTAGACATCTTAACTTATATTTAGATCCTTTAATTTTTTTTTATTTATATTTAATGTCAATGGATCGGATCGGATTGAATCCGTGGATTGAGGGTGAAATCCTTCACCGATCCATTGCTAATAGATTAGATTACAAGATTTTTAATTCGTTACCAATCCGTTCACATTTGGATCGGTTAAAAGTCCACTTATTAGATCGGTTAAAAGTCCACTTATCAGATCGGATAGGTTCAATTTTATCTATCTACGGATATTCTGTGCAGTATCTAAATGGATTTGATATTTACTTTCATTGAGTTCCCTTTTCCTTGTGTCAGAATTCAGAAAAACCAGGTCACTCAGGTGGGGACAACCCACAACCGGACACCACTAGGCGTCCTCATGCCGAGGGTCCTTTTGTCTTCAACATTTTAATAACTCTACGAGATCTCAACCGTCAATATTTACATCAACGGTCCACACAATCAGTCTCTATCATCCGTTCGATTCACAATCCAACGGCTGAGAATGAAACCCTAATGAAAGAAGCACTTCCAACTTCCAAGTGAGCTTTATAGTGAAATCGCTGCCCTTTTCCAAATCCTCTTTGCCTCTTCATCCTTCTTCTCCGCTCTGCCATCTCCGGAGCTTCTTAACATCTGAAGGTATCTTCTTCTTCTTCAACAGTTCTTAGATTGTAACGGTTTCGGTTTTCATTTCCTTGCAAATATGATATAGATCTGTTTGTATGTATGTATGTATCCTTTTGTCTATTGAGATAGATCTTGTTTGGTATTGATTGTTTCTATTGCTGTCTTTGCTTTTGTTGTTGTGAATCTTCTCTCTATTGAGTTCATGGGGGTTTGAAAGGGTTTTTAATCTTTCGCAGGTTTTGGGGTTGTTTGTTTGTGGGGTTTTTGGGTTGGGAGTGGTGTTTCCATGGAATTTCATCTTCATGTCATTTTGTTTTTCTTTGATTTCTTGTCATAACATGAAGTGGATAAAAGCCCCTTTTCGTTGAATGAATGGTTGTTTTGGATTTGGTGTGATGTGGGTAGGATCTTGTACATGAGGTGGTTGTTTGGATAATCAGTCACGATTAGTGAGTGGTTCATGGATTTTTTTTCCAGTTTAGATCACAGTTTCGAACCACGGATTTCATATAGCGTTTTTCTCTCTTTTTTGTGATTATCCACCGACCATCAGGCGGCCTTTTTCTTTGAGCTGTGCTTAAAGATCTAACTTATTGGATTGTGTTGCTTATGGTGCTTATGCTGTTTGGATTGGCCATGACTTGAAGGGGATCTCTGTATGTAAGAGGGGTTTTTGGTTACACAGTAAAGATTATGGAGATCCTCCCTGTTGGAAATCTGTTTAATTTAGAGATGATTGCAGTCTTTACAGCAGATCTCTGACCTTTCACTTTAACATCCACCATTAGATAAAAGCATCTTTCTATATGAGTTGTTTTGAAATTCATTAGGAACTTGCTAAATGCACCCTTTGTTTTTTAATTTTTTCCAAATTTGGCATTAGATTTTTTAACCATATTTTGTGTGAATCATTTACACTGCATGCTGGGCCAACCACGGTTCTAATACAGGGCTTTGGACACTCTTTAGGCCTAAATTGAAACCTTAATGCATTGTCAGTAAATAGTTTTAGACAGACCCATTGGTTTGTTTTGGCCCTTTATTATAGCCCTTTTGTCCAGAAGACGAGATTTGAAAACATTTAGAAAAGAAAAAAAATTACCAATCTTCACTCTTAATTGCCTTTTGGGATCTAAATGAAGTAATAGAATAGAGTCTATAAAGATTGTAAGATTGGAGTTCAAATACCTTTTTGTTTCAAGTAAAGCAATAGAGCATCAGTATTGGCAATGGGCGTGTCGGGTGATTTGACTTGATTTTGGCTGAGTTTTAAAACTGAAGGGCCAACCTTTGATGTAGCTGAACCCCAGTAGACGAAAGGGGTACCTTGTGATGCCCTGCATTCCTCTCTAGGAAGAAAGAGATTGAATTGATTATCTTACTCTTCCATTAGAGTTTTCCAAGTGTACATTTACATAAATTAAATTTGACTTCTCCTTGCATGCTTGTCTGGTTGTATCATCTGAACTAGTTCATGGTGGAGTAGGACATGGCCTGAGTTTGGGTTGCTGCTCACTCTTAGAGCAATTGAGCTTTGAATTTGCATCATATTATGTTGTGAAGGCTTTATACTGTGTTGTTTTTCATTTTTACATGGAAAACTCTCTTTACTTCATTCTCATATTCTTTTTGTGGTTGATGAAGTTTATTTTGGGAAGATTTCTCAATTCATTGTTAATTTTGCAGCCTTTTGCTCTCCGGACGTTGGATTAGCAACTATGGGTAAGGAGAAGGTTCACATCAACATTGTCGTCATTGGACATGTCGACTCCGGTAAGTCCACCACTACTGGTCATCTCATCTACAAGCTTGGAGGCATTGACAAGCGTGTGATTGAGAGGTTCGAGAAGGAGGCTGCTGAAATGAACAAGCGGTCATTCAAGTATGCCTGGGTTCTTGACAAGCTCAAGGCTGAGCGTGAGCGTGGTATCACTATTGATATTGCCTTGTGGAAATTTGAGACTACAAAGTATTACTGCACTGTTATTGATGCCCCTGGCCATCGTGACTTTATCAAGAACATGATTACGGGAACTTCTCAGGCGGATTGTGCTGTCCTTATCATTGACTCCACCACTGGTGGTTTTGAAGCTGGAATCTCCAAAGATGGCCAGACCCGTGAGCATGCTTTACTTGCCTTCACTCTTGGAGTCAAGCAGATGATCTGTTGTTGCAACAAGGTAGCGTTTTAACTCTTTATGACTGCTGTCATGCATCTATTCATTTAAGTTTATGATTGTTGATTTGTTGATTTTCATTATGTCTTTTGGCCTTAGAGTGGTGCTCACCATTCCTCTTGATGGCTATCACTATTGATATGTCATGTCTCAGAAATAAGCTAGTTTGAACATTTTGCATGCATTGATTTCCCGAGGGCTGTTAAATTCCAGTCAGGCATCTGTTATATTTTAAGCCTGATGATTGAGGTGTTTATGTTGTTCTGATAAGGAGCTCCTTCATGCTTGCGGTCTGTGGTTGAGATGTTGATCAATTGTCTAGATTTACAGAACGGTGTGCCTTGCTTGTAGGCAGCTTTTACATACAGATGATATAATGTACATTCTGGTGTTGGTAATTTTACAGATTTCTGTTGGCAGGAATATCCTTGGTTGCATGGTGGCTTGTATATTTTAAATTTTCCATCCAGCTGGATTTGTTTTTTCTTGTTCTCAATTTGCAAGTTTGCTTAAGATAGTCTGGTACATGTGCATCTTGTTTCAACAAATTCTGTTGATTGGTTTGATCTGTTTTTCTAGTTGTTCAGGCCTTCACTGAGAATAAGAACCAGTGACTGTTTATTATCTCATTTTTATGTAGGATGAATCATATTTTTATTTTTGAATGAAGAAAAGAAATGTTTTATTTGATTTTTTTGAAGTTCTAAAAATGATCCTGACATTATATATCTGTGTGGCATTGAGCATTTGCATTGGCATTGTTAGGTAATATAACTGTTTGCACCTTGAAAATTGCAATGCTAATAACATCGCCATGGGAAGGCTAGTGTTCCTCTAAATTTGTTCATTCTCATTTAGCAACTATAGGAATTTGAAATTGCTCAAGTATGTAATTCCTTTTTTTGTTCAATGATGAAGTTTTTATCTTGTTGAAGTGGTGTTCTCGTCTCCATTTAATTTTTTTTTTTACTGCTTTGTGTAGCTCATTGTCTCTACTTACACACATACATATTCTTTTTGCTGACTAGGTTATATAATTTGTTATAAACTGCTGTGTAGATGGATGCCACAACCCCCAAGTACTCCAAGGCACGGTATGATGAAATTATAAAGGAGGTCTCATCCTATTTAAAGAAGGTTGGTTACAACCCAGACAAGATTCCTTTTGTACCCATCTCTGGGTTTGAGGGTGACAACATGATTGAGAGGTCCACCAATCTGGACTGGTACAAGGGACCAACACTCCTTGATGCCCTTGACATGATCCTGGAGCCCAAGAGGCCCACAGACAAGCCTCTTCGTCTCCCTCTTCAGGATGTTTACAAGATTGGTGGCATCGGGACTGTCCCTGTTGGCCGTGTCGAGACTGGCATTCTCAAGCCTGGTATGGTTGTCACATTTGGTCCTACTGGTCTCACCACTGAAGTTAAGTCTGTGGAGATGCACCATGAAGCTCTTCAAGAGGCAGTACCAGGTGATAACGTTGGGTTTAATGTGAAGAACGTTGCTGTCAAGGATATCAAGCGTGGGTTTGTTGCCTCCAACTCCAAGGACGACCCTGCCAGGGAGGCGGCTAATTTCACTTCTCAGGTTATCATCATGAACCACCCTGGTCAGATTGGCAATGGGTATGCTCCAGTTCTCGACTGCCACACCTGCCACATTGCTGTGAAGTTTGCTGAGATCCTCACCAAGATTGATAGACGGTCTGGCAAGGAGCTTGAGAAGGAGCCCAAGTTCTTGAAGAATGGCGACGCAGGGTTTGTTAAGATGATTCCAACCAAGCCCATGGTTGTCGAGACCTTCTCCGCATACCCGCCACTTGGACGATTTGCCGTGCGAGACATGCGACAGACGGTTGCTGTTGGAGTTATCAAGAGCGTGGAGAAGAAGGATCCAACTGGAGCCAAGGTCACTAAGTCTGCTGCAAAGAAGGGCAAGTGAGCTAATGACAAAGGGGTGGATGGTGGTGGTGTTAGTGTCTGCTGTTTTAAGTTTTTGCTCCTCATTTTCCATTATAGTACTGTTTAGAAGGTTGCTATGCAGTCTTTTCGTGTTTAGGTCAGTTTTGGTACTTTCAATTTCATTTTATGTCTTGAGTTAATTTGGGATGGTTTTATTTGAAGTTCTGTGTATTGTGAACCTTTATTTCTTTTTTTCCCTAAAAGTAATGCTGCTCATCAGTTTGCATTCTCTACATATTACTCTCTCCCTCTGGAGAATTATTAAATCTAGTTGGAATGGGCATATCGAGAACATTAGGTTGGGGCTTGGCACCTAATATCAGGGTGGGGCTATGGAATCAGATTTCAGTATATGATCTTTGAGTTTCACTGAAATAAATTGGAATCAGATTGCAATGAAATGCAATCAAACAACTTGCAGCAGTTGGTGTCTCTGATAACTTGATATAATAGAGCCAGTGGTACAGGTGGAACTTGAGCAGTTTGGGCTGCAGGTGAATGACCATTTTTATCCATGCTGGTCCTGATGGTTGGACTGCTTTGGAGTGGGAAATTTCTTGCCTGTTAGCAGGAGTCGGATTCTGTGTAATGTTTTGTAACGTTCCATTCTCACACCTGGGCTACAGAATAAATGGTCCAAGGCCAAGTAGCACGGGCCATCTCTCTTGTTTTTGAGAGTTTCTCAATCTGAGTTTGATATCGGTTTATTCAATGATTATTTTTGATAAGTGGTTTATTCAATGATTTTTAACAAGAATCTCAAGGACCAACCAGACCAGACGTCTTTTTCTGAAAATAGTGAAGACAGAATTTCTTGAACTCTTTTCGTTCTTTTTCCCACTTGTTGGCCTCTTTATTTTATCTATCTGCCTTTATACCATTGATTGGAATTTGTTGATTGTATTATGCCGTGTCTTGTCATTGGAAAATGCTCTCCAGATGTGAATTGCCTTTAGGCATGTTTGTGTTCTTCATGTCTGTCTGCCTAGGCGTAATTTGTTGCTGATATTGTGCTGTCTTGTCCTAGTAACATAATCTTACCATATACAGAAAGGGTCAAAAATTAAAATACTATCCAGATTTTGTTTTTATTTGGTAAAAAAAATTGCTATCCAGTTGCTGAATCACCTTTTTAGGCATGTTGGTGTGTTATGTTTTTTTGTGAAAAATGAAAGCTGATGACTTCTTTTTATTTTTTATTTTTTGGTGATTCCACTGTCCATTGTTTTGGGTGGCGAAAAATTGTGGAGAAATGTGTTTCTATTCCATGAAGATTACAGAGGTTTACAATCTCATTTCTATGAGGAATAGCAGGCGAAACGTCACCTTGGGAGTCCATGAAATCAAAAGGCCTATTTGGACAAATGACGAAAATCCTTACTAAATGCAGAAATGGGGAGAAAATTAGGAGTGGATAGTCATATGACAATTTCATAAATATAAAAACTCAATTCCACTAGAGAGAAGGGTGACTTGATATTCCAAATGCTCGTTTCCAAGGCTTTGCACTGCCCCTTGTAGGACAGAGAAAAAGCAAGACTGAGAAACAACCAGCTAGGCTGCCAAATTCCAATCCAAAGTCTCTTGTCCACAGAAGCAATCCGGATATAGATAGACTAGAGGAGAACAAAAAATGAAACTGTTGCTCCCTTTCCACTTTTAGATATCTTCTGAAAACAGGCCCCATACCACTTCCTAGTGATCTCCAACCAATGCATTCTGGTTGATAGCATACCTGAAGGAGCTCAAAAAGTGTCTGGCTTCCAAAGCAGCACTCTGCTGACCCTGGTACCAAATATTACCCATGAATGCATCTAGCATCACCCATGCCATAAACCAAAGTAAAGATCCCACACTGCTCACCAAACCTGTAATTGTGAATCAGAATCTCCTTTCATAGCCCACTGGAGTCATCTCCCAGCCTCTGTGACCATTTACCACCTGAAAGGGCGCTGTCCATATACCAAGCCCTCCTTTCTCATTTCGCTCGCGGATGGTCTACCTGCTCTATCCTTTTGCCACAAGAATGTCACTGCGATCTTTCAAGCAGAGCTTTACCACTGCTACTAGACACTTAAAATGGCATATGAAATATACTTAAAATGGAATATGAAATATTCCAAGAGGTTTGAGAGTGCTGCTTTAATCAAGGACATGTCCCATCAGAGTAGTAGTTAACGGGGATAGCTGCTTCTCCTCTCTCTATAATTGGATTCTAAAGACTTCTTATGGCAAACAAACGTGATGTGGGGAGAGACATTCTCATGCAGCCCATTATCCCTAGAAGCTTGCAATTGTACAGTTTCATCTTCAAGCTTGATGTTGTTTCAAAAGTGCCACGCAACTGCTCAGAATCTGCTCCATCTCTAACAGGCAAAAGATCCGTGCACGGTAGAAATCATTTCCATCCCTATTCTATGACTAGGCCTTTCCACCCCCCTACAGGCAGGGCCTCACAAGCTATATGATACCTGGATACTTCTACATGCCCACCTTATTTGTGTGGGATCAATACAACATTCGTTTTAGTAAGAGTACAAGCTTGGCATATCTTACTCACCAAATCCACCATTTTATATTAGTTTCATTTAGTTGGTTTTTTTTTCAACATAAAAATGAATGTCCAGTTCGTGGGGTCCAACTTAGATGAATGTCTATCCATGAAAAGATGACAGATGGAAAGGTCTCCTTATGGTCAAGGGGAGGCATAAAAATCATCCAACAGATTATCCTACCCCTTGATTTAACAACCATAAAAGTTTTTTTTTTTTTTTTTTTTTGAGATTCAATCCAGCGGTGAGAAGGTTTGTGAGTGTAAAATCAGGCCTGACATGAGAATCATGGGATGACAAGATTCTATGAGGGGCTGCACTGATTAAAGGCGGGCCAAAGCAGGCCCCATGGAGCTATACTGTACACGCAATCTGCTCATAGGAGAACATTTTCCTTTTAACACTCAATAGTCCAAAGGATGGCCCTTTGATTAACAAATGATGGGTTCCTAGATATTAATAAAACTGCCCCCTCAAGCATCACAAAAATTAGATCAATTTGGCCCAGTACAAAACATGAAAAAAGGAGAGATGAATCATGAATGAAGCAAAACCCAAAGCCATACCAGACTCAAAATAGATGAGACAAGGCTTGAGACTTCGATGATGTTGATGACGATGGAGATACATGCACATATTCGGGTCATATGTAGGCAAGTACTAATTCATGGTACAGGAGTCACTTGGTGACACTCCCTCCACAAGTGCAAGGGTGGGGCACCATGAAGGTTGCATCCCAGCTGCAAATTTGTTTCATACTTATTCTTTAGTTAATAATAACGAGGCAACACGAATACGGGCCCCCATTAACATTAAGAAACCCAAATTTTCATAGTAGTAGTACTAGCACCAACCAACTGCAGGACAATGCTTGTCACAATAAAATAAAAGCCCCACATGAATTTTGAAAATCAACACAAACTGATCCAGCTTTCTACTCGTAAATTATATTTCTAAAAGTAACAACAAACAAAGGCTTCATGAACTTTTGCCTTTAGTCACCCTCTTAAACAAGTTTTTTTTCTGAAACATAATGGAATAGCCAAGCAAAAGATGGAAAACAGGAAAAATTGGAGCATTCGATGTACCGGCAGATTATAAAGAATCTTTATCATCGTCCAACTTTCCTTTCGCAGCTTTCTCTGCTTCATCTAAAACAAATGCTTTAAGTGACTCGACATCCCTCTTACCTGATACATGTTTTAGAAATGAAAATGAGATTCCTTTTAAAGGTGTTCAAATATACTCAAAGCCAAAGAATACTTTCAACCACCAGTTACTTAAAAGCAGAAAGAAATTAAATCAATGCTTAGACTTTAAAATAATATGATGCCAAATAACAAGTTAATATGGTTCTCTCAGATGATTTTTTTTTCCTCTTGAATGGTCAGATGATTTATGTTTCCATAGCTCCATATAAATATAGGTATATTTCTTGATCCAAATGAAATTCTAGTATTACTTCTTCTGCATACAGTTATATATATATATATATATAATTATATTAAAATAAATTATATTATATGTATACAGTATACTATGTATATTTTGAATGGTAACCCAAATTACCTATTTGGAATCAAAGAGATTCAGTGACACCATGCTTGAGAACTAGTAAAACCAGGCCCAAAAATTATCAGACATGCCAAAGCCTGAGGTCCGCAGCAAGCCATTGCCAAAACTCCAACCCCATGGCCCCACCAAGACAAGGAGCCAAATGCCAAGGCTTGTGGTCTGTCAAGCTTAACCTGTGGCCATATGCCATGATCGACCAAATCCTGATCCAGGACAATGATCTGATCGGAACCATTCTTTTTTCTAATTTTTACCCTGTTCAGCTATCCCAAGACACACGCACCTCCTTATTGCCAATTGACAATTTGACATGCATCAAGGTGGATCCCACAAAGGGATTCCTAAATTAAAATTTGTGAATGGTTCCCTAAAAACTCCCTCCTAATAAAGAAGTTTCAAAATCAGAACCATTTTCACATTTAAAAGTTAGAAAGTACAAAATTTAAAATATGGGTCCAAACTATGGTCAAGCTAAGCCCTTGATACTCACCTAACCACTGTGAATTGGCAGGTCTCCAAAGTGACAATACGTGGTCGTTAATCATCCCTAATGATGTTCTCAACCCTAAAATAGTGCCTAGAAATAACTTTGATTAGGCCCACCATATCAAAATCAAAATGGGTCTAGTGGTCAGTCTAGTGGTTACTATCTAAGATTGATCCATGCCAAGCATTTGTGCAACCAATGCCAACAATCCACCGTCCTGGAAATGGGGGTAACTGGAAGTACCACTTTCACCCTTTCTAGGTTTGCAAAGGTGGGGAGCGGTGTCTAAATTCCCCCAAAATCATTTCAAAATGAATGGGAAGAATCAAAGTGAGGATCCCCTTCTGCTCCAAGTTTCAAAGAATGCTAAAATGCTGCTGAGCAACTGCTGACAACGGTACTTCAGGCATTGTATTGTAAGGAACAAAGATGTAAACCAATCTTGGATTTTGGGGTTTTACCTTTTGTTTTGAACAATTTAAACCACCCCATCAAAAAGGGAATGTGATTCTACTTTCAAGTTCCGTAAAAATTCCAGCTGAAAGTTAAATATACAATGAAAGACAACAAAAGGGAATGCTAATATATGTTTTCTCATTGTGGCAAATTTATGTCTTAAACATGGACAGACGATTTGACAATGATGCCCAAGAAACATTCATCATCTTAACCTCTGAAATTTGGACATCCCACCTAATTGACATTCCTACATCCGGTCTATGAGATAAAGATGAGGGGTAAAATAGACCTCACCAGTAGTGCGACGAGGCATTGAAGAATCTGATGAACAAGGGTGAGATGGATCATCAAGGGTCAGAAACATTGACTGATAATATTAACAGCTTAGCAATATTTGAACAAATCATAGTCAATATCTGAGGGAGCCATATTTGGTCAACTATTTCTGAAAAAAGTACATTTATTTGAGAGTTGTAATATTCTTATTCTAATTTATGATATAAGAATAAAAAAAATAATGGTCCATGGTTATGAAAACACACTCATACCGAGAACATTTGATCTACAAGGTACAAAGCAATGAATGCACACAAAATGGGATAGATAACCTCTCAAAAAACACACATTCCAGGGTTTTCCTTTTTTTTTTTTTTTTAATTTCTTTGGACATGTTTTTCAAGATATTTTGGCCCTTATTTAAAATCACATAGATTTGCTGGTAGGTATCACTGACATGGCTGATATGTATTGGTTTTATGAAAAACCACTACAGGGTCTGATACCGATGCTTGAAACTATGCTAGGGTGTTTCAACAAAAACAATCCGCCTACTCCTTTCTCTATATAATATATATAGTTGCAACACTGACTCAAGAATCATAAGTTTATTGATGATATTTATAAAAGAAGTGCATCGAGATGAACCAAATGGTAGTGTCTTTGTGTATGACATCTAAAGTCATCTTCTTTGTGGATAGACTAAGAGCGTAGTTTTGATTGCCTTGGTTCGATAAGGCCCTGTGCATTAGAAGTCAGTTTGATTTAGTTTAAACCAGTTTAAGATGAACACCAACTCTGACAGTTTGCTGGATAAACTTAGTAAGCTTATAAATAACTCGGCTACATCACACTTGGATGCTAAAAGCCTAATGCTGTGTGTTCGAGAAACTGAATGGAAACCATGACATTTTTCCACTGTTCTTGAGTTCACACCCTTCACTGAGATCACTGAATACTGAGTGGATGGGTCATCTAATTGACAGAAGAGAGGAAACTGGAAACTACTCTCCTTAAAATGTTGTGTTGGGTATACACATTAATGCTGAGATTATTGTTTATCAGTGTACCATGTCCATGATCACAAATTCACAGATAGACTAACTAATGCTTAGGTAGAAAGTTTAGATAGTGATCTTTGGATTTTCTTCTTTCTTCTTGGTTTTTTTTTTTCTTTTTTATAATTTTTTTCCAATCAGATAGTGATCCTTGATTTTCCCTATGCTTCCCTACCAAACCTGCTCTAGACTTCAATGTTGGCTTGCTCCTTGTTGTTAGTTTACACTTCCTCCTTGGCAAAATTATTTTTTCACAAAATAAACATTAAAATAACGATGGATATCATCAAATGGAATGATCTTTCAACTAAGTATTATAACAAAACCATTATAACTTTTAAGTTCTTAGGGAAACCATGCTTCAAGAAGATATGGGTTAGAAACAAGAGAAAAGAAAATTGTCCTACCAAATTTTAGCTATAAGATAATTATCAATTTCCAACTATTTGTTCTTACTGATGCTCAAAGATTTAAATCATCTCTTAAATAAATGCAAATGAAATTACCTTTGTATTTTTCAATTTCTTCTCCATCATAAAAAAGCTTAAATGTAGGGTATGAATGAATATCGACTTTGGTACATATTGATTTACTCGTACTGCAATCAACTTGACCGATCTCTATCTCATCTTCCCCTTCCACAGCCCTCCCCAAGTCCTCCCACAATGTTCCCAGCTTCGTACTGACAAAACAAGGTGGTTATTTGCAATCATTGATCAACCAAATGATAAACATATTTCATAGCATGTAACTTAAGCTATAATATAGATGCAAAGGAATGGCCCGCCCTATCCAGAAACAAGCTTGCAGGATGCCATATAAGGGAACAGACAAAAAAAAGAAAAAAAAAAGAAAAAAAAGTTACAAACCACAGAATTTACCAATGTTTGCACCAAGGGACACAAAATTGTACGAACCACACTGTATCCTTCTCCTTCACCTAAATGGACACATAAAGAAAATAAATCCTCAGAACATGATCATTGTTAAGAAATCTTACCGTGCAAAATGTACAAGCTCGTGGAAGTTTCAAATAAAATTTTAAATAAGTGATCAATCATATTCGGTAACAAGATGGATAAAATGTTACAAGCCTCCTATCAGAGAATTTTCTCCTAGGAGCAATGGGATGTGGGAATTCCAATCCTGACCCTCCGTAAGGCGGGAAGACGGGGCCATTACAAAGGCACCGATCCATTTTTCCCCGCATCTGTTCTTCAGGTGAATATCTTCCGTCTACTATCCACATATCAGAATTATGGTGCTTGAGTTTAATTAGAAAAATGTCCATGCTTAAATATCACACATAAATGTTAGATAACCATAACATATTTTCCACCAATTGAAAAACAAAATGGTCACTATAAGAGACTTGAAGGCGAAAAGTTACGCATCAACTCCAAGATTTATATTCACCTTATTAGGTGTGAGCTTCCCTCAGCATGATCATTACATTACTATTTGTGAGTATACCTATGATAAGATCAACCAAGAAGGGCAAGAAATCCTCTTGACCATTCCGTACTTCAGCCAATACGGCATTGAGTTCGTCCCCTTCAATATAGTCTCATTCCATTTCCAAAAAGGAACTTAATGCTAATCAATAAAGCATCCATCTGCATACTTAAGTATACGCGTGCTTCGCAGCAATCTCCCATGAGATTCTTGTTTAAGCATTATAAGAAACAACATAGGAAGCCACCTGGGGCGACCGCTAGTCACTGGAAAAGGAGGAAAAAAAAAATCCCAATTTCCACTGAAACTAATCATCTAAACCCAATCAAGAAACAATTTTTAAGGAAACCCCATTCTCCAGCAACCCCTTTATGGTGTAACTGTAACCAAAGGGGCAGAAACTGAAATTGCAATTGACCCATCAAGGAATTCCTCAATTCTTCATCAATGAGAAATTTAACCAAACCCCAGACCCCAAATTCCAATTTCTTCATCTGGGTGCTTCAATGGAGTTAAGTCCATGATCATCAATTGGGTTCCACCATTTTCCCATGCCAAGTCTCAATACTAATGGATTGGATATGATTGCAGAGCAAGAAGTAAATACGATGAAGAAAAGATGAATTGGAGAGGAATGAGAAAATACCTTGTCAGAAAAGGTGTCTGCTGTGAGGTTAATGACTTCGGCCCTCGAAAGAGGATGCAAGGAAATGGAAAGGAGCAGAAAGAACAAGCACAGACCACTGCAAGGGATCTTCATGGCGATATTTACCACCTCTCTCTCTCTCTCTCTCTCGTCTCTTGCAGATGGCAGAAAATCAGACCGATCTCATTAGTATCAAGGAGGAGGAAGGTTTTTTTTTATTGTAATCTTTTTAGGCAAAGAGTCCGAGCCTGATTGCTGAATGGGCCTCAGGGCTCTCTTTGGCTTGGGTCCAGTTTAGAGGTGGCAAAATGTTACCCAACCCCCTAACCCGACTCGGTTTTGACTGTCAAACCGACCCGCCAAATGCACGGGCCGGTCACGGGTTAGGGTTGAGCCGCCTAACCCGGCTGACCCATCATTATAGCTCATATTCCTAACCAACTCTTAATTTCAAAGCCTAGAAATATTAGTTGTTTCCGTTTTGAATTTTCATGAATGTAATGACTTTCCAGTTTCCACTTTCCTACAGTAGTTTTCATGGTAAAGGGCCCTTCCACATCTAACTACTTTTAATCATTTTTGGATAAACATTTGCATGAAAGAGTCAGGTGGTGTAGTAGTGGTTATGTTGATCTTTTGAAAATCAAAGGGTCATGAGTTTGAATTTGTAAGTCATCTATTTTTTCATTAATTATAATGGTACAAAATGTTAATGGATTATGGCCAACTTTCCACATACAGAAGGAATGGGAGGGTAATAAACCGAGTTTTATGGGTCGGGTTGGGTCAACCGACCTATATTTATTGTGGGTTAGCCCGACCGGAGGTTGGGGTAAAAAAGGTGGGCCCACCTCTATCCTGACCTGAATTAGCCCTATCCAACCCGTTTGCCAGCCCTAGCCCTAGTTTGAGTTTGGGTTTCAATTACCCTAGTTAGACCCAAGACCCAACTCATCTTCTGTGTAATTTTGGCTACTTTCTGCTGAGATACCTTTCATGGATCGCGTGAGATTTTTCATTATGTAAAGCTGATACCCCTCATGTTCATTCCAAACTTCCATTGCGTGAGATGATTTTTTACTGAAATCATATCCATGGGAGACTTTTCCTCCTATGATTATTATGTATGTAAGCTGGTCCCACAAAGGGCTTTAGAATTTTACCTCGCACAGTCTCACGCAATCCATAAGCAGCACCTTTTAGCAGAACATGACCCCTGATAACTTGTATGAGAGGTACTAACATTTCTAGGGCCACATGAAACCCACAATTGAAAAATGTTTTTACACTAAGGATGTGTTTTTGCAATACGCATTTTTATTAATCAACAACCAACACTATTTATGCCGAGATAAGTAATTTGCATTTGGTGCAATAGTGTATGGGTAAAGAAACAGGAGAAAAGGCAGGATCTTTTAAGTGCCATACTTAGTGGGAACTCGGGTACCACGGGCATGATACTTGCACAAATGGGTCCTAAAGATGAACTAAGGCTTTGTTTGGTATATATTTATACTCTTTTTTGGATAGACCCATCAAAATAGAGCCATTAAAAAAAGAGTTATAAAAAAGAGATTGTAGAATAAAAAAAAGTTTTTGGTAATGTAAGGATCTATATTAAATAGACTTTTTTATATTAATGGTTAAAAAAAACCTATCTCCTCTTTTCTATTTACCAAAAAAAAAAAAAAAAACCCTCCCCTCTTAATAATCTTTCAGCTGAACTCATTTGGCCATGAGTTCCTTTGGATTTTTTGCAAACAAATAGGCCCTAATGGCTAGCCCATGATGTGACCACATAAATTAGCTATTGCTACATTATTTATTTCCATTTCAATGCATTAAATCTGGCACTAGGAAATGTCGTAATTAGGCGACGCTATATGGGAGGCCTGTTTGTTTCCAAGAGGGATAGATTAAGAGTAGAGTAAATATCATATTAGGAATAAAATTAAAGTGGAGTGGATTGAAATAAAATGAGTATTTAATTACTTTACATGTGTTTGGTTTGTTAGAATAAAATAAGATAAAAGTAAGGGGTAGCAACTTTCATGGGAAAGAAAGAAGGTGGGGGTAAAGTAAGTAAGTTATTTAGATTGGCTGGAATGAAAATTTGATGGGTTAAGTAGAGTAAATGAGGATGCCACGCCACACCGACAACTTTATTTCACTTGCCTCCTGTGCTCCATCCAAACACTCTTTGAGGTAAAAATTTCAACCATTGCAATCTTTTTTACTCCTCTTATATTCTATCATATGGTAAACAAACAAGCCCTAATAGACTTATCATGATGAATTTAGGCTTGTTTCCAAGTTTCTATTAAATTGAACGTCTTGTGTGCTGTTTGGGGCTTATGGATTGTATCGGATACAAGTGGAGTATGTGGATCAACCGCCTATCAAAAATTCAACTACATCAGTCATGATATGTGCAAGAGAATGGCACATGCTCATCACCTTAATCAAACATATATATATATATATGTTGTAGTTAATGAATCAGATTTCCATTAATGGACAATATAAACTCTACCTTTTTCTGCAATGCTTGTGCTTGGTGAGGAAAAACTAGTAGTAATGATTTTAATCCAACGTGTACGGGCATTCTCACTGTTTGTGCGGGCTGTATTCCCGTATATATGGGCTCTCTCTTGGGTCCGGGTTATCAAAATAATAAAGGTAAATAAAATGAAGGAAAAACACATCAGTAGAATAACTAGCTTGACACTTTAATCCAAGGCTTTCCGGTATGAGGAATCGGTAAGCTGCCCTCGTCACCAGTTTGGGCTTATGATAGTACAAGGAATTCGAGCCTGATAAGCTCACTTTGGAAAGCTTCGAGAGTCTAGACTGAGTCAAAAAGTCAAAACTTGGCCCAAATATATATCTCAAGAAATGGATCCGGATCCCCTGTTTCCTTCAATGCCTTCAAGTAATTCTCCTTGAATTTTGACCAAGTCGCCAAGTCGATCAGATCTTTACCAAGCTGCCTAGTCAATCCAGATTTAACTGAGTTAATCTTGAGACGTGTAGATTAGCTATCCAATAGGAATTTAATCCAGTGGAATCTTGCAATCATCCAACCCAAGGCTGTAAAATAGATGATTTATACTTCGCTTCATCTGATGATTGGTTATCTGTTGACTGCCAATGTTTTTTCCAAGATCAAGCAACTATCAATATCCAACCCACTAATCTACTTCATATGACAAAATCTAATTAAACTTCTTATAATGAGACTTACAATCTATTTCTTGAATTTCTTTAGACGTAATTTTTTTTTTTTTTTTTTTGCGCCGAGTTGTTCCTCCTAAGATTCGAATTCCTCCTAAAATTCGAACTCACGACTGTAGGCTTTGATACGATCTTAAATTTCATTAGCTAGCCATTCATATCAAAACCTCCAGCCGTAAGTAGAGGAGCATAAATAGCTTTTAATGTTTCCCGTCGGGTGGAGCCGACTCCTCAATATTATTTACATACAAAAGGCACATCTTTGATGGGTCCAAGATTCACAAAATTCATCCAAACAAACTATGAAGAGTCTAATGAAGAATTTTTCTTCCCTTATTTTTTATCACTGATACAGAATGAAATAGCAGTACAAAAAACAAATCTCACTGATACAGAAATGAAACTTCCATAGTAACTCCAACAAAACCAGCAACCAAACCTATCTCCACCAATAATACAACACAAAATCTCTCACCAACAAACATCAGCAAAACGAAACAAGCAAAATATGACCCCATAAAAGGAGAAGGAGACGAGCAGGCAAGCCATCACCAACCTCTGGTCACAACCAAAGAACTCCAACAGCTGCACCCGCGAGCGCCATCACTACATTCTCTCTCAGACCCATGTCGCCGGAAGTGTCACCGGAAGGCGGCCGAGCTGTGACGGCAGAAGACTTCTTCTTCTTTGACTTGGCAGGTGCAGGGGCCGGAGCGGGAGGCTTGGGCCCGAAAAGGCCCATTGGGAGGAGCACCTTGTCGATCTGGTAGACGACGAGCTGGCCGTCGTCGTGCGCGGTGCCGGAAATGGTGGTGTTATCAACGCCCGTGGAGATGTTGACCGTGCTGCCCGAGGTGGTGATGTTGATGGGGTATGCATATGGGCCGGAGTCGCCGGCCTGAGTGCGAAGCGGGTTGCTGATGGTCTGGAACTGGGAGCGGCCGATGTATGCAGGGATGATGTGGAATTGGATCAAGCTCGACTTCTGCTGCTGGTTGAGACTGTTGAGAGTCCCCGCCGGCAGCGATGAGAAGGCGGAGTCGGAAGGGGCGAAGATGGTGATGCCATTGTTGGTGTCATTGAGCTGACCATCGATCTGGCTAGTCAATTGGGAGCCTTGCATTAGTTTGATCAGCGTAGTGAACTGCCCTCCCTTCTCCAGTGCCGCCGTTACGTTCGGCGGCCCTGCCGGCCCCGGAGCTGGTGCCTGCCCCACTGCTGTTCTAATGGCCAATGCCAAGAAGAACATACAGTAGAAGTTGCATAAGAATCTATTCATGGCAGCCATTTTTTCAGCTCAGCTCAGAGAGAGAGAGAGAGAGAGAGAGAGAGAAAGAGAGAGAGAGAGAGAGAGAGAAGTGTAGTGTGTGTATGTTTTGTATTTGGGGTGGTATTTGTTTTGTGTTTGCTTGAGATGAGGAGGTTTGGAGAGGGATTTATGGGGGAAGGGAAAGGAAGGTGCAATATCATATCAGATGGCGTTATGGCATAGATCTACCAACCGATGGTGGGAGGTAGTGGTGATGCTGTTAGAAGGCAGAGAAAAATGGATTCGTTTAATGATTGTTGGCATTCCAATTACGCTTCTTACTATAATGAATTGTATGGCAGATGGACAAAATAATGGAGATTGGGATGGCTCTTTGATCCACTTTTTCTGAGGGCCAGCTCACTCTTGGAGGTATCCAATCACAAAAGTGGCCCACCTTAACTGCTAGAAAATAGTTGGATCTCTGAGAAACATGAGTGAGGACCCATTTTCTTAACCCAATTGATCCAAGGGATCTAAAAGTGGGATCATTCAAAATCATGGAATGATGCCAAATTTCTTACTGACTGGATTTGGGACTACTTTTAGTTTCATTATGCCTAAAACGTGCTTGATGTCTTATAGACCATGAAAAGTAAATTAACCATCTCCAATTGGGGCCTTTTGTATGGAACATTATGGGTATTGGTATTTAACTTATTCTTCGTATTTTTTTTTTTTTTTTGATTTGGTGACACCCACTCATGTACTCTATCGGAAGTCTTTAACCATCTGTGTCACAGTCAGGGATTACACCCCGATCATTTTTATAGAGAGAGAGAGGTGTCTCTCCATTGAGCCAACAAAGAATTGGCAACATGCATATTCTTCTTATATCATTGAAATTAGCATTTTTTGGGTTCTGTATTGAGATTAGAGAGTTTGAGAGAGGTGAGAGGAAAACTCCAAGGAAGCATTGTAATTGTATTTTTGTAAAAAAAAACATTAAAAGCTCCATCTAACCCATAGACGTAGGGATATAGCCAAACTGCATAAAACCCTATTTCGGTTTTCTTTTTTTAATTAATTAAATAAAAAACACAAAATAAATAAAGGTAGTGAATCTTGTGTCTTGTATATGTGAATGATTTGGCGATGAGTGAAATTCAGCTTTGGATCAATTTGTGATGTCTTCAAATGAAATTTAGCTGCTTTGGATCAATTTAGCTAGAGTGGGAAGCTCAAAACCATCTTGTGATTTCTTGACAGCCAATTCCAGGGCATCTATCATTGCCGGTGGTTCTAACTTCTAAGCAGACATTTTTTGGTTTATGGAGAGAATTTTCCTTTTTTTAAAGTTGTTAATAAGAGGTTACAAGCCGATCAGTTGTTAGCTAGGGTGACAAATATTATATATCGAAGTTATATGGGAGCATGTTGTTTTAATCATTTTTGATTTAATAAGGTGGACACCCCTCTCATTAACATTTAATTGACAGCAAAAGATAGGGACGACTCTGTTAAAATCACTCCTCATCCCAGCCAGAATTTTTTCACCACAATCAGATTAGTTCCCAATTAGATTAATCAATCATGTACTTTGCATGTGATTATAACCTAAGATTGGCATTTCTTCAGATGGAATATTGATGGCCCTTCTTCAGATGGAATGATACTTGAGCCATTGGGCTAAAGAGATGTATAGTATTGGTGACTGAATTTGAGATGGTGCCTGTCATTGAGAGAGAGAGAGAGAGAGAGAGAGAGAGAGAGAGAGTTGGAGTAGGCCCCCTTTATTGTTACTTTTTTTATCTTTTTGTGTGAATAAGTGGTGGGGTCTACTAGAGATGTTGAATGGTATTGGGAACTTTTGTGAATGAGAATGTCCACTTGGACAAACTGGGGGGACCAATTCTTGGCCCGGTCCCCCCATAGCACACCGGGCCAAGAATCGGTCCCCTGTTTGTCCAAGTAGCACGGTTGGTTGTGAATTAGATGGGGCATCGTACTATTCAACTTGATTTATTTAATTAACGTATAAATATATGTTTTGGCTTGGGCTTTAAGTAACCAAGTCTGGATGATATTTTATTCAAGCCCAGTTTGACTTTGGGCTTCGGGTATCCAATTTAAGACTCCAGGAGCCGATTCATCTATAAGTATATGTATATGTATATATAATGCATGATATGGGTTATGTTCTGCTAACCTGTTTGGGGCTTTACTAATTGATTACTAATTGAGTTGAATGAAGTAAAGAATATTTTGAAGAAATAATAAAATATAAGTGGGTTATGATGAGTTTTTGTTTTTAGTTATTTATTATGAAATCTTTTTGACCTTTCGTATTGATTGTGGAGTTTTTTCTCTTTTAGTAGAGAAATAAGGTTATTTCTTGACTTTTTTTTTTTTGAGAATTATGGTGGGAAATTTGAATTAAAGTTCTTTTAATGAGACTTATTTTTGAAAAATGAGGGACTTTACCTTGCTTTTACTCTATTAGGATCTCACGTGATGGTACCTACGGAATCACGTGAGAGGCAACTTTTTTGCATTACGTGGGATCCCAATGATCAATATAATCTCTTCATACTCACTAACCAATCATGATTGACATTCATCCTAATTTTATACTAATCTATAAACTCTATTTGCTCTTGGATCTAATTTTATAAAAATTTAACTTTCGAAACCATAAATCTATAAGGCCCCTAAATCAATATTGGTTGATAAACTTTATGATCATGATCAATTTCGCTGTACGAATAGGGTTTAGGGGCAGACCCATGTATATGGTTTTGGGTGTAGTCGTCTTGGAGAAATCTTGAAAACCTAGAGTTTACCCTCAAAACCCACATGGAAATCCTTGGTCTGCCCCCAAAATCCAACTACTAATTTGGGTCAGCTCTCATGAAACAAAAATTCTAGGTTTGCCACTAAATGGGGCCAATCATCCAAACTAACTTTCAAATATTTTAATGAAGGATACGTCGGATCTTCCTCTTCCCACTTGTGTGGGCTCTCTTGGGTCCCAGCCCTATTAAAAAAAAGTTGAATGAAGAACTTTTCTTCCCTTATTTTTATCACTGATACAGGAATGAATGAAGAACTTTTCTTCCCTTATTTTTATCACTGATACAGGAATGAAATAGCAATACAAAAACCAACCTTACTGATACAGAATGAACTTCAATAAAAAATCCAACAGACCACCACCCAAACCCCTGCCCATCTTCACCAATAATACATTACAAAAACTCTCACTAACCAACATCAACGAAACGAAACAAGCAAAAGAAGACACCAGAAAAGGACAAGGAGACGACCGGACAAGCCATCACCAACCTGTGATCACAACCAAAGAAAGCCAATAGCTGCACCCATAAGCGCCAACACTATATTCTCTCTCAGACCCATGTTGCCGGAAGCTTCGACCGCAGGTAATGGAGCTGTGGAGTCCGAAGACTTCTTGGGTGGTGCGGGGGCTGGAGCGGGGGGCTTGGGCCCGAAGATTCCCATTGGGAGGAGCACCTTGTCAATCTGGTAGACGGCGAGCTGGCCGTCAGTGTATAGGGTGTCGGAGATGGTGGTGTTATCAATGCCTGAAGAGACTATGACAGTGTTGTTGGAGGTGGTGGTGACGTTGAGGGGGTAGTCGTATGGGCCTGCAGAACCGGCCTCAGTGACCACTGGGTTGGTGATGGTGTCGAACTGGGCAATGGGGATGTATGAAGAAAGGATGTGGTATTGGATCAAGTTAATCTTGTCCCGGTCATCGAGTTTGTTGAGTGTTCCGAACGACAGCTCGGAGAAGGCGGCGTCGGTGGGGGCGAAGATGGTCATGGCATCGTTTGTGTTGTTGAGCTCAATGTTGAGCCGATTGCCCACTTTGGTGCTCTTCATTAGCCGGAGTAGAGTACTGAACTTCCCGGCCTTCTCCAGTATCGCCGTTACATTGGGCGGACCGGTCGGCGCCGGCGGCGGAGTTGAAGGCGGCAGAACTGGTGGCGCTGGAGCTGGTGCCTGCCCCACTGCTGTTCTATTGACTACTGCCAAGAACAGCATGTAGTAGAAGACTCTGTAAATGGCAGACATGTTTTTAGCAGAGAGAGAGAGAGAGAGAGAGAGAGAGAGATGTGGTGTGTTTTTTTTTATTTTTTACTGGGGTTGTTTTTTGTTTTGTGTGTGCTTGGATGGGTTGGGTTGGAGAGGATTATATGGGGGAGAGGAGATCAAGGAAGGAAGGTATAGAAGGATGCAATATCATATCAAAGCTGGTTCCATAGAGACATTCTATCATTTTGGGAGTGAAACTTCTATCTCCTCTGCTTCTTCTTTCTTTTTCTTTTTTCTTATTATATTTGTTTTGGGTGAAGTGGGAGAGACTAATTAGCTAGAATGGAACAGAGTTGTTTGAGGCTATGAACTGATCAGTTCTAAGGGTGACATATCTGTAGGTGCGTATAGCGACCCCACACTTGGTTTCCGGGATGGTACACCCGTGGGCCTAAAGGGCTCAAGTGGTACCAGGAGTCTCCGCAAAATACTCTTAAAGTGAGGTGCGCGGGTTCAACTCCCTGGGGGAGGCCCCCGGGTGTACCATCCCGAGACAAATAAACAATTGGCCCCCTGGGCCCACGGGATCCCGGAAACCAAGTGTGGGGTCGCTATACGCACCTACAATATCTCTAGCAGTTAAATGGGAGCATGCTATTTTATGCTATTTGGAAATAATAAAGTGGACCCCTCTCATTAACATTTAAGACCTCAGTTCAATTAAAGAATGGTCTCCTCAGTTCCAATCACTTTTCATCCTAGCCAGAATTTCAATGCAATCAGATGGTGTGTCCGATCAGATTAATTAATCATGTATTTTTTCTCTGACTAACCTAAGATTGAACCTTCTTTAGATGGAATGATACTTGAGCCGTTGGGTGGATAGTGCTGGTGAGTAGTTTGGATTAGAGATGGCCTGATAGATGGAAGAGGGGGGAGAATGAAATAGTAGGCCCCATCAATAGGTTGGGTCCAAAGCCTGAAATTTTGGCTGTGGTGTGCCTGAGTTATGTTGCTTATTCCAACAGCTAAATGGGATGGGCTTGGATCATGATGGCCAAGTATGGACCTTATGGTTTATATTTTGTGCCATTAGGAGGTTTTCACAATCTAATTTTCAAAAATAGTTCATAACCACAACAATGATTTTTTCACATAAAAAAAGTTCCCCTTTTAGGATAGCACCAAACTTCTGGGGTTTTATTGGATCAATCATAAATTATCACTAATCCTACTCTTAGGCAAGTTGCTAAACACGATATTGCCAGCCAAGATCAAACCAATAGACAGTGACCTTATTTCATGTCATAGCAGAGCACCACCAAACCTTATTATGAAGCAATAGTTCTAATGTCCATGTTTACCATATTGATTGAAGGCGATATTGTGGCCATTTTTAGATGTATATGACATACAAATTACTGATTGAAGTACCTTATCATAATGAATGATTTTTCAGGAGCTGGTACTAAGCCAGCATCGTATCCGAGGCTGAAAAATGAATGATAGAAACATATAGAAACATCCCTTCTATCTGTTGTCTGCCCATGTTATTTGCCTAGATCAAGCAACAAAGTGGAGAAATAGAACGCAGTGGTTTCAGATCATGAGTTGATCAGTTCTTAGGGTGACAAATCTCTTGCAGTCATATGGGAGCATGATATTTTATGCTATTAAGATTTAGTAATGTGGGCTCCCCTCATTAACATTTAATTGACCACAAAAGAAGGCACGAACTCTAAAATCACTCCTCATCCCATCCTTCCACTACAAACACAATCAGAGTGGTCTTCTTTGACCGGATTAATTTTTCATGTGTTTTACATGTGAAAAACCTTAAGATTGGCCTTTCTCTAGATGGAATAATGCATAAGCAAAGGGCTACCGAAATGGATCGTGCTGTGAGTGGTTTGGATTTGAGACTGGCCCTTTCAATGGCATAGGGGAAGAATGAAATATTGCAGTAGGTCCCTTGTATATATTTTGACTTCTGTATATTTTTTACTTTGTTGGGAGAATAAGTGATGGGATCCACTAGGATGACAAATGGGATTGGAAACTGCTTGTGAATTGGGTGGGGGCCTTACACTGTTTAACTTGATTGGGAGGACTTAGCTACCATACATATGTCTCCTGGGATGGAGTATAAAGAAAGCAATGCCAGCAATATATATCTAAATTTGTACCAGCCAGGCATTGTGATAGATGGGGCCCACTTTGTTTCACTCATAATAAAGCTGAGCAAATCAACAGTGGATGGATGTTGCCAGTTTACTGAGGTTCATTAATTTGATTGCTAATACATTGTTCATTAATTTGAACAATCGGGATTGCTAATATATATGGTTGCACATGGGCTGGGACCGTCCTCTTTCTGCTGGAAATGGGCTGATCTAGGCCTTGGGTTGGGTTCAAATCCTGAAATTCTGGATATGCTGAGCCTGAATTATACTGCCTAAATGCCCAACTACAGCCCAACCCAAAAATTAGAACAAAATATGCTCCATATTTCACTTGTGGTCTTAGAAGAGGAAAACATAACTTGATACCCATGGGCTAGATCCAGGCTATAATGTTACACCAAACAACTAATTGAGATGGGTTTGGATTAGAGGCCCTCCCCGGTCAAATCCATGATGGCCAACTATGGACCATATGGTGTAGATTCTGGCTATAATTATGAGATTTTGATAATCAAATATCAGCAAATACTTCTTATTGCTATGTGCAGCTAAAACTGAAAGGCCAGTGCTTGCAGCTTCTGGTATTGTTTCTGCATTCCCACGTTTCGGGAAGCAAGAGCCTTTTGGACATACGCTTGAGTGTCCATTCCATCTACGTTTTTATTATTGCAGCAATGGATCTCTCTCTCTCTCTTTCCTCTTACGCCAACTCTATATTAAATGGGAACCCTAACCTTTTTCCTCTCTCTCCGTTTTTTTGAATCTTACGCCAACTCTATATTAAATGGAAAAGCTAACCACTCAAATTTGAACAACATCTTGTTATTACCATATCATTGATTTTATCCTTAATTTTTTTTCATCAGGTTGGTCCTACCATATCATTAATCATTTGCTTCGTCTTAAGATGAGACGGACTCCTATTGAGGTGAAAATTAAAATAATCAGAGGGCTCTTATTTTGAGTGGTTTAGATTTTCAATAGGTGGATTCCTCTATAAAGTTCCCGCTACTTCCACTCACGGAAAGTGAGCTAGAGGCACTCATTGTTTGGATACTTTACTTGTAAAGTAAATTAAAGTGAATAAGCATTTTAAGATACAAGAGAAAAAGATGGGTCATATAAAAAAATGCAAGATTTTCAAAAGCACCCTCTGGCTCTTTGTCATTTTATGATATGAGAAGGGACTTTTCTTATTTTTTGATAAAAGAAGAGGTCTTTTGTCATTCCAGTGGAATGAGAGATTAAGTTTTTGATTTTTTTTTTAAAGAAGAGATGGTCTTTTGGAATTTTATGCTTTTTAATATGATGCCTTTTCTTTTATTATTTCTAATAGTGACCCTTAAAACTTTGATTCACTTTAGAAGTGAATTGCCCAAACTGGTCTGGGTTAGGCACTAGGGATGTCATTCTTCTGAAGGCACTTCCCACTTATAAGCTCCAAAAAGTTAAGAGGGGCTGAAGTAATTTTTATCATTTCAAAAGTTACATATGGCATCAATATTTTTAATGAAGTTTTTACTTTTAATTAATAATATATATATAGATGTATGAAAACTTTTAAAACTACTTGAACTAAAGAATGTTATCAAACATTATTCTACTGATTTTGCTAATTGAAAATAATTCTGATCTAACACCACAAAAAATGTTCATCACAACTCATGCTTAAAAGAGAAAATTATTGGCACATTTTATTTTTAGTTGGGCATAAAATTTTCAACATGGGATTGATGCCAAACAAGCCCTCTAATCAAATTCAAAAGAATTCCTTCCCTCATGAAACTTCCATAAAAACTCCAACAAAACTAGCATCCAAACACCTCCCTATCCCCACCAACAGTACATCACAAAAACTCTCACCAACCAACATCAACAGAAGGAGAAAAAACAGCAAAAGAAGACCCAAGAAAAGGAGGAGACGACCAGACAAGCCATCACCAACGTTGGTCACAACCAAAGTGCCCCAAACGCTGCAACCACAAGGGCCACCACTGCATTCTCTCTCAGTCCCATGTCGCCCGAAGTTTCAATGGAAGGCGGTATGGGCGCCGAAGCCGCCTTCTTCGGCTTGGCGGGTGCAGGGGCCGGAGCCGTAGCCGGAGTGGGCGGCTTGGGCCCGTAGATGGCCATCGGGAGGAGCACGTTGTCGACCTCGTAGACGGCGAGCTGGCCGTCGGAGTGCACGGTGCCGGAAATGGTGGCGTTATCAACGCCTGTGGTGATGTTGACCATGTTGCCGGAGGTGATGATGTTGAGTGGGTAGCCGTTCGTGCCGACGTCGCCGGCATGGGTACGAAGTGGGTTGCTGACGGTCTGGAACTGGGAGGGGAGGATGAATTGAGGGACAATGTGGAATTGGAGCAGGGTCGACTTCTCATGGTCTTTGAGGTTGTTGAGTGTTCCGGACGGCAGAGCTGAGAAGGCGGCGTCTGTGGGGGCGAAGATGGTCATGGCGTCGTTTGTGTCGTTGAGCTCATTGTTGATCTGATTGGCCACTTTGGTGGTCGTCATTAGCCGGATTAGCATATTGAACTTCCCTGCCTTTTCCAGTATGGCCGTTATGTTGGGCTGACCAGCTGGCGCTGGAGCTGGTGCCTGCCCCATTGCTGTTCTAATGGCCAATGCCAAGAAGAACATGTAGTAGCAGAAGATGCACAAGAGTTTGTTCATTGCAGACATGTTTTCAGCTTTGAGGGAGAGAGAGAGGAGTGTGGTGTGTGTGTTTTTGTTTTGGGGTGGTTTAGAGGAGAAGGTAAGGGGATGCAATATCATATCAGTGGTGGTTCCAAGGGGACATTCTACTTTCTGGGAGTGACTTTTCTATTTTTTTGTTTCTGTTTGTAAAGTGGGAGAGACTTGGAATAGAACAACATGATTAAGGTTTGTGAGGTTGATCAGTATTTGTGTTAGTGATCCAACGCATTAACTACATTGTCAATAGTGTGTCTAATTTTATGGTGGGATCAAATCCTATCAAACTAAAACTTTAGATTGTTCTTCTAGAGCGGGGATGGTTTCAATTCGATCTAATGGTTCAGATCATCAAGGTGGGTCCCAAGGTGAGTTATAGACATCCCACTCATGGGAATTGTACAATAGACCAATTGGGATCTTGACTACTGATGTTAGGTGACAAATCTATTGTAAGCACATTATTTTTAACTATTTAAATTTGGGAGGTGTTCCTGTGAAAGCATCTCACATCTTACTATGAGATAAGGTGGGGCCCTCACATTCATAAGGGTCCTCACATTTATCTCTCATAGCAAAGTGAGAGATGCTCTTATAGGAGCATCTTCCTATAAATTTAATAAGGTAGATCCTTGTCATTTACATTTAGCTGACTACAAAAGATATCGACTGAATTAAAATCATTCCTCATCCCAGCCAGAAATTTACTACAATCAGAGTGGGTGTCCAATTGGATTAATTAATTAATCATGTATTTTGCTTGTGATTAACCAAAAAGGTTGGTCCTTTATTTGGAATGATACTTGAGCCATTGGTTGGATAGTGCTGGTGAGGGGTTTGGATTTGAGATGGCCCCATCAATGGAAGAGGGAGAAAAAGAAATAGTTGGAGTAGGCCCGGCCCCATCAAAAAGTGCCTCAAAAGCTGGAAATTTTGCTTGTGGTTAGCCTAATTAATGTTGCTTAAATGTCCAACTACTGCCCAAACCAAAAATCACAACAAATTAACATGCCCCATATTTCACTTGATTGTCTGAGAACAGGAATAACTTCATGCCCATAGGCCTAATCCAGGCTATAATATGTTAGACCCAACAACTAAATGGTATGGGCTTGGATTAGATTAGGTCGGCCCGGTCAAGTTCATGATGGCCAACTATGGACCTTGTGCTATTAGGAGATTTTTCACATAAAAAGGGGATTCCCCTGTTTGGTTAGGACTTAGGAGCAAACTTCAAGGGTTTTTATTGGAAAAATCTCAACATAAATTACCACTCATCCTACTCTTTGCAAGTTGCTGAAAACGAAATCGCCAGCCATGATCAAACCAATTGACAACAACTTTCTTTCATTTCACAGCAAAGCCGCTAAACGTTATTGTGAAGCAATAGTTCTAATGTGCATGTTTACCTCATTGAAGGCGATGTTTTGGCCATTTGATGCATATGACATACAAATTGCTGATTGAAGCACCTCATCATAGAGAACGTAGGATAGCCCAATTGGTCACAAGCATCCATTCTCAATCCCAGAGTACTTGCCCAAAGTGTTCTCGGACAGAGGATGAAGAATGAGGCATACTCTGCCGGAGTAGAGGAGAATGGGCAGAAGTGTACTCTGGCAAAGGACAACAGCTGAGTGTAATTGGGTTGTGGCCGGCAGTGCATGAAGGACCCCTGGTTAGGAGGCATATGGTCTCCAATCATTTGCAAGTGCAGCTCTATTGGGACCACTTGGGCCATCACTATAGCCGCTTTGATAATCTTTTAATCCTGTGATCCGGTCTAACTTTGGTCTACTTTTACACTCATTGAACCTTCCATCACTGTTGGATTGAAGCTTATAATTCTCTACCGTTAAGACACTGTTAAACTTAAAATTATTAAATCAAGGGCTAGACTAATCTGATGGAGCCCTTTATTCTTTTTCATTTCTCCCTTTCTATTTACCCTCTTATCATTGATTGACATGCATCTAACTAGGCCTCACAAGTTGCACCGCCCGTAAAGCAATATGAAGTGTCAATTCATAGGATAACATTATCCTATATATATTAGGATAATTTACTCTTCCATCCCATGTAATAGCAAAAAAAAAAAAAAACCCCTCATCATTATGAATGATTTTTCTGGAGCGAATCATACTTATCGAAGGCTGAAAAATGGGTAATAGAAACTTCCCTTTTTTTCAGTTGTCTGCCCATCTTTTTTCTTAGATCAAGTAACCAACAGCTTCCAATGCACTTGATTGATTTCATATGGTAAACTTCTTGTAATCAGACTAACCACCATCTATTTACATACAAAAGACACACTACACTACTGATCAGTCCAAATTTGCAAATTCCACAAGTGGGGCCCATCATCCAAACACACTATCAAATAGTTAATGGAGAATTTTTCTTCCCTTAATTTTAATTATCACTGATACAGGAATGAAATAGCAATACAGAAAACAACCTCACTCACATAGGAATGAAACTTCCATAGAAACTACAACAAAACCAACACCCAAACATCTCCCCAACCAACATCAATAAAAAGAAAGAAGAAAAAGAAGTCCCAAGGAAAGGAGGAGGAGACGACCAGACAAGCCATCACCAACCTCTGGTCACAGCCAAAGAACCCCAACAACTGCACCCAAAAGTGCCACCACTGCATTCTCTCTCAGACCCATGTCACCGGAAGTTTCGACAGGAGGCGGTTGAGCTATGACAGGCGAAGGCTTCTTTGGCATGACTGGTGGAGGGGACGGAGGAGGAGACGGCGGCGGTTTGGGACCGAAGATTGCCAGTGGGAGGAGCACCTTGTCAACCTGGTAGACGGAAAGTGGGCGTTCAGAGCGTAGAATGCCGGTAATTGTGGTGTTAACAACGCCGGTGGAGATGTTGACTGCGTTGCCGGAGGTGGTGACGTTGATGGGGAAGCCGAATGGGCCGGTACCGCCAGCCTGACTGCGGAGTGGGTTGCTGACGGTCTGGAACTGGAAGAGGGCCATGAATGAAGGGATAATGTGGAATTGGAGCAGGGCTGCCTTGTCACCATCTTTGAGGCCGTTGAGAGTTCCCTGCGGCAGCTCGGAGAAGGCGGCGTCGGTGGGGGCGAAGATGGTCATGGTGTTTTTTGTGTGATTGAGCTCATTGTAGATCGCAATGTCCACTTGGGTTCTCTTCATCAGCCGGATTAGTGCACTGAATTGCTTTCCCTTCTCCAGTATTGCCGTTATGTTTGGCGGACCCCCCAGCGCCAGAGATGATCTCTGCCCCATTGCTGTTCTAATGGCCAATGCCAAGAAGAACATGTAGTAGCAGAAGTTGAAGGAGAGACGGCTCATGGTCGACTTCTTTTCTGCTGAGAGAGAGAGAGAGAGAGGTGATGTGTGTGTGTTTTTTTTTCTTTGGGGGTGTTTTTGTTTTGTGTGCTTGAAATGAGTTAGTTTGGAGAGGGTTATATGGGAGAGGAGAAAGGTAGAAAGATGCACTATCATATCAGATTAGGGGGTTCCAAGGAGACATTTTACATTTTTAGGGGATAATCTTTTTTTTTTTTTAATTTTAATTCCTACATTGGAGACCTAAATTTTTTTTTAATTCCTACCTTGGAGAAATTCTTTTCTTTTTTTTTCCTTAGAGATTTTTTTTTAATTTTAATTCCTAACCAATGCAAGAATATTTTATGAATAAGTGGTATGGACAATTTAGAGGGCATCAAAGAACATATCTAGGCTTATACATCAAAGAATCAAGCCCAATGTGAACTAGGCTCCAGCTTTGAAGTTTTGTTGACAAGGTTTGATCATAGGGATGCAAATGGGTCGACCCAAATCTATAAGCCCGGACTTGTTTTCATACATACAATTTCTAGATTCGGAGCCAGATTCGGTACAAAACCTATGTAATGTGTTTAGATTTGGCATCAACTTAAAAATGCATTCGAATCTTAGGTCCGAAATAAGTCAGAGTGCATTGCATAATTGGATAAAAGAGCTTCGTTGATGTTTCTTTTCTAAGTATACAACCTTCATGTGATGATTTTCTTTAATCTAATTAACTACAATGTTTGACGTGATAAATATTTCACGTAGCTAATAAAAAAACTCATTATTATTATTTTTTCTATGATGAAGTTTTTTTTTTTTATAACGTAGGATTTCCAGCCCTTTAGACCACCTTGTTTTACTTTAATCATGGAGTAGAAAAGTAATGCTTCTTTCTGATTGATGGTGGAACATCGGAGCATCTTTTTGTTTCATTTGGGCTTCCTATGTGGAGAATACACAATGATCACAAGCTATGTGCTCGCCTTCCAAATGGATAATCAGACTTTGAGGTCACATTAGGGCCCATTTGGCATCATTTAAAAATATTCTTGCATTTCTATATACCAAATTATAGGGACTAAGGGGTTGGTGTTGGGTTTTTGGCTAATCCATGCTAGACTTGAATTATAGAAACACCATCCTGAATCTGTGGCAAACCCAATCTCATTGAACTGGAATTCAATCCAAATTTCGGAATGGCCAACTTACAACCACTTAATCAAAGTTAACCCACGTTAGGTCTATAGGTTTTTTTAGCTACACCAAGAAAATGAGTCAAGATCCTCTAAATGTCTCACTCACGCTTCCCATGTGTTAAAGGGAGTGGAGTGGACTCCGCAAGAAGACCATCTTGAGGGCACTAATTTCTATTAGAGTAAACTTGGGGACATTGCATATATGGGGAGGACGTTCACTTTAAGAGTTCGAATTTTTTCTATAAATAAAAAAATGAGTTCACTTCAATAAATGGGCCCCACTGTACATTTAAATAGAAATCATGTATTGATAATTATACATTTTCATATGAACCATAACCCAAACTTGGAGGGTTGAGAAGTTAGAAAATCTGCAGGTTTGTTGGAACCATCCCCCAGCCCGAACCCAAACCTTGAGGGTTGAAAATTTTAGAAAATATGAAGATTTGTCGGAACCATACCCCAAACCCAACCCAGACCTTGAGGGTTGAAAAATTTAGGAAATCTGAAGATTTGTCGGAACCATACCCCAAACCCAGCCCAGACCTTGAGGGTTGAAAAAATTAGAAAATCTGCAAGTTTGCCTTCGCTTAGAGCAATGAAAAAGTTGCACAGGGCGGAAAATAAGAAAATTTGCAAGTAATCAGAAGACTTTCCTCCACTCTAAGGGGATGAAAAGTTGCACGGGTGAAAAATAAGAAAATCTACATGTTTTCCTTCACTTAGAGCAAGGGAAAAGTTACATATGGTGGGGTTATCCAAATCTATAGGTTTTCCTCCTCTCTAAGAGGAGGAAAAGTTGCACTAAGCAATAAAACTTCTATGTTTTCCAAATCTAAAGGTTTTCCTCCTCTCTAAGAGGAGGAAAAGTTGCACAAGAGATCTGCAGGTTTTGCTCCTCTCTAAGAAGAGGAAAAGTTGCATTAGCGGTTAAACCTCTATATTTTCCAAATATGCAGGTTTTCCTCCTCTCTAAGATGAGGAAAAGTTGCACAAGCGGTATTTTCCAAATCTACAAGTTTTCCTCTTCTCTGAGAGGAGGAAAAGTTGCACTAAGCGGTAAAACCTACATGTTTTTCAAATCTGCAAGTTTTCCGCCTCTCTAAGAGGAGGAAAAGTTGCACAATCGTTAAAAGCTCTATATCTTCCAAATCTACAAGTTTTCCGGAAAAGTTGCACTAAGCGGTAAAACCTTTATACTTTCCAAATCTGCAAGTTTTCCTCCTCTCTAAGAGGAGGAAAAGTTGCACAAGCGGTAAAACCTATGTATTTTCCAAATCTGCAGGTTTTCCTCCTTTCTAAGAGGAGGAAAAGTTGCACTAAAGCGGTTAAACCTCTATATTTTACAAATCTACAGGTTTTCCTCCTCTCTAAGAGGAGGAAAAGTTGCACAAGTGGTAAACCCTATATATGTTCCAAATCTGCAGGTTTTCCTCCTCTCTAAGAGGAGGAAAAGTTGCACAAGCAACAAAACCTCTATATTTTCCAAATCTACAGGTTTTCCTCAGGAAAAGTTGCACAAGCGATAAAACTGCACTTTTGGCGGCTTACCTTCATCTTTTCTCAATCTATGTCATTTACTCCAAAGTCATCTTTTCTCATTCTATGTCATTTACTCCAAAGTAAGGGTACTTTTAGGCCCGTGAGTTCAAATTGAACAAGACCAACATGACAACACTATATTAGAATTGGGTTGTGCTTTTAGGCCCGTAGACTTCACCATTTTTACACTTTTTTAGCATGGCTAGTATATTTAATATGAATAAAAATACATATGATTTTCAATTTAGATGGGTCTCAGCTTTTATTTTAGGGCCATGGTTGTGTGTGGCTGTAAGCATAGGCCTGAAAACCAAATGGGTCATGATTCACAATCTTTGGCCCGGCTGGACCTAAACAATAAAAAGCTACCATGGCCCGATAGCAAGAGGAGTGGCAAGGGTACAAATATAATTTCATGAAATATAGTACATCCATGGGAACCAGAAAGCCCCTCAACATCCTCTTGCTCAAAATCCATAGGACCCAGCATGGAGCCCAAAATCTCCGATCTCAGCATTGAAAGATTCCTTTATGGCATTAACATAGTGGATTTTATTTTATTTTATTTTTTAATTTTTTTTACGAACCTTACTGTCACAATGGTATGATATGAAGATTCACTAATGTTGCGGAAAAAGTTATATTCTTCGGACAACTCCTTTTTACAATTTGGTATGATGAATTTATGAAAATAAAGAGGTTCAATGCTTTAGGGGAAAGAATTTGAATGAGTTTAGAATGGGGCCGTTAGTTTGGATGGAAAAGAAACATATAGAAACTCATTGGTGGAATGGGCTTGGTGTCTTGTATGAAATTGAAATGCATAAGAAGTAATTGATTAAAATGGAATTGTTTGTTCACATGGAGCTGTTATAAATAAGAATTCATTGATTGAGATAATCATCTTGTTTGTTTATATGAAACTGGAACGTATAGGAATTCAGTGTCTAAGGGGCATGCTTGTTTGTATGGAGTTGATCATACAAATGTAAATAAAAAACACCCACATTAATTTAACATGATTATAAAAATCTTCTACCAAAAAAAAAAAAAAACATGATTATAAAAATCAGTTTCATACATTTACTAAGGCACATGTGTGTGAGAGAGAGAGAGAGAAAGAGAGAGAGAGAGAGAGAGAGAGAGAGAGAGAGAGAGAGCTCATATATACACACATTTATATATAATTGTGAATTCTCACCCAAGGTTATGAGAGAACCTAGTCGGGCCCACCATATGATCAGTCCAAGTGGACATAAAACAAGGGCCCTCCTATTAGTCTCTGACATGGGTTTTTGTTACCCATTTGAATGGACTAGATTGTTGGAGCAACTGGACACTTGTTTTGAATAGAGCAATTAAACTCGTTGGCCATTGATCAAGTGGCCGGTTAGGATGTTCCGTGACAGACAGATGGGAGATCTTTTGATAGCCCCTAATCCTATCCCATAGTGGGGCCCCGGGTGGGCCCTAGAAGGTGTGTTGAGCTTAGCATAAGGTGAGCTCATGCACTCAAGTGAGGGGCCCCTTAAAGAATATATTTTATGATACATACTCCAATGGACAAAGGGTAGAGTTGGGTTGGTCCTGGTCAAGGCCTAGCCCGACCCTCAAGGTGACGGGTTTTTTCAAGATTGGGCCCTACCTTACCCTTTGGCATTAGGACAAGAGAGAAAGCTCTCATTTTCTAGGTCTTGGTGGGCTGGCCCCCCTTGTGAGAGGGCCAGATTGACAGGCCTAGGTAGAAAAGAACAAGGTTTTTAAGGTGACAAATCTCCTCAGTTATATGGGATCATTTTAAACTATTTGGATTTGATAAGGTGGACACTCTCATTAACACTTACTTGCAGCAAAAGACAGGGATGCCTCAATTAAAATCAGTCCTTATCCCAACCGGATCTTTCACTACAATCAGTGGTTGGCTGATTAGATAACTTAATCATATATTTTTCATGTGATTAATCTAAGATGTCCCTTCTTTAGATGGAATGATAGTTGAGCCAATGGGCTACCTAAATGAATAGTGCTACTGAGTGGTTTGGACTTGAGATGGGCCCTATCAGAGGAAGAAGTGGAGGATGAAATAGTTGGAGTCAGCCCCCTGTATTGTTAATTTCATATATTATTTTTAAGTGATGGGGTCCACTAGGGATAATGAATTTAATTGGGAACTCCATGTGAATTGGGTGGTGGCTAGCACTATAGTATTCAACTTGATACATATACATGATGTATGAATTTGGGCTTGGGCTTCAAGTACGAAAGTCCGGATGATTTTAAATCAAAGCCCATTTCAGGTTTGATTCCAGGATCCGATTCATCTATAAATACATGTATTAATGTATTATGGGTTATCTACCACAAAGAGGTACCTGTCCTGAATAACGTGAGAGGTAACTTCTTTTTTCCATCAAGTGGGACCCTCATGATCAATCAAATTACTTCACACTCACTAATCGATCATGATCATCACTCACCCTAATTTTACACTAATCTGAACTTTACTCTTTGTTGGATTGAATTATCATAAAAATGTAATTTAAAAAACTATTAAATTTAAGGGCCCTAAATAATGGTTATGATGTTCTGATTGAGATGGTTTTATTCAAAATCATACCCACAATAAGACATTTCCATCACGCTATCTCTCCATGATTAGTATGCATCCAAGTGATCCGAAAGGGTCTAAGAGTTTAATCCCGCACAGTATACCCACAATAATTACCACTGCATGGGACCCACAATTGGAACATGCCTTCACAGTTCACACAAAAGATAACTAAATTTCACTGGCACTTGAGTTTGGACTTTGAATCCTTTGAGTTTCTCCCTCACACTTTTCAATGGAAGGACTGAAACTCCATTGTGGGGTTCATCTATTGAAAATAAATACAAACAAGGCTCAACATGAACGCCCTTCCTATACTTAGGATTTTCTAAAATCTCACCATTAATTAATGAGAAATTCTTAAAAACTCTCCTATCTCAAAAGGAGAGTTTCTGCCCCTACCTAATAGCCAATGATTTGTTAGTATTTTAAGAAAATCTATAAAGATACACCTTTGTTGGAGAATATTTAGGAGAAAGAATGGATAAGTGTATCATTGATGACACGTGTTGCATTTTCATTAGCTAAAAGAGGGGCCTTTTTTTTTTTTCGGTGAGTTTTGTAGCGTAACTCTTAATTAATATATCAAATTCTTGATCATATTGCTCAATCTTATGATGAGAGTGATTCAAAATCAAGAGATCAAGATTTCTGATCTTTTTGGGGTTTTTTTTTTTATCTTATCAGTGCAACTCATTAATTGGTTGATTGTGTATAGTACTTGTGAACACAATGCTACTTATAGATTTTCTTATTGATCATATGCATTAGTTGTCGGTAAATTGCTGGGTTGTGTACATAGATCGGATTGGTGCGGATTGGGCCAAATCCGCCACCAATCCATTATCTATGGATTGGCGGATTTGAAATCTGTCATCAGTCCGTGACTATTAATATCCGACTCGATTAATCCGTTCAATCTAATGTTAAAAGAAAAATATCAAACATATTATAAAAAAAATCACATTTTGACCCTTAAATTTTTTTTTCTTATTTTAAATTTAGACATCTTAATTTATATTTAGATCCCTTATATCTTTTTTATTTATATTTAATGTCAACGGATCGGATCTTATTGAATCCGAGGATTGAGGGTGAAATCCGCCACCGATCCGTTGCTAACGGATTACAAAATTTTCAATCCATCACCAATCCGTTTACCTTCAGATCAGATAAAAATCCGCGGATCGGATCGGATTGAATTGGATTTATGGATCGATGGAATTTTTGTGCAACCATAACTACTATGCTATGGATTAAGAAATGCATTTAAGTTAGGGATGACAATGTGTTGGATTGAAATTGAGACTTGATCTTCTCTGATTAAAGACGGGCTTGTGCGTGGGTTGGTTGAGTTTGGGCATGGATGGGTTCTAGATTTTCACTTGAGTTGATTTCATTGCGGGTTCAGGTTATGGTTGCCTGTGCATGACAAGCCTTGTCTTGTTTTACTTTCATTTGTTTTACATAGTAATTTTTTTTTTTATGAATTGGATTTGTTTGCTATATGGATTATTAGTTCTTTATTGAACTTCTTTTCTATAAAGCTTGTAAAATTGATATTTATTATAGTATATTTGGTGGAATAGAGTAATCTTGTATAAATCTATTTTTGTTAATACATAGCCCATTTTATTAAATCCAAATTGATAACAATAGCAATTAACATGTTTTTACTTGTAATAGTTATAGTTAACTCCAATGCATGCATGATCAACCATCATATTAATGAAAGTTTCAAAACAAAGAACTCAACTTCTTGCTCATAAAACAGGTTTTGAGAGAGAGATCACCGTTGGGATTTGGTAGAAAATAATTATATTTTTAATAAATAACGATGGACCCTTTTTCGCGTAATGAATGTAAGAGCTAGCAAAGTTGTCCTTTCAATGAAAATCAGCATAAAGTTGGTTGTGCTTTCTCATCACTGCTAATATTATTGATTTTGGCACATAAAAGGTATTAAATAAAATGTTAAAGCGGGGATGTATCACTAAATATTGATGACACTGGTGCCTATTTTTAAATCCTAGAAACTATGGGGGGTATATGTAAAAAAAAAAAAAAAAAAACCTCGAATAATGAAAGTTTCAAAACACATAATTCAACAATTCTTATTCATGTAACATATATTGAGAGAGAGACCATTGGGACTTACAAAAAAAAATAATGGTATTTATTTAAAAATTAGTGACATACCCATTTTTGCTTAATGGAGGTAAGGGCAAAACTGTCATTTTGGTGAAAATTAGCATAAACTTGGCTGTGGTTTATCATTATTGCTAAGATTATTGATTTTGGGATATGAAAGGTAATAAATTAAATGTTAAAGAGGGAATGTGCCACGAAATATTGATGCCACTGGGCCTATTTTTAAATCCTAGAAACCGTAGAGGGGTATATAGAAAATAAACCTATTAAAAAATTTCCACTTTACCAATGGGCCCATCATCCAAAAAAGCTATCAAATAGTTTAATGAAAATTTTTTCTTCCATTATTTTAATCACTGATACAGGACTGAAATAACAATACAGAAACCAACTTCACTGATTCAGGAATGAAACTTCCATAAAAACTCCAACAAAGCAGCACTCAAACCCCTGCCTATCTCCACCAATAATAAACACATCACAAGAACTCTCACCGACCAACATCAACAAAACAAAACAAGCAAAAGAAGACCCCAGAAAGGGAGAAGGAGACGACCAGACAATCCATCACCAACCTGTGGTCACAACCAAAGAGCCCCAACAGCAGCACCCACAAGCGCCACCACCACATTCTCTCTCAGACCCATGCCGCCGGAAGTCGTCTCAAGCGCAGGCGGTGGATATGTGACGGCCGCAGGCGGTCGATATGTGACGGCCGCAGGAGGTCGATATGTGACGGCCGCAGGCGTCTTCTTCGGCTTGACTGGTGCGGGGGCCGGAGCAGGCGGCTTGGACCCGAAAATCGCCATGGGGAGGAGCACCTTGTTGATCTGGTAGACGGCTAGCTGGCCGTCGGCGTATATGGTGCCGGCAAGAGTGGAGTTATCAATGCCTGAGGAGACTGTGACCGTGTTGTTGTCGGAGGTGGTGACGTTGAGTGGGTAGTCATAAGGGCCGACGTCGCCGGCATGGGTGCGGAGTGGGTTGGTGACGGTCTGAAACTGGGTGGGTAGGATGTATTGAGGGACGATGTGGAATAGGATCAAGTTCGTCTTCTCCTGGTCGTTGAGGCCGTTGATTGTTCCCGGCGACAGCGCAGAGAAGGCGCCGTCAGTGGGGGCGAAGATGGTCAAGGCGGCGTTTGTGTCGTTGAGCTCAATGTCGATCCGATCGGCCAGTTGGGTGCTCATCATTAGCCGCATTAGAGTATTGAACGACCCTGGCTTCTCCAGTATGGCGGTTATGTTCATTGGACCTGCCGGTGCAGGTCCTAACGGTGCGGACAGTGGAGCTGCTGGTGCTGGAAATGGAGCTACTGGCGCTGGCAAAGGAGCTGTTGGCAATGAAGCTGGTGCCTGCCCCATTGTTATTCTAATGGCTACTGCCAAGAAGTACAAGTAGCAGCAGTAGTTGTAGAAGAGTCTGTTGATGAAAGACATGTTTTTGGCTAGAGAGAGAGAGAGAGAGAGCGGAGAGTAGTGATTGTGTGTCTTTTTTTTACTTTGGGTTGTTTTTGCTTTGTGAGTGCTTGAGATGTGTTGGTTTGGGGAGGATTATATGGGCGAGGGAGGAGAAAGGAAGGTAGGAGGATGCAGTATCATATCACAGGTGGACTCTCTCCGAGGAGACATTCTACTTTTTGGGATAGACTTTTCTCCGATGCGCTGGCAACCGTGACGCATGTTTGTTTGGATGGAAAAGGAACATAGAAACTCATTGGTGGAATGGGCGCGCTTGTTGTCTTGTATGAAATTGAAATGCATAAGAAGCAATTGATTAAAATGGGATTGTTTGTTCACATGGAGCTGTTATAGATAAGAATTCATTGATTGAGATGATCTTGTTTGTTTATATGAAACTGGAACATACAGGAATTCAGTGTCTAAGGGGCATGCTTGCTTGTATGGAGTTGATCATACAAATGTAAATAAAAAACACCCACATTAATTAAATTGTTTATAAAAATCAATTTCATACATTTACTGAGGCACATGTGTGTAAGAGAGAGAGAGAGAGCGCGAGTGCTCATATATACACACATTTATACAATTGTGAATTCTCACCCAAGGTTTATGAGAGAACCTAGTCGGGCCCACCATATGATCAGTCCAAATGGACTATAAAACAAAGGCCCTCCTATTAGTCACTGACATGGGTTCTGTCACCCATTCGAATGGACTAGACTGTTGGAGCAACTGAGCACTCGTTTTGAATTAAGCAATTAAACTCGTTGGCCGTTGATCAAATGGTTAGGATGTTCCGTGACGGAGGGGAGATCTTTTGATAGCCCCTAATCCTATCTCCTAGTGGGGCCCCAGGTGGGCCCTAGAAGGTGTTGAGCTTAGCATAAGGTGAGCTCATGCGCTCAGGTTGGGTAGGGTAGGGCCCAATCTTTAATAATATATTTTATGATACATACTCTAATGGACAAAGAGTAGAGTTGGGTTGGTCCTGGTCAAGGCCTAGCCCGACCCTCAAGGTGATGGGTTTTATTAAGATTGGGCCCTACCCTACCCTACCCTTTGGCATTAGGACAAGAAGAAATTAGCTCTCATTTTCTAGAGTTTGGTGGGCTGGCCCCCTTGTGAGAGGGCTAGATTCACAGGCCTAGGTAGAATATAACAACGTAGTTAGAGGATATGAGTCGATATGTTTTTAAGGTGACAAATCTCCTCAGTTATATGGGGTCATTTTAAAGTATTTGGATTTGATAAGGTGGGCACTCTCATTAACATTTACTTGCTGCAGAAGACAGGGATGACTCAATTAAAATCAGTCCTCATCCCAACCAGATCTTTCACTACAACCACAGTACGTGGTTGGCTGATTAGATAACTTAATCATGTATTTTGCATGTGATTAATCTAAGATGGCCCTTCTTTAGATGGAATGATAGTTGAGCCAATGGGCTACCTTAATGAATAGTGCTACTGAGTGGTCTGGACTTGAGATGGGCCCTATCAGAGGAAGAAGTGGAGGATGAAATAGTTGGAGTCAGCCCCCTGTATTGTTAATTTCATATATTATTTTCAAGTAATGGGGTCCACTAGGGATGATGAATGGAATTGGGAACTCCCTGTGAATTGGTATTCAACTTGATATATGTACCCGTTGTATGAGTTTGGGCTTGGGCTTCAAGTACCTAAGTTCGGATGATTTTATTTAAGCCCATTTCAGGTTTGACTCCAGGTCCCGATTCATCTATAAATACATGTATTAATGTATAATGTGGGTTATCCCCCACAAAGACGTCCTCTCATCAATCTAATTACTTCACTGATACTCATTAATCGAACATGATTGATACACACCCTAAATTTACACTAATCTGAACTTCACTCTCCATTGGATTGAATTATCATAAAAAAATGTAATTTAAGAAATTATTAAATTTAAGGGCCCTAAATAATGGTTGTGATGTTCTGATTGAGATGGTTTTATTCAAAATCATATCTACAATAACTATCTTCCCATGATTAGCATGCATTCAAGTGGGTCCGAAAGAGTCTAGGAGTTTAATCTGCACACATACATTTACCACCACATGGGACCCACAATTGGATCATGCCTTCACAGTCCATACAAAAGATAACTAAATTTCACCGGCACCTGAGTTTGGATTTTGAATCTTTTAAGTTTCTCCCTCACGCTTTTCAATGGAAGGACTGAAACTCCATTGTGGAGTTCATCTATTGAAAATACAAACAACGCTCAACATGATCGCCCTCCCTGCACATAGGATTTTCTAAAATCTCACTATTAATTTGATGAGTTAGTGAAGCCTGATCTAGACCTTATTTATTACAGGGGTTTATCTGTAATTTGTCTGTTTAATCTGGATCATCAGTTATAAGGCCAGATCCGACGGTTGTGGATGTCTAGAGGTTTAGGATTTCATATATTTATAGTGGGTGGTAAGAGCATTGTAACCTAAGAGGGTGATATTGAGAGAGAACAAGAGAGACAGTGAGCGCTTGTACTCTTGTGGAAATCTCTAATAATAGTGAACGGCGTACATCTCCCGTAGACATAGGCAATCTTGCGGAACTATGTAAATCCGTGTCTCGTGGATTGATTGTCTCGTAGATCGTGCATGTGCTTCCGATCCTAACATAATCAATATATCAAATTCTTGATCATGTTGCTCAATCTTATGATGATCGAGATTGATTCAAAATCAAGAGATCAAGATTTCTATGAGAAATGAATGAACCCATCTTTTTGAGTTTTTTTTTTTTAAATCTTATCAGTGCAACTCATTAATTGGTTGATTGTGTATAGTACTTGTGAACACAATGCTACTTATAGATTTTCTTATTGATCATATGTAATAGTTGTCGGTAAATGGCTCCTATGCTATGGATTGAGAAATGCATTTTAGTTAGGGATTACAATGGGTTGGATCGAAATTGAGACTTGCATTGATCTGCTTTGATTAAAGACGGGCTTGTTAGTGGGTTGGTTGACTTTGGGCATGGATGGGTTTTAGATTTTCACTTGAGTTGATTTTATTGCGGGTTCAGGTTATGGTTGCCCGTGCATGACAGGCCCTGTCCTGTTTTACTTTCATTTGTGCATTACATAGTGATTTTTTTATGAATTGGATTTGTTTGCCATATGGATTATTAGTTTTTGATTGGACTTTTTTTCTCTAAAGTCTCTAACATTGATATTTATTATAGTATATTTGGTGGAAGAGAGTAATATTCTTGTATAAATCTATTTTTATTAATACCTAGCCTATTTTATTAAATCCAAATTGATCACAATAGCAATTAACATCTTTACTGCTTATAATAGTTATAGTTGACTCCAATGCATGCAGGATCAACCATCATATTAATAAAAGTCTCAAAACACAGAATTCAACGACCGTTGGGACTTGGTAGAAAATTATGGTATTTTTTGAATGAATAATGACGTACCCAAGTTTTTTTGTAGTGGATGTAAAGGCAAAACTAACATTTTGATGAAAATCAGCATAAACTTGTCTGTGGTTTCTCATCACTGTTAATATTATTGATTTTAGCACACAAAAGGTGTCAAATTAAATGTTAAAGCGGGGATGTATCACTAAATATTGATGACACGGTGGCCTATTATTAAATCCTAAACCGTAGGCGTATATAGAAAAAAAAACCTCTTCAAAAATTTCCACATTACCAACGGGCCCATCATCCAGGTAAGCTATCAGCCTTATCTTGTTTTACTTTCATTTGTGAATTACATAATAAATTTTTTTCTTTTTTATGAATTAGATCTGTTTGCTATATGAATTATTAGTTCTTGATTGGACTTCTTTTCTCTAAATATTGTCACATTGATATTTTTTATATTATATTTGTGGAAGAGAGTAACCTTGCATAAATCTATTTCTATTAATATATTATATATATATATTTCATATTTCATTAAATTCAAATTAATCATAATAACAATTAACACTTGTACTTAAAATAGGTTATAATTGACTCCGATGCATATGCATTCAACCATCAGAATAATGAAAGTTTCAAAATACACAATTCGGCTTTTTATTCATGAAACAGATATTGAGAGAGAGACCATTGGGACTTGAAAGAAAATAATGATATTGTTTTAATAAATAATGACATACCCATTTTTACTTAATGGATGTAAGGGTAAGACTACAATTTTGATGAAAACTAGCATAAATTTGGCTGTGATTTCACATTACTGTTAAGATTATTGATTTTGGGACATGAAAGGCAATAACTTAAACGCACGCGGGAATGTATCACTAAATAGTGATGCCACATGGGCCTATTTTTAAATCATAGAAACCTAGAGGGGTATATAGAAAATAAACCTCTTCAAAAATTTCCACTTTACCAATGGGCCCATCATCCAAACAAGCTATCAAATAGTTTAATGAAAAAATTTTCTTCCATTATTTTCATCACTGATACAGGACTGAAATAACAATACAGAAACCAACTTCACTGATTCAGGAATGAAACTTCCATAAAAATTCCAACAAAGCAGCACTCAAACCCCTGCCTATCTCCACCAATAATAAACACATCACAAGAACTCTCACCAACCAACATCAACAAAACAAAACAAAACAAGCAAAAGAAGACCCCAGAAAGGGAGAAAGAGACGACCAGACAATCCATCACCAATCTGTGGTCACAACCAAAGAGCCCCAACAGCAGCACTCACAAGCGCCACCACCACATTCTCTCTCAGACCCAAGCCGCCGGAAGTCGTCTCAAGCGCAGGCGGTCGATATGTGACGGCCGCAGGCGTCTTCTTCGGCTTGACGGGTGAGGGGGCCGGAGCAGGAGGCTTGGGCCCGAAAATCCCCATGGGGAGGAGCACCTTGTTGATCTGGTAGACGGCTAGCTGGCCGTCGGAGTATATGGTGCCGGCAAGAGTGGAGTTATCAATGCCTGAGGAGACTGTGACCGTGTTGTTGGCGGAGGTGGTGACGTTGAGTGGGTAGTCATAAGGGCCGACGTCGCCGGCCTGGGTGCGGAGTGGGTTGGTGACGGTCTGAAACTGGGTGGGTGGGATGTATTGAGGGACGATGTGGAATAGGACCAAATTCGTCTTCTCCTGGTCGTTGAGGCCGTTGATTGTTCCCGGCGACAGCGCAGAGAAGGCACCGTCAGTGGGGGCGAAGACGGTCAAGGCGTCGTTTGTGTCGTTGAGCTCAATGTTGAACCGGTTGGCCAGTTGGGTGCTCATCATTAGCCGCATTAGAGTATTGAACCTCCCTGGCTTCTCCAGTATGGCGGTTATGTTCGTTGGCCCTGCTGGTGCAGGTCCTAAAGGTGCGGACAGTGGAGCTGCTGGTGCTGGAAATGGAGCTACTGGCGCTGGCAAAGGAGCTGTTGGCAATGAAGCTGGTGCCTGCCCCATTGCTATTCTAATGGCTACTGCCAAGAAGTACAAGTAGCAGCAGTAGTTGTAGAAGAGTCTGTTGATGAAAGACATGTTTTTGGCTAGAGAGAGAGAGAGCGGAGAGTAGTGATTGTGTGTCTTCTTTTTACTTTGGGTTGTTTTTGCTTTGTGAGTGCTTGAGATGTGTTGGTTTGGGGAGGATTATATGGGCGAGGGAGGAGAAAGGAAGGTAGGAGGATGCAGTATCATATCACAGGTGGACTCTCTCCGAGGAGACATTCTACTTTTTGGGAGAGACTTTTCTCCTTTTTGGCAAGGTGAGAGAGACTTGTACTAGAACAACATGGTTAGAGGCCCCCTCTCACGGGGTTCCCAAGTCCCAACCAATTGCCTAACCAAGGTTATGAGTTGTTTAGTCGTTCTTGGTTTCCTATCTAGGCCTGGTTTGGGAAGGAAAGCACACAGAATCAGAAGCAGAGCCCACACAAGTGTAAATGTTAGAATACACGAGGATCGATTCTGGGCAATATGGTGACTTGATTGACAATTTACTAGGTAACTAAAAGTAATATAAAGCCTTCTTTTTCTTTTTTTTTTTCAGAAAAGGGGTACATCAAGAGTATACATCTTCAAAATCCCCTCATTTAATTTTTAAAAAGAAAACAACTTCCTTTCTCTATTAAATGAAAAAAAAAAAATTAGTTTTTATACAAAAAAAGTCAATTTTTTTTTTCTATCAATCCACTAAATACGAAATATCATCATACCCCCCTTATGCTTTACATTACTTTTACTTAAATAATAAATTGCCGAACGTTTATCGTAGAGTTGGTAAGTACTTAGGGGGACAAATCTCTCACAGTTATGTGGGAGCATGTTTATTTGAGCTATTTAGATTTAGTAAGGTGGACCCCTCTCAGTAACATTTGATTGACTGCGAAACATAGGCTCTCCTCAATTAAAATCACTCCTCATCCTATCCATAATTTCACTACAATAAGTGGTGTGCCTCATTAGATTAATTAATCATGTATTTCGCATGGGATTAACCTAAGATTGGTCCTTCTTTAGATGAAATGATACTTGTGCCAAAGGGCAGTGATTTGGATTTGGGATAGGCCTGTCAATGGAAGAGGGGGAAAGTAAAGTAGTTGGGGGCAGACCCCCTGTATTGTTAGTTTTGTATTTTATCATTTTAGCAGAGTAAGTGATGGGATCCACTGGTATGATGAAAGGAACTGGGAACTCCTTGTGAACTGGGTGGGGCCTTTTACTGTTCAACTTGATTGGGAGGACTTAGCTACCCATCTAGATATCTCCTCCAATCTGGGGCTGAAGTAAAAAGAAAGCAATGCTAATATCTATCTAAATTTTCTCCAGCCAAGCTCTGTGATATGTGGGGTCCACTTTCTTTCACCCATAAAAAAAGTTGAGCAATCCAACAGTAGATGGATGATGTCAGTTCACCACTGAAGGTTCATTTCGATTGCTTATCCTCGGTGGGACCCACAGAATGAACAACCTGGATTGCAAATTATATAGGGTGGCACATGGGCTGGGTCATCTCAGCACAGGCCAGAATGGGCTGAACTTCTAGGCCATGGCTTGGGTCCAAACCCTGAAAATTCGACTGTGCTGAGCCTGAGTTATATATGCTGCTTAATTGCCGAACTTGCCCAGCCCAAAAATCACAGCAGAACATGCCCCATGTTTAAATGGTCTGAGAACAGGAATAGCTTTATGCCACCGGGCTTGATCCAGAACTAGCGAATGGTATGGGCTTTGATTAGATTAGACCGACCCAGTCAAGTCCATGATGGCCGAGTATGGACCTTATGGTATATATTTTGTGCCTGGCTCATAACCAAAACATTGATTTTCACATCAAGAAAATTCCCTTTCTAGAATAGTAGCAAACTTCAGGGGTGTTAATAGAAAAGTCTCAATTACAAATACTGCTTTTAGGCAAGTTGCTAAACATGATATTGCCAGCCATGATCAAACCAATTGACAATGACCTTATTTCAATTCATTTCATTAGCCACCAAACGTTATTATGAAGCAATAGTTCTAATGTCCATGTTAACCATATTGATTGAAGGTGATATTGTGGCCATTTGATGTATATGACATGCAAATTGCTGATTGAAGTACCTTATATAATGAATGGTTTTCTGGAGATGCTTTGGATATTCTGTCATTTTTGTCGGCGGCTTAATTCATGGCTTATTTGTCCATTTCTAAGAAGATCTAAAAATAGAAATGGGCTTCTTTTTTTTTTTTTGGTGGGGAGATATGGGCTTCTATGAGAGGATTTTAAATGAAATATTAAACCTTGAGATTTTCAATACATCATCAGTATCTACTTTTTTTTTTTTTTTTTTTTTTTTATAAGAAATGATCATCAATACTTTACTTCATTGTAATTGTAAGAAACAATTGCTCATCTTTTATTCTAGGGAGAATTCCAAAAAAGTCCTTAAGTTTCGGCCTTATTTCAAAAAAGGACATAAGTTTCAAAACTTTTCAAATTAGTCCATAAGTTTTTCAATAAGTTTTCAATTAAGAACATCCATCTATTTAAAGTTATTTTTCAGCAACTTTTTTCCTTTTTTTTTTTAAATAATTACCCTTCATTATAATAAAACTCTCATTCGCTTCCCCTATATTCTCATGGTTTCCCTTGCCAGTGTCTTCACGGTGATTAAGGACACCCAATATTCCTACAGCAATTGGCTGCATGTACTGGCTGCCGAAACCATGTCATGGCTTTAAATGAAGGGTTATTTGGATATTTTTACAATACTAAGGGAAAAAGTCACTAGAAAATACCTTTAAATGGCCGGATGTTCTTAATTGAAATTTTACTAGAAAGCTTAGGGACTAATTTAAAAAGTTTTAAAACTTGTGTCCTTTTTTGAAATAAGGCAAAAACTTAAGGCCATATTTAAAATTTCCCCTTAAGAATTTGATGATTTAGACCCCTCACTATTATACACCCCATTAGAACCCTTTGGATAAAAGCCCCATTCCGTACTATCAACACCTCCAAATTAAGCAAGGAGATTATCTCATAAGTTAATTTGCATTAATCAATGACGTGGAACTCCATTGTCCCTGCAATTCGAAGTGCGGCGCCTGACCAAAATGGATAGGTGAGGCTTACCTTCCTAAAAATCTAAACAACTCACACAATCTCATTTGCCTTGTAATGTAGGTGCTGTAATTTCATTATAATCATTGTAATTAAAGTTCCTTTGGAAGATTGATAGCACAAATTAAAAATGATTAACACTTAAATTCATCAGGCACCTGATTAATCTGGTGGTGGATGTGGTGAGATTAACTGAAAGTTAGACTAAAGGTCATTACCCAATATGGGTTTTGCCAAAGTAGGGTCTGGGAGGTCCAAACTCGAGACAGATCTAACCATTAGCTGATGCCAGCCAAAATTGAAAAGGTTTTGGATTTCATCAAGTAGGGCCAACTCATGTATATATAGGGTGAGTGCTGCCTGTGAAGACTGGAAATCCACATCCACTCTATTCTACAGCCCTTTTGTTCTAACATATCACTTGTGGGACGGCGTTTCATATTATACGAGAAATCAACAGATCTGATAATTTCTCACTACCCTTGGAACAGAGATTCATAATGAATGATTTATATAACCAACGGTTTCACATTGATATCGGTACGTATTGATGCACATATCTAAGAAAGATTAGTTTCAGTGGTGTATAAATGTACAAAAATAAAGATTTTCAAATCTTATGGGAGTGGGTTGAATATGAAAATCTTCAAAGCCCAGATCTTTGGGTATTTACAGTTGCCAAACGCAGGGTTTTCAAGACTTTGTTGAAGCTGGAAGTCCAATAGTGAGTTGGAGGTCCTCACTTCAGGGCGGCTCTACCATAAAGCAAGGAAAGCTCTTGCTTTAGGCCCCAAAAAATGCAAAACATAAGGCCCATAATAGCAACCAGCATCTTTTCAAATCCCAGAAGAAAAACTGACATCCTTTTTTTATCGCAAAAAATAAGGCCCCTAATAACTCTCTTGAAATGATATGATCAAGATCTTCATTCCCTCCCTCTAGCCGCCCAGCCTTAAACAAAAGTCATAGGTAGGCTAGTGATCCAATTTCAATCCCTCCAATCCACACCTAACCCGAATATATCGCCTTGAATTATCACTGAACACCAAAGATGTTGCAGCTTCCTTTGCAATTAAGCACAAGCTCTTTTTTATCTTCTTCTAATTTTCTTCACCGTATTGAATTTTTTTTTCTTCTTTGCATTTATAATAATATTAAAAAATAGAATATGCCTCATTTAGGATTTTGGGTTTAGGCCTCAAATTGTCTCGAGTCAACCTGCCTAGCTTCAAACTGTTTGGAGCTTTATTTGATACACAGTGATATATAGTGGGTGGTATTGTGTATTCAGAATTTTACCAATGATGAACCAGTTGGCGGGTTCCTTATTACCAAGAAAAAAGAAAAAATGAAAACAGTAGTACTACTTGGTTTCCCATCCAAAGGGATTAAGTGAAAGCTCTTTTCCAGATCCTTTGGCTTCTCGTTGGAGCCCACTTATGATCCCCATCCCTCTTTTATGAGTTCCCACTTTTTGTGGGTCCTGCTAAAATTTCCTTTTAACTGGGCCCTCATATTGAAGTGAAAGTAGTTATTACCCAAGAGGCCAAGACCCTGAACCATATACATTTTCTGATGTGATCCTTTTTCAGCGGATGCCCCAATGGGCAACAACGTGTTCGACTGGGTTAGGTTGAGCCTTGACCCATTCTAGATCATGTCAAACCCAAATCCAATTCAAGTACCGAATTTAAAAAGGTTAACCCGAGACTAATGGACGAATAGCAAAAATGTATCCAACCCAAATATAATCCATAAACCCAGCACAAAGACGACCCAACAATTTATAATCCAGGTCCCGACCCCTTTTCGTGCAGGAAAACTACGCTCATTCAACAACCTTCTAAATGAAGTACGAATGTTTCAAAAACCTTATTAGGGATGGCAATTAGTCGGGTTTAAAAAAGACCCTCCCCGACTCGATCCTATTAGAGGCGGCGGGGGTTTGGTAGTGTGCTAGGAGGGTTCGGGTTGAGTTTGGTCTTCCATGCACTAACCCACAAGTTGGGTTGGGGTTTTGGGTGTGTCTAACCCGCCCGCCCTATATATTGTACTTTATGTATTACTTAGTGAGATTTTGTATGTGAAATATCATTAGTGCAGGTGGCACTAAGAAATGACATTTTCCTAAATGTTATGGGTTCAAATATATACTAATATGTTTAGGTTTTCATATTTTTCAAAAAATATTAAACCAATCACTAATAAACTCAGCTTGACCCATGACCGTCATGGGCCAGGTTTGGTATTACAACTATAAAACCCACCACGGGTTGGCACAGATATAGAGCAATGCAAATACTAAGCGTGTAGGGTTTGGGGATGCATAAACCCAAACCTGCCCTGCCCCATTGCCTTCACTAGACCTTATAAAGATTAAGAGGTTCTTTAGATAATTCAAACTTCAGTGTTGGTTATCCAAGCATATTCCAAAATCCAGCCAGAAGCCCAAATTCTTTCTGCTCTAGCCAGCCTAAGTTTTTTTTTATAGGGAAAGGTTAGTGTATATTCCAAGAAGGAAGAGTACAGATGTACAAATAAATGAAGAGCAGCTCTTTCTCACTTGATGGCCCCTAAAAGGCCAAACAACCAAGGAAGAGCAAAATTATAGAAGCCCACAACACAGGCTCAGAAAAAAATTGAAAAACCCACAAGCTGGGGGAGCCAAAAAGCCCACAAGAACTTACCAGCCCAAGTTGCACCCAACAATCCCACTCACCAGTTAACCTTTTCTTTCACAGTAGGATAAGTATTTCTAACATATTTCAAAAGTAAATGAAATTGATGAAACAGGAGGAGGTGAAAATGCACCAAAAAACGACCATTGAATGATGGAGATGAGTAATTCTACAGATAACTGGTTCATTCAAACTCTTAAGTAGTAATCAAAGCAACTAATATTTATTTAACCCCAAGGGGTAGCTTAGTTGGCCTAGGACCACGGTTTGCTCCCGGAGGTTGTGGGTTCGAAACTCCGCTACCACACTAGGGCTACAGGGGATTTATCCGGCTTCCCTCTGGGCCCGGAGGGATTAGTCCAGCCCAAAGGGTTGGGAACCCTCCGACAGCAAAAAAAAAAAAAAAAAAAAAAAAAAAAAAAAAAAAAAACTAATATTTATTTTGGAGGGCTCCTCTCCCTCAAAAATATAGTCCTATTTGGTTGGCTTAAGGAAACTCCTACTGTATCATCAACTTGATCCACCAATCTCATTTTTTACAGCCATACAAGTGCTATGCACCTGCATTGTTGGATTGACAGCCTATTTTTTTAAGGGGTGAAACATTTTAGATTGTTGATCAAGTAGTTTAGAATGATCAGGTGAACCCCACATTTGGTACAGAGGTAAGGCCATCTTGCAAACCCATCCTCATGGGTCCCCACAGCAAAAACAGGGGACGTTCATGTGTTTTCAGTCTCCTTGTATCTCTCTCAAGAGACTATGAAAGCATTTACATGTTGCATATCATAAAATCATGCCTTGAAAAAACACTGATATTATGAAGATAAGCAAGAGGTAATAAAGTTCTCTTCTTGTGTAGAAAGGTAATAAAAGTACTTATTCACAAGCTCATTGCATCTAACAACAAACCCCACAAAACCACCACATCTACACATCTAGATCATCATGTCCATAAGCATCTCCCCATAGAGATGAGTACCTTCCTTTCCTTCTCGTCTTCCCTCTCCTCCTCCTCCTTCCTTGGGAGGAGCAGCTGGAGCCTTAGGAGGCAAGATAACCGACTGCCCCTGCGCGCCGATAATCCTATCCAACTTCTCCTCTGTCGTCCCCATCGCCGCAGCCAGCTCCGGCCCTTTCATGCTCTTCAACAGTGAGCTCGCCCCTGCCAAGAACTGTGGCCTGTTCTTCCTCGCCGACGTCGTGAACCCGAAGAACTCCATCGGCCCACTCCGCGCCGCTATCTGGCAGAATGGGAAGTACCTCGGCACCCAGAATGCATCCCCCTCCGCCACGTCCACGCTCATTGCCAATGTCCCGTTCGGAAACACCACCTGAATTGTACCCTCCCCTTTCAGAACCACCCCATACTCCGTCGCCGTTGGGTTCACATGCGGCGCCATCATCGACCCAGCGGTCAGGTTGACGAGGTAGACGCCGACGCCGGACTTCCTCAGAGGGGCGTAGTCATCGCCGTCTAGTGCCAGGCTCCACCCATAATCATTCTGAAAATCGGGTTTTCTGTCATAGAGATTGTATGAGTCCGGGTAGTCGACATTCTGTTGTTTTTGCTGCTTCTGCTCCTCCTGGCTTCCGAATAAGGAATTGAGGAGTTTTCTCAATGACCATTTGATGGGCTGTTGTTTCTGTGCTGGGGTCTGGTTTTTGTGTTCTTCGTTGTCGTCGTCGTCCTCCCATGCCACCTGATTCTGGGTTTTCCTTACTTGGGATTGCATGTAAGCAGCCAATTTGCGAGGCTGGTGTGAACCCTCCATGTATATGATTGGGCCGTCATATAGCCCTCTCATGACCGTACTCAATTCCTCATATGTAACCTGAGAGAGAGAGAGAGAGAGAGAGAGAGAGAGAGAGAGAGAGAGAGAGAGAGAGAGAGGATGCATCAAAGTTGTATATCTGATCTGAAATATATTGAATTTGAAAGGGCCGTTTGAAGACTCTACAGTAAGATTAAGGTCACAATGGGTCTTGTTGGTAAGATTCCATCATGTACTCTTCCCTCGGGTTGTAAGGGGTCTTGGGTTTGGACCCTAGTTGGTATAAGGAGTGTGTTTATAGAAAAGCATAACATTGATCTAACCAGCATTGCATGCACTTTTAGTTCTTACATTAAATGCAGTAGCCAGCGTCCTTCGGTCGAACCCCGCTAGAACTGATGTGGGGTACGTTCCTCCTCCAATGTAGAACGACTGCCGAAATAAGTGTTAGTTTCTGATGGAAAGACAGTGTGCATGTATGTACTGATAATAGAAAAGAACGGAAGGAAAATGAAAATGAGGTAATGGAGAGAAGGCCACCTCGAAAATACCAGCACCTATGCCCTCAGATGAGTCAATGCTACAAATGATTTGGAGTCTCTGCCCTTTGCCAGTGTTCTCCATGTAGAATGCAGAACCTGCTGGAATTCTGTAAACATCTCCAGTTTTAAGATCCTTCTGCACCAGTTCATCTTTGTAGATCCACCCAATCCTCAATTGACCTACACCACCACATAAAAAGATTAATCAAATTCAATCAAAGGGTTTGCTGGGTGGGTCCATCTTATTTTTAAAAAGTTTGGGTCACTTGAGATTGGATTATACTCCTCAGAAAAAAAAATCACATATCATCAGACCTCAATCAATGGTGTCCCCAAAAAAAAAAAAAAAAAAAAAAAAAAAAAAAAAAAAAAAAACTATGGTCCGGATTACTGAGACCTAGGGCCCCACTCCCAACAGAAAGAAGTGGGTCCCCCACAAATTAACTTATATAAACAACAGTAATAAATACCTCTGCGAATGAAGAGGATGAGGCTGGCATCAATGTATTGAGGGATGAAGAGGGAGTTGGGTTCCATGTTGATGAAGCCAACATGCAAGGGAGTCAACATCCCTCTACTCCTGTAACTCTTCAGGACCCTAACCTCTCCTGCATTTGTCTTCACCATTTTCTTGGAGTTCCTCAACATAAACAGCCCGTCCCTTGCACCTATCTCTCTCTCTTCCTCTCCTTCCTCGTATTTATACGCCATTATCTCTCCCACACAAAGGACGAGAAGAAGCAGAGCAAGCACCGCAACTCTCATCTTCGCCCGCATCTTTCTGTTTTCTTCCTTTTCTTCTTGTTTCTTGGTTTTGTCCTGTGAATTGAGATGTTGCAATGGAGGTGTGTGAGGTGAGTGGGGTTGGAGAGTAGCGGTTTTAAGTAGGGAAGAAGGGCAGATGAGCCGGCACGTAGTAGCAACAAGTGTGAGACATGCAGGCTACAGGTGTTATGTTGGCTGTTTCGGTTCTTGACACGGTTGGGATCGAGAGAGATTTGCTCGTCCGTTAATGAATTGACTTGAATAAATGCCAAGGGATGTGGCATAGCGCGTGTGTGAGATATGGACCGTTCGATTTATGGGTCACTTCTAGTCCCATGGGCCATGACAAAAGATAATATAGAAAATAAAATTGAAGTTGGAAAACTAGGTGAATTGACTCTTGACTCGGCCGAGTCTTATAATTGAGAATCCGGACTATTCAATGGGCTCAGCTGATTCAGGCTTAGGCAAAATTTAAGGCATAGAGCCCTTATCTTGCCAGACTTGGGCCTTGGGATTTAAATTTTAATATCTATACGTACTTAAAATGTTTATTTGAAGTGTGATTTTATTAAAATAACACTTACAAGACCATTTGAGGAACTGTTTTGTTCAAAGAGATATCTTTGCACGCCAACCATGTTTGGCTGAATACAAATTCTCTAGAGGGAGGATGAAGTGTGATTTTATTAAAATAACACTTACAAGACCATTTGAGGAACTGTTTTGTTCTAAGAGATATCTTTGCATGTTTGGCTGAATACAAATTCTCAAGAGGGAGGACGAGATGATTTTTACAGTTCATTTTGGACCCGTAAGAGTAGAGTTAGCACTCCTTATCTGGGCCAGACCTCGCCACGGGCCAGGCTTCCTACTAGTTAATCCAAGCCCAGCCCAAAGATCAGGATTAACTGGGCACTGATTATATATGCAAGCTGGCCCAAAGAAAAGCAGAAATGGATGGAAAAAGATGGAAAGCATAACCTAGATGGAGAGACGATAGGGAGAGCGGGCAAGTGTTTATATGGAGACATGATAGGAAACTAGCAAAAAATCTATTTCGGGCCTAAGCTGCCACATGAACATTTGGCATCTTTGGTTGCCACATCACGCTTATCCAGCTATCTATTAAAAACCAATTTCATCTTGACATTATATATAAAAAAAAAGGCAAACAAAAAACCAATACGCCACCAAGAACAGGTATAAGAGCCTTATACCCCAAAGAACAATGAAAGACAATTACATGGTGTAAGCAATCAAGGGAATAACCCTATCTATCCCTTGTTTTACTAGTCACTAGAGAGTCTGCCATTGTATTTGCCGACCTTCTGACATGCCTAAACTCGACATAACCTTGAGAGGATAGGGACTTGATTTCCGCAAAGAGGAAGTGGAACCTCCAAGGACCCTCATTGCTTGAGATCCAAGAGATAGCATTTGATGAGTCACTCTCCACTACTAATTTTTCACGAAAAGAAGAAAAGAACAATCGAAGAGCCTCTAAAATTGTCAACACCTCAGTCTCATTTGATTCCTTGATACCTACATTCTTAGAGAACATGAGCAAGACATCCTCTTTGTGGTCCCTAAGAACACCCCCAACACCCGCTGGCCCTGGCTTTCCTCTTGCCGCCCCATCCACATTAAACTTCAAAAAACCCTTTGAGGGAGGACACCAAACATCCACCTTCATGATTCGAGGCACTGAACAAAGCATACAAGCCTCCCAATTATGAAGAATATCGTCAGTTTTGAAATAAGTAAACTCCTCCCACACCAAAGCCCATTTTGCTATTCTCCAAGTAATAACTGAAAGAAGATCGTTGTAGACCATTTTCACTCCCCTGAAGATTCTATCATTCATTTATTTCCAAATGGACCACACTATAGCTAAGGAATAAGTCTCCACAGAATCGCCCCGCATCCTGAAAAAGGGCAAAATCTCCAAGCTTCAAACAGATTGATCATAGAGCCTGGCAAACACCAAGCTAATCTGCATCTCTGACTAAATTCTCTCCACAAAGATGATGAAACTTCACAGTGCAAGAACAAGTGATCCACTGTCTCCAACTCATTCTCACATAAAGGGCACACATCTGAAATCTCTTGTGAAGACAAGCATCTCCTTCTAAGGTTATCTGTCATAGACACATTTCCTTTAGCCACCAACCAACAAAGAGTCTCCACCCGAGGCGGCGCCACCGACCTTCTGACATGCCTAAACTCGACATAACCTTGAGAGGATAGGGACTTGATTTCCGCAAAGAGGAAGTGGAACCTCCAAGGACCCTCATTGCTTGAGATCCAAGAGATAGCATTTGATGAGTCACTCTCCACTACTAATTTTTCACGAAAAGAAGAAAAGAACAATCGAAGAGCCTCTAAAATTGTCAACACCTCAGTCTCATTTGATTCCTTGATACCTACATTCTTAGAGAACATGAGCAAGACATCCTCTTTGTGGTCCCTAAGAACACCCCCAACACCCGCTGGCCCTGGCTTTCCTCTTGCCGCCCCATCCACATTAAACTTCAAAAAACCCTTTGAGGGAGGACACCAAACATCCACCTTCATGATTCGAGGCACTGAACAAAGCATACAAGCCTCCCAATTATGAAGAATATCGTCAGTTTTGAAATAAGTAAACTCCTCCCACACCAAAGCCCATTTTGCTATTCTCCAAGTAATAACTGAAAGAAGATCGTTGTAGACCATTTTCACTCCCCTGAAGATTCTATCATTCATTTATTTCCAAATGGACCACACTATAGCTAAGGAATAAGTCTCCACAGAATCGCCCCGCATCCTGAAAAAGGGCAAAATCTCCAAGCTTCAAACAGATTGATCATAGAGCCTGGCAAACACCAAGCTAATCTGCATCTCTGACTAAATTCTCTCCACAAAGATGATGAAACTTCACAGTGCAAGAACAAGTGATCCACTGTCTCCAACTCATTCTCACATAAAGGGCACACATCTGAAATCTCTTGTGAAGACAAGCATCTCCTTCTAAGGTTATCTGTCATAGACACATTTCCTTTAGCCACCAACCAACAAAGAGTCTCCACCCGAGGCGGCGCCACCGACCTTCTGACATGCCTAAACTCGACATAACCTTGAGAGGATAGGGACTTGATTTCCGCAAAGAGGAAGTGGAACCTCCAAGGACCCTCATTGCTTGAGATCCAAGAGATAGCATTTGATGAGTCACTCTCCACTACTAATTTTTCACGAAAAGAAGAAAAGAACAATCGAAGAGCCTCTAAAATTGTCAACACCTCAGTCTCATTTGATTCCTTGATACCTACATTCTTAGAGAACATGAGCAAGACATCCTCTTTGTGGTCCCTAAGAACACCCCCAACACCCGCTGGCCCTGGCTTTCCTCTTGCCGCCTCATCCACATTAAACTTCAAAAAACCCTTTGAGGGAGGACACCAAACATCCACCTTCATGATTCGAGGCACTGAACAAAGCATACAAGCCTCCCAATTATGAAGAATATCGTCAGTTTTGAAATAAGTAAACTCCTCCCACACCAAAGCCCATTTTGCTATTCTCCAAGTAATAACTGAAAGAAGATCGTTGTAGACCATTTTCACTCCCCTGAAGATTCTATCATTCATTTATTTCCAAATGGACCACACTATAGCTAAGGAATAAGTCTCCACAGAATCGCCCCGCATCCTGAAAAAGGGCAAAATCTCCAAGCTTCAAACAGATTGATCATAGAGCCTGGCAAACACCAAGCTAATCTGCATCTCTGACTAAATTCTCTCCACAAAGATGATGAAACTTCACAGTGCAAGAACAAGTGATCCACTGTCTCCAACTCATTCTCACATAAAGGGCACACATCTGAAATCTCTTGTGAAGACAAGCATCTCCTTCTAAGGTTATCTGTCATAGACACATTTCCTTTAGCCACCAACCAACAAAGAGTCTCCACCCGAGGCGGCGCCAATCTTGACCACACAAGTGAGCAAGGGGATCTAATAAAGGATCCACCCTCAAGCATATTGTAAAAAGACTTAGTAGAGAAATTTTCAGAAGGATTAGGAGTCCAAATGCGTTCATTAGCTTCCTCCCTACATAAAAATACATTGGAAATAATATTCAACAAAGACATATAATCTGACTCCTCAAAGAGACGCAGAGACCTTCTAAAAGACACTGACCAAGACACTCCCCCACTCTCTATGTCAACATAGCAATCACTCATTGTGGACAACTTATTAGATGTTAAATTAAACAACCTAGGAAACAACACACAAAATATACCCATCCCCACCCACTCATCAACCCAAAATTGAACTCTACTACCCACCCCCACCTTGAAACCCACACCATTTTTTAATATTGCCCCTCTTTCAGTAGACTCCTCCCCCACTTTTAACACATTCCCCCACACCCGGAGACCCGAGATCTCGAAACCCTTTTAGGAAACCACCCCCTTTCATCCTCACCATATTTGGACAAAATGACCCTTCTCCATTTAGCATCATTTTCCTCTCCAAACCTCCACCACTATTTAGCTGGTAAAGCCCAATTCTTCAATTCCAAACTTCCCAATCCCAACCCCCCTTCCCATTTTGGACGAACCACCTCCTTCAATCCCACTAAATGAAATCTTTTCTTCTCCCCACTACCAACCCACAAAAAGTCTCTTCTAATCCTTTCCAATCTCTCCCTGACTGAGGCCTACATCTTGAATAAGGACATAACGTAGACGGGTAAATTGGACATTGTTGCATTTATTAAAGTAATCCTTCCTCTCATAGAGAGGCATCTTCTTTACCATGAAGAGAGCTTCCTTTCAAATTTTTCCACAACCGGATCCCAGATCGCTTTCGACCTTGTGTTCGCCCCAGTTGGCAGACCCAGGTACTGAATGGGAAGTTTTCCAACCTTACATAAGAGGCGATTGGCCAAAGGGATAATCCCTTCTTGAGAGCAACCCACCCCTACAAGCACACTCTTAGCAAGATTAATCTTCAATCCAGAGACTAACTCAAAACATCTTAGAATCCTCCTTAGAACATTAATCTCTTCCATCTTAGCTGAACTGAAAAAAATAGTATCATCGGCAAACTGAAGATGTGAGACCGCCTCCCCATCTCGTCCAAAACTAAAGCCCTCGAACAAATTCAACTCTTTTGCCTTGTTTACCAAGCCACCCAGAGCTTTTGCTACCAAAGTGAAGAGAAAAGGGGATAACGGATCACCTTGCCTAAGACCCCTAGAAGCTTTAAAAAGACGGGAGGGAGATCCGTTAACCAAAACTGAGAAAGAAGTGGTTGAAATACACTCCTTAATCCAACTCCTCCATCGTTCACCAAAACCAAACCTTTGAAGCATGTAATCTACAAAGCTCCATTCAACATGGTCATAAGCCTTTTCCAAATCAATTTTGAAGATGACTCCTTTTTTCTTAGACCGTTTTCTTGAATCTATCAACTCATTGGCCACCAACACGCCATCCAAGATTTGCCTACCCTTCACAAAAGCTCATTGAGATTGGCTAATGATGCCTGGAAGCACAGTTCTCAATCTATTGGCTAAAATCTTCGAAAGCAATTTGTAAACACACCCCACCAAGCTAATGGCACGAAAATCCTTAAGCTCCACCCGATTCGGAACTTTAGGGATAAGGACCAAGGATGTTGAGTTAATCTCTGCATTAAGTCTCCCCCTTTCATAAAATTCTGAAAGCATATCACAGAAATCTTTTTTCAAGATACCCCAAGCTGCCGTAAGAAAAGTAAAATTAAAGCCATCAGGGCCTGGAGATGATTGTCATCTAAGCAGATGATTGTTAGCCATTAATCCACTATTATTTTCACCTTTTATTGCAAAGCCTTGAGTTTAAAAGGTTAAAATTGTTAGATGATGTGGTTTTTGGGCTCACAGGCCACACAGCTAATCCAAACTCTCAGGTTTGTAGGCCCCACAAGCTTCCACATATTTTATTCCATGACTAGTTAAGATAGTGATGTAATTCAACCAATTTACCAAGGTGGTTTTTTTTATTTTATTTTATTGGTGAACACCTCCCTTTCATAGAAATAATCCCTGGGTGTAGTGGTGTGGGATGTGCAAGTACTTTACCTTTCAGTAAAATTAAAGAAATTAAGTGGGATTCTTATTAAAAGTTGTCCCATTGAACCAACTCACACCATGAGTATGCAAAAATGCACACATTCTCATTTTTCTCTTGTTAGATATGGGTGTATAAAACGTAATGGGATAAAAAGCCACGGGTGGTTCTTTTGCATAGCACATGATTTTACAAGTGTCACCTATTGAAATGGTGAGAATCAAGGAAAGCAGAGGTTGATGTTGTGAGTGGAGATAGCACAAAGTTACATCCGTACAAAATACCATAATGAGGACAGTTGGCAAGTTTACTTCAGAGGATGAGAAACGGCGATTTTAATGTACGTAGCACAACAAGAGAAGAAAGATGTGAGAATTTTTATATACTCTTACGTAGCCCTAAGAAGAGAACAGTGTTTTCCAAAAGAAAGAGAAAAGGTTAGGAGGAGGAGGAGAAAATGGAGATAAAGAAGTAGGCGGCTGCTAAAGTGGAGAGAGAGGATAGAAGTGACGCACTCTGGCTGGCATCACATAGGAATTGATCTTTTTATGGGATGTCTCCGGAGAGATGACTTTACTGACTTTAGTTTTGGACTTTTTTTTCTTTGTCGTTGCTGTGTTTGTTTTTTACCCCCCTCTGTTATCTTTTTAGGTACCTATCCATGGCAGTGGGGACTTTGAGAGCTAGACCCAGCATGGAGAGGAAGCTTGGATCACTGGGAAAGCAAGAATCGAAGCCTAGCAGTAGGGTGGCTACCCCTATGTTCTTAATTTGGGACTTACATTATGGGAAATTCTAGAAAAGGCTCGGTTCCTTTCTTTTCTTTTGACCTTTTTTTGTGTCAGTTTTAAATGTTTTGAGACTACCTCCTATGAATTGGCACAAGGTAAAATTTTACAATGGTTCCAAATATGATTCATTATTGGATTTCATCATGGAAAAATTCATAAAGTATAGCCATCAAACTTTAAGGAGTTAAAACTAACGATTAGGATCAAAGGATTGAGTTGATATCTCTTATTCTTATAATTTAAGTTTAACCTTTTCATCCCTTAACCTTTCATGATTGTTATACAGCCGAGTGAGCTCATATATAATGTATAGTTTTCTTTTCCTTTCCTTTTTTTTTTCTTGTAAATATACACATATGTAGACTCTCACCCAAGGCTTTCACCATAAGCTCTCCAGTTGTTTTTACCGAAAGCAGGTGCATTGACTTCTCGCTTGTTAAGCCCCTTCTTGGTAGTTCATTCTTGGCTTATACTACTTTGCCTCAAGAAATCATAAATTCCACTTTACTTTTGCAGTATTACAGTGGTGGTAAGACCTCTTCTCACCCTATTTCTCCTCATTTTTCCTTTATTTTACATGTCTTTGCCATCTTGGACATCACAACCGTCCTGAAAGCTCCTATTCCTACACCAATGTCGCCGAAAGAGAATACCACCATTGTTGTGCATCCTCACCACCCTTTTGGTTGATTTTCTCCATTTTAGCACCTGACCTTCATCCTTTGGCCGTTTCATTATCTTCTTCAGCCTCCTCCTTCTTTAAACATTCAGGTGACATTTAGATAAGACTTTCTGTAGTTATTTTTATGAAAAAATGGTATTATTTCCATGGGATTTATTCCCTTTTTTAGTTTTCTTAAATTTTTAGGACTTTAAATTTATTTTCTATTTTATTTTCTAGTCTATTTGCTTGGGCGGTTGATATACTCCACTGATTTATATGCTTGAATGGTATATATTTTTATTTATTTTTAGAGGATTTGACTCAAGATAGATCGAAATGGAGACACGGTGTTAGAATTTTATTTGTATTGGCTAATTCATGAGTTGGACAAAACTCTGGGTTTGTTGAGTTGTATTTTCTATTTTATTTTAGAATTGACTATGGTTGTGTCACCAAAAAAGCTGAAGTGAAGAAAGAGAAGATAACAAAAGAATTTCGGACGACAAACAAGACCCAATCAATCGGATATATGAAGATCGGATCGATCGTATGTGAAAGTGCTCCCAGTTAGCAGCATTGATAGATTAAATCTAGGAGATAGGCGAGGACCGATCAATCGAATGATGGGAATTTCTCAAAATTGGGATGTGGATTTGTTTCCTTTTGCAACTGGTGTTTCCCACTTTGATTCCTATTTGTGTTGTAATACTAAAGCATAATTTGTGGCTATATAAATGGTGTTTCTCTCAACCCTAAGTGAGCATGTTGAAGATTAAACACGTATCAAATAATTCTCTCATTTTTCTGAGGTGAAAAAATCCTAGGAGAGATTATTTGATTCTTTAGAGCCATTGAGAGGTTGTGCTGAAGATCTGCTTTAGAAAAGTTTGTTGCTTCTACTCTTTTGTAAAACATTGTTCATCTTGGTTGACAATGCTACTGGATCAAGTGCGAGGAACGATGTACGGTGGGAAAGTCATGGCAAAATAAGAAGTTGTGTAAAAACAACTACAATCCTTAAGTCGACGTACTGACTGGGAAAGGAAGCCGTGTGATGCAGCGAGCGTTAGTGGATGACTCCAGATGCACAACCTTCCATGAATCCTGTTGATTATTTTCAAAGAATAACATCAGGAACGATGGGCATCTTTAGTTTTGTTGATCCCTACGAATACCAAAACAATAGAGAAAGAGAAAACTCTCTAAAATAAACCTTCAATATTATTTAAAAAATTGTCTTGCATTCTGACTTACAATCAAATATATAGGAAATTAACCCTAAATCTCACAGAATACGAAATTTATCAAATAGGGCAAATTTGCCAAAAAAACTACCAAACATAGAAACTACTAATAATGAGTGTTGGAATGAAGGCAGAATCGCGGGAAAAACTTCAATTATTCCAAAAACAAGAATTTTCCAAAAATGGAAAAACGCCTTTTTTCCGGGGCCTAAACGATGGAATTCGACCTTAAAACAAAAATATCTTTGGAAGATCTCGCTGTTTTCTTTCCAGAATGGGGTTTTGTTCGCGATTCCGACTCCGGGACCCTAATTTCGCTTATTACCGTTTGGGCGCTGCACGGTGTGCCTTACTTCGATCCAATTCATCCATGTATTCATCTGCTTCGATCTGCACTACATCACCGTGAGTATATCTTATAATTGTTCAATAGTTCTTGATTTCATATCGTAGTTTTCTCCCTAGTTAGGGTTTCAACCTAAAATATTGTTTCTGCCTTCTTGTGGTGTGTGATTGGTAGATAGTTTGGGCATTGGTTTGTGGAGCTAGCACATAGTTGTAATTATCGTTTCGGACCTCATTTCGCTTTGGCCTGCAAAATGAAAAGTTTCCGCCGATTCGAGATTTCGGCGAAACTTTTCGGAACTACATTTTGGAAAAAATATAACATAATATATATACATATATAAATAAAAAAATAGAAAAAAGTAATAAATATAGAATTAATCCATTATAGTATTTTTTTTGGAATTATATTTTTTGAAAATATAAGAAATACAAAATATATATGTGTAAAAAAAGTAAAAAAAATAATAATTATGTAAAATTCCATTTCGGCCGAAAGATCACATTTCGGCCAAAATTTTGAATTTCGGCCGAGATTGACCGAAATTCAAATCGAGAAGTTTTAGCCGAGATTTCGTTTTGCCCACATAACCGAAACCAAAAATATCGGTCATTTCAGCCGAAATGAAACGAAATTAATAACTATGAACTAGCATCCATTCTGGTAAATGCACTTCCACACAGAAGTTTTGTAGCAAGCTCCAACCTAGTGGGGAAAAGTCTCTCAAGATGATGATGATAATAAATGGGTTTGAATTGCTAATTATTGTCAGAAATTAAAACTTATATCCTTTCACACTTTTATCTTTATATTTTGATGTTGGAGCAGCGTTCATGCTTTCAGCTCACGCCTTACGTGTCGTACACATCTTGCAATTTATGCATTGATAGCAACAGTGTCTTGCTGGTACTAGAGCTGAAATGCTTGGGGCCCGGAACCCATTTTCTGTCAAAATGGCAACTGATTCAACACTTGTCGTTGATCTAAGGGCATTTATAGAACATGATAACCCAAGCCACAAGGTTGATTTCCCTGTTTCATGGCGGCCATGGTCTTTCATTCACATTACTTAGAATCACATCCACATTCATATTTTAATTTATCTAGTGTATGTTATGATCATGGTCATGTTTTTTTTTTTTTTTTTTTCTAATCTAGTGTATAATTTTTAGTGTATGTTAGTAATGCTAAAATCCGAGAAATCATCTCAATTTACTCTCTGTATCTGGCTCTCTCCTGCAAGAAGTCAATGACCGTAACCACAAATTAAAGCCACAATTTCCCCCCTATGGGCACTTTGGTCAAAGAAAATCCCAAAGATTCACTTATTATGCTTTGGCAAAAAATCAAATCATTGTGATTTAGTCGAAACCGTCCGCCCCAGATTTGCTCCATGTGTGTTTGTGTAGGTTTAACGGGCACTATCTTAAAGATTAGTCATGTTGGGTCAAAGACCTTAGATACCTACATTATAAGACAACACCAATGTGTTCTGTTGACAACCCTAATTCTAATCAGATATGAGAAACTGTCAGTTTTTTGAATTCTTGATGAGTCTATTTAAGAGGGGGCAAGAATGAAGGATTGTATATTATATATTCAAATATTAGAAAATGGCTGGGGGGGTTTTGCGCTAAATGTAGGCCTGCCGCAGCCAATTATATGGAACTTAAGTTTTTTATGCAATAGTTTAGAAGTATATTATGATATATAATGTAGAATGTCATCACTATCTTAAAGGAAGAAATGGCGATGCTCATGGGGCCTATTTGAATGCATGACAACCATGGAAGTTTAACGAATTGAAAGGTCATATCTATCTCGATGAAAACGTGCATCATCTAATCATGAGAAGCCCTGTTTTGAGTTTTAAAAAAGCTGTGCAATCCAATCAAGTCAGATTAGTGTTAAATTGCATGATCAATTATTTATCAACGGGTTTGCAAAATTCAATGAAGTGTCAAGTTTTGAAAAGTGTTAATTCATGTATGCACAGTGGGACAGGGAGAGGTTGTGGATTAAGCTGGGTTGGCCCAAGTGGGCCGCTGTCCAGACAATACCAGCCTTTTAGAATGAGTCTGAATCCACTGTCGTAGCTATCACACCCTTCCTATATAATAAATCTGCAACACTCCATTATAGGGCATGCATAATGAGAACCTGGACCGTTCAAAATATTGTCATCCCCTCCAGTGTCATACCCTCACTTTAGTTCAACAGGAGTGGAACCCAATTGCATATGATTAAGGCATTTGATTAGTGGTAATATGATACTACTAATCACGTTTTCAATTATGGGCTCAATTGGACAGTGGGACCCACTCCTATTGAACTGAGAATTCAGAATACATCACTAGAGGGGATGCCACTTATTTAAACAGTTAGGATTATTATTATGTGAGCCCCATAATGGAGTTATGCCGACCTATGGAATGCGAAGAGTGTAATAGCTGAAATAGGGGATCTAGAAGTCATTCATAAAAATTAGGTGTGATATTATATTATATTATATGTACATATATTAAACGTAGATAATTGGCATATAATATATATCATATATTAATATTATACACTAGGGCAAAATAGGTTTAGGAGTATGAATTCAGACCTAGACCTGATGCTGAGGTCTTTGGGTGACAGCATAACCAAGTTCCATGTACATAAAAGCAGAAGGGCATAATAAGAATTCATCTGGCTTGACTCTAGCGTTACAAAGATGTGTTTGTATGCATTAGATTAGATTTCATATGTATTCATATTCAAATGAGCTCAGGGAAGGATTATTAAAGAGGTGCAGTTTTAATGATAATGAAGTGTTGGGAGAAAAATATAAGATAGTAGTTTAGATGAGACTCTCATTTTCCCAATGATTTGAATTACTAGGGTGCCGTTTGAGTATTCATTTTTCACCTTTCCTAGACTTACTTCCAATTGGAGGGGAAATTATCTAATGGATATTTTTGTATATGCAGTATGCAGTTTGGATCTTCATTTTTATCCACTTATGATATGAATTCTTCCATATTTTGTGCAAACAAATAGACCCAAGGGCTTCAAGCCTTAAATATGGATGCGGGTCTAGCCTGCCAGACCCATATGCATGTCCCGGCCTAACCTAAATGTACCTGGGTCCCGGCTGTAAAAACCCACCCTTCCTGCTTCACTCTCCACTTGATGGAATATCATTTCCCTTGAGTTTTTGGTGACACAGTGGAAAATGTCACAGTTCATACGCCATAACCTAAAGCATTAATGGAGCTTCATTTCATCTTAACATTGATCATTAGAAAATGGAGATGGGTCCACCTACATTAGATGGGTGCATTCATATACCATAGACATTTTGATGGTAGGACATACAATTCCTCCATGAATATTAAAGAGTAAAGACTAAAAACTGTGGGTGCGGGTCCACGTCCACTTTTTGCAGACTTTGACCTTTAGATTGAAACCAACCCCCACTGAAATGGGATTGGGCAATATGGTTAAAGAAAAAGTGGCAATTGAAGTGAAATGATATTCGTGAACATGGCTTCAATTTGAAGATATTTCTCATCTGTGTTTGATGATATTAGAGTAAATTGCAATTCAAGACATTGTTTTCCGCTCATCATTCCAAACAGAAAGGGAATTCTCTATCTCAGTGGGAATTCTTATTTTGAGAAATGACATGGCACATTACATAGGCTCTGAAGATTTCTCCACTGTGGTGCTCCTTGCTTGATCTTAAACGTTGGATAAATTTTTCTATAGTGAGTGGAGACAATACTGAAATGTTAATTTAGTGTATAATTAAGGGCGTGTGATTCTACCTAAAGAAAAATTAAAGGCGTGTGATGTGTAATTGAATTCCAAGAAGTTCTAAGATTTAAAGTATTTTTGTAGTGGTTAAAATTAAAGAAACGAAGGTGAATATTATATATATAGATATATATATATATATATAAACCCACCAATACATGTCTCGTTTAATGAAAAATGAATCAAGTGAAAATGAAAAATAAATACCCAATCATCACCCTTTAATTTAAAATTTAAAACACTCAAGTTCCCATCTACATCTTGTTAGAAAATCTTTAGGGCAAACACGCTATCAATAACACATAACACACAAAACAATTCACAATACACAGATTTACATGGTTCACCTAAAAGGCTACGTCTATGGGGCTATGAGCATTTCGCTCGATGTCACTATAAATAACTTGGGCTAACTCGTTACAAACATTTTCAACACTCTAACACTTAGCCTATTCTCTTTTAAATGATGTTAATCTTATTCTCACAACCTCTCCCCTTATAAATTCTCTCTCTGTGTTCCCTCTATTTGCTAATGAAAAATAATTCTAAAAGAAATATATAAGAGATTTGCCCTAACAAAAAAAAAACCTACTACTCAGTGGCGCTAATAAAAGCCTTTTATACCGAAATCAATCATCTTCCTCTTTTAATAATCCTTTCTTGGATCTCACTTGATTATGAAATTTTGATAGGCCCTGAAAAGTACATAGAAGCACAACTAGAACCATGCAATTTTAAAAAAGTTGTCGGTCCAACCAACTAGAATCAATGTGATTAAAAGCCATCACATTGGTTAAACATCACTATGCACTGGACAAAGCTGAGGAAACTGGTCATATCACTGAAAACTGGCAGTGGAATTGATTGCTCCCACCATTAGATGCCTTCATTGTTGTTTCTAATGAGTGTGTTTGGTGGTAAGCCAATCTTTTGCACTTACCTCTTCATTTGTTGATTTACTTACCTCTTCATTTGTTGATTTAGGGATTCAGAGAAATCCTTTTAAATGGTCGACACTTCAATTTAACATCGTCTGAACTCTGCACAAATGGTTAAACATTACAACCTGTGGAATATTACAATATATAGATACTTTACTCTTTGCACGTGAAATACCAGCAAACAAATTTGCTTTAAAAAGCAACAAAATTTATGCCTACAGTAGCAAATAATGTTCATGACATTGTTGAATGGTAAGTGACCTTTTCTTTTATTTGGTTCCCAACTAAGGGGCTGAAATCCACGAAAGAGCCCGCACAGTGAGAAAAAAGTCCACAAATGTAGAAAGAGGATAGCGTGTTCGATCCCTAGACACCTAAGTGAGATATGAGATTATCAACTAACCAAGCAACCTCTAGCTCTTTTTTATTGGAAAAGATAATTTGACATAATTAATCAAAGCGAGTCAATAAACTCTCTATGAGTTTCTCTTGGCTAAAAGTGTAACACTGTCAAAAAAATATTATGATCATTTGATTGGACTGATATTTAACTCAACTCGATCCGTTTCCATGGTGTTACACCCTCTAACAATCTAGAGTACGAATCTAAATGAAAATGTGCAAAAGTCAAGATTATGCCATAATAACAACATATGATGCCATCAGAACCTTTGCTCATAGTATGCAATTGTCTTGAATATCATTTTCATGAAAGTGATAGTGTCTAATTTTTTTTTGGTATAAATGTTGGTGTGATAACGAAATTGGCTAAGCTGGGCTCCACAATATGTCTGATTTTTTTCCAGCGAACGTGAGGGACATGGTCAATTAATGCAAACGAAGATTATGATGGTTTTACATGAAACGATTTTAAGATTGAAACTTTATGGTTGAGGCAGAACTAGGGGCAGTCTAAAATATATTTTTTTCCCTATATATAGCCTCGCAAAAAGAGTTGTTACGTATTGGCCGGTCAATGGGACGGTACCTAGGTTTGGGTTGTCCAATTCTGTCCCAAAAATAAGACGGGCCCCCTGAGTGTTGTCCAATCCCGACTCGAAATTGAACGGGCCTACATCAAAGAGTTTAGCCCGGGACATAAGCAAAATATTCTCTAATTATTATTACTGTCACCAGACACCCGGTGTGAACTGGACTTTAAACCCTCATTTTTTCCGAGTTTGGGACCGACAATGCAATGCAACAAGCGATATAGCGGCGTTAAACACTTTTTTTTTTCTAGTGACAGTAGAAAATCAATAGAAATTAATGAATATCCTATAGGTTATATGGGTCAAGTAATGTAGGAATGGTTAAAACTTTTTTTTTTCCGGTGAAAGTAGTTAGAAAATCATAAAATCAATAGAAATGAATGAGAATAACTAACCTATATGAATCAAGTTAAAGTAATGTATGATCCGTTAAAACCTAATTAGTCGTTTTTTGTTGTTAGTGAGGGGCATTTCAATAATATATAAATAATTATTATTAAATGACTTTGCAGCCGGCCGGACCGGGCCTGAACGGGCTGGGTTGTTTCCGCCGAGTCTCTTTGGAAGGCTAAATACGACAATTGAGTCAGTTTTCAAGACTTAATACCTTATGGATCCTGAGAAGTTATTAACAACTTTCAATCATTGATATAAAAAAAGTCTATTTAACATAGATCTTTACATTATTGAACACTCCTTTTGATTTTAGCCTCTTTTCTTTATGACTCTTTTTTAATGGTTCTATTTTGATGGGTCTATCTAAAAAAAGAGTAAAAATACCAAACAAGCCATTAGTATTTCATCTTGTGACTCCTCTTCTTTCTCACTCTCAATTTGATCATTTACTTCACTTTATTTTAAAAGTAATTTTACTAAATAGCCCTAAAATTTTTAATAATCTCCCAAACATTTTAGAGCTAAGACTGAAGAAGTAAAGATGATACTCCGAATGAGGATGAGAAAATATTAGGGGTGGACAAAAGAACTGTTAAACTGCTCGGTTTGGATCGGTTTTGTAGTACATCAGTTTGGTCACAGTTCGGATTTCCTTCAAACCATTTGGTTCGGTTTGAAGGAGTGGTTAAACCGCTCAAACCGAGTTGAACCTAACCAATTATATAAATATATATTTGTTATAAAATATATAAAAGAATGTGAAAAATCACTTGAAGAAGAATGTCAAAAATCACTTGAATAAGACCCGAACCCTCACTGCGTTTCAATCCAACGTCTCTAAACAATTGAACTTTCATTATTTTGTGAAAAAAAAATATAAAAAAAGGGTCACTGAACCGGTTCCTTTCAGTTCGGTTTGGTTCGGTTTGAGCACTTGAGCGGTTCGATTTAATTTGAAAAAAATAAAAAAACTGATAGATTCAATTTGGTTGATGGTTTTCTCTCTAAATCGTTCTGAAACATCTATCTACCATCCTAGAAAATAGATTTACTCTTTGCTAGAAAGTTATAACTTCCATACCTTTTTCTCCAAAGGATAAAATGCTTAACAATTGAACCGGTCTCAAGATTAGCTTTTGAAAACATTTTACTGGAAAAGAGAGTCACAAAAAAAGGACCAGTAAGTTAGAGGGCAATTCAACCAATGGTGAGTATCACTCCAAATTCCACAACACAACTTTCCAAGCATTTATTTTATCATCTAGAGGGTTTGATCAAATGTCTCTAATAAATCAGCTTTGGCCCACCAAATGTATTTTCCCTATGATGCATCACATGTAGATAGACACAACCATTCCTCGTAATTATTCCCACCAAACATGAAAGAAATTGCTGGTCAATCTCTTCTGCTGATTCCTCACATGCAAACCCAAACATGTTTCTTTACAATTTTTCCTCCTTGTCAGATTTCTTTACGAAATTAATATCTCTCTAACCTAAGTTACCGTTACATATGACAAATTTCGCTCCTGTAATGCCACCTGTCCTCATCACTTCTCTTTGGATTCCTCTCTCATCTCTTTCCATCTTTTCTCTGCCCATTTTATCTTCCCATTCTACTTTTATCAGCAACTCCACCTCACCAACCTAAGAATCTTCTCTCTCTCTGTCCAACGGTCTTCCATCATCGTTGTTCCTTCCATTTTCAGAAACCCACATCAGGCCTCCATTTCCATCAAAATCAGCTATGTTTTTACCCTAAAAAGACATCATCTTTCTTCCCTTATCAGAAAATCCACACCATAGGCTTCCATTTCCATAAAGAACTGATTTTTCATTGGTACTCTGAAACTCCTTTATTTTCTTCTCAAAGACCCTCATCTGCTCTTCATCCCCATCAAGGAGAGCTTTACTTGAGAAATCTGGAGGCACCCATTGCAAGAAAACCGGTTTTATGAAATGGGGTTCTCTTAAAAATGACAATGCTGGTTTTTGCCAGCAGATTCATCTTCTTCTTCATCTTTCTCCGTCTGGGTTTTTGCCAGAATGCGAGAATCGAGGCTGTGGACTTCAATTTTGGGTCATTGACTCTCAGCAGTTTGAAGCTACTCGGCGATGCGCATTTGAAGAATGGGACGGTTCACCTTTCGCGCGATCTTCCGGTGCCGAATTCCGGCTCTGGGAGAGCTCTGTACAGTAAGCCGATCAGGTTCCGGCAATCCGGAAATCTGGTCTCTTTCAGTACCTTCTTCTCCTTCTCCGTCCACAATCTCAACCCTTCCTCAATTGGGGGCGGCCTCGCCTTCATCATCTCCGCCGAAGACCAGTCCGTCGGCGATGCCGGCGGCTATCTCGGCCTTGTCGAGGCTACAACACCCGCCCCTGCAATTGTTGCGGTTGAATTCGATACGTTGATGGACGTTCAGTTCGAGGACATCAATGGGAATCATGTGGGGTTGGATCTCAACAGCTTGGTTTCTGCACATGTTGCGGATTTGGGTGCGGTGGAAGTGGAGCTTAAGAGTGGGAATCTCGTGAACGCTTGGATTGATTACGATGGTACGAATCTAGTCTTGAATGTCTCTGTTTCGTATTCAAATATCCGACCCCAAATCCCCCTTTTGTCGTTAGATCTCGATCTCACTGCCTTTGTTGAGGAATTCATGTTTGTGGGGTTTTCCGGATCGACCCAAGGAAGCACGGAGATCCACAGCATTGAATGGTGGAGCTTTTCGTCGTCGGCGGGCAGCGTCTCAGTGGAGACTATGCCGCCGCTGCCACCTTCAAAGCCTAATTTATCAAGTCAGGTATCGCCGCCACCTTCTCCGGCTCCGGTGGCATCTGTTCCAGCTCCTCGAAAGAGCAGCAGATCATCCTGCCATGGCCTCTGCAAACAGCACAGAGCAACGGTAGCCGGAGTCGCAACCGCCGGGGTCTTCTTCCTGGCCGTTTTCGCCGGTTTGCTCATCTGGGTCTTCTCCAAAAGGCTTAAATCCGTTAAGGATTCCGAGTGTTTAACGTCTGATATAATCAGAACACCCAGAGAATTCAGCTACAAAGATCTGAGGTCTGCAACTGTGAATTTCAATCAGGGGAGAGTGATTGGTAATGGCGCATTTGGGACTGTTTACAAGGGAATTATCCCAGAAACAGGGGCCCTGGTCGCTGTTAAACGTTGCAGCCACAGCGGCGGACAGGGGAGAGCTGAATTCTTATCGGAGCTGTCGATAATCGGGACTCTCCGGCACCGGAATCTGGTCCAGCTTCATGGGTGGTGCCAGGAGAAGGGAGAAATCCTCCTGGTCTATGACTACATGCCCAATGGTAGCCTTGACAAGGCGCTATTTGAAGCAGTGACGCCCCTCCCATGGTCCCACCGGCGGAAGATTTTGATGGGTATTGCTTCGGCGCTCACTTATCTTCACCAGGAATGTGAGAGGCAAGTGATTCACAGGGATGTGAAGGCCAGCAATGTGATGCTGGATGAGGGGTTCAATGCCAGATTGGGGGACTTTGGATTGGCCAAGCAGATTGAGCACGACAAGTCGCCCGATGCGACGGTGACCGCCGGGACCATGGGCTACTTGGCCCCTGAGTATCTCCTCACAGGGAGGGCAAGTGATAAAACAGACGTGTTCAGCTTTGGGGCAGTGGTTCTCGAGGTTGCCTGTGGGAGGAGACCCATTGAGAAGAATGCTGGTGCAGGGGGGGTGAGTGGGAGCAATCTGGTTGAGTGGGTTTGGAGTCTGCATAGCCAAGGTAGGATTTTGGAGGCTGCAGATGCAAGGCTTCAAGGGGAATTCACTGAAGTAGAGATGAGGAGAGTGCTCCATGTGGGGCTACTCTGTTCTCACCCAGACCCTCTCTATAGGCCTAGCATGAGGAGTGTATTGCAGATTCTGGGTGGTGAGACTGAATTGCCTTTTGTGCCAGTGTCTAAGCCATCCTTGAATTATAGCACCAGCCATCTTCTGCTGAGCCTGCAGGACAGTGTTTCAGATTGCAATGCCATGATCCCTGTTTCTAACTCCTCATCTTCCTCAAATAGCTTCAAACTTGAGCGAGTGTGATTTGATCTGATTTTGAAGCTTCCTTCCTCTACATTTCCTAGTCAGTTCCCTCCATCTGTTTTGCCTTTATTTATTAAGTTATATGTATTTATGTATTCTTTCATTTGTGCAAAACAATAACTCGAACAGCTGATGAGGATATAAGGCTTTGAGTATTTTATTCAATGATAGTAATATTTTCTTTGATGTTTGTGTGTTCAAGAGCTCAACTGGCGTTTGGATTGGGGAAAGTGATGTGTGGGTTCTCCACTAAGCATGGAAAATTAAAGAGAAATCACATTAAAAAAAAAATTAAGCAGAAACTTGGAAGTAATCACTGGTTGGATTTGTTGCACGAGGCAGAAACCTGCATGCCTACCTCCAATCATACAATGGTGATACAATATGCTTATGACATCAACCAAATATTAATCTCTCCTTTCACTTTTCCAAGTTAGTTCTTTTCTTAAGCCCCAAGAAAGTCTGAAAATAATGATAGCAATACTCTTGAATCCTAAACATAAATCCTAGTTGACCTAGACAACCACTGATTAACTTGGCATGCAAAAAAAAAACAAAGAAATTTATCCCCAGACGAATCAAAACTCTCTCACTCGTTATTTTACTAATGGGCTTGGTGTGGGTGAGACTATGACTAATGCGCATCCTCTGAAACTTCAACATCAAGGGGCTTGGGTCATGAAGTTCATATATGCTCTGGCCTTTGTCAGCTGAGGTATGACAGGTATGACTTTGGGTATTGAGCATTTGAGCTTGATAACTAATCAGGATAGGCTTGGATTAATGCTTTTATGGTCTGGCCGCCATGCCTTTCCCTCCTAGTCTGGCTGGTGTGTGAAGATTAATTTAATCAGGGATTAAAAACACAAAAACCACTCTGCCTTTTAAGAATAGTTTTATCTAGGGCTAGGAGAGTTAAGTGTAATGGACTGTACTGGCCAGTTTTTGATTTGTTACCCCTTCTCCCCAGCAAAACTAAATTAGATACCTTGGTCCTTAAGTTCATTATATATATTTTATTCACATGGTGCACATGTACCTAACCCAAACACATCCAAAATCAAGTACAGATGGAGAACATCTATTGGTCCTTGAACTGCTGACATGGAAGAATTATGTGTAGTGTGACTGGACAATGCTAGTACAGCAAAAAAAAGAAAAAGAAAAAAAGAAACCCACCAAAACAACCCCATTGTCAATTATTAACTGGCAGGGGGCCCTATCTCCCTCAACCGAAGTCCAAAGGGTTCGATGGGGTCCCACCCAAGTTAGCTGGGGTACAAAAAAATAAAGAGAAAAAGCTTACAGGGGATTAATACGATGACGATGATGCTGATGGGGGACCAAACAACCTCCCTACTAGGTGGAGCCAACTTCCAAAGTGGCTCTTGGGGTGTTGGTTTAGAGGCCTTTTTTTTTCCCGTTCAGTATTAGAGGGTTTCATTCCTTTGAGTTTGACTAATCCCTTCAAACTCAGAGAAAAGCAAGGTAAAGGGTAAATACTCCTTTAGTCTCAGTGTGGTAGTGAAATTTTGAACGTACAACATCCAAGTGAAAACTGTGGTCTTAGGCCAACTGACCTACCCCTTGAGTTTGTTTAGAGCCACATTGAATGTGGTCATCCTTACATCTCAACCCTAGTTTTCCCTTAATGTCTTTGTGATTTGTCATGTCCCTGAAATGCTGAATGGGGTAGCACTTACTTCCACTAAACTTCTGGGGTTTGATAATTTTGTATGGGTTCATCAGTTTTGATGTATGAGGCATTTATCTGTGTGGTTTCCCTTTTTTTTTTTCCTTTTCTTTTCTCTTTCTCCTCCTCTTAAAGGTAAGTACTCACACCCACTTATATTCACTCAACGCTATGGTTAGCAGGTTAGGGATTAATCCCTAATTATTTAAGTGAAAGGGAGATGCCTCACCAACTGCACTACTGGTGGTTTAGCACTGAGCTACCGATAAAGAGAGGTTTTCCTATTTGGTTTTTCTGATTGTAGTGTTATCCCTTTTGCCAAAACGAAACTACGATGTAGAAAAGAAAAAAGAAGAAATCCCAGTTCTACCTTTCTTGGCTATTTGGCTAAGATCAATGATTTACTTAGCGGCTTTTACCTAGAATTATTATACAGAGGCCACTTAGATTGGGGGTTTGGCACAATTGAAAACAGTCCTTTGACACTCTTAAAGGAATTTATTGGGTGTGAACTGAAAAAGCCAAGCCGAGGGCCTTAAGGTTATGGGGCTGGGGGTTTCCAATTTTGCCCAGCCTCTTGCCATCCTTGTCTTTGGTTTATTTTAAGAAAAGATTTCCCCATGGCGGATTCATTATTGTGGTATTGCTGTTCAGCTGGTGGGTTCACTTGGAAGGATTAGAGGAAAAGGTCTCCTTACAGATAAAGGTCTCGTAATTTAGCCCCATCATCAAAGTATGTGATTTAATAGTTTTGAAGCTTAATAGTGTTTTAACCACAAACCTTTTTTCAGATTCAACCCAACATCAAGTAAAGGTTCCATGAGAACGGCCCAAGTGTAGTCATAGATCTGGGCAATACATTCAGCCCACTTATAGGAGAAAATTCTCCTTATTTTAAGTGTAGTGTTTAATTGCTTTGGAGCGGGCTGGTCTCTTAGGTTGAGATTGGATATCAAAAATCCTATCTATACTTCTTTCTCATGTTGAAATGTTTTCTCCTCTCTCTATGATTTAGATTCTCTTGAGAATATAGAGATTGCCCACCTTGTTGGAGATTTTATTTCTCACCCAACTATACAGGGCTGAGTTTGATCCTTGAATTCTCCTCTTGCATAGACAAATCTCTCTCCCCATACGAGCGTGCACTATCTCTCCTGGCTTGGGTTCTCTCATAGCCAATGTGGGACCCAGCTCCCCTTGGCCGCGTTTATATATAAAAAAGAGCAGATTCTCTTGATTGATTTGTATGACTTGAATCATATAGCTCGTATGTAGCTAATATTATCATATAGCTATAGCTCTTATTTAGCTAATACTGTAAAATTGATTTAACACCCCCGCAACCCCTACCCACCGCGGTGGCCGCCCAAGACTTATTTTCTAGTTCCAATAATGATTTTCCTAACCACTTGACCAACAACAGATAAGTTCTCAACATCCAAAATTAGTACATAGTTGATAGGTGCCAAGACCCAGGATCATACGATCGAAGGGGTTCCCCCTTTTACAGTCCATCTGAATGGTTCATAAGGTGGACACCATTAGGTGTTTAGGCAAGCGTAATGCACTTGATCGCTAGCACGGGTGCTCGGTGGAGGTTTCTCCATTGTTGATTTGTTCAAATTATGTTCGGTTTGATCAGGTTTCCTGATCATTTATTGAAGAGGCTTGTAATTATAATTTGGATTTGCCATCTCATAGCTAATGGTGAACTTGGATTTTTTTTGCATATATTACTACAAAATTGTGTCTGAGAGGGGTGTATGATCATCCCAATTTGGTCCATCAGGCTATTAACTATAGACCCATATTGATTCCCTTGGATTACATGGATTCAGAACTAGCTTAACAACATTTTCAAGTGGGGTCCAGTCAATCTTGGACCATGGACCAGATCCAACCCATCTACAGCCTAGATGCTGTGTTGCCTGTACTTTTTTGTCTGAGCTTGAATAGTCACACAGGCCCACAGATAAAGTAAGATACGTGGCTGCCTTATTTTCTTCTTATAAACGCCTTGTATCATTTGGATGTACATGTTTTAATTCGTTTTGGCAGTATGCACGTTATCCTGCTGTATGTAATGTACAGCGTTTGGATGATTTTTTTTATCCACGTGCCTGTGAGGGCCCACAACCTTGTGGGACCCACTTTTGGGGTTTTTTTTTTTCTTTCTTGCTTATCTCATATACATGAAGCCCAATCAATTTCATCCCCCAAAGGTCTCCTTCCAGGTGGGCCTCATTGGGCTTTGGCCCATTAAAAAAAGTGGGCCACAACAGCAAGGATAATGAATCATCCTTTGATTGGACATCATGTTCTTATTTTTTACCTTGTGGATAAGGACGGTTATACTTGAGCCATACTTTAGGTGGAATGCACAAGAAGAATCAGTGCTTATGATAAGTTGAGAATTGCATTCCAAAATACTTAGTTGAGCGCAGGTTATGATTCATCCGAGAAGGCCATAAAATAGGGAATTCACCTGCCCTAAAGTCATTGATCCTGGGTTTGACACCCATTTGAATGGACTACACTGTTTGATCAATTTGAACTCGTTTTGGATTGTAAAAGCCTAAGTAGTCATTGATCAAGTAATTACGTTTATTATTAGAACCACCATCACCATATACAATAGATTGTTGGGAGGGGAGATCTTTCGATCCCCTCTAATTCCATCCCAAAATGGGGTCCAGTAGGCCCCACAAGAAATTGTGTGCGCTTTATGAATCGTTATTTGTTAGCACACAAGATACACTAATGGTGAGAGCCCATTTCTTATTTCACTTGGATAAAATGCATTATTTCTGAACTTTTCTCGAGTAAAGATTGATTCCAAAGGGCACATTTGTATATACCCACAAAAAAACTAGTTTTGCAAACTTTTTCCTCTTCCAAATAATTGATTTTGTGGACAATTATTTTTGCATTTCACGAAAAACGCAATCCCCTCCCTCCCATGGTAAATAAATTAGTTAATTACTTTGCAGAAAAGTGCATGCACAAATGTAGAATTTTTTGCCCCATAGAAAGTAGTTTTTTTTCACTTTCCACACTTTTCTTTTCTCTTAAATCCTCCCACACCAACCTGCCCCTATTGCATTCATTGGAGTTTGGTCCCCTTTAAAAAAACTACATAAAGAAAAAGGGGCCTATAAAGAGGGATCTTATCGAGAATTTGTCATTATTACATTTGAAAATACTAAAAGTTCTCTCCATTTGGTGGAAGGGAATGATTTCGTACCATTTATGGCTTCCATGTTTATCATCCACCTTCATTGATTCCCTCTTAAATTCCACTTTCACGGGTCTGAGTTTGGCATCAGCCTATATAGAACGTATAAAACAATAATGCAAAAGAGATTTGAGAAACCAATACATATCAACAGATTCTCAAGCCATTTATTGCATTGGAGTGTATTTTTCTAGGTAGAGTCCCAACTTGTCAATAAAAAAGTCTGAAACTATGGACTGGAAAGGAGATCGTATTTCTTAACTGGGCTATATCTCGATCCATATTCCATACTCTAATTTTTCTTGGCCAAATTATTTAGGCAAATGACTACAACCCCAGGTTCCAAGCTGTGAATTCAAACCAAATGTTGGGGTGACCTGCATTGAGTGGTGCATCAATTTCTGATGATGGGGAAGTACAAAGGATTTTGGGTTTTGAAGGGACTCATCTTACACCTCTTTAGACCTAACTGTTGTTAGAAAGAAAAGAATAAAAGATGCAAGCAAACACACACATGACACACAGATTTACGTTATTCCACTGTGCTCGGCTATGCTTAGAGTTATATAATAGCACATGATAATATTACGAAAATACCCTCACATGGACTGCAACGGTTGGATCTACGACAATGGGCCTGAATTAACAGTCTGACCCGGGTGAAATCAAGCCCATTGGATGATTAGGTTTTATTGCTGTTACAGGACACAAGTAGTGCTATCAATGGGCGGCCTTGTTCTGGACACATTAAGGACTGCAATGCTTGAATGTGAGTGGGGATAGCGATGGGTCAGGTTCAAACCTGCCTTGGTGAGTGGTGACCTCTTCTAAATCCCGCAGCAATCAGATCTTTCAAGGCCCAGCCACCTTGGCTGGTACCCAAGTAACGCGAGAAGATGCTCATTGTGACACTCATAAGGTTGCTAAATCCTAAGATCCTATTTTTGGATTGAAGATTAAGCAATTCCTCTAGTAACGTAAGTCGGCTGTTGTGGGCCAGAGATTGCATAGTATACGGGGAAAAGTATCATAGATTCCTCTAGCAAATTTACTTAAATGCCAAGTTTCAATATAATGGCTCAAATCAAATCAATCCACAAGTCTTTTTTATTTTTATTTTTTTATGACGCAGGGTTCTTAGCCCTTTGGGCCAGAATAATCCCTACAAGTACAAAAGAGAAAGTAGGATAAAATTCTCCTATAACCCTAGTGTGGTAGTGCAGTTTCAAACCTACAATTTCCAGGTACAAACCGCAGTATTAGGCCAAATGAGCTACCCATCAGGATTAATCAATCCACAAGTCATGTTCATCTTCTTTCAGTTTATTAAAATTAAAAGACTCAACATCTAGAGGGATTTCAGAGCGCTTCCAATTTATATAAAACTATAATAGAAGATGTAAGTACATGTCCTCTAAGTGATATATATTCGATCAATATAGTAACCTAGATAGCAGCGGTGATCACCACCAAATGCAGCATGCAATTGGGAATATTCCCCCTTTCTATTTTCTTCTCCAAACCATGCTTGAGGTTGTTGCAGGGTTGTTTTCTTAACCATGATGATCAATTCCTGTGCCATAGGTCGCACAACTTGAAATGGGAGGTCTGGGTCATACTTACTTAGGGGCCAGTTTACCATACCCCTACTAATCGATTCAGTACAGAGCATGCTTTTTTACATGGTTTTGTAACCTGCAGAATTTCTCATACGGGAGTACAATCCTTTACCATACCCCTACTAATCTAGTCTTGAAAAGCCGCTGTGTGATATTTTCCTTATGTGACTTATGTTTAAGAGGTCTAGCTTTGTGGATGACTGGGTTTGAAAATCCCAAACTATTCTTCTTTAGGGCTCCCCATAGGGAGAAATTTTGCATGGACTCTGATGATGCCAAAAAGTGGTTTTCGGGCACTACCGGTCAAGTGATAAGAAATAAATGTGAAAATTAATGGAGAGAGGGAATTTATAGTGGTTCGGTCAGTGTGACCTACGTCCACTTCAAATTGGTGATTTTACTTCTCCGAGATAGAGCTTACAAGCCAGAGGAATACAATGATAGTGTAAAAATGGAGAAGAATTGCCTGGCCCCCGTGCTGGTGAGGCTCTGTGATTTATAGTCTTCCCCTAACGGATGGGGACGATTCTCCAGCGACGTACGCTCCATTCTGGTGGAGTCTTCCGAACCGCCTTCAATAGACGAGTAGGTAAGATCCCCTCCGCAGGACTTGGTAAAAGCCGGTTAAGGAAACGACGCACTGACTCCGTCATTTAGTGGATCTGGACCCGACCCTTAATGGGTGGATTTAGACCCGGGCTCATCACGGGCTAGAGTCGCTTTGACCTGACCCGCCATCGTAGACCGAGTCATTTGGGCATGACCCATCATCTGCCCCCCAATGCCCCTTGTCTAAGAAAACTTGGAGAAGGGGCATTTTTGAGCTCTGGGTTTGGTTAAGTTGTATTTCAAATGTGGGCTCCCCCTCTGCTTGAACCTTGAAGAGTAATATTGACAGGTGGCCGATACATATACGCCATGCCCAATAGGGATTGGAGTGTTGGCTTCACCATAGAAAGTCACCATAGAATAGCCTTGGGCGCCCCTGTGATACTCTCTTTTCATCATTAATTTTTTTTTGTTGGTGGGCAGGGGCGCTGGGCGAGGAGTGTTGGGTGCCGCGGGCACGGGCGCGGGGAGCGGGCACTGGTGGTGGGCGCCCAGCAGCTGTTAGGCGAGCATCATCAATTTTTTTTTTTTTTTTTTTTTTTTTTTTTTTTGTGTATTACAATTGAATGGTTGCTGTGCCTAAACATGTGACAGTAAAAGTAAGACTAATGCCCAAACTTTCTTTGATGTCCTTGGAGTAGGTACCAAATGCAAAGGTTGCATCAGCAGCCGACATGACCAGGGCTTGTCTCAGAACATTGATAAGAACCCATATCTCTTCCATTTTTTTTTTTTATTACTGCCTGAGAAAGACAGGAAGTCAGGGACTTTAAAGAGATCACTCACGCTCAAACACCTCCACATCATGGACCCACCGTCCAAGGACCCATTTGAAGGTAGGCGCCCGTTGATTTTGGAGAATAGCACAAGTCATTAGGCGCCCCTGCTGCGACGAGTGACGGACGGGGCATGGGCGCCCAGCTGCTGCTGGGAGTGTAGGTGTTTTTTTTTTTTTTTGGGCAAGCACATGGAGAGGGCGTGCTGCTCGCGATGGAGGGCGGGGCGCCACCCAGGGCGCCCCTGGCGTGGGCATGACTGCTGCTGCAGGTGGAGGGCTGCAGGCGTCAGACGATGGACAGGGCGTCCCCTGCTGCTGTGAGCGTCGCTGCGCGTGGGCAGCCTGCTGCGACAGGCGGAGCTGCTTTGGGCGATGGGAGGAGACGGGCGTCGGCGTGCAGGCATCAAGAGGCGCCACTTTGGGCGAGCTAAGTGGGTCAGGCGCCCCTCCAGGCGCCGATTTGGCTCATTTGGGCGACCAGACAGTTGGGTATGCCAATTTAGTGTAGTCCCTTGGGTTGCAGATGACCTGAGTTTCAAGATCCTGCCTTTTGAGACCGTGCTTTTGGCACCCCATGAGAGAGCCGCTAAGCTGGAAATAGGCCGCCTGTTTGAGAACAGTGCAGAGGTAGGCCGAGCTTTTTTTTTGGTGACCCGCGAGAGAGCCGCTAAGCTAGAGATAGACTGCTTGTTTAAGAACAGTGCAGAGGTAGGCCAAGCTTTTTTGGTGACCCGCGAGAGAGCCGCTAAGCTGGAGATAGACTGCCTGTTTAAGAACAGTGCAGAGGTGGGCCAAGCTTTTTTGGCGACCCGCGAGAGAGCCGCTAAGCTGGAGATAGGCTGCCTGTTTGAGAACAGTGCAGAGGTGGGTCAAGCTTTTGGCGATCCACGAGATGATTCACCTCGCCTGGACCTATTAATTTCCTCAGCATTCATATATTTTTGAGCTTTTGCCAATAGTTCTGGCATGCTCTTTGGTGGTCGCTTCGTTACTGAAAAGAAGAAACTGGATGAACAGAGGCCTCACAGAAAAGCGGTTATGGTGACTTTGTCATTGGGCTCCTCGACTTGGAGGACCTCCTCGTTAAAACGAGTGAGGTAACTCCTCATACTCTCATCTCGGTCCTGTTTTATGCTGAGTAGATGTGTGGCGGGCTTCTGGTGGCGGCGTCCTCCAATGAAGTGCGACACAAAGGACTTGCTTAGCTCTGCAAAGGTGGAGATGGAGGCTAGGGCTAGACTGGAGAACCATTGCCGTGCGGACCCCTTCAGGGTGGTTGGAAATGCCCTACACATAATCTCGTCGGAGATATTATGCAGTTGCATTAAGGTTTTGTAGGTTTCCAAGTGATCCAGTGGATCCTTTGTCCCATCAAAGGTCTCTATGGTTGACATTTTGAACTTCTTGGGAAGTGGGTAGTTTGCCACAGCGGGCTTGAACGGCGTGTTCGTCCGTTATACCAGGTAGTCTATTGTTTCTGGTACATGTGCCTTCATAGCATTGAAGACATCACCAATCTGGTTCTGCATTTCCTTAATCTTCTCGTCCCAATGGTTGGGAGCTTCCCTGGACTGACCTTGGAAATGACTCTCGTCTTCCAGGCTGTAATTCCCACTCCCCTCCTCCTGGAAATCAGGATCCTCATCACTGGAAGCAGAGGGAGAAGGTGGAAGTCCACCACGATTCGACCCTCCTAGGGCTCCACCCGGGGGAGGAGGTACGTCGAGATGAGCGAGACCTTGAGGGTTGACCTAGAGTCTTCCATGTGGGGCGACGGGGGGAGCTCCAGCAGAGGCGCCCTGGGCGTGGTCGCCATGAGGATGGGCGCCCTGGGCGTGGGCGCCTAAGTGTGTTCCTAGACCCTGGGCGCCCTGGGAATGGGCGCCCAGGTGAGGATGGTGACGGATGGCGCCTCGGCCCCGGGCACGGTGTGGACGGGCGCCCGGGTGAGGTGCCCCTCTGCGTGGAGCAACCGGTTGCTCTGGGCGCGGTACTTCCTGTGGTCCTCCACCAGCAAGTGCTCCTCCCTGCCCTGCCAGCATGAGCTGCAATATTTGCTGGTTCTGAGTCACCAGCTGCTGCATGGTCTCCAGCATCTGTTGAGGAGAGGGAGCGGGAGCACTCGGTGCAGGGTTAGTCGGTGGAGGATTACCCTCGCCCTCCCGCGAAGGATTACCATCTTGTCGCCTTGTTGACCTCGTGGTGATCGGCATAGTTTTGAAAAAGGGGAATCTTGTCGTTTCCCACAGACGGCGCCAAACTGATGATGTCAAAAAGTGGTTTTCGAGCACCACCGGTCAAGTGATAAGCAATAAATGTGAAAATTAATGGAGAGAGGGAATTTATAGTGGTTCGGTCAGTGTGACCTACGTCCACTTCAAATTGGTGATTTTACTTCTCTGAGGTAGAGCTTACAAGTCAAAGGATTACAATGATAGTATAAAAATGGAGAAGAATTGCCTGGCCCCCGTGCTGGTGAGGCTCTGTGATTTATAGTCTTCCCCTAATGGATGAGGACGATTCTCCAGCGACGTACGCTCCATTCTGGTGGAGTCTTCCGAACCGCCTTCAATAGACGAGCAGGTAAGATCCCCTCCGCAGGACTTGGTAAAAGCCGGTTAAGGGAACGACGCACTGACTCCGTCATTTAGTAGATCTGGACCCGACCCTTAATGGGTGGATTTAGACCCGGGCTCATCACGGGCTCGGGTCGCTTTGACCTGACCCGCCATCGTGGACCGAGTCATTTGGGCCTAACCCATCAGACCCTAGGGCCGAAATTGTAGCATTATTTAGTTAATTATTCATTGTTTGCTAACAAGGGTATTCCCATAGTATTTGACCCAACTGGACTACTCTCTTGGTACATGTACAATCCTGTAACAAACGTGCACCTTCACATACTCACCAAGTAAATTTGGATGGTGTCTTAACACACATAGGGAGCAAACCCACATTTTATATCAATAAACCAATGCCCAAGTTGATAAAACTGTATAAGCCCTTTTTTTTTCTTACAAGGGAGAATACTGTGGACTATTCTATTTCTAGACTAACCTAATCTATCAACCAAAGGGGTATCCCTGAGGTCCTCCATGCCTGCTCTACGCCTGTCGCCTGAGTCCTCTTTTTCCTTCATCTTTCGTGCCACCGGCCACCCAAGTATACCTCCACCTCATCCTCCACCTAAGTACACAAAATGCAGTACTTTCACTACTTTGGTACGTATGGTTGAGCGTAGCACCTCTCACCACCAAGACCAAGGCATGCCATGCTTTTCAACATTATCATTATCAATCCATTTCTTCTCTCTCACCTTTCAATTTTCAGAAAATCTTGGAAAATAGAAAACTTGAAAACTTCCTTAACTTAAAAGATGATTAGTGTTTTAGATGTAAACCAAAACTCAAAATACAATTCTCTATTGTAGTTTATTTTATTTATTTTTTTAAGATTCCATGCCAACACATTTGGACACGAGTGTTGGCAACTACCAAAATCAATACAAAATGGACTGTTAGTCATGACTCATGACACATGCCTATTGTTTTGGGATTGTTCACAAGGGTCATCTCATGTCGGTACTATCTGGACTCATGTTTGATTAAAAACCAGTGCTATAATACTCAGCTATCATAATCGTACGTGAAGCAATCGTACCAGTCGGTGTTCTCAGTTCTATTGTCATGATACATGCTTTTTGTTTCTCTTTAACTTGCCATCAGTGATGAGACCTCACGGAGGCACCACCATTCTACAGTAAGGTGCCCATTGTTTTAGAAGATGGTTTTGGGATGTTGACTCTTTTAACGGTTAGGACCAGAACTGTTATGGAATAGCTGTTGTCTCGCTTGTAATTTACATTTCTAAATCTGAATATTTTAGGAATGAAAAATTGTATAAAAATCTCCCTTCTTTAAGGGCACCCGTTTGTGTAATATTTTTCCGCATAAAAGTGGGCGATTTTCCACGGAAAAACTATTTTTCAGGCGTTTAGTACGGAATAATTCCGTGAGAATGTTTTTCTGCCTCGTCAGTATTTTCCTTCATAATGGTGGAAATGAGTTTCTCATGGGGGTATGGGAACTGGATTTTCTCGGAAAACTTCTCTCTATTTTCTTCACTCTTGTCCATTTTAACCCAAAAATCCTATAATTCTTTCATTTTTTATTTCTTTATATAAATTATTATTTAATACTAAATAAATAATTTACATATTATATTATTTTTCTTTAAAAAATTATATCACCAAACAAGAAATTTTAATTTTCTATAAGGAATCTACAGCCGCACTAAACAACATCTGCACCAATTCAATGAAGAAACTCTTTTTGCATCAAACATGAATTTCTAAATTCTATAAAATTCTTTTTCCGAGATTTCATTTTTATAGAATTTGGTCTCATGATACCAGGTGGTCTGGGTTTTGGTACGTAGCCACAAATATTACATTGCTGGGACTAATATGGGACCTTTACTTCTAGTTGAGTCAGAGTTGGATTTCCGATTCTGATTGGTAAATGGATTGAATTTGGTTTAGTTTGTTCATGCTACCTAACCCAATTTGGGTCATTGCATGTTGAAATTTCGAAGTAAATTAAGGTTTATGTTGACCTTTTTTTCTCCTACGACGGTTTGACTTCTTCAACGTGATTAATAAGAGAGTCAAATTTGGGTTGGCCCATAACTCATACCTGAGCCATAAACCCAATCATATGCAAACAGACCCAACTCAATAGCACCACCAGGTTAGAGGTAGCAATTCTCCCGACCCAACGCAAATGAAACTTAACAATTTCAGGTATGGGTTAACATTCCCAACTAGTTTAATAAATCGTGTTCCGGGTAGGGTTAAGGCTTTAGATGCTAATCAACCCACAAACCCAACCCCACATTTCCAACTCGAATGATCCCAATATTCATCTCAGGTTTGCATTGGGCCCATATGCATTACAAACCCGACCTAAGCTGACTCATTCCAACCCCTGCCTCAACTTATCCAAATACAGGTTTTAGACATAATTTCAGGTTGGAATCCCAACCATTACATTTACAATATTGATGGATTTGGATGCGGAGACTCCGACACGGGCGGGAGATCTATGTGCGTTCTGGCGATTGGTAAGTTCCGTGGATCTCTTCGCCTCTTATCTTTCTTATGGGATGGAATGAATGTCAACCATAGGGCTCCCTTATCTTATATAAACAAATCCCAAAGAGTCACACTTACTAAATACTTTTTTGCCAAGAAACCCACATCCACTAATCCTATGGAGAGTTATTAGTGGGACCAAATCAAATTTTACATTAAGTGGGATTGTATTCTCTGTTGACATTTGTTCTACTTGATCCGACGTGCGACCCGTGGCATACGGGGCACACGATTTTCTACCAACATTATATTGGTCACCTCATAAAAGGTATATAATGGGGACATTGGGGAAGTACCAAGTTGTCGAAAAATGGTTAGGTGCCCGTGTTGTCCGTCTTTACCCTGATGTGAAACGAAAGTGTTATAATACTCGACACTAACAACATTCGCGGGGGGCACTTGTAAGTACTCAAGACTCGTGTCTTTCAACTTAAATGATCTTTTTTGCATGAGTAATGCTACATGGACAAACTTTTTGGCCAGAATTTTGGCCAACCCATATGGTTTTCATTGAATATCATAGTGATATTCAATGGAAACCATATGGGTTGGCCAAAATTCTGGCCAAAAAGTTTGTCCAAGTAAACTTTTTGTTTTTGCATCATATAACAACGTCATGACTGTTTTGGCATGTTTGTAAATCCTTGCTCTCAGCCATCCCATGTTCTCTAGGACTAATGTGGCATCTTTCTCACGGAATGTTGCCCATTGGCTCTCCAAAGACCACTGTAGGAACAAACAATAGAAGAGATGAAGAGGATGCATCTTCTGTTGGCAAGAAGCATGCAACTCTTGTATCTTTCTTTCATTCTCTTCTATGCAGGATAGGGGTGTTATACCATTATTAATAGGGCTGCACAACCGGAAATCCGGTCCGGTTTTCGGACCGGATTTCCGGTCCGGCTTAAATGAGAGGACCGGACCGGACTACTTATAAGTGGTCCGGTCCGGTCCGGTCCGGTCCAAAACGGTCCGGTCTGGACCACTTAAGTGGTCCGGACCGGTTTCATTATTTTTTTTTTTTTTAAGTTTTGTATTAAAAACTACTATCAAAGTTGATTATTTGATTAGAAACTACTACCAAATTTTTAGTTTTTAATACATGGGTGATCCTACTACATGGGTGATCCTACTACATGGATAATATCATATCCTTCAATCCAAAGTTTTGTATTAAAAAAATAAAAAATAAAAAATTTATTATTAATCCGGTCCGGTCCGGTCCAGATCGGTTTTTAAAAGGTCCGGATCGGACCGGACCGGATATAACCGGTTTTTCAAAACCGGTCCGGTCCGGTCCGCGGTCCGGTTCTGTGCAGCCCTAATTATTAATATGAACCCTAAGATCGAGAACAACATGATAATCACATATAAGATTCAATCTTAAATAAGTTGAAGAGTACCTCCAGACATCCTGATGCAAAGAGCTTTCCGATCCTGCTGTCTGGCGCTGTTGTTGAGATCCGTCGAAGAAGAGGCTGGGTGAATGGTTTCGGTTTCTCTCTCCTTGCCTATAAACCTTAATGTGTTGAGGCTTTGTGCGTAGCCTTTGTGATGGACGAAAGGCTTTATTTATAGGTGGAGAGAGGACCGAATTCCCTATTAGGTTTACTTTAGATTTAATCTCAACCGTCCATCAAGGTAGAGAATATTAAGGAAACTATCTCATTAGGAAACCGTTTTTGAGTAATTAGTAGCATATCTCCTATGAAAACGGAATTCCTATTATGACCACACTTCTAGAAAGGAAAGGACTTGTGGTCCAAGTAATGGGCCTAAAATAATTTCCTTACAAGGGGTTGCAGATTATAGAAAGATAATCCACAGCATTAAGGTGGAGACTGCTCTTGTGCTGGTTTCACTGCTCTATATTCTCCAACCACTGTATGACCAAGCAGTAGTTGTGGTTTTTGAGTTCACTGCAGGTAAGAAACAAGGAGGGTGAAAGGTTGTAGATGCAGCGGAAGCAGGATCTTTAAGAGTTGACTGCTACAAACGCGATAAGGACTGCGGCTACAAACGCGATAAAGACTGCGTCGGCTTGAATCAGGCATTAGTTGTGGAGATCTGTAACTGTCTACGAGAGATCAGTCACATGTAATTCACTATTCAAGATCGGACATCTTGGATGTAGAAGATGATGAGAGAGAATAGTAGATGTGTTGTTAAAAGTTAATGCTAACTATTATTCTCATGTTTATCTATAACCCTTTGACTAATGGGTGATAAGATGTCCATTCAAATTCAAATTGAGAGATGATAAAGATAATAGGTTGGATCAAACTCTCTCAATTCGAATTTAAATGGAGATATGATAATGATAGAGAGTTTTGAATAAAACTCAAACTATTCTTATTCATATCACCCCACATGTAAACACAAGTGAGCCCTATCACAAATACGAATAGAGGGTGTTGGTTGCTTTGGACCCAGTTGGACACCAATGAGGGGAGGAGCCTCAAGGGCTCCTAAATTGATAAGGTTTTTTTTATATCAAGGGACAATCTCTGGCACACTCATGTTTGGACCTTGGAAATGGATCCCCTGTTTGGCCCAAACAGGGATGCCCTGTTTGGACCATACAGGGGGTGCCACATGGAAGAGGAGTCACATCCCATCTCTTGGAAAAAAAATCCCATCTCCTTAAAAAACTCATCTTTTCATGTGGCACCCCCTGTATGGTCCAAACATGGCTTCCTTGTTTGGACCAAACAAGGGATCCGGATCCTTGGACCTTCTCCTTTTCTATTCCCTCTTTTTTCTCCCAGAGCTGCACATTATAAAAAAAGTACTAGTGTAACGATAAAATTTTGTTCTTTTCACACAATTTGAAAGTACTGGACATATCTAGGCACATGTCATGTGTTCTTAATTTGTGCTTGGATGCTAAAGAGGATATGAGCTGGGAAAGAGCCCTGATGTTCTTAGGGGAAGGTTGCCCACTGTAGATCTTTTTGTGGGGTCTTTTTTGAGAGTCTGTTAGTATCTGCTTTGTTCTTGCTTCTGTTTGTTTTAATAAAATTCTCTTTTACCAAAAAAAAAAGAGAAAAACAAAAAAAAAGGAATACAGGACATATAGTATATAGATGGAGTCTATTGGCTGGTTTATTAGATACTAATAAAAGAAAAGGCCTCAGTGAATGTTGCTAGTCATTCAACCACAGGCAATAATTTCAAACCATTCCTAATTCCCAAATGCTTCATATTTACAGTAATTTTCTTTGAATGCAAAGCTAGTCTTGTTTGATTAGATAGATAATTTATAGATATCTAATCTAATATGTTGCGAGAGCATCATACCTTCATGCCATGTGTCCTACATTAATTTACTGCATTTGCTCCTAAAAAGGATATATAATAGAACAATTTGCTTTGACCTACCTTCATTCAGATCAAAGTCAGGGTTATAACAAATAAAGATCATTATTCAAGTCAATCTAATTGAGATTAACGCCCTGAATTTAATAGAATCAAGTTGAATCTAAGAAAATTTTATTTCTTTGCCAATAAAATACTTTGGATTTCATCAGCCATTCAAAATTGGCCCTTTATTACGAGTCGAGGTAGTTGATTGAGATTTCAACATTCAAACAAAGGATGTTATTTATGTGTGTGTGTGTGTGAGAGAGAGAGAGAGAGAGAGAGAGAGAGAGAGGTGGTTTTACTATGTTGTCCAGACAATTACCTCAAATCCTTGCTATTGAGTGGGAGTTAGGGCCTTTTCCATAGATTAGAGGACCAGAGGATGACAAATGAATTACTAGATGTCAGTCCACCCAGATATAGATATTCAGAAGACAACCTTTGATCATCCCCTAAATCATCAACTGTTGTGATTTCTGCCAGTTTAGATTAGGCCCCAATTGATGAACAGTCTATTTCTTGCACATAAAAGAACAATGTTAGATTGTTCAATAACAAACTTCTAATGGTGATGATATTCTCTAATAATTTTTTACTCAGGTGCTACAATAAGCGAGGGTATAAATTAATCGTGCGGTTGGAACAATGGTAGGTGGTGGATTGGGGTGTGCAATAGCTCTGGTAGCTAAGAATCATGGTGAAATTGGCAGGCTCTCACCATCTGTTCAACTGTTCTTCTCTTCAGTAAGCACCATCTCTTTGCAATTTAATTTCTTCAACTGGTAATTTTATGCTTGGCCCAGTGGGGGGTTTTCATTGCTAATTATTCAGACTGAATTCCAGCCCACATGCCTGAAATCCAGACCCAAGCCCAGTCTATCAAAATAAGCACAGGGCATACTTAGTTACAAAGTTTAGTCCAAATGGGCCACTTAAAAACTAAGTCACTTATAGAAAGTGTCTCTGTTTTGTATGGGATGTGATAAAAATGAATATGTTTCAGGTTCAACATAAGATTTATCAAGTATAATACACTTGAAAATAGATTATAAAGATTCCTTTGTTTTACACCTGATCAATCAGATGATGCGCTCATCTTTGATCCGATTGAAATTCAGCAAGGTCATCAAAGAGGGTGACGCTAATTTTGAGCAATTTATAGTTTGATAAACCATAGATATAACTATAAATGTTTAGGCATTATAATCTAAACACCAATTTTATTTTATTTTTCCTTCTGAATCTTAGGTGCAATTGCATTATTTTACTGTTTAGTACCAAGCATTAAGAGAAAATTCGACTATGGGTTCATGATCTTCATCCTCACATTCAATCTAGTCGCTGTTTCTGGATTCCGCGGTGAGGAGATAATCAAGTTGGCAATTAATCGCCTATTGACAATCGGTGTGGGTATCATCATCTGTGAGTTTACAAGCTTATTCATGATCTCACCGATCTGGGCTGGTGATGAGCTTCATCGTTGTTTAGTCCCCAAATTCGATAATCTTGCACTCTCAATCGAAGGTTTGTTCTTTTAAATCAGGTCGAGTGTTGGGTCAGTTATACCTGCGGTCTTCCTTTTTTCCATAAAAGATGTTTTGCTTCTTTGATACTATAACTAGAACAGTACTTTCTTAACTAAAACTAGAACAATACTTGTAACATGTCAATAGTTTCGAATTCAGCGGAACATTTTATGCCATCATTAATTACTTGGGCCATAGGAAGAGAAATGTCATAGCCCGCTCTTTCTTATGATGGAATTAAATTCCTAGGAATTCTGAGAAATATATTCCTAAAGTGGCTAAAATTGAAAAACAAAGGTGAAGATATATGTTTCTTCCAAAAAAGAAAAGAAAAAGGGTGAAGATTCATAAATAATCATTACGGAAAATCATGAATTTTTTTATGAGACTTGAAAATGTTAGCCCCTTTTTTGTTCACTTCATTGTATCTTCTTTTTATTTTATTTATTATCACCTGAGGAGATCTTCATCACATCTGCTAGCTTTCACTTTGATATGCCTTTCTTTCTATTGGAAACAAACATTGAAATCTCACTCACAGTTGGTCATTTTTCATTTGGGTGTGTAGATTGTTTCGAAGAATATTTCAAACCGATGGATAGAAAAGCAGAAACTCAAGTTAGCAGAATAGCTATGAATGGATGTAAACTTGTATTAAGCTCGAAATCGTCAGATGAGACATTGGTATGTAAATCTTGTAATCTATTCATTAAACTTCTAAACTTCATGAAAGTAAAACTGCATTCTTTTTCTCATGTTCTAGGCCAATATTTTTGCAAGCTGGGAGCCATGGCATGGCAAGTTCAGGTTCTGCTATCCTTGGAACAAGTACCTGCTTATTGGAGAGCTGCTTAGAGAGTTGGCCGCATGCATCATTGCATTAGAAGGAAGCCTTCGGTCTGATAGGCAGGCATGAAAGTGCAGATTTTGATCTTTTTACTTCTTATATTAACTTGTAACCATAAAAGAGACACATGAACACAAACAGAGTGAAGCAGTCACCTAGAGCAGACCGCTCTATAGGATCCAGCCACTTTGTTCTACCTTTGATTAATCTACCCCACTCTAGCTACCTCCCTCTGAATTAACACCAAATTCAATTGAACAAACGGCCCCACAATAAGTTGTGCAAGTGGCAGGTTTAGGAGAACATTTTTTTTTTGGGGCCTATGTATGTATGCCTTCCCTTGTAGAATTCATGGAATAATTCCTTGTCTATTTTTTTTTTTTGGGTAAAAGGGTAGTCCTTACTTAGAAACAAGGAAGCTTCTCTGGAGTATACATGATGGATGCCTTACATGGAGGAGAAAAGGGAAAATGGTAATAGCAAGGGTAGATGTGGATAAGGGGTAAACTAGAAATGGACCCAAGCAACCAATCTTAACGTTCAATTTTGGGACCCTAGAGAATAAAAATATTCCAACTCTTACTCTTAGATAAATCAATGTCTTTATTTTCTAAATACAACAATTTATATTGAATCATGAGTGAAAAATGAAAAATTGTGGTGAAAGCCAATTCATGGAGGGTTAAATATACATGAGAATTTGGATTCATCAAAAATCATAAGTGGAATTTCATTGAAGCTCAATTTAGATGATGATGATAGGGAATTGATGGGGAATTGATTCTCTCAAATATATGAATTTATTCTTTATATGTCGATCCATCGATAGTTTAGCGGCGAGACATCTCCCTTTCCGCACGACATGCTTGTTTCATAATTTCACTGGTAAAATGAAGTGAGGTGAATGGCCAAATTGAGAGACAGAAAACAAGAATGGTCAAATTAAAAAGTGATGGCTTTTTTTCATTTAGTAAAATGAGAACGTAGTTTTTTATTCTTTTTTTTTAAAGATAGTTTTTTGGTCATTTAGTGGCATGGAAAATTTACTCTTTGACTCTTTTTTTTCATACAAAGTAGAGGTGTTTTTTAAAATGTGGTTTTTTTTATTTAACCCATTTTCTTTTATTGTCTCTTTTAATGACCGTTGACCTCACTTCACTAGTAAAGTGAATTTATCAAACAGGGGGATCAATTCCCCATTGTTGCCCCATTGGTTAGAGATTTGTGTAGTATGTGTGAGTGTATGCATGAGAATTTACTAAAAAGAAAAAATATTCTTTATAGCAGTTATATTTTTGTTCTTTATTATAGTTTTCCTATTTTCTATAATTTAAATTTTGGAAGTTAACTGCTTATTACATTAATTTACTTTTCATGTGGTGCAGTCACCAGCATCTTCAAGATTAAACATAAAAGAACCTTGTGAAGCAGTTGGCAAATTGCTGTGCTTCACTCTCAGAGAACTTGGGGATACCATCTTCAAGATGAAGCAATTGCAGCTGCATGAGTCAATTACAGGAGAACTACACTTGACAAGGCTAGAATTACAATTTGCTCTCTCTACTTGCAAGGTTGAGACATCTGCAAATGAAAATGACATTGGAGGCAGACTTCCCCTTGCAAGCATTCTACTTATGTTGAAGGAGATTGTAGACAAGGTGGAAATATTGGCCAAAGAGGTAGAACAACTTGGAGGTCTAGTAGGTTTCCTTGCCCGGTAGTGGTACAATAACTATGGTGCTTCAATCATATTGTTAGGATTGGAGACACACACACGATCTATGAGACATGGATTTATATGGATCAGCAAGATTGCCTACGTCCACGGAAGATTCACGCCGTTCACTATTATTGGAGATTCCCACAAGAGTACAAGCACTCACTGTTTCTCTTGTTCTATCTCAATTTCACCCTCTTAGGTTACAATGCTCTCACCACCCAGTATAAATATATGAAACTCTAAACTTCTAGACACCCACAACCGTCAGATCTAGTCTTGTAACAGATGGTCCAGATTAAACCGACATATTATAGATAAACCCCCTATAATTAAATAAAGTCTTGATCAAGCTTCACCAACCTATCACATATAGCATGTCAAGGTTACCCCCACTTGGGGGTTATGGTATATTTGAATATGTTGAGAATCTATGCAAGTAAATGACATGATAATTGATAAACACTTCAGTGTCGTTATGATGTATATTTGACATGATGAAACAAATTATTGACATGTCTAATTTGGGTAGTCTCAAACGACCACATTTGGATGATACTCATTCACACTGTTAACGTTATAATATTCTGGATTTTCCTTGTATAGGCCTGTTAGTTTTCAAATTATTAACAGGATTTGAATCCATAGATTTAAAGCAATACCTTCCTGTCAAGGGGGTTTGAAACCACGTGCAGAACCACAATATTTTCCCTTGGCGGCCACTCCGGCCAGTATTAAAATAAAACTTTTGGGGGGCCATATAAGGGGGAAAAAACCAAAATTCTATGTATTATAGGGAGGTGTTTTCAAATTTTTTGGGGGCCACCCCCACCCCTCTCGCCTTCAAGGTGAGGATTCATAAGATGCTACATTACTACTCTTGTTACGAAATGATTTTCACCAATCATCCTAGTGAATTAAATTCTAGGAAAGTAGTTGTCGCATCTGTAGCTCCACCTTACCTTTTACCCCTCACTTGATCTTTAACACTCTTTGGGCCACATCTATTTGCATGGAATTGACATCTTGGGAATTCATCGTAAAATATGTTCCAACTGAGAAAAAAGGAGAAAGGATAGTATAAAGTGGAGATGTAGATGTGACCCTAATTTCCAAAGAATTTGATTATTAGGGTGATTGATGGGTAATCATTTTTCACTACTGGGGAGATTATTTGATTGTCATGTGTGGATTCTCACTTTCGTTTCTTCAATTGAAGCCATTTGGAAATATATATATATATATATATTTTAATTTCTAGAAAGAGGATTTGACCAGTAGCTTACCCCTAGATGTGGTTTTTCCTCTCCCTTCCCTAATTTTAAATATTTTCTCATAGCTATAATTACACCATTTTCTAACTAAAATGCTCATACTGTTGGAAAAAAACGCATTTTGGGGAATGGGCCTGGAATTCTGGTCAATGAATACATCTTAATTAGGAAATTTTCATATACAACTTAGCATACATGAGTCCCACAAACATGTGAGAATATATACGCAGAATGGTATACACAAATAGATGAATATGTTAGTAAAACATCAGAAATTGTTAGATTCAACTCATTGCAAAATATTTTGTTTTATGTCTCAAAACATAGTGAGTATTTTCAGATTTGTTGGACAGCACAATACTTGTTTTCCTACTTTAGTATTCTCAATTCAAAAATGCTTTTCACTTCATTCCACATAGCTTACATTCTCGAAATACATTACTTCAGTTCTAGAGAGTTTGGAAGCAAAATGAAAATTTTAATTTATAGAACCCACCTCTTAAACTTGGAGGCCAAAACTTGAAATTTTGATGCAACAGAATTTGAGTCAGGCAACTCATTTCATAGGCTCACTACTCCTTTGATATAATCCCAATCAAATGGTTCCAAATTTTTTAGAAGTAAAAAGTTACATACTTTTAAAGTGTCAAAACTCATATCATAATTATTTTTCTAACCTTGTTTTCCAAAGGCTTACACTTCGCATAAAAACATTGATAGTGCGAAGCTTCTCTCCATACCAGATTCTTTATAATTTTCTCACTTGGAAATGAGATTGGGCAAGTGAATACTTATTGGAAAGATAATAAGATTATGGACCTTTTTTGTCACAGTTTTTACCAAAAAAGAATTTTTAGTCATTCTGGTGCAAACTCAGCCAATTCCTTTAAGTTTATCCATTATTAGTTGTCTCTATGTTTGGTTTCTCTCTACGAAAAAAAGAAGGCGGATGGGGTCGTGGGAGAAAATGACAAGTGCCTTCTAGGACTTTTCGCTTCGTCTTAAGGGGTTTTCCTTCTAAAAACAATTTAGGTAGTTTTGTCATTTCCCCTAACATAGAGAAGGCCGTATAGAGAAAATTAGAGTTTTTGAGAAGGCAAAGAAAAAAGCTCATATCTAAAGATAAGCTATTGGTCAAAACCTCTTCTAAAAATTCAATACCATGTAAACAATATACGTAATAGGTAAACAAACCCTCAAGAAGACTTGGACTTCAAGTCAATTCAGCTCTCCACTAAAAACAAAATTTAAACCACTAAGAGCGCATGACAAATAAGGAATTATCTAATAGAGATTTTGATTGGCCTTAATCGATTATGTAACCTTAACTTTCTTATAAATAACATCAACCACTACCTTCTAGCACTCTCAATTAAGCCAATAAGTTGTCATCTCCATGCCTTGATATGGTCATGCATTAACTCTCCTCTAACTCATTTTCTTTTGACTTTTTAACTCCAAAAATCAGCCATGTCAACTTTTCAGATTTAGGTGATTGCAAAACTACCAATCAAAATAATAGGTTACATTATGGAGCGACTAAATACCAATTTCACAAAGATGAACCCGGAAGTAGAACCTACAGAGGCAACATTTCTTAAAGTTGATTGGATCATCCATTGACGTAGGATCATCTAATAAAATATCTATTTGGATCAGTTTTAAGTTAAGCATACATAAAAGAAATAGACTTTCCAAAAAGGCGTCTAAATAATGAAAATGGTATGGGATCGTGCACATGAATCAAAACTATAGCTTAAAGATGCATTTAGCCAAGAGTCATCAACTTTCCACAACATGATCTTTATTTTGCAACAACAATGATACATGGAAAGAGGATGTGGTGAAAAAAAAAAACAGCAAGAACAGATCTTCAGCTCTTAAGGGTTGCTTCTTTAGAGGATGTGCTTTTGGACTTGTGGCTCATGTGGATTTTGGAATACACATTCCTAGTCCGAAATGCAAGTACAACATCCAACACAAATCCGATGATGGATACCGACCCCATGATCACAAACACAAGCCGGTAACAGTGGGCCCCAACGCAGGTGTTGCCCCCTCTGGCGGTGTGAGTGGCCTGAGAATCGTAGAGGAAGCCGGCAAGCAAGCCGGAGAATAGGAAGGAGCCGAGTGGGAGATTCAAGATGAGAATGTTGTAGATGAGACCGAAGTACTTGAGTCCAAACAGCTCGGATGCTGTGGGCACGGTGACCGCCAGGCGAACGCCATAGCAGAAGCCAACCACAATGGAGCCTATGTATAAAGATCCAGGAAATGCTATGGCCATGATGGCGTAGCCACCAGCCATTAGAATCGCAGAAGCTGCATTCCATAATGGCCTTGGTGTTGCATACTTCCCGAAGAAAGATAATAATCATCATATCATCCCAACATCAATTAATAGGACTAGGAAGTGTTATAAATCTAGAAGTTTGAGACACATGGTTTAACCATCAGGAATGAATTTAATTAGTAATAAGTTAATTACACTTGTTTTATACAGAGTCAAGTGAATATACCCTTGAATCCTTTTTTTTTTTCTTTTTTTATAGAAAATGTGTTTGTCTTCTAAAATTAGTTCAAATTGACATCCAAACCTAATATATTTTCTCACTACTTTTGCGGGGGTGGGTGGGGGACTTTTTTCAAGGAAAATCGGTCCATAACTTCATTTTTCATGGAGAAGAGGAAATTTGTTTCAAAAACCTCCAATTCAGGAAGCATTTTTTTACGAAATTATGAAAAATTTAGTTTATTTTCTTATTTTTCTTTCTAAAAAAAAAAAACCGCATCACGAAGGGTTTAAAAAAAATCTTGTGAAAACGTAGCCAAATTTTCCACATCTTTTTCATGGAAACGAGGCTGCTGATATTTTCCACAATTATGTCATCAATGTATTTCTTGGACTGGAATTGGGTGGTTTTGGGTGACTTACTTGAGGCAGTACTCCGAAATGGTACCAGACCCGATACGCCCGAAAAACCCGCAAATGCTCATGAGCGCCACGAAGATGGAAACATTCGAGTGGCCAAGCGCAATACCCATCTGACCCATGTTATTCATAACGGCCATACCGGTTCCGACTCCACAGAGGAACGACACAAACAGTATCCAGAAATCCAAGCTCCGAAACGCTTGCAATATCGTGTGATCTTCTCCCATCACTGGCCGCTTCTTAATCTCCCCTTCTTCCTTCTTCACAACCTCTTCTTTCTCCTCTTCCTGTTGCGAAGCCTTTTCTTCTTCTTCAACAGAAGTTGGCTTTGTAACGGGAGCTTCTTGAATCGGAACCGGATTTCCCATCTGCTGTTGCTCAAGATCCGTTACGTTACGTAGTCTAAGGGACTTCCATCCGACGTATATTGGTACGGCCAAGGGGAGCACCATGAGGAGGAGGAGGATGGCGGAGAAGGCCCGGGAGAAGACCTGGCCGTGGTGGCCGGAGACATTGTAAGCGAGGAGATAGAGGGCGATGACGACGGAGATGGAATTGATGGCGGAGAAGTACCAGGCCTCGCCCTTGTCTTCCGCGACGGAGGGGTCGACCTCACGGAGGAAGAGGATGGAGAAGACGCAGACGGCGGCGGGGACGATGGCGAGCATGAGGAGGAAGGAGGAGGGGCTGTTGGAGAAGAGGGCGGAGCAGAGGTCGGTGAAGATGGCGGTGGAGAGGCCGACATAGCCCTTGAGGATGCCGGAGACGGGGCCTCTGTTCTTGCGGAAGTTTCTGATGCAGGTCACAAGTACTGCTGTGTTCATCCATGTAGTGCTATTGCCTCCCAAGCCCAGGAAGATGCACATCTGCAATATCATCAGTGACGAGCATCTTTAACTGTTTGTCTGTAACTTATTGGTTTGGCCTTCACTCTTTGACAGCATCACCATGTTTATAAATGTGATAAAGTAAGGTAAAGTAGATCTCATGTCGTGGTACAGATAAGATAAAGTATTCACATATTTACTATAAAGAGTGTTATCAAATAGTTGCTTTATGTATTAGGTTCACTTTGTCACACTTTATGAGATAAAAGATAAAGTGGTTTCTGGTAGAAGTCTCGGGGGCAGGGGCAGATAAAGTGGTTTGTGGTTTGTGGTAGAAGTTCTTCCTTGGGGGGCCACGTAAAAAAATTTTTGGGGGTCACCCATATATGAGAAGTACATGTAGTTTTCAAAATATACAGTAGCTTTTTTGAAATTTTTGAGAGGTCCATATGTAACAAATTATAAAATCTTTTAAAGAACAATTGGGTTTTTAGGAAATTTGGACAAGGGTCATATGTAAGAACTCATAAAGTTTTGTAAAGAATAAGGGGCCGGGTTTTCAAAAATTCTGGAGGGGCCATATATAAAAATTCATAAAGAGGGGTCTTTAGAAATTATGAGGGGGCCATGGTTCCGCCCGTGCTTGGGGAAAAAACTAGTGTGTTAGACTTTACTTTCTCATTCTACCTTGTCATCCAAACATGGGGAAAAAGAATATTTGACTATTGGGGTTGTTTTACCTATATTGTGTGCTAAAAATACATGGCATGTATGTGTGGTGAGTGGATTTTAGGATTATCATCATCATTAGAACCTTGTCCCAACAATATTAGGGTCGGCTACATGAATTTATTTCTCCATTCTAATCTATTTTAAGCTAAATCCTTATTTGGATTTTCGGATAAATAGGAAAATTATTATAGCCATTGTTCTATATGCGACAAATTTTTCTTTAAAAAAAATAAATAAATTTTCCTCAATAGAATGGATTTTGATTTCTCATAAGAGGAGGAAAAATGTTAAATTCCTCACTCTTATGGAAATGTAAACCCACATAGCACAAAATCCTCTCATTGTACAAGTCAACCAAGAAGTTAAAACTAATATAGTTGGTTTGGGTCGACCCGACCTGAATCTAAGTTTTTAATCCTCATACCGTATACATCATCAAAGATAGCAAGTACTTAGAATAAAAGTTTTTGATGTAACAGACAACTTGATGTAAGAACTTAGAAACTAGCCAGTATTTTAATGGGTTGAAAAACATGTTTTAGAACCACTAAAATGAATTCAACACTCCCAAAAAGTGGACACATGATAGATAATCAATTTTCCCCACTGAAATATAAAAGGGAACAACACACAATCATTGCATTTAGGACTAACAATGTTGGATGTCATTAACTGGAGGAATTATCAAGATAGTTTTGGAATCTAGGATGGATTTGGACAAGTATATGTGAAAAAACAATAAAAATTAGAGAATCACGAGACAACCCGATGGTAATGACATCTCATTCTCACGTGAGTGTCAAGAATCAATCGATCCACCTATGGTGCTAGTGGAGCATAGACGAGGAAAGTACTATGGGGGAAGCCGATACATTTTGGGAGTATGCTGGTAGAATGAAAACACCATATTTTTTTAGTTTTGAATTTCTTTTTTTTTTTTGGTACCCAACTATTGGGGGGACCTGCCCTCGGGTAAGAGTAGGTGACATATATCCAAAATTCGAACTCTGAGTAATAAAGTGAGAACCGACGCCTCTTACCACTGGGGTAATGAGAGGCCATTCTCGGATTAGAATTTCTGTTGTTGTTTGGTTATATAAAACATTTTTGACAGATAAATGTTTCAACCTCATGTAAAACTGCATAAAATATTTCTTTACCGTCTTCCTTTTCCACAAAGATGCTCCATACAAATATTTCATGTAAAGACAGGAACCACAGAGGAACCACAAAGAATTAGTCTCTCTCAAAATCATTTTCATTTTCCACAAAAGATGCTCCATGCAAATGTATGAGAATAAGATGCTAACAGTATCTATTTTCCCCTGAAAGCAACAACCCAAGATTATAAATAAAAAACAAATTTACCCAAAGAAAGGGAACATGAAGAACCAATGATCAACTTTGAGATACTTCAATAAAATGGCTAAATTGCTTTAGTTAGTGTATGTACCTGCCAGTAGGCCAGGGGGCGAATCTTCTGGCTAACAACCAGCCACTGGACACCATAGCCAATGAGACCTGCAACTGAGCCAATAAGGAGGATAACAGGAGTCGAGAGGCGGTCGGAGGCAAAGCCGGCGAGAATGCCGAATGCCTTTCCGATGTCTTTCGCGACTGAGAGGTTGTTGAGCTGGAGCTGGTTGAGGGCCATGAGAGTCTTTAAGGCATTGGAGTAGTTTGCAAAGGTGTAGTTGTTGCCTGAGATGGCTTGAACCCAAACGGCTGTTACCAAACCCAGCCATTTTCCTGCAGAAGAATTGAGTGAGAAGAGACCAGCAACCATTTTTCCTCTTAAGTTCAAAAGAGGGAATGAGGAGAGCTTGAGAAATGGAAAGAGAAGGTCACCTATTTATAGCTTCTTTTTGCCCCTTCATTATACTTTGGTGTGCCTTCCTTGCCACAATGAGAATAAATAATCAAATCTTAAGCTTTATGATGAGAGGGGATTTAAAAATAATCCATTTGTAGAAAAATATAGCTTCCACCCTAAAAAGGAAACAATTGAATATGCACTATGATCGTGATTGCATAAGAAGCATAAGAAGAAAAGAAAACAACAAGTCTTTGAATTTAAATGTGTGTAGTGCAAAAACATTAAATGTGTGGATTGCAATAAAATTAAATGTATGGCATTGACAAGAAATTAAATATGTGGATTTTTCAATAAATGTAAATGTATGGGAATTGCAATAAAAATAAATGTGTGATAAGTGTGCTCTTCTTTTTTTATTCTCAAATCGGGTTCATAAGTACTTATTTCATGTCCTTAGGATTTTGGGTTGTCAATCCAAGAACAATAACAAAGAAAACACAATTCAAGCATTAATCACCTAAGAAAAAGAATAAAAGAAAAATCACACTTTTACTAATATGTAATGTTTTTACATAAAAGATGGAGAAATAAAATTATAAAAAAAACAACTACATACTAGGATGAAAGGAACATCTCTAGTTGAAGCTTCAAGTTGGGATAAGCCTTCTTGAAGAGAGATGAGCTTTGGTTGAGAAAGAAGATGGGTAGAATGATGGAGGAATTACACTAGTGAGGGGGTCTTTTCTTTCATGAAAGGAGAGGGATGCCTATGCCTTCAATTTATAGATTTTTGCCTTCTTTTCTTTCATTCTTTGCTCCAAGTTTGTAGTATGCAATCTTCTTTGTATGGCAAGTCCCTTCCTTGGCCAACAAGTCTTCAAAGAAATAGCAAGGTGAGTGAGAGATTTTTGGTGCTTTCCATGTGCAAAAATTGCAATCCCGAGTAGAAATTATAGCACCAACTTCCAGAGGCCATATCTTCCTTGTTTTAGCTCCGATTGACACAATCTTGGGTTCTAAAGATATCTACTCGAAAAGAACTTTCCAACGGTGTATGGATTGCACTAATCCGATGGCTGTATTAAGAGTTATGGCCAATTTAATACTGCTGCCTCTGAAAAATCCGAAAATAATTGTGCACATATGGAATGATAGTTGTGCAATGGCATGTGTGGGACCCATGTGGACATCCAAAGGCATCTTGGGATATTTCTTTCCTTGTTTCTTGACTCTCCTTCTCTCTTTGGCTTGCTTCCAAGGTTCTTTAATTGATTAGTCAACGCTTTTAGTACACTTTCCTTTCTTGATTTTTTAGTTTTCAAACTTTTTAAGAATTAGATCTTACTAAATCTGAAGTTTCCTTTCTTGATCTTGAAATTGCAAATCTAGCTTTCCATTGTTGACTTTTCAAACTCTCCAAAAATACCAAAATACACTACAAGAAATTTGGGGTTTAAGGACAATACAAATTTGTCCCAAAATGTACATATTTCGTCACCAAAACTAATTGAGACGAAAATTTTTCGTCATCCGTTTCGTTGCCAAAGCCTTGTCGCTAAAAGGTATTGGTGACGGAAAAAAAATTCGTCATTGAAAAAGATAAATTTGTGACGATTTTTTTTTGTCTCCAATACACTCTGTTGAAACAAGTAATTTTTTTTCGTCTCTAATACACTATGTTGGAAACATACTTGTAAGTAATTAGTGACAAAATATTTTGTCATTAAAGGAAGAAATTAGAGACAAAAATATTTTGTCATAAATATAAGAAATAGAGACGTAAAAATTTTGTCCCATTTACCCCGCCCAACTCAAGGACTTCCTAGGAGGTCACCCATCCTATCACTGCTCCCGCCCGAGCACGCTTTACTTCGGAGTTCTTTCAATTTTTAGAGCCGCACGATTTTAGAAGACTTCATGCTAAGTTAATACGGGGTTTGACTTATAAGTCATGGTCAAGACTTGGATATTTTCGATGCAGGCCAACGGAGACTCATCGTTTGAAGCCGGTGGTTGACACGCTACGCCCCGTAATTAAGAGTACCACCCGGACTAAGATCTCACATTCTCCCCCACTAGAAATAGAGTCGTCATCGACTCTAATACCAACTGTCACAACCCCGCCCAACTTAGCATGAAATTGTCCTCTTTGGCCCACGTGTACGTGCAAGGACTTCCTAGGAGGTCACACATCCTAGTACTGCTCCCGCCCGAGCACGCTTAACTTCGGAGCTCTTATGATTTCCGGGGCCACACGGTTTTAAAAAGCCTCATGCTAAGTTAATACAGGGTTTAACTTATAAGCCCATGGTCATGACTTGGATATTTCCAATGCGGGCTATCGTAGACTCGCCGTTTGAAGCCCGTGATTGACACGCTACACCCAGTTGTTAAGGGTACCGCCCGAACCAAGATCTCACATTATCCCCCACTAGAAATAGAGTCGTCCTCGGCTCTGATACCAACTGTCACAGCCCCGCCCAACTCAGCATGAAATTGTCCGCTTTGGCCCACGTGCACGCGCGAGGAATTCCTAGGAGGTCACTCATCCTAATACTGCTCCTGCCCGAGCACGCTTAACTTCGGAGTTCTTACGATTTTCGGGGACGCATGGTTTTAAAAAGCCTTATGCTAAGTGAATACGGGGTTTGACTTATAAGCCCAATGTCAGGACTTGGATATTTCTGATGCGGGCTAACGGAGACTCACCGTTTGAAGCCCGTGGTTGAGATGTTACTCCCCGTGGTTAAAGGTACCGCCCGGACCAAGTTCTCACAGCAGTAGAGACTGAGAGAGGTAGGTGTACCTGGCGGTGGCGGACTCCTGGATGGAGGATGATGGGCACAGATGATGGTGATTGGTGATGGTGGCTACGTTTGAGAATTCTAGGCGAGAGAGACTGAGAGAAATAGAGATGAGAGGGATCACTGATCAGGGATGGGTCTGCACTGCGTGTGTTGATGGAGGGTGATGATGATTGATGGGGGCCAATAATGGGCCATGGGGCTGCTGCTTGAGACGATGGGTGGGAGATGTTGGAAAAGGGTTTTGGAAAATGAGGAAAAGGGTTCTTCTCTCCTCTTCTGGAAAAGGGTTTTGGAAAAGGGGAAAAATGGTTTTGGAAAAGAGAGACCGGGATAGATAGAGGGACAAAGGGGGAAATGAGTTTTGGAAAAGGGGCGTTGAATTGGGGGGGGGGGGGGGGGGGATTGCCGTTAGGGCCTTGGAGGGCCCATTTTAGTCATTTTAAAGGCTTTTCCAAAACAATACTTATAAGAGAGGAATAGGCTCAAGTACGAACGAAATTGGTGCCACTGCAAATGAAATTGGCGCCTTATTTTGGTGACCAAATATTTTCGTTTTTCATAACTTATCCTTAATAGTGATGAATTATGTTCGTCACAAAAACAAATTATATTTTGAAAAAAAATTTTTTGTCTCCAATGAGCTAAAATAATTCGCGTCAAAGCAAATGAAATTGGCGTCTTATTTTGGTGACGAAATATGTTCGTTGTCTATAACTTATCCTTATTGGTGACGAATTACGTTCGTCACAAAAACAAATTATATTTTGTGACAAAAATTTTCGTCTCCAATGAGCTAAAATAATTCGCGCCCGCAAATGAAATTGGCACCTTATTCTAGTGACGAAATATTTTCGTCTTCCATAACTTATCCTTATTAGTGAATTAAGTTCGTCACAAAAACAAATTATATTTTGTGACAAAAATGTTCGTCTCCAATGAGCTAAAATAATCCGCGCCAAAGCAAATGAAATTGGCGCCTTATTTTGGTGACGAAACATGTTCGTCTTCCATAACTTATCCTTATTGGTGACGAATTACGTTCGTCGCAAAAAATATATATATATATATTTTGTGACAACAATTTTCGTCTCTAATGAGCTAAAATAATTGGGGCCAACACAAAACAAGTTGGCGCCATATTTTTGTAGACGAAATTTTGTTTTCGTCTCCTATACTTTTGAAAAAAATGAAAACAGATGACAAAATTTATATTTCGTCCCCTTTGGGTGTTCTTTTAAGACAAAAAAATAATAATTCGTCATCAGATTTCTTTTCAATAGCCTAAAGTTCTTTTAGTGATATGTGGGTCCACCTTGAAAGATGTCCTACCCTTGATTTCTCTCAAATTTCACCAATGTGGGTCCCATTCTTGATTTCTCCAACACAAATTAAAACAAATGGATTCAAGAATAATTTTATGTAAGGAATTTAAATGGACAATGCATGAGACCCTACTTGATGCACCGAAAGTAATTGACTTTCCAAAAATAAATCTCCAAAAATGGCAGGTTTCATGAATTTATGCAAAAAGTGTGATTTTTGAGCAAATTATGCATGAATGCACTACAATGGACCCTAAATGCATAAAAACATGATTTGTCACTAATTAAAGCTCTTTAATATTAATAAGCTCTTAAAATGGTCCAAAACGTGTATGAAAATGTGCGCTTTTTAGGACTCATCACACTACCTTAAAACTAACCCAAGCCCCAAATTTTTTTCTTCTCATGGGTGAGTAATGGATCCCAGTTAATCTCTCTTTAAATAGAAGGAAAAAAATAACTTGAAAATGTTTACAATATGGATCAGACTTGACATAATAGGATGTTTTATACTCCAACTTGCAGTTATGAGAGGGAATTTTTATCTTATGTTGTAGTTTGTCTTATATTAAGATTAGATTAGCTTAGATTTTTAATCTGATCGTAGGTTATTTAATTTGATTAAGACTAGAGTTGAATTATGATATGGTATAATTTGAGTAGAGACTGCCTTCATTGAGAATAATCAATAGTTATCTATAAGAATACAATACTCAAAATAGGAAACCTATTCGGACCCAAACTAAAAATCTAATAACATCCTTGGTGATGGTTTGCGCATTGTGGTAGATTGACATTTGTTAAGATAACAAAAACAAATAGGAAGTAACATGCTGCATGATAACATATCCAACAAGATAAACACAAACATAGTGGGTTATCTCAACATTCAGCATATGCATTTGAGAGAGCTCAGTTCCTGCATCACGTTGTTGTTGCATTCTTTCAGCAAGTACGTTTAGTGGGCACAATAATTACTCACCCAAGAAGACAGAGAGCAAAGGACAAACAGGTGCATTATTGATTAAGATCCTGTTACAAAGGCACGGGTTTGAATTGTCTTCCTATGCTATTCATTTTTCTACTCACAGGGCCTTTTCGTTTAGCAAATTACACTGAATATATATTCATTGCATGGAGAATTTATAAATTTTCCGAATGTTGTCCCACACACGAAATTATAAAATCTTCTTAGCCGAAGAAGCATTTGTAATTATTGTAGTTAGAGTTTAGAGAACTCAAAAGGATATTTGAGACTTTGATAGTAATTCAAAATTCTAACATATAAATCTAGCCTTTCTAGATGCCAAAGGAACAATCATATTTTTAATGTCAAAAATTTTCAACATAACAAATTCTGATAGGGAATGTTGCAAAAGAAACAGACTTTTAGAGCATATTTTTAAACCCTATCTATTCCAATGGAGTTCGGTTAATTAAGTCTAAGGTATAGGTTGTATGAAAGATATATGAGAATTCTTGTTTGTTTGAGGGCTACTTGAATTCCTTAACCATTTCGCAATTATACTATATTAAACTGAAGGGGTTTTGAGGTAATTTTGACCATGACTTGAAATTTTGGCTTGGAGTTATAACTCCTAATTTCTAATATGTAACCACTCTCCATTTCCAACATGTAATACTCATTTCCACCACTTCATGTAACCACTTCTTTCTTTCCATTTTTCACTTTTTTGCAAGAACTTCATTTCTATCCCTATCATAATTATTAAATCATTGTCATGAATAATTGAGAACTAATTTTGTATAATCTGAGTTATTCTTAATAAATCGGTATATATAATTTTCAACTATCGGCCGTATAGAGAAAATTAGAGTTTTTGAGAAGGCAAAGAAAAAAGCTCATATCTAAAGATAAGCTATTGGTCAAAATTAACCTCTTCTAAAAATTCAATACCATGTAAACAATATAAGGAATAGGTAAAAAAACCCTCAAGAAGACTAGGACTTCAAGTCAATTCAGCTCCCCACTAAAAACAAATTTTAAACCACTAAGAGCGCATGACAAATAAGGAATTATCTAATAGAGATTTTGATTACCTTAATCCATTATGTAACCTTAACTTTCTTATAAATAACATCAGCCACTACCTTCTAGCACTCTCAATTAAGCCAATAAGTTGTCATCTCCATGCCTTGATATGGTCATGCATGAACTCTCCTCTAACTTATTTTCTTTTTGACTTTTTTACTCCAAAAATCAGCCATGTCAACTTTTCAGATTTAGGTGATTGCAAAACTACCAATCAAAATAATAGGTTACATCATGGAGCGACTAAACACCAATTCCACAGGATGAACCCGGAAGTAGAACCTAAAGAGGCAACATTTCTTAAAGTTGATTGGATCATCCATTGACGTAGGATCATCTAATAAAATATCTATTTGGATCAGTTTTAAGTTAAGCATACATAAAAGAAATGGGCTTTCCAAAAAGGCGTCTAAATTATGAAAATGATATGGTATCGTGCACATGAATGAAAACTATAGCTTAAAGATGCATTTAGCCGAGAGTCATCAACTTTCCACAACATGATCAAGCGTTATTTTGACACAACAATGATACATGGAAAGAGGCTGTGGTGAAAAAAAAAACAGAGGTGCTACATGGACATATACAAAAAAAAAAACAGCAAGAACAGATCTTCAGCTCTTAAGGGTTGCTTCTTTAGAGGATGTGCTTTTGGACTTGTGGCTCATGTGGATTTTGGAATACACATTCCTAGTCCGAAATGCAAGTACAACATCCAACACAAATCCGATGATGGATACCAACCCCATGATCACAAACACAAGCCGGTAACAGTGGGCCCCAACGCAGGTGTTGCCGCCTCTGGCGGTGTGAGTGGCCTGAGAATCGTAGAGGAAGCCGGCAAGCATGCCGGAGAATAGGAAGGAGCCGAGTGGGAGATTCAATATGAGAATGTTGTAGATGAGACCGAAGTACTTGAGTCCAAACAGCTCTGATGCTGTCGGCACGGTGACCGCCAGGCGAACGCCATAGCAGAAGCCAACCACAATGGAGCCTATGTATAAAGATCCAGGCAATGCTATGGCCATGATGGCGTAGCCACCAGCCATTAGAATCTCAGAAGCTGCATTCCATAATGGCCTTGGTGTTGCATACTTCCTGAAGAAAGATAATAATCATCATATCATCCCCACATCAATTAATAGTATTAGGAAGTGTAATAAATATAGGAGTTTGAGACACACCATCAGGAATGAATTTAATTAGTAATAAGTTAATCATATTTGTTTTATACAGAGTCAAGTGAATAGACCCTTGAATCCTTTTTTTTTCCTTTTTTTATAGAAAATGTGTTTGTCTTCTAAAATTAGTTCAAATTGACATCAAAACCTAATATATTTTCTCACTACTTTTGTGGGGGTGGGTGGGGGACTGTTTTCAAGGAAAATCGGTCCATAACTTCATCTTTCATGGCGAAGAGGAAATTTGTTTCAAAAACTTCCAATCCCAGGAAGCATTTTTCTAAGAAATTGTGAAAAAATCAGTTTATTTTCTTGGTTTTTCTTTTTGAAAAAAACTGCTTCACGAAGGATTTTAAAAAAATTCTTGTGAAAACGTAGCTAAAATTTCCACATCTTTTTCATGGAAAGGCAACGGCTGAAGTTTTCCACAATTCTATCATCAATGTATTTCTTGGACTGGAATTGGGTGGTTTTGGGTGACTTACTTGAGGCAGTACTCCGAAATGGTACCGGACCCGATACGCCCGAAAAACCCCCAAATGCTCATGAGCGCCACGAAGATGGAAACATTCGAGTGGCCAAGCGCAATACCCATCTGACCCATGTTATTCATAACGGCCATACCGGTTCCGACTCCACAGAGGAACGACACAAACAGTATCCAGAAATCCAAGCTCCGAAACGCTTGCAATATCGTGTGATCTTCTCCCATCACTGGCCGCTTCTTAATCTCCCCTTCTTCCTTCTTCACAACCTCTTCTTTCTCCTCTTCCTGTTGCGAAGCCTTTTCTTCTTCTTCAACAGAAGTTGGCTTTGTAACGGGAGCTTCTTGAATCGGAACCGGATTTCCCATCTGCTGTTGCTCAAGATCCGTTACGTTACGTAGTCTAAGGGACTTCCATCCGACGTATATTGGTACGGCCAAGGGGAGCACCATGAGGAGGAGGAGGATGGCGGAGAAGGCCCGGGAGAAGACCTGGCCGTGGTGGCCGGAGACATTGTAAGCGAGGAGATAGAGGGCGATGACGACGGAGATGGAATTGATGGCGGAGAAGTACCAGGCCTCGCCCTTGTCTTCCGCGACGGAGGGGTCGACCTCACGGAGGAAGAGGATGGAGAAGACGCAGACGGCGGCGGGGACGATGGCGAGCATGAGGAGGAAGGAGGAGGGGCTGTTGGAGAAGAGGGCGGAGCAGAGGTCGGTGAAGATGGCGGTGGAGAGGCCGACATAGCCCTTGAGGATGCCGGAGACGGGGCCTCTGTTCTTGCGGAAGTTTCTGATGCAGGTCACAAGTACTGCTGTGTTCATCCATGTAGTGCTATTGCCTCCCAAGCCCAGGAAGATGCACATCTGCAATATCATCAGTGACGAGCATCTTTAACTGTTTGTCTGTAACTTATTGGTTTGGCCTTCACTCTTTGACAGCATCACCATGTTTATATATGTGATAAAGTAAGGTAAAGTAAATCTCATGTCGTGGTAAAGATAAGATAAAGTATTCACATTTTTACTGTAGAGTGTTATCAAATAGTTGCTTTATGTATTAGGTTCACTTTGTCACACTTTATGAGATAAAGATAAAGTGGTTTGTGGTAGAATTCTTGGAGGCCGGGGCGGACCCAGGAGTTCTTCCTTGGGGGGCCACATAAATTTTTTCCTTTTTGGGTCACCCATATATGAAAAATACATGTAGTTTTAAAAATATGCATTAGCTTTTATGAAATTTTTGGGAGGTCCATATGTAACAAATTATAAAATCTTTTAAAGAACAATTGGGTTTTTAGGAAATTTGGACGAGGTTTATATGTAAGAACTCATAAAGTTTCGTAAAGAATAATGGGGTTTTCAAAAATTCTGGAGGGACCATGTATAATAATTCATAAAGAGGGGTCTTTAGAAATTATGAAGGGGCCATGGTTCCGCCTGTGCTTGGGGAAAAAACTAGTGTGTTAGACTTTACTTTCTCATTCTACCTTGGCATCCAAACATAGGGAAAAAGAATATTTGACTATTGGGGTTGCTTTACCTATATTGTGTGCTAAAAAAACATGGCATGTATGTGTGGTGAGTGGATTTTAGGATTATCATCATCATTAGAACCTTGTCCCAACAATATTAGGGTCAGCTACATGAATTTATTTCTCCATTCTAATCTATTTTAAGCTAAATCCTTATTTGGATTTTCGGATAAATAGGAAAATTATTATAGCCATTGTTCTATATGCGACAAATTTTCTTTAAAAAAAATAAATAAATTTTCCTCAATATAAAGGATTTTGATTTCCCAAGAGAGGAGAGGATTTTGATTTCCCATGAGAGGAGGAAAAATGTAAAATTCCTCACTCTTATGGAAACGTAAACCCACATAGCACAAGATCCTCTCATTGCACAAGTCAACCAAGAAGTTAAAACTAATATAGTTGGTTTGGGTCGACCCGACCTGAATCTAAGTTTTTAATCCTCTTACCGTATACATCATCAAAGATAGCAAGTACTTAGAATAAAAGTTTTTGATGTAACAGACAACTTGATGTAAGAACTTAGTAACTAGCCAGTATTTTAATGGGTTGAAAAACATGTTTTAGAACCACTAAAATGAATTCAACACTCCCAAAAAGTGGACACATGATAGATAATCAATTTTCCCCACTGAAATATAAAAGGGAACAACACACAATCATTGCATTTAGGACTAACAATGTTGGATGTCATTAGCTGGAGGAATTATCAAGATAGTTTTGGAATCGAGGATGGATTTGGACAAGTATCTGTGAAAAAACAATAAAAATTAGAGAATCACCAGACAACCCGATGGTAAGGACATCTCATTCTCACGTGAGTGTCAAGAATCAATAGATCCACCTATGGTGCTAGTGGAGAATAGACGAGGAAAGTACTTTGGGGGAAGCCGATACATTTTGGGAGTACGCTGGTAGAATGAAAACACCATATTTTTTTAGTTTTGGATTTCTATTTTTATTTTTATTTTTTGGTACCCAACTATTGGGGGGACCTACCCTCGGGTAAGACAAGGTGACATATATCCCAAATTCGAACTCTGGGTAATAAAGTGAGAACCGACGTCTCTTACCACTGGGGTAACGAGAGGCCATCTCGGATTAGAATTTCTGTTGTTGTTTGGTTATATAAAACATTTTTGACAGATAAATGTTTCAACCTCATGTAAAACTGCATAAAATATTTCTTTACCGTCTTCCTTTTCCACAAAGATGCTCCATACAAATATTTCATGTAAAGACAGGAACCACAGAGGAACCACAAAGAATTAGTCTCTCTCAAAATCATTTTCATTTTCCACAAAAGATTCTCCATGCAAATGTATGGGAATAAGATGCTAACAGTATCTATTTTCCCATGAAAGCAACAACCCAAGATTATAAATAAAAAACAAATTTACCCAAAGAAAGGGAACATGAAGAACCAATTATCAACCTTGAGATACTTCAATAAAATGGCTAAATTGCTTTAGTTAGTGTATGTACCTGCCAGTAGGCCAGGGGGCGAATCTTCTGGCTAACAACCAGCCACTGGACACCATAGCCAATGAGACCTTCAACTGAGCCAATAAGGAGGATAACAGGAGTCGAGAGGCGGTCGGAGGCAAAGCCGGCGAGAATGCCGAATGCCTTTCCGATGTCTTTCGCGACTGAGAGGTTGTTGAGCTGGAGCTGGTTGAGGGCCATGAGAGTCTTTAAGGCATTGGAGTAGTTTGCAAAGGTGTAGTTGTTGCCTGAGATGGCTTGAACCCAAACGGCTGTTACCAAACCCAGCCATTTTCCTGCAGAAGAATTGAGTGAGAAGAGACCAGCAACCATTTTTCCTCTTAAGTTCAAAAGAGGGAATGAGGAGAGCTTGAGAAATGGAAAGAGAAGGTCACCTATTTATAGCTTCTTTTTGCCCCTTCATTATACTTTGGTGTGCCTTCCTTGCCACAATGAGAATAAATAATCAAATCTTAAGCTTTATGATGAGAGGGGATTTAAAAATAATCCATTTGTAGAAAAAGATAGCTTCCACCCTAAAAAGGAAACAATTGAATATGCACTACCTTGAAACTGACCCAAGCCCCACATTTTTTTCTTCTCATGGGTGAGTAACGGATCCCAGTTAATCTCTCTTTAAATAGAAGGACAAAAATAACTTGAAAATGTTTACAATATGGATCAGACTTGACATTATAGGATGTTTTATACTCCAACTTGCAGTTATGAGAGGGAATTTTTATCTTATGTTGTAGTTTGTCTTATATTAAGATTAGATTAGCTTAGATTTTTAATCTGATCGTAGGTTATTTAATTTGATTAAGACTAGAGTAGAATTATGATATGATATAATTTGAGTAGAGACTGCCTTCATTGAGAATAATCAATAGTTATTTATAAGAATACAATACTCAAAATAGGAAACCTATTCGGACCCAAACTAAAAATCTAATAACATCCTTGGTGATGGTTTGCGCATTGTGGTAGATTGGCATTTGTTAAGATAACAAAAACAAATAGGAAGTAACATGCTGCATGATAACATATCCAACAAGATAAACACAAACATAGTGGGTTATCTCAACATTCAGCATATGCATTTGAGAAATCATTTGAGAGAGCTCAGTTCCTGCATCACGTTGTTGTTGCATTCTTTCAGCAAGTACATTTAGTGGGCACAATAATTACTCACCCAAGAAGACAGAGAGCAAAGGACAAATAGGTGCATTATTAATTAAGATCCTGTTACAACAGCTATGCCACGTGGACCGACTGGGGGGGACCGAACCCTGACCCGGTCCCCCCCTGGACCGTTGGATCCCAGAGCTGGGATCCAACGGTCCAGGGGGGGACCGGGTCAGGGTTCGGTCCCCCCCCAGTCGGTCCAAGTGGATTTATTCATGTTACAAAGGCACGGGTTTGAATTGTCTTCCTATGCTATTCATTTTTCTACTCACAGGGCCTTTTCGTTGAGCAAATTACACTGAATATATATTCATTGCATGGAGAATTTATAAATTTTCCGAATGTTGTCCCACGCACGAAATTATAAAATCTTCTTAGCCAAAGAAGCATTTGTAATTATTGTAGTTAGAGTTTAGAGAACTCAAAAGGATATTTGAGACTTTGATAGTAATTCGAAATTCTAACATATAAATCTAGCCTTTCTAGATGCCAAAGGAACAATCATATTTTTAATGTCAAAAATTTTCAACATCACAAATTCTGATAGGGAATGTTGCAAAAGAAACAGACTCTTAGAGCATATTTTTAAACCCTATCTATTCCAATGGAGTTCGGTTAATTAAGTCTAAGGTATAGCTTGTATGAAAGATATGTGAGAATTCTTGTTTGTTTGAGGGCTACTTAAATTCCTTAACCATTTCGCAACTATACTATATTAAACTGAAGGGGTTTTGAGGTAATTTTGACCATGACTTGTAATTTTGACTTGGAGTTATAACTCCTAATTTCTAATATGTAACCACTCTCCATTTCCAACATGTAATACTCATTTCCACCACTTCATGTAACCACTTCTTTCTTCCCATTTTTCACTTTTTTGCAAGAACTTCATTTTATCCCTATAATAATTATTAAATCATTGTCATGAATAATTGAGGACTAATTTTGTGTAATCTGAGTTATTCTTAATAAATCGATATATATAATTTTCAACTATTGGTGAACATTCACGTGCTAAGCATGGATTGTTGTGTTAGTTTACTATTAAAGTAAAAGTAATGTAAATAATCAAAACAAGAGAGAATAGAATATGAGGGGGTTTTGATGGTATCTTTTTTTTAGTAGTTCGTTAGGGTGTCTTTTTTATTTTTTGTATAAAAAGTTGGTGTTTTTTTGTCTTTTGATAGAGAAATGATGTTGCTTTTTAACCTCTTTTTTAAAAAAAAAATAAAAAGAGTGTTGGATATGCGTACTTTTGATGTGACCATTTGTCTGAAAAATAGAAACTTTATATTACTTTTACTAATCCAATAAATTGCCAAACGAGCCCTAAAATATCATATCCTAACCGGATTCATATTTTGGAGTTGGAGTTTGGATATTTTATAAGTTAAAAAAAGTTAATTTGTAATGTTAGGTTTTTGAGAACGCGATGGCCTCAAATTTCTTTAGAAATATATGAACTAATTCCTGAGCTAATCCCTTTCTTATTATCTTCTTTGAAAGCATTAATTCTACACTCGAATCCTACACATATAAATATAAAGAAAAACACATGTATAATGAGCCTTCTTGTGAATAGTTTTATAAGCATACGTTCACCACCTTTTTACTGCTGCATGCTTTCCATTTTCCAACAACTAAACAAGGATTAGATGAAGTTTAACAAAAGCAATGCTTTTCCACAAAGTGTGCACTCATCCCTAAATTTCCTCTTCTGTGATATATCGAAAGCCCAACACTTTCGTGTAGAAGACACGTGATAGGATGTGCACAAAACTGTGGGCACCACCTTTCATGTCGTTGGTAGTAGAAGTCACACTGTTTGGTCTATTGGTCTAAAAACCATCCATTTTTTTTTAGGTACTAGAACATGAGTGCTTTCTTGATGGAGCAGCAACATTAGACGAATAAGGTACTTGGTACCCAGCAGCACACCATTGGATATGTCCCATCATGGAGAATGATCAGATATAAATTGCTCCCATTGAGGACTACAGATTTAAGAGGTTTTCCAGCTAAGACTACCAACTTGAGATGGGCTCATCATTGCCGGATAGAAATTAGATAAGTCCACTGTCAATTTTTAAGCATAAGACATTTTTAACTATTGTGTTTTGGGTTAAGATATTTTTAACTAGTTGAAAGAGTTGGGACTTAGGAGAGTTGGGAGAAAAATGATGAAGACTCCTCTCTCTCTCTCTCTCTCTCATTTTATTTTTATGAGGGCTGTGCATTTAACTTGAATAAAATGAGATATTTGTTTTGTAGGACAATCATGTAGTTTTTTTTTTTCCTAGGGGTTACTTTTAATTGCAAGATCCCCTTCTCCTATCTTTTATAGGGTTTTAGTGCATTTTTCACCCTTAATCAGATGAGCAATATTATTGTCTTCTTCTCCTTTTACTTACATGAATTCTAAGTACTTATAAAATACAAATTTGTGGTAGTGTGATTGTCCAATGTTAAACATCTCACAGCTCCTTTTGCCTGGAATTAATAAGTATTAATAGCGGAGATATGCTTCTTGTGAAACTTCGACTCTCCTCTTTGAATTCACTTTTTATCCTTGGCATGCTAAATTTTGTCACATCTATCATCCAAAAATTGGGCCGTACGAAAAGCCAATCAATTTATACCAACCAATCTAACACTAACTCTTTATGTTAAACAAACATGCATGATATTCTCTCGTAATTTTCTTTGAAATATTAGCATGTTGTTTGAATACTTTACTGTAAATGCAATTTATAGTAAATGTTAAATAAGCAAAAAAGGTAATGGTTGTATAAAAAAAGTATATTTTTCGATAAACTATATTTGCATTTTGTTTTCATGTGGTAAAATAATATGGCACATGACGAGAAATTAACAACTAATAAAGGAATTAAGTGTTTTTGTTTTATAAAGTAAATCTTTTTTACAGATAGAACAGGGAAATTAACTTTTCGTATTGCGAAGATGTTACATTTCCACATGTTGTAACCAATCATAGGCAAAATTAAAAAAAAAAAAAAGAAAGAAAAAAAAAAAAGAACTATTGGAATTACTTTTCCATAAACATTGCCCAATTCAGAAATCCTGGAGAAGCATATGACCATCTAATGTCGTTAATCACAATGAGACCTACTAAATGTAGATAGTCGTGGTGATCTGCATCAAATGTTGATTCTAGGTCCTTTGAAAGTCTCACTGGTGCTCGAGTGAAAGGCCGAAGGAATGAGACTCTACGGTGGGGCATACCTACTCCAATTGAACTGCTCAAAATGAGCCTGCCATAGAGAGAAACGTAGGTAAGTGTAAGGACTGAGAAATAGAGAGAAGAATTTCAACATTATATGAAGAAAAAGTCCATATGGACACGCTCTTGGATCCAAGGGCTGTTAGGGGGGGCCGGGCCACAGTTCGGTCCCCAGTTTGTCCATGTAGCAAGTCTCTTATATGAATCCTATGTATTATGTATGTAGTCTATTATCCACCTCAAGTCATAAAAGATAGTGTGATAAAACACCATCATAAGCCCATGACCAATGACCATGTGCTGATTCATCCATGATTATATTAGTACAGTGTATAAGAAAACTACGCACCCCCATGACCAATGACCGTATTCTGATGCATCCATGATTATCTTAATTCAGTACCTAAGAAAAACTACAGACCCACCAACAGCAACAGACACACAAGCTATGAATGAAACATGCGGAGTCCCCCACACCCAACTAACCCGGATATAGACAAACACTATTTGTGATCTTAGTGAAACTCATAACCATGCCTAGCATGCCCATAAAATAAACAAAACATTATTTCAGTTTGGACTAAAAGCATCCACTTTTCCATCTATTTCAGACTTCTAGTGCCACACAGAGCATATGAAGGCCACAACATAACTGAGCTATAAACAAACACCATTCGAACCATGTTCTGTTTTTCTAGCCCCGCCCCAACAACCCACCCCCCTTCTTTTTTTTCTTTCTTATTTTGGTGTTTGTGAGATCATCACATCTAGTGCTGCAGAAAGTGCACCGTGGCGACATATACAAAGACAAATTGAACCTTGTTCTAGAATGTGAGTGTTTAATTAGTTTTCCATGTCCTGACATAAAGTGCCATAGAAAGTGCATAAGGGCTGCTAATTACCTATCACTAATCAGGTATTAGTAGCTATCATGAACGGTATGTTGTTAAATAAGAGCCATTGACCATTGTTTAGTGGGTTTTAATTGCACAACATGAATTCACACACCACTTATTTGTTGACATGCTTTAGAATAATAATACCTAGGGGTTGTGTTCTTCTTGGCTAAATCAAACGGCAGGCCCATAGTTCGTCTATACAATCAACAAGTTGAATGGAAGAATGTGGTCCAAAAAGTTATGAGTATAGACCACTTTTTTGACCAAATAAAGGTCCAATTATCCAATTAGTACCTAAATTTTTCTTTAAGTGCGATTACCTTACCCATGTCTTACCCAGAGAGAGAGAGAGAGAGAGAGGGTTTTTTTTTTTTTAACACAGATATCTGGTACGCCATTCATTCGACCAAAACCTAACCCATTTCCAGCTAGCTTTCATACAAGGGCGGCCCATAATCACAACCTTCTACCATAAAAAAAAAATGTCAACCAAACTTGAACCTATGTTCAACACTTAAGAGGAAGATTGTTTCATTGTTTAAAAGCAGAAGATAGCTTTAAACTTTGTTTGGTGCATTACTCTTTTTTTTAAGTAAAAAGATTTCTTTTTTGAGATTTTGGATTTGGATAAATCTCAGGAGACTCTAATTTTATCGGATGCAGTATTTTTGAAAGGAAACGGTATGTCAGCCTTAATTTGGCTTTATTATGATTCTTAAATGGAACTCTTGTAGGTACAGGTGCCATCAGGGACCCAGGATGCACTCATCAAAGAAAGCAAAATTGATGATTCTCATATCTTTGTGATGAATATAGCTAATGAGAATGGCCCTTCAAGGATTCATGTATATTGTCTACTCATACTCTTGAAGTGATTGAAACGATTGAATAGTGGATTTGTAGACGGGGAGTTGGGCCCTCAAGCCACTGATATTTTGGAGCTAGTTGCGTGTTTTGCTAAGATCAACATGAGCTTGTTCTCACCTGAGTGTCCTCAGTGTCCAGGGTTTGAGGCCCTGAATATTTCATCTTTTCCGCCTGCACATGCCTCTTTTTCCACGTGTGTGTGGGCTTTTGTTCTCACGTGTGCGAGATTCATTTTTCATGTGTGTGGGCTTTTATTCCCACGTCTGCGGGCTCTCTTGGAGTACCCAAAATTAACACGTTAGCTATATTCATAGGAAAATCAATGGGGTTGCTCAATTGATCGCCAAAATAGGATTATCTTGTGGTGGTTTTTTTTTTTTTTTTTTTTTCATTGAGAATTTCCCAGAACGGATGTCTAAATCCCTCCATTAATGTTCTGTTGTTTGTTTGTTTGGTTTTTTTAAATTAATAATCCTTTTCTACCAAATAAAGAGTGATAAAGATTTTTTTTTTAATTATAACCTAGCACCCTTTATTTTGTTTATTATTAGTTTTAGGCTGTAAAAAAAAAATGTAGCTTGTCTTCAAAATATATAATCCTTCAACGATCTCACTTGATAAACTAGCGTTTGGTTCGCTGGAATGGTTGTATGCAGGAATGGAATGGAGACCGGAATGAGTCTGAATAGAATGAGACAGGAAAAGTCATTTCCATTCCAGCGTTTGGTAAACTGAGGAATCAATCCAGTAATAGAATTCTGATTCCTATTCCTGCGTTTGGTATGCTGGAATGATGCCCGGAATGGAATCAAATTTACATAAGATTGACCAAAATACCCTTATTAGATTCTCCTGTCACATTATATTGTTTGTGAAAAAGTTGGGGGTGGGCCACACAATGGTGTAGTAAAAAAGTTTACAATTTCTCAAAATAATATATTATTATATTATATTATAATATTTGGGGGTGGGCCCCACAATGGTGTAGTGAAAAAGTTTGCATTATAATATTTGGAGTTGGACCCCACAAAGGTGTAGTGAAAAAGTTTACAATTTCTTATAATAATATATTATGATATTATATTATAATATGTGGGGGTGGGCCCCACAATGGTGTAGTGAAAAAGTTTACAGTATAATATTTTGGGGTGGGCCCCACAAAGGTATAGTGAAAATTTTTGTAATTTCTCAAAATAATATATTATTATATTATAATATTTGGGGGTGGGCCCCACAATGGTGTAGTGAAAAAGTTTGTATGAGATAGATAGATTATAAGGGTATAGATATTATTATTATTATTATTATATAATATATGATTATATTTTATTATAATAATTTGGGTGGGCCCCACAGTGGTGTGGCGAAAAAACCATGCAACATTGTCTAGTTTATAATAGAGATAGATATCAAGCAAGGGTATTTTGGTCTCAACAAAAAGTTAGAAATGAATGGAATGGTCATTCCTTCCCATCCCCAATGGAATGATGATTCCATCACATAAAAGAATGTGATTCCGGAGGTAATGGTCATTCCGCCACTTTTTTGGCGAACCAAACGCTATAATGATCATTTCGTTGGAATGACCATTCCATTCTGAACTTCATTATAGCTAACCAAACGCTACCTAAGCTTTTAAAGTGATGAATGCACGAAGAAGATTCTTGTGGGCCCAACCTAAATACATGACAATGAAGAGAGTATGGTTGGTACGGATGCTGAGTAGACTCATCATTAGTCCGCTCAAATGATCCTCGCCTTGATTTTAGTTCCTAGAAGTTCAATGATTATGCATTGTGTAAATGTATTATGTTAAAATCTAACTATAACTTATGTTTAAGTTTGTGTCAAATTAAGACTAGTGATATTTCAAAGGATATTAGTGTTTGGGAAGAGATTGAATTGATTAATAGCAGCTCTTAGTACCCTAAACAAAAAGGGGTGCTAGTGAAATGTTATTTTATAGAATTTGCAAGCATTTGTAATTATTAGTAATGAAAAATCATCAAGGACAGTCAGCTCGAGAACAACATGGCATGTGGGCCTTGGCCCCTTTGATCAATGCAATCCCTTCGTACCGGCTAACGAAACCCGCTTCTCCCCATAATTGCCATCAGCTCAAATTTGGCACCCATCAGAACTTTGTGGCCCCCCAATTGATCATGCAGAATTTCTTGCCCGTTCAACTTCCTCTGAAGTCTAAGATTCAGTCAACTTTGAGGAATACAAAATTAATAATTTTTATGATGAAATAGTTCTTGTTTATTATTTCATATTTTTACTTTGCATTTAAGTTGGTATTAAGGATATTAAATATATAAATCCATTGGGCTCCCTACAATTTACATGCTTCTAGGTCGGCCTCACAGGTTTGCCATTCCTAGTATAGATGGCAGACCGACCATTCATAAAGGAGGTCCTACAACTTTATGTGTTAGTGTTTATCTATATTTATGTATTTACAAGAATGTATGTAATATGTTTATTTGAATAAAGACTTTGATTAAATCAGGCCTTCAACAGTCTTTGCCTTGGAATTAAATATATAGGAATTGTAAAACTTATTTTTTTAAATGACTAAACTTAAAAGACATAAATTTCAAAAAATGACTACCAAATTATCTCTCTAATGAAAAATGGGTCATGAGGGGGGGGGAAAGAATATCTAACCACCACCCTAGTAATTTAAATCCTAGTATAGTAAGGGTGCAGTACATTGGCACCTTATATCGAAACTCATCCCCTCATATCTTTCAGCCCTCAATGCTTTGGTAATCCAGCTCATCTGACTTAGATGGAGTGGGAATTTGAGTCTTTTTTTCACATTAGCCCCTAAAGAAGTTTTGTTTTTATATAGCGGGCTCGCAGGGCAATTTTCCTGGTTCCGCCACTGCCCACATGCCCGATTGGGAGCACATGAGCTAGCTATGGTCCCACTGCCAACATGCCCAATCGGGCCCACACAAACACAGCTAGGTATGGCCCTGCCTGATGACAACTGTACATGGGATCATTCCTCGAAGAACTGACCCTCAGCTGTAGCTGGTTAGGGATGTGGGTATGTGATAAAATGTACATTTCAAATCCCCCATGTAGCAAGGAAAAAAAAAATGTTTTGTTAGTAGTCTTGTGATGTTCTTGTTTTGTTTTTTTTTTTTTTTTTTCCTGATATACAGGTGAGTGGTACAGTACTTTTGCCAAGCCCCAAGGATAGGCCGTTCTCCAGGCAATGTGTTTTCATTAGGCCTGAGCCCATCCCATAGTAACAGACAAGACAATCTTTTGTTAGATATGATGCAAGGGCCCTGTCATCTAGTTGACCTTAGAGAAACATTGGCCTTAGCCCAGCCCATATAATGCCAGGCAAGAAATGAGCCCATCTCTAGTCCAAATACCTCGAAACTAACCCCAAATTTAGCACGAAAACATTAACCTGGGCCATATAATGACAGGGACCGCGCCTTTTTGAGGATCAGATTCAGCTGCTAATCAACTTTTAGGGTATGTTCTTTTTTTAACTAATTTGGGATTCAAACACATAGTCCACACATTCATGTCCCTAAAAAGAACTGAGCTGCAACTAGGGACGAAATGCAAGAATTTCAAATTTCTTAGGAGTATATTATTTTGGCCCTTAATTGACCTTACAAAACTTGGTATGGCAAAGCTTGAGTTAGTAGATTGAACACGGAAGAGAAGAATTAGCCAGACAAATGAAATTGAGAGGACTTTTTATCTTTTTTTTTCACTCCTCATTGATTAAACAGGGGATATACAGACTTAGGTGAACATATACACCCCTCCTTGTTTTTGCAGAGTGTTGAATTTTGAAGACTTGCTGGTAAAAAGGGTTCCAACCAGGGAATATAAGAGAGGGGACAAGTGAATTATATGTGGTGGAGATGTAAATAGACTTCATTTACCAAGATTTGATTTACTAGTATAATGAGTAGGTGATCAATTCTCACTAAAAAGGAGATTATTTAATAACCACTTTGCATACTTTCATATATTTCTTTAAATTTAGCTGCTTTTATAAGAGACCCCTGTGGAAGTCCTACCAATTAAATTACATGCCATGGGCAGCCTTCCTGGCCTCTGACCGAGCTTGGGTACTTCCACTGTTTGCACCAGGGGCCAGGTGAATGACGTTGATGATTCCTGCTGGCTCGTCGCTATTCTGATCATCACCGGGTGGGGCGCGCTGCTGAGCTTGGTTGACTCTTTCTTCCTCCTTGATGTACTCCCGAAGGTGCCCGTCTTTGACGAGCCTCTCGAGGTGGGATTTCAAAGCCATGCAGTCTTCGGTCATGTGCTCATGCTGCTTGTGATAGGAACAGTTCTTGCTTCGGTTGCGGGTGGATGGATCGCTCTTCATCGGCTCTGGCCATTGGAAGTAGGGTTCCGCCTTGATTTTGTTCAGGATCCTGTTAACAGGCTCCTTGAAGACAACACTGACGGCTCTGTAAGGATTGCCAGCGGGCCTGGGCGGCTGGAACTTCGGTTTCTTGCCGCTGCCCGAGGTGATTGAGAAAGAACTGGTGGCTCTCTTCTTATCCGACCTCGATCTGGAGGACATTCCTTCTCCCCTAGGGGTTCGGTCCTTCTGTGGGAGTCCAAATCGTTCATTGCCGTGAGCTTCGTCTTCTTCCTGCTCGATGTACTGATTCACCCTCGCCATCAGCGCTTTCATCGTGGTCATAGGGGTCCGGACCAAGTCCTTGCGGAGTTCATTTCCTAGGAGTAAACCCTGCCGGAAACACATGATGGCGATTTCATCGTTGGCGTCGGTAATCTGGCTGTATATCATCCAGAACCTCCTGGCGAATGCAGTGACACTCTTTGGGATGAGTAGGTGATCAATTCTCACTAAAAAGGAGATTATTTAATAACCATTTTGCATACTTTCATATATTTCTTTAAATTTAGCTGCTTTTACAAGAGACCCCTGTGGAAGTCCTACTAATTAAATTCCATGCAAATAAACCACCACAATATACAGAGGGTGGTCTGGTTCTTCAAAGTCTACTAAACCAATAATGGAAAGAAAGGCTATAATTAAAATAAAACAGGGGATGAACAAGTGATTAGTGGATGGAGGTGAATTGAAATTTGAAGTGCTCCAAAGTCAAATCCTTTTAGTTAAACCTGCTACCATTCTGCTAATCACTTGTTCAAACGATAATATATATAATATACCCCAATGCTTCTACCATTAATCTTCATAAACTCTTGACAATGTAAGTATCTTCAGTTTTCTTTCCTTCTGATTACATCAATGGAGTCACCATCTTGAACACCCAAAGAAAGGAGGCTTTGATTATCTTCCATGATCCTTTGTTTGTGGACGAAAACATAGTCACCTTGTGGGAGGCAAATATTGTCCAGCACATGTTTCCTCAAATCACTAGCAGTGTGACCCCCGGTCATGTCAAATGGAAAGCTATTTGATCCAATTTTCACCACAAAGCTCAATCTTTTGGGTGGAGGCATCATCAATCTTGGCTTCAAGGTGGCGATGATTTCAGAATGAGTATTAACCCTGTATTCGCATAAGCACTGATCATCTTTCATTTCAGTACATTTGTGGAAGAGAACAAGCTCTAGTTCTGGAGGAGCATCAATCCTCTTATGAATTCTCTCTTTTAAGCTGAGCACAGTATCCATTTCTTCTATTTTCAATAAGATTGTCTCCCTTTCCAGTATGCTCACGAATAGTTTAAATCTGTTTTCTTCTGAATTAATAGTGAGAGTGATACGTGAATCTTCTTCAACACCAAAATTTTCAATTTCGGTCCAGTCTTCTAACTCATCGTCATCAAAAACTAGACTTTGTCTGCGCTTTGGAATACCCAAGAGAAGTTCTAACTTTGCTTTTACTTCAAGAACAAGATCCTCACCATCCATGTTCAGATGAAGCTCGCGTTCGCCTGTGACAATGACAATATGCATCCTGTTGCTGTGGGATAACCTGCAACTAAGAAACATCAAATGCAGGAAGTATAAATTAGATAGTCCCATTGGGTTGCAATTTGCGAATGGCTGGGCTGGGCTGGGCCGGGCCACAATGATGCTTAGGGGTGCAACTCGGGTTGGGTCTGAGATTGACCCACCCTAGTTTCACCCGAATTGTAATGTAGGGGAAAAGTATCCACTTCAATCATGATGATGGTATATATGTTGGAGGTAGGTGTGCCTTGTGAATAGATATTCAAAACTTTTTGACTCAATGCAAGGATCATATATCCATAAGGCCAAGAACCCAAGCCCAAGATCAAAAATCAAAATCTCATGTATTAAGATCAAACATCCATCAAGAAGATAGATAAATTAACAACAAGCATAACTAAATATACTAATTCAAATAGATAATACATCTATACCTTTGGAGCTTGGTTGTGATCTAATCGAGAACTTGATCTCTTAGAAAACTTCTAAAGGAGAATATGGTGGGATCTCCAAATAGAAGAAAACCTTAGATCTCTAATAGGAAACCAAATGAGAGAGAGGAGAGTGAGGAATTTAAGATATTATTGTTGTGTGTAGAGATCTCTAACCCTCACATCTTATTTATAATTTATGGCACACCTCCTCTTAGGCCAAAATTAGAAGTCTCACTTCTTTTCTTGGTAAGTATCTCACTCCTCATTTCCTTAAGAGTTCTAATGAGATTAGTAACATTCTCTTATTAGGGCTAGTATGGGACCACTAGGTATTCCTTAGAATCTGACTCCAACTAGAAATTTGGACCCCACATCTCATGTAAACTATGGACCCACAATTAATTACAAATAAGGTCACTAATTAAATGCAATTGCACTTCAATCTTAGGAATAATTACAAGGAGGCCATAAAACTTCTCAATTACTACAAGTAGACCCCTCCATCAATTATATCTATGAATCTATTGGAATTAAATATGTCCAACCAAATTAGATCTATCTCTTATTATCCTTGTGACCCAATTAATCACAGTAATCATCAGTACCATCCAATTAACTCTTAATTGAGATATGTGCGCACTCACTAATAATAAAAACCATTAATTGGCATAAGATGATATTTATAAGGATAGATTCTATCTTGAGAATTATATATTCTCATAGCCCCACTACAACGTACCCAAGACATCGAGGTATTGACCTACAATTGGCCTCACTAATTGATGACTCAAAGTAAATGTATTGAAACTTGAGTCCATTAATCTCTCAGGATTAAGAGCCTATTGCTTGGAAATTATGAGAGCGGTCCTAAAATCAAAAACAGATTTTTATAAGGTGCTACTCATGGTCTTTCATTATATCCAATGTACCAGCATAATGATTCAGAGTCTTACACTCTGATGATCGAGACATATCACACTATCTCATAGTGATCACAGTGTTGCAACCTTATCAGATGAGATGTTCAACCTCGTCACTGGCTGTAAATCAATTTAAGTATAAGATTTGTGATTTATGTCTCCTGTATGTGGATCTCATCCAAACATATGAATCACATCTAATATACTTGTGGGCTCCGATTCATCTCATGAACCATCATGTCATTTTATATTGATCATGTGCAAACAAAGAATAAAATACCATTCATCTCATAAATAAAGCATGAAATTATAAATTAGTTAATGAAATAAATCAATTTATCCTTATTATCCACTGGATTGAGGTCATACAATCCAACAATATAGGTATTGAATTATACATTATACATGCATGCATTTTAAGATACATCTGGTACCAAGCCCTAACTTGGGTGCCTGAGTTCCAGACCCGAACCCTCGAATTCCATATAGGTATCAAGATTCAGGCCTGAGATTGACCCAAACCTAGAAAAGTCCAACCTAAGTTTAACTTTTGGTTGGGTCTCTCACCCCTGCTGATGCTTGTCCAAATTCAGCTCATTTAGTTATAGGGCCACATATTTTGGCCCAGATCGAGCACATGGGCCTGATTGTCAGAACAAGGCCCTGGCCATTCATATAGATAAGGGCACAAAAGGCAAATTGCAGTTAGGAATGTTGCATTGGCCAGCCAACTAATCAGGCCTTTCAAGGGAAATTGGCACACCAGATTTTTCACTTGAAAGGCCATGGGTCCAACCCACAACCTAAATCTCATACTATTCCTTTTTTTTTTCATTTTTTTTTTTTTTTATGGCGAGAAACCCGCAGACCCCTCTTGGGGTTGATCATTGATAAAACTCCAATACATAATACCACCCACTGGCACTGTTTATCGGATAAGGCCCAACCTAAATCTCATACTATTCTTACACAAAAAGAGAAATCTATTCTTACTAGGGCCGGCCCTTGAATTGCTTGGTCAAGTTGCAACACTAATCACAATATTCACATAAAATCAACTATTTAACCTACAGAATTTGAAAGAATGAAACGAATTTCCCATAAACAGCCAGGTTCTATATTAAAAATTGAATATGCATCAGTAACAAGTTAAAAGTATTCAGCACTTATATCACCTCAGTTTGGCAAAAGAAGAGTTATGGCTAGTGATTATTGCTTGCTCTGTTCTAAAATGCCAAATAGCATAAGTATTTTTATAGAAAGAGAATCATGCTACAAGAATGAGTAACGGTTATTGTATATGCCTTTTGCATCCCAAATATATTCTGAAATGTGTGGATTCAGATGAATGCATGACAAGTCCATGCTTAATTTCTTCTTTTGATACATTTCATGAGAAAAAAAAAATCATGAGAATGGGTTGTAACCAAATAAAATAACAAATAGTTGGTTGGGAGATGCTCTTTGCTACCGCTTGATTTAGTGCTTATCCTAACAAAATTGGACTGTCCATTTGATCCTTTTTTTTTTTTAAACAACGCAGGCCCAAGAGAGAAAGCCTGATAAAATTCTCATGTGGTTCCAGTGTGGTAGTACAGTTTCGAATCCACAACTTTCGGGTGGAAACCGTAGTCTTAGTCCAACTGAGCTACCTCTTGAGGTTGTTCATTTGATCATTGAATCCTGGACTGATAGGCCAAACAAAATCATTAGTGCCTAATGGTCCCACCATACATGACCCAAATGTTAGGGTAAGATGATTTGGGGAGTACCATGGGAACCCGTCCCATAAGCTATCACTACTTATTTGTTTGAAGGTGCCAACAGATACACCTCTTCTTTTAACCAGGGTTGGAACCCAACTATCCTGCCTTTCATTGTCAAATAAGCTTGTTTGTTTACATAGGATTGCAATCTATAGGAATTCATTTGGAACAAGCCTATTTGTATATATGTAATCTAAATACGTTGGAAGCAATTGATTAAAATAAGCCCGTTTAATTGAATGGAATAGGAATATGTAGGAATTCATTTCATTTTAACGGCGTGTTTGTGCAGCATCCGCGGCATTTCCTCATCCACATAAACACAAATCTCACCCTAAACATCGGAATTGCAGGGCCCTTTTTTTCTAGCATATTTTTTCCTCTTCGTCATCTTTTGTATGGAATTGAGCACATATATAGATTAAAAAACACACCCATATTTATTAATATAATCATAACAATTAATTTCATATATTTATACAGGGATCCGCATCCCCTCTTTGGACCAAACAGGGTTTTCCTGTTTGGTCCAATCAGGGGGTGCCACATGGGAAAAGGAGTTTTTTTTTAAGAGATATTTTTTTTTTTTGAGATGAGATGTGACATCTTTCCCCATATGGCACCCCCTCATTCATCCAAACAGGAGATCCATTTCCATTTATACACACACTTCATAACATATTATATATTTTTTATATATAAAGGGCCAAGCTAAGCTAGGCTTTCTCTTGTCCGAGCCTGGCTATCAAGGTTGTTCAAAATCAGATCCTACCCTACTCTTGAACTTGAAAAAATAGAATCCTCATTTTTACAGGCATTGGCGACCAGGCTGGGCCACCTAATCAGGAGGCCGAAAAAGGCCTACTCATTATCCATCTCCATAGGGGGACCTCATGGATCAGGTCCGGCCGAGCCCTACCTGGGCCCTGCTCGCTTTGGACTAGGCTTGGACCAATAATATTGGCTCATTTATTAAACGTCGTTGGCTTGGATCCAATGTGAAAGAGCCCAAAGCTCAGCCCGGCCCAAATGGGAGACACAACCATCAACCCGGACTTGGGCTTGATTTTTTTTCAGGTGGGTAGGCCCACGCCAGACACTTATGGTCCAAGCCGGGCTCAGCCCTAGTCAGGATACTGCAGCTTAGGGCTGTTAATTGTGTCGTGTTAACAAATTCGATTTGCAATTCATGTTATAATTACCTCAACTCATTCATGACCCATTAAATAAACGGGTCCAAAAATCAAACATGAACACAACCCACTTATTTAACAGGTTATACGGCACAACCCGTAAACCAATTAAATAATTTTGTCCATTTCGGACCATGTCAATTAACACACACTCTTTTGCTAATGAAATGATAGTGAAGGAGTTAGAAAATGATCTTTTATATGTGGGTTTTAGGATTTCACTTCAACCTTTTCGAACTTACCAAAATACCCCTTGTGCATTTTATAATTTATTTCATTTATCATTTGGGAGTTGTATCGGGTTGTTAATGGATTACTGGTTTTATTTGTTAACGACTTGCTAATCTAACGGGTTAACGTGTCTGATCCATTAACGATACAAACCTGTTAAAAGGCCACCCAAGCCCATTAATATTGTGTACATTGGTATCGCGTTTGTATCATTTTAACGGATCGCGTGGAATCTATCTATTATACTAAGGGAATGTAATATCCCTTAGTACTGTGACACCTGTACTCCTTCACATGAAGACACATGTCTTACCTGTCCCTCCACTAACCTCCTAATAACTTCCTCAGCAAAATAGTAAAAAGAAGGAAAACAACAAATAATGCAATAGTTGTCTACTAAACAAGATGTTGAGGCCATGAACCCCTCTTTGAGACCCACCCTGTTACAAATATATATATTTCATCAATGGCAAAGGGTAATCATGATGTAACTCCATATAATACAGCAGGAAAGAAACTCATTTCATATTGAAGCTGCTATAAAATATATATATAAAAGAATACTACATAAAATACAATTAAAACTTGGGTCTTTTCTTCACCGGCCACCAACTACCGTAGTAGAAAAACTCTCTCCTACATGGTCAGACGCAACGTGTGTCTCACCCTAGTTTAGGCCGACCATATATTCCCATCAATAAATTGGGCCACCGTATAACAAGAGAGTCCGATGGGTCAGTGGGCCAAACAGGGCCCAACTAGCACGTCCACCACATAATGGGTCCCCGGTGGATCCTCTTTCGGATCCACAGATCATATGGGTCATCGGATGGCCCACCTGAGTGCCGGTATCAATGCAAGAAATTGAATGGCCAAAACAATGACTGAAACTAAAAAACAAAAAACAAAAACAAAAACAAATTCCCAATTCTTAATTGTTTCCTAAAACACGTCCTCTCTTTCTCTCTGATCAAACGCTGGATGGTGGGCTAAACAGGGCCCACCTTGCACGGGTCCACCACCTAATGGATCGCCAGTGGGTCCTTCTTCGGATCCACGGATCGGATGGGTCATCGGGTGACCCACCTGGGTCCTGGTATCAACGCAAGAGACTGAATGACCGAAACAATGACTGAAACTTAAAAAAAAAAAATCAAAAACAAATTCTCAATTCTTAACTGTTTCCTAAAACACGTCCTCTCCTTCTCTCTGATCAAACGTTGGATGGGCCTCCACCACCTAGTGGGTCGCCAGTGGGTCCTCCTTCGGATCCACGGATCGGATGGGTCATCGGGTGGCCCACGTAGGTCCCGGTATCAACGCAGGAAACTGAATGGCCCAAACAATGACTGAAATTTAAAAAAAAAAATTTATTGTTTCTTAACTGCTTCCTAAAACACGTACTCTCCCTCTCTCTTATTAGAAGTTGGATGGTGGGCCAAATAGGGCCCACCTCACACGGGTCCACCACCTAATGGGTCGCCAATGGGTCTTCCTTCGGATCCACGGATCGGATGGGTCATCCGGTGGCCCACCTGTGTCTCGGTATCAACGCAATAAAATCAAGCGGAACAATTGTATGGCTCAAACAATGACTGAAACTTTTTTTAAAAAAAATCTCAACTTCCTAAAATAAGTCATCTCCCTCTTTCTGATCAGAGGCTGGATGGTGGGCCAAACAGGGCCCAACTCGCACAAGTCCACCACATAATGAGTATCCAGTGGGTCCTCCTTCGGATTTACGAATCTGATAAGTTATTAGGTGGCCCACCTAGGTCCCCGTATCAACGCAAGAAACTGAATGGACCAAATAATGGCTGAAATTTAAAAAAAAAAAATTTCACGTTTCTTAATTGTTTTCTAAAACACGTACTCTCTCTCTCTTTGATCAGACACTTGATGGTGGGTCAAACTTGGTCCACCTCGCATGAGTCCACTACCTACTTGGTCGCCCATAGGTCCTCCCTCGGATCTACGGATCAGATCGGTCATCAAGTGGCCCACATAGGTCTCGGTATCAATGCAAGAAAATCAACGCGACCGTACATAGCAAGGGGTGTTGCTAGTTTTGACGCTAATGAACAGCCCCAGCCCTAGACTCCGGTCTCCACTGGCTCCCACCCTACCAAATCAAGTTCAGGAAGTCCACTTGGCCCCTGGGATCCAAGGGTCCTCCCTGGGGACCGTGCCAGAATCCGGTCCCCGGGTCGGGCCATATAGCACAACTGAAGAGTCAAGTTCTAGCCCTCTCTTCCCATCTCCTGTTCCAATTCACCAGCCATTTCCCCCTCTCTTTCTCTATCTAAACCAGAGACAGAGCCAAAGAAAGCCAAATGTCTTCTCCTCTCACTCTCTCTTCTTCTCCACCTTCTCTCTCTTCCCTCTTCTCCTCTCTCTCTCCATCTCCATCTCCAAAACCCTACTTTCATCACTTTCCAATCTCCTGCGGCCCCAGAGACAACCGTCCCCAACTCCTCCGCGGCCGCATCCTCAGCTCCGAAGCCATCTTAGCCATCCAAGCTCTCAAACGCTCCTCCAACCGCTCTGCCGACCTCCGGCCCCTCTTCTCCCGCCTCATCAAGCCCGACCTCCTCGCCGCCCTCCGCGAGCTCCTCCGTCAGAACCACTGCCTCCTCGCCCTCACCGTCTTCTCCTCCGCCCGCGGTGAGCCCTGGTACCGCACCGACTACTCCCTCTATGCCGAAATCATCTCCGCCCTCTCCCGGAACGGCATGCCATCCGAGATCGACCGCCTCGTCGCAGATATCGTCGAGGAGGGCTTCTACGCCGGCGACAGCCGAGGGCTCGGTCGCCTCCTCCGGACCTTGGTCGCCGCGGAGCGGCCAAAGGCCGTCATTGATGTCTATAAGCTGATGAAGAGAGGGGAATGCGTTCTTGATGAGTTCATGTATAAGGTTCTGACTAAAGGTCTGAGGAGATTGGGAGAAATCGAAGTTGCCGATGAGATTGAGAGGGATTACGCCTCTAAAGTCTGATTTTTAGACATGATTTTAGAAATATCTATCCAAATGGACTCAAATTCGCCTGGTTACTACTGCTTGTACATGTAAAGCTAAGGTAAAAGCTTCTGCTGCATTTTTACTGCTATTGAAGAGATAATTGTGATTAGATGTTCTAGCATTCGCGATTAAGATTGTATAGATATAGAATTGCAAATGGTGAACAATTCAGCAATGGAGGCATTTGCGTAATTCAAAACTAAGTACTAGTTTGTGTTCAGATTGTAGACATGATTTAAGAACTCCGTTGAATGGCATTGCCATTTGTTACTGACTTACTGTGTTGTGTGAAAAGCTGATTATTTAATGTGAACTTGTGTAATTTTATTTTATTTTTTTGGATTCTCATTGATTTCGAAGATATGGTGTAGAGACATAGTGTATGTTGACATTTTGAGATTGGAATAATTGAGATCAAATTAGAGAGGATCTGACGCAGAAATGTAGAAAATGGAGTGGTGATAGAATCACTATGCGCCCATCTGTGTGATGTAATTGAATTCCTAGGATTTCTAAGTCATATAATTCTAGAAGCAGCTAAAAATGAAGGAACAACGGTGAATATCCAAAAAACGACCGCTAACAATCTTCCCTTTAACTATGAAACTTCATGCCTTCTATGTTCGTTTTAGTCTTCGTAAGTATTTCATTCGATCCGAATCAGTTTATTCTCTTGAAAGTTGGTACATGTATAAATATGACGGGTCGTAATAAAAAAAATAAGTATAAATATGCTGCATTAGAATTAGAATGTTTTTCAGAACTTCTTGTTTATCTTAAATGATATGCTCCTTATGCTGCAGCCTGCCTCTTGCAGAAATTTGCTTGGCACAACTGTTTCTGCTTTGGGTTTTTTACATGTTCCATCAGAAACATTTCAGTGCAGAGGTAGACCATTACCATGTTGCCTTTGCTGAAAACATTGATCCTTCATTCTTTGATTCCTTGATATGGTATGGGAGCGGATATAGAAACAGAAATGCAGGTTCCACATGCAATTTCGAAAAAACTATGAATGTATATGATCAAGGATGTTCATTCTATGGAAGAGAATTCTAGAAGAACTGCAATTCTAAAATTAACAAATTATTATTACTATTATTAGTATTAATATAAAGAATTTAAATAGCAGATTGTGCCCTGACTTCTTTTTTTTCTTGAATGAAAGTTTGCGATGCACAAATACAGATATGGGTGCAAATGTATACAAGAACTGGGATACTGCTCTAAACTTTCAAAATCTAGTACACACATACACATATGATATGACTATCCTTCCCATATCATGATATTTCATGTTAAGGTTTTTATTTTGAGTAATATTCTTCTCTAAAAGAGGATGTCAACAAATTAGGAAGTACTTCTCTGAGATCTCAGTGATCTGCAACAGCATCTAATTCAGTTGTTCTCCTCTTTTAGTTACACCACTGCCATCATCATGCATAAATCTTTGCTAGCTCAAATGGATTGTGAATTTGAGTCCATAGCAATCGTACATCATTTGACTTTCCATTCATATTGTAGAACATATAGACAGAATCATAGAAACTGATCTCATCAAGAAGTGGCTTTGTATAACCCATGTCAGCATTGGAATACAAAATGCTATCAGCATATGTCAGACTATTTAAATGGTCAGGAATGGGATCTCTGCCTGTAGAAATATGCATGCTGGGTATTTGACACTGGAACATTTGGACAACTCTGGCTTGCCATCAAAATGCTAACATAAACTGCTTGCCTCACAAGGTAGCTCTGTTTAAAACATGTCAGTCAGGCATGAGATCTGTCCATGAGAATAAGCAAAGTTGGTTGCTTCAAACTGCACAGCCCTGTGGAATCGACTGACATAGCCTAGTCGAATCAACTGACTTAATGAGAATATGAGACTGATTTCATATATGGCCTTTCAGGTTATTTTAATAATCATTACAAGCAGTTGCACGTTTCAACACATTACATTATTAGTTACCCAGGAAAGTGATTTTGTGCATTCTATATTTCAGAGAAATGGAGCTCTACCTTTCAAGCTGCATGTCAATGTCAGTTCAAAAAAAAGGGGAAAATCAAGACGCATTCATTCAGGACCATCTATGAAAAAACTTTAGATGGTATGGGCATACTTTGAATTGTTTCATGTTGTACACAAAGAGACAAAACTATATACATCTTTTTATATTGGTCTAGAATTTATTTCGAATGTTGTACTTGTTTGAAAATACAAAATGTACCCATCTCTCTCTCTATTGGTGTAGAATTTATTTCTTGTGATTTTGGTTATTGTCTCATTATACTTTTCTGTAACACTTTTTAGCCTTGTTAGCTAGTCCAAGTTATTCAGGATTCAGGAACCATGTTTCTAAGATCTTTGTGTTTCTTATTTTCTGGAAGCTTCATCTTTTACATCCAGTCTTCTTTCGTCTGTCTAAGCGTATTCTCCATAAATAATTTCAACAGTGTTCCTTTTTTTTTTTTGGGTACAGTATCAATTCTGGCACAGAAAATTTCTATGTGAGAAAGATGTGAAAATAATGGAACTTTATTTGATGTGCTACAGTATCCATTCTGGCAAAGAAAATTTCAATGTGAGAAAGGTGTGAAAATAACAGAACTTTATTTGGTGTGCTAATTTATGTCATATTCTGAGTCATGAAGTGAGCTTTATGTCAGTAAATTCATGATGATTAAGTGATGGGAAAGATTATGGGGCTGGTGCATGTGGCAAACGTCCACGCCTATCAAAACTTATTCCAGAAAGATTATGGGGCTGGTTCATGTAGCAAAAGTCCACACCTATCAGAACTTATTCCAGTGGCAGGATCTATTCTGCATTATAATCTCAATATACAGTCTGACAATTAGGATTGCAATAGTCCTTAGCAAGCACCCATTTGCTTGATAGTCTCTATTTGAATCCTATCTTGAATTGTAGCAAGTACCTTGGAAAATTAATACTATACAATACAAGATTTGCATGCGGGATATGTTAGTATCAAATACAAGATTTGCTAGTATGTTATATTGGTACACAAGATGTAATCATGTAATCAAATACATGATCCTTCGTCAGCAAGCATCCCCTACAATCGGCCCAAATTCTGGATCAAATCAATTCATGTGGCAAACAGGTTCCCATAGCAATCATATCAGTGCAGTCACTACTCTGTAGTTGAGGTGTGTAAATGCGATTGTATTTTGATTTTTGTCCAACTGGGTTGAAATGCCTTATAAGTTAAGACTATCTACTTTTGTTTATTCATGTGTCCCTTTCTCTCTTTGGTGTGGCAAGTAATAACACTTTACTCCTTGTTTTAGTGACAATCAAAGTGAGTAGTTTCCTTTTTGCCAAGGCTCCTCTCCATCTTTTTTAGTTCTGTTAAACTATGTTGTTGGTTTTCATGTGCTTTGATTCATTTATTATCCATAAGATATGTGTCTCTAGCTTTATTAGTCGACTTTGAATATCTATGTCTAAAATGTTGCAATGATGGGAAGATATGGCATTTTGGGAATATAGATATTCATTTTTTCAGTTTTTGTACTAATGGGTGGGGAGAAAGTGGAAACACTCAATGCTTGGCGAAATATTTTATTGATATCAGGCTTATTTAATATTTGCCTGTTTACAGAAGACTGCATACATATACATGTTTCCAGCATTGATTTTGTCTGGGCCTTGTTTTCTATCTGTTGACTACACTTGCTGATTCTTGGTCACACATGGATGAAGTTTAGAGGGGTGGTTATTCACAACAGTTCTTACTTGTATATGCAATTGCCTCTTGCAACAGTGGCCAGTTTTTAGAAGAATGCATATACATGTGTATTGCTTTCATCTGGGCATTATGTGTTCTCCTTCCTTACTCTATTTTGTAGGGTCTTGGTTGTAATTCATATATGTAGAGAGGTTCAGGTGGTTGTTACCAACAGTGGCTGTTTTCATTTCCCCCTTTGTACACACGTTCTTCCAGAACACACAGTAGTAGAAGTCAGGTTTATGATTAGTTCATCACCATTCATATGATCACGGTAAGTTCCCGTTCTTCACCTTTGCTTCGAATGATTGCTAACTGAATAGCTAAGTTTCTGCTTAGTCATCTCTTCCATCCTTTCATCCCATCTCTGTTTCTTGTAACACACATATAAATAAGTACCAGGCCACTTGCACTCTGACTCTGAAAGCTGGGTGGCATGAAAATGCATAGTTTTAAGACTCCTGGTTGACAGCGCAAGCAACCATTCTAGCCCAAAAACGGAGGTGCTTCCTCATATCAGCTCCAGAGGACGCTGTGATGGGAGGCATCCGGAGGTTGAGCAGAGGGGAATCAGGTCTGTTGATAAGCCATGACTCTGACAGGTATGGCCTAGTCACAACTTGCTTCTCCCCCAGCATCTGGAGCCCAGGAAGCATGCTCTTCATTTGCGGGCTCAGTTGCTCCGCGTTGAATATGAAGCCAAGGTCCTTGAACCCCTTCAGCTCCTCAAGTTCCAGCTCAGAGAAGCTCATGCTGCTTTTCATCCTTTCCAGTCTTCGCCTTGGGTGTTTTCTTGATTGAGGCGGTGAATTAAAAATCGGGCTCATACTTGTAGGAGGTTGCAATTCTGACCGACTCCTTCCAATGATGTCCAAGGTTGGTGTTAGCAATCTCTCTCGTTCCTTCTTCATGTCAGTGTCAGCTTCAGACTGCCAAATAAGAATGATCTTTGTACATAAAACCACAGAACATGAATTCACGGGATAGAGAATAATAGTTTTACCTTGAATTGATGTATTGAATTTGCAGTAGAAGCCATGTCTGATTCGGTGTTGTTCTCTTCTGAAACTGCAGCAGATGGTGGTGGTGGAGCTTCTGAGATGGATATGGGCTTCTTTTTCAAGATGTTTTGGTTGAACCAGATTATATCTATGGCTTGGAGGACATCTTGGGGGCTGCTCTTCTCAGCCATTTGAGAGAGAGAGAGAGTAGCTGAGAATCCTATCGCACTGTCAACATGGTGAGTGGCGTAGGAACAAAATGCTAATAACAATAAAATAAAGAGGTTCCTTAAAAAGAAAAAAAAAAGACAATAAAATAAAGAAGCAGTGTGGTCCATCCGTTACCTCGGCCCACATCTTCTCAATCCAGTATAACAAACTGTAGAGTTTTGAGCCTCAGAGATTTTGTATATATTTGGCCTTTCCTTCCAATGATTTTAAGGGTGCACGTGTGATATGAGAGGTATTTAGGTAGAGAGGAAAATTGTTCTAATTTTCTGTGTGGTCCTTTTTCTGTCGTTTGTGCCACACAGTGTCCTTTCAGATTAGTTTTAAAAAAATGAATTAATTTTTTTTAATAGAGAGGATTTCAATTTCCTTTAAATGGGCAGGATTGCACAATTCCAAGATTCCTCTCACGTGGAAATGGAAATTGAGAGATGCACAAACTCTCCATTGGGTTTCCTTGCTAACTGCCCATGTGTAGTCTTCCATCTTATGATTTTTTAAGAATCCCCATCAGGTTGGAGCCTGTTATTTTTATTGGCATGGATTGGGGGCACGTTTGTACAGTAAATTTGGCCGCTTTTCTATGCACAAGTTTTTCACGTTTAGTGCGGCTGCTTTTTTACAATAAAATATACAAAATTAATCCATGCATGTCCAGTTCAAAAAGGAGATTCCCCCTTCTAAGAAGAAAGTCATTTTGATGGATGTACACAAACGCGTACTATTGTCCCCCTTCTAAGAAGAGTCATTTTGATGGATGTACACAAACGCTTACCATTGGGAGGCCCACCTTGACGGGGAGATGTTTAATTTCTAGTAGGAAAGTGAGAGGGAACTATGGACTGTTCAGGGGCTTGCGCTTGGCTCATCAACCCATACTAATGTGGAATCACATCCTTCCTGTGGGGCGAACATGTGATGAGTGGTCTTTATTTGGGTGTGCCCAAGTCGCAAGTGGTTCAAATGCGCCCAAGTTTCAAGTGGCTCATATGATTTCGAAAAACATGTGCTTGTGCTTTGAGTTTGAACTTGTGGCTGCCCTGAAATATGAAGTAGCTGCAAGTGGGATGTCGTTTCTCTGGTTTTCCCACTCCAAATTGATGTTGATGCTGATAAACAAAGATTTGGGATAGAAAAGTTGGATAGAAGTGATACGAAGATTTAACATATAACAATCCACTGTGCCAAACAAGGAATCAAACAAATTGAGAATTGGGAATAACTCAAACAGCTTGAAGTTGATCAGTGGACCTCGAGCAGTTAAAATGTGAGAAAAAAAATATTTCTTTGAGATATAATACTAGCAATAAGCAAGTTATTAGTACTGAAAATCATCATCAATATTTTGTTCCTACTATGTTGAGGTCGGCTAATGATTTATGTTTTGACATTCAATTTATTTTAAGCGAAACAGGATCTCAGGACTCATGCTGTAGATGTAACAGAAATTTTAAATCGGCTGTCAATAGTAGCACTGAAAATAATAAAAAAAAAATATGGAATGTAAAAGTAAGAAGAAAAATAAAACATAGAAAAACCACCAATAGATATTAAAAATCTTAGAAATTTCGGAAAACTAAAACTGAGTTATTCCTTATCTCCGGAGGTCTCCTTCCATCATCCGATGGCTACTCCCACTAGCACGGTTTTGTTGGGGTCCCAGCCCCCTTAGTTGGGGGTAGCCAAAGAAAAATGAAAAAACTACTCAAGCTAAAATTCTTCCAAGATGGTACTAGAACTTGGTGGGAAGTTATAAAGAGCGAAAAAGATACAACCTCTGTTGCTATAATAGGGCTTACCTGTGAAATTTAAACTGAGCAAAAAAGATACAGCCTCTGTTGCTATAATAGAGCTTACCTTTGAAATTTATACTGATTTATATCACCATCTTGCATATTTTATCACTAAACAAAATAGATTTATTCTGACTATCTACTCAATATACCTAAAAAATGTGATCAAATTGCTTTTGTTTTCTTATGTGAGTCACTGAACCAGTCATCAGTGCAGCCCCTTCAAATAGTCGTTTTCATCCTATGATCATGTATCATGCCCAATTTTACACTCACTAATGAGTTGATAATGATTTCAGAAATGGACCCATTGATTTTTTTAATTTTTGGCTTTAGAACCTATTGATGCATTTGTGGCAATCTCTTTCAGACCTGTCCTGACAAGGTGTGGGTAAATTGGGCACGCATCTGTCATCTGTGAGAATAAGATGGTGAAGAAGGATGAGCGTGTAAGCTTTATCCACTCTTCCATTCCCATTTAGCAAACAAAGGTGAAGTGGGTTCCGAAGAGATAAGTACAGAGTCCGCACTCAGCAGCCTTATTCAAACTAAAATATTCCAATTTCGTACGGTGGGTGTACCCAATTAGATGATCCTGTTACATTAGAAAACAAGTCTGATATTCACAGATCACTGGTTAAGCATCTAATCATTTATCTACAAATCAATCTTATAGAATGATCTATCCATCAATCTGATTTACTGACATACAGGCCTGCATTGGATGATTATGGGTTTCATAATCATGGGCTGTGGAGATAGACCAAAACTTGTTCAAGCACAGCCTGTTTATTTATGGGACCTAATTACACCTGAATGAGTCTATGAGCCAGAAAATGAGGCCCACAAACCACCAATTGTAAAATCTTTGCCCAGTCCAAGCCTACTTGCAACTCAGGTGAGGTAAGATGGGTGGAGAATTAATTTGGCCCACAGGTCTAATCACTCTCCTGTGTAAATTATTTGTACAGTCCCAACCAAATTCAATAGATTAGGCATGAGCTTGTAGGTCCAAGCCTAACCATGAACGCGAGCGAGCCAAAACTTGTATTTTTATGTGAGATACGGCTTGGCGTGGTTCCTATGGCGCCTCTAAATTATGCCGGGCTAGTGAGCTCCACTGTCCACCTTCACGTGTTCTCTTAATTAATTGTCCACAACGTCATTTTTGCCATTAGAGTCTGATTGTTGAATGGTGTTGGTACGTTGATTTTACACGTATGTTCAACCATTTTTTTTATTAGAAATATAGTTGATTTATTCAAGAAAGATGGATATATGCTGCTTCCTCCGCAATAGATAAATAATTACAATTTGAACTTAAATCTATTTTTGCAAGAGCATGAGTTTTGACATTGTTAATTCCACGGATTGCTTCGAGTTTTACTACGGTGAATATTTTTCACCTTATCTTTTATCTTTTGCACTAGGGCATAGATCTTCTAAGGTGGATCATTTGCATTTGAGTTAATCGCATTTATGGATATCAGCAAATCACTTAGGAAGCTAATGGTGCGTTTGGCATCATGTCGTTTAAATTGGAACGAATCTCAAGAATAAATTTTCTCAGGGAGGAATCTCAAGATCTTAACTAGCTATATAAGATAATTGGAACGAAAAACCTTTGTTCTTTTAAGAAACAACTTACCGGGCATAGTTGTTTTTGAGTTATCTCTTGCTCTTAAAGAATCACATTTAAAAGCTCAAAATCCTCTCACTCATAAAACAATGGGGGCTCCATGTTCACAATCTCAAAAAAGGTGGCACCACTTTATAATTCATAAAGCTGAGTCACATAGTCACAGTCACAAAGGGTGAACCTATATTATAACTTCTATAATAGTTGGACCACATTCTAAATCCTTTGAATGCGGCCCTATCTTCTAATTTCTAAATATATGCACCGCGTTGTAATTTCTAAAGGTGGGTCCCACTCCGCAATTATAAAATAGGTGGCCCCACTTTATATTCTTAAAAGTATGTCATATGGTCACAATCACACAAAAAAAGGTGAAGTTTTATTAAAAATTCTATGAATGTGGGCCCACATTGTGAATCCTATGAATATAACTCTCCATGTTTGGATTTTTAAACGTGAGTACCACATTATAATTTTTAAAGGTAGGCCCCATGTTCACAATAAAAAAAAAGTTAGCCCCACATTATAATTCTTATAAAGGTGATCCCACATTGTATATCCTATAAATGTGTTGCTCCCATGTTCTAATTTTTAAAGGTGGGCGCAGCACTATAATTTCTACAGGGTGGGTCTTATGTGCATAATCACAAAAATAAATATGGGTCTACTTTGTCATTCATAAATGTGGGTCATGTGATCACGATAACAAAATGTGGATTCACATTGTAAATCCTATGAATGTGAGCCCCGTATTTTAATTTCTAAATGTAGTATCATGTTGTAATTTCTAAACGTGGGTCCTATATTTACATTCACAAAAAAAGATGAGCCCACACAGTAAATCTTATGAATATGGGTTCCATGTTCTACATTTTAAATATGGGTACCACATTGTAATTCCTATAGGTGAGTCTCATGTACTATAATAATAGAGTGACGCAAACAATAAAAGGTGAGTCTCACATTGTAAATATTATATCCACTCCTTGAAGCAAAACTTTTATAATGTTACCAAACAAGTTATGTATAATATACTCTTAATACAGTGATTTAATATAATGTTGCCAAACAAGTTTTGCACTATATGGTCTCGACACAATCCATTCGACATATACATGTTAGGGCCCTTTTGGCAATTTTATGTTCAATTAGGTCGTGCTGAGATGGAGTTGTTTCCAAATTTTAGATCATTTATTTTTTACTTAGGGTCCAAGAGGATTTTTCGCGTATAAGTTTTTTCTTATTCTCTTATGAACTAAAAGTACGCTTTTTAAAATTCATTTTGTGTTTTTAGTATCAATTCCCTTCACTTTTTTTATTCTTTCCTGATTTAACACTATATTTTATTTTAAACTTACTAGGCCCCACCAACAGGCTTAAAGTTGATCATCAAAATTGGGCCTTAGGCCAAAACATGAAAATAACAAGATTGTAAAACCCAAGTGGGCCCAGGCAAAGCTGGACCCAACCTAGTCATATGGGCCCTACAATTTATCGTAAGTACCATAAATACTAGGACAAACCTATCCGTACCGTCGTGGTTCGAGAACAAAAAAGTGTACCCATCTCTTTCCTACTGTTTGATATATCCCTCTCCACGAACACAGAGCGGCGAGACATTGAAATATCTTGGGTTTTGCTTTCTTTCAATCAGTTCTAGAACAAGAGAGAGCGCAACAAATACAATGCATAGATTCTCTGCTTCGAGTGCGAGGATTCTCTCTTCTTTCCTTGGACGACGTAACAATCACCAGCATCAAGCCTTCTTCTCAACCTCTCTGCTCTTCGACGATACTCAAAAACAGGTGATGATTTGATGATTGTATTGTCTTTTTATCTTCTTTACCTACTCACTAATCTTTCAAATTGAACTGTTCGAACTGATAATCTTCGATTCCTCATTCACGAATGAGAGATTTCTATTTGCTTCTCTCGTCCAATCGAGAGACACAGTGAGAGAGAGAGAGATCGAGGGTTTTCATTTTGGCCGATTGGATTTTTCTCTCTCTCTTCTAGCAGATGAGTTTTTCTTCAAAAAGCGCGTTCTTTTTCTTCGCGGTAAAATCAAGCTGAGTTGCTTTTGAAGCTGAGCAGTTTAGATCCAGCTACTGGATCGGATTGCCGATACTTTGATTCTGGTTGTTTTGATGATTTTATTTCAGAATCAGATCAGCAGTCCTGTAACATTCAATTGGTGTTTAGGATGGTATTGATGTCAGGACATGATCATTTCTCCAAAAATAATTGCTCAATCACTTTTCGATCTCAGATTATAATGCGCACTATGTATGTGTACTCCACTTAAACGAGCTGATTGGTTTTCCATCTTTCGTAATTCATGATTTTCACCGAAACTGTGACAGTTATCTCCATTTGCATCATCATTGTTGTTGCTTCTAATCGAAAATATGGCTTACAGTATGGTTTGTCTGCTTGCTGATGGTGCAGGATGCATTCTTTCACTGATTTCTATGCATAAATCTCTATGTAACCACTTTTGGATATTGATACGATTCGTACCTCATTAGAGATGCTTTGTTTGCTAGGTTAGAGGTTACTTTTTTTTCCCTTTCTTCATTTTTTTTTTTTTTTTTTTTCTAATAGGTGGTTAGAAGTTACAAATGAAAATTTTGAAAATATGCATTTTATGTTGATTTATTAAGGAAATCTCATGTACCGTCACAGATGTTGTTTGTTTCTTTAATTGAAGTTTCCCTGATTTCTCTCCAAAATTTGAACATCTGAATCTGGTTCAAGAATATTAGTGAGCATGCCTTCTTTTTTCAAATGTAGATTTTATCTGTGATTTTGACTAATATCTATATGAATATTGAAATCTGTGGTCGTCATGTAAAGTGTTGTTATTTTTGCAGTTCAAAGAAAGTGTCACACAATTTGCACAAGAAAATATTGCTCCACATGCAGCAAAGGTGGACGTGACAAACTATTTTCCCAAGGTTGTACTAGTTGTTAGCTCTTTGGGCATCATTTTATATTCACTTATAACAATTATAGTAGTCATGGAATTGCTTGGACAACAATAACAGCAATGATAACTACTACTAATAATGATAATTTTACATTTTCTCAGGATGTTAACTTATGGAAGCTCATGGGAGATTTTAATCTTCACGGCATTACTGCACCGGGTAAAGTTGTTTATTTTAAGTATTCATGTGCAACTAATCAACTTCCTTCAGATTTATATTCGTAATCTATGGGATTGGTTACTATTTCATCTCTTGCATGAGCTAATTTTCTTGTTCACCTCAATGATAAACACTCATAAAGAGTCAAAGATTAATCCAAACTATGTGAATGATTGGATAAACTTTATTTATCCTGCAAATGTGGACTTTAATTGTTTTCCTTCTTAACATTTGGAGGATGACAAAAGCTTTAGCAAATCTCAGTAGTTAAAATATTTTATGGTAAGAAATTAAATCTTGAACCCTTGCGTAATCAGTAGTTAATATCAGCTGTGAACTATGCTTCTGAACTGTAATACGATCTCTCACAGCTTTCAGCAGTGGAAATGACTTGGTCGTGAGAATCCCTTCTTAGTCTTCATTTTTAATAGGAAAGACATCCGGTATTTGTGGTAGCCACAGTTCTCAACACATTTTATGCAATCATATTTATTTTGCTTATACTAAGCATACTTAGGATCAACTATTAATTTTATTTTAGAAGCATCATCTGACAAACCAAAAACTTTGATTTTATTTTTAGCAACCATTTATGAAAAGGCAAAAGCCCCTTTTAAATAGACATGGCCATCTCTCTAACAATCTCTGGAGTATAGCTGACTGAATAAAAAATAAAAAAATAAAGAAAAAGAGAAAAAGGACTGATCTGCCACTTCCAGAGAGGTTTGTTGCTTGTATTTTTTTGTTTCTTATTTGTTTTTAATTATTTTATTCATTCTAGGAACTTTAGTCTCAAAATTTTGAAAAATCAATTTATATTTTTTGCTTCTCAGTAAGATAAATTGTTTTAAGGAATTTTGGATTTTCTACAACATCATGTGTCTACTGCAATTTCCATGGGATATGTGCTACTTCCTCTTGAAATGTCCTTAGAAGCAATCAACAGTTCAATTTTTACTTTTTAGACTCAGATGACATGGGGGATCAGTTTTGTTTTTTCTTTCTTGCATGACCCACTTCTGAGCTCAAATTATGTGTCACATCCATAAATAGTAGTGCGAGTTGTATTCTTCTGCTAATACTATGGTGATCTTGATACAACATCTTCCCAAGAGGCTGCAGCCTGCATTTCAATAACTATGCACTTATGTTTCTTGAAAAACTTGTTCTCATGTAGAGGAGTATGGAGGACTTGGTCTTGGTTACCTTTACCACTGCATTGCTATGGAAGAAATAAGCTGCGCTTCTGGATCTGTTGGGCTCTCTTATGGTGCCCATTCAAACCTTTGCATTAATCAATTGGTTGGTGAATTCCTACGTTTCTATGAGACTTGGTTATCTGCACAACCTTTTAACATGTCTGATGATATTCATTTCTAATGCTTTTGTAGGTGCGGCACGGGAACCCTGCTCAGAAGCAGAAGTATTTACCTAAGGTTTCTTGAATATTTAGTGTATTATAATTTATAATTCTTTAGGTTTATGGCATAACTCTGAGTAACCTGTTTTGTTTGACAATTCTCGTCAGTAGCTGATTTTTTCGTCTGGCAACCTTATCATGTATCTATATAAATCATTACTTAATAGTGTCCCAACTTTGAAGTAATTTGAACACTTTTGGCGAGGTAGAGAAAGTTAGCAGCCGTGAACGGTTTTATGTCTTTGGAGGGTGAATCATGTCGTGGTTCATCACATTTTTGCTAACATGGTTTGGACTTCATTTTGGAGGATTTTTAATTAATGTATCTAGGGTAATGTCAGACTCTTTACCACTGTGTTGTCTTGTCGTTTGGGGACTTTCTCTACTAGGGGGCTCATTTTGTGGTGTCTTACTACCTCTGTGCTTGTTGAGAGGAAGACAACTACATGTTTAAAAATAAGTCTGATTCTTGTACTAAAGATAAACTTTGATTCTGTAGAGGGCATGGTGACAGAAATTCAATGCATGGTGAGAAGTTGGCGTTATCACTGAAGGAATCTAAAGGTGTCTAATATGTAGAGTATGACAGTGTTAAAGGATTTGTGATATACGCCATTTGTTCTTGTTGCCAGTTGGACTCTCTTCCCAAATGGCTGGTTGAAGCTAAAACTTGACCGGCCATTAATGTGTTTGGAAAGCTGATTGAAATTGGGCGGGTACTGTGTTAAGGATTTTTTCAGCATTATTGACGAATAAGGGTTCAAATGAGAAGTGTTCAATTTGGTTATTGAATATCAGGGGCTAAAGGCACAACATCAGAAGGTGATTCTTTATGCACCTTAAAGTGGGCATCCCGCATCAGCCGTATCAGCTTTCCATGACAGCCATGTGATGGGAATGATTCCTAGATATGGCAAGTAAGCGCAATGCATATGGCAGAGACATGGGTTATACACAAAAATGAAACATATGATACAGTGTTATAGAGATAAGTTGCCTGTGAAATATGAGTCCGGCAACAGAGTTTGGTTTCATACTATGATGGCCCACATATGTTTTAAGTTCTTTATTTTATTTGGTTGAGTTGTATGTGGCTTTTGTTTGTTTTTTGTTTGCTGTTGTAGCCTTTGGTGTGAATTGCTGTTCTTTAGCTCATTTATAAATAAAATACCATTGCGTGAAAAAAAGCCTGAGTATTCATAGGATTGAATAGATGGAACACATAGCTAGGCAAGGATGTTTCCGTGATTTTTTTATGTTTGATGTTTGATTTACTGTTTTTAGTGGGTTTATCCTGTTTTATTTTGCTGTTAGTTGAAAAAATTGGTCATTAAAAATAAATATATAAATGAACCTAGCATCTTGAAACTTGTTTCTTATGCAATAATTGATTTAAATAATTAATAAGATACATGTCTGGAGAAATATGGATAGAGATATGATTGTTAAAAAAGATTTGCCATATTTATTGAGTTGGCTGCTACCATGTGGGCCTACACAGTTTTTTTTTTTTTCCTTTTTTCAATGAAGTCCCGCTTTCTGTTTCATTGGATTAAGAAGGTAGCGTGTAAAATGACGCAGGTTTCTTTCATGAAAATGCTGTTTGTAATTGAGAGAATGAAATGATGCTTCTGTTTATGTTTATATTGATTGGTTTTTGACATGTAAAACATGGTGCTAATATTTTTCATGTCAATGTGAAGCTTATAAGTGGGGAGCATGTAGGGGCATTGGCAATGAGTGAACCCAATGGTAAGATATATTTTCATCCTTTGGCTAATCTCGGGAGCTCAGTAGTATTCATATGCAAATTTACTCACCTTTTGTCTGTTTCTAATGTTTGCATGCTTTGTTCCAGCTGGTTCTGATGTTGTCAGCATGAAATGCAAAGCTGATCGTGTTGATGGTGGTTATATTATAAATGGCAACAAAATGTGGTGTACAAATGGCCCAGTTGCTCAAACATTGGTAATGTCTTGGAAATCTTTTATTCTTTCTGTGTTCTACCTAATTTGATCTTGTATTTCTTATCTTATTTTGATTTTCTTATGGTATGTTACTGCATCCCAATTCTGTGGGGAGAAAAGAAACATGATCTTTAAACATTTAGGGACTGTCAGATCTATAGTATTGAAATCCACACCAAATTCTCACTACTTCATAATATTTCATGGTATTTATAACTAATAGGAACATATTACTGCAACTTGGATTTTCCTAGGGGACGGAATGAAAGGGATTGGATAATGGTTAAGGGTGAAAACCATTATATGCATGTGTGGATTCACTTCCTTAGGAGGGAGGGTGTCACGACCCACTTTCCGGGGCCATGTCGGATATCCGGATCATGATAACTTGGCAATGTATACCATTCATTTATCAAATTATTCGCATAAGAGATTTGGCATATAAATCAACTATAATTCCAATTAATTTAAATAAAATCAAACAATATCAATCATCTCTGAATAATCCAAATCCCTATGTTCTAACTCAAATGATAATGTACTAATCATTAAATCAATTGCTAAACAAAAGCTAAATCTTCTGTCACTCATGTGAATAATTCTCGTTCTCTCTCTTCAGCCACGCATGCCAAAATCTACGTGCTGAGCGTCATCCTGATTTATCCCACCCGCAGTAAGATTACCTGAATGGGGCAACACAACATCAGTATTACTGGTGAATAAATATTCCTAATTACATAAGCAACATAAAACATAATATTACTTGGTTTAACATGTTTGAAACAATATATCAAATGCCATAAAATACATCCATATATATATATCCGTGTCCATTGAATATATATATATATATATATCCGTGCCCATGCACCTTACCACGCCTCAAAGGCCTATTGTATACATGTATACCGGTCGCTATGACCCTGTCTCATCGGACACGTCCCCTATGGACCAGCCACTAAACGGCTCGGACACTAAGTCCAACATCCCATGTCTGGGACCTCACCATCTCATAACAACCACAACTCAATATTATTAACAATTTTCCTCATTTACATAGCAACAGTGTGGATCCAACCCTTACTAAATTCACTGGTTATTGCCCCACTCCATTTCATAATTGGTATTGATTGGTGAATGGATGGCCCACACTTTTAAAACATGACATTAAGAATTAATTACAATTAATTGATCACAGCAACTTAATCACCATCCGTATAATTAATCATGGCCTAATTAATTCATATAATTAATCATAATACACATATTCTATGTTCTGGTAAGCCTCGTGACTATTTATGTAATTGTATTATAAAGTCCAGGTATTATTTACTCTGTCTCTTCCCAGACTGTGATAAAACACCTGTGTAATATACATATATGGAACAGTGGGCCCCACTTGCATGATACATGATCAAACCTAATTTATATGGTCACCCAGTGCCCTACATTAAGTACCATGGTTCTGATTAATCATCCTCTATCATTACTGGGCTTGCAGTCTCAATAAATTGATAAATAACCCTTATTATTAACAAAATTGAAGTTCCTGGATAACTGGTCAGATGGAGACCAGGCCACATGGGACCACCACCATTGGGATCGTCTCTGAGTCTACTTCAAGATGTGGGGTCCTAATCCATGATTGGTTTAGTTAGTGGGTCCCACTACCATCATCGACCCACTGTCTGTTTCCCGTCAGTTTCATGCCTGTAATAGTCCAAATTTGGTATCCAGTGAGTCCCACTCAACTAAAACAAGATCAGCCATCTAGGTGATGGTCGACCACTGCTAGACCATCATCCTATTGGATCTGATCCATTATCAGATCATGTTCTGGGGTCCACAAGCCAGAAACGACTTTTACTGTTTTATGTTCAATGTCACGCCTGACTGTGATTGAATGCATTGATCAATGGGTCCTACTGATCCTAATCCAGGATGTTCAACTACACTATGGTCGCCCATCACTCCTCTTCCAGATGTGGGGTCCTGATTTTTGATCAAATCAATAGATGGGTCCCACAACTACAAACGACCATTAACCGACACCCCATCAGGCCTCTGTTTTCCATCGGTTTTGTAGAACAGTCCATATTCTTGCATTCCCATCTGTTAACACCATTCCCTTATCTATTAATATGAGATTCAACAATTCTTGCAACACAGAATATACACAACATATGATCCATCATCTTCTTAATGTCAATTACTCATAACATATGATTTCATAACCAGTAGATCTTCTCAACAGAGCTTATCCAAATCACATCACAATATCAATCATCTTAATTGATCAACTAGTTAACTAGGAAAATCCACTCACCTTTGATATGCTATCGTTGCTTTTGCAATGTGTGGGCGCGAATATGACATCAATAGCCTTCCCTTCCTTCTCCTGATTAACAGTCACAAGACTTTCTCTCTCAGATTTGCTCTCCAACCAACAAGGAAGAAATTGAATAACACTCCATTGGCCGATGGTTGAATATAAATACTAAAAGGAATCAGAGTCCTATTCCTCTTCTCCTAGTTTCACTTAGAGTTGTTTCACAACTCTTTCCCTTTTCCAGTTACCATAAACGTGAGGCATCAATACAACAAGTAACCAACAGGGGTCCTACTAGGAGAGTTGCAAAACTTCCTAATTCCAATCTTTCCCTTATTTCCTCTATTAGAGTTGTTATACAACTCTAGTCCCAAAGCAAAACGTGGGACACCTTCCAATTTCTAATTCCTTAGTAAGTACTATTTCTAATTCCATAATAAGGAAACAATCCAAAGCAATACCTGGGCCAGACTGATCCCGGGCCCATATACTACAGGATATTACATACTCCCCTCCTTGGGAAATTTGGTCCTCCAAATTTAAAACATACCTGTGGTGAAAAGATGCGGATACTTCTTTCGGACCTCGTCCATCTCCCATATAGCTTCATTTAGATCCTCATGTGTCCAGAGCACCTTGACTAGTCGGACTATTCGTCTCCGCAACACCCTCTTCTTGGTGTCTATAATTGCAACAGGGCTCTCCTCATAGGATAAATCTAGTTGTAAGTTCATTGGTTTGAAATCTAACACATGAGAAGGGTCTGGTTCATACTTTTTCAACATGGATACATGAAACACCTTATGAACTCCAGCTAACTGCGGTGGTAGTTCCAATTCGTAAGCGTTCCCATCGCTCACCCACCCTGTAATTTTGAATGGTCCAATGTATCTCGAGCTTAGCTTTCCTTTCTTGCCGAATCCCATCACTCCTTTCGTCGGAGAAACTTTGAGGAATACCGAGTCACCTACCACAAATTCCAATTCTCGTCGGCGTTTATCTGCATAACTCTTTTGGCGACTCTGAGCAGTCTTCAATTTGTCCCGGATTTTCTTAATATTCTCAGTAGAGGTTTGCACCCATTCAGGGCCTAAAATCCGCCTATCACCCACCTCTTCCCAACAAATTGGAGAGCGGCAACTCCTGCCGTACAGGGCCTCGAAAGGAGTCATCTGAATACTCGAATGATAGCTATTGTTATAAGCAAACTCTGCCAGCGGTAACTGCTCATCCCAACTGTCACTGAAATCTATAGCATAAGCGCGAAGCATGTCTTCCAGTGTTTGATTGGTCCTCTCCGACTGTCCATCAGTTTTAGGGTAATATGCCATGCTAAAATTCAGTTTCGTACCCATAGCCTTCTGTAAGCTCTTCCAAAACTGTGAAACAAATCTGGTATCCCTGTCTGATACAATCGATGCGGGAACGCCATGCAACCTCACAATCTCTCGAACATATGTTTTGGCCAGGTGCTCCATGGTAATTCTTCCTTTCAACGGTATGAAGTGCGCTGATTTGGTCAATCGGTCCACAATTACCCAAATTATTTCATTTTGCCTTGAGGTCCTGGGAAATCCTGAAATGAAATCCATAGTGATATGTTCCCATTTTCATACTGGGATAGGTAACGGCTGAAGCAATCCCCCCGGCTTCCTATGATCAGCCTTCACTTGTTGACAAGTAAAACACCGTCCAACAAACTCAGTAACATCATTTTTCATACCGATCCACCAAAATCTGATTTTTAAGTTCTAATACATCTCGATGCTCCCCGGATGGATGGTATATCTGCTGTGATGTGCTTCCTTCAAAATTTCATCTTTGATTTCTCGAATATTTGGGACACAAAGTCTACCTCGAAAGTATAACACGCCATTATCAACGGAGAAATCCGGTTTATTATCTGGTTTGTCGAAGATTTCCTCGAATGCCTTGTCATCTCGTTGATGATCTTTAATTCTTTGAATTAGTTCGGGTTGAACCTTGAAACTTCCCAGTAGTACTTTTTCACCAATAGGCCATAAATCTGCATCCAAATCCTTGATCTCTTCAAGTAGTCGCCACTCAGCAGTAAGACAAGCCATCTGTGTTGATTTCCTACTTAAGGCGTCAGCTACAACATTCGCTTTTTCTGGATGATAAATTATAGAGAAATTATAATCTTTCAAGAATTCCATCCATCTTCGTTGGCGTAAGTTCAACTCTTTTTGAGAAAATACATATTTGAGGCTCTTGTGATCTGTATATACTTTGAATTCTTCACCGTAGAGGTAGTGTCTCCAAATTTTCAATGCAAAAACTACAGCTGCCAACTCTAGGTCGTGCGTAGCATAATTTTGTTCATGAACCTTTAGCTGTCTGGAAGCATATGCAATCACCTTTCCATGCTGCATGAGAACACACCCTAGCCCTTGCAATGACGCATCGCAGTAGATAACAAATCCTCCACTCCCAGCCGGGAGGGCGAGTATTGGTGCCGATGTCAGTTTACCTTTCAATGTTCTGAAGCTATCTTCACATTTCCCGTCCCTAGTGAACGGAACATCCTTCCTTGTGAGCCTAGTCAATGGTCCAGCAATCGTAGAAAATCCTTGTATGAACCCTCGATAATAACCTGCCAGTCCTAAGAAGCTTCGAACTTCTGAAACATTTGTAGGTCGCTTCCAATTCATAACCGCTTCTATTTTGGTAGGGTCTACAGATAATCCATCTCCGGAAATAATGTGCCCCAAAAAGGTGACTTACTCTAACCAGAAATCACACTTACTCAACTTGGCATAAAGCTGGTTGTCCTTCAAGAGCTGCAAGGAGGTACGCAAATGCTCGTCATGTTCTTGCCTTTCTTTAGAGTAGATAAGGATATCATCAATAAATACCACCACAAATTTATCCAGATAGGGTTGAAAAACTTGGTTCATCAATGCCATAAAGGCGGCTGGCGCATTAGTCAATCCGAAAGGCATGACTAGAAACTCGTAATGACCATATCGCGTCCGAAACGCCGTTTTGGGGATGTCTTCCTCCCTTACTCTTAGTTGATGGTAGCCGGACCTTAGATCTATCTTGGAAAAATATTTCGCTCCTTGCAATTGATCAAACAGTTCATCAATGCGAGGTAGAGGGTACTTGTTCTTAATGGTCACCTGATTTAACTGCCTATAATCAATGCACATTCTCAAGGTTCCATCCTTCTTCTTCCCAAACAACAGCGATGCTTGGAGTTATCTGTTTTTCCTTTAGTGGACGTCATTTGAGTCTGTCTCTTTATATCTTCGATGGCTTCTTCTGAGACGAAAGCTTTTCTCAAGGCTTCAGCATAAGTCTTTGGTTCATGCAGCTTCACGTCCTTTTTGATGTCTGGTCTAAGACCGTTCATGAATCGTTCCATCCTTTCTCCTTCTGTAGCCACTAGTGTTTCTGCAAAATGTGACAGCTCTGTAAACTTAAGAGCGTACTTGGCTACCGTCAAATTTCCCTGCACCAAAGTTTCAAACTCTCTCTTCTTCTAAGCTCTAATATGATCTGGTATAAACTTCTTGATAAACTCCCGTTTGAAGAAGGCCCAAGTAATCTCTGTTTCTTGTCCATTGAATGACCTCTTGGCTGCCTTCCACCATTCCTTCGCATCACCTTCTAATTTAAATGCTGCGAGCAAGGCCTTTTGATGGTCTGTACATCCCATAACTTCAAAGATGCCTTCCATGTGTTCAGCCCATTAATTTGCATCCCAAGGATTAGTTGTTTCTTCAAAGCTGTTGGGGTGAAATTCATTGAATCTTTTATATAAGGTATCTCTTTCACGATTCCTACTCCCAATGATGCTACCTTCACCCGAACCATCTCTGTTATTACTCTGTCCCTCGCCATTCTCACTTTGATGGTGATAAATAGCGGAGATCTGCTCTTGAACCTGTGTATACGCCTTCATAGAGCTTTCAAACATTTGCCGAGCATACTCCAGCAATTCCAAAGTTCCACTGTTTGGTCGAACATTGTTGTTCACATTCTCATTTCCAGTAACATTGTCCATTGTCCTATTTTTTCTACAGAAGAAAGAATTTGTGAGCTAAAAGATCATAAACAATATACCTTACTTAATCTCTACCTTTGACAACCCCAACGTCCTCACCACGTGATCTATGGGTTGCTAATTCTTTTAGTTGCCCAAAACCTTATGCTCTGATACCACTTTGTCACGTCCCACTTTCCGGTGCCCTGTCAGATATCCGGATCGTGATAACTTGGCAATGTATACCATTCATTTATCAAATTATTCGCATAAGAGATTTGGCATATAAATCAACTATAATTCCAATTAATTTAAATAAAATCAAACAATATCAATCATCTCTGAATAATCCAAATCCCTATGTTCTAACTCAAATGATAATGTACTAATCATTAAATCAATTGCTAAACAAAAGCTAAATCTTCTGTCACTCATATGAATAATTCTCGTTCTCTCTCTTCAGCCACGCATGCCAAAATCTACGTGCTGAGCGCCATCCTGATTTATCCCACCCGCAGTAAGATTACCTGAATGGAGCAACACAACATCAGTATTACTGGTGAATAAATATTCCTAATTACATAAGCAGCATAAAACATAATATTACTTGGTTTAACATGTTTGAAACAATATATCAGATGCCATAAAATACATCCATATATATATATATATATATATATATCCGTGCCCATTGAATATATATATATATATCCGTGCCCATGCACCTTACCACGCCTCAAAGGCCTATTGTATACATGTATACCGGTCGCTATGACCCTGTCTCATCGGACACGTCCCCTATGGACCAGCCACTATACGGCTCGGACACTAAGTCCAACATCCCATGTCTGGGATCTCACCATCTCATAACAACCACAACTCAATATTATTAACAATTTTCCTCATTTACATAGCAACAGTGTGGATCCAACCCTTACTAAATTCACTGGTTATTGCCCCACTCCATTTCATAATTGGTATTGATTGGTGAATGGATGGCCCACACTTTTAAAACATGACATTAAGAATTAATTACAATTAATTGATCACAGCAACTTAATCACCATCCGTCTAATTAATCATGGCCTAATTAATTCATATAATTAATCATAATACACATATTCTATGTTCTGGTAAGCCTCATGACTATTTATGTAATTGTATTATAAAGTCCAGGTATTATTTACTCTGTCTCTTCCCAGACTGTGATAAAACACCTGTGTAATATACATATATGGAACAGTGGGCCCCACTTGCATGATACATGATCAAACCTAATTTATATGGTCACCCAGTGCCCTACATTAAGTACCATGGTTCTGATTAATCATCCTCTATCATTACTGGGCTTGCAGTCTCAATAAATTGATAAATAACCCTTATTGTTAACAAAATTGAAGTTCCTGGATAACTGGTCAGATGGAGACCAGGCCACATGGGACCACCACCATTGGGATCGTCTCTGAGTCTACTTCAAGACGTCTACTTCAAGACGTGGGGTCCTAATCCATGATTGGTTTAGTTAGTGGGTCCCACTACCATCATCGACCCACTGTCTGTTTCCCGTCAGTTTCATGCCTGTAATAGTCCAAATTTGGTATCCAGTGAGTCCCACTCAACTAAAACAAGATCAGCCATCTAGGTGATGGTCGACCACTGCTAGACCATCATCCTATTGGATCTGATCCATGATCAGATCATGTTCTGGGGTCCACAAGCCAGAAACGACTTTTACTGTTTTATGTTCAATGTCACGCCTGACTGTGATTGAATGCATTGATCAATGGGTCCTACTGATCCTAATCCAGGATGTTCAACTACACTATGGTCGCCCATCACTCCTCTTCCAGATGTGGGGTCCTGATTTTTGATCAAATCAATAGATGGGTCCCACAACTACAAACGACCATTAACCGACACCCCATCAGGCCTCTGTTTTCCATCGGTTTTGTAGAACAGTCCATATTCTTGCATTCCCATCTGTTAACACCATTCCCTTATCTATTAATATGAGATTCAACAATTCTTGCAACACAGAATATACACAACATATGATCCATCATCTTCTTAATGTCAATTACTCATAACATATGATTTCATAACCAGTAGATCTTCTCAACAGAGCTTATCCAAATCACATCACAATATCAATCATCTTAATTGATCAACTAGTTAACTAGGAAAATCCACTCACCTTTGATATGCTATCGTTGCTTTTGCAATGTGTGGGCGCGAATATGACATCAATAGCCTTCCCTTCCTTCTCCTGATTAACAGTCACAAGACTTTCTCTCTCAGATTTGCTCTCCAACCAACAAGGAAGAAATTGAATAACACTCCATTGGCCGATGGTTGAATATAAATACTAAAAGGAATCAGAGTCCTATTCCTCTTCTCCTAGTTTCACTTAGAGTTGTTTCACAACTCTTTCCCTTTTCCAGTTACCATAAACGTGAGGCATCAATACAACAAGTAACCAACAGGGGTCCTACTAGGAGAGTTGCAAAACTTCCTAATTCCAATCTTTCCCTTATTTCCTCTATTAGAGTTGTTATACAACTCTAGTCCCAAAGCAAAACGTGGGACACCTTCCAATTTCTAATTCCTTAGTAAGTACTATTTCTAATTCCATAATAAGGAAACAATCCAAAGCAATACCTGGGCCAGACTGATCCTGGGCCCATATACTACAGGATATTACAGAGGGTAAAGAACCTTTCTTATACAGTGGCCTTGCTTGAAGAAGAGTAGTTATACTATAACCAATTATAATTCCATTTATCTTGCCAAGATTGTCCAACCCTAACCCTTCTCTAAGACCTTTCTTATTATCATTATGTTATTATTTAATACTTGAATCAGATTTAAAAGATAATTGTGCATCATAATTCATAAGCATTGGTTATCAATAATTGTAGTAAAAGTCAAGCCATCATAATGAAGGTATGTGAGGAGTTGGATTGAACTCAAGTGAGTCCCAAAAATTGCTTGCAAGCTCACACTCACAGACATGCATGCGCACCTACACACAGTTTGTGAGATACATGTGCTGCAGAATAAGAGCTCTCTCTCTCTCTCTCTCTCTCTCTCTCTCTCTCTCTCTCTCTCTCTCTCTCTCTCTCAAGCATGCCATTACATGAGATGTATGCGCAATGGAATAGTAGGGCTCACATGGATGATATTTATAAAGAGAGATAGCATCACATCTGCCTGGCAACATTTAAGCTCTAATCCTGCCTGTTAAAATATCATTGTGGGTCCGCCTTTCATGAGTCCAACTTGTTGGGTCAAACCTCCCACCTGTTGAGTAGAGTAGAAGGGAGGAGATGGATCCTGGACAGAGAGCCAGGGGAGGCCCAGTTGTTTCCTGGAAATGGAAAGCTTTTCCCGCTCATTTCTTGGGTTTGCTGGAGTCAATGCTAGTAAGCTTTGAGTAATAGTTGGCCTTCTTTTGGCTAGTTGCTCTTGAGAGTTTTGAAGAATCAACTGAAACTCATCTGATACATCTGATTTGTTGTTTGCATTCAAGAAGCAATTATGAAAAATATCCCTAAAGATCTCTATAAATTACATCATTAGTCATAAAATTATTTTGACAAACATAACTGAAGATTGGAAGAACCAATCCAAAATGCTGGCCTGTTGCTATTCCTATGAATTGTGTCATTAACCATGTTGAGATGTCATCCATTCAAAACTCCAAATTAAAGTCCCAATCTCACCCAATAGCTTGATGTCATTCCCTTCTGACAGATTGGATGTGGCATTTTAAGTTCTACCAACATGTGCAAAACAAAGAGGCGGGGTTCCTAAGGTCAGATTGAATTTGATATTTTAAATTCTAACAACATTAGCAAACCTACCATTCGAAATATATATAAAGGAAAAAGAAACATATGCAAACTAAGGAAACTGGGATCCTAAGTTTCACACCAACATATGCTAGGAGACAGATGTAGAGCACGGAACTTATTAAAGAGAACAAAATGGCTTATATATTCTTGTTACAAAATAATGGTACCTATTTCCCTACATCTGTACATATGACAAGCAATATATATATGTATACATCATTCTAAACCCACAAGTCCTTTTTGTTTTGTCTCTGCTTAACCTGTTGTTTCATAAACAACATTGTTACTCACCTGTGTCATATATTTTTTATGTTTCTTGTGTCAAAAATTCTCTTCTTTTGACACAATTCTTGTGTCGTCTGGGAATAAACATGCTACCAGTTTTTAAAACTTTTGGAAGACCAAGTTTACCTAGCTTCCTAGTATAATACATTTTCACCTACTCATTTTCTTTGGTTGTCACTGATTTAGTGTACTGGGACAGGTTGTGTACGCAAAAACAGATCTTGCCGCTGGATCCAAAGGCATTACTGCATTTATTATTGAGAAGGGGATGCCAGGGTAATTGTATGACACAGGTCTAATTGGCCATTGTTCATTCATAGTGTTCAAATTGGAATATTCTCTCAGGCTTGCTGCTTCAGCTTGTAAAAATTTTGTGTGTTCTTATGTGTTTGTTTTGTGTGGCTGTGGTACTCTCTAGTGTTTGAATTTAGAGCCATGGTTGCTGCTTGACCAAATTAGGGAGGAAAGTGAGTGAGATTTTTTTTGGAGGGGACCACAAATGTAATTTACACTCTGCATTCTCAAATACTGTGATTTTCAACTACAAGTCACCACTGGATATATATATATATATCATCCAACTGAAACTCTTAAACAACTTGCATCCATCCTTTGACTTCATTTATATGTTTTTTTCTAAATAAATTTAGCAGATTGTCATTTCTTGTAGGTTTACTTGCTTAGAGTATAGAAACATAAGAGCTATATTACCTATATAACTTCACCCAACCCCGTGATCATCTTAGGAATCGTGAAGATAGTGACGGCGACGCTTGATTAACTTTATTGTTGTTGTTAAGCAATATGATATTCCAGCACAATCACTAACCAAATGCTTATAGGAATGCGATCAAAGCAACAAAGGTCAAACCCATCAAGAAAGACAAGAAAACATCACAAGAAGCATCAAGACACAACATATACGTGGTTCAACCATAATATCCAACCTATATCCGTGAGTGGACAAAGTAAAGCTTTTCTTACTCTTTGACGGAGATTACAATCCTTTGAATTGAAGTTCTTCACTTTCTGGAGAACCCTCTTATAAAATACAAGCTTGTCACAAAGTTTCTCTCCTCCTCTTTCTTTGTCTTCTTAAAAGAAAATTGTTCTCTAGTTTTCTCTCAATCTCTCAAAGGGAGAATCTGTAAAAGAAAACCCTTGGATGAGAGTCAATCCAATAGCTCATAACAGGAGGATCTAAAGGAGTAAAAATAGAAAAAAGAAAAGGGGGAAAAGGAAATAAAAAGATTTGGCTTCACAAATGTGGGTCGCATATTGTGGCTGAACCACATATATCTTGTGCCTTAATGCTTCTTGGCATGTTTTCTTGTCTTTCTTCATATGGTGGTTTGATCTTTGTTGCTTTGGTTTCATTCCCATAAACATTTGGTTAGTAATTGTGTTGGAATTTCCATATTGCTCACCAATTATTTTCAGAAATTCCCCAATAAGAGTTATGAATGGAATTAAAATGGAAGAGCCGTTGCCCGTTACCATACTTCTATCTGTAAAAGGGTCAGAAGTAGGATGCCCAAAATCTCCACTAGCTTCTGACTAACACACAGGAGCAAATAAATTCTTATAAGCAATTAAAAGAATGAAAAGGTTTATATGGGATTATTTTGAGTTTCTAAATCAATTGTTGTGCCTATTTACTTTTTGTCACATGCCTTTCTTTAGATGGTTGACTAACCTCAAAACTCAGAATGTAATATTGGCATAACTGCATAGCTGATTAAGACCTTTTATATAAATTTAGATCTAATTTGCATTATCTTAGCTATTTCTTTCTAATTTGCATTATCTTAGTCATTTCTTTCTCACACTAGTGCTGAAATATGGCAATGGTGTTGAGAATATTGGAATTGTGATATCTGAAAAGTTTCTTTCCAGAAATAGGACATGTTTGGTAGGGTCAAGTGGCCAACTCTGGAAGTTGGTCTACCCTAAAATAATTGGTATTAAGCCCCTTTGTTGGTGCTGATATCGAGCTCATGTACCTACTATCCTTATTTTACTCACTCATTGGCACACATTAACTCTCACACTCTGGGATGGGCAAAGTGAACTCCTACACAATTTACAACTTTGTTAGATAGGTCTTGGTTTTTCTTTACTTTTCTCCTGTGTAGAACAAATTAGCAAACCCCAGATCATTGGGACAAGGCTTTTGCAATGGTGGTGATGATATGTTTCATAGATACACGTTCATGCTCCATGTTATCCAAATCTGATTGACTTGTTTCAAACCTGTAGGGTGCACATCAACTCATGCTTGCAACTAGCTTGATCGCAACCTTCACTGGACTTCTAATTTGTTCTAATTACTGTATTTTTTATGCAGCTTCAGCACTGCCCAAAAATTAGATAAGCTTGGGATGAGAGGAAGTGATACGTATGTTCCATTTCTTTATCCACGATTATGTATTTTCAGTGTTTCTTTACCATTGAACATGTTCTTATTTCTACTTATGGACAATAATTTACAGATGTGAGCTTGTTTTCCAGAATTGCTTTGTTCCTGATGATAATATTCTTGGGCAGGAAGGGAAAGGTATTTGCATCTTGCTCCTAGAATCTCTAAGACAAAGGGTGTAAAACCCTTTTCTTTTGTAGGTCAAAGAAGTTTGTATTTTTGTAATGTCGTGTGCATCTTATATAGGGACAAATATTTGCATGAGTTACCTTATGTTCATAGTTAAGAGCCTTCAAGACTATTAAGCAAGGATATGGATATCTCTTAGATGAGTAGTTATTTCATGCTTCGTTTATGAATGAATTTGTCATACAGTGGAAGCATATCCTTTTGACAGTTCTATCTTTAACTGGCGAACAAATATATTAATAATTCTATTTGATAGGTTGTATACTATTATGTCTTTGGCTATCTGTCTTTGACAAGAGTCAAGTTGGGAATTTTAAACATTTAAGTTAATTCTTAAATTCAGAATGGAGAAACGGAATTCATGTAGCTGACTCCAACATAGTTGGGACAAGGCGATGATGATTACGATGAAATTAGTTCTTGAATGTTAAGCATAACTTTGGTGATGTAAAATCTTTGGGGTAATGTAAAACTTTGTTTTCTAATTAAAACACAATTATGATGAAGTCAGGTCCCTGGCGTTGGTTTGTGATGAGGCTTAAGTTGAGGGAGAAGGGGTGAAATTGTCTGATGGAAACTCTTGACGCTGAATGAGAAGTTTTAAGATAATAAAGTTTTGTTACATGGGTGTAGTTGGAAAGTTAATATAAATGCCATATTGTGCGTGAGTAAGTCTTGTTTGCTGATGTATCTTGAAACTGGGCTTTAGAGTAGTACTTGAAACTATGATGCCATGTTCATTAAATTATCTGACGTACTTTAAACCGAACAATTCTAGTTTAAACTTCATTGTATAACTTTTCCTTTTTCATCTAAAATATGGCAAGAAGGTTATGACAATAATTCAATTTGTCATGCTTGTCATCTCAGAGGCTAGTTTTAACTCACATGAATTTTCATAGGTAAATAGAAGAGATGAACACGACTCACATTAGTTGATATGAACCAAATTTGTGGACTAACTGATCCCGTTTCACTAATTGAGGATCTTCATTTCATCACATCTTACGAGAGTCTAATGCTATGGCAGATGGTCTTGCAAAGAATGGAGTTCTACGACTTACTGTTTCTTTTGACGTATAGAGTATGTTAGTTGGTTTGGTTCCTTTATTTTGGTGCTTGTTGGTCTTGAAAATCCGAGATCTTGATCATGTAAGGTGAATATGAAGATGAAAGGGTCTTGGTAAGAGAATATTAAAGGTAGATGGATAATTTATTTTAGATACCTATTAAATACAACATATGTGAGTGAAGAAAATTATGAGTCACATTTGCAATGCAGTTCAAATGATTTATCTATAGGTGATGACGATCCTTTTAGAATGTCCACTTTGGACACAAGTGATCCTCTTTTGGTAAATTGTGAACTTTTTATTCACAAATTTTCAACTTAAGAAGTATCCATTTTCTTAGTAAGTTCTTTAGAGCCCGTTTGGCACTTTACTAATACAATTAAAGTCAAGTAAAGTCTCAATTTTCCAGATAAGATGTCACATCAAATGCACTTTATTCAAAACTCCCCCCATCTTTTTCATACAAAAAGTCAAAAAGCAACTACCTTTATCCACTAAAATACAAAAAAACTCCACTTTTCCATACAAAAAGTAAAAAAGATTCCATAACAAACAACTAAAAACAAAATACCATCATAACTCACTTATATTTTATTCTTTCTTCAAAATCAACTTTACTTGACTTGACTATATTAGTAGAGTTACCAAATTGGCCCTTAGGATGATACAGAATTAGACGGAATAGTTGATCCGTTTCGAAGGATACTAATAAATAAAAGGAATAGTTGACTCTTTGTGATTGTTCTTGTACTGGACATCAATTTTTATCATCCTTATATTGCAACATTTTTTTTTACAGGAGTATATGTCATGATGTCGGGTCTTGATTTGGAGCGGCTTGTTTTGGCCGGCGGCCCTCTTGGTCTCATGCAAGCATGCCTTGATGTTGTTATTCCTTATGTCAGACAACGAGAACAATTTGGTCGACCAATTGGGGAGTTTCAGTTAATACAGGTTCATATTTTGCTTTGAAGCGAATCCATCTTTCCTAGGTTTCTTGGAAATGCATGCATTTTGATAGCAAACAAAACTCCTTTGGCAACTGACCATCATGTGTTAACATGGATATAGGGGAAACTGGCTGACATGTACACTTCCTTGCAATCTTCAAGGTAAGAATTCTTTCACCCAAAAAACTTCTGTCTTCTTCGTGTCTTTTAATATGATTGAAGTATTTTCATGTTTTATTTTCAGATCATACGTGTATTCTGTTGCTAGGGATTGTGATAGTGGAAAAATTGACCGGAAGGTGCTCCTTGACATCATTACTTCTTCTGTTGTTTTTATATATATTCTTACTTTATGCTCTTTACTTTTGTCATAGATTTAGTGTTAATTAAGCTTGATATGATTTTTCTTATTGATGTTTGATAAGTTTTAAGTGAAATTTTTACTTAATAAAGCAGTGACAAGTTTATACCAACTCCAAAAAAAAAGTAACTACAAGTTTAGGGGGTGTTTGGAAACCATATATTTATAAAGATTTTGATATATTATCTCCTAGTTTATAATATAATCTACACACCTAAAAACCGGGTGTTTGGATAACTTAGAAGGTATCCTACAATATCTCACTTTCTTACAAAAACCTTCATATTATAATATTCAAGTATATGCTATATAAAACAATATTTCATTAAGACGACTAAGCAAAACAAGGGTCTGGCCCGCAACCCACTACTTTTTTTTTTTAATATTGATGGTTTCTATAGGAATCCTACTATGACTCTATTAGATGGACCCTTTAGTGTTTATAAATTTTATTTGGGTCCCATAGCCTTGTCATAATTACATAGTTTCTTTATTAATTACTAACATTAGGTGGGTCCTACAAATATTACATTAGGTAATTTCTATTTTCTACCATAATTACCCACATTAAGTGGGTCCCGTACTACCAACATTAGATAGGTCTCATACTAATTACCAATATTAGATTGTGGGACTAATATTAGGTCTCATTATATGAGTCATATTGCTTAATGGCCCCCTAGTGATTACTATAATTAGCTTGGTCAATGTGATTATTAACATCAAATGGGTCCTACATTTATTTCCCATAGATAAATTCGTCAATGATGTTTTAACACTCAGAGCTCTCTGTTATAATTACCATTGGATGTATTACATTATGGTTATTAACATTTGGTGGACCCACTTTGATTAAACAATATTGCTCGTGGTTTTTAACATTTAGTCTAATGATTTTCTAATTAGATGGGCTCTACCATAGTTACCAATATCAAATCACTCTAGTGTGGGTTCCCATTGGGTCAATCTGTTTTTCTATTCATTCATCATTTTTTTGCATCATCTAGTGAAAGTATTATAAATTGCCAAACACTTCAAAGATATATTGAAATTTGTAGAAATTTCCAAACACCATAAATGCCACAATATTATAATATGGCACTATTTTATTCTGTAATAATGAAATCTTACAATATTCAAATTTGGTCATATTATGTTCTGACTTCATTCAAACACCCTCTTGGTGTTCATACTCAAATGCTTATCTGTTGTTCTTCTGCAATTTATTTCATCTAATATGAAAAGGCTGGCAAAATAACATGTCTTTTTGGTGCGTAATTTAATTTTGCCTTGTGTATTGAATAAACTAAATGTCTGAAATTACCGTGGCACTGTGGAAGGTGCTTACTATTACAACCTTAAGGTCGTGGGTTCAAGTGATGTTACCAATCCCCATATACAAATACATAAATGTCTGAATGCCCATATATGATGCATCTACAAGTTCAATTGACTGGAACTTTCAACTTTTGCAATAAAGTAAACATCCAAAAACAATTACATGAAATGGGATCCGCATATTAATTCATGAAAAAAAACCGCTTCTGTACAAGTGAAGCTAATGATACTCAATTATGAACATCTAATCATACATACTAAATTTGGAACTAATTTGTTTTAAAAAAAACTATTTCTACTCTTCACTCCTACTATAAATGGTAAGCAGATGGTGGTGACTGCAATCACTTCAATTGATATATTTGACAGCTATGAAACTAAATATATGTATACTCAATAATATAACAAGATATGAAAAAAGGCAGGTGGGAGAAAACAAAAAGTTACACTAAATAAATAAAATAATAAACAAAAACTTTCATTGTCATTAAAAATAGTTTTTGAGTGAGATTCTGCATCCTAAAGAGCTTTGGGAAGTTCTTGCATTTTATTTCTATCAACAGAGTACTTGATATTTTTTTGAAAAGAATTCTTCTGACTAGTTTGACATCAATTAGGGATCTTGATAGAAATATTTCTTGAAATTTTCTATTATGTTTTTATATTTCTTCTTCTTCTTCCTCTTCTTGTTTTTTTTTTTTTTTTTTGGCTACATGGAGAACTCAAACTCACACACCATAAGTCCCTAACACACACCCATGTCCTTAAGTAGCTAGGAAAGAAAAGTCCCTTACAAGTAGTTCAACTACACACAAATTCAGTAAACGCTACTCACCCTCAGGATGATCCCAGCCTTATATCTTTGTTCAATATCTAAGTTGTAGATCTAAATTCTAATAGTCTATAGCAATTTGCTAACAAGTGATCCACACTCTAACTTAAACAAAGCATAGAAGAAAAGAAGAAAATGAAATAAAATAAACTGATGTATGACACATGCGGTGTTCAACTGATTCTTGGGCCCTGACAAACCATGCTATGCTGATGGTCCTGCTTCAGTTTTGGTGCTGTCTTGGTCTGGTACTGGAGTTGGTCTTAGGTCTGGGTCAGCTCCCACTATTCTGGGTCCAATTTGGACCTGGCTTGGAGTTTAGACTTAATTGTTGCCACTTCTGAGGCTGTGCCTGTAAACTCTCATGAGTTGGGTTGGGCCACATTAGATGTGAATGGGGTGACTACATGAATTGGAGGTGGGTGAAGTTTCAACCCCATCCAACTACCAGGGCCACGTGTTTCGTCCATGTGATTTTCAACTTTCCCAACTTTTTTTTTTTTTCATAATCATCTCAAATTTCACAAATTTTATTTGTTTTATGTATCTTGTTTTCAGTAAAATAATCCCATGTTTATGCTTCTGATAGTCCATTTTAAGTTCCCTTTGCTAGTTGCTATTGGATTTCACTTCATGCATATATTGGTGTTGCGTTAAAAAAGAAAAAAAAAACAACTGGAAGGGAATTCTCTGTTCTCATTTTCTCATCACTATTTTTGTTGCTATTGTAATGCAAAAACTTCTTGTAATATGATATGAATAATTCTCAGTCAATATAAATGCATTTTGATACGTATAAAAATTAATTTTCAGGATTGCGCTGGGGTGATTCTCTTAGCTGCTGAAAATGCCACTCAAGTTGCCCTACAGGTCAGATATCTTTTCAACTTTCTACTGTCTTGAATGACACTTTTATTAATTCTTTCAGTAATATGCATGTTTGGCCTTGCTCCACCAGTTGCATATCAGCATATCAGTAGGTCAACCAATGGCATGATGGATGCTTTTGCTAAGCAAGGGGTGGGTTGTCTCACTAGCTTTAGTGGCTGCATTTTGTAATGCCGTAGGTGTATGGCATAATGCTCTTATACCTGCGATTTCTTCTTTTTATTATGTTTTTCGGTTGGTCTTCTTCAGTGGATGCTTTGTGATCCACATCAGTCTGGTTTGAGCGTTTGGGTATAAACCACTTGCAACCGATTCTTTCCCCCCTTCCCCTCGGACAATGATGTAATTTGATCAAGTATGATTCTCCTTGCGAGCAGCCATTTCTTCTTCCATGGTTTGCTTGCATGGATAAAGGGTTGTTAAGAGACAGAACAATTAACTTAATTGGATGAGAAGTACAAGTGTTATCCTTTACAAAAGCTACCAGAAAATTAAGTTTTTAGAAGAGGTGGAGGTTTTGAGAACTGTTAGACAAATAACCTTGGAGGAAGATCCTCTCTTACTCTCAAAGAATTGATTTTTCCATTATCAAGACTTTATGATCAAACATCAGAATAACTGGACAGATACCTGGAAATGCTGGTTCATCTACAGTTGATACTTCGTCCTGAGATTAGTAACTTAATTTTGTTGGGTATATGATTTTTGAGAAGGGGAATTTCTAACAAATGTGGAAAATGAAACAGAGACACAAGGAAGTGAGAACTCAAGTGGAGATTTGCCATTCAGAACAGCTGTGGACATCCTATTAATAGAAAAACCATAGTAACTTAGGCATAAAACCACAATTCTTTAGAAACTGTACTTCAGAATTTTGAACTGGTAACCTCTAGCAGGTAATAATCTTTCTTTCTGTTAATCCATTTTGATGGGGGTATATGACCACTGCTTTGGTACTTAATACCTCCACTATGCAATAGATAGCAGTTTTCTGTTCTGTTAATTCTTTTTTTTTTTTGTTTTTTGTGAGCATCATCAATTAAAAATGTTTTGATGTTCGAGTTACACTGGTTTCGAGCTATGATGCACAGATACAACATGGATACGGCTAGGACATGTCGTAGGCACGACAGGGACACGGATTTTACACATAGAAAGTGAAGTATCGGTTACGATACGACACGATACGTTGCCCATTTTGAAGTATCCGTGCATCATAGATTTCGAGTCCTAGCTTTGAAAATATAAAAGGTTCTGTGAACTTCATCTGCACTTTCCATCAAATATCTTTCATCAGTACCGATAAGAAAAAGATATCATCAATGAATAAGATAAATACCCAACATAGTTTTGAGTGTGCTTACCCGATAGACATGGTTTTTATTTTTTTGGTAAAAACCCGATAGACATGGTTAACTGCAATTAGGGAAGAAGTCCTTGGTTCTGAGTTTGTCATGACCAAATATTTATTTTGGTCTTCCTGAATGGAGTATGTAGTGGTTACCAGATAAGGGTGAATAACAGTATGCATTTCTTAGAAAGATGTTATTTGGGAATTTGTACTAGTATTAAGTGTGTTCCATGAATTTGCATACTTTCTCTAAAATATCGAACTGTTAAAATATTAGTAGTATTTGAGTTGATTGTGCCTTTTAATTTCTATGATGCAGGCAATCCAGTGTCTTGGTGGAAATGGATATGTTAATGAATACCCAACTGGTCGTCTTCTGCGAGATGCGAAATTATTTGAGATCGGTGCCGGAACTAGTGAGATCAGAAGAATGATCATTGGTAGAGAACTATTCAAAGAATAATGAAGACAACTGGTGTTTTTATTGGATTCTACAAGTATCCAACAATAAGAGGCATTACCCATACAGCAATTGGGCAAGTCTTGACCCCATCTTGTTGACTGGGATTAGGGGTCCATCAGATTGCCTCATCCCGGATAGGACACATTCTTCAAATTAAACTCCTCACCTTGTAAAGTTTAAGATGCACTTGATATCATTGTCAACAATTGCACCAAATTGCAAGCAGGCTTCTCAAGTGGGACCAATACAAAAGCATTCCATACTGAGAACCAACCTGGACATTCTAAAGCCAATATCCTGATAATCTGCTGTGAGAGGACAATCATAGTAATCCATTCAATAGCCTACAGATGGCTGGTTGAAAATGAGCAATTGTACAAATGACTCACATCGGGTGATTACAATTTGACTGATGTCACTGATCAGAGAATGGGTTGCCTGATGATCAAAGGCATTCATCCCAACTGTTTATCTTCACCATTCATTGTTAAAACTCTTACCATGTGATGTCCAAATGCAAACTCTAGATCAATGTTATATACAAATGAGTTGCCAAAATGCCCAAAAGCTCTCTATAGTTGGCCCACTTTTACAAAGGGGTTTCCAAATGATCAAAGGCATTCATCCCAACTGTTTGCTTCCACTGTTCATTCTTATCATTCTCAAAGCGCTTTATCGTGTGATGCCCCAAATGCAGTCTAGATCAATATCGCGGTCTCCTAGATCTTTTCCCACCAACATAAGCAGTCTTGATAGATGCTGTAACTGTGCCCCAGTTGAACAGTCTAGATCAACATAATGGGCTGCTATTGGGAACACCACATCCACATTATATAGTTTATGAAGCTCATGAAATGGGTTTTAAGCTATATCCAAAGGAGGTAACATTCTTTGCTTCCATCCGTCATTTGCATCGACTGTTTATTATTCCAGTGTCATAGGACCGTCATTTGGTATGATTGCAATTTGCATTAGCCTGAAGAAAGAAACCAATGACATTTGCTAGAAAGACATTTCCCACTATCCCAACTTTAAATTCCCTGGCATTCATAGAATTGTCACTTCAAATATTCGTCTAATTGTTTCATTAATCAATCATACCCACTTGAAGAATATTTCTATGAGAATTGATGATGTTGAGTCATCACACCCTCACAAAGCATCTTGACTAGAACCACTCGTATCAAACAAACGCCCTAGGAATTATTATTATTATTATTATTATTATTGTTGTTGTTGTTATTGTTGTTGTTGTTGTTGTTCCTGTTAAAAAATGCAGTTGATGTTCAACTTTTTTAAATGTTATAATCTGGCTATGGTGTTTTCCCACTATTTTCCCCTTTTCAGCTTATGAATATGATTGAGAAAAGTATTCACCTATAAGTGGGCTTATATAGTCTAGCGTGTGGGAGCTCACTTCACTTCCTATCATTAGAAATATGATAGATGGAAAGGCCTCTTTATAAATAAGGGCCACGCGGAAAGAAAAAAGAAAAAACCAAACCGGTCTCATGAAATTATTGCACCCTTGATTTAACTGCCTTAAAATTTAGTAGCATTTTGAAGTTAAATCTTTTATAAATTCAATTAAAAAATGAGTAAAAGTTCCATGAGCATAAAATAAAATAGGGGATGATGCCAAATCACGGGGTTTAAAGTGCAAAAGGAGCTGCACTGATTCAAGAGGACCTAAGTAGGCCATGTAGAGCTGGATTGTACATGTAGCTTACTTGTAGTGGGCCCCGTAGAGCGCTACCATACATGTCATAAGGAGAAAATTCTTCACATGATTCATCTCCTTTTGACTTATTGGTTTGTAAGATGGAACGTTAATAACAACAGTAAAGTAAATTTGTAATGTGCTCATGCATTTACCTTGAGCCATTTTTATCAATGAATGTTGTAAGGCAGACCACTAAAAGTGGGGCCGGTCAATAGATAGTCTCTCTCGGCCTTACTTGGATATTTTACAAATAACTTCACTTTCTGACTAATTTTGCTTGCCACTACCACTGGTTGACTGCCCGCGTTTGAGACTTTATTAATAAAGTTAAAATGAAGTAAAACCTTTATTATCAAGATAAGAAATGACTGGATCATATCAAAAGTATTCGAATTCAAAATTTCCTCTTTTCTTTCTGAAAAAAAGTAAAAAAAAATAAAAATAAAGCCACCTTCTGTCTTTTCTAAATGATAAAAGATCATCCTTATTTTACACAAAAAAGTAAAAAAACTCCCTATCAAGTATCAAGCCACTACTGGGTTGATTTTTATTTTTATTTTTATTTCCACCCCCACCCCATTAATAAAAATGCATCTTTAGTGGAGCCCACAAGCTTGGTGCTCCAAGCATGGATTTTGAGAAATTCTAAATGCACCCACTTCATATGTTGAGCCCACCCAACCCACCTTCTGAGCTCACCACATTAAAAACATAAGCCTCTCTCTTTTGCTGAACCCACCTATAAATTTTTTCAATACTGCCCTTTCCCCTTTTCCTCTTCTCCTCTACTTTCTCCTATTCCCTCTTAAACAAAACCTCAAAACAAAAAATAAGTTCGCATTATACAAGGATATGCGGTCTCCGTGCATAATTTTTTTGCTCGGCATATGAAAACTGTCCACGTCTAATATGCATAGATATGCGTATCCATCCATAAACAAAGTCCGAATTTCACATATGGGTAATTTGATAATAAAAAAATTAAAAATGGGGTGTGCTCAGCAAATGCAGTGAGTGCATTTAGAATTAATTTCTCATGGATTTTTGCACAACAAGAGGAGCTGACAAGACCATTTCCCCAAAACGAAACAACACCCCCAACTTTGCCATGGCAGAGAATGTTGATGAGATGCAAGAGCGAGGGAAGGCTTTCGGAGTCCCGTGGCCCGATCTCAACGACGGATTAACCTATTCCGACTTTGTCCGTCCATTAGACTCTGGTCTTTTTCTTGACCTCCTCGATCATTTGGTTTCCCTTTAGTAACTTTCTCTTGTTTGCTCTACTAATAAAAATTCTGTAACCTTAAAACAAACAGGTTCTACTCTGATTCAGTTCTACTCTTCCAAGCACAACAACTCAGCCCCTTTGCAAGGGTATTTGAATTTCACTGACCCATCATAAAATTGTTTGGATGTGTTATTAATTATGAAAGGTGGGATTCACTACCCTGTGGAGAAATAGGAAGAAGATTAAAAAAAAAAAAAAAAAAAAAAAAGAGTCTGGGAATCCCTTGTACTTCAATAACTGTTTGATAGATGAGGAAGTGGGGGTGTAGACACTGGTTAAATATCATTCATTCTTTGTAAGAGGGAATTTGGTCTCTTCTCAAATAGGGGCAATCAGAACAACATGGGGTCTGCTTTTCCCCCCTGTCCAATTTCCAAACCAGTGGAGATTTCCCCTTTTCAGAAATCTAGAATGTTCAGGGCCCACTGGTTATATGAGGTTTATGGGAAAATGTGCTTATTGAGGTATCCTATAATTTAGATAAGTGGCCATCAAATGGACATGATGAAAATGTGGTGCAATCCAAACTCAATGGGTAAATGCATCACAGATGAGTTGCCACCAATTGTTTCATTGTGGGGGACACAATATAAGAATGCATGTCACTTTTTTTGTTCTGTAATTGTACTCATGTGATCTTGGTGCAGGTGGCTTCAGCGGATACAGAATGGACAGGTTTGTAACTCTTAACTTTGTTACAGATATTGTTGGGTGAGCCATCTCTCCCTGTATAACATGTTACTTCCTATGTAATGTTTGTTAACCTGCAGATCACACTTGATGGTCAAGTTGTTACAGATCCAGACACAATACTCAGGTTTTTAACTACTGATCTCTGCAGTGTGCTTGGGTTGTTTAGACTTTAGATAGATGTATTTGATATCTTAACTATAGCAACTACTTCATGTGTTAAGCTCCCTTTGGAAATAATTTGTAACGTCTCAATTGTTTCACTAAGGATGAGGAAGACATTTGGCACTCATTTTGATGTTTCATTTTTGTCTTCCATAGTTATTATATACAGTTTGATATTACTGCTTTGGTACATGATATGAACTTGATTAATTGAGCCTTGCTTTGGAAACCTTTCAGAGAACGCCTTCCATTAAAAATTGTTGATCTTGAACCAATTTCTATTTTCGTAAGTTAGTTGAGTTAGCCAAGGTTGACCTGCCGGCTTAATTGAACTGCCCATAAAAACAGTTTAGTGTGTGGTCTAGGTTTGAATAACTGTACACACAACATTTGTTTGAATACAGCTTGTCCAGTCATGAAAATTTGCAAAATTTTGTCCTCCATATTTGTAATGATATTAGGTGGCTGCCTAGTTAGTTTGAAATAATGGACTATTATTTTCTGCTATTCTTTTGTTGTTTTATTAATAAAATGTGTTTCATTGTCTAGAGATGGTTCCGAGTTACTTTACTGCCGCCTTCCGTGGAAAGAGCCCTGTGCTCCATACCTGCTAGAAGTTCTATTTGAGGATGACGATATGGTATTGATTTTTCTACTCTCTCTCTCTCTATCTATCTCTCTCTCTCTCTCAAATATAACTGGCTGGTTTTATGGCAACTTCTGCTCATCTCTTTGAATGATAGTTACATACTGCATTGAGAATTATGTGGCCTATAATATTTTTTAGGTTGCTCTAAATAAACCTTCGGGTCTACAAGTGTTACCTGGTGGCCTTTTCCAGCAAAGAACTGTTCTAACCCAGCTCCAATGGCGACCCGAAAAACCAAATTCTTCCAGGGCAGCTGCTCAAAAGTCACATCCTGTTCCTGTTCATCGCTTGGGAAGAGGCACATCAGGTTTGTCCCCTTTTTTGTATAGGCTTATGAACTATAGAGTGTAATGTTAACCTCAAACTCTAGATTTATCCCCTATTGAATTTGCATTGAATCACCACACTCATCCTCTGATGATGAAAGAAACTGCAGTTTAATTATGTGGGTCTTGGGTTGTAATTAAATGGCTGGATTTTGTTAGCAGTCTATCTGTTTTGAATCTTAACTAGAGTCAGATGTGTAGTGTCTGTAATCTTGTGCAATTAGATCTTCCTTCTCAGAGTCATCCTTTTATCTACCCTTCTTCCATAATGGGCTTATCCAGGGAACCTTCCTTAGGATCTTCCATACGGTTTTTACCCTTCTGTAACAAGATCTTTCCTTGGCTGATTGGCTCTTCTATCACAGAAGTTGTAGTAAAAAGTTTGTCTTCTTAGTTTTTTGTCTGCTCTAATATTTTCTATGACTGTTTCGAAGACTTAGTTTTGAGAGGGGCTGGATTGGATCATGGCACATAATCGGGCTGATCTGTTAGTGATTAATTGGGTATAATTAGGCTGGTCGAATTGTACCAGATTTGGGCTCTGTTATTGGATGCTAATTTGGGCTGATTTAGGGTTTCTTGGATTTGGCTGAATGGAGGGGACTCAAAATTGTTTAAGGTTGGTGTCCAGATGTTTGTAAATGGTTCTTGGGTTTGGGGTTCTTGTGATTAAGAGTTTTGGATAACAAGAGGGGGAAGAAGAAGGAGAAATATGAGAAGAGATGACGATGACAGATGATAAGAGCCCACAGCATAGTTGGAAGGTGCTCATTTCCGTAAGCATGAGATTGCGGTTTTGAGTCATGTTATGTATTAAAAAATGGAAAATTGAGGAAGAACGCCGACAGAGTTATAGCACTGGATGAACTTAGAGATCATTTGGATGAGGAGAAAATGAAAAGTGTTTAATCCCAACTAGGTGGAGAAATGAGGAGAATTTACATGTGAGGAATCTCCTTGTGGAGATTTGCGATTAAGCATATAGATGAAAACCATTTTCAAAACCTTTATTTGAACAAAAGAATGATTAAATGTATAAATGTCACTTTTGATTAAAAAAAAATCAGTTTTGCTACATAAATTGGTGTTTTTACTACCCCTTTAAAGTGAACTTTTCTCTTACTTTTTTGTAAGAAGTAGTTATGAGCAGAGTTACTTCTTTCCTCTTAACAGAAATCCAAACAAGAGAAAGAAATTTCTCTAGAGAAAGTGCTTCTCCTCTTCTCTTTTCTCTGCATACGTATGGGACCTTTGGAATCATCACCCTGGGCCTCTTGGAGTAAGCCCAATGCTTTTGGAGTCATCACGAGGGTTCTGCCCCGAATCATCACCACACAATCAGAAGCACAAAGCACCTACATATATCTTTATATGAGGATTTTTATTTCCTTGAAATGGAACAATAGGAAGGGATACAGAACATGGCACATGTCCCTCTAGATTTTTCCCACGACCTTTTTCATAAAACCAAAGTTATTGCTGCATACAAGAGATTAAAAATACACTAATGCAAATATACCTTCCATGCAATAGTACTTGACATGCCAAAGCAAAGATCGTGCAGGTTTGCTAAATATGAAAATTGAAGGTGGTCAGGGACTAACATTCCATGCAAGAGGTGGGACATCTAAAGCTTGACTCTTGAGCACCCCTTTATCCAGTTGATATCGCAGGTGGATCATAGTCATAGGAGATCTAAAGGGGGCATGTTGATCCTTGCACATCTTTCTCCCAAATGATGTCCTTTTCCATTATCCATATTCTAGTGTCCTCTCAGTCCCTGTGGAGTTAGAAGAAGTGACATATCCTTGTACTCTGCTAACTAAATCTGATAAAGAAAAGATTTATACAGACTGACACCATGGATTGTTTGTGACTAGTCCCTAACAAACTAGGGCCTGTGCAGTAAGGACTCCTCTTTCAACCAAATAATTCTTTGGAACACCTCTCTGTCCTGTGATATAATCCTATATCTAATCCCCTCACTTAATACTTAACCCACCTGGATGGAACCATATACCTCAGATGGATTTAAGTATTGGGAGTTCTGGTCTGATGGCAAAATATTAGGGACTGTATTGAATGGTTATGCGGTAAACTGATATGGATGGATATGGCCCATATGGGTGACACCAGTGGGCACAGGCTCTGTTAAGAAGGCAAAGATTTGGGCTTTCATTAGTTAATTTTATACTTTATACATGTCTACAATTATGATGTTTGTGTTGTTCTTTGTTCACTGCATGCCTGTTTTCTGAACTCCATTTTATATTGTTGCTTATAGTCCTATCATTTGAGTTACAACACATCTCAGTTGTGCTCCACCAGTGTTTTTTTATATTTTTTTTTGCCAAGTTGGCCTAGTGGCCAGGGGAGAGTAAGGAAACCTACCCACCAAGGGATCAATCACTGCGTGGGACTGTTGGGTAATGCTCGACTAGTTTATTATGTAATTCCTTTGTATTACCTTGCTACTTGATTCTTTAGGAATATTACTTTGTGCAAAGTCGAAGGTTGCAAAAGCTCGCCTTGCGGAATATTTTGCTGATGGCACAGCTAACGTTAAGAAAAACAGGTCAAACAGATCTCTCTCTCTCTCTCTCTCTCTCTCACACACACACACACACACCCTCTCGAGTCTCAGGCACGCAAAAGAGTAAATAAATTGTACCTATGTCCTTCCTAATTAAAACGTGTAATATTTAGCATTCAATTTTGGATTTCCTTTATTGAGCAACATTTTTTTTCCTTTTTACTAGTGTTGTTTTTGTGTAAACTGGTTGAGTTTGACTCTCTTTTTTTTTTTTTTACCAGCATAACTGTATAAGTTCAATGATTAAGATCACAATTCTCTAATGACAGAGATGACAAAATATAGGACATCAATTATCCAATGCAGCCAAGGGGCCCATCTCCAAGTACTATTGAGGAAGAATCAGAAACCCTATTATAGCAATGAGAGTGTATCCATGAATGATCCATGAACAACTCATGAAGAATGCATAAAAGGCCCTACTTTGTGATGCAGTACGGACCAGGTCCAAGTCAACTGCGCCAACCCATTGACCCATTGGTCAACCCTTTCCATTGGGTTCAGCCCACAGGTCCAAGTCTCATTTCTTCTTTATTTTATTCTCTGCACACAAGTTGAAAAAAGGGAAAGCAAAAGCAGACCCATCACGTGTCCACTCCACCAAATTGGCGTAATGTCGGATCCTCAATCAAAAATAGATCAATCTCCCAAGGAATATCGAATCCAAAAATGGATTCAAGCACTAGGGCACATTCAATACCATAAAAGGCACCATAATTTGCAGAGAAAACTAAAAAAACTTTTAATTGATAGTAAGCATGAATTACAATGAGGCATGTCCTCTATATGTAGGACAAATCTTCTCCCTTAGCAACTAAGACTTTCCTAGTTAAGTAAAGAGACCTAATTTTTTTTATAACCAAGTAAAGAGACCCAATTACAGCAGGAAATTTAGGAATTAGCAATCCTACTCAATTAACAACGGGAAATAAAAATAGGATAGAAAGTAGGAATAGGAATAGAAGTCCACAGTAACTCTAGGTCAAATTGGGCATGTGGGCTGAACCCAATGGACTGGGTTGGCCCAGTTGACTTGGACCTGGACCCTGGTCCATACTGCATCACGGTGTTGTCTTGTCTCTCCATTTACACCCATCAGATCCATTTTTGTACAAAGTTCTGGCTTCTTTCTTCTCAGTTATGAATCATACTCCAATTTTGAGTTCTATTACTTTTGTTAAGAGTTTAACAATTAGAAGTATTGTAGGGACATTTTCACGCAATGGAATAGTTATATTTGAGGTGTTCTGCATTGGAAAATTCATGATTTTAATTTTGTTTCATACACATGTAATTTTTAGATTAGAATTGGAACAAGAGTTGCACTGCCTTGAATGAGAAACAGACATGACATTAATAGTAATAGATTATTATTATTTGAGGTGTTCTGCATTGGAAAATTCATGATTTTAATTTTGTTTCATACACATGTAATTTTTAGATTAGAATTGGAACAAGAGTTGCACTGCCTTGAATGAGAAACAGACAAACAGCAGACATGACATAGTAATAGATTATTATTATTTTGAACTGGTAAATCAAGAATTGTTTATGGATGAAATTAAGAATACAATTTTTTTTTATCGATAGCATTAACATTTTAAGAAATAGGAGAAAAGTACAATACAGATAAGACTAAAATGGACAAACATAGCTCATTGGTGAACCGGTATAAGAGCTATATACCAAACACCAACCACCATTACATTATACTGGCACTTAGATTCCAAGAACAATCTACCCCTTGCTTGGCTAAACAATCCGTCATTCCATTTGCAGATCTACGCACTTGTTGAAACAATATTTGCATCACAGATACTAGAGAGCTAATCTCGTTAATTAAAAATTGTATTTTCCATGCACTTTTAAAAGATTTCATCCACGTTATGACATTAGCTGAGTCACTTTCCACAATAAGTGATTGGAATCTTTGATCCCAACATGTTTAGAAAAGATATACATAACTTCCCCTTAATGATTTTTTAGAACACCTCCAATGCCAACCAAACCTAGTTTTCCTTTTGCAGCTCCATCCACGTTGAACTTTAGTGTTCCTTCTTATGGAAAGCGCCAAGATACTTTCATTTTCTTCTTATAGACCCCCATCTTCAAGCAAGCTTCCCAACTTACAATTAACGGAAACTCTTCACATCATATACAAGATTGGATTGATCAGTTCCAGATTTAGTCAACCGATTATCTATATTATTAGCCTCTGGAACATGCTGGAATTTGAAGTTCCCCGCTATGGCTAGAGATTTTATCTCTGACCGTGTAAAAGTTGCCAGTCCATCACAACTAAAATTATTCCGGATCAATCTACTGGAAAGCACAAAAGGGTCATCCTTAACAATAGCTTCTCTAGAGAGAACTACTGACCCCTCTAGGACTAATGTATTAATTTCAACCAACATGCAGACCACGAAAAGTCCGATGGAACTTAAACAGGACCATGAAGATGCAGCTAATCACTCCGCATTGTAGCTAATCATTGGTAAGATTATAGATGTGATCTGGGGAAAATCAATAAATAGAGATAAAGAAACATGCAGGGCTATTATGGGGGTTTGAAGCTTGAAACCAATAGAAGGAACCAATAATAGAGATAGAAAATCAGATAATTTATGTTTTAATCCGTGCATAATGAATTTCACTGACCTTTTGTGCTGAAAATAATCATAATAATGTTGTCATATATACCTGTGTAGTCTTCCTTTGAGAGTCTATGCATCGGTTGGCCCTACGATTGAACAAATCTGATGCACATTGAGGAAAAGGTGTGCAAACTGGAATAGGAATTGAAGGTTGATTTTTTCAAGGGCAGAGCTGTGGGTGGTGCAATGGTAAGATTAGGAAAAATCCAAAATCTCTGGCCAAATCAAGGGGAGGTCAAGAGATTTAAGAAAATGGTGATATGGAATATTTTGGAATCCCAATTGAGAGAAAAAACAATCTTAAAATGGCCATAATAATGGGAAACACCAAAAAGTCAGATTTGAATACGTTCTGCTTGTGCACCAAAATCAACTCCTCACTTTCCAAATAACATTTCCACATGCAAAAATCAACCAACATGAGTATGGAGAGGAAGGCAGAGAATTGAATGAGAATTTCACTGAAAATAGGGCTTAAATTGATGCCAATGAAGTTGCAAGTTCCACGTATTTCTTTCTTTAATTCTTTTTTCTTGTAAGCTTCAAAAGCAAAGATTTTGTTTTATTGATTTTATTCTTAAAGCTTTGAGTATATAGTCTGGCCTATATTTGGTTCATTGTGCAAGTGTAAAATGTGTTAATGGAGTAGATGTCTCATTCTCGATTGTTTTCTGTATCAAATTTTATTATCTCCATAATTGCAGAGATATGGATATGGAGTTTGGCACCACAAGAAGAATTTTGAAAGTGTATCGAGCATTAGCAACAGGGATCATTGATAAGGATGAGGTAAATGTGTTTAATGATAAAACAATGTTACACTTGCTCGATTGTTACTAGTGTTCAATTTTAGTTTTCTTGGAACAGTTTCATGATTTCAATTGTGTGATGTAAACCCTCTTTTTTTGGTAAAAGGTCTTATCCGAAAAGCAATTAATGTCTTCAATATTCCAGAAATCAAATTTGGGTTGCATTTGTTATGCTAAGATTTTTTCTATGAGTTTTTAAATGACGAAAGATGTATAGGAGAAGTAGAAAAATAAGAAAAGAAATCAGAAATTCCTAGTCCATGCAGGATCTGTCTGTGTTATCAATATAAAGAAAAAGAACTTGATAGCATGATATGTGAAACGGAATCTGATTGGCTAGAATCACAAAAAATAACAAGTAAACTGACGTATCAGACTATCAGTATTTTTATATCCCAAAGAGACATTTGAAAATATTGCTACCTTCTTTAATCAATTATCCCAACCACCTTCTACATGAATTTCCTAATTCCCCTTATTAGTGGTTCTCCAAAACCATCCAATCTTGTTCTATCATTTCATTTTTCACATTGTTTTCATCCCAACATTCACTAATTTACCTTTTCACATACAGATTTTCAGGGACAGCAAGTCTGTCCTTAAACTAGGAACAGCCTGGCCTATGGGTCCACCGAGTCCACCCCTATGATCATTCTAATAATATAACCCCTTCGCACAAAAGTTTTTAAGCATGTCAACACCTTCCCTAAGCGTGGAATGGTTTACAATACAGTTGAGCTACACTCAGATGGGTTGTGTCGACTATTTAATTAATCATCCAAATTTTGGCACCCATCCATTTTATCTAACGGCTAAGATTTGGATTACTTAAGTATCAAAATTTGGGTGAGTGTTGCTGCTAATTCACAGGGCTTAGTGAGAGTGAGGTTTAGTTTGATTATAGGGTGGTCTAAGTCGACCCCACAGCCCAGGCTAGAGAGAGAGTCCAATATTAACACTCACTGAAGTTCTACTAACCCTTGGATTGATCGTGCAAAAGACACTAAAACAGGCACTTCATCTAAACTATTAAGCAGATGTTTGGCATCTCTATTTCCAGCCTATGCTTGTCTAAATGTCTAAAGTGGGCAGAGGTTTGGAAAATAAGAGCGTGTTTGACTCACGATTCTACCCTCTACTTGCTTTAAAAAAGTAGAGGCAAATCCTCTTAAAATGAGCTGCCCCAAGTTTGGAATTGTGAAAATAAGAGCTTTGACCTCTTTTTTTATGGCTCTATTTTACCATAATTTCATGGTTGGGTGTCTCGGATATAGATGGCTCTGTCAAAATAAGAGTAAAGATGCCAAACAAGCCCCCTAAATTTGCCCAACTTTGAGGCCCAAATGATCAGACGGCCTTATTATTTGCACATACCAAGGTCATACATAGACCTTTCCATTCTGCACATCCCATCGAGTGGCATGCATCCAAGTGGAAAATCCACTGGCCATTCTAGAATAGAGCTTTATGCCTGCACGTGTCATTGAAATCTTATACCATCCAGTGGTACATTATCTTTCATAATACTAACTTTTTAAATTTCCACATTTAACATTTTTCTTTTTGTCTTTAATGCTAGCTCGAACCTGTGTTCCCTCTATTGAGGAGAGATGTGAAACCAACACATTGCTCTCACAGTGGGTTCACACTTAACCTATTCTTTGTTTTAAATCAAGATGTACTAAGGCTTGTTAGAGAAAATATTCTATCGACCTAAAAGGCCTAAAACAAAGTTTGAAAACAAGAAAAATGAAATAGACAAAAGGCCAATTCCATTTGTTATAATTTTGTACATAATCATGGGACTTGCTTTTTAAGGATTCACTAGCAACACCCCGTGCTATGCACAGACCACAGAACCATTAAACGCACAGACTAAGATGTATTATTTTTATTAAATAATTTATTTAAAGGATTAATCACAGTTAATCATAATTAATCACAGTTAATCATAATTCTCAAAACTTCACTTCATCAAAGTAAGAAGTTATTTAATATTTCTACACCAAAATTTAGGTCTTTCTCAATTATGAAACCCTTTTCAGAACTAATCTTAAACTACAAAACATAAAATAAACAAACAGTTTATGTTTGGACCTATTAATGTAAAATCCAGTGGGTCCCACTGGAGCAAAACCAAGATCAAACCTAATGTCTAATGTCGCCCGGGAATAGGCTTTACTCTTAATGGATTGGATTCACCATCAGACATCTTTATTGGCCCCATAGTCTCAACAATACTAAAAGAATTTAAGGCTTATGGTTAACAAAATTGAAGCTTCTGGATATCTGGGCAGATGAGGCCCAGGCCACATGGGACCACCACCATTCAGGTCATCCTTGGGCCCTCTTCAAGACGTGGGGTTCAAAACTCTAATTGACTTAGGTAGTGGGTCCCACAACAGTTGTGGACCTTCAACCCGTTTCCGTTAAATTCATGCCAAAAACATGAAAATCCAGTGGATAATGGCCCAAACAGGGCCCACCTCACTTGGGTCCAGGTTCTCCTTGCTCGACCAGGAATCCTCCTTGGGGTTTGTGGTCCTGATGCTTCATCTAGTGGGCCATGGGGTCCCACAATCCCCCATCGTCAATATGTTCCTTGGACATCAAGCCCCTGTCTTCACCAATTGGTCATTTATTCGATAGATGTTCAATAATTTACATGCCATATTGATTGTAACATTCTCACACTCATTCTTACTTGATTCAAAATAAACTTTTATGCCTACTTCTTGGTTACAGATAATCACTGTATGCATGGCAATACAAAATAACTGAATCACATGCTATTATTTATGTTCTCTCTCTCTCTCTCTCTCTCTCTCTCTCTCTCTCTCTCTCTCTCTCTCTCTCTCTCTCTCTCAGCCCACCGGTATACTACATTCCCTAAGGGATCAAATGCCGAGGTTCCATTACTTTTGGCCTCGAAGGAGGCATGACCTCATTCGAGGTTCATCTGTTCATCTTTTCAATGCATTGCAGTTCATCTGTTATTCTATAAATCATTTCGGGGTCAAAAGTAATGGACTGAATCATGTTTCACTTTGTAATCTCTGTGCCATTCTCTATCTCTCTGCCTCTCCTCTCTCAACCAACATTCTCTCTCAACCAACATTCTCTCTCTCTCTCTCTCTCTCTCTCTCTCTCTCTCTCTCTCTCTCTCTCTCTCTCTCTCTCTCTCTCTCTCTCTCTCTCTCTCTCCCCCTGCGCACCCATCTCCTCTACTCGAGCCCAACCCACCGGTATACTACATTCCCTAAGGGATCAAATGCCGAGCTTCCGTTACTTTTGGCCTCGAAGGAGGCATGGCCTCATTTGAGGTTCATATGTTCATCTTTTCAATGCATTGTAGTTCATCTGTCATTCTATAAATCATTTCGGGGTCAAAAGTAATGGACTGAATCATGTTCCACTTTGTAACTCATCGGGTGGAAGGATATTGGGTGTACGTGGTCCTCTGTTAGTCATTTCTTTGTTGTATCCATACATGGGTGTTGCTAAACAGGAGGTTATGTTGCGTAGCATGAAGGTAAGATGCAGCAACAAAGAAATAAGTTATAAATGGGTTCGCTTAGTTTGATACAACTACTATTGAAATAACTTCTTAATATGGGTTCACTTATGCAAAACCCCGTGCACAGACTAATTAAATAAAAGGAGTATCCACTTGAAGTGCATCGAGTGACTGATTTTACGGAGTGAACTCTTCCTTGGGGTACTTTGGTGATTCAACAGAAATGTTTCAGTAAAACACAGAAAGATTCAAACAATCTAATATCATATAGAGAATAACAGAAAAGAGAGCAGAATTGAAAAGCTTACCTATGACAGAAATGGTAGACGTTTCAGCGCTTCCTTTCTTTCGACGAAATGGTAGAGAAGAGAGAGGATCAATTAGGATCTGTCAGGAAGATTTTTTGGAGAAGAAGTGGAGAGTGGGGATGTTTCAGTGCTTCCTTTCTTTCGACGAAATGGTTGACGAAATGGTAGAGAAGAGAGAGGATCAGTTAGATTCCGTTAGGAAGATTTTTTGGAGAAAAACTGGAGAGTGGGGTTGACGTGTTTATGCATGTAGGCAGACAGGTGTCACAATACTAAGGGAGACTACATTCCCTTAGTATAATAGATTCCAAGACTTGGTCATGGTAAGTTTTAAATATTTCAGCACCTTATCCCATTCATTCTGAGTCTACAGTGAATGGTTTTTGCTGCAGCACCTTATCCCTATTCCAACTAACATCAATATTTCAACATGCTGTGAAGTTGTTTGGGGATTAATGATTTCTTGTTGAGCTTGTACTTTTTAGTCTTAATTTATTTATGTCTCTCTCAAATTGCCATAATCTGTGTAAAGATGTCAGTCAAATGCTAATGTGTAACAGGTTGTGATCAAGCAACCAATTGGAATTATGCATTATCCCGGGGTGGCAAAAGGGCTCTATGTTGCTTCTTCATCAGGTTACCTTGCCTGCTTTCTCAATATTCTTCTATTATCATGATTTTAGTTTTAATACAAGCAACAGTATGCTGTCAAATGGATATTACATTTCTTTGATGGACATGTTGCTGCAGAATTATTTATCATTATCAACTGTGTGTATATGCTTACACTTAGGATAGTGTCTATCTTTGTGATTATTTAGGGAAGCCAGCTTTGAGCAAAGTTACTATTCTTGAGAGAGATCTACAAGAAAATCGCACATTGGTTCAGGTGATGGCTTGATTAATTTTATACTTGTTTTGGTGTCGCCTTTAATTTTATCATTTCTCCAAGGTAGGTTTGCATAATGACCCATTTTATATGTATGTCTATTTTATGATAATGGTTGCACAAAACATTTCTTGTACACATAATATATCTGACGGTTGGATAAGTATTACTGCTGAATAGCTTATGCATGCATGCTAGTAGTGACTGATGGATAACTGTGGACAGATGTGAATGGTTTTACTGGACAACACAGTCTGGAACTGCTGATGATGTATGCAAGAATTAACTTAATGACACACATGAGAAATTATAAACCTGACATTCTATCTAGTCTAGATATGTAGAAGTTGCATGGTGACAATAACATCCAAACATCTTTCAAATTTATGTCACTAAAGGTAGTTGCTAATTTGATTTGCACAATCTATGCCATCATTGTACCTTTGATAAGTAACAACGTGTATTTCAGAGTTTATGCTACAAAAAGTTGACTTGTTTCAATTCTTTTCCATTCCATAAGCCAATTTTGTGTTTTTTTTTTTTTTTTGCTAATTTATTAGGTGGAGATACACTCAGGGAGACCACACCAGATACGAATTCATCTTGCTTTCATTGGACACCCACTTTTAGGTGAGTTCTCAAGTTAAACAAATTTTACAAGGAAGTAAATTCATTTGAGTAGTAGACTTATGGCTGGATGGGTTTTGTGGATTTTCCTTTATAAGAAAAACATGCTCTAGGTGTCGGTGTATCATCTTATATCATTAAAGACAACTTTTGATGTTTTGCCTCAGACTATGGCCTCAAGTGCAACTCTGAGGTCAAGGATTTGAAATTCATCTTTACCTAATAGAAAAGTGATGCTGTTTCGTTTGCACTTCTGGATCATGTTATAAGTTCAATTGTACCAAATGAAAAGGTGATAACTATAATACAACTAGAAATTTGTAGAAAAAATGTGAGTTATCATCTGTATTATCCAAGACATACTTGATTATTTCTTTTCATCTTTTTGGATGATGCTAAGAAGATTGATTGTACAAAAAATAAGTTGCATATATAGTAGTCTATTGTATCCTGTTGCTTGGGAAGAAAAATAGGACATGTAAATAAGCAAGATGTCTAGATAGACATTTGACTTTTCTGAATTATGTTAGATTTACTTATTTTAATCAGGAGTTTTTTTTATGACCAAAGTCACAACACAATTAAAAGCCTTTTTTAATAATCACCTTTTTTAATGAATTTTTTTCCCAAAAAAGGAAAAGGTCACAACACACTGAAGCCCTTGTATCATCATGGATAAAAATGGAAATACTAACATGAAAGCCCACGTGATGTGATGCACATAATCAAGTGCAATAGTGTATGGTTGCATAATGGTGCCATATCACTTTCAGTGATGTGTTTATCATGGAGGGAGAGTTCAGATATCTTTTAGACTACAGTAAAAAAATCTAAAGAGCACAATAGTAAACTAAAAGTAATAATAAAAAGAAAAAGAAAAATAGAATATCAACTTGTTGCTAGAATTATTTCAATGACCTGTGGAAAGGGTGTAAGAAATTTAGAAATGTGATAGGGTGGAATTCCAAGAGAAGAGGTACCACTTGCAATTAATCCTACAATTTCCATTCAACCATTTGAATTTTTTTTTTTTTAATGTTTCATCATCTTGCTGACCAAAGTTTAACAATTACTGGTTTTTGAATGTCACATAACAGGAGATCCTCTTTATGCCATTGGTGGTCATCCAAAATTTGTTGAGCTTGGACCTTCTGATGACAGTTTTGCACAAGATGGGTATGGAAAATGTGATCTGTTACATATGATGGAAAAAGTTAAATGATACTGAACACAATATAAGAATGTGATTGTGGAAATGAATTAATTTTGTTTACAGATTAGGATCCAACTAATGCTTAAAAAGATAAAGAAATGAGAATTGGTGTTTGGGATATTTTGACTTGCCTTTATCCATTAGAGGAATGATATAAAGACCTGAAGGACATAAAATAAAATAAAATAAAATAAAACTTGACTGTAAGTCTTACTTCGCAAGATACAAAGAACTTGAATATACTAGTCTTTCACCAACCCTCTAGAATCTAGTGATTGAGGGTGATGGTGAGTGCTCTCTTATGGGTAGAAAGGAAAGCTTCAGCGTGTGGAGACTACTTCATGATAAATGAAACTAAGGAATTGCTGGTAGCCTGGTATCGTGGAGTCATCTTTAGCACACACATAGTGAATGTAATAGGGAAGCAGATTCTAGTAGATTCTCTTGTGAACACAGGAACATGGAGAGATATTTATGGAAGGCATTGGTGTCCCATTGTTATTTTTGTGGTTATTGGAATGTCAGCCCATATTCTTATTGGGTGAATAACTTTTTTGTAATTTGTATAATTATTATTGTTGTGCATTGTAATACATACAATTCAATAACTATCTCTACTCCTAGAATCTTCATTTTTCTTTTTACTTTTCTAGAAAAAATCATTTCCCCCCTAGTTACTGACTGCTCACAGCTGTTTGTCAGTGATCTATATGTATCTTACATCAGTTGGAGGGTGTGCCATTCCTATCTCATTAAGATAATTATGAATGGGTTAATTTTCCCCTTTTTCTTCTTCCTATTTGATTGAAACCTTTTTGCTCTGTTTTTTCAACTGTGTAAAGGGTCACATCGAGTTTTGTTCCCAATAGTAGCTTGTCGCTTCTTTTTCTTGTATTGCTTAATGTCCTTAATGATCATTTTTTCTCAGTCAAGTTTGCTTTAATTGGGTTCGCTTTTTTCCCCCTTCTTTTTGTAGTGGATATCAAAGACCTACAATGCCTGTTCCTGGAGATTGTGGATATCACTTGCATGCCCATCGGCTTGTTCTTCGACACCCAGCTCATAGTGAGGTATATCGTACATGAGTGATAACATGCGTATTATTTGGATGAATAATGGTATCGGGCGGTAATTATAACCGAAGTATCATCAAGGTAGTTGATTTTATTGGAAGGTGCAACGAATATGAAGCAAACATGAAGAGACTCTAAACCCATGCCTTCATATAGCCGTGAACGTAATTGAGTCGTTTACATGACAAAGCATTGAATCTGTAATTTAAGAACAAACTGTTGTGTTGAAAATCTCAGGTTCATAGAAATATATGACATAACAGAAAAAAATCAAAATGGTAGTTAGAAAGCATGATAACCCAGTCAAATAATGGAATACAGGAAATACAGCTTTTCTTTTTTCCCCCTGTACACCACAACGACTGGTGGTAATGTGAACAAGAAGAATGATGGTGGTCCTGGGGCTGATTTGTAAAAGTAGGAGCTCAGCTGGTGAGGAACAGCAATGTATTCCACGGGGAGGCAGGTTAGGTGGGTATGAGGCCCCAATTGGAAGGTTTAGATTAGTGTAGATAAGGATCACCCAAAAAAAAAAATGTGTGGACAAGAAGATTGCTGGAGCCTGGGGGCTGAGTTGTAAAGGTGGGACTCATGTTATCAGCGGATTAGAATAAAAAGAACGCAAGTTTGTATTTCAAAAACTGTAAAAAGCACATCTTCGAAACTTGTGATGTTGCAGTAATATAAATCAGAGGCTTCGAGTGAATGTTTGAAAATTAGCGGAACAGTAGTACAGAGGATGATCTGATTAAAGCAATTCACTTCAGTGTGACAATGTGACAAGTCCATTATCTGGAAGCAACTATAGAACAAGATGGATGAAGTTTGAATACTTATCCAGACTTATCCTCTTCTCTCCTCCCAACCCCACACCCTCCACTCCATTCCATGGGCCACTTAAAATTCCCTTGGTAGCTTGTGATTGCAGGATGTGACACTCTATTGTGCATGCTTCTGCAGTTAGTTACAATCCTGTGATTCTTTTGAAGTGGGTTACAAGTTCATCAACTGTTTGTCCTTTCAGGTTATTGAAATCACGGCACCACTTCCACCTATGCTACAAACACAGGAAGAAGCTCATTCGAGTACCACAACAGGTATATTGGCAAGTAGCACTGCTGAAGATGTTGCATCAATCAATGAAAAGGGATAGAAGCAGAACCTAAGTGACATGCAATTACCAATCATGTTAACCTTCTTGACTGTAGCTGATCTAAGATGGGGTCGACCTTTTCTGATGGCTATATTTGTTGTCACCATTTGGTGGAACCATAGGCGGACACGAGCTCCATGTTTGTTGTCTGGGCAGAACCCAATGGTGCATCCATCGACTCCTGCCTGAAGCAAAATTGTATTACAGTTACCTAGTAGCAGTGGATGAGATTTCATTCGTTTGGTTTTTTACTCATTTGTTAGATACTGTGATCTGCCCACAGAAGGACCATAGGATTGCAAGATGGCCACATGTACAGTATGGATAGGGTGCACATATTTTTGCAGTTGCACATTGTAATGCTTCATTAATTTTTATAATCCAATGAAATATAGCTCTTAAGGACTCACTCATTTGTGGAGATAACTGTGTTTTCTTCTCACTGTAACTGCATCAGGTATTTTCCAATCCATGGAAAATTGGAAAAGAACCCAAGATCTAAATGGAGTCGTCGTCCATGGATCAAATCAGCTGCAGTTAAATCTTGTTTAGGTTGGATGGAAGAAGCTCTACCAGTGCCCAATTGTCGGTTTCTCGTTGGTTGGGTTGAACCTGCAGTGCCAGTGGACTTATTGCGAAAAAATACTTAGTGGGTTTGTTACGAAAGATCCTAATGGGGCATTGGTTTATTTTAGGCCCAATGGGCCTGAAATATATGTACCCAATCTGCTGTTTATAATATAATTAAAGATCATACTATAAGTTTATTTTGTACTATTTATGTTATTTAGGATTAATGATGCACCAGAACAGACCTATATAAATGATATGTTTGTATTTGGACCATTACCTGTCAAGTCGGACCGGGTCTCGGCCCAACTGGTTAGAGAAAATGAGGTATTAAGCCACATCAAAGATAGGCCTTCTACTGGGATTACATTGAGCACCCAATTCCCAACCATTGAAATGGAGACACAAGGGTCTGATCAGAGTGTGACTAGGCCCTTGACTGATTATTTGTAAGGTTTCAAATTTTGGGATTTAGGCCTATTCGCTAAACCCAAATAAATGGGCCCACCTGGAGTCTATTGATATATTGACATAATAAACAGACTTAATGATTTTAGAATGAGCTGGCCTAATAAATGGGTCGCCTGGGTCTGGTCTGATATCTAACACAAATAGACCAAGTTTCAATGAGCTTTCTCAGATGTAAAATCAAATTCTTTACAGGTATTTTTTGGGTAGAAACAAGAACAAAGCAGCTCGTTTTTGCACACCTCTTGGCATGCCCTGGTGATAAAATATGTGGATCAGCAATATGGACACAATCAGCCATCCAATTTGAGGCAACGAATCAAAGCATAAATGAAAGACTACATGGGCCATATATCCAAACCCCACACAGGCTCACAACCTGGATCTCACACTAAGCACATCAGCATTGAGCATCAGACCATGAACCTTCGAACCTGAATTAAGCGACCAAGATGATCTGGGTTCAGCATTCTTATGTTCTAAACTTCTTATACCCGGCAACAGCATTAGAACACTTGGTTCGTCATTAAGCCTGAAAGGTGCTTCATTATATATAATCCTAGACATAATGGCTTGTGCGACAAGAGGATTCCGTTCTCAATGGATTTCTGGTTTCAAGGGAGGAATCCTGCATTCATAGGAAATCATAACCCTCCCTAACAGGAAAAATCAGTTCATTTCTTTTTTCCCTGCAAAGAAAACGTATCACACCAAACATCGGAACAGTGGGCTGTATGGAAAATCAAAAACCATTTCCCTCAGTCACAGAATCCCTCGTCAGACAAATGCACTCTTAAGACAACTAAATTTTCCACACTGCAGAGTCAAACAAGTAAAAAGAGAACGAATGTGTGTTGTTTAACCAACACATTAGCCTATGTTTAAATTGCAGAGCCAGCATGTTTCAATGATAGAGCAACCAGCCTACCACCTAGCAACTGTGTTTCAGTTTTACATTGTCTCTCATCTGAAATTCATAACTCAGTGAATCAGGAGAACTTCCAAGCCAAAATCCCAGAATGTAGCATATGAAAGATGACAAGGACTAAAAGTCAAGTAAAAGAGATTTTCTAGTTTCTAGTTCTAAGTTAAGAATTGCTATATTTACTCTCCTGGCGCCGAAACCCCCTGCTTCAGCCTCTCCTTCTTTATCTTCTTCTTGGAAATGGGCTTTTTCTTCCGAGGAGGAAGGGTCTTCTGGGCATACATGTAGAGGGCATAGTTTCCCACAAGGAAGAGCAGCACTAGTCCCCCCACCACAAGCAGGACTATCAAACCGGGGTTGAACCCTTTCACTTCATCATTGATTGCGTTCTTCTGTTCATACGCAGACCAGATGTATTATTGTATTGTTATAAAATAAGTGACAAGACCTAAGCCATGTAGATAGAACAAAATCTAAGACTTCATTTTATGCGATATTAGTTATTAATTATTGTACATCATACTAAGAAAATCTATCAAAGACTGGCAAGAGTAAAAATGGAGCCTATGCCCCCAATCTTATGAAAGCTGGATTGCACTGGCTAGTTGAAGCCGGTGTCACCAGTCCAGCTAAGTTGAAGCTGGTCAAATGGTTAAAAATCAGTTAACGCCTATATGCATGTTGAATGGTCGAATGGAATAGATACAATGTTGATTGCAACTGGCCTGGATTTTAAGCAGTCAAGCAAAATAAACAATTGGATCAGATGCTTCTAGTCATTTCTTGAAGGCCCTTATGATCATTAATCAAGCTAATGTTTTAGCCATACATAATCTACAGAAAGCTCTTCTTATCAAACCATTGGCTAGCAAGTTGGTAGACAAAGTGGCCACCACAAGGAGGATTGGACTAGACTATTTCATAGATGTGTTGTATTGGCAAGCAATTCAGATTTAGATTCTTATACTTTCTTATCACATTGTCAATGATATTCTTGAAATATAAATAGTCCAAGCAAATAAGTGAAACCAATAAAAAAAATCAAGTGAAATTGCAAATGATGAAACGATAAAGCCCATTGATCCAAGTATTGGATTTATGGATCAAGTCAATTCCTGGTTATGTTCAATTGTCATTCCAATACAATTTCAGTCTACAACGTTGTCATAATTAATTTATATCCAATCTACACCAATACTGATTCACTGAATGTATCCTTCCTTGAACAGGAATGTTCAGGCATGTAGATAGAAAAGGCTCAAAGAGATTCGAAATCGAACCTAACAATCAATGAGAACTCTCCTTCGACATATTCCAACTTCAATTTACTTGTCAAAATAATCCATCAGAAACCAAGCTCCAATTACACTTTCAATTTCTAAAATATTTATATGTTGAAGCTAGATCATGAAACCTATTGCAACCCAATAATAAACTATTAATAGGATACCAATTTGACATGAAGCTTTTGTCCTAATCTTGCTAAAAATAATAAATAGTAAAATATTGTGCCATGTTATCAGTCCTCAACCAGCTGTAATTTGATGCTAAGCTATATTTTCCTCTTCCCAACCAAACCATGCAATCTAAAGGCAACACAATGACATTCCAAACGACCAGCTTTTTGTAGTCTAGACGACCTATAGATTGCACTTAAACCAGGCTCACAGACTTGGGAGATGAATCTGCAGGCACTGACAGCGCATCTTCATAGAATGATAGATGATAGAACAATAAACAAGTGACGCAACCATCTCATCTTCGTGATAATTTTTTTTATCAGCATCTTTATAAGGTGATGATTATAAGTCAATCACTCAGCTGTGACACAACCAACACTAGCAACTCTAATACGACTCTGATATAGCAAGTGAATTTCAAAATACAATCATATGGATATCATTCTTTTTTTTCAATTCACATTCCAGTCTGACTCATTGGCATATCAGCATATGCAAGGTAAAAATTTGCAAGAGGGAAATAAAATTAGAGTGACAACTCTTCTAGTGTGAAGACCTAATGATCATGTTATTGCTATGTATGGGCCGTCTACTGGCTCTATCAATAGCTTTAGTGAGTGAATGTTATGAGTGGATGGGGAAAAGGGTTTTGTTGGATTTCTTCTAGGAAGAACTTGTCCAAAGCAGGGGTAATAAATCTTTAATCCTCAGTTTTTATTTGCAGGGATGTTCCATATGCTAGCATTTAGAAATTTTCGCCCTTTTGGAAAGTTTCCCACTAAGTCTTTTTGAAATGTTTATATCTCTCATACATTTCTTCCTGCCACCCTGTTTTAGCCTGGTAGGGGATTGTACCTCTCAAGGTGGAGGCATTCTTGGTTGGCATCCAAAAGGAAGATTACCATTTAGCACAGTTGGATAATCTGAGGAAAAGGGCATTGCTTTCTCTAGTATCTTTGATGAGTGCTCCTAATGCTTAAGAGAGAAGGAATCCATGGACTATCTGCTTCTTCAGTTCATTTCTCTCATAATATGTGGTTGCCTTTTTTTATATCCAAGTTTGAGGAATGTTGGTGCTTCACTAGGTCAGCTGGAGAAACTATGGCTCCTGGTTACCTTGTCCTGTCTTCTCTATAGAGCAGCTGTCGTGGAAGTCATTGTTCACTATTTTTGCAGGCAATCTCGAAAGAGTGAAACAATAGAATTCCCAATGCTATAGTGAAATAGGTAGAAGTGCGAGTTGATGGGGTTGTCTTATCATTAGCATGCGGCTTCTTATTATTCCAAAGGTTTCGAGGCGCAAATGATTTTTTTTTTTTTTTCTAACTAGAACACTTGCATGAGTGCTTGTGGTAGGAAATATCAGATATTGGCATTTTTTGGCTCCTACTTCCACCTCCTCCTAGCCATTTCAAGTTCAATGCAGATAGAAATAGAACCAACCACTAGATGGAAACAGATTCTGCCTTTGTTGGAGGACCTCTTTTTAATGATACAGAGAGGTTCTTATATTTGCTTGACATGTCAAGGCCAATTGGTAATAAGGAGTGAAATGAGCCAGAAATGCTAGCATGCAGTCTGTCATTTCACCATTTGTTCGCGGAGAATGCATGTAGAGAGAATAAGCCCTTTTTGTTGCTTAGTTGTTGGTAGATGACTTCAAAATACTGATTTCTATACAATTGCATTGGTCTGTCGTTTGGGGGTAGACAGTGGGTTCTAGATCAGGCATCTAAAAAAACCAACCTATCAATCTATCAATTGCTATGGCCATCAACTCCTTATCAAATTTAAATTATTATGCCGTTCACTAACAAGCTCGAGCTTTTGGTGTTTCTGGTTATTAACAGATTTCATTTCCTTGATCAAAATCAATGTCAATCAAGAGGGTCTCATTTCAAATTTGAAAAAAAAATAAAAAATTTTACTCATAGATCTAATCAACAAGCTCTCAAATCCCATAACAACAAAATGAGATCTTCTCTCATCATCAAATATAAATAAATCCATCAGTAGTGATGGAAGACATACCACGCCGCGATCGAAAGAGGGAGGGACCGTATCCGAAAACGAGAACTCGTCTTCCATGACCAGATGATTCCTGAAAGACCCACACACAGAAACATCTTATTTTCCATCGCATGCATTCATTCATTCATTCAATCCAATCAATCAGATGTGAAAACTACAACAGATTTCAGATCTAAGAGAAATCTGAACCAAAATCGACCTGATCGGTTGATCCAGAGAGAAGATATCGATGTCGATTGAGGAAATGGAAGAAGAAGGAGATCTCAAGAAATGGAAATTGACGAAGAGGAGGAGAGAGAATGCAATTAGAGAGAGACATACACATATACATACCTAGAGCTTCGAATTTTCTTCTCTTCTCTTTACGTATTACGCGGCGAGTGTGCACATATGTAATGAGACCGTGTGTATGTATGTATACACGTGACTCGGGTTTTCTACAGTATGCAGCAAAATCAAGTGCAAGATCAATTGAATGCAAACTATATTATAGATTGGAAGGGCCCACTCTATATTAGAAGTGGGACCAAATGTCATTCCGTCCGATTTCAATATTTTTTATATACGTTTCATACGTGAGATTCGAAGTCACGCACTCTCAAACAAACACTACCACCAATGTTCTAAACAGCTGGACGTTCCTTGCCACTACTGCTATTAACATGCGCGAGGAGGAGTTGCATGGATTGGGTCGAGATTGGAGATTGGAGATCGGTTTAGGTTAAACAATGTGCATGACTTGTAAATTCCCGGCGGAAGTCCAACCCATTATTTGATCATCAACTCATGTCGATGTTTATTTTATTTTATTTATGGTAAAGCAAGGTAAAATAAATGTCAAATCAATAGAATAGATAATAGTTGGGTTAGGTAAGTATATACTTTCTAGTAAAGTAAAGATGTATTTATTTTTATGAGGTAAAGTAAAGTGAGATGAGAAGTGGACAAGTGGCAAAGTAATCACTTTACTTGTCTTTTATTTGGTAAAATATTTTGGGGTCTAGTAAAATAAAACTACAATATTTTGATGGCTGAAGCTTTAATTTTCCACTTGCTTTGATCAACCAAACATGATAGAGTTCGATTTTGGTGGTTGGGGTTATTTTACTTTACTGTTTATAAAACAGGCATGGTAAGTAAGGCCCGTCAACTGCTGATACAATTTGGACACTGTTTACGATTGATGAGGCAGGAGGTTGGGTATGGCTCAACTTGGACTCTAGAAATGAGATCAAGTCAATCCATTTAGGAATTCTTGTTGTGCCAATCCTTGATCCGGACTTTATGTATGTAAAAAAAGAGAAACCATAAATAAACTAAGTTTCAAGTTAGATCTTAGGTTGTAAACGGGTTGGTTCCTGTACGGGACCATGGTGGATCCGGAACCAGAACCGGAACCGTTAAGAAGAAATTGGAACCGGATTTGGACCCGGAACTGTTTTGGAACCGGTTTCTTCGCTCCGGAATTGGAACCAGAATCATATATGGGACAGGTCTGAGCCCGGGTCCGGATTCAGGTCTATGCAGAGAATGATATTTAAAAAAAAAACATGATTTTTATGAGAGATTTTCTAAAATTGAGGTAATATGTCGGGTCTCGGGTTCACGGGTCCGAACCAAGGTAGGACCAGATCCGGACCCATTTACTCATCGGGGCCTAAACAAGAACCCAGACCCGGTTTTTAACGAATCGAAACCTCTGAGTAATCGGATAATCGATGATCTATTTACATCTCTAATTAGATCCAAGCAAGATTCAAGCCCATTGACAGCCTCATTTGGGTTGAGGTCCATGGCCTTTTATTTTTAAGTTCAAATCTGATCTTAGATTGTTATTATTAACTGTTTACCTAGATCTCTATGACAGTGTGTTAGAAATAGGACCCAATTGATTGGTCCGGAACAGTTAACTTTGACCGGTCCAAATAGATTTAAAAAAAAAAACTGTTTTAAACTGGTCAAAACTAATAGTTGACCTCGGTGGACCTGCAATTAATTAATTTTATATGTTTATATTTTTTTCATTATTTTTACACCATAATGGAGTTAGGTTAAATTGGACGGTCAAAGCCCTCCGCTTACCCGCTCCTAATGATTTCCGGGCTATTGTAAGGGGCTGGGCATTTGTTAGGGGCAATAGGGACTAAACCGAGATACCTTACGATAAAAAATAAAAAATAAAAAATAAAACTAATATTAGTGATTGCGGAATTGTTTCTTATCGTTTGCAATATTAAGTAATTCTAACCAAAATTTCATCAAGATATGGGCTTTTTTTTTTTTTAAGGGCTAGGGTTACTGAGGTCTTTGATTCAACAAGAATAATCTCCTTAGTGATACCGACTAAACTCATACAAGCACAAACCACAAAATTTTTGAACAATTTCAAACATAATATGTGGGGAGCAAGCCCACGCCTAAATGGCCAATTTGGCTGGATGGAATTAAATTCTTAAGAATTCACAATAAAATAAGTTAAAACAAAATGATTTTATAAGGTACACCGAGGATTCCGCTCTTCACCAATTTTCATTTTCACGCCAGAGAAGAATCTTGCATATCTATCTCTCGTAGAAGAAACGAAATTCTCTAAGTCAAGAAAAATCTTTTTTTTTCCCTTTTTTAGTGAGAAGATTGTGTTGCACTAAACTATTGAAAAGGAACTGTATGAGTAGGGCTTTCAAAATCTCATACGACCCGTTAATACGAAACGAACTCACATGATATTAACGGTTCGGGGTGGCCTCTTAACGGGCTTGTGTCGTTAATTAATCGGACCTGTTAACCCCGTTAAATTAACGGGTCGTTAACGAATAAAACCGATAAACCCATTAACAACCCGACAACCCACCAAATGATAAATGACATAAATTATAAAATGCATGAGGAGTATTTTGGTAAGTTTGAAAATGTTGAAGTAAAACCCTAAAACCCACATATAAAAGATTATAATATAACTCATTCACTTTTCTTTCATAAGCAAAAGTATATGTGTTAATTGACATGGTCCAAAATGAACAAAATTATTTAACAGGTTAACGGGTCATGTTCGTGTTTGATTTTTTGACTTGTTTATTTAATGGGCCATGTTCGTGTTTGATTTTTTGACTTGTTTATTTAATGGGTTGTATATGGGTTAATGTAATTCTAACACGAATTTATTAATCTGCAACTCAAATTCAATAACACGGCACAATTGACGACCTGTGTACGAAAATGTGATCGAGATGATGTCCTTGACATTTTTATACACTAAAATGTTCTTAATATTTTTACAGCCTTTAAATGTTCTTAACCCCCTAAATGCACCCGACGTGCACCAGAACCTGTCTCAGTAGAGTCTCGGTAACGTCGAAAAAAAATAAAAAACTCGCAATTGACGCGGTCGACAAAACGAGGCAATTCCAAAGCTTCGTTCCCACACTATAATAAATACACAGATTTCTCTCTCTGCAAGTCTCATTTGCAATTTCATTTCGAAAGCTTTGGGATTTGGATTTGGAGAAGAAGAAGAAGATGGCGAACGCAGAAGAAGCGAGTCCTCTCCTCAATCCCAGCAAAGAAGGCGAGGAGAAGGTCAAAGGAGACGGAGGAGCGCCTCCCAAGAAGGTGGAGGACGTCGAATTCAGCGGCGGTGCCGTCGGATGGACCGCCGACGGATTGCCTCTCGGGCATGGGAGCGTCATCGGTGAGCCGGTCGCTCGTGGCCAGTGGGATTCCGGCCTTTTCTCCTGCTTCGGTCGTAACGATGAGTTTTGCAGCAGCGATCTTGAAGTCTGTATGTTCCTTTGACTTGGGTTTTGTGGGGTTTTCTGTTTTGAATTGAATTTGATCCTGAATTGCCCTCTTTCTGTTTGTGTTTTTGCTTCTGTCACATAAAGTATGTTTCTTTGGAGTTTCGGGGATTTGGGTTTTTGTTTTTCGTGACGAATTGGGTTGGATCGAGCAAGATCTGGTCAGTGTGTTGAGAATTGAGAGGAATTTGAGGACTTTTTTGGGTTTTAACTTGGATTCTCTGTTTTTTTTCTTATTTGAATTGAGGGATTATTTTCCCCCTTTTTGGGTTTGTGGGGATTTTGGGGGTTTTCCCTCTGACGTATCAGGTTGGATCGAGCGAGATCTGGTGATTTTTTCAGTGTTGATGGTTAAGAGGAATTGAATCATTGTTGGGTTTTAGCTTGAGTTTTCTGTATTTCATTGATTTGAATTTGTTGCTTAATTGTTTGTATACCCTTTTTTGCCTTCTAGGTTTGTGGGTTTGTGGATCGCGCTCGATCTGACTCGTCTCTTTGGTGTCTATAGCTAAGAAGGATTAGATAACATTTTGTTGGATTTTCTATATTTCATTGTTTGAATTGAATATGCCCCTTAATTGTTCGTTTAGGTTGTTTGGCTTTGATTATTTCCTTGTTTCCAGCTTATGTTTAAGTGAATTCGTGGTAAACGTCAGATCCATTTGCTGAGTTTGTATTGAATTCCTAGGAATTCATGGTATGGAGGAAGGGGGTTGGTGTTTTTTTTTTTTGGGTGAGTGGTGGTTATCGAAAGGGCCTCTAACCGATCAGAAAAGGTGGGTAGGGATTTGGTTTATTGATGAGGTATTCAAGAGGGGATGGGCAAAGGGCCTAAGTTGAAGATGTAGATGGGGCCTTCCTATGATTTAATTTACTGGGGCATGGATGATAAATAATTTTTCTATCAAATAGGACCCTTCAATGCTTCACTTTTAGCCCATTCAATAGAGAGGAAGTGCTAAGAAAACCAAATAATACAGTGCTGATTGAAATGGCCCTTTTGAGTTATATTATGAGGATAAATTTGTGGTGTGTTTTGAACCTCTATAATGTAGTTTTCGTTAGTTTTTTAATTATTATTGTACCTTGATTTCATAAATTTTATTCATTGAAATATGAATTGTGTATGATTATGCGCAACATGACAATGTATAACAGTATAAGATAGCACATGTCCCATTAGTAAGATACTAACTAGAGGATACACCTAGGAACCCTTCATGGAATTTGTCCATAAATTCCTTGCAACAGGATCTAGAAAGGTATAAATCAGCGAAAATTGATCTCAAGAAAGTTGGAGACATGGGAATTTGTGAATAGGCATTGGAAGTGCTTATGGTCAGTCATATACTCATATTGCTTGGGCTTTAATCAATTAGTTGGTACTATGTATTTGTACGTTGTTGTGTGCCAGTCCCAAGAAGAAAGTAGGAGACATGGGAATTTCGAATTTGTGTATTGGCACTGGAAAGGCTTATGGTCATATTGATTGGGCTTAATCAATTACTTACTTGATTCTATCTTCTGGTTTGTTGCTATGTGCCCATCCCAAGCTTGGTAAACTTCGCATCAATTCATACAGCATTGCCAAACATTTGTATTTGTTTACAAACGTATATTATAATAATGAAGCTTGATTTTAGTATGTTCCTAAAAATGACCTATTGGAACTTATTTAAATTGTTGTAAGAAGTGAGAAATAGTTGGCTAAGGTGTTTCTCAAAGTAATGTGCAACAAAGTCGTTTGCTGTAAAAAAAGAAAAGAAAACTCCAACCTTCAGATGTGGTGAAGCCGTGAAGAAAAAAAATATAGATCAAAACTTTTGTCTGGCCTCTTGGAAGGTGGGTTTTAATATGGTAAGTCCTTGGTGAATATTACGAATATGAAGATAAATATTCTGTGCTTAAAAGAAACCAAGCGAAGGACGTGAGGTTCGGGGTACTTTTTTTTGTGAAAATTAAAAATAAAAAACAATAATAATAATAACTATCCATATTCCATCAATTTAATAGCTTTTTATCAAAGGTTTTATGTTCTTTAATATGTGTGGTGATCTATCGACCAAGTATTTCACCCAGATAGATGATTGGATTGCTTAGTTTTACAGCTTTCCTCTTTCTTAAAAACGTTAATGAAATTGTCAATATGTATTTCAATTGGTTTAGCTTTTCATCTTTTTTATTTTAAAATTCTGATTATTTTCACAATTTTTTTGAATAGTGATTAGTTTTACATTTTCTAGCCTTTTTTTTTTCATTTTTCCCTTCCCACTATTATAGTATTCCTCTCTCTCTCTCTCTCTCTCTCTCTCTCTCTCTAAACTAGTATAATATACGATATTGAATTTTGATAGTTTTGTTTAGTCTGTCTCCTTGGTTGTTTAGTTTTATTTCTCACACTAACAGACTTTATAGTTTTATGTCACCAATTTCTTTCTAGTTTAACAAATCTAGTTTTTTATTGTTATCATTTTTTACTAATAGATTTTTTTTTAATCATGTCCCTCTTCATTCTGAAAAGGTTAATAAATGTTGGGAGTTTATTTTCAAAATAATGTTACTGCACTTTCTCTTTTTTTGAAAGGCCCTAGGAACTTACAAGAAGGCCCATGAGATGGACTAAAAAGATTTAAAAAAAAAAAAGCAACTAATAACTTAACGTGACATTTTTAAGGAACTAAAAGAATATTCTTCCTTCGGTTGCTTGATTTTACTTAAGTATATCTACTTCCAAATTTTCTCCTCCCAGCAGGTGTCAGAACACTTCCATGGAACTTTGGTTTACAACTTGCCTAAGACATGACATCTCTTAGATCCCCTTTTATTGTCACAGGGATGGAGAAAGATGATTCATATGTTTAACCCCTTGTGTGAATTGTCTTCCACTCTCTACATGCCTCTGATCCTTATCAACCTCAAGAAACAAGGATTAACCATTTTTGGTTTCATATGCATCATTTCATTTTGGTACTTTGATATTCTTGATACTGATAGGCATGATAAACTGATCAGGTCTCCTCGGAAGCTTCGCTCCCTGTGTGCTGTATGGCAGTAATGTCGAGAGGCTTGGATTAGGCCCTGGTACTTTTGCAAATCATTGCCTGCCCTACTCTGGTCTCTATCTGCTTGGAAATTCCCTTTTCGGTTGGAATTGCATGGCACCCTGGTTTTCTTATCCTAGTCGCACAGCTATTCGACGGAAATTCAATCTTGAGGCAAGTATTGTTTATTTGGTTACTTTACCTTGTTAGTAAATTAAATTGGATAACTGACTTTTGTTTTATTAGTGAATCTTATGAGGGGGAAAAGGGAATCTCAGACTGACACAGTTCTATGCTAGTTTTTTAAAGTGGGTGGGTGGGTGGGTATGTATGTTAGCATGTGTGTGGAGATGTGGGAGTGTGTTTCTCCTTGTATATATTCAAAAACTCTAGGTGTTTAATTTTCAGGTGGCTCTAGTTTCCTTGCTGCAGTTATGATGGACTTATACCTATTCAAAATAATATTGGATTCAAACCACCCTAGATTACAATTGTGCTATGGATTTTACACCTAACTGAACATAAAATATAAAAAAATGCCTGCAGGAGTTATCCAAGGGCAATGTAGAAAATTTTGGTATGGGGATAATATTGCTAGGAGATAATGTCATGATAATTTCTAATTTTATGTTTGGGATATTGTTAGGAACTGTTAAAATAAATAATAAAATGCAAGTAAAAATGAGATATAACAAATATTATACAAATAATTTGAATACTGGAAGAAAACAAGAAAATAAAGGACCATGGTCCATGAGAAGAAAGTACTTTAGAAAAAAGTAAAAAACAGTGATTTTTATGTATTGATGGGGTCCTGTAAATGGTAATTGGAGTGCTTTTACCATAACTTCCCTTCTCGTGACCTGGACTTGACTCTGCAAACCAAGGAGTGGAGTCAACCTAGCAACTTAAGAGTGAAGTTAATTTTTTTGTATTATAAAAATATTAAAATGTGTAAAAGGTTTAAAATACTGATATAATCCACAAATAAAGTTTTGAACAAAATTCATGAAGTAATAATTTGATTATAAGATGTGATCCATCCTCCATGTAAATGTTAAGTTGGTTTATTTTGATTATTTTCATATGTGGTTCTTAGTAAGATTATTACAAGTGTTTTCTGGTTGAGTAATTAGGGTTTTTTCCTCTTCCCTTTATGTTCTGGGTCCGAAACTCCTTTACAACCACTAGTCTAGCCTATAATAACATGGTAGTTCATAAACACCACACAATATCATGATAAAACATATTGAACAATAAATTGGATTTGTCATAGTAATACGTGATATTATTGTGGTGGGTTCAAAATATTGGTTATATTTACAACTCCATTTAGGGGTAGAGTATTGCACTTGATCATGTCCAAAAGAGGAAAAGAACAAAGGTGGTAGTCCATCTTTTTACTGTGATGAGGGAATCAGTACCAGTATGGAAGTGCTGGTGCAATTCCCTAGTTTCTGAAACTTTGGATATTGAATTAGGGAGTTGCATGGAAATCTATTGCCATCAACATTAGTGCATATTTGTAATGACTTGAAATCTATGCTGCTTTTCTAATTTGTATTCAAGATTGCAGTTTACAATCTTGTATTTATAATAGTTCACCAATTCTTTTGGGTGGATTGATTCAGTACATTTTCTGGTTTACTCAGTAGTTTGAGTTAGGTAAGTTGTTAAACAAGTCTGATCTTTAGTGAGTTGACTCAATTCATTTTCTTTTCTCATGGACAACTTAAGATGATGCAACATCAATGCCTAAAGAAATATATTAAAAGGGGGAAAAATTACATAGGTGCTTCCCTATCTTACTAATTTACTTGACATGCTGGATTTTTTAAATAAAATGAAAAATAAAGATTTTTAATCTTTGCGTGCTATGGAATATGGATGCAACAGATTTCCAGGAAGCAATTCCTCAGTCTAGGCTGTATCTGTATTCTTCATGTAACTGATTGAAACCTGTCAATGACCATCCTTTTCTAGTAGGTGTCATTGGTTTTTGGTTGCAAATGATTTGCCTGTGGCATGTGGTTTGACCTCGAGCCAGTGTACTGCTCTTGTCCACAGTTGATAACAGCCCCTTGAACCCTTTTTTGTTTTTCTTTTTAATTTGTTACTACTAACTTTCATTAAAGCAAAGCTAGAAGTACCAAAGATATACTTTGCATTGTTGGCTTCAGCCTCTTGAATTGGCTTTCGTATCTGTCTGTGTTGAAAAGAGGGAAATTTTGCAATCAACTTTTTATCTTTTGTTGTGGGATCAGGGTAGCTGTGAGGCATTATCGAGGTCTTGTGGATGCTGCAGAGGGATTGTAGAAGATGAGATGCAACGTGAGCAGTGTGAATCAGCGTGCGATTTCGCTACACACTTCTTTTGCCACAAGTGCTCTCTCTGCCAGGAAGGGAGAGAGCTGCGTCGCAGGCTGCCCCATCCTGGATTTAATGGGCGTTCAGTACTGGTTATGATCCCACCAGCAGAGCAAATGATGGGCCGTGGAGCCTAAGATCTATCATTTCACCACATATGTTTTTCTGTTGTCTATGCATGAGACATAATAATCAAGACTCGGTGTGCTTAGAATTATTACGCAAGAAGGATTGTTTACACTCATTAACTGTGATATGTCATTGTCCAGTGTTTCATTATATATGTATAATAGAAGCTTCTTCATTTTGGGCATGGTTGGGAAATATATGAAGCAAATACAACATTTAAAACATGAATTGCCGTTAGATTTGGTCTGTGTGGACCTTGAATAGTTCAGGCTAGGTTTGGATACCACCTATTATCAGACTTGGAAGAAAAGAAAATATTTCCTAATATTTGGGATTGCTGCTGCTTTTGGTAGTAAAAGTATTCTTTTGAAGAGTTTCCTTAAACACCCAAAGGCACAAAGAACCCAGCATCAACAAAATCTAGCTGAAGTCAATTCAGTATTGGTATTATGCTGATGAACTGCTCTCCAAACACATTCGGGACGGATTCTAATTTGTCTTTATGAAGCCCTTCTGATGGTTTATTTTCTTTCTTTTCATAAAGTACTGAACATTGGTAAAATCCTTTTAATTAGATGCTCACCTTTGTGTTTTGACTCTCCCTAAGTACTGGGAATACTTTTAACAAAATGTTTGAAATGGTCATCCTCCTAAATCTAAGTTGTTTGTTGCGTACTATGAAACAATTTTGATCTTGGATCAGATGATATCATTTTATATTGACTGTTTGCAGCCGTATTTTATTTCCTTTCATTTATTTATTCAAAAAAAGGGTGCTGATTAACAAAGGATCAACTGACGCAGCCTGGCCTGGTCACATATTCGGTGGGGATCTGGATCGCTTGTTTGGACAAATCAGGGGGTGCCACATGGTGGAGAAGATGTCAAATCAAATGACATCCCATCTCCTCCGGAAAAAAAATAAATCCTGTCTATTGTGGCACCCCCTAATTGGTCTAAATAGGTTTTCTTGTTTGCTCCAAATAGGGGGATCCGTTTCCATTGGGCGGTCTTTCCATGCATACAGGCTGTCTTATCTTCCTTTTTTTTTTTTTTTCTTTGTCAAACCTCTTTCCCGTTTACACTCCACATGGTTTCTTGGTCAAACCTGAATATGGTCTACTCAAATGTAATCTTCGCAGCAAAGCAAAGATTAATTTTATGTAAAATAACTAGAACTAGAACTCTTCATCGATTTATTTATTTATTTTTTGTAAAACGAAGTTCATCCTTCTTGTCATCTTGGAAGCCTAACTGCATTCTGCAAATATTTATTTCAATGGAAACAACTATATACATTTTCCGCGCTGCCTGCTCTACTGAGTCAGTCCGGCCCAGATGACGGCTATGCAATGTTGTTGGTGGCACCAAATTCCTTTTTCCTACAGTCTTTTCATATATGAGTATGTAGAATGAAGATTCTCAATGCCTATAACTGCACCAAATTAAATCAAAAGCTATCTACTTTAATCTGGTTCTGTCTGTATCTATTGCTGCAACTTGGGACCTTCCATCCTCCAATGCCTATAGCCTTTGACCAAAAGACCTCAAGTAGGGCTATCAATCGTATCGTGTTAACAAATTTCGGTTACGGGTTAATGAATTCGGGTTAAAATCACCTCAACCCGTACATGGCCCATTAACTTAACGGGTCAAAAAATCCAACCCGAACACGACCTGTTAATTTAACGAGTTACACAACCCAAACCATTAACCTGTTAAATAATTAAGTCATTTCAAAAATTAAAAAAAAAATTATACAAAGATGGAAGGAGAAAAATATATAAGCTACATGAAATTGTAAGTGAGGATCTTGAGTGGATCCCACCTAAAACTCCATTAGAAAACAATAAATTTTAAGTTCATCTTTGTGAATATAAATTAATTTTAGTTATATTCAGGGAGTTAAAAAAAATTTAACGGGTCAAGCGGGTTGTTAACGGGTTACTGGTTTAATTCGTATACGACCCGTTAACTTAACATAGATTTGACCCGTTAACAACCTAAACCCATTAAGAGCCTACTCGAACAAGTTAATATCGTGTGAGTTTGTGTCGTTTTAATAGGGCGTGTGGCTTTTTGACAGCCCTAACCTCAAGTGAGGGGGATTGAAATTTCTTCATTTCATCTCAGAATGGTTTTTGCAGTTGGAATTCTTCGTACTAGTGCCAGGCGAGTTGCTTGGATGAAATCAGTCGATCAAGAGGACACTTTTTGGGCTGCTAGAGCTCTTTCTTCATGAAGCTTAAGAGGACTGTCCCAACATAAAGCTCACCACTGACAGTAGACTCTGTAAAGAAAGTTTGTCTGATCCTAGCATATCTCCTTGGGCCCAAAGAATTAAAGCAAGGAAGCTAGCCACTGCGGCAACTACTCTAAATGCCACAACATAGTACTCCGCTGCCGAAAATTTTGCTGTAGAGCAAAGGTGCCCGTCAGGCTCGGGGTCAAAAGTTTCCTGGTTGGTCTGGGTAGGAGATAGTTATATATAGTGGCAGATTCAGGATTCAAAATTACTGGGGGCACGATTAAGTAGTAGGGGGTCCGGGGGCAACGGCCCCGGAAATTTTTTTGGGTTATTTATATGATTGCAAATGATTTTTTCTTCTTTTTTTCTTCATGCTTGAGAAAAAACAATACACAAAAAAAGTAGTGGACCTTTTACATACACTATCAGTAACTAATACACAGAAAGGTGCATTCAAAGACAGATAGTTTGTAGATTTCCACTGCATTGCAAATCATGCCTAGCAAAGACAAAAAAAGTAGTGAACCTTTTACATACACTATCAGTAACTAATACACAGAAAGGTGCATTCAAAGACAGATAGTTTGTAGATTTCCACTGCATTGCAAATCATGCCTAGCAAAGACAAATAGTGTGCAGATTTACCCCAAACCTTTTATATGGAACAAATATAATATAATATTTTAAAGCAATAAAACAAGACATATTTATTTATCACAATTGTTCTCTACGAGTTTTCATTGGGGGGCCTGGTTCAATGTCACTGGGGCCTGGTTCAATGTCACTGGGGGCCTAATTGATTTGGGACTAACTTAATATGCATATTTTTTTTTTCCCAAAAGTCACTGGGGGCCTGGCAAAGAACTGGATCCGCCTCTGGTTATATATAAAAAAAAATAAAAAATCATCCATGGACAGTTAGTTTGCTTTGTTTTGCTCCCGCTCTCTATTTATTTCTTTTTGGCCCAGTTAGTGGCATACATGCTTGACCCATGCTTGACCCAAGCGCGCTTATATTTGCTGCTACTATCTTTTAAATTTCAATTATAATCGTTCATTACACTATAGTGTTCTAAAACCAAGATTTGTAGATACCGCAATTCCATTCCCATTTCCGTCAAAGATTAAATTATTTAGAAACTAACATCCAAAAATATATTTTAGTTTCAATCCAACCTCTTCTCAGTCCTTAAAATAACACCACCAAATGCATGACAAGAAACATTTTTGTCTGAATAGTAGTACCCCATATCAATAAATTACAAGATTACGACAAGCGCGCGCTCTCTCTCTCTCACACACACACATATATATATATATATATATATACATATATATAGGGGAGGTTTCAAGTGCATCCATCCCTCACCATAGGGTGAAGGACACTTCTATAATTGGACATTTTCAAGTACAAAAGTTACTTTTCAAGTACATAGGATGAGGTACACTTCCTTGTCTTCATGTGCAAAAATGGGAAGTGTCTCTCACTCTATGGTGAGGGATAGATGCACTTGAAACTTTTCCATATATATATATATATATATTCCTATATAATGTATCAACAGACAAATCCTATAACTTTGTGCTAACCTCTATTCTGCACAAACTTGTTCTCTTTACCTTGAATCTCTTTTCTCTGCAAAGACAACAATAAACAAACAAACAAAAATAAGCCAACCCCTTCTCTCATTAGGAGAGCATTTACCACACCTACCATGTAAAAAAACAGCTAGTTTTTTTCAGAACTATATAGCCTCCTTACATTTCCAAATGTATTACGAGTTCTTGGAACCTTAAATTTGGGACCTGCAATGACAGTTTTAGTGAGGATGGAGGTAAAAACTATAAAGCTGAATCTGCATTAGTCCCATATAAACATTAGCCAATAAAAAGGTGGGATTCTACCTGTGTGTGGTCCATGTGGAGGTGGAAGGTAGGAGTGGGTCTCAGGCCCTCTATAGTCAATCTCGTACATATCTTCCCCTGCTGCTTACAAAAATAAAATGAACATCCAATGAATTAATGTCATATTGTACTTCCTGAAAATAAGTGTTTGGTTTAGCTATTAGGAAGTCCCAAGGTTCTGGAAATGGGTCGGGTTAAGGCTCAATCCATAGGGTACCTGAACCTAAATTACTAATAGGGATTGGTACTGGCCCTTAATTTTAAAACTGCAACCTAGATAATATAAAGGGCCTTGACCCATACTGCAGTCAAGCTCAAATAAAGTATGTAGTTGGATAACAGAGTTTGGGCCTGTTTGGAAAGTATGATCTATTTGAAAATAGAGCTGGTTTGTTTTCAGTTGGATCATTTTATAAGGACTGTTTTGCATATCTGATTTAATTAGAAAAACAAAAAAAAAAGATTGACATATCATAAAAGTTATGGGAAAACTCATCATAAAAAGAAGTAGAAGTGTCTGGTTGATTAAGACATTCATGTTTATCTATAAAAGTTAATTTTGGTTAATTTTTTGAAAAAAGAGGCAAAAAGTCATCCACGAGAAAACCTTATCGAATAGTCCATTTGAATTGGAACTTTATCGAATAGTCTATTTAAACTGATTTTTAAGTCAAATAGACACAAAAGTAGACTTCCCCTGTGACACCTTAATATTCTCTAGACATATTAAATATACACCCATATCAGTTTCATGGTTGTTTGGGGATGGTTGCAAGTGTTATACCCATATCAGTTTTTCCATGTTTTGGTTATATGTATGGGCATATATGGATATGAGTCTGGATCACCTATCGCGGTTATTATATTTTCACTGTGAGTGGACCAATAACAGTTTGCCACGTCATTCAAAAATTTAAGTGATTTTCTTTCATCTGATTTTAAAAAAATTTAACTTTAAAATCACCTAAATTTTTGGATGACGTGGCAGACTGACTGTTATTAGTCCACTCACTGCGAAGGTATATCAACTACGATAGGTGATCCGGACTCGAAAGGTATGCATGGGCCACCTTGTGATACCTACCGATGTCCGGGATGTCTAAAAAACCAAGATACATGAAAATCTTAGAATTTGCACATTTTAAAGATCAGGTACCTCGTTGTGAGTTCAAAAATCAAGTGCCTCGTGTTGTGTCCATATCTACATCAGTATAACATGCACTTTTCAACCATAAATATGTTTGGTTTTCATGAATCATAATCAGTCCTCTCAAATGTTCCCAACTCTTAATCTTGGCTCTTTAAAGTTTAATGGTTGTATATCGTACAAATTTATTTGACAATATCTAATGATGACTAAGGGTCCTTCAGGATGTGTACTATCTTGGCTTCTCAATCCTCAAATTTTGGATTGGAGGCTCAGAGGGTTGGTCTGTGAAAATGTATATCAGTTTGTTGAGGGATTGGATTAAATAGGTGGCCCTAAGTTTGTAAAAATTATGACAAATGAAAGGGAGACTCTCGGCGATCCGTATTTGCCCAATGAAAATTTTATACATATTGATATCAGCTGATTTCAAAATCAAACTGGGTTTTCCTTAGAAGTAACACATTCAATAGCACTTTGATATCAGTTTCATGGAAGATTCATTTTCCCCCATGTTCTTCATTGGGTTTATACCAAAAAAAAAAAAAGTTGAGCTTGAACAATGACTACATAAATTGAAAAGAAGCTCTAAACAAGGGGTCTCTTTACTATGCCTGTGCGTGGAGAAAGACCCAGTTGTAAATTCATAAGAATAAAAAAAAGAGTTGCCTAGGACTTATTTGTTAGCATGCTAAATCATATACAGAATGGGCTCATTTAGAGGATACTAACTGGATGATTATAGATTAGCTAATTGAAAGGAGGATCAGATTTGTCAAAAATACATATTAGATTAAAAAAGACAGGATTTTCCTTAGAAGAAACACACCCCAATGCAAATTGAAAACGGTTATCAGCATAACTAGACAAAACAAAAGGTAAAATAGAGAAGAACAAGATCAAAGCTCAAACAAACCATGAAAGGATGAGCAGCAGTGGGTCAAAAGGAGTAGAAGAAGCACAATTGCAATGCGGCTGGATCCGAGCTCCATATCATCAACTGCACCCTGTTCTTCCTTGGTTCATGCGAATCTGAGTGCATCAGTCTTCATGGACGAATTTCAGCAATTCAGCTTTTAGGCATTGAAATTGTCGCCATCTGAACAGCAAGAGGCTGGGAGGTGGTGAGGGAGACATGGGGCTCCACGGCTCACCTAACTGAAACAAAGAGGATTTATTTGGCAGCAGGGACAGACCCATGTGTGTATTATTGCTGAAAACATGGACGTGCCATTGGCCAGCTTTACTGGTCACAGCTAACCAACTATTATCAATAATGGTTTTTTTCCTATCTTGGAGATAAGACCAGTTCCTGTCACTTGGACTCCATGGGAGTTGAGGAAAAAGGTCCCAATTGTGTGATCCCTGCACCAGAGTGTATCTGACGGTTGGGGTTGGGGCCATCCCTCTCTCTGTTATTCTAAAAGAACATGAGGACCAGTTGTTTTACTAATGATGAACTCCCTAATCTGAGCAGATGCAGACAAGTAGCATGTTGGTGGAGCCCACCACCTTCCATTTCAGTTGTAAACAAGGGAATCAAGTACAAGGTCAAAAATAGAGAGAGAGAGAGCATTTTCACAGCTAAGATATAATGACCATAGCTTATAGTTGAGTTACATAGTAAAAATTACAAAGGCAAACACAAAATACCAATTACAAAGGCAAAACCAAAATACCAAATAAAGGATAATCCTATGATGATGATGATGCCAGCAATAACATTCTGATTGGGCTGACTGGTTATATTTTTGAGTCTGACACACTTAAATAATGAGAGAACAAAAACCCTCTTGTAGTCATTCGTATTTTATTTTTTTTCGAAAACAAACAATGTCCTATCCACTTCAATTGGGCCCCCACCATACCATATAGGTTTCATCATCTGTCAGACAATATTCAATGTCCAGACGGTATAGGCATCTCAACATATGCCCATTAAAGTAAAAGGCTTTCAGAATTAAAAAAAAAAATCTAAAGGATACATTTGTTTGAAAACATTCTAAAGGATTCTGTGTACCAATGCTAGTCTTCTTTGTTACAGAATCTAAAAGATGAATCTTACAGCCCACTGAATTTTTTGAACAATCAGTATGCATCTACGCATCTTGGCATCCAGAATCATGCAACCAACATCACTTTAGACTGCAGAATTCTGTATCAAATACATGACACGACACCGAAACAATCATGTTTCCACATCCTTAGGTCTAAAAGGATTTCGACCATGAAAGAATCAAGTCCTTCCACATTCTCAGGTCTGAAAGTAAAAGCTAAAGCCAAAGCATGCTCGAGACGAAGACCAATCCAAGTCGATGTTCATTCAACTTACTGATCAATACTATGATTGCACCATCTTTATTTCAACTGAAATGTATAACAATTTCTCCGTGTAGTAAACATTTTAAGCCAAATCTGAAAATTACAAAACATTGCTAGCAAAATGGAATGGCCATTTTCTGGAAGAAGGAAGCACATTAAACACTGCCAATTTCCAAGTTTCTTCTAATATCGCCCTGACGACGTCTCACACCCCCAGCCCAAATCAGAAAATGACAATTTGAAGCTTTTCAGGATCTGCTATATGAGTAAAACTGGGTATTTACATGTTAATTCTTCCCAGGCAGGCAGATCACGACTCAAAATTATTACAGTTTAATCTGTGGCATCATCAGTATGAGGTGTCTCTTCCATGTCACCTTTAGTCGATGTCTGATCCTCCATGCTAACAGGACCTCGAGGGGTTCCAAAAAGAGTAGAAAATATCTGTCTATGGCATTCATCACAGAAACAAAAATAGGAAAAGTGCCCCTCACCAGGTAGCCTGTGCAGAGTGGCCCCAGGTAAAACTCGGCCGGCAAACTCGGTCATCGATGGTGGCACCAACTGATCATCAATTCCCTGGTAAGCATACAACCATCACAAAAACAGATGTTATAACCAAGTCTTGATATAATTTTAATACTGGTAAATGACAACTTTCTAAAGTTTGGTCCAAATTGCCACTCAATCACAGGCAGAAAGAGTTACCCTAAGGGGGAAAATGACAGATAAAAGCATGCCATTGATCAGCTGATACTTGTACATATAGGCCATGAAAAACTGGCAACGAATGTTACTATGATGATAATTTGCTACAACTCAATATTGGTACCGTATTGCTAAAATATCTCCAAAATATTGCTTGATATGTCAAGATCTTGGCCTAGGCTGATATAGCATCTCATACCTCTTTCTTCCCCCCCCCCCCCCCCCATTTTCACAGTACTGGTGCATGAATCTTCATCTTCCTCACCTCTAACATATCCTCAAGCACCAATTTTCAAAAAAACTAAAAGTTTAGCTTGAATTGACAGGATGCGATGCTTCACTCACTCGGGCTTCGGTTTGAGCAAGAGAGTTAGAGATGTATTTTTAACTTTTTTTTAGGCTTTTTCCAAGATTTTGGCTCAAATAGATTAGCAATCATACATAGATGGAACTTGGAAGACCTACCGATGTAGAACCAAAACTCAGGAGTTTTGGGATTTTTTATTTTCTTCATTTTCTTCATGATTTTTACAAGAATTTATGTTTTAAAAAAAAAACAATAAAACAATTACAGTGAAGGTCTTAGAATGAGTTTTAATTCTAGGTAATTAGTATCCCCTAGATCAAGTAATATTGAGCTTAGATCTAGAAATCTCAGTTCTAAAAAATTAGAATTTTTTTCGAAATATTATGGGTTTTGTCAAATTACTTTGTAAATACCATGTCATCAAAAAACTACATAGTAAATATGCTCTAGTATGTTCTACATTTGATTTAAATTTGTTGCCATAGATACAGTGATTTGGAGCCTAAATCTAGAAATTTGGTATTTTGAAAAAAAAGGGTATTTTTCAATTTTTTGGATTTTTCACTTACTAAATAGTTGATTAGATGTAAGAATTATTGATCTAGGTAAATGCTTACAAATAGAGTTATTCTTGCAAGTTTTTCCTAAAATTCTCTGCCGTACTTCTTATTTCTAAACTTGACATTTGAGTAATATACTTTATGAGTTTATCACCATAGTTGTGTTCTACACTTAATTATTAAATAATATTGTTTAAAGATGTTAACTTGATTTGGATCATATACAATTTTTATACTGATATTTCTACAACTTTTAACATGTAAGTCACTCTGTTATTAAATTTAAACAAACTCCAAACAATTTCTAACAAAATATAGCGAAAGATGTTATGACTTAGGGGCCGATATTTTTTGGTTTATAGCATGTACTGATGCGTAAAAAGCATTGTTTTCTAACTTTTTCAATATTCTGAGGTTGACCATGAAGGTAACTACACCCACGAGTTTGAACAATGCATTGGACTACTACAAAACTGAAGCATAAAGACCCTCCACTGTGAACAGTGACTACCCTAAAAAACCTGAATAGATCATCCAAAGGGTTCCAATATGGAGTGCCAACAGTCCAAAAAATTGGATTGAATTTCAAATAATCCAAGTAATGAACTTAATGCTCATCAATTATTGAACATTGGTTTTTTTTTTTTTCACAGTTTGCAAGACAAATCATAGGACACCAGACCATCCAAGTGATCATATTTAGTACAACCATTGGCAATCGACTATTTGGGCTCACAAGTATTTTGATTATTGATTAAGGGTTTGTTCCATGTACAATGCCAGACACAATAACTAGTTCTTTCTAACCCAAAAAAGCCTTTCCTCCAGAAACTGTAAAACCCAGCTATAAAAACTATGTCCACTTCAGACTTTGGAGCAGCCACATGAATAGCAATAAATATTTTTCAAATGATAATGCAATATCCCAAAGTGTAGTCCAAGCTCAGCTTGCCGCAATAGAAATATTGGGAAACTGCAAGGATTGAGTCAAGAAATACTGAGTAACTGATATGATGATGGAAACTTTAGCAACAAGCTGGATGCAGTATTGCGGCCGTACGACAGGAAAAATGCAGAAGTTAGCTTTGTGAGTGAACAAAATAAACCTTCCCTGGGTATAACAAATGGGGTAATGAGAAAGAGAAGAGTATCACAAGTCAACCAGAACAGAAGTTGTATATGTTCCCATTTTACAGAACTGAAGTTCTTGATACCATGTAAAAGGCAACCAGGACTTAGAACTGTATGCCAGAACCTTAACATTGTCCTCTCATACCTACAGTGGCAGGGAACACAATGTCGGTTGAAAGATCTTTGTTAAAAAGCAATGCAATTATGCCAATGAAATTTAAAAGAAACAAAAAAAAAAAAAAAAAAAAAAAGAAAGGGAAAAAAAAAAAAGCAATACAAGTTAGTCTACTATTGTGAAGTACTTAAAATCCATTCACCCATGTTTTATCAATATTCATTCATCACTCCATTGTAATTAAAAAAGGCATATAGAAAAGGAGGCTGCAAAAAACCTGCCAAATGTGTATCGGGCTAAGAAAGCTTGCCCCCTCCCTTTCAGCCTGGCTGTAAATAGACTTCAACCAAGGAATGAACTTCAACAAAGGAATGGACTTCAACCAAAGAATGAGGCCTTTCCCGTGGCGCTTCTTCTTGACCTGAAGGTCGGATAAGCTGAAACCCCAGTTTGACACCTGTAAAATGGCTTCTTCCACAAATGGTTTTGGGTTCCACTGCCGAACTGATTCCTCCACATCCCTTTCCCAAAATTCATTGAAAATCGGCTCCTCTAACAAAGCTCGATCCTGAATAAATGGACTTCTTGTTAAAAGATTCATCATAATAATAAAGCATAGTTCCTCAATTGCCTCACCTTTTTTTTTTTTTTTCACTTCCTTGGTTTTTTTTTTTATCAGTAACAATAAATTATATTAAAAGAGAAAGCCAAATACAAAAGCCCACCAAACAAACAAAAAAGAGCACAATGGTATAAAAGAATTATAACACGAAAAGGAAAAGGAAAAAACAAAGAAACATCCCATAATGAAAGCCACCAAATTAGAAGACCTATCCACCCCTCGCTTCGCTAACAATGAAAGCCTATGAAAGCCACCAAATTAGAAGACCTATTCACTTCCTTTTTTTTAAAACAATTTAAGTAACAACTTGGTGAAGAAAATGATTGGGACACGATTTCTGGGAATAAAATGAGGGGAGACAGCATCAGAAAGTAAACAAGGGACATACACAGCTGCAGCCAGGCTTAGGTAAGGTTATTTCCAGGATTAGTAAAGTATTAGCCACAATTATTTCCAGAGTTAGTAAAGTGTTATTTTCAGGGTTTTTTGTTCTGTCATACCAAAATTTTAGTCGGTCACAATGGAAGAAGATATTTTTATTAGTACATAAAGAAAACTGAAAAAAAAAATAGAAATAATGAGTCAATCAAAAGGGAAAGAGAATTAAAAAATCTTCAAACTTTGATTAATTACTTATGATCGACTCATATAGGTTAAAAAGGAGTTTTAGAGGTTATTTAATGTGAGGTTTTAATAGTGTTTCAGTTGGGCTTAATGTTTGGGCTTTGTCTTAAGATTTGTGCGGTAGATTAGCTAGTTTCATGTAATTCTTCATTTTGTTGGTGGAAATAGCAGGTGCTTTAATGCCCCACACCTGAGGACATGACTCATGAGGTTAACTAAATAAAACATCAAGGGCGATGACATCTGTAGGCATGACTATATCAAATCATTCACACAACCCTGTCTTGGTCTGAGAATATTGCCATATGAGGTGTGATTTCTACCAACTGATCATCAGAAGAAAAAAAAATTATTTTCCCACTATCAATTAAAAAAAAACAATCATTATAAACATATTACAGACATTTACATGTGAGTTTTTTTTTTTTTTTTAGCCATACATTTACATATGAATAACCTTTGGCTCTTCTGTAAGGAACAAAAATAGAATTGGACTCACCTTCTCACCCAAAGACAGGGATAACCAATTATCAAGCCGACCATGCTTTCCAGATAGGAAGCTCCTACGGTAGAAGTAAACAAGAAAGGAAGGAAACCTCCGAGCTAAAAAGTACATAAATTTCCTTCTTGATGTCCATTTCTCCCAAGTTCTGTATTGTTCTTCCTTTGTCATGCTTGATTCATATGGATTAACAAATGGAGCAAACATGGCTGCACCTGCAAGTATGCTTGCAAAAGGATCAGATAAAATGTGGAAAGAGAGAAAATAGAGGTTCATTCGTTCTAGATATGCCTTACAATCTGAAATCACTCAATATCTCAGAAATAACTAAGAAATGTCTCAAACAGAAGGCGGAGAGAGAGAGAGAGAGAGAGAGAGAGAGAGAGAGAGATTCACTTGAAAATTTAATAACATCCCTAGCATATTGTTCGTTTCAGGAAATATTGAGGCATTCAAATTCATTGTGATACATGTGGCAATGCTGTATTTTCAATGAAACACATTAGTTAGAATGCCCAAGTAACTGACTCAGACAAACCAACCAACCATCAAAATCCATAAAAAGGTTAAAAATGCATAATCTGCTATTACCAAAACCTCACTTAGAAAAAGCATAATCAGAAATCCGTGCTTGATTTTAATTTTCATCATCCTTGAGGCTTTACCCCATCTTTCCAGTGCCCTCTTTATGAGTTCTACTTTTCGTCTCATCTGCATTGAAGGCTATGCTCTCAATCGCTACACTACCTAATAGCATTTGACATCACATGCATCTCAATCACTACACAATGACCCCTTGAAGTTACAAATTTTAATTTTTTTATACCCCAAAATTAAAAATTCCCATGTGAAGAAATAATAGGAACTGGTATGACATAATACTAATCCAGAAAAAAAAAAAAAATTATTGTAGTTCAATGATAGATATAAATTTAGAGGTTGTAACATTAATGGATTCTTCTAATGCGTTAATCATGTTATAAAATTAAGGTAGACATATGTCTCACATAAAAAGGATTTTGACAAAGGTTCCTCATGGGCGGCAATGCTACCAAGGATTAAGTCTTCACTTATTGGGTGGGCTCTTCAAATAAAGGAATTTTGGGGGATATCTGATTTAGGCATATGTAGCTGACCCCAACATAGTTCGAAGAAGGCTTTGATGATGATGATGATCTGAGTCAAGCATATGGGGAAAATGCAAAGTCCCTACATGGTCCTTCAATAAGGCCCTCAGTCAAGCCTTGTTAGATCTATCCCCTGACAGGGACACATGAATGTAGATAGCTCCAAAGGGAACCTGGCATCCATCACAATTGGGCGACGTGATCAGGAATGACTAGGGTGTCATATTGTAATCCTTCTTTAGGCTGGAGGATCTCGGCAAGCCATATAAAACATAAGCCTCGGCAATAAATCAACCTCATGTGGTCTCACTTACATGGTCCAATCCTAGTTGAAAGGGATGCCAAAAATGCAATTGCTCGGGCTAGCAGTGCATCTCCAGCGCCTTTGCATCTATTCTACATTCTTAAGGATATTGAAGCTCTTTCGAAGAACACAATTGCCACTTTTGTCCGTATCAAAAGAGAGTTGAATGGCCAAGTGGACAACTTGGCTAAAGCAAGAGTGCATAGGGAGAATATTTTCATTATGCATGGCTTAATCCCATAGTTCATCTTCTCAATGAGGGGCTTAGCATGTATTTATTTTTCTTTGCTTTCTCAATAATTTTTTTAGTTAATTCTAAAAAGGCAAGAACACACAAATGGATAGATGATGGTCCCTTTACAATGGCGCCTTTTTGGCGAATGGCGATCCTTTTTTAATGAACCAGATCCGTTGGCTAACTTAGGGATGGTCCTTTTTCAATGGTTTCTAACCAATGGTCCTTTTCTCAAGCTGCATTGAAATGGCCCCCTCAAAGCCCGTTACGTGACCTGTTTCACTTTCCTCCATCTATCATCTAGAAAATGTTTAAGTTCAAGAATGGACAAAAAGGAAGAGGGTGGCAATTGTCTTAAACTTGCCAAACCATATTTTCAGTTATACTCTTGAGAAAAGAAGCATTGAGGCAATACCAATTAGAGAGGATGGAGATGATGATTTCATGTTTTCAACCCAGATTATGGTTCTTAACAACGGTTCTAAAGTAACATCTAACAATATATGGAAGAGCATCCATATTTTTAATTTTCAACCCTCCCAACCTTAAGGGGCTCGAGTTCATGAGTTCGAGTCTGGGGTTCCATGATCCATTCGCGAGCAAGAAAAATAAAATAAAGCATAAATAGAAGTGGTTTGTTGTTGATGGGTTACTACTATAGCCTATAGCTGTATTCAACGACTTGCTGTGGTCACCAGCAAGCTAGATCGATTGAAAACCATCAATGAAGCTTATTTGGAAAAGATGGAGCAAATCAAGCAACTTAGTTTGGCTTCAGGCACCAGCCCTACAGACCTCCAATGACCCTATGATTAATTCATGCATAGTCAAGTGGTGTCATTGGTGTTGATCCTTGTACACTTAAGCTGTGCCATGTTTCATGTAACAATGTCTGAATGACAAGACATATTGATGGGTCATTCAATTAGCTTTCAGATAAGCAGAAATTTGTCCAATTCTAACAAGTATTAGAAAGATGTTGTTCATTTTCTTATGGAACGAAACTAGATCTGTAGATATTTTAGCCATTTATTTACTATTAAGTTTGTCTGATTAAGATGGTTTTGAGTTGACATTGATTCAAGGTCTTTTTTTGAGATAAGCAGCATAAACAGAACCTCAAAACAGCTGGGATTATGGAAGCCCCCATTCCATGGAGATTTTAAGGAGCTAACAGTATTTGATAGTGTTTCGCATGTTTATATGAGACGTGTAGCTATTGCCTGGATTGGATAATTGAATGTGTTTTTTAAAAGTAACTTTTGTTATTGATCAGAAAACTGTGAACCTTTGATTTGATTTTCCCTGTTAAATTGCCTGCAATGTTGGTGTTTGTGGACGCAAGACATCCAGAATTGGTTGTCTCAGATGTCTTCAGGACTAGTCGACTCAGTCATGAGTCATGACTGAATCAAAACTTTGAACAAAAATGTGAAGTTACCCATCCTTAAAACAAAATATATTACCACTAAAATAACGCAAAACTTCTGCGACCTATGAACAAAAGATAAGCACAAGAAAGCAACTATACCTGCGAGCCTATTAGGAATGTATCTGATTGCAGCCCATGCATGCATTCCACCACTTGAGTGCCCCACCACCCAGAATTTATCCTTAAAACCAACCGCAGTTGCAATGTAAGACATATCCAGTGCCGATGAGTTAAGATTCCTGCGAGGATGAGGGTCACTCTCACCAAAACCAGGAAGATCATAAGTAACCAAACGCACACCGAACTCTTCCAGCAACGACGCTTTCAACCCAGGAATTCCTTTTCATGTTAAAAAGAAAAAGGCAGTCAATACAAAACAGATTCTGCGACAAACTTTGAACTCAAGATTGTTTTCTTCCAATGAAATGAACTCTGCTTTTACCAGCAAGTCGGGAAGAGAGAAAAGAATGCGGAGCAATCATGGAGAATCTAGCTCTTTCTTTAGAAACACCTTGCTCCTGGTATGAAATATGTCTTCCATCAGGAAGCAGAATGCGGGTGGCACTCGGAGGTGGTATGTACACTTTTTTTGGCAATGGTACTGAACTTTGATGTTCCGAATTTACATTCAATACTGCAAATTATACACAAGTCAATTTGATATATAAGGAAATATGTTCTGCGATGGATGTATATTACAAATTAAGAGGAACACATGCAGATGCAGGGGTTAAGGACACACAGCAGAAAATTCTTCATGTTGCTAATGGATTTCAAAGTCCAAGGAGAAAATCAAAGAAACAAAACCACCCCAACCCCCACCAAAAAAAAACAACAACAACAATAAAGTAACTAAAAAAATGAAATCAAGTAAACCAACTCCACCTACTACTGAATTAGGCATGTTGCAGGCTCCTATCCGTGGAAACCAATGAACCCACACACAAAACAGGCATTTTCTATCTTTTCCACCATGGCAGTCAATACTTTCACATCATTCAGTACTCAAATACCATGTTTTTCCTTCCTCCAATTGCTCAAATAACCTTTATAACAATGATAAGATCAAAAGAATACATCTAATGCAAAAAAAAAAAAAAAAAGAACACTACAATAAAGATACATGTCAAAACTGCACTGTATCCACTCCAAAAGATTTACACACAGTATCAATGACCAAAATTCCAATTGATATCCCTATCCACTGTGGAATTGAGCAACCATATGATCAATCAAAATAAAATCTAAAGTACCAACTACCAATCCAATTAAGCAATTAACCAAAGAAACACCTGCGAATGCAATTAAGAAAACAGAGATCACAACCGGCCAAGCGTGCACCGGATCTCTATCCTCAGGCAAGTACTCATTCAAAAAGCTCAATCTCCCAGAAACCAGCTTCCATGGCCCTCCAAGCTTCCTCAAAACAAACGAATCCTCGTTCCCAAGGCTCTGCACCGCAACATCTCTGCAACCCCTCCCCAATTCCCCAAGCATTTCCGCCGACGCCTTCAGAAACCCCTTCACCTGATCCTTCAAACTCTCCGCCGCCGCCGCAGCCGCCGCCTCCTCTCCGCCGTCGAATCCCTCCGCCGCCATCTCCGCCGCCACATCGCCGGGGTACCTGATCCCGGTGTCTTCCACGAGGCTGGCGAGTTCCTCCCTCCACGACCTAGATCCCACAGCCTCCGACAAATCGGCATCGAAATCGGACGCCATTAGCGTGCTTTCAAAAGCTTCTTCTCCTTCTTATAATTTATAAACAATCTAAGATTGAAATCGAACGGACAAGATCTCTCCGACTAAAAACAAGAGTAGTAATATAAGCAAAAGATATAACAGACAGAAGAATCCGCTTCTTCTCCTTTCATTCTTTTGCTTTTGTCGTGTAAGAGATTCGGACGTGGAAATCCCTGTGGATTGCTAGGAAGGGCTTGAATGCTTTTTAACCGCCATTAATGGAGTGGTTTTTTTTTTAGAGTCTGGACCAGTTGGTGGTGTTTGGATGGGGGAATGGGTGGGGCATGGTGTCGGTGGTGGGGCGGGAGATGGGGATGGACGGCGGAGAGAGGGACACGTGGAGCAACCGCCCTGTCGTGCACTTAACTGCCAACTATGGGGTATGGGAAAGGGCGGGTGACCGGGTGTAGCCGGTGGAATTATGGGGAGTGAGGGAGCAGTGAAACGTGGAAAGTGGATTTGGTGTGCATGTGAGGTGTGGAATGTTTATTTATTTTTGGTGTTATTGTATTGACTTGCTTTATACTGTTGTCGTGGAGAAGAAGGGGAGATGATTTTGTGGCAGGTGAGCATGGATTTGTATGGTCGTGAGTTTGCCACGTATTTATGTTGCTGGTAAAGTAGAGTTGGCCCGACCGGACCCAGTGTTTGGTTAACCGAAGGGCCTACTTTAAACATTGTTCTTGTGGTAAGAACCTAGTTATGATATATATAATTTAAAAATTGTGCTTGTGGGATATGGGCAGCTTTTCTAACTTGTAGTTTACATTATCATAAGCTAAAATAGCATCGGTCTCACGAATCAAAGTCGTTTATCGTTATTTTTTATATGATAATTTTCTCCAAAATCAAGAAAATCCAATTAGAACTGAATTTTCCAATTTTGTTATGTAAAAACCAAATATAATCAACTACGATTTGTACAATCAGCACTATTTCATCTTAGAATAAGGTAAACTTCAATTTAGGAGAGCCCTACTATATATATATATAAATATATATATATATGGAGATGCTCTTATGAGAGATATCTCACCTTACTATAAAAGATATGGTGGGATCTCTCACATTTAAGTTGTTGGCATTGGATATTAATGTGAGGGCCTCCACCCTATCTCCCATATAAGATGGGAGATATCTCTCATAAGAATATCTCATATATATATATATATAGGAGAGCTCACACAAGCTGCAGCCCAGCTTATTACAACATGGAGCCTCATAACCACTGTTTGGGCCTCACAGGCTCCAGCTTGTAATAAGCTTAGCTGCAGCCTGTGTGAGCTCTTTTCATATATATATATATATAGCCCGTTCCCGTGGCCCCTTGATAATCAGGTCTTGAGTCCGAAGTTCCAACAGATCTTGGCTCCAATACTCAAGCGCACAATGCCCGAGTACTATATAGCATGAAAATGGAGATGGAGATGTTGTAGGTGGGTCCCGCTTATTTGGCGATCCTGACGTTTGGTTTTCATGCGAACCATGCAGAGGAAATGATTTTCTAGATATATGGATGGTATTTGTTTAAAATATATATATTAATAATACATTATATCAGTATAATATGTCTATTGATCTTGGCTGTAACCCAATTGATTAAGGACACAAAACGCTCCTTAATGGGTGAGGGCGCATAAGTTGAATCCTTTGTAACGAATATGTAGTGGAATTTTTTCCTATGAAGTTCCATATAGTGGCAATACGAGGGATTTTTTTTTGCTGTGGTCTATTACATGAGATCCCTTCAGATTAAACAAGATATTGAAAATCCCACCAGCGAGATTGTATGTAGGACTTCTATAGGAGACTCAAAAACTATATATCATTATCTATGATGAAGGGATTATTGAAAGTGCATGGTATATCGTATCTTGTCACATCTAATACTTCACCTTTTATCTATAAAATTTATCTCCTTTCGTCATGTACATGATGTGTTCCTATATTGACATATATAAATCTTTATATATTTATATACAATGGGTTACATTTAGCTAAGAGTTACCTCTCATGATAGAGTTAGAGGTAAAATTCTAAACCCATTTGAGCTACCCTTCACTTTTCTTGTTCTTAAAGTTACCATTCACTTAAATGTACTTTACAAACGAACCCAAAGATGGACGTCAATAGTTAAGGATCGCAAAAAGGAAAGGGCCCAATATAGTTTGGAAAAGGAGGCTTTTATGATGATGATGGATGGAAAGGGCCCAATGTGGACATGGTTTCAGATAAAATCCATTTCAATCAGATTATCACATACATTAGTTTAAGAGTTGTAAAGTTTGACAATTTATTGAATTAACATTTTTATGAAATTCAATCAAACAATGTGTATAAATCCTTTGAGTGTTTGCTTAGGGCGAGAGGGGCTACTGATTGTAAGGGTTCATGACGGGCTCCCATGGTGAAAAGCTTCCTTTTGATGCAATTCGTGACTTGTGAGAGACAACTCGCCAAAAATAATAATAATAATAACAATAACAGCCATGTGTGATATAGTGTGAGATATTTAGACATTGAGCTGGGTTGGGTCTAGAGGGGTCCGTTAAGTTCGTGTATAGGTTTAAGTCCAATATAGATCCTACCTAAACCCGACCTGCTCAGAACCCTAAGCAAACCTTAGACTCAACTGCACCCAATATGAAAATTAATAGGTTCAGCTCATCTTTAGAGACAATTGATCGAGTTTGTGTTCAAGGGAAAAGACCAAACGGGCCAAAACTCTACCATGATGGACCTCACTCAGACCTGAAGATAATAATGGTAGCAATAACAAACAATGATTAATTACCACGACAACACAGTATGATAGTCTTTTTGCAATATTTATAACTTGTTTAGATGAGTAGATGACCTAAAATAGGCTAAACATAATCAGATTTGGGTTTAGTTATGGATTCCAAATTAGGACCCGAACCGCAACCTAGATCCGAGTAAATTCAACTAGTTCCAAAGGTCTGTGGTTGGTTAGATCAGAGCCATGTATTTATTAATCCTGATATTTAGGTCAAATCCAACCCACGACGTAAAAAGTTAGGCCACGTACCATGCCCATAAAATTAGTGTTGAATTTGTTGGGCCAAATTGGTCCAGCACAACCCATTCAGTGACTAGACCAAATCTTAAGCCTAAGCACAGCCCATGTGCAATCCATGGTCAGATGATGAGAACCGTTCAAAATTCGGGTGCAAAAACTTCCATATCCGTGACTGGCCATTGTTCATTGGAATGAAATCATGAATTGAGATTTGAGGAGTTGATTTGAACCGGTGGTCCAAGGTGCATGGTTTTTTGAGAGGAGACGAAAAGCTGGCACACTCATGTTTTTCTGCGATGGTGCTTTCTTGGGAAGCAAGCGTATGCCTTATCTGGATATCCTGTTGCCGTAGATATTCATTTTACTGGGAAACATTGCTAGCAAAGCCAGTGATAAGGAAATTCATTTTCTTTGGCACCAATTGCTTGCATTTATATCTGGTTCTATCTTAAATCTTACCTGCTGAAGTATCACTAGTAACAGAGCATCAGTGGCAAAATCAAGATTTTCTCCAAGAGGGGGCAAGAGACCGATGTCAATGTCAAATTTTATTTTTTTCAATAATGGGCTCAAATCATATTGAAGGGAAATTTCTTAACCCGGACGTTACACTAAAAGAATCCCTCCATAAGAGTCCTGCGAGAATTTCATGAAGCCACTTAGTTGGGCCCACTTATAAAAAGCCTAAATCAATAAAAAAAAAATGCCTCCTCATGTAGTGTATAGTACTTATAGGGGTTTCTTTAAATGACCCAATATGATCAATAAATTTAAATATTGTATATACTTGAAAGTGGGCTTATTGGAGTTAAATCTTTCATAAAAGAAGCTATTTTCCATGGCATTCAGATTTTCGCAAGTGTAGAGCTTTTTTCTATTTCCTGGGTTTTATGAGTTAATTTTGTTATTTATAATATCATCAACCTAAGGTGGGACCTGTTGGAAAAACAATTAGGAATAACAATATGTGCAATACTAGATTATTGAATAAATGATCAAATACAGAAATAAATACAACAAATAGAAAAATAAGAACACTGACTTGAATTGAGATTGAGGATAGCGTAAAGCTATGTCCTATAGCAGAAATTCGCCCCTACTCTTGTGCTTTGTAGTTCGATGAGCGTCTGCTACCAGGATTCAACAATCTGTAACCAAGAATAGAGTACTTGATTCTTGGTCCTGGCGAATTTACTGGGTGCTTTTTCTCTTTTGGATCAAATTGGGTAGAAGGTTGAATGTCAGAAAGTTTGATGTCATTTCTCTCATCTCATTCTTGGTATTTATAGAATACCAAACAGGGAGTTATCATGAGCAGTTGTATTGATCAGACACAACTGTTCAGACAAATTAATTGAAATTGAATAAACGAAATTGACTTAATTAAAACACATAAAAAGTTTTTCTAAGTCAATGAGACCCCAAGGCCCATCTTTTGATATATATATATATATATATATCATATAGCCCATAGCCTAAGCCCATCTATGTTTGTTTATTCAATTTATTAAGTGTGTTAAGTCCACACTTATAAACTACTCATCCCTTCTATACTTTTTCAATGTGGGACTTTCTTCTTATTGCTATACAAAATCCAACAGGACCATCTCCTATTAAAGAAGTCTCACTAAAAAGGTATTTATTTTGAGGCGATTGGGATTTTCATTAGGAGTGGGCCGCTATGGATTTGAATTTTCTTTATTGATATTCAAATGAGATGGATATCCATAGAATTTGGAGTTAATAAGGAGATAGACACATGAATCCATTCTTATCATTTCGGATAAAAGTAGTAGATAAAAATACCCTCATTACTTGGAGAATATCTCCATAAGTTGTGAAAGAAAAAGAAAAATGAGGAAGGGCAAAAACATAAGACAATTATACTCTTTTTTTTTTTTTTTTCGTCTTACGCAAAAGAAAAGGAGACAAAGTGGAGGATTGGCAAACTGCAAAGAATGGGAGCTGCCTGATTGGTTGGGCCTCTCACGAGATCACTAGGGAACGATCCTGGGAGGAGTTGAAAACACATCCTCTCACTCACAAGCAACATCCTAACTAGGTGAGCCACAAGTCAAACCTTCCAACTATTCCCATTCTTTTATAAGATATAATAGACCTGGGCTCGAGCTTACCCCTATTCTAGGTGGGCTTGGCTCGGGCCAGTTGTATAGAATCTGGGCCGGACATGAATATTGCCCAGCCTGGCCCATGAACACCCCTACTCACACGTGCGAGTTCTCACTCCTTGTGTATGCAGGAATTCTCACCTCACATTCTCTCCACCATGTGCTTACTCTCGTGAAAATAAATCCTTTTTTACACATTATAAATCTAACAATATGTGCTACTCTAATTAGTGAAATTGAAATACATAGTATCAACGGTCGGAATGAATGAAAGGTAGACCTACATTGGGCACCAAGTGATAGCTATGTGGAGGACTCCCTTTATAAATAGGAAAATTCTATTTGCACCCACCTATTTTGATGAGCCCACGCACATTTTTAAAAATACTCAAAATACCCTCATATTCTCTCCTCTCCTCTCCCTCTCTCCTTTCTTGTTCACTGCTCCTGTCACCTCCGCCTAACCCCGTCGTCGCGGATCCCTCTCCCTCTCCTTATCTCTCTCGCCCACCGCCGGTATCCCCCATCCCTCTCCCCCCTCCCCCCTCTCTTTTCCTCTCTCCCCCTCGCCTGCCACTGGCCCCAGCCTAAAATCCCTTAGCAGGGGCCAGCACGGCGTGCCGCCATAGATGTGTCGGAACTCCCATTTTGTCCTTATGCACTAGCGGATTCACATTGAAGTTCAGTCGAGGTAAAATCAATTCTGCATGGAAGTGCGGTACCAAAAACCCCTCCGCCATTGTTGGTGTTGCTTGGCGTGAGAATCACCCTCACACATGGCTACTGAGAGAGGGAAGGAGAGGGAGATGGGTCGGCGGCAAGGTTTAGCAGACGTTGCCAGAGCAGGGAGAGGGACAAGCGTAGTTCCAGTTTCAACGTCATGCACAAAGGAGTGCACGGAGTTTCAGAGCCGTGCACAGAAAGAGGTGCACGGGTGGGGAAAACCGTGCATATATCATGTGCATGGCGTTTCATACCCGTGCACATGAGATATGCACATAATTTATAGGTATTTTCGTCATGTGTAAATTATTTTGAAAAAGGTGGGTGTGCTTAGGAAAATCGGTGGTCTGTTCAGAATCACCCTTACAAATATCAACTGATCACTTCCTGTAAGATGAGTTGAAAAACCTATGAAAAGTTTTGGTTGAAATCAAGCTACTAAATATAACTCTCAGACCATGACAGGATAATTTGAGTTCTTGGGGGGCTATCATGGTTGAAAATGCATGTTGTATATACAAATTTGAAGCATTGGTGTTCCAACCTAATGACTTGTTGACCCCAGGGGTAACTTCCTGATTCAGGGCACTCATATTACACCTTATATCATAAGCATGCACTGTTACACCCCAACCCGAAGTAATCTTGTTTAATGCTAATTAATTGTGTTTTAGTTAACTTAATCATACTTAGTGATTAATTAAGGTAGTTTATGTAAATTATGATCTTCCCAAATTTCATCATACGCACATCATTTTGACATCATCGCGTGTGTCTCGTTGAGCACGTCGATTTTCATATTAAGCTTTCTTTCATTTGACCAACCATTGAAGAAGTGGGCCACCATTTGACTCAAAATAAAAATACATAAATATAGTGGGCTTTTGTGCAAATTTTTCCATCTTTATCACTTTAAACTAGCCCCAATCCAACTTCATTTCATTCATTCGTTGGAGCATATTGACTGTGGAGAAAACCTTCTCCTCCCATGTGCCTTTCCATTTCTCTTCCTTCTCCAACTCCTTGTTTGTGCAAGTGTAGGGAGGCCATCTTCTCCATCTTCTTCTTCATCTTCCTCTCCTCTTTGTTGGCAAGGCAATACCCCATCATCTTCCATTTCCTTCAATTCGGATTTCTTGGTTGAGGTAAGAGTCAATACTCTTTCCTTTTGGATTTTGAGTTGCATGAGAGTCAAAAGACCCTCTAATAAGCATGTATAGATTTTGATTGGTGTTGTGATGGATATTTGTGTCTAGGGTTTGAATAATTGGGGATTTTGGGGTTTGGAACACCAAGAGAGTAAAAGAGTTTGGAAAGCTTAAAATTGAGGCAAGTATAAGCTTTAATTATAATGCATGTTGTCTAATTCCTTGATTAGTTATTAAATTCTATTTTTGTTTTCCTTTCTAATGTGGTTAGCCTCTTAGTTCAAAACTTGAGAATGATTATGATTTGAAGTTTTGTGGGTTTACTTAGGAATGGTAAGGCTTGGTTTGGAGGGAAAGATTCAAAACAAAAAAAAAAAAAAAAAAAAAATCAGACATAAGGAGAAGAGTGCCGAACCTGCACTGAACCAGACCAGGCTCTGCCTGGCAGCAGGGTGGGCCTGGGCCTGGGCAGGTTGCAGGCCTGTTTAAGGGCTGATTTAAGGGCTGTTTAAGGGCTGGTTTAAGGGCCGATTTAAGGGCTGTTTAAGGGCTGATTTAAGGGCTGTTTAAGGGCTGATTTCTGGGCTGGTTGCAGGCCAGCTTCTGGGCTGGTTTCAAGTCTATTTCAGGCCCATTCCTGGGCTGTTTTCCAGCCCATATTAGGCTTTATTTTCAGCCCCTTTTCACCACTAATTGAAGCCCATTTTAATATTTCAAGGCATAGACTGAATTCCTACCTTTTTCAAAGTAATTAAGAGAAGCTTGGATTAGTTATATGCATGTCCAGATGGGGAATTACAAGCCCATTTATTATTTCATTGCTTGGGCTAGAATTCCTAGGTGGGACCCTTTTTAACCCCATTAGAAGGAGCAATGATATTCTATCCTCTAATAACCCTCCATAAAACTCTCTAAAGAGGAATATGGTGTATACCTTAAACCAATAGGTGATAAAGGTTTTAATTGACGCTTATGACTTTACAATGGAACCTATTTTAACCCTCCTTAATCCTCCATTAAGTGGATTATGGTGCATACCTTGATTCCATAGGAAATTAGGATTTCGTATGACTCTTATGACCTTAGCAAGGAAACCTTAAGCCCTTGTATGTCCAACGGAGAGGTCTAGAGCATGAGATATCTCGAGAGGCTGGGATAGACTCATGTTTACTATTCGGAAATCTATCACCATTCCATGGATATTAGTTTAGTGAACCTTTTGTATTTACTTACACACTGTGACACCTAATAGAATAGGAATGCATGGATTCTCTAAACCTATATCGAATTGGATGGTGAAGAATAATGAGTAGTTAGATTAGATTGGCTAGTAATTTCCTTGATTCCTTAAATCATTGCATTTCATATTGAAGTATACTTTCATTTTGTATATCAATCACAATTAGTAAATTTATTGCATTATCTAGACTCCTTGAGGTCCAATTATTACATTTCTTTCGAAATTCTTCAGTATTATATACCAAATTTCTAATTGTGGGAAATGTGGATTGAGTGTGGATTGAGTAAGTATATCGTGAATTGAGATTAGCATTTGATTTGATTTGATTTGATTATAGACAGTTGAAATACAAACTCACTCAAATCCACTTATTATTCGATTTGTTTGATTCGATTGAGTCGGCACTACTGAGCTTCGACCCTGTGACGCCTGACGGGGCCAGCACTTGGGTTCGTATTTGAGAGACTACTGCAGTAAGTCATCTGGAGCACCGGAACTCCAGAACCGGGTAGCCAGTTAGCCTTTGGCCGGGCCGCTGGTGACATCCCAACTAGATTTGCTCTCTTTTGAGAGGATGAGCTTAAAGTAGTAGCCAATTTGTATGTTTTCATTTTAATATGATTCTCAAACATAAAAGATTTGATTTAGCACAATTGCCTAGTCAATACTTATCTTTGACATCTTTTGATCAACTGTTATTTAATTCAATTTGATACATCATGTACTTGCTTATTGAGGCCTATACTTGCCAAATCGTTGTATTTGAGATACTATTCTTGGTGTCACAGGGATTCAAGACACCAAAGAGAGTTACTTTTAGCTATTCAAATGTGAGATTAATTGGTAAGCTTAACGGTTAGTTATGACTGTCGGAGTACGAATCAGAAGGGTAACCTTGAGTTTGAGCCTAGGTAATTTAATTGTACTTAGTTCAAGGTAATGCATTTGACTAGTTTTATTTCGCATTGTATTAGGAATTTATTCCCTTGAGATAAGCATCTAGTAGTTGTTCATTAGAGTACTGGTGTACTATACATTTAAGACATTTAAATCATTAGTTTTGTTAAGGAGAAATTGTAATATAAGAGATTGGTTATTGGACCGATCACGGCTTTGATTTCTATAATGTGCATGTTCCGCAGATAATTGTGCATTGACAGGTGTCAGTGAGTAATCCTCACACTTAAAATGTGGAATTTTCTCCTTCGTGAATTCGGATTTGGTCCGGAACAGGTGCGAGTTCACGGGAGTACGCGTGTCACACCTTGGGAACCACCCTAAACAAGGGATTCTCGGGTCCGGGATGTGACATGCACCATCCCAAATCTAACACTATGGGCCCCACCATTGATTGACACATTAATCTATCACACAATATGTGTCCCTCTCAATATAGTGAATGACTTTTCATCAAACAAAGGTGGGCCTCGTGAGTCTATTTTGTTTTTAGGAGCTTTCAATAACAAGAAAGCTCCCAAGAAAGCTCCCCCTAAAGAAAAGAGTCCCCCACCCAAGATCCCAAAACATAACAGATCGTTTTTAGGAGCTTTCATTAACAACAAAGCTCCCCTAAACAAAAGAGTCCCCCACCCAAGATCCCAAAGCATAACAGACCTTACACCTTAGCACAATTATTATGAGCATCTAAATTGAAACAACTAGAAACATGAGAAAAAAAGTTAAGACTCAAAACAAGTGGCATATTGTCTAACAAAATAGGTCAATAGACCAGTCATCAATTCTATTGATGGCCTGCCACCATCTTGAGAGCATCAGCATAAATGTGAACTTTGGAGAAGCCTCACTCCGAAATTTCACCTTGAAACGGAAGAATAGCCCTCACCTTTTTTTTTTTTAACATGGGTCATCTATTGATCTTGCAAAAGCCGGACATCATGAGTAAAGTAGATTTTTTTTTATACCACGAAGGGGCATCTGTAAAAATGAAAATATAATCATCCCAAACCCAACCCATTCCTATAGGATTGAAAACATTAGAAAATTTATAAAATTGTCGGAACCATACCTCATACCCAACTCAGACGTGGAGGATTGTAAAAATTAGAAAATCTATAGTTTTGCCTCCTCTTAGAAAAGTGGAAATGTTACGTAGAGCAGAAAATTAGAAAATTCTGAGGATTCATTCTACTTAGAGCGGTGGAAAAGTTGTACCGGCAGTAAACCTTGATGGCATACCTCCATCTTGTCTTATTGCATGTCACTGTCAGTTACTCCAAAGTAGGATGTCGTTTACTCCAAAGTAGGGCTACTTATGATTTATTGTCTGGATCTAGCCATGCCAAAGTTTGTGAATCATGACCCATTTGGTTATTAGCCCTAAGTTTAAGACTACACCTAACCATGGCCCTAAAGTAAAGGTTGAAGCCCATCTAAATTGAAAATAATGACTTATTAGGTCTAAATTGTATTGTTATTCATACTAAATATGCCTGCCATGCTAAAAAGTTAGGCTCTAGTTTAGCTTTAAAATGGGGGCCATCATGATTTCTATTTTTGTGAGGGTCCCATTCCCTATTCTCTCATCAATAGACAGACCCTGTGATTCTTGTTGTTGGCCAAGCCTCGTTACCAATAAGCTTAATTGTTATCATCATCTTTTGGTTGGACCCACTTTAATTAATAACATGGTTTACCAATTGAGAGGGTTTCCATACTTCCATTGCTTACTCCAAGTGGGGGGTCCATTTTGAATCACACAATTAGAAGGGCTATCATAATTTCCATCCATATTTTTCTTATCATTTGGATGGGCCCCACCATTAGCCAACTAATGGGCGAGTCCAATCACAATTTCATCCCATTTTGGAAGGCTATACCTATGACATGTTTTTGAAAATTAGGTGGGTTCCACATAGTTCTTATCATTAGAAATGACACTATTATTTTATTAATAAGAGTCCCACCATAAATTTAATATTGTATTAAAAAAAAAGAGGGCTTAAGGTAAGAACATGCAAATTTTTTATTTTTTTTCTTTTTGAAACTTCCAGGGGATCTTTCTTTGGAAAGGTGCAACGTGATTCATATTTATTCATTTAAAGGGATGCTCGTCCTGGGGCATGATGCTCCAATAAAATTGAGAGAAATATTTTAAAACATTTTCATATTTTTTAAAACACTTTGAAATAAGTGACTGAAGAACCCAACCATTATCCGATCGGAGAGGATACCACGAGGCTAGTGATCACAACTAGAGATTTTCTCTCCATATCACTTTTGTATTTGTATTCCTTTTTCTATATAATTTATGATTTCATCGTCCATATATACAATATTTTTAGAAATCGAGTTTTTCCATCAAAGCGGATTGTCACAATGCTTTAAAAGTAGCCCCTTTGTTAGTTTTTTTCTTCTCATTAATTGACATTATGTCCAATTTTACACTTATTTAGCCTTCACTCACCGTTAAAATGAAACTCAAGTAATTCTACCATTAAAATGCCATGAAACTTTAATTACTAAATCAATAGATGAGATCATCTAGAAAGGCTGATTTTTTTTATTTCCTATAAAAAGGGACCTTTCAAATTACTCTCCTCCTATTTGTAAACTTACATCTAAATAGCCCCTACAAGCTATACTGCAGATGAGCTGCATTTGCATCTAGTTGCCATCAACATCATTGTACTGATTGATAGCAACATAGAATCATTTCTTCCTCTTTAACGTGTAACAAAGCTCATCCAATCCGTGAGAAGGCCATGTAGCCGTAACCAATTATCGAATGTCAATGTAGTCACTTTCCTCGATTTCAATCTCATTTATACCTTACTATACTACTAGCATATTAAATCATGCCTGGCGCATTAATGACCAACATGGTAATTTAAAAATGTACGTAAATAATATATTTATGGACTTAAAAAAGGGATAAAAAAAATAAAAATTATGAAAGTATCAATTTATGTAATCTAAGAATAATCACAAAGAAGGAAAAGAAGAGAGTTTGAGGAAAAAAGAAATGGTAGAGTTTAGATAAAAAATTGACCGTAAAAATAGAAAAATGAAAATTTAAAAAGTGGGTGATAGATGTAGTTTTTGGCAAAGAGGTATAGTTTTTTTTTTTTTTTAGAAAGTAAAATATATAGTTAGTTTGCACAAAATAAGTGGGAAGAAAACTGAAAATATTTGGAAAAAATAACAATTGACTGTCAAAATTAAAGCAATTTTTTTTTTAACTTAATATATTATAATATGGTGTGTTCTAATTAAAATAAGCAAACAATTAAAGCAATCTCTTAAACTATAGTCTCCACAATCATAAGCCAGAATAACACAATTGAAATTTTTTGCATGTAGCTTAACCACTATCCAAATGGCAAACCCAGGGTGAGCCCACAAGGACAGGATAACCAACCTTACAGCAACCCGGGTTGGCTCGATCTCTCGCACCTATTCTGCAAACACTGGGCCACCGAGAGTAAATTGAGAAACTTTTCAAACAAGCCCTCCAGTCCGTACGACAATGCATTCCTCAGTTTGTACGTGCATCCTTTATTTATTAAATCCGACCCTCTATTCGATGCCGACCGTCGCAACTTATTTAATGGAGTCCACCTATTTAAGTTTGAATGGCTCGAAATACACTCTCTCAAAATATAGCATAATTTTAAGAGTTAATTAGTGAAAAGATCCCTCATAAAGATCTAATAAGGTCTCACTCCATCAACTTTTCCTCTAAAACCTATAATCTATGCAGCTTTTAACATATTTCGACGAGAGGTCCGTAGATACGCCACCTCATGGCAAGAGGTCGATAGATATGCCACCTCATATATTTTTATGACTTATTTGCTTTTTCAACTGATTAGGCATAAAGTTTTAAAATTTTAAATTTTAAATCATCCATTCTCACTCTTTTTCTTCTTCTTCTTCAATCCGGACATGGTTTTGCAGGTCACCTGTTAGACATATTGCCTCAATGAGGGTGGAGTTTGCGCCGGTTGGAAAAAAAATAAACAAATGGATTCTCTCCTCCTCTGAAAGATATTTTAGGCAAATATCGCCTTACTCGGTCCAATCCCCTTCAACCCCATTGAAAAACTCCAACAAGCTGATTTTGTTCAGACGGGGACGATATTTAGTTTTTGATTTTCTGTTTATTTGATCAGGGATTTATCAACCCAACTTAGATAGCAACAAAATTCCACCATTGGGCAAGTTCATGGTAATGGCAACAAAGATCTTAGCTTTACCCAGCTATCCGGAAAATATTGTGCTTCCGCCGTATAAGGGTTTAAGAGCAAGATTTGTGGTTGTGGGTTGTCTTCAGCCAACTTCAATTTGTTATAGTCGGAGACTTCACCCTTACCTCCGTTTTTTCCCAGGAGACAGGATTGGTTCATTAGGAGTAATGTGAATGACTAGCAAAATTACCCGTGCTTAGCACGGACATGACAAACATTGCAACTTAAATATTCATGTATAAAAAATTCATAAATTTTTTTAGAAAAAAGCAAAAGAAAAAAAATTATGAGTATGTATTTATATAATTAAAGAATTGGTATCCTATAATGAAAAAAATGAGAATTAGAGTCTTTGAAAAAGAAAAGAAAAGAAAAGAAAAGTTGAGAGCACTTATGAGTGGTTATGATAAAGAGATAAAGAATGTAGTTGTTGTAACTTCTGGTCAAAATCATAACTGACGGTCAAAATTGGATCCAAAACCCCCTAGCTTAATATATTATAACGGCGTTTCATACCCTTTTGGGAGCAACACCGATGGCAGGACTCGTCTGGTTAAAGCCATTCGAGATTTCCAAATCAGGTTAAATACTCGACTTAACGACCTTCTCCCACTGTTTCTCTTATTCTTCCTCTCCTTTCTTCACAAATGATTAGTCAAATTTATCTGAGTTTTTTTATTTTTTTTCAAATTTATTTGGGTTTTGGGTAAATTTATCTGAGTTCTGTATTTGAGTTATGGACAAATTTGTCTAAGTTTTTAGCTATTTATCTAAGTTTTAGAATAAATTTATCTGAGTTTTTGGTAAATTTATTTGAGCTTTTTAAAAATATAGATGAGTTTCTGACAAATTTATCTTCATATTAAATATTTTAACTAAGTTTTTGAATGAATCTTTTTGTGTTTTGACAAATTTATTTGTATTTTCTTAGATCTATATGCGTTTTTGAATTTTATCTGTGTCTTTTGAAATTTATTTGTATTTTTTGAAATAAATTTAACTGAGTTTTTTTTACAAAAATACTTGAGTTATTGCCATATTTTTTGCTAATTTGGAAAATTGGGTTATCTTAGCTCTAACAAATGTATTTGCGCTATCATAAATTTATTTACGTTTTTTAATTTTATTTACGTCTTTTGAAATTTATTTACATTTTCTTGAAATTTATTTGGATATTTTGAAACTGTTTTTCATCTTTTGAAATTTATTTATGTTTTTTAAAATTTATTTGGATCTTTTGAAGTTTATTTGTGTTTTTAAACTTATCTGCATTATTTTGGAATTTTTTGTTTTTTTTTAATTTATCGCGTTTTTTAAAATTATTGCGTTTTTTGAAATTTATTTGTGTGTTTTTAGAATTTATTTGAAAATCTCATTAATGAAATTCCATTGATCGTGACCAATTAAATGGTAGTTGAGCATTATTAATGGGATATCCCACCAATCATGGATATGATTTAAAGAAAGGGTAAATTAAACATATCAGGTATGAGAATGTGATAGAGGGTCATTGGCTGTATGACTTTTTATTTTCTTTTTATAGATTATTTGGCCACAAAGTCATATTTTGAGGGACCTCCGACTAAATGCCCCTAATTTTAAATTTTATATTAATATTCTTTATTTTCACCGTTGGGGGAAGGGGGGAGGTATTTATAGTTGATCTCAGTAGGTCAACCAATGGATTGATCACCGAATTTCACACACGAGAGTCACTTTCATTTATGCCAATTTAAAAGAGGATGGTCAAAAAGTGAATCACAGATTTCAGATTTAGATGATCCAACGTCAGCCATTTTACTAATTTAAATAATAATTTATTATTTGATCACAATAAGGCCATAAGAGGTTTGAATTTTTCGAAGGTGGGCCCAACACATGTACTTAACTAGGGTGATTTACCATAATATCTACTTAACGAGAATATTCCATAATATCTACCAGAGGGTATTTATTTTCAACGACTGAGGTAGAACGATAAGTCCAATTATAGAGTTTCACCTCCTTTTAACTGTGGATTTCTCTATGTTAAAGCCACAGAGGATCCATTGATATAACCGTGAAAACGCATGATCCAAACCGTCCAGAAAAAAAATCAATCACCGACAACGACCACCAATCTCGGTGGGCCATTTACTGACGGCTCAGATTCATTAAACTCGTGCCACGTGCTCGTTCCTATCCTACGAGTCCTCTGCGTCTGCTCTATTCCTGTGTGCATTATCCATACACTTATTTTATAACTAGCATCCTGCTTTTCCAATTTGTCTCTCCAGAATCCAGATACAGAAAAAAACGAATTACTGTTGGCTTCTCTCCCTCTGCTTCATCATCATCTCTTCATCTCCTCTCCTGTTCTTCTCTCTCCTCCTCACCGTCTCATTCCTCTCTTCTCCACCTTCTTCCCTCTCTCTCTCTCTCTCTCTCTCTCTCTCTGTGCATCTAGAAATCTCGCTTCGATCTCACGCCTTTTTTCTGTTCTCAGATCGATATATCTCTCTCAAAGAGCTTCTTTTTCTTCTCTAGGGTTTTGTGATGATCTGATCGAGATCGGTCTCGATTTCTAGGGTTTCAGGTATGATGCCAGGGCATGACCCCGTCGAATCCTTCTGCAACACCTTCAGAGACTCGATCTTGCCGCTCGAGTCCGGGATCCGAAGAGCCGCGAAGGATCTGGAAAACGCGGTGGAGAATCTCGAGTTTCTTGATCGATTGAATGTTTTCGGTACAGATGGGAGGAATCGGGTTCGGATGAGGAAGAAGCAGTGTCAGGATGCGGTTTCGTTGGATGAGAAGAAGATCAAGTGTTCTAGTGTGAAGATTCCGTTCAAGAATGTGTTTTTGATGTTTCAGAGCTCTGGAGGAAGTGGTCGAGAGATAGAGAAATTGAAGGAAGGGACGAGAGAGATGGATTCTGATGCGAAACTGAAGGAAGGGACGAGAGAGATGGATTCTGATGCGTCGTGCGCAAAGTGTTTGCAGTTTGCGGTGACGTGGTCTCTGCTTTTCAACAGCTTCGTTCAATCGTTTCCGAGTCCGATCAAGACCGTGAGGAAGTGTTTCCAGATTCAGAAGCAGTGCGGGGAAGAGAAGGGCAGTGTGGATTTGCCATCGCAGTCAGCCGCGGCGCAATCGCCTTTGAAAGGTTTTTCTTCCAATCAGAAGAAGAGAGAATCGGAGAGTGAGATTGCTGCGAGTTTTCAGGGCAAAATCGCAGCCTCTAAGGAAGGAGAGATTCTATCTTTGGATTTGTTTGTGGGTTTTGTACTAGATAATTTTGCCCAGTGTATTCAGAAACTGGATCAGAATAGCACAGAGAACACTCGTAAGAGCTGCGAGCAAGCTGATCCCGACCCGCCACTGCCATCACCACTGCCATCATCCTCATCTGATTCTCAATTTGATCATCTGGCGATGATATCGGATTTTTTGAAAGGAAGGAAACCAGATGTGAATTCGCTGCTTACAAATATGAGGTTTGCAAGGGTGGGAGGCGCGCCTCCCATTGTGGGGGTGGCTTCTTCTGACAATGAGGATGGGGAGAGTCCGAGCTCTAATGATAATAGGGAAGAACAAGAGAGCAGCTCGGCTCAGAAGGTTGCAAGTGGATTGCTGAATATTCCATTGTCGAATGTGGAGCGATTGAGATCCACTCTTTCGACGGTTTCATTGACAGAACTGATCGAGCTTATCCCTCATTTGGGGCGACCATCTAAAGACCATCCTGATAAGAAGAAGCTGTTCTCTGTTCAAGATTTCTTCAGGTACACGGAGTCTGAAGGTATGTGAGTTGATGCTTGCATGCTCCCTTTCAGTCTTCACCTGTCCGCCGGCTATACATGTTTCTGTTTATGGCTTAATTCCATGGCATTTGCAGTGGCATTGCTTTTTCTTGTTTGGATTTACCCATGCATATCAATTTAAATTTGCCTCTTCAGATTTGAGTCTTGGATTGCCTGGATTTTCACCTAGATGCGAATCCCTTCTGTATAGTGTGAAAGAAATGATGCTGATGATTGACATTATGGTTTTGTAACCCCTTCATAGAACAGCTTTATTTTCATTTAAACCTGGGGCTCTTGACAGGTTGATGAGTACCCAAATGGCCTGCTCATTCTTCAGCAGTGGGGCAACCATGTATGTATTGTTGATGAGTTTCTTAACTTGAATCTTGCTTTTAGAATGACATTCACGATCAAAGGCCTCTCTGTAAGCTAATGCTGACTGATTTGTTGTGGACTGTGTCAAACATTGGTTCAAATGCAACAGGTGCATTGAACTTTTACTCAATAATCGAGTGGTCAGATTTAGAGTCCAGGTCTATGAATAAATATGTGGAAGCATTGCATGTTTCAGTTAGAAGGGGCTTTTCTTTATTCCTTTCTTTTTTCAGTATATATGTATTACTGGGCATGTATTTCTTTTTTCTTTTTATATTAATATTGACATGTATGTTCTTTTAAATATACAACACCCCTTAATTATGCACCAACTGTTAAAACATCATTATTAATTCATCATCATCTATGCCTTACCTTGTGTATTTGGGATTGGCTCTATTGTGAATTTTATTCTTCCATCAATATTATTTTAATCCGTGTTGGGATTTATTCTCAAAGAAGAACTCCTTTTAATGTGTACTAATTTTTTTCTTATAGACATGATGCAACCCTCCTTATTTGGACTTGGCACTAGCACATGATGAACTAATGATATACTGTGAACAAATGCACAAGCATACACCCATTTGCATATATACTCAACTTTGCTCTCTCTTTTGCGCCCACCAATCAAGAGGAAACCTCTTCACATAATCTCATAAAATATACACATATAAAACAGAGGCAAACTGGCTCAGACAGCCACACCCTTATTAAAAAACATAGATCTATTTCTTTACACATGCAATAACCTAACACATATCAGGTTTCATATTCTTCTTCTTTTTTATCATCAATATTGTCGTCGTTGTCATCATTGATATTGATATTGCTTTCATGTCACATGATTTTTTCCAGATACGGATTCTTAAAATTTAGCTTCTACTAGTATAGGTTTTAAGAGCATTTTAATGAAACTTTTGTTATTTGTGTGTGGTGTTTGGGTAAACTTTCTTTTAAGCCCCGTTTCAATTGTGGAACTCCTGATTTTCTAAAGAATTTCAAAGACCTTGCAAACTTGGAATGATCTAGTCATCTAGCCCTTGCTAATGTTAGAGTTTTGTTATTTGTCCAAATAGTGAAGACATCCCTGGCCCAGCACACTTCTTTTTATTATTTATTTATTTATTTTATATCAAAACTGATTAAATATGCCAAAAATGAATGAAATTCCTCTTTTTTATTTTATTTTATTTTATGAATGAGAGATGTCTGTAAATTTGGGGCTGTCGTAATTCTAAGAACTCTCCTTTTAGCTCTAGCATGGGAAACTCTATTGGAATTCTCTGGTTCCAGTGCGCCTCTGATTCCTTCCAAGTTCCAGGTCCCCGACTAGCAGCAGCGTGATCACTGGCACACTGGCTCTCCTTTCTTAGATTTGAGAATGGTTCCATCTCTCAAATACTTGTGGAGATCTTTGTTTTGTAGGTATCTCAGAGGTCTCAAATACTTGTGGAGTTTCTCTTAGTTCTCTGCACCTAGCTGAACGCAGGGAATTTTGCTGGAATTCTCTTCCTCCAAGGGCCTCTGATTGCTCCCCATGTTCCAGAAATCCAAATGGGCTTCTAGTAAATTGAAGAGAATCAGAGATACCCAAAAGGGACATCGGTTCACATTGTTTGGACATGTAGAGCAGTGGTTTTGGTAGATCTCAGGGAGCAATGAATATACATTGCTTGGCCCATATAGATGTACAGTTTGGTTGCTCTCTCCCTCTCTCTAAATTTTCTTTTCTCTACCGACGATGGCCCCAATGTTCATTTGCTCAATCCATTTTTGACATGATAAGCCCCGCTGTTTATTTATTTATTTATCTTTTCAAATAAATGATTATCCTCAATGTTGATGGCCTATATGCAGATCTTCCTGGTTGTAAGATTGCAACCATCCAATCTCTAACCTGTTTGAATTTTGTTGACTGTTTCACTCTCTATGTTAGGATTTCTCTCTTTTAGGGGACTTATGTGCATGTTTTGTTCATTATGGGTCCATCAAAGATTGTACTGCACTAATAAATTGCCTTAGTCAAAATGATAAAAAATCTGCAAGAAGATTTTATTTTTCATGATGATTTTTGCTATATAATTTTTTCTTACATAATCTTTTAAAAAAAAAAAAAAAGAACGAAGCTAAAATGAATGCATATGGTGGCAAGTTGCATTGGCCCAGGAAATGCCGCTTACCTTTCCAGGAGTTTTTTAACAGTTATAGCTGCCCAATAAATGCCAGGCAGTGCTATGAAGTATGAAGCATTAGACCTAATCTTTTTCATTCTAAACAGCTATTTTTGGTAACAGGAAGGCGTTTTTTCGATGAGCTGGATAGGGATGGTGATGGCCAGGTAACATTGGAAGATCTTGAAGTAGCAATGAGAAAGAGAAAACTACCACGGAGATATGCAAGAGATTTCTTGCGCCGCACAAGAAGGCACTTATTTTCAAATTCAATTGGGTGGAAACAATTTCTTTCGTTGATGGAACAGAAGGAACCAACCATTCTACGAGCTTATACCACACTGTGTTTGAGCAAATCTGGAACGTTGCAGAAAAGTCAAATCTTGACGTCTCTTAAAAGTGCTCGACTTCCTGCTAATGAAGATAATGCTGTTGCAATGATGAGGTTTCTTAATGCAGACACTGAGGGATCTATTTCTTATGGTCATTTCCGAAATTTTATGCTTCTACTTCCTTCTGAACGCCTTGAAGATGATCCTCGGTATGATGAGTTTTACCTTTTTGTGGAATAAACTTCACTTGATAGAATACCTGAGTTATATCAGGATCTAGAGCATTAATTGAAATTGTTAAAACCTGTTTCTGGTTCAAGTTGGACTTTGGCAGTCTGATTGATTCAACAAACAAACTTTTATATGTGGGAAATTCTCATGTAGACTTTGGCAGTCTGATTGATTCAACAAACAAACTTTTATGTGAACATCTTTACATATACTAAATAGATGTCCATGTTAAAGTTACAATGACATTTGTATTTACAATGGGCTGTGGTCATTGTTAGTCATGAAGGTACCATCCTGAATAGTTGATCATGATGGGAAGTTTTTCTTTTTCATTTTTTACCCTTCTGTCTTATGCTTTTCGTTTTTTATGGGTGCTGATTGTGCGAAGGGCAATGCTTCAGAAGAATGCATCGACCGATAGTGTAGTGCATTAGTAGATTACAGTTAGTTAGCATTGTGAATTGAAATTTCATATACACATGCATACTTGTTAAATAACGCAAAACACTTATATCTCGAGGTAGTGATACCAATTGATCAGCTAAAGCATCTGTTGACAATGGGCTTTTTGGCGAACTGATGATATTGGTAACTTCTTTGTTAGCACAGAATTGGGCTGAATGCGTACAGATAACTTTTTCATCTTTCCTTGAATGTCTTTGCTATGAAACCATCATTATGCATTGTTCTTACTGGTTCATCATCATTGTCTTCGATGCCTTACCCATCTATGTGGGTCGGCCTTTTGAGTTCTACTTCTCCACTCAACCCTATTTGCACCCTTGTGAGTCCTACTTATTCTCTAAACCCTACAATGCTTTTGTGCTGTGTCATTAGATGCTACTTTCCTCTTCTTGATTTTCGAGGGGAATACTATGAGTAAAGAGAGTGATGTAAAAAATATTGAGTGCCACATGAATTTGTTCTAATAGCGGCGCCTTAATTTGATGTGAGTGTGATTCCTTTACAGTTGAGTCAGAAGAACAAGGATATAAATCCTTCCAGTGATTCAGCCATTAACAAGGAAGGTCAGAGTGTTTGAGATGGGAATTCAGCAATTTGATAGTTACTTGAGCCGTTGGAGCATCTTCTTCTGTCACATTATATGCATCTGCTAGTGGATCTACAGTGCACTTGGTGTTCTCCATTTCATCTTTCTTGATTATCATAAAATCACCTGCCTATGTTTTCTGCATTGGCATTAATTGTCAATTATAGTCAGTCTGCAATATTGCTAGGTACGCTTGTTGAGAAAAGGTTTGTTAGCCACTGCTCAATCATTTTGTTCAATTGGATTTGGTCAGTTTTCTACAAATCTCAGATCTTTACATCCCCTCATAACTTTGTGCTTCCACATTCTGGTTGCACTGTATACCTTACAGTATTGGATACCTGAATTCTGCATGATTAGTTTCAGTTTGATTCAGAACCACTTTAAAGGGCCTGTTTATAGAATTGAATGCCTAAATTCTGCATGATTAATTTCAGTTTAATTCAGAAGCACTTGAAAGGGCCTGTTTGGCTCAGGTTTATTTTAGATGGGAAGTTGGGAACAAGGTCTGTGCCGTCAGAAAAAATAATCTGAGAGGGCTGAATGGATTCTGAAAACTCAATGGCTAAAGAATTGGATGGAACCATGGGTAAATGTCAAGACTTGTGTTGTGCCAAAGTATGAGCATGTCTAGATGTCAAAACTTGTGTTGTGGCAGGAATGCTTTTATCCAAAAAAATAAATAAAACACCTGTAGTACATAAGAACGCTAGCCTGTTTCAGCAACTTGGAAGAAATTTTCCGACTTCTCTCTAAGACAACTGGCCAAGTGGATCTGAAAAAACAATATACAAGATTGATGAAGGTGCTAGTGATGGAGAGATCTTGTGGAATTTCATCATGTCATGGTGCCTACGTGTCTGTAGGTAATCTCACTTAGCAATTGGTAGAGAGCATTAGAGCAATATGTTCTACTCAGGCCTATCTTGTAGGAGTTTTAGCCAATGCTTTGGATCTAACTCGGTTTTGATCTTTGTGAGGTTTTATTTGGAAATCTATTGGCGCCGAGGTTTTAAACCAGTACACGCCATATTCCGTGTAATCGGTCCAATTTGTTATTAGTCTGCATCCATTTCATCAAAACAATTTCTATTTTGTGCCTGTCGCTGTGTGAGGACCTTGAGGCTGTTGAAGAAATTGGGCTTTGAGTTGAAGGGAAGATCCAAACATTTTCTGCTTCAGCATTAAAAAATTTATTCTACTCATTTGTATTCTAAAATGATTTGGGAGGAGACATTTGTACATGATTTTGAAATTGGATCGCATGTGATTGTTGACTAATTTGTTCATTCTTTGCAGTCTGGTTATGATTTATGGCTACCTGTTGGTTCTTTTCCTCCTGTAAATTGAGTTCATGAAGAGTAAATTTCATCCAGTGTGCATCATGGGGTTGTTTTTCAGTTAAATGAGTTGCTGAAATTTTATTTAAATTTGTTAGGAAATCTGATTTTGGCTTAAAATCCCTAATTTTCTTCAAATATTAACCTAAGCAAACAACTCAAAAGTGACTTGCTTTAGAAAATTTGATTTTTTCAAAAGTTTATGAGAGTGAATTTAGCTAACGACAAGAGGCGTTGTTTCAACTTTTTCTCTTAACTTTCATTAATTTATTGTTTAATATATACATATTACGATTGATTTATTATCACATTATGAATTTCTGCTCTTCGGTACTAGGTAAAGCACAAATAATTGACATTAACTTGTCAAGAGCCTGTAGAACAGTTTGAAAGTGCTCATTATCGCGACTTGGCATTGTGGGTTCAAGTGATGTTGCTTATCAAAGAAAGAATATTGACTTAGTTTCTGCAAAGTAGTTGAATCCTAGATTTTGGGGAGGCTATAAATTGTTTGATGATTTTTATTGGTTATTATGATTTTGAGATATATTTATTTGCAGGAGCATCTGGTTTGAAGCTGCAACTGTTGTTGCTGTTGCTCCACCTGTGGTAATTCCAGCTGGAAGTGTGCTGAAATCTGCCTTGGCAGGCGGTCTTTCTTGTGCACTTTCTACTTCTCTAATGCACCCAATGGATACAATGAAGGTATATACTCTGTAATTACTTGATGGTATTTCAGTATTTGAGCCACCAAATTATAGTTTACTCTGCTTTTTTTTTTTTTTAACTATGATATTTGGTTTTAATATCTTTAAATATTGCTTGGAGAGGAACATGCATAAAAAAATCCCAAAAAAACCTATGGTGAAAGAACTGATATTATGTTGGATCTCTAAATGGTGGTGTTGTCTTCTTGAAGTAAGTGAATTCTCACCATCTCACAAACTTCTCAAGTATCAAGGTAGGCTCCGCCAAAATCTTTGCATGAGTTCCTTTCAGGTGTGCACATGGTCATCTAAGCAATTTGCCACAGTATTCTGGGGTCCACTGGGGCCACGTCAATTCATGGGAAGTGGGGATTGAAAGATTTGGATGTGACCCATGTGCGTGCAAAATTTCACATCCATCGATCATCCTAATTCCTTGATTTGTGGCCCTCAAGTTTATCGGTTTTAGAACGCATCAATTTTTTTTTTTAATCCAACCGGTCAATCCCATTGGGATTATTGACATTCAGGGGTTGGGGGTTGGTAGAGTGTGTCCCATCCAGATTGATCATAGGTGGTCTTTTTAAATGGGCCATGTGCATCCTAGCTATTTGCGCACTAGTTCACCTGCAAATTCCTGATCTTTGCATATCCAATTCAATATTCTGTTATATATGATCTATGAGGTTGGTGAGTGTCAAAGTGTCTAATGATGATAAAAAAAGGTGTCCTCTATCTGGCTGATTACATCCACAAGTCTAGACGCGTTTCAGTGTTTGTCATAATTTGATCCAGGGCTTGCATGCCAACCATGGGGCTAGGGAGGATGGGAGGATTAGGGGTCGGATGCAACTTGGTTTGATAATCCTAAGTGTCTATCCTAATGGCCCCAAATGTAATGGCTATGTAACTTCTTATTTTTTAATCCAGCAGTGGGCATCAGATGGATCAGTGCTGAATTGGGCTGTGTATTATTTTTTTTTACCATTAAAAAATTTATAATGTTTTAAAAAAAAATTGTATCAATTTTTTTGTAGTAGTAACAAATCTTTCTATGTATTATATGGTGTATGTTGACAGCCCACCTTTTCTTTTGTCATGACTTCGTTTAGACTCGAGTACAAGCATCAACCCTTTCATTTCCAGAACTTGTGTCTAAGCTTCCTCAAATTGGACTCAAGGGATTATACAGGGGTTCCATCCCAGCCATTCTAGGACAATTTTCAAGGTTAGCTTTACATCTGTCCTGCAGATTGAGAAAATTTTCGGACTCTTTTGTTTGCTATTAATGTTCTTCTATTTGCAGCCATGGATTGCGGACTGGGATCTTTGAAGCAAGCAAGCTTTTATTAATAAATGTTGCTCCAACACTTCCAGAAATTCAGGTAAAGAGGAGGTGGGTGCTAAGAGTTGCAGTGCATCCAGTTGCTTTTTGATACATAGATAATCCATATCTCATTGGTCGATTGTCCAATTCAATTTTCGTATGACCCTACAAAATGGATGGTTCAGATTTTTCTTTAACAAATTTCCCTATACTCCATCCGGTTCATCCACTATTTGTTCACCTTGTACTACATTTGGCTTTCAAGAATACCTTTATCAGACAATCCCTATCATTTTTTATTTTGCATTAAAAATGGAGGGTAGTATGAAAATGGATCAACATCTGGCTTGTCAGGATCAATCCAGTTGTGTCCTTTTATTGAAAAGATGTCTACTGTTAAATGCACACTTCTAATTGATGATATGGATTGTCTAAGTGTCAAATGCATCTGTGTTGTAACTTACAGTGCACTCAGCATATTGGTTATTGTATTCTCTTTCTTTCCTTCCTTTATTTTTATTTTTGTTTTTATTTTGTGCTGTTGGATTATTGTAGTTTCAGCAGCCATTTATTTCTCAACCATTGGAAGCAGTGTAGTTTTACAGTCATGTAGATTTTTGCTTTCTGATCCCACTACGAATCCCCTAACTGTTCCTAATCTCTTAGTGCTTTATCATGAATGCTTGGACCATTAAATTAGGTTGAAATTTGTTTTATATTGATCTATATAGAAAATTTGTACAATATATGCTTATTTGCTGGTGCATCAGTAACTGATTTACCAATAAAGAAAAACCATATAGATGTGGTCGTGTATAGTTTATATGGATTAATTAAATGAGAAATTTGTAATGGATATCTCCACAGGTGCAATCTTTGGCATCCTTCTGCAGCACAGTCCTGGGAACAGCAGCACGTATTCCATGTGAGGTTTTGAAGCAGCGGTTGCAGGCTGGCATATTTGACAATGTGGGAGAGGCAATTGTGGGTACTCTCCGCCAAGATGGTTTCAAAGGCTTCTTTCGCGGGACAGGTGCTACTCTGTGCAGGGAGGTTCCCTTCTATGTTGCTGGCATGTGCCTGTATGAAGAAGCCAAAAAGGTGTGGTGCCTTATGCATGGCTTCCTCTAGTATATATTTTACCATCCTCATACAATTAGGAAAGATTTTTGGTGCTTGTTACAATGGGCTGCGCATCAAAAATAAAAAAAACTAATCCTATTATGCTGTAGATTCTTTACCATTGTTGAACTAGGAATAATTTGTAATGCATGTGGATTTTTTATTTTTTTTATTTTGCTGAGTTGGGCTACTGGTCAGAAGTGATCATGTGGATTTTCTATTTTGTGCCTTGTTTCACACTGATTCCAACCGGCAAAATTATTGCCAAGCTGCTTTCAACTTGAACGGAATGCCTCTGAAGTACTTTCTCCATTCTACAACTAATGGCATAACTTGTTTAGCTTCCTAGGAAATAGATGATGTTAAAATCTCTACTATGATAATTTCTAGGGTTTCCTTCTCTAAGATTACCTTAGAAGAGAACAGTAGGGGAAGAGGAGGAATTTGGAGAACGCAAATGTTCCTTTCAATCTCTTAGGGTTGGAAAACCCTATACATGTAGTTTACCATTCTTTTGAAAAAATACAGAAAACACCCTCACTTTTCCTAAAATTACAAATCAACCTATATTTTCAGAATTACAAATAAGTCTACTACTCTCAGGACTCCCCCTCAAGCTGGTGCATAAATTTCTACCATGCACCAGATAATTTTCTTCTTGGACAATGTGTCATCTAAGGATTTGGCTTTGGCTTTGGGTGGATTGGAATGGAGAAACATAATTCATTCTTTTATTACTCGATGTTGTGCTGAGTTTGCAGTGACTGATCTTGGTGTACTGAATTATTTCTTGGGCGTTGACGTTGTTTGTTCCGTACATGGTCTCACTATGACTCTAACCAAGTATAACCAAATATATACTTGATCTCCTAGAATGGGCAAATATAATTGGTTGTGAGCCTTGTGCTACTCCAGTGGCTTCTGGCTCCAAATTGACTTTTTAACTACTGATTCTTTTTGCTGATCTGCATGACTGTTGTTTATGCATAGTCTTGAATGTTGTCATATTGTTGGTTCTTTTCAGTATTTGAGTCTGATGTGTCCAGACTTGTCTTACTCAGCCAAGTTTGTCAGTTCATGCATGCCCACTAAGAGTGAACAGTTAGAAGCAATTTAATGCATCCTTTATTATTGCAAAGGCAGTCCTGGCTCGGACTATATTATTCGTCCTACTAATATCTCTCTTATGCTGCACATTCGGACACTGATTGGCTTGGTAGCCCAAATACCTGTTGTAGCACTGCTGGTTCCTGTACTTTGTCCTGTATCTTCTATCTTGGGGCTCCAAGAAGTAGCCTGCAGTCACATGGTCCAATGATGAAGCAGAATACAAGGCTAATTCTCTACTGTTCGAGATGCTACGAGTATCCTATCTACTTTGAAATCTTGGCATTCTTCTTTGGTTGCCCCTGATTCTGTATCGTGACAACATTAGTGCGATTTACATGGCCATCTATCCTGCATTAAGGATCAGTCATTGACTAGGGGAATTATTGTTTAACTCCATGTGAATGTCAGAAATGTGAACCAGCGGTCTTGGAACTTATTTACCCTTGTACAAGAAAGATCTATCATGTGTTTCCTTGGGTCTTAATATGGCATGTTCTCCGATATCTTACTACTTGGAACACAGAGAATAACAGAGTGGTGCAGTTCCAATGTGTGGGACTGTTCATAGCACTTACAATTGTGGATTTGTTGTGTGTACCATGATAAGTAGATAGCCAGAACCTTGGATTTGCCCTTGGACATCTAGGGTCTACCAGCAGAGTTTTGGCATGGATGGATTGTTTGAACAACCTATTTCTTGAATTATGTTTATGTACATTTGCAATGAAAAATAAGTTAAAACAATTGAAGTTTCTAATGATTCTTTTTTTATAAGCAGTGCAGTGATTTTTTTTTTTTTGGGTGACTGCTCATTAAATGAAAACTACTTACTGACTTTCATTTTTTATGTCACACCAAGGCTGCTCAGCATCTTGTGAGGAGAGATCTAGAACCTTGGGAGACTATTGTTGTTGGAGCATTATCGGGTGGGGTAGCTGCTGTTGCCACAACGCCCTTCGATGTGATGAAGACGAGGATGATGACTGCACCTCAAGGTCTGCCAGTATCAATGTCAATGGTAGCTTTCTCCATTCTCCGCCAGGAGGGACCCCTCGGCCTATTCAAGGGAGCAGTGCCTAGGTTCTTCTGGATTGCACCTCTAGGTGCCATGAACTTTGCTGGTTATGAACTTGCAAAGAAGGCTATGGACAAGAGCGAGCATCCAGCCAGTGACCGATTGCCTCAAAAAGTCTGACCAGTTCTGGGTAGCTTTGGTATGATGACCCCCGGTCATGCAATTTTTTTGTTTTTATAAATAACAAGCTTTGCTGCAACTTGAGTGTTTTTCCAGCAGCATTTGCTTTTAAAAGGCTAGAATCTGTCCATAATATCTGCTCTCTCATTGTGGATACTTTTGTTGTGCCCATATTTTTTGTGTTCATGACGGGGGATCTGCCAGCCGGTCCAAAGGCCTTAGATTTGTTGTATGCCATGGGAGGGCCCGAGCTCTTGACTAATCTTTTTTGTGTACATAAGATGCTCCACATTTTTTTCTTCTTTTTCTTTTAAATTTTTTTAGCGCATTGAATCCTTCAAGGTAGGTTGCTAGTTGATAATTTAGTCCTTTTATTTCTCTTCAAAAAAAAGAAAAAAGAAAAAAAAAAGAAGGTTTTTTCATACAGTTCTAACAATGTCATGTCCTTGATGCTGTAACTAACTACATCTGACATTTGTTTGGGTTCTGATATCAGTTCAAATTTTTCTTACCTTTTTCTTATTGTTGCCCATGACCATGAACTTTCTTGATTAGTAGTATATGGCACTGACTGAATGATTAGCCAGTGATTTTTGCCATGCTTAGAGAATCGATTACTGTGATGCGGAACAATTTCCTGTATGGTTTTCTATGTATGCCTTCTGCACTTGTCTATTTGGAGAAGTCTTAAGAGTACAGACAACAGTAGTTTGTTCTCCACCTTCTACCGTTCTGAAGGACAGCCATTTACACTCCAGGTGGTGAGATGTGCAGTGATACCAACTTTCTTGCGACCTCGAGCTTTGGTGAAGATATGAATTCACTGCTCAAAAGGAAGCTAAGAGAGGATAAAATCTCATGAGAGATTGCACCAATGAAAAGGATTTTTTACAGAATGATATTGATTTTTATAAAAAAACGATTACTTAAACACAGCTTTGGACATCTCAATATCTCATGTAATTCAAAAGTTACATTCAACCCATACTCACACGATCTCAGAAAATGCTGACTACCTACACAACATTCTAACAAAGCTAAATGACTGATGCCTAATGTTCACCTTACTTCTTCAAAGCAGACCTAATCAAACAGGCCCTTATTATATTGAACTAACTAAACAAAAGGTTAAACCAAACGGACCTATCACCGACCCATTGTTTATATTTGACCCATTAAGAAACCAGTATCAAGTAGTGGGTGAAATGTGCGCTGATTCTTCTATGGTTTGCCTTAAAAATGGATTCATGGCATAATAAGAGGGCACGTTTGTCAAAAAGTGAAAGTACATTTCATCGTATCTCTGGAGAGAGAGAGAGAGGGAGAGAGATGGGTCGTGACGTCGTGTTTGGGGTGAGGGAAGAGCACAATGTAGTTCCTTCTCTTTTTGAAAATGTGAATCATTTCCAGTCGACCCACCCATTGAAGTCGGTGAGGCCTATCTATTGAAAACCTCAGCTACATTCCCATGGAATTTCAGTGGGCCCACCATAAAATTAAGCATATGCTTAAGAAATTAACTCAACAATCTTAGCGTTCTTCATTGATATAAAATTTGAGGACATTTTGTACATGTAAACTGTCATCTAAAAGGAAGTGCCTTTATGTTTAAGTTATGCTCAGCATGGATTTAGAAACATAGGCCCATATCAGGACCAAGCCCGATAGGGCTGTAAATGTCAAGCCTAAGCCCATCCATTTAGTCAATCAGGCCAGGGCAAACCGGGCTTTTTATTACTTATATGGGCTTTCTAAGAGTGGGGGCAAATTATCACAAAATTATACACTCATAAGGCCATGCTGGGCTTTCTAAGAGTGGGGGTAAATTATCACAAAATTATACACTCATAAGGCCATGCTGGCCTTTTAGGCTATCTTACTTAATCCAAGCCCGCCCAAGTACTAAATAGGCCTGGGTTATATATCCAAGCCCAGAATAAAATTGACTGAGCCCAGCCCAGCCCCTGAGCACCCCTAAAAGATATGGGCTCATGCACTCACATGGATGAGCCATTGAGTCTTCCACGTACACCTTTCTCACACACTGACACGTGTGCATGCAAAAACCACCAACTGGTAATAATTAGAAAAACAAAAATAACAGTTCACGCACCTTTGTCCAACTGTCATTTTGGTTGGGGGGCATCCGGACATGTTTTGATCCACATCCAACTGCCGTTGGTAAGTGGCCACTGGCCATGTATAGCGTGCAGTTTTTGCTCACTACTACTAGTACCACAAATTTCGGTAACAGGTGACAATCTAGAACTATCACGTAGCATCGTCGCTGCATGGAAAACATGGATGGGGCCCACCTTTGGAACATCAAAAGCCTGAAAATACTTTGGCATCTAACTAACCTCATCACTTTTTTTTGATTCAGTTAAACTAAAGACAAACTGTCCAAAGTATATCCAAATCAAAACTATATTATCTGCAAACAAGCAACAAAATAAGGATTTGTAACGGAGTCCAATAAAGCCGAGATTATGAATAATTATGGTAGAGAACTCCTATGCAAAAGTATAGAGGGCTGAAAGCATGTACCAAAATATACGTAGTCTATGGCTGTCTCACTGCCTGCACTTGTATTTACAAAAGGGAGTAAAAGGAAAAAAAACAGCAACAGTTAGTCTCTAATAAAACAGCCTTGGTTGATTATGATTGTATCCGTAGTCAGCTTCATTATCTTCATTGCCCGAATCATCATCTTCATCCTGATTATGTAAAATGTTCGCTTCATGCCAGAGTGGGCATGCACAAGTTGCTTTCTTGTTTATCCACTCTGCTCCACATGTATAGCAGAACTCATTACCACACCTGGGAAACAAGGCACTCTAATTCATTTTGCAGAACAAGTCAATAAAGGAAGAAGGTGCATGCTGTTAAATAGAAACCAGCAGATCTACAGCTGCCATTCCAGCAAGAATGACTAATCCAAACTTGGTGCAGAGCAGACTCACTCCAAGTTATTTTATTTTAAAAAAAGTAGATAATTGTACATGTAGCTTTAAGAAATTAAAAAAAGAAAAATCAGAGAGTTTAAATCCATGAGTGCTTGATTGTATATAGGTCGAAAAAATGGCATGCAAAAAGACGAGGCTTTCAGATTTAAGTCCAGTTTCCAAGATTAATAGTAATCTGATGAATCATTGCCAATGATGAGAAAAAGCCACTGGCCAAACACCACCTGCTGTAAGATAAAAAAAAATTCTATGATAAATGTTCTTCTAAGTAACACTTCATTACTGGATGGAATAAATTAAACGTGGAAGAAGAAATATATAACTCAAAGTCAGTTCATCAAAATGATGAGGGATAGCGAATCTGGCACAAATTATCACTAACTCGAACACCTCATTTGGCGTAATAATTGACAAAGCCATCTCTCCCTCTTTAAATTAATCAGACCAGGAATGGTAATGGGCACCACCAGTTACCTGGGCATATGGAATTCAGATTCGTTTGAATTTCGGGTCTGGATCTAGGTTTCCAGTAACTCTATGCTAAACAAATTACCCATAACATTCTTGGAGAATCCAATGTGAATGAAGAATTTCACATAAAAAGGAAACTTGGTGATGGAGTACAGGACTTCAAAATGCCATTTGAAGAAGGAACATTATTCCAGAAATACTTGAATGAAAGACTCTGAATGATTTAAGTTAGTAAACAAGTAGGAGCTAAGAAACCCACTAGTAAAGAAGGAGAAAAGGTAATTATAAGCTTACCAAAATCACATAAAAGAATAACAAGAAGCCTTGATTATGCAGGTAGGTTGAGATAAAGTAAAAGGGCTCTCGGCAAAAGAGGATGATGTTAGAGATAGATGGAGAATTCATATTAAAGAATTACTAAATACAGAATATGCAAGTGAAATAAAATAAACTATGATTTAGATGCCAATCAAGGATAATGGAAGAAATATCTAGGACAGAAATAAAGACAAACTTAGGATGGAGAAAAATGGAGCTTATGGCCATATGCTAGTCCTATAGAAGTACACAAATATTAGTAATGGTTAGGCTGTTCCTATCCTAAGAACAGTGTAGCCAGTGAGGCCCAACTCCACCCCAAATTTGACACTCATCTTAGCCGTGCTGGCATCCAATTGATCATCCAGATATTGGAACTCGTCCCACTTTATCTAAAGGATACAATTTGTCCAACTTTGAAGCCCTCACGACACAAGATAGTACCTGTCTTTCCCCTCCCCCCTTTTCCCTTCTTTTGCACTCAGGAACATTACTGGAAAACCCTTCAAATTGCTAAACCTCCAATGATTATCATGCTTCTAGGCGGGCCCCATAGACTAGACACCTTCCTAAGCCAAAAACAATCAGGTCATTCGTGAAAATGATGCAGACGTATGGTTTTAATGGGAGAAATTGATTAGTTAATCAAATTGTTCAACAGAATCATATGTAGAGGAAAAATACCATTCAAGGAACAATATAGTCTCGTTTTAAAAGAACAAAGGAGATATTTAGAATTATGCAAACGACCACTCCATCAAACTAGTGAGCTATACAAAGAAACTTTTGGAGAGAGTAACAGAGCGATGTCTATGCCAAGAACAAAATGTTTGGAAAAACCAATTTAGGTTTACGCCAGGTACTTACTATAGCCATTTCATATTAATACAATTAGTAGGGTCAGGACAAAAAATATGGAGCGCAAGTTTAGCATGTTCGAGACTAGAAAAGATGAATACGTAAAAATCTGAAAATAATATAGAACAATGTGATATGTTTTGAAACCTGGAAGCAACTATTGAGCATAAAAATGGGTTTGAGTTGGATATAGCCAATAAGATTGGCACTGGGCGGGTAAAATGGAGACCATCTAGTTGATTGTTATGCAATCACTGAGTGCTACTTTGATTTAAGTGGCATGTTTACAAGCCGACAGTTAAACATGTATTGTACAGAGCTGAATGTTGCATAATGAGAAGCAATGGGAGTACATGTTGCAAAGATGTGCAACATGTAGCTTGAATAAAAGAGAAAACTCAATGAACTCCACTATATGAAATGGTTTAGGCATTTCAAGTGACTTTTGAATGAGATTAAAGCTTTATTGTCATCTATTCAAGTGACTTTTCAATATGTTGGGAGGTTGGCCAACAGATTCCCTGGCTCATTAGATAAGCAAGGGGTCGATAGATCCTTTAATTTAAGAGCTTTCACAATGTAATTTGTTTTGTTTTCCACACACACCATATAATTAAGATAAATCTATACATGCCATTATAGACCTTTGCACAATAATACAGTGAATAAGATGTGGGCAATGGATATGCACCTACATGAACAGAAAGCTGAGCAAAAAAGAATACCTGCATGTCATATGGTAGCAACCTTCGGCCAGTTCAATCATATGTTTGCACTTGATGCATTGGCGCCACAACTGCTGCCTTGCCAAAGACTTCAACTTTGCATCTTCCGCACGGGGATTAGGATTAAACCTTCTATAGTCCTTGCAAGACAGATTACCATGCCATGGAACCTTGCAATTGATGCAGAAAAGGCCATTGCATTTAATGCATTTTCTGAGACCAGAGTTATAAGCGGCCTGAAACGTAGAAGATGATTCCTCTCGAGGATGCATCATCTCCTTTCTTGACATCAAAACAGAGCACTTTGGGAATGGGCAATAAAGTCTATCGGTCTCAGTAATGGAAGCTTCTCTTATGCGTTGCGCCATGATCTCAATCAACCTAGGAGATAAAAACTTCCTGGAACTATCCACACTCAGCTTGGTACGGCAATTATCCCCAGGGCATCCAGGTAACACCCCATTAAGCAATTGGACCTCTACATGCTGATTCATGCAATAAACGCAGTAGCGGTGCAAACAACCATCAACAACAAATATTTGAGAAACATCTGTATCTTCTAAACAGATGGTGCAAGTTTCCTTCAAATTCTTATTGGTACTTTCAATGTTCCTTGAAATTTGAGAATCTATTGCATCCCGTGCTAGTTTAAATGCAAACTTAACATTGGATCGTGGTAGCAGATTCAGGCGGCAGTTCTGAATTTTTCTTTGAAGAGGATAAACCTGGCTGAGTAAGTTTGCAAGCCTCTTCTGCTTCACCACCCATGTTCCATTAACCTACAACAAAAGAAAATTTAGTACCCAAAATAGCATGACCATCAATTCCTTGGGAAGATAAGTAGCCATTCAACTCTACTGATTTCATGTTGTTTAGACGTCCATTCGAACCTATAAAGTGCCCAAAGAAAAGAAATTAAGGTCCAAATACATGGTTTAAGCTCATCTGCCAAATAGAAATAATGAATATACAATCTTTCTAACAGAAAAATCATAAAATGAGGCCATGAGAAAAAGAACATCACTGCACCTATTTGATGATTGTTTCCTTAAAGATTTTTCTAATGCAAGAACTTGACTCAATATTTAAAACCACTGTAGATATTAATTAAGCAATAAGTCTAGAACTGATAATATGATATCTACCACAACAACCTAGTTAAAAACTCTACACAATTCATAACCCACTTGATAAAATGATACCAAGTATGAGATCTGAAAGGCACTTTCTGTGAATAAGTACCAAAAGGAAAACTACCAAAATGCCACTGCATGCAGATCACAAAAGAAATGAACATCAATAATTTAGGCTGATGGCATTGTCATCAACACATGATTAGGCAGTATAAAAAAAGATCAGAACACCAACAACTATAATTTCACTTTGATACCTGTCATAACTACAATGCGAAAATAGAGGCACCATCATCAGATTTCACCTCCTCATGCAACATAGCATCCAATCCATTCTCACATCTAGATACCCATCTTAAGACCTTTTCCAAAACCTAATTAATTTCCATTGAAAACTTTCAAATGGACAACTAAACCCTAAATGCTTGGATCATACATGTTCAGAGAACATAAATTTAAATTCTTGCATGCGTGAAAAAAAAAAAAAAACAAATTTCTCGTACTAACAAAAATCCATCGGATTTCAAAAATCTCTATACAATAAAAGAACAGAACAATTTAATGAAAGAAGAAGATTGAAACAAATATAGCATCAAAAGTGGAGGATTGAAATTCAAACCAAACCCACTTGATTCAACAAGGGCAAGAAATCAAAGCAAACATCAACGTCCTTTATGTCCAAGGAGATGACCGCCTGCAGGCCTTCGATCAAGGCCTTCACCTCCACTATGCCCTGGGTAAACCCTGCCCCCAGCAACGGCTTCTGGATCCTGAGCAGCAGGTTGTCGCGCGGATCGCAGACGGCGATCCCCATCCCCGCCATGGACACCGGCCGCCCATTCACCTGCTCGGTGCTCACCAGCCCTTTGAAATAGAGCCGGAACGGTTCTCCGGTCTCCAGCACCGCCGAGGCGGAGGAGGACGAGGAGGAGCCGTGGCCGGCAGCGGCGACGATCGGCTTCTCGAAGATGTCGCCGCATTTTGCCCACCTTTTGGCGGGCATTTGGTGGATCTCGCTCGCGAAAGCTTGGTCGTGGATGCGGCGCTTGAGGTCGAAGGCGACTCGGCGTCTTTCGGATTCGCAGAGGGCGCGGTCCTTGCGCTCCTGTCGGAATCGCTCGAGTTCTAGGGTTTGGAGATGCAGGGGGTTGATGGCATCGTCCTCTTCGTCTTTGAGATGGAGATGATGAGGAACATTTGAGGATGATGAGATTGGGGGAAAGGAACAAGAAGAAGAGGAGGAGGAGGGATTAGGGAGAAGAGAAGCGGCTAGGGCTTCCTGCATTTGGATTTTGAAGGCGAGATCGAGATCGGATTCGATGGCTTTTGCGGCCTTGAGTTCTCGTTGCTGCTGCAAAACCAACATGCCGAGTTCGTCTTCCATGCTTGCAAGCCGGAGGGAAAACGAGAGAGAGAGTGCGCGCAAGAGCGAGTGTGATTCTGTTTGTTTTGTAGTGTAGTGTTGGTGGGAGGGGAGAAAGAAGAAGTGGTCCACCATCATGTGACTACTATTACTATAGCCTATGTTTTAGCATGAGACCCCAACTTGGGCTTGTCTTGGCCACTTCACAGTCTTCACTAAGTAAAGGTGGAGTAGAGTAAGGTCTCTATTCACACAAAAAAAAAAAAAAAAAAAAGATTGGGATCATATCGAAAGTATGAAAATTCAAAACTTTCTTCCTCCATTTAACTTTTAAAAAAAAAATAATAACTTCATGTCGGTAAAAGATAAAAAACTATCTACTTTTTATCCAAAAAGTCAAAAACTAAAAGATGAAAAACTATCTACTTTTATCCAAAAAGTAAAAAAAAAAAAAAAATTCTTTATCAAGCTACTAAAAATGAAATTTCATCAGTGTGATTAGACATCCTGGTATTTTATTCTCTCTTCAATTTTTACTTTGCTTTACTTCACCCCACAAGTATTTTTACCAAATAAACTATGTAAAGTAACCCTTTGAGCAAAGAAAAGAAAAGCTTACGAATAAGTTGGCATTGAAATGCTTTATCAAGTGTCACATTGAAAATATTAAAGTTATAACCATATGCTTATGAGTCAAATCTCTTCTTAGTAGTATATTGGTTGTAAAGTTGTGTGACTTTGGATTTCAAAGACTCTGAGGTTACGCGTGCTCCGGCGGCGTGGACCCATATATGAGGCATACATTCAGGTAATTTAGTAAGCTACAAATTTCTCTTTCTTATGTTGGTATTAACTATATATTATACAGCTACAATTTTTAAGAGCTTAAGCCTAACAGTCAAAACCATAGGATCACATTGATATCATATCTACTAAACCCTTTTTATCTCTCCCCTTGATTTGATTTTCATGCGTTCAAGTGGCCTTAACACTCCAAGCGTTTTCCCTAGATTTTTACAAAACGCTCTCATTTTTATTGCATCCATCCCACAATGATTTTTCTCTTATCACGACTCTCTCTCTCTCTCTCTCATCATTTAAGCTTAAGAACACAAAGATTTTTATTGCTTGTCCCATGAAAGTATTACATGAATATGCCTGTAGCCAACCCTAACCAAAGGTGGAACCAGGAAATTCACACTGTATGATTTATATTACATTTTTTTTTTTGGGGGAAATTTGAAATTTTCTATAATGGTAGGAGGCATGCAATATTAAAAAATTGAGATTTTCTATAATGGTGGGGGCATGCAATATTTAAAAAATTGAATTTGTCTGCAATGGTGGGGGGCATGCAATATATATTTATTTACATGCATTCTTCATAATCAATTCAAACTTTTAAAAAAATTGAAATTGTCTATAATGGTGGGGGCATGCAATTAATATATATTATAGACGTAGGACCCGATTTCGCAATCGATTGCAAAATTGGACTCTAATATCAACTCAATTTGAGAAATTTGGTCTTAAATCAATTTCAAGAGATAAGCTCTATTAATCAATTCAGAGTCCACTTTTGTTAAGCTTCTTTATGTGAATTCAAATATTAATATATATATATTTATTATAGATAGGTGATTAAAGGGTCCAGATGAAAAAATCCACCATGCTCAATAACTCTATCAAACCAATTTTTTTTTGCCCATTCCGCGAAAAGTGAAATGTTTTCAAGTTATTTTTAAAAAAATATAAAAACAAAAAAGATTTTTACAAGAAGATATAAAGACCTCCAGTAATTCTCAAATAAAGATAAGATTTGAACTTTTGTCAAAGAAGCATGGCCCACTTTCAGATTGGTCCAACCGTGCCGTGCCGTACCCTAATTGGGCCAGGCAGTGCAACCCACGAGCTGACCCACATGCCCATCCTAATCTTATCTTTTTAAATTTGCTTATATAAATTAAAAAAGACTTTATGGGCTTTTAGGGTTTTCAACTTAAAATAAAGTTGAAATTACTAAAATAAATACATAAACATTGATGTTAATTTACATAAGACTTGAAGTTTCATACTCATTTATATAAAAATAATATTTACTTTGTATAAATGCCGAGTTGGGCCATGCTTCGAACAGTAATAAATGTTATATTTATTTATTTTATATTTATTTTCTCATTAATTAATATCTCATAAAATAGCCTCAAATTGGGCGTAATTTTATTTATGGGCCCGGGCTTAGCGCAGGCATGCTTTGCTAGTATATATTTATTTACATGCATTCTTCATAATCAATTCAAACTAATAAACTTATGCATGCAAGAAAAGTACTAGGAAAAAAAATACTGCATATCACACAATTTGTTAGTCCAACTTAAAATATAAGTTTTAAATTATATTCTCGCCATCATTTTTAAATTGCTAATTCCAAATATCGTACAAAATTACTTAAAAACAAATACTAATTATTTAAAATTATAACTACCTATCAAAATGGTTCAAAATTAAAATGAGACGATGTGGCTGAGTCCCCCATATATTTGGCTCGGTATTTCATCAAAATGAGATGGCCAAGGAGCAAGAGTCAACTAAGAGAGTTTTACAACCATACCCCACTATGAAGATCACAACCCTTTGTACTTTGTAGAGCTCCCAGAAAACAAATGATCATAGACCGGGGTTCTAAAAATACTAAGTTACTGTCAGAGCCAGCTTGGTTTAACCTAAACCAGTACCTTATAGAATTCGGTCCACCACACATTATTTGGATTGATCCAAGCTTGGTCGAGATTGTTGAATTGAACGGACAGCCATTTTGGCTGATTTGAAATTTATTTCTTTTCTTCTTTCCATTTCTTTTTGTACATTCTACATCTCGAATTAGTCTAGGCAATCAAGTTCAGTCCTGATTGGATGAACCATCCAATACAATTATCCTACCTTTGTGCCAATTGGCCAAACTTTTAATTTGCAAATCTTGCTGTGGGGCCACCTCCATTCATGTCAATCACTGTGCGGAGGTATTGAAAGGTCTCAACTCAGATCAGGTGTGGGCCCCACGTCGGCGCAAGCATTGAATCAGAATAATCTGTTTGAGGGCCCCAAAACTTGATATATTCATGTGATGAGTGTCAAATAAAATTTGGGGTCCTCCAACCAATGGCTATGATCATAAGACCAGGTTGAGATCAACATCCCAATTCATAACCAAAATTTACACTTTATATAAATAGAAAAAGAAAGCAAAATCTAAAGGCATTACACAAGAAAACTCATTCAAAATAACAAATCTATAAAGGCATGTTCATGCATCTTTGGCCTAGTTGTGAAAAGAGAAGGGATGAATGATGAATGATGAGAGCAAACAAGGCATGACATGTTTTAAGTAGGAAAATGCATGCTCAAATTTAAACTATATCTCTAATCTCTTCCATGAAAAATGTTATCAGATCCATTTAGATCTCCACCAGTTGACCATGTATCCTTCTCCTTTCACCAAAGCCCTCGCATCAATCACATCACGACATTCAAAGGAAATGAGACAGATATGCATGAAATTGCCTAGTTTGGATCCTCAAAACTCGGTTTATCCAGCACTCAAATCACCTGTGGTTAGTGATGGTTAAGAGCAAAAACAACTCCCACTTACCAAGTACGTTCAGGTAATCCAAACGCATGGACCCCAATTTATGTGTAAACATGCACTTGGTTTATGAAGACACAACTATGATCTGTTTCTAAAAAAGATCACTCAGAGAAGTATTCTTTTTCATCCTCTGTCCTGTGTCCTGACAGAGACCAATTATATGAGAGCTACAGAATGATAATATTACATGAGGTTTAGTTGTTTAGTGCCGTAAAAGTTTGCTCAAATATGAAGATGAGTAGAGCCTTGGTTTCAGCTTTGCATAATCAAAATGCATAAGATAGCTGATTTTTGTTGATAACAGAAAATTAGAACACCAATCTTTGTGTTCAACGAGCATCTGATCAGGGGAGAGCAAACAGTAGAACATTGATGGATTTACAAATTTAGTCATCGATTGCAAAGACTACCCCATCCTCTTTCACAAAATCATGTTTTGTGTGGTCAACCACCTGCAAACAGAAACTGTCTATGTCTTAAAATAGCGAAAATCAAATGATCTAATATATGCATGGATCAATCAGATATGCAAGCTTCAGATAATAAAAGGTGAAAATATGGGACAATCCTTTTGACAAAAACCAATATTCTTAATGTTGGTCAGATGCTATACCAATATACCGGGATATTGGAATTTTATTGTGTGGGAGTTTCTGCAAGGGATGGTCACAAAATTAGACCCCCCTGAATTAAAGCCTCCCACTGAAAATCCCACACAGAAGCTGTAAGGGATTCCTATAGGAGAAAATCACCCTATATGCCATAAGTGCCAGTATCTCTGGTCTGGCATAGTGATATTGGACATGGATACCCCTTTTTTGTTAATTTCTTACTTCCTCAAGAAAAAAGATGTCTGAGAAGGAAGTTAGATTGATGGTCCCAAGAAATTCAGGATTGTTCCAAAGAACAAAAGTTTAAAAAAAAAAAAATGTGGTATGAAAAAGCCTTCAAGTAATGAAAATGGATAGCACATGTGTATCTATATTGGTATCTTGGATTTCTTCGGATAGTAGATGTGAATCTGTATTGACATCTTGGATCTCAGTAAATATGGGGCCATATACCTATGTGACATATCTATGTCCATATGGTGATGATGTGATCTATATCTAGGTATCATAGACATGAGTGGATTAAAATTTCATTTTATGAGAGCTTTCATGTGGTAATTGGAACAACTAGTTAAATGGTTTTGTTAAAGACTCTCATATCAGTCTCATAGAGCAAAACTTTGTGGTAACTTATGCACTGTAACTTTGGTGCCACACTTGTCTAGACATCCTAATCACAACTCAGTCATGAATGCATTAGAGCCCAGAATCATGCAGATCAGGGAATCACAACAAACCAATTGGTAGGAATAAATGGAAGGACAGGAAGAGAGATTGTGCATCAGCATGTCTACACTCCATCCACAACCACTTGAATATGGATTGTAACAAAAATACAAAATGGAATAAAGTTTGCTGTTTCTCCTATTTAAACTGCATCACTGTCTATCACGTTTGACATGGGCTTGCTTCTGTTCAAGCAGAGATTTAAGAGAACCTGCTTTGTGATACTCTTGGCAGTCAAAATTAGCCACAGCCCACAAGGGAATTCAACACAGCCCTCATCAATGAGGAAACTCCCTGTGGGCAAAAATCATGAAATAACTAGATGTTTCTAGGGTTCTTCCATGCCTCTATGCATTCTATGACAGTGTAAACTTGCATTCTAGTGGATTGCAGACAGCTATCCAGGTTTCTAAGTTTTGATGGCAAGCACAACAAATTCAGAACAAAATAAGAGAACATTTCAGGATTGTACAGCACCAACTTTAGTGAATGAGTGGGTGCACAGAAAGTAACAGATGCCTATTTAGAGTGTGACACTGGACTCGAAAGCATGCAATACTGATTTTTATAGAAACTGCGATTGTATAGACCACTATCAAATCATCCCAACTCAAAACCAAATTCAGTGATCACAAAAACTCATTTAAGTCAATATACTAATACATGGTGATTCATCATTTCTAATTTTGGTTGTGGGAGAGACCAAGATATTGGATAGAGAAGGAAAATAAAATTGTGATGATCACTACATTTCATATACAACTGATAATATAATATTAATTGCACATCCACTGACTGAATTCATTTAGGAGCTCTTTCTTTTCAATTTTTATTTTTTCATTATGTCAGCATAGAGTAAACATCTTTGGGTGTTCAGAGGATGATTGAAGTAGTCAGATCATCATATGGACAACCTACATTAGAGTATGATCAAATACAAAAACATGACTTCTAGATTATTTGTAAATGAAATGGTAAGCACATATATCCTCCTATTGAAGGCGGAAATAGATACATGCTTTACACCTAAGATCCATAGTTCTGTATAGAAAAGATTTAAGGGAGATCCTCTAAGTTCCTAGCTACCAGAATAAGGTGCCAATTTAGTTATATTGATAACAATTTGCAATTTATACCTCTAAGAGATTGTATCATGAGAGGAAAATTATAGGGGCAGGTTGATGATTGATTGAATCTGAATTTTTTTCCCATTATGTTGTAATAGCAACTAAATAAGCAATAAAGCTTGCAAAAAAGAGGAGTTGATAATACTTAATAAAGAGGAGAAGGATTAATAAGAGTTGATAATACTTAATAAAGAGGAGAAGGATTAATAAGAGCATATATATATTTAAACAGAAGAACAGAAAAATTAAAGGAAACACAAATCCCTACAATAGTACAATTAAGTGCCTGCATGTTCTGCATCAATTACAGGGGAAGATGATTGAACAAGGAAGTAAAGATTGTATAAGCAAATGCATCGAAGATAGAAAGGAGAAACATACATATAGAGAAAATGAAAGTGACATAAAAGAGTTGAAGGAGAGGTACTAACATTGGTGTTACTCAACTCCAAGTTGTAGAAATCCATCCTCTCTGCTTGAAACAAAGGCCCGGCGTGCCATGTCCCAGCATCGAGCTTCAAGAATTTGGGGCCGACTATTCGAAAAACACGAACTTCATCAGGAAGAGGAGGCAAATAATAATGACCACAGGTTGACCATACAACTTTCCTGCCTTTGTCATCATTAATTCTATTCAGATCCACAATGGAAGCCTTTGCAACGCCAAGATACCACTCATGGCCACCAATGGAACCAAGACATTGAGTCACACTTGCATGATGAGTGATTGTAGAAAACTTAAGCTTTCGATCTTTTAGACTCATGATATAGAATCTGTTAGCACACAAATATCCACTCAAACGATGAATCTCTAGGTAATGGAAAAAAAGATAGTTGAAGATTGCCATGATGAAAATTTAAACTCTTAAGGAGTGACTACTTAAAAAAAAAAAAGTCACCACAAAACCACTGTATCCATACATTTATACTTAAAAGCTTGGGAAATGTTTTCTGTATGGATATTTACCAGGTGGCACTTTCCTCTTCCCACTTCCCACTTCCCACTTCCCACTTCCCACTTCCCACTTGTTTGGGGCTTTAATGCTTGAATTTCAATACATATGTACATCCAACTTAAACAGCACATTTTGGCACTTAATTTCACTTTTTTTTTTCCTAGGTGACAGTGTTATGCACATGAAAATAGGGATCCAAATAGCCTACAATTTTTTAAAAATAAAATTAAGTACAGAAGGGGGGCATTTGTTGCGGGCATGTTTGTTTGCATTAAAAATACATAGGAACTAAATACGTAGCATTAATATCAGAAGTAGTTAAAAATGAAGACACGTTAACCTTAAAAAATAGCATAAAGTAAACTTTCCTTTGAGAAAAATAGAGTCAAAAGAAGATGAGAAATGAATTCTCAGCTGTCGTCACCTTAGTAATTTTTTTTTTTTTTTTGCTATCGGAGGTTTCAACCCTTAATCCCTCCTGGCCAAAGAAAAGCTGAGTAAACTCTCTAGTAGTTGAGTGTGGTAGTGTAGTTTCGAACCTACAACCTCCAGGTGCAAACCGTCGTCCTAGGCCATCTGAGATACCACTTGGGGTTGTTACCCTAGTAATTCAATGCATTGGAAAGTAAAGGTTATATTAACTTCTCCACCTTATATCTTTCACACACCACTCACCTTAATTATATCCTTCCCTGCACCTCTTTGATAATCCTTTGCTAGATTTTCTGTCGCAGTAAATTTCAATGTATTCAATTTCTATCTATTTTAATGCAAGCAAATATTCCCACTTGCTATGGTTTGTTTCTTTTTATTCATTATTGCTCGGCATTACAGTTTCTTAATATCCGTTTGAACACGAACACCACCCAAACAACTTGATGGAATTCCACGACAGAAAATAATCAAGAAAGAGGAGAAAGGGAACCTTGGAATCCCATGGCTGAGGTCTAACTGAGCATCGGACGGTCCGAATTCCTGGCCATCAGGAGAGGACTCGATCACCTGCCCGAATTCCTTGAAGCTGATAGGCGTGGCATCGATCGCCTTCAGTTTCACCACTTTGGCGCTGTGATTTTCCATGGAAAGGAGAAGAAGCCCAAGCCCAAGAGACAACGAAAACGGTTACTGAGCCGGAAAACAAGGGAGCAAGGTCAACTCAAGTTACTGCACATGAAATGGAAATGGGAAAGAAAGAGAGAGAAGGGGATTCCAATTCGTGTGTGGTAGGCGAAAGTATCGGGTGTGTGTGTGTGGATAGAATCTGATTCGATGAGAACAACTCACTCTGTGGGCCCCTTTATATTAAATTAAGGGGAATTTTTAAATAAGGACTTAAGTTTTTGCCTTATTTTAAAAAATGATACAAGTTTCAAAACTTTTCAAATGTATTCATAATTTTTTTAGAAAGTTTTCAATTAAGAACATTTGACCATTTAAGGGTATTTTTTTATAATTTCTTTTTATAATTTTTTAAAATACCCAAAGTACCCTTCGTTTAAAGCCATGATATAGTTTCTGCCGCCACTAAATTCAGCCGATTGCCTTAAAGATGCTAGTGATCCTCGTTCACTATGAGGATGTTGGTGAAGAAAAAGAAAAAAATATAGAGGAAGTGAAGAGGGATTTTATTTCAATAAATGATAATTTGGGTAATTTAAGAATTTTGAGGGGGAAGAAATTGCCGAGAAATAACTTTAAATGGACAAATGTCCTTAATTGAAAACATTCTGAAAAACTTTGAAATTAATTTGAAAAGTTTTAAATCTTATGTCCTTTTTTGAAATAAGTAAAGAATTTAAGGCATTTTTTGAAAATCTCCCTTAAATTAAAGAGATAATGCCCTGTTCTTACACCTCACATTCACCCATTAATTGTATTTTCTATGGAATTTTTCTGGCAATATCTTAAGGTCACGCAATATTACACATATTGAATCGTGCGATATCCTATTTAAACTCACTTGTTATGGGGCAAATGTCATATTTGAGAGCAGTTGTACGGACAATATCCCTAAATTAAAACTACTCAGAGATATCAACTCATGGGGCCCATGTCATATTTGAGTGCAGTTGTACGGACAATATTCCTAAATTAAAACTACTCAGAGATATCAACTCATGGAGCCCTTTACCTTAGCATCAATAAGGTAAGCACCGTTTTTTATATGGCGGCGGATGCTTGAATGATCATCCCAGCTATAGATGAACAACACTCATGGAACATCTAGCAAGTAATTAAATTATAGTTAAGAGCTAGTCAAAATCATGCAATTAAATCATAATTAACAAGAGATTAAAATTGAGAGGAGATCAAAATTCAAATCCAAGACAGTGTCAGATAGGGTTTTCACATGAATACTTTTATATATTGACACTTCATTATTTATAAGGTACTTTAGAAATCTCCATTAATTCAATACATTTTACACAAAAAAAAAAAGGGATTTTCACCAAAGAATTTAGGAAGTAATCTCTCAGTTATCAAACGATCTCAAAGATGCTGACCGTACTTAGGAGTTATTTTTAACTTTTATGAAATTGCCCATAGGCGGACCTATGTTTGACTTGCCCAAACCCCCCCCCCCCCACTCCTTCTACTCAAGAAAACCTAATCCCCTCTCTTTAATTAGAAGTTAAAGCTAAAACCCTTTTTTTATTTTTATTTTTATCGGAGGGTTCCCAATCATTTGTGCTGGACTAATCAGTCTCGACTAGAGGGAATCCGGGTAAACTCTCCTATAGCCTCAGTGTAGTAGTGCACAGGGACGGACCCATGTTTTATCAACTGGGTGCACATGCACCCGGTAGATTTTTAAAAGCCTTTAGAGGGATATGGGTCATGTAGCCCATGCCCCAGTTAAAAGTCCATCTTGCACCCCATATTTAAGGGCCGCAGCTAAAATGCACCCACCCCTCTCAACAATCGGAACCAATCTCTGTTTGTCCAAATCGGAAACCTTTGTCCCTCTCGTATGTCCATCGAATCAGCAAATCAACATAATTTCTTCCTCCCTCTCCCCTCCCTCTTTTTTCTTGCGCGCAGTTTAATCTCAAAAACTCAGTCATTTAGAGTTGCAGCCTTGCAATTGCAGAGATAGAAATAGTAGAAGATAGAGCCAAAAGGGTACCAACCCCACCCTGTGTATCCTTCACATATTTCAGTAATCTGCTAAGCCATAGTATGTTAATATTTTGTAGTGCATTTTCTCCAACATCACTCTAATTTATAAATTATAATACATGCCATTTCCTCACAGTCCTCAATATAAAGCTTTATTAAGCTCTTTGCATCACCCATTCAATGAGAAATATATTTTACATTTGCACATTCCAAAATCAAACATTCTCTGTGTGTCACAATCACCTTAACTCCATGAGCCTGTTTGGATAGGCCAAAAATATAGTAAAGTCAAATGGGCCCTAACGGTCTAAAATTTCAACTCTATCCTGTTTGGATGAGTCTAGCCCAACGAATGAAGTAGTGTTCTCAGCTACATTTACTTCATTTCATTTCAATCCTAAATACTTCAATTTCCTTGAGTAAAAGTGGATTCTACTCCAAACCTTTAACTTCACACCAAGTATCCAAACTGAGTGAAGTGAAGTACTCTACCTTAATTTTAACCAACTTTACTCCTCATGTGAAATTTACGTAACTTTACTTCACTCATTTATCCAAACAGGCCCTAGGGATTGAAGATAATTGTAGCAACGATATATATTCAATTGCTTCATGCAATCCAAATTAGTCAATCGAGTAGATGGGCCAACTAAGATTTTGATTCTTTTCGATTTTGGGGGTAATTGTAAAAACTTTGTTGTAGAGTGAAGATATGACTTTTCATGCAAGAATGTTAGTTGATACACTTAAATATTTTGCAATCATTTAAATGCAATATATTTTCTCTTGTGCCATTATGAATGTGAAGATAGTATAACAAAATAATAGTTTTGACCTTTTCAATTGGCCATCGTTCGCACCCCCAAACAAAAATCTTGGGTCCGCCAGTGGTAGTGCAGTTTCGAACCTACAACCTCAAAGTGTAAACTATGGTCCTAGGTCAACTGAGCTACCCCTTGGGATTAAAAAAACTAATGCGTTTAATTGTGTGTCTACATTTTGGCTAAGAAAATAGTTCTTAATGTGGGCTAATTTCATGCCTATTTGCAATGCCAAACAGTTTTATTTATTTCTCTTCCACATTAGGTGTTTTAGGTGTACTATATAAATCTTGTTTTAGAAAGCCTATGAAGCTTTTTCCCCTGGAAAACCTGGTTTGATCTACACCCTCTTTTAAATCTCAGCCTTGGAAACAAACTTAACATGTGATATCTATGTACTCTTTCGAACTAATTCTATAATTCTTCTAGTTGATCCTACTATTATTTATTATTTTTAACACGGAGGGTAGCTGAGTTGGCTTAGGACCACGGTTTGCATCTGGAGGTTGTGGGTTCGAAACTGCACTACCACCACACTGGGATCACAGAAAAGTTTTCTGTCAAGATTATTCTGGCCCAAAGGGCCCCACATAACTCCAATTAAAGTAAAATTTAGACATAAGGTATAAGTGTATGAATATCATGAAATGACATCTCTTTGACCTCTCTTTCTCACTTTCTTTTTACATTCGAAACAGCAACGTAGACCTTCTTTATTCGTTAACCATTGATTTTGTAACTCTAGATTTGACGCGATGAACATTATGAGTATCTCAATGCAATCTTGTTTATGTATTTTCTTTCTATGTATAAAGATTCTACTCTAGGTACTTCTAAGATCAATTCCAGATCACTTTAAGTTGATACTCTGACAGATCTCAATACTCGCATGGATTTCTTTAATATGAGTAGAGATGAATACATAATTATTAAAGATCTTAACGTTACAAAATAGAAAGAGCCAAATTCCCTACTTGGTATTTATATTTTTCATAATTAAGAAGTTACCTTTTGGTCTTTCCATATAAAAGTTCAAGCTTAGCAACCAAATCCTAATCTTGATGGAAGGGATTTGTCCAAGGTCGACCAACTCCTTCCCATAGTATCGAGAATTTCACAGTTAAGAGTGGAGGGTAATGGTCCTAAAGGAATCCTCAGCTATACAAATCCTTAATGAAGAAAGCCTTGTTTGAAGGCTAGTAAGGAATGGCATGGTCTTAGAGATAAGAAAGAAATTAGTGGGTGGCAGATTTTCACGTATCCTACATCATGCTGCGAGAATCTTGGCATGTTTCTTTAGCAGAATTTATGATATGAGGAATGCCACGAATTTTTTTTTTTTTTGCTAGAATCCTGAATTCCAGCCACATAAAAAGTGAGAAATAATTCCAACGTCCTTAGCATTTTGAATGCCCCAACGAAGACAAGGATTTAGGAATTCCACATAGGGGACATCTTTTGAAGAATTTATAAATTCTCCTGACATGAAGTTTTGAAATTTTTCTTAAGAAACATGCCCTAAAGCTCAAAGTTTTTGGTTAAAAAACCATCCAATGTCATGTTCCAATTACTAGAATAATAATCAATAGCCTCAAAAGCTGCTAAACTAATTTGAGGCTATTAGATTAAGAGTTAGGATAAGAACATGAGAGTGATAATTTGCCCGAAAGTGCGAGAACCTTTACAAAATCTAACCCTAATAAGCATGATTTAACACAGAGCCAAAATCAAGTAATTTAAAAATTCACTCCCACCAGTGGCTACCACCTTCATATTGTAGTATGTTATTTTTACATCTAAGCTACACTCTAGAAATGCATTTAGAGAATGCAGATTTGCAATTTTTAATTTTTCTTATTTTAAAGATTTTTTTGCTAAATAAAAAAGGCAAGAACAAACCAACCAATGTGTCATTGAAGTGAGAAGATGTGTTTCCCTTGTTGGTTGGTCTCTAAGTATCTCCCTCCTTACATGTGCGAGTCTTCCCTCCCCACATGTGTGGGTGCTGTCATAGGTCCCAGTTATAATGTGAAGCACCGGTATGTCGGCAGATGTAACAGTGGGAGCAAGACATTATTTACTCTCTTATATATCCGCTCTCTCTTACATTCAAAATAGAAACTTGTCCTTTATAGTAACCATCCATCTCATAAGATTGGAGTGAGGACTGAGAATATTATACTTGATGTCAATGCTCTCTAGTAAGATGTTATTTCCATGTATGAGAATATATTTTGGGTGTTTACAGATGTAACATTCTATATTACTCTTAACGTTGATCTTCTGGATCTTAACCTTCTAAAAGGAAAAGATGCTTAAGTGGTATACATTATATATATCATGGAACCGGAAATAGATGAAGCAAACAAAAAGAAGATCAGAGGAGATACAAGGAAAAGAAGGGGAGTAATGAACAAAGGTGAGTCTTTTTTCTTAGTCTCTCATTCATGGATACACAAGTGCAATAATGAAGCAAGTACTTTTTTTTAATGGCTATAGTCATGGTTTTAGAATTTGGCAGAAGTTGATGTTTTAAGTATTCATTGCAAAACAATAAGAATTAACTGAAATTCTATTCTCTCAACTCCTATATGCTATGTTTTGTAATTTTATTTGCTTCTGAAACACACTTAGAGTAATTATAATGACCGTCAACAAAATTTTCTACTTTCCAAGTATTTCTTAATAGTTCTTCTTTTATAGAAAAAAGGCCAATTTTTTTTTTAAATACCAAGTAAGATTTGATATATGAACCAATATGTAAAGGTTCCAGTATCGGCCGATACAATGTCCGAAAACTGTGTTTTAGTACTTAAAACCTTATGTAGGATTGCTGGCATCTGTGAGACTCTGACCAAGTATCAGTTGTATGAAGCACCTTGTTTTGTTAGAGTCTGTATTTGGTTTTGTGATCGTGTATAATGCATTGCTTAAGGATAGATTAATGAAAGTAAATGAGTACATCGGAGCCAAATTGAATGCAAGTCAGTTTAGTTCCAACCTAGTTTAGATTGACTTAAATTATTCTCGGTGGAGTGACCACTACTTTACTGCAAAACTAATTATCTAAAGCAAATATGGTCATATAAGGAAGTGTTTATACTCTATACAATGAGAGAATCCCACATTCCGTGGATTTTTGTTTCCATGAGACTCAGAGTGAGGAATCCTCCATAGAAGACTGAAATGTGTTCCATGGATTTTTGCTTCCATGAGAGAGCAATTCCTCTTTGTTGTGAAGTAATCCTCCTGTGGCCTAATCTAAAGACACCCCAATGCAGTGAGATTTCACAACGGTCCTTGTAGCCCAAACCAGGGACCAATAGTGTGCAAATTTAAAAATGAAATATGTGTAGCTAATAGGCCGTATTAGGAATTAAATTAGCAGTTTGGATCCTTGGAATTCCATCTCCCAGCAATTAGTTTGGCTGTACTTGGTCATTAGAAAGAGCGAAATAAGTCAATTATATATATAGGTAACTTGTGTTATCGAAACGCATTAATGATGGTCCTCATTTATTGCGAACTTGGTTACCTGCACTTGGTTTACAAAGATCCAAACAAGCCCTTAACAATAGGAATTTCATGCATGAATTTTATTACATTACATATACATTATCCAATTTAATTGTATTAGTAAAGGAAAGATCTAGCAACACCTACTGGCAAAGAACTGAAAAAGATATACTTCATTTAAAAACCAATCTTATTGCCCTTTGCTCAAGATTGTTGTTTACATCTCCCAGAAAAAAAGAAAGAAAGATAGCAAACTAGGTATTAATGGCAAGTGTTTAATGATCATTGCATGGCTTTAACATAATGGATCTATTATCTTGCGTGGTGTTCTATTCATATAGGATATCACATGATGATAGTTTTGGGTTTTTGTTACCTCTTTGTGAACCTGTTGCGAGGCCTGTCTTCTAATGAATGTTCTGTTTATAACATTAGAGGCTAGTAGCAATTTCTATATGCAACATCTGCTCTTTAATTTAGTTCTCTTTGATCAGACCCTGCATTCTAATCAAATGGGCCGTTCCAAAGTCACCATTAAATTCATCGAATGCCAGAAATCTCGCTACAACACATTTTTGAAGAGAAGAAAAGGGCTGAACAAGAAGACCTTTGAGTTTGCGACACTTTGCGGTGTTGATGTCTGCATGATATGTTTCGGACCACAGGGCGATCAGCAGCACGAGCCCCTGATATGGCCAAATGACCCAAAGGAAATTAGGCGCATCATCAAACGTTATGAAGGCCTTAACAAGGAAGAACAAGATAGGAGAAAGCTCGATCTCATGGGCTTCTTGGAGGAAAGAATCAAAAAGTTAGGAGAAGAGTTAGACCGAAAAGGCGAAGAAAGAGCCAACATGCTGTATCCTTCATGGGACGACCGATTGAACGACTTACCAGAGGAAGTGCTGCGTGATTTATTGTCTGAATTGGACTCAAAGCTGGTGATGGTGAATGAAAAAATCGAATTCCTTAAAGAAAATTTGCGAGGAAAAGAAGTCTCACTTGACTTTGCACCACAAACATACATAAACCATATGCAGGAGTTGACATACCCAAACCACATGCAGGAGTTGTCTATGTATGAAAAGAATGCAATGATGGACGTTAATCTTATGGCAATTCAACCAATTCAACCACTTCAACCTGTTCCAATCTCTTGCGTAAAACCTCTTGATCAAATTCACATGCCCATGCAACTTCCTTACAATCCCAACGTTTCTACTTTCCCCAACTTCAACACCAGCAATGACAACCATATGTTGCCTCCAGTGTACGGATGTTATGGTGATTCAGGAATTGAGATATTGGACAATGACTTCATGTTACATTCTCAGAGAGAGTCATGTGGTGATGGGTGTTCTTGCAGCTTCCTTCAATTTCAATCCTCTGCTATGGAGCCGCCCCCATCATCATCATTGAATTCGAATTTGCAACCTCTTCAGGCAGAAGAGGCAGTGTTCCTGCATCAGACCTATCATTCGCATCAGGGGTCATCTGACATTAAAGAGTTGTTGATTAAAATGAATAGGAGAAGGTTTTGAGACATGAGTTTTACATAGCAGATACTTTGATATGTATTGCTTTTGTGATGGTCTAATTTGCTCTCTCTCTCTCTCTTAAGGACTGGGACACCCAATTTCGTTCCTCTGATATGAAGAGAGTTCTAATGACTAAATTTATATGGTTTTAATTGGCTGTGTGTTTCAGTTAGTTATAATGGTTCTTATTTTTCACATATTGTTCAATCTAGGGGCGAATGTATTTCTGATGCAAGTGTACTTTGGGTCACTGCCTTTCCTGGCCCTGGATCATCAAAAAGTTGGTTGGTCCAATAGAAGCCGATGGTGAATCGGATGTTAGCCTAGGATCAATCCACATTGACAAGAGACAGAAAAAGTTCACTTTCTCTCACCTTCTATTAATAAGGAAATTGCAGTTTTCAGATTGAGCATTGTACAATTCCTCCTAAAATGACATGAGCATTGGCCTGACTTTAAAAACACAGGCCCATATCCAATTTAAAATCAATATATAGGGTTGCAAACGGGCATCCGATTCTCCGATCGGGACTGGATCCTATTTCAGGTTTTGATTCATAAGCGGGTTTGGGTCCAGAATCCAATGAATCCAATTCCAATTGATAAACGGGTCCGGTTTTTAGTCCATATAACTTCCGACCCGTGGACCCGAGGCCTAGCATCCTGGAGGTAAACTTGATGCACTATTATAAGTTGAATGATATATTTATTTTAGGAAGAAAAAAAAAGTTGTGGAACTAGATTTTGGTCCATGAGGTGGGCCCGGTTCCGAAATTGGATTCGGATCTAGAACCAACAAAACAGGTTTTGAGTGGAAACTGAACCTAGAACCGGAACTGTTATGGTTCCGACTTGAAATTGCTTCATTTGCGAATTGGTTCAGGCCCCATTTGTCACTTTTTTGGACAAATCAATCACTAACGACTGAACTACAAACACTACTTGTTTGGGCGGGTCTACGCCGGGCTTTGAGCTTTTTATCACTCAAATCAAGCCCGGCCCAAATATTAAACAAGCCAAGATCTAAAATCTTGGCTCACCCAAATACTAAAATCTAATCTCCACACCAGCCAATAGCAGCCCATGAGCACCCCTATTTATGGTCCAAACGAGAGGGCATCTTGTGACTTTTATTATATTTTATGTTTTCATAGACCACCTCTTCATCATCTATGCATCATTGGATTAAATCGGAATTGTGGATTTCACAACGCAGAGTCCACACCAGAAACATTTGAAGAAGTACACTATAAATTTTGCAAACCTCAAAATTCACAATTGCTTCCAAACATGCTCTATGCAATCCAGCTCAACCCAATATTTAGGGTTTTCTAGTCCATTCCTCTCTCTCTCTCACCAACCCACCCACAACAAAAACTCCTTGACTGGTCAACTCCTCCAAATATTCTTGGCTGCCTTGGCCAAAGATGCTTTTGGCCCAGCTTGTACTCTTGGCTCAGCTCACTTAATATTAGGCCTGGCAATAGTTTAGACTTTTGGTCAAAGATGGGCCATAAAGTCATAGCATATAATGTAAGGGTCAAGGCTTCAGAGAAAATCCTGAAAAGGGGTGGATATATAGATAGTAGTACAGCAAATTAGCAAAACGGAATAAATGTCTGCACAGTACAGAGAACAAATGAAACAATAAATATTAGTTAATTTGTTAAAATATTCTTGGCCCTTCTTCCAGAAACAATTGTGATAAGAAGTATTTATGGAGCATGGCCTTGTCACTGGCTATAATAAATAGGGGTAGTAATGGTCGAATCAACAATGGATATGGTCAATAAATACTTTCAGTCAAGGATGATGCACAATAAATATGGTTGTTAATAGACCAAGAAAGTCCAGTTGGACCGACTGGGGGACCGAATTTTGGCCCGATCCCCCCGAGGACCGTTGGATCCTAGACCTCACTGGGATGTGGATGACCCCACAATTACCTGGTTACCAAAGGATCCGCCCTGAAAAATCTGGCATTGCCCCCTTTCGCTCTGATGCCATATTAATGGCAATAAACAACAAAACTCCGAGCTAAACGGCATAATAATGTATATTAACTGACATAATTTATACTTTTAATAAATTTGTTTAATATTAATATATAAGCTCTACCAATCTATACTTCATCAGTTTTTACAATTAGTCTTAAGTTCAAAGAAAGGAGGAGGGTCGCCGATAAAATAAAGGAAGGTCATATTAGGTAAGTTTACAACCCGTGTAAAACTTCTATAACAACTCAAACAGTTTTAAAAGAGAGACAGAGTTCATGTAGATGATCTCAACATAATTGAAACAATGCTTTGTTGATGATAAAATTAAGTTAGGTTCCAAATTTAGCCTTAAGAAGAGTCCACAGGCTTTGAAGTTGGTTCCTATCTATCAGATTAATGTTAGTTCAAGTCAGCATATGAAAGCTTGGGCCTATTTCTTTGCTGGAATTCCAAGAATTGAATTCCTGTTTACGGAATTCCTAAATTCCCAGACATAGTGGAATTCCTGGGTGCTCCTTTGAGCTTGAGCATCCAGGAATTCCACCAAAATGCTAAGGGAGTGGAATTCCTGGATTCCCAAAGGTCAAAAGAGACATTTCATGTAGCTGGAATCCAGAAATGCTAGTGAGGAAACATGAAATTCAGAAATTTCAGGGAACGACATGTTACATCATGTCCAAGAATTCCTGGCAGAAATTCCACTAAAGAAACAGGGCCTTAATGAGGTCTGGTACTGGATCCACCATGAACCCAAATATCCTCATTTTGTTTGCTCTGGATTAAATTTCAAGAAACTTATAATAACCAAGCGTTAAAAGTGGAGGGAACATAGGGATGGCCTGTTGATAAGGCATCCCGCTTCGATCGATCCTTGGTGGGAGGTTTGAACTTCTTTCCTCCTGGCCAAGTGAGCCAAAGCAAGCCAAAGCAAAATAAAAAAAAAAGGGGGGTTAAAAGTGGAAGGTCAAAGGTGGAGATTGAAAGAAATCATTAAATTCATAAGAGGTTTTGTTTGTCAAAGAAATTCTTACGATTTAATTTACTACAGTGGGGGATGGGAATTCATCTCCTATCATAGCAGGGATATCTTGGTGGTCCTTTCAATTCTTCTTCACGTGATCTTCTATTTCTACGATTTCACACACTTAAATAGTTTGTGCGGTTAGGAAGTCCAGTAATGAGCTGAAAGTCTTGGCTTCAAACCATTTGAGGCCTTATCCGATACACAGTGCTAGTGGGTGGTGTTGTATATCCGGGGTTTTACCAATAATCAATCACAAGGGGGTTGGCGGGTTCCCCATCATCAAAAGAAAGAAAGACAAAAGTTGGAGTAACCAAAGGGGTTAAAAGTGAAGATTCAAAGAGATCATCAAATTCTTGTAAGATTTAACTTACTAAGTGAGTGATGGGAAATCATTTCCTATCAAAGGTGGAATACCTTGGTCTTCCCCACATACAATCTTCCATTTCCAAGTTCGAACCCCTTTAATACAAATAAATTGCTAAAAAAAAAAAGAAAATCAAAGAACTTAAAAGTAAGGGATGTGGTCTGATAATAGGGGAGGAATATGCAAATTTGAAGATTCTTCATTGCCCTTGAAAAAGGGACTCATCCATGAAGATTTGTATGGCTAAAGATTTTGGAAGAATCTTCAAAAAATAGAGTTTCAAAAATGGCAGGTTTTATCATTTTATGCAAAAATTATGATTTTTGAACAAATTATATATGAATGCACTACAATGAATCCAAAATGCATAAAAACATGATTTTTCCTTAAATGAGACTCTTTTAGATTAATAAATCCTCAAAATGTTTCAAAATGTGTTTGAAAATATGCATTTTTAGAGACTAATAAGCTCACTCAGTCGAGTAAAAGCGCGTCGGTGCCCTTTCTATTTTAAAAATGGTCATATAGCTTTGTACTATGAAATACATAATTTTGGCCACTGGTCATGTGAGGTTAATCTTATTGTCCAAATCCATGGACCCAAAAATCATTAATTGTTAAAGATGAAAGGTCCACTATTGGTTGCCGACCAAGTCGAAAGCATTAAATTTAAACTAAAATATTTTTTTTTCTGGAAAATTGAATTAATTGGACGGTCGGTATTAAGCCATTTTGACCACCTGGTCCACTGTGATTTTGAAATGATGTAGAAGCCCTTAGTTCATGTCAATCCAAAAGCCCTCCCCCGTTTGTTGTTTTGGTTTTGACATAATGGTTCACATTAAATTTGTTTTTTCAATTTCATGATCCAAATTTAGAGAAGGTCACCAGAGTCATTTGACTCTAGTCAACATTATTTATTTAACTTTTTTCACCATATCCCACGATATCATGGGGATTTATCAGCTTCTATATCATATATATATTTGCAAATGGTAAACAAATTCTTTATTTATAGAACACGAAAATTGACATTTTGTAAAAAGTCAATTCACATTTTATCACCATTTCTTAAGTTTTATCATTTGAAAAATATTTTTTCTAAGATGCTGTATAAAAGCCATGATATCATGAGATGCAAAAACACTTAAAAAAAATATTGACCAGAGCCAAACCACTCTAATGACATTACCTAATTTTTTGTCATGAAATTGGATCATCTGAATTTGATGGAGCTAATATGTCAAAACCGTCATCCCCTAATGTGGAGCCAAACAAAAAAAGAAATCCACTGTAGTGACAAATGCATTGACACGTGGCTGCTACATTAGTGCCTGCTTCCAAGTGTCGAAAAATGACTGTAGGTGATGCAAATTTGTAAGTAGGACTGATTTCTCTACCTTTTCTCCACCGGCCGTGCTACATGGCCCGACTGGGGAGACCGGGTTTTGGCCCGATCCCTCAGGAGGGCCATTGGATCCCAGGAGGGGAGACCGGATTTTGGCCCGATCCCCCAAGAGGGCCATTGGATCCCAGACAGTCGGGCCAAGGATACTTATTCTTTCTCCACATTCACACAAAACTTTAGGGCATAATTGTATATGTCGGTATAGTGGCTAGATGTTTTATGCCTTTTCCATCGAAACATGCTTTCAGCGTATGTTTGTGTTGCTGCTTTTTTGCACGGGAGAGCAAAAGATTTTTTTTTTTTTTTTTTGCAGAAATGATTTTCATTTGTTTGGTACAAACGAATTCTCAATGAGGAAAAACAATAAAAGCAATGCAGTTTTCTGCTATTCGAAATTATGTTTGTAAAATGCATGAATTAAAATATGGAATCCAAGTCAAAATTATTTCCAATAAAAGGATTATTAATGAGATGAGGGATGAAAGATACACGGTAGATATATAAAAAAGTAATTGATTTTAGTGGGATTTAAATTATATGGGTGATGGCTGGGTATTCATTTTTACCATCTCACATTTTTTCATTTTTCATTAAAAAGAAAATAATTTGATAGCCATTTACGAATTTATATACCTTTGTATGTTCCATTTCTAATAGCTTATAGAAATACATGTCTTAAAATTCCTAAAGAGTCCTGGCTGATATTGCAATGGAATCTGTCACAGTTGATCCGGGCCGGTCAGACCAGCCCTCTTATCTAGTTCAAAGTTCTGAAATGATGTTCAAAATGGTACTAGCTTGTTGGCGTCCCAAATGCTATTCACTTAACACCATTTGTGGATCACATTAGGGTAATTTAATTAGCTGTTCAATTCTCATGGATACTTTTTTATATAAACGATTACTTCAACTCTGCCAAAACTTAGGAGCTAGTTTGAAAATTTCCCTTCATTTTTTATGAGCTTGTATACAAGCTGAGCAACTCGGCCTGGTTGATTCATGAGCTAAGCACCGGCTAAGCCCAAGTAAGCTTAGCTTGACTCAAGCATGGCTTGTTAAGGGTTTGGCTCAACTTCTTCTTCAAGTACATATAATAAACATATATATTTTTTACATTACTCTTTTTAACTGTTGATTTTAGTTAATCTATTTATCTGAATTTTTTTTCACAAGAAAGACTCGAGGCCCATACAAATATATATATATATATATATATATTTTAAGATATGCGCTCTGATACCATGTAATGAATCATGATAGGTGGAAGGTCCATATATATATTTTACGACATATCAAACCTATTATTTAGAAGATGTGAAATGTATGATGTAAGACTTCCCAATATTTTAAAAGATAAGCTTACGATCCCATCCAGCTGATTTATAGCCACGGACCTACCTGCATTTGTTCCATGATCCATCAACGGTGGCTTGCTTACTGTTGGAACAGTATTGAATTTGGATGAATGTCTTCTCACAAGGTAGGTGTACTTTTGTGGGAGATTCGGATTGATAACAATTTCAGCCGGCCAATTGTCGGATCTATAAATGAATTTGCTTTCCTAAAGCAAACAAAAGGTTTTTTTTTTTTTATATTTTTTCGTGGAATCATTCTACCGACACAACAGTCCAAAGAGTCGGTACCGGTTTATTGAGACCCCATATTCCTCTTTCAATTCTAGTTTTTTAAAAATATCTTACAAAAGAAATTTTTTTTGAAGTTAGGCATCTTTTTTAAAGATATACTAGCCATGCGGAAAACAAGAATTCTTCATTTTGAAGGTCTCTAAACGGATAGCACATTGGTCAGGACACCATTCAGAATTGAAAGTTGTGGTCTTGAACTTATGCTCTTTTCCAAAGCGACTTGCCTAGGAAAAAGCCTGACTTAGCCGGTGCGTGGGAGAGCAAGGACTTTATGCATTTAGGAGAATAGTTGATTTTTGCGGAAGCGGGTCATCCTTTTAGCGAAAAAAGAAAAAAAAAATCTCTAAAGTGGTTGTGTGAGAATAGAAACTTAAGATATTATATCCAGCTAAATAAATTATACAATTTCAACATATTTTAAATGTGAAATTATCCTGCCGCCTGGACTTTGGGACTCACTTGGTCTTATCTCTGTTTGCAGGGTTTTATATTCTATTGAGCTACCACTTATCCAAAAACTAATTGGTGATAGGAAATGACACAATAGTAGTTTTATGGTGAGGGCGAGGGCTCGACCACAATTATGACCGCACAGAAAGAATGGTAGATGTTGACTTCAACACCGTTCATTCCTACCCTCTCACACTGATGCAGCCTCTAGACAGACATTTTAATATTTATATACAATATGGAGTTCGGTTGCAGATCGAGGAAACACCCTTCCTAGAATGTTTTGTAGAATGGAAATATTATTAAAGAAACCAGAAAAAGAAAACTACATCATAGAATTCAAACTAAACCACCAACCAGAAACAACATGCATCCCTAAAATATTGGCACACATGGTGGAGGTTACGCTGTTTCCTTTACCTTATCAAACGAATTTTATTTTATTTTATTGACAACTCCTTTTATTTTTCATTATCATGAGGGCAAACTCCAGTCACTTGACACATGCCTACCTAACACAAGATTCTCCCACAATTAGTTTAATCTTAATAGTAGTTAAGCTTTGAACACCCAAAACCATGTGCTAGGCTAACAAGCATCTTCTAAGAAAAACCACGCGAGAGCCTGGGTGAGCTTGTGCCTGTTCGAAAACTCTGACCTATTTGAAATAGCTCTGTTTCACTTTGAATATTTTAAATAAATTGTTTGGTGAGACGTGTAATACATGTGGCTCAGTGAAAAGTATAAGGTGTTATACATATAATACAAGAGTTTAAAACACTCTAACATCTATTTAGATCAGTTTTAAGTATAAGTATACTCTATTTTTAGACTTGTCTAGATGTTGTTAGTGGAAGTTTTTGGTAGTTAGGATGTCTACATGTTGAAAGTGGAAGTTTCCGTTAGTTAGGATCCAAACTCATGGGCATGTAACTAATCTAAGGAATTCTTGGCTGATGGAATAAAAAAAATGTTCTTTAGTCTTCTCTGCCTTGGACTAAAGTCTTTCTGGGGTTGGCATCAATCCAAACATCTGATCTCGTATTGGGTAGATCTGGTCGATATTCAACTTCATACTTGAGTAATGGGTTGTTTCTTTGATACTGATCAAGACCTAGTTTCTAGAGCTGCAATTATGGGAGGAAAACATCATTTCCTGTTGAAGAAGAGCAGCCAACATTTGCCGTACTTCCATTTAAGGGACCAGAATTATGTGTGGAATGGTTGTTGTAAGAGAATGGAACATCAGCAGCAAGCAGCCTATGTGGAATGATAAACATGAAGTATAGTCACAAACCCATAGAGGTCCCATCTTGACTCATTCAAGATAAAGAGCAGTATATTTCAACTATGGGCTCATAATGTGATTTGGCTATGGGTTTCCGTGCAAAGAATATAGGCTGGACTATCTTCCCATGATCATAGCTCGAGTTCGATGAATCAGTTGGTTTACTATTCCAATCTGATCAGGGTCGTCGAAAAAAATTGTTGAAACTTTGATACATCTGCTTAAATAGAAATTGAGTCCGTAATCAATGTGATCAAAGGCACATAAATTTTGCATTATTCAAAATCACAATCAAGATAGCGAAGAAACCGGTTTGAAATATGCAAATCCACCACTTGATGCTTCTTGTGCTGAGTCAATTTGAGTCAAATATTTGATCAACTCAAGCCCGACCCAAATTAGATACATGTAAACCCAAAATTTACCTCAATCAAGATAGCGAAGAAACCGGTTTGAAATATGCAAATCCACCACTTGATGCTTCTTGTGCTGAGTCAATTTGAGTCAAATATTTGATCAACTCAAGCCCAACCCAAATTAGATACATGTAAACCCAAATTTTACCTGAACCCGAACCATACCTGAACTGATCCGACCCCAGCCCAGACCCAAAATTTTAAATGCAGACTCGGGTCAGGTCAGGTATTCAGATTTATGGGTCTGGTTTGCTTGTCAAATGATGCAAGGTTTCAAAGTTAATATAACTACATAAATACCTCATGAACTGTATATATACATGTGTATACAATACAATGATGCATTACCAAGTTCAATTTTGGGTATCCAAAGTCCAACTCCACTATGACCTAAATTCTACACGGCAACCAAAACCGAAAGCCTCAGCCCCATTTACAGGCAAACAAGTCCAACCCAAATTTCACTTTTGGTCTGACTTAGTCATGTTGGCGCAAGACTACTTGCACCACAATTCAGAAAGATGCAAGGTAGGCCGAGTCAAGATGATGACTTGATGATGTAAGATTTTCCAGCTACTACAGCTGATAGAAGAGACTCGGATTCTTTCAAAGAGAATGTGGAATTCGGCATACATGATGTGCTAAAACATATGTTAGGTACCCCACGTTGAAAAGTGATACATACGTATCGTATCGTCAACCATGCCAACTGGTCTAATGTTCAGATACATATAACTCCATGATGGTGTAGAAAAGCCAAGAGGCCCCAACTCAGAGAGTTTGGCAGAAGAGAAGAACTGGCGTCCAACCATGTGTGTTGAAACTTATCTCTATCTACAGTGAAGCATTATCATCTTCCCTATCCTAACTCAAGGAAGAAGATATTAACAGAAAAAAAAAAGACTTTTCATACTATATTAGCAATTATTAAGGTAGGTAAACATTAGAAAAGTTATTGGTCTTTTGTCCTGCCTGATAACAGACCTAACAAAGATATCCAAGTTCACCAAATCAGATCTACATGATAGTTTTATAACTTGTTTTGACTGACTGTAATCATGGGAGTTGGATTGAGTGGACTCAACATTATAGATCACAGAGTTGAACAGATCGAATGGACCTGACTCAACCTGAATGAGTGCTGGTCAAACTCGCTTGACTTTCTCAACCCAGTGACCTTTTCAACTGTTTTGTTGGGCCACACCTAGTTAATCAAATCTTATTTAATATATAATTTTTTTTGTACGGTAACTGAAACTTCTTAACTAATTAAAAAAAGGTTAAAAAAAGAAAGAAAAGAAAATGGAAGAGATAATAAAGAACGTAAAAGAAAGAGGAAGCACAAAAAGAGAAAAGAGCAACTAGGTACAAGAGCATTATATCCCACCAAAGCAAACTACAAGATAATACCCTCTAAAGGAGACAGCATCTCAATCCCCTGTTTAGCTAAAGCATCGGTTAAGTAGTTGGCTTTTTTCGGTAGACATAACTTGAAGCCTTTTTTGGGCCACTTAGAACTTTTATGGGTAGACATGACTTGAAGCCTTTCTTGGGTTAGTAAGAAACCTGAGATCTTTTTATTGGGCTATGTTCTACTGGGTCAAAAACACATCACTAATCAATCTGACTCTACATACTTAATTAAAACTCCACGAATTGGGAGGGATCAAATCTGACCACTGATCCCAATTTAATTCTTAACATAAAAAAGCCGATTGCATCTGTTCTCTACATGCCTATTTGGTTGAGAGTACCTATCTGGATTACCTAACAAAAATGTAGGGGCTGTCCCTCAAAGTTCTAAATTCTTATTTGATACGGTTTGGATGTTGAGAATTTGCTTAGCTGGTATGTGAAAAGTCACTTTTCACCGTGAGAAACTCTTAGAATTTTAAATTTCAGAATGCTACTGGACCCTTTCACATCTTGGAATTATAACATTTGGGATTCTAGATAAGATATCCCTCAAATGCCTGCAACCAAAGAGGCTTAAAGTAGTTAAATTTCCCTTCAATCCAACAATCATAAAATCTTGATGTACTGCAATTTGGCCCACCTAAATGCCCTGGGCCACCCCTGAAAATGGTTCTAACCGATGCCAAAAAATAACCAATCAGTGGACTACTAACTGTCATCAAACCAATCCATTTCTTGGATAGTAACAACCACTGAGAATCCTAAGGTTGGGGCCCAATAGAAACGGGAATTGTACATGGTTTGGTCAACATCTAAACCGGTTCAGATTACCGAACTTGTCCCCCAGTCTGTTGAGGACAAAACCCTACAATGTGCTCCCGATTTGCACGGCACATGACCCTTTCAGTTGGGTACCGGCCTGTAGGCACTAGTCACTACGGACCAGTGAGAAGTCGACATTTGCAAATTTTTTTAAATTAAACGGAGGTTACACCAAAGAGATCTCCAAATATAGAAAGACAAGCGGTAAATGCGGAAAGAAAGGTAAAAAAACGGAGCCCGCACATGCAGAAAAAGGGTTGCGTATCCAGAGTTTAAATTTTATATTGAGAATTGCCACTCCTTACCACTTGGATAAGGAGTTGTGTTCGCCTGTTCAGGCACTTGATGTATTTTCCTGCAGCAGGTTTTGATCTTTGAGTGCTGGTGGTGATTAAAACTGATGATTCGAGTGGGAAAGGAAACACCTCTTCCAAGACCAAAAGCAAACTTGGCTTGGCCGTGTGGTCCTCGCAGGTACGGAACATTTAGCCAAAAGTATGCATGCAAGTTGCGAGGGGCCACCCTCGCATTCATTACGTGGTTTGAAAGAACTGTGTTCCTGGCTCAATAACCTGTGGTGGCCGGGTTGGTTTATTTCGATTCATATGTGGCTTTAGCAGTGTGGGTAGCTTGTGTAGGTCACTTCTTTGTCGGGTTGGAAGTCAACTGTAGCACAGTGTAAAAGTTACAAGTGTCTGCAAGAATTTAAAATTAAGAAATTGGGCTACGGCCAGGGCTAGTTAGGTTGGTGGGTGAGGGTGCCATTAGTCATATAAAGGGTGAGTTGGTGGGTAAAAAAACAGTGTCCTTTATTCGGAACCTCAGGTCGGAGAATTCTAGAAAGAATCCGGTTTTGGATCCAAATGTTTAAATCTTATATGCACAAGCTAGATTCGAATTTCGCCCGGATTAAAAAATAAGTTCAAACCTACTTTATTTGGGATCGGACAATTTGGAACTTATATCTATTGGCAAATAGAAAGTCTTTCAAATTCGAAATCCATCAGATAGACCTAATGGACAGATGGACATAACATGTTTTATAAGAGGTTTCAAACTTGTGACCTCAAGCTCTGAGCCTATGTTAATAACTAGTAATACCAAAAGCTTGACCATTTATTAATTCTTTGACAAATAAAATCATAAACCAATGCAGAAAAAGGTTCAACCCTAACCCCGAATTATAATATTCGGTTCAGGTCAAGTGGCTGGTCTACCGGTGCCAATAGGTTACTGAGTCAGAAAAATATTTTTGTGCAAGAAATTCATACATATTAAAGGTGTGATACATAATTCATACTTGTATGATCAAAATATTGGCGTGATGCATATGGTCGAGCCAACATAGGGTCCAAGACCAATGTTTAAACCTATCATAACGAGTCCAAGATTGATTGAATATTGAGCTAGATTCAGCAAGTTACTCACCTCAGTGACGTTCTAAGTTGAGCTGAATTTAGGTTTTTTAGCCTATTATTATCCTGTATTGTGGGTCGTTGTACAGACTAACCCGGCCACCTTTTTTTATGGTACTCTTTGTGGATGCAACTGCTATTGAAACCCCTCATCTCGACCATCCAAATTTTACATGAATTGGGACTATCACAGCAGTGAGATTTTGAGGTGCATGTGATCCACGCCCAGAGGCAGTCAAACAGTCATTGACCTGCATTTCTTAAAGGGGCTGGACCCAACTGCTTAATGATTGCATTGGATTTTCATTTCTATAGAACGTACTTGACTTACTCTTACAGCATATTAATCTTAAAGAGATCATCGAATTATTAATATGATATTTTTTTTATTTACCAGCTATGGATTTCCTGTCCAAACTATTCAATTGAATGCCCTGGTAAGTGTTGAGATGTGGAACCATCCAATTCCCTCTCCCAATGAAGTGACGGTTATTGTTGGATTCAGCATTGAACTAAATGAGATTATCTGAGTTAAACCAAATTTGTTACACAATAATCAATCCCACGTGATTACTTGTGTGAACAACAGAAGATATATAGACTCCTTGTGTTGTGACTTGTGAGTGAGTGAATATTTATGTGATGACGACATGTGAATATGTGATAAAAACATATCGTCCGTAGGTCATCAGAAGAGTACATGCAAATTCTCATCCGGACAACATGTATCATAACATCAAGGAAAGAAAGAATATAATAGACATATATTACGTTCAGAAGTACATAACAAAATTAAGGAGGGCAGGGCTGTTTCTCTGATTACTAGACAAATGGCCAGAGAGAAAAAAAAAAAGTGCGACACTGTTCGATTGTCCTTGTTATGATAAAAGGCTTTTTTTTTTTGGCTTTAATATACACCTAATGCCTATATACAACACCATACTGCATCCTCAATTGTATTTTGTTAAGTAAAAGTATAAACTTCTTCTAGTTAGCAAGCCACTGTTTCACCTTTTATTTTCTCAATAACTTAGTGTTGGGTATAAAAAAAAAAAAAAAAAAAAAAAAAACTAAGGGTGGGTACAGATTGGACTCATAAGGTTCATTGGTTAAAATTTTAACTACTTTGAAGAACACATTTCTTATTCAAGATTCACTTCCATACAAACAAACTTGTCCAAAGCAATACCTTCTAAATTCACAACTGGGGTCTACTTTTAAAATTCATACTGCCCAAAATCACTATACCTTCTATACTTGCTCCTTCTAAAGTTACATTCGGTCTCATTCAAGTTGAACGCATCATTAGATTGATCATGTAATTTAAATCACATAAACCAGATCATGTTTCTAGTAAAGTATTTCCCAAAGACAATACAAGTCGGCCAGGAACTTCAGACCTGTTGGATTACAGTGGTGGACTGCACAGCAAAAGATTTACAGGGCTAGAAAATTAGAGAGAAGTGTCAACTGTTCCTGATACAAATTGGAAAACCAGTAGAGACTGGTGCGAACAGTGGGCATGAAGTCATCAATACCGTCACTCTGAAGCAGCGCATTAATATGTCTTACAGCGCCCGCTCAATTTAATAAATGTTCCTATTCATGTCCCACATTTAAGCGACTAAACTACCATTTAAAACCCCCTACTAGTAAATGATATAGCTGGAATAGAGTAGCAACAGTTCCATTCTCTCTAAAATTTCTCCTGTCAATTCTACCATGGTCCACACGCAAACGACTCCAAAGTTATGGAGATATTAGAGAACAAAATTCCAACCACTTCCCCACCAGTCACCACGTTGTTAAGAGGTAACAACAACCTTTTTTTCTACTAACAGGAGGAAAAAAGTGCTCCTCCCTTAGAAAACTTAGAAACAAAGAAAACAGGCTCGTTTACAGAAGAAAATTTGTACTTGTCAATGCCAATCCAATGCACAAATGTTCCTTTCACGTGCCCAACGCGCAGACCGTCCCTTCACCAAAACATGCCCCACGTCAATGCATCTCACATCAATAGACTCGTGTCACTCGTTTGGCCCTGCCAGATCAAGAGCAGCAAAATTGCTCTTGTTCTTGGCCCACATGCTACTTACTGGTCCCACGTGAGATCAAGCAAGACAGATGCAATGAGAGATTAATTACGATTCAAGCTAACGTTGGGCTTGATCTATTGAGATAAGACAGATATCTTCAGTGGATCGCATTTCATCCCCATGTAGCGAGACTCATTGAAGGATTTATAGACGTAAGTTTCTCAGCGAAAAAGTCTCTAGCCAGTACAATCCCATTTCTTAACGAAGAAGTCTCTAGCCAGCACTAGCTTGTTTGACAACTCTACAAATAGAGTCAAGTAAGGAAAAGACTCCATTTATATAAAAAAAAAAGTCCCATAAAAACTCTTTAAAACAAATTTTTCCCCATATTTAAAATTTTTTTTTTCAAAAAGAAATATTTTTTCTCCACTAAAAGGCAAAAAAACTCTACAATCAATAAAAAAGGTCAAAAAGATTCCAAATAAACAACTAAAAATAAAATACTATCACAATTCACTTATATTTTATTCTTTTTTCAAAATAATTATTACTTCAACTCCATTAGTAAAGCCCCAAAGGGCTTATATATTTATTTGTATTTCAATTGTTGAAAGGCACATAAATTTTTAACCGTGTTGTTTTCTTCTAGATCATGAACCTTCATTTTTCTAATTTTTGTAGTCTTTATCTTATTTGGCTGGTGGTAAAAATGAGATGAGTTTCAACAGTTTTAAGGAAAGCCTCAAGCGAACTCGCCGCAGAGACCAAGTCCTAATTTCAACAACTGACGTCAGTTTTCCATTTCATGGAAATGGGCCCACTTTCCTGGACTTTTATTCGTAAGTTTCCCAGTTCCCACACTATATATACAAATGTTTGGGTAAGTGAGTTCCCCCACCCCGAACTAGAAGTATCTACTTCCAAGTTCAGACGGTCCTCTTAGCCTCTTCCTTTTTGTGTTCTCACCTTATCTCTGCTTTTTTGTTAATTCTCTGAACACCCAACTGAAATGGAGGGAAGTGACATAGTTATGACACCCACTAATGTCTCTGTTTCTTCATCTCCTACTCATTCATCGTCACCTCCGCCACCCACTAACCCTGTTGTGGTTAGCCCATGTGCGGCCTGCAAAATCCTTAGAAGGAGGTGCGTTGATAAGTGTGTTTTAGCCCCATACTTCCCACCCTCTGAGCCCCTCAAATTCACCACGGCTCATAGAGTTTTTGGAGCGAGTAATATTATCAAGTTCTTGCAGGTATTCCTTTTTCCCTGACCTCTCCTCTGCTTTTCTAAGTTCATCATTACCTACCTTTCAAACCATGTTATGGGTTTATTGGGTACCTTCCCTTCTGAAACATACTTTTGTATGGGATAATGACAGATTCCACCTGTATTTGAACATAAACCCTTACTTTAAGGGTGTATTTGTGTAAGCGAAAGGATTCCATTGAATATGCGGATTTCCTTTTCTTAGGAAATTGAAATCTTCTTTATCGAGGAAAATCAATTTATTTTTTTATTTTTATGAGAAAAATGTGTGGCACCAAGGAAAAATGCAAACCAAACAGTATGTAGGAATCCCATTCACCATGCAAGTGGTTCTAACTAGTAGTCCCTACAAAGGGACACCTAACTCATAAATTTAATAGGGATCTGGTTTTTTTTTTTTTTTTTAGCATATTATCGTTTCTTTCAATCAATAAATAACTTTGTTCATCTCTTTCAGGAACTTCCGGAGAGCCAAAGGGCAGATGCCGTGAGCAGCATGGTTTATGAAGCGAATGCCAGGATCAGAGACCCTGTATACGGATGTGCTGGTGCAATCTGCCACCTCCAAAAACAGGTGAGCGAGCTCCAGACTCAACTGGCCAAGGCCCGAGCCGAGGTCGTCAACATGCAGACCCAACAAGCTAATCTACTGGCCCTTGTATGCATGGAAATGGCACATTCAGAAGAGTCCCATGAGCTTACACCCCAACCCTTTGAAGACAACTACTTCCCAACCAATCAATACAACTCCTTCTCCTCTACCTCATCTCACTCTTTTAATGGTGGCTTCCTCGACGACAACAGCTATGGTTTGGGCTCTTCATGGGAGCCAGCTCTATGGACATGAACGGTTTTGATGGGTGGAGAGAATAGGAGACTAGTTTTGAGAGAGACATAATAAAACTGATGAATTTATTCAAGTGTAGCTAGGATTAATCAAAAGCAGGTAAATGAACGGATGGATGGATTGATGGATGAGTGAATAAAGAGAAGAATGCCTGAAAATCATTCATGGATCGAAGCGAGTGTGATTGATGAATCGGGTTGTCGTGTAAAATCCAATTAGATTGCTGATTGTTGAAATTTCATACAAATATGAATGAAAGAAGCTTATTCTGGAAAAAAGGAAACTGATAATGATGTTCAATCTCAAGTGGGTTCCGTGTCAAACCAACTCTTGACTGATTATTATATGTATTGAATCTATATATATTTTTTCTTTTCCTTGATTGATTGTTTTGGAATGATGGAAATGGGCTAAGGATTTAGTCCTGCGACTTCGTTTTCGGTTCAGATGGAAAGCTAATGATAAACGCATGTTCCACGACTCAAATGTTATAGTTTTCAGTTTTGACCAAAAGGAAAGGTTCCCAAAGGTTCCCTTCGAAGAAGGGCTGATTAAACAAGAGAGAGATCTACACGTAAATGGAAGCTTGAATGCGACCTAATTGCATAATAATTAATTTTGCGAAGCTTTACTACGTTGCATGGATAATTATGTGTAAATATGTTAGCATGACATATCTTGGACGTGGTGATTTGTGCTAAATAAAAGATTCACGACAGTAGATTAATTGGCCCAAGCCAGGAATGTTAGAAGAATTTTCAGAGGTTCCAAGGATCTTGGCCTTCCTTATTTATATCCTGAATCTTGGCTTGGAGAAAATAAACAGTGAAACACACCTATTTAAAAATTCATACCGATCACCTGTCATTTTTGTTATATCTTTACTTTAAGTGGATCAATAACAATCTGACACATCATTTAAGAATTTAAATATTATAAATTTTATAAATTACTTAAATTTTTGAATAACGGGTCAAAATATTATTAATCCATTCACGATGATAAAGATATAAAAAATGCGATGGGTGATCGAGACCCCAGTCAAACTAACTAATCTCAGCATCTATAGAATTTACCAAAACTTTATTCCAAGAGGTGCTGACCTCATCATAAGATTTGCGATTTGATGAATCCAAAACTGATCCAGAGGTGGACAACCGGTCTGTACAATCCGTTACAGTGTCGTCAAAATAACACATGGCAGTGAGAAAAATGAAAGTAGAGATTTTGACTTTTGACAAAGCAACCCTATGAGAAAGGCAAAAACATGTCACGTGCTTTCCTCGTGCAACCGCATCCTTACCCAATACCAATTGTAAAACGGCTGTCGGCGAACATATTACTAGGTGCATGCATAATGCTGGCGCGGCCCACAGGGTCGTACTGCTTGTACGCGTTGGTAGTGTTTTTACTTGGGGTCCCACCTCTTTTGATCTGATCTGCTGATATTGGTGGGTCCCACACTTTGTGATCCATTCCTCTCACAAAAGGTCTCTTTATTATGGGTTGTATATTTGTTCGTTGGAATTTCCTTTACATCTATTTTATACAAGTATAAATTTTCCTTTATACTACTTGCTACATGTATGAGATTTCTAAGAATCCATAGTTTGATCAATTAAATTGTATTAACTTGCACTGAAAATGTCATTTTTTTACATTTCAAAGTCTTCAAATTATTGCATCCTTTATACGTTTTACTAATAGATTTCGGAAATATGTTGGAATATAGTTTTTTAATTTAAATCACATGTTTGACAAGCAAGTTTTTTTGGGAAATTAAAAGCTTCTTTTTCACATCAAATCGTGAAAAAAAAAATCCCCACATTCCTTGAGTGCTTAAGTAGATACCCCCCCTCTCCCACTAGATATAAAAATCCTCATATCCACGAGTTCCTCATATGTTATCCAACGTCTTTCTTATTTTCGATATGCAAGAATTTATATAAGAAAAGCCCTATTCCAAGGCAATGAAGTGTTTTCACAACCATGGTTTAAAATCTTGATCTTGGTCGCGGTATCGGCCGGGCCGAAAAACCGATATGATATCGATATCTGTCGTGGTCATTGGTTCGTCGCGGTAATCGCGGTGTGAATTTTTTTTAATCCAAATTTTTTTACAAAAATATCCAAAAAATCCAAAATATTAGAAAATGCTGGAAAACAATATTTTTTTTTCTATTAGTAACAATAATAAATCAAAATCTCGGTCACCTTAAGTTATGAGTCCTGTCTGTGTCGCAGTTCGTCGTCTTCTCCAGTATTTCATATAATGTAACAATTATTGATGCTCATGATCAATTTATTAGTCTAAAATATAAGAAAATAAAGATAATATATCAAGTATCATTTAATACTAACTCAATTATCAAAATAAGTTGTGAAATTCAAGACCATGAAGATAAAATATTAAAATCTGAAACATGATAGTGAGATAAATCAATCAAAAAGCACTTAGACATAGAAAGGTTTATGGTTTACATGAAATTAGGGCAGACTAGAGAGATAGAGACTGATGAGCATGACAGCCTAATTTCAAGTGGAGTGTCGCCCACACTCGATATCTTCATCATCATTTATTCGGTATGGATTGTTAAAGAATACATAATAGTTAAAATAAGGGAGTATATTGATTTTCTTACTTAAATAAAATGATTTTTTTCAAGAAATAGTATTGGAAATATGCAAGAAAATCAGCTAAGGAGGAGGGGTTGATCTAAGGAGATGAGTAGAGATGAAGAATGAGGAAAAAAATGAAAAATTTAGGGTTTTTTTCCATTATTCCATCTTGGCCGATATTTTGACCGAGATGGACCGATATATCTATTAAATCGATATTTTCAAAATATCGACCGAGATGGACCGACATTTTGACGATATTTTGATCTGCGATACTGAGACCGATATATCATCAAAATATCAGACCGGTATAACGATATGATCCGATATGGACCGATATTTAATACCATGTTCACAACAAGAAAGTATATTTATAGCAGCCAACTTATACTGGCGGCTATATCCAACCCCGCTAAAAGTCTATTTCTATTAACCCCAACACCCGATATAAAGTTATCTCCCATTATGATCCTCTAAATGCCAGCACTCAATGTTTAGGATTTTCATTGCATGGGCAATTGACCCCAACATCTCTACGGTTAGGATTAACTTATAGTGGGACCCAATCACAAAAACCAACAATCCCAAGCTTTCTGTACATCTTCACAGCATGACGACCACAGAGTTGATTATATATTTCTGTGGGATTCTTGTTTCTAGTACATTCTTGTCTCTTCACTTGCCCCAAAAGATCCCAGTTGTCTCCTCTTTTCTAAACCCTATTGTACGAAAGCAAGTAAAAGAAGACCAAAACTATGGAAATTAAAAAAAGAGAGTAGAGAAAATGTCTTTGTATCTAAATCTAACAAGCTTTATTTTTCTACACTAGAACGGAATATTGTTTGACTAATGGAACTATGGAAGCATCTCTATGTATGCAAATTCTTCTTTAACTGCGTCACCAAACGTCGTAGAATTGTAAGCTTAAGAAGTCAATGCAAACGCCACAGCTTTTTCATGATAAAGACGAAATCTGTTCTCATAATCTGTTTATTGACAGCAACTTTTCTCCTTCTTTAGTCACACTCCAATATAATCACTTCGAAGAAAAAAAAAAAAAACCAAGTATGAAAACGAAGGCGTTTTTTAGTACTTTATACGATCATTCAACACACGCTTTCACAAGAAGAAAAAGAATCTGATCATAAAACATAAAAGGTAGGAGCGTCATTTTTTTTATATATGTTTTACTTGGTGGCTTTCATTTATTTCAAAACTTTGTCCAAAGCCGAAATGAATGTCCAACATAATCTCTTATTCACACATATGACATATTCCGATGAGCCCAATAAAATTTGATTTGGATTGAAATGAACTTTGATTTTGCTTTATCAGATACTTAGGCACTAACTCCCATCCAATTATAACATCTTCTCTTGGTCTTCTAATATTTTATTATTATTTATTTTCCATCTTTTCACTATACTTGAACTCATCGCAAATGTAACACTATGGTGTTCTTAACCAGCTGAGCAAAAGCCTAGGATAATATCTTATTTTTTGTTTTAATTTCTATCCAGTTATACCTTTGGCATGAACTTAATACAATACTAACACTGTTTATATAATCCCAATCTACCAAGCTAACACTCGTTTACTAAAGCTATTTCTTGATAGATCGTAAAGTCTTTTGGGTTTGTTTGGTCATTAAAATATATTAATACAAAAACCAGGTCAATCATTAGAAATTCTGTTGGAACAAAGAAGAATTGGTGAAAGACTTGGATAAAACACATCCAATTCATTTCATCAAGTGGGAGTAATTCTTTCAACGGTTCACACTTGAACGTGAGCCAAAGGGCCGTATACGTTGGTGAACTGTTTGGGTCTTTTATGGATAGTAAATGCAAGTCTCGTCGGTAGTATATCTGTTTATGAGGAAACTTCCTCTGTGATTGTAGCTGAGAAACAGAGACCGTGCACGCTCAATCCGTATCTGTTATGGCATTTTGAATCCCTGTCCTGGGAAAGAAGAGAACAAGGAAAAACAAAAAACGGAAAGTGAATGTCGTATGACATTGGTACGTGAGTTGTCTAGATGTCTAGCTAAGCCGGTGAGAAGGTGTGAGAAACGTTTTTCATATAATGTCCTTGCTTTCGGTGCTGAAGATTTACTTTAATTCTATGATGCATAGATACGGCATGGATATGTCAATGACATGTTATAGACATGGTAAGGATACAGATTTTACACATAAAAAATGAAGTATCGATACCATACAATACGATAAGTTGCTCATTTTAAAATTGTAAGTGCAAAAAATATAACTCACAAAATTAGAGGGAGCCTCATAAGACTTATCCAAACTACTGTGGAGAGCTAGCCGCTTCAGGGACCTAAAAGGGAAGAAAGAACAGTCAAAGGACCATAGCTGTAGGCAGCGCAGGGCACTCCGATGCCTAAGTTGGTGCATGGACTAAAGTTAAAGAAGAAGAGAAGTAGAGTAACGGCTGTGAGAGTGCATGCATGCGTACCTGGTGTGGACTAGTATATCCTTTATAAGAGAAGAGTTTCTAGATACTTGATAGTGGACCTAATGATTTAACTGCTAAGGTCTCATCAGCCCACAAAGTAATTAATGAAGATTCATCATAGCCCACATTGCATTAAATGATGGTCCGATCAGCCCATATTGCATTAAATGTCAATCACATTGGGCTTGATCTTGTCTTGACTTGTTGGCGGCAAGGGTCCCATCGGATCCTTTATTGGGTCCTGTTTTGATATGGCTGCAGCCGCTGGATGTTGCTCTGTCAAGGATTCGATAAGGATTATGGACGGATGAGATGATGTATCTGTCCCATCAGCGCGTTCTCGTATCCTGCCACGTGTCCTGAGGTGGGACATGGCTGTCAGTGCCCATCTTGGCAAGCAGTTTGTCATCCAGCTGCAGCCGAGATGCGTGACTGAGGACGAGGCACATGGCCGAGATCGTGGCTACTAGTGTTGGTCTCGGCTAGGGCATTAACATCCGAGCCGAAACGCACCTAGCCGAAATGGAGTATAAGAAAAACTGACATCATTGCTGGACTTAGCATAACTTTGGCGTATTAAGAATTGCCCCACACAGAAGTATTCGTGCATCATAGCTTTCATTGGTAAAGAATATGTGGCTTATCATGCTACTGGAGCCTCATCTGATTAATTAATGGCTAAACCCAAAGAGTTAGTCTTCAAATCATGTCTCAATCCGTGTAGAATTGTTGGGAACGAGATCGGAGATGTAAGTCATGGTTAACTTCAACAAGGGTAAGTCCACAAAATTACTCATGTGTAATTCATACAGAAGTTCCTCAGCATAAGATCTTGATGAAGCACAAGCTGACCTGATGAAATGTACAAAGACATTGAGCATGGGATCTGGGGGTCTAGCACAATCTTGATGAAGCACTTGAGACTTTTTTTTTTTTTCTTGATTTATCTCAGCTTTTCTTTCCTAGGTTTTTTCTTAATTACCCCTTGCAGACCTGATCATCCACCAGAGACGACCATATTTGCAACAGGTGTCTTCTTACTGGTTTCAAATTGCAACTGGTGCAACTCCACCAAACAGCCAATTTTGACTGATCACCATTCTGCGTCGACAGAATTTGTTAAATTCTCTTTCCTCTCTGCTTCTGGTTATGTAGTCTTTCCTTTGGGCGGCACGTTTGTGAATTTAAGTTCGGTCTTTGGTTCATGAAATTGCGGAGATTAACTGAGTTTCAGTTGGATTTATCCTGGAGGGAGAATTGTCAACAACACATTGCAGAATCTAAATGTCTTCTTTCCAACAGTGTACAGAAACCCATTAAATCCGTATACCTTCCTATGAATTTCTTAGTTAACAGGTTGGAATTTGTTGGTCCTTGCTTGTCTATACTAAGGACTTTGGTGATCCTGCTTGTTCTGTTTAGGACTTTTGACAATCTAAGGCTATCTTGCTGGGTTATAATATATACCACGTGTTTATAATTTTTGGACTTGGCACAGTGGGCCTAAGAATTCTGGAGTTCAAGTTTGACCCATTCAGTCATTTTTGGTGGGCCAAGCCAAAAATATAGTAAAAAATACAGATGGATATAACTTCCATGAAAGTTCTCTTCAAATGTGACAAAAATAAACCATGTGAAATAAAGACCAAGATAATCTCGAGGGGTGGGTCAGTTGGCATAGGACTATGGTTAGCACTCGGAGGTTGTGAGTTCGAAATTGTACTTCCACATTGGGGTCACAGGCAACTTTTAGTAATTAAGGATTATTCTGACCAAAAGGGCTAGAGACCCTGCGTTATAAAATAAATAAATAAATAAATAAAGACAAAGATTAAATTAAATTAGCCAAATATCCATATTTGGTATTGGATTCTATATCCCATATGAAAATATTTAGGCACCTTTTTTCCGTACCTAATATCTTTATTCATTATTATAGTCTTTAACCCAACCAATAGATATTAACTTAGCCTATACTATGTATGCAGCAGCATTCAAAAGATATCACCACGATCCCACATTTAAAAACCAATGCATTGACAAATGACAATCTAGTGAGAATAGAGATAAGGTGAAGTCCTGATTATTCAAATCAATGCATAACACAAGTCTTCCTTGAAGAAATATGCAACCCAATATCTATAACCCAATGATGGAAAGTTCATTGACTCCTGTCCGATTTGAAAACGTAAGATGATGGCAATAGCTGCATGTTGCTGCTACTTAAACTGCTAATTTAATCAGAAGGGATGAACAAGGACAATGAAATGGGTTGAAAAAGAGAGAGAGCTCGCCATAATACAGTAAAGCAACTGAAGAATATCATTAGAAGTTAGTTTCTAAATTAGGTATTAGTCTCAAGTGATTAGTTCAAATAGACGTTTTGTTTGAACAAGACTTGTAAATTACTCATGTATATGAAAATGGGGTCTTATCCTTTCGCTATCTTGGGTTTCTTTGTCCTTGCTTTTAATACAACTATATTGCAGTGATTCCTCACATCCCTTTCGTTTGGCCCATGATTCGGTCCAATAGCTGCAATATCTTTTGATTACCAAACATGAAACTATTCTTCGTTTCTCACTTGAACAGTAAAAGAGATGTGATAAAAAGTTGAAAAGGAAAGTGATTCCTCTCAGGCAAATGCCCACAATGGGAACATGTTGGTGTGAGTCTTGAAAAGGAGTGTAATATCATTGGCCGTGTGACCTTTGATGTCTACTATATGAATTTGCAATGGGATTGGTCTTAACTGTTTTCAGTGAGAGAATGAGACAAGGAAAAACACGTTTTCTACCCTTTTGAGTGTTTTCCAGAGTGGATGAAACAATATTTTTCTCCAGGAGACCACTTCTGTGAATGCCTGAGAAGCTTTTGATTTTATTTATATAGTAAATTTTGCTGTTCCGCGACTGCACTAGGCTGTTCTTAAATGGCTCTGATTCAAAATTGTGCAAAATGGTGGTAATAGCATAGTAGCATAGCAGGAAAAAACAACTCATTTTTCCTCTAGCTTTCAATTTTGCAGTTCTCCTAATTGCCTTTCTCCACGTTTTTCTTCTTCAAAATGCACCATGATCACCTTCTGCGTGAATTTATTACTAACTGGCATTAAAGCCTTTGCAATGGATGGGATAAAGTTTCATGCAAATTAAATAACAAATTAATATTAATATTAAACTTAAGTATTATATATTAACTAAAAAACATGAGTTGATTGAATGATCAATCATCTGGATAACAATGAGAATATAAATCTATACTATAAAATAATTAAGCAAAAATAAATCCATTTATAGAACTTAAAGAATATGTGAGTAAATATCTATAAATTACTCTGCAATTTGAACTCAAACTACTGATACATTCGGTTAAATGTTTGTATAAGTTAAGAGGTTTTTAGCAGATCTTCATTAAATGTTCAAGAAAATGACTATTGAATTACCAATATCTTTTTTTTTTATTAAAAATTAAATCAAATCTTTAAGTGGACCCCCGAAATAACATAATCACGTGGGATCACAAAATAGTGTAATGACATGGGCTCTCCTAAATGATAGTTAATGTCAAGGTATAACTCATGTGAGATGATAATCAAGCCACTTAATGGGTTAAATTACTCTCCTCAATAAAAGGAGAATTAAGAACCAGGCCTTATCTACAAGTGTGCCCCATAAATAACATAATTATGTGGGATCATGTAAATAATGTAATAATAGTGGGTTCTCCTAAATGATAGTTAATGTCTAGGTGTAACTCATGTAACTAAAAATCAAGTCCCTTAATGGGTTAATTGCTCTTCTTAATAAGACGAATTTAAGTGGGTCTTAATGGGTTGAAAGTTGCAAAACACAAGAGAGAAGAGACCACTGATGTGGAATAGATAGGCTGAGGCGGCTTAAGGAGACGAGAGATTTACCGCTTTTTTTTTTTTTCCAACAACATACAGGTTTAATTTATAGAAATAGTGAGGTGAACAATGGTTCAGGTTGGGTTGAGTTCTTTTTTTTTTTTTTGTATAATGCAGGGTTCCCAGCCATTTTGGCTAGAATAATTTCTACATGCCCAAAAGAGAAAGCTGGATAAAATTCCTCTGTGGCCTCAGTGTGGTAGTGCAATTTCTAATTCACAACCTCCGAGTGCAAATCGTGGTCCTGAGTCAACTGAGTTACCCCTCGGTGATAGGTTGGGTTGAGTTTGAAAAGGTGAGCATCAGGTGTGTCATTTAAGAGTTAACCCTCTGTTTGGGAAGGGGGTAAAATGAGGGAAAGGAAAAAAAAAAAAGAGGGGAAAATGGAGGAAAAGTGGAAATTTGAGGGTGTTTGGGAAGTGGGGGAGGGAAAGTGGGGGTAAAATTCGTGTGGATCCCACCTTAAAACTTTCCCTTCAAAAATGAGGGAGAGTATGAGGGAAAGAGGGGTATCTTTGTCATTTTACTAAACTGCCCTTTTCACAAAGTAAGGATAAATTGGTAATTTTCTTTACCACACAAACAAACAAAACCCTACTTTTTCACTTTTATTTCCCCTACTTTTTTACTATCCAAACAAGAGGAGGTAAAATTAATTCCCCCCCCCCCCCCCCCCCCCTCCCCTCCCCTTTCATTTTCCTTCCTCTTCAAATTTCCCCTCCCCCCTTCCCAAACATAGGGTAAACCTAACTCGACCCTATTATTAATCTAGTTGAAAATATTAACTAGAGAAAATTCAAGAGTCAAAGGGGTCCATAGATCCCTTTCTTACGAAGTCAGATTTAGTTTACATTGTTGAGTCATAGCGCAATTAGTTGGCCTAAGTTAGTTTTAAGTTGAATATAACAAGAATGGGCTCAACTTAAACACATGCCACTTATTTATTAGATTACAAATGTACATATAAGTACTACCCAAAAATAAAATGATCAGCTCAAATCTTGAATTACCAGGTGGGTTAGAAATTACCACCTCACGCTATAAGTAGAAATTGGGCAACTTATAACAAAGAATTCATAATATTAGAACGCATTTTCAATGACGTTATAGAACCATTGACTTATTTTACAGAACCCACAAAACTAAGGCATGAAATCATAGGAGATGACGAGGTTGACTGTGATCTCAAATCAATGAATAAATCTTCGGTGTTATCATGATGATGGATTGAATATCAAACATTCAAACATCATACATAATTTGAATTCGACCCACGCTTTAACCAAGTTTAAATGTGAACCTCAACCCCAAAATTAGCAAGCTGGGGGATTGAATTTGTTCATTAATCACCACCGCGGATGCTGAGATCGTCAATTTAGGCACAAGATTATAGATAAAAAAAAAAGAAGCAAGTGATGACTTGTTGTAGTTGGAAGCAATCATAATTGTGGGAAGAAACATAAGCAGAATAGACAAATGTGGTCCAATAAATCAGGAATCCCTGAGGGCCCCAAGAGATGTACAAAAAACTTTACTTTTGAAACTCATTTCTTGTTAGGATCATATACTCTTGTTCTTTTCCTTTTGTCCCTCCCTCTTAAAAGAAGTTTTGTATATTGTTGAGAGAATCACATTACTGTCTGAAAAAGAAGTTAGTGTGGTCTAGCCCATTAGCATCTATAAAGGATAAATAAACACAAGAGGAACCAACATCCCATTAGTGTGATCTTATCAAAAGAAAAGATGAATATGCCAAGCTTGTCATCAGCTAGCCATAGTAAAATCTCATTAAGAAGAGTAGTTTAGTTGCTAAGGTAGGGTGGGGTCTTAATCAAATGGGGCTGTTTTCCTCCAGCTCAATATATGTCTATTTACTTATTCTTACTCAGCTTTTCAAAGAAGTCCAAGTAAATAGTCTGTTTAGGGTAGAGAGAGAGAGAGAGAGAGAGAGAGATCATCTAGAACCCCAATCTCTAAACGCGTCAGGAGACCGAGTTAGATGGACTTGTCATCAGCTTTGTCTCCTGTGCTTGACAGGCAAAAGCATGCTATTTTATTTGGAAACGCCTGTAGAAAGAGAATAAGGGGCTGGTGGGAATGGATTCGGATCCCAAAGATGACTACAATGAGTCCTACCAAACTTTTTGTATACATATTTTCAAAACTTGATAAGACTGGAATTGACTTGGCTGAGTTGACTCGGTGTGATTTTTTGTTTGAGTTGAGCCAGAGCTGAGTTCACTCGGCGCCATTTAAAAAAATAGGGGTGCTAATGGGCTAGGCTAGCCCAAGACTGACCTATGGCAGTACTGAGGTCTAATCTTCCGTTCCATGGTTAATTGGACAGGCTTCAATCTTGTGTTTACTTAGGGACTCAGCCCAGCCAGACGCATTTAACACATACTTTACAAATGAGCTGTGCTTGGGCCAATTTCCCTGCCCATGTGCTGGATCTAACCCAAAAACACTCCTAAATAAAACTCAAGAATGACAGGATCAATTGATTGAATATTGGAGCCAATTTCTACTTAAATTGAAAACTCGACTCAACTCTACTTAGAAGGGGTCAATAACAGGTAAAATATAAAGCTCATTTTTTTTATTTGGGATTCGTAAAAAAAAAATTAAGCTTAAAATCGTAAACTACGAGTCGATGAATAAAAATTAGAAATCATGATCAACAGAATACTTCGTATATGATATCAATTTCTTTTCAAAAAATATATCTTAGTGTAGTCCCAACATCATTATCTTAACTAAGATCTTAAAATCTCAAGATCCGGCAATAGCTCTCGTTTATCAACTCATGTACTATGTGCATTGTAGACATCATATCCCTGCTCATGTTGCCAAATTGGTGTGGGCTTATAGTTATGATTGTTTGGAGGGAAAGACTAGGTGAAATTGTGGTTTGAGGTTGATGGACATGGCATGTTGTGCCCTCTCCCATCTGACTGGATCCGTCGTTTGATGGACATGGACATGGACATGGACATTGAGATGCACATGCTAGAGGACAGGGGCAGAACCACATTGAGCCCCGGGGGGGGGCGGGGGCGGTGCAGGCCTTTGGAAAACCCTTTTAAAACACCAAAATGCCCCCCCCCCCTAGGTTTTTGCATCTTTCTCTTTCTAAGTTAAAACTCATCATGCCCTGGCCCCCACCCCACCCCTTTTAACTTTTGAAAACGTGACTCCAGTCTCAAGCCCTAACCCTCTTCAGCTCTTCCTTCTTTGTTTTATTCTTCTCCTCTTTTTCTCCATTAATCTCTCATCTTCCGTGGTTAAAATTTTGCACGCCATCTTCTCTATGTCCAACATTTTCAAGGAATCAAGAATCAAGATCCTCTCGCTTTGAAGAAGAACGATTCTCAGTTGTGCCCTCGCTATTGGGTAGTTATAATAATTGGTGAAATAAAATTTTATTCAAGCTTCAGCCCCCCCCCCATATGAAATCCTGGCTCCGCCCCTGCTCTAGGACTAATGAAAGGCAGTGAGGAGAGACTTTGACCGTGAGGAATGATGTAGATTGTAGAAGCTGATGCATGATTCCCATGTGTTTTACAAGAGGAGGCAACGAATTGAGATGGGTTGTACTAGGAAGGTTTGATGAGCAAGCTTTTGTTTTTCAAATTTTAAGAGTTGATGTTAGGGCGCGGGTATATTTTGCCGGGGATGAATTAAGGCAAACACGCATGATCAATCACAACTACAAGCAATCACTTGTCATAAGAAATTGATGTGAGTCGGCAATTGCCTACGTCTACATGACTATAAGCGTTGCGCTTGATTTCACTATCTATGAAATTTGACAGCTCGTTATAAGGACTCCATGCCCTCTAATCTCTCCCCCACAAATTTCAATTTTGCTATCACATCTGCCCCCACGAACTTCAAACAATGTGAGAGAGAGCTCTCACCTCTCTCACTCCAAAACCTTGTCGCATCTACCTTTACTTTGAAAATAAGCAAAGTCTGACTACTGATAGAGAGTATTATAGTGATCATCCAAAGTCAAGGACAGAAATAAGGAGGGAAAGGGGTGTCCATGGGCCTCCCACAATTTTTTAAAAACACCCCCACCAAGGCAAGTTTTCTGCTTCCGCCCCTATCCAAAGGCATCAAAATCGGGTAATTGACCATTTCATCTCCTATCTAGATGATAAGGTTATGTGGACCTTCGTGGCCCTATTAAAGAATCATAGTGGAAGTTGCCCACCTAATGATAAAATTAATCACACTAGGCCGCACCAGCCAAAAGAATATGTATTCCAACGTCAAAGAAAACCTAGTCATAAATTTGTTTTTAAAGTCAAAAGAACTAATTTGACAAATTAGATTAATCAAGATCCTTTCGATTTAAAGAAAGAAAAAACAATCATATCCACAATTAGCATTTTGTAACCCACTCTATTTTACAATACCACTCCACTAAGGTTCGTTGGGTCAAAGCTCAACCGGGTGACAGCTTCCTTATGGGACCAGAGGGATTAGTCCAACTCAAAGAATTGAGAATCCTCCAATAGCAAAAAAAAAAAAAAAAAATGCTCAACTAGGTGAACATTTGAGTTCGGCAATGTTTTTGGATTGGATCTCCTTTAACGAAAGTCTTTGTTATCATTTCAAAAAGAAATGTCCATTCAACTTAATCTTTGTCCACCATATAAGCTTATTTTATTCGGTGTATGATTCATTGAGTATTATGTTTGTATAAAAGTAGACTTGAAATTTAGTGAAAAAGAATTCATGTGAACCCACAATGTCAAATCATTTATAGGGTCATTTGTTTGCGGTCGTTTACATGTGTAAGTATATAGCTTATATGCATTAGATTTATTTGAGATAGTTTATGCGCATAAATTAGGTGTGAAAATAGTGTATAACTACGGTCATTTTCATATGAGAATTCACACACCTTGAGAGATAGTAAAACAGTTACACGTCTCTTAACAGGGTAGGGTACGATTTGGGATGCCCAGGTACAGTTAATGGTTCAAACCCTATCAATGAATTTTGTTTCCTTTTCTGGGCCCTAAAATCATGATTCCAGCCGTCCATATTATCCATTGGGCTAAGAATCTTAAAAAGTTTAATTTCATATCTTAAATCTTCATGGATTTTGAGAAATTTGTAAAAAACATTAAAAAAATCACAACCCAATAATCTAATTTTTGGTACATCTATGGGACCCTAAATATTCATGATCTGAACTATTCAATATTCTCATATATTGGTATCAAGACGTTAATAATTCTTCATGGATTTTGAGATATTGTGGTGAAGACTAAAAATTCAAACACTTCTAAAACTTAGATGGTAATGGAGTCCGGATCTAATAAGGAAAAACCTCACGGTGACATGCGGACCCTGAGTGTTCCACTCAAGGTCACCGTACATAAGGCCACTAAGAGGATCCCGATTTGCAGTGTTGAAGTATGAAAAGTTGGAGCATGCATTGTTGATCAATGTATGAAGGTCCTGTATAATTCGTGGTCTGGACATGGATCAGGCTTGGTTAGGCTAAATATTTTGGAAGCTTAACCGGATTGGTTATCGAGCCTAATAATCAACCTAGGTGGAGATTACAGACCATAAAGCTAAGCCCGGGCCCATCACAATACTTAGACTGTATGTTCCCTTGTGTTAAAAACTGTAAGCCCGGGCCCACCCCTTTTAGTTATTTGCCAGTGGGCTAAGTACACAGCCCATTGTCACTTAATGGGGGCTGAGCCTACGCTGGCCTGGTCCATTACCATTACCACTTAAGTTTCAGTAGTGCTGGCCCAGGAACTCAATCTTGCAGAATGACAGGCCAGGCCCGGCCCATCCATGACTAGATACTCATACCATGCTTTTAAATATCAGTATTGAACTCTAGGATTTTTTGCATAATCGATAAAATGTGAGGGCCACACTCTTATCTCTCATATAAAGTGAGAGATATCTCTCAAAGGAGCATATCTGGATAATATATGTATATTATGTATATATAAATATATATATATTTATATATAAGAAAAATAGATTTGAGAAAAAGACAAAATGCTTAATTTTTTTTTAGAGATTACCTACCCATTTTGTGTCGTAACAATCCATTACTCGAGATGCTTTCTATTACCAATTAAAAAAAAATTCTACTCCAGATGTTTTCCATCACAGATAATTTTTAGGTGATTTCAAAGAATAAATACATGGAGTGAAACTTCAATGGGCATATACAAAGACTTAAAACTATTTTGAGAATTGAAACCCACGAGATATCACATAGAGATTCTTTCCATTATCTTTGCCTTGTAATTAGTGAGGATGGGGAGATTGATGAAAAGGTTGAGCATGGAATAAAAGCAACTAGATTTAATTTGTTGATGATGATGATATAGAATAAATCTTTTACCTTCTTTATTATGATCGGCAATAAATCTTGATTCATAGATTGGATGTTTTCAATAGCAGATACTCTCTTAACTATACACTATTGTTTTTTTTTTTCTTTTAATCTTTTGAGTTTGTAAATTAGAATCTTAGATTTTTCAAATCTGTCTAGTTTTTCCTTTTTGTGAAAAAACTTATCAACTCTGTCAATTAGGGCTGTCAAAATGTCACACCACCCGTTAACACGACATGAACTCACACAATAGTAACGGGTTCAAGTGGCTCTTAATAGGTTCGGGTCGTTAACAGGTCAAACGGATTAAGTTAACGGGTAACCCACTTAACCAGTTAAAATTTTTTCAGTCCCTAAGTGTAGCTAGAATTAATTTATATTCATAAAGAAGAAATTGAAATTTATTATTTTTTAGTGGGGTTTTAAATGAAATCCACTCGAGATCCTCACTCACAGTTTCGTGTGGCATATATATTTTTCCCTTTATATATTTTTATATTGATTTTCTTTTAATTTTCGAAATGACTTAATTAATTAACGGGTTAACAGGTTGGGTCGTGTCACCCATTAGATTAATGGGTGTTCGAGTTGGATTTTTTGACCCATTAAGTTAACAAGTCGTATACAGATTGAGGTAATTTTAATCCGAATTCATTAACCCGTAATCCGAATTTGCCAACACCACACAATTGCTCGCCCTAATGTCAATCATAAAATCAGCAGTATTTAGTATGGTGAATTGATGAAGAAGGATCTCTCGGATGTACTAACCTCAGACAATGTGGTGCAAACATTTGTCACTCCTTGCAGGGCCTACTTGATGCATGACGAAGGAGGATAGATATGTAAACATCACAAGTTATAGATCATCATGAGTGACCTCAATGTCAACCCAATCATATAATTATAACTCTTGATTTTAGCTCCCAAATTTATTATGATGAAATCCAACGATCACCATGCCCATATTAGTTTCAGACTAGGACAATTGCCAGTTAGGAGAAATCCTACATATACCATAATTGGGCCATGCCCAAAGCCACTCATTGGGCCATCAGATTACGGTGCAGCAGATTAATTATATTAAGGCTTCAGAAAGTTACAAGCTTGTGAGAATATAGGCCATAGATGTGTTTGGGCCTCTCTGAAACCTTGTTGTCTAAGATGAGTTGGGCCTCAGGCGTACAGATCCAGTCATAGATTTGCAGGCTGGGTTATAGAAACTTTTTGATGGGCATAACTGTCCAAGTGCTCACCAGGGTTACTCATGGGCTGGTTCAGACTGGGCCCAGCTCACTTTGCACTGGGTTCGGAGATTGGATTTTTGTACCCAGGCTAGGCCTGGACTAAAATTGAGACCCGCTAAATATTTGAGCGAAGCCTATATTAAGTGATAGAAAGCCTGAAGCCTATATTAATTGCCCAAATAAGCCCGAGCTCTGTTGCAGTTCAACCTGATGTTTTAATTTATTTTGATACTATTCAAAATGATTTTTCTGTGCCTATCTAATAATATAGGTTGAAAATAATCAGTGGGAGGAAGGGTTGAAAACCCATTACTGTAGGGTTATTATCAAATCAAGACACTTTAATTTAACAGGGGCGCTCTGCAAACCATGTGATTATCTTGACAAGTTCAATTCATTGTCTTCATGGTACAAATTTAAACAACTTATACAGTTTTCTCCAGCTCTATTTTCTCCATGTCCAAATAGATCCTAACATTAATGGGGTGCTATGCTAAAACTACTTTAATGGACCTCTGCTTTGCTAGGAGAAAAACGCAGAAACTCGTCACGCAATAACAGAAGATATGTAGGATCTTACACCCCATTAAGCTACCATTTATCCCAAAACTAATTGGTGATGAGAAATGGCTTAAGAATGATTTTATGGTGAAGACGAGGGTTCGACCACAATTACCTCAAAAAGAAGATAAAATGTGGCAAACAGAGTTCACTAAACATTGTATATTACAATGAAATAAGGCAGCAGGGATTTGGGATCCAAAACCACTAGATCCTTTTGCCCTCCCATTATGGAATCAAACCCTCCTTCTTCTCCCTTCACCAGCCCTTTTCTCTCCTGGTACGCTACCCGTCCTGCAATCACTCTACAAACAAACATTGCTCTCCTCACCACCAACCCTCTTGGCAAAGAAGAAGACCAGCCATCTTCTTTAACCATCATTTCATGCGCTCTCCAACTGCTCTCACAAAGCGCAACCTTATCAACTCCTGAAGGAAACTCATATCTGATTATGTTGCAAACACTACAATGCTGCTTCTGCTCACAAATGCTTGAATTCTGTCTGTACCCCAACTCACAGGCTGTAGCTGTGGAATGGAATCGAAGGAGCTCGTTCCCGTCAGCAACCCATCTCTCCTCTCTCTTGCTGAAGCTGATTTTTGCAGCCCTAGACTTCACCATTTCTCTGTAATCCTCAAATGCTTTGAGAATTTCTGCAGAATGATGGATCCTTACTACTTTTTCTATGGTGGGGTTCTTCGTCTTGTTGGTCCAGCCCATTTGGAATATGGTTTGAATGACATGTAGTGCGGGTTCTCCATTGCGGAGCTCGGAAACTAAGTGGTGGTTGTTGTTGGGATGAGGAGTTGGGACTGGGTTGGTTGATTTGAATGAAGGAGAGTTATTTGGAGGGGATTTGTATGGAGGTATAATGTGGTGGCGTTTGTCATGTGACTTGACTTTCTTCTTGTGCTTGGAGGATAACATCTTCATGAAAGAGGAGGTGTGTTCTTCTGCATGAGAAGCAGCAGATGTAGGTGGTGGAGGTGGAGGTGGAGGTGGAGGAGAAGGGGCCTTTTCTCTCCTGGAGGAGGGTGGGTGGGGCCTTAGCCTCCTCAAGCAATGGAAGGTTGTGTTGGGATGGAAGAAGAGGATGCAGTAGAACAAACCAGTGAACAATGATTGCCAGGCCATTGGGTAAGGAGAGAGTGCAGTTGCTGGAATGAAGAGAGACCAGTCTGAATCACCACAAAAAAACAAAGCAACAAAAAAACGATATCATTAGTGCAAGTAACCATGGAAAGTCTGCAGTCGCATAATTTTAATTACAAGACGGGAAATAAATACCTAGTCATTATCCTCGTAATTCAATACATAGGAAAATGAAAGTCCTAACTAATCTTTACCTAAGCTCCGTTTGGTACCAGCATTTTTAGTAGCATTAATGCTGATTTCAGCTTTAATGCTACTAATAAGCCAAATGGTACCAAAGAAAATCAGCATTTGCATTATAAAAAATCAGCATTCTTGTAGCATTTTTTCCCAAAATGTTAATGCTGATTTTAGGAGCATTTTGCTAGCATTTTAAATTTTTTACCCCCCGTCTGACCAACTTAACCCAGTATTATTTTGAAAACCCCATAATGCCCCCGTCTAATTCTAGATTAATAATTGTCTTATGTCCTTTTATGTAATTTGACACAATTATTTCAACAATATAAATGCTACCAGCTATTGTCCAACCAAACAGCATTAGCATTTTAAATCAGCATTTCAATCAGCATTAGTATTAGCGTTTGAAAATCAGCATTAATGCTAATTTCCAAAATGCAACTACCAAACGGACCCCTAATATTTTTCACCCCTCACATTGTTTCTTTATTTTCAGCTACACAGTCAGGCAATTAAAATGAAACAGCTCAAATAAACCTATATTCTCCATTATCCTTCCACTAGAGATTATATTCATATGCGGATTCTAATTCTGTTTCAATTTTAAAGGAGGAAATTAAGGAGGGAAATTAGAAATGAGAAACTGAAAACAAGATTACCAACAAAACACAAGCGCATGAATCCACCTAAGACGGCATTTATGTGTATCAATCTACACATGAGTTCAAACACCAAACCATGGCCCCTGCAAAAACTTAATGATCCCATACCTCTGATTATAGGTTCAAAATCAACTTTTACGAGATTACAAAAAAAAAAAAAAAAAAAGAAGCCATCCAATGGTTTAAGTTGCAACAGCCATTCTGAGACTTTTCGTTTCTCTCTTGGTTGTGGGGTAACATTTCAAAGTGAGTACAAGCAACGTTTGGGAAACATTTGTTTGCATAGAATTGAATTGATAACGGTAAAATTAATGAGTTTCAACAACGAATCATTAAAGAGATGAAGGGTAAAGGATACAAAGAGGAGATGCACATAAGTCTTGACTTTCCTAGGATTTGAATTTCTAGGGTGATAGTGGGTATTCATTTTACATCTCCCTTTAGTTTATTTTCCATTAAGTGTAGATTAATGGATAGAAATTTGTGAATATAAAGTTTTGTTTCTTTGGTTTTCGCTACTTCTATAAATACACTTCTTTAAAGTCTTATATCATTTTCTCTATATATTTGGATTTACTAGAAAAAGGAATCAAGTCCGAACACTGCAACCCTAAAGGTTTTTACACACCAAATTAGAGAAAGAGAATTCCAGTAGTAAAACATTCATAGCAAATGATTCTAACCAACTGGCAAAAAGAAGCAAAGGAACCAAACTAGTATGCCCTTGAACTAAAAGCTGAAAACCAAACTGTGATAAAAAAGAAAAAAAAAATTTAACAAGATCAGAGAACCAAACTAAAATCTGAAAAGCATTTAGGTTATGCCCTTGAACTAGTATGGTTGAACAACATAAGAAATAGTTTTAGTTTATCATTTATGCATTTTAGCCATGATAAAATTCAGGAACATGACAAATTCTAAAAGAAGTTGCATTGACTGATCAGTAGAGAGAAGCTAAGAAAGCAAGGGGAGTTCACCCAAATCACTCACATCAAAAGGAAATAAACTTCTAAAAGAAATTCATATCAAAGGCCCTTATGTTTGAATAATAATTAAAATTAGTATTCAAATTAAGTACTATAATTATTAAAAATATGTAAATTGATTCACTGAAAAACCCATTTGTGGAATCATTCAACTCCCCTGACTATCTTCTCAGATACTCCCTCCATGCAAAGGTTTTTCACTTGTGTAAATATTTATTCTCCTATGGTAATGGATTTTCATCCTTGACACTATACAGAGTGCCAACTCCTACACTACAAGACATCATCAAAGAGAAATTATTACATGATTGGAAGAAAGATATGATTGTATGGAACGAACAACAGTCATTGAGAATAACAAGACAAACCTTGATACAGAATCGAAGGCCGTGTACAGGCAGAGGAGATGAGAGAGTGAGAGAAAGTGAGAGAGTCAATTCTCTTGGTGATAAAGAGTTAGATGGAATAAGAAATAGAAGATTGAATTAAAACGAAGAGGGAAAGAGGGCGTGCGTTCCCTTCCAGTTCGGGATCCTGAGTGGGAAGTAATATATTATCAAATTTTGCTTCTATATATAGGATTGGTTCCATTATAAGATACGAGTAATGCTACTTGGACAAACTTTTTGGCCAGAATTTTGGCCAACCCATATGGTTTCCATTGAATATCACTATGATATTCAATGGAAACCATATGGGTTGGCCAAAATTCTGGCCAAAAAGTTTGTCCAAGTAGACTTTTTGTATAAGATACAATACATGATTGTTAATAATATATAAGATTGAGCGAGAGCATGATTTATCAATTACGTGTTCAATGATATGGTGGGATATTGAAGTATCACTTTGAGAATATGCTAGTGGGCCGGAGGAGATGGCACTCAATTTTAATGGTTCGGATCATCAGTAGGTGGGTCCCATGATGAGTTCCACACATCCCATTCATTGTAGCGTGTGGGATACTAGTAAGGGATCCCTTAATCCCAACTCTTTCATTCATCTACAACTAAGGCTGTCAAAGGGGTAGGATGGCCAGGCCTAGGGTGGGCCAAAGCCCTCTAAGGGCCTACACTACTTAAACTCTGAAAATAGGAGAACCAATTTTTTAATTTTTCTCCGTACTACCATTGGGCATCAATTGTCAATGTCAAACGAACAAAATATGACAACCCAAGTGTCACAAAGATCTATCCTTTTACGCTGATGGAGTCAAATTTTCCTGTGTTTATTGCGGAAAATCTTATCAAGATACTGTTCCAACCACACTTTTATCATCAAAGATACAGGAGAAAGGTCCATCTCCCCTTTCCATTGAAAATGAATAGATGCAATCTAAAATACTTCCATCCCTCATCAATTCATGGAGTATATGTCCCATTCTCATTTTAAGACTCATCTCTCGATATCGGTTCCTTACCCAAGTGGTAAGGAGTGGCAATTTTCACCTCACTGTTTAGGATTCGAATCATGGTGCCACGTCTTTCCGTGTATGCAGGCTCTTTTTCCATTTGAATGGGTTGTCTTCCCGTATGTGTGTGGGCACTCACTTGGGTCTCGGCCTCCTTTGTTGGGTTTAAAAACTCACCCCTTAACTAGTTTTAATAATCCAATGCCTTGAATGTAAGCATAGAATTGCAGAACCACTTTTTTTTTTCTTTTTTATAGCTATATGGGGCTAGGACTCCGCCCTCGGATGATGGAAGGTGGCATGCTCAGATTTAAACCCTAGACAGCCAGGTGAAAACTGACACCTCTTAACACTTGAGGTAAGAGTTCATTCTCTGCATAGCCACCTAAGTATCCAGTATTTTACTGCAGTGGTTGATCAATTAGATGAAGTAGACCCTCTAATAACAACTAATAATCATAATAAAATCAAAAATGACTTGTTCAATGAAATAAAACAGAATGCCATTGAGTCTTTTTTTATCAAAAAGAAAAGGCCTTCAAATAAGTTCAATTATGTATTGGGCCTGTTTGGATACACAAGAAAGTACAAGAAAATAATATTTTTTAAAATATAATCTTTCATTTTTTAAAGAAGAAAATCTTGTGCGTCTGGTAACTCAAGAAAAATTTGAAGAAAATATTATTTTCTTTCAAAAAGCTCAATATTCTTTCCTACAGCTCCCCCCGTAGAAAACTTTCTACAAGATAAAAATCTTTCAAAATGACGATTACAAAGTGGTAGAGTAAAATAAAGACCTTGGTTCAACAAATCCATCATAATGTGTATGTTTACATGTATGGAAAAGTAAAGTAAAAGTAAATCTCACAGGACGATAAAGGTGGGGTAAAGTAAAGGTGGGATAAAGTACATGGTGAAGTAAAGTGAGAATGAATGGTAAAGTAGTTTCTTTTTTTTTTACTTTACTTAAACATTTTATCGTAGTTTTATATGGTAAATAAAAAGTGACTTGTTTACAAGTGTGGTAAAGTAAAATAAAAATCGATGTCATATCATGGTAAAAGATGAGGTAAAGTAAGGTAAGATGAAGTATGTGGTAAAGCAAAGAGAGAGAGAGAGAGAGAGTTATAAAGTAGTTGTTTTTTCATTTACTTTACTTTACTATACTTTACCATGGTTTTATGTGATAAAAGAAAAGTAACTTATTGTAAAAACATGAAAGTTAAACTTTACTTTACCACATTACTTTTTTTATCCTGACGTGGTAAATTACATATAAATTAAAATATTTAATAAAAAATTTTCTTATCATGTAATTTACTTTAATCATAGTACCTTTCAAACATCTCAATTTAAAATCTGTAGTATTCTTCAAAAATTGTCAAACAGTAAAAAAATTATACTATTATAATATTACATAATTGTATTCTATACTATTTTATTCTTATAATATTTAAATATGTAAATATTTTATTCTGTAGACATCCAAACGGGCCCTAAACACCTACACTTCTTCTCAATTAAAACTATTTTTTTAATTTAGAAATAACATATGCAGTGACAAATACATAAATATAGAAGCACAACAGAGTCTAACAAATATATTTATACACATAAAATAAATATTATAAATCTATAAAAAGAAAGGTAAGAGGGCCAGCCCTGGTATTGTCCGAGCCTAGCCCTCTTATTCGCAGGCATGCAAAACTTTTGTCTAAGACCATCCAATATCAGGTTTACTGAGAAAAGCAGAAGCCCTCTTTCTTGCTGCCTTTTTTGCAAACCAGGCCAGGTCCCCTTGCAAGAGGGGCCGGATTGACATGCCTTATTTCAATCTACAACTGCTGCCATGGATTTTGGCTGCTGGTGTGGATGAATTAGATGGTGTCTCCTGACCCTGTTTGGTCCAAACAGGGATCCGGATCCGGCTTCATGACGGCCCTTACAATAGCTTTAAAAACCCCGCCTGAAAAGAATTGTTTTATTTAAGGTCCAAGTTCTACTCTATTGATCTAAATTGAATGCATACTATTTTATTCTGAAGTAGTGGTATATATGGATTAAGCCAACAGAAAATCAAGTTGACCTTGACCGACACTATATTGGATTTGATTTGTGCTCTTAGGCCCGTTGGTTGAACCATAGCCCCACTACATATGGTTTGCAAATTAGGGGCCTCTGCCTTAATTGTTGGGCCAGGTTGGGTGTGGTAGCGCACTTGGGCCAAATAACTAAATGGGCCATGTATGGCTCACAATCTTTGGCCTAGTTAGACCCAGACCATAAAAAACCTATCATGACTGTGAACGTGAAGGCCCCAAAAATCTCAATGCTTTACGTGTCAATAAGGTCGCCATCTTAAATCCAACTCCACCTTCACGAAAAAGAAGTACTTGAAGTCCAGCAACAACCTCTCAGCCTCCGACATGGAGCCCAAAATCTCCGATTTCGATCTTGAAAGACTCCACTTAGGCATCATCTCAGTGGGTTATATAATTATTTACTTACTTATTTTTGCAAACCTTATGGTCACATTGGTGCGATATGAAGATTCACTAATGTAGTGGAAAAGACTTTTCCTTTTGAACAAGACTTTTCTACAATTTCATGCAATGCTTTACAAGAGAAGAACTTAACTGAAATTACTCAGTTCCGTTAAAAAATGGAATACTAGGTTCACAAAACAAGAAGAAAAAAAAAAGCGTGATGTGGACTGTGAAATCCCAATGTAAACAAACAACACTACTTAAAAAAAAAAAAAAAAAAAAAAAAAAAAAAAAAAAAAAAAAAGGGTCTCAGAGGTCTAAGCCATGCTAGATTTTTTGGAATTATAGTCAATCCAGACCCAACAACTAAGCTATACTTCGAACATCCTAATGAAAGGATTAGTAAACATATTCAATCAATACAGGTTTTTTAATTACCCGATACTTAAACAGGACAAGCCCTGCCCCATCTATGATTAAGGGCTAACCTGGCCCAACATGTTAATTTATCAATGGGCCTAGCATGCACTTTCAAGAGGGAGAGGGAGGGAGAGGAGAGGGATAGGGACAGAGGGATAGGGATGGGGAGAGAGGAAGAGAGAGGAAGAGAGGGAGAGGGAGAGGGAGAGGGAGAGAAGGAGATGGAGGGATAGGGACAGGGATGGGGAGAGAGGGCGAAGGGAGGTGGCAGGGAGAGAGGGTGACGGGTAGGGCAGCTACCGGGTAGTAAAATATTAGAGAGATGACTTGATTGAAAGAATTGTAGAATACTGCTATAATTTTTAAAAATGAACCAAAAGTTTTGTAATTTTTTTGAGATTTTCTCTTGTATAAATAAATATAATATTATTGATTGAGAGAGATGTTTGGAATTATCCCAAGTCAGAGGATATTTTATTTCAAAAGGAAATTCTCATGAAGGTGACCACCGACCCAGCGACAAAGTGACTCAATATCTTATTTTTTGTCCAAGCAAAGTGATTGGAAGCTTCTTCTCCAAAAAAAATCGAAAATGGAGACGGTCACCCTTTTTTTCTTGTAAGTCGGTTCCATTTCTTGTGAATTGCCCTTAAAAAATTCTCTATGTTGCGAGATTTATCAATATTTTATGATATCTAAATTGACCAATTGGAAGGGTTCATGTAGTGCAGCTGGTGGGGACTACAAAGATGTGTGCTTGTCATTGAGAGGGAAGGGGATCCAAAGGTTTTTTTCACGAGTAGAGATCTATCCAAAAATTGCCCCATAAAAAAATATCCTAGATTACGATGGATCTGGATATAGAGAATTCGATATGCAGTCGAAGATCTATATATATTCCGGCAATTGGGAAGCTCCGCGGATCTTTTTGCATCTGTTTAAGCTATGGGAATGGAGGGTATCCAACTCTATGGCTCATTTATCTCATATATATATATATACAAGTCTCAAATAGTCACACTTAGCTTCTTCGCCCATAAAACACACATCCCTGATCCTATTGATAGTCTTATTATGGGGATATATCAAGTATTGCCATAAGTGCGATTGTGTTGTCTCCTAGCCTACGCCCCGCTTGATCTGACGTGGGACCCGTGGCATGTAGGCCACACAATTTCTTACATATTACAAGGTAAAGTTCAATGTAAATGGGACTCGACTTTCCTAGATTTTGAATTTCTAGGGTGATGGCTACTTTTTCATTTCTCATCTTCTCTTGATTTAATTAAAGAAAAATTATTTGATGGTCATTTCTAAATATTCACATTTTATTCTTCATTTTAAATCATTTATAAAAATAAACAAAAAAAAATTATCTTAGAATTCCTAGGAATTCCATTACATGAAACAAACGGGGCCAATGGGGGCAAACTCAAACTCCAAGCTACCGAACAGTGGGACTTTTGTGAATGGAGGTGGTCACTTGTCTCCAAAAGTGTTGTACAATTACAGCCCAAAGTTTCAATAAAGATTTGCGCCTTAACAGACCAGAAAAAATGCTGACCGACCTGTCCAATATGGTTTTGATCACCCAATTGGTGTAGCATTTGCGCTGTTGGGCCCAAGTAATGCAAGGCAAATTGGATAAGAATTCAGATATTCCTTTCATCTTATTCCATTCATATCTTGTCCTTTTACCATCAAAATATTAAATCTCTCCTGATAGAAAGTGACTACCAAAACCCTTCATCTTATAAATCAAATCTTTTGAATTTGATGGTGTTTATGTAATATCCACCCTTGACTTTTCACTGTTAGCACCTTTCCTAACTCCAATTTCCTAAGGTCACGTATGGCAACCAAATTTATAGGAAAAATATTTTCAATTTCCCAAAGATGTGGTAAATCCATGTTTAGCAATTGTAAATTCTAAGGATTGTGAAAGAATGAACATCTCCATTTGTCAGGATTTTTAGATCCAACCACCTCCCATAAGATTTGAAAATCCTCACTTAAGTAGATTTACACACTGAACCTTATTTTTCTCAGTTATATGCATCGATACACAAATATAAACCCTCAATTATACAAATCCCCAGTAAGAAATCTTTGTTCCAGTAGTAGTGAAGAATCATCAAATCTATAAATTCATCGCCTGTTACCAAACATGATCTAAAAGAAATCAGCGTAAACCAAGCCAAAGGGGAAGTAGGGAAGTCCCTATCTTGCTCATTCAAGTATGCCCTTAATCAGGATAGTCTCAAAGCTCAAAGAAGTCAAAAACACAAGCCATGAGAATCAAGAAATGTAAAGAGATTCTGCAAGCAACATCTGTAAAAGGCCCGCAACCTTTTCTTTCCTTTTTCTGCCGCCCTGTTCACATGCACCATTGCCATGCACAATCTTATCCACAGAAAAGTAGACGCAAGAGGGACCAGCCTCATTTCAGTTGCTTCCAAAAATCATAACCACTCCATGTTAAAAAAAGCACAAAGAAACAGATAGGAAATCAAAAAAGAACAGAATATCCTATAACAAGAACCATTTGAATCAGCAAATTCGGCAAGACCAAACCAAATCCAAATGGCCCTTTACTTCCTAAGTTCAAATACAAGGACCTGTTCTATAGCATACATAAAAATATTAATCTTTACTCAGATCATCTGTATATGTATGGGTTTCATTCAAATTATTACATAATCAAAAGTGGATCCTGGCGGGTTGCGACTTGGTCATCCTGCTCTCACCATAAGGTTCATTGTTGTCTATCCTCTTGACGTTGCGGAAAGCAGCACAACCGATCACATAGAAGATTACCAGAATGATGAGCACAATGATGTTGATCACCGACACCTTCCTCCAGCTCTTCTTGATGCTTGCAAGAACACCAGCTTTGCATGAATCGCAGGCGTAGCAGAGTTGAGTCTGGTCATTGCTCCACAGCGTACAGTCTGAGTCCGTTGTCACTGCAGTACCTGGGCTCCAATCTGTTTCGTTAACGTATGTGTACCCGCACTCTGTAGGTGGCTTGCAACAACCAGACTGCCACGCAATACATAGACAAACATGTTAGAGAAACAGAATATTGTTAGGATTTAGTAGATTATCCTTATCCTTGGGATAAGGTTATCTTTAGGATAAAGTTAGTTTGATTATGATTATAAATGTAGTGATTTCATTTACTGGAACCTACGGTGAATTTATCTAAAACTCTTTAAAACACACTTAGTGATGTTGTTCATTTGATTTTTGGATTTATAAACATCAGATAGCATGTTAATGTTCTTTAATTAGCACAACAATATGATCCAATCTTCTGACCACCATCTTTTGGAAAACCGATTTCACGGGCTTGAGCATTGCAAACAGAAGACTTAATTAATTGCCTGAATCAGGCATGTCTTTCTATCATCATCTCATATGGGTAAAGGGTTGAGCAAACAATTTGAAATGAAAATTAAGAAACAATTTCTTTTGATACACTAGAACAGGTGTGAGAGTCATCATCGATCCTAATAGCACAATGAATAGGTCATCTCACCTAGCCCAAAGTTTGAATATAGATCAAAACTTAAATGTCCAGCGAATCTTAATTTGGATAAGTAGACCATGCTATCATTGTGCAATTAAGAGGTGCTCTTAACTTATAATCAGTCATGGGGAAACCCCACAGAGCTGAAGATGCAAATCACTTAGACCTTACAGATGCTAAATAGAATAAGAAACACACAGATGGAATCATGACTTCAAATTTTGTGAACTTTTATCAGCTTATGCTTCAAAGACCTTACTAATAATCGATTTTATAGAATATTGAAGGTTTATGCAGCCTTGGTAAAGGTTATGTGTTCAAGGATGTTATGTTAGATGTCTTGTATTGTATGAAGATCGATTCTGTGGGATGCACTATATCTTAGAGATAAGATTGGATTGGATTGGACTGTTAGTGGGTTGTTGGAGATTTTAGGATAGTTTAAATTTTGAATAATCTTCCTATTACATGAATAAATTGAAAGGATTTCCTGACAATTACAGTGAAACTTGTTGTTACATGTATAAATTGAGAGGAATTCCTCTCATGACAATTATGGTGAAATTATGAAATGTATATCTCTCTTTGAAATTTTTTACCATACACAAGTCTCCACATCAACTAGAGGTCACAAGGTTGGGTCCCTGTGTGCTTGTTTAGGGCAAGAGGCCCGATTGGCGATTGCAATAGGGTATGTCTGTATTAACTTATAATGTTTTGGGGGCATTGTGGGCATTAGAAGTCCACTTCTATATACCCTTGAGATTCCCATTCGCAAAGTGGACAAAGGCACATCACCTAACCTCATAAATCCTCGTTCATTGAATTTCTGTGTGCCTTTTTTGGTTTGCACAAAACTCTAGTTCCTTTTTCACTACAGAGGAAAAGGAATTAGAAAATAGGATGGCCAACAAAGGCCCTAACTGATGTAGTGAGGAAAGACACTACGAATGTGGAGCTAATAAGAACATGATATCAAAATAGGTTGAGGGGAAAAGGAACAACTCGCAAACCAACCCCGGATAGATGAGATAAGTCTTAGATAATGATATCATGATGATGATGATTGAACATTTAAGGTGGATATGCATATTTCTTTAGGAAAAGGAAGCAGTTTTTAAGGAGGAGGCATCATATCCAGATATGAAACATGAACACCAAAAGGTTGAATCTACAGGTGAACCACCAAATTTTCCCTCTTATCTTGGATTCATTTTCATATAATGAAAGTGCGGATAAACAATTGCTAAAAAAAGTTTACCATGGATGACAATTCTACAATAAAGGTAAACAAATTACTTAAATAGAAAGTAAGGTAAGAGACCATAATCTAACAATGAATTTAGGAAGCATTTGCAGATGATGAATACCTGTTAAAAGGAAAATGCTCCATTCCCTTTCCTCTTTTTTTTTTTTTTTTGGTTATTTTTATTTTGAAGACGGCCATATAATTTCTCTGGGGTTTATTGCCCCATCCCAGACCATATTGGTTAAGGAAATTTACCACCAATACCTTAGATGATTACATGCATTAATCCAACACTAGATACATGAGATCAAGGGATCATGATGCTTGCATAGAGATCAATTCAGAAAACTTAAGATCTGACTCAACTCAGTGGTTCAACTCAATGACTCAACTAGGCCTGGTATAATTTTATATGTTACAGAAACATTTGGGTCTTGTAACAGCTTTATATGTTAATCAGCATTCAGCACTCCAGTCAGAGCTTAATAGAATCAAGTCAACTCAGCTGAGTCTTGAGTTGACTCATATAGTTTTAAGATCACACTAGATAACGATCTAAGATCATCCAAACAATCTAAAAAGCCGATTCATGGGGGTGGTTTCACGGGTGCCTCAAAAACAAACTCTCCTGGAAAAATCCATGTATCACTGTCGCTGATAAGATTGGACGGTAGCTGAAAGTGGGCCCCCACACACAGCTCTCCATTTTCCTTATTCAAAAGGTGATGTGATGAGAATGAGTATTGGTTGGTTAAGAGAATGACATTCATTCACCTGCACAGAAAACTTAAGCTAAAGGCTATCTAACAATAGAACAGATGGACGGTTACAAAGGCTAGAAAGAGACTAGTTGGTACACTGTGTTATACTTACAAATATTAATCAATGACTTAACAATGCAGACAAACAGATCAATCATGACTAAAAACAACCCAATCCTTCCTCTCCTCCTGCCTTGATCTCTTGATCAAATAGAACCAGAAAAAAAATCCTTACATACATTAAAATAAAAAAATAAAAAAAGCCCCAATCATCTCTACCAGAAAAACAGAAAATCCTCTATCCTAAGTGGTAAATATTAAACAAAATAAACAACACATTAAAAAAAAAAAACTCATTTTTCTCACTTGAATTTATTTTATTTTTTTTCCTCTTTCTTCTTCCTTGAAACAGAGAAGCATGATTTAGAAATTTGAAGTCAAAATCTAAGGTGGAAAAAGAAATCCCAAATCCCATCTAAAAAAATCTAAAAACACCCACAAAGTTTCTCCTCTTCTCTTCCCATTTCATAGCATCCATCAAGATAGAAACACATAGAAAACAAACAAAACAGAGCAAGAAAACAGAGGGAGCTGGGTACATACCTGAATCGGAGACAGATGCCTATGATAGAACATATTAGATGTTTCGGGTGCCCCACCAACATATACACCCATCTTACGACATGCCTTTGCATCTCTAAGGCAGGAGCTGATCTTCGCCCAGTAGCCCGGATCAGAAACTCGGTCCTTGAGCCAGCCCGAGTAGTCAGATAGATAGTAATCTCGGTAATTAGCTTGGTTCACGAGTGGTCGACCTTCCCCTTTGGAGGTGACAAGAAATGCAAAGATGATGAAGCCAAGGAGAGCAGCTATGACGAAGAACATAGCAAAGAGGTAGAGCCATAAGAGCCAGGAGATGCGATAACAGGAGCCCGCAAAGCCCATGAGCGAGATGACCATGATAGATGCACCTATGATTATTAGAGGCCATTGAAGGAACTTCAAGCAGTCAGTCTGGTTAGCCCGGGTGCTTAGCCATATGCCCCCTCCAAGGATCGGGATCGAGAGTAGGAACGTCATGAAGTTTATGAAACCTATCAACCCATTACTAGATCTCAACATCTTTTGCTTTTCTTCTTCTTCTTTCTTCTTTCTTCTTTCTTCTTCTTCTTCCTTTTTGATTGGGATTCTTCTTCTTCCTTTTTGATTGGGAAAAGGTGGCAACTTTCTTAGTGAGAGCTGAAGCTGCTTCTTTGGCTTCTTCTGCTTCTTCTGCACTCTGACTTTTTTGTTCCGGGAGTTTATGGATTGAGGGATCTGCAGGAATTACGGGTGTTTTGTATGGAGTTATGTACCGTACACGTATTAAGGATGCATGAAGATGGTACAAGTGGGGACACGGAAACTGGGAAGCAATGAGCACATGGCTTACTTGGGGAATTGGTTACTTAGCAAATAAAGCCGGGCATCGAAAATAGTACACGTGGGAGTAGCTAATACTCCACAGCTGTGATATCACTATATTTGTACAACTCCTTATGCTTTCCAAACGGATCCGGATCTCTTGTTTGGACGAACAGAGTCCGTCACGCACAGAGACGGAGGGGGCACAGAAAAAAAAATATATATTTCTCTTTCCTCCGCTCCGCATATGGAGGCTCCTGATTTGTCCAAACATAGCTCCCCTGTTTGGACGAAACAGGGGATCATCTTCCCAAACGCATTACTCTTTTTTTTTTTTTTCTTTTTTTTCTATTTTTAATTTTTGGACTAAACTAATTCCTTTAGATCCAGGAGAAAGCCGAATAAAATTTTTCTGTAGCGCCAATGTAGTAATGCAATTTTAAACCTACAGTCTTTCAATGCAAACTGTGATCATAGGCCAAATGAACTACCGCTTAGAGTTCACTTTTTCTAACTTCTCAATATAGAAAATATTCAAAAGGAATATAAATAATAATAATTTTATTAATTCACAAGTGATTTTTAAAAAAAAAAGTTTTGGAAGATAAAAAGTTGTATGTGGGGTCTCCATACTCGGTGTTCGTGTCCATAGTCGTATTGGGCATCATAGCTCCCAGTGATGCCTATAGATTCACTAGTGGGGGCTTACTTGTGAAATTCAGACCACTCGTACCTTGTGGTCAGTATAACTTAAGGTCCCGCGCATATGTGAAACTTGGGCATGACTCATTGGCTAGCTCACTAACTAGGAGGGGAGGGGACACTAATTTTGAGCAATTGGAATCTAGAACTTGATTAACGGTCTCACGTGCGGAGCTTCAGATTTCTGAGTCCAGATTACCTATCGCATTTGTTATATCTTTATTGTGAGTGGACCAATACTACTCCATCACGTCATCCAAAAATTTAGGTGATTCTCTTTCATCTTATTTAAATTTTTTTAGCTTCAAAATCACCTAAAATTTTAGATGACGTGGCGGAATATTATTGGTCCACTCACGGTGAAGATATAACAAATACGATAGGTGATCCGGACTCCAGATTTCTGTATGATTCGTGGATATCAACAAGCCAACTCAGCTTAGCCTAATTGGGTTGAAGTTATACACTTGAACCTTGAGGTTTGGCTCATCACCTCATGCACCATGGTTTAGAAAACGTTATGATTTTGTACACAAATATGGCTTATCTAAAATTTCTGAAAATCCCTTTTTTTCTTTAAAAAACCTCATAAGTTTTCACATATGGCCCTTCCAAAATATCTAAAAACCTCTTTTTTCTTTAGTAGTTATTATAAGTTTTTGATGTACTCCTAAAATTTTCAAAAAAGCTGCTATATATTTTTAAAAACTACATGCATTTTTCATGTAGGCCCCCCAAGAATCATTTTCTAGAACTCCCACCTCCCCACACCGGCCCGCTCTGCCCCAAAGAATCTTTTTCTAGAGCCCCCACCCCTCCCGCAGGAAGAATTCTTGGGTCCACCCCTAGTTGTTCTAGTTAAAAGGCTTCATTATGCTCGAGTTTAGCTGGTTTAGGGCTCAATATTGCTCGATGTGGATGTGATCACGGATGCAGAAATAAAAAATGCACACACATAGGTATGCAAAACGCGACTTGGCCTGTAAAATTTCACGAGCCATGTCGTATCGTGCCCAGGCTAGCAAGGCCTCAGCCCAGCACAGACGGGGTAGGCTATACCATGGGTCCAATGTTTTTTATTTATTTTTTTTCATCTTGATTGTGTCCTTTAATGAGTTGTTCCATACCATTAATTGCATATGCCTATTGAAGATAGATATCCAATGAGGCTCCCTTAATTTGAGTTGCCATTATTGTCTCCTAGATTTGTACAAGCACTGACTCTTTGATTTTCTACTAAGTTCAACAATTTCTTAATTTGAATTTTTATTAAACCCAATCTAAGGCAATTGTGATGGATGCATAACAATCATGAGTGGTAGGAAGATATAAAGATATGGTTACCCTAAGGTTATAAAAATAAATCATCCCTATAAGATCATTTTAACCATTTGATTATGTGGCTTGAGCTGAATAAGCTTGGCTCAGCTTTATTTGGAGATGACTTGTTTAATGTTCAAGACAAGTTTAAGCTGGGTAAGCTCAGCTAGGCACAGCTCATTTGCGGCGGAATCTGAAAGACAATGTTAGGTACGAACAGACCAGAAGAGAGTAATCTTGTCTTCCCAATGTGGTGCCCGTCCATGATCAGTTAGTTCCCCATTCATGCTTACAGCCCCTGATTGCCATGTCGGCTCTAGTTGAAACTATAAGCACCAGTGAAATGATCATATATACATTAAGTCAAAGGTTAGGACTGGTAAAATCAAATGAGCCTATTCTGTGACGACCCATCATATCAATCCCACTTGATTGATAACTGTGCAGGTGGGCCCCACAGGATTCCTCGTGGAAAGACTAGAGAGCATGGCATAGAAGAAACGGTCCCTCGTCTTGAATCTTTGTATGAAAAGGAGATGCAGTAGAGAATGGAAATGTTCACCTGCCGGCAACTACAACAGTAGTCCAGCATTGGGCCCCAATTGGGCTCACCTTTCATTAGTGTAGTTAGGATTGCAAATCGAACGGATCTGAGTCGGAATCATATTGGTTCCAGACCGGGACCCGTTTCTATATAATGGTTCCGGATCTGGTTCCTGACTTCCTGTTTTGTTGGTTCTAAACTCGGTTCTGATATAAAAATCCAGATACAGTTTTAAAATCAGATGCACCTAGAGGACCGGATATAGTTCCAAAAGTGGTTCCAGCTTGATACAATTTCGAAACCAGATGCACCTAAAGGGCTGGATATAGTTCCAAAAGTGGTTCCAGCTTCTCTTCATTTTTTCTTTTCTTTTTTATAAATAAGTATATAATTCAACTTGTAACAGTTCATCAACTCTACTAGCTCTAGTATTATACATAAAATGTCCTGAAAAAATTTATTTTGAGGTATAGTTTGAAATATCAAAAACTCATATGCCGGATCCACGGGTCGGGACTTATATGAACCCAGAACTGCACATGTTTTTCAATCGAAACCTAAAATAGGTTTCATACCTGATTTTTTTCGAGTCGGAACTTTCGAGTAATCGAAGAATCGGATACTCATTTGCAACCCTATATGTAGCCCTTTTGATAGTCTTTTCATCTCATAATTAGCTTCGGCCCAATTTCACACTCACTAAACATTCACTCACCGTTTGATTGAATTTCAAGAAAATCTACGATTAAGATGTCATTAAATTTCAAGGTTGTTATATCAAGGGCAAGGATAATCATGTGGGACTTATTTGTTTGGATCCCCCTTATCCATGAAGAGACCTTCTAAATATCCTCCACCCATGGATAAGCTTGCATCTAAGTGGGCCTGCAACAACTTATATATATACAGTCTGCTCATGTGAACATTTCCCCGATAGAAAAGGGCCACATGACTCGTCCATGGAGTGGAGTCCATCCGATTCCATCCTATAAATGGAGAGTATCTAATCATTGTGATACTTCCAATAAAATTGTAAGATTTATATAAGGATAAAAACATGTGGGTTATTTGTTTGCATGAAAAAAGAATACATATTAATTCATCTTCGAATCGGCTTCAAAAAAAGATTACGGAAGAGGTGTGAGATGAAGGACATAAAATAATAAGTAGAGGTTGCCTTGACTTTTCTGAGATTTGGATTGAAAATCATAGTTAGGTATTCATTTTCAATCTCTCCTCGGTTATTTTTAATTATTTCTAGCAAGTCTAATGGAAATTTATATGACGGGGCCTTATGCTTTACTTATTTACACCACTGGTGCCATCTATGGCTCACAAAGCTGAACTTTCCAAACCATCAGCTGCCATGAATGTAGCTTGTATGGTCAAAATCTAAAGCCAGTCGACGTGTGTCCAGAACTTCCAATATCGTTGTCTGTAGCCATACTGTTTGATCGGGCCTGTTTGGGCAGTTCTCTTATTCTCCATCACCTGTATTCTATTATAATATGCATCCTGCTGTGGGGATGCAGATCTTTCATCAGTGTGAGTTGGTTAGCATTCAATGGATTCACTGACACTATATATATATGGGTATGTGTATCCACATGGGTGCACCGTCCTCCCCATCCCACCCCATGACTTGTCTCGGAAAAATGTTTTATATTTTAAATATTTGGTTTTCTTAAGATGGTATTGAGAAAATATTGCATAAATTAAAATCTAATTCTAAATAATTTAGAGTGAAAAACAAGTATAAATTATTGTTAATTTGTTTATAAGATTTTCATATTTTTGTCCTTGTTTTTAATTTATCCAATTTATCAGGATTTTATTCAGATGTTTAAAAAAAATTATCAGGAAAATGCTATTTCAGGTCAACATCACGGTAGTATTGAATTATTTAAAAAACATGTCACGGCCCCGACAATTCAACATGATATCATATGCTTTGGCACAGTGCACATGCGAGGACTTCTCAGGCGAGCACGCTTAACTTCGAAGTATTTTTAAGACTCGGGAGCCGCACGGCTTTAAAACGCAACATATTGAATCAAGCATTCCACATTTATCCTTACGGATTCTCTTTTATTGGCTAATAGGATCACGTAGACCTGATCTTCCCAAGCAAATTGGGGTCTCACAAACAGTGCCAATATATTTGTCCATGCTTAATGATTTATAAATCTAGGTTTTGCCATCTCAACTCAAATTGACTGATCAGCTAGTAGGGTTGCAAACAGCTAGTAGGGTTGCAAACGAGTTTTGATTCTCCTATTACTCGGAAGTTTCGATCCGCAAAAAACCGGGTTTGGAACCTATTTTAGAAACGGGTCCAGGTCTGAAACCTAATTTAGGTTCCGGCTGATAAACAGGTTCAATTCCGAGTTCGTATAGGTTCCGACCCGAGACCCAGCATAGGAGTCTTTGATATTACAAATTATACCTCAAAATTAACTTTCTTTTATATATATTATTATGTATAATACTGGAGGTAGTATACTTGATATACTATTATAAGTTGAATGATATGCTTATTCTAAGAAAAAATGAAAAATAAAGGGAAATTAGAATTGATTATGGAGCTAAGATTCAAGTCCTTTAGGTGGACCCGATTCCGAAACCGGAACTATTATTTAGAAACAAGTCCGGATCCACTATGGTTTCGATTCAAAACCGCCCCGTTTGCAACCCTATTAACTAGTCAGACAAAGGCTTAAGACAACTTTGTGTAACCCCGAGAATTCTTTGATAGCACAAAAAACCTGTGTTTATTTTGCACTTTCCACCCTTCTATAATTTAAATGTTGTTCTTTCCCCATACTGAGAAGGAGGAAAATGTTGAAATTTTTGTTATAGAAATTAAAAAATAAAGCCATTTCTTGTCTCAGTATCTAAAAGAAACAAATATGATGTGAACGAACTAGAAACAGAATAATTCATATAGGCCAAAAGAAATGTTACCCACCCGGACCCAGCCCCTTCAGAGGTGGATTTTGGCTCATATATCTTTGGGTTCTGTCATGGGAACAGCCCTTTCTCTAGACGCACGCCCAAGTAAGGGGCCAAGCCTGGTCAAATATCTTTAATCATATTTTTGGGTTGTAATCTTGATTCCATTGGGGCTGCCCAAAATGAACTCCTTACCCTACCATGAGATTGGAATATCCCCAAGTTTTATCCCAATATTGACTACTCACTCTACTCATCTTATTAATCAATTTTTTCAATCTTATAGTGAGACAAATACATTGGAGTAAAATTTAAAAATATCTCTCTCATACAAGAGTAGGGCCTTCATTTCAAACGGCTCTTATTTTCAATAGATGGACTCCTCTATGGATTTCCACTCCTTCAACTCACGGAAAGCCTTAGTAACACACTAAAAAAGATCAGGACTCTAACGTTTAAGCTTACAGCTTATGATTTAGGACCTGAATGATTAGGCCTTACTAACAAATAGATTGGGGTCTCACAAACAGTGCCAATATATTTGTCCATGCTTAATGATTTATAAATCTAGGTTTTGCCATCTCAACTCAAATTGACTGATCAACTAGTAGGGTTGCAAATGAGTTTTGATTCTCCTATTATTCGGAAGTTTCGACCCGCAAAAAAAGGGGCTTGGAACCTATTTTAGAAACGGGTCCGGGTCTGAAACCTAATTTAGGTTCCAGCTGATAAACGGGTTCAATTACGGGTCCGTATAGGTTCCAACCCGTGGACCCAAGACCCAGCATATGAGTCTTTGATATTGCAAATTATACCTCAAAATTAACATTCTTTTATATATATTATCATGTATAATACTGGAGGTAGTATACTTGATATACTATTATAAGTTGAATGATATGCTTATTCTAAGGAAAAATGCAAAATAAAGGGAAATTAGAATTGATTCTGGAGCTAGATTCAAGTCCTCTAAGTGGACTCGATTCCGGAACCGGAACTGTTATTTAAAAACAAGTCCGGATCCACTATGGTTCTGATTAAAAACTGCCCCGTTTGCAACCCTATTAACTAGTCAGACAAAGGCTTAAGACAACTTTGTGTAACCCTGAGAATTCTTTGATAGCACAAAAAACCTGTGTTTATTTTGCACTTCCCACCCTTCTATAATTTAATGTTGTTCTTTTCCCATACTGAAAAGGAGGAATTTTTTTTTTTATAGAAATTAAAAAATAGAGCCATTTCTTGTCTCAGTATCTAAAAGAAACAAATATGATGTGAACGAACTAGAAACAGAATAATTCATATAGGCCAAAAGAAATGTTACCCACCCGGACCCAGCCCCAGCCCCTTCAGAGGTGGATTTTGGCTCATATCTTTGGGCTCCGTCATGGGAACAGCCCTTTCTCTAGACGCACGCCCAAGTAAGGGGCCAAGCCTGGTCAAATATCTTTAATCATATTTTTGGGTTGTAATCTTGATTCCATTGGGGCTGCCCAAAATGAACTCCTTACCCTACCATGAGATTGGAATATCCCCAAGTTTTAGCCCAATATTGACTACTCATCTTATTAATCAATTTTTTCAATCTTATAGTGAGACAAATACATTGGAGTAAAATTTAAAAATATCTCTCTCATACAAGAGTAGGGCCTTCATTTCAAACGGCTCTTGTTTTCAATAGATGGGCTCCTCTATGGATTTCCACTCCTTTCACTCACGGAAAGCCTTAGTAACACACTAAAAAAGATCAGGACTCTAATTTTTAAGCTTACAGCTTATGATTTAGGACCTGAATGATTAGCCTTACTAACAAATAGAGTTAGATCCATGTACCCATTTTGTGATATAGTGCAGTTGGGTTGGGTTACCATAAAAACATGACACTTTCTTCTTATGTAAACGGTGTACAATTTTCGATCCATATACCGTTCATAAAAATGGCATCCTTGAATTAAAAGCTGGGGACCAAATTCTGCAGAGTCCATGATTGCTATACCTGGAACATTTAAAACAGATATAATGATGCAAACAGTTAGTCATGTAACCACTATGTGGTACTCTTGCAAAGTCGAAAGAGACTAAAAAGAATCTTGCAAAGTCGAAAGAGACTAAAAAGAATCACTACCTACCCTACTACTAGGAGGCAGGTCATTAATCGACCCGTATACACGTAACTCACACTTGAACCCTATCCAGAATTCAGTTTTAAAATTTTCAACCAACTAGTTGAATCCATAATTTCCAAATAACTAGTTGAGAACAGTTGTCTCAATCCACCAGTCCCTGTCCATCACAGTAATTTAAGGCTCAGTTTAACATGTCCAACTTAATTAATAAATGGGTTAAACTCAGGTTTGTGCATTGGATAGGCAACCCAATCCAAAATTGATGTGGTATGATCCATAGCCAGCCAACCCCATTTCCATAAGTGGATAGGTCTAAGAATCAAATTTGTTGCAAAGATATTGGTTTTGGCTTGACAAAACTGAATGAACTTGTAGGATGCAGGTCTCATTTGATTGAGTTACTATTTTTAACATGGATTGTTCGGTTGGCTACTAACGAGGGGTTTTTTAGTTGGTCAGTAATCCCGACATGTCACCCAATTACCCACGGATCAATCATGGGCTTCTCTTAAGTTACTGAATTGCCCCGTGCAAAAAGAAAAAAAAAGAATATAATGTAATGTAATGTAATAAGATCAGAGATGAATTGATTGTCAAACTTCTACCACAGACCACCTCTTACTAATATGTGATCCGCTACACATTCTACCTTCAATGAAACCATTTAGGGCCTCTTTGTTTCTATAAAATATATATGTTGAACGCATAGGAATTCATGGCCAAATAAGCTCCATCGAAAGATTATTGAAGAGGTGAGCAATTAAGGATATGACGTGAGCGAAAAAACAGGGCAGAGATAGATCGGTCCTTGATTTTCCTATGTATTGAATTACCATGGTGATAACTGATTATTCACTTCTCATCTTCCCTTGATTCATTTTCTTGAAGGTCAATTTTGGGTATTTCACTTTGCTTCTTCATTTTTAACCACTCATAAAAATACAATCCTAAATATTCAATTACATAAAACAAACTAGCCCTTTTTAATATATCCCAACCATAAATTGCATATCAAAAGGGCTTAGGCACTTCTTTTTTAATGTACACCTGTCTTTTCTTTTAAGCTGGCCACAACTTGAAGACCCAAAAATAGACATAATGCTAAGATGCCAACACCACTTTACCGTAAATATATTGGCACTGTTTTTATTCATTGAAAGGGTCACTGTGAATTGTGAAAGAGGGTGAACTTTGTTATTCTTAGATCTGATCATAATACAAAAAGCAGCCCTCATTCAAAACATGAGTACTATTTAAAATCTTTTGGGCAGTCATTTCAAGAATAGAAAACAGCCTCATTAAAAGAGGGTTTGGAAGCAATATATTGTGAAATGTTTTGTTGCATCAATTGGTAGGTTAGATCTAAATCCACCAACCCACAACTTATCTAAAAGAGCAATCCTTTCAAACTTTTTATGATTATCATCATATTTTTAAGTTATCGGGGCACTCATTTTAAAAATAGAAAACAACTACATCTTTTTAAAGGGCTATGCGCCTATGCCTTTTTCTCTGCCAAAAAACCATGGATACACACCTGGAGCACCTAAACTTGAATACACTTAAAATGTGGGCCACAGTATTCTATTTCAATAGTCAACATGAACTTGTAATCTAGTGTCAAAATATCGGTCGGTGGGGGACAAAAAGATGCCATCTAATTGTAACGTAAAACTTCATCTACATATAAAATCCAAACAACTTGAAAATCATAATCTTCTCTGATTTTAGCTTGATTTGAAACCATCATATAAAAACACTTATTAAGACTGATTAGGATTCATGCCATAAGTGGTTAAATTTGAATATCCAAAGTAAATGTACAAAAATGACCATCAAATAATTTCCATATTGGAAAGTAAATCAAATGAAGATGAAAAACAAATACCCAACCACCACCCTAATAACCCCGATGGTAGCGCAATTGGCCAGGATCATAGCTCGGTAATAGAGGGTTGCGTTTCAAACTCACACTCTCTCAAGGACACTTCATAAGGCAAAAGCCTGACTTACCCGGTGCGTGGGGGAGGTGGGGACTTCATGTACGCAGCCTACGGGGAATAGTTGGTTTTCAAATACTTTTTAAAGTTTTTTTGTGGAGCCCATTTAACCATAAACTCTTATATATTCAATTCTTATATATTCTAATTTCTTCAAGAGGCCTCCCCACAAATTAATTTTTTTATGGTGAACTCAACTCAAAAATAATGAAAGTTGATGAGGATGTATAATTTCAATTTCATTGTGGGGCCCAGAAATTCCTGGAGGTCACAAGAATCTGATTCACTTTTACAAGGATTGGTAAAAGTATCCATAAAGAGAAAAGATAGAAGATACAGACCTCCTACCATATCTCCATCGATCCATCCATGAAAAACCAATTTAAAATTTTATATATACTACATTTGATGCCGTGTTTTATTTTGTCGTTACACCACCGACCTTGCATGTGGTGGTCCCCACCAACGCTGCAACTTCCAGATATAATATAATATATAGATTGGGATTAACGGGCCCGGGTCCAGACACATAAACCCGGATGAGCTTGAATCCGGTAAAACCAGATTTGGCCTGTCTGGCTGTTCCAAAGAGCTAGACCTTACTCAGTTTTGAGGCCCAAATCAAGGACCCGGTTCTATGGTCGGGCCTTAGGTTGGATCCTTTATCGAACTTAAGCCATTATCAGGCCCATGATTTGATTGGACAGGCCCAGATGCAGCTTGCAAGGTTTGTGATGCACTTGGACTGTGATTCCAGCAGTGAAGTCCTAAAAGAGTCACAGACCAGGACCTGGTAAGTTGGGCCCAGATCACACCATTGTAATAAACATGAATTCTATAAGAGACGATGTCCATTTTAAATGCAGACACATAGCAACCCCAAGGGGTAGTTCAGTCGGCTTAGGACTACAGTTTGCACCCAAAGATTATAGGTTCGAAACTGCACTACCACACTAGGGCTACAGGGATTAGTCCAGCGTAAAGGGTTGGAAACCCTTAGATAACAAAAAAGAAAAAAAATGCAGACGACACATAGCCAACATGGCATGATGGCAATTCAACCATCATGATCTCTGGGCCAAGAAGTTTTAGGTGGGCCAGACCAGACGAGGGTCCTGTGGGTGTACAGGCTTATAGCCATATTTTAAATTTTAAGTGAGCTTCATGTAACAATTTTGGGTCAGACCTTATAAAAGGTCTTCAATCAGTTTCGAAGCCCTTGCCCTCTCTGTTTCGGGAGTCACAGGTACATGTGTAAAAGAATCCTTCGGATGAGGTGAAATGGATACGAAGACCGGTTAAGAAACTGGATACAATCACAAATGGGTTGGATACCGTGCAGAACCTGGATACATTGTGTTGGATTCAAATCTTGTAATAACTAAGGAATAAGGTTGCAAATGAGTATCTTACTAACTTTTGAATTCTACAAGTCCAAATAAAGCGGGTACGGAATATATTTTTAGATTAAGTAAAAAAAATCGCATTTAGAAATATCAGAATATTTCATTCTATACTCCAACCCGAGGATATGGAAGCAAGATGACATTCTCACATTTGATAAATAACTTCTTCAGGCAAAAATTTCCACTGTCCACAAAGTCGCGGAAAACCACTTTTAGCTATTGTAAATGTGACGCTACGGGAGTCCCACGTCAACTATAAAAAGAAAAGTGAATGGAATTATAGGTAGAGTTTGCACCCTTACATTTCATGAGGCCTTTTCGGTGAGTTGAGGCCTACCGGAAACAAAGCCGTGAGACTCGTGGGCCAAAACGGGGTGGAGCGTTATAAATGGTATCTTCTAGTGAGGAAACTCTTTTGGTGCGGACAATATCATGTGTGCAAAACCGTGAGGCCCGTGAGCCAAAGTGGACGATATAATATGTGTAGGGTGGGGTGGGGCGTTACAGTAAATCTCTAAGAATTTGCACCAATATAAATCCTTATCTTTTAGGATTTTCAGGTCCAACCTCACCGTCATGGGATTTAAAAATCCTCACTTTTGCGGTTTTCCATACCAAAACTAATATTTCTCAACTATATGCATTGATATGCATCAATATCAAAGTGAGATCCCCGGCTATACAAACCCTTAGGAAGAAAACCCTTTTCCAAGGGCGGTGAGGAACCGTCAAATCTATGGATTCCTCATATATTCCTATATTGGTTTTAATGGTCTAAATAGCTTGAGCATATTGATATTTGTTAATCGACTTAACATCAATCATATAGAATTTAATCATCTTACTTGTAGATTTATAAAAAGAAAAGTTTGAAGCTCCTTTATCCAATCATATTAATGCGCACCATACATACATCTTATTTCTAATCCAGGCCCAGATTTGAAGCTATTTTTCAAAGTTGTTGCCAGATCCGGATTCAACATATGGGTTTAGAGTTGGATGTGGAATCAAATCCATAGACAGAACTGGATCATGGTCCACTATAGTTCACCCTCATCCGACCCATTTGCATCCCTACTGAATAGCCTCCTATCCAGATTCGAATTCATGATGTGAGGTTAATATGAGTGTATTTGTGTTGATGGATCCCAAATGGATTTGTATGCATACAATTGAGGTTATTAAATTGATGATTTGGTCTGAGCTCTGTATACTCTCATATGGTGATACAATCCAACCTTTATAATAAATCCATGTTATTAAGGAACACACACAAAAGATCAAGATCCAAATCTGAATTTCCCTTGACTCCAAAATAGGTTTCATACCTTCATTTTCTCAGATTGGAGACTACTAATATTTCATACAATCTGGTATCCAATATCCCTAGGACCAACACAAATTATTTTTGTTTAGGCTGAGAACCACTTAAAAATCAAAATATGAAAATCTTCAAGAAACTTTGAATGAAATCTGACGAAAATAACATTAGAATCTTAAGATTTTAATCTTCGTCTGAAAAACAAAATCATGAAGAGGTGGTAAAGATCAAGTGTTAAAAATGTTCCCACTGATGTGGGATAAATGGAATGCTATATCATACCAAAGTATATTCTAGTCTTACTTTTTGTGTGATTAATGGCTGATGTTAACTCTCCATTTTTTCACATATGACAATGATGATTCTGCATGGCATCTTAGAAATGGGTAATCCTTTTTTTATTTGGAGAAAAATCTATTTCTTTCTTGTTCTACAACTACCATTAGAAACTATCGTTAGAAGAGTCTGGATTGACGATTTCATAAAAATAGAGAGATATTGTTTCATCCAATCCTAAATTGGCCAAATGTACTTCTCATACTTAGAATGAGAAAATCAAAGAAGTACATTTGGCGATTTAGGATTGGATGAAACAGTATCTCCCTATTTCCACGAAAGAGGATCCTAACTCCCATTATAGAGTCACATTCCAATATTACTTAAGACATTTCAGAACCTTTGGATCTTATGGATATTATAATATTATGATATTTTCAAAAAACACCCCACATGTACACATACTTGTTCAAGGACACATGCTTCACCAATCACCACAAAGGGATGAATTTTACATCCACAGGGGACCAACCCTTCTCATGATGTATTGTTTTCTCTCAGTTTTTCTTATCTTTCTAACAATAAAGTATAAAACATCAACTAACAGCCCAATCTACATGGCCTCTTTCTACTCTACTGGTTCAATAAGTATAAAACCTCAACAAACAGTCCAGTCTACATGATCTCTTTCTACTCTACTGGTTCACCCTCTTCTTTGGAAGAAACATAGGGAGCCCCAAACTTGTTAAAAACTCTATAGGCTGAAATTACAGATAACAAGAAGAAAAACAGCATAGACACCATGTGGAGAATCAGAGACAACTTGGTCTTAGAGCAGAACTTGGAATAAGATGAGCATGCCTCACTCCATGACACTTCTCTGTCTCCCATGTACCCCAGATACAGTATCTCAATCACTGCAGACCCTGATGTCACCATCAAGTAGGCTGATGCCTGTTCCAAACCCAGCACCAAGTAAGATGGAACAATTCATTGCAAAATACCTAACCATAATTACTTCATAGTATAGAATAAGTGCCTATGGGTTACAATGATTTTGGAAAACTACCCCAAGTGAAAAAAAAAAAAAATGTTTGTTTGGATGGAATTCTACTTTGGACTCAATGGATTTGAGAAACCCAAATTCTTTTCTAATTTTGGTTGTTCCATGGTAATCTAAAATGGTTTCCCACAATAAAGTAAAATAATTCAATTTCCAAATTTCAATAAGATATAGAAAAAAAAAAAAAAGAAGAAGCAAGGAAACCTGGTCGGAGACAAAGAAAACCCAGTCACTCTTCATGCATTTGAGCAGTGATAAGGCAACACCCACAAGAGCATAAGCAGCACAGATCGCATTGATGCAAACCAGATACCTATAAATCAATAAATAATTTAGTAGAGTGAATTCCTTGCATTAGAAAAACTAAACCAATGGAGAAATATGAAACTTGGTTTGAAGCCCTTCCTTACTTGGTCCCTGTTATATTCCTGAAATCCAATAGCCCATAGTCAGAATTGAGCTGCTTGTTTGTGGCCATGACCCATAGGGATGCTACACAGAAAGGTATTACAAGGAGCCTGAGAGACAATTCCAGGGCTCTATGAGTCAAGAGATGATCCAAGGACATGGGTTTGTTTTCATCAAAGTTTCTCATCTCTCAAAAAGGAGATACAGAGACACCACTCTATATGCCACTACTATTCGACTCTCTCTCTTTCACTCTCACTCTCACTCTCAAACAGAGGCTTGAAATTAAAGGAACAGAGGCTTGAAATTAAAGGATACAAGAAACAGTAGATTGGAGAGAGTCAGAAGACGTATATTGATGACTTATATTGATCTTTGTGGGTTCATGATAAAAGGGTCAGTGAGCTTTCCCATTTCTTTGTTCCTAGTAATAATGCTCCGCCTGTCCACCGCTTGTGATTAAAGGCAGACACGTGGGTCTCCATGGGCCAGAGATAAATAGAATTTCTAGATCAAGATTCGATTTAACCTATGTTGCGTCCACCCGCTCTATGTTAATGAAGCCACTTGTATCGCAATCAATAATAACCCCACCTCGTAAATAATTAATCTAACTGTTCATATCACTTTAAATAAATAAATAAATAATAATATTTTTTAAATTATATTTTAAACTACATATATTTGGGAATCGTTTTTCTTCTGAATCATTCATTTATAAGGACTCATTATAGTGGGATTGAGCATTTGATCGTGAAAATGAAATTCATAATTACCATCATCTTATAATTGCAAATCAGCTTCATATAAGCAAGAATTTTTGTGGGCACTCCAAGAGTACCTAATAAATTGTTAAATTATCATAGTCATTCATTTTTATTTTGTTTTTTTTATTGGAGGGTTCACAATGCTTTAGACTAGACTAATTCCTCCGGACTTAGAGGGAAGCCGAGTAAACACCATATGGCCCTAATGTGGTAGCACTAATGGACTCAACCTTCATTTTCTGAAGAACGGAAAATCGGAAGTCGATACTAAGATCTCTAGTTCCGAAAAAAGGAGAAACCATGGTCCTGACCACTCGGGCCAATCCCTTCAAGTTGCGTCATTCAGAATATAACAACATACAATGGATCTAATTTTATGTTTTTAAGAACTAACATACTTCCCTCTATCCTATCTAGTGGATGTAATGGAGCTCAAGTCATGAATAGTTTTTTTTTTCCCCTCCCAACTGAGAAATAGGATTTATTGGTAGGATAATGATTGGCTGTGAAGGCATTTTTGAGTGGCGTGAGCACGGGGATAGTGGGGGGTTTTGCCGTGGGAGTTAGATAATGATGTTTGGATATTGTTACTTTACACGTTTAGTTCACTTTTGTTCGTGGTGCAAATGGCTGACGTAGAGAAGCTTCATCAGCGCGTCACCAAGCGTAACAGCAGCTGAAAGAATTGGGATCCTCTTAGGCTTTCGATACAGGGAGTGAAGATGAGTGGACCAATCAAGGTCCATACCTCACCATGGGATACCTATCTCTATAGTAATGTGGTAGATCGTAATTGATCCACTCATGATCACTATGGTAAAAAGCCTCAAAGGATATGGACTCGGGCCAAAAACGTTTGGTGGCATAAAGGTGAGGCCCTTCATGAAGGTGAGTCGATCTGGGCCTTTAGGGTGGCCCATCATGAGTTTTTCGAGCAGAGGCAAACGTGTTTTTTTTTTCTTTCTTTTCCAGCGTTTCATTTGCACGTCAGAAGAAGTGTAAAAGATTTGATACCTCCCATCTGTTGAAAGCGGTAGCACAAACCTAAGCCATAGATTTTTACTTTTATTTTTCCGGCACCTTTGTGGGTCTCCAATTCATGATCCAGGATGTTCAATATTATCATAATAATGATTACTATCAAGATGGTTAGTTTCATATTATAAATCTTCATTGATTTTAAAAAGATGTTAACAATATAAACCCATCTAAAACTATTAGATGCTCATATGGAATGGTGCTCCAAACAAATATAAGTAATATGTACCTACCTGGAAATTAGTGGAGTCGCATAAGTGGGGGGTTTGCTCCCCACATCTTATGTGATTTGCTTCTCACGTCTTGTGTTCGAAATCACTAGAGTTGCCAAGTATGCCTTTGTATGGGTTTAGCGGGCGCCTCCCGAGAGATTAATCATGTTGGGTCAAAGACCTCAGGTATACCCACATAATCAAAAGAGAAAATATATATATATAAATCTTTTTCACATGTATGTAACACTTGAACATGAAAAGATTATACATGCACACTTAACATATGTAAAAATCATTTTTTAAACCTCATGCTCAGAAGGCAACGGTACCCGCAGTTTTTCTTGATATTCTATCCCAGCCCCTCTAATATAAGAACTACACTGCAGCCCCTCATATAATGACAATTGCCTACCCCCATAGGCTGGAAGACAATTGCCAACCCCACTTTTAAGACGTTGAAAAACGAAGCCTGCCCTTGCAAGCATCAAGCACCATTGGATCAATGTTGGGCCAGAACTAAGCTCTATTCATGTTTAATTTTGGGCTACAAGCCTAAAATGATGCAATTTTTGGAGCAGTGTTGAGTTGATTGGTGACCAGGTCCCTGGACAGAATAAGAGCAGTGGAACGGCAACTGTAAGTCAATATCACAAACTATAAAGAAAAAGAGATTAATTGCTGAAGAGGGAGAACTTATATAGGATACTATTTTGAACATGCTAATCAACCCATCACAACACTCAACAGTCTCATAAACACCGACCGTACAAAACTATGGACACTGACAAGTCACCCTTCCACCCAACCCAATTTTCAACCACTCCCCTGCAATGAGAGGATCAATCGGCCACCATTCATTTTGAAAATCTTTAATCATCCTTGCATGTAAGATTATGATCACTCCAAAGCCTATATCCCTTGGTTCAAATATAATGAACCCATTTCAATACTTCTAAGCCCGTTTGGTAATTTTACTTTTAAAATAAAGTGAAATAAAAAGAAGAAATAAAATATAAGTAGATTATTATGATACTTTATTTTTAGTTGTTTGAGATGAAATATTTTTTGACTTTTTATATAGGAAAATGGAGTTTTTATTGTTTTTTAGTTAATAAAGATAGTTGCTTTTTGACATTTTTTTAAAAAAGATTGGAGGAGTTTTGAATTAAAATGCTTTTGATTTGATGCTTAACTTTACTTTACTTAACAAGTAAAATTACCAAACGGGACCAGGGAAGTCCAGGTGAAATTATGAGAGACATACGAGACTTTCATAACCATAGCACAAAGACAAGGGTAACTTTGTCGGTTACCTAAGTAATCTCAAACCAACTAAGACAGTGGTCTTCTAACCATGGATGGGGGTGGCGGCCGCAGCGGCGGCGGCAGACAAGATTGTGAACTATTCCCATAACGAGGCTGTTATCCTGAAAATTTTCTGCTTTAATTACTTGATGTTTTGTCTTTTTTTGGGTTGGAAAAAATAAACTTACTGTACCCGTTTGCCTCTTACCAGCATTCACAACATCTTGAGCTTAAACCAAACTAAAATCCAAGTCTTCAAATAGAGAAACATAAAGAAAAACATGGGAAACCAAAATTTTAATTCTACATCATAGCACATTCCAAGACCACTGAGGACACACCGAGGACAAAGCCTACCCTCGTTAAGTTAATATGAAAAAGCCTAACTTATTTAAGTTACAATCTCAATCTGTAAAGCTTAATGTACTCTAAAACCATGCACTCTCTAAAACCAAAAGTTGAATGGTACTCGGTAGCTGCAACAAAGCAGGTGAACAGAAGTCACCCACACACATCATCAGAATGAAATTGCAGCCACACCATCTTGAGCGATTAAACATTTAAAGCTTTTAACACATCCAAGAAACCGAAGATAATAAGAACCAACCAGGGAAGAAATGCATGACTTGAGGCTTTTTACAATGTCAACAGTTGGGATTTCTGATCGATGCCATTGAAAATGAAAGTCCCACACATCGGCACGAATTGTTTAGTGATAAGCTGCATAAAGACGACAGATGATTCTCAGAAGATACTAAATTAAAGGGCTTATTATAGATGTGAGAGACATATACTGATATACCTTAATTACTTCCTGTGCTGCAATCCCGCCTATAAAGGCAGCCACTGTATGGAGCTCTGCACCACCATATCTACACATTTCGTTGATTAGATCTTCAGATAAATACGACCCGTTGCAACCCAAGTCACTTAACAAACCAACGCCTATAGTTTTCAACCGAGATATATCTTCATCCATCTCCCTGTAGGACCAGGACCTAGATAAAATGTTTCTCAGAAATATACAAGCAGAACAAAACTAAGTTGCAAGTGTAAAATGCATACCCATCAAACATCCCGGGAAATCTATTGTAAACAGTAGCAAACCGGTCAACAGCTCGGAGAAGAATATAAAACCCAACAGCCATGCTGAAACATAAAAACACTAAAACATCAATCTCGGATCATAGAAAATTGCGGCCAGATACTAAGAAATTAGTATAATGAATAAAAAACCTAGGTCATTTATTTGGCTTTTCTTAACACAACACATACGGTTTGCATCGCATTCTGTCCATTAGAGGAGAGGTTATCAATTTGTAGTTGCCAACTCTCAAAGAGAGATATGGACAAATTTCAAGTACTGCTTGAGCAAGAGTACATATATCCACTATATTATATGCACAAATATAAAATATTATATGATGCCCTTTTACAAAGGCAACATCTCCTATAGTTTCAATCTGCAAAGGACTTTCACAGGTACTTTAACAAAACAGAAGTATAATACAAAGAAGAGTTTCTACATCTCTACTAGTTCTTCAAGTACAACTCATGCGGCATGAATTGTGCGACCTATGTACATGGTAAATATAAAAATGAATACATAAGATATGGAAGCCAACAGTGATGCTGGCCATTTCCGTCTTAAGCAGTTGCTTTTAAATAGCAGTCAGTCATTCCGTTGCAGAGATATGAAACTGTTACACCCCGACCCAAATTAATCGTGATTAATGCTAATTAAGCATGAGTAATCGTATTAATGAAGGTTAATAACCAAAGAGAGACAAATTAGTCCCAAATGATGCATTAAGCATAATGGAATGGATTTGAATGGAATTGAGTTGGTTAAGATGAGTTTAGACTCAAACAAGGTAGGCTAAGGACTTTTTCGTAAATACGGGTTTTCACGTATTTCGTCAAATACGGAAATTCTTGATACCAATATGTGAATCTCAAATAGTACGTTAACTTTCATAATAGACGCGACTCCATTTGACCTCAAATGGATCAAATGAGGTTTCATTTGACTCAAAATGTAATAAGACTTAATAAAAGGGGGTTTTGGTGTGAGAGAGCCTTATATTAGAATGAGATGAGTGAGTGAGCTCATTTCCCCCTCAAGAAAAACCCTAGAGTCATCTTCATCTTCTCCCTTCTCTTCCATTTTCTTCATCAAGAGTGAGATTAGGAGAGGTTCAAGTGGTTTTGAGTGGAAGGCCTCATCTTCATCTTCTTCCTCAAGCCATTTCCTCCATTTTTTTGAAGAGATAGAGCTTGAAAGAGAACTCAAAATCTCTTTGCTTGGAGCCTCAAGTAAGTAGTTGGTCTTATCTTAGGATCTCCAAGTTCTATTAAGTAGATGGAGGCAGTGTGTGGCACAAATAGCTTATGAGTAGTGCTTTTTTATGCTTTCATGAAATTAGGGTTTGAGATTGGGGATTTCGTCTCAAAAGCAAGCTAAGCAAAAAGGGCTTTGCGCTAATCAATCTTCAACAAGGCAAGTATAAACATTTGCTTGTGATTAGTGTTAATCATTGTAAAAGTTAATTGAGTTTTCCATGGATTTGGATTTTGTGCATTTTCCATTAAGTTTTGGAAATTATTTATGGATTGATTGAAATGGTTAATGGATGATGTATGAAGAGGGAACATGAAGTTCTATTTTCTTGTAGGTTGGGAGTGATTTGAATGTAGAAAAGAGAGGGATGAAAAGGTGAGAAAACAAATCAGTTTTCGGACCTACAACTCGTCCCAGGTCCGATCGATCGAACTATCATCCGATCGATCAGACAAGCCCATAACTGGGGTTTTTCGGGCCGATCGATCAAACTTGAAATCCGTTCTTTTTGGAACCAAATACTCTTTCTATGAATCTTAGTGGTCTATAAATTAGTGTTAAAACTAATCATGCCCTAATCTAAGATTTGTCAAGGTTATAGAGAATAAAAGAAAAGAACGGTAGCGGATTAAGTGTAATTTAATTGTGTATGGATTCTTCAAATGTGTTATCTAAACCTGCATAAGTGTTAGCTAAGTTATTAAATGTACAAACTACTATTATAGTGATGTTTATCGAAAATAACACGTACATTCAATGACGAACGTTTCACTCATTTGTTTGGTTTAGGAATTTGACTAAAGCTTGGATAGAATTAATAGATTTGATTTGATCCTTGAGTCCGACACTACATAGTAGTTTCTTAAACTCATTACTGAGCTGAACTGAATAATACAATGAATGAATTAACGAATGAATAGTTACTAAAGGTAACAATGAATTATGAACAATCCTACTGCAGTAGATGGATTTAGGGCATTTCGGAGCTTCGTGGTGATGCTAGTTGTCCCTGGCCCGGACACAAATAAGTCCCACAATTCCGATCATATCTATGGGTATTGATTGATGCCTTCCATTTAGAAGATGAATCCTTCCTTTGAGGAAAGACGATAAATGAAATGAAATGAAACGAAATGAAATGAAATGAAATGAAATGGAATACAATGCGATAAGGTGAAATGTAACGAAATGAATGTTATGGTAGTGACTATCTTGCACATGTCCATTAAATGACTTTTGTGTGTTCACCATTGTCATTATAGGAATTATCTAGACTTGTCTAGAATTGAGATTGTTATTAAATAAATTGAATGAATTCAATGTGTATTAACATGTGCTATTACAAGATTTGTTTATACATTGTTGAACCGTCGTGTTCGCTAGTGTTATTGATGACATTACAGGCCCGTTTGCCCTTGCTAGTCCAGCAGCGCCCCCGGCGCCAGCAGAGGAGACCGCTCCGGTACCTCGAGGAGGACTAAATGAATGGAATGGTCGGGATACCATTTGATATGGGTATCCAAGCGCGAGACAGAATTATAACATTTTGAGAAACGTTTTGAAAAGTTATTTTGTAAATTCATTTTTGGAATGTAATTAATTGTTATTGTATGGTGTTTTGGATATGCACCGACTGACAAAAAATGATGGAAATGATACATGTATAAGGACTTTATTTTTGTATACATGTAAATTGAAAATTGAAATTGTCAAATATAATGTTTCCGCAAAAATTGTGTATTTGACAGGTTTATTGAGAATGTTATCCCTTGTGGATTCCGTTTTAACTTCGGTTAATTCGGAGTTTACGGGAGCAAGTATGGGCTCACGACTCGGGGTTATCGTAATTCGGGCCCGGGTCGTGACAGAAACCTAGAAAGTGATGTCAACAAAGGTACAAACACCATCCGTTACAATCCACAAGGGAGGAAGACTTAGACTAGCATAAAAAAGGATAAAACATGATGACTGGCCATTATGCTCAACCAATGGTTGGCCAGTCCACTAGCACAATTATAGCCACCTCACTTCAGCAAATTTGCAATAAGATTTCCTCTATCTACATTCTCAATTTAGCAATTAGTAAGAAGATGAACTAGACCTGGCATGAAAGTTGATTGGCATGTGATCAATAAAAATAGGAAGGAATGTGTAATCATACGATGGACAGGGAAGGAAATCTTATCTAGGATCCCCCATACACAAGATTGTCATCCAAACCTCTATGAATTACACTACGCTCTCTTTGCCTGCAGGGCTGATATTCAGACCTCTCTAACTTACCTTACATTTTCTTTCCCCACTTGTATGACTGCATTGAGCAAGTGCTTCCCCTTATCCAAAGACTCCTTGGGTGGACCAAGGGTGATCTCCAAAAGCTAGGCCTCCATGGTGATTGTGTGAAGACAAACTCCATTCACCGTTGGATCCTATTACTTTCCCAAATAATAGAAGGAAACATCACCTTTCAAATTCTAAAATAGTCACCAAACAAGAGAGAACCGTTGTATGAATAAAATCCAGTACTATTCCAAAATCTATCCAAAGCTGCAATATGTAGCTTCTCTTTTTCCCTTTTCTTGGAATGGTACAATATATACTCTATACATTGCACAACTAGGAAAAACCTCTTTTCCAACAACTAGGACTTCTGAGACTTAGATTAAGACCTTTAAGTAACAATTAGTGAAACATAAGTAAAAGTCAAACCACAGTAAACTCTATAAGAAAATGATCATAATTTCTTCCATTACTTGTCATAATTGCACAAGCTTGCATTCTTAGGAAAAATAATTGAATAACCCATCCAACACGTCCAACTTCGTGTGATTCAAACATTTTTGACAAATGAAATATGCCATATACTAAAAAATTGAAAAGAAAATAATTCTGTGGAGCATCCATGGGTTTCACTTTCACCATTCTCCCTGATGGAAGAAAAGCTGACATCAAGGATGCTTCTTCTATCCACTACTCTTTTTACTTCTGCTCCTGCCCTATTTCGAAGATAGCATATCAAAGAATACTTTTCCACATTGTTTCACCCAGAAAATACAAGGGTTTTTTATAAAGTATAAAATTATATCTCTCACAATAAAGTGCTTTTGAAATAAGCATTCCACTACTCTTTTTACTTCTGCTCCCGCCCTATTTCGAAGATGGCATATCAGAGAATACTTTTTCACATTGTTTCACCCAGAAAATACAAGGGTTTTTTTACAGTATAATATTATATCTCTCACAATAAAGTGCTTTTGAAATAAGCATTTCCAAAGTAAGGTAAAAATGATACTTTGTCCAAAAACAGCCAACATAGAGAAAACATCACCTGTAGTCTTCATCAGTTAAATACTTCTGAAACTCCGATAAATTTGGAGAATTGAATTCATCCTCGATCAAGCGATATCTGCATACCTACAAAATAAAGATTCACATAAATAATAATAATAAAAAATTACAAAAGAAAGGAATGGAACTAAATGTAAACATCATTGACCCAGAAAGATACATATGTTCTCTGTGGTATATATGATGTTTCTTGGAAGTTAAAAATGGAGAAAAAATGTCTGTATAATAAAAAAAAAGGGGTCAATTCCATTTAAGCAAAAAAGGAGAGATTACAAATTGTTATTTACCAGGATTGATCTTCCAAGTTGACTGTTCATCATCATACAAAAACATAGTTTTGGAACCAGAATGGCCAGTGTTGATACATGCAACAGAATGGCCAAAACAATTGTATTCACTTCATGTCATCCCCTTTTCATTTTGAAAAAGAAAAAAATATATAAAATAGAAGATTTGATAGCAAATCTGAGTCAACTCGGTTGTCTCGACTCAAACTCAACAAGTGCCAAGTCGAGTCACACCCTTAGGCCTTAAGTCACCTAGTTTACTGAGTCATAAATTTGCAGCCCCAAAAGCACTTATTTTCTATATCTTCTATAGGGAAAGACTTGGGGAGGCTCTTGGGGACATTTTGCGCTGATCCTAGAGATCAAAAACAAAAACCAAATTATTTTAAGGTCAGTCTACATAGATTTTATAGGTTATTGGTCAACATAATTGTACAAAAGAAAATTCAAAGCAAACTTTCGATGGATTAAAAGACTTACAGTGAGCTTCCTAGCATTTCTGCAAAAGTTCTTTATGGTTGTCTTGGAAATTGAACCAGGATCTCTACCAATTCTCTTCAGTATGCTCCTCACCCGTTGCTCTATTGCAAGAAAATCCGCCTCAGCCTTAGCTTGATAGATCTTTTGCAAACTAATGTAATATCTGGAATATAATTGACATATAATTATGTATCATAATGACAAGAAGGCAAAGAAGGCAACAGCAACCTACTATGAAGGTTTTGAGGGTAAAAGAAAAACTAAGACATCAGACACTAACTCAGTTAATGATGTCATATCAGGAATTGAACCCTCAAGAGGGGGTTCTCCATCACCTTCATTCTCAATAAATTCCTGCAAAGCACAAAAGATGGGGGTTGGTGTATGCTTAGCTCTTAGTCTAGAAATAGCATAGAGAACCATGTTATTTTTAGATGGATGTAAACGAAGCATATTCTATTTTAGATTTTAGATGCCTACAGAGTACAAATCCACAGAGAAAAAGATGTAACACTATATATAATTAATAAACTTGAGAAAGATAGATTCTTTTGAAAGTGCAGAACTGAAGGGATCAACACAAACCCACTGGACTCAAGGACTCCAAAGACTGACAGCAAACAAAGTACAAGGACAATAGAGATTCTCATTGCATTCAGCCATTAACATATTGGATAAAAATATAGCTAAGCCTGCTCGCACATCTCTATTCTCAGCCCACTCTCAATCATGAGGGGCACCAATTTACATGTGCACAAGATCCAAGGCACCCAAGTGGTAAGGACCACCAAGTAGGTTACTTGGCATAAAAATCCATCATGAGACCCGTGAGTACATGACAATATACTTCTATCTTTAAGCATCCATGTTATCCTGTATGTGTGGTTCACTTAGTGACAAGTTGTGGCAAAGGAAGAGCCCCACTAACATGAGTGGCTCGCCTTGTACCTGTGTTACACAAAGTAGCAGCTCAAGTCAAGTGTCAATGAAGCTTAATGCAATATCCTAGAAAGGATCAAAATGGTGGGGCTCTATCACCTTAGATGGATCTATATGGGGAAAAGAACTAAAGAGTTGCTGAGTTGAATAAGATGACTGGCAAGTGGCAATAACATTTTCTTAATCATCGCAAACAACAATAGCATACTTTTTCAAAAATAATGATCAAAGTACTCCAGAGCAGCTTCAAAATGAATTCCAACAAATTGCAGTTTAAAAGTTTTTGCTTTATTATTTAATGATTTCAGATTAATATAAAATCATTAATTATCATAACCAAATATATATTATAATATTATATATTGATGCTCCAATCTCATCGAAACAAGAAGTATCCATGTTCTAAGAGTGATGAATAATGGGATGTTTCCACCTTCAAAGCAGCCACTAGTATCCAAAAATCCGGTAAAGTAGAATCAACTTCAACAAGGCTATCGCTAATTATTTGACGAAGATTTGAGCCTGCAATCCAAGAGTGACATCCATTAATGATCCATGTTACAGCAGAAAAACAGTACAAATATTTATTTCACAAAGAACGTCAAAGCAATAATTTCACAAAGAATAAGGTGAGGAGATTAAATATTAAAACAATGAGAAGCTCAAATGCAGTGACCCCGGTAAATTAACCAACAAAAAATGGATGTACAAAAGAGTTTCTCATAAAATTATAGTACATTTTAATTCAAATTCAAGATATACATTAGCCTGCAACAAATTTCTGTAGTCTTGACCACTAGATTTATTAACCAATAGCAGCTTCCATATATTATCTTGTACATAACGATGCACACAGAGACATATATATATATATAATAAACCCAAGGTCATCTTAGCCATCATCATTCACAAGAGATCACATGAAAAGTCAATATAAAAGTTGCAACGACAATCCAAAGAGTATGTAGAACCAATTTTATGGGGTGGATTATGGATGCCCAGAAATCCATATAGTCAAACGATTAATGCATGGATTTTGAGGCTCAAAGATCAACACTGAAAACACGGGGAGAGAGAGAGAGAGTTGTGGTATTTCAATGTTAGTGTGGGTGGTAAATGTCGTGCACGCACACGCGCGCTATATATATATGTGTGTGTGTGTATATATATCTGGGAATCCCCAAGTACAGGTTTAGACCTTCCTCATTATCTTCCACCTCTACATGTAAGGGAACTAAACAAAAATTTGAGTGTCGCACACACGTATTAGTAGGGATTCACAAATATGGTTTTAGAACTTCCTCCTCATTTTTATGTCTGTTTTCTCATTTTAAGATTATGAGGTCAGCCATGCATGGCCAAGAAACAAGCCTTGTTACTAAATCAGTTGTTTTCATGCAATGCATGGCCAAGAAACAAGTCTTACTTGTTAGTAAATCAGTTGTTTTCATGCATTGCATGGCAAACGTGCAATCATTCTCATGAGTGAGTGGTGACCAAATCAGCTATTTCATGTTTTTGTCATTTTAAGATTATGAGGTCAGCAATGCATGGCCAAGAAACAAGTCTTACTCGTTACTAAATCAGTTGTTTTCATGCAATGCATGGCAAACATGAAATCATTCTTGTGAGTGAGTCGTGACCGAATCAGCTATTTCATGTTTGTTCATTTCCAGGTTCTCTAACTGTCGGTCCAAACAAAAATGACATCATCTCAATATTAGTAATCTTTCAAATTTTGGGCAGAATAAATGTCTTATTGGACAAAGGGTTTTTTGCTAGCATAATCTGAAATTTAAGATGACGGTACAGCTTCAATGCTGCAGAGAAGATGCTCGAGTTTCATGTCACTTTAGGCATTCCGAGTCACATAGTCAGTACCAAGTTGTCCCGATCATCCAACCACAGAGTTGAACTATTGGCCACACGCCCCCACATTCCCTTTCACACACTCATCACCAAGTACTCATCTAGCAATAACTCAGATATATCAGAGCGGAGTTGGCCAAAATCTTGATCCATGGTCATTTTAATGTCCATCTAGACTGGTCTCATGCAGGATCCACTTCTTTTAGACTCAAAGCTTATAAATAGGCCCTTGCATGCCGAAGAGAGGGTATTCATGATCCCAAGAAGTCTGACCCGATTCCAGGGTAAGAAAATCTCTTTATAAGAGTTCCAAGGTTCCAAAAGCTCCTCAGTTTGAAATTAGAAGACAAAAGAAATAAACATCTAGAGCTTTTACCCTCTGGTTGAGGAGATAAGGAGTTGAAGAAGAGAAATAGAGAGTGAAAATTTGTATAAGAAAGAGTAGGGGCCCTTCTGATTCTTTAATCAGGGACCTGTTGTCTACCTAATACGTTTTACCCAGATCAAAATCCCCCCTTCCTCTCATTGTTTTTATTGCTTATTTTCCTTCCACGTCAATATTTTACTTCCGTACAAACAAATTAGTCATATTGGACATTCATTATTAAGATCACTATTGAGGTCATCATATACTATGTTTAGGGTTCAAGATGACAATATGTTCCATCAAATGAAAAAAGTTACAACATGCATGATGCCTACAATGGACATACTTATTCCTCGAGGAGTAGAGACTTTGAAGGAGGCTTCAATAGCTTCTTTATAGTTATCTTCATCTGAAGCCAGCATATTAGCTTTCAAAAGATCCTACATGGAAGAGACAAAATAAATTCAAGATGGTAACATAAGTATTTGAGAGAGACAGAGAGAGAGGTCCCTGAATGAGCTAATAACAACCACAACAATAGTAATAGTTCTACCAAAGGCAGCAGCAGTAACAACAACAGCAGCAACAACAACAGTTAGTCCCACTCAAAGTGATGAACCATTGTTGTGCCCACAAATGACGGAACCACAAAAGTACCTCCCTATGATGAGAAGGGCCCTTAATGATGAAAATCTTGGTAGGCCCACCTAATGACATAATTATAGTAAGACTTAATTAATGATGTAATCAAGGTAGGCCACAAAAACAAGGAAGACCATGTTCAAGAATCATAGTGGTGCTTTCTTGATGCATATCAAGATTAGTTTGCCAAAAGATGAAAATTGTCAAGGGTGCCATTCTTGGAGGGACCTATTGTGATCTCTTTCATCATTGAACGCCTCAAGAGCAATTTCCAATTTTCAATATTGACGGAGGCCCATTTTAATTAAATGATCATGTCATGAATTTATAAGAAAAAAAAATAATCATCAAAGTTTGCATATCATTAGATAGATGGTGATTCACCAAGACCCAAAGTGGCATAAAGAATAGCCCCCTTTTTTTCTGGATAGGTAACATGATTCGAAACCACATGCTCAAGGTTGCAATACTGAGGAAGTTCCACAATATAAAAAAGCACTGCCAATGCAAAAGCAGATCAACTAGGCAAAGAGGGAGTTCATAGACCTTCGTAGTTCATTTCTGTTGATAATTAATCTGTTTTTCTGTTTTGGGTTGTTATGGCTGGTTTTAATTAATCTGTTTTTCTGTTTTGGGTTGTTATGGCTGGTTTTAAGGGCCATGATTTCCCTCTTTTGGGTTGGCTGCTCTTCCCCAGTTTTGGAGTATACCCCTCTTATACTGTGCAGCTGTTTGACTTATGAACCAAGGAAAAAAAAAAACCCGGACTCAGGACCTGACTCGATCAGGGCTGAGTCGGGCCGAGTCCCAATTTAAAATAAAAATAGTCGGTCGAGTCCCATGGCTGAGTCACATGGGACTCAGCCAAGTCACATGGCCGGGTCACATAGGACTCTGCTGAGTTGCATGTCCCATAATTTCAAGTCCAAGTCCCATAGGACCCGACTCGAGGATCGGCCAATTTTTTAATCCATGTTATGAACACCATTTAAAATAAAAAAAAGTTGCAATAGTGAGCACCTCCCACCGTGCCATGGACTCCAGTCAAAATGGTGGAATATTACAAGCAATAAATATGGTGGCGCCCGCATTAAGGGAAAAAGATTAATGATTAAATTAAGCTTTTCCTCTTTCCTTTATAGTGATGATAAAGAAGAGTATTTGCTGAGTGGAAAATGTCAACATTAGCCACATCAATATGGATTTGGCTTGGCACAAAGATAGAGGTCAATCATATAACTTTTATTTAAGGTCAATCATATAACTTTTATTTACGAACCTTGAACTCCTTCTTTTCTTCCCTAGTGGATGGCAGGCAGCCGGAATGTGTCTTGGCCCACTCTTCAGCCATCTTAACAAGAATGACAACATATGGTGTATGCTTATGGACAACAGGATCCGTCACATTTAAGTCGATGGTTTCTGAAAACCTGGAAGATGGAACAGGAAATCAGTAGTGCAATTTTAAATCAGCACAACATGATCAGTGCCAAAAAATAATATTCAATAAATAGAAGTCACCAAGACCATACTGCTTGAGCTCAGGCCAAGGATTATTTAGACGGAGAACATCAAGAAAATGATCAGGCTTCGACTCAATCACATCATGTTCCTGCCATAAGCAAGGTACAGTGAGATCAACATCCGAATGCCAAATCACTCTGAAACAATGATTTTACAAAACCAAAATAGTAGAAAGTGCTCCAGCCATATACTTACATCACATTACCTTCAAACTAATTCGCACAAGCCCTGTCAGACCATACGAGCGTGCAATTACCAACATAGTGTTTGCATCCCTACAGATCTTATCCAGCTTTAACATTGATTTTTCCTGCAGCTGCAAATCCGACAAGAGTGGGTTCAAATCCATCCACACACAACACACACACAGTCATCATGCGGGCCAAAAAAAGAGCTGCCACTGAATGGGCCAGATCCATCCCCATTATCAATGGGGGCAAGGCCCACATTGACACAGTCACGGGTATAAACTGAACACCCAAAGACTACAAGCAAATCGCTGTAGGACTGCATAAACAACAAAGGCATTGATGTAAAGAGAAAGAAACACAGATTTCAATGCAATAACCTCACTGTTAATGAAGTAATAATAATAGGTGTCGACTCTTTTTTTTTTACTGTCGACCTTATAAGTTTTATATAATGCATAAAACCAAAAACTCTCTAGAAGATCTTGACACCTGTTCCTTCTTGCTAATGCTAGTAAGACAACCATCCTTGACTAACTTGCTAAAATAAACAAATGGAAAGGGAAACTACAATTGTTCACTCTTGACTGTTATGACTGTCGACACAAGCTTCAAAAAGAGTAAAAACCGTAGATAAAATCTATGACAACCAATCCAACTCCTCACAAAATCTTTATTTCCTATCTAAAGATGCTAATGGATGCTGATGGCATCTAATAGACAATTGTCTTGGAGGGAAACCATAGAACTCCACTGGCTATGAGAATCTTGAACAGTTTTGCAAATCAGGCTGTGGGCCCCACATGGCCCATCTATTATTGAAAGCAACCATATGACCTAAGAAGACTCCCAGGTGAGCTTTGTGAGGTAGGTTTCGAGTGGGTTGGGCCCACAAACCCATTTCCAAAAACCCCACACGTTCAGCCCCTTTCACTGTTTTCTTCAATTGGTTTTTTCCTGAAAATCTGCAATTAACCCCTCATATGTTTACTGTTATAATAAACTAGTCCCTTCAGTCTTCTAAAATAACAGAACAGACCCTGATTTTGAACTCTAATTGATATTTGGGACTGTTTGAGGCCCAAATCTTTCATCAGTACTGATTGGGACCCTTGAGGGCCTTAGGATGCTCAATCTGCTCCATACAAGCTTCAGCCACTTCGAACTCATGATTAAAAATCCAATTCACATCACAAGTCCATTGCGCCCAAGCCCAAAGGCCCAGTGCTCACCTACGGCTAGTACAGCAAGAGGCCCAAACTCCCAATTAAGCAACAAATTATATGTCCTTTAAGATCTTGGCTATGATTATTATATATCTTCTTTTATTTAGTTTCTTATTTTATTAGGGTCTAGGTTCAACTAATCTCTATTTTAAGAAAAAAGAATCCACGTGTACTAAGATAAATTCTCCCTTTAGATGTCCCCAAGGGATGGAGATGGGGATAGGGATGGAGATGTTGGGGTGCTGTATTCTTAAAACCAATCATCAATAATATTCGAAACCAAACATTTCTTTGGGATGGAACCCAATAATCAAATTGTGATCCTTGAAGGTGCTTATATTAGGCGGATCCTTCCACCAATTTGGCAGCACATCATATTGGTATCAGCCATGATGCCCAGATAGGGACATGGACAGACACAGGCAGGGCCGGTCCTAAATTTTTCAGGGCCCAGGGCAAGAGTAAAAGTTAGGCCTCTTCAGCCATCATATATGATAATATCATTGGTGGGTCCCACTGATGTGAAAAATTGGCAATGAGTTGATGATGCCCAAATATAACTATTTGAAAAAAAAGAGAAGAAAGAAAACTCAGACCAGAATTTAAGCATCATATATGGGGAATTAAAAATCATTGGTGGGCCCCACTAACAAATGAGAAGAACGGGTGTAGGGCTGAAGGCTTGATGATCTATTTGTAAAAAAAAAAAAGCCCTAAATCATCCCGACAGTAGACCAGATTCTCCCAGAATTTCAGCCATCAAATATAAAATATCATTGGTGGGCCCCTTTGATGGATGCTCAAATAAGTGATGCAATAAGCACTTTCAGATGATTTGATGATGGGTCTATTGATGCCCAGGACGATGGAATCCATTGGATGAGCCCTGCCCTCACCAAATGATTGAAAAAAAAAAAAAAAGTAGAAGGGATTTTGGGGATTTTGGGCCCCCTAAAAAAATGGGCCCGGGGCAAGGGCACTTACAGCCCTTGCCCAGGGCCGGCCCTGGACACAGGGAACGGTGGTTCGACACTCCATCTTCAAAAAGTTAGGATAATGATATGAGTACAGCATCGCTTAAGATACATTTTAAATTTGGCTAGGGCCCACTAATTAGCAGTTTATACATGTTAAATTTTTAATAGGTGGTCTTATTGTGGAACCACGAATCTCAAGTTAGAGTGAAATTTGGCTAAATCAATGTGTAAGTAGGACATTTAATTTAATTTTTTTTATTTTAAATATATAAATTCCACCATGGAACCCATGAAACTAGCAAAGTCATAAAAGATAAAATGGTGGAGCCCATTTACTTAAAAGCCAAAACTATAAGGAACAAGACCGTTCCCTTCCATTTATATTAATTTGATATTTTGTTGGCAGCCAAAAGTCAAAACGAGTAAGGGGCGAGAAAGATTCCTACTACCTTTTATATCGCGGAAGACTCTCAAACCTTTTCTAGAAGGTAACAAAACGGAATGAAAGGAGGAGAAGAGAGAGAGAGAGAGAGAAGAGGAGGGATAGAAAGAGGAAGGAGAAAATGTTGTCGCGGCCTCGGCAATGGATGCATACTATAGCCGCCCTATTATGCCTAGATACGAATACGGGTACATAAATGAATACGGGGACCGAGGATACAACTCTGCACATTTGGAGATCTAGGATACAAATACGGGTGTCCTAATTTTTCCTTTAGATCACAATTGAATTAATGAAATTATCATCGTTTATATTCCTTTCTAACATTTTCTATGTTGAGAAGTAAGAAAAATTAAAGAACTAAATGATTAAAAAACTAAATGAAATAATGGATTTGCTAAGTAGGATATGCTCAGTGGCGGACCCAGGATTTTCATTTAAGTGGGGCGGATATTTTTTAATTGAAAAGGTCAAAATCAACGTCGACTACCAATAATATCCACTTATTTCATGGTTTAATGACTTGAGTGTTCTTTTTTTTTTTTTTTTTGCAAATTAAATATAAAGAACTCACATCCTACTATTAACACTCAGTTCCAACATAAACTTTTTAATTACAACAGCTAATTTGAGAATGGCTCCTTATTTGAGTGGTAAGGGAAGACAGTTCTCATCTGGCTGCCTAGGGCTCAAACCCTGGGTATGCCATCCCTTCCCGCATGTGTGGGCGCCCTTCCCACTTGTGTGGGCTTTCTTCCTAAGCTACAACAACTAATTCATCAAGAAATTAGTTTTTTATTCAAATCAGAAACTCCAGGGAACTCCAAATAAGTAATAATTATTCATACGAAAAAATCAAATCAGCTTTAAAGAGTCAGTGGGGCCCAATGCCTATTCAAGAAAATCACAACCATTCAATATCTCTCAAAGCTCGCAGTAGGTCAGGTGGCACCCGCCACATGTCAGATTTTTCTGTTGTAACCTACAGCCTACGTACAGGATCTGAATTCGATATAAAATCCTATAATCCTACTCTTTTTTCATCTATTGACCCTTCCCACCTCCTTCCTTTCCATAAGAAAAAGCCCCTCCGAAATACAATTAGCATAAGTAGAAGAGGGAGATCTTGAGACAAAGAGTGCGAAACTATTTTGGAGAAGGGAGGTGGGCGACAACTTTACTGGAATGGGGGATGGGCCATCTGGCCCAGGTGCGGATAACATGGGTCTGCCCCTGGATATGCTAAACTTATACCCTAGAAGTATTAGTACAGTATCGGATACCAATACAAGTATAGTAACGGTATGATACGGATACAGTAGGCGGCGATGATCCACAGTGGTTGCAACAATGATGAAATCTATGCTTCATGCCTCTTTCCCCCCCAAGTACGCCCTCTTTCTCTCCCCCTTCCTTGCTTTCTCTCTATAGCTCTCTCTCTAGCCTTTTCCCCCTTTCCAAGACCCTATTTCTTTCTTTCTTTTTAAATTGATGAAACCCTACATTTGGGATACATCTCCAACCATATCTTATTGTATCCTGTACCCGGACCCATATCGGTACGGGTACCATGGTCCATAGGTGAAACGCTGTATCCGGATATCATAGGGTATCAGAGCCAAACCCTTATGAATTCATGCATTGATCTTCTTTTCTCCTTTATCTCTTCCATTTTTTCGTCACTCCATAAAAACCTGAAAATTCAGCTCTGAAAACCTCATCAAAACCTTCAACCATCCATCTTAAATCAACCATACTTAAAAACTCCAAGTTCTCCAACAAGATTCCCTTCAATTTGAGCCCAAAATCTTGCCAAAACCTAACCTCAACCCCAATTCCAAATATCCCAAATTTTGCATAAATTCTGCATGTTGCATAAACTGCAATTTTGTAGTTCCTCCACTGCACCCAAACCAGCCCCTAAAACCCTTCCAAAACTCTCCAAATTCAGTCCCAAAAAGCCCCAACCCATTTCCCTACAAATTCCTACACTTTCCCTACAAACTCCCTTCACCTTGAGCCCTAAATCATTTCCTATTTTGGCCCTAACCCTAAATTCGAAAATTTCCCAAAATCTATTTCATATCACTTTGGCCACATATTAAACCCTATACTTCCCCTGATCGAAAAATCTAACCTCTCCCCTCATAACCCTGATTTACCCAAGCCATCCAGCCCTTAACCAACACAAAGCAGCCCCAAAATTCTGATTTTAGATTATCCAAAATTTTCTACACTGCAAAAACCATAACTTGTGACTTCTAAAACAGCACCTCACCAGCCCTTATACCATCCCTTCTATCTACTCTAAAACCCCCAAATCCTTCCAAATCCATTCTTCCCTGCCCAAATCCGTTCTTCTCTACTTTGTCCAAATTGAAACACAAACCCATCTCCAATCAAGCCCCAATATTGCATTACAGTGACAGAAGGACAGCACATATGCTTCTCAAAACCAACCCCAAATGGCCCTTAAACCCTACCCAACCTTTTAAAACTTGGCCCAAACCTTCATCAAACAACCTTACACCTATTGAAGCCCATATCCTAACCACGACCTCAATTCCAATCCTTTCTGATACAAACTAATGAAGGCAAACAAAGCTTTTAGATGAACTCATTAAAAAAAAAAAACAGTAGAGTGAAATCCTGGATTGAAAGTTAAAAAACACCAAGATAGATATATTTGGTACCAGTAAGGTTTAGGAGATTTCTTACCTCTAAACAAACTAGTTCCTTGGAGATTAACACATAAAAAAAAATAACTAGAATTATGAGCTTCCCTTTGTCCCTAAATTATTAGTTAACAATGATAGATGAAAAAACAAAAAGGCCAAAGCAGAGTTACCTTTTTCACCAAGAGTTTGGTCAAAATAAACTACAACATTACAGTGTATATTGATGCACAAGTCTGTAACAGTCCCACCTTAAAATAAAAGAGAAAAATAAAATTAAAGATAATACGGATCATTCAAGGGAACCAGACACCTCCAAAATACTAATTTTACTCATAACTTTCTGAATGATTTACATAAAGCCCTAAAGGCCCTTTAAAGGGTTACAAATGCCAATAATAGAAAATAAAGGAATCCTGATCCTACTAGAATTAGTGGAGAGGTCTTAGGGGAAAATAAAGAAGTCCTAAGAAATAGAAAGTGCAAAAATAGAAAATAAAGAAGGTTACCAAGAAAGCAACCTTGACCTCAAGGTTGAGAAGTTGTGGAGCACACTTAGGCCCTGTTTCTTTAGTGGAATTTCTGCCAGGAATTCCTGGACATGACGTGACAGGCTGTCCCCTGGAATTTCTAAATTCCATGTTTCTTTACTAGTATTTTTGGATTCCAACTACATGAAAGGTCTCTTTTAACCTTTGGGCATCCAGGAATTCCACATTGTCTGGGAATTCAGGAATTCACCAGACTGGAATTCCAGCAAAGAAACAGGCTCTTAGATTTACTTTAGGAATCTGAGAAACTGCCGCTTTGGTAGTGCTCAAACTTGATGCAGAATAGCTTGGACCAGTGCTATCTTCTCCAGATGAGAACTTTTTATAAACTGCCTTAAATGATTTCTATCATCAAATAATCAGACTAAAAACATTGCATCAGAGATATTTCTTAGTTGCTGACTTGGAACATCAGTAAGCAATTCATTTTCGAGGCCTCCAATGAATGCACTCATCTGCATATCTTGAGGAATATCAATAATTTTATTGGAAATACACTCAAATTCAGCCTGATATTCTCGAAGTGAACTTGTTTGCTTGAGTTGCATCAATCGCATGAAATAATCTTCAGACGTTGGCCCGAAGAGTGTGAGAGTAGTCCATCTGAGGAAGATTGCCATGTGGTGGGATTCATTTGAGTCTTGAACCAATTGTACCACCTCCTGGCTTCTTTTTTGAAATAAAGCAATGAGACCGTTACCCATTGCTCTTTAGGGACGAGGTGTAAGTTCATGTAGCTCACCACTTCATTGATCCAAATTTTTGGATTGGTCCCGTCAAATTTTAGACATCGCAATCAGAGTGTTTGCATTCATGGTATTGCAACTGTATTGTTCCCATTAGGTGGAGGACCCACGGGAATAGTTGGTTGGGGTTTCAGTGTCACAATCTTATTATGTAATTCTCTCATTTCATTCCACATTGCAGTAATCATCTTGGCCAAATGGTTAAGGGTGGTCATTGTTAACTCTCTCTTTTTTTTAACAGGTGGCAGTGCTGTAAATATATCACCCTTTTGTTTTTTATTACTTTTGGATGGCACTGCTAAAAATTAAAGCAACTTCTGACCCTTAGATGTAACTTTGGCTAAATGACAAAACTACAATTTCATAAAATTTATGGTCCACTTTCACACCTTTCCGGGCTCAATGGCATACTCAAATTTCATCAAACTTTTGGTCCTTTTTTCTAAGCTGAAAAGCAAATTGGCAAAACTGTGAATTGATGAAAATTTCTGCCCCCACTTTCTAATAGTCAAACAAGTGAAGGACCACTCTCTGGCATGATGGCAGTGATCGTGAATAGTTCAAACTTTGGCCCTGTTTGTACCAAATAAAAAAAAGGAGCTAATGAAGTACCTGGCAACAGTGGGTACTATTGCCTTTTTTTCCTCTTCCTTATTTTTTTTTAACATTACTTTGGCCCTTTTGACTCATTGCTTGTTGCTCTGGATAGAAGATGAAGGTCTGTATTCTCTTTGGATATAAGATCCGCACCGGTAACAAGTGAAATAGCCAATGGGAACCTGCCACTGCAAGCTGAAGGTCGCATGCTGGTGCAAGATACGTCTTTTTTTTTTGTCTGGTGATAGAGATTTAAGGTTGCGGGTGTACTGATGGAAAGTGGGTGTGGGGAAGAGGATGGGTCGAAAAAGAAAGATGGCTTGGTAGGGATTTATGGAGATTTTGGGAACGATGGTTCAGGTTGGGGTGGGTTTGAATGGGATGAAGATGTTGGGTCTAGGGTTTGAGGATGAAAGCTATGATAAGGGTTTTCTGGATTTTATGGACGGAGGGTTTTGGATAAAAGAGGAAGATGGCAGATGGGTTGGGCAGACTGGTTTTTTTTTTTTTTTTCTGGGATGAGGGACAGTGGATTAGGGTTAAGGTTTCATGGAGAAGAAGATAGATGGGTGGTTGGACCCAACTGGCTATGACACCAATTGCAACAGTCCCACCCTAAAATAAAAGATAACTCAGGATCATTTGAGGGAATCTGACACCTCCTTCAGATCGTTTGAGGGAAGCCGACACCTCCAAAATGCTAATTTTACAGTCATAACTTTCTGAATGATTTACATTAAGCAGGCCCTTTTAAAGGGTTACAAATGCCAATAATAGAAAATAAAGGAATCCTAATCCTATTAGAATTAGTGGAGAGATCTTAGGGGAAAATAAAGAAGTCATAAGAAAAAGAAAGTACAAAAATAGAATATAACTTGAAGGATTGTTACAAAATCATTGTACACAGCAGGTTCTATAAATCAAGGAAATAATAGAATAAAGTTTAGCATGCCAAAATAAAGTAATGAAATAAACCCTAAAAGAAATGTCCAAGTTGGATAAATTAAATTTGATTGAATGAGATTGTGATAAACTATAACAACCAGAGTAATATTGATATATCATTCAATGTCATGTGGCCTACCTGGGTTGCTATCACTAATGTAAACTGCTTGAAAAAAGCAGGATTTCCGTCTATTAAGTCCTCTGGAAATTCCTCTACAAACTTTGCTTTCACCGCATCATTCAGTTCTTGCAAGAAGGAGCAAACACATTTTGCCTTTGACTGCCCAACGCTTTTAACATCCACTGCCCACATCAACAAAGTTTCAAAATTACATGGTAATATTGTAAGCATCACGAAAGTTAGTTACTTATTGGGTCCTAACCTAATGCATCAGGACATGTATAGATGCACCAGTTCCATATAGTAGACCCATGATTTTGATGATTCCAACCATCTACGAGAAGCTACCATGGATAAGAGACAATGCAGAAATAATCGAGTACAATAATACCCTCCGACTCTACAATAATGAATCATGGAATTACATACATCTACAACTAACAAGAAAATAAAGCAGCATTATTAAATTTGGTTCAAAATTTTGATAACTAGAGGCTTTCTAATCCCAAAAGGTTTTTTGGGATACACCAAATTTTCAATGGAGCCGGGATTGGCGTGACACGGGCCCCACTGTATGGAAAATCATCAAGAAAGCAACTGTAACAACCTTATATGCATCAAAACCTTGTTGTTCCTCATCATGAATTGCAAAACAACTTACCCATAAAATTGTTCCCCAGATCACTCTCTTCGACTTTGGATCCATCCACAACCGTAATACTTCCAATGCCGCCAAGGACAAGATTTTTTAGTGTGTCAGACCCAGTAGGACCACAATTAAGCAAGCAAATACTAGCATTTTCAAGAGCTGCCTGCCCTTGTTCTCCCCATATCCTGCAATTACAAATAAAGATGTGATCTTTCCCGAAAATCAGCACAAAACTACTACACAGACAAACGCCTTTGATTAAACCAAAAGAAAACGCCGTAGATATGATTCTAAGCTGTACTCAATAAACCCTATCCATACAGATCGACAACTTCCAGCAAAATAAACTTGCGAAGATCAACAAGGCTCGATGGGGATTTCTGAAGAGAATCGAGAAATCGGAGATTCTCTTGAACTAAGTAGAGAAGGAGAACAAAAACTAGGGCAAGAAAGACGAAAGGGAGAAAATAGCGGACATAAGAAGAGTACCTGAGTTGGCGATCGTATTTGTTCTTGGGCTCTGCCATCGTCGCAAGGAGAGGGGATTGAGAGCAGGCAAGGAGAGAAGAGTGAGGGGTTTTTTTTTTTTTTTTTTGGCCTTTTGGAGGATTGCTTGGTGTAGACGCGGTGGGGCGCCAGTCGTCGTTTAATATAATATAATGTGCGAGGGTATTTCGGTCATTTTAGCAGTGGCAATAGAGAGCTGCTATTGCCAATCCCAAGTTGCTCACTCCACATCCAGTATTTTTAAGAAAATACACATTCGTGAATTAACCATATTGGACATCAATAATTATTTCATTGGTCATGCAATTTCTCTGTATGGTATTGGTACCCACGAAAATTTGGCTTTCTCTCCCTTTTTTGAGAATCGACTCCCTCTCCTTCTTCCTCAACTCCTCTCTATTTCTCTTCCAATGCATCCCCTACTTCTCTTTTCATTTTTCGTTTCTCTTCTATTCTCTGTACATTCGTCTCTCAAATAATGATTTATGTGATTTTTGGGGGCCAAAGGGATACGTTTTTTTTTTTTTTTTCATTTTTGTTCGAGTGTGTCGTCGTGAACTGTTCGACCTTGAATTGATTATGTTTGGCCCTAATTTGCCGAGCAAATTAGCTTTGTTCTACTGTGAGTGAACAAATTATCAGTCCGAATGTAGCCACGTGTCAGATGATCAAGCTAGATTGACGTTTATTGGAAATTTATCTACCGGATCCTCTTAGGGTTATTGGGTCATTTGTCGGAAATTTATCTACTGAATCCTCTTAGGGTTATTGTGTTGTATTTTACTGTTCATTTGAGTTGTAATGATTGTTACAGCTATTCATGTATCCATTGACGGAGTGTTGTTCACTGTTATTTGAAACATCACTGGCACTTTGGACAAGGCAATTACATTTACTCTTTCTAAACTATTATTATTTTCCTAGATCATTTCATGTTTTATGCGATACACACGTATCCAACCAATATAAATCCATATAAGAAACACGTATCCAACTAATATAAATCCATCAAATAAGGTCTATATTAAATTAAATAGAAATCCATCCAACATAGCTAACCAATATAGATCCCTCAAAAAAGTGACAAAAAAGATTAATGACAAATACGTCAATGGTATCAAATCAACCCAACTTCGCCCTACATTTTAATCAAAATAAAACATCAACACATCATGTCGCCCTCCTACGACTAAGGGTGTCCATCTTCGTCGAGGTACAAGGTATGAGTTGCTATACATCATCTAGAGAAGCTCCAAGTAACACTTTACAAACGTGCTCAATAGCCTCGTATAGTTTACTTGGGTGTTGTGTGCTTGGTTCATATCCTCTCTGAAGGATTGGTTGGAGTATGCTCCGAGCATTCGCGATACGTTGCATTTGTAAAGCAAAAATGCCTAGATCAATTGGTTCATTATGGACATCTACAGCCTCATCAACATCCTTAGGCCGCTAAATGTTCGTTATATCGATATAGAGAGCTCTAGTATATTCCATGATATAGTCCTAACTCTCGAATTACCGCCCACGTCCATGGTTTAGTCAGGAGAATTTGAAAGGAATTAGCTACACAAATAAATACACAAGATATGCCGATTGTTCGGATGTATCCGGCCAAACAAATCATATTTATTCGATTATATGAGGCCGAACAAGTCACTAAACAAATATGATTCATTTATGTTCGAACCTTCGAACATACACGAGCTTAAACTAAAACGAGTTACGCCAGTGACGGGTGGGAGAGGAATGGTGAGAATCGGCCTATTTCTGGCATCAACAGATCTCATTTGCATATTTTCAAGCTAGCATTCATCCCTCATGTGGTCGATGCATGTAGAATGATACCAAAGAAAATGATAAATGGAGAGATGTATAGGGAGAGAGAAGATACATTCGCAATGAGTCCATGAAGAGATGGAGAAAGGAGGGAGAGAGTGAGGGAACATATAGGGAAATGGATGAGATTGGGTGATAGAGAGCAGACGATGGTGAAAATGGGCAATGAGGAGACGATGGTGATGAGGTCAGGCGATGGAGAGGGAACTAGGGATGTGCACGAAGAAAACGAGGATTCAGTCTTTGGTTAGTTTGGGAATACATGGTTGTGTACGGAGAGATTTTTAAACAAATTTGGTTGTATACAAAGAAGGAATGTGAAAGGAGAATAAGGAATGTGGCAATAGCAACTCTCATTGCAAAACCTTAACTCCACCCTAGGGTCCGACCCAAGCTTGATCCACAATGAGATAGATCTGAACTCTATTAGGCAAGCAGTTGGTGGTGGATCAGCACAAGGTGTGAGTTTTGTGAGAACACAGTCCGGGCGGTACCCCTATCCATTGGGTCTAGCGTGTCAACCATAGATTTCAAATGGAGAGTCTCTGCTAGTCCTGTATCGAAAATATTCAAGTATTGACTTTGGGCTTATAAGTCAAACCCCGTCTTAACTCAACACGAAGCTTTTTAAAAATGTGCTACTTCGGAAACCATAAAAACACGTGCTCGTACGGAAGCAATACTAAGACGGGTGGCCTCTTAGGAAATCCTTGGAAGTCCTTGAGCGCTCATGTGGGTCAAAGTTTGTTGAGTTAGGGACGGTGCACAGGGATACGCACCAAAAAATTATGTTTTCATCAGCAAGAGCTGGCATGGGCGGCTCCACATAGATCAATTGACCCCACTGAGATCCGAAAAACCATTTAAAAATAAAAAAATTTATTTCTTGAATTGAACTTATGGGAAGCTTTTGACCCTACTTAATTTAAGAGTTTCACCCCACATTAGCTAACTTTACACTTTTTATTTGTTGCTGTGGTAGTGAACAAAATTCACCATAAAATGCCCACTGCCTAAGTTAATTAGCCAACTATCTATAAAATTAATGGGCCCACATTACTGATACGTGCTTTAGCAACAAGTTTTTAGAACTTAAAAGAATTTGTGACATTGCTAGAAAATTAGTATAGACAAAGAATGATATCGTATACCAATTAGTTTATTTGCTTTTAAAATTAGCATTGATTTTACCAACAATGATTGCTGCGGTAGAAAGAGCATTTTCAGCAATGAAGTACATAAATAACAGGTTGTGTAACCGAATAAGAGATCAATTGATGAATGACTGTTTGGTTACATATATTGAAAAATATGTGGTTGCTAGTGTTGATAATAAATATATTATGCAATGATTTTAACACATGAAAACCTATTGAGGGCAGCTGTAAGAGTTTATGTATTTGGATGTCGCTTTTGGATTAAGAACTATTAGTAACAATGTATTCAAATATTTTTTTTTAGAATTCAATATTATCTTTGTCGGATTATCCGAAATAGATTATTTGATAATTTTATACTATACTTGTTGAATTATCGAAAGTATATGACAAATGTTGAAAAAGGGAACTGATAAAAAAAAATATTGATAAATGGAAAAATAAATTTATTCGATTTGCAGAAGATAAGTCTTTTATTGACCCTACTGACTCGAATTCCTGGAGCCGCCAGTGGGAGCTGGCATGCGTTTATGTGTTGTGTATATGCTTAGATGGGCTAGCCCATGCCTATGTATGATTGAAGACCTGGTCAAGCCTGTCTAGCCTATGCCTATGCATGGTTCAAGACTTGATATGGGCCTTTCTTTCAAGGCCATGCATGAAACTCGTCTGGACTGTAAGTGCAGGTAAATAGTTGAGCTTAGACAAGCTTTAATATGGCCTGATGGGCCATGAACACCCCTGCTACTCTCATCATTTATTAGATTAGGGCTGCCGAAACTTGACCCGGCCCGCAACACATACAATTAAATCGAGGGTCAATCAAACCTGTTCTTCATTAAAACAAATGAGGATAGAGTCAAACTATATGCCCTGTGTAAATGGCTGGGTCACATATTCTCATGTCCTCTCCACTTGCTTGTTTTATACTAGCACGCATGCTCTGAAGCCCTAAAACCCTTGACCAAGGCCTGTTTAGTTGCAAGTATTTAGGAATATGGTGTCTAATGAGGAAAGAGCATTCTTTTTTTTTTTTTTTTTTTTTAAGAAAGGAAAGAGCATTATGAATTCTGCAATTCTAAGAATTTAGTTAGCCAAAAATGACTTTCACTTTGCCGGCTTAACAAATTTTCACCGCCTAAACCCCAAAAAAAAGAAAAAGACATTATCTGAATTTCAAAAGAACACAATTTGCATTTCTATTAGAAATTCCCTAACAAAAATGCCCTCGACCAAATAGGCCCTTACAATATTTTTGGCATGAGTTTCAATACGTGCAAGGTATATTAATTAACAATCAAACCACCTCTTCTCCTTCGTAAAGAGATTTTCTCTCCGTGGCATATATAATTATAGAAGTTGCAAAGATCAACTTTTTAAGTATTTTTAGTGTTTTATATGTTTTGGTTTTGCATGTGGGAGTGTTTTCTTCACATTTTGAGATTCATGCTTTTTTCATGTAAATGATCTTATGATCTGTGTCATTCTTTTATTTTTTCAAATATCAACACGAAATTATCCTTGCTCACTGGCCCCAGATGCATTCATGAAATTATTGCCAGAGATTCTCTTCTTATTCTTCAAATTGAATTCTCTTGTGAAGTTGGAATTGTTGTCACGAGTGGAACTAAATAAAAAAAGTAAACTGTGCTAAGCTTTTACAAGGTGTGTTAGGTTTGGTCGGGTTAAATGGGTTAAGCCGCATTGATGCAAGTTATGCAGGCTGGGTCAGATTGAGTCGCATCAGGTGTGAGTTGGCCGTTTCAAAAAATGAATTGCTATGTGTTAGGCTAACCCATAGACAGCCGTGATCAACCTGATCCAACCTATTTCCACCACTTCTTTGGAGTGCCACAACAAATTGGAAAAGTAGAGTGTTAATGATTTGAGACTTTATAATTTTATCACTAATCGAAAGCCTCATTTTAAAGGAAAAGGGTCAAAATCAAAAAATTTCGCCTTCCACGGAAGGAGAGACCTGAAATGTCTAATATCCACTCGTCTCTTTTTTTTAATGAAATCGTTCGTTACCATGCAAAAAAAAAAAAAAGTCTAAGTATCCACCTTCCATGGTAACGAATGTTTAATTTCTTTACAAGTGAGTAAAGGATGTCAAGTAAGGATATGATTAGGCTATCACTAACCCAACCCGCATTGGATAGATTTGGGCTCTATTTTTGGCCCATGGGCTGTGCATGTGATTGAAGGATAAAAGGTGAAGATGTGGATTACCTGAATTTTATAGGACTTCACTTACAAAGGTGATCGCTGGATATTTGGTCTTTCATCTCCTCTTAATTCATTTTCGATCAAAGGGAAAATTATTTAAAGGCCACTTTTTTTTAATTTAAATCTAACCACTTTTAAAAGTATATTCTCAAAATTTCAATGACTTCAATTCTATGCAAATAAATGGGCACTAAGTAAAAGTGGAGAAAATACATTTTAAAAAAATGGTGAAGATAGATATTGTGCAAATAATCTCACATTTAATGGAGAATGAATTAAAGATAGATGAAAAAATATTGATTACGGCAGGGTGAAAAGGTGAAAAGCGAGGGTCAATTAATAATGTACACCACTTCCTTATATCATTTGCCGTGGGTGGTAACCTAGCCCCTTTGGGCCAGGGTTGGATTAAGTAATAGAAAGACTCAAGTCCGGTTTGATCGGGCCAGACTAATGAGTGCTTGTAACTGAGTGTATTTTAACCAAACAATTGCTAGAAAGCCCAAGTCAGCCCAGACCGTACTAGCTCGGCCCAATTGGCTAAATGGGCAGGCTTATGCCTAACCTGTACACGCTGTGTTGGGCTTGGGCTGGGCTTGAGCCTATGTTTTTAAGTCAGGGCAGACCTGGACATGGCTCAGCCCGGCCTGGTCTGGCATGAACACCCCTATCCTTCAGCCCTCATCTCTTTTACAATCCCTTATTGAAACCCATTTTACTATGAATTTCTACGAATTCAAATCCTTGAGAACAAACAAGCCCTTGCACACCTTTCTTTCTTGTGGATGCAATGAAATTTGTTAACAAGCTGAAAAATGGAACTAATTAGGATGCATATTTTTTTAATTGAACTTAACTTGATCACTGTCAAATCAATTGAGCTTGTTGAGAAAAGAATCCATTGAACCTATTTTTAAAATCTTGCAACAGGCACAGAAATTATTCCAATTTATGATTTACCAAATTATTTCATGTGTCATGTTTTGATATTGCGAAAACATTTTATGGCATCAAATTTAAAAAACACGTATATGGAATGTTCGATGAGCATAAGTACAATCACATCGATTAAAGTATAATGGGCACTGCTTTAAACAGATAAATAATGAAATTTAACTGAAAAATCTAAAAAAAAAAAAAACAGAGTTGATTTATTCTTGAGCTTTTTGTATACACACCCGTAAAGTTTGTAGGATTTGTAAATAGACCCCTGATGTTTTAGTATTTGCAAATAGGCCCCTATATTTTCATGTTAATACCTTTTATGTCTCCAAAATCAATAGTCTTCCAACAATCATTGGTTTTTAGGGCAAAATGACACTTTTGTCTATCTCTTTTATCCTTATATGTATAATTTTAAAAGCTTGGACTCAAATATATATATATATATATATTTATATATTTTATAAAGTATCAAACATTAACAAATGCACTCAGTGAGGGAGAACAACCCTATATAAATTTATTTTTTCTCATCAATACAAAGCTCATTTCATTAATTCTAAATTGATCATGCCAAGAATCAACACCAGTACTTATAACCGGTTTTGATCTGCCCAATTCATACATGACTCACCATTGGATTATTGAGAGAAGCCATTGTAACTTGAGATAAACTAATGATATTTTTATAAATAATAATATATTCATTTTTATTTAATGAAAGTAAGGGAAAAACTGTCATTTATATAAAAATCCAACACAAATATCATAGTGGATGTCCATTATTCTTAGGAATATTGATTTTGGGGACATGAAAGGTATTAAAAAGAAAAAGTAGGATCCTATTTACAAATACTAAAACTTCAGGGGCCTATATACAAATCCTACAAATCTTAGTGACCCATATACAAAAAGTTCTTTATTCTATATGTTCAAATGGTAGATCTATTTTATGAGACAATTCAAAGCCAAGAATGTTGCCAAATATCACTCGTTTCCTAGTTGGAAACAATTTTGACAAAACATTGTCAAACAAGTTCTTCACACCCAGAAAAAAGAAAAAAAAAAGGGTTCTTCAAGGTTTATTCCAAAAGGGAACTCTCTAAGCACAGCCCACTTTTAGTTTGGCATAATTTTCAGCATAAGGGAGCCAATTATTGCTAAATTCCATGTAAGTTTAAACAAGGAAACTATAGTGAAGCTAGCAAATACCAGCACCAAGGAATAACTTGGTACTCTATCTAACTCTAGATGTGATTATTATAGAGATGTTAGCAAATAGAGAAATAATGTCTTTTGGAACTTTATTTTATCTCTTGTGCTCTCTTCAGCTTTTCCCTTATTTTATTTGTAGCATTGTTGTCTGTTGCTATTTGCCTCATTTGAAACCCAAATGGACTATTAAGATGCATAATTGAGGGGAAATTTTTGAAGTATAGAGAAGTTGAAAAGTGATTATTGAATTGATGATTGAGAAGCCGACGACTGATTAAAATGCACAAATGAGACGAACAGACAACTGATTGAGTTGATGTTTGGACAATCTTGGTCTTCAAGAGGATGATGATAAGGGTAGTGCTTTTTGAACATGTCAAAAACCCTCTTTGCTACAAAATGTTCAATAGTTGATGCTGTGTCGGATGAGGGGGAATCTTTTGAGCTGTGCCACACAGAGGCCGTAGAGTGGGCGCACAAGAGTTTTCATTGACAGCTACATCCATGCAAATTTATTGTTTTTGGTTGAGGGGTGATGGATATGGGGTGGCAGCATAAATGTCCCTATAATTTCCGGATAATTTGAATTACAAAGGTGATTGCTTGATATATTTTTTTCTTTTTTCTCTAGTTTTCTGATTTGATGGTCGTACTTACATATTTACATTTGATTATTCATTTTTAATCACTCAAAAAGATACGGAGTCATAGAAATGAAATTGAATACATAATTACTTGGCCAAATTGGCTCTAACAAGGACTAGAAAAAAAATACCGTAGTTGTGAGGGATATAAATTCGAGACGTAGGTGTAACACACATTTTTTCGGGATTCAAATTACTTAAGGCGATGATTGGATATTTATTTTCAGTGAGATTGGGGAGAGAAAACGTTAATTCTATTCACTTTTTTATTGGTATTTTATTATCTTGTTCAATTATAACCACTTGTAAAAGTGGGAATTGTAAAATTCATATTTATTCAATTGCAAGAAACAAATAGGCCTTTAAAAATAAAATTCCCCCCGTCTTTATAAGCTCGTGGCCAGATTTTTTCCAAATGAGAGTGGGGGCCATCAGTCTATTGGTCTAAAATATTACAAAAACTTATGTGTTTTATGCTTATCAAACTGGCCATGGGTTACTATCATAGAATTTGGATAGATACACGAGGAAAAGTATATAATTTTGGCAATTTTATATTTTAATAGTGGGTCCTACTAAGAAGTATCTTCCAAGCCTCAATGATTCGGACTCTTAACTCTTAAGAGTATGTTTGTGCGATGAGAGAAATTCATGGTATAGAGGAAAATTATTTTAATTTTCCATGCGACCCCCTTTTCAATCATTTGGTGTGGAGTATTTTTCTTGTAGAAAATAGAAAAAGTGAACTAACTTTCTTCTATAGAGAGGATTTTGATTTTCTAGGGGTGTACATGGACGGTTCGAATTGACTTAGAGGGAAAACCATCAACCAAACCGAACTTATCGATTTTCTATTTTCTCAAACTGAACTAAATCGCCCATGTGCTCAAACCGAACTGAAAGGAACCGATTCGGTTTAGTTGCGGTTTTTTTAATTTATTTTTTTCACAAAAAATGGCAGTTTAATTGGTGAGAGATGTTGGACTTCAAGTAATAAAGCGAGAGTTCGAGTATTTTTTAATTATTTCTTCATATTCCTTTATATTTTATAAAAAATAAATATTTATATAATTGATTTAGTTCGGTTTGAGAGGTTTAACTGTACCTTCAAACCGAATCGAACAATTTGAAGGAAATCCAAACCGTGACCGAACCGATCTGTTACAAAACTAATCTGAACCGTCAAATCGGTTTAGCGGTTCTTTTGTGCACCCTTACAATTTTCTATTGAAAGGTAACAAGAAGCAGGGGCGGACTCAGGTACAGGATTGTGGGAGTTGAAGCCCCCACCACCACAATACCTAAAAACATCAAAAAAACTTTAAAAAGCCCCCTCCTGATTTTGAAAATTATTATGTATTTTTCTTCTATATTTACCCCTTCTCTCAATATTTCATTTATATAGAGCCCCCAAGTTAAATTTCCTAAATCCGCCCCTGACGACAAAGACCCTTCTCGACCACAAAAATAAAAATCCACACGGAGTGAAATCCTGTCATTGTAGAGATGTCATTTTTCCTTCTAAAGACTCTTCTCGACCACAAAAATAAAAATCCACAGAGAGTGAAATCCTGTCGTTGTAGAGATGTCCCTTTTCCTTCTAAATATTTCTAGGACCCAGCTGGCATTGTTGTTGTTTTGAGAATTTTGTTGGGTAGGGCAATTCCCTGCTACGACGTCATGACACTAAAAAAGTAGTTTTCCTCTTTTTACCCAAGTCTCCTGAGGTCTATAATTTAGAATTCCCGGAATTGGATTAGCATTCGAGGATTCAAGGAAATGGATTACGCGACATGGTATGGAGACATTTGGAAAACCTACAAAATGGAGTGTTGGAGTTCCTGCGTCAATAGTGCCATACAAGTCAGTTGCTTATTTCCATATCTTCAATACCCACGATGGTTTAATAAACTTTAAAGAAGAGCAGTTCAACGCTCCACATGGAAGAGGACAATTTTTGGAGGGAATAGAGTACATTGCATGTGGGTGAAGTTTTCATCAAATTGCTTTCCCCTTTTTTTTTTTTTTTTTTTTTCTCTCCAAGGAAGGCGACGGTCCTTTAGAAGCATACTTATTTTCTCACGTACATAAAGTCCTTACCTCCCCAATGCATCAGATAAGTTAAAACTTTTGCCTTGACAAGTGGCCAAGAGAGAAAACATGAGTTTGAACTTTGAACCGCAACCTCCGGTTTTCAGCCATGACTGTTTTCCATCTCTGAGTTTTTTATTTTTTATTTTTTAAGGTAATTACTAACACACGTCCCTCATCAACAGCACTACGACAGGGGGGCTTGATCCTTATTGCGAACAAAAAAGAAAAGAAATTATAAATCATTCAAGCGGATTGCCCACATTCCCTGTCATTGATATGCTTGAATGGATGTAGTCATGTAGATGTCGAATTTTTTTTTAGGTAACCCAGCCAATTAAGGTGGTTGAGACCCAAGTGAGGGCCCGCACACAAATGGGAAGATAGTCCAATCAAGTGGGAAAAGAGCCTGCACATGCGAGAAGAACGCCCACACAAGTAGGAAGGGAAGCTTGCACATGTGAAAATGGGTAGCATATATAGGGTTCAAACCATTGGCAGTCAGGTGACATATGCCACTCCTTACCGCTCAGTTGATGAGCCATTCTCAGATGTCAAAGTCGGTTGATAGGCTAAATTTCACCCCATCAAACTAACATCTACCCACCGTTGGATTTCCATGGCATGATCAAGATTTTGTAAACCATTTGCCTATATTCACCACAGTGAATGTCAAGCATAAGCGAATGAAACATCACCCACCCATCCCTCTCATGGGCAGCGCTACATGGATTCCATTGACCCCACTGAAATATGAAAAAATATTTAAAAAAAAAAGAACTCTTGAATGAATTAAAGTTATGGACTATGGGAAGCTTTTGACCCCACTCAATGTCTAAGTTAATGGGCCATTTATCTACAAACAAAAAAAAAAAAAAAAAAAAAAACTAATGGGCCCAATTTTTATTTTTTAAAGAAAATTATCTTTTTTAGACATTTTGTTGATAAGTATTCATTTATCATAACCTTTAAATATGATATTCTCATAGTATTAGAAGGAGAAAACCCTAATATTATCAAAAGTATATGCTAGATGTTGATAAAGGTAAAAATAAATTTATTCGATTTGTGGACAATAAGCCTTTTATTGACCTCATTTTACTTGAATTTCTGGAGCCTCTCCATGTACTCCCATGTCCCAAACTTCCTCTAACCGGCTGTAACCGAGTGGGGTCTTCTGGCTCCCCACTTTGGTTGTTTAGAACCAGAACTTTAATTTGTGGATAAGGTCGCAGAGGATATGAACAAGTCATATAAATGATGGTCCCATTCATGAAGATGTGTGCACGATAGGTATCTTTATGGAACTTTTTGCATGGTGGAGGCCACGCAATATGGGTGTGTGAATATGAGGACCAACAATGGCACCAACCCGAAGAGCGTGTAGCAAATGAGATCGATCGATCTAAACTTCAAATAGTGGGGCACAATCATGTTTTCTCACTGGATCCGTTCAGCATAATCCAAGTGTGTCTATGTTAAACCTAAAAGGCCTTTGATTTAGTTTTAATTATCAGTTATAATTTTGACCGATAATTATATATCCTTTTTCCAATCTCGCGCATTCTCTTTATACTCCTTGATCGACTTTAACTTATCATCTCACTCCTTAGCAAGCCATGCATTGTATAATTACTCTTCAACATTATCTTTTATATCATATAACTACTCTAAGTACTTTGAATTTCAATTCTTTTGTATTTATCTTTTATTATAAACATGCATTTTGAAAAGTTTGAATTCTTGACTTTTTTCCTTCCTCGCTTGAAGCTGATTTATTAAGTTCGCTTTCTCCTTCCCCACTCGAAGTCGAAGAAATGGCTGTGAAGATTAATGGTATATAGTCTACTCTCCTACAATTTCCCTTTGACGATTTTGTGACTTGTAATCCTTGCAACTTCTTATTTATATTCAATTACATTAGTCATCTATCTTAGACATCGAGTTAAAAAATATATGAACACATATAAATCTTAACATGTATAACCATTTTATTCTCAAGCATACAAAACATAATAAATGATTAAATTAATCCTCAATTAATACATTTTAAAATTTTAATTTGACAACTTTCAGCATAAATTTATTATTTTTATATATCTTTTACGTTGTTCTATTACATGCTTTTTCTCGTTTTTAAACATCAATATCAATCACATTTTAGTTATGATCAGTTTTATTTTATTTTTGAGAAATAATATTGCAATCCGAACACATAAAATCTAAATAACACAATAAATTCTTATTGTAAAATTATAAATTTGATAAAAAAAATACGATTTATTCTAATGAGTAATATTGTCCGCATTGAGCACGGGCGTATTTTGTTAGTTTACATATTAATCAAATGCAAAAAATAATAGTGATTTGTTTAAGTGTTTATTATAGTTTGGTATGGGGAATATTCTCCCATGCATGTATTGCATATTTCTTATATGAAGTTCAACTTGTAGAGCCCACTTAGATGTTTACTTATAAGTGGAGGTGGAATACATGGAAAGCCCTTTTTATAGGTGAGCGTCAACAAAAAGCTAAAAATAAATAAAATCAGCCCTTTCAAATCATCGTACCCCTTAATTTAATAGTCATTACGTTTAATGGTCTTTTAAATATAGATTTCTTTGAGACGAAATCCAATGGTAGATAAATGTCTGACGAGAGTAAATTAAATTAGCCCTAGTGCCAGATCATGCCTGATTGAGAGTGTGGAAGGGCTTACACTGATGAAAGAAAGGGCCAAAGTGGCCCCCCACTCATTTGGAATAGAGTTCATACCAACATGGGTCGTGGTTACATCACGTTTCCCAGATAACTCATCATGCATGGTAGAACCAATAAGAGTGAATAAATATTAGGTTTAGGTGTACACGTCTCGGACCAAACGGTCGAATGCGTCATGTATTTTAATTTCCAAACCATTGAATGGGTCCACATAGCCTCTACTGCCCTGATTTTTGGCTATAGCCAAGGAAATTGGAATTATACACAGTGCAGTTGGTTAGGAATAGCTCATAGGTTGTGGTATCAACTCGTGCACTCTCCTTGAGCCACTTGCTAAGAAGCTAAGAAACACACCTGATTTAACGGGTGTGATGGGGAGAGGCAGTTCCTCAAAAAGGCTGAACAGCTTGTTGTATAAAAAAGGGATAGTGTCCTTACACTTGTTTTTAGTGAAGTTGAAGTTAAAATATTTCCCATATGGAGATTTTTGTTTGATGTCTTAGTGCACCTTTTGATATCGCACACATTGTATTGTGGAGTATCTTAGGATCATGCGATATCATATATATCGCCCTTTGTCATATTTCAGTGTCGTATTATCATTACTTATTTATTTATGTTAAATTATGTAGGAAATATTTAAACTTTGATTATTATTAAATAAATGCCAAGGCTAAGGTCTTAAGTCTTGATTGCTAAAAAAAAGTTCTAATTTTTTAAAGGATTTTATGGGGAAAATATCGAAATTTGGCTATTCCCTGCGAAAGGTCCCCATAAATTGTACAACACAAATTAGGTCTGTTAGGACCTAGTCTATTTTTTTTTAATATGAAGGGTGTGACCTAGCATCACTTGTATTTGATAGGAGCAACGGTAGCATCACTTTTTGCGATTTTTTTGAAACATTCCTCTTCTCCCACATATTTCTCTATTAACCCAACTTCATTTTCTCCCAATCATCTTGGAAAAACAATTTCTTTATTTCTTCTTTTCATATTCTCAAGATTTATTTTAAAAAGTGAAAGAGGCGGGAAAGAAAAAAAAAGGCTGACATAACATGAAATAATGGATTCAATAACAATATTATGCTCGTACATTATCATGTAGAGCTTACCTTCAACTCATGAACTCATCCATGAGAAAATGAGAGAAGAAGGCTAAACCTATATTCACAGTTTTTTTGCCAATATAAATAGTGGTAAGCTTGTATTAGCAACTTTTTCCACCAATATAAATAGTGAAACTTATATTCATAGCTTTTTACGAACTTGTATGGTTGAATAAGAAATGGAGTGTGGGCTATCGAGAAATATAAAAGACATGAGGAAGAAGAAGACCAATTTGGACGACGCTAGGAATGACCCTCAAACAAAAGTATAAAAAAATAAAAAAAAAAGTGATGAAAAGACCGAATTTGTGCTGTATAATTTGCAGGGATCATTCACGAGGAATGACCAAATTATGAGATTCTTCCAGTAAAATCTTTTTTATTTTTTTACTTTTTCTATGACAAAATCGCACCCCTTGATGGGCGTGCCGGCATCCATGAGCCACGAGATCCACATGGGAAGATGCAACCGAATGAATGTGTATTTCCAAAACAAACATGGCTTCGCCTCCGGAGCAGTACAGAGCCGACCGTTTCAAATTAAAATACAAGAGAAGCTACAAATCAAAAGCGCGTAATTTGACTCTTTCATTCAAATACAGTTTCCAAGGATAAAAAAGTTGACTCATTCCGCCATTTCCGGTTCCTTTTCCACGTTATCTGTAGCAGAAAATGGGCAAAGCCGTTACATCTCTAACCTGTTATATATATATATATATATATATAATTTTTTTTTCTAACCTGTTATATTGTTTTTTTTTTTTTTTTTTTTTTTTGAAATTTAGAATGCCTGAGTAAAAATTCAACAAAAAATGGAAAATTGTGAAGATTTTGTCCAACAATGGTTTTAAGAGCATTTTAGATGCAGCTAAACTCTACAAATATGAAATGAAAATTTTTCTTTCTTTTTTATTTTTTTACCAACCAAGATGATCGGGCCTTGAATGAACCGAGTGATGTGGGAGTGAACCCTAAGGGCACGTTTGTGTACACATCATTTCCGTGGAAAGAGGAAATTGCCACATCAGCAAATTCCATATAAATGAAAACCTCGGAAAAGGATTTCCGTAGAATTTAGAAATTCATGTTTGGTGCAAAAAGAATTTCCTCATTGAATTGGTGCAGATGTTGTTTGGTGCGGTTGTGAATTCCTTATAGAAAATCAAAATTTCTTATTTGGTGATATAATTTTTTGAAGAAAAATAACATAATATGTATATTATTTATTTAACATTAAATAATAATTTATATAAAGAAATAAAAAAAGAAAGAGTTATAGAGTTTTTGGGTTGAAATGGACAAGAGTGAGGAAAAGAGGGAGAAGTTTTCCGCGGAAATCCATTTCCCATACCCCCCATGGGAAATCCATTTCCACAATTATCAAGGAAAATGCTGACGAGGCAGGAAAGCATTTCCGTGGAATTGTTCCGCACCAAACGCCGGAAAATAGATTTTCCGCGGAAAACTGTCAACTTTTCCGTAGAAAAGTGTTACACAAACATGCCCTAACAGACGTAAGTAAATGACAGTCTGTACAGTGTACACACATGGAAGGGATATGACCCATGATGAAATGAATTTTGTCCTCGTATTGTTTGATGACAGTTGAATTGGTGCAATGAGAGGATTTTGCAATAAAGTGATAAATTCTAATCTTCTGTGCTCTTCATTGTTACATTATTTAGTGGGGCACATGTTTCCATATAAATAAAAATTAAACTTATTTTCCTTGATAAAGAGAATTTTAATTTTCTATCAGAAGAGTACGAATGTAAAATTCCTCTGTCTAGTAGAAACACCGACCATAGAGTCCTCTTCATTACACAAACAAGTCTTCATATTGTGATATTTGATACGAGACAATATTAGTGGGGTGTGATAAGAAAACTAAATGATTTATGATTAACTCTTTTTTTTTTTTTAAATTACTACTATTTTAAGACTGCAACTCCACATACCCCTCCCTCAACCATGTGTGGTCCGTGGACACTATCATTATATCACATTTGTCAGTTTAATATGGATGTTGACTTATTTAAGTAAAAATGGAAAAATATGATTTGTGGAATTGTATCTTTGAAAAAAAAGAAAAAAAGAAAAAAAAAAGAGAAAATCAAATGGTTCATGCCTAACTCTTTAATAGCCAACACACTCAATGGTTGACACCTAAGCATCACTCTCCGGATCTTCAAGTTTTAAGTACCCCTCCTAACTCGACCAATGGGCCAATTAAAAAACAACTCTCTAATATATATAAATATATATATATATATATTTTCTAAGATGCAATTCCACAAATCCTCTCTCTCTTCCTTATGGGGTCGGTGTACATATCAATATATCGCATTTGGCACCTTAAACAATGTTGTTGACTTATTTAAATGAAAGTGGAAAAAGTAAGAGTCCCATTGTCTTAAGTTCTCAGCCTTTTATTACAATAAATCTCTTTAAAAAATGATGGAAGCACCAATAACTATTGGAAAGAAAGAAATGATAAATTTTAATGGGTATCCCAATATAGGGGTACAGTCCATGCAGTAGGGAACTCAGTCATCCCTCACAGCAAGAAAGGGTATTCAAAACACAATACTTGGATTAATAGTTAGGTTGCACTGTTAATTTCATATGGCCTTTGATGGAATAATTTAGTTGTTGAATCAAATTATAATTTAAAGAATAAGTAATCTATCCACATATGCAATTGCCTAAAGTAGGCTCATGACCTGGACATGTTCATTTCTCATTTTAAGATTGTTCGCTTGGAGCTTTCAAGTTCCTGGTTAAAGTGTAACATTGATTGTCTCAAGAAATCTCAATTAAAGAAATGCATTAATCATAGTTGATGACCAACTTATCACCAGTCCTCAAAGAAGAGAAATTGATTGATCATGGTTGATGACTAGCTGTCACCACATCTAAATCCTGATGTGTGTCTTGGAGCTCAGCTCCTCAGTACTCAACTTATATATTACTCAAATTACTTGTCTCCATTGTTCACTCTATTGATCTCTATAATGGAGAAACTTTTTCTACAAGTGGACTGCATGTATATCCATCTTTATGGGCTCCACTTGGGCCGAGCTTTGATCAATGCATCCCCTTCCTCGCTTCTCTCTCCTAATTTGGCATATTCATGCCCATTTTTATGCTTATTGGACCTTTACCTTCCATTGGATTGAATCTCAAAAATTAAAAAAATTAAAAATCTATGACTAATAGACTATTAAATCTAAAGTTGTTAAATCAAGGGCTCGGATTATCTGATGGGGCCGATATTTTTTATGATCATTATCTATAAAGAGATCTTTCCATCCATCGTACCCTCAATGATAGTTGAGTTTACGAGTGGGCCTCAAAAGCTAGGGGTATATGCATAGTATGTGGTATGATAGTAGAAGAATGTTTTCTTCCTAAAAATTTCCTTTTACGCCCGTTTGGATTGTTTGGATTGTTAAAAACTTACTTGGGCTGCTTATCTAATAATCCAGTAAGTCAACCCAGTAAATAAAAAAAAATGATAATAATAAGCTGTTAAATAACACAAAGTTTTATGATTATCCCATGGGAATATCTGCATTTAAACTTCCCGATCCAACTGTCGAAGTGGTGGGGGTGCTCAAAAAATTGGGACACCCTAAATTTAAAGGTGCCCTTCTAGTTACATATCTCAGGTTATGCAAATGTACATGCTGTGGTTTGCATGAATACTGATTTCTGAGTTATGCTTGTTCACCACTGTTCACTAGTCAATACAGTCTCAGCAAAAAGCATTACATATATACGGTACACAGCTGTTGGCCTATTATCAAAGTGCTATGTTTGATGATGAAATAACTAGATTTCAATGTTCACAATTCCACACGCTGCATGTGCTCCACCTTTGACGGGCAATAGTTCAAAAATCTCCAGAACCAGGAATTTTTATCAATGAAATCTTTCAGCTGGAACTTTGAATGAGAGCTGTTAATTCAATATGCGTGTGTATTCAATAATAGCAGCTGCCATGTAATTTTGATTATGGTCCATTTAAAACACATTGAATTCGAACACCTCTTTGGACCATTATAGCATACAGTCCGGATCCTCTAAAAGGCTTTCATGCAGTTTTTTTTTTTTTTTTTAGTTTTGTTTACTTTGAAAAAAAATAATTTAGGCGTGTTTGGATGTATGGTGAATTGAAGTATGGTAAGGTGAAGCATCAAATCAATAAATAATAAAATATAAGGAGTTTTGATAGTGTTTTGTTTTTAGTTGTTCAGTATGAAATCTTTTTGACTTTTTTTGTATAGAAAAGCGGAGGTTTTTTCTTTTGTTTTTTAGTGGAGAAAGGATGTTGTTGTTGTTGTTATTGTTTTTATTTTTATTTTTTTAATTCAAGAAAATTTTAAAATTTTGTTCTTTTGGTATGACGCCTTGTTATTTCTTGTCTGAATTCACTTTACTAGCTAACACTCCCTAAAAATCGCACAAAAATGAATGTCGAAGTGTAGACCCACCTATAAAAGATTTAGTTGCACAAAATGAATGTCTTCCAAATGAACGCACCTTCTTCAAACTTTATTCTAACAAGAAATTGATCCCACTGTAAAATTGATTATTTGATTTAAAATACGATTCATCAAATATTTAATAAGTGAGCCTCGAGCCTAATAGGAGTCAGTATGTACCATGAGGGAAAGAGCCTGTAAAATGATAAATTACAGCCTTGAAGATCTTTGTCCACCAAATATTTATTAATGGTTTCTTCGAATCTTGAGATGGAGAGAGAGAGTGACAGCATGAAATTAACATTGCATCTTGGGTAAGTTACTAGATTTTCAGGGGTCCAAGTGGCTATTCAAGGTAGCTATATTTATAAATGTTTCTAGTCAAGCAGTCAATACTTTATTGTAATGGATTGAAATATTGGATGAATCAATATTGTATTGGGCAGTCTTAAAAAAAAAAAAACATATTTTCCATTGGCCATAGCTGACCAAAGGGATCATTGAATAAAAACTAACAAAGTTAAAATAATTTTCATCATCCATTCATTCAACCATGCTTGCATGCAGAATGTGTGATGTGCAATAGACAATGACGGATAACTGTAAGAGCTTGCTTGCGATGAACCAAAAGTCATCCACAAGACTCACCTAAAAGACATACATGTCCTAAATTAGCTCGATCTAAGTTCTAGGATCATCCTTTTAGGGTACTTCACTTTAGTGTCCCCCTTTTTTGTTTATGCCCTCCCCTGCCTATTTCCGAATGTCGTGGTCTGTGGGTGCCAGCGTAGTTCCTTGACATTGGTGGTGAGATGAGACGCCTTTTGTCAGTTGGAATGTCTCGTGTTTCTTTGTACACGCATATCCTCAAATGTTCTTTTAAAATTTATACCATGAAAGAATGCTCTTTTTAAAATAAAAACAACTTTTTTGTTAAGAAATAACCTGCCCTTTTAATATAATTAAATGCATTTTTATTTATTGTATAAAAAATGTAAGTATATATGAAGAAAAACCAAATATTTCCATTAACTTTTACTATATATATATATTTAAGATTCATTTTCCTACCTTTTCTCATTAAAATATATTAAGCTAGAAGGTTTTGACTTTGATTTTGACCAGCAATTTTAGTTTTAACCAGCAATTATGTTTTTTTGTTTAAATATTCTACATTTTCTTTCCACTATTTATCTCATGCAACTATGCATTCGTATCTATCTCATCAAACCATTCATGAATACTCTCCTCTTTAAAAAGTCTCACTTTTTCCTTTATATAATTTTTTTTTTCTAAACCATCTTTTCTATTAACTTTTTGTCTGGATTTTTCTATTTTCATTTTATGCTATTTGCTTTACGAAAAAGAGATACTTTCATACTACTTTTAAGATATGATTATTTATTTTGCAATGCATATGTGCTAGTTTATTAATATTTTCAAAATGAATTTTCATTAATCTCCCAAAAGGAAACCTCAAAAAAAAAAGAAAAAGAAGGCCATTTTTTAAAAATCCGTTCAGAAAGGAAGATAACGTTTCGTTTCGTTTGAAGTTTCAAGTCGTCCAAATGAATCCGCGTACCTTTAAATTTTAGTCCAATGGGAAGATTTTTTTTTTCTCTGTCCTTACCTTCCTTAACACTTCCTTTACAACCCAAAAAAAAGATTTAAAAAGACTGTCTGTAAACAGAGGGTTCCACCACTTTTTGCTCCCTTCATTTTGCGACACATGGTGTTTCTGCTGTCGTTTTGATTCATTTTCTAATTCCTAAGAAGATAAAATACTCCTCTCTCTGTATATCTCTTTCTTTCTCATATATTGGGTTCTTAAAGATTCCAGCTTTAATTTTAATAAGCTAAAGTCAATAAAGGTACGTGGGGGGTTTTTCTTGAAAGCATCGGCGTTTTCAGATTGAGATTTGATTTGGGTTTTATCCAAGACATCCGTGAGGTAATCCAAAGTTGCATCTTTGCTTTTTGACTCATATATTTGTCACCCAATCTTTCAAATCCTGTGTTGGGTTTTGCTCATCTTTGAAGTTCTGATTTGGGTTTTGTCTGAAACACAGTATCTTTATGATATTGGACACTTGAAATTCTGATCTGGGTCTTTGTGTGAAACACCCAGAGCGCACAATCTCAAGTGGCTCTATCATATTGGATACTTGAAGTTATGATCTGGGTTTTGTCTGAAACACCCAAAGCACAATCTCAAGTCTGTCTGTGGTATTGGATACCGTGTTTTTGAAAAATATAATCTGGGTTTTGCCCAGCCCTAGATTTCTGGCTTGGATTTAGTGTGAATCATTCAAAACAAATCCTAAGTTGGTTCCTTTTTTTTTATTTAATTTTCTTCTGTTTGTGTTATTTTTGTAGCTTCAGTTATTCTGCACCATCTTCCTATCTGGGTTTTCTGTAAAGCACCCTAGAGATAATCTCAAGTTGATGTACCTACAACTTTTTTCTTCACAGTTTCCATTCCAATCTTGGTTCTGTTTTGATCCGATTATTATCTGAAACTAGTAAATCAAACAACCCAATTGTATCTGCTACTTCAAACTCAACACCATCTTCTTAAATACTCTTGAAAAACCAATTTCAGCAGATAAGTTTTGTTTTTTAGTAAGAGATGGGCCAAATCTGCTTCAAGCCTAAGGTTTCAGAGCGAGAAATTAATGGATATGGTAAAGGAACTGGTGGTCCGATGTATCATCATCAAAGACCCCAGGAACCTGCTGTCCATCAATCCAAAGTTCCTCCCCAAAACACCCATCCCCTTCCTGAAAGGCGCAGTGCGCAACAGCCTCCATCCCCTTCGCCTATAAAACTGTCTCCTTTAGCCCTGAGTCCAAAACCAGTCCACATGCCAGACACCATCTTAGGCAAGCCTTATCAAGATGTGAAGTCATTCTACATCCTTGGGAAAGAACTGGGTAGAGGTCAGTTCGGTGTAACTCACCTTTGTACAGAGAATACTACGGGCCTTCAATACGCCTGCAAATCAATTTCGAAGAGGAAACTTGTTACAAAAAATGATAAGGAGGACATAAAGAGGGAGATTCAGATCATGCAGCATCTAACAGGACAGAATAATATCGTGGAATTCAAGGGAGCATATGAGGATAAGCAATCTGTGCATCTGGTAATGGAGCTGTGTGCCGGTGGGGAGCTTTTCGATCGGATTATTGCTAAGGGCCATTACTCAGAGAGGGCTGCGGCAACCATTTGCAGGGCAATTGTCAATGTCGTTCATATATGCCATTTCATGGGGGTGATGCATAGGGATCTCAAGCCCGAGAACTTCTTGCTTTCGAACAAAGATGAACGGGCAACACTGAAGGCAACGGATTTTGGGCTTTCAGTCTTCATTGAGGAAGGTAATGCATTTCTTTTCTTTTATTCTTCAAATTATATATATATATATATATATATATTATCTTGTGTTGTGAAAATCGAAATAGGGTTTGATGTGAAATGAAAGAAAAACACAAAAACTAAACACATGAACACAAGGATACTGTGCATTGCCAGCTTTCACTATCCTTGAGGAGAAAAGAGTTACAAAGATTTCTTGAGGTTTTCCTCTCCCATCTTCTATTTTTTGAATGAACCTCGAACAAGAATCTTAATACACACACATACATATATATGGTACATGCAATACCCGTAATCTCCCCCCCCCCCCCCCCACGAAAAAAAATAAAAATAAATCGTACAGACCCCCAAATTGGGGATTGTACAATATGTCCTACACGATCTGTCTTCACAAAATACAAGATATCTATCATAACAATTTTGTATATGCTATCATAATTTCTTTGCCAACACACTCATGGCTTAGTGGTGTTGGCACCTTCATATCACACATCCTTGGGTTTTCAAGTTTTAAATATCACTCCTTACCAGTAATCTAACCAAGCAAAAAAAATTCTATTTACTTTTAGTTGAAGTCTCGTGCTTTCTTCCATTCCTATCATTCACCTTTCAAAATCTTTTCAAAGCTTAGGCTCATATGTCCATATGTCCAGCATAATTAAGGCAAGGATTATTTCTTCAATGCTAGAAATCCCTTGATTACATTTACAACCCTTTTAACTCTTAGCCCTTAGCCACATTAAAAGTCACTGCTATCTTGAGCAATGTCACCAATTTGTCACAAGGACTGTAGACTGTAATCTTTGTTTTCATAATTTCTCAACGAGAAATGGTACATTCTCTCCCCTGGCTTTGTTTTCACCAATTTTTTACCCGGCTACCCTTGGGCCCGTAGGGATTAGTCCAACCCTTTGGGTTGGGACACCCTCCGTTATAAAAAAAGAAGAAAGAAATGGTACTCTCTCTCTCTCTCTATATATATATATATATATCCCCTGTGCATGCGAATTCTATGTGTAAATAAATGTGCTTTCTGTGTGTAAGGCACACAAGGGACTAATGCTTGCTTAGAAAGGTACCAAACAAAATAAATAAAAAATTTAAGAATTTTTTTTTTATTGTATTAATATATGATTTTTGGGCTATAGTGGCACTAGACTTTCCACGGATCAAAGACCAAAGATCCAGGCCCTACTATCTCTTTTAAAATCTTCCAAAGGCACAAGAGTCAAGAATGAAATAAATGATATAAGAAACTCTTCTAATGCGAAGTCTCCAAGCTCTCTTTCAGACACTAAGGAAGCTCTTGATGAGTGAATGAGTGTGAATGAATGTTCTTAGGTCGTACTAGGGACATCTATTTATAAGATATGGATGGCTTCGAGGGCAATAAACTGAAAATAAAGAAAAAAAATCCAAAAAAAAGATATATTTAACTGAGGAGCACATGGTAGGCTTGTGTGCTGGGTCCCCTATTCCTTTTCTTCTTTCATTTGTTTTTCTCCTTGTCTTCTTTTTTTAATCAAATTTTTTTTATGATATCTGCTCTAAAAATGACCATGAACAAATGACTAAAGATACAAGACTTTGATTAGTCAGATTATAGTAACTTAATTTTATGTATTCAGGGTCATCTTTGTGGGTTTATACTTTTACACTTGAGCCTATTTAAATCCATGCCTTGTGTGACTACAAAGTCTAACAAGTCAAGTCTTTCTTTGCTACATCCTTCAAGGTCTTAACCGGTCTCCCCTTCTCCTAGTTCCTTGGACTTATATATGTTCAACATGTCATATCGGAGTTGATTCTGGCCTTCTGCATACATTCTAAACCATCTTAAAGCACTCAAGATGGTTCAAGTACAATAGAAACTCCTCCAGCATTTTGTTACTGCTTATTTAAATTCAAGTAATGAATACCCTTTAGAGAGGTCAACTTAGGTTTTGTTTTTTGGAATTTGCCCTCAACTTTACTCAACAAATGTTAAGTGTCAACCACTGCTAGAGTAGTCTTGTCTATTCTTTAAGTCGGTGTTGTTGTTATGCCAACCTTTAGCTTCATAACCTGTTCTGCCTCCTTTATATGGATTTTTAGATTTCTATTGGATATATTTATCAACAGCAAACTGGGTATCGTCTTGATCTCACTTGATTCAGCAATCCTTGCATGCTTCTGTTATTAGCTTATGTGATTACTTGCATTTGAACTATAAGTAATAAACATTGTGACTTGTCATGTGAGTTTGCTGAATAGTGATTTAGAAAGTTTACCATTCTATTTCTTTTACCTGCAATTAGCAAGTCACAGGTAAGTGTTCTTATCTTTTATGGAACTGTGTACAGGAAAAGTGTACAAGGATATAGTAGGAAGTGCTTATTATGTTGCTCCTGAGGTGTTGCGGCGTAGATATGGGAAGGAAATTGATATTTGGAGTGCAGGGGTTATTTTGTATATTCTTCTTAGTGGTGTGCCTCCTTTCTGGGCAGGTTTGTTCTATGATCTGGTTTAACATAATGCTAATGAAGTTTTCTTTTGTCATACCATCCGTGTAGACTGTAGAGCTTTATTCATCAAATACTTGGAATATTTGTGCACGCTTTTTGTTTGATAATTAGTTGAGGTGCTGAGTTTGCAGAAACGGAGAAGGGAATATTTGATGCTATCATGCAAGGGGACATTGATTTTGAAAGCGCCCCATGGCCGTCCATATCAAATAGTGCGAAAGATCTGGTTAGAAAGATGCTGACACAGGACCCAAAGAAACGAATTACTTCGGCACAAGTTCTTGGTATTTGCTGTTAAATTTAAATTTTGAAAGCAATGTACAAAGTTTTGTGGGAATATTTGCTCAAAAATATAAAGTGTGAATGTGGCTCTGCCTTTTGGCCTTCCAATATGCTTATGTGATTGTTCCCTATCATTGACTGAATATACCCCAAAATTCAGGATGCATTGGATTGTTTGGACCATTAAATCTTTTGCCTATGTTAAACATGAAATGTTGCTCCATGTTATCAACCATTAAAACTAGCTTGTATAATCCATGTAGAAGATATTTGGATTGGTGCCCCACCTGTAATGTTGCAGGTCTAAGGGTTAAATACAGTTTTTCTTGAGCATTTAGTAGAGTATCATATCTGACGTCTTGATTTTTCGTGTAAACTGAACTTGATTCTTGCTCTAACCTCTTTATTTTTGTAACCAAACTTGATCCTTACCCTTGACTGAGGCTGTGTTTGGCTCCTATGGATGATCCAGACCACCCGTGGATTAGAGAAGATGGAGAAGCATCTGACAGACCAATTGACAGTGCAGTGCTTTCGAGGATGAAACAATTCAGAGCAATGAATAAACTCAAGAAGCTTGCATTGAAGGTGTGTTAATAGATATAATTCTAATTCAGGTATAATGTAATTCAATGATATTCTACGATGCTTTTAGAAAAGAGATCACATTCTTATGGGCCCTATCAGTTCACACAGTTTGGATCACCAAAATCCATGGACCCCATATGTACAAACTTTAGGCCCAGGATAGTATTTGTATCCTTAGCTGGAGGTTGTGCAACTCCCCATTGTTGATCTGGTGTATTCCATCATGGAATGGACCACCCCCAGGATCCTAGTACTTCTCCAGCTGGATTACCCCATTCATCCAATAGAAATGGGAAATCACAACTGGCCGTCCATTTTAGTTGAGTTCTATCTGAATGTTATAATCATTAAGTGGGGAGATTTGTGGGATGCCTGCCATCCTTTGTGTGGTCCCTGCATATCTAACATTTGGATCATGCAACGGCCTACATAGATAGATTGTCAGGCCAAGTAAATGTTTGATTACATTGTTTCCTCCATATGTTATAGTCCTGACATGTCTTCTACCCTCAGGTTATTGCAGAAAATCTCTCTGAAGAAGAAATTAAAGGGCTGAAAGCTATGTTCACAAATATGGACACTGATAAGAGCGGTTCAATCACCTATGAAGAACTGAAGTCTGGATTGGCTCGACTAGGGTCCAAGCTCTCAGAGGCTGAGGTCAAGCAGCTCATGGATGCTGTAAGATACAATTGACCTTCATGAGATTCTCCTCTGTCATTCATAGTTTCATTGAACTTACTGAGGTATGACATTCTTTGCTTGATCTGCTTCCCTGTTTAGGCTGACGTGGATGGCAATGGGACAATTGACTACATTGAATTCATCACCGCCACAATGCATAGGCACAAACTAGAAAGAGATGAACATTTATACAAAGCCTTTCAGTATTTTGATAAGGACAGCAGTGGGTGAGTCTGTTATTCTCACTGTATTCACTATAACAATTTTGCTTGCTTCTAATTGGATTACTTTCTTTGATTTTATCTTGTTTTCTTGGAATTCTATCGTGTCCATGTGACAGAGACTTCATCTCCTAAAACTTCATGTGTGATACACTTGAACTACTAGTAGGGAAAATTAAATAGTGACTCAATTTCTTTTAATTGCAACAATTTTAGACTCATCATTGTCAACATAGGCTTATCTTAGCCATCAATATGTGTCAGTTTTTTGAGTTCTACTATTAACTCAAATTCAAGCTAATTCAATGTTTCTTATCTTATGAATTTTCTTTCATTCAAGCTAATTCAATTTTTATTATCTTTTGAGATGCACACGTACTTTGGTTTCTTCTCAATTCTTTTTATGCTCACATTCAACTCCATACACGGCATGCCTAATTGTTGTCTTATAAAAATGCCCCTTAATTAAAGTGGCACTTGATGATTGCCAAATGCCACACACTCCATTAGCTTGTCTCCATTTTATCCCTCGCGCCAGTCTTAATTACTACATCTAACTCAAACCTTTCATTTTGTCTATAATTGTTCCTGCATCAAAATCTACCTCACCAAAACATTTTCAATTTTGACCCAAACTCTTTTCTCTACTCCCAAATCCATTAAGCTTGCACTATGTATATTCTATATATTTTTGTATAACGATGTATTAATCTCCTAATCTTCAACCCATTCGACATAATACCTTTCTCCAAATTTCTAGTTTGTCATATACTCTCTTTATTGCCTGAATGAGTACTATCTTGTGTATAAACAACATACACCATTGAACTTCATCTTGGCATAATCAATGCTAATAAATAGGGCCTCAAAGTGGACTTTGGGTGCAACCCAACTCCAACTAGGAATACAGATGTTACTCAGCACAGCCCCTTTATACACATCTTATATGATTTCGATGAAACTGTTAGGGATGCATTTTTCTTCAATTGTGCCAAATTAACCACCTTAGTGCTCCATTGTAAGCCTTTTTAAATCAATAAAAATCACCTGTAAACTTTTCTTCTTTCTGGACTTAAAAACATTTCTATTAACAGGAAATGACTCAAATAGTAGATCTACCTGGCACGAACCCTTATTGTCTATCTGAAATATTTGATTCTTGTCATATTTGTTACTTGTTACTCATGATAGTTTTTCTGTGGCTCTTAAGTTTGATAGCTTGGTTTTGTACAATTATGAATATTTTCTTTGTTCTTTTAGAAGGAGACCACAGTGCTCTTTCTGTGCTCATCAAGCATTTTTCCTATATTCAAGTTTTTTTTTTGAACAATTTGATTTAACCACAATGAATCTCAATCTTCCATCCCTAGCACATGTATCTCTAAGTATACCATCTGTTCCTCATGTTCGATAGTCTTCATCCTAGCTAAGGCTGTGTTCTAAATTATAATTTGTTTCACTTACATATTCTGAATTTAATTTCTTTAATATAAATCCTTCATCTATCTCTAACCTCCTTTTCTTTTAATAAGAAAGATGATTCATTTCTCAATATAAATTTATTTCTTTTTGGATGTGCATTGGCCAGTCAGATTTTCTTGGGCTCCCATGTCTCACACTATCCAACACAAACATGTGTCAACCTTTTCATGTTCCTGTTCTTGCTAGGTTTATCACAAGAGATGAATTGGAATCAGCTATGAAGGAATATGGAATGGGTGATGAAGAAAGTATCAGAGAAGTAATATCAGAGGTGGACACAGATAATGTAAGTTATTAGTTCGAAATTTCAACACTCGCTACTTCAAAATTAGGACACATTCAGCGTACCCCAAATTGCAAGCAGTTCAATACTTTGGCAGAATATTAATGGGGTATCTATTATTTCATCTTAAAAATCAACGAGGCAGCATGGGAAAATAAACCGCAGTAGATGGGATGCGAGTTTTCACCTATTTTCACCATAAATCAATATAATTGCCTGACTGCCTATCGCTGATGTTAATTCCGGGGAAAGTCATGAAGCATTGCCCCATGATGTGGCATCCCCTCTAGTTTGATATTCAGTTTTCCACACTGCTATGCTCATAAAGTGCAATAGAGGAAAATACATTCTGTCGCAAGTCGCAACATTCAACTGATTGCAACACGGGGTACATCGTAATTCACTATTTGAACACATTTTTCTTCACTTCTTGAAGACATTATCAGGTGTTGAAAAAAAAGGGCTAACTGTAGATATTTTGTAAATGGGGAGATTAATAATAAGCTCTTGTTGACCTGTAGGATGGACGGATTAATTATGAAGAGTTCTGTGCAATGATGAGAAGTGGAATGCAGCAGCCAATGAAGCTTCTGTAGTCTCAGCGGTGGTGATTCTTTCATGTATTGTCCAGACGTTTTAAGGTTTTTTTGTTTGATCTTGATACAGACTACTCCATGACCAACGGATTGGGATGCATCACGACTAAGCAAACTCAACGTTCTGAGGTTCCCCCTCTTTTTGCAAGAAAAATTGGTTCGTCTTTGTCTCGCAATAGCTCTTACCACTTTTAAAATGAAAATAAGAAGGGAATTTAAATAAAAAAGAAAAAGAAAAAAGTGGGGGGCGGTGGAGGAGAACTGAAGCGTTTCAGGTTGTCCGTTTGTTTTATCACTGTGAGTCAGCAACGTATCTTGTGCATAGTTGGTTTTTAGCATGTTTCTTTCTCTCTCTTTTTTCTCTCTTTCTTTCTTTTTTTCTTCTGGGAAATGTACATTTGTATCAACATGACACTGTGACATGAGATGCTGATGTTAGAAGACTTGGAGAAGCTTGGAATTTGTTAGTTTGTGGTATTTGAAATTATTATGGACTCAACACAACGTCTCATGGCCTGAGCTTCTCCTGTACAATACAGGTTTATAGATATATGTAATCTATGATACCAAGAAGTGGGAATAGATGAGGAAATAGTGAAAGAGACTGATTCAGATGCCATGACAACTGGTACACAAGTACCCCACTCAGACTCTTCATTCATATTTAGTGAGTCTTTACTGAAGACATTTTGATTGTTCTATAGGGCCTGTTTGCACTGTGAACTGCATTCGCAAGACTTCTATTTTCAAAGGCGGCTAAAATTGAAGAAATAAAAGTGAAATATTTAAAATGCTCATCAAATTATCACCCCTTTAATGAAGAATGAATGGAGGAGATCTGAAATGAATATCCAATAATCACCCTAGTAATTCAAATCCTAATCAAGGAAAGCTTGCGTCTTCATTGAAGGCCGGGGACAATTTTCTTCCTCAGTGGGGATGGCCGGATGGAAACCAACTCTTATTCCCCTTCTTATTGGCCCAACTCGAAGGATTCTCATTAGTGGACCAATACTAGAGTAGAAGAATGAGATCCATTATCTCTCATCTCATTATATATTTACTGCTCACCTTTTTTTATAATTCTTGGGTGAGCTTGTTTCACCATGAATTTCTAAGTATTTAATGCACCCAGGCATATTGGATTTTGTTCTTGCTAATCAGTGGAGTTTCTGAAGAAAAGTGGGGTCATATTGGCTTGTTTTTATGATGTGAAGTCGACAAATGAGATATGGTTGTGTTGTTATCTGCTTAGGAGTTTCATGTGGAAGAAGAACTCTATTGGCCCACTTGGAGCGCATCTTTCTTGTTTTACTAAACGACCATTACGAGGACCTGAATTGTAAGTCTTTGTGGGCCTGTGGCGAAAACGACAATCAGAGGAAGGCCAACAGCTACTTATGCTCCCATAGGCCAGAGAACTATTATGGATAGTGACATCCATTGGCATGTTAATTTTATTATTGGGGCATATGATTGAGGTGCTTTTTTCACCAGTGGGGGCTCCTGCACTAACGTGGGTGGACATTCTGCATTGATCATACTTTTGAAGATTTCCAAGATGGAAAATCCTTCAATTGGTTGCTAAAAAATAAACAGGTGAAAAGGGACAAATGACAATGATCCAAACTCAACAAAGAGGGTTAAAATTGAAATCACAGAAGGGAAAAAAATTCAAACCCCCGCTCGAGAGGGAGGTCAGACGAAAGAGAACTAAATGTTTTGCAAAGGGATGTTCGTGTAGTTGTTGATTTTGGTTCGATTCGGTCGGGATGACCAACAGTTTCCGTTTGGGTGCTTCAACCGAAACAGAATGGGGTTCAAAAGTTTACAGTTAGAATTCCACTCCATTCCCGTTGTTTATTTCAGTCTATTTTGGTTTGTAGTAGTGTATTTTTTATAGACTTGTAGTTTGTAAATACAATTTTCACCAATTTCTTATTTTTATATATAATAACCATATCAAGAAACATGTATAATTTGTTTTTATTTTTTTACATATATATTCTCTCATTTTATAATTTCAGAAAGTTATTCCAAAAAGTTTCACCGAAATTCTGAAGCACATATATATTTCATTTTGAAGGATAAATAGAAATGATGACCAAAACGAAATTGACAACTATAGTTGTTGGGGTTCTTTCGCCTCTTCTTTTACACACGTTTATGTAATGCGTATTGCCACATAAAAGGCAGGAAGATACAGTATTGGGGTTTTTTGGTATTTTCTTGGTTACTGTTCGGTGCAACGACGATTTAAGGGACGGAAACTCAAGCTTTTGACCATGTTTTTCCATGCTAGAGGGGATCCGAAATTCTTACTCACCAAGTCTTGTGAAAGAGGATCGTGTACAAGCACACCCTTACTATATTGAATGCGACAAGGGTAGATGTTTAGCTTTTGATGCCTGGGGGGTCAGGGGAAACATTCAAACAAAATGAGGATTTTTAGAGGGTTTTTCTCTATCACTCTCTTGTCAGGATTAAGGTAGCCTACTTCAAAATTTTGTTTGCTAGAGAGATCTTGGAAGATGGAAAACCAATGATGAATTTGAGGGGGGTTCTTATATGTAGATTTAATTCACTTTTGACTGCTTCCTTCCAATTTTGATCTTTAGTGAAGTTTAAATCAATTTTTTGAGATTTTAAATGTCACGTCTTTAAATATTTATAGTATTTTAATATACTTTTTTTTTTTCATTCTTTAATATCAAGATTAAATCACTGGCTCTTTTAGCATTTTTAGCTTTTTTTAACATTAAGTAATTTAGTCTTTCAAAAGGCCCGCAATGGCATTAGTAGAAACGAGTTTTTTTTTATATCTACGTTGATGGCCGACCAAAGGGAAGGGGAGGCAAAAAAAGATATGGATGGAAATAGTAACAAAGATCTAAAGAAGTGCAAAACATCCGATGATTTGGCTCAAGATATATAGAATATCATGGAGAAACAAAATTCATCTAACCAGTTTAATATAGTTGGGACATGGCTTTGATGATGACAATGATGATGGTAAATAATATCAACCGTTCAAATAAAAAATGATAAGTAATATGATATTAAGAAATCTTTTAGAATACTTTCATTTAGTTTTTAAAGTTCGTAAAAATTAAGATTACTGTCCACACTGTGATTGTTTTAAAATCTATTTCTACTCTTTAAAAATACTTTTTAGTAATCCTTAATTGTTTTCAAAAATATTTTTCTTAATCTTTACAAGTTTTTTGGTAATTTTCCTATATAGTAAAGTGAAGCAAATGGTCAACTCAATAAATAATAAAAGAATAGGGGGTCAAAAGTAAAAGTGTTAAATTATAACTTTTTGTCATTTAGCGTATCTCTTATCTTTTTTTTTAAAGAATATGTGTTTTTTTTTTGTTTCAATACTTTTAGCTTTTAAACCCCTTATTCCTTTTCTTTTGTCTTGATTTGACCTTTCATCTTACCATACTATAAATAAATTCACCAAACTTAAAATAACAAAAATTAGAATCAAAATATCTTATTTGAAGGGTGACAATTATTGTTTGTCGATATCATTTCAGAATCCATTTCACTCTAATCTCCAAATTGATATATTTCGGTCATTTCAGGATTTCAGTGAAATATTTCATAGTTTTATTTATAAGAAAAATAAAACTATAAGCATATGCATTTAATAAAACAAAAAATATAGCTAGAAGATTTTAAAGATAAATATGACATTAGGCCCAGGACTCAACCCTATTACAAAACTTGCACCAAAGCAGGCTTTAGCCCTTTACAAAAACTGTAACAAAGCAGGGCCCAATTCTAGCACAGCCCTATGCTTAGCCTCGAGCCTAGTCCCAGCAGTCTCATTGGTGTTCAAGAAGACTCCACTTGGCATTAGGCCCAGGCATTAGCCCCATACTCTTCACTTCGCTTTTCTCGAACAACAGTCTCATTCAGTCAAATCCAAAACAAATTTCGATGAAATGAAAAGGAGAAAAAAAAAAAGGAAAGGAAGAAGAAGAATAAGGACGGAGAAGGAGCAGAATAAGTGAAATAGAAGGGGAGATGGAGAGGAGAATAGAAGTGTAGTGATGGCTAGGCCGGTCAATGGGACATATTGAAACGGGTAGAAAGCCCGGCCTGACCTATTTCAAGCCCGAAAATATATGGCTTTTAAAAAAAATTGAACCAAGTGGGCTGAGCTTGGACAATACATTTTAAAGCCCGGTCAAAATGAGACTAGGATTGGGCTGAAACAACACGGCCCGTTCAGGTCCAGCCCGGCCCAGCCCGCTACAAAGTCATTTAATAATAATTATATATATATATTACAATGGTGGAAATTAAATTCAACTAAATATCCTATTTTATTTCGAATAGCTCGTGATATTTTAGCTATTCCAGTTTGTATTGTTGATTCAGAGTCAGCATTTAGCACTGGAGGGATGGTACTTTACCAACATATGACTTATTTGAAACCAGATACGGTAGAAGCATTAGTTTGTGCCCAATATTGGTTTAATCACGACCCAACTAGTGATGGTGATTTAGATTATGATGGGAATGCACTAACTGATGTTTTAGACATATTAAAAGAAAAATAATTTCTGTTGATTTCTTTTTTACATTACTTGACAGATATAGGATATTCATTCTCATTTATTTTATTGATTTTCTACTTTCATCGGCCAAAAAAAAAAAGAAGTTTTTAACCGATTCTTTATTACTTTTACTTGACTCATATATGATACTCATTCTCATTCATTTCTATTGATTTTATGATTTTCTACTTTCATCGAAAAAAAAACAAAGGTTTTAACCGTTCCTACATTACTTGACCCATATAGCCTATAGTATATTCATTCATTTCTATTGATTTTTTATTTTCTATTATCATCGGCAAAAAAAAAAAAAAAAAGTTTTTAACTCCGCCATGTTGCTTGTTACATTGCATTGCCAGTCCCAAGCACAGAAAAAATGAGGAGGGTTTAAAGTCCGGTTTACACTGGGTGTTGGCGACAGTAGGGATACTTAGAGAATGTTTTGCTTATATCTAGGATCGGGCTAAGCCCAGGCCTAGCCCTGTCCCAGTCCAGGTCCGTACGGGACATGATTTGATGTAGGCTCGTTTAATTTAGGGTCAGGATTGGACAACCCAAGCCCAGGCCCATTGACGGGCCTAGTGGTGGCAAGCAATGGCGAGGTGAGGCGAGGCATAAGTAGACGGCGGGGTGGGGCAATGCGACATCGAGGCAACGATAACGGTGAGATTGGCACCGTGCACAGGTAGTCTTACCCTCTCTCTTTTTTGTTCCCCAGCTATTGACTAGTCCCTATCTCTTCTTCTTCCTTCTTTTTTTTTTTTTTTTTCCTTATTGATATGGTAGATTTTTTTGGGAATAAAACGAAATTTTGAATTTCAGCCATTTCATTTGAAATCCATAATTTTCAGCCAAAATCATGTGTTTCGGCCTAAGTGGTCCGAAATCCGAACTGAAAAGTTATAACATGGATTTCATTTCGGTGCCATGGACAAAACGGTATTTTCAGCCATTTCGACCAAAACGAAATAATATTACTAATTATGGTGACGATGTATTAGTCTAATTAAGAAATAACTTTGACCCGAAGATCTGGTTTTCGATCACGGGCCAAAACCTCTATCCACCCTTTTTTCGCACATTAATTGTTCCCAAAGAGCTGTACGTAAACGCTAGCAAAGGTCAACCGACGTGGGCAAATTGTTTCAAACAACTGGACAAATATGGGGTTTTTTCGGACATTAACGATTGCATTATAAGGAAAATTTTCTCATACGCTTGCACTCCCAAGGAAGCGTGCATCCATATCATCACCAAAGGTGGAAACCTCTTGAATTTCACCAAGTCCCATGCGACAGAGGGGCGCGTCACATAAATATGATTTTTTAAGATTAATCTCCAATAAAAAAAAATCATATTTCAAGGCTATAACATAATTTTGACCTCTCTACTATCCATGAGCACATAACAATTGTGGTAGAAGGCAAAACTAAATAAAGACATTAACATTAAAGGAGAAAATCTAAGTGTGGTGAATCACAGCTATATAGACTCCTTTTCACTTGTATATGTCTTGTTTTCTTTCTGCATAAGGTGTTCTTGTCTTGGTTGTCTTTCATCCTCCCCATTGTGCTGTGTGTCCGTATTAGAGTTTAGTGGGCACCTATTGGCAACAGGTACTCTCTCTCCTTCTCTCTCTATATCTCTCTTTGCCACAAGAAAACATGAGATTAAGGTTTTTTTTTTTTGGCACTTAGATTATGGTTTTCTCTTTTGCTGTTTGGATCAAGAGGAGCAATGGTTTTGAAAATGAGACTTTACATGGAAATTTCTTGAAAGACTGTTTATTAACGACAACATGCCTCACTTTCAGAATATTACATCAGAGGGCTTAGTGCAGTCCACGTGGATGACAATGTTCTTGCATTGTATTCTTCATTGCAGCCATATCGAATCTGAATATGAAACAAATATTTGGACTAGAATATTGGTCCCAAACTCAGTTGCTTGGTTTTAGATTCAAATATATATATATATATATATAAAGATGTGGCACAAAAGTGTTCCCCATATGCCACTCTAAGGTTCAGTTTGGCATGTCTACTTTTCCCCTTTTATTGTCTTAAAATGGATTGAATCCGGTTTCAGCATGTTTGGTATGAGCTTTTACTGTGTCCATTTCATATGGCATTAAGACAAATTGTGTCTGTTTCATGAAGTCCCAAAAAGTAGCAGAATCCGATCTGACATTGTGGTCTGAAGCGGGTAGACATTAGGTGCTACAGTGTTATGGACGTCCTCCTAGGACAGTCCGGTTTTTCATTTTTTTTTTAATTTATGGGACCCACAATCATGATCCAAGCCGTTAGAAATGTGAAGAAGGCCCAACACGGCCACGTGTCCAAATTTCAGTCATTGATCTTTCTCGAATCTCGAGATATTTGCAAATAACCGTGAGCCGTTTGATGTAATATTCCGGACATTGTGGGCCCCACAGTCAAGATCTGAACCATACATCCTCTTTGGAAATCTACAAATAGCTATGGGATCAGGTTTAAGGTGTTAGCTCATTATAGATATTGAGATATTTGTTAAAAAACATGAACCATTAGATGTAAACAAGCTCTCTCTTTCATATTACTTATTGTCATTCCGGTTTTTATGAATTCTAAATTATTCTGAGCTACTAAATGAAGATCCAAACCGCCTATAGTCATTAAAATGTGGAACACGTGTTTGAGATAAAATTTCAACCATTGGATGATTACAGATCTTGAGATATTTGCAAAATGCCCAGACCATTAGATCTATTTTTACATGTGTCTTACCAAACAGTCTATTTTTAAAATATCTATGTCTTACCAAACAGTCTATTTGTAAAACATCAATTTCAAACCGCTCCATTTGAAATAGATCTATATCATACAGATCTGTTTCGTAAAGATAAGATTTGTCAAACAAACCCTAAGTATAAGGTACCAAAGCCTTCCCCTTTTAGAGGAATCTTCTCATTTTTCACCATCTTTGTGTAGTTCCTCTTGTCTTCACCAATAGTTTACTTTTGATCTTTTCTTCTTCTATTTGTTTGTTTGATTGTTTTGAGACATAATATTGAATATTAGAGATCACATGTTGAACCCAACAAATACTCATTAGATTATTTCTAAAAGATAATAAAAATGAAAATTTGTATTGCTCTCCACGTCTAAAAATATTCTGTAATGGGCCTGGAAGATTAAAGAAGAATTAGAGATTACAAGATTTTAGCATATTTATTGTTGAGCACATAATTATGGTTATAAATAAATCAAATTATTTTATTTTCTTGAATGTCATATTATGGGGTTGATGTTCACATAAAAAAGTCTTGAGTTGTGGCCCATTGTTTGGGGCTTAAATCCTTTATTGCTTAAACAATAATGCCATGGTTGATGGAACCTTTGAATACTGAATTAGATTAGATCTGATTTAGACTTAAGATTATAATCTCAAAGCCAAAATCTGATGACAACTTAAATGGACAAGTATTCAAAATAAACAAATTATGAGCGCCAAACTTGAGAGGATCTATATCATAGGCTTGATATAAAGAAGAAAAAAAAAAGGAAGAAGGAGAAACACTGCACACATCTTATTTGGATGTGTGGTGAAGTGACATGAGGTGAGGTAAAGCCTCCATTATCCAAACAAGAAAAGACAATGGGTTATATCAAAAGTATACAATTTCAAAATTCCCTCCATCTTTTAAAAAGAAAAAGTAAAATTCTCCACTAAAAGACAAAAAAGTTTCATTTTTCTATACAAAAAGTAAAAAAGATTTTATACCAAACAACTAAAAACAAAATACCATCATAACACCTTATATTTTATTATCTCTTGATTTGATGCTTCACGTTACCATATTTCAATTCACCATACATCCAAACAGGCCCTTAGTGAGTGAGAAATAATAATATTTGAGTTTATCTTTGTAGAAAATTAGTGAAAAAGTTAGAAGAAACCTATTTGAAATGTCTGGGCAAAGACAAAGTGAAAGATAGGAAAACTAGAAGGAATTGTCTTCTTGATAAAAATAAATGACATAACTGCCCTTAGCACTGTAAAAGTAATTTTATTTACCAAAAGGGTAAAAAGGCTTAACGAGGGGGAAAGTTGAAAAGACAAAAAATTTAGGGGTGTTTATCTTTTAATTTCCTATGCAACTACCCTCCGTAGAAGCCAAGCTGCCAAATAATCAATCTATTTGATAATGCCACTAATATACCATGCAAATTTTCGACCTCAATTGTGGAAGGGCCTAATTTAACTACTAACACACATATATAAAAGAAACATATAGTAAATTATTATAATAATTAAAACTAAAAAGGAAGAATCCACTATTATTATTTTAAATAATTTTTAGAAGAAAATAAAGTGAAAAAAGACCTTAAGATTTTATGGTAAAAGAAAGAAATTATCGTGAAAAAATAATAATGACAATTTTGTAATATCACACCTATAAAATCTTTGTAAATTGACAAATGCATGGGTTGAAAGTCCCCACTAAAAAAGAGAAAATTATGGATGGAAACAAAAAGAAAAAATGATACCATTCAAAGAAGGAAAAAAATGAGAAAATAAAAAAAATATGTGTCCATTAATATTAGTCATAAGAAATGCATTCAAATTTTTGTTACCCATTGCTAATTTCAAAGCTCAATGAATTCAACTTCTTTGACGATAGGATCATCAAGGCCTCATAAATGGAGTTCTTGTTGTTGTCAAATTGATTATGTCTGACATATATATAAAAATAAAGAAAGCAGTAAAAAAAAATTCATGCTTTATGGTGGATAGTATTCTCAAACCCAGCACCAAACCCAAGCAAGACGGCCTATTTAATCAAATAAATTTCAAATGTCATTGGTAATCAAAGAACATGGACCATTGCCTACTATCATCATTCCAATGAAAATTGATGCCTTGTGATGTTGTGCCTATGGAGGCTCGTCGAGCCAATTTAGCATGCATGGGCAAGGCTCAGAGCTTTTTAATTTATTTGAAATTAGTTCAGTATTTTACTTCAAACATTCTTTTAAAAGTAGAAGAATAAATCCATAATAAAAAATAAAATTAAGAAAAACACCAAAAAAATACAGCATGAAAACATAAGTGCACAGACAATCCAATGATAGAAACAGTTTAAAAGAAAAAAATAAAATAATGGAAACTCAACGCCTAAAAATCAAGCATTGAAACCAATAAATAAAAGAAAAACCATAAATCCATGAAAACCTATCAAAATAAAAATAGGACTACCATAAAAGGAAAAAAAAACCATTAAACACCAAAAAATACATAAAAAAGGAAATGTATAGAAATTGTGCATTTAGTGTTTTTAAATTTATGGCATTTGATTGGATAGGCCCCATACATGTAATATTGATTGCATCTTTAGATATTCTTCACATTTAGATGAGACTCATGGTATGTGAGCTATACAATTTTCGTTAAACGTGTGCTATTGTATTGCATCGGACTTTCTTCACAGTTAGTTGGGATTTGAATTCCCATCCACGTATTATGGGATTTGTCACATTTCATTAGATGGCCCCCATATCATTAACATTCTCCATAGCTTGGTGGGTTCCATAATATTGGAGATTTATGACTTTAGTTAGATGGGGTCGATAGTATATAATATTGCACCATCAAAATTGATAATTGAGGATTAAGATAAGAAGATAAAATATAAAAGTTAGGAAAAGAGAGATTTGAGGGGAAGTTAGAAGGATTTTAAGTACTCTACTAAATGAGAGATTTTTTTAGGGAAGATTGCAAGGGATGAAGAGATTTGAAGAGAATTGAGAAGGCCCAAGTTGAGAAGGCCCCACTTGAAAGGCAAATGCTTTCTCACTATTTTTCTAAGTGATTTTTCTGAAAGGAGAATAATTGGGTGCTGACGTGACACCCCTTACATCCCACTTCTCCCTTTGTTTTAATATATATAATATAAAGATATAAAGATGTAGAGAAATTCTCAAAAACTCCCTATCTCCAAAGGGGAGTTTCTGCCCTTTCTATTAGTCAATGATTTAAGAAAATCTATAAAATATCAAAAGTTTTAGGAGAATATTTAGGAGAGAGAATGGATAAGTATATCATTGATGACATGTGTCACACTTTCATTGGCTAAAAGAGGGGGAGTTTTGTAATTCTTATATCCCAACCTCAATATTCTTTCAATCTCTAATTCTTTGTCACAACAATCACAAGTCTTACCAATAATATCCGCATTACTAATTAAGACCATTACGGTCCATTCGCCGATTGGCATAAAAGGTTAAAAGGGTATGATCTAATAAATCGTATACTCGTATATTTGGCATGTGTAGGGCACACCCTCATATTTTCTTAAACTATCCGATTGGATTTAGATACCATCACAAATTCGAATACATTTTAGTGTGTTTGATGGACCCATTTATTTGAAATTTTCTTATTTTTTATTTTAGCCGACAAGGTTGTTCGGCCTCCTTTATAACCAATCATTCCCCATGCATATGAAGTCCTTGCCTCCCCCATGCACCGGGTAAATCATCAAAACTTTTGGACAAATGGCCCCAGGGAGAGACCACTAATTACACTTGTGTAAACCATGCTTTTTATCTTTTGTAGGACCTATCTATATGGAATAAACAGTTGATTAAAATCATATGATTTATCTAATATGAAACTTACCATTCAAATTATTAATAGATGCAAATACTTAAAAAAGAAAAAAACAAATCACGTGTCTTATCCTTTGTGAGACGTAACAAATTATTATATGGTTACAATTAATTTTAACATTTTATAAACTTACATGTAATTTATTTATTTCTTGGCGCGGGCTAAGCAAAGCTTGTTGTTGCTAGTATTATATATAAAGCAATATAATTCCTATATTTCATACCCTTCAAAAATGCAAACCAAATCAGAATATTTGGGCATCTGACATCCTGACTTGAATTGAGCCAAATAGGCTTTACTCCGAGTTGCACCAGGTGTGGGATTTACAAACTTTGGTAAGGTAATTTCAAATTTCATCCGTGTCGGGTTTAGTTTCTAATTTTTCATCTAAGGATAATAAAGATTTCATTAAAAGAAGAAGGAGAAATCGGACACACCAAATCTAGAAAAAAAAGTAATTGGAAGGTGCAAGTATATGCAAGAGAGAAGTACTCACACCAACCCCAATTACAAAATCACATTCACCCAAGGAATCAACCTATAAACGCCTTATTTTGCTATCACATCAGGAACGGAGTTGCGGACTCAAACAATCGCATTTGAAGAATCACTTTCTAACCAAATCACTAAAATGGGATTTGGTTTCTTTTTTGACCTTCTTACAACTCGAGCTGGGCTTACTCTGACCCATTCCGACCCGCCCGGTTTACACACCTTTGCAAAGGCAAAGCTATAAATCATGCTCGTCCAAGTGCAAACGAGCTAATTACAAATGCAAGTCCCGTGAGAGAATCTGGAGGGAGTGGCAAAACTTGTGGGCAAAGTTTGAGGGACTATACAGTACACTGCACAGCACTTTCCTCTCCCTGTCTGTCTCTCTCTCTGCATCTGCTGCTTACCTCTCTGCAACAGGTACTCTCTCCATCTCATTTGATGTGAAAAAGTAGGAGATTAAGGCATTTGGGCACAAATGGATTGAGGGTTTATTGCTATCTGGATGGTCATTTCACAAATGAAAGAAAGTTGCTGGGAGTAGTGAGAAATATGGGATTTTTGCTTTGGGTCATTCATTTTGGGACTCTTGGTTGGTGGGTTCCTGCGGGAATGATAGGGGAGTTTAGTTAAATTAAGTTCTGGTTTTGAGTCTTCATGTTTCATCATCATCATCAACAAAGCTTGGCCTTTTCGTATTGAATCTGTAGAAACTCATTGGAAAGTGGGTTTTCTTATAGAAGGAGTATTGAAGAGAGGTGGGGGTGAAGTCGTGAAGAGTTTTAAGGTGGAGATGTATATAGGCCTGGGTCATAACTTTCCTAGGATTTAATTTACATGGGTGATGATGGGTGGGAAATCATTTCCTATACATACCTTCACAATTTTCAGTTTGAAGCACTTTGGTATGCAGGCATTGCTTTGAAATCCTATGAATTTGTTTTGTGTCAAACAAACGTGCCCTAAACTTCAAACATGCCATCTATCTAATTATGGAAAATGTTTCTGAACATCTTATCTATTTAATTATGAAAAAAAGATGCATTCTTTTCCTGCCTGCGTAAGTGGGTGAGTGAAAGAATGAAATGGGACTAAAATGAGGAAATGGGGAAAGAAAGTGAGTAGAAGAAGCAAAGTAGCAGTGCGCTACAAGGAATTCAGTCCTTTGTTCTTTTGCATTCTACTGTTTCTTAATTTTTTCTTATTCTATGTATAATTGGTTTTTAAACGGGAAATGGATGCCTAACATGCTGCTGCTGATGCTAAAATGATATGTCTTTAGCTGCATTATCTCTGAAGTTTCTACTGACATTTTTGTTGGTCTGGTCATGCATGAAGTGTCTGAAATGGATGCTTCCAGTTCAAGCTTTTCAAAATATGATGAGGGAATTGCCTTGAAGGGGCTGTGCGATGCTTTTGGGTCTGCCTTTTCAGTTGAGGAGATTGGCGCTGCTTATCTCACGGCCGGGCGCGATGCAAATATGGCTGCTGAAGTTCTGTATGGCTTGAAGGAACGTGGTCTTAATGGTGTATCTCATGCACCTGAGGGCGAGTGTAGTTCTGCTAAATCGAAGGAATTGGTTTTGGAGAACAATTCTGACAAGACCATTCATCCAAACAAGAGTCGTAAAGGGTCAAAGCCAAAGAAGGTTTCTTTCTCAATGGGCACTGTTTCTGGTATGATGGGCAGAGGGTATAGTAAGCCCGCTTCATCCCTAAATGATTCAAGCAAAGCAGCCAAACCATCGGCAAAAGATGAGCTTCGGAGAGAGATGATTGTTCCGAAGAATTCTGTGGAGAGGAATATGGCTATAAACAACAATGACATTGAAAAGTTTCTGTTTGAAATGCTTGGTGATGGGTTTCTGCTTGACATGGATGATATACAAGAGGTTTTTGGTTAGTCTTCTATATGACTGAGTTTGTCTTTGAATTTATCTTTTATTTTTTATTCAAATGCTGTCTATGTCATAGTTTTCTATGTAACTTGATTTAAGTAAAATGGATTTATTTGATGTTTCATTGTTTAAGCACTTCTTCTGTGCTTTATATGTTCCTTTTAATCTATCAACTGACAATCTTAGAAGTATAATGTCATATTGTGTGCTTTCTGCATTCTGTTGAACCAGAAATGTTTTTTTTTTTTTTCTCAATCTTTCATCTTTTACATGTTGTTGGAATTTTATTTTGCTCTACTTTGTTGCTTTTATATATATTTAATCCCATTGTGATGCTTTAATATGTGATCTTGTGGGATCGTGCATTTTCATGAAAGATGAAAATTAATTGATTTGGGACAAGGCTTTGATGATGGGATTATGCATGTACACTTCTTCTTTGCCATTGCATGTTGGTCGAAAATTAATGTTAATCATTTTAAGGAAACAGCAGTTGGCAAGGATGAAAGAAAAAAACCAATAATCTCAATCGAGGCCCAAAGTCAAACTCTGTTGTTTGGATTATTTGAATCACATTTGTCTAGGAAATGAAGCAAAGATCTAAAGAGCGTTGCAGCCTCATTACAAGATACATTCCAGGATGTCTGATGAGACTAGTAAATTCTGTTTTGCAGCTTACCATTTTTCCTGCTGTAATGGAGTGCTTTAGCCCTTTGGTGTTTCCATTTTAGAAGACACCACAGAAAGCATAAAATGCTAACAGTGAAAATTAGAGAAGTAGCTAAAATAATAGTAGAAAGGCAGAGAAACCTAAACTAAATGTATGCCTGAAAAAGTCTATATGCCAATGCCATTAATCTACAAATAGCAATAAGGTCAAAATGACCAAAACAAAGCATACATACATACAACAGCTCGTGAACCATCCCACATAAAAAATGAGATCCTCACTCAAAATATTATCCTTAGCAAGTAAATCACATACAGGATTTTCCACTTTCTTCACATGGAGAACGACACCAAAGCAGCTGCAAGAATATCCCTTAGTGATCATCATCTTCAAATCCTTGATCCAACATATTGATCAGCTACATGAATTCTGTTTCACCATTGTAGTCTATCTTGGGCCAAATCCTTGGATAGGTTGCACTTGTTTTTAGATCTATCCTTACTACTTACATTTATGTCCTCTTTGGCCTTCCCTTTTCCCTTGGTGGACTATCAACCTGCATAGAAATTTTTTTCCTCATTGATACCATTACTGGCTTCCATTGAACATGTCCATAGCATCTCAAATGAGTCTCTCTTAATTTATACCTATTGATGTTACTCTTGAATTCTCCCAAATGCACTCATTTATGATTTTATCTTATTTTTACCACACATCCATCTCAACATTCTCATCCCTTCTCTCTCTCTCTCTCTCTGCTTGTGTTATTTCTTGATTGGCCAGCATTATGCCCCATAGGTAATTGTTGGTCTAATCACTATCTTGGAAAAAATTCCTTCAATCTTGTTGGTATGCATCGACCACAGAGTACTCCAAAAGAAAGTTCCATTTCATCCATCTAGCTTTTATCCTATATTTGACATCCTCCTCACATCTCTCCATCCTTACTAATTATAGAGCCAAGGTCTGAAAAGGAATCTCTTTGTAGTATCTCTTGAGCTTCAATTCTCATAGGAGTTACATCTCTTTGCATATCCTCACTGAAGTACAATTGATATATTCTGGCTTTGTATGGGTTATTTTAAAGTCCTTGGATTTTAAAGCCTCCCGCCATCTCTTAAGAAATACCACCACAAGATACTACAAAATGATATCCTTAAGCCAGATATCATGAAAATATTGTATTATTTGCATTGACACTGATCCATAGTTTTCAATTCCGTTTTGGTTGTCATTTCGGTCTAGCCTCCAAAATGGAATATTTCAGTATTCGAAATTTCGGCAAAACTTTTTGGAATAACTTTTCAGAATAATAAAAATTAAAAAAAATATATATATATATATATACATATATGTAAAAAATAGAAAAAATAAAAAATAAAATATAAATTATGCATGTTTCTTGATATGGATATTGAGAAATGAAATAGCGAAAATTGTGCTACAAACCAAAATGGACAACCGAAATGGACTGGAATGGACAACCGGAATAGATCAAAATGATTGGAATTCAAACCGAATTTTACCCCCATTCCATTTCAGACTCAAAAAATTCCAGCCATTCCGGCCGAAATGTAATGGAATTGACTACTATGCACTGATCAGTACCACAAGTTTGGAGGTTCAAATGATGTTACCTATCCGAAAACGGGAATCATTTTTGAATACAGCGTTATCTTGATTGACTTTTCTCATTTTCTTTCTTATTTTTCATTTTCAACTGTGATCGACCATTTTAGTTTACATTCTTCTTGTTAGATGTATTTTTATGTTTGTTTGTGCTTTTATTTTAATGGCATTTTTCATGCTATGATGTTTCCATAACAAGGCATTAAATTTAATTTACAGGTGCTTGTGGATATGATGCAAAAAAGGTAAAGTATTTTCCGTATTGGTAAGATTTCTTTTGTTTTTATTTCGTACTTGTAGGATGCATATGCTACATGTGTGCATGCTTATCTAGTTTGTGTCAAAGGCAAGCTCAGGGTTGATAATCGGTCACCCCACCCTCTAGGTCAACTGATTGTGCTATATAGAATTTGCCACAGGTTGGTTCAGCCTTAAATTTAAGGTTTACACCGACCCCCACCCTACCATCCCAGATGTCTTCATATAAATCGTGATTACGTGTGGCTATGGAATTGTCTGGACCCATAATCAGGGCCATTTGAGAAAATCCTTGTGAGCTTATAACCAGGCTTAGTTGTCCAGACTTTATTTGTCGGTGCAACAGCTAATTGGTCAAGGTTGAACGAAACAGTGGAGGTGTTGCTTCCCCTTTTTCATTGGTTTCTTCTACTAGATTGTAAATTTTCTTCAGTAGATATGAATATACGTAATGCCTAACAAGAGTGGCATTCGTGCAGTTGTAATGGAGAAGGATACAAGTAACAATGACTCAATGGCACTATATTAAGGCTATACTTTATGTTTTAAAAATTTTAAACTATAATTATATATAACAGTATGGTGTGAAATAAGATTTTAAGTACCCTTTTATATTGTCATCCAATCATTTCCACAATAGACACGTGAGACCTACACAGGCTGCATTTAATAAATGCCCCATATCTCAAACCTAGTAGGTTTGAAAGGAGATTTTGTTGTCTTCCAACTGCCATTGAATCATTTCCACACTAAGCACATAACAGCCAGCAAATCAATAAATTCAGGGCAATGTTTTTTTTTTTTTTTTCCATTTTTCTTTCTTTGATCTCTTGTTCTGTCCTAAACACATTTACTTTCCTCCCAAATCTCAATTACCTCGTTCTTCTCAATTTGATTAATGATTTTCCCCTTTTGTCATGAATACTTTCTTTCTTTCTTTCTTTTTTTTTTTTTTTGTTATTTTGTGATGTCTCGTTCTATTCCAAATCACTTTTCCTCCCAAACCTCAAGTACCTCTTTCTTCTCAATTTGACTATCATTTCTGCAGAAATGCCTGCAATTTCTCCCTCTAGATTTAAATTCTATATTTTTGCGATCTTGAACATTGATCTGATCAGGGAAATGGTGGATGTATCACACATGCTTGAACCTGCAAATAGTCCTCCGAGTTTTAAATTTTGAACCTTAATGTTGCAACATTGATTTAGTATAGCAATTATCATTACAAAGATCATGAACCTAACTTCAAAGATTGAAGAAAGTGGGGGATCATTTTTGTCATTCAGAGTGGATATTTCAATTTTTCTAATTGCTGTCATGGTTGGATAAAAAACAGTGCAAGCCAGAAGGTTATACTTTGATTATTGAACAATTTAGGTTTTTTTTTTCTTTGATGACGTGGGTATCCTTGAGGTCTTTGACCCAACAGGACTAATCCCCTGGGTGGCGCCTACTAAAAAGTTTGGATACTAGGCATAATCTACTTAATTTTTCCAAATATTCAACTTCTACTTGTTCTGTTAGACGTATTTTGTGAAATTTGTACCAGCATAAAACATTGTATCTAGCAATTATTTCATGCAGGTTTGTCTTCTGCCACAAAATGACTTTATCTTTTGCTTACCAAAGAAACTAATTTTATTTTTTGTTTAACTCTACTTAGCACAACTAACACCATGAAACTCTTGTTTCGGTGCCCATGCTTGAAATGCATGAGTTATTTAGTAATAGAAGATCATTAGAGAAATTGCATATTTTCTTTAAATTCATCTCTCGTTAGCATTTCAATACTGTTATTTGTGAAGCTATAAGAGCCTATCACTATGTTACTCTTAAGATTTAGCTCAACTTCATGAGTCTGGTGCTGCAGAGCATGGAAGAACTGTTAGACAAGGGCAAGGGCGTACTTGGTGCTGTTACTAGAAATGTAAGCTGGACCCATTATAATGGTTGTATGTACCTATTCTTTTGCTTATCAGTGCAGGTTCTATGATCACGCAACTTTTCATTTAAATCTTGTTATTTATTGGGCAGAAGTTGTCATTTTGATTGAACTAACTATTAGAATTTGTAATCCACTCTGAGTTTTATTTTTTATTTTTTTATAAAGGATTATGTAGAATTTTAAGTTAACTATGGAATTTTGTAAATAGTGATGTTTTCCAATAAAAGGTGGTTCCCTTTATTGGTGCACTTTTGTTAAGTGGCAACATTTGAATTTGCAAATTTGCTGTTCAAGCTTGAACAGAAATAAATGTTGGTTTATCAGAAGTTGTCTTCTCAAGTTCTCCCATCATTAACTTATTACCTATCCTTACAAGTGTCCATCATGCAGTGATTGGTGTAGGGTTGTTCAATCTACCTAGTGCATGTCTAGGTGCATAACGCATGCATGTTTATTTTATGCTTTCATAGTACACTTGCACTACCCTAAAGTCTAAACCCTCTTAAAGATTTTAAATCCAAATGTTTTTGTTGGATTTTAAATGATGGCGAAGATCCAGAGTAAAACGGCTGTAGGAAGGTGAAAAAAAAACTCAAAATTCTTCTACAATATAGCTAGTGCTCAACAAAGAGTAATTCATATTTATTCATTGCAAGTTGATGGTCATTTTGATGGATAACAAAGGTTCAATGCAATTGAGAATGAGAAAATTCTTTTGTGAGCGTGTAAATTGATGGTCATTTTGATGGATAACAAAGGCACAATTGAGAATGAGATAATTTAACTTTGTGAGTGTCTTTTCTACGGAGTATCACAATCGGACAGGTGGATCCCCTTCGATCTGTGCTTCTTTTTATTAATAGAATTGGTGGCTGAGCTTGTGGGTCTATTAGTTGACCAAATACAAGATGGCTTTGAGATCTAGCAATAAATATAAAATAGGTCAATTGTACGTGGCCCTAAAATGGATAATAATTGAAGTTTCTATTTTGATTGTCTATTTCCTGTCCTTAGATCGTACGCGAGGAGTCATCCAATGGAATAGATTTTTTTGTAGATGATTAGATCTCAAAGTCTTCTTGTACTGGTAGGTGAGTGGGCCACATAAACACTGCCAGGTGTCTTATTTTAGAATGAAATAGAGAGATTCCTCTTCATTTAAAAAAGAGAGAGATTCCTCTTGCAGAAGTTGTGGTCGACGTGGTTTTAAAAATTGGCCAAGTTTGAGTCGGTTTGGACTCAACACTAGCTGAGTTGTCATCCCCATCAACCGACCCCACCCCATCCCACCCCACCTCTATCTCTTTCTAATAAATTCCTATAGGAAAGGCAGTGCACATTATTTTTTCCCGGGTTCCCTTGTGGAAGAAGCTTTGGGAGGCTTTTGGTGATCTTTTACATTGATTTTAGAAGATTAAAATCACATTTTGTGGAAGATCTAATCATTCAAAGATCGGATGTACCATCACAGATTGAGTGAAAAACAAATTGAAACACACCTATTTATACTTAAATTCATTCATATAAGTAAAACATGATTAGTCTTAAAAATTTATATTTATTAGACATTATTTTCCATTTTTTAAAGATTTTTTTAATCATATTCTCTATATTTTTGGAGGTTGTTGGGTGACTCGACTGAGTTGACTCAACTTGAGGGGGATTGAGCTGCCTCCCAAGTCAGGCTTTTAAAATGTGGATCCTGATAACTTTCATAGAGAAAGGAAAAGTAACTCTGTATGTGAGGCTTTTCCTACACCTTTGATGCAAAATGAGAAAGAGTAACTTCACTCCCTCCCTCATCTCATCTCATCTCACCATGTTGGAGAAGAAAGCACATGAACCTTCTTCCTCATCTCCCTCACTGTCCTGGCAAGAAACTGAACACTCCTCTCCCTCTCTCCACTCACGATCTCAGTGAATTAAGAAGATGTTTGGTTTGACAGTTGGAGGATGTAGATGACAATGCTTTTGAGCCACTCCATATGGTTTTACCTCTTTTTTTTATTCTCTCGTGTATTTCTTAGATCTTGCTTCCTTCATAGTAAATCCTCATCTCTTTGACAGGTTCCTTTTCAGTCTCTTTTTTTTTTCCTGTAAGATTTTAGAGATTTTATTAGGGTTCTACATTTGACTTCATTCCAGTATATTTTATCATATTGTATACTTACAATATCACCCAGGCTTGGGCTTGTCAATTCTAGCCTCCTTTGGGCTTGGGCTTACCCCATGCCATCGGGGTCAAGCTTTGGCTTGGCCAGCATTGCACAGCATATCATAAGGTATGCCTCCAAAGAAAGGTTTTAAGCTAAATGGTTAACAGTTAGCTATTTAGCGAAGTAAAGATGGTGAGCATATTCACTCTCTCTTAAAAAAAAAAAAGAATAACATATGGAGTATAGGTTTTGTGGATAAGAGATTAAAGAGGATAATCTAGTCAAAATAAAAAAAAAAATACTTAGTGCCAGAGTGTTATCCGTGCACTAGTGTAGGATAAAACAGATGACTTGAGGTCAATAGCAAAAACATTATCAATGGACAAGCTAGTGATGTTTTGTGTTGTCATGGGCATTTGTTGATACATCGGTGTTCTTTGTGCTTATTTGTATGATGAAACAAATGACTTGAGCTCAATAGCATAAATATCTTCAATGCAGGTTGGACAAGCTAGTGAAAGTTTTGGGTGGTCATGGGGATTTTTCTTGTTAAATACGACTTGTATTGTTACATGGGTGCTTGGCAACAAAAAACAAGAAGATAACAAATTTCATGTGATTGTGATATGTTATCTCTAAAACCAAACCAAACCAAACCAAGCCTTTTCCCACTAGGTGGGGTCGGCTATATGGATTTGATGACGCCAATCAAATCTGTTTAGGGTCATGTCCTCCGTTAGATCCATGTAGGCAAGGTCATGCTTAATAGTTTCTTTCCAACTTCTCTTGGGTCTCCCTCTTCCTCTCCTATTCCGGGCAATCTCTATGCTTTCACACCTTTTAACAGGTGCCTCCGTTGGGCGCCTTCTAACATAGCCGAACCATCTCAGTCGATTTTCTCTCATTTTATCTTTAATCAATGCTATTCCTACTTTGCCCCTAATCTCCTCATTCCTAATCCTGTCTCTCCTTGTGATCCCGCACATCCATTTTAGCATTCTCATCTCCGCAACTTCCATCTTCTTAACATGATTATGCTTTACTGCCCAATACTCTGATCCATATAACAACGTTGGACGTACCGCCACCTTATAATACTTTCCTTTAACCTTGAGGGGGACTTTCCGATCACACAAGACCCCCAAAGCACTCCTCCATTTGGTCCACCCGGCCTGAATCCTGTGACTTACATCAGTATCAATCTCTCCATCCTGTTGTACCATAGATCCAAGGTACCTAAAGTTTTCTTTCTCTACAATCTTTTGTGTGCCCAAACTTACTTCTAAGTTACCAGGTGTCCTACTTTGACTAAACTTGCATTTCATATATTCCGTCTTGCATCGACTTAGCCTAAACCCTTTGGTCTCTAACGTTTTCCACCATAATTCTAGCTTAGCATTCACTCCTTCTCTCGTCTCATCCACTAAAACAATGTCATCTGCAAATAGCATACACCACGACACCTCATCCTGAATATGTTTTGTAATCTCATCCATAACTAGGGCAAACAAGTACGGGCTTAACGCTGAGCCTTGGTGTGGACTAATTGTGATAGGAAACTCTTTAGTCTCTCTGCCAGTCGTTCTTATAGATGTCACAACTCTATTGTACATATCCTTTATCGCCTCGATATATGCGACACACACTCTTTTCTTTTCCAGTACTCTCCATAGAATCTCCCTAAGAACTCGTTCATAGGCATTCTCCAAGTCAATGAACACCATATGTAAATCTCTCTGACCTTCTCTATACTGTTCCATTAACCTTCTCAGGAGAAAGATAGCCTCCATGGTTGATCTCCCAGGCATGAAACCAAATTGATTCTCTGAAATGTTTGCTGTTCTTCTTAGTCTTATCTCAATAACTCTCTCCCATAATTTCATTGTATGGCCCATCAATTTAATCCCGCGGTAGTTCGCGCAGTTTTGAATATCTCCTTTGTTCTTGTATATGGGTATAAGAATATTTTTCCTCTATGCATCAGGCATCTTCTTGCTCTTTAGCACTACATTAAAAAGCTTTGTCAACCAACTTATGCCATCCTCCCCTAAGCACCTCCAAACCTCAATAGGGATACCATCTGGCCCAACCGCTTTCCCATTCTTCATCCTTTTCAATACTTCTTTAACTTCTTCCCTACTTATTCTCCTATAGAACATATGATTCAATTCTTCCCTAGAAATGGTAAGTTGCCCCAATTGTATGTCACTACTACTGCTATCGTTAAATAACTTGTAGAAGTAGCTTTTCCAACGGCTCCTTTATCTCCTCATCCTTTACTAATACCTTTTCATCCTCTTCCTTAATGCATTTAACTTGGTTTAAGTCCTTGGTCTGCCTATCTCTGGCTTTGGCAAGCTTGAATATCTCTCTTTCGCCTTCTTTAGTGTCGAGTCGCCTATATAGCTCCTCAAAAGCCTTTGCCTTTGCTTCACTAACTGGCTTTTTGGGTTCTCTTTTTGCTTCTTTATACCTCTGCAAGTTTGCTTCATTTCGATCCTTTTGCCAAGTTTTAAAGCACTCTCTTTTAACTCTTATCTTGTCTTGGACGGCCTCACTCCACCACCATGCCTCTTTTGTGTCGGAGCACCCCCTTTGGATTCTCCTAAGACTTCTTTCCCTACCCTCCTAATACACTCTACTACCTTATCCCACATATTATTTGTGATGTGTTGTCTCTGTAGAAAGAAAAAGAATATAACCCATAAGTCTATGTTTGTTTGGATAAAGTACATGGGAATTTGGATACATAGGAATTGATGGTGAAATGAGATCATCAAAGGATTATTCAAGAGGCGAGGGGTGAAGGATATATAAAGTGGAGATGTAGATGGGAGTGGGACCTTGACTTTCCTAGGTATTGAACTACTAGGGTGTTGGTTAGGTGTTCATTTCTCATCTTCCTCGGTTCAATTTCCATAAAAGGCGAGGTTATTTGGTGGTCATTTTTGGTTATTCACCTTTGGTTCTTCGTTTTTAACTACTTATAGAAATACAATCCTATGTGTTCAATTACATGAAACAAATAGTCCCTAAGTAATGCTGTTTGAGATGGTTTGGGAGTGTACACAGAAGGCCACGAAATAATTCCTATATGAAGATTTGAATTGTTAGAGGCTTAGAAATAATACAAATACAAGCTGGAATAACAGAGATTGGTAAAGACTTGGAATGGAGTACTGATAAGTGTGGCATGTTAGACTGTGGAATCACCTTAAACCAAAACCTGTAGATATAAAGTGAATATTTACATTCTTTTAATTTTTTTTTTATTTCTCGAGTTATTCAAAGCACTGTATCTTTATAATTAATATGGTGACTATAATAAAACCCATAATAAAATAATAAAGGCAATGTGCCATATGATTAATGAAAGAAACATGAGAAGCATAAAAATTGTGAATCTCCCTACAAAACTCAACACCGAATAGATTCAATAAAAGCTTTGATGATCATGTTGATGGTGTTCTTATGGTGACGTGGTTCTTGTTCTTCTTTTTTCACCATCGTTGGGGCTTATGGACTTCTTATTCTAATATTTTCCATATTTTTGGTACTTGCTTCTCTCATGTTTTCATGTAGAGGATACACTTGTTATTGTGGCCTATTATATGATTATAAAGTTCATGAACAATGCCTTTGTTAAAACCAGCATGATATTTTTCTCTGTCCATTTCAAAATTTTAGTCTCTGTTTTCACCTGGAAAGCACAAACTGACATGTACTTCTGCAGCCTTCAGATACTTGTTCTGAAGAATCTTATTTATCCCAAGAAAGCATTCTGAGTAAAGATTTTGCTCGAAGGTATTTTTGCTCCATTATATATGAAGTTTACTTTGATTTTGGTGAATTGTTGTAGCTAATGATAGGCTTGCACATGATCCGGTTTTACCTAGTCCAAACACAGCATGTCCAGTGTAAGGGCCTAGTATTGAGGCTTGGATCCAGCCCATGCTTGCAAAAGTCAGGCTTGGTGGGCTGGCTCGGACCTAGTCTGGACTGGCCTGCACGTGTGCAACCCAAGTTATTTATAGAAGCTATCATAAAAAATGATTAGACAAACTGAAGTCATTCACCTCAATGAAGTTAATTGCCATTCTACTTAATTTTATGCAGCGATGGAGCTACGTGTAGAAATGGTGAAGAATTACCTTGCAGAGACGAGAAATACAATCTCTCAAAGGAAGTTTTAGAAGCATTGTTTAATGTTCCAGACTTGTTTGAAGAGGTACCAAAAAAAGCTCTTCCACGAAGGGCTGTGAAGAGAACAAGAGCAATAGGGACACCGGTGACTGCTCCTCCAGCTGATGTGGTGGACCCCTTGCCTGACATTTTGGGATCACAACGACGTGCTGAAGATGGTATGCACTTTTAGCATCATCTATGAGAAAAAGTACACACCTTGCATGTTTTAGCTTTTGCCATTAGCCAATAGTGAAGCTATGAAGGTTGGTATTTTGTCACTTACTTGAAAAACCAAAACAACTATAACGAAAACAAAAACCCCCACCCACAGACACAAACCCATAAATAAATAAATGTTGTCAACACAGAAATTGGTATAGTCAAAGTCCAGCTAACTTACATTGTGCACTTGGCTCAAATAAAATGGTAAGCTTTTTTCCTTTTCTTTTTTCTCTGTTTCAAAGTAGTAATACTTGCCAACTAATAATCCGGTCACTTGAAGTTTGAGTTTGCTGCCCAGTTGCTTGACTGAGACTTAATTGTCTCACTCAACTAGTCAACTCAAAAAACTTCTCTTCACGTTTGGCAACAGGTGAGAAATTCACAGATTTAAGGATTCCTCACTGTCCTTGGAAGAGGGCTTTCATAGGTGAGGATTCCTTAGGTCACATTTGGTAACGGATGAGAAAATTTCAAATTTGAGCATTTTATGCTCTCTCACCTTTAGCTGAGGATTTCTACATCCTTTTTTGTGTGTGGATGTGACTGTAGTGACTCGAGTCATATATCAGAACTAAATCTCTCTCGTGAATGCTGAAAATTATTATGAAAAGTTCCCAATATCTTATTCCTGAGTGACTTTTGAATTTGAATGGGAGTTCTTAATGGTGTCATCCATACTCCACGGATAAATGAATTTAAGGAGAATCGAAGGGATGGCGGAGAGAAAGAGTCTTTCTAAGATTAGTTACTAGGTTGATCATATCTAATCCTGAAGGATGACAGTGATAAATACGAGATTTCATTGAATCAAATATCACAACTCTGTAGGCCTCATCAGCTCTAATCTCAATCATCATCATCATCATCATCGAAGTCTTGTCAAGACTATGTTAGGGTCAACTACATGAATTCTTCTTTGACATTCTGAGGATTTGAGAACCCTTGCTTGTGATTGCTACAGCATAGAGGAGGAAGATCACCTAGATGGAATGTCGTCGGTCGTCGTCTTGTTTGGATCCAGTGTTAAGCCGATCAGATACACTAGGTTGCAAAGCAACCTGTGCAAGGCTTTCACCTTAAAGAAAGTTCTCTGAAGTAATCTTATTAACAAAAAAAATCTCAAACTTCGTCTATACCATTAAAAAGAATAAGCTATGTCCTAGCCATCTAAATATTATAGAACTATTTATATCCCTAATTCATAATTATCATTTACATTAGCAGAATATTGTCCATAACTTTCTCAGTATAGGTTAGAGCTGCACAAACTTGGGCTTGATGGAAAGCTAACTGAGTAAGATACTCAACTAATATAATTCCAGGTCATTCTGAATTTATTTGACTCATCAAATCTAGCCATCGTTAAAAGGACAAAAATAAATAAAAATAAAGTTATAAGTAGACCAGTCCATTCCATGGGCCAGGGCTCAAGTGGGTCCAATTTATGCAAGCTGTATCACTATCCTTTAGATGTGCCAAACGTTAATGGTGAAGTTTAACCTGATATAGTTATGTATAGAATGATGATGATGATTTTGGTGAATATACAATGTGGTGTTTGACATTCAGATGTATATGCAAAAGAACACCAGAGAGAGAGAGAGAGAGAGAGAGTTCTGTGAAATACTCAAATTCGACTTACTGCCTTCTTGGAGAGAGAGAGAGTTCTGTGAAATACTCAAATTCGACTTACTGCCTTCTTGGATTTCTCTTCTTTATATAGACTTTACATTAGATAGACTTTATATTGCCTAAGTTAGGCAACAAATCATGGAAACAAAACGTAATTAAATCTCTAAATATGGAAAGACATCCTGGCATACACAGTTTGATCAGATCTCATATTTACAAGTGGGCTGGGCCTATTTTGATACACTTTACACTTTAATAGTGATTTTTGGTTCATTGCCTTTTGTAGTGGTGGAGGACGATAATTATTTGATCCTTCGTAGAGCTGCAAAGGAAAATTGGGATGCAATGAAGGAGTATTATCAAGCTGTAAGTGAATTCTCCAAGATTCTTGATTAAGATCCTGTAAAACAGTTCGTCGCAACCACAAGGTTGCGGGTATGAACCATGTTACCATTCAGGGGCCATTTACATCTATTTATATTCGAGTGTGATCTTATTTATGCCTAATTCAATATAATTGGATATGTTTTTGCCCTTCTTGAAGTTATGAAAATGAGATGTGAATTCATTGGCTTCTTTCACAGGCACTAGATGCATTTTTGAAGGGAGAACGCGACAAAGCTAAGTACTTACTAGATGAGGTATATTTTCTAAATTTTTTTATCTGTGAAGTATTCGTGTTTGGAAGTAATAAGGATAGATACGAAGAAATGCAATCTATCAAAGGATTTGGCTTAGGATAGATTGGAATGGAGAAACATAATTCATATACCCGAACCAACAGACCAACATAGTTGGGACAATGATTTGATGATGATGCTATATCTATGAAGTACACTTGTATGTCAAGCCAAATTAAAATTTTGGGGGATATTGGTTTTTTTTTAAATCTTTCTAGGAAAATGTACTTCGTGTATGATTTGCCTTAGTAGGTTTTGCTTTTTTGTGGGGCCCATATACTGATATACGACACCTGTGGACCAACAATCTGCCAGGATTTGGTTGCCAGTACTGAGAAACCCTTTTGGGGCCTGTCCCAACTTAGGTGGGCCTGGTTTTGGACAGGTTCAGGTGGGTCAAGCCCATTGGGCCTGCAGTCCATTATTTGTGGATTATGGATCCTATCTAGGCCTAAACTAGCCTGATTGGATGGCCAAATGGGACCATTGAGGATCTGGTTTGGATCACCAACCACTTCAGTACTTCTGTAATTAATTTTGGGACCCATGTTAAGCCCATCTCAACCATCCAAACTATAATTTGGTCCATTTTTCTTGATTGAGCCTTTAATTTGACGGATCCGAATCCAAAGCCCTTGGGCTCAATTAAACTGATCCAAGTGAGGGTCTGATCAATTGCATGATCCTTTAGATCTAGGCCATCTATTCCTATGCCATAACCCAATACCAAAAAAAATAGAGATCAAAGAGAGAGAAAATGGATAAAAGATTTGTCTCTAAGAAAGATATACAATTATGTAGAAATTACTCCCGCTTTGCTTCTTGATGTTAGCTATGAATATGATACCATGTTAGGAAGTTTAGGATATATCTGAATAGTATTACAGTTATCAGGTTGTATTGGGTTTCTAGGTCAGTTCTGATTATTATGCATATCAAGTAACCCGCCCCGCCCTGACCCGTGACAGGTTTTATGGTTGTCGTAAGTCATAACCATACCATGGCCTGTAAGAAACTATCAAATCTCATTACCACTTAACTACTGAACTCTCATATGTAGACATCTATACTTAGTAATATATTAAGTGTAGATATATGTGCCGGGTCGGGTTGATGCACCAAAAACCCAAACCAGCCCCGAACCAGAATCGGGTCAGTAAATGGAAAGCCATACCCGACCCGAACCCCACCCACATGCTACCAAACCTGCCCCTAATAGGAGCGGGTCGGGGCGGGTCCTTGTTTAAACCCGACCCATTGCCATTCCTAATTAGTACGATCATGATAGGGCCTTGGTTAGAGAAACAGAGGTCATTAATAAATGGGAGTATATTTTAAAGACTTTTTAGAAAGTAAAGCAAATAATTATGTTGAACCAAATGTAGGAGTGAACAACCAAATGTCCAGCCTATTAGTAAGCCTTCCTTGAGCTAAAGGAAAAAAATAGCTTTAGGTCCAGATGGTATACCAATAGAGATGCTTGGGTTTGATGGGTGAAACTGGGGTTGATTGGTTAATGAAAATTGCTCTATAAATTCTGATTACGAGTAAAATGCCCGATGAATGGAAAGATTACAATTTATTCTTTTCCATGTGGATTGAGGAGTGAGTTGAAATTGTGGCAACTATATGGAGCTATTAAATTTATGAGCCATACAATGAAGTTCAGGGAGAGAACTATAGAGCAACGTCTATGATTGGAATCTAGTATTTTAGAGAACTAATTTGAGTTTATGCCAGGTAGGTCAACTATAGAAGCTATTTTCCTTTTAAGACAACTTATAGAAAGGTTAAGGGAGAAGAAAAAAAAAAATAGATGTATTTTTTATTGATCTTGAAAAGGCATACAACAAAGTCCTGAGGCAATTAATTTGACGGACATTTGTGAGAAAAAAGCATCCTGCAAGACATATATAAGGGGCAGTTATAGGTAAGAATGGTTGTGGGCCCACATTGGAGTTCTTTGTTGGAGTTGGTTTGCCCAAAGGGTCCATTTTGAGAGTCACTTTAGGTACCAAAATAATTAAAGTGAACTTGTGGTTGTTATTTTTGGCAAATGTTAAAATTATTCGAGATGAGATTGACATTTAAAAAATAGGACGGGGTTAAACAGATTGTGAGGGTTGGATTGGTTTTTTTTTTTTTTTTTTAATAACAAAGTTTGTATATAATTAAAAGAATATTTTTGTGATTTCTAAATGAATCATTGTTTAATCCTTTTGCTTTCCCATACTCGACTCTTTAAGGATTGTCTCTCTGTGGAGAGAGCCTGAGATATGTTCCCTAAATCCCATTTATTTCTTGTGCTTGACTTGGTCTCGGTCTATCAATTTGTCAATGTGGTTGATTTCTGTGGATTAGAATCACCTGATTCTTAAAATATATGAATGATTTTTGGTGTGAAAACTGAAAACCATTTCATCCAAGAAACCTCTTTCATTAGAATTTAGGATAAATTGCAATAGGGTGAGATACACATATAATTCCAATTAATCCAATTTTTAACTGCTTTAAACAAAATGGCACTTGTGATGAACAAAATAATTATGCGGAACCAAATAAGAAGACCAATCACCAAAAGAACCACCACAACACAACCATGTATAGTGGTTCGGCCCAAATGCCTATATCCACTCCCGGCTTGTGTTCCGACACCCCACTGGCATTCCACTAACTCAATTCTATACTTTTCAATTAGGCTCAGCAATAACCTCTTACAATGATGTTTTTCAAGGCTCAATAATAACCTTTACAATGATGCTTTTCTAGGCTTAGCAATAACCCTTACAATAATGTTTTTCAAGGCTCAACAACGACCTATACAACTCTAACGATTTGATCTCTCAATTGTGTCTAGAGTATACTCAAGGAGATACAAGTTTTAGCTCATTACATTGCCTCTAACATAGGCTGATATGAAAGTTAAAACTCAATCATACACTTACAAGTAGCTAAGGTGAGTGCTCAATGTGTACGAGTGTTTACTTTAATCAATTTTAAAAGTAATGCTCCTAAATGAATGCTTGATTCATTTAAAAGCTTAAGCACAAAAATTAAGATTGAAGTAAATGTCTAATCACATGTGAATCATGATGAACAACTTGAAATGATATACTAATCAAAATATGCAAGCTGTATGAAATCTCAAAACCAAAAAACACATTTGATTTGTGACTTAGATGTTTGCAAAAACAAAGTTATCTACCTATATGATCAATGTTTGCAAAACAACTCGGTCAATACTAGAAATCATGCTAAAATGAATTTTCAAAGATTTGAACAAGCATGGTCGGATTTCAAAATCATGGAAACCAAAGCTTATCTTGGAAGGATATACCTATTTGATTCAAGCTTTTTGGTTTTCCATTGCTCTTTTAGCCTTCTTAGCTCATTCCCCTTTCTTAGGCTTCAAAACAGTTCCAAAGGTTTTTGCAAAAAGTCTCTCAGATTGAGTGAAAAGAGTTGGGGGTAAATAATACAAAAATCCCAACGGCTGGTTTACCTAGTCGACATCATGGACCTCGGGTCGACTGGATCCAATGGTCATATTCCAACTGCTAGTTTATCCGGTCGACATCCTTAGGGACCTAGTTGACTGGGTACACTGGCCTGGCAAAGGTTCTCTCCTATATTTGAAAAATCTGATTTTTCTGTTTGGGAACTCAAGGCCAAGCGAATCCATGCTAGGGCTCATGATTCTAAAAATCCAAGATTTGTAAACAAATCATGATCCTAATTTGCCTAACTAAATTTTACTCAAAAGCACATGGGCAAGCATGAATCAAGACAGTCTTTGAAAGTGCATCCAAGATCGAAAACATGCAGAGTAATGTTTGTGAAAATCAATTGAATATGCATGACTAATTTCCATATTTCAAGGTTTTAAATTCATTGCATGAGTGTGTGATCAGATGAAAGTGAAAGTGATAGTGCATCCATCAAATTTGCAATATACAAAATCGCGAAAATATTCATTGTTTACGTTCTCAAGGGCACAAGCTATTCCCTTCCATTGGACTATTCTACTATCCTTGTTTCCATAGCAACTCCTAAATCCTTTATAAATTGTTTTCAATTACTTATTTTGAATTTGACCAAGAATTTTGGATGTCTAGGGAAAGGCTTACAACGAGAAGGCTAGAGAAGCAGATGAAAAGTCTGCAAGAGAGATCATTAAACCCAGGTTTGTTGTTGAATTCTTATTTTGTTCTTTGTTTACTGAATGAAAAACAAACGTGCTTCAATTTTGAATTGAAATTTTTGTTAGAAATGAGGGCATCCAAAATGCGGTGACTCTTGATTTGCACGACCATGATTCAAAGAGTGCTATACGTCTTTTGAAGTTTCATCTCAGGTCTCTTGCCAGTATCGCATGTGAGTGACCACTTTTCCTATGCTACTGTGTTCCATGTGTTGATTTGTATAAAATAATCAAATGACATGGATATCTTCTTTCGATCAGCATTTCAACTTACGGTTATTCTGGAGACTGAGAATGAGGCTGAGGATATCACCAAAGGGGCACGGAAGCGATTGGTAAGATGTTAATCGATCTTATTGCATTTATATATATTTGTCACCATTCTAGTTTTAGATTGGGTAACACCTTTACGTTGGATCAGAACTAATCCAACCTTCTTTCATTTTTTTTAATTTGTTAAATGAGATGTCAAATGACAAGAATGACCTTTGCAAACAATTTTTTTTCCTTTCTAAAAAAGAAAAAAAGCCAAATGGAAGGGGCTAGACACCCACCCCAATTGAATTCAATGGATCTTTGAACGAGAGAGACGTCAGTTGTGTTGGGGATAAGACCTGCTTTCACACGGCCATATCTTTAGATGTGTGATGCTTCGGTTTTTTAGGGTGTATTCTTTGCAAATTATCCTAACCATTGCTTGCAAGCATTAGTGGATTCATTATATATTAACTTGATTTTCTAGTTGGAAAACAAATCTAAATTTGCATTGCCTTGCAAGTTTTCCTAGTTGGAAGAGATGTCTCAATGAACAGAAACTTTAGCCAGGTTAGATTTTGATTAATGGTTAGTTACAATTATTGAATTGAGAGCATATAGAAGTGAAGGCTGGATAAGCAGACTTTTTGAGGAATTTTCCAGTACCATTGAAGAACAAGGGTGACATGTAAAACCTGCTTCCCAGGTTGGCATGTGATCAATGCCCATTGGGGCTAATGTCATGCTCTTTCCATATTGATTCCTTCTCTATGTGGACTGATAATCTTATCTCTGGAGGAAAACCAAAAAATCTAGGTTACTTTTGAGTTTTGATGCCAAGAGGTCCAAAAGAATCTCTTTGAATGGAAATGCCATGATCACTGTTGTCAAACTCATGTCAATCAGGAAGTTTGAACAGCCTGCTGTTTGATTGTCACAGATTGGCAAATATCTATAGGGGTCTAATCAACACTATCTGCAGATAACCTAGTTGGTGCAGTTGACACTTAACCGGGATATTAAAATAGGCTGGTAACTGCTGGATGTTTGAAGATGAGCCAGATTAATCCAAATTTGTCCATGAACAGTCTTTACAGAGATTGCAATTCTGCTGTCTGCGACTTTAGCAAAGCTGTAGATTGGTTAAGAATTCATGAAGATATGAACTGCGCTGCTTCAGAAGACCCCCACATGAACCTGAGATTTCTGCATTGCAATTCAGCAACAGTGTGCTGAATTTGAATCCTTTTCAGACAATCTTGTTTGACTGTGCAATAGACGAAAAACAAAGAGAAAAAAAACTAAAAATAATTAGTCAGTTTTCATTTAAAAACAATAAAAAATAAAATAAAAATTAACTCTTAGACTTCATTGAAGGATAAATCTGAATAAGAATTACAGGAATCAACTTTCTTATAATCAAATTCCTAGGCTCAATTTACTTCTAGGCTCCAATACCATCCTTGTTGGCTCAATTTACTTCCAGACTCCAAAACCATCTTTATTTAATCTGTAATTGCATTAAAAAACTCAAACTCAAAACAAACTATCGTATTTAAGTTGGAACTCTGTTTCAGAACATAAAAAATGTATCCATGTGTTCTTCTGTATCCCTCTTTTTCAAGAACACTGCTAAATTTATCGAACCAGCGAAGAAAACAAAGAAAGCAACCTGACGCGCTGCGGCGCCTTCTTACGTCACAGGGGCCCCCACCTTCACTTGCTGCCTTTGCTCCTCCGTTTGCTGGTAATCAACCCGACCTTCGAATCCGAGGGATCCCTCACCTAGCCTTGATACCCGGATAGAATCCACACCACTGGTTGTTCGATCTGCCACTTCTTCAGTATGAAAAATCACTGTCAACCAGTTATTCATATTCTTATTTGTATACCAGTAAACGGCTAGTAGGTAGTTGACTACTATCCCTCCGAGTTCCTACTTGCTGGTAATTCATTACCAAACCCCCGAGTTAGCTAGACCTTCGTAGTTAACCGCCTAATCATATTGGACTTCCTACTAGCTGCTAGGATAGAGGCACATCTATCTAGGAAACCCTGTATCTTGAACAAAAGAACTTATAGATTTGGGGCAGTTTTTTCATGAAACCAGAAGACAAGGCTGCTTGTAGGGACATAATGGTTCCAAGACTCCTCGGTTTGGAGAGTTTCAGGGTTCTTTGTTTTTTATTTTATAGGAATTGGAGATTAGTTGTGATAACAAGAGGAAAATGGAGGTGGAATAGATGTTTTGATCATAGATTTCAAAATTGGAATCATATCGTAAATCGTTTGTACCCATGAATCGAATCGCGAATCGTAGGATTTTTTATTGTTCTAATAAAAATGAAAGATAATTTAAAAAATTAAAAGAAATAGATAAAAATTATTATTCATAACCATCCATTTTCCCATTTATGGCAGTATAAATATAATAATAAGTAAGTGTATCATACAATCATATCAAGAACATCATGACATATATATATATGAAATAAGTCATGTGTAAGTATCAATATATATTTTTATTATCTTTAAGTCAAAATATAAAAATAAAAATAAAATCCAAACCATCAATCTTACACAGTAGGATATCTCTTGAAGTGAAGAAAGTGTTCATAAAGGAAAAATCCAAAATAGATTACATAAAAATAAGAAGATATAGACAAGCATCATATGTACAGTACGGTCATGTTCTTTATTCATCTTTAAAACCTTATCAAAGCTGCAAAAAAATCTTAGGAGGTTTCGTTAATTACTAAATAACCTTTTAAAAATAAAAGCGTTAAAAGAAAGAAAGAATAAAGAAAGAAAAAAGGTAAAAGATTAATAATATTAACTTATTGGTTGTGCCTATTCTCGCTTAGTCTAGTCGCTTGAATCGTAAAGATTTGATGAAATGAGTATCGAATCGTAGGATTCACACCTGAATCCTAAGATTCATATGTAAATGGGATTCGTTACATAGATACGAATCGTTTTCCTTAAGATTCGGGATACGAATTGTAAGATAATGATAACTATGGTTCTAATGGATATTGAAACTTGGAAGTAAAATCTCAATGGGGCTTTAAGTCCATATGCGGTGTTGCAGTTCAGGAGTTTAGGTGCGGAAAAAAATGTATTAAATGATTTTTTTTCATTCCTGCTCGTTGGGGGAAGGCTTGAGAACATTTTGTTCTTTCTTGTAGCATCTTTAATGGCTGAAGCGTCCTTTTTCATTAACTCTTTGAACATCATGTGTAGGAATTCAAGAACTGTTTAAATAAGAGTTTGGATTCAAAATATTTTCTTTTCTATCATCAAAATTTCTTCTAAATTAGTCAAGTGCAGAGGCAGATTTTTCCTCGGGGTGCCACCTTGCGAAAAGCAATTGTAGTATGGGGGCTCATCTTATCATATAACCCGTTTCCTGTTCCTGCTCCCTTGGCTCTCCCCAGCTAATTGGATTTTGTGAATTTCGTTGGACAGTCTTCTGTGTCAACTTGTGTGAGTGCGCGCGTGTGGGGGGGCCCTCTGCTTTCTTTTTTATCCACACTTCTATCTGCAAATTACCTCTTTACTATTTTGAAATATTGCATAATTTGGTATGCAAATTAGGTAATGTTCTGAGCACACAGTAACAACAATAATTTAGCTATTAATACCATTGACTCCCAATATGCACATATATCTGGTAGAAAATAGGCAACTCAGCATATAGATGCTATGGGCATGGAGTTGTAAACAAACCTTACGTGAAATTTCATTAGTCGTCCAAAAGATAAAAGTTGAAAAGTAAAGAGCATTATGAAAAAAATAATAATAACAATCATTTAAGACATGGCAATTTACTCTTGAGATTCTATGAACAGGTGATGAAGCTTCTTGAGAAAGAGAATATTGAGTGGATTGAAGAAGGGAATTCAAGGACCATATCAATCCAAATGGGCAAAATTGACCCTGCAAAATTGAGTTTTGCTAAGAAGCCACAAGCAGCCACAAGCATGATGAATTGATCATACAGCAATAGTGATTTTTTATTTTTATTTTTTTTAAATCAACTTTCCTAGGATTTTTCTCCTATTTTTTGGAATTCAAAAACAATGTTTGACATCCTTGCATTTCCTTCTGCTTTCTCATATAATGAAAGAGGAAGGCAGAGATCTGGCAGTTCAGGTATGCACAGAGCTTCAAATTGTTTTCTAAGTGACATTCTGAATGCCTGTTGCTTCTCCATTTTTTGGCAGAATCTGTTTGAATGGCAATATTGCTCACTGTTCTGCGCTTCTCCATTTTTGGTAGAATCTGTTTGAATGACAATATTGCTCACTGTTTCCATGTGAGGACTGTTATTGCTTGATGTTTGCTGTGCTTTTTTCTTATTATTATAGCCATGTTGTGATGGGGTTATGTGCAGAGAGTGAAAACTTGAGATTTTAGGTGATCCTGACAATGTTTAAAGACTATACTGGGACTGCCCATTGCATGGATAGATCTGTTTAATGGGCAGTGCTGAATGCAGGTCAACCTGTAATGTATGCTTATACTTTTTTTCCCTTTTTGAGATGGATCATATGCTTTTTCTCCAAATGATCAACATGAGTCACTGTATGAATTGTGAATATTCTCATTCTGAGGGTGCAAGAGAGGGCTGAAAGACCTCAAATTTTCCGAGACAAACTCAGATGCTATTACATTTGGAACCCAGTCTTTTTGGTATTGCATGTGGCACATGTGGTTCATAAGGCCATATTTTGTACTGGTTACATGTACTCTTTGTGGCCTGGACTCGCTTTAAGCCCAAATATTATTATATCTGGTCTGCTTCCCAAGTTACAGGGCTCTCCAGCCTCCTAATTCTTCGGGTTTGATTTTAGTTTTCTTTGTTGGGTTGCAAGACAAATGAATTTAAAAAATCTACTGTTTTGATAGGTAGATACTGCCTGCTGCTGTGGCTGTTATCAACATTTTCCATTCCAATTTAGGTCCATCCATTGATATGATATCTGGGTTTATTGGGCACTGGACTGGACGCTTTTCATTTGTGTCTAAATTTGGACCCACTGGTGTGGGATCTTATCCATATTTGCCCAAATTTAGACCGTGGCCAAAAATATCGGCAAGATTTCTAAATTTTTTTCAATATTCGATTGAAATGTTATCTTCATAATTAATAATATTTTGAAATTATATCTTCTACAGCCAAAGCTGATTTGATTCCCTTTCCTAAAATCCATCTTATGCTGTTTTTGGAAATTCATCTTTTGATCTTTACTTTGTTATTCTGATACAAGCAGACGGGTCCTAACTATTAATCCTCTACACAAGTAATCTAATTATTATCTTTTTCCCCCTTAATCATCTATCTCTATCACTGGGGTGACACTTGCTTGGACAGGCTTCATAATCTTGCATTGAATAATAACTTGTCCCCTGATAGATCAAGCATATCCAACATGGGTTAACGTCCAATTTACGAACCTAATAATAAAACATGATACATGATACTTATAGAAATATTTGTCATCTGGATTAACAGTTGAGGAAGTTTTCAGTGGGAAAGGGTAAGTTCACTCTGTCTCCTGCAAACATGGCATGTCTTTTTTTTTTTTTTTTTGCTATGAGAGGGTTTTCAACCATTTGAGCTGGACTAATCTCTCTGGGCCGGGAGGAAAGTCGGGTAAACTCCCCTTTAGCTTCAATGTGTTAGTGTAATTTTGAACCTTTCGGGTGTAAACTGTGGTTCGAGGCCAAACATGGCATGTCACTATCATGAATCTTGGGGATTGAGCGATGTATTTAAATCGATTCAATCTGAAAACCAATTGGCTCGGACAGCTACCTTCAGTTCAATTTGCTTATTAGTCAAATTAGAGATGTGGTACAATCGAGCTGTCTCATACTATTATGTGGTTATCCACTTGGGCCCACCACCAATGTTTTGTTTGAAGCATGCAGGTGGGTTGTGAAGTTTTCTTCATGCGTTGGAAAATCACTGTTTTTGAGATGAGCCCCGCACCTGAATTTACGGCCAAATTTGCTTCAAATAATTGCGGCCAAAATCACTTTTGACCCAATGCCCAATAAAGAAATCAAGATTCCAGGGACGTTGCTTCAATTAGATTCGTCTGTAGAACCCACTTTCGAAATTCATAAAAACAAATCTGGTGGACCCACCTACAATTATAGTAAAATTTTGTTCAGAGATGAGTTTCACTTTCAAGCAGTTTGTTTGGGTATTATAAAATAAAAATCTTAGATAATTTTAAATAATTTATTAAAGGAAGATGCTCCTATGAGAGATAGGGGTGGGGGCCTTCACGTTTAAGTTTTTGGAATTAGATATAGATGTGAGGACCCCACATTATCTCTCATAGTAAGGTGCATATGAGTATTTCTAATATATATATATATATAGAGTTAATGTCAAATCGATGAGAAATGCATGGGTGGCATTAATGTAATTTGAAATGAAATGGAAACTTAAAAACACATAAAACAATTGAAATTGAAAAATTGAATTTAAAATCCTTTTTATGACTGGGACTTTAGTTTTTCATTTACATCCATAAATAATTGTAGTTCAATTGATTAAAGACATAATACGCTAGTAGGCTGCATGCATCTAAATAACTTAAAAACAAAATAGGAGAAAAAAATTCCCTTATTTTTCAGATATTTAGCCTCATCTGGTGGAAAACAAAAGTTGTGCCTTATTTTGAGATAAATAAAAAATACAAATATACTGGTCCCCCTCCAAAATCACTCTTCTGTTTGAGCTTTGACTTCTCTCCCTCCCCACCACCCTAGTTAGGTACCACTTACCATACCATGGCTAGTTACAAAATTTGAATCCCATTCAAAATCCCACTCTATTCAAATAAAAACTTCAATATCTTAACAGGAGTCGATGAGCTCGCACCTGTCCCTGTACGGTCCACTGCTCCTTTCATCGAATCACTCTCCGTCTCCGGACGCAATCCAATCTCAAATATCATTTATTCCACACCAACACATACGACAAAGTCTACTCCCCTCCCCCTTCCCATCAATGTTAAAAAAATATTTCAAAAAAGTCCTTAAGTATAGACCTTATTTAAAAAAATATATAAATTTTAAAACTTTTTAAATTAGCCTCTTAGTTTTTCAGAAAGTTTTTAATTAAGAACATTCATTTATTTAAAGTTATTTTTCGACAACTTTTTTCTTTTTTTTTAAATACCCAAATTACCCTTCATTTTAATAAAACACTCATTCACTTCCTTTATATTCTCCTCGTTTTTCTCGTCTGTGTCTTTACTGTGGTCAAGCACATTCAGCATTCGTACCGTGATTGACTACATGTAGTGACTATCAAAACCATGTCATGATTTTAAATGAAGGGTAATTTAGATAATTTTAAAATACTGAGTGAAATAGTTACCAAAAAATACCTTTAAATGGTCGAATGTATTTAATTGAAAATTTACTGGAAAGCTTAGGTACTAACTTGGAAAGTTTCAAAACTTGTATACTTTTTTAAAATAAAATATAAACTTAAGGCCCCATTTAAAAAATTTCTAAAAAAAAAAAAAAAACCCCTTATATTCATACCATTAGCTGCCCTCCCTTTCTTTCTTTCCCTCTCCTGACTTCTGACCAAAACAAAAGAAAGCGAAATACTACCTCGGGAACATAACAAAGCAGCAGCAGCAGCAGCAGAGGAAGAGGAAGATGAAGATTAAGAAGAAGAGCTCTTTCTGGAGCATTTTTTTTTAATATGTAAATGCTTACTTCTTTCTTCTATCTCTCTCTTTTTTTGTCTCTTTCTACAGCTCTGTTTTCTAAATGCTTTTGTGTTTTAGATGTAAAAGCTTTCTCTAGACATTGCTGTGAAAAAAAAAGGGGAGTGTGATGATGAGTGCTTTTTAAGCTCTTTCCGGCTTTTTAAAGATCTGCTTTTGAAAAAACAAGAAAGGAAGGGAGTTAGCTGCTTTTAGTTTTTGTTAGTGTTATTTCTGCTTGGATTCGAAGGCTTTTGTTCTTCTTTGTTTCAGATCGGTTTCGTAACATCTGCTTTCAGTAGTAGAAGCAGCAGCAGCAGCAGTTCAAGTTGAACTATTTCAAGGTAAGATCTCTTTCTCTCTCTCAGTGTGTGTGTGTGTGTGTTTTTCTTGCTTTTCTGCTTCTGGAGTTGTTTGTGGTTACACCCATTTCTGTTTTGGCTTCTGTTCAAACCGAAAAATGTGGTTTTTTTGGATGTAAGATCTGTAACGGAGACGTCCGGGGCAAGATTTCTGGTGGTTCTGTGGACTACCATAACTATCCCTTTTGTTTTTCGTTTCCCTCTCTCTTCAGCACTTGAAGATCGCATTTTTTTTTCTTCATGGCTAACCGTCCGATCGAGAAGGAACACGAAATCGTCTTAGATCGAACGGCTAGCACTGTCTTTGGGGATAGTGAAGTGGGCCCGCAAGAAATCTCGTGCGTTCGTCACGTGGCCTGTTCTTGTATCCTTCATCTGCGGAGAAACGGAAGGGGGAGAAACAGTCCGCCAAACTCTTCCTCTTCCCCCACGTTCCCTCTTTGAAATTACCAAATGACCCTTGATTGATAGTACACCATTTACCCACAACAGCTCTGATGGTGACGTGGGTCAGTGGGGTCATTTGGGTAATCTCAAGTGGGTGCCTTTACACCTTCGGCAGCAATGATGTGGTGATGGGGCACCGTTGGAAGCGTACTCAAGCAGTAATGATCGATTTGTTTTTTTCACCAAGCACCACTCATACATGGAGGTTGCTGAAAGCAAAGAAAAGGAAAGAAAAAGAAAGGGGTGTTTTTATGTTACCCATCTGATGTTTTGCTTTTAATGAAGTTTATCCATAGTGATATATTTTTTCTTTTTTCAGTGTAGTTTGAAGGGAATGCAGTAATTTCAGTAGTTTTTTTAATCTGGTTTTGTCTGGGACTGTATTGATAAGGGGGTTGGTGCCTCTGACTTGAATTTGAATATCTCATTTATTTTTACATGTGAAAGATGCAGCGGATTCCTGTGCTTTTCTTTCTCTTGAGGCTCCTGATTTGTCTTCTTTTCCATTTCAGGTTTTGTGGGTCAGGAAGCTTTGGGGTCCTTGGAGCCTCTTCTTTTGCTTTCATCATTTATTTATTTACTTGTTGGTTTCTGGCCATAACTGGAAGTTCAAGCAAAGGCCTCCACTATGCAGACACCAAAAGCAAGGTTATTTATTTCTTTGGCTCTTTTTTATGTTATGTCATTGCTTGTTATGGGGTTTTCAAATCTGTAAAGTATTATTTGGTTTTAAGGGACTTTTCTAAACCTAACACCATCTCCAGCCCTTCCATCCTGGTTTGCCCTATTTTTAGAAAAAAGAAAGAAAAAAAACCCTTATTTTATGTAGGATGCAAATGGGTCGAATCCAAGGCGTGTTTATAGTGAAATCGGATCCGACACAGAATGTATGAGTTCTATTCGGACCTGGGCATAAGTATAATTGGATAAGATAGCTCTAAAAAATAAAATATTTAAAATTTTAAATGTACAAGTGGGGCTATTAAATGAAGTATGATTATAGGTAAGTAGACTATGAAATATGAACATAACTCTGTAGTCCCTAGATTTGGATTCTCAGAGTTGGAACATGCAGTGTCTGGTTTCAAAATTTTGATGTTCTGAATCCTACAGGGATATAAATGGATCCAGATTTCCACTGGCTTAAAAATATGTGTTCCATGTCTGCTTTATCGGAACTGGGGACTTTGGATACTTGGATGATTGGACAACCAATTGCAACTCCACTTTTGCGATTGTAAATACTGCAGTCTGATCACATATTGTAATTACATGGTAAATCTAAATTACTACTATGGAATCCATAGTTCAATCCACCCTCTATGGAGTAAGATTGATTATTGGATAGGACTTATGAAGAGGCGTGGTTAAATTGTGTTTGTCCAATCTGATGATGAATGTAACTCTAGTCGGACTGAAATTTCTTCAGTTGTAGTAGTGGAAATCGTGCATTGAATGCATTGTCTGAAACTTCAAAAAAGCGGGCCTAATTGAGTGTAGAAAATAATTTTATTTTATAGCAAAAAGAATAAATTCTATTAATAAATTATTTGTAATTAGTGGTTTTCTTCAAGCCAATAATTAATATTGCTTTCTTTGGATAAGAGCTTAAGATTGCTATTGATATATAGATTGGGCCAGAACTTGAACAGTTTTGATCTTTGAAATGTGAACTTAATACTCTCTTGACCAAACCATGTGGTCAACCCTAATTACATGTTTTATATCTTTTGTGTCTATAGATTAAAGGGAAATTCTCAAATGACTCATGGAAAGTTTGTTGGGACCCACGTGGCAGTCATAAAAGAATTAGGCTATAATAGTAATTTAGGCCATTCATCGTGTGTAAGAGTCATTTTGATTTGATAGTTCCATTTATATTCAACAAAAAGAGATAAAAATGGTTTGTCATGGTTAATTAATCAACCAACTACAAGTATTTCTTGTTCTCTCCTTGTATTGTTTCGTTTTAATGAACTTGTTTGTTACTCATAAAAGAATACCACAGACGATGTTGGGCCTCAACTTGAGTATCCATTTGGGGCAAATTAATCCATCAAAGTATTATATTTTCTCCCAATGTTTTTAAAGTTGTGGATGGGCCTAAACTCAAGCCTTGTATGGCCTGACTTTGAGTTCATTTAAGTGGGCCCAGACATGCAACTATGTCCAAAAGGCCAGACCCAGTCTCATGTTTAGGGTTCGAAACCCTTAATAAGTCAGATTCGGACTGTCACAAGCTTGTTAGACGCTTGTTAGGCCTGACTGTATTTGTGCGTGTATACTATATACATGCTTGGTAAAAATATAAACAATATGTGCCATGTGAAAAAAGGTTTTTAATCATTTTCTTTTTTTTCATTTTTAAAATGGGTTGACTTGAGCCTGCCGATTTTGCAAATGAGCTGATTGAAACTCCTCGATTGTAAGTGGACTCGGCCTGACACTGGTGGGCCTGGCCCACTGACCGCTGTAAATGTGGGGAATCTAACTTTCTTTTTAATCTCACATAACCTAAGAAGACAGTAATTGGAGGATCAATGGAAGTCATCGGTGTGTGGTCCAACTTTCAAAGACCTAAATTGTTTAAGTTGTGGCCCAACTTGTTTGTACATATAAGGATTGTTCTCTTCTCTGAAGAAAGTGATATTAATTGTTGATTGAATGAAAACATGATTAAACTACTAATTATAATGATTTATTAATAATTTCTTTTTTTGTGCACATGGGTTTTGTTTCCACCCCCATGACTATATACAATTTAGTTCAATGGTAGTTATTTTCACTATTGGATTGGACAAACACAATTTAGCCATGTTTTTCACGAGTGTGTGGTCAAAGGGTCAATCTTCCTCCAGTTGACTTGAAATTAGGGCATGTACCAATACGACAATACATGTAGAGGAGATCTGGCTGACTGTTTGCATCCATGTTATGTAAGCCGATGGAATTTTGGTTTTATTAAAACATTGTCATTAAATATTTTTATTTTTGACAATTTCTAGACGAAATGCTGATTGATCTGTTGTATTTTGGACTTGTAGAGGTAAACATAGGTGAGCACATTTTATTTTCTAAAACTGAAAGACAATTCTCAAAGTAGATTTATTGAGGAACTTTTTTAAAATTGACAGAAATGATAGGACTTTTCCCCTTTTCTTGGAATTTCAGGTTAGAAAGGGCATTTTTATCTTTTACTCGCCCAAACCGTGGTACTTAGAAACTGTTAGTCAAGGGCGTTGCTTAGAAATGCTCTCTCTCTCTCTCTCTCTCTCTGTGTGTGTGTGTTGGTGGAGGGCAGTTTATGAATTTTATGCAAAATAAGAAATTAATACAAATTTAAGGTGGAAGTTGTCAAAATCAAAAGAAAAATTATTCTTTATACATTTAAAAATAGGTACCAGAAATCAGAAAGGGGAAAAATGATACTCAAAATATAGAAGTCAAAAAAAGAAAAAGAAAAAAAAGATTCATGTACTATGATTAAAAGTAGATGTCTATGGTTACTGAAATATGCCTAAAACATGAAGACTAGTGACACATTTGTGTAATTTTGCGGAAGATCCTCTGTGAAGCACAACTACAATACACAAGTTGGTGAGCCCACCATTAGATTGATTTCTTGCAAAACATGATTAAAATACACATCAGAGATAAAAAAAAAAAAACAATAGATGTTAAAGTAAGAGTATAATAAAAATTTAGATAGAATGGGTAAATTGGGCACTTCTTATAACCACATTAATCAGAGTGCTAAACTGCCAATTCTGATGCAGTTTGTCTAGCCAAAGAAGGAAATCTGCATCCAAATTTGGTGATATTATTTTGATTTTTGCTGTAGTTTGAGTTTCAGCTGTTTTTGCCCTGCTCTTTCGTCGCTTTTGGGCCAGTATAGTTTTTCCTATTAAATTTGAACAATTGACCTGTGTATTGGTGTTGGAGGCAGAAGCGTGGTGTCGAATTCAGGGATTGAATACCATACATTGCTCATGTGCACACACCCATGCAATTGTAAATCGAAACCCCATCAGGCCAACAACATAGGACATTTCTCAAGAACAGAAGACCTTCAAAAAAAAAAAAAAAAGACCAGACCCCTTAAGTTATCTTCTTGTTAGAAAATCTTTGTGAATCTTATGTCTTTGACTTTAACAGAAGTTTGAAATTTTGCTTATATTCCAACTTGTCACACAGGGCATTTATTCATAAATTTTAGAAACTGGAGTGTACTTTATGCACATGCCTCTATTTAATGCTTGACAGCTTGATAAATCTTTTGAAGTTTGGCTCCTTCCCCCATTGAGGGGGATTTAGCTGAAGTTTGCATTTTGAATTTTCCACAATGATATAAAATTTTGTGTTAAGATATCCATTATGTTTGGAAACGATGATCAATCTGATACTTGGGCATATATCTGAAGCAACAATTTTTTATATATTGACTAATCTTCCAGCTGGTGTTGTGAAATGCCAACAAAATATGTGCTTGTTAATGAAAATCTATTACCATTTAGTATCCAACTATTTGTTGATTTGTGGTTGTAATTTTTTTGTTGTTGTGTACTGAATTCTGAGTACAGGAGCGGGCCCTCAGAGGTGCCTCAGAGGACATCTCCTGCCACTCCCCGAACTGCTCGCCAACCCAAGACAGCTGGATCAGAAACTGACTCCACTTCTTCCACATATTCATCTACCAAGGCCTCAATCGATAGAAGCCCCAAAGTACTTGAAAGAAGGTCACCCAGGAGCCCTGTAACAGAGGTAGTTGATGATTCCAGTAACTGATGGCACTTGTGTGATAGCTATAGGAAGCACTTAAGTTTGGCAGGCTGTTAGAAGGCCTCCCTTTGATGTAAATAGGGGTGTGCAACCTTGGCCATGACAAGTCCGAGGCCACACGTAGTTTTGCCTGCATGATAACCCTATTCATTGTGTGCACTGTGCAGGCATATGTGCATAATATATATATATATGAGAAAAAAATTTGAGTGATGAAGTATTGTTTGTAGAAAGCAAAGAATTTACAAATGACCTGGTTTGGAAGGCTTTTGTGACTGGGTGAAAAAGGGAGTGAGATAACTCACTTCTCAAACCTTCCGTTCCTCAAAAACCACTGAGATTCTCTTCTTTGTTTCTCCTTGTCAGCCCCTCTCAACACAGCCAACACCATAATTTGGGTCTTTTTTCCTATCCTAGATCTACTGTTGCTCTTGTGCAAGAAAGTTATGTCTATGCAAATAAAATCTAATTAATTAAAATTGTGAAGACTCCTGCTATCCTGCAGTCTCTATGATGTACTGCATGTGATTTAGCCTCAAGCTTCATCAACGTTCAGGCATATGGATGTTTTCTTCACCGTTCTGCATTAATCTGCAACCTGCAGACTTGGGACTGTATGCAACTATGCAAGACTGCAGAATGGTTCTTCATAAGCTGACCTTGAACAAAGTTTAAGCTGCAACTTTCCTGTGTGTGGGATTTGCATACAACTTCTGGGTGGTTTAATTGGTATCCGAGTTTCCCTTTTGTCATTTGCTACCTCGAATATTGGAGGTTTAAGATAAATATAGCAGTTGACAACTTCAATGGGCTTGAGCAACCAGTCTCAAGCTTCTTATTTCTCATCTAGATAGTTAAACTGGAAAGCCAACTGAATGGAGTTGTTGATTCATCTATGGAATGTATCCTCTGACTGCAGCCACAATACCTGATTTCAGAGGTGAAACCATTGATGTGTTTCTACATTGTGATTTGAGTTTTTTTAATGGGCACAGGATCATGCTCTTTTTTTCTTCTTTTTTTCCTTGGTTTTTTTGGTTTACAATGAATGAATTAAAAATGTAATGTGAGAAAAGGCACAAACAAATGAGAGCATCTTGATTATGTGGTCATGTCTTCTGAAAAGGTTGATTGCAGCAATTTCTAAGAATATCACATCAGTTAATTTTCACGGTCCAAATTCTGTCTTCTTTTGTGGCATTTCAACATTTTGTATGCGTTATTTTCCTATTCTATTGTTTAGTTAAGTTTTGCAGATCACTTATAATTGGGCAGCAAATTCTGACCCCTGAAGACTTTTCAAAGTTGTAGTGTTAGTATAACTTTTACATTTGGTTGTGACTGTTCTTTTTTTTTTTTGTTGTTGCTGCTGCTTTGAACTCCAGAAAAAACGGCCTGGCAGGGTGACTGAGCTAGAATCCAAGCTTGCCCAACTGGAGGAGGAACTGAAGAAGGCAAAAGACCAGCTGAGTTCATCTGATTCATGCAAGATGCGAGCCCAGCAGGAAGCTGATGAGGCCAAGAAACAGTTCTTGGCCTTGGCTATGAAGCTGGAGGATTCCCAGCGCCAGCTGATGGAGCTGTCTGCAGCAGAGGAGTCCCGGCTACAGGAACTTCGAAAGATCTCTCAGGAGCGAGATAGGGCGTGGGAGTCTGAACTTGAGGCCCTCCAGAAACAGCACTCAATGGACTCAGCTACTTTGGCATCTGCCATGAATGAGATCCAGAGGCTCAAGCTCCAGCTTGAAAAGGTTGCCGAGTCTGAGTCTGCACATGCCAAGCAGGCTGAAAGAGCACATGCTGAGCTTCATTCCCTGAGAGTGGAAATGACAGAAACTCTTTCTCTTGTCGATAACTTGAAAACCCAGCTCCAAGACACTAAAGAATCTGAAACTCAGGCCAAAGCAATGTTCCATGAAACTTCGCTACAGTTGGAAACAGCGAAAACAGCAGTAGCAATGATTCGGTCAGATGGGTTGAAAGCCATGGAGTTGTTCAGCTCTGCAACTGCGGAGTTGGAAGAGTCAAGAACTGAAGTAAGTTCTCTTGAAGAGATTGTGAGTAAACTGCAGAATGATCTGGTTAATATTACCAGCAAGACTGAAGATGTCAATGAGCTTCCTCTGTCAAATGGAGAATCAGACCAGCTGAAACTAGAGCTTGGTTCTCTTAAAATGGAGATTGAACAGTTGAGGTCTGCATTAGAAGCTGCTGAGACAAGGTGCCAAGAAGAACAAATGCAGAGCATGATGCAGATGCAGTCTGCTTATGAGCTTGCCGAGCATAAGAAGTACGAGTCAAACCTGAGAGAAGCCGAGCTAGAAGCAGAGGTTAAGAAAGCAAAGGCAGAAGTCGAGGAGCTCAAGGCAAACCTCATGGATAAAGAGACTGAGTTGCAGAGCATATCTGCTGAAAATGAGGGGCTGAATTTGGAGATAAAGAGACGCCCAGAGTCTGGGTTGGAAATAGAGCTGGCAAGGGCCAAGGCCGTAGTTACAGATTTGAAGGCAAATCTGATGGATAAGGAAACGGAATTGCAGAGTATATCAGAAGAGAATGAAATGCTGAAAGTGGAGATGGAAAAGAGAGAAGTTGAGAGAGGCAAAGGAAATGCTGAAGTGGTAGCTGAGTTTGAGGTTGCTAGGGCTGCAGAGAGGGAGGCATTGATGAAGCTTGGGTATGTAACAGAGGAGGCTGATAAAAGTAGCAGGAGGGCTGCAAGAGTAGCTGAGCAGCTTGAGGCAGCACAGGCATCAAACTTGGAAATGGAGGCGGAGTTGAGGAGGCTGAGGGTGCAGTCAGATCAGTGGCGAAAGGCAGCGGAGGCAGCAGCTGCCATCATTTCAACAGGTACAAATAATGGGAAGTTGTTGGAGAGGACGGGCTCACTGGATTCAGAGTATCATCCCATTAGTAGTAAGATGCTGAATTCTCCATATTCAGAGGACATGGATGATGATGAATCACCAAAGAAGAAGAACAACATGCTGAAGAAGATTGGAGTGTTGTGGAAGAAGGGCCAGAAGTAACTGGTGGAGTTGAAGACTATCAGTGGTAGAAATTTATTTTCCTTATGTTTGGCCTCTCCCTTTCTCTCTGATTTTGGGGACATTCTGTTTTCTTTATGTTGGGAACTGCAGAAAACATAGTGCATATTATGTAGAGGCAATGAGAAGCTTCTGGCTGTGTCATTTCTATTGAGTTTAAACTTAAAACATGTTGTAAGTGTTATCTAGGTACCCATAATATATGTTTTTGGAAGGCATGCACGCGTTGCTATTAATGGGAATTTGAAAGTTATTACAACTGCCAGTATGTCAGTTCCTTTTCAAGGTCCACTTGGGTCTTCTGAAACTGAGCTCAAGAAACTTGGTTTACAGCTTCTTGTGCTTCATAACCTATAAGTAGCACAGTTCTTTCCAGTGATACAGGAGTCACAGTTATTTTATATATATATATATATATATATATATATATTTTTATTTTTATTTTTTTTGGGGCTACTGTTCTGGAGTGATACTTTTAAACCTTGGAGACCCTTGGATCGATCTCTGGCATGTGTGTGATACTAGAGTGCCAACACCACTCTACCATGAGTGTGTAGCCGAGTTGCATGTAATTACACAGGCAACTTGAGTGGGTGACTGAGCAAGGATTTGTTTGCTTCCTCAAAACTGACCAGGAACTTAACTTGGCTGTAGGTAATGCAGAACTCAGTAACAGGTAAGCGTAAAGTTTGAATTTCAGGTTAGTGTAATTCATCAATTTCATTATTGTTGTTGGCTCTTCTATTATTCTTCATATTACCACCAAAACCTTAAACCGTAGTCCATTTCAACACCCTTCTCTAACTCTATGTTGCATATCTCTGCCCTGCTTGACTCAAAACATCTAGAACAACTTTGTTTTACCTTTTAGCATCTATAAGATTCCTACTCTCTAATCCGTATCGCATGGAGCCCTTTATTCACTAAATCCTTATCATCTTAAATTTCTATGTACGCCCTACATGTTGCAATGTGGGGAAGTGCGCGACAATCGAACTAGTAATGGCAAAGCATAACGTGTTTAACAGGATTCATAGAGGTGTGTGCTTAAATAGATGTGTGTAATTACATGGGAGGAATCAAGGGGTGTCATCTTGGATGGTTTGGGTGCTTATAGACCAGAACCAGTCCCTGCACAAAATATGCTGCATCAAAGAGTTGGGAATCTTGACTTATCAAGGAATTAGGAGATGAGGGTGGCTGATAAAGGCAAGGAATGGAGCAGAAGACATGATAGATGGTGTAATTGGAGAGAAAATTATTTAAATGGGGTTTGCATGACTTCACAAGGACCACCTCAGACAGGATGAGGCTTGTTTAATTATCAGGTTGGCAGGTCGCTCATGTTGACTGGGCTAGGAAAACATACATTGCTTCATAAACAGTTGCAAATATCATTAATCAAATTGCCTTTACTTTCCAATCTATTTGCTGCTCACTTTGTTATCTTTCACTCCTCTGACCACCTAGATATTCAACACCAACACATCAGACAGCCCATAAAAGGAATATCCATATAAAGAAAATTCAATATCATCTAGCAATTGGCATTATAAAATGTTTGGGTCTTCATGGGAATGATCAATTACAAACCAATCACTTACTAGAATAGAGTCAGCTTCTGTAGGAAACCTGCAGCCTATATTTGAAAACCACTTAGCAATCACTCACCAATCAGCATGACATGACAAGCCCTACATTTTTTCTTCTAAAGTGGCCTGTATTGATTGTCTGCCTTTTGTCTTTTACTAGCAGATCAAATGATCAAATGGTGAGAATGGTCTGAGTGTTGAGGAGGGCAGTTCTCACCTGGATTTTGAGTGTTTGAAATTGGGTATGTCATCTATTTTCGTTTATGCGGCGCCTTTCCAAAAACTCGCATATCAAATGGTGTGGTTCTAAGGCATTGTTCCAATCCTTCAAATTCAATTGCCCCACATTTAGGGCCAATTGGAAACTCTAAAGTCCAATCTAATTAATAAGAGATAACTAGATAAGGTATAAAATCAAAGCTCTAATTTTTTCAGCTTTAATTTACAATTAGTGTGCTTGGCAAAATTATAAAAAAAAAAAAAAATAGACTCTTATTTCATGAGGTAATTAGGGCTCACCTTTAGAGATTATGGTAATTGGGGCACACCTTTTCTAACTTATAATGTAGAACCCACTATTTGCATCATTATGCAAATCTTACGAGGTTATTTTCATTCAAAATACATAAGTATTTTGTATTATCCACCTCCATCCTCATTAGAAAAAAAAAAAAAACACTAAAAAAAGATCTACCTTTAGCGTTTTTTTGAGGCAAAAGCTCTAATTTGTAAATAAGCTCTATAATTAAAAAAAACACAATTAGAGGTCTACCAAAATGCTCTAATATATAAATAAGCTCTAAATCACAAACAAGACTTATTTTTTAAGTCACCAAATGCCCCCTTTGTTTACCAAGTTAAATAAAACTGTAAAAACAAGTTGTTGCTTTGTATTGAAATTGCATTTATTCCTATGGTACAGTTATGGGCTATAAATATGTCAATCACAATTTCTAAATCCTCATAAATCTCTCAATTAATGGATCAAAATCCTCTCAATCAGCTAGGCAAAAATTTCCCAATTGAAGTATCCCAAAACTCAATCAAATAGAACAAAAATCACTCAATCAAAATTTCTCAAATATTTTAGATAGTTAGTTTTAGATACTTAGGATTATTATTGATAACAATAGCTAATTCCATTTCTGTAGGTCATAATTTATTTTCCTTTTTGTTTAAGCTAAAAAACCTGACCAAACTTCCCAGCTAGACCGAGTTTGACCTGAACCAGAGCCCTCGGTGGTTCGGTCGAACCCAAAGTCCCAAGCCCTCCAAATGGTCAAAGGCATCTAAACCAATATAGAGTAATGCGGTCCGTCTCCCTCCAATGGACCCATACCCAAACCCAAACCCGATGATTAACTTGGGTTTGTATATGGCCTGTTGGCTTTCTTGGGGTTGGTTATGGATCCTGGGAGATGAGAGCATCTCTCACCTTATTATGAGAGATAAGGCGGGGGCCCTCACATTTAATTTGTTGGCATTGGATATGGATGTGAGGGCCCTCACCAAATCTCTCATTTAATCATCTCTAATGAATCCTTATAGACCCGAAACAAATGACTATTTTGTTATTTGGATCTAGATGTGGCCAGATCCGACCCAGACCCAATAACGTAATTTGGAGTAGTGGACCATCATTGAGCACAGTAAGTCGCACCTAAACCAAAGTTTATGGCCCAAATCCCTAATTGGGCTGGACTGGATCCAACCCTTGCACTTGCATGACTCAAAGTCCCGGGCTTAATCTTTCTTCTCTGTTGGAACAAATGAGCTGGATTTGCAAAATTCACTCATAAGGATTTTCTTCATGTCTTTCCAAATTCCAACCATGGGAGAAGAGGCACAGATGACATTCATTACATAGAAATGTGTACATGGTTTCAAATTTCTAGATAGGGAAAGAATACAACCAACATTAATGGGAATATTGTTTCCATGTTTCCTTTCCGGAATGAAGCTTTTAGAATGCAGATTCCTTATCTAGAGATGTTTCACTCTTGGGATGGAGCTCTCTATTTTGGATCCAAGTTTCCACCATATTTTGGATCCAAGTTTCCATCTTGGATAGAGCTCTATCTTTTAGGTGCAAATTTTACATCTTGAGGTGGAGTTCTATGTTTGGATATTGTGTTCTTAATATGACTATTGTAGGGTCACAATTAAAAACTAGAACTCTTTAATCTGACCCAGATGTGATAAGGTTAGTTTTTACTCAATAGTTTTTTTTTTATTATTGTTATTACCCTTTTTAGTAAAGGAGGGAATGAGGTTAGGCTGATATGAGCATCATGATATGGGTCTCATCTTTAGATTGAGCATATGACATGAGATTAAGGCATACCATTAGTAATAGCGGTTCTCTTAAGCCCGGCTAGCAAGGGCATGATCGGGCTAGACTATTTATTATTTGAGACAGGCTTTCATTAAGTGATGGAAAGCCTAAAGCCCGGCCCAAATAAAGAGTGCTTGTAATTTAGTGATTATTCGTCCAACCTATTGGTAGAAAGGCAGAACCAGTGATAAAAAAAAAAAAAAAAAAAGCCTACCTCAGCCCAGCACGACTGATTAATTAGGTTGGCTTGGCCTGACACTTACAGCCTGCATAGAGCTTGGGCCATATACGGGCCTATGTTTATAAGTTCAAACCGGGCTTGAATATGCCTTAGGCCGACCCAAGCCGGCCCATGAACGCACCTAATTAGTAATGCATAAGATTGTGCTAACCACGATGTTTAGCCATGTGCTCAATGAAACAACGGGATTGACTCCTGAGAATATCTCATTAGAGGGGATGCCACATCTTGAAAGGTCCAAATTACCATTATATGGGCGCTACAATAGAGTTCTGGATGTGTCGTACAGGAAGCAGGTAATGCACACAACTGGGGATATGAATTCATGCAGCTATATCCAATGTACCAGTGTGGCAGTGGTTACTCCTTCGCTGAATACAAAGCTAGTATGGGAGCAGGGGTGGACCATGTGGGGGTTGGACCTCGGTTTGCTTATGAAACTATAATAAAAATTCTGCCTATGCTTTGAAAATTCACATAAAAAATCAGCTTTCGCCCCCAAAACTTAAATGAAAAATCTAGGTTAGGTCTTAAAAGTCCAAGGGTCTAGTTGGCATCGTACTCGTGTTGTTCCAAATTTTGTGCTCGAATTAGGTTGTGCTGAGAACATGTTGTGCCAAATTTATACTCTGCAGAACTTATTTAGCAACATTATATTAAATTACTCTACTAAAAATATGTTGTACGGAACTTGTTTGATAACATTATAAAAGTTTTGTTCAAGGAATAAATATAGAATTTACAATGTGGGACCCCACTTTTTATTGTTTGCAGCACTATTATTATCATAAATGGGACCCATATGTAGAAGTTACAACATGGTACCCGCCTTTAAAAATTAGAACATGGAACCCATATCAATTGGATTTATAATGTGGTACTACCTTTATATGAATTATAATGTGAGCCAACTTTTTGTAAATGTAAATATGGGATCCACCTTTAAAAATTAGAATATGGGTTCACATTCATAGGATTTACAATGTGGGTTCGCCTTTTGTAAACAAGACCATGTGACCCATATTTATGAATTATAAAGTGGAGCCATATTTTTTGTAACTATAGACACATGGCCCACCTTTACAAATTAGAATGTGGTGCCCACCTTTAGAAATTAGAACATGGGGGTAGCACATTTATAAAATCTACAATGTGGGCCGACCTTTATAGGAATTATTGGGGCCATACTTTTTGTTAATTGTGAACACGGGGCCCACATTTAAAAAATTACAAAGTGGTACCCACATTTAGAAATCCGAACATGGGGCCATCCTTAAAATGTGGGGCCATAGTTTTTGTTAATTGTGAACACGGGGCCCACCTTTAAAAAATTACAATATGATACCCACATTTAGAAATCCAAACATAGAGCCACCATTAAAATGTGATTGTGGACATGAGACCCACCTATAGAAATTACAACGTAATGCCTACCTTTATAAACGATTTATAATGTAGTCTCACCATTATAAAATTATAAAAGGGGCCCATCTTTTGTGATTGTGACCATATGAATCACCTCTGGGAATTATAAAGTGGGCCACCTCCTTTGGGACTGTGATCATGGGGGCATGCATTTAGGATAAGTGAGAGGATTTATAATCTTCAAATAATTGTGACAGAAAGTTATTTATTAAAAAAACAAAGTCTTTTTTTGTTCCAACTTTCTTATGTTGGCAGGTTAAGATTTTGATATTCCTTTTCATGAGAACACAATTCGGAACAATCATTTACACATATCAAACATGTTTTCTATACCCTTGTCTCATGGGAACATTTAAATGACACGATGCCAAACGCACCCCAATTATCTACTTAGGTCCACACCCCTCGTAAGAAAATCTTGGGTTGGCTAATGTATGGGAGGCCTTGGCTTTGAATTTGAGGCATTACCACCTGGTGTGAATATTTAGGACTCATCAAGCTGCATGCACTTCCCTTGAATCAAAGAGGTTCGCAAAAGGCAACGCAACAATCCTAGGATCTTTGGATTATCCAAATTAGCATGAAGGCCTTGTGCGGTGCACGTTAAGTCTCGTACGACTTGAATAATATATTAAAACTAATATCACTTTCATATAAATCCATTTATAACAAAGTAATAAAAGAAATTAAATCAACCAAAAAATTATGAAAATCAATCATTTTTCTTCCCTTAATCTATATCAACATATACATTTCATCTTAAAAACAATGATTCGTATGCATTTTTGCTCATTTTGAATAATATAATTTTTTTTTGAAAATCACCTTAATTTATAGAGTTTGAAGGCATCTCTTTGAATTGGGTGATATCTATACAAATGGCCTACAAAAGACACATCTTATTGAAAAGGCACATGTGTATTTTTTTTATTGAAAAGGCACATGTGTTTTTTGAAAAAAAAAAAAAAAAAACCATTCAAGTGACATATTTACAGATGGGCTCCAAGAAACTGACGTGATTTCTTCTTAAGCAAAAATTGAGGTTTATTTTTTTTCTAACCGCTATCGAGTATTAAAGAGAAAGAATTAGGATTTCTATTTATCCATAAGTAGCGATATCCATAAGCAGCGATCCCCTTAAAGTTGCCCTGTGGTAATTGACCACCGGATGATCCACACCTCCTTTTTTAGGACAAGAGATTCTTCACCATTAAACAGAGTTTGGATCTCATTCCCAACTCTCCTTTGATTGGGAGATTACTCTTCTACTATAGCCAATGCTTAATCAAACGTGGTCCCTAGCCAATGGATGCAATCTCAAATTTAGAGTAATTTCTATAGAGATGATATCTTAAAAACAATTTTTTGCTGTGCCATGTAGCCTTTGCCATGGATGGGTCTAAACTGGCATTTGGGTTGAGGTGCCACACATCACATGACCACATACCTTAATTAATATTTTTCTTGTTTTTCTTCTGGCTGGAACTATCAAGGACCAAATCAATTTGTCATGGGCAATGAACCAAGCTTGTGCATAAAAACACACTACCACTTTGCAGATACTTTTTCATGATGACATGATTTTGTGATAAAAGGATAATTGTATTATGTTATTTGATATGATACATTTCTCTAGTAAATAAGGAAAAAAAGATGAACTGTCTTACTTTATATATATTAAAATAAAGGGATCTCTCATTTAGATTAGCATCATATCATATTAAATCTCAAGTGTTACTCTCTCTCTCTCTCAAATTTATAAATGACCCCTGATGTTTGAAGATAAAACACTTTTTATATTTATAAAAAACTGCATTTATCAATCACGGGCCTATTTATGTACAGTAATCACCATGTACTCTTACTTTTGTGAAATGAATCTATGATGGAGATTGGGATAGGAGAGAGAAATATTAGATATCCTCTTCTGATAATTTTATAAAAAGAAAATAAATTGGAAGAAACTCAAATGTAGAAAAATAAAATAGTGTTTTTTCTCTTATTCTCTCTTCCCTTCACTTTCTTTATTAGTGAAACTTCATACCATGTTCTGTGGATGTACCCAACATCCACCAATTCAAATAAAGAATAATTGCAATCAATCAACACCTTCTAAATTATGGGTCATACCATGGATGAGTAGCTACTCCTCATTCACTGGTACTTTTGATTTTTATTAATCAGGTTTGATCCCCAACTGCATCCCTATGATGAAGAGAGATGAGCAGGTGTATCTCTACTATAACTCTATAGTGGACTCATTTATCTCAATCCAAAATATTATATTTAACATTGGATACTATTTCATGTATACTATTTCTCTGTGCTAAAGAAAAATAAAGATTGGTGGGGGATAAGCACGGGGCATTGTTGTTAGAATTAATAGTATAAGGGTTCTAGCTTTTGGTTAGATCCGGATTTACTGGATTGTTGGATTGACTGTGTACCGATTCGAATGGATTTTTTTATATAGAAAATACAAAATTTCATTCTCATAAGGAAATAAAAATCTACATAAATTAAAATCCTTTTGCTGCACAAACAAATTCAAATGGGTTGGCTTTGTTTTATTAGGCTTTGAAATTATTAATGTGTAATAAAAACTTGAATGCATTTCTTATTACTAATATTATATATATTAACAAAATCCGCTTTTCTATATTTTCTTTAGTAATTATTGCTGTTATTATTATTTTTATGTTGTTGTTCAATGGATTTTTTTAGCGTTATATTGTAATAATTTATTGTTGATGTTGACCACTTGTATTTGCGATTGAAGATGTGTTGATTGTTTTCATATAAATATGCGTGAATATATGCTTATATGTTTATAATTAACTTTGATATCTTATAAATTTGGAATGTAATATCTTACTTTTTGCCCCGGCCTAAGCACGGGGTGTTGTTGCTAGTTTATTTTATATGAGAGTATAGGAAAGAATGATTTCTTTCACCCATGGAAACCCATCGGGCACCTTCTTCCCTTGTTGTGCCAACAAGACTATATATTCTTTAGATGCTTGGAAATTAATTGAGAAATATATTCTTGTTAATAATTTTGGTTACTAGAAACTCTCTTGTCTTATCTCGTGTATGATTGAAAATTTCAATATAATACTTATATATACACTTAATAAAAAAAAAAAAAGATACCGACACACCTGACTTTAAGATAAAGTAGAGTCAACCATGCATATGAGGCCTATTTTAATAATACTAATAATAAATAATTAAGCTAAATCATAAGAAAGACAAATAAACCCTGTATATTATAAGCAATGAGCTTGAGAATCACCCATAGAAAAGAATTTTGCTTTTACCACTCAAATATTGAATCAATGGAGCTGATCTTGACCCCAAGGCCACTTTCAATCAAATATCGTAAAAAAATCTGAATAATTTCATAATAAAATAAATAATCATGAAAATAAATAAAATTTATATATATTTTTTCTATCTTCATTCATTTCAATCATCTAAAATACAGTTTTATTTCCGCAAAACTTTCTCCATAATATCCCTAAAATAAAGCCCCAAAATTTCGAATTTATCCCGATATTTCAGCGAGACGATATCTCCCCCTCGAGAACGATATTTGTAACGACGCCAAGGACTGTTTGCGGTGAGACGGCACGTGCCAAAGGCCCGTGTGGAAGAACGCGTCGAGGCACTTTTGGCATGTCGTTTGGTACAGCAGCAGAATAGGGGCATTTCTGTAATTTCGACCAAGTACGCGTCTACATTCCCAAACAAACCTATTGATTATTAAATTGACAGGGACTCATATGGGAGAGAAAACCATCCAGAAAGAGAGTCTCCTTACCCCCCTGTGGTTTCCCCATTCCTCCCTCACAAAAAAAAAAAACGCCTTTCCTCTTCTTCTCGATCTCTCTGCTTCTTCTTCTTCTTCTTCTTCTTCTCGATCTCTCAATCTTCTCAATGTAAGTTGTTTTTCCATCGGGATTCATATGTTTTTCTTTTGGATCGATCTGTTCATTCTTTAGATTATTAGATCTTTACCTTATTTTTTTCGGTTTTCTTGATTCTCGCTTTTCTCGTTGTTGTTTTATATTGATGTGTTTGGATATTTGTATTAGTTGCGGAATGATGTTTGCATGGTGAATCTAAATGGGCTCGTTAGGGTTAGGGTTTGAAGTTCCTGTTTCTAGGGTTTGTTTTGATATATTTTTTTTATTGATTTGATGGTACTGTTCCATGGTTTGATGGCATGATGGGATATGGATTATTTACTATTAAATTAGAGTTTCTAGGGTTTTGGTTTAAGATTTGTTGTGACTTCTATATTGATATATGAATCAAGGTTATTTAGGGTTTTTAGTTCATCTAGATTTTTTTTCGTGTTTCTTGAAAAATGAGATTTGATGGAAAATCTGATTTCTGCAAAACTTTTTGTAGCTGCATTTCTATACAGAAAATCTTAGGAGTCTTTGATTTGTTTGTTATTTTTGTTTGGTTGGCATTTTGGAGATGCAGGGTTTCTGGTTTCTTCTTGTTTTTTTTTTTAATGTTTTTTCTCGATTTTTTTTGTTTGGTGTAGGGCGACCATGTGTGAAGAGGGAGAAAGAACTTGTCCTCTCTGCGCTGAAGAGATGGACCTGACTGATCAACAGCTGAAGGCGTGCAAATGTGGTTATGAGGTTTGGATTAGTTTCATCAATTTTCAGTTTAGATGAAACCTATGGAAACTGGAGTTTGCATTGTATATTTGATTCATTTTACAAGTAATTTTGCATGGGAAGTCTTCGGTTATATTATTGTTCTTCGAGTCCTTTTGATTGATTGGAGTGGTTAAATGAACTGAACATTTACTGGAGTTGGGGTTTAATGAGTTCAGATGCCCATGCCTTTCTGTTTTCCTTGTCCTCTGGGTTTATGTAATTTTTTGTGCTGGTGATTTGATTTTCATTGTTTTGGATTTTCTATTGTTTTCCATTATGGACATTGTCCAACAATGTGTGAACTGTGGCTCTGTAAGTTGATTGCTTAGTCTGGGGCTGGAATCTTAAATTTTCTTAAGTAAAAACGGTCCTTCATAACATCTGAACAATCTCTGCCTACACAGTTAAGGAAGTGCGGGGTTATTTAACATCCAAGTGTAGACTGAGGGTCTGTGAGATTTCTGTGTGCTATATGTGAGTTTACTCAGTTCCATATTCCTTTCTTCTTGCAGATATGTGTTTGGTGTTGGCATCATATAATGGACATGGCTGAGAAGGACGACACAGAGGGTCGGTGTCCAGCGTGCCGCATGCCTTATGACAAGGAAAAAATTGTAGGAATGGCTGCCAACTGTGAAAGGTCCACTTCACATGTTATAATTCATTTGTTACTTTTTTTTTTTTTTGTACCATCTGATGTTCTGTTGTGATATGGGAAGGCTCCTCATGTAAAACACTTGGTACAGGATGGTGGCTGAGATCAATTCCGAGAGAAGACTCAAGTCACAGAAAGCAAAGTCAAAAGCATCAGAAGGAAGGAAGCATCTTAGCAGTGTCCGGGTGATCCAGCGGAACCTGGTTTACATAATTGGACTACCTAATCATCTAGCAGATGAATCTGTGAGTCCTTTGCTACGATGGTCACTTATGTTCACACTCTTGAAGTGTTTTTTTTTTTCTGTGAAACTAAAGTGTAAGCTCTCCGTGGATTTGAGCAGGCCCTTGAGCGCAAGGAATATTTTGGTCAGTATGGGAAGGTTTTGAAAGTTTCTATTACTAAACCAGCTAGTGGCAGCCAGCATCCTTCCAACCCCAATACTTGCAGTGTGTAAGTCGTTTATTTTTAGCTTGAATATACAATTTATTTTTTGCTTGAATATGCAATCGTTATTATGTCTCTGGATTTTGTGGAAAATAAAAGCACGGAATCCCTTCCAAAATGTAAAAACGAGAGAAAGCAGATGAGGAATTTGAGGTGGGGAAGAGAAGGTTTTTTCTTGTTCTTTATTTATTAAAGTAATTTGCGTGCATGGGGAGAATTGTGTAAATTAGAATCACAACTTATTTGATTGTTCTTTTACTATTTTTTGGAAAACAAAACTTCATCTGAGGAGAAAACTCATGTGAAAACCCTGTGCACTTTTGAGAATCTCCTCCCTTGTCTTGTCAACACATTCCAATCCCCCTCTAATCATTCCAACAGTTATTGGACCTTTGATTTCTTTAGCTTATAAAGTCTCTTGCATTGGTTAAAATTCTGTCAATAGAAAAAAAGGGGAAAAAGGATTATTTTGTGGCATTAAGTTAATCTCCATGAACATTAACAGCAATCGTCATTTGATGTTTATTTAAAGTTAAAGTTCTCCGAGCATTTTTGTCTGCCTTTTTTTTTTTTTAAGAAAGTCTTCAAGTTTTTGTTGAAATTTTTTGGTGGTGCATGTCAGAGTTATTTAACAGTATTTTTGACGTTCTGATTCAGTGTATGTTAGCTCTTGTGCTGTTTTTCTTAATCATATTGTTATTTTATTAAATTTGATGGTGGCACTGCTTTCTCACTTTTGCTTAGATATATCACGTATGGAAAAGAAGAGGAAGCAGTTCGATGTATCCAGTCAGTTCATGGTTTTATTTTGGAAGGTAGATCCTTAAGGTAGGGACGTGACTATTTGTTGTTGGTTAAGCCACACCTTAATCAGTTTCTTGATGACTACAAAATTCCAATTTGCACTGTGCAGAGCATGCTTTGGTACTACAAAGTATTGCCACACTTGGTTGCGGAATATGGTAAGGTTCAAATACTCTCCACATTGAATTGCTTTTCACCTTAGTGAAATCTTGAGTACTTTGTTTTGTGGTAAGCTCACTAGTTTACTCGTCATTGTATGATCTTATGATCCTTTCTCCAGGTGTGCAACAATCCAGATTGTTTATATTTGCATGACATGGGCACTCCAGAAGATAGTTTCTCTAAAGATGAGATAATTTCTGCATATACAAGGTATGCTTATCATATGATTTGTGCATCTGTCTCTTACTTGGAACCCTGTACCTATCCATGTTGGGCTGAACTTGTAAGTTCATTAACATGAGGTGTACACCATCCTTTTGGCTAAATGACCATTTATATGATTGGCAAATTTATAGGTACATTAAACATTCTATGTGCATGCACATGTTTTGTTATGTATCATAATATATATATATATATATATATATATATATATATTTTTGAAAGATAAGGTAATTTTTTTTTAATTCTCTTTGAAATAAAATAGAATACAGAAAAAAGGGATAACTAAACTAATTATCCCTCAATGGGCATATCCCATTAGGAAACCCACATCCCGGGCCAAGAAAATGAAACGAACAAAGCCCAGTCAGGCATAAACACTCAGCCTTCATACAATTGGATCACTTCTTGATCGGAGAAATGCTTTGCAGTAACTGATGCCCCTTTCATGTGCTTGAACATTTGCCAAGAAAGTCGAGATAGAGCCCCAAGTCATCGAGGATGTCGCTCATGCAGTGTGCTATGGACAGCTCATCCTAGAAAATGCTGATTCCAATCAGATTCAGAGGGTGACTTGGCCATTTTTAGAAAGAATGAATCCAACTCTAAAACAAAAGAATCCACAAAATATGGCAGCAACTCCATAATCACTCCAACCGCAAGGCGAACATGATTTACCTCCATAGAAACACTATGAAATGGACGACCAGAGTGTGTCCCACAAATGCTCACAATCCAAGGTGACAATTTGGCAATTGTTAACCTCCAACTATTTGGTAAAGGAGCAACTGCAGAGGAAGCTTTGACTGCCCTGTCAGGAGAGAGATCCCAATAAGACCCAATATGATCTGGAAGCTGAAGTCCCAAATACCCAATGAAACATAGTAGTTACTGTATTAAGGTGTAGTTTTTGGGGGCTGCTTGGGACAATAAAAAATAGAATGCAGGGTGGGATAGAAGGTCTCATCATGCAGAGGGAACCTCCTTGCCTTAATCCTCCAAGAAGCTCCTCAGAGTACTTATATATATTTATAACAAGTCCTGATATATATATATATATGCATTTTTTTCATATGCTGTCTTTAGTGTTTGTGATTTAATCTGGCTCATTGTTGTTTACGATCTGGTTTCACTTTCAAAACATTGATAAGGTGATTTCTATCTATTCTCACTTTCTTACTGGGAATTTTCTTCTATCTATGTTTGAATACTCTTTTTCGTTGTGTGTATATATGCCTTCCGTCATGCATGTTAATTGAAAAATCTGTATTTCTATGTACTCACACATTTTGTTTTTAAAGAAGTAGAGTTCAACAAATTACTGGTGCTGCAAACAATTCTCAAGGACGTTCAGGGAATGTGTTACCTCCCCCTGCAGATGAGGTCTATAACAATAGCAGTGCATCTCCAGGAAAACTTGTGGTCAAGAATTCCTCAAATGTGAGATATTTAGTGCCTATTGGATTGCATGGTTGGATTTTGCTCAGACTGAAATATTCTATGTAGTGCAATTGAATGGTTTTTATTGTGATCATAACTGTGGTTTTCTTTTCCTCCAGAACCCTTCAAATCATGTCAAAGTTCCTCCAAATGGTAGTAGTAGCTCAGGAAGATCTAGCGTACTTCCTGCGGCAGCTTCATGGTTTGTTACTTTGCTGATGTGGCTTCTATATTATGCTAGTGAGAAGGTATTGCTAATATGTGAATATTTTCCTTCAGGGGTCTGCGTGCTTCAAGCAACCGACAGCCCGCTGCTAGTATGGCATGTCTACAAGCACCCACAAAACAAAAAACTGACATACATAATGATTCATCTGCATTGTCGTCAATGACTGCAAGTGTGACTATGACATCGGATTTGCGTAACATTGGAGGGATGAAACCTGTGGTGAGTAAAGAATGTGATCTAGTGCATTTGAATGGTAGATCTGGGCTGGAAGCTACAGAGTCTACAACGTGTCAGACAACTGCGGATGCACTAGCGAAGGTTTTCTCAGATCCACAGTATGCGACTATGACTGATTACTCCTCTACTCCAGAATACAAGGATAGAGTCATCACAAAGTCATCAATCTCTGAAGATATTGATGGACAGCAATCTTGTGGTTTTGTTCGCGGTGAAGTAGCTAATGGGTGTGTAGCTGTTGATGGAACCGCAGAGCGAGAACCCTTCCGAATGTCATCCGTGGACATGCATAACCACCTTGCCATTGAAAATACTGACATAAGCCAACACCCAAGTCTAATTTGTGATTACTTTTCAACTGGATTGGACGGAAATCCATTTGTTGGTGCACAATGTTGTTCTGAGGATGGAAATGATACAATCAAATCATTAACTTCACTGTCGCAGAGGAAAGCTGTGATGGTGTCAGAAAGTTCATGTGTTTCCAGCGACATACCAAACTGGAGTTCAGAGTTGAAAAAAGCTCCAGGCAGTGTAATGGGTGATGAACTATTTCCTGTTGATGATAGAAGGCTCAAGATTTCAGCTCCTGCTACCTATCCCTCTTATGTTACCTATTCAAGCAATCTGCTTGAAGCTCCACATCTTTCTAGTGATCTTTCTTCAAATCATGGTGAAGCTGGTAATTCAAGTATTCTAGGTAATGCTGATCATAGAACTGCTGATACCTCGCTTCCATTCGGTAGTTCAATATTATCAAATGGATACAACAAGAACAAATTCAGCAGTTGTGAGCTTGGGTGTCATGATGAACATTCTGAAATATTCTCCAATGTTGAAATGGTTAGCTGTTCAGAGAGTGTTAGTGCAGACGCATCTAAATTTGATAGAATTCCCGAAGTCGACTTGGGTGAGAGTACCATTATCTCAGATATATTGTCATTGGATTTAGACACATGGGATAAGCCATCGAGCTCATCTCCAAGCTTGGCACAAATTTTTGGCGAAACAGAGAAACAAAATTCTCCCCTTAAATTATTAAGTTCATGGAAGCCACAAAGCAACTGTCAATCTAGGTTCTCATTTGCTAGACAGGAGGATTTTGTGAACCAAGCAACCAATTTGGAACCTTCTTTCAGCAATCATGGGCATGTGCAGAAGAAACACTTCAACTTGCTGGATTCTGTGGATGACAGGGGTACTTATCGGGATAACTTTCGGAATAGTTTGGAGGTCCCTGAAAGTCTGATTGACAGCCTAGTTTCTCCTACTAATAAGGCTGGTGGTAATTGTCCCCTCTCTCTCTCTCTCTCTCTCTCTCTCAATGGAGAATTTTATCCGCTGAGTGGTCTAGCTCTATGGGGCCCACCTTTGATCAGCACATCTCTTTTCACACTCTTACGCCCGTGCGTTCACACACCCCTAATGGAAAATTTTATCCGACAAGTGTTCTAACTCCATGTAGCCCACTTGGGCCCACCTTTGATTAATGCATCTCTTTTCACACTCTTATCCCTTCATGATCTTAGACCATCCTTAGTTTTACACTCATCAAGCATTTACTCATTGTTGGATTGATTCTCAAAAAATCTATAGTTAAAAGACCATTAAACTTTGGGGCTAGGATAATTTGATGGGGCTGATGTTTTGCGTGACACCTTTGACCTTTTTACAAAAGGGACCCCTCCATCCATCCTACCCCCAATGATAGGTAAGAATCCAAGTGGGGCCCATGAGTGGGAGGTGAAAGTCCCGTGTGTGTCACGACATTTTATTTTGTTTATTTTTTAGAGAGAGCGCTCTTGAGTAGAACTGAGCGGGATCATAGCCTCAACACAGTGAATCCTAAAGCTCTCTCTCTCTCTCTGTGTGTGTGTGTGTGTGCGCGCGCGTGGGTGTGGGTGTGGGCAAATGAGTGCAAAGAAAGCATAGAAGGTACATGAGCTCAACATCATCACGCGCACTTACCTTTATGAAATTCATTGGGACTTTGTTGCTTCTCCCACTATTATTCTTTTTATTGTTATTGTTTGAATTTTAAAAACATTCGTTACTTTAAACATGAGTTTTAAAAGAAATGATTACGGTACATATGCTGGTTCGGCAGAATTTTTGAAACCACTGTATCAACTGCGCTAGCATGAGTTAGTTGCACTGTTAACCATTTGAATGCAATCATTTCTCTCCTGCTAATCATATATAGAAATAGGAACTTCATCCTCTTTTGTATATCTAAGTTGCTCTCCATTGATTTTTCAATGCAGTATCAAGGGCTCAAATTTCTGCCCCACCTGGATTTTCTGTACCAAGCAGATCAGCTCCACCTGGTTTTTCTTCTCAAGAAAGAACCGAGCGAGCTTGTGTTTCTCCATCTTCTGGTTTGTATCTTTGTGATTAATCTGCTTTAGCTAATAGGAGTTCTCCCTGTTTAACTTGGATTTTTTGTTGTTGTTGTAAATGTATAACTTGGATGTTATTCTGTTACTTTACAGGGAATCAAATGCTTGAAAGCCCTTTGCTGAGAAAACAGTATCAAGCCCCATCTACTGGGAATATTGGTGGCAACTTTGGTGATGTAGAGTTCATTGATCCTGCAATTTTGGCAGTTGGAAAAGGGACACCACCACTTTCAATGAGCAACACATGCTTTGACTTGGCACCTACTTTCCCTGCACAGATAAATGCCCCTGATCATGACTCTAGACTTCGACTTTTGATGCAACAATCCTTCTCTACTCACGAGAACTATGGATTTTCTGATCATTTGGTAGATCGGTTTTCACCATTAAATGATTTGTACACCCCTTCTGCGCTTGTAGAGCGAACCCAAGGAAACAGTCTCTCTCACTTGGCACATATGTCCTTTCCGCAGTCCAAGAATTCACAACAGTCGACCAGTCAATGGGATGGTTGGAGTGAGGTCCAAACTGGCAATGATCTTGTTCTTTCAGAGATTCTTAGAAATGAAAGGTTAGGATTTGGCAAGTACTTCCCCAGTCACGAGGAGTTAAAATTTCACATGCCCAGTTCAGATGTATATAACAGAGCCTTCCGGATGTAACTTATTATAGTAGTAAATGGATGTGGCCATGCATTATAGTTGTGCAGCTGGAGGTGCACATGAACCTTTCTGGCCTAATTGGGTGGTTGTCTTTCATGATGAAGCTTGATGAATCACGCTCTCTGCCATGGTAGTGGGAATTTCATCGCTTGGCCTTATGGATGCTCCTACCAAAGGTATGAAGTAAATGACCTTAATAATTGATGATATCATAATATTACATGTTCCATACATACTAAACAGCAATCAAATTTTGTTTCAACTATTTGACCATTGACTTTTTATTTGGTCTTAATATTTCCAAGAGATATGAATATAGGAGAATGGACATGTTAGTATTGTTCTAAAATCATAAGCAATACATCAAAATGAAGGTTCCTATACATGGATTTAGTTTGTTTTTAGTTCCTATTTAACATCAAAATCCAACACTTTTCAATATTCTAGATTTTTTGGATATTTTTTTTTATCTCATCTTAGATCAATGTTAGAAAACTGATACGTATCATTTTGGAGGGGCAGCTGATACACTCACCAACAACTGCCCTCTTGATCCTCGCTTTCAGTTCAGCCAAGAGCTGTAGAGTGTAGACTAGGGGCTTGTTTGGCAAATCTTATCTATATAAAATAGATATGTGGATAATAGATCTATGTAAAATAGATGTGTAAAATAGACATTTCATATTTAGACCGTTTGGTAAGACCATTTCCCAGTTTGAAATAGCAGTTTCAGGATCCTACGGTTCTATATTTTTTCATGAATTTCTCAAGATCTATAAGGAATTAAGGACTGAAATTTGGCCCCATGAATGCTCTTGGGATTAGGATGAGGATCCACTGTTTAGATCTTGAGATTTGGGCCCATAAAGTTCAGAAATTCAAATCATATGGTCCACGATTTTTCACATTTATCTCAAGATTGACAAATAGTCAACGGTTGAAATTTCGTACCATAGTCGTGCCTAAGATAATAAAAAGGGCCAACAATTTTGATTGAAGTTGAGAACCCAACAATTAAAAATAAAAGAAAAAGGTCAAATTGTGTGAAACCTCAATGGCCCCATGGGTTTTTATGATTTTCTTGAGATTTATAAGGGATCTAAGGCTGAAATTTGACTGCATAGTTGTTCTCGGGCTTCTAAAGAAGATCAACGGTTTTGATCTTGATAGAGGGTCCCACATATGGCCAAAAATGTAGATCCAATGGTTTACTGTTTTTTGAAAATATCTCGAGATCTGTGCAACATCAACGGTTCAAAATTGATGTCATAGCCGTTCTTAAGGTTTTTAAGACATCCAATGATTTGGATTATCACCTGGGAGCTTATAATTTAAAAAAAGTAAAAAAACACGGGCTGCCTTAATTGGGCACTGTAGCAGTGCGTCTTTCCGCTTTTGACAAATACATCTGTCCGAAAAAGCTTCATTACTGTGCCTACCTGTTACAGACATAAAAGGTCATCTTGTCTGTCTGAAACAGACTATTGTTTGCACCATCCAAACAGTCTTAATATCTGAATCTCTCTTTCAAAACTCATTAAGAGAAATAGAGGTGAGGATATAGACATGCCAAACAGCCCCTAGGTCAACTTGTAATGGTTGAAAAAGTTGTGGTCTGTGTATCTTGAAACTGAATGACTTGAAAGTTTTGCTGGTGCTTGTCAATTTTGTGAACACTTTTACTGGTCTTTTCCTTTTGCAACATTTTCACTCATCTTGTACTCTTGAATTCTGGGAAGTATGTTTTCTTACTTTTTCCTATGTAGTGAGGTTTCATTTCTCTTTTTTATTTCGTTTTTCTGTTGATGCACTGGCAAGTTGAATTGAGTGTCCAAACAACAAATTTAGAGCACTTCTAAATTGTGCTTATGTTCTCATGCCAGTTTATCTTTTTTTTTTTTCAATGATAGGAGGTTGCTATGGGGTTAACTTTAATCTTTTTTAACATTTTAGTTTGTTGAAAATGAGAATCTTTTGCCTGCTTAAAGTTTTCCTTTAGGGCCCTTTTGTCTAGTTTGTTTTTTAGTCCTAGGAATTCATTGATGACTTGTAAGTGATTCCTGTAAATTTGCAGTCTGAGTGTGCCTGTCTATTATTGCTAGATGGATCAGTGGTGCAATACTACTGTGACAACCTACCCAGTACCCGCCCAAGGATCACTGTGAGGAGACATCCTCACCAATGGCGGGTCTCATGTTTCTTGTAGTAGAGTAAGCAGTGAAGGTTATAAGTTGGAGATATAGATGGGACCCTTACTTTCCTAGTATTCTATTTACAAGGGTGATCACTTGGGTTATCCTTTATATCATTTTCAGCCCCTTTGCTACGAAGGCAGTGTGTAAAATAGAGTTTAATATAATAGTAAACAAAATTTTCCTTAACAAAAGTGTTACTGGAAATATGTTCATAATGTGTTTCTAAGTGTTTTATTTTCTGTGGATAGGATTCTACAGAGCAATGGCCAGTGCAACCTATGAGAATTTAATGGTTAGAGAAGGGCACATGATGGCTGAGGGTGCTAATTGCAGGTTTTGAATTGTATTCAATTTTGGTGAACTTTGTGTGATGCTAAATGATCTCTCTTGCATGAAGCAGCTTCCATATTTTTATGATCATTTTTACAAAGCTACTTGTTGGATGTTGGGCCTCGACTGCCTTGGACTTGGACTCTTGAGGTGATAGATGTAAGGAGGTTTGGTGGGCTGGATCAGGTTCGGCATGCTCTCTGCATGATGGAACTAGAGCTGATTTTTGTTAGGGACAAATCCAGCATTGGGTCTTTTGTTATTCAAAGATGAATTTGATTGGTGGTGGGCAAACTCTACTAGAACGCACAGGGAAGCCATCTAATCATTTGATACTGTACCCCTTATTTGAGTGGGATTGATGTAGTGGTTTCATCAGATGGAAGGGTTTTTTCTTTTATAAAATTTAGATGATTCCCCTTTTCTTGATTTTTTTAATGTCCCAATACAGCTGATCTTATCACTTTGCATATAATGCTCACGAAGTGGTTAATGAAAATCTCTAGTGAGGGCACCAACTAAAGCGTAGAAAGAAAAGGTGAGGAATCCTCACATCTTTACTTTCTCAACATTCAAGTAAAACTTATGCTCCTTTTTTACTCTACTTCTAAAGTTCCTTCTGGCTATTACTAATTTGATGTAGACATGCAATATACTCTTCCATACAGCAAACTACAGGGTGAGCATAGGGATGAAAATATGGGCCGTGCAGGCACTGGCCCAGCACGGCACAGATTTTCACCCCTAGGTGAGCAGATGCCATACTTCAGAAACGGTGAAAGTACTGGTTTTTGGTACATGTTAAACTAACCAGTCCATGCGATGGTTCGACTCTGATGTTTGGTATGGTAGGAAGAAGCTAGAGCTGGTGCTGGATGTGAGACTGTCTGTGGATTTCATATTGTCATATCGTACTCTTATACTTTGAATCAAAAGAAATATTTAGGCACTATGTTAAATTGGTTGTCAATATGCTGGAATAGGCTGTGGTAAAAGCTGTAATTGAAGCCTGATCTGAATTTGACTCGGTCAGAAACTATCCACTCCTGACCCTTAGGGTCCGTTTGGGAAGGGAGGAGGGGAGGGAAAATTTGAGGGGGAAGGAAAATGAAGGGGAGGTGAGGGAAAATTAATTTTCCCTCATCTTGTTTGGGAAGTAAAAAAGAAAGGGGAAGGAAAGTGAAAAAGTATAATTTTGTTTGTTAGTGAGGTACAGAGAAAAAGATTATTTTACCCTTCCTTTTGAAAAAAATTCAAATAGAGACTAAGGGCATTTTAGTCATTCCCCCACTTCATCACCACTTTCCCCTCATTTTTCCCCTTGTTTTGGGGGGGGGGGGGGGGGGGGGGATTTTTGAGGCAAAAAGGCAATTTTTTCCCTCCATTTCCCCTCCCCCATTGTCCCTCCCCCCCTTTCCAAACAGACCAGGGGGGAGTGGAGGGAAAGTGATTTTGGGGGTTGTTTAGGAAGGGGGGAGGGAAAATGGGGGAGGGGGAAATGGAGGGAAAAAGTTGCTTTTTTGCCTCAAAAATTTTCCCCTCAAAACAGGAGGGAAAATGAGGGGAAAGTGGTGATGGAGTGACCCTTAGTCTCTATTTGAATTTTTTTCAAAAGCAAGGGTAAAATAGTTTTTATCTTTGTACCTCACAGATAAATAAAATTATATTTTTTCACATTCCTTCCCTTTACTGTTTTACTTTCCAAACAAGAGGAGGGAAAATTAATTTTTCCTCCCTTCCCCTTCATTTTTTTTCCTCCTCAAATTTTTCCTCCCCTCCCTCCTTCCCAAACGGGTTTGGCTTGCTGTGACTCTTGGTATCATAACAGATGATGCACCATACTTCATAATGGCATGGCATGCATTGCGTCGTAATATATCTGATACTTTTTATGGGTGAAATTGTGTGGATGGCATGTCCTTGGCTGTATCTGGTCCTTATTTGGGCATCATAGATCATTATCCATATCCATCTACAGGGTCTTCTGGCAACATAAAATCTGTCAATTCTTTAAGTGTCAGGTTGGCGCTAAAATTTATGCCGAACTAATTATTGTTTGCTGATTTATCTTATCTGAAAGTTTGGTAGGGGTAATTGTAAGAAGTGACGATGGTATAACATGAAAAGAAATGGAAATGATGAGATAGATGGAGGGATTTCTACCCTTTGTTATCAATCTTCTTCTTTTTTTTTTCTTTTTCCGCACGATGATTCATTGTAGGAAACAATACGGAAAGGAGCAGAACAAACTAGAGGGGGCTTAAAAGCCATTGATTCCTTCTAAGTTCCCATTACCTACATTAAGTTAGGTTTGTCAGCTGAAGTAGCATCTTCTAATAGAATATGCTGAAAAACTTGAGGTGTGCGGCAATGGAAGAAAACTGGGAGGGGGGATGGAATTTGGCAAGGCAATTGGCTGCCTTGTTGGCGTTTGTTCTATATAACCGATCTTTCCAGGGGCCGAACTATGTGAACTTTGAAAGGTCTAGTAGCCTCACTTCTCACAAAATGCTTAGCAGCCTCCTCCATGATAGTGCACCTCACATGGATGAAGGTGGTCACCCTCAATGTTGCCCTTCTTATGTCCCAAAAGAGCCGGAATTTTGACTCCCTTAGCCATTGCCTTGAGTTACAATCAGAAGTTGATCTTCGGGATATGTTTATAGCATAATAATCCATTAGTGAACAGAAGGGAATTCCCTTTCTGAAGATCCCCGGATGAAGGGTCAGCATGCGTCAACACCCCCATTTGCACCAAGGGTGGAACAATGACATATCAGGTTGAGCACTGTAGGGGTAACAAAAGTAAGCTCAACCATGACTTATTAGCAACTGGGGTTGAACTTCGCATGTTGTGTACATCCGAGCTCTAAGTTGCCAGCCTTCTAAACATCTCTTTCAAATGATGGGTTGAGGATTTGAGGCCTTTCTTTTTTCTATAACCCCGAAACTCTTCTCTTTTTTTTTTAAAGCTAACTTGTAGGAATGTAATCCAAAATAATGGTCCTCAATTATTAGGTTACTTGAGGTATCTAATCCAAAATGGAAAAATCCAGTTTTAGCCCTATTTTTGGACCCAAGTGTTGCTGATCAGAGATGAATCAAGGACCAATTGGTTTCCAATCCCAATATATGGTTACGCGATTGGGCCAGAATTGAGGTCCATTGTAGACCCCATCGAACCGGACCCACTTACATCGTTAACCATCGGATGCTCCTTGTTCCCTTGAAATAAGGGACATTAGACCCATCAAATAAATAACTATCAAGGCTAATCAATTTGTATTTGTTAGTAATTAAATGATGGGGAATTTGGCTATGTTACAAGAGTTATAGTTACTAGTTCTTCCGTGTTGGATCGGGATCATCCAATCTTCATTTTATTTGTAATTATCCTCTTATGTATCCATTCATTTAGAGCATATTTGGTACTGAATTAGGAATCTACGAGGTTTTATGGATATGAGGATTCCTCACTTCCATTGAAACAAGGATTTCTATAATTGAGGATCAGATATTGATGCATATAAATAAAAAAGAAAATTTGATTTTAAGTGTAAATGTGAGGGTTTTCACATCCTATAGAGAGAGGTTGAACTTGAAAATCCTAAAAGAATAAGGATTTGCATTGGTCCAAATCTTTGAAGATTTACAATTGTCAAACGTGATTTTTTTGAACATTTTAGGAAGCAATTTTTTTTTCTTTACTTTGAGAACTTGGTTGCTTAATGTGACCTTTTGTGTTGGTGTAATGAGTCTTACCATGTTGGTTGCAGAAAAAAACTCTCTAACGTCATTGAGAAACATTTTTTCTGAAAAATCATTCTGAAACAATTAAAGATCAGGCAATGTAACTTTCTAATATGGAAAATTTTCAAAAGTGGCCTTAAGTTTTTGGCTTATTTCATTATGGACACAAAAATCTTGACTTTCCAAAATAGGGATAACTATAGGGCTGTTTAGAAATTTAATATAATAGTAAAAGTCAAATAAAGCCTCTATTTTTTAGACAAGAGGTTACATCAAAATCACTTTAATTCAAAACTCCCTCTATCTTTAAAAAAAAAAAACAAAAAGCAACTTCCTTTATATATTAAAAGACAAAAAAAAAAACCTCCACTTTTCTATATAAAAAGTAAAAAAGATTCTATAACAAATAGCTAAAAATAAAATATCATCATGACCCATTTATATTTTAACTCCCTTTTGATTTGATTATTTACTTCACTTCATTTCACTTGATTTTACAAGTAAAATTTCCAACTTTCTTTCAATAAAGGATTATCATACAATTTCAATATTTTTGGGCCACTTTTCTCCTTTTTTTTTTCTTCAATAAATGATGATAATGCCCTCCAAACTTTTTAACTAAAAAAACAGGGATATATCTCAATCAGTCTCTCTTCCTTCCCCTTCTCCATATTTTTCCCCACTTTCAATAACAAGCATTAAAAAAAAAAAAACGAAAACAGTTGTAGCTCTTGGTGTCCTTTTTTGATATAATTCAAAAACCCAAGGTCCCTTTTGGAAATTTGGCTCTAACTTTCGTAAAGAGACGTAGTCATTGGTTCCCCTATCCAGCTTTAAGTCTTTAACGCTGGAGTCTCCGCTTTTCTTGCGTAACTTGGCAAGTTACGCACGCAAAGCATAACTCTAACTCATCGAACAATCTAGAAGCCCTTCACATCCTTTATAAGCGCTCTTCTCGCCTCCCACCTCCTCAAACCCTAGTTTCGAAGAGCCTTTGCGAACCAAAACCCTAGTTTTCAAGCCTCTTCTTCTTCTTCTTCTTGTTCGTTCGAGATGGCAGAGATTGAAACGTTTGCATTCCAAGCAGAGATCAATCAGCTCCTCAGTCTCATCATCAACACCTTCTACAGCAACAAAGAGATCTTCCTTCGAGAACTCATCAGCAATTCCTCTGATGTAAGCTTCAAAACCTTAATCCATATCCCTTTCTTCCTCTCGATCTTGTGTTTTCAATTGTTTTTTATCTGTTTTTGCCGCCAAGTTCCAATCTTTACTATTTTTAAATGTGAAAACACAGGCATTGGACAAGATCAGGTTCGAGAGCTTGACGGACAAGAGCAAGCTCGATGCGCAACCAGAGCTGTTCATCCACATCGTCCCTGACAAAACCAACAACACCCTTTCCATCATCGACTCTGGGATTGGCATGACCAAATCTGGTAATTTTACACAAACCCCTAAAATTTAAACACACCCACTTGCTCCTTTTTGTGTTCTTGTTTGCCTTTTTGATAATGAGATGGATTTTTTTTGTGTGTGTCTCTGCAGATTTGGTGAATAATCTTGGTACGATCGCCAGATCTGGGACTAAAGAGTTCATGGAAGCGCTGGCTGCCGGTGCTGATGTTAGCATGATTGGGCAGTTTGGTGTGGGGTTCTACTCGGCCTATTTGGTTGCGGAGAGGGTTGTCGTGACGACAAAGCACAATGACGATGAGCTGTATGTGTGGGAGTCGCAGGCTGGTGGGTCTTTTACAGTTACCAGAGATGCTTCTGCAGAGAACCTTGGAAGGGGCACCAAGATTACACTTTTCCTCAAGGAGGATCAGGTATGTAGATACTTGTATTGGGTTTCTATTTTTGTTTTCCTTGTTCTGTTGGTGTTGATTTATTGCAGTTTTGCTGTTGAATGTGACTAAATTAAGGGGTGATATTGATGTGTATTTGTATTGTTCATTAGTGGATTGTTATGGATTAAAGAACTGATGTTTGGATGATTGGTGTTTCATTGGTTATTTGTGGAAGACTTTAAAGTTGATTTAAAGGGGCTTTGTGGATAATTCAACTAGTTACCTTGGTCTGTACTGGGATAGTGATAACTAAAAAAAAAAAAAAGAAACCCCCCTTTTACAATCTATGCTTTGGCTATTGAGTCATTAATTTAACTGTTATTTATTGTGCTTAACGGTGCAACCACTGTAAACATTTTTGCCCTAAATAAAAGCTAATCCCAACCTTCTTAAATTCCTTCTAAGTACTATTGATTAATATAATTCAACTATCTAACAGAATTGGAAACTATGAACTGATCAGAAACTAGCTTAGTTTCCTACTAGAATCTAGATGGGGCTCCTAAAGTTCTACGTGATTTGTAGCTTGAACCTATTGTTTTATGTCGATATGATGACTCATTGGCTTTTTTCCCTCTTTTGCACGAGTTGATTTATTTCTACATTGATCTTTTCTAGACCTGAATGCATTTAGTTGTGCATCTGGAGAATTCATTCGTGTGCTGGATACAGTGGAAAATGAAGTGGGAAAAGAATCTGATAACATTAAATGCATACGAGTGGTTGCAGTCTATTCAGTGGTTGCTGGTAGTTAATATTCGAGTATACAGGTGTATTTTGTGGCTTACATCATAAATTATCCTTTTTAAAGTTAGTATAATTTGACGGTATTAAAATGGATGTATACTAAGGATGTGAAAGGGTCAGGTTTGGGTTGGTCTATGGCGGACCTGGACCCATTTAGGTTTATATATTGGGAAATTCTATATGCACCCATTCATTTTGCTGAGGACACCAACATTCCTTCCTCCATAGTGATTTTTTTTTTAAAAGGTGGGGGTGTGCTCAGCAAAATAGGGGGTGCATATAGAATTTCCCTTATATATTTGGACTTGACCTGTCTCAAATTATGAATGCATTAAAATATTTGAGAGATTGTGAATGCAAAGTATTTGTAATGATAAAACCGAGCATAATGTAATTTGTGCTGTGAGCAATGATTAGTTTGATTTTAATACATGTTAATATTAGTAATGTCTAAATGATATATATATATATATATATATAGTATCCCATGCACACTGTGTGCAAAGTGTGCACCCATAGTAGGGCCCACCTGATGCTCCATCCAACTGGACCACACACTTACCCCCCTCAAATCCCATGCAAATGGGCTGAACTTGTAAGCTCCGGATGATAGGTTTAGTATGATCGGGTGGGGCTGATTTTTTGTAGGGAGGAGGGCCCCACCTAGATCGTCAAACCCCAACCCCCAGTCCCAGACCTAGGTGATGCCACAGGTGGGCCCCACAGCCAGATGTGCATGGGTGCTCAGTGTGATATACACGCGCAAGGTAAACATTAGTATTTGGGTATTGAGTATGGACTCATGCTATACCTTGATACGTAGCCAATCAATTGGGTCCAAGAAGAGTGTCCATGCCCATATTCATATTTTTTTGGGCCAGGTGTGCTTCATTGAGGCACTGCAGGTTGCTGGAAGAACCTTTATGCAGCGTATATGTTGAAATCTATTTCTGCACTGCGACAGGCCTTCTCAAACACAATGAACGGTTCAGATAATGAATTTAGGAGCACACAAAGGTGCATGAATCAGAAAGTGGGATTAAGTTGCTTTTGTGCTTCTTTGGGCATATTCTAAAAGGCAATGAGGATTTATTTTCATGAACTTGGTTTTCATCATTTCTCCAAAATGAGACTCCAAGTACTCCGGGTGCTCATCTGCCAAGAGCAATGTAGTGGCTGGATTTGAGTTTCGGGTTGGCTATAGGTGTCTGACAGTGACACCCTGTGATGCACGGATGCTTAGAAATGGGCAACGTATTGTGTTGTATCGTATTTGATACTTCACTTTTTAAATGTAAAATCTGTGTCCTTGCCATGTCTTTGTCGTATCCTAGCCGTATCCATGTCGTATCTGGGGCTTCATAGGTGACACCACTACCTCCAAAATAACATGAAGGTAAACACAAGAGGGAATGCTGGTACAAGTGTACAACTGCTGTCCAGCAGTGTAATGATTTCCCCATTTTGATGATGGCTGAACACTTCCTGGAAGCATTTGAGAAACAGAGGAGGAGGAAGGGTCAGACCTAACCCAACCTGACTTTCTAATCCCACCTGGAAACCACAACAGCCCAAAAGCTCCCTTTTTCTAGGGTTTTCATTGTTTAAATATGTCTTGATCATAAACAGAAGAAGAAAAGGTCTAAAATGCCCATAAGATAAGTAGGCCAAAACAAGAAGTAACAGTAGGGTCGGCCCTGAGACTGGCCCCAGCTCCCCAGTTGGGCCAGCAGAGCAAATCATGAGCTGTTGGGGGCCCTTTGGTGGGAGTGTGGACCCATGCCTGATCACACCTAGCCTTTCTTCTTCCTCTGCTGCTCATACACTTCCATGAGGTGTTTGGTCATCGTCAAAATAGGATCTTCATGATTGAGGTACCTGGATAATTTGAGGTCCATTGACAGATTGACTTACCATCTGTTCAACATTTGGAGTTGGTGGTCAAAGCTAGAAGAGTTACAAAAAGAAATTTTAGGTTCTGAAGAATCCTAGGGATGTTTTGAGTTTTTTTTTTTTTTTTTTTAAATCTATTACATTGAGTGACTGTATAATTCTTTCTTGGTCTTGTTTTGTTTGTTTTGTACAAGTGATCATTCCATCCATGATCAGGAACTTCTTTATAGCGAAATTGACTAATCTACTGGGAGACTCAGTATTTGTTTGTCTCTATCAAAATTTGTTTCTATTTCTAGATTGGTTTTGTAGATATGCATGACTTGTCAACTGATAATGTTTTGTGGTGTGTTGGTATGATTTGCAGTTGGAGTACCTTGAGGAGCGCCGTCTCAAGGATCTGATCAAGAAGCATTCTGAGTTCATCAGCTATCCAATTTCTCTTTGGACTGAGAAGACCATTGAAAAGGAGGTATCTGATGATGAGGATGATGAGGAGAAGAAAGATGAGGAGGGCAAGGTGGAGGATGTTGATGAAGAGAAGGAAGAGAAGAAAAAGAAGAAAATCAAAGAAGTGTCACATGAATGGGCTGTGGTCAACAAGCAGAAGCCCATCTGGATGAGGAAGCCAGAAGAGATCAACAAGGAAGAGTATTCAGCCTTCTACAAGAGTCTCACCAACGACTGGGAAGAACATCTTGCTGTGAAACATTTCTCTGTTGAGGGCCAGCTTGAGTTCAAGGCTGTTCTCTTTGTTCCCAAGAGGGCACCATTTGATCTCTTTGACACTCGTAAGAAACTTAACAATATCAAGTTATATGTGAGGCGTGTTTTCATCATGGACAACTGTGAGGAATTGATTCCGGAATATCTCAGTTTTATCAAGGGTATTGTTGATTCTGAGGATCTTCCCCTCAATATTTCCCGAGAGACGTTACAGCAGAACAAGATCCTCAAGGTTATCAGGAAGAACCTAGTTAAGAAGTGCATTGAACTCTTTTTTGAAATTGCTGAGAATAAGGAGGATTACAACAAGTTTTATGAAGCTTTCTCGAAGAACCTTAAGCTTGGGATGCATGAGGACTCCCAGAACAGGGTGAAAGTTGCTGAGTTGCTCAGATACCACTCATCCAAGAGTGGGGACGAGATGACGAGCCTGAAGGACTATGTGACACGGATGAAGGATGGCCAGGAGGATATCTACTACATCACAGGTGAGAGCAAGAAGGCAGTTGAGAACTCTCCCTTCCTCGAGAAACTTAAGAAGAAGGGTTATGAGGTTCTTTACATGGTCGATGCCATTGATGAGTATGCTGTTGGCCAGTTGAAAGAGTTTGAGGGAAAGAAACTTGTCTCTGCAACCAAGGAGGGCCTGAAGATTGATGAAAGCGAGGATGAGAAGAAGAAAAAGGAATCCCTCAAGGAGAAGTTTGAGGGCTTGTGCAAGGTGATCAAGGATGTTCTTGGCGACAAGGTGGAGAAAGTCATGGTCTCTGACCGTGTCGTTGACTCCCCCTGCTGTTTGGTTACTGGGGAGTATGGGTGGACAGCCAACATGGAGAGGATTATGAAGGCCCAAGCACTAAGGGACTCGAGCATGGCAGGCTACATGTCAAGCAAGAAGACTATGGAGATCAATCCTGAGAATCCTATAATGGATGAGCTCCGGAAGAGGGCTGACACCGACAAGAATGACAAGTCGGTGAAGGACTTGGTCCTGCTGCTGTTTGAGACTTCCCTGCTTACATCCGGTTTCAGTTTGGAGGATCCCAACACCTTCGGCAACAGGATCCACAGGATGTTGAAATTAGGTTTGAGCATTGATGAGGACGACACTGCTGCTGATGCTGATGCAGATATGCCCCCACTTGAGGATGCTGACAATGCAGAGGAAAGCAAGATGGAGGAGGTCGACTAAAATCCTAACTGGGTTTCTTTTTAGCATGTTTGTTTTGGGTGATTTAGGGTGAGACTTCGTCATTTTACTTTCATATTTAAGAACTCCACTATTTGCATTTTTGGATTTTAACTCGGTTGATATAATTTCCAGTATGTAGCTCTTTTTGTTATTGCTGAATAGTAGAATTATATAAGGTCACCCTTTTGTTTTGAGCTTTTCAATCTTGGCTCAGGTTGATTGTGTATGGTTTTGTTTTGTTCATAGCGGTAGTATGGTCTGGTTTGAAGTAATACAGGGGTCCTCTTGGTAGTTGCAGAGCATTCCAAGCTTTGGGTGGTTTAGCCATAGGCGAAAAGTTTCAAGCCTAGGCTGAAAAAAAATTACACCAGTTGATGTGATTTTGCTGGGCCGGTATTGCCTTTAATCTGGTGGTTACAGAAGAATTGATTCCAGCATATTTCTCATGGGTCGGAGTGCTGTTGAATGGATTGTTTGATTTGGAGAAATTGTCAACTTTCAGATCCCGTGAGACTATATATGTCCATTTCATTTATAGTTTAGTATTATATAGATCTTTAATATGTGTACATAAACAATGAATCCTCATCTAATTATAATTAGAGATTATAATCCCTATGAACAGGGAATTTATCAAATCAGGATATGTGAAATTCTTAAGTAGGAATTTCAACATAAATGAAACAAAGAATTTGAAAGTGATTAAACTTTCTAAACTCGCCGACATCCATCAGGGAAATTCTCTCATAGAATGAGCCCAAAGTGCTCCATTCACATTCTATTGCTACCTTACAAACGAGCATTTGAAATTGTAATAGACTCAAGGGCCTCACGGTCCTCAACAGCTCTCGCAGGCCCGAGAGAGAGAATCCTCTCTGGGACACCGACAGCATGGCAAACTCTTTGGATATGATTTTTTTTTTTGGTTGTTTAGTGGTTTCTGTCTGACCCCACATGTAGAGTTTGTAGAACATTGGCCAACCTTGTTCATCTGTTTCAGAAATGCATCATCACATGCCCAGCCCCCTTTTCCCACTTCCCAATCGTTTCAAGCATAGCCCTGGGCCTCTGGCATATTACTAACAATCTGGAAAGTGAGCAATAGCTCTGTTGTTATTTGAAACTGGCTAGGCTTTTCAGCTTTCGCCAACTTGCAGATCTTTACAGCTTCATTCTCGTTTAGTCTCATCCTACCGAATGTCTCTTTGTAAAAAGTGGCTGTGCTTTCTCAACTGATTTTAGAAGACAAGGCACGACCTTACTTGGTCTTATTGAGATTAGTCTGTATATATTTATCAAGTTCTGTTAAAAAAAATGGCATACATATAAATTTTTGTGGGCAAAATATATTTTTATGATTTTCTTCATTCAGTTCTTTCAGCGGTTAAGGTTGCATATGCCTCACTATTTTCTTTTTGGTTTCTTTGTAATAGCCTAATAGGTAGCAGGTTTATTTTCAAGTATTTTTCTTATATCAAGAGTAATTAAGTATATCTAATTTAATTATATTTTATTAGGCCCGCGCTTAGCACGGGGCTTTGTAATAGGTGCTGAATTTATACTTCTTTTTATTATGTGTTTTTTTAGTAACATTTGATGAGAGCTGGACTTTTGAATTCATTCTTCCATATGTCCATAGTATTTGTAAATCAGATTCCATGACCCCTTGTTTTGCCTTTTGTTTTGTTTCTTTGTTTTTCTTTTGACTTGGGCTCCTTTCTTAGCCTTGTAAGCTTTTGGGGCCTTTTGTCTTTGTTTCACTTTTTCTTCTCTTAATATACATATTACCATTTAGCAAAAAACATCTTTTTAGTTTGGAGAGTTATGACATGTCATTTCTTCATCCTAGTTTTTTGGGATATAATGAGAGATGTTGTGTGTTCATTTTATGGCTACTTTGTTCATACTAAACTAGATTTGGACTGTCAAGTGCCAACTAGCTTTTCTGAAGAATTTACAGTTAAATTTGCTCTACAGTCTGATAGTCGAGTCTTTTTTTTTTTTTTTTTAATTACACGAGAGATAAGAACAGTAAACTATCCTAATTCATTAGTTAGGGGTCTTCCTAGGGTGCTCCACGTGTGCTCTGCCATAGAATCCTCTATAACTCACTCTGTCCGAGTAATCCCATGACATGAGATTAGTGTTTTGACTAAATTAATGTATTGGATTCAACAAATTAAAGTTGGTGGCAGCATCAGTACAGAGGGGCCCAGCCAGGTATGAACTCACCATGTCCAGCACATGCCATTACATTAATTTGAATCCATGAGTTTAAGCCTCAATGAACCCATCCATGGGCCCATCTCTAATATCTAAACCACTCAAAATCATAATTCCTCTGTTTATTGGCATTAACTCAAAGCTTACTGCAATCATAGTTAGCTTATTGATTTCGTTTTAGACATAGATCAAGCACTAATGATTAAGAAGTGGGTTATCTATCCATCATGGGTTGTAACAAAAAGATTACCATTGATCTTTTCCCATGGGAGAAATAATAGGGAAATAAGACGACGAAGAAAGCATACTGGTTAGCAATTGCCTTCTCGGAAGCCATGATCGCTGCTTCCTCTATCTCTTTTTACTTCAATGGAAGGAAGAAAACTGAGTTCAAATGTGGAGTTTTGGATGTTATGTGAACTTTATGGCATGCCGCAATAGCTAGGGGTGTACAAAAAAATCTCCGGATCCGAAAACCTAATCCGATTCAATTTGCGGATGTTTAAATGAACCGAATGCAAACGGATTGGTGATGGATTAAAAATCTTATAATCCGTTAGTAACGGATCGGTGACGGATTTCACCCTCAATCCGCGGATTCAATCTGATCCGAATTGGTGACATTAAATTTAATTAAAAATATTTATGGAGTCTAAATATAAGTTAACGGGTCTAAATATATTTTTAATTTGTTTTTTTTTTTTTTTTTCCTTTGTGGATTGTTGGATCTTTTTCTTTAACATTAGATTCAACGGATAACCGATTCAATCCGGTCCTCCACTGATAAGATCGAATCGGTTTTTAATAGCAACGGATTGGTGATAGATTTTAAATCCATTAATTTGTAGGTAACGGATTGATAATGGATTTGGCCTAATCTGCACCAATCCGATCCGTGTACACCCATAGCAATAGCAATGGTAAAGGCTGTTAGTTGTTACTAATACATGCAATGAAATTAACTACATTTTGCCACGATCCTTGGACTTCTTCCAATCATCGTCCATATGATGGAAGGGGTTCTTTTACATGAATGGTTCCTGAATTTTCAAACAATCTCATAATGGCGCCTTTGTTTTCAGTCTTTTCAATCTTTAGTTCTTTACAAATGAGAAAAAATGGCCATACCTGAATATACAGAAGAGTGGAAGGGGCAAATAATAAATCAATCAGAACTGGTCCCATTTTTTGTGCAGTTGCAAATGCCTAAGATTTTGAGCATACATTTCAGGTGACTATGTATGTGCAATTGATTCGACCGTGGATTCAACTCTTATTAAAGTAAAATTTGTCTTTATGATGACACTATAACAAGAGCATAGATCTGAAGTGGACAAATAAAGAGCATCCAAGTTTTGATTTTTAAAGAGTTCTTTCTCTTGAATGTAAACTCTTTTTTTTTTTCTTCCTCAAATGCAAACTGTTGGGATTTTTTTTTTCCGATAAAGGCTAAATGCAAACTTTAGGCCTGTTTGGATAGGCGAAAAATAGAGTAGAGTGAAGTTAAATGGGCCTAACAATCTAAAATTTAAACTCTATGTCGTTTGGATAAGTCTGGCCCGATAGATGAAGTAATGTTGTGACCCACGTACTTCATTTCACTTCAATTCTAAATACTTCTATTTCTTTGAGTAAAACTGAATTCTACTATAAACCTTAACTTCAAAATAAACATATAAATAGAGTGAAGTGAAGTAGTTTACTGTAATTTCAACATACTTCTCTTCACTCCACTCTACATGTGAAATCCACTTAATTTTACTCCACTCCTCATTTATCTATAATAGGCCCGATACATCAGCCCATTAATTTAACAAAGAAGATGACACTAGCACTAAGGCGCTTTTAACCCTTAAAACTTTCTTGCACAGGTGTTGTGTGGGATTTTCAATCTCCAGCATCCAAGGATTGAGAGCTGAGACCCTCCCTACTAATAATGGTTTAGACCAAAAATTTGCACTAGCAAATGATTTTCTATTGTCCTATATCAACACTTGGATTTTTTATAATATTCTTGTGTATTACGTTATTGATCAATCTTACGATGGACTAAATTCTTATTGAAGTGAAATTTGGTGATGGTCCATACAAGAGGAAGGGATTTATGTTCATCCGCGTATATTTTTATTTTTCTAAGTGGGTCTCATTTAGAAATCTCACAAATTAATCCACACATTTTTAGCAAAATGTTTTTTAACCGTAAGAATAACATGAATTTCTTGGTGTCATTTTTGCATGGGGCTCACAGTAATATATTAACAAAAAAAAAGGTAGGCAGTGTTAGGTTGACTTGTTAGGTGTATTTTAGGGAGACATGGTCATATGAGTTGGACTTGGACCTCAACATGTGGAACCCCATCCCAACTTGACCTGTTAGAATCCGACCTGACCCATTAGTTACTTTCTATTTCTAATGGGTTTTAGAGCTAGGTATGAATTTCTAATTAAACAAAAATCTATAGGAAACCACACAAGTGTTGTTGTGTGGTTGAAAATCAAACCTGCCACAAAAGTGGAACCCCTTGAATTAAATGGGCCAACTGAAAACTTTTCACAGAATCATGTAGAGTTCCAAATGGAGAAAATCTCCTGAATTTTATAAATTTCAAGTTAGATTGAGTTCATGTTTTTGTCTTGATCTCCTAAATTGTTTTCACCCGAAACAGGTTGTTGGTTAGAAACTTTGAATAGAACCCCTTCAATCACATTTTTTGTTCTCGCTTTTGTAGGGCCGAAATTGGTGATCCAAACACCTTTATAGGGCTTGATAACCTGACACATTTAATTTTTATATCTTGAATTTTCGTAGTTTTTTTTTTAAATAGCAAGAATATAACAAAATTCAATTAATATAGCACTTTCGTGGGCTTTTAATTTATGATCTAAACCGTTCACTATTCTCATATAAATGGTAAGCATCAAAATGTTTAGCTTCGTATTATAAATCTTCATATATTTTGAGAAATATGTAAAACAAAATGCGAACATATTTAAATGTATATAGAATAATTGGATGTACTCATTTACTCGTGTAAAAATAATGACTTTGACAAACATGATTTTGTGTTTCTAATGTATAACATTTTGCATGCTAAAGTGATAAATATAAATCTTTTACATTTGTAAAGGCAACAATCCCTTTTAGTAGTTAGCTTGTCCACCTCGTCTTGTTTATACTACTGTATGTATTTTTCAAATTATAACATACAAAAGGAAAAAAATTGGTAGCATAATCTGCCCCAATCATTACCAGCATCAAAGCCTTGTACCAACCATGTGGAGACCATTATATGAATTTTGTTTATCCATTATACTGTATTAAAGTCAAGGGTTTCAAAGTTAATTTTGACCACAATTACTTATTTTGATCAAAAGTTATTTCTTATGTGATACAACTAACTCAATTTCTCCTCCCACTTTCGATATGTAATTGTATTGTAACTACTCAAGTCTTTGTCCTACTTTCTCCTCTTTACAATAATTTCATTTGAAAAAATAGGTACTCTCATAATATTATTTTAAAATATTATATTTTTAAAATTTTGTGCTCTATATAAATCAAATCATCGCCAGTAAGTGCTTAAGGATGATTTTGCATGATCTAAATTTTTTCTAATAAATTATAAAATATATTTCACATGTGCTAGTGAAGATGCCCATGCTTAACATGGGCTATTGTATTAGCTTTGATTTATCCTAATCCACCTTGTTTACAATTATTTTAAATATTCTCAATATTGATATAAAATAATGATTATAACTTGTGGAGTGTAGTTTGTAGAGACCTATTAAAAAAAAAAAGAAGGAAAATAATACTTTACATATTTTAATTAATTTACTATCATATATAAAGAAAAAAAATTACAACTTATTTCTCTAACCCTAATTTACATCTTTTATCAGATGTCCCTCCCTTTCACTCTCCCAACAGGGAGGGCTTTTGTGAAATCAATGGAATTCATTCATCATCTCTATTTTCAACTGATGTCTGTCTGAAAAACCAAGCTTGCAGCGAATGCTTGGAAGTTATCTTCCTACAATTTGGTGGAAATGTGGAGAAATAACTTCCTCCACTCCCACTTGAAATCCATGCTTTCTTCTTCTCCTTCTTTTTCACTGTCTCTCCTCTCCAAAACACCCCCTTCCTTTCTCCCCAACCCTAAACACTACCATTCCCTCCATCTCAAAACCCTAAAACCCTCTTCACCTCACCATCTCCTCACAAGCTTTTCTCCTCCCCTCCCCCTTCATTGCCACTGCTCTCCCAAAATCTCCTTCTCAACAATCCCAAATCCCAAACCCAACATCGGATTCGCCCTCCGGGCCTTCTCTTCTTACCGGGAAGTGGAGGAGGAGGATCCCACCTCCTTCTCTGAGGCCTCAGATGGATGTCAGGACCATTTGCGCGTCGTTCGGGAAGAGAAACAGACCCGATTCATACCCGTCAAGGCCTACTTCCCTTGCACATAGTCTGTTTATCTCTAGATGAATCTGCCCCCCCTTTTTTTTTTTTTTGGATTAATTTGAGTGGTTATGATTTGATGGGTGTTTTTTTTATGGTTGCAGCATTGATTTGAAGGGGTTGGTGGCACAGAATCAATATAATTTTATCCAGCCCAATTCCCGCGCCAGCGCTACTAACTATGTTGTTCTCAGATACTCCGAAGTTGATTCTCTTGTAAGCTTTTGTTTTTTGCTCAATTGGGTTTTTTGGGTTTTGGGATGTTGGGGAGGTTTTAGAGGTTAATAAGGAACACACATGATACATGTGACTACAGCGTTCAACTATATGTTTGTCTTGCACTTATTTTTTTTTTCTTATTTTTTTTTTTTTCTGGTTTTTCCTTCATTGGCACTTTTTTATATATGGAGACACCCTAACCATATAAGGCTGATTTTTTGTATTTTATTTTTATTTAAGAGAACAAAAAATAAAAAAAATCAATTCAACTTGTTTAGGTTTCCTAGTAATGATGGTATCTTAAACATGTTTAACTATCGATGCATATCATTATGATATATTAGTATATGTTGTTGCATTCTTATACGATTGTATATTTGTCTTATTTTCATTGTAATTATGCTCCTATGAATGGAAAATGGTTGAATTATGATAAAATAGTTTATCATGTAATTTTATTATTTATTATTTTTCTATAAGAAAGAAATCCTATAATTCATGATACAATTCGAACGATTTGCAATGCAATTTTGATTTTTAGAACAATGAGAAAAGGAAAGGAAACAAAAGAATAAGTGGACGATGCAATTTGTGCATTTCACAAGATCATGTGCATGCACAGGTTGCCAGATCTATTGGGCTGTCTGAATCTTTGAGCCAGGTCAAAGACTGGATCTTGAACCTGCTGTATGGCCCTCAGGCCTGGCACCTAGGCGAGTTCAGGTCAAGCTGGCCCATAACTTGCAGACCAACATGTGAGCCAATCCCACATGAGCAATTAAATGGCTTCCAAACATGTCAAAGCATATCCAAACTACAAAATCTTCTTGTTCTTCATCAATGGATGTGAGCTGATCCACATCAATGGTGTTCCCTTTTTCCCTAAAAGAGTAGTGGAGCTATTTAGATTTACAAACTACTTGGATATCTGACTTATGAGTAACATAATGAAACTGTGGAGAGTACACCAGAGAATTGTCCAAGAGAAGAGTCAAATTGAGAAAATTTTGGGTTTATGCCAAGTAGATCAACAATAGAAATAATTTTTCTATTGAAAGAACTCATGTAAAAGTTAGGCAATAAGATAAATATCTGCTTATTTGTTTTATTAATTTAGAGGTCTATGATTAGGAGCCGAGGCAGTTTTTTGGGTGTACAATGAAGAAAAATTTGCCCTTAATGGATATGGTAAGATTAAGTATGACATGTATGAAGAAGCACTAACAGGTGGTTCAACTGTTGCTGGTTCCTTCCAAACAATCTCCTAGACCTTTTTCAGGCATGGAAGGCTCCGACAAGTATGCCTAGAGAGGCAAGGACTTGTGGAGTCTGTCGTTTCTTGTAGTCATTTGGATTATTTGGAAGGAAAGGAATTTCAGATGTTTTGAAGGAGTTATTTCCAGTGATACCTATTTGGTGGAAAAAGCAAAGTTTGTCGTTGCTTAATGGATATCGATCAATCCAACTTTTAGGGACTACTCCTTGGAGGGAATTATTTCTAATCCAACTTTGGAAGGGCCCAACTAGTTCTTTTTCTATTTGGGGTTCCTTCTTTTCTTGTTTTTGGGGCTTCTTTTTGGTTATCTTTGTTTTTGGTGCTTTCCGATCTTGGTGTTTTGGCCTGCCAGTATAGCTCTCTTGTGCTGGTCGCTCTTTTTAATTGAAAGCTAACATTAAAAAAAAGAGACGATTGAATTCTTAATTGGAGCTTTATGCTATCAAAGTTTTGCTTTGAGCGTTTATTATTATTTTTCCTTTTATCTTGGACAACTTGACAACAAGCATTTGGCATGAAGTTCTTGGTGCATGTTGTTTGATGTGGTGCTAATTTGTTAGAAAAGAAAGTATGTAGAACATTGGGGAAAGGCAATTGAGTTAGGGCATGTTTAGCAAATGGGATTTGCTTGAAATAGAGTTGATTCAATTAGGTGTCATTTGGTAAGTCTACTTTTTTTGTACGACTTAAAAGTTAAAAATGATTAAAGTAGATGTTTTGGTGCTTTAGACTATATGGAAAAACTTATTTGGATGTCTGATTCAATCAGTTTTAAGAGATATTGCCTCTTTTTGAAAAAATAAATTAAAAGTAATTTTTTCAAATAGACATGAATACCTTTTCAAATAGACAGGAATGTCTAAAGGAATCAGACACTTTCTTACCTTTTTTTATACTAGTTTCCCATATAATTTTTATAATATGATAAGTTTGCCTGTACTACTTTTACTTTATGACAAAGTTGCCTACACTACTTTTACTATGACAACTTTGCCCATAGAACTTTTACGGATCGGCAAGTTTGCCTTTCTAAATGAAATCGAGATGCCAAATGGTCTATTTGTAAGAGATTCATTTAAACAAGTCTATTTTAAATAGATCTTTTTAAATAAGCTCTACTTCAAATAGATAAAACTTTCCAAACATGCCCTATCATTTTTAAATAGATCTGTTTCAATTAGACCCTGTTACAAATAGACTGTTTGATATGTCTGATTCAACTAAAATATCGAACTTGTCATATAGTAAAAGTTGTATGGCCAAATTTGTCATATAATAAAAGTATTACAGGCAAATTTATAGTAAAAGTAGTACATGCATACTTACAATATAATAAAAGTGATGTGGACAAACTTCAAAAAAAAAATCAAAAGTTGCCATACTGCTTTAGACAACAATGCCTGATTGAAAAAGTTACACTTTTATTTCTTTTAAAAAGATACAAAATGTCTTGATATTGATATAGTCATAGATTCGTGTAAATTTTCCTAAATAGTCTAAAGCACTCAAATATCTGTTTGAATCAGTTTTAAGTAATAAACCTTACTTTTTAGACTAGACAAACGGGCAATGGCAACTTTGCCCCTTTTTTTAATGAGATTTTGTCCAACAAAGATGAAAGATTATGCAGAGCATGTATGGTGGTTTCAAAAGTGAGGGATCTGTCAAAATTGAAATCTGCTTAATGCTTTAATTTTTTGGGTTCAAATACTTGGGTGCAACTATCAAACATAATTGAAGGATTGATGAAGATGGAAATATTCTCTTGCACACTGCACACCTGTGCACAGCGCATCCGGACCATACGCCGCGTGTATTCAGAGGTAGGTCTGCCTCCGGGATGGTCTAGATGCGCTATGCGCAGGTGCGCAGTGTGTAGATGAACTATTTTCTAACGAAGATATTGTATATAGGATTAGTGAAGGGTGGGCAAAGTGGGTTCAAATTTGTGCAATATTATGTGATCATTAAGTGCCGGTTAAATTAGGGGATACTTCTATGGGATTGTGTTAGATGTGAATCTTGTATGGAACTGAATACGGAGCTTTAAAAAAAACTGACCAAGACCAAATGCATGTGCTCTAGATGCAGACACTAAGATGGACATGTGGATTGAGTGAACATATGATAAGAAATGCGGGAGTTGCTTTGAAAGAAGTAAACCTAAAAGAATGTCTTATGAAGTTGTTTAGGTTATGTGCCTAGAAAATTGGAAGCAACTGCATTATTGGGAATCGAAGAGTTGCTCCTGCATTTTAAGAATTGAAGTCTTAAAATGAAGTAGCTAAAGTGACATGTTAGATTGTTATTAAAAAAACAAAAAAAAGTGACATGTTAGATTGTGGTGTGACGGATAACTTAACCCTTAAGGGGATAAGTGGAGAAGTAGAAGTCACAAATCCACCATTGATAGGTTGGGCAAGGCTTTGATGATGATGATGATTTAGTAGATCAAATGTCAAAAGTTGGGCTTGAATCCTCATCAAATATTTGGCCACATCATGTGTCTTGGCTATTTAGGCTCACCTGGTGGAGGTACCGGAGGATTCTTTGGCACAATAATGATGGGGGCCATCTTAGTTTCCCTGGTTGTAAGTGCCCAGAACAGGTCGCATCATTGGTAAGAGGGGTTGGCTTATGCTAGATCTCTCTAATTTTATTTCTGTTGGATTATGCATTTCTTGAGATTTGGTTGGAGTATTTGTCCACTACCTCAATCACATCAATTCATTTCTTGATTTTGGTGAAGTTATAAGGTTCTGTTGGAAGAGTGGAAGGGGAAGTCTTTTGGTTCCTGAAATGCCTAAAATTTTGTTGGACACAACTAATCATGATGGTAAAAGATTTTTTATTTTTTTCCCAGCAAAAATTTCTTTTGAGTTGCAGGTTTTCTCCTGCAAAATTTAGTCCTTGAAAATAGCTTAGTAGTTTATCTCCTACTTTGCCAATAGTCTGATTTTGTCGACATACCTCCAGTCTTACAGTCTCATTTGTTCTGTTTCCTATCATCTTTTTTTCTTTTTCCTTTTTTCCTGTAACTTTTCGTCTTTTTCCCCAATTTTAACTTTTTTTTATCCAAGTTTTCATTTGTATACATTTGGATTTTCATTTGATTAGTAGATAGTCACAGAACAATTGTTTATGAATGTCAGAGATGTATGCCTGTTTAAACTTACCAGTGTGTTACATCATGAGTTCTTCACCTACTTTTTAATGACCGGCATCTTGACAACTGTTTCTTTACTACTTGTAGCATCTGCTTTGCTGGTCTATATGTTACAATGTTGGCAATATGTGAAAAATATTAGCTTGATAATTCTGTAATATTTCAGGGTTTGGAGTCTAGCTTGGGAATTGGGAATAACTGCTGTTGCATGGTAGTTTTCCACTATGGGTCTGTTGTCTTATTTAATGTTAATGATCATGAAGTTGATGGGTATCTGAAGATTGTGTTAAAACATGCTTCTGGATTGCTTTCAGAAATGAGAAAGGATGGTGAGTTTATTTCTAGACTGATCTACTTACCTATGCTTTTGCTTACTCTGGAAATTAATATTTCTTTCAATTTGGTGTTTCATGATTTCATAAAGGCAGCTGCAATTCTTTCATCAGTTTTATGATCATGATATAGATTTGATAGAGGTAAAGGTCATTGGATAATCCTTTGAAAAAGGACATTTGAAATCTTTGTAGATTTTTTTTAGTAAATTCATAAAAATGTAAGTTTTGAAATATACCAATAAGGGAAAAATGTTTTGGAGGTTCTCTGCATTGAATACTTTTTGCCACCATCTGCTCCTCAGTGTCACAGGAACTTCATGATTTTGTTGTAAATTCAGAGCATCAAGTTCTAATTTGGATTCGCCAATAAAATGAGTAATTTTTTAGTTGATTTTTTTAATCACAGTAAATGGAAGGATCATGTTAAATAACATATTATTGAAACTTAGCTATAGGAGATTGATGGTAATGGCTGGGTGTGACTACTGTTGTGAATTTCAGCTATGTTGTAAATTGTTGAGAACAACACCTGAAATTCTAAACATGTATGCCCTGAAAAGCCAATTTCGTGGATTTGTTTTGGGATTGTAAAAACTCCTTCATGAATTCTCTTGTATATAAAAAAAATTGTGGTGCATGATTCTTATGCATGGAAGAAAGGATTGGTGGAAGTTACTCATGTGTTTAAATGTGATTAACCCAGTAGACCTTAATTGTTGAGTGAACCTTTGGCCGGTAATACCCATTGTGTTCCTGTTTACATGACAAATTTACTTGATGATTATTAATGCTGCTTATTTATTTATTCATGTAGTTTATCCTCTGTCCTCTTTTAAGTGCATTCTTTACTTACCATTTAGTTAATAATTTAAATTAGGGCGGATTGTTGAATCGTTCTACTTCTCTTAATTATGATTTCTAATTGCTGCGAACATGATGCTTCTATTTGAGGCATCTATTCAGTCAGCATTTCATTTTTTCTTTTTCTTCTTTTTTTTTCTCTTTTTCCTTGACCTACTTGCACAGCATTACTTATCTGAAGACCTAATAATTGGATTTTTTGAATGTTAGATTATGCTGTAGTGGAGAAGCCAACTCTAGAGACATGGATGCAAGGTGGATTAGACTATATTATGCTAAAGAATTTGAATATAGATGGGATTCGTACAATTGGAAGTGTTCTTGGTCAAAGTATTGCACTTGATTACTATATTCGTCAGGTAGATTTTGATCTTTTTTAAAATATGGAAGTTATTCTATATTCTTTAGCATTAATGGCATGCCATTTAATTTTTTCTCTAGGTTGATGGAATGGTTGCAGAGTTTACCGACATAAATCGTGGTATGGAGGAAAACGGTAATTTTACCATGAAGAGGAAAAAACTTTTTCAACTAGTAGGAAAGGCGAATTCAAATCTAGCTGACGTTATTCTAAAGCTTGGATTTTTTGATAGGTAATTGCTTTCCTGTTACTGAGGAGCATTTCTTGCTTATTTCCATTCTACGAATTATAGTTGGTTTTGTTTTATTCTTATCTCGTATATGAAGATTTTAATTTTACTCAATTGGATTATTTACCACGTATGATTAAAAAAAAAAATTCCTACAATGAATTATAGATTTTCTACCTTGTAGTTTGCTCACAAACATAAATAAGAAGGCTCTTCTCTGTATGAATTGAAGTCTCTTTAGAGTGAAAGCCTCCTAGCCCATAAAACTTCTATATCCGGTTGAAACTCTGCAGAATACTTTCCAGTTTCCAGATGTCCAGAAAAGACATTCCTAATGGCTCACTTTGGAGGTGGTGCATTTTAGTTGCTGGAATCTTTCTATGCTTGATTTTTGTTCTAGAAATGCTCAGTTGTTCACTCACTGTTGGCATTGTGTACACACTCTTAATGGGTATCACTTTGGCCATATATAGAAGTCTATAAAAACATGAGGTTTTGTCATCTAAGGACCATACTAGTGAAACAAGGAACCATAGATGTGACTGATGAATGGAAATGGGAGTGGAGAAGGTTATTGCTTATTTCCTCACCATTTATTTATGTTTATATACGGCACTAGGGTCCTGCTGAGAGTTCTTTTCGTGTAAATTACTACTTTCGGAAGTGAAACATCGCAAATGGATAGTTTGGTATAATGCTTTTACACCACTGTCCAATCTACTGGATTGGATGTGTTGTCTTTTGTAATCTTTATATTTAATATAATCATTTCATTGCCCTGTGGCCAACTCGTAAGTGAAATATTATCAAAATAGAGTTGAAAACAGCCATCATTATCTGGATTTGGATGCAAAAATCCAAGTTGGACATCAGCTGTTTGCACAGTTCTGATGCATCTGGAAAATTTATTGTAAAATACCCCCTCCCTCTTCAAAATAAAAATGTTCCACCCAGACGATAGAATCGAGGCCTCCCTGAAGCACTGCTCTTAGGGGTTGAGGGCCTTCTACCTGCCACAACACAGACCAATGGTCCCAGAAAAATTTACAAGCATGCCAGAGGTGGCTGAAACCTACATCGGCGGTTGAAACCAGTTTTGCACCAGCATTATCTGTCTCACTAGAACTACTTTGATTGGATAAACCTAATCATATGACCTACACTTGGTCAAAACATGCGGTCCATATCAAATTTAAAGGTTCTAATTGATTTGGATTGTCTATATGATATCTTCTCCTTTAATTGCTTATCAAGTGCTTTAAACCAAGTTCCTTCTCTCCCTTTTTTTTTTGTGCAAAAGGACTGAACTCTCACCCATGCACACCACACATCCCTAACCAGCTGCTGAGCAACAGCCAGGACAATGCTTTAAACCAAGTTATCATGTGCATTTCCTTATCTCTGTATTAAGCATGTTATTGTCCACTTTAGTCTTTTTCTATGGAATTGATATTTACTTGCGTTGGAAAACTTAATTGAAACATTATTTTTTAAATATGATGTCAACTACTGTATCAACTCGGCATTTGAAGCTAATATGTACATAATAGCAATAGGAGCCATTTTTTGGAATGACCAGACCATTCCAGGAAGCTCACTTGTAAGCATGTGACAATCGTGGAGGTAGGGTTTGAAAGGTTTCCTTTTGACCTACTTGTGTTTAGAAAATGGGTACCATCCCATCGAAATATTTCAAGGGCTTCAAAGTTGTCCAAATCCTAGCCCTCAATGCAAGTGGGATGTGTGCCAAAATTTGCATGATCAATGGAGGGGCCTACTCAATATTTTGTATGGGCTGAATTTTTTTTAGCAATAGGTCCTACTTAACAATGAAGATAACTTTCTTGCTGTTCCAGGTCAGACATTGCTTGGAAGAATGCCAACTATGCTCAGATATGGGAGTATCTTCGTGATGAATACGAACTGACTCAGAGATTTGCTAGCCTTGATTTCAAATTAAAATTCGTTGAGGTACAGCCAATCATAGCCTCGTGCATTTCTTCTACTAGTTCCTTTACCGTTGATATTTGTTTCTGACATGCATATTCTACTTTCAATTAACTGTTCTTATCTTAATGCTTTTTCCTTTCTGCAGCACAACATTCGCTTTCTGCAGGAAATTCTTCAAAACAGGAAATCAGATTTTTTGGAGTGGCTTATAATTATATTGATAGGCGTTGAGATTCTCATCTCCGTTTATAACATTGTCCGTGAGTCTGCAATAACTTCTCTGTGACACGCAAAGATTGTGGATGCCCCTGCTAAGTCTTTTTTTAAACCAAGGAAGGTTGGCTCTAACCAAACGGACTCTTATGTTCATCGAGTACACAACTTCTTGAGTAGCTTCTGGCTCTTTTTATTTCACTAGAATCAGTTCACAAAATGTATTACAGTTTTTACAACTTTATTCTTAATAAAGAAAAAATTCCTTTTTTTACTGCGAGCGTTGTATCCATTACCTCAATATTCTCATGATCGTTGTTTTGTTCTGAATGCATGCACTGAATAAGCAAGTAATTGTGATTACAGTTTAATGTATATATTTGTACTACTTCGACATATGCATTGCTTCTCAAGAGCCTTCTAAGCAACTCGGAGAGTTGACTTGAAGTCTTTTTTCAGTTTTTATTTAATTTAAAGATTTAGAATTTTACAAAGAGAATCTATATATAGTGAATCAACATTGACATAATTTTAAAAGTTGGATCATCAACATTGGACATTATTCTCAAGTTTGTTAGTTTCATACATAATAGAGATAATGATTTCGAAGATTCGTGTGACAAGTTCCTTTTTTTCGAAAAGTTTATTTTCTTCCCAAAAGCGTGTGATGAGAACTTTTTGATAAATGGTTGTTCAATAGGCTCTACAGTCGAATCGATTCTCTTATCAGCAAAGTCCTCTTTTTTTTTTCAAGACATGAGACATGAACAATAGAACGGCATTTGGTATCAACTTTGTACAGCAACAGCCGTGTTGCTACAGGGGGAGTTTGTTACATATTTTATGCAGTACTTACTGAGTATATACCCAGCCAAAAATCATCTGACTCGGACTTAGTTTCCATTCTAACAAGTTCTCGATTCTAACAAGGTTAAAATAACGAGCATCTTTCACGGTGTCACGCTCATGAACTGTATTTGTTGATTTTGACTGAAAATTCTGAAGATAAACCACTTCCAAAACAGAATGGCATCGGAAAATCATCACAAATTGTTACATCTTTTATTTCTTATTTTTCCCTGCTATGCTGAGGACTGGAACTGCAGATTTGGTGGTCCCTAAACAGCTGAGTGCATGAGTTGCTATTAACTAATGAGCCCTGTATAATTACCTGCTTAATAATCCTAAAAAAAAAATTTTGATCCTTCCAGGGCAAAACTAAACTTTTGTGAAGATCTACACATCATAGAAGAATATTCTGGCATCTCTTGTAAGTCAATTATGAAACAAGAATATTCTCATTCTCATTCTCAAAAACAGTTGCAATACCTTATCCTTGCATCCCTGTTGGACGCGCACATCTCAACACAACATACCTAGGAAGAAACGGGAAAAAATTGGCATAGCCAACCATTTGGGTCAAATCTTATACTTGGCATTATTTTTTATCTTCCTTGTCTTCATCATCTGACAAAGTCTTGTCCCAATCAATTAATGTTGGGCAGCTACATCAGTGTTTAGCTTAGCTACCCTGATAATATGATGAAGCTCAGTTATTTACCAATTGGATACCCCAAATGGGCCCCACCATATACTTGAATTTACCTTTTCCTTTAGGAGACCTTGCTAATAAACATGTACTCATTACAGCTTATAGAAATCACAATTTGTCTCAAGTCTCAACCTCATCAATTCTTCCAAGGAAGCTAGAGATGGCCGGCCTAAAAGGTCATCCACAAATGTCGTCCAGGACACGGCCTCCCAAAATATCCAGGGTCCTTCAAAGATGAGGAGTTATCTTTTACTTTGTTTGGTGCATATCTTTCATGGATCTAGATCCCCCTCTTTGGACCACTCAGGGGGTACCACATGGAAGTCGAAAATTTTTAAAGAGGTTTTTTTTTCTGTTTTGTTTTTGTAAGAGATGAGGTATGACATCTCAACCCCATGTGCATACTAGGTAGTCTACATTCTCTCTCTGACACGTCATATATCACTAGATTTTATGGGGGGCTCAAAGTTGGATTGGGGCATTGGGCAATGGTGGAAAACAAAAGACAACTCATTCATTAGGCATGAGCTATTATAATGAAATGATTCTTCAGATAAAAGAGGGGAATAACAGACCCAAAATATGAGTATAAAATCATCCATCTCTCCTGCACACTCGGGAGGCTCTGCTGGCCATGGCAATCGAGAAGGAATCACATATGTGAGACAACTATGATCTACCAAAAGATCTCACATTAATCAATCATTAAAGCGCTAAAGCACAGTAGACATTGCCACCACAAAATGAGCAGCAATAGGTTGGAAGCAAAGGCATTGTCTCCTTTTTGAGTACCAGGAGGATGTTGTCTTGTTCAGTCGCATAGAGAACGATAATGAAACAGCCACCATAAATCATACAAACATGGAACTAATGCATATCTGCTACTGTTCATTTATATATGAAATGCCCAAAAATGGCCAGTCAACAACTTTCATTCAATCAAAACGATCACAAATGCTACTCTTTATTGTAAGATGTAAGACACTACCATGACATTCTTTTGACCAACTTAAACTACCCACCCCATTTCATCACCCCGCCCAAGGACTCAAAACACCCACACAAAATACCTTGCTACCACATTTAGGCATCAGCAAACCTGAAATTTCAAAGTAAAAACCATGTCAGCCCAAGACAAAAGATAACAGGCTTAACATAAACATTTGCGCGCAGGGAGGGAGAGAGAGAGAGAGAGAGAGTCACCCCAGCTCAGAAAGTTTCAAGTGAGCCTCACAGTAGTCAGCAAAGAAGGCATCCTCGTCCTAAACACCACCACATTGCAAGAAAACACTAGAAATCACCCTCTGAAGATGTATTGCAACAACAAATGAGCAAAAAATAAACAATAGATCAGCAAAACAAACCGCTGCATATTTGTCCACAAGTGGGCGGAAAACAGGATCAGTAAGGAGAGTCTTGTCTGAAGGAAGTTGGAGTAGGCCTTCTTTCTCTCCAGTCAGAAGTTCCCTGTTAAAATCACTATGTCAGATCCACCCTTGAGATAAAGGAAAACGCATTTGCATTTAGTAAAATAGAAAAACGTAAAATAATAAAATGAACTTTTATTTATATGCCACAAGAACTGAATTATAACAAAATGCTAATAATGAACCAATTAAAAGGAAAAAAACAATAATACTGATAGGTAAGTCTTACGTAAAGTAGGAATTATCAAAGATGAGAGGATTGGCAGTCCAGGCACCCTCAAATCCAGAGCGTTCCTTATGGCACCTTCCCTGTAGAATCACCCAACCAAAGATCAGATTAACTGAGGCAAGGAACATTGGGGAGGAATGAATCAATAAAGGAAGTTTTGACAAAGAAAAGAAACTACAAAATGCAACTAACCAAGGTATGTCCACCAGAAAGAGCAACAATGTCCAGGTCGCTGAGACCCATGTGGTGGCCAAACACATCCCTCAAATGGTCAGAACCTGAACAAGAGGTATAAGTATTATCGAAATTTGAAAAAAAAAAAAAAGATTCTGGATTTCATTTGAATTTTCTGCGGGGTCAGCAGAATGAAATATCAGCTTAATATCAGCTTGGCACAGGCAGCACAGCAAAAATGTAAAATTCAGGAGGACAGACTACAATGTCCATATCAATAATTGGTTGAGCATAGGATGGCATCTTTACATGGTCTATTTTTATAGTTCCTGATAATTGCAAGGGAAGAAATGGATTGTCAAACCCATTCTATGAGTGCCTCACCACTTTTAAAACAAGGGCTACTCAAATGTTCTTATTTTCCCTTTAATCAAATGAAACTTTTCTGATCAATGACGAGGCAACTGAATTGCTGTAAGTTACTCAATTTTGCTTCAAGTCGGGACCAAAATTTGAGTTCCATGACAACTATAAGCAAATCTGAGGAAATTTTTTTTAGAAAACTTCGGGATTATATCAATAAATTTACCCTTGGTGGCATCAGGCAGGCGGCCTTCCGGAGGTGGTTCAGTCTTGTCCTGAAGGAAAACACATGATAAATGAATAATTGTGGCACTAATAGAATATATATTCCTCATGTGAGAATGGAAAAAAAAAGGACAACAAAATCACAAATACATTGTGCCTAGTGGATTGACCATTATAGTGTCAGAGAATACATGCACAAGCAATTGCACATCACTAATTCAGGGATAAATACTGATAAACATCACTCCACATGCAGTTATGCACCATTTCGACTTAGAACTTATGCCTGGGACTCTATTGATCACCATTTCGAATTAGAACAATGGGTCAATTGGATTTCAGTAACAGGTTATTTATCACCAATTTCTTAACTGAATCGGTTTTTTTGGCAATATTTAAGAGATCATTCCTTGAATCAATTGCATTAGAAACAAATAAATAAATATCAGTCCGGGGCTCAAAATGGGTACCATCAGTTGGTCTAAAAACAAAAGACGAGGTGCAATCTTATGTTAAATGATTACATTACATAATCATACAATCACAACTCTTGCTCATATGTAAGTAAGTATTCATAGGATAGGATAGAATCATAGAAGCAATTCAAGTTACATGAAGCACAAATAACTACTACTAAGAATATAGAAAAAGCCTTTTATTATTACAAATAAATGGAACTCTTCAGCAGAAGGAAGAGCAGCCCTTCTTATATAGATTATAAACACTCAAATCAGTATCATTTTCATAACAATAGACACGATCTGAAATCACCAATCCAACTTGTCTCTCTATGGTTGCATGATTGGAAGCACATAAAAGAGGTCAAGGGTTCAAGAATTGGTACACCCTCTTCTTCATTTAAAAAATAAATAAAAATATGATCTTAAATCAAATGCAAATGAAAAAAAAATTATAATGATTATAGAATCAATCTTCTACATAAAAAAATGATCTAAAATCAAATGAAAATGAAAAGAAATTTATAATGATTATAGACTATAGACACTCCAAATCAGCATCATTTTCATAACAAGAAACACGATCGTAAATAAAAAGGTATAATAGTCATGACTAATAGGTAATAAAGAACAACTAGATGGATAATATCACAAGCTAAAAAGAAACATTTGTATTACCGGCCTCCCAGGATGAAAAGGAATTTCAGGCCCCCCTGTGACTTCAACCGCAACGACTCCAGCCAACTGCAATAGAAACACAACAGAAATCATTTCATCAGAAGATTAAATTGCTTCCCTAAAACCAACTTTACTTGTAATCTGCTTGCTTTCCATACCTGGTAGAAATCAGCATAAGACAAGATGGGGAATTGCTCCTTAATGGGCTCCAACAGCCTGACAGCAATCTCAAGACCTCTGTTGGCTCCATGAGCGAGCTCAGCAGGACACTTCATCGTCCCAAACGGACCGCCAGTCCTCGTCTTAACATCAAAAGTACCAGCCGAATGCCATCTGCAACATAAATCCCCATTTCATGTCCGATATACAGAAATCCAAACTAGAAGATCTATTTTCCTAGTAGATTTTTATTTTCTTCCTTTCAAAATCCACTTGAATCTCATCTTTCCAGGTAAAACTAAATTCCTAGAAAGATGAACTCTCAGTAAATCAGCACATACATGTGAGGAAAACCAAGTTGCAAGGTTTCCCCTTCACGAACCCATCACATAGACTACTTTCCAAGAAACTGTTCCCAAACAGTGAAAACATCTTTCAGAGGAAGTCTTTTCCCAAAACAATCCATGCTTCCTTCAAAGGCAATTTCTCTCGAAAGCGATTACAGATCAGAACAAATGAACAAAGAGAAATCGTCTAAGATCGATGAAACTTACGCCAATCGGAGCATCAAAGGAGCGCAGTTCTTCTCAGCGATGAATCCTCTAAGCTTCTTCTTGCACTTTTCAACTGCCTTCTTGTATTCCTCGCTCACGGTCGGGTACGACTTTCCCATGCTGAAATCAGAACGAAAAAAGAAAGACGTGAGAAATCTAACGACGGAAGAACAATCTACCTACGAGTTCAGCATCGCGTCGCGTTTGGATGATCCAAATCCCAATCGCTTCTCAATCCGACCAAAATCGGAGCAGATCGGACACTGTTTCCATACTCATCCGTGCCAAAACAGTATCGGAAATGAAACAGATCTAAAGCTAAAAAAAAAAAGAAGCCGCAGAAAACAGCATCGGATCCGATACGGTTTCCGAATTTCTGAATGCGATCTAAAATCGAAAGCGATTCAGTTACAATACCTTGCGATTTCGAGACGAGAATCAGATGTGGCGGAAGATGGAGCGGGCACGAGCAGAACACACTCTCTGGTAGCTGACGAAGGAAAAAATATAGGGGTTTGCGAGGTGGAGAAGTTTCTAGTAATTCTTTATCAGCCGTCCGATCTAGGGAGTTGAACGGACTGGATTTCTCGATACATTCAATGGACCTAGATGGAAGAATAGATGGTAGGTAAGTAATTATAAAGTGGGAAAATGTATAAGCATGGAAAGTAGAAAAGATTGCGCGAGGAGAACGCGCTTTGAAATTCGAAAGTCCATGGGCATTTTTTCACTGACGAAAATGCCCTTTTCACTGACGAAAATGCCCCCCTCTACTCCTACTTTCGGCCTTATATATATATACGACTTTTCTTCGTTTGAATAAGCATATTCTCTTTTGTTTTTTTTAATGGTAATTAGCATACTCTCCATTTGACATAACCTAATTATCTTGAATTTAAACTTTTTTGAAAATCTAGGCTTAGAGGGTATAACTCACACCCTAAAATCAAGGATTATGATTATTTTATTGGAATAATTTAAGTGCACTTTTCCTTATAATTTATTTTCTCTGAAATGATTTATGATTGTCAAGCATCTAATTGGGCCTCATATGCAGTCTGAATTGTTAGCTTCATTGCGAATGAAGTATTGGAGCCAAGGTTGAAAAACTCGTGACTCGAGCTCGGCTAATCCAATGGGCTATTGATTTTCATCATACCAATCGTTTTAACATGAGAAAGTGGAAGACGGCCATATGATGGAAAAGATGGAAAGTGAACTGGAAGCATCATGCTACATTTTTTTTCCACCAATGTGTCTTCAGATGACCTTCAAAGTCAATGAAAGAGAACATATGGCCACAACTAAGACGGCAGATAAAGCACATCTATCATGTTAACAGTGTCCCATTTTGAATGGTATTATGAATTGGTGTGAAATCGAGTCAATTGATGGTTCTAGCCACTTAATTAATGGAATTAGAGGATTGATGGGATAGAAGTCAAACTCCAATTTTATCACCTGTGGCATCCACCTTAGAGTGATCAAGACCGTTCATATTATACAAAAAAAAAAAACCGATATAAAAGTAATTAACAGTTTTGTGAAGTGATATGAATCATTGAATTGATCGACAGGATAAATAATTGTAGTTGTCGTTTTGCCTCACAATTTGTAATCCTGGCCGTCCATCTATAAAAGTCTCTGATAACCAAGTCAGCAAGAATGCATGGGCATTTCTGACTTTTCACCAGGAGGATTGGGTGATTTCCTGTATTTTGTTGTCATTAAAAAGGACCCGACGGGAACCCACAAGGGCAGTGTGAACACGGGACAGTGTCAGAAGATTCCATGGCAGACAAGACAGGGGAGACGATTTTTAAATGCCACGTGGCAGCAATCGGCCGGCTGAGTGGAATTGATTTGACTCGTTGGTGGATTGGTGCACGTCGCACGTTGGAGAGAGGCCTCGCTCGGCTGCTCCATGAGAACTAGCGGCATGGATTTAATCTTTGTTTATTCATATTTTATTAAGTTATGACGTGGACTGCTCTTGCTTTTATAAATGTTATGTTTGATAATTTGATTGGAGAAAAGGACGGCTGCATTGCCGCATAGTTTATGAGAATTACAACAATAATAATGGGAGGATTGCAATAAAAAAAAAAAACATTTGATGTCTCATGAATAAAAAGGATTGCAATAAATTTGTATTATCCCTAGTGGTCCCTTTAACCCATTTGCATTTTTTTGACCTTTATCGTTGATTGTTGTTCTTTTTTTCTTTTCCTTCTTTACTATCCTTTTGTTCATCAAAAATTTAATCAAAAAGTATGGATCTTTAAGGTTAGATGTAATCTATAAAGTGTAATAAAGCATCAAATCAAGAGAGAGTAAAATATAATAGTATTAAGATGGTATTTTATTTTTAATTATTCATTATAAAACATTTTTTACTTTTAGTGATTTTTTTTTTTTACCATTTAGTGGAGAAAGAATATTGTCTTTTCACTTTTTTTTTAAAGATGGAGAATATTTTTAATTAAAGTGCTATTCACGTGACCCATTGGCTGAAAAAATGGAGCGTTTACTTGATTTAGTACATTGCCAAATGGGCCCTTAGTGTCATACAGTTGTTTATTTTTTCTTTCTAAAAAAATAACCTCTCCTTTCGCTCTCGATTATAATATATTTCCCTCCCTCCCGCATAGCAAAACCAAAATAAAAATTATACTCCTATGTAGTCATCCACAACTCCTTGGATTCCAGTGTTGTAAATCTCTCTTGTCATAGAGATTTGCTAGTTTAGATCATAGAAAGAGAGATCTAATCTTATATCTAAAGAGGGCTTCGGTCAATTGTCTGTTGGGGGTTCTACGATCAAAGAAAAGAAAAGGAAAAAAAAGAGGGTTTAGGCTCTTTGATTTCCAAATCAGGAGAGAGGATTTGGGATCTCGTGTTTGATGGATCCTCGATTGCATCATAAAGAAGAAAATGAGTGGCATATCCCGCTGAAAAAACCAAGGAAAAAAAAAAGGACCCAAGGGATCACTCGTAGAGAACTATTAGGCCCTCTTTCGTTCATGAGACATCTAAATAGGTTTTTCCCCGTAAAATCCTCTAATAATTGATATAATAAATAAACAAACTGACATAAATGAAATTGAACATTGGCATGAGATAGCAACAAAAGAGAAATGATTCACGATTTTCTTTGCTTTCCTTGGCCTTAATGGATGATATGATTTTAATTTGTAGAGCTAATAGCTTCAAACAAACGAAGGGTTTTACGTTGCACTTTGTAGTAGTTTATCTTATATTTATATTAATTCTAGCTTAAATCATTTATATCATACCAATGAATAGTTTTAAGTTAGCATCTATCACACTTTCCTCGTGTGTGGGCTATCATTTCCATAGCGTGTGCTTCCTCTTCCCACTTGTGTGGGCTCACTTTAATGGGGTACGAAAAAAAAAAACAACCCAAAGGCTCTAAAACTTGCACCAATTAAATTTATTTACTACATTGAATTGATGAATATATGACTAGTAGATAATTTTCTAGTTTTTGCTTGTGGGGCTGAAATGAGACTCCTTTGGAGTTCACAAGACAATTGGATTTAATGAGGTTTTTAGTTGAATATAGTTTTTTCCTAATAATGTTTTATTTTTTAAAGAGGTTTTTACCGCAAAAAACACTTTATGTGGTCAGTACACCGAACAGGGAATATCAGGCAAACATGCACACACCAGGAAATCCGTATAGAAGAAGTAACTTTTTTTTCACTATTTTTTTTGTGGTCGCATTCGACCTTCATTTTCTATGTTGTGAGTTGCCGCTATAACAAGTGAAGGTCGCATTCGACCTGAGCAGGCATAACCTATTCATCTTCTTCCTTCTTCCTCAAGTGTTCACAGGGTAACCAAATTCCAATGATCCAAACTTTGGAACTTCATTTTTAGCCAGAGTGAAACCCATTACACTGACCACTTTCTATGTTGTCAGTTTATCCACCTTTGATCGCCTCCACTGAACCGTTTGGGGCTCGAACCTCTGTCATGCCCATGCCCATGCCCATACCAGTCTCATTTTCTTCTAACATGCACGTCACAGTAAAATTTGGGCGCCTAAAAGTAATTGCATTTGACCAATTTGTGGAAAAGTGAGCGTAACTCTAATGCCATTCTGTTTTTGAAGCACCCCAGATGGTTTCTTGTACCAGTTTGAGTAGCTAACTGGACTCTAGAGTGTATCTAAATACATTATTACATATTTGTATAGCAATGAGAAGATGTGCAAGTGCCATAAATGTTAGATAAATGAATGCCTTTTCTTGCCTGCAAGACTTGCAGATTCATGACAAGGTTTTCCTCCACAAAAACACACAACCAAAATCTTCATGCTGATGTGAGATTATAATAAATGCAATGACAACAGTGGGATTGTGCAGCCAAAAATCCTTGAAATTCCATTCTTAACTGAAAATGTAAAGTGGTGTGAAATCTATATTTTCCGGTCACCTCTTCCTTTAATTGAAAACTTGAACATTCAAGGAAGAAGGAAGAAGATGAAGAGGTTATGCCTGCTCAGGGACAAATGCGACCATCAACACAGAAAATGAAGGTCAAATGCGACAACAACAAAAAAATAGTGAAAAAAGTTAATTTTTTCTGTACGGATTCCTTGTTAAGTGCGTATTTACCTAATGTTCCATGTTCGGTGTACAGACCACATAAAGTGTTTTTTCGGATAAAAATCTCTTTTTTAAATTATTCATGCATATCAATTCCGATGAGTAGGGTGGAAAGACTTAACCCAATCTTAATTGGCACAACAGTTTATAATTCAGGTTTATAATTTTTAACCCGCTTGATGAAAGAGATGACTTCTAGTTAATTATCGCATGCAACTAAACACACCAACTTAACCCAATCTAGAAACTCTACTTTGAGCAAGGCTTGAAATTCTAGCTGGCGCCGCTCAAATTTGTTTCAAACCAATATACCTGAGGTCGAGTCTCTTGGGTGGTGAAGAGAAGTGCTTTTCCTTCAGAGTTTTATACAAATAGGTACCTATTTTCATATAACCTTACACCGCCACCTTCTTAATGCTAAAAAACACTAAACACCACTATATTTAATATGGAAAAGTTTCAAGTGCATCTATCCCTCACCATAGGGTGAGAGACATTTTCCATTTTTGCACATGAAGACAAGGATGTGTACCTCACCCTATGTACTTGAAAAGTAACTTTTGTACTTGAAAATGCCCAATTATGGAAGTGTCCCTCACCCTATGGTGAGGGATGGATGCACTTGAAACCTCCCCATTTAATATATAATATGACTTGAGTAGCTTAACTTTAACATTCTTACTAGTTTCCTAGTATTTTCTAATTTTCTTAATAAAAATTTAGAAAAATTGATAGTTTTTAAGACCGGTTGTCTTTATTCCAGAAAGCACAAGAACAGACATCGAAATTTAAAACAATTAGTTCAATCCATAAATTCAATCTCATGAATGAAAATTTATATTGACATGATTGATTAACAATTGGGTTGGTTTGTTACTCGTAGCCCTAGGGCACCAACAAACCAAGGCAATGTGTTTTGACATTGGTATGATAGTTTATATGTATCATGTGAATGTCTCCCTCGTGCTTCTTCTGGGTGCAAGGAATGAAACTTCTTTATGAGGCCCATCAATTGAAATCTGAGCTACTCAAAATGAATATCCCCCTTTTATGTCATATATATATATAAATAAATAAATATATATATATCCTTAGATCTTATTAAAATAAGAGTTGTCCCCATCCTAAGATTTACTATATAGTTAAGAATTAATGCACATGAGTAAATTGCTAGAATTCTCATCTTTCCTCCCTAGATTTTTCTCCATTATCAAGTTTTTATGTCTTCATCTCTACTTTTAACAATGGACAAAAATATAGGGTCATACCTTTTACGTAGCAATATCAGCCCGAACTATACCGATAAATTGAAGGGAATCGATAACGATCTCAGCCAATAAAAAAATTCTCAATTTATCGGTCTATCTTGGATGATAATTTTAAATTATTAGTCCAACAAATATATTGGTTGATAATTTAAAATAATCAACTGATAATTATAAAACACATTTTTTATCATTTCTTCTCACTTCCACTCTCTTCTTCTTCCTTCCAAACACACCTAAGCATTCTTTTCTTCTTTCTGAACCCTCCTTTTCACCTCCAATAAAAAAAGACACTTATTATGGACAGATCTCATCCCACAAAAGTTAAAGAACTCAACCAAAGTTAGCATTTTGAGGGTTTTTTTTTCCAATTCTTTCTAAGATTTGTTTACAAATAGATTAGAAATGATGTGTGCATACTCTTCCTTTTTTTACTACTTTCATTCACTTAGATCCAATGATTTGGAAGCTAGATCCGCTATTTTGGTTTTTGAGAATTTGGGGCTTTTGTTGGAATGTTGTAATTTTTTTTATGGTTGTATTTTGAGGATTTTACGGGAAAATTTATGGTAGGTGGACATTGCCCGAAAAAGTCCCTCCTACCTCGGTCAGCACAAACAAGGTTTGTCAAGCCAGATTTTTTTTTTAATGTGAGAAGCGCGAAACTAGCGTCACTCGTATCCGATAGTGTCGCTCCTTTACCCCCTTCTCTGCATCTACATCTGCTTTAGATAGAAATCTCGCTTCAATCTCATGCCTGTCTATTCTCAGATCAATAGATCTTTCTCAAATAGCTTCTTTTCTTGTATAGGGTTTTGCGATGAAATGATCAAGCTCGATCTTAATTTATAGGGTTTCAGGCATGATGTCAGGGCATGAACTCGTCGAGTCCTTCTACAACACCTTCAGAGACTTGATCTTGTCACTCGAGTCTGGAATCTAAACAGCCACGAAGGATCTGGAAAACGCAGTGGAGAATCTCAAATTCCTCGATCATTTGAATGTTTTCGGTGCAGATGGAAGGAATCGGGTTCGAATGAGGAAGAAGCAATGTTGGGATGTGGTTTCGTTGGATGAGAAGAAGATCAAGTGTTCTAGTGTGAAGGTTCCGTTCAAAAATGTATTCTTGATGTTTCAGTGCTTTGGAGGAAATGCTCGAGAGGTAGAGAAATCAAAGGAACGGCCGAGAGAGATGGATTCGGATGTGTCGTGCGCCAAGGGCTTGCAGTTTGTGGTGACGTGGTCTTTGCTGCTCAATAGCTTCATTCAATCATTTTCTAGTCCGATCAAGACCGTGAGGAAGTGTTTCTAGACGTAGAAGCAATGCGGGGAAAAGAAGACCCTTCCTTATATATATATATAAATTTATGTAATTGTAAACAAAATTTCATAGTTTTAAATAAAACAGCGATGCAAAATGTTATGACTCAAGGGACTGATATTTTGACTGATAAATATTACTAATGAAAAAAATATCACTTTTATAATATTTGACAATATTCTGATTTTTAAATATATTTTTATAATTTTAGGGAAATAGAATTTATATCACGACGTCCAAGACTAGCCGCAAAGTGCAACCAATATAGCGACTGAATTGGCTTTTGGGGTGGCTGCAATTGGGATCCATTGGGTGATTTTTATTCTTTTAGGTTATTATTTCTCTCTCCTCCCTTGTCTTCCCCATAAAAATTATCTTTTTGGTGCTTACCATAGTAAGAGCAAAGGATGCTATCCTTTTTGCATCTTGCATATTAAAAGTTATAATTTCCCTTCTTACAGCTGAGATGACGATATGATAAAGAAGTCCTACTAATGAACATTTTATAAAGAAGTCCTACTAATGAACATTTTAGTTATTGCTGGATAGAAATTGGCTCTGCTTTGTGTTCTCCCATTCCTACGATGTGTCACATCAAGAAAGAGGAGAAAGCTTTCTAGTCCACAAGATTGGCCATGTAGCAAAGGTCTTTGCTACCCACTGGACATGTCACCCTAGCTTAGTCACTGGACTTGTTTAATCCTTCGGCTCAACCTAGCCTTATATTTATGCATCAACGGAACGACTCCATTGAACATTTTTCATCTAATTATTGTATGATCGAGTGACATTACCTTTAATCTTATTTTGATTTTTACATCCCAAGATCTTACTGGGTTCACCTCTCTTCTCATGCGTAGCTCTCTTGGGTCCGAACCCCCTTACCTAGAATGAAAAAAAAAAAAAAACAAATGATCATTTAGGATATTCCACCTGGCATGCATTTCCACATATTTACTACCAAGCAAGCTATTAGAAGTTTAGAAGTGAGGAAAGCTTTTGCACAAATACTGCGACGGGAATGTCTTGATATTTGAAGCTTGGGGCTTTTTCTTGAGTGATTATGCGGCAAATGTTGTATAAAATATTTTTTATAATTAATAAATGAAAAAAATAGTTAAAATTCATTTTACATACTTTTGCGGTTTTTTCTCAATAATCATCATATTAATATTGCAAATCTCCCACAATATTTTCATCTTTGCTAATATTGTTTGTAGTACATTAATTTCATAGTAACATTGCAATATTCTCAAAATACCACCGATCTTTGTGACATTACACTGGACTCGGTTTGCCTTGAACAGTGCTCGTCTGTATGTTTATGTTCACGTTTTTGAAATGTAAGAGGGATCCCAAGTATTTGTTTTCTAACTTCTTCTTTCAAATCTTGATTTTATTTGATTCTTTATCTTTTTCTTCATGCACTATTCACCCGCAATATGTGCTGAGTCACAGCTAGGAGTCCAAATCATGGGCTGGTTCTTCATGGATTCACAACAATAAAGAACGTATTTGATTTCAGTTTAAGACTAAACCTGTCAGAGGTTAGAATCTTGACCGCTTGGAAAGTGACTTGAAATTTCATAATCCAAGGCTCGGACTGCAAACAATTGGTATTGGAACATGGGTTCATTCTATCAAAAGTTTGAAATCTAGATTGAAAGTCTAGGGGTAGCTTAGTTGGCCTAGGACCACGGTTTGCTCCCGGAGGTTGTGGGTTCGAAACTCCGCTACCACACTAGGGCTACAGGGAATTTACCCGGCTTCCCTCTGGGCCCGGAGGGATTAGTCCAGCCCAAAGGGTTGGGAACCCTCCGACAGCAAAAAAAAAAAAAAAAAAAAAAAAAGATTGAAAGTCTAGCTCTACTTGTAAATTATATAAAGAGTTTGTTATAGCTGCACGAGAGATCTAAAGATAAAAAAATAAATAAAAATTCATCTTCTCTTATCTGTAGTGAAGATCACTGACATGAGGTGCACCATGGCATACGAACCAGGAACAGTAAATTGGGATCCAATGATCCAGGTAAGCTCAGCAAAAACAATGGCAATGTTCATGAAATGGAATTTTGATCCATCTTATTATGTAGCATAGACGATGAAGTTGCATTAAAAAAAATCGAGTTGGATGTTTGAGAAGAAACGATAATTGAGAATGCTAATCAGATAACCCCAAGGGCTTGGCCGAGCGGTCAGAATCACGGTTCCTCCCTCTTCTCCCTCTTTCAGAGTTAGAGGTCTTGGTATCGACCTCTGGTTCACCCCTCTTCAGGTACTGAAGGTTAGGAACCCTCCATCAGCAAAAAAAGAAAAGAAAAAAGAATGCTAATAAGATGAAATTGGAAGAGAATTTCTGGTGCTCGGCAATTGTATGAAACGATTATAGCGAATAGAGCTGCACTGCAACCACTGCTGGTTGCTATTTTATTCATAAAAATTGGCCGCCTTGTTTTCATATAAAAACCACAACAGCCACCCATTCAACTTGTGCAAGTGTTTGTTTTTCTAGTACTATTTGCCCATACAGACCTAATTGTTCAAGGCTTCAAGCACATTGATAATGAAAAAATCATTCCTGCCCTGGTTAACCAAAAATTAACAAAGTAAAGGTGATTAGATCTTTTCTGGTAAATGAGTGTGAGGCAATCAAACTAGGATATAAATGAGGGTAAGAAAAGCATTTCCCAAGGCAAATAGTTTTTCCATTCTTAAATTTTCCTATGCATGTGGCTAAGGAGTAAGGACACATTTGTGCAGCAACATTTTTCCACATAAAAGGCAAGTTTTCTAACAATAATTCAAATGCCATGTTTGGTGCAAAATTTTAATGTGGACATTCCATAGAAAGTGTCGGCCACGATTTTAGGGCATGTTCGTAAACGGAGAGGAATCTGCAGGATTTAAGATTTTTCTCGGAGAAGTAAAATTCTTTCCAAAGATTAGAATAGCTAATGATTCGTTGCATTCCACGTTTGGTTGTAAGTGTGGAGACACCGAGGATTTCATCAATTCATGTTTGGTGTTAAACACCAAAATCCGTGGATAATGATAAGTCCTTAAAAATGCATAATTTCATCATTATTTTAGAGGAATTAAGGACTTAATCTTCAAATCATGTACAATTTTAGTAAAATATCATGATTCTATGTTTGTGGGCATCAAAGTTTGAATTCGAGTCAAAATTCATTGAAAATCACATTTTCACATAAAATCATAAATTTCTATATTTATGGGCATTGAAAGTCACAGATTTCTCATAACTTTTGATTCACACATGAAATGATGAATTTTCTTTGCACCATTGATTTAATTGAAGAAAATTTGATAAAATGGTTACATTTTATGCATCTATTTAGTGTAACTTGAACCCGCATCTTGCATCATTCATTCCTTATATGAATAGATTATTTTTGTAGGAAAATCAATTTCTTGGGACCCGTGAAAGAGATAAATCAATTAAAGAGTTATAGAAGAAAGGGAAGGAAATGAAGAATAAGAAAAAATGCCAAGGGGGGAGATGTACATCCAAGATCTTCCATGTAAGAATCACACATCCAAGTAGGGCCCACTCTTATGTCATGTGTGCAATGAAATTAATTTCAGATCTGAGATTTTTTTAGAGGGAAAGTGGGCCCATGCAAGGTGATCTCCAAGCCATGAAGAATTCTAAAATTAAGGAACTCTTACTAGTAAGCAAATCTAGCAAGAAGGAAAATCATCAAAGCATCCCAAGATTTTCTCAAATCTGAATTTGAATGCAAGAAGTTGTTGCACGTTGAAAACCCCCACTCCAGGCATCACACGGCCATGGTGGGCCCATACATGTTACAAGATTGCAACACTTTCAAAAATCAGTTGGGCAATTTTCTTTTTTCTTCAAAGTGGGCCCAAGTAAAGGAGTTTGCAAGGGATAATGAGAGTGCTAGAATTTGTGCACTAATGAATTCAGATCTGAAATTCCCACAAAAGTCTCCTAAATCTACCAAAAAATCCTATCCTAATTTGGAGATTAAGATAAAAACCCTTCCAAACCAAAAGGGAGAACCCAAGCCATACCAAAAAAAATTTTAAAAATCCACCAAAAGTGTTGGACGTCCAACACTAGCCACTTACAGCACCCACACATGGGCCCATCTCCATTGCAAGTTTGAAACTTGAGTCAAGAAAGAAGGGAAAGAATAGTAGGAAGGAGATAAGAAGGGAAAAAAAAAAAGAAGAAAAAAAAAATCAAGAAAAGAGATCTATCAAAAACAGGCACGTCCATTGCTTGGTTTTATCCAACTCATTCATTATTCAAATCATGACAATAATCCCACATGGACCACGAGCCATCAAAGAATTATAAAAAGAGCACAAAGGGCTGGACGCGAGGGCGATCACCACATTACCTTGGACGACCATCAAGTAGCCCATACTCTATTAATTTTTCTCCATCTCCCTTCTTCCATTACTACTTTGGATTACACCACTACTTTGGATTTTTTTTACGCCGCCATGTAGCCGTCGCTCCATCATCAACCAGGGATTATGCGCAAGTCCAATTTTCTTTATGTGTTTGATCTAGGTTAAGGAAAGATTTTTTTTTAAAGTTTTGATTAATGTTGGGGAATTACTAGTTTATTTGGTTCATTTTAATCTAAAAGACGTGATTAGTGAGGTCAAGGTGTCCCGCATTGGATCGGCATCGCGTGTTTGTGGGTAGTGACAATACGCACTTGGTGCGGTGTTTTTGCAGTCTTTTATTAAATTTTACCAATATAATGTTGTGATTTCTCATAATAAGAATATTTAGAATTCTTTTTATCCTTATTTCTTAATAATATTATTAATGGATTTTTATTTTAATGCATGATTTATTTGTTTTTATGCAATTGGTGGTTTGATGTCTTTTATGTTTTTGCAGTCTTTAGATTATGATTTTTATTTGGGATTGTAATTTTTAATTTGGATATGAAATAAAATTTCAATTTCAGTTTTGTAGATATTTATTTATATAGACTTTATTAGGTTAGTACTAGTTTTCCAATAGGACATGTTTTATGCAATTAATTACTCCCTGTGGATCGACCTTAGACTTCACAAGTTATTACTACATCGAAGCCTTGCACTTGGGGTTGACGATCAGATAATAAGCAACCCACCTATTCATTTTGACCTTATAGTCAATCTTTTCTAAAGTTATTTTAATGGTAATGGCATTATGTCTTTTTTCAAGGTGTCTATACTCATAGGTCTTATTCCTTTTGAATTTTTTTAAACTTGTGAATTTTTAAGTGGTATAAAATATGTTGTTTATCACTTACGTAGCTTAAAACCATTTCAATTTGGAATCTTGATATCAAATTTTAATAAATCTTGAGAATTTTTATCTTATCTTTTCATTTTTACTTTGATTCCTTAATCTATCTAAACATCCAATCTACCATAGCAATATGTGAGTTTGCAGAAGAGGTCGAGACGGTAAGAAGTGCGGGTGAGATTTAGGCTTTTATACTCACCCCTTTTGCACGCAGGATTTACATATCTGATGGGGGGAGATCGAATCCCAAAATCATAGCAATCGCAGATTTTATGCGCAAAAAATCAGCGATGATTTGTGACTGCCAAACTTGGATATAGCATATAATAGTGAAAAGAGAAAATCTTTTCACCGCAAATTGTTACCAAACGTGCCCTAAGGGAGAGGAATCCAACTTGTGGTTGTATCCATGAATTTGTGTGCTCTCTCCCTAGTCTCTCTCACCTACACCAAACAACAACAAAAAAACAAAATAAAACAAAATAAAAAAATAGTGGATTTCCCAATTGTAGAATCCGCATCTAAAATATCCGTGGAAAAATAACATTAAAAAACAGTGCACGATTGTTTCTAAACATGCCTTGAGTCATGTTTGTATGAGGAAATAGACAAAGTTTCAAATTGCCCTGAATGATTAAAGTTCGACTCTTTGGTTATCAAATTCTTGAGGGCAGGACCACACCTTTGAATCCAACTGTTTGAAGTCACAGTGCCATCTTGTTTTTACGCGTTGGGCAAGTCTCACTCAAATTGGAATTGGGCAAGGTTTCGCTCAGGGCCATTACTCGACATCACCTGTTATATTTTCATTTCATACGTCACACATATCAACTGACATCGTTCCCCAGCTTCAATTAAAGTGAAATTTGGCCTTAAAAGTCAGGTACTTTCATAAAAGCAGTTTGTCGTAAGCTATTTTTTAAAGCAATTTTTAGAAAAAAATACTTGTTCGGTTGGGTGGAAAATTGATTTCTACCACTTTTAATTTTTTCTTAAATAAAAAAAAAAAAAAGGTTTCCCGTTTCAAAGCTGGATGTACAGTGGCTTAGAAAATTCTGAGTCCTACCCTCAGAGTATTTGAATTTACCTTCGGAAGCAATGTTTGTTCACAAATGGTAAAATTAAAAAATAAGGTAAAAACATGTAGGGTCTGTTTGTACACAGCCCGCGAAAGTTGATTCTGTTTAAGGGTGGTCGTAAAATCTGAAAGATAAAACAGGGCTTCAAAACCGCGGCTGAAAATTTAGGAGTGAATCCTCATTACACTAAACGAGATCGGAAAAGCACCAAAAAAATCCAGCACCTTGTCCCTTTTCTTTTCTATGGAAAGAAGGTCTGCCTGACAGATCCGTAGTTGCCCCGTGAAGTAACTGTATCCCACCTTCATTAGTAACTGTAAATCTTGGCTTTCTGTTTCAGAAAGCATCACTTTTCCACGTAGAAATGTGTTGCACGAAACAATTGAAAATCGAGTTATTTTCAAAATTAAAGCGCTTGTCTTCTTTATTGCGTAATTCTTGCTTCACTGCAAACGCACCCATTTTGACTGAAATACAAAATAAGGTTGCCAACTGGCCAGATTCAACTATGTCTACGCCTAAGTCAATTTACAATTAAAGAGTCTACGTCCAACCAGGATAATCATTCTTGAATTCAAGTCTGTCTGTTTGGAAAGTAAAACTGTTTTAAGCCATTCACTTCATTCGAACCAAGGTTTAGGACCATTCCTTAATTCAAAAATATATCTAGGTCCAGATCATCACCAAGGACCAAGACATCAATGGTGCGCTTGTGTTGAGCCATGGAAGAAAAATAATCTAGCTTCGACACCGAGCTCAGACACTACTACGTAGGATTTTTAGATCTCCTCTTACGTAGAAAATTATGATAAAATCATGTCTTTCAGTTTTAGATTCTTTGCCGGAGAAGGTGACAAAAAATCTTTCACCTTCATGAAAAGGGTGCTAAGGACTTGGAACTCTATACATCTCATAGATCCAAACCATATGCAGGCTCACCTAACCGCCCTGCACCAGGACCAGGTACGTTGACTTGCATAAACCCAAGACCCATAAAAAAAAATGAAAACACAGCCTGGTCCACTTCACACCTAACTACCAGCCACGGCAAGAGCATTCCTATCTTTCCTGAGCACTTTCCATGAAAAATAGAAAAAGAGAAAATTCAAAAGAGTGGACATGGAAAACTCCCAAAACACAGACCCAATTGGAAAAGCAGCCGTGTGACTTCAAGTTTCCCGTCAAACATTTCCACACTCCTCTTGACGCAGGTGGCCTTTGAATATCTCTCTCTCAATCTCCACCCTCCATCACAGGCGGCTGCATGATTTTCAGCCGTCCATCTCTCCCCCGACGCGTTTCTCGAGCGCTCGCGCGTTTTCTCGTCTCCTTCCTCCAACCTCCTTTTAAACTCCAAGACCTCTATAAATACTTCCATTTCCTTCTTTCCTTGTCATATCTCTCTCTCTCTCTCTAGATCTCTCTCGCTCGCTCCAGATCTCTCTTTCTGTCTCTAGATTTCTCTTTCTCTCGATCTAAGAAGAAGAAGAAGGAAAATGGAAGGAGCTGCAACTGATACGGCAATGGCGGAAGCTCATCAGACCGCTCCTTACGCGGAATTCCCCACTGTTACGACACACGGAGGTCGATACGTGCAGTACAACATTTTCGGTAACGTCTTCGAGATCACGTCCAAATACCGGCCTCCGATCTTGCCGATCGGGCGTGGCGCGTACGGCATCGTCTGGTAATTGATTTTGATTTTTTTTTTCTCTCGATCGATCTCTTTGATTGGGCGTTTTGCCTCCGATTTCCGATCGAGTGGTATTAAAAGTGTTGATTTGTGTTGTTTCAGTTCGGTGTTGAATTCGGAGACGAACGAGATGGTTGCGATAAAGAAGATCGCGAACGCGTTCGATAATCACATGGATGCCAAGCGGACGCTCCGCGAAATCAAATTGCTTCGTCATTTGGATCATGAGAACGTAAGTGATTGGTTAGAGCCCTGTTTTTTTCACACATGAAGTTCAAATGATTCGTGTTTTGAGAGGAAAAAATCGCATCCTTTTCGTGTTTAGGATTTGAAATGCTCGGTACAAGTGCTAGAAAGTGTGAAATCGAGTGCTTTCTGTGTGTAGACTGATGCAGATGATCGGGACTTTCTAAGGCCCATGAGTATGCAGGAAATTGCATAGGATTTTGGAAGAATTATGTGATTTTCCCTGTTTAGGTCTTCAAAATATTTGCTACAAGTGTGAGGAAGAGTTGATTGCTGTGTCTAGTTGTCTAACAGGTTAAGAAAGTTGATGAGAAGTTTGTCTTAATTTCAAGAAAGAGATTGAAGGGGCTACAAACGCTGTTTTTCTATTTTGAGGTAGTCCCCTCAACGGTTTTTTGCTTTTTGGCGTGTTTGTTGGGGTTTGGTGTGGACCCCTTTTGAACCTGAGAAATTAATACAACTGTGACCTGGTCGTATCGCCAGTTTTCTATGGTTCAAGGCAAACATGTTCTCAATCTTCTTAATTACGCTGAGTATTCTCCAGTAAAATGTCAGTTGTGCCTTCTAATTCAAACCCAAAATGGTAGAAAGATTTTGCTCCAAGGTGAGCTGATCTTTCATCCAATGACTGTAAATGCCTATCAAAATTGATAAACTAGGTTTGACGTTTTCCAGGGATTGTCGTTGGGCCATCACTATCCTAGAGGGTAGAGGGTCCTACAATGAAAGTCTCTGTTACAATCAGGTTTGATGGAGTTCAAGCCTTATGCTTCCTAGTCAAAGAGAACTATATCTTGTATTGTTGACGTTAGTTTGGAGTGATAACAACGTATCCAAAAATGTCTCATTTGCAAGTGATCATATTGGCCAAGATTTTTAAAGATGCCAGACAAATGTTATTTTTAAAATAATTTGTCTCAAGTTTTCTTGGTGGAATGCTTTAAGTTTCCGCCAATTTTTTCCGACAGCTTGTTCAAAAGTATCACCATTCTAGCCATTCCAATTTCGGTATCTGCTTAGTAGGTAAAATATTACTTAGCAGTTTGTACATTGAACACCTTCCAACTGTAATAAAGGCTTTTCCCCTGCTAATTCTAATTTTTTTGTAACATGTAAAACAGGTCGTAGGAATACGAGATGTAATTCCACCCGCTAACCCAGAAGCATTCAATGACGTCTATGTTGCTACTGAGCTTATGGACACCGATCTTCATCAGATTATTCGCTCCAATCAAGAATTATCTGAGGAGCACTGCCAGGTAAATTCTTTTAGTGCAGTTTTGCAAAAACAGTAGATGGAGAGAATCACATGTGGCAATGGGCCATTATCACACTTGTGACGCATCCAATCCTAGGAGATGGAGCAGTGTGTAGATGGACCTGGTGTAAAATGACAGTACTCATTAAGAGGTCAAACATGTACAAAACAAGTTGACAGTAGAAATAACTGCTCAATGGCCAAAATGCAGTGGACCTATGGAACCCACCTGTTGAGTTTACTTGCCTATTTTGGGGGAGTTCTCCTGAATGGAGGGGTCCACTAGTTGCATGAGTGCACGCATGTGTGCAATGCTGGCACATCTGCAAGGCATGGCTTGGGCATACTCAAATTGTATTTTAAATTCTTTATGAAATGTAAACCTGCCTAGTTATATGCTTATAAGTAACAAAATATTGATCAGTTTGTGATTGGTCCATGTTGCAGTACTTCCTGTATCAGATCCTTCGTGGTATGAAGTACATACATTCTGCGAATGTCATTCACAGAGACTTGAAGCCCAGCAACCTTTTGCTGAATGCAAACTGCGACCTAAGGATATGTGATTTTGGTCTCGCTCGTCCAACAGCTGAAAATGAGTTGATGACAGAATATGTTGTCACCAGATGGTACAGGGCACCAGAATTGCTGCTGAATTCAACAGACTACACTGCTGCTATTGATATTTGGTCTGTGGGCTGCATTTTCATGGAGTTGATGAACAAGCAACCATTATTCCCTGGTAGAGATCATGTACATCAGATGCGTTTATTGACAGAGGTAAGATGGAAACTGAATTATTAGTAGGAAGAATTGCATTATATGCTTAGTATCCTCATGTCTTGAGTTTGTACAAGTGGGCACATGGATTGGCTTTCTAGATGGCCATCACCAATAGGCTTGAAGTGGATAAACCTTTCAACATATATATCTCAAATTGAGTCTCCTAACTATCAAATATCTATAACAAGTTCATGTTGAGTTGGACTATTTCTATGTTCTTTCTAGGGTCATCTATGATCTGATTCTCGTCTTCGTTTATGTGAACCACAGTATGCGGCCCACATGAATGTGTGCCAATCACCAATGGTAGGGGGATGGAAAGATCTATGTATTAATTAATTAGAGATGCTTCTAAAATAGGGTGAAATGTCACTGTAGGTCCATGGATTTTTAAGGCAATAAAGATCATGAGCATCCTCCAAAGTTGTTTCGGCATTCCAACCAATTAAGCAGGAGGGTGCTGCCTCATGCATGTTGAAACTGCATATGCACTGGACCTTGCTATTTTGCTTTCTTGCTTGTGACAAGTGACTGATTTAGCACTATTCCCCCCCTTTTTTAATAGCCTTCACTAGAATTATCCAGTTATTCATTGTTCCAACTTTCTTATTGCACATTCCTCATAGTCATATAGCAGCAACCACCATATCTTTTATCTCCTTTTTACTTCCAAATGGCGGCCTCTACTATGCATATTTACACGATTTTTGACCTTTTATAGCTTATCGGAACACCTACTGAGGCTGAGCTTGGATTTCTTCGGAGTGAAGATGCAAGAAGGTATCTCCAGCAGCTTCCATATCATCCTCGCAAGCCATTATCACAAGCTTTTCCTCATGTTCATCCAGTTGCCATTGATCTTGTTGAAAGAATGCTGACATTTGACCCCACTAAAAGAATTACAGGTATGTTCCCTTCTTTCCCTGTCAGAGTCCTAAGCTTTTGGAAGTGTTTCTCAATTTATGCGGTGTCAAGACAAGAGCTCATGGCACAGTGGAAGATGCTCCATATCTCAACCTTGAGGTTATGGGTTTAAGTCATGCCACCAATAAATAAAAAACAAAATTGTGCAGTGTTAAAAAAATTATATTGCATTTGCGTCCATGGATGGTTAGCCCCTTACGGTGGCCAGCATAAAGTCCTGCAGGATAAAATTTCTCCTGGGGTCCAACTGGATGCATGCAATCAGGGGAAAGTATCCAACTTTATATGAAAATCAGTTGGTTATCCATGGAGATTTAGAACTTTCTTCTTGTTACAAGTTTACTCCTCAGATTCCAGGTGGACTTGCTGAGAATTGCAAGATCCGTCAGTTCAACCAGGAATGGCGTTGGAGTTGTGCTCTTGTGCCAAGTCAAGTCAAAACTGGCTAAACATCCTCACTGCACAATTATTATATCTCTGCATCCATTACAGACCACGGTCTCTAGTTATGGATCAAATAGAACCAATGGGCCACATGCTTTTCTTTCTTGTGTCTAGATGTGGATTTGACATGGGCCAAATTTAACCCTTGTTGGATGATGATGACCATTAATTTAAGGGCATCCTATTTAAAAGTTCAAAATTTTCTTGGTGATTGAATTCAAGCGTGACTATAACTCCGATTCTTGGCGTCAGGCTTGGATGTACAGCATGTGTTAATGAAGGATTTTGATACATCATAGTGGGCCTCATATAAATATTCTTGGGGTATCAAAGTAGGAAGGCTCCCTCATTAAAACACTATGGTGAATCCTCACCCATCACATGCATCTACTGCCCATGAATTGATATATGATGAATTTGGTATATATATTCACTGTTGGTCTAAATAACCAAAAGTCCACCGACTCTGGATCCCTAAAACCATACAAACTATTGGGTCTTTGACCAGTATTAATCACCTTGTCAATACTTTCCCATCCCCTTACCCCTTGATTGGCATGCATCCAAGTGGAGGCATGTCTCTTCAGATGTAACCCTATATACATGGCCCCTGTTTTAAAATAAATGGGAGTTGAGCCCTTTGCAGAATTCAAACATGCAGCTTACCTACGTGAATCTAACCACCACACGAACACTACCATTGGCACTATCCAAATTTCACTGAAATCAGGGCGGACCTTCCTGTTAGATTTATCGCATAAATAACCTGTGGTAACGCCATTTGGTTCTTGGTGAGTGGTTACATGTCTTCATGTGACTAATCTAATGCTTGGCCCCACTCCAACTGGAGACTGGAGTGAAACTTGGGCAAGTTATAATTGGTGTGCGGGTGGGTGTTGGCTAGGAGGGATTGAACAGGTTGGATGCAAGCAAGGTGCTTCAATGTAGGAATTTGGGTTTTATGACATTCTGAATCCTTTCTATTGCTTCCTATGTTCTCTGTTTATCCACTTGTGAAAACACAGAGAGAGTAAACAAATTTTATAGTTGAAAGCAACTGAATTAGAATACTTCCATGTACAGCTACTGCATGTTTGACTTTCCCTTTCCCTTTTTATAAGTTTTTTTTAATAATTGTTATCTTTAAATAAGAGTGCCTGAATGGAACATTCAGATATACACTTCCATAGGCACTATACAGCATGGGCATGGGCATGTAAAATACAAACAAAAGAGCGAGTTCACGCAGTGGACTCTGCTACAGGAGAGAATGACAAGATTTTTTTTTTAATTTATGAAAAAAAGAAGATGCTGGAATGTTTAATTTTTTTTTCTTTGTTTTCTTGTCTTTTTTGTTATTCTCCTCTCACTTGGATGTCAAAATTGTATATTTTTGCAGTTGAAGAGGCGCTTGCTCATCCCTACCTTGCAAGACTGCATGACATAGCTGATGAACCTATTTGCTCAGAACCATTCTCCTTTGAATTTGAGCTAAGACCATTAGACGAAGCCCAGATGAAAGAGTTAATCTACAGGGAGGCGCTCAGTTTTAATCCAGGTTTCGAGCCATGAATGCTACACAGTTCTTGTGATCCTTGTGTATAATAATTATCCTAGTTAGGATTTGTTTAAAGAGGATATACAAGGATATGTTAGGAATTACATATCCCTCTTACACACATCCTAACAGTGTATGTCTCTACTTTGATCTTGACCCTCTCGTGTGAGCTTGTAAGACCTTACATATTGGAGTGTTGATTTATGACCAATTGCAACCGAACTTGTATGACCTTCTGATTTTGGATTGAATTCACCTTCTGAATTGTGAAAATGTTGTACTTTTGATCAATTTTCCAGTTAATAGGGTTCATATGTATGGAAAAAAAAGTAGGGACTTTCTCAGTTGTTAGTAACAGGCAATGCGTTTCTCTCCTACTCTTTTGGTGGGTCTTTCTTTCCTCAGCAATTGGAGAACCTAAAACAAACAGGGCCAAGAGGGATCCCTTTCTCTACAATCACCTCGCATCAAACCTACTCTTGAAAATGCTTGGGTCAAAAGAGAATACCTAGAACATCTATATAAAGTCACATTTATATCATTTGACACTTTTTTAGTCATATAGCGGAAGGCTAAGATGCAGGTGAAGAAACGCATTTTAAAATCTTAATCATTCTATTTATGAAAACTATCATTTAATAACATTGGCAAAGACAAATTATTTTGAAAATCTCTGGTTACTACAAAGCTATATCTCCTGACCACCAGAAACAATTGAGAGGCTGATGCCAAAAGCTTTATACAGCCTGCCGGCCCTACGACACACGCCCAGTAACCAACAGAGGCTCAGGCCCAATAAAACAGCAGAACGGAAAGCAGGAGGCCATAAGCCATTTACAACAGCAATCTTGAAAACGGTGGGGTTCTCACCTTGCTGCCCACGGTTTTAACCTTGGACATGCCACCTTTTTCCACTTGTGTGGCTTTCTTTCTGTTTGTGTGGGCTTCTTTCTTACTTGTGTGCAGGTTGTCTTCGTGTTTGTGGGCTCTCTCGACTGGGTTAACAAAATAAAAAATAAAAATAGAACAATCAAATCTCAGCATAAGGGCATGTCATGAAAACAAGAAAATGTGTGTACCTGTGGAAGTTTTTAAGAAAATCCTTTTCCCCGGATTTCTCTTTCTGAGTTTTCATACGTGAGGGATTCGGTCACGCACAACTGCCCCCCTCTAGTTGGAGCCAACTGTTTGTTGGGTATAACTAATTTGAGTCAACTTAAATTTTATACTCATTGTGCATTATTTTCGGTTGAATTTTATTGTAACAAAACTTAAACGGTGTATAACCATCAAAAGGCAATGTTCTCCAACAAGGAGACTACATTTTTTTTTTTATAGCTAGTCTAACGAAACTTGATAGGTATATAACCATCAAAAGGCAAAGGCCTCCTTGTTGATAAAGGTCAATATAAAATTCAATCCTATCGGATCATCATAGCGCTGGATTTAATAGCCTTAATGTTTGTGGTCTTTTAACCATAGATTTTTTAAAAGTCCAATCTGACGGTGGATAAAGGTTTGATGAGAGTGAGAGTGGGCCGGTGCCAAAGCATATGCGGATGAGAGTGTGAAAGAACCTATACAAATCAAATGTGGGCCAAAGTGGGCTCCATGGAGCTACAATATGGCTGCAGCTCTAAGGAGAACATATCTCAACCATTAAATTTTGAGGATTAAAAGATCAGGACTATGATAATTCGATCATCATGGCATTTCATACTTTCATTTAGGTCCAAGCTTTCATTCAATCTTCATGCATTCTGGTGAGCCCCGCCACAAGGAACCTTTTATTTTAGAGGGAAAAAAACAAAACACTCTGTGCAAGTAAAAATGCATCTGCGAGTGTGTGCCGTGTGCGTGCATTTTTAGAGCGTGCATTTTTAGACCACTCTGTTAAAGATAGAATTTATTATAATAAAGATTAAAAAAGCAAAGACGCAACTTTAAAATCTTGTTTTTCCTTGGCAGAAGTCAAAATAAGGAGTCATGTCTAAATGAATAAAGTTAAATGAAAATCACATCACGAAGAAGGGAGGTTGAAGTAAAAAGCAAAGGCATGGTTGAATGTTTGTTTAGATGGAGGTTTTCTTAGTGGTAGTGAGTGCCAAGTTTTTATTTGGTTGTTCGGTGTTCAAATATCAACTACGTCACTTTACATGTGCGAGCTCCTTTTTTTACTTGTGTGGGCTTACTCTCCACTTGAGTGGACTACTTTTTTATGTGTATTTGAGCTCTCTCTTGTGTCCTAACCCTTTTGTTAGGATACCCAAGGGGGTACTAAAACAAAAGTAAGAGAAGAGAGTCTTTGTAACTAAGAAGCACTTTTTATCTTAAACTTAGCTTCACAACACTATGTAACATTTTCTTTGGTAAAAAAAAAAAAAAGAGGTTTGGAGTAAATGTGAGAATCATAAGTATATTCCCCAAACTACTTTGTTTTAACCTGTGATAAAAGGTAGAAAAAACATGACATCTCAACTAAATTTAATTCAACGTTTACAACGCTCCTTGCTAAATAAACATGAAAAATGTCGAGCTCAACGAGTAAAACTCAATAGTAGGGTCTATCTATTGAAAATTTAATCAATTCAAAATAAACATCCTCCACTTAATAGATAATCTCTAACTTTTACCTGAATAGTTGGTCTCATAGATATTAGCACGATAACCCGTGCGAAGCATAGGCATGTTCACTAACAACTACAAAATATATTTAAAGATCCATTAAACAAATTTAGATAATGCAAAATCATCATCAAAACACTTATTGATAATCCGTAGACTAGAAATTGGCTAGAAGAAGTGATGTAGGAAAAAAAAAGAGGAAAATAAGATTTGGGATGAAAATAAAGTTGCAAAGAATGAAAAACGGGAAGAAGAGTTGAGTGGTTACAATTACATCTTCAAAGTGGGAGAAGAAAGTGAGTTAATTATAAAACACGAGTATAACTTTGGATCAAAATCAGAAGTTACAGTCAAAATTAATTTCAAAACACTTGGCTTCAATATAATATAACTAAGACAATAACTCATGCTAAGCACGTGCATGCCTACCAATAATTTTTTGTACAAAAAAATAGAAAATATAAATAAAGATTATTTAAAATTAATTTTTCATATATATATATATATTAAAAGACTAAAAATTATATAATTAAACTATAAGTGAATGACAACTAAAACACAATTAATAAATTGTCATATATTATAATACAATTAGTAAACGATTACTACAACAAGGCGGAAGCATGAAAAATAAAAGAAAAGAAAAGTAACAACAATATTAATAATAGGGGTCAACATTCTAAAAAGATAATTAGTTTTATAAATATAATGTAAATAAAGCCTAATTGGCATCAATATCTATCTACCCTTATAAAAGAGAAGAACTTGCTCAATTTTTTCACTACACCACTATGGGGCCCACTTAAAGAAATGACCTTTTTTTTAATGAAATCTCTACCCTTAGAAGAGAAGAAGTTGCTCAATTTTTTTACTACACCACTATGGGACCCACTTGAAAATCTATCTATCTACCCTTATAAAAGAGAAGAAGTTGCTCAATTTTTTCACTACACCACTATGGGGCCCACTTGAAGAAATGACCTTTTTTTTTAATGAAATCTCTATCTCTACCCTTATAAAAGAGAAGAAGTTGCTCAATTTTTTTACTACACCACTATGGGACCCATTTGAAAAAAATCTACTACTCTTATAAAAGAGAGAAAGATGAGTCATTTTTTTCACTACACACATGGCCAATCAAATGAAAGTTGTGGGGCCCACCCTTATATATCTATCTACCCTTATAAAAGAGAAGAAGTTGCTCAATTTTTTCACTACACCACTATGGGGCCCACTTGAAGAAATGACCTTTTTTTTTAATGAAATCTCTACCCTTATAGAAGAGAAGAAGTTGCTCAATTTTTTTACTACACCACTATGGGACCCACTTGAAAATCTATCTCTATATCTATACCCTTATAAAAGAGAAGAAGTTGCTCAATTTTTTCACTACACCACTATGGGGCCCACTTGAAGAAATGGCCTTTTTTTTTTAATGAAATCTCTACCCTTATAAAAGAGAAGAAGTTGCTCAATTTTTTTACTACACCACTATGGGACCCACTTGAAAAAATCTACTACTCTTATAAAAGAGAGAAAGAAGAGTCATTTTTTTCACTACACACATAGCCAATCAAATGAAAGTTGTGGGGCCCACCCTTATATATCTCTATCTACCCTTACCCTTATAAAAGAGAAGAACTTGCTCAATTTTTTCACTACACCACTATGGGGCCCACTTGAAGAAATTACCCTTTTTTTTTTAATGAAATCTCTACCCTTATAGAAGAGAGGAAGTTGCTCAATTTTTTTACTACACCACTATGGGACCCACTTGAAAATCTATCTACCCTTATAAAAGAGAAGAAGTTGCTCAATTTTTTCACTACACCACTATGGGGCCCACTTGAAGAAATGACCTTTTTTTTTAATGAAATCTCTACCCTTATAAAAGAGAAGAAGTTGCTCAATTTTTTTACTACACCACTATGGGACCCACTTGAAAAAAACCCTTATAAAAGAGAAGAAGTTGCTCATTTTTTTCACTACACCACTATAGGGCCCACTTGAAGAAAGGACCTATTCTTTTTTTTTAATGAAATCTCTACCATTATAAAAGAGAATCTATCTATATCTATACTCTCTACCCTTATAAAAGAGAAGAAGTTGCTCAATTTTTTTACTACACCACTATGGGACCCACTTGAAAAAAACCCTTATAAAAGAGAAGAAGTTGCTCATTTTTTTCACTACACCACTATAGGGCCCACTTGAAGAAAGGACCTGTTCTTTTTTTTTTAATGAAATCTCTACCATTATAAAAGAGAATCTATCTATATCTATATCTATATCTATATCTATATCTATATCTATACCCTTATAAAAGAGAAGAAGTTGCTCAATTTTTTCACTACACCATTATGGGGCCCACTTGAAGAAATGACCTCTTTTTTTTTTTTTTGAATGAAATCTCTACCCTCATAAAAGAGAAGAAGTTGCTCAATTTTTTTACTACACCACTATGGGACCCACTTGAGAAAACCCTTATAAAAGAGAAGAAGTTGCTCAATTTTTTCACTATACCACTATGGCGCCCACTTGAAGAAATGACCTTTTTTTTTTAATGAAAGAAAAGAAATGACCTGCTTGACCTTGATCCGTTTATCTTCCCTTTTACAAGTGTAGTTCATCTACACCACCATGGGGCCCACTTGCTACATTTATCAACTGCCCTTATAAAAAAGAAAAAATGACTTGCTCTATATTTTCTCTACACCACTATGTGGCCCACTTAAAGAAATGACCTTTTTGTATTATAAAAGACCACTATGGGGCCCACTTGTACTAAGAAATGACCTATTGAATATTTTCTTTACACCACTATGGGGACCTTCTCAAACAAACACAACAAGAAAAACTTAAAAAAAAAAAAAAAAAAAAAAGAGACTACCTTTCTCGTCATTTCGTCTCCCTTAAGAATCTCAGCAGGAATGATGCTTAAACGCTCAAAGGTAAGATTTTTGTGTGCAAACCCTTCTTTTCTTCATTGCTCTATCTCCATCTGTTTGTAACTTGATTTTATTAAATTTTTTATGTGTTGGAATTGGTTGGTTTGTTGAGAATAAGTGTCCTCTTCTCTCTAAAATCTCCCATGACACAGAAAAAATATTCTTTCAAGAACTTTACCATTTTTGGAGTAAATGGCATTGGTGAATTCTCTGCAATGCTCTGTTTTCTTGTGTGGAACTTTTTTTAATTGTCTTTATGAAATTGAAGTTTGATTAATTAAATTATTCATAATTTCATGAAAGAGATTTAAAAATTCTCCAACTACATTCATGTAGTGCACAGTAACTATTTGATTAAATGCCAATGAGAGAATGAGAATGTAATGTTGTGTGGGTTGTTTGATTATTTCTATTGAGAGTTTGAATTGTTGGCTTTTTGCAAATTTTGATGATTTTAGTTTTAAATTGTTGGGAGGTTACCATCACTAATTGGGTGTGTTCATTTCTAGACATTGTTCAAAATTAACCTGAAGTTACCATTTGCTTTCAAGTAATTAGTTTCAAATTTTATTTGAAAATCAGCCTTTGGAGATGCTTCGCTCAAGAGTGATTGCTTGTGTATTTGGTGTATATGACAACGATATGAAAAAAAAAAAACCATGAACCCATCACTAATTGCATGTTTTCAGATCTAGACATTGTTCAAAGTTCACCTGAAGTTACCATTGGCTTTCAAGTCATTAATTTTATAAATTGTTTGTTTGTTTCTTCTGATATGGCATGCCTTTAGGTGGTCTTTTTTCTTTTTCTTTTTCTTTTTTAAATTTCTTATGGTCATGTAGTGATTGAAAATGCATTGGTTTATAAAAGACCATACCTCACATTTGGTTCTTTTGGTTTTGCATTTACAACAATAATTAGAGCCATGAAAGAGCTAAAGGTGTTATTGTTCACCTACACAAAGTATGCGAGGAGGAAGGGCATCACTGTCATGTATGTCTGCTATTATCTTCCAAGTGAAGGTTTATCATGGACTTTATTTAAACTGAACTTGAATATTTATATATAAAAGGGGACTACTTAGTGCTATGATGGAGCCTAATGTTTGATGGTTGCATGGTGGTACCAATGGAACCCAAGCAAACAAATTTTGTGTGACCTGTAATTGATTAACATAAAATTTCATGCGATAATTATGGGACATTTACTACAAAAATCCCCTTAAATAGGGTAACCACAGTTGAAGACTCTAAACTTTTATAATGACGGCCAAGGACATCCAGCTCAAATCATCTCTTTTTTTCCCATTTTGCACTTTTGTTGTTGATGTTAACATAACCAATTCTCTATTATGTCATGAGTAATATTTGTTGACATCAATAAAACATTTGTTGACATCAACATAAAATTGTGTTGACATCAACAAAAATGTCCAGTTATTACAATCAGTGACCCTGTGAATTCGTTGACGTCGATAGAAGATTCATTGATATCAACATAAAATTATATTGACGTCAACAAAAATGTTCAATTAACAGCATGAGTAACCCTGTGAATTTATTGACGTTGACAGAAGATTCGTTAACATCAAGCAACTAGAGATGAAGAGCCTCTTTGCATGTATCAGCTTTCTTACCAAACTCAAATGCCTCATCAATTTTGTTCCGTTTTGCCTATGAGCCTCTTTACCATCTCATCTTAGTAAAGCTACAACCAGTTTCTAGAGACATTAGTACAATGACCTAAATTGACACTAAATATGTCAAGATAAAATAACTATTTCTAGATCGGGATATTATTCCACACTAGGGAGTGGAAAGTAATAGAACCCAAAGATTATTGAGCTAAATGTAGAAGGAAAAAATAGAGGGGTTGGTTAGAATCAATTCGAACCTGGATGAAGTTTACTCTCATGTGAGAAATAGAGAAAAAAGAGCTATACCTAAAATAAGAAAAAAAGAAACAAAATACAAAAAAGAAAAAAAGAAACAAAATACAAAAAAGAGCTTTACCTAAAATAAGAGTAATATTAAAAAAAATAGAATAAAATTACAGAACATGAAAAAATAGCACATGCAAAACACTGATTACATCCAACGTCACTACCAAGACCAAGCCTGTCTAGGATAAACAAGCACTAACTAAAGCAACAAAATTGCTAATTGTCATGAGATAAATCCGCTAAGACACCTTGCATTGCTAGAATATATATCCTTTAACATTTTAGTATCATAAAATATGGAAAATAAAATATGGATATACAAGCTCAAACGCCATGTATCATCAATTATCAACCACCAATATTCATGGAGTCTCACACTATGTGGCATACAATTGACTCATCAAGTTGAAACCTTTTAATATGTAAAATAGCACACATTAGTGTATAATCTTAACATTCATCAGATATAGTGTTTGTTTAACCAGGGCATTGCAATAAAAACAATGGCCTTGTTTAGATAAGGCCTTCTGCCTCGTCCTTGCATAAACATCTCAGCTCTCCAAGTTACGATCGGGAGAGTTATGGAAAACCCCGTGCTGAGCCCGGGGCCAAAATTGAAGATATATAAAAATTTAAGAGTGCCAATGAAGCCAATATGAGCAATGAAGGTTAGCAAATTTTCCCAAATCAAATGATGTATAAAACTTTTGGTAATACATCAGCTCAATGAAAAGTTCAACTTGATATGTTGTGTGTGCCTCCATTAGACCCTCATGTAGTGTTCAGCCATTGTTAAGTTAAAATGCAACCCTGATTGTTTGATTAAAACTCTGATTTGCATCTAACAGAGGCTGGTCACAATGTATTAAATCAACTAAAACTACTCGAGGTAATGGTAACTGCAGGCAACTCACATGTGAACCGACTTAATGAACATGTACTCTTTTAAAAAAAAAAAAACAATAAGATGCCAAAAAGGTGAACATCCTTTCTATCTGGGATTTTGTTTTCATTAAACTGAAATGTGATGCCAAACAGGTGAAAATCATTTCTTTCCTATGTTTTGTTTTCATTACACTAAAATGTGTGTTCAATGTAATTCTTAGCCTTTTGATGATTGACAACATGACTCACAACTTGAATGGTTGGATCACTTAAAAATGGCCAACGTGTTTGAAAATTGAAGAGCATGAAATATTAGGTTATATCTTATATTCAAAGTTAATTGGACTGGTTCATTTGTAGATTATTTGAGACCTAGGTTTAGAACCTTAATGTATTTTGGTCATTTGTACTAAAGTTTTTTAGAATTTCTTTTTTGCACCCCAACCAAGGGGGCTAGGATAATGAAGGAAATTTAGAAGGGGTATAAGCGTAAAAAAAAATCCAAATGCATTATGAGTTGTGGTTTGACATTCCACGTGCCTTGCACGTGCAGGGCTTCACTAGTATATTAAAAAGAAAGTTATAAGTTCCCATGTGACTAGAGTCTTCACTCCACCTAACTACTTTTGACATTATTAAAAATTTTTTTTTTTAAATGTTGTGCGATGTGGGGTTAGATTATGTACTTTGAAAGTCAGGAGGTTTATAGATGTCATCTCACCTGTAAGCAGACTTTTTATAATGTTTATAATTGCTTAAATTAACTCTCTCTATCTCTCTCATACACAAAACCTCTGAAGAAGAAAAGATCAAAAGAAGCTTTTAGATTGAATTGAATAATTTGGTGTTTGAAATGTCTAGTTACAGCAGCAGCAGCAGCTTCTTAGTCCTCAATGGCGTTGTCATCTCATCTCCTCCCGAAACCCCTCCCATCTCTGTCTTCCTCCAAAACCACTCTGGTTAGTATCCCATCCCAAAAACCCTAATCACCTTCTCTTCCTAATCATCTCATTAATCTCCTCTCTTCAATGCAAAAACTTAATCAATTCATACGATCTCCATTACATTTTCGATTTTCAGGTGCATACACAACCACTCGCACGCATTCCAACGCCTCACTCATCTTGTTCTGGGATCGACATATTCTCAGACTCGCACAATCCACTTCGATCATCGCCCAATCAAAGCCTGGATTTTTTAATCATTCCCAAACAGCAGCAGCAACAACAATCTCATCTTGGGATGCTCTAATTCGGCCCTTGGTCACCCAATCCTTGCAATCGGGACTACCCATCGTGTGCAAGGAAAGATCTGAGGAAGAGATCGTCATCACAACATTGGTTTCTGGAGATTCAAGGGCTTCTAACGGTTTGGATGTTTATGTGCATTTTGGAGCGTATGTTCCGATTGGTTTTGGGGGGAGAGAGAGCGGTGTGAGGTTGGCTGTTGTGGGCCCTGGAAGAGAGATTGCAAATGCTAAGTTCTCCGAGTGGGTAAGGTGTGATTGAGTCTCAACTCTCATATTTTTATGCATTTTGGACTCTGGGGTTTTTTTTTTTTTTTTCACTAAAAAGAGATCTTTTTTCCTTTTTTTTTTTTTTTATAAAAAACTTTTTGGGTGTTTTGTATGCAGGGTTAGGAAGGGCTTGGAGAAGTTGAGGCCTCCTTCAGTAACAGAGCTTCTCTTATCAAATGATGGAGATAGGATTCTCGAAGGCAGCGTCACGAATTTCTTTGTGGTTTGTAGCAGGGTATGCTGTTATCAGTTTCATAAAGCTGATTTTTTTTTCTTTTCTCATCTTTGCCTGTGATTTTCATGGTTACTTTGATAATTCATCATCACTTTATATAGTTCTTCAATCTGTGCTATGTGTTTGGAACAAATTTAGATAGCAATTCTGTTCCAGTTATTTGATTAACCAGGGTTTTTGTTTTCTGTCATAATGTGTATCCTGTTTTAGATGAAATTGGGTCTCGGTTTTTAAAATTTCTCAGCTAGCATTTGAATGTGTAGGATGTAAATGAAGCTCTAGGTGACTTGAATGAACCCAGAAGCGGTTTTCCTTTTGAAGTACAGACTGCCCCTGTAAGTGGTGGTGTCCTTCCTGGAGTCATACGACAACTGATCGTTGAGTGAGATTTCATTTCCTGTGCTATTGTATAGTATTTGCTACATTTTCCTTTGCGCACCCTGTAAAAATCTTGAGTGTTTTTTTTTTTATGTTAAATATTAACCATAAAAACTATTGTGTCGCCACAGGTGTTTAGGTAAGGAAGAGAGAGAGAGAGAGAGAGAGAGAGAGAGAGAGAGAGAGAGAGAGAGATGCATTATTTGAGTTCGGCTTTTAAATCCAGGAAATCTGTACAACAAGCATCCTGTCAACAGCATCAACTTTTTTTAAAAACAACTTAGAGAATGTGATTAATCCTATTTTTCTAATAAATAGATACCTTTAGATCATTCCTAAAATTAAATGTCACCAGCATTTACATGATTTTTTTTTACCATTTACATAATTCTTATGGTAAGATTCTTTATCTCCTTTCATCTATACATTTTATGCAAAAACGAGTTACAGATACTGAAGACTTTTGTATAATACCACTGTTATGAATCCTTAATGGTTTTCATAATAGAAGCTATGATGCATCATGTAATTGTGAAATGTCATATAATTAATCATACTGAAATGGGTGAAACTAACTTTTGTAAATTCAAATTTGTTCATTCTCGATTCAGATGAAACTGAACAAATTTTGAGAATTAGTGTGTTGAAGCTTGGAAGCCATAGTTTTATGTGTCTTATGAGAACTCTTCTCATTTAGAAGATTTAGTGAGACAAATGTCGTTAAGTTACTTCTAAACTACTGTCAAGTGTTGTAAGTTTGGAATAGTATAACTAATTTAATATCGTTTATGTTGTGATAGCTGACCTATTCAAAAACAAAACAGCATTTACTGCATAGTTCCCCTACAGTAAAACAGTATAATGATATCAGCCAGCACTGGTGTTGGAGGTATGACCATTGGAAAGTTTATTGAGTCTGAAGGTCTGTGTACAATATTCTAGTAAGTAGTAATTTTATTTGTTTGTGGAAGTAGAACATTAAAATCGATGCAAGGCAATAAACAAATAACAAATCCACGTCCATTGATTTAAAATGTGTGTGAATTATATTGTTCTGTTTTCTTTTTTGTGCAGGGTATGCTCAAGCCTGGGAATCCCACTTCGAGAAGTGGCACCATCATGGGCAAATCGTGAACTTTGGAAAGAGGCCTTTGTTACAAGTACATTGATTTGGCTCCCAATATGTTTTCACATTCTTTTATTTTATTTATCTGTTGTCATGTTTCAAAAATAAAAAACTACAAAAAAGTAATTCCAAGCTGCAAATTTAGTTCTCCAATCATGGAGGTGAAGACGAGAACTAACCAATTTCATTGGAGGAACCTAGAGATTTCGACACGTTTGCTCATCATCATTTCCATCATGGTACTCAAATTAGAATGTATTCAGGTATGGTCCATACAGGGCCAGTCCTTGATTACCAGTTACGACCATAAGATGGTTGATGTGCTTATTTCACTGGCTAGATTTGTTGGGATGGGTACTCAGGGGACCATTTTACAGCCTCTCTCTTAAATCCAATATTGAGTGAGTTAAAAGAGTATGCATTTAACACTATAGTATTATTATTATTATTATTATTATTATTATTTATGACTGTCTAATATTTTATTTGTGAAAAGAGTTTCATCCAAAAGAGAAAAAAAAAAAAAAAAAAGGTAGTAAAAAAGACTTTCAGAACCAGTTCTTTTATCCTTCGCATGCAGTATAAACTAATTTTACCAGAGTCCCCTATACATGTTCCAGGTAGCTTGAGACTTGTTCAGCATGTGGAAAAGGTTCAAGCTCCAAGTTCATGGGAGTCATTGCAGTCAAAAACTTGGAAGGAGGTGTCATGGGTGGAAAAGAAATTTGAGGTGTGTGGATTTTTTCTACCCTTATAGCAGAGGGCATTGTTTCCATAACTGATTATTTTTATGTTATTTTCCTGCAAATAAACAGGGCCCTGGGCCAATCACCACAGAAATACAGGTAAGGATTCAGCAATGTTGTTTCTCTCATGCTTTCTTGGCTGCGTGTCAGCACTTCGAAGCTTAGGCGTTCAGCATTTCATCTATTGAGCTGTCTGGTTAATTCGGACCATTCTATTTCTTTTCTGCAACTTTTTTTTTTTTTTCGTTTGTGTTTTGCAGAAAGTGTTGACACAGAGAGCATGTGCTGAAGGGTACCCACTTAATAGCTTTCTTTGAACAATTAGTATCTTGCAAAAGTTACCAATCTTTCTCATGCTGCAACTTGGAGTTTCAAGTCATTTTAGAGATTTAAGTCTTCTTATTGGAAAAGCCACTGCTGATATGGTTCACTGTATAGCATATTGATATGGTTGAAATCTTGTGAGCTTAAACTGTGTATTTAATATCAATCTATTTTTTTAATGCTTATAGAAAGGAAAACTTGTAGTGAAATGTTAACACAGGTGTGTCTAATCACTCACGTTCATCAAAAGAAAACGAAACGGACACACCTCACTGAAGATTAAGAGGATATATATAACAAATTTTATTGGGATCGACGGTTCATACAAATCAAATGTTGCTATATAATTTTTCCATCCATTGCACTAAGATCCTAATTCAGATGACTAGGCATACAATATAAAAAGAAAAGGAATTATGCTTTCATAGTTTCAGAAACCAACAACGATGCGTTTTGCCTTCCCACTGTTAAGTTTCAATATGCTACATCTATGGTTTCAAATATTGGGTATGGATCCATACCTTTTTGTTTTTTTCCTCTGTGTAAGTTGGACTGGTGGTCCAGTGTGATATTTTAAACTTGAGAACCCAGGTATCAATCCTTGGACATATGCATGATACAAAGGTGGGAACACTACTCAACCATGAGTGTGTTGGCAGTGTGGATCCATACTGGTTTGCTGAAACATTTGTTGTCTTGGTGATATGTATCAGAGTACTGGTGGATGGATCATCATAATTCTAAAAATGGTCAAAGATTTTCTCATAAACCAAGAAAAAGGGGGAAAATCCTAGTTTATGTAATTTTTCATACATTTGTACCCTGTTTTATTTGTTTCCCACACTATTTAAGATGTTTTCAACCATATATTGTTGTGGACCTATCAGGGTGCATGACAATCAAAAGTGATTTGATATGATTGGTTTCCTTGTGGATAAGGGGTACAAAATATCAATCCAGTCAAATAATCCTAATCGGTCCATTCATGTCGTCCTCCTTGCTCTTAAAAGCATTACTGTGGACTTGTAGGAGTCCTGCACATGGGCTGTCCACAAAGCGGGACTTCACAGGTGAATCTACTTGTAGGAGTCCTGCACATGGGCAGTGTGGTATTTTCAATTCGGGACCTCACAGGTGAATCTTATAGTAATTCTGACAAGAGTGTTAAAAAACAAGGACCAACGCCAATTCAAAAGGTGTAAATATTTGTAAAGGAATTGAATTTAATAGGTTAGCTCCATGTGTGACCAGCAGTAGCACTGATAAGAGGGTGGATCTGTATTGAGTTTTGTTTGTTTTATTTCTGAAAAAAGGGTTCATTTATGAAACAGACAAATGTACAATTGGAGATTAAAACATGAACTCTGGCACTAAAGAAAATACTTATCTTGTCCTCAGATCTTTTTTTTTTTTTTTCCTGCTGCAATGAGAAGGCATTTTGAGAGGAATTGGATTGAGGTGGTAGATGATGTTAGGGCCCATGATCAGCCTTGAAGCCATCCCTTACTGGTGGTTGGAAATTTAATCTTGATGCCAGTGATATAGGTAACTTGGCTTTATCAAAGAGAAAAATTAGACTTGGGCAGATTAGGTCATCTGGTGGTCCTGGTGGCTTCTAAAGCTTCAACGGAAGAAGAGTATCTAAGAATGTAATGTTGGTGGGAATGCGGAACCATCAGTAGATTTGGTTGAGAGATGTAGGCAGGGGCCCTTGTCGCATTAGGATGTGGCTGAATAAAATGAGAGGCATCCTGTTCCCATACCTCGGCAGAGACCATTATTTGAAGTAGATGTATGTACCTGCTACAATCGGATAGCAGCCTGCACAACCTTGTTTGGATGATGAATTGTGTCTCATAATCTATGATGAACATAAAAGCCCCCATCAATACCACTTGGCCACCACCCAATGCACTTGTCTTGTTTAATTTATTAAACAAACGTGCTAGGTGGACAGACTCCGGGGACCGGACTGTGGCCCGGTCCCCATGAGAACCACAGGATCCCAGGGAGCGTCCCCAGAGTTTGTCCAAGTGGACTTTCTCTTTATCAAAACATAGTGTGATTCATTCACATAGAAGTACCTCCAACATAGGTCCATCCAGGGCAAAATGCATAGGGGGGAACAGCCTCCACAATGCCTATATGTGAATACTTATGCAATCAGCAGGTGGCTTCCAAAATCAAGAAACAAATCCAGTGGCAGTCCAAACTGGATATTTTAAAAATTCCTCCATTTTGATACCCTAACAAACTCCACTGCTTGAAATGCAAAATAACTGTCCAATTGATTGGAGAAATTCAACTAGAAAGAGTAATCTGCCCCAAAAGGAGATTATCATGGAACATTTGGAGGGGGCAAAAATAAAATAAAAAAATCAGATCAATGGGAAACCTAGCATCCTTTTCTAACTAAAGCATTTCTTATTTCTCCTCAAACATGGGAAAAAAAAACAAGCGTACCAAGAACACCGATGGGAACAGGCTTGTTTCCCCACCATTTGCCCCTCTTTTTAATACCAAATGTCCCCCAAGGGAAAGTAGCTACAGAAAATCTATGAGCAAAAGTTGAATATTGACAGAATTGCAAGCACATTAGATACACTGAATTATTGGGAGATCAAATTTAAGTTAAAGAATTTCCAAAGTGGATCTGGGAGTACTTTGAATGCAATATAAAGAGATTCCCACTGATCATAGTCCCCTGGCCTGAACTGGGTAGAAATTCATAATTGCATGGTATACACATCATGAAAATATAAAGAACTTCCGGTAATATTAATCAATGGTTCCAATAGCCCTTCAAATGATTATAATTAAAACAAATATACAGACCCAAAAAAAAATAAAGAGCATGCTCTACCATGATATAATCAGAAATCCCATAAGGAAAAAGTCCACTGCAAAACATGCCATCATCAAGCCGTCCATCGCTTTCAGTGTTGGGCTCACTACGAGATCCAATTATTCAGTTCCTTCCATTGGGAACCATAAGATGCTGTCCTTGTGACTGTAAAATTTCAAAAAACCAGTGCTAATTAGTCTGCTATACAGTCAACAACAAACCCTTAATGGGCAGCTAAAACTGTTCAAAGGTCAACTTTAGAGAGAACAGAAAATGTTACATAACCACAAACAATTTAGTCACAATTCTAGTAGGGCTAAGTTTACATACATGTTGCATGAAATATGTACTGTCTAAGATTATCTACACCAATAAAAAAAAAAAAACCTTGTCTATGAGGACCATAATAAGAAGTTGACCCCACCAGATGAATCCCATGCACATCTGTTAGAGTCTCGTTTGCATTTACTTTGAATTCTTGCAGTATATTCTGTCATGTCCCCCAAAATACGAATTGGGGAAAAACGTGAAAAATAAATTAAATTCAAATTTTCTTGTGTTTAATACAACACAAGATTCCAAAAAGTGGACCCACAAAAAATTTCAACCTGTGGTGAGTCCAAATATATTTCATTAAATGCAACGGAAGCTTATTCAATTGGTATTCAATGATCATAAATAAGATCCAACACGAAAATCAAATAAACATTAAATGTTAAAGTTGCAGAAAGAATAAAACAATTACTAAAGAAATGTTTATAATTAAAGAAAGTTCATCTAAAGAATTGCTAAGATGACGTTCACCCTCATGCAGGTTCAGACGGCTCTGAAACCTTCTCCAGCATCCCACTCGGGTTCATCAGTTGGCTCAAACGTTTGAAACGCTTGATCCTCCTCCGTCTCCTGGATAAAGTAGGGCTCGGTACCTATGCACCAAATATTACAAAGTAAACAGCAAGTACATAATCATAATTCGAAATTTAATACAACAACGAGAAGAATATAAACGAGAGCGATCATATAGAAGTAATGACAGTAATAATGCCAAGAAAGGACGTAAGCATAATCCAAATAAAACAAATGGAGCAGTATGATTCACACGAAGACAAGTGTCCCCGTTTTGGGTGGTCAGCCCTAAATAAATCAGGAGAGCCCGTCAATAACGTTGGTGGTCATAAATCGAATTAAAAACAAATCAGGATAACCTGTTCACATTCAAAGCGGATTATAAGTGATCCGGTCATATCGGTGATCAACCGTCCATATATCGAGCTGCAGTCGTCCATAAATGACCCACATAAACATAAACATATAAGCATAATAAACCTGATTAATAAAGCCCCGACACAAGAGTCCTAAGTCAAAGTAAAGTGCTGGCTATTCCACATCCCATATCATAATCAAATCGTCATACATAATTTGCCGAGCCACTTTATAGTCCATAATTAGGCTTGTCAATGGGACGGGTCGGGCTTGGGCTTGGGTTGTCCAATCCCGTCTCGAAAATAGGACGGGCATGTCAGGTGTTGTCCAATCCCGGCCCTAAATTGAACGGGCTTACATCTAATCCCATCCCGTACGGGCCCGGGCTGGGATAGGGCCGAGCCTGGGCTTAGCCCGATCCTGGAGATAAGCAAAACATTATCTAATTATTCTTACTGTCACCAGACACCCAGTGTGAACCTGACTTTAAACCCTCCTCTTTTTTCCAGGCTTGGGACCGGCAATGCAATGCAACAAGCAACATGGCGGAGTTAAAAACTTTTTTTTTTTTTTTTGCCAGTGACAGTAGAAAATCAGAAAATCAATATAAATGAATGAGTATACTATATGCTATATGGGTCAAGTAATGTAGGAATGATTAAAACCTTTTTTTTTCCCTGTAAAAGTAGAAAATCAGAAAATCAATAAAAATGAATGAGAATAAGTATTCTATATCAGTCAAGTTAAAGTAATGTAGCATCAGTCAAAAACTTTTTTTTTTTAAAGTAGAAAATCAAAAAATCAATAAAATGAATGAGAATAAATATCCTATATAGGTCAAGTTATTTAAAAAAGAAATCAACATAAATTAATTTTCTTTTAATATGTCTAAAACATCAATTAGTGCATTCCCATCATTATCTAAATCACCATCACTAGTTGGGTCATGACTAAATCAATCTTGAGCAGAAGAGGCAGAAGAGCGATTGAGTGTGGGATGTTTTTAGGGCTTGCAACGTCTTATAAAAGAGATGGACTGATGGAGGGCGCAGTTACAAGAATGCCCCTCCTAACTAGTTTTTTTTTTTTTTACTGTTAGTGAGGGACAGTTTAGGTAATATATATTGTTTTTATCAAAATTAACTTGGACCGGACCGGGCCTGAACGGGCTGGGCATCCTCTGCCCAGTCCTAGTCCCATTTTGGCCGGGTTTTAAAATTATTGACCAAGCCCAACCCACTGGGCTCAAATTTTTTTATAAAGCCCTGTATTTTCGGGCTTGGGACGGGCCGGGTCAAGCTTTCTACCCGTTTCAACCTGTCTCATTGACAGGCCTATCCATAATACACAATAGGGTATGCATCTAAAGGAGTACATATCCTAAACCAACATAGATATGCATGCGAAGGTTAAGACATAAATACGAATCGATCATAAGGTCAAACATAAGGTCTCGTACCCCACAACCATAGAAATCTCTAATAAATATAAGATCAACGCATCCCTTTTCCATCAATGGTGCATAGACCCACTTAAGGGTTTTCCAATAAAGATGGGTTGAACTTGAATTCATTAGGATTTGCCCGAGGTCATACGAAGTACTAAACCCTGTATTAGTGATATACCGTGTGCCCGAACGGTATTTACTTGGTCCAAAGAAATAATATTAAAGTACAAAAATATAATTTTAACATATTAAAAACTAAAGATATCATTTAATTTTAATTTGCAATAATGACAAATAACCTTAGTTTACAACTTTTGGAAAACTTGAGGACCCCATCCAAAACATTTTCCACATTCAAATAGTCATAGGATTTAATTTGAGTTTATAAAACAATCAGGGTCTTTTTCCTAATTTTCATAAACTAAAAGGGCCAGTAAATGATTAATGAAACTCAATGGCAAATGGGATGACATCACCCCTAATCACTATTGTCTCTCCTATTCACCTAACTACAACATCAGGTCCTTTATTAATACCACATGGGATGACATCATCAGTCACATGTCATCCTCTCTTTTTCCAAACGTACCTAGGTGAGTGTAGAGATGTCAAACGGGCCGTGCCGGCCCTTCAGCTCCGGCCCACCTGTGCCACGGGCCGGGCTGGCACGGCCCGCCCTGGAGCGGGCTGGAGCGGGCCGGGCCAGGCGGGCCTGCTAGGCCTGGTCTGTTTTTTTTTTTTTTTTTCTTTCTTTCTTTGTTTTTTTTTTTTCTTTCTTTCATTCATTCATTCTTTCTTTTTTTTCTTTCTTTCTTTCATTCATTCTTTCATTCATTCTTTCATTCTTTTTTTTCTTTCTTTCTTTCATTCATTCTTTGATTTCTTTCTTTCTTTTTTTTCTTTCTTCTTTTCTTTTTTTCTTTCTTTCTTTGTTTTTTTTCTTTCTTTCTTTCATTCTTTTTTCTTTCTTTTTTTAATTTCTTTCTTTCTTTCTTTCTTTGTTTTTTTTTCTTTGTTTTTTTTTTCTTTTTTTCTTTCTTTCTTTGTTTTTTTTCTTTCTTTCTTTCATTCTTTCTTTCTTTCTTTTTTCTTTCTTTCTTTCTTTGTTTTTTTTCTTTCTTTGTTTTTTTTTTCTTTCTTTCTTTCTTTCTTTGTTTTTTTTCTTTCTTTCTTTCTTTTTTTTTTTCTTTCTTTCATTCTTTCTTTCTTTTTTTTTCTTTCTTTCTTTCTTTCTTTCTTTCTTTTTCTCTTTCTTTCATTCTTTCTTTCTTTCTTTCTTTTTTCTCTTTCTTTCATTCTTTCTTTCTTTGTTTTTTTTTTTCTTTCTTTCTTTCTTTATTTTTTCTTTCTTTCTTCTTTCTTTCTTTCTTTCTTTTTTTTTTTTTCTTTCTTTCTTTCTTTCTTTCTTTCTTTTTTTTTTTTGTCTTTCTTTCTTTCTTTTTTTGTCTTTCTTTCTTTCTTTCTTTTTTTTTTGTCTTTTTTTGGGCGGGCTGGCGGGCTGGCGGGCTTCGGGCCTGGCGTGCCCAGCGGGCTGATCCAAGCGTGCCTAGCGGGCTGGAGCTCCCAGCCCAGTGGGCTGGCGGGCCTGGCGGGCCAACGGGCCCAGCGACCTTGGCCCAGCACGGCCCGTGTCTCGGGCCGTGCCTTGTGGGCCGGGCCGTTGACCGGGCCGTGCCGTGCCACGGCCCGTTGACTAGCGTGCTGGGCCGGGCCGAACCGGGCCGGCCCGGCCCATTTGCATCTCTAGGTGAGTGCATGTCCACACTTACACATACACCCCTGGGTCACCGAGTTCCATTCCTTCTTCATCTACACGTTCTGTATCAGAACGTCTGCAACAACTTCTCTCGCCTGGGACATGGAGGCTTCTAAAATCGTGGGTCCTGGTGATGGAGACCTAAATCAAGCCCTACCATCATGGTCGCCCGGCCCTGTATGACAAAAGGGTCGGCCCAAATCTACGATCAAACCACCCAGTGGGTCCCGCCACTGCCTGATGTCCAAACTAGTTATTTTTCTTCAATCACATCTTCCCTGATCAACCTAATGAATGGTGGGCCAGGGAGGGGACCAACTCCTTTAGGGTCGTCCCACCATGTACGGCCATATGATCGAGCCAGATCTGTCATCCGATCAATCATGGGTCCCACAACCTGATTAAATACCAAGGGCCTCTATAAAGTGATCGTGCACAGCTCAGTGAATCAATTCCCGTGGAAAATCTTGGACGATTAGAAAAGTGTTTTGAAAAACAATTTGAGTAGGTAATGGCAGAAAGTAGAGCCGATTACCCAAATCTCCAATCTCATATAACATAAATAATAACATTACGTAAAGTGAAGAAGGGGCATCACTAAGGGTTTTCTACATGAATCAACATACTGATCAACAAGAAACATATGTATTAAATTCACAAATTATGTTTAGATACTTGCCTTTCACCGGGGTTTGAGGAAAAAGCAACAGATCCTCACCAATACCCAATCCGAGATTACCACGGCACTCAATCACAATCCTAACACCAATCTGATATAAGAGATGAGAAAGAGATATCCATGTGATCAGATCTATGATATTCCTACCAAAAACCTAGCTTTGGAAAGAAAAAGGGGATAACCCAAGAATACAGATCTACTCCTAATGATTTGAGGAGAGGGTTACCTGAGATAAGAAAATTGAACCAAGAATGCTGGTATCCTCTGATCTTGATTCTGATGGCTGGATCCTAAAGCTGGAATGGCTTGGGAAGTTGAAAGAGGAAGAAGACGAAGAGGTTACGGGAGGAGTTGCAGAGAGATAAGTGGGAAGGGATAAAGACGTGTGATTAGTTAAAATAGGGATTAGGTTAAAAGGTGGGCTTAAGTCATTGGGTCAAAACTACGGGTGAAGTCATCTACCCACTAACCCAACTCACTAAACCACGCATCTAATCTAACGTGTGCCCCACTTAATCCTAACCACTTAAATAACTAAAATACATTAAATTAATATAATACTAATATATTAATAATAAATATAATTAGTGGCCGGATCTTACATATTCTGCGTTAGATTCCACATGTGGATAGTCATTGCATGATTGGACTAGCTACTTCTATTCAACCTTCTGCCTTTTACAAGCCTATGGCCGAGCCTCACTCGCAGCTTCTAATTGTGATCATCTGATTCTCCTCATATCTCAAGAATTAAAGGGCCAACAATTCAGAAAAATAAATAAATATAGGGTCTCATCGCCTTGTCAGCTAGGGATCCCAGATTACAGGATTTTTTACCAAGTTGCCACTGTCTTCTTGTAGCTCCAAATCAGGTGACTGGTGAGAATGGTTTCTGCAAAAGCCCTGCTAGTATAACATCACGAACCAAATAGGTGGAAGTATTTGAGAATGGAGAACACAATAATATCACCCAGGCAACTGTCTCATAAGTTCCCATCATGCACACTTCTACCAAACACCAAGGCAAGCCACCTACAGTTTCCCATGCACCAGCTCAAAGAAGTGGACCAAAAGGCCAAATCCTCTCCTTATGTTGGAGAAGCAGAACGAGGTCCTTCGAGACTTTGAAGGTCTTCTGAGGCAAGCAAATTTAAATATAATATATGAAATTCACATGTGGATCTTATCTCCGGAGTACTGGACCCAATCCCGGATAAAGGAGGATTGCATTAGGTAAGTTGATAGTTAGCGTAATTATCACAACCCAAATATGAATTCTAAAAAACAACATTCCTTAATCATGATATGTGAAAAATGGGAAGCCGCCATATGTGAAAAAAAAAAAAAAAGGTTGCCAAAAGGGGAAAACTCCAAAGAATTAACCATAATCCATTGGAAAATGGGGAGATACCTGGAACTTACGTGTTTCGCGGCGTGGCGGAAGACTGGTGGAGGATTACGCAGCGACCGTACGAGGAGATAGGGGATGAGGTAGCATGGACTGCTTTCAAGACTGACTTCTTTCGGAAGTTTATCCCCACCCATGTCAGAGAGCGTAAGCTCCGAGAGTTCCAGACTCTTGTTCAGGGCGACATGACGGTCTGTCAGTACGAGGTCCGCTTCACACAGCTGTCCTGATACGCCGAGGCGCTGCTTACATCAGAGGCCGGGAGGGTTCGGCGGTTCGTTGATGGACTGAGAGAGGAGATCCAGATAGCCATGTCTTGTATCGAGCTGCCTACATACGAGGAGGCTTTGAGGAGAGCTTTTTGGACAGAGGAGCATCTTCAGCGGCTGGAGTCCATTCGCCAGCAGAAATGACTCCGGATCGCCCCGATCAGACAGCGGCCTATGATTCCGCAGCGACAGCCTTTCCTGAGACAGAGGCCAGCAGGTCAGGTGGGGCAGTATCATCAGCAGCAGCAGCCTTACAGCGAACCTAGAGTGTGCTATGACTGCGGAGAGACAGGGCACATCTCCAGATTTTGCCCACTCCGAGGAGGACAGCCTCAGATGCTTCAGCTTCCAGCACCTACGGGTACCCCAGCAGCCTAGAGGGCAGCACTTCCAGCGAGGGCGACATCAGAGGCACCAGGGCCAGCAACACCAGCAGCAAAGACCCCAGGCTGTGGGTCGAGCTTTCGCGCTCACACATGAGGAGGCCGAAGCTGCAGGGAACATCGTCAAAGGTAACCTTTCTATTTGTGATCATCCTGCTAGAGTATTGTTAGATCCAGGAGCGACACATTCATAATTATCGTCGACTTTTGCCTTAGTACTTGGTGGGATCGGAGAGGCTATGCCTTGTGCATTAGTTATGTCCACCCTTATGGGTAGGAGCGTGGTGTGTCAGACTTACCACCCCAGATGCCGAGTGCAGATTGAGGAGTGCATTTTGCTTGCAAATCTGATCGTGCTACCCATGCATGACTTCGACGTTATCTTGGGGATGGATTGGTTAGCTAGATACCGAGCGGTGATTGATTGCTTTGAGAAGACAGTCCGACTCACTATCGACGGTTCAGATGACACGATCGAGTTTGTGGGCAAGAGGAGATCGCCTGGCTCTCGGATGATTTCGGCACTGAAGGCCGAGAGATTGATGAGAGCAGGTTGCGAAGGCTACATCGCATTCATCTCGGAGGATAAGCCAACCAAGGCAGTAGAGGAGATTCCAGTGGTTTGCGAGTTTCCAGATGTGTTTCCCGACGAGATCCAGGGATTACCACCTGTCAGAGAGATCGACTTCACCATCGAGCTTGCACCAGGCACCGCACCGATTTCCAGAGCTCCTTACCGCATGGCTCCGGCAGAGCTTCGAGAGTTGAAGACCCAGTTGGAGGAGTTGCCAGACAAAGGCTTCGTTAGGCCGAGCGTGTCGCCATGGGGCGCACCAGTTCTCTTCGTGAAGAAGAAGGATGGATCGATGAGGATGTGCATCGACTATCGGCAGCTGAACCAGGCAACAGTGAAGAACAAGTATCCTCTTCCCCGGATTGACGAGCTCTTCGACCAGCTTCAGGGTGCGCAATTCTTTTCGAAGATAGACTTGAAATCGGGATATCATCAGCTGCGAGTCAGAGAGCAGGATGTGCAGAAGACAGTGTTCCGAACACGCTATGGCCACTACGAGTTCCTCGTGATGCCGTTCGGGTTGACGAACGCACCAGCAGTGTTCATGTCCCTGATGAACCAGGTATTCGCCCCGTACCTCGACAGCTTCACAGTGGTGTTCATCGACGATGTGTTGGTCTACTCCAAGACCAAAGAGGAGCACGAGCAGCATTTGAGGACGTCTCTACAGTTGTTGTGCGACAACCAGTTGTACACGAAGCTCAACAAGTGCGAGTTCTGGCTGGAACAAGCAGTCTTCCTCGGACATATCATCTCCAAGGACGGACTAGCGGTGGATCCAGCTAAGATAGAAGCAGTGGCGAACTGGGCGAGACCGAAGAATGCCACAGAGATTCGGAGTTTTCTTGGATTAGCAGGCTACTATCGCAGATTCGTCAAGAGTTTCTCTACAATCTCAGCCCCGTTGACCAAGCTGATACGGAAGGATGTACCGTTCGTATGGTCAGAGGCTTGTGAGAACAGCTTCCAAGAGCTGAAGGAGAGATTGACGACAGCACCTATCTTGTCTCTACCTACTGGTGACGGTGGATTTGTAGTCTTCACCGATGCTTCAGGGACCGGTCTAGATTGTGTCCTGATTCAGGAGGGCAAAGTCATTGCTTATGGATCGCGTTAGCTGAAAGAGCACGAGAAGAAGTACGCAACGCACGACTTGGAGCTAGCAGCGGTCGTTTTTTGCGTTGAAGTTGTGGCGGCACTATCTCTATGGGGAGAGATTCGAAGTGCATTCGGATCATCGCAGCTTGCAGTACATGTTCACGCAGAATGACCTCAACAACCGACAGAGGAGATGGATGGAGTACATCAAGGATTACGACTTCCCTATCAAATACCATCCGGACAAGGCGAATGTCGTAGCAGATGCTTTGAGCAGGAAGACCGCCCTCATCAGTTTTCTAGCAGCAGAGGGTGTATGGACCGACGTCTTCAGCAGCTTAGACGTTCAGTTTCAGCCGCTCAGCGAGAGAGTCTTGCTTGCTACCATGTCCGCATGGGAACCAGAGTTGCTAGGAAAGGTTAAGGACAGTCAACGCAACGATCCCAAGCTTGTCAGAGTGATCGAGCAGATTGACCAGAGGCCAGAGTTCAGACTGATTGGAGGAGTGCTCTACTATCAGGACCGATTATGCGTGCCAGATATTCAGGAGCTGAAGGACGAGATCCTCGCAGATGCACACCATAACAGATACTCGATTCACCCCGGCAGCACCAAAATGTACCAGAACCTGAGGAGCTACTACTGGTGGAACAACATGAAGAAGGAGATAGCACGCTACGTCTCTAGGTGTTTGACGTGTCAGCAGATCAAGGTCGAGCACCAGAAACTGCCAGGGCTACTTCATCAGCTCGAGATACCTCAGTGGAAGTGGGAGCATATCACCATGGACTTCATCGCAGGACTCTCAGCTACCAAGAGACGCCACGACGGCATTAGGGTGATTGTGGATCGACTGACTAAGTCAGCCCACTTCTTGCCAGTTTCGATGAAGGCAGGACTTGATGTCCTTGCTAAGTTGTACGTGGATCGGATCGTCTCATTGCATGGAGTTCCAGCTTCGATTGTTTCAGACAGAGATCCGCGCTTCACTTCTCACTTCTGGGAGAGTCTACAGCAGGCCTTGGGTACCACGTTGAGGTTCAGCACAGCCTACCATCCTCAGACAGACGGACAGACAGAGCACACAACCAGACATTGGAAGATATGTTGCGAGCTTGTGTCCTGGATTACAAGGAGAATTGGGGGGATTCATTGCCACTTTGCGAGTTCGCCTACAACAACAGCTACCACGCGAGCATTAAGATGGCACCGTACGAGGCTCTGTACGAGATGAGATGCAGGACCCCAGTCTGTTGGGAAGAAGTTGGTGTCAGGAGTTTCCATAGACCTTCCATAGTCAGCGACACCAGCGAGAAGGTCCGACAGATAGTCGAGAACCTGAAGGTCAGCCGCAGCAGACAGAAGAGTTATGCAGACAACCGACGCAGACCTCTCGAGTTTCAGAGGGGAGACAAAGTGTTCTTGAAGGTTTCCCCGACTCGAGGCACCCTAAGATTTGGCGAGAAGGGCAAGTTAGCACGGAGATACGTCGGACCATTCGAGATTAGATCGAGGATCGGAGACGTCGCTTACAAGCTTTCAGCTACCGCCAGAGCTATCAGGAGTGCATGATGTGTTCACGTCTCTATGCTGAAGAAGTAAGCGGAGGACCCGACGCACATTCTCTATCATCAGCCACTCAGCATTCAACCAGACGCTTCGTACGTCGCCAGGCCAGTTGCGATCATCGACACCAATGAACAGGTGCTCCAAACCCGAACCATTCATTGGGTGAAGGTTCAGTGGGAGCATCACTCTCCGGAAGAGGCTACGTGGGAGCTACGCGACCAAGTGGAGAAGGACTATCCACATATTCTACCTCAGGTATGTTCTAACTTTGTTTTTACATTTGGGGACCAAATGTTTTAAAATGAGGGAATGATGTGAGGCCCCACCCCTTGTGGGCCCTCTAATTTATATTTTAAATACTAATTATTGCTAATTATTGCTTAATTATGCTAATTAGGGGTTAATCAAGGTAATTAGATAGATTTTTCTAAGTTGTAGTTAGACTAGTTTAGTTGAGTTAATAATTTGGTTAGTAGGGTGTTTTGGGTAATTCTAAGGTTAACTAGTGTAGGGAAGCCCTTACTAGGGTTTTTAGTAAAATATAGGGGGTTATTGTAAAATGCATCTTCTAGAACTTTCCACCTAAAGACCCTAATGCCCCTAACCCTAATCCTATGCAACCCCAAAGGTTATTCCTGTCATTAGCCACTTCCCCCAAATCTATAAATTAGCATAAATCCCAAGGCAAACCCTACTACTATTCCTCCCTCACTTTCTCTCTTCTTCCTCTCTCAATTCCTTTCTAAAGCTACTGTTGTGCTGGAGGATTTTCCTTAGGAGCTGCCATTATCTTCTTCCTTATTGCATTGGGTTTGGGATTTCTCTATCTCTCTATATTTCTCTACAATACCTTCTCTTCTAAGCAAGGCAAGTGCACATTACTATTAACTTAGAATGTATGTCATATTTCTTGATTTCTGTGGTTTTAGTTCATGTATGTTATTAATCAAGTCCTAGAAATTTACCTGGAGCTTAGTTGTTTGTTGGATGGATTGGGCATTGATGGATGGGGGTTTCACCCCCCCCCCCCCCCCCGCCCCCCCATTTGGAAGATCAATGGGTCTAAATGGGTGTTGGATTATTGGGCATTGTAGTGTTTTTACAATTTTATTTGTTTATTTGATAAATGGATTTGTATAGAAACAATTTGATTAGAAATTGGATGAAGGGGGCGACTGTTGCAGTGATTGTAAATGGAACACAGTGAGATTTTTGGGTTTTTTTGGTATGGAGATCAGTGGGGTCCAGGTGGGCCACCTTTGGAGATCCGGACCCCACATCGTGTAGGGCCACCTTGGGCGACCCGGATGATGAGGGCTGATCGTGGGCCATTGATCAGTGGGGCCCATGATCGTTGCTCTCTCCATGCACCAGGCGAGCTCGTTTCCTGTTGGAACGTTCTGCAACGTTCTGTTGCAGAACATGTTGTGTTGAGTGAGGAAAGAGATGAGTGGGGTGAGGGGGTCCATGGGTGCATGCGAGGGATGAGTGAGAGAGGTGATGTTGCCATGTGGCATGGAGAGAGAGTAAAGGGTGACTTTTGTGAGACATGTGTCATCATTTTAAAAGTTGGATATGGGTGGGTGTTTGAGTAGTCCATAGGAGCATGGGAAAAGGGGTGATGCGAAGGAGTATGGGAAAGTGTGGTCCACTGAAATTATGGGGCCCGGGTGGGTCCCTGATTTCAGATCGGGTCCGGACTTTGGGTCAGGGGCTGCTTAGTGACCAGGATGATGAGGACTGATTTAGGACTGGGCCCAGTGGGGCCCACTAATCCAATAACCCACTAGTTATATTAATTAAAATTAATCCTTTAGTTTTTAATGTATACAATTAGCACCATTAATTTTCATAAATTGGAAATATAGACCCCTTAGTTATTATTGAACCAAATTGGAGCCGGGACCAGTGGGGCCCAATAATCCAGAACCAATTAGTTTTATTAATTTAAATAAAACATTTAGTTTCTAATGTGTACAATGGAACCCAATTAGAATAAATTAACTTTTTACCTTTAAAATAATATTTCTTGACCTCTTTAATTTTAGAAATTAGAAATTATAGATCCATTAGTCTTTATTTAACCTAAATTGAGTTTGAACCCAATTAGAATAGTTTGTGTATGACCTGGTTCTTTTTCCATCAGACCCAGATTTTAGTGCAAAAGTTGAGATTTGGCATGGAATCTGTTGACTCAGGTACACCTGTGTACCAGATCAACTGGCTGGCCACCTGGTCAATCGGGTACACTGAAAATTCCAGAATCCAAACCAAGTCCCAACTTTGATTCACGTGGAGCAGATCGACCCGACCCTTGCCAGGTCGACCTGCCACACTGTGAACACTAAGATGTGAGTTTAGCCTTTGTTTTATGATTGATCGATTGTGGGGCCCATTGACCATCCAAATGAACTTCCATCAATGTGCCAAGCACGAGTCGATGGCGTGGCTCGACCTTGGGATGCTCTAATTCAGCCCTTGGTCACCCAATCCTTGCAATCGGGATTACCCATCGTGTGCAAGGAAAGATCTGAGGAAGAGATCGTCATCACAACATTGGTTTCTGGGGATTCAAGAAATGTAACTCGTGGGGAACCATCAGGAAATGGTGAAAGCTTTGGTGATGAGGTTGGGGATCAAACTGACAGCCTCAAACTGACGGTCGATGAGATACAGTTTAAAGAAGTTAATGGGTTTGGAAGAAAAATGGGAAGTGGCTCTGGTGGACACAGCATGATAGGTTTTTTTGAAAAAACACCTGCGCCAAGTATCCTTCCTTCTAATACCTGTCCTACACCAATATTCTGTCCGGTTCCAACTACTCCACCAATCTTCTTGTTAGAAAAAAGCATGACATCTCAACTAAATTTAATTCAACCTTTACAACGCTCCTTGCTAAATAAACATGAAAAATGTCGAGCTCAACGAGTAAAACTCAATAGTAGGGTCTATCTATTGAAAATTTAATCAATTCAAAATAAACATCCTCCACTTAATAGATAATCTATAACTTTTACCTGAATAGTTGGTCTCATAGATATTAGCACAATAACCCGTGCGAAGCATAGGCATGTTCACTAACAACTACAAACTATATTTAAAGATCCATTAAACAAATTTAGATAATGCAAAATCATCATCAAAACACTTATTGATAATCCGTAGACTAGAAATTGGCTAGAAGAAGTGATGTAGGAAAAAAAAAAGAGGAAAATAAGATTTGGGATGAAAATAAAGTTGCAAAGAATGAAAAAGGGGAAGAAGAGTTGAGTGGTTACAATTACATATTCAAAGTGGGAGAAAGTGAGTTAATTATAAAACACGAGTATAACTTTGGATCAAAATCAGAAGTTACAGTCAAAATTAATTTTAAAACCCTTAGCTTCAATATAATATAACTAGGGCAATAACCCATGCTAAGCACGTGCATGCCTACCAATAATGTTTGTACAAAAAAACAAAAAATATAAATAAAGATTATTTAAAATTAATTTTTCATATATATATATTAAAAGACTAAAAAGCAAAGAAAGGTAACAACAATATTAATAATAGGGGTCAACATTCTAAAAAGATAATTAGTTTTATAAATATATTGTAAATAAAGCCTAATTGGTATCAATATATATATTAAAAAGAAAGTTATAAGTTCTCATGTGACTAGGGTCCTCACTCTACCTAACTACTTAGAGTCCTCACTCCAGCTAACTACTTTTGATATTGTTTTAATATATATATATATATATATATTTAAATATTGTGTGGTGTGGTGGTTAGATTATGTAATTCGAAAGTCAGGAGGTTTATTTTTGTCTGTGTATAGATATGGATGTCATCTCACCTGTAAGCAGACTTTTTAGAATGTTTATAATTGCTTAAATTAACTCTATCTCTCTCATACATAGAACCTCTGAAGAAGAAAAGGTCAAAAGAAGCTTTTAGATTGAATTGAATCATTTGGTGTTTGGAATGTATAGTTCCAGCAGCAGCAACGGCTTCTTAGTCCTCAATGGCGTTGTCATCTCATCTCCTCCTGAAACCCCTCCCATCTCAGTCTTCCTCCAAAACCACTCTGGTTAGTATCCCATCCCAAAAACCCTAATCACCTTCTCTTCCTAATCATCTCATTAATCCCCTCTCTTCAATCCAAAAACTCAATCAATTCATACAATCTCCATTACATTTTCGATTTTCAGGTGCATACACAACCACTCGCACGCATTCCAACGCCTCACTCATCTTGTTCTGGGATCGACATCTTCTCAGACTCGCCCAATCCACTTCAATCATCACCCAATCAAAGCCCGGATTTTTTTATCATCCCCAAACAGCAGCAGCAAAATCAATCTCATCTTGGGATGCTCTAATTTGGCCCTTGGTCACTCAATCCTTGCAATCGGGACTATCCATCGTGTGCAAGGAAAGATCTGAGGAAGAGATCGTCATCACAACATTAGTTTCTGGGGATTCAAGGGCTTCTAACGGTTTGGATGTTTATGTGCATTTTGGAGCGTATGTTCCGATTGGTTTTGGGGGGAGAGAGAGCGGTGCGAGGTTGGCTGTTGTGGGCCCTGAAAGAGAGATTGCAAATGCTAAGTTCTCCGAGTGGGTAAGGTGTGATTGAGTCTCAACTCTCATATTTTTTGCATTTTGGACTTTGGGTGTTTTTTTTTTTTTTTGTTCACTAAAAAGAGATCTTTTGTGTACACAGGCCATCTTTCCGGTTTTTTTCCGTAAAATCTGAAAAGATAAAGGGATTTTAATGTATTGGTTCATCTTAAACTCTTTTTTTTCGAATTTCATGATCCAAATTTAGATAATGTAACTATAGTGGTTTGACTCTGATAAATATTATTTTTTAAACTTTTTTACACGGTATTCCATAATATCATGAGATTTATCAATTTTTATATCATATATTTTTTTATAATTAGTAAATAAATTTATTTTTTATAGAACATGAAAACTGGCATTTTGTGAAAACTAAATACACATCTAATTACCATGTCTCAAGCTTTATTATTTGGAATTTTTTTTCCTGAATATGCTATATAAAAGCCATAATATCATGAGATTTATCCATTTTTGTGACATACACTATTTTCATGGAGCAAAGAAGGTTTTAAAAAACATTGGCCTAAGTCGTTTGACTTTGGTGACATTACCTGAATTTTGGTCATGAAATTAGAATATCTGAACTTAAGTCGTACAGGAAAAATTATCCATGACTAAATAGTAGTCGTACAGGAAAAATCCCGAATGTTAATCACTCCATAACATGAAATGATTAGGAGCTGCTTAGCAATCTCAATGTAGACCAAGTATGGGATCCCACATTATAGTAATCCAAATTCGATTAAAACATGAACAATAGGTGTCATTAGCCAACCCATGGGGTGTTGAAATCTGAAACATATCCCTAACAATTGAGCCCTATATTGCTGGGCTGCACATAAAACTACATGGTGGACTCGTAAGAGGAAAAAATCTTTTGCTTAGAGGGTATTAGCATGGATCAAGGATGTCTGTGGCAAACTGGCAATAGCATGATCCGATGACCATGTCCCTCCATTCAGATCTTTTTTTTTGTTTGTATGAACTTATAGAACAATTAAGACTTTGAGACTAAAACATAGGAGTGATGTTTGATAATTGTGCTAAACTCTGGTCTACATTTAGTTTTAAAAACTTTGAGCCCTACCGTATCATGTGATTCAAACGCATCTAATGTAGGCTCACCAAGGGTTTGAAGTTTAATAATTTTCTTATATAAGAGATTAGAACACATGCACTCTTAATCACGCACTATTATCCTTAAAGGCCTTATTAAAAGTTTAAATAGCTCTATAAGATGAAGGAAAAAAAAAATAGCTCTATATAAAAACTCTCCATTTCTAAGGCAATGTTCTCCTGCCTGCGAGAAAACCGCATGTTGGTTATATACTCTTCAACTTTTGGGACCCACTTAAATGACTTCTTATATGTGGAAGTGGAGTACATGGACCCCTTGGATCATCCCAGCCCTTTGATTTACTAAGCTTACAATTTGATCGACTTTAATGTGGGCCAGGCCCCAAGCGACGAACCTCACGAATTTCTAGTGAGTGACTATTGCAGTCACGTATAGTTTCCTGTTGCGGTCCCTTTAATCTCACGTGAAGAGCACGTGACTTGTCTCCCGTTCTCAAATTCAACACGCCATTTCCTCCTCTCCATTTCCAAGCCTCCGAACAGAGGAAAAAGGAAAAACAGGAATCCGTAGATCGATCCTCTCTGTGGCCGCAACTCAGGCAATATCTCTGGCGCCTCAACCGTTTTTCATACTATCTCTTCTCTTGGGGTCTCTCTCAGTCTCTGTCTACTCACTTTCTCAACATCAATTCAACTTCCCACCTGCACCTGAAACCCTAGGTACATCTATCTCTCTTCTTCTTCTTCTTCTTCTTATTCTTCTTCTTCTCTCTTGTTTCTCTGCATGCAGATTATGTGGGGGTGTTTACAGATGGATGGAAAGATGGAGTGAGAATGTTTGTGACAAATTAGGGTATGGTTGTTTGGTTGGGGAGGAAATGGAGCTTGAGAAAAATGGCCCCAGTTAGTTCAATTGTTTTACTGTAGTCAGTTTTCTCATCCAACCCAGAAGGGTTTAAGAGCATATAATCTCAATCAGAATGTTTTCACTCTCTGAGCATATAAAACAGATTGGTTTCATTTTCTGCTAGAAATAGAAACTGAAGAGTTCATTTTGTATGGTTTTTTAGCTACTATTCTTTACTTTTTAGGTCCTAAGCTACTTTCTTTGAAGATTTTGTGAATAATTTCACTATTGAAACATTACTATTAAATTTTTTTTTTTTTTTTTTAAGATTCAATTTTGTAAGTAAAAACCACTGAATTAATTGGCATGGAAAAATGGGAAATCATTTCTTCCCTCAAAAATCATTCTTTTTGGGCGTAAAATGCTCAAGTTTCCCATTAGAAGTTATAGGTATTTGGAAATAGTTTATGGGGGGAGAATGATTTTCCATTGCTCTATGTTAAAGTTTTCCATGGGAGGTGGAAGAATTTTGAGGGACATGGAATGCAGATTTGAACTCAAGAGGAAGAGAGCCATTCTGTGCAGTTTTTTTACAACAGCGAAAAGCACATTTCATTGTGGGAAATGTTTTTCCCCATGAAACAGTAGAACCTGTAATTGTGGAAGATAAAATCTTCAGTTTTTATTTTCTGCAAAATATGAAATCACTATAGAAATTAAATGCAGTAGAAAGCTATTTTGCGCAAACATACCCTAAGTATGTGGCGACATAGGCAGGGACAAGAAATAAAGGTGAAGTAATTACAACTGTATCTGTGATGAAGAATCTGATCCTAAATCTTCGCACAGAAGCGTATTAAAACTACACCTTGATGCAGGCATTGGTTTCTGGACAACTTATATTAGAACTTCTGATGGCAAGAAGGAATGAAACATACTACTGAAAATTAGAGAAAATGCATTTGGACATTGTAATCAAGTAACTAGAGATGTTGTAACTGTGACCCAATGCTACATTGAATAAATATTTGCACTGATCAACCAGAATGAGGCCCCTTTTGGTACTTCTGATCGAGTCAAATGGGGTTGGCCATGGGCAAGTTTAGAGCAGTGAATTGAGGGTGCTTTTGGGTTCCTAGGGTTCTGGATTTGGGTGCATTTTTGGGGAAGTTTGGAGGATGCTAATTGGGTTTGGGTATGAACTCTTTATTAACTGTCCGATGGTATGCCTGTAGGAACTGTTTTCTCGCTTGTGCAATGTTGGCTTAAACACCCACAATACCATGTCCATCATTTAATCCAACACTAAAAATTGTTTGGTGGTTTGTACACTCTCCCATGTATGCGCGATTGATAAATCCTACTAAGATACCATTTTACAAAAACGGAAAAAAAGGGGTAATTCTTGTTGCAATCAAACTTGCAACGTCATGTTTGCAACAATGAGCAACTTCCAAATGCGCTATTGGCTCTTGTTGGATAGTATGATCTGTTAGAAATACTTGACTTTTGTATGCATGAAATTGATTTCAGTTGTACTCTAACGCAGCGAATTTCACTCCATCAAAATACTTGGTAATGTCAATGGACAATTGCGAAGACACTCAAGAGCGCTTTGCATGGAGCTCACAAAATGAGGCACTAGGTGAAAGTAGAATCTTTGTGATCCAAAGTCCTCATTATTTAATATTGATAATATGGATCGAAATGTCAATAAATTGGTCATATTGGCTGAGACTGCTCCATTTTGTTTGCATTTTGTTGGTGTTCACATGCGTATTTTATCGGCTGATACAATGCATATCGGCCGAGAAGCCTCAATATATATCAAATGACCCCAAAAGCCCCTCCTTTCTACATTCATTTATAAGGAACAGATGGATTTTAGCATGCTCATTTATTCAATCATGTGGGCATTGGTGCATTATTATTATTATTTTTTCTGAAAAAAGTGCATTACTACTTTTATTGTTACTATTATTCATTTAAAAAATTGTTTTTGACATTGAAGGACAGCAGAGAGTAGAGATCTTAATCCACATGATAGTAGGTTAAAGTGGATTTTGTTACGCACTTGCGATTTTAGTTACACATCAACATGGAAGCTTCTTATTATTTGAAGAAATCCAGCAATTCCATGGCTACTCGAGCCAAGGGTAAGTTAACAAAATCCAGAGTTCCAGTGGATGATAGAGGCAAGGATGATGGGGTACCAGACCCGAACGTTGGCATGGAGTTCGAAACTGAGAATGATGCTTATGATTTCTACAATAGACATGCCAGAAAAGAGGGTTTTAGTATTCGGACCGATTGGAGAACTGTAGTTCGCAAAACAGGTGTGGTGAAAGCTAGAAGGTATGTGTGTTTTAAAGGTGGTCATCGCGTGCCTGATAAACGAAATAAGAATGTGAAGCATCACCGTGGTGGAAAAATAACTGGTTGTGAGGCATACATGATGGTTAGGCTTCAAATTAATGGAAAATATCGTGTAACTGAAACTTATCTTCTTCATAATCATCGTCTTGCAACCCCCGGACAAGTTCACTTGTTAAGATCACAAAAAAAATTCGTTGTTTGTAAAGCAGCTGCAGCAAATGATTGTGATAGTTCTGGGAATATACCAAAAAAAGAAGAATCTATGAGTGGTGAAGATGAAGGTAAAGATAATGTGGAATGTATTCCTGTTGATTCTACAAATTATTTAAGATCGAAAAGAATGAAAGCAATGGAGAAGTTAGATGCAGGTGGCTTATTAGAGTATTTCAAGAATAAGAAACTTGAAGATCCGTCATTCTTCTGTTCTACTCAGCTTGATGCTGACAATCATATCACCAATATTTTCTGGTCAGATGGTAGAATGGTAATAGACTATGAGCGTTTTGGTGATGTAGTTTGCTTTGACACGGCATACAGCACAGAAAAATATGGCCGACCATTTGCACCATTTATTGGTATCAATCATCATAGGCAGGTGGTAATTTTTGGTGCTGCTTTTCTCTATGATGAAACCACTGATTCTTTCAGGTGGTTGTTTAGAACTTTTTGTCATGCAATGTCTGGAAAAAAGCCAAAGATCATTTTTACGGACCAAAATAAGGTAATGGAAAATGCAATTAAGATGGAGTTGCCTGAAGCTGTTCATCGTATCTCTGTGTGGCATATGTTTCAGAGTGCCTTAAATCACCTTAGGTGTGTATTTAGTGCTTCGCGTACTTTTTCCGATGACTTCCGCAAATGTGTGTATGATTATGAGGAGGAAGATGAATTCCTTCAAGCATGGGATAATATGATAAAAAAAAGTACAGTCTTGTAGATAATACATGGTTACAACAATTATTTAATGAAAGAGAGAGATGGGCTGTGGTGTATGGCAAAGACACGTTTTGTGCAGATATGAAAAGCATACTACAGACTGAAAGTTTAAATAATGAGTTAGAAAGGTATCTGCATCCTTCTCGGAATATACTTCAGTTTTTTGAGGATTTTCAAAGAATGGTTGATGAAAGACACTGTGCAGAATTAAAAGCTAATTTCAAAATGATACAAAGCTCCCCAAAGGTTATTGTACCTGTTGACATTTTGACGCATGCATCAAGTGTCTACACGCCAGTGATGTTTGAAATGTTCCAGACTGAGTATGTCAATGGTCTGAATTGTATTGTTAAAGGCTGTACTGAGGAAGGGACAGTGAAGAAATATGAAGTTATAGATGGAAAAGGTCACTGCCACATAGTTACATTGGACTCGATGGACGAGGCCACCGTCTCCTGCAGTTGCAAAAAGTATGAATCTTTAGGGATTTTGTGCGGCCATGTGTTAAGAGTAATTGGGAACACCATAAGGTGTGTTCCAACCAAATACATATTGAAGAGGTGGACACGAGAGGCATCTACATTGTCGTTGGAGCCATCAACTAGTGAGTTCATATCGGTAGACGACCATAAGAAAGTTTTCTCACGACGTTATAATCATCTGTTTCTTAACTTTGTTAAAGTAGCTACAGGGGCTGCTGAAAGTGAAGAAGCATATGAATTCACCTCTAATCTTTTGGACAAGATGTGGCAAGACATAGAAATGATATCGAGAAATGTAACTCGTGGGGAACCATCAGGAAATGGTGAAAGCTTTGGTGATGAGGTTGGGGATCAAACTGACAGCCTCAAACTGACGGTCGATGAGATACAGTTTAAAGAAGTTAATGGGTTTGGAAGAAAAATGGGAAGTGGCTCTGGTGGACACAGCATGATAGGTTTTTTTGAAAAAACACCTGCGCCAAGTATCCTTCCTTCTAATACCTGTCCTACACCAATATTATGTCCGGTTCCAACTACTCCACCAACCTTCTTGTTAGAAAAAAGCATGACATCTCAACTAAATTTAATTCAACCTTTACAACGCTCCTTGCTAAATAAACATGAAAAATGTCGAGCTCAACGAGTAAAACTCAATAGTAGGGTCTATCTATTGAAAATAAAATCAATTCAAAATAAACATCCTCCACTTAATATATAATCTCTAACTTTTACCTGAATAGTTGGTCTCATAGATATTAGCACAATAACCCGTGCGAAGCATAGGCATGTTCACTAACAACTACAAAATATATTTAAAGATCCATTAAACAAATTTAGATAATGCTTAATCATCATCAAAACACTTATTGATAATCCGTAGACTAGAAATTGGCTAGAAGAAGTGATGTAGGAAAAAAAAAGAGGAAAATAAGATTTGGGATGAAAATAAAGTTGCAAAGAATGAAAAACGGGAAGAAGAGTTGAGTGGTTACAATTACATCTTCAAAGTGGGAGAACAAAGTGAGTTAATTATAAAACACGAGTATAACTTTGGATCAAAATAAGAAGTTACAGTCAAAATTAATTTTAAAACCCTTAGCTTCAATATAATATAACTAGGGCAATAACCCATCCTAAGCACGTGCATGCCTAAATTAATTTTTCATATATATATATATTAAAACACTAAAAAATATATAATTAAACTATAAGTGAATGACAACTAAAACACAATTAATAAATTGTCATATATTATAATACAATTAGTAAACGATTACTACAACAACGCAGAAGCATGAAAAATAAAAGAAAAGAAATGTAACAACAATATTAATAATAGGGGTCAACATTCTAAAAAGATAATTAGTTTTATAAATATATTGTAAATAAAGCCTAATTGGCATCAATATATATATTAAAAAGAAAGTTATAAGTTCTCATGTGACTAGGGTCCTCACTCTACCTAACTACTTAGAGTCCTCACTCCAGCTAACTACTTTTGATATTATTTTAATATATATATATATATATTTAAATATTGTGTGGTGTGGTGGTTAGATTATGTAATTCGAAAGTCAGGAGGTTTATTTTTGTCTGTGTATAGATATGGATGTCATCTCACCTGTAAGCAGACTTTTTAGAATGTTTATAATTGCTTAAATTAACTCTATCTCTCTCATACATAGAACCTCTGAAGAAGAAAAGGTCAAAAGAAGCTTTTAGATTGAATTGAATCATTTGGTGTTTGGAATGTCTAGTTCCAGCAGCAGCAGCAGCTTCTTAGTCCTCAATGGCGTTGTCATCTCATCTCCTCCTGAAACCCCTCCCATCTCAGTCTTCCTCCAAAACCACTCTGGTTAGTATCTCCCATCCCAAAAACCCTAATCACCTTCTCTTCCTAATCATCTCATTAATCCCCTCTCTTCAATCCAAAAACTCAATCAATTCATACAATCTCCATTACATTTTCGATTTTCAGGTGCATACACAACTACTCGCACGCATTCCAATGCCTCACTCATCTTGTTCTGGGATCGACATCTTCTCAGACTCACCCAATCCACTTCAATCATCGCCCAATCAAAGCCCGGATTTTTTTATCATCCCCAAACAGCAGCAGCAAAATCAATCTCATCTTGGGATGCTCTAATTCGGCCCTTGGTCACTCAATCCTTGCAATCGGGACTACCCATCGTGTGCAAGGAAAGATCTGAGGAAGAAATCGTCATCACAACATTGGTTTCTGGGGATTCAAGGGCTTCTAACGGTTTGGATGTGTATGTGCATTTTGGAGCATATGTTCCGATTGGTTTTGGGGGGAGAGCGAGCAGTGCGAAGTTGGCTATTGTGGGCCCTGGAAGAGAGATTGCAAATGCTAAGTTCTCCGAGTGGGTAAGGTGTGATTGAGTCTTAACTCTCATATTTTTTGCATTTTGGACTTTGGGTGTTTTTTTTTTTTTTTTGTTCACTAAAAAGAGATCTTTTTTGTACACAGGCCATCTTTCCGGTTTTTTTTCCGTAAAATCTGAAAAGATAAAGGGATTTTAATGTATTGGTTCATCTTAAACTCTGTTTTTCGAATTTCATGATCCAAATTTAGATAATGTCACTATAGTGGTTTGACTCTGATAAATATTATTTTTTAAACTTTTTTACACGGTATTCCATAATATCATAAGATTGATCAATTTTTGTATAATATATATTTTTATAATTAGTAAATAAATTTATTTTTTATAGAACATGAAAACTGGTATTTTGTGAAAACTAAATACACATCTAATTACCATGTCTCAAGCTTTATTATTTGGAATTTTTTTTTAATGAAGATGCTATATTAAAGCCATAATATCATGAGATTTATCCATTTTTGTGACATACACTGTTTCCATGGAGCAAAGAAGTTTGTAAAAAACATTGGCCTGAGTCGTTTGAGTTTGGTGACATTACCTGAATTTTGGTCATGAAATTGGAATATCTGAATTTAAGGTGGACTAATATGTCAAAACCCAAAAAAATAAACCCAAAACATTTTGTTATCACTTCTTCTTTTTTTTTCTATTTTTTTTTTAACCCTGTTACTATTTGGTCCGTTTTGCAAAATTTCTTTCTTTTTTTTTTTTTTTGTAAAAATCCCTCTTGTTTCCAGGTATTTCAAAAAAAAAAAATCTTTTTGGGTGTTTTGTATGCAGGGTTAGGAAGGGCTTGGAGAAGTTGAGGCCTCCTTCAGTAACAGAGCTTCTCTTATCAAATGATGGAGATAGGATTCTCGAAGGCAGCGTCACGAATTTCTTTGTGGTTTGTAGCAGGGTATGCTGTTATCAGTTTCATAAAGCTGATTTTTTTTTTCTTTTCTCATCGTTGCCTGTGATTTTCATGGTTACTTTGATAATTCATCATCACTTTATATAGTTCTTCAATCTGTGCTATGTGTTTGGAACAATTTTAGATGGAAATTCTGTTCCAGTTATTTGATTAACCAGGGTTTTTGTTTTCTGTCATAATGTGTATCCTGTTTTAGATGAAATTGGGTCTCGGTTTTTAAAATTTCTCAGCTAGCATTTGAATGTGTAGGATGTAAATGAAGCTCTAGGTGACTTGAATGAACCCAGAAGCGGTTTTCCTTTTGAAGTACAGACTGCCCCTGTAAGTGGTGGTGTCCTTCCTGGAGTCATACGACAACTGATCGTTGAGTGAGATTTCATTTCCTGTGCTATTGTATAGTATTTGCTACATTTTCCTTTGCGCAAAGTGCTAAAAGTCACCCACCCTGTAAAAATCTTGAGTGTTTTTTTTTTTTTTTTTTTATGTTAAATATTAACCATAAAAACTATTGTGTCGCCACAGGTGTTTGAACATGAGAAGTGAGAACTCTTTGGAAAAATTTGATTTCTGCGTAACAAACCAAATAAAATACAGTAACAGAACAAGATTTATAGTATGCAGGAAAACTGCTTTTATGAACTGTATGATAGCAAGGTAAGGAAGAGAGAGAGAGAGAGAGAGAGAGAGAGAGAGAGAGAGAGAGAGAGAGATGCATTATTTGAGTTCGGCTTTTAAATCCAGGAAATCTGTACCACAAGCATCCTGTCAACAGCATCAACTTTTTTTAAAAACAAGTTAGAGAATGTGATTAATCCTATTTTTCTAATAAATAGATACCTTTAGATCATTCCTAAAATTAAATGTCACCAGCATTTACATGATTTTTTTTACCATTTACATAATTCTTATGGTAAGATTCTTTATCTCCTTTCATCTATACATTTTGTGCAAAAACGAGTTACAGATACTGAAGACTTTTGTATAATACCACTGTTATGAATCCTTAATGGTTTCCATAACAGAAGCTATGATGCATCATGTAATTGTGAAATGTCATATAATTAATCATACTGAAATGGGTGAAACTAACTTTTGTAAATTCAAATTTGTTCATTCTCGATTCAGATGAAACTGAACAAATTTTGAGAATTAGTGTGTTGGAGCTTGGAAGCCATAGTTTTATGTGTCTTATGAGAACTCTTCTCATTTAGAAGATTTAGTGAGACAAATGTCGTTAAGTTACTTCTAAACTACTGTCAAGTGTTGTAAGTTTGGAATAGTATAACTAATTTAATATCGTTTATGTTGTGATAGCTGACCTATTCAAAAACAAAACAGCATTTACTGCATAGTTCCCCTACAGTAAAACAGTATAATGATATCAGCCAGCACTGGTGTTGGAGGTATGACCATTGGAAAGTTTATTGAGTCTGAAGCTCTGTGTACAATATTCATTTCTAGTAAGTAGTAATTTTATTTGTTTGTGGAAGTAGAACATTAAAATCGATGCAAGGCAATAAACAAATAACAAATCCATGTCCATTGATTTAAAATGTGTGTGAATTATATTGTTCTGTTTTCTTTTTTGTGCAGGGTATGCTCAAGCCTGGGAATCCCACTTCGAGAAGTGGCACCATCATGGGCAAATCACGAACTTTGGAAAGAGGCCTTTGTTACAAGTACATTGATTTGGCTCCCAATATGTTTTCACATTCTTTTATTTTATTTATCTCTTGTCATGTTTCAAAAATAAAAAACTACAAAAAAGTAATTCCAAGCTGCAAATTTAGTTCTCCAATCATGGAGGTGAAGACGAGAACTAACCAATTTCATTGGAGGAACCTAGAGATTTCGACACGTTTGCTCATCATCATTTCCATCATGGTACTCAAATTAGAATGTATTCAGGTATGGTCCATACAGGGCCAGTCCTTGATTACCAGTTACGACCATAAGATGGTTGATGTGCTTATTTCACTGGCTAGATTTGTTGGGATGGGTACTCAGGGGACCATTTTACAGCCTCTCTCTTAAATCCAATATTGAGTGAGTTAAAAGAGTATGCATTTAACACTATAGTATTATTATTATTATTATTATTTATGACTGTCTAATATTTTCTTTGTGAAAAGAGTTTCATCCAAAAGAGAAAAAAAAAAGGTAATAAAAAAGACTTTCAGAACCAGTTCTTTTATCCTTCGCATGCAATATAAACTAATTTTACCAGAGTCCCCTATACATGTTCCAGGTAGCTTGAGACTTGTTCAGCATGTGGAAAAGGTTCAAGCTCCAAGTTCATGGGAGTCATTGCAGTCAAAAACTTGGAAGGAGGTGTCATGGGTGGAAAAGAAATTTGAGGGGTGTGGATTTTTTCTACCCTTATAGCAGAGGGCATTGTTTCCATAACTGATTATTTTTATGTTATTTTCCTGCAAATAAACAGGGCCCTGGGCCAATCACCACAGAAATACAGGTAAGGATTCAGCAATGTTGTTTCTCTCATGCTTTCTTGGCTGCGTGTCAGCGCTTCGAAGCTGAGGCGTTCAGCATTTCATCTATTGAGCTGTCTGGTTAATTCGGACCATTCTATTTCTTTTCTGCAACTTTTTTTTTTTTTTCGTTTGTGTTTTGCAGAAAGAGTTGACACAGAGAGCATGTGCTGAAGGGTACCCACTTAATAGCTTTCTTTGAACAATTAGTATCTTGCAAAAGTTACCAATCTTTCTCATGCTGCAACTTGGAGTTTCAAGTCATTTTAGAGATTTAAGTCTTCTTATTGGAAAAGCCACTGCTGATATGGTTCACTGTATAGCATATTGATATGGTTGAAATCTTGTGAGCTTAAACTGTGTATTTAATATCAATCTATTTTTTTAATGCTTATAGAAAGGAAAACTTGTAGTGAAATGTTAACACAGGTGTGTCTAATCACTCACGTTCATCAAAAGAAAACGAAACGGACACACCTCACTGAAGATTAAGAGGATATATATAACAAATTTTATTGGGATCGACAGTTCATACAAATCAAATGTTGCTATATAATTTTTCCATCCATTGCACTAAGATCCTAATTCAGATGACTAGGCATACAATATAAAAAGAAAAGGAATTATGCTTTCATAGTTTCAGAAACCAACAACGATGCGTTTTGCCTTCCCACTGTTAAGTTTCAATATGCTACATCTATGGTTTCAAATATTGGGTATGGATCCATACCTTTTTGTTTTTTTCTGTCTAAGTTGGACTGGTGGTCCGGTGTGATATTTTAAACTTGAGAACCCAGGTATCAATCCTTGGACATATGCATGATACAAAGGTGGGAACACTACTCAACCATGAGTGTGTTGGCAGTGTGGATCCATACTGGTTTGCTGAAACATTTGCTGTCTTGGTGATATGTATCAGAGTACTGGTGGATCATCATAATTCTAAAAATGGTCAAAGACTTTCTCATAAACCAAGAAAAAGGGGGAAAATCCTAGTTTATGTAATTTTTCATACATTTGTACCCTGTTTTATTTGTTTCCCACGCTATTTAAGATGTTTTCAACCATATATTGTTGTGGACCTATCAGGGTGCATGACAATCAAAAGTGATATGATATGATTGGTTTCCTTGTGGATAAGGGGTACAAAATATCAATCCGGTCAAATAATCCTAATCGGTCCATTCATGTCGTCCTCCTTGCTCTTAAAAGCATTACTGTGGACTTGTAGGAGTCCTGCACATGGGCTGTCCACAAAGCGGGACCTCACAGGTGAATCTACTTGTAGGAGTCCTGCACATGGGCAGTGTGGTATTTTCAATTCGGGACCTCACAGGTGAATCTTCTAGTAATTCTGACAACAGTGTTAAAAAACAAGGACCAACGCCAATTCAAAAGGTGTAAATATTTGTAAAGGAATTGAATTTAATAGGTTAGCTCCATGTGTGACCAGCAGTAGCACTGATAAGAGGGTGGATCTGTATTGAGTTGTGTTTGTTTTATTTCTGAAACAGACAAATGTACAATTGGAGATTAAAACATGAACTCTGGCACTAAAGAAAGTACTTATCTTGTCCTCAGATCTTTCTTTTTTTTCCTGCTGCAATGAGAAGGCATTTTGAGAGGAAGTGGATTGAGGTGGTAGATAATGTTAGGGCCCATGATCAGCCTTGAAGCCATCCCTTACTGGTGGTTGGAAATTTAATCTTGATGCCAGTGATATAGGTAACTTGGTGGCTTTATCAAAGAGAAAAATTAGACTTGGGCAGATTAGGTCATCTGGTGGTCCTGGTGGCTTCTAAAGCTTCAACGGAAGAAGAGTATCTAAGAATGTAATGTTTGGTGGGAATGCGGAGCCATCAGTAGATTTGGTTGAGAGATGTAGGCAGGGGCCCTTGTCGCATTAGGATGTGGCTGAATAAAATGAGAGGCATCCTGTTCCCATACCTTGGCAGAGACCATTATTTGAAGTAGATGTATGTACCTGCTACAATCGGATAGCAGCCTGCACAACCTTGTTTGGATGATGAATTGTGTCTCATAATCTATGATGAACATAAAAGCCCCCATCAATACCACTTGGCCACCACCCAATGCACTTTTCTTGTTTAATTTATTAAACAAACGTGCTAGGTGGACAGACTCCGGGGACCGGACTGTGGCCCGGTCCCCATGAGAACCACAGGATCCCAGAGAGCGTCCCCAGAGTTTGTCCAAGTGGACTTTCTCTTTATCAAAACATAGTGTGATTCATTCACATAGAAGTACCTCCAACATAGGTCCATCCAGGGCAAAATGCATAGGGGGGAACAGCCTCCACAATGCCTATATGTGAATACTTATGCAATCAGCAGGTGGCTTCCAAAATCAAGAAACAAATCCAGTGGCAGTCCAAACTGGATATTTTAAAAATTCCTCCATTTTGATACCCTAACAAACTCCACTGCTTGAAATGCAAAATAACTGTCCAATTGATTGGAGAAATTCAACTAGAAAGAGTAATCTGCCCCAAAAGGGATTATCATGGAACATTTGGAGGGGGCAAAAAAAAAAAAAAAAAAAAATCAGATCAACGGGAAACCTAAGATCCTTTTCTAACTAAAGCATTTCTTATTTCTCCTCAAACATGGGGAAAAAAAACAAACGTACCAAGAACACCGATGGGAACAGGCTTGTTTCCCCACCATTTGCCCCTCTTTTTAATACCAAATGTCCCCCAAGGGAAAGTAGCTACAGAAAATCAATGAGCAAAAGTTGAATATTGACAGAATTGCAAGCACATTAGATACACTGAATTATTGGGAGATCAAATTTAAGTTAAAGAATTTCCAAAGTGGATCTGGGAGTACTTTGAATGCAATATAAAGAGATTCCCACTGATCATAGTCCCCTGGCCTGAACTGGGCAGAAATTCATAATTGCATGGTATACACATCATGAAAATATAAAGAACTTCCGGTAATATTAATCAATGGTTCCAATAGCCCTTCAAATGATTATAATTAAAACAAATATACAGACCCAAAAAAAAAATAAAGAGCATGCTCTACCATGATATAATCAGAAATCCCATAAGGAAAAAGTCCACTGCAAAACATGCCATCATCAAGCCGTCCATCGCTTTCAGTGTTGGGCTCACTACGAGATCCAATTATTCAGTTCCTTCCATTGGGAACCATAAGATGCTGTCCTTGTGACTGTAAAATTTCAAAAAACCAGTGCTAATTAGTCTGCTATACAGTCAACAACAAACCCTTAATGGGCAGCTAAAACTGTTCAAAGGTCAACTTTAGAGAGAACAGAAAATGTTACATAACCACAAACAATTTAGTCACAATTCTAGTAGGGCTAAGTTTACATACATGTTGCATGAAATATGTACTGTCTAAGATTATCTACACCAATAAAAAAAAAAAAACCTTGTCTATGAGGACCATAATAAGAAGTTGACCCCACCAGATGAATCCCATGCACATCTGTTAGAGTCTCGTTTGCATTTACTTTGAATTCTTGCAGTATATTCTGTCATGTCCCCCAAAATACGAATTGGGGAAAAACGTGAAAAATAAATTAAATTCAAATTTTCTTGTGTTTAATACAACACAAGATTCCAAAAAGTGGACCCACAAAAAATTTCAACCTGTGGTGAGTCCAAATATATTTCATTAAATGCAACGGAAGCTTATTCAATTGGTATTCAATGATCATAAATAAGATCCAACACGAAAATCAAATAAACATTAAATGTTAAAGTTGCAGAAAGAATAAAACAATTACTAAAGAAATGTTTATAATTAAAGAAAGTTCATCTAAAGAATTGCTAAGATGACGTTCACCCTCATGCAGGTTCAGACGGCTCTGAAACCTTCTCCAGCATCCCACTCGGGTTCATCAGTTGGCTCAAACGTTTGAAACGCTTGATCCTCCTCCGTCTCCTGGATAAAGTAGGGCTCGGTACCTATGCACCAAATATTACAAAGTAAACAGCAAGTACATAATCATAATTCGAAATTTAATACAACAACGAGAAGAATATAAACGAGAGCGATCATATAGAAGTAATGACAGTAATAATGCCAAGAAAGGACGTAAGCATAATCCAAATAAAACAAATGGAGCAGTATGATTCACACGAAGACAAGTGTCCCCGTTTTGGGTGGTCAGCCCTAAATAAATCAGGAGAGCCCGTCAATAACGTTGGTGGTCATAAATCGAATTAAAAACAAATCAGGATAACCTGTTCACATTCAAAGCGGATTATAAGTGATCCGGTCATATCGGTGATCAACCGTCCATATATCGAGCTGCAGTCGTCCATAAATGACCCACATAAACATAAACATATAAGCATAATAAACCTGATTAATAAAGCCCCGACACAAGAGTCCTAAGTCAAAGTAAAGTGCTGGCTATTCCACATCCCATATCATAATCAAATCGTCATACATAATTTGCCGAGCCACTTTATAGTCCATAATTAGGCTTGTCAATGGGACGGGTCGGGCTTGGGCTTGGGTTGTCCAATCCCGTCTCGAAAATAGGACGGGCATGTCAGGTGTTGTCCAATCCCGGCCCTAAATTGAACGGGCTTACATCTAATCCCATCCCGTACGGGCCCGGGCTGGGATAGGGCCGAGCCTGGGCTTAGCCCGATCCTGGAGATAAGCAAAACATTATCTAATTATTCTTACTGTCACCAGACACCCAGTGTGAACCTGACTTTAAACCCTCCTCTTTTTTCCAGGCTTGGGACCGGCAATGCAATGCAACAAGCAACATGGCGGAGTTAAAAACTTTTTTTTTTTTTTTTGCCAGTGACAGTAGAAAATCAGAAAATCAATATAAATGAATGAGTATACTATATGCTATATGGGTCAAGTAATGTAGGAATGATTAAAACCTTTTTTTTTCCCTGTAAAAGTAGAAAATCAGAAAATCAATAAAAATGAATGAGAATAAGTATTCTATATCAGTCAAGTTAAAGTAATGTAGCATCAGTCAAAAACTTTTTTTTTTTAAAGTAGAAAATCAAAAAATCAATAAAATGAATGAGAATAAATATCCTATATAGGTCAAGTTATTTAAAAAAGAAATCAACATAAATTAATTTTCTTTTAATATGTCTAAAACATCAATTAGTGCATTCCCATCATTATCTAAATCACCATCACTAGTTGGGTCATGACTAAATCAATCTTGAGCAGAAGAGGCAGAAGAGCGATTGAGTGTGGGATGTTTTTAGGGCTTGCAACGTCTTATAAAAGAGATGGACTGATGGAGGGCGCAGTTACAAGAATGCCCCTCCTAACTAGTTTTTTTTTTTTTTACTGTTAGTGAGGGACAGTTTAGGTAATATATATTGTTTTTATCAAAATTAACTTGGACCGGACCGGGCCTGAACGGGCTGGGCATCCTCTGCCCAGTCCTAGTCCCATTTTGGCCGGGTTTTAAAATTATTGACCAAGCCCAACCCACTGGGCTCAAATTTTTTTATAAAGCCCTGTATTTTCGGGCTTGGGACGGGCCGGGTCAAGCTTTCTACCCGTTTCAACCTGTCTCATTGACAGGCCTATCCATAATACACAATAGGGTATGCATCTAAAGGAGTACATATCCTAAACCAACATAGATATGCATGCGAAGGTTAAGACATAAATACGAATCGATCATAAGGTCAAACATAAGGTCTCGTACCCCACAACCATAGAAATCTCTAATAAATATAAGATCAACGCATCCCTTTTCCATCAATGGTGCATAGACCCACTTAAGGGTTTTCCAATAAAGATGGGTTGAACTTGAATTCATTAGGATTTGCCCGAGGTCATACGAAGTACTAAACCCTGTATTAGTGATATACCGTGTGCCCGAACGGTATTTACTTGGTCCAAAGAAATAATATTAAAGTACAAAAATATAATTTTAACATATTAAAAACTAAAGATATCATTTAATTTTAATTTGCAATAATGACAAATAACCTTAGTTTACAACTTTTGGAAAACTTGAGGACCCCATCCAAAACATTTTCCACATTCAAATAGTCATAGGATTTAATTTGAGTTTATAAAACAATCAGGGTCTTTTTCCTAATTTTCATAAACTAAAAGGGCCAGTAAATGATTAATGAAACTCAATGGCAAATGGGATGACATCACCCCTAATCACTATTGTCTCTCCTATTCACCTAACTACAACATCAGGTCCTTTATTAATACCACATGGGATGACATCATCAGTCACATGTCATCCTCTCTTTTTCCAAACGTACCTAGGTGAGTGTAGAGATGTCAAACGGGCCGTGCCGGCCCTTCAGCTCCGGCCCACCTGTGCCACGGGCCGGGCTGGCACGGCCCGCCCTGGAGCGGGCTGGAGCGGGCCGGGCCAGGCGGGCCTGCTAGGCCTGGTCTGTTTTTTTTTTTTTTTTTCTTTCTTTCTTTGTTTTTTTTTTTTCTTTCTTTCATTCATTCATTCTTTCTTTTTTTTCTTTCTTTCTTTCATTCATTCTTTCATTCATTCTTTCATTCTTTTTTTTCTTTCTTTCTTTCATTCATTCTTTGATTTCTTTCTTTCTTTTTTTTCTTTCTTCTTTTCTTTTTTTCTTTCTTTCTTTGTTTTTTTTCTTTCTTTCTTTCATTCTTTTTTCTTTCTTTTTTTAATTTCTTTCTTTCTTTCTTTCTTTGTTTTTTTTTCTTTGTTTTTTTTTTCTTTTTTTCTTTCTTTCTTTGTTTTTTTTCTTTCTTTCTTTCATTCTTTCTTTCTTTCTTTTTTCTTTCTTTCTTTCTTTGTTTTTTTTCTTTCTTTGTTTTTTTTTTCTTTCTTTCTTTCTTTCTTTGTTTTTTTTCTTTCTTTCTTTCTTTTTTTTTTTCTTTCTTTCATTCTTTCTTTCTTTTTTTTTTTTTCTTTCTTTCTTTCTTTCTTTCTTTTTCTCTTTCTTTCATTCTTTCTTTCTTTCTTTCTTTTTTCTCTTTCTTTCATTCTTTCTTTCTTTGTTTTTTTTTTCTTTCTTTCTTTCTTTATTTTTTCTTTCTTTCTTCTTTCTTTCTTTCTTTCTTTTTTTTTTTTTCTTTCTTTCTTTCTTTCTTTCTTTCTTTTTTTTTTTTGTCTTTCTTTCTTTCTTTTTTTGTCTTTCTTTCTTTCTTTCTTTTTTTTTTGTCTTTTTTTGGGCGGGCTGGCGGGCTGGCGGGCTTCGGGCCTGGCGTGCCCAGCGGGCTGATCCAAGCGTGCCTAGCGGGCTGGAGCTCCCAGCCCAGTGGGCTGGCGGGCCTGGCGGGCCAACGGGCCCAACGACCTTGGCCCAGCACGGCCCGTGTCTCGGGCCGTGCCTTGTGGGCCGGGCCGTTGACCGGGCCGTGCCGTGCCACGGCCCGTTGACTAGCGTGCTGGGCCGGGCCGAACCGGGCCGGCCCGGCCCATTTGCATCTCTAGGTGAGTGCATGTCCACACTTACACATACACCCCTGGGTCACCGAGTTCCATTCCTTCTTCATCTACACGTTCTGTATCAGAACGTCTGCAACAACTTCTCTCGCCTGGGACATGGAGGCTTCTAAAATCGTGGGTCCTGGTGATGGAGACCTAAATCAAGCCCTACCATCATGGTCGCCCGGCCCTGTATGACAAAAGGGTCGGCCCAAATCTACGATCAAACCACCCAGTGGGTCCCGCCACTGCCTGATGTCCAAACTAGTTATTTTTCTTCAATCACATCTTCCCTGATCAACCTAATGAATGGTGGGCCAGGGAGGGGACCAACTCCTTTAGGGTCGTCCCACCATGTACGGCCATATGATCGAGCCAGATCTGTCATCCGATCAATCATGGGTCCCACAACCTGATTAAATACCAAGGGCCTCTATAAAGTGATCGTGCACAGCTCAGTGAATCAATTCCCGTGGAAAATCTTGGACGATTAGAAAAGTGTTTTGAAAAACAATTTGAGTAGGTAATGGCAGAAAGTAGAGCCGATTACCCAAATCTCCAATCTCATATAACATAAATAATAACATTACGTAATGTGAAGAAGGGGCATCACTAAGGGTTTTCTACATGAATCAACATACTGATCAACAAGAAACATATGTATTAAATTCACAAATTATGTTTAGATACTTGCCTTTCACCGGGGTTTGAGGAAAAAGCAACAGATCCTCACCAATACCCAATCCGAGATTACCACGGCACTCAATCACAATCCTAACACCAATCTGATATAAGAGATGAGAAAGAGATATCCATGTGATCAGATCTATGATATTCCTACCAAAAACCTAGCTTTGGAAAGAAAAAGGGGATAACCCAAGAATACATATCTACTCCTAATGATTTGAGGAGAGGGTTACCTGAGATAAGAAAATTGAACCAAGAATGCTGGTATCCTCTGATCTTGATTCTGATGGCTGGATCCTAAAGCTGGAATGGCTTGGGAAGTTGAAAGAGGAAGAAGACGAAGAGGTTACGGGAGGAGTTGCAGAGAGATAAGTGGGAAGGGATAAAGACGTGTGATTAGTTAAAATAGGGATTAGGTTAAAAGGTGGGCTTAAGTCATTGGGTCAAAACTACGGGTGAAGTCATCTACCCACTAACCCAACTCACTAAACCACGCATCTAATCTAACGTGTGCCCCACTTAATCCTAACCACTTAAATAACTAAAATACATTAAATTAATATAATACTAATATATTAATAATAAATATAATTAGTGGCCGGATCTTACATATTCTGCGTTAGATTCCACATGTGGATAGTCATTGCATGATTGGACTAGCTACTTCTATTCAACCTTCTGCCTTTTACAAGCCTATGGCCGAGCCTCACTCGCAGCTTCTAATTGTGATCATCTGATTCTCCTCATATCTCAAGAATTAAAGGGCCAACAATTCAGAAAAATAAATAAATATAGGGTCTCATCGCCTTGTCAGCTAGGGATCCCAGATTACAGGATTTTTTACCAAGTTGCCACTGTCTTCTTGTAGCTCCAAATCAGGTGACTGGTGAGAATGGTTTCTGCAAAAGCCCTGCTAGTATAACATCACGAACCAAATAGGTGGAAGTATTTGAGAATGGAGAACACAATAATATCACCCAGGCAACTGTCTCATAAGTTCCCATCATGCACACTTCTACCAAACACCAAGGCAAGCCACCTACAGTTTCCCATGCACCAGCTCAAAGAAGTGGACCAAAAGGCCAAATCCTCTCCTTATGTTGGAGAAGCAGAACGAGGTCCTTCGAGACTTTGAAGGTCTTCTGAGGCAAGCAAATTTAAATATAATATATGAAATTCACATGTGGATCTTATCTCCGGAGTACCGGACCCAATCCCGGATAAAGGAGGATTGCATTAGGTAAGTTGATAGTTAGCGTAATTATCACAACCCAAATATGAATTCTAAAAAACAACATTCCTTAATCATGATATGTGAAAAATGGGAAGCCGCCATATGTGAAAAAAAAAAAAAAAAAGGTTGCCAAAAGGGGAAAACTCCAAAGAATTAACCATAATCCATTGGAAAATGGGGAGATACCTGGAACTTACGTGTTTCGCGGCGTGGCGGAAGACTGGTGGAGGATTACGCAGCGACCGTACGAGGAGATAGGGGATGAGGTAGCATGGACTGCTTTCAAGACTGACTTCTTTCGGAAGTTTATCCCCACCCATGTCAGAGAGCGTAAGCTCCGAGAGTTCCAGACTCTTGTTCAGGGCGACATGACGGTCTGTCAGTACGAGGTCCGCTTCACACAGCTGTCCCGATTCGCCGAGGCGCTGCTTACATCAGAGGCCGGGAGGGTTCGGCGGTTCGTTGATGGACTGAGAGAGGAGATCCAGATAGCCATGTCTTGTATCGAGCTGCCTACATACGAGGAGGCTTTGAGGAGAGCTTTTTGGACAGAGGAGCATCTTCAGCGGCTGGAGTCCATTCGCCAGCAGAAATGACTCCGGATCGCCCCGATCAGACAGCAGCCTATGATTCCGCAGCGACAGCCTTTCCTGAGACAGAGGCCAGCAGGTCAGGTGGGGCAGTATCATCAGCAGCAGCAGCCTTACAGCGAACCTAGAGTGTGCTATGACTGCGGAGAGACAGGGCACATCTCCAGATTTTGCCCACTCCGAGGAGGACAGCCTCAGATGCTTCAGCTTCCAGCACCTACGGGTACCCCAGCAGCCTAGAGGGCAGCACTTCCAGCGAGGGCGACATCAGAGGCACCAGGGCCAGCAACACCAGCAGCAAAGACCCCAGGCTGTGGGTCGAGCTTTCGCGCTCACACATGAGGAGGCCGAAGCTGCAGGGAACATCGTCAAAGGTAACCTTTCTATTTGTGATCATCCTGCTAGAGTATTGTTAGATCCAGGAGCGACACATTCATAATTATCGTCGACTTTTGCCTTAGTACTTGGTGGGATCGGAGAGGCTATGCCTTGTGCATTAGTTATGTCCACCCTTATGGGTAGGAGCGTGGTGTGTCAGACTTACCACCCCAGATGCCGAGTGCAGATTGAGGAGTGCATTTTGCTTGCAAATCTGATCGTGCTACCCATGCATGACTTCGACGTTATCTTGGGGATGGATTGGTTAGCTAGATACCGAGCGGTGATTGATTGCTTTGAGAAGACAGTCCGACTCACTATCGACGGTTCAGATGACACGATCGAGTTTGTGGGCAAGAGGAGATCGCCTGGCTCTCGGATGATTTCGGCACTGAAGGCCGAGAGATTGATGAGAGCAGGTTGCGAAGGCTACATCGCATTCATCTCGGAGGATAAGCCAACCAAGGCAGTAGAGGAGATTCCAGTGGTTTGCGAGTTTCCAGATGTGTTTCCCGACGAGATCCAGGGATTACCACCTGTCAGAGAGATCGACTTCACCATCGAGCTTGCACCAGGCACCGCACCGATTTCCAGAGCTCCTTACCGCATGGCTCCGGCAGAGCTTCGAGAGTTGAAGACCCAGTTGGAGGAGTTGCCAGACAAAGGCTTCGTTAGGCCGAGCGTGTCGCCATGGGGCGCACCAGTTCTCTTCGTGAAGAAGAAGGATGGATCGATGAGGATGTGCATCGACTATCGGCAGCTGAACCAGGCAACAGTGAAGAACAAGTATCCTCTTCCCCGGATTGACGAGCTCTTCGACCAGCTTCAGGGTGCGCAATTCTTTTCGAAGATAGACTTGAAATCGGGATATCATCAGCTGCGAGTCAGAGAGCAGGATGTGCAGAAGACAGTGTTCCGAACACGCTATGGCCACTACGAGTTCCTCGTGATGCCGTTCGGGTTGACGAACGCACCAGCAGTGTTCATGTCCCTGATGAACCAGGTATTCGCCCCGTACCTCGACAGCTTCACAGTGGTGTTCATCGACGATGTGTTGGTCTACTCCAAGACCAAAGAGGAGCACGAGCAGCATTTGAGGACGTCTCTACAGTTGTTGTGCGACAACCAGTTGTACACGAAGCTCAACAAGTGCGAGTTCTGGCTGGAACAAGCAGTCTTCCTCGGACATATCATCTCCAAGGACGGACTAGCGGTGGATCCAGCTAAGATAGAAGCAGTGGCGAACTGGGCGAGACCGAAGAATGCCACAGAGATTCGGAGTTTTCTTGGATTAGCAGGCTACTATCGCAGATTCGTCAAGAGTTTCTCTACAATCTCAGCCCCGTTGACCAAGCTGATACGGAAGGATGTACCGTTCGTATGGTCAGAGGCTTGTGAGAACAGCTTCCAAGAGCTGAAGGAGAGATTGACGACAGCACCTATCTTGTCTCTACCTACTGGTGACGGTGGATTTGTAGTCTTCACCGATGCTTCAGGGACCGGTCTAGATTGTGTCCTGATTCAGGAGGGCAAAGTCATTGCTTATGGATCGCGTTAGCTGAAAGAGCACGAGAAGAAGTACGCAACGCACGACTTGGAGCTAGCAGCGGTCGTTTTTTGCGTTGAAGTTGTGGCGGCACTATCTCTATGGGGAGAGATTCGAAGTGCATTCGGATCATCGCAGCTTGCAGTACATGTTCACGCAGAATGACCTCAACAACCGACAGAGGAGATGGATGGAGTACATCAAGGATTACGACTTCCCTATCAAATACCATCCGGACAAGGCGAATGTCGTAGCAGATGCTTTGAGCAGGAAGACCGCCCTCATCAGTTTTCTAGCAGCAGAGGGTGTATGGACCGACGTCTTCAGCAGCTTAGACGTTCAGTTTCAGCCGCTCAGCGAGAGAGTCTTGCTTGCTACCATGTCCGCATGGGAACCAGAGTTGCTAGGAAAGGTTAAGGACAGTCAACGCAACGATCCCAAGCTTGTCAGAGTGATCGAGCAGATTGACCAGAGGCCAGAGTTCAGACTGATTGGAGGAGTGCTCTACTATCAGGACCGATTATGCGTGCCAGATATTCAGGAGCTGAAGGACGAGATCCTCGCAGATGCACACCATAACAGATACTCGATTCACCCCGGCAGCACCAAAATGTACCAGAACCTGAGGAGCTACTACTGGTGGAACAACATGAAGAAGGAGATAGCACGCTACGTCTCTAGGTGTTTGACGTGTCAGCAGATCAAGGTCGAGCACCAGAAACTGCCAGGGCTACTTCATCAGCTCGAGATACCTCAGTGGAAGTGGGAGCATATCACCATGGACTTCATCGCAGGACTCTCAGCTACCAAGAGACGCCACGACGGCATTAGGGTGATTGTGGATCGACTGACTAAGTCAGCCCACTTCTTGCCAGTTTCGATGAAGGCAGGACTTGATGTCCTTGCTAAGTTGTACGTGGATCGGATCGTCTCATTGCATGGAGTTCCAGCTTCGATTGTTTCAGACAGAGATCCGCGCTTCACTTCTCACTTCTGGGAGAGTCTACAGCAGGCCTTGGGTACCACGTTGAGGTTCAGCACAGCCTACCATCCTCAGACAGACGGACAGACAGAGCACACAACCAGACATTGGAAGATATGTTGCGAGCTTGTGTCCTGGATTACAAGGAGAATTGGGGGGATTCATTGCCACTTTGCGAGTTCGCCTACAACAACAGCTACCACGCGAGCATTAAGATGGCACCGTACGAGGCTCTGTACGAGATGAGATGCAGGACCCCAGTCTGTTGGGAAGAAGTTGGTGTCAGGAGTTTCCATAGACCTTCCATAGTCAGCGACACCAGCGAGAAGGTCCGACAGATAGTCGAGAACCTGAAGGTCAGCCGCAGCAGACAGAAGAGTTATGCAGACAACCGACGCAGACCTCTCGAGTTTCAGAGGGGAGACAAAGTGTTCTTGAAGGTTTCCCCGACTCGAGGCACCCTAAGATTTGGCGAGAAGGGCAAGTTAGCACGGAGATACGTCGGACCATTCGAGATTAGATCGAGGATCGGAGACGTCGCTTACAAGCTTTCAGCTACCGCCAGAGCTATCAGGAGTGCATGATGTGTTCACGTCTCTATGCTGAAGAAGTAAGCGGAGGACCCGACGCACATTCTCTATCATCAGCCACTCAGCATTCAACCAGACGCTTCGTACGTCGCCAGGCCAGTTGCGATCATCGACACCAATGAACAGGTGCTCCAAACCCGAACCATTCATTGGGTGAAGGTTCAGTGGGAGCATCACTCTCCGGAAGAGGCTACGTGGGAGCTACGCGACCAAGTGGAGAAGGACTATCCACATATTCTACCTCAGGTATGTTCTAACTTTGTTTTTACATTTGGGGACCAAATGTTTTAAAATGAGGGAATGATGTGAGGCCCCACCCCTTGTGGGCCCTCTAATTTATATTTTAAATACTAATTATTGCTAATTATTGCTTAATTATGCTAATTAGGGGTTAATCAAGGTAATTAGATAGATTTTTCTAAGTTGTAGTTAGACTAGTTTAGTTGAGTTAATAATTTGGTTAGTAGGGTGTTTTGGGTAATTCTAAGGTTAACTAGTGTAGGGAAGCCCTTACTAGGGTTTTTAGTAAAATATAGGGGGTTATTGTAAAATGCATCTTCTAGAACTTTCCACCTAAAGACCCTAATGCCCCTAACCCTAATCCTATGCAACCCCAAAGGTTATTCCTGTCATTAGCCACTTCCCCCAAATCTATAAATTAGCATAAATCCCAAGGCAAACCCTACTACTATTCCTCCCTCACTTTCTCTCTTCTTCCTCTCTCAATTCCTTTCTAAAGCTACTGTTGTGCTGGAGGATTTTCCTTAGGAGCTGCCATTATCTTCTTCCTTATTGCATTGGGTTTGGGATTTCTCTATCTCTCTATATTTCTCTACAATACCTTCTCTTCTAAGCAAGGCAAGTGCACATTACTATTAACTTAGAATGTATGTCATATTTCTTGATTTCTGTGGTTTTAGTTCATGTATGTTATTAATCAAGTCCTAGAAATTTACCTGGAGCTTAGTTGTTTGTTGGATGGATTGGGCATTGATGGATGGGGGTTTCACCCCCCCCCCCCCCGCCCCCCCATTTGGAAGATCAATGGGTCTAAATGGGTGTTGGATTATTGGGCATTGTAGTGTTTTTACAATTTTATTTGTTTATTTGATAAATGGATTTGTATAGAAACAATTTGATTAGAAATTGGATGAAGGGGGCGACTGTTGCAGTGATTGTAAATGGAACACAGTGAGATTTTTGGGTTTTTTTGGTATGGAGATCAGTGGGGTCCAGGTGGGCCACCTTTGGAGATCCGGACCCCACATCGTGTAGGGCCACCTTGGGCGACCCGGATGATGAGGGCTGATCGTGGGCCATTGATCAGTGGGGCCCATGATCGTTGCTCTCTCCATGCACCAGGCGAGCTCGTTTCCTGTTGGAACGTTCTGCAACGTTCTGTTGCAGAACATGTTGTGTTGAGTGAGGAAAGAGATGAGTGGGGTGAGGGGGTCCATGGGTGCATGCGAGGGATGAGTGAGAGAGGTGATGTTGCCATGTGGCATGGAGAGAGAGTAAAGGGTGACTTTTGTGAGACATGTGTCATCATTTTAAAAGTTGGATATGGGTGGGTGTTTGAGTAGTCCATAGGAGCATGGGAAAAGGGGTGATGCGAAGGAGTATGGGAAAGTGTGGTCCACTGAAATTATGGGGCCCGGGTGGGTCCCTGATTTCAGATCGGGTCCGGACTTTGGGTCAGGGGCTGCTTAGTGACCAGGATGATGAGGACTGATTTAGGACTGGGCCCAGTGGGGCCCACTAATCCAATAACCCACTAGTTATATTAATTAAAATTAATCCTTTAGTTTTTAATGTATACAATTAGCACCATTAATTTTCATAAATTGGAAATATAGACCCCTTAGTTATTATTGAACCAAATTGGAGCCGGGACCAGTGGGGCCCAATAATCCAGAACCAATTAGTTTTATTAATTTAAATAAAACATTTAGTTTCTAATGTGTACAATGGAACCCAATTAGAATAAATTAACTTTTTACCTTTAAAATAATATTTCTTGACCTCTTTAATTTTAGAAATTAGAAATTATAGATCCATTAGTCTTTATTTAACCTAAATTGAGTTTGAACCCAATTAGAATAGTTTGTGTATGACCTGGTTCTTTTTCCATCAGACCCAGATTTTAGTGCAAAAGTTGAGATTTGGCATGGAATCTGTTGACTCAGGTACACCTGTGTACCAGATCAACTGGCTGGCCACCTGGTCAATCGGGTACACTGAAAATTCCAGAATCCAAACCAAGTCCCAACTTTGATTCACGTGGAGCAGATCGACCCGACCCTTGCCAGGTCGACCTGCCACACTGTGAACACTAAGATGTGAGTTTAGCCTTTGTTTTATGATTGATCGATTGTGGGGCCCATTGACCATCCAAATGAACTTCCATCAATGTGCCAAGCACGAGTCGATGGCGTGGCTCGACCTTGGGATGCTCTAATTCAGCCCTTGGTCACCCAATCCTTGCAATCGGGATTACCCATCGTGTGCAAGGAAAGATCTGAGGAAGAGATCGTCATCACAACATTGGTTTCTGGGGATTCAAGAAATGTAACTCGTGGGGAACCATCAGGAAATGGTGAAAGCTTTGGTGATGAGGTTGGGGATCAAACTGACAGCCTCAAACTGACGGTCGATGAGATACAGTTTAAAGAAGTTAATGGGTTTGGAAGAAAAATGGGAAGTGGCTCTGGTGGACACAGCATGATAGGTTTTTTTGAAAAAACACCTGCGCCAAGTATCCTTCCTTCTAATACCTGTCCTACACCAATATTCTGTCCGGTTCCAACTACTCCACCAATCTTCTTGTTAGAAAAAAGCATGACATCTCAACTAAATTTAATTCAACCTTTACAACGCTCCTTGCTAAATAAACATGAAAAATGTCGAGCTCAACGAGTAAAACTCAATAGTAGGGTCTATCTATTGAAAATTTAATCAATTCAAAATAAACATCCTCCACTTAATAGATAATCTATAACTTTTACCTGAATAGTTGGTCTCATAGATATTAGCACAATAACCCGTGCGAAGCATAGGCATGTTCACTAACAACTACAAACTATATTTAAAGATCCATTAAACAAATTTAGATAATGCAAAATCATCATCAAAACACTTATTGATAATCCGTAGACTAGAAATTGGCTAGAAGAAGTGATGTAGGAAAAAAAAAAGAGGAAAATAAGATTTGGGATGAAAATAAAGTTGCAAAGAATGAAAAAGGGGAAGAAGAGTTGAGTGGTTACAATTACATATTCAAAGTGGGAGAAAGTGAGTTAATTATAAAACACGAGTATAACTTTGGATCAAAATCAGAAGTTACAGTCAAAATTAATTTTAAAACCCTTAGCTTCAATATAATATAACTAGGGCAATAACCCATGCTAAGCACGTGCATGCCTACCAATAATGTTTGTACAAAAAAACAAAAAATATAAATAAAGATTATTTAAAATTAATTTTTCATATATATATATTAAAAGACTAAAAAGCAAAGAAAGGTAACAACAATATTAATAATAGGGGTCAACATTCTAAAAAGATAATTAGTTTTATAAATATATTGTAAATAAAGCCTAATTGGTATCAATATATATATTAAAAAGAAAGTTATAAGTTCTCATGTGACTAGGGTCCTCACTCTACCTAACTACTTAGAGTCCTCACTCCAGCTAACTACTTTTGATATTGTTTTAATATATATATATATATATATATATATATTTAAATATTGTGTGGTGTGGTGGTTAGATTATGTAATTCGAAAGTCAGGAGGTTTATTTTTGTCTGTGTATAGATATGGATGTCATCTCACCTGTAAGCAGACTTTTTAGAATGTTTATAATTGCTTAAATTAACTCTATCTCTCTCATACATAGAACCTCTGAAGAAGAAAAGGTCAAAAGAAGCTTTTAGATTGAATTGAATCATTTGGTGTTTGGAATGTATAGTTCCAGCAGCAGCAACGGCTTCTTAGTCCTCAATGGCGTTGTCATCTCATCTCCTCCTGAAACCCCTCCCATCTCAGTCTTCCTCCAAAACCACTCTGGTTAGTATCCCATCCCAAAAACCCTAATCACCTTCTCTTCCTAATCATCTCATTAATCCCCTCTCTTCAATCCAAAAACTCAATCAATTCATACAATCTCCATTACATTTTCGATTTTCAGGTGCATACACAACCACTCGCACGCATTCCAACGCCTCACTCATCTTGTTCTGGGATCGACATCTTCTCAGACTCGCCCAATCCACTTCAATCATCACCCAATCAAAGCCCGGATTTTTTTATCATCCCCAAACAGCAGCAGCAAAATCAATCTCATCTTGGGATGCTCTAATTTGGCCCTTGGTCACTCAATCCTTGCAATCGGGACTATCCATCGTGTGCAAGGAAAGATCTGAGGAAGAGATCGTCATCACAACATTAGTTTCTGGGGATTCAAGGGCTTCTAACGGTTTGGATGTTTATGTGCATTTTGGAGCGTATGTTCCGATTGGTTTTGGGGGGAGAGAGAGCGGTGCGAGGTTGGCTGTTGTGGGCCCTGAAAGAGAGATTGCAAATGCTAAGTTCTCCGAGTGGGTAAGGTGTGATTGAGTCTCAACTCTCATATTTTTTGCATTTTGGACTTTGGGTGTTTTTTTTTTTTTTTGTTCACTAAAAAGAGATCTTTTGTGTACACAGGCCATCTTTCCGGTTTTTTTCCGTAAAATCTGAAAAGATAAAGGGATTTTAATGTATTGGTTCATCTTAAACTCTTTTTTTTCGAATTTCATGATCCAAATTTAGATAATGTAACTATAGTGGTTTGACTCTGATAAATATTATTTTTTAAACTTTTTTACACGGTATTCCATAATATCATGAGATTTATCAATTTTTATATCATATATTTTTTTATAATTAGTAAATAAATTTATTTTTTATAGAACATGAAAACTGGCATTTTGTGAAAACTAAATACACATCTAATTACCATGTCTCAAGCTTTATTATTTGGAATTTTTTTTCCTGAATATGCTATATAAAAGCCATAATATCATGAGATTTATCCATTTTTGTGACATACACTATTTTCATGGAGCAAAGAAGGTTTTAAAAAACATTGGCCTAAGTCGTTTGACTTTGGTGACATTACCTGAATTTTGGTCATGAAATTAGAATATCTGAACTTAAGTCGTACAGGAAAAATTATCCATGACTAAATAGTAGTCGTACAGGAAAAATCCCGAATGTTAATCACTCCATAACATGAAATGATTAGGAGCTGCTTAGCAATCTCAATGTAGACCAAGTATGGGATCCCACATTATAGTAATCCAAATTCGATTAAAACATGAACAATAGGTGTCATTAGCCAACCCATGGGGTGTTGAAATCTGAAACATATCCCTAACAATTGAGCCCTATATTGCTGGGCTGCACATAAAACTACATGGTGGACTCGTAAGAGGAAAAAATCTTTTGCTTAGAGGGTATTAGCATGGATCAAGGATGTCTGTGGCAAACTGGCAATAGCATGATCCGATGACCATGTCCCTCCATTCAGATCTTTTTTTTTGTTTGTATGAACTTATAGAACAATTAAGACTTTGAGACTAAAACATAGGAGTGATGTTTGATAATTGTGCTAAACTCTGGTCTACATTTAGTTTTAAAAACTTTGAGCCCTACCGTATCATGTGATTCAAACGCATCTAATGTAGGCTCACCAAGGGTTTGAAGTTTAATAATTTTCTTATATAAGAGATTAGAACACATGCACTCTTAATCACGCACTATTATCCTTAAAGGCCTTATTAAAAGTTTAAATAGCTCTATAAGATGAAGGAAAAAAAAAATAGCTCTATATAAAAACTCTCCATTTCTAAGGCAATGTTCTCCTGCCTGCGAGAAAACCGCATGTTGGTTATATACTCTTCAACTTTTGGGACCCACTTAAATGACTTCTTATATGTGGAAGTGGAGTACATGGACCCCTTGGATCATCCCAGCCCTTTGATTTACTAAGCTTACAATTTGATCGACTTTAATGTGGGCCAGGCCCCAAGCGACGAACCTCACGAATTTCTAGTGAGTGACTATTGCAGTCACGTATAGTTTCCTGTTGCGGTCCCTTTAATCTCACGTGAAGAGCACGTGACTTGTCTCCCGTTCTCAAATTCAACACGCCATTTCCTCCTCTCCATTTCCAAGCCTCCGAACAGAGGAAAAAGGAAAAACAGGAATCCGTAGATCGATCCTCTCTGTGGCCGCAACTCAGGCAATATCTCTGGCGCCTCAACCGTTTTTCATACTATCTCTTCTCTTGGGGTCTCTCTCAGTCTCTGTCTACTCACTTTCTCAACATCAATTCAACTTCCCACCTGCACCTGAAACCCTAGGTACATCTATCTCTCTTCTTCTTCTTCTTCTTATTCTTCTTCTTCTCTCTTGTTTCTCTGCATGCAGATTATGTGGGGGTGTTTACAGATGGATGGAAAGATGGAGTGAGAATGTTTGTGACAAATTAGGGTATGGTTGTTTGGTTGGGGAGGAAATGGAGCTTGAGAAAAATGGCCCCAGTTAGTTCAATTGTTTTACTGTAGTCAGTTTTCTCATCCAACCCAGAAGGGTTTAAGAGCATATAATCTCAATCAGAATGTTTTCACTCTCTGAGCATATAAAACAGATTGGTTTCATTTTCTGCTAGAAATAGAAACTGAAGAGTTCATTTTGTATGGTTTTTTAGCTACTATTCTTTACTTTTTAGGTCCTAAGCTACTTTCTTTGAAGATTTTGTGAATAATTTCACTATTGAAACATTACTATTAAATTTTTTTTTTTTTTTTTAAGATTCAATTTTGTAAGTAAAAACCACTGAATTAATTGGCATGGAAAAATGGGAAATCATTTCTTCCCTCAAAAATCATTCTTTTTGGGCGTAAAATGCTCAAGTTTCCCATTAGAAGTTATAGGTATTTGGAAATAGTTTATGGGGGGAGAATGATTTTCCATTGCTCTATGTTAAAGTTTTCCATGGGAGGTGGAAGAATTTTGAGGGACATGGAATGCAGATTTGAACTCAAGAGGAAGAGAGCCATTCTGTGCAGTTTTTTTACAACAGCGAAAAGCACATTTCATTGTGGGAAATGTTTTTCCCCATGAAACAGTAGAACCTGTAATTGTGGAAGATAAAATCTTCAGTTTTTATTTTCTGCAAAATATGAAATCACTATAGAAATTAAATGCAGTAGAAAGCTATTTTGCGCAAACATACCCTAAGTATGTGGCGACATAGGCAGGGACAAGAAATAAAGGTGAAGTAATTACAACTGTATCTGTGATGAAGAATCTGATCCTAAATCTTCGCACAGAAGCGTATTAAAACTACACCTTGATGAAGGCATTGGTTTCTGGACAACTTCTATTAGAACTTCTGATGGCAAGAAGGAATGAAACATACTACTGAAAATTAGAGAAAATGCATTTGGACATTGTAATCAAGTAACTAGAGATGTTGTAACTGTGACCCAATGCTACATTGAATAAATATTTGCACTGATCAACCAGAATGAGGCCCCTTTTGGTACTTCTGATCGAGTCAAATGGGGTTGGCCATGGGCAAGTTTAGAGCAGTGAATTGAGGGTGCTTTTGGGTTCCTAGGGTTCTGGATTTGGGTGCATTTTTGGGGAAGTTTGGAGGATGCTAATTGGGTTTGGGTATGAACTCTTTATTAACTGTCCGATGGTATGCCTGTAGGAACTGTTTTCTCGCTTGTGCAATGTTGGCTTAAACACCCACAATACCATGTCCATCATTTAATCCAACACTAAAAATTGTTTGGTGGTTTGTACACTCTCCCATGTATGCGCGATTGATAAATCCTACTAAGATACCATTTTACAAAAACGGAAAAAAAGGGGTAATTCTTGTTGCAATCAAACTTGCAACGTCATGTTTGCAACAATGAGCAACTTCCAAATGCGCTATTGGCTCTTGTTGGATAGTATGATCTGTTAGAAATACTTGACTTTTGTATGCATGAAATTGATTTCAGTTGTACTCTAACGCAGCGAATTTCACTCCATCAAAATACTTGGTAATGTCAATGGACAATTGCGAAGACACTCAAGAGCGCTTTGCATGGAGCTCACAAAATGAGGCACTAGGTGAAAGTAGAATCTTTGTGATCCAAAGTCCTCATTATTTAATATTGATAATATGGATCGAAATGTCAATAAATTGGTCATATTGGCTGAGACTGCTCCATTTTGTTTGCATTTTGTTGGTGTTCACATGCGTATTTTATCGGCTGATACAATGCATATCGGCCGAGAAGCCTCAATATATATCAAATGACCCCAAAAGCCCCTCCTTTCTACATTCATTTATAAGGAACAGATGGATTTTAGCATGCTCATTTATTCAATCATGTGGGCATTGGTGCATTATTATTATTATTTTTTCTGAAAAAAGTGCATTACTACTTTTATTGTTACTATTATTCATTTAAAAAATTGTTTTTGACATTGAAGGACAGCAGAGAGTAGAGATCTTAATCCACATGATAGTAGGTTAAAGTGGATTTTGTTACGCACTTGCGATTTTAGTTACACATCAACATGGAAGCTTCTTATTATTTGAAGAAATCCAGCAATTCCATGGCTACTCGAGCCAAGGGTAAGTTAACAAAATCCAGAGTTCCAGTGGATGATAGAGGCAAGGATGATGGGGTACCAGACCCGAACGTTGGCATGGAGTTCGAAACTGAGAATGATGCTTATGATTTCTACAATAGACATGCCAGAAAAGAGGGTTTTAGTATTCGGACCGATTGGAGAACTGTAGTTCGCAAAACAGGTGTGGTGAAAGCTAGAAGGTATGTGTGTTTTAAAGGTGGTCATCGCGTGCCTGATAAACGAAATAAGAATGTGAAGCATCACCGTGGTGGAAAAATAACTGGTTGTGAGGCATACATGATGGTTAGGCTTCAAATTAATGGAAAATATCGTGTAACTGAAACTTATCTTCTTCATAATCATCGTCTTGCAACCCCCAGACAAGTTCACTTGTTAAGATCACAAAAAAAATTCGTTGTTTGTAAAGCAGCTGCAGCAAATGATTGTGATAGTTCTGGGAATATACCAAAAAAAGAAGAATCTATGAGTGGTGAAGATGAAGGTAAAGATAATGTGGAATGTATTCCTGTTGATTCTACAAATTATTTAAGATCGAAAAGAATGAAAGCAATGGAGAAGTTAGATGCAGGTGGCTTATTAGAGTATTTCAAGAATAAGAAACTTGAAGATCCGTCATTCTTCTGTTCTACTCAGCTTGATGCTGACAATCATATCACCAATATTTTCTGGTCAGATGGTAGAATGGTAATAGACTATGAGCGTTTTGGTGATGTAGTTTGCTTTGACACGGCATACAGCACAGAAAAATATGGCCGACCATTTGCACCATTTATTGGTATCAATCATCATAGGCAGGTGGTAATTTTTGGTGCTGCTTTTCTCTATGATGAAACCACTGATTCTTTCAGGTGGTTGTTTAGAACTTTTTGTCATGCAATGTCTGGAAAAAAGCCAAAGATCATTTTTACGGACCAAAATAAGGTAATGGAAAATGCAATTAAGATGGAGTTGCCTGAAGCTGTTCATCGTATCTCTGTGTGGCATATGTTTCAGAGTGCCTTAAATCACCTTAGGTGTGTATTTAGTGCTTCGCGTACTTTTTCCGATGACTTCCGCAAATGTGTGTATGATTATGAGGAGGAAGATGAATTCCTTCAAGCATGGGATAATATGATAAAAAAAAGTACAGTCTTGTAGATAATACATGGTTACAACAATTATTTAATGAAAGAGAGAGATGGGCTGTGGTGTATGGCAAAGACACGTTTTGTGCAGATATGAAAAGCATACTACAGACTGAAAGTTTAAATAATGAGTTAGAAAGGTATCTGCATCCTTCTCGGAATATACTTCAGTTTTTTGAGGATTTTCAAAGAATGGTTGATGAAAGACACTGTGCAGAATTAAAAGCTAATTTCAAAATGATACAAAGCTCCCCAAAGGTTATTGTACCTGTTGACATTTTGACGCATGCATCAAGTGTCTACACGCCAGTGATGTTTGAAATGTTCCAGACTGAGTATGTCAATGGTCTGAATTGTATTGTTAAAGGCTGTACTGAGGAAGGGACAGTGAAGAAATATGAAGTTATAGATGGAAAAGGTCACTGCCACATAGTTACATTGGACTCGATGGACGAGGCCACCGTCTCCTGCAGTTGCAAAAAGTATGAATCTTTAGGGATTTTGTGCGGCCATGTGTTAAGAGTAATTGGGAACACCATAAGGTGTGTTCCAACCAAATACATATTGAAGAGGTGGACACGAGAGGCATCTACATTGTCGTTGGAGCCATCAACTAGTGAGTTCATATCGGTAGACGACCATAAGAAAGTTTTCTCACGACGTTATAATCATCTGTTTCTTAACTTTGTTAAAGTAGCTACAGGGGCTGCTGAAAGTGAAGAAGCATATGAATTCACCTCTAATCTTTTGGACAAGATGTGGCAAGACATAGAAATGATATCGAGAAATGTAACTCGTGGGGAACCATCAGGAAATGGTGAAAGCTTTGGTGATGAGGTTGGGGATCAAACTGACAGCCTCAAACTGACGGTCGATGAGATACAGTTTAAAGAAGTTAATGGGTTTGGAAGAAAAATGGGAAGTGGCTCTGGTGGACACAGCATGATAGGTTTTTTTGAAAAAACACCTGCGCCAAGTATCCTTCCTTCTAATACCTGTCCTACACCAATATTATGTCCGGTTCCAACTACTCCACCAACCTTCTTGTTAGAAAAAAGCATGACATCTCAACTAAATTTAATTCAACCTTTACAACGCTCCTTGCTAAATAAACATGAAAAATGTCGAGCTCAACGAGTAAAACTCAATAGTAGGGTCTATCTATTGAAAATAAAATCAATTCAAAATAAACATCCTCCACTTAATATATAATCTCTAACTTTTACCTGAATAGTTGGTCTCATAGATATTAGCACAATAACCCGTGCGAAGCATAGGCATGTTCACTAACAACTACAAAATATATTTAAAGATCCATTAAACAAATTTAGATAATGCTTAATCATCATCAAAACACTTATTGATAATCCGTAGACTAGAAATTGGCTAGAAGAAGTGATGTAGGAAAAAAAAAGAGGAAAATAAGATTTGGGATGAAAATAAAGTTGCAAAGAATGAAAAACGGGAAGAAGAGTTGAGTGGTTACAATTACATCTTCAAAGTGGGAGAACAAAGTGAGTTAATTATAAAACACGAGTATAACTTTGGATCAAAATAAGAAGTTACAGTCAAAATTAATTTTAAAACCCTTAGCTTCAATATAATATAACTAGGGCAATAACCCATCCTAAGCACGTGCATGCCTAAATTAATTTTTCATATATATATATATATTAAAACACTAAAAATTATATAATTAAACTATAAGTGAATGACAACTAAAACACAATTAATAAATTGTCATATATTATAATACAATTAGTAAACGATTACTACAACAACGCAGAAGCATGAAAAATAAAAGAAAAGAAATGTAACAACAATATTAATAATAGGGGTCAACATTCTAAAAAGATAATTAGTTTTATAAATATATTGTAAATAAAGCCTAATTGGCATCAATATATATATTAAAAAGAAAGTTATAAGTTCTCATGTGACTAGGGTCCTCACTCTACCTAACTACTTAGAGTCCTCACTCCAGCTAACTACTTTTGATATTATTTTAATATATATATATATATTTAAATATTGTGTGGTGTGGTGGTTAGATTATGTAATTCGAAAGTCAGGAGGTTTATTTTTGTCTGTGTATAGATATGGATGTCATCTCACCTGTAAGCAGACTTTTTAGAATGTTTATAATTGCTTAAATTAACTCTATCTCTCTCATACATAGAACCTCTGAAGAAGAAAAGGTCAAAAGAAGCTTTTAGATTGAATTGAATCATTTGGTGTTTGGAATGTCTAGTTCCAGCAGCAACAGCAGCTTCTTAGTCCTCAATGGCGTTGTCATCTCATCTCCTCCTGAAACCCCTCCCATCTCAGTCTTCCTCCAAAACCACTCTGGTTAGTATCTCCCATCCCAAAAACCCTAATCACCTTCTCTTCCTAATCATCTCATTAATCCCCTCTCTTCAATCCAAAAACTCAATCAATTCATACAATCTCCATTACATTTTCGATTTTCAGGTGCATACACAACTACTCGCACGCATTCTAATGCCTCACTCATCTTGTTCTGGGATCGACATCTTCTCAGACTCACCCAATCCACTTCAATCATCGCCCAATCAAAGCCCGGATTTTTTTATCATCCCCAAACAGCAGCAGCAAAATCAATCTCATCTTGGGATGCTCTAATTCGGCCCTTGGTCACTCAATCCTTGCAATCGGGACTACCCATCGTGTGCAAGGAAAGATCTGAGGAAGAAATCGTCATCACAACATTGGTTTCTGGGGATTCAAGGGCTTCTAACGGTTTGGATGTGTATGTGCATTTTGGAGCATATGTTCCGATTGGTTTTGGGGGGAGAGCGAGCAGTGCGAAGTTGGCTATTGTGGGCCCTGGAAGAGAGATTGCAAATGCTAAGTTCTCCGAGTGGGTAAGGTGTGATTGAGTCTTAACTCTCATATTTTTTGCATTTTGGACTTTGGGTGTTTTTTTTTTTTTTTTGTTCACTAAAAAGAGATCTTTTTTGTACACAGGCCATCTTTCCGGTTTTTTTTCCGTAAAATCTGAAAAGATAAAGGGATTTTAATGTATTGGTTCATCTTAAACTCTGTTTTTCGAATTTCATGATCCAAATTTAGATAATGTCACTATAGTGGTTTGACTCTGATAAATATTATTTTTTAAACTTTTTTACACGGTATTCCATAATATCATAAGATTGATCAATTTTTGTATAATATATATTTTTATAATTAGTAAATAAATTTATTTTTTATAGAACATGAAAACTGGTATTTTGTGAAAACTAAATACACATCTAATTACCATGTCTCAAGCTTTATTATTTGGAATTTTTTTTTCCTGAAGATGCTATATTAAAGCCATAATATCATGAGATTTATCCATTTTTGTGACATACACTGTTTCCATGGAGCAAAGAAGTTTGTAAAAAACATTGGCCTGAGTCGTTTGAGTTTGGTGACATTACCTGTATTTTGGTCATGAAATTGGAATATCTGAATTTAAGGTGGACTAATATGTCAAAACCCAAAAAAATAAACCCAAAACATTTTGTTATCACTTCTTCTTTTTTTTTCTATTTTTTTTTTAACCCTGTTACTATTTGGTCCGTTTTGCAAAATTTCTTTCTTTTTTTTTTTTTTTTGTAAAAATCCCTCTTGTTTCCAGGTATTTCAAAAAAAAAAAATCTTTTTGGGTGTTTTGTATGCAGGGTTAGGAAGGGCTTGGAGAAGTTGAGGCCTCCTTCAGTAACAGAGCTTCTCTTGATGGAGATAGGATTCTCGAAGGCAGCGTCACGAATTTCTTTGTGGTTTGTAGCAGGGTATGCTGTTATCAGTTTCATAAAGCTGATTTTTTTTTTCTTTTCTCATCGTTGCCTGTGATTTTCATGGTTACTTTGATAATTCATCATCACTTTATATAGTTCTTCAATCTGTGCTATGTGTTTGGAACAATTTTAGATGGAAATTCTGTTCCAGTTATTTGATTAACCAGGGTTTTTGTTTTCTGTCATAATGTGTATCCTGTTTTAGATGAAATTGGGTCTCGGTTTTTAAAATTTCTCAGCTAGCATTTGAATGTGTAGGATGTAAATGAAGCTCTAGGTGACTTGAATGAACCCAGAAGCGGTTTTCCTTTTGAAGTACAGACTGCCCCTGTAAGTGGTGGTGTCCTTCCTGGAGTCATACGACAACTGATCGTTGAGTGAGATTTCATTTCCTGTGCTATTGTATAGTATTTGCTACATTTTCCTTTGCGCAAAGTGCTAAAAGTCACCCACCCTGTAAAAATCTTGAGTGTTTTTTTTTTTTTTTTTTTATGTTAAATATTAACCATAAAAACTATTGTGTCGCCACAGGTGTTTGAACATGAGAAGTGAGAACTCTTTGGAAAAATTTGATTTCTGCGTAACAAACCAAATAAAATACAGTAACAGAACAAGATTTATAGTATGCAGGAAAACTGCTTTTATGAACTGTATGATAGCAAGGTAAGGAAGAGAGAGAGAGAGAGAGAGAGAGAGAGAGAGAGAGAGAGAGAGAGAGAGAGAGAGAGAGAGAGAGAGAGAGAGAGAGAGATGCATTATTTGAGTTCGGCTTTTAAATCCAGGAAATCTGTACCACAAGCATCCTGTCAACAGCATCAACTTTTTTTAAAAACAAGTTAGAGAATGTGATTAATCCTATTTTTCTAATAAATAGATACCTTTAGATCATTCCTAAAATTAAATGTCACCAGCATTTACATGATTTTTTTTACCATTTACATAATTCTTATGGTAAGATTCTTTATCTCCTTTCATCTATACATTTTGTGCAAAAACGAGTTACAGATACTGAAGACTTTTGTATAATACCACTGTTATGAATCCTTAATGGTTTCCATAACAGAAGCTATGATGCATCATGTAATTGTGAAATGTCATATAATTAATCATACTGAAATGGGTGAAACTAACTTTTGTAAATTCAAATTTGTTCATTCTCGATTCAGATGAAACTGAACAAATTTTGAGAATTAGTGTGTTGGAGCTTGGAAGCCATAGTTTTATGTGTCTTATGAGAACTCTTCTCATTTAGAAGATTTAGTGAGACAAATGTCGTTAAGTTACTTCTAAACTACTGTCAAGTGTTGTAAGTTTGGAATAGTATAACTAATTTAATATCGTTTATGTTGTGATAGCTGACCTATTCAAAAACAAAACAGCATTTACTGCATAGTTCCCCTACAGTAAAACAGTATAATGATATCAGCCAGCACTGGTGTTGGAGGTATGACCATTGGAAAGTTTATTGAGTCTGAAGCTCTGTGTACAATATTCATTTCTAGTAAGTAGTAATTTTATTTGTTTGTGGAAGTAGAACATTAAAATCGATGCAAGGCAATAAACAAATAACAAATCCATGTCCATTGATTTAAAATGTGTGTGAATTATATTGTTCTGTTTTCTTTTTTGTGCAGGGTATGCTCAAGCCTGGGAATCCCACTTCGAGAAGTGGCACCATCATGGGCAAATCGCGAACTTTGGAAAGAGGCCTTTGTTACAAGTACATTGATTTGGCTCCCAATATGTTTTCACATTCTTTTATTTTATTTATCTCTTGTCATGTTTCAAAAATAAAAAACTACAAAAAAGTAATTCCAAGCTGCAAATTTAGTTCTCCAATCATGGAGGTGAAGACGAGAACTAACCAATTTCATTGGAGGAACCTAGAGATTTCGACACGTTTGCTCATCATCATTTCCATCATGGTACTCAAATTAGAATGTATTCAGGTATGGTCCATACAGGGCCAGTCCTTGATTACCAGTTACGACCATAAGATGGTTGATGTGCTTATTTCACTGGCTAGATTTGTTGGGATGGGTACTCAGGGGACCATTTTACAGCCTCTCTCTTAAATCCAATATTGAGTGAGTTAAAAGAGTATGCATTTAACACTATAGTATTATTATTATTATTATTATTTATGACTGTCTAATATTTTCTTTGTGAAAAGAGTTTCATCCAAAAGAGAAAAAAAAAAGGTAATAAAAAAGACTTTCAGAACCAGTTCTTTTATCCTTCGCATGCAATATAAACTAATTTTACCAGAGTCCCCTATACATGTTCCAGGTAGCTTGAGACTTGTTCAGCATGTGGAAAAGGTTCAAGCTCCAAGTTCATGGGAGTCATTGCAGTCAAAAACTTGGAAGGAGGTGTCATGGGTGGAAAAGAAATTTGAGGTGTGTGGATTTTTTCTACCCTTATAGCAGAGGGCATTGTTTCCATAACTGATTATTTTTATGTTATTTTCCTGCAAATAAACAGGGCCCTGGGCCAATCACCACAGAAATACAGGTAAGGATTCAGCAATGTTGTTTCTCTCATGCTTTCTTGGCTGCGTGTCAGCGCTTCGAAGCTGAGGCGTTCAGCATTTCATCTATTGAGCTGTCTGGTTAATTCGGACCATTCTATTTCTTTTCTGCAACTTTTTTTTTTTTTTCGTTTGTGTTTTGCAGAAAGAGTTGACACAGAGAGCATGTGCTGAAGGGTACCCACTTAATAGCTTTCTTTGAACAATTAGTATCTTGCAAAAGTTACCAATCTTTCTCATGCTGCAACTTGGAGTTTCAAGTCATTTTAGAGATTTAAGTCTTCTTATTGGAAAAGCCACTGCTGATATGGTTCACTGTATAGCATATTGATATGGTTGAAATCTTGTGAGCTTAAACTGTGTATTTAATATCAATCTATTTTTTTAATGCTTATAGAAAGGAAAACTTGTAGTGAAATGTTAACACAGGTGTGTCTAATCACTCACGTTCATCAAAAGAAAACGAAACGGACACACCTCACTGAAGATTAAGAGGATATATATAACAAATTTTATTGGGATCGACAGTTCATACAAATCAAATGTTGCTATATAATTTTTCCATCCATTGCACTAAGATCCTAATTCAGATGACTAGGCATACAATATAAAAAGAAAAGGAATTATGCTTTCATAGTTTCAGAAACCAACAACGATGCGTTTTGCCTTCCCACTGTTAAGTTTCAATATGCTACATCTATGGTTTCAAATATTGGGTATGGATCCATACCTTTTTGTTTTTTTCTGTCTAAGTTGGACTGGTGGTCCGGTGTGATATTTTAAACTTGAGAACCCAGGTATCAATCCTTGGACATATGCATGATACAAAGGTGGGAACACTACTCAACCATGAGTGTGTTGGCAGTGTGGATCCATACTGGTTTGCTGAAACATTTGCTGTCTTGGTGATATGTATCAGAGTACTGGTGGATCATCATAATTCTAAAAATGGTCAAAGACTTTCTCATAAACCAAGAAAAAGGGGGAAAATCCTAGTTTATGTAATTTTTCATACATTTGTACCCTGTTTTATTTGTTTCCCACGCTATTTAAGATGTTTTCAACCATATATTGTTGTGGACCTATCAGGGTGCATGACAATCAAAAGTGATATGATATGATTGGTTTCCTTGTGGATAAGGGGTACAAAATATCAATCCGGTCAAATAATCCTAATCGGTCCATTCATGTCGTCCTCCTTGCTCTTAAAAGCATTACTGTGGACTTGTAGGAGTCCTGCACATGGGCTGTCCACAAAGCGGGACCTCACAGGTGAATCTACTTGTAGGAGTCCTGCACATGGGCAGCGTGGTATTTTCAATTCGGGACCTCACAGGTGAATCTTCTAGTAATTCTGACAACAGTGTTAAAAAACAAGGACCAACGCCAATTCAAAAGGTGTAAATATTTGTAAAGGAATTGAATTTAATAGGTTAGCTCCATGTGTGACCAGCAGTAGCACTGATAAGAGGGTGGATCTGTATTGAGTTGTGTTTGTTTTATTTCTGAAACAGACAAATGTACAATTGGAGATTAAAACATGAACTCTGGCACTAAAGAAAGTACTTATCTTGTCCTCAGATCTTTCTTTTTTTTCCTGCTGCAATGAGAAGGCATTTTGAGAGGAAGTGGATTGAGGTGGTAGATAATGTTAGGGCCCATGATCAGCCTTGAAGCCATCCCTTACTGGTGGTTGGAAATTTAATCTTGATGCCAGTGATATAGGTAACTTGGTGGCTTTATCAAAGAGAAAAATTAGACTTGGGCAGATTAGGTCATCTGGTGGTCCTGGTGGCTTCTAAAGCTTCAACGGAAGAAGAGTATCTAAGAATGTAATGTTTGGTGGGAATGCGGAGCCATCAGTAGATTTGGTTGAGAGATGTAGGCAGGGGCCCTTGTCGCATTAGGATGTGGCTGAATAAAATGAGAGGCATCCTGTTCCCATACCTTGGCAGAGACCATTATTTGAAGTAGATGTATGTACCTGCTACAATCGGATAGCAGCCTGCACAACCTTGTTTGGATGATGAATTGTGTCTCATAATCTATGATGAACATAAAAGCCCCCATCAATACCACTTGGCCACCACCCAATGCACTTTTCTTGTTTAATTTATTAAACAAACGTGCTAGGTGGACAGACTCCGGGGACCGGACTGTGGCCCGGTCCCCATGAGAACCACAGGATCCCAGAGAGCGTCCCCAGAGTTTGTCCAAGTGGACTTTCTCTTTATCAAAACATAGTGTGATTCATTCACATAGAAGTACCTCCAACATAGGTCCATCCAGGGCAAAATGCATAGGGGGGAACAGCCTCCACAATGCCTATATGTGAATACTTATGCAATCAGCAGGTGGCTTCCAAAATCAAGAAACAAATCCAGTGGCAGTCCAAACTGGATATTTTAAAAATTCCTCCATTTTGATACCCTAACAAACTCCACTGCTTGAAATGCAAAATAACTGTCCAATTGATTGGAGAAATTCAACTAGAAAGAGTAATCTGCCCCAAAAGGGATTATCATGGAACATTTGGAGGGGGCAAAAAAAAAAAAAAAAAAAAATCAGATCAACGGGAAACCTAAGATCCTTTTCTAACTAAAGCATTTCTTATTTCTCCTCAAACATGGGGAAAAAAAAACAAACGTACCAAGAACACCGATGGGAACAGGCTTGTTTCCCCACCATTTGCCCCTCTTTTTAATACCAAATGTCCCCCAAGGGAAAGTAGCTACAGAAAATCAATGAGCAAAAGTTGAATATTGACAGAATTGCAAGCACATTAGATACACTGAATTATTGGGAGATCAAATTTAAGTTAAAGAATTTCCAAAGTGGATCTGGGAGTACTTTGAATGCAATATAAAGAGATTCCCACTGATCATAGTCCCCTGGCCTGAACTGGGCAGAAATTCATAATTGCATGGTATACACATCATGAAAATATAAAGAACTTCCGGTAATATTAATCAATGGTTCCAATAGCCCTTCAAATGATTATAATTAAAACAAATATACAGACCCAAAAAAAAAATAAAGAGCATGCTCTACCATGATATAATCAGAAATCCCATAAGGAAAAAGTCCACTGCAAAACATGCCATCATCAAGCCCTCCATCGCTTTCAGTGTTGGGCTCACTACGAGATCCAATTATTCAGTTCCTTCCATTGGGAACCATAAGATGCTGTCCTTGTGACTGTAAAATTTCAAAAAACCAGTGCTAATTAGTCTGCTATACAGTCAACAACAAACCCTTAATGGGCAGCTAAAACTGTTCAAAGGTCAACTTTAGAGAGAACAGAAAATGTTACATAACCACAAACAATTTAGTCACAATTCTAGTAGGGCTAAGTTGACATACATGTTGCATGAAATATGTACTGTCTAAGATTATCTACACCAAAAAAAAAAAAAAAACCTTGTCTATGAGGACCATAATAAGAAGTTGACCCCACCAGATGAATCCCATGCACATCTGTTAGAGTCTCGTTTGCATTTACTTTGAATTCTTGCAGTATATTCTGTCACGTCCCCCAAAATACGAATTGGGGAATAACATGAAAAATAAATTAAATTCAAATTTTTCTGTGTTTAATACAACACAAGATTCCAAAAAGTGGACCCACAAAAAATTTCAACCTGTGGTGAGTCCAAATATATTTCATTAAATGCAACGGAAGCTTATTCAATTGGTATTCAATGATCATAAATAAGATCCAACACGAAAATCAAATAAACATTAAATGTTAAAGTTGCAGAAAGAATAAAACAATTACTAAAGAAAGGTTTATAATTAAAGAAAGTTCATCTAAAGAATTGCTAAGATGACGTTCACCCTCATGCAGGTTCAAACGGCTCTGAAACCGTCTCCAGCATCCCACTCGGGTTCATCAGTTGGCTCAAACGTTTGAAACGCTTGATCCTCCTCCGTCTCCTGGGTAAAGTAGGGCTCGGTACCTATGCACCAAATATTACAAAGTAAAAAACAAGTAATAATCATGATTCGAAATTTAATACAACAACGAGAAGAATATAAACGAGAGCGATCATATAGAAGTAATGACAGTAATAATGCCAAGAAAGGACGTAAGCATAATCCAAATAAAACAAATGGAGCAGTATGATTCACACGAAGACAAGTGTCCCCGTTTTGGGTGGTCAACCCTAAATAAATCAGGAGAGCCCGTCAATAACGTCGGTAGTCATAAACCGATCGAATTAAAAACAAATCAGGATAACTTGTTCACATTCAAAGTGGATTATAAGTGATCCGATCATATCGGTGATCAACCGTCCATATATCGAGCTGTAGTCGTCCATAAATGACCTACATAAACATAAACATATAAGCATAATAGACCTGATTAATAAAGCCCTGACACAAGAGTCCTAAGTCAAAGTAAAGTGCTGGTCATTCCACATCCCATATCATAATCAAATCGTCATACATAATTTGCCGAGCCACTTTATAGTCCATAATTAGGCCTGTCAATGGGACGAGTCGGGCTTAGGCTTGGGTTGTTCAATCCTGTCTCGAAAATAGGACGGGCCTGTCAGGTGTTGTCCAATCCCGGCCCTAAATTGAACGGGCTTACATCTAATCCCATCCCGTACGGGCCCGGGCTGGGATAGGGCCGGGCCTGGGCTTAGCCCGATCCTGGAGATAAGCAAAACATTATCTAATTATTCCTACTGTCACCAGACACCCAGTGTGAACCTGACTTTAAACCCTCCTCTTTTTTCCAGGCTTGGGACCAGCAATGCAATGCAACAAGCAACATGGCGGAGTTAAAAACTTTTTTTTTTTTTGCTAGTGACAGTAGAAAATCAGAAAATCAATAGAAATGAATGAGTATACTATATGCTATATGGGTCAAGTAATGTAGGAATGATTAAAACCTTTTTTTTTTCCTGTAAAAGTAAAAAATCAGAAAATCAATAAAAAATGAATGAGAATAAGTATTCTATATGAGTCAAGTTAAAGTAATGTAGCATCAGTCAAAAACCTTTTTTTTTTTAAGTAGAAAATCAGAAAATCAATAAAATGAATGAGAATAAATATCCTATATAGGTCAAGTTATTTAAAAAAGAAATCAACATAAATTAATTTTCTTTTAATATGTCTAAAACATCAATTAGTGCATTCCCGTCATTATCTAAATCACCATCACTAGTTGGGTCATGACTAAATCAATCTTGGGCAGAAGAGGCAGAAGAGATATTGAGTGTGGGATGTTTTTAGGGCTTGCAACGTTTTATAAAAGAGATGGACTGATGGAGGGCGCAGTTACAAGAATGCCCCTCCTAACTAGTTTTTTTTTTTTTACTGTTAGTGAGGGACAGTTTAGGTAATATATATATTTTTTATCAAAATTAACTTGGACCGAACCGGGCCAGGCCGGGCCTGAACGGGATGGGCATCCTCTGCCCAGTCCCAGTCCAATTTTGGCCGGGTTTTAAAATTATTGACCAAGCCCAACCCACTGGGCTCAAAATTTTTTATAAAGCCCTGTATTTTCGGGCTTGGGACAGGCCCGGCCAAGCTTTCTACCCGTTTCAACCTGTCCCATTGACAGGCCTATCCATAATACACAATAGGGTATGCATCTAAAGGAGTACATATCCTAAACCAACATAGATATGCATGCGAAGATTAAGACATAAATACGAATCGATCATAAGGTCAAACATAAGGTCTCGTACCCCACAACCATAGAAATCTCTAATAAATATAAGATCAACGCATCCCTTTTCCATCAATGGTGCATAGACCCACTTAAGGGTTTTCCAATAAAGATGGGTTGAACTTGAATTCATTAGGATTTGCCCGAGGTCATACGAAGTACTAAACCCTGTATTAGTGATATACCGTGTGCCCGAACGGTATTTACTTGGTCCAAAGAAATAATATTAAAGTACAAAAATATAATTTTAACATATTAAAAACTAAAGATATCATTTAATTTTAATTTAGAATAATGACAAATAACCTTAGTTTACAACTTTTAGAAAACTTGAGGACCCCATCCAAAACATTTTCCACATTCAAATAGTCAAATGATTTAATTTGAGTTTATAAAACAATCAGGGTCTTTTTCCTAATTTTCATAAACTAAAAGGGCCAGTAAATGATTAATGAAACTCAATGGCAAATGGGATGACATCACCCCTAATCACTATTGTCTCTCCTATTCACCTAACTACAACATCAGGTCCTTTATTAATACCACATGGGATGACATCATCAGTCATCACCACCACTCTTCCTTTCTTTTATATCAAGTCAACCCACATGTCATCCTCTCTTTTTCCAAACGTACCTAGGTGAGTGCATGTCCACACTTACACATACACCCCTGGGTCACCGAGTTCCATTCCTTCTTCATCTACACGTTCTGTATCAGAACGTCTGCAACAACTTCTCTCGCCTGGGACATGGAGGCTTCTAAAATCGTGGGTCCTGGTGATGGAGACCTAAATCAAGCCCTACCATCATGGTCGCCCGGCCTTGTATGACAAAAGGGTCGGCCCAAATCTACGATCAAACCACCCAGTGGGTCCCGCCACTGCCTGATGTCCAAACTAGTTATTTTTCTTCAATCACATCTTCTCTGATCAACCTAATGAATGGTGGGCCGACCAACTCCTTTAGGGTCGTCCCACCATGTACGGCCATATGATCGAGCCAGATCTGTCATCCGATCAATCATGGGTCCCACAACCTGATTAAATACCAAAGGCCTCTATAAAGTGATCGTGCACAGCTCAGTGAATCAATTCCCGTGGAAAATCTTGGATGAATAGAAAAGTGTTTTGAAAAACAATTTGAGTAGGTAATGGCAGAAAGTAGAGCCGATTGAATTGGCCCCAAATCCCCAATCTCATATAACATAAATAATAACATTACGTAATGTGAAGAAGGGGCATCAATAAGGGTTTTCTACATGAATCAACATACTGATCAACAAGAAACATATGTATTAAATTCACAAATTATGTTTAGATACTTGCCTTTCACCGGGGTTTGAGGAAAAAGCAACAGATCCTCACCAATACCCAATCCGAGATTACCACGGCACTCAATCACAATCCTAACACCAATCTGATATAAGAGATGAGAAAGAGATATCCATGTGATCAGATCTATGATATTCCTACAAAAAATCTAGCTTTGGAAAGAAAAAGGGGATAACCCTAGAATACAGATCTACTCCTAATGATTTGAGGAGAGGGTTACCTGAGATAAGAAAATTGAACCAAGAATGCTGGTATCCTCTGATCTTGATTCTGATGGCTGGATCATAAAGCTGGAATGGCTTGGGAAGTTGAAAGAGGAAGAAGACGAAGAGGTTACGGGAGGAGTTGCAGAGAGATAAGTGGGAAGGGATAAAGACGTGTGATTAACTAAAATAGGGATTAGGTTAAAAGGTGGGCTTAAGTCATTGGGTCAAAACTACGGGTGAAGTCATCTACCCACTAACCCAACTCACTAAACCACGCATCTAATCTAACGTGTGCCCCACTTAATCCTAACCACTTAAATAACTAAAATGCATTAAATTAATATAATACTAATATATTAATAATAAATATAATTAGTGGCGGGCCGGATCTTACATATTCTGCGTTAGATTCCACATGTGGATAGTCATTGCATGATTGGACTCGCTACTTCTATTCAACCTTCTGCCTTTTACAAGCCTGTGGCCGAGCCTCACTCGCAGCTTCTAATTGTGATCATCTGATTCTCCTCATATCTCAAGAATTAAAGGGCCAACAATTCAGAAAAATAAATAAATATAGGGTCTCATCGCCTTGTCAGCTAGGGATCCCAGATTACAGGATTTTTTACCAAGTTGCCACTGTCTTCTTGTAGCTCCAAATCAGGTGACTGGTGAGAATGGTTTCTGCAAAAGCCCTGCTAGTATAACATCACGAACCAAATAGGTGGAAGTATTTGAGAATGGAGAACACAATAATATCACCCAAGCAACTGTCTCATAAGTTCCCATCATCTGGGAACGTCGTCGAAGGTACCCTTTCTATTTGTGATCATCCTGCTAGAGTATTGTTAGATCCAGGAGCGACACATTCATAATTATCGTCGACTTTTGCCTTAGTACTTGGTGGGATCGGAGAGGCTATGTCTTGTGCATTAGTTATGTCCACCCTTATGGGTAGGAGCGTGGTGTGTCAAACTTACCACCCAAGATGCCGAGTGCAGATTGAGGAGTGCATTTTCCTTGCAAATCTGATCGTGCTACCCATGCATGATTTCAACGTTATCTTGGGGATGGATTGGTTAGTTAGATACCGAGCGATGATGGATTGCTTTGAGAAGACAGTCCGACTCACTATCGACGGTTCAGATGACACGATCGAGTTTGTGGGCGAGAGGAGATTTCCTGGCTCTCGGATGATTTCGGCACTGAAGGCCGAGAGATTGATGAGAGCAGGTTGCGAAGGCTACATCGCATTCATCTCGGAGGATAAGCCAACCAAGGCAGTAGAGGAGATTCCAGTGGTTTGCGAGTTTCCAGATGTGTTTCCCGACGAGATCCCGGGATTACCACCTGTCAGAGAGATCGACTTCACCATCGAGCTTGCACCAGGCACCGCACCGATTTCCAGAGCTCCTTACCGCATGGCTCCGGCAGAGCTTCGAGAGTTGAAGACCCAGTTGGAGGAGTTGCCAGACAAAGGCTTCGTTAGGCCGAGCGTGTCGCCATGGGGCGCACCAGTTCTCTTCGTGAAGAAGAAAGATGGATCGATGAGGATGTGCATCGACTATCGGCAGCTGAACCAGGCAACAGTGAAGAACAAGTATCCTCTTCCCCGGATTGACGAGCTCTTCGACCAGCTTCAGGGTGCGCAGTTCTTTTCGAAGATAGACTTGAAATCGGGATATCATCAGCCGCGAGTCAGAGAGCAGGATGTGCAGAAGACAGCGTTCCGAACACGCTATGGCCACTACGAGTTCCTCGTGATGCCGTTCGGGTTGACGAACGCACCAGCAGTGTTCATGTCCCTGATGAACCAGGTATTCGCCCCGTACCTCGACAACTTCACAGTGGTGTCCATCGACGATGTGTTGGTCTACTCCAAGACCAAAGAGGAGCACGAGCAGCATTTGAGGACGTCTCTACAGTTGTTGCGCGACAACCAGTTGTACACGAAGCTCAGCAAGTGCGAGTTCTGGCTGGAACAAGTAGTCTTCCTCGGACATATCATCTCCAAGGACGGACTAGCGGTGGATCCAGCTAAGATAGAAGCAGTGGCGAACTGGGCGAGACCGAAGAATGCCACAGAGATTCGGAGTTTTCTTGGATTAGCAGGCTACTATCGCAGATTCGTCAAGAGTTTCTCCACGATCTCAGCCCCATTGACCAAGCTGATACGGAAGGCTGTACCGTTCGTATGGTCAGAGGCTTGTGAGAACAGCTTCCAAGAGCTGAAGGAGAGGTTGACGACAGCACCTATCTTGTCTCTACCTACTGGTGACGGTGGATTTGTAGTCTTCACCGATGCTTCAGGGACCGGTCTAGGTTGTGTCCTGATGCAGGAGGGCAAAGTCATTGCTTATGGATCGCGTCAGCTGAAAGAGCACGAGAAGAAGTACGCAACGCACGACTTGGAGCTAGCAGCGGTCGTTTTTGCGTTGAAGTTGTGGCGGCACTATCTCTATGGGAAAAGATTCGAAGTGCATTCGGATCATCGCAGCTTGCAGTACCTGTTCACGCAGAATGACCTCAACAACCGACAGAGGAGATGGATGGAGTACATCAAGGATTACGACTTCCCTATCAAATACCATCCGGGCAAGGCGAATGTCGTAGCAGATGCTTTGAGCAGGAAGACCGCCCTCATCAGTTTTCTAGCAGCAGAGGTGTGTGGACCGACGTATTCAGCAGCTTAGACGTTCAGTTTCAGCCGCTCAGCGAGAGAGTCTTGCTTGCTACCATGTCCGCATGGGAACCAGAGTTGCTAGGAAAGGTCAAGGACAGCCAACGCAACGATCCCAAGCTTGTCAGAGTGATCGAGCAGATTGACCAGAGGCCAGAGTTCAGACTGATTGGAGGAGTGCTCTACTATCAGGACCGATTGTGCGTGCCAGATATTCAGGAGCTGAATGACGAGATCCTCGCAGATGCACACCATAACAGATACTCGATTCACCCCGGCAGCACCAAAATGTACCAGAACCTGAGGGGCTACTACTGGTGGAACAACATGAAGAAGGAGATAGCACGCTACGTCTCTAGGTATTTGACGTGTCAGCAGATCAAGGTCGAGCACCAGAAACCGCCAGGGCTACTTCATCAGCTCGAGATACCTCAGTGGAAGTGGGAGCATATCACCATGGACTTCATCGCAGGACTCCCAGCTACCAAGAGACGCCACGACGACATTTGGGTGATTGTGGATCGACTGACTAAGTCAGCCCACTTCTTGCCAGTTTCGATGAAGGCAGGACTCGATGTCCTTGCTAAGTTGTACGTGGATCGGATCGTCTCATTGCATGGAGTTCCAGCTTCGATTGTTTCAGACAGAGATCCGCGCTTCACTTCTCACTTCTGGGAGAGTCTACAGCAGGCCTTGGGTACCACGTTGAGCTTCAGCACAGCCTACGATCCTCAGACAGACGGACAGACAAAGCACACAACCAGACATTGGAAGATATGTTGCGAGCTTGTGTCCTGGATTACAAGGATAATTGGGGGGATTCATTGCCACTTTGCGAGTTTGCCTACAACAACAGCTACCACGCGAGCATTAAGATGGCACCGTACGAGGCTCTGTACGGGAGGAGATGCAGGACCCCAGTCTGTTGGGAAGAAGTTGGTGTCAGGAGTTTCCATGGACCTTCCATAGTCAGCGACACCAGCGAGAAGGTCCGAAAGATGGTCGAGAACCTGAAGGTCAGCCGCAGCAGACAGAAGAGTTATGCAGACAACCGGCGCAGACCTCTCGAGTTTCAGAGGGGAGACAAAGTGTTCTTGAAGGTTTCCCCGACTCGAGGCACCCTAAGATTTGGCGAGAAGGGCAAGTTAGCACGGAGATACGTCGGACCATTCGAGATCAGATCGAGGATCGGAGACGTCGCTTACAAGCTTTCAGCTACCGCCAGAGCTATCAGGAGTGCATGATGTGTTCACGTCTCTATGCTGAAGAAGTACGTGGAGGACCCGACGCACATTCTCTATCATCAGCCACTCAGCATTCAGCCAGACGCTTCGTACGTCGCCAGGCCAGTTGCGATCATCGACACCAATGAGCAGGTGCTCCGAACCCGAACCATTCATTGGGTGAAGGTTCAGTGGGAGCATCACTCTCCGGAAGAGGCTACGTGGGAGCTACGCGACCAAGTGGAGAAGGACTATCCACATATTCTACCTCAGGTATGTTCTAACTTTGTTTTTACATTTGGGGACCAAATGTTTTAAAATGAGGGAATGATGTGAGGCCCCACCCCTTGTGGGCCCTCTAATTTATATTTTAAATACTAATTATTGCTTAATTATGCTAATTAGGGGTTAATCAGGGTAATTAGATAGATTTTCCTAAGTTGTAGTTAGACTAGCTTAGTTGAGTTAATAATTTGGTTAGTAGGGTGTTTTGGGTAATTCTAGAGTTAACTAGTGTAGGGAGGCCCTTACTAGGGTTTTTAGTAAACTATAGGGGGGTTATTGCAAAAGGCATCTTCTAGAACTTTCCACCTAAAGACCCTAATGCCCCTAACCCTAATCCTATGCAACCCCAAAGGTTATTCCTGTCATTAGCCACTTCCCCCAAATCTATAAATTAGCATAAATCCCAAGGCAAACCCTACTACTATTCCTCCCTCACTTTCTCTCTTCTTCCTCTCTCAATTCCTTTCTTAAGCTACTGTTGCGCTGGAGGATTTTCCTTAGGAGCTGCCATTATCTTCTTCCTTATTGCATTGGGTTTGGGATTTCTCTATCTCTCTATCTTTCTCTACAATACCTTCTCTTCTAAGTAAGGCAAGTGCACCTTACTATTAACTTAGAATGTATGTCATATTTCCTTATTTCTGTGGTTTTAGTTCATGTATTTTATTAATCAAGTCCTAGAAATTTACCTAGAGCTTAGTTGTTTGTTGGATGGAATGGGCATTGATGGCCGGGGGTTTCACCCCGCCCCCCCCGCCCCCCCATTTGGAAGATCAATGGGTCTAAATGGGTGTTGGATTATTGGGCATTGTAGTGTTTTTACAATTTTATTTGTTTATTTGATAAATGGATTTGTATAGAAACAATTTGATTAGAAATTGGATGAAGGGGGGCGACTGTTGCAGTGATTGTAAATGGAACACAGTGAGATTTTGGGTTTTTTTGGTATGGAGATCAGTGGGGTCCAGGTGGGTCACCTTTGGAGATCCGGACCCCACATCGTATAGGGCCACCTTGGGCGACCCGGATGATGAGGGCTGATCGTGGGCCAATGATCAGTAGGGCCCACGATCGTTGCTCTCTCCATGCACCAGGCGAGCTCGTTTCCTCCTGGAACGTTCTGCAACGTTTTGTTGCAGAACATGTTGTGTTGAGTGAGGAAAGAGATGAGTGGGATGAGGGGGTCCATGGGTGCATGTGGGGGATGAGTGAGAGAGGTGATGTTGCCATGTGGCATGGAGAGAGAGTAAAGGGTGACTTTTGTGAGACATGTGTCATCATTTAAAAAGTTGGAAATGGGTGGGTGTTTGAGTAGTCCATAGGAGCATGGGAAAAGGGGTGATGTGAAGGAGTATGGGAAAGTGTGGTCCAGTGAAATTATGGGGCCCAGGTGGGTCCCTGATTTCAGATCGGGTCCCGACTTTGGGTCAGGGGCTGCTTAGTGACCAGGATGATGAGGACTGATTTAGGACTGGGCCCAGTGGGGCCCACTAATCCAATAACCCACTAGTTATATTAATTAAAATTAATCCTTTAGTTTTTAATGTATACAATTAGCACCATTAATTTTCATAAATTGGAAATATAGACCCCTTAGTTATTATTGAACCAAATTGGAGCCGGGACCAGTGGGGCCCACTAATCCATAACCAATTAGTTTTATTAATTTAAATAAAACATTTAGTTTCTAATGTGTACAATGGAACCCAATTAGAATAAATTAACTTTTTACCTTTAAAATAATATTTCTTGACCTCTTTAATTTTAGAAATTAGAAATTATAGATCTATTAGTCTTTATTTAACCTAAATTGAGTTTGAACCCAATTAGAATAGTTTGTGTATAACCTGGTTCTTTTTCCATCAGACCCAGATTTTAGTGCAAAAGTTGAGATTTGGCATGGAATCTGTTGACTCAGGTACACCTGTGTACCAGATCGACTGGCTGGCCACCTGGTCAATCGGGTACACTGAAAATTCCAGAATCCAAACCAAGTCCCAACTTTGATTCCCGTGGAGCAGATCAACCCGACCCTTGCCAAGTCGACCTGCCACACTGTGAACACTAAGATGTGAGTTTAACCTTTGTTTTATGATTGATCGATTGTGGGGCCCATTGACCATCCAAATGAACTTCCATCAATGTGCCAAGCACGAGTCAATGGCGTGGCTCGACCTTTGGATGCTCTAATTCGGCCCTTGGTCACCCAATCCTTGCAATCGGGATTACCCATCGTGTGCAAGGAAAGATCTGAGGAAGAGATCGTCATCACAACATTGGTTTCTGGGGATTCAAGAAATGTAACTCGTGGGGAACCATCAGGAAATGGTGAACGCTTTGGTGATGAGGTTGGGGATCAAACTGACAACCTCAAACTGACGGTCGATGAGATACAGTTTAAAGAAGTTAATGGGTTTGGAAGAAAAATGGGAAGTGGCTCTGGTGGACACAACATGATAGGTTTTTTTGAAAAAAACACCTGCGCCAAGTATCCTTCCTTCTAATACCTGTCCTACACCAATATTCTGTCCGGTTCCAACTACTCCACCAATCTTATTGTTAGAAAAAAGCATGACATCTCAACTAAATTTAATTCAACCTTTACAACGCTCCTTGCTAAATAAACATGAAAAATGTCGAGCTCAACGAGTAAAACTCAATAGTAGGGTCTATCTATTGAAAATTTAATCAATTCAAAATAAACATCCTCCACTTAATAGATAATCTCTAACTTTTACCTGAATAGTTGGTCTCATAGATATTAGCACAATAACCCGTGCGAAGCATAGGCATGTTCACTAACAACTACAAACTATATTTAAAGATCCATTAAACAAATTTAGATAATGCAAAATCATCATCAAAACACTTATTGATAATCCGTAGACTAGAAATTGGCTAGAAGAAGTGATGTAGGAAAAAAAAAAGAGGAAAATAAGATTTGGGATGAAAATAAAGTTGCAAAGAATGAAAAACGGGAAGAAGAGTTGAGTGGTTACAATTACATCTTCAAAGTGGGAGAAGAAAGTGAATTAATTATAAAACACGAGTATAACTTTGGATCAAAATCAGAAGTTACAGTCAAAATTAATTTTAAAACCCTTAGCTTCAATATAATATAACTAGGACAATAACTCATGCTAAGCACGTGCATGCCTACCAATAATGTTTGTACAAAAAAAAAATTATATAAATAAAGATTATTTAAAATTAATTTTTCATATATATATATATATATTAAAACACTTAAAATTATATAATTAAACTATAAGTGAATGACAACTAAAACACAATTAATAAATTGTCATATATTATAATACAATTAGTAAACGATTACTACAACAACGCAGAAGCATGAAAAATAAAAGAAAAGAAAGGTAACAACAATATTAATAATAGGGGTCAACATTCTAAAAAGATAATTAGTTTTATAAAGATATTGTAAATAAAGCCTAATTGGCATCAATATATATATTAAAAAGAAAGTTATAAGTTCTCTTGTGACTAGGGTCCTCACTCTACCTAACCACTTAGAGTCCTCACTCCAGCTAACTACTTTTGATATTATTTTAATATATATATATATATTTAAATATTGTGTGGTGTGGTGGTTAGATTATGTAATTCGAAAGTAGGAGGTTTATTTTTGTCTGTGTATAGATATGGATGTCATCTCACCTGTAAGCAGACTTTTTAGAATGTTTATAATTGCTTAAATTAACTCTATCTCTCTCATACATAGAACCTCTGAAGAAGAAAAGGTCAAAAGAAGCATTTAGATTGAATTGAATCATTTGGTGTTTGGAATGTATAGTTCCAGCAGCAACAGCAGCTTCTTAGTCCTCAATGGCGTTGTCATCTCATCTCCTCCTGAAACCCCTCCCATCTCAGTCTTCCTCCAAAACCACTCTGGTTAGTATCCCATCCCAAAATCCCTAATCACCTTCTCTTCCTAATCATCTCATTAATCCCCTCTCTTCAATCCAAAAACTCAATCAATTCATACAATCTCCATTACAGTTTCGATTTTCAGGTGCATACACAACCACTCGCACGCATTCCAACGCCTCACTCATCTTGTTCTGGGATCGACATCTTCTCAGACTCGCCCAATCCACTTCAATCATCGCCCAATCAAAGCCCGGATTTTTTTATCATCCCCAAACAGCAGCAGCAAAATCAATCTCATCTTGGGATGCTCTAATTCGGCCCTTGGTCACTCAATCCTTGCAATCGGGACTACCCATCGTGTGCAAGGAAAGATCTGAGGAAGAAATCGTCATCACAACATTGGTTTCTGGGGATTCAAGGGCTTCTAACGGTTTGGATGTTTATGTGCATTTTGGAGCGTATGTTCCGATTGGTTTTGGGGGGAGAGAGAGCAGTGCGAGGTTGGCTGTTGTGGGCCCTGGAAGAGAGATTGCAAATGCTAAGTTCTCCGAGTGGGTAAGGTGTGATTGAGTCTCAACTCTCATATTTTTTGCATTTTGGACTTTGGGTGTTTTTTTTTTGTTTTTGTTTTTGTTTTTGTTCACTAAAAAGAGATCTTTTTTGTACACAGGCCATCTTTCCGGTTTTTTCCCGTAAAATCTGAAAAGATAAAGGGATTTTAATGTATTGGTTCATCTTAAACTCTTTTTTTTCGAATTTCATGATCCAAATTTAGATAATGTAACTATAGTGGTTTGACCATGATAAATATTATTTTTTAAACTTTTTTACACGGTATTCCATAATATCATGAGATTTATCAATTTTTGTATTATATATTTTTTTATAATTAGTCAATAAATTTATTTTTTATAGAACATGAAAACTGGCATTTTGTGAAAACTAAATACACATCTAATTACCATGTCTCAAGCTTTATTATTTGAAATTTTTTTTCCTGAATATGCTATATAAAAGCCATAATATCATGAGATTTATCCATTTTTGTGACATACACTATTTTCATGGAGCAAAGAAGGTTTTAAAAAACATTGGCCTGAGTCGTTTGACTTTGGTGACATTATATGAATTTTGGTCATAAAATTAGAATATCTGAACTTAAGTCGTACAGGAAAAATTATCCATGACTAAATAGTAGTCGTACAGGAAAAATCTTGAAAGTTAATCACTCCATAACATGAAATGATTAGGAGCTGCTTAGCAATCTCAATGTAGACCAAGTATGGGATCCCACATTATAGTAATCCAAATTCGATTAAAACATGAACAATAGGTGTCATTAGCCAACCCATGGGGTGTTGAAATCTGAAACATATCCCTAACAATTGAGCCCTATATTGCTGGGCTGCACATAAAACTACATGGTGGACTCGTAAGACGAAAAAATCTTTTGCTTAGAGGGTATTAGCATGGATCAAGGATGTCTGTGGCAAACTGGCAATAGCATGATCCGATGACCATGTCCCTCCATTCAGATCTTTTTTTGTTTTGTTTTGTTTTTGTTTGTATGTACTTATAGAACAATTAAGACTTTGAGACTAAAACATAGGAGTGATGTTTGATAATTGTGCTAAACTCTGGTCTACATTTAGTTTTAAAAACTTTGAGCCCTACCCTATCGTGTGATTCAAACGCATCTAATGTAGGCTCACCAAGGGTTTGAAGTTTAATAATTTTTTTATATAAGAGATTAGAACACATGTACTCTTAATCACGCACTATTATCCTTAAAGGCCTTATTAAAAGTTTAAATAGCTCTATAAAATGAATTGGAAAAAAAAATAGCTCTATATAAAAACCCTCCATTTCTAAGGCAATGTTCTCGTGCGAGAAAACTGCATGTTGGTTATATACCCTTCAACTTTTGGGACCCACTTAAATGCCTTCTTATCTGTGGAAATGGAGTACATGGACCCCTTGGATCATCCCAGCCCTTTGATTTACTAAGCTTACAATTTGATCGACTTTAATGTGGGCCAGGCCCCAAGCGACGAACCTCACGAATTTCTAGTGAGTGACTATTGCAGTCACGTATAGCTTCCTGTTGCGGTCCCTTTAATCTCACGTGAAGAGCACGTGACTTGTCTCCCGTTCTCAAATTCAACACCCCATTTCCTCCTCTCCATTTCCAAGCCTCCGAACAGAGGAAAAAGGAAAAACAGGAATCCGTAGATCGATCCTCTCTGTGGCCGCAACTCAGGCAATATCTCTGGCGCCTCAACCGTTTTTCATACTCTCTCTTCTCTTGGGGTCTCTCTCAGTCTCTGTCTACTCACTTTCTCAACATCAATTCAACTTCCCACCTGCACCTGAAACCCTAGGTACATCTATCTCTCTGCTTCTTCTTCTTATTATTCTTCTTCTTCTCTCTTGTTTCTCTGCATGCAGATTATGTGGGGGTGTTTACAGATGGATGGAAAGATGGAGTGAGAATGTTTGTGACAAATTAGGGTATGGTTGTTTGGTTGGGGAGGAAATGGAGCTTGAGAAAAATGGCCCCAGTTAGTTCAATTGTTTTACTGTAGTCAGTTTTCTCATCCAACCCAGAAGGGTTTAAGAGCATATAATCTCAATCAGAATGTTTTCACTCTCTGAGCATATAAAACAGATTGGTTTCATTTTCTGCTAGAAATAGAAACTGAAGAGTTCATTTTGTATGGTTTTTTAGCTACTATTCTTTACTTTTTAGGTCCTAAGCTACTTTCTTTGATGATTTTGTGAATAATTTCACTATTGAAACATTACTATTAATTTTTTTTTTTTTTTTTAAGATTCAATTTTGTAAGTAAAAACCACTGAATTAATTGGCATGGAAAAATGGGAAATCATTTCTTCCCTCAAAAATCATTCTTTTTGGGCGTAAAATGCTCAAGTTTCCCATTAGAAGTTATAGGTATTTGGAAATAGTTTATGGGGGGAGAATGATTTTCCATTGCTCTATGTTAAAGTTTTCCATGGGAGGTGGAAGAATTTTGAGGGACATGGAATGCAGATTTGAACTCAAGAGGAAGAGAGCCATTCTGTGCAGTTTTTTTTACAACAGCGAAAAGCACATTTCATTGTGGGAAATGTTTTTCCCCATGAAACAGTAGAACCTGTAATTGTGGAAGATAAAATCTTCAGTTTTTATTTTCTGCAAAATATGAAATCACTATAGAAATTAAATGCAGTAGAAAGCTATTTTGCGCAAACATACCCGAAGTATGTGGCGACATAGGCAGGGACAAGAAATAAAGGTGAAGTAATTACAACTGTATCTGTGATGAAGAATCTGATCCTAAATCTTCGCACAGAAGCGTATTAAAACTACACCTTGATGCAGGCATTGGTTTCTGGACAACTTATATTAGAACTTCTGATGGCAAGAAGGAATGAAACATACTACTGAAAATTAGAGAAAATGCATTTGGACATTGTAATCAAGTAACTAGAGATGTTGTAACTGTGACCCAATGCTACATTGAATAAATATTTGCACTGATCAACCAGAATGAGGCCCCTTTTGGTACTTCTGATTGAGTCAAATGGGGTTGGCCATGGGCAAGTTTAGAGCAGTGAATTGAGGGTGATTTTGGGTTCCTAGGGTTCTGGATTTGGGTGCATTTTTGGGGAAGTTTGGAGGATGCTAATTGGGTTTGGGTATGAACTCTTTATTAACTGTCCGATGGTATGCCTGTAGGAACTCTCGCTTGTGCAATGTTGGCTTAAACACCCACAATACCATGTCCATCATTTAATCCAACACTAAAAATTGTTTGGTGGTTTGTACACTCTCCCATGTATGCGCGATTGATAAATCCTACTAAGATACCATTTTACAAAAACGGAAAAAAAGGGGTAATTCTTGTTGCAATCAAACTTGCAACGTCATGTTTGCAACAATGAGCAACTTCCAAATGCGCTATTGGCTCTTGTTGGATAGTATGATCTGTTAGAAATACTTGACTTTTGTATGCATGAAATTGATTTCAGTTGTACTCTAACGCAGCGAATTTCACTCCATCAAAATACTTGGTAATGTCAATGGACAATTGCGAAGACACTCAAGAGCGCTTTGCATGGAGCTCACAAAATGAGGCACTAGGTGAAAGTAGAATCTTTGTGATCCAAAGTCCTCATTATTTAATATTGATAATATGGATCGAAATGTCAATAAATTGGTCATATTGGCTGAGACTGGTCCATTTTGTTTGCATTTTGTTGGTGTTCACATGCGTATTTTATCGGCTGATACAATGCATATCGGCCGAGAAGCCTCAATATATATCAAATGACCCCAAAAGCCCCTCCTTTCTACATTCATTTATAAGGAACAGATGGATTTTAGCATGCTCATTTATTCAATCATGTGGGCATTGGTGCATTATTATTATTATTTTTTCTGAAAAAAGTGCATTACTACTTTTATTGTTACTATTATTCATTTAAAAAATTGTTTTTGACATTGAAGGACAGCAGAGAGTAGAGATCTTAATCCACATGATAGTAGGTTAAAGTGGATTTTGTTACGCACTTGCGATTTTAGTTACACATCAACATGGAAGCTTCTTATTATTTGAAGAAATCCAGCAATTCCATGGCTACTCGAGCCAAGGGTAAGTTAACAAAATCCAGAGTTCCAGTGGATGATAGAGGCAAGGATGATGGGGTACCAGACCCGAAGGTTGGCATGGAGTTCGAAACTGAGAATGATGCTTATGATTTCTACAATAGACATGCCAGAAAAGTGGGTTTTAGTATTCGGACCGATTGGAGAACTGTAGTTCGCAAAACAGGTGTGGTGAAAGCTAGAAGGTATGTGTGTTTTAAAGGTGGTCATCGCGTGCCTGATAAACGAAATAAGAATGTGAAGCATCACCGTGGTGGAAAAATAACTGGTTGTGAGGCATACATGATGGTTAGGCTTCAAATTAATGGAAAATATCGTGTAACTGAAACTTATCTTCTTCATAATCATCGTCTTGCAACCCCCAGACAAGTTCACTTGTTAAGATCACAAAAAAAATTCGTTGTTTGTAAAGCAGCTGCAGCAAATGATTGTGATAGTTCTGGGAATATACCAAAAAAAGAAGAATCTATGAGTGGTGAAGATGAAGGTAAAGATAATGTGGAATGTATTCCTGTTGATTCTACAAATTATTTAAGATCGAAAAGAATGAAAGCAATGGAGAAGTTAGATGCAGGTGGCTTATTAGAGTATTTCAAGAATAAGCAACTTGAAGATCCGTCATTCTTCTGTTCTACTCAGCTTGATGCTGACAATCATATCACCAATATTTTCTGGTCAGATGGTAGAATGGTAATAGACTATGAGCGTTTTGGTGATGTAGTTTGCTTTGACACGGCATACAGCACAGAAAAATATGGCCGACCATTTGCACCATTTATTGGTATCAATCATCATAGGCAGGTGGTAATTTTTGGTGCTGCTTTTCTCTATGATGAAACCACTGATTCTTTCAGGTGGTTGTTTAGAACTTTTTGTGATGCAATGTCTGGAAAAAAGCCAAAGATCATTTTTACGGACCAAAATAAGGTAATGGGAAATGCAATTAAGATGGAGTTGCCTGAAGCTGTTCATCGTATCTCTGTGTGGCATATGTTTCAGAGTGCCTTAAATCACCTTAGGTGTGTATTTAGTGCTTCGCGTACTTTTTCCGATGACTTCCGCAAATGTGTGTATGATTATGAGGAGGAAGATGAATTCCTTCAAGCATGGGATAATATGATTAAAAAAAAGTACAGTCTTGTAGATAATACATGGTTACAACAATTATTTAATGAAAGAGAGAGATGGGCTGTGGTGTATGGCAAAGACACGTTTTGTGCAGATATGAAAAGCATACTACAGACTGAAAGTTTAAATAATGAGTTAGAAAGGTATCTGCATCCTTCTCGGAATATACTTCAGTTTTTTGAGGATTTTCAAAGAATGGTTGATGAAAGACACTGTGCAGAATTAAAAGCTAATTTCAAAATGATACAAAGCTCCCCAAAGGTTATTGTACCTGTTGACATTTTGACGCATGCATCAAGTGTCTACACGCCAGTGATGTTTGAAATGTTCCAGACTGAGTATGTCAATGGTCTGAATTGTATTGTTAAAGGCTGTACTGAGGAAGGGACAGTGAAGAAATATGAAGTTATAGATGGAAAAGGTCACTGCCACATAGTTACATTGGACTCGATGGACGAGGCCACCGTCTCCTGCAGTTGCAAAAAGTATGAATCTTTAGGGATTTTGTGCGGCCATGTGTTAAGAGTAATTGGGAACACCATAAGGTGTGTTCCAACCAAATACATATTGAAGAGGTGGACACGAGAGGCATCTACATTGTCGTTGGAGCCATCAACTAGTGAGTTCATATCGGTAGACGACCATAAGAAAGTTTTCTCACGACGTTATAATCATCTGTTTCTTAACTTTGTTAAAGTAGCTACAGGGGCTGCTGAAAGTGAAGAAGCATATGAATTCACCTCTAATCTTTTGGACAAGATGGGGCAAGACATAGAAATGATATCGAGAAATGTAACTCGTGGGGAACCATCAGGAAATGGTGAAAGCTTTGGTGATGAGGTTGGGGATCAAACTGACAGCCTCAAACTGACGGTCGATGAGATACAGTTTAAAGAAGTTAATGGGTTTGGAAGAAAAATGGGAAGTGGCTCTGGTGGATGATAGGTTTTTTTGAAAAAACACCTGCGCCAAGTATCCTTCCTTCTAATACCTGTCCTACACCAATATTCTGTCCGGTTCCAACTACTCCACCAACCTTCTTGTTAGAAAAAAGCATGACATCTCAACTAAATTTAATTCAACCTTTACAATGCTCCTTGCTAAATAAACATGAAAAATGTCGAGCTCAACGAGTAAAACTCAATAGTAGGGTCTATCTATTGAAAATTTAATCAATTCAAAATAAACATCCTCCACTTAATAGATAATCTCTAACTTTTACCTGAATAGTTGGTCTCATAGATATTAGCACAATAACCCGTGCGAAGCATAGGCATGTTCACTAACAACTACAAAATATATTTAAAGATCCATTAAACAAATTTAGATAATGCGAAATCATCATCAAAACACTTATTGATAATCCGTAGACTAGAAATTGGCTAGAAGAAGTGATGTAGGAAAAAAAAAGAGGAAAATAAGATTTGGGATGAAAATAGAGTTGCAAAGAATGAAAAACGGGAAGAAGAGTTGAGTGGTTACAATTACATCTTCAAAGTGGGAGAAGAAAGTGAGTTAATTATAAAACACGAGTATAACTTTGGATCAAAATAAGAGGTTACAGTCAAAATTAATTTTAAAACCCTTAGCTTCAATATAATATAACTAGGGCAATAACCCATGCTAAGCACGTGCATGCCTACCAATAATGTTTGTACAAAAAAACAGAAAATATAAATAAAGATTATTTAAAATTAATTTTTCATATATATATATATATTAAAACACTTAAAATTATATAATTAAACTATAAGTGAATGACAACTAAAACACAATTAATAAATTGTCATATATTATAATACAATTAGTAAACGATTACTACAACAACGCAGAAGCATGAAAAAGAAAAGAAAAGAAAAGTAACAACAATATTAATAATAGGGGTCAACATTCTAAAAAGATAATTAGTTTTATAAATATATTGTAAATAAAGCCTAATTGGCATCAATATATATATATTAAAAAGAAAGTTATAAGTTCTCATGTGACTAGGGTCCTCACTCTACCTAACTACTTAGAGTCCTCACTCCAGCTAACTACTTTTGATATTATTTTAATATATATATATATATTTAAATATTGTGTGGTGTGGTGGTTAGATTATGTAATTCGAAAGTCAGGAGGTTTATTTTTGTCTGTGTATAGATATGGATGTCATCTCACCTGTAAGCAGACTTTTTAGAATGTTTATAATTGCTTAAATTAACTCTATCTCTCTCATACATAGAACCTCTGAAGAAGAAAAGGTCAAAAGAAGCTTTTAGATTGAATTGAATCATTTGGTGTTTGGAATGTCTAGTTCCAGCAGCAGCAGCAGCTTCTTAGTCCTCAATGGCGTTGTCATCTCATCTCCTCCTGAAACCCCTCCCATCTCAGTCTTCCTCCAAAACCACTCTGGTTAGTATCCCATCCCAAAATCCCTAATCACCTTCTCTTCCTAATCATCTCATTAATCCCCTCTCTTCAATCCAAAAACTCAATCAATTCATACAATCTCCATTACATTTTCGATTTTCAGGTGCATACACAACCACTCGCACGCATTCCAACGCCTCACTCATCTTGTTCTGGGATCGACATCTTCTCAGACTCGCCCAATCCACTTCAATCATCGCCCAATCAAAGCCCGGATTTTTTTATCATCCCCAAACAGCAGCAGCAAAATCAATCTCATCTTGGGATGCTCTAATTCGGCCCTTGGTCACTCAATCCTTGCAATCGGGACTACCCATCGTGTGCAAGGAAAGATCTGAGGAAGAAATCGTCATCACAACATTGGTTTCTGGGGATTCAAGGGCTTCTAACGGTTTGGATGTTTATGTGCATTTTGGAGCGTATGTTCCGATTGGTTTTGGGGGGAGAGAGAGCAGTGCGAGGTTGGCTGTTGTGGGCCCTGGAAGAGAGATTGCAAATGCTAAGTTCTCCGAGTGGGTAAGGTGTGATTGAGTCTCAACTCTCATATTTTTTGCATTTTGGACTTTGGGTGTTTTTTTTTTGTTTTTGTTTTTGTTTTTGTTCACTAAAAAGAGATCTTTTTTGTACACAGGCCATCTTTCCGGTTTTTTCCCGTAAAATCTGAAAAGATAAAGGGATTTTAATGTATTGGTTCATCTTAAACTCTGTTTTTCGAATTTCATGATCCAAATTTAGATAATGTCACTATAGTGGTTTGACTCTGATAAATATTATTTTTTAAACTTTTTTACACGGTATTCCATAATATCATGAGATTGATCAATTTTTGTATCATATATTTTTTTATAATTAGTAAATAAATTTATTTTTTATAGAACATGAAAACTGGTATTTTGTGAAAACTAAATACACATCTAATTACCATGTCTCAAGCTTTATTATTTGGAATTTTTTTTTCCTGAAGATGCTATATAAAAGCCATAATATCATGAGATTTATCCATTTTTGTGACATACACTGTTTCCATGGAGCAAAGAAGTTTGTAAAAAACATTGGCCTGAGTCGTTTGAGTTTGGTGACATTACCTGAATTTTGGTCATGAAATTGGAATATCTGAATTTAAGGTGGACTAATATGTCAAAACCCAAAAAAATAAACCCAAAACATTTTGTTATCACTTCTTTTTTTTTCTATTTTTTTTTTAACCCTGTTACTATTTGGTCCGTTTTGCAAAATTTCTTTCTTCTTTTTTTTTTTTTTTTTGTAAAAATCCCTCTTGTTTCCAGGTATTTCAAAAAAAAAAAAAATCTTTTTGGGTGTTTTGTATGCAGGGTTAGGAAGGGCTTGGAGAAGTTGAGGCCTCCTTCAGTAACAGAGCTTCTCTTATCAAATGATGGAGATAGGTTTCTCGAAGGCAGCGTCACGAATTTCTTTGTGGTTTGTAGCAGGGTATGCTGTTATCAGTTTCATAAAGCTGATTTTTTTTTTCTTTTCTCATCGTTGCCTGTGATTTTCATGGTTACTTTGATAATTCATCATCACTTTATATAGTTCTTCAATCTGTGCTATGTGTTTGGAACAATTTTAGATGGAAATTCTGTTCCAGTTATTTGATTAACCAGGGTTTTTGTTTTCTGTCATAATGTGTATCCTGTTTTAGATGAAATTGGGTCTCGGTTTTTAAAATTTCTCAGCTAGCATTTGAATGTGTAGGATGTAAATGAAGCTCTAGGTGACTTGAATGAACCCAGAAGCGGTTTTCCTTTTGAAGTACAGACTGCCCCTGTAAGTGGTGGTGTCCTTCCTGGAGTCATACGACAACTGATCGTTGAGTGAGATTTCATTTCCTGTGCTATGGTATAGTATTTGCTACATTTTCCTTTGCGCAAAGTGCTAAAAGTCACCCACCCTGTAAAAATCTTGAGTGTGTTTTTTTTTTTTTTTTATGTTAAATATTAACCATAAAAACTATTGTGTCGCCACAGGTGTTTGAACATGAGAAGTGAGAACTCTTTGGAAAAATTTGATTTCTGCGTAACAAACCAAATAAAATACAGTAACAGAACAAGATTTATAGTATGCAGGAAAACTGCTTTTATGAACTGTATGATAGCAAGGTAAGGAAGAGAGAGAGAGAGAGAGAGAGAGAGAGAGAGAGAGAGAGAGAGAGAGATGCATTATTTGAGTTGGGCTTTTAAATCCAGGAAATCTGTACCACAAGCATCCTGTCAACAGCATCAACTTTTTTTAAAAACAACTTAGAGAATGTGATTAATCCTATTTTTCTAATAAATAGATACCTTTAGATCATTCCTAAAATTAAATGTCACCAGCATTTACATGATTTTTTTTTACCATTTACATAATTCTTATGGTAAGATTCTTTATCTCCTTTCATCTATACATTTTGTGCAAAAACGAGTTACAGATACTGAAGACTTTTGTATAATACCACTGTTATGAATCCTTAATGGTTTCCATAACAGAAGCTATGATGCATCATGTAATTGTGAAATGTCATATAATTAATCATACTTAAATTGGTGAAACTAACTTTTGTAAATTCAAATTTGTTCATTCTCGATTCAGATGAAACTGAACAAATTTTGAGAATTAGTGTGTTGGAGCTTGGAAGCCATAGTTTTATGTGTCTTATGAGAACTCTTCTCATTTAGAAGATTCAGTGAGACAAATGTTGTTAAGTTACTTCTAAACTACTGTCAAGTGTTGTAAGTTTGGAATAGTATAACTAATTTAATATCGTTTATGTTGTGATAGCTGACCTATTCAAAAACAAAACAGCATTTACTGCATAGTTCCCCTACAGTAAAACAGTATAATGATATCAGCCAGCACTGGTGTTGGAGGTATGACCATTGGAAAGTTTATTGAGTCTGAAGCTCTGTGTACAATATTCATTTCTAGTAAGTAGTAATTTTATTTGTTTGTGGAAGTAGAACATTAAAATCGATGCAAGGCAATAAACAAATAACAAATCCACGTCCATTGATTTAAAATGTGTGTGAATTATATTGTTCTGTTTTCTTTTTTGTGCAGGGTATGCTCAAGCCTGGGAATCCCACTTCGAGAAGTGGCACCATCATGGGCAAATCGTGAACTTTGGAAAGAGGCCTTTGTTACAAGTACATTGATTTGGCTCCCAATATGTTTTCACATTCTTTTATTTTATTTATCTGTTGTCATGTTTCAAAAATAAAAAACTACAAAAAAGTAATTCCAAGCTGCAAATTTAGTTCTCCAATCATGGAGGTGAAGACGAGAACTAACCAATTTCATTGGAGGAACCTAGAGATTTCGACACGTTTGCTCATCATCATTTCCATCATGGTACTCAAATTAGAATGTATTCAGGTATGGTCCATACAGGGCCAGTCCTTGATTACCAGTTACGACCATAAGATGGTTGATGTGCTTATTTCACTGGCTAGATTTGTTGGGATGGGTACTCAGGGGACCATTTTACAGCCTCTCTCTTAAATCCAATATTGAGTGAGTTAAAAGAGTATGCATTTAACACTATAGTATTATTATTATTATTATTATTATTTATGACTGTCTAATATTTTATTTGTGAAAAGAGTTTCATCCAAAAGAGAAAAAAAAAAAAAAAAAAGGTAGTAAAAAAGACTTTCAGAACGAGTTCTTTTATCCTTCGCATGCAGTATAAACTAATTTTACCTGAGTCCCCTATACATGTTCCAGGTAGCTTGAGACTTGTTCAGCATGTGGAAAAGGTTCAAGCTCCAAGTTCATGGGAGTCATTGCAGTCAAAAACTTGGAAGGAGGTGTCATGGGTGGAAAAGAAATTTGAGGTGTGTAGATTTTTTCTACCCTTATAGCAGAGGGCATTGTTTCCATAACTGATTATTTTTATGTTATTTTCCTGCAAATAAACAGGGCCCTGGGCCAATCACCACAGAAATACAGGTAAGGATTCAGCAATGTTGTTTCTCTCATGCTTTCTTGGCTGCGTGTCAGCACTTCGAAGCTGAGGCGTTCAGCATTTCATCTATTGAGCTGTCTGGTTAATTCGGACCATTCTATTTCTTTTCTGCAACTTTTTTTTTTTTTTCGTTTGTGTTTTGCAGAAAGTGTTGACACAGAGAGCATGTGCTGAAGGGTACCCACTTAATAGCTTTCTTTGAACAATTAGTATCTTGCAAAAGTTACCAATCTTTCTCATGCTGCAACTTGGAGTTTCAAGTCATTTTAGAGATTTAAGTCTTCTTATTGGAAAAGCCACTGCTGATATGGTTCACTGTATAGCATATTGATATGGTTGAAATCTTGTGAGCTTAAACTGTGTATTTAATATCAATCTATTTTTTTAATGCTTATAGAAAGGAAAACTTGTAGTGAAATGTTAACACAGGTGTGTCTAATCACTCACGTTCATCAAAAGAAAACGAAACGGACACACCTCACTGAAGATTAAGAGGATATATATAACAAATTTTATTGGTATCGACAGTTCATACAAATCAAATGTTGCTATATAATTTTTCCATCCATTGCACTAAGATCCTAATTCAGATGACTAGGCATACAATATAAAAAGAAAAGGAATTATGCTTTCATAGTTTCAGAAACCAACAACGATGCGTTTTGCCTTCCCACTGTTAAGTTTCAATATGCTACATCTATGGTTTCAAATATTGGGTATGGATCCATACCTTTTTGTTTTTTTTCTCTGTCTAAGTTGGACTGGTGGTCCGGTGTGATATTTTAAACTTGAGAACCCAGGTATCAATCCTTGGACATATGCATGATACAAAGGTGGGAACACTACTCAACCATGAGTGTGTTGGCAATGTGGATCCATACTGGTTTGCTGAAACATTTGCTGTCTTGGTGATATGTATCAGAGTACCGGTGGATCATCATAATTCTAAAAATGGTCAAAGATTTTCTCATAAACCAAGAAAAAGGGGGAAAATCCTAGTTTATGTAATTTTTCATACATTTGTACCCTGTTTTATTTGTTTCCCACACTATTTAAGATGTTTTCAACCATATATTGTTGTGGACCTATCAGGGTGCATGACAATCAAAAGTGATATGGTATGATTGGTTTCCTTGTGGATAAGGGGTGCAAAATATCAATCCGGTCAAATCATCCTAATCGGTACATTCATGTCGTCCTCCTTGCTCTTAAAAGCATTACTGTGGACTTGTAGGAGTCCTGCACATGGGCTGTCCACAAAGCGGGACCTCACAGGTGAATCTACTTGTAGGAGTCCTGCACATGGGCAGTGTGGTATTTTCAATTCGGGACCTCACAGGTGAATCTTCTAGTAATTCTGACAACAGTGTTAAAAAACAAGGACCAACGCCAATTCAAAAGGTGTAAATATTTGTAAAGGAATTGAATTTAATAGGTTAGCTCCATGTGTGACCAGCAGTAGCACTGATAAGAGGGTGGATCTGTATTGAGTTCTGTTTGTTTTATTTCTGAAAAAAGGGTTCATTTATGAAACAGACAAATGTACAATTGGAGATTAAAACATGAACTCTGGCAGTAAAGAAAGTACTTATCTTGTCCTCAGACCTTTTTTTTTTTTCCTGCTGCAATGAGAAGGCATTTTGAGAGGAAGTGGATTGAGGTGGTAGATAATGTTAGGGCCCATGATCAGCCTTGAAGCCATCCCTTACTGGTGGTTGGAAATTTAATCTTGATGCCAGTGATATAGGTAACTTGGTGGCTTCATCAAAGATTAATTAGACTTGGGCAGATAAGGTCATCTGGTGGTCCTGGTGGCTTCCAAAGCTTCAACGGAAGAAGAGTTTCTAAGAATGTATTGTTGGTGGGAATGCGGAGCCATCAGTAGATTTGGTTGAGAGATGTAGGCAGGGGCCCTTGTCGCATTAGGATGTGGCTGAATAAAATGAGAGGCATCCATCATCGTCGGCATCCTGTTCCCTTACCTCAGCAGAGACCATTATTTGAAGTAGATGGATGTACCTGCTACAATCGCAAAGCAGCCTGCACAACCTTGTTTGGATGATGAATTGTGTATCGTAATCTATGATGAACATAAAAGCCCCCATCAATACCACTTGGTCACCACCCAATGCACTTGTCTTGTTGAATTTATTAAAACATAGTGTGATTCATTCACATAGAAGTACCTCCAGCATAGGTCCATCCAGGGCAAAATACATATGGGAACAGCCTCCACAATGCATATATGTGAATACTAATGCAATCAGCAGGGGTCTTCCAAAATCAAGAAACAAATCCAGTGGCAGTCCAAACTGGATATTTTAAAAATTCCTCCATTTTGATCCCCTAACAAATTCCACTGCTTGAAATGCAAAATAACTGTCCAATTGATTGGAGAAATCCCACTAGAAAGAGTAATCTACCCCAAAAGGAGATTATCATGGAACATTTGGAGGGGGCAAAAAAAAAAAAAAACTCAGATCAATGGGAAACCTAGCATCCTTTTCTAACTAAAGCATTTCTTATTTCTCCTCAAACATGGGCAAAAAAAACAAGTGTACCAAGAACACCGATGGGAAGAGACTTGTTTCCCCTCCATTTGCCCCTCTTTTTAATACCAAATGTCCCCGAAGGGAAAGTTGCTACAGAAAATCTGAGCAAAAGTTGAATATTGACAGAATTGCAAGCACATTAGATACACTGAATTATTGGGAGATCAAATTTAAGTTAAAGAATTTCCAAAGTGGATCTGGGAGTACTTTGAATGCAATATAAAGAGATTCCCACTGATCATAGTTCCCTGGCCTGAACTGGGCAGAAATTCATAATTGCATGGTATACACATGATGAAAATAAAGAACTTCCGGTAATATTAATCAATGGTTCCAATAGCCCTTCAAATGATTATAATTAAAACAAATATACAGACCCAAAAAAATATAAAGATCATGCTCTACCATGATATAATCATAAATCCCATAAGGAAAAAGTCCACTGCAAAACATGCCATCATCAAGCCCTCCATCGCTTTCAGTGTTGGGCTCACTACGAGATCCAATTATTCAGTTCCTTCCATTGGGAACCATAAGATGCTGTCCTTGTGACTGTAAAATTTCAAAAAACCAGTGTTAATTAGTCTGCTATACAGTCAACAACAAACCCTTAATGGGCAGCTAAAACTGTTCAAAGGTCAACTTTAGAGAGAACAGAAAATGTTACATAACCACAAACAATTTAGTCACAATTCTAGTAGGGCTAAGTTTACATAAATGTTGCATGAAATATGTACTAAAAAAAAAAACTTGTCTATGAGGACCATAATAAGAAGTCGACCCCACCAGATGAATCCCATGCACATCTGTTAAGAGTCTCGTTTGCATTTACTTTGAATTCTTGCAGTATATTCTGCGTTAGATTCCACATGTGGATAGAGTCATTGCATGATTGGACTCGCTACTTCTATTCAACCTTCTGCCTTTTACAAGCCTGTGGCCGAGCCTCACACACAGCTTCTAATTGTGATCATCTGACTCTCCTCATATCTCAAGAATTAAAGGGCCAACAATTCAGAAAAATAAATAAATATTGGGTCTCATCGCCTTGTCAGCTAGGGATCCCAGATTACAGGATTTTTTACCAAGTTGCCACTGTCTTCTTGTTGCTCCAAATCAGGTAACTGGTGAGAATGGTTTCTGCAAAAGCCCTGCTAGTATAACATCACGAACCAAATAGGTAAAAGTATTTGAGAATGGAGAACACAAAAATATCACCCAGGCAACTGTCTCATATGTTCCCATCCTGCACACTTCTACCAAGCACCAAGGCAAGCCTCCTACAGTTTCCCATGCACCAGCTCAAAGAAGTGGACCAAAAGGCCAAATCCTCTCCTTATGTTGGAGAAGTAGAACGAGGTCCTTCAAGACTTTGAAGGTCTTCTGAGGCAAGCAAATTTAAATATAATATATGAAATTCACATGTGGATCTTATCACCAGAGTACCGGACCCAATCCCGGATAAAGGAGGATTGCATTAGGTAAGTTGATAGTTAGCGTAATTATCACAACCCAAATATGAATTCTAAAAAAACAACATTCCTTAATCATGATATGGCGTTACCCGTTGGGAAAGACCCACATCCCACATCGCCCAAGTAATGAATTTGATGGGATTTCATATACCTATTTGGGCCTTCCACCTAGGCATGTAAATCTAGGCAGGCCGTGCAGAAACAGTGCACCGGCTGGCCGTTGACTAAGTCAACAGACTAGCACAGCTCCATCTCCATCTGCTACGCCATGCAGGATTAGGGGTCACAAAGCACAGCTCCATCCCACCCCCCAGTGTAACTTGCCCATTATACCCCCCTCCAGTAGCCACAAAGGTCAAATGAGGAGTATTTTGTGTCATTTCAACACTTAGGGGCTCTATAAATACCTCCTCTCCTCTCATTTCTCAACACTCATCCACCCTCTCATTTCTCACTCCCTCTAAACTCTCTAAGAAGGAATTTACAACAATTTCAAAGCTAAGGCTTAAGAAGTTCTCTCTCTCTAACTAGTCACTAGTTACTGCTGAAGGAGCTCTCTCTCTCTCAACAGAATTTCTCCATTAGCCCTCCCTCTCTCATAAAGGTATTTATTATTTTAAATTTTAAATTTTATTTAGTAATAATATACAAAGTAATATTATATATTAAGCCTCATCTTATCCCCTTTTTATATAATTAGCACATTATACATAATTACCTATTTAGGCTTTTTTTGGAAAATTTGTTTTTTAGAAAAATGGCTGGAATCATTACAACCTTTGAACCTTGATTTCTCTATAAATAAGGAAGATCCTGGATTTTTTTCCTCAGAATCAGGAGATAGAAGTAGAAAGTCATTTGGATCCCCAACCTACTGCCAAGTCATGGCTCAGGTTCTTCAACTAAAAAGAAAAGAAAAATGACTTCTATAGTTTGGAACCATTTTAATAAAGTAAAAAATCCCCGATCCCAAAGGAGTAGTAGAAGAATAGGCACAATGTATATATTGCAAAGAACTTTACAGTGGCAGATCATCAGGTGGCACCGGGCACCTTCTTAGACACATGAAATCGTGTATGCCCAGACATGTCATAGGATCAGCGGGGGCTGGGGGTGGGACCGTCCTAACCCAACTTTCTCAAACCGCTTCAAGTGGTGGTTTAGGAATTTTTAACTATGACCCTAATAATGCTAGATACCAACTTATAAAAAATTTAATAGTTCGCCAATTACCATTTGTGCTTGCAGAAGATCGAGCGTTTGAATTTTTTTTTAAGCAAGCCTTGACTTTCCCTTCTCAAAGTTGAACAACTAAATATTATACGCAAACTTATTGTGATAAAATTCAAAAGTGACAGATGTCATGATCAATTTCAAACTAGTTCTTGTGCCAATACAAAGCAGGTAGGTGTGTCTAAGGAAGGATTGGACGAAGCCGCCATATTTGAAAAAAAAAAGGTTGCCAAAAGGGGAAAACTCCAAAGAATTAACCATAATCCATTGGAAAATGGGGAGATATCTGGAAAGTAATGAGTGGCTAACACTCTGATAATCTTAAACAGGTCAAACAAAGACCCAACAATTGCACGCAAAACTACATTAGGCATTGGAATGACTTCAGTTAATGCTGTTAAGAAGACCACTGGAGGGGAAAAAAAACTATCAAGCAGCATTATAAAACTATGAGAGAGAGAGAGAGAGAGAGAGAGAGAGAGAGAGAGAGAGAGAGAGAGAGAGAGAGATTTAACCTCACCTGAGAATGAATATAGTTCATGTCTTGAGTTAAAGAACCCTGATGAGCCATCTGTCAATTTCATTTACAAGGAAAGATATAATTATAAAATGCTCCACCACACTTAGACAAACAATCCACATCTCCCAAAAGCAACAATGGAAACTAAATAAATATTGTTTCTTAAAATCAACAGAAAGCCCTACACCATCTACCTGGTTGCTTGAACCTGCTCCAACTGCATCTTTCCTACCAGACCCATCTCCAACCTTTGCAGGTCCCTTAGTGTCACCCTATCAAAATCTCCAATTCGTACACAAATCAAACAAATTGCAAAGAGCACATGTGCACATCAACAAGAGAACACAGATACTAGAATTAAACCATACCTCCAACTGCAACACCGCATTCATCCCCCACAATAACAAAAAAAAAAAAAAAAAAACCAACAAAACGAAGAACATCAAAACGAAGATCAAAAAATAAAAAAATAAAAAAAATCATGAGTTTAATCCTTGCAAGCATCCAAAACAACAACTTTACCAGGCAAAAATAAATAAATTAAGCAAACCTCCATACCTCTCTGAACTTCTGCAAGTACATCTTGAGAGGATCAATGTAATCTTCAAACCCTAGAGTCGCCATCGCCCAAAGCAGATCGTCCCCATTGATCGTCTTCCTCTTCTCCTTCTGGCACTTATCGCTCGCCCTACGCAACATCAAAAGATCAAAATCAACACAACAATCAAAAACAAATGGCGCCAAAAAGATTGAAGTCCTCGTCGTCGTCGCCGTCGTCTCCTCACTCGCTTGTGATGAAGCTGATAAACTCCGAAACGCACTCCTGCACGGTCTCCTTTGCATCCTTGGCGATCTTTCCGTTGGCGGGAACGGCCTTCTTCATGATCCGGCTTATGTTGGCGATCGGTAGGAATCGATCCTGCTCTCTGACGCTGTTGAAATTCGATCTCGGGCTCTGGTCGCCGCTCTCGTGGCTTCCTCCGCCGGGGCTCGCCGGAGCCTCCGCCATTACCTCCAGAAACCCTAAATCAATACAAGAAGAAGGGAAAAAGAAAATCAACAGAGGTATAAAACCAAAACGAAACCCTAGATCTCTGCTCTCCTCCTCATCCAGTTTCGTTTTCGTCTTCTGTACGGAAACCCTAGGTGTCGTTCGACGGGCGCCAGAAGAGAAGAAAGAGGAAGGCAGGAGGCGAAATACAATACCTTTTAGAGAAAGAGAAAGAAGAGTTTTCGGTTTTGTTTTGTATTTGGCGGGAGGGAAGGAGAGTGATGGTCGTTTACAGTCAGAAAGATGGTGGGAATGGAGGAGATGGAGATCGGACGCTGGAGAAGAGATGCGAGAGGAGACGACTGAGATGAGAGCTTGTGACACTCTGCTTTTATTACTCACCGTTCGTTTTCCTCCACCGTCCTTTTGTGTTTTTTTTTTTTTTTTTTTAATGCTCGCTCACTCTTCTCTTCCTTTCTTTTTCGTTTTTTATTATTATTATTATTATTATTATTGGTTTTGAATATTCCACGTTAATTATATAAGATTTGGTCCCACCGAAAAATTAAATATATAATATATAAATAATATTTAATTTTAATAATAATGTCACACCAAATCTTTTCACCCTCCATAAAGTCGTAAAAAACTCATATTCAGCAATTATAGGTGAATCCAAAAAAATAAAAATTTCTTGAAATTTTTCGAACTCGACCTTCTGCATGGGATTTAAAAATTCCTATTAGTTGTAAATTTGCACACTTGATACATGCATCAATATACATCAATCATATGCTATACTAATTTTTGGTCAAGAATCCTTATTTGACAGGTGGTGAGGAATCTTCATATGTAGGTTGTGCCTTTTTGGTACCTAACTTTTAGGGGTTGGGACCTAGCCATTGGGCGGGAGGAGTAGACCTTGGGTAAAGTAAGGTAAGGTGATCCTCAGCTATTAGGGTGGTAAATTGGTCGGTTCTGGATCTGGGTTCGAATTTAGGTAGAGAAAGATTTTTTTTTAAAAAATGGTCTTGAGGAAAGATTTTTGAAAATTAAGGTAATATATCGGGTCTTAAGTCTAAACCAAGGTGAAACCAGACTCAAACTCATTTACATATCAAGGCCTAAATAAGGATAAAATCTGGTTTTTAGCAGGTCAAAACCTCCGAATAATCGAATAATCAGGTACCCATTTACATCCCTATCAGCTATACTAATTCTTACGCAGGAATCCTTATTTCAATTGCCATAAAGAATCTTCATGTGGATTGTTGCAATTTTCTTTTGTTTTTTGGTACCTAATTTTGAAGGGCATGGGAACCCTCCGATAGCAAAAAAAAGGGCATGAGACTTTAAGCCACCGGAGAAAATGGCCAGGTGAAGTTTAAAAAATGGTCAGCCAAATAAGAACTTCCATTGGGGTAAGAAATTGTTCTTATATATTGTCACCCCTTACCAAACATTATTTAACTATTTGAATTGTCAGTAAAAAAAAAAAAAAAAAAAGAAAACAGATCAGATCATCACTATATAAGCTTCAATGTTAAACTCAAGCATTTGGATTCACAATACCCTATTTTTCCTCTAAAATGCTTCACATGATGCTATTTTTCCTCCTTTGAGTTATATATGAGGCCACTTTTAATCATATGATCTCACATCATCCCAAGATCAGCTTGATTGTCTTTGATGATCCAGGTGGGCCGCACAATAGGAAAGGAAAAGTCTTCCCATGTCATTAAAGAAACAGTTAAAGCAACAATCTCCTGACACAAATGGTATATGATGTGGGGGCCATAATCAATGAGTGCTATGGAGAAAGGACTGTTGTCCATGAAAACTGCTGACTGGGTCAAAAGTAAATACAGGACAGTCATTCATTTAACATTTACTGTTAAAAAAAATGTAGCGTGGCTTCACATTAATCTCATTTGTTTTTATTGTTCGTTTGCATCACAACTTTATAGATGAGAAGAGTTCAATAAAATTAAAAGTCAAGTCAATTTAAAAAATAATAATAAATTAAAAATAAAATGTTAATAAATCCTAAATGATTAAATAAGTGCTTAATTTTAGAATCACCAAATAAACCCAGAGAGTCATAAAGTGGGGGAAAAATAACACCTAATCTTATAAGGCACTAAATGCCAAAAAGCATAGGCATTCACCACATGAGAAAAGCTAAAATAGTAACTTTTTGTTATTTTTATGTTTTTACTATGGATTCCCTTTTATTCATTTTTTTTCCTTTACTTTATCTGGCCTCTAATTTTATTCTATTCCACCTCATGCAAATAAACTTTAAAAAGTCACATTCGTTCAGAATTCAAAATTATGATTACTAGTTAGAAATCATTTGAATGTGAGAAAAATTACCAATTAGAGAATTCAAACATTTCCAAGTCATTAAACATTCAGCTCTACAGCCGTGGATAAATCATTAGATATTTCTTTGGAAGCGAGGTGTGATTCACCAATTGACCGGCTATGTGATAAATATAAAGGCAGGCCCATATTCTAATTACTTAAGATAAGTTTGCGGTAATTAAAGGTGACCCTATGTACAAAAGTTATTAGGGTGGGCTCCGGTCATAATCACAAATAGTGGGTCCCATATACCACATTGCAAAAAAGGTGTAATTCTCATAGAAAGTTCTTAATAGCTATGAAATAGAGAATTTATAAAATTCAAAACGCATGAAATTCGCATATATGAATTCAGTACCAATAAAACATGGATTCAGATACATTTGTATTCAACAAGATCTTAAGAATTCCAGCATATGGGATTTTTAAACAACTATCAAAACATGAATTTTAAAACTTCTATAAAAAGTAACATGATCTTACATTTGAATTCCTCCTGAGATTTGAATTTTGAATGAAGGATATATGATCAGATTGTGGACGGATTGGAGTCGGATAGGTTCAATCAGACTGGCGAGGATTTAGAATTTTAGATGCCTACTAGCTGCAAAAGATAATGTTAATTGTGGCATTGAAGCAATGTAGCTGTGTCTGAGTAGTAGGCTTGTACTAGTAGTCTAGTCTAGATACAAATAAAGATAAAGATGGGTGTCCTTTGTTTTCTCTCCTCCTCTCACAATGGGTGGGGACTTAGGGTAGGTGGGCAAGGTAGGCCTGCCAAAACAACCAACCAATCATCATTGTTGATCTATAAATAAAGGCTATAGATAAATGAGTCTGGCCCCATCAACTTGCAGTTGTAGTTTTTAAATAAAAGGGTCCCTTCAGTGGGGGTATGTTGGAGTACTTGACAATTAAAAGAGACCAAATATCAATGTTATCAGATAATCTCAACCACAGATTTAAGTCTTGTTTGACTCTGTTCTGACGGCAGTACATTCTCTGATTTGTTTAAAGGCATCATGTGATTTTGGCAGGAAAAAAAATTCTAGAAAAGATATTTCAATTTGGGGTATTCTAAATGCACCCAACCTACTTACTATTTAAACCCACTCTAAATGCCTATTAGAATATAGACTGCACATCAGTCTTTTCACTCCTCCACATTTCCACAGGCAAGATTGTGAAGTGGTCAACCGGGTCATTTCAAATCAATTAAGTGTTATAATAGTAGTCCTGCCACCTATAACGTAGGATTACCATCATCACACCGTTGAGTACTGATCCAACCTTGACTCACCACAATGTATATTTTAATTTCTCCCCATGGAAACACATTTGTACATTGAACCCTACCATGAGAAGTGAACTGGCAATCTGACCCTTATCAGGCAATTTTGTGTAAATGGATTTTTGGAGAATTTATTGTATTGTATAAAGAATTGTTAGGACATTTCAAATATTGGATTTTTAGCGAGAGATAACGTTTGGAAAGTCATGCAAAATGAGATAGTTTTAAATTAAATTCAAATATGTTGGAGATAAGTTAATAGGTTTTCCTTTCATTTTTCCTTTCCTATGAAATTTTGTTGTTTGTTGGTGTCATATCTCAAAACTATGACCTAATGGTTTGTTTCTTGGTGCCATATCTTGAATCCATGACCTAAATGGCCTGAACTATAGGTTTCAACCTTTTTTTTCTTTTTTTTCCTTCAGTTCCATATCTCAAACCCATGTCCTAATGGTCTAATCCATAGGTTTCAACCATCTTGACGATGCAGAGGTTGGCTTTCTTTTGAAATTTTGATTTTGAGATGTTGCATTCTGTTACGATGATTTCAGTGCTGTGACATTATTCCAAGAATAGTAATATAAAGCAAGGAAATAATATTAAATAGATACAAGGATATTCTAAAATACTGCCAACTTTGTCACTATATATGCATGTAGGGATTATATTTTAAAATATTTCCAGTAGATACTGGTTATATACATCATGATACGTTTGGGGAAATAGTATATATAGGAGATTCTTCACCATTAGCATTGGAGAATGGTAGTTGATAATGATTTTGACTTTTTCAATTGAACATCATCCGGTCCACTGACTACTGGATGAAAATTTCAATTGCGACATCAAAATGACAATTTGACTACCCTTGAAAGGCACTAAATGACAAAAGAAAAAAAGAAAAGGTCTTAGATATTTAAAATAAATTTATTCAAATATCTTAATACATGTTACATTCCTAATCTTTCAACACAATGGTTTCAAAAGGAAACATAGAACGCGTATACTGCATGAACGCATTAATGCGCTCCGCATACGGGGTAGCCCATGCAGCTGCACAATCATGCCTGAAGTGAACCCATTGAGGCATAATGGGAGGCATCGGATAATCATCTGTCAATGCAACCTGGACATAGTGATTATTATTTACGAACCCGATAGCGATAGCAACATGTTGATACGACGGTGGTGGAGTAGATCGAAGTGGCAAATACGTAAAGCTCTGTGCAGGACTTAAAACGTGTAATATCACATTGAACTTCGAAGCAATTAAGAGGCCCATGTCTGGCATGGTCATCCAATGCTCAATCGGTGCTACTCTATCTAATGCAAAAAAGTTCAGTGAGTTGTAAACACGAGTCCATTGGTCACCACTACCAAATATTGCAACATACTGTGTTCTAAATGTGTGCAACTCTTTTATTAAATTATACCGGATAGTAGCCCATGCATCTTCGCGAAGACCAAGACAGACAGCTATCGCCCGAAATCCGCAATTTCCATCGGGTTTTACGTCTTGTACATGCATAGTGTAAGGATGCAGTATAGGTGGAAACTGGCGAACATAGGCATGTACAGAGTAGTTGTAAATAGAGGAGCAACTGTGTCTCGCTGGTTCCTGAAACTGGAAAATATCTGGCTGAACAAACTCAAATGTATCCGTATTAGCATCAGTTGATATGTCTTCCCTGTCATTCGAGTCGGGGCCTCCAAACGAATAACTGTTTCTGTTTGGTTCCCGAGAATGAAGGGAATCAGACTCAACGAACACTAACGCAGACGGATTAACGCGAGTATTTGTTGCAACTTTTTTTTTCGAGGAGGGGCGTCCACGAGTATTCATCTTAACAGCAGGTTCACGAATTGAAGTTGTTGATGGTGTGATTATCTCCCTCAACTTCCTTAAAAGACTGAATTTACCATGCCTTGTTTGTTGTTTATACTGTTCCGTGAACACTTGTAGCTCAGCGTCACAATCGATGTCATCGTCTTGAAGAGACACACACGGTGATAAATCAAGTTTTCTCCAAAATTTATCTATGGAATCGATTGGTATGGGACGACCATCGTTCAAATATATTGCTTGCTCGTGCGCACATGGCAGTCCGTAGCTCGTACGAAGTAGACATACGCATTTGTAGGAAACGTCTCCGACATCCACAGACCGCTCAAATTCCTTCAAAATCAGATGCAATGCATGGCTTGAAACGAAACCACATAATTCCTGGAAGTGCGGTACATTGAATCGATGTTGGACGATAGTTCTGCTTTGCTCAATACTCGCTTTGATAGCTATGTCCTGTGATTGGATGACTTGGTGAATAAACAACAGCGATGTCTCCAAATCTGACTGTGATGACTCCAAGTATTGTTTCAACTTCGAATGTTGGCTCTCGACTCTATTAGTTGTCTGGTTTCCAAAATGCAGATATCTGTCTGTCCAGGCGGATATAAACATCTCCTTATACGGTGTCAACCATACATCCTTAAGATAATTAATCACACCTGGAAAGTTTTGTAACACTACCTCAAGGTCCGCCAATTTGCACACATAAGCATTCTCAGATTCAGAGTCCAACAACATATTCCACATTTTGTAGAATGCATTCCAAGATTTGTTATTTGTTATTGATGGCCTGCACTTGCTCAAAATACTCCTATAAATGTGCCACCTACAGAGTAATTTCTTAGCATCGGGAAATACCTGGGCAGACGCATTCATCAAAGCCAACTCTCTGTCCGTGACAATAACTCGTGGACTGGTGCATCCATCCATTGTTGACTGTAGACACCTTAAAGCCCAAGTATAATTGAACACTTTTTCTGAGTGCATGAACACAAATGCTATGCAAAATGTCATATTAGTTGCAGTCACGCCGACAATCTCAAGGAGAGGCATCCTGTACCTGTTGGTTTAAGACACAGATATGTTAAAACTTCTAGTTTTTTTAATTTTGCTAAATCAATATATGACACAAATATCTAGAGTGACATATTATGTACCTGTTTGTTTTATATGTTGCATCCATTAATAACACGTGCGGGAATGCGCGCCATCGCTCTAATGATCCTGGATGTGCGAAGAATAAATCTTCAAGCTCATTGGTTACAACATTTGTTCGACTCTCGAAAATGTACCCTTCACGTTGTAGGAATGACATGACAACTTGCATCTGAGTTTTACCGGCTTTCTCTGCAGTTCGAAATTTCTGCCGTGCATTGTATATGGTCTTACTGGTAGACACGTTGTCCGGATTCTGCTTCTTTAACGATGTCAAGATATCTCGTGGCTTCACATTTTTCGTAGACAGAAATTCCATCAACTGGATTTCGGATTCAGAAAGCCGACCGGGGTATGGATGTCCCTCCATATATGATGCAGGGGCATGGTTATGTGTTCCACATACCACCCTAGCCATCCAGTCATCACTTGTTTTTAGTTTCACCCCTTTTACTCTAAAAGGACAATCAATTTTCTTGGTGCCTGTAACCTTCGTGGAAGTGTTATTGCTTCTGTATGTGCCACCGCGATCACATTGGAACAACAGTCTAGGACTTTTCCCGATTATACTAGTCTCTGATCTTTTAATGACAATGATATATCCTAAATTGCGTCCAGTATTTTGAATCCAATCAATTAGAGATTGACGCGAATTGAATACCTAAAAATGTATTAATTCTGTTAGAAATTAACTAATATTTAATTAAAAATTGACAAAATAAAACATAATTGGAATTGAATTAATATCATACCATGTCGGTAGAAAATTCGTTTGTAACATTTTCATCCACATTTTCGTCTTCTTGTATTATTTCGTTTCTGAGAATATCATCCTGACAACAATATACATTCACTTAAGCATCTGCAATTAATAAAAATTATTTTCTGAAATAATCAAAGAATTGTATATTTACCTGATCACTTGAACCACTTGACAATTGCAGATCATTGGCCCAAATCCTCAGTTGATCCAAATTCATATCTTCTGCTGGTTTGTATATTCCGAAGGGGATGAGGAGAAGGAAATAAATCTCTAATTTATAAAGCATAAAATCTCCTAAATTGATTTTTCTAATTCTAGTGAAAGGGGATGAGGAGAAGGAAACAAATTTCTAATTTTTATTTATTAATTAACCTAAATGATTTAGAATTTCTTAATTAAATTCTCTAATCCTAATGAGAGGAGAGGATGAGAAGGAAATTAATTATTAAACCTAACCTAATTGTTTTAATTAATCTAATACTTAGAATTTTATATTTTTTTAATTAATCTGAATGCATGGCATGTTAGATGCATGATAGGCTTGATGCTAGTAAGGAATAATATAAAATGAAAAATTCACTAAGTGCATGGGCAGGTTGAGAATAAATTGAAACAAACAGTAAAACAAGGATTTCAATTTAAATGCATGGGTATATTGAGATGCATGAATGTGTGAACCATATATATATATATATATTTATTTATATAAGTGACTAGAGAATTAAATTTCAGCGCAAGAGAAGAAAATGGCAGGGATCTATGCATGCATGGATTTGATGAATATAGAGAACTGGGCCGGCTTGATTGACCAATGGGTTATAAGTGGGTTGACAAGTCAAGGAATAAAATTGGTCAGGCCGGGTGCATTTGCTAATATTCGTACACTCTTATGTCTAGTTGGGTGAGAGGGCCTTATAAACATGGCCATGTATTCATAATTCAATAAACAGAACAAAGTTTCCTATATATGCATAATCTGTAAACATCCACATCCAACAATGACATTCACCAATAGAGAAACTACTCCAATCATCTCAAATAAGGTGGATCAAGAAACGATAGGTGGCCCTTGGATGGAGTAAGGGAATTCTATATAGGAATTATAAGGATGCGTTTGTGTTAGGAGAGAGTCCTAGAATAAAGAGGAAAGTTATTCTAATTTTTCATGCAATTCACTGATATGTTGTTTGATGTAATACATTATTCTTGCGGAAAAGAAGAAATAATGAAGTAATATTTCTTGATAAAAAGAATTTTAATTTCCTATAAAATTGGGTTGGTACCTGGTGTCTTGGTGTGGCGGGTGGTGTGGCTAAGTGTGTTGTGGTGAGCCGTGTGATGACTGGGGTGCAGGGGGATTGTAGTGCAGCTGAAGATGAGAGATTAAAGGAGAAAAGAGAAGAAGAATAAAATGAAGAAGGAAAACTGGAAGTCTGGAGTGGGTGAGGTGAGTGGGGAGTCTGGAAGGTTTGGGGAGTCTAGTAAGGTGTTTTAAAGCTGGTTTGGGGTTGTGGAGGGGGGGACCCCCCCACCCCGGGCCTGACTGTGGTTCTGCTGATCATATTGTAGATCCGTGACTTTCCACTTCGCTATAAAAAATTCGGTAAGACCAATAGGTCCAACAACGTGTTGGGCGGGGGGGGGGGGGGGGTGTTCTGCCACTGATCATATTATATACCCATAGGGGGTGCCTGGCAGTGGTTCTGGCACGGATCATATTGGGGGGGGGGGGGGGGGGCCTGGCAGTGGCAGTGGCTCTTCAGTCTTAAAGTGCAATCCCAATCTCTTGTTCCAAGAGAAACATTTCTTTAATGCCAGTTTCTCCACAAAAGCACAAAATGGAGGCATTACTGCTGTTTGAGCCAATGCCTTGTCACATCAATCATATGACTATGATATAAAGGCATTACTTGCAAACCACACACCTTGCTGGTTTTGTTTTCTTTCCCTTTAAAATAACCAGGGATCAGGTACTGTATTTTGGGAATTCTTTCGGCCCATTTCCCTAGTTTCATCAGTGACACGGGCTGTGTTGGGCTGAGGAGGTTGGGCCCGTTGGGCCCGTTTGGCCAGGGCTCGCTAGGCCTGTCTGTCACGTGGGCTGCCTTTTGTGGCCCGTCAGGCCTGCCTGCCCCCCCAAAAGTGATTTTTTTAAAAAAAATTGTTCATTTTACCCCCCCTAAACAGCCATAAAACAATCATATAAGGGGTTTTGTGTCCTTTTCAGTTTGACAAAGTCTATAATAGTATAATCCTCCTATTCTTTTTCTAAATTTATTAGTGTTATTTATATGCCACACACACACCAAAAAAAAAAAAAACTCTCTCTACTCTAGATTCTTCTCAGCTTTAATTAACTTGTTGAAATCTTGAGTTTAAAAAAAAAAAAGTAAACCCACCAAAGGGCCTATAATATGATATATCCTTAAAAATTTATGTTAATCAGATGGTCTTGAAATATTTATTTGTTTCATATTCTTTGTGAAATATCATTATTTATATATTTATGAAAGTGAAAGTATCTAAAAGCTCATGTGTGTGTGCACATGCATGATGAGGTGGTGCGTACATTTTCTTTTTTTTTACCTGTAGCCAATGATCAGATGGTTTAAAACTATCCCGTCAGTTTGATTTTTCTCTTATTCAATGATTGTACACTGGATGGTCCAGACCATGAACCATCATCATTCATGGGTCCAATGGAATATGTTAGCATTTTTATTCTACTAAAGGTCAAATATATAAAATTAGCATATCATTAGACCGTGCCAATTCTGATTGACATAATCTTTCGTTTAATGATAGCAGCACCTCTTTCTTTTCCATAGATATGGCCTTTTGGCTCTGATCAAGTTGGAAAAAAAAAAAAAAAAAAAGGCCCACTGGGGCGGGCCGGGCCAGTGGGCCGGGCCGTGGCAGGGTACACGGCCCGCCCGCTAGCCGGCCCGTTTGACATCTCCACTCTCTACCACGCGTACAGTGATAGTCCCCTACTTTTTATCTTCTTTATTCCGTCCAATTGCACTACTGTGGCAGTCAATCCACGCCCAACACATACCAATCAAATCAATGCCCCTCCTTACATTGCATCTGCTTTGATTTAATCTGACGTGATTGGATAGATTTTGAGAAACGTGCATCTTCGTTTATGAAGTGAGTCTGCCGATAGTTTTGAGAAACGTGCATCCTCCTTACATTGCAGCAAAAAATCATCTGCCGATAGATGTATCCGTTTTTTTTACTAGCCTAGCATATAGAGTGAATGTAGAGTGGGTGCAGATAGCAACCCCCTTTCAATTTTTGTTATTCTGTACACAATTCAAAATGCAAACTTACAGTGAGAAGGAAATCAGAATAATGATTACTTCAAAAGAACGAGGAACAATTAAGACAAACCGGCAAAAAAACACACCAAAGATATAATAAATTATTAAAATAATTAAAACTATAAAAAAATCCACTATTATTACTTTTAAAAAAATTTAAAAGAAAATAAAGTGAAAAAAGACATTAAGATTTTATAGTAAAAGAAATAAATTATTGTGAAAAATAATAATGAGAATCTTGTAATATCACACCGATAAAATCTTTGTAAATTCAAAAAATACATGAGTTGAAACTCCCAACTAAAAAAGAGAAAATTCTGGATGGAAGTAAAAAGAAAAAATAATATCATTCAAAGAAGGAAAAAAAATATGCGTCCAATAATATTAGTCATGAGAAATGCATTCAAATTTTTGTTACCCATTGCTAATTTCAAAGTTGAATAAATTCAACTCCTTTAATGATAGGATCATTGAGACCTCATAAATGGAGTTTTTGCTGTCGTCAAATTGATTATGTTTGAAATACATAATAAGAGTAAAGAAAATAGTAAAAGAAATTTCAAGATTTATGGTGAATAGTACTCTCAAATCCATCATCAAACACAAGCAAGACGGCCTATTTAATCAAAGAAATTTCAAATGTCATCAGTAATAAAAAAAAACATGAGACCCTTGTCCACTATCATCATCCCAATAAAAATCGATGTCATGTGTTGCTGTGCCCATGGAGGCCCATTGGGCCAATTTAGCATGCATGGGCAAGGCTCAGAGCTTTTTAATTTATTTGAAATTAGTTGAGTATTTTACTTCAAACATTCTTTTAAAATAAGAAAAATAAACCCATAATAAAAAATAAAATTAAGAAAAACATCACAAAAATACAGCATGAAAACATAAGTAGTTTAGAAGAACCAAATAAAATCATGGAAACTCAATGCCTAAAAAAAAAACTGAAACTAAGAAATAAAAGAAAAACCATAAATCTATAAAAACCTATCACCACGGAAACTAAAAAAGAACCAATCAAAATAGAAAGAAAAATAAAATAGGACTACGATAAAAGAAAAAAATATATCATTAAACGCCAAAAAATACATAAAAAAGGAAATTATAGAAATTGTACATTTAGTGTTTCTAAATTTTTACCATTTGATTAGATAAGCCCCATACATATAACATTGATTGCGTCATTAGATATTCTTCGCATTTAAACAAAACTCATGGTATGTGAACTCTACAATTTTCGTTAGATGGATAAGTGACGTCGTTAGATGGATAAGTAACGTGTGTTATTTTATTGCATCAGACTTTCTTCACGGTTAGTTGTGCTTTGAATACCCCATCTACATATTATGGGATTTGTCACATTTTATTAGATGAGCCCCATATCATTAACTTTCTTCATAGCTTGGTGGGCTCTACAATATTGGAGATTTATGACTTTAGTTAGATGAGGTCCATAGTATATAATATTGCACCATAAGAATTGATAATTAAGGATTAAGATAAGAAGATAAAATAGAAAAATTAGGAAAAGAGATATTTTAGGGGAAGTTAGAAGGATTTTAAAAATGTAGGTTTATGAGAGATTTAGGGAGGAGATTTGGGAGCTGCAGTGGCCCATATTAAACCCAAACTCTGTATGATTTTATAAATATTTTTCTTAAAGAAAAACTCACCTACTGATGACGTGGCACCCCTTACAGCTCACCTCCCCCTTTGCTTTAATATATATAATTTGCTCACGCTATAGTATTTATGATTATTGAACGTCTGTCTCCATTGGGTACGCTTAACTCCAACGGTTGTACCTACAAAGCTGGAGGTGGAGTTATGAGAATTTTGAATTGTGCTTTTATAGTGATGAAGGGACTGAAGCAGAATGACATTTACTTTCTTCAAGGTAGTACAATTACAGGTAATATAGTTGTGTCGTCCTCAGATTCAGATTCAGAAAATATCAAGTTATGACATATGCGACTTAGGCATATGAGTGAGAGGGGGATGGATGAGTTGACTAAATAAGGTTTGATGTGTGGTCAGAAAACATGAAAGCTAGACTTTTGTGAGCATTGTGTCTTCGGAAAGCAGTGTAGGGTCCAGTTCATGACAACTTTTCATCAGACCAAAGGTACTTTAGATTATATCTACTTTGATCTTTGGGGTCCCTCTCATGTTCCGTCTCTTGGTGGTGATTTATACATGTTGACTTTCATTGATGACTATTCTCGGAAGGTTTGAGTGTATATCTTATAGCACAAACATGAAGCTTTTGCACAGTTCAAGCAATGGAAGGCTATGATTGAGAAACAGACAAGTAAACAAATCAAGTGCTTGAGAATTAACAATGACTTGGAATTCTGTAATAGTGCTTTTTATGAGTTATGCAAGAATGCAAGGATTATGAGACATCGCACAGTCAGAAATACACCGCAACAGAACGGAGTTGCAGAATGGGGTGAACAAGACTATTTTAGAAAAGACCCGGTGCATTCTATCAAATGCAGGGTTACCTAGGAAGTTCTGGGCGGAAGCTGTTAACACAACTTGTTATCTGATTAATCGGTCTCCATCAACAGCTATAAAATGTAAAACTCCCGTAGAGGTATAGTCTGGATTTCCTGTTAATTACACCAATTTGCGGATATTTGGTTGTCCTGCCTATGCTCATGTGAATGATGGAAAGTTGAACCAAGGGCAAGAAAGTGCATATTTCTAGGATATGTAGATGGTGTGAAATGATATAGGTTGTGGTGCCTATATGGAAAATCTCCCAAATGCATTATAAGCAGATATGTGACCTTTGATGAGTCTGCTATGTTCAAACCGAAGGAGTGCCATGATGCTGGAAACAAAAATGATGTTAGTAAAAATGTGGAGGATAAAAACAGTGCCAGTAAACAGGTGGAGCTTGAGAAGGAAGCTTCAGAAAACTAACAGGATAAGGTGCAAGCAGATGTCCAAGTTCGACAGGATGTAGAGGAGATGCAAAGTTCAAACAAGGAAACTGCAGTTCCAAATGATTACATGCTTACTAGGGACAGAGAGAGGAGGTAGATTAAGCAACCTCAGAGATACGGGCATGAAGATATTGTTGCATACGCTCTTAATACAACTGAGAGTATTGAGCCAGAGTCGGTTACATATTAGGATGCCGTCACTGGCAAAGAATTAGCAAGATGGGTTGTAGCCATAGGCGATGAGATTGAATCTCTTCACAATAATCAAATTGGGGAGCTGGTGAAACTTCCAAAAGGCCAGAAGATTGTTGGTTGTAAATGGATCTTCAAGAAAAAAGAACTCCAAGGGTGAAAGATGCTAGGTTCAAAGCACAACTGATTGCAAAAGGCTATACTCAGTGGAAGGGTGTTGACTTCAATGAAGTGTTCTCTCCTATGGTGAAGCATAGTTTTATCCAAGTGCTACTTGCTATAGTTGCTAAATTGGATTTAGAGCTGGAGCAGCTTGATGTCAAGATTGCGTTTTTACATGGCGAGCTAGATGAACAGATTTATATACATAAACCAGAGGGGTTTGAAATTTATGGAAAGGAAGACCACGTATGATTGCTGAAGAAATCGTTGTATGGCTTGAAGTAGTCTCCTAGGCAGCGGTATAAGTGTTTCGATACCTTTATGGTTGAAAACGGTTATTGAAGAAGTGCATACGACAGTTGTGTCTATCACAAAAGGCATTTAAATGACTCGTATGTCTATTTGTTATTATATATTGATGACATGTTGATTATTGCAAAGGACATGTATGAGATTAATAGATTAAAGGCTCAGTTAAATGATGAATTTGAGGTGAATGACTTAGGTGCTGCAAAGAAAATTCTTGGAATGGAGATTCGAAGGGATCGAAAAGCGGGCAAATTGTATTTGTCACAAAAGGGGTACCTTGAGAAGGTTCTAGAGCGATTTGGTATGCAAAGTTTGAAACCTGTGAACACCCCATTGGCAGTCCATTTTTAACTTTCCACTGCTTTATCACCACAAACTAAGGAAGAGGTTGAGCACATGTCTCGTGTTCCTTATGCTAGTGCGGTTGGGAGTATCATGTATGCCATGGTTTGCACGAGGTTAGATATTTCTCATGCGGTTAGTGTAGTTAGCAGATACATGGATAACCTTGAGAATGCCCATTGGCATGCAGTGAAATGGATACTCCGTTATTTGAAAGGTACTACTAATATTAGGATAGTGTATGACAAAAGCAATAACACTTCTGAAAGTATTAATAGATATGTTGATTCAAATTTTGCTGGAGATTTAGACAGAAGAAGGTTATTAACAGGTTATGTCTTCACTTTTGCTAGCGGTGTCATTAGTTGGAATGCAGTATTGCAATAAAAAACTGTATTGTTTACCACTGAAGCAGAATATATAGCAGAGGTAGTGAAGGAAGCTATTTGACTGACAGGCTTGGTTGGAGATCTGAGATTGGAATAGAAGCTGACTACTGTTTTCTGTAACAGCCAGAATCTGATCGATCTAACACACATTCCTAAGTATCATGAAAAGACCAAACACATTGATGTTAGAGCACACTTCATTCCAGATGTCATCGCTGATGGTGCTATTGCAATTATTAAGATTGTTAGGGCGGAGAATCTAGCAGACATGATGACCAAAATTATTTCAGCAGTCAAGTTCAAGCATTGCTTAGACTTGATCAATGTGATTAGTACTTAAGTGCCCTTAGGGGTAGGTGGAGACGGTGAGACGTGTTTTATGCATGAGGATCAGCTTCAATGTTCACCAAGATGAAGATTTGTTAATTTGTATGGCTTACTAGAAATTAGTAATTATTAGTTAACCTGACTCCTGGATTGCCCAAGTTGTACTGTGATTAGAAGTAGGTTTATTATAGTAGGTCTACTGTGATTAGAAGTAAAGTTTGAGTGTAACATGATTTTGGGGCTGATATTATGAACAGAGATCCAGAGTCTCTAGGATGTACACCCTCTATTCTGATTGTATAATAAATTTTCTCGTCTTCCCCATGGACATAGGCCACAGAAGCAGCCCTACGATATGGATGTCTAGCGAACCTTTGACTCTTAACACTGATACGAGCGAATGTAATGCATGAAGGATTCAAGGAATGAAATGACCGAATCAGGTGATAAATTGGGTTTATAAAGATATCTTCAAGACGTTCATGGGTGCATCTGTTCATGGTGAACAAACGACATCCTTTTGTAACATATCTCTTATCAAAAGGATGTATCTGTTTAGCCACACCCTTTGGGAAAAATTTATTAAATAAAATTTCTCATATATATATACAGTAGCCCGAGCCCATTCTTTGCGGGGTGCGCGTGCATGTACAACCCATGTTGGACTACCTTGGGGCCCAACCTTTACTACAAAGACAATTATAATTATATATATATATATAATGGCTCTCTTAAGCTGAAGCTTATCTTATCCTAAATTGAAATAGTACTGGTCCCACAAATCAAAGTTGACATTGTTTTTCATGATGACCGTCTTTAAAATCAAAGTCGATTATCTATTTTTATTCCATTTCCATATCTATTTTTATTCTAGTTCCATCATGCAAAAAACAGATATAATTGACTTTAATTTATGGGACCAACAATGTTTTAGTTCAAGAGAGCTGATCCCATATATACATATATATATATGGGCAATATTCAAGTGAGGGATTCTCTCACCATGTGTGGTGAGGGACTCTCCTTTTTTGGGAGGTTTTAAGTACAAAAGGGCTTTTGTACTTGAAGGGAGTACACCCTTTTGTACTTGAAACCTCCCCAAAAATGGAGTCTCTCAACACATGGTGAGAGAATCCCTCACTTGAATACCCCCCATATATATATATATATGAGAAAGTTTCAAGTGCATCTATCCCTCACCATAGGGTGAGAGACACTTCCCATTTTTGCACATGAAGACAAGGATGTGTACCTCACCCTATGTACTTGAAAAGTAACTTTTGTACTTGAAAATGCCCAATTATGAAAGTGTCCCTCACCCTATGGGGTGAGGGATGGATGCACTTGAAACCTCCCATATATATATATATATATATATATATATATATATAGGTGTTCCTATGAGAGACACTCTCACCAAGTTGTGTTGCCATGTTTAAGTATTGATGTTTGAAGTCAAATTTTCATTAATCTTTAATGGATTTGAGCAACCCAATATGTGTTTTTAATTTGCTCTTATTCATTCTTCATGATCAAAACTTATAATCATATCCAACCCCAACACAAAAGGCATTTAGCTAAATCAGTTTATAAGTCGAATCATACATTAACATGCAATTGCTATCACAACTGTTCAAGCCGCACAATCTAATTATCCAGTTAATGCATTGATACCTTTTCTGGTATCGCTCCAAACATGCAATACTAATACTGGCAATACTAGGTGCAGTAGTAGTAATGCTACCACAGTTGGCTTAGGACCACAGTTTTTTTTTTATGGTTGAGGATTCAAAACTGCACTATGGGTCATAGGCAATTACCCCGGCTCCCCTTGAGCCCGTAGGAATTAGTCCAGCCCAAAGGGCTGGGACACCCTCTGTTATATAATAATAATAATAATAATAATAAATAAATAAATAAAAATAAAAAGAGGACCCGACCATATATCGTAGAAAATAATTGGGTCTGTATAGATCCCACAGTACTTATAAAAATGAAGCTATTAAGGAACATTTAGGAGTAGCATGGTGTTAAATTAAGAGTAACTTATTTGAAATGATTTACACAAGTCCAATGCGTCCACAAACAACAATGTGAGGAAAATACTTTCCATAGAGGTTGGGGCACCTCAAGGAAAAAGAGCAAGTAGAAGAGAACATCAACGTAGCAAGGATAGATCTGAAAAGGTTCAACATATGAGGAAATGACCCAAGATAGACTAATCATTATCATTATCAAAGTTTGTCCCAACTATGTTCACCCAGGATGGAATGAGAAATGGAGTTCATGCAGCTGGTCCATGATAGACTGAAAACTATTGTTGGGACAAATCTTTAATGACAATGATAGAAGGAAATCTATTCTCCTAAATATAATTGGATTCAGGTCAAGCCAGGCAGAATCAAACCCAATTTTGACCCATTACCCCAGTAAGTATTACATCCAATAATATTCTGCAAGCTTGTGTTACTCTTGGCAAAATGAATGCATTCATGGATATATATATATTTAGCAGAAAATGTTAATAATCAGTTATATACAATCTGTGATCCTGTACACAGAAAAAAAAAGAGGAAGAAACCAAGGTCATTCTATAGAACCTGTACATATTTGCCTACTGCTTTTCACCTTGAACCAATTACTATGCCTACGTCCTACTATAAACATCTGTATCCAGCAACAGGCGAAGACAGGCTTCCTTCCTTCACCAGCAGTGTCATCTCTACCCTTCTTCACTTGACCACTTCTTGATAGTTTCTGTACACTTCGATAATTACAAATTAACATTCTATATACCACATCATAAGAAAAGGAGAGGCTTGGGAACAGAATGCTCTTAAGAGAGGTGGAAAGACCCCTGCCCTTCAGTTATTGCATATAACAGCCTCTCTCTCATTATCTCCTGCAGTCAATCAAACCCATTAATAATGCCCGGTAATCTCTCATTTAAGAAAATTGGTATCCAAAGCCCTGTGATCGACACAAGTGGGGTTTGGAGATACTTATGTATCTAAAATTGGTAGGTGCAATTTTTTGCTAAAAGATGTCAGTACAAAGTCTAACAGCATAGAATCAGAGTCAAGTGAGCATTGACCAAATGAAATCATGTTGTGCTGAACCACTAAAGGCATAAAAAATTGGCATTATAAAGTACATGGGCAGCTAGCTGAAAAGAGTATAGACAACATGCATGATGGTCCCGTCTTGTGACTACATCACTGAGACTGGGTTCAGTAGATCCCAAAGTTGTCTACCAGCAATTCTAAATGGCTTGGAAGAAACCCAAAAAATTACAAAGGTCCCAAATGTTGAATTGTCCCACAACTGGCCAGATATAAGTTAGTTCTTGATTAAGAGAGAGCTGCTGAAACATATGACCCTTGGTTTAATTCAAAGTCTTGGTTTTCTTAGGAAAGTCATATTGCAAGAGAGATGTTAGGATTTCTTCTACTTACGAAAATCCAACAGATCTTCAGTTTATCTAGGGAGTCCCAAAGTCTGTTCATGTGGGAGCTATTTCCATGGGTCTCATTTCGTTGCTGCAACATTTTTCCTCAAGTTTGCCAGTCAAATAGTACTCACAATATAATGAGCCTGATTGGGCGAAGCCAGTTAAGAAGGATATGAAATGGAACTAAAAATCTAATGAAATCGAGGAAACCCACCATGAAGTGGGAATGAGATTCTATGGAAATTCCTCCACATGAACAAGCCAATAATTTGTTCCAGAATTAGATGTATCCTCAGACTAGTCATTTTAAGTAAAAGACCAGTCTGAGACAAATGTTGGACAAGGATTTCATTTTATTTTAGCTATAAAATTAAGGAACATCTGCTAAACTTTTACATTTTAACTAGATCTAGTTTTGCATCAAGTGTCAAAACTCAAAAACCCCTATGCTGGTTAATTGCAGCGCTAAAAATTGTTATATAATGGAGGATTTTGATTAGAGTACTTTGCGTTGTTTTCCTTAAATGTGGTGTAAACTCAATGCATTTTCTTGGTGACAACTCTGACCAAATGTCTAGTACTGAATCTAAGGGGCTATCTTGCATCACTCTCCCACATAACCCATCAAACTCATACCTACACAATCCCATATAAAAAGGAATGTGCCAAAGGACGCAATCATAAAACAATGCAAGGAAAAAGGCACAAAGACACTCACCTTAGAAGAGTAAGGAGGAAGCTTCAGATAATTTTGACATGTCATGACGCTTGGCAAGTCTGAATCAGGCCACCTACTCCATTGCTGAAAAAACAGAAGCACAAAGGATGCACAAAAGATTAAAGATCAAGATACAGAAACAAATGATTATTGAAAAGAAAATATAAAGCTGTTGGTAAAAGGCGGCTGGCAGACCTTACGGACAATTGTGAGTTTTGGGTTTAAAGCTGCTAGGCCTCCGGGAGGGAGCCGAGGAGCTCCAGTAACAAACTGTAGAAATGCTCGTCTCTCATCACATCCAAATTCTTGTATAATTTCCAATAACTGCAATGATAAAAAGGATCATAAGATCTTTTGACGGGATGTCAGATGATTAAACATTTATAGGCTCACTGCATTTCATCTGGAAACCAGGTTACTTAGGTGCTGCCCTTGCCACACCTCATTATTGATGCTATTTAGCATGAGGTGGGCATTCAAAGAAGTTGAGTTTAGTGGGAGACCCTGCAAAAACAGGGGCTTTAGCATTAACGAACCCTTCACCTGGGTTTCCAGTTCACAGTTCAAACAAGCCCATTGTTTGCAGATTGCAGATGAAAGAGACTGTTCAGAGAATACTGACATTACTAATTGGAGGACTGCTAGCTGTATATCCATGGTCAAATATGATGTGATCCAACAGCTCACCATACTGTAAACAAAAAGAAGAGTAAAATAATGTAAAGAGTAAATTGCAGTCGTCATATTAAGAGAACTAAGTAGAACTGATACATACAACCCAAGTTTCTTGTTCACCACAGAGTAAACGCTCAATCTCATCTTCAGTAAATATCTGGAGAGCTTTTAGTGGAAACACCTGCAATTGAAGCAATATAACAGTGATACTTGTGAATAATAGGAAAGAAACAAATGAAAATTGACTGTTACATTGGAAACTAATTCACACACAGCACTATAAGAGACCCAACCTGATTAAATCCTGTTTTAAAAGCTTCTACTTGTTTGGAGATTCCACTCTTCACAGTCGCGTCCACAATAAGTGAAATGTACTCTTCCAAGTTGAGAGAATTTACCTAGGAAAGAAAATGAACAATGTGTTTCAGTATTTAGATAATGTTCATGCAAAGAATTGTAAAAAGCAGCAGATGCCATGTGATATTATTTACCATTTTATACTCTGGAGTAGAGCCCAATTTATAATCATTATAGCCAGGAAGAGTAAAATCAAGACATAGATCCTCAATTCTGGTACCCCGGAAGTGCAAGACAGATATAGGAGTTGTGTTCTTTCCAGAAACAGATTCCATAGTTCTTTTCCTCTCAACAAGAGCTTGAAACTCGAGCAAAGTCCTTCCAAGCTCAGGATCAAATGAATGGATGTCATATATATCAAGCTCCTAGAAAATGGATGTGTAAAATAATCAATATAATGTACAGTCCTCAAAAATGAAAATATAAAATGCAGAAGTTTCTAAAACCGAAATATGTGGAGCACTAAATGAAGAGAAAACCTGTTCAAGGATAAATTTATAGAAGGCTTTGGAAAAGGAAAGATCCATAACCCTTCTATCCTTAATTGCCTTTGCGACAACCTGCCCAAGTAGGAGAAATTTATCGATCACTTCAGTGAATTGTACACCATTTGAGGAACATGATGCAGGAGACCAAGGGCGAGGGAAAAGTCCCAAAGGAGCTATCACATGTTTTGCATCCTCAACCTGTGAGCTATGACCATCTCTCCACATGCCTAGATCAGCCTTTTGGAACTCATGACTGACCAGGGTATAGAACTCCATTGTTGGACCCAGACCAGTACCCACCTCATCATGAAACACCACTTCCAATACAGACTGGGTATGAGCATGAAGATTCATCATTTGCACTGCAGAATCCAGAATATGGCTCCGGTGGACATGAAACTTATCACGGTGCAAACCATCAGAAAATGACTGCCTGTTGTTTGTGCCATTTGTATAATCACCAGTTAATTGCTGCGAGGGATGTGGATGAGACTGCGATGAACCAAATACAGTCATCCGGAAGTACATCCTCCTTGCCTCAAAACTAAACAAGAACGGGCATGCATCCATTAACTGACTACACCATGGAGGCATGCCAGCAACAGACACTGCCAATGGGTCTTGCAGTTGCTGTGTTAGTTTATCAGACAGTCTACTACTGACAAACTCAACTTGTGGAACAGCAGGGATTCTCACCTTCAAATCATCAAAGTCATCTATCCTCCCTTCAGCAAAAGCATCGAGTCTTTCGTGAGACATTATCTGAAATGTAAACCTGTTCAATCCCTCCAAGAATTTTAGCAAGAATAGTATATCGTAAGTAGGATTTGACCTATCCAAGTTGCAAGGAAGCTCAGCAGCCATCATGCTGGAGACAAATGAAAGTTTCTTCCATGAGGACCCCGGTTCTCGACAACAAGGAGAAGAAACCTCGTAATCATCACTCTTTTGAGAATCACTTTGGTTTTGTTCTATAGCCCTTCTATATTTCACTTCATATACATCAGACCAAAATTTTGGGCCAACAGTTTCATCGTCTTCATTCACTTGTTGCAAAACCACTTGATAGAGTGCTAATGAACGATCAAGCTCTTTCCCTTTCAAGTAAAATATCAACCTTGAAGGAGTATATTCACTACTGTACAATTTGTGAACTGAAAGAAAAGAACAAATATTCATGCAGTATCAGACAAAAATCCAGCACTGATAAAGGCATTATATAGTTGTTTATCACTATATAGTTAAAAGAAAGGCCATGTAGGACTTTCTCTGAATAAGGCTCTTGCCAGGCTTACCATTTACCAAGTTCCTTGTTTTCATGTCAGCATTCACCTCTGCTATGTAATTGACTCCTTGCTTCATAGTGTCCTGAAATACAAGCTGATAAATCAGCAACAAGGCAGATCAAATGAACCATTTTGCTATTGCATGGCCAATTGCAAACAGATTTTTATGAGAACAACCTGCATGTCTGAGTCTTGAAAGCTTTTCATTTCTTTGTAATTTCTCCCTAAAACATTGGGAACAGTGTTCAGATCATCTGTCACATCTTTTCCTGCCATTCCAAACATTAAGATCCAAGGAAGAAAAAGTGAAAGATGATGTAATTTTTTTAAAATAGCATACAGAGAAAGGGGAAAGAAAAATGAAGAGTGGACCTTTTGAATCTGCAGACTCTTCAACTCTATTTGTGCCAACTTTAGGCCACAAAAATCGCTCAATGTCATCAAAAGAAGAAAATGAATCGACTGTTAAAACACCCAGAGAGTGATCAGATAAGACTGATTCCCCCTCTTCCCTCACAAAACGAACTCTTAAACATGGATGCTTAGTACAACACCCTGGAATACTAGCATAAACATCTCCTGACTTGGGTGCATGACTCGCAATAACAGGAAAATGCTCCAATGATGACAGTGCACTTTGCAGTCTCCGTACTAACAAGATAAGACAAGTATCCTCACATTGCAGATGCACTGCTGTTAAAGAAATTTTAACAAATGTCTCAAACCTCTTCAACAGAACGCAGAAATTACTTGGTAGGAGACAATCAGCCTTTTCTTTCAAATACTTTCCATTGGAAAGGTACTGCGCCAAAGATCTCACCACCCCACTTTCAATAAACTCAAAAGTAGACATTGGATTTGCTCCATTAAGTTCCCCCATTATTTGTTCTAATATGTGAGAGAAGTATTCCTCATCGGCACAACAATCATTTTGTGACGATTCCTTCACATCATTACTTAATAGCGCACAGAAAGTTCTGAGTTTCTGAATGGTCTCTGTCAGTCCGATCTCAGAATTCAAAATCTCTCCACCAAAGTAGGTGGCCTTTAAGTGCTTGGCTAATGTGTAGACAGTATCCTTTTCAATTTTGCAAGGTTCCTTTTCCAATGACAAACCCATATCAAATGTGTAACATAAGCATCCATTGGCAGTTTGACCAGATGACTGGTGGATGTTCCTAGATTTTTGAAGCACAGACCGTGAAGAAGTCTCAGACATCAGGAGCGCATCGACTGCATAAAGAACACCCTCTTTTACAAAAGTATCAGGAAGGGTCTCAAGGAGCTTTTGCATAACAATATCAGCAATCCTCAGAGCTGAAACTAGCACATGGTGATGGTCGTACTGGGCAAGCACGCTAGCTAGAAAGCTGTCAAGATAACATTTATATAAAACTGTAAGTTCCTACTTTCTGGTACTAGCTCAGAAAGACAGTAACTCAAACTATGCAAGCAGTACCACCTCGAAATGTTGGCATTATTGAGCAAATAAAGAAGCATCTCTGCAGAGCTAAAATAAACCAACTTATTGATAACAGAGAGACATCCATAGCAAACAGTTAAGTTTGCACCAGAACTAACCACCTGTCCAAGGATAAAAGAAAAGTTAGACCACAGGACGGGAATGCATATAATAAAAGTATGTCTAAAGATAAAATGCCCACCTGGATTAACACAGGAAGAATATCCACCCCAAACTGACGTAAAAGTTCAGGCTGATCCTTTAGAATTTTTTCCTTATCTGAAGCTAGTTCCTGAGTATGTTCACCAACTCCAGCTAAAGGAGGCAGAAGCTCATTTAATAATTTCAGAACTTCATGTAACTGTGAGAAGAAGATGTGCAATAAAGGTTAGTTCCTTCGAAGTCTTCTAAACACCTCTAAATTTGACACATCATAAAGATGAGAAACAGAATAAAAATAAGTGCAGAGATTTGCTGAATATCTTCAAAATATTTGTGAACAAAATTACAAGTCCAATCAGTAATTAGATCAGATTAGAAGCTTCTATTTATATTTATGTCAACTTAGAAGCCTTAGCATTCAAAATCCCACTTTATTAGATAGAGAAGGGAAATTTTCATTACCAGACAGCACCTGGATGACATGAGGTGTGATTGATGGGTTATTCAGTTACCTATCCAACAAAAGCACAAAATTTGTATGATTTTGACATGATTTGGAAGAGTTATGGCCTGTTTACTGGCAGGGTGCTGTCTAGTCATGAGTTTCAGTCTTATTAGAAGTTTTAATAGTAGCAGAACATGGGATGTGCTCTATGGAAGGAGTACTCCCATATTTTTCTAGCAACTGAGGTATCTTTTATGCACTCTCTTTTTTAGTGAAGTTCCTCTCCCTTGTTTGAAGACTCCTTGTAAGACTCCTCCAGTAAGGACCCCAAGCAATAGCCCTGGGGAGATTGTCCCACCAAAACACCTCATAAAATCTTTATTCATTAGCAATAAGAGGAATCTTGTCAATTGTTGGAAAAAGTTTATTGAGAACAGACATAAACTTCGTTAATCAAACTCAAGAAAGTACTGGGAGCAAAGTACAACTCAAAAGGTGCCATAATCTAATCAGAAGATTATTCCTCCAATTCAAATAGAGCTGCAGCTATCAGGCCAAAGCTTGTGTAAAGCCCAACCCATTTACTTAGCAAGAACCTAATTGTGGCCCACATCTAGTATGTGGCAGCGGAGTAACGGATTCAAGAGATTGAATTTGACTGTAATGACTGTCTCACAGCAGGTTTATGTGGCTGTCTTTATTTGTATCAGAGACCTGACAAGGATTTATTAGGTCACAACCCAATCACACATTCAAACATAATGGTGGAATGATGTGAGAGGCAATGGAGAAGAATCAAAAATTAAAATAGCAAAGGATTGCTTTTACTGAAAACTGTCAACTGTTCACTAGGGAAGGCACAGTTAGCTATTGTACATATAATTCCCTCAAAACCCTCCTGTTGTCATCTTACACTGAATTCCAAATATGAGGAAGGCCCCATTTGGCAATTTACTAGGTTAGTAAAAGTAATGTAAAGCCTCCATTTTTCAGATAAGGGGTCACATCAAAAGTAAACATCTTCAAAATTCCCTCATTCTTTTTCAAAAGAGTAAAAAAGCAACCTCCTGTCTCCACTAAATGACAAAAAAAAAAACCACTTTGTACACAAAAAATAAAAAAGATTCCCTACCAATCCACTAAAGACCAAATACCATCACAACCCCCCGTTGTCAAATTGTCTTTAATTGATTTAATTAAAGAGTACGACAAGAAAATCCCTACTGCTAATTCAGTCAGGATTGTCCAGACAAATTTGGAGATTTCTGGCTGTTGGGCCCACATGGCCCACTTATTCTAATAGTGAACCCTACCAATGGAAAGCTAACCACTGGGCAACCCCGGGGGTCATGGACCCAAGTGAATTTGGGCCCACTTGAGCCCATTACTCAAACCCCAAAAGCACTGCACGTACTGCCCTGTTGCTCCATTATTTACTTTGTATAGACAATTCTGGTTTTTTATAAAACCCCCTAATTCAATAGGACTCCTCATAGATGGGTCTGAACCCCATGTGGACGCCTTCATAGTTCATATACACCAAAGCAAGTCTAAACATGTGATTTTCAATTGCAACTAATCCATCCGCATCATGTGGTCCTGAAAGTGAACCGGCAAAGAGGATGGCCAAGGGGCCAAGTCCAAATATTGCTGCAGCATAAGGCTTTCTTGAGCCAGTGGTGCATGCATCAAGTCATATGAACCATGACACATAAATAAGCCTAAATTTTGTAATGCATTTCTGAATGCCTTGAGGCAAAATCAATTCATACCTCAATGCTTATGTAAATGGTGGTTGATGCATACCAGTTGTGCATCATAAATTTGTTTGCACCAATTTACGCATCACATGCGTAAATGGTAGTGTGAAAATAATGCGAAAAAGGGTCCATTTTGTGCCTGAAATTATCACACCTCCTTACCACGCCACTGCATGCTGCTACAGTAACACAGGCTGGATTTTGGGCAGTCCTTTTTTCTTTTCTTTTATTTATTTATTTTGTGAGCCCTAAAATCAAGATCCAAACCGTTGGATGTATTTAAAAGGCCCGAAACGGCTATGAGACCAAATTTCATCCTTTGATGCATCACGGATTTTGAGATATTTGCAAGTCCAGACCGTTGGACATACCGTGGGACCATTGGACGGATGTTGAGATATTTTGAGATATCTGCAAGTCCAGACCGTGGGGCCCATTGTCATGATCCGAACCATTCATTCTCTTTAGAAGGTCCAAAATGGCTATGGGACCAAATTTGGTGCCTTGATTCTTCATGGATCTCTAGAAATTTGAAAAAAAAAATCAATGGACTGTTGGATGTGGCTACTGATTTTATACACGTCCTAATCCAGTCTGGTTTTTTCAATTTTTTTATTAATGTGGACCCCAAATTAATGATATGAACTGTCAATCCTCTTTAAAATGTCCAAAACGGCTCCGCTGCTGAACCTAGAAGAAAATTCCGGCTCCGCTGCTGGACCTACTAGACCCCCAATCCATCCACCTATATACGCAGGACCATTATAAAAATCATTTATCCATCCACCCACATAACCATCTAACTGGGACCCAAATCACCCAATATATGAAGATCCTAACACCTTCGTGGCCATTTTTTTATGTGTGGGGCCATTATAAAATTTACTTTATCCATCAATGAACATAACTATCTAAATGGGACCCAATAATCTACATGTATCCCACTAGATCTAATCCATCCACCTATAAATGTAAAAATCATTTTATCCATCCACCCACAAAACCATCTAAATGGAACCCAATGGATGAAGATCCTACCACCTTCAGGACCTTTTAATTAAATGGGCCCATTAGATGAAGGACTAACCATTTATATATAGTGTGGATCAGCTAGATGAAAAACCTAACCATTCGCTTATCTTAACTAAATTCAAATCATTAAAAGTTTCCTTATCTCTCTTGATTTAGTTTCCAAATAGAGCTGGACTCTATTCAAACCATCATTAAATCTTGTGAATGGTATCAAATCTCAAAAAAACACGTATGATTTCAAGAGTCTCCAACAATATGATTCTTTAATGCTTAAGCCTTCACTCCTCTCATCTTTTTCATGGGGCCCATCCAACCAATCGAATTCAATGTCAAAGATATGAGAATCTCTAATTAAATGGACTCTTTAGTCCTTTGTTTCTACATACACAAATTAGTATGTGTTACAGTAAGGCGATTTTAGTCGTAGATAGAAATGGCTAAAATGCTTGCTGAAATCCAAATACCAAAACACAAGCAGAAGAAGAGAAGGCTAGAGAAAAGGAGTTGAATGATTAGTTCAAGATTGCCATTAATCAGCCTAAAGTTCCAATGGGTATGTTTTTTGTTACTTTCATTGGAGGCTATTCAAAATCTCTATACTTAATGAGTTTTTGAAAGTGTTCTCTCAAGATTCGAATGTCCTTAGGAAAAGCGAAAACATCAACCTTTACAACTACAATCACGAACAAGGTGAGGAATTCTTCTGGCCCCACTAAGAAAATTTATTATTGCATTATTAATTTTTTTATTTCTTTGAGAATATCCTTGTTATTGCTATTACCAATATTGTTCCTATTTGGTTCAGAAACAGAGGATCAAGAGACATTGGAAAAGAGCTCCCAGTGTTGATCAAGTGGGCTGCACTATCAGGTGCGCTCCAAATCACACAAGGAAAAAAGGCTCTTTAATTTTTTTTTTCGATAATAGTTGAAAGAAATCACTTTTTCCGTGGCTTAGCATGGGCCTCTGTTGCTAGTTACACGCATACATAGCTGAAAATATCCAGCTGAATTGTTGCCTAATTTTTTTTTTGTTTTTAACATATCTGCAGATGACAGAGTTCAATTCTACAAACTAAATGTCAAAAGGGTTACTCACTTCCAGTAAGCAGAGCATACAAGTTTGCTGAGCATGGTTAAATACCTGATTGGGATCAATGTTACCAACATGAGAATGAGGCGTTCCATGCGATAGATCAGTACTTGCTAGAATATCCTTCAGTGTGCTGCTCATATTCAGCTCAAAAAGAGTCCTGACCGCCGCAAGAGAACCGGAAGCAAGTCTAGCAAGCATCCCAATCAAATCCTGAAGAATCCAATCAACAAAATCAGATAGTCTCAGAAAGGTTGAAGAAAATACAAAACTAAAAGGCATTTGCAAAATTCCATACCGTGTATGTTGGTTGGCTTAGTGTCATCCGACCATGTAAAGCTAGGAGCTGAGCTGATTGATGAATTGCCCCATGCTTGCAAAGTTCATCCAGCATCTCAGAAGAAGAACTTGAACACATCACTATTCTTTTCAAGCTGAGAGCAACAGTTTGTACAAGCTGCAATTTGTTAAGAGTAAAATGGAACACAAAATGGTGAGGACAATCATTGGGATATATTATGAGATCCAATGACCCAATTTAACAAGAATAATTAATACAATACAACTGCCAGACCTCTCGGTCCTCATATCGGAGAAGATTGCACAAAATGGGAATAGCCACAATGACATGTGCAGAACAATCAGAAGGAAGCTTCTTGCATATGTTTGCCACAGTAGAAACAGCATCTCTCTGGCATGAACAGCAAATCAGTCTAGTAGTACACAGTCTTGCCAAAATACAACATATTCAGGTCTCTCAAGTTCAGACTGCAGATAATTTTACAACCAGCAATGCCACATGCACATGAAATCATTTCGAGTCTTACCAGATACAGAAAAGGTGGAAAAGTATCAAGTCCAAATAACACATGGATGTGGCAACAAAGCCACCTACTTGTAGATGATAGCCAGAGAAGACAGGTCTACTCGCATGAACAAAAAACATTCATATTTTGGGCCAGAAACATACACAGATCTTGCACAAGTGACACACAGTCACATGCATAGGCCAAGAATACACAAGCTTGTGTACTTATAAGAACAAAAAAATCATTAGCGACCAAAAGATAAAAAATATGGAGGATATATACCGTCGTCAAGACACAAAATTGAAAGAAAGCCACATCATTGGCTCAACATCCAAAATATTTCAATCAACACTCTAGTTTGCTGATGAATCCAAAACATTGCCATTGCCCTTTAAACTCTGATAAAATTCGACACCTAATGACTCATAAATTGATTGCATCTCAGTCAAATGAATTTAATTTTCCCTAGTCTGTTCAAACCTTTAGCAAAGCTCATGGCATTAGACAAATCACCTTCCACCACTAAGCAACCTGAAAAAGAAACTTTGAAGTATTCTCATTGCTACCTTAATGGCCAAGGTCACCACTACATTTCTACAAGTAATCCCTACTACCAGACTAGAAAATACAGCCTAATTAAACATCCTATGCAAACTTGTGCACTTGGGGAGCTGTTTAAATGTGGGGAAAAAGGGGTCACCCCTGGGAATATCACTTTGCCTGTTTGGTCGTGCATTTTTTTGTGGAAAAAAAATGGAGAAAACTAGCAATGGAAAATAAAAATCTTTGAACAACAGTGGCAGAAGCCAAATTTGCTGACTTCTTTAGCATCTTTAGCAAACATCTACATAATGTATCTATGTATGCATCTACATACAATATATTGTGTAAAAAAGAAAAAAAAAATCAAACAGCTTCTTATAAAACCAAGTAACAAGAACATTCAATCCAAATTCACAAATGCAACCATCATTCCTTACAACTGAGAAAAGGGAACTGAATTGTACTCACCCGAACACCACTTGAGAAGAAATCAATATAATTCAAAACCGCCAAAATCGCCCCAGCATTCAAGCACACAACAGGATGATCTTTGGAAATCTTCTTCAAAGCTATCAAACACTACATGAGAATCAACCAATTCCATGAGAATTGCATAAAACAATCAAAACCCACCAATCCTCACACAAAGCAAATGAAAATTCAAAGCTTTTAACAAACAAAAGAATGATAAATCTCTCCACCATACCAGCTCTGCCACATCCACATACTCCATAGCCATCAGCCGCGCGCAGAGCATCGGAACCGCCTCATACCGGACCAGATAAACCACCGCTCGCCGCGACCTGTCGCACAAATAGACGATAGCCCGAATCGCCAGAAGCATTGCATCCGGATTGCCACCCTCATTAGCGAGCGCGACGAGGCGTGGAACGAAGGACTCGAAGGAGAATCCGGTGAGGGTGTCCTCGGTGCTCATCGAGAGGACGTTGCAGAGCTTTTCAAGGGAGGGGGCGGCGCCCTGGCCGGGCGGCGACGCGCCCGCGTCGAGGCTGGAGAGAATACTCCTGAAAACGGATGGGTTCTCGCCGGCGATCCGGCGTTGGCTTTCCCGGAAGGACCTGGTCCGGTAATGGGAGTCGTCCATTCCGTCTGAATCGCCGGACCCATCTCCGGAATCCCGGTCGCTGTCGACCTCCGAGCGGCCGGAGCCGGAGGCTGAGGCGGAGGAGTCCAAGTCGCAGTCTGCGGCAGACGAGGTGGAGGGGCCGGGCTCGCTGCAGGCCCTCTTCTCGGCCGCCGCCGGCTGATCTTCTATCTCCGACCGTTTCCGGCCGCGATTTTCCATTCTATCGCCGCAGGAGAGCTAGACCGTCCAATCAAAGACCATCGATTTGCAGAAGAGGAGATGACAGATTTGCAGCCGTTAGATCAGTGACCATCGATTTTGCAGAAGGCGGTGGAAAAAAGCAGAAAGAGTAGACCACAACTACATATATATTTTTCTGTGCGTGGGGGAGAATCTTGTGAAATTAGAAGGCCATTGTGGGTGCAACTCATCATCTATACGTTAGATTCGCATACGCTTGTCATGGGTGGCCCACCTTTGATGGATGGTGGGAAAGGGTCTGATCTTGAGTGTGTGGCCCACTATGTTCTTTCATCATATGATCCTTGACCGATCAATTAGGGTTTGGGGTTCTTATTGCCTTTTTCATCGGATCACGGGTCGGGTTTTGGATATTGTAATTAAGGCCATTTTGAGATGAGTTTATGGGTTAAAACTTAGTTTTAACTCGCCCGAGTTAGGGCGAGTGGACTCCATTTGTTGGATGTAGAGCGGGGGCGAGTCAAATGGGCCTGAGTGAGTTGAAACGAGTACGTCACCGAGTCACGGTCAAGCTAGAACTGAGTTTTGATTTTGAGCACAATATATAGCACCTCTGTTTGGGTTTAGCTGAGCAACTCGGGTGAGTTCGGCTGAGTTCTTTGGCAGACTCATTTGACCCGCTGACTTAGTAACTTTGAATGATTGGCTTGCTGGGTAAATGGGCTAGGTCCAGTTTTGCTAAGAGGTGCAAAACCAGCCCATTCAGTTATGGATCAGTGTGGCCTTTTGAACTCAGATTAGTGCATTCAAATCAGAATAATCTTTTAGCCTCATCCCATCTATCTCAGGGTTCTACTTTGGGGAATCCAGATCTTAGCCTAAAATTTATGTCACATCCGTTAAAGGGTTTTTCCTTGATAAGTTGGACCTGAAATAAATTCCAAGCCCAGTTTGTGGGTGCAAGATTTTGACCTGAGCCATAAACATAATGGAACTTATTATTAGTTAGGGATGTGCTTAGCTGGGCCTTGTCCCAGTCTAAGTTCTAGGTCAAGCACGTGGTCCTTAACTTGCAGCACAAGCTTGGGCCAATTTGTGCCAGCTACAAAATTGACTATAATACTCACACTATATCATTTTCATATGTAAATCAATTCTCTCCAAGATTCTTATCTACTGTGTGTGCAATTAGTAACCAATAATCATATCAATAACTAAGGTTATGAGAGAGATTTCCAACATTACATAAGCATCTCCTTTTAAGGCTTATAAACTTAGAAGATATCTAAAATTTCGAATTTTGTCTCACAACTGAAATCATAAATGCTAAAGGACTCCTAAATGTTTTAAAGTCAAAATCTAATAACACTGAGACGGAAAGCGAAAAAAAAAAAAACCATTGGAGTTTGCAAACCAAACAGTAAAAATGCGAAAGAAGACCTAAGAGGACAGTTGCTAACATGTCATCAGAAATATCCAGCATCAAGAATTTTTTACAAACAAATAGGCCTAAAATGACAGGAGGAGGCCACATTGTTGTTATTGGCTGCCCTCATAAAACGAGATAGTTGATGGGGTTTGATTGGGGAGATTTTTCCTTTTCGGCTTATAATTTTTATTCTTCATTTTTAAGTTTAATTAAACACCAATCAGATTGACAATTAATGTAGTAGAACTGAAAACAGTTGTCATTACTGAATTTCTTAATCTACCCAATGTACTTTCAATATGATATGCCTTAATGGACTTGATCAAAATCTCTTTTGCATTCATAAACTACTATTAGTGACTATATATATATAGACTCTAATTATGTTTGCTGTTATCTTTTACTTGTTTCTATAATCATTTTATTTAAGGCTCAAGTTCTCTCTTTTATAGCCAATTAATCTACTTCACTCTCTTCATTGACTTGCTAACAAAATTAGTTAATAAATTCTATGGCACAAAAAGAATTACTATTGAATAAGATACCATATTTCAACTATAGGCATCAACAACATTTTTTTTTTTTTGCTAACGGAGGGTTCCCAATCCTTTTGGGCTGGACTATTCCCTCCGGACCCAGAGAGAAGCCAGGTAAAACCTCTGTGGCCCCTAGGTGGTAGCACAAGTAAACTCAACCTTCGGCTCCTGAAGAGGGGGAAATCGGGGGTCGATACCAAGACCTCTAGCTCCGGAAGAGGGAGGAACCGTGGTCCTGACCACTCGGCCAACCCCTTGGGGTTTCAACAATATGCATACAACCAATGTTGGAACTCCAAGAGGTAGTTCAGTTGGCCTAGGACCACAGTTTGCACATGGAGGTTGTAGGTTCGAAACTGCACTACCACGTTGGGGTTACAGAGGAGTTTACTCGGCTTCCCTTTAGGCCCAGAGGGATTAGTCCAGCCAAAAGGGTCGGGAACCCTCCGATAGCAAAAAAAAAAAATTGAAAATAAAAATAAAAATACAACCAATGTGGAAAAATGAAAGATCATTGAGAGACGAAAGTACCAATTTACTAATCAGTTCTTTAAATTTGAAGGGCATCCTAAGATCGCATTAAGCCTGAAATAAGAGAGGTCACAGAGAGTGATAATAGGATCATAGAGAAATTTAATATGGAGTCATTAAAAAACTGAGTTCTAATAGCCTTCTTCTCTAACTGTTCATCTCGCAGAGTAGTTACAAGTGCCTCTCACATATGACCATCATAAATAGAAAATTTGTAACTTAAAGCATATAAACCTCATTCCAAGCATTCATACATATGGGCCAGCATAAAGATGAGAAAAGGTTTATATAAGATACAAGGTGTGAAAGTATAGTCTATTAACAGATTATATATAAGAGGATTAGATGAATTGGCCATCTATTAAAAAAATATCTCTCATTAAAACGTGGTTAGCTAACTGTTTAGTTAAAGAAAATATTTGCAAATAGTTGTGTTTGTGTTTTCCCTCCACTTCCATTGTACTTGATCAAACACCTAGCTACTTGCAATGAAATTGATTTGAATGTCAAGAGGACCAATAAGAAAGGACTGTGTCCTGTTTGACCTCAATCCAAGGCTTCTCACAATGTAATCTCAAATCCAATTGTTGTTGCTTTTTTCCCTCTTCCACAGGTGTGGGCTTTCTTTCCCCCTGTGTGGCCTCCTTTTCCATTTGAATGAATTGCCTTTTTGCGTGTGTGTGCGCTTTCTCTTGGGTCCCAGCCAAAGCCAGCCCCTTCGGCTGGGGCACAAAAAAAAAAAAAAAAAAAAAAAAAAAATCTAAGGCCCAATTGTTGAAATGTCTTGTGGGTGGATCACAACCTTTGGTTGATCCCCCAATTTACTTGGTTCCCTTACCAGGGTGGTACAATACTTGCATCGGAATAGGAAATGCATCTCACGATATGGTGAATGCATCCATCAAAACAAGGTTTTGAAATGTTTTTTTAATTGCATATGTAAAATTATATGATTTTTCTAAAATTGTATATATCATTTGGCATATATTCTTCAAGCTGGATAATTTTTATTTATTTATTTTAAGTAGGCTATATATTATACATGTATTATACACGTACAATACCACTTCTCTTAAAAAGTTGCATTTTAATACATATCTTTTAAAAGACATGGCATACAGGGTGTATTTTTGAAAAAAGCTCGCATATTTTATATGAAAATACTAGTTATTTAGATATATTATGTTATTTATAATACAGATATTACTAATACGCCCCTAACATCTATATGGTTAATATTAAACAAGAAATTGAATGGCAACGTATAAATAAATTAGATGTGTGAGTGAGAGTGCATGAGTTCAAGTCCCCAGTATAGTAAAAATAAAAAACTCTATGAGCAACAAGCAAGCATATCCGACCTGTGTTATAAGAGACATTGAGTTATTTTTCATATAGGACACTTCATAACAAACACAGAAATTGGAGGGAAAATGCTTAAATATGGCCAAATGTTTTGTCAGGTGGTTCTAAAGAAAATTCTATGAAATCTAATAAACACTCTTTAAAGTTTGCCCCGTACAACCATTTGTAAATCTACAAGAGCCAGACTCATATCTCTACAGAAAAATATGTAGATAAATTAATAAGAACATTGAGAATTAACTAGAGATGCCTGAGTGGAAAGGGGCATCTCATCTCACACAACCACCTAGGGATTAATCCATGAGTGGGTAGGTAGTTTCATATGCATTAAACCACCAATCCAACTTAGCCAAAAAGAATCATAAGAATAACAAGAATATTCAAGAACATATTTTATGATTGGTAACCATTCAATTTTCAAAAGAGTCTTGATAAATGTTATTATACAAATTTATAGATTTTATAATAACTTTTCAAAAAGCTTCATGAATGGCTTCACAAGAATTTCCAATTCACTTATAAGAAATATTATTTAAGTAAAAAATAAACAAATATTTCCTTATGGGGGAGGGATGTTTCCTAATAGAGTAATACAAACCCAATATTAATGTGTGTGTGGCTCTCAAAGGAGGGTGCGGTGCGATCCTTCAACTTCATCACGCTCACTGTTTCATGAATTGGCATTTATTCTAATTTCACACTATATGATCATTGTTCATTGTTGGATTAAAAAGTCAAAATAACAATGCCATTAAACTCAATTAATCTTAAAGGCCCAAAAGAAATCAAAGGGGGTTATGAATTATAATTGTGTGATGGGTTGATATCCGCACAATCTAGTTTACAAGATATCATGCAGTCTGGTAAGCCCTACAGCCAGGCACGCACCTATGTTTATGTATCATTAATACTCGCAACATAACAATGAAAAAAGTTATAAAAACAAATTACCAAAGCAAGGAAACTGTCCTTGAACTGCTGCTAGAATTCTTTCCCTCATTCATAAAATAAATTAGAAATAAGAAACAAGGTTACATTGTATAAAGAAAAGAAGTAAAAAGAGTCATCTCTTATGACCTTCATCTAATGAGAAGGTGAGGAAGTGGCATATCCAAGATTTTAACGTGAGAACTACCCCTCCTCACCACTTGGGTAAGGACCCGTTCTCTACATGTATGGATTTAAGAACCATACAACTTGTTAAAAAGCAATGAATCTTGCAATGTATGAATCTCCACATATTATAAAACATGATATCAGTTAAAACCCAAGTTTTTATCTAGTAGCCAATCATCAATTTCCACATCTCAATTTTTTTCCTGCCTATTTTCTTTAGAAATATTAATAAGATTCTCAAACCCACAACCTCAGCCAGTATATGCAACAGTACTACATGTGAATGTGATTGATAAAAGAAGAAAATAAAAGGAAAGAAGAAAGAAGAAGAACCCATGTAAATAAAAGCAGATTACAAAGTCAAAGAACTTACATTGAAAAATCAAAAGAAAGAACGTACGAACTGACGAAACTGGGAGAACTTTGAAAAAGTTTACTCTAAGAGAGATGTGTAAGGAAGGATGACGAAGAAGAAGGACAGCGTATTATTTATTTGTGAGACATACACCAATAGATGGTGCCTTCCAAGTTCCACCTTCTTAAAAAGTAGAAAGTATTGGATGGAAAGGTCACCTGGAAAAGATTTAAGGAGATTTCTTTTAAAAAGTGGGAGAGATGATAGGGAGAGAATATACCGGATTAGGGGGCATTAGAAGTAGATAATGAATAGAAGTGTAGATGATCAAGTAAGAAAAAAAATAGAAATGACACCTACTTGACAGAATGATAAGGAGCAAACTGAGAATAGCTAAAACAGGTAAAGATCTAAATTAAGAATAATCAGAAATTCTAATTCAACAGTAAGAGTTATTAGGTAAAATTTCAATTTAAACTAAAAAAAAAGCTTTCTAGGTTTCTTTAAGAGTTAGGACTCTCCTCCTTATTAGAACTCTTTTTTTTGGTAATGATCATGTGCAGAAGATCTAGACGGACTTTCCATTTAACTATCTCCTTTGATCTGTGGAGCCCACTGCCCATGCTTCTAAATTCCAAACTGCACATCCCATCAGATATTCGACTGCATACCAAGGCACCTACACCTAGATGTGGGTCCTACATAGAGATGCACAACAATCACATGGGTGGGAGGATTGGAAAGTCCTCTGGGGAGAGGGGGTCACAAGGCAATGACATGATGATTAAAAGGCCTTAAAGTCAAATGGTTTGATTAAGGCACAAAATCTTTAAACAATGGGGCCCTTAGACAGGTGGTAGCGATCATCAAATCATGTCCCATGTGGGGCCCTCCCCTAATCGTTGACCTTCCATTATTCACCATGATCCATATCCATCATCATCAAAACTTACGTTTTACCATTCCTGTCTATCCTGCGCTAAATGCTCGAATAGGCCGCACATTTTCAAATTTATCCTTACTATTATCCATGTCCATAGATAGATCAGTCTCAATTTCCAGTGGATTTATAGTTGAACATACCTTCATATTTCAATACCCAAGGGGCAGCTCAGTTGGCCTAAGACTACGGTTTGTACTCGGAAGTTGTAGGTTTGAAACTGCACTACCACACTAAGGTTACATAGGAGTTTACCTAACTTCCCTCTGGGCCCGGAGGGATTAATCCAGCCCAAATGGTTGGAAACCCTCTGATAGCACAAAAAAAAACACACTATACTAGGAGTGGTATGCACATGCACAATAAGATTGATATCATAATGCTTAGTCATGAATTTAACACAATAAATCTGTAGCACTTTGAACAGAGTGACATTTGAGATAACTATACATGGGGTGGGGGCTCCTGACATGAAGATGGTTGGTTGGATGAAGCAAAGTAGGCCATACATATCTTAAATTAGCTTATGACAACCATGACTATTTCACATTATTAACATGTTTATTTATGGTGACTTGGTCTGAGATTATCAAGTAAGCTCCCATTCAACTCTTTTTCTGCAACATAGCATTTTAGGAACGTTCTTGTTACAGGGTTGTGGTCTCCTACAGTCACACATGGCAGCTGTGTGGGATTCTGGATCCCTGCCATTTAGAGTTCTTACTTTTGTGGACTGTGGAGAATATTTCACCTCCTTGCCAGCCTCTTGTAATCCCAGTAGAAGCTCCCTTTTCTTTTTTTCTTTTTTTATTTTATTTTATTTTTGGAGGGCGGGGGGGGGGGGGGGGGGGGGGGGGGGGGGGGGGGGGGGGGGGCAAGTGTCCTAAAACAACTTCAAATATAATCATACTATCTTAATCATGGCATCAGATTTATCCTTCATGGAGCTGAGGCAAATATTGACTCAATGTTTCTATAATCAATGAATGGTGAAGGACACATACGAGGAGGAACTCGGGAAAGTTAGAAATGGTTTCTTGGGACTTAATTTTGGGTAACAATTAAATCTGGAGTACTTGTTCAAAAGTCAAGATAGTGGAATGCAAACACAGGTTCAAACACCATTTGCAACTTCCAGCACTGCAAAGCTTTTGAAGTTAACAGAACCCATTCGGTCCATCTGTGGAATAAAATATAGGACAAGCAGGCATGCATCAGTTTGACGATATCTGAAAAGGAATCTCTGCTCCGATTTCTTTTCCTGTAGTATAGTCGATCCTGACACACCATTTGATCAATCAACAGCTGAATGACATGGTTAATCGGGTTATCTGTCAAGTAGCCTCACTTCTGTCCAACACAGTTAATGGATGTCAGAAGCAAGGGTGGTATATTTAGTACAGTGGAATGGTCCTATGTCTTGAGTGTTGCGCTTCACCTGTAAACAACAAACTGCATGTCATGAAGGTGAATGAAAGCACAACCTGGATACATCAAAATATACAATGTATATGCAATGTGAAATAATCACTACTTCATTTACAAAATCTGAGCTCTTGATTCTACCCATGCCAGATGTGGGCAAAACCACGATAATTCTTGAGAGTGAAATTATTGAAAGGAAGGGGTCATACCGGAGAATATGGACCAGGCTCTGGAATAGTTTTGTCTGGTGGAGAGTTCTGAACTGCACCAGTTTTCATTGTCAGAATGTCCTGGCAAAAACATTTTAATGAGAGCCCATGCAGCAAAATAAGCAAAAACACATTAATATAATCAAGAGTTAAGAAGAAATGGCAAAAGCACATTAATATAATAAAGTGTTAAGAAGCTGTTCCAAATCATGCTATTAAAACTGCACCATCTTAAATTTTTCAGGGTCTCTTGTTATCTTAATTTCAATAATCCTGGGTATGACGACAGGCACCCGAGGTAACGTCTCGCAGAAACAACTAGTAGTACATGACACTGACACACTTCAGTATACATATACTATAAATTCCTCCTACTTCCGTCCTTTATTTTTTCCTTTTGCAATGACAATTCCAAGCTAGAAGTTTCTTGTTTAAGACTCTTAAGTTACTATTATCAAAGACAACATTGGAGTGTCTACAAGCTACAGTATTGTGCCCGATATGCATGAGCTGTGGTCATGATGAACTGCCCATGTTAAAGGTCCAAAGGATGATTCTGATCCATCCATATATGTTGCTAAAATCTGAATATTAGTTGTCTCAGAAGATTATAAGTTGCACAACACTGTAACAACTACAATATGAAATGTTAACCCTTTTTTTTTTATATAAAAGCAGCAGTTTGTTTAATAAAGACAGTTACAAATAACTAATATGGGTCGGCACAAAAATTCTCAAAACTGATTTCAGCGGTCACCATTGCAGAAAATCTGTTTATATGAAGGACACTTTATTAGACAGATCATGTAACACATCTGCAGGCTTGTGTGGTTTCAGGACTTAATAGTATCAATCCAATTTTGAATATTTACATGACATACAATGAGAATCTGTCCTAAAATCTGAGTGGATTATCAAGAGGCATGGCCAGCGGAGAAAAGAGAATCAAAATTCAAAACCCACTTAAGGGCCACGTGCTCTCGAATCCCTGTGCCAGACTGTTTGATGCGTTGTGCGCTCTCGTAGCCAAGGGCCAGCCTGTGCACAGAACCACATAGTTTCCTGCTATGATGCACAGATACGGCAGGGACACTGATTTTACACATAAAAAGTGAAGTATTGGATACGATACGACACGATACGTTGCCCATTTTGAAGTATCCGTGCATCATAGGTTTCCTGATTTGAGTTGTAAGTGAAAAGGAAAGTATCCCAACTTTTTTCTACCTCTCAAGTCTGATCAAAGGTTCAAGTTCAAGTTTGCTAGCATCCTTTTATGCTATTGAGTCTGATCGTAAAATGTACATTGAATTTGGGGATCACTTTTAATGTAAGGATCGTTTGTGCCAATATGTAATCAAATTAATAAAAGATCTCCTTCCTCTATAATCTCCTTTGTGTTTTGCCTTGTTATCAATTTATATTTTCTTAAAAATCTATGTGAGCCTATGTCTACAATATGATGCATTTTTTTCATTTTACGTTTTTTATGCCATTTTCAGTGGTCTCCATAACAATTTCTTTTATGCAACAAGTTTATTTATGAAAATAAAGATTTGCTAAGGAGAGACAATGAAAGTTCTACTCTCTATAGCATCGCTTAACATTTTGCAGTCCTATATTATATTAGTTTTTTATGACATTTTCTAGAACCATGCAATAAGCTGGATGCGGAAACATACAAAAAATACTTATTATTGGCTTTTGTCAACTCACTTCTCCAGCGGCCTCAAGAGCAGCTACCCATTCATCTGAGAACGGCACAGCATTCACTCGATAATCCATTGAAGTACGATCTTGCGTTGAATCATCATCGACGTGTTTTTTCTTGCTGCAAACAAGCAAAAATAAATAAATAAATAAAATCAAAGAGAGACTTATCTTGCACATATGGTCATCCCATTTTACTAGGAGATGAAGGCAGTTAAAGATTTAAGTACTTACTTTGCAATCGCTGCAGGTTCATCTTTGGTAAATAAGGAGTCCTTTAATTGACTCTGGAGCCCAGTATCTGGTTGCCTACCAGTTTCAGATAGAGCAGTTAGAGTCTCCTCAGAAACGAGACTACTCTCTAAACCATTGTCACAATCAAGGGTGATACTACCACATGACTGTGACACCCCCTCGTGTGATGAAGCTATATTTTCTTCTGAAGAACCAACTAATTCTAAACTTTTAGCAGTTCCAACATCTGCCACTTGCTCTTCCCTCAACCCTAAAGATGATTCAGCTTCCTCGGACAGACCTTGTTCAATATTGTTTTTCGTCTCTACAGACAGGGTGTCAGGCACAAAGCCACAGATCTCCACTGGCCAGTGGCCATGTGAGGATCTTTGGCATTCATTAATAACAAATGGTTGCGGATGCTTATCTTCATTATTTAGTTGAGGAACACGTTGACTTAGATGTTCTCCGCAACTTACTTGAGACAGAGAGTGTGAATTTACCAGCTCAATATCACTAGTATCTACACTTGCATTACTGTCATCACTCGCATGCTCAAAACCAGCTTTCTGAGGTTGTGGTTGTTCAAAAGAGGCAATTTCTGCTAGCAAGGAATCACCTTTTATTTGTAATTTATGGTCTTCCTTATAAGGGACTTGCTTCGATTCATCAGGGTCGGACATGACTGAAGCTTGCCTCCCACTTTGCTTGTTAACCCCGTCACTGTATCCAAAGTGGTAGCTGTGTGACTTCTGGCTCCAAGATTCAGATGAATCCTCCGGTCCATCCTTCCTCAATATGTTCACTTCTGAGTTTGGTTTTGCAGTTACCATAGAAAAAACTGGACACTTCGATCTGGAAGAAACTTGGCTGATAGCTGTTACAGCTCCAGTGACTCCAATTGTTGAAGCATCAATGGACATTTTTGGTGGCCTGCTGTATGGAATTGATAGAGGCTTAAGCTCACCAATGTGGTTAAATTCACAAGGTTTTCTTGCAGTAGAATTTTTTATTTCGGAATGATTATAAGGTTTATTTTTGTCAGACAGGAAGCTGCGTGAAGCAGAAACTTTTCCCTGCAAAAATTCAAATATACAGAAATAGTAAAAACTATCGAGAATTGCACCTCTATTTCAACAATCCAAAGAGTAAATATGGCTCATGGGAATCAAGCATCTGAAACAATCATACCTGGCAAAAGTAACCTAATGAGGGTGAAGGCATCCGCAGGCCTGATGGTTTGGAATGATATTGTGCAGATGGAACATTTCCATTAATGGGTTGAACATGTTGTGGAAGTCTAACTGTATCTTCTTTAGAATCAATGTGACTAGTTGAGGCATGCATGTCAACCTGATGCAACTGTTCTGGAATCACCTTCAAATTGGAAGTATCTATAGTTGTGCCAACCTGTGGAGTCTGCTGGTTAACTGATAAATGTGTTTCGGAGGGCAGATTGGCCTGTTCATTTGTGGCAAAATTCTAGCCAAACACGGAAAATTGTCTAGGTTATGTCTGTCAGATATAAATTCTTAAATATTTCAATTGAATTTCATAGGCTACAGAGTCACTATTTCAAAAATAGCAACCATTGCCCCTGTGGGACCCAGCTAAATGCATTTTATTCATGGGGGAAGGCTCTCTCTCTCTCTCTCTCTCTCTCTCTCTCTCTCTCTCTATCTATCTCACACACACACACTCACAGACCACACATCCTTTAATAATGAAAACAAACTTGTTGAATAGGTACCATTTTGCGGAAATCATCTGCAACAGATTATATATAAACCGACCTTATGTTTTCCAGGACAGGGTACAGAAGATTTAGCAGGGACAGCGCAGCTAAGGTCTTTTCTTGCACATGATGAGGGACCTTTCGAGCTGGCATTCTTCACAGGAATAACTGTAAATAATAACAATGAATTAATTGCATGACAATGAAGATAATAAGTTGATTCAATGAGAAATATGGTCTGATTAAAATAGTAAAGAAATGACAGTGAGCTTAGAAAGACAACCTGGTGGAGCATTTTGAGTACACTTTGAGCGCTTTCCAGGTTGAACAACACACTTGGAAGCAACGGAAAGATGAGAAGAATCTACTTTGGCAGCCAGGGGTTTTGGTATCTTTGATATTCCATTTGTTGCAGTTGTATTACTTAACTTCTTTTGCTTACAAATGAGTTAAGATTCATTCATCACAAATTTCTCAGAAAACCTTAAAAGGACATCTCAAAGATTTCACCCCCTAAGAGACATAAATAAAGCCTCAGTGATGATATTGATAATGGAAGTTAAACATTTACACAAATGGACATCGCTAATAAAATAATATGCACATAACTGTAATTCTAATGAAAAGGATATGAATGAGAAGTTGTTGGTCTCGGACAACCTCCACCCTGAGGCATACTTCTGTTGCTGCCTTTGGTTAACTGAGCCTTTCTTGAGGACTGCATAGGTTTACATTCACAAGTTGCACAAGTGTGAGAAGCATCAATATGTTGCGTTCAGCAAAGAGGAACAAAAGCTGAGGTGATTTTCAAAGAATGAATATCAACAAGTTCCTGACATTTTCTGATTAAACAGTAGAGAAAAAAGGAAGAGGAATGACACCATAAGAAGCTGAAAGCCTGACGTGCCTAAATGATCTCTAAAACTGGCAAATTTCAGTGGGGCAGCATGACATTGTCTCTTCTATTATCAGTCGGGTAGGCTCAACCGCTCAAGTGTTATCATAACTAGGAATAACCCACTCTAGCTGGGGTTGGCTGAGTGCTACTTTCCTCAAAGCATATTTGAATTTGGTTTGTCAAGTTTTAATAGCTGACCGCAAGTTCAAACCCTCCTCCATTGACCCTTCTCCAACCCCGGGACCAGCACAAGTAGAAGCACATCACATAGCAAAGAAGAAGAGTGGGCTCCAATGCAATTCACCAATCAGAGTTCTTGAGGTAACTCAGCCTTCCAGCATCCCACCCAATCAATCCTCAATGCATTTTCAGGAACAGTCAGACCATTCCTAAGCTTGAAATGGCCTGACCTACAGTAGGATGGTCAATGGACCCAGGTCTCTCCTAGATCAATGCAAGCCCAAGTTTGATAGTTAAGGATTCGGACAGTCCAACAGGAAGAATAAGCATGCCATTGATCCAAATTTAGGGTCCGGATCCCTTATTGAGCCGGACTTGCACCTGGGCTCCAAGCCCGTTGGACCCTAATTATAGCTAACTAGGGTCCAATGGACTTGCACCCTATGCAGCATAATAACAAAATATATAAAATATTCTGATTAAGTGTTTATTTGAATGGCATAAACGAGCTCTTTGTGAGGAAAAAGGGCCTTCAATGCACTTGTGCCTCTGATATTTCTCATGGGCAGGCTTGGACCTAGGATCTAGTGTTAGCGTTAGATTTGGATCCTTCAATAATTATCAATCCCAAACTCAGGCCTAGGTAGGTTTGGCACAAATCTGACCTGTTGACAGCCCTATCTATGGAGCCCTCCAGGAAGCATGGCAATCATTGAGGAGGGTTGTAGATGAACAAGGTCTCCCTATGAACTACCTATGTGCAAAAAATGGTAACCCTCCAATCAAGGGCGGTGCTGTTTTGAGGAATTCAAACTTGTACAGGTCCTAGCCGTTATACAAAACGGGATTGGTTGCCAAAACTTGCATGATTAATTAAACAGACTGCATGACTCCAATGAGGATAAAATTTGGTAAGTGCTAATTCATGGGGTAGGGCAGGGCAAGGGTGGGGTGTTAATGAGTGTGAAGGACTGACATTGAGCATCATTCATCAGGGTAAGGTGAAATCCATAGGTCAAGCTGTTCCGAACATTGAGGCAGTCTGCTCATCCCTGAAAATTTTCCTTCAAACCACTACAAATTATTGTTAAAAGTTTAACTAACCGGGGGTAATGGAGGATCTTCCCGCATTGAAGACTCCAACTTCAAAAAAAGACCATTAAGCTTTTGGTTTTCATTTTGAAACCTTGCTGGCATTTCTTTGAAAAGATTGTCTTCAAATGCTTGCAAAACAGACCTATCACCACGTCTATAAGAACCAGGTGATGGTGCTGGTTCTCCTTTATTGATTTGAGACATGAAGCCCTTGCTAGACTTGCTGACAGAACCACTCAAAATGGAAAGCTCTAGAGGATCCAGAACACCTGATAGTAGTCGGAAAATGGGAAAAACTGTCAGATCCACTGCAACGGCTTACTTCTTTAAATTTTTTCATTGAAATACCATTGTAGAAAGATAGGCATTTACTGTACCTTCCTCAGTAAAAAAAGCCTTATTCCATGCTAAGCTTTTCCTCAAGTTGCAGCCTCTGTCTTTTTTCCTCTTTCTTGTCTGTGGAGGCTCTTCAGTAACAACAGACATGTCTAAATTATTCCCTGGCTCTGTATGATGGTTCTCCTTGTTACCAGGGTCTCTAGGTGAGGAACAATAGCATGCCTGCGTCTTTGCATCCATTGAAGCCTCTGAAACTTAAAAAAGCATGTTATTGTTCAATTCAACACATTATCCTTGACCAACATATTTTGATCATGATCATTCCACTTATCTGATTGAAGTAGACTAAAGTATTGTAACACTATTTTATAGTTGAAGTCTGAACACCAATAGATCCAATAAAATGCAATTATCTGCAGTCTAAACAGTAATTGGTCTGCAGTAAGCAGAAACATGACCTGGTAAATCCATAGGAATTAAAACCATGGTGAGATCACAAGTAAGGAACAGCAATCTTTTTGTGTGTTTTATGGGAGTGGAGGGGAGAACCCTATATTATTGTACAAAACACCTGAAAAGGGCTTGTTTTTTGGCGTTTGCCTTAGGATGGGCTTTAGGTATATTGTGTGCTGTCATTTTGGTTGTAAGATGGATATGACTAATAAGTATGCTGGATAACATATAGGAAATATTTTGGAAGTGAATTCATATTGCTGAAATGAATACGTGGGTATGTGTTCAAAACATGTAGTGAAAGGCACATTGCACAACAGGGAATATTGGTATCTCAAATTACAATTTCAGAGGTAAAAATAATATGTATTCAAACAAATTTTAGCTTCCAACTAAGTTGAAGCTATCAGTGTGAATACACAGTCGCACAGCAGAATACGATCCACTTTAACGTCAATTCACGGTAGTTGAAGGTGTCCTAGTCTGGTGGAATTGAAGATTTTCCTACTCGATAAGGCCTTTTCCCAACTAAGGAAAACGTCAATTTCCTGGAAACTCTAGTAACAACAGGCAATTGAAAAACTCAACAAGGAGAACACCTGCAATCGTGATGGGTGACCAAATTTGGGCCACATCCATTCCATTACTGTTCTGGATACATCAACTTTTGCACGAACCAATCTGTACGCAGTTCATAGCAGAATCTGTTGATATAAATTGCCATGCCGTTCACTAACAGCTCGAGCTTTTGGTATTACTGGTCATTAACAATTATAAATTCTGGTCCAATTTCTACATAATATTAATTTGCATTCTAATCACCCATCTCGACAATAATAGTAAAATTAAAACTAGAAGAAAAAAATTTCTTTCGCAAGATCCTCAGAAGTCGAATATCACAAAAAAAAAAAAAAAAGAAGGGCAAGAATTAACCCCACAAAATTAAAAATCACTGCATCCTCCATAATTCTCAATTTGTAGCTAGGGTTTCCCAGAACAACTACCTCAAATCTTTCCCAACATCAAAATTTAGAATTTGGGTTTCTCTTAACTTACTGTAATTTAACGGAAATGCCGAGAATTATGGCAAAAGTGGCACGAAAAGAGAAATCAACAGAAAATCGATCGATCGATCGATAGAGAAGAAGAAGAAGAGGAAGAAAATGGTGATACCTGATTGAGGAGGGAGTCGAGAGGCAGATCTGGTCAGTATGTCCGTGAGGGGAGAGAAGGATATGCCATTTACATGGCCGAGATTGAGAGGGCTTTCATTTCCAAGTTCAATGAAGGAGAGTGGAAGAACAACTCCTCCTCCTCCTCCTCCTTCTTCTTCTTCCATCTTCAATCCTTCCTTCATTTCTTCGCAGATCTGAATCAATCGATCGAAAAGCAAAAAAAGAGAGTGAGGGTTTGTCACTTTGTTGTTTCTGTTTTGGACAAAGGAGAGGGATGAGGAATGAGAGATGGATGGGTCTCCGCCCTCTCTCTCCCATAATTTTGAAAGCATTCGCGAGCGGGAGGTTTGGGCACATGCGTGATGTGTGAAATGACACTGATGCCCATGGGCATGGGACTAACCGAAATGTTCGTATTAGGGACAAAATAATAATTTGGTCTATTTGGTTACTTCACTGCTAAAGTGGACTCAAATTAAGAGACAAATTAAGAGACAAGATAGGAAGATGGGTCAAATAAAAAAAAATGATAACCTTTTGTCCAATGAAATGAGAATGTAATTTTTTTTTTTTTAAAGAAGATGGCCTTTTTTTATTTTAGTGAAGTGGGAAATTAATTTTTTGACTTTTTTTAAATATGCTATTATTTTTATTTGACTTATTTTATTTTATAGTCTCTTTAAATGATTTAATTCCTCATGCATGTGGCATGTGACCAATAAACTTCAAAACCCTAACTCCAATAGACTTCAAGTTCCATGAGATAAGAATATATGGTTGAGAGATGCCCAAATAGCTTGTTTGAATCTATTACGTAACTCCAACAACAAAAAGGGAGGTTTTTTTTTTTTATATATAGCCCTAGGGTTTATAGGAATTTGTAAATAGGTTATTGTGGTTTTAATATTTGCATAGACCCACTACATTTTTTATTTTACTACATTTATGCCCTCAAATTCACTAGTCATAACTATAGAAAAGGTAATCGCGGAAAGATTTATATTGAATTTTTATAAAAATGAAAACTTTGCACTTAAATTCACTAAACAAAGGTAAGTATGTCATTGTCTATAAAAAAAATACTATTATTCTATCCGAAGTCTTAATTTAATAACGTCTTTCAAATTATCCCACGTGCACGGATTGGGTCAATTATAATCAATTATAAATACAAGTGTTGGAGATCATTGTGCTTGATTTAGATTTAGTGAAACGGGCCAAGTATTGATAAAAACAGATTTATGCAAACTTATTATTTCCCACTAAATGTACTAAAATAATTGTTAATATTATAAGCTTTAAAGAAAAATAAATATAAGCTTTTAAAATTATGTATATATAGATAAAGAGATGGACAGAAATGTCATTATACTTAAAAAGACCTACGGGTGGCTCTAAGGCTACTAATATAGCAAGGCTACTAATATAGCGAGTCCTTCCCCCATTTTTTATTATTTCTCAATACTTATCCTCTGTGTTAGTAGAGGTATCTTAGAGGAGAATAAAGTGACTCCTTCCAAGGACTTTAGGGTTGGTGAAGGACTTTAGGATTGGTGGAGGGATGAAAAAAAAGAAGAAGAAAGAAATCAAAGTGTAAAAATAGAATATATGTTGGGCCTTCCTATAACAGACTTCTGATTTCACAAGACTTTTTGTCTCAACAGCCATCACATTGCAAATAGAAATAGGTCTATATGCTCTCTCTCTCTCTCTCTCTCACTCTCTACACCGCCACCGCCTTGTGAAAACTTCCAAATCTCTCATGTCCTTTGCTGCAAATAGATGATGGTCTCTAATCGGAAGGTCGGATAGCATGGAAATTGACGGAAGCAAGTCGTCTGAGCTCGGAGACTTGTCTCCGCCGGCGACAAGAGAGCCTCCAAACCGAGCCAGGACCCTCCAACTCCTCCGCCACCGACTGCAACATGGACTTAACCGGATCCGGCAGCTCGGCGTTCGACCAAAACGCCCGTTACCTGCGGGCAGGTGTTTCAGGGACATCCTCTCCCGCGTTTCCGGCAAGAACCACTCCAGGTTGGAGAGGACTCTCTCCGACCTCGACGACGGCGCCGGCCCCTCCAGCCCGCACGCCGCCCTCACCTCTCCCCGCGACGCCCACCACCCCCGGATTTCCGGCGATAGCGAAAGTATTGTCTCCGACCTCGACGCCAGCGATGAGAGCGACTCCAGGCTTGAAAGGATTCTCTCCGGCCTCGACGCCGGAGCGGGGCCGTGCAGCCAGCTCTCCGCCCTTGCCGAGTTCTTGGACGTCCTCTTGTTGTCCTCCGCCGTGGACCTACTTGCCGGATTCTCCTTCGATTCCTTGGTCCCCTCCCTCCTCGCCATCGCTAATGAGGATGGAGATCAGAATGTAATGCTTCAGGCAATTCGGGCGATCACCTATCTGTGCGACAGATCACCCCAAACGGCCGATTATCTTGTCCGGTACGATGCCTTGCCGGTGCTCTGCTCAAGGTTGGCGGTCATCGAGAATTTGGATGTGGCAGAGCAGGTCTACTGTAGAAATTTGTCACTCTTGTTGCTCTTGATGGGTTTTGATTGTTTTGTGTAATTCTTGTGGAATTGGTTCATTCTCATGCAGTGTTTGCAAGCTTTGAGGAATATTTCCAGAGATCTTCCTGTTGTGTGCTTGAATGCTGGGGTGATTCTAGCGGTTTTGAGTGGTATTGATTCCTTCTCCACTTGTGCTCAGGTGAGAATATCGCAGTTCCTTTTCTCAATTGTAATGGATGATGGTTGTATTTGTGAATTTAGCTTGAATTTGATTGTTACTCAGTTCTATTAGGTGTTGATTTTTTTGCAACATAAGTAGACACATTAATGTAGTGTAGAAACTAGAAATTCAAAAGTTGGGGTTTTCTACTAAATAATGCAGGGGAAACTTGTAGTGGAGAAACTCCATTCATCATTCATCACTTCTCTGCATGGTATTTATGGAACAAAGCTTGGGGCCTGGAGAAAGTATCCAGTGGTTAGAACTAGAAGTCAGCAAATTCTGCTTCCACCACTGTTGATTGAAGGTTTTATTTTTATTTTTTATTTTAAAATTTTCCCTTGCCAGTGGAGAAAACTCCACCTTGTGGTCTCCACTTCCCTTTACAGACAGCCAAACAGGCATAGTGCGGCAAATGCTTTCTTCGGACCGTTTTCCCCCACATTTAAACAGCTCCCGAAGTGCACAACCTTGCATAGGATGTTTAATTAGGGGTGTATTTCCTAGTGTGATAGTAGGCGTATGTATTCAAATGCAGTGGCAACTTTGCCCATTAGGGCCTGTTTGTGAGAAATGAAGAGGAGTGAGGTGTCATATCGGAACAAAGATAAAAGAAAGTTATGAAAAAGTAAAAGTAGATGAGTTGCTAAATAGCGTGTTTGGGATTTGGATGGTTGTTGTAAAGTGTAATGAACTTTACTTTGAAACGTTTGTAACTTGTCAGAAGTAAAGTAAAATCCATACACAAACAAACAAATACTACAGAATTAAGAGGATAATCCATTTAGTGTGCAAAAAGGTTAGAAACATTCCACAAATCTGAATATTTGATTGAATTGAGGAAGCATTTATGAAAAGAAGGGAGCCATCTTACACCATTTTAACTGAGTTTTCATTTAAGCCTTTAAGGCTACCCACTACCATAAAACACGTGCTTAGTCTACCACTGAAAAGAAAAATTGAAACAAGAATTTTCAAAGTTAGATCTCATAGTACATTCACATCTACAGAGTTCACTGCCCACCATGTGCATGGTATAAACACTTTAGATGATTCCATTCAATCCACCATAAATAGTACCATACTCCTAGTGTGAACCATTCTAGAGATATATTTAACAATAAGAATTCCAAGTAATGCTAAATATTTCTTAACACAACACCTATCTATACTCATAGAATTATGAACCAATCTGCAAGTTTTCATGATAAATCTGCTAGAAACATGCAATACTAAATAAATGGTTCCAGCCCACATAATGAAAATAGCTACAAGAAGACCCACAAGAAGCCGGATGCGGGTGTCAGCGTGATCAACCGCCACATCTTGGGTTTGAACTACAGTTTTCTCGACGACTCTTGTCGGCTGAGTTCTTATACCCAGTTCTAGTTGATAGCTACTCAAACCGTCCATTGCATCATGGGGATTTGTGAACCCCTTATAAAGGGCATTTGGGTACCCATTAACCTGCTCTTTGAATTCATTCCACAAATTGTAGATACTGGGTCGACGGCCCTTGTATGCTTCATAACAATGATATCTAGCCATTACTTTCCATGTATCCATCACAGGTTAGTTATTCATAATCTTCAATGAATGATGCTTGCAATCAACAACAATTGAAAACAAAATAGAATCACATTATAGTTAAACCTTATATATAACCTAAGCTATAACGATAACACACATGCCATAAATTCGTATTCAGTTTCGTCCTCCAAAACATAATTGGGAAATATAAACACCTACAGAGAATTTTCCAAGTCTTTCAATATAAATTCATATTAAGTTTCGTCCTCCGAAACACACTAGTTATGACTGGGACAAATGCAAGAAAGACACACCAAGACAATTTTTGAAGTCTATCAATATTAGACAATCCACAAATTGATTTTGGTGAAATCATGGATACAGGTCCCCATGGATCCTGTACAATAGTCTCATGATCCACTCGCGCTTGTTTGGATGCGACAAGAAGGTTATGGCCAACTCCTTGTGCATGGTCAGCCATTCAGTGCAAGTGGCAGTGCCGGTTGCAAATTTATCTGCAGTGTGAACTTGAGAGACCTGTTATAGTGTGCTTTTGGCTAGACCATGTACTAGACTGATTTGTTGTTCATCTATGTTAGAGAGTTGCTGTTTCCACTGTGGCAAACATATGCAGGGAGCTTCCTTCTGATTGTTCTGCACATGTCATGGTGGCTATTCCAATTTTGTGCAATCTTCTCCAATACGAGGACCACAGTGTATGGCCATTGTTTTATTGTCATTATTGTTACTATCATATGGATAGTTAATTATACTCACCATAAAGTCTCCACATAAAGTATCCCAATAATTGTACTCACCATTCACCATTCTTTGTTTCATTTTACTCTTAATGAATTGCAGCTTGTAGAAACTGTTGCTCTAACCTTGAAAAGGATAGTAGCATCTTCTAGTTGTTCTTCTGAGATGCTGGATGAACTTTGCAAGCATGGGGTGATTCATCATTCAAATCATCTCCTAGCTTTGCACAGTCTGATGACAGTATGGCAACCAACATACATGGTATGGCATCTTCCAAATGCCTGTTAGTTTTGTAATTCTCTTCAGCTCGTTTTGAGACTCTGATTTTGTTGATTTGATTCTTCAGGAGTTGTTTGAGATGCTTGCTAGACTTGCCTCCGTTTCTCTTGTGGCGATCAGGACTCTTTTTGAGCAGAATATGAGCAGCACACTGAAGGATATTCTTACAACTGCTGATCTATCGCATCGAAGGCCTCATTCTCATCTTGGTGATATGCACTCCAATTTGGTATTTAACTACGTCCAGCACCCCTGTACGCTCTACTTACTGGAAGCCAATAACCTTTTTTTGGCATTTAATTTGTAGAATTGGAGTTTGTGGTCCACAAATATTAAAAAAAAAAAAGGAAAAAACTTAGGGCAATGATTAAGCAAGCTATTTTCAGCTATTTAGGCGTTTCATGTGGCATATGGTCATATGGAGGAGGAATCTTCTGATTAGATGATGGTACCTTTTCAATTGCACTATGCTACTAGTACTTCCTGAGTTTGATCAACCAAGTTCTATTTCTGTTTGTTGATAAAAAAATTCAATAATTGACGAGATCCCTCTCCTATTTTCTTATTTTATTTCGATTTTCCAACGGTGTTCTCATAATATTTTCATTTTCTAATGATTTTCGAGAATATCATGATAATATTGGAAAAATGCCATTTTATATAAAAATCTAGCCAATATTTGTGGCAGTGCTTAAAATCACTGTCATACTCAGTTTCCTGTGAAGCTTCTACCTTTTTTGAATGATTAACAGAAGCCTCTACTACTGATGATTGATGAAGCATTTCCGGTTTCCTCTCTGTAAATGATTCTGTTTGCATCCTCTGCATACTATGCGAAATTTTCTTCACCATGTTTAACTAAAACAAGCGAAGAACACCACAAATTGTATGGAGATTTGATCTCTGCATTTTCTTTTTATGTTGGTTCTCGTCTATATATTGTGTTGAATTTAGAGATGTCTAGGAGACTTCAAACAAAGGAACTAAAGCTTTCTTGCACATCTTTTTCTCACAGATACATGAAGTTCTGAAATTATTAAATATGCTTCTGCCTCCTTTACCTGGAGTTGGTGAACATATTCAGGAGCTTGCTTCAGATAAGGAAAAGATTCTAATGGATCAACCAGAGCTTTTATGTCAATTTGGGGTGGATATTCTTCCTGTGTTAATCCAGGTGGGCACTATATTTAGACATAGTATTGTTAAATACCTTCCTGAATATGACTTCCTGTGGTGTAACTTTTTCTTTCATCCTTGGAGCAGGTGGTTAATTCTGGTGCAAACTTGACTGTTTGCTATGGATGTCTTTATGTTATCAACAAGTTAGTTTATTTTAGTTCTGCAGAGGTGCTTCTCGAGTTACTCAATAATGCCAACCTTTCGAGGTAATAAGGATTCCATAGTCCAAGTTACTAACCTAGTGCCAGAAAGTAGGAATTTACAATTTTTACATGTTGTCATCTTGACAGCTTTCTAGCCATTGTGCTTGCCCAGTATGATGATCACCATGTGCTGATTTCAGCTCTGAGGATTGCTGATATTGTCACGCAAAAGCTCCCTGAGACCTGTCCAAATTCTTTTGTAAAAGAGGGCGTTCTTTATGCTGTTGGTGCTCTTCTGATGTCTGAGAAATCTTCAAAGTCCGTGTTTCAAAAATCTAGCGACATCCACCAGTCATCTGTTCAAACTGCCAATAGATGCTTATGTTACGGATTTGATATAGGTCGGCCTTCTTTGTCATCAGAAACAGGACCTTGCAAACTTGAAAAGGATACCGTCCAGACATTAGCCAAGCACTTCAAGTCCCAGATTGGATTAACAGAGACCATTCAGAAGCTAAAAACTTTCTCTGCACTGTTGAGTGATGATGTGAATGTGTCATCACAAAATGATTGTTGTGCTGATGAGGAGTACTTCTCTCACATATTAGAACAAATAATGATGCAACTTAATGGAGCAAATTCAATTTCCACTTTTGAGTTTATTGAAAGTGAAGTAGTGAGATGTTTAGCGCATTACCTTTCCAACGGGAAGTATCTTAAAGAAAACCCTGATAGTCTCCTACCAAATGATCTCCTTGTTCTGTTGAAGAGGTTTGAGACATTTGTTAAAATTTCTTTAACAGCAGTTCATCCGCAATGTGAGGATACTTTCCTTACCTTGTTAGTACGGAAACTGCAAAACACACTGTCAACATTGGAGCATTTTCCTGTTATTGGGAGTCATGCTTCCATGTCAAGAGATGTTTATGCTAATATTCCAGGGTGTCGTACAACTCATCCATGTTTCAGAGTTCATTTTGTGAGGGAAGAAGGGGAATCAGTCTTATCTCATCACTCTCTGGATGTTTTAACAGTTGATGCATTTTCTTCTTGTGATGATATTGAACGATTTTTGTGGCCTAAAGTTGGCACAAATAGAGTTGAAAATTCTGTAGAACCAAAAGGTCCGCTCTTCATTTTTCTTTCCCCTTTCTCTACAGGTTAGTTTTAAAAAAAATACTTCTTTTTTCACTTTTTCCTCCTTCGATCATAATGTTTGGAATGGCAGGAAAAGATGTGACAGATGATCTGAATACTATTACCAAAAGTTCCAAGGGGAATCCTGTTTTAGGGAGTAATTACAAAGCAATGCAAAGCTTTCAAGACTCAGACATGCAGGTTATTCTCACAAAAACCTCTTTGCATTTTGACCATGCGATACCAAAATGGTTCGTTTGATCTGCATTGTTATTGATTAATCATCTTGTATTTCAGGACACTATGAAGCAAGGAGTCCACTACATAGCAGAGAGGAATGATGACATGAAAACAAGGAACTTGGTAAATGGTAAGCCTGGGAAGAGCTTTATTCAGAAAAGAATCTATACTGCCTTTCTTTTAACTATATAATGATAAACAACTATATAATGCCTTTATCAATGCTGGATTTTTGTCTGATACTAGATGCATATCTGTTCTTTTCTTTCAGTTCACAAATTGTACAGTAGTGAATGTACTCCTTCAAAGTTGATATTTTACTTGAAAGGGAAAGAGCTTGATCGCTCGTTAACACTCTATCAAGCGATTTTGCAACAAGTGCATGAAGACAATGATGTAACTGTTGGCCCAAAATTTTGGTCTGATGTATATGAAGTGAAATATAGAAGGGCTATAGAACAAAACCGAAGTGATACTCAACAGAGTGATGATTCCAAGATTTCTTCTGCTTGCCGTCGAGAACTGGGGTCGTTGTGGCAGAAACTTTCATTTGTCTCCAGCATGATAGCTGCGGAGCTTCCTTGCAACTTGGATAGATCAAATCCTACTTATGATATATTGTTCTTGCTAAAATTCTTGGAGGGATTGAACAGGTTTACATTTCAGATAATGTCTCACGAAAGACTAAATGCTTTTGCTGAAGGGAGGATAGATAACTTTGATGATTTGAAGGTGAGAATACCTGCTGTTCCACAAGTTGAGTTTGTCAACGGTAGACTGTCTGATAAACTAACACAGCAAATGCAAGACCCATTGGCAGTGTCTGTCGCTGGCATGCCTTCATGGTGTAGTCAGTTAATGGATGCATGCCCGTTCTTGTTTAGTTTTGAGGCAAGGAGGACGTACTTCCGGTTGACTGTATTTGGTTCGTCGCAGTCTCAGCCACATCCCTTGCAGCAATGGACTGGTGATTATACAAATGGCACAAACTACAGGCAGTCATATTCTGATCGCTTGTACCGTGATAAGTTTCATGTTCGCCGGAGCCATATTCTGGATTCTGCAGCGCAAATGATGAATCTGCATGCCCGTAACCAGGCTGTATTGGAAGTTGATTCTCAGCCACATCCCTTGCAGCAATTAACTGGTGATTATTCAAATGGCACAAACAACAGGCAGTCATTTTCTGAAGGTTTGCACCGTGATAAGTTTCATGTCCACCGGAGCCATATTCTGGATTCTGCAGTGCAAATGATGAATCTGCATGCCCGTAACCAGGCTGTATTGGAAGTGGAGTTTCATGAAGAGGTGGGTACTGGTCTGGGTCCAACAATGGAGTTCTATACCCTGGTCAGTCATGAGTTCCAAATGGCTGATCTAGGCATGTGGAGAGATGGTCATAGCTCACAGGTTGAGGATTCAAAGCATGTGATAGCTCCTTGGGGACTTTTCCCTCGCCCATGGTCGGCTGCATCATGTTCCTCAAATGGGGAATTAGTCACTGAAGTGATCGATAAGTTTCTCCTACTTGGGCAGGTTGTCGCGAAGGCAATTAAGGATAGAAGGGTTATGGATGTTCCCTTTTCCAAAGCCTTCTACAAACTTATCCTTGAACAGGTTTTGTTTAGTTCTCCACTTGTTGGTTTAAGAAACTTCTGCATTTTGTATTTTCATTTCTCTGAACTGTACATTATATTGATTATTTTGTTCAATTTCATTTTCTAGGAGCTTGATATATATGACATTAATTCATTTGATCCTGAGCTTGGAAGGACCTTGCTTGAGTTTCAAGCTCTTGTCGAGAGGAAAAGAACTATGGAATCTGTTTCTGGAAAGGACACAACTTCTAAATCTGACTTGCACTTCCGCGGTACCAGGATTGAGGACCTCTGTCTTGATTTTAGTCTTCCTGGCTATAATGATTATAAATTTGGCTCAACACCAGACCAGAAAATGGTAATAAATAATATCACAGTGGCTTCTGTTACTTACTAGAAATCTTGTCGTGAACAATATCTAATTACTGAAACACTTTTTAATTTTCCTTCCTAGGTAAATTCTCTAAACCTAGAAGAGTATGTTTCACTTTTGGTTGATGCGACTGTGAAGAGTGGGATTTCCAGACAAGTGGAAGGTTTCAGAACCGGATTTAATCAGGTTGGTCCTACTGTGTGTGAAATAGTTCCCATTGAAATAGTAACTTATCATTTGGCACTTTCCTATTAACCACAAATATCACTGTTATATTGCTTTTTGCAGGTGTTTCCACTAAAAACTCTCCAGATATTCACTGAAGATGAGATTGAGCGTTTGCTCTGTGGTGAACAAGGAACTTGGGTTGTATGTATTGTTCTGCTTAGTTCTCTTGATTTGATGATGCAATTTACTCTTAACATTCTTTCTGCTCCTTTTTGTTTTACAGTCTGGTGAGCTGTTGGATCTCATCAAATTTGACCATGGTTATACAGCTAGCAGTCCTCCCATTAGCAATGTCAGTATTCTTAGAACAGCCTCGTTCATCCGGAATTTGCTACCAATGGGCTTCTTTGACCTGTCAACTGGAAACCCAGGCAAAGGGCTTGTTAATGTTGAAGTTGTTGTTTAGCAGATTGCCCCATTAAACTTGACTTCTTGAATGCCCGCCTCATGCTAAATGGCATCAACGAGGCGTGGCAAGTGAAACCCTTGGTAACCTGGTTTCCAGAAGAAATCCGCTTTCCCATCCAATTGAGGCTCATTAGTGTTTATCTTCTGACATCTCTTCAAAAGCTCTCATGATACTTTTTATCATTGCAGTTCCTGGAAATAATACAAGAATTTGGTTGTGATGAGAGACGGGCATTTCTACAGTTTTTGACTGGAGCTCCTCGGCTCCCTCCAGGAGGCCTAGCAGCTTTAAATCCAAAACTCACAATAGTCCGCAAGGTCTACAAGCCATCTTTTGCCAGAAGCTCTATATTTTCTTTCTATTATCTTGTTTTGCTGTATTTTGGTCTTTAATCCCTTTATACTCTGCTTTTTTCAGCATTGGAGCAAATTGCTTGATTCAGACTTACCAAGTGTAACGACATGTAAAAATTATCTGAAGCTTCCTCCTTATTCTTCTAAGGTGAGGTTTTGTGCTTTTTTCTCCTATTTCGTATGGGGTTATCTAGGTATGAGCATGATGTGTGGTGGTATATGGCACAGAGATGCAGGATGACCCCTTAGATTCAGTACCTAATAGTCGGAGTCATCACCAAGAAAATGCATTTAGTTTTCACCACACCGAGAAAGGCAGAGCAAAGTCTTCTAATCAGATTTTTCCATTGAATAATAATTTTGCAGTGATGCAATTTAGGAGGGTAACATTCTTCTCATAATTGGGCTTCTAGTTAAATGACTAAATACTTAAATGGGATTTTCTTAAACTAACTAGTAGTGGCTCGTTCATGCAGAGGAATTTCCATAGAATCTTATCCACATTCCATGGCATTTTCCTTGATTTTATTATATTTTTTATTTCCATTCCATATCATTCTCAACTGTTTTCACCCAGTCAAGCCCATTAAATATGTAAGCACTATAAAATGAGATCCATGGAAATAGTTTGATGAACTATAAAGGTCTGTTAATAAACTCTATCCAATCACCTCGTCTGCAACACCTCCTCCGCAAACCAGAGACTTTGAAATAAATGAAGGGTTCTGTGTTTCAGCAGCTTTCACTCATTAATGACTCACTAATATCAGGTCACTTGTGGGCCAATTCAGCATTTGGACCTCTTTCTTTTTTTTTTTGGTGATTCTTATGACTCTTTATGCAATTGCTGGTAAGATGCCAAACTGTGGCATCCACTAAATGCTAATTTACTTGGGTGTGGTCATAAGATGGGTTATGATGTCACTTTTAGGGGCGTCTGTAAATGCCTTGAGTGATTTAGCATTCCTGATTTCATTTGGTCAATGCCAACTTCACTGCTGCTGCTAAACTTTGTACCAAACCCATGTCTTCCAGCAAAAATTGTACCTACCAATTGTGAAGAAACATAAATTATTTTCCAGACAGCGCCCCTTTTCTTAAATAAGATTATTGGGTGTTATTAATGGGTTTGACTGATGACTATTTTTTATGTGTTGGCCACAGGAGATAATGAGAGAGAAGATGTTATATGCAATAACCGAAGGGCAGCGGTCTTTCCACCTCTCTTAAAGAGCTCTTCGTTCCCAAGCCTCTCCCTCTCTGGTGCCACATCTCGAACCCATGGCTGGATGATTTCAACCAAATGTTCAAACCATCAAGCTAGGATAAAGATTGGCTCCCAAGCCTCTCCTTTGTATATATGGTACATAGAATGTGAATTTGTAATTATCTTAGTGTATAGAAACTACGAGGAAGTGCTTGAAGTGAAGAAGGGTGGAGATGACCCTTGGGGCATGTTTGTATTTTCAATGCATATGAATTGAATACGTAGGACTTAAATACCAAAGGCGATTTAAAAAAAAAAAAAGCATCAAATAGCCTTTCCTATTGTAGAAATAGATTTTTTTTTTAGAAAACAAACAAATATTGCTTGTTGAAAGGAAGAAAGCCTGTAATATACGTGGATGGATTGGATCTAGTGGGTCATACATAGTTCTATTGGGTCCCATTTAGATAGTTATATAGGTGGATGGATCAAATAATTTTTACAATGGTACCATATACATAGGTGGATGGATTGGGTCTAGTGTGTCACAATGAATGGATTAGGCACTCTAGTGGGTCATATGGAGATAAACACCCGAGGGAACCCAAATGCACGTCGTCGGAATTCACTATATGAGGTTTCCAATAGGTGCATGTTTAACCTTTTACACCAATAATTTTTTGTTGATGATAAGTTGGTTCGATCACACAGGCCTACTCCACCAACTATTTTTCATAGAGGCTCAATCACATGGGTTTAATCCACTTTAAGATTTATTGTTCAAATAAAAGAACATAAAAAAGAATGCCTAGCATGTGTGAGTCATGAGAGAGTATTTTAGGGCCGGTTTGTTTTTGCGGAAATAAAGTGAAAGCGCCTTCCAACAGTAGGAAATTTCACTCTTAAAAATTAACCATAAGCTATCCGGCACCATCTCAACTTCAATGTATGCGGCTACGGGGGATTTACCCGGCTTCCCTCTGGGCCCGGAGGGATTAGTCCAGTCCAAAGGGTTGGGAACCCTCCGACAGCACAAAAAAAAAAAAAAAAAAAAAAGAAAAGAAAAGAAAAGAAAAAAACTTCAATGTATGGAACCCAACACACTTAATGAATATCCTTCACATTTTACCCTTACCTTACCTAAATGAGATCCACCGTAAGCATTGGGTCCACATTATGCAACCACTTACCAAACCCATCCTTTGTCTACATATGCCTGAGACCATCAGAACCAACCAATCTACCCTTATATAGACCACTGAGTTTCACCAATGGGTCTCATAGGCAGATAGATTAGTTGAGTCTAATGTGTATCATGTGGGTCTCTAAGAAAGCCTACAATCATTACGTTATTTACGTGACCCCACAATGATTATGTTATTTATTATTTGATTTAATTTGGTTTTCAATCAAAATACATTTTGGTAATTCAAGAGTTATTTCCTCATGTAAATAGGCTGAAGTGGGAATTAAATTGAAAAATATATACTTTAAAAGGTCCAAGCTGATATAGTATAAGTAACTAAATGTAAGCCGAAAGAGCTACAAATTAATTCACAAATATTTACACACATTTTGAAGCGCTGTATATGATATATTTTTTGATGATTACACAAATAGGTTTTTTTTTTTTTTTGCTATCGAAGGGTTCTAACCCTTTGGACTGAACTAATCCCTTCGTGCCTAAAGGGAAGCCGAATAAACTCTCTTGTAGCACCAGTGTGGTAGTTCAGTTTCGAACCTACAACCTCCGGGTGCAAACCGTGGTCCTAGACCAATTGAGCTACCCCTTGGGGTTACACAAATAGGTTTATCATTTAACCAAAACATGCATTTCGTCAATAGTTAATATTTAATTAAATATGAATTTTAATTTATTATCAATTTGCATGGGACTTGACCTGTACATTGCACAAGCCTTATGCCAGTAAGCAGTTAAAAGTAGACACATTTAATTTCATGATTAATTTTAGATGCTTTAATTGCATAATAATTGATTTTTTTTAATAATGACATGCAATTGTTTATAAACCCCACTGTAGGATGTTTGCTATCATTTTTTATCTCTAATATTTGTAAACCTCTTGAAACAATCAGAAAGGATGTCAGCCTTTATAACGGTGACAAGTGTTAATTACATAGATCCATGAGAGACCCACACAAACCAGTGCATGCTATTAACCACCACAAAAAAAAAAAAAAAAAAAAACATACCAGAATCTGATGAATAGAAGGAATCAACCAATGTTGTTTTAGTGGGGACACTTGTTGTTTTCTTTTCTGTTTTTCCTTTCCTCTAAACAATTGTTTAACCAGCTCATATATGTGGAAGCATGCTTTCTGTCCTATACTTCTTCATAGGTGTCTACTTCATTTTTTTTTTTCATGTTTTATTTTTTCTTTCTTTTGTATTCTGGCACTAATCCTTGTTTTGCTGCTGGTTTGCACAGTACCTTAAATACAGTTTTGATTTGAATATACTTTGGTAAGTCTGGCAAAGCTTCACTGAAAAGGAAAAATAAAATGGAAAAGTGATGTTCATTGGAATACAACCCTTCTTTTCAGCTATGAAGAATGCTAGGAAATTTTCGGACTTGCATATTGAATTGGTAGATTTTAACTTCCTGATCTATTATGGACTATGTTGGGTTTCATAGGCAGCTCCTTTTTTGTTTTTTATGCTTGAAAAGATAGATTTCATTGACCAAAATAATAATCATACAGAACCAGCTGAATACAACCAAAACACTACAGAACCCAAAAAACCACAAACTAACGATACCCCATTCATAAGAAACAATAGAAATATGGTTGTAGACCAAACATGGAGTGGCCTGCCATCAGAGAACAATTGCCCAGAGAAGCCCTTCAAACCCTATTATCCTAGCTGAGCTCTTGAATGTACTCGTCGTAAACTGAGGAAGGAAAGTAGGAGTGGAAAACTTTGAAGGAAGGACAGCTGAGCTTCGCCAACATATCTGCGACTGAGTTCCTAATCTTGATGCAAAATCGAATTTCCCAGCTCTCAAATTTTGTTAACTACTCCATCAGTTGTCTCCATGATAGCATGAACTCTGATGAAAGGGTGCCTACCTTATTACAAGTTGTCCGCTAACTTCAAGCAGTCAAAACCTTCCCAATGATAATTTTGGACAAACCATCCTAGCTGCAAATTATGACACCATACATAAGATACTGAAGCTAAGCTTCTAAAGGATTTGTGACCTTCACCTACCGCACCTAAATAGGCAGCAATATTTTCTCTTTTGTGATTGCTGATTCTATCACCAACACCAGCCTTCATAGTTCCTGTATTCACGGCTCCATCAAAGTTTAATTTGAAGAAGCCTCCCACTGGAGGAAACCAATTGGACTAAACCATACCTGCAAGAACATCTATTGGAGAGATTATATAGGCTATAGTCCATTCAAAATTTGATATCTTTGTTTTTTGAACGACTGCCATTGAATAGATGAGACTTGAGGAAAGAGAGAAACCAAAGATCCCAACCTTCTTTTATGCTTATTGGCAATTGACCAAAACCATTGCTTGAAGGATTGAGCAATGGATGGCCTCATTGTTGACCTTGGAAGCATAGATGTTCCAAATATTCTTTACAAAGGGACCGAAAGCTAGAAGGTGGTCTACATTTTACTCTTGTTCCCTGCATAGCACGCATAATTTCAAATGTTGCTCCCCCGGATTTATATTAAAAGAACGACCTCTAACTGGCAGTCTGTTTAAGAGAGTCCTCCATACAAAAATCTGAATTTTGGATGGAAGGTCAGATTTCCAATCCTGGGGAAATGAGGACCAAATTGGTTGCTGGCTTACTGCAACCATGCTCCCCCCCCCCCCCCCCCCCCGCATCTAACATCCTCACCACGAGTCCGGCTATGGTGAGATAAAACCCCACGGTGACCATGAGTGGACGACCCCCTGAGTGATCCACTCAAGGTCAATGTGCCTAGACCCTTTCAAAAGATCCTGATTCCCTCACCACCCAGAAACATTGTCATCACGACCAAGTTGTGCTAGGCAGTTCCCTATTCCATGATTCTCCTATTGTAAGGTCAGAGACCCTTGCCAAGGAGGACGTTACACTCACTGTTTGGCTTTCTGGGGACCTGTTCCAAATCCTCAATAGATTGGATCCAATGGTCCTTAAAGATTTTGACTGTCACCTGATCCAATGGACGGGAGCATATGAATATCGATCTCACATTACCACTGCTCCCATGCCAGAGAAAACTTCTGGATGGACAACATAACCTCTCTCGGTCCTCTTTTAGAAAATCTAGGATTAGAGAGGGCTCCATTAATCTTAACTTGAAAGGAAGTTTCCACACTTATCATAATCTTGGACACTACATCTTAGCTAAATCCCAATCGATAAAGACATTGTTTCAAGAATTGCCATGAAATTTAGTCATATGCCTTGTGGATATCCAGTTTCAAGGCACAAATCTTTGTTTCCCTTCTCTTGTGAGTCATATTGTGGATCATTTCCTTAGCCACAATAGTGTGATCATTAGCTCTTCTCCCTGGCAGGAAGGCTCCCTAATTATTTGATATGATTTTTGATAAGATAGGCCTTAAGCACTTGAATAAAATTTTTGCAAGAAATTTATAAAGCACATTCCAAAGGCTCATCAACACGTTTGTGTACACACCGTGGAAAACCTCAATTCCAAGGAAAGAAAAAAAAATTTTCCGACCACGCCAATAGGATTATATTTTTCGAGGAATCGCCCATTTTTGTGCTTTTCCGCAAGAAAAACAGGCTGCACCAACCAAGGATTTATTTTTCTGTGTTGTGGAATTTAATTCCCGCTATCCTCACTTCTTCTGTGAAAAAACTCGCTACGAATGCATGCTATGATGTGTCAAGGTATGTAATCTTCCTCCTGCCAAAAAAGGTATATAAGCCTCCACGTTTTGCACAGGAGTCCAGATCTAATAAGGCTTTATCCCACAGTGAGCGTGGGTGGACCAATTACGATTCACCACAATCACTGCAGATCAAATCCCACACAGGATCCCAATTCTTTGCACAGCAACTACTAAATGGTATAGTGGTGACCGGTGACACACATCTATCCATGCTGCAATCTTTCAAAGTTTCTATTCAATACTCGGGCGAGTCATGTAATTCTTCTAGTGGCTCAAACTGAGTCCAGCAAGTTTGCTAACGTGGCAAAATGAGTCAGTTCTCCATTTAACTCGGATGACAAGATGCCAAGAGAAGTTATACTCAGCTGAGTCACCAAGTATGCAGACCGAGTTGGCAAAATATTCTGTCATTATGCAAGAATCAAGGCCCGACCAGTGACCACTGCTTGAGAGAATAGAATACACGAGAAATTTGAGATACCCAGCACCGCTCTCCTTGACTTAAAAACAGAACACATTTATGTGTCTGAGACTCACATCCCATGAAGCAATGGAACAAAAGTCCCACGACGTGCCCATCATATCATGTCTGTTGGCCAACTCACCCACGCTCTCTGATGCTATCTTAGCTATGGAACACTTTCTCCAATAAAGAAAACTAAGGCAAGAGCAGGTAACTCCCTCTCATTTTAGCCTTCCAATGGCATTATTAGCTGCACCTGTCTCCTTTCTCAACTCCCACCAATCCCTTCCCTTTACACCATTTGGGTCTCTCTCTCTCTCTCTCTCTCTCTCTCTCTCTCTCTCTCTCTCTCTCTCTCTCTCTCTCTCTCCCTCTCTCCCTGACCCTGACAGTTGGCCATGTTACCTGACAGTAAAACCAATAAGACACCCACATGGGGTATTGGCATGCGCCAATAGATACATGGTACCTTACTCTCAGATTAGATTCCTATATCTGGGTTAGTTGGTCTTTATTTTTCACAAAGCTAGACTAATGGCTGCATAGCCATGGTAGATCATGAGCCATCTTGTGAGTGACAACTGTAACCATAGACTAGGATGACATGGCCAATGGGCTGGGATGAGATTCACAGGAAACTATATTAATTTTTCTTAGCTAACCATTCCTACAAAAAAACCTTTTTTTTTTTTTTTTTTTTTTATTGAGTCGTTCTTCTTAACATTCGAACTCACGACTAGTTGACTTTGATACCGAATTAAATTTTATTAGCTAATCATTTCTACCAAAATTTATAGGCGTTAGCAAAGATAGCCTAAATACTTTTTAATAAACTACCCCACTCTCATTACTCTTATTATTGCAATATCGCTAATTGGTGATGCGGCCATGGCCCCTCCCACCAAGTCCAACAAATTGTACACTTTATGTGGTTAAGATTGTCCAATGAGTTTCCCTTTTGAGATACAGTCCATCCACAATGAAGAACTAGTTTGTATTGATATAATTATGACATATAAGATGACATCATGAAATTTAAACAATCAGAGGCTGCCCATGTCTGGATTTTTTTTTTTAATGGAAGATCGATGTACTTTCTTTTATTATCAGAAAATAAGGTCCGTTTGCGTACAATAGAAAGCACATTGACAAAATATCTTTCAGTGTGGTCAATTTCATCATATTTCTTTGTTTTGGGCAGAGAAGTTAAAACAGATGATTGTCATCCATCTGATTGTCATCGTGGATTCCACAAGTGAGTTATAAAGTAGGATTAGTTTTCTTAAAAACAGATAATTTATTATCATGGATTGATTGTAGACATCCACCTGCTCAAATTTAATATGTGTAGTATATATCTACTGAAATTTAATGTGATCATCAGCAATCCTTACATTATTGTGCAAGTAATGAAGATAAGTTAATATAGCACAACTTTTACTAAATATGCATCTACCTAACATCAAGCAGGCCATTTAATCATTTCACAGGCTCCTCACATGAACAATCCAACTGGAATGGAATAGATTTGGATCAGTCTCTGTATCAAACATTACACATTTCAGGCATGTTTTTTTGCCCAGCATCAAAGGGGGTGCCAACACTTTCCAAATTAAAATTCAAGCACTTGTGGAGGACTTTGATCCTTGAAAAATTGTGTTTTTTGGGGAAAATCTTTTCTTTATTTTTATTTTTACTTAGTGGTGGGGGAGCATTACTGTATTAGAACATGACATGATCTCATTTTTTGTAGAACAAATCCCTTTATTTAGGGAAAGATATAAATGCCCATATGTCTTTAGTCTACATTTTGGACCAGAGTCCACACACATGAACATGCTAATCTATGAAGTCTAAATGTTCAGCTTATTGTAAGGTGGAGTATATATGGCCCTCAAAATGATTGATTGAGAATTCTCTATGTTTTAATCATTCAGTGAGGACCTTTGATTTTTACTATTTTAACTACCCATTTGAGGCTTCAAGCTATTTATTAGTCCTTTTAATCTGATAAATGACCACTGTTCAAGAGAATCTAAACCTTTGTAAGACCAGGCCCATGCTCTATCAATTACAGTGCAGCCTACCTCTTAAATCCAAACTGTTTGAAGTAATCCTCCAAATATGTGTAGTTCTGCCAACCAAGTTTCATCTCAGCTCTCGCTCATAAGTTGAGCACACACATAGATCTCAAGTAATATTACGAATTTCAATCACTTACATTGGTAAATTGAGCGCAAACAAACGACCCCGTAATTAAAATTCGGTTCAATGCCAATACATGGAGATAATATCTCTTAAATGGTTTCAAGCAGGCTTTTTCATCTAGGTTATTCATGTAGAGCCTTTTAGGGCCCATATGAAGCCACCTTAATTCATGGGAAGGTGTGGATGGAAAGCTTTGGATGTGACCCACGTGTTCAAAATTTCAAGCCCATCAAATCATCCTGACCCTTTAATAGTCATCTCGTTTGGATCTATGTAAAAAACATGGGATTAGTAATATTTAGGGAGGGTGGCACTTGTATGTGCCCCATCCGGATTGATCATAGGTGTATGCATCTGTACTATTTTACACATGATCACCTGAAAATTTTCCTTGGGTTTTACAGTTTTACATTTACTGGCATCATCCCATGTTGTATTCTCCGACAAATGCTCCGAGATTGATGCCATGTCTTTCTTTGATATCTCCAAATCCCAATCTCAGGAATTTCTTCTTGCGTGGGCAAATAGGAGTAGGGCCGACAGCTCAAGAAATTAGACATTCTCTGATGCTGCTATGGCCATATAATTCCTCCGTTTTGAGTTTGTCTATGACCAATCTGTGTCTTTCACACAACAAGATCTTTCTGGTTATGGGTTTTTTGATATTCCTCTCTCAAAACCCATACCTGTGATTTCTGTGACTTTCTGCTTACATTGTTGTCGTTTATCCTTAATTGAACAACTTTCAATCAGATGGGTTATTGCCATAATACAACCTTTGTGGCGCAATCCAAGGCACAGTCAAGGAGAAAGTTTAGTCTAGAAATGAAAATCTTTGACTGGCCCAAACCCCAACAGGTCTCAAGAGAATCTTAGAAAAAGGGCATCCACCGAAACATCCAGTCAATTGTTCCATTGTTTTGGGTGCAACCAAGATTGCTTTTTCTCTGTCCATTTTTTTTATTTTTTATATTGTCCAATTAAGATATCTCAATTAACCTAGTCCACCACAATCCATGTGGACTGGGCTGGGTTTGGACAAGGTTCAGCCCAGCCCAGCCAATACTTATTTTATATTTGTATAGATTCTTAAATTGTCCAGTATCTTCGAAATTAAAGAAATCAATGGCCATCCATTGGTCAAACCACTCTCAAATGCGCACTTAGGCTAATAAGTAGGGTCGTAAACCAGTCGAATCCGATCCGGGAACCAAAACCTTAAGGAGAAGGTGGAATCGGATCCGGACTTGAAACCGTTTCTGAACCTGTTTCTTGGCTCCAGAACCATATATGGAATGGGTCTAAGTCCGGGTTCGAGTCTAGGTAGATAATGATATTTAAAAAAAAACATAATTTTTAGGAGAGATTTTTAAAAATTAAGTAATATGTCGAGTCTCGGGTCCACAGGTCCGAACAAAGGTGGAACCGTACCCAGATACATTTATTTATCGGGGCTTAAATAAGGACAAAGACCCTGTTTTTAACGGGTCAGAACTTTCGGATAATTGAAGAATCGGAGACCCATTTATATTCCTATTAATAAGTAAATACAATCGTTGATTGAAATTTCATTTTGAACAAGTTGATCCATAACTAAAATTTACACTAACGTATCATCAGATAAATTACATCAGACAAGACAATCTTCTGTAATAACAAGTAATCTTCAAAACCTGTAGCGTGCTCCAGCATTTGAAGGATTCTAGGAATCTTTTGAGAGCTAGCTGTGTCTGTGCTGCCACTTCTTTTTCTATGGGATTCCCCACTTCCAGTCCACTAATCTTAAATTCACGTGCAACGCACGTGGCAGTCAAGGCCCTATTCTTTTGTGAACGGTGGAAATGTAGACCAAGGGCTAAATTACTTCTATTTGGGGCCTTTGAATCTTCCACAGATCACAAATTACAACTCCCTGTCTGCTGATTTGCATTTCCAATCCAACCGTCCAATCTTGATGGCACATAAAATCTGCCAATCCAACCGTCCAATCTTGATGGCAGCAGTTCAATTTCTTGAACAAAGGAAATATGGGTTAGAAACAATATGACCTACATTTTTTTAATCCACTGTACTTTCCAGGACAGACCCAAAAAAAATAATTTTGATTGACCCACAGATTAATGGCTTGGATTGGCGTGCATTAAAGTAGCAAATTTAGCAGTCAGATTGATCAGTTGACATGTGACTACAACGCAGCAGAATGCATTCTTTAATCTCCAAATAACGTAAGCGTTACGAGTTATGACCCTTGTCAGTAGATTTTATGATGGGACCCAGTTTCTTTGTTTACCCAATTTTCCAAAGTGCATGTGTGATCTTCGATGGGACCCATCATCCTTCTGGCAATCTATCCAGAATCCTACTCCAAGAGGAATCCAAGATTATTATAGTACGAAAGAGATACAATTCTATTATAAAATTGAGTTCCAATTTTACTATTGATTGTGAAATTGAAATTCGATTTTCAAATAAATTTTGACTTCGATTTTGACTTGAGAAAAAAAAAATTGGGATCCAATCCAATTCACTCATGTTTCCGATTAAACTTGTATTAAAACGAGAGTTACATCACACGTTGTTTTCTCCTAAATTTATCTATAACTCTTAAAATTTCTCTATTTGGCTTGAGTAATCCTCTCACATAACATGCTCTCATCCTAAATCCTTTCTAAGATAACAACTTTTAAAATATCATAAAATCCTCTTAATTAAGATAATGGTTTTCAATCCTGCACGTTCCAAGTTCCAACGCATTTAGTAGGGACTGGAGTGATCCCACGGAATCTCTTTTTTTTTTTTTTTTTTTTTTTTTCACCTTCTTCGGTAGTGTTTTTTATAGTTTCCAACTTGGGAAGGAAAATAGACAATTCAATCTTAAAAGTGTTGAAAATCCAAGAATGTTTCTTAAAAATCTCTTTTGGAATGGAAAGGATCAACTAAATGGGATTTATTGGATCTTATCTCCTAGTCCCATAAAAACATGACATTTCCTCTCATATGAATATGATTAGAGAAGATTGGATGACGCTTTATATACCGAAAACCTAGGATGCAAATCGGTATCCGAGAGGTTCCAACTTATAAAAAAAAAAATTGGTTATGAAACTCATTTTAGGTTTTGATTATTTATAAACAATTTTGGGTATATAACTCAATTTAGGTTACGATTGATGAGTGAATCTAGTTTTGGACCATATAGCTTCCAACCTGAGAACCCGAGACCCGGGATATGAGTCTTTACTATTGCAAACTATAGCTCACAATCAATTTTTATATATTAATGTTGAATGTAGTGTACATCATGCAATGTTATAAGTTGAATAATATCTTTATTTTAAGAAAGAAAATAAAAAGAAGTTACAACTAGTTTTGAAGCTAGATCTCAATCCTCTAGTTGGAACGGATATGAGTCCCCTTATCGAAACTGAGTCTGAAATCAACGAAATAGCTTATGAGTCAGAATCGGATTTGGAACCGAAACCCCGTTATTCAGAAACGGATTTGGGTCCATGAGATCCATTATGGTTTCAACCCAAAACCTTACATAAACCCTTACAATGTGGGACCCACCTTTCCTTATTTTAGCACTCCAATATTATTGCACATGGGACCCACCCATAAAAATTACGTGGTGCATTCCTTTAAAAATTAGAACATGGGGCCCATATTGAAAGGATTTACAATGGGAGCCCACCTATATAGGAATTATAATGTACGGTCACCTTTTTGTAAATGTAAATACGAGACCTACCTTTATAGAAATCACAACGTGATACACACATTTAGAAATTAAAATATGGAGCCCACATTCATATAATTGAGAGGATTTAAAGTCTTTAAATGACACTCTTTAAAAGGCAAGAGACAAGTAAAAAACAAGTAGGCCACTTTCTAACTTTATTATGCCGGTGGTTGTATAGCTTCATCTAGTGTGGTACAAGAGAATATCCAATTCACAAAGTTCGGATCGCCTATTGCAAAGTGGACCAATAACAGTATGCCACATCATCCAAAAATTTAAGTGATTTTAAAATTTAAGTATGTTTAAATAAGGTGAAAGAAAATCACCTAAACCTTTGGGATTCTGGATCACCTATCGTATTTGTTACACTTTCACCGTGAGTGAACCAATAACAGTTTGCCACATCAGCAAAAAATTTAGATGATTTTGAAATTTAAAAAAGTTTAAATCAGATAAAAGAAAATTATGGATGACGTGGCAGATTTTTATTGGTCCACTTATGAAAAAAATATAACAATTGCCATAAGTTATCCGAACTCCAAATCACAGATGACAAACACGCCCGTATGAAGCAAATTAAATTCGGACCATCACAAAATGTATGAGTAAAATTAGATGTAAACCGTCGAATATAACCCATACCGTGGATCACGAAGTGGGAGTCGCCAGCCCTGCTCTAAATCACCCCTTTTAAGGCCAGAGGCTAGTGGAAAGCAGGACCCACTACCATTAGACAGAACTAGAAAGAAGAAAAAAAAGAGAGAGAGAAATTATAAGGTGATCAAAGATAGCCTGCCAGTGCAACACAACTAATATTGAGACGTGGTAGCAGAGACGGGTGACCTTTCATTTAAGATAATGACTAATCAGGTGAGACACTTGGCATTATGATGGGCATGCTAGGCCTTTCAAAATATCACTTTCAATGGACACATCTAACAATCAGATCTTAAACAATACCATGAAATTAATATTAAATCACCTTCATCTTAGCCGTCAATCTTATCACCAATCAGAAGGATGATTTTTTTTTACTCAACAACAGAAAATCCAACAGACACCACCAAGTGGCACGTCAATCATGTGGGCCTGTCTGCCAGATAAAAAATAAAAAACCTTCATCATCCATTTGCATTTCCATTGGCATGAGGTAATGAATGAGAATGGAGAAGAGAAGAGAAGAGAGGAGAGATATTAAATGGAAAAGCATCCAATCCAACCAAGCACGTTGATAGCAAAGCCATGCCTATCTGTCTGGATCTATCTGTCCTTCACTGTCTTTTCCTTTTATTGTATTCCCTCTCTAAGCTGTAACAGCCGTGTGCCCACGTTGTATATAATCACTTCGCCTTACATCCTCCTTCACCTTCCTCTTCAATACTCCCACAACTCAACGTGCTGCAGACACCCAGAGAGAGAAAGAGAGAGACTGCAGACACCGAGAGAGAGAGAGAGAGAGAGAGAGAAGATACATTGTATTGGTGTTTGCATGGGAGTGAGGATATCATAACGGTATCGGGATTATAAAAAAAAAAAAAGATGGCGATGGGGCAGTTCGGCGATACGACATTGATGAAGGTGTTCGTGGGAGGGCTGGCATGGGAGACGCAGAAGGAGGCCATGAGAGAGCATTTTGAGAAGTATGGTGAGATCTTGGAGGCTGTCATCATCTCTGACAAGACTACAGGAAGATCCAAGGGCTATGGATTTGTAAGTTTTTTTTTTTTTTTTTTTCTTCCCCACATCAAAAGTCCAAACCATGGTTTTATTGTAATTGGCTTCATAGATCGAACAACTTTGAGACCCTTCAACAGTTTTTACCATTGGATTGAATTACACAAATAAAATCTTTCTTTGGATCCAAATGTCAATCATGCTTTTAGATTTATTAAACTAAGAGCTAGCATTTGGGCTGTTCCTTAAAATGACTTTGTGTGTTTGTTTTTTGTATACATGTAAACAAATTCAACTGCAAAACGGTCATGACTATCCAGATCGGTCATATATAATATTGAATGGCTGGTTTTGGTTAGGTATATATATAACTTCTTGTTGGTGGTTAAAATCTTAAAATCTTCTTCGATTGTGACTTATATATATTTACAATCTAGTATGATAGGAATAGGTTATATGCTTTGTCTAATCAATGATTTGAAATCTCAGATTCAAAACTTGAATCCATTTCTAAATCTAAAAATGAATAGCTAAATGAACTGCCATCCCCTCTATGGAAGTAGGATCACTAACAGGAAGTGAACCATGACCCGGCCACCAGCAATGGATAAGTAGAGTGCGATCTGTGATGGAATGTGGGTCCAAAGTCAAAAGATAATGGGACCCACATTGTAACGCATTTTATGTCGGAGTGAGACGAGAAGGATTGAATGAGTTCCACCGATCGAGTTTGTACTGATATGAGTTGTGGCCGTAACGGCCGTTACAGGTGACGTTTAAGGAGGCAGAAGCAGCAAAGAAAGCGTGCGAAGATCCAACGCCAGTGATAAACGGGCGCCGAGCCAACTGCAATCTGGCTTCGCTCGGGGCGCGCCGGCCTCGATCTTCGTCCACTCCTCCACAACCAGGTAATCATAGCCGTCCATTTTTTTAAACTTCTTGCATGAGACTAGATGACAGCTATTACATTCCTGTCATTTTTAAGGAGCCCGACTGGGAGCCCGGGCCCCTAGGGACCGTTGGATCCCAGCGGAGGCTGGGATCCAACGGTCCCTAGGGGCCCGGGCTCCCAGTCGGGGTGCCTAGACTTTTACATTTAAGTACAAGCATCTTCTTATCTATAAATAATACAGTAATGCTACATGGACAAACTTTTTGGCCAGAATTTTGGCCAACCCATATGGTTTCCATTGAATATCATAGTGATATTCAATGGAAACCATATGGGTTGGCCAAAATTCTGGCCAAAAAGTTTGTCCAAGTAGACTTTTTGTAAATAATAAGATATTATTAGTAGCAAAGATTTCTAAGAATCCCGATCGTTGTGGGGAGAGGAATCTTTGTGGCCAGGGGTGGTCAAGGGCCAGGCCCGACCTGGGCCCAGCCCACTTTTGGGTGGGTTCTAGCCTGGGTTTTAACACTCGGGTTGGGCTGGTCCTTAATCTAAGTTCTTGGCCCATTTATTAAATGGGCAAGACTTGGATTAAGTGATAGAAAGCCCAAACCCGGCCTGGCTTAAATAAACAATACAAGTAGTTTAGTAACTTTTTCACCCAAACAAGTAATATAAAAGACCGGAAATAGTGATTGAAAAGGCTAGCTAGGGGTACAAACGGGTGTCTTATCCGGATGTTTAGACTTGTAAAAAATCGGTTCGGATTCATAGATGGGTCCCGATTGATAAATGGTTCTGGCTCTGAGTCCATACAAGATTCAACCGATGGGTATAACATACGAGCTTTTTATGTTACAAACTGTAGGTTAAAATCAACTTTTGTTGGACATTTTTATATTTAATTTGGTAGGTAGTAAACTTGATGCACTGTTGTAAGTTGAATGATATCCTATTTTAAGAAAAAAGATTAAAATAAAAAAGAAGTTAAAATTGGTTTTGGAGTTAGATTCGGGTCTTCTAGTTGGACCCGGTTCCGAGTCCCTCCGGGTTTGAAACCAATACAATAGGTTCCGAGTCATAACGGAACCCAAAACTTAAACCGTTCTATTACAAATGGATATGGGTCTAGGTCCAATATGGTTTTGACCCGAAACTATCCCGTCTGCAATCCTAAGGCCAGCCCAATTGACTGAATGGGCAGGCTTGGGCCTGACATTTGTAAGACGGACGGCTCAAGCCTGTGTTTCTCAGCCACAGTGATCACTGGGGTCGTTTCTTGAATCAAATTTCTGCCATTTTTATTTGCAAGTTTCAATCAAGTCACACTAAGGCCCACTCTAGAATTGATCACTTGTAAAACAGGAGGCAAACACTTCGATTGTAATTTGTATAATATTCTTATATAGGGTGCAGAATGACAAATTTTTAGTATTGTACATAGTAGAACTTTCAATGAACACTAGTATATTGTAAGACTAAGATAAAATTTAGGAGAAGATTGATAGGATCCTAGTATTTTTCTTAATCATGAATTGAACTCCCTAACCTTTGGGTTTTGTACATGAAGGTTCAACTGTTGTACCACGCCCTGTGTCATCCGGCCCTCCAACTCCGGTACAGTGGTACTATCCGGCGGGGACGCCGCATTCTCCATTCCACCACCACCACCACTATGGGATTCCCTACCATCCATATGGGTAGGATATGATCTGTGTGATTAGATTTGTTCTAATTTAGATGGATGGTGATGATTAATATTTTAAAGCGACGCTTAGTGTAATTAATTTAATACCACTTTTGTTTTTATCTCAGGTACTCTCCAGCCTACATATCAGAGACAGGCTACAATGCTGTAAGCTGTTGTTTATCTTTTCCAGCAAAAAAAAAAAAGAAACTAAATTATACATATATTGTTGCTATAACATCCAGGTCTGGGTCTGGTACTTAACCATAGTGTTTGGCCCATTGGTTCTTGAGCCTTGGACCTGGACCTGACTCATTGGGACTATTCTTTGACAAAGACCTGGTACTTGAAGGCAAGGATCTGTTGGTTCTAAAGTCCTTTTTTTCCCCTCTTTAAAAGGAGAGACAACATGGACCAATACAATAGGGATGACAACTAGTGTGTCTTGGTCAGATCTAGCCAAAAAAACAAAAATGTCTACATTCTAGGAGTGTATCCGGGTCAAAGCCGGGTCTAGATCCTAAGACCCATACTCAAACCCAATACAGTCATCGGGTTTGGGCGCAGGATTTTCAGTTTTATACCTTTAATTCAAGAGGTTCCGCTTTTAGAGCTAGGCCGCCTCTTGTGGGGACTCCTGTAGGTGAAGATTTCATGCATATATGATGCATTGGGTGTGTCTATTTTGGATTCAGTTCTTCTGGTCTAGAATTAAACGTACCCAGACCCAAACCCAAATTCTTTGGGTCCAGCTCAGTAGACCAAAACACAAACTCAACCCCAAAAATTGAGTGGATCCAAAATGAGTACCTAGACTCCATTTTCAAAGGCTAGGTCTAAGTTATTGGGATTTAGTGGTAGAAACTGCCACCTCTAATAACAGTGATGTTCATTCTACTCGTGCCCTTGCGCCGGTTGGCAATTTATTACTAAAGTTAAAGTAATGTAAAGTATCAAATTAAAAGAGAATAAAATATAATGAAATTATAATAATATTTTATTTTTAGTAGATTAGTATGGAATCTTTTTTACTTTTTGTATAAAAAGCGAGTTTTTTTTTTTTTTTTTTGTCTTTTAGTGGAGAAAGAGGGCTTTTTTTTTTAAAAAAAAAAGGAATTTTGAAGATGTGTAATTTTGACGTGACTATTGTCTAAAAAATGGAGACTTTAAATTACTTGCTAATCTATTAAATTGCCAAACAGGTTGGTTAAGAGTCAACTCGGTTGAGTCAGGCCGAGTGAAATATCTTTCTTTGTTTAATTGTATGCTTCGAAGACACTAGACCTTACATGTAGTTGATTGTAATGAGATGATGCAGAAGGTGAACTACTCAGGATCCTACGGAAATGGGCACTACTCCCAGATGTATGCTGCTGCTAGCCAAGGGATAGTTTCTCCTAATGCAGTGATGCCCATCTATCCATTCTACCATTTCCATCATCAGTCTCAGACCATGGGAGTCCCAGCACACATCTTTCACCCTCCATCAACAGCGGGCCCCATAACCACCATCCCACCCTTCATCTCCAAGCCTCCTGCAATGTCTCCTAATCCAAACACAGGTATCTACTTACACATCTACTAAGTTTCATAAATCCACTTCATGTGCCATGTGGATGCACCCATAATCACTGATGGATAGGCTGTCCATATTGCTTTGTGACTTGGGCAAGTTTCCCAACAACTCACATGGTTGGTGCTTATATTTCAGTGAGTCCCATCTACATCAATCAGAAAAAAAGTAGGGCTGTTCATGGGCCTAGCCCAATCTCACCCATTTATTGGCCTGATTTGGTTTGAGTTTTTGGCCCATGGACTAGGTCTAAATGAGCTGGTCCTGGCCCTTTTATTCTTGAAAGGACCAATTCAGGTCCATCTTGGGCGACCTATTTATTGCAAGCACATTGACAATGATATGTAGATGAAATGAAAATACAGAAAATCAAGTTAAGTAAAATGACAGTGGGAAAATGAAATCACATGAAAATACCTCCCAAAGAAAAAGAATTTTTATTGTAGTAAGCTGATGAATAGACAGTTTGTTTGGCTGTGGAATAGGCCCCGGAGTGCAGATAAAAGTTCAGGAAGGAGAAGATTAAGATGGTGTGGTTCACAAGGCAAACATGGTCCAGAATTTTGTCTTCTCTCTCTCCTTCTATTCTCTGTTTCCTTTATGTAGACTGATTGGATTCTTTCATTCTCTCTAACAAAATTGGTAACAAAAGGAGCCACTGTTTGTTTACCCGCGTATTTTATGGTAAACTGTATGGGCCTTCTTCATTCAAAAGGGTGAATAGAACCTTATGTTATTGAATAAAACTTTTCTCTCTCTCTCTCTCTCTCTCTCTCTCAACACACACACACACATGTTGTGTTCATAATTTTTGGATGAACTGTAATTATATGGATTTAAGCGTAGTTTTGAATATTGAAGAAATTGATAATACGATATTGGTGCGACAGTAAGTTCACACTTGTACCATTAATACAGCCGATAGGGGCTGATGCATTTTTTTTTTTTTTTACTTTGTCAAGACAAGATGATGCATATTATTATTTTATTTTATAATTAAAATAAAATCACAACAATACAGCAGATATAAACCAATTATTTATGCAGTCGGCTGATGGGGATTTGACACTTACAGTTGAACCTATGATTTTCAGCTTCTGATATTTCTAATTGACAGAGAATGATTTGGCATCTTCTGAGCCAAATATATGAGCATTGTTGAACAGAGACACAGCTATGGTCAATTAGATCTTATGTAACACATTCTAATTGGTGAATGCTAAAAAATATATATGATAATTATAAGTGGTTCTTATCTTTCACTTTATGAAGACGAAACCGATATACAATGGAATTGGGTACACACTTTTAAATCATCTCCCCTTTCAGAGGACCTATTCCTTTTCTTTTGGCAAGTAGAAGGCCCTCTTTTTAAGAATAGATGTTTTGTCTTTCTAAAGGAAACGTCCAAAGAATAGATGTTTTGTCTTTCTAAAGAAAACGTCCAAAATTGCTTTAAAATTTGGATAATTATAATCTAGAAAGTCCTCTCTTGATGATGACCTGGTTTCACTTTATGCTGCACTCATGCGTCCACATCTAACTTGGAACAACCTCTGGAACATACCTCTCCCTTGCAACCCAAACAATTGATCACCTATTCCCTATAGCTATCACAATTTGGGAGCGTTTGGCTTCAACAAGAGCCATCTCCAATTCACCAGTCTGTCCTATAATGCAGTTGGGACTTGGTTTTGGTCATCCTTAAAAAAAGATTGTGTTTGTATGGAAAGAGCGGAATCATTATATACTAACCTAATAACCCGTGGATATGGGGCTTATGGCCAATTGTAATTTAAATATTTATGGATTAAAAAATTCATATATTTTAGAAAGAAAATAAAAGTATAAAAAGATTATGTGAGAACTTATTTATGCAATCCAAGAGCTAGTGGCGGAAAGAGGAGAAATTGAGTAGAAAAGGAATGGTAGAGTTTGAATTAAAATGGAGTTTTTGCACTAAAAGAGAAGTGGATAGTCGTTATGAGTGGTTTTAATAATGAGATAAAGTAGGTAGTTGTACAAGTGGGATAGAAGTTTTGAAAATAGAATGACTTACTGTCAAAATTAATGCCAAAGCCATCCTCTTTAATATAGTATATAATTCGCCATGCATCCTCTCCACCCCCAATTTATACTCAGTAAATTCATGATTTTTAATCACCAATGGAATGTTGTCACCATGCTAAAACCTATTTCTGTGTCCAAATTTCCATCCCCAGATCATTGGTTACCTCCTCCCAATCTTCAGTTAAAACTCAATTTTGATGGGTCCTCCTTTCACAAGGATGTGCCAGCAGGACTTGGGTATTTTTTTGCAATGGGGAATGGAATGATGCTCATAGCATTCCCAAAAAATGAACCCAAGGCACCCACGGCAGGCGCCAATTATTGTAGCCTCAAGTTCATGGGTTCAAATCATGTTACCAATAGGGAAAAACCAAAATATAATGTAAATGAATTATTAAATATTTCGCTTTTTTTACACCACAATCATATATAATTAGGTTAATTCTTACTAATAACATAAATTTTTTGGGTCCCGTAATTAGGTGGGCATAGAAATGTCTCTGGTGCCAGTTCAGGATCTCAAACCCAACAACCTCTTGTTAGGCCCTTTTGTTTTTTAGATGTACATATATTATAGCATGTATATATTAAATAGGATCACACATTAATATATAACAGTCATATGTCATGAGGAGGGGGTAAAAAAAAAAAAAGAATTTCATGATTTTCTCAGAATTGTATTTTATGCACTCAGGCTCGGACCTAAAGGCTTTGAACTTAGACTAAGAGGTTTTAAAGTATCCAATTGGCAGACAAAAAAAAAAAACACTAAGCACTGGAGCCCGTGTCAAACTCAAACCTAAACTTGGATTCTTCATATGTAAATGGACTGAGCCCACTGACCGCCTAAATGGTAAAATTAGTGGGCCCCATTGGGGAACTCCAGTTGAGAATGTAGAACAAAGAGATCTGCATTCTAAGAGGTAGTTCTCATCATTGCAATAGTTACCAATTATCAGGAATTGGAATCCATGTCTACTGCTGAAACAGCTCTTCCTGCATTCCTACGTAAATACATCGTAAATAGATGGGTGCAATCATCAAGTAAATGATAACTCTCACTCTCTCAAGAAACCCAATACCCATCCATGCTTCTTTCCATCCTTTGAGAATCAGAATTATCACTTTGTACAACACCAATCCTTCCGGCACAGAGGAGAAAAGTTACAACTCTAGGACTACTAGTAGTACTTCCAACTAAGATGCCTTACCAGTAAACTATTAGTGATTGAACAAAGAACCATCGCTTTAAATTTTCGTTTTTCCCTCCTTTGATCGAACGAACAAGACTAGAGCTGTGATCTCGAGGACAAAAATGCACTCAGGTCCAATATGTAGAACCGTGCTTCTTTCAGGTCCAAGCCCCGCTTGAAAACCTAAACAAGTTGAGTGTACATTTTCAGTTCCTATCGAGTTCTTCAACATGAACTACTATGAAAAAGATAAGGAATAGAAAAAGACTGTTAGAGAAGAAAAGATCAAGAGTGGAGACCTAGAAAGGGCCATCAGAATTTCTCCCCCACCCTCTAAAATAAAATGCTTAGTTGATAACAACCCTCCTTCACCCCACCAAGAAATTTGTTATAAGGGAAAAAGAATGGAAGGAGAAATTTCCCCATATATACCAATTATGTGATTATCACCAACAGAGAAAAAAAAAAAAAAAACATCTCGTGGGATTTTCCCTGCATCCCATAGACCAACAGGTCAGAAATCCATCTCATTCCATAACAACAGAGTTGAATATTTCATAATCTCCTAGTAAGAACCATAATCAGATCATATCTGTATGATCACTGCTGCACATGTTGCAGAAGACCCCTTAAACACACAATTCTTGGCAGCTAAAATTGTACAAATTGCTCGACAGAATGCGCCCCAACCACCATCTATGGCTCATATCCATTTTTATTCTCAGTCAAGCCGCACTAAGTAATAAAATTCAATCCAGACTATGAAATCTAGACTTCTATTTTTATTTTCTTTTTCTTTTTCTCTTATTTTACCTTTTTTCTTTTACCAATCCAAATTTAATCCTTTCCACCACCTCCAAAAATTCTTCTAAATCTCAACTTCTTATTTTATTCCATTTTTATTTTAACTTCATCTTATTTTACATTTTCTGATTTTTAGCAATCTTATTTTATATTTGAATGGTATTGTTTTAGCATATCCTTTTTCATTTTTCTCTTAATTAACATTTTTGTTTGACTTTACCGTTTACTATTCTTTTTAGAATTCTTTTAATTTGTAAGTTTATTTACAGCTTGCTCATAAATCTTTGAAACAAACTTGTCAAACCTAAGTATGTGAATTATAATAGTTTCATCTATTGGTTTTACGCACTAAACTTCATTATTGGCCCTTTCCACTTTTTTCACCACTTCAATACATTTTGAGATTTGTTTATGGCAATATCATTTGAAAACATAAATCAAAATCAGACGTTTTAAGAAAAAATCCTACCATTTTTTCTATCATACCTCTCTCTACTTTTGTTTCAAATTGTGCCCATAAATTGTACTGACTTAATAATAGTCTATCATTAGTAAACAAAAAAGTATAATAGATTAAAATTGACCCCTCTTCAAAGAATTGCAATCAACCTTCCATCATTCAAATATTAGAGACAAAAATGATATAATTAAAGGTGTCAATGTAATACCAATCAGTTTTATTCAACTTTCCCTATTCACCAATCGGTTGATGTTGATACACGCAGAAACCCTTTTCCGGTTTCCATGGAAAGAATGGGGTGCAACGTTGCGCATGCATCAGCTGCAAGCTTGTGCAAACCTCATATCTGACATAGTCGCTGCCACCCATAAAAGCAAAAAAGTTATCGCGAATGCCCAATATTTCTAGATACCTCATTTGCTTCGTTTCTTGGCTTCACTGTAAAGAATGACCCCAAAGACCGTGAGAGTGTAACCAAGCATCCCAGTCACAGAGACAGGATTCCTGAAGATTAGAATAGAGACCACCACAGCAACAGCGCCTTTCGCATTCCCCAGAACCTGCAGAACCAACAAGACCGTTAATTGACACAAATCTTAAAGAATCATAAAAAGATCATCACTTCAAGAAGAGATAGAGAACCATCTGTCAAGACTCAAGACCACAAAAAGATCAGAAAGAATGACCAACCATATATCATGTATGGTTTTATACTGAAGGTTTCTTTGAATTTCTGGGTCATTGAGTACATACTGAAATATCAAACAATGAATCAATGTGGAGGGGAGAGTGTAATTCTAATTCTACATCTGACATACAAACTTCTAGGCAGGCAAAGTTGAAGTTTGAAAGCCCCAAACAAAGAAATGACCGCTTACGTTTGTACAAAGATTAAAACATTCTCTAGCAAAACAAAAAACAAAAAAATTAAAACATTCAAGCTTGTTTACTTTTAGATTGCCTTTCCTAAAGTCGTGCATGCTCTACAAGGGGTATCACTGGGTTGAAGTCAACCCAAACTCAAGACCCTACCTGCCCCACCAAGGTCAAATACACAGACCCGACCAATCTGAAAACCGGTATCAGCTATAGGACACTAATGCTCCAGTTGAGCACTGATGCAAAGCCAATATGACATTGCAAGAAGATCCATGGCCCACATTTGGGGCCCAAGAAAGTTTAGGAATTTTTTTCTTATTTCCTAAATGAGTTTTCATTAGCTTTCTAATTTTGTTTAATAAGTTGTAATTAGGATAGTTTCCTAGTTTGATTAGAAGTCTTAGCCTCTGAGGTTTCTTTTCCTAGTTTGATACAATTAGTTCAAAAGTTTTAATAAGATTTTTCCTTTTTGGATGATATTTCCGAGGTCCATCGTCATGGTGTGCATCTCTGAGACTTGTTTACATGCCTCAGGCACTTTTCAATCCAAACTCTTCTTAGGGTTTACATCAAGAACTCATAAGGATCTAACTAGGTTAACCTTCTTCATAAACCAAAAACTACAACTCCTTATACTTTGATATAAGTTTAAATCAAAACAACTTCCTATCTTAGCCTCCATTATTGTAAGATGGCTAACAAATATAAACACGAAGTAGCTGACTACGTCAATTCTATTTTTACACATGGTCACATGCTATGAATAACCCAATTATTGGAATGTTAACGCACTCATATTTTCAACAGTAAAGGGTGAATCCCTCCCACTGAAACAAGCCCGCCAATTGGCTATAAAGACATATTCAGCTGAAGGCTCTCTCCCTCCCTCACAACTGCAACTGATACAAGCTTGCCAATTGGCTATAAAGTCATTCAGCTGAAGGTCCAATCACCTTCCTCATCTTAACCCAATTTCCTATAACAATTCTTTGACGTCTTCAGCTAACCTTTCCTTGGCAAGTTCTAATAAATGCAACCATTGAAAAAAATATTTATGAGCAGGTTCTAGTATAGATAAATAAAATATATATTTGGAAACCCGCTTTTCATTAGATCAATACTAAGTACTGTCCCCTGCTAATTGTAACTGTTGAGGAGATGTGCGGGGCGAAGGGCACAGCCAATGAGAGATCAAAATCCAAACCAAGCACTACACATGACAGGCAAGATTTGTGGTTCACCCTAAGGGCAAAAGAGGAAGATTCTGCAGTCCTAGATGCTTCAAAGTGGATTGCAACTTCAAGAAACCTGCATCAGGCTGCTGTAAGCCTGTAACAGCAAGCAGCCAATTAGATCTCCTTGAATCAGAGATTGGAGGGCTTGGAGGATAATATCAGCACAAATCACCTTCAGATGGGTGTTCCTAGGGACCTGAATGGCATCCTAGAAAACCTAGTCATACAGTAATGGAGACTTGATTTCTTCAAGCAAAAGCTATGTGCGGGCTGCAATGTCCTGGCCAACTGGATTTATTCAATATAATATGTGCTTAACAAGTTTACAGCTTTAATAGCAATCTAAACCATTGGCATCCTTGGATTCACATTAGTACCTTAATATAACAAGGAAAAACATATGTACAGCTAACAGAGAATGAGATATTACAGACATGCGCCCAATCCAACCCAAAAGACTCTTAAGACATCACAGTCTCAAGGGAAGGTACTAAAAGGGAAGTCACAAAACCAAAGCCTTTCAAAATGCGTTTCCCTTCCATGCATATATAATCAGACAGTCTGACCTGAATTCTTAAATAGAGTAATATGGAATTCTCAAAATAACAATGTCTCTGCAAATCATCCTTATGATAAGAGTTTCTACTTTCTATTGAATAAGGAAATAGTTATATAGCCTATTTCAAGTCAAATCACAAGTACATTCAAAATAATAAACAATTATTAAATGGGATCATTCTCTGACTATTCTTAGTATGAAGTTGCATTTTTCCAAATGGATCTCCCACTTTTTAACTTGGATGAAGAAGCGATGTAAACTAAAAATTTTATGGAAAATAAAAGAGGACAAGTCAATTTGATCCCAAATAAATTGCCAGTTGAATCAGCCCAGACCAAACTCAGATTTAGTCCAGATTCTTTCAGAGTCAACATCAAGGTTGAGCCAAATTTGAATTACCTGAGTATACGTAGCAATTGTAGAATAATTCCAACAAACTAAAAAATGTTCAACACGGTAAGAAAAACTTATATTATCCCTGTCTCAGCATGTTAACTTTTTCCAAGAATCCAAAAAACTGGACGGATACATTCATGAATGCTTTGATTTCAGCATTCAAGCACAGCAGTCAACAGTCAATCACCACAATATTCTTATCGCATACTAATGTATATTATAAGTGGGGGAAGTGCCTGCAAAAGTTACTGATTAAAAGAACACGACCATACAGCTTGGAAGTAGCAGCAATAGAGATCTCAGACCATACGTATGCGATGACAGCAAGCTTTGCCTGTTGCAGAACTGGCATTGGGAATTAGCTAGCTTTGCCTGTTGCAGAATCCACCAGAGGTGGGAGCTAATCCAGTCCAAGCGCTTTGATTGCACGAAAAGGTTACTACTTGCTAGGTTGCAAATCACTCGTGAACATATGGTTTTGAATATCAAAACCAAAAGATGAAACTTCCACAAAAGAACCTTGAGCAAATAATCTTATTCCAATAATTAATAATAAATGTCGACCATCCATTCCTTGCATCTCTCATAAGCACGTAAAAGAGACTACCCTAGACAATATTAAATCCCAGCTATTGATAGAACTATAAAATTTAAATCTCATCCAAGTAATGACAACGACAACAACAAACCATAGTAATTTAAGACTCCTACCCTAAAACATGAAAAATGATGCAGGCTGATCCAGACTGCAAAGAGCTCAAGGGAAGTTAATAACTCAATAATACTCTTAGGGTCTAAAATCTCAAGATCTCCAATAAACAAAGGGAAAAAAAACCAACCAGATACAAGCAAAACGATTAAACCAAGAAAGTTGTTGCCCCGATCCCGGCCCTCATATTAATTATATATGTTCTTACAAAAAGAGAAAACGTAATTAAACAAAATAAAAGGGACTAAAATAGCCTAAATTCGTCACTACCCTACATCCTATCAGAAGATTGACCGTACTTGTCTCAACAGTAGTCAAATCATGCAAACTTGGGTTCATTGGAAAATTAGCAACTCGCCAATATATCCAATTTCATGTCATTTAGACATCGTTTGGTGAATCAAATCTAGCCAGTTATTAAGAACATGAAAATAAAGCCTGGTTGGGTTCTGGTGTGAGCCTGGTGTTGTAGGCTCAATACTCAGGCTTGGGTCTCCATGGAAGCCTCCTCTTTTATTGCATCAAAAAACCTGTTTAGAATTTAAATTTGAAAGAAAGATGTTTTTGCCCACTCCCCTCTGGAGATTTCTGTGGGATGTGAATACCACATGGGTCATGTGGGTCCATCTCTTTAGACCCTTGCATCAAAAGGATGACTCTACTTCAACAGTAAACATCACCTCAGTATGAATGTCTGGGTTAACTGCAACACTGGTTGGATAATTATAATGCAACAATTTAACTTGATGTGAGTTTGCTCTGCAACACAGATTTTGTTCGCCCCCGTCAGATTTTGAGTTTCTTTTGCCTGCGCATAGTAATTCTTTTCAAAGGTGCTTTGGTAGTTATGAAAAGAACTAGAGATTTTAAGGTTGGGTATAATTGAGGGTTCGTAGATATCTGTATAACTTTATTGTCGATTATTTGTTAGAGTAGATTGTAATGGATTCCTACAATTGATTTTATATAATTTTGTTATAGTTTTTCCATCTAGTGAGAAAGCCCAATTCTTTGATCAAGCTTTATATGTTCTCTTCATTATATTCACTATACATTTTCCCTTTTACTATAAGCATGGTCGGCGAATTGGTATACCATTTTTTTTAAGAAATCAGTGAGAGCTGGGTCCAAATATCACAGATCATTTAATGCAACCGGCCATTGCTGTGAAAATTCTACTATTCGTATCTGAATCCTGAGGAAAATATTCATATCCATTGCGTGAATCTCATTTACAGGTGAATCTTAGGGTTTCGGTGTGAATCTTATGATCCAATACCTGTTTTATCAAATCATTCAATTCAAATGATTCATCTAAGCGAGAGATTAATATTAGTTTTCTTTTTATTTCTTCCTTTTTTTGTTAGCATTTCTATTTTTAAAAGGTTATACAATGATTAATGAAACCTCTGAAAAAATTTGGCAAATTGGGGGATGTTTTAAAGATAAATAAGGAATGGGCATGTGACCAGAGCGTGGTTTTCTCTTGTACTTATTTTCTTTCATCTCTTTTTTATTTTTTTCTTTGTGACCACTTTCTTAACTTCAATAATACAAACCATATAAGGTTGATGATATGGATTTTATTTTTATCTAAATTAAGAAAAAACTGCAACTTATTTATTTTCCTAGTAATAATGATATCTTAGACATCTTTAACTATTCACACATATCTTTTATGCTATATTAATATATGGTATTTCATGAGTTTTTTTCATACGATTATACCCTAGTCTTTTTTTTTTCATTGTACTTCTCCTGCTGTGGATGGAAAATGGGAGAATCATGAATAGCTCTTTTTTTTCCTTTAAAAAAAATCTTTATTTTTCATTTTTATAAAAAAATATTAAAAATCCTACTATTCAAGATATAAATCGCGATACAATTCCATTCATCCCCTTAACGATTTGTGACATAATTTCAATTTTCAGAATAATGCAAACAGCCCATAAACAGTACGAAGATTTCTACAAATCTGCTGTTTGGTGGACCTTAATAAAGTAGGCTTATTTGGGGCCAAATCCTTGGAATCTATCTCCATTAGGTCACCCAAGGGTCCCCTAGTAGCTGCAGGGGCCCCATTGTCCAAAGGGTGGTCCACTTGAGACTCAAAAGATCCAAATATCCATACTAGGGATGTAAATGGGTCAGATCTAGGACAAAAACCACGGTGGATCCGGACCTAGATACGTCTTTATAGATATGGATCTAGATTCAGACCTGAATCTGACACGGAACTTATATGCTGCATCCGGATCTGGCATCAACTTAAGAAAAGGGGTCCGGTTCAGGATTGGATCCACAATAGTATGTGCAGTGAATTTGTAAAATTGGACAAAAGAGCTTCAAGAAAAAAATTTAAATATACAATTCAGACTAATGGTATATGATTAGAGCTCAGTAGACTCTCAAGCATGAATATAAAAGCTACGTAGGCCCTTAAAAACTATATATATTTGATATGTTAATCTGTCCAGGATCGGGATCCCCAGATCGGAACATACAAGAATCCGGTTCAAGATCGGAGCATTCCAGATCCTACATGCATGGATCAACTGTCGTCGTATTCTCAAGTTTTTACTGTTTTTTCAGAAAGTGTGAATAAAATTCTCTTCCTCTCCTTTGGATTGATTGGTGTTTCATTTGGATTAACAAGTGTTCTTTCTATTTAAGCTTCACATTAGTATTGTTTATTAGAGTTCTTTCCTTCTTTCAGTTTATTGTAATTCACTAGATTTTGGGCATACGATAGACTGATCTGTGAATCAAAACTGTGTCAATGAAAGAGATGAAGAAGAGAAAAATCTTAAATGAAGATACAAAGCAGGTCTGATGCAGGACATACCCCATGATCCGTGGGTCGACCAGCCCTTTGGGCCAAGACATTTTTTTCTTTTTTATTTATTTATTTAGAGCAGTTTTTTTTATGGCTTATGTCTTTAAATTATGGATGTTTTAATCTTGACCATTGAGCATGGTTCGATTGTCAGGATTAGTTTTAGGGTCATGCTTAACTTATAAAAGGACATGTAATGCATATTTGAGAATTAAAGATCAATGATAGAATTCTGGCTTTTGGCTCTCTCCTGCGAATGTGACTGGTGTGATACCACCGTCGTGAGGCCTGGCAAATCCAGGGCTAAAAACTGGATTGAAACATCCATAATGTACAGACATAAACATAAAAAAAAGTAAAACAAGAAAATAGATCGGCTGGGCCCAAAGGATCGGTCCTGCATCAAGGTCCCATGAATGTGAAAAAAGATCCAAGAAACTAGAGATCAGATTTTTTTTTTTTTTTTAATAGTTACTTTCATTAACAAAAGCAAGCAGTACAAGAGATGTTTACTCCCCTAACCATCTATCGTTACCATATTGCATTAATTTCACACCATAGCATGTTCGTACTTTGGGGAAGATAAAGACCCCGACAGCTGCATTTACCTTCAGCTGCCTCAAAGGTTGGTGAAATACCCAAAATGGGAGGTAGCACTAAACTTGCATCATGTTATTTATTTATTTATTTTACTTCAGTACTACATTATAAGAATCACCCCCGGATTTCCAATGCATATTTGATCATTTAACACTCCATGTTCAGAGACAAGTTAATTGTTGTCGAAACTTTTTCCACCAATTTATTAATCCAAGGCAATAACAAAGTGACTGGTGATTTCCTAGAAGCAATGAATAAGGGAAAATAGTCATGAAAGATAAATCAAGGAATCATATCCAAAAAAAAACCAGCACAAACAATACAGTAAAAAAGCAAATGACTCCATGCAAGGCACTAACATCCATTCTCCAAGGAGCATGCACTCATTATGCCTCACATTTCTTTGGAACATATGGTCAAGCAAAACCGTCGCAGAAAAACGGAGGAGATAGTCATATGTGAACCAGCCGTAACAAGAAGTAACAAACGGTGAAATATCAAGGTCAATTCGATAAACATAATTAATAAGGCTGCAAAATCATCATCTCATTCTATACTTTTTACTAAGTTCTGATACTCATGTTTACACAAGCCCAAACAGGATGAAAAATGAAAGTTTAAAGATGCAAAAGGAATCATCACTACAAGGGCAACTTAAAGATACGATGCAAATTGAGCAAATATTTCTTCTCATAAAAAAATAAAAAATAAAAATCTGCAGTGTAGTATACTGAATGATCCAGAATCAGGATTAGGAACAAGAGAACAAAAATAAAAAATTGAGAGAATAGAAAGATAAAATGTATTTGAACGTGAGAGCATACCTGAAGTGTCAAAGCACTTGTGTGCTTAGTGACCAAGAAATTGGTCAAATTGACAAAGTATGCTAGGGCAGAATTGAAGAGTAGGTACCAAATTATTTTGATGTCTTCTCTTGCAAGGGCCAAAGTAATTCCAACCACATTTTCCTCCATAAGAAGTGTTGCTGGGAGAAGGAAAACTACAGCTATCGGAGCCATGTATAAAAGGAGATTCATGGAATTCAACTTTTCCCTATATGGCAGGAAAAAAAAAATATTGCTATTAGTTATGCGACAATCCAAATCATGAACAACTCGATAAACCCATAAAAGCGATCCCCAATCAAAATAGAAAGAATTAGTTCTAGATCTAAATAAACATTCCCATGAACCTACAACTCCACATTGGATTGGAGAAATTAGTGCAACTTCAATAAGAATAAAATTTTGCAAACCACTGCTATAGCAAAAGATGCCCATTTACCCTTCAGAAGACAGTAAAATCCCTTGAAGCACCGACTTGAGCGCTCTCGCAGCAGTTGCACCAACACACATTATAAACCCAAAAAGATGGAAGCTCGGTTCACCCTGCACAAAAGACACAACCAAATCAAGAGTAAATCATCAATCCGAACCAATGAAGAAATTCCAAAACAATAATTACAAGTAAAAAAAATCCACCTTGCCGAGCAATAAGAAAGTTAAAATTTAGAGCAGTTTGAGGACAACCCAAATCTATCAAATTAAAGGGAATCCTTTGCACGCGCGATTTAGAATGGAAAAACATCGATCTCTTGTTCCATTCTTTCTATTTGATTCCTTAAAAAAAAAAAACTGCTTTTTTCATATTCCAAATCCAACAAAGGGTGAGATCAGATTCACCATGCATCCAAACACACCCTTAATTCACACCAGATCCAATTCATCCAGACAAAACATGCCCAATTCAAACCACCCACCAAAATAAAAACCCAATTCATTTAGACAATCAAAAACATAGATAGATGTCTCACCCCACTGGCAATGACAACTCCGGCGACGACGGGGACAAGGGTGGCATAGGTGAGCCAGGCCTCCCTCTTGACGGTCATAATGTACGCGAAGACGGCAGTGAAGAAAGGGGTGGTAGCCCCAACAGCCTGGTTGAAGGAGACAGGAAGGAAGCGAAGCGAAACGTTACCGCTGACGACTGAGCCGCAGAAGACGAAGCTGAGGGCGGCGATCTTCCAGAACTGGTCGGTGGATCGGACGGTCTGCATCGGCACCAGCTTCATCCACGCAATCGCGACGTAGCTGAATAGCGAGCAGGCGGTCATGTGGCACATTGTGAGGAAGATTGGATACTTGAATCCATAGTTACTTAGAAGGTACTTGTTCAGTAACAACACCCCAATGTTGGACGAATACCACGACGTCACCAGCCCGATCGTAAACAGCCGGCTCGATCCCTTCATCGAACACCTGGCGTGCAATTCCTCTCGCAAATCTCCCTTTCTCTCTCTCTCGCTCTCTCTACCTATCTATCTATGTCGATCTTTTCATCGAACACCTGCTGTGCAATCTAAATTCCCCCAACAAATCTCTCTCTTTCTCTATGTTTCTACCTCGATCTTTTCATCAAACACCTGGGGTGCATCACAAATCCTCCCAGGAAACTCTGCGTTTCCTTGAATTTATGAATCTGTGGAAAAGTGTGTGGTTATGGTGAGGTTTTCATGAGATATAGTGTTGGAAATGGAAGGGTTTGGAGAGGAAGAGAAAGTGTCGGTGGGTTGGAGGAAAGAGGTGAGAAATGGGGAGAGTTTCTGAGGAAATTGGATTTCCACGAATTCCTGGAAAAATGTGTTGTGATGAGGTTGACTTGTAAACTGTTTGGATCTCGGATTTCTCTCCTCTTGGGGACTCTGTGATTTTCTACGTTTTTTTGTTTTTTTTGTTACCGTTCGTGAGAATGGTGTTTTGGGTTTTTGCGTGGTTTGAGGTCTATTTTAACTGGTAGTACTCAGATGAGGTTGATGGTCAGGTCAGGTCAGGTCAGGTCAATAAAGGAGGCTGCCGGGTTTGGACTTGATGCGCCTAATTTCTTCCTATGTTTTTTGGCGGATCTGGACGAAAAGTCTAACCTCTCATCGGATTGATAAATATGTCGGTATTGGGTTCGGTCCATATTTGACATCAAGGTTCTAATAGGCCCGGTAATGGGGCTCGGACTGAGTGATAATTTTTTTAATGTTTTTGGGTTTGGTGATTGTTGACGTTGTCAATCCAATTAATAATGGGGTTTTTTCACACTTATATCTTTAAGTGGAACTAAACCTGTCCAAATCCACCCTATTAAGTGCATTTTTTTTTTTTTATGAGTGTGGCTGTCCTCGTTCTTTTTTTCTTTTTCTTTTTTTCTGTTTTTGGCTAAAAAGCTCCTTTTGCAATACGAAAACAGTGGAATGAAATAAAATCTAAGGTCAAATCAAAAGCAAGAAAGATTAGAGGGAGTCGAGAGCAAAAGAACTCAAAAGATAAAAAATTGCTTCTCCCCATTTGTCATTTAGTGCCTGTTAAGCATACATTTTTTTATTATTTAGTACTTTTTAAAGGTAGCTTTTTGTCATTTAGGCTCATTTTATCTTTACTTTCAACTCCATCCTTGTAGTTTTTTCTTTTTTTTCTGAATTTGACCACTTAATTTTATTTTATTTCAGTCATCAAACAAACAAACAAACAAACAACTAAACAAGCCTGGTCAAATGTCTCTTTTATGTTATCAAATTGATGTATGGATAATTTGGAGTGGGGTGAAACATGAACCCAATAATTATTTTAATACTCGATTTAAGGGAAGTATGTTTTCACTTTTGAACCTATATGAAAAGTAAATGTTATTACGGGTGCATTTGTGAGATGAGAATTTTGCAATAGAGAGAAAAACTATTATTTGCAACCCACTATTCCATTGTTGGTGCGACCCATTTTTCTTCCAAAAAAAAGAAAAAAGTGAATTAATTTTCCTTAATAAATAGCATTTTGATTTCAAGAGGAATATGATCATTGCAATGAAGGATTCCTCTCTCCATAGAAACAGAAGTCCACATAGAGTAGAATTTTCTCATTTTACAAACAAGTCCATATATTTTCTCTACTATCAAACCCAATGCAATTAAAAAAAAAGTTGAATATAGTCCGGATGAGCACCAAATTTAATAAACATTCCACTTAGAAGAATACTGAGAGAGTAAAGTTGGTCCTTGTCATTCATAAAACAAATACAAGTTACAGCCTGAAACACTACTTGGCCAAAGGAGGTGATTACTAGTTCAGCAATGTAAACCTTGGACCTACAATTGGGCAAGTATCCTCTATATGTATTGAATAGGCTTCATTTGTAAACTGGAACTAGATCTGAAGTTATTAAATGAAGATTCGGCATATTGTCTAGCATTTGGGTGGCATTCCATTTTTAATACTTTCTGAAGGTGGAAAGAGAACTTAATTTTAGAGTACTCAAAAGAGATTGATTTCTTCTTTTATCCCTCAAAGTCATGACTCATTCATTCCCTTTATGCATCAATGCATGAAAGGTCATGTGGCCTTGAAAGGTCTGTAACCCCTTTGAATTACACAGAAGTGACATATGAAAAATACATTGACTTCGGCTAATAATTATCTAAATTTTCAGTTTGATATGGTGATCATGACAGTTGAATATAGATTATAAAAAAAAAAATGAACGGTTGGATGAATGTTATTAAAAAAATATTTGGGACTTGTGAGTTGACCTTGATCAAATCAAATTGGATTTAATTGACTTGGAATCTATGGTTGCCACTTTCCAACTAACCATCCATAATTCCATAAAAGGTGGTTGAACTGTTTAGTTTACAATGTGATTGGGCCTGAGGCCCCTAGGAAAATAAACTATTAAAAGATCCGAATTGAATAATTCCAAGGTTTGGTTAGTGCCCTGCAAATAGATAGTTGCGAAAAATCTTTAAAAAAAACACAACTAAAAAAGGATGTTCCTCATTTTATCAAGATCAAAGTAGATTAGACTGATAAAATTGGAATGATACAGAGAAGATTAAGATGGCCCCTGAGCAAGGATTACCCACAAAAAGTAGATTAGATAATGGTCTAATTTTAAGTACAGTCCAATCTGTAGAACCATGAGTTGGCCCATTGAAACATGTATCTTATTATTACACATGGAAACCCATCCTCCCCTCCCCCCTACATCATAACTCAAATCAATCTTTAACTGATCAAAACTAAAGATGAGAAGGGGAAATAAAAAGGTGTGGCCTGTCCGGCTAGCAATTGGGACATTAGTCTTTTTCTTTTTCTATGATTTAGTCAAGGGATTCTATAAATTTTCTCTCCTCTCAAATCCATGATTCAACTGAATTCTCTCCATTATCATTTTTCTATTTTATATTTTGTTCGACATTTTCTTTGTATTGATGCCCGAACTTATCACAAATAGCAGAAGTTTGTTTTATTTTGTCTACATTATTTGATTGATTGCTATTTTTTAGTGTATGCTTTATGCAATATAAATTTTAACTATGCATATCAAGTATATGTTATCATGCTCGGAAGAAATGTCGACTTACGAGGTTATGTTTCTTTTTTTTCTTTTTTTTTGGCAAAGAGACCAGCCTTTTCATGTTAAACAACTCGTTTGAAATTATTAGACACATGGATTTTAATCATTTCTCTCTGTTATATTGAATTTTGGTGTATATTAGAAGAAGAAAGTAAGAAACTACTTTGAATGTTTTAATGACTGTGGGAATTGTTAACATTTTTTGTGCATATTAGAAAAAGAAACTACTATTCATCTCTTTCTTGCAAAACAAGCGAGGTATATTCTTATGTCCAAGAGAGATTGTTGAAGGTGAATAGATAATAAAAATATTCACTATAGTGTTCAATCTAAAAAAGTTCTTAAACTAGATCATTCCATAATTACCTTTCCCTTGACTATTTTCTAATTCTAATATTTTCTAAGCATTCCAATCTATGACAATTACTGCATTTTAGATCCTGCTAACGTCATTGCTTAATTTGTACGTCAGTTGAAAACTTGAAGTTTTAACAACAACAATGTTAAAAAATTGATGCCGGCTTCTTTTTGGACCCAAATCATCATCGTAGTATGCTAATTGGGCTACAATTGTGGCCTGGATCAGAAATTCAGACCCAAATTAAATATAAGTGGATCCTGGAATTGGGACCCAGGCTGAGACTAACAAACATAGGTCCAATTTCATGGCAGCCTAGATCGAGCCGCTCTTGTAAGGATTCACGTGGGCTTGACCCTATTAGGCCCTGGGCTTGGTTTTGTCTTCAATGAGGGCCTTGAAGCTGGCTCCAGGCCTGTTGATCCAAACAATTACAAATCCGGTGTGGGTCTAGGCATTGGATGAGTGTAGTTGTGGGTCTGAATACAGTAGATCAAGTGGCTCTTTCACTCGTGTAATCCTAAGTTTTTTTTTTTTCCTTCTACCGTACAAACTGATTTAGAGCTCATTATCTTGTTTGATTCGATGTTAGCATTAAGATTTCAATGTCAATGACATTAGGTAGAAACTCACCATGGAATGTGACAAGATAACTTTCTTGGCCGGCTTCAATTATATCCAAACAACCAAGTCAATGCCAGATTCAAACACTTAAAAGTTGTAAAATACAATTTCTCAAAAAGGTTGAGCCTACTTGCATGGTTGCACCCATGGAAGGTCTGGGTCTGTTTATTCAACCCCGCCCTAGCTGGGTTGTCAAGGAACCAAATTGAAACCTGAGTCCTTTAGAAGTCTATACGACAATGATTTGAAACCACCATATCAAGGTTGCAATAGTTAACACCTTTCATTATGCAACTCAACAAGAGACTCTTTGACATTGACAATCACAACATGGGAACACGCACAATCCGGCATTTTTAAATATCAGCAACAACCATTCGGAATTAACAATCCACTGTCAACTTAGATAGCATCAGATACAGAGAACCACTTCCATTGATTAACTATGCCACCTAATTTGTGGATAAGAATAATTGAAATACAAACGTAGGCAATTATCCACATTTGATGTTGAAATTGTAACAATTTGTATGTTCTAGTCATGGTACTATGATCTGTGTGACCAAGCCGATTGGAGACGAGCTTAACCAAGCTCTAGCGATCAATTCGAGTATCACAGGCTTGAGTTTGGATCGAGTTCAAGCTGAAATAAGAAAACCTAACTCAACTTGCTTTACTTTTCTCAAGCTATAGAGCTTGAGCTTATCATAAATGAGCTATAGGCTAAGGGGTCATTTGTATTTTATGCATGTAATAGGAAATTGGGTCTTACATATGTAGATGTTACATGTACAGGTGCAAGTATTATACGTGAAACATATTACCACGTTCATCGAGATCACCATTTCTTTTGGGGTAACGGATGAAGCTTTTATTAAGGCCCGTAGAGGATTACAAAAGGGGATCGCCATTTTCTCATGTGTAAATGGTCTAAAGCGTACCTTGGATTTTTTTGGAAGTTTTTTTTTATGCAGATTTATTAAGATTCATGAAGAATGAATATAAGAGTTTTTACCTCTTAGCTGTTTTTTAGAAGCCATATAAAGAAGATAAATGGTTTGGATCATGAATTGGATGCAAGTATGAAAAAAATATGAGTCATAGGTTGGGACTTTTTTCACTAATTATTTAAAATTTATGAAGACTTAAGGCAATCAATTACTTCAAGATCATTAAGTTTGTTAGTCCAATAAAAAAATTGAATAGTATAAATTACAAATATGGAGCCTATAAGAATTGAAAAAAGTAAGGGTGATAGATGGGGCTAAGGGTGGTTGATGGGCCCACTTTTGAAAGAGGTGGTGTGGTAGTTATTTTCACACCTCTTTGCACATGAAGATTTTGGGGTGCAAATGGCTTTATTTATACACCATTGTCCCACCCTGTTTTTGCATGTAAATAACTACAAATAAACAGCCACTAAGCTCTTTGGAGACGTTATTATTGGGTTTCAAGCTAGACTTGGTTCCATTTACAACCCTAGTTCGTAAGCAGTAACCATAGAAATTGGGATGATCATATGAAACTTTTAACTGCCTTGATGGAGGCTACATTGGCCTTGCCACGAGGCCATAATGGGCCGGGGGTGGGCGGCAAGTACATTCAGTGGTGGACCAGGTACAAGGGTCTAAAGGAGAAGCCTCCACCCTACCTAAAATTTTTTAAAGAACCCCCCCCCCCCCCCCCCCCCCCCCCCCCCAAAAAAAAAAAAAAAAAAACCCACAAAGTTAAATTTCCTGATAGCTTGAGGAACCCGGACCAGAGTATTGTGGGGTTTGATATCAATTATCATCTATTTAGATTTTTCAAAAAAGTTATCATCTAATCTATTTATTTCTTTTTCAAAAGTTATAAACAATTATAATAAAATTTTATTCAGATATATTAATTTTACATTTATAAATATGTGAATTGGGAACAATATGGACCAGGCAAGTTGGGGCAAGTAAAAAAGAGTATGTCTGTTAAAATGCCACACGACACGTTAATAGGACTAGAACTCATACGATATCAATGGGTTCGGGTGGACTCTTAATGAATTTGGGTCGTTAACAAGTCCAACTCGTAAACACGTTAAGTTAATGGATCGTGTACAAACTAAACCAGTAACCCGTTAACAACCCGCTGAACTCATTAAAAAAAATTTAGTCCCTAAGTATAGCTATAATTAATTTATATTATAAAAAAATAAATTAAAATTTATTGTTTTATAGTGGGGTTTTAGGTGAGATCCATTTGAGATCCTCACTAACAATTTCATGTGGCTTATATATATTTTCTCCTTATATATTTTTGTATGGATTTTCTTTTAATTTTCGAAATAACTTAATTACTTAACGGGTTAACGGGTTGGGTCGTGTAACCCGTTAAATTAACAGGTCGTGTTCAAGTTGGATTTTTTGACCCGTCAAGTTAACGGGTGGTGTGTGGGTTAAGGTGATTTTAACACGAATTCGTTAACCTGTAACTCGAATTCGTTAACACAACACAGTTGACGTCCCTAAAAAAGAGTCATATTTAGCAAGTATTTTTCTATTTGAAATATGTAATAAATCAATTTGAAATGTAGCTATTTCAATTGTCCAACATCTATTTACATTAGTTTTAAGTCAGGTAAACACAAAAAGTAAATTTGCCAAGTGACAGCTTAAGGTCGAGATTGTCATCTAGATCGGGATTCCTCATCAGTTTTGTTAAAAACTTGGGAGAGAGAGCTACTACTACCACATACCGAGCTTCTCCTTCCACATCCCTTCTCTTTCAAAAATTCCTCTATGCACACCCCATTGTCCCCAAAATCTCTCTCTCTCTCTCTCTCCCTCCCCCATGCCGCACGCATGTCACCAGCACGGAGAGGGAGAGAGATAAGGAGAAGGGGGAAGGAGGGAAAAAGAGAGGGCTAGGCGGGTGGGGTTGGCTGGGCGATGGGCAAAGGGGTTGGGCACTGGGAAGGAGGGTTGGGCGGAAGCGCTAGGTGGAGGGGCAAGGTTAGGAGGTGGGTGGCGAATGGGGATGTGGAGAGAGGCAGAGAGAATGAGAGTGATATGAGGAGAGGGAGAAAGAAAGAGGGAGAGGGAGAGGGAGAGAGACAGGGAGAAGGAGATGGAGAGAGGGAGAGGGTCAGGCGCGGGCAGAGGTGGGCCGCGAGCGAGGTGAGGGAAAGGGGTAGTTTGGGGATTTTCTATAGGGGTATTTTGGTCATGAAAAAAAGAGATATGGAAAAAGAAGCTTTGGCTGTGGCATTAGCAGCCCTCTTTGGGAAATCCACATGTATATCCTCAAAGATCTAGTCAGTGAGAACTTCATTTTTTGACGCTTTTCAAGTCCAGCTCCCCATCCATAAGATTTAACAATCCTTACTTTAGTAAATTTGTGTGTAGAATCTTTAGCCATAAAAATTCTCCGAGAGGAATCATCAAATTTGCAACAACAAGAAATATTCAAATACGTGGACTTTTCACTTATGATCAAACATATATATTGTAAAACTTTCTCAATTCGATAGCCATATAAGTTTATACTAAACTCAAACCCAACAAAACCACTTGAAAAGCCATTGCTTTGATGGAATCGGATATTTGATTCTCCATTTCTACAAAGGTTCTGACCTGTAATAAATTAAATTTAGAGCTTGTTTTAAGTTTTGATTTATAAACGGGTTTGAGTCCAGAACCCAATTTATAAACGGGTCCAGTTCTAGGTCTATGAAAGTCTCAACTTGTGGAACCAAGAACTGGCATACGAGTATTTAATATTACAAACTGTAGTTCAAAATCAAATTTTATTGGATATTTTTATATTTAATCCTGGAGATCATAGACTTAATGCTCTATTATAAGTTGAATAATATCCTTATTTTAAAATTAGAATTGATTTTTAAACTAGATTCCAATCATTTATCTAGACATTTTGTCGTAATCGAATTTGAGTCCTCCTATCGTAACCGGGTCCGAACCCAACAAAACATGGCTTGGATCAGTCCATTATTGAGAAAATAAATAAAAACAACAATAATGGCAGCATTCGTAATTAACGGCTAAAACGAAAAACAATTCCCGCTTCTCCCCTCATTTTGATGTTCAAAATATACACTGCTGGTTTTACCTTTTTCGTATCTTTCCTTTTCATCTTCCGATCGTTGGACACTCACACTCTTACCTACATCAATCTCTTTTTCGAAATTCCTTTCCCGATTCTTCCTTCTTCCCGATCTTTCGCTTCCTTTGTTATCCAATCCTGAAAACCCTAGATTCCTCGATGGAGGAAGAACTCAGCAAGCAAAAAGCAAGGCTCTCTCTCATCGACGTTTCTGCGGAGGATGATTCTCTCTTTATCTCTTCACCTTCATGCGATTCACGGAATCCGAAAACTTCCGGTGATCCCTTTTCCCCCCTTTATTGATCTTGAATTTCTTCTCTATTCTCCTTACAAAGAGTACCCATCTAGGGTTTGGAATTTGGGTTCCGTGTATATGATGCTTGGCCACGATTATCCTTTGTAAAAAAATGGATCCAATATGATTTTGCGATCTGGGGCATTTGGGTTTTCTTCTGCGTAGCTTATTTTCATTGAATTTCATTTGTTAGGCTTTAAGTATTGCAGAAATCCATTTTCACTAACTCATTTTCTTGTGAAAATGACGCGCGAAGGCCCCCATTTGGATCTTCACAAGGCAAGTGTAGGCAACTTGGTATATGGGTAATTGAGGGCTCATTTCCAGTGGTCTTCAACTTGATTAGTTATAACCTAAATATTTGAATCTCACATTTTAACAAAATGGGTAATGCAGTATGACCAAGTCACTAAGGATAGTCCCTTTTTGGTATCTCTTATATTAGTTATGGCATGTTGTCACAGGCAAGATAATTTTAAAGAATGAGAGAGCCTTTGGGCTTTTCCCTTGTACAAAAGAGAGTTTGTTATTGGGGCAGCGTTGGAGGAAAGGTGCATATTATAAACAAGGGGGAGGGGTGGATGAGTGCGTGGGAGAAGGGAAAAATAAGATGTCCAAATCAAAAGAGAAGAAAGTTCATTTGCATTAGTCACTTGATTGGACTGTTCCCAATTCCCATGGAGGAGCATAGGTGCAGTGTAGACTATAAATATGCTATTACAAGTGTAATTGATTGCACCTTTAATAATGTTTTCTTTATTAGGTGATTTTGGTTGATTAGGTCAATAGAAAAGTTCCAATTTGACATGGTTAATACTTAAATCATTGAGGTGAGTCTATGGTGGAAGACAAAGTATTGTCGGAGTTTGGGGTTTTGGACTAGTTCCTTGTTGTTGGGTTTTTTTTTTTTTTAAAGTGTTTAAAAAGGATAATATCTTAGTGGGTTAAGCAAAATGTTGGAGGGTCTTTGACCTCGATATGAGTATCAACCACCTACTAATGCCTTTAGATATGGAGTGAATTGTTCGTGCATAAGTGGAATCCCTGTACTGAAACATAAATACATTGAATTCTTGTGGAGGTTGACCTAGACTCAATCTCTTAACATCATTTAGAATTTTGTGAGTATTGAGATGTTGCTGTAGACTCAGAAAATTGTAGTGGTTTGGTATGGCATCACTGGAGTATTTTTGAAAGGTTTAAGATGAATATTTTAGATATGAAATCTTCTTCCATCCTTTTTGATGGCAATATGAAGAGCTTGAGGCACTGATTAGAGTTTTATGCCACTAAGATGGAATGACATTTAGGCTATTTGCAATTAAAAGGGTAAAGAATGACAATTGGTTGTGATGTTGAGTTGGCATCAACGTCGTTGTGATAGGAAACTCAATTACGTAAAGATAATATGAGATAAGGAGGTTTTATTGCATCGAGCCAAGCTGGTTTGCGAGCTATCTTGGCTTGTTGACATCCCTGCTTCCAAGGAAAGCTATAGCCAACCCTTGCTTACTTGAGAGTACGTCCAGGATATGCTGTAGAACTTCAGCTATTGTGATGGTCTGGTGTCAAGATTTATTCTCAAAGTAAAACTCGCATCAAAGTGTGGCATTTTTAAATAGTCAACCATCTATTTGACGCTAACTCTCTAACTTTCTTCAAGCTTGGCACTGCCAAAGGATAAATGTTGGAGCTGACTAAGATGGTCATAATTGAACTTGGGCTTCCAAACATGGAGCTTTTGATCAGTGATGTTTTCATTAGATCAAACCAAATTGAACTCCTATGTGAAGTAATAAAAAAATGTGAGATTAGGTCCCTTTGTCTGAACTCCCTCGAGCTGGAAAGGAGAACTTTTTAGAGTTCATTTGATCTACCACTGGTAATTGAGCTATGAAAATGGAACAATTTATCGACTTATTCAGTTTAAAACAAAAGTTTTGTATAAAAAATGGTGCACTCATTCAATGTCCACATCATTTTGGTCATTTTGGGTCATGTTGCTCCCATGGTGCTTGTCTTAGATGATGGGTGCATATGATGGCTTCAAGTTTTAAATGTGCTAGTAGTTGATTGTGCCCTTACTATCAGCCATATCAGTAGAGTTTGCAGCAGTGAACAAAGTAGGTAGGCAATATGGCAGCTTATATTACTCTTTTTGTATTTATATATATATATATATATATATTTTGAACCAATGACTAGGGCTATGCCCTTCTTAGTATATATTGTTGATATGTTATTTAAAATCTCTTGCACATGCTTACGTATTTCACAATTGACCTGCTTTTAATGTTTGCAAAATTAATCCACTGCATGAATCTGAATTGGCAGCTCTTTCAGAAATTTTTAATGAAGTAAATGGCTTTGGAGTGGTTGAGGCTGAAAGTGCTCTGGGGGGAGAGAATCCAATGGAGCAGCTATCTGTTGCTTTAGAACAGACTGAACCCACTAGAACAAGAAGAGTTGGCAAGTGTAACCTACGGAAAAGTTTAGCTTGGGATAGTGCCTTCTTCACCAGTGAAGGTGCGCTTGTGTATACATGCATAACCCCTATTTTTTTTCAAAAGTTTTCAATCAAAATTATTGATTTTCTGTTTTGCAACATTTTAACCTAGTTTATGTTTTGTTATCATCTCCAATATGTTTCTTCCCATCAGGTGTTCTTGATCCTGATGAGTTGGAATTAGTAAATAAACCAGCAAAGGCTGCAGCACAAGCACTACCTGGCATTGAAGAAGATGTTCGGATGTCAGCCGACTCAAACTCTACATTAGGTAGTGATAGTTGGGCACTAGAAAGCCTTGAAGTTGATTTGTTTGAAGATATACGCGCCTCTATTCAAAAGTCTGGTCATGGCTATGATAAAATTTCCAATGTTGCATCTTCTATTTGTAAAGCCACACAAAGAGAGCCAGAGGCACAATATCTTAGCTGTAAGTTCCCAAAGTATTGTCTTATTTGAATTCATCTTAGGTTACTATAACTTTCCTCCTGAGTAGGGTCACTTTATCTTCAGAAAAAAAGTTACTCTTTTTTCATGTTCCTTTCTTTTGCTACTGTATTTATTCCTTTCTTTTTCCTTTTTCATTTTGTTCAAGATTATGTAGGCCTGCTTTAAGACAATGGATGTGGCCTTTTATTTCGACTTAAAGAGTTCTTTTATATAACTATAAAAAACTATGTCTTCTAATATTCTCAAATCTCTGAAAAAGGTACAAAGAACTAAGATTCTCTCTCTCTCTCTCTCTCTCTCTCTCTCTCTCTCTCTCTCTCTCTCTCGTGTGTGTGTACGTGCGCGCCTATTTGTGGATGGTTTAGGTCACTAAAATTACAAACCCAACTAAACCTACCTAAAAAATTGCCTATTCATGGCCTGTTTTTATACTAGATGGATTGAGACTGGGTCTGGCTTTTGTTATACCATTGCTTGTTGAGAGTCCAGGATATGTGCAGTCGAAATACTATTGGTTTTTGGACATACACACAAAAGCATTTAGTGCTATATGAACTGTGATAATTGTGTGTAGTGGATCGAACATTGTTTGTTGGCTTTATGCTGTCATATGTACTTTCCATCTCTTCTCTCTCTATACCTGTACTGTGCATATATGGCTATAAACATATAACAAGTGGGTTGTTAAGAAAACAATAAAAACTTGCTGTTCAAGTCCTTCTGTCAGAAGGATGTACAACTTGCCAATTGTGATGGTTCCTGTGTGGGCAAAGGGTCATAAATTGAGCACTTTCTGGCTTTTTGTGAAATACTACGACCATTGTGAACCCTACTCTTTCGTGATAATTCAATGTGGTCTCATTGTATATTTTAATCATTTAGCTAGCAGTGAAGAAAGTTTCATCTATGTGCGATATAGTGACCCAAATTATATGACCAAGAGTTGGGGCTGCCAATCACTGTAAAACTATGAAATCAGAATTGCGTAACATGTGTAAATATAAGGTACTAGGGAGTCAGACTATGTTTATTCTAATTTGGTCACGTGTGGCCCTCATCGCATTGGACATATATGAATCTGCTTTTTCAGACTTGATCCAACTCAGCCAAGTTGACATGGTGTCCATGTGTTGATGGTGACTGAGATTCACGTCAGTATTGATTTTAAAAGCTTGGTTGTGTCCAGCCACGATTGGAATTGGATTCATTACAACTGACAATTTTACAGCTCTATGCGATAACCAACTACTGATTAATCCAGTGTAGAGTGAACAAATTCGACAATTGTCAGATTTCAGGAGTTTTGGGACTTTGTGGTGTCCAAATGCTGTCTAAAGGAGAATAGTTTGCTAAGAATATTGGTCAATGTCACTGTGTTTTCCTTCTTTGCTCCTTTTCCTTAAATTTGTGTTTAGACATTATTCTCAAGATGATTACTGCTTTGCAGCATCTCAGAAGGTTGATCTTGCATCTCGAAATCAGGTTAGTTTTATTCACTGCAGTTCATTCTTCCTAACTGTTTGTCACATCTCAATGCATGTCTGAGGTTGGCGTTCTGAATTTCAGATGAAGCCAGTGAGCAAGCTTCCCATCTCTGCAAAGAGGCAGAGTATTAGTAAGATGGAGGCAGAGAAAAAAGGCGAGGCTTTTGCTAGTTCACGTACAGTAAGTGCAATTATCTGAGTGCAAGTTGTTTCTTTGAAAGACTTTACTTATGTTAAACTGACAAACTCTTTGCTGATAAAAAAGGTTGTCACTAGAAAGGTGGACCGGAATTTGTCTTTAAGGCCGCCAAAGATTTTATCCAGTGCCAATCCCGTCTCCACAGTACCAACCAAGAAGATAGTTGCTGCTTCTGATGGTGTCAAATTAAAGAACAATACTTCAAAGGTTTGCGGTAAGCGTTGCTGATTTTGTCACACTATTAGCGACTGAAATGGACCAGTATTGAAATTGGTCCTGAAATTCAAGCCTGACCGTTAAAATCATCTGGTTGTTTCTCTACTAAACATGCATTTTGCCTTGATATGTGCCTCCATAGAAATAAGAAGATCCAAGCCCTTCGAACCTGCCTTCATTAAAAATTAGGCCTGCAACCTGTTCCTCTGCAGGATGGGCCCAGAAGCCTATTTGAACAGCCCCAGTCTATTCCTACTAGCCTTTCAAAAGCTTTTCATGGAGTGACTGCTCCATGCATGGTGGTTGGGTGAATTCCCGAGGTTTCAAATCAAGAAACACAAGAGCTTACAACTTCTATTCATGTTTGCTTGCTATATTAATTCAATGTTGCAGGCAATGCGGTGAACCAGAGGCCTGCAGTTTCCAAGAAGCTTAGTTCTGGTGGTTCTCTCAGCATTACTTCTGGCACTTTACCTTCTCCAAAATCTTCTTTGGGCTTCACATGCACTACCAAAATGCGTCCAACAATTTCTGGTAATGGTAGTGACAGTACTTCATCCGGCTCCACTAGTAAATCCGCCACAAAGAATTTGAGAAATAAAACTTTTTTAAGAAATGCTGACCCATCTTCTATGGACTCAACTGCTAAAACTCCTCTACGCAACCCAAGAAATAAAATTGACTCCAGAAACCCCCACTTGTCTGCTTATGTGATGTCTACTTCCAAGTTCTCCTCAAGCATATCACCTGCTAGCTCCTTCGATGGCATGTCTTCAGAATCATCTTCTTCTATTTGTTCTGCCAGCCAAAGGCCTTACAGTGTGAAAGCAAGCCTCGATGTTATTTCCTTGGACTCCTTTGAAAGTGAAGCCCCTCAATCACCTGATTCACAAAATCAAGCTCAAGATCAGCAGCCTCACATTGGAGATAAAGATTTGGAAAAGGGGTTGCCAAATCAGGGCGTTAAGAAAGCTAATATAGAACCACTTCCAAATCCGGCAGCAGCAGCAGCTACCAAAAGCTCATTTGTTGGAAATGCAGGATCGCGCTTTAAACCATCAGGCCTTCGAATGCCATCACCAAAGATTGGTTTTTTTGATGCGGTTAGTTTCCTTCAGGACTATAATGATTTCATATATAGGCTGCACTTGCCTCCTTTCCATTTTGGTAGCTGATAAGTCGTCCATGGTTTTGTTTGCAATCTATTAATAGTAGAATACAACGAAATCCCTAAAAGCGGCAAGGAGCCAAATAAAGCTTCCCCCATTTACTACAGTTTGTAAATTTAAATACTTAATCTGGTGTGCGAGTAATAAATTGTTTGTATCATTTCCAGGAGAAATTTGCTGGGATCACTTCAAATGGATGTTTGCAACCTCATTCTGGAATGCAAATTGGTCTGCTCAAAAACACATCTGTGAATGGTAATCTTGATGGGGCCCTAAAGCAGAAGTCCTACAAGTTCCAATCTACAAGATCCATAACCCAGACTGGGCTTATGAAGTTTAATTCAAACAATAGTGGATTGCCACGGTATGCTGCTGCTTCTAGCTTGAAACCTACCTCCACTCCACATCTTCAACTATCAAGTCCAACTGCAAAACTATCAAGCACTTTAGCCACGACTGAAGGTGATCCTAATGTGTTTGTAAAAGAAAGGCTTGAACAATCTTCACTAGGACAACACGAAAGCGCTGAAAAGAAGATTTTGGTTTCAGAAGACCCAGTTAATGGTTTGAGCAGGCATTTGGATGTAAATCTCAACATGGACACTGCTAAAGATCTTAAAGGGGTGAAGGGATTCTCTCACAGTCCTGTTGAGCAGAGCAAGGATACCTCTAGTGATCTGTTATCTTCTTCCCTCTCTGGGGAACTTTTTCAGGACAGGAAGGTGGATTTCCTACAAAGCATGACAAAGCCTTCAGTTTCAGCTTTTCCAAACAAGGCAGAACTTAAACCCAATGGAAGGAGTCCTTTGCAAGTCACCTGTTCTTTCGGAAATAGTAGTATATCGCATGAGCCAATGAGAGAACCAACCACAGAAAAATCCAGTGATAAGACAGCTCTCTCTTCTTTTCTAGATAAAACCATTAATGCACTTACACCAGATACCCTTTTGGATCATGCAGTTAAGCATGGACAGGAAAATGTCATTTCCAATAGTTTGTATAACAATTGGGTTATTGGAAATGAGAAGGAGAATAATTCAAAGTAATTGTAATTCTGTGCTCGTTATGCAGCAATCAGCTATCTTCATCAAGGTAAAGGAATTTCTGGCCCATGTCCTGTATTCCTTATATTTGGCAAATAATATCATGATATTATATTGAATGCTTTTATCTGATAATACTGAGCTATTTTCAAAATCTCAGCTATTTCTAATATACCACGATAATATTTCAAAAAACATTGCTACTTTCACAATGATATTGGAAAATCTCTTGACAAGGTGAAAAAAGGAAGAAGGAAAAGAACGCCAAAGTTTTTTAGCCTTTCTTTTCCCTCATTCTGAGTAATTCCCCTATTCTTTTTATGCTTTTATGCTGATGGCCTCTCTTGTTTGGGTGAGTAGTGATAACTCTTGGATAAAACAAGCAAGTAGATAGATAGTCATCTTCTCCTCTTACTACTATTAATCAAATTCTAATTTACTTTTAATTGAATATTTAATATGCCACGTTTGGGTTTTAGTCACCTGTATTGGCTTGAACTTCCACATTCTAGTGAGAATGCACTGTGTCTGACTGATGATTCTATTTTGTTCAGGGACATTAAAAACACCTTAGCAAATGTATGCGCTGAGACATTCTTCAGGTCTTAATCATTTGAAGCAAAATGAATATGGAGCCTGTGGGCAGCTCTTTTTGCATATTGTGCTGGATTTCTCATTGGTTTCTTCGGCAGGTTACACATATTTTGTTGCATCCTCAAGTCATTATGCAGGCTAATATGAACTTTTGAATTTAGATTACCTTCTGGTTTGAAACTGAAGCACATAATAAGAAAGTGTACGGCTGCTCGTTCAGGAGTTATAAATTAACATCAGAATGTGCGGGTACTGTGAATTTGTGATATACTTGTCATTTCCAACTATTTTTTTCGGCTTAATTATTTCAATTTATTAGTACAGACAGTACAAATAGGGTTAATAGTGTGTTTAGGCCTCTGCATAAGGTGCTAGATGGGAGGATGGAATGAGCGGGATGTGTAGGTCACCATTTGGATGACTCCCACCCAATTGGTCAAATGCTGTGGTCTTGAGCCATGAAGATCAACCAGTTGTTGCAAATTGATATGTAGATCGGTCCTATGGTGACTGGATGGGGGTTGAAACTTCACTCCCATGGTTTTTGTACCCTTTACATCCTACCACTCCCTGTCAATCGGTACTCATCTGGTTAGCCTTCCAGCCCCATTGCTTCTATAGTCCGTGTCTTGACCCCCATAGGTTTGACTTCAGCTTGTTTATTTATCTATCCTAACTCAGGCTAGGCATTTAAGGGGGTTATATTTTGATTGATGCAGAGTTTATATTACATTCTGCTCCATTTGGCAATTCAGAGTTATTGCTCTCACACCTGATCTGGATTCCATCATGTATCAACCTGATCTTAATCTGGGTCAAACTCTATACTAATCATTTTAGTCCAATAACTAACAGTTGTACTGTTATAAAATGTAGTTGGGTGAATGTTTAGGCATGCATTTGATAAAATCTCGAACTGACCCAGTTAATATCAGTTGGGATTCAGATACAATTAATATTACTTGTGAAAATGGGATGAATACCCTTTTCCTTTTCTGCAATGGATTGTTCAGGAAGTTTAGTAAAGAGATGTTTAGAAATAGAGCAGTGATCACAGTTGTAAATGGGCTTCATATCATTGGAATGTATGAGTGAATCTTATGAGCAGGCGTTGTCTATGCAATTACAGGCTTAGAGGAAGGGTTTTAGCTAGTGTCAGCCTGATATGAGTTGTGCCTGAAAAATTACAGCCTGCCGTCTGGCTTGATTTAGAATGGTGTCTCATGTTAGGCCCAGCCAAGCCCACAATTAGTGATTACCTGATGGCAATACTGCAAAGATATATGAGGTTTATGAGTGATCATGCATGCTTCCTATGAGTTACTGGGACTGATGATAAAGCAAGAAATGACTCATTATTCACACGATTATGTATAGAACTAATCTATACTAGCTCTAGTTTTAGACTTTTAGTATATATGTACATTTGATAGTATAATGAGTATGGGTACACTGTAACCAATCTGAACCTGACCTATTTACACAGCCTTACAACAATGAGCTTCAGCATAAAATGATTTCTGTTTACCTGCCTTCTTTTTGGCAAACAGAAATAGTATCATTGGGTTTGAAGTCCTTATATATAGGATTGCAATTTTGCAATGTCCTGGGTGTTTGATGATTGAAGCCAAAATTTGTCCGGATTCAATTGTAGAGGTCTCGAGTGTCTGGTTTTGCCCCGGTCTTATAGTAATAATATAAAAGTGCAGTGTGCTAGGCTGGGCCATCTTGTCTGGCCTATACACTGGATTCAGTCCCAGTATAAGGGCATGTGAAAAAAAAGAATGTAACTTTGGTCCTGTGTGAGGAGAACTGTAAGCCTAGGCCTAAATTGGCTCAAACACTCAAAAGCCAAATCCCTAAATTTATCTTTTCCTTGTCAGTACCATATCAAAAAATCTTTTCCTTATCAGTGTTCTAAATTTTTCATGATTTTGAAGCAGAGATATCTGAAATCATAAGCAACTCAAGTTTTCAATGCATTTAATTCAAAATCCTAACCATCTCATGCATATTCTATTTTAAGCATTCATTAGAGAAAAAAAAAGCTAAAACAAATGAAGTAATGGTTTCCAAATCTGTATTTAGAACGGATTGTCTTTTAAAAATCTTAAATCTTTACACAATGATGGATGTTCAAACCTTTGCTTTGAATGGCCATCCATGATTTAATAGATCCTTAGAACTCGCTTTATCATGAGAATCATTAATCATCTCATCGTAATCATTTGAAAAAAAAAAAAAAAAAAACCAATCCAATCGTGATTGTCCAATTTAACAGTGAAAATCACCCATAAGCATTTGATTAAAAAAGAAAAAACCCAATCTCGATCGTCCAGCTTAACGGCGAACATCGCCCATATCAATCCAAAACTTCATATATACTGATTGATTAGCGAATTCTCTATTAAATAAAATGCTCGGAGTGCCTTAATAAGTGATCAATCATTATTAATCTGATCATGTTTTTGTCAATTATAGGGCCTCTCCAGCTAAAAGAGAACTATGATTGAGTGGAAATGAGTTGAAGTATAATGTGAACAATCTACATCTAATGAAAGAGGACGCACATGCAAATAACCAAACTTAGTCACTTGGCGTTATGTGTGTGCATGCCAAGTCTACTGAGTCAATTTGCATAGTCACTTGGATGCCAAGTCTACTGAGTCAATTTTAGTAGTCACTTGGCGTTATGTGTGTGCATGCCAAGTCTACCGAGTCAATTTTAGTAGTCACTTGGCGTTATGTGTGTGCCTGCCAATTGCCAAGTCCACTGAGTCAATTTGAGTCAATTATAGAATAATCTATGCCTGCCACATTGCCGCATGTTTCTCGAGTAGCCTGGGCCCATATCGATCGGAACGGGCCGTGGAAAAGCGGACGATACGGTTTAGACGCGGTGCTCACGTGTCGGACGTGATGTCCGTTTTCTTCTGCGCGGGGTTTTCTCAACTCCTCGTTATATCGTATGGTATGGTATGGTATCGTTTCATGGGGACGGCGGATCCTTTACTTGGCGAGGGAGATAACGGGGGTGGGTCCCACAACCTGACACGTTACTTTATCGGGAAAACAAAATATTCTCTTGCTCGCCGCCACGTTCCCAATGGACATTTGTACCTGCCACGTGGCCCACCACCGACAGGACTAGTACTCGTGGGCCCGCGTACTCCAATTCCTCGGCCCTTCCCCGTTCCCGCTTACGATGTTTCGAGGGAAAACACATTCACACGTTTGAAGAAGGTAAAATAAGGGGAAGGTGAAAAAAGAGAGAGAGTTAAAATAGAGGGTGTTTGGAAAGGGGAGAGGAAAAGTGGGGAAGGAAAAAAATTTTGAAAATTTTACCCAAAAATTTTTCTTCAAAAATTAGGGGGAAAGAAAGAGGCAAAGATGGGATTTTCCTTCCCCCTCAAACTTTTTGATTATAAAAAAAAAGAGGAGGGAAAATTCCTCTTCATTTTCATTCTCTTCAAATTTTCCCTCCCCTTCCATCCTCTCTTCCCAAACATAGGGTAAAGGAGAATGTCCTGAGCACTTTGTTTGCATATAAAAACGGCTATCAAATGAGCTTCTCTTTAATGTAAATTGGGTCAGAGATGAATACCCTAATAATTCATATTCTAGGAAAGTCGGGTCCATTCACAACACTATTTTATATCCTTCAAACCTTATCTTGTATCATTTATAATGCATACCAATATGCCTTTTATGAGGGCCTTTTTGTTTGTAGGTTGTGTCACCCATTATCTCTGAATCAACTCCTTAAATTTTGAGTAGCATTTTTACATATGGGCCCTCTAAGATTTTTCTTATTGTACATAGTGGCTCATCCAAGTAGAATCTCCTTGTTCTATCTCCCATTGTGTGGCCCACCCATTTTATGATCAGGACCACCAATGAGACATGGGAAGGTTATATAGCTTCCACTTTGCAGGCAAAAATTCCACCTGAAATATCATGAAGTGCATGGAACCATCTGACAGTGTGTTGGTGGGGTGAAGGAATTCTTGCTCTTTTACATAGAGAGAGTATCTTACAACCAACACTACAATTGCCTTCTTTTTCTGCCCCTTGACTGACAAATGACTTTGACTGGTCAAAGTCTTGACTGCTGCCATGATGACCGTGCCATTTCCTTACCTCCCTTTTAAATATTTTAAAAGGAAAACGAAGCTGCACAAAATATAATAGTTATCTGTTGGAGGCCTCTTCGCGATAATCGTGCAATCAGAAGATCTTGTACCACCCGTGAATTTCGAGACACATGACATCAGCCGTTCATCACGCAAGGACCACCTCATCCTTACATAAAATTGCATTCATCATATCATTAACACAAAGTCATGAAAAATCCACACACAATGAAAGACATCCGGCACAAGTAGGAAGAAAAAAAAGCCTCTACAAATGAAAAGAAAGCCCATGTATCAAAGATTCGAACATTGGACAGTCAGGCTCATATGAGAACGGTCGCCACTTACCTTTTCTTATTCAAGAACTAGATCTTGAAGATCTTTGAGTGGATGATAGTGATACTCGTTTTTTTATATTTTATGATATGAGTATTCTTGAAGTTTTTTCACCTAAGACGACTAGTTTCTTGGGTGACACCCACTAAACTCTGCACAAATGCAAACCGAATAAATTTGAGATGGTTTCGAGCACATGATGTGTGGAGCAAACTCATGCCTCATGCAACTCTATCAACTCCTAAGTGTGTAAATAATGCTTTCTTTAAGGATTGTTTTAGGAATTTTAATAAATGTGTTTTTAAAAGTGGTATGTTAATATTGAGGAACCAAATGCAAATATATATAAACGATCATTAATAATCTCCTTTTTAGTGAAAAATGAAATATAGGGTAATCATAAATGAATGCCTAGCAGTGAACCTAATATATTGAATATTATGAAATCAAGTTGCCATCTACATCTCTATCCTATATACTTCAACCCCTGTGTACTTAACCCCAAGGGGTAGCTTAGTTGGCCTAGGACCACGGTTTGCTCCCGGAGGTTGTGGGTTCGAAACTCCGCTACCACACTAGGGCTACAGGGGATTTACCCAGCTTCCCTCTGGGCCCGGAGGGATTAGTCCAGCCCAAAGGGTTGGGAACCCTCCGACAGCAAAAAAAAAAAAAAAAAAAAAAACCCCTGTGTACTTAAATGATCTCTGTTGGAACACATTTTACACGAATACTTAATATTCCTCACCAACAAATTACATGACATTAAAGTAAGCTTGATTTGACTTGACAGGTCTATAATCTAAATTACTAGAACTCTCTATTAGCTATAAGCCTATAAGTGGTCTTGTCAAAGGGTTAAACAGATTCAACCAAGACTAACACTGGTTATCTAAACACATGGAAAATCAATTACTTGTAAACCAAGTTATTTCCACTAAGGAATGTGTAGATTTTTTTATCTTATATTTTGATGGTTCTGTAGGCATAAGTAAGTATGATTAAGAGAAGAAGACAAAAACTGGAGTGGAAAAACCGAACATGCCAGCACCTTCCTCAGCTCGTGATTCATGTGCTAGATGCATCCAAAATCTACAAATAGAGGTATCTCCCTTTCAATTTGTGTCACGAAAATCTGGAAACTCGATACATCTTCTTAATGATTTTTTTTTTTCTATCGGAGCGTTCCCAACCCTTTGGGTTGGACTAATCCCTCCGGGCCCAGAGGAAAGCCGGGTACTCCCTTTTAGCCCCAGTGTGGTAGTGTTGTTTTGAACCTACAATCTCTAAGTGCAAACCGTGGCCCGAGACCAACTGAGTTACCCCTTGGAGGTACTTCTTAGAGAACTCTTTCTCTCTCTTAAAGAAGAAAATTTAACTCCATCCTACTTCTTAAAGAAGTCTTTCTCTTAAAGAAGAAAATTCAACTCCATCCCCCACTAAGCCCTAACTCAAAGACTTTAATACCCTATCATAAGATTTAATAAAGAAGAAATTGGACAGATATTCTAAGAGTTTGGGTGGCATGAACCTTGTTTTTGTTTTGAGATTGCAACGGAACATTGAACATTGAAGGTCTTTAGACCTATTAAAACTTTGTTGTTCATCAGTAGCCCAGAAATTTAAAAAAGTAATGAATTCACACATTTTAAATTTAAATCTTGTTTTCCATAAGGGTGCAACTCTAGTTAGCCCAATATAATTTGACTAGGCCAACTTAGTTTTTGTTTGGTTAGGATTGGGTCTTTTTTATTTTGGGTTGGGCTCCAGGTTGAGACCTCAACCAACCTTATCCATCTCAAACCCTACCATTTATTTATGACATTTCTAATACAGGGAGAATTTCCTCCTACAAGCGGATTACATGTTATTAATGCAACTCCTTTCATACTCTTATCCCTATGTCCTGGCACCATATATCTCCAATAATGTGCCCATAGAACCTTTACTCAACATTGCATTGAGTCTTACAAAGACTATGGTTAAAAGATCCCATCAACCTTAGGCTATTATTTTTTTAATCTCTTTAATCGAAAATCTCTACATGTCATTCTTTAATTCCTACAACGTCATTTCTGTAAACTTTAGATGTTATTTATTTATTTCTACATTTCTAGTTTCTTCAATATTCTACACTTTTAGTCTATATCTAATGAGGAATTCTCCACATCAACCAGTTTTTAACTCCCCATTTTTTAAGTTTTCATTCTTGGGGCCTATAATCAAGCCAACCCATTCACATGTCGGGGCCCCTTGAATTGGAAGCAATCCTTATACTTTACACTTCTGAACATTATCCACCATTGAATCTTATGATACAATATTTGTGTGCTGTATAATCATTAATCTTTGATCACTTAAAACCAATGGGTATGTTAGTTTAATTGGTACTAGCACAACAAATCATTCTTAGCATGGGATATTTATCAATAACTGAAAAGTATATTTACTGATTTATTAATTAATAAAAACTCAGATTACACGAAATCAATCTTCAACAATCTACAGTTTCTCACAGTAGGTGAAGCATTACGAACTTACTTTTGTGAAAAAGCCATGTTTCCTGTTAGATTTTCCTGTTTAATAGTCTAATCGGGTTGTAAAATCTGCAATGGATTGGACTAAATTTGAGGACGTGGGAGGAAAGGATTTGTTAAGAGAGAGGTTTTTAGAAGGTTTGAGATGTTTGGCCAAAGGCTCTTTCCCTATTGGCCAATGTGTAGTTTTTTTTTCTTTCTTTCCTATGTTTTTATACAGAAGCCACTTCTCTTATCAATTTGCTAATTGAGATAGGATATATTTCGGACATCTTCTTATTGACACAATAATAAAATACATAAAGGGGCATAAAATCAAGTGGGCTTTTATTATATTGTTTGATAGGTTTTCAAACAACAATTTATTAGTAGGTTAGTGTTTACACTCTTCATTAGCTAAGTTGTGTACCATAAGCTCTATCATGGTATTCTTTGCAGATTTCTCATCATCATATGATTATTAACTCATTTCGCTCTACTTTGGTTTGATTATAGGAGTATAAACTATAAGATAGAATGGGACAAGGGGAACATATGAGATGATAGAAAATCTACTTGACATGGAAGTGGACATTCAAACACACCTTAAATATTTAAATAACATGAACACAAAGTACATTTCTATATAAATAGAAAACATTGAAACATAGGAGTCTTACAACATCAAGTTTGTTTGGTATGAATTCTTAAAATGGAAAAGTGCCGTATGATGAAGGGTCACTTTAAAAGACAAAAAAAGAAAAAGAAGAGAAGTCATATTAAAAATGCCAAATTTGAAAAATCATCTCTTCTTTGAGAAAAAACCCAAAAATCTATTTGTTCATTCCATTAAATGACCCAAGATATTCTCCTTTTTACCCAAAAAAAATCAAAAAGGTATATTTTCATGTCACCAAATGACAAAAGGTCAAGAAAACAAATTTTAAAATTCCGTATTTTTTTTATAGAACCCCTTCTTCTATTTATATCACTTAAACTTTGGTGCTTCTTAATTTGACCCCCTCATGGATTGTAATTAACCCTCAAATATTCTCTTGTCAAGTCTAATTACATGTTCTTCTTAATTTCTTATTTTGGTACTTCAATGCAAGAATTTCTTTTTCACATACTTGTGTGAGGTACTGACGTAATTCCAGAAAAAAGAAACTCATAACGTGATAAATCATTTTGGGTGAGATCTTTGATACCAATAAAAAATCAAAAGAATGACTCATCATCCGAATGGTAAGGTGGGTCAGTTCTTCTCTGATTATTCGGGATTTGAACCCCAAATACGATACCTCAATCTTTTTACTTGTATGGGTTTTTTTTTTTATTTATTTGAATGGACTTTCTTCCTATATATATCAATTTCCTTTACACTTGAGTGGGCCGTTCTTATGTGCCTTTGCGGGCTAAAAAATAATAATAGCAAGATATCATAAACAATATTACGGTCACAGCTGACATGCATGGGTAATCGAGCGACCAAATTGTCATCCCAACGTAGGATGAAGGACTCTACATCTAACATCAACCCATGAATCTGATCCTGCCTGATCACATCAGAATCAACGGCCAGGAAATGACTTGACCGTTAGAGTGATCTGAGGAGCTCCTAACACTGCAATCATGCCATGTTTGGTCCATCGGTATAAGAGAAAGTGAAAGGACAAGGCAACGACGTTCTTCTGTGGGAACATTGGAAAAACAAAAAACATTCGTTCCACAGCAAAAACACAACAACAAACAAGAACATTCATCTACATGTTTGTTCTTTCCTTTTTTTTTATATGTATTTCGAATGATTGGGACATGCAAATAATCGCCGGTCTATGATGAACAGTGCTGGCGATTAATCGTGTCCCTTTGCATGGGTGCAATCCACGCCACTGGGCCCCACCATCAGTTTTTGATCACCTCGAATTTGCAATGCTTTCTCTGCGTGCAAGCGAAATACATCCATCATCTCGTACGGTAAAGCAATCATCACACTTGCAAACAGCTCTACCCTCTCCTCTCTCTCTCTCCTCTCTCTCTCTCTATAAGTGGTGTTTGTGTTGATTATATATTGACATGAGCTTGTGTCCTTCATTTGCATGATTTTGTAGTCTCCAACTAATCTTCTCCTGCTCAGAATATTTGTATGGATGGATCCTTCAAATGCCCAACATCAGGTGAGAAAGAGGAGACACCTTCTTAATTCTTCTTTCTATGCTCATCTTTTCTTTTGATTTGTTGTCTTTTTATAGATGCAATTTACTTGGGGTTGTTTTTTTTTTCTTCTTCTTTTTCTTTGAACTTTGGTTTGATTTTTGAGGATGGAGTTCTCTGATTTATTAAGATGGAGTGCTTTTGTCTTGCCTCTTTCACTCTTTCCTAGATTGGGTTCCAAAGACAGGAGGAAAATTGAAGAAAAGGAGATGGAAAGAACAGTGAGATGATTTGAAAGTTTCCTTCTTTTTATTTTATTTTATTTTATAGAAGTAGGTTTTTAGTGTTGGGAAAGGAGAAGAGGATGGTTATCTTCTGTCTCTCCCTCTAGAGGGGAAATGTTTTCTTCTTTATTTTTTGGGATAATTTGTTGTGGGACTTGAGTGATTTTCATTTCAATCATCCTAACAAACAGATAGCAACACCTTTTTTCTATTGCATGCTAGGGGGAAAAAAGTACTCCATCTGTGGTTTGAATTGCATAAGAATTTATCACAACTAGAGCTGTTCTTTTAAGTCTTTGGCTTTGATTGTCTCCCATGGAAAGAAAAATAACAAAAGGAAAGTGAGAAAGGAGATGGGCTTTGATTTGGAGAGGAATCTTATTAGTAGATGAGAGTATCTCAAAGAAAGTGTTTCATTCCCAGTGCAAAGCTAGGCTCCCAATTAGAGATCCACTGATTCCTGAATTATTTTCACAATCACCTTGAAAATTCTAAATTTAATAGTGAACTTCCAATTTCTTCGAACGCCCACTAATTCATGAACTTTGCACCACAATTCTATTTTTTTTTTTTTTTGTAAATTTTAATGTGTGGTTCCTGATATATTTCCAGAACATGGCTACCCATTCTCTGGAAGATGTTATGGGCTGCCCCAAGCCACAGCAAGAAAAGAAGCTGAGGCCCCAGCCAGAACATGCACTCAAATGTCCAAGATGTGATTCAACCAACACCAAGTTCTGTTACTACAACAACTACAGTCTGTCACAGCCAAGGTACTTCTGCAAGGCATGTAGGAGGTACTGGACTAAAGGAGGCTCTTTGAGGAATGTCCCAGTTGGAGGAGGTTGTAGGAAAAACAAGAGATCTTCCTCATCAAAAAGACCACAGGATCAAGCACTCACCACCAACCCTACCCCACTTCCCACCCTCCCACCCCTAACATATGACTCCAATGATCTCACCCTTGCCTTTGCTAGACTTCACAACCAACCCACAAGGCAGTTGGGCCTGGATGACCATGACCCTTCTATTATGGGAAACCCCAACACAATTCATTGTGATGTTTTAGGAAACCACAATACCAACACCAACATCACCTCCACCACCCCAACAACTGCTTCCTATCTTGATGCTATGAGGAGTGGTTTTCTTGATGGTCCTAGTGCTCTCCATAATAATTACTACTATGGTTTTGGAAATGGAAGCATTGGAGAAGTGGAAGGCCTTTGTGGGGGTGGGGAGGTGATTTTGCCTTATGAGGAAATGGGCACTGGTGCTAGTGCAACAACAACAATGGCAACGACCACAACCACAAAACAAGAATTCTGCAAAAGTGGTGATTTGGAGAACAAGGTCCTCTGGGGCATGCAATGGCAACTTGGTGGAGATGGCAACATGGTTAATGACACTGGAAGAGACTATTGGAATGGGATTGGATCTTCTTGGCATGGGCTTGTCAATGGTCCTCTAGTGTAAAATCTTAATCTTGGCTAGCCTAATTCCTTGCTTGGAGACATTTTGGTATTTGGTGTTTAGAACTAGTCATCATTTTTCACACCTTGTAAGGAACTAAATAGTTTGAACTCATCTCTCTCTCTCTCTCTCTCTCTCTCTAGATTTTCATATTAGCTAGCAGTTTTCTTTTCTTTTGTGTGGGGGATTGAATCCTTATGTTAAATGACATTTTTTTTCTCCATTGGTTTTCAAGGAATATAAGTGGGTGTTTTGGATTGATGTATTGTCTTTCCTAGTTTAGGAAATAGAAGAGAACTGATCTCATATGTCTTTCTTGGGTTTTGTGGCAATAGATTTCTAGGCTATTGCAGGATTGTGGATGGAAAATGCATGGGGTGGTGTTTCCAACATGTTCCTTTCATGATTGCTACTGACAAGACCCTATGCTCTCATTCTTATGAAGATCTCATACATTAAAACTAAACTAAATGTCAGGAGAATAATACAAGGATGATGGAGTTCCTGATTTGAGAGATTTGGATTTGGGCTTGTCCAGTAGCAACCAAATCCAAATTGGATTTGGTGAAGGGAAGCGTGGCCGGCATGGGTTCCTTTCATGGTCATATTCTCTAGTTTTTTCGTGACCAAAACACTAAAAAATTGGATCTTCCTAAGGACACTTCAATTATATTTATACATAAGAAACATGTGAGGCCTTTCACATGGCTTGAATATTTGTGCCTTCCATTCTTGTGCTCCATGCATGAAAAATTGCACATGGGATTTCATCTGTTCAGTTCAAATCCAGTTCAGAGGTGTTGGGAGTTGGGTCTGAATCTTGGAAAGTGTAGAGTCCTTACATATAAACATTGGATTTGTTCTCTTCGTGATCTAGGAATTAATAAGCTCTCACTTATTTCTAGTTCCTCTGCAATTGTTAAGCCTCTTAGCAAATCCATTCTTTTTCAAATGGACATTTGAATGAAGGCAAAGCCTATTGATTTTGAAGAAATTACACTCTGCTAGAGGAAATCCTCCATTATGCTAAATTGCTTACTGGGGTGGATAATATCTTGATTTCCGCTCCTTTTCAAGTCATGATTAAAATTCTGTTCACTGCTTTCTTCTAGTTGCTGAAGATTGATTAATGGGCTTATAGTGGATTTTCATGATCTGTTCAATGTTCATCCTCGCTGTGGTTTTTGTTTATTTATTGTGCTTGTTCCTGTGCTGGTGCATGTGCTTGAGGCTACGGTCTTTCTTTAACTTGATTCCATGCCGTGGAATATTCTCTTTTGTTTGTGTCTATTTAGGCTCTACAGCCACTGGAATTTTTCTACTTTGCTTTGTCGCTTAGCCACTTAGAGCACTGCATGTGCCATATACTTTTCCAAATATTTGGATCCTTATATCTTTAACTTACTATATATTTCTTGGGTTTTCTCTCTCTCTTTTTTTTTTTTTTTTTTTTTTTTTTTTTTTTGTTAACAGAATCTTGCTCAACTTTAGAAAAAAATTGAGAAATGACCCACTACTGGTAGTGATCATAGCTACCATTGGCAGGAATTTTGGAAAACCCCCAATGTTATAGAAAATTTATGCCTTTTCTAAATATGCCTCCTCCCCCAAGGGATTTTTTACTTCACATATTGGCCTCCCAAAGGAAAATTTTCTGGTTCGGCCACTGCTGCCATCTGTTTTAATTAAAGGGAAAACTGGAGGGTGAAGTGGGTGATTTGGTCCAAACTGCTTTGACTATCCCATTTGGCCCAGTTCAACTGTGACATATTCCTGTTGGTTGCTGTAGCCTCTTGGCTTTGGGGGCTCTCTAGCCCTTGTCGCCCCACCTCGCCCCCTTCCTCTTTTCTCTTTAATAAGCAAAAAAAAAAAAAACTGTGACATAAGAAAAGATGAGAAGTAAAAACAAAAATAAATAATGGTGGCTCCAACTGGTTCAACAGCAGATTTTTTACCAATTTTAACTGGGTTAGAGTAGTTCTTACCAAATTCTGACCTATATGCCCATTTTCATTTAACAGACCAGAGTGGCACCAATCCTGGTTGAACCTGGTTTGACTGGCTAACCTGATCCGGTTTTTGAAACATTGATGAATACAAACTCACCGTGAATAGGACCTGACCACTCAAATTTCACCTCAGTCAATGTGGTATACACCATTGAAATTGATCATGTGTAACTTGTTCAACTTCTATTTAAAGGGGCTTGTGTGTGAGGAACTAAATTGATCAAGTTAAAATGAGAACCCCTTGGAGTAAATTAGATCATAGCTGCCATCAGTCCCTCAATGACTGCAGCACTGGTTTATATCTCAAATCTTCTGTCTCTCTTTGAATAAGTAACACAAATAGTTGTGAATGCTACTTATTTGTTAATATTGAAGGGTTATGTTTACACATTGGGCTATGATTTTATCACAATAATTTTGCAACCGCAAAATTAACAAATCAAGGGTAGATAATGTATATTAACTTCTTTATTTTTTTTAAAATAAACTTATTGCTAGTGATTATGAGAGCCAGTCAGACTTAGCTGATTAACTTGATTCAGTCGGTAGGTTAGGTTCTAGTCAAATTAGAGTTTCTTATTTTCGCCACATCAGGAAGTGCTAGTAGTAATAGATATCTGTTAGGGTTGCTATTCATCGCTGGTACAGAATTTTCTATCGTCTTTGTCTAAAAATCTTGGTTGTTCCCATGCTGTTGTCATGTATTATCAAACCATGATCAGTAATGAGAAAATGATGGAATCAGAAATGAGCGTATTCGAAAGCATCTAGGAGTAGCATCAATAATAGAAGAGGGAGTGAGGGACTCATTTAAGACGGCTTAGACATATCTAATACACACCAACAACCAAAATGTTCTTCTATGGAGGTTGATAGCCTCTTGGGAAAAGGGTATAAGCGACGTGGATGAAAGTAATAAAGATGGATCTGAAGAAGTACGACTTGTCAGGAAATTTGGCCCAAGATGGACTGGAATGATGATGTAGAATTCATATAGGTGATAGTTGAGAAAAGGCTTTGGCATTGATGATAATGAGAAAAATGTAAAAAAGATCATGTTATTGTCAGGATAATTAATTGCAAACAATTCAAAAGCATATCAAATAATATTTAAATAGTAGTTTATATTCCTTTTCTTTTGTATATTTTTTATGTTAAAAATAATAGCTATTTGCGACATTTTATCGATAATATCCATTGGAAAACTCCAGATTTAATATGATAGTATTCTATCATTTGCCCAAGATATGATTTCCCAAGTACTACATCTGTGAACTTGTGACACTACTCATCCCTTATAAATTAAAGAGTTAAAGAATTAAGCAACACCCTTTTAAAGTTTTAAGGGCAAGAACAAAAAGAAAACCATTAGGTTTCATTCTAATCACTATAATTCATCAAGTCGGATTATCTATATTCCTATCAAGTCTCCTTCAATTTCCCAAATTCTCCATGGACAGAAAGTCCCAAAATACATCATGAGTTGCTAGTTTGCTACACTAAAATGGGTAAAATTGCACTTGATATTTCTTCAAATCTCAAAAATCCAAATAATTTTTGAATATTAATATTTGAGAAACTCCAACGTAGTTATCCAAATAAGATCTCAAAGATTCGCTCTTTGATGGATCCATGACAAGACATCTTTTCTTTTTTCTTTTTTTTTTCCACTGGCAAAACCAGAATCGATTCACAATTGATACTACGTTGATTAAGGACTTGTATGGTATGTGTGAGGATGCCTGAGCAAAGTATATACCAGAGCGAAAAAGAAAAAGAAGAGGTTTCAAGGGGCTTGGAAAATCTCCTGATGGCTACAATAATGATACTGATTGGGCATGATACAGTGAATAGGAGATACTTGTTGGAATTTGTTTTCCAATTCCTTGATTTTCTCATATTCATCCTTCTCCTTTGTCTCTTTACTACTCTAATTAAGTTGGTTGGGCATATAACAGCCTAGGTTCATTCAGAGGCGGATGCAGTATGTATCCACTGGGGGCCTGGCCCCCAGTGGATTTCTAAGTTTTGGTGAGGCCCACCCCCAATGAATTTTTTGGGCCCCCAGTGACATTGAAGCAGGCCCCCAATGAAAAGTTATCACTTATCAGCCCATTCTTTATACACATCAATATTTCTAAGTTTTACTTGTAATTTTGGTGAGGCCCACTAATTTTTTCCATAAGGCCCCCAATGAATTTTTTGGGCCCCCAATGACATTGAACCAGGCCCCCCAATGACCAATTTATGAATGATTGTATTGTATGTTTTATAGAAAAAGAGTTGCTTGGAACAATTACTAATGATATTGTAATAGAACTTTTTCAGAATATGAAAACTCGTAGAGAACAATTGTGATAAATAAATATGTTTTGTTTTATTGCTTGAAATTATTATATTATATTTGTTCCATATAAAAGGTTTGGGGTAAATCTGCACACTATTTGTCCTTGCTAGGCATGATTTGCAATGCAGTGGAAATTTACAAATTATCTGTCTTTGAATGCACATTTCTGTGTATTAGTTACTGATAGTGTATGTAAAAGGTCCACTACTTTTTTTGTGTATTGTTTTTTCTCAAGCATGAAGAAAAAATCATCCCTACTACTTAATCATGCCCCCAGTGATTTTGAATCCTGGATCCGCCACTGGGTTCATTGTACAACTAACTCCATCAGATGATGATCTGGTCAGTAGACTCAAGAACCATCTGATCCATACGACTCTTCTACTACGCATCCATTGCTTTCGAATCTGTGTCTTTCTCTCATGCAACTTCTTTTGCATTTCAATCAATGATACTTTTAGAGAACAAATGTCTTTATATAAAACCCAAATCGAATATCTTCTTCCCAGATCCATTACCAAGCAAACCCATCAACTTCCTCTTCAGAAATTTATAGCCAGTGTCGTTTTATTCCCTAGGACTACCAACAGCTCTAGCCTCCGATCGAGTACGTGACCACCCTTGATTCTCTTCACCTTTATCTGACTTTTCTTCATCATTATCTCTTTTGTTGTTTTGTTGTTGTTATTGATGGGTCTAGACTGTGACTGAACAATTTCATCTTTTCTCTGAGTCGCAAAGCAAGGTAGAATTTATTGAAGCTAGTTTTCAAACTCACATTTTCCACAACCAGGATATGAGAAGACTAGTTTTCCCATTCTTTATAAAGCAGGATTAGAACTAATCCTAAACGGAGAAGATAAGACTGATGCTATAATGATTAATCTGGATGAAGGTCGGCCTAAACAAGAACCAACCAAGATATTTTCTACTTAGAGAGACGAGAAAATGGATTTCAATGGAGACGCCTGCTCTTATGTGTGTGTTGATAAATGGCAACTGGTTGAGAGGCACATATCATGTATGCGCCCACACATATAGCCTAGTTTCCGGACAACCACTTAAGCGATGTGGGACTTTACATTTCCCCACCCTCAGAGGAGAACTGTCTTCGGCTCTTGATGCCAATTGTCACGACCCAACTCATCCAGTAGAATATTGCCTGCTTTGGGCCCATACTGAAAACCCGCACGACTTTGTTTCTAGGCCCATATTGATAACCCAAAACGCGTTATACTAGATAAGGAGAGCCTGCACATATAGCCCAATTTTCGGACACCCACCTGAGCGATGTGGGACTTTACAGGTCGGGTCAAGCTGGGTCAAAGTTTGTCCAACCCAGCCTATTTAGTTATTGGGCCACACATTTGGCTTGGTCCAGCCGATGGACCTACATTAGGCCCAGGCCCCGGGGTGTGTAGCATGGCTCGAAGTGTGCTTGTCTGGACTCTGGAACAAATAGGTGGTTGCATAAGTTGAAGGCAGTTAGAGAACCCTTCTGGATAGGATAAGGAAATGATATTGTCCACGTTCATTACTATCATGATGCTAAAAAGTAGAAATATGAATTGTACTAATAGTTTGAAAAACCAAATATGAAGCTAAATCTATGATTTGCTGTTCACCATCCTCATCATAATTTTTGACATATCTTGTAGTCATGATCGCTATAGTGGTGTATGTCTTCCACCAAACGCTGAATTCGTTATAGAAATTCTAAGAATCCCCAACAATCAAAACTCCTGTCGAGAATTCTCCTAAACGAACAGTGCATAGGATTGTACTTCTATGAGTGACCAAGAATGAAAGAACAAAGGTGCTCAAAAATGACAAGTCAAATAAATTCACCTTAAAATGAAAATTGAAGGGAAGCGAGAAAACGTATATCCAGCCCTCACTCTAGTAATTCAATACCTATGTAAGTCCCAAGTCCCCATGTACATCCTCACTTTATATCCTTCACCCCTCAACTTTATTAATAATCCTTATAGGGGAGCTCATTTCATCATGAATTCCTTAACTTAATAATTTATGCAAACAGACCAACCCTAAAAAGGTACTTATCACCAACTTTCTCTTTCATTTTTTTTTCTGTTTTATTTCATCATTTTTCCTAGATACAATTATGATGAGCCATGACAAAAGAAAAGCAAGATGCCCGAGTCTCCTCACTGACTCACCCGAGTCAAAAATCTTTAGGGGGACAAGAAGTCCTGAGTTTTCCAACCTTGAACAATCTAAACGAACCATGGACAGTAACAATCCTCTGCATGAGCCGAGCAAGTCTTTCCCTACATTCCAGCCTTGAAAATCAATGACAAATCCAAAGCAGCACAGAACCAAAATCAGAGAACAAAAAGGGCAACCAAAGTTGCATCTGTTGCACCACTAAAATCCCTTGAACCCTAATAATTTCAATTACATACCTAAAACACCTTACCTTACAGGACTAGTTACACAACTGGCCTACGTGCCACAGATTCTATGCATGACAATTCTCCCTAGCAGAGATTGCCAGAACACATTGAGTCAAGCTCCACATAAGTTCAAGAGGGTCTAGTTTGTGTCAAGCTTCAAGATCTCTTCTGGGACTTGTATGAGACACAGGCATGAAGTCCTGTCAAGAATCAGAGAGAAAACATCAGAACAATGACGTGGATGGCTGAATTTTAGCATTCTCCATTTAATTGCACCTAAAAAGGCAAGTGAGCACAGACTTGTCAGCAGGATAAGAGGAAGACCTTTGGAAAATTTCCTGCCAAGTAACATCAGGAAAACAGCTCATATGTTTGGCATAGATTTCATAGAATGGTCGAGTGAGATATAAAGGACACTGCCTAGTCATTTATTTCATCTTAAGCTTCAAGGCATCATGATTATCATGATTATCATGAAGAATCCTGAGTTTAGTTTGAGGTTAAGAATGGGTCTCAGTTGCCCTGCCCCGTTTGTGACTAATTTGTGAGGGTCAATTGTTGGTAGTGGCAATTGAGCTAAACCTTGGGGTCTGTATGGGAAGGAGGTAAAATGGGGGGAAAGAAAAAAAATGAGGGGAAAATGGAGGGAAAATGGGAATTGAGGGTGTTTGGGAAGGGGGGAGGAAAAGTGGGGGATGGGAATTTGGGGGGAAAATGAGCGTGGGGCCCACTCCAAAATTTTCCCCTCAAAAGTGGGGGGAAAATGAGGGGCAAAGAGGGGAATTTGTTTCAAACTACAAAAATGGCCTTTTGTCCAATTGAAACTTTTAAAAAAGCAAGGATAAAATAGTCTTTTGTCTCTAAACCTCACAGTCAAACAAAATTATACTTTTTCACTTTTCTTCCCTCTACTTTTTGACTATCCAAACGAGGAGGTAAAATTAATTCCCCCCACCCTTCCAAACGATCTGTACCTGTCACTGGACGGGTTTGGTATCAGTGCGTGACGAGGCAGGTCGGGTTTAGATGGGCAAATTGTGAGTTCAGGGCAGATCCTGGCTTTCCGGACACTACCAACCCCACCCCGTTGCCATCCTTAGATGGAAGAACTAGAGCCAGATAGGAGCATCATTCCTCCAGATATCTAATCTTAACTCATTAAATAGAATGCATAAGACCAAAATGGAACACTAGTTTGGATGCAGATTCCAAATGTTGCTACTTTCTTAATTCATCAAAGAAATGCATCTTAAATTCACATTCTACATATAGCAAAGCATCGCAATTCAGAATGAAAAACACTGCTTCCATGAGTAAGATTTGTAAACTAAAAAAAAATGAATGAGCCAACAGATTCTACAGGTCTGCTAACCTTCTTCAGTGTCCCCTTCAATGTGATCAGCTCTCAACTGATTGCTTCAATATTTTCATTCTTCAAACTGATGCTATTCTTATTCTCCACTTGAGCTTCAATAGAATGACACATGGGGATAAACAAAAATATTAGATAGCTGCAATAAGAAAAGCTCTAAACCAATTGAAAAGATGAATTACAGGGGCAATGTATGCCGTGTTGCACCTAAGAACCCATCACTCAAGCCATTTATTCCATCAATACAGTGGGCCTCACAGTGGATGAAACTCCAAAAACTACCAGATTAAAAAACCCAGCCACTTCTATCAGTGCTAACAATTTGGACTGAACAAAGAGTAATAACAATTAACAACTGGACAGATATCATCCTCATCATCAACACCTTGTCCCAACTATAATGGGGTCAGCTATAGGTCTATAATATCTGGGAGATCTTTGGGACATAATCCCTGGTCAGCCTTATCACAGTCACTATTTTGAAACTCGGCATTGGTGACCGACTTTGTCAAGATCATGTCCAACACAACCTTGACTCGGCTGAGTTCATGTGTCCTGGTAGGAAGACCTAAAAAAGCTATCACATAGATATGGATTGCCAAAGTGGCAAGTCCCACACATAAAGAACAGGATGAAGCAGCTTAATGTACAGTTGCTGCAGCAAAAGACCCCCTACAATTTCCCACTGAAAGAGAGGAGGATGAGATGAGAATACCTGGGACTTCCGAATCATCTCTAGTTTGCCCAGCTTCATCCTTTCCCGGTTTAGGAGATACCAGACTGTTCCTCTCTGCTGAAGTTTCATCACCTGGGACTTCTGAACCATCTCTAGTTTGCCCAGCGTCATCGTTTCCCGGCTGAGGACATATCAGATTGTTTCTCTCTGCTGAAGTTTCATTACCTGGGACTTCTGAACCATCTGTATCCTTTCCCGGCTGAGGCGATACCAAATTGCTTCTTTCCGCTGAAGTTTCATCTTCTTTGCTCTGTCTTGAGGCACGGAGAGAGGCTTTAGGTTTTGATGACAAATACTTGAGCTGGTAGCTGACAAGTGCCGGTCCAAAAATGCTGAATTTCCCGGCACTGCTGAATGCTACTTCTGCATCAGAGCGTTTACTGAACACTACTTTCGCATGGTTGGACTTTCTCATAATATCTGACTCCTTCAAAGGTCCATATCGGCTAAATATCTTGCTTAGGTCTGTTACTGAAGGGACGGAATCTGCTGCATTAAAAAATAAAATTAGAGCTGTAGGAGAGCAATCCTCTTCACCATCCATAGCCTCATTAACTTGCTGCTTCAGATTTGAGTCTAACTTAGGGCTTGATTGAAGAGAGTTTGATTGTTTCCTGGGCCTCCCCCTCTTTTTTGGCCTATGCAACTGAGATTCACCATTCATATCCTCATTGACTTTGGGTTCTAACTTTGAGCATTCCTCTTCACCATCCATATCCTCATTGACTTGTTGCTTCAGATTTGAGTCTAACTTTGAGCTTGATTGTTTCCTTGGCCTTCCCCTCTTTCTTGGGCTCTCTGATTGAGGTTCACCTTTTCTCTTGCGGCCTTTCTGTGATGGTTCTTCTTCAGGACTGCCTTGTATGATCCTGTCAGTCCAATAGGAGTCGTTCATTTCATCTAATTCAGACAACTCAACAGAGCTAGTCTTTGAATTGGACGATCTTGCTCTACCAGTTTTGCCGCTGCCATTTTTCTTGCCAGAACTGGAATGCTTCAGATGGATTGAGTTGCGGAAATCAGTGAAGAAACTAACTACTGCAGAGAGGAAACTGTAGCCTTTCATAGGATCTCGTGCAGCCAAGCAGAGCTGTGAAAGCAGCTCATCTGGAGAAGAAAACTCCTTCAGAATTCCAATCTTCCTCTTTTGTTTCTCCTTAGGAGAGTGGGAAAAACCACCGACATGGACAGCTCTACTTCTTTCTGAATCTACCTTAACTGCATTGTTCTGAAACCTTTCACCACTGAACTTAAGGATTGGAGGAGACCCAGTCAATTTGCCAGCAACTCTGCAGATGCAATCTCCAACCACAAAAGTTTTTTTTGCAGATGGATCTTCGGGATCAGTATCGCTCAATGAGGAAAGCCTTTTTATCCTTTTCTGCATAGAGTCATCCGGAAAGGAATCGACAGCCTTACGTTTCTTACCAGAAGGTGATGTACCTGAATTACCGGTAGCCTTTCCATCAGTGCTGCTCTTGCCACCACTTACAATATTAGAGGCCTTCTTCCCAGACATGAGTTCAGCCAAGCTTTTTTGTTTCCTTGTGTGACGTAAACTGTCCTCAGAAATCTGATTCCGTTTATGAGATGATCTATGCCGGCCTTTTGCCTTTTCTTCTCCAGAATGTAAACTTGTTGGTGTCTTATCTTCAGATATTGAAATTGGGATTGCAAACTCAGAAGTATCTTTAGGAAGCTCTCCCCCAGGCGAAAAATATGTATCATTCTCTACTAACCCTCCATGAACATGAAATGCTGGCAGCTCCAAATAACCCTTTGAAGAATAGAAGGACATTAACTGAGCCTTAGCAATCACAAGCTCAAGTCTTTCCCCTCCATTCAATGGTAACAGCGTAAGTTCCTTGATATACTCCAAAAGTCGGACAGGTTCAAACAGAGACATGTCAGCACCGCCTGCTCCACTTGCTCCTTCACGAATTCCTGCATTATCAATCCTCTGATTCTTAATTCTGGCACTTACTTCATCTGGCGTGCAGGAGCACGTCAGCCCCAACTGTACACGCCTAGAAACTTCGTCCAGGGCACAGTTAACAGCATTAAGAAAAGCTTCAGTTGTACTCTGTTTTTCCATCCGTGGGAAATGTGTGCAAAAAGGCTTCAACTGGGAATCTTCACACCAAGCAAATGTTTGATCCCCAAAATATGCAACTAAAAAGGCACCCTTTTTCTTATATTTAATTGCCAGGTCAGAGGAATCTGATGGATCAAATATCTGTCCAGGCCACCAGGGATGGCTTCTCACTTTACCCCAGATCAAATCAGAAACAGAGAACTGGCCCTTCTTCTCCAGAGGAAGAGAATAACTTGCTTGGTATTCATTTCTTATGGAAGCAGTTGTAGGACTCATGGGTCCTATGTTTTGCTTCTCTTCTGTCACCGGCAGTTTTACAGCAGCAACATCCTCTGTTTTCAGGGTTCCATCATAACCTGCCTCAACTTCATTTTCTGCATTCTCATCCTTCAATGTCAATTCCTCATTAGTTTCCTTCCCATTATCCCTTCCACTGGTTTCCATCTCTTCACCCTCACTTCCATTTCCATCGGCATCGTCTGGTCGAGAGATATCTTCCATAGTATTCTTAACTTCACTATTCAAGTTTTCATCCATGGGAAGAGGGACACCCAAACCTACAGCTTGACCACCTGTCATCTGATTTTCACTAAGCAAAGAAATACCACCTTCAGGATCATTCATTTCTGCAAGTTTCTTTCCATCTGTCTCAAGATGGGTCTCCAGATGTTCAGCTGCACTACCCATCATCTGAAGATTGCTGGTCACGGAAACCCCCAATTCAGATATATCACTTCTGGCATTTTTCTCTCCACTGGTCTCTGATTCCACAACTGGATTAGAGGCAATCTGATTGTCACAGAGCTTAGGTAAACCCATTTCAGACAAGTTAGAACCAGCAATTTTCTGTTCATCAACAACAACAGAAGCACCGAAATTTCCTGCTGGAGTGCTCTCACCAAGAACAGCAGCCCCAATTTCAGAAGCACAAGATTCCACAAATTTCCCTTCTCCACGATCAAGAGAAGCATCCGTATCCATAGCTGGAGTACCGATCACCTGATTCTCATCAAGCACTGAAATACCATCTTCAGCAACATGACTTCCTGCAATATTATCTCCATCGCCGTCCAAAGAAGTACCCTCATCTACATTCACAGAAACCTCATTTTCACAATCACCACTTCCCCCAATTTGCTTCTCACCTCGCTCATCAGACAGAGAAACATTACTTTCCACGACATGTCCACCCAATTTCTGATCCCCCAAATAATCAAAACCTTCCCTCTCAACACGAGCATCCACAACCCGATTCTCATCATCCATAGCAACATTATTCTCAACTGCACATGGCAATGAAGCACTAGCTTCACGTACAACTTCAACTTCCCCGACCACGATTTCTTTTGAAGCCTCCAAATAATCAAAACCTTCCGTCTCAACCCGAGCATTCTCAACTGCACATGGCAATGAAGCACCAGCTTCTCCTACAACTTCAGCTTCCTCAACCGCGATTTCTTTTGAAGCCTCCACATCTACTACCATGGAACCTCCTTCATTCACATTCACATTCAAATTCACATTCACATTCACATCAACAGATTTAAAATATTGATTCGCATCGGATGGCATCATATGCATCCCATTAACTTGGTTACCTCCATTCACATCCATACCACCTATATTTTCTGCAATCTCCACCACCCCACCACCAATGCCCGCATCAGATGGTACATCTTCATCGCCAGGATTACAAACTTCCTTCTGATCACTCATTCTAGTATCATTATCATCAATTCCCATATCCACCCCGTCCTGATTTCCTACCGAGAAACGCTCATCCTTCGATAAAACGCCTCCATCTTTCTGATTCAGATTCAGATTCGGGTTCGGATCCGTATCCGGATCCATCAAAGTGCCGGAATCTTGATTTTGTCCTTCAGGAAGGACACCAGAATCCGGCAAAGGGGCGGCGGGAAGATCGTGAGAAGAAGAGGGTTGGGATAGGGTTAGGGCTAGGGTTAGGGGAGGAGCGAGGGAGGTGAGATCGAGGCCCTTGGAGGAGGTCATGGGGGGGTTTGGGGGAATACGGAAACCCTAACCCTAGAAAGAAGAGATGTTTGAAGGGGAAAGCCCTAGATTAGGGATAGGGTTTGGGAGCGTACCTGGTGGAGAAGAAGAAGATTGAGAGATATGGATTTGGAGGAAAAATCATCTCTTCCTCTTTCTCTTTCTTCTCTTTCTCTTTGTATGTATTGATGAATGAAAGGAAATCGTTTAGGCGATGGTGTTCTTCTTCCTTGTTCTTGTTGTTGTTGGATTGGAGTTCGTGGCCTGAATCCGTGTGCTGTTTGGGTTTGCTGTGATTTGTTTGTGTGTGAGAAGAAAACTATAAGAGATGCGTGCGCGTGTCCGAATTTAGGAGAGAGGGAGGGAGATATGAAAGGCTAGGCGTGACGACGAGCTTTTCGAAACACAGGAGGTGGTACTGTAACTCTCTATATACATGTCATGTAAACATTTGGCAGTCGGGTGGGTCCCACTCATCCTTATGCGTTTAAATGAAAGAGGGAGCCTGTCTGGCAGTGGGTTGGGCCCCACTCATCAATGTATCCCTATAAGAGGGCCATGTCTGCTTTTTGGACCCTCATTAAAAAAAATTCTCAGGACTTATTTTATTGGCTCCATTCCAATAGTAGGAGGAATGGGGATCTATTTCAAAACTGGTTATTGGTTTTTTTTTAATTGTTCATTTTTCTTTATTGAAATAAGTATATTATTCAACTTATAATAAATACATCAAGTTAATTACCTATGAGATTAAATATAATAATAATTAATTAAAATTAATTTTAAGCTACAATTTACAATATTAAAGACTCACATGTCAGGTGTCCGTTCCATGGGTCGGAACTTGTATGGATTTGAAACTAGACCCGTTTCTGAAAAACAACCTAAAACATGTTCCAAACCAGATCTTTTATGATTTGGAACCTCCTATAATCGGAGAATCAAATACTCATTTACATCTTTACACATATGAATAAGAATATAATAGATGCATAGAATTGCATTAGTCATTTGCTCAATCTTACAAGTTACATTGAGGTGAGACCAAATTTTATGGATTAGAATTTGGCAACATTCTATGCAATGGGAGACACCCATTTTTTAGCAGCTTGAATTTTCAATCTCATAGGAAGCTCAAGCAAGACGGTAATGGCATGTTTCTTTGGAGGCATTTCTAATGAAGATTTGGAGCATTGAAAAACTCTAGCATTTCAAATGTTGTGTTTCATTATTGAAATTCTAAAAAAAGTTATAATTAACCTTTATGATTTTTAGAATTCTAGTACTCTAAGAAAGCCATTTAGAATTTTACTTGGAGTACAACATTTAAAGTATTTCACGTCCCCATATAAGAACACATAAAATTCTTGCAAAAGAACAAGCGCAGGGAGGATCTAGATTCATACTTCGCTTATTGTTTCAGTTGTGAGTTTCATCTCAGTATTTTGTAAATGTTTTTATTTATTAATAAAGTTAATTTTGTTATCCATCAAAAAATATAAATTGAAAAAGAAATGTTTGGAGATGGGGCCACTTCTTTTTTTTATACAAAATATTATTAGTTTTTTTAGGTAATGATGAAAGTCTCAGTTTCGACAAACGAGGACAAAAAAAAAAAAAAGACCTCTACCTTTCAAAAAAATCTGATACTGACAAATGTGGAATAAGAATGACACCTAAAATCTCCGTTCTGCAGATGTGCCTTTAGGTGACGTTTGTTTTTTCCATTTACATATGTAATTGAATCACATGGGTAATGGAAACACAAAAATCATGTTTGTTTGGTGTGATTTTGATTCACATGTGTAAAATAGTTGTGTAAATGGTGTGAAAGATGGGCTTTTTTATGCATTGCATTTTCACACCTCAAGAGGTGTGAAAAACTTACACATGTTATTGTTACTAGGCGGACTGCTACAGTGCCTCACTGAGCAGTCCGCCTTTTATTTTTTTTTATTTTTTTGGGCTCCACTTGTAACATCCGAACCGTTCATTCTGTTAAGAAGCTCAAACACGGCCATGTGTCCAATTTTCAACCGTTGATGATGCATGGAGGTTGAGATATGATCAACATAATCACAGCCGTTCGATTAATCTACTGTTACTAACATATAGCAGTCCGCCTTTTATGATTTTTTTATTTTTCTGGGACCCACCTGTAAAATCAAGACCGTTCATATTCTTCAGAAGCTCAAGCACGGCCATGTGTCCAATTTTCAACCGTTGATGCTGTATGGAGGTTGAGATATCATCAAACAATATACAACCTATTGTTACTAACATACCCAGTCCGCCTTTTATTATTTTTTTAATGTTCTGGGCCCCACCTGTAAAATCAGGACCGTTCATATTCTTCAGAAGCTCAAACACAGTCATGTGTCCAATTTTCAACCATTGATGATGCTTGGATGTTGAGATATCATCAAACAATCTACAACTTATTCATAGATTCACATGTGAAATGTTATGTTAGTAACAAACGGTGGAATCTGATCCACATGTGAGTCATTTACATATGCAAATGACTCATATGTGGGTCATTTACACATGTGAATCACTTTCACAAGAAACAAACGACCCCTTAATGAGTTTAGTTCCTATGTACCTCAGTGAATTTATAGTGTTCCCAACAGACCGACCGACGAAAAGGTAATAAAGCAGTGAACAATCTTAGGATCATTGCCTTCTTTCATGGCTAGCAAAGTTGATTTTTGACACCAATAAGCCAATTTTATTTTACAAATAACTAATCCACCAATGATCAGACCCTCTTTTACCCTGTCCAATCAATTGGCCCACCTAAATCCTAGACCTTGGTCCTGTTTGATAAACCAAACCTGATTATGGCAGGCATAAGTTTCCTAGAGTAGCACATGGGCTACGACTAGCCCATCCCACTAGAGACGACACCTAGAAGACGAACAAGAAACCCGAGAACGGTCAATCACATTGGACAAATCACAAATGAGCCAAAAAGGCAGGCATGACTTTAAGGCCTATTAAAAGGGATGAACCTAGGCCTGAAGATCAGTCCAGGTAACAAACTATGCTCTGCTTGAATCAGGTTTGGCCCGCCCCCACCTGCAACCCAATTTCTGCCAAACTAGTCATTGGTCAGTATAATCTGTCAAAAAGGCCATTCACTAACATTCACAGTTTATTCAGATAGATTCCAAACACTAGAACATGACAATCTTAAAACTGCACTAAGCAGATGAGATTGAAAACTTAAAAGAGAGGCAGACACAATAAAATAATGCATGTAGCATTGTGGAAAACAAGTCACCTTTTTTTTAATGTTATATTATTCATGTATTATACAAATAATAAGAGTAAAATGGTACTCTGTAACTGAAAAGGGAAATAGAAAAAGAACAAAAATATATAAACGCCAATTTCCCTCAAAATCCACACACTCGTGTGCTGGAACATCTGAATCTCCTAAAAGACAAGACATATGAAGAATCATAGTCCTTTACATTACAACAAGTGATTTCATGGCCTAGAATCTTACAAGGTCTCAATTGACGATGCTTCTATGCTTACGGCTCCAAAATATATCAAAATTGCTGCCAATGGTGCAGCAACAGCAGCCTACACTGAACATGCTTGGCTCCAACTGTATTCCATTCAATCACCATCTTTGTTTCTTCTCGTCGTTTTTTTTTTTATAAGAAAAATGTAATTTGGTTGATGTATACATCTATATTAATTGTCCTCATCAGTGAGAGTGGCAAACGAAAAGGGTCTGAATTTGCAGCCATCACCATGGTAAAACTTGTTCTGAAATTCAACCCAATGGAGACGCAAGGCGTGAAGGAAAGCACTGAGGGTCTCCATCATTAGTAAAATGAAGGCAGTTGCAAAGGCAAAAACAGCAAGCCCCACTAGCCGGATGATGATGTTGTCGTACCTGTTATTGTCATCATATTAAAAAGTGGCCCAAAACATTTTCCCTCAAAAACTGAGGAATGATGACATGCGAGTATGCGACTCAATTGCATCATATTATGGTACAACACAACTCACATATAGTGAGCATTTGGATGTTGAGATAACCCACTCAACCTAGTCCTCAACATACATTGCCGCCATGAATTAGACAAATCCCAATCATTCAATTTGGCTATGCCCGTGCCCAAACATGTATTGCACAATAATATAATGCAAATGCATAAGCCTCAATATACGTATTGAACAAAGTTCTTCACAATGAAAGATGCGTCGAGCCGTCGACTAGTTATTTTGTAATTTCATCAACTTAAATAATCTTATTGTATTCCTTTCCTGTGTCAATTGTTCATTTGTACGTTATCAGTAAGAGAATTGCAATCTTTCATTCCAGGTGATTTTTGGGGATCACCTCCTTTACACATGCATGGACATGCACCCAATGGAAATATATCCCATTTCCAAATATATGTCCATAAACATATTAAATAGACAGAAACTGGAAATAAAAGGGCAAACAACTCAAATTAGAACTCACCCCCAAGCAAGTAGAAGAATTTTCTCATAGAAAACAGTTGACAACTCCGAGTGTGCCAAGCTGAACAACAGAGAACATTAGCTGAAAACAACAACCTGATAGACAAGTCAACCAAACCAAGACAGATCATGACTTGCCTGAGAGCCCATAGTCGAAGGTATGAAGCAGTATTTGAGACTGCACCCAACACGAATTCAATGGAGTGTATCATTTGATGTACAAAAACCTCACTGAAATTAAATTCTTCATGGTGGCCTCGTGCAGAATCAGGCTCTACATCAAGGTCCATCTCAGAGGTACCAAGTAGTCCGTAGGTGCGACCTTGAAATCTCTGTGAAAATGTTAAAAAAGAAAGAAAGAAAAGAGTGGGGAAAAAACTCAGTAATAGATTACCTGCAGGATTCCCAAACTCCACTAGAATTAAGAGTCGTATCTCAGCAGTATCCAGAGAAAAAGACATGAATAAACAATACTCTGGAATTACGACAATAAAAAAGTACCATGTTTTTTATATGTCTGACAGAACAATGCAAATTATCAGAAAAAGGCCAGCAGACCCATTGTATAGAATCCACTCGTGTAAAAATCGTTTTACCATTCATTATATCACCATCATCAATGGAGTTGACCAGCACAAATAGCATGATAAACTCGCAAGGTTATTTATCTCAACATTTATTAATCATGCATTTTGTGCTGGTTCAATCTAAAGTTGATATCAATTCAATAAGACTACAAGATTGGTATTCAAGGACTTCATCTATCTGAAGGACATCTTGATATATGATTTGGGAGATGTGGGCCCACTATACAGATTTTGATGGCTACGCCATAATCCATGATACATCCAGTTGTGCGAAATCATTTTCATCCCTCATATATATTGCACATTGAGAAAGCAACAAAAAGATATTGTTAAACCAGTAGTAAAATGCAAAAAAAAATGCAAGAAAAGAAAAAAAAAAGAATGGCAATTCCATAAGATTGGTATTAAAGCTTTCATCTATACGGGGGACAGGTTTGATCCTATGATTTGTCTTCAGGAAATGTGGGCCCCATGATTTGTATTCTGGAAATGTAGACCCACTATACAGATTTTGATGGCTGTCATAATACAAGAAGAAGAAGAAGAACTATGTTACTGAGATGCTGAAAAACTAAAGGTCAAACAAAGACCAGGGAAGATGCATGTCCTGAGGCCAATTCATATTAAGTCATTGATGGCAACTTACACAAGTTCTGACTAATGCTAACAAAATCAACAAAACCACCGTTAACAACAATTATACTATGTGCCAAATAAAGACCCACATACCTCTGAATGAAGCTTCTTCAAGATGAAAGGTTTTGGGAAGAGCATCCAAGGGACTGCAACAATAGCTGAAAGCAATAAGAAGATCTGCAACATAAACAAGGATTCAATCAAAAACCAAAATGGCAACCAGAAGCAAGATATCGAATAGTACTTGTGTTAGGAAAGTGGAGACTTGGATCCATAAGAAACTAAACCTGCAATGGTCTCTGGCCCCAAAACAATTGATTTTCACCAAGATCATCAGTGGGACTCAAGAACATGTAAATCATCACATGATAAAGATCAGCTTGAGACCCTGTGCACCACTTGATGATTACGAGGAGTGCAAGATACCCAAAGAGACTGTTAAGAAAGATCAACTGTGGGACAAATTGATACCTAAAAAAGAAGGGGAAAAATTACAAATTCCTTACCATGTTTGAAGTAAATTCATAAAACTTGAGAGAGGATAATGAACGGGAAAAGTAAACCCACCGTATATCTAGGGAGCTGCTAAAGAACTTTGCATTAAAGTAACTTAAAATTATTCCCAAGTTCATCTGAGTCACGCCCAATAAAATAGACATCTTCATTTTGAGAGAGTTCAGAAAAGGCAGTTCAGAACGACTGCCACGCCAGCTAGGGTCCACACCAAATGGGTATGGTTCTCGGTATTTTATTAGACCGGTGGTATAAGCATCACTGATGAATAAACACAAAATAAGTTTGAAAAAAAGAAGTTTAAATAAGTAATGAGATACTGCTGCAGTTAAACAGAATAAAGGAGTCATTATATGATCAAGATAAGGAAAATACACCAGCAGCCAATATAGCAAGATGAAGAGATAATGGCAGCAGGAAACAAAAAATGAAGAAATGCAGCAGGGAAAAGACAGTCAAAGAATAAAAATTATGTTTTCTGTGAGAATTGAATAAAGTTTTTTTTTTTTTAAGCAAGTAATATCAGAGGAGATCATTCAAAAAACCAGAAAAAATTTTTTAGCAGTAACAAGATTTCATCAATTGAAAATTTTAAAGCAATTACTACACAAGTACAAATGATATGTACAACTAAAACTGCAGATAAAAAACTAAAAAGAAAAAAGAATCCAACAAACATGTTATCCCTGTCCACCCCCATCTTTGCTAGAAAATCTGCCATCTTAAACTCACCTCTTTAACTTGTAGAACTGTAACTGAAAGCAGAAAAGAACAAGAACACCGAATTGGTGATTTACACTCTATGTACCGTAAGGCCCATTAAATAAACTGTTTGGAACTCTGGTTCACTGAATATTAGATAATGGATCATGTAACTCCTAGAATAGAATTAGCGTAATGACCTCTCCAACTTTTAATATAAAAAATCTACCCTCTAAAATTTTTAAAATACCCTGCAACGTTCGCATTTCTTCATTATTCTAAAAGGAATCAATAAGATCCTGCAAAGCCTGATTTATGAGCCACTAGTCAGAAACTGATTTTACACCCATTTATGAAAATTACAGAAGATAGAAGGAAGCTCATCTGTACTTCTCGACAGATATAACCATGTCTTGTCTATACAAAGGCAAAACATTCATAACCACTAGATGCAACAGGAGCAGCACCCCGAAATCACTATGAATTAGATAAAGAATGGCTCCTGCTAGCTAGCACAACCGATTGCAAAATTATCTCATTTCATACCATCCAACAAAAAATAATGGCTTCAACATAGTAATCGAAAGCTTGGTGAGAACAGCGATTGGATTAAAAATAAACATCAGATCACATCCTTCTGAAGAACCAATGAAGCAATATGCATAAAGCTAAGGATGCTAGAAATATATGATGACCAGCAGTTCATGTCCTTCTGAAGATAAACAGCAGAACAGAAGCATGCTGATGGTTTATAGAATAGTTTATCGTGTCTGGAGGAAACATAAAGTAACATATGAGATACCTGCAAGTAGTACCCCGGCATTTATAAGCAGACGCACCAAATATATGAAAAGGTACAGAGAAGAATTCGTTGTAAATCAACCCACAATAAATCGAAAATAATGCCATTAAAAGTATTATATAGCGACCCCCAAATGCCATCTCCATAAAGTTGCCAAGTTTCTGCAGGACAATAAACAGATCACAAAGAGAATGAAATACAAATGTTTACAATGCCTGTTGCTTTTGTATTATACCACTAGTCAATGTAAACAATAATAATTAATAACATAACGTGGAAATTCATATGATGATTATACTACATGCAGCCAAATTGAAGACATGTTCCATCACGTGAGTTCTTTCGCCTTTTCAGCTGCATAAGATTCGCAACTTAATGTTGCAAACCCTTCATGTGGACCCATCAGATGCATGTTATCAGTGAAGTAGGGGGGGGGGGGGGGGGGGGGGTGTGGAGATTTCATTGTGGATTAAAGGGGCCCCCATAGGGGCACAATCTGATGATTTTGCAATGGTTTTATGTAATCATCTTATTGCACCCCCTGTGGGGTCCTCCCCCAAATCCCAATCCATGACTATACCTTCACATCTCCCCTACCCAGCTGATTAACATGCATCCAATGGGGGTCTGTGCAAGGTTCATAACTTTTAAAGTCGCAGATTGTCCGAAAATTGGCAACAGAATATCCCTCATATAGTCATAATTGAACTATGATAGGAAGGAAGCAGTTAAACATTCTGTAGAGGTTAGCATGTATTACATGACAACGGTTGTATCTTTTTGGTGTATATTAATATGAGACAATAAATTTTGTCTGTTTATATTGAAAGCTTAACCTTGCATTAGGGTCTAGTCAAGTAATAATATTCAACTTCTCTGACAGACATACAAACAGACTCAACATGGGATCAAAGCACGACCAAACTGAAAGGTGCTGCACAAGATCTAGGGCTGGTGTCTGCAGCCATGCAGCTGGTCAGCATCTGTACTGGCTAAGGTTTGAGATTAAAAGAAAGACATTTACCATCTGATTCGTTATTACAAATCTTTTTTTAAATGATTTTTTTTTTCAAGATTTTTGGAAGTAGTTTGAAGGATGAAAGTTGGGTTCAAAGAACTGACAGAAAATCAGATCTGTGTTTTTGGATTGATGCACTTGCAGCTCAGCTTTAGAACAATTTGTCCCTTCAAATAGGTTCGCTCGGCACGGAGACGATTTCAAGCTAGCATGATGATTTTTCACCCATAGATTTAATAATCATCTTCATTCAAGTGAGTTACGCATTTATCAAGAATCAGATTCACGGGACATTAGTACATGTATGATCCAAGGCTTAGAAATCAATGTTCATGTATTCAACGTCCATTTTAATGTCTAGGATCTGAAGGCTAACAGTGTCCAATAAAGAAGATTCTTGGTGTGGGTAATAAAGGAATCCCCTTTGAAAGTCATGATGCCAATGGGTCCCACAAGCATGCCATGTGTATTTTTTATTTTTTTTCATTTCTTTCTTTCCTTTTTTTCTCTTTTCTTGTCAATTCTACCCGTCCATCATTTTGACAGAACTCTGAATAACAAAAAGAAATACATAACTCCTATTTGTTCATGCAAATGATACAGATGCCCCCTACATCTACACACACAAGATGGTGCCACTCCAATAATGGATTGGGAATGGGGGAAGGGTTAGAAGAATCTCAATGAGACCCATGGATGTACAGAATATCAACCCCATCAGATCATTTAAACCACTTGATCTGTGGCCCTCAAGTTTAATGGTTTTAAAAGGCATCAATTTTTGGAATTTGATGCAGTCAAAGCAATTGATTCCCAACAATCTGCCATGACCATTTCGGGTCCCTCAGGTACTGCCAATGGATTTTTTATTCTGGTGCTTCCTATGATATGGCTCATGATCCACCTCTACTGTTAAAACAAAATCAGATGACTCTATTGATTGTTACAAAGCAAGGCTGATAGCCAAGGTATATAATCAAGAAAATGGAGTTGACCACGAAGAAACCTTTGCCTCAATTGCCAAAATGACAACTGTCTGATGTCCATATTGTGTGTAAACTTAAACAAGCTCTCAATGGCATAAACAAGCACCACATGCTCGGTTTGACCATTTCAGTGCTTGTGTCCTAAGCATGGGATTTGATCAAAGCGCTCATGATTCAACTCTCTTCACTCTGCAATCCCAATTTGGCTGTGTTTTGTATGTCGATGACATGAGACTATTACTGGTAGTGATTCCACAAGCAGTTGGAATCTTAGGCATTTTCTAAATCAGCATTTTAAAACAAAGATCTGCGTCATCTCATACTTTTTTGGGAATTGAAGTGGCTTTTCTCTGAAAGGATATTTTCTTTCTCAGACCACATGATGCAATGATAGATTCAAAGGGCTAGATTGACACATACAAAGCCAATTACTACTCCAATGGAAACTAATCCGAAATTGCAGACCACTGGTGATGTTCTTCTTGCTAATCCTACTCATTATCGTCAGGTTGTTGCCACTTTGATTTACCTTACCATTATTCAACTAGATACTGCTTACGTTCGTCATGTAGTTAGTCCATTTGTTGCTCACCCTAACTTTGTTCATTGGGCTGTAGTTCTTCAGATCTTGCATTACTTACAAGCCACTACAGATAATGCTTTGCTGATGCCCACCCCCCCACACCCACACACACACACACACAACTCCTTTGATTTGAGCAGATTTTCTGACTCAGATTGGGCTGGAGATGGTAATGATCAGAGATCTACAACAGGATTTTCCATCTTTCTTGGGTCTTCCATCATCTCCTGGAAAAGCAAGAAACAAGATGTTGTTTCTCGATCCTTTGCTGAAGAAAAATATATAGCTCTAACAGATACAACTGCAGAAATTATCGGGTTCTATTGGATGCCTCATGATTTAAGGGTCAAGACTTCTAAATCTACTCCTCTCTACTATAAGAGTGATAGTGCCATCAAAATTGTTTTCATCGATGTCTGTCACGAGCACACCAAGCATGTTGCGATTGACTTGTCACTTCGTACATTATCATGCCAAAGATGGCACTATAAAACCATTCTATATCCATTTCAGTGACCAAATAATAGACTTCTTCACTAAGAGTTACCCATCACCGTGGTTCTTGCAACTGGTCTTCAAGCTCTCGATGGGCACATTCGCACATCCAGAGCTTGATATGGGGGGTTGTTTGTCAAGACACGGGTCAACCCATTGGTCAAGTTGACCCAACGGGTCAAGACAACAAATCCATGGGTCAAAGGAAATATGGTGTAATATTTATATTGATTGTAATTTCCAATTAAGCTCCTAGATTAGTTCCTACATTAGATTTCTTTAATTATTGATGCAGGCCGATCAAATCAAGGATCCGGGGCTGCGCCAATTATAATCAACTGTAATTAAGGCAACACCATTACTATATAAAGGAGTTTCAACACAAAGAAACGCCCAAGGTTCCTTCTCTCGTTTCTTGTTTTAATATTCTCATAGGTTATAAATTAGGTAGCTAAGGGAATCCTACTAATAATAAAGGTTCATTTGCAATACTATTCAACTACAAGATATTTAAAAGTAATTTGAACTGCTCTGCGTGTATAAATTGTTCACATTATATTATTATTCTCTTAATAGTAAGGAATGACATAATTTTTAATAGTAAGGAATCATCTTGGGAGGATTTAATTTCAGCTATTCTTTTGAGGATCGCTAAATGGGCTAGAAAAGAATTTTCGAGTCTTAAGATAGATTACATTATGCAAATTTGGGATGCTTGTCTGAAGATGGGTGCTATGAAGAAGAAAAAGGTTCTATCTTGGTGTTCTCCACCATGTGGAGTTCTAAAATTCTACGTGGATGGAGTGGCAAAAGGAAAACCGGGGTTGGCCGGTATTGGAGCCGTTTTAAGAAATCATAAGGGGGAAGTTTTGTATAAGTTCTCTGAACATGTATGGATCAAAGACTCTAATGAAGCAGAAGTTATGGGAATTTTGGAAGCTCCACGCATTTATTACACCTCATTTCATCATTATCTTATTGTGGAAAGTGACTCGGCTAATGCTATATCTTCGGTGAAATCGCTGAGGGGGCCATGGAAAATGCAATTCCTTTTCAACAGAAATCATCCTCTTATTTTTGACATGCAGGTCACGCTTCAGCACATTATTAGATCTGCAAATGGGATGGCTGATTGTTTACCTAAGCAAGGGGTAGATAGATCTTGTAATTTGAGTGCCTCTATTTTGTAGTTTGTGGCTGGTACGTTTCTCTTGTACTGGTAATACTTTGAAAGTTGTTCTTCTGGGTGTTTTAGTTGTATTGTAATCGTCTCTCTCTTTAGTAAAATTCCTTTGTTACCGATAAAAAAATATATATTATTATTCTCTTATAGAAGATGTAGGTGAACAATCCATTTACAGAAACTATGAAAAAACCATACCTGAGATCGAAGTTTGTTTTCACGAATTATCAGCATCAAAGAACCCAATAATAGGCATATTCCATGACCCCAATCCCCAAACATCACAGCAAAAAGAAAAGGAAATGTAATAACAGTATAAACTGCAGGATTTGCTTCCTGATATCTGGCCACACTGCATAGAAAGGAAACTGCATTGACATTTTGAAAGGTCCATGAAGCCTAAATTAAAAGAAAAGATGCAAGTAAAAGATCAACAAATCTACGCATACCAACACTAAGCACTGAAGACAGTAAATTATATATATATATATATATTGAAATATTAATCTCCATATTTTTGTAAGCACAAAGAAGTACATTTCTATCAATTAAACCCACAAAAATACTGAATATGTTTTCCCACTGATATGTGTTGGCAAAAAAAATGGAGTGGCACCAAGGATTTTTAGGCATCAATCAAGAGAGCTTTTTGTTCATCCTTCTCCACAAATAAAAAAAAACAAATAACTCCCATTAGTCCTCAGCTTCTTCCATAGAATTCTTTGTTACTGCAAATAGATGTGGGCTGAAGAAGGTAGAATAGTAGAATACTGAGTATATTTGAGGATCCAATGAAGGACATAAGAGAGAAAATCTTTAAGGAAACCCAGATGTAGCGAGAGGTTGGAATGAAGACCTTTGGTATGAACATGAGGAATGAGAATTCTATGTGCAATTAAGGTTAAGACTCCTCTCTACACTCAAATGAAAGGTAGGTGAAAAGGTCTGACAAAGACAATCCCATAGATACTACACAATTTGGAGCTAGATTCAAGGGCTGGTCTCTTTTGCAATTAGGCATCTTTCAACCAACCATGCATCTTTTACTTTTTAAAATATCTTCTAAATACTGCAGAGGCTTGCAGTTAAGCATCATTGCGTGAATCGTGGAAAAGGAATCAGCTTCGCATATTACGTACCACGAGTCATTCGCAGAATGTTCATGTGTACCTAACTGTTTGTGCCAAAAGGTGAGCACGAGATGTCAATAATAAAGCCACGGCACAGTTGAATCTCAAGTGAATGGTCAGTCTAAGTGAGAGAGAGATCTACCATCATCCTTTTCAAAAGAAACCAGACCCACGTATTTATTCACCCTTGATCCTCTTCTACAAAAACCAGGTCGGAAGGCACAACCATGCATCAAGTGTCATTCTTTAGCATCATCTTTTTACTCAAAATCCTTTAGCCATCATTTTTATCGTCCAGAAAGCATTTAATCTTACAAGACTTTAGTGTAATCCAGTTCACATCCAGTCACCTTTCTCTAACAACAGGTGTATTCGTACAGCACTGAACATAGAAATCTTATAATTAGGTTAAAAGTAGTGGCATTTTCCATGACATCTCTTCGTATCAAAAACTCCTCCTAACAAAATATTTTAGACCTATGACATGTGGAACCCATGATTTAAATAGAACCAACAGAGATTTATAAGTCATCTGGAGTCTCGACACTGACAGTAATCTTCTGTTATCAGTAATTCGTTGACTAAAAAAAAAAGTACAAAAGAGACTATCTGAAATTTCGGAAATATAGGAAAATTCATCCAAACCAAAAACCTTCTTTTATAGTATATTTGTTCTTTTGAAGCCCACCACGAGATGGAGATGAGTACTAGAACTGTAATGGCCAAAGGACTTGCCTAACCATAAGCCTTCAATCACAATGGCTTATAGTGCTCTTAATGTAATGAGAGAATTCTAACTAAATATTTTTCACCAAGTAGATAAAAAGAGGTCATTTGAAAGTTGAAACTCAAAATTGGTATTATATATATAGAGCATTCTCACTTCCTTGTCAAGAAAATATCCTCACTTTTCATTTATACAAGTATACAAACCATTGCATGGAACATAGACTAGAATCGTAAAGAACAGCACAAACAGCAGAACATACTTGTGTAGAAATGGCTAAATTTAAGGGCTGCTGTGTACTTGAGATGCAATGAATGCAGCCACCTAATGTCGGTAAAGAGAGTCTTTCACCGAGGCATGAATAAAAGGCTTCAGTTCCATTCCAGAACTGTCAGGTACACAGAAACAAAGATTCTGTGTTTCAGCCTAAATGTGAATATCAAACTAGCATATTAGAATGTGCAGCTTATTGATATGTCATGAGTACGATCAACAAGGGACCACCTTAATGAGCATCGTGGTTATGGTCAGAGCTTAGTGCCTGTTCTTTTACTAGAATTTCTGACAGGTTTTTGGGATGCTGAGGATTTTTGGACATGATGTTGCCGGCTTGTCCCTTGGCATTTGCAAATGCCATGTTTCTTCACCAGAATTTCAAAATCCCAGCCACCTAAAAGGTCTCAAATGACCCTTGGAATTCCAACCCCTTTGCTTTTTGGTGGAATTTCCAAATGCTCGAGTGCAGAGGAGGATTCAGGAATTCCACTATGTTAGAGAATTCCATGAATTCTAGTAAAGAAACAGGCCTCTAAAGACGAAGTATATTATGAAGCCCTAGGATTTCCATATCTGCCAAAGGACTATTCAAGTCATATAGTCACATGGTGTTCCATATTTGTTATTAACCCTAGAGTAGTTCTAATATTATCTTAAACAAGATGATAAGCACCATCAGAGATATGATAGAGTTGTAATTGATTTGTACATTGATTTGTTTATGTAACTGAAACAATATAAAGGGCTGTGGCTGGTTATTCAAACCAGACAATTTCACTCAAACTCTACCTCAATTTTCATGGCTACATAATATACATGGTCCTTCAGCACTGATAGTTATGGCTACCAACTGTGATGTAAGCTAATGACCCCTAACGCTAATAAACCCTCCCCTTGGCCAACTCGCACCATAACCAATTGTGATGTAACCTAACCATCACTTGCTACTAATTGTGATGTGTTGATCCCAACATTGTTCCATATAATTTCATTTACTAGAAAGCTGCTAAATGGAGGGTCAAAGACCATGCGCCAAATCTAGATGGGCTTGACGTGCATAGTGCACCTGATGCAGGTGTGGACGAAACATCTCGAGAGATTTTTCACTACTGTTGCAGTTCTCTGCTGACAGAAGCTATGAACGAAAGAATTGTATCCATAAAAGATTAAATGAAGTTGCATAAACTAGCTCTGATCCAGAACTTGGATACATCATGAAATACCATCCATTATCTATAAATCACATTAACATAAGATTCTTATGAAACAGCAGATCAATGTGCAACTTCTATGAATGCCGAATCGTGAATCGATAAGATAAGGCTCTGTGAACGTATGGAGGTATATTGCGTAAATTTTCAGAAAATGGAAGTTCTAAGAAGATCAATAGTAAGGACTGACCCATATGCATCAACAATTTCCTGAAATGCATTCGTGAAGCAATTGGTTTTGAAATATGTTGGCGGTGATTCCACAGCATCTGTAACATGAAATATTATCCCAACTTGTGAATTACTGTCAATAGTTGCACGTTGCAGAGCCTCCTGAATCTGTTGCATCATAAAACACATATTTTTCAGTTATTATTTTCAAGCAGTAGACCGTAAAGGGGCCAAACACCAAAGAGAACATTGCTTTTCACTGGGAAAAGAATGATAGGTATTCAATAAAGTCCAGTGTCTGACCTGAGGTTTCGCAAAGAAAGGACACCAACCCTCTCCAACTAGGCACTTTTTTGTAACATCGAAATTAAGCATGTTCAATGTATCATAAACAGCCTTTTCTTTTCTGACCTGGGAAATAAACAAGTTAAAAATAAGAGCTCCCAACAGATTGAGTAATAGATGCATGCCCCACTCATGTGCTAAACCAAATTTAAAGATACAACCAATCTCATTTGGTCTTGAACCTTGACCTTTTCGAGCAGTGAATGTGGACCCTTTTCATATGAATTATGCAACTGACAGAACAAAGGGAATAGCTCATTCATTCACCATGATGGTCCACTTCAGTAAGTGGGATCCGATAGAAGAAAGGGCCTTGTTTCTGTGGCGGATCCCAGCATCCAAAGTAGCTTCTAATTCTGCAAGACGTGCTGAAACCTGCAAGAGAAATCATTGCTGAACTTTACTCAAAGGTAAAAAGGATGAACAAATGTTAATTTTCAATTAAAAAAAATAAAAAAACCTTGTCCATTCCTCTGCCAGCCACTATCAGGGCAACCAAATAAAATAAAAGTAAAAAGAACCTTCAGGATACACATCTTTAGATCCATGGTTTTGCTCTATGGAAGGAGATCATGTCTACTTATGACTTGAGGATCCAATATGATTAAGAAATGAGCCGGTAAAATAAATGAAACATAAAATATGGTATGTACAAATGCAGAGCAACAGTAGAACGAAAGTGCATATTTGGTAGCTACACCAGACTCTCAGTTGGTGAGGCCAAAATTTGAGTGTGTAAAAGTGATTCCAAAAGTCGTAACATTTTTCCTCTTGCAGACATATAACAGCAAGCTTAGATATATTAGTAACAGCTAACAGGAATGCAATATGCAGGCTGATGTATCACAAATCTATGATGCACTCTAGCAAACTCCATAAGGAGGGCCCAACTTTCATGATCACAAATTGTTGGGTCAGGCACTTGCTGGTTCAATGGTAATGGCCCAGAAGATTGTAGAACTTAGCATGTAGAGATTAATATTATTTATGTTTTCTTATGGGAGAAAAGGGGGCCCAAGGATTTTTGCCTTCTGATAATATTTGCTTAAGTCTCACCTCTTTTTGCCCACTCAAGTCTCAACCATATATCATCTTCTTCTCCTCCAATCAAAATTTCTACTAGTCACCTAGTGTTTTAATTTGGCATAGAGCATCAATTAAAGGGAAAGCTGTTGCACTTGATCTAAGCTTAATATCAGCAAACATAATACCGATGTAAGCAACCGTACCCCAAGTGAGGCATGTATCAGTTTTTCAGTTTTTTATGATGATTTTTTTGAAAATTTTGGAGATCATTTCCAGGGTGACATTGGGTCCAAAGAGAAGCCAACCGGAAAATCTGGTAGGAGTTTTTAAGCTCAATTCTTTTTGCTTAAATGAGGTGCACCCTCCATCGCTTCACTTGTTGTATGCCTAAGTGTCATCATCATTATCATCATCAATCATGATTCAGAACTCCTTATCAGTTGTCAAACCTATTGGCTGTAAGTGGATTTTTTCTCTCAAGTTAAAATCCGATGGCACATTGGATAGATATAAGGCGCGTCTCGTCGCTCTTGGAAATCGGCAAGAATATGGCATCAATTATAATGAAACGTTTGCTCCTGTCGCCAAAATGACCACGGTTCGCATCATTCTTGCTGTTGCTGCATCTCAGTCTTGGCCTTTATATCAGATGGATGTCAAGAATGCATTTCTTCATGGCGATCTAAAAGAAGATGTTTATATGCGTCTGCCTCAAGGGTACTCATCTGAGAAGGGTATGGTTGCCAAACTCCGTCGCTCCCTCTATGGTCTGAAGCAAGCTCCTCGCGCATGGTTTGAGAAATTTCAAGCTGCTCTTCTCCGATTGGATTTTCATCCGAGCCGGTATGATCCTTCTATGTTCTTACATCATGCTCCATCCGGGATTACTGTGCTACTGGCCTACGTGGATGACATTGTCATTACTGGTTCCAATGCACATATGATTCAAGAAATCCAAGCTTCTCTTAATAAGACATTTCACATGAAGGATCTCGGCCCATTACACTATTTCCTTGGTCTTGAAGTTCATCAATCGACTAAAGGTATAGTTCTCAATCAACACAAATACACGGTTGACCTCATTGACTTGGCTGGCCTTACTGCTTCCGCTCCAGTAGATACACCAGTCGAACTAAATGTCAAACTCAGTAAAGAGGAGGGTGACCTTCTTCCAGATCCTACAACATATCGCCAGTTAGTTGGTAGCCTGATCTACCTCACGGTCACCCGCCCTGATATCTCCTATGCGGTCAACCTCATGAGTCAGTTCATGACTGCTCCTCGTCATCTTCATATGGCTGCTGTTCGCCGCATCATTTGGTATCTTATTCGCACACCTACTCGCGGGTTGTTTTTTCCATCCAACAATCCTCTATCTCTCAGTGCTTATTCCGATGCTGATTGGGCTGGCTGTCCGGATACTCGCAGATCTACCACTGGATGGTGCATGTTTTTGGGTGACAGCCTGATTTCCTGGAAATGCAAGAAACATGAAAAGGTTTCCAAATCTTCTACCGAAGCTGAGTACCGCGCCATGTCTGCTGCGTGCTCCGAAATTCTTTGGCTTCACGGACTCCTTTCCGACATTGGGTTCCCAGCGGAAGGTGCTGCCCCACTCTATGCAGATAATACAAGTGCTATTCGGATTACTGAAAATCCGATTTTTCATGAACGCACTAAGCACATCGAGGTTGATTGTCACTTCATACGTGATGAACTTAAGCGTGGTGTCATTAGTCTTCCGCATGTCTCCACTGAGCTTCAACTTGCTGATATTCTTACTAAAGGCCTTCCACGTCCGCGTCATCAGTTCTTGGTTGCCAAATTGATGCTTGTTGATTCTCCCGCATCAATTTGAGGGGGGGGTGTTAATAAAGCCCAAGGCCCATGAGAAGATCCAATTCATATATCACACGTGGATTGATTGGGTTCAATTGTAATTCAACTATACATATTATTTTAATTAGTTAGTTTCCTTATCTTAGAATAGCAAGTTTCCTTGACTGGTTAGTCTCCTTATCTTTGAGCCTTGAATAAGGCATGTAATACTTATATATATTGATGAGTGCTCTCCAATGAGGGACAGGTTTGTAAAAACTTTTGAAAATCAGAGGACACATATTCCCCGCCCGAATCAGATCGCAAGATTTTAATGCAGGTGGAAAATTGATTCTCAACATAAGCCAAAAAAATTTTAAAAACATTAAAAACATCAGCTTTGGAATGCAGAAAGTAAACCCATGTGAACCGACTGAAATCATCAATAAAGGTCACAAAATATTTATAGTGAGCGTGAGAAAGAGCAGGAGCAATTCCCCATACATCGCTATGAATCAAATCAAAACATTTAGTGCTGTGTGAAGTGGAAATAGGAAAAGGAAGAGTTTTACTCTTTCCCATTTTACAAGTAGCACAATCAAAAGGCACACAAGAAGATAAACCAGGAGTTTTATTTAATAAACCGGAATTTAACATAAGGGACAAGACTTTTGAATTAGGGTGGCCAAGTCTATTATGCCACAATTGGCAGTTATCTCTAATAGAAAAACAAAAGACATCAGTGTCAAATATAGTCCTAGAAAGCTTATTAAAATCCAACGGAAACAAGCGTCCACACTTAGGCCCCCTCGCGATCTCCTTCCCGGACAGCTGGTCCTGCACAACACAACCAGAAGAAGAGAAAGAGATGTTACAGTTATTTTCAACAAGTTGTCCAACCGACAATAGGTTTGAAGTTAAAGTGGGACAAAGGTAAACATTGTTTAAAGGAAGAGGACCAGTGATATCTCCGAGGGCAGTAATGGGTACGTCGCCTCCGTTTGCAGTTTGGATATGAAGATTGCCATTGTATTTTGTCATATTGGAGAGTGAGGAACAGGAATTCGTCATATGATTAGACGCCCCGGAATCAAGGAACCAAGTAGAAGATGGAGATGACGTACCTGAGAAACCAAAAGCAGAGAAGGCATTGAGAATCATTTGTTGAACTAGCTCAGGAGTTAGAGAGGATGAGGGCCCAGGCTGTGAGGATGTAGATGTGGTAGCAGGCATAACTGAAGAAGCAACATAAGCATGTGGAGGCTGAGACTGTGGAGTCTGGGCGGATGGACGAGGCGGGCGGCGGCGACATTCAGAGATGATATGTCCCGACTTTTTACAGTAACTGCAGACTTTCTGAGTGCATTGAGATGCAAGATGCCCAAATTTTTGACAACTGTAGCACTGTGTTTTGCTCAAGTCGCGGGTTTGAGGCTGAGAAGCTTTATTGTCTGAGAACGCGACTGAATAGGTCGTAGTCTTTTGTTGAGCCATATGGACTGAGGTTGCCATGCGCTGTTCCTCGCGTAAGAGTTCATTCAAGCAGACAGCCAAAGAAGGTAGAGGTGTCCGATTCATCAGGGCAGATCGGACACTTTCATATTCATTCCGTAATTTCATCAAAAATTGATCCCGCTGACTAGAGGCCTGAAGATCGCGAATGACGATCAAAACGTTGGCAGCCACACCTGCATACTTAATACTATCGTATTCCGACCATAGGGTTCGGAATCCCGAATAGTAGTCTTGGATCGACAAGGTTCCTTGTGCATATTCAGCAATCGCACATTCAAGGTGAAATTGACGTGCGGAGTTATCTTGATGGTACACTTGCTGCAGATACCCCCACATGTCTTTAGAAGTGGGGTAGGGTTTTAGGTTCATAATCAAATGAGGTTCAACGGATCCCAGAATCCAGGTTTTGATTTTGGCATCTTTAGTATGCCAAGAGGAGATCTTCTTCTCATCCTCAGTGGGTATAGGGTCAGAACCAGAAATATATCCCCATAATTCCTTAGCTTCAAGGTATATTTGGAACTGAAAAGACCAAGCAGGATAGTTCTTTCCCGTGAACCGGATCAAGGTAACTTCAGATTTTTCCATCGCAAACTATGTTGGCCAAAAATGATTTAATAGCAATAAGACTGAGCAATCAGTGAAGAGAAACTATATAAAACCCAAAAAACAGCACCAAAATTTGTGCACAACAGTGCTCAAGATCCACTATGTGGGCCCTGCCAAGTGAAAACAATAGCAGTAGGGACACGTATTCAACACAGCAGATGAGGATTGAAAAGCATGCAGCAGAAATATAACTAGTCACTGTTCCCAGAACAGTTGTGTAAAACAGCCAGGAAACAGTCCCGACGAACACAACCCAGAGATGGGTTTTGTTCGTGGTACCCGCCAGATGATCTGAGGACAGATCAGAGGCAAGGGATGAGATCAGATGTAAATTTCGCAACTGATGGAAGAAGGAATCCTCAAAAAGGATCAAGATCCAAGATTCTAGACGGCTGAGATTGACTCTTGTGGAGAAAATTGAAAAACCCTAGAAATTAGTAGATGGCCTACCTCTGATGATCATAAAATCTTGAAAAAATCACCAGAAAGTTGGATAATTCCAGTCGACCAGGATGGAAGAGATTTCCAGAGGGGCCGATGACGATCTGAAGTGGGCCACGTCTTGATCGGAGATGATCTGTGATGATCAGGGATGATCAGTGATGATCTCTTATTGCCTTGATACTATGTAAGATCAAAAACAAGGTTTTCTTGAACTTTGCTCTGATACCATGACAATTTCATGAACACAGAACCTTGAGAACCATGGTTATTGAATAAATACTGTGAATGTATTGCTGTCCCTCATTGGAGAGCACTCATCAATATATATAAGTATTACATGCCTTATTCAAGGCTCAAAGATAAGGAAACTAACTAGTTAAGGAGACTAACCAGTCAAGGAAACTTGCTATTCTAAGATAAGGAAACTAACTAATTAAAATAATATGTACAGTTGAATTACAATTGAACCCAATCAATCCACGTGTGATATATGAATTGGATCTTCTCATGGGCCTTGGGCTTTATTAACATCAGCAACAAACTCAGCCAGTGCCTTGTCCAAGCCGAATCGGCTATGTCTGTGACTCTTTTGATCAAATTCACTTGTACCCAGCCAGTTTTTATGTACTTCCCATCATCGAAGCTTAATTCCATCTATCCAAGGTCAGCTCTACGATTTGCTTACCTGTCTTTCTAATTACCCTGTACAATATACCACTTACAAAAAAAAAAAAAATCAAGAAATGTAAGTGCATGCTTGCACCCATGTGCAAACACAGCCCATAGGCCCACATACACATGAACACACTCACGCCCACTCCACACAACCCAAAAAAAAAAAAAACACCCGCTTCCCTTTCTCTTCCCTTGATGCATATGCATACCCACCCTTCCCATGCACTCCCCTCCACATATGCACACACCCCAACACCCATTTGCACGCACACATGAAAATAAAATATAAAAAAGAAATTTCCTTAATCACACTCAATAAAGAAGTTCAAAACTAGCACATTGCGTGTCACACGAACAGAAACCAAAAATCATTCCTTCATTGGACTCTCCTCATAAGGAGAAAAAAAACTACAGAGACTGATACTCCACGAAAGCCATGCTAACAGACACTTACAAAAGAATTAAGGACCAAACTAACATTCACAAAGAAAATGAGCACACGAACACGAGATTTAAGGACCCAACTTCCATTTTACACAAGAATGGAAGACCAAACTTTCATTGGAAAATCTAAAATCAGTCCTTTATCATACTCTCCATGCTAAGACAAGAACTAGAAAACCTCAAACACCATGCAGACACACGCTGATACACAAAAACCAAGTTCATAGATTGCTTGGTTCAGCACAAGAGGTAAAATAGCTTTGCTTCCTTGGATCCTTCATACCTCTTGAGTTATTTGCCTTTGTTTATCAACAGCCTCAGGAACAGGGTAGCAACTTGCACCAAATGCTTCACAAATTTTCAGTATTTTTAATTTAGCTTGTTCCCCTGAAAAGAAAACTACAAAAACAGTTTTCTCAACCTGCATTAGGGGAAGAAGGAAATTAGTACATCAATTTCAGGATGATATTTGAACTTCAAGGGACATAAGAACGGACTTTTCAAGAATGTTCTCAACGCTGCTAGAAGATTAAGGAATTCAAACATACATACACACATATATAAAATTCTGTATGTGTAATAGCCTCCAGATTATATAGATAACAAAGTTCAGAAACATATAAAATAAGGGAAGCAGACCATTTCGCCGGACACTGGATCTGCGACATGTTGCTCAGCAGTTGCCTGATTGAAAAACATATTGCCCCGTGTAGCACGGAAAAGCATCCTCTCAAATCTTAAAGCTTTAGATTTACAAATGATTCCACTAATAAATCGCAAGCCAGCTTTGTTTGAAGGCTCACGTGGCATTTCCTGTAACAGGTGTATATATAAGTGCAAGAAATCATAGCAACAGGTAGATCTGACCATGCCAAATGGAATAAGGGTGAAGGACCTGTTCAAGTAAAGAAGCAGCCTCCGTATAGTCATCTTTAGAGTATACATTTTCATCTAATTCTCTTTCCTGTGAAACTACATGGCTTTGAGCTGAAACAAGGAAGCCACCTGCCTGGAATCAAGAGTATGAGAAGGCACAGGAAGCAACAACTCAAAACAAACATTCAAAAAGTCAGGACAAAGGCCTCAATGAGGATAGTCCACAAAGCATTTTATATGATCATCATTCATCAGGAAAAAAATATATATTTGAAATAAAGTACTGAAAGGCATATCCATACTTTCATGACGTGAGTCAGTGCTATTAAGTAATGCCTGGTCCCATCACATGGATGGTTCAAGATTATTATTATTGGGTCAAGCAAATCATACATCAAGGCAGATGATTAAAATATTAGATATGAATCTTCAGAACTATAAGTAATGCCTGGTCCCATCACATGGATGGTTCAAGATTATTATTATTTGGCCTAATTTTTATCTTCAAATTCTAATCATACATCTTCTAGCTACTGATATGATGGCCGTAATTGTCTATCTACACATTGTTTTCTAGGTGGCTTAAGAAGTAAAATGGAGGCTATCCATATATCGTGCTTTATCTTTGAGCATTATAACTTACAATGCTCATGATTTTGGATCATAAATGTACAGGTAAATGGAAATTGGAAAGTATACTAGAGAAATGATGCAATCATGCAATTTCATTCGGATCCTCTAGAAATTGCAGTCTATCCAGTCCACCAACTTTCAATAACCATTGAGGCCTCATCCTATCTATTTGGGGTCAGCTTTTCTGTCACTCCACGGTCAACACTGTGAGTTCTCGCCACTTCATTCCAAGTCTTTACCTTCTCCCCCTTCTAGTTTCTTGCACTCATGATGCTATTTCTCTTCATATAATTGGAACAGTTGATTGAAAGAGATCTAGAGTTGTTTTCATTAAATAAATAAATTAAAAAAATAGAAGAGGAAAAAGGAGAAAATAGAGAAAGAAATTGTAGAAAAAAGAAAATATAGTTGTGGGCCTGTGGTGCCTAGGGTGTGACTACCACCATTATATACGTAAATATAATTTTCATAGTTGTGGAGCCTAGGTATTTGAGGGACCTTGTGTACCGATAAGGGGGAAGTTATTTATTTGTTTCTAAAGTTGTTGAAGAATTCCAATAAGCTCAGGTCTTGGCCATCTTGGAGGTGTTGAGGATCTTCCCATGTTCTTCTAATGACGGACTGATTGTGGAGAGTGATTCTAGAAATGCGATCTCCTAGGTGACTTTAGCCTCTTTTCTTGTGGAGTTTTGTCACATGGTTTCGATCAGCCAATGGTTTGGTGGACTCTTTAGCTAAGCAGGGGGTTGATAGAGTATCTCCTTGGGAAGTGTTTTAGATGTAATTGGCATGTAGGGTATAAGTCCTGTATACCCTTGGTTTTCTTCTACTATCTTTCTACTTGCGTTCTTATTAACAAAGTTACCAGTTAGGCTGTTACCTTTCCAAAATAATAATAAATTTATAAAGAACTCTCTAGGTATTTTGCCTTAATTACAAAATAGTCACTAGATTTTTTGTATTTACAAAGGAATCCTACTGTATTCATAACACATACAAGGGACAATTCATGCTATAATATCCTATATATACATTCCCACCCCATTTTGAATGACATTCAATGACTTTTCTCTCCCATTAGAGCTACCCCTACATTCCCCCATATGTACTCATTCATAATGCTGTCCTTTCAAGAGTGAACGCCTCTTAGCCATGTCCTTCAATTTTCAGTCATTTCTTTGTTGTGAAGACGCAACTCCAATCTTGGGCCGGCTGGAACCACGTCCATCCCACAGGGACTAATCAAAGACACAGGGCTCATTTCACACATCCCTTGTGCATCCACAACCAAACAAAGCTCTATAATCATACAGACATTGCTACGATTATATGATTATAAACTAAGGTGTGGGGAGACTCTCAGGAATTATAGGCTTTGAAAAGTTTTTTTTTTTTTTTTTTGGAAATGTAGAGGTTTTGAAAACTAAAACCAAAGGACTGGAGAATTAGTATAACCAAAAGTACTAATTCTCATTTCTCCAATCCGTATATTAGTTCTCTAATCTTTTAGTTTTAGTTTAAGGCCTTCAATTTCTGAAAGAATCTATTACTTGCACACACCAAACTACCAATTTAGGCCACCATTTGTCGACCAACCTTTAGTTTTAATTATGGGAATCTAAAACCTAACCATCCATGAACTACCAATTTAGACCACCATCTATTGACCATATCTGAAGATCCTTGTTTTCAAACCACATAACTCAAATCTAGAAAGAAAGGATCCAAGATTAAATAACTTTATAAAGATTAACAGGGCAATGATCTATAATCGGCCTAGGAGAGATCTTTGAGCAGTAACATTAAACATTGACATACAACTGACCGACACCAAAGAACGATCAACGAATAAAATGGAAGGGTGCTACTGATGTTGATCAGACCAGGAGAAGGAAGCTCATCTTATTCAGAGGTTAAAAAAAATCAACATAGATGCAGTTATACTTATCTAAAAAATCTAGCATAGACGGAGTATTGTGGATCTTTGACGCAGCGATCGGACTGCATCAATCTTCCAAGTCGCAAATTTGAAAATTTTACACATTTAAGTCACAACCAATGCACCAAGAAGGCTTCATCTACTGATACTAGCTATTACATCTAAATCGTTTCAAATAAAATGTGGTATATAAAGCACCTATAGCAACAATAGTCAGATCACACCATGGATATCCAACATTAAATTGTACCACCAGTGAGCCCATAGCTTTTGCAAAAGTTGCCAAACATTTCAATTCCAAAGTCATATAAATCCATAACCATTACCAAACAGGAAGGCTCTCTCAAAATTACAATATAACAATATTCTGTTCTTTGCAGCTGAAATGTGAATCCAAATCTATAGACCTGTTTTGTACGTAACCTAATGGGCCCCAAAATGGAACAAATTAGTAGAGGCAATTTAAGAAATAATAAATACAACAAAAAATTAAGAACAACTCTTGGATAGCACAATGGAGTTTTTTTTAATTTAATTGACCCAGCTCTTATGGTACAATGGTGCTGTACTATATCGTGCATTCTCTTGTACATTGGTTTTTGGAATAATTCATTGTTATCATTTCAAACAAATAAACAAACAAAAAAGATAAAACCAGATTTGAACTAGCTGTCATTTGTAGGATGGAAAGGTATTCAAACAGGCATTATAAAATGACATGACTGGAGGTAGATTTTCAAGACATTTCCTAATACTTAAAAAGACAGATATATACTTTTCCCCATTTTACTTTTGGATGATGTTAAAAACTAAAAAAAATGCAAATAGTAAAGAGAAAGAAGTACCTTTAACAATACTAACTTAAATTCCAGGAGTTCATTGTATGTTAGCCGTAGTTTCTCGCTATTCGCATTCATTTCAAGAAGTTCAGTCTCATGTTCAGAAAGTTGCATCTGAAATCGAAAGCATCTACATCTCTCAATCCTTTTGGCATTCTGAAGTATTTCTTACAAGAAAAGGTATACAAGAGGAATAGTAAATGACTAAGATATAGACCTCTAGCTCCTCCAAACCAATGTCTGGTTGCAGCGTAGGACGAGCAGAAGATAATAAACCAGCCTTGCTAATTTGATCTTTAAAAAATCGTAGTTTCCGTGACATCTCCCCACACCTTTTAACCTATGGAATAGCAATGAGAAAGTTAATGGTGAAAAAAACAAAACAACAATAACAACAACATAATATGCAACAAACAACATCTTAAGAAATCAAAAAAAAAAAAAAAAAAAGAGTAAATTATAACTAAAGGTCAACGTGGGCCGAAATTAGTTGACTTGTCCTCTCACCAAAAAAGGGGCCAATGACAGAATCAACTAAAGAATTTAATGAATCAGACAATAGATTCTTATTAACTCATCACTAAGATCCATAGTAGAAAGAACTACGAACTTTAAATTCAAAGTGTATTTAAAATCAGCAAAAAACTCAAATTGTACCACTCCCACATTTCATCATGGCAATGCATTGAAGGTCATTAGTTAATCAAATTTGTTTTCAGAACAAGGAAAAACTATAAACTGTTAAGACATAAAGACATTTTAAAGGTCAATACACATATAATAAATATTTATAGATCACTTGTGATTTTTTGCTCCAATGTTTTAGTAGCAGTTACATTCATCATTTGTATAGTTTTATTGTAGTTCCGCTCTCCTAAGATAAATTTTTCATAAATTGTGCAAATTAACATCTTCACATAGTACAATATTTGTCTCTTTTTTTGTATAATTGGATGGATACATCACTTCCAGGTTTGCCACGACCTCCGCGTCTGTAAATGTACAAGTTAGAACCTCATATTTTATTAGTGACCAGTAAATAGCGTGTCCACTCCAAACAAAATGCAACTGACACTGTAAACTTAAGTTCATATCTTACCAAACAATTGTAGAAGGAAGAAAAAATCGTTATCTGTTTCTCAGGGAAGAAATGTTATCATAATCCTACACATCAATCTGGGATAATATGTCTACATGATAGATTTGGTTTTATGCATGTGCCTTTGTAAATTAGTTATATCAATATTCAGAGTAGGAACTAAAATTGCTTTGAAAGATCACAAAGATAAATAATCTCATCCTAAAATAGCAAATTATATTTCCTGTCACTCTGCTCCCATGCTCCCATCAACTCCCATTTCCTGCCACTTATGACAATCGAGCATTATTATCTGGACCAATTCATTCAATCTTGAAAAAAAAAAAAAAAAAAAATTGAATGACTACTTGTATTAATGAAAGCAAGCAGTACAAGTCTACAAGAGATGAGTACTGACAAGCAAAACAGGAACACACAAAACAAAAAAGGCCCAAACAAAATGCCTAAGGCCTAGCACAAGAAAAAGCTAGAACATTATTTTGATAGTATGCTAGTGAACTCCCCATTGTATTCCAGTTTAGCACAAACAGTTCCATTATTCAATCAAAAGAGTAAAACTGACAGAATCAAAGGAACCTTTTTACAAGGACAACAAACCAGCCAGGGCATACCTGATTGACAAATGTTCGTTGGAAGGGGCTTTTATCAGAATTCAACTGTCAAAAAGAAAAACCATGTTAGGATATCAAACAAATCAAGTCAAAAGTCTTTTTATGTGTGTGTGTGTGGAGTTTGGACTCAAGAGAGTAGAATCACCTAAAAAATTAATGATACGAATGAAATGGTAAAAGCAAAGAGACTACAGGAAATTTTGGTTCCAGTTATTTCTTCTTTTTTCAATAAACTGAACTTATACAAACACATCCCCTCTTGTTTTTAAATTACACAAATTAATCCCGTTTTTTGTCTATGCATAATCGGTTCGAGGCATATTTTAAAAAAAATAAAAAAATAAAAAACCATAGACGACTCAATCATGAACCTGTGTCCCTAATGGGAGGTGCTCAACCATACCTCTTCTTCTTTCCTTCTTGGCTATCCTGGCCATTCGGCCAAACTACGATAACTGAAGCCTCATTAATGAAAGAAAATGGAAAAAGAGCTTTCTATTTTATAGGACTTTTAGTTATCATGGCATAGTAATGTCATGTTGTAAGCAATAAGTAAAAAAAAAACAATCATAATATTGCATTTTCCTTAGGTTTCTCCTTTGATTTGATGTCTGTCCCTAACTTATCATATGACTGCCTTCATGCCATTTGGATTTTGAACTACATACGCCTAGTCTCAACAAGTGTGTCAGCTCTCAACCTTACATAACATGTAGGATTGTATTCACATTAATGTCTATCATACTCATATCCACTGTGGATGATGAATTGTCAATGCAGCCTACATCCGTACTTGACTCCCATAACAACATATTCAAAGCAACATCAAATGAGAGGACCACTTCCAAAGGATGTGGAAACTTGTTGAGTTAAATGCAAATTAACCTCCAAAATCGATCTCTTGCGAAATACCACAACAAAACATATTGTAATAAAATGATTGATGGAGGGCAGGGCACATGAGAAAGTTACAAGGTAAAATGCAAGGTAATGGAGACATTATGTCCAATACAACAGTGCCCCCCCCCCCCCCCCCCCCCCCCCACCCCCACAACTCAAATCACTAGCCCCTATATATAATATGCTTCAATCAGTTTATATATTAATTTTATAACAAGTAGCTCCACCTTAATTGTTTGCACAGAGTTAAAAAAAAAAAAAAAAGACCAAATCAGAATATGAAATCTATAATAAATATGATTTTTATTTGATTTGTAGATGGGAAAGTCATCTACAATTGATGGATTTTTCAAGAGAACAAAATCCTACAAACTTTGATGCTGATGGGCCATCGCCCACCTCTAATGTTGAAACTTCAAAGAACTGAAATCAATAATGATGATGATATTGGTTCTTTGGAGCGTGATCCAGGATTGTGTCACCGGATATGGGAGTATGAAGTCGGTCAACGCAATGAAATTCGACAAAAGTATATAAAGGTTGGTCCATACCAACCGAAGCTCTCAAAGTATCCGAAATCTTGATCAATGGCTCATCCTCGTAGCTTTCAAGAGTCTTAGTTTAATTTATTTCCTTCGTGGTTGGAATATTCTCTAGAGAAAGATGCAGCTTTTTGTCTTCCATGTTATCTCTTTCATAAGCCAATCGAACATGCTGGACAAATTGCATTCACTATTGACGGATTTCGGAATTGGAAGAAAGTTAGGGATGGAAGAAATTGTGCTTTGTTAAATCGTATGGGAAAAGTTCCTAATACTTTTCATAAAGATGCCGAGAGATCATGCGAGGACTTGATGAACCAACCTTAACACATACAAAAAGTGCTTGACAAGTTCACTTCTGAACAAATTGCAAACAATCGGTTTCGACTTAAGGCCTTGATTGATACTGGATGCTTGTGCTTTTAGGGGACATGATGAAAGTCATGGAAATTTTTTAGAGATGTTAAAGCTGTTGTGTTCTTATAATAAAAAGGTTTCAGAAGTTGTATTAAATAAAGCTCCCAAAAATACCTCATACACATCACCAAAAATCCAAAAACAAACTTTGTAAGAGATATGTCCAGAAAAAAATTTAAAATATATATATTAGCTATCTTGATTTGTTAAAAACTATTTATTTAAGTTTGGCCCCCAAAGATGAAATCCTGGGTCCGCCCTTTGTCAGTGGCCTTAAATAACAATTGCCAAAAGTGCAACGATATTCGCCTCTATCTCATACATCTCAATACAATGATTTTGCTCGCTCTATAGTAATTAAATCAGCAAACAGCATGCATTTCACACAATCTACTGCTTAGAAGTAGAAGAAGAAGAAGAAACTGCAAGGATGCATATCTCAATACAAATCATCTAAAACGCCCAAATTCTACGCAGCGAGAGAACTGCGAGATAGCAATAGCAACAGCAGAATTAGAAATTCAGATCTACGAAACAGATCGGCCAAATCACGCCACAAATCCTTCGAAAAAGCCAAGATCCAGTGATAAAAGATGGATCTTGAGATGGAATCGAACAGATCTGAGGAGGAAAAACGAGATTCAGGATCTTACATCTTTGAATTGGAGAAGGCCGAGATCGCCGAGGTAGGAGATTGCTCGGTGGGAGGATTCGACGGGCATGATGAGCTGGACGAAGCTCATCTTCTCGGATCGGAGATGATCCATGGGAGGCAAGTTCTCCAAGATCTGCATCTTCCATAAAACGAAATCCTTCTCCTTCTTCTTCTTCTTCTGGTTCTTTTTGGTCTTCAGATCTGGTTTTGGTTGGAAGAATGATGATGATGATTAATGTGAGTGTGTATATGTATATATAGTAATAGTAGATAGAAGAAAGAAGTTTATATTTGAAGGCGTATAGGATTCGCAAGGGACATCGGAAAGAAGAGAAAATTCCCGTCACTTTCCAAGGCGCACCACGCACCGCACTCCCTCGGACCAGAAATTCCGTCTGCAGAAGGGGAATATAGAAATATATAGCCCGTGATGGATCCTGATAATACGATCCGAAACCAACTCGTTATTTTTTCATTTTCTTTTTCCTGTTCTGAGAAGTGTCCTTAGCTTGACTTCTGAACAAGTGGCTCGTTAAGGATCAAAACAACGTTTACGGCGAAAAGATAAAATCAGAAATTTTGTTTAGGAGGGTCAAAGAGAAAACGGCTAAATGAAATTATAAATTTAATAATAAAATATGTAATAATCAAATTAGTGAAGTTGTATTCAATGTTCTTTCTTTGAGTTGAAATCATCAATTATTGTTTTAGTATTGATTTTTTCCGCAGTCTCAAGGTGGGTACTAGTTATTTCTTACGCTTGTAAATTGTAAGCTACAATTTAAAACTTTATTATTTAAGAACTCAAAGGAAAAAAAAAATGAGAGCGTCTCATATCTAAAATCTAAACCATTAAAAAGCATGGTTCCAATAGTTTTTATCTCCTTAAAATAAATTTCTTCAATCGGATTTTTCTGACGTGAATAATAATAATCAAAATAAAAAAATACAATTATATTTCTTTATCCACAATGGATAAAACTCGAATTGGGCTAAAAAATTATGTAATTATACTGCGCAAATAGACATTGATTTTAAGTGAATTAGATTTCAATATAATCAACAAAGATTGAAAATACATAATGACATGTATTGAAATCGGTACATCCATGTAATTTTAAAAAGATCAATAAAAGAGAAAGTAGGTTCATCATTCTTCTTTATTCATATCCCAAAATCTTTTTAAGTCTATGAATCTCCAATAAAAAAAACATAATTTCTCATTTTCCTCTCTCATATCTTTGGGGTAAGTGGAGATGGATTAGAATGATAATTGAAAAATCTCTTTCCAATCTCTATCAAGCCTTCTTTATTTATTCTCATTTCATTTATTTATTTTTTTCATTTCAAGTTTTTTCCAAAATCGATAACATTTTTGTTTCACTTTTCTAAAATCAAAACTATATTTAAAAAATCTCTAAGGGCATGTTTGGTACACATCCTCAGAGAGGATTTCTGTCATTTTTCCGCAATCCCGTGGAAAATCCATGTTTGGATCAGCGTGAAAAAGCTTATGGAGGAAGAGAGAAATCCTTGTTTGCAAATATTTTGGAAGTCAACGCCCCCCCATAGGATCCGCGGAATCCACATATGCGCGGATTTGTAGAGCTACAGTGTTTCTGACGTTAATGTAGGAGGGACCGGTTTTTGCGTTTTTTTTGTTTTCATGGGCCCCACAATCAAGATCTAAACCGGTAAAAGTGTTCACAAGGTCCAAAACGGCTACCATACCCAAAATCAGCCGTTGATTCCATCTATAACTTGAGATATTTGCAAAACCATTCTGACTGTTAATATGCCCCACAGTTAAAAAAAACGGGATTATTTGGCAGTCTGTTTTTCTCAATTTTTTTATTTTTGTGGGCCTTGAAATCATCATCTGAACCGTGAATAGTTTAGAGGAGACCAAATACAACTAGGGGCCCAACTTTCAACCGTAGATCTATCCTCTATTTTGAAATATTTGCAAAAACATTCATAATCTAAAATGTTAATTTTTTAACTTATGTGGCCCCCTTTGCACGATCTGAACCGTTCAGAATATCTAAAGAGCCAAAAGTGATTGTGGAGTGAAAGATCAGCCCTTGATATTTCATGGATTATGAGAAATTGACTAAAAACTTCTTATTGTTGGATCACATAATGCATGGACTCCATGATTCCTCTCTTCTGCCAAACGTGGAACTATTTTTAGGAAATCCTCTTTGAGGATGACTTGATTCCAACAGACCAAAGAAAACCTATAACTAAGGGATTTTTGTCAATTTGCCAAACGTGCCCTGAATGAAATGGATGGCCACACATAGGATGGGCCAAAGCCCTAAATTTAGGGAATTTTCAAATGTAAGGGGGCCCTGCAAGTACCCCCCAGGTCCGCTCCTGCTTATGGTAGATATAGTAGCCGATTACCAGAACACTACGTAGCGTATGATATATAATGGTTGCGGCCATATATAACATCATAATCGTGTGTGGTTTTTTTAAGTAGGTGTAGCCGTATAGGCAAGTGTAATAAGAAGGAAGCGCGAGGCTCATTTCTCCAACCCAATCGCGCGAAGACTTGACGGAGCGGAGACTTGATTTTGTCGTAAGAGGATCCCTTCAAGCCCATGGAGGCAGGTGGCGTCCCGTGAGGGCAGCAATGGGGTCCACATACACACAAAGCCTATGAAAAGGTATGATCCCAACAAAGAGGAAGGGAACATTGAGCGAGAGAGACTAGAAGAGTTTTGCGCTGTCTCATAGATAGTGAAGGTTGGGACTCCCACAGGAGCTCCCATTGATTGATTACGAGAATTTGCAACTATAGTTGAGTTCTTATATACTATTCAACCTAGAAGGATTATTAGTATTTGATACTTGGAAATGTCATGAGGGAAGATTCTGTGCAACGCCCTTTCAAGTGTTTATTCTACGTTTGGGGCTGAAAAGTCCATGGACGTTATGCTACATGAACATATCCCAGAAAGTGACAGGTCAACAAGGGTTTAATACTAGGAGTTTTATATCTTAAAATATGATAATTAAAATTCTAATTATGTGGTGTCATTTGATCCCTGAATCCCTGACTATCGATCTTCAAAATATCATCTACACACTAGACTATAGTCCTATACCATACAAATTTATATCTAGTATTAATCTGAAAAAACTAATAGGAACGACCTCTTGCCATCTTTACGTGCGATGCGCTTCCTCCTCTTCTTTTAAATGAGGTTTTTTTTATCTGAGATCTGCTCTTACTGAGATTGTAATTGAACATATACTTTTAGTTATCTCCTATTAGTTTGGATTTGCCGTATTTGATTATATTGAACTTCTACTATAACTCTTCAAAATAGTATGGTTTTTCTTAATAGAAAAGGGGATAGATGAAAGAGACTGCAGTTCCAACTCTCATTGCATGATACCTTAAAGAAGGTTTTTGTTACCCAAAAGAAGAAAACCTGAAGAGAGAGAGAGAGAAAAAATAAATAAAAAGCCCTTGGATAGGTGTGAAAATGATTCACACAGCATTGTTACAAGGCGGACTGCTACAGTGCCATTATGAGCAGTCCGCCTTTTTTTTTTTTTTTGGCCCCACTTGTAACATCCGGACCATTCATTCTCTTAAGAAGCTCAAATACGGCTATGTGTCCAATTCTCAACCGTTGATGATATATGGAGGTTAAGATATCATCAACATAATCACAGCCGTTGGATTAATCTATTATTACTAACATATAGCAGTCCGCCTTTTATGATTTTTTTTATTTTTCTGGACCCACCTATAAAATCAGGACCGTTCATATTCTTCAGAAGCTCAACCACAGTCATGTGTCCAATTTTCAACCGTTGATGATGCATGGAGATTGAGATATCATCAAACAATATACAACCTATTGTTACTAACATACTCAGTCCGTCTTTTATAATTTTTGAATGTTTTGGGCCCCACCTGTAAAAGCTCAAACACGGTCATGTGTCCAATTTTCAACCATTGATGTTGCTTGGATGTTGAGATATCATCAAACAATCTACAACTTATTCATAAATTCACATGTGAAAAGTTATGCTAGTAACAAACGGTGGAATCTGATCCACATGTGAGTCATTTACATATGCAAATGACTCACATGTGGGTCATTTACACATGTGAATTACTTTCAAACGAAACAAACGACCCCTTAGCTTTTGAATCATATAGATGGAGTTAATTTATTATTGGCAATATTTATCTTCACAAAACCCTGATAAAACAGAGGAGGATGGTGTTAGGTAGATTGATGGTTGGCATAAAATTTATGTGATAACCACAACATAAACACGAGACAATATATGGCTTCCATAAAGTTTGCTTGATTTCTATTACGATATTTGTATTTATTTTTTTGAAACGGTAACGAAAGAGTTCATTAAAAATAAGCATCTAGTAAGTAGTACAAAAAAGGACACAATAAAGAGGAATGGTAAAGGTGCAAGAGAGATGCAACACCCCCAACCTCAAAAAATCAAGACACCCAATTATAATATAATCACTCCTACCCAAGGAACCAACCTATCAACCCCTTGCACCTGATATTCGTATTTATAGCAGCCTCATCACGCCCGATTGCACCTAATCCAAAGCTTCCTTAACACCTTAGGCTTACACTATTATGAATTAGATATCCATAATGTCACCTAATTATTCGGATGCTGATTCACATATCCAACTCAATATCAAGTTTTTCAATTGGGTACATGTCATTTCTTACTTTCAAAGGTTGACTCAACAACCCAAAATAGCTTACACTGGAAGCAAAAACCCTAGTGCGACCCAGTAATCAGGAATTGCAAATTCAGATCCACATATCTAACACAAGTGACCGTTTTCTATCACCAAAGGGCTAGGCTAGAGCCCTCCTTCCAAGCCCATCAATGGGCCTGAGACTAAAAATAGGCAAAAAAACTAAATGGGCTGCACCTGGGCAAGCTTTATGCCCATTCACAGTCCTGTCTGATGGAGATACAGCAAGTAGGGGTGAAAAGGGTCCTGATTATCTCAAGAACCAAATTGGAGATGCTGATCTAATATACGAACCTGTTTAAATTTGGGTTCTGGGTTTGGGACCACTGCATGGACCCAAATAAATTTCTTGCCTGGCTTGGGTCCATGAATGTCATACTAAAGTCCCAAAAAACTAGACGCCATGGCATATGTTGATGTATTACATATATTATATTAAGTGCATGATACCAATATTAGTACAAATTACATGATAATGTATTTGGACCTCACTTTGGGGAAGGGCCCAAGTCCTTTATTTGGGCTGGTTTGGGCCTATAATTTAAACTTGGGTACAAGTGTTCTATAACCTGTAGTATAAGAAGGTCAAACAGTTGTCAGCCCACTTAGGTAAGGCGCACCCACCCCGCTCACTCAAAATGAATTGGCACCAACCCCAATTTGACACTCACTGGACTTATATTCACCGCAGATTCAAACACTTTATTTTTCCATTACTTTTCCTATCATTGATTTTGAACATTTAAAATGCACATCAAATGAAATATGATTAAGTTAATTTTGAAATTGTCACATTAGAACTATAATGTGAAAACTTAAAGGCAGCCTGTCCATTGTCACAAATTAACACTAACAGGTTTAAAGTGGAGTTATTGAAGAGATTTTCAAAATTTTGGATTTTTTAAGGCTACCAATAGGGAAATACTGCAGAAAATTTATAAAAAAAAATTGATAGTGTTACAAAACATAGAGATATTAGAAAAATATTGTAGAAACATCTAAGACTGCTCTTTTATTTTGTGTGGTAGTATTGAGGGGCTCTCAACAATTTGCACGGCAGCTGAACCAAAAGCATACAAACCATCTTACCTATTCATATCTCATGAGGCAGGCCATGAAAATTAGAGAATTGGGAGTTATTAGAAATCAAATCATTCACACTCCAGAAACAACTTTTTTTTTTTTTTTTTTATAACTAGGTGGCCCGGTGGCTAGGAGAGAAGGAAATAACCTGCCAACCGAGGGATCGATCCCAAGCATGGTTCAAAATCTCGGTATCGGTCGCAGTATCGGCCGGGCCGAAAAACAGATATGATATCGGTATCGGTCGCGGATATCGGTCCGTCGCGGTCATCGCAGTGTGAATTTTTTTTTTAATCCAAAAAAATTCCCAAAAATATCAAAAAAATCCAGAATATTAGAAAATGCTGGATAACTATATTTGTTTCCATTAATAACAACAATAAATCAAAATCTCGGTCACCTTAAGTTATGAGTCCTGTCTGTGTCGCAGACTCGCAGTTCACTGTCTTTTTTCCAGTATTTCATATAATGCAAATATTATTGATCCTCTGCTCATGATCAATTTATTAGTGTCAAATATAAGAAGATAAAGATAACATCATAAAACACTTGGGCATCAAAATGTTCATGGTTTACCTGAAATTAGAGGGGACTAGTGGAGAGTACTAGTAGAGACTAGAGAGAGACTGATGAGTATGAGTGTATGACAGATTGACAGTCTAATACCAAGTGGAGTGTCACCCTGGTTCGATATCATCATCATCATCATCATTTCTTCGGTATTGGCTAAAAAGATATGCTCCATACTGCTGTGCAGCACTAGCACTACCATATCCATAACCATATTCAGATTGTTCTTGGTAAGATGATGAACTATCTTGATCCCCTGTGTCTGTGGATTGAGATGGCTGGTTGCAATCAAATGGCATGAAATAGTTATGAGGGGCATAAATAGGTCGTCGAGGAACTGGTGGGGGAAGCCTCCCTTGCTCGATTAACATTTGTTCGATAGAAATAATCGATGTTGGTGAAGGGGGTACCCAATTAGGGTCATATGAATAACCCCCATGCTGTCCATACATGGCACTTTGTCCGCCAATATAATCCCCATGTTGTCCATACATGGCACCTTGGCCAACATAACTTCCATGATGACCATGAGTAGCGGCGCTGGCGCTACTACTACCCCCTGCCTCAGTCTGTCCAACATGTCCGACATAGCCACGGCGAGGATCTAATTCAAATATTAAAAAATCCAAAAATAAAATAATTAAAATAAAAATCTAAATCATGTTTATGACTAAGAGTAGATGTAGATCTATCATCTACACACTATTAGTAAGACTTTGGTATCACAAATATTCTAACAAGTAACAACAATTAATTTTTGGAATCTTTTTTTAATAAAATCATTTTCAAAATCCTAAATATATAAATCTAACATGAAAGTATGTAGATCAATCATTTACACATCATACAATGATCATTAATCATTAAAACAACATATTTATGATGAAATCCCCAAAAAATGATATATTATAATTTAAATATTAAAAAATTCGAAAATAAAATAATTAAAATAAAAATCTAAATCATGTTTATGACTATGAGTAGATATAGATCTATCATCTACACAATATTAACAAGTCATTAAGCCTTTGGTATCACAAATATCCTAACAAGTAACAACAATTATTTTTTGGAAAACAAAAATTAATAAAATCATTTTCAAAATCCTAAATATATAGATCTAACATAAAAGTATGCAGATCTATCATTTACACACCATACAATGATCATGAATCATTAAAACAACATATTTATGATGAAATCCCCAAAAAATGATATATTATAATTCAAATATTAAAAAATTGAAAAAAAAAGTTCAAAATCATGTGTATGAGTATATCTAGCATGAAAGTATGTAGATCTAACTTCTAAATGAAGAAAATAACACAATTACACAAGTGAGTAAGTGACAAACCTCTATGATTCATGCCTTCATCTATAAAAAAAAAAACAAAAAAAAAAAAAACACATAATATGCTTTAAGTTGATTTCCTCTTACCTTAGATAATATTTTCTTCAAAAAATAGAAGTGAGATTTGAAAATATGAAAGAGAGATGGTGGCTGCTATGGCTAGTAAAGAGTTGAGAAGAGAGGAGAAGAAGATGAAGATGGGAGAAGAAATAAGAAAATTAGGGTTTCTCAAGCCTTTATATATATCTCGGCTGATATATTGAAATCCCGAGATGATGGAGAATTTAACCCGAGATCGATATCTCAGCGAGATATCGGCTCGGTATCGGCCGGTTTTTAAAACCATGATCCCAAGTGGAGCTATGGGAGTAAGTGTGTTTAACCACAGTGACGCTCTGTGATTCCCCATAAACACCATAATTATCTATGCATATCGCAAGTAGAAATGAAGATACAAAGGCTTACCTGGATAGTTATCTAAATTTGCAATTGCGGAACAGTGAGAAAGTACAGACACCCAATTTTGGACACCGATATCTTTCTCAATGGACAATGGAAACTAGACATGTTACACTTTTTTTCTTTTACCCTAGCCAACGGGGCTAGGACCCAATTGAGAGCCCGCATACATACAAGAAAGCAAGCCTCTCACGCGAGAAGGAAGCCCGCACACGTGGGAAGAAAGTCCACACAAGTGGGAAAGGAACTTGCACAAGCGGGAAGGAGTGACGTATCCGGTGTTCAAACCCCAGGCAGCTAAGTGATAACTGACGCTCCTTACTACTCAGTCTCAGGTAAGAACCGTGAAATATTACACTTATTTGAAAGCCGGATTCACACATACCAAACCCTTTACAGTTTTCCATTACTCATCACTAATAAGAGGATGAAAAGATAGCCAGGTGCAAAGTCTGTCCAGGAACCAGTTCTGTAACTGAGCTGTAAAAGGACAGCTTGGGTTAGGGCTTTTCACTTTGTGATTTTGTGACTTGTTTATTGAAAATGAAGCCTTGAATACTTGATGGTTTGTTTGCTCCTGTTTCTGAGAGACCTATCCCAGCACCCAATTAAGTTTATGGAGATCACTTCCGACCCAATTACCCAATGGGTCTGTAAGTATGGACCCATATCAAGAATTGGTTGTCAAATGGGTCCAAAAAACAATCCATGCCCAGCTGTTATGGGTTGGTAGTTTTGGGTTTGAGCCAACTGGGTCCATTGCCATCCATGGTTTATCTTTCGGTCTGTAAGGGTGGGTCCAAGCCCAATTATATTTCTAACTCATGCCCATTTGGGTATTCACGTTACAGGGTATGGGTCTATAGGACACAAACCAAACCAATTATCCAACAGATCCACAAATATGGACCCTAATCTGGATCAATTGTTAAACAGACATAGTATCAGTACCGTGCCCCAAACAAATCAGGTAATTAGGGCTCAATTGCCACAGTTAGGTAATTAAGGTTCCCTTGCAACATTCATAGGCCTTGAAGATGATGTGATCATGGTGCTGTATGGGCCATAGTCTAATGGGCTTTCAGACCTTACATCGCTTCAATAGGCCATGAACCTGATCTTGATGGGCCTCTACGTTGAGAGGCTTGATCAAAACTTATCCACTCTGTCAAAATTAATTCCAAGATTGGACCCCAATTTGTAATCAATTGTAAAATCGGAGTCCAATTTCACTAATTGAACTTGCGTTTTTCGTATATATAATAAATGGGAAAGCCCTCTCTTGAGAGCGGTCTCTCATGGCTTGAGCGGGAGACGAGAGACAACTTTTATACTACCACGTGGTGTACGTCATTGACCCTTCATAATCAATTCAATCCTCCTCACACTAATTAAACACATAAATTGGCTCTCCCTTAATCTGAACTATACTCATCCTTAGATTGAATTTCATAAAAAGTGTAACTAAAAAAAGAAATTACGTTACACTTTAGGCCTAACCCATAGTTCGATTGTGATGATATAATTAAGATGATTTTGACCCAAAATTATATCCACAATGAGACCTTTTCATAAAAAACGATGGCCCGTATTAATATTCAAAATTGGCCTAAGCAGAGGCCTTCATTTTGTTACTCACCAATTGAGCATTGGGTCCTGCTCCTGCTTCGGGTCTTGCCGTGGACAGAGACCTTGTTCTGGTTAGGTCTTGTCTGTTCCTGTGTCAGAGCTTAAGCCCATTTGAAGCCTTAAAAGAAATCCAATCTTAGGACATTTGAAGATAGAGTTCCACTATAAGAACTCAATATTATTTAAAATTCATAATGGGTAGATTTGACAAAGGGAAAAAGGACCCATGAGACCTAATTTTGTTGGAAATCAGGAATTCGACTCATTTAATGTTTATAATCCAATGTGGGATCTGAAACATATCGCATAAAAATTGCATGCTAGTTTCCATTTGATGCCATGTTCTTTTAACATGGACAATATCTTAGCACCTATAGGTTTAAGATAGCATTCAAATCAAAGAAAAGCTCCTTTCCCTAACTTTTTTTTACTTGTTGGGGGAAGATTCTTTGATTCCAAAAAGAACCACTTCTCAAGTTGGTTTAATTTAAGAAGGTGGAGGCCAAGAAAGGACACAATTTGTGTCCCCTTCAAATTGCCAAACTGGTGCTTTCTTTAATGTAAGGGAAAATGGAAGACAGATAATGGTCAAAAGAGGAAAGGAGAAGCAGGACAAGAAAAGGGGTTATGTTCTTCAATTAGATCCTTGTAATCTTGTGTGTGCATGATGATGCTTTTTTGATTCTTATATGCTTTTGTGTACAATATAAGAGTATGTTTGTGTGACACAATGATACTCTCTTCTCCAAATTCCTTGTTCACATAGGTGCAAAATTCCATTCCCTACCTTTCCTCCCATCCAATTTTAAAGCTAGCTATATTTTACACATGTAAAGATATCCTGATAAGGGCCAATTTATTTGCATGGAATACTTTTTTTTTTTTTTTTATATCAGAGGGTTCCCAACCCTTTGGGTTGGACTAATCCCTCCGGGCTCAGAGGGAAGCCGGGTAAACTCCCCTATAGCCCCAGTGTGGTAGTGCAGTTTCGAACCTACAATCTCCGGGTGCAAACCGTAGTCCTAGGCCAACTGAGCTACCCCTTGGGGTTCATTTTCATGGAATACATGCATATAGGAACTCATGGTCAACGTAGCTCTACTACAAAACTATTAAAGAGTGTGAATGATTTCAAGGGTAAAAGATATAATGTAGCAAACTAAAAAGAGCCATGACTTTCTTAGGATTAAATTACCAGGGTCAGTGGTGGACATACATGAGTCTGATCTAAAAATGGTGAAAAGTTGCATCGTCATATGTCCCATGCCCCATTCTAGTGAAGTCTTTGCCCCACCTTAGGTCTCAAATATCCCTAATAATCTTTTGCTCTCGGTCTCAATGATTGGAATCCTTCGTTAAATTGTTCTTCTTTTTCCACTTCAAGTTCAGGCATATCGGCTTTTCTTTCTTCTATGATTCTCTCCTCTTTCTTCCTCCTCACCTGGATTCACCAAAAACTCCACACTCTCTCTATAAAAATAAGGGACAGTGATGAGATTTCTACTTTTGAATCAAATATATACAAGCAAAATGCCTTATTGCAAATGGATTTGATGAATCGAATATCTGATTTATATTTTTTCTTGAAAATGTATGTCACTCTTCCTACACAAAGAAAAAGTTGCTATCTCATACAAACTCACACTACATATATTGAAACAACTCATATGCAACTCGATCATTTTGGTAGTTTAGTTGCATTTTGGTTATATAACTTATTCTTATTATTCAGGTATTTGGTTTGTATAATATTATTGGTCTTTTTTCTTCTTTTAGTTTTCCCTCATATGATGTTTGTATTAATGGAGTTTGATTTATGATTTATAAATTATTTTTGTGTTTTGCCTTATTTGCTCTATGTAATTTATGTTTTGCTATTTTTTTTTCTTCAATGACTATCACCCAATACTCCAATTTTTTCCCAAAACATTTTGCTTTGGATTCTGTTTGATTTATTGTTGGGTTTTGAATTTTATTATTTTATTTTATTTTTGCTTTCTTGTTAGATTTTCTTGAATCACAATATGATGTTTATAATTATGATCTCATTTGAATTCATATCATAGAGGAACTCTCAGGAGCTTAAGAAAACAATCAAAGAGTTATTATTTTGGTATGATAATGATTTTACTTTTTTGGAGTTCTCTATAGTTTCTTTATTATCGTTGTAGTGTGGTTGTTAATTTAATTTTTCATCCCTAAATAAAATGCTAATTTTTTGAGGGAATCACTGTTGTAGTTAAAAGTCTTATACATGAATTGAGTGTTAGTAGCAGGATATGAGTTCTCTATACTTAGTTTGCCAAAAAAACATAAAAATAAAAAGCAATGTCTTTAAACCAAGCAATAAATAAATATTAAAGTTGGCGTTGATTTTGACCTTTTCAATTATTAATTGACCGTCATCCACCCCACCCAAATGAAAGTCCTAGATCGGCCACTGACTATGGTAATGGCTGATATTCATTTCCCATCTAGGGTAATGGCAATGATTTATTTCCCATATTTCCTTGATTCACTTCCATCAAAAAGGTAGGTTACTTCTTAACCACTTATGACATAGATTCCTATATATCCTATGCATGGTCAAATGAGCTCCAGGTCATTGGCAGTTTTGAGACCAAGTCTAGTTGATGTTAACACAAGCTCAACCGATTTAACTCTTGTAGCAGGAGATCATGCTTACAACTAAGAAATGTTAATCAAAAGTTCAAATTCTTGAAGGACCACGCCCAAAAAAAAAACACATTTGATCTGGTTTTTAAACCCATTTATGATTCAGTTCTAGGTATTGGGCAAAATCAAAATTGCTTCTTTTTGCTTTTTTCATTTTTGTTGGGCAAAATCACAATGGACCATCGATTCTTTGTGTACACAGCCACAACTAAAAACTTAAGTGCAACATTCTTACAAGAGGCATGAGTGGGGCCCACCTTCCGAAAAACCCAAACCACTAATACACCCCTTACATCGATTTTGATGTGATATAAAACACTCCTCTAATTAAGATCACCCCTAGATTAACTACATCTTGAAGTAAACTTTCAGGAATTCTAATAAAGGAACGAGCACAAGGTGGAAAAGTGAATGGTTTTCCGCGGAAAGCCTATTTTTCAGGCGTTTAATGCGAAACAATTCTAGGGAAATGCTTTTCTGCCTCGTCAACATTTTCCTTAATAAAGGTGGAAATGAGTTTCATTTCCTATGGGGGGTATGAGAAATGAATTTCTTAAGAAAACTTCTTTCTATTTTCCCCACTCTTGTTCATTTCAACCCAAAACTCTATAACTCTTTCATTTTTTTTTATTTAAATAAATTATTATTTAATGTTGAATAAATAATATATATGTTATTTTTTTCTTCAAAAAATTGTTTTAACCAAATAAGAAAATTTGATTTTCTATAAAGAATCCACAACCACACCAATTCAACGAGGAAAAAAAAAATTGCACAAAAAATGAATTTATAAATTATATGGAAATCATTTTTCAAGGTTTCCATTTTTATGGAATTTGTTGACATGACAATTTTTCCTTTATGTGTAAAGGCTGTGTACACAAACGTGCCCTTATAATGACCATGCGGAAAATCCTAAAAAATAAATAAAAGAATGAGGACATTTAGGTCATTTGAAGTAGACAATTATTGGAGGATATATGCAGTGGTTTCAGTGAGAGAGATCATTCCATGAATGGAGATGGAAAGACCACGTCAAACCTCGTACCCACCTCCACTGCCGACAATGCCCGGAAGAGTAAAAATAAAGTAAAAATAGAATACAATAAACTAGGGGCCAGCAAACAGCCGAAAATTTCGGCTTCCGTGGGACCCACTCATCAACAAAGCTTTGGATCTAAGCAGAACATTCGCGAATGCTCGATGATTATTAATATTTTGCTCTTTGTGGGCCCACTTTCTGGTTCCAACTAAATCTCAATAATGCCATCCCACAAGGCCAGCAGACAATGATAGTAATGATAAAAATTAAAAAAAAAGAACCAGAGGGAACTTGAAAGTTGATATTTCCAACTCAACCACCATCTATCTAACTAGGGTGAATTCATCAGCTAATCGTTGTGACCCCATTCCCATATGGATGCCTATGATGGGGTTGAGACTTTTAAATTTTATTGGTACTGCAGGGGACCCAAGACTTTGATTCCAAGGGGGCAGATGATTTTCATAATGTTACTTTATTCATTATATTGTTGTTCGAGGGGAGTGAGGTTTTAGTTATGATCTGTTTTTGTTCACCAGGGCCAGTGGTCAAAATGAAAGTTAAAAGGTGAATTTTTAAAAATGTACATCAAATAACAGTTCTTTTATACTCTTTTTTGAAAACTCGCTCCAAGACATTTAATTCATATTATATATATTAAAGCAAAAGAGGAAGTGGGCTGTGGGGGTGCCACCTCAGCACCCAATTATTCTCCTTTCAAATAAAAATAGAGAAAAAACATAGAGTGTTTTAAGGTGCCATGTCATCACATGCCACAATTTTTTCTCCAAAAAAATCTCATTATCCATATCCTCTATCTCATAAAGTCTCTCTATCAATATCCCATACAATTAAAGTTAATCTTTCAAAAATAACACAAAAAGACATTTCTAAGGAGGCCCACTATGTAGATCTTATGATCCAAAAATAACAATTTCTTTCACTTATGTGTTACCCTACAAAAGTTTTAGAGAATTTAATAAATCTAACCCATGCACCATCTTAGTGAGACCACTTCATAGAACTTATCAACCCGACTCAGATGTTAAAAGGACTGGAGCCTTTGTTGGACTGAGGCCTTCAAAGAGTTGTCATATATTTTCAATGTTTTTTTATCGTGTGGTTTGAGCTAGGATGATCCTATGTGCACCCGGACTCAAACCTTAGTCTGACCCCGACCTTTAAGGGGCGGTCTCAACCCACCCATATTTTTTGAGTAAGCAGGCTCAAACTTAGTATCTAGGACATGATATACACCTGAACTCAGGCCGTTCAATCCCTATTGATAGTAGAAATAGGCCAGTCCGGAAACTGGCCCATTGAAATTCCTACAACAGGCCATTAATTTAATGGAATTCTCAATTATAAAATTTATTGCACATGCTTGCAATGAGGTTAGTTTTGATGCTTCAACATTCATGTAAAATCTAGAGCGTCGACATTGATGAAAGCAATTAAATTGCCCTCTCTATCGTTATCTTGCACTAGGTATAGGTCCCATGTGAGGGACCTTTTTTCCTTTGATCATTTATTTTATATATTAAATAAATATAAGACATTGATGTAGAATAAAATGATTCTACACGTCTCTCTCTCTCTTAAGTGTTTGGTTGGATGTGGATTTGATTTGCATGTTCAAACATGTGTGTTTTAATGGTAAGTAGGCTCAAAATGAGTGGGTAGTGTTTTGGGTCATTGGTGTGGGACTCATCTTAGCTACACTCACACTCCGCACGATATACCTAACAGACTGAGCCCCAACCGGATATTGATAGGAAAATGGATGCATTTGTTTTTTCTTTTCTCATTTTTTTTCCTTCTTTGAATGGTATCATTTTTTTCTTTTTGCTTCCATCCAAAGTTTTCTCTTTTTTAGTAGGGACTTTCAACCCATGCATTTTTTTCAGTTTACAAAGATTTTATAGGTGTGATATTACAAGATTCTCATTATTATTTTTCACGATAATTTCTTCCTTTTACCATAAAATCTCAAGATCTTTTTCCACTTTATTTTCTTCTAAAAATTCTTAAAAATAATAATAGTGGATTCTTCTTTTATAGTTTTAATTATTATAATAATTTACTATATCTTTGTTTCAGCCCGGGCTTAGCATGGGCGTTTGTCGCTAGTTATATTTTAAAGCAAATAAATAGAACCTTTAACTAAGGATAACTACAGGGTTTTTGGTAAGATAATGATAATTACATGAGAGTATCAAATTTGGGTGAGCGGCATTAAGCCATTAACCAAAGATACAGGAGGATTTGTGTACACAATATACATACTAGCAAGGCATGTCCGTGCTAAGCCCGGGCCCAGCAATAAAAATACGCCTAATTTGTGACTACTTTATGATATATTAATTAATGAGAAAATAAATTTAAAATAAATAAATATACTATTTATTATGATTCGAAGCATAGCCCAACTCGGCATTTATACAAAGTAAATATTATTTTTTATATAAATGAGTATGAAACTACAAGTCTTATGTAAATTAACATCAGTGTTTATGTATTTATTTTAGTAATTTAAACTTTATTTTAAGTTGAAAACCCTAAAAGCCCATAAAATCTCTTTTAATTTATATAAGCAAATTTAAAAATATAAAATTAGGATAGGCATGTGGGCCAGCTTGTGGGTGGCACTGCCTGACCTAATTGGGGTATAGCACAGCTTGGTTGGGCAGATCTGAAAGTGGGGCATGCTTCTTTGACTAAAGTTCAAGTCTAATATTTATTTGAGAATCACTAGAGGTCTTTATATCTTCTTGTAAGAATCCCTTTTATTTTTATATATTTTTTAAAATAACTTTTGAGATATTTCACGTTCCGCGGAATGGGCCAAAATTGTATGTATACTACGTATCACTCGACATAGAATCTTTTAGTTACTATATGCAACTTTCTTTATCAATTGCAATGGGATCTAAATATATTATGAATTCTATTTAAATGAATCTCTTGATAAGAAAAATCCTAACAGTTACATATATCTCTATTTTTTAGAAATAAGATAAAATAAAGTCAATATTAAAATCGAAATCAAACAATCAACTGCAAAATTGCATGCTGTCCCGTCGTTAGGAATTTGAATATGAGGCCCACTTTAAAAAAGTTTATTGTATGTGGAGCCCATATGTATAAATCACTATCAAGGATCCACTTTTAAAAATCACAAACATTAAGGATTTTCTAACCATAATAGATATATTAAAATTCTAGATCCACCTAAAAAATACTCATTTTAACTTGGTTGGATAAAGTTATTGAGCAAGGTGGATTTTTCCATCTGAACTCTTTAATCATCTATCCATAATAGATATATATTAAATTTTAAATTCGCATAACAAAGCTTAACAAAAGTGGTATCTGAATTGATTGATAGAGCTTATCTCTTGAAATTGATTTGAGATCCAATTTCTTAAATTGATTTGAGATTAGAGTCCAATTTTGCAATCGATTAGCAAATCGGACTCCAATTTCAGAATCGATCCCTGCGTCTGCGCTTATCGTGGGCAATATAATTTATAATATTAAAAAATAATTAATAATGGTTAAATAATTAATTTAAAATTAATTATTTAACCATAGATCTATAACCATATATTTATAATTTATGACCATAGATCTATGCAACGTGTATCCTTATAGGTTAGAAAGAATATTTTGAGATAACATGAGAAACCATCTTTATCTAAAAGTTTAATGTGTAGATAGATGTGTTGAATTAGAATTTGATGAGAAATTAGAATTTGAGACCCACTTTAAAAAGTTTATTGTATTTAAAGCCCATATATACAACTTTGTTAGATACTTTGTTAGATAGAGTTATTAAGCAAGGTGGGTTTTTTCATCTTGACTCTTTAATCACTTATTCATAATAGATATATATTAAAATTTGAATTCACATAAAGAAGCTTAACAAAAGTGGACTCTTAATTGATTGATAGAGCTTATCTCTTGAAATTGATTTGAGATCCAATTTCTCAAATTGATTTAAGATTAGAGTCCAATTTTGCAATCGATTAGCAAATCGGACTCCAATTTCGAAATCGAATCCTACATCTATAATATATAATAATTATTTGTTTTCCTTTGAAGGTAAATTCAAGTTTTTTATCCATCAAGTCCTTCATGTGGTTGTGTAAAGAGGATTTGTTGCTATTCCTAATATAATGGGTTGGTTCAGATGGTTGTGTAAAGAGGGATTGTTGTCATTCGGGCCTGTTTCTTTACAAGAATCTCTAATAGAAATTTAGGCTGTCTGAGAATTCCTGAATTCCAGTTATTAATTTCATGTTCATTTATGGAAATTCCCAGCATTTGAGGTAAGTGGCATTTTAAAATTCCAAAAAGGTGGAATTCCAAAATGCTATCCTTTACTCTAGCATTTAGAAATTCAACCAGTCTGGGATACTTCGTTTGCAACTCTAGGCATTCTGATAGAACTCCGGTTCTCCCAACAGTCGATTGTCATCTTCTATTCTATGCGATTACACAAAAATCAGATCCAGTAATCTTCTTCCTCTGAACTTCTCTTCCTCACTTGATTTATTTTTATATTTTTCTTCCATCTTGTTGTATGCTTCTTTTTTTTTTTTTTTTTTTCTTCTGAAGTGTTTTGATTGAAATGGAAGAAAACGGTTTTTGGGGGTTTTTCTTCCACCGGAAAGGGAACCAGAGTTGTGACGATTCATGAGGGCATTTCATAGATTTGTGCTACAGTTTTGTGATAAACAAAACTAAAATAGAAAACAGAGACTGAATAATAGAAATCTGAGAAAAAAGTCGTGATCAACTTTGATCGATCTCATTATAGAATCCTCTACCCAAAAAAAAAATAAAATAAAGCTGGACGATGGATGTTCTCATTCTCAACAGGTGTAACTCCAAGCAAAAGTTTTCCGGTCCGAGAGGATGATGTCATTCTCATCCACGAATACTCTAGCCGTCATCCATCCATGGACTACCAGCTAACATAAGCATATTATAATCCTTAGCTCATGGGGTCCACTATTGGATGGATAAGATAGAGACCCATGCCCCCACCTTAAAACAATGTACCACGAGATATATTAATATGAAACTTTGGTTCACGTCAAATTTAAGTTTTTGTTCACAACAAATGAGGAGACCATCATCTATATTATGCCCGCCCCATGGTTCACAACAAATTGAAATTTAGGAATATTTAGTGTAATACCCAGGGCCATAGTAGGCCCAGATTCGTCTGGCCCATAAGGTATTAGGTACCTGGGCCAGATTAGGCCCAGATTTGCCTGACCCATAAGGTATTAAGTTGGGTTGGGTACTTGGATTACATTAATTGGTTTTTCTCAACCTACTCCCAACCCATTAAAGCGCGTTTGTTATGTTTAGGTTGTTAGAACGACATCTCCTTCAAAGGAGGTTTCCGTTCTGATACGCAGGGAGCAGTAGAGATCGAAGCTTATTTTAAGAAGTCTTGTTATCTTCTGCATTTCTTTCTGATTGTTCCATTTTGGTTTAAAGAGGAGAGGAGAGGAAAAAGTACAGAGGGACTTCCCTTGGAAACAGCAGAGAAGGATCTCAGGGAGGAAGAAGCCAGAGGGCCTAGTGGATGCAACATCCGAGACCACACATCCACTGTGCTACAATCTGTTATACTAGGAGGTGAGTGATATTTTCAAGTTCACAGATAAATTTGAGTTATTTGGGTTATTCTGTGTTTCCATTGATTATGAAAATAACCCAAAAGGGGAATCAAGGAATGAAGATCTGGTTATTGATAGATCTTGAAAGTTCCTTCTCTATATGAGGATCTAGGGTTTGACAAACATCTGTGATTTCCATATCACAATAGTATTAGATCATGATTATTTATTGTGGATATGATAATTGGATGTATTTATCTATTTATGTATTTATGATATTTCAATCCTGGAAGTAGAGATCATAAGAGGTAACAGCAAACAGAGGCATGTTGCAACCGAATCGACAAATACATGATCTGTCGATTGGGATACTATGGCCATGGGGCCCACTCGATCAAGGATCTGACCCAGGGATCTGGAAGCAGATCCTTGGGCTACCATTGTGTAGGTGGACCCATTTGAAAATGGGTCCAATCTGGTCCCCATCTAAATCCCAAGATCTGTACATCAGTAATTTTGGTGAAAATTTGGGTTTTTCATGGGTTGGGTTGCGGGGCCCACTGACCCACCTGATCAAGGATCAGGACCAGCCATCAGCTTGGTCCCTGATGGGCGACCAAAGTGGGTCAAGTCCCAGGTGGGTCGGACCATTGAAGGGCCACCATCTGATTCATCTTCTTCTGTGTTTTGGGTGGGATAACCATGTTTCAGTCAATCAAATACATGAAAAAGGGAAAAAAGAAAGAAAAGAAAAACTCATCTTAAAAAACCCAACGAAAAGCATGTTTCAGTCATCAACCACGTGAAAAATGGAAGAAGAATGGAAAATTTGGGAGGCAATGAACCTGAATAGGAGACAAATTCCTCTGATAAAACACCGTTGCTTTATCTTGAGACCCCCCAAGTTTCTTACAAATGTTGTTAAAACCATAGCTTTTGTTATTGATCAAAGGAGGATGACCAACAGTTAGGGTTGTAAATGGGTCGGTTCTGGTCCGGGTCCAGGGTGGACCCGGACCCGAAACCGTTTAATAAGAAGGGGAACCGGACCCAGATCGGAACCAGGAAACTGGTTCCGGAACCGATTCCGATAATTTTAATGGGAACCGGAATCGGAACCAGAACCATTTGTGAGGCGGGTTTGGTTCCGGTTTCGGGTATGGTTCAGAGTCTAGACTAATACATGTGTTTTTCTTTTTAAAAAATTTATGCTTTTTCCATATTTCAATTGGATCACCGGCAAATACTAATGTGACTTTTGTCTATCAATAACATGCACTTTTAACAAAAAAACTCAGAAGGTAGAAAAGTAAAAAGGATTCTATTTTCATATACGAAAGTTACCTTATGTTAGTGTATATTGGGTCAGGTTTCGGGTCCACGGGTCTGAGCCACTGTGGATCCGGAACCGGATCCGTTTGGGTATTGGTTCCAAAAAAAGGATCCGGAACCGGAACCATTTGCTTATCGGGACCAAAATAAGAATCCAGACCCGGAACCTAACGGGTTGAAACTTTCGGGTAATCGGAGAATCGGAGACCCATTTACAACCCTACCAACAGTGTGCTCATTTTAACATATTCAATAAAGAAGCTTGGTATCTGCCAAAATTAAAAATCTAGTTTTTTTTTTTTTTTTTTTAATCTTGGGTGGGCTGCCCCCCCCCCCCCCCCTCATCCGCCCCTGGGAATGAGAAGAGGTTGCAGATAGTTGTAACTCCACCGTATAGGGTCGATCATCCTGTGAGACCCACTGCTTCCCTTGATGGATGATCGAGACCAGACATCTCCCTTTTCTTTGATGGGCGACCCAAATGGTTCTGACCCCATGATGAGTGGGCCACTAGGGGTCCACCATCTCTTGCCATCCAACACACTGGGCGTGAGACACATGTATGAAAGAGACGATCTGTGCTTCATCTCTTTTCTTTTTTTATATACTGTGACATGTCCAGGACTTTCCTGAACCTTCCAGAGGATCTTTAATGATGACTCCACATACAGTAGTGTAAATGTGAACCATGTAAAATTCTAGAGGTTATAAATCAATTAAGTATTCATCCTGATTCTAGTGCGGGCCTGTTTCTTAAGGTGGGCCTGGTTGAAATTATTTAAATTCAAGTTATATATCTTAGGTATACTATTTAATAGTCTGAAGCATGTTGGGAGAAAAATTTTGATTTGTTAGTAATTCTTATAAATGATTGGACATGTAATGGAAACATGGAGTTTAAGATTATAATAGTACCACAGACTTGGGTTGCAAATGTTGAATTTAAGTGGGGCGTACATAAATCCGATTTTGTTGAACAAATTTCATACTAATATAATTAGGGTGTATGATTCTATGCTAGTATTACCGAATGCATAATGGATATAAAAGAATTAATGAACTTTTAATGAGAGCATTTGGACATGAACATTATTTGGGCCAGTGGCCTGATATTTGAAATATCAGTAAGGATTCTTAATTTTGGATATTGAATTAATTAGTGAACTCAAGTAGGACAGGAGGAATAAGATTGGACAGGGACTGAAATATTGATTTTAGAACTAAATTCCTTATGGGAAATTTTTGAATGAATTATATAAAGAACTTCCTCTTGGGAAGGAATTGAAATACTGAAAACTCTGATGGTAGAGTTTCAATATAAGAACCCATAATTGGGATTACTGAACTTACCAAAGTTAAGGACCAAATATGGAACCTCTTTGAATAATAAGAAAACTATATATGTAATCCACTATCATCTCATGAATTCTTCTTCACTTTCGTAATGAATTATATTTGTAATGACCTGTGTATCTAGAAATATTATTCACTAGTTTTCTGATAAGTAGTTGCCCCACTTCAGGTACGCAATGTTTGGGGGAGCTTGACAACGATGAGAATCAACAATTGGACTTCAATTTACGTGGCTGATGAGAGAGCGTCACAGTTCAAATTGAACTAACATTAGGATATCAGAAATGGACATCTTTCAATAAATGTTGAATTTGTTTCTTTATGAATTATTTGCTAGTGGATTTATGGACGCTTCTCTCTTATTTAAATTGATCTCTTAAATAATTAGAAGCATTGCTCAATTCGTTGTTATAACTTAATTTATGTAATGATCTTGATTTCCTTATAGTAAGGCCTCGGGTCCTGATGAGCTACGGGATTCGGAGTGTTACATTTAGCCTTATATAAACATACATATAATGGATAAATATTTAGAAATCCGCTTAAAAATTCAAGTAGTTATGAAATAAGGAATTTATGGAATTTAGGTTGGATGAAATTCTTATATAGGAATTCCAATATGAAAGAAACATGAATTCATGAATATCAGGATCCAGCGGCATTTTAGAATTCTAGCACCTCGAATTCTATAAATTCCAGCAGACAAGAATTCTAAGAATTCTTGCAAAGAAACGGGCCCTAATTTAATAGCTTGGCTTAAAAGGATAGACTCCTATTTAATTACACCCCCATCAGTTTAGTTTATAAAAGGATTTAAGTCAAATCTAAGACCCAAAATAGTCTCACATGGAATGGAACCATCCATGCATACTCCTTTTGTGGGGCCCACAAGGGATGACAATGATCTATCTGACCACCTCATACCCACTACTAGTCTGAATTTCATAGGCATCAAGTTTTTGATCCTCATCTAAATGTTACCCAACGTTGAATTGAAATCTTAACAACTGCTATCTTTTAGATCCGTTGAACTTGAAAACCATGGATCAAGGGATTAGGCTTATAAAATAAACCTAAAACTTCGCAGACAGGTGGATTTGATCTGGTTCTTTCAATCTCCCACATCGCCTCTAATTGTTGTGGTCTTGGGTAGGGCTCACAACAAGACATCCCCACTGAAGCACAATGCATTTTTAATAAAATTGTGCCCACTTTCTAAAAAAGGAAAAGATTAATCTGCTGTTGCCTATTGGCTTTTGTTTTAAACAAGTGCTCTAAAAGATATTGCATGCAAGCATTAGGGGTTTAAACAAGGATTCAAGTTGGATGTATGGGTGATCTGTACTTTGTCTCATATGTATTTTGAGTATATACCTTTCTTGGTTGGGATCAACATAAAAGGGATCCACTGTCATCCCTAATCTTGTCTTTTAGTTCTAACAATGGGAAATTTTGTTAGTGTTGAGGCTGACTTTGGAAAAGAAAAAACAAAAGGGCCTAAGCATGTAAAAAATATTAGGTTGCTGTCCTAGGTTTTAACCTTTTTAATCATTCACCGAAGAATTTTTTTTTTTAATCACATCATGCCCACTAATAAAAAGAGCAGTGGAGCAACTTTCAGAGATTTGTTTGTATCCATTTTAGGCATACTCGCATAATGTAGCTCTCCGAAGCTACTTTTAACTACCGGTCTTCTTTTAATGAAAATAAAAAATATCGGTCTTCATGGCCCCTGCTAAGGCATATTCAAGCATGGCCCGGCTTTAGAAACCCTGGCTTAGGCCCAAATCCGCCAATTCAATCAATCAGGCTGGGCCAAACAAAGCCTTTTCATCACTTTTGTGGGTATTTGAGAAATTATTTGGACTAATTAAATTAAACTACATGTATTTCTTAAGTCATGCTTTGTACTTTCTATCACTTAGGGCTCGTTTCTTTACTAGAATTCATAGAATTCATGTTTAGTGGTTTTATGAGAATTTCAAATGCTAGTATTTGAAGTGCTGTCAAATTCTTGAATTATAAATTCGTTGTTTTATTCATGGTTTGAATTCTTGTTTGAGCTCTCGGAATGCCGTCGTCCCTCTCTTGGAATTCCTGTGCCAAGTGAGATTTTTAAATCCTTCTTGTTAAAGTGGTTTTTCAAATGCTGACGTTTTTGAGATTTCAAATGTCTGAAATTTCAAATGCCAAGGAATTCTGGTAATGAAACACAGAATTCGCAGACAGCCTGAATTCCTGTCAGGAATTTTAGTAAATAAACGGGGCCTTAATTCAAGCCTGACCCATTTATTAAATGAACCCTAATTACATATCAAGCCTAGGCCAAATAGGGATGGCATTTTTAACCCGACCCGCCCCAACCCGGAGTGCCCGACCCGCCCCAAACGGGTTTTCCCCGCCCCGACTCTTAGACGGGGCGGGGACAGAGCAAAAAAATATACCCCGAATCGGGGGCGGGGCGGGGATGGGTATGTTTCTTACCCCACCCCGCCCCGCCCCGCCCCGAAATATCGCCCCATGCCCCGCCCCGTAACCCGCCCCGAAATTCATAATCTTTTAAAATATATATATATATATATTTTAGATTTCTTTTATAATAAATAAGCATATTTATATGCAAATGTATATATTGATTTTGTGTTGTTATTAAGGGTTAAGTAGATTGATTGAAGACTTTTTTTAAAGTTAAACATGTAATTGAATGAACCCTAGACATTATAAAAGCATATAATATGATCCAATTCCCTCTAATTCAAATTTAATGAAATTAAAGTTGTTAAAAAATCTATCTAACTATCTAAGTTTATTTTACTTTAATCATATATAATGTTAAATTGTGACATGATAAATCATATTAAATAAAACGAATATAAATATATAATAGAATGATAGATCATGCTTTAAGCTTATAATAACATATATGATTAGAGATGACAAGGTAAATTATAATTGGTATGATTCTAATCATACTAATAACAATATAAATTATACTAATTTGATATAACATTACAAGATATATCATGCTATTATACTAATGCTAATTATATGTAATCAACTTCTATTAGTGAGTGGAGTTCAATACCAGAAATGAAGTGAAACCATGTATTGATGGAGTTCATGATATTTTAGAGAGATATTGTCTTTTTTATAAAGAATGTCTCAAAGCATATATGATGTTTTTAAGTGTATGTTAGTGGCCTTCAAGGGCTTAGAGAAAATCTTATAAGAATAAATCTCACTTTAAATAGGTAAAATTTCAGGAAAAGAAAATTTTATATTGTTAATATTAGATAATTTTAAAAAATTTAAACAATCTAACAGTGCCCCACACTTATAAAATATTTATGGGAGGAGATCTTTTTATTCTATTTTGGGAGATTTTTTTTAATATTATTAAAGGTATAGAGACAACATAGATGAATCATTCATGTGCTTTTTACTATGTAAAATAAATTAATTTACCTTTTTCTTTATAGTCAATTCAAAATTAATTTATTATATTTATGGTTGTGGGGCGGGGCGCCCCGCGGGGCATGTTGGAGCGAGGACGGGGTATGTAATATACCCCGAATTGCGGGGCTGGGCGGGGACAGGGAGGTTCGGGGCGGGGACGGGGCAGTCCAATTCCGGCCCCGCCCCGCCCCGTTGCCATCCCTAAGGCCAAAGCGAGCTGGTCCGACCCACGAGCACCCCTACTTTTAACCTACTGATTATATCAATTATTTAGGAAATTAGAGATAATTTGGTAAGTTATCAATGAAAATTGATCTAGTTGGACTGTGTCCAAAAAAACATTGCTAGAGGTGCTTTATATTCAATAATGGTAAAAAATTACCTTAATTTGTGATATTAATTATCTCATTCGGAGTATGCAAGGTAAACTATTATAAAATTTCAATTGGACCATTCATTATGACTGATTTTGACTTAATTATTAAAATTATTTAATTAAATAAAATTTAATACATATGTGATCAATATTAAATATACCCAACTATTACAATTATTGATTTTATTACCCCGCATGGTTGGTTGGAATGCTACTTTTGTCCCCATTGAGATACGTATGCATTTATGAGCAATGGTCCCCTGAAGGCAACTAAAGCTTAAAGTAACACGCTTCACACAAACAATTTTTTTTTTATTGTCAGCACCTATCGATCGAGAAGTACTAATCGAATTGGATAAACAGGTTGAGCATTGATTAGGTTTATGTCTTTAATTGAGCCAACTTGACATGAATTTAATCCAACATACTCTAACCAAAATCTAATGCACTATCCTGAGCTCATGCCAACCCTTTCAATCTTCAGGATGAATTTGGATAGAATATTCAGCCTGGTTAATAAATGAATTTAACCCAAGCCGAGCGTAAACCGCAAACAACTTAACCTAACCCAAACCCAACACATTCCCTACCAAAAAATTGAGTGGATAGCCAGCTATGCGGCCCACATCGGATTAGCAATTGATAGACACCACAATTAATCTTTCACTTAAAGTCTTAATTCGTGTCACCAAAAGAGTTTTGATTGGAATCAAACACCAGATAAATATTTTAAATCAACATCTAAATCATGTGCACATTATATACAAAGAAGATGGTATCCAAGTTCATCTATCAATTTTTGCCATCTATATATTCATCATGAATTATGGAGGCCATTTTTTTTTTTAATTTTTTGCTAATGAAGGATTTCCAACCCTTTAGGCTGGTTTATTCCTTTCGGATTCAGAGAAAAGCAGGGTAAAACCTATGTCATCCGTAAGTGGCAGAACAAGTAGACTCAACGTTCGGTTCCTAAAGAGAAGGGAACTGTGAGTCAATACTAAGACTTTTAACTTTGAAAAAAGAAAAAATCATAGTCCCCCGCTCGGCCGTATGTAATTTATGGGCCATCTCATACACAAGGGTTCGGCATGTTGGGTGGTGTGGTCCCTTCCTTATTTTATCCCACCGACCGCACTCGTGGCTGGAAAGGCAGCCAACGGACATCCACAACTTGAGGAGGTAAAATAATTGCAAACGAAAAAACAATAAGAAGATTCGATGGGGTTGAGGTCTACGTGGCGGTCTTTCATTGGATGCCGTCTTGGTGTCTTTGATTGGAGGAGGGGAACCGGTTTTACCGGTTATAGCCAGTTAGCGCTGGGTACCAAAAGTGGAAGGTTGCGGAGGAGCTTTTTAAGGTAAGTGGCTTGCCGTAACGGGAAAGGTTCAATGTCGACATTCTCTCTTGGGTGTGTGTTTCCGCTTTTGGTCTGTTTAGTTGATCCAACGGCTGGGATTGTTCGTTGTGGTGATTTCGTTTTCTTGAGCCGTGAACGCACTCATGACGTAGGTGGGATTGCGGTATTACTAAAATATGCTCGAATTATTGTGATGACGAAACTACCCCTGCTTTTGATTATTTCACACGTGAATCACCTGAAGCCTGAAGGGGAAATGTATGTAGTGGATAAACGTGATCGTGGTTGTGACATGTGAATATTGGAAATGGACGGTGGCGGGCAGAGGCCGGAATCGGATCCTCTCTCTGAGACTTTTTTTTTTTTCTGTTTTTCACCCACCATGGATTTTGAAAGTCACGCAAAGATAACCCGGACCGATCAAAATTGATGACATATCTTTATTTTTTTAATTTGAAAGGAATGGGTTCAACCATATGTTTGAACACATGAGAGAAAATATAACTAGGCACTAGTGTGGCACCGTGCTTGCATGACATTAATCATATTTGGGCCTATGTTCAATAGTATGGTAATTTTTATTTTTTTTTCCGCTACAGAAGGGTTGTCATTTCTTTGTATTGGATTAATCCCTCCGGACTCAAAAAGGGGGTTGAATGTAATGACCAAATTCAATCTTGAGAGGCTGGGGCCCACTTTACTAAGTGGAACAATGATGCAATCAAGCAGCGTGGTGCCACTTCTTACGCACCAAGCGGCTGCAAATCACGTGTCAGATTGCCACATGCGTGCGTACGGGAGTTACTTTAATTACATAACACTACGGGTTTCTTTTCCTTTATTTACAAATAACTCCTTCTAATATTGATTTTGTTTGGCTAAGAGTATCCGGACAATAATTTTAATTACCCGGAATTATTGATAATACTGTTTAAGTTGTAATTATGATTGGGTTTGAATGGTGATAATTTACTGGGCTAACCATATAAATACTACTTTTAGCAATAGTGTATTCATAATTCCAAATTTTTAAATGTTACTTTGCTTTGGGTGTTTTGAAACCTTATTTTAGAGAAACATTTGAAATTTTTCAGGCACATTCGGTAATCAGAGAGGAATCCTCTATCAAAAGGATTCCTACATTCCTCTAAAACAATGCTATCATCTCTAATTGAGGAGAGGAATCACCCCAATCTGGGTTTGGGAAACACTTGGGAGGAGTCACTCTTGTAGTTTAGGTGTTTTTTTGCCTTATTGGATTTGCAAAATTCGTTGGGAGAGGTGGAGATGAAGGAATCTATGGAACAGTGGATCTTTTATGGGTCTGGAAAATTTGAAAAATCCTCTCTTACTTTTCTCTCTTCACCCAAACCTGAATTTTCTTTAGAATCGGGGAAAACCAGAGAGGAATCCTCTCTAAGGACATTAGCCAACACATGCCCTAAATGTTTCAGACTAGATATTCCCAAATGCCTGCAATCAAACAGACTAATCAAATAATTTAATAGTTGGTCCGCAATTAAAAATGAAACTTATACCACTTACCATTTTGATTAGTACTCAACTAAAAAGTCTGCTTTTGTTTTACTATTTGACCTTGGGAAAGTTTAACCTTGAGGTAAAAGAAAAGGAAGCCGTTCCTTAAAAATATATATATATATATATATATTATGTGCCCTAGCTTGGCTGATTAGGTACATTTATGTAATTAAAGAGTGTATTTTCTAATCACCGAGGTAGCAAAAAATATATGTATTGTCCTTTTCCAATCTTTTTGTTATTAATTTATGTGTAAACACTCGCTTGGCCTTTTCCAAACCTGATTTATTGTTTTTATATTGTTGATCTAAAATTAAGAATAAACATAGCTGTATTACTAATGTGAAAGAGATGTATCGACGTTTTGGCGAATACACTCAATATTTGCTTTTTGATTTTTTTTTTTTTTTTTGCTCAAGTGGGACCCATACTGGTTAATAGAGGTACATACACAAAACAAGATTGTGTTGTTTTGACATATTTCACTTGCATTTTGAAGTTATTTTAAGATTAAAAAAATCTGAAATGCCCTTTTAGGTTATTTCTAATTTTTTTTTTTGTTACAATAGACATTTTGGCTAATACTCTAAGGTCCGACCTTTTAATTAGAATTCATTAATAAGCAAAGACTTTCTTTTATTATGAAACCTCGACTTTCTTAGATTTGAAATTACTAAATCGATGGGCGGACGTTAAAAGTCCACACAAAATCATTGATACGTAGGAATTCAAGGTAATATGAGCTCTAATCCCAAAAGCTTAGCAAATATATTTGAATTTCATTTTGAGAAAAGTTGTACTTCAGTTCAACCCATCTTGATAGAGTGGGCACCTAGAAATGGGAATAACAAAGTCCATGGCTACCCACTTTTGGTCCAAGATCAAGATTAAAAAAGACCTAAAATTTAGACCCAATATAAAATCCATGGCTGTCCATATGGTGGAATTTCAAAGCTCAAAACCATATGAAATTCAGAATATACACATAGTCATGACCACATATGGTAAAACTTCTAGAGTCAAAATGAGTTAAATTCCAGCTGAAAACATATGGTCAACTAATATGCTGCCACTCGAAACAAAAACAAAGTCAAAATCCAGTCCCCAAATAGAGACCATTGCAGTGGTAGAAAGGGCAACCACTTGAAAGCTATGAACTACTTAAAATATCAATGCTTTTACATGGGTCAACCAAAATGTTAAAATACCCTAGATTTCAATCATAGATGTTAATCCTTGTAAACCTGGACCCAATTGTTACAAAGACTACCAACAATTTCTGAAAATACCAAGATTCCTCAAAGACTATGGACATGAAGATCTGACACTTTGCTATTAAAAATCACACATGATCTAATTATATAATTCCATAGTACAATGAAACCTATAAGAATACTTTGATACCCTCACTTCTATTTGTAGAATAGAAAGATTTCTGATGTAAGACTCAATGCATCCAAACAAGCAAGAAGCCAGAGAAACGATGACTCCAAGAACTCCACAATCAAAACCAGCAATTAGAATATAGCACACTGACCTGACCCTCTTCCCCAACCCAATAGGCATTAACCCATCCAACCAAAACAACCATTGATTCAATGGGTCCCACCCTATAGAGGGTTGATGCACAAGAATCTCTGCATTAAAAATTCCAAACTCCTGGCCATATGGTTGGAGCAAGGGCCAACTACTCTGGTGTCTGGTGCAGGTCAAGTCGACAGCTAGTACAAGAGGATGGTGGGGCCCACATGGGCAGGCTAAGGGCCAAAAACAGACAAGGCAATTTGACAACCAAACGTACCAAAGTTCAGGGCAAGGGGGAGTGCTGCGGACAGGTGGTGCGTTTCGAGTGTGATTTTCTTTGAAGAGATTCTTTGAAAAGCATTTCTATATAGAAAGTGCTCCCGGGATGACAGTGGTTGAATGAAATTTAATGAGAATAAGTTTTATCCTTGTGGGTTTTGCCCATTTAGAGTGCTGGAAAAAAAGAATAGTGCTCATATCTGCATGCCTGCATTTTCATTTCAAAACTTCTTTTTTTTTTTTTTTTTTGCAATGTAGCATATGTGTAAGATTTATTTATTTTTAATTTAAGAGGATAAATAATGCAAGATGGACAAATGAGAAAGGGAGAATTTTATATGACATCGCATATAAGGGCAGTTTTGAAACTAAAAATTAGAACAGCTAATTCCAACAATCAAGTTGAGTAATATTTCGGGGTCAACGCCTTCCAACTACTTGTCCTCTATTTATTATTATATTTTTCTTAATAATAAGAGAGTTTTTTTATAAAAAAAAATTGCCCCATTTTTTAAAGCATTTTTAATCGTGATTTCATATTTATTTTGAAATTTCTTCTTATAGTAAGTAAAAGGACCCCCATGCAAGAGTTATTTGTATTAAAATTCTTTTTCTTTTTTTTTTTTTTGCTCGACATTTTTACACAAAAGCGAAACTTTACTTGGGCATCCAGATTTGAAGTTTAGGGCCCATATGTCAACATGAAAGTTGAATATATAAAAATTTAAGGTCAAAGGAACTTCAAGTTAGAGAGGTGAGGGACAAAAAGGTACAAGACAGAGAGAGATGAGTCAATGACTTTCTTCCTATGAAATAAAATACTAGGGTGATATTTAAGATATTTGCCATGAAAAGGCATTGGAAGAAATTCTGATTTTGGGATTTTTAAGGGGGAGAGAGATCAAACCCTTCATCTATTCGCTCCTGCTGAACACTATTACATTAAAATTGTAGATTCCAAGGCTTGTGAAATCCACAATATATATATTTTCAAATATTTCAAGTGTGCATTAACTGCAACCCTTAATGCCTTTGGACCTCTTTGGCACTTAATTGTTGCAGATAAGTCACCTACTGGATCATAACAAGAGTTTTTCTTCCATGCCGTTAAAGGAGAGGAAGAAAGAACATCAACATAAAAAATGATGATAGTGACTAAGAAAAAGAAGAAGAAACAATTGAATAAAGGGATTTTGATCCTTCATATTTTATATATATATATATATATATATATATATTTAAGGATAACTAGCATGAAGGCCCGTGCAATGCACAAGTTAAATTTGATGTAACCGAAATATATAATATATGCAAATTAATATTTCTTTCATATAAACCCATTTATATGAAACACATAAAACAAAGTTGTATCTTTCTCACATTTGTCGTCTTCTTGTAAACATATTATAATCTTGTGCTTTATATAGATTCTACACTGTATTTGCCTCATCTAGATCTTATCTATCTTTAAGTTAGAATAAAGGGACACAGAGGGAGTTGTGTGGTCTAATGTAGAGTATTAGGGGAGAAATGGTTTAAAAATATGAAATGGGTGTTTTTTTTTTTAAGAGATTCAACCATTAATTTAAAGAGAGATAAAAGTTGGCATGTCCTTTAGGCATGTATTTTGGAGTAATAAATGGGGCCAATTGCCGATGTGGTTCAAGGAAATAGAAATTTGAGTTTTTTTTTTTTTTTTGTAACTACTTTCTTAGTGCTATTCAGCTTTAAAGAGAAAGATGACCTAAATAAGAAAGCTTAATTTAAATTGAATCAAACATTTTGAAGGCACTCATTGTCATTTCACCTATTTATTCACGAACTGCCCATTTGTTTGTTTGTTTCTTTTAAGAATCGTGAGTATTGAAAACTCATAACAAAATTGTCCCATCAAATATTTAGCATATTTGAAATTCCTCATTTGAAAGCTAAAAATCAATATCTTAAAAAGTTACTTTTAGTAGTTAAACTTCTCACAATCTTAACTTTCTAAACATTAAACAATGCTTAAGCATTATTGAAACTAGTTCGGAGCCGACATTTGGAGAATCCATAATCCTCTCCCTATATGAATTCTCGTAATTCCTCTGACGAAACAAGCCCTAACACTTAACCCTTATCAATCTCTTTGAACACCAGTCAAGTACTATATATTTATGAATATTAAAAACCTCAAGGAGTGTAAAAAGGAGTGTCTTTGTCATCCCAAAAATCCCAGGGTTGAATTACAATTATAGAGTCCAAATGGGTGCAAACAAAGATTTCTAATTTTTCATTTCTCTTCCTCCTTCTACACAGTTATTTACATGTTTGCATTTTTCAACATGTTCTTTCATACGTCCCATCTGGTCATTTTGGCCCTGTGCGAGCGACTGCTCCATGGCCGGCTTTCTTGTAACACTATCATTTCTCATTCCCATGTAAAAACACTGTCATTTCTCTTCTTCTCCATAAAACCCACCTCTCATTTTCCTACTGCTCTTCACACCCAAACAGATTTCATTCCTTTCACTCCAGCCATCTTATTCCTCTTCTATGACTACAGACACTTGAATCATCCCTCAAATTCTCTGCAGAAACCCCATCTCCATCTTGTCTTTCTAATGCATTTTACCTTGTTGGAATCTGATTCCTCAAATAGAATCACCCCAGAAACAAAGAATTCCACAAAAAAAATTTCTGTGAAAGTAGAGAGAGATCATTGATTTCTAGCTTTGGGTAGCTGCAATGATGCTGGATCTCAATGTTGTATTGGATGCAACCTGCATAGAAGGAGAATCCGGGACTGTGGAAGCTCCGGCTGGCCATGTGGATGATTCCGGCACGTCGAATTCATCTGTAGTAAACGTCGAAGCGTGGGCGGAGGACGACTACAGCTCCACCCACTCCAACCACCGCGGCGGCGGAGGAAGTGGTTTTCCCGGGTTTGGATTCGATTTCCTGAAAAGGGGTGGTGGCGGTTTTCGGGTTGAAGCAGACGATGGGGTAGATGAAGAAGATATTGGGGTTTCTCTGCAATTGGGTTTTGTCACGAGGCAGCTGTTTCCAGCGGACAGCGGAGGCGCCGTCTTCGGTTTCAGCACGGCGCCGGCCTCGGTTTCGTCTTCGTCTTCTTCGTCGTCGGCCGTCCTGAATCGGGGGAATCTCAGTTTCGGGCCGCCGGACCTCGGGAGGCCGGCGGAGGTGAAGGTGTCGCCGCCGCCGGTGAAGAAGAGCAGGCGGGGTCCTCGGTCGAAGAGCTCTCAGTACAGGGGAGTGACGTTCTACCGTCGAACTGGGAGATGGGAATCTCATATCTGGTTAGAATTTTGTTGAATTGATCTTTGTATCTCAAACCCAATTCAGAATTCTCCTGTTTAAGTTTGTTTTCATCTTTCTTCTTCTTATCCAGTGTTTGTTTGCTTGTAGGGATTGTGGAAAACAAGTGTATTTGGGTAAGGAGATCATCATACTCTGTTTATTTGAATTGGGTCAATCTCAATTTTTCTTTATCTCATCGTTTGGTTGATGAATTTGTTGTTTGCAGGAGGATTTGACACTGCTCATGCTGCTGCGCGGTACTGGTTCTTTAAAATTAGCTTAAGGAGGAGGAGAAGAGGAGAAGGAGAAGTATTTTTTTAAGTGGAATTCTCATCTGGGTGTTTTGATTACAGGGCATATGATCGAGCTGCTATCAAGTTCAGGGGAGTTGAAGCAGACATCAATTTCAACATTAGCGATTATGATGAAGATATGAAACAGGTAAGGTTGTCTCTCTATGCTGATTGTTTATATTGGGTCATCTTCAAATTTGAAGGCGTTTGAATCTATCTATTCTTGAATTGATTTGTTTTCAGATGAGAGATCTAGCCAAGGAAGAATTCGTGCACATCCTTCGGCGCCAGAGTACAGGGTTCTCTAGGGGGAGTTCAAAATACAGAGGGGTGACTCTGCACAAATGTGGCAGGTGGGAAGCTCGTATGGGGCAGTTCCTTGGCAAGAAGTAAGGGACATCTCCTTGATGTTAGACCTGAAATGAGTTTTAAGTTTTAAACATGTGATCATGATCTTCTGTTTAATGTCCTTGCTTATAAGGAACTTATCTTGATAAATCTGAGAACCAAAAAAGAAAATTCAGAACCCCTAGAATTGAGAAATAATGTCGTGATTCTTGCGTGTAGGTACATATATCTTGGGCTATTCGATAGTGAAATAGAAGCTGCCAGGTTCTACTGATTGCGAATTTCTGTCTTCTCATAGTGCATTATTACCCTGAATCTCAACCTTTGTATGATTTTTTTTTCCCAACTCAAATCTCCCTTTTTGGTTTGGAAACCAGGGCCTATGACAAAGCTGCTATCAAATGCAATGGAAGGGAAGCAGTTACCAATTTTGAAGCTAGCACTTATGGGGAGTTAATTTCTGAAGCTGATGATAAAGGTATGTTTGATGTAAATGATTTCTTACTGCTGAATCTTTTCAACTCACCTCCTTTGTCAGGATTAAAGTGGATTAGGATTACGATATGATTAGGATATTAAAACTGATTTTATTTGTTTACAATTAGATTAGATTAGACTTATGGTGTGATAAGGTTTATATATACTGTTGAATTCCATTGGCTATTTTGAATGAAAAATACATGCGAAATTTATCAAAATGTATTCCCTTACATTTTCTACTTACTATTAGAGTCTGTCTCTGCTAAGTCATTGACAAATTTCTGCTTAAATATTTGACACAGGTTCTGCAGATAATCTGGATCTCAACTTGGGAATATCTACCCCTTCTCTTGCTCATGATCTGAAGGGGAATGATGGTTTAGGTTTCCATTTCCATTGTAGCCCCTTAGAAATGTCTAGACCCCAGAAACCAGCGGTAATGAACTTAAAACTTCTGGATCTTGTTTTCCTTGTCAAGTGATATTGCATTGTTATTTGCATATAAGTTACGATTTTCCTATTAATATCAATTGTATTTCTTTAGAAGTGTTTGCAGATAGTGCCCTTTTCTTCTCCACAACTCTAATCAATTATGCTCCTATAGTTCTATGTAGCTTTGGATGTTCACTTACCAGTTAAACCCCTGCAAGAAATTAGCTTAGGAACCTTTTGAGCTATTACCATATCACACCTAGATTGTTTCGGCAGAAAGGATGCTATATAATCTTCTCTATGTTGGGGTGCTCTATAGATCTGAGACCACTTTAGATGCAGTAATCTTCCCAATACACATGTTACATGCAGTGGTTTGAAAACTAGGCTGTGGACCACCTGGTCAACCAGAATTGGTGACTTCATTGGTCTAGTCAGATACAAACTGGGATACAGATTATAAAACCGATAGAAATTGGTCGGGCCTAGTAAAAACCAAGCAAAAGCAGTAAAGTTGAGCCAGTTGGACCCATCCTTAATTAGTTTAAAATATTGAAAATAATTTGTTATCTTTTATTTTCATGGTTGAGTATGGTTAAAGGTGGACGGTTGAACTAGGTTGGATAGAACTGTCCACTCCACCAACCCACCCTCCGGTCCAATTTTAAAATATTGGTTACATTTGCCTTCAATTTTCAAAGCTATTTCATTTAATGTGGCTTTAATCTCCACACCACCCTATACAAGAATTTCAACCATAGAATCTTGTGAAATAATTGAACCATTTGATTATGACAATTACACTACAACCATGCCCACCTTTAATTAGCACATAACAAAACTTGAAAAAGCCAGTTTGGATTTTTTTTTTTTTTGGGTTTTCACCTGATACCTCCATATTGATATATGTGTGTGTTCGCAAGATTTTACAGCTGATCAGCATTTCAATGATAAACCTCCTTAACCCAGGCTTGAGACCTGCAGGTAGTGGACTTATTGTCTCTAAACTTGCAGGTCAAGCCTGCTTCACAAAATAGGTTAAAAAATCAGAAGTATCTCTAAACCTGTGTGGACTTATTGTCTCCCTTCTTTATTGTGCTTTTACAGACAGACAACCATGTCGCAATGGGGCAAAGTCATTTCTGGACAGTGGCATCCGAGCAGCCTCCTGTCTGGACCGGTGTGTACTCAGGTTTCTTTCCTAATCTTGAGGTAAGCTTCTGTATTTCTTGGGCTTCTCTTTTGAATTTTTCAGACAGAAAAAAGAACGTGTGACATGCATCTTGTTGGGATAGCATATAGTTTTACTTTCCATCAGATCACTGTTACCGATAAAAGGTGAACGAACAAAATATTTCTACTTCTGGAATGTTTCCAACACTCGCCTTGAATTCCATTAATCTGCATCAATTTGGCATCAACTCTTATAAGGATGCATTCATGCACATTTGAACTGCTATGGATATATTGCCCTTTGCATCAACTTCAACTTGATGGGTTTCTTCGCTGACTGATTCAGCTGAAAACAAATTTAGGTTTAGATGCCTTGTTCATAAAATTTGGATTGTCAATTACTAAAATGAAATGCCTTTCTTTTTATTTCCTCCTTTGGTTGGATCAATTTAGATCACATATTTGGAAGATGGCAAGCAAACCTTCCCTATTTCTCTTATTTGAAAAATGTTTTTCTCCGAGCATTGTGAAATTTTAGTGTCTGCTTACCTGATTGATACTGAATTCCCAAGATTTCCTAAGCAGTGAAAGATCCAAGTGTTGATCTATCGAAAGGGGTAAGAGTGAAAGATCCAACTGTTGATCTATAAGGGACCGTCAAAGGAATCTTTCCTTTGATAGCAAATGATTGGCCACTGCCCACCGGCACTCATTAAAATTAAATCCTAGGAATTTGAGCTGATGCTTCACTTTCACCCCTTGAGTACCCGTTTGATGAAGGAATCAGGCAAATGGAGTTGAGTTCTCTTATAGCTTATTTATCAAGAAGAATTACTGGTTATGCACTACAAGACATTTATCATGTTTAATCCAATGAGCCATACCTTGAATAATAGGTCCGATAGGAATTTCCTATCCATTGGCAATCTTTTGTTACCTACTATAGACTAATGGTCTGAATGGGTTCATCGCAGCTGTGAACCAGCAGTGTATGCATGGTCTAATGGTAATCTTCGAGGCAGAGCATGTTGATGTCGAGTTGATTATTTAATCTAAGTTTTTCATCCATATTTATAGGTGATTAAATGTTTCCTTATCCAATCCTAACTGACTGACAGATTCTCTACATCCTCATGGGATTAGACTCTTAAATCATCTCAAACACGAGGGTGAGATTGTGATTTTATGAGTTTTAGTGGCATGCACAACTGCACAAGCCACATGTCTAACATAGACCCATGTGTTAGATTTTCCATCAAGGAAAACTTTGTGCATCTAAAACTGGTCTGTCCAAGATCAAGGACCTCATTCATTGAGTAGATAAAAAATTCATCTCTGTTTTCTTGGGAAGTAGGAAGAGATCAAATCTTGCTTGTAGTGTGGTCCTACAAATAGATAACATTGCCAACTACTGTTGCAGGAAAGAATGATAGAGAAGAGGGTTGAAGTTGTTCCACCGTCACTCTCTAATTCGTCATGGCAAATGCATCATGGCTCTACTACAATGCCACTGTTCTCTTCTGCAGCATCATCAGGATTCTCAACCACAACTTCAACATCAGCTGCCCATCCTCTGCCACCATTTTAACAGCCACCCCAATCTCCATCTCCCCCTCACTACTATTACAGGAGCTGAGTTTTATTTTTATTATTCTTGTGTTTTTTTTTTGGGGGTCAAAACAGGAGCTAAAAATTCAGTTTCTTAGACATGCATACATATAGTGAGCATACTTGGATTTATATTTCTAAGCACATACTCTGTTAAATCACATTTATATGTGAATATGTGTGTATGTAATAATGTCTATACATCCACTCTCTTGGTAGGGATGTACAAAAGTGTTTTGGATGGGATGATATTTCAGGTTTGCTCGAGGGAACAAACATGTGCTCTCTGAAGAAACCGGGGCCGGCTTTCATGTGTTTCTGTGAAACCTGTATATACCTCGGCCTTGCTTTAGCTATTTACCATGTTATGGCTTATGGCTGTGAAATCACAGAGGCATAAAAGCTGATTACACTATTCTGCCCTTCCAGAGAAAAGTCTACCGAGGCTTTGGAAGGTGCCCATAGGCCATTATAAATCATATCTCATCTCCCTGAGCCTTTTTTACTTTTCTATAGGCTTCCAGCTGGGACTCGTCACTATCCAACTTTTGTTCTTTTGAGGCTTTCATTGGCCAAGTCACTAATCTCTCCCAAAAACAATGATTGAATTGTCTTCTGTGGGACCCATGATCATTCTAACATGGCCGTGGCCTAATTAGACTTGTGTGAGCACCGTTAGGTCAGATTATGCTTATTGACACTATTAGACTATTAGTTGCTTTTGCCATTAAATTGGTATATAAATCATCTTACCAAGGTTTCTTGCCAGATCAGTAGTGCCCAATTGATTATGACCTGTGAGTTTTCTTGTGTGAATGGATTGTGGCCTTTGATGCCAATTGATCCCAAGTGAACCCTGTTTTAAATTAGTAAGAGCCCAAGAATCAACTGATTGGAGGGAGAATCATAGCCATTGTATTGTCTTAGATTGTAACAGTAGTAATGAATGGTTTATGAAAAAAGTTGGAAACTATTTTGATTACTATACAATGGGCCTTGCCTATGATCAATCCACCCCAACTTCACCTGCACCAATGCTTCTATTTTACCATTGGATTGAATTACAATAAGTAAATTGTATTACTATATAGCCTTGATATGAAGGGTTGGGATGATCTTGTTAGACGTGGAGTGTAGGAGCAGTAATCCAAAAGCGGGCCCACCAGCACCGGCTGGAGCCGGTAAAAGTCGTACCTCTATGATTTTTGTATATGATTCTATCTATGCCATTGATTCCGTGATTAGACACTGCTGGGGGGAGTTGATGCCTTGTCACATCAAACACTGCTTTTGGGACGCTCGATGCTAAGGGAATCATCATTTCTCATTTTCTCCTGTCTGCACTACCGGCAGTAGTAATCCGCTAAAATCATGCCCACCCCCGGCCCCAACACCTTTGATAAGTGCAACTCCTCTTAGACCGTAGGCTGTTGCCATCTTATGATTTGACATTACTCATTAGTAATTTTTACTCGTCCAATTGAGGGCCTGTTGTCATCCAGAATTTGTATTCTCCAAGAGTTGTCACTTCAGAGGAGGAATTCCAAATTCCCTCTTTTATAAAGGGGGAATTTGAAATTCCAAGAATTTCAAAAGATTTTTTGGATGGTTAAAATATAAAATTATAATAAAATCAACACAGTATTTCTAATGTCAGAAAGTAGGATGTCACATCCCGTCAAAAAAATTCTAATCTCTTAAATTTAAGTCATAAATTTCAGCAAAGAAATAAGTCCTAAGTCTTTAAAAAATTATAATTCAAATGCCATTCAACTTTAGGGCCGTAAAATCAATGATTGAGATAATACGATGGAGCTGATTTTTTTTTTTCATAGTGAGACCATTTCATCCACCCTCCTCCCATTTATAGACAATTATCTAAGTGGGCCATATCATCCTGTCATTAATCATTTGCTCTATATGCCCTGCCAGACTATAGTCTATTTTTTTTATACCTAATTCCTTGGGATCTTCCAAAAGCTAACTCAATTTATGCATGTTAAAGTGTTTTTTCTGTATGAAAATCTTAGATTGCTAATAATTGAAATTACTTTGTTTTTTATGGCAACTGGATAAAGGCTTATAAAAGAGCAGTCGTTGGTTGTAGCTCTGCTAATTATGGTGGAAATAAGAAATTTCTTTTTTATTTTTATGGGTCTTGATAAAAAATAAATAAAAATTATTGGCACTCCATATGTAAATTAAAAGTATCCAAATTAATCCCACAAGCAGCACATGAAATTCTTGGTGTACAAGTCGAATTGTTTCAAATCATTTGGATTTGTTCAGTCCCATGCATATCTACCCTAAATGCGCACCTAGCTATAAGGCCTGCTTAGAGGATTGAAAGATCTAAGTAGAGGATATCTATTCTAAATGCGCACCTAACTATAAGGCCTGCTTAGAGGATTGAAAGATCTGAGTAGGTCCTATGACCATATCAAATTTGGGGTTGATTCGAACATCTTAGACACTTTACTTTTATTAAGGCCTACGAGTTTCTACAATAATAAATAACGTTCATGTTTGTTAGAGTTGTGAGAAAATTTTACACCAGCTGTGAACATAACTAATGTAATCTTCCTCTTTTATCTGGACTTGGGAGTTGGGACAAGCAGGAAAATAAACCTCCCGAGATGAAATCAGTAAGAAATAGTAAAAAAGCACATCATTGAAGGTGGGCCGTGGGCCTCATTCCGAGTTTTAGTGAAGTTGCAGCCCGTATCAATGAAAAGGTTGGCCCGGGGTTTTGCGAGGTTTTTGTACTTTACAAAGCGAATAAGAGGCCGAGAGAGAGAGAGAGAGAGAGAGCGAGAGCGAGAGCGCGCGCGCGCGGGAAAGGAGAGGGAGGAGAAAGAAAAAATAGGAATGGCGAACAGGCTCATCAGCCAAATGGGCCTTCCCCAATCCATTGCCAACATCTTTGCAGCTCGTAATATACTTACTGCCAAGGTACCCACCCTTCTCATTTTGGTTCTTAAATCTAATCTGGGTTTGGGTTTTCTGGGCATGTTTGGATGTCCTGCATCAGTCTGTGGATGGATTGGATCATGGACTCCTGCCTTCCCAAACCAACCCATTGTTGAATTGTTGCAAAGGAGAGCTGAAAGGCATCCATCCAGTCCATACTAGGCCAAATGATGCAAACGGCTATTGTTGATATGTTTGGCTGTTCTTTTCAACGCTCCCATGGGTTTTTTTTTTTCAAAGTGTTGCAATATTCAATGCTGAATCTTGCATTATACTGGCAAAAACAAGAAGGGGTTGGATGCAACTGAGAAATTTGGAAGAAACACTTGAAAATTCGCTGGAACCCTGATTGGATGTAACATGTCTTGCAGTTGGGATTCTTTAGAAGATTAAAAAGAACACAAGCAATGCATTTGGGCAAACTCTCTGCACATACTAAAGGACAAGCATTGGTGATAAAAGGATTTATTTTATTTTATTTTTATTTTAAAGAAGGGATCCTTCTGTGTACTTGTGCAAGGATCATTTTTCCAATGGGAACATGTAGCAAGTTGAGACATGCTGCTGTAAATCCACTAATAACTGTTATAGAGTACTTCCTTTTAACCCTTTGAATTATTGAAACATGGGCCACATTTATGGACTGTAGCCCAGGAAATATCTTTTCCTGAGACTCAGAACCCTATTGTTCTACAAATATTGAATGATTAACCTGTGGTTCTTGTGTTTTTGATGCATTGATATGTGCTATATCTGGGTATTGGATGCATCGACTACCTATCTAACTTGGCCATGACAAGTATTTTTGGGGGTGGTGGGGTGGGCACGGAATCTAGTTTTAACATTAGTTACCTAGTTTGTTCAAGAGGCCTTCGAAATGCGAATAGTACATGTCGAACAATTCGCAAACTACTAGTTCTCTAAGTTGAATCATATAATTCCATTGCAGTGCTTACCTAAAAACACAAGCCACTCAAAAACACTACATCATGCATTAGTGCTAATCCATACCTAGCTTTGACCAGAGTTGGCCACACATAATTGATCACCAGTAAAACATGGAATCTTACTTTGGTTTTTATTTTAACTATGTTTTTCATGTAGTCATTCTAATTGTGTCCCAAACTATAATTGAAGTAAAATTTCACCTATAGGGTAAATGAATATAATAGTTGCTTTTTGGATTTTAGACAAAGACTTTTAGTGATGGACTTGCAAAATGGGCACACGTGAATTAGTTCATCGAACTTGTCGAACTCGAACTTCGAATTAGCTGAATTGAGAAGCGAATTATATGAACCTACTCCATCGAATTTTATGATCAAGCTAAGTCTCAAATTATGAATTGCGAACTCGAATGAGAATTAATTGAACTAGGAATTAGGAAACTATGGTTTCAACTGAATCAACTTGTCATAACTTTATTCAGTTTGTCTGTAGCAGTATCCTTGGAGGAATAAAAACTGAATATACAAAAAATAATGTTGGGTTAGAAAGGAACGACACAAGCTTCTATCAAATAACATAATTGTTTAGTTTAATTTATCTGTAAGGACAAGTCAGCAAATTCGGTTCTGCAAAATGTTGTCTGACACCCCCACTCCATCCGATATCATGTTTCCTTTGAGTTACACAAGTTTTGACCATGGACTAAAGGATGAAAACCACCACTCTCTTCCCATCCAGTTTTTTCCTTCTCTGATTCATGCATTCTTATGCTCTTTTGGTTTCTGTTTTTGGTAACGAATGATGCATTGCAATTTGCAATGAATCTGCATGATATTTTGGGACCTCCATACAGTGTTAGGCTGCACTTGATTGCAGTGCATTTGAGAGATTTGGCTTTGTTCACATGTATTCAGGATGCTTTGTCCTTAACCGAGTTTGAACTGATGGAGCTGTTAGATGTGGGGCTGGATGACATAACATCTGCAGTTGAACACATCAGTGAGATTGCGTGCCCTCCTTTTCGCACTGTGAGCTGCTCATTCATGTTTAAAACTTTGTATATTCATTTTTTTTTCGAAATAAATTTTTTTATTGTCAGTTGTGGTTGTTTAGTCAAAGTAGGACACCTGATAACTTAGAAGTAAGTTTGGGCACACAAAAGATTGTAGAGAAATAAAACTTAGGTACCTTGGATCTATGGTGCAACAAGATGGAGAGATTGATACTGATATAAGTCACAGGATTCAGGCCGGGTGGACCAAATGGAGGAGTGCTTCGGGGGTCTTGTGTGATCGGAAAGCCTCCCTCAAGGTTAAAGGAAAGTATTATAAGGTGGCGGTACGTCCAGCGTTGTTATATGGATCAGAGTGTTGGGCAGTAAAGCATAATCATGTTAAGAAGATGGAAGTTGCGGAGATGAGAATGCTAAGATGGATGTGCGGGATCACAAGGAGAGATATGATTATGAATGAGGAGATTAGGGGCAAAGTAGGAATAGCACCGATTAAAGATAAAATGAGAGAAAATCGACTGAGATGGTTCGGCCATGTTAGAAGGCGCCCAATGGAGGCACCCGTTAAAATGTGTGAAAGCATGGAGATTGCCAGGAGTAGGAGAGGGAGAGGGAGAGGGAGACCCAAGAGAAGTCGGAAAGAAACTATTAAACATGACCTTGCCTACATTGATCTAACGGAGGACATGGCCCTAAACAGATTTGATTGGCGTCGTCAAATCCATATAGCCGACCCTAATTAGTGGGAAAAGGCTTGGTTTGGTTTGGTCAGTCATGGTTATTTTTTGCATATATGAAAGTTCAAAGTCAAGTACCTTCATTTTTTAAATAAAATTAAAAATTCTTTTAATTGTTGTAGGCACTCCTGCTGATGGAGGACCATGTCCAAAATGCCCATTTGAGTGGCCATCTTCCAACGTGTTTGAAGGGTTTGGATGATGCTTTATGCGGAGGAATACCATCCGGTGCTTTGACAGAGTTGGTTGGTCCAGCAGGAATTGGCAAAACACAAGTATGAGAACTTACTAATTTTTGCTTTACCAATAATCTGGACTTTATTTTTCCCCAGAGTTTCAGGAATCTAGTTAGAGATGATCATCCTATTTTCCCATGTTAGAGGGTTTGTGCATCACTAACTTGACAAATCTCAGTTCAATATGGTGTAACTTCTTTTCATTCTACTGTAGTTTCTAATGTGACAGTAGACGCTTCCTCCTAGATATTTAAAATGCTGATTACCAAAGTAGGTTGTGTATTTGTACCATTAAATATATTTAGGGATATGACTGGTGTGAAATTCCTGTAAAAATTGGCTAATATTTAATGAACTTTGTACCATACCCTGTGTGCGAGTGCACGCACGTGTGTGACAAGGAACCTGATCTAACGACCTCTCATCGGGTCCTAATTGCAGTCTCAAGAGATATCTTAATCCTTCAAATACCCTAATCCTAGTATATTTTTAACTCATAATACCAGTTCATGCCAACATCTAAGGCGTTCTTTTAAGTCCAAGCCAACTATCATGCTTAACGTAATTAAACCACATGTATGCCATATGAGCATGATAAGAAAGAATGCCATTTGAGATATAGGATATATAAGTTTTGATGGGTTCATCATTGTGAATTACCCGAGTGAACTAGATGAATCTCTTAAAACGCATTTTGTCTGATTGTGTTGCAGTTTTGCCTAAAGCTAGCATTATTGGCAGCACTTCCCACAAGTCATGGAGGTTTAAGTGGTCAAGTAATATATATTGATACAGAGTCCAAGTTTAGTTCAAGAAGGTATCCAAGAAACCTTGATGTGTGCTGTGCTTTTGGACTTGTGGAATATTTTCCGTTGTATCGTCTGTGCAAGATATAACTAAGATCTGATATCAATTATTTTTGCAGGATGATGGAGATTGGAGAAAACAGTTTTCCCGAGCTGTTTCAACTGGAAGGGAAGGCACAAGAGGTTCGCAGAAGTGTCTCTCAGTTTGATGCTTATTTCATTTTTGTTTATTATTTGTTTGCATAATGGATTCTTTTAAGGAATTTAGTATTTTCACTTCATTATTTTGCAGATGGCAGGTAATATCATAGTGCTCCAACCAATGTCTTTATCTGAGTTCACTGAAAGGTGTGGATTCTACTTGTTTGAGACATGCTATTAAATCTTTGCATATACGAAGGATGTTATTCCCCTATCTATCTATCTATCTATCTATCTATCTATCTATCTATTCATCTGTCTGTGTGTGTCTGTATCTATCCAAAGATATAAATGACACTTAAGAAAGTATGCATTTCTACCTAGATCAGGTGCAGTTCTCACTATATTCATGTACCATATTCGAGCAATCTATTTTGGCCCATGTTAGGTTTGAGCTAGGTATGGACATTCCCTGACCCATCCTTGTCTGACCTAGTTGCAACCTATCCTTGAGAAACTATGAAGGTAAAATTTTTCCTGTAGGAAATGATGAAAGTGTTGGAAAATAGGTGGGCCATTCAGATAGGTTTCAAAAACTTTTGATCCACTTAATGCAGGGATCAACTATCTAGAAGGCAACAAAACCCAATTCAGGATACAATCCCTCAAACTCATAAATCATGTACTACAATATATCCTATTTAGAAGATAGAAAACAACACCTAAACATGCAACCACGAAATCTACAACATACAAGGATGTAGATTATACATTTGGAGCTTAGTAGTGCTCTAATGGAGAAGTTGATCTCTTTCTTTGATGATGAACATCTTCACTAATCAAATCAGAATCTCCAACACCTTTTGATCTTCTACGCTATGACCCGTATCAGATTCTCTTTTCTCAAGAAGATGGTGGAATCTCCATGAGAAAACCCTAAAGGAAACTAGAAGAGAACTAGAAGAGGGAAGAGATGTACAACAACTTGCACTAGAGAGGAAGAACGAGGATGGGCGTGAATCCCTAGGTGGGATTATTGCATTGGGCGTCCAAGCCTCCTCTCTCTCTCCTTTTATATATCTTAAGCAACCTCCTCTTACTAATTGAAATAGAAGTCTTACTTCCATAATAATTAGTTGCTTACTAAATCACAATTAGAAGTCTCACTTCAAATATGATTAGTAACTTTCTCTTTTTCCAATTAAAATAGAAGTCTCACTTCCATTAATAATTAGTAACTTACTATTACCACTATTAGAAGTCTCACTTCAAATAGAAATAGTAACTTTCTATTTCCTAGTGGGGACCACTAGGGATTCCTTAGAAAGCTGGTTCCAACTGGGACACGCGACCCCACATCTCATGTACAATCTGGGCCCACAATTAATTGCAAATAACTCCACTATATAAATGCAATTGAACTTTAGTCTTAGGAATATATTACAATGAAGACCCTAAACTTCCTAATTACCACAAGTAGGCCCCTCCATCTATATCCATGGATCAATTGGACATGTCCACCAAATTAGATCCATATCTTATTATCCTTGAACCCCAATTAATTTTAGTGATCATTTGGTATCGATCCAATTAACTCTTAATTGGAATGGGTGCGCACTTACCAATGATAAATCCATTAATTGGCACAAGGGGATATTAAAGATAGATTCCATCTTGACCATTGAATGTTCTCACAGCTCTACTACCACATACCCAAATCACCGAGGTGTTGACCTACAATTGGCCTCACTCATTAGTGACTCAAAGCAAATGAATAGATAGAAACTTGAGTTCATTAATGTCTCAGGATTATGAGCCTATTGCTAGGGAATTATGAGAGTAGACCTTAAAGTAAAGACAGTGTACATAAGGTGCTTCTCATGGTCCTTCAATACATCTAATGTACCAGCACCATGATTCAGAATCTTATATTCCGATGATCGAGACAAATCACATGTCTCATAGTGATCAAAGTGCTGCAACCTTGTCAGATGAGATGCCCAATCTCATCACTGGTTGTGAAGATATTTAAATATAAGATTTACAATACATGTCTCCTGTATGTGGATCTCATCCATACACATGCATTACATCTAGTATACTTGTGGACTCCGGTTCATCTCATGAACCATTATGTCATTCGTATTAGTTATGTGCAAACAAGTAATAAAAAACCATTCAACCCATGAAAGGAAAGCAATAATATATATTGATAAATAAAGAAATTAATCAATTTATTCATCATATACTGGTATTGAGACCATAAAACTAACAATAAGAACATGAAGAGGATGTATTTTACAGAATTATTCTTCTTAACTCAAAATAAAGTCTACTCCCCCTCCCAAACCAAACCAAACCAAGCCTTTTCCCACTGGGTGGGGTCGGCTATATAGATTTGACGCCGCCAATCAAATCTGTTTAGGGTCATGTCCTCCGTTAGATCCATCTAGACAAGGTCATGTTTAATAGTTTCTTTCCAACTTCTCTTGGGTCTCCCTCTCCCTCTCCTACTTCGGGCAATCTCTATGCTTTTACACCTTTTAACAGGTGCCTCCGTTGGGCGCCTTCTAACATGGCCGAACCATCTCAGTCGATTTTCTCTCATTTTATCTTTAATCGGTGCTATTCCTACATTGTCCCTAATCTCCTCATTCCTAATCCTATCTCTCCTTGTGATCCCGCACATCCATCTTAGCATTCTCATTTCTGTAACTTCCATCTTCTTAACATGATTATGCTTTACTGCCCAACACTCTGATCCATATAACAACACTGGACGTACCACCACCTTATAATAATTTCTTTTAACCTTGAGGGGGACTTTTCGATCACACAAGACCCCCGAAGCACTCCTCCATTTGGTCCACCCGGCCTGAATTTTGTGACTTACATCAGTATCAATCTCTCCATCCTGTTGCACCATAGATCCAAGGTACCTAAAGTTTTCTTTCTCTACAATCTTTTGTGTGCCCAAACTTACTTCTAAGTTACCAGGTGTCCTACTTTGACTAAACTTGCATTCCATATATTCCGTCTTGCATCGACTTAGCCTAAACCCTTTTGTCTCTAACGTTTTCCTCCACAATTCTAACTTAGCATTCACTCCTTCTCTCGTTTCATCCACTAAAACAATGTCATATGCAAATAGCATACACCACGGCACCTCATCCTGAATATGTCTTGTAATCTCATCCATAACTAGGGCAAACAAGTACGGGCTTAACGCCGAGCCTTTGTGTAGACCAATCGTGATAGGAAACTCTTTAGTTTCTCCGCCAGTCGTTCTTATAGATGTCACGACTCTATTATACATATCCTTTATCGCCTCAATAAATGCGACACGCTCTTTTCTTTTCCAGTACTCTCCATAGAATCTCCCTAGGAACTCGGTCATAGGCCTTCTCTAAGTCAATGAACAATATATGTAAATCTCTCTGACATTCTCTATACTGTTCCATTAACCTTCTCAGGAGAAAGATAACCTCCATGGTTGATCTCTCAGGCATGAAACTAAATTGATTCTCTGAAATGTTTGTTGTTGTTCTTAGTCTTCTCTTAATAACTCTCTCCCATAATTTCATTGTATGGCTCATCAATTTAATCCCGCGGTAGTTCGCATAGTTCTGAATATCTCCTTTGTTCTTGTATATGGGTATAAGAATACTTTTCCTCCATGCATCAGGCATCTTCTTGCTCTTTAGCACTACATTAAAAAGGTTTGTCAACCAACTTATGCCATCCTCCCCCAAGCACCTCCAAACCTTAATAGGGATACCATCTGGCCCAACCGCTTTCCCATTCTTCATCATTTTCAATACTTCTTTAACTTCTTCCCTACTGATTCTCTTATAGAACATATGATTCGATTCTTCTCTAGAAATGGTAAGTTGCCCCAATTGTATGTCACTACTACTACTATCGTTAAATAACTTGTAGAAGTAGCTCTTCCAACGCTCCTTTATCTCCTCATCCTTTACTAATACCTTTTCATCCTCATCCTTAATGCATTTAACTTGGTTTAAGTCCTTAGTCCGCCTATCTCTGGCTTTGGCAAGCTTGAATATCTCTCTTTCGCCTTCCTTAGTGTCGAGTCGCCTATATAGCTCCTCAAAAGCCTTTGCCTTTGCTTCACTAACTGCCCTTTTGGTTTCTCTTTTTGCTTTTCTATACCTCTCCGAGTTCGCTTCATTTCGACCCTTTTGCCAAGTTTTAAAGCACTCTCTTTTAACTCTTATCTTGTCTTGGACGGCTTCGCTCCACCACCATGCCTCTTTCTCTGCCGGAGCACCCCCTTTGGATTCTCCTAAGACTTCTTTCACACCCTCCTAATACACTCTACTACCTTATCCCACATATTATTTGCACTCTCATTTACCGCCCAAACATCTTCCTCTAGTACTTTTTCCCTTAATTCTAGTTGCTTATCACCTCTCAAGTTCCACCATTTAGTCCTTGAGCATCTATACAACTTCTTTTTTCTAGTCCACCTTTGTAGCTGCACATCTATGATCAACAACTTATGTTGGGAAGTCAAGCTCTCCCCCGGTATAACCTTGCAATCTTTACAAGTTAAGCGGTCTCTTTTCGTAGTTAAGAAGAAGTCAATCTGTGTTCTTGAGGAGCCGCTCTTATAAGTCACCAAATGTTCCTCTCTTCCTAAAAAAGGTGTTAGTTACCAAGAGATCATAAGCCACTGAAAACTCCAAAATATCCTTCTCTTCTTCATTTCTATTATCGTATCCATGTCCCCCGTGTACTCCTATATATCCATCTACGTCGTGTCCTACATGACCGTTCAAATCTCCTCCTATGAAGACCATCTCGCCTTGGGGTATATCTAGTAGCACTCCTTCCAAGTCTTCCCAAAACTTCTCTTTATGTCCATCTCCTAAGCCCACCTGGGGGGGCATAAGCACTAATTACGTTCACTATCTCTTCTCCTAACACTAACTTAATTGCAATAATCCTATCTTCACATCGCTTTACACTAACTATATCTTCCTTTAAGTCCTTGCTTACTACTATGCCGACCCCATTCCTCGATCTATTAAGTCCCGTATACCATAACTTATACCTAGTCCTCTCAATCTCTTTAGCTTTCTGTCCCACCCACCTTGTCTCTTGCAAGCAAGCAATTGCGATTCGTCTCCTTTCTATTGTATCCACCACTTCTATAAGTTTCCCAGTTAGACTCCTAATGTTCCAAGTACCTAATCTCAGCCTTCTATTTTGGACTAGCTTCCTTACCCCCCACACTCGTCCCAAGTGTGAGGACCCTTGCCTATTTAGCACTGCACCCGGGCGCCGATGCAACGGTCCTTACTCACTTATCACTATACTCGGACCATACAACGCGTCGCTAAATAGGGGATGCCCCCACGAAATTTCATTAGGTCTCAAATCCATAAAGAAATCCGACTGAGTATTGTGCTGGCTGTCGGCTACTTAACGCACAACTCTCCTCCTTTGTCCGGGCTTGGGACCGGCTATGTCAAGGATACCCCAACATAGGCAGAGTTCTACCCCCCCTCCCAATGGGATAAAAATAGTAGCATTCTGAATGAAAGATGAACTCATCATAGCCCACCTACAACTTAAAAAAACATTAATTGGCTCTCAGTCCTGGAGGCTGATTTAGAGTGATCACCATTGGTAATGATGATCAATGCGATAGCGAGTAAGTGCGTATCAATGGAAATAGAAGGGATAACAATGCAAATAAATCAATGATTCAGTGATTTGTACTTCTGATAGGGTTAGTATCAAACTGATTGGTAGATCAGCACTGCACTGATTGCTTTAAAAATAGGAAGTCACTTCTGAAGGAAGTTCATGACTTAATTGTGGGTTGTAAGTGAATGATTTATTTGAATCAAACATAACAAATTAAAAGAGACAAAAGAAGTAGAAAATGTAAATTTTATTAATTTTGTGATTCCAGGTAAATTAGGCACTAAGCAATTGAGGATTCTCAAAAAATCAAGTATTGCCAAATACGTCTTGTACAATCCCTTTTGTTGATGGCACAATTGATTCTAAAGACTTGGTCTTGAGATTCTTCAAGTTGATCTTTATGCCATTCAAGTTAGATCTTTTGGGAGTGCTTGGAAGCGCTTTTATTGAGCATGAGTGATTATGAGGCTTTGATATGTTCTATTGGGTTTTCCATGAGTGCTGATGGTTTAGAGGGCAAGAAACCTAATAGGGAAAGGTTTTAAGAAGCCTTCAAACGTTTGGATACCCGTTGCCAGGGTTGGGCAAGTCACATCTGCACTGCCTGACACCAAATCAGTCTTTTGTTCCTTTCATTTCTTCATCTCTCTTCTTTTTTACTTTCTTTCCCACTCTTCGTTCTTCTTTATTAATCATTCACTAATTTTTTAATCTGCATGTGTCATGAGTTATATAATCTTGAGGCGAACTGAGTAATGATTTAGGGCTGAACTGGATCATCAGTATTAAGCTGTTATTTTTGACATCGAAGTTATGCTATGTCGGTTTTATAATAATATCCTTCTCTAGCATTTCGATTCATACAACTTAAAGTGTCATGCATGCACCCCCTCTTGTTTGTTGTGTAGTTCCTATACACTGATCTTGTTTCTATTGGATGTAGACAATAAAAATAGATCATTGCTTGATTTCTCTCTTGTAATTTGGTTCCAGCTTACAACAAATCAAGTTGTCACTGCTCCAACATCAAGTGAAGTTGCTCATTATTGATAGCATGGCTGCTCTTATTTCCGGGTAAGGACAGTTCACTTGTAAAAATGAATTCTTTAAGCCTTCTGACAAATACTAATCCTTATGAAAATATATATATATATATATATTTTTGTAAAATTTATATTATTTCCATGATTGATGTGATCTAGATGAGGGTCAAATAGCAATACGCTGCAACTGCTGTATGTGAAGAACCTATGCAAACAGTGCACAGAAGTTTTGCATGAAAAAAAAAATCATTTCAGGAATTTTTTTGGATGAATTGTCTTTCTGCAATCTACATATGATGCCTTAAATATCATCAAACTCTAGTGGAAAATTGTCAAAAAAATCAATAAATCCGGAGTTTAAATTTTGTATAGGTGTTTGCACTTTGAACAACTTGATGATTGAGTCAACCTCATTAGACCAGAATTTGAATAAATTACATGGATACCTTGTATGATAGTTAATTACATAAACTCCCTTGTATCATGTTAACATGTTGATTCCTTTGGTAGTTTGTAAATCAATTAACCATGCAGCAGGGCCGGTTCCGAATTTTTCAGGGCCCAGGGCAAGAGTAAAAGTTAGGCATCTTCAATTATCATATATGATAATATCATTGGTGGGCCCCACTTATGTGAAAAATTGGCAATGGGTTGATGATGCCCAAGTATAACTATTTGAAAAAAAAAAAAGAAGAAAGAGAACTCAGACCAGAATTTAAGCATCATATATGGGGAATAAAAAATCATTGGTGGGCCCCACTAACAGATGAGAAGAACGGGTGAAGGGTTGAAGGCTTGATGATCTGTTTGTAAAAAAAAAAAAAATATTAGAAATTTTGGGTGGCCCAACCTGTGATTGGGAGGACTCAGAGGCCGACCTCTGTTTGTGTGGCCAACCCAGAGGATATGGGGGGCCAACCTGTGATTGGGAGGACTCAGAGGCCACCTCTGTTTGTTTGTACTCAGAGGTACAACTTAGAAGATATGGGTGGCCAACCTGTGATTGGGCCAACCTCTATTTGTAAAAATTTTGGGCCCCCTAAAAAATGGGCCCTGGGCAAGGGCACTTACAGCCCCTGCTCAGGGCCGGGCCTGCTACGCAGACAAGAGAAACTTTCCTTGCTTTTTGCGAACAGGCTCAAAACTATGTCAATGGCATTGCTTACATAATGATAAGATCAAGTTGAGCCATATTATTTCCATAGGCATAAATACAAAGAAAGTTGGAAGGGGTGAATTTTTGTTCTCTTCTGCTACAATGGATGGATATTACTTAACGTGAAATATTTTGTGTTCTTGACTGATTGTCACAAGGCTCCAAAGTGCCAAGAAAGTTGCATAGTCTCAATCCTGTAAGTCTAAATCCCAAAATATACACATCAAAAGGCTAGAAAGTGTATTGGTATTTTTCACCAGCCCAAGCAAGTGGTTAGCCAAAGCTTCCCAGCTTCACTTTCCTTTGTTTTCCTTATTTTATGATTTCTTTCCAAGAAAACATCCAAAACACCACTACAATTCCTTATTCTCTAGGTATCAGAGAGGGAGGGAGACACACTCAAATATGCCTACTTAGAAGGCCTAAAGATGCTGATGAGAAAAAAAGGGACTTCCCGTAGTCAATGAGATCATATTTATATTTGCTTCTTTACTGATGGAAATAGTGTTTTGCAGCCAAGCTTCAGGCAGATTGCCTGCATTATTTTTCTCTGAGATGAATAAATTTATAATGATCACTCTGATTCAGTGGGAGGCCATGCTTTTTTGCACTTTCATGTTTGCCATTTTTTTTTTGGACATATGTACAGAAGCAAAGTTCTTCGAACTTGGCTCATCAAACCACTCCTAATCTTTTGTTATAGGTAGTGTAATTGTTCTAGGTCATGTTATTTAGTTAGTCGTTGATGCTATATATGAGTATATGACATATAATGTTTTCAGGGATAATGAAAGGGATTCATGGGCTCCTAGACAAAATGCATTGGGGTGGCATGTTTCTTTTCTGAAGTAAGAACAGTGCTTTGGCTACTGTCTGATATTCCATTTCCAAGAAGGGATAGGTTCCAATGACAAACTCATGAAATGTCTCCAGATCACTCGCAGAATTTTCACAAATTCCTATTGTGGTGACCAACCAAGTACGAGCGCAAAGCGACAACAGAGCCTTCTGTTATCCTTTCCAAGGTGTGGTGATGTGGTCCTGTGGATGTATTGTTTTAAGCATTTCCGGGGAACTTCTATGGGACATGTTTCATTTTGTGCAGCACAAAGCAGGGATGACAAGCCTGTAAAGAATCCTGAAAGATTTGAGTCCCATCTTGTTGCCGCCTTGGGGATTAACTGGGCTCATGCTGTTACCATTCGTCTTGTACTTGAAGCTCATTCAGGTTAGATTACCACCTACCATTACCGCCACACTGGAAAAGAAAAATGATTATGAATTCATTATAGAAAGCAGCAGTCCCTTAGTTTCTGCCTTATCGTCTGAGGCATCTGTCGACTTGATTTACAGCTTCACTTTCTTTATAATTTGAAGTCAACCTAGGAGTGCATTGGGCAAACACCATAACCAGACCTTGATGTTTTGTATTGTAAATAATGTTTTATTTTTTATTTTTTTATGGAAGTATTATAAATAATGTTTGGAATTCAAATGTTGATCTTTTAGGAGTTGTCCAAGCCATAATATTTAAGAACTGCTGCTTGTGCATAAATCTTTACTCTTACAAAGACTATATGTGACATAACATATTGCATCTTTTCCCTAGCTTTGCATGCAAGCTAGTGCATCTTCAAATGGCATTGTGATGCATTGAATTCAAAAGTTGGTGAATGGCTTATGGATACTAATATTCTTTCACTCACCTATTGGAGAAATCAGTAAAATCTCCTTTCCTCTGGCTGAGTGTCTGTCTGTTTGATACCCATTCAGGGCTTGGGAGCGCATGCAAGATGTTCAAAGTAGACTGCTTTAAGGTCATTTTTTTTTCCAATAAAATCAGTCATTATTTGAGAAAAAAGGGCATTTTCTATTGATCAAAATTTTGAATGGTTTTCTGATCCGTACACAAACACACCAAAGGAAATTGAGTGTGCATAGTGTTTTTTTTTTTGGTTGAAAACGTGGTTTATTTACTTCTTTTGGTAGGAGAAGCATCCATCTGTTAGAGAAACATTTTATTTAAGTGAGGGATTGGTTTTGCAGATCATAGATTTATCAAGGTGGCAAAGTCTCCGAACTCTCCTCCACTGGCATTTCCTTTTGTTGTTACACCATCAGGGATTTCCTTACAGTGTCATGAAGGGATAGAAGTAATGGGGCCACATATTCAAACAATTCACTGCCAAGGTATGTCACTGTGACTCTGTGACAGTATGGTTCTCAATCTGAGAAAATGCATGGTATCCTCCAGCGCTAAATATTCATGCATGTCCGTGGTTTTCTGATCCATACTAGTTGATGGAATCCAATCTGGATAAACCATCCTCTCCCAACTCTTCCCTGTGGAACAGTAGACCATCACAATAGTTTTACATATGGTTTGCAGATATATTGTCAGTAAAGAAATACATTGATAATTCATATTTAGTAGATAAGAAGTTGGTCATTGGCTGGGTTGGGTTTGGATTATGTTCAGTGAGTTATCTATCCATGAAGTACCTATGAGACCGTGTTCAGTGAGTCATCTATCCATGAAGTACCTATGAGACTGAAGTATGGATCACCGAACCATGGGCCATTGTTGTGTAAATTGAAGGCCCAAGACATTACATACATCCTTGGGTTGAAAATAATTCAGCTCCATGTCACTGAGACTCTTCACAATGTGGCACTTCCACCGAGTTCTTTCTGAAAATTTTAGTCATATATCATCCATGTTTTGTATGGTCGTCAAGTGATACGAGTTCTTTTGATGATAAAATGCAGGCATCAGTGATCTTGTTCTAGGGGAAAGGTTATGGTGATTCGATTTCTTCATAACTTGGGCAGTTGCCACAACTTTCTATTACCAAGTTGGTTTCTCTCTTATAAATTAGCCTTTGTTTCTGTGTTTATTTTACATGTGAGAAGAAAACTTTGAGAAGATTCCAAATTTCATCATTAACTGCTTACATCATTGATAGATACCAGGTGATTATGATCTGCCATCGTTGGGACACTCCCTAATCAGTGGGCTCCATCATTGATCGGACACTCCCTAATCAGTGGGCTCCATCATTGATCTTATCTGATCCAAAACATTTAGTCTCATGTCCTAAAACATTCATAGGGTTGAAATATTTGAAGATTTTACATATGTAATTTGAACCATTCAAACACTGATGTGAAAGTTTTGCTTCCAAACAAATATGATAGTGTATTTTCACAAAAGACAGGCTGGATCAGGCAGGGTCTATGCATACATATTGCATGACAGAGTGTGACAATAGGCTGAGCCTGGTGGCACTGGTCGCACCCATGTCAAAAAGGTATATGGCCAATAGTTCTGCAACTTTGCAAGACTTTGTATAACTGCCAGCTTGGTTGAAAAATTAACCTACACTGGTCAATAACTGAGTCTTTAACAAGTTTTTGGGTCTGGGTTATATTGACAAAGAAGCAGTTGACTCAGCCAAAACTTTGATAAAAAGACTCAATTGACGTTGCCAGGAGTGGGTCAAAATTCAAGAATAGAAATATTAAAATTATACATCTATAAATATATTTAGGTTGAGTTTTGACTCTGCGACCCAGAGAAACCCTGAGTCGAGTGGCACTCTATAGTGGGGCCCTATTGGAATTCGAACCATTCAAAATAAATGCATTTTCGATCTATGTATCCATTTGTGATTGTTCCACTGTGGAATTGACTATTTGATAACAAAGGTGATTTAACACAATCTCATTATCATGTTTTTCAATCCAACTATCGAAAAATTAATTATATTGACTTAAAATTTGGGAATATCTTATATACCTCTTGGAGAATTTATTCATTTTAAATGGTTCGGATTGCAATATACCTTTTAATTCAGGATTTCTCTGAGTTAAAGCTCCAGAGGAGTCTGGACGCCAAGCATCAGATGACTATCAACGTATGAACGCACAAGACGCGTGAGTGAGAACGCAGATTGACAGACCCGACCCGACCCGACTCGACTCCGTTTTTAACTTTTTCAATGGAGGTCCTTTCCTTGTGGGCCCACTGTTGAATCTCTCTGTGTCTTTGACTCAGAGAAATCCTCAGGTAATCCACAGTGGGCCCACCTAAAGATAAATGCCCTCCAAAGCATGTGGTGCATCATTAAATTTTACTCCTGGCACCACCTATTGACAACCTGGACTCCACATCACAATAGTTGTCATGTCATCTCATCAAGCCCATCAGGATATGGAGAAATGTGTGTCCCATGAGAGGAGGATCTTCTTTCTTTCCTTTCTCCAATTATAACAATGTTTGTATTCCAACAGGTAGAGTAAAACTTGTACTAAATTAATGTCAGCCATCAAAACTTAACTTTAGCAATAAAATATTATAATTTTATCTTAAAAAAAAATCTTTCAAAAAAAAATATATTATACTTTTACTTTATCAGCCCCAAAGAACTTCATCTCACGAAACACAAGTGGTTATTTTATCTTAAATTCCCATCACTTTACCTTATGGATACAAATGCTTTGTGCAAACTAAGAGCCAGTTTCTTTTTTGGAACTCAAGGAATTTTTGAATTTCTAAACATAGTGGAATTCCTGATTGCTCATTTGGACTTGAGCATCCAAAGTTTTTACCAAAATGCAAAGTTTGTAGAATTTTTAAATTTCCAAAAGTCATTTGAGACCTTTCATGTTGTTGGAATTCAGAAATATTAGTAAAGAAACATAACATTTGGAGATTTTAGGGGATGAGATTTCATATCATGTCCAGGAATTCTTATCATGATTAATTCCTCGTAGAAATTCCACAAAAGAAACATGCCCTAAGGGGAAAACGAAGGCATTTTCTGGTCCCCTCTTTGTCTAGCGTGCTTGTGGGGGGTATTTTACCATAAAGTATACTCCATCTTTATGTGACCTTATCTTTTCAATGATTTGACATATGCTTTATCGGTAATTAAAACAAACATGTCCATTGATTCCTCACGATAGAATGTATAGTTGAGAATTTCACATTGATATCGATGCATGTACGAATATAGTTAAGAAAAAATTGATTTCAATGCACAAATCTGCAAAAATAAAGGTTTCTACGGGGATTCTCATTTGTTCAACTCCTTGTGAATTTATAATTGCCAAAATGTGGATTTTTCAAAACTTGTGCAAGTGGAAATCCTTTTACCGGGGGACTTTGGTTGCCAAATATGACCCTAGTTCTTGTTACTGTGGTTTTGCTGAGCTCCATCCCACGACCAATTGGTAGGTTCTCCAACTTTTACTTTCCAGTACTTTCTTTGTTTTGCAATCCACAGATCAGAATCATCAGATGCCTTCTTAACATTGGCTCTGTTTTATGAATATAGAATATAATTAGGAACTTTCAATGCAATCCCTTTTTTCCAGTAAATCTAATGAACAAGTCCCCCGTGGGATTCTAATCACTGATAATGCCAATTTGAATCCCCCCATGAAATGAAGAAAAAGGATGAAACTGGTTTTTTCAAATGAATGATCAAAACTCCACAAAAATAATTTATGAATTTAAAACCATTGATGGGGATTCTGGTATAATCGAACTCTTCAGATTGGTATTATTGCCCATCTTATCTAGGGATGTAAATGGATACTCGATTCTCTGATTACCCGGAGGTTCCGATCCGTTAAAAATCGGATAAATGGGTCCGGGTCCACTTTGGTTCGGACCCGTGGACCCAAGACCTGACATATTACCTCAATTTTCGAAAGTATCTCTTAAAAACAATGTTTTTTTTTAATAACATTCTCTACCTAAACCCGGACCCGGATCTAGACATGTCTCATATATAGTTCTGGTTCAGATTCTAGAGCCAAGAAATCAGTTCCGAAACGAGTTTGCGTTCGGATCCGGTTCCACCTTCTCTTTAACTGTTCTGGGTCCAACACAGACCCGAACTGGAACCGACTCGTTTACAACCCTAACCTTATCATATATTTATTTCTTTAAATTCCACTCATATACCATATAGGTTTTGCATCATGATTTGATTACACACTCAAAATTAAGAAGAGAATCTGCCTCATGATTATGACTTGTGAGGAAGGACTGGGAAGAGATGATCAAAGCTTGAACTATAATCTGCACATACTACTAGCATAATCCCATGTTCTTTGCTCTTCTAGCAGTTAAAATGAAAATTTTAACATTGCATTTTGATCCTGCTGGAGAGGACTCCAACTCATGCACTCTCTCAGGAGAGGGTTGCAATTGGCGTCCCTAACCAGCTTAGCTAAATCCTGGGACCATTGTCATGCAGTTTATTATACTCTTTTATTGTCATTCTTGTTGAAGGATTACAAGTTTAAAGAATAAAGAGAAAATGGCGAAAGATAAAGACCTTAAATAATGTAGTGAGGGAAAACATAATGGTTTATCATCAGGTAATCCGAATATGGATTTAAATAGGGTTGAGTGTCTTAGCAGAAAAAATATATATAAAAAAAGGTCGAGTGGAAAAGTACAGCTCTCAAAACCTACTGAATGAGACAAGACTACGATGATGATAATGGTGATAATGAGGTGATGCCTATGATTCTCATGGTGAATACATGCTTTTCCAACTCTTATGTGTACTATATGTTGTATCAATTTCCAATAAAAGAAACTTGGATGACATCCTCTGTTTTCTTTATCATTTTCAGGTGATAGGCAGAAGACAAATTGGGACAAGGCCTGGTCAAGCTTTAGGAAAAGAAAAGGAAGAAGGCCCCATTCTCACAATTCAATCCAGAATCCAGACAAATATGTCGTCAATTGGGAGTTGGGACCCCACGCGTTTTGAGTATCCTTTTTCTGAGGAGGGAGAGATAAAATCTCATGGTGTGGACTAGTCCGATATTCAAACCAGCAGGAGCTATAGTTGTGGTCTCAATGCTTCTAATCCACACGCTTCTGGTGCCTCTCAAATGTTTATTTTGTTTTATTTCTTCCAGGAATCTGTGTTCCAGATTGAGAATCATGTTGTTCAGTTCAATATGATAGTATTGCTGGGGAGAGTAGTTATGTAAATTGCAAGTGAAATCAGCTACTTGTGTTAAAACTACTTTGTGTAAGTTATATAGTTCAAATTTATACAATATAAACAGTTTCATGTACTTGTTTTCTCATCATCAAACGAAACCCAATACTGGGTGTAGTCCAAATTTGTGGTTGGCATCCACTTGAATAAGAATGTAACCAACTCAGAGCCTCAACATTGTGACACTAATAAACAAGGGTATATGCATGACATATTTATTTGTTCAATTCATGTTTTTAACTGTACAATATATGTATGACATGCTTGCTGATCATTTAAATCTATCTGCTTTGAGGTCAAAGCTAATATCTTTTCATATGATTTTTCTTACCAAATATTGGCTTGACAAAAGCTGACACTATAAAGTATTAATGATGTTCCCTGTCCTGCAATTGGGTGACCAAAGCAACTGTTCTTCCCAATTGGCAGTACTTCTGATTTTGAGGATTGGATTGAACTATAATAGCTAAGTATTCACCTAACTCTTGCAAGTGGACAGATGGCGTGAAACACTATTTGCCACCAATGATACCATTTTGAAAACTTAGGGACGTTTGTCCGGTGATGCGGAAAATTATTTGATTTGCATTTTCTGTGGAAAACCTTTTCATAATTGCCTATAATCGGAAATGGTTTTTTTTATAAAATCGTAAAATAGTTAGTTCATTTTTTAGGATTTTTTTTTTTTTTAGATTAAGCAGCTGCACTAAACGTGAAATTTTAAAGGCTGCGGAAAGCCTTTTCACTTTCTATGCATTTTCCATGGAAAAGATGCCACAAAACATGCCCTTTAGTAATGCTCTTATTACGGGGGATTTAAATGCAATGGGACAGCCTGAGGGCTGAGGCCCAACTGGCCCTGACTCAAAAAATGCTGGGTGTAGCCCAAGTTTGTGCTTGAAACCCACTTGGAAAAAAATGTGTCCAACTTGGGCCTCAATCTAATATAAATAACCAGTATATGTTCATGATTATTGATACATTATTCCTGTCGACTACTATTTTTGGGTCCAAGTCTTGGTCCAGAATTCCAGATAGACCCGGATAAAACTGAATCCGACTCATTTACACCCAGATTGTTACCATCGGTAATTTCACATCATTTAGACTTTGTACATTGTATTCATCTAAGTCAGAATCAGATAACCCCAAGGGGTTGACCGAGTGGTCAGGACCACAGTTCCTCCCTCTTCCGGAGCTAGAGGTCCTGGTATCGACTCCCAATTCCCCCTCTCTTCAGAAACCGAATGTTGAGTCCACTTGTGTTACCACCTTAGGGCCACACCTAGGGGCCACAGGGGTTTTAAAAAAGAGTCAGAATCAGATTCTTCAACTTGGGATATCAATTGCATTTCTTTTCCCCTAAACATTATTAGCCTTTGTTTCCTTTCCCCTACATGTAGTCTTGTCACAAAGGAAATTAATGTCTGTGTACCAAACAAATATGAAACTGTCTAGGGCTAAGATTGCTTGCTAGAAAAACCCTGCCTATCAGAGTTATTCAGTCTTGTACAAGAAAAAATCAACAAAAGAAGAAATGAGATTTGAGCCTGGGAAAACAAACATAGTTGAATTTTGAGGTTTTGTTAACAAAAATCTCTTAGATTGTTCTCCTGAAAAGTAACACTATCCATTTAGGTTTTGAAATTTTTTACCACATGTCCCTTATCTGGCAAACTTTGGTTATTAATGTCTGAGTCTTCTCCCAGGAATATTCAACACAAGAAAAGATAAGATTTTGAGGTTAGAAGGCATGCCTGACAAAGGACAAGGCATTAGGTAGGTTTGACCCATTTCTTTAGTGGAGACATCCTTTTCATTTGTTTTTGTTCTTCTTTGATAGCCTTTTAATATTTGTTGGACCCATTCCAGGGACCCATGCCCGGGCATGGGGGGACAAGTTTAGAATCCTTGGCCATGAATGTAAGAAGAAAATATATGCAGAAAGGGATGTTAGTTAGATCCATAGATACTGTTTTATATAACCCATTTCAACCTTTGCTTTTGATTCCCAAGCTGGAAAATGGCCTCATGCTTGAATATACTGTTTACAACATTAACCATTATTGAAACTGGTTCATTGACAACATTAAACATTTCAACCTTTGCTTTTGATTCCCAAGCTGGAAAATGGCCTCATGCTTGAATATACTGTTTACAACATTAACCATTATTGAAACTGGTTCATTGAGCTGAGTTTGTAAATGTGAGGTCCTTGGTTCATTGTCCAGACTGTTGATCTTACAAGCCCAGAAATGGACAAACCATTCAATAAAATAACCAGATTGGAAGATCCAACTATCCAGTTATATGAATGATTATGTAGTCTTTTTGTTTTGTTTTTGGTCATGTGTTGCATGATTAATGCCAGATCAGTGAAATAAAATTTCTTATCTGCTTAGCTGAATTTGGGCTCTTATGACCCAATCTATAAAATTCCTTTTGCTGCTAGTGATTAGTGGAAGAGTAACAGATGAGAAGCAGAGGACCTGAGATTATGCCACTTCAATGTTGTAGATAGATTTTTACATTTCATTGAATTAATTTTAGTTTTGAAATCTTCTGACTCTAGACTCTAGAGTGGACTGCATAATTTAGATTTAGTGGAGACTTCTCTATATATATAAATATAGATTTAGTGCAGCAACCCTGAATTGATGAATTTTGCTGCTTCTATGCTAAAATGTCATCCCTTAAATGACTTATGCTATGATGTATCTGCAAAGAAGGATAGAAATGAATTGGACGTTTTGCTTTAATTAGAAGTTTTCAGTAATTGGTATTATACCAAATAACTGCTTGGAGAGAACTATATGAAAAAATGATAGCTTCTGCTATTGTTAGGTGAGAGAGAAGCAATATATTTATAAATGTTTATTGATTTTTGGATTGAGTCAATTATATGTTTTTACTTTTTTCAGACTGATTTTTTTTTGGTTTCCATTCATGTGGGAATTTTGAGAGTTCCCTTTCCATTTGTTTTGTGTTTGGTTGAAGCTGAACAGTGTTTGTTCTATTGGGTTTCCTTGAGTTGGCAGAACTGATTGTTTTGTTAGTAGAAAAAGGTGGGGTCTTGGGCTTTGATAGAAGTCTAGAAGAGAGTGATTGTTTTGTTAGTAGAAAAGGGTGGGGTCTTGGGCTTTGATAGAAGTCTAGAAGAGAGAGAGAGAGAGACCGATCTTCTGGTGTTAGTAGTGTTGAAATTTGGGGATTGCTTTTGGGTTTGTTTTTTATGTGGAACTTTCGTTTGTTTCTGGGGCAGACCCACCAAGTAGGTGGGTTGAAATCTGAGGATTCCTTCTGTGTTTGTCACACAGAGAAACAGAAGAAACCACACTGTGGGAGCTGGCAATGTTAAAAGTTAAAACTTGAGGATTTATTTTTGGGTTTCTCATTGATAATTGATGATGAAAGAAGCTCTAAATTGGCTTTTGAGTCTTGGCCCTTATTCCAGTTTTCAATAGCAATGAACCTACTGAGGTGCGCCTAATTACTAACGGTCTGACACCACTTTTATCGACCTAGTATGTTCTCTAGAGACAAAACCCATAACTTAGAATGCTTTATTAATGTCATATCTTCAACCAACTCTAAATTGATGGGATAGGATTAAGATGAGGATGACAATTGATGCCATACAGTTTTACAGCTGGGGCTGTCCAACTAGAGTAATCGGGTCCATACAGATCTTCAAACTTAGCCAGGTCCACCATGGATATTACCCCATTACCATGCCTTTACACCCCTAGGTCCCTGTTTGAATCCTCAAGATTTGGTTTCCATTGAGTTCAGTTTACCTGCAAATCTAATTTACTGTAACTCTTTACTTGTAGCTAATTATGAATTAATGGCAAGAAACAAAACAACTGTTACTTACATGCATCTCAGGCTATCCAAAAGCAAGAACCCTAATTTACACTTAAAGGGCATGTTTGTTTTCATAGAATTCATTGTTAAATGGGCTCCATCTTTAAGGGTAGTAAGAGGGGTAAGGGATGAAGGATATGAGCTGAGGGGGGTGAAGGATATAAGGTAGTGATGTAGATGAGACCTTGATTTTTCCGGGAATTGAGTTTCCAATGTTTTTATTTTTATTTTTACTTTGTGTTAATCTCTCATCTTCCTTTAATTTTATTTCCATTAAAGGAAAGGTTATTTGATGCTCACTTTTTTATATTCACCTTTGATCTTGGTAGTTAACCACTTATGGCATGAATTATGCAAACAAACAGGCCTGAAACCAAGATATCTGCACTTGATTTACAAAAATCCAGAGAGCCCAAGGACTAGTCTGGCTCTAACATAACACCCTGATTGTTGCATCAGTCTCTAATACTTTATTCATATTAATAATATCATAAGAATTTACAAGAAGAAAAGGAAAGTGATGGATGATAATTTTTTATTTATGGGCACTGTGATTATAAAACACTGACTTCCACATCAACCAAATTACCCTGGCTGCTTCTCATCTGATTAGGGACATTATATGTGTTATTAATAGGTGCCTGAGTTCAGTCTCCAGTAAAGGAAAAATGTTCTCTAATAGTAATTCATAATTATGATATCATGACAACTGAAAAGATAAAAAGAAAAGTTACTGATGGGCACTTCAATAACTGCTAAACTTTTCAAACCCAAAGATTCTCTGAAGGATTTAAAAATCCTTTTGTACCTGGAAGTGATTACTGTAGAAACTCTGTAAATTTTGGAAGCTTAATGGGCAAGCAACCCATTATATAACTTACTCCCTGCCATTCTCTCTTCATTACCTTCTTTTTTCTTCCTCAAAGGCTTTGAATTTCTTCTTCTTTTCAAGGAACTGTGCAGCTTCTCTCATTTTCCTTCCTCTAGAAACCTGTTGTTTCTTTCTTCTTCCCTTATACTTCTCACTAAATACCTTTCATCTTCATCATCTCTGTTTCTAAAGCTTGAAAAAATGGCATTTGAAGCAGCCTATTCTAAGAAGAAAGGAACAGGAAAGCCTCTGCCAAAGCGCGGCCAGATCAAAGCCAAGATATTCAGAGACCTTTTTAGATCAATTCTTACAATAGTCTCAAATTCAGGAGAAAATGCAAGAAGAAGAAAAGGCGGAAAGGGCAGAAGCCCGTCTTCGGTGGCGCCATCTTCAAGTTCTCACACTTCTTATGCACGTTCTGATGCCTGAGAAATGCTTCAACATCAAAAGAAGTTTATGTAGCTGCTTCGCTGAATTGGGGGTTCTTTTGGCTAAGTTAAGAAAAATGCTTTTGCTGCTGCTTTACTAATGATAGTCATAGAGGGAAGAATAACAGATGAGCATCGAGGGAGTTGAAGTTATCTTCACTTCAATTTTTATATGTAGATATTTAAATTTCAATGAAGTTAATGTAGTTCTGAATCTTTTGTTGTTTCCCATGATGTAGAGATTAAAGTTCAATTCAGAGAAATGCAGCTTGCTGATTGTTTTTGGCCTATGTAATGCTTTTTTTTTTTTGGTTTATGAGAGACTCGAACACTCACACCCACACATGCTACACCATGTCCCTAAACCAGCTGGGCAACAGCTGGGGATGATTTTGTGCTACTTTGAATATGAACTAGTAGAGACTTCTATCACAAATACAGAGAAGAAACCAATGTGGATGCAGTTGAGAGTTTGGTGAATTTAATCAATTATGATTTAGATCTATTAATTGGGCTTTGTTGTCTTGCTTCAGTGATTTACATTGAGATATATATCAGCAAGTTTCAGGGGAAGAAGAATACAGGGGTTTGATCACAGTTAGAAGGTTTTAATTATAGTTACTAGATCAAGCATGGATTCAAGAGAACCATGTGAAAAATGATCGCTTCTATTACTGTTATGTATATTGAGTGAGATGAAAGCACTTAGTTTTGCCCCTTTACTTCATCTGATGGAAAATGCCATGCCTCTGGGCTCTGCTGCATTCATATGTTCAAAACCAAATATCATTTATTGTTGAATCTTCTTTTTTTTTTTCACAATTTCCATCATGAGTTTTTTTATTCAGAAGTAGGATTTCTAATCCTAGCTTACAATGAAGTTCCACAAAAAATAGAAAAGATGTCCTCAAGAAAGTACCAGATTAAAAATAAATGGCATTTTATAAACCATATCATTAGAGAAAACTTCATTAATAGTTGGTACTAGTTCATAGAATTAAGAATAGGTTGGTTATTGGTGATTGGTGAGTCTTCTTTAGGTTGAAAGTTTTGAGGGTTCCCTTTCCATCCCTTAAATTTTCAGTGGAAGCAAAAGACTCTTTACTTTTTTAAGTTTCCTCATGTGGAAGTACTCAGGATATTGTTAAGAGAAACAGGGTAGTCCTTGGATAAAATGAATTGTAAAAAGCTGGGTGGTTTTTATCAGAAAGTGGCATCAGGGAAGACAAAATTGAAGTTGGGTGTTGTATTAATACAAGTAGAACTAGCATATGTTGGTGTAGAATTCTTCTTGGGTTCTCTTTCTTTTTTCTTCCTTTTTTTGTTGGCTACTGATAGTTAGAGAAGACAGGAATGACAATATTTACAGACTTGGTCAGCAATGAGATTTGAAGATTTTGTTGGTAATTGGAAGGAAGCTAGAAATTGGCTATTTACCTTTGTTTGACCCTCTTTTGAGTCCCAAACATTTGTTTTATAAATTTATCCACACAATGCACGAAAAAGAAATCAGGACTTGTAGTCTTCAGTTCCTTTTTTGACTGGCGCATGTGCACATGCATCTATCATGTAGATGCTGGAGGATTTTGTGCATGAACTCTTTCTGACCCATCTCATCAAACACACACCACAGGCTAATGTAGAATCAATATACATCTTGGTTGGTGAGCCATTATTTTTGTCCCACCCCTGCCTCATGTCGAACCATACGACAGGCCCAGGCTTGGTAGTGATCAAAATTCAATTGCACACTCTCATCTCCTATTGATATTGTATTTATCTATGCAGAATGTTCTCCTAAGAGTATATTGCATATAGCTTATATGCAGTCTAGCTCATGGGCCCACTTTGATGCAATCAAAAGGGAGATCTGACAGAATCAACACTACCAAATTATTCTAGTCCTTGATTGAACAACCTTAAAGTTTAATGGTATCTTAACTATAGATTTTCTAAACATTCAATTCAACGGTGAGTGAAGGCTTGATAAGTGTAAAATTGGGCCATCATGGGATGAAAGGAATATCAAAGGGTTGATGAAAGGTTAGCCCAAGTCATCCCCACAGTGCTAGACTACCATTGTATAGGTAACAAACAAATTGTACAAGAGGCATAGGATCGTCTGAAAATTTAGGCAACAGACAAATTATTCTCAATCTCAGTCTTCCTTTGCGCTCTATCACATCACCAGCAGTGGTTTCCCACTATCTTTGTTTCAGCCCTTTTTTTATTCTTTAAAAGAATTAATTGTAGAGATTATTTAGAAAATGAAGAAGCTGTGAATCTTCATGTTTAATTGCTTCAGGGTTGTTATGAGGCAAGAAAGGCTTTTTGAAGAATATAATTAACATAGTTGGTGAGAGTATAATCTTAATTAATGCATTTCCTTGTTTTGGAATGAACCAATAAAAATATTCAGCTTAAGCAATAAGTCGATACCATTAATAAGTTTGCTCAAAACTTACCATTGTATATATTTCTGTCAAATAATACAACCTATCAAAGGATTTTTCAAAAGACGGTCTAGAATGGAGAAATAGAATTTATGTTAATCGTCATCGAGATGGGTTTGGCCGAAGACACTCTAGAATGGCGAAACAAAATTCATGTTAACTGTCCACAAGAGATAAGCTTTGACGATGATAATGATGATAGTTAAAATGCTAAATATTGTCCTGATGAAAATTTAAAACAAGATATAGAAAAAGAAATACTTTCATAAATGTACATGCCTTTCTTTTCTAATGATGAAAACCCCGTGTAAGCATTTTACTTGTTTTTAACTAATTCTGATAAAATCCAGAATTTGGAGATATTCTGATATTGTTCCCCTTATTATGTATATATATAATGACCGCAGTCGTTTTCGTGAGGGAGCGACACATGGTATTATAAGTGGCTCTCCTACTCTCAAAATAATGCAGCAATAACCATTTTCAAGTTATTCTTGAGTTCTTAATTTTCAAAAGACTTAACTGTTCCCTTGCTATTCTTCCCTAAAACATATGATATGATACCAACTTGTATTTCGTACTCCCAAAATAATTTTCCTAGATTATATTGACCATTTACCTTCAAGGCTCCACATATTATTAAACTAACAAAAAAAGAACAAATGTCGTTTGGCTTTGATAGTGGGGCCTACAAACTGATGAAAAATATAGAGATTAAGTTGGCTATGATTGAGTGATAGGTGGGCATGTATGCATTAAATTCTGTTGCAAATCAATTTGTGGGACCCTCATGTCAGGTCCAAGATGCAAACATTTAGGGGCTACTTATAAATCAGTGTCGGCTTCTTCTTTATTATTTTTAATCAATCTATGGTGCCCACTTTGAAAGCCAATTTTTTCTTTTTTTTCTTTTGTCCCAAGTTCGAAATCTGTGAGTCTCATTGTGAAAGTCAAATTCCTTTCCTTTTTCAAACTCACAATTTATGAGAGCCACTTTTGTAGGTTATATTTTGCTACTTTTTTCTCCTTATTTTTCTTTCAATATTAGATAAGATTAATCTATGAGGCTGATTGTGGAGCCAATTGAATTCAAAATCCACATTTAAATTTGAAATTGACACTCAATTTATGCATAAGTATAAATATAATCAAATCAAGGTCCAAAAATATCTACTATTAACTTGATCTTGTCCTAAAATCTCCCGGCCTCTAAAACTTCTCTCACGAGTTTCCATCTTTATCACAATTTCTTCTATTATCATTTACATCTACTAATTTAACTAAATAAAAAATATAGAAAATCAAAGAAGCAATAAGATGCAGAAAATCAAGACGTTGGACCAAGTAATAAATTATTTTTTTATCAGGTTCTGCGTTGCACTTGTAATCAATTATATACTAAAGATCTTTCTTGTTTGGCACCGGATCAAGGCATCAATTAGGGTGCATGGGATTTAGACCATGACCTTTGAATTTGGATCTGATTCAATAGGCTGGAGGGGCCTTGTTGTCCCCAATTACATCCTAAATTGGTTACTACAAATGATTTGATACCATAACTACAGCAATATTAAAATCAAAACAATCAACAAATAATATTTAAGAGAAAAAGAACATGTTAGGAGCTAAGATCTATTTTCATATATGAATACTAGCCCAATGGCCCATGCTCTGCACGATATCTCCCTATACTGGAAAATAAATAATCACATATTAAAAAAATTTACCTCTTTCCATAGGGCATGTTAGAAAAATTAGAAATAGAGAAATTGGAGCAGAAAGGGTATAGTTATATAGGAACAACTAAAATACGAGTAGTTTGATGAAAAAAATGAGTGGGTAGTTGCATGAGTAGTTACATAACCGTCAGTCAAAATTATAACCGAGAGTCAAAATTAGATTCAATACCTTTCAACTTAATATATTATAATGGGTTTGGGACAAAACTATATGGATCCTTCATGGACTCAGACTTCAGTAAGTGTGATCCAAATAAGTATTTAGATATGTATGACTAGGCAAATGGGCAAAAATATAACTTTCAAAGGGCCTGCTCAAATCCATGACACTTTTTTCTTTATTAAGGTGAGAGGTTTGTTTCGATGTCTACCAAGTGCTTAATTCGACATGGGTCCCATGGTAGGTGGGCTAGGCTATGCAATTTCCAATACTTTGACCAGTCGTATTGAACCTAATTCGATGCTCATGTAACCCCCGAAAATCATTGTTGGTTATGAATAAAATGAGCAGACACATCATATTGGGCATACAGGGGAAAATGTGACCCAAAAAGAAGGATGGATTTGATTTCATATGGTGGAGATGTCAGTGCACCAAGATCTAGGATGTGAAAGTGCTGAAAACTTTTCCAATGCGAAATCTGATGGTTGATTCAATCCATCTGATTTCTTGATTGGTGTCTCTTTCAAATTATTTGAAAGTGGGTAGATGTTTGTGGAGGACTACGGTTTGCACCCGGAGGTTGTAGGTTCGAAACTATACTACCACACTGGAACTACAGGGGAGTTTACCTGGCTTCCCTCTGGACCCGGAGAGATTAGTCCAACCCAAAGGGTTGAGAACCCTCCGATAGTAAAAAAAAAAAAAAAAAAAAAAAAAGATGTTTGTGGAGAGAGGGGAAGGCGGGATCACAGGTTGGCCCAAATGGGCTACCCACCTCCTTGAAGCCCATGAGTGATGCCACTCATGAGAAGATGTGTTTTTGTTTAGATAGTTGCTTATGGGTTGGAGTGTGCTTTTGCAAAAATAAGTTTCAGCCTAGGCCCTATCCCGTTTGGGCCCTTGAACAACCCTAATCTTGTCTGTCAATAGGCCACGGCCTAAAAAGCAGGTTTTCCGCTGGATGAAACAGTCTGCATTTGGGCCTTTTCCGCTGCTCTGAGCAGCGAAAAACCTGCATTTGAGGCTTTTAATTTTCCTCTCCCCTTGAGATCCACTTCTCCATAGGTGTTTAATACGCAGGGAAAAAACATTCCAATAAAGGTATAGATTATGGTGGATTTGATTAATTGTATTTTGGAGAAAAAGAGTAAATGGATGAGTTGAAAAAAAAAAAAAATGTTTCACCATTTTACTCTCCATTTTCTTTTAACTTGACCAAAGAAATAGTAGAAACATAAAAGTACTAGTAATAGATGGAAAGAAGCATTGAAAATTTATAACCAAACATCTTCACTCTTGGTATTCTTTGAAATCTAACCAACTTTTATGTTTGTATTATGAATTATATGTTAATACTCATTTATAATTTATTTAAATATTTATAAATATTACTAATTTTAATTTTAATTTTTTATTATCAATGCTGGCTTGTTGCACTCGTATAGTTGTTTAAACCTGCAGCCTAAACTTTTGTTTAATTTAAAGAAACTATCTCATAATACAAAACTCCCTGGATATTAGAGATTTCCAAATAACGTGATTTTTGGATCAGCCATGGGAACCCAAGTTTTTTTATTTTTTTTTATAACTTGTTCGTGTTCTGTGTATTTTTAATTTCTCGGGAGAAAAGAATTATACATTCCTACCCTTCTCATTGAAAATCAAATTAAATCATTTTTATTGAGAAAATCATTACAATTTAATTTTTTGCTAGACGAATGAGTCACACCAAACAAGAGAATAGTGGGCTCCACGAAGTATAAGAACAAGCAAAGAAAACCAAATTTTCTCTCCTTCCAGAACAAGAAATGGTCCAAACTTCCACCATTTGACCTCTTGTGGACAGCTGCTTACATTGACTTCTTCATATAGTTGGGTCTCACAGTTGGTATCTGTCAGTCACCTATAAGCTTAGCTCAATTAATACATCTAACGAGAATCTCTCTAAAACTAAAATTTGGAAAACAAGTCATCCTAATCATATTTAGATTTCAATTGATATCAAAGATTTCTTCCATTCCAAAGAGATCTTCAGGAGATAAAAAAGAGAGTAAAAAAATGGAAAGTTCCTTCAAGAAATCCAATGGTTTTCTAATATCCACAAATTCTGATTTTATAAAGTTTATTTCGATTATGATCTCATTTTCACAATGAAGATAGAGTTCTAATTTCTAAATCACTGTTGTTAATCATACTATAAATCTATCATTAGGAATATGCAGCAAATTGGTGGGATGGTAGTAGGGATGTAAATGGGTTTCCAATTCTCCGATTACCCGGAGGTTCCAACCTGTTAAAAATTGAGACTGGATTCTTATTTAGGCACCGATAAGTAAATGGGTCCGGGTCCGGTTCCACCTTGGTTCGGACCCGTGGACCCGAGACCCAATATATTACCTCAATTTTCGAAAATCTCTTTTAAAAATCATGTTTTTTTTTAATATAATTCTCTACCTAGACTTAGACCCGAATCCAAACATGTCCTATATATGGTTCCAGATCCACCTTCTCCTTAACGGTTCCGGTTCCGGGTCCACTATGGACCTAGACCAGAACCGACCCGTTTACAACGCTAGACGGTAGGATTAATATATCCCACTTGTACATATAAAAATGAGGGGGCTTGTAGATCATGTAAAAAACTTCCATTTTAAGTAAAGAAGTAAAAAGCAGAATAGGAAGTATGTAAAAATTGGTGATTTGAACCTTGGCTAGCAATGCCCAAATCAGACACTCGAAAATTGATACAAACATATCGGCCACATTGGAGTTGAGAAATAGATACAGACATGTCAGCTATATCGTCATGATCTTAGAAAAAGAAAAGATCGGAAAAAAGTAAGAAAATATGTAAAAAATTAAAGAAAAGTGTTAGTGATCAATTGCCTATGTGACAAGTCCATCCACTACAAATCTCAACACCCAAGAGTAAGCCCTTACTTGTTTTTATTTTATTTTAAGAACAATCAATTGTAAATGTAGCTTTACTTATAGTTAGGTACATCAAGGCGTGGGTTTGCACCCCATGTCTTGTATTCGAAACCTGTCCCATATTTGTCTAGTGTGTATTTGTGTGGATTTAACGGGCACCACTTAGAAGAATAATCATATTCGGTCAAAGACCTTAAAAGGGATACCCTCATCATAAAAAAAAAATAAAAAAAAAAATATTTGTGTAGATTGAGTATTTTAGTATGAAACAAGAGTCCTTTGTGGCTTTCTTATATAGTAAAGCTAGGTATGATCAATTCAATCTCTTCCCAAACACTTATCCCCTTTTAAAATGGCATTGATCACTGTTTGACACTGCCCATAAGATTAGTCACCATTGTACTTAATCACTGCAAATTTGCATGGTGAATTTTAGGCTCTAAAATTAAGGGCTAGCATTAATTGATCCTGACTGATTACCGACATTTCTAATCCACATCAAAACCTATGTGCTCTTGTGGCTTATTTCATTGCCATGCATCCAAATGGGTCTATGACATTTTCCTAACTATGTTTGTTACAGTTACATTGTATAAGACTAGCCTATGAGTCTCCCCCGCTTCAAATTTTCAAAGATTCAAACTTTCATGACATACATGCTCCAAATTCCCCACCAATGATTACATAAGCAAAAGAGCAGGTGAGCCATCTTCCCTTTTTTTCTACTTTTCTTTCTTCAAAGCCCATCCTCTCCTATGCCTGTAACTGCTCAATAGTCAACCAAACCAATGTGATGTCTGCTACCCAATTCCTCTAAAACACCCAAAAGAGAAAAACCACATAAAAAGACTTCAATCCCTGACCCAAATCCCAAATGGGTCTTCTTCCTTTTCACTTCTGACACCCCAACAATCTGCTGTGCATTGGGTCTTGAAAGGAACAAGGAAAAGAAAGGAAAGACACAGCCTTTTCTTTCTAATTGTTCTTTCCTTTCCTCTCTCTGTTTTTCATTGCTTTGCATATTCCCATGGAGGAAACTGAGGCTGTTATGACTGGGGTGAGAGGGATCTCTACTTATGAAGGAAGATATATACTATACAATGTTTTGGGCAGCCTCTTTGAGGTTACTGCCAAGTATGTCCCTCCGATTCGACCCACTGGCCGCGGCGCTTATGGAATTGTTTGGTAAGCTGATGCTTCTTGGCTAATGGTTGATGGGTTTTTTTGCTTTTGCCTTTTAGTGCCTGTTGGGTTGTTGTTTCAGTTACAATTTGGCAGTTTATTGCTTTCTTGCAGCTTATAACCATATATCTGGTTAATATGATTATTATGGACTGGAATTTGGCTTTGATTGAGCTTGTAAGTAGGACTGAAGTAAGATGATGCATCGGTGATATGGTGATATTTAAAATATGTATCATGTGTTCATACAATGAATGGATGTGTGCACTACTAACCCTGGATGAATCACTACCCAAAAATGTCCAGAAACTTTCAAATTGATGGTAGAAAAGAATATTGAAGTGGGCCAAACTTCAAAGGAAGAAGCCTAATAATGTGATTTTTTATCGCTTTGGATTCTACTTGTACCATCAACCACGCATTTTGTTGTCAATGTTTTTCCTACAGCTTTTACCTTCTGAATTAAGGTGACAAATATCCTTTCTTTTTCGACAGCTCTGCGCACAACTCTGAAACAAATGAGGAGGTTGCTATCAAGAAAATTGGAAGCGCGTTTGACAACAGGATTGATGCTAAAAGGACTCTTCGAGAGATCAAACTTCTTTCTCATATGGATCATGAAAATGTAATCACAACAATGGGGGTGTGTGTGTGTGTGCCAGTTTGTTTAGAGAGTATTCCTTGCATTCAAAGTGCTGCGAAGCCCATTGGAAAATATTGTTCAAATTTGCTATATCATGCACACTTTTCTTTGCAGTTGTTTCTTCATTTTTATTCCAAACCTATTCTCAATTTGTTTGTTTATGTTTCCATAGAAAAATGCTCTCATGAATATAATTTACTGTCTCTCTGCAAATTTTGTTGAGATTATATTGGTGTTGTGTGAATGATCTATCTTGTGTCTGTTAAGGAGGCTACCTGATTTGAACTTGTTTAATTGCTTGGTTTTATGACTCAAATGATGCAAAGTCGATAAGATCTAGTGTCATAGATATCAACCTATACAACAAAACAAACATGTAAAGATCTAGTGTCATAGATTTCTTATGATCCCATCCTCACAACATTCATGTACTAATTATTAAGCATTGTCATCTGTCATAGTTGTCTAACCCAGTGAGTTGTCCACAGAAGTCATTGGGTTGGCCAGGCAAAGTCAGTAAATTAACTTTTAATATTTCTATATAATCATAACCAGGCAAAGTCAGCCTTTTCCAATCAGACTCTGGTCAACAACCAAATCCAATAGGTGTTTTATTTATTTTTATTATAAAGATAAACATTTATAATTTAAAATAAAGACATTGTTTAAAAATTCAGTAAGTATTTAGGAAAGAGGCTACAGAGTCATGCAAGATTATGCAAATCAGCTTTAATTTGGCATGATTTTGGATTATCAGTCATTTATTTTTGTTTTTTATTTAGATGAACAATAATAATAAAGAAAAAAAAAGTGGAAACTTTAACTCAAGCCACATTTTTTCTCCAAAAGGCGGCTCCTGCTATTAGTGTTGTTGTTTAACTTTATCAAAGGTGTCATTGAGGGTGACAGTGTTATTAGGTTGGAGAGAGTGCCATATCTGCGCTTGCATGCACATGAAATTTCCCCAAAGGCCCATCCATGTACTCAAATCCACCACTTCAGCATGCTGTAGCAGCTCCACCAAGTCCATGCTTTGCAGAGTCACTGCTCCACTAAGACCTATATGGTTAACTCTTCTAACCAAAATCAATATTCAAAATGTTCTATGAAGTGTTATGGATCTGTGACAAAATCAATTTTTTAGTCAGCATAGCATATTTAGGTTTCTATCACTTCTTTCCTACTGCTATCAAGTGAAGTTGCAATGTGCGGCAACATCAGTTAACAGAGGTGATTTTCTCTGCTGCAGATTATCAGGATGAAGGACATCATTCGACCACCAGAAAAAGAAAGCTTCCATGATGTGTATATTGTATATGAGCTTATGGATACCGATCTGCATCAAATAATATGCTCTAACCAACCTTTAACAGTTGACCACTGTCAAGTAAGTTCATTTTATTAGCATCCTAGCAATGCTGAATCTTACTGTATTACTATGTCTGAAACCTATACAGCTTTTATCTTTGATTTGGTTGATGTCTGTATAACTTTGTCTATGTCTGTAGAAGATCAATTTAGCATTCTAGCAATGCTAAATCTTACTGTATTACTATGTCTGAAACCTACACAGCTTTTATCTTCGATTTGGTTGATGTCTGTACAACTTTGTCTATGTCTGTAGAAGATCAACATTTTTTTGTATTAGAAGAGTCTGAATACTGATGTGTGTCAATGACATGTTTCGCATTGCCAATCTCCTAAAAGCTGGTATTTAGTTCCACGATGTTGAGATCCCGAAATGTGGATAACCACCGATCATAATTTTATAGAGTGATTTTATTTTTTTCAAAAGAAGTTGTTGAAAGAAACAGTCGGCCTAACTATAGTACTAGAGTTTTGTGTAATAAAATTTTCCCATTTTGAGAAATTATCATTAAGGATGGGACAAGAAAAAGGGAAATGATCTTTGCTTGCAGGAGTGGACATTGGTGCTGGTGTTTTACTTTTAGGTGCTCTTTGCAAGGCAAGACAAGGAAGAGCCCCACCCAGACACAGTCCCTAACCATGGTAACTAGATGACCTTTTTTTTGTTGATAAGGAAGGTATCCCCATGGTATTAGCCCGTCAGGGCTAATCCTCCAGGCGCATGTGCTCAACCCATGTGACTACTCACTAGCGGTCCCTTCAACCCTAAAGATTACTCTGAAAGTCAAAATATGCAGAATAGATGCTGACCCTTGGATGATTTGAACGGACATAAGAATGTAGTTCACATATAAGCTGGTATTGATAGTTCTCAATACAAAAATTGTATATAAATTCAAAATTCTTTGATCAATTAAAGAGCAAAACAAATAGCATGAGATAGAAGAGCAATGATATCTAATTGACATTAGGACATTCTAATATGATGCTTCTTTTTAGTATCTAAAAGGTACACTCGCTTTTATCTTTTTTGGCAGTATTTTCTCTATCAGTTACTACGGGGCTTAAAATATATACATTCTGCAAATGTTCTTCACCGAGATCTAAAACCCAGCAACCTGCTCCTCAATGCAAACTGTGACCTCAAGATTTGTGACTTTGGACTTGCAAGAACCACCTCTGAGACTGACTTCATGACAGAATATGTCGTGACTCGTTGGTATCGAGCTCCTGAACTGCTTCTCAACTGCTCAGAATATACTGCTGCTATTGATATCTGGTCTGTCGGTTGCATATTCATGGAAATTATCAAAAGAGAACCGCTGTTTCCCGGTAAAGACTATGTTGAACAGTTGAGACTTATAACCCAGGTGAGATCCATCATACTCTTCAGATATGCCATTTGGTCAGAATTGAAAGACAAATCATGAATTGTTAGGCAGCTAATCAGTATCTTTATGTCTATTATTGCAGCTGTTGGGATCACCTGAAGAGTCAGATATTGGATTCCTAAGAAGTGATAATGCCCGGCGCTACGTCAGGCAACTTCCCAAGTTCCCAAAGCAACCATTCTCAGTGCGATTCCCACATGTGGCTCCTGCAGCCATTGATCTTGTGGAGAGGATGCTTGTTTTCGATCCATGCAAACGCATAACTGGTATGGAAACCATCAAACACCTACTTATCTTATATTCATTTATTTGGTGCTTTTCTTATACTCTCTTTGATAATGAAGTTGATGAAGCACTGAGTCATCCGTATCTATCAAGCCTCCATGAGATCAATGAAGAGCCAATTTGCCCTTCTCCCTTCGCCTTTGATTTCGAACAGGCCTCATTCAGTGAAGAAGACATTAAGGAGCTTATCTGGCAGGAGTCAGTAAACTTTAACCCAGAGGTTGAGTAGCCCTTATACAGTCTACAAAATGTCATTTGTTTGATGTGTATTCTCGCCTTCTCGGTGATTCTTCGAGTTCATTATAGTAAGAATATCATGGAAATAGGTTTTCCTTGTTTACTCGGTAAGAGATTTAAGCGGCTGAACACCACTGGTTTGGTGGTATGTGTGAGTTGGGTCAGCTCTGATTTGTACCAATCCAGCCTGATTGGTCAGAACCTGATCAGTCGGTTCTGATTGACGTTCAGACCGTCTCAAGGGGAGAAAAGATGAAGTCTGCACTTTCCATTGATATTTTCAAGCGCATTTTAAGTGTGTGTGTATATATATATACACCAATCCTGATTGTTAATGCAACAATAGATTGCTGTTGCTGCAGCGAGTAATTTGGTTTCTGTTTGGTGTAAAAAAATTACAGTTCTTCCTACCTGCATTTTACTAGAAGCATCTCATAATTGTCTTTGATTTATTTTGTGAGAGGAGGTTGAAAGCCCATTATATTACCTCATTGTTAATATGTTTATTTCAACTATGTTTATTTTGGCACCTTTTGTTGAAGAGCGATATGCCTAGATTTGATTTTGAAGAAGTCAAAACTGCAATCTTTTAATTGCACAAGAACACCAATCATGCCATAGGCTCTCAGATGTGGTGCTATGTTTTTTTATATATCAGATCAAAGCATTTCCCCATAAGAATAAAACTATACTTCCCAAACTAGGAAATGGCAAATGACTGCAAGTGATGCAAGAAATGGATGTGCGTAACACCTCATCTTACAACAATTTTGTTTATGTAATATTTACATGGAAACATAAAAAGAATCTGAGAAATGTAGGTATTAACAAGGAGAAATGAGTTTTGCTTACTACAGAATAATCATGTGCAAATGGCATGAGATACATGTACTGCAGTGCAAACAATCCAATAGGAGCATCATGGAGGAAGAAGGCATAACTTGAAAAACAGCATTCACTAATTCAACAAGAGAGTCACCATTATTCACAATTTATGATTGGTAGTGGGGCTCATGATTTGGATGTTAGTTTGGATATACACTTTGTGGCGATGCAGATTATGTTCCCATTATCAGTATCTGACTTTGAATTGATTGAGCGAACAAAATGATGTCCATCCTCCATATTGGTCTATTTGATTGTAACTGGAAAAAATGAAATACCAGTCTATATGAGCCCGGCAATGCATATTTGCTCAATAAGAATTTTTTAAAAAGCCAATGCATATGGATGTATATTTAAAACCATGTAACTGTAGTATGGATCCAACACATGGGTTTTGGAACCTTTCCATTTTAAGGGGTTTTTAGTACAAACAACTGCACCATAGTACACTATGAAAACTCTGTTTTTATCCACAATGAGGCACCTTGAATCAGGAGAACTTTATCTCACTGAGCTGACTGCATCTGCAGTCCAACTGTATGGGCTTCCTTGGGCTTACCTTTGATCAAGGCAGCTCCTTTACTCTCTTATCCTCCCATGATATGCAAGCATGCCCAATTTTATGTTCATCAAACCCTTGCTCACCTTAAGATGGAATCTCAAAAGGATCCATCATTAAAAGACCATAAAAATTTTAGACTGCTAAATCAAAATCTAGGATAATTTGATGGGGGTGATTTTTTGTATGATCTTTATTCACAAAGAGACCTCTCTATCCATCACTACCCTAATGAGAGGAATGCTTCCATGTGGGCCCCACGACATGGACTGCAGTCATACTTAAAATTCTTCCCCTTGAATCAATGGTCTGGCTACCAAAATGTAGGGATCCACTTGTTCATACTTGAACTGCCACACCAAACGTATGTACATGCCAAACGACAGATAATTTACAGAAGGTTGGAGGTAGCCTATGTCATGACAAACAACTGCTGTTAGCCCCAGCCATCTGTTTCAACTTTCAAGTAAGTGGGCCAATACTTTTGGCATAAACCATTGAAGGTAGGCCTGAAACATCAAGGATCATTTGCATAACCCATGTAAGCAGAACTTAAGTACGGATAGATTGAGATATGCACAAACCTACAGTTCTTGCATTTAGATAACCCATCCAGCAACCAATTACAGGTAACCAAAGTTATGAGGAACGCAACTGCAGGACTATCCATCTGATCATCTACAATTCAGTTACAGATACATAAGCATGATTTCTTTGAATCTTCAGCAAATCAAATTGTGGAGTTCCTGAACCTATGATACTTGCACTCTGTTCAGATACAACCAAACAGGCCCCGGGAAAAATGACATGGGGCAGAGAAGAAAAAATATGAGTGCCCCGCAAATGTAGATTCCTAATTCCATGGCAACAACTGGTTAGCCATTGAGCTTATTAACCATTGTGCTCCTTGTTGGGTACATCCAAACGGGCTTCAATACAAGAGAAAGGCCCAGTTTTGGAAGTCTAGGCAATCACATTTGGGCACCCCGTTAACTGAGGCTTCTTTGCAGTTTAAATGATTACAGTTATCAACCCTGTTAAGTGAGGCTTCTTTGCAGTTTAAATGACTGCTGTTATCACTTATCAGTTATCACAAATTACCTGCCATCTTCTATAAGAGAATTTATTCACAAAGGAATTGTACCTGAGGCATGCTGGAAAGAGATGCATTTCTTGGGTCATATTCATACATCAAGAGCAGGGGAACCATCAGAGGGTTCTGTTAGCTTGTTTGATATCCTCTGCCATGTAAAAGGTCACACCACGCTGAGAACTCATGCTTTCACCATAACACACGTGACGACCATTTATTGACAGAACAATCAACCCACATTCATAACAGACCCACAGTGGAAAAAAAAAATTAATTTTTAATTTGTGAATGGTACAGCAATAAAATAACTCTCTTACCAAAACTGTCAATAGCACAAGCTAATGAAGAATTGATGGCACCTTATCTAAACACTATCATACATAGAATTGAGGCTCTTCGTGATTTGCTAAAAGCACAGTGTTCTGTTCGATGGTGTTCTACAGCTGGTCCCTGATAAAATCTGCAATCCTCAAGAGGATGTTTCAATGCTTGGCTCATGAATCTGAATGGATGTTCTTGACAAGCTTGCTTCCAATTCATTTAGCTCATCCATGTCCAACTCATCATCGTCGTCGTCAGCAAGAACTTCCTCTTCCACATTTGCAGAAGTACTTGGCCCTATGTGGCCAGATTCATTCTTGTCCTGAATTAAAACCCAATGCAGTTGTGAGCACAAAATACATCAAAATATAAATAAGAAATGTCCAAATTCTTGCTTGAGAATACAGAATGACTGGAAGAGATGGTCATAATTGCCAGCCCACAAGCCCGACGGTGTCTACTCCCACAATAATAAATTTCAAATAGATTCTCTGATCTACATTCATAGTTGAGAAAATTTTCAAGAAAATCGTTCTAGATATGCATTCTTAGTTTAGAAATTTCTATGGTATCTTACATCTGGCAAGGTAATTAATTGGCAGGTAATAAATAAAAGAGAAGAAAGAAAAAAATTATTTTGGAAAAAAGAGATTACATGTAATATATCTTAGAGAAGCAAGGAAATCCTATTTAGGGTCCCCCCATGGGAATTTATGAAATTCAATGAAAATTTACCCCTTCCATCTCAGTATTATGAATTCAATGAAATTTTTTACTCTTTCCATCTTAGTAATTAGACTAAATTATTTTTTCAATTTACCATGTTTGGGTTAATGGAACTTCTATTGTATAGCCAACTGTATCATTAATGGTGATTTTTATCAGCAGCAAATATCAATAATGGTGATAAACCAACAAGATTATTTAAGGATGCAGCTGTAGCTACAGTTGCTACAGTTTCATAGAAGACCTCACCTTACTTTTTTCAGTGACGAGGGTATCCTTGTGGTATTTGACCCAACAAGACTAATTCCCCGGGCGCATGCACATCCCTCAACACATGCACCAGGTAAACCTAAGGGGTGTCAAACATACGATGTCGTGTGTCGGGAGTAAACCCACACCTTATGCCAACAAACCAACAGCCAGGTGGGTAAGAACTCACTTTTCTCAAGGGTCATTTATATTAATGCTTCTTTATTCATCATGAGGTATGTGCTATTCAGGCATGCACGCACCGCTTCATTGTTTCCCAAGAGCAAGTCCACACAAGACTCTTGAGCTCAACAAAGAACTGCTCCAAATATTATCATGTATTCCAGACACAGGACTCCTGAGACTTGCGAGTACCAAAACTACAGAGGGTCTTTAACAATCATTCATTATTCAGCCATATGACCCTTTATTATTTTTGTTTTGTATTACTTCTTAGATTTAGGGTATTTTTTTATCCAACTACAATGTCTTTTTTTTTTTTTTTTGAATGGCCACTTTTATTTTTAAAAAAAGAAAAAGCGAGCAGTACAAGATGACTATACCGACAAGCTTACCACTCAAAGAACAGCAAGAAAACAAGCACAATCAGAACACCGCCAGAACAAATACAACAAAGGCAAAAGACCAGAGAAAATACAGACACTATAATTCCACATTAAGCCCAGCAACTTCTTCAGTTTAGCATGATTTGATCAACCGAGAGACCTTGGAACTTAGGATTGATCAAAACCCAACTAGCAATAGAGAATTTAATCCATTCACACAAAAATTCTAAGTTCTTCTCCACTCCTTTCAATCCAACTACAATGTCCTGCTTGATTATATGATTTATTTTTCAAACTTTTCACATCTAAGTGTTGGCTAGTCTAGAAGCTATTCGAATTTATACAAGTTCTTTCTGAGGAAGGCTGATTGTGGAAAGTGATTTCTTGAATGCGATCTCAAAGGTGACCTGTAGCATTTCGCGCCTGTGGGAGTTTCAGTTTCTGTTTAATGAGATTAAAGTACTATCTTCTAAATTTCAGGTGCACTTTCGCCATGTGCTTAGATCCACAAATTCCATAGCAGATGCTTTTGGCAAAGGGGTGGATAGGGTTTCTCCTTTTTTTGCTGCTACTGTGTAATTTTGTGGGGCATAAATAACTCTCTTGTACCTTTCTGTTGGGAGACTGTATAATCATATTTCTTATGTTAATTAAAAGATATCTGTTACTAATTTGAGAGAGAGAGAGAGAGAGAGAGAGAGTATTGTAGCAGGCTTCTCGAAGTTGAATTATCTAACAACTCAACTCTCTGCCCAACACTTTACACATCCACCAATTAAGAAACCTATATATAAATATTGCAACAATCGACCTACATGTCAATAGATGGAGTTTTCAAAAGCCCAAGCATTCAGCAGTAGAATGGTTGCACCATTCTCCGGCACTGCCAGTTTCTGCTTCTAGTTTCCATGAACATTGAAGATAAAACACTTGAGCCTTAAGTAACCCAGCTAGTATGAGAAAGAGCTTCAAGTTTCACTTATTACTTCAAATAACTAATTCACAATGCTTAAATTATAGCTTCACCAGTATTGTTTCAAAACATTATGAAGCTCAGTACATGTGGGTGATTAAAAAACACACAATTCATGGCTATAAACAGCTACGAACATAGTACAGAAATAAATGCTGTGTTCAACAGCAGTGATTTACAATTCCCTCAATAACAGAAAGGAAGGCTATCAGCCACAGTTGTCAGTTCAATTGTTATTAGATAAAGTTTTAAAGGCATTCATCATTACAAGAAAAATCTTAAAGCACACATTTAAAAGAAAGTTTAGCAGAAGGTCTCCCTTTTGAAGTTTTTTACTAATACCATTGAGATAATGTCAGCTTAAGAAAGCAGGATTTTTCATAATATTAAAGCAACCCGTTTGAGATGGTTTGGGCATATCCAATGCAAGTTGGCAACGACACCAGTAAGGAAAAGTTTGGCTATGCAAGTTGATGACTCATAAAGGGGAAGGGATAGGCCGAAGAGGACATGGATGGAGGTAGTAAAAACAGATATGAAAAAGAGCAACTTATTTGAGGATTTGGCTCAAGATATATTGGAATAGAGAAACAAAATTCATGTAGTTGACCCCAACGTAGCTGGGACAAGGCTTTGGCAATAATGATGATGATATGGCACACAATGTGTTGGTGATTTCAGAATATAACTGCACAAGACATATAGAGATAAACCTAATGATGGGCTGAGTACCTTGTTTTCTGTAACTTCAGGTTCCTCTTCTCTTTGGTATCTTTCGCATGCCTCCACATCATCCACAAACAAGCTAGCATCTGATAGAAACAGCTCACGGCCACTGATACCAGCACAAGTTCCAATAAGTAAACTGCTTGATGAACAGACCACTGCAATAAAGAAGCGGAGATAAAAGAGGAAAATGGAACTTACCTCATGCGGTCATGTTTAGCCCTATCAGCTCGCAGTGCTGCAAGGCCAGCTTCTCTTTCGTCCATCGTTTTCTTCTTCCATTGCATGAACAACTCCGGAGTCATAGGGGTTGAAGTAGCTACTTTTGCACGCTGTGGCAGAATAGGACCCCAATTATCAGAGAAATAAATTCCAGATAGAAAACAAGATTGGAAGACACATGACATGCAACGGCACAATACATTTAGAAAATACATCCAACTATAATACATCATACCAAACTTAAAAATGTAAGGGTGATAAGAAAATCTGATTGTTACCTGATTTTCAATCTCTTCCTCAATAGAGATTTTTTCAGTCTCCTCTTCTAACAGAGCCTTCATTTGAGATTTTAACACGTATCCTGGAGGAAGAGCATGTCTGTAATGACAGTCTTTACCACCATTTGGACAAGCCCAGAACCAACCATATTGTTTCTTCTCCACTGCTTCCAGAAAGTACTTGCAAACCTGATCATATCCAAAATTTGTATACAAATGAGGTTTTGTATTCTATTTGAAACTTGATCCAATAAAAAAAATAATTATGCGAAACTTAAATGATGTTCTAGATAATAAAGGAAAGTTGTGATAACATATAAGGCATGGGTTAAGAAAGAAACAATCACAAAAGTTTTGATTTTTATCTCTATGAACAGCACTGTTTCCTTTCGTTTTTCCTTGTTCATGAACAAACAAAAGCATTGACTCCAAACCCAACAAACATTCATGCAAAAATACATAAAAGCCATTATGAAAATGATTTCATATTTTTTCTACTATAATTACCTCAGAATATAGCTACTAGAAGGTAACTATAACACGATATTCTTTTGATTGGTGAGCCAAAGATGCAGTAAATACTTACCGTTGCTACTGGTTTAAAGTTTATAAAACCCCATGTTCAAGAACAAAAATCATAACAGACAATCTGGGATGGGTTTACTGCATGCTCAGGGTAAAAGTTGAGCAGGCAGGATGGCCCTACTGACATAACGCAAGCGTAAGAAAGGCCTGAACTGTGTGAATAATCAAATTGAGAGACGAAGGATGTAAACAAAAACATATAAAGCATAAAACATGTTACCAACAACTAATAGAAGGATTTATTTAAAAAAAAAAAAAAAAAACAGCACATGCAGAAAAGATATTGAAAATAGCATTTTTGGTGGAGGTTTTAAAAATTAGGCATTTTGTATATATGGGTATTGGGGGAGTGAATTTCTAATATCAGATAAAAGACCAGATCATAACATGGACAATTGGGATCTAGGTTCTTGCACTGAATTACATGTTGGGGCCCTATCCATGTTTGGGACCTCAATCAGGCATGGGTATGAGATCAGATAAGGCTCCAGGTCCCATATCCTAAACCCTTGTTCGGGTCAAGTATAGGTACAAGTTCACAAAAGTTAATAGGATATGGGCACACTTGACATGCTCACACTTGGAACAAGGAATGGCTCCAAAAAGGGATCCAGGGTAAATCATGAGCAAATCCCCCACCAAAAATAATACATGATGCTAAGAAAAGCACTCATGAATCCTTTCATAGGCCAATGTTCATTTCACTTTATTTGGAACAAGGAATGGCCCCAAAAAGGGATCCAGGGTAAATCATGAGCAAATCCCCCACCAAAAATAATACATGATGCTAAGAAAAGCACTCATGAATCCTTTCATAGGCCAATGTTCATTTCACTTTATTTAGAGTAACACAGGTTTCAGAAAGTAAAAATGTATACACTAGTGCAAATAGGGGTAGCACATTGTCTCTCTGCACATAATCTTCAACATAGCTTCAGTGTTCTCAATGAATCAATCACATGTTTTAACTGCATCTTATTAAGGTTCTAGTCAAACTTCATGAATATTGAAATGAGTGTTTCATCAGATTCATCAGAAAGGGAACTAAAACCGTCCATCATACCAAATTCAATAGAGGTATAAAAGTATCCCATCTGCCCCTTTTAAGGCCATCACAACCAAACGCGCCTTCGAAAAATAAATGGAACATCTAAATCCCACCCTACCAAAGATCAGAAAGAGAGAATAGAGTACAGAAGGCATACGATTTCCGTCGGTTTGTTCGAGTTATACTCAGTCTTCTTTGATTCTACAACCTTCTCCAATGTCTCTTGATCCCAATCCTCCATTGTTTCTAAACCAATTAGAAAAAGTATCAGTAACAGCAATAACAGGGATATACTAAAAACAAAAATGCAACAATAAATCCTCATAGTGGGTCAGCAGAATTCCTCACCTTCATCACGTTTGTCACTGTAAATGTCGATTTTTTCGCCTTTCCGCTGTACATTCAAATCATGAGAGAACTTGCACTTAAATCCCTTAGTGCATTGCCCCGCTTTAAAAAACTCACACAGTATGGACTTTGGATCAACCCCTGACCATAACCCCACCCCCAAAAAGGAAAAAAATTTAAAATCAATAAAAACAAAATCCCATTAGAGATCAAACCATACAAAGCAAATACCCACAAAGAAAGAATAGGAAGACATACCCACTGGAACTTTAGGCTGACTGACAGCAACCTTGAACAAATCATTCAACTCCTTTTCTCTGGCCTTCTCCTCTTCCTTCTTCTTCTGCTTGTGTTTTGGGTATAAATTATATTTTAGATCAGATGAATGAATGAAGTTTTTGGAACAAAATCACATTTGATGGAATGGGTTTGTTTTCTAGAAGAAGCGAAATAATGAATTACCTTAGCAGCGATTTTAGAAGGGTCGGGTTTGGGTTGGGCAGATTGGTGGAGGCTCTGAACGTATTTCTGGACGTTCTTGCTCTTGTTCTTATTTTTGAGGCCGAAGGTCTTGTCCTCGACCACCTTCTGCTTCTTTGCGATGTCGCCTTTTGATTGCTGCTGCTTTGGAGGCATCTTTCTCTCGATTATTACTACTATCAAAGCTGATGTGTTTGGAATTAGACGCAGGAATCCTGCAACTAAAAGAATCTGTCGACTGATCGACAAGAGAAAAAAAAAAAAAAACTCAAGAAGGAGAGAGGGAAGAGGGCAGAGGTGAGGGTTTTGTTTTCTTTCCTTTCCTCGCACCGATTAGGAGATTTTGGAACAGTGCCGGAGAAAGGGACTTAAGTTTTTGCTTTATTTAAAAAAGAAAGAAAACAAGTTTTAAAACTTTTTAAATTAGAGCTTAAGTTTTCAATTAAGGATATTGGGTCGTTTAAAAGTTTTTTTCTTTTCTTTTTTTATAATATTTTTTAAATACTCAAATTACTCTTCATTTAAAGTCATGACATGCTTCGGACAACCATTATATGCGGCCCGATCGTTATGGAGACATCAATTGTAGTTGATCAATGTAAGAATCTCAGGGAAAGAAAGGAGGAGGAGATGGAGGAACTGGGGGAGGTTTTTTTTTTTTTTTTTTTTTTTTAACGATGAATGATAGTTTGGGTGTTGTAAAAAACTGAGGAAAAAAGTTATCGGAAAATACGTTTTAATGACCGATCATCTTTAATTAAAAATTTACTGAAAAACCTATACCCTAATTTGAAAAGTTCTCAACTTTATATCTATTTTTGGGATAAGGCAATAATTTAAAGCCTTATTTAAAAAATATCCGTTCTAAAATTTTAAAATATTTTGATCCAAGTCGCGTTTGGGATTTACAAATTCAATCCATCCATGACCCACCTCATATACCACTTATATAGAAATTTATTAATATAATATTTAGATGAAAAAGAAATTTATATACATATATTTTATCATAATGATAGCCATCAGGTTTTTGACCCAATAGAGTTATTCCTCTCGGTGGTACCTACTAAACCCAATACATTGAACCTTTGCCATCCTTTTTTTTATTTTTTTACTTATTTTTCCTACAATGGATCGGAGGCCAAAAACCAGCTTTGCCAAATTATCCCGACCCTCGTTTAAAAAGTCTTTTATTGAACTTTTTTTCATTTTTGGGATATAATCGAATTGTAAGGTTCAGCTGAGTATAGAATTTAATGTTTATGCCCTCACTCCAAGAGAATCTAGGAACCTGCTTGAAGCCTTGTGTCGTGTTAAAAAGAAGTAGTAGACTTAAATTTTTTTTAAAAAGTACTAGATTCTGCAAGATAAACCACTTAAACGGTTGGGACCATAGTTATTAATTTCGTACAGTTTCAGCTGAAATGACCAAAATTTTTCGTTTCAATTAAGTGGCCGAAACGAAATTTCACTTAAAACTTCTCGGTTTGAATCTCGTTCAATCTCGGTCGAAATTCAAGATTTCGGCCTATTTCAGCCGAATGTGACTTTTCGGCTAAAATGGTATTTTACATAATTAATCATTTTTTACTTTTTTTTACACATATATACTTTGTATTTCTTATATTTTTCCAAAATGTAATTCCAAAAAATTTACTAGAATGGATTAAATCTATATTTATTAATTTTTTATTTTTTTACATATATATATTATGTTATATTTTTCTCGAAATGTAATTCTGAAAAGTTTTGCCTAAATTCCGAATCGGCTAAAACTTTTCATTTTGTAGGCCGGAGAAAAAATGGGTCCAAAATGATATTAACAACTATAGTTGGGACCTAACCTTATGTGTATGATGAAGGACTCTTTGGATCATTGAACTCCATCATCCTGAACTAGAGCTACCTGTTTAGTCTGGATGCTCTAAATCTGCATTTGGATGTATTGTTTTATAATTATAAATAAATAAAAAAGCGAAGGGGGTTGGGATCCAAGAGAGAGCCCGCGCCAATTTAAAAAAACCCACATAAATAAAAAGGGAGCTCATAAGAAAACCCATACAAATAGAATTCACAGAAAGATGTGTCATACCCGAATTTGAACTCTAGATAGCCCGGTCAACTGCCACTCCCTACCAATCAACTACCAATCAAGTAAAAAGTCAATTCTCCCACTCGAATAAGGAGCCATTCTCCTGCATTTGGATGTTGACTCTTTTTTTTTTTTCAGAGGACAAGCTATAAACTCACACAACTTAAGTTGCTCCGATCCCAAAGGACCCTAAAGCCTGTGGGCATAGGCTTACTTGGATCAGCCTTTCAAAAATCTTCATAAAGAAGAAAAAAAGTGGTCAGCTGATCCTGCAGCGTATGGAAGGTGATGAATGCTGGCCACTGGCCAGTGAATGGGGCTTCTTTGCCACCGAATCACAATCCACAAAAGTCTAATTTGATGCTTAGTGTGCACCCTTATTCATGAGCTAAGGCCCTTCGGATCCAAATTCATCTATGTGCACATAAGGCCCATTTTTTTTCATCTGATTGAATACATAGGAATTCCAAGACTTTCACGTCTAACTATGGTTAAAATTGACAAAAAAGAAAAAGGTGAATCTTCAAAAATGACCATCAGATTATCTCCCCTCTAATGAAAATAATCAAGAGGATATGGGAAATGAAGCCATTACCTGTAGTTCAAACAGTAGAGATTAGGGAAGTTAAGCTCCCATTTATATCTCCACCCCTCACCTCTTAAATAATCGTTTGTTGAAGCATATTTGACCATAAATTTCAATTAATTTACATACATACAAACAGATGAGCCATTAGTTTTACCCATAAATCTACTTGCCTGTAACTCTGTTTACTTGTAATTGGTTAAGGCAAAGAACATAACAACTCACATGCAACACAGGTTATCAAGGCTTAGCTGTCATATTTTTTTGTAAACGTGTATGTAGTTGGTTTACAAAGACACAAACGGGCCCCTAAATATCAGATAATAAAGAAACAATAGATAGACACATAGCTGAAATGCATATACTAGGATGTGGGGTAACAACCAAGGATACAATAATGAATTGAGTGCATCAAAGGAAATATATGGATGGATGGAAGAGAAATCCAGGGAATTTCATATAAGATGGTTTGCTCAAGTACTAAGATGACTAGAAACAATCCTTATAATATATATAACCATTTTAGTGTTGAAGGTACAAAAATTAGAAGATGAATACATACAGGAAATTAGGTGAAGAGCATGCCAATTAGGATTTCAGACTATAGTTAAAAGTGACATGTTTAACTGTGGCGACATGTCATAACCTGCAGAGGTATAAGTGGAGAAGTAACACTTGCAAAACAAACACACTTAGAATAATTCCTTGATGGTGATGACGAATTCTCCAACTCGTGTAATATTTAAGATACACTCTGCCACAGTAACCTGAATATCACATATGTGCCTCTTGCAAAGCAAGAGTGCTTGATTGTAACTTAGATACAAGTGATACCTCAGTAGGCACTTAAAAATAACAAATAAACAAATTCACCACACAGTTATAACTGTCAGGTCAAGCTCACTGTATCAAGAACAAAGAAACGACAATTTTACATACTGATACGCTCTGCAACTTCCTCAAGGGCCTAATAGTCAGGGATGGAGGCAAACCGATATCCCTTTGCACCCCTCCAGGAATAATATACGATCCTCGTCTCATAGAAACCTGTAAGAATCATCAAATAAGAGTGATAGTTAATGTTTATTCCCTTGCGGCAATTTAAGTACCGAGGTTGGGTGAATGTGAACAATCCTTTCTTCTTGTTCATCCAGATAGTCATCTGAAGCAGCACTGTATATTCATTCCAGGCTGCTTTCTATGGTTATAACTGAAAAACATGCTTCTTCATAATCATTCAATCAATCACCCATTTTTAAATAATCAAGAGCGGTTCAGAGAAACAATTTAACAAAAGGACCAAAAAGAAGGGTAAAGAGGTATTGAAGAGTTTTCATTTTTCAAGTAGAAAAGGCTGTAGGTGGAACTTGGAAGAAATTCTCGACATTGTGACGTCGCCCACTTTGACGCATCGAGATTACACAACAAGATGAGAAGGATTTCTCCCAGTGGCAAACCTGCAACCCAACTCCACAATGATTACTCAAGGTTATAGATTACAAGGGAGAGAGGAAGAGTTCTGTCTCTTAAGTCTTAACTCACTGTTATCAGTCAGAATACCCCTCCATCCATTTTTGCATAAAACAGAACGTATATACAAACAAGAGACCAAACCAGATCACTAAATCGTAGCCCTTGGCTAAAGAGCCAAGATTACAGCTTGCCCACTCATTTTATAAACAATAACTACAAGTAACTGCAAGTAGGAACTGATGCCACCTAAACCCATCATTGTAGGAATCGTGATGGTTATTTTGATTTCCCTCTTTGACCTTCTTTTTGCCATACTTAGATCTTGATCCAAGTGGAATGCCTCCTCAGATGGCCTACCATCATGTTACAAAGGTGAAATTAGTTGGATGAATCTCAACAACAATTAAGATGAAGGGATTGGCAATTCAGATATTTTATATGATCTCGTGATGGTGGGAGGATAGTCAAGCTCCAGCATGGGAACAAAATGTCTGCCTCATCCACAGGTAGTTTTAAATTTTAATATTGATTTGGGAAAACAGGTATTTGGATTTGATGTGCTTCGATCCAATGGGTACTAAAGATTCAAATAAGGCAGACTTATTAGCTATTAGAAGCATTGTGGATTTTCAGAAAAGACTTCATGGGAACCCTCCCTCCCTCCCTCCCTTTTAGGAAATTACGGGCATGGGCGGCTCCACATAGATCACAGTGGGGTCAATTGACCCCACTGAGATCCGAAAAAAGCATTTAAAAATAAAAAAATTTATTTTATAAATTGAACTTATGGGAAGCTTTTGGCCCCACTCAATTTAAGAGTTTCACCCCACATTAGCTAACTGTACACTTTTTCTTTGTTGCGGTGGTAGTGATAAAAATTCACCATAAAATACCCACCGCCTAAGTTAATGGGCCAACTATCTACCAAAAATTAAATAAAATTAATGGACCCACATTACTGATATGCGCTCTAGCAACAAGTTTTTAGAACTTAAAGGAATTTGTGACATTGCTAGAAAATTAGTGGAGACAAAGAAGGATATCGTATACCAATTGGTTTATTTGCTTTTAAAATTGGCGTTGATTTTACCAGCAGTGACTGCCATGGTAAAAAGAGCTTTTTCAGCAATGAAGTATGTAAATAACACGTTTGTAACCGAATAGGAGATCAATGGATGAATGACTGTTTGGTTACATATATTGAAAAATATGTAGCTGTTAGTGTTGCTAATGAATCTATTATGCAACGATTTCAACACATGAAAATCTATTGAGGGCAGCTGTAGGATTTTATGTATTTGGATTTTGATTTTGGATTAAGAACTATTAGAAATAATGTATTAACTTTCTTTTTGTTAAAATTTTTCGAATTCAATATTATCTTTTTCGGATTATCAAAAATAGATTATTTGATAATTTTATACTAGTCGAATTATCGAAAGTAGATGACAAATGTTGATAAAAGGAACTGATTAAAAAAATGGTGTTAAATGGAAAATAAATCTATTTGATTTGCAGAAGATAAGTTTTTTGTTGACCCTACTGACTTGAATTCCTGGAGCCGCCACTGATTACAGGTCTCATATGATATGAGATCATTTTATATGCACTAGAAAGTCAATTCAATGGTACTGAAGATTCTATTACCGGGGAGTGATTCACCAGATCTTTGGCTAAAGTAGGTACAGATGTTATATACCATGGTGTGCCATAATTGAATTTGTCTGGTGTAATATTTCAATAAGCTGGTAATTCTCTAGGATGATTTGATTAGTATCCTTAAATGATTAAATAGCAATCCTAGAACTTTCCTTACATTGTAATTCTAAGGTCTACTTCAAGAGTCCATGCCAGTCACATTGACAGACCAAATAATTCAATTCAACATTGCTCAACAAATTCTTTAACTGGAAAACTAACAGTTGCAAGTGAGCTCTTCCAAGAACTAGTGGAGGGTGTGTTTTTTTTTTCCTTTGAATGATTGGAGTTGACCTTTGGTTTTGATTGTCAAGGTATACACCTTTCATATTGTAAAGACACACTTTGTTAGCACTCTTCAGATGATCCATCAGTAGGTGATCAAGATTGATCAACATATTGAATAATCTCACGAGTTACAGGATCCATATCATCTAGCAAATGGTACTTGATCTCACTGGATCTAGGATCCCGGCCTAAAAAAAGAAAACCAAATTAAACTAAACTACTGAAGAGAGGAAGTTCCTGGTACAAATATCCAATCTAGAAAAAGATCTTAGAAAACAAATCCAGTGTTTCATCAGGCTTTCCTCATTAAACAGCTATGACAAACCTATAACAGTAGATTAAGACATGTAGTCCAAAAATGGGACAAAAAACTATAAGATAATAGGTTGCATACTACCATATGCTGTTGGCATAGGACAAGGGCAGCTAGATTGTAGGAGCAGACAACATAAACTTAAATCCGTAATTTTATCTGTTTGCCAGATGCCGTTGGATTTCCCCTTCCCTTCCTCTTCAGTTGGATAAATGAAGTGCGAGCCAACACCAGAAGTTATTATCATTAATTTTCCAGCAAGTAGTTGATAACAGTAACCATCTCAAGCGGTGACTCTAATCAAGCTTACTCTAGGAATAGGCTTGGTGTAAACCAAGGAAAATCTAATTTTTCAATAGGCCCCAACAGAACCAGTTCAAAATTGAGAGATAACAAAGGAAACTGCTACATATTAACAGCCTAGTCATGAACCACCAGCACAATAACTTTCATCAACTCAGGCTACTTTATCAAAAAAGCAGAAGCACATATAATATGACGAGTGATTGTATGACCCTCAACCAAAGGATATCCTAGTATACAGCCTTGAGTAAGTAGATTGTAGAAGTGGGGTCTTTACTTTCAGATGGTTGATCTGACGGCCTCACCAGTCACCACACATATATCCTTCCCAAAAGTTCTTCCAGATTTGAGCAGTCTTAACCCTTACATCACAGCCTTCACTACCTGGCAACTAGTCTTGGTTTGTTGTTGTTGTTGTTGTCGTAGTTGTTGACAATGGTCTATCAAAATTACGCCCATTATATCAATGATCTGAAATCATGGACCATATGTATAAATTCCGAAGCTACCATGCATATCATAGGGGCATATCATAGGGTCAAGGATCATGTAATTTCTCTTTGCATTGCATGCACTGCTGAGTGCTGAATCAAAAACTATTTGGCTTGGGCAATCCCTTATAATTATATGGTCCACAGATGGAACATCATATATGAAAGACCCCCGAGTTTTAAACCTCAAATGCCCACACAAATTCCACTCCAACATCATGATAGATCAGGTAGCATTCCAACCAAGTAAAGCAACTGCATCAAGCAGAAAAAAAATTTCATGTCACAACTGAGAATGTACCCTGAGGAATTCATAAGTGCAAGTTTTCTCAGAAGCAATTTGTCAAAAATTCCTAGCAAATTCCCTCATTCTTGTCCATGCAACACTCATCGTACGCCTTGGGCACTAAGCGAGTCAGCTTGCCCAACATGGCCTATTCTGTATACCAAAAGTATTCTCACACCCAAGGCTACACACACTCATACCCAAGTAGAGAGATAGTTAAGCTTCGCCCAAATAACACCTTGTATTAATCCAAATTACTTGATTACTTAATTTAGACTTGATTCCAGCTGAGCTACCCCCCATGTGCCAACATTCTAACAGTTAGGAACCATTTGGGCCCTACTCTAAAACACTCCACATGATTCTACCTTACTCCAATCCAAACTACTTTATAGATTTCTCATCTGTAACATACTCTTATAGCAATGTGACACGTGGAAAAATCTATAACAAGTCTATGCAGAGTATGCATGTCCAAGTCTATGCGGAGTATGCATGTCCGCACTCACTCCCTGGCTGTAGATCAGCTGCTTAGGGACACCAAACACTCCCTTTAAGGAGGCAAGAGTGAGTTTGAGTCCTCCCTGGCAAACAAAAAAAATGTACACCCACAATTGTGTAGATAGGACACATATTCTCAGCCAAATCACACATTGTATTACTCCAAAATATTTGGTCACTTGTTGGGCTTGGTTCCAATCCAGAGGTGCCCTGCTCCCCTGTCCCCTACTGGAACAAGGGCTATGCTCTACCTCAATAGGAACAATCCAATGGGTACCTTAGGGCCTACTCTAGAATATTTCACGCGATTCTACATTAACCTCCTACCACTTTCTATACATCTCTAGCCAAATATAGAACACTATAGACAATAATCCACAACAATCTTCGCATGTCCACATCATTCCATGTGCAAGATTCCCACCGGTGAGATGGAGGACGAGCCTCAAGCCTCATCTCTCTCTCTCTCTCTCTCTCTCTCTCTCTCTCTCTCTCTCTCTCTCTCTCTCTCTCTCTCTCCCCCCCTAGTAGGAAAGGAATAGAAGATTAGATAGAATGATCGTGACAACCAAAATGCAATCCTTTAACTATCCTTCTTCCTCTTTAGCAGTCCCAAGAGCAATAGATTCAGATCCAGAGTAGAGTGTGATATGCAAACTTATTTCTTGGAAGAATTCCAGTCAACCGTTGCACATCCAAGAGTGAAAATACAGCCACCCATGAACTACTAATATATTCCATAATTTTCCCATTTACATGCCACCCACACCATTTAATTTTTCATGATTTCATCGTGTCCTCATCCTCCATTGGGTTAGAGGAGCTACTCTCTTATAATACTCCAAAAAGCTCTTTTCTATTACTAAATTCCACAAAAAGACTCAAATCACCATACAAACATGTCCCAAATCTCCAAAAATCTCAATTATGAGAACCAACAACAGATACCCACTAACAAAAAGCCTTTCTTCAAGAAAACGCAAACACCCCATTTCAGTTACCACAAAAACCAATCTCCAAAGACGAGCTTCATTAAAAAAATCAAGTTCTAAATCCCCCACAAATCCCAATAATAAAAAAAGAAAAAACAAGAAGAATTCATCAATAGAGAGAGAGAGAGAGAGAGAAAAAAATAGAGGGAGGAGGGAGAGAGAGAGGAGAATTGCATACCGGGAACAAAAGAGACCATTCCAAGAACAAAGAGGCCAAAGGCTTGAGAACGATCGCCACCCATGTGGCCTGTGAAGATGAATATAGATAGGAAGAGGAGAAAAGATCCGAGCGAGAGGAGGAAGAGGGCTAAGAAGATGGACTTCCAAGGGATCCTGTCAAATGACTTGGGGGTGTAGCTGAATCGAAGGTCTGCTTCCCTTCCTTGCCCGCTATGGGCTTGGTCCGTCTCCTCCGCATCAAGAGGCGTGTAACGGACGTGCCGTCGAGACGACATGGTCAGTGCAGTGCAGAAGAGCTGTTTCTTAATTTCTAAGACGCATACATATCATTGAAGATCGGATCACTCTCGCGGGAGAAAGGTCAAGCCGCCCGCTCTCTCTTCGCAGTCGGTGTCGATCGAGATGACCTTCGATACATGTCATGAACCTACCTTTTGGATTACGACGTTGGAGGGGAAATTTTCAATAAGGAATTAAGTTTTTATTTTATTTAAAAAAAATACACAAGTTTTAAAAGTTTTCAAATTAGTATTTTTTAAGTTTTTTTTAGTAAGTTCTACATCTGAACATTTAAAAATAGTTTTTGAAAATCTCAAATTACCCTTTATTTAAAGCCATGACATGATTCGGACAACCATTACATGCAACTCATTGTCGCGGGGACACTGGTTGTCCTTGATCACAGTGAAGACATTGGTGAAGAAAATGAGGAGAATATAGATGAAGTGAATAAGCATTTTATTTTAATGGAGGGTGCTTTGAGTATTTAAAAAAAAAAGGAAAATAATTGTTGGAAAATAGCTTTAATTGGACAGATGTCCTTAATTGAGAACTTCCTATAAAACGTAGGTCCTGTTTCTTTGCGAAACTTCTTGAAATTCATATTTGTTAGAATTTACAAAATTTGATATGCTAGAATTCTAAGATGCGGTTGAATTCCGACATTGATGAATTTCATGTTTCTTTCATCCTAGAAAATCTGTCGGAAAATTTCATGCAACTTCATCTCTGAAACCTCAAAAAAGAAAGAGATAGTCTGATTTCTATTCTCTTACAAAGTTCCCTTCCATTTGCTTTCAACGTGCCTCTACAACATATGTCTCCTTCAAGTCTACGGTTGCACAAAGTGGGTGTTGTGCATATCAAAGAAGAGAGATCAATAGGTTGATCTGGTTTGAATCTTGCGATGAGACACAACCAGTTTTGGAAATCTGAGATCTATGCGATCAGGAAGTCAGAGTCTCTATTGGAAACCAGGCATAGAGGTCTAGGCTTGGTTTGGGTCTGATCTCAAAAGTGGCCATCAAAACCCCAAAAACCCTTCTTCTCTTCTTCTTTCCATTCCATTAACACATCCCATAAAAAAGAAAGAAAGGAAAACATGCAACAACAAAATAGAAAAGAAAAAAGGAAAATGGCAGATTGACTAAAGGAGTGTAGAAGAAGAAGATGAACCTAGATTTAATTTTTTTGTGGTGACATAAAATAGAAGATGGCTTTTGATCGTTGGGAAGAGCTGAATTTCCAAGGAAGCCTCCTAGAATGCCCGAACTTGTAAATGTTGGAGCAAGGGCTTTTTGGAATTCCAAAATGCCACTTATCTCGAATGCTGAGAATTACTAGAATTCAGAAATTCACAGACAACTTGAATTCTTGTATAAAATACTTGGAAACAAATAGGGCCTTAGGAAATAATTTAAAAAGTTTCAAAACTTATATCCTTATTTAAAAGTTTCTCGTTGTTTTATCAATATTATAAAAAATCTCATAGGTTGTCCCCCCGCCCCGCCGGACGCCTTTTTTTTTTTTCCCTGCTTAGAGATCATATTCATTAACCAAACAGAAAGAAAACAAAGCCCAAGAATCTACAAGAAGTGGTAGAAATTAGGATCCTTTGGGCTCATAGGGATCCTATAGTTAGGAGGGTTCCGAGAACAATTGATTATACTGCGGTCAATTTTCTAAAGTTTAAATTGGATAAGTTCTGTCAAACGATTGAGAAGTCCTTTCCACCATGGCATGAAGTCCCTTCCACCATGGCATGAAGTCCCAGGAGAAAGTGAGCTCTTTTTTTAGGCTATCCACAGTAACTAAGCTATCGCCCTCTAGAATCACTTTCAACACACCGTTACTACTATTAGAGTTAGTAAGATAAAGCTCGAAAGTGAGCTCTTTTTTTAGGCTATCCACAGTAACTAAGCTATCGCCCCTCTAGAATCACTTTCAACACACCGTTACTACTATTAGAGTTAGTAAGATAAAGCTCAATTTCTAAATAAAAAAAATTTCTATCAAAAGCACTTTAATTCAAATTTTCTATAAAAAAGTAACTTCATTTTTCTATTTAAAAAAAAAAACTCCACTTTTCAATAAAAAGATAAAAAAAATTCCATCACAAACAACTAAAAATAAAATAACATCATTACCCACTTATATTTTATTATTTTTTTAAAATAACATTTATTCCACTCAACTCCATTAGTAAATCTCTCAAACAAGCGTACCAACTGCCTGCAATTACCTTGAAGCAAAGCTTCTAGTTCAGTTTCAAGGGCATCAGCAGCTTAATGGGACCAACATATGCTGCTAGCGGCACGCCCTAGGCCGGGACAAGGGGAATTTTTTTCACATGGGTGAGCGGGATTGGTGTACTATGACCCAGGCCCATGCAATCAGCCCAACCCTTTTAAAAATGTCCCATAAGAAAATAATTGACCCATTGCCATTGATCCAACACCCACCAACGATGCGCCCCCCACATTCAGATGGGTTCAAATAAATGGGGTGCTCCCACAATAAGGTGGTCCAGCCACACACACCTCTCTATTTTTGAACTTTTTCCTTTTTCATTTCTCCCATTGGTTGGAATTACCCATATCAATCACTTTTCCTTGCAAAAAGATCTCCTTCTATTTGGTAACTTTTCTAGTAAAGTAAAATCAAATAAGGTAAATGGTCAAATTAAGAGACAAAAAAATAATGTATTTTGTAATTTAGTGAAATGAAAAGTAGTATTTTGACTTTAAAAAATAAAAGATGATTTTTTATTATTTAGTTTCATGAAAAAGTAATTTTTTTAACTTTTTTTTCTTATATAAAAATTAGAGGTGTTTTTTCTTGGTTTGGCCCATTTTCTTTTTTCTAGCTCTTTAAATAACCCTTCACCTCCACCTCCACCTCCACCTCCACCTTCACTTTACTAATAAAGTGAATTTACCAAACATGAGCAAGTTCCAAAGCTCAACCCAACAAAACCGGCCCAAACCCAAACCCCATCCTCAGATCCCTAATTAAAATCAACCCCTTCACATTTGCCGCTGCAAGTACACCTCCATTTCCCGCGCCTCTCTCTCTTTCTCCTTCTCCCATCCATGGCCTCTGAGAAGAAGAAGAAGCGTCCAAGACCAGAACCCACCTCAGACTCAGAAGAACCCGACTGGGACCCACCCCCCCGCTCCAAATCTCGACCGTCCAATCCCAGCAGCAGCAGCAGCAGCAATAAGGCCCTCTCCTTCAAGAAGCTCCTGAAACCCGACTCCGCCATCCTCGACACCCTCAAGAAGCTCTACGACTCCCACCACCAAAACCCTAACCCTAACCCTACCTCCCTCTCCGACCTCTCCCTCCCCTTCCCCTGCCGCGAGGTCTCCGATCTCCCCCCCTCCTCCGTCGAGCGCGCCATCGAATCCACCATCCTCTCCGCCGCCTCCTCCATCCTCTCCGGCGCCGGCTTCTCCTTCTCCGTCCCCGGCCGTGGCCCCTCCAACCAGCTCTACGTCCCCGAGCTCGACCGCATCGTCCTCAAGGACAAGTCCTCCTCCCGCTCCTTCTCCTCCCTCTCCACCGTCCGCAAGGCCGCCGTCACCGCCCGCATCCTCTCCCTCATCCACCAGCTCTGCCTCAAGAACATCCACGTCACCAAGCGCGATCTCTTCTACACCGACGTTAAGCTCTTTGGAGACCAGACCCAGTCCGACACCGTCCTCGACGACGTCTCCTGCATGCTTGGCTGCACCCGATCCAGCCTCAATGTCGTCGCCTCTGAGAAGGGTGTCGTCGTCGGCCGTCTCGTCTTCTCGGACGATGGCGATCGCATTGACTGTACCAAGATGGGCGTCGGCGGCAAGGCGATTCCCCCTAACATTGATCGAGTATCTGACCTGGAGTCGGATGCTCTCTTCATCCTCTTGGTTGAGAAGGATGCTGCTTTCATGCGCCTTGCTGAGGACAGGTTGTGTGGATATCTCCTTAAATTGAATGATACTATTATTACATTACTTTGTTCACAGTTCAACCAATTTGGGTTTGAGTTCCCAATCTGAGATTTAACACTTGATTCTAAAATTTGATAGGTAGGTTCATTTGATTCGTTATTGAGATTACTCTAGTTTGTTGTGCAAGTTCCATGAAGTAATTCATTTCAGTCCACACTATGAATCTACCATATGACTGGGGTTCACATCTAAAATCCAAATGCTCAAAAGAATTGCCTTTCTCTCTGAGCCTAATGAATTCATTGCAATTAGAGTTGGTTGGCTTGGGCCTGCCATCAAATTGATCATGTATAAAGTATATGCTTAAATAAACACAGTAGGAAGTATGGTCCTGTACTTTTATTTTTCAGGTGATCAATCTTAAAGTGTACCAACTCTGGTTGGAGTTAGATATGGACCAGAGGCCATACATAGGTCACAATGATTTTGACCAGCTTGATCTATAGACATCAGCTTAAAGCATTTTATGAGATCAGCTTGTGCAAATGAACAATTTGCAGTTTGAGGGCCTTACTAGCAAACTAAGTAACTGTGAAGAGGTGAGGAGCAAAGGAACTATAAGGTTGAAATATAGATGAGATCATCAGTTTTCTAGGATTTAGTTTACTAGGGCAAGGTGTGGGTAATCATTTCATATCATATAAGCATTTTCTATGTGGCCCCTTGTAAATCTTCACCTTTAGTTGTTAAATCCTAGGAATTCAATGCTGATTGTACGAAGAACCCAAGTGTATTATTTTCATAAGAAGTGGTCCCTTGTCCAGCCTTTTGTTTTCAACTACAAATTCTAATAATTTTCCCGAAAACAGGTTCTACAATCGGTTCCCCTGCATTATTGTCACAGCCAAGGGGCAGCCTGATGTTGCCACCCGCCTCTTCCTCAGGAAGATGAAGACTGAGCTGAAGTTACCTGTGCTTGCCCTTGTTGACAGCGATCCTTATGGGCTCAAGATCCTCTCAGTGTACATGTGTGGGTCAAAGAACATGTCCTATGACAGTTCCAACCTCACCACGCCAGACATCAAGTGGCTGGGGATCCGGCCAAGCGACCTCGACAAGTACCACATCCCTGAGCAGTGCCGGCTGGCAATGACGGAGCAGGATATAAAGACAGGGCGTGACCTACTGGAGGAGGATTTTGTGAAGAAGAACCCTGGGTGGGTTGAGGAGCTTGGGTTGATGGTGAAGACAAAGCAGAAGGCTGAGATACAGGCGCTAAGCTCATTTGGGTTCCAGTACCTCTCTGAGGTGTATCTGCCACTCAAGATACAGCAGCAGGACTGGTTGTGATGTGGAAGTTGAAACTACAATGTAACGTTAGTTAAAATAAGGTAAAGAAAACTTAAGCTCTATGCACCTCAATGGTAATTCCCTGTTCTAGTGAAATCATCTAATTGACTGAAATTAAATGGAAGTGCTTTCTTTCACTCTAAAAAAAGTTGCAATATGAAGTTAGATTGGATCTTGTTTTCATCTTGCAGAACAAGATTTTTTTATTGTTATTATTATTTTTTTTTCCTGAATTGCTTTGAATGGTAGATAAGCTCTAAGCTCTCATTTAAAGAGCTCATGTTTGAATTGTTACGCCAGCAGTCAACTTACCTGACATATAAAGAGTCCATATACATTGGGAGAAAACCATGTAATAATTGGAACATAAACCATGCCTATTATGTCCAAGGACAATTGACAACAAAGCTTGATTCCATTTTCTATGATGCACAAAACATATCGCAATTGTTATCTTAAATAGAGCCTTGTCCCATCAATCTTGGTTCGACTAAATGAGTTCAACTCTACCAGCTAAAAACAAGGTATAACCTGATGCCTGTCCATATAACTCTCCCCATGTGTGTGAGAAAGCATACAAGAACACCCTTAACAAAACTCAACCGCTAGAAGACTACTAGCAAATGGGATATAAACCCACCGATTCTTCCTAACAAAACATAATACTCCTCATCTCCCCAGTATTTCATTTTTGTTCAAGCTAAACTCAAAAAGGATTTCAAGCTAAACATAATATTTTCATTATTGATCATGGCTTGCCATATGAGGACATTTCGGCAGGGTGGGAGAAGGCCATTGCCTATGGTTATCTCACAAAAAAGGAGATGGTTCAAGGTAATCAGCCTATTTCAGCTCTAATAACTTAAATAGGAAAAAATGCCACTGTCAAATGCAAAAAGATTTCAACTATAACTATGTCAATAGGTAATTTATCAGCATAGAAAGTTTTACCTTTTGAAATGTGTAACTTGAAATATTGGTCTTTTAACTGCTTTAGTTCCAAGCTGTTGGTGGCCAAATTCTGAACAAGCCTACTTTTGTAAATTGCTGTGTCATTACAACAACAAATGAAATCCATGTACTGTCCTCATCTTCTAGCCAGGTTGCCCTTATTCTCTACATATAGACAGTCGTCGTTTGTGAGAGGACCTCCAGACACTTCTGTCTTTTGACCGTGCTGTTGAGGAAGGCCAACCTTCTTGTAAAAATCTAACCTGGCCATGATTGACTGCAGTAACTCTGTTGAAGAGACCAATATTTGAATCTTGTATGGATTTAGATTGAAGTAGAAAAGTTGCCTTAAAAAATGTATTAGGCTAGAGAGCACAAGATTTCCTTCAAAAGCATCAGAGCTACTCAATGCAACCGTTTTTTTTTTTTTTTTCCTTCTCTTGAATGGTACTACTCAACCATTTTTTCTGTTGAAGTTATGAAAATTCTGGTATAGAATATTACAGGATAAGAATACATGATTTGCAACTATTATAGTTAAAAGTTCTCTTCTTCTTTTTTTTTTGTAATTACTGCATCACCATCACCATCACCATCACCAAAGCCTTGTCCCAACTATGTTGGGGTCGGCTATATGAATTCTACTTATCCATGCCTATTTGTCTAGTGCCAAATCCTCGACTGCATGATTTGTAATTAAACTGCTGTTCATTTATAAATCAAAATGCTCTCGAGTATAGGTTTTTTTTTGTTTAGGGCATCTCCTGCCCAACCCAGCCCAGGAGCTTTTGGCCCTGAGCTCGAAGGACACTCATTCTGGAAAATTGAGAACTAATCCCTAGGAGCACATGCAAACCTTCCTATCCACATGTACCGGGTAAAACTATGGGAGGTCAATTGTACTGGGTAAAACTATGGGAGGTCAATTTTCTTCCAGCTCGAGGATGCTTCAAGGAATACTACTGTCTTTCAGAAACCTAATTTACTCCAGATTTTGGTGAAGGTTTTTTTTTTTTTCTTTTTCTAATGTAATTCTGTTCCGAGGACTGTTCTTTAACCCTGATGATCAATATCTTCCAAGCTTGTGTACTGGACCCAATAGCATGCAAGTGTACATAAAAATTGATTCTCAGTTTTAGTTAACTGGTGGTAGATTGCTTATGCTTCCAAAGCAGTTTCTGTTGATGGCCCATTTCAAACTTCCAATGTTGTGTTAGGCTATTTTCATATTTTCTTCCTTTTATGCAACACAAAAGCCCAGGAAGCTTTTATTGATATTGAAATCTGTAGGATGTCATTCCATCTCTTGCACGATTATTGATAATTGAAATTGTATGTGATTGTTTATCAGTTTATACATGAATTGGTTTGCATGTAAATGTATTTGACCTCCTTTTCAACTGCATCAGGATATCTTCCAGGACTTAAGGTGAAGTGGGTCATTTGATCCGTCTGGTTCATTTAGTTCAATATAATCTGGCAACTGCAGGGAAGCCGTGATTCCCCAGTAAGTTGAATGCGCTTTACACCTGCGTGCACAGGCAATTGTGGAACTTCTTGCATTTGTCTTACATGTGATGAGAACTCCATCTGATGCTCTGCCTCTAGTTCCTCCCTTTTCTGGAATCCAGCATTTCCTGGGGGTGCATGAGGATTGACTAGTCTTGCATGTCTCTGCCACAGCTCTACATGATCACTTGACAAAACTAGTTTCATAAATATCACAAGAAATATGACAAATATTTTCCAAATTTAGAGATTGATACAACAATAAACATCACAAGGTCTGCGACATCGTCCTAGTGATGAAAATCTCATTGTAATCTTTGAAAAGTTTTATCAGGTTTTACTAATTGCTTTTTAGAGGGGCTATATATGCATTCAATCACTTTCCAATTTATGTTTGCATTTCTTGATTATATCTGAAAAATTGATAGTATTGAAAATCTCACCAGATGAGGATTATGAACTAATTTACAAGACCAATGTTCAGCCCAATGCTGGAGAGTTATCTACGAGGGATGGTAGAGAGAGTAGCTCGACACATTAACCAGATGATGGTGGTGGAAATCATGCAGATTTTCAGTTATCTTTCTTTTTGGAAGCTTAATTTTTTTGAGGGTGAATTGGTTAATCTTTTTTGGAAGGTTAACTGCCAATGATCATCCAGACATTTATTAACAGATTCAACTGTCCAAATTCAATTAGTATCAAATGGTTAACACAGTTATTTTTGGGTTTGCTCAATACCAATTAATCTCAGCATCTTTAACAGTTCGGATCCATCACATGTATCACCAATAATGGGCCCACAATATTATGTACATACTACAGACCCAGTCCCCTCAAAGATAAAAAGAAAAGCACCATTAAAAAAAAAAAAATACTATAAGACTGGATTTTCATAAAAGAGAAGGTTTTGATTTAGTTCCATCAACGACATCCCATAGTATTGGATTGTGAAAATAAGAATCTCTTCTTTGATTGCACTATAAATGAAGGGAGAACTGAACCAGAAAAAATAGGGGAGAAACACCCACCCCCCTTTTTGATGAGCCTGATGTGTCATAGGTTCTCTCTCAAGTGCAGCACCTACTTAAGATAATCAGCATGAACTCTGCAATATGAGATGGCCTTCTGTAAACCATTTGAATTGGAAAAAAAAAAAAAACTCCCTTAAATATTTGCCTTCGATCAAAATAAGAGTATTCATAATTGGATTGAACAAGGACCCAAACACACCTTCATTTATTCCACACAAGATGGATCACATCTAACATGTTCTGTTCATGATATAATTCTCATTCCACTTTTTCCTTCTCTAAATACTTCTCATTATAAAACTACATATGGAGTAATATCTACAAAACCCAAAAAACTCCGTTTTACAAGAAAATCATATTTGTTGGGTGTTGCTGGTTGACCCACAATCAATGCACTTGTCCTCTAAATAGACCAAGAGAATCCTTAACTCATAGAAGAATAATCTGAATCCGGTAACTGGATAGATGCTGCAGAAATGGGGAGGAATGGAATCATGGAAAGCACTAATGATCAATTTATCATTTCTAAAAAACATATCAGTTCATATTTGATTTTCCGTGGACAACTTCGCTGTGAAACCACATTATCAAGTCTTTTCAAAGAAGACACAATACAATATTTTACATCCACAAGCTAGCCCTTCTTGTTTTGCCGTTTTCATCTTTATGCAAACCACAGAGCATTTGGTTCATCGACAACAGCTCCTTTTAAGGTACCTTATCCAAATAAACTCATTAAGTGTGCTAATCTGAAGTTCATGTGAAGTTTTCCTAGGGGAGCCATATGGAAAAAAAAAAGGCATATATTTCCTAGAAGAGCATGGGGTTGTCCAAAATTTTTAGGGGGTACCCTGGCCGCCTCTTGGACCCCACTAGTTGTGCCCCTGCCTAGCGACCAGTGCCACACTTGTGACATATGCATGAGGCCCAAATCTTACTCTGGGTTGGCCCCATAACTGCCACAGCCCAAAAAACAACACCAAGTCCATCAGGTGGGCCACCATGCCCAGGGGAGTTGGATGGAAAAAGATACATGAACTGGCTCAAATTTAGCTCACTATATACATGGTGAGACGCAACTAAAACAGGTCAACATGTATTGCATTGGCATATGTGACCATGTCGTTGGCTGAGGCCTACATGCATGTGTGTTAAACAAAACCATACTCTCATTATAATATCATGGATTTGGAAGCTACAAATGTCAGATGTCCGAAAAGGCATGCATGGTGATGACATCTTTTGCATGGTAAAATATGAGTTTCTCCTTCACAAGTAGGAGACCAGCCCCCAAGAATCTACAAAATGGATGATCACAGGGAAAGCCTAGTTCTGTGGCATGAGGATCATTACAGTATTAACTGTTAATTTGGAAGCCCAAAATTGATCGCCATGGTAGTTCCATACTGAGAAATATTTGGGGCATGATCTATCCTGAGGCCCAAAGGTCAACAATATGGATCATTGAACAATGACTCCATCTGTACAAATTTCATGCATTTTAGGAATTTCAGTAGTTCTCTCCACCAGAGAGTTCAGTAAGTGGGAAAGAAAGAACATCACATGTGATGAAAAAACTTCTACCAGTTGGGAGAACCACCGATAGATGTGGAAAGTTACCTTCTAATCAGAAATAGCAAGGCTGGCAGAGACAGTCGATGGCATGCATCAACTTTCTCCTTGGTCCAACTGCATTTGCTCCCATGTCCTTGAGCTTCCCCATTGTCAGATTCAACAACTGTAGCTTACCAATCTTTTCCCTCTGAAACATCTGTATGAACTGCCCCAGCCCCTGAGATATGAGCCACATGCTCAATCCACCAGCCTTTCTGAGCTTCTTCTCAACATTCAATGCACGGATTCGTTGATTCTGCAGTGCACCTATATTGAGGCAGCTTGCTGATGTGAATGAATGCATATCTCTCATTCCATTTACTTGAAGAGGTAAATCTCTTCCTTTAGAAGCTGCAACTAATTTCAAAGCTTCTAAGACCACAGTGTGTCGTTGAGAGGCGCCTGCAAGTGCTCCTGAGGATTTGTATGGTCTTTGGATATGCTGATTGTTGGTGAACGGGGCATCATTAGCACTGGGAACAAGATCTAAAGATGGTTGAGAGGGAAATTCACTCACAAAGTCCAGACCATCATGTGCTGCTTTTGCAGCAGACAAAGGTAACCGCTCATTTGTCAGATTAGGTGGAGCTGCTTGGATGCTAGGATTCATAACTTTCGTCCCATCTCCAACACATTGAATCTCATCTTTGAAACCGTGTATAGTAGTTTTCTTTTGTTTGGTCCAAGAATTTTTACAATGTTGCTTGGATGAAATCTGAGATCTACCTTTAACCAGTTTTCTTGTCTTGGTCTGTACTCGTTTCATTCTGGGACTCTGAGAGGCAGGCTGTACAGGCAATGGAGGAATCAAGATTGTGATTTTCTGTTTCTTAACTAGCACCCAGCTCTCTTCATCAGCAGAGAGAGTTTCTTTTGATGCAGCTAGTGCTGCCAGTTGTCTGCGCTTTGCTTTTACCATTGAGGAACATATGTTATCATATCTGATTGGAAATGTGTATCAGATTCAAAACAAATGAAATCACCAGTCACAAATCATGTTATATAGAAATCACCAGTCATACAGAAATAATTACTGAAAGCAAAAAACATACTGAAAGCATGTCATCACCAGCATCATGGGAATCAGTACTCAATGCGTGAAACAAGATAAAAACCTACAGGCTCCACTCCTCACGTTGACTATGTTTCCCTTCTCTCTCTGTCTCTAATATTATTACTATTTGTAGAACCTCATAGTACCATATTAAATGCAATTTATTAAAAAGAAAGGTTTAGTGATGTACCTCATAGTACCATATTAAATGCAATTTACTAAAAGAAAGGTTTAGTGATGTAATCCCAGGAACAGGTCCCTTCCTCAACAGTTTTCTTCTTCCTTCTCCCTTCTCCTTTGCTACATTCTAATTCCTTTCATCATTTTTCCATACAAAGGACAACCAGGTACCAGAGCACATCTACTGTTGATTGGTTTGGTGGGACCCACTGCTGATATAAACAAGCTACACAAGTAACACAACTGACTTGAGTAGTTGTATGAAAAGGTGGCTAAAAACTGAATGAAAACACAAGGGATAAATGATCTCCAGTATAGGTATTTTTTTGTTATTTTATTAATAATTTTGAATTTAGCATCCTATGGTGTACTTTCTCTACATCTCGAAGTGTTTAGCACCTTGTCTGGAATGTCCTTGAAGCTAGTGTGATTCCTCTTATACACCTACTGCCCAAGTGCATTTTTGTCATATCAAGTTGAGTTTGATATAGGAAAACACTTGGGTGCCTTGAATAGCATCCGAGATTGTGAGGTATTATGGATATTCTAGGCTGAAATCTCATGCATAAGAGAGTTTTCTTGAGAGTTTTTTTAGGAATATCCCTTTACTGTTCACCCTTGCTTGGTATGTCTAGAGTATGGTAATTAATCAGTTTGTTTAGTTACTAGACCAGTGTTTTACAATCCATTCGTGTGGGTTTGTTTCAACTTTCAACCTCAGGCGCGAAAAAAGAAGAGGATCAGTTGGAGACAGTTCTGGCACATACGATGATGACCCACTTGTGCCCTAATGCAGAATATCTGCAGAATATCAAAAATTGCAGATAAACACATATCTCACATTATTATGGAACAGTTGCATTTAATGAATATCTTCAGCGAAGGGAAAAAAAAAAACCTGGTTCTGCTTTATAGATAATCAACCTGATGAACCAAACAAAGATTGTTGCCAAGCAATAAACAGCTAGAAGTTGGATTAGTGGGTCAGAGGAAGAAGAGCTGAGGAAGTCACCAATCCCTTTTTTTCCCCTGTTTTTCCCCCAGCTAGTTAACGTGACTTGAACCCACAATATCATGGTTACGATAATGAGCACCTTCCAACTGTGCACAGGGCTCATGTCAAAGAAGTCACCAGTCTAGAGCTCAAGTTTCATGACGAAATAACATATTACTCTCTACAACTTCTCTTTTAGAAACAATGAACATGATGACAAGGGAAAAAAAGTGGAGGGCATACATCACAACTTTTCTTCACACATGAGAAGAGATACAAGGCATCAAATGTCTGTGTAAAGGCGATGAGGTTGTGACTGAAGGGAGTAGTGCTATGATGCCTTGCATCTCATCTACTGTATTGTCCCTGAAGGAGAGTTTTATCACCAAGTTTGGGATGGAATGGTTGGTTCTTCTACACCATGGACATCATAATATCATACCAACAATGAAGAGAAAAATGAGAGAAATATTGGCCAGTAGTTGTGAAGGACAACCAAAGGCCTCTACTCTAATGTCACTTGATTAGCTAGGTAGAGACGACTGGGCTTTCAGGGTTTTTATTTTTATTTTTAAGCTGTCAAACAGATGAACCATGAAATATGGTGAATGTGCAGTCAAACTGATCATGTCATGTAGGAACATGGTTCAGTCAATCATTACTAAAAGTAACTGAAATCCCTATATTTTCATTGAAAAATGCGGGGAAAAAACACAAGGAATAAGGATCCCCCTTGGGAGGGAAATCATGGAGAAATGAATTGATGGATTAACCAGATTTTGTGTGGAGATCGATGCGGCTCAAACCCACAGCTTCCTTCTTGACAGACGGTGCTTTGACTAATTGAACTATAATCCCAAGGATATTTAGCCTACAAAATGAAAAACCTTGATCGCCACGTAGTTTAGGTTTGCTTCAATCAATAATAGCTAATAAATTGGGTTAGGAGAAAAAGGCCCAAACTTATATATATATATATATATATCGAAAGTAATAGAGCACCATTTGTCCTACCCTGATCAACAGTGGATCACTGATCCAAGGAATCCTATAAGCATCGAATCAGTAACATGTCAGTGGTGGGAGGTACTCGTCAAATTCCATAAGAAAAGCGCATGTTTCTTCCCTCAAATCAACATCACGGCAACTCCACATGAAACAAGAAGTTGGAGAAATACATCGAACAAATTGCATCTACCTCAAAAGGTGGAATTAAACACTCAAATGTAGCATAAAACACAAGTAAAAACAATGCTAATGCAAGGAAACCCAAGTTGGACAATGTGGAATTTGGACAGCATGACAATCCACAAGCTCTGATATGCTTTAACAGTTTTATGCTAATGAAATACAGAACGGAATCATTACACAGATTTAAACTTTGACGCATGAACAGTCCTCCTTAAAAAAAGAAAACTTGATGAAGGATTAATAAGATCACGATAATGAATTGAAACCGAAGCAATTTCTGATGTGGGTTTGGAGGACTAGTTCCAAAAACACATTTCCAGATGGAAATTTACCATGATTTCCACAATTCCACATAAACAAGAATCAATTCAAGGGAATACTGATATCAGATATTAGAAGAACATCATGTATTGAAAAGTCATCATAAATATAGGCATGAAAGATGAAAGAGCAGTCACAGATAGATAGGTAGATTCATACAGAAGTACAATAAAAACAGAACAAATTTTAATGTAATACTTATACAAACACGAAAAAAAAAGAGATGGGTCTCTCATAAAATTCAAATCTAAAAAACCCCAGAACCTGAAATCAAGATACCCAGATCAAAACTCCAACGCGAAATCAAAAGACCCAAAGAAAAGCCCCAAAATTTCTAATCCAAAGCCGCAAACAATCTTAAATTCTACAGCACTACTTTGTGTGTGTGTGTGTGAGAGAGAGAGAGAGAGAGAGAGAGAGCGATTTGGACCTGGGGCTTGTAAGCGTGTCAAATTCTCAAGAAGAAGAAGAAGAAGAAGAAGAAAATTCCGAAAAGCAGAGTCTAAGAAGAATTTAAGAAGATCCTGTGGGGCATTCAAAGCCCAAACACAATTTGGTAAACCAGTAAGTCAAACCCACAATGTGGGGCCCACTTTTTACTATGGTTGATTAATGAGTAATTAGGACTTTGTAAATTGTAAGTAGAAAGATTGAATGTGGGGTTTTCTTTTAACCGAAAAAGGGGCTGAGACCTAATTGAGAGCTCGCACAAAAAAACAGTAAAGAAAACCCATTTAAGTAGAAAAACACACGGAAAGAAATACCTAGGATTCAAACTCTATGCAGCTAGGTGAGATCAGTCACCCCTTTACCCTGCATAAGGAGCCAATAAAGAAGGCTATGCAAAATATACGGGTATCTCTCCCAAGTTTCACATAGAACAACGGGTCCACATGTGATCAACCCATGCCCTCACTACATTCTTATTTTCATGAATGGGCACTCAAACCTAGTTTGAAACTTATCTAATCATTATCTTTACTCGTACTTCAAGGGTCAATCAGAAGAATCAGATGTTACTGTCATCTGATCACAAGGAGATTTGTTTCATGCTTGATTCCCATCAAACCTTTATCCTCCCTGTATACTTTTATTATTGCAAACAACTTTAAGAAGTTGAATATTGGACTTGAATGTCATCAAAGTTGAGTAACTCCAGTGACCCTCTTCTTGCTATGTTGTATTTTATGAGACTCGTTTGGCGCGGCCAATTAGTTGACCAATCAAATTGGGTTGAGTCAACTTGACTCGGTGCAAAATGAGCTCTAAAACTACAATTGAATGCATTTAAATGAGGTAATCGGCTGTAGTTCAACTGGTCAGGATGCATATGAGTCGAGACTATACAAATTTCAAGGCCCCCAAACAAAAGAGAAAACAAATAAGAATGGTGTTTAGGTGTGTCCCACAGGAAAGGGGTACTCTCTAGACTCATATCAACCAGGTGGAATGATACTGATATCCATTTCAGGGTGCCTTGTGTCAGAGAAGATTCCTCTTTCCATGCATTTCTATTTTCAAGAGAGGAAGCATGCACTGCTACCCATCACATAAAAAATCAAAATCATCTCTACTTTAAAAAATGAATTCATATTTTTTTTTCTTTCAGCCGAGGGAAAATCACGCTGCACCAAAAGACTCCTCTCGTTGCACAAACTCACCCTTAAATCTTTCAAAAAGCCTATCTGGACAAATTTTTTTGCCAGAATTTTGGACAACCCCTATTAAATCTTTATTCCCTCAATTGCAGTTCAATGAAACTCAAGAAGCAAAAGGCTGTGCAAGGATGAATTGGTTCCACGATCCAAACATGCATAAAACAATTTTAAGCATTTGATCGAAGCTCTGTCTGACAGATGGTTCAGATCATCTTAAAAAAAATTAGTGTCACAGACAATAAATAATATTGCAAATATAAGAAATACAAAAAAATACATAATATATAAATATAAAGAGCTAGCTTTCTGATAATACTTGCTCTTTGCTGTTTTATCATATATCTTCATGCTATTTCCAAATTTTCTGATAGTTTAGAAAACGTCTACACATCAGAATAAATAAATATCGTTCACAAGAATCTCACCCTATTTGGGTCCATTTCATCCCTAACATTCATAATATTTTATTCTTATAATATTTAAATCTGTAAATATTGTATTATGTAAACATTCAAACGAACCCTTCCATACACGCATTGCCTATTACCACTCGTGATACTATAACTTTGCACGAATTATTATATTGAGTAAATAAGGCAATAGGGAGTCCAATAAATCCATAACCTGAAATCGGCTTGATTAAAAGTCCAAAAACCCATACCCACCCCCAAACGTGACCATCTCACTGCCTAACCTGCCCCTAATAGGTGAATATCATGTTTTAAATCTCCTAAATATTCCCTCCATCCCAATATAAATATCATATTTTCAATTTGAAAATATTCAGGTGAGAACTAATTTTCACCATGCTTCCGTGAGAAGGATTGGTGGAGCCCACTTAACAACCCATCCAAACCATGCACAAATAGCCCCCCCCCCCCCCCAAACCATTGGATGAATTTTTTTTTATTTTTTATTTAATATGAAGTCATTAAACTTGTGGGACATGGATGAAGGGATTAGGGACATGAAATTGGAGTCAAACTTGATACTTTGGGTAGTCTCACGTAGATCTTTCCATCCCCCTTGGTCTAATCCCCAAATGGGACCCACAGTTGGACCCTGAAAGTTCTCATATAATAGCTCTCACCTGAATAAATCAGTTTTAAATTTATATATATATATATTATAAACTATAATGCTGCAGCATGTTTTACTAGTTAAACTGAGGCAGGCTGAAGAGTTCCATGAGTATAGTACGGAAAAAGACATATCCTAACAACCAAGGATACAAGAAAGTAAAGTCACAAATAGATAAACTCACAACTGGGGGTAAGGTCAGGTATAAATGGGTCAAGTTCTCTATGTCTGCTTAGACCGGATTAGCCCGAGATTAACCACACAAGCACCCAAGTGCGGGTCAAAATCTGCTGTGGGCCAAATCCAGGTTGATCACAAATGGGGTTTGCTTTTCATTTCCGGTTTTTCCCACCCCTAGTGGCAACTGACAAACAGTATAGTTTTTGGGAGGGGTCTATGGCTTTTATGCCTTATCTTGTATCCAACCCGATCATAAGACAGGTCGAAACTGACCCAAACAGCTAATAAGTACTTCCCTTACCCTACCTGCATTCCACCTGCAGTCCCATCTGTAACAGAATCAGGAAGAGTTCTAAAGAATAAAAAGAACAAGTAGTAAGAGAATTTAATTTTGGAAATCGAGCATGGAGACGAATCTCCTGAGAAGTGTGAAAAAAGTGAAAGTCCATGACAAGGCCCACCTATGGAAAATCTAAAAGTTCAAAATGAATGCCCTCCTCTTGTATGATGTAATTTGTTTTTTAACTCAGTACAAAAGAAATTACATCACTTATCATTAAATAATCAGAAAATTTTCATTAAGAAAAGTATCTGTTACATCTTTGGAATTGCTTAACAAAACTTGGGATTGCCCCCTACAGAATCATCAAGAAAGAGAGAATTTTGACTGACTTTTCTAATTATAAATATCTCAGAAAAGGACCACAAGGTCCCCATAAAACTGACAACCAAAGCAGAACTTATTGTTAGGTGAAATGTTCAGATGAAAAGCATAAAACATGAAGCAATTCTTTACAAAGTGTACAGATATTTCTACCATGAAACTGCTAATAGAATTGACTATAATCTGTAGAACTGTGTAGCATGAGACTAGCTGTAGTTTTGTATTGATGCAACCACTGACAATTGATAAAGCATCGAAAGGAATTCCTGGATTTGCTTTAATCTCTTGTGAAAAACTAGCCAACTTTTTATTGTATTCTTGTATTTCCAGAAGGTCGTACCACTTCAAGATATGATTGGAGCTGGCCCATATGCAAGTTCCCTCAGCTCATATCTGTCAATGAAAAAATTCAATCAGAATCCAGATGCAAGAGAGGAGAAATAAGCCATCAGCCAGAAGAATGCATATGCACAACTTCGAATAAATTTCAAAATTTATCACTGATAACCCTTCAACTGAAAATGGTAACAACATCCAAAATTGTCTCCAAAACACAGTTTTTTTTTATCTATTGAGCTATAGGTAGAAGGTTGAGACAATGATTTTTGAGATTGTTTCTACCCTCTTCTTTATCTAGATTTTTTTAAAAACTACATACGAAAGCTTAATTTGATCAATTACAAAATATTCAGTATCGAAATGATTCGCTCAACCATTGGCAATTAATGAGTGGGTGTTATCAATTATTAGAGTAATAATATACATGGATAATATCATATTTGAAGCACCACAGCACAAATTCCAATGTGTAGTGGTGAGAGAATCGCCTCACAGCTCAGGCTGTTTCATGCTTGGAAAAGGGCTTGCCGTCTTTGAAAATTCTGCTACACAGACGGCAATGATCCACTGCACACCATTTGCACCTAAATGAGGTGTGAAGTCAAACTGGGATGAGAGCATAGCATGAGATAGAGTAGAATAGTAAAAAGGGGCTGGCCGCTGGGGTGACAAAAAGTTTTACTACCAGGTGTCTGAACTTTAATGGAAAAAGAAGTAAGAGTAGAGCAATCACTGATGTGCAAGGATCAAAATAGCGCTTACAGCGGGCGATATGTTGTGGTAGTGCCGTAGGGGTGTAAATTGAAAAAATTGTCAAAAAAATTCCAAAAAATCCAGAATATTGGAAAAATGTTAGAATTTGATATTTTCTTTCCGTTGGGTTGGGTGTGGGGGGGGGGGGGTGTTCCATGTATTCATGTATAGTTTAAAACTATTATACATTTCTAAACTCATAATTCAAATAAGCGATTTAGCACAATTGTACATAATAAAGGATATATAAACTATAAAAAAAAAAAATGCTTAAATAAAGTTTAAAGTTCAAACCAAATAACCAATTAACTTTCATTGAGGCATCATCGTTCCGTTGTGTGGCCCATTTATGGTTAATTGTGATCAAAGTCAAGCCAAGCAGTTTTTTAGAGCATATCCAGTGTTTTTAAAGGCGTAAGGCGCACTGAAGCGCCAAGGGTATCCTAGGGCCTAGGCGCAAGGCGAGGCGCAGGCTTCATTGAAGCGAGGCGCACATGGTAGAAAAAACCATAGATATTTTGTCATAGATAAAGCAATATATATTTAAAAGTTTCATCATGGATTAGGGTAAGGGCCCATAGAGGCAAAGGCATGATCTGATGATCACAATTGCCTTACATGAATAATTTTCTGGCCTTTGAAATTCCCAGAATGCACAGAAAGAGAAACATGTTGCAAGTGCTCTCACGCATGACACTGTTTGGAAGCATTAACATAATTTCTGTATTACTCAACAGTCAACAACATCATGATATGAGCAGCAAAAAAAAGCAGTGGCAGCATGCATATGAGCAACAGCAACAGGAAAAAAGAAAACAGAAAACAGTAGCAGCAACAAAAAAAAAAAAAAGCAGTGGAAGGGAAAAAAAAGACCACAATGGCAGAAAAAATTGAACAGTAGCAGCAGAAGAAAAGAAAAGGACAGAAGGCAGCGGCAACAAAAACAGGGAAGCAAAAAAAAAAAGAACAAAAGGCAGCAGCAACAAAAACAGGGAAGCAGCAAAAAAAAAAAGCCGCTGAAGCAGCAAAACCCTGAGCATATCTATCTTCTAGTAGGATAGATCTTGGAAGAGATTCAACAGTTGAGCATTCGTGAGGAACAGCAACTGTGTGTCTTGGCAGCAAACCATCGTCTTTCTGTGGGACCCACTTGGAGCAATCAGATCAAGCCAAGGATATTAGAAGAGGGTCGCCCTGGGATTGCTGGGATATTTTCAAAAAAATTTGGCTTCATTTGGTAAGATCTGTCCACTGCTTCTTGGTTTGTCAGTTTTCTGAGAAACATTTCATCAAGACCTTGCAACTCTTTGCATATTTCACAAAATCCAAACGTTTTTACATTCAGACATAGATAAAAACATTATCAATAAAAAAAACTAAGTACTGATCGGTGACCGGATTTGGATTTCTGGGATTTTTGCCCATTTTTTATCAGAATTCTTGGTTGCCCAAAGTGGGATTTTTCTGTATTTTTCTGAAAACTGTTCGACTGATTCTGGTTGGGTTATCGTTGGAGTTGTTTGATAACTGTTATGGCAGAAACAAAAAAGAGATTTTATCAGTCCGTTTTAATGGGAAAACTTAATTCAATTGGGAATTTCAGTTAAGAATGTTTTTAGGAAAAGATCTTTGGGGACGCATTGAGGGGACTGTCCCTAAACCTTATGATTCAACAAAGCTTGGACAATGGATAATTAATGATGCCAAAATCATTTCCTGGATCTTAAATTCTGTTGAAACTCAATTTGTGCTCTCTTCGAGCCTAAAAAACTGCAAAAGAAATGTGGGATTATCTTGTCACAATTTATAACCAAGATCATGCCGCTCGTCGATTTCAATTAGAAATTGATATGTCTGAATACTGTCAAGGAAACAAATCCATCCACTAATCATAGTATGAAAGAAGCAGAGATCCTTACACTTCAGAAATATCATATGGAAACCCGGCGGAATCAGTTTCTCATGAAACTGCGTAAGGAATATGAATCTACTCGATCTAGTCTGATGAGTCAAGTTCCTTCCCCATCTCTGGATCAGTATTTAGGGGAATTACTCAGAGATGAGCATGCCTTATGACTATAACTCAAGCTGCATTGGAACATGCAATGGAACCGAAAGGGGGAATGACTAATGCTGCTACTTATGCTTATGCAACCCAAACCCGGAATTGAGATATGAACAAAACTCTGTGCTATAGCTGTAAGGAGTTTGGACACATTGCATCTCAATGCAAGAAGAAATTATGTAACAACTGCAAGAAACAAGGGCATGTTATTTCAGAGTGTCATAAAAGACCCCAAAATACAATTTCACAACAATAAAGCTTATCATGTGACTACTGATGGTGGTTCTTCTTTGAATTCTGTTGCAGTGCTGCCTTCACATTTTGTTCCTAGTTCCACATCATCACCAAATCATGCACTCACAACCACCCACCTTATCCCCAGAAATGATACAACAGATGCAGCAGATGATTCACTCTGCCTTCTCTGCACTTGGATTGCCAGGTAACATGTCCAACCAAATTGTTTGGTATTTGAACTCCGGAGCTTCCAATCACATGACCAATTGCACTGATCAGCTCACCAATGTCAAAAACTAAAATATGATGGAACTCTGACCAACAGCCAACGGCTATTCCATTCCTATCACATCTGTTGGTGACATTTCTCACTCTCTTCCTTTGCAGTTTTTTTTTTCCCGTGGGTTAGCCACAAATCTGCTTTCTGTTGGCCAATTAGTTGAAAACAACTGCAAAATTTCATTTTCTTCATCTGGCTGTATTATGCAGGATCAGGAGCTGAGGAAGGTGATCAGGAGGGGGCCCAAGTGCGGGAGACTTTTTCCTTTTTACATTTATGCGCTGGCTGAATAAGACTTTTTTTTTTTTTTTTCTCTGCAAATCTTCATTGAATAGTGAATGTAAGTTATGGAATAAGCGTTTGGGACATCCCGGCGCTAAAAAATTGACTAAACTTTTTAAATAGTGGTTTACTAATGAATAAAACTGCTGGTTCTTTTCATAATCTGTCATTTGATTGTTCTACATGCAAATTAGGACAAAGCAAAACTCTCCCTTTTCCTTCACATAAGGACATCACAAATTCACAACACAATGTTCTAATTAGATCCATACTGACGTATGGGGCATCGCACCAGCTGTTTCTCATTCTCATCATACATATTTTGTAACTTTCATAGATGACTATAGCAGGTTTACATGGGTCAACTTCTTACATGCCAAGTCTGAAGTTTTTGATGCCTTTAAAAAAAATTCTATGTCTCTAAGGATTTTGCATTCTCATTCAGTGGGTGAATATATGTTGCTCAAAATTTTCAACCTTTTTACAAAATAAAGGTATCATCTCTCTCAAAGAACTTCTCCCTACAGACCCCAACAGAATGGAGTAGCTGAACACAAAAATCGTTGTCTTCTTGACATTGTTCGCACACTCCTCATAGAATCCTCAGCACCATCAGAATTTTGGGTAGAAGCCATGTCCACTGCTGTGCACCTCATTAACCGTCTTCCATCACCCAAACTTAATCGCCAGTCTCCATATTTTCATCTTTATGGCTTTCATCCATCATACACCCCCGTCTTCACACGTTTGGCTATATTTGCTTTGTTCATCTTCCACCCCATGAGCAGAATAAACGATCCGCTCAGTCCGTCAAATGTGCCTTTCTTGGTTATGCTTTACACCAAAAAGGTTTTATGTGCTATGATCATGTCGTGTTCTTTGAAAATGAGTATTTCTTTCAAACTCATATCATTCAATCTTCATCTCCAAGCATTTCTTTTATCCCTAGCTTTTCTAATCCTCTTTAAATATCAAAGTTTAAACCTGGGCCAGTGTATGTAAGACGGAATCATCATGAAAATCTTGCACATGGATCACCTCCACCTGAACCGGACCCAGCACCTGATCTAGATCCTCAGAATCTTTGCCGGTAAACATGCATTTTGCATCCTCCGGATCGTTATGGTTTTTCTCGTTCATCACTTCTTACTACACTCTCATCCATCTTTATACCTGACAACTATTCCCAAGCAGTGAAATAAGATTGTTGGAGACAGACAATTAAGGAAGAACTAGATGCACTTCAGCAAAATCATACATGGGATATTGTTCCTTGTGCCTCTCACATTAAGCCTTTTGGATGTAAGTGGGTTTACTCCATCAAGCTCAGATCAGATGGCTCTTTGGATTGCTATAAAGCTCGGCTGGTAGCTTAGGCAATCGACAAGACTATGGTATATATATATATATTTATTTTTTTTGCGAACCGGGGGTATCCAAGGTCTCTTTGAGCACCTGATTAAATCCCCCGGGGTGGTGGCCTCCCCCTGTTTCCACTCACCGGGTTCATCGGGCAAGAATAGCCTGGGGTCCCAACACATTGGCGGTCTTTGATGCTGAGACCCCCAGGTGGTTACGGAGTGCCCCAACCAATGGTGCTACCAAGAGTTGGTCAAGACTATGGTATTAACCATGATGAAACTTTTGCACCTGTTGCAAAGATGACAACAGTCCGCATACTCCTAGCTCTTGCTGCATTTTCAATCCTGGCCTCTCTTTTAGATGAACGTCAAGAATGCCTTCTTACATGGAAATCTTAAAGAAGATATCTATATGAGTCTTCCTTTAAGGTCTATCATCTTCTGCCTCGAATATGGCTTGTAAACTGCAACGATCTCTCTATGGATTGAAACAAGCACCACGAGCATGGTTTGAAAAGATTCGAAAGATACTCCTATCCTATCAGCAGGTTTTCAACAGAGTCAATGTGATTCATCACTCTTTCTTTCTAATACATCTCAAGGCATTACTCTCTTGCTAGTTTATGTTGATGGCACAATCATCTCGGGAAATGATCTGGACAACATTCTACAACTGCAGCAGTCTCTTCATGCTTCTTTTCGCATGAAAGATTTAAGTCCACTCACATACTTTCTCGGTCTTGAAGTTCATAGAATTTATGGGTGGTCTTTTCATAAATCAACAAAAATATACTCAAGATCTCATTTCTCAAGCTCGTTTTGCAAAACACAACACCTGTGGACACACCACTGGAATTTAATGCAAAGTACAGAAAAGACGATGACACTCCTCTTTCCAATCCTACTATCTATAGGAAACTTGTGGGAAGTCTTGTATACTTAACAATTACCAGACCTGATAGTTCGCGTGCCGTCAATTTGGTTAGTCAGTTCACAACCAACCCTACACGTCTTCATTTATCTGCAGTAAAGAGGATCATTTGATACCTTCTTGGTACACAGGGATGTGGCATCCATTTTCCTAGCACATCAACTCTGAATCTTCAGGCTTACTGTGATGCTGATTGGGTAGGATGCCCAGACACGAGGCAATCCACCACAGGATGGCACGTCTATCTAGGAAATGCATTGATCTTGGAAATGCAAAAAATGGGACATCCACAGAGGCTGAATACCGGTCCATGTCATCAGCCTGCTTTGAAATTGTATGGCTCCGGCGGTTGCTATCTGAACTTGGTTTTTCTCAACCAACAGCCACACCTCTTCATGTTGATAACACAAGTGCAATACAAATTGCCGCCAATCTCGTTTTTCATGAGCGAACAAAGCATATAGAGGTCGATTGCCACTACATCCGCGAAGCATATGAAGATAAGCTCATTACTCTTCCTCATGTTACTACTGATCTTCAAGTTGTGGATATCTTTACTAAGGCTCTTCCCTGTGTCAAGGTTGACAAATTGATGGTGGTGGATTCACCTACATCAATTTGAGGAAAAAGAGGTGTAAAGGGAAGGAAAAAGGTGGCAGGAGAGGAGGAGGAGGGGGTGGGGAATATTCATTAGCTTAACTGACCTGTACAAATATCTTAGTTAGGAAATACAATTGTCATAACACCCCACTTAAGGGGAAGTGGATTTCTAGTAATCATTGTAATCAAGGAAAGTGAATGGTATAAAGAAAGGGCTCTACCATAAGGAGGGTACACTGCCTTTGCTCACAATCAAAATCTCTCTTGTTTTCATATTTCTTCTTGTATTGTTACTTCTTTGCTTGCCCTCAATGTGTAGAGAGAGGGTGTTTTGTGTAATAAGACAATAACAATCCATAACAATAAGCTGCTGTGATTTTTGATGTTAAGTTTCACTTTTCGTGTTTGATTTCTTTCGTTGTTTGTTCTGGTTCTGTTCTAGTGCCTTTTGGGAGGAATAAAGTTACTGTTAATCATAATAAAAGAATCCATAACAATCTCATTCAATGGGGTTAGTATTATTGGGGCTCCAATACCTGCCTTGGTTGAAAAAAACAATATATCAATGCTGTACTAAGTTGTGTAGCACCAGGCAAAATATCTTTTATCAGAATCTAGCACAAAAACTCTGGCAGGTCATTAAAGCTTAATGTGCCAGTAAAACACCAAAAAGTCCCGTGATGCAACCATGCATGCAATACAAAAATTTGGCAACAAAGTGAATTTCTTATATAAAGAATTTATCTAATAACAAGCAGTATGATATTTAGCCTACCCCAGTTTGATGGGAGAAGGCTCTGCTGCTGCTCTTGATAATGATGATGATAGCAGTACCAACAAACTAACAACATGATAGCAGGTATCACATATTAACTCCTAGCAACTCTGTTATGGATGAATGACTGCTTGAATGTGTAAAGTTTCAAATGACAACACTTCAGTTAGAGCCTAAGAAAGCAGTGAAAATAAGTACCAATATTGATTCCAATATCACATATCAACTCCTGGCAACTATGTTAAGGATGAATCGATGCTTGAATGTGTGAAGTTTAGGAGAGGACTATAAAATGTATTTTATACTACATTTAGAATGTAAATGATTATAATAGAGTACAATAAATGATCAATGAGATAAACAAGTTAGTTAAATTATCCCACTCTATCAAGAATCTTATTAGATAGTCCAACATATTCTAACAGAATGTATATATGAATGTGCTTGCACAGGGAAGAAAAGATGTAAAAAAAGTCGGTGAAAATGCTGACTGTTTTTACGTTAGTATAAGATGAATCCTGTACTCACTTTTGTTTAACTTTGAGAATTCCACTGCCTAACTGCATTGGAACACCCATGATAACACACTCACTGGTACCATCGATCTTGTTAGTCCTCCCTCTAACTGATGCACGGAATAGGTGCTCTGCCGTTTGCTCAAATGACGCAAGCATCAGAACACTATCTTTCATCTTTGGCAAGTCAAATCTTGTAATTCCTAGCACTTCACCCTGATGGCAACAGACATAAGAGAAATAATACATGCCATACAGATTCAAAATTATTTAACATTGTTTTGTAGCACATTAAGATAGAGAGAATGCAACACTTAGTATCCACATATGAATGCTCACCTTATATGTCATTACGTCTGCAAGAAGCATCATATGGCGGATGTCAATGCTCATTCCATGACTTGACATGGTGTACTGAATTTCATCAACAATAGTCTGTCTTGCAGCTTCAATCCCAAGAGTTCTATTCACTTCCAAGATATGATTACTCTTCGTTTTCGATCCATAAACTCCAGGACTACCCATGACTGCTAGTAGGTTTGTGCTGCAATGTACAACATCAAGACTATAAAATAACTATTATTCTTTTTGCTTTGGTAAATACTCATGTACCCACCCACCCACACCCCAAGTCCCTCACCAACACAACTAGGGATGAGTCCATGGTTGTTTGAATGGAGAGGTAGATGCCTAACCACCGAGACATCAGTGAATGGGTTATTTATTTACTTATCTTTGAAAGACGAAGTGACTCAAACCTAAAACCCCAAGGTTGCAAGTTGTGACAATGATCACCTCATAAATTTGCTACAGGCTCCTGTCAAATTTTTTCAAGGACAAGCATTCTCTCAAACCATCATTCACAATGATGTAGTGAGCAAATACATGTATCATCAAATTCATCATTATCATACGTATCTATTTCCTCCAACAGCATAGGAGTTTAGTTGCTCAAAGAAGGAAATGGCAGGAGGAAATTCAACTATTCAAGTGCAGAAAGCAAATTTTCTATGGGAAGTGGAAGTGCACATTGAATAAAGGCTTCTACAACTTAGTATAGGAGTAAAACAAGGAATGCCAATTCTGATCTCATGGACAGCTATCAAGTACAGGAAGAATTGGGTGAGGTAGATGTCAGTCCAGCCCATCTGCGCAGGCTTGGAACTTGTACCATTAAGTTAGCTATAATTTAGGAACTTGAATTGTATTAGGATACTAATAATAGGGTAATCAACCCTTATATAATCAGAAGGATACAACCCTAAGGGGTACACGTTTTTTCTCCAATATCCTTATTCTCTCCATGCATGCATAACTGACAGTAGAACCTCCAAATCAAAATGGTTTAGAAAATGGCCACAGCCCAACTGAAGATCAGCCCATTTTTCAACTCAAACTTCCACATTATAGATCAGTGGTAGCTCTGCCATTATATCCGTTAGGAAACCAACATTCATCTTCCATAGAGGAGATTTTTTTTAAGGGCCCATTTTTTTCATGTAATTGAATTCGTAGAAATTATAATTTATAACACCTATATTTCTAAAAATGGTTGAAATTAAAGAAACAAAGGTGAATATCAAAAAATGACCATCAAATAATCTCCCCTTCAATGGAAAATAAATCAATAAGGTTGGGACATGAATACCCAACCATCACCCTAGTAATTCAAGTCCTAAGAGTCCCAACTACTACATCTCTATCTTGTATCCTTCACCCTTTACCTCTTAAATATTCCTTCATTGGAGCCCATTTGACCATGGATTCCTATGTATTAAATTCCAAGCAAACAAACCGGCCAAAATTTTTAAGATTTTGGATACCATTCAACTGAACCTGCTCTAATTTCTAAACCCAAACAGCAAGGACACAGTTTTATAAATCCTGGATACATGTAGGTCCAAAGTACCCTTATGGTACAAACAGATACAGATGCAGGATAAGTTTGGATATTATTTGAGCCATATCCTGTGTATATGAAAATTTCCCCTAAAAATTTAAATAGTACAAGAATGTCAAGGATAGTAATTATTTGAAATGCTAAACTTCATACAGAGTTATACTACAAATCATGGTTCCAAAGAAAGTCAACTCAGACTTGACTCTACCAAGTCAAGTCCCTCCCTGAATCATGTTTTTGGCAGAGTTCTATAATAACCTGCAAATTTGGCTTCTCTTCCCCATTTCTTTTTCACTTTGAAGCTATGTAATCTTCCAACACTAAATCTTCATTCTTTGCCTGCTTTTCTGGACAACTGCTGTATCCTCTTCTAAAGTCTTAACATATATTTGTAGGGAACCAAATTTAGGGTCAGAGTATTCAAATCTAGGAGATGCAAAAGTCATCCTCCATGCAAGGTAAGTTTGAATATGTGACTGAGAAAGACATACATCTGCCAAAACTCCAATACATTAAATTATAAAAATAGTTAAACGTGAAATTATGCATACTCTATAAGACGATAGAATAAAGTCAGCAAGCAGCTGCACCACTTTAGTTCTTTAGTAAGTGCAAACAGAGAACTATCCACTATGAATTCAGTGTAATTACCGCTATACTAAAATTAAGACGCATCATGGAAAGTCCAGTCTCTGCTCAACCAAAAAGATTAACCTTTCAAGTTTTTCCATCTCTAGATTCACTTTGAATTACATTCCCACTTAATCCACAAGTACATAGTAATGTCATCATGCAGCACATATATAAAAGCAAGATCAGCAAATTCAAGATTCCATCCAAATAAAAGATATAGAAAATGAAAAAGTATAACATATTTACCCCTCCACGAGCAGGCAATATTCTTCTTTTGCAATGCTTATAACTGCACGCTCAACATCTGGGATGCCCTGTGTATTGAAACATAAGAAAAACAGGAAAGAATTATATAAAAACTATACTAGTAGTACCAAATATGGGCTGAAACGCATCCACGTGAGAAGTATCTTCATCAACTTTTACAAGACAAATCTAACCTTTATGATAACGTTTGGAAGCATCGCCTTAATATTGAGCAGTTGAAACAGAAGTTTGCTCCTATCAACTACAGGAGGATGAACTTCTAATTTATACGGTCCGATGACCTTAATATGCTGCAAAGTAGGCCTTGAGCTGTTATCATATGCATATATACTGAGAAACAAATCTAATTATGTATAAAGAAATGATAAAATCCTGATTCCATGACAGCTCCGACAACCTGTTTGAGAACTGTGTCACCACCTTTGGTTAATCTAAACCATTCAAATCACACCCCCACCCTGTAAAGACAATGGCCAAAATCCAACTCCAATTGGAGTGACATTGACCGGTCATTTTAAATGTGTAGTTATATTTGTAAAACATGATCTTCGATAGTGTAAATCACTTCAGTTGAACTGAAATTAGGTCATTGTCAATATAGGGTGGGCCGCGGGAAGTGATGTGGATGATTTGGATCAACCACAGATAGGCTCTGTGCCTGTCAAATGGGTAGACTAGTCAGGATCGTCAAGATGATTTTAATGTCATGATGTGATCATTTCTCATGTGACTGCGCACCCGAATGATGCTTGATCTTAGAAGAATTTTCCAACCTCTTTCTTAATTTTTGTTTTTGGATGTTGCAAAATTGATTGTTTTACGGTGTTAGCATCAATCTTCATTTGCAAAGCTTCTATCTTCTCTACATCAAGTTTGACCCGTACAAATGCTTCTCTGGATGTTACTACAAGATTCACACTTTTGGCAACCTAAAGAGGAAATTGATGATCAGTGTCCAGATAAAATAATTAATGAATATTCCAATATAATGCATGCATGTATGCATCCATCCATCCATTGTATACATAAAATTCCACAAGATGTGGGAAGTAGGTAAAATGAGTTTACCAAAAATGAAGGTCTAAATTAGTATCAGACATGATCTACCATGAATAGATGAATGTTCCTGCTATCCCCAAAGCTTCAGATAGCTATTCACACTCATGCATAAGGTATGCAAATTGTCCTTCAATGATTTTGTCATCTAATTTTGTGTATTACCTGCAATAGCTATTTGATAGGTCTTCCGCTTTTAGATGTCATTCACAACACATCCAGTGATCGTCATACACCAAAAAGCAAAGTGCAGCAAGGTGATTCATTTAAACCATTGGAGGAATTAGACAAAAATGTTTAGTACTCCCAGCTTCTTAAACTATAAGCGGGTGTACGTGTATCCATTTTCTTGAGACAAAAGGTACTAATTACTCCCATAGAAATTTTGAGCGGCTTTTCGATCCTATTTTTTACAATAAAACTTGTGGCCTGCAAGTGAATCAGAAGAATACAATCCTAGAACTCTTACAATTCCTTCCTACTCTGGACCACTTATAAGCCTTTACAGTGTTCAAGTTAAGGAGCGATGAATTTTGTAAAGCGAACATAATATAGTGGTTAAAGAATTGTGCTACGGATGATAGGATGTCGACCAGAATCTATGAGCGCCTTTCAACTGTGCCATGTATTTATGTAATGATAATCATTTTTGTTGTTCTTCTGTAAGTTTTTTTTCTTGTGGGCTTTGTACATGTTCTTGTCAGGTGTGTATTGAATATTCTTTTAATATAAAGGGATACAAAACTTCGATCCTGTCTCATGAACTAAATCTTCCTTCTGGATGTTACATTATTGGAGTTCTTCAGGGGGAGAAAGAGTAGAAAGAGAGCAGTCCAGTGTCTGTACTCTGTACTAATCTTCAAATATCACCAGTGAAGACATGATTTAAATATAGAGCTTAGCTTTTTACAAGCATCCCTTTAATGTCGACAATTTTGTGCATGTTGCAATATCGCCAGTGAAGACATTTAAGAAGTAAAAAAAAAAAGGTTCAACTTGAAGTCATCACTGGCAAGGGCAAAGGCGTCTCCTCGGAGCCAGGTGCTTCCTTTATTTTTTTTTCTTGATCAGTAATAGAAAATTTTATTAACAAGAAAGAACCAGCGCCAAGACACAAGAGCATTATTATTATTCTTATTATTTAGAAAGGAAGGCACAAGAAAATTATACCTAAAGCCAACAAAACAAAATTACATAAGCAACCAACGAAGAGACTCTATACACCTACAGGGTCTGTTTAATAAGTTACAAACTACAGGGGCTATCTAGCAAATATGAAGAAAAATTGAACTTCATGACAGTGTACAAAGGGAACTGTCATCTGGGTTTTTGAGCTGGATTGTCAAAGGTCCAGCTTGGTCCAAACCCAACTACAACCAGCACACCCAAGGTGCCCATGAGTGTACGGCTAAGGGGCAGGGCCCACCTTCCACATCGGTGGATCATGTTGGGCCCAAGATCATTCCTGTGCAAGGCGTCTGGGTTGACACAGTTTTGGAAAAAGTGCTGGATTTCCTGTTTTCTTTCAATTCAGTTGCTATTTTCTGTCATTAGGGATCTTAAATTAGGTTAATTAGTGATTAGTAATAGGAATTATGGAATTCATTGATTGTAATTCCTGTTTTGGAGGCTTATATGCTTGGTCAAGGTCATCTGCTACATTCAGTGCATGGTCGACTTTTATTATGGAAAACAGTGAACTTGTTTTCTTAAATACAACTCTCTGGTGGTTTTCCAATACATCTGCTCACTTCTATTTGGTGCTATTATTGGTGTTCTACTAAAAAAGGGATAGGAACGACCTTGTCAACCTTGGTGAGATCATGTTGAAGCATATCAGTCCTTGTTATGCAATTATATAGCAATCTTTTCTAAGGACATGTACTGTTGTGAGGGTCGGTGTGAACCTGTGACTGCATTACTTTCCCATTAACAGGAATATATACATACATACATGTATGCATATATGCATATGCTTACTCCTTTCACTTTTGACAACATTCCCCTCAACTTCTCCTTAGCTCCTCCCCTCCGACTATAAATGGCAATCTTCATGATCAAAATCCTTGTGTTATTGGTATTACTACTTGATGGGTCAGGCCCAAATGACTCGGTCCGCAGTGACGAGTTAGGCCCAAACAGCTCGGTCCACTATAGCAGGTCAAGACCAACTAACCCAAGTCCATGATAAGCCCGGGTCGTCATCGGCCGGGTCCGGATCCACTGAAGGACAAAGTCAGCACGCGTCGTTTTACCTACCTGCTCTTACCAATTCCCGCGGAGGATATCTTATCTGCTCGTCTGTTGAGGACGGTTCGGAAGACTCAACCAGAATGGAGCGTACATCATTGGAGATCCCTGGAGAATCTCCCCACCCGTTGGAGAAAGAGTATAAAAGGAGAAGTCCTATCAGAGAAGCCTCTCTCCGATCCTAGACACTATTATTGTAATCATTTACTCTGTAACCTCTTTCCCAGAGCAGTAAATTCACCAATTAAAGTGGACGTAGGTCACATTGACCGAACCACTATAAATCCCCTCTCTCTTTCTCTCTCTCCATAAATTTTCTCATTAATTATTTACTACTCAACCGGTGGTGCCCGAAAACCACTTTTTGGCATCATCACTACTATTGCTTCATCTAGGAATCGATCGACTATATTCTCCTCTCTCTGCTTGGGATACAGAAATCCTAGACAATAGTATGGAGAACATGACAAACCAAATGAAAGTATTGTCTTCTCTCTCTCGTTGGGAAGAAATTATTCTCAACAACAGTATGGAGAACATGGCAAACCAAACTCCAACCCACACCCCAAACTCTTCTTCTCTTTGGGATGAACGTACCGTTAACAACAGTATGGGAAACATGACAAACCAAACACCGACCACACACCCACCCATGCAAGAGGAAAAAAAACCCATCAACAACTCCCTTGGTGAGCTTATTTAAGGACTCTATAATCAGAGGAGATTGTAGTCAATCCCTTTTGTTTTCTTCTCCTAAATCCCATGTCTCGTGCACCTAGGAGTAGTAAATATTGTGGTAACTCGAAGGGAATTCTTTGTAATTCTCTCTCCAGTATAATGACATTATGGCGATGATTGTAGGAAGGATAAATTCTTAGTAATTCTCTCTCCAGTGTAATGGTATTATGGTGATGACTGTAGGAAGGACAAAACAGTCTTTAAGTAGTTTCTTAGAAATATTTTGGGACTGCTTTTGCATGGAATTGAATACATAATAATTCAAGCCCATGGTCAAATGGGATCCAACAAAAGGTTACTATATTTTTTCTATGCAAGGATTTTTTATCATGGAGATTGCCAAAAAAATGTAATATATCTACGCAAAGAGTGTGCACATTTTCCTTGTAACTATTTCATCCCTACTATATTTTTTGTACGCATTCCATGATTAAAATCTCATGGAATTGAGTACATTTTTTCTCTCATTTGTATTAATCTTCTTGCTTTTGGGTGTGGGTCTTCCTTGTGCTTCTACTATATTGAGTGTTTAGTCACTTAAAGCAATGAAAACTCATTCCAGAGTGCCCGTATTAACTGCGTGGGCAAAGATTTGGCGAACCTGTTCATATGAGAATGAGTGTGCAAGTTTATTATTAAGGTACAAAGATTGAAGGCCAAAAGGTCTAAACCTTTTACAATTTCCAAAGAGGAGTGCGTTCCCTGTCAGGCTGTCACCAACATGAACAAGTGAGGACGTGGATGAATGAGCAATCCACCTCTTAATGCAATATGGTGTCGCACAAGCCATGTTTTTTCATCCCATGCGTAAATGCCAAACAACCCCTAATACCGATATGGTTTGCACCAAATGAGTGCTTGATAATCTATAGGAGAAATCAAAATTCAACTACTTGGATTATCCACTCACTATTTATGTAACAGAGTCCTTTTAAGGAAATTATACATTGAAAGCTAATGATAGACCAACATGTAACTTACGGATTGCATCAATTTATTTTGCACTGCCTACAGTGTAATCTCTAAGAAAAAGGAATAATGATCAAGAAATACAAATCTGGCAACAAAAGACGTACCTCTTTCAGCTCTGTTTTTTCAATGTAACCTTTAACAAGTTTTGCAGTCTTTTCATCATCATCACAGATAAGAAAGGCAGTAATAATAGGAGTACTAATTCTTTTGGAAGCATTTATTATTTCCTTGATACGAGGAACCCCAAGTGTCACATCTGAAAACCAGTTAAGGAATCACTCCAAATTTGACGAAAAGGTCTGCTACAAATAACAAATACCTTTTATTGGATCCACATTGAGTTTTAGGAAAAAAGATGTACATAGATGCAGAAATAAATATGGAGTCATTTTCAGGAACAACAGACTTCCTAAGCATGGCCTGGCCTGTGGGACCCGCATGAAAGCATGACAATCATTGAAGGCTTTGTGTGGAGGTGTGTATGTCAGTGTTTTGAAAAGGTCTACATATGACCTACTTGTGTGCAAAAAATATGAACCATCTCATCAAGTGAGATACTGTTGTGCAAGACCTCAAAAGATGTCCAGATGATCATCAATTGAACCTTGTTCCATCAATCTGAAGTTGGCTAAAAGAGTTCTACTCCAACTCACAAAAAATTAAAAAAATGCTCTCTCTCTCTCTCTCTAGTCCTATGGTCGCACAGCCAAGTCGCATGACTGAGTCGACTCAGATTCGGCCGGTTTTTTAAACCATGGGTGAAAGAAGTAGAAATCTCAAATAATATCCTTTGATTTTATCTTTCATTGGAGTTATCCTTGGCTGTTTCTAATTCTACCACTTCTAGTAACTTCAAATCTCACCAAATAACTTTCAAACATAACTTCAACCTCTTCACATTTCTTCATTGTGCAACATTAAGCTCCATATTGAAATATGATCTGGTCATAAAAAAAAGAGAATACTATTGTGAAGATAACTATATTGTTCCTAGTCTTGTATTAATATATAATATACAAGTCACCATGCTTACATGATAATAACAATCTTTCATATCCAATCTAGGATAATAACGAGAATAAAATATAATCTAGGATCTATTTCTGGATCTAATTTTAGAGGCTAAAAAATAAAATATACAGTCAAAAGGATCAAGTACAGCAAAACTGGGATGATCCATGTACCGTTGGTCCATTGGGTTATCTTGACCCGTTAGGTTGTTTTGACACATTGTATTGAGGTCGACCTGTGTCTTGACACAAATAGCATATTGGGCCAAAATGCCTGTAAAAATGACCATTAAATCTAAGTGGCACTCAACAATTGCATCACACTCTGCAAGCTTGCCTTCACTTAGACAATGGTGCATTGATTTTACCAGCTATATGAAGCAGAAGCTCATGAACATCAATACATATCGGCCGATAAATCAGCCGTATTGGCCAAAACTGCTCGACATTTGCACTTTATCGGCGCTCACATCTGTATTGGAGCGTATCGGCAGACAAATCCGGTGATCAACTGATACACCCTCAGTATGATGCACATCAGCCAATATATTGGGTGTATCAGTCAATTAATCATGAGTATAATGTACCGAACGGCTCTTTTTAAAGTCAAAAGTCTCTTTCCTACATTTTTTTTAAGTGAAAGATTTCTATAAAAAAGGAAAAAAAAATGAAATAAATGCCCAACACAGGCCAGAAGCAGTGTTATTGAGAATTAGTTTTTCTATGCAGGTTGATGACCCACCAAGGAGAAGGGGTAGGCTGAAGAGGACACGGAACGGAGTAATAAGGATAGATCTAAAAATATGTGCAACCTATTCGAGGATTTGGCTTAGGATAGATCGGAATGGCAAAACAAAATCATGTAGCAGACCCCAACATCATGATGATGATGATGAATTTAAGCAAATCTTTTAAGTTATTTTTGCTTGCTTTGGGTAGGAATGATCGAGCAATTATTTATTATGATGCATGTTTGGAGCAAAGATTTGTTCATACAGGCATTTTTTGGAATTGTGTACCAGATTGTACTCTCTGAGAGGATTTTATGGAGCTTCACGCAGGTTTTTTGTTAGGCAACTTTGGTTGTGATAAGACAGTTTATTTAGTGTAGCATGACTATTTTTGGTCCCGGTTACACTGTGATGTGTCAATCCATAATCCCAAATAAGTTTGAGAGGGTGCCAAAGAAATAGCACAGAACATTCAAGCAAATACAAGACGAAGTGTGGAAGAGGCTACAAGCTAACAATGCCAAGCACAAGGTAGCTGCTGATTGTAGTCGCAGATCGTTGTGTCTTTAAGAAGAGAGACTTGGTTTAGTTCTTTCACCATCATGAGAGTTTTCCCATAAGCACATACAACAAGCTTAAGCAGAAAAAGGTGGACTTCGTCACATCCAACGAAAGATCAATGACAATGCCTACAGGGTAAAACTGCCAGAGATTGTGAAGAACTTTGATGTGTTCAACATAGAGGATTTCACTCCTTACAAAGGCGAGCAACCACTTGTCTATGTGCTAGAGGAAGATGACACTTAGTGACATTAGAAGTGAAGAATGGAAAAGAGAGTAGTCTTTGGTGAATGTCGTGTCCCATTAAGGTCGACTGTATCTCATTATATAGGGGCCCTATTTACAGTAGCTAATCATGCCCTAATTAAGATAATACAATCTAGATCCAAAATCCTAGCTAATACATAAGGTATGTACACATGTCTTGACTAATGGTAAAATACATTAATTAGTCCTAAATGGGCCTGCGCGATTGGGACTTGATTGACACTTAGAACGTGAGGTTGAGTTCTTCTTACCATGGGGAGACTCATGACGATCCAATCTTGGCTTTAACGGAAAAATACATGGAGACTAATGACACCGAATGATCCTTTTGACATCCACCAAATGGTAATGCCGTGGTGCTGCCACGAATTGACTCACAACATTCACCGCATAGGAGATGTCAAGTCCAGTGATGGTCAAGTAGACAAGACAGCCGATTAGGCGTCAATAATGGTTGGATCAGAAAGGAGATCCCCATCATCTTTTCTGAGCTTCACATTGATCTCTAATGGTGTGTCCACAGGTGTGACGCCATGTAGTCCAGCAAGGACAATAAGATCAGTAATATACTTACGTTGATGGAGAAAAAGCCCTTTCTTGGGTTGTTGTACCTCAAGTCCCAAGAAATATGTTAAGAGGGCCAGATCCTTCATATGGAATGCAGTTTGAAGAGAGTTTTGTAGATTGTGGATCATGTTGCTATGAGTGCTCGTGATGAATTTATCATCCACGTAAACTAGAAGGTGGTACTTTGAGAGGTGATACATGTGAACAACGAAGGATGATATGGACTTTGATCAAATCTAAGCTGAAGCAGAGTAGAGCAAAATTTCTCAAACCAAGCTCTTGGAGCATGTTTAAGACCATATAAAGAACGACGGAGCCAAGCCACTTCATTCTTAGAGACAGAATCATAACCTTGAGGAAGACGCATGTACACCTCCTCTTTAAGATCTACAAGGAGGAATGCATTCTTTACGTCCATTTGATAGAAAGGCCATGAGTGTGATGCTGCAATAGAAGAATGTTACGCATTGTTATCATCTTGGCGACCAGAGCAAATGTCTCATAATCAATACTATACTCTTGACGGTAGCCAAGGGCCACTAACCGAGCTTTGTAACGAGCTAGAGTTTCATCGCTCCCACTCTATAAATAGGACCTCTGGTTGCCCATTCAAACACAAGCGACACCCCTTGCAACTCTTACAGACTTAGAATTTTCAAGCAATCTTTTTCCCTCTTCAATTCTCTCTTTAAGAAGGTGAAATTCTGTTGGCAGACCCTTCAACACAGATACTTAGCCTCTCGAATTCAGTCTTCAACCTCTGCAAGTGTTCCTCCAGAGGAAGAGACTAAACAATCACGGCCTTACCAACTCCTTTCAACCCAAATCCTTGACCGCTCAGTCTTCCATCTTTGTCTTTCACGCTCAAAGAGTAAGGGTGTCCCTGTTTAAGGCTCGATTGTGCAATCTCCTTTTGGGTTCATTCTGCTTCTCCATACTGATATGGCCCAAAATGACAGAAACTTGAACACTCACTGACACATAAACCAGTAACTCCCTTGGATTGCACAAACGCAGCCGTTGATGAACAAGTGATGATTTTCATAGATTACAGTTAGTCAAAATCAGTTTCCAACCATCCAAACACTTAGTAAGGCCATCCCAAACCAATAACAGAGGCATTGTAGAGGCCCAGGGGAGAAAACAAGCAAACAGAAGGCCATGACCGACCAGTTCCAGTCTGATCGGACATAGGCTAAAAAAAACCTTATTTTTGCAGTCTTTCATTTTTGTCGTGTCAAATTTCTGTATTTTTGTTCATTTTGTTCAGTTTGAAACCATCTGAGGCCGGATGGAGCAGTTGTAAAAAAAAAAAGAATTTGTAAACAACCTACATCCACAAGGCTTGGAACGCGAACCCATGTAATATAAATTGGAGAAATGAATATAAAGTTTCTCTTATTTTCTGTGTTAGAATTTTGTGGATTACGCAAAACTGTTTTCACAATTTCTGCCAACAAGGGGTTTTGCCATAGTAGTCCTCTTTAAACCGGGTTTTGCCAACTTCATGACTGAAATTCAAAAAATGTCACCAGAGTCACTTGACTCTAGTCAACATTTTCTTTTTTAAAACTTTCTTGTGCCATATCACATGATATTATGGGATTCATCAGATTCTATATTACACACTTTCTGCAACCAGAAAGCAAACTCGTTTTTTAGATAACATGAAAAACGGCATTTTGTGAAAAGCAAATACACATCTGACCACCATTTCTCCATTTCTATCTGATGCAGGCCAGAAAACTGGACCCCGTTTGAAGGTTTATAACAGAAGGCCCAAAGTCCAAGCCCATAAGTCAAGAAATTGAATCGGCAATTTCCTATTTTAGTAGAATTCTAGAATTAGTAGATTTCTTTATATACTTTGATTAGGAAGTTTCTAATTTCATTCTTATAATTAGAAGTTCTTAGTAGAGATTGATTACTACTAAAATTATGATTGACACCCTATTATATATAGGATGTAATCCCTTCTCTTGGGATATACAGAAATTTGAATGAAATTGAGTTCTCTCAAACGAGTGATTTCTTCTTTGTATTTGGTGTGAGGCCTAGACACCCTGTTTAAGCCGTTTGGCTTGGAGAATAGCTCGTTGGCTATCTCCTTTGTTCCATGCGCTACTCCAATTGGTATCAGAGCGGAGATCCATTTCAAATCGCCAGTTCCGATTGCCGATCCGAGGTAGTCCGTCATCCACCCTTCCTATTTTATGTTCTATCACCCTCTTCATCGCCAATCGTCCATGCTAACCTTCCTCTGCATCACACAACCCCATCCGAATCCCAAACAAAACCCTAATCGAACCCAAATCCCCAAATCAGATCCACATCCCACCCCGTCCCACCTTCACTACTTCCATGTAGCCATCAATAGCCATCCGAACCACCGAGCCCTCACCAATCCAAATCCATTCATCCTATCTCTTTCCCACCCTCCTCAGTCCAAAACCCCTGAACCCTAAAGCCCAAATCATCACCGATCCACAAAAACCCCCAAATTTGAAACCCTTTGCCAATCGAACCTACAATTCCCAAATCCCTAGACCCAGCCATCCACATCCCAAAATCTCACGACCCAGCCAACATCACCACTCTCCGCTGCTTCTGCCTATCCAATCGCCAAACCGAAAAAAATAAAAAATAAAATAAAATAAAAGAGAGCGACAGAGAAGAAAAGAAGACTGCACAGCGACCAAAAAAAAAAAGCATACCTATTTTGACGACACCACCCGAGCAACCGCGTCATCTCCAGCCAGGCCGTCGCATCGCCAGCAGCACCTTCGTCGCCCAGAACCACCTCCATTATCATCTCCAGGTCCAGCCCCTCTCGCCAAATACAACGAAAGGGTTTCCACCCTTTTTTTTTCTCTTTGGTGGGCACAAGAAAAGAGGAAGAAGGCCTCACGTGTCTGTGACCGAAACCAAGCCCATCTCTTGGGCTTGATTTCAGGTTGAGCCCAGCCCAGTTTCAAGTAGCGAAAAAAAAAAAAGCAACAGCAAGTCAGCATGTCTACTCACACCGGAGCCACATTCAGAGGAAAATTCATAGACCGCCAGCGTGATAGCTACATCATGGAGTTAATGGACAAAATGGAGAGGGTTGAAGAAAGTCTTCGGAACACGCCCCCTCCGGTCAACCGAAACAATGGCAACCCAAGACATTCCACCAACAAAGATGGCAATAAGGCACCAGGGGGAAGCAACCAACAGGCAGATGTAGAGATTTCTGTCAATAATGAACTACAGGAAACTTGTCGGCAATTTATGGAACGTATTATGGAGGAAACTGACTATGAAGACCGTCGTAGCCGACGAGATGACATCACCAAGAAGGTACGTGTTGATGTTCCTGATTTCTTTAGACGCATGGATGTGAAAGTCTTCACCGACTGCATTACAGCCCTTGAAGATTATTTTGAATGGTACAATATGGAAGAAGACAAATGCATTTCCTTTGTCAAGATGAAGATGAAGGGTGCGGCACGTGTTTGGTGGCGGAGTATTGATGATAGGAATGCTAATTATGGGAGACATCCTATCAGCACATGGGAGGAGATGAAACAGAAACTTGAGGATAAATATCTACCGGTTGACTATCTTGATTCCCTCTATGATCAACTTGTTGATTGTAGACAAGGATCCTCTACTGTAGATGATTTCACGGAAAGGTTTCATGACCTCATGGTGCGCTGCAAGGTGCCTGAAACTGATTGGCAGGCTATCACCATATACAAGAAAGGACTGCGTCAAGAGATCTAAAGAGAGTTGACAACTCACACCTTTTACAGCATTGAAGAAGTTCATCGATTAGCACTCCGCGTCAAAGAACAGTTGTGATACCCATCTTCTAGGCGTCTTGGTGAGCCTCTCCAAACGAGGACCTCCGATACAACTTATCAGTGGGTTGCTCCCTCTCAAAACTCAACCTGACAACCTCCTCCACATACTTCCAACAGGCAAGCACCACCTCAGAATCAATCAAGACCCACAAATTTTGCCAACAAAGGGAAGAATGTTGTCAATTCTTCACGCTCAAAGCAGGACATCGATTGCTTTCGATGCAAAGGCAAAGGACACTATGCTTCTGGTCCAAGGTCAGAATCTTCACTATGCACATAATGAAGAAGAGAGTTACGATTCAGAGCTTGTTGATGAAGAAATTGAAGCTGAACCACCATATGAAAAGCAGGAGCCTCCACAAGAACAAGAAGATCATTCCTTCTATCAAGCTGAAACCGAAGGGCAGACATTGTTCATTCGTCGTCTCTTTATTACCACCAAAGAAGAAGCTGAAGATTGGAGGCGAACTACCATATTTCATTCTATGGCAAAATGTCGTGACAGATTGTGCAATCTTGTCATAGATGGAAGAAGCGAGATGAATGTGATCTCCCAAGAAGTAATTGACAAGTTGAAGCTTCCAACAGAAAAACACCTGAGGCCTTACAAGGTCTCTTGGGTGAATGATTCAGCCATTCCAGTAACCAAGCGGTGCCAGGTAACATTTTGAGTTGGTGGTTATATAGATTCTATTTGGTGTGATATTATCCCTATGAATGTTACTCATATTCTGTTGGGAAGGCCTTGGCTTTTTTATAAGAAAGTCCAAAGTGATGGAGAAAAAAGAACACCCATACTTTTAAGTATAAAGGTCGCAAGGTTACTCTCCTTCCACTTAAGCCTCCTACTACCCCGGCAAAGCAATCACCATCAGTTCCGACAAAACAAACTGCTACACAACCAAGTTCTCGCATACTTTCAATGCGGAAATTTGAAGAAGTAAAGAGCAAGGAGTTGTTTATGCCCTTATCCCGCAAGAATTCAAAGAGGCAGAAGATAAACAAGCAGTTTCTACACCACCAGAAATCAAGTCATTGTTGCATGATTTTAAAGACTTGATTCCAGCAGAGCTTCCAAAAGAGCTACCACCTATGAGAAACATCCAGCATGCAATTGATCTGGTCCCGGGTCATCGCTTCCTAATTTACCTGCTTATCGCATGAGCCCAACAAAATACACAGAATTGAAAAGGCAAGTTGAAGAGCTACTCCAGAAAGGCTACATTCGCGAAAGCATTAGTCCTTGTGCGGTACCAGCCCTCTTGACACCCAAGAAAGATGGTTCTTGGAGAATGTGTGTCGATAGCCGCACAATCAACAAAATTACCATTAAGTATCGATTTCCGATACCACGGGTGGATGATATGCTTGATATGATGGTCGGATCTTCCGTCTTCTCCAAAATTGATCTTAGAAGCGGATATCATCAAATCCATGTTCGCGCAGGAGATGAATGGAAGACAGCTTTCAAAACTAAAGATGGATTATACGAATGGTTAGTCATGTCGTTCGGTTTATCCAATGCTCCTAGCACTTTCATGAGTTATGACACAGCTTCTACGGCCCTTCCTCGGTAAATTCGTCGCTGTCTATTTCGACGACATCTTGATCTTCAGTAAGACCAAGGATGCACATCTTTATCACCTCAGGTATGTGATGCGTGCACTTCACAAAGATAAGTTTTAGATTAATTTGAAGTGTAGATTTTTAAGGCCCAAAGTTCTATTTTGGGGATTTGTTGTCTCGGCCCAAGGAGTAGAAGCTAACCCAGAGAAGATCAATGCAATCAGTTATTTTTGGGATTTGTTCATTCGCAATTTCAGCACCATTATGACTCCTATAACTGATTGCATGAAGAAAGGTGACTTCACTTGGACTAAGGATACCGCTCGTGCTTTTGAACAAATCAAGCAGAAAATTACAGAGGCACCAGTTTTGAAACTTCCAGATTTTGACAAGGTCTTTGAAGTCCGTTGTGATGCTTCACAAGTTGGTATTGGTAGAGTATTAAGTCAAGATGGTCACCCAGTTGCTTACTTTAGCGAGAAATTAAATGACTCTCGCAAGAAGTATTCGCCATATGACTTGGAATATTATGCAGTTGTCCATGCTCTTCGTCATTGGCGTCTCTATTTGATCGGGAAAGAATTTGTGTTGTATTCCGATCATGAAGCTGTAGAAGATAACATGCCTTTAAGTTAGGCCCAGGCATCCTGAAATTTGGATGCAGGATCCCTGCGTGGGGCCCACAGATTGATCTGATTGAGAATCAGATTAGAGGCTAGAGTCCAGTATCAATTTCCCTTTCCAACAGTACAGGTCTCATCAAGATCCATTCAGAATTCAGGATTTTGTGCGGTTGAGATGAAAACTATTTCAAAAAGTTTGATAATCATAAGACAGATCAAAAGGCCTACCTCTGATCTCCGAAAAATACTGAAAAAATCTCCAAGAAGACTAGGAGAGATGGACGACCAAGGCTGGAGTGAAGCTTGTGGATTGTGAGATGATCGCAGGTGGGCCACTATTGATCAGATGAGGGAACAGTCACGATTTGCTTTCCCAAAGCACAGATCCTTTATCTGTGTTTCTTCCAAGTAGCGCAGATGTCAGAATAATGAGGCCTCCAAGATGTTATGGCTCTGATACCATGTTAGAAGATATAAAGGAGGAAGAAGATGAAAGAAATCAGCTATACCAAGAGAGAAAAAAAGGTTAACTGATACAATCTAAATCATATCCCACGTGAGGGATTATACATGGGCCTGGATGGGCCTGGGCCTAACTTAAAGGCCTGTTATCTTCTACAAAAGCTTTACAGCATCTGAACTCACAGAAAAAATGAGCGCTAATCGTGTCAAATGGAGCTCTTATTTGCAGGAATTCACGTTTGTACTGCGTCATAAGTCAGGAGAGGAAAACAAAGTTGCAGATGCTTTAAGCCGTCGTTCTCACTTGCTTACGACAATTTCCGTCACAGTCCCAGGCTTCGAAGAAATTCGCAGAGAATATCCTGATGATCATGACTTTGGCCGCATTTATAAAGATCTTCTTAATGGTGAGTTCTCTAACCATCCCAAGTTTTCTATCATTGATGGTTATTTGTTTCGTGGAAATCAGTTGTGTTCGCCAGCTACTTCTATCCGCGAGTTTGTCCTCCGCGAGTTGCATGGAGGTGGATGCATTGGACATCTAGGGCGAGATAAGACTTTGCCACTTGCGGAAGACCGCTTCTTTTGGCCCCACCTGAAGACAGATGTTGCCCGAATTTGTGACTTATGCCAGATATGCCAGCTCGCAAAGGGACAAAAGAAGAATACGGGATTATATCAGCCCCTTCCTATTCCACACAAACCTTGGCAAGATCTAAGCATGGATTTTGTCCTGGGTTTACCAAAAACTGCAAGAAGGGTAGATTCTATTTTTGTTGTGGTGGACAGGTTCTCCAAAATGGCACACTTTATTCCTTGTACGACCACAACAGATGCAAGAAAAGTTGCCACACTTTTCTTCAAAGAGATTGTTTGTCTTCATGGCCTACCCAAGACTATAGTGTCTGATAGAGATACTAAGTTCATGAGCTTCTTCTAGAAAACTTTATGGCATATGATGAAGACAAAGCTCCAGTACTCCAGTGCCAACCATCCTCAGACTGATGGCCAGACTGAGGTCGTCAATCGCAGCTTGGGTAATCTTCTTCGATGTCTCGTCGGAGAACACATTGCCTCATGGGATCTTATTTTACCCATGGCGGAGTTTGCCTATAATAACTCCGTCAACAGATCCACTGGAAGATCACCTTTTGAAGTTGTCACCGGTATTTAGCCACGTCCTCCGATTGATCTAAGTCATTTACCAGCTGAAGTTAGGCCTAGCCAAGAAGCTGAACAATTTGCCCAACACATGAAGCACGTTCATGATGAAGTCCGTCAGCAGATTGCCAAAAGCAATGACACTTACAAACAACACGCGGACACTCGCAGGCGCCATGTTGAATTTAATGAAGGAGACATGGTCATGGTGCGGATCACGCCCGAACGGTTTCCCATAGGCACTTACAAAAAGCTCTATCCCAGGCATGCAGGTCCGTTCAAGATTTTGAAGAAAATCAGCTCCAATGCCTATGTGCTCGATCTTCCTCCGGACATGAATATCAGTTCTACATTCAATGTCGAAGATCTCACAATTTATCATGGGCATTATCAAGATGAATCATTTGAAGCACAAGATATCCAGTTTCCCATAGTTCCGGTTCCTTGCAAAGAAATTGAAGATGTCTATGATGATCAGATTGTGTCTACAAAGACTGGCAGATATCAAAAGTTTTTGGTCAAGTGGAAAGGCAAACCTTTTTCTGAAACTACATGGATCACCGCCACAAATTTTCAACGACTCAACCCGGATGTGTACGAGAGGTACCAAGCTGACAACTCGCCGGAGTCGAGTTTCTCCAAGCCAAGGGGAGATGATGCAGGCCAGAATACTGGACCCCGTTTGAAGGTTTATTCCAGAAGGCCCAAAGTCCAAGCCCATAAGTAAAGAAATTGAATCGGCAGTTTCCTATTTTAGTAGAATTCTAGAATTAGTAGATTTCTTTATATACTTTGATTAGGAAGTTTCTAATTTCAAAGGTTCTTAGAATTAGAAGTTCTTAGTAGAGATTGATTACTACTAAAATTATGATTGACACTCTATTATATATAGGATGTAATCGTTTCTCTTGTGATATACAGAAATTTGAATGAAATTGAGTTCTCTCAAACGAGTGATTTCCACTTTGTGTTTGGTGTGAGGCCTAGACACCCTGTTTAAGCCGTTTGGCTTAGAGAATAGCCCATTGGCATCTCCTTCGTTCCATGCGCTGCTCCACTATCATTCGGAAAAAAATCTCCTTAAGATGGTCCATAAAAGCCATGACATCATGGGATAGTCCCATGATACCGTGGGATTTATCAATTTTTGTGACGTACACTTTTCCTAGGATATCATGGGATCTCGGGAAAAAAAGTTTAAAAAAAAAAATGTTGTCCAGAGTCAAGCGGCTCTGGTGATATTAACAGAAATTCTTTCATGAAATTGGTAAAACCGTGTTTCAGGAGGACTAATATGTCAAAATCCTTTTCATTTAATTAGTGGCTAGACGCATACTCTAGATTAGAATGATGATGAAGCATTGCTTGATCATTTCTGCGAACTTAAAGCCCTCATTATGACTCCTTTTATGCAGAAATATCCCTTTGGATACCTTACATTATCTCTCGTGCTAATTCTCTGTGTTTTGCTGCGAACCTTCAAGGTTTAACTAAGAAGTTAAAAACATAATAACTACATGCCATTTTAACAAGTAAACATAGTAATGAAGTAGCAAATTTTGATAAAAAAAAATTAAAAAAAAGAGCGGTTAGAACAAAATAAGAAAAAAAATTCCATAGAATATGATAGACAAAATAGCAGACTTCATTTCGACATAACAACATAGGTGAGTCCAAAACTTTTGAATATGATAAGCCAGATAGTATCAAACAATAATGGTAATAATAAGGATACTCATGCTAGCAACTCCAGCAAAGTGGAAGGTTTTCAATGTCATCTGTGTCCCAGGTTCCCCAATACTTTGAGCTCCAATGGCTCCAATTGCAGTTCCGGCTTCTAACCTTTTCGCATGGTAACGAGAGATGCATGAATCCAAGAAAACCTATTAAGTATAAAATGAAAGTTAGCGCTAGAGCACAAACAACAATAGTAGCTCTTGAATGAAGCAAGATTGTGTAATATGAATGAAGCAAGATAGGATATATTAATTTCACATGGTCCTCAATGCATCATAATCTCTAGAGGACCACCTTCATTTGATAGTCTCTCATTGACCATACACCTTCTAAAATACAGATAGTCATATGGTTCTTAGTGTTTCACAATCTCTAGAGGATTAGCTTTATTTGACAATCACTCATGTATCATACATTTTCTTAGATTCAAGTAGTTACTAATATTGTGACAATACTAGGATTGCATAAAATCTGCCAAACCCTCTTAGAGGGCAGGCCTGTTTAATGTTCACAATGTACAATTACGTGAACACCTCCTTTCAAATGGTTTAAAGGGAGGATATGTACAAGGGTATTTTGGGAAGAACTAATTTACAAATAGTGATCTAAAGGGACTCAATTTGTAGAGAAGTCATGCTTCGCTGATATACCAGAATCAGTACCCTCCTCACACTCCCTCTCAAATTGATGTGGATCATAGAAAGACAGGAGGTACCCAATGATGAGGAAATTGGATTCGATATCTACGGCTGAGCGTTTGGGACTCGCAAACAATTTTAAACTAGATACATCCTTCAGTCGATTCTTTTATATTACAAAGACTGTTTTGGAAATTACGCAGTTATTTCTTTTATTTGGACATTACTATTGGAACTTGGATATTCTTTTATATAAAAGACAGGTTTTTGGCAAAAGCCTGGTTATCTATGCTTTGTATGATTTGATTTATGTTGTGGTTGTGCTACTTGTTGGTTACAATGCGGAATTCGAAGGGCCCCTAATTCTGGGTCGTTACAAAGTGGTACCAGAAAATAAGATTCTGAGCAAATAAAAGAATTACTAACCCTTAGGATACGCGGTGAGGACGGACAAATTGATGCATAGATTTCTTTAGATAGGATGTGTCATTTTCTTCGATATTGTTTGTTTATGGATACCTATATAAGGATTATTGTACTTTGAACCTGTATTATAGGTTGTGGATTACTATAGTATATGTATTTCATGGATTTTAAAAATGCATACATTATAAATAATTTAGAAGCATGTTTAAAACTGAGCAGTGGAGAATGCATGAAAGCAACTTTTACTCCTTATCTATACTGTATAAGTTAAATTTGGATGACCAAATTCCCTAAGCGGGGGAGTATGTAATGTAGAAGATAACTCATGACCCATGTACACTAATCTTGGCCCACCTAGGCCCATGTAGAATATCCCACGTATGGGAATGGAATAAACATCATACAGCTTGTAATATAGATATTCTACCATGTATAGAGAACTTCTATGTATAGAGAGATTAGGATTCTTTTCCTTAAATTCTGATTGTGATTAGATTTGATTAGATTGTAATTGCTGCTGATTAGTAGCTTGTAATTGAGGTAAATACATTATAAAATGGTTGGTCGATCCTCGGTTGAGGAATCAACTTTTCCTCCAAGCTCCTCTTCTATCTCTCTGCATTATTATCTAACATGGTATCAGAGCGAAGGTTATGAGGAGATTTTCCTTCATTCAATCTGAGAGATTATCCAAAAACATCATCGAGTGCTTCTCCTGGTGAATCGTCTCTTTCTTCTCTCTGCCGACTCTGCCTGGAGTTCTCTGATCAAGGTGGCCCACCTGTGATCAATCACTGATCACCAACAACACCCAGTATTCTGATCGACTAGTCTTCAGGGATTTTTGAAGATTTTTCTGGATTTTTTACTCATCGATTCAGGTACTTTTAAACCCATTCTTCATCTGACGGTTTTGGGTCCTTTTTCTCAAAAGGATTTCATCACCACCGTCCAGATTTGTGGATCTTCATCCAAATCTGCTCAAACTTGGACTGGAGAACATACTTTTGATCCTTTCTAGGATTATATACTCTGATCAGAGATTGGACACCATTGTGGGCCCCACGCACCACTTCTGCCTTGACAATCCAGTTCGTCTGGCTCTTGTTTTGAGTGTTCTCTGTTGTGTTTTCTCCTGCTATCACATCTGATCACATATCATCAACTCTGGTTGCATCTTTTATGCTTGGTTAGTAAAAATCATAGCATATCACTTCTTTACATTGTGTTTTGCTGTGATCTGCTCCTATATTGTTCTCTGCTGTTGGTTTTCTCTGCTACTATTCACTGCTACTTGCTGGGTGTGCTCTGCTGCATTCAATAACAATGGACAAATATGATGTTATTCCAATTAAATTTAATGGGAATAATTATATGGCCTGGTCTTTTCATCTCAAGAATTTTGTGGAAGGCCAAGGACTGTTTGGTTATCTTGATGGATCAATAACTAAACCTACTACTGACACAAAAGCATTAGCAACCTGGTCCAAGGAAAATGCTAAGGTGATCACATGGATTCTTAACTCCATTGATCCTCCTCTTGCCATTGCTCTTCAAGCATATACTGCTGCCACTGATATGTGGGCACATCTCAAGAAAATTTATCATCAAACGAATAAAGCAAGAAAATTTCACTTGGATAGTGAAATTGCTAAATTCAATCAAGGAGATAAATCTGTTCAGGAGTACTTTAATGGGTTTCTCACCTTATGGACTGAGCGAGATGCCATGATCATTCAATCTGTTTCTTCTGGATTTCTGTCTGAGGCTCTTAAATTACAAGAGGAAACTCACATCAGTCAGTTCCTTATGAACCTCAGAGCCGAATTCGAATCGGTTCGGTCTGCTCTCATGAATCGAGAAGTATCTGCGAACCTGGATACCTGCTTCCAAGAAGTCCTTCGAGAAGAACTTCGCCTGAACTCACAGCGTGCCCTTGTTGAAGACCCAAAGGCTTTTCTAGCTCCTCTTCCGACTGATTCTGCTCTCTTGGCAGCCCCCAATCAAAAGCCTACTCAATGCTATGAATGCAAAGGCTTCGGTCATATTGCCAAGAACTGTCGTAAGAAACTGGTATGCAGGTATTGCAAACGCTCTGGTCATCTTATTGATGACTGTCGGAGCTTACAGCGAAAGAATGGACCCCAGCAGAAGCAGACTCCTTCCAACATGCCCAGACAGAATACTCCAGCTGCATTCCAAGTTCAAGCATCTTCTCCTGATATAGGCAGCACCTCTTCTGGGTCCGTCTCCATGACTCCTGCCCAGATTCAAGATTTGATTCAGAATACGGTTACTTCGGCATATGCTTCTATGGGCTTTACTGGTGGTCGGTATCACTCTCATTTTCCTCTAGCATTTCCTGCATTTCATTCTTCCCTCTCTGAGTCTTCATCTATCACCACATCCACATGGTTTCTAGATTCAGGTGCATCAAACCACATGACTTCTGTCACCAGTAGCTTTACAAACTCTCAACCTTACCTTGGAAAAGACAAAATCACCACTGCTAATGGCGACCAATTACCCATTTCTGGTATTGGTACCATTACTTTATCCAGTATTTCTGGCCAATCTATCAGCCTTCCCAATGTCTACTTTGTTCCCAAATTGTCAGCCAATTTACTTTCTGTAGGACAACTTATTGATGATGGATACAGTGTTAACTTTTCTTCAACTGATTGTGTCATACAGGAGCGGCAAACTGGGAAGGTGATCGCGACGGGGAGTAAACATGGTCGACTGTTTCTGCTGGATATTGGACTTCATTCTCTATTTTCTTCTTCTTCTCCTAATTCCAATAAAATGTGGCATGTGTGGCATAGTCGTCTGGGTCATGTGAACAATGCTTCTTTACTTTCCTTATTTAAAATTGGTTGTTTAGAACCTACTATTGATAATAAAATGGTTACCTCTTTACTTCAATCAAAGTGTGAAACGTGTTGCTTGAGTAAGAGTCATATTTTGCCTTTTCCTATTCATCATTCTCGTGCATTATCATCTTTTGACATTATTCACACAGATGTTTGGGGAATTGCACCCACATTGAGTAGGACTGGGTTTAAGTATTATGTGACATTCATTGATGATCATTCTCGTTTCACTTGGCTTTATTTCATGCGCTTCAAATCTGAAGTTGTTTCTCTTTTCCAAAAGTTTTACAAAATGGTTCAAACACAATTTCAGAAAGAAATAAAAATCCTTAGGTCTGACTCTGGTGGAGAATACATGTCCCATGAATTTTCTACCTTCCTTTCTGATAAAGGAATTCTTCATCAAAAATCCTGCCCGTATACTCCACAGCAAAATGGTGTCGCGGAGAGGAAGAACAGACATATTCTTGAAACTGTTCGTTCTCTCCTTCTTGCATCCTTAGTTCCTCCCACTTTTTGGTGTGATGCTGCACAGACTGCTGTTTATCTCCTCAATCGTCATCCTAGCACAGTTCTAGGAAAGACTACTCCGTATGAAACTCTCTTTGGTCATGCCCCGTCATATACTCACTTACGAGTTTTTGGCTGCCTATGCTTTGTCCATCTTCCACCTACTGAGCGCACTAAGTTGTCACCTCAGGCTGCCAAATGTCTCTTTCTAGATTACAGCACTGAACACAAGGGCTTTCTGTGTTATGATCAATCCGAAAAACGCATGCGCATATCTCGTAATGTGATCTTCTTGGAACACATTCCTTTCTTTTCCTTGCGTTTGGATACTCACCCTATTGCTGTGTCTTATATGCCGCACTTCTCTGCAACTTCTCCACCTCCTATCACCAAGGTCTATGTCCGGCGTAACACGGTTGCTCCTGTGGGGACTCCTTCTCCCGATCCTCTTCCCGTGCCACCTACTGCACCCTCAGGTATTAATGCTTCTTCTCATAGTATCATACCCCTGCGACGCTCTAGTCGTCCTTCAGTTACCCCTGACCGCTATGGCTTTCCTGCTCTTTTCACTTCTTTGGATAGTGCCCCTATACCCACCTCATATTCACAGGCCTCGAAGATTGCTTACTAGCAGGATGCTATGACAGAGGAGTTGCTTGCTCTAGAAGCAAACAACACATGGGAGTTGGTACCGGCCCCTGAAGGTGCATCTGTAATCGGCAGTAAATGGGTCTATTCCATCAAAGTTCACTCTGATGGGAGTCTTGACCGCTACAAAGCCAGATTAGTTGCCCAGGGTTATAAGCAGGAATATGGGATTGACTATGAGGAGACCTTTGCACCAGTGGCTAAAATGACCACTGTTCGCACTCTCCTTTGTGTAGCTGCTGCCCGCAACTGGCCCCTCTGGCAAATGGATGTCAAAAATGCCTTTCTTCATGGCGACTTGCGTGAGACTGTGTATTTAAAACCACCTCCAGGATATGCTTGTCCTCCACAACATGTTTGTAAATTGAAGAAAGCTCTTTATGGGCTTAAGCAGGCTCCCAGGGCGTGGTTTGATAAATTTCGGACAGCAATCCTTCAAGCTGGCTTTCGCCAGAGTCACTCTGATAGTTCCCTCTTCATCAGATGGACTTCGAAAGGCTACACATTTCTCTTAGTCTATGTTGATGATATGATTCTTAGTGGCAATGATGTTGCTGGCATTATGGATCTCAAACTTCATCTTACTCGCCACTTCAGAATGAAGGATCTTGGTCCTCTCACTTACTTTCTGGGGCTTGAGTTTGTGCGTAACAAATCTGGCATTCGGGTCCATCAGCGCAAATATGCTACAAATTTGATTAACTCGGCAAGGCTTGATGATGCTCACACTGTAGATACGCCTATGGAATTGAACAGCAAACTTAGTTCGACTGATGGCCCTCCCCTGGATGATCCCTCTATTTTCCGGCGGATAGTTGGTAGTTTGCTATACTTAACTATGACTCGGCCGGATATTTCTCATGCTGTTCATACAGTCAGCCAGTTTGTTAGCAATCCTCACAAACCTCATCTTGCAGCGGCTTTACGCATACTCCGCTATGTTAAAGCCACTCTTCACCATGGTCTATTCTACTCTTCGGGTACTTCTTTGGGCTTATCTGCTTATGCTGATGCTGACTGGGCTGGTTGTCCCGATTCTCGGCGCTCTACTACTGGCTGGTGTATGTTTCTTGGGGATTCTCTCATTTCGTGGAAATGCAAGAAGCAAACCACAGTTTCGAAGTCTTCTGCTGAGGCAGAATATCGGGCAATGTCCTCTGCTAGTGCCGAAATCATCTGGCTACGCCGTCTTTTGTGTGAATTCGGTGTTCTCCTTGGTCGTTCTACACCTCTTCATGGTGACAACACTAGTGCTACCAGAATTGCTAACAATCCAGTCTTTCATGAAAGGACGAAACACATTGAGATTGATTGTCACTTCATCCGGCAGCATGTTGTCACTGAGAAGATATCCCTTCCTCATGTCTCTACTCTTAACCAGTTGGCAGATATCTTCACCAAAGCTCTTCCCAAAATGCGTCATCATGATCTTACTTCCAAATTGATGTTTGCTGCCTTACCACATCAATTTGAGGGGGAGTGTAGAAGATAACTCATGACCCATGTACACTAATCTTGGCCCACCTAGGCCCATGTAGAATATCCCACGTATGGGAATGGGATAAACATCATACAGCTTGTAATATAGATATTCTACCATGTATAGAGAACTTCTATGTATAGAGAGATTAGGATTCTTTTCCTTAAATTCTGATTGTGATTAGATTTGATTAGATTGTAATTGTTGCTGATTAGTAGCTTGTAATTGAGGTAAATACATTATAAAATGGTTGGTCGATCCTCGGTTGAGGAATCAACTTTTCCTCCAAGCTCCTCTTCTATCTCTCTGCATTATTATCTAACATGTAATACCCCACACCATTATATAGGGGCTAGAATAATAATGCATATTTATGTTATTAATGATTTATAATTACATTAAGGTAGTACCCACATTTCTTAGACCTTTTAATCTACATGTATATGTGAATTGGGACCCAACTTCCTATACAAGATGAAGTCCACATTTAACATGTAGGAACCTTATGCTAGGAAAGAACTCCAACTTCTGATAGGACTCTTGCACGACAGAATCCTTGAGGGCTCTAGGTGCAGATGACTATAAATAAGCTCTCTGTCTCTCTTAATGCATATCCATATCTAGTTCCTCCTAAGAAACCCAGTTGTGGGTTTAGAAACAAGGAGAATTAGTGATTAGTTGTAGAAGTAGAGACCAGCGAGTTGGAATCCCTTGTTGATGACGTACATCTTTCCCCAAGTAAATAGGGTGAGCATGGTTCACACCAAGTGAGTAGATTTTCAAAATCTATTTGGGTGTGTATCCTTCTGGTTGATGTTTTCCTACTTGTGTATGATATAGTCCCCCTTGGTTGATAGTTAGATTGATGTTTTTTGGTGAATCGGTGTTTAAATCTTGATTTCAAGTTTAGATCTTACGCTTTTCAATTTTCCAATTCTGATTATAGGCAGAAGATGTTGGATTGATTGACATCTTACAAAAATTATTGACTGCTACAGTGTCAGATCCTCATTGTTGACATGTAGTTGGGGGATAGGAAGCTTGGAATCTCTACTAATGGCCCTAGAATTCATACCAATGTATTCCTCATTGTTGCGAGTACCACTACTAGGATGCTATTACTACTCAAATCCACCAAAAATTGGTGAAGAACCAAATCTGAAACAAGAAATTTCAGAATACAGGTAATCTAGAACTGGTTAGACATTTTGGACTGTGTGGGGCAGGTGGGCCACCTGATGACAGATCTGCACCTTGGATCTAGTAGTAGATTGTTGGGCAACCCATGCAGTCAGAAAGCATGTGGGTTGGGCCCAATTTGGCCCACCATCCAGTTGACACAAAATTCAGCAAGTGAGATACCCTCCCTGTGAATGTTGACTGCTGGGTTGAGTGTTTTGGGGCTGAATTAATACTATTTTGCATATAAACACCAAAGGAATTCAGAAATCTCACATCAGCCCTCCTCCTTTACTTCTTTGAAGTCTGGTGTTCTGAAAATGTAAATTAAGCCCTGCTAATTATAGTAGTTACAACTGGGCCTTTCATGGATTACTTAGTTGAGTTCCAAGATTCAGTAAATTTAAAGAAAGGTCTCAAATTAGTCAAAACAGGTCCAGCTAGTTTACATGAGGCTTCTACTTGACTAAGAACTTTTAGTTAAATGACTGAGGCTAATTACCTGTAGCTGCCGGGAAGAGATACCAGATATTTTGGCTGCAACATTTTCTAAAACATGCTTTAGATTGTACTCATTTAACTTGATGGTTTGAATAGAATCATCATCCAGACCAAGCGCCCTCCGCGTGTTATTTAATTTAGTAATGCGTTCACACAGAAAATCCGATAGTGACTTTCTGAAGGCATCCAAGCAGCCGCCCTCAAGGGTCATATCATGCTTTGAAAGTCTCTCATCTATTGCTTGTTCAATGTCTGACTGAAAGAGTGTGGCATATGCACCAGTAGCAGGACATGTAGCCTGAGAAATGAACCAAATAGGAGGATAAAAACTATAAATTGCCAGTGACATACTTCAGCTAGCTTTCTCAGCATATTAGTAAAATTAAAAAACATCTTACAAACCTTAATCTTCGAAAATATCCGAGCCAAATTTAATGCTGTACCACTCTTTCCTTCCATTTGTGCAGGATCCATGCCATCATCTCCATAAATAAGTTGAACCACATTGCCACTAGAATCACGCACTGTGTCATCATAATAAGTTGAGAGATCTTCCAAGGATTTCATTAGTCTGCGTGACATGTAACCTGTTTCAGCAGTTTTCACCTGAAAAAAAAAATCACAGGACCAAAAACATAGATATAAGTCTATGAAAATTCCAAACAAGTTCAATGAAAGCGGATCCAAACTTCTGTTTATGGAAAGAGAAACGACAGTAAAGAACCGAAGGTAGCACTTGCAGCAATCATTATAAAGTGTAGTGTGCTCTTATCAGTGCACTAGTAACAATAAGAAGCCAAAACATTCAAGAGGATGACCGATGACCAAATCTCTTATGTGAATCATCAATACTTGTACCTCAGCAACATTAACCAAAAAGCGAAGCCTTAAGTGCAACACGAGATTTTGTAGTATTGTTTTAGAATCAACCATATCCAAGATGATTAGGAGTTCACCACTGCTGCAACAACTCACACCACTGATATGGACTACGGCAAATCCTGTAGGACTCAGCTGAGAATTACACATAACAGGCCAGCACTTTGGTGACTTGGAGAGAGACAGAGGGCCGAATCGAAAACCCTTTTAAAAGCTCCAACTAGGTGTTTTTTTTTACCCATTTACATCATCTATATACATAATTAGGGATTTTTTTTATAGTATATTTTACCTTTAAACCATCAATTTCTTACTTAAATCAATGTGAGAGGCTATAACTTCAAGATCTACTAAATATGTTGAAATTACAAATATGATTTTTCATTTAGAATTAACTCTATTTGAAATTGTATTATAAAGAAAAAAACACTCCCTTATATTTTGATGTGAAAGGTTATGTAGAATGTAGATCCATGGTTTGGAGCTTAAATCCATGGATCAAAACCACTTTTTTGTTTAGTTTTATAACATATTTTGATTTTATGGCAATGTAAAAAAATGCATCTTCGTATTTTTTTTTCTTTTTACTACTTCTCACAAATCAGAAAAATGAACCTCACAACCGATCACAACCACCTATAACTAACTGATCAGTAACTTTCCTTGATAATAACTTAATACACATCAAGTCCTCAAATTCTATATTTATAGGATATTTTTTATAGATTTTTTTTTCTTCAGCATTTGTATGCATTTTGGGTTAATTGAACTAACACCACTTGGCTCTAGGGCAACCGACTTGCAATCTTAGTCTAAATCTTTTAAAATCCTAATTCTCAGACTTTGGTACAAGGTAAGCATAAGCAATTGGCCTTGGAGTTGTTGCATGCTATGTTTGCATCAGAGTGGCCCAAAAAATAGGACTACACAAACAGGTGTATTTGAAATATCTCTATAGCAAAAATCTCACCAATGTGGTAGATCCAGCTAGCATGAGCAAGGAGAGTAGGAACATTGAGGAACTGATATCAATTATCAACATCAATTAGCAAGTGTGCAAACATATTGAGAAAAAGTAATGAAGGGTATATAAACAGGTAGAGGACTGACAGCATAGAAGGTTAGTATTTGAAAAAAAATGACTTGGTTCATGATATCTGCAAAGGGAGAAATTTTCAGCTGCTGGTTGTCATAAGTTGAAGCAGAAAAGGTTGAGCCCATGCCGGATGTTCAAGAAGATCCTCATAATTTCCCCTCCCTCAGGCAGTTTTGTTAAGTTCAAAGTTGACAATCCAGCTTAAGGGAAGCCAAGACCAACTACAGATGTGTAATACCCTGGGCCTCACTGTAAGGCTGGAGTATTTAATTATATACTTATTATTTACTTTGGTGATTTTCTATATAATATTTTTTGCTTTTATTTAATTAGTGTAAACAACATAATTAAATATTAGTGTGGGTCCCCTTTTGCATGTTTGGTGATTTACTTTTATTGTGGGATTTTAAAAAATGGTTTAGAGAATAGTAGGACCCTTAAGGTTTAGTTATAAGACTAGTCCTTTACATTAGATGGGACCCAAGAATTTGTGTATGTGAAGGATTCGACTAAGAATAGGTCATGAAGAGTGGTGCACAAATTATAGTAGGATTAGTGGTGTTAAACACATCTTGATGACATAATTTAGATATGCACACAACCCCTTTTGGAGATATTTTCCAATCGACAGCCCCTAAACTCTCCATCGACCTTCTCTCCCTCTCACATTCCCTCTTTCTTTATCGCTTGCTCTATCTTAGAAAACCTTAGTCTAGCAATAGCCTTTAAGGAACTAGAAGGAGAAGAAGGACGGACCAGTCATAGAGAGCATTGTGGATGACCTATCTCTTTCCCCAAATCAATAGAGTGACAGAGCATTATACGAGGTGAGTAGCATTCAAATTCTACTTGCAAATCATGATGTCTTCCCTAGGCTTGGAACCCTAATATAGTGAGTTAACAAAGACTGAACCTCATCTAGGGCATGGATCATAGTCAACTGATTTGGAGCCGTTCTAGTTGATGGATTGGTTTGTTGTGTTGCTATGCCATATGAATTTCAGATTTAAGGGGGTTTTATGATTGGACAAATTTAACCTAGAATTTATCCTTAGGATTTTTCTCAGATTAGAAGACTGGATCTTGATGATTGTGCATGATAACGACATGATTCTTTATTCTGATTTATTTTAGTTTTAATGATGCGTGCGATTTGAAATCTGAATTTGAAATCTGAATTATATAAGTATTCAAAATCTGTTGTATACGCAATCTAAGATGATGCATTCCCTTTTGTTTTGGCAGCCCGAGGAAGTATACAGTGTGTAGATATGTGGTTACTGGTTAGTTGTTTAAAGCATGACGTACAGTATACTATGTGACTATAGGATGATCAATTGAACCGGCAGGGGGCAGAAACTAGCACCTAAGTGCTAGCCAACCAGTTTTCCAGCCCTGTTGACCATCAATCATGATGATCCAAAACCCATCTTGAGTGGAGCAAATAGAACCTTTAATAGGAATCACAATTTTTGTGGTCTCCTGAATTATGGAGACCAATTGAACCCCTTGGACAAATCTGTCTGTGGAACCCTTATGGCCCACTGGATAAGCTGGTGGATCCTGCTCCTAAAAAGGGCACCCATGGGAGACCTAGGATGTACTAGTATTAATGGGTTTGGGCCCATTTGGGCCCAGAAACCCAGCTTCCCAAAATGCTCTCTCGGTTCCCTGTTTTTTTTCTTTTTGGCATGTCCTGCTTGGTTGAAGACAGCAGTTTTTGTATCTTACACCCTGTGGTGTAAAGAATGGTGTTACAGGTCCTGTCTTAGCTAAGTCCCCGATTTTAGAGTTATAACAGTGACTGACCACTTGGTTTATTGATGAGCTGTCCACATGTCTCAACAACTGTTTGCATGCATGTAACACAACCGTACACATTATTTTAGTTGCTATCCACCTGTTGTATTAAGTAGCTGGCCACGGTTGGAATATGGCACTATGAATGTTGTTAGAAATCTTTCCAGTTTATGTGAAATTATGAGTTATTATTACATGATCCCCTATGTAGATGATGACAATGATACATGTTTATCTGGTTTGTAAGATTTGTTTCCATGATTAAATCCATGTTGTAGATTATGTGATGTACGGAGATGGAATATGAGATTCACCATGTGAACCAGTTATGTTATTCTTTACTTCAGAATCATCTCGAATCCATAAAGACTGCTTATGTAAGTGACCTCGCATAAATCGGATACCAGTATCAAGTTGGAAGGGGCATGAGAAATCCGGATCATGTGTGAGGTTGTCTGCAAAGTCCGGTTCATTATAGGTCTTGTGATTGAATAGGGAGCAAACCTGAATTGAAATTTGATTTACAGAGAACATAATATTGTGCAAGTCCCAAGAACATTGACATGGTCTGGGCATAAAAGAGTCTGAAGAAACAGAGGTGTTTTGTGACTTTGGAAGTTCCATGATAAGTTAACCGTGGAGTGTGTTCCAACGCTGTTTCTTAGGTTTCTTCTATTAATGTTGGCCTTTGGAAGCTTCACTTTACTCCCCCAAAAAACAAAGTTTTGTCTTGTCCAAATCAACTAATTTTTTAATAAGTGGGGTGCTCAGCGAATGGAATGGCGGACACGACAAGCAAGGTGTGGATAAGGTTTTTCCTCTAGGTCACGTTTCAAAATCAAATTCTCAAGGATTCCTCACTGGTTTTCCAAAAAAATGTGAAAAATCCACATTTGGCAATTGTAAATCCCTAAGGATTTGGGCAAGTGGAAATCCTCATTTTTTTAAGTCCAACCTCCATAATAGAATTTGGAAATCCTCATTTTGCAGATTTATCCACCTCTATCAATATTACTCAGCTATACACATCGATATGCACCAATATCTATCTGAAATCTTCAACTAAACAAATCTTCACCGAAGAAACGTTGTTCTAACGACAATGAGGAATCCTCACATCTGCAGACTGCAGATCCCTCACCGGTTACAAAAATGCCCTGGGGCTGTTTGGGAACTTCACCAGTAGAGTGGAGTGAAGTAAGCCTCCAATTTTCAGACGAAGGGTCACATCAAAAGTACACATTTTCAAAATTCCCTCCTTTTAAAAAAAAGGACAAAAAGTAACCTCCTTTCTCCACTATAAGACCAAAAAAAAAAAACACCCACTTTTTAAACAAAAAGTCAAAAAGATTCCCTACCAAACAACTAAATACAAAATATCTTCATAACCCACTTATATTTTATTCTTTCACTATTTGAGGCTTTACTACACTTCATTCTACATGTAAAGTTCCCAAACAGAGTAGTGGCTTCTACTTTGGAATTTGTTTCTCCATTTGTTGGTGTAATACTTTATCCTAATGAAGGCACAGTGACTCGACATCTTTCAGACACTACCTGCAATCTGTGAATTTATCAAATGAAAATGACATTTTGTTCACAACTACATCTACAGAGTGCAACGGGTGTCCTAAGCAGTTAGAAACAGAATCCTTAGGAGAGAAATGAGAACAGAATAATAGAACATACTTTGCACCAACTTCGAAAAATGAGAATAAATTTATAGAACACACTAGACACCAACTTCAACAAAGTAGATGCGCACACGCTTAAACAGGCCAACTAAGGATCCCATTTTGCAATACTGCATGCTTTAAGATATAAACACTTTGAAATATCCTAAAACCAATTGCCACTGGGAATACTTACTCTTAGAGCATTCGGATGCAATACAATATTAACAAGCAAATGAAAGGAAGCAATAAGAACCAGCATTAAATCCCAACGACTGTGTTCATGCATGATTCAGAATGAGATAGAAAGGCCAAAACAGACAGAAGCATCCATACCGCAGTGTCCACAAGGCCCTCACGTCCCCCCATTGTATGGAAGAAAAACTCGGTTGCCGTCAAACCAGAGTAGAATGAATTAGCGACGAAGCCTTTAGCCTGCAACGGATAGGGTAAGTTCACTAAAAACTTCTTGATAGTACTCATACTCAAAGGAATAGCACAGCAATGACAACTCTTAGTTGGATGAGATTCCAAAGACACAAGTCAAAGAATCTGAAGTAGAGATGATCACATCACTGATTAACAAACCCACACAAACAAAACAAAATTAGAAATTATTTTTTATGCTTTTGTTCTTTAAGGCAAAAAGGATCTTTGGGCACATAGATCTAGGTCCTAGGTCCAGATCCAACTTCATGATTTCCATGTTGTGATGCTCTTCATTTGCTACTCATGTAGATATTAAGAAAAATAAGTAATATGCAACAGAAAGTAATAAGCGCTAATAATTTTGAAGAGATTTAATTTCAAATGGTCCTCAACGTACCATAATCTTTAGAGAATTACCAATATTTGATAGTCTTGCATGTATAAAACATAACTTCATTGTATTTGTGTAGATAAGCTCATTACTAACATTGCACATGAAACTCCATTATAAATAGAGTGATTGAGAGCAATGACGCAGTCATGGAAGGCAAGAACGATTGATTATGGGCCCAATAAGTCCCGATCTTTAATCCAACAGAAAACCCATCATACAAGTCTTCGATCCAATGGGAGATGCTCAACCAAGGGAGAAGAAGTAAACAAATTGCAAAATTTGCATCTTTATTGAACTTCATAAAAATATCCAAGAACACTTTGATCATCTCTTAAAATGTCTTATATAATGTTCTAGAACTCATAAAAGCCTAAGATCTAACATTACATCTCAGCCTTTGATTTAATCCCTAATCACATCAAAATAGGAAACTGCAACTAATTATCTAATAAGGAAAGAGAACAATGTTGAGGTCCTGGATGTCTTGCACAATTAATCTATGCCAATTGCCAACTTGACTACTTATCTTTTCGCATCTCATCCTTATATTTAAGGTTGCATTCATTTAAATATAAGGAAATAATATCTTGGAAACTTACTACTTGGAATTTTAGGGGCTACTTGGATCTCCTTTTAATTCACTGCATTTATTAATTAGTTTGAAATTTAATTTAGCATCCATTTTAAGCCCATCTAGGCCATCCAAATTATGATTTGAGCTCCTTTTCTTGATTAAGCCCGGAGTAGGGTAGTCCAAAAAACCATGGATCAATCAAATCATTACATATAATGGAAAGTTTGATCAATCACCTGATCCATGGGATTGACACCTATGTCAATGAATCAAATATTAACCCAACACAGCAACTTCTAGAAATCTCATCTTTCTTGAGTTGTTTCATGGTATTAGAGCCTTGACTCTCTGATCGGCCCAATCCAAGTGATCTTGGATTCTGTCAGTAGTGAGCCGCACATTGTCATGGGGTCCACGGATTCCATTCTATCTCTTGTACGACCCACAGACTCCAGTCATTGGCCATCTCTTTCTCCCCAGCTCTTTCTTCAGGATCCTTCTCCATCCCCCCAGAATTTCAATAGGCAGTGTGTGGGGCCCACTCCTGATTGTCAAATCCCCTAAAAATCTACCTAGCTGGTCGCCCATCTTCAAGGGTATCCTGTTTCAATTTTGAACCCATTCGAACTTCATTTGATTGGGTTTTCAGGTTCTTTTCTGCTAGGATTTTATTGCACCAATTTTCATCTCAGAGGTTGAAATTCTATAATTTCCATTGGAATGTGCTCAAATATGGAGGATAGCTGCCTGCACCACTCGCATGTGCAAATAACCTGGAAGCTCGTTCTGTGATTTGATTGCATTTGGAGGGAGCTATCTTCGTTCTACCAAGATTTGGGCTGACCCGGCTGGGTGACCAGCCAGTTTTTTGTTCTCAAGATATCACCTTGCAGTAATTCTATATCACTCGTCTCCATGTTCAAACGAACTCCGTTAAAACTGAAAAGATTCAGTTGGAAAGGGAGACGATTCAATTGTCATTGCTGGAGACCATTTTGTATGTGCCACTAACTTGGCTACATTTAGACCTACCAACAAGAAACTAGGTTTGTCCAATTTTTTATGGATCTGTGACTTAAATATGAGCATGTCAAGAGTATGCTATTTTATCGATCTCCTCTTCCCTCAATTGAAATAGCTTTAAATGAACTGATGTCTGAGGAACCTGCCTCCCAGACTGGACTTCTTGGCCTTCCTCACCAAACAGGCAGATCTTCTTACATCCTTAACTACTGCAAACATCAAGGACACTGGAAGGACTGTCCTATTCATCCAAAAGCTCCACCTCGGTGGCCTAGGTCATTCCAACATCGTCGATAGATGGTACTAGCATACAACCCTTTCTATAGCTAGGGACACTTCTACCTCTCCTAATCTTCAAAGATACAGTCCATCATTGCTAAGTAGCTCCAGCAGATGATGCTATCCTTTGGCTCCGGGTCTTCAGCTTAATCATCTTCCGCAGTTTTGCCAGCCATTGCCCCTTCTATCCTATAGGTAACAAAGCTGACCCTCGGGTATTTGACTCTGGTGCCTCTAGTAACATGACCTCTGATGCTTCACACATTACTCACACCCATTCACCCCTCATCTTCTCATTTCATTTATACTGCTGACTGCTCTTGTTTACCTGTAACCAAAATAGGCCTATCACTGATGGTTTGCTATCTATTTCATTTGCACTTTTTGTCCCCCAACCTATCTGTGAATCTTCATGCTCAAGATGAATATGTGATTCATTTCCTCAACCAAATATTCTGTTCAGGATCCATCAACCGATAGACAGAACATAAATAAGGCGGCTTTTCCTTTCTTAATTTTCTTTACTTGATTGTTGTTGCTACTGATCAACTCCCTTCATTTTGCCTTCAGCATTCTAGATTAGGACATCTATCTGTTAGTTATTTGAAACAAAATTTCTTCTAGTATTTTGGGGCATGTCACTCTTTAAGACTCAACTCATTGTTTCAATTGTCGTGTTTCAAAACATATTGCTTTGCCCTTTAATAGAAGTGCTCATATCATCTTTTATTCTCCACCATATTGTAGCATGTATTGGGACAAGACTGAAAGGATTCCAAAATACTTTACTTCATATTAAAGAACGTAAAAGTTTCTCTCCTTCTGTTTTAAAACAAAAAGACCCAAAACAATTGACACCCATCCATTCAGATAAATGACAATTGACACCAAAAGCTGGTGTGTGTTCGTCAAGATAAAAATATGCATACAAGCACTCGCATGACCCCTCAGAAATTTTGAAAAAAAAAACCTGTTGTTATAGTAAATTTATGTTTTTCTTACCCTAAGAATTTCTTTTCACATGGGGCGTCTCCCCCTAGGGAAATTACCTGGTTCTGCCACTAATAAAACCACCAGTGACAACGAGTACCACATAAGTGTGGGCAGAATAAATGCACTCACAAAAATATACACTTAAAAGAAATAGTAAAAGACGCAACAAAGAAGATACTCAAAATAATAACAATAACAATTGCACATAACATTGTGTAGGAAATTTCCCATTGAAGAATAAATATGGGAATGTAGCTATGCCATAATTTCTCTTACAGCTGGAGTTTTTGAACTTCTAGGAAAGTGTGGAAGACTTCGCTCTATAAATCCATTTGGAGCACGTCGACCTCCAACAGATTGTTGACCAACACAAGCAATCATTTGGCTAATATTGATGGGAGAGCCTTTTGACCCACACTGTGACATTATTAAAGGGCTGTTTCTCCAATGCAATGCGTTCAAGCAAACCTGAAAAAGAAATTATATATATAATCATATATCCAATGAGGTCAAGTAATTTGCTCAACGCACTCAAATGCCCCAAAGGGTTTCTATAGAGGAGTGATTTCAATTTTACAATTGCGCAGATAAATCAACTAGCGAACATTCTGACAAACTATATCTATAGTTCAATAAATTTGGAAAAAAAAAATTATATCCATAAAAAAAAGGGCAGCCCAGTGCAAAAGGGTCCTGTCACTGAGGGGTCTGGGGAGGGTCAGATGTACGCAACCTTACCCTCGCAAGAAGAGAGGCTGTTTCCGCATTTTGAATCCGTGACGTCCACGTCACGCCCAGGTCACAATGGAGCAACCTTGCCGTTGCGCCAAGGCCCACCCTCTGTCATTTGGCTTTCCAGTTGAGCAAATTATATCTATAACTTATTAAAATTGGAAAGAAAAATAAATCATATTAAAAATCCTAAAATAGAAAATCATGTGAATATTATATGCCTACTTCAATCAAATGTATCCAACTAACGTCCAAGTAGTCAAAATAGAAGCCCAAGGTACAAAGGCCAATTGGAGAGAAGCCCACAATTGCATGAGCATACAGCGCTGCGTGTAGTTCGAATTCGAATGAAACCTTGCTTCTCATGAAAGCGCTCCTCTTTCGGCTTTCCAATTGAGTTGCATTCTAGGTTTCTCTACAGAAGGGACTATGAGAAGGAAAATAAAGGTTCAATCTTCTGCCATAGCCTTCTGCATCTATCTAAAAGTGCATCCCTCGAAGCTTTTATGGATGCTGATGGGATATTTTCTGGCGGCAGCCTCCTCTTTGCCTTCCCCAGTCGATTTCAACATCATGTTTGCAATGGTTTCCAACCTTCACTGGTTTTTTCCATTTATTCTTCTTTCCTGCTGGTTACGCGGGTCGGATCGGGCTGACCCGCCTCGAATGCAGATTTAGATTTCTTGACCCATTTTTAAAACAGGTTGGGTATGGGTTGGGTTTTAACCCCTAGATATATCTGCGAAACCCGATCCAATTTCTCCTGACCTAACTCGTTTAGGCAAGTATTTGGTGAGTATTTAGGAATTCTTATGTGAGGATTTTTTAAGGAAACAAGCCATTAACAGTCCTTGTTTTTATTGGATGGATTTATAGATATCTTAGAAATTGTTTAAGTAATTGGGTGAGTGTCTATCCATTGTAGCGCTTTGAGTAGTCATTCAATTGTTATTAAAGGACTGATTTTTGTTCAGAAAGAGTAGTTTACTCTTAAGTGCAAAAATATTGAAGTTGGTGGGATGTGTGCGTACATACATAAAGCAATTAACGAAGAGAAAATTATTATTATTGAAGGGGCCAATTTAAGTGTTGACTAATTGTTCTGGCATATATTTCTTGGAGTCTATTCATGGAATTCAAATCAAGAGGAGAATGATCTGGTTACCCCATAGTTATTTGGTGTTGTGAACCCAAGTACTTGGTGAATTGTGGGTGTGCTCATCCAAGTTTATTGGATGAGTACTCATTCTTAGTTTTGTATATGTGCAAAACCTACTGGACCACTAACAAGATTGAGTTATGCTGCTGGTAATGTTGTATAGCATTACGTGAGTTCACAATTAATAGATAGAGGGCAGATATTACCACATAAAAAAAACGCCCTTACATTTGCAGTTTCTTCTCGAATTTTATTTAATGTGCCGCTCATTTTAGCTTCCAATGTTTGAGCTGCATCGCAACCTGGTTGCGGTCTAAGCTTTCCTTCATTGTAGTCAAGTATCAGACCATCACACACCCTGTAACCTTTTTCAATAGTCTTTCCTTTCTTCTCATTTAGATCCTCTCCTGGTTGGACATCATCAATTCCAATAGAAAATCCATGATTTCCAATCCACCTAGCACTGCGCCAAATAAATAAACAAGCACTGAGATCATTATTGAACTCAAATGGCAAGGCAATACTTTTCAAACATCAATATTGTATATAACAACAATCAATTGCGCATTCATAACAGAACAAACCAAATGTATGGTCAATAGCAGTCAATATATAACTTTATTTACTGATTAAATATCACAACTTATTTTGAATTCCGTACATAGAACTCGGATAGATGGGGAAAGGCATTGATGATAAAGACATGCAATACATCACAATTAAGTTAAGCACCAAGGAAAGCTAAACATCCACAAATGCAACCACACAGCATGCAAATGAAAATACTAGCCTTTGATTAATAAAGGAGGTTTCCTCATCATTTAAGAGGAATTTATTAGAGAATAAGGAAACAACAGGAGCTGTACAAGAGAAACATGCCAAACAAAAGCAACAAGGAAAGAAACCCCAAGCAAATAAAACCAACCTACAATGATGTGTCAAACACTTAAATGAAATCAGGCCATCATTCTCCTCCATGAAGGAGAGTGGTGGAGAGGCTAGATGGATCATTGTCAAGAAAAGAGGAGGTGGCAAGCATAGGAGGGTAGGTTGGGAAGAGTGATTGACGTCTTTGTTGATAATTTGCCAGATTTCACTAGAGTGGAGTGGATTAGATTTGCTTTTCTCTCGGTTCAGATAGTTTGTTGATGCTTTCATTCCTGAGTCTGGAAGGAGAAGTAGGGGTGGGTGTTACTGTTTATTTGTTATAGAGAAAGGAGGATAACCTTAATAGATCTTGAAGCTATGAAAGGGAATAACTTGTGCAGTAGGAGGATCAATGTGAAGCGTGCAAATTTCGGCTGGTCTCAGAAGAGATTGGGAGGAAAAGTTACAAAGAACTCTACTGCTAGGGCAAGGTCATGCAGGAGCAAAATGCCAAATTTTAGAGGATCCAATCACATAAATCAGGCCCCAAAATATTTAGATTCATTTGATGGAGCAAATGGGATCTCGATCCACCTTTTCAGGGCCCAATCAAGCGGAAAGACCTACGATCCAAATTGAACGATCCAAATGGGTTCAAATTAAGATTTAAAAGTGCCGACTATGTTATGGGATTAAAACAGTCCCTCAAAATGGAATATCGAGAATGGGTGAATGAGATTTTGATGCAGGACAGACCCATGATCCATGGGTCGACCAAGCCCACTGGGCCCACTCAAGGGAATGTCCAGCCCATTATGGGGGGTGCCCCCTCTAGGAACAATTAAGGATTTTAATTAATTAATTCATGTTTTGGATTATTTTTTCAATTTGAGAATATTCATTTAAGTTGTTTTGTTTTAATCCTAGCCATTGATTGTTTTTAGTGGTTAAGATTAGCTTTAGGGTTTTTGCTTGCTTATATTTTATTTTATTTTATGAATGGCTATTTCCATTAATAGAATCAAGTAGTACAAGAGAAATATACAGACAAGCAAAAGCAAGAAAATAGGGAAACCATAAAAGAAACAGGAAAAAGCCCCTAAACCAGACTAAGTTGGCCCTGCAAGGGAAAATGCTAACTCCTTCCAATGCATCATTTATCTACTCGGTAGAATAGCCCTTGAAAGACGGATCAATGATAGAATTAATAAACCAGACTAGGTTTGCTTGCTTATATAATGATGTAATGCCTTTCATTTGAATTAATGGTCAATGACAGAATTTCTTCTTGGGTGCTTTTGCTCTCTCCCTTGTAAAAGGTCTGGAGTGATACCACAGAGCATGAAGCCTATCAACTATCAGGTGTGAAGCCTTGCCCCTATCCACCCCGGGCCTATCAACTATCAGGTGTGAAGCCTTGCCCCTAGCCACCCCGGGCCTATCAACTATCAGATGTGAAGCCTTGCAACTAGCTGCCCTGGCCCCGCTCCGCATCTGATTTCCTCCTTTGCTAAGCAATGTGCCAACGCATTAGAACTTCTTTTAGGGTACGTTTGGGTAATGTCCTCGGAGAGGAATCCTCTCTGATTTTCCTCGATTCCGAGGAAAACCCACGTTTTGGTGAAGAGAGGAAAAGTGAGGATTTTCCAAATCCTCCAAACCCATCAAAAATCCTCTATTCCACTGATTCCTCGGTCTCCACCTCCCCCCATCGAATTTTGCAAATCCACGGAAGCAAAGAAGCACTTTAGTTACAAGGAGTGACTCCTCTTAGGCGCTTCCCAAACCTAGAATGGAGTGATTCTTTCCCACGGAAATCCTCAGAGAGGATAGCATGGTTCCATGGGAATGAAGGAAGATAGAGGATTCCTCACTGTTTACCAAACGTGCCCTTAATGTGATGGAAGGAGACATCAAAATGCTTGGCCAGATCAACTAGCTCTTCTACCACAACAGCGAGCCTTCACGGAGCCCTACTACTGTCAAAAGTGCAAGCAATAGCACAAAAGTCGTATTTCATTAGTAATGGCCTACGGCCAAGGCAGAAAGCTTCACGAAGACCCCATTCTAATAAATAGCAACTCCACCTCACTCACAAAATAATGTCCCGCCAGACTTGATAAAGATAAAATAGTCAAGGCCCCGCCTTCCACTATTAAACGTACTCCTTATGATGACTAAATAGGGAAAAAAGCACAAAACAAAACAAAAGGCCTATAGCACCAATGGCCAAAAGTCCAAGCAATAGCACAAAAGTCGCATTTCATTAGTAATGGCCAAAGGGCTACGGCCAAGGCAGAAAACTTCACGAAGAACCCCATTCTAATAAATAGCAACTCCACCTCACTCGCAAAATAATGTCCCGCCAGACTTGATAAAGACAAAATAGTTAAGGCCCCACCTTCCACTAGTAAACGTGCTCCTTATGATGACTAAAGAGGGAAAAAAGCACAAAACAAAACAAAAGGCCTATAGCACCAATGGCTATAGGGCGACCTAGCATCAGATGTACATGAGGTAACTGTGCCCTAAAACCATATGTACAGGGCCAACCTATGAACCATGGGGTCCTCAGGTAGGTCTCCCCTCTCGCCCATCTTTCACTTCTCGGCTTGTTTGAGCTATACCCTAACTTGTCGAAATAGTCTTCTGCCAACTGAATCACACGCTCTAATTGATTGTCATCCAATATTCACGCAGCAAACTTTAAGAGACAAGCCCGTTGTTACAGGTAACTGAATAACATTTTCAAATAGAATTTCAATAAAAATGCCAACTCAAACAAACCATAACAATTAAAATTCAAAACATCCTACAAAAGAATTACCTCAATTTTGCAAGCCGGTTCATACAAGAAGCAGCAGCATGTGCATTATAGTCTCTGAGGAGGACAGAGAAAAGTCCATCCTTATTTCCATTTCCTGGAGGCAAGAAAAAAAAAGCACACAATATTAGAGGATTGGAGCAGACAATTCCTTAACATCACTATTAAGTAACAAAACTTGCATGACATCACGTTATATATTTGGGATATAGAGATTAGAGAATGATAAAACATAAAACGGGTACAAAAGTTCAAACTAAGATAAAACGTAAAATGGGCAAAGTGATATTAAACTGTCATCTGGTAAAAATGCCCCTTTAATAGAAAAGCCACTCGACTATGAAATACTACTACCCTATCTTCTCTCCACTTTTGGCCACCCTGGTCTTATTTGCATCCTCTTTGTTAAGCCCTCCAACTTTACTTCAAGGTTTTGAAAGCTAACATACTAGCATCAACTGGTTATGTTGGTTAGCTACACTAAGTTAAAAGCTAATAAAATGTTCATCATCAAAATATCATTACTATTATCCTTAGAATTTAATATTTTAGAATTACATTTCGATATATATATTTCCTTTTAAAATGAAATTTTATTAGGTCTCGATTTCCTATTAGAGTGAAATTTGACTAGGGCCTATTTCCAAATAGATTATTTTGGCTAAGGCCCATTTCCAATTAGTGTGAAATTTGGTGGGCTCTATTTTAAATTAGAGTGAAATTTGGCTAGGGCCCTATTTCCATTTAGAGTGAATTTTTTGGGATTCTATTTCCAATTAGAGTAAAATTTGACAACGGACCTAATTTTTCAATCAGAGTAAGATTTGTCCAAGACAAGACTTTTCAATTTTAAAACTTGGGCCCCATAGTGGAGCCCACAAATCATTAGGGGTTGCACATTTGAAAAAAGAAAGAAAAAAAAAAGGCAACAGTTTCATCTCTAAGGGGCCATTTAATTGATGATTTACACCTTTCATTAGGTGGGCCAACTATAGCGGCCACACATTAGCCACTTAATAATAGAAAGAGAGGGATCGAATTAGGGCATTTGCTGCCCCTTTTTCTGCCCAAACTGAAGGATATATATATATATAGAGAGAGAGAGAGAGGAGGAAAAGGAAAACAGGGAAAAGGAAAGGAGGAGAACAGAAAGAAAGAAAGAAAAAACAGGCAAGAGAACGAGGATCTGCTGCTTCTGTTGCTGCCGCTACATGCTGTTGATTCTGCTCTTGCCACTGCATGGTGCTGCTCTTGCCATTGTTGTTGTTCTATCGTTGCTGGTCAGAAGTGGCTCTTCCAAGCTCGGCATTTGGGAGATGCTTCTCCAAGGTCAGCTCCTCGTCCCCGTCTTCATTTTTTATCTTTTTCTTTCTTTCACCAGAACAAGAAGAAGGGTTAGGATCTTAGTCATATGGCCCACCACAAAAATATAACGGTTGCATCAACCGCCACGGTAATGTATTGGCCGCTACAGGCAGATATGGTTCCTAGCAATGCTATCTTCAAAAAAAAAAAAAGTGTAATGCCATCAGGCGCTACAGCCGATGTATCATAGCAGCCGCTATTTTTATCCTCATTCCAGAGGGAAAATTGCACAAAAACTTGTTGTCCTGCAAAGAGTCCTACACCGAGAGTTCCGCTTCTACGGAAAATACCCGGCACAAGCATACCCTTACATATTGAAAATAATATTCCTAAAAGAAAATCAATATGCGACACCCAATTAGCATTCAAATTCATTATAAATAATTAAAGCAAATGTTCTCATTTATGAGTCATCATTCTCTCTTTTCTAAAGGAATTTTTCATAAGATTTTTAGGCTTTTGGGGACTTAATGGCAAGTTGTCAGATTCATTTCGAACCCTGTTTCGTTTTGCTCCAAAGAGAAACATTACGATCGATTCGGAAATTTTTCTTTCCGATTCAGCACTTCATTTTTTAATATATATATATATGTCTGTGTGTGTGTGTGAAATTTTGATTCTACCAAGCATCACAAATATAATTTTTAATATTTAAATACATCACCATCAAATACCACAAAATAAAACAAAACGTCAACTAACCATGCATCATTGTAAACATCATCATAATCTTCATTAGCTCTCAATTCCTCTCCTGCAAGGCCACCAATTTCATCGCCCTCATCGAAATCAGGGATACCCCGTGCACTTATTCCGGTTGCTGCATAGCCTCCAACCATTTACATAGTCTCTGGTTAAGATAGGAGCTTCTTCAGCAACCCAGTCAACCAAAATATTAATATTCTCCAAATTGATAGGGTCGAAGGCAGAATGTCCAGTCCTTTTGGGCAGTGTTTTTAAAAGTGAGAGACGCATCAAGGTGCTAAGGTCTCCTGGGGCCTAAGCGCTGAGGCACGAGGCAAGGCGCGGGCTTCATATCTATAGAATAAAAATATTTTCAATTCACTAGACTTGAGATACATACTCACATACACTCCAGTTCCGCTCACAACCAAATGAACTACATGTCAGGCTAAGAACTTTTATCGCAAGTTTTTTCAAATCTGGGGTTTTGGAACCATATACAGCCCACGGATCAGCTGTTAATTATAGGTAATAAGCATAAATTTATGGGATAATTAATTTTGTAACATAATGGAGTAAACTTATGGGATAAAACAGTTTACCGGTGCTCTTGTCGCCCTTTGCCTGATCGCCATAGGCAACCATAATAAATTTTCAGCTTTCGTATAAACAATAAACAAATAACTCTTGACCGATCTTATCTTGTACATCAATAATTGGTTCCAGCTTTGATATGCAATTATACAACCCTGTCATAACTTCATTATCTTGCACAACATTGGGATTCAAATAAAAGAACTCTGGGTTCAAAAAATATCCAGCTGCATGCAAAGGACGATGCAATTGAACACCCCACCTTCTCTCAATGATTTCAAGGATAATATTATATCTTTCTTCTTTTCTACCAAAAGCATTTGAAATGGTTTCTTTAGCCCGATCCATAGCTTCATAAATGTATCCAATACGAGGCTTTTTCTCACCACCAACCAATCTAAATACACAAAGAAGAGAACCCGAGACCTTAAGGGCATAAACAAGACAACACTGTTCCAAAATGAAGGCATTAACATAATTTGTGCAGCCCTTTTACCCTGTTATTCCTTTGCTCATTTGCTTGTTGTCCATTCCTCTGAAATGAACATCTTCCCCAACTTTTCTTTTTTTTTTGATGAATCCTTGCTAAAGTGAGAAAGGCAGTTGCAAATTGGGTTTTTGCAAGCTTGATCAAATCTTTCATTTGTGTAAACCGCCTCATCATATTTGGCAAAGTTAGGCGGTTATAAATGAACCCATCTACCGCAATAACCCTTTCAAATATTCTCTTGAGACTTGGTATCTTAAAAATGTCTTCCAATATCAAGTCCAAACAGTGGGCATCACATGGTGTCCAATACAACTGTGCATACTTTGCCTCCAAAAACTTTCCAGTTATAACCAAAACAAAGAGAAAAAAAAAGTTTTAGATAACTAATTATTCTATTACTCCTAAATACAGAACTTTTTTCCAATAACCACTAATTCTTACCCGCCAACACATTAGTTGCAGTACTGTTTGTGACAACCTGAACCACATTAGCTTCTCCAATACACTCCACAAACTTGTCAATTAGTTGAAACATTTTGTTTGCATCCTTTGAGTAGCTAGAAGCGTCAATCAACTCCACAAGCTAGGTTCCTTTGGGACAATTCACTAAAAAATTAAGCAATGTCCTCCCTTTCTTGTCAGTCCCCCCATCAACCATTATAAAACATCCATACTTAACCCAATCCTCTCGGTGACCCTTCATCCTCGCACCTCATGATAAGTTGGTGGTTTCAATAATCATAACAGGACCATATTGACAGAATTGCTAGCCAGTAATCCCAAAACCAATTGGTGATAGGAAACGGCACAAACTACTTAACACCCCCCCTCGGGCGGGATACCGCCCGGATCCGAAGCACACGCCCGCACAAGACTATAATGCGGCATGGGGCCTTTTTGCCCTACGCATTTGCACCCACACAAACACACAACGCGGCATGGGGCTTTTTTGTCCTGCGTGGTTTCGAACTCAAGACCTTTGGCTCTGATACCAAGAAAGAGTTGCTAGCCAGTAATCCCAAGACCAGTTGGTGATAGGAAACGGCACAAATAACTACTTAACACATATTGCCCAATAACTTCAATCATTGGTCCAAAACTGTCATAATTAACTGCATTAAAAGGAATCCCAGCATCATACATCCACCTTGCAAATCTTACACATGCCCGCTCTTTTAATTCTTTTCTATATGGGTCATTATCATCAATGCTTTGGCTTTTTAGGTTTGGACGTAGTGGAAATAGTACTTCCATTCGCACTAGAAACTCGACTATGATCAGCCAAGGGTCTTTGACCACATTCATTGACCTCTACAGCATCATCTTCATCCTCTTCAAACACATTAGCCAATTCATCAAAATGAGGCAACAGATTCATTTGTTTCATTTTCTGTCTTTTTTTTTTTTTTTTGCCATGCATTCTTTAATCTCTTCTCTAACTTCAGGTGGACATTCTGGACAAGCAGTAACATTCCTGTAACCCCCAGCAAGATGTTGCTTCACCCGATAAACACCTCCATTTGAGTTTTTGCCACAAAAATTGCATTTGAACCAATTTATATTCTGGGGGTTTTCCAAGTGTTCATACCACTATGATGGGTCTTATTTATTACTACCGTCGGATGCCATCTAAAACAATTACTGCAATTTCAAAGCAATAACAATTGAAAAAACTAAATTAAAAACAACAATGAGTAATGTGTAATCCAAATTCCAGCCCAGCAAACATCATTAGATTAAAGAAAGGAACAAAAAAAACAAAAAAACAAAAACAAAAAAAAAATGACACCAGCATTCAATTTTGTTGTGTATGCATAAAACAACAAAAAAAAAAAAAGGCACCTTCATTGCAAATTCCAATCACATTGAAACCCCACAACAAAGAAGCCATACACTTACACGATACTGACCAACAAAGGGAAAAGATGCAATTTTTCTCGCATCAAATGGAAGTTGGCCAAAGAAGCATTAAAACCCAATTCAATTTAAAGGTTTCTCCACAAACCTTGAATGCCACTAATGGGTAAAAACAACAAAAAGATCTCCTGCAACAAAAAAAAAAAAAACACCAATAAATGGACCCACTATCAGAGAAAAAAAAGGGCAGGAGCAGCACCATCTGAGAAAAAAAGTACCTGATGTGTAGATCTACTCTCCACGAGCATTCAGACGAAAATAGATTCGAAATCTGATGAGAGACTCCAATATCGCGAAAAAATATCTGGGCCCTCAATCTGGTCAAATCGTCCTTGATCAATCTGCAGTGCTGCTGCTATTTTCCGGGCCTAAGAAGGAGGCGATGTTGCTGCAGTGCTGCTCCTGTTTTCTGCTGCTTCTCTTGGTCAATGAAGACTAGGTATGCTTCGCCTCACTGCCTTCACTCTTCTTCTTCCTCTTTTTTTTTCTTTTTTCCTCGAATGGGTCTCGGGGCTCAGGAGTATGGCCAAAGGGATTCGATGGAGATGACTAAAGGAGACCAGGTCTGCTTCACCCCACTGTCTTCACTCCTCTCTTCTTCTTCTTCTTCTTCTTCTTCTTCTTCTTCTTCTTTGTTCGATGCATGTTGCAGCGTTCTTTTTTTTTTCTGTTTCGATGCAAACAAAGGTTAGGGCTTTCGGTGCCCTTTAAAGAGTAGAAATAAATTACGTTTAGCCCTCTTAATTTTTTTTTCTAATTTTAAGCCATAAAAAATTACGTTTAGCCCCTTAAAAGTTTTTTTTCTAATTTTAATCCAACCACATGACTATGAAGAAGCTCTTGCTTCGTGAGCCTTACACCTAGAGCCAAAGCACGCGCTTCGAGCACCTAGACTACACCTCAATGAAAGCGCCTTGCTTTGAAGTATTAGAGGCGCAACAATGGGGCTTCACTATGCCTAGGCGCGCCTTTGATAGCCCTGCTTTTGAGCATGTCCCTACATTTTACACAAGTTAATATTCCATTATATGACTATTGACAATTTGCAAAAGAATTACGTAAAATCAACATTTGATATACCTTTCGCGGAGCTTCATATTATAATGCACAAAAACTAGATCGTTCAACCTCTGATTTTCAAGCCTATTCCACTTAGGAGAATGAATATGTTTGAATATGCCCCAATTTCTTTCACAACCACCAGCACTGATGCATTACCTCAAAATTCGAATTGCCAATTTTTTCAACTCAGGGGTACCATTTCCAAATCGATCCCACCATCTATCTATAAAAATTTCTATGAAATACAAAATTGTAATTTACGAATTGCAATCATATAATAATTTAATGAAAAGAGAAACTTTATAGCCATCACATTGTCTGAAAATCATGTCTAGAGTATCAAAATCAGGAACTAATTTCTATGACATCATTTAGACCCCTGATGACTTCGCCATGCTTGAAAAACGTACGGTTAAAGAAAAATGTTGGATTCAAGTAGTACGTTGCAGCATGTAGTGCACGGTGAAGTTGATTGTCCCACCAGCAATCAATAATCTTCAAGTATGGCATGTAGTCCTCATTCTTTAACCTCTTTTGAATGAACTCCTTCTCTCAATCCATTGCCTTGGGTACATAACCCATTGCAGGCTTATCTTCATTGTCCACTAGATGAAGAACTACCACCAAATATTCACTAATTTTCAATATACGCTCAACATTCCTCCAAAATGTATTATTGAGCATTGTTGAAAACATCGGCCAATACCGGTACATATCGACCGTATCAGTTCATACTTCATACTGCACCGACAAATTGTTACTAAACAGTTACGGTGTCGGCCCCCCAAAATATAGCTTGTATATCGGTCCATTTCGGCTGATATCTTGGAAATATCGGTCATGGCCGATATATCAGGATGACTGTTTTTTTATTAATCCTTCCCATTTTCATGGTTACAGAGAAAAGGGATAGTCCGTCCAGTAGTGGAAAGGTGGAAAAAGAAAGCGATTGCAGATTTGCATGTTATTACAGAAAAGGAGGAAAAAGAGAGATGCAGAAATGAGCAGTTGCAGGAAAAAAAGAAAAAGAAATAGAAAGAGAGAGAGGACGGCACCTGAAGGCCGGCCTACTAGCACCGGAGCACGAGCTTCCCACTGTGCCACATCATCTTCTTCCTTTTCTTCTTCTCTTCCTCATATCCTCTTCAGTTTCTTTCTTTTTTCTGTTTCTGTTTCGGTCCGTACTCCAGCGAAATCCTCCTTTAGTCTGGATATTATGGATGAGTCCAGATATTTTCCAGAGTCCTGGGTTACCATAACATTTTGTGTCCGGATTCTTCTAATACCTTTGACTTGTTGAATGCCCTATATTATGGATGAATGGACCTGGGACCCGACATTAGGCCCCCACCTATTGAAAACCTCACAAGAACTAAGTAAATGCCCTCCTATTGGATGGGGTGTCTCCAAATTTTACTCCAAAGGAATAGTCCCACATAGGATTGAGAGTTTCATAAAAACACGAATAACAAATAATGCTTAAGAGTTAAGATTGTGACAATTTATCATTTTTTTTATTAAATGATAAATCCTACAGTGGGACCAACTTCTATGTGGGTAAAATTGGATGATATCCATATACTTGGATTAGATGTTCATTTTGAGCGGCTCGGGTTTTTATTAAGCGGGCCCCATTATGGAGTTTCACTCAAGATTTCAAGTCAAATGCTCATTTTATTAAGATTTTTTTAAATGTAGCCGCTAATGTGGTCAATTTATAAAAAATCATAAAACACTAAAAATAAATGCCTTCTCCTAACTGGTCCCTCTAAAAGTTTCACTCAAATAGAAATTGGAGTTTGTGAGATTGGTCGCTTATAAAACATGTAGAATGATGTTTCTTAGCAGTCAATTGAATTATGAGCACAAGTCATAGGTAGGGGAGTTCTTTTCTTTACTCTCAACAAAAATACATTATTTTTTTTATAAAAGTTAATAAGTTATTTGGTTTGATCCTCATACTTGATTTAAGCACTAATTTAGAATTTATATATCCTTTCTTATGTACAGTTGTGCTAAATTGCTTATTTGAATTATGAATTTAGAAATGCATAATAGGTTCTACTAACCTAGTATAGCTAACCAGCATGAATACATGGGAAAAATTAGATCATATCAAATTCTAACAATTTCCAATATTCAGAGTTTTTGGAACTTTTTTTTACGACATTTTCAATTCAGATTTGGTCACAGTCAGCTCCGCCCACCGCAACTTCTATTTTGATAATTGTTTTCAACTACAATATACAAAATAAAATGTAACTTAATGTCAACAATAATTCCACATTTCATATTTGACCTCGCTAACATGATCGATTTTAAAGAAAGAATCAATTCCAGAAGCAACAGAGGATCAAATTACATAAGAAAAGATGTTTTCTAAGAACCAAACTAATTATGAGGGTATTGCAATGAAATAAGAGAAAAATAATAGAAGTGGAAAAAACTGGCCGAGAGATTACGGGAACTGAAAGAAAAATGCTGACCTAAAGTAGCTTTTCCAAGTTGCCCACATATAAGTTCACTATTGCGGAAGTAGACATATCGATCTTTTGGACACATGGTTTCTCGATTCTTCATACAATCTTTCTCCATAACAGTTAGATTCACATACACCTTCATGTGTGAATGAGGACGCACAAGAACACTGAATAGTTGCTTCCCCGTCCAAAGCTCTACTGGCTAGAAAAATAACAAAAGCAAAACAAACTCAGACCATTCCAGGCAAAGGCAAAATTCTCAATTTCCAGAAGATAGAAAACTAGAGAGGTTGTAGAAGGCAACTAGGTCAACTTTTTATACCAAGAAAAACTTAGACAAAATAAATAATTTTAATGAAATAATTCAGAAGTTGAGACTGGAACTGAAAGTGCTGAGTAATAAAAACTAGAAAATTACTTCCAATAGCAGAGCATTCTCATCATCCCAAATTAAAACAACGTCTCTAGAACCCAATGATGTCGGGTCGTCACAGAAAATCGGTCTCCTTTATGAATAAGAAGATTTTTTTCAATAGAAAGTTTACTAGAGTACATTTTCAAGAAGGACCAACAGCACAATTCCAAAAAACAAATAACAAATTTGGTCATTTTGTGAAAAGGGATTAATTATTATAAGGTTTCTCGAAAGTTTTCCAAGTACTTGGAAATAAGAATCTGGAGGATTTAGCTCTTCAGCTCACAGAAACAAGCTGGAAAAGGATAGCATGTTAGGAAGGAAATTTAATAGGAGTATGATTCACAGGTTTTAACTTAAGCTGCATGAGTAAAGATCATAGTTGAGAATTTCACTTTTGAACTTGTTTCAGTTTGGCATCCAAACAGAAATGTTTCAGCCAATTCAGAATTACAGCGAAACATTTCAAAGATACATTTTAGAAAAAATATAAATTAAATAAAATAATACATATATTAGAGTCAATGTCGACTTCCACAAACAACTCACTACCAACTGGGTTCGAGTCATCAACCAGAACCAGTTTTTTTTACTCATAAAATTCAGAAATGTCAAAACAGAAATAGGCTACTCAGGTTAACTATGCACCTTTCAACATAAGCTTGACTGATACAAAAAAAAAACATTCACATATATTTCAATGGTTGAATCTGAAAGCATAAATTATTGATATTTTTTAACTGCACAATAGCAAAACAACTTCATAATTCATGTCACCTTGAGCATAGCCGGTGATGGCAAATCAATGGGATCCATCCCGTCACCCATATATGAGCACATAAGACAGAATGCGGCACGATCATAAAATGTATCCTTCCTCGTAATAAGAAAAGATGATGTAAGAAAGTCTTGAGTCGAAGCAACCAAAATTTCACCATTTTTGGGTGTACACAAGTTATTTTGCACCTGTGGAGCGATCATGGTATTTCACATTATAAAAATATACATTGAGAGAGTATTAACATATAGCATGCATGTAAAAGCACATGACATAGAGTACCACCAAAAATAATATTTAAATTGGAGAAACACTAGAAACAACTAAAATTAACTCAAATAATAAAACAAAGGCAACATTTGAAATGTATCCAAATCACAATAGATTCAAAAGCTTAGAAAATATACACATATAAACTCTAATATACATCTAAGATAGAGCAGCAGCAAAAAGAATGCAAGGGGTGGGAAACTATTTATTGAACCTTAAGCACCAGATAAAATGGAAGCAATCAATCAAAGCAAATCAGAAAAGGGGGAAAGGGGCAGAAACTCAATATCACATTTTACCCAAATTGCAATTTCCATGCTACCCAGCATGCAAAGTGCAAGAACATGACACCCTAGCAAATATCAAAGCCCGTTTGTGAATTACAGTAAATCCAAACTCACACTTGGAGTACAAAAGAATATGGAAGAAGAAATTCCAGGGTTAATCGACTCCAAAAAGACATTGTTAAAATACATTTGGTTGCATAAACTTGCATGGCAATGAAAAGGTTCGCCATGTTTACCGCAAGACATCACATCAATCCAAGAATTAGTTATAATATATAATATAAGGCTCTTTTCTTCTTCTTTTCTTGAAATGTATAGAGTGCTTTCTGTGAAGCAAAGTGAAATATAACATTCCTAACTCTTATAAGCAGCCAATGAAGCACAAGCGTTGGCAAGTCACTATGAATATTGCACAGGAGTTGGCAGGTCGCTACGAATAAACACCTGAAACAAGTTTATCAACAGGATAACTCAGCATGAAGGTTTCACTTAGAACACGAGCTCTCTTAGACTCTTAGTTTACTCAAGGGACAATGTCCATTCAGGATATTACTCTCACTTTATTCGTTTGTGGACAGATTATACTGAGATCATCTATTCCAGTTTGCCAGATGACTCAATCACAGTGGTTCAAAACATTCATTCAACTACTCAAAGGGATCAATTCTTGATGAAACTTCAACCTAAATTTGAACAAATCTGTTCAAATCTAATGAGCTGGGTGTCATCTCCTTCCATTGATACATGCTTAAGTGAGCTTCTTCGTGAGGAAAAGCGCCTTGCAACTCAGGCTACTCTTTAGCAAGCTATTATTAGTGGTCCAATAACCACTGCATATCTTGCACGAAACAAACCTCAGAACAAAGATACAGCCAACATCCAATGTTATTGTTGCCAAAAGTATGGACGTCGCCACTCAATCAAGCTCAATCCTAATGGTACATTGGCTCATTATAAGGCTCGCCTAGTGGCACTTGGCAATGTCGAGTATGGTATTGACTATGAAGAAACATTTGCTCCGGTCGCCAAGATGACAATAGTGCGTACTATTCTTGCAATTGCCGCATCACACTCTTGACTACTCTCTATCAAATGGATGTGAAGAATACTTTCCTCCATGGAGATCTGAAAAAGGAGGTCTACATGCACCTTCCTCAAGGTTATGAATCTACTTCTAAATAGGAAGTAGAATGGCTCCATCTCTCATTATATGGCCTTAAGCACCAAGAGCTTGGTTTGAGAAATTCCGTTCTACTCTGCTTGATCTCGGATTTACTCAAAGTTCCTATGATTCTTCGTTGTTCATGAATATTACTGCTCAAGCTACCACCTTACTTCTAGTATACGTGGATGATATCATCATCACGGGCACTCATAGTAACATGACCCACAAACTTCAATCATCACTGCAAGCTGCCTTCAATATGAAAGATCTGGGTCCATTAAGACATTTCTTGGGCCTTTGAGGTACAGTAGTCTAGGAAGGGCCTTTTTCTCCATCAACATAAGTACGTTACTGATCTGATTGAACTTGCTGGCCTACAAAGCGCAACACCTGTGGCCAGTCCACACCATTAGAAGTCAATGTGAAGCTATGGAAAGATGATGGGGATCTCCTATCCGACCCCACTACTTACAGATGCATAGTAGGTAGTCTTCAATATTTGACCATCACTAGGCCAGATATCTCATATGTAGTGAATATTGTCGGTCAATTCATGAAAGCACCATGGCATCACCATTTAGTTGCTGTAAAAATGATCATTCGGTACATTCTTGGTTCTCCAACCCAAGGATTGTTTTTCCCATTTGGCATGCCACTTACACTTAATGCTTATTCTGATGAAGTCTGGGCAAGATGCCCGGATACTTGTAGATCCACTATGGGCTGGTGTGTTTATTTAGGCGAATCACTCATCTCTAAGAAATGCAAAAAGCAAGAAAGGTCTCAAAATCTTCCACCGAATCTGAATATCGTGCCATGTCCACTATTTGTTCCGAGATTCTATGGCTTCGTGGTTTGCTTTCAAATCTTGGTTTTCCTCATACCTCAGCTACACCTCTTCATGCAGACAATATCAATTCAATACGTATCACCGAGAATCCGGTTTTTCATGAGCGTACAAAACATATTAAAGTGGATTGTCACTTTATTCGAAATGAATATGATCGCCATGTCATCAATCTTCCACATGTTTGAAGTGAACTACAACTTGCAGACATTTTCACAAAAGGGTTACCTATGCCCCGTCATGAGTTTTTGGTTTGCAAATTGCTACTATTTGACCAGCATCAATTTGAGGAGGGGTGTTAACACCAGCTGGCCTACAAGGTCCACAAGGCCCATGCACAAAAAGCCCATCTCATAAGGCCCATTGTATATGCATCACGTGGGATATCAATAGTTGACCAAATCCTACTGTGTAGATTATTCTCTTTCTATGTACAGGATTTAGGATTGTAACATATATACTTTACATATATGTAGATTGTAATGGTCTGTAATTGCCTTAAGGCTGGAAATATTATAAAGAGAAGGAAGGATTGATCAACAAGGATCATCCAACTTTTCCAAAGTTTTCTTCATTCTATTAAGTTGACACTCACAAGCTAGCTGACCAAGTTCCTCCTTCCTATCGAGGTTTTGAATTTCTTCTAGCAAATGAGCCTTCTGCATCCCCATATCTACAAAGTTGGTCTTAGCCCACTCTTTTATTGTTGCCTTCAACAACTTAAGTTTAGTGGCCAGTCTGTAACCAGCCCAACCCTCCACCTTCAACTCCTTCCACCATTCCATGATCATTTGTGGAAACTTATTTTCCTCCAGCCACATTAGCTCAAATCGAAAAGGAGCAGGACCCCACCTTTCAAGATTAGAATCCAGCAGTACAAGGCCATGATCAGATGCAGGCTTAGGAAGGACTAATTGACATACCTCTGGATACAAATCCACCCAGTCGTCAAGACCAAGAATCTATCCAGCCTTGATGACTTTGGTGTGCTCTGGTTGTTGGACCAAGTAAAAGAGGCTCCTTTCAGGGGCAAATCCACCAAAGATTTGGAGTTCATCCAATCTGAAAAAGACTTCATCTCTCCCATCATCCTACTAGTCTCCACCTTTTCTCTAGGGAATCTAACTATGTTCCAGTCTCCTCCAATGCACCACGCTCCATCCCATCTTCCTCTTACCGCAACCAGCTCCTTCCAAAAATCTTTTCTGCTCTGGCCATCATTTGGACCATAAACTGAGGTGATAAGCCACTTCGATTTGTTAGAAAGATCCTCCAATAAAGCAGACACAGAAAAAACATCTCTCCAAGCATTCAAAACATTAACCTTACGAGAGTCCCACATCAATATAATCCCCCCTGTTGATCCCATAACTTCTACAACCACCCAACTTATGAATCTGCTGCCCCAGACTTCTTTCACAAGTCTTTCATTTAACTCTTTTAGTTTGGACTCTTGGATCAAAGCAATCTGCACCTTCTGTCTCCTCAGCATCTCTTTCACCGTCGTCGTACGAGAAGCTCCCCCCAGGCCCCTCACATTCCCTGAGATTATCTTCATTTAGAGCCTGATGAGGCCCCCTGAGTTCTTCTTCCCTTTTCCCTAAGCTAGGTTTCTCCATTTTCTGGTCCTTGCTTTTCTCATAATTAATAGAGCAGATAATTAATAGAGCATCCCAAGGCCCCAAGCTGTTAAGCTCCCTCACCCCTTTTCTTTTTGCTTTCCCCTTCCTGATTCAGCTCTATTTTGCTCTTCCCTTCTCTTTGCAAAGTGTATTAGCTCTGTCCACCCTTCTCTAGAATCATCGACTGTTACTCCAATAGCCCTTCCGCATTGGATGGTCTTCTAAGGTAGCCACGACAGCACCTGATCCTCTTCCATCGGTTTCTCCCTCCTCTAAAACATCCTTCTGGAATAGCCATCTTGAACTGCAATTGCAGTAGATCCCTTTCAAGCAAACCCTTTTCTCTGTCGTTGATATCGAGACCCTATCTGTACTCTGGAGCATTGAGGAGAAGCCTCCTTGGTTCGTCGTAGTTGAATAGGTGCAGATCTGCACATTTTCTATCAGGACAAGAGATCCACCATATGGAATCCCCCCTCTTCGGTGTTGCGTATAAGCTTTCCTTATTATTAGGATGTTTTCTTCCTCCATTTCTTGAAAAATCCCCTTCTTCTCATTGTTGGTATTCATCTATATCAGCATTGAGGGCCTCCTCTGCTTGTTGACGGTTCTCTCTGCAATTGCCTCTCACCAAAGCCTTCCCCATTGCATGTTGCTTCTTAGAAACTTCCGTTTCGGCTTGAGGTCCCTCTATCGAGCATTTGACCACCTGTATAGAAGGAGTCGGTCCTTCCTTTTTCTCCTAAGCCATTCGTATGTGCTTGAGCCACCCCTACCACTCCTCGCTTCCTCATCTGAGGATGAGTCCTCTTCCGTCTCATTTCCATCGTCTACCTCAAACGAGATCGATGGGTCTCTCAACTCCCCATCTCCTTCAGACTTTTCTCCCCCTTTCTTCTCTCTATATTTCTCCCCCGAAATCCCTAGCCTCGATGATATAAGGTTCCCAGAGCCAGGCTCTCTACGTCCATGTTCGTTGGTCTTAATATTTCTGTCCCGGGCCAGCAGCCTCAATGGATTTTGTTTGCCGAGCTCCTTCTCGGCCTAGAGTCGTTTTTTACTCTTTCTCCCTCCCATCTCCTTTCTTTGAGCAGGCTTTTCAAAACTCAAATCACGGGAGGTGACATCATCATCTTCCTCTCCCGTCTCCTCCATCCTTTCCAGCCATCCCGCACCAGCAACAATTCCTAACATTGTTATCACCCAACCTCATGACCTCCTTCTCCCCCCTTATTTTTGGAATCTCAGTCTCCTTTTCCATTTCTACCTACACAAAATTTAATCTCCTCCACCCAAATTGGCATTGAAGCTAGCAAGGGGACTACATTATCCAGATGCACCTTTATTCCCCCCTCTATTAAATGCTCCTTATTTTATTGTTTTCTCATCTTTCTCCACCGTATGGCCAAGGCATCCTCCCAGCAATTTGAAAACATCTTCATGCCAAGCGTGCAGGGGCAATCCTTTTATCTTGGTCCAGCAGGGACATGGATGATGTCCCAAGCATTCCATCCACCTTTCCAGAACATTGAAAGGGGATGGGTCTCCTATCCTTGTTGCACTTTCTAGTAACTCTTCTACTTCCTTTTCTGTTAAAAACTGCATCCATACAACTCACTCATCAAGCATCTGAATCTTATCTGGCATCTTGCCCCAGCACCTGTCCTACCACTCTTCCACCTGCTTTTGCCCATTAATGCTGGTCTTCAAAAAGCCCACTAGGCTACAAAACAAAGATTTCTTTTGTTCTTTAATCACCCAGGAGGTTACCCACACCTCTTTCTCCTTGCCGTCATCAATAACCCAACCTGCTAGTTTGGGTTTTTGATCTTGCCCCTCCCCCTTCGTTGTATCAGTCAATCCCCTGTATTTACTGAGCCCAAAAAAGCTTCTAGGTAAGTTCTGTTGCCCCAAATCTCCACTCGTTCTGGGCTTATCTGCTGCCTTACGCATTTCCCCCTTTGAGCTATAATGAGCAATGTTCGCCTGTATCTTCCATCCTCCCCAAGATCTTCCAACTACTAAATCCACGGCCTTTTTAGCTTCTCTTTTTGTATCAAAGCCTCCAAAAGCAAAACATTTGCCCTCCTTGCTCCCCTTCTCAACGGGGATGAAGATATCCACTATCCTCCATGCCCTGAAAAACATTGCCTCTAGCTCTACCATTGAGATGTTCTTCGGGAGGTTGGAAACATAGACTGAGAACATCTTCTCTCTCAACCTTCACAGGCAGTGGGAGAGGGGAATTGGTTTGATTCATCTTTTTGCCATGTGCATCACCTGACATTTAAATCAATGCCAGATCGCTTTCGATTGAATACCCTTCTGCATAGGTGCATTGGTTTCACAACTAGCATAATGATATCCTTCTAAAAGGTGTTCAGAGTTTTTGTACCCATTATAAATGGCTCATTTATAATATGGTCAGGGCCTACCAAATCATACCTGGCGCGCATCTATTTTCAGGACGATCTCAGTGCCACACCACCCATTATCGTGGTAAGGACCATCAATTAAAAAAGTAACAAGACAAATTGTGGATAACTATAACCTAAACACATTTCAACAACCAAGAAACTTTGTAGTGTATGCTGCTTCTATGTCTGAAGTTGTAGTTTTTTTTAGCTCACTGCATTTCATCAACAATAAATTTTGTAGGGTGGAGGATGGTTCTGTCTAAAGTAGTAGTTTGTTCTTTAGCTTCGAGAAAGACCACACTCGCACAGCTGCAACCATCAATAATCACTGTAGACATAGCATTTCATTTTGCATGATGCACGGAAGATGTTGATGCCAGCATACTCTTATACGTATTATTATGCCATTCTCACAGATGCGGTTCCTCTGGCCTTATGCCATTGAATACTCTAAGAGGGAAATCATTGATACAGATTTTGAACCCATCAACACAAACATTTCTTGTCTTGGATGTGTCTCATGGTTAATACCTCAAAGCAACAACAAGAAAAGTTAAATGCAAACGCCGTGAAATGCATATTTATGGGGTCTTCTATACACAGAAATTATGATGCCCGGAAATGGCACGGATAAGATAGGGACGCAAGAAACATGGCAAGGACACGTATTTTGCACCTAAAAAGTCAGCATCGGATATGATACGACATGATACATTACACATTTTGAAGTATCAATGCATCATAGCACGGAAAGAATACAAGTGCAATATGGTAGGAATAGGAGGAAGATACTTTGTTATAAATTATCATGGATGTTTCATTCTTTTGAAAGTACTTTTTATTCACCGGAAGGAAAAAGGATAAAAGATTCTAGCCGGGGAGAGCTTTCATTGGTAACGGATGTAATACCATCAGAAGCTGCGAAAGAAGACAAGATATTGGAAAAGAGTCTAGACGCTCCAGAAAGAGTAACCACTAACTTGTCTTGTGGGGACATAAGCATGGCAAACAAGATGCACTTTTAATAATGAAACACTTCAAGAATGACCACACTAGTGATGTGCAACAACCAGGTAATCAAGTCCATGCAAGTAGTTGGAATGCCTCATCGACTTCATTTTGTTCACCTCATAATTCTACTTGCATTCATCTATTCCATCCACAATCTCCATTGATAGAACTAAACCATCTCTAAAGGCATTCATTAAGACTGTGTCAAGGATGCAAAATACCTCATGTATATTAGAATGGTTCCAAAATTCCTGCTGTGATTAACATAAGGAATTAAATCCCAGTCAGAGTCCACTCAGTCAAGTTGTATCAGTACCATTGGTCACAGACAATCTCTTACAACAGACTCTGAAGGACAAATGAGGATGAATCATCATTCATCACACGTCCTGGGGGTAAACACATTTTAAATATTTGCATGAATCACCAACATCACATGACAAGGTGGTGGAAATCATGGTAGAGGGAATGGGGCTATCATGATCTTCTTTATCAATACAGAAAACTGTATAAAGCAAAAAAGAATATTCTAACATTCAAGACCAAACATAACATCAAGAACACACAAATCAAGAGGAAAATGTAATCTGCAAAAGAGATTGAGAATTTTAACTTCTGAAGGGATAGCAACTAACATTTCAAAAATGACAAATGACCAAAAACATCATCCCTAAAAAAATCCAATATATTTGAAAACGATACTTCCAAATGCATATACACGAGCAAACAGAGTTTACCCCCATCAGCATCAGAGCTTCAGTGCGAGCTTCTTCCGTTTGAGGAACATGCAAGTTCATCTCATCTCCATCAAAATCAGCATTATATGGATTGCAAACAGATTCATTGAATCGGAGAGTTCTCCATGGCATTATTCTAGCCTATAAGAACAAAAAGACTGAAGCCATAAGAAATACAAAGATGTTGGGTAAACTAAAATATAAGTGCCCTCTAAAATATAATGAAGTAAATAATAGAGTTACCCTATGGGACATGATTGACATCCGATGCAAACTTGGTTGTCTATTAAAAAGAACAATGTCACCACTTTCCAAGTGGCGCTCTACTGCATATCCATATTTCAGCTCATCGGCTACACGCTTTCTGTTCCCATAACTTAGATTACTGCAGAAATAATCAGGCACACCGGATTAGCAACAGCGAAATAAATGCAAATTGTCCTTTGACAGAAAACAGAAAGAAGAAATAGCCCTTACAGCTTGCTACCATCAGGAGTCAAAACAAAATTTGCCCCAGGGTATTTTTTAGGCCCATTGCGGACACACTGCCTGAGCTTCTCTATGTTGTAGTTGGAAACCCGTTCAGGATAGGTTAGGATCTGGGCCATTAATATGGGAATTGCTACCTAGAAACAACCACAGTCATGTTCAAAAGCACTATTACATGGCAAATACAGATAAATACAGTGCAACAAAATTAAATGTGTACCATCTAGAAAAGTATACCTCTGTAATCTTAAGGTTAGGATCTGGAGAAATAACAGTTCTTCCTGTAAATTCTACTCGTTTCCCTGACAAGTTCCCACGAAAGCGTCCCTGCTTCCCTTTGATGCGTTGAACGAATCCCCGTGTCGGCTTAGAGGGCGTCACATTTGCTGGGACACCCCGGACCTCACTGTTTATATACTGTGCAACATAAACCTGAAGCATTTCCCAGTGTATCTGAACAAAATAATGTACATGAGTGTTCCAAACACTTATCAAGAAAAGAACGAAATGAACCAAGAAAAATCATAGTAAAAAAGAATGCAGTCATTGCTTAAAAGCAGCAATTACTAGTAAGAAATAAAATTAAGATCAAAAGAATCACATGGAGAAAAAGGTCGGGTTTCATAAAGATGTGGTTTTCGTTTCTTATATTATTTTATTTATTTGTTTGTTTTTGTCAAAAGAGGGGGTCCTCACGCCGACTAGACTCAGCTGAGTATATCAGTGAACTAAATCAACTTATCAATGATCCCATTTGTGGGGATACACCGGAAGAAAGAATTTACAAATGGATTGCAGACAGTAATTTTTGTACGAAGTCCTAGTTGCAGGTTTATTTTCAAGCTTCATTGACGGTCACTCCAAAATGTTCACATGTCGAAAGGAATCGCCAGCCGACAGAAGAAGCTTTCCTCTTAACAAAGAAAACACCAATTCCAACAATCACTACAGACAAAACACTCTATCTGGTCCTGCCCCTTTTTTGCAGAAAAGAGGATGAAACTTTTTAGAAGGTGAAGGTTTTAAAATTATGATATTCAGCAATACTCAAAATTTTGAAAGATTGTCTCTCAACAATACACTGTACATTATATGCGAATTTTGATTTCGAAGTGTACATATTTCTGATAATTTTATAAGACTTAAAACATGCATGTTGTTTTTTTCATGTATAACATGAAATTTTGAAACCAAGAATGTTAACATGATTTTCTGATTGTGTTCCTTGGGAACTGTTCTGACACAATGTTACCAAACAAGTTCAATATAACAAATTCTAAGAGAATGTTCAGAATAGAAACATACTCAGCACAGAAATGACACCAAATGTGCTGTAAACCGCTAAACAAAGAATCAGACTTATCCGGTTTGGCTGAACAAACCAATTTGGAGAGATAGAGAGTAGTAAACACAAAATTTGGTAAAGTCGATTAACTGCCTTCGAAAAGATGTTGCTAGGATGTGGCACTCATGCCAATCCCAATTCCAACCACACCCCCACCCCCCACCCACCCCACCCCCTCCTCCTTCCTCTTTCTCCTTTTCTTTCTGCCAAAGGCCGCATGTCTTGATCAACTGACACACGAGAACGACAACGAATGCTCTTCAATGACGATGAGAATTTGGGTGTCATAGTTGCAAGCGTGTTTTTCTTAATTCAACACATAATCCACAGAAAAAAGTAAAAGAACAAAGCCTATAAACTCAACTGAGGTGCAACTTGGCCTAAGCATGAAAATTATTTTAATCTCAATCCTGTCAGGCGTTCAGGTGCTACTATTTGGTTCCGTATTAATAAATTTCATTCAATCAATCAGATAGAAATTCACTATTGAAGCTATAGCAGGAAAAATCTGTATGCCTCATACTAAAATGCACCATGTTCTATTTAGCAAACATGCATCCTTTTGTTGTATATATCAGCAAAATCAACATTCCACAGTACTGACCAAGTTAACGACAAATTCTAGAAGGAAAACACTAGAACGTAGCGAAATCACATTATCTTACTGGAAAATTATGTAGACCGCCCTGCAAACTCTCTTGAAGTGTGGCATTTGACTGAAGTATAGAAACTAATTTAGTTGTAATGTCATCCTCATTACTGCAACAAATTGTAAAATTAAGAGATGGTCATACAACGATACATCTTAAAGCATTATTCAAGAGGTAAAAGGTTGTGAATTAATAGTTGCAATTATATAACAAAATTCAAAGTCATAAAGTTTGGGAGTCAAAAAACATACATCAAGCAAAGAGTACCTATTTGATCCAGCATCCATAAAAATGGAAGGACGGATTGCTACAGGAGGAACTGCAATGTCTGTGATGATGAGTTTCTCAGGCCTATCATAAAGATAAAGCAATTCACAATCCTGTAGCACAAAATAAAGCATCATGCACAAGATAAAAGAACATCAAACTGATGCAAACACGTCCTTAAATGTTTCAAAGAAAAACGACTAACTCATTCAACTCTTAGGATTGCCTGCTTAAATCATCTGACAGTATGTACCTTATCCAGCATCTTTTTGAAAAGAGCAAGCACTCTGGCTGGATGGAGAACATTAACACGATTGTAGTTTGCCTGGGAGTCTTTTCTGACAGAAACTGCCAATCGGCATTCCTCCAAACTTCCATCACTGACTTTTGACAAGTCATGAGCAATACCTAATATAGAGTTTGCCTTTTTTACGGTACCTACAATCACAAACTATATATATTAGCATATAAGCAATTGGACTGTCAGTAGAAAAATCAACTAAGCTAGTACAATACATTCGGATTAAAGTTGATAACTCGATTAATCTATTAGCTAGAGCCAAAATTTCCTTCTCTGTTTCTGAATGGCAACATGACTCGAACCTACAACGCAATGGTTGCAATACTGAGCACCTTTCAACAGTGATACCGTCTATTGTCAGCCTAAATTGCTTTTTTACAAAGGGATTATAGCCTATTAGGTAAAAATAATTAATACAATCAACCACATATTTGTTTGTTCTAAAGTTCATACGACTACCAATTCTCGAAGCACCAAGGCAGAAAATTTTCATCGCCATCATTATTTTTGCCATAAACAGCATCATCTAAGCACTGTCACATTTGTTTTCTGGAAATTGATCATCGCGATCAAAGCATGTTCCAAGCTAAGACACTACAAATCAAACATGCATTTTTTTTTCCAACCAATCAAAATTTAAATAAAAAAAGGACGAAAAGCACAAGCACACGCACGCACGCAAGGAGACACATTCTCTCCAAGCATGAGAAAAAATAGACACACGGTCCAAAGCATGAGAAAACAGTGGTCCTCTTTATCAAATTAACTTGCATTCAGGGAAATAGAGATGACAATTGACAAGAGCCAGGTATACAGAATTACGCATTCATGGTAGCAAAATTAAGACATTCAGAACATGCTGTTGGCATGATGATTAAGGTCATCCTCAGAAACGCCATTAAAAAAAATTAAAAAGGGGCAGAAAGAGATTTTGTGAAGTAATGATGCTCCAATTTCCCAAGGAAGGAGAATTTGCTGTAGTAGAGTAACGGTATCCTTTAGATATATGGATATGGCCCTATATGGGACATGTCTAATGGCTACTTTTTCAGGCTCATTGTATTTGTATTTTCCCACTGCTTAGGGGGGCTAGTTTTGACATACTGAGGCTTTTGCTTAATTCACATTTACACCTTCTCCCCATGGACGGAACATGGTATAATAGCAGGCTAGGCCTGCTACCTATTTTACACGAATCTCCTTAGTTCTGCCTCTCTTGCTTCTCTCTTCTATTCTTTATCCTCTTCCCCTCACCAGCCAGTTCATCTGTCTCTTCTGTTCACCTTTACTCTTATTTCTTCCTCCATTCAGCCAGTTCTTCTCTCTTTTGTTCTCCCTTACTCTTCTTTCTTCCTCCACATTTCAGCCCTACACAGTCGGATGGAATTGTTCCAAAGTTTTGGCAACATTGACCTGTCCCATCCAGGCATGTGTAGGTTTAGACAAGCAGATTTGCAAGCGTTCTTTTCTTATTTGGTGTGCAAAAAACCATGCTTAAATGCAATGATGTCAGTGTCCAGTGTCAAGGAACACCAAGTGTCACATGGTCCATAGCGTGCTGAGTGGACAGGTTATAATATGTTGGCAATGTCATGAATATCAAGTTCCAAGGAACCAGATGTCAGTGAAGGGCTCTGAACCGGATGTCGGTGAAGGGCTATCTAACGCCGTGGACGTTAAGATCCAAGGAACCAGATATCAATCAAAGACTGCACATAATAACCACAACAAAAGGAAATTTGGGACGCCCTTATAACTTGTATTATATTTAAAACAAGGAGACTTGAATCTATGGGCTTAAACAAGAGACTGCAAGATTAGACAAAAGGGAAAATCAGTGCTTGTGTACTACCATTTTTTCATTGGAAAAAATGAATTTACTAAAAAAAAAAAAAAAGAGGCCGAAAAGCATACAATGAAGAAGAGAAAAAATAACATAAGGACAGGATTATAAAAGTGTCACTGTTATGCCCCTATATTAGAGACTGCTCAAACACTCGCAAGATGTGCTCACTAAGGGGAGAAATCCATGAGTAAGTGGAAAAAGGATAATTGTTATTGATTGATCCCTCGTTCTTACAAGCCTTCCTCTTAAATAGAGGAGTCATCTATCAAAGTAGTCAAGGAAACATACTATAGATAATTAATATGCAGCCAAGCAAATCCGTGATGATAAAGATATTCAATTGATTCATGGATTTTATTCTCCTGGTGCATGGTGTGTCTAGAAAATCCCTATAAGTCGGTAGTTTGGAGTTGGGGCCCACATTAGGAATGCACCTGGTGGTCAGTGCGTACGCAGGTGAAAATTGTCCTTCATTAATATCCTAATTCCTAATATGAAAAGCAATGTAGGCTTGATGGTGATGCCCTCGAAAAACTTCTGTGATTCCAGTAAAGAATGCATGATCTTTAATACTCCATTTAGTATGTAAACTTGCATTTTTCTTTTTATTTGTTTAAAATATTAATTTAGAAACAAGAAGGAAATAATGGAGTGTGTGGGTCAATATGGTTTCTCAACTACATCTACACATTTAGAATAAATATTTAAATTTATCGTTCTTTTATAATAATAAAAAATTACATTTTCTTTTGTGATTTTATTTATTTATCTTGATTAGGAAGCAATGAGGGATTAACATAGTCTGTTCTCCAGAAGCAATGGGGGATTAACATAGTCTGTTCTCCTTTAAGCATGTAACTATGTGCAGAGACCCTAATTTATATTTAACATAAAAAAAAAATTACATTATGTAGTTTTCTAAAGTTAATCTCACAACTCTTATTTTCTAGATTGCGACTTGCAATGACGCCCAGAAGAAATTATCGTAAAGTTGATCATGGGCTCATGGAGAGATAGTTGGTGGAGATCGACAAAAAGTGAAGTGTAATTATTGTTGTAAAATCAATAATGCGGGATAAATAGATTTAAATGTTATTTAGGACGTGTTTAGAGAGGCAAAAGCGTTTCGGATCCCCACCCAAATCAGACAATAAATGAGAACCTTTTGCTTATCAAGAAGGTGGGTAAAGAAGAGAAATATGAGAAATGGGCAGTACAATATATAGGGAAACGCAATTACTCATAGGCATATACAGGGATGACCTCTTTCTTTTAAAGGGACCCAAATTCATTCCAATATTCTAGTTTTCCCTTATCTTGCGATGCATCCATCTGGTACTCGCAACCACTTTAGTCATGGGGTTAAAATATGCATGCATTCAATTCACAAAGTTGAGTGTCAAACATACAAAGCAAATAATACAATGATACAATTCACACTCATATAAGGAAAACAAAGACTATAAAAGTACAATAAGATAAATTAACCAGAAGTTTCAATAAAGCATTCTATAAAAGTATTTCAAGAAAGCAACAATGAGGATGAGATCTTCCACGTGCCAACAAAATTATCTAAATAAAATATTTGCGGACAACACTAGCACGAGAGAGAGAGAGAGAGAGAGAGAGAGATTTGACAAACCATTTATAAATCCACATCTAGGACACCGAGAAGGCTTACACCGCCCTATTATTTTCTTCACAAGGGCATTCTTCTGTAACACCTCTAGTTTGGGACGTCTCATCATCTTTAAATAGGCAATGCATTCTTTTTCAGAAAGAAGAATCCGAGCACAAGACTGTTCAAAAATCAACAAATAAGCATAAATTCTCCACTAAAAAAAAAGCAAAGACATAGTTATAACTTGCTCCAAACATCACAAAAACCATTCAAAAATGCCATCCATCGCAAATATGTTTGTTTTTTAAACAATAAAATAAATAAAATAAAAATACTAACAACAGGATTGGTAAACATGGCAATGAGTCATATTAGTCGACGACCAAAAAAAAAATTTAAGAAAATGACACTACATCGTATCATATACAATGAAAGATTTTGAATAGCACCAGCACCAAAATTATATATGAACATATATTCAAGTAACAAAAAATGCAACCATGCTATTCAAGTACCTTGCAAATGCATTTCAAAATCTCTATTATAGTAGGGAAATAGCCAACATTAAAAACCGGCAGTGCGAGCTTTAAGTAACCAAAGTGCCCTGGACAATCATTGAAGCTCGCATCGCAGGTCGTACATTCACGGTTCTTCACAGGTCCCTGAAATCGAAATATGGACACAATAACCAGAAAAGAAAGACAAAACCATGAGTTTATTTGGATCACTATAGTTTCCTCTGAGAGAAAAGCTACACTTGCTTCTCACTCCTTAACCCTGCAGAGAATTCAACAAGGGGGCAACTAAAAATTTAAAAAGTACGCGTACCATGCGGGGATCCAGCAAACCATGTTCAATTGGCTTTCTGGTAGTATCATATAAGTCGCTGCGATACACTTGAACTTCCCCGAATTTTGTTATTTCCGACCCAGAAAGCATGGTAAAGCGTATGCACTTTCTGCACAGGTACATTAGAAAAATGCATATGAGGTTTTAGTTTTTGCCATTGATAGAGATAGATAGTAAAGAGTAAGAGAGGAATAGAGAGAAATGATATGAAGTGCTTACAGCTTCTGAGGGCCGACGTCTTCGATGTAAGGTTCCTTGGTGAAAGCGATGGCAGGTTTCTCCCCCGCCATTGCCATTTGCGAAACCTGAGTAAAACCCTAAAAAAAACACAGAAAGAGGAGATGGGGATTTAGCAGGGCAGAGGTGTACGAGGGGAGTATTGCGCTGCGCCTCGATGCAGTGGGAAATGAAAACCACGTGCTAGGGTTTAAACGCTCGCAAAGGCGGGTCTTGCTCGCCGCGGGTTTTATAATGATCGATGGCCCGTGATGAAAACGGTTGGCCCATTGCGGCGCCTAGCACCCGAAACAAGTACTGTAGAGATTTCGACCAATAGGAAAATGGGACCTGAAACCTATTTTAGGCATTGATAGGGTTGTGAACAGCTCGAATCTGGGTTTATCGTTAAAGGAAAAAGTGGAACTCGATTCGGGCAAAAATCATTTTGAAACCTATTTCTTGACTTTTTGAACTATAACCATATATGGGACGGGTTTGAATCTAGGTCCGTATTTGGGTGGAGCATGATATTATAAAACGTGGTTTTCATGGGTGATTTTCAAAACTTGAGGTAATATGTCAGGTCTCATGTCCAAGGGTCTGAACTAAGGTGGAACCGGACTCATTTGCTTATCGGGGCCTAAATAAGGACCCATTCCCGTTTTTTAACGGGTCGGAACCTCTGAGTAATCGGATAATCGGGTACTCATTTACATCCCTAAGTCTAGATTAATACAAAAATAGGTTGATATAAAAAAATAAAAGTAAAAACTAATTTAGATTCCCACTGCGGGGCATGTTTGGTTATAGATCCATATAAGTTTTGACTAGTGGACTTGGGACCCGACTTATGGATGTGCGTTGAAGCTTTGTCCCAATTGTGTCGTCAGATCCGCTGCACGGTTTCTATTTCTTTTATCCAATGTGTATTGAGTCGAGTCCTCGAGATAAATTGCACTTTTTCGTGTCTATTTTTTACTACCTCTATCCACGTCCTCTTTGACCTGCCAATTTCCCTTTGTGAGCCATCAATCATCATAGTCAAACTTTTCATTACCGTTATTATTTGCAGTGTGCGTTGGACATGCCCAACTTAACTCAAATGGATTTCTCTAGTTTTATCTCAATGTTGCCCTTACATGATCCTAAAAACTCTCATTTCTAAAATTATCTTTAGTAGTTTTACAACACATCCACTTTTACATTTTTATCTATACTTCATCCAAATTTTTTATATATGTTGCTTCTTAATTGGCCAGTATTATATTTAATAAGTCATAAATGATTTAATTATTATATAGTAGAATGAAAATCTAGTTTTTGCTTAACCTGTGTATCTTATTTATGCCGGGTTTGAACTCTCTAGGACTAAATACGAGTCTGTTCCATTTATCAGAATCTAATGCTCAAGCTCAACCCAAAGTATGTTAGCCCAGGGCGGACTAAGACTGGTTTGATCCTTCACCCATTGATTTCCAAATCAAGTCGCACGAAAATTATATATCTTTTTTATTATGAGCCCGGAGGTGACATGGTTTTCAACAAGGGAAGGGGTAATAGCAGAACACATACCTATACTTTGGTCATATCTCATACCATCCCCTGCATTTTGGTTTTTTGTACTAAACCTACTTGTAATTCTAATTAATATGTAAAACTCACGGATTCTGTTAGTATTAACATTATAGGTCGTATAAATGGTGTCTGGTGCATACCGGCGGCAAATTACTCACCCAAATATACTTATTTGGCCCTGGGGATAAAAAATCTCAAGCCCGGAATTTTTTCTCTCTCTCATTTCCAAATTTATAAACCTAATCGATATGCAACTTGCGGGAGAAGAAGGATTGCTGGGCTGTCAATTGTCATCCTTGTAGCAACCTCGTCGTTGGAGCCGTGGAAGAGAACCGGAGAAGGGAGCAGCCGGAACAGTAAACCCTTGTTTGGCTGAGACAGGGGATCCAGGCTCTTTTCATATTCAGCTTCTTTGTTTGCAACCTTTTATGATATCTTCATCTTCACGTTATTGTTTACAAATAAGACCAAACCACCCATCTTTCTTAAAGACCGAGCTCCGTCCCTCCCTTTCTCTCTTTTGCACAGCAATTGCCTTTGTGCAAATGACCCCTCTATAAATTAGGAACTGATTCTGATAGGGAAAAAAGTAACTGTATAAAGATAATTGCAGTCTTTGCCTCTTTAATCAGAACCCCATCTTTTTCTTTATTACCAAATAAACCATGACTGCAATGGTGTGGGGTTTGGGATTTTAGAAATTCATGGTGGAAGAAGATTGGTTATAGGGGTTGGAGAAGAGTTGATTTGGATATGCAAACGAGAGAGGGAGAATAGTCAATTTTGGGAAACGGCAAAATACATTTTGTATATGAAGGGGTAAATTTGTCATTCCATATTTTCCGTCACCATCGTCTCCATTTGCATTGCGAACTACATGTAATATGATGAAAATACAGGTAGCTATTCTGATACTATATCAAAAGAGAATGAGCTTCCAAAATTATATATATAAAGACAACAACCCTTTTCATGAGGGAGCGACGCGTGGCTGCATGGGGCTTCTCTGGAGAGCGATATGTGGCGCAACTTCAAACCTTTTACAACACTTATTCCGAAATTGCCCTTTTAATCTTCCATAAAATCTCTCAATTAAAATATGATCTGAAATTTCTAATCATACCGAAATCTCTTTCTACAAATACTGCAATAAATTAATTTCGTATTAAAAATGATTGCATTTCTAATTTCGTCCCAATTACAGTCTGCTCTCCTATCAATTTCAAACTGACAGAGGATAACAAAACTCCCAAAACTCTTCCTTAAATCTTGAGATAAAAAATAATTTTCATAAAATCTTCCATCAAACTTGGGCAGAAAAACAGATACCCTAAAAAAATGTAATCCACAAAGATTCTTACCCACCTCCTTCCAAATAATATAAATACTTTAGAATTGTATTTTACCAATTTTCATTGCAAAATAGAATGTAACCTTCACATGCTTGGGCCATGAATCAGAAGAATTCACTTTTTTTTTTTTTCAATAAGACAAAGTAGAAATTGCAGTATTCTTTTCAAACAAAATGCCCACTCCTCATGAGTTATTTATTAAAAAATAAAAATAACAGGATGCCCACTTCACATGGGGCTGGCTAGGATGTTTGGTTACTAAAAAGGGGATTGAGGAATGGGTCAATTTGAATATGCATCAATCAATGTGACAATTATTATTTTTCTTTGTTCTTCATTAGAGAGATCTTCACTTTTTTTTTTTCTTTCAAATGAGCCATATCTGGATACTATCATTTTGAATTTTATTATTAATTATCCTTTGAGTGTTTTTATTGATTCACTTTTTTTCAAATAGTCTTATGTCTTATTTTCGACTATTTTTTAGTTTTATATGAAATTAGTTTAAATGGAGTTTATTTCTCCAATCGACATTTACTTTAAGTTTTAAGTAAAATTTTCATTAAATGAATTAAAGGCTCGTGTGGAGGCGAAAGTAAAGCGCCAGTAATTAAATAACCATAAAAGGAGGTTCGTTTACCAGGCACTCCAATCACCACCGTGAAGTAAATGTTCGGCAACGCATTTGGTCGGTGTCTCTTGCGCAAGCGGCTTCACCAAAGATCCACTATCGTCTTCGCGTTTGGAGACCTTTTGTCTCAGCCAGCTGCAGCGGCAGACTTTGTCCCACACACACACAGCGAGAGATGGACGAGTACACTCGAGAAATGATGGAGCTCAAGACCCTCGTCACGCGCACTCTCGAGAAGAAAGGCGTTCTCGCCAAAATCAGGGTATATGCATTGTCTTCCTTTTCTTTTTTCTTCTTCTGTGCTCAAATCTCCCCTTCCCATTATTTTTTACTTCACTCGGTTTTCTTCCATTCCCATTCTACTCGCTTCACCTCAATCGCCTCTCATTATCGCCAATTTTTTTTTTTTGAAAGATATCAACACCAACAGGATTTCAGAACAAACCAACTATCTCTCCCCTTTTAACGGAACCCTCCACACCTCTTAATTTTATAAAAACGGAATCGGCTAGGGTTTGTGCTTTTCCTACATACGCTTGTTATCAGGTCTATCGGCGATCAATGTTTGGCTTGCTGATTTTGTCCCTTTTCATGTCATGAATATGCAATATCTTTGATTGGTAAATTGATTGTATGTAATGTCTCAACCTACTTTTTTTTTTTTCTCTTGATATTGACTTGAAATGCCAGGCTGAGCTTAGGGCAAGTGTGTTTGAGGCTATTGAGGAGGAGGATCAAGCAATCGAAAACGAAGATGGCGTACCTCCTGCATTGCTTGGTAGTTGTAATGACCGTGCCAAGCAACTGCATGCTTCTCCCTCAGGTTCCTTTAATGTCTTTATGCTTAACTGTTGAGCCAAATTGCTTGATCTCCATGGTTAAAAAATAGTTGGGAGTTATTTATTTATTTTTTTTGCAATTTTTGTTCGCATTTAACTCAATGGTTCACGCTGAGCTTCTTTCCATATCTCCGATGAAGCGAATTCAGTGTTAGATTCATTTATATATTCATTGCATAAAGCTTCATCTCTAGTACTTTCACGGAAGAGACCACTAGCTATTGCATTAATGGTGAGATTCAATTCAAATATCGGTGAGAGTTCTTATTCTTTGGCATGTTGATGTTGGGCGGTGCTGGAAATAGCTGTATTATTGGATAATGAGGTCGTACAGTCCATAAATAGAAGTGCATTATTAATCTCTTATTGCCGGTGTTATATGAGGCTTGAACTTGACATTTTCCCTAGGAATTTTTAGATATTAAGATAGATCACATTATGCAAAGTTTCGGAGCTTATTTGAAGATGGGAGTAGCCAAGAAGAAAAGAAAAGTGTCTTGGCTGTCTCCTCCTTTTGGAGCTTTTAAGTTCAATGTTGATGGAGCATCGAGGGGAAAACCGGGGTTGGCTCGCGTCGGAGGCGTTCTAAGAAATTACAAAGGGGAAGTTGTGCATTATGTGTTTTCTAAACATGTAGGGATCAAGGATTCTAATGAAGTAAATGTTCTGGTAATTCTAGAAGCTCTCTGTATTTATTACTCCTTCTATCATCATAATCTTATCATGGAGAGTGACTTGCTCAATGCTATATCCTGAGTGAAATCATTGAGAGGACTTTGGAAAATGCAATTCTTATTCAATGAAATCGGTCTAAAGGTATCTGAGATGCATGTCAGGTTTTAGCATATTAGCAGATCTGCAAATCGAATGGCAGTTTCTTTAGCTAAGCAAGGAGTAGATCGATCATGTAATCTAAGTGCTCTTATAATGTAGTTGGGCTGAGTTTGGTGGCTGGTACATATATCTTGTACTGGATCACCTGAAAGTTGTCTTTATACATGCTTTTATATTTCTTGTATTTGTCTTCATTTCAATAAATTTTTATTGTTACTGAAAAAAAAAAGTTTTCCAGACTATGAATGCATCATTGTATGGGGCTTCACAATTAGTGTTACAACCAGGACACGCTGTACCATTGCTTGCTTATCCATACCCAGCTTGTTTATTTGCGGGGCCAATTTGAAGCTTGCAACTAAGAAACATGGAGCTAAAGTGCACGTGGTTGAAATGTGCATAATAAGATGGATGTGTGAAGTTATGAGATTGGAGATAATTGAGAATGCATGCATAGGAGAGGGAGTAGCTTCAATAGGTGGGGAAAAAATAAACTAAGAAATGTTGTTTGAGGTGATTGGGGCACATGCATGGATAGCCACTAAATAGCTTGTGTATGGTGTGCTGATATGTTGCAAGTTCAAGAAGCTTGAAAAAAAGAAAAAAAGATCATTAGGCGCACAGGATTATTGTGAAGTGTGGTATATCCGAAAGATCATTGTTGTGACTTGTGAGGCCCACTTTTGCTTAGTCTGAACCATTGGATTGAACTCTCCCTCTTCCCCCATGAATGGCAGTGTGCTTGAGTGCTATGCACAATCATGCCAATATTTTCCATTGAATTAAGAAAATGCGAAGGGCATGGTTTTCATTCATAAAAACTGCCATCGCATACATTGCTTCAGTCCAATGAGTAATATTTCTTTGTTCAAACTGATTAGGGCATGCCTCCAATCACCATAGGAGGATTTCGATCCAAAGGGTTGGATGCAAGAACCTTGACATTGGAAATCTCTCCTGGGTACATCATGCATTGGGATGTACTAATGCACTTCAGATTTTCTCTCATATCATAATCATCAAAGCCTTGTCTCAACTACGTTGGGGGTTGGCTACTTGAATTTTGTTTCTCCATTCCGATCTATGCCAAGCCAAATCCTCAGATAGGCTGCACTTCTAATGAATGTTGTTTTCCTAGCATTCATGCTTGGGCTGTGACAAAATTTGATGCGGGTTGTGAACCTACCTAACGTGACGCTCCTTTATATATTATTTATACATGTTCTCTTGGGCGATCTCACTAATTTTTTCATGGGCGAGAGTGTAGTGGGCCTACCTCGATGGGGGTGGATGGTTGGAAAGGGCTTGGCTTGGATAGGGGGCCCGGGCCCATAGATTCTCACACCCTAAGGATCTGATATGATCAAGATATGGACCTTTCAAAATCAATTGTGCAAAAAATTCTTTTATCTGTGGGGATAGTCCGAATCAGTGTCAAATTGGGTTTGGCGGAAATTCAGTGCAGTTGTTTGATGACTGATGAGTGTCAAATTGGGGTGAGTGCCAATTCATTTTGACAAGGGTGGGGTTGGGTAGGTAGGTAGGTAGGTATAGTGAGCGCGAGGGAGGTGGATTGATTAGAGGTGGGCCTTAATCGGGAGGTCTCATGTATGCATAGATGGTATGGTGTTAATTAAATAATTGTAGCCCTTAGTTTTAAGTCCTCAAAAGGTTAATGGCTATACAATATTCTATTTATTGTGATAAAATTCAACAGCGAATAATGTCTAGAACGGTGTAAAATTTAGGCCCGTGCCAATCCGGTGTTTGTGCAAGGATTGGATTGATTAAAGGTGGATCGACACTCAAGAAATGGTGTTGGAAAAAAGGAGCGTTGTAAAAGTGGGTTATTTGTAGAATTCCATGCACAACACCCACACATGCGTGCACACATTCTGGGAATGCCTATTGTCGATTAGGGTCAACAAAAAAAAAAGGCCCATCAAATAATCCTAACCATTCGTTTTTGGCCTTAAAGATGAACTGTTTTATAAGTTATAGGTTTTTTTTTTTTTTTGTTAGGGATCAATTTAATTGCGAATATAGGCTGGATGACTATCAAATTGTGCTGTGTGGGAGGGTGTTGAAATGATCACTGGTGGGCTTGGCTGGCCAAAAATGGAAGTTCACACCTAAAAAATACTGTGAAGGGTGCTCATGGGATCTCTCTCTCTCTCTCTCTCTCTCACACACACACACACAAACACACACACAGGTTTTTAGGTATGTGTACTTGAAACACACACATGATCATGTATATAGAAAATGTCCCTGTGAAATCCCTGTAAAATGTGAGCTGAAAACGATGATTGAGGCCACCCATGGCCATTGTGTAGGGAGGGATGGAAGGTCTAGTTGTGGCATGTGCCTATTATTCAAGGTCCCGAGTATGGCAATTTTAAGTCCTTAGGTAAAAGCACATTTTTTTAGTACATTCCAAGGGTGGATTAAGTCAGATGAGTCCCAATTTTGGATGGATCCCAATTAATGTGGGGTTGTAGGATGTGCTGGGGTGAGGGTTGTAGTGAGTGCAAGCGATTGGGAATTGGATTGTCCAGTTGGTTCTGACATTTTTTTAGAAAACAGTCCTCGCTGGACCATTACTTGTACAGACACACATGTTTGTATGCAGTATTTCCTTCTCTAACTTGTTATCATTTGGTTTTTCCCCATGTTTGCATTCAGGGAGGCTACTAACAGCACTTATATGTGAATATTTGGATTGGGCTCAGCTAGGCCATACCATGAAAGTTTATTTGCCCGAGTGCAATTTGGTAATCATATTTTTTATTTTTCATTGAATTCTACGAAAATAAATATTTGGGTACTTCTTAAATGCATGGTGTTTATTTTTGCAGTTATCAGTTTTCCTTTATTTATGATTTGATTTTCCCTTTACAGCAAAAGGACTTTTGGAAAGCTGAATTGAGAGATTTCAGTGGCAAGAATGGTTATGATTTAAATAGGAATGGGGAAAATGGGCCTTTGCTTTTGGATGTTCTTGAAGGATATTTGAAATTTGAGGTTTGACATTTAGCACCCTTCTGATTGGCAATGCTCTCACTTGTATTTTGAACACTGTGAGAGAATAGTGTATTTTTTACCCTAGTAAGCTGTGGTTAGATGGTTGATTGGCTAATTCAAAAAACTATTACAACTTTTCTTACACCAAATTTTGGGTAATGATTTGACTGCAGATTCATGCAATGCTTTTTTGGTATTATTTTGCTCGTTGGTTGAATTTAACTTCTTTGTCATCCTTCTGTGAAAGCATAATGTGATTTTGGCTCAAGTAGGCAATATAACAATAGTTGTATATTTTTACATAGCATGCTTAGGGTTTTTTGTTTTTTAATATTACATAACATGCTTATTTATTCATACAATTATTTGTTATTGAATAAATGATGTATCTCTGTTCTGGCTGTAACTTTTGAATAGGTTTGTATTCCATTGATTTTTTCAAAATTTCTGTATACATACACCAATCACCCACATGCATGTTGATTCATTCAAAATCTCTATATACATTCACCAATCACCCACATGCATGTTGCATTCCTCGCTGTCCAGATACAGATAAGGGAGGCGTGTTATGATACTCCAGTTCTTGATTTCCTGATGTCTATCATAATGGGTGCAGGTTAGGTCGGTTATCGATTAAACCCAAGCCTTATGTGTGTTGATGAACTCACACCTGAGCCTAAACTGAACATTTTGGACCTGAACCCGACCTGAATTGTTAACTCTCGAGTGGAGTGCAATTCTGATAATCAGGTTGACTTGGTCAGTTTGGATACACTAAATTTTGGATTTGGTTTGCATTTAAATGTTGTATAAAATTTAGAGAGAGAGAGAGAGAGAGAGAGAGAGAGAGAGAGAGAGAGAGAGAGAGAGAGCCCCAAAACCCCAAAACGTCAGCATGAATTAAAGCGAAAGGTATAATATTTCTTCATTTACACTAAGAAGTACCTCCGCACTTCTTAACAGACTGGCAGGTCTCAGATTTTTCTCTTGCATCACTATTTATGTTTAAAAAGAGAAAAAATAATCAAAGATTCCGAAAAAATGTGTGACCCAATTGACAATGCTAGGCCTGATACTTTTGGTGTTGGTAGAAGACTGAAGTGCAGGTGAACTCTTCTTCAGAGAGTTAAAGATAATGAGGCTTTTACTTTGATGCCATTGCCAAACATTCTCCTACCTATAGATCTTGATGAATACAATGAGAAGGGGAAAATATGTAATATTGCAATTATGTGATTCTGTTAAACTACCAACAAAGATGAGATTATGAGAAACTGAGGAACATGAAGAACTGAGGAGAAAGGCAGGGTAGAGGAAACACTATTGGATCCTTCACCTGCAACATGGGTAAAAGAACCATTAGCAAAACAAAAAATATCACGTGAGGAATGTCTATGTTAAAGGCTAGAACTGCATATCTGTCACGTAATCTTTTGCAGCCGAGTTCAATTGAATGATCCAAGATGGACTGGAAGAAATGGTAGAGACCGAGTGTGCTGCAGATCCACTAGATGGCATGCACTGCAATATCTGAAGCCTCTAATGGAGTGCTGAAATCGCATCTCAAACACTATTGCTCTCTTTACTAGTTGTGGAACCACTGGAAAGTGTTATATCGCTGCTCTTTTCTTTCTCTACCGAATAGGCAGAAGTGTTCCGAGGGTGACCCTATTAAATCTCAACAGGTCTCTTGGGTGTGCCAGTATCTTCCACAATGTGTGCTAAATAGTACCTGTATTCTATAGTGGGTGGTACACCATGATCATGTCCACTACCATTAAGACACCACAGCCCTTCCCCGACCTCCATCAACAATATCTTCATCCCAGTGTTAGTTGATGCTGATTGGTCAGCAAATGCTGCTGTAGAGTCAGGAACCAGCATCATCACATGTCGGTTTTTTCCATTCTGAGGGAGAGAAAATACTGTTCCATCTCGCAATGATGGTTGTGGATCCCGACCCAAGATCTGTGCGCGCACCAGCTCGTACTTCGGATCCGAACCAATCAACAACTTATAAATATGTTGCACCTCTAATTGCACTATTTGTTCCTTCATGCAATGTAAACGCATAGGCCGACACATGCTTAACTCTCACCATGTGTTCTGTAGTCTAGCATAATAGTTTCTTGGAGACTGATCAACCTGCTTAAACTGCATAGTATCTCTCACCAGTTGATAGGTTCATGCATTATTTTTCTTATGAGCATGCATAACAGACATTGAACCCATAATTCCTTAGTGATTTTACGATTTAAAGATCCAATTAACATTGACATGATATCTTCTGTGAAGTTAAGGATCTGATTTAACGCTAACATATTTTCATCTTCCTAATTGCCATACATAGGATCATCAGTTGATGGTTCTTTAATTCTTCCATTTATTTGGCAAGCCTCTTCATTTCACCAGTAGCAATCTTAGCAAATAAGATCACTCTATGGTTTTCTCCATTAAACAAATTCTCAGCAATTGGTTATTTGAATTAACAACTCCATATACCTGAGTACCAATGAAATCCTCTCCCCTTGGCTTAAAAATCCTTGTGCAACAATGTAAATAGTCAGACCTTTCTATCGAAGGAGAAAGAAGGATCTCCAAGAGTCAACATTTATGTGAAAAGGAATTGACCCACAAACACTACTATGAAAGAGAAACACTCTAATCCCTTAAAAAGGGACACTTTCTTCTCACAAAACTTGTTAAAGAACTTAATGATCATACCTCCCCAAACAGATTGCATAACTAAAATCTTCACAAACTGTGGTATATTTAACTGCCTAGGGTGCTAACCTCAGCAGATCATATTTTGTAAAGGTTAATGGAGAAGTACCAAGGATATTTGAATAAGTGAAACCTATCCGAGGATTTGGTCCACGATTGATTGAAAAAAAAATCATTTAGCTGAATCCAACATATTTGGGACAAGACTTTGATAATGATGGTGATTGGTCTCTAAGGAAAGAGTTGGTCCAACTTGTCTTAGTTTTAAGAGTAAATGGTGGTGGAACTTTAGGGAAAAGAGGGAGACATCATGGAGAAAAATAGTGATGGCAAAATATAGGTATGGGGTTGGGGGAGTGGAATGTGGGTAGATGGATTATGCTTGAGTCATCGAAAGTGAGGGACCTAAGTAGGATATCTTGAGTCCAGTGTTGGTAAAATGCTCTTAAGGGGAGTCTTTATTTTAGTTGGGGAGGGATCAAGAGTTCAGTTGTTGGAAGATATATGGGTGAGGGAGGTGTCTTGGGAGCATGGTTCAAAATAGTGGCCACTATGTAGTGTAGTGGCCGCATTATCGGTCGTAGAGGTGGAGGCTGCTACGCTATTTTGAAAATAGTGGCGCTATAGTCTAAAGCCTAGTAGAGAGAAGCAATTTCAATTTAAAAAACTTTTTTTTTTCCTGTTTCTTCTTCTCAATAGCCTTTTCAAAAGTTGTCTCTGCCCTTATATGCAGTGTTTTGAAAAGCGAGAGGCGCATCAAAGCGCTAAGGTCTCCTGGGGCCTAGGCGCTAAGGCGCGAGGCGAGGCGCGGGCTTCATCGAAGCGAGGCGCACATTGTAGATAAAAAATATATATTTTAGTATAGATACATAATTCACAAATTAGAGCAAAAAAGAAGAGGAATATTAGAAGAACTCTAAAAGTCATAAAGCATCCATCACTCTAAATGCTAAACATTCAACAAAAGTACCAACAAAAGTACAAAAGTGTGACACCATACATAAAACCACCACACAAAAATACTTCAAAGTCAAAGCAACAACACAGATGCTCCTAAGGAGGACCTAACAGTCATCCTCAACATCTACACCAAGTAAGTCATAATCTTGCCCTTCATCATTGGATTTTTATCCATCCACGTCTTCCTCGTCTGTCTCCTCTGACTCTTCCTCATCTACCAATTGAAGAACACTTGATGATCTAGTCACTCTTGGTGTTGCCCTTGCCCTTGAAGTTGATGTTGCTCTAGTTCTTTGACTACTTTCTCCCACTCCAGAAGCTGTAGCAACATCACCCCATGTCAAAATATCATCATCAAACACAAACTCATCATCTTCATCCAATTCTCTATCTATCCTCCCAAGCAACCACTCATTGCTTTCATTAATATTCTTCAAAGAAATGGGATCAAGTATGTCACGCATATCATATCGGCGTTTGAGTGCTCTGTTGTACTTAACAAATACTAGATCATTGAGACGTTTTTGATCCAACCTATTTCTTTTTTTGCTATGAATCTGCAACAATAAAAAAAGATATTAAAATTTATATGTAGATAAGAAAAACATTTTAAATTCATTAGACTTGAAAAAAATACTCACATGCTCAAATACACTGCAATTTCGTTCACAACCAGATGAACTACATGTCAGGCTAAGAACTTTTATCGCAAATTTTTGCAAATTTGGGGTCCTGGAACCATATGCAGCTGTTTATTATAGGTAATCAGCATAAATTTATGGGATAAATGTAAAAAATTAATTTTATAATATAATGGAATAAACTTATGGGATAAAAATAGTTTACCCGGTGCCGTTGTCGCCCTTTGCCTAATCGCCATAGGCAACCCAAATAAATTTTTAGCTTGCTTATAAATAGACAACTCTTGACTGATCTTATATTGCACATCAATATTTGGGACCAGCTTTGATATGCAATTATACAACCCTGCCATAACTTCATTATCGTGCTCAATATTGGGATTCGTATAAAAGAACTCTGGGTTCAAAAAATATCCAACTGCATGCAAAGGACGATGCAATTGAACATCCCACCTTCTGTCAATGATTTCAAAGATATTATTATATCTTTCTTCTTTTCCACCAAAAGCATTTGAAATGGCTTCTTTAGCCCTATCCATAGCTTCATGAATGTATCCCATGGGAGGCTTTTTCTCACCATCAACCAATCTAAGTACACAAAGAAGAGGACCTGAGACCTTAAGGGCATAGACAACAGTGTTCCAAAATGAAGGCATTAACATAATTTGTGCAACCCTTTTACCTTGTTGCTCCTTTGCCCATTTGCTTGTTGTCCATTCCTCTGAAGTGAACATCTTCCTCAAGTTGTTTTTTTGTTGATGAATCCTTGCTAAAGTGAGAAAGGCAGTTGCAAATCGGGTTTTTGCAGGCTTGATCAACTCTTTCATTTGTGTAAACCGCCTCATCATATTTTGCAAAGTTGGGTGGTTATAAATGAACCCATGTACCACAATAGCCCTTTCAAATGTTCTCTTGAGACTTGGTATCTTAAAAATGTCTTCCGACATTAAGTCCAAACAGTGGGCAGCACATGGTGTCCAATACAAGTGTGCAAACTTTGCCTCCAAAAACTTTCCTGTTAGAACCAAAACAAAGAAAGAGATAAAAAAGAGTTTTAGATAACTGATTCGTTTAATACTACTAAATAAAAAACTTTTTCCAATAACCACTAATTCTTACCCGCCAACACATTAGCTGCAGCACTGTCTGTGACAATTTGGACCACATTAGCTTCTCCAATACGCTCCACAAACTTTTCAATTAGTTGAAACATTTTTTTTGCATCCTTTGAGTAGCTAGAAGCGTCAATTGACTCCACAAACATGGTTCCTTTGGGACAATTCACTAAAAAATTAAGTAATGTCCTCCCTTTCTTGTCAGTCCACCCATCCATCATTATAGAACATCCATACTTCACCCAATCATCCCGGTGACCCTTCATCAAATTATTAGTATGCTCTATCTCTTTTTTGAGGAGAGGAACTCGCACCTCATAGTAACTTGGTGGTTTCATACCAGGACCATATTGCCCAATAGCTTCAATCATTGGTTCTAAACTGTCACAATTAACTGCATTAAAAGGAATTCCAACATCATACATCCACCTTGCACATCTTAAACATGCCCGCTCTCTTAATTCTTTTCTATACGGATCATTTGCATCAATTCTTGTTTGTTTTCCTTGGGCTTTTCGATTTTGCACAACAACATCCGGATTGGGAGTAAAGAATACATCAATAGGCCCTTTTTGCTTTGGCCTTTTAGTTTTGGACACAGTGGAGATAGTAGTATTTCCACGAGCACTAGAAACTTCACTACCATGAGCCAAGGGTCTTTTACCACGTTCAATGACCTCTACATCATCTTCTTCATACGTATTAGCCAATTCATCAAAATGAGGCAACATATTCATTTCTTCTTTTTCTTTGTCATGTACTCTCTAATCTCTTCTCTAACTTCAGCTGGACATTTTGGACAAGCAGTAATATTCCTGAAACCCCCAGTAAGGTGTTGCTTGACCCGATAAACACCTCCATTTGATATTTTGCCACAAAAATTACATTTGAACCTATTAATATTTTGTGGATTTTCCAAATGTGCATACTGCCATGCTGGGTCCTTTCTACTACTACCTTCCGATGGCGTTGCCATCTATAAACAGCTGCAAAAGTAGCAGCAGAGATCACACACACAAAAAAAAAAAGAATGCAGCAACAGAAAAAAAAAAAGAAAAGAAAAAGAAAAGAAACAGCTGCAGGAAATAAAAATAGCAGCAGAGCAAAAAAACAAAAAGAACAAGCAGATTTACAGCAGCCAAACAACGTTAAAAAAAAAAAGAAGAAAAGAAACATCAGCAGCACAAGAAACATCAGAGCAAAAAAACAAAAAGAACAGCAGCAGGGATAAAAACAACAGCAATAGAAAGAAAACAGCAGCAGCAGCAGCAGGGAAAAAAAAAAAACAGCGGTGTGAAGAAACACAGCAGCACGAAGGAAAAAAAACAGAACAGCAGAAATACAGCAGCACGAAGGAAAAGCAGCAGAAACACAGCAGCACGAAGGAAAAAAAAACAGAACAGCAGCAAGAACACGAGCAGCAGAGATCACCAATACAAAAAAAAGAAAAGAAAAGAGAGAGAAAACAGAAAACAGTATCAGCAGAAGAAAAGGGAAAGAAAGAAACGAAACAAAAAGAAAGGAAAGAACGTGATGTACTTGGTACTTGCGCAGCACCGGAAGAGCAGCTTCTTCCTCTTCGTCGTCGTCGTCTTCTTCTTCTTCCAGCGATTCCCCTTTTTTTTTTTTGTTTCGTTACTTTCACCTAGGGCACGATATATGCCCTTCTTTGTTGGGCTGGGCCGCTGGACAACTGGACCAATTTCTAACTTAAGCCCATTGACTGTTGGGCTGGATCTTCTTCTTCTTTTTTTTATATTTTTTTAATCTTAAGGTTTGGGCCGCATTGACCGAAGCCCACTAGGCGCACGCCTCACGTCTCATCCAAAGGCTCGCGCCTTATGCGCTTTTATTGCACCTTCTTTACATCGCCTCGCCCCAAAGGCTTTGAGGCGCACATGCTGTGCCTTGCGGCGGGCGCACCTTTAACAACACTGCTTATATGGTTCCAAATCATGAAAAAAACACAACATTTGCTACTACACAAGATTTGATTTTTTTGACAACTTAAAAATTTCACGCCGCTACGCCGCTGTGTATCGCCGCAACCACCACTTATTGCTTGTTGTGAAGCGTTTTGGTCACTGGCCTGTGGCCGCTACACCCACTGCAACCGTTAATTTGATCCTTGCTTTAGTCTATTTTTCCTAGTTTTATAGAGTCTCTTTACATAAAGATATGGTTTGTCAATGAGTGATATGAGTGGTTGTGGTGGGGGGCGAGGGCAGGGGAGTGTTCTGGAGTTTAGCGTCAGGAGGACACAGTCAGTGTCAGAGAATCTATGGAGTAGAGTCGTTGCTGTCTATCCTTCTATAATATTTTTATTTGTAGGGAATTAGAGGATTTGAAAATGGAACACAGATGGGAATTCTCTGGGAGACTGGGACCCATGTTTTTGAAGCTTATCCCATTTGTGCCACATTTCTCTGTTTCTTAATTGCCTTGGAAAGGTACTGCACTTCCTAGAGTTGTAGAATTTTATTGGTGTGTGTTGGAAGGAAAGTTCTCATGACATCATTAAAATAAAATAAAATAAAAAATCTCATGACAAATGTTGCAAAAATAAGGGTTATAGTTCCAGAGGATACTTCTCTGGTACCGCTTTATGCAAGAATGTAAAGAAGTCAGGGAATTACTCGTTTCTTTCCTATGAGTTTGCCAGTTATGTCTGGTATGGTGGACTTGATCTGTATGGTGTGGATGGGAGCCTCTGGGAGCATGTTGGAGTAGTCCATTAGTTCTTAGAGAGGAGTGTCTTTTTATGGGCAAGGTCAAATTTAGTTGGGTCTGGTTTCATAGGCAGTTTTGTGGTCTTTATGTGAGAAGGAGCAAGAAGATTTTCAGTAATCATGATTCTCCAAAAGGAGGTGGTTTTCAAATTAGTCATAGCTAGAGCGGTGTATTGGGCTTCAGTAAAGAAGGAATTCCAGGGTTTGCCAAGTTCCAAACTCACTGGAAATTGGGGAACAACTGTGGTGGGCGAGAGGAAGAAGAAAAACGCACGTGCTGTGGTCCCCCTATTTCATGAGCCAATGTTGATGCAGCAGCCAGAGGCAAACCAAGACCAGAAAAGAGGAAACATCATTTGTTCTGTCTCAGGTCTGGCAGGAATTAAGGAATCAAATGTGTCTAAAGATATAATGATAACAGAAGCTTTGAGATATTAAAGAATAATTTTACAGTAAAGTTGATTTTAGAAGTAATGCTAAATATGCTATATGGTTGGGTTCATGGGAGATGAAACACGAAAGCTCCATAGCAGTTAGTATTCATTCTTACAGGGGTTTGGCTCTAACTGTCTGGTATCAGATGTGAATTCAGGCATATTGGTAGGAGGGGCAATGGAATCTGGGAATTGATGGACCTAACTTATGGTTAGGAATAGTTGAAAATTAAGACGTGGCTTGGGTTCATCAGCTCATATTGTATCTCTCTTATAAAAATATGGTTGTCACATTTCTTCCTCTTTCCCTTCTTTTCTTTTTCTGTTTAGTAAAATTTATTGTTATAAAAAATTATGAGTTGCTTCTTGAAGGAGGCTTCTGCATGGTTAGACTTTGCATAAATATAGACTCTGGCAAGGGTTTCATACCAACGGATCTGCTGCAATATGAATTAGTCTCACTTACCAATTAATATACCCGCACGAGAGAAGGTTCTCAGATGAAAGTTCTGATACCACTATACCAGTCTACATCTGAAAGATCAGATGTCAAAGACAAATTGAATATGGAGAAGTTGTAGTGTGGGGTTGTTGGTTGTTGTAGAGTTGCATGATTACAGCTAATCGAAATCCCAAAAATTGAGGATAACTAACAATTATGCTAAGCATGCCCTTTAAGATATTACAAGGTATGTTGCATTGCTCGACTATATAAAATACCTCAAGAGTATGATTATCTGCATGTGTATTTCATTTGCCGCTCTTATGCGTCTCTACATGACTATGAAGTTATACCAGATGAGGAAACATTCAAGGTTTCTTTTGTGATTACGTTGGTTGGGGGTGCTGATGGCCTAGGACAGGCTGGGCTGAAGCATATCTAGGCACGGTCCTACCTTAGAAATACAGGCCCATATATGGCTGAAGCTCAACATGGGCTGTAAGTGCCTTGCCCGAGCGAGCCCTTCTGAAACATGCTGTCCCCGAGCCTGCCCATTTAGTCAATTGGGCCGGGCCAGTCCGTGATTTCTATCATTTGTTTGGGCTTTATTTCACTTGTTTGGGCAAATCAATCACTAAGCTACAAGCACATTATTTCTTTGGGCAGGGCCAGGCTTCGGGCTTTCTATAATTTAATCCAAGTTTCTGAAATTTTAGATCTAGGCCCAACCCAAGCACTAAAGCCTAAGGTCAAAACCTGGGCCAAAGTGGACCCGAGCTGGTTGGTCCCTCAGTACCCTTGTGTACAATGTTCAAAGAATCATAATTTTAAACAATGATGCCTTGTTCTTCATGTAGTTGCTCCTTTGTTTTTTGTAAGTGATGATTTGAATTATTATTACTTGTCACAACTACAACATGAATTATGAGACAGACATTCTATGATAGATACGAAGAAGTGCAACCTATCTCAGGATTTTGCCCCAGGGTAGTACTGGAATGGTGAAACAAAATTCATGTAGTTGACCTGAACATAGTTGGGCCAAGATTTTGATTGTGATGATGGATGAATGAATAGCTTTCGTATCGTTTTTGCATAAGCTGCTTTTTCAAGTGGAGAATAAAGATTAATACTTGTTTTGTTTGACTTGTATTATAGTGAATTAGATATACAAATCTGCTTGATAATTTGTGAGATGTTGGTCCTTAATTCTGAACCATGTTCCTCAGAGCTTATCTCAAGCAAGGGGGACGGGAAGGAGAATGGTCACCCCAGAAACCGAATCGTTGTCCTCTGTGGATCCTAGGAACATCCGTCGAACATCACCATCATCATCATCATCATCATCTGTTGCTGGAGGCTTACCTCCACTGGGAAGGTAGCTATGGATTACTCATGGTGTAATTAAACCTCATTTCTGGACTTGTGATATTATTGACACTCTTTTTTTTTTTTTAATCTTTTTGGATCTTCCTTTCTATACCTGTGGATATGCTAGGCCTGTTCCTGTTTCACAGGCATCTGGTGAGTGATTAATCTCAGGAGTTTCCTTGTCCTTTTTTTAAATAGGCTTCTTTATCCATCCAGCTGTCCTTTGCACGTGGAATTATATCTCTAGACATTTTTGGCTTTACAGATAGGAGAACGGGCTCATCCCTCTCTGGCTATAGGAAGGATGACTATGGTTGGAGATATGATGATGATGAGCTTTCTGAAGATGTAATCCGTGCTTCAAATGCCTTAGAAAACATCCACTTGGACAGAAAAGCACGAAATCTGACATCATCTTGGCGGTATGTTTGTCCTCTACTCTTTTGTGATCAATATAGTGTTTATTTCGTTAAGATGAAAGAACAGTGCCCAGTGAATTATATGAACCGAGGATTGTGGTCCCTTACTGCTGTGGCGTCTATTCTAAACTTCATGTCAAATTTAAAGAAAATATGGAGGATGGTGTGCAATGATAATTGAAACATTGCAGCAAGCACTATCTGCCACCTAGCTAATGAATGTTTTTGTCTGATTTTCCTCATAGTGGGCCTCACATTTTTTTTGGTGGGGTGGTGGAAAAAAAAGAGCGCTCACACAAAAAAAAGGGGACCTGTGCAAATGACCCAAATAATGGATGAATGGGCAAATCTACGCTCCAATCATGCATTTTAAATGATCTGGAGCTCAATCGTAACCCATAAAGGGAAAAATAGTCCTAAAAGTTTGTGCTCATATCCAGATTTTTTTATATTAAAAGTAACCATCAAGCTATGGGTTGCATACTGGCATATTAATGTTCATTCCCCTTGTTTACAGTACGTGAACAATATACAGTTTGCTCCCTAGGTGAAAACTCCCCTCATGTACAGCATGTGTGGTTGTGTCCAAGTCTGTTACTTTGCTTCTTTCATCTAACCATTGTAACATTGATTAGCTCTCTCTCTCTCTCTCTCTCTCTCTCTCTCTCTCTCTCTCACACACACACACACACGACGCAACACACTTGAAATTTTTTTTTTCTTGTACAATCTCCTAATTCGATATATGCGGTTTATGATGACTTGTGTTTGCCATGTGGAATCAGTACATAGTATATTGGTCTGCATGTTTTTTTTTTTTTTAAACTTTTTTTAATGCATGTATAGAACTCTTGTAGTCCGTAATGAACATGATGAAAACATGGATTTGCACAATTTGGCTTGTGGAATTGGTATATATTAGTATGATATTCCTCTATTTATCTGCATCTCTTCGTTATGAAGAAAAAATAGTCCAGTATTTAGTTTCTGTCATGTTTAACTTTCAGTTATCTTATATTCTTATGTCGGTTTTCATGTTATTTTGTTTTTTTTAATGCATTTATAGAACTCTTGCAGTCCAAAATGGGCACGATGAAAACTTGATTTTGCACATTTTGCCATGTGGAATCGGAATATATTAATATGATTTTCTTCTATTTATCTGCATCTCTTTGTTATTAAAAAAAAATAGTCAAGTATTTAGTTTCAGCCATGTTTAACTTTCAGTTATCTTTTATTCTTATCTTGGTTTGCATGTTATTTCGACTTTTTTTTAATGCATACATAGAACTCTGTAGTCCATAATGAACCAGATGAAAACATTAATTTGCACAAGGAACAATTATTGGTTTAATTATACATATGTATGCATACATGTATCATGTATGTGTTTTTTAATTTAGTTTTGTTAAACATGTGTCCAACCAACTGAATTAGGTTGACTCTGCACCTATCACCTCTCCTTTTTTGCTGGCTGTAAAACCACCAATATGAACCACCTAAGGCCTTGGTCTTTACCGTGCTGGTCAGGCCTGGGCAAGGCGTTGATTTAGATATGGGGGCAGAGAGGTCAACAACTTAATCTGGTTTCTTATAGTACACCTTTCCAAACATAACAGAGTGGACAATCCAATCATCAAAAATGTTCGGACTGGTTGCGATTTGTGGTATATGCAAAATACCTATACACCTTTAATTTGTAATCCAGTTTGAATGGGCTCTTAGCCTCTTACTAGTGAACCTGAATCTGCTATTTTTTTATTTTTATTATTATTGATCTGATGAAAAGAAATATCTAAGACACCCATTGCCTGTTGCTCTGAGTGCAGGCATCCAAGTGATGGAATCATGGAGGATGAAAGCAAGCCAGATCTTCGCTAGTGGCATTTACTGTATTGTGTGTGTAGTTTCTTTTAACTATTTTATTTTCACTTTCCTTCTGTCTATTCAAAAGGCTTATGAACATTAGCATGTGAAAAACAGGTCATGTAAGATCGATGTTCTATGAATCTGTGCCATTCTAGATCTTGTTTATTCCTTACAAGCTTTTATCAGAATCCGTTGGGTCAAGAAAGAGTGGGTTCTGCTCGAATCAGTGTCGGTGGTGCTGTAGGAAAGATTAAGGAGTGGACATGAGTAGAGCGGAAGCTCATCTTGTATTTGCTGATTGTTATATTTGTTGTGAAATTATTAGTCATCTAAGAAGTGATTTTAGCCATGAGGAGATTACCTGATTCTCAACTCAAAGATATGCAATGTAATGTCCTTGATTCTTAAGTTTTAGGATACACCTCATCTTTGATATTAATTTTGGATACACTGTCACCATATCATTATAGGTTGCAGCAAAATCCACCGCAATGCGCCGTCATTGGAAAAAGGCAAAATGTTGGATCTCATAATTTATTTGTGTAGTGAAGTGAAAAAATGTCAAATGAAGAGGCAAAAAGAAAGTTCCAAATCATAAAAAATAAAAATAAAAACCCTCATTTTTTTAACTTAAAAGTTATTTTCTTACTACACTAAATGACAAAAGGCATCTTCTTCTTTTTTCTATAAAAGTAAAAAAAAAAAAAAAACTATTATTTCATATCACTATAAATGACAACAAGCTATAACTTGGGGGGGATGTGTATTTTTTTTTGTCATTTAGAACTTTCTGAATTGGACCTTTTATTTAATTTTTTCTCTCTTGATCTGAATCTTCACTTCACAACATTATGCAAGTAAATTACTTAAATATTTCAAGCCTAAAATGGTATGACTATAGTCAGTCACATGGTCCACCGGAGGGATTAGTTTTCTTTTACACGGTATTCCCTTCAAGAAAGATTTATTGCTATGTCCTTGAAGAAAGAAAAACTGTGCAGCAATGAGAAAGTGGTGAAATTATATAAGATGAAGCCTTTTTTTTTACTAAGTTGGGTCGTTGGTGAAGTACACACGGACGACCTACCCACCCAGATCTTTGGGTGGATGTTTCTATAAATTTGTTTGATTTAGAAATGTTTCAATTAGATCCCTTTACAAATAGGATGTTGGTATGTATTGAAAAAAGTAAAATTGTCACATAGAAAAAACCTATACGTAAAGAGTTGTTGTATAATAAAAGCAGTACATGTAAACTTATCTTATATAAGTGTTACATACGTAAAAGTGTCAACAAAATATCTAACATGCATGTACGTTAAAAAAAAGAGGGTAAAACACAAACATATGTTTGAATCAGTTTTTTTTAAATCACATACATCCAAAAAGTAAACCCAAAAAGTAAACTTACTGAGTTTGTTTTTTTTTTTTTTTTTCCCTCTTTTTTTTTTCTTTTCAGGGCATACCCAATTACATGGTCTGGGGCTGAAGTCCTCACCCATGCCTGAAAACAGTTAAAATTTCTTGAACCCCTTGCAATTTCTAAAGGTTCTGTAACTTTTTTTATATTTGCCCCTTTCCCCAATATATATATATATATTTTTAACATTTACCATTTTCCCAATATTTTATTTACATAGTGCTGAAGCCCACCCATGCCTAAAAACTTGCCCCAAGTTGAATTTTAAGGCAATGTGGGATACAGGCTTGGCACGTGGGCTATCATGTACCAACCCATTCCAATACCATGTACCTATTGAAAAGTATGCTTAATATAATTGTGTATAAAACTATTAAAATTGTAATTGTAACCTTCTAAAGCAAGGGCAATCATGTACTATGCTTAATATAATAATGCTGACATATATCTAGAAGACATTATCCCACCTACCATATGACTCCACTGTCTCTTTTGTATTATTAAAATTTCAAATCTTTCTCTTTGTGTCATTAGTGGAGTGTGATGTGCCACCTCGGTCCTTCCAAACAGCAATGTCTTCGTTCAGAGTTCAGACCCCTATTTGGAAAGTGACAATTTCACTCAACAATGTAAAAACAATAGCAGGATCTTATTGTTTCTTCAGTTCTTTCCATCATTCCAAGCAACAGTGAATATATTATTTTTTATTCACTTTTTCTTTTAAGGCGAGTATTCACATAAGTCTCTTATCATTAGCACTACAACTTAGATTGGTAATTGGTTATATTCATGTGGAAGGGTGGTGCATCACCAATTGAGCTACCAATGGATAGATTTTTTTTCTTCACTTTCTCAATTGGTAACTGAAAATCATATTAAAAGAAAGACTAAGGAATAGAACAAAGAACAACCAACACCAAACCCAACGAAGAAACAACGAAAAGCACAAACGCAAAAGAACAGCCACCATAACTGAAGATCTAATCCACCCCTTGTTTTGCTAAAGAGTATGCAAGGAAAACCATTTGTGGACCGCTGCACATCCTGAAAGCTCACACCGAGAGAAGACGAGTGAAATAAATATTTTTAAAGAAACATTGACACTCCATGGGAACTTAGCTACCAACACCCAAGAGATAAAATTCAAAGAATCACACTCTACAATCAAAGATTCCCAAAGAGAGGACGAGGTGAAGATAAGATGAGATTCCAAGATAGCCACCACCTCGGCTTCTATCTTTTCACTTTCACATTATATACACTATTGAGTCCATGAGATGATTATCTTTTCTTTGTTAGAAAGAAAATAAATTGTGGATTTTTGTCTACACTTTTACATTAAACATCTCATTAATTGATTCAAAAAATAAATATATGACTAGAATATATCAATGTTCCATTTTAGTTTTTCGAAAGAAATGTTGCTGCACAAAAAAGGTAGAGAGTTAAGATTGAAATTGGCTAATATGTTGCCTTCTTGATGATGGACACAAGATTTTAAGCCAGATTCTGCTTTCGGCCTTATCATTTTTGGAAGAGAAGCTATACCAGTTGATGAGAGTGTTAGTTTGTATGGTTTCAATCCATCAGATGATATAATAAATTGATTAATTTCTCTATTTATCAATAAAATCATGCTTTCTTTTCATGAGATGAATGATGTTTTATTGTTTAATGCACATAACCAATAGATATGACATAATGGTTAATGAGATGAAACGGGTCTCATTAGTATATTAGATGTGATATATGTGTATAGATGAGATCCACATACAGGAGACATGTGTCACAAATCTTATACTTAAATGTCTTTACATCTAGTGATGAGACTGGGCATCTCATCTGATAAGGTTGCAGTACTTTGATTACTATGAGATAATATGATTTGTCTCGATCATCAGAGTGTAAGATTCTGGATCATAGTGCTGGTACATTGGATGTATTGGAGGACCATGAGAAACACCTTATGGAATACTGTCTCAATTTTAAGGCCTGCTCTCATAATTCCCTATAATAAGCTCTCAACTCTGAGACACTGATGAACTCAAGTTTCTGTCTATTCATTTGCTTTGAGTCACCAATGAGTGAGGCCAACTGTGGGTCAACACATCAGTGTCTTGGATACGTGGTAGTAGGACTGTGGGAACATTGAATGGTCAAAATGAAATCTATCTATATTATCCTCTTGTACCAATTAATGAATTTATCATTAGTAAGTGCGCACCCATCTCAATTAAGAGTTAATTGGATGATACTAATGATCACTGTGATTAATTGGGTTTCAAGGATAATAAGATGTGGATTTAAATTGGTGAGACCGGTTTAATTTAATTGATCCATGGGTATTGATAGAGGGGCCTACTTGCGGAAATTAGGAAATTTATGGTCTTCTTTGTAATTTATTCTTAAGACTGGCGTGCAATTGCATTTATATAGTGGTGTTATTTGCAATTAACTGTGGGCCTGGATTGCACATGAGATGTGGGGTCGCGGTGTCCCAGTTAGAGCCAGTTTCTTATGGAATCCCCAGTGGTCCCCACGCTAGACGAGACTTCTAATAATGGTAATAGTATGTTACTAATTGTTGTGGAAGTGAGACTTCTATTTCAATTAGTAAAGAAGAGTTGCTTATGACTATAAATAGAGGAGAGAGGGCCTTGGACGTACTACTCTTGGAACCCATGCCCAGTGCAAGTGTTGCACGCCTCTCTCTCACTCTCTTATAGTTCCTTAGAGTTTCTAGTTGTTTTCTTTAGGAGATTCTGCCCATCTCCTTTAGAGAAGAGATCTGATACGGGATATAGCGTGGAAGACTTAGAGGTCATGAAGATCCTAAATTGCTTACAAATAAAGAGTTTCTTCAACCAGCAAGTCTTCTTCTCCATTAGAGCACAACCGAGCTCCAAATGTATAATCTAATTCATTGGATGTTGTGGATTTTTTGTTGCTTGTTTGTTACTGATTTCTATCTTCTAGATAGAGTTTATTGTTGTACATGATTGATGAGATGGAGGGATTGCATCCTGGATGTGGTTTATGGCCTTATGGGTACTTGATCCCGGAGTCAAGTGAGTCAAAAGTTTTGAAAACATATCCACGATGCCCACTTACTTCCAACAGAGAGTATGAGACATCAAAATGTACTTTAATTTGCATGTCTGAGTCCTATTTGTCAATTCTTTCTCTTTAAAGCTGAATGTTGGTTGAAAAAAAAAACTAAAAAAAACCTCGATTTTGTCCTTAGGAGAAGCCACATCAGCTTATTGGGGCCCATTTGTGGATGTGTCCTTTCAATAATATGTGTCCTTTCAATAAAAGTTGTCTCCTGGGTTAAATATGTGCCTTTTCAATAAAATGTTTCTTGGGCCCATTTGTGTGGATGTAACCCAATTCAAAGTGATGCATTCCAACTTTATAAATTAAGGTTATTTTTAAAGTTTTTATTTAGTAGTCAAAATGAGCATAAACGCATATGAATCCTTTATTTTGTGTATGTTGACGTGGATTAAGCAATGAAAGATTTGATTTTCATAATTGTTTGGTTGATTTGAATTTTTTAATTAGTTTGTTATAAATAGATTTATAAGAATGAGATATTAGTTTTAATATATTATTCAGGACTTAACCTGAGCAATGCCCAGGGGCTTCATGTTAGTTTAAGTTAAAAAGGTTGGGAGTTAAGATTCATGCTAGTTTAAGTTAAAAATGTTGAGAGTTAAGATTAAACTTCCCTGATATGTTGCCTTCTTGATGATTGACATAAGATTTTATCATTTTTGGATGAGAAGCTCTTAGAGCCAGATTTTCTCTCTCTCTCTCTCTCTCTCTCTCTCTCTCTCTCTCTTAAATAAATTACATGCACTAAACAACTCCCTTATCATTGGCACTGCAACCAGAGATTAACCATGATTGTTTTTGTGGAAAGAAGGTGTCTCGTAATTGAACTACGGGTGGATTGGCACCCATCTTTTTCATTAAAAATCAAAATTCTCTTTATTAAAGAAAATCAATTAATTTTTCTTTTTAAGAAGAATGTCTTGCATCAATGGGTAAAAAAAAATAAAATGGGCTACACTAAAAACTAAAACAATTCTCTTTTCCATGATAGAGTCCTCTCTTGATATTTTTTTTTTAGGGTGGGGTAGGGGGATTGGTTTAAAAAGGATAGTTCATAATATGTGGTCCACTAGCCTCAGATCCTAACCATCGGATCCTTAGCCTTGTACTGTCCACCAATGAAGAGTGAGGATTCACCTGCAAATGAGATTTTCTTTGTATATGGGCCATCTGCAATGTGGCCCACCATATCAATAGTTTGGACCATCTATTCCTTTTGCTCATACTTTCACTGTGTGCCATACCCGAGCAAACTGAATGATCAGAATCTCACACACTTGCAAGTTGCAATGCTCCTATGGGTGGAGCAACTTAATTAGCCCTTGGATCTTTCCAAGAGATTTTGCATATTACCATAAATCTAGAGCACCTGAATATGGAGACTGTAGTTGGGTGATTGATCTGTGACCCTTGATTGACCGTTAATCTGGTCATGGCCCCTAGGCAATTGATGAATGATCACTTCCTATAAAATCTTTCTCATCCATAAATCTCAACCTGTAATGTAGAAGATTTATGGTGAAGATCTCAAGCCTAAGTATGTTCGATCGGACATTATTCATCCAAGGCACACCCAACAAATCAATACTAGCGTGGATCAAAGGCTCGTCCAACAGCTTAATCGTGTGGATCATCAAAACACGGCCCCACTTTTTATGAAATTATGTTATTAGAGTTTGCAAGTGCTGGTCCTACTTCCAAATAAAGGAGGGGGGGTTGTGTCACGTAGGTACGTTCATGGCCAACGCAAAACTACTTTTACAACCCTAATAAGAATTATGAGAAAGACGACAATGATGATGATGATATTTTGAGTTAGACTAAAACCTTGGTTGATGGTAAAAAACTTTCCTTATAGAAAACCAATATCACAAATATAAGAGAGTCGTCGCAACTTTAGGTGAGTGGTTGGAAAATGGCGACCCTTCATAATCAAGGTACAAGAAGAATAAGGTAATATTTGGATCGTCTTAAGTTTGGGTCTTAATGTCTTTTGTCTTAAGCCCTAAGGCAAAAAAACTAAATAAGATTGTTTGGTACGCAGTAACAACATGTCTTAATCGCTAAGACGACTTGTTATTTAAGACGAGATTTATCTTAATTCTAGGAGTTCGAAATCCAGCTCTTGGAATTAAGACCCCAACATCTTAAGCGGTAAGACAGTTCAGGACTTTAAAATAATTTTATAATTCCCATAATAACCCTCACAAATATCAACTATTGGAGCCCTAATCTCTCATATCTCTTTCGTTGCTCCTGCGTCTAAAACGAAGAAGTTCTTCACTGTACGACACCAAGCAACATTGATCTCCTTCTTCTTATCTTGGATCCAAAGTCAAAGGTAAACTCTTTCCTCGTCTTCCTTCCCTTTTCATCCCCTCTTTTCTTGGTTTTTTTTTTCGTTTGGTATGGAAGATTGGATATTTGGGGATGAAACGATCTGTGTATTTGGGGAGATATTGCACTTGCCTTTTTTTTTTTTTTTGGTCTTGTTGGTTTAATTTCAAGCAGTAGAATCTACAACAAACATGTGAATGCAACTTTTACTGCCATATGCGTTGTCATTGGTTCATGTTATGTCAACCGAGAGGATAAAGGCTCGTTTCCCTAAACTGTAGTGTGCAACCCACTCGAGTATAGAGAAAAACAGTCACAATCTACTGGGTATACACATAAGGGTTCTAGTAATTCTTTCTCTCTCTTTTTTTCTTTTTCTTTTTCTTTTTTTTGCTGAAGGGTTATAGTAATTCTTGTATTCAAACTTTTTTTACTTTTTCACTTCTGTACTCATATGTACAGACAGGGCATTCAATTTCGTCTTTATTGTATGTATTATACTATTATTTATAAACCATGAAGCTTTGTGATGAGTTACCACGATGATTTCAATCCGGAGTCTCAAATTTCTATTCCTTAGCAGTTCTTTGAGATTTGAGTTTGTTTCTAGCATTAACATCGAGCAGACACAGACTCAACCAAAGACAACATTCAGTGCATTTAGGCAGTTAGACACACCAAGTATTTGGTTTTGGTCACAAAACATGGAATAACATGTCAACTAATATGGTTCTACTTTCTGCCTCTTCCCAAATGCAATGTGAAACAAAGATTTCACAAGTAGTTTCTATTGAGATCAACTATTGGATTCGAATATGTTTTTAAAAATATGCAGCAATTATGTCTAGAACTGCCCCCTTATGCTCTTGTGACGGGGTCCAATGAAGAGATTCAGGGCAAATACTGTAAAAAATCGTGAGAAATGGTTTTACCAACATTCCAAATTTTGAGGTAAATTTCATACTAATTTTTTAATGATTAATATTATTCTAAACTACTTGTTTTTCATTTTGGCAGAACCATAAAAATGGGCATTTAAATGGGACAATGAGACCAATGAGTAAAAGCTTTTGTTTGTATGCTACAAAATTTTCAAGGGAATCACCTCCAAGTGCAAATAGTTCTAGATGTGAATTCAAAAGTGTTTTTGTGGCTTTGGTTGTTTTTTTTTTTTTTTTTTTTTTTAGTGATCGTTATAGTGATGTGTCTTTAGTCCTTTTATAAGCAAACTATTACTAAAGTTTATGTAATAATGTTGGTGATTATGACGTGGAACATGCATTGTGATAGATAAAACATATTTTTTTTTAGTTAAAAAAAACGAGTATAGAGTGTACCGGGCATTGTCCGAGTTTAAAAAGAAACATATTTGGAGTGTTACAGATTTTTTTCAGGCTTAAAACCATTTTTTTTAAAAATGACAGAAATTACCCTTAACTTAAGACATGGATAAGATGCATTACCAAACAGTCTTATTCAATTCAGATCTCATAACGTTCGGGTGTTGCCAAACGATCTTATTACAGAATAGCTAATCAGATCTTAAACTCGCAGCTCTAATAAGATCTTAAACTCACAGATCTTTTTCAGACAGATAAAGACATCAAAAAAATAAGACGATCCAAACAAGGCCTAATTCTCTTTTTTTAAAGTTGAGAAACGGTTCCAGAGAAAAAGCGGCCAACCTCTCTTTCCTTGTTCCATGTAAGCATATGGATCCCACCTCTTTTCTGTAACTCATTTTCATCTTAAAAACAACGGATTCATATGGGCATCCCTTCTTTGTCAACCACTATGACTCTCCATCTGTAAAACTCTCAATCCCTTCAAATGTGCCCTTTCTCAAACGGGTAAATTTCTAAAACCACTTCCTCTTCTCATCTTCTTAAAGAAAATGCCCATTTGAAATGTACTTCCTCTTCCACAGCTCATAGTTTTCGCATCAATGTCTTTCTCTCAACTTAATGATTGTTGTGTGAGACATTTCTTTAATTTCGAGATTATGCTTGTTTCGGTAACAGTACCAACTTTGCTTATCTCGATCTCGGTCCGCAGCTCGGCAACAGTGCCAGCTAGCACCGAGCTTGGGCTAGTTTCGGTAAAAGTACCAGTTAGGCTCACATTGGTCTCGGTATTAGGCACCTCAACAACAGTGTCAGGATGCGTCCATACGTGGTCTCAGTATCATCTTCAGCTCGGCACGACCAACTGAGGCGAATACTATACTATAATTGTACTCCCATAAAACTACGGTTACGTTACAAAACGTACTGACAGATAAGATAGCCGCCGAATATAAGGGGTTGTTTTTATCAGACGATCACATCCGCAATAATACAAGACGTCAATGTATGATCCAATGGGACAGTGCCTCCACCTACCTCCACTAAGGAAGCATGATATGGGCTGATGGGATAGTACTTCCACCTACCCCCACTGAGGGAGCGCCTGATGGAACTTCCGCCTATATATATATATATTTATACAAGGATAAGATCCCAAAGAGGTATGCAATGCAATGCAGTGCAATACAAAACAATACAACAAAAACTCACATAGTCCAAACCTTGTCTTTCTTTTCCACTCATCCTTTGTTCAGTAACCGTACTAACTTAGACATTGGAGTGCCTTCGGCTGACTGTAGCCAAGGGTCTCTAATCACTATCTCCTTCCCTTTTAGGTCTTAGGCAATCGATATCTTCCCAAGAGAAGCTTAACAACAGTATCATGAGTTTCATACTCGCCTAATCAAGTCCGAAATATTTAGACACTTACAATTGCTTTTGATCATTTTTGTGGCTAATATCAAGAGCATGCCCGGTAGTTCGGGCTAGGATTAAGAGAGGAGCTTTGATTTAATCCATGCATAGCATGGGATTTGATGCTAGTTTCTTTTATTTGACCTTTTGTTGAGAAAGAGAAAGTGAGAACTATTGTGAATACAGATATGAGATTCACTTGTTTTGTGTTCACTACCAACTTTCTAGATCGGCTTCGACAAACGCTGGAAACCATTACAACCCATGCTAAACTGTGTATGATCCATCAACAATGCTGGGTTTTTGTCAATATGGCTCTGCCAAGACCACAAATTTCAGAAATGACAAATTAAACATAGGGCTGTAACTTGCCAAATCAAAGAAGTGTATGAAACCCAAATAGCGAGCCTTCTCTGTTTCTTTTTATTCAAATTTGGGAGAGAAAAAGAAACCAAATCCTCCGTCGCATTTGGTGCGGTGCACGCTCACTGTGAGTGGACCAATTGCGATGTGCCATATGACGCAAACCCACGTGATTTTAAAGATTGAATCGAATGGAGGAGCAAATGAACGTGAATTGTGTCGATCTAGCGAATCGTAATTGGTCAACTCACAGCTGAGTTGAGCGTGTATTAAGTGAGATAGATGATTGGACTCTATGAGCAACTTTTTGGGCATGATGTGAAATTTTGTCCCGAACTCAAGTCAATTCTAAAATTCTAACCACCTAAAAGGCTGAAATGACCTATGGAATTTTAGAAATTTTGGCCCCTCCACCTTTTTTTTTTCATATTATAACTTCTTGATACTTTAATAAGAGGGCATTCAAGAATTCCACAGTCGGAGAGAATCCAGACAGAAAATTAATGAATTAAAATGAGAGAATCCTACAATTTGAAGAGGTTTTAGTAGATGTAGTCCTGTATTCCGTTTATATACTATAGGTTCAACCGTACAAGTACAACCCCACATGGGGCAGTATCAGAATCTCCCATGGATAGAACCCCTTGAAGGTTACCAACCTTAAAATGTCACATTGGTGGGGCCACTAGAATCTAGTGGCCCATCACATCTACTTTTGCAAATGCCCACTACCAACAATGCTGAACAACTTGTCTATCTTAAGTAACTTGTAAATTAATCATAAATGGGTTGTGGCCGGTTAAGCAGCAATCAAAATCTGTATATACCTATACGGCTGAACCTGACTTAGATGAAAATTCTAAAAGCTCATTCCCATGCCAAACCCAACAAGACTCCTACTATCTCACTCCTAATAGGGATGGTTTTGGAGGGTCACTCTTAACTCGTCTAACCCAACCCATTGCCATCTCTGCTAAGAGGCATCCATATGTTCTCATCTGGCTGCTCAGGTTTTGAATCATAGCCATGTATGCCATATTCACTCACCCGAACACTCTCCCATCCCCTGAGCTCACCGACCCTCAACTGGCCGGTTGGGGTTTAGTGTTACCCAAGGGTCCCGAGTGATCTGCCACACAAGAACGATGGTGGAAGGAGTGGAACCCACATTGGTAACCACCTAAAGAAAATCCACGCCAAACCTATTGATGGGATATCCACAATTAGTCCCACCACAAAATTGAGCATATCATTTGTAAAGTGATTAATGAATACGATTAATATAGTATAAGATTGTGTCAATTATGTCATTAATAATATGGTCAATCTTATATTAGGACCAACTCTTTTTCAAGCAAAAATTTAAGGTCATCCCATAAACAGGGCAGGCAGTCATTCATTTTAAGCTTCTTGGATTTTCAATTGGCAGACCAACTGCTTTCCTAAAGTTCCCATGCGGGAGATCAACTGCGTGGACCCGGACCCAGACCCAGAGTTGGAAAGTAGAGATTCCTACTCAGGGCCAGTTTGGCCAAGTACTCATTCAGTTTCTCTTAGTTGTCTCTGCAATCTGTGAAAATTGAGTCGACTCAGAGGAGAGAAAAGGATGCACTTGTGTCTTGTACGAGTCCACGTCTCAGCTTTATTCCTCGGATAAACGATTGTGAAAAACAAAGAAGGCATTACATGCTACAGAAGATATTCCAATTCCAACAGTACTAAAAGCAGAGAGAAGGGAAAAAAAAGAAGAAAAGGGGAAAGCAGTGTCTCTGGGCTATGCAAGAGGAATAAGGGAGGGAGAACCATGACCATGGAAAGAAAGGTGAAAGCCCATGCAGAAAATTCAAAGACCACGCATTAAAAAGATGATGCAAAGCAAAGTTGCAGACATCAAGGCCAAAGCCGTGGCCCTTTAGCCACAACTGGCGCACCAGAAAAGCAAGGGAACCTTCTCCCATCTACATCAGATGCTGAAAATATGGATATGTGCCCTTGGGCCTCCTTTTTCTAAACATTACTCTTAAAACGTTGCCCAGGAATTCTGCTGCTGCTTGTTCCAACTTCTTCCTGTGTAAATCCAAGCGGCTCAATTGGTCCCCCAACCCATTTCAGATTTTATTTTTATTTTATTTTTCCTAATGGAGGGTTCCCAAAAAAGGAGAGAAGCCGAGTGAAACCCCTATGGCCCCCATGTGGTAGCAGTAGTAGATTCAAGTTCCTAAAGAGAGGGAACCGATGATCGATACTAGGACCTCTAGATCCAGAAGAGAGAGGAACTGTGATCATGACCACTCGGCCACCCCTTTATTGCCCGTTTGGTAATTTACTTTTATAATAAAGTGGAATGAAGTGAAATGAAAAGAATGAATAAAATATAAGTGAGTTGTGATTGTATTTTGTTTTTAGTTGTTTGGGATGAAATATTCTTTACCTTTGTATCGGGAAATGGAGTTCTTTTATCTTTTAGTGAGTAAATATAGTTGTTTTTTACTTTTTTTGGAAAAGATGGATGGAATTTTAGTATCAAATGCTTTTGATGGGATGTTTAACTTGATTTGACTTTACTTGACTATATTAGTAAAATTATCAAATGAGCACTTAGTGTTACCCATTTCAGATTCTTTCAAAAGGGTTGTTGGTGGCTTTTAGTGGGGCCCACCAGGAGCGCAGAACGATGGTGGGTTTAGACCCAAGTCCATCGTTATAAGTCCCGTCCGGACCCTATGTATTATATCAGGATCTAACATCAATTTAAAATGGCTAACCCGATTTTCGATTTAGATCGAAATAAGACGTAGAGTACATTAGTATAATTGTATAAAAGAGCTAGAATATATATAATTTTAAATATACAACTAGCAAAATATGGACGTGCTTAGCACGGACAATATAATTCCTGCTATAAGAAAATCTATGAACTTTTAAGATTTTATAATAATTGATTTTCAATTTAGAGCCAAAACAAGATGTAGAGTGCATTAGTCTAATTGTATAAAAGAGCTAAAAATATACAATTCGGACTATTAAATGATATATAATAGATAAGAAAAATATTCACGCACATCTATCTCTCACCGTATTATGGTGAGGGACAACATAGTGGGGCCGACTTTATGATCCATCCGAACTATCCACACACATATGACCCTCGGAAATACAATGGATCAATTGATTTTTCACTAATCCTAATGAATTAGACCGTTAGATTGAGGGTCAAGTTTTTTCTTTAATATATAAATTCATTAAAATTGTGGGCCACATATGAAGGGGTTAGAGACTTGGAATTTACCTCAAATTTGATATATGGGCCCATCCAAGATGACCCTTTCCATTCCCCCAAGTCCTATGATCGGTGGGGCTCTATGGGGGCCCTACCAAGTCTGTCTCTCGCTATATGGTGAGGGATGAATGCACATGTTATTTATGCCCTTAAGACCCATATATTTTAATATGTGAACAAATCATGTCGTATATGGATCTCAAATCGAAATATACAATAATATGATTTCAAATCCAAATGTTCTCAATCCTACCAGGCCCTTTTTCAAAAGCCGGATACAAAAGGAGGTTTCGTATCCGCTTTGTTTGATACCCAAATGATCAAATACCCATATGCAACCGTTGGTCTTGGGTAGCCGATGACACCTAAATAAAAGATGTGTTTCTAGAGCCCATGACGCGGTCCTATTTCTTAGGCTCACTCACTTTGGACCCCAAAAAACTATCTTGGAGGAGGTTTAACTGGAAATTCTCAGTCTTTTTTTTTTTTGTTTTTTTGTCATAGTTGGGTTCCCAACTCTATGGGCTGGACTAATCTCTCTGGGTCTAGAGAGAAGCCTGGTAAATTCTCCTGTAGTCTTAGTGTGGTAGTACAGTTTCGAACCTACTATCTATATCCCAATTAGCTACACATACGATGAAATGTCAGGAGGCCAGATCGATCAAACATGGGAGCTTTGCTCATGACTCTGGCTGTCATTTTTTTCTACTCTGTATCTTTTTATCCGAATATGCTGTTAACCTTTCTTACCCTTTCCATTTTTTTAATGTGGAATAAAATCGGATGACTGGTAGATTTTCAACTTTTTCTTACGAAAATAATTAAATATGATATAGTACACGTGGGGCCCGACTCTTGATGATCTACACCATTCATTGAATGAATTAACCTTTTTAGCAGACACATGTCGAAAGCATGTTCTAGCATATTCTGAAACAAAGCATTTCATGAATGTGACATGGAAATAATAGTGGTTCTCGTTTTAATGATAATGGTTAAAATTTAAGAAGATGTTTTAGCCCTTTCTCCTACACCTACCTCCAAATAGGTACAATCCAAACTTGACATTGATGTGAACAACCCTGAATTCTATCACAAAAAATTTGCATGATTAATGGTAAATAAAATTTAAGGATTAAAAAAGATAAAACTACAAAAAAAAAGAACTCTAGATTGCCACCGACCGAAAAACATGTCACTAGTCAATATGGCACGGAAGTGGTTCCCTGTGACCATTTTCATTTTTTTTATTAAAGATTTAAACGTGTGACAACGTTGTTACATTTAAACCTATACAAATCGCAATAGAACCCCATCTCCCCAATTTTTCTCTTCTTCCTCCCATCGTTTTCTCCCTTTCTCAAGCGGTTTCTTTTCCTCCTTCCTCAAAAGGTCTTTACCTTGATGATTTAGCCACAAAAAAAAAAATCATACAACAAAGATAATCAAATGAATAAACTATATATCAAAACCCTAATGAACTTTTCTCAAAAAGAAAACATGAAACTTAGGCTCTATGGTAGATAATGCATGAAAGAATGTCAAACTTTACTATGCCTTATCTCGTTAATGGAGATCAACAACCTCCACAAGTAATATTCAATGTTGGAGGAGAGTTTTGTTCTGGCTCATTTTGATATAGAAAATCCGCAATCGCAGATGATAAATGTTAGAAAATATGCAGATTTGACGAATTAGCGACGACGTCGACCCTAACTCTCAATATTAAGCGAGGATGTCGTCGCTTGTTGAAAAAATGCAACAAAAAAAAAGAATATTCTCGAGGGAATACTTGTTCTATTGCATAAAAACTATGTATACCTCTTTTGGTTCGTGGTCATTTAGGGTCTTTTTTTTTTGTAGTTTTCTTATTAAAAAATTAAAACCTTCCATCCCTCTCCCTCTCCGGATTCTCATTCATCTAGGTGTGCTTTGCTTTTAATATAAGTTTTATTTCCCATAAAAAAAAGGAATTTAGCCTTGGCCACGGCAATTATCGTTTGATTTAATAAATGCAAGGTGCACCTCTGCACCTTAATAAAAGGTAACACTATGAAAAATTCTTTATATGGCGTGAGTCCAACTTAGAATGGGGATCCATTGAGGCATATTTGAATGTGCTCTTAGGCAGCCGAACTAAATCTTGTGAGCTATATTCAGGGCTCGTTTGGAGGCATGGCAATAAATTATTAGAAATTTATGATCAAATTGGTTCTAACATAAAAATATTATGGGCACATTTGTGTACTCGGTTTTCCGTGGAGAAAGGAATTGTGAAAATGATTTTACGCACTACAATGAAATACATGTTTCATTTGGCTGCTTTTACTCGCGGAGAAGTGCAAAAATGGGCTAAATTCTGCATTAGTCATCGAAATATAAATCCCTCTGGGGAAGGGTCGGGGATTTTTTCGCCGCGAAAGAGTGTAATTTTTGCATAACAAGTTTTCAGCAGCATTCATACAAACATGTTAGGGCATGTTCGTGCAACCAACTTTTTCTTAGGAAATAGTGGATTGGAAAAATGGTTTTTCGTGCAGTAAAATCCATGTTTAGTGTTGCCACTTTTCCTAACGGAAAAGCGCAAAAATAGGTTGTGTTTTTCATTTTCCTTAGAAAATAAATTCCTATGGGAGAAAGGGTGGTTGAAATTTGTTTTCCTATGAAATAGGAAAATTTATGCTGAATTGATTCTTCGCAGCATGTACACAAATGTGTGCCTTAAAGAAGTTAGGTTAAAAAATAAGAGTGGAATTGAAGATGGAACTCCTTCCTAAGATTTGATTTATTAGAGTGACGACTCGGTTTTCAATCTCAACATCTCTTCATTCATCTTTCATTTAGAGGGATACCATTTGATGGTTATTTATTATTTTTTTTACCACTTTTAGAAATACTTTCTCATAATTCTTACGAATTCAATTGCATAAATAATAAATGCCTGTAGGAATTCACTGACACAAAATAAATGACTCCCCTTATTCGAACTTGAGATTTAGTTGTATAGGGGCTTGTTTGGCATCTCTATTCCTTTATTTATAGATTCATCTAAAATATAGCCATTAAAAAAAGGGCCATAAAAAAAAGAGGCAAGGATAAAAAAAACGCATTTGGTAACGCATGAATCTATTTTAAATATTTTGCCTCTATATTTTAAGACTAAAAGCTATATATCTCATCTGCCCACTTTTGGAGCATTTTGATTTTAGAGGATTTGCCTCTAAATGTCTAAAGCGGACAGAGTTTAAAATCTTGTGCCAAACGCTCTAATTGTTCAAACCTCTATTTGATTTAGACATTTAGAGAAATAGAGGCATGAAATAGAGATGCTAAACATGGACTATGACTACTTCGTTTTGTATATTACACTAATTTTGAGGTAGACTTGTGACTCTAAATCAAACTTAAGTATATAAGTGGGCCTTCTGTTTAAGACACAGACAATATAGTTGTAGTTTTCTAACCCAGTTATTATATATGAAGTAATCAAGTTTAATTGGATTAGTGATTTTCTTTGTTGAAATTCAGTCTTAATTTTATGATCAGAATCAGAAAACTACACCGATTGAAATAGCAAACCCAACACTCTTTATTGAAATGGGGCAAACAAGATATGGGTAGATGGAAGAAACGAGCTCAAGGGAGAATGCTTTTTGTGCATGCTATCAAGATTAATTTTTTCTCTCTTTTGAAATTGCAACACAACATAATTTATCTGACTTTGACACGATTTTATCTGAGTTTTTACTGAATTTATCTTAGTTTCTTATAAAATAATATGAGTTTGGTATGAAATTAACCTTGGATTCCAAATGATTTTATTTGACTTTAAAATGTATTCAACTTGGTTTTAAACAAAAAAATTTCTGAGTTTGCTGTCAATTTATCTGAGTTTTGTATGAGTTATTTGACTTTGGCATGAAGTTATCTGACTTTGACATAAATAATTTATCTGTGTTTAGTATGGTATGGATTTATTTAAGTTTGATATGAATTTATCTGTGTTTGTTTTGAATTAATCGGAGTGTGATATGAATTAAATTGGATTGAAGTGAATTTATCTGAATTTGAAATGAATTTACTAAGTTTACTGTGAATTTATCTAACTATGACGTGAGTTTATATGAATTTATCTGTGTTTGAAATCATAACGTGTTTGAAATCATAACCAGTTTGAAAATAAATTATGTCACTTCAATATGAATTTATCTGTATTTGATATAAAATTATTTGACTAGATTTTATTTGAATTTATCTAGCTTTGATGAAAATTTATCTGAATCTAATATGAAATTATCTGTGTCTGAAGTGAATTTAAATGAATTTGTTATGATTTTACCTGACTTTGCTTTGGACTGGGATGAGTTTGATATTAATTTATCTTAGCTGTATATGTATATGGACAGCCAAAAGCACGCAAAATAGGGAAGATGACATAAAAAGGCAGCACCAAATAAGCCACACTAGGCAAAATTCCATCATAAAAAAATCTAATGAGGCATGCTTAGGGACCACCACCCGAATTAATCCCATGCACAAGGGACTCTATATCTTATTTTGAAATCTCTTTACATCAATCTCTTTTAAAGGATAAGATGGAATCTAAGGAGTCCACGTGAATTAAGTATAAAAGATTGAACCTAAAAGAGTCCAAATCATGCATTTCATTGCATCATCAGACTCTTTAATCTCCTATACATAACGGATCTATTAAAATTTTAAATTCACCTAAAGAAAGTTAATAAAAGTGGACTCTAGCTATAAATTCCAAGCAAACTTACATTTTTCTCCAACCAAAATTAGAGTTCCAATTTCGCAATTGAAATCGAAATCGAGATCCAATCTCTCAATCAATTGCAAATCGGACTCTAATTTCAAAATTGAATCCTACCTCTATAATATATAATAATAATCAAAATCGAATACTACATCTATAATATATAATAAATAGAGTTTGATTAGATTTATTTTAGTTTCATATTATAGCATATACACTTTATTAGCATGGCAAGCATTTAGAAACTAATTTCGCCAACCCAAAATTGGATTCATGAAATCAAATCCATTAGGTTTTTCATCTTTTCTCTTTCGTTTCGATTTCTGGTTTTTGGGTATTATCTTCTCATAGGTTTGTTTGAATATTTCGGTGGGCCATAAATTTACATAAACACAATACGGAGACCTAATTGTTTTTGTATCTAATGCCACTATGGAAACATGCGGCTTTTGAAATAGAAATCTTTTTTTTTTTTCAATGATTGGAATTATCCATGTTGGAAAGTGCTAAAACTCTTATAAAATAGCAATAAATTTAGCTAGGATGTAAATCCATCTTAACCCGTGCAATAGAACTCTTGAATAAGAAAAGCCTACTATTTTTAGAAACCAATTTAAATAGCTATTGAAAATATGTAGTCCACCAAGTGATCCTTCTAATTTTAAAAGCATGTTGAAGTAAAATATTCGTTGGTTTCAAACAAATTAAAGTGTTCTCGTTTTGAAATTAACCAACTATATATATATATATATAATTAAAGGATTGGTTTTGACCACAATTTGAATCATCTCAATATAATTGAAACAAAAAAAATATATTTAGACTTTTTATTATTTTTAATAATATTAATTATATTGCCTGTGCTGAGCGTGGACCATTTAGTATCCTCTTGAGCCCCCATTTTCGTACACTCTAATTTGTTTTTCAAAATGACATGGCGATTTCTCCCACGCACTAGCACATTTTACTCTAATTTTGTTTTTCAAAATTCAGGAAGGTCCCGTCCCGCCTCTGGTGATGGTCCAGGTGCGTGCTTCAATTGGAGATCTTTTTACAAAAACAACAATGATCTAATACATTGGGTCTAAAATTCAGTTAGGACTAAAACTTGAATCCAACTCTAAATGCATTAATGAGTTTAGATGGACAACCATATTTTGGCTAGGACTCGAATCCAACTCTAATTGGACTTGGCCGATACACAAGTGAACCCTTTAAAAAACTAATAAGTTGATAACCTTATATAGAGCGACTTGTCTTTTGTGACTAAAGAGCGGGTTTGATCACACAAAAGTAAGCACATAGTGATGACTACATGAAATTATTTCTCCACATGATTAACTATCTACGTCCACTTTCTTCCTTTGCATTTTTACTGTAGGGCCCTTTTAAATCGATAACTTACTTGGAACCATTGGCGGGCCTATATACAAGTTTTTCGAGGCGATCCCCCTCTTGAACCTCGATCTACTTCCAAAACCCATATGTAGAATTTCGGTTCTCTTCCAAAATCTACATGAAATCCTCGGTCCACCCCAAAATATCAAACCAAAATTCTATATTGCCTCAAGGTGGGCCCCATGCTAAAAAAAAGAGAGGAAGAATTTTTTTTTATTTTTAAAGTAGGGCATTTTTGGAGAATTACCGCATCTTGAATCGTTATTTTGATACTGTGCGCCGTGGGAGTTGGTACCTGCGGTTACATTTTAACCAAGACCTCAGCATGCCCAAAACGATTTTTTAGGGAGAATTTCAAAAAGGTTCTTAAGTCTCTGTCTTATTTCAAAAGAGGATAAAAGTTTTAGAACGTTTTAGAACTTTTCAAATTAGCCCTTAAGTTTTACAGGAAGTTTTCAATTAAGGACATTCGTCCATTTAAAACTATTTTTCAATAACTTTTATTTCAAATCTTTTTAAAATACCTAAATTTCCCTATATTGAAATAAAACTTTCATTCACTTCCTTCATATACTCCTTATTTCCTTAACTAATGTCTTTGAGGTGATTAAGGACAACCGGTGCTCCTACAACAATCGGAGTTACCAAAATCATGTTGTAGCTTTAAATAAAAGTGTAATTTGTGTATTTTTAAAATATTAAGAACAAAATGCTAGAAAATGCTTTTAAATGACCGGATGTCCTTAATTGAAAACTTATAAGAAAACTTACGGACTAATTCAAAAAGTTTTAAAACTTTTATCCTTTTTTGAAATAAGGTAAAAACTTAAGCCTTGATTTGAAGTTTTCCTTTTTTTTCTTTTTTTTTTTCAAGTACAACTCAGCAACTTCTGACTTCTCTCTCTTCCGCCTCGCACAGCCACACCACCGAAACCGAGTCTTTAACCGAGCCTCGGTCGCGCCACGTGTCATGGGCGCCATCCGGAGGATCGAAATCGTTTGCGATTCGATATTTGCCTACCCTACTCCCTCCGCGTCTGGCTTTTGATTTTGTCCACGTAATCACAATTCTCAGTCCTACGTGGTCGTCCTGGATCGCTGTAGACCTCCACTTGCTCCACGTCGGCCCCCACCATCCCACTCATTTTTTAAGAATCTCTTCAATTTCATATTCATTCATGTCGTCGTGTCGTGGATATCTTTCTCTCACCTCTCAAATCTCTCCGACGGAAAAAAAATCCCAACCCAAAACCCTAGCTCGATTTATTTTCCCTTCTCCATATCTCATCCATCTCTCTCTCTCTCTCTGCTCTCGCTGCAAATCAATTCATCGATTCTTCACTTTCAGATCACGATCTGTTTCATCCACCGTTTCTTGGTGAGTATTTTCATAGATCTCTACTCATCTTAGTCGATCTTGTTTGCAAACTGATTGATTATGTGTTGGATTGGAGTCTGATTGGTATTTCTCTGTGCTTTGACTTTGATATCTGTTCTAGTTCTAGTTGTGTGATTCCTGAGTGTGTAACTGAGATTTCGATTAGTGAAGACAACTTTCCTTTGGTCGTGAAGACAAACGAAATATGTGTTTGTTCTCTTATCGAGAGAAGGAGGGATTCTTTCTGGTTTCTTCGAGCAGCTTCTTCATTGTTGGTCTTTTTGAGTCTGGTTGATGGGGTGTGTTGAGGTGAGCGCAGATGGTGCTGGGCCAAAAGAGTTGGCCAAGCTGAACGACCATAGGTGGGATGAGCACAAGGAGATTAGAGACAGTTGCGTGGGCGAGGGGCATGGCCTCTCTGAGGAAGATGAGTCAAGGATCAATGAGGATGCTGAGGACATGAATGATCGCCATGAGGGGGTTGTTCGTGTTGATGGTGCTTCGCAGAGACAGCTCAAGCTCAAACTGCCACTGCCGCAGCCACAGCCACCACCGCTGCGACTGCCACTGCCACCGCCGCTGCCACAGCAGCAACAGAACCCTTCAGGGTCTATAGTACGATGGGAGAGGTTTCTTCCTCTCAGGTCGCTCAAAGTGCTGCTTGTGGAAAATGATGATTCCACTCGCCATGTGGTCAGTGCTTTGCTTCGTAATTGCAGTTATGGAGGTGAGACAAATTCAAGTGCTGTCATTCTGGAAGTGGGCTTATTGCTTGCTTGAAATTCACTGATTTATGCTTGTTAATTAACATGATTTTCTGAGCTTGTCTTTTGTCTCTTAAGATGAAGAGGATCTATTCGATCTGCATACTCTGTGTTAGAAAGTTATTTTGTTTGCTATGTTTCAAATGCTATTGATTTTGTGCATTAATTCCCCTCTCAATCTGCTAGATCTTGGCTGCTGTTGATCTTGTGTATTAGTTTATCTCATTTGAACTCTGTTTGCAAATAAAATGCCCTCATATTGCTACCTTGGGGCATCCAACTGTAGCTTTATCTACTTGTCTTGAACTATATTTTCTAATGCAGTAGGTGGTGAGATGGGCTTTCTTTGCACCTGTTGCAGTTTCTTGAATTTTGGAAAAGTAATCTCTCTGCGTAGGAATCCTGAATGCGTGCTCTCTTTTCCACATCTAATGTCATGGATTTATTTAAATAGAACCATTCAAAAGTCAAAACAAAAGAAGTGTCAGAAGAAGAAATTACACTTCTTCAGGAAATTTGTACCATTTGACATTGTCTTACTGTTTTTAACCTGTTCAAGATAATAATATCAGCTAAAAGGCTTCGCAGATCAGATTAGATAGTGTATGATGTATGTTTTCTGGTGATATCTTAACTTTTGATCACAGTCTCAATGAATGACTAGGACTGCATAGAAAAATGAGGAGAATTCACCTTGAACTTTAATCTTTTGGAATTACTCTTACAGTATATGGTTTGTCAAATAGAACCACATTTCATATGACACTGATTTACTTTCTGCGGAAAATAGAGAATGCTTATCAATTATCATACTAAGTGTGATGATGCTAGGGCCAAATTGATATACACACACAAATATATCAGGGATTTATTTCTGCTAAGATGTACCTCTCACACAGTGAAAGGTAGCTTTTTTTACCACCACGGAGGACCAACCCCCCCTCTCCCCACACTAAAAAAAAAAACCACCCCTACTCACTAACCCCTCATGAGTTGCCACTCATCTTAATTTGATGCTAATTTTAATCATAATAACTGTTGGGTTGAATTTCATAAAAATATATGACTTAAGAAACCATTGAACTTTATGGCCACTAAATCAATTATTATGATGATTTGATTGAGACAATTTTTGCCCAAAATCATATCCACAACGAGACCTTTCCACATACTATCCTCCAATGATTGGCATGCATTCAATTGGTCCCTAAGGATCTTAGATTTTTACCTCACTCAATCTGAGAGAGGTACCTTGTAGCAAACAGAACCCTATATATATATATATATAATATGCAAATATTTGTATAACATTGTGAAGATCTATAGCTTTATCAATGTTTATGATGATCGTGATCTGTAGTTTAGTTATCCCTTTTTGGACCTCGTGTAGAGAATGCTTATCTATTAGGAAAATTGCAAACTTAAAGAATTGGAAAATTAGAACTCTCAAACATCTGCATTTGAGTGAGGCCTTCTGTGACCTAGTGCTCCCCTCCGTTGTTAGCAAAATCACCAACATCTTGTAGCTTGTTCGATGATCTTCTTGCAAAAAGGTTTGAGCTTTCATTTTTCTCTTTTCATGTTTTAAAGACTACGGAGTAGGGTGAGGATTTGAACCTGCCCAAGAGGTGTAAGCCTCGTTGAGATACTTCATCATCATCATAAAGGCCTTGTTGTAACTATGTTAGGGTCAACTATATGAATTCTATTTCGTCGCTCCAGTCTATCTAGGGCCAAATCCTTGGATAGGATGCACTTTTTTAGATCTATCATTACTACTTCTGTATATGTCCTTTTCAATCTACCCCTTTTCCTTAAGGGGCCAGTAATTTGCATAGAAAAACTTTCCTTCATCGACACTGTTGTTGGCCTACATTGGACATGTCCTCTTTACTACTTTTATTTTTTCCTTTCCTTATTATCCTTCTTCTCCTTCTTCTTTTTTTTTCAACTGGAAAAGGTAAAATAGATACAAATATTAAAAAGTAGGATAAAGATTAGACTTTGTTTTTTGCCATTAAAAAAAAAGATTATAGACTTTTTTTAAAGTAAATGTGTATACTGTCACATTTGTGGCCCCCTTGTAGGATGTTGGGTCAGGCGAGCATTCGCCTAGAGAGAGAGGGTGGGGGAAATTCTAAAAGACCGGGTACGCAGTGGTGCATAAGTCCCACATCGGAAACATGCAAGTCCTAATCCCGGGCATATCAGTGCGTCCTGGCCTTAACCCCATATGAGGCCTTTTATAACCATTTGGCTAGATTGGGTTGAAATCACATGAGCCAAAGTGGACAATATCATATGGACAGTGGGCTTGGGTCGTATAAGAGCTGAGGACGGCTCTGTTTTCCGGCAGGGGGGAGTATGTCACACTTATGGCTTCCCTGTAAAATGGCGTTGGGTTCAGCAAGCATCCGCCTAGAGAGAGAGGGCATGGGAAACTCTAAAGGACTGAGTATGTTTTGATGTATAAGTTCCACATCGAAAACATGCAAGTCCTAATCTTGGGTATATAAGTGCGGCCTAACATTAACCCCTCACGAGGCCTTTTAAAACCGTGTGACAAGATTGGGTTGAAATCCCATGAGCCAAAGTGGACAATATGTGGATAGTGGGCTTGGGTCGTTACATATAGTAACTTCAAAACAAACCATCAATGTACTCTAATATTTCATTTGGTCATAGTATGCATTATGTGAAATTAAAATGATGTAGAATAGCATCTAAAATTTAAAACAATGTATACACTTAATTAATAATAGAAGTTTACTAAGGACAATCAGGTAAACAATCAAAATAATAAAACAAAAGAAAAATGAAAGTGAAAGTCTTTGGTATTTCTAACGAAATAGAGAGTGAATCTCAATGAGAGACCGCTCATCCATCATATAAGGAAAAAAGTAAAGTGTTCATGGTTGGACAATGCCTCTCATACTTATGTTTTAGTATCCTCTTATTCTTAGGTTTTTCAATTTATAGACGGCAAAATGGTCATCGTCATCACCATGTCCGTCGATGTTGTATCAAATCTTTAAAGAGTTCACTTATGTGTTCTACGCTTCTACTTGTCCACTTAACCTTATTCAAAGCTGTGTTCCTTGTGACTCTACACAATCTTTAAGACTCTTATCTTTTATGCCCATGCTCAAACCTTCTTAAATGAAAGTGGCACTTCAATTTTTCATGTGGACACTATTTTTCTTCTTTTATTCCTTGAATTTTCTTCTAACTACTGTAGATTTTGTCTTATTTACTAAATCCTAATTCTATCCTTTCTTGTTAATCTATGACTCCGTCTTAACATAAGTGATAAGCCTCTCGTACTTTATCTTGTTGTTTCTTGGTTGTCCAACATTGAGCTTCATATAGTATACAAAGGGCCTAACTGCCGTCTCATTATGATTCTACTTTCCACTAAGCAAAAATCTATGATCAAATAACACTCTATTGGTTTTCAATGGTTTGCACACCCTATGTCTATAGACTGACTTTTTTGTTTTTTAAAATCTATAGATATTGAACTCCATCACATTAATGAAACTAAATTATCTACAATATTACTAGTTTCCATTAAAAATTTTTTGTCTTCCTTACTCTCAAATCTACTAAACTCGCTTCCATATATTTGTTCTCGGCATATCAATTTGTGTTTTCACCAATTTATTTGTCATCTCATGCTACAATTAGTATTCACTATTCATGGTGATAAAACTCCACATAAAACTTTCCTGGTATATGCTCGCAGGGAGGAGCTTTACTGTTTGGGTAGTACCTTGTTTGGAACTTTACTGTCTACCACAGTCTCTGCTCCCTCCTTTTCACAGTACTAAACACCTTCAATTTTTAATCATTCCTTTGCAGTTATTACTGCTGCAAATGGTCTACAAGCATGGAAAATCTTAGAAGACCTGACAAATCATATTGACCTAGTTTTGGCTGAGGTAGTCATGCCTTGTTTATCCGGCATTGGTCTTCTACGCAAGATTATGAACCACAAGACATGCAAGAACATTCCTGTGATTAGTAAGTATTTTTCTTAAACTCTGGCCAATTGCAACTTGTTAAATATCCATGCTCTTTATCATAATATCATTCAAAGTAGATACTTTTAACTGCTGCACCTGATGAGTTTTCTGTGCAGTGATGTCATCTCATGATTCCATGGGCATAGTCTTTAGTTGTTTATCAAAGGGCGCAGTTGACTTTTTAGTGAAGCCTATTCGAAAGAATGAACTTAAAAACCTTTGGCAGCATGTATGGAGACGATGTCAGAGTGTGAGTTGTGGATACTCTTTTACTGGAATTGTGTTGTTATAGATGTAATTGGCATGTGCAACTTCTGACATCTTGCATTAAAAGTCACTAGTGATATGATACATGTAGATGTAATCAGCATACTTTAGTAAGTTGTCCCTCTCCAGAAGTACCATCGCAATGATTTATATGATGGGTCAACATCACTTTACTTCATTTCTTGAAAATGCCCAATTGTTCCATATTTTGGCACAATTTCTCTTATTTTGCTTTTCCATTTGTTGTCGTCTCTGCTCAAAACTTTCTTCTCCTGTCTCAGTCTAGCGGTAGTGGCAGTGAAAGTGGCATTCGAACTCAAAAATATGCAAAGCTAAAGAGTGGTGATGAGTCTGACAATAATACAGGCAGCAATGATGAGGAGGATAATGGCAGCATAGGTTTGAATATCAGGGATGGAAGTGATAATGGAAGTGGCACGCAGGTGAGATTAAAATTTTGGATCTAAATCAATATTAGTGTTTGCCTATTAGTTTTAGACACTAGCTAGTGCAATAACTGTGATCCTTAGTTTCCTTAAAATTTAATTAGTCTAAGGAATTCCGTAATTGTTCAATTTCAGGGACTTATTTGTGAATACTGTGTGTGTATAAAAGATAATGGAAAAATGTAAATTTAGTTTAAATAAAATAATATACTGGTCACCCAACCTGAGGTTGGATGCCCACCAGAAGTTTTCTCTTCTCTCATTTTTTTCTGTATTTTTCCTATTTTTCTTCCCTTTTTCCTGGAGTTTCCGCTTTGTTTTCTTTATTTCTGCAGAAAACACCTATAATTCAGTATTCTGAATTCAAAGTTGGTATCAAAGTCAGTCAACCAAGTTGGTTTTTGTGAGTTTCTTAGGTAGATTTTTGTAAACCCACAAGTGAAAGCCCGATAGATTTTCTGTTTTTGAAGAATATCAGCTACGGTTTGGTTCTTCTATTTTTTCCAATTTAAACTAATCAGTTACAAGTTTCCACCCTGTCTAGCCGACTGCCACAGAGGACTTTTTAATGTGCAGTGAATCTGTTCCAAGTTGGTATTCAAAGCTCACAGCGTCCATGTTTTTGGTGTAGAGCATATATAATAAAGCAGTGTTAGTGCAAGTCAAGGTGTCGTTTGATCAGTCTATTACAGTATCAAATTGTTTGGGTGGTTGTTCTCGTTGTATAGCATATATAGTACAACAATATTGCTGTAAGTCAAGGTGCACATATAGATGGTTTTAGATACCAATCAGTTGGGGCTGTTTTTCTTTTTCTTTTTTCCTGAAATTCAAGTAGTTTTTCATGCTGCATTGGTGTCCTGATGTGCATCAAGATAAGAGTGCTTCACAGGCCAGTTTTGCCTACAAAGAATGATGACACGTAGTCTGAAGTCGGTCTCATGTTTGAGCAAGCAAAGAAGGAAATCTTATGATAAATATTTCTGCCATTATGACTGATGAGTTAGGATTTTTGTTCCTCTTTTTATATTGATTGGGGGCCCATTTATGGAATATTTTCAAATGTTGAAAACTTCATATTTTTCACAAGTCATGTGAGGCCTCATTAATAAATAAACAAAAACATATTTAGAGCAGTAATGGGGGAGATATACGCACAACTATCAAATGGAGGATTGACATCATTTGTTCTTCATCATCATCATCATCAAAACTTTGTCCTAACTATGTAGTTGGGGTCGGTTACACGAATTTTGTTTCTCCATTCCGATCTATCTTAAGCTAAATCCTCATATGAGTTACACTTTTTCATATTTATTTTTACTACCTCCATCCACGTCCTCTTTGGCCTACCATTTCCCCTTGGTGGACTATCAGCCTTCATAGCCTTTTCCTTACTGGCCTACGTCGGACATGCCCAAACCATTCTCAAACGGGTTTCTCTAATTTTATCCTCGATTGTTGCTACTCCTAAATGTTCTCGAAAGCCCTCATTTATGATTTAATTTTTCCTAGTTTTACCACACATCAAACTCAACATTCTCATCTCTGCTACATCCATTTTGTGCATATGTTGCTTCTTGATTAACCAACATCTTACTCCATAGGTCATAGATGGTCTAATCGTTGTTTTGTAAAATGTTTCCTTCAATCTTGTTGGCATTCGTCGGTCACAAAGCACTGCAAAAGCAAGTCTCCACTTCAACCATCCCGCTTTTATCCTATGTGCGACATCTTCATCAATCTTCCCAGCCTTACTAATTATAGAGCCAAGGTACATAAATAATCACTTTGTGGTATCTCATAGTTTTCAACTCTCACAGTAGTTTCAGCTCTTCCTATATGCCCACTGAAGTTACAATCCATATATTTCGTCTTTGTACGACTTATTTTAAAGCCTTTGGATTCTAATGCCTCTCGTCATATCTCAAGTTTTGCATTCACACCATCTCTTGTTCCATCTACCAACACAATATCATCTGCAAATAACACTTCTTAAATATGAGTAGTTAACTCATTCATAATCAGTGCAAAGAGATAAGGACTTAGCGTTGGCCCCTAATGCAAATCTATTGTCATTGGGAACTCCTGTCTCTCCATAAGTAGTTTTCACATTCGCTACTGCTCCTTCATACACGTTTATAATAATTTCAATATAACTTCCTAGAACATTCATTTTATTTAAAATCCACCAAATTAAATCTCTAGATACCCTGTCGTAGGTTTTTTCTAAATCGATGAAGACTATATGCAGATTTTACCTCTTCGCTCTATATTTTTTCCATTAATTGCCTAAGTGAGAAGATAACTTTCATCGTTAGCCTCCCTGGCATAAAACAAAATTGATTTTCAGATATCTTGGTCTTTTGTTTAAGTCTTTGCTCCATTACTCTCTCCCATAGCTTCATAGTATGACTCAGAAGTTTCATCTCACAATAGTTGGTACAGTTTTGTATATCTCCTTTGTTCTTATATATAGGTACTGCAACACTTCTTCTCCATTCATCCGGTATTTTCTTTGTCATTAATATCTTATTGAAGAGTCTAGTTAACCAAATCTCCCAAACTTCTAAGCATTTCCAAGCTTCAATCGACAATCGGGATGTCATCTGGACCCGTGGCCTTTTTTGTCTTCATTTGTTTTAATGCTTTCCTCACTTCCACCATCCTAATTCTACGAAAAGAAGTATGCTTTGCTAATGAAGTATCCTCTTTTGTTCTTATGTCTTCGGTATAACCTTTTGGTCATTGCTCTTAATACATTTGACATGATCTAAGTCCCTCCTTTTTCTTTCTCTTATTTTTGCAAGCTTGAAAATGTCCTTCTCTCCTCTTATTCCCAACCTATTATATAAGTCATCGTATGCTTTGCACTTTGCATCACTTACTACTTTCTTAGCTTCTTTCTTTGCGTTATTGTACATCTCATAGTTTTCCATATGCCTAGTACTCTGCCAAATTTTGAAACGTCTATTGTCTTGAACAGCTTCCTGAACCTCTACACTCCACCACTAGGTTCAATGTCTCTCCTGGAATTACAACCAATTGCATCAATAAGTGCTAGAGTCAGGAAGACCTTACAAAACATCAACCAGAACTACAATACTGCCGGTAGGCCTTCCACATCAAGTCAACTTCTCCACAGACGCCCAGTCAACATATGTTTTAAAAATTCTTCAAAAAACACTCCAAACTCTTCAGAGAATACTCATCTAGGGCTTCTATGGCGCAAACCAAACAATCACCAGACGTACCAGCCAGTCACGCAAACAACAAACACCAAACTGCAATGCCGTAACCCAGCCAAGTCTTATTTATGGTTTGGCTAGGGTGGAAACCCTTCAAGATGACTCTGGTTTTCAGATCCAGACCAGTAACTGGATTAATCTGCGTGTCTAGTCTAGGAATAGATGTTCTTATACCAAGTTGAAACCCTAGATTTGATGGGATCTAGGGTTTCTTCTTAAATTTGTCGTTAGAATGAAAAATAAGGAAAACACATAAAATAGGAAGAGAGAAGAGGATTTCAGGGAAGGTATAGAAGGACTAACATCCCTACTTAGTTGGGCGACTACTTCTATAGCATTATTTTTATTAATTTCTGAAATTACGAAAAAGTCCCTGTATGTTATTTTATTTACATCAAAGTCCTTGATTAACTCTACAAATAAGTCCCTTTGACTTAAAACACCATATACACCAGGGAAACATAATGGAGAGAAGAAATACACTTAAGAAAAGTGGTTGAAAGTCACTGTTATTCAAATAAAATATGTTGATTGTATGTATGCACAGTCGACTTTTACATTGTTTCAAAACCGAAGAACTCCTTAGAAAGTTTTGACCCAATCTCATCACCCAATCCTTCTTACAATTATTTCTAAACTAATGAATCCTATCTTCTCTGTCTGTTTGTCAGCATTGGATCCAATATCATGAGCAACTCACGTAATTGTTGACCTCTTACAAAGGTGGGCCCCACCACTAGAAAGGGGATCCCTTCGTGTACCAGGGGGTCTTGTGGACCCGAGTGGGTTTGAGACCGTTTGTGTGCAGTGTTTGCGGCCCAAACAGGACTGCCAAACAGCCTAATTCTGCCCTTTTTTAACTGAATTTTCAGAATTAAAAATTAGCCCCATGGAGTTTCCTAGAATATCTAAACAGCTCCTAAATGATTTTTTTTTCAGTAATTCCTTAGGCTGTTTGGGTCCATTTCTCAAATCAACCAATCTCACATGGGTCTGGACCCCATGTGCATGATTGTATGCCTTCATGAACGTCATGGCGTGTTGAGTTACATGATTTTCAATCTCATTAGGCCATTCACATCAAGTCCAACCAATAATAGGAACACCAAGTTTACAAAGGAGTCGTCAAAGCCAAACACCTCACTGCTCGCAGAAGACAGAGATCTGCACTCAGCTTCAGTAGAAGGCTTCAAGACTGTAGATTGCCTTTTGCACTAACAATAAATAAGTGAGGTGCCAAGGAACATACACCAACTAGTGGTAAACCATCTGGTGTCAGGACATCCAGCTCAGTCTGTCACGACCTGAAATCTGGGGCCCTCGAATCTCGCATCGTGAACAATAAGCATCAATTTCACATTCATAAGTCAAGTCAACATAAGCATAATAATTCAGGCATTCACCCAAATAAATCAAATCCTTTAATTAAAAAAAAGGAATCCAAATAGTAATGAATTAATCAAACCACACTAGAACGAAACCGTACAAAGCAAGTTGAAAGTCTTTAATGTTTGAAATAAAACAAACTAAAAGGAACTATGACTAATTCTTTAATCAAGCTTGTGAGTCTCATTGTCGCTCAGCCGCAGATATCAAATCCTATTGCTTGAACATCAAAACCCTCTTGTATCTCTATGTTTTGGTTACCTGGATTAAGGCAATCCACAAATCAATATAAACAAAGTGAATAGAAATTATAATCTACGTGAGTGCACAACAACATGTTGAATAAGATAATACTGCAGCAATAATAACATACATGTATTTCTTTAAGGTCTTTAAGGTTTCCTAAAACTAGCCTCCAGACAACTACCTAACCACCTGAAGGCACAGGCCCATAAAAATACTCCTCTCATGGATGCTTGATATCAGATAAAGGGGCTGACCTATAGTCAATGAAGCATAGCTGATCTGGAAGTCAGATAAAAATGGCCCACCTGTAAGTCAGGGAAAACAACATAACTAACCTAAGAGTCATGGAAATAACACATAGACCTTGGCCTTGGAATGTGCTAGTGGTCTGGGGGTGTCTTACGGGCCAGTTTAGATTAATCATGTCATACAAAAGGTATCTCATACTTGTAATCACATAAATATAACTAAGATTTGAAACGGATTTGTGGTTGTTCTCAACACGTAACAGGGTAGCTTGAAATCAGCCCCTTACACGAAAGCAAGATTTAGTATGCCCCGCACCGTTTCATTACTGGTATCCGTGTGAGAGCAATTGCATAACTAACCCCTTAAAGGTTTGAGATGCTTCCACAATTTCAGGAAGCCTTAAACATGTTCAACATATGTAAAACAGTTCAGCCCTTCCTCGAAACCCCAATGGTTCATGTGGTCATCTCCTAACTCCTTTTCCATCATTCATATTACATAAAAACACTTTCCCAATATATATTAACCCTTCTACAAACAGTATTCAGAAAATATGCTTACTCTGCTTGTTGATCTATCTTACATGATCGAATAGAGTACCCAAATATCAAGTAATCAACACCCAATCATCAAAAGAGAGTTACACACCAAAAAATAAATCATGGAGAAGTTTTTATGAAGTTGACCCAAATACAAAACCCTACAAGGGTTCGGCCACCTCTAAAAATACCCCAAAATTGATCGGCCATTGGTTTTGGATCCTAGATCCAATCGGCCAGGGGTTTTGAATATCATCCACATCTTCCATCAATTAATTTAAATCAATTAACAACATCCATCACACATTCATCAGAAAACTCTATATCACAACTAGAAAGACATTATTCTAATGGAAAACAAGTAGATTAGGGCATCTACTCACCTTGCGTAGGCTATAGTTGTAAGAAACCATATACCAACCCAAAAGCTTAATCTTATAGGTGGAAGGCCCAAACAGATATATGAAGCCATGTCCAACTTAGGACTTAGGCAATGTGGGACTTCCCAACACTCCGGCCTGCCACGCGAGCTACACAAGAACGACGGGATCGGAACCCGCACTGTGATACCATGTAAGAAACCATAGCTTATAGGTGGAAGGCCCAAATAGGTATATGAAGGCATCTCCAACTCAGGACTTAGGCTTTTACCAAAAAAAAAAAAAAAACTCAGTACTTAGGCGATGTGGGATGTGGGACTTCCCAACAATGGTGGCTCTATTTACTTGTGGAAAGATGAGACATTCACAAAAGCCTTTAAACTGCTGGTTCCCCCTCTCTTCTTATAGTTTCCCTTAGTCTTCCTTTAGTTTTCTCTTGAGTTAGGGTTTTTAGTGCCTAGAATATCCAAAGAGTGGGAATATGGAAGAAAAGGGAGAGAATAAGGGTGTATAATGGTTGAACAAGGAACTAGAGTTGTCTAAGGGGTCTTGCCGCAGAAGAAGTTCCTCTTGGGGAATCATGCGCAAGTCCCTTTTAAACTAGGGGTCTTGTGCGCACAATCCTTCTAGAGGATTGGGTCCCATCTAGTGCAATTTAAAAGTTCTCTAACATAATTCAAGGGTCCCACCAACTCTTTACTACTTAATTCTATTAACTTAAGACCAATGGGTCGTACCAAAGACTCTATAACCCCCTGAAAGAGTTAGGACGAAAGTATGGAGCACCTTCGCCCTCTATCTTGATAGGAGGGACACTTCTCTAGTAGACATGGCCCTCGATGTGGCGACCAGGTTGGTTCGCCTCTTGGCCCAATGGCTTTCTTCTATTCTGACTGTTTTTTAGGAGAAGTGCACGTTCAATCCCCGCTGTGCCAGCCTAATCCAGGGACTGCTCTCCTATCTCAGCTAAATAGAGTAATTCATTCCCTGGGTGCGGTGCGGTTCAGTTTCCAAGTCCATTCCTTCCACTAACAAGTGTCATTTTTCTCAATCACTTACATTTCATCTCAACTAGAATTGTTGATACCACAAGGCTTAGCCATCTAAAAGTCTTAGTCCCTCAAGAGGTATAAGCTTTCTTCCTTCCCCCAAAACTCTAACTTGGTCAATTGCTTAAATGCTTATACCCCTCTGGCATGAGCTACTCATGGGGACGGCCGACATGCTGCGATCAAATGACTAAGACTCAAAACGACTAGGTATGAGCTTTTTCTCCTCTTTTCCTGAACCTAATCAAGGTAGCCCTGATTCATAGAACAGCTTTCTTAAGGCCTAAGCAGGTTTGCCCTGATTCATAGAATAGGCTCTAAGAAGGTTAGCCCTGCTTCATAGGATAGATTGTTGGTTTGACTGATAGATTTCAGCTCTAAATGGTTCAGCTCTGATTTGGGCGGTTTTATTTGTGCTCTAAGCAAGTTAGCCCTGATTCAGAGAGCCTTTTGTTTAAGCTGGAATGAAGAAAAGGGGCTTTCTTTCTTTTCAATAATACCTTTTGGTATGCCATTTAAGGCACAAGGCACCTGTCTCCGTCTTGGTTTAGGAGGCTGTAAGCATTGTTGGAGTAGACCCTGTCGATGACATTCAAATAATCATTAGAAGAAACAACTCTTAACAGAATTTAACGTTCACATAATATATATATATATATATATATATTGCAAAAATTCATTGAATAAGCAATTTAATAATATCACCCTTGTACGAAAAGTTTGAACCGCTGTATTGGAGTTTTGGTTTAATACTCCCATTAACTTTCAAAAAAAAAAAAAAAACCAGAGAGAGAGTGAGTATGACAATTATAGGCATGTGGGCATGCAACCATTACCTTTCAAAAAAAAAAGAAAAGAGAGAGAGCAAGTATGACGAGTATAGGCATGTAAGTGCATGCATCGGAATAGTTACCAATGCCCAAAGAACAGTACCGCTCAAATCTCATCACATACATATTAAAGTGACTTGTGTTTTCATTTGACAGAGTTCTTGGACAAAACGCGCAGTAGAGGTTGATAGCCCCCAACCAATGTCACCTTGGAATCAATTAGCTGATCCTCATGATAGTACCTGTGCACAGGTTATCCATCCAAAGCCTGAAATATTCTACAACGAGTGGGAGCCAATGCAAAAGGAGTGCCAGGAACTAAAGGAACAATTTCTTGGTATGTGTAACATTTTTCATTATGCATACAGATTGAAATGCAATTATAATTACTGTTAATTTGCCTCCACTGTAGATTTCTCTTACATAGTATTTGTTCTGCAGACAATGTTGAAATGGGCAAAGACTTGGAGATAGGAGTACCTAGAAACCCTGATCTCCAGATTGAATCTTACCCAAAAGAGGTTGTCTATACCAACATAACAGGCACAGAGCATGATAACTTGCCTCAACAAGATTCCAAGAAAAACAAGCAACCTAAGGAAGGACTGATGAATCTCGAGAGCAACAACTCTTCTAGTGAACTGAGAATCCAAACGACTGATCTGATTGCTGCAATTACCTGTGCTCAGATGGAAAGTGGAGTCACTGAGACTCCACACAGTATCTCCAAGATCTCAGAGACTAAAGAGAAAGCAACTCCTGATACAGAAGAATTACCATCTCTTGAGCTGAGCTTGAGGAGACTGAGATCAGTTGGAGATGACAGTACCATTCACGATGACAGGAATGTTTTGAGACATTCAGCTGTGTCAGCCTTCTCAAGGTACAAAGAGGAAAGCCAGAAATAAAAAACTTAAGAAACTTCTCATTCTTGTGATGCAGAAAAAATACTTATAATATACTACCATGCAGGTATAATACTGCCGGAGCCGGAGCTGCTACTCAGACCCCCACAGGATTTGGAGGAAGCAACTCTCTACCACTTGATAATAGCTCAGAAGCAGTGAAGATGGAATCAATGTACAATTTGCCATCCAATTCAAATTCCACTCCTCCCAACCAGGGCTCTAACGAAAGTGGAAATAACAATGATATGGGTTCCACCACTAACAATGCCTTCACTAAGCCAGCAGTTCTCAAGGACAAGTCACAATGCACTTCAGCAGCCAAGTGTGTGCACCCAACTTCTGCTTTCCAACCTGTGCAGCAGTGCCATGCTGGCCCACCACAACAAATAATGCCTGAGAAGGTTGAGGACGTGGCTGTTGCGGCAGTGGGGCAGCCTAGAGGATCCCAACATCAGGTCCAAGTTCAGCACCACCATCACCATTATCATCATCACCACCACCATATTCACAAGAAGCAGCAGCAACAGCAGCAGGAGCAACAGAAGCAGCAGCTACCACCAGAGCATGATGACTTGTCCCTGAAAAACATGGCAGCTGCTGCCCCAAAAGGTAGGTCATCTAATGTGTTTGGGGGCCCCATTGAAGGTAATGGAGGAAACTACAGCCTGAATGGGAGCGTCTCAGGAAGTAATCACGGGAGCAATGGGCATAATGGAAGCAACACTGCTTTAAACATTGGAGGGATGAACATGGAGAGCGACAATGGAGGAGCTGAAAAGAATAGGACTGCTGGTGGAAGTGGGAGTGGGAGTGGGAGCGGAAGCGGTGTGGATCAAAACCGGTTTGCACAAAGAGTGGCTGCCTTGACCAAATTCAGGCAGAAGAGGAAAGAAAGGTGCTTTGAAAAGAAGGTACTCAGATTTCAGTCGCACATTTATCTTTCTCTAATGGAGAATCCAATAGTATAAAATTTTCAGGAGTCAACTTGTGAATATCCTGATGCATCCTAAGTTCCTAACCAAGCAATTCAAAATATGACTCGTCAATAATAGAGACTAAGCATGGTAGAAAAAGCGGCTGCGCTAAGGGCACATTTGTACTGCCAGTTTTCTTTGAAAAAAATGAATATTGCGGAAATTCTTTTCTATGCTGCTTGTAAAATATACCTTTGGTGCGGCCTCTTTTCCTCAAGGAGAGCATAAATGAGCTAAATTTTCTGTGATTCCACGGAAAAGCTTTTCATATGTGGTGGGGATGGAAAAAACAAAATTTCCTTGTGGAAGAGGAAAACATTTGTGGAACTGGTTTTCCGCATACACAAACATGCCCTAAAATTCTACTCAAACGGGAAAAAGGAAAGGCCTGCTCCAGTTCAAAATTAATTCAGAGATTTAAAGGTATGGGACAGACTACGGACCTCCCAATTTAAGAATATGGATTAAGAGAACAGCCCTCACCCGAATGTAAAAACTATTTATGTTATCTTTTAGCTGTATCCTTAATTGAAATGTAGTTTGGTGTGCCTATAACATCAAATTTCATTGCTAAAATATGCTGTAAACAAGATAACCAATGTTAGTCATATATCACGTAATGAAATGCATCAACTATGGACTAATATTATTGTTAAACACGCCAAATCTGGACTGACCAGTTTGTAGACCACGTAATGGATCCACAGATGGTGAAAGTTCTTGGCAATTGGATTCATCCAGCCATTCTGTCTATATTCTCTCTTTTTCCCCTGAACTGTCTCTTCTCGCAAGCATCGCAAAAATGTGTGACTGGATAAGTAATGACAGTTATGAACTCCCATCGCACAACTGTCAGACTATATCTCATCCAATATATGGTCTACTAATTGTACAGTCTGGATCCATCACCAAGATGCACTAATCTTGGTTTTCTAGAGTTCACAATTAATGTCAGTCTGATGTACTGGATCTGAAACTTGTAAAATATTGGGAGATCTAGCTGCATTTTTTGTTCATTTAGAAAGAATACATAACTTTTCTTTTGTTTATTTGTGTTTTATATTTTACAATTGGTAGAGGATTGGATGGAATTGGGTTTTTGTTCCTTTGGTTTTTGCAGGTGCGATACCAAAGCAGGAAGAGGCTGGCAGAGCAGCGGCCACGCTTACGGGGTCAATTTGTGCGACAGATTGTGTATGAGCATACAAGTCGGAACACTGATTGCTAGCTAACCTTTGTCCATTCACTTGTGCAATTATGTACATCGGGTTAGCAATAGGTTTTGGGATTCTTCTTGTGAAGAGGGATCTGCTAAATAGATATTAGAAAGACGAGGACATTTCATTTTTACAACTGGAAGACTCTTGACAGTGTGTGGTAGGAACTTGATCTTGGTGGGAAGTACTCACCATTGAAATAAAGCTTCTATTGCTGGTGTGTTGCCTTGTATGTGTCCAAATGCTGTCTGTGTGGTAGGATTTAGGAACTTGATCTAGGTGGGAAGTACTCACCATTGAAATAAAGCTTCGATTGCTGGTGTGTTGCCTTGTATGTCTCCAAATGTTTTCTTATGAAATTGTGCTATTGTAAAAAGCTAGCACAAGGAAAGCCAACCATTAACATGAAAGGGTGCTCCTTATTGATAACATCTCGACTCAGAGTGACCATGGTGCTACCTCTGCTTACATTTGGATGATGCATTGAGCAAGAGGACAGGGCACCGCATGGAGATTCTACATCACGCGGATGGCTTCATATCTGATCTTTTCGGCTTCACCAGCACAAGTGAATGAGTTTCAGAGGAGTCTCCCACTGGATTTGGTCCTTTGTTTTGGTCAAACGGAGCACTAACTCGATCATTCACAGGTTGGATCAGCTCATTGCCTGATGTAAATGAGGTAGCTCAACAACAATTCTCCTGCATGTAGCTGAGTGTGGACAGGCCAATCATTTGCCCCATATGTCTATCCAATATTAAGCCCTTCGCCCTCGGCCACCCTTTCAAAATCAATTGGATTGCCAAGGGACTTTGACTACAACTAACTAGGTAAACTTCTTAAAAACTTAAAAGACACCTAGGAACTTTAAAAAGAAATTAACAAGACTTTGACTACAACTAACTAGGCAGACTTCTTAAGAACTTAAAAGACACCTAGGAACTTTAAAAATAAATTAAACAAAGTCTAGAGAAGCTCAAAAGATAACTTGGTGGCAGGAAGTTTTGAGAACTCCGGTGTCATTAGTATTTTTGTTTTTGGTAATGAGATGAACTACTTAACATCAAAATGAAATGAAATCCAAACCTATTTCTTATGGGAGATGAGAAGCCCTATTGTTCTCTCCTCCATTAAATGAATCAGAATTAGCCCGGTTTGAGTTGGAAGTTTTAGTTCTGTACTTTGGTTTCTGTTAACGAAGCTTGACTTTTAGCCTTAAGGATGGGTCTTCAGGAAGCTCGTAGACTTGATGGTGTAAGGGGAGTAAGGGACTCTTTTTGTATACTCAAGCAGGCTTGGGGGGAAAGCATTCCTGCATGGAGGCAGGCAGGCATGATAAAGAAGGTTTTGGATCTCTCCAGATTTCTGAGAGTTTTTTTTTTTCCTCTTTTTTGCTCCTTGTGTTTGCTGGTTTCAGTGCTTTGTTAGTGTCTTGCAATATATCTCTCCAATACTGTAATTCTTTTCCTCTTTAATATAGCTATCATTCAAAATATATCTATCGTCTGTTCGTGCTTCATTTTGGCTTTTGCACTTAGATGAAATTGTTATGACTTATTTGCTGCCAGGTCTGAATCATACTATAGCTGTGATTTATATCCTTGAAACCCTGTTATTTCAGGTTGGATAACTTCAGCCCTGCTCCATTTCCATTGGGCGAGGTGTCCAAAGACACTATAAATAATCATTCAGATATGTGTTCTATTCTTTGTAGTTCACGTTACACATGTAGCAACTTTTTTATCTGAAACTTGAGCTTTGGACTGTAGGAATTTTGTGCATTTCTGTATCAATAATTGGGCTGATAACATTTGAACTCTACTTATTTCTGTTTCCATCATTCTTGTGGACAATTTTGAGTTCCAGAAATGGATTATGTCTGCCTCATCGAAATTTCTGATACACAACTCTTAACATTGTGACGTGAAATTTCTTTTTTGTTGTGTGTCATAGGTAGTAGCCATCAAGCAACTTGATCGTAATGGATTGCAAGGGAATAGGGAGTTCCTTGTTGAAGTATTGATGTTGAGTCTACTTCATCATACAAACCTAGTTAATTTGATTGGTTACTGTGCTGATGGAGACCAGAGGCTTTTGGTTTATGAATACATGACTATAGTGTGTTTAGTCATACACAGGGCGTGCATTTTAGGTCGTCCCACCTTGGGGAACGTTTTATGCCGTACTGCAAAGATGAGATTCTGCCGCAACATTTTCTATGTTGTGTAGAAAATCAAGTCTGTCTGAAATGGTTTTCCATGGAATCACGTAAAAGTCGGTTCATTTTTCCACATTTCTTTCCAAAAAGAAACCGCACCAGGCATGAAAGTATCATGCTGTAGAAAACTGATGCACAAATGTGGCCCTAAAAGGAAAATATTCTGCACCACGCGTCGGAATTCATAGCAGGCGTGTACTGCCTTCTGCTCCATGCGCTTGTAAGTGCTTTCCACTATCGAGTTAGCTGCATAATCTCGACCATCCAACTAAAGGGCTTGTGAAGTGGAAGATTATATACGCAAATCAATCTTCATATCTAGCTGACATGCAGACCTACGTTTTATCATAATCAATCAGTTGCATCAGCTTATCTTTTGTGCACTACACAAGCTTTCCGGTTGATCCATTAATTCATATGGCTCACATATATAAGCACCCAAAAAGATGACATTACATAGACCGCATGACTCTTTCAGGTGATAAGTTCCCGTGATGCGTTCCAATGTGTACAATTGGGCCAACATGAACCTCCACCAAGAAAATCTAAAGATGATTCAGTGTCGGGTCAATTATACATGTGTTGATCTCAATATGTTATCATCTAATCCATCCAACCCCAAATATTATGGTTCTAGAAGCAAAATTCTATCCTAAGGCGGGACGGGGTACAAAATTAACATCTGAAACAACCAGTTGCTTGGACGACGATTGTAATGCAGTCAGAATCCTCAACTTGATGCCATCTCAAAGATTTGTCACTCATGTAATCAGCAATGGCCTGCCATTGCAATGAAGTTTCAAGCACGCACATAGACATGTTGCTCAAATCCTGGCTTGAAGGTATCCTCATGTCCGACTTCCAGGATAGAAGTACTCGACATTATTTTCCTTCACTTTGAAGTGGAAATTGCGGGTCCAGTGACTCATATGCCCATGTTCATTGGCAGTTCCCTTCTTCACAACCGTTAGCTGTGGATGAGGATAGAAACAGTGAGAGCCCATGAAATAAAGAAAAGCAACAATCAAACACACACACAGAAAAGAACAGTGTAAGGATATATTAAAGCGGCGCTGTCATCAGACATCTAGAAGAAATGAAACCTCATTGGTCATACATCAACACCAATGATTGTAAGCGCATCACTAGATTTTATCTTGAATGTTAATAAATTATATGGCTAATAATGATCACTAGAGTTGGATTTAAAATGTGAAACTCTCAATCAAACATCTGGTGGAAAATGAGAGCCAACAGTCCAAAATTTAACAAGTAAATTTTCCCTAAACTTCTTCAGTAAATAATAACAAGAGCCTACGGCAAAAATGAAGGTGCTCACCATTGCAACCTTGAGGTGTGTGGGTTCAAGTCATATTACCCATTAAAAGAGAATCATGCGGCAAGGATGAGTTACATTTTGGTTATACTACATATAAAATAAAAACCACAATATGGCAGCATGAAATGAGGGATATGTAAGGTGGATGAAACCCAAAAAATCATCTGAAACAACAATAAGGGCATTTTTGTGTAACTGTTTCTCCACAGAAATGGAAAGGAAAAGTGAGACGTTTTTCAGTGGGGAACCGTTACCATCAGGAAAAGCACAGAAAGCATTTCGATTTTCTGTGATTCTGCAGAAAAGTTTTTCCAGAGTGGATGTGGTGGGGGGGGGGGGGGGGGTGGGGGGGTAGGAAAGCCAATCCGTTTCACGGCAAGTCAGTCCACGGACTTCCTTTCCTGCAAAAACTAAACAAATGTGCCCCAAGGGTGCAACAGGTGGTGAATGTGTGTGTGTGTGTGTGTGTGTGTGTGTGAGAGAGAGAGAGAGAGAGAGAGAGAGAGAGAGAGAGAGAGAGAGAGAGAGAGAGAGAGAGAGAGATTTTCTTATTTTAATCTTTTACTACATCAGTATTATGCAAAAAGGAAAGTTAAAATTTGCTTAGCATTAAGTAGGGAGGACATTAATACCTGTCCATGCACATCAGTAGCCAAACCGGTCGCCAATGGCTCTGCCTTTATGATAACGTCGGCAAGGTATTCTAGTGGCAAAATGAGTCCTGGGGATTCCATGCTCGAATATATATCATCATGATTCAGCATGACCAGTGAGCAATCCTGAGAAAAGGAAGGATGCATTTCAATATTCCCCCTACATATCACTTCATTAAAATGTGTAGACAGAGTGGATGCTTATCCATTGCAAGAAGATGATGTGGTCTGTAATGTGTTTGGGGCAGCATGAAAATTGAAGATGAAAATAAGATGGGATAATGATTTGATTTAGTAACTTCTCCATCACAAATTGATAATAGATTATCAGTAGCAATAATGATTTTGAGGTGAAGGCGGCATTAAAAAAAGCAGCTCATGTAATTTCTAGTTTCAGCACCACACCAACACAGGAATAACCATATCATTCCTGCTAACATTTTATTACTTGCAAGAGTAGCAACTTGGGTAAACCCAAAGACACCATAAAGTATTTTTCAAAAAGCATCACAATATTACAAAAATACAGAAAAAGAAAATGCAGGTTTGCATGAAAGTAGAGATTATTGGTTATGAAGCTGACTGACCATTTCAGTTGTTAAGGTACGACAATAATGCACAAAGTTCAAGATATGATTGGCAGAACCATGAGCAGCAATCTCCAGAAGTGATATATCATCAATCATAATTGTAATACAGCCCTTGTTGCATCCATTTGAAGTGCTAATTTCGACAGCCTTTTGAATTCTTCCATACAACTCAACCACTCCACCTTCGATGGTGTTTGTTCCATCTCCATCTAGTATTGAAGCAAATGGCAAATAAGATCAACTGACATGTATTAAATCTAGTATAACAAAAGGTATTCATGAAAAAGAATCAATAAATAAAACTTAATGGATTCTGTCAATGACAAATGCAGATTAGCAAAATTGCATCCAGGCTGGCACCAGCCCCATTTTGACACTCATCTAAATTGTGTAACTGTTGAATTTAACTTCATAAAGTTATTCCACTTTCCCACTGCTGATTTTACAGCCTTAATGTCTCGTCATTTGGAATCCTAATCTCATCATTTAGAACATATGATCAAATTCCAAAACTGTAAGGGAACTAATCACATAATAATGTGTACAGTGTAAGTAACTCTTTTACCTGAGCATCTCACCTGGACAATCCAGCTTCAGCATATTGAAAAAGACAAATCTATTATTATCCCTCAGCATGATTAAGTTGCAGCCCTGTTTTTAAAACCACACAAAGTATCATAAATACGCTTCATCTATGAAAATGTACCATATTGTATCATTAAATAAACAACAAATGTCCCTGAAAAGTAGGCAACCCAGTAGAAGAAGAATCAATACATTAAAACAAGTGCTTAAAAAGGAAAAGAAATGAAGATGAATGCAAATGACCAAAAAACATCTTAGCAAGTGAAAGGACTTCAAAATCACATGAATTGCAAGGTATAGGACTAGGGAATATCATTGAGAATGCTAAGGGGAAAAAACTGGGATCTTTCCATCAAAGAGAGTGTGGGTGTGGGTGTTTTGGGGGCACAGGGGGTGGTCGTCCTGAAATGGAAATCCAAAGAAAGCAGAAAACAAGATGGTGATATAACATGAATATGGTGAAAAAAGAGGGCGGAAATCTGGAGATAGCACGAAACAACTTGGATGTGGAAGCATATTTTCAGGGGGGATGTCCAAAATAATGCAAGAGACCTTCACAAAAGTGGGGGTTTTTGTTTCTAAGAATTTTATTCAAAAAAGGAGAAAACCAAGTGTGTGCACAAAAGGCACCATACAGAAAAATAGAAAACAACAGATGATTTGAGAACATGACTGAGTTTCCTACAATTAACTAGTCCTTATTTCCTCAATCCAAATTCGCTATTCTCCGCGAGTAAAGACTTCCATCACTGGCCCATCTTATTCATACAAAGAATCTCACCCAATTTAACCAACAAGACCCACACTGCATTTCGTTCCTTACATCTGTGTAAAAAGGCATCACTCTTCAGCTTCATTACACTTCTAACTATAGTCAAGCCAGAAAAATATTTAAATAGTAAAAAACCATATGACTCGACCAATCCCTCCAACACCTGCTCCATCAGAATTGAAGCTGGCAACAATTTAAATAAATAAATAAATAAAATGGCTGAGGAGGAGAAAAGGTAACAGTTTGTGATGATGGTGCTCAACATGAGAAATACACCTATAAAAGATTCCTAAAGAAGCTTGAAATAGTGGTTCAAAAACACAGTTTCAGCACCCTCCCACCCTTGCCTGAGCAAAAACCACTAGATACCCACCAATATAACAGCCCAAACTGTACTGTCAGCCACTTCACTTCCCTTTTATTTACAAACAAATAAAACAATCTTTAAAAAAAAATGACAGACTTGAAATTTTTTCACTATTAAGTAGATTTCAGGGTGCTTTCGACGTAAATAAAATACGACTAAAAACGCAGCCCACATTACAGAGTTCCTATTGTGTTTTTATGTTTCAGAATGTTATATTCACCCAATGGCAAGTGTGTCCATCCTAACCGGTATGTTTCCGCCTTACCAGCAAAACTGATATGCAACAACCAATACTCAGATGCAATCAATCAGCTCTTTTCTTTAATAGGAATTACGAGAAATGTATTTCTAAAATTAGCTAAAATTATAAAATATTAAAAAAAAAAAAAATCAAAGGTGAGGATCCATAAACAGCCATCAAATAATCCCCCCCTTCAAATTCAATGGAAAATCAAACACCCAGCCACTACCCCAGTAAATCAATTCAAATCCTAAGAAATTCACATTCACAGTCACGTCTACATCCCACCTTATACTGTTTTGTTTGCATTACAATAGATAGGAATTGAATACATAAGAGTGATTAAAAATGAAGAATAAATGTGAATTTCCAAAAATGAACATCAAATAACAGTTTCGTTTGGGAAACTAGAATCAAAAGAAAAGAAGAAGATGCTAATTTTATCTTCCTTTTTAATCACCATATGTATTCAATTCACGAGAAACCCACATTGGCGGATATTTCCATTCAATGCATCAATAGCTTCTGTCCGTGAAGAAGCTAGAAAGCAATCAACAATAACCAAATCCCAAACAAATACATTGCAATTCGATCCATCTGGTGCAACTCATACATACAGGAGATGATAAAATCGAAAAGCGAGGATTAGAAAGAGAGAGATCAGAGAAGAAGAAGAGGTATTACTAGCTTGCGTAGAATGCGATCGTAATGGGAGAAGGGATGGGCGAGGGCAACGAAGAGAAGGACGCCGCCACCGCCGGTCCGATCGGTAGATGAGAGAACCCGCTTCATGAGGTGATGGAGGACGAAATCGCCGCTCGTCTCCACACAGTCCTCGATCAGAAAGACTCTGCTGGTGCTAATCTCCTCCTCCTCTTCCAGCCCTAGGGCTTCGTCCAACAAAGATTGCTTCATCTTTTCCATCTGTGAATCTGATTCAAGATCTTCCTCCTCGCCTTCTTTCCACCTAGGGTTAGGGTTAGGGTTAGGGTTTTGGCGTTTTCAAATGGAGTAAACGAGAGGAGGAAGAGGACGCATTTCAATTCTGGTTCATGATACCGTTATATCAACGGCCCATAAGTTCTCACAGTCTAAATTCAAATGCGGTCTGGTCCATTTAGATGGTTGCGAAATGAGCCCACAAAATATTTAGCCAGTGCTCACTACATTTTTAGGGTAGGGTCAGAATTCAGATGGGACAATTTTACAGAATCTATTCAACTTGCCCACAGCGGAAGTCGACCCATGGGCCCATCTCATCCGTCTCGACCAGTTCATTGGGCCCAACACAACCCACGTACCAGGCCATTAGTTTATATTTGTCTTTTTATTATTTATGGTTCATGTCTTTTAGTTTATTTGAATTCAAATATTTTAATCCTCGCCATCAATGTGTTGAATGATTCAGAGAATTTCAAGGTTTTTTTCATTTTTCTATATAAGTATTGTAAAGCCTCCTAAGCTATTTAGTTGAAGATTAATAAAGAATTTCTTGAGTGATTCTGAGTATTCTCAATTTATATTTTCTTCGTCGCCTGTGATGTGGAGTTTGGAGTGAGGCTAATTCTCATATGAAAAGCCTGACATAATCCTTCCACCCTCCATCTCTACCCGGCCAATGTATAGTACCCCGCTTCGCATCAATATTTAAACCCGAAGTACGCCACCTCTTTCCACTTGTGTGTGTTTTCTCCCCGCTTGTATTGTGGGCTCCTAACTTATGCAGGCCTGCTTTTCACTTATGCGGACTCTCTTTTGGATCCTAGCCCCCTTGTGTGGGAATCTTAGGTGGAATTTTTTTTTTTTCATACTGTTGAGGTACTTTCATAATATTTCAAAGAATGAAATGTCATGAGAAAATTTTTAGAGATAGATCAGACTAAAAATAATTATAAAAAACTTTAAAATAAATTTACATTATTATATATTATTCAGTATTTAATTATTGTTCTTTTCTATCTAAAATTTTAGTTTTTTTTTTTTTTTTTTTACATCTTCTCAATAATATCCTAGAGCCCCAAATTTTGAAAAATACACCTATATAGCTTTGACCATGTGGGATGCAATCCAATCAGGTCAGCATCCAAGTCCATTTATTGTTGGTAGCTTACCACCTCAATTAGGTAGAGGCTTATTAGGTCATACTTAGATTTCAATTATCATCTCACATCTCATACAATCTATTAAATTTGCTTAACTGACTTTTTCTACCAAAACTTAAAAGGCATAAGTACTTTTCAAGCCAATCCTCAACACCATCCCACTGGTGGACATTGTGATAAGGTGCATATTTATTTTGTTGCATTGGTTGGTTCACTGTACTCATAAAGGCTTAAAAAAAGTAGTATATATAAACAAATACAGGGCCAGAATTAGGGCAGGCAGTGCCCATGGCCCTCTAAAATTTTCGAAAGACTTTTTTTTTTCTTTCAGATATTACCTTTCAGGAATTTTTTTATTTATTTTTACCATAGTCGTCTCTTCTTATCAAGGAAAATTTATTGCATATTCACCTTCATAATATATGTTGGGTATTACTTTAGGCTGGTTCCAAAAAAACAGACTACTTGCATGCATTTGATTCCAAAGCATTCAATGCCGATTTCAACGGCAGCAACAGAGCAACAAAAAAAACAGGCTACTTGCATGCATTTGATTCCAAAGCATTCAATGCCGATTTCAATGGCAGCAACAAAGCAACAGTAACTGCTGAAGCTGTCAGACTGGAATAAATAAATGTAATATGTACTGACGTTTTGAGTTGAATGCCCAAAGGACAAAACATTTGTGCAATCATGTAAGTATGTGACAACTCTAAGAACAGTGAATTACCTTAATTTTAAGGGTTTTTTTTTAAATTAGTTTTAATGGATTTAAAGATATTTTTATCATGTTTTAGACATAAAGATTAACTGTAATGGATGATTAATAGCAATGTGAAAATGGTTGACAAGTTTTAGCTAGTGATTCTTATCAATCCAAAATTCTGAATCAATTTTAGGTAAAACCATTACGTTATAGCCGTCTAATGGGAGTTAGTTGATTCTAATTTCAACTTAATTTTGGGTATTATTTGGAAGAATTTTAAGCCATCACATTAATAATTTCTAGGAAGCTTGTTTCCCTTTGGACATACTTATCACATTGATTATCTAGCTAGTATTTTTTTAGTTTTGAGCCTATTTGTTTCATATAATTAAATTAAAAAAGGATTTAAAACCCATAATTTTAAAAGTGGTTGAATATGAAGAAACAAAGTTGAATATGTAAAAATGATTACCAAATAATTTTTTTTAATAATTGATTGTCGGAGCCCTATTGATCATGAATTTTTATGTATTCAATTCCATATAAACAAGTGGGTCACACGATTTTTAAAACCTTGCATGGATGAAATGGGAAAAAAAAAATCTTAATTACATTGATGAGCTTGATTTAACCTTAGATACCTTGAAGAATGTTTTCCGTTTCAAATAACTTCGTTTATTTCCTGTTTTTTCTTTGCCGTACTATAATGATAAGTTTGCAAAGTAAGAAATTTTACTGATTCATTATTCCTTTACTTTCAGTATTTAGTCCTCGTTCTAACTACTATGGTTTTAACCATTTAACTACTACCCATCAAAAGATTAGATGAAAAGGGCTCGATTTTCAAAATTCACTAACCAAATTTAGATAATTAAGATCATTCTTTAGCATATATTTTGATAGGTACTTCCTGCTGCTGCTTCTTTTTCATGATATGTATTTGCCTTTTGGATTTAAGGTTTAAAAGTATTTGTCAATTTGAATCATAGTTTAAAAATGTGTTATGAGGTATCCTTCCTCAAGTTATTTATAGTTGGAATATATGGAAACATAGTCAAGCAATTTAAACGAGTATGACACAGTATTTGACCTGGGGCTCAGTGATATTCCAAGCCGAGTTAATTATTCCAACCTTTCAAACTATGATTTGGATTGAATCTTGAGTAATTGTCTTGGGGCTTTCATAATAGTTTCCTATTTTACTCTCTCCTAGGCTGGCTACGAGTGATACCATCAACTCGCTAAGAGTGAGAGTATCAACCTAAAAACTCAAGTAACAAATTTTAGGTATGGAATCCAAATCGCAAGTTTATTGTGAGTGGACCAATCACGATAAGTCATATTAATACAAATTCATGTGATTTTAAAGTTTGAATCAAATGAAGATAGCCTACGCGTGATTGATATCGTGACGGACTATAATTGGTCCACTCTAAAAAAAATACATGTACTAAGTGTGATGGAGGATCTAAGACTTCAAGGCATGTGTGTGATACAAAGCACCAAGGTGCCAAACACCACTCAACCAATAAGTGTGTTGGCCTGTTCCATGTACTCTTTAATAATTAAATGGACTTGAATTATATTGGACGCCACAAGTATGATGTAGATTTGAATTGTGGAAAAAGGTATATAGATATGATTCCAAAGATGCCTCTTTTAGAAAAAACAGAAAGGCAAAACAGGTGAAAGCTAAAATTCGTGCAAATGAAGATTGCAGTTTGATATTCACATTTCCATCAAAATGTACTTGCTCTATTTATATGAAAATAAAATACATCTTCAACAAATAAAATAGAAAAACCCATAAGCTCACATATCCCTCTATTTCTTTGCCTGAAGCCTATTTTTCTGCATTGAATTTATGGGCAAGTCTCCAACAAAAAATTAAGGCTTGTTTGTCTGAAAGATTTCTTATATGAGAAAGTTTGGAATTTTTCAAATTATGTCCCTCTAGTATAATTCCAAATGTTGAAGTATAACATCAAGTAAAATTGGAATTTTGAGGATTCAAGAGGCTAAAAGTGACTTCTAAAGTAGATAGATTTTCAAAATTAGTTGACAAGTGAAAGGAGGTAAGAGGAAAGGGTGTAAGGCAAATATGCAGATGTAACCTTAAATTTCCTATAATTCGTTTATCAAAAGAAAAAAAGAAGATAAAAGAAGCTTTAATACCATTTAAATTACTACAGTGACAGGTGGGGCATTCATTTTCTCATCTCCTCTTTATTCATTATCCATTAAAGGGAAAGTAATTTGTTATTTTGATATTCACCTTTGCATCTTCATTTTAAACCACTTTTAAAAATATAGGTCTTGGAATTCTTAAGAACTCAATTAAAAAAAAAAGTAGAAATAAAAACACAAACAAAAGCGATAAAGGAACTAAAGTGGGATAAAAATGCATTGTAAAAGGCATATAAATATACAAAACAACCTTACATTTCACATTGCTTGGAAATAAAAATTCATTGATATAAAATTAAAACAACCCAAGATAACCTAAGGGCCTACATGTTTAAAGGTATTTCCATCAGCAATTATGGGTATTGGAGATTTTTGAGTGTCTAGCTAGATGGGTTTTTTTTTCTCACTATGTTGGGTAGTGCTAGATAATATTGCCTAAGCATTCGGAGTTTTATATTTGGCTGTTAGGGTTTTAAAAAAAAATCTATCCAAAATGCCCTTTTTAGCCTATTTAATTTTTAATCAATGCTGGATCATACTTAAACATTTTAATTTATATTTGAGAAGAAAACATTTGATTTACATTTCTTAGAATTCATGCACACAATTTGGCCCTACATACAAGCTAAAAAGACATCTCAACTGATCATTTCTATTCATGTCCATGATTAAAAATTCCATGTTCTCAGCCCAAACCAAATCAAATCAAATCAAATCAAATCATTGAATTTTGAAGGCAGGCCAGTTCTTCCGATCAAAGGCACAAAAAAACGCATCATGACTTCCTGCATGCATCTTTCTTTTCACATCCCTACTTTCCTTTGAGATAGGGCCCACGTTCTGTTTGATGTGATTAATCTGGTACAGTATAAGGCCCACTTCCTGCCACTTGTCACATTTTGGACAGTTTAGCCTCATCCATCTCAAAATGCCCTGTGTAATTGGATTTTAAAAAAAATCTCAAATAAGGACAAAATTTTTGGCTCATTTTCAAATAAGTACATTAAAATTTGAGTATTTCAAAAGATGGTATAAAACTTTTCAATATTTCTTTTAATCAAATAAAGTATAATCTGTAAAAAATTGAGAAATGATAACACCATCCTTATAAAGCATGTATATGCAGTGGGGCCCAAATTCCAACCTTGTTTGGATCATCATAACCACTTAATAAATATAGTTTTCTAGTCATTTGGAACCCATATAAAAATCCTTCTTATTTAACCATCTATGCATAAATGTAGCTAAAATGGGCCTCACTAGGTTATTTATGTTGGACTTGAACATTTCTCTTAAATGATTTATGAAATGAATAGTTTCAAAAATGGCACACTGACATTTTTATTAAATTTATTCTTTTATGAAAATAACTTTTTTTTATAACGTAGGGTTTCAGCCCTTTGGACTAGAATAATCCCTATGGGCCTACGAGAGAAAGCCGGGTAAAATTCCTCTATAACCCCAGTGTGGTAGTGCGGTTTCAAATCCACAATCCCCAGATGCAAACCGTAGTTCTAGGCCAACTGAACTACCCATCGAGGTTAAAATATGTAAGATTTAAAGAAACATGAGAAACTTTTATACTCTTTGAAGTACTCAAGTTTTCATGTACTATTTTGAAAATGATGCAAGATTTTTAGGATACTGTCCATACGTCTGCTCTTTTAGACCTGACATTCGCACATAAACAGTCAAAATTTAAATATTTTCCAAATAATTATTTACACATCTTATTGTGCAATATCCTAAAATTGTACAATATTGTAAATATAGCCCCGTGCGATATACTAAATTATGTTATAACACACAATTATTGTAAGAGTAATTTTATAAAAATTCATATCTATTGATAATTGCGATGTCATATATATATATATAGAGAGAGAGAGGTGCTCTTGTGAGAGACACTCTCACCAAGTTTATGAGAGATGGGTGAAGGCCCTCACATTTAAGTTGTGGGTCATTGCATTTAAGTTGGTGAGAGTGGATATAGAAGTGAGGGCCCCACCCATCTCTCATAAACTTGGTGAGAGTGTCTCTCATAAGAGCACCTCCATATATATATATATATATATATATATATATATATATGAGTCAGCTCTCTTAAGCTGCAACTTAGCTTATCCTAAACTAAAACATGGCTTATCCTACAAGTCAAAGTCGATTATGCTATTTTTTTACATGATGATCGTCTCTAAAATCAAGATAAATTCAATAAAAACTGGAATTTTCAATTTCATCATGCAAAAAACAGATATAATTAATTTTAATTTGTGGAACCAGTACTATTTTAGTTTAGAATAAATTAAAGCAAGAGAGCACTAATATACATATATACGCGTTCTTGAGAATTTCCCGAGAATTTAAATATATTCACGACGGCACCACTTACGAGGGGGTGTCCGACGTGCACTGAATTCGTAGCAGTGCCACGTGTAACTTATCCGCCCACCTAACGGTCCGCGCTCCGAACAGCAGGTGTAGGTCACGTGCACCCCACCCCTTCCCAACAAACATTCATCACTCACCACCTACTGGCCATTGGCCCATTGCAATGTTTTTATCATTATACCATCCATATCCATCCATTCTTCATGAAAGGTCCTAAGAATGACATGCCAACTAATAATATTTATATATATATATATATAGTGGAGAGTAGTATCATTATCAAATTGAGGAGTTTCACAAAAGTTGGGAACCTTGGATTTTGGGGCCCTCTTGCATGCATACAAAAAAAAAAAAAAAAAATGTAGACTATGTTTATAATTACCATCTCAATTTATTCCCTCCCCACAAGCTGCTAGTTCAGGACAAAAAAAGTATCCCATGAAGAAGATGATATATTATGATTGCAAATATATATCCCCTTAGCTAAGCGCCAGCTCTTGTGGGGCTCACCTGGGGATGAAACCGAAGAAAATCAAAAGATCCCCCCACTCTAATCGTGTAAGGTGACGGAGGCTCGGATCCTCATTGGCTCTACTCGATCCATAACTCACAAGCTTCTATTAATCAAAATGAGTGCACAATCAATCCAACGGTCCAATACATTCGGATGCGTACCAAACCCTATAACCCATGACTATAAGGTGGTTCATGTTTTATGGTCCACTCGGATTGACCATAAAGTGTACCCTACCATATGTTTTAGAGCGTCCGTGCACAATTGAGGGGCTCCCACGTCCAATATTAGATCTTACTCATGCAGGATTCATCTATTAATTTGTGATGAAAACTTTCAACTCAAACTACTTTAGTGATTTGCAACCATTCGGGTGAGCCCCGCGTCTAATTGTGGGGAATATCTAAGTAAGTATTGTCGTTTTCAGACGGTTTTAACATTGTCATTTTAGCCTCCTCAAACTTTCTTAATTAGGATTAATCTTTTGGCAAGTGTGCATTATATACTATGCATCATATAGGCTTTAATGGTTGTTCGTATCTAAATTTGCATGTGAAATTAATGTTTCCCATATTTGAAATAAAAATAATGGAACCAGTTCAGCTAAGGGTCAACTCCGATATAACCCCGAGGGGTAGTTTAGTTGGCGTAGGACCATGGTTTGCACCTGAAAATTAAGGGCTCAAAACTGCACTAGCACATTGGGGCCACAAGGGATTTACCCGACTTCCCCCCTCCCCCGCACCCGAGCCCATAGAAATTATTCTGGCGGCCACCCCCGCCCATAGGGATTATTCTGGCCCAAAGGACTTTGACACCAACCATTATAAAAAGGCAAAAAAAAGTGTCAACTCCGATATCGATAAGGCTCAAATCATAATGATAATGGAGATGATGGTGTAGATGAAAATAATATTTTAAAACAATCATGATCATCACTTTAGTCTTATCCCATTTGCCCTCTATTTTCTCTTTAAATTTTCAAGTCCCACTTCGATTTGGACATGTTATTTTGAAACCGACTTTGATCTTTTAGAAGGAAAGAATAAAATAAAAACCGGCAACCTTGTGAACAGGTTGAAATGTTCCAGACAGCAAGAGCAGCCAGGATTGGCCCTGCTGGGGACAAACCTCTATTCATAGTTGGAAGTTTTAAGTGGTTTGATTTCCACTGCAACCCCAAATATAAAGAAGACATAAGAGTTAGTGATTGTCCCACAAATAATGAGTGCTCTTCGATTGAAGTCAAGGTTGTCTTTTATGTTTGTAATAATGATGTGCATAAGATTGTCAAATAAAAAAAAGCATAGAAATGCAAATTTTTCATTTGAAAAAATTGGATGGCTTTCGATCTCAAGCAAAAGATATCTCTCTCTCTCTCTCTCAATTTTTAGTAAACATTTATGTCGACATGCGCTAATTTCATGCTCGAGTTTCATGAATTTTTAATTTTATAATTTTTTAACAATAGATTGGTCCTATATTAATACCTATAATACTAATTAGTGGGTAATGCATTAAGGTCAATTGATTGATTTCTTTTTTTTTTTTTTTTCAGTGTATTATCTTCTGAGTTTTTTTTTTATAAAATTTATGAAAATTTTCAAGCACCATAAGTGACATAATATAATAATATGATACTATTTTATTTTATGATAATGAAATCTTACAATATTTGAATTTGTTAATATTATGATATGCATTTATCCAAACACCCCCTTAATCATATTTCCCGTCGACTTATGCTAATTCATTTAGGTAAAAAAAAAAAAAACTCAAACATCATCAACACCTTTCCATCTTCTCCAATTATATATTCTTCTTTTTGTTTGTTTTTTAATTTTCTTATTTGGGCTTCCATCAACCATGGCACCTCCAATTCTCTACATCTACCAGTCCATTTTTGACTTAATCTTCATCTTTTTCTTTGTATTGATAGTAACCACCAAAGATCGGGTCTACCAATCCATATAAATGGATCTATATATCCCTTTCTTTTCCTTTTTCTTTAATTTTTTTATATTTTCTTTATATATTTTGAGAGGGAGATTGTAGGTAGTTTGAAAATATCTTTGGGAAGGATTTGATGAGAGTGTGGTAAAGATTGGGGCATGGGCTGGGCCAATTTCATTTGAAAATTATGAATGAAAGTGAAGCACACCATGTGGAGTCCATATATTGTAAACAGAAGGGTTTTCAAATTTTCGCGAGAATTTCTATTATGAAGGGGCATTTAGGTCATTTCAATCTGCCATTAAGCAAGTTAACACAGTTACACAGACATATTTGAAAGGAAAGTACTCGAAAACTTACTTCTCTGTTTACCAAACATGTCCTTATAGCGGCCTTTTCTTTCTGCTTGTGTTACATTTAATCCATGTATAAAATCAGGCCACATGTTTCAAGCAGCCTGATTTCAATGCATTACACTCCTCCACTGTAATTGGAGGGGACTATTCCATTACTACAAGTAACATTAAAAAATCTATGATTCTTTTGTGTTGGTGACATTAATGCAAACATAATTCTAGTCAGTCAGGGTTACTATTGAATATAACCAAAATGAATTGATCAGGGAAGAAACATGTCCAAGACAGCCAGTCTTATGAACGGCCCTAGTGGCAACGAGACCATATACATTACTTTCAGTGAAGTAAGATTTTTGTCAATATTACCACATCAAAATCAGTGCGGATCCAAGATTTTTGTTTGGGTGGGGCAAGATTTTCGCCCAACTTTGCTAACTTTTTCACATTAAAAATATTAAAAAGAAAATGTATTACATTTAAATAGGCACTAGACTTTTTCCCATGCTCAAATCTCTTGAATAATTGAAGGGCACTCGCACTGCTTCTCCCAAATTCAGGTGATCATCATCAAAATAACTAAGATTACATTTCCTTTAATTCTTTAATCCCGAGTAAAAAGAAGACGTCGAAAGAGAAAGGCACGAATGTGATTTGGTACTTTCAGTCACTAAGTTTTATAATATGGGGCGATTACAATGTTTAGACGTGGGGCAAGACAAACATGGGACAGGTAAGACCCAGTTAAACTATTGGCAAATTCAAAATCAACCTGGGGCTATCAGGAGTGTAGGTCCGCCATTGATCAAAATTATATAATGTAGGTACATTCCTATTTAATTGCCATGGAATAGGATAAAAATAGAGTAAAGTTCAAATGGTGAACACCCTAGCCATTGACAAAAGTCATCTTAATTGTTCATGATCATGAAAGTCCACGTTAAATATATATATATATATATATATCTTCCACTTGGTGCCAGGAAATGCTTTTTATGAAATGAAAATATTTGACTTCCATGCTAAAAAGGAAAGAGTCAAAGATCGAGTGCATGGAATTTTCCAAATAGTATAAAGATTCACTTGTTTTTTTCCCACATCCACACTATATATATATATATATTAAAGGGAAATTTAATTGCTAAAATAATTCTCAATTTTGCAATAAAAATTCAAGATTAACCAAGTCCAATAAATCTTGACCAAGTCTCCCAACATGAATTTGTTTTAATTTAGATATCCATTTGAATTCAAGTTTAGAGAAAAACGAAAGTTTTTAACTATCCAAACTCTTCAAGCCTCCATCTCTCGCATGAGCTCACATAATCAAACTCAAATTATACTAAATTAAAGCTAAGAGTTTAGAAGTTAATTTTAACTATTATGGTTGATTTTGATGGGAAGTTATTTCTCGTGTTGTACAACTAACTCACTTTCTCCTTTCACTTCCAACATGTATTTGTATTGTAACCACTCTTCTTACTTTTTCCCTCTATGCAGCAACTTCATTTTAATTCCAAATCTAATTTTCCTCGTTTCTTCCTACTCCACATGTCCTAGCCCATTTTTACCATACGGACTCTTGGATTGAGAAAATAGTAACTCTCGTAACCTTCTCTCATAATCTTCTCTCGTTTTATTCTCTTTTTAACATATTATGCTCTATCTAAATCAAATCTCTGTCAGTAAGCGCCTGAGGATGGTTTTGCGTTATTTAATTTTTTTCAAATAGATCGTTGAATATATTTTGCTTGTGTTGATGAACATGGCCGTGTTTAGCACAAGTTATTGTGCTAGTAATATATTAAAGTGACTCCCTCGTGATTTCACCTCATTCTCTGCGAGGCAAGTGTTTATGGAAGAACCATGTCATTATGTGCTCGTTAAGCCCCAAGTGGGCCCCATTAGGCTACCTCTCACGATTCTCATAGTAGTGAAGCCCATCAATTAATAAAAATAGTTATATATTTAAAATGTTAACCCCTATGAATACTACTATGGCTAATTTTTATATATATATATATATATTTTAAGGACGGAGAGGGAGAGGGAGAGGGGGGTTTCGAGCATGGGCAATTGCCCCCCTTCAATTTTCTTTTCATGTTTGATAAATAAGATAAAAAATAAAAATAATTTTAGGCATATTTATATTATGTTCTTTTGCCTCTCCTCAACTTTGTCTACTATTTGAGTACTTTAGAGAGTAACAAGGGTATTATTGTCTTAATAAGGGCATTATTGATGTTTTCTTTTCCTAAAAGATAGAATCTTATCATATTATCTAAATCTTATGGCACTATCTTTCTCCCTGTCTTGGCAATGTCATTCTCATCCATCTCCAATGTCACATCCACATCTAACCATGTTTAGAGAGCATCTAATGAAGCTCTTGAGTGGAGCCGACTTAATAAAACATGCTTGAAATGTGGGTCCTTTAGAGCCGACGCTCTTGAGTAGGGCATACTTTGAAAAAATATAAACCGCATAAAATGAATTCTCTTATTCTATATGAGAAATACAACTCAATATGATCTAAGCCCAAGTTAAATTGATCTATATGAAAAAATTGAATTTGTTTAATTATAAGAATTTTATGGAGTTTCTTTTAAAAGTCAACAATCTTAAGTTGGGGCATTTGAGTGAAAAGTAATAAGATCTATACACTATATGGGGATGCTATTTTTCAACGACTTATAAATATTTTATAAGTGAGTATATTGTCGTGAAACTTTTCAATCATGTTTTTTTCTTCTCTTTTTACTATCTCTGCTATATAGATGACATCCACGGACATTAAAACCATCCTAACTTTTGATCTAGCCAAAGTATAGAACTATTTTAATAATAACTTCTCTCTTTTCCTATAAGGTCCAATTCAATAGTGCGTAAATGATCGATGAGCATCAAAACTTGGCATGGCTTCAAATCAAAGTGGAGATATAAGCGTAAAAGGAGCTAAATTGATCAAAGGGTGGCTCAAGCAGGCTCCATTGGGAGAAATTTGTCTTTTAAGTGAATCTTAAGTAGAAAATAAGATATTGGTCAATTTTTTGAATGAATTAGGCCCACTAACATTATTTCTCGATCAACTTTGCCTCTATTAAAAGAAAATGATGACTTTATCCCCACATATTCATGCCTTTGCTATTTAAGAATTGTTGATAAAGCTAGTTTGTATTATGGACAACTTTCTCCCATCCTTTCTACATCTAAGATATTCATGCGTAGTCATCCTCCACTCCTAGCACTCTTTTCTTTGGCAGATAAAAGTTTCATATATCCAAATAGTTAATAAATATTATTATTATTAATTATGACATGGTATTTTTGAGATTTTTGACCTAATAAGACTAATTCCTCAACCGTTGTCTCGTAAACCATACAAATACACACCCAAAAGATTTGGGGTGAAATTATTAAATTAATGATTATTATTATCAAATTTCAATCTAAAACTTGGCTCAAAGAATCCGATGGTCCGGCGGACCACAAAACCATTGTGGTAGAATGCCGACAAAATAATGCATTGCCACATGTCTAGCTAGCTTCATGCAACAAAGAAAAGGTCAGCTTTTCCGTGTAATTATACATTTTCTCGTTTTTCAAAGTTTGTCTTCACCTTTCCACAAGACATTTTGTATTCATTTCTCTCCTTTTCCACTCTCTCTCCCTCTCTCTCTTGTATGGATGGATTCTACAGTATATACACCGCCACCACCACATAATCTCGATTCAGTTTTTCTATGAAGTATCATATCCTCAGCGAATAAACATACTCCGTGTTTGCGTGTATGCACTCACCCATCTCAATCTCGCTGCTGTACGACAGGGCTTCGACATGGATATGCGTGCACCGGTTAGTTTATCTCGGTAACTCAGTTTCTGGGCCTCTTGAATGTTTGAGCTGTCTTTGGGTAGGTTTTTATTCGATTTGGTAATAGAAATGCAGAGGAGCTGTTTGAGAAAATGTATCAAGATATGGGGTTTGCTTGGTGTGAAGGTGAGTAGATGAAGATCAGTTGGGACCCCATTCATTTGATCTCTCTCTCTCTTAAAATTTTTGTCTGTGTTTTATTTGTGATGGTTGAGTGGTAAGGCATCTCCGTTGGTGACCAGGGGGGTCGATCTTTGCTTGTTACACTGTTGGTTAGGGACCCGTGTGTAGTTGTTGGCAATTTTTTTTTTTTGGGTGTCATGTTTGTATGCTTAATTTGTTGAGGGATGGAAGCATCAATATCATTGTTCAAAAGATCGCTCGTTTTGACTCGCGCCCAGACTTGGCTGAGTCACTTTTACTTGGTAGGTTGCTGAGTTGAGTGAGTCTGAGTGAGTACTCTGCAAGACTCATCTGAGTGACTGGACTTGATGACCTTCTGACCAATGTGTGGCCCTCTTGGAGATCTTTTTTATTATTTGATTCTTTGAGAGGGAGAGGTGGGGTTGGGGTTGGTTGTTGGTTCTGGGGTTTATAGATAACTAGATTTTATTTTATTTTTTATTTTTTAATATTATAGTAAAATATAAAATAGAATGCAGGACTGACCCTCTACGGTAGATATGTTAAAAATATATTTAATAGGTTTGAATTACAATTTTGATTAGATTAATATTCCTATTTTATGTTTTTCACTCCTATGTAGGTAGCGATATTTATGTTAATTACTATGGTAAATTTAGGAAAATGAGGTCCCTAAACTTGTTACATGGCATCAGAGGTATGACTGTTAGTGATTTACTAATAAGACCCATCTTGCCTCCTTCTACCTTTGCAGTCATCTCACTTTCTTAGTTTTTTTTTTTTTTATAGATAAAAATCAAATCCTATTATATCCATTTCAAATCTATTTTTTTTTTCTTCTTCTTGATAACCCATGGTATCTCCCACCTAGCTCAGGAGCATTTGGCCCTCCGGCAGAGGCACACTTGATTCTAGACGAGAACTAATCCCTAGAGGCACATGTAAACTCTCCTATCCACTGGGAGGTGGCCAAGGTAGGTGTCGAACACATCCATGGCAATGGGACTCGAACACATTATCTTCCCTCCTTTTTTTTTTTAACTCTTGGTCACTTTGCATTTCAAGTCCTTTCTCATCCACACGTCCATCCAAACCTTATGATGTCATCATTTTCCTCCAGCCGGACGATCCTACTTCGTATGCTTCTGCAGGGGATCACCATAGATCTAATCTAGTTGGCTACTAGCTTCAATAGACTAAAAAAATGTGGGATGTGATAGCTATGGACTCTACAAAAAATCCAGTGCGAAATGAGCCACTATTGATCACCTTTGTAGCAAGAAAATTATTGTCAATTATCTTATGGACAGGGAATCTGTCAACCACAGTGTTCTTAATTGCTCTATAGCTAGAGATGTTTGGCCTGCCATTTTGTTATGGTTCGTGGTCTCTTGCGTTCCTTCCAATTGATATTTTTATCCATTATGAGTAGTGATACAATCCAGAGAAGCCAAATCCAATTGATTGTAAACCCAAGACACCCCAATCTTCAATCAAAAAAAAAAAATCCACTCAAACAAAGAGAAAAGAAGAGATTTGCTTACCATTGATCACAGAAATCCACTATAGATATCTTCAATCCAATGGTTGATACTCAACCAATAGGAGAAGAGAGAGAAAATTGTACACAGAACTTTTGTTGAAGAAAAAAAATCACAGACAAGCCCCATCTAGCCGTTTCATTACATTGCATTTAAAAAAACCTTAAACTCTAAGAACTCCAACTACATCATAAAAACATGAAAGATATCTTCTTAACATAAAAGAATTGAACTTAAGTTCATTGAGATCTTTCCTTAACTGATTCCTATTTTTAAGGATCACATTTCTGCTCAAATGAAGAAATAATAATATCTTCCAACAATTGTAGAAAGCAAATTTAGCAAAATTGCATACTTTATGGTCATGTAGAATTTTAGGGGTTGTGGACCCCACTTGATGGCTCTTCATATATGTGTACCCAGTGGACAAGCGACATTATTGACCTAGTTGATCAGATTTGGCGACCAGCTTGGTCCTGGTTTGGGCCAGATTCAAGTGAGACTAAGATGGATGGACTGTTTGTCACCATTGGATCCTTATGTGACGCCCCGGAGTCCCACATCGACTATAGAGAGGAAAGTGAATGGGGTTATATGTAAAGTTTACACCCTTATCTTGCATGGGGCCTTTTAAAACCGTGCGGCCCCGGAAAACGTAAGAACTCCGAAGTTAAGCGTGCTCAGGCGGGAGCAATACTAGGATGGGTGACCTCCTGGGAAGTTCTCGCACGTGCACGCGGGACAATATCATGCATGTGTGAAGGGTGGGGGGTTACACTTATGAACTTGATTAGATGTCCAATCAGACCCATTTAAGGACTGAATTTGATCCTCATAAAACTCAGCATATTTAATTTCAAATTTTCCATCTTGACCATCTAAAATAAGATTTGAGCCCCTTTTCTTGATTGGGCCTGGATTGCAATGGATCTGAAGGCCATTTGATTGATCAAATTGATTCAATTTACTCAAGGGCCAGATCAATCACAAAATTCATTAAATCCAGGCCATCAGCTCGTGTCAAGTAGTGGCTTTACGACTTCCACTTTCAAAGTGACAAGCAAATGGCATCCGATGCTGTAATTTCTTTCATAATCAGGGGGTTCATTTCATCTGCCTTGGCTTCACCCCATTCTGTGGGGATGTCTACAGATGCCTTGGAGAGATGTTGGAATAAGGTAATAGAAGATGCTACGGTTCTATCAATGGTCCCCCTTTGGAAGGCTAGTAATGGAAACTTAAGTTTGAAGCCAATGCTATGGGGAACCTAGTCCTAGATGCTACTAGAATTGGAGTCTGTCATCTCAATACCTTTATGCTCCTTATCTGACACATCTTTTGGCCTCGCATTTTAGATATCAGTCTGATAATGCAATCATTGCCTTCTCAGATGCCAGCTGGAGAGAGAATCTGATTTAAGGCAATCTACCACAGGTTAGTTCATCTAGGTCTGGTGTAGTAAGAACATCAGATCATTGGCTGCTCCAGGGTGAAGCAAGCAGCATTCCTTGCTGCTACATGGTTTCAAATCTCCTTTTTTAATATCAGTCTCCCTACAGGTCACTGTCCCTTCTACAAGCTAATCATAAGTGTTGAGGCATCTCCATCGTGGTCGCGGTCAACCTTGAAAACCATTATGATGCGGCATTGCGCTGTAGTTCGTGGTCATCACGGTCCATTGCGGTGTGGATTTTTATTTTACCTAAAAAAACTCCGAAAAAAATATCTAAAAAATCTAGAATATTATAAGATGCTAGAAAACAATGTTTTTTTTTTTTTTCCATCAGTAAACACTTTATAGCAAAATATCGGCCCCCTTAGTCATAACATCCTGTATCGCTGTCTTATCTGAAACTTGTTAAGTTTGTTATGAATTAAATAAATTTACATGTATATATTAAAATAAGTTGAAATATCATGAATGTTATAGAATGCATTGCAATTATAATTTTGGAACTAACCATTAGTGTTAAACACTTAAAAGTCAAGAAACTACTAGTAGTAGTGCAATACTCAATTATTTAATCACCAAGTAAGTTGAGAATGAATTTCAACTTTTAAGTAACATTTACTACTACATCAAGATGCATTAATTAATTCAAACAGTGGATTATGGGTATAGGGATATTGTGGTTGAGAAGGGTAGAAGCTTTCATATCAGAATCCACCAAAATCTTGCAAATCACTTGAGTTTTGGTGAAAAAAAAGAGGCTTGGGAAGCTACACACAATCTCAAGAAGCTCCACAAATGGTTTGGGAAAGAAAGAAGTGAAAGAAAGCAAGGGAAAATTAAAAAATAATCATAATCGGCCATTATGATTGTTATTTTCAAAATAACAGCTGTTATGACTGTTATGGCCCGTTATTTTCGTTGTTTTTTTGAGACCGCGGCCGTTGTGACCATTATATTGAAAATAACGTGACAATGCCATTACAAAAAGGTAACAACTGTTATTTTAAACCATTGCATCACAGAATCCAGTTTCATGCCTGTAGAAAGCACATTGTATTAATTCATCACTGTTAGGGAGTTAAAATTAAAAGAATACAGTAGTTATTGTTCATGTCAGCTCACAACATCCATTGGTTTACATCTTCACCAAAGGTCTCCCTAGTCCCTACTACTTAACGAATGTTTATTTGCGTATGTGTTTAAATAAATGTTTCTTGAAAACAGCACTTTCATTTGTTATTGCCTTGAACTATATTTTCCATGAGAACAGAGCACCTTCATTTAGTACTTGATGGGGCACTAAACTTTTTTTTCTGCAGTTATACAGATGAGTGGAAAACTGATATCCATGTTTATCATGTATATGTTATAACCTGCTTTTAAGGTTGAATAACTCTCAGATATACAGATGAGTGGAAACTGATTTCTAGGTTCATTGCTTATAACCTGCTTTTTAAGGTTGACTAACTCTCCCTTTCCATGGTTTTGTAAATTTCTTTCTTTTCCATGGGCTGTCGCCCACTTTTTAATGGTTTTCATCATATATTTATGTGTGTATGGAGACTTATATTTCTTTTGTTAATGTTTCATCATCATGTATCTAAGTTGGGGGTTTTCCCTATGAGTGCTGTATTCATTGACATTGAAATCGAACAGGTTGAAGATTTATGTGTACTTTACTGATTTATAGACTTGCTTGGAAAATCATAGTTATATGATTTAGAGTCCTTTCTTCCCTTTTTTTTTTTTGGTTCTAGTTCCGGGTTTTTTTTTTATGTTGTTTGAAGGTTGGGGGGAAGGTGGGGGAGGGGGTCCTTTTTTGTTTCTTGTTCTTCTTCAATTTGATCCAAACATGCAATCTGGAACAGGTTTGAAGGAGTCAGCCAATGTTGAAGCTCTATTACAGAGATTTGCTGTTGTATTGCAGATTAACGACCCTTGAAGATAGACCTGTTTACGGACAATGGAAGTTCAAGATGCTGAAAAGATAGTCTTAGCTAAACCTGTTGCTTCAAGACCTTCTCGTCCCCATTTCAAGTCATTCTCAGAGCTCCTTGCTGGTGCCATTAATGCCTCTCCCCCAAGAACATGTTCAGAAACAACACTCCCCATCAGACCCAAGACAGTGAGGTTCAGACCTTCAGTAAATCGGGCTTCAGTTGGTGCAGTTTCATCTCAGGTTGGTTTGGGATATTTGGCATTATACCATTTAGAATTTCTGATTGTCTGGTTTCCACCATTTCTATTTCTTTGGAATTTTACCAGTGGAGCAAAATTATTTGCAGGCAAGAGATTCAGTCTTGTGGATCTGCTTGCCTGCATTGTCCTGTTTAGCGGTTTCTTTTTATTAAAAAAAATACCGTTTCCTTAACTATAAAATGTAAGTGCAAGGCCCATCCATCATAGCTTCATTTTGTTTACTTGCCGCCATTTAATACAGCATTTACTAATATTAAAAATAAAATAATGCAGGGTGAGATATCTGGAACACCAGTTTGCTATTCATCTGATAAAATTTCAGAATCAGATCGAGAATCTACTGTGATATACAAACCTTTGGCAAAGCTTGTTTCAAGGGCAACTGCTTCTGTGTTGGCAAATTTGGTTAGTATCCACCATACTAGATTTTACTATAATTACAATATGTTATCATCATAATTATCGTTGCCTTATCCCATGTTCTGGGATAGGCTAATTGGCTCCTTCATTGTAATTGAAATATAAGCAATTGGTTGTAATACCCTTAAGTCTAGCTTTGGTCATCATCATCTTAGCCTTATTGTTCTTGGCTATTGATTTTTTTTTTCATTTATATCCACAGTGCTGAGACATCTCCAGATTATGGTTGAAACTTGAAACATGTATCTAATGTTTCAGATAGAGTGCTATGGTTTCACCTTGACCTGACCTTGTTTAGTCTCTGCCCTGTTTACCATGTTAGCACCTTTTCAAAATGCTGATTATTGATTAATATTAATATTTCAAAATAGGCCTGTAAAGGCTACTCAAATGAATAGGATTTCAGACCGTACACTATCTGGCTGTTAAAGATGGATCTGACCTTCCCTGTGCCCTGCCCTGGATTGAAGATCAAGCTGGTAAAAGTTGATGTTTTGAAAGAGAATACTTAGTGGTTCACATATGAAATTCAAGCATTGGCCTTTGGATGAGTAGACTACACTGATTTATGGATCTCTGTACACATGGACGGGCCTGTCACTAATTTGCACTTGTATGAATAACTATAAATTGATTATCATTTATCAATGTAATTGGGTTTCACATAAAGAGATTAAACCTAATTCACTCAATTTTGTTTGGTAGGGGAACTTTGATACCAGTCAGCAAAATGCACTACAATCACAGGTTCAAACACAAGTCCAGGTTCTAGACCAAAGGAAATACCATCCCCAAACCCATATGACTTCCAATCTTCAACAAAATTTGCAACTGCAAACAGAGACAAACCAGATTCCTGACCCTTCAAAGCTAGCATCTCAGAACCAGGATCAATATCAGAGATCCTTACTTGCAGCTAGTAGTGTAGATCGACCTTCTTATGATGGATATAATTGGAGAAAGTATGGGCAAAAGCAAGTGAAAGGTAGTGAATATCCACGAAGTTACTATAAGTGCACAAATCCAAGTTGCCCTGTGAAGAAAAAGGTTGAGAGATCACTTGATGGGCAGATAGCTGAAATTGTCTACAAGGGTGAGCACAATCATCCAAGGCCTCTACCTTCTAAGCGTCATTCATCGGGGATTTCAGCTGATGGAACCGAACGAGCAAGTGATAATCAATTGTGGACCAATCCCATTAATGAGAGGAATGGAGGAACTGATGGTAGAATAGAGAGCCAAAATGAAGTGGGTTTGTCAGCAAGTTCTTCTTATCTAGGGAAAGTGATATTGCCTCAAGACCCTGTTATTGCAACGCCATTTAATACTGTTGGAACCCCTGATAATTCTTGTGGTATTAGTGGGGATTGCGAGGAGGGCAGCAGGCAAGTGGATGGAAATGATGATGAACCAAATTCCAAGCGAAGGTAAGCATTTAATATTGATGATTGTTTATTAGAAATCTTTTGAAAAAGGAAAAAAATATTAAAAAAAATAAAACAAATAAGAATATTTGTTTATCTGGTGATGATTAAATAGAGGGCAGTTTGTTCTCAATGCTATTGGTTTCAGTTTCACAATGTTTCAAAATGCTTGATAGATTATTTTTGTGGCTGACTTAGTCAATGTTTAATCTGTTGATACTTTGCATTGGAATTTTGTTTTATTTGAAGGCTTCCTTGTATCATACACTTGCCATAACTCACTGTGGCCATGGCATAAATGATTTCTTTTCCAGGCCTTAGAAAATTATGGGGCAGGTCCCATTGTTAATAGACCAAAGTCCGTAATCTAGATTGATTGGACAATCTTAAGCTAAGTTTCATGGGTACATGTAGGCGCATTGGAATTTGATTTTGGTGCAATATGTCTAGTTTGGCAAATCCGGAAATATAGGATTCGTACTTGGAATTTAATAAACTTAATTAGGTTCTTATTGTAAACAAAATAATGTAACAATACACCAATAAAAAAAATAATGTACACTTCTTACTCTAAAAATCAAGTAGTGAACATTTCAACATTTAATTTAGATTTTTAAAGAAAAGGCATAAGATGTTTAATCTACTACAAGACAATAACTTAAAAATTGATCCAGCATAACATTGTGTTGGAGGTGTGTCTGACACCAGCATGTCACTCATTTCAAAGAATCAATGCAAATTGTCTTCAGTTGAGACCAAGGAAAGAAATCTTGCCTTCTTTTTTTGTTCTGTTTTTTTCTTTCATTCTGTCTTTGGAGTGGTGGGGATGGGGGGAAGGGTGGCGACTCAACCACCACCACTAATAGATCCTACCACCAATACATGTGAATTGGTTGAAATCTAAAATATTTAAAATCTGCTTAGAATGTTCAAAAAAGGAAAAGTAACTTTAAGCATGGTTCTGCTTACATAAGGTGGATGAGCCGCCTTCTACAATTTAGTGAATATGTGTGCATCTATGCAAGAAATTTAGTTCTTCTGGGCTTACTCTTGAAGAATAATTTAGTGAATGGCAACAACCATATACTAGCTCCAACTTGAGACTTAAAATGAGAAAACACCAAAACAGATAAGCAAGAAAGTTAGTTCTCTTGGACTCATTATTAAAGGATAAGAGTTGTAAACAATTTTTTTTTTCACAAGCTTACCATATGAAGCAAAACTCTGGGATATTAGGGCTGGGCATGAGCCAGGCCACAACCTAGCTCAGCCCAAATTGGGATGGATTTGGGCTGTGTTTTTACACTTGTTGGCTGGGCTTAAACCTATTTTTGGCCTGAGGGATATATGGGCTGGCTTGTGCCCATGTATGCCAGAAGGCCTGAGGCTTGAGTGACGCTCAGCCTGACACTTAAAAAAATAAAGTTACGTTAAATTTTTGCATCTGGGCTTGATTGTTAGGCCTAATTTTGACTGGGCTTGGCCAGCCCATCCTGAACCTGGCCCATGCCAACACTATATGAAATATTTTTCAGACCATTTGTATAAATGGGTCTATAGCCATTTTTATGGAGACCTATATTAGCCACCCTAAGGATCTATGGATTTTGTTGCATTCAAAATGTAGGCGTTGATGCTCTCATGTTGAAGTGTATGCACAGCACTTGGTTTGTATCATTTTAAACTTTTAAGTGTCAAAACTCTTAATTTTAGGGAAATGTGTTTCTTACATTTTTTTTTTTTTCATTTTTTTTTTTGGGTACTCTATGGTCTCAGGAAGATTGAGAATCAAGCTAATGAGATAGGTCCAGTGCTGCAAGGTGTTCAAGAGTCTCATATTCTGGTGCAAAATTCTACCGAATCTGAGATTTTGGCAGATGGCTTCCGTTGGAGAAAATATGGGCAAAAGGTCGTGAAGGGAAATCAATATCCCAGGTTGATACTTTTTGACATTTTAAACTGAGGATGATTAGATGTTTGCATACATTTCTTTCGAGATTTATTTGCATTGAATGAGCATACCTTTACGAGATGACCTCATTTTCAAATGAACCGTTTTTATTTAAATTTCTAGTAAAACCAATTTTATATGAACAAAATTCAATTCAATATAAACAAGATTCATGTTGGAATAAGCACTTGATAGCACCATATGTTTTACAGATTTTTGTGATTTCGAATTATATTAGTAAATATAGATAATTTTTCATCTTAGCCATAGAAAGAGACAATTAAGGAACAGGAAGAATAGAGGGAAAATGATGAAGAAATGTAACAATTTTCTTACTTTATACTAGAAAAAAAGGGATCCCTCTATCCACACAATTTCCTTAATATTATATTCTAAATAAGATTAAATTCAATATAAAAAAGTTGTATGTAGGGATAAACACTTGATAGCACCATATGTTTTATAGATTTTTGTCATTCTCTCTCTCTCTCTCTCTCTATATATATATATATATATATATATACACGCGCGCGCGCGCACACACACTTGTATGTATATGTATACATGTATACACATATGTATACATATACATACATGTATATGTGTGTATGTATGTATATATCAGTAAATGCAGTTTTTATCCACAGAAAGAAAATTGGAAAATTAAGGACCAGGAAGAACAGAAGGAAAATGATGAAGAAATGTAACAGTTTTTGTGCTTAATACTAGAAAAAGGGATCTCTAAGATATTCGCACAGTATCCATAAGGCTATATTCTAAATAAGATTGCAAAAGACTTGGCGCACAGCATGTGCACTGTGGCGCCTGAATCTTAAGATCGATGGTGATTAAAAAATGAAAAATGATTAGAACCATAAACACTTGACTAGGCTAAACTCAATTTGGCAAACTTGAGATGAATGTCTCAACTGTGGCCAAACAGGTTAAGTGAGTTAGTACTTGCAAGCACATGGCTGCAACCATGGACTTTTCGAACTTAGCTGGCGATGAAGCACAAACTTCCTTGACCATTTTATTTTCATCAGTTACTGTTCAAGATTTCATTCAATCATTTATTCCATGAAGCCTTAACCTCACATCTTGACTCTTGAGCCTTGAGGGTTATGCACCTTTCTTAAAGACCAAGCCCCTTGACCATGCTTTCCAATTCCAGATACATTGAGGCAAACATCTCTGTTGCATTTCCACATTTCTGATTTTCCCTCAGTTCACTATTGGGATTCGGTTTCTACGTACTTTTTTTTTTTTTTTTGCTTTACATGAGACTCGAAGTCACGCAACACAGCTGCACATTCAACACATTTTCTGCGTACTTTGTCCACCTATCTTTGTTTAGGGACATGCCAGAATTCTCAATTACCATGTCTCAGTAATTATTTCCACAATGCTCCAAGTTCTGATAGATTCATCAGACATATATTTCTTCCCTCTTGTTTGTGTTCATTTTCCAATTTCCACCTCTGATGTGTGTGGAAATTTTATTCTTTTCTTCATGTTTCGCAACATTATGCCCATGCGTGCGTTTCTATTTGAATGAAGACTTGTGGACGTTCATAAGCCCATGCATGACTGCATATGAATACTGCACGCATAAGATTTGCTTTGCAACTTGACTTTGAATCCAAGACTTAACATTAAAAAAATTATAAAAAAAAAGGTTTTGGATTCAAGAATTCTTGTTTTCTGGTGGCCTAAAGGGTCACGTAAACCAACTTAAAATGCATGCGGCTTCACTGCTTCAGCCAATGAGAGTTTGCCGGCTGCCTTTTTATGTACGCTGTAGATTTCCATCCCTTGGCTGCTTCTTTCTATTGTTGATTCTTTTTCCCTCTTGGTGCATGCTGGATCAAGTGCATGACTCTTTAATTTTCAATTAAAGTCTTTTAGAGTATAATATGGTGCATGTTTTCTGTTTGTTCCTTGTTCACACGTTATTATATGCTGATCACTGGGTTGGTTGGCTTACAGGAGTTACTACAGATGCACTAATCTTAAGTGCAATGTGCGCAAGCATGTGGAGAGGACATCAGATGGTCCAAGGGCTTTTATCACAACATATGAGGGAAAACACAACCATGATATGCCGGTCTCTAAAAGTCCAAAACCAGTTGCTTCTGATACTGACTCAATACCTCCTAGTAGCAAATCCAAGCCGTGATATGATCCAAGGGATGAAAATGATATTTAGATATGTGACCTTGCAATCCATGTCATGAAAAGATCTAAGGCGGTATGAAGCTTCTCTCACATGGAATGTATCCAACTGTAAGTAGGGCAGATTGAAGAAGATACTCAGATATCTGCTACTAATTTGATTGTCTGTGTTCATCTTGTGCATTTTCATAAGTTAAAAGAGTTTCTAGATTGTAGATGGATTTTATGCGGAAAAGTAATACATTAATCGGTTGAAAAGGTTATATTTGTATCTTTAATACTTATTACAGCTTGTTACTATGGCCGATGAGTGAATTACATTATTTATTGTTTCCCAATACCTACTGCACTTTTCTTTTTGTCTTTTCTTTTGAATGGTTCAATACCTACTACACTTTGTTTCTTCCTTCTGCAAATGGAGAACATAGAACTATCCTAAAACCCCCTATTCATTTATCCATTTTTGGCATGTCTTAATTCCAATGCTTTTCACATTTACATTTTTAGGTTGGCAATGAAGTGCTACTTTCTTGTAGAAGTGTACTCAAATTTTGGTTCGTTGAGTTTCTCTGACAAACTATATATCTGGCATGACCTTTCCTTTTTTCATGCTTGGACTGCCCTTTGCTTGGACGCGTGATGCGTCACAGAGGAATTATCCATAGCTGGACATTTGAATGAGGCAACAGTGTGTCATACAAGAGATCAATGTTATGCTTGAATAATTTTAGCTTTAGAGAACATGACAATCGATTAGGGACCATCAGAGTGTGGGTGGTGCAGTGGCAAAAGTACCTACTATTGACGATCTAGCACAATGCACAACACACTCCATTAAGCAATTACACACAAGAACATTCTTCCCTTTCAATCCCTCCCTCGAAGTCTAGGGTTATATATTACATCTCATATATAGATATATAATCTCTGCTTTTTTTTGCCCCAAAAAGGCCTCCATACATTTACCAAACTACGCCTGACCTTGAACCTTGTCCTACCTGACATAGACCAACCAACTTGACTAACCGGAATACAAGACATAAACCCAACAAAGAGGAGAATCTATCCTTACAGTAGTTACATGAACTAGTTACATGAACGGATTAAAGCCACCACAGTGAACCATAGAGAAGGGGCTGATGTCTTTATCCATTATCACTAACTAGATGATAGCATTTAGCTACTTGATGGTCATATTTGCAGATTTTCTACTTTTAAGAGAGTAATAATGGCTCCAAGGTTTGATTATGTTGAATAAATTTACCAGTGTTGTTGGATGCTCTATACTGCTAGATGCCACCACACCATAGCCTAGAAGGCAAATTGTATGAAGAGCAGAACAAGAAAACTCTTTATCCACCAGTTCTCTTTCAAACTTCAGAGCGCATGGTGGTGGCCTTTGACATTGTCATAAAATAATGTCTAGGCTCATGGGTTTTATAGTTGGCAGAGATTTTAACACAAGGTTTTCATAATTCTTAGTTTTCTTCCATTATTAATGGAAAAATACAGAAAATATTGAAATGATTTATCAATAAGAATATATCCACAACCCGTGTTTAGATTTAATCCATTTGATACAAATAAAGTAAAAATATATTTTTTTGCCGAGTTGGCCCACTGGCCAGGAGAAAGAGGTTTAAACCACCCTGCCAGGGATCGGCTATGGGAGCGGGTGTTGCCAAACAAAGTAAAAATATTGCATCCTATTTTTGCTTGCGTTTTCTGTTATCACATTAAATAAAGAAATTTTGACATTCTTTTTTTCCTGAAAAGCGCATTTATACAGTATTTTCAGGGTATTAGCAACAGTAGCCCCTTATATTACACCTTGAGGATGGTGCAAATAATCATCATAAAGTCCATAAGATCACAGCCCTATCAAATGCATAGAGGTTTTTGATCTAGCATATCACAAACACTCAAGCCTATTAGATGTTTATATCATTATGAACCACAACCACAAAATTGGAAGTAAAATCAGATACTTTTACATTTTTTAGTTGGTATTTTTTTTTTTTTTTTTTTATTCGTTTTAGCATATGGTTATCAACATCAATAGACCTGATTATATTGTATCTGGCAGGGTCGGGAACCACACAGTATCTGTCATTTCTTAATTTGAAAAACAGCCTGAACTGAAGGCGCTTTAAGACTCTTGAACGGCCCTCAGAGGGCTGGAGTTCCAAAAGAGCTTCCTCATACGCCATTAAAAGCTTTTAGATAAAGCCCCTTCAGGGACTCCCGCATGACTGCCGTGCAAGAGTTTTGGTCGACGTCTTTAATTCAGGGAGTCCTACTTTTGTGGATGACATGGATCGAAAAACCCACAATGTTCACTACTGGGATTTTTTGTGCAAAAGATTCCAGCTATTTAGCGCATTTTTGCCCGGTCATCATTATGACATTTCCTAACCATCTATTTTAGAGAACTTTTGGATGAAACAATTGTTGGGTTTTTGTCTTGTATTATGGGCCGTTAATTGGATTGGTCCATTGATTTAGCTAGGGACCAAGTTCAGGGTCAAAGGTATTTTGGTAAGTATACCGAGCCTTCTTACATGCTATGAAATAATCTATGACCTTAAACTCTTGGAGCAAGTCACTCAAAATGTGATTTTGTACTATTTTGCTATGGATATAGGTCCATTGCGAACCATGTACAATTAGGGTTTTCCAGCTTTGAGAGAGCATTGTTGAAACGGTGAGAGAGTGAGTCTATGTAATCATTTGCTTTTCTTAGTAAAGAATAAGATTGTCTCCATGGACGTAGCCCTTATTGGGTGAACCACAAAAATCCTCATGTGTTGTTGTGTTGTTTTGATTGTTCAAGTGCAAAGTTTAGTGCTTTCGCATGCATGCGCACAACAACACACAGTAAATGATCGTACGAGCTATGTAGTTCATGACTATTTCTATGCAGTACCTATGTGTGGTTTACCTTTGATCTCATTTCCCCTAACATTCATTGTCCTCTACTGATCCAAATAATATTCACTATTCACCCTCTCAAGTTAATTAAAAATCTCTCTCTTCCCCACCTTTAATCTTGGAGCTGCTTTGATATATGCTATGTACACACGAAGAGGATTCTTGGAGGAATGGCCTGGCTGTTCCATTGCAATGGGCAGTACAACCTGTGATCTCCACATGGGTTAGGCTTGAAATGTCTTCATATGGTTGTGTTGTGTGCAGAGTCCTAAAAAAAACCATCTCTCTTTGTATTCTCTTTTGGTGACAGATAAAAACCACTTCTTGAAAATCTCATGGTAGGTCAACAACCATGGAATCATGGATACATAGATAGACCATGACCCAAAATATCTTGTCCTAGAACATTCCTGACTATATCATTGGTTGGCTTCAATATAAATCATTTACCTACCTTTCTTTTACTCTAGGAAAACTAATGATATTCACACAGCCAAATAAAACTCTTTCTGTGACAACCTGGCCACTTTGTCATGGACACATGATGGCCTACTGGTGGCTTCCACTGGTCTCCCAAAACAAATGTGTTAATTTGTCAATTTTCTACAGCTCATTCCAAATGTCGTCAGCAGTTTGATCAATGTCAGTATTGCACCATTCACAAGCTTATATATTATCCATCATCCCTTTTTAATGAATGGCTAGCAAATGGCAATGTTGGAGGAGCTATAATCTTCCTAGGACAACCTAGGAGCAACTCTCCCATACGAAAGCCTGCCTGCCATGGAACCTATATTGGAACAAGTATGTGGCTATAGTTGATGTACTGATTAAGTCAACAACAATCCCTTAGATTGAAGATATATAAGACATATAAATAAAAGATAAAAAAACAAACATGTATGTAATATATTATTAATTTTACGGTGGCATCAACTCTTATTGGAGTAATCTTCTGGAGAAAAAAAAAAAAAACAAAAGCCCTCTCAATGGAGTAAAATTTGGCAAAATCCTATAACAGAAGAGGCTTAGATTTTATTAAGTGGCCTATTATAGGACAACAAGGGGTAGATAATGTCACCTAGTTACCTGTAACGATGATTCCCGGACATGCCACTTCTTTCCACGTTGTGGGCTTCTCTTCTCACTTGTTGGAGTTATCGGACCTTCCTACTTTATGGGCTTCCTGTTCCACTGTGTGTGTGGGCTCTCCTTCTCACTTTAGAAAAGTGGTCCCACCATAGATTTCCTCCTGACTCCCTCAAGCCTCAAGCATTCTGTGAGTGAGAGATTAAGAGGATCCAGACAAGTTATTGCCAACCAGATATTGATCTACACTTTGTGGCAGTTGGCACCATCCTCCAGCATTGCATTGATGTGCACGTGTGGCTTAGTACAATGGCCTTAATGACATGAAGGCCTACATGTGGATTCGATCATACTAAATGCTAACGTCTCACAGACGACATCCTATTCCTGGGTTGTTAATTGGTCCCAATGATCCCACCCTGGACTAAATTGACCTGACACAAAAATGGGGCCTGAGTCCAAGACCAGCAGGAAATAGGAATATTTTCTGTGATGATGTATGTACACGACTAACAACTGAGCATATGATAAATTGATAACACAGATTGTTACATAGAAATTACATGTTATGTAGAGTAGAGCATGGGCCCAAACTAGACCCATTAAACACGTTTGTTTCACCCTATGTGAGCCTGGTTTGACTGCATGATATCATATTATGTAATCTCAGAATAATTTCCAATGGTTACCCATGTCGATTTTGATAGGTTTCAATATGGTTGGGTTTTCACTCCTTGCATGACAATGCATCTATGATTATTTAGCTATAAGAGTTATATTGTCTATCTTTAGGTTAAAGAAATATATATAGGGAGAGAGAGTCATAATGGCTATTTCGTTTGACTTTAAAAGGCGCACAAGGCCAAAGATGCCCTTTGGAAGAGGAGTTTTATAAATTTCTAATATGAAAGGGAGAGAAAGTGGAGGGGGTTGGTTGTAAAATAACCAAAGAAAAAAACTTTTAATTGCACAAAATAATAAAAAGGTAATTTCAAAATGTACAAAATGAGAAAAATGTACTTTAAAAAAGCATAAAATGACAAAAAGGTGCTTTTAATCAATTTTATTTCATTTCTGTACCCTATAAACAAATAGGAACATATAAAATATCAACCCTGTTAAATCATTTGATGCTTCTTTTGATGATTTTCTTATTAAATCACAACTCGGAGAATGTTTAACCTAGAGGAGTAGCGCAGTTAGCTAGGACCCAAGCTCAAGAATCAAAAGAGGTCGTGATTCCGAATTTATACTCTCTGCATAGGGCTATTTTTATTTTTATTTTTTGGTAACCCAACCATGGGGGCTAAGATCCAATTGAGAGCCAGCGCACACACACGGGGAAAGACAACCCACATGAGTAAGAAAGAAGCCCGTATACGCGGCAAGAAAGCCTACACAAGTGGGAAGTTAGTTCGTACAAGCGAGAAATATGGCATATCCAAGATTCGAACCCTGAAAAGTCAAGAGAGAACTGCAACTCCTTACCACTTGGGTAAGGAGTCGTTCTCTCATAGGACTGTTTGTTGAGCAAAAATAAAAAAAACCCTTAACTCACCCAGTGCCGAAAAATAGTTTATTTTTAAAGTGGAGAGCAAAAAAAATAAAAATAAAAATAAAACCTTTACTAAAAGAATTCATCCTAAGCTGCCGTTTCAAAATATTATTATTATTATTAATTTTTTTTTGTAACGCACGCCTAGTAAAAATCTTCAATTAAAAACCACAACTTGAAGACTATTAAAAACAAAATAACAAAAATCCATTGAGTATGCCCTGCCCTGCACACCGAAACGAAAGTGTCCCTTGAAAACGCGTATCGACCGAAATTACAGTATGCAGTGCATCGGTAAGACCGCCGCAGGGGACGTGTTCATTGTGCTGAGAGCCTGAGACGGAACATCAACACACACGTATAGTGTGTGAAGAAGAGAAGGATATAAATGCGCAATAACACCTCCGCTTTTTAATCTTTCTCTCTCTTTGTTTCTCTGTCTCTTCATTCTCTCTGTGTGTCCCTGCAAAAAAGAATCTCAAAAGCAATATCTAATCTAATCTCAGAGAGAGGAAGGGAAGGGGAGAAATGGGGTGGTTTCCATGCTCTGGGAAACCCAACAAAAAATCTAAGAAGAAGCATCAAGATGATGATGGTGATGGTGAGATGGGTCCTCCTCCACCAGGTATAATTCATACAACAAATACCAAATGTTGGAAATGAGAGACAAAATATAAGTGAAATGATCCTTTTTATGTATTTGATAGCATGCATGGTTGTCTTCTTATTTGAATGATTTGGTTGTTTATTGTTTCTTTGTATCTTCCCTTTTCCATCTGGCCTGGGTCTTTAGATTTTGGGACGTGAGCTGTATTTTGCCATATAGGTTTGTGTGTGTGTGTGTGTGGATCTGTTCTGATTCAAGTGGGATGGATGGTGTCGTTTTGAGTAGAATAATTGGACGATTGGGTTAAGATGCATGTTATCTTATATGGGTCTCTTTTAAGGATTTGCTTCTGGATTGTGTTAGCTGTTTGTATTGATGGGTTGGTTGATGCTATTGACTTGGGAAGTTGGGGTTTAGCTGCATTTAGTAATCGCCATCCTTTTTCTTGGGTTGTCTCCATTTGGGTCCGTTTCAGTTTGGCCTAAATTTGGGGGGTTTGTTAGATTTTATCAGTGGAAAGTTGGGGCTTGATTGTTTCAGTGCTATTGCGATTCGAGTTTATTCAGTTGATCTGCAGAAACCCAGCTTTCGATGCAGCTAATATGTCTCACTGTGAATAGTCATGCTAGTTTCAAGTTATGTGTTTGATTTTGGTGTTGATTTCAATCGCATACACACTACTCAACTTCTTCAATAGTATCTCTTTGTAGTGTGGCAATATAATTGCTAAGGGGCATTTCCTAATTACAGTCGTAACTGTTTTAGCAGTGATCTTTTTGAGTGGTAGATACGGGTGCCTATAGCATTCATCATCATCATCAAAGCCCCATCACAGCTATGTTGGGGTCAGCTACATGAATTTTGTTTTTATTAAAATTCATATTTGGGTTGTGACAAAATTTTATGATGGTTGTCAAACTACCCACAACACAGCCCTCCTTTATTTGGGCTTGTGTGCCTATAGCATTATGGAATACTATTTGTTGGAGGATGTTTGCTTGGACACCTGTATAAAACTAATTGAATTTAAGGTCATTTGTGGGTTTTGTTAGTATTTTTTTTTCTTGTTGTCCGCTACCTATGATTTTTCTTGCATTTTAGATATTAATAAAATTTTCTTTCGTTCTCTTGTATTGTTTTATTGAATGTCAATTATTCTTTTCTTGAAGTGGCATTGTGTGTCTTTCTTATGCAGAGAAGTTGAAGCTCTATCCCTCAATGAACGTAAAGGAAGGCTCCAAAGAAGGGTCTGGTCACATTGCTGCACAGACGTTTACATTTCGCGAATTGGCTGCTGCAACTAAAAATTTCAGGCCTGATTGTCTTTTGGGGGAGGGGGGATTTGGTCGAGTTTATAAAGGACGATTGGAGAGTACTAATCAGGTTTGTTTTATGTTAATGATGTGTGTCCTTTTTCCATTCAATGATAAAAATGAGGCTGCTAATTTCTACTGGACTTAGTCTTTAAAAAGAGCATTCTACCGTTTCGGTACAACTAAATAGTGTTTGAAGTAGAACTAATTCTTCTTTGAATTTAAATCCTCACCAGTCACCACAGACAATTACATATAATTTATCCTGCTTGGTAAACTTTTAATTAGAAATTTAGAATATATATATATATATATATTTTGCTACTAACCTTGACTTGCTAAATGACTCCTGATGATGGTTAGAAGTAAAAATGTACAAACTTTGAAACACTAATAAGCTTTAAGTCTAAATAGACTTGTGATAGAAAAAGACAACGCTCAGGGGAGGACTTGCCCCAGTGGATGTCATATTGATTCTTTTGATGAATAAAACTGACAATGAGACCAATGGATGACTAGAGTGCTTTGAAAAGGATGGGAGATCATAAAAATGCCTCCCAACTCATCTCAGTTTTTGGTGAAAGCCATGATGTATAACTATGATCTCTTCCTTTGAAAGCCCCAATCTTTGTCCATGTCTGGTTTCTTAGTTGATGCGCTTGCTTGGTGGTTAAGATGAGGTTAAGGTGAATGAATACAATAATCATGAGAGGAGAGGCAGGAAGTTGCCTCAAGTGATATCAGGCTTACTGATGAACCCAGGACCGAATAGGTGGATGAGTTCTTTTTGCATTAGATTCATTATTGTACATGAATCAAGCAAATTTAGCATGCAAATTAGAAGTTTCTAAGTTCACCCTAATGCATTAGTTTTCTATATCAAATTTCCATGAATCCCATCAGTATTTACTAAACCTCTGCCCCTTTACCTCCCAAAACTAGCAGATGATATATATTGTATATATACATTTTTTTTTTCAAATTTTATTAGGGAAGGGATATAGACGAAAGTAAGGATTGATGCAGTTTTTCTGGTAAGTCAAATCATTCCATGATGACAGTCTATGCCATGGATACAACATGGACATCTGAATAAAGAAGAACATGGATTTCTGCATTTAAATGTGGAATATTGAATGTGATTTAATATGCATACGCTTCCTGTATAGAAATCAAGCCAAAGAACTTCATAAATTCATGCCACGAATTGAATGAGCTGATGGTGAGTTGAACTAAGGCAATTGAATTTACTGGGCATCCACAACTTACCAACTGCTTAGCTGTTTCCGGATTTTACAGATGGGAAAGGAGAAAAGTAAAAGGGATAAAATGATAAAGCTCACCACCCAAGTTAAAACCCAATGGGATACAGAATAACACCACCCAAGGACTTAACGAGGGATACAGGGCTAAGGAACCGCTCACCACTCTAAGGAATCCACCCAAGAGATACAGAAACGGGAAACTTGCCACCTATCGAAATCCACCAAAGGATAAGAGTTAATTAATTTCTTTTTAAAGTTCCTAGGTGTCTTTTAAGTTCTTAAGAAGTCTACCTAGTTAGTTGTAGTCAAAGTCTTTGCTTTCATTTAATTCTAGCTTTGAAAATCTAAGTTTATTTTTCCTATGTTGGAGGGATGTCTATGGATATATATAGGACTTGTTGGAACATCTCTCCAACATAGGAAAAATAAATTTAAATTTTCAAAGCTAGAATTAAATGAAAACAAACACTTTGACTACAACTAACTAGGTAGACTTCTTAAGAACTTAAAAGACACCTAGGAACTTTAAAAAGAAATTAACAAGACTTTGACTACAACTAACTAGGCAGACTTCTTAAGAACTTAAAAGACACCTAGGAACTTTAAAAAGAAATTAAACGAAGTCTAGAGAAGCTCAAAAGATAACTTGGTGGCATGAAGTTTTGAGAACTCCGCTGTCATTAGTATTTTTGTTTTTGGTAATGGGATGAACTGCTTAACATCAAAATGAAATGAAATCCAAACCTATTTCTTATGGCAGATGAGAAGCCCTATTGTTCTCTCCTCCATTAAATGAATCAGAATTAGCCAGGTTTGAGTTGGAAGTTTTAGTTCTGTACTTTGGTTTCTGTTAATGAAGCTGAACTTTTAGCCTTAAGGATGGGTCTTCGGGAAGCTCATAGACTTGATGGTGTAAGGGGAGTAAGGGACTCTTTTTGTATACTCAAGCAGGCTTGGGGTTGGGGGGAAAGCATTCCTGCATGGAGGCAGGCATGATAAAGAAGGTTTTGGATCTCTCCAGATTTCTGAGAGTTTTTTTTTTTTCCCTCTTTTTTGCTCCTTGTGTTTGCTGGTTTCAGTGCTTTGTTAGTGTCTTGCAATATATCTCTCCAATACTGTAATTCTTTTCCTCTTTAATATAGCTATCATTCAAAATATATCTATCGTCTGTTCATGCTTCATTTTGGCTTTTGCACTTAGATGAAATTGTTATGACTTAGTTGCTGCCAGGTCTGAATCATACTATAGCTGTGATTTATATCCTTGAAACCCTGTTGTTTCAGGTTGGATAACTTCAGCCCTGCTCCATTTCCATTGGGCCAGGTGTCCAAAGACACTATAAATAATCATTCAGATATGTGTTCTATTCTTTGTAGTTCACGTTACACATGTAGCAACTTTTTTATCTGAAACTTGAGCTTTGGACTGTAGGAATTTTGTGCATTTCTGTATCAATAATTGGGCTGATAAGATTTGAACTCTACTTATTTCTGTTTCCATCTTTCTTGTGGACAATTTTGAGTTCCAGAAATGGATTATGTCTGCCTCATCGAAATTTCTGATACACAACTCTTAACATTGTGACGTGAAATTTCTTTTTTGTTGTGTGTCATAGGTAGTAGCCATCAAGCAACTTGATCGTAATGGATTGCAAGGGAATAGGGAGTTCCTTGTTGAAGTATTGATGTTGAGTCTACTTCATCATACAAACCTAGTTAATTTGATTGGTTACTGTGCTGATGGAGACCAGAGGCTTTTGGTTTATGAATACATGCCGTTGGGATCTCTTGAAGATCATCTGCATGGTATTTTGCTCTATTTTACTCACTTTTTTATTTCATTCTATTATCCTTTTCATGTAGAATGTTCAACAGTCTTGAGTCAGCCGGTATCTTAGGATCTGACCTGTTGTGGTCCTGGCTTAGGCCTTCATTTTTTGGTTGCGGACGTGTGGGGTTGGTTTGACAGTTCATAATTCTTGCTTTGTTCCTTTTTCTTTTCTTTTCTTTTCTTTTTTTCAAGGGCAGCCTGCTACAATTGTTTATATATATATATATATATATATAGGGGGAATGTTCAAGTGCATCCATCCCTCACCATAGGGTGAGGGCACTTTTCCTTTTTTGCATATGAACCCCCCTTTTGTACTTCACCCAATGTACTTGAAATCCCCCGTTTATGGAAGCATCCCTCACCCTATGGTGAGGGATGGATGCACTTGAACATTTTCATATATATATGGGCAATATTCAAGTGAGGGATTCCCTCACCATGTGTGGTGAGGGACTGCCCTTTTTGGAAAGGTTTCAAGTACAAAAGGGCTTTTGTACTTGAAGGGAGTACACCCTTTTGTACTTGAAACCTCCCCAAAAAGGGAGTCCCTCACCACACATGGTGAGGGAATCCCTCACTTGAATACCCCTATATATATATATATATATATATAGAGAGAGAGAGAGAGCACTAATTTTACTAATCAAGTATGGGCCTGGTGCAGTTGTGTTATTGTTAGGTTTAGGCTGACTTCCATGCCTTCAATTCCCTATGTCCTTGATCCATAGTCACAAATACTTGTTATTGTAGACCTTCCTCCAGACAAGAAACGACTAGACTGGAATACAAGAATGAAAATTGCAGCTGGTGCAGCAAAGGGTTTAGAGTATCTGCATGACAAGGCCAACCCTCCTGTCATATACCGTGATTTGAAATGCTCCAACATTTTGCTTGGTGAGGGATATCATCCCAAGTTATCTGATTTCGGATTGGCAAAACTTGGGCCTGTTGGAGATAAGACCCATGTTTCGACTAGGGTGATGGGTACATATGGGTACTGCGCACCAGAGTATGCAATGACGGGTCAGCTGACACTGAAATCAGATGTTTATAGCTTTGGGGTTGTTCTTTTAGAAATTATTACAGGAAGGAAGGCAATTGACAATTCTAAAGCTGCTGGGGAGCATAATTTGGTTGCATGGGTAAGAAAGCTTGTCTTCCCTTGTATTATCAGTTTATAGAGAAATTCCTCACCAAAGCACTTGTGCAACCATACACACGCACAAACTTTTTGCTATATGCACGTTTTCTTATCCATTTATTTTGTGTTTGCATGAACAATTTTTTGCAATATGCACATTTTCGTATCCATTTATTTTCTAAGATTGCTATGAATCTATAGGTGATCTCAACTATTCACAATTGTAGTTTGCTCTAAGATAATAGTAAATTGTGTGGGTAACTGCACCTATCTCCTTCTAATTCCATCAATTTTGTTAGCTTAGATACACTCACACACGAGCATGTGCACACACTGATGGGCGCTTATTTTTTCTTATCTTCATCTATTCTATCATGCTACTTGGCAATGTGTATGAGGATCTAAGTTGCTCATCTTGTAGGATTTACTATATCTGGATTGGATCAAAATTTATGTTGTGGGATTCCAGACAATCCCAACCTTCCATCTGGGGGACTTTTCTGAAAAATATAAGGATGTTAGTTATACCTTTGTTCAACATATATTTTTCTTTACTGTCTAGCTACTTACAGTCCCCAACAAGCAGCTAGTATTGTCCAATTGGTTTATTTTGGGGTTGTTACATTTAATGTAGTGAATTACTTGTTGAGCATGCATGTGCGATGATGCTAAATAAATAGACTTACCAATCACATCCCCTCCATAGAACTACACTGATTTGAAAAGCTAACTATTTCTCTCCTATGCTCCATAAGATCCACATTTAAAAAAATATATTATATAAAAAGAAAAGATAAAAAAGATCCTTTCTAGATCCCAATATTACCGAACGTACATAAAAGTTATCCAAGAGCATACCATACCATCCTAGCAAGTGGCCATTGGAGCAAAATATGGTTAATATTGTGTTCCCAAGGCATTTACATAATTGAATTTGAACCATTCAATCATACTGCTTTAGGTGACACAACTTATCCATGGTGAGAGTCTAGTGAAGACCAGCTACCCAACAAAAAGCAGCACCCTCGGTGGAACTTTTAAATTTGCCAAATCTAATGTACCCGTTAGTCTTTTCAAATCCTAGAAAGATAATCATACATATACTTCATAGTAAACTTGCAATAAGGATTCTGCCTCTAAACCCAAGCATTTTCCCTATGGAAACATGCTTTATGTCTAGCCAGTAAGTGCATAACTCTGTAAAAGCTACCGTTTCATTGTCAAATGAGATTACAACGAAAGTTAGGGCCCCAAACTAGTATTCCACATGACACACTAAACTCCTCTATATCCATAGAGCCCTTGGTAAGAGCCAAAGAGTACAAATCTGGAAAACTTGCACTGAAACAGAAACACACCATGGATATCCAAACCGAACGCTGTTGTTTGTATGCATCCTATACTGTACTTGAGCTTGAGACTTTTCTTTTCTACCAAAGACAAATTTTAAAATTCCTGAAGCTTGATAGTTAGTAGATCACCCCACCCTTCATTGTAGAGATTGTATTTTTGACAAGATTCTATTTCATATGTTTCACCCGCTTCTCCAAGACATGGCCAGATGACTTACCTAGATTCACGTTGTTAATTGATCGAATCCACAAGTCCTCTTTGCTTGCCGATTTACAAATTAGCATATCAAAGACAAATGCAAAGTGCAAGTTCAGTGGATCAGAGAGTAGAGAATATATTGCTCAAATTGAATATGATTAGCTAACTCAGTGTGATAGATTTTGAATCCAGGAACAATTGTAGAACAGAGCGGTGGCTTTAAGCTAGATGTAGCAAATGGGATTGACACAGGGCGGACACAGTGGGGACCTGCTAGCCGGAGTGTTATGTGATGGTTGTGTGCCACTTCAATTAGAAGGGCAAATTCATAAGACGACAGGTAGACCTACTTTGTTGTATGAAGCCTAGTGTTGGGAAACAGAGAAACAAGAAGATGAAATACATGTGGCTGATCTGTGCACTCTAAGAAGGATCAGTTCCAGTAAGGATTAGAATTAGGAATAAAATACAAAAGTGGAAACCTAAGGATAATTATAACTGTAATAGACTATAAAATGGAACTGTAATTTGAAATGGTTTTGACATTCGTAAGAAGAACTGAAGGGTTACATGTTGAAGGACGTAGGAGTGTAGGGTGGATAGCAATAAAAACCCGGTGAGCGAAGTAGTTAGGAAAGGCATGTCGGTATGTGAGGTCACTGAAAACATGGTTTCAAATGGGATTGAGTGTGGAGAAGAACTCACAAAGGCAATCTAAATAAGTAGGTTAAGACAACGAAGATGATGATAACAATGGATTGTTGAAGGAGAATTGATGAAGTCTTGAGGACATATGACCAGAAGGGTAGTAAACATTGGGGGACAAAAACATTACTTGTTTGAGGGAGCATATCAGGATATACTTCTTAGGGGTTATAACGATGAAAATTTGTATCCATTGTGTGCCTTTTATTTTCCCTCACTATTTTGTTTACACTTTTAATACCTCTTATGATTCGTCCTTCGCCATCATCCATTTTGAAAGAATAATCATCAAACCAAATGATCTCTTTCATGTATTCATCTGAATATTTGTTGCGGCTATTGTAGGCCCGACCCTTGTTTAAAGACAGGAGAAAATTCCCACAGATGGCTGATCCAATGCTTCAGGGTCAGTTCCCCAAAAGAGGATTGTATCAAGCACTAGCTGTCGCTGCAATGTGTGTTCAGGAGCAGCCTACTATGCGACCCGTCATAGCAGATGTGGTCACAGCCCTTACTTACCTTGCTTCTCAAAAGTATGACCCTGAGGTACAGCTAGTACAAAACTCTCATCTGGCTCCTGCTACACCTTCTCGAACAAGGAGGGACAGCTGAAGGAAACAAAGTGGTGGATGGAAAAAGGACCAAGACACGGCATTGAACCAAATTCCATCTTCAATAATTTAAATGGGACAACTTTTTCGTGAAGGAGACTGATCCTGCTGCTGCATTATCGATGGTTGCATGGTTAATTGCTTGGAAGGGAGCATTGTTTTGTTGTCTTTTCTGAAATGAAGGGATGATTTTTTTTTTCTTTTTCATGCGTCACATGGGGAGAGCTTTGTCAAGTTAAGTTTTGTGTCTTCCGCTGACAGGTGCAGCCCCTCACCTCACAGAGAGATTTGCTTGCTCGTTGTTGTAAATGAGTTTGGGGCCTTCCATCTAAAATGCCTATTCTTTAGACATCATGTACGTGTATGGCATGTACTAGGAGTGTCAACATATTTTACTTGAACCTATTTTTTCAGGTACATGTTACAGTCGGTATTCTTTTGTTCTTCTGCTGCAACTTTGCATACTAGAAATGCTAGTTTTGTCAGGGGTTATGATTTCTTTTTGAGAGTTTTATTTCCATGTTTCGTCTGTATGAAACTGTGGGCAAGGTGGTGGATGGGTGGTAGTGATTGTTCAGGGTGGGGCCTATTGTAATTCCATCTTAAGATGGGGTCACCAACCTCATTACGTTAACATCATTTTGGCAGGTAGGATCCACCATGGTTTTATAAAATATATATATATATATATATATATATATATATATCTCCAGTGAGAGGCAAAAAATGTTTCATCACTGCCTGGGCCTGGGGTTTAGCAAAATTTCATCGCGTCTTATCTTGATTTTATCATTTTGGCAATAAGACCCATCATGATGATTTCATCATTTTCAAGAAAGGTCCACCATAACTGGAGGCTTTCAGAAGTAGGCTGGATCTACTAAGTAAAGCAATGTAATCATACTCTGGGATGACTCATATTGGGACTTGTCAAACTTTGACGCAATGTAATCTCATTCTTGGATAATTCATACCTCTCAATGATCAGTTTGATATGTATGATCTTAGTTATAATTCAGTCATTGGCCAACACAGCAGATAGTCCAACCTCGTTCATATAGAAAAGAGAGAAGGGAACAGTGAAAGAATCAGAGTTGCATGACTGAGAAAAGCCCTTACAAAAGTGAGGAAATAAAGAAAAATCCAAGCCATCCTGCAAAAGTTCCATGCAACAAATATCAAAGATTCTGCCAAATGAGTAAAATTTATGATTCATGCTTTACATATTTGTGATCAAATGCATAACATGCTTCTCCAACATTTCAGTAACTGTTTTTGTGTTTGTGCTACAACTCTCCAAATTCAAACGCTTCTGACAATAAAGAGGGTTCGGATCCCATGACATATAATACAATAAGATGGCCTTTAACATAGTCCAACCAACATACTAACATCCAACCCACCAAAATCAGTCTGTCATCAAAAGATTATCCTATCTGTAACCTGAAAAGAGAGAAATATCATATGGGCTAAATTTTCTTGAGTCACGGTCAGACTAAAAGAAAAACAAAATTAGTCTATCCCTGACCCCATTTTTCAAACAGACGTCGCTGACTATCGTAACTATAAGGAAATGGTGGACTATGCCTCCAGCTTCCATGCCAGAGGCAATTGCAGTTCAGCAACTGAATAGAATTCTGACTCCCATTCAACACAGGCATATCACGCAAAAATGGGCTGTAGAAAGCTGCAAGTATATCCTCGAAAGGGCCTACATCCCATCCAATAGCATCCAACAGTGATGCCCTCCATGAGCCAAATCCAAATGAAAGGGGACTACTTTAGTAATACTCTCCATATCTTCCTTATGTATACTAGCAATGACCAGACGGAGAGCCCAGCTGAAATATATAAGAGAATGATGCCAGAAGCAGCTAGGACACCTTGCCCTGATAAGCTGTATGGTTTACAAAAATCAAAATATAAAATTGTAAAATATATTATAATTAATAGTCCAGATTTCAGAAAGAATTGAAGGAGAAGAGGAACCTGCTGTCTCTGGTTGCCAGGAGGATGATTAATGCAGTCATCTGCGCTGCCGTTTTCCATTTCCCTAAATTGTTAACAGCAACAGCCTGCATCATTTCTGGTTTATATCATTATGAACTTACATCTTGGGCGGTTTTCATATATATATATATAAATGCTCCTATGAGAGTAACTCTTTGGGTTTCATAGTAGTGTGAGTTACTCTCATAGTAGTAGAGAGAGAGAGACGTTACAATACGCAGTTAAAAGAGTTTTGGGAAGAAAAGAAACCTCAAGAACTCTACCATTCTGAGATGCAGCCCATTCTCTTACTGCTGACATTGTTATCTGCAGAGAAGTTGATCATACTAAACATAAAGATTGCAAGCATATGCATGAGAAAAAGTACATGAAAAAAATCATGACTAATCATATAGTGAGATGAACCAAGTCACTGACAAGCTCGATCAATTTAAATAAAGTAAACATTTTCAAGTCGCCAAGTTAGTTCAACAAATTACATGCAATTGAAGAATCATTAGATTCAAAAGCTTAAAAACTCAATCAAAGCATGTTCATTGATATGCCAATTGCGAAGAGACTTATAGGGTTATGCTCCACAGCTTGCACAGTGTTTTTTTTTTTTGCTGGAACAGCTTGCACAGTTTGCTGTCCCTCAGGATGGAGGGCTTTAGGTCCACTCAGACTCACGGTTTGGTTTGGCGAACCAGACCATTCTCTTAGTTTTCAAATCAGTGGTCTGCATATAGACAGGTCAACGATAAAATGCATAAATGGTACAAAAACAAGGCCATAAAATGAAGATTATTATTTTCCATTCTGGGAGACTTCTGGCCTTCAGGACATCAACCAATGGTCCCCTATGATGCCCAAATACTGATATGGATACGGACACTAATACAAGGATCGGGGATACGACTCCTTACTTTTGAAAATCTAGGACACGTATATGGATATGGGTGTCCTAATTTTTTTCTTTAGATCACTTTTGAATCAATGAAATTATCATTGTTTTCGTCCGTTTCTAGCATTTTTTTATGGCGAGAAGTAAAAAATATTAAAAAACTATATGAAATAAAGGACTATTTTTTTTTTTTGTAAAGAAAATAGAGGACTTATAAGTGGTATATGTTAAACAAATTCCCTAGAAGTATCGGTGCAGTATCAGGTACCAATACAAGTGTCGTATTGGTCCGATATGGATACGTTGGGCTCGTACAAGTATCCGGGTATCATAGGTGGTCCCCCATCACAGCCAATATCACCAACCGATGGGCATGCAATGCACAAAATAGAGAGTGAGATGAGGAAAGTGTATATTAGCTGTGGTAGAGGAGTTCATCAATTCACACAGAATCAACAAAGGTCCCAAAATGAACGCTGCAAAACTGCAGCCTTTTTTGGGCCATTGGATCTTTTATATGCATCTACACAAATACTGCAACAAAACTCTGCAAAATTAGACGTCTCAAGCATTCAATTCTCAAATATTTTCACCATCCATTTCTTTGTGATGACAACTATGATCCCACCAATTGCGGTTTCTGATTGCTGCAAAACTGAAAACTCATAAACTGATAATGCATCTTGGTCAAAATGTTCCATCTACTTGCTATGCGATACACCTTAATGTTGCAAACAAATCGATCTTATTACTATTTTTCTTTTCCAATTTGATTGGTAACATTACTCGAACCCACAACCGGAAGATAGCAATAGTTAGCACCATCCACTGTGCCGTGGATTCTTGTCTCATACAAGTCGGTGTTACATGTAACATAAGCTATCCATATCAACTGCTAGTAAACACAATTTTTGTGGACATTTTAGTCTATAAAAAGTTAACCATACAAACATTGTAATAAACGAGAGTAAATTTATTTCAAAAGAAGAAAACAAAAAACAAAAACAAAGTGGTCATTAATTATGAAATAAGAAGTTATTATTGAGAAATTTCACCTCTCTACCAATGATAGCAATTGCAGGTAGAGTCAGTAGCCATGGTACTTGTCCAAATACAGCAACATCCAAAGGTTTGGTGCACAATAACACCAGCGTAGCAGCAACCATAAGCTGCACTCAATAAGCATTAGAAGAAAATCAAACTCAAAATCATTCCAGAAAAATGGAATCCAGTGCCCTTCCTTTGTTCCTTTTAAAACCTAAAACTGCATCCTATTATTATTTTCTTGGATTAACATGAATAAACCACACAACCTTGTGGTTGCAACAATGAGCACCTTCCAACCATGGTATGGGGCACTTGTCATAAACATGAAAGTAATTGAAGGAGAAAATACAAACCTTATCAGCCACAGGATCCAAAAATGCACCAAAGGCTGTGCCTAACCGCATCTGACATAAATGGAACTGGTTAGCACCAAAATACAGCAACCAAATGTATGTAATGAAGGTCTAATATGATGTTCCTCTCCCATATTAGATGATCCAGCTATGCAAGGGTGGTTGCAAATGAACAGTAACAAGTTCACTCCATTCAACAGACATTCAACAAAGGAAGACTCTCTCTCTCTCTCAACATTGGATAGTTTACGATCTTCAAAGAGAAAAGTCTTGGAACCCCAAAGAAGACAGTTCACAGGGCCAAACAAGTGTTCCATAGAATATTATACATCTACCAACATAAATTTACACCTAAAAAATGTACTCTTCTTTAAGACACAAAAGTTGGATACCTTTCGGGCAATATATCCATCCAGCCAATCTGTCACTGCTGCCACAATGAATATGCTTGTTGTAGCTGTTGTCGCCCACCAACCATTCATGTAAAATGCTAGTGAGAGAATTAAAAAGTTAGCGGCACACAAAACCAAGAAATGAACTTGCACGAGATCAAATTGCAGATAAGAAATAAATTGTTATTCTTAGTCATACTCAACCTATTCAGGTATTAACATTTTTATAAAAAGTCTCAGGAAGATGCAATTACTCGTTCCAAAAGCACATTGTGCGATGAGTACAGTAAGATACATGAAGCATGGCATTCATTGTACTTCCTCAATTTACACATGTTCTGGTTAAATAAAAATAGGATAATGTTTACTTGTTCCTTTTAGCAAAGGATCTTCTGCTGAATATTAAATCACCTATATTTTGCTTTTTCCCTTTTGTCATAAACAACAGTCACTCTTACTGTCTTTATAATCAAGAAATGACTGAGACTAGATGGCTTATATTTTAACTTTCTATCTGAGGATATGAGGACAAAGTAAGAAGGTTTGAAATTAAAGGGTCATGTTATGAGAGAGTGAATAGGTTCTGGAGGATGTTGTCCTATAAGTATTCAGTGACAGACTATAACACCTGGATACTTCAAAATAGGAAACACATAGTATAATCATATGACAATTCATTAGTACATGCAAAATCTGTGTCCCTGCCATTCCATTTCCATGCAGTCCAACATGTAGGCTGTGTCTTGTGATTCCCGACAATTTGCGCGCAGGGAGGAGGTGGCGGCGTGGGGCTGTGGAATTTCTGATTTACATCTTCTTAGCAGTAACCTAGACAATATTCCACTATTGATCATTTACAGCTAAGTGTTTTGGATTGTAAATTGGGGGTATTGTATGTGGCAGGCCTGAAGAGAATGTGAACCATATTCTAATGACTCAGATACCAAATACAGGATCATAAACCCAAGAGAGAAGAGGTTATAAGCCTCAATGCAATCTAATAAATAAGAGCAGTAAATCCTGTCTCTTTTCTTGAATACGGTCCTTGAGCAATACACACACACATACAGACAAGTCCAACCAGAGGAAGGCTTTGTTCAAATGTCTAGGCTCCAGACTATTCAAGCAGGTGGAGTACAGAATAAAGATCATCTGCATTCCAGGTCCAAAACCCAACAAATTGCAAATCTTGACTTGTTGGGCGTCTCCCCTAAACAAAATTCCAAAAATATTTACAGGAAATTGAACCTGATGGCAAAACATCATAAAAACTCCCCCAACCAAAAAATTAAGCATCTCATTCATGACAGCCAAAAGCCCAAGAACTCCAACATCAAAATCCCAGTTTTAGGATCAAATGGAGAGACACCCCCACCCCCACCCCCACACCCTCACCCTCATTCAGCCATTAAAGCTCTCAATCAGAAAAGGAACAAGCCCCCACCCCCACCAACTTAGGAAACAAAACAAACTTCTTGACATGGAAAAAATGGATCTAGACCCTCATAAGATCCAATCCTCCTAAAGGTAAAGGGGGAAACAAAAGAATGAATGAAAGAAAGAAAGAAACCCATCTCATAAGAACAAGAAAAACACCAAACCCAATATCAAAAAACCATTTAGAAATAAAAAAAAACCCTGATTTGCACCCCCCCCCCCCCCCCCCCCCCAAGCAAAACTAAATCTCATCCAAAAACAATCCAACCCCACATTTCCATATTCAGTCCCAAAGAAACTAAAGAACACAACCCCAAATTCAATCAACAGAATCATCATTGAAAAAAAAAGAACAAAAAGAAGAAGAAGAAGAAGAAGAAGAAAGAAACCCGATGCATTGCAACAACTTCAAACAAATAAACACATGAATAAAAAAGAAAAGAACCTACTAATAACGAAAAGAGGAATGGCTGCAACGCGGCCTATTGTGAGGATCGTAGGCAAAGTAAGCAGCTTTTTGGGTTCCCGATTCTCCTCAAATCCTCCTCCTCCTTCCTTGCTATCAACGTGATCCGGCATGTCGTTCGCCACAAGATCTCTCCTTTCTTCCCCCGAATTTCTACACCCAAAATCCTTCTCCGTCTCAGCAGCCGCTCCTCCAAAATGCCCGCACGAAACCATCCTCCAACCCTCCTCCGACATTCTCTCCCCATTCCTGCTCCTCCTCCGCGAGACCACCAAACTCTCCATGGCCCGCGGGCTCTTACTCATCCTCCTCCTATTTGTTGATATTGCTAGTACTAGTAATTGTGGTAAACGCACTAACTAGTACTAGGAGGCAAGAGCATGAGCCTTTGTTGGCGATCCTTATCGTGCGCGCACCGGCGCACGATTTGTTGGTGTTAGAGAGAGGTGTCCTTCCGAAAGTTGAGGAGAGTAGGAGACACATTGTGGTGGTTGGTGGGCGTTGCCTTCTTAAGTAGGAGTAGGGTCATTGTGCGTAGGTTAGAGAAACGGGGCTCGAAATGTTAATCCTGCGCCTGTAAATAGGGCAGGACACAGGAGAGGAATGGAGGAGCGGTTGCAGGAGAGGAAGGTATTTCTATGTTTGGGAGATTTTCAATTAACCCCTTAAGTTTTTGTCTTATTAAAAAAAATATATGTAAGTTTCAAATGTTTTTTAAAATTAGTCCCTAAATTTTTTGGTAAGTGTTCAATTAAAGGCATTCGGTTATTTAAAGCCGTTTTTTGATGACCTTTTTTTCTCATTTTTTTTAAAATACTTAAATTAACCTTCATTTAAAGTCATAAAATGGTTCCGACAGCCAATACGTGCAGCTGATCGCTGTGGGGTCCTATGGGTTTTTTTTTTTTCATAAGTTATTTTTTTTAAATACCCAAATTACCTCATGTTAAAATAAAACTCTGTTGAAAAACTCTACCAACATAAAAATATGGACTATCAGCCTCAGGTGATAGGGATAAAAAGGCAAATGACCTCAAGGTTGATAAATATTTACCATTTTGCCCTCGTTAATGAGAATTGGGTCGAGGAGACGGAATAAGAGGTCCTTCTTGGACGACAAGTGCAGAGGGGAAACGGATTTGTTGAGGATATCCGAGGACAGGAATCTCTCCCTGATGATGTCGGATACTGAAGTGGATCGGAAGATGGAACAGACGGCCAAGAATCTGCATACATCTGAACTTGAGATGTGAAGGAGAGGATATGGGATACGCAGCCTTCCGGAAAAATTGATGAAAAAAATCCTGACCCTCCATTTCTCTCTCTCTAAAATTATCCTATGGGGTTTTTCACAGTAGAATCCCCTTTAAAAAATGAGGAAAAAAGTTGTTGGAAAATAGCTTTAAATAGACAAATGTCTTTGATTGAAAATTTCTTGAAAAATTTAGGGACTAATTTGAAAAGTTTTGAAACTTATGTTCTTTTTTGAGAATTGAAAACTTAAAGCCTTATTTGAGGATTCTCCTTTTTTTTTTTTAAAAGAAATGAATGAGAATTAGGAGGTGTTTTGTTTTTTTTTTTTTTTTTTAGTTTATATGTGGGATAAGGTAGCAGAGTATATTATGAAGGTAGGGAAAGAAGTCTTAGGAGAATCCAAAGGGGATGCTCCGGCACAGAAAGAGGCATGGTGGTGGAGCGAGACCGTCCAAGACAAGATAAGAGTTAAAAGATAGTGCTTTAAAACTTGGCAAAATGATCGAAATGAAACAAACTTGGAGAAGTATAAAGAAGCAAAAGGCAAAACAAAAAAGATAGTTAGTGAAGCAAAGGCAAAGGCTTTTGAGGAGCTATATAGGCGACTCGACACTAAAGAATGCGAAAGAGATATATTCAAACTTGTCAAAGTCAGAGATAGACGGATCAAAGACTTAAACCAAGTTAAATGCATTAAGGATGAGGATGAAAAGATATTAGTAAAGGAAGATGAGATAAACGAGCGTTGGAATAGCTACTTCTACAGGTTATTTAACGAAAGCAGTAGTAGTGACATACAATTGGGGTAGCTTACCATTTATAGGGAATAATCGAATCATATGTTCTATAGGAGAATCAGTAGGGAAGAAGTTAAAGAAGTATTGAAAATGATGAAGAATGAGAAAGCGGTTGGACCAGATGGTATCCCTATTGAGGTTTGTATGTGGTTGGGGGAGGATGACATAAGTTGGGTGACAAAGCTTTTTAATGTAGTGCTAAAGAGCAAAAAGATGCCTGATGCATGGATGAAAAGTATTCTTATATCCATATACAAGAACAAATGAGATATTCAGAAGTATGCGAACTACCGCGGGATTAAATTGATGAGTCATACAATGAAATTATGAGAGAGAGTTATTGAGAGAAGATAAAGAAGAACAACAAACGTTTCAGATAATCAATTTGATTTCATGCCTGGGAGATCAACCATGGAGGCTATCTTTCTCCTGAGAAGGTTAATGGAACAGTATAGAGAAGGTCAAAGATATTTACATATGGTGTTCATTGACTTGGAGAAGGCCTATGACCGGGTTCCTAAGGAGATTCTATGGAGAGTACTGGAAAAGAAAAATAGTATGTGTCGCATATATTGAGACAATAAAGGATATGTATGATAAAGTCGTGATATCTATAAGAACGACTGACGGAGAGACTAAAGAGTTTCCTATCACGATTGGTCTACATCAAGGCTCAACGTTAAGCCCGTACTTGTTTGCCCTAGTTATGGATGAGATTACAAGACATATTCAGGATGAGGTGCCGTAGTGTATACTATTTGCAGATGACATTGTTTTAGTGGGTGAGACGAGAGAATGAGTGAATGTTAAGCTAGAATTATGGCGGAAAACGTTAGAGACAAAAGGGTTTAGGCTAAATCGATGTAGGACGGAAGATATAGAATGCAAGTTTAGTCAAAATAGGACACTTGGTAACATAGAAGTAAGTTTGGGCACTCAAAAGATTGTAGAGAAAGAAAACTTTAGGTACCTTGGATCTATGGTGTAACAAGATGGAGAGATTGAAACTGATGTAAGTCACAGGATTTAGGCCGGGTGGACCAAATGGAGGAGTGCTTCGAGGGTCTTGTGTGATCGGAAAGTCCCCCTCAAGGTTAAAAGAAAGTATTATAAAGTGGCGGTACGTCCAGCGTTGTTATATGAATTAGAGTGTTGGGCGGTAAAGCATAATCACATTAAGAAGATCGAAGTTACGGATATGAGAATGCTAAGATGGATGTGCATGATGAGGAGATTATGGGTAAAGTAGGAATAACACCGATTAAAGATAAAATGAGAGAAAATCGACTGAGATGATTCTGCCATGTTAGAAGGCGCCCAATGGAGGCACCTGTTAAAAGGTGTGAAAGCATAAAGATTGCCCGGAGTAGGAGAGGGAGAGGGAGACCCAAGAGAAGTTTGAAAGAAACTATTAAACATGACCTTGCCTACATGGATCTAACGGAGGACATGGCCCTAAACAGATTTGATTGGCGTCGTCAAATCCATATAGCCGACCCCACCTAGTGGGAAAATGCTTGGTTTGGTTTTGTTATAAATAAGGCCTTAAGTTTTTCTGTTATTCCGAGGCTAAGTTTTTTTATGAAGGGCCTTTCCAATGTAGTAACTTTTTCTAACATTCTTTTAAAATACCCAAGTATACTATGAGATGCTTGTAGGTGTATACTACGGATCGCCGTGAGGATGCTAATGGTCATTGATTACCATCAAGGAAGAGAAGATGGAGGAAGTGAAAGAGGATTTTATTTGATTGAATGACAATTTGATTATATTAAAAAAAATTGAAAGAAATAGTCGGGTGGTAAAATATCTTTAAATGGTTGGTTGTCTTTAGTCCAAACTTATGGAAAGCTTAGGCCCCGGTTGGAAAAGTTTTGAATCCTTTATCCTTTATTGAAACAAGGCAATATCTCAAGGCTTTGTTTAATTATTTTTTTTCCCTTTTATCAAAGTGAACTTGGTTGGTGTGATATGCGAGTTAGGAGAATCCTATAAATCAAGATTGAACGCAAGGCACAAATATCTGGGCAGTGTGCTAATGGGCTCCACCATCCATTGGGTGTGCTCAAAATACCATAGATGGAGAGATCTAAGTCCTCTGATCAGGTGGCTCAAAGAAGGGAAAATGTGATCCCATCCATTGTGGGGCCCACTTAGATGAATGCTAGCAGATGAAAAGATCTCCGGTGTAGGTATGGAAAGCCAAAAAAAATTAAAATAAAAATCAACCCTCTACCGTTGATTTAAAAGCCTTAAAGTCCAATGACATCTTAACTATATAATTTTTTAGATTTAATCTAATGATGAATGAAGGTTCAATGAATATAAAATTAGGCTCGACGCCAATGATCTAATGAAAATCCCATAAAGGATGCTGTAAAGATCAACAGTGGATCAAGTGAGCCCCATGGAGCTAGACTGCACATCGCGAGAGAACATTTCCGTTATTTTATATACATCTAAACAACTTAAAAAACCGTGACACAATCTCGGCATTGTTGTTTAATGCGAAAAATGATTAAAATGATATATAAGGTGATTTTCAAGAATCTCTATAAGTGATAATATCATATTTGTTGCATTTCAATGCATTTTTGCAGTTGTTTTCTAAATTTATTGAAACATTCTACTAATGAACATCTCAAATAACAATTTATTGAAAACATTCCGCTATTGTTTTATAATGTCAATATAAGATAAAACATGATTTTATTGATGCCACAAGTTTAGTGATATATGATGATTCTAATTATAGAAAATGCTATCTTAGGAGCAGCTGCAAGTGCAATCATGGGGCCCACTTGAGCCCAACTTTTGTCGGTGCAACCAATTGAAAGTCTTTTTCATCTCCTGATCTGATATCAGACCCAATTATACCCTCACTATACCTCTGTTCATTGGGAGAGAAAATATAGACTTGGAGTCACTGTCGGCTGGGTATACCTATCCCTATCTATTCGGTAATATTAAGGTGAGAAATAGTTCTCATATATTATATACGAACCTTTTTGTGGGCACAATTGGGGATGGGAACAAGGGGGATGAAAAGATTTATGTGAGACCACTCAAGTATCAAGTTTGACCCCAAACACATGCCCATAGCCCCTTCATCTGTGGCCCACAAGTTTAATGGCTACATATTTAAAAAAATATTCAACTCTCAATCCAACGGTTCAGTCCATTCGGATATGTGCCAATCCTTGGTATTAATGACTATCAGGGGGTTCCCTATTGGTTGCTAGGTTTGGATGAGTTGCTAGTTGGGCCCCGCAAAAAAGTTCTCATATAATAGGTGAGAACTAGGTATCAGTTGAATATTTCTCATACCTATTTACTTTACTTTCTAGACTGATGTAAACAAACAAACATTACTTTATAGGGTAAAAAATCTAACGATTGGGATTTATTTCAACCCTCGTTTACATTACTCTTTTGCAAACAAACAGGTTAAGGAAGAAACAAATTAGTGAAGTCGAAATTAAGAAAGGAGAGATTTTAGGAAAATCTCCCGGAGTTGGTGTAGATCTTGTGATTTTAAAAAGGAGGCTTTGGGCGGAGGTCCCTCAAAGTGTAACTTTAATGCAAACAGTCTATAAAAAAAAAGTCATGTAGCCAAAGGTCCCTCACACATATTCTAATACATGAAATGTCCAATTTGCCATTTCTTTAAATCATATCCCATGATTGGTGGGATATCCCATTAATAATGGCCAACTACTATTTAATTGCCTACGATTAATGAAATCTCATTAATGAGATTTTTAAATAAATTATAAAAACACACAAGTAAATTTCAAAATAACGCAAATAAATTTAACAAAATGCAATAATTTCAAAAAAAGCAATAACTTTTTTTTTAAAATCAATAAATTTCAAAAGAATGTAGATAAATTTAAAAAGATGCAAATAAGTTTCAAAAAGATCAAAATAAATTTCAAAATACTCAAATAAATCTTAAAAGATCCAAAGAAAATTCAAAAAGTGCAAATAAATTTCAAAAGACTCAAATGAATTTCAAAAGATGCAAATAAAATTAAAAAATGCAAATACATTTGCCAAAACTCAAATAAATCATTTTCCAAATTTCTGAAAAATTTGCCAAAAACTCAAGTATTTTTGCCAAAACTCAGTTAAATTTATTTAAAAAAACGCAAATAAATTTCAAAAGATACAAGTAAAATTAAAAAATGTAAATAGATTTAAAAAAACATAAATAAATTTGCTAAAAAATTCAGATAAATTTGCCAAAAACACAGAGAAATATGATAGAAGACAAATAAATTTCACAAAAACTTAGATAAATTTAGGGGTGTAACGGTTCGGTCAACCAGTCAATTTGGGAAAACTGTTAACCGAACCGTAACTGCAGTTTTCTGTCTTTTAAAACCGTAACTGTAATCATATCTACAAAAACCGTGGAAAACCGTAACCGTGATTAACCGTATTAAACGGTTCGGTTACGATTAATAACCATGGAATGCCTTCCTCACATAATGGGATAAATGTGAATGATTGAAGATAAGATGATACATAAGGAGCAATTGAATAAGATAAGAAATATTTCATTCAGCCCCCTTATTTTTTATTTTATTTGTAAACGGTAAGGTTAACCGTTATACGGTTCGGTTCGGTTAATAACCGTGAATTATTATGGAAAACCGTAATCGAACTGAACCGTGTGGTTTTTGGATTTCATTAACTGTAACCGTAACCAAACCGTGATATACAGTTATTAACCGTGGTTCGGTTAGACGGTTTTTCAGTTTTTTTTTTTACACCTCTAGATAAATTTGACAAAAGCTCAGATAAAATTGACAAAACTCAGATAAATTTGATAGTAGGTATGGGCTTTGGACTGGGCTTCCGTAGCAGGTCGGGTCAGAACCGACTTCCTTCTTATTCTTCATTATGTTCTGTACTGGTTCTGCAACCAGAATTGATGGAGGAAGGCTACGTTCCTTCCTCTCTGGCCTACAACACGGAGGCAACAACGGAGGCGTGCGGTGGTCTTCCTCCGATCTGGTGAAAATGGCGGCACAGTGTCCGGTGGCGATCCTCCAAATCAAGAGCCCAAGCGGTCATCTGTTTCGTCGGTGATCTGCAACTGAGCGAAGCCCTTCTTCCTAGGCGATCAAAACCAGTGGTTGCAATAAGAAGTCCAGAGATCAAAACTCATGCATTTTGGCGACTCCCGACAGAATCGAGAATCCTCTACAAGTTCTTCTTAGGCGACTAGACTCTTGCTCTTTTCTGCGACGAAGACGAAGTGCAGAAATCTAGAAACAATCCTTGATGTTAAGTCGATTGAGAGGATTTAGGAAGGATGGAGGAGGGAAGATTTGAAATTTGAAATTTGAAATTTTATGCATAAAATGGTTGAAAGTGCAAATTTGTCCTGAAATTTGTGATCGTGTGGATGTAGGGACTTTTAGCTGCAAATAGTATAGCTGAGTGGACTAGAGTCCTTAAACAGAATTTGCCTGGACTGGAGGTTTGATAGATTCAACTTTAGGGACCTTTCGCTAATTATCTATTTTAAAAATGGTTTTAAGAACAGATCAGAGGTGGGTCCATGTTTATGGGTCTTTGTCCATATAGTGGTCTAGATTGCCTTTTTGGTGGGACCCACAAGATTAAAACCAACTCAAATTTCAAGTTCAAAGTCCCAACTTTTTACAGGGATATGAGTTGTAAAGATTGATTAGAGGAAACAATAGGAAAGTTTGACAAAGATAGAAATATTATCTTGATAAGAGAGATTTTTTATGAAAGGTGACACTTTAAATGAGAGACATATTAGGAGATGAATATTAGATCCATGCAATATCGAGGCTTAGTGTCGCGTGACATATCAAAGCAGCATATGTTTTTATGTTTTTTGATGGCAACGGTGCGGGTTTAGTACGGATTGGGGTAAATCCAAACCCTGCTCGCCTCAAAATCATCTCATTCAAACTCAATCGGTCCATGACGGGTCATTAGCTTGTGATACCAAACCCGCTTTGTTTGGTTGAGTCATGTCCAATTTAAAGATTAAACTTTTAAAACATATTAAAATAAATGATAATGAGTGTGGTAGAGAATGAATAAGCCACCTTTTTTCCTCACGTGTCTTAAGTTAAGGCTGAAAACCACCTACACTATATGAGTTCTGTCTATCACTTTAGTAATTAGTATGCATATATTATATATTCGGGGTAGGGCATGGTGGGGTGAGACCACAAAACCCAAAGGCACCCCACACCAAAAAAACCACTACCAAACCCGCCCCTAATAGGTGCGGGTCTGCGTGGGTCCCTATTTATACCTGACCCATTGAAGTCCCGACGTGGCACCCTCTGCAATTCCTATTTTCTTTGCTATATATATATATATAAGTAGAATTACTCATGAAAAGCACTAGCTTTCGTGAAATAAAAAAAAAAAAAAAAAACCTAAGATCAACAAATACTTCAAAAGAAAAAAAAAACCCACTTCATAGCAAGGTCTGATATAGGAATTGTGACAACAAGGTTTGCCATGCCCAATCCAAATACTCTCTCTCTCTCTCTCTCTCTCTCTCACACACACACACCACCTTCTCTTTTGAATTGTCACTCGTTTAAATTCGATATTGGTCCAAACTTACGCGAACATTTAGATGTATTTGTTTCGTGTAATTGAACACATGGAAATTGTGACACTTTTATTTATAAAAAAGGCTAAAATTGAATAAGTTAAGGTGAATACATAAAAATGACCATCAAATAACCTTATTTTCATAAAAAATAAAAAAAAAGGTGAGAATTGAATACTCAACTATCACCCTGGTATTTAAGACCCTATAAATGTTAGGCTTGTATCCACATTGCCGCCTTATATCATTGAACTCTCACCTCATATCTTTCACCTCTTGTCTCTTGAGCAATCCGTAGGCTAGCTGAGCTTATTTGACCATAAATTCCTATGTAATCAAAGTAAGCAAACATCACATATCCTTAGCACCCCTTTTTTGTGGGGCCACATGGGGTCACATTAGTCATGGAGGAGGTGGAGGATAAAAAGATTTCAAACATACTAGGAGTAAATAAAATATCAACTCGTATAAATAATCTTAACCATCAAATTGAATGGTTCTAAAAGACATTATTTGTTCAAATCTTAATTCAAAGAAACCCGGGGGTAACGATTGGAGAAGTGCCAAACTTTTAGCATATACAACCTCAGGGAAGAGGGTAGTCTATGGGGTGGTTTGACCTCAAGAAATCTGACATGTTGGTAAAAATAGGTGTTCATTTGAGGATCTTCTTTAACCAAATATAAAAGTAGATTAAGTTGAAAGAATAGTAAATCAATTCACAGATATCTACTAAAAATCCAATTATATTCTAATAATTAATACAAATGTGTTTATCATTCAATCATGTCACAAACCAATTAACAACCCACTAGTGCCAAACATCGGCTTGAAGCACCCCTAGATGCTAGGAAAGTAAATGGGTCCCCGATTAACTGATTACAAGGATGTTTCGATCCATTAAAAACCGGATTTGGGTTCTTGTTTAGGCCCCGATAATGAAATGGATCCGTGTCCGGTTCCACTTTGGTTCGGACCTGTGGACCCGAGACCTGACATAATACTTCGATTTTTGAAAATCTCTCATAAAAGCCATGTTTTTTTTAATATCATTCTCTACCTAGACCTGGACCCGGATCCAAACCCAGACCCGTCTCAATTCCGGTTTCGAAGCTAAGAAACCGGTTCTAAAACGGTTTTGAGTCCGGATTCAGTTCCACATTTTCCTTAACGGTTCCGGTTTTGGGTCCACCGTGGACCCGAACTGAAACCGACCCGTTTACAACCTTAGTAGATGCATATAAGATGTGGAACTTTTAGAGTCCCTTGTATTTGTATGGCAGGTGAATCTAGATCTGCTACTTTGAGCCAGGCCCACCGGGTATGACTCTGATATTATTTGTAACAACATGGGCCGGGTATGACCCTGACTTTTGAGCCCGTTAATCTCCGGAGCCGGGCCCACGGACACCGTATCTGCGATAATGAGCCGGGCCCACCGTATCTGAATGAATTGGCGGTTGGCGAGAGAGAATACGAATTCAGTTTTGAGAGAGCGCGCGAGAGAGAATGAAGGGGAAGACAAACCTTTCTACCATTCCTGATTCTAGGGTTTCTCTCTTCGCCTTTCATTTCTCTTTCTCTTTTTCTTCCCCTCTTCTTCCTCGTTTGACTCTCGGCACTACATCTTCGAGAAATGCACGCAATATATATATATATATATATATATGCCTCTTCTTTTCATTCATTCACTACTTCTTCTTCTCGATCGATCTCTTCAATCTTGCTGCTAATTGATTTTCATCTTCGCGTTTTCCATACTCGAAATCTCTGCTTTTGATTCCAAGCTGTAATTGAATTGAATAAATCTATATCCATGTCAGTCGACAACAGGTAGAACGACAGTTTATTGTTATTAATCTATATCGCGCTACATGTTTGCAACATTTTATTTGAGATTGTAACATGGTGATGGTGATGGTGATGTGTGTAGTGTTGTTGTTGTCGTTTTGGTAGTTGTCAAAATGTTTTGGTCAAAGTATTATTGCATTATTGTTGCAACATTGAAGCTTTTTTTTTTTCCGTAGTGATGAATGTTCTAATTTTGCAATGTTTGCAATGCTTATTCTGCGTAAAGTTAAGAAATTTAAGTAATGGTGCTTTGAACAGGGATGCATATGGTTTTGCTGTGCAGCCACAGCATTTGCAGACATATCGAGAACATGCGAATATCTACAAGGTATCAGAAACTGCTCACTCTCTTCTTCTGCTGGGAAATTTTGCTTGTGATTGACATTTTTGGTAGATTTTCAGGAAGAAGAGGAGGATAGATTAAATAAATGGAAGAAGTTCCTTGAAAGGATTGGAACATGCAATGGGTTGGAAGAAATTGGTTCAGAAAAGGAGACACCTGGTTTGGGTGATGGTAAGTGTGATGGTTTGGAAGAAATTAGTTTAGAAAAAGAGGTGCCAACAAAGGAAACAGAAGCTGATAAGATTCAGACGTGGTCTCCGATAAGACCTGCCCTTGGTGCCATCGAGTATATGATGAGCTTTCGTGTGAAGAAGATGAAATGTCATTTGAAAAATGAGCGAGGTGGTGGAAGTGGCAGTCATCTTGCTTCAATTGAAGAGTTGGAGTCTGTGAAAGGGGCTCCTGAAAATGAGTTAGAGGAAGAATTTTACAATGCTGAGAAATTGGATTTAGTTCAAGATGCTCCTTCGAGTGAGAGTTTGAATGCCTCTGTGGTGGATAAGAAATCTGTCAATGGAGCCTCCCACCATGAGCCTTTCTTTCCTTGGAAAGAAGAGTTGGAGTGCCTTGTGCGTGGAGGACTGCCAAAGGACCTCAGGGGAGAGGTACAGTGACTTAATTTTTTTTCTCTGCTGGACTACTGAAATTTCTTTGCTAGAATGTGCCTATTATCAGTGGCAGCATCATGTATGGGCATTAGGGTAGTTTTTCCACCATACATATTGTGCCTAGAAAGCTTAGATCAAATGCTTCAAGTACATATCTCAGGGGCATTTTTATTATCTCTTTAGTTTTGTTTAAATCAAACCATAACCACAAAAAATTGTGCAACTAGGATGATACTTTACAAGCCAAGACTAAATGAAAACAAGAATGATTTTCTAGGACTTGTGCAAGTAATGAAATTTAGAAACCTAATGTACTGTACAGGCTATCACCTGCATAACATTCTTATTTATTTTTATTTTTTATTTTTTATTTTTTATCTCTATAACCTGCAAACAAAACAAGGCATGACCCCTTCTCAGATGCATTATGCATCACACCCCAAATTGCAAGTGGGTAGATGTTTGATAATCCATGCCAGAGTCTGTATTTGGATAGTGGTGCATAATTTGTTACCATTACATGGGTTCAAGTTTATGCCTTTCTTCTTCTACTGTTACTGGCGAAGAAAAGTTGCAAATTAATATTCTTATTGTTAACAATTTTAGAATGCATCGTGTCTTTGATTTCAATTCAACTGTCAATCCCATTCGGATTAGTGTGAAAAAACATGGGATTGGTGACATTCAGGGTGGGTGGTAGTCTGTGTCCCATTCGGAATGGTCATAGGAGGCCTGTTCAGGTGGGCTGTGCGCATCTAAGCTATTTGCACATGAGCTCACCTGAAAATTCCCTTATATGTATGTATTCATCCCGCCAAAACATTCAACTGTCTGCAACTTAGGAACATCTACAATGCACTGTTAATGTGTTTTTTTTGTGTGTGTGTGTGTGGACAAGCATCATCTTTTCCTTGTGTGATTTCAGTTGTGGCAAGCCTTTGTGGGCGTGAGGGCATGCAGGGTGGAGAGATATTACCAAGATCTTCTGGCCCAAGATACCAAGGCTGTTGAATTTAACGAGCATGATCGTTCCCTTTCGAATGGCACCGACAAGGAGTCAAGTAAAGACTCTGAATGTGCGCCTGAGAAATGGAAAGGACAGATTGAGAAGGTTGTTAGATGCATGGACTTTGAAAGTAGGAGTTCAATGTTGTCAATTTGTGGGTGCTAACTTGCTTTACGTGGTGATTTGACCAAGTTTTTTAATGGTTCAACTTATATTTTTTATGCAGGATTTGCCTCGAACATTCCCAGGACATCCTGCTCTAGATGATGATGGTAGAAATGCTTTGAGGCGTTTATTGACAGCATATGCTTTGCACAATCCTTCTGTGGGATACTGCCAGGTATTTGATTTGTACCAGTCACTTCTTGAAGTACTGGTCTTTAGAGGCATAATAATAAATATGAAGTTTGTCAATCACAGATTTTGACACATGTGATTCTTAAAATGGTATATGGTAATAAATATTAAGTTTATCAATCACAGATTACAATTTACGACATGAGATTATCAAAATCTTTCTTCTTTAGAAATTTTTTGAATACTGTTTCAATATTTTTTGATCCATTTGAGGGGTGTTTCATGGATCCATGGAAATATATGTTGGCAGTTCCAATTGCGTTTCTGAGTTGCTGCTATGAACAGGGTGTATCCAAATCCCTTCTCTCTCTCTCTCTCTCTCTCTCTCTCTCAGCTCTATTTCAAGTTTATTGAAATCCAAAACATTTGATGCTTATTTTACATCCATGATAATCAAGAGGTCTTGTCGTGGCATGCTCATATGGGTCATGCACCTTTGTTGAGTCTTTAGTCTATTTGTGCGAGTGTCTATGTCAGTTGGTTCTTTTCCTTTACAATCTGAGATGTCAACTGTCAAAATATTGTAGAACGCCATTACTTCCAAGTTTAATAATAGAAGAAACATTTCTTATAATCTTGTTCATTCTAATGTGTGGGTTCCTTCCCCTGTTAATTCTATCTTTGTTTACAATCATGATAACTTATATTTGGAAAAGAGGGTAAGAAAGTACAACCTGAGGTTGGAACTGACCATTAGCCAAGTGAGCTTCCCGATAAAGATTATCTCAATTTCCATGTTTTCGGTTGGCCTGGCTGATCTATTGTTTTACAAAAGGGTAAGTGCTTGTGTATTGCTCATCCAATTGGTAATTTTGTCTCTTATGGTTTAATTTCATTTGTTCATAAATCATATCTGAATGCTTTATATTTTCCTAGAGTTCCATAGTGTTGCAGAATCTCTCCACCGTCGCTACCATCACCACACCACCATCATCTTAGCCTTATCCCATCAATCTGGGATTGACTTGGAGAGTTCTACAAAACTATGAACTCATATCTAACTTCTGTAAAGAAGTACTAAAAAAAATTGAGGTATTCACTCTCTTTGTCAGTGTTACGTGCAAGAGGGAGTCTGAGCCTTCTCAATTGCGTGTCATAGTGGGAAACATATACATTCCCAATTAATCCTTTACATCTTTTACTTCTGTAAAGAATTTTTGGTTTTCATACACATGCACAGGAACTCACACATACACACATATATTTGAATTGATACAGTAAGGGCGCCTGTGTTGTAACTTCTAAAATAGCCATGCCGTGCATATGCTCTATGGCCTTTGTGACTAAGATTTGTTTCCTTAGCCCATCTGCATTCTGCATCTTCAAAATCTCCTCTAATGTCTTACCATAGTAGCTGGTTTAACCAAAGATTGTCCTCATTCAACTAATAGTAGTCCACTTGTTAGATGATCAGGACCATTGATTTACTTGGCCTCTACATGACTACCACAAACCACTAGTCTATTGCATCTTCAACTTCATGACCTGGTTGTCCATCCAGTGGCTGTATGTATGCTTTCCTCTGTATTTTTTTCCTTCTACATTTTTCTCTCGCAAACTCTCCAAAGAAACCCAGTTTTCTTTCTACAAAGCAAACTTCATTCCTTTTCCATACAATGGGACTCACCCTTGATCAATCCAAACTTTCTCACACACACTAGTCCATGTGAATTGGCATTATACCAATTTGCATTATACCAATTTGACATTCATCCAACCATTATCCGCCTCTGGAAGAGCACAATTCTATCATTGGTTCAATCCAGAGGCCGTAAAATGCAGAGTGAGGATGATTTAATTGAAGGTTTTTGGCCAACCCCTAATCTATTACATACCTTTCTTATCCTCTTGAGCTTCTGATCATATGCATCAAGGCTGGCCTCTGTAAAATCTCATAAATCCAATGATAGATTGGTTTTGCATAAGTACACTCTCCACTTTAGTTCTACTTCTTCCTCTGTAAAATCTCTCTTTCCACCCCACCTCTTCTACTACCCTTCTGCCCTAGTTTTCATTTTTCCATTTTATGCAACTTGCTCTATGGAAAGAGGTATTCCACATAACCTTTTTAATGTATGAATATTTAATTTTTTAATGCATGGACATACAGTGCTGAGCATGGGTTGTTGTGCTAGTATTGTATTAATTCCATATATGTATATGTGTGTGTTTTTGGATGAAAAAAGGCCTGAATCAACATTGATTTATCATTGGATTTTTCTTGAATTCCATGATCTTGCAGGCCATGAATTTCTTTGCAGGCTTATTACTCTTGCTGATGCCTGAGGAAAATGCCTTTTGGTATGTCTCTACTTTGTGTTAGTAAATCTTTTTTGGTAATCCTTTCCGGATGTTGTAATTCTTGAGTTTATGTCGTGGAATAATAGTTACACCATTGCTTGACATAGAAAGTTCCTTCAGGACCTTAATGAGAATCATAGATGATTACTTTGATGGCTACTATTCAGAGGAAATGATCGAGTCTCAGGTTGACCAACTTGTTTTTGAGGAGTTAGTGCATGAGAGATTTCCAGATCTGGGTTTGTCACTTATTATTATTGTCTACATATCTTAGCTAGAGAATATATGCTTTTGTGATTGTGTTATCCTATGTGACAATTAAGTTGTCTCTTGTTTTTCATTATCTTCTGGTGCAGTTAATCATCTGGATTACCTGGGGGTGCAGTTGGCTTGGGTTACTGGACCCTGGTTCCTATCTATTTTTGTCAACATGCTTCCTTGGGAAAGTGGTCAGCTTTTATTTTTTCATAATTGCACTTTCATGGTTTCAATATTAAGTTTTTAATCTTGAATTGTTTAAGTAGTTTCATGAAAAAGATAAAGCTTTCCCTTACATTACAAATGTACCATGTACTTGGTCATACGGTGGTGACTTTTCCACCTGCATGCATTTCAAGATTCTCAGTATAGCATTTCTAGTTTATGACATCTTTCTTTTGACTTTAGTTCTTCGGGTGTGGGATGTGATTCTATTTGAAGGAAACCGTGTTATGTTATTTCGAGCAGCTCTTGCATTGATGGAAATATATGGTACTGGGTAATTCATTTCTATGTTTATGACAAAATGTGATAACTTTGTAGGGCCTGCCATCGTGAATAAATATGTAAACTATTTTAAAACCATCAAACTGTGACTACAATTTTTTTTGTGTTGTACTGCTGTGTTATGATTTCTAGGTCCGGCATTAGTCACAGCAAAGGATGCTGGTGATGCTGTTACTTTGCTTCAGTCCCTTGCTGGCTCAACCTTTGATAGCAGCCAACTAGTATTGACGGCATGTAAGGGCTATCAAGCTGTAAGTGAAACCAGCTTGAAATCATTGAGGGAAAAACACCGACCAGCTGTACTGGCTGCAGTTGAGGAACGGGCCAAAGGACTTCATGTTTGGAAGAACTCTCAGGGTCTTGCTTCTAAGCTATACAGTTTCAGGCACAAACCAGGATCATTTATACCAGAAAAAAATCCTGCAGAAGGATTGGCTACCATGAATATAGATGGGCATCTTACCATCTCAGAATTTGACTCGAAAAATCTGGATGGCTTTCTTGGTTGTCTGAATGGCGACGACGAGGTGGATTCTGGCATAGATCTTCAAGAGCAGGTGCTTTTTTGCTTTATTTTGTCATATTATTGTTATTTTCAATATATTTCATAAGTTTTTCTTCTGGTTTAGCATCGCATTTAATTTTCTTGATAGTTGGTTTAACAGTAAAACTAATTTGTTGTAGCAATTATCTAGAGCTGCTGATGGGGGTTGATTTTGCAACCATTCCCATCCATAATTGGCTCTTCAGAAGTTAATGCACCATGCGCTGTGTTTGTATTCAACTAGTGATTTTTATTAATGTTTTTATAAGCAGGTTCTATCTAAAGGACTAAAAAACCCTTTGGGACCTGCAACCTGTATTATTTCATCCACATAAACAAGTTGGATTGCAATAGGTTGCTACATGGGGTTGATCCAAAATTTGTCGTTCGAGATCTAGATTGTCCATGAGTTGTGGTCCATTCCTTTTGGATGCGTTGGGATTTGAATTTGTTGGATCAAAATCCCTCTTTCTTTCTTTCCTTTTTTTTTTTTTTCTTCATTCTTTCTTTTTCTTATTTCATAGCCACAAAACCTGCCCTTTCATGATCTACACCATTAATGCTGAGGGTTCTGTCAACGATATCATTCATCCTTTGCAGATGGGGGAACTACAGGTTGACTAAAATAAGCTAAGAAAATATTGCAGCTATCCAGCATATGAATGGCTAGCTTCTTCAATTCTACAGAGGATTTGTAGAATGAAATCAGGTAAAAGGAAGAATAACTCCAATTGCAATCTCAGGTTTTGATTTGATGGAGAAATTTACACAAGATGGAGAACTCTGTGTTTGATTTTGTAGAGAAGAACCAAGTGGTAGTCTTTCTTAAAGCAAAAAGATTTCGAGGAATATGTTATTTATCATTCACTGTTACTCTATCTGCCAGGATGTTGAATTCTATCCACTTACAAATTCAAAGTCAGGGCAGCAATTTCCATTGGTCTCTTTATTGTGACTTTTGACAGGTCTTTGAAAATTTTAATAACTTGAAAAAAAAAAAAAAAACATGTCAAGTTCAATGGAGGACATGGACTCTTTAATTATCAAAGCAAAATATATGTTAATGTTATCGCAATATCATCTTTACTATTTTTTTTTATAATGAGACAAAATAATTAGTTTATACTAATTTCAAATTAATAAAGCAAGCTGAATGAATTAAATTATGGGGAAATGATAACCAAAACCAGTGAATCACATGAATTGAAGCTCGCGACAAGTGCACTGAAGCTAACAAATTGAGCAAGCCAAGATTTACATGTGCGAGCAAGGGACAAACTGAGCAATCCAAGACCAACAACTCAGTGATTATGTATGTATAGGATTGTTGGTATAATGTGGACCATGACCTGCTAACTGTGATCCAGTGATCTAGGTAACACTGGTTATAAGTACAAAAGAAAAGTGGCAGTGGTGGATGACACTAAGATGTACAAGATAGCTCAAATGTGGGAAGGAATCACTGTAACTGACGAGGGCTTTGATGCCCTCCCCTACATGGTTTGATTGGACACTTGGCTGTTAAGTATGAACCTCACTCTGTGCTAGGAGTGCAACTTGAGCTGAGTCTTCCAAAACCTGACCAAAACTTGCATATGGGTTGGACATTTTTTGGTTCTGTTTGGTTTCAAGCCTGAAAAGATACCCAATTTGAATTTGGGTCAGCTTTGGGTGGGTTTGATGTCAGGTTCTGGTTTGGGCTTTTTTAAATATGTAATATAAATTAGGTGTGGAAGTCAAGTTGGGTTCTGGTTGTCCCTTCTGGAATTCGGGTCGACCCACACAAGTTGGACTTCTACTCCGAGTCTCAGCTGCAATGATAATATGAATTAGTTGTAAGAAAGTTGGGTAGATATTTAGAATAAGCAAGTCCCTAAAAGGTATCTGAAATTGTGAATATGCATGTCTGTATGCATATACTTAGTGTAAGAATTGTGAGAAAAATTTATGCAGCATTTCTTGTGTACATTCTTGACGTAGTGTAAGATTTGTGAGACGAATTTATGCAGGGATTTGTTTGTAACTTTAATGGGTCCATTTATCCGCTCGTATTTTTCCCATATTGATTGTTGACATTGGATTGGCTGCACAAAATTGTTGTCATGCATTCTGTTTTTCTCAATTTTAACTGTATTTTCATGCATTATACATGATTTTGCAATTATGCTGGATACTGCCACAATCATCCTTCATATTTTATTTTTGAGGAAAAGCAATTGATGTGCAGGTGGTTTGGTTAAAGGTTGAGCTATGCAAATTGCTGGAACAAAAAAAAGCATCGGTCCTCAGGTGAATGAACCATTATTAGGTTTTCTGATTTAATGAAATCCAATTTGATCATTACGATATTCTTCTTCCTCATATAGAAGTAGAACCGAGAGCTTTGTTAGGATGGAACGCTGTTAAGGACACAATGGATGCTAAAAAGAATTTTATAGTGTACTTGATATAACTTATAAGAATAAGGAACTGGATGTCAGGCTTGGAATAACCCGCAGCACTTTCTGCGATCCCAATAATTTCCTAGAATGATGTCATCAAATCCCTATTACTTTTCCATGTCATTCCTTGTCATCCGCAAGCATGAATGGGACCTAGACTCAATGTTATTTTATTTTGATCAGAGAAGTTGCCTATATGCGAAAGCTTGTTCATTTTTTTTTAAAAATTGTTATGTTCAATACATTTTTATCCGCCACTATCAAGTAAAGGTCATCTCATAGGTTCTCACCATGAAACAGTTTCATGGTTTGTCCTTAGGTTTCCAGAGGGGTTGATGAGAATGTTGTGGTGGGTTTTTTTTTTTTTTTTTGGGGTAGTTTTTTTATAAACAAGATCTCCTAGAGATGACAATCATTAACAACCAATCCTATCTAGAATATCTAATCAATCAATGCAGTGCTCCAAAGTACTGTCTTAATACGTACTCCTTTCTCAAGTTGCTAACCAATACACCCAAAATGCCTAGGCTTTAAAGGTGCGGCAAACTAACTACTTGACACCCCTCTTTTGAGTGGGACACTGCCTGGACTTGAAGCACATGCCTGCACAAGATGCGGCGTGGGGCTTTTTTGCCTTGCATACAAAACGAGGCATGGGGCCTTTTTTTCTTGCCCTGCGCGGATTCAAACCGGGGACGTTTTAGCTCTGATACCATCTCAAGTTGCTAACCAATGCACCCAAAATGCTTAGGCGTTAAAGGTGCGGCAAACTAACTACTTAACATCCTTTAGTCTGGTGCTCCGAGAGTCTACACATCTATAAAACAATTTATTAGTCATCTCATCTATTATTTTGTATTGAATTCTATTATGGTCCCTCTCTTTTCTCAGAGCTGAAGAGTTGGAGGCAACAATGGTGGAGATGGTCAAACAGGACAATAGACGACAACTGAGTTTAAGGGTATTTCTAAAAAAATTATTGCCTTCATGGTGTTGATAATACTATCAGCATGCCTGCTTTCTAGTTGATTATTTATACTCTCTTCATTTTATAATTGAAGAGGCTAGCATGATAATTCCAATTTTTTGCCAGTACATTTGAAACATATTTGACCAACACTTGCCCCCATTATCAGATTGAGAAACCTACACTTCTGCATCAAAATTTGTTTGATCGTCTTATAGAAAACTCAAGATATTGAAGCAAGTTCATAAACGACAATAGTAACAGGAGCATACCAAACATATGTATCAAAGTAAAGAGATTAACAATTCTTTTATGAATACTACTGGAAGAAGTTTTTCTGTATTTTTCTTCAACTTGGAAAGTTTCACAATGTAGCTCTAGAAAAGGAAAAAAACCCTGAGAATCTGAGATGACACCTGATCCAAATGCCAATACCACTGTATAGTACTTTCTGTATTAGTTGAAGACTGTAGCGCTGAAGACCATTACTCTCATGGCCACCGCCAATCACCTGTCCTGTTTTCAGGCCTGAAAAATACAATATGAGGGAAATAATGTAACATTGTAGTTATCTGACATTGTTAAACTACTACATATATAGGATTATGGAAACGGGGGCAATTGGTGAACTCAAGACTAATGCAAGGCAGAGGAAACATAAATGGATTCTTCACCTGCAACTTCTGTAGAAGAACCATTTGCATAATGACAATACCATGTATGGAAGGTGTATGCAATAAGTAATGTGAAGGCATACCTGTCATGTGATCCGTTGTGCCTGAAATGATAATTCCAGACAGATTAGTGGAACTAGTAAAGATTAAGTGACATGTGGAACCACTAAGAGGTGCATGAGGTGTCACAGAAGAATGTACAGCCTCCAAAATCTGAACCCTCTGATGGTGCATTGGTATCTCATCACTCTGCATTCCTCTCTACTGGTTGAGTAGCCATTGTTAATAACCAGTAGCACAAAAAGCTTGAGCTGTTGGTGAACGGCACGACAATGTATATCAACACCCCCCCTCGAACGGGAGGCCGTTCAAAGTCAAAACCCAACAGACAAACGGAACATAACATAATAGACCGGACAGATAGGTGGAGGTAACGTGCCTCCCAAGAGTTTCAAACTCATGACCTCTAGCTCTGATACCATGTTAATAACCAGTAACACCAAAAGCTCGAGCTGTTAGTGAACGGCACAACAATGTATATCAACAGCCGTATCACTTTTTCTTCTTCGATTGGTTAAATATGCAAAAGTTTCCAATTAGGGTGATCAACTGAATTCCAACAGGTCTCATGACTCCTGAGATATACTCTCCTGGAGCATGGATATCAATCATTCCCAGTCTGCAACGTGTAATGAGGTTGACCCCCCACTTATTCTTTTGGTCAAGAAAAAAATCGCAAGCTAATCTTTATAGCTTTCATACCCTGAACCTAGACCCAAGTTATAAAGAATCCGGAATATGTACCTGTACTTTTTTTGGGGCCGGGATCTTTCAGTATTTGGGACCGACATACATCCTTAGAAACAGCTCAATGATACTTTTTAACTTTTAAATTGTCTATGAGATTGGGGTGATATTGAAACTATCTGGAAGGCCTTTTTCCAGCCATGTAGGGAATTCTGATGATGTGTTTAAGTAAAAGGCCCTAAAGGTCTTTATACCTCCTATCCATAACAGTCTTAGGAATTTTTTTCTAATCCTTATTAAGATTTAGTTAATCTAGTGAGATTTGGGGTCCTATGGCATGGCTAGATCTTCATTTAACACAATCATTCAACCATGTGAAGAGAGATGTGAATCTCATCAAGGATTCTTTGGCGAAGTTGTGTTGGGAGAGGTGTTTATCTACTGGAGAATCTTCCCCTATTGGCTTCATAATCTGATCTTACTCTCTTTAAAGAATGTATTCTTATCCCGTAAAAAAGTAGTCTGTGTGGTCGATGACTGAGTTTCTAATAGCTTGGTTCTGGCTGGCTTGATGCTGCATGCAAGATTTCTCTACCTGCATAGTATGAAAGACCTTGTTCTTGTAAGACATCTGAGGGTCTCTTTACATGTACAGGTCGAGCAGTTGGAGAGGGAGGTTGCTGGGCTTCAACAAGCCCTTGCAAACAAGCAAAAACAAGAGCATGCCATGCTTCAGGTGTTAATTTCCTAGTTTCTTTTTACTGTTCTACTTTTTTGTTACTTGTTTTTAATGGGCTTCTTAAGTGGGTTATTTTTATCCCCGAGCTAATGCTGATTATTACTATAGGTCTTGATGCGTGTAGAGCAAGAACAGAGGTCCATGGATAATGCTCGAAGATTGGCCGAGCAAGATGCTGCTGCCCAGAGATTTGCTGTAAAAGTTCTTAAGGTTCTTTCTTCTCTTTGATATGCTGATTGTTCTAAATGATTGTGACGTAGCTGTTTGTGCATGTTCCACAGAATTGGATGTAGGTTTGATCTTTGTAGTGAAAAAAATTATATACCAGAGTACGTTTTCTTCAAAAATTTATTAGCTGCAATGATGGAGCTGCTTTGGACGACATGTAGCATCCAACTAGTCCATTTGTGATTTAATCTATCTAGAGAAAAGTCCCCTCCTTTTGTTAGGGTGTAAAGTACAAGAATAAAACATAAGAATACACTCCCATCTTTAAAAGCTTATAATGTCAAACATTTTGAAGCCACCTGATTTCTTACCATCCATCATATTTCAATCATTGAAGCTCGAAGAACCTTGGGCATGCTGTCAGTTTTTGTACCTTCATGCCCCAATTTGAAGACCGCCTGGTTTGGACATGCAGGTTGCAAATCAAGTATCTACCTTAAGAATATCTGATGGCTTCCCTGGAGCATTCCTGAACTAAGTTACTGTTTTTTCACTTCATTTGAACCCACATTTTTGGACAGGTTTCATTAGAAGTCACATTTATTATTGTGACAATTTTTCCCATTTTTATATTAATCCCATAAAACTTGTTAGCATATACTAGAATATATTTAATTATAGTAGAATATTCTGTTTAGGATTGATATTTCTTTGTTAGATTATGAAGTTCAAATTGCGATTGTTTAAACAACAGAGAACGAATGAAATGAGAGCTCATACAAATAGAGTACAATTTGCAATGATAAACAATCAATATTTGAACCTCTACAATCTATTATAATCTAAAACAACATGAAATCAAGCTTAAGGGATTATCCTATTATAATTAACTATATTCTAGTATATCCTAACAGAACCTTTGGCTCCACAAATGTTAAAATGCTCTAGTGACATATTTTATTTATAGTTAACTATATATTCTAGTATATCCTAACAGAACCTTTGGCTCCATTAAATGTCAAAATGCTCTAGTGACAAATATTTCTGTTAAAGGAAAGGCAATGCTGCTAAAAATGTGAAGTATCATAAGATCATGTGTAAGCAACCTACCGATTCTCCTTGTAGCTGCCATTGATTTAGATTAGGGTTAGAGATTTGGTTTTCCAATTGATTAAGGCCCTCCTTTGGCTGCATCATATTTACACCATGAGTGCTCTCATGACATCACATCATGGGCAGATGACTTCACACCATGAGTGCTCTCATAGCCATCAACGGTTCTGAACTTTTCTCGCAATTGACACTGTTGTACATTCCTTCCATCAAAAGCTTCTGATTTAGAACAACAAACCGATTTGTTTCCTACATGCCCTGTGCCATCTCTCTCTCTCTCTGCTTCTTTGAATGGTAACTTTGATTAATCAAAAGCTTAGCAATACAAGAGAGAGATACTGACAAGCGAGCAAAATGAGATCCCGAACACTAAAACCATTGGGAAGAAAAGAAAACGGAAAACAAGAAAACAAAAGAAGCAAACATCCTGAAATAGGAGGCAGCTCTGAAAAAAGGTCACTTCCTTCCAACTCGTCAAAAATAGATCAAAAGACAGATTGTCCTCGATCAACCTTAGAAATAGGCAGATTGTGATTTTTGTTTCAATCCAAACTTTTTCTTTGATTATTGATGCTGGAAGATTGTGGAAAGTCTTTCAAAGATGAAACAACTGCAACTACATTTGCATAGTCTGCAAAAGGTTGGATGCTTTACACAAAGATGACAATATCTTGTCTAGGCATCAAATCCACAGCATGAGCAGTCGCAACAAATGTTTAAAACTTCATTCTCCAAACCAAGAGACAACCCGCTGCTTTCCTTGACAATCTTGTCAGTCTACATTCTTCAGTCCCGACCGACATCGTGATTTCCAAACAAACGGTTAGCAAGAATACATACTCCTTCTGCCTGACTTCTACACATCCTCCTAACTGGTTCCTAAAAACTTCCTTTGAAACTCCTTTGTGCTATAGTCTCGTGCCCTTATCTAGACATTTGGACAATAATCTTTTATCTCCATTTTATCCTCCATTCAGTCTCCCATTTGCCTAATTGGCATTCCATTCTATCTTTTATCTTACGAAAACGTATCCCTCATTTCTCCCTAAGGGCCCGTTTGGTAATTTTACTAATATAGTCAAGTGAAGTGAAGTCAAGTTAAACATTCCATCAAAAGCACTTTTTACCAAAATTCCCTCCATCTTTTCCCCAAAAAGTTAAAAAGCAACTACATTTACTCACTAAAAGACAAAAAAACTTCATTTCCCCATACAAAAAGTAAAAAATATTCCATCACAAACAACTAAAAACAAAATACCATCATAACTCACTTATATTTTATTCATTTTTTTTCATTTCACTTCACTCCACTTTATTTTAAAAGTAAATTACCAAACGGGCCCTAAGGAATGAATGCATCGAACCTATTGCAACCTTCCTAAACACTACATGGAAATCTAATGGCAATATTCATTCAGAAATACCTCTGACAAGAGGACCATAGGCCCCGTAGTCATGTCCCACACAGTAAAGTTATGAAAACTTTTATTATTCTTCTCTCCCCCAATATAGAAAGTTCATTGTCACCTCTTAAATGAATTTGAAAGGAGTCTCACATGGAAATCAAGAGCTCTTGATGAGGTATGCCTTCTCTGGGTTTCAACAAGTGGCATGACATGAGTCTTTGAAAAGTTCAATTATTAAAAAAATTTAGTATTTCATTCTTGTGAGACTTCTCACGGTACTTTGTAAGAGTAAGGGGGTGGAGCCCCTCATATTTAGGCGGTTGTCATTGGATATGGATGTGAGGGCTCTCACCCTCTTATCACAGTACCGTGAGAGTAACTGTCATAAAAGCAGCTCCCTTCATTCTTTAAGGAGACTAATTCTTTTCATTTATTAATGTCAAGTTATTTCAATTAGACAAACAAGATTTTTATTTGATAGCCACCTGTGCCTGTTGTCTGTTGGAAAAGGGTCCCTATATATATACTTAAATAAGGGTCCCACATGGCACATAATAAAAATAGGTTGTAAAATACTATTTTTGCATTTTCAGAGAATGACATATACTTTTGAGGGGATATCCGATGGACGTGAAATTAGGTGCATTTCATGAGTTATTCAGTCATCCAATGAGCTCAAGTTCGCTCGATTCTGACCTGATTTAGCGAAGTTGTGACTCATTTACTGATGGTGTGTTGTCTACTTGCGGGATTGATGATTATATCAAACAAATTTCATCATTCTTCCCTCTCCCCCAAAAGGCCATTTACTAGGGTTGATCGTTCACTCCCTTCTATAAATAAGAGCGCTTTGTCTTATTCTTTTCTAATTATGACGATAATAATAAAATTTCAGGGATGTTTCTCCATGAGTTGTATGCTGGTATGCTCAATATGTGTGCTGAATCCCAGATCAACCTTCAAGATTCTACTTGGGATTCAATATTTGTGATTGAATTTATCTCCAGTCTCCATTAATTTTAGCATCACAGTTTTGGTCCCTATTAGTTGTGATGTCCAAGTGGATTGGTGCAGCCATAACTTCATGATACTGCATCAGGTTCCTTTCAACAATGCCTCCCCAACTTGGCTGAAAGCTGGTTGCAATTTTTTCCAGTGAATCAATAACTAGTTTATCTTGCAGCTTCCATTATCACTGGACACTGGATACATCTTAGATAAGCTTTAGCCAAATTGCTGCCACCTTTATCAGGATCTTATTCCTTAGTAGGCTTTCTAGCTTTTTCTGTACTTACAATGGACTGAGAAATCAGGGGCTAATTGTTGTTGTATTTTTCCATTTTCAGCATGTGTTTATTTCCTACTCTTACGTGACATGTGCAGGGAAAATATGAAGAGGCTATGGCTTCATTTGCAAAAATGGAGAAAAAGGTGGTTATGGCAGAAACAGCGTTGGAGGCGACATTGCAATACCAATCCAGCCAATATGAAGCACAACAATCTGCCTCCCCATCTCCAAGGTACTTGTCCATTCTTGATTGAAATCCATTTTCTTTTATGGGCCTGCTAGCATATTAATTGACATGACTCATGTCCTTGTTTGGACCAATCCGGGGGTGCCACATGGGGGAGAGGGTTTTTTTTTTTTTATTCATTAGAGGAGATGGGATGCAGCTGATTTGACCTCCCCCCGGCACCCCTAATTGGTCTAAATAGGGGATCCGTTTCCGAGTGTCGGAGTTTGACACTTTGACCAGTGCGGTGTCTGATTTAGCAAGTCCCCCCATCACCGCAAGCAGGACCATTGGATTGGCAGTATATAATTTATTTATTGATTGGTAACTGGGAGTTTGAATTGAAAAGAAGGGAAGACGAAGATAGCACAAAAAGCTAACAAACCACAAAAGAGAGCAGTATATAATTTACTAGGTTTACAATACTTGATAAAATCGGACCTGTAAGGGGTTACTCAAATGTCAAATTTCCTGAAAAAAATAGTTATGTGCATGAATGGGACACTTATTTTTTTTTAAATAAAATAAATTGTGGAGAATATTATTATGTTAAACCCAAAGGCTGAGAAAAGAATGCAAATGGAAAATTTCTCTCTAAGGTTGATGGGTGGACATTCTTACAGTGCTATCGGTTACAGTAATAAGAACCAAAAATTCACACAAGGTAGGTGTAGATGTTGCTTTTCTTAGCCGAGCATGAGCCTTACAGAAGAAGTTTGGGGTGCCCAGCTGGAGTGATGTACTAGGATGCCAAGATACGGGATGGATACAGGGACATCCTCTGGATACAAGGGGGACATGGATTTTACACATAAAAATTGAAGTATCTGTTACAATATCATACTTTGCCTCTTTTGAAGTATCTGGGTATCACAGGAGCTGACTAGTTTGCCAATTTATTCTCTGTTGGTGCAGCAGGGGTCATGCAATGACCAATTTGAACGGGTTTTGCTGCTGACATGGTTTAAGACCTTCATGATTATACCATGTTGGCAGAATGACACTGACCTTACACTATGGCATCTTTGGCTTCTGGTAGGGTGTCATACAGCAAATCATACACAGCCAATTTAAGGTTACATGTTGAATGATACATTCATCAAGGTGTAAGAGGGGATTGCTGTTTGGTAAATAAATGTGCTGACTGATGTCCATAAATGCTCATTGGCGTGGCCTTGCATCAGCAATATGAAGTTTGACATGGGAACAAGGACTGGTGGGTTGCTGTGTGATTTCTGGCGAGGGTTGCCTAATGGCCAAGTACTTAGTTGACACCACCAGGTCTATGACTCACCAGAAGCAATATGTTTGGAAGCCAACAAACCATAGTTGTCAACTCCATTGGGGTGGCCATTCCAATTAAATGGGATATTCAGAGAGTTCAGTTTTAAAAAAGATGGGATGAAAAAGAAAAAAAAGTTTAAATAAATTAGAAATACAATTATAACTAGTAGAAATCTAAAGCAACGCTTCAAATATGATATACCATGTTACATAACCTAAATTGCAAATAATTACTTTTGAATGTCAAATATGTCAATATCATGCATCTAAGAAACAAATTAAATAAATAAATAAAAAATAACAGTGAGAATTTAAGCACATCTATGAATGATTAAAGCACATTTAATAGACTCTTAAAACCTTCTCATTTGATTGGAATATGCATTTATTCAGCCTTCAATGGAGGGTAGAAATGTGTGAAAGTAAATAAATAAAAGGGCGGAAGTGACAGCAGTGGGGCCCTATTCTGGCCAGAACAAGCATATGCACTCAGAATACAAACTTCCAGCCGTTTTGGCCGAAATGGAAGTCGGACACAATTGACAAGTGTGCAGGGAAGTCAGCACAAAGGTTCTACTAGGTCATAAAGCAGATTCCAAACAAATGCTGATGACAATCTGTTTTTCGCATTCCAAACAAATGGATGGCACAACTGGTGATTCATGCCTCATGGGTTCAAACATCCAAAATCTAAATAAAACTGGATAAAAGTGAGCAAATTAATTGTCTGACATGGTACTTGCATCCATTCTAGTAAATCCAAAGCAATATCATTTTGATCAGTTTAAACTTATGGGCATCTGATGCTGCTTTCATTAACTATTTCATAAGAAAGGAATAACTCTCTCTCTCTCTCTCTCTCTCTCTCTCTCTCAACATGTTCTGCAGAAGTTCTCCCACACAGGAACAACCTACAAGCAAATTGGGTTTGCTCTCTCGGCCATTTGTGCTTGCTTGGCGTGACAGGACTAAGGTAATGCTCATCAACTTGAGTGATGCTAGAAAGATCCATCTACAAGTGAGTTAAAAATGATGAAGTTGGTTCAAACAAGATATCTTATGCGATATGGGTTCGTGGGGTCCAGTGAGGAGCGGTGACCCTTCCAGAAACTTGCCCATATCACACATGCATCTCTTGGATGTTTGTGCACATGCACAATTAAAATGAAAGGAGAAAAATGCCAGTGATTCCTATGCAATAAGAGAGATTTTACAAACAGGTGGTTGGGCTTGTTTGATGGGAATTTTTGGTCAATCAGCCATCTTCATTGAGGCTTACTGGATTACTGCAAATTGGGTCAATATGCACAACGTTATGACCTGAAGATTGGGGATTCACCGGTACAGAATGCTGGCTTGGATTGACCCAAACTATGTTAATCCAGTCCACACATAGTATCCTACCTCTTCATTTGATGCAAGAAGTGCTTTACAATATTTACTGTGCATGTGGAGGTGAGCTTTTCCTTGGATAGGCCTTTCTTGTTCCTGTTTTTCCTGAAACTAGTAAATGTTCGGAGAAATGGACATGAATGTAAACACCTGGACGCACCAGGTTCCAACTTCGAATGGGTTATGGCAGTTTTCCCCCAAGGAAGAGATAACATCTACAGCTTATTTATGGCCGGGCGTCACTCTTAGAATGGCTTCAATTACAGACACATTGCCACCTCACAGACAATGAAATGAAATGAATCTATGGTCGATTGAAGTGTGTCTGTTTTTTTTTTTTTTTTTTTTTAATGATTTATTTATTTATCCAGGAAATCTGTAAAACAGCAAAAATTCATTTATGTTTCTGTTTATTGACTCGTTTAAAGGTAGAGAAACCTGTCCAGGGCAAACCATTCAATGTTGAGGTGACCAATGTCAGCAAGCCCTCTAGGGAAAAGGATCAGAGTACAGAAATACAGCAAAAAGAGAACAACAACAACAACCAGGAAGAGACGGGAAAAGATAGCAAAGAAAACTGTTCCATGCATAATTTACAATCCAATTGAGAAATGCAGATGGTGCTTATGTGCTTTGGGTATATTAATTACCCTCCTCTTTTGTATTTAAATGGAATTAGAATAGGATCAGCGGCTCTCTAAATCAACCTTAGGATGAGTATATGGAAGAGAAATGTACCATCATTACAACGATGTACAAAGAAGTTAAAGAACATTCGGTAGTGAAAGAATGTTGTGCGATTGTGCCCCCATTGGCCATGGATGCTCTCTCGAACCAACATATTATATTAAGAAAGCTAGAACTGTAAGACTTTCAGTAGCTTTTTGGAAGAACTCTCCACTCTCCACTCTCTACTCTCTACTCTCTACTCTCTACTCTCTACTCTCACTGGAATCATTTACATATCTCTACGCTGGAACCTGCTCCTTGAGTGGTCTGTTTGAAGGGAGTTCGTTACAGGTATTGGGTTAGAAATCTTTGGAAGGGGTACTTTTAAATCTGAAACAATGTCCCCTCATATTTTATTCTGTTCCAGATTTCCCAAGCATGGTATTTGGTATTAGATTATGGTGTAAAAAGCTCCTTGGGTGGTAACTTTGACATGTGGTTCATTGCAGCCTCAGTTGAGTTTCTAATGATGATGTCGACACGGATATGGTGAACAATGGCATCTAAACCCTTGTCCAATCATGCTAAAGCCGTGATTTGATGCAAAGAAATTGACTCATACATTGTTACATCATACGGATGAGAACTGTATGGAGGCACAAGAGAGAGTGAGCAAGGGACAAGCCCTGGCCACCATTTCTCCTGCAAAATCCTTGTTAAACATAAATTACTCCATATTGCCAATACCATTCATTTTTTCATAAAAAGCCTAAGATTAAAAGAAACAACAATTCATGTCTAAAAGCATTAGTCTCTCTACATTATGTTTTCACCAAGGATTAACAATAATGTCTCTAATCACACTCCCTCACAAAGAAGTACATCCAAGAAGTAGCCAGAGATAACATCTCCATTTCATTGAAACTTCCACCAGCATCATCTTTCAGGCGCATTAATGAAAGTCACCTGGAACTGAATATCCAAAGGGGACCAAAGGCATGAGAACCCTCTAGAAGTAAGTACAAAAATGTTAGTGACTGGTACTGTCAAAACACAAGACACCCATGTTGGTAATCCAAAGAGTTAACTGATACAGGAGAAAATGGAAAGCCTATTGACCAAAAGAGGCCCTAAAATGCACACAAGCTTCTGAAAGGAAATTGTGTCCTAGCAGCATTGTGTTGCTACTACCAAAAATAAATATCTTACTGTTAAACCTGTTGACACTCAGGTCCCTCCACCAGTCTGATCCACAGTTGTTGTCTTTTGGCTCTAATCAAGAGAAACATATACAGAATGTAAGTGTTTATCACATCTCTACAAATTTCATCCAGGAGGAAGCTCTATTTTACTCTGACAAGTATACACGTAATCATGGCATGCATCAATCCAAAATATTGAAATTGTGACCATAGCAATGGGGCATAACCCTAACACTTTGACAGTTGGATTCAATGAATGGGTGTTTGCATGTTTGATGAGGACCATTGACAATTTCTTTCAATGTATTGGATGGACTAGATTCCAATGGTTAGGAATTAGGACGATCCAACCTGTCTTAATTTTGGTTATTACCTACCTTAGAAGGGCCCACAATATAGATATATTGGATGGAAAACATGCACGCCATGTCTATACAGTGGGAGTTAGAATGCATAGCCGTACTCAAAGTATCATACAGTTTATTATCAAAAATACCTTGGGCACTACCAGCTCGCTGGACTGGCCATTTGATTGAGATTGGGTGTCAGGAGAGGTTGACGAAAACCTGAGAGGAAAAAAAAGGGATAATCGCCACAACTTCTATGGGATCAAGATACTGTCATTTGTCATTGCAGCAAACAATTAAAAGGTATGCATGCCTGACAAGCAGTAATCTAGAAAGGATGCTTTCTTTCTGACCTAATTGCCCTTGCCTTCCTTTTGTCTTGTTCCATAGTATCTGACTTGGTGTTTGACTTCGTATCTGACTTGGTGTCTGACTTCGTATCTGACTTGGTGTTTGATGCAAACCTAGCCAAACGAGCTCTTTTCTTTTTCTCCTCATCAACAGTAGAGCTCATGGCCAGCCCAAATCTGAGAAACAACAGAAAGTAGGCCTCAACACTTGTCTAATAAAGTTACCAATGATCTGAGGAATATCATACATTATTGCAGCAAAGAGAGTAATAGAAACCTCTCTGCCCTATCCTTTCGTTTCTGCTCCTCTGATTTCCCTGTCCCCATTGATTTGTGTATGGCGGACGCAGTGCCAAACCTGAGAACAAGATGGTCAAACTGAACAAGTTCAATCAAGTTTAAAGAGAGTGAATGTTCAAGCAATATAATGGCTTACATGGGCACTGTTTTTGCTCGCTCAGATACTAAAGAAAGGACAGCTAAAAGTACCAGCATTTAGTTTTCAAAAGTAAACTTCAGGCCCAGGGAGTGGATGGGTGGGGAGGTGGGTGGGTTGGGTTAGGTGCCAAATATCACTCCAATGAAAAGGCCTTTGAAACTGAATGGTTTTGTATGTGCAGTTTTTTGGTGATCCAAAACAATGGTGGACATGGTTGGAATAGTGTCAAATGGAGTTGAGTAACAATTTGCTGGGAAGAACAGAGGTACTAGGTGGTATGTTATGGTTTGGATTGATCATAAGTGGCCTCCCATTGTGCTAAGATCCAAGAAGCCCTCACAAATGTAAAATGGAAATATATATACATATATATGAGGATGGCTCCCCTAAGCTCAAGCTTAGGGGACCATAAGCTCAAGTGTGCAAAATCCTCGTGTGGCCTTAAGTGGCTTTCAGCCCAAAAAATTTTGGATGTCCCGCCCACCCCAAAAACATTTCGATGGCCCGCCCAAATGTTTCATTTTTCCCCCTTTCAACGAGAGACAGATGCAGAGCACTCCTCTTCCTTCATCTCTCCCCTCCCTCTCTCCATAGCCAGGCCAGACCAGACGATCGCGGGGAAGACGCTGCGATCCCCTTCCAGCCCCATCTCGCCACTGCCAAGCTCCTTCGTATCTCAGACGATTGCCACTGCCAAGAGAGAAAAGTCGTGCGCCCTTGCCGCTCGCCTTCGTCTCCACAGTGATCTGCGCCAGGCCAGACGACCGCTGAGGAAGACACTGCGATCCCCTTGCAGCTCCATCTCTCCCTCCGACAGAGATTCCTTTCTCTTCCTTCTTCTCTCCCTCTCTCCACAGTGATCTGTGCCAAGCCAGCCACGTCCGGCCATTGCACAATCCAGCCATCTATGCCACTACTAGCTCGATATTTGCTCGTTACCTTTCCTCTCCACAGCCAGCAATCTGCGCCAGTGCAGCCAAGCAACGTCCGCCCAAGCATTCTGTCGATCAGCCCAGCCCAGTTGTCATTTTCTTTCAGAGTATTCTCGTCACTAGTGTCTATGTTGTGGAGGATGCAATCAGAATTAATGTGGAATGTGGAGTTAATGTTGTGGATGAACTTGTTATTAGTTGAAATGTGGAATGAATGTAAACCGAGTGTAAAGTTAACATTAGTTGAAATGGATGACTGAGGATAGTCCCTTTATCTGCATATCTGCATTCTGTCCCCTTGTTGTTTTGCCTTTGTGGCTTTCTGGTGGCAAAATATTTCAATGTTCTTTGTATGGTGTACCCAAATTGAGTGGTGCTAGGATTCTTTCCACAATGCCCTGTGTTGAGCAGGTTGTGGCTGGAAATGCATGTACAGGTTGAAAGTCATGACCAATGTAATTTTCATATTTGTTATAATTTAAATGTACATGTTAAATGCCATAGGTTGTTTGGAATGAAATGGATTGATTGGTCAGGTTGCTGTTTGGAACACTGTTAAATTGCCTGTTTAGAATAGAACACAGAGGTTATTTGCCTACATGTTGTTTGGAAAGGTATTGTGGCACAATGTTCCGGTTGTTTAGAACCCGACTTCACATTCAGACATTCCATATACATTCTTAGCTTGAGAAACATGAAGGGCACAGATGATAGAACAAGTGCTAAAATGGTCTCTCAAGGCACTATGCTTAAAAAATGAGTTCATTAAACATAATACCCTGAAGGAATTGAATCATCACACTAGTAAGCTTGAATGAATTCAGTGGGTTCATTGAATCAACCACCTGTAGTTTCTCTTTTGATGGAGGCACCCAACTTATATGCTTTATGCTTAAAAAATGAGTTCATTAAATATAATAATCTGAAGGAATTGAATTATCACACTAGTCAGCTTGAATGAATTCAGTGGGTTCATTGAATCAGCCACCTGTAGTTTCTCTTTTGATGGGTTGCACTCTAAAGATCAGTTCATTGTTTCACTCAGTAGAGTAATGGGTTGTGTCATGGTGATCATGACATAACTAGATGTAATACTGCTACTAAGCAAATTCTCTTAAAAAAAAAAATGCCTAATTGTCATGAACTGTAAATTAAAACGGCAAGGGTAATGATCTCCCAAACCAAACTAATGAAGAGGACAGACCATTTGTATTAAACAAAACCATTATCAATATCTTCTATCTACATTGTCTTCTTACAAAAAAAAAAAAAAAAAGGGATGCAATGTTTGAGATGAAAGAAAATGACAACTAGGCTGGATTGGCAGTGGCGCAGATCGCTGGATTGTGTGCGAGACGTGGCTGGCCTGGCGCAAATCACTGTGGAGAGAGGGAGAGACGAAGGAAGAGGGAGGAATCTTTGCGAGAGGGAGAGATGGGGCTGCGAGGGGGATCGCAGGGTCTTCCCCGGCGATCGTCTAGCCTAGCGCAGATCACTGTGGAGACGAAGGCGAGCGGCAAGGGCGCACGACTTTTCTCTCTTGGCAGTGGCAATCGTCTGAGATACGAAGGAGCTTGGCAGTGGCGAGATGGGGCTGGGACGGGATCGCAGCGTCTTCCCCGCGATCGTCTGGTCTGGCCTGGCTATGGAGAGAGGGAGGGGAGAGATGAAGGAAGAGGAGTGCTCTGCATCTGTCTCTTGTTGAAAGGGGAAAAAATGAAACATTTGGGCGGGCCATCGAAATGTTTTTGGGGTGGGCGGGTCATCCAAAATTTTTTGGGCTGAAAGCCACTTAAGGCCACACGAGGATTTTGCACACTTGAGCTTATGGTCCCCTAAGCTGAGCCATCCTCTATATATAGATATATATATATATATATAGAGAGAGAGAGAGAGATGCAAGATGCTCCATATACATACATACACATATTTCAATTGGAACTATTTCAAAACAAAATAATAATAACAAGTAACAACTAAAATCAGCAATCTGAAGTGGATTTCACTATTAAACTAATCTCAAACAGTCAAGGTTCTCCAGAACATAAAATAAAAATGCCAGTAATTTCAACAATGTCACAAGATAAATTCCTTGAACAAAAAGCTGTTGGTAAACAAAATGCATGGGCCTAGTTTAAGGATCAGGCAATCAAGAGGACTGTTCTACAGCAATAGATTCCAACAGAAGTTAAGGAAAAGATTAATCAGTAACAGATTGCAGCCATACAGCTGTCTAGACCCATGACCACAAACCAATATGGTAGGATCAAAACATGTAGAAAGTGCCAAACTAAGCCATAAAGAGCAAGATCACATGAGATTTTACATATGCAGGGGTCTAGCCTCACATGTAGAAAGTGCCAAACTAAGCCATAACGAGCAAGATCACATGAGATTTTACATATGCAGGGGTCTAGCCCCACATGTCCAAGCTTTGTACAATGCCTTCTTGGGTTTGCGCAAGACACAAAAGAAATAATCTTGTTCCAAAACACTCATATACACCCATCCCTTTACAAATCTGTACATGAAAAAAAAAAAAAAAAAAAAAAGAAGCTACTACAACCTAATACTAGCAATTGATACAAAAATTCTTAATAATAATCTTTACTATTAGCTGTAATCATTCTCATCAAACTGTGGTTAGCCAAGTACTACTTTTCTCAAAGTAGAGTCAATTTGGTTTAACAAGATCTTTATCGCTGATTGTTTCTAATGCCAACCCACCTGTTTTGGGGGCTATGGGCCTATACATCCTAGGGCACGACACATGGTGGAGGAATCAGCCAGAATGGGACAATAGAAAGGGTTAATCGAAGGCAGCTCTTGTTTTGTTCTTGCTTGGTATATGCTTTTATACCATTGCTCTCTTGTATTGGTTTGCCCTCAATAAAATTTATTGTTACTGTCAATTTTTTTTGGAGAGAGAGAGAGAGAGAGAGAGAGAGAGAGAGAGAGAGAGAGAGAGAGAGGTGGATGGGGGCACAGGAGGGTCCATCACATTATTGATATAAATATTATAAGTAAATTCTAACATCTATCCACTCATAGCACATTCGATCTAGGCCTTGGAATATTAACAAAATAAAGACTAAAAAAATAAATTGGACTTCCAATTAAAAGGTCTTGTAGAGTTAGAAAGAGAAAAGACGTCCACACATCAAGATGTGCAAAAGGTAAAAAATATGGGCCATCTTTCAGGTTCCCATTTGCCAAGCTGCATCATTCCATTTAGCTTGGAAAGAATCTCGTCCATAGCTTGTCCTTGATTGGTGTTGCCTTCAAAAACATATCACACTTGAAGATGTTATTTAACACTGCTTATTTTGGACCCTTCTTTTTTATTATTATAAATGGTTATGGGTTCATTGGTGCAAATGTCTCTTTTCATGCTTGTTAAAAGGGTATGTGTTGACTCAACAGTCAACATCACAAAATGCTTTCCAATCATAAAGCAACGTCTTTCTAATGAAAGCGTTCCATGTTCACTTTTAGATTGATACTTCAAAATTTTGGGAATGACAAAATGACAAAAAAATAAAATAAATGTGGCTGGTATTCATATCCCAAGATAGTTGAATGGAGTAAGGATAAGAAATAGAATTAGGATGAGAAAATAAGTGGCTCTAATAGAAGAGAAAGGAATGCTTCCGTACTTTCTAAAAAATCATGGGTCTAGAAGCTCTTTCCTAAGGTACTCATTACCACCTCCTTAATAACCAAAGCTTCTAACAAGATTGAAGGAAAAAGCTTGCCTTTGGAGGATGATTGAAGTGGAGACTTGCTTCTGGAGTGTTCTGTGATCGGTGAATACTAATAAAATTGAAGGAAAAAGTATTATATGACCTATGGAGCGGAATGTTGGCCAATCAAGAAGCAAAACATGCACAAAATGAGTATACAAGAGATGAGAATGTTAAAATGGACGTGTGGTAAAACTAGGAAAGAATCAAAATTGAGCACTTTTGGGAGCATTTAGGGGTAGCATGAATAGTTAATAAATTAAGAGATACTTGTTTGAGATGGTTTGGACATGTCCAACCGAGGTCAGTGATGACGCCATTGAGGAAAAGTTGTTCTATGCAAGTTGATGGCCCACCAAGGAAAATGAATAGGCCACATCTGGAATTTTTGAGTCAAGTCCTTCAAGTAACCAAGTAATTGGAGGTTCAAATCTGGTCCTTTGAGTAACTAGGTAATTACTAATTGGAGGTCCATCGGTATCCCTACAAAGACTCCATGAGATCCAGTATTTAATTTTGGAATTAAGACCAACTCTGATCTCTATTGGTAGCCCAATAAACTACTCTGAAGACTCCTACGCTGCTAGCTAATCTCCTCATCTATTTCCCATCCACCTTTCGATGATCAATGAGTGTGGTTAGGCAGATTGAGGAGATTGAATGCGATTTCCTTTGGAATGACACAGAAGAGAAAATGAAATTTAATCTTAATAAGCCGGGATCATGCATGTAAGCCAACTTCTGAAGGTTGAGAATTCAGTCAACAAAGGTTGTAAATAGTATGTCGCTTGCCAAGTGGTCATGACATGTGGGAAAACCAGGGGATGACTTTTAGAAATATGTTATCCTTTTTTTAATATTAGGTGCCATGTGCCACCCTCAGATAACAGAGTATTCAGTATTCGCAAAGCTCTCTTAAGTGTTAAAGATATGTCTCGCCTCGGGTGTGATACAGAGTGTAGATTTGATTTTGGGTTAGCTTTTCGTCTGATCTATGGCATGGATTGATAACAAGCGTACGCTTCACACTTTTATACTCTTTGGGTGCCAGTAGGGCTTCTATGGTAGCAAAGATGTTCTTGGTGGGAAAAAAAAAAGTTTAAGATGTTCTCTTAATTATAATTTAGTGGAATACTTCATAGAGTTGATGAGGGAGCTCGGATGAAGTTTTATCTATACTAATGGTATGGAAGCTTTGATTCAGTTGTTAGTCCAAAGGGAGATTTTAATACAAAATCTTTCTGCAATGTTTTAGCTAGAGTGATAGTCCAAGATGTTGAAAGCTACAATTGGTGAATGAAAGCTCCTCGTGTTTTAGTTTTCTGCTCGATTGCCAGTCTCCACAAGATCCTTACTATGGATATAATTCGCAGGAGAAACCATGATGTCAAGAAGTATGCTAAGCCTTCATAAGGAGCAAACTGTGCATCATGTCTGAACTCATCGTTCCTTTACAATGAAGGTATGACATGCATTGTTTGTTCTATTAGGTGGGTGGTACCTAAAAAAGTATTTAAACATTGGAGGTTTGGATACCATTCATATCGGAGAGGAGTTATATGGAGGCTTCCATTTGTAGACAGTGATTATTATCGTGGGAGTGCAAAAATGAGCTATTTCCTAGAGATGCCATTCAAATAAAGGACGCTGTCGGAAATATTATCAGCATAGTTATTTTTTAGGTTTCCAAACTTAGGGAGTTTGAAGGGATATTAGCACCTGACTTATACTTGTTGTGGAAAATGCTTGATAGGTGATAACCCTTTGTTCTAGGGACTCTGGATACTTCTGCCAAGGAGAATAAGAGAAACTTTGATGGAAGCTTAATGTAAAAACATACGAAGGCTGGGATTGGCAGGTGGTTTGGAATCATGAAGGTGGAAGTTTGCATGAATATTCAGGCCCTTTTTTTTTACATAATATGAAGGTCAAGTGGTATCTAAGCTGGTTGTTTGTTGCAATCTACACAAGTTGGAGGAAATGAATACCACAGAAGAGAGGAATTTTACCATTAATTATTCATTGGGGATCTGTAGCTGCTACGCATCTATGGCTGTTAAATGAATGGGTGGAGAAAGTTCGTTCTCTTTCATCCACCGATCGCATGTGTTCCACCATACTTTTATGGAAACAAATGTTTTAGCAGACAGATTGCCTAAAGATGGTGAGTCTTGGACCAATTTTTTTCATATGATGCGTAATTGTTTTTAAGTTCTTGGTGGCCTTTTGGCTTAATAAATCTATATTTAGTTCTTAAAAAAAAAAGATAAAAGTTTGTCCTAGTTAGGATTGTGCTAAATTCTCTTATCATCTATTTCCAATGTTGTAATTGTTGTGAGATTGGGAATTATTCCCATATCATATTATTACCTTGATACAATTAACAGTCCTGTTTCTCATAAATCCCAAGCCATATATCGCTTGAATCTTTCGATTTACAGAAACATGAGTACTTGCGACATGGCAGGATGTGTTACTTATCAACACCTACTTGAGAAATGAACCTCTGTCAAAAGATAAATATCCTCTGCCTATATCTCTGCCAAGATTGTTACTTATAACAGGCATAATATTTCAATATAGCAAGGCACATCTGATTGCATAGGCAGAATTACTACAGCAAAGTTTTGCAATGGTTTCCTCCTCATAAATAAGTATCAAGAACTCAAGATATTCATTTATGATCTGAATCTTCTAATATTGCAAAAATCCCACTTGTAACCCCAACATAACATGTGCATCTACATGAAGTTGTCTTGGATTGGTTATTCCAGGTTCACTTTTCTACCTCTCCCCGGGAGACCCCATTTTCTCTAGAGAAAGCCCAGAACCTTACTTACTCTCACACCAAAGAAAACAGAGCCATACTTTCTTAGGTTATGGAACATGGACTGCGCCAAATGAAAAGAAAACACATTTCCTCACTTGGGTCTTCCCAATTTGAGGAATCCTTTTCACACAAACACACCCCACTCCAACTTCCTACCAAAATAACCTTACTTCCCGATCGATCTAAAAGAAAACCTTACCTAATGTCATGGAACATGGACGATGTACCAAACAAAAGAAAACCCATTTTCCTCAATTGGTTTTTCACATCACAATCCAAGGAAATAAAATAACCTAGAAAAACCCTAACATAAAACCCTACAAATCAATCCAAGAACTGTCGGCAAAAATGAAAGAAACAGACACATATGAAATGGGTTTTAGGCTTCTAAAGCCCTTACCTTTCGGCCCGAGAACTCCGCTTCTCCTCCTCGGATAGCTGGACGGGCATGCCGAAGCGCTCGGCGCGGAGGAACTTCTTCTGGAGATCTGAAACGGGATCGGATGCGGTATCTGAAGCGGGAGGCGTGGGTATTTTGGGCCCTTCTCCTTCTTCTTCTTCTTCTTCCTCTTCCTCCTTCGTTGCTTGTTTTGGCTGTGGGGTTTCTGTATTAGGGTTTAAGGGGTGAGATTTAGGGTTTTCAGATTTCTGAAGCTGGGGTTTTGCAGGGAGGAGGTCTTGTGGTAGAGAGCTCTCTTTGGGTTTCTGCATCTCCATCGCCATTGCAGAGCGAAGGAAAGATACAGAGCGATGTATAGAGAGAGAAGAAGCTCCTTCTTCTTCTTTTTATGAGAATGGAATTTGATGTTCGTCTTCCACACAGGTAAAAAGAGGTGAACTTAAACTGAAGAGTGAAGAGTTTGGATCTTTTTCCAGGGGGGCAAGGGCACTGCCGCTAGCAGGCAATATTATTGTGGGGCCCAGTGGCTTTGCAGTATGTGGAAGGGTTTTGATTTAGAATGAGGTTCTTCAAATTTTTCTTTTTAAGTGTTTGTCAATTGTTAGTATTTTGACAGCTGAACCCTAAGGGATTAGCCGGGTGATCAGGACCACGGTTCCTCCCTCTTTCAGAGCTAGAGGTCCTGGTATCGACTCTCGGTTCCCTCCTCTTTAGGAACCGAATGTTGAGTCCACTTGTGTTACCACCAAGGGCCACACCTAGGGGCCACAGGGGTTTACCCGGCTTCTCTCTGGTCCCGGAGGGAATAGTCCAGTCCAAAGGATTGGGAACCCTCCGTTAGCAAAAAAAAAAAAAGTATTTTGATAGCTATTGGGTTTTTTTTTTTTACTCTTTTTTTTTAATATTATTGTGGGGTTTTTTGAAGTTTTTTTTTTATATTTAGAAAAGAGGATTTTACGGGAAAAATCTCGAAATATACTCATATATCCCGAAAGGTCCTCGCAAATTGTGTAACACCAATGAGGTCCGTCAGGCCTTATTTCCTTCTTTTTTTTCCAACTTTGATAGGAGCGACGCTAGCGTCGCTCATGTCTGATGATGGCGACGCTAGTGTTGCTCGTCAATGTCTAGTATCGCTTGTCAGCGCATCTCCTTATGCACAATTTGCTAGTGGGGGAGCTGGAGAAATATACACAATTTGCTATATCGTCACTCGTCAGAACATAATGAGCCGTGACTGTTTATATTCTGGTTCTACCCTTTTGCCCCAGTTAAATTTGGGCTATTTAGTGTATTGTCAATTATGTGGGTAGAGTTTTTAGTGGGGAAGATATTAAGTGGTCCATTACATGCTAGAAAACATTGAATGAATAAATTATATACTGAAAGTGGGCTGCAGTGCTGCATCTTGTACTGTTGCTTGTCTATGCCATCTATTAATAACTAACACATAATGGAAGATAAATTATCTGCATCTCATTGCATTCTTATATTTTACATATTAAAAATAGGTTGCATAAGATTATTTATGCGTCATTGTGCTGCAGATTGCTGTATGCATTGAGGCTTTATCTGGATTTAATGACTCACTATTTTGTCCTTACCTACTCCCTCAGGTGTCTCATCTGCTTCTTTTTTGCTTCATACTTTGTTGTTGTTCTTCTCCTCAATGTTTCTTAGTATCTCTTATCAATTAGGTATCATTGGGCGATCCAATTGAGAAGTATATGACACCGTTTAAAGAAGCTAGTCCCTTGCAAGCTAGCCTGGACTTAAAGAAAGCGATGATGCGTTTCTATAGGGATGTTGCAGTTCCTGTTGTGGATGACTAGGGCAGTTGTGTTGGGATTGTGCATCGTGAGGACTGCAATCAGGTGATTATTTCTAAAATTAGCTTAAAGTACAATCTCACATGTAGTATAGCTACTAAGAGCCAGAAGGAATTTTCTTGTCGCCTCCCTAAAATTGGAAGCCAAGTGAGCCTAACGAGTGACGATAAAACAAATTGTGTATATTTCTCCATCTCCCCCACTAACAAATTGTACATTAGGAGATGCGCTGACGAGCGACGCTAGCGTCGCTCCTATCAGAGTTGAAAAAAAAAAGGAAATAAGGCCTGAGGGACCTCATTGGTGCTACACAATTTGCGATGACCTTTCGGGATATATGACTATATTTCGAAACTTTTTCCGTAAAATTCTCTTTAGAAAATGTTGTGAATTTATAAATATACACTTTAGAAAAATGTGATAAGATTCTTGCATTTTTCAAATGTTAGAGATGTTCAAGTGGTGGTGCAAATAATGGCTTCAAGGGCACAAATCATAAGTCAAAAGGTGAGTAAGGAGTCATCCACTTATGAATAGGGTTTGGCATGAAAAAAAATATTTATTTCTATAGTATGGACCTTAAAAGGTTCATGAAGATCCTCAAAGTGGGCTCGGACTATTTTGGCTCATGTTTTTTCATAAGAGGCCCATGAGCCCTTTTTTTTTTTTTTTTTTTCTTTCTATAGGAGGGTTGGGGCTGGACCACTCCCTCCGGACTCAAAGGGAAGTTGGTTATACACCCCTGTGGCCCCAAGGAGATAACACTAGTGGACTCAACCTTCAATTCCAGAAGAGGGAGGAACCATGGTCTTGACCACTCGGCCAACCCCTTAGGAACCTTGATTTTTGCTCGTGATATTTAGTTGGCACCATAAGATGAAACCAAAGCCTATCAAAGCCTTTGGGCTTTTGGGTAATCCACGATGCCAGAACTTGATAGTAATGTGTTGCTCTGTTGGTTGACGACCCAGCATGTCACTCAGCTGCCCTGAAATCAATCTCTCTGTAAGCCATCTTTCCATGTGTGAGAGCTATCTTTCTCACGGGCTTCCCCTTTCCATATCTATGGGCTCTCTTGGGTCTCAACCCCCTAGGTTGGGGTACCAAAAAAGAAAACCCTATAACTTGATGAAGCCAATTCGGGCCCAAAACTCATTGGTTAATGATCCATTGAGCAAGTGTTTAGTTAGTTTTTTTTCCCCTCGCCTTAACCAAGTTCTAGCATACTCAAGGGAAAGCAGCCCACTCAGCTGGGAAGAAAGCCCCCACACACAGGAGGAAATCCCACTTACTTGGGGTTTGACCTGGGCATGTGATTAGTTAGTTAAATCATACTTAGAAGCTCGAAGGATTGTGGAGATTTTCATGGCCTAGAATTATAGGTTTTTCAGAACCCTGTAATCACTGAACTGCTTATAGGTCGTGCACGGCCTGGAATTCTGCACCGACAGTATGCACGTTAGCACATTGATGAGTTCTGAAATGTGCACATTTTCATATACATTTTGGACCATTTTAAGAGCTTATTGATATTAAAGAGCTGTATTTAGTGACAAATCATGTTTTTATTCATTTAGGTCTATTTTAGTGCGTTCATGCACAATTTGCTCAAAAATCACACTTTTTGCATAAATTCATGAAACCTGCCATTTTTGGAGATTTATTTTTGGAAAGTCAATTATTTTTTGTGCATCAAGTAGGGTTACATGCATTGTCCATTTAAATTCTTTACATAAAATTATTCTTGAATCTATTTGTTTTAATTTGTGTAGGAGAAATCAAGAATGAGACCTACATTGGAAAAACTTGAGAGAGATCAAGGGCAGGACATCTATCATGGTGGACCCACATATCTTGATATTTTTGGAGAATTTGAAAAGTTAACAATGGAAAGCTAGATTTGTAATTTCAAAATCAAGAAATGAAACTTCAAATTTAGTAAGATCTAATTCTTACTAAGTTTGAAAACTCAAAAATCAAGAAAGAAATTCAAGAAAGGAAAGTGTACTAAAAGAATTGACAAATCAACAAAAAAGCTTGAAAGCAAACCAAAAATGGGAGGAGAGTCAAGAAACAAGGAAAGAAGTATCCCAAGATTCCTTTGGACGTCCACATGGGTCCCACACACCCCATTGCACAACTATCATTCCATACACAATTATTTTTGGATTTTTCAGAGGCAGCAGTATTAAATTGGCCATAACTCTTAATCCAGCCATCTGATTGGTGCAATCCATACACCGTTGGAAAGCTCTTTTCGAGTAAATATCTTTAGAACCCAAGATTGTATCAATTGGAGCTAAAACAAGGAAGATATGTCCTTTTAAAGTTGGTGCTATAATTTCTACTCGGGATTGCAATTTTTGCACATAGAAAGTACAAAAAATCTCTCACTCACCTTGCTATTTCTTTGAAGACTTGTTGGCCAAGGAAGGGACTTGCCATACAAAGAAGATTGCATGCTATAAACTTGGAACAAAGAAGGAAAGAAAGAGAACAAAAATCTATAAATTGAAGGCATAAGCCTCCCTCTCCTCTCGTGGGAAGATAGACCAACTCTCTCTAGAATTACTACTATACTCCATCTTCTTCCTCTCTCTTTCTCTCCATTTGAGTCCTCAAGGAAATTTGGCCGAAAATCACACTACACCCTTGGGTTTTTCATCTAGAAGAGGCTTCTCATCCTAGTATGTAATTGTCATTGTTTATTTTTTATATCTTATATAAGACTTTGCATATTAGTAAAATTGTTTCTTATTCATTCAATTTTTCTTTCTTGTCCTTGGGTGATTGGTGCTTGTTTTATGTTTCTTTTCTTGTTGGTGTTTGGATTGACGACCAAAAGGCTCTAAGAGCATGATTTAAATTATGACCCCGTTTAGAAAAAAAATTTGAAAAAGGAGAATACACTTCCACACATTTAAATTTATGTTCTTCCACACATTTAAATTTTTGTTAAAACCACACATCTACTTTTCTTGTTTTCACCACACATTTAATTTCTTGAACTTTTGTTTATTGTCTTCATTTTTATGATCAATTCAATTTTATGTTTATTTTATGCATAGTTTATGGTAGGAATTAATTAGTATTGCATGCATATTCATATTGGTGGAGTTTAGACATGTTTAAGTTGCTGGAATCGGAGTTTAAATTGAATAAGCAAGAAAAATCAGAGATTTGAGTCAATAACCTCGGCCAAATAATTTATGGAAATTTGGATCCCAATATAAAGTGCACAATTCAGCACATTGTTGCAGGAATTTCAGGACATATTTTGTGTAAAAAGTTTGCGATTAGAAACTTGATCAAAACACATTATTTTTCGATGAAACTTGGGAAAATTAAAGTTTGATCAGTGTACTTTCAAACCTCAGAATTTCAAGCAAAAATAATTTTGGAAAGTTGGTGAACCAGTGGCTCAAACATGGCTGGTCGGACCCACCTGTGTGCAAAATTTTTGCACAGTTTTTTTTTAGGTCATGTTCATACACTCATATCTCATTCGTTTTAAATCGTTTTTCACTTCCGTTTTTTGTTATTTGATTCATGCATCATTGTAGTTCAAAACCTAGCCATTAAACTCAGTTTTAGGTTGCATTAGATTAGGAAAAATCATGCATAAAAACAGCCCTGCATACTAGTTTTTTAGACTTAGAAAATTTTTAGCATCTCATTGTATACATTGTATTACTAACTTTCTAACTTAGGTTTCTTTTGTTTCTACTTTAGTTTCTTATTTTTATTTTTGGTACTTTTTATTCTTGATGTTCTAATTTGTGTATTCTTTTGTAGCAATTTTAGTTTTTAGTTTAGGATTTTTAGATTTAGGAAGTTTTCTTTTCATTGGATTGTAATTAATTTAATTTTTGGAAAGTAGGAATGATGAATGCACTTTTCTAGATTTTAGGCTAAAATTAGATTTTATTTAGGGCAGGTACAAGTTGAGAAGGAATCTTAGTTTACATTGTTCCCTATGGATCGACCTGGTCTTACCAGTTATTACTGCAATCGAAGCTCTGCACTTGGAGCCGCGATCACACATCCTACAAGTGCTAGAAATGGAGTGAAAATTGCTATCCATGCCCCAAGCAGGCAACAACATCAACAAAGAAAGTCAGGCAAACACAAACACTCTGGAAAATATGTAATTATCCTTGGGCTGTGCCCACGAAAAAGTAGCCATCCCAATTTTAATACAGCGGGGTTAAGTTCAGACCGCACTTATATACTCAAAATCAGGACTTGCATGTATTCAATGTGGGACTCATGTACCATTGCATATCTAGTCCTTTAGGCAGATGCTCGCTCGGCCCAACCCAGGTGCCGGGAATCTATCCTTGGTAGTTAAGATGATCTTCGATGCCCTTTACCACTGGGCTCTCCTACAGTTCTCAAGGGGTGTTTGGTTTGGGATTTTCCAAAGGGTTAATACAGGTTGGGTTGACCTTCATCTATATAGGTTGAGATTATCTGATCCATTCTAAATACTGGTAAGATACAAGTTGAACTTTAATTTATGGACACTCTTACTTGACCCGACCATTTATACCCGACCCTAGCCTTTTGCCACTCTTTGATCAATCCTTAAATCAAAGTTTTCCAAAAGGAACTCTCTTTTCCTTTCTTTTCTTCCTTTCTCATTTGAACTAATGGAATGAATAAGATTCCTCAGGGTGTCGTTCCATACATTCTATATAGAATTGCAAACACTCTCATCAAATACAAAATTGGATTTGGATAATACCCTCCTTATCGGTACTAGTTGAGGAAAGATGGGAGATTTAGGTCATGTTTGGCAATCAAATCTTTAGAAAAAAGATTTTTGATTTCCATAAAGTTGTAGTAGATCCATATTTGACAATTGTAAATTCTTGAAAACCTGGATGAATGAAAATCCTCCTTTGTTGGGATTTTCAAATCTGACAACCCCTGAAATGTAATAAATCATTTATTAACTCAAAAGCTTAAGTTGATAGGTGAAAGGCTCATACGGATAGATATATTAAGACATGTCCAGCTTATTACTTAGGGGATGTGAGATGTGGGATTTTCCAACAGGAAACCATGCGTCTCTGTGAACTTGCTTGAGTAGGCCCTTTTCATCATCTTACTAGATAACTATTCTTGATAACCTTACGATAGTAATGGCGAAAAATAAAAATAATAAAAATAAAAATAATAATAATAATAAGAACCATGTTTAGTGGTCAATAAACATGATCTTATTTTTAGCAAAGAAAACCCACAACCATGTCAAAGTAGTAAACAAACATGTTCTTATTTATACCATATACCATAAAAACATCCACATCCGAACATTTTTGAACACGTACCAAGTAGCTAGCAAAAGCAGAAGTACAACTCAAATGGAAGCATCCACTGGCATGACCAGAATTTGGTCAGCTTTTGAGTCCTCCTTGAAAAGATCTTGAACTTGGACATCTTCATCAACCTCTGTGCCAAGCTCTTCTGTGACTTCTTCTGTACCAAATTCTTCAGTTTCTTTGCAAGAGGACAAGTTGGTGCCAAAGGGTCTCTCCTGGTTGCAGTCCAAATTTTGGCCGTAGGGGATTTTGTATATGTCACAATATCTCCTGTAGAATCCAATCCGATCTTTGACTTTGTCATTAGGACCCTTGCCACACTCGATCGCACCATTGATTATATTGGTGATGGTCCCATAGCCACCCTTGCGCCCTGCTTGGATGTCATTTGGGCTGGGCTTCCACCGGCCTGTTACCACATCATGGCATGATGGCTTGGGAGCTTGTGGTGTCATCCAGAACCAGAGAGCCGTCTTAAAGGCGATGGTCGCATCGCGGGCAACTATGTCAGGGTCGGCTATACCGTTGAACCCGATCCTTCTTCCGGCGGGGCCATAGTTGAAATTCCTGTGCCAATAGTTAGAAATTTTAAGATTCGAACACACTTTACTGGATTGGATTTCTAGAGGCCCACCCAGTCCACTCAATTCTTACTCAGTCTAACTTGTTCAAAACTTGATTAACTTGGCTGTAACTTGAATTTGCTAATACCCAGTTACATAGTTTTTCCTGACTAGGCCAAGATTTTGTCACCGAGCCATTGAATATAATGGAGTTGGTGACCTTTCAAGCTGGGCCTTTTGGGTTTGTTTTTCTTCTTAAAGGCCTAATTACATGGCCCGCTAAGCTAAAATAATCAACACAAGTGTCCTGCTTTCTTCACTTGCTTGATCTCCTGAAGGTGTTCTTATATAAGGGCTGGGCCTCAACCTATTTCGGAGCCCACAGGTTCAATCAAAGGCCTGAAAACATAGGAGTTGTGCTTGGAAATTAAACCCTTCATCCTTATTATATGCAATAGTACTTACAGTGTTTTAGTAATGATGGTGATAAGGTGATGATACCATTTATTCTATCATGCATTTATGTGGCCAAAGACACTAATATGAATGTATGTGCAGAGTTTAAGAAAATAATATGATTAGATATCATTATATAAGACTAAGCTTGGGGTCATCCAATAGCAGGGAAGATCAAAGGCTTGTTATTTCAAGAAAAAGGAAAAAAGTTCTTTGAGGAGGTCTGATCAATATGTTCATAGAAGACATAAAATAGCCCTCATACAGAATATTAAAAGGGTTTCAAGTTCAACGAACCAATAAAGAAAAAGGCGAGTTGCATAGACTACTCTGGATGAAATAGTGATAAAAGTAGTGTAGATCAAGAGTTATGAATAATAGTCTTAAATAGGGTTTGAGTGCTAATATTGATTTCACAAACCTTACGGAGCCTATTTGTTTCATGCAATTGATGTACGCAAACGATAAAAGGTGAATGTGCAAAAATGAGAACCAAATAATCTCCCCTTTACTGAGAGTTAAATTTAGGGGAAATGAAAAATAAATCTTTAGTCATCACCCTAGTAATTCAATACTTTAAAAAGTCAAGATCTCATCTACATCTCCACCTTATATCTTTTACCCCTCGTATCTTTAATCATCCTTTGTTGAAGCTCATCTCAACTAAAATTCCTATAAATTTTTTTTCCTTTCAAGACAAACGAGTCTTAAATGGATGAGATAAGACTAAAATAAGAATAATGATAAGTGACCCATTGTGTTTGGGCACTGATTCAAGTTAATTAGGTTTTGGGGCTTTTACACTATAGTATAAGCATTTCCAAAATTAAATTTCCATACAAAACAAAGCCTACATTACCATGAGATTTGAATGGGTCCTCTTCCGTAGTATTTCTTGTTTGGAGCACAAGGCCATTGTGCACTAGCTTGACAGTAGGTGGGAGGAGGGTTCCCCTTCTCATTGATGAAACAGTATCCCCATGCATATGGGCCATCTGGTGCAGTTGGCCATCCCCCTACAAATAAAACCAAAAGAAGTAAACAAATGTGTTAAACTAATTAGCTTGAGGCTCTTAAAGAGTATACAGTTCGGGTCAGGTCTGGCATCTAGTTACAAATTATTTCATTATCTCCCATTCTGTTTTCCTCCTCTGTAATCTTCTTTTTATTAATTAAGTTTCAGTTACTGTTAAAATTCTTTTTTTTCGGCCCCCGGGCCAACTTGACTAAAATCAAACTTCTACAGAATTCATGTATTCGACCCCAACATGGTTGTGACACGGCTTGGTTCCATTATATTTTTGTGTAGCAGCCATATTTAAAACCATGTTTGATAATTAAGGAAACATCCCTTGTACAGCATGTATTTTACCAGTGGTCTCATGTGATGTCTGGCCGAGAAATGCAGCGATCTCCCTCTTCTTAGTGGTCAAGTCTCCGGTGCTGCCAAACGCCGGAAAGGCGTTTGCAGCGTTGATGAAGGCACTGTATGTGTAGAAACCTTTCCCGGGGCAGGCGGCGTCGTTCCGATGTTTCAACATGTTGTTGAACATGCTCTCAGGAATGATGGAACCAATGCTTCCATGGACACTGTCAATATAACCAGCTAGCCAAATAGTTAGCAAACAAAGCCCAAAGAAGAGAGAGTTAGCCATGGTTCTTGTTTCTGAGGAACAAGTTGCTGATATGGGTGTGTTTATATAGACAGTAAGGAGGGCCAGCAAAGGTTAGTGTTGCAAGAAACTGATTTTTGTATTTTGGAGTGATGAGGGGTGGCTAAAACAGATATTGATTCTGCCCACATAATTATACAGTTTTGTAAAGAGTCAACTGTTCAAGTTGAGGAGTTGGTGAAATGGATGAGGGATTTGAGAGGAGGCTGAATTAGAGTTTGACCCAGAAAGAATGGTTTTATAATGTTGATCATTTTATATTTTCCTTTTTGGAGAAAGACATTTTAGACATTTTTATTCTAATGTCCACGCAGAAATACTTCGTCCCACCATCATAAATATCGCATTCTTAAAGAATTTGTAATCTCTTAAAAATTATATTTGTCACATTTACAGATTTGGAGGTTTTCTCAGAATATTTCTGAGAAGATGTTGTCGAAAATAAGTCAATTCTAATTTTAAAATAAAAATAGGATATAAGTATAAATGTTTAAAAAAATTAATAAATTTTATACCACTTATCCCTGCAATATTACAATCTTCTGAGTTTGCTAAGAATTTATAAATATTAAGGATATTATGAAAAAAATGTCATTTGTAACAATAATATCTTGTGATATTTTCAAACAACATGACTTGGTCAAAGGCCAAATGTAGAGCCAGCCAATTGCAGCTCATCCCTTTTTGTGGGGCCCACTTGCAACTTGCAGCCGATTTGCTTTCACCATGAGATCATTTGTCTTATTAAATTGAATGATTTTAACAGCCTTTGTTCTTATCTGCATTAAGTTCCATTTGGGCAGAGAGCAGATCCATGTCAATGTTGGAGAAGGAGAAAACAATACATAGAAATGTGGTAAGCAGTAAGCACCCATTGCCCATTGGACCAGCCTTTGAAGAAAAGTTACGCAGATATCTTTACCATTTGTTCTATCCAATACTAGTTTTGTGGATTATTTGACACAAAACCGATCATCAATCTAGATCATCCATTTAGCAGGCCACACAAACATGAATGTGTTTGATCTAGATGCCCTTGTGGTCTACACTGCTTTCCAAAGGTCAGATTAGCTACACTCGCTCATTCCTCCTCCTTTCTTTCCCTCAAGTTTTAACTGTAGGCAACAAACCATTGGATCTCTGAATCTCAACCTTCCTTAGGGTGGCAATAGGTTCCCTTGACTTGAACTCGATTCATTTATTAATCGAGTTGAAAACATCAATCCGAAGTCCAAACCCCAATTATCAGGTTGGGTTGGCAGGTTAGAGTACAATGATTTGGCTTGGGTGAGGTTTGTGGGTAGTGTGAGTATGGCTCATTGAGGATAAAAATGTCGACCCAAGCTTCAAATACCAATTGGAGTTGCAACTACTTACCTCATTAAAAAGTTACAGGCTTTAGTATATCACCCTTACCACAATTGGATTAAATGGTACAAAGAGATGTAATTCACTTTCATGGGAGATGAATCACCTACGGCTTGATCATTCAATTCAACAGTGAATATCACTACCATCAAATCAAAGTGCTACTGAGTTATGGATTGATGATGTCTACTAGAATCACTCACTCGTGTAACTTGGGTCAAGGAGATTTTTGGTTCCCCCATTATACAAGGAGACTTGATTGCTATGGGAATTTAATCATGCAATGGTGAATGCCAGAGACTACCGGAACAGTAACTTAAAAGTCTTAAAACCATGGTTTAGATTTTAACAAGAAGTCTGATCACCCAACCATTGGGGCCTTTGTAACTTTGTAAACCGAATTAAGGTAACTCAGTTTACACACAAATGATGGTTCATGCAATCAGAAAACCCTACTGCACGTGGGGCCATTTGAATTAGGAGAAAATAGCAAGTGGGAATCTCCACTAAATTCAGAATTAAGGAGAAAACTAGGGGTGGAAAATCCCCTTGTGTTTGGATTGGAAAGGAGAAAGTTATACAGGAGGAAATCATTTTGAAATCTTTATTCTGAATACAAAATAAACATTAGAAAGCTAAATTTCACCTTTTAAGAATGAAAGATTAATTTCACAAATGTTCTCTCCATATGATAAAAATATTCATCTTATTTCTTACCCAAAAAGTAGTTAAGAGAATTATTTTGTCTCCCTCCTAAATGATCCAAACAACAATGAAGGTTTCTCAACAAAAAAAAAAAAAAAAAAAAAATCTTCCCTTTGTACATCAAATTGGCACCCAAGTCATTGTTCTTTGCTCTGACAAACTTTAGATGATCTAACTTGATTATAGGGGTACCTGAGTTCCTGGGTTGGATAGGAAGTATTCACATGGAACACGAAATATTGAACAAATCATGAGGCATTGAACGAAATGGAAATAAATAAAACACAGAGAGAGATATTTATTACCAAAACTTCAATCCAACACCACACCAACACAGCACGCTAGAAGATACAATGATAAAACAAAAAACATCTGTCATTCTCGCTATGATACAGAGGTAGACATCTGACCCTTTCCCTTCAACAGTATCAGCAGCAACTTCATACGGAGAGGAACTTGAGAAAGATGACACAACTTACAAAAGAATAATTCTGATACTTTCCTCTTCAGATGGAACATCTCTCTGGAAGTTCCACTTGTGCTTCTCATGGCATGTCACTCGACTTGATGTTCAAATCTGGATTAAGTTTAACATGAAATTAAATTATTATCAAGCGCAAGTAGAATAAGACTTAAAAGAGAAGATGATATATAAACCAGAACTACTAAACAGCAGTAGAAAAGATGATACATCAAACTTTTCTTTTATTTGTTTTCTGGTATATTGCAGGATAAGGTGGTCCACTTTTCAATTTTCATGGAAGCAAATCACAGAATCTCAGACATGACCCTTCAATGTTAAATTGAGTCAGGCCGCTCGTGCTGGGAGCCCCGATTCATCTCCTATTTAAAAGTGAATTATGCCACCGAACAAGATTCAACCCGAAGGTTAATTTCACTAAATGGGAGTGAAACTCACATTACTGAGGAAACATTAATATCCAATGATCTACTGCCACAAAAGGTGGCCCCAATCCCCATGGTTCAAAACTGAAAAATATATTTCAAAGTAGATACCTGGTGTATCTGGATACACTCATGAGTTCTATTTTGAAGGCCCCACATTTGATGGCACAAGCCATTGGATTTCAGCCTCCCCCTTCAATGGACTTAAACCCCGTTATGATGGGGGTTGAATCATGCTAAGTAGTGTGATTCATCCTCATGGAAATACAAATATAAATTAGTACAAATAAAATACATTTTAAGTTGAACTTTCTAGTGAGAAACAGAAGCAAAATTAGAAGTTAGGTACTGCTATGCATGGCCCACCTATGATCAATTCCGCTGTCTCTGATGGGTGAATTGCATCTGACTGTTTTTTAATCATTGGATCAGATAATAATGAGTGGATTTTATCTGACTGTTAAACTCTGTCAGACTTTGAATTTGGAGCACTTAATTCAAGAACTTGGCCATTGGATCTCCAACACCACATCCTCCCCCTTCCCTGCAAACCCAACAACCCATCTCCACCCCACACATAATACCTCAGTGGTTGGCATGCGAGGAGGGACCCACGAGTATTTTCACATATAGCATTTTTAAAGCTGGTTCTTGCTAGACTACTATTCATATCTGAAATTGATGTAGGCCCTATGGTTAGGGCTTGCGTAGATGCCGAAGCACGTGTCAACAGACACCTCAAATTATCTCCGTAGAGATTTCTAACACAAGGAACAACCTCTCCAAGGGAAAATCCCAATTTTACTCAATTCCAATTCTGAGATTATCATCTCTACAATGTAATATAAATAGGCAAAGTAAACTTAGGGGCCTAAGAAAACTTGGTCTAATAATAGAAAGTATCATAATCAAACTAGGAAACCAAATAAATCAGCATACTAATCCTAATTACAATAAAATTAAGAAGCTACTAAAGAATAAACATCCACTCTACATCAGAAACCCTAACAACTCTATATATCAATATCTCAGGATCAATATGCCTAGGGGTTTTTGCCACAGTGGCATGAGATGAACATTCAACAGTCTATGACGCGGTCTATATGTAGGCCATATTATAGCTGTAGTAATCCTAGAACTTAGTCCTAAACTAATATTAATTATTTAACAGCATTAAATTTAGTTTTCCACAGTATATTTTATTTTTGGATATTCAGACGTTCTGATAATTCTAATATGGTGCTTAAACATAATTTTCTATTGCCACTATTAAGCTTCTTGAAGACATACATGTATAGAACACCATCCTTGTCCAACACTGATGCACATGGTCACAACAGGGCCTTTCATATAATTTAATCTAAGAAATAAAAGAACAACACACTAATTCAGGGTTTTACCAAACAGGCAAAGATTTCTACCGTCCTTGTCATATGGATTTTTTCGATAGCTTTGGTCTTAGTAATACCAATGCTAAATTTTGTAAGTACTTCATGGATTATGCATGCTAAATTAGAAAAAAGGCAAAGAGTACAAAAATAAAAGCCTTCATACATCACAAAGAAGTATCATGCAATGGGTCATTAAATGATAGGATCTGAACCTTTCAAAAGACATTTGTTTGGAGATCCACAAGTTCAGCATCCACTACTTTCTCTGGCTCGTCAGTCAGTTGGATGGGTTCATCAAGTTTAGGAGGGTTCTGAAAAGAAATCCAAATCTCACTGTTCAGAGATAAGAAAAAATAAAGGACAAGTGCAGAATAATGGAAACAGATACAGTTGACATAAGCAAGATCAATTTCAAATTCAATTATTTTTTACTTCATTATCAATCAGTCCATAGAAATTGTATCAGAAATGTACATAGAAACAATAGAATTTGAAACAAGACAAAAAATTACCTTATCCTGACATTGGCTTTTAATTTGCGCAGGAAACTTCATTTCTTCTCCAGTAATGTTAGTGTCAGTTTCATTTGATTGAACACTCTCACTAATTCAAACTTTGGCCCTATTTCTTCTAGAGATGATGCTTACCTTCAAAAACCTGTAACTCCTCCTCTCTCTAGATTGGGTATTTCATTATTTATATCTTGATATTGGCAATGTAATCAGAAAGAAAAGCACCAAGTTCTCCCTAGGTTTTATCTCAAAGAGGAATCACACAGTCCTAATGCCTTTTGGGGAGACATGTCCCCCCCCAAAAGAAATTTTGGATAACCACTAAAAGCTTGTTTGTGTAACACCGGAGTAGAGGAAGCACGGGTTTCCTCTTCCACGAAAACTGATTTTCTAGGGTGGTCAGTCTTTGCATTCCTCTCTCGTGAGGATAAAAGAAATTTCATTTTTTTTCAGAGTCTTGAATTGCACCAAATGAAGAATTTTGTCTAGGGAAGGAAACAGGAGTTCTCCTTTTTCAGAAACTCCCCTGCACAGACATCCCCTAGAAGTTATTTATGATTTCTTTATATTGGCACCACCAAGAATTTTACTTCTCTCTCTCTCTCTCTCTCTCTCTCTCTCTCTCTCTCTCTCTTTTTCAGTTTTACATAGTGCACACATGACCCACCCACCCCACCACCCCCAACAGAAAATTTCCTGGCAGGCTGTTATAAATAAAAGAATTAGAACATTTTATGAATGTGAAGTATTGAAATAAAGCTTTGCCATGCACTACATAATGACTTGTACAATGGAAATAGAGGAAAAGCACACACGTTCATATATCACTGCTGCTTATATAAGATGCTATTCAATTGAATGTATCTATAAAGCACTTTTAATGACAGTTCAATTTAAAAATATCATCCTACCATCTAAGTTGATTTAAATGTTTATTTGCAGAATCCTTTTCTAACTGAAACAACCACCAAAAATAACTTTCAGTTTACATAGTTCTCTGAAAGAAATGGTGGGTTATAGCAGGGGCTAGTGAGAGTGAAGGTCTTGGATTGATCATAGGGGGAGCAAGGTGGGGTCCACACTCCACAGGCTAGGCATTCCTTCCTTGGTGATGACCTGGCTGTCCTGATAAGTCTCCCTCTCTTAAATGGTAAAAGGAGAAACATAGCCAACTAAGATCTTGAAATGGAACTTGGAAATTGTAATACATTCATAGAATAAAATCATAATAATGATTGTAAAAATATTTTCCAATCAATATTGTTTGTTCCATTCATTGCACTAATAAGGGTAAAGATTCTAACCATGCACCTAACAAGAGCCCAGTTGACACTTCGGAAAAATGGATGTTGCTTAACTTCATTGGCTCCTTCAAATGATGCCAGTCTATTTCTTTGATCCCTATGCAATAAGCGATACATTAATTGCCTTGCATGGAGACTTACCTGTACAAAGAAGCAGTGAATATCAAATATGCTACCCTTTGAAAAAGTAATACATTAACCACTAATCAAAATTATGTTCGAATATCTGCAAGGCTTATTTATTAAAAAATATGTTGTATAAATTACACTCAAAGTAACAAGATAAAAAGGTTTGTATCATTTATCCCTTAACTTGTAATACAAATAAAAATCCGACAAACTATTGAGGGCCAATATCTTCAAATATCAGTAACTATGATGGTTTTACACCATTAAAAAATGTAAGGACACAGGCACATGACATTTTAGGAAATTCCTCCAATTAAGAAAGCGATAAAAGGAAAAGAAAATCTAACTTAATGATATTAATAAATAACCCTGATTTAGGCTTCAGTGCGTGTGTATGTGTGTATATACATAGAGAGAGAGGACTCAGCCCTCTTAAGCTAAAAGAGCACCACCCTGTGGGGCCCACTTGACTCAAAACAATCATGAGGAAGGTGGGGGGATGGAATGGTCTTGAGTGTAGACTGTGCATGTGAATGGATTTGCATTGACCAATGTGAAGCCCACCTTTTTTTATCCAACCCATTCATATCACTTTCTTTCCTATGAATAAGTATCGGACCATATAGTACTTGAGTGAAGTGACACACATTGGTCAACAGAAGTCATCCATGTAAAAAATTCCACAAGGATGGCATAGGATCACTCTAATCCTACTTTTATCAGAAAAAAAAAAAAACTAAATATACAAATAGATTATCCTAGACATGGCAAACATGAACAGGCACAATTAATTTAAGAATCACTTGGATTACATAAAAGCACATACCGGAATGCTCGATGGAAATTTAAGATCCTTGTGAAGAATATTGGCAAATGTCTTTTGCCGTGTTTTTCCTCTAAATGGTGTATATCCATAAAGCATTTCATAGAGAAGAATCCCTAACATAGTAGTCAAACAATCAAACAGTTAACACAACATACAAGCAAGGAGTTATTATCAATAAATCACAAGGTTTTAAAACTTAGTCTCAGGGTGCGGCTCAGTCACCCTCGAGTTGTGCTGTATCCACTTAGTCCAATGCAATTCTGACCGGTAAGAAAACCCTAATAGACCAAGTTGCATCTAAATTTGTGATATGAGTCAGCTGAATCAAATACACTCAGCCAAGTGGCACCCAGAAGCCACTGTATCCATCCTAGTGGGGCAGTGCCTACTCAACCAATACGCGATCTCAAAGTCATCCTATGTAAATACGAGCATCAAGAGGGTGAATCAACTCGTTAGTGGTCAAATTTGAGTCAACTTGGACTCAGGCAACTTCTAAAACCATGATAAAAATCCAGCTACGTTAGATCATAGCAAAAATGGGATTTCCTCCAACTTATAGTATCTATTATATATTATTTTCCATTAAAAAAATGCAATTACTGATTTGTTATGACCTTTTTCATTATAATTTAGTACATTGTTTAATCTTAGCATTGCTTAAAGTATACAGGTTGTTACAAGGCTACAATAGTATAATTTCTCAACTCAATAACCTTAAATCTGATAAAAATAAAACAAAAGAAATAAACTTATAATCCCCAAAAGGCTTTAAAAATAGAATAAAAAAAACTAAAATTTAAAAGTTTCATCGACTTTGCCCCCCTAGGGGTTTTTGAAGCACAAAAAAGGTAAAGACTACACATACACAAACAGGAAGGAGAGAGAGAGAGAGAGAGAGAGAGAGAGAGAGAGAGATTTTGTGGCAAAGATTCACTTTTTTTTTTACAGCCACGATTGCTGCTTAATGTTTTATCTATCATATTTTCTTGAAAAAATGATTCAAAGTTTTTTCAGATTTTGTGGCAAAGATTCACTTTTTTTTTTTGGACAGACACGATTGTTGTTTAATAGTTTATGTAAGGGTCAGAATTAATAATGACCGTAAGAGTCCGAGGAAGAGTGTGGCTCGCTATAGCGAGCGAGGCAGACTACGCCCAGTCCGATCCGGACTCTATGTTAGAGTTTGTGTATGATTGTAATTCTTAGTGGATTATCACTAGGAGTCTTGGGGCTATAAATTGGGTGATTCTCTCAACCCAAAGATATACACCACCTCTCTCATTAATCTGAGTAAGAGATATATTAGAGAGAGAATTATTCTCTAGAGTCTTTGAGAGATTGTTCTGAAAGATTGCTCTAGAAGGTTTTGTTGTTTCTACTCTCTTATAGAAGATTGATCATCTTGGTTGACAAGGTGCAACGAGATCAAGCAAGAACAGCGGGGAAGTCATGGCAATGGAAGTTATGCAAGAACTACTACAGTCCTTAAGTCGAGCTACTGACTCAGGTAAAAGAGCTGTGAGTATATCTTGTAACTGTTAGTGAGTTCTTAATTTCAAGATAGTGGTTTTTCTCTTTGGAAAGCGTTTCCATGTTAAATTTGTGTCTGCCTTCTTGTGGTGAGTGCTTGGTAGATTTATTTGCTAGTTCTATCTTGTTTGATTGGTTACACCCATTGCATTGGTTTGATTAATTAGACTAGTATCCATTCCAGTGAGTTCAGCAGAACTCTCATTTTATCTATCATGTTTTCTTGAAAAAAATGATTCAAGATTTTTTCTGAACTGTACCAAACATGACTGATAAATTCTCCTACTTGATATCAAAGTTTTTCAAACAAAAAAATAGTTAGAGGAGCCATATAAATTATATAATTTACTTATGTTAAAAAAAGACAAAATGAAATGAAATGAGATAAAAAGAAAGCAACCTCCACAGGTCATACTACAGCCTGAAACACTAGGTTTTCAGTTAGAATTGTATAACATTTAGTAAACTATAGAATTTTTTTTTTTACATTATGCATTCTTTTCCTTGTATAAACCATTCTAGCATTTCCATTGGCACTTCAAAGTCTACATAAGTTTTGAAACAGACCTTTTTACTTGGTTCTCTAGTTCTTAAAAGTGACCATTTTACTTGGTTCTCCAGTTCTTAAAGTGACTTCTGCATATTTCAGATAATTTTTTTAAAGAATGAAATTAGTTATTTTTATCTAGGTGTATATAAATATATATTTTCTACTTGGTAACATGACGAACCCAAAACCTCAAAGGTTGTAATAGTGAGCACCTTCTACTATGCCACAGACTCTTGTTTTTATATTGTTTTATATATATCTTTGAAAAAAAAAAAAATCTTTGACAAAGTAAAAAAATTATCTTTGACAAAGTAAAAAATAAAAGAAGACAACAAAAACTGTCAAAATTTAGTTTTCACTCTCAATCATTCTGCTATCTGCCTATCAATCAAATGTAGGAATGTTTGGTTACCCTAGAAACCCAAAACCCCTTCCCAGCTTTGCACTTTTTTATTTTTTGGAAAAAGAAAAGACATGATATGGGATCACATATCAAATATAATCCTAGTCAGGAACACTTTTTTTTTTTTATCTGTAGTCATGACCGTTGGAAAACTTTAGGAGCCTCATATGGATTTCTGAAGTATAGTAGTAGGTGCATTTCTTTGATTGATTAATGGCCTATGTGACGAAGATCTGGATAAAATAGAGCCTGATTGGGTGATTTCCATTCCTGAAGAGAACTCGGACCAGCTGGATTGAGCGCAACCCCCCACCCCCCAAAAAAAACAAGAAATGCAAGAAACAAAATTAACCTTGACCTGAGTGGCATACGTGGAAGAGATGGGTCTGAATGGGACCACAATTTTGGTGCAAGGCCAATGCGCTTAACATGGAGTGATTTCATGCATTGGACGACTTTCACAAACTCAATTAATTTTATTTATAGTTATTATTGTAAGATTGAGAAAGGGTAGTTTTTGTATTTGGCTTTTATGTATAAAAATAGTCAGGATTTAAACATCCATACCTGGGTATAAAGGCAAGAAATTGTTTCAGGACTTTTCTTTCATACTTATATATATATATATATATATATATATGAACATTTTAGGGCTGGAAGACTAGCACAATTGGATGCTTTATGCAAATTTGCTTCATTGCTTCTCCAACATTGGGTTTTCTTCATTGGAAAATCAATACTTTGAATAGAGTTTGGGGCCAGAAACTCAACACTCTGTGGCTAGTGTATTGCTGAGACTGACTATGATTTCCCTTTTATTTGCTGGTAGGAGATCCTTGGGGTGTTGAAGTACCAATCTGCATAATTCAAGCAATTCCAGATTCTGTTGGGAAAACCCCTAGCAGGCAGCAGCTAAACTCAATTAAAAAAAAAAAAAGATATTGACCGTACGACTGGTCTTACATCTGACATTTGCCCCACAACAATCAAACTTAAATATTTTCCGCAGAACTGTTCGTACAATAACGTGCGATATCGCACGGCCCTAGGATATCGCACAAGGTAATATTTGCAATGTCGCACGGCCCTAGGATATCGCACGAGGGAAAAACTTAAAGTTTGACCTCTCATGGGCGAATGTCAGGTCAAGGGCAGCTCTCTAGGCATTACCTACCCAATTTATGTAAATTGGACAACCATAGAAGCTAATCCCACCAATGTTAAAGAAACATAAAAAGGGAGGATTAATAATGCTGATATATTATACTGTGCCCTGAAATTTTGGGGTCTGGAAATCAATATCGAAAGTTCCATTTAATGGAAAAGACTGTCTAATCTTTAATTTTCACTTCCAGGCCTTTCTTGAGGGGAAGGGTTTGTAGGGTTCTACTGATGAAAAATACAAGACACCCATTCCATTTAATTGTAATACGCCCAAGAATGAAGAGTTAATAATGCCAAGATTGCTGCTCAGATTTGTGGAAACCAAATTGGGAATTTCTGAGCTAGAGTTTTAGAACTTTTAGGTAGATATGCACTTAATTGAAGTGTTCCAGTAGTCAAATAATGTTTAAGAAGCCTAGAGAGTGAAGGTATTGATTATTATAATGATCAAGCTACAATTTTAAGCTAGAAAATGCACAGGAAAAATTTATATTGTTATCTTAATGTTGAAAGAGTAGAATTAAGGATAATGTGATAATAAAGAATTACCAAGCGCCCACCAGTCAACGGCACTAGTATGACCAGCCCCAGTAATAATTTCCTGAAAAAGATTTTTGAGTCATCCATGGTAAGACAAATAATTGCCATCTTGCAAGTTGAAATAGACATAAAAAAACATACTATCTACTTCTACAATAGTTGGGACAAGGCTTTGATGATGATACTTCTACAGTATAGAATATCAAAGACAGCACTGTGCGTAGGAAATTAGGAAAAAAAGAATCAATGGACCTAAGAGTTCAATAACATCACATGGCCCCGTCACCCAAGTCCAACGGGTGATGTGAGGTACTCACTGGATCTCAAAACTTAAGAAAGCTATCCAATATCCATGTGAGTCAGCTTGTCAAGTTGTCCGGTTATTGAGCTAAGTCAATGTGGCCAAGTCATCAAGTCAACTTGCCAATCAGCAAGCTACAAACTCAATGTAGGTGTAAAGTAAAAAGTTGCAATTATACAAAGAAAATCTTCTGAATCATAATTTTCCAAGTGCTGTTTGGGAAGATCTATAGCCCATTTCAAGCATCTATACAAGATTTTTGGTTACTGTTTCTACCCTTTTGAGTTGATGTAGAAGCATCCAGGCAGATTATGTCTCACTCAGGGCCCTTACCCAGGATTAACCCCACAAGGATCATGCTGATAATAGGACCAATATCATTCATTTTCTTTAAATGTCTTCATATGTAGTTAAGTACAATTCTAATTGTATTTTTCCTTCTTTGTACTTTTTTCCATGGCAACCCAAGGAGGGATGTACAAATAATAATGTTCAAGGAAATGTGAGAAAGTAGTCTTAAAATTAAGATTACCTAAAAGCCAATATTTTTTTTTTGAAATAAAATACAAGTTCAATACAAAAAACGTACCGGTGCAATGTACTCTTCGGTTCCAACAAAAGAATTTGAAGCTCTCATTGGTTCAGCCACGAAAATAGGAGGCAATTGCCTTTTTTTATGTTTTTTCTTATCCGTGGTATTTTGAAGCAAAAGCTGCAAAAAAAAATAAAAAATTTATACATCATTTTCCACAAGATCAATGACAATAATGAAACATAGAAGGAAAATAATGTTATGAAACAACCGTGAAAAATGATAGTTTAAATAAATCTAAGATGTTCCCTGAGTACTTTAAATAGCAATCTATTAAATGCATGATTTCATGGTCATGGTGAACAAATTTTTTTTGGAAAATAGTAGGTTAAAGGGTCATGTATTATAGTGATGAATATATTCCTGAGGTTGCTCTAAATCCTCTAATGTTATGTGATGCAGGTATATCTTGCATACAAAGGAGAAGCCCATATGGGACCCACAAAAGAATTCCCTTGATTGATGGAAAGGGAGAAAAAGAAAAGGAAAATAAAAAAAGGGATGAAGTACCAGATCATGTAAAATAAATTGAACATATAGTAGTGTACAAACCTGAGGTTTGCAAGGTGTTAAACAAGATAGATCAAAATCTGTCAATGAGACATGTCCATCGCTTTGGATTAGAACATTTTCAGGTTTTAAATCCCTGTAAATAATACCTGCATAAACACACAAAGAATAAACTCATAAGCCCTTTTATGTTGTTATAATTGACATAAAAGGAAAGTTTAAATTCTTAGAAGAAAATCACTACAAAATCTTTCTTGATTACTTCATACATCTTTATATCAACATCATTGAAGCTCTGTCCCATTCATTTTGGGTCGACTTTATGAGTTCTGCCTTTTTCTACTCAAGCCTTTTTAAAGACATTCTCTGTCATTCCACAAGCTAACTTTTTTTCTTTTTTTTTTAACTACTTTATTCCCAGTCTTCATGGATCTGCGTCTTCGAACTCCAATTTCTTGAACCTTTAACACTTCAACTATCCATATTAGGATTGTTTTTTTATTTTCCGTGTACATGCCAAAGCCATCTCAAATGGCATTCCATAATTTTCTTTACTGTTAGAACCACCCCTAAATTTCCCCCATGTACGCATTCTCAATTCTATATTTTCTCCTTAATCTACACATCCATCTTAACTTGCACATCGTAGTCACACCTACTTTATCTTGTGAATCCTCCATTCATCTCCATACAACAATGCAGGTCTAATTGTTGACTTATAGATGGTCCTGTATTAAAATGGCACTCGACAATTACACAACACTCCACTAGCTTCATTTGTAATTATAAAATCGTAAATCACTTGTATTAGTATTTAGTAACCATTGGAATGGTGGACTTTCCTCTTTATTGTAACATCAGGGCCTGTTTGATTTCTTAGTTATTCAATTCCCAGTGCTCATCTTTCCTGAAATCAGCATCTTAATGTTGTTCTTTCATTCATCGAAACTACATCCGATTCTGCCTTCCCACATTTAAAGAGTTACAAGTGGCTAAATGAGTGACATGGTTGACAATGTCTCTTGCATTTACAAGGCTATTTTGTCCATATTCAGGTTTTCCAGGACAGCTATAAGTTCTGGGAACCAAATTCCAATGTACCCAATGAGCTCAAAGTAGAATGTAACATATTTGATGAAATCCATAGTATTCATACCATTGAGTGCTGATTATGATAATAAGAGTGGCACTTGACTTCTTTTCCAGTCACAAAATTCAAGAGACCTTTACACTGTTGACTTATTTTATGAGAAGAAAAGAAGAGAGCAGTTAAATTTTTTTTTCCAGGCATGGAATAATGGACATTTGTTTTCCCACTTGAAGGGGAGGATTGAAGTAGTGTTGTGTTATTTTATCAGTGGTCACTATTCTGATGTAAGGAAAGTGGATGCCTCGTTGATAGCAACAAGTTGACCACTTAGAAACCATTGGCATGGCATAGATGGTGTTGGCAAGATCTCATAAAATAAAATGCCGGTAAAATTGCATTAAAAGAATCAGTGAAAAGAAATGGATCCAATTATAAGTTGTTAGCTTTAGGGAGGAATGGAATAACAAATTGCTCACTGAACAGATACAACACCTTAAACGTAGTGAGACCTCACAATCATATTTTTATGAGTAAAACACATTAAGCTGACCCTAAAGTGATCAGGTTGGGGCTAGGAATAACAAATTGAGGCATGAACACACACACACACACATTGCTGAAACCTAAATATTAATTTAAGCATTTTTATACTAACTTTGAAATGTTATAACTGGAAGACATTTCTCAAAATGCAACAGTAGGTAATGGGGCTGCGCTATCTACCTTGACAGTGAAGGTACTCCAATGCCACAACTACTTCTGCAGCATAGAATCTGCATATAATTAACATTTGTCAGTTTCAATGTGTATCTATTAAAGTTTACGCTGAAAAGTATGTTCTGCAGCAAAAGCATAGACATCTTAACCATGTTGTTGTAAGCCTTTTCATGTACAATCTTAATAATGATCCATCTAAAATCATCAGAAGAAAATAGGATACTGCAAATATTGCACTGTATTGAAATTAATCTAGCTTATACTATAAGCATATCCACTTAAAAGGAAAACAAACGAATTCAGAAGGAGCGGAAAGCAGAAATAAGTAAGGCTCTTAAACGTCATACTGACTAAGTCATCACCACCATCGTCTTAGACTTATCCCATTTTCTTTCCTCTCCCCATGGTGGTTGCAGCTTTAAGACTAACTGATTGTGAGTTGCAAATGACAAAAAGATTAAAAAACGTTGTCTCCAAGATCTTTTATGTCGTATGAGGTAGGTGAAGACCTCAACACATCGCTGAAAATAAGAAAAAGTAACATGGAACATGTTTCTTCAAGTAAAGTTTGAAATACTCAAGTATGAAAGCTTTAGCAAGCTAAAAATAATATTATGTATGAAGGATGAATTGGGTTGTACTCTCAAATTATGCTTTGGTGGTATTTCAGTTCATTCATTCCAAAATGAAAGAGGGCAGGAACTTAGTTCTGCATGAGAGCAAGCAGCAGGAGGCAGAGTTTTGCTTTTCTGCTGAAAATGAAAGTGATTTTTTTTTTACTAGAAGTAGAAACAAGCTAATAATTGGTTTGAGGCACTGCACAGAGGATGCAACATGCACTTCTAGAGGTGGCATTGAGAACCTTAATGTTTTATATAATCACAACCATAATTCCAACTTCAAATCTACTAACATGTTAAACAACACAATCAACTGTTGGGAGTTGGGACCCTTTGATATACATTGTTCTGTCATTCACTAACAGCTCTAGCTTTTGGTGTTATTGGTTATTTACATGGTATCAGATACAGGGACCCTTTTTCAGTAATAGAGGTTTCTGTTGCCAGAGTTCGACAAATAATTAAATAAAACCATCGGAAATAGTGAAGTCACCTATAATTTGCTAATACAATCAAAATCAATAAGATTTCAAATTCACAAAAAGCATGCGATGAAGAAATGGCAAGACAGACAATAATTTACAGTGGACCTGCACTGGATGCACCACATAGTAGTCAAACCAAGCCCAATCCAAGATTCTCATTCTAACCACACTTCCTCAAACAAAAGAAACCACAAAAGCATCCATCCAAAATAAGGATAGCAGAATACAACAAAGATCACATTATTGAACAGGACCTTCCCATCCCATTCTGATGAACCCTTTTTTTTTTTTCAAATTGATGTAGAATACAACAAAGATCATATTATTGAACAAGCATTAGAGTTCATGGAGGCATTTGATCGATCACATGGGACCCAACCCAAACCCATGTGTGTAAAAAACACATTTGAATTAGATAGAGATCCTAAACAGCCCAAAATATCCTAATTTCATCAATTCAGGGGGGCGGCCATTTTATTATTTCAATACTCCACTGATTGTATTGTGTAAATTCTGAAAGTTCATCCTTTAAAAACAAATATGGGGCTACGAGCTGCATTTTGGGCCTTCGTTTAGTGGACCTAAATGGATCCACCCACTGGGTCGCCCAGGGGTGGGCTATCAGCTGGTAGGGCCCACCATCCAAAAGGGTGGGCCATGTGGGCCCCACATGAAAATTCATCCAAAATGTCTGGAATGACCAGTTTCAGGTTAAAGTCCATTAAATCTTGGTTTTGTTTTAATCAGGTGTTAATTCCCTTTCATTAGGACATTGTGGGTTGGTTAATAGTGATCTTAGGCTGAACTTAGGGATTGGGATTGATTGCTTAAATGTCAAATTTTTGGGGATATCTGCATGTGATAATTGTCGACTGTGCCATTCCCAGATACAGTTAACAGTGGGCAAAAAACCCTATCTTTCCCTTCTTTTTTTTTCTTGTTTATTTTTATCCTAATTGATTCATTTAGAATGTTATTAGTAGGAAATCATCATAGTGGGACTAGATTGATGAGACTCCAAAGATTTTGATAAAGTTTTACAGCTCTAATACAAGATTTTGATTAGTAGGAGAAAACTACTATTATTTCCACTTCAATGAGTTTGTTTGATAATATTAATGTGACATGGGATTTTTCTTAGTTCCCAGATAATAAATGTAACAAACAGCTCTTGGATAGAAGCAATCCATTTAACATACATAAACATGTACTAATGTAGAGCTAATCAATTTGTAACACTTAATAATAATATAGCTACTTTTCTATTCACATAATCTATGAAACATGCAATGCTTGAGGACTACCTCAAGCTTAGGTTAAAACAAGAATCAATACCTTACAGCATCTTCCTTAAGGACCTTCCTGGGTTGCCTATCCAAAAGCAGAAACAGCTCCCCACCAGGGCAGTAGTCAGTAATAAGACAAACGTGTGTCTTAGTCTGCAAAATACAAGAAAAGGAGATTCAAGAAATCTTATATGAACCTTTTGTATGCATGAAGGTCTGGGCATTCAAAACCAGTTTAACTAAATTCCGAATCAAAATCTAAATATGGAAGGGGGCATAATTCAACTACTCGGTGACTACCATGAGTTTGCACTAAATCAAGTCTATTATTATTATCAAGCCAAAATTCAGAAGCTTAATGGATTAAGTAAAAAATTAAGCCAAATCAACTCAAGCTAATCAAGTTTCAAATCAACTCAATGAGCTTTCGGAGGCTTCCTCTATAATTTGCAATTTAAAATTGTCCATTTGTTCTGAATAAATTGTGCACGCAACTTATAAGGCATTTATAACATTATTTTATCATAAATGTGTATGCACATGTATATAAATATGGCTGCCATATCCTGCGGACCCTCTCCGTGTGTAGACCCCCTTGAAGGGCCCACCTGGGTCCATGCCAATCATGGAGAGGTGGGGGATCGAAAGATCTAAATTAGACCTACACGTGTGTAAAATTTCAACTCTGTTAGATCCCTTGGTCCATGGCCCTCAAGTTTAATGGTTTTAGAAATTAGAAGGCATTATTCTTTTTAGGATTTCAATCCAACAATGAATAATAGTGAGTGTCAAATTTGGGCTTATCCCAATTCATGGTGGGTAATGAGTGTGAGCGGACTGGATTGAGCATGGGAGGCCCACGTGCTGAAAAAAGGGTGTCCACAAAGATGTCTCTCATAAGAGGGTGTGTAGGAGAATATACATATAATTGGAAGGTGGTGGTGGTTGTTGTTGTTGTTATTATTATTATTATTATTTTGAGATGATGAATTTAAGGATTTAAAATGGTTTGGTCATGTCCAATGTAGCCAGCCAGCAACGATGCCTTTGATGAAAAGCTTTTCTATGCAGGTTTATAGCCCACCAAAGAAAAGTGGTAGGTTGAAGAGAAAATGGATGGAAGTAGTAAAGACAGATCCAAAGAAATGCAACCTACCCAAAGATTTAGCTCAAGGTAGACTAGAATGGAGAATCAAAATTCAAGTAGCCAACCTCAACATAGCAGGAACAAGGCTTTGATGAATATGATGATTATGATGAATTTGAGGGTTCTATAATGAGGTACACTTGAGTTGTATCTAAGATTATGAATAAAGTCAACTTGGTGGACTTTTCAGCTTAAAATTTGGTCGGAAATTTACTTGTTGAAGTATGGAGAAAGGAAAACTTAAAACATAGTGTATGAGTGATTCTTTATTGTCAAAATCCTTAGTTTGATAAACATTCTGAAACAAAAAAGTATCAGCTTCAAGGGTTGACAAAGTCATTTCAAAGAAGTGACAAAGTAAAGTGTAAATGAAGCCCAGTGGTAGTTCTTTAGTGCACAAAGTCAGGTAAGGAGTCTCCAGAAGCGAAGTGGCAAAGACACTTAGTTGCTGTGAACAAGGGTTTATTAGAGAATTAGATCCACAACGCAACCCAGAATAGATGAGATAAGGCTTCAATGATGATGGTGACGAGTGATGACGACATATTCAATGCATCCCTCTAATTATCTCCAGGTGCACCCAATTCACAGGTTACATTTTCCATTGAATTAATATATAAAAAAGGAACAATAATAGAAAAAAGGGAACCAATTATGTGTTGGTGATAAATGAAGAAAACCTGAAAAGAAGCATATAATGCAGGAAGAAAAGGGTGGTCCAACATGTCAAGAATCTCTCTTTCTGCACAAGCTCTATGCACCTGCGACAGAGGAAATATGAAAATCACATTAGATATCAACATTATATTGACATGGAAATTGAGGAACTTGTGACCGATATAAAAGTTATGCATACATGATCCTGAGGCAAATAGCTAACAAAAAGATTAATCTTGGACTGATATGTAATACTTAGAAAAGAAATGATTCCAAACTCATAAATTTATAGTTAATACCTTGTTGCGATTAAGCATGATGTTTTTATCCATAGCCTTCATCGCAAAGTACTCCCCAGTTCCACACAATTCCACTAAATGTACACTGCCAGAAAGAGTCCAAAAATTTCGTAAGTATTTCAAGTTGAACTGAATAGAGGCACAAAAATGAATGGGAAAAGCGCGACACTACAAGTATTTAAGGGTCCCATGAGCAAGATCTCCTCGAAATGCTTACCTTAAATGATGGTATTATCCATATTCAAACAAGTAATAATGTATTGCACTTGCTGCATTTAAAATTTTTCTTTTTTTCTTTTTGGTAGCACTGATAAGGAATACACAGCGAGGCTTTCTGTTAATATCTTCAGTTATTTGAGAGAATGAAATATTTAATTACATACATTGGCATGTGGTAAAATACACAAGATATACAATTTTTAGCAGTAATAAACAAGGCATGCATCCATCCCATGGTTTTATAAGAAGACATGACAAGTTCAGATAGCCATTAGCTCCTCGCGATGATTTATTATCATGTTTAAGAATATGTAGCAACTAGCAACAATAATATATTGAACAAATGAAAGAAAATAATCAATTGTGAACTACAAACCTGCCGGTGTCGCCTGATCCCAGTGGCTTAACTGGTCTAAAATGTTTTAAGCTTAATTGCTCTCCACTTTGTAGAACCTGAACGTCCATGTATGTTCAAGCAGATTGAGACACTGATGACTTGTAACATTGCATAGTGTAAAAAAACAAAAATAATTACTTTAAGACACAACCTAGAAGCAGAAAGTATGAGTTTCAAGATAGAGTTTATCAGTAATACCAAAATTGTGCCATACTTGTTGGGAACATAACTAATCACGATGTGAATAATAAACAAGCCAAACGAGAGGAACACAACAACATTTAGATTTTTTAGCCACGGCCTATGTCCACCGTTCAAAGAGAGCAAAAAATTAGGATTGCAACTTTATGGGAGCTTCACTCTCCTAACGCCTTTTAGAATAAACTGATTCCTATAAGCCTAAATATCCCACAGTGAACATTTATATTTGATACAAGACATTTATCACGACAACGCTATGGCTCCATTTGGATCCCTGGAACTCCAGAATTTCTCTGCTCCATGGGAAATCCGAAATTCCCCTACTCTAGTTGGAGTCACTGACCCGTTGCTGTAGAGTTATTCTATTTGAATTTTCACCTGGATCTGTCCTTGAATCCTAGTGGTTCTGCAATCAAATATTTCTGCTGTTTCGAAGTCATATTAAGCAGGGATCCTTCCTCCAGTGCTCAGCCATGGGATTTCTCATTCTTTCCCTTGATTATAAAAGAAGTGCCCAGTTTTAAGAGGATAAGCAATTACACTATATGAAGATTTGAGAATCCCAGCCATATATCCAAGTGAAACATTCCTAATAGAAATTAAAAAAAAAAAAAAAAAAAGGTGGATTTTTTTGTTTCCAATGACAAAATTAATGGTTAAGGGCATGCTTTCCTATCCAACGTAATACTTATGCATGAAAAGACCAGATGCACCTCCATGACATTATATATTTAGATTTACTTCAAATAGTAGTATATTAATAGTGAGGCACCCAGCACAGAGAAGATAAATATTTGCTTGCTCTTGAGAAATTTGTCCCAGTTTAGTTGTTTTGCACCCATGTCTATGGTACACAATCCCATGACATGCATGACATAACAATGTGGTAGCTCATACACATATGCATGCACAAGCAACATTAGTTAAATAAAAGTTTTTCAAAGGAATACATCATTTCAGACAAGCACTTTAGAACTTGAGCTCTATTTTCCAATACTTAAAATGAAGTACAGATCACGAGTATGACATGTATGGTTGGATTGCGGTAAAATGAAGTACAGATCACAAGTCGACATGTATGGTTGGATTGTGGAAGGCTCTCCTTATTTGGAGGCCCAGAAGGGACCTTCTGCATCCATATCCAGAAAATCAGGTCAGTCTTGTAAGGCAGGACACATATATATATATATATATATATGTTAATTGTGGACAGATGCTCTCTGTACATTGAATTGTGCTTGTGTTTTTCATGTGATGAGAAAACAGTTGATATTTGGAACTGGGAATATACATGGTGGGCCACAGTGATCAGCACTTCAATAAGGCACCCGTCCTGGGCCTCGGTCCAGTTACCTTTTTGCAACACATGCATGTGAGCCCGCAAGTAGGTGTGGGAGATATGACACAAACGCAATGTACCAACAGCTTGCTTTCTACCTTTTACCGGGGGAACAAAAACAGCTTGCTTTCTACCTATGAAGTGTAATTCAAATATCTTATTTCTCATAATATAATTGTATACTTCAGTTGGGTCACAATAACTAAGAACCCAGCATTGACCCCTAAACAGATGCATGCCATCCACTTCCACTGCACTGCTACACAGTAAAAAAAAAGAAAAGAGTATTCTGACACTAATGCATTCAAGTTTTAACAGTTGAGTACCTTTTGAATAGCTCTCCATGATGGATTGTCCTTTCTGTGAGGCTTTGGGAGAACCACCTTTGAGTGATTGATCCATAGATCCTCTGGTGTCTTCATGTGATTAAAAAATCTCACTATTAGTTCAGGGTGGACATTTTTTAAATAAAAGGGTTGAGTTAATATATGGTCATTACCAAATTAGCATCTGGAAGTTCCTTCACAGCTTCATGAACATTTTCAGCAGTTTCTTTCACCTAAACATAGATCCAATAAGAAGACTCATGTAGCGACATTAAAATGATGTCAACTGGACAGAATAAGATATATAAATAAACTAGCTAAATTTATGAAATCATGAATGCAAATGAACATCAGCATATATTTTGATCGTCATAAAAATACTCTACAATGTGGCAACAAATAAAGTTTAGATATAAAATACTAGTCATGTGCTGGTTCCAACAAGTCTATGGATGTAAGTGGGTTGGATAAGCGTGATGTACCCGAACCAGGATCCAACATGTGTCAATGCATAGGACCTGGACACGGTTGGACTGGCCCAGATCCGAATTCAGACCCTGACTCAAGTCAATGTTATTATTTTATATTGTATGTAATATTGCTAATATAATATATCATTGATATATTTATGCCTATTTGATATAGTACATAACAATATATATACTATATCATTATACATTAATACATTACAAATATAGATGTTTGGGTCCAGAACCGTCTGTACCCCGACCCAGACTTAATTATCAATTGGGCCCAATTATCAATCAGGTCCAAAAAATGGTTCCATACCCAGATATTTTGGGTCAGGTCTTTCAGGCAACTGGCTAATTAGAGAGGTCTATCAACATCCCTACCGAAGCCCATGCTTTGTCAAATCGGACGTAACCCAAAATATATATTTCAAAATCATAATGACTACTTTGAGATGATGTTTGTGCATATATAATTCAAAATCATAATGACGAAACTCGGAGATATGGACATTATAAATGAGAATGATAAGCTACAGTTATCCAAACTCCAAATATTATGTCAGGTTTCACAAATTGAAATTGTAATCATCATAAAAGTTTCAATGTAGCAACCCAAAATATCACCTACTACATACTAGCTATCTAACTTTTTGGAAAACAGGATTCCTCTATGATAAGAAATGGATTTCAATCAAACAGGTTATGGGAATTAGAAGAGTGTGTAATAAATATGGTTTGAGGTTACATCAAAATGCAGCCTATACCACAAAGGAACCCTTTCCTAATTCATAAAACATCAATTTCCAAGCTGCCATTGGCAAACAGTGGAACCACATGCTTGAGTCCTGCAAGACTGAGTTGGATATTGTCTGCTGCTGTTCCAAGCATTTAAAATTTGAAAATAGGCAGTGTATACCTGTCACTTGAAGCGTGGTGCAATATAATTTATCTGGTGGCCTTTTTGTTGTCTGATAGCATCACATGGTGGTTTTCACCAAGAGAAAAGGCACATGCTTTAACCAAATCACGGCATGCGGTCCAGTTAGACATGAAACCAGCTTCATTTGACATGAAATTTCTATCTTCCTCATGTGACATCAATACCATTGTCAAAATCAAGGGCCCATTAGGTTCATGTAATTGAATTCCTAGGTATTCTATGACTACACTTCAAAAAGTGGTGGAAATTGAAGAAACAGAGACCAATATCTGAAAATGAACATCAAAATAATCTCCCCTTCAATGGAAAAGGAATTAAGGGGAGATGGGAAATGAATACCCTAACATCCCCATAGTGATTCAAAATTGTAGGAAAGTGAAGGTCCATCCACATCTCCACTTTATATCCTTCACCTCCCACCTCCTTAATAATCCTTCTTTTGGAGCCCATTTGACCATGAATTCCGATGTATTCAATTCCATGCAAACAAACAGGCCCAAATTGATTATGCATGATCCATATGACAGAGAAACAGCATCAAAACAGAATAGTTTAAGGAATTGACTATATTAGTGAGTGAGTAGAGACCAGCTTTGAACTCTCTTTTTCTGTAGCCTCTGGAATACAATTATGAAGTGGCTCTACATGTTCGCTACCATCAAGTTGTACCCCTATGAAATATTGTACTTCACCCTGTTTACATTTGCAAAATAGCAATTACGCATATATATCAGTTCATATTAGAGAATTTCCCAACAGAAACAATGTGAAATTATTCAACATTTGATAAGACCACTATTTTAGACAATACCTTCTGGTCTCGCATAGGCTGCAGATGGAACACATTCCAGAATTTTTTTCCTGCATCAGTCAGAATGTTAAATCATATTCCATTTGTTATGACGCACAATGCCAACAGTAGAGAAAAGTTATATAGAATATTTTAAAGAAAATCTCCCTCAATGAATGAACTTATAAGAAAAGTTAAACCATGGAATGGAAGATGTCACACGAATAATTGATTTATCTATGTTATCCATAAGGATTCAAGAACAATGCAGTGTCTTTCATCTCCTTTTTAATGGCACTAAACGATATCATTCCATCGGAATTCCAGATGAGTGGTCAAGGTTCTATTAAGATGGTTTTTCAACTGGCACAGGTGAAATATATGTAATACAGACAGAGATACCTATAAGATGCACTGAGCTACCACTCAACCATATTTAACAATAGACTAAACAAGTTAATCTGAAACTGAATGTACTTCTTTCATGTGACAGACTCGAGCACTGATGGGGATCAAATGTACTCCTATTATCAGGTTCCCAATGATGGAGAGGTGGTTCCTAGCAGGATATTTTTTGATGATCAAAGTACCAGAGTCTAATTGTCAAGTCTACATCGTGGAGTTAATTCAATTATCATGTTGGAGAAAATCTTGACTCCAAGGATTATAAAGAAGATTCCAAGGTTCACCTTCCAAAGCAAGAATGGATCCAAGGAAATAACAGAATGCTGATTTAAAATCTCGAGGTTAAACTTACCAGTTTTTGTGTAGTTTATTAGTTGCACAGTAACATCAGTTTGGTTGTCAATAGCCTCTCTTATTTTTCTCACTGTTGCTGGATCAGTTTCAGGGCCTTGGAGAAACCTGATAAATACCTCAAAAGAATATGAGAGAGAGTTATTAACGGAACAAAAGGAAGAATAGTAGTGAATTATTGTCAAGGCATTTCAATTGAAGAAATTCACATCAGTCGGTGCTATGAATACATCCAAGGCATTAACTAATGGACTAGATAAAATAAATCAACATTCTTTTGTGACTATCCTTAACATAAAGATGGAAAGTGATAAAATTTATCAATTTAGAAACGACAAATATCAATTTGAAATATTTATATTGGACGGAGAGCCAAAGAATCAGTAACAAATAATAATAATATAAGAAAAACATGGCCAAATACCTAAATATGAAAACTAAAATGAATCTGAAAAACATTGTAATATGAGTTCCAAAAAGATCGGTTAATGTTTTAAAATTTCAAATAGTTCAGTGCACCAGTGTCTCCTGATCTAGGTTGAACAAAAGTCTTGGCAACACTATGCAAAGAAACAGCGTTTCTATGAAAGTAACAAACATTGGTAGAAAACAATCTGTGGATCTAGAGTCAGAATGTTTAGACACAAGGAGTAGTTAGCTGAATCTACTCTTATATAAGATAAGTTAGTTTAAAATGGAAGCAAATGAATTCAATTTTTTTAAAAAAAGAAAACTAACAGTTTGAAATAATATTAAACTTAGAGCACTGGAGCTAAATACGAAAGCTAGCTAATGAAAAGTATGTAGAAAACCGAATGCTTTTACCAGTTAGTAACTACAAAAATATATTATCTACTACAAAGCCCAAACAAATAATTTCTAAATCATCTACTAGATAATTTCCAGTAAAAGTAATCTTGCAATAGAAAAAAAAATTTATAGGACAACACCACAAGGCATATGCATATTTATATTTATGCATGTGCGCGTGCGCGCAAGTAAGTGTATATGAGCGTATGCATGTTTATATCTAATGTGTGTGTGTTTGTGTGGCAATGTGTAGGTAATAAAATTAGCAATACTTGGAGATATGTGATGAAGAGTCACTTTGAATTTATCTTCCAAAGCAAATTTAAAGATGAATCATACTCTCAACTTGTGTAAAATTATCAATTAAGGTTATAACTTATATAATTAATTTTCACCTCCGCGGTTAAAATCTTTTTTCTTTTTTCAAATGCTCATGGTAGGGTGAGTTTTGTATAGTGTTACCTCTATATTTGTGCAATGATAAAAAATAATAATAATAATAAGAAACACTGTCATAAGTTCAATCAGTTAAGCATAGATGAAGTGTGCTTTGTTCTCAATTTATACCTGCAATTTCTTCCCAAGATCTCTTCACGACTATACTCTGTCAATTCCAAAAAACTATCCGACGCAAAAATCTGAAAATTTAAAGGAAAAAAATTGAGCAGATACATTTATTTTCTTTAATTTCATCATAACTTTTCTTTTATAGTAGTAGAATAAAGCTAAAGAGTCAATTAAAATCTAGTCATTACAATGGGATTATCAGGCAGTCGTGGATCGGTGATGACGAAGTTCTTCTCGATACGTTCCAGCGTTGTCGCAAGGTCAATACCCTTTCTCATTTCTTTTTGCCTAACTTTATCATCAAAGCTTTCAGGTCTTTCATCATCGCTTTCCACCATGAAATCATCCATCATGGCTTCTTCTACTTCATGATTTTCATCATTAGAGTGCCCTTTGCCTAAAATCCTATAGGTATGAAAAGCAAGAACTCGTGAGTTATTCAAGCGAGTGGACTTTTACTTTCTGAAAAAAAAACATAGATAAATACAGGTTATGAACAACGAAACCAAATAAAATATCTTCTGCATCCGATAAAATATCTTCTGTATCTGTGGAAGGATCCATTTCTATAACCATTGTAACTTAAATGATGAGAGATGGTTGTCCTGTCAAATAAAATTCAGTGATGCATTTTGTGTTGTCCTTGTCCATGTACAGAATCCCCAAGCAGTAACCTTAAAAGCAGTTCTATAACCATTGCTTAACCTTATTTAGTCATAGAATCATGCATGGGGCGTTCGCCCAACAACAACAACAAAAAAAGAAGAAGATATGATTGGATTTAGACCATCAGCACAATGACAACAAAATCTGACCTGTTCATTTGCCAGTCCTATTGATTGGTCATACATTAAAGGAGATATAATTGGATAAAGAGCCCAATTCCCAACCATCCAATCATGGCTTGCCAATCAGCATGTGGCTCATTAGATGATCAACTTCATCCACTTTGACATCATATTGTAGATATGGGGTGTCAATAACAATTCTTCTAGCTGAGGGTTCACAAGAGTCACTTGCAGTATGCCAGTATCCTTACCCTACTATATCCACTGTGGCATTTACCATTGTTATTGTAACTGGAAGAAGGATAAAGAGTAAAATACAGTGATAGTGATAACTTATTAGTCAGAAAAACTCACCCCATGAAAGAGCGCAAGCCTGACTTTCTGGGTTTCTTTCCTACTTCAGGAATCTCATTGATTCTCTGCATTGAGCTTCTCATGCCAATATGTGAATTGCGTCTGGCAGGAGTAACATTCTCTGAAAATCTTCTTCCTGCAGCTTCATGTCTTTCCTTCTCTGTACCTCCCTCAGATTTCCGTGTAAAGGGACGATTTGTTGATTCTGAAAGTGCACGCGGTCTTTTGACTGCCATCACTAGCTCAGAGACAGAACTGACAGCCATTTCCTTCTGTCGAGCTGCAATCAAATGTGAAACCAATTTCTGATATTATTCACCTTATTTTGAATCAATGGGACTCTTTTTCATTAGTCTTTTACGAAATGAATCAGTTATTACTATCAGATGCTCAAAATTAGAAAGTTAATTCCATTGTATGTTATTAAAGAGCCACCTATATAAAATGTGATGTCAGCTAAATGCACTCCCAATTGTCTCCTTGGAATGAAAAAGGCAAATATGGCATTTTATATGGGTGGTGCTCGGAGATAAGCCGAATCAGTATTTCCTCATTTCGTAGAAACAGGGAATCCGGATTCGTTATTAGAATGTCATTTTGGAGAGAAATGCGGAATGGCCCACAGTGGTAAGGAGCATCCCAGCTCACCTTAACATGTGGCTGAGCATGGAGCACTCAAGCAGGGATAACTATGGTGGAAGTAACACAAGCGGAGTCACGGCGAAAGGACAGGAGCACACCTAGGGATGACCCTTAGGCTGATCGATTAGGCTAGTTTAAGACTAGGATAGTTTACAATTCCTCCCATGTAAGAGCAAAAAAAGATATCATTTTGGAGAGTGCAAAACAATGAAAAATCCTAGTGTGGCCAGAACTTATATTAGGCCCTGGGGAACCTGAAAATCAATCTTGTGCATTGTTTGTAAGATTAAAAGAACAAAAAAAGCCTGCATCTGGGCTGGGATCATTTAGCAGAAAATAGAAGCTCGTTCATTTGCTCAGTGATAGATATAGCTCCAGGTTCAATTAACTTTGTCAATGGCTAGATGCTAGTCAAAGCCCAGCTCGATTAGTTACAAGGCCTGACAGTAAGCACTCAGAACTAAAAAAGTCCGCAAGCCTGATAGTAAGGTCATTGTCCAAATGAGAAAAACATGTTAGGCCCATTTGTTTTGTATATATTGGCCAAGGTTGGTCCATGACATTGGTCCTTTACAAACACAGGCTGCAGTCCTCTTAGCCATTGACATAGGTCAAGGCCGGCTCATGTAATTCAGTGCATAGAGTTATGAGGCCAGTCTTGGGCTGGGTTTGCCCAGGAATTCCGCTCAATAAAGGAAGATTGCTGATCAGAGTAACTTGGCTGAGTCAGACTCATTCAACTCATGCAACTTGGTGACCCACCAAACTGAGTCGGGGTGAGTCAGAACTAAGATTTTTTTTTTCAATGGTAAAACAGAACTAAGATTTTAAATCAGGGTTGCAACCATCATAGCCCCATGCCTAACAATGAGGCCCAAGCTCAGGTAATGGTTGATTGAATCTAATATCCACTGATATGCCAACTTAACTATTTCGTGGAGGAGAATCAGAAGCTGGAGCCCTTGCCTTATGTAATGAATTTGTGAGAATGAGACATATATAGTGGGGCAAGTTATAAGAAATACCATCATATTTGATCAGAGATTCCGGCAACCCATTAGGGCGAAGCATCTTGTCCTTAGCTCCCTCTGTGTGCTTGCTGACCTCCACTTGCATTCTGCAACCACCACAAGATACTTCCTCTCATTTAGTGATGCTAGTGGACCATGGGATGCCATGCAAATGCAATGCATGTCATACTACTCTTTTAAGTTCCAGTGGTTCTTTAAATTAGGCCCGACCCAAACATGTTGTAAAGCTTATTCAAAGTCTTTCATGATATATATATCTAGCAGAAATCTGATTGCATCTGGGAGGGCCCTACATGAGAATAATGTATCAACTCAACTCACCCAATGAACTTGAGGATTTTCCCGTTTTCATCCTTGATGGGTGAAATGGTAAGGAGGTTCCAGAAGGGTGTCCCGTCCTTCTTGTAGTTCAACAAACGACCGCAGTAGCTTGTTCCTGCTTCCAATGCTTCTCTTATCTTGGCAACGTCCATAGGATCCGTTCCAGCACCTTGGAGGAATCGACTTTCATGCACACAAAATTCAATCCAAACAAGACATTCCAAAATCAGTATAGTAGAATTCCAAACAAAATGTAAAGCGGCAGAAGAAAAGAAATCTCTCTCTTGGTCCCTTGAACATGTGCTAGAATTTCATATACTGCTCCCATGGACGGTGGAAGATCGGTCTGGTTGGGGTTCTGTGGTGGTGGGTGAATCTAGTCCGTCAATTAGATGATATTGTGATGGGTTATAAAGTGGAAAACCACAGTGATTTAGAGTTTGCAGCATTGTAGTTAGGGTTGTAAACGGGTAGGTTCCGATCCGGGTCCAACACCGAAAATGTTAAGGAGAAGGTAGAACCGTTTCGGAACGGGTTCGTTAACTCTGGAACCAGAACTATTTATGGAACAAGTTTGAATCCGAGTCCGGATTTAAGTAGTGAATGATATTAAAAAATATGATTTTTATGAGAGATTTTTGAAAATTGAGGTACTATATCAGATCTCGGGTCCACGGGTCCGAACTAAGGTGGAACTGAACTCGGACCTATTTATTTATCAGGGCCTAAATAATAATGACCTAGACACGGTTTTTAACGGATTTGAACCTCTAGATAATCGGATAATCGGGTATCCATTTACATCGCTAATTATAGTAGTCCAATCTAATTTAGCATTTGAATCCACAGATTTAGCCGTTTGCATGCAAGTCAAGATCCTCCAGTACTAGGCCTATCATGTGCTGTGGCCACCCGTGTAGGGAGGGCCCACAAGGTGACTGGTCATGGTGGCAGCCAATTTCAATGTGATCACCGACTGCCTCATTATCAATGAACTAATTATACATGTAACAACAAGTGGTGGATCTAGAATTTTTATTTGAGTGTTGCTAAAATTTTGCTAGACTTTACTTAGACTTTTTTTTTTTTTTACTGAAATCAACTAGATGTATGAAGTAATTAAAGATTGAACAATGAAAAAATTAGGATGTTAATAAAAAGAAACAAAAAGCTTTAGATGGATAAAAAAAAAAAAAAGGATTCTAACCTTTCATTTTTAGATACTAAAACTCACACTATAACAGAAAGCGACAGAAGGCTAGCTGGCAGCCAAATCTGAGGTGTCTCCTTTTGTCTCCACTAATCTGTTAGGTCTGAAAGGACCCGCCAGACCTTGGCAATGGTGTGAGTCTTTCACTATGCTACACATGTTGAAAGTGGCTTGGACGGCAACAGATAAATGGTCCCGGTTTCTCCCAGTCCCAGTCCCACCATGGGCAGTTACCGTTCATATACGCCAGTGGAAAGCGACTGTTATTGATTTTTGGCTTTTGGGTGGTTAGCCAACTCACATGGGTTAAGTTGGCTAATTTCTCACTCTTTGGAATTTTCCCTTTTAGTTGGAGGATTGGGTGGTCCACCAATCCACCATAGGGATAAAATCTGATCCATCGAAAGTCAGATTTAGTGGACTAGCCGGACAATTTTTTTAGTCTACAGCTAACATAACAATGAAATATGCCGAGGAACATGTAATCACATCATATCTATATAAAAAAAAATCATAAATTCTTTTCATAAACTTTGGTAAAGAAACAACCCAAATTTCACATTCAAAGAAAACACAATACTGTCCAAATTAGGTCCCGCACATGTGGCCCACCCGGACACATGGCTATGCCTATCAATGAGTAAGAGTGGCCATACGGATATAATGGAAAACAATCCAAAAGTATACTCTAAAGGATAGTACAGTTGGAAGAGGCCAAAGTGAGGAATCAGAGAATCCAAAGCAACGTTTTGCATGTTTAAGATATAGATAAGTGGGCACCACATATTTTGATGGGAAAGGATTGGAATGTATGTGAGCCATGTCTAACCCACAACCAAGTGGTCCCAACTAGAAACAAAGCACTTGTGGAACTTGCATCCAAGTTCGGACCCAGCAGCAGGTTGGGTCCTGGTCAAAAGTCTATGATCCCTAGCCACATTTGCAAATATTATCAGTCATGTACTTATTATATTTTGTAGGGCCTACTGGCCCCACACAATAAAAGCAACTTTTTTGCTATTTTTTATTTTTTAAGTTTGAGAAAGTATCTCGTTAACTTAACTTTATGACCAACCACAACAACAACAACAACAACAGAAATAATAATAATTAATAATGGATAATGAAAGATAGGGTTTATTCCTGGTGGGGTCCCTACTAAGTCCGCACTGCACCAACATTAGGAGGAGTTTTGTTTATTGACTGCCAAAAGTAAGTTGTTTTCTGAGAGATCTGTTTTTACATCCAGGGACCACGCAAGGACAGGATTTTGAAATCTCCAGTGTCTGCACCGAAAGGTTCCACAGGAAATCTGGCAGGTGGGACTCTCGTACCATAAAATTCTGACATGAGTACATAAGATAAGATGTAAAACCTAACCTATCCAGACTCACACCTGCTACCTGCCAGCTCCCTGCTCTTTACCCCCACTACCAGTCGCTCTCATTTGCGGAGAGTAGATGTTTTTTTTTTTCCTCGGAGCTCTCCTGCTGCTGCTGCAGCATGTGGACCGTGGTGGTGGTGGTTGTTCCAAATCAGCTTTGCTACAATCCAAGACTATGGGGGAGTATAGAGATTGAACTGGTATCCAGTCCTTATTTTAAAGGCTATACGGTTTTTGTTTTTTCACTAGGAGGGGAATCTACACAGAGATCTAAATTAAACTCTTTTCCTTTGGCATGAGGATTATGACAACAAATTATAATATCCTCAAAGAAAGAGTGAGGATCCTCCCAGGCATTTAAAGCTGGAGAAATCCTCACTCAAAAGTAGTTGAGCACGACAGGGAGGGGATGATGGCTTTATATTAAAATCTGAACCAATTAAAATGAGTTTTAGGTGGTTTAAATTTTAAACTATTGAATTAACTGTTTGAGTAAAAAGGTGATGATATGATATATAATTAGTATGCGTGAGATTGTGTTCACATAGAGAAGGAAAAGTGACTTGGAGAAATATGCTGAATTTAGACATACCAGTTCCTCCCAATGACCTCTTTGGCCAGATAGCCCGTCATCTTGAAGAACCCGGCACTGGCATACATAATCGGAAAATCCGGCTTCGTCGCGTCGGCCACCACAAACGTCTGCTGGAAGGTGGACAATGCATCCTTAAGATCCTCGGACACCCTCGGAATCCCCCTCTCCTTCCCTTGTCCCTGTCCCTGTCCCTCTCCCTCCTCCGAGCTCCAAACCGAATTACCCGAATCCCTCCGCGACGTACCCGCCTTGCTCCCCTCCTCACCCGACCTCCTCACCCCCACCCCCTGTGGCCTACCCGTCTCCACATCCGTCTTCAAAACCAGCCCCCACTCCGCCGCCCGCTGCGCTGCGGCACCCAATTCTCCCGTCGCGACCGCACCCGTCTGTTGCTGTTTCTCGGCGGGTGGCGGAGTGGGCTCCTTGAGGGCCATCCATGAAGTGAGCTCGTCGGCCAAGGGTCGAGCGGAGGACTTGGGGAGCTTGAATTCTTCGGGTTGGGAGTCGGACCGTGCCGGGTAGGTGTTGGGCCTGGGGGAGAAGGTGGAGGGGTTGAAGACTTCGAGCGAGCCGCGGGCATCGCGGGGGAGGGGAGGGAAGAGGGAAGATTGCTTGGCTGGTTCCATTTCCCTGCAAGGTGGAGAAGAGAAATGAGAGATGAAAAATGCAGAGTTTAGCAGGACGGAATGTGTACTAGTTGATACAGCTATTGAAGAAGCATCGTAATCAGACACAGCTGTGGCTGTGAGTATGTGTATTCAATTTCAACCGCCAAGTTACAAAGGCTTGAAAGAAACGTTTCAGTATAGCGACTGTTTGCAAGTTACTCTGTTGGGTCCATTTTACTCTAAACTTATTCAAGCATACGTAAGAATCAGTATAGAGACCATTTTGTCTCTTTTTTATTAAGTAACATAAAGGGCTCAAGGAAACAAACATAATAAAGCAATCATCCTTTTCTTAAAAAAATAGAAAATTATAAATTTATTGATATAACTTTATCAATATGTCAAGTTTGCTTTGTACTATTTTTATTAGAAATACAACTTTGCTCCTATTCTTTTATTATTTAGAGAAAACTACAAAATAAAAAAAAAAGACCCTAGATGACTGCTAATTGAAAAACATGTCACTAGTTAATATTGCATGGAAGTGGTTCTTTGTGATCACTTTCGTTTTTTTTATTAAAGATTTAAACATGTGACGACGTCGTCGCTTAATATCTCATTTAAACGTATGACGATGTCGTCGCTTAATCGCTTGAAATCCCATTTTTCCTTCTTCATTCCATCGTTTTCCCCCTTTCTCTGGCGGTTTTTTTCCCCTTTTCCCCCTTTCTTAGACTAATAAAAGGGAAGAAATAAAATAGCGAGTCACATTCAAATGTCTTAAATGTCCATCAATGAATGGGGAAGTGCAAAAGCAGATGCAATGAATATGAAGTGGGAAAAGGGATTACAATTGACAAATGATAATCTGAGAGAGAAGCAGGCAAAAACTAGCTGCCTTTTGTTCTTTTTTTTTAAATTATTATTATTATTATCAAGAATATGTCATAAGAGAAATTATGCATGTGGCATCCACCTAATCCCCCTATGATAATGCGCCCCTCCTTACCCCCACCCTCCGTTCATATTCCCGAACACATGCAGACACCGCAACCCACCTAGCTTCTGCAAATTGAGAACTCATCCTACTCTAATATTCCATTCAAATGTGATAAAAGCTATGGGTTTGAAAGAAAGCACTAGTCTAAGAAAGGGGGAAAAGAAACCACTAGAGAAAGGGGAAAAACGATGGAAGGAAGAAAGAGAAAATGGGGTTTCAGTGAATAAGTGACGACGTTATCACACATGTAAATGAGATATTAAGCGACGACGTTGTCACATGTTTAAATCTTTAATAAATAAAAAAAACGGAAGTGGTCACAAGAAACCACTTCCATGCAATATTAACTATTGACCTGTTTTTCGGTTAATGACTATTTAGGGTCAATTTTTTTTGTAGTTCTCTCTATTATTTCATAAGTTTTCTTTTTTTAATTGTATAAGAAAATGTATCAAGAAGTCTATTTGTAAAAGGGATAAAATAAAACGGTTTTATTTCAAATAGATCTAATTGAAAAAATCTCTATTTTAAATGAGATTAGATTTTCCAAACAAATCCTAAGTTTCTATTGTGGACACTCTTCACAAACTTAAGATCGTAACGTCCCTCATCCATGGCTCAGTTAGTTAGAGACATTGGTGTCTAAATAAATAAATAAGCTGATCCAAAACCAGGCCTAAAACAGGGTCCCTACCATGTGATCACTATGAAAACATTCAATTATATCCCCCTAGATGAAATTGTTAGCAAAGGGCAATGCCAATGAATATAGTCAAGATACTCTTTTTTTTTTCTTTTTCTTTTTTTTTTGTGGTAAAGTAGTCAAAGATACTGTTGACATTCGGTGCAACCCCCACGTGAGTGAACATATTAATGAGAAGAATCTTGGATTGAATGTACTGATTACAAATCACTAGGGCAAGGGTTTAACATTTTATATAACCATTGATGACGTATACCTCAGAAAGCTTATACTAGAGAATTTTAATGACACTTTAAGCCCATGTTAAAAGAAAAGGTGAGATTTGAGTTATATTAATTCCAAATTGGCTACGACAAGTGGCAAAGTAAAATCCCAGAAATCTTACTTTTATAAAGAATTGATAATGTGTAAAATCTAGGGATACATCCTCAATTTTTTTTTATATATATTTAGTTTGACTCTACAGGTGCCCTAAGACCTAAATTTTACCTCGTATGTATTGACATTTAAAAGATTCATATAGAACTATTCATACAATAAAGAATGGTGCAAAAATAAGAAATCTACCCTCATTGTGCAATATCTTAGGATATCACACAAAATCTTGCTTATCAATGATCCAAAGAGACTGAAGTTTCTTGAGTTAAGAAAGAAGGTGAATATGCGTGATATCCTACCATCAAACCTAAATTATTACATAGCACAAGTAAAATTGTCATTTTCTCAAAACATTTTTAAATTTTCGACACCTACAAGAAAAATTCAAGTTTTAGGGCACCGTGCACTTGGTAGGTGGCATGCCCCTACTTTCCATGCTATTCAAGGGACCCTATGATCTAGATAACACGTTAGATGTACTAAAGAAAATAGATGCTTTTCTTCTACATTGTGCACTCCATTCATATTGGTGTCGTTTGTTAATTAGGAGCAGTACAAGTCAAGGTCGGATGAGCTCTGCCACGTACACAGCACAAATCACAGGAGAAAATTTCTCCACACCCAGCCACTTGGAAGAGGAAGAGGAGGAATTTGATGTCCCTAGTGCGCGACCTCATTAGCCCATCATCACCCATTGTTGTATGTGGTTGATAAGAGTTTAGACTGACTCCTCTAGCTGCCATATTCAGTGCGTGGTCTCCATTACCATGTAAGTATGTAACAGCGGGCCTACGCTCTCACTCTCAACTGGCCACTGCCTACTTTTTCAACCATCCTTACCATCAACTCCACAGCTAAAGAGCAAACTCTACAAGGTCACATCACTTTCACTCACAAGGCCAATTTAGCCCATTCAAACACATCATCCCCCTGGGTAGTTCACTAATTAAATCCATCCATGGTGATAAGACCAAACCACCCTCACTTTTTCTTTTCTTTTTTTTTCCGTGTTCTGTGTTGCAAAAGATAAGAATACGAATTCGCAGAGAACAAATCCAGGAAAAGCATTTTCTCAGGTGAAAATCTACGAGAGCAGATGATACGTACACTCAAAAACTACAGAATCAAATCAAATCACAAGCAGGCAGTAGAAGAGCTGAAACAATCTTAAAATCACTGATTCTGGAAACTATATTCTAGGAAATTTGAAATCAACTAAAGAAAGAAAGTACCTTGAGATGTGGAGAAGAGATGTATTTGGAGGAATTGGTTGCCTTGTGTGTGAGTGAGTGTGAGGTGAGATTTTGCTTCAAGCTTGGGATCTGAGCAAGTGTGAGGAAAGGAGAGGGAATTGGGAGGGATTTAATGGGAAAAAGGGAGAGAATGATTGATGAAGAGCTCCCATGCTTGCAGATGGAAGTGGCACATGGCACTGCACGTTGAGCGAGGGGAGAGCTTCCAGTTTGTTGGAAGTGGGAACCGTTTTCTCACTATATAGAAAGTTTACTTGGACATTGTTTCTCCTTTTTTTTTCTTTGTATAGAAGAGGTTGGAAGGCTGGTCCTGGCCAGAGGTCGACATGGTGGCTGATGCCCTCGTGTTTGTGGGCCTCACTTTGATAAGAGAGAAGACTGTTTGTGTTGCTATTTAGTAGGTATGGGAGCTGTCGTAGGCCCCTAATTATAGATCCTCCCATACCCTTACATTTTAGAATGCAGGGCAAAATGGATTTTCCATGCATATTCCTAGTTTGCAACAACTTGCAAATAATATTTTATCAAGGAGTTGGTCATTCACTCATTTGATAAATTGAATTTATACATGTGATTTCATTCTAAGACCCCATTTCTTTAGTAGATTTTTTTTTTTTTTTTTTGACAAAAATTTGTAAAGTCGGATATTTCTCGACAATGATGTGATTGATCTGTTGTCATTTTTAAATTCCATGGTTTTATTTGTTAGAATTCTAAATTTCAATCACCATGTAATGTTCTAGGAGGAGAATTTAGAAATTCCACCCTGCACGGAACAACTTTTAAAGAATTACAAGTTCTAGGCACATGATTCTTTAATCTTCAAAAGAAACGAGCCCTGATTGTTTTGTTTATCATTAATGTGTTTTTATAGTGACAAAACTGCAAATGAGGGCAATGACATCTACATAATTTATGGTCAACATTCTCCCAAAAGGGTATTGTGATTTTCAAAAGAGAAATGATATATGTGGTATTGCTCCAAAGTGGATGATGTCCCACCAAATATTTACACATAATATTTACACATGATCGTGGTATACAAAAACTCAACATGACTTTTGTCGGACGAGTGGTTAGTTAATTGACTAGGTGGGTTAAATGAGCCTGAACGAGTACTTTCGTCTTTTTGGTTGTGTCTTGATTCTTGAATGGCTATCACCATCAGGATGTAGAATAGAAGAACATGTCTCGATCGATCCCCCCCACAAAAAAAAAAAAAAAAAAAAACTTTTCCAAAAGCCTTGTCATTTTTTACATGAGGCCCCTTGAAAAGTTTTCTTTTGACACAGTGACCTCCTTGTGGGGAATTTCCTGGGCTCACCATTGGTAATAGACAATGCCAACAGGACTTCAACTTGGTCCCCTCAAGTTGTTCTCCCCCGAGTTGTTGTTTCTCTGTTTTATTTGTATTTTGGCTTTAATGAATTTCTTTTTACCAATAGATGAAACAGTAAGAGAGAGAGAAAGTGATTTCCCCCACCCAACAAAAAAAAAAAAAAAAAAAAATTCCTACCCACAAATTAGTGAATTCCACATAGAGAGGGCAGGCGTTGAGAAGTGAGCTTCACCTGATGGGGAGTATTGAAGAGTATTTATGCAGTCTTTGCTAATTTGCGTTCGATTGGCTTCAATACCATATTAAATTTTCTTCGGCTAACAATTTCTTTTGAAAACCTCGAGGTATTCGTAAAAGTTGTATAAATACTTTTCAATATTTCTCTTTTGGTGGAACTCACTTCTCAACTTCTAGCAATTTAGACTTTCGAATGTAATCCAGTGGAGTCAAATTAGCGACCCCAGCACTCTGATGGTTTGGATTGAGTGGTCACTATGGGGCACAGGTTGCAGTGTCAGTATCAGACCTGTAGTTACCTAGTTAATTGATAAGGCCTTTGAATTGCAATTGGATTCTGGAACCACTGGGGAACCATTTTAATAAAGTTCACTAAGTCGCGAGTCCTATAAATTCATCAATGGGGCTTCCCTAAAAACCAAGCTGCTCATAAGCATCTCACCCCTGTATTTTGACACTTATCCATGTCATACTTACTTGAAGTTTTATTTTGGTTCTTATTATAACCCTACGTTTTACACGTGATCAATCATTCAAATAGTAGGCTCGACTCTAGTTGAAGTAAAATTAGGCCCACAGTAAATATAAAAAACCATTATTTTGTGTGCATGGAATTGTAGATGTGGACCTTAGAGATGGGCTTAATTATAGCATAGGTATAGGTGAATTAGTTCGTTGAACTTAAAGCTATGAACCGACCGGACAAACTGAAAAGTGAGTCAAATGAACTTACTTCATCAAATTTTATACTCATGACATGAATGCAAATTAATTAAACTGTGAACCAAGTAACTATGATCATACCCCTATTTGACCGGGAAAAAAAATACATATTAGTCATTATTGTATCGGTTATGTCAGTGTGACATTAATATCCTAACTGAAAATAATTTATAAAAAAAAAAAAAAAAAAAAACATGCGTGGACCATATTGGTGATACGAATTTGCATGTCAATGGGTAAGGCTTCACAAAAAAAATCTTTATATCACTTTCCGAATAAAGCAGCATGTTTCTTTCAAAAGCCTTGTTGTGGGCTAGATAGACACCAAGCTAGTTTAGGACCACAATTCCTCCAGCCCTAAATTATGGAGTTTGTTTTCCTATTATATGATAAACATCAGTATTAAAGTATTAAAAGTGCCATTATAACTAAACATAAAGGCAAGTATAAAGGGGAATCCTCTAAAAAATTCATGAGATTCTAGTTCTCTTGTGGAAAGGGCTTGTTCACTTTTCCAGTGATAAGAGAATCAAGAAAGCCAATTATTAGAATCCATTTCCTCTTCTGGAATAAAAGGCTAAAGAGCTCATTCAGTGCATAGATTCCTGCTATTTGAATCATATAGAGAGAGGCCCAAGGGTTCTTCTTATATTTAGGTGGGTCATGAAATTTCCATGTGGGTCAAGTTTTTCAAGGACTCTTTCAAGGGAAATGTTCTGGTACGCTCGTCTCCATGCGGAGCACTGGGGATGAAAAGATCAATCCCATGTATCAAGTTTTATTATAACCTCATACCTTTGACCCTTTCTTCCGGGACCCAAAAGTTTAATAGCTTCATATTTAAAAAAGTGGGGTCCATCATGTCATGGGAGCCATTGTTGGATTAAGCAATTGAAATTAGTCTCCCATTCCAAGTCTTAATCATAATTCCTAGAGGAGTTTGGATTATGAGATCCAACTCTAGTGAGTAGCTGTAGCACCCCAATCCTAGTTAGAGAAGTAGAGCCATGGGAACAATGTAGTATAAGGATGTGGGAAATGTTGTGCGGGCTCTGACACCACTTGTTGTGCTCTCTTAGCGAGGAAGATAGTCTCGACCCATCTAGGATTGGGACTTAAATGGGGCTTACTGGTCCACCTTATGAAAGACATGTTTTGTATGTTAGTTCTATCATCAATCACATCTAACCCTGCTAGCCATCTTATTAGTGGTTGACTGTTTTGTTTTTACCAACAAAGTTCATTTTATTTGATCCAACAGTTTAAGAGCCCTCCAATCAAAAATTAATGGGCCCCACTTGCAGGCAAAGTTACCTGTGTAAAGCCAGCACTGAAGTTGGTTAGCTTGGAGGGAATCCTCTGGAGGAGGATAAAAGGAGAAAGGCAGAAGAAAAGGGAAAGTGCTTTTATGCTTGGGATCTATCCAGCAGATAAAACTAATAATAGCAAGTGAACAAGAAAGAAATAGAAATGATGTATCAGGAGAATCAGGATATGGTTTTCTGAGGAAAAAGCAGAAAGGACAAGTGAAGAAAGTGAAGTTCCAAGCTGGGCTGGCCCATGTCCACGTGAAGCTCCCCTCCCATCTTATCTTGTTCACGGTTGGACATGGTCACCATCACAGTCCCTTGTTGCCTTTCTGCTCTCTTTTAAGACTTTATATTGGTGTTGATTTGATCCACCATGCTCTCTCTCTCTCTCTCTCTCTCTCTCTACCTATATACATTGGGGTGGCAATGGGCGGGTTAAAGTTAAATATGGTTGAATCAAGTGGATCTAACTAATGTGAATTAAAAGGTGTTGATTCTAACTCTTTGGTAGGCCATTTAGAAGGCTAGAAATGAGTTCATTTTTAAGAAATAGGAAAATTGACCCTTTGTAAACTATCAAATGGTTAGAACGTCTCATGATCAATATTCAAGCACCATCTACACATAACCAGCTGGGGAACTCTACTCATAGCCCAGTCATTTCTCAGCATTATTTGAACTCCTTCCTTGAGCATGCATGTTCATATGTTTTTGGATGCATCTTTTAAAAAGTCCAATTATTGTCTATAAAGAAAGAGAAAAAATTACCAGCTCGGCACTGATTGATCATTTGCTAGGTAGAAAATTTTTTACCAGCTCTGCACTGATTGATTTGGTAGGTCTGGTAATAAATCCCCCAACCCCAATCATACTTTGGAATCTCTTCATTGGATACACATGCCAATGTTGCCAATGTGACAGACAAATGTGTCTAACGTCCATGCATCAGGTGGACTCCATCAAGTAGCCAAAAGGAATTAGGCTGGTCAGTGGTCACTCATCAACTGAACCAAAAGGCACCTAACATTACAGAATGAAGCCAGCTGATGGATGGCTGAACTTGCCGAGTGTGTACATCCAGTACATGTACGGGCCTACAGGGTGATTAAAAAATAAATAAAGGTAGCATTTGAAAAACTAGGGCACTAGAGGAACTTTGACTTAGCATCGGCCATGTAATTGGTAGAAGGTTTTGAATAGGGTTGTAAACGGGTCGGTTCCGATCTGGATCCATGGTGGACCAGGACCGTTAAGGAGAAAGTGGAACTGGATCCGGACCCGGAACCATTTCAGAACCGGTTACTTGGCTTTGGAACTAGAACCAAAACCATTTATGGGATGGGTCTGGATCTGGGTTCGAATCTAAATAGAGAATGATATTAAATATATCTATATATATATATATATATATGATTTTTAGGAGAGATTTTCAAAATTTTAGGTAATATGTTGGATCTCGGGTTCATGGGTCTGAACCAAGGTGGAACCGAACCCATTTACTTATCAGGGCCTAAATAAGGACCAAGACCCGGCTTTTAACGGGTCGAAACCTTTAGGTAATCAGAGAATCGGTGACCCATTTACATCCCTAGTTTTGATCCTCTGAGGTCTAGCCAGTTTAGTTATGGATCAAGTAATTGGGTCCACCCACAACCCCACGGCCACCCCCTTTATTATTGGAAACACTGTAAGAGATACTGCCGAATGCCAACATATTTCTTTTCCCTGTGTGAAAGGGCTCCAACTCTCGTACCCTCCACTCAGACCATTTTATGGTTTCCTAGCTAGTTGATCTACAGCCAGGGACAATATGTTAAAAATAGCATGCACAAATAGAGTTTTTCTTGAAAAAATTAAAGCTTATATTAGATTATATAAAGCGATATGTTGAAAACCGCTGCAAAAATGAATATCTGATATTATCTTGATTAGGATGCATAATTGCACACTATTTACCCAAAGTAAGCTCGACTGGATTAAGTTTGTCCCAACACTATTGCCCTCATTCCTCAAGGTAGCCAAAGTGACCTTAAATTGGGCATCTGTTACCAAGAGTGGGCCGGGCCAGGGCCCAGGGCCTGTATTATGTAATCCACCTAAACAGGGCTGGGTATGTGCCATGGTAACAGGAGTCTGGGCTCCATTGTGCTGGTCTTGATACTTAAATAGGCCAAGCCTGTGATTCAAGCCAGACCCGTTTCTCACTCACCCCTTCTGGCAATTTTCACATAAATGGATATAAGATGTGCAAATGGGTTGGGCTTAGGCGCGTAGGCTAGTTACATGTTTGTGGGCTGACTCAGTCGGCCCTTGCCCAACAATGCTAAAGTAAAATCTGTGGAAGAAGTAATTTTTCCCACATAAAATTTTACTTTTATCATGTTTGGTTGGTCACAAAAGAAAAATAGAGTTTCAGCCACCAAAAGATTTTACTTTAACTTTACCATCCCCAAAAAAAATTTACCTCGTTTGAAAGACGAGGAAACCTATCCATCATAAGACTTTCTTGACATATTAGTCCCCTACACCTCCAAATAATACACAGCAGGAAAAGTAACTGGTTTTCCATTTGACCACTACAAATGAGCTCTAGAGCAAACTGAATAAGGCAGTTTGGCTGGAATTGATTTGATTTCATGGCCTGAACTTTGTTTCACCATTATTAAAGAAAGAAAGAAGGGGATTGGGAAAAATAAATTAGAAGTTTTTAAGAAGCTTTCTGAGGAGAACTGGTCTAACCTCTTCTTTTAGCCGCTATAGGCCAGAGTTGGCTAGATTTCATCCATCATGAGATTTTCTTTTGACAGGACCAATGAGCTCCCTAGATTCTTCAGGTTCTCTAGTTAGTTGATGGAAATAAAATGTCGGAATTTTCATTAATTCCCAATCTCTTTTGTATTTGGGCCCGTTTAATTAAGCATTTGTGGTATCTATTTATTTGCATTAGAATTCATAAGAATTAAATATGTTAGGTGGTTAAAAATAAAGATTAAAGATGAGTTTTCAAAAATAAAAATTAAATAATATCCCCTTCAGGAAAATATTAAAGGTGAATTTCTAAAAATGAAAATTAAATAATATTTTATTTTAGGGAAATAAAATCAAAGGAAGATGTTATTTATGTTTATTTCTAAAAATTCACCTTTTATTTTCATTTTTAACCACCATATATATTCAATTCCAATGTATTCTAATGCGAGTAAATAGAGGCATGATATCCCCCAAAGTGGAACTTTAAAACGCTCAAGCTCATAGTAGCATTCACAAATCCGAAATTGTGAGAACTTTGCTAACCAAAAGTGACAATCACATGGTCACCTCTACTAATTCTCATTTTCAAAGTAAATCAAATAGAAAGTTTAGAATTCCCATAGACAGTATCAGTTAATACTTTCAACCAAACTAACCCTTAATATGCTTACTGTCGTAATACTATTAAAACTAAAATTGGCAGCCTAATGGTCAGAGTTGCCAATGGGCATCCAATTATCTAAAGTGGGTATAGAATAGAATCTATTTTAGGACCCAAAAGAAATATTTCAGGTCTGAATCTAGAACATGCATTTTGGATCCAAAGCATTCAAATCCGAAATTGAATCCTATATGTTCTAATAAGAGGATTGAGATACAAGACGATTACATTCACAAAATTTACGTAGGCTTTAAGGGCCTGCATAGGATACAATATTTGAGAGTCTACTTAGGTTTAATCATATACCATTAATAGCCCCACTTTGAAAATTAAATCTAAGGATTTTTTTTTATTTAACTATATTAACGCACCCTACATCTTATTTGAGATTTGGATTTGGAACCAAATCCCTTTTTTATGTCAAATTCAGGTACAACACATAAGTTCCACGATCTTTAAAAATAGATCCAAGTCTGAATAAATAATGGTTCCACCTCGGATCTAACCCGTTTGCAACCCTACAAACGATCTTATTTCCGTAAGCACTTATTTATTTGTCATTTATTATTTTTTAAGTATTAAAAAGGAAAAAAAAAAAAGAGAGAAGGAAACGGTTAATGATACTCATGACTCATATTTCTAATTCTCATATCAGAAGGAAAATAAAAATGTAGATTCTAAGTCTGACAAAGTTCCAAAGAGAAATGGAAACACATGCGCCAAACAGCCTATGAGGAATAAATAAATAGATAAAGGAAAACCTCAAACGACCATTTAATGGGAGCACTCATGAAGCTGGACAAACGAAAGAGCCCAAAATTTTAAATGGTCAAAGTTTTTTTGGCATTTCCAGTGTTGACCTCTAATCCAATTGTATCTGCGTGGCTGCATCTTAATTTGTTAGGCTAATTATTTTCATTAATGAACCTGCCAATCCTCTATCCAATATTTTTCCATTCCTATTTTGATACTGATTTGATAATTAGTAGCTGCTGAATTTGTTGTAATATCGATCTCGCATCATTTATAACCCTTGCACTTAAAGACCTAAAACTTTCCTCCGCATTCGCTTAACTGGTTTGGGACCATGTGTAAGCAAGTGCCGTGCGATTTACGACAAAGCTAACCATTAAAGATACAATTGACCAGTTCATTTTTCCCTTCTTTTGAAAATTTTTATACAACCATCCACCTCTTTATAGAGTAAAACCTACCATTATGGAGAGAAGACCACCTGTGCATATAGGGAAAAGGACCTACGAATCGAATGCTGAGCAGCTCGGTGAGAACAAAAATGTTAACACCCAGCTATCCTTTTATTCTCAACTTTTATCAGTGTGGTTAAAGGTCAAAAAGGCCTTTTAACTACTTCTAATAAATTTTCATCAAAATCACTTCAAAAGAACAAAAGTAGACTTTTAATTAGAGTGGCACCCATAGTTACACGAGGAGTGGCATAGAAAAATTCAGCTGTTGGAATTTGGATATGTTAATGGGCTACAGATAAACTCATTAGTTTTAAACTGGGTCCTTTGTGTGTTTGGGGACTAATTGTCATTCTCACTTGTCATTGGCACTCATGCATCAGATTTAGAAGTTTGTTTCATTTTCGAAACTGTTTGCCATCTTGAAGATGATTTACAGTTACAACCAATGAGCATCATACAGTGCTTCAGTGGTCCAAGACATATATTGATGAGGTAGCCCAGACCTTTAAATAGGTCATGTTCAAAAGGAAAATCACCCAAGTTGGAAAAAGAGCAAACAATCCTCTTACTAGAAAAATAAAAATGCCATTGATCAGCTAACTGAATCTTACATGTGGGTCATCTTCTGTAACTGCCATTCTCTATTGCATTCTTAATTATACAGTTTCTCACATTCATTTTTTTTTTACTAATTATTTATTTATTTTTATGATTGTACATTCTTTGTAGGTAGTTAACCACATTGAATTTAACCAGAGTGTTTGCTAGGGTTATCGAAGGCATGCCCAGGCAAGACCGGGTCTACAGTCATTGAAGGCATCCCCAGACAAGACCGGGTCTACAGTCTGTCCCAAGAATCAAATTAGCTAGTAGTTGCGGTGAGCATGCAATCAGTGGCCAAAATACTACGAAACAGTAGCGGTAATACGTATCGGTGTAGTGGTGTGAATTTTTTAAATGGTAAAATAAATTTAAACCTTGTATGGGAGATTTTTAATAATTTGAAACCATATAAGAGTAGGGACAACTTCAGAAAATGTTACTAAATAGAAGAAATAGTAAAAACAGTATTTAAAAATATAATTAGTTGACTATATTAGGCTTTAGACCTTAGCGCAGCCTAAACTGCTACAATTCCCTTACTCTATTCTTGGAAACGGATCCCTTGTTAAACAAGGAAACCTTGTTTGGACAAATCGGTGGATGCCAAGGGGGGAGAGGATGTCAAATCCGCTGACATCCCATCTCCTTAACCCTCTATTCGGGAAGGGGATAAAATGAGGGGAAGGAAAAAAAAAGAGGGGAAAATAGAGGGAAAGTGGAAATTTGAGAGGGAAGGGGAGAGGGAAAGTGTGGATAAAATTCGTGTGAGGCCCACCTTAAAATTTTCCATTAAAAAATGAGGGGAAAATATGAGGGAAAGAGGGGAATCTTTGTGATTTTACTAAACTGTCATTTTCATTTTTTCACTTTTACACAAAGTAAGGATAAATTGGTAATTTTCTCTCTACCCCACAAACAAACAAAACCTTACTTTTTCATTTTCTTTCTCCTACTTTTTTACTATCCAAACAAGAGGAGGTAAAATTAATTTTCCCTCCCCTCCCCTCCCCTCCCCTCCTCCCTTCCCAAACATAGGGTAAATGAAAATAATAATAATAAAAAGATCATGTTTCCCATATGGCACTTTGGCACCCCCGATTGGTCCAAACCGGGATCCGGATCCCCTATCCTCACGTGTAGACCAAGTCTCACTAACGGCCGGCACTAGCTAGGCCTGTTGGCCCTACACCACTCTTCTAACTAAGAGCTAGAGTTTTTTTATAACCCAAGCCAAGGTGGCTGGGCCCTAGGCATGAAACAGCCCACACACGTCGTCTCGTCACCGTCGTGTTTCAGGACCTTCAAATTTAACGATAAACAAAAACAGACACAACCGTCGATCCTACCATTGAATTAGTGGGCCATGAAACATGTACGATTCAGAAAATGCCAGCAAGGCATACAGGTTCTAATATTATTGCACAGTCCTATTATCGATAATAAAGTCAAGTTAAGTTAAACATCCCATCAAAAACACTTTTTACAAAAATTCCCTCCATCTTTTCCAAAAAAAGTCAAAAAACAACTACATTTACTCACTAAAAGACAAAAAATCTACATTTCCCCATACAAAAAGTCAAAAATATTCCATTCCAAACAACTAAAAACAAAATATCATTATAACTTACTTATATTTTATTCATTCTTTTCATTTCACTTCACTCCACTTTATTTTAAAAGTAAATTACCAAACGGGCCCTAAATGGCCTTTCTTTACACCGATTCCTCATCGTTTCTGACGTTTGCAGCAGTTCGGCAAACTACTACTCCTTTGTTTCCAAAATACAAAACTTACAGTTATATAAGCAGCAGAAGACCATATCTTGTGAGCATTTCTCTATCCAGTAAAGCCACAAGAGCTCCAATACAAGCTATGGCAATGGGGTAATCTCTTAAATTTCCACCTATACTCCATTTTCTTTGGATTCTCTTTTCTGGGTGTTCTTCAAAATTTGTTCTTTTTCATGTTTCTGATTGATTTTATCATGTTTTGGTCTCATATGGATGATGGGCTAATGTTCTTCTTCTTACTCTTCTTGGCTGTTTTTGGTTTTTTCTGCTTTGGTGGGTGTTTGTGTAGAAAAGTGAAGGAGGTTCTCCCCCCTGTTTTGGATTCGAATTCAGAACCACCAAACCTTTTCGATGGAACAACAAGGTTGTGTTGCTTTTTTCTTATTATGATGGATTTGTACTCTCTTTTTTCAGTTTAATTCCCTGCCCTAGTCTGACAATTGAATTGCTTTTGTCCTGGTTTTTTTTTTTTTACTAAGGTTGTATATATCTTATACATGCCCCTATGCCCAACGCGTATGGATTGCTAGAAACTATAAGGTATTTCCTGTGCTTCATCATTTGATTTTGTTGTCACAATTTATAAGTGGATAGGGAAAAAAATTGGTCATTTTGATATTAGTCTTACCTTTTTTTTCTTTTTTTGTGTGTGTGTGTCTCTCTTTCTGAGAGAGCAGGGGTTGCAGGATGTTATAAAGTTGGTGCCTATTGATCTACAAAATAGGCCTGCCTGGTACAAGGAGAAGGTCTACCCTGCAAATAAGGTGCTCATTTTTTAACCTGTCATGCTTATGTTCTGTAGGTTTTCTTTGATGTGCAGTTGATTTAGATTGCAATAATTAAGCTGTAACAGAATGCAATTTAACCACTGTTGGTTCTTTTGTTAGAAGTGTGGTCTCTCTCTCTGTGTCTACTATATTATTATTATTATTTTGAAGTCCAACATAGAAACAGAAGCTTATTACACATTGAGATTGGTTCATTTATTTGTCACTGTAGATTAAGTGGGAGTAATCCAAGTTTGGTGGTTTTATTTTGTTGCTTCAATTCAGTTACGATAATCTATGTCAAAAGTTATCACTTAATGCAGATTATGTATGATTATTGTTTACATTATTTCTCTTGAATAATTAATTTGGGATGTGAATTGAGTGAGCCGAGGATGGGGCAGATGGGTGGAAATTTATTTCTATTGGGTGGCGAAGAACTAGCTTAAAAGTGTTGCAGTTCTGCAATTTACTAATGGGTGATTTATTGGGATGGATAATCGGTAGAAAACACATGGCATGTTATCGATTTGTCACTGTAATGCATGGAAGCATTTTAGGACTTCATTAGATTGTATAACTATAATTAGACTGTGATATATGCTGGTGGAAGTTCCTGGTTTAAGTACCTAAATAATCTTGTAAATTTCAATTAATGTGAGAGCTGATTTGAAAAATAAGAGTAAAATATAACATGCAGGCCGAGCCTATCATGCCGGCCACCTGAGACTTGAGAAGGTGATCAATTGATTCCTTCCCAACCAGTCACAGAGCACACTTCCTTTTTCTTTTTCTTTTTTGGGGTCTTGGTCTTCATCTTCAACTTAGTGAAGTATCAAATTTCATTTTTGGATGAAGGGAGTGTTATTTTGCTGAACTTGATGAAATGCTGTAATACAATGGCTATCTTAAGCATGTATGTGTCCATTTTGTTTTCCCTCCTACATGTTTCACAAAGAACATGTTCCAGGTTATGCTGCCAATTCTGACACCAATGATTGACTTTGTATCATGCTTATGCAAAACATAGTTTCTTGGTTGCAAATACAATAGGATCTGTTTAATTAAAACAAATGCAATATTATGAAGTTAAAATAAGGCTGGACATGGGCATTTAGGATCATTTAAGAGATTTTAGATTATTCTTAATTTATAATAGGCCCATCATGTGATGGTGTAGGTCACCAAATGGTTGGCGTTATATGTAGAGTTTGTAGGACTAAGCATGTGTAATGGTATAATCCTACATTGTATGATTCATACAAGGTTCATGGTTCCATTGACCTTCCTTCTTGGATTGCTCCAGTTCAAACCTGAAATGGCCGGATTACTATCGTGAGTCATGAATTCATCTTGTGTTGGTGTATATCCAAATGGCCTCTTAAATACTCATTTCCTCCTATTGATGTTCCTCCTAGATGTTCCATCTCAAATAATATAAAAGATTGGGGAAAAAAAACCATTGGTGCATTTCATTTGGGCATGCTTTCTATTTGAAAAAAATAAGAAGAACCTTATGAAATTTAATGTTTTACAGGTCCCTTCATTAGAACACAATAATGAAGTTAAAGGAGAGAGCTTGGAATTGGTTAAATACATCGATAGTAACTTTGAGGGTCCTTCTCTTCTGCCTGATGTAAGCCGAGAAGTGCCCTTTGACACATTTTTTATTCATTTTTTCTATCTTCTATTTTGATGGTGAACCTTTAAAATTTTCCAGGATATTGTGAAGAGGGTGTTTGCAGAAGAGATGCTTTCTTACACTGATACCTTCAACACTGTCATGCGAAATGCATTTTCTTTAGAAGGGGATGTCACAAATGAAATTGGTGAGGTTGAAAGGCATTTGGTGTAAATTTTATTTGAGGATACTTAAACACAGGCTGACCCGCAAAAATTATCTGTATCAGGTGGCGCTTTTGATCACCTTGAAAATGCGCTTTCAAAATTTGAAGATGGGCCTTTTTTCATAGGCCAGTTTAGTTTGGTAAGTTTTTTGTTTCTGTTTTGATTAAGACTTAACTCATTTCTTTGAAATGATCTTTTTTCTGCAATCCTTTCTTTTACCAATTGCTGTTGTGCTGGTTCGTATTTCTGGGGTCATCATACAATTTTTTCCCCCTTTAAGCTCTCTTTTCTCAACACTTAAAATATGCATCCAGAAAATACGTTTACAAGTAACAGATAAGTTAAGAAGAACAATGACAAGAAAGGAAGATGAGAAAACTAAAAGTAACATTATCACTGCAGTTTTGTTGAATAAGCTCCATTTGACTTCCTGGTAGATCCAGAAACACCATGGATTGTGTTCTCACTGGAATTGATGCTCACTGCTCTTTAAAATACTTTTTTCACTCTGGTATTGAAACCTTGCTGTGTCTTTTGAATTTGCCTATATCTGGATCACCTATATCTGGATCAACTATTTCTATGAAAAGAGTTCAGATTGCATCGACTGTTTCGATGAAAAAGAGTTCAGGTTGGATCAACTGTTTCACTGGGTGTTCTAATTTTCTGCTGTTTGTTGGATGAGGATTGAGGAGGGATGGGGTGTGTGTGTGAACAAAATACAGTAACTTCATTTATATTATATCATTAGTAAGTGTGGTATTTACCCTTTTTTTTTTTTTATTTGGTTCACCAACCTCCAGGTGGATATTGCATGTGTGCCATTTATAGAAAGATTTTATCTTCTCTTGTTGGATGTGAAGAACTATGATATTACAATAGGCAGGGCCAAGCTAAAATTGTGGATCCAGGTATGCCATATGTTTCAATTTACAATTTTATATCGCATTGGTTGTGTAGTAGAGGACCCACCCAAATGTTTGCTGTGAGGTCCCACATCTTTCCAGTTTCCTCCCCTTGGAAAGTCAGACTTCATAGTAATTTTTAAATCGAATTTATCTAGACACTGAAGCAGGAATCCTTGGATGCTAGGGAATGATGGGGTCGGCATGCTCTGTTTTTGTTGAGCCGACTAATCTGATCTTTCCATTGAAGCCGTATAAAAATCATTTGATGTAGTGGAGTTTCTCAGTCTTTGACTCCTTGACTGTAATTTTTTGCTTGAGTTTATGTAAAGATTCAATGTAATTCAGTAGCCTGATGTCTACCATGGGAAATTTCTCAATTCCCACATACCCACTCTTATCTCTATTAGCTACTGTGGCAAACAGGAATGCTGGAATGCCATCTCACTTGTTCCACTTTAGTTGTCAATGAGATTATAATCATCTAACTTTCTATAGAAAATAGAAATAGGGGATGTGTTCCCGAATAATGAAGACATCTCCTTTTCTTTTGTATGGCTTATAAATGATATGCGGAACCTTGCTGTAGGAAATGAACAAGATAGATGGTTATGTACAAACTCGACAAGATCAGCAAGAGCTGCTTGCAGGGATCAGGAAACGTTATATGGTATATGTTCTTATCTGATTTTCTCTGTTGGAATGATAAAAAACCATTATTTTGTGTGCATGGAATTGTAGATGTGGACCTTAGATATAAAAAGGTCCACATCTACAATTCCATGCACACTAAATACTTTTGAAACACTCTCCTTACTTCAAGACACTAATTTATATCATACTAGGGCGCCATAACTATGATCAATCCAATCTGTTCAACCCTGAGATTTAGCAATGGTTCTAATTTCACACTAATCTGAACATTATCAGCTATTGGATGACTTGGAATGAAGAGTTATAAGAGAATGCAATGGACTAATTTGGGTGGCCCAAACCTACTACATCCAAACCAATCCACCCCTACTTTCTTTGATCGTCAAGCATCCAAATGGACCCCGCGTGAGATTTTTATTTTTATTTTTCATAAAGAAAAAGAAGAAAGGAACGAGAATCTGGGAATTCTGGAGTCAAGTCTTCTTATTCTAAAAACTTTAATCTAGTCTCTAAAATATACTCAAAGTCTCGAACACATCCATTTGCCACAGACAGCATAGCAGTCTCTTCTAATTGCAGCACCGGCACGTTTCATGTCACATATTAACATTACCATTTCCTTCTATATCTATCCATCTTCTGATCTTTACACCTATAAATACATGTACATTCTCATACCAATCATCTTCACAAAAAAGCCTTACTCTACAACTACAATGGCTTTCTTCTTCTCTAAGCTCTTCTCCGCTCTCTTCCTCTTTCAACTTCTCCTCCTCTCTCTTCCATCAACCCAAGCAGCCCCAGCCTCCAACCTCTTCAGAGAGTACATAGGCGCTGAATTCAACAACGTCAAGTTCTCCGACGTCCCCATAAACCCCGACGTCAACTTCCATTTCATCCTCTCCTTTGCCATTGACTACACCACTTCATCGGACCCCTCGCCCACAAATGGAGAATTCAACGTGTTTTGGGATGCCGATAACCTCTCCCCCTCACAAGTTAGCTCCATCAAAACTGCCCATGGGAATGTGAAGGTCGCTCTCAGCCTTGGAGGCGATAGCGTGGGGAATGGCTATGCCTACTTCAACCCATCTTCGGTGGATTCTTGGGTGAGTAATGCCATCTCCTCACTCACTAAGATCATCCAACAATATAACTTGGATGGCATCGATATCGACTACGAACACTTCAGCGCCGATCCAAGCATATTTGCAGAGTGCATTGGGAAGCTGATCAGTGGCCTGAAGGGGAATGGAGTCATCTCATTTGCTTCAATTGCGCCTTTTGACGACGACCAAGTACAGAGCCATTACTTGGCTCTGTGGAGGAAGTATGGGCACCTTATAGACTATGTCAATTTTCAGTTTTACGCATACGATAAGGGGACGACAGTGTCTCAGTTCTTGAGTTATTTTGACACCCAGAGCTCTAATTACAATGGAGGTAAGGTCCTAGCCAGCTTCATTAGCGATGGAAGCGGCGGTTTGTCTCCAGGAGGCGGGTTCTTTACTGCTTGCACTAGGCTCAAGAGCCAGGGCAAGCTCAATGGAATTTTTATCTGGTCGGCAGATGATTCTAAGAGCAATGGTTTTCGATATGAACGACAATCGCAGGCCCTGTTGGCGAGTCCTCACTGATCTTTCTTTTAATCTTCTCCCTCTACTGTTTGCTATGGATAAGGATTTCCTATGTTAATGTGTGCTCTGTTTCTGTGTGTTTTGGGCAGTCTATTAATCACAAGGTTATCATACTATAGACTTCGATGTTCAAATCTAATTGCAATCTATACTGCCAATCGTGGTTGAATGTCGAATTGAGTTCATGTCCTCAAATTCTGGTGGATTTATTAAGAACTGGGTGACTAGGTCAGGTTGAACTCAGCTTAGAGAGATTTGGTCAACCCCCTTAGTTGACTCACAACTTATTTTGAGTCATTTTGATTTGGCTATGTTGATTGGGTCAACTTGAGGAACTTTTTTCAGCCTTAACTCATTAAAGCAACAAATGTTAATAAACCTTATATTTAAAATGGAAGAAGTTTGAATATATTCTCAATAACAACTGAAGCCTAAGTCAGAGTTGTATTAAGATGTAATCCTAATTACAAGAAATGTGAAAATGTCTTAGATAAGTGAGAGTTATATATAACCAAAAAAAAAAAAAATGCTGTGTGGATAGTGAATACCGACTGGTTTTTCACTCTTTTTATGCTTCACCACTAGCGCTTATTTTTGTTATTGATTTGGGGGCTATGAAGTATAAGTTTGGCTTCTGTCACATTATATATCATAAGGATAAGAAACTTCAATGGCATTATTTCCATTCGTCAAGGTTACTTGCAGTTCTGAAATAAACTTGTTGGTCAAACACTGCTTTTTCCTCTTCCCATTCTCATGTTTTTCACATGGTCAAAGAGGCACAATACAAATACACCTGCCAAAGCCACCATTTTAGAAAATTATATCCAACATCAACACTATTCCATTATCCTAAGTTGGAATAGTGCCGGTTTCACAAATCAAAATTGATTATATTTGTGTTTTGCATGATGGAACTAGAAAATTTAGTTCTGATTGGATTTATTTTAATTTTGGAGACAATCATCTTGCAAAAAAACAATGATAATCGACTTTGATTTGTAGGACCACACTATTTCAGCTTAGGAGAGCTGACCCCATACATACATACGTACATGCATACGTACATACATATATATAGCAAAAAAACAATGAAAAAATTTCGTAAGCTCATGCTTGTGGAGCCCACCTTTGGTCCATCCAAATGGACCAAACACATGACAGCTCTAAATTACACATATCCACCAACTTTCGGTCAGATCCGAATTTACTGGACGATTGGATTGACTATGTATCAATCCAAAAGGACCGTTGACCGTTAAACTTTTGGGCCCATATGGAGATAATAGAAATCGCATTTGGGGCTGATTTTTTATAGAGAGGAAGATCCAAGGGAGTCCTTGAAATCCCCCTCACCCTCATCCCCATGTGGGTCCCCAGGTGGACCCCACCACACACTTGAGCTTACCTTATCCTAAGCTTGAGCTTAGGAGAGCTGATCCCATATATATATATATATATATATATATATATATATATATATAAAAACACAAACATATGGGTGTCCTTGGAATTGTCTACGTGAGAGTAGTGTGGTGGTGAGATGTGAGGCTCACTTGGTACCTTAGTGTAGTACCCTCACAAGTTTACATGTGTTGAGTTGCACGTAGTGATATAATGTGTTAAGTTACATGTTGATGTAATATGCAGTGTTGTATATAGTTGATGTTGTTAGGAAAATTGTGTGGCCCGATAGTCATTGGGCCCACGCCAGATTCAGCACGGCAGTATGTTGCGGATGAACTTCTATCAAGTCTTGATCTAGTTGAGTTAGATAAAGATCAAACTCTTAGTGGTTGAGTTTAGATCAAGTTCAGACTTTTTATTGACAAAATTATCACGCTAGTCAGGAGATGTGGGATTGCAGGAGGGGTAGAGTCCAGATAGAGTTGCAACTCCTAGGGATTGCTCTATATTAGGGAGATGAGAACCCTTGCTTGATTATCCAGTAGATCTGAGTGCATTCGTAGCGAGTTTGCAGGTCTGCCTCACACTGGAACGCACAAGGTTCTCGGCGAATTCGGTTCCGACACCCATCAGGACCAGCTAGTTCTATCAAATGTAACATGTACTAAAATAAAGTGGGTGCTTATGTGTTACAAGTGAGGGCCTTGTTTGTGAGTCAGTTGTATGAGCATAATATAACTATGTCTTGTATTGAGTGCCTCTGGGTTGTGGAAAGTGTTGACTCTGACCCATCCACCCTTCATTTTTCAACAAAACTCTGCATAATCTAAACTTTTATCATCGACTGCTTGTTTCACGTCACTCACATACTGATTTTTGGACCCAACACGGCCATGGACAGCGAGTCTAGATCCTGTGTTGCGGCTATTACACACGAACCCAGTAACACATATTGGAAACTCCATCATGGGACCCACATGGAGATAATCTGGCCCATACAAGATGAATCTTATCCCCTCTAGTGACATGTCCTCATATTTCACTTTAATAGGAACAGACCCCAACCGCAAGATCGAAAATGTGATTGTCACTGCATCATGTGCTCCATTGTGCTGTGGGACCCACTCCTATAGTGAGATTTTGAGAATGTTTCTAAAAGGGATGTGATTCATCTTGAACGGTTCAGATAATAACTATGTAGGCTCCCATGATGAAGTTCCTTGCATGTGTAACACGATTCTCGTGTAATGGCTGCAAGCAAGGATCTAGTCTCATGCACAAGTAACAAGTCACAACAAAGGCAAATGAATGGTCAACAGAGTTTCATCTGAACAGGGCAAGAAAATGAGACATAAGATCAGATTAGAGCATTTTCAAATTTTCATGTCCTTCATTTTATGCCCATGGGCTTTGGCACAGATCTAAGATTATGACATGGCCACCATCTTCATCATCATCATCAACATGATTCATAGTATGCCAATGGTTGCAATCAAATGATGGTCCAATAATAAAGCGGAACATTCTAAAAGCAGGGAATAAAATAAGATTGTGTTGATTGTTCTATTCAGTTATATTTTGTGTTATGCTCCATCAATGATAAGGCCCACACTTTCTGATCATAACATGGCCTATATTTCTAAATTATTGCAATGATGACATTATTATTGAGGTAAAATGGAGAACTTTGGAATAACTCCCAAAAGTAAGTTTTTTAAACTGTAAGATGCTTGATGAAATACTTTATTACACCCAACTTCCTTTAAGACTCCTTTACCAAAAAAAAAAAAAAAAAAACTTACTTTAAGAATCTGTTTTATTCAATATTAGGGGACCACTAAGAATCTAAGACACTATTTATTTGATATTAGCAGTGACTATGATCAAACAAATCTCTTAGCAATGGTTCTATTTGATGCTGATCCAGACATTATTAACCATTAGACGACATGAAATCAAAAGGGCTATAAGAATCTGATAGCCTAATTTGGACCCACCCCTAACCCAAGTCCAAATCAATCCACTTTTCTACTTCCCTTGCTTATCATTTATCAACAGGTGGACCCCACATTAGATTAGGCCTTTCTTTTCTATGCCATTTTTTTGAGGTCCGGGATTTATGCAGGGTTAAGGGAATCAAACTTCAAACCTTATGCAGTCAAAGACAGCCTGTCACCAGAAGTAAACAAAATAGCATTCTCTTCCACTTCCACTTGCAGCCACGGCACATTTTATGTCACTTTCTACTAACAACTGCACATTTCCGTTTCCTTCTATCTATCTATCCTCACACCTATAAATCCATGTACATTCTCATACCAATCATCTTCACAAAAAAGCCTTACTCTACAACTACAATGGCTTTCATCTTCTCTAAGCTCTTCTCCGCTCTCTTCCTCTTTCAACTTCTCCTCCTCTCTCTTCCATCAATCCAAGCAGCCCCAGCCTCCAACCTCTTCAGAGAGTACATAGGCGCTGAATTCAACAACGTCAAGTTCTCCGACGTCCCCATAAACCCCGACGTCGACTTCCATTTCATCCTCTCCTTTGCCATTGACTACACCACTTCGTCGTCCCCCTCGCCCACAAATGGAGAATTCAACGTGTTTTGGGATGCCAATAACCTCTCCCCCTCACAAGTTAGCTCCATCAAAACTGCCCATGGGAATGTGAAGGTCGCTCTCAGCCTTGGAGGTGATAGCGTGGGGAATGGCTATGCCTACTTCAACCCGTCTTCGGTGGATTCTTGGGTGAGTAATGCCATCTCCTCACTCACTAAGATCATCCAACAATATAACTTGGATGGCATCGATATCGACTACGAACACTTCAGCGCCGATCCAAGCATATTTGCAGAGTGCATTGGGAAGCTGATCAGTGGTCTCAAGGGGAATGGAGTCATCTCATTTGCTTCAATTGCGCCTTTTGACGACGACCAAGTACAGAGCCATTACTTGGCTCTGTGGAGGAAGTATGGGCACCTTATAGACTATGTCAATTTTCAGTTTTACGCATACGATAAGGGGACGACAGTGTCTCAGTTCTTGAGTTATTTTGACACCCAGAGCTCTAATTACAATGGAGGTAAGGTCCTAGCCAGCTTCATTAGCGATGGAAGCGGCGGTTTGTCTCCAGGAGGCGGGTTCTTTACTGCTTGCACTAGGCTCAAGAGCCAGGGCAAGCTCAATGGAATTTTTATCTGGTCGGCAGATGATTCTAAGAGCAATGGTTTTCGATATGAACGACAATCGCAGGCCCTGTTGGCGAGTCCTCACTGATCTTTCTTTTAAATCTTCTCCCTCTACTGTTTGCTATGGATAAGGATTTCCTATGTTAATGTGTGCTCTGTTTCTGTGTGTTTTGGGCAGTGTATAAATCACAATGTTAGTTACTACTTGCTATATATATTGAGGTTAAAGTCTTTCTGCAATCTATCCTGCTGATCATGGATGGCTGCCCAATTGAGTTCAAATCCACAAATTCTGGTGGATTCACTAAGACTTGATTGAGTTACATACTTGGTGACTTGGCCAAGTTGAACTTAGCTTAGACTTTCTAGAGCCTTGGTGAACTACCCTAGTTGACTCAACTTATTTTGATTTAGCTATGCTGACTGCATCAACTTAAGGATTTGTTCATCCTTATTTATTAAAACAACAAATGATAATGAGTCTTATGTTTAAAATAGTAGAAGTTTGAATATACTTAATAACAACTGAAGATTATTGTTATAATTCATATAAAATTTATGCACATTGTCCAGACCAGAATATCATTTTGTTAGATTTTGCGTACTTCAATATATTTCAGTTAATGTAATTGTATACAATGAAATATTTAAAAATTAATTTATTGAGCCGAATGGTCAACCCTTCATTTTTCTGGTTTACTGGAAGCTTCAACTGCCTCCCTATCACTGGGTTAAAAAAAAAAACACTATGCCTGTTGGAGTAGGTGCAGGATGCATGGACTAGGTCTACTTTAAGTTTTAAACTGTGCTGATTATGGGACCTGATAACGGCGTAAAAAGTTATAGCATCTGTTACAAGCATTTTAGGATGTATTAAGATGTAATCCAAATTACAAGAAATGAGAAAATATCTTACAAAAGAGTGATATAAAATATAAAAAAAAGCTGTGTTTATAGTAAATACTGACTGATTTTTCACTCTTCAATGTTTTTCCATCAATGCAGATTTTGTAATTGATTTGGGGTCTAACTTAGTAAAAACAAAGGAAACTGGAATGCACACATGACACAACAGCCTATCAAGAATAGGACCCTCAGACTTTGGAGTGATACAAGCAAAAGAAATTGCATTGGAGCTGAATCCAAGTAGTGAAAGTGTGTTACCTCTATTTCTTCTGCTGACTGCTATTAGTTTAATTATAGGCTTTGTAGCAAAGGGTATACATAAAATGCTACAAAAGCATTCTAAGGCCAAAACAGAAATCTAGAAAAAAACAAGGTATTGATTTGAATCATGTTAGAATAAAACCACCCCATCTTCAACATGTTTTTGCAACATGTGATAGTAATGCTCTGGTCTTTTTTCCTTTTTTTTTTTTTTTTTTCTTTTTCTTCTTTTTTTTTTACATCCAATGGTGTAATGCTCTAGTCTTAATATTGTGTTCAATGGTACTTACTATTCCTTTATAGCAGAGTGTTTATGGCCATCATAACCATAGTGGGACTTTTTTTCTAGGTAAAATACAGTGGGTCATGTTGTTAATAGGTCATAATGGAACAGTCTCGATGCTTATATTAACTATACAATCAATCAATAGCCTGCAAGTTTAACAGCAGAAAAGAATGTTGACAATGACCCAAATTGGAAAAGGTCCACCAGAAGAGTTGAAAGGCTCTTCAGTAGGTGTCATTAATCAATGTAACTATTGACACAACAGTGGCATGAGCCCACCAGATGGAACAACCCCAAACACCCTTGAAGTTTCTTATTGTGCTGACCATAACAGTCCCAACTTGTTACGTGGTATAACCTTGTGAATAACATTATGACTCAGAAATCCCTAATAGCTTAATCTAGTCTCAATTGGGTAAGTTACTGTTTACTTCCTTGGACAAGTCCCACAGTCAGAGAAAGGAAATTCATTTTAGATGGGGCCCAGTTGATCCATTGGTGTGAGGTTGTGATTTCTGGATTAGAGGGATCCCACCATGAACCTCATTTTGTGCTTTCCCCACTTCTTTTCTCATCCAAATATTATAGGTTGTAGGATGATTATAACTAAATGCTAAATAAAAAATTTAGCTAAACTTACAGAGGCCAGATCTGGGCAGGATAAGGGTTTGGGGCCTTAAATCTAAATTAAGCCCTACCCGTACCATAAGACCGATCTGACATCCCCATTAAGGGTAATGGGGGCCCAAGTTCCAGGGCCAGAGTCCAAAGAGGCTTGCACCCAAAAGGGGTTCAATTTAGGATCTGGGTGGGTGCAAGTAAGAATTATGGACCCTATATTGAAGATGGACCTGGCCTGCTAGCCCACTGGACAGTCATAAATTGGTGTTACTGGATTTGGTGGATTGGATTTGGATTAAGGTCCCTTGAGAGTGCAGAGCACAGGAAACACAGATTTACAAAGTCACACAACTATATATCCACATGAAAGACAAAATGAAGTGGCAAATTCAAGGGTAAGCATTCAAGAAATGATTAGGCACAAGAAGCTCAGACTTGAAGCAAGCTCAGTAACATGGGATTCTATTAACTGGGAAGGGTTGCAGGATTTTGATGTAATTTCTAAGATAAGTGGGTGTTTGATGTGACAGACCTCTAACCATGTGATAGGGCTCTATCCATAGTTAGGTAACATTGACCCAAGTATGGCTGGTTTAGAAATTTGGCTGAATTAGGCCCAATTCAATTCATTGAAATGAAGAAAGTGGCCAATCTCAACCAGAAATGTGGCAGGTCAGGGCTCACCTGAACCGTTGATAGACTTAGGTTCTCCTTAATGAGAACAAAATTTCAGAAGATGGGCATTGGGCAAAGAAAATAATGATTAGAACATGGACTGCCAGTCAGGCTGGAGCTTGTCCAGGACCAACCCATCTATGGTACGCCTAATATTGTGGTCTACATGTCCCAAAATCTGAACCAAGGTGAGACCATATACAAACTACTATTGAATGTTAATCTCAATTGGTCATTAAGCTTCAGGCATAATAGGCCGAAGCCTGCTCCATTTTTGCCATCAAGCCAATAACTAGCATGCCCAGCCAATGGGGATAATAACACAACCCAAATCCAACGCAATGTGGGCCCCAAGTCCATGAGAAACCTGCCCTAAAACATCTTTAGCTTTTCTTGATCATCTCCTGGTCCTTATGGAGAAGCATCATAGTTTGAAAGCATCAATAGGCTCAACCTATCTCATCCAGGTCAACTGTGTCCTTTTTTTTTTTTTTTTGGTACCCCAACCAAAGGGGCTTGGACCCAAATGAGCCCACACACCCACACTATGGGAAGGAGAGCTCACATGTGGGAGGAAAACCCCACAACTAGGAGTGAAAGTGGGCCAGGCCGTCCTAGGGCCGCCCGCGGACGGCCCGTTATAGGCTCGGCCCGAGCTCGGCTCAAAAGACAAAAGAGCCGAGCTAGGGCCTAGTAGGAGGCCCGTTTTCTTAAACGGGCCGAGCTAGGGCTTGATGAAGCCCGGCTCGTAAGCCCTAGGGCTTACATATATATTATAATACATATATTATATATAAGGATTTATTCAGGTCAAGTGGGAACCGTTGGATCATTAAAGTGGATCCAACCAACGGCTGCCCAGTTTTTAAGTCTTGTAACTCTGAAATAATCTTTCCTTTGTTGTTATTATTATTTATTAACAAGACTCTATTCTTGTTGTTATAGGTGATGCTGGTGATGATGAAAATTTTATTTTATGATGTTAGCCGAATACTTTATTTTTTTCTATGATGCTATTGGAGTTTAATTTGATTTGTATTATTGTTGGAGTTTAATGATGCTAATCTACATTAACATTGAACTATTATGGAGTGTCGGAACTAGGCTCCCTTTGCTTTTATGAAGTCTTTCTTATTTTCGTTAATTTTAGTGCTGCAATCCAAATTATGAGAATGAGAATATGGGATGAATGCATGCATTTGACCATTTTTTTGTTCTAGTTTGCATATGTAGATTTTTTTGAATTCCTACAGGATTTTTTTTTCCTGAAAATATTTTCTTTCAGTTAGTACTATATCATTATAAAACAGGCCGAGCTCACGAGCCAAACCTAGGGCCTCAATCGAGCCAAGCTCAAAGGGCCGGCCCTAGGGCCTCATAACTTAATAAGGGCCGAGCCCGAGCCAGGGTTTTTGAGGCCCTCTAGGGCTAGGGCCGAGCTAGGGCCTACTGAAAAATACTAGGGCCGAGCCTAGGGCCTGTCAAAGCCCGGCTCGGCCCGGCCCACTTTCATCCCTACCCACAACACAATAGCGGCATACCAATGGATCAGTTCAACAAGGTGAGATGTGACTTGCTAACCAACCGAGCAACCCCTCGTCCTCACGTCAACTGAGTTAAAATCACTCAAACACACAAAACTTGGGTTATTTTCAATGGATTGATCACAATGGCACATCCAAACTTGTACTCATCTTCCTGAGGGCAGAACATCCAGAGTCTAGAAAAAGAAGCCCCTCAACAACTACATAGTCAGGGCATACCCGCATACATCCGAATGGGGTCACCGCACCGAACTTGGGTCTGCATTTAAAACTCACATGATTCTCCTCCAAAACCCACAAGAAAATTTCAGGTCCGCCCCACAAAACTTAAAACAAAAATATCTTGGGTTTGCCCAAAAGAAAAATATGGGCCCCAAAAATCTTGGGTCTGCCGATGAGTAACACAGCCACTGGCAACAGTGGGCTAAGTAAAAGCTTCATTAGTTAGAGAAAACTTGAGGTATGGGGAATCATCTCCCTTTCCCTCCAGTGCAATATGTCAGAGGTTCCCTTGATAACATGATTTTTGTTCCCCTAAAAGCAACACCACCCAACCCCACTTTCTAGCTTCAGCACATGCAACCTTCATGACCTCGTGACCTTTCCTCTCTCATGTCCTAATCTAATCCCCCCAAAATTGCTTCTCTTGCCATCACTCAACTCAACCTGATCTTTTCCTTTCTTCTGGGGTGATTTTGTTATGTTTTCCCCCAAATTGGCAGGAATATATTTTTCTTTCACAGAAAGGACAAAACACTTGCATTTGTGGATGTCACAGCTAGAGTTGTGAGGCTGTGAACTCATCATCTGATTTCATAATTGGGCTATGTTTTGGATGGTTTGAAGGGGTGAGATTTTTTTATTTTTTTGGGTAAGGCTGTGAACCCAAGCCTCATATAATTTCACCATTTGGCTACGTTTTGGTAGGTTTGATAAGAGTGTGAACTTTTTAGTTGTTTCTAGCTTTATAAGCAAGTTGTTGGTCCGGAGGATGGAATGAGATGGACTTTAGTGGAGGTTGGATACATGGCACATGGACAGGTGCATTTGTACCACAAGAAGATTTCACTATAGAGGAAAATTATTCTAATTTTCTTAGCGGCCATCTATTCTCTTGTTTGTTGCAACATATTTTTTTTTAGGTACAAGGATTTTGATTTTTTATAAGTACATTTGTATATACACCCTTTTCGCGAAAAAAGGAAATTGCCACGTCAGCAAATTCCATATAAATGAAAACATCAGAAAATTATTTCCGTAGAATTTAGAAATTCATATTAGGTGTAAAAAGAGTTTCATAATTGAATTGGTGCAGATGTTGTTTGGTGCGGCTATGAATTCTTTATAGAAAATCAAAATTTCTTATTTGATAATATAGTTTTTTGAAGAAAAATAACATAACATGTATATTATTTATTTAATATTAAATAATAATTTATATAAAGAAATAAAAAATGAAAGAGTTATAGGGTTTTTGAATTGAAATGGACAAGAGTGAGGAAAAAATGGAGAAGTTTTCCGAGGAAATTCATTTCTCATACCCCCATGGGAAACCCATTTCCACAATTATCAAGAAAAATGTTGATGAGGCAGAAAAGCATTTCCGCGAAATTGTTCTGCACCAAAAGCCGGAAAAATGGATTTTCCGTGGAAAATCATCCACTTTTTCGTGGAAAAGTGTTGCACAAACATGCCAAAAAAAAAGGGATAGGAATATAACATTCATCTCTTCCGTGGAAATGAAAATTCATAAACAAGAAATCCTCCTGTCAGACAAAGAAAGTGCAGTTTGTTATTTCTAAAGAGAGCCTCTCTGGCCTCTGCCCTAGCTTTCCCATTTTCCAATTGAAGGGAATAGAAGTAGTCGGTAAATGCGCAAACAATTTTGAAATCATTGCCCTTCAGTGGACTGGTTGCAATGTTCAGAGAGGACATATTTTTCTTTTAATGTATGATTATTCCGTGAAATTATTCTATGTGATGGGACCAATGGACTCTGCCTACAAATTGCTTGTCCTATATTCAACCCTCTAGTGATGTTGGAAGCACTTGTCCAATAAAATTATGTTGAGTTATGATCTTGATAATATATGAAATATAGGAGGTAGATGTGGCGCGTTGATGCGCCCTATATAAGAGGGTGATTGTGAGGCTAGTTATTTTTATTTTTAGGGGAAAAAAGGCCTCATCAAATTAGTAACCACTTGATAAAAAAAGGGAAAAAGTAGTAAACGACTATTGTAATTTGATTGATTGTCCAGCAACTTTCAAATAGGCCCATATTTTGTGTAAAGATCCTTGAAGTGTCTGCATGGAGGATCCATACGAGAGTTGTGAAACTCCATAGTGAAGCACACCTATTGAAAATCCAAGCCTCTCAAAGTGGTCATCCCCTCGCTAAGATGAATATGATTAATAATGCATAAGTAGTCATATGATCAATCTCGTGATGGGACTAACTCCCCTTGTAGTATAATAGGAGGACATTCAATACACTATATGGCATTCATTCTAAGTGTCTTGAATTTCGATAGGTGGCCCTACCATGGAGTTCCACTCTTTTATTTAAGAAACCACTCATATTATATTTTAATTAATAGTCAATTTTGTTTGTAATTTTGTAAGGCCAAAATCAGGTGGAGAATGAGTACAAATTAGAAGTAGAGACACTTTTGTCCTCCTTCGTTTCATCCAAAAAGACTAGCTCTATCTTTTTGTTTCTATAATTAGAACTCACCCATCATTCACTAATGCATGATTTTACATGAAAACAGCTCACAAGATTGATGGAGTCAAGTTCAAGTAAATGAAAATCCAAGAAATCTCCTTATAGCCCTGGCTTTCAGAGAAAGAACTTCCTCTTATGTCTTACTTGCAATATTTTTTTTATTTTTTTTTGATAACGTAGGGTTCCCAGCCCTTTGGACCAGAATAATCCCTACAGGCCTAGGAGAGAAAGCCGGGTAAAATTCCTCTGTGGTCCCAGTGTGGTAGAGCAGTTTCGAACCCACAACCTCCGGGTGCAAACCGTAGTCCTACGCCAACTGAACTACCCCTCGAAGTTGTCTTACAAGGCGCTGAGATTGCAAGAAATGATAAAATTAGGATTAATTAGCGAAAGGCCCCTCGATTGGAATGTTTACAGCCTCCAGTCCAGGCGGAAACTGTTTAAAGGCTCTGGTCCAAGCCGTTAGGATGTTTGCAGCCTAAGGTCCCTCTGTCCACACGAGTTCATTTTTGAAGACTAATTTACCCCTGTAACCGTCGCAGCATGCAGTGGAGTGGTCCCCAACGTGTCACTATTATTTAGCCACGATTTAAGTGCATTAGTGGGGAAGTTATTACTGATATGCCCCTGTCATCCAGCGCAGATCTCGTTGTTTGAATGTAAACCTGCAATCGTTTATGATATTGAGTCTGAATGTAGAATCCTAACGAGAGAGAGATTCATTGATTGCGGAAAAGATTGCAGACCAATATTTTGGTAGGAGTTCTATTGTAATTGGATTATAGTCTCGTATATTGATTGGATCGGAAACAGTTCATTGGATTGGAAGCAGAAACCAGATCCAAACGTGGGGAAGAGATTCATCTTTTTTTAGGTAAGCGTTTTTTTCTGTTTACATCAGAGATTATGCAGTTTTTGTTATCTGAATGTGTAGATATATATATATATATATACATTTCTGATGCGCATGCTCAGTTCTATTTACTGTATAGCAGATTCATATCTAACTTTTGTGTAGCAGTTGAATCTTTTATAAGGACTTGAAGTTTTTCATTTTTTTTCCGAGTGTTGATAGCTAGGTTTCTTTTGTTTTGTTGGTGATGAAGTATTCAATTTGTATCAGCTCAGTTGATGTAGGAATGATTTGATGGTCATGCATTTAGATTAGCTAGAGCATGACTTATTTACCAGTCTTATTTTAGGGCTGCATTGTGGAAGAAGTAATGTAATCTAAGATTTTTGACCTTTAGCATGAAATTTATCTGACTGTTATTGAGACAAATCGTAGCTTGTGTAATTTTATCTGAGTTATATACGCAATATCTGATATCTCTATTGAATTTATCTGAGTTATGTACAATTTATCTGAGTTGTGTACAATTTATCTGAGTTGAGTGCCAAAATTTATCTGAGTTCTGTACAATTTATCTGAGTTAAGAGCCAAAATTTATCTGAGTTTTGTACAATTTATCTGAGCAATGTATAAGCCATGTACAATTTATGTGAGTTTATCTGAGGTGTGTACAATTTATCTTAGTCATGTACAATTTATCTGAGTTATGTACATTTGAGTTATGTACATTTTATCTGAGTTATGTACAATTTATCTGTGTTATGTACAATTTATCTGAGTTTAGAGCCAATATTTATCTGAGTCATTTACAGTTTTTGCAATGATAGTGGTCATTTATATTCATTGTATCTTGTTGTTTTACAGATGTCACAGCCGTTATTGCTTCTCTGTAAGTATGGCATGCTTACAGCTGTTATTCACTTGAGTCGGGGTATGAGCTTTGATGGTTTGATGAGTCAAGTTTGTAACAGGTGGAGAAATCTTACAATGAACATGGTTTGTTTTACTTATGAATTGCCTGGCCACCCAAAGTGCTTGCTGGACAGCGATTCGGATCTAATGAGCTTGTCCATGCTGGCTTCTTCAATGGGATTGGGGACAGTAGATGTATTTGTAACAGAATCGCAGGGTTCGGAGGACGATGATCAAGAGGAAATTGGTGATCATTTAGCTGAAGATGCCCTACAATTAGTGGGGTATGAGGATACAGATATAGAGACAGATCTTCTTCCACAGTTTTGTACACACAAGGAGAAGATGTTGCTGTCCGCCGGTTGGGCAAGTGGTATTAGAGATGTGGGGCAAAGGTTTGAGGGTGGTGTTGGGGAGTTTAGAAGTGTATTGTGCAGATATTCAATTGAGGTTGGGTTTGAATTTGTATATGTGAAAAATGATAAGGTGAGGGTGACAGCTGAATGCTCTCGCAGTCATTCGATGGGATGCAGATGGCGTGTTCATGCATCTATTGAAAAGTCTAGTGGCCATTTTTGTATCAGGACATTAAACAATGAGCATACATGTGGTGCAGCAGTTCGAACGTCAAAGAACAGCCGTATGAATTCTGAAACAGTTGCAGATTTAATAGTGGATCATATCCGTGAGAAGCCGCTCACCAGACCCATTGATATCGTGCACCACTTTAAGGCAAATTATGGACTTACCATTACATATCATCATGCATGGTGGGGTGTGGAAAGGGCTAGAAATAAGCTGTATGGTGATTCGTCGCTATCTTTTGACCATCTTCGCTGGTATATTAAGGTGGCGGAGGAGGTAAATCCAGGAAGCCTCTTTGTGCTAGATTACGACGAATCAACTATGTGTTTCAAGCGTCTCTTTGTGTCGTTCTATGCTTCAATTGCTGGTTTTAATCATATTCGGCCTTTATTATTTCTGGACGGTACTTTCTTAAAGGGCAGATACAAGGGAACCCTGTTGGCAGCGACGGGGAAGAATGGGAATCAAGGTAAGTTGTAATGCTGTTTTTTCTGATTTTATTGACCCATTTATTTATATTTATACGAATGATCAGCTTGTTTTGATTTTCTGAATAGTAACAGAAATATATAAATTTGTTAATTCATGGCACAGGTTTGTTTCCCCTTGCTTTTGCGGTCGTGGACTCAGAGACGGAGGACAATTGGACATGGTTTCTGCAGAATTTAAGGAAAATCATTATGTCAGATCGCACTATTACATTTGTTTCCGACAGAAATCCAGGTCTGATAGAGGCTGTCTCAAAGGTATTTCATTTTGCCCATCATGCGTACTGCCTCCAACACCTTAAGGCGAATTTGAGGGACAAGTTGTCTGGTGGTTACACTAATGCATTTAGAGAGAGAATGGTTATGATGCTGCGGGAATGTGCATATGCGCCAACCATCCCTACCTTCCACGCAAAGCTGCAGTCGTTGAGGCATGAAGGAGGTTCTAATGTAGATAAATTTCTCTGTGGATTGCCTCATGAAAGATGGAGCAATGCATATTTTAAAGGGCAGCGGTATGGTGAGATGTGTTCGAATGCTGCTGAGTCTTTCAACTCATGGATTAGAGAAGCTCGCCATCTTCCAATTACAAAGATGGTTGACACAATAAGGGTTCAAATAATGGAGCAGATGGCTAGTAGGAAGGAAGTTTCCAGTAGATGGAAGTCGGTTATCTGTCCGGACATGGATAAGAGGCTTGATGCTGCTATCCGGCATGGAAGGACGTGGACGGTCAGTCGTTCGAGTGAAACCGTTTACGATGTGCACTCTTACCCGTCAGTGACCGTTGACATTTTTAATCACATATGTTCGTGTTATCAGTGGCAGATCAATGGGTTCCCCTGCGCCCATGCTTGTTCTGCGATTCAAAAGAGTGGAAAGGAATTGAGTGTCTTTGTTGATCATTATTTTCACACTCAGACATATAAGGCTTCGTATGAAGAGCAGATTTTCCCAATTCCCACTGTGGGGATGCCAGAGACAAAAGGTTCCGAAGTCGTTATTATGCCACCTGTTGTTAAACGACCAGCTGGCAGGCCGAAAAAAAAGAGGATCTTGTCAAGAGGGGAGATCACACGGCAGATAAAATGCGGGCGATGTGGTCGGATAGGCAGCCACAATAAGAAATCGTGCAAGGAGCCTCTTCTGTGACATGTCATTGAATTAGATATTGAATTTAGGTTAGGTGTAATATTGTTGATACATCTGATGTAATTCTGATTAGTGATTAAAAAGGTGAAATTGAGATTCCATTTATTGTTGATTAATGTGTTCTTGCTTTTATAAGTAATTACATTCAAAACTGATATTGTTGATTAACGTGTCTTAATCATTTAGTCATTGTTCAAAATTGATATTGGAATTGCATTAGAGATGAGATTATCTGGAATCATTATAGGTAGACAGAGCAATCACATTACCCAGCTAAATATGTAGCAGAACTCAGATAATTTCAATCGATACTCAGATAATTTCATCAATGAGTCAGATAATTTCAGCCAGGACTCTGATAATTCGAGTCAGAACTCAGATAAATTCACCCATTAATCAGAAAACTTCATTAATAAGTCAGATAAATTCATTCATGAGTCAGATAAATTTCAACAGGACTCAGATAATTTGAGTCAGAACTCAGATAATTTCAACAGGACTCAGATAATTTGAGTCAGAACTCAGATAATTTCATCCAGGACTCAGATAATTTGAGTCAGAACTCAGACAATTTCATCCAGGACTCAGATAATTTGAGTCAGAACTCAGATAATTTCATCCAGGACTCAGATAATTTGAGTCAGAACTCAGATAATTTCATCCAGGACTCAGATAATTTCATATAAAAGTCAGATAATTTCATCCATGAATCAGATAATTTGATTCAGAAGTCAGATAATTTCATTCATGAATCAGATAATTTGATTCAGAAGTCAGATAATTTCATTCAAAGTCAGATAATTTCATACAAAACTCAGATAATTTGATCCAGAAGTCAGATAATGAAAAATAGAACCTAGATAATTTCATTCAAAACATAGATGATATCAGTTAGAACTCTGATAATTTCTATCAGAAGTCAGATAAAATTGCCCCAGAGATTAGAAACAATTGTGAGAATTACATTTACAGAAATAATTCTATTTACATTCATTCACAAATGTGAGAATTACATTGACAGAAATGTTTGTCCAACGTCCATGTGAACCAAAAAAATACATCCACAAGTGTGTTGAACATTCACTTTTCATATAAAGAGATTTACATAAAATACATCAACTTGATTGGAAACAAATTGGTTGTCTTATTGCCCTAGTTTTTTTCGTCAGCTCTCGAAGTCGTCATCAGCAGCTAGTTGCCTGGATTGGTAGTTTTCAAGTGACCAGCTGCAATGCTTGTCGTTTAGGAACTTGCTGACTATCTCGGCCCTTAATCCGTCAATTACACGTTGTGGCAGCTTCGAAACAATTACTTGTTTGTGAGTAAGTTGCTTCATAAGATAACAAACTACCACCCCGCAATCAACACTGGAACAGGACATGATATTGTTAGTCAATTGTAAGTAAGGCACCGTCAAGTCAATTGAATTACTGTAGTTGCACAATGATACTTACGAGCCCATTTTCTGCTGTGGGGCGTCTTCGACGCTTATTAATGGAGCCCCATATGGCTGCGTCTCCTCAACATTGACATAATTGTAATTCTCCACATACTGTTTCTGCAGAAAAAAATAATTCCGTATGTTTTGGTCAGTTTCGATTATTCTAATGGTATATTTGATAGAATAATGACCAAGAAAGTGAGACATACCAGAGTTCGTGCATCCTCAAAGTAATGATCCACTGTGTTAGGTGATCTTGGTTGTAAGGAGTTGTAATGTAGCCAATCTCCTTCTTTCTGATCCAGCACCAACAGTGTCCAGTGGAAGGGTTCAGCATCCTTCCTTTTTCCATTTGAGTTCATTGGGAAAAGCACGAATCTGTGTTCTGCAGTTCTGCTTGGGGAGATCTGAGGGTGCAGTATCTTTTCCCTCATTTCCGGCGACGTGGAAGTAGCAATTGTCTACATTAAGACATGTTTAGTAAATGTTTATTATATATAAAAGTAAAGTAAATGATGACACGGTCAAGACAGATATTGTCTTTTACCCAGCATAAACTTGTTACGAAGTAAGAGTTGTCACGAGGCAGCGTATCTGTGCGTTGGACAGTTGTGAGTTGCTGTTGGATTTCACTCTGTTCTCTATATAGCAACTCAGCATAGCAGTCTATAACCTGTTCAATTTGAGACACATAATGTGAGGCATATTGTTTGAACAGGACCCTATTATGTTTGTGTAAAATGTAGGGATATGTTGTCAATGTGTCTGTGTTGTGATGCTTACAGTGCTTGACATTTCTGATCTGCTGAGAACTACTACTATGTCTTCATAAGATACGGCGTGTACGCCCTCACCTCCCCAAACGAGTGCCCTGCAAATCCAATTGTATAAATGGCCCAATTAGTCTACATTTTCATTAAGGTTTCTTAAATTGGACAGTGGTGTTGCTTAGGTGCATAGGTATGTGACTTACGAACTGCCCTCAGCTTCAAAAATCTGCTTCAGCTTCTCTACGTCAGATGCATCCAGAAGCTTAGTGACCGCATTTCTGGGGAGTGTGAAGGGGATATTTGCTGTGTTCATTTTCCTCGTCGCCGTTCTTTTCTTTATTCTTTTCACCATGGAGGACTGTTTCACCTCCTTAATTGGTTTCAATGGTTCAACAGACGGAATGATCTGATCAATATATCAATTATAAAAATAAAGATTAATCATATTAGAATTTGATGAAGGGCAGATAACTTTCATATAACATCAGATAAATTTGCTGATAGTGTGATAAAATCATACAGTAGGTCAGATAAAATTTGATACAGAACTCAGATAAATTGTTAGAAATTCAGATAAATTTGCCTCTTAAGTCAGATAAATTGTTAGAAAGTCAGATAAATTTGTTACAGAACTCAGATAAATTGTTAAAAAGTCAGATAAATTTGCTATAAACTCAGATAAAATGACACATAAGTCAGATAAATTTGATAGATATGCAAAACATGAATTCAATGCAAAGATAAATTTATCTAAACAAGCATGGTCGTGTACCTGAAGATCATCAGCTACATTTTCTGCAACATTACGATCAGTTGCAGCCTCTTTCGCTGCTTTCTGTTGTGTAGTAGTTTTTTTTGTAGGCTGGAAGATATCATCTAGAGTCTTCCCAGCCCACTGCAATCCTTTCTCTGTATATTCAATTGTCATTTCCCTCAAGAGCTGCTGCAGTTTGAAGTTGTTTGATTCCAGATGAACCATCTTTTTCTTCATGCCCTTTACCTCATTTTCTGCAGTCGTAGCTCTCGAGGACTGTATATCTGACACATTGATTGTGTGTTTAAGCTGCTCTTTGAGGGAGCTGACCATTCGAGTTGACTCCTCTAAAGTATGATCTTTGTCCACAATGTGTGTTTCAAGCGAAGTCTTCTCCTTGGTCAATTGCTCAACCAACAATAGAGCATCATCTCTTTCTCTTACCAAGCTGGTGTTCATGTGTTCAGTTTCAAGGCGCTGCTTTTTTATGCTGTTGTTTTCGGCCGAAGTCCTTTCAAGGTCAATAGCCATCCGCTGGATCTGCTCTTGTAATTCTGTTTTCTCCTTAGTGAGTTGGATGACTAAAGAATTTGCCCTGTCACGCTCCTCAGTAAGAGTTTTGAATTCGCTGTTTTCGGGAGTTTGTGACTGTTGTGTAGGACTAGGCAATGTATCACCAGCTTCTGGTAAGGATCCAGAGTGTGTTTCAGATGGCTCTTCATTTACTGTGTTGCTGGCGCTGGCAATTATGTCAGCTAAGATGTTTGCAACCAGCAGATCTGTTTGTTGGGCCGTCTGTTCATAGCCCGCCATCTCTACACCAAATGATATTGATTGTTTTGCCAAAGCAGGAAAATCTGTTTCTTCACTGTTACTGTTTTGTTGCTGCTCTTCCAACTCGGATACAACCAATGTGCTTGTCAGCATGTCTGTATCTGGTTGTGTGGCTTCAATAATTTTCATCTGTTCTCCCTGATCTCCTTGTTCCAAGTCTTCATGGATGTTTTCATTTCCACCCTCTTGATCGTCTCCTTGATCAACATTTTCTCGTTCTACTTCTACTGTTATTTCTCCCCCATCTCCTTGCTTTTTTTGTGCTTGGCCATCATGTTGATCTCCTTCTATATCCATCATGACCTCCTTGTCACTAGTGCCACTGTCCAACAAGGACTGTAATCGCTGCACTTCAAGCAGCGTGATATCTAATTCGTCCACAAGGACCTGCATTTGATACAATTGTTACAATGAACATGTTAGATTAAAAGCTTAGATAAAATTAGATAGTGAAAGTTGTGAAAAGTACCTCAGTAGCTACTAGTGAATGAAGGGGCCTTTTCCTAAGTGCCATACTCAGTGCCCTTAGATTCCACTTTAGTATTCGTGGGAAATGCACCGAATCATCTGGTTTGATGATTGTCGTATGCTCACACAACCAATACTGTTACAAAATCATAAAACATAAATGTAGGTCAATAAATATTTGTATATTGAAATTCGAATTTGTAAATTTGTAGTTGTATATCATACCGGCAATGCAATAAGACAACCAATTACTCTATCAGACCCACGGCTTCTGTTGTGTATCGACTCCATGAGAAACTTTGAAATCTCTTCTGCCCATGCATAGTGCTTCATATCCTTGTAGTTTTCAACATATCCCACATATGCCCATCCTATGGTGTTTCCATGGGTTGCAAAAAAAAGGGTGACAAGGATATACAGGCAAAGTAGCCTAGCAACATCAGCAATGTCAGTTTCTGATACTCCATTCAATGCTAGAAGGAGCTGTTGCTTTATTTGTGGAGCCGACACCCTTGAACCGCCATGGAATCTTCTAGAAATGAATTCAGTTGTTTTCCTTTTTGAATATTTTAGATCAAGTTCTCTTGTGCCGTTTGGTATGCCGAAGATCAGCGATATGTCATTTGCAGTTAACGGCACGTAGGACCTTCCTAGTCTGAATTGTCTTCTCTGTGTGTTGTATGTATCAAGGATCAACATAATGTCCTTGTCAAACTTTCTGCACATCTTTTCAGATATTTTGTTGGCCAGCATGCTTTCTATGAGGCTCCAGAATGGAGTCTTTCTTAATTCAACTCTGTGGTCTTCAGTGACCATTTGTTTGATGCTGTGGATCAGTGACACAGTTGAGACCAAATTTGATCTGAACTGGTAATGAGCGCTAGTCTTCTCATCATCTTTGTCCGTACTGACTTCATTCTTGTTTGATGGTTTATCTTCCACCCTTTTTCTCTTGTTATGTTTTATTCCTGCATATAGTAAAATAAGTCAGATTCATATCACCAAAATATTAAAACAACATCACACAGAACACAGATACAATTGCACAGTACACAGATAAATTTGATCTGAACTCAGATAAATTTGATATTAACTCAGATAAATTTGATGTAAACTCATTAAACTCATGGAATATACAAAAGATTTGGTGGATTTACAGTCCAGCATCACACTCTCTTGCTTTTAAACTCAGATAAAGTCAGGAGACAGATACAATTGCACATGACTCAGATAAATTTTGAAATAAACGCAGATAAATTTGATCTGAACTCAGATAAATTTGATGTAAACTCAGATAAATTTGATATAAACTCAGATAAACTCATGGAATATGCAAAAGTTTTGGTGGATTTCCAGTCCAGCATCACACTCTCTTGCTTTTAAACTCATATAAAATCAGGAGACATTGATTCAACATCACACAGAACACAGATACAATTGCACATGACTCAGATAAATTTTGAAATAAACGCAGATAAATTTGATCTGAACTCAGATAAATCTGATTTAAACTCAGATAAATTTGATATAAACTCAGATAAACTCATGGAATATGCAAAAGATTTGGTGGATTTCGAGTCCAGCATCACACTCTCTTGCTTTTAAACTCATATAAAATCAGGAGACATTGATTCAACAACACACAGAACACAGATACAATTGCACATGACACAGATAAATTTGATATAAACTCAGTTATTTTTTAAAAAAAAATCTAAGATAAAATTACTTGAAACAGACAAAGTAGGAATGAATGTTATACATTTGGTTTAACATTTCTAATTTATACAAGAACGACAGACATTATACGCCAAAAAAGAAAAAAAGCTGTCTGGTTACCTTCAACGTGCTGTTGCTCTTGCCCCTGGCTTTCTGAAAGTTTTGAGGACTTCGTTCTGGCCATTTCCTGATTTGGTTTTCGTTATTAGAAGAGGAAGCAGAAAGAATAGTAGTAAATCATTCAAATCGGCGATTAACGGTAAGATAGGGTTTCCAAACAAAAAGACTGAGAAACTTTGAACTTACAAGGGAAATGAGTATTTTGAACTGTATTTGTATGCTTTCGGAAACAGTTATGCAGTTGTGGAACCGTCTTCTGCAACTAGGGTTTGTATGTCGTCTTTTTTGTATCACAACTTGTCGAAATCGAAGAAATCTTTGATGCAAACTCTAACTTGCAATGAAACAGTTAATCTTAGGAAAGTTTTTGAAATTTTAAGCTAATCTGCTGTTACTCGTCACAGAGACGAGAATGTCGCCTTCTTCGTCGTTTGTTTTCTCTTTCAGAATATTCGATCCCCTTTTTTGCGATATGAGTGTAACGCGTTCGTTGGCCTTTTCTTAATATAGACAGAATGAATGTAAGGGCAAATCAGACATTTTACGTTCCAAATTGTGTACGAGGGACCTTTGGCTGGACGTTTTGTTTTTGTGGACTGTTCGCAGTAAAGTGACGTGTTGAGGGACCTCCGACCAAAGTCCCCATAAAATTATCATTAGATCTTTCCAAGTTTTATCTTTAGGATGACTCTGTAAGTGTATCAGAGTCCAGAGCTACTGATCAAAAAAGGAAAGTATATGTCAGAGCCACTGACCAGTGACCCCCTATTGCCTATAATAGGAGTGACTTAAAGCATACGAAGTATGTTCTTGAAGTATGACTCAAGTAAGTGTACACTTGAGTAGCTGCTTCTTTTTCTTCTAGATACTTATACACTTGAATTACATTAGCTTTTTTAGTCATGCTCCCGGGTTTGGCACACATCTGAATGAACTCAACTATTGCATAGAGTGTGCATCTTGGATGGTGAAAGCTTGATCAAGTGGAGCCAGTGATGATTGGAGCCTCCATCACGGTAAGTGGGCCATGTTGGGGGAGATCTTTTCGATCCCCCCACCCAGCCGCATGCCCGCTTAGCAGAGGGGTTATAAAGTTATAAAGTGGATGATAGGCAAAGCTTTCATTTTTATATAATGTAACGATGTTTGATTGGATGGCTAGCAAGATCCAATAAAATAATTTTTTTATATATAGCTGGATTCTAAAGTTTATTTGACAAGTCAGTGGACGCCAGAATAAGCTGGATCCAGATCCTTGACAATTTTCACAATAGGAAGATCTCTATTTTTTCAAAATAGTACCTATGACAGGGTTTATAGGCATATATATACAAAAGAGAGCTTTGAAGATTGTTCATCTACAAAAATTTGGCTTCATTTGATGTCTTTTTAACTCTTAATTTTTCCTTGATTGTTAACCTTCAAACTCTCTTATATCCATAATCGCACAAAGATCCAGATGCATGAGATATTGAGGAGTGGGCTCCACCCAAGGGGGAATATTGAAAAGTATTTCCGCTGCCTCTACTAATGCCTCGAGATTTTGGTAGGAATGACTAGTTAAAGAAATTCAAGATAGTATCAGAGTCAACCGATCGTGAGTTCGAATCCCAGGAGGAACGACTCGGCGCAAAAAAAAAAAAAATTACGTGTCGCCTAAAGTACGTCAGCCGGGTTCCACCTGAGGGGGAGTATTGAGGAGTGGGCTCCACCCAAGGGGGAATATTGAAAAGTATTTCCGCTGCCTCTACTAACGCCTCGAGATTTTGGTAGGAATGACTAGCTAAAGAAATTCAAGATGATATCAAAGTCAACCGGTCGTGAGTTCGAATCCCAAGAGGAACGACTCGGCGTAAAAAAAAAATTTACGTGTCGCCTAAAGTACGTCAGTAGGGTTCCACCTGAGGGGGAGTATTGAGGAGTGGGCTCCACCCAAGGGGAATATTGAAAAATATTTCCGCTGCCTCTACTAACGCCTCGAGATTTTGGTAGGAATGACTAGCTAAAGAAATTCAAGATGAAATTCGTGGAGACTTTTCACGGTCAAGAACGCTATAGAGCTTCGACTGCGTGTCGGAGTCTTCCACATCTCTCCATCCTGTTGGCATTTGTGATGGGGCCCACTTGTGTTTACATGTGTGGACCCCCCTCACAAAGATACACCCCTCACAATGAATCTCATGGTGATATGGATAAGAATAGTTTGAGTTTTACTCAACTCTCTATACTTATCATATCTCCATTTAAATTCAAATTGAGAGAGTTTGATCCAACCTATTTTCCTTATCATCTCTCAATTCGAATTTGAATGGAGATCTTATCACCTATTAACCAAAAGACTATATATAGACATGAAAATAATAGTTAGCATGGGCTTTCAACCATAACTCTTCCACTAAATCTACTATTCTCCATCATCATCTTCTACATCTAGGGTGTCTATCCTTACCCTTGGATCTTGAAGAGTGAATCACATATGACTAATCTTTTATAGACAGTCACAGATCTCCACTTCTAGTGCCTGATTCGAGCCGGCGCAGTCCTTATTGCATTTGTAGCAACCACTTATTAAAGATCATGCTTCCGCTGCAACAACAACCTTCACATCCATCAAAACAAATTCTAAAATGAGTTTTAAAAAGCAGCATATTGGAAAAGGTGGAATATGATGCATGCCCAAATCATGAGTACCTTCTACCAAAAATAATAATAACAATAATGAGTGCCTTGATGGTTGATATCCCCAATACAGTTTATCATAGTAGTCCTACTGATGCCATTACAATGACTGGAGGCACAAGTGTTTATGCATGTGTTGGTCATAAGTATGAATAAAAAACTAGGGTTAGTTTTAAATATACATGCCAGCTTTAAAGATCTCCCTAGATAATAAAATATCTACTTTTGTAGTACTCAATGTCCTCATAGTTTATTTATACTAATAATAGGATTCCGGGTTCAGGACCAGTTTTTAAAGACCAGTTTTCAGGTCTTTAGTAGATAAAATCATGACAATGGATCTTGGGTTAGTAAATATGTATTTAAGAGTAGTTGTAGTTCTGATTCCTTGTCTTGTGAATTGAAAGTTGGATCAACTGGTACAGTTTGGGTTTGTGGGTCTGGTCACATAGTAAGTACAGCCACAACCTGAACTTAAAGTTACTCATCTCTGAAAACTCTACTCAGAACCTAAATTATTGGGCTAGTTGAAATGAATTTGGGGGTATAATCCGATCGCCACGCAGATTTTAGGACTGAATATTTGCACATAATGTGGATAGTTTGGACAGTATAACTGTACAGATTACAAGGATTATGAGCCTCTAAAAAGACATAGCTAGCTTATCAGTAGAAATGATTCTATCCAGATGTTGGTACTTTATTGACCACTTTTTCACTCATGTGAGATGAATGCAAAGTGCCTGGGACTTTACTCATGTGAGATAAAGAGGTTTGTATCAGCCATGGCCCTATCTGAGTGACTGAATTACAAATAGAAAAACTGTCAAATCTTTTTTTTTAAATCGAAATTCTGGAATACCCAAAGTTTTATGTTTTTCCTTACTGCTTGTTTATTTTTTATGTTTTTAAAAAACCTCTAATAGTAGTTTTATCTCAATCCTGAGTTTGTCATGGTATCAGAGCAATACTGGTTTTTTTTTTTTTTTTTTTTTTTTTTTTTTTTTTTTTTTTTTTTTTTGTAAAAAAAAAACTTATTGCACTTGTCTCATTTTTTCATCTCGGGTACAAAGTATCAAGATTGATCAACGGTTGGCCCAAGTGACCCCAATAGAGTTGGACTACATAATGAAGTCCACTCTTAGGAGAAAACTTCCTGATTATTTTATTGTATATGGTCTGCTCTTAGGAGAAACCTTATGATTGTTCTATAGCAATAATTGTTTTACTTTTTCAAAATACTTGAATTCTTCTTTAAATAAGATATATTTCAAATGTGTACTGAAACTTGTTTGGAGCTTTTATAATGAATAGTCAGCCCTACTCTATTGTCCCTCACTATATTGAGCAGCACGAATCTCTCTCTCTCTCTCTCTCTCTCTCTCTCTCTATATATATATATATATATATATATGGTAATATTCAGGTGAGAACTAGTTCTCACATATTATATGAGAATTTTTTTGTGGAGCCCATTTGGGGATGAAACCAGGGGGGATGGAAAGATCTATGTGAGACCACCCCACGTATTAAGTTTGACCCCAAACCCATGCCCCTAACCCCTTCATCCGAGGGCCACAAGTTTAATGACTTCATATTCAAAAAAATATTCAACCCTTTATCCAAAACTTCAGTCCATTCCGATGTGTGTCAATCCTTGAGATCAATGACTATCAGGGGGTTTTCTATTGGTTGCTAAGTTTGGATGGGTTGCTAGTGGAGCCGCACAAAAAAATTCTCATATAAGTTCTCACTTAAATATTTCCTATATATATAAGTTGTGATTTCTTTATTACATTATATACAAAGGGCAATCAGGTTGGTATATATAAGTACCCAACTGGACTTGATGCTGACTGGATCAACAACAACAGAAAAAAAAAAATGAATATCCAGATTTTATGGGTTGTATCCTTTTAACAACCATGCATGCAATCAGTGTTCAGTTACATTCTTAGAGAATTAAACAAACAATGAAATGAATCCTTTTTAAACTAATGTAAGGTTCCATGGTGGAAGGTCCTAATTTAAGAATGACCCAAAGTACAGGGGCCCCATCTCTTAATTTGTGATCCGAAAAAGGGAAAAAGATTGGATCAGAAGATGTTGACCATCCTCCTAACTTGGAATATATTTTTTTAAGTTTACTACATCAACACTGGGTCCCATTAAGGTACTCATTCGAATCATTATAAAATATGAGCTTCCATGGTCCCTTGTATCTTAAAAAAATAGCCACATTTCAGAGGAGGGCTTATGATCATGACATGGTCTTATTTATAAATAATTTTATTCTCTAATCTTGTTCATGATGTTAGCATTGGAAGTGAGCCGGGAAAGGCAAACACTGGTCTTTTGGAATGAAAGAAGTGAAGGCACGTGCTGGTCACATGACTCTTTTCCCCATGGGGCCTACAATACATTGACCCACACAGTCCCACACGCACGAAAAGCTTGAGACACGCTCCGACAGTGACTATAACGAAGATTGCCCCTGAGATTTAAAATTATTACAAACGTGCCACCATTCTTTTCAAATGGTCCCTTGCATGCAACGGCCTTCATAAACGTTTTATATATCCATGTTATAGTTTTCAGTATTGTAAAGAAGGCAGCTGTGTCCTCTAAACACAATTTTTAGCTATGTGATTTTGATTTATTTAGTTTTGGATTTGAGTTAAGTAGATCTCTGATTTAAGAACTGATGGTTCTATATGAGATTGATATCGAATCTATTTAGTCACAGTATCTATGTGTGTTCCATCGGTTTACAGGACTCCTCAGATCTCATCAATGTATGTGCTGCCCACACATAGTAATTACAACCATCTCTCTCTCCCATGAAAACCCAAGTCCCTAACCATCTTAAAGGAATGTATGATTCAAGGTAAAATGGATTCCACCAAGGGTTTATTATCAGGCTTGGTCCTAAGCAGGGGTTGTAAGTGCCCTTGCCCAGGGCCCATTTTTCAGGGGGGGCCCATAATTCTGATAAGATTTTTGTATTCTTTGTTTGATGTAGGTGTTATTCTATGTTTGATTAATATTAGACTCTAGTAGTCATTTTATACTATATATTAAAATTTATGCTGTCTTTTGTTTTTAGATTTGGGATATGTTTTTGGGATCTGTTGATTTATACTTGTGGTAGAATGAACAGAATGAGCAGTATTGTATAAAATACTCATATTGACATCACTGATTTAATCCTTTTATTTTCTTTTCAGTTATTTGGTGGGGGCAAGGCTCATCCAATGGATTCCATTGTCCTGGGCATCAATAGACCCATCGTCAAATCATCTGAAAGTGCTTATTGCATCACTGATTTGAGCATCCATCAGTGGGGCCCACCAATGATATTTTATGTTTGATGGTTGAAATTCTAGGAGAATCGGTCTAGCGTTGGGATGATTTGGGGCTTTCTTTTTTTACAAACAGATCACCGAGCCTTCAGCCCTTTCACCCGTTCTTCTCATCTGTTAGTGGGGCCCACTAACGATTTTTTATTCTCCATATATGATGCTTAAATTCTGGTCTGAGTTCTATTTTTTTTTCTCAAATAGTTATACTTGGACATCATCAACCCATTGCCAATTTTTCACATAAGTGGGGCCCACCAATGATATTATCATATATGATGGCTGAAGAGGCCTAACTTTTACTCTTGCCCTGGGCCTTGAAAAATTCAGAACCGGCCCTATTTATTATAGAGGTAACAAGTGAAGGTTATAAGATGGTGATGTATATATATGGGGCTAATTTACTATAGCAAAGGCCAAGCATTCATTTTTCATCTCCTTTTATTCATTTTCTGGATCTTTACCACTATTTCCTTTGATTCATTTTCTCTTAAATGGGAGATTAATTGATTGTCATAATGGATCTTTACCTCTACTCCTTCAAATTTAGCATTTTTAGGAAATACATATAATTTTCTAAAAATTCAATTCCATACATCAAATGGGCCCTTGAATTGATACTCCTTTCATTTTTTTTCTAAGACTCTCATCTGGTTTTTTTGGTATTCGAGATAAGGGGGTGGTAAAGATCTGCGTATCCAAGGATCAAATCCAAGGCACTTGGGCAAGATACGGGTCATTTAACCCATGAGCAACCCACGATTCTCAAGTGGCCCATGATTAACCTAAAAATGGCCTACCAAGAAGCAGCTCCGTGAGAGCAACCGAAATTGTATTCTTGTCGAATTTCAGTTGTCACAGCTACGATTTGTCATTCTTCAAAGTCTTTGTGGCTTCATTACTTTTTATACAAGTGCAATGTAACTCCAAGTAACATGAATCAGATCTTTCATTGCCCAATGGGTTAGCTGAGCTTTGGTGTGTATGGAACTGTTGGAATAATCACATTATAAATGATTCTATCATCTATGGTACAACTTAATTACAACGTACTCATTTAGTATGTAGTCCCCAAAGTGGAAGGAAACGAATCACATGTTTCATCCAAATAGGGGAGCCCTCTTCCATCTGCCTCGTCCTTCCCCGCGCTTGGCGGCCCCTGATTCCGCCCACGAAATAGGGATTCAGATCCCACGGTGGGATTGTCCAAAATCCTAATCCCTTGGTCAACATGCATTTCCACATTGGATTTGGAACAATCCTAAAACCTTGTCATTAGTGGGCCTCAAGGGTAATTGGTTTAAATGTGATGTTTTGTACAGGTTAGGATTGAGGGCTCCACATTTCATGCCCCCATCATGAAAAGTCAAGTGCTTCTCAATATTATTGTGGGGAATAATGGTACCTCATTGAGCAGTGGCGAAAAGGACTATGGGGGCAATAGGACCACTAAATTATATGGTCCCAAGTGTTTTTTCCCTACATATGGGTCTCAATGGACCTTATCATCTTTTCTTACCTTTTTATATCTTGGGAGTGCGGTCTCAATCCATTTGATGGTCCCGCGGTCCATGAGACAGATACCAACTACGAAGTCACCACCACTCGCATTCTGCAGCGGGCTCCTTGTGAATTTCGAAAGATAGAGGCGTAAAATGGTCATTTTCATAAATTCACCGCTTCCTCGCGCTTTCTTGCGTTCGAGAAACCAAACGGTTCTGACATTGGACCTTTTTATTCTCTCGAATTTTTCTAGAGATGATTATAGTGTGCGTTTGGTATGCATTTTCTCAAAAAGGGTTTCTCAATGGCTTTGAGGAAGATCAATGAATTGATATAAATTAATGGATGGCAAAATATCACTTTGATTGGATGATGTATTATGTTGGATCTTGCAAAATCAAAGCTTAAATTATTTAAATTGAGTACATTTGTGTGTGTGTGTTTTTTGGGGGGTTGCATTTTTTTAAAGCAAACCTATGATTTTTGGAGTTCTTTTTTTTGTCTTTCACAAATGGCCATTATGACCTATGATATCAATTATTAATTCAAATAATATTTGATGGTATCATTTGCTCTATGTACAACTAAGGTTGTGCAAATTGCATGTCTTGTTATGTGTTGAGAATCATTTTTTTTTATTGCAACACAATATGAATTCTGAACCAACTTTCTTTTTTATCCTTTTATGCAAACAATGTAAAACATGGATGTTATTAGAAGATTTTGAAAATGACAAAATACAATGGGTTAAAATAAGTCTAATTCAAGGGATCGATACAATGATTGAATTAGCAATGAAAAACTCAAAAGTCAAAATTATCAACTTGACATGAATCTAAAATTAAGAATTAAATTCAAAATATTTTCCCGATTATTATAATTTATCAATCTACCTTGCTTTAAGACACTAAAACAAAATCAATCGGACTCTTGAGTATTAGTCTCAAATTCAGGTTGAATTCGAATGCATCTAAACCCAAGTACAAGAGCATCTGCTGTTTATGATTTTAGAGGAGGTCGCAATTATTTAAAACAATACAAATATGGATAGAACCAACAAAAAAGGATCCTGCTTAATTATTATTTGGATGTAGATTATTTCTTTAATTTCTCATTTAATAATTTCATGTGGCCATCATTATAAGGTGTGTTTATGCGATGGGAGATTTCTATAATAAATAGAAAAAATATTCTATTTTACCTTGTAGTCCATTGTTATATTATTCTGTGCGACAGATTTCTTTACGAAAAAAGGAGAAATAAAATAATCTTCTCGATGGCGAGAATTTCTATTTCGTATGGAAAGATTATAAAATGCAGGATTCCTTTCACCTATGGAAATAAAAATTCATATAGCATGAAATCCTCTCATGATGGCATATTTTTTAAAATTTTTTAAAGAGTTTTTTACCGATAAAATTCCGAAATTCAGCCATTTACCTCGAAGGGTCCCCGCAAAAGGTGTAGCACCAATGGGGTCCGTCAGAACCAATTTGATTTTTTTTAAACATGAGATAAGCGACGCTAGCGTCGTCCTTTGCCATCTCTTTCTTCTTCCTCTCCTCCTCCGTTAGTGCTGTACTTTTTTCGTCATCTCTTATGTTGTGGAACAAATGATTCAACTCGACACTGAATAGACATGTAGATGTTTTCATGTGGCGCGGAGGTGGAAACAATACATGATCAATGGTATAAAAATAAGGTTTTTCATGAGACAGCGGAGAAAAAAGATTCAATTGAAGGAACTCGGGCTCTAATAAGGTTTCATAAAAACAACATCACACCATAAATCGAGCTATCTAGAATTCCTCGCAGTCGCGAAACTTCTTTTCCCGCCATAAGATTTTCCTTTTGCTAACAAGAAATCAATATCTTGCCTTCAACTAAATCCAACTATCGTAAAAAGCCCCAAATCAACATCCATAATCGAAAAACAAAAATATGCTCAAAAGAGAAATAAAACCCTTCTAATATGAAGCAAGAACCAGTCAGATCTACATCTATGCGCATCAAAATCAATTTGATTTGACAATACTTTGAATTTTATAGTAAAAAATAAGATAGGGTTTTTGTTGCATATGGAGGGCGATCTTCAACCATTGGATTGTCTTCCTTGCTCCAATCGTCCTGGTCTCGACCATCCACGTGGGTAGGAGGATGAAGATCGTTGTTGTCGGGTCGCAACTCCTTCATAGAGCAAGACGGTCGAGAGTGGATTGTTGTTGATGAGAGAGATTTTATAAAGAGAGATTCGGTGGCTGCTCTAAAATGGAAGTGGAATATGGAGTGGAGGAAACACACCTACAACTATTTGCTACCGCAGAAAGTTTGCGTTCCACAAACCGAACTTATGATCATAACTTTTGATGGCGAAGCTTTTGATGCTAGTATGAAGTCTTGCACGAGGAGGATGAGAGGAAGAAGAAGGCATTAAGAGAGGTGAATGACGAAGAAGGCATTAGGAGAGGCGAAGGACGACACTAGGGTCGCTTGCGTCAGAATCAAGTGACGCTAGTATCACTTATCTCATATTTCAAAAAAAGAAAACTCAAATTGGTCTTAACGGACCCAGTTGGTGTTGCACCTTTTGCTGGGACTCTTCGGGGTAAATGATTGAATTTTGAAATTTTATTAGTAAAATCCTCTTTTTTTAATGTAGGATGTATTTGTAAGAGGACCCATTGACAACAAGCCTTGACTTCTACCCCTCCATCCATGGCCTCACTTCTACGAATTCAAAAATGAAGAAAATGGAAAATTTAAAAAAGCATCGTGGGAGACGCACACCAGGCACCATCCCGCTCTTGTTTTTTCAAAAAGCAAAACCTGCAAAAGGCCCAAATAGCTGGAATATCAACATATCTCGTCTCCGTCCATTTCAAACGGTCAGATACGTCGCGTAACGGCCACTTAACGCCGTTATCGTGCCTTTTTTAAATGTCCTTCAACGGCATTTTTATTTCCTCATTTTTCTCAATACCTCCTTCACTCTCTCTCCCTCTTCTACTCAAACTCTGCCGTCTTCAACGTATCATCCAAACACCTCCTTCACTCTCTCTCCCTCTTCTACTTAAACTCTGCCGTCTTCAACGTATCATCCAAACACCCTCGTGGAAATCTAAAAATCTCTCTCTCTCTTCATTTGTAGGGAATTCATTTTTCGTGGATTCTTCTTTCTCAGGAGATTTTTCAGCTATCGATTTGTGCCGGCCTTCATTTCACTGTAAGTATCTCTTCGTCTTCATTGCGATTTTCGCTCTTCGTTCGTCGTGAGATCGGAAGATCCAGAGATCTTTCTCGATCTTGCCTTGTAATCTCACCAAACTTTCTTTGATTTTTGACTGCTGATGGTGATTTGATGATTCGAGCTCCGATTCTTGAATCTCCTGCTTTCTTTCTGCTGCATTTTGGTGATTTTCGCTTCTTGATGAGGATTTTCCATTGCTAGTTACTGAATCGACTAGGTCATGTCATTCTCGTGATTCTTTTTATTAGATCTGTTGACTTTCTTCAGATGGTTCTGATCGAGCTCAGGATCGACTTTTTTTGAGCTGAATTAGGTTTTCTGGCATTGTTGATTTTTAGAGTCTGGAGTCTGTTGCAGTTTGAATTTTCATCGGTCTTTGATTTTTTTTTTTTTAGATCGGTGAATGATACTCGTCTTGTGTGTTTGTGTGTGTGTGTGTGTGTTTTTTTTAGAGAATCTTGGAGATCTTTGGCAATGGATTACTCGCAGCCGCAGCAACTTATTCAACAGAAGAGAGGTGGACTGGTGTCTCTTTCACCTTCGCAGACTCCGCGGTCGGGTGATAAATCTGCACGGGATCTGCGATCTGGAGATGGTAATTCGAGCAGTAAGAATGATAAAGGAGTGAATGTTCAGGTTCTTCTCCGATGCAGGTGTGAAGTTTGTGTATTTTCCCAATTTGATGGTGATTGTATTGGTTATGGTCACTGAATTTGAATTTTTGTGACAATGTAATTGGATTTTTGTTGAAATTGTTTTAGGCCTTTGAGCGATGATGAGATAAGGGTGAACACACCTGTTGTGATTTCCTGCAATGAGAATAGGCGTGAAGTCTCGGCGATTCAAAACATAGCCAACAAGCAGATCGATAGAACCTTTGCTTTTGACAAGGTTTCAAGTGTTTTTTTTTCTCATGTATTTAGATGTAGTCCAAGTTCCTTGAGGAATCAATCTATTCCATTGCCAAAACTGTTTTTCCTCAATCTGTAGCAGAATTAAGTAGCATATGTTATGATCACACTTGTGTTTTGTTTCCATCCAAATCAGTATCAAAGCCTTGTTCCAACTATGTTGGGTCAGCTACATTTTGGTTTCCATCCAAATGCATAGTAGAATGGATAAGTAAACTTGGCGGAGACCAAGAGGCGTCTTTTATCTGAAAAGGTGATTCAAAATTTGTTAATGCATGGATGCAAATCAAAATGTTGCTTGGACAGGACCCTTCTTACTCAAACTTTTATCCAAAATGTTTCTGCTAGGATTTGGAGCAGCTACATTTTGGTTTCCATCCAAATGCATAGTAGAATGGATAAGTAAACTTGGCGGAGACCAAGAGGCGTCTTTTATCTGAAAAGGTGATTCAAAATTTGTTAATGCATGGATGCAAATCAAAATGTTGCTTGGACAGGACCCTTCTTAATCAAACTTTTATCCAAAATGTTTCTGCTAGGATTTGGAGTGCATTGAATTTTGCCACTTTATTAATTTGTGACAGATTCTGTTTTCAAATATTTTTTCTTAGGTTTTTGGTCCAACATCCCAACAAAAGGATTTGTTTGATCAAGCTATGTCTCCCATTGTAAATGAAGTCCTGGAAGGCTACAACTGTACCATTTTTGCATATGGCCAAACAGGCACTGGAAAAACCTACACAATGGAAGGAGGGGGAAAGAAAAACAAGGTTAGTTCATAACCTCTTAGATGTTACTACCTTCGATAGATCTTGGTGTACAATTTCATATTTTATATTTGTCTTTCATTGCTTTAACTTTGACAATTTTTGCAGAATGGGGAATTCCCCAGTGATGCTGGTGTTATCCCAAGAGCCGTTCGTCAAATTTTTGATACACTTGAAGCTCAGAACGCCGAGTACAGCATGAAAGTAACATTTCTAGAATTGTATAATGAGGAAATATCGGACCTATTGGCACCAGAGGAGAATTCAAGATTCATAGATGATAAATCAAAGAAGCCAATAGCCCTTATGGAAGATGGAAAAGGGGGTGTTTTTGTGAGAGGTTTGGAAGAGGAGATAGTTACAACAGCAAATGAAATTTATAAGATCTTGGACAAAGGATCCGCCAAAAGACGGACTGCGGAGACTCTTCTGAACAAGCAAAGTAGTCGTTCTCACTCTATATTTTCTATCACAATTCACATTAAAGAGTGTACACCCGAGGGAGAAGAGATGATCAAATGTGGAAAGCTTAATCTTGTCGACCTTGCTGGTTCTGAGAATATTTCACGTTCGGGTGCTAGAGAGGTATTATACGATTTTTCACATTTAGATGCATTGGAAGATAGTTCTGTATTGTTACATATGTCAATATATGCGTGTAAATTAGTCCATTTATTATCTGCATTTCTCTTTGATTTATATGGGGATTAGAATATCCAAATGTTTGTTATAGAGGGATTGGGAGAGAGCAACATTAGGCCACGTTGTGTAATGTGCGAGGATTCCATGATAGAGAGCAAATCACTTCAATTTTCCAATGCTCTGGCATGGCATTTTTCCAATAGAAGAAGGCACATTTTTTTAATGGATTTCCTGCTACAGAGAAACAAAATTTGACGGGGAGAGTGGAGTTTTGTGCCTGTACTGGAAAGGAACACAATTGAGGATGGAATCCTGAGGTTAAACATACGCCTTTAATTTAAATCCAACCAACCTATGTGAGTTGTGTATGGGTGCGTATCACGAGGGTTACTGAAACTAGCAGATCCTTGTGGTCAACATTATAGTGAATTTAGATCTTGCAAACAATTATCAATATGCTCTTTGGATTTTGATGGCATGACAATCAAACTCGCAGGGCAGAGCAAGGGAAGCTGGAGAAATTAATAAAAGCTTGCTTACACTCGGTCGTGTGATAAATGCACTTGTGGAGCATTCTGGCCATATCCCATACAGGTGTGTCACTAGTTCAAAATTTTTTTTTTTTTTTTAATTGCAGAGAATAAGAGAAGTCATTTCCCACAAACCCCCTTTAGGCATCACATCAAATGAGCTCTATTGATTCTGAACTAATCATAATAATGGTTCTGGTGCATGATCAAGTTGCACCGGAAACAAGATCCAAATCATTAGTAGTTCAGTTGATTGATCTCATATTGATTGATGTTGGTTAGTTGGTGTTTAGAATATGTTATTTGAAAGCAGAACAAACTTGCTGATTGATTGATGCACTACTTGGTGTGACAGGGACAGCAAACTAACGAGGTTATTAAGAGATTCCTTAGGAGGAAAAACAAAGACATGCATAATTGCCACAATATCACCTTCCATCCACTGTTTGGAAGAGACGCTCAGCACTCTAGATTATGCACACCGTGCGAAAAATATTAAGAATAAGCCAGAGGTCAGTACTGACATTATGCAGCCATTTTTCTATGTTTGCTTTGAAGCCCAACGTTCCGCCTTTGCTCCAACACACTTCGGCATTTGCAGGTTAATCAGAAGATGATGAAGTCAGCACTAATCAAGGATTTATATTCTGAAATTGACCGCCTTAAACAAGGTTGATGAATGCTTTCTAGAGTGGTGCTTGACTGTTGCCTAGTGATTACTGTCTATTCCAAAATTATACTCTCATTTCAAACATGGCTCACTGTAAGAGTAGTTTTGAAACTAACATTGGATCATTACAACTGTGTACATTTTTTTTCCTCCACCAGAGGTGTATGCGGCAAGAGAGAAGAATGGCATCTATATTCCACGGGATCGTTTCCTCCATGAAGAAACTGAGAAGAAGGTTGGGATCTAATCTGGACTACTCTTAAATGGAAAAATATGAGTTATTACAGTAGTGAGCAAAACATCTCATTTCTACTTCTCATTGGTTATCTTTGTCCAGGGTATGACGGAGAAAATTGAGCGACTGGAACTTGACTTAGACTCAAAGGATAAGGTATGTTCTTAAGTAGTTTGGATCCTTTGGACTTAGTGTCTTTTTCTAGAGTTTTGATTACATACTTTCATGTGGTGTGCAGCAACTAATTGGTTTACAAGAACTTTATGATTCCCAGCAACTATTAACTGCAGATTTAAGTGATAAACTTGAAAAAGCTCAGGTAAGCAACACTATATAATGGTGATATATTTAACCATGTAGTAAGTTTTTTTACTAGAATATGACATTGAACTTGTTTTCAAATGCTGCAGAAAAAACTTGAGGACACTGAACATGCGTTAGGTGAACTAGAAGAAAGATACAGGCAGGCAAATGCAACAATTAAAGAAAAGGAATATCTTATTGCCAATCTCCTCCGTTCGGGTATAAATACCTTTCATGGAACCATTATCTTTGTCCTTTTTCTGGTATCATATGGATATAACTTGTGTGGTAAGGGAGCAATTTGTACTGTTTTCTATTTAAAAGTAAATAAATACTGTTTGGACTTTGTCTCACCATTGATGGACAACAGATGCAAAAATCCCACTGAATAGACAGTCTTTCCATAGTGTCCATAATGAACTGAAGAAACACTGGTTAAAAAAAAAACCTGAAAGAAACAATGGTCCACATTTTATTAGTTTCGTGCAGATGATGGAAGTCATGGGATGATATGAATGTGGCATATCCATGGCAGACCTGATAAATGAATGGTTTAGATCACACCTTTTGCAAGGGGCAGGTTTCACTTTCATCTCTTTCATATATGGTAACGGAAATGATCTAAAACTTTGGGTTTCTCGATCACCTAGAATGTTCCTCGTCATGTTTCTTCACAAAGAGAGTCCATTCATCAACTTTTGTATTTTGATGTGGTCAAGCAAACAAGCTGGACCTTGGCCTGTTTAAATAGTGTCCATAATGAACTGAAGAAACACTGGTTAAAAAAAAAACCTGAAAGAAACAATGGTCCACATTTTATTAGTTTCGTGCAGATGATGGAAGTCATGGGATGATATGAATGTGGCATATCCATGGCAGACCTGATAAATGAATGGTTTAGATCACACCTTTTGCAAGGGGCAGGTTTCACTTTCATCTCTTTCATATATGGTAACGGAAATGATTTCTCGATCACCTAGAATGTTCCTCGTCATGTTTCTTCACAAAGAGAGTCCATTCATCAACTTTTGTATTTTGATGTGGTCAAGCAAACAAGCTGGACCTTGGCCTGTTTATATAAGCATCTGATTTTCCAAACCATATGCTAATTGATTGTTTTGATAAATGATTAGGCATTTCTTAAAGAATAGTATGAAAATCATTTTTTTAAGGTATTGATATAGTTGGCCAGACCGAGTGCGCGGGTCAGATTGATGCTAATTGATCGTTTTGATAAATGATTAGGCATTTCTTAAAGAATAGTATGAAAATCATATTTTTAAGGTATTGATAATAGTTGGCCAGACCGAGTGCGCGGGTCAGATTGATGATGTATACTGTTTGCGTGTCTTGAAATTGGGTGCATCTTATGGTGAACCAGTGTGGTGATCTATTTCCTGATTGATGCGTGATAGCATAATTTGTCAACTATATGCACCTACACAGATGTGCTGGCACCTTGAACCTTGTGAGCTTGCCATATGTCCAATATTCACATGAAACTAATGTTCTTTAATTTGATGGTTTCTATGACTAGATGCTATTCTCTTGTTCTCTTGATAGCAATTAGATGACACTTTGTGTTACTCTTTCAGAGAAAGCACTCATCGAGCGTGCTTTTGAGCTTCGTTCTGAGCTAGAGAATGCAGCATCAGATGTGTCTGGCTTGTTCGCTAAAATAGGTTGGTGTTCATGGCTTCATGCTTTTTAAGTCCCTGTGTGTTTCAGGTAAATTCTGGCACAAGGGGGCATATGTTTGTCACTAACTTGTGTGCCCATATGTTTGTCCTTCAGAGAGGAAAGATAAAATAGAAGATGGAAACAGAACTCTTGTCCAGAAGTTCCAGTCTCTATTAAATCAGCAGCTTGAGCTTTTGCATAAGACTGTTGCAGCTTCTGTAATGCAACAGGAACACCAACTGAAAGAAATGGAGGAAGATATGCATTCCTTTGTCTCTACAAAGGCTGAGGTAAAATGCTAAATTCCAGTCTAAACAATTTGATTCTAATGTAAGTAACAGTATTGATTTTTATTAGTTTTTGTATTGTATGTTGTGATATTTATGCCTGCAGGCTACTGAAGAACTCCGGGAAAGGGTGGGAAGGCTGAAAACCATGTATGGATCTGGAATCAGATCTTTGGATGATTTAGCCGGTGAACTTGATGGGAATTCTCAGTCAACTTATGGAAATTTAAATTCAGAAGTATCAAAACATTCATCTGCTCTTCAGGATGTAAGTGTTATATAAATATATGTATATTTCATATTTTGATCCGGTCCAAGTGGATATTGCTTCACTTTTTTTTTTTTTTTTTTGTGTTGAATTTTCTTTTCCTGTACACAGCTTTTCAAAACAATCTGTTTGGAGGCTGATTCCATACTTAACGAACTTCAAAGTAGCCTTTCTAGCCAAGAGGAGAAACTGGCTACATATGCACAACAACAGCGGGAGGTCAGAACTAACTGGATAACTCAGCATCTGGCAATTTTTTTTAATGTTTTTTTTTTTCCTTTTTCTTTTTCATTTTTACAGCAATTGATGTGTTACAGAAGGTTATCTGATCTTGAATAGCTTCCTTATGCCAGGGACATTTCAGAGCCGTGGAGACCACACGATCTATTTCAAAAATAACTGTCAACTTCTTTACTACCCTAGATACACATGGCTCCAACTTGGGCAGAATTGTGGAAGAAACGCATACTCTGCATGACCAGAAATTGTGTGAACTTGAAAAGAAATTTGAGGTGACCATTTACCATTTCCGGCCATTTGTTTGGATCGGTATAAAATTATATATTTGTTTCTCCTACTTGCTATAAATACTTGTCAATTTGTATCTGCAGGAATGTGCTGCTAATGAAGAAAGGCAGCTGCTACAAAAAGTGGCAGAGATGCTTGCAAGTTCAAGTGCTAGGAAGAAAAAACTGGTGTGTCCATAAAGCTTTATCCAACCATTTTATCTCACTAGCTTTTGCACCTTGCAATCCTTTCTATTTCTGTTTTGCAGTCTTAGTTTTGGAATCACTGAGCTGCTTTGTTTAAGAAATGACCAATATGGGAACTGTCACTGTAAGAAATGAACCAAACTAATGACCATTGTTAAAGACAGAAGGGAAAAAATGTTGGCAAGAGACAATAGCATAATTTTATAATTTACTTGACATCCTATGGGCTGTTACCATATTTCTGATAGCCCAAAAGATTATGTGGCATGTAAAACAATTGATAAATATCTGTCATTAGACATTATAGCAGAGTTAGTGCCATTCTAGGTCATTTCTTAGTAATCAGATCATTCAACCAGCAAGTGTAAGAAGCCATGTGCACATTAGTATTGGATCGCTCCATGACTATCCTTTGATTGCTTCCTAGTTATTAAATTTCTTCTTTCATTTCTTGCCAGGCTACCATTGTCATCATCATTTGGATTCTACTGTCTAGATTTCATTGGGAGATCAACGCATATACAATTTGGATTCTGCTGTTAAGATTTTTGATTTAGATTTCATGGCCACTGTTGGATTGATAACATGTAAAACATTTTATTGAACCCTTGTTGGGACTGATAACATGTACATGTGGGCCAAAGGGTAGCATGTGATCTCTCTCTCTCTCTCTCTCTCTCTCTCTCTCTCTCTCTCTCTCACACACACACACACACACACACAATTGCAGCTTGACTTTGGTCTAACTTGACTTCATAGCAGCCACTAATTAAACTTTAACGTTTCATTTTTAGATTCATGAACATGCAATGCCTCTACCTGTTGGTTGTGGGAGGTTTAGGTTAGAAGTTTTGAAATTTCAAATTTAGATTATTGGGAGATTAGCTTTAGAAGTTTTGAAATATCGAATTTAGATTATCGGGAGACGAGTTTTTCTTGTTTCTTTTTTCTTAAGTGCATTTACTTTTTACATATTGTGAGGCTCAACAGGCTAGGGTTGCGAAGCTGGAACAGAATCTGCTCATTACTTTCATGCGAGGAAAGTGTCACGACCCGGGCCCGAATTACGATAATCCCGTGCCGTGAGCCCATACTTACTCCTGTAAACTCCGAATTAACCGAAGTTAAAACGGAACCCACAAGGGATATCATTCTCAATAAACTTGTCAATTACACAAATTTTGTGGAAACATATACATTTGACAATATCAATTTATGAATTTACATGTATACAAAAATAAAGTCCTTATACATGTATTATTTCCAACATAGTTCGTCATTCGGTGCATATCCAACACCATACAATATCAATTAATTACATTCCATAAATGAATGTACAAAATAACGTTTCAAAATATTTCTCAAAATATTATAGCTCTTTCTCGCACTAGGATGCCCATATCAAATGACATCCCGACCGTTCCATTCGATTAGTCCTCCTGGAGGAACCGGGGCGGTCTCCTCCGCTGGTGCCGGGGGCGCAGCTGCACCGGTAGGGGCAATCAGGCCTATAATGCCATCAATAACACTCGTGAACACGACGGTTCAACAATGTATAAACATATCTAGTAATAGTACATGTTCATACACATACTGAATTCATTCAATCTATTTAATGACAATTCCAATTCTAAACAAGTCCAGATAATTTCTACAATGACAATATACAAGATGATCACTACCATAACTTTCATTCATTCGTTCATTTCATTTAATTTATCATCTTCCCTCAAAGGAAGGATTCATCTTCCAAACGGAAGGCATCAATCAATACCCATAGATATGATCGGAATATGTGGGACTTACTAGTATCCGAGCCAGGGACAACTAGCATCACCACGGAGCTCCGGAACGCCCCAAATCCATCTGCTGCAACAGGATTAATCATTTACTCATTGTTACCTTTAGTAACTATTCATTATTCAGTACCATATTTAGTAATCATTTATCAATTCAGTGTGAGTTCAATGTCAATTCAATGTGGCTCAATAACGAGCTTAAGAAACCATTATGTAACACCCTTTAAAACAATCATCTAAACCAAACAATAAGTGAAATGCTCGTTATCAATGCACGTGTTATTGTAGATGACTTTACTGTAATTAGATTGTGCATTAGATACCTTAGCTAACACTTATGAAGGTTTAGATATTATTAATATTAGCCTCAACGACTAGACTTTCCATTTAGATCAATCACAATTACCTCACGACTCGTCTTCACTACACGAGGAGTATCTATGACCACATAAGCGATCTTAGTCCATGCAAAAATCCAAAACCCACTATGTTCGGTTACCTCCACGGCTACCTGGCGGTTAGCCGAAACCTTGTTGGCGGCTAGCCAAACCAAGTTCGGTTAGCTCACGGTTAGCTTTCCAGAAGCGCGTTTTCTGATGCATTTCTGACTCAATTTCGGTCAGCTCGGCGGTTACCTTTCGGCTAGCCGAAATTCACCCAGAAGCTCATTTTCGAGCTTCAGAAGTTCTGAACAAAATCTACATTTTTGAACTCCTTGAGTTCATACAAGTTCTATAAAATCATAAATCACTAGAAATGTATATACTTGCCTCTCTTGAAGTTTAATCAACTCAAAGCCCTTTGCTTAGCTTGCTTTTGAGATGAAACCCTAAATTCCAAGAAAACATGAAATGCACAAATCTATGAGCTATTTGTGCTACATTCTACTTCTATCTACTCAATAGACTTGGAAATCCTAAGGTAAGACCAACTACTTACTTGTAGCTCCAAGCAAAGAGGTCTTGAGTTCTCTTACAAGCTTTGTTCTTCAACAATGGGGTAAATGACTTGGGGAAGAAGATGAAGATGAAGCTATACTCTTCATTGACCACTTGGATCTCTCCTAATCTCACTCTTGATGAAGAAAATGAAAGAGAAAGGGAGAGGATGAAGAAGACTCTAGGGTTTGCTTAAGTGAAATGAGAGAATGACTCATTTCATTCTAATATAGGGCCTTCTTACACAAGAACCCATTTTCATTAAGCCTTATTACATTTTAAGTCAAATGAAACCTCATTTGGTCCATTTGAGGTCAAATGGGATCGCGTCTATTATGAAAGTTAATGTACTACTCGAGATACACACGTTGGTATCCAGAATTTCCGTATTCGACAAAATACGTGAAAACCCGTATTTACGAAAAAGTCCTTAGTCTACCTTGTTTGAGTCTAAACTCATTTTAACCTACTCAATTTCATTTCATTATGCTTAATGCATTATTTGAGACTAATTTGTCTCTCTTTGGTCATTAATATTGATTAACCCATTTATCCATGCTTAATTAGCATTAATCTCAATTAATTAGCCTTAATCACGATTAGTTTGGGTCGGGGTGTAACAAGAGCATAAATGCCACTTAACAAAGATTATTTGGATTTTTAAACATTTCCTACTTTTGTTCTTTAACGGGAATGAAAATTTTCCAGAGCAAATGCAGGGCATCTTGACAATATTCCACAAATCCCTAATAGTCTTTATTTCAGTTGTCAAGCTCAACTGAAGGATTTTATTTTTAATTTATTTGTCCAATCAGTACTTAAATATGAAAGAAGTTTCTATTCATAGTTTGCTACATTAATACTTAATTTCATGATTGTTTGTAATGTTTAATTTAAAAGCTAAATCAATTTCACTCTGAATTATCTTTGAGGCAACCTACACCCTTTCCAGGCTATGATGATCTCAATTTTGAATATGTTTTCTTTTTTCAAAAGGTTCAAACAGCAGTCGATGGTCTTCGGGAGACTGCTGCAAGTAGAAGCAATGAGCTACAGCAAGAAATGTCAACAATGCAAGAATTCACCCTATCTGTTAAAGATCAATGGACAGCTTACATGGAAAAAACTGAGACTGGTTATCTTGAGGACACTGCTGCAGTGGAAAGGGGAAAGCATGGATTAGAAGAAGGCCTACAGCATTGGTAAGTTTAACTGCATCTTTGAAGTCAGCCTGTAACATTAATTGCATTACTTGCATAGAGGTTATACTTTAGCCTACTTGCACCATCAATCCTTTTTTCATCAATTTTTCTACTTGCGAAATCTTGAAGAATTTCCAGAATTTTCTGTTTTCTCAAGATTTCATGAAATTTACAAATATTCACATGCATGTCACGCACCTGCCGCTTGCCAGCCAATACTTGCAAAAATAGCTGTTCATAATTCATATTGACTGGGGCCCAATACAAACACCATACGGAACTCTTATGTTCTACAGCTCTTGTGTGCATTGCATATCTCATATTTTAATGAATATTCTATCAACCAACCACGGCACATGCACGAAAAAAGAAGAGGAAGTCAATGGAATTGTGGGATACATATCTACTAAAACAATGTTTAGTTGAAAGGTCAACAGTCCAAATTTGCATAGCTGTGTTGTTTACCATTTGTATGGACAGGTTGGAAGATTTTCACCTAAGAGGCAGCCTGCATGTGGTGCATATGTGGTCCAGCTCATGGGGCCCACTTGGATGCATTCCTATCATTAGGGTTGGGATGGATAGAAAGGTCTCTTGATGGATATGGTTCACGCAAGAGATAAGGCCATTAGATCATCCTAGCCCTTGATTTCACAGCCTAAAGGCTTAACAATCTGTTAGCCATATATATATATATATTTTGGAATTCAATCAATGGTGATTAACAGTTTGATGAACATAAAATTGAGCATGATTGCAGATCATGTGGGAAGTGTAAAAGGAGTTGCACTGATCAGAGGTGGGCCTAAGCAATCCCCCATAGAGCTGGACTGTGCATGCAGTCCTCTCACAGGAGAAAATTCTCCTGGACAGTTCTGCTTCTTGGGGTTGGCATCTCTGATGTCAGTCCTGTTTATATGGGTAGTTTTGAGAGTAGGCAAGGTCTAAGGTGTGAGTAGTAGTAGGGCTTGGAAAAAGTATGATGGGAACACCTGTATCTATTTTAGTGATTGTTATCCTTGCAATGTGCAGTATGACGAAGGCACTGGTGAGTGCACAACAATGGAAACATGCACAAGAATCCCTTGTCAATCTTGAAAGAGGCAATGTTGCATCAATCAATTCTATTGTCAGGTATTGGCTGGTTTTGTTGACGTTTATCTACTGATGAAATGCCTGTGGCAGTTCATGATCTTCTTCCCTCTATCCTTTTTTGTTTCACTGCAGGAATGGAATGGAAGCCAATCTGATGCTCCGTGCTAGACTGTCTTCTGCTGCTTCTACTGTTCTTGAAGATGTTGATGTTGCAAACCAAAGTCTTCTATCCTCCATTGACTGTAAGATACTTTGCAGAACTACATTCATTCTAGTGGAAAAAGAGATTCCTTAAATTATTCTTGTCAGCGCTGAGGAAATTGAGCAGTCACTGTCACATGACTTGTGGATATTACCAAACCATACATGCATTCTAGTTTTGGAGGTCTGCCACACCGCCAATGCTCATGATTACATGGTCCACATGAGGGCATGACATGTACGAATGTGCAGTGGTGCGCAAAAACCTGGCTTAGATTGCTCTACAAGAAGTAGAGACACGTTTGAAAAGCATAGATGGTTCATTTATTTTATTTATTTATTTATTTTCAAATGATCAGTGTAGACACTAGACATGCAAGCAACTCCATCCACCACCTGATGAGTGGACCTGCCTAATATCTGGGCTAGATTAACTAACTACATGGCGTGGTGTATCCATCCATTGTGCTCATGATTACATGGCCCACATGAGGGCATGACATGTACGAATGTGCAGTGGTGCGCAAAAACCTGGCTTAGATTGCTCTACAAGAAGTAGAGACATGTTTGAAAAGCATAGATGGTTCATTTATTTTATTTATTTATTTATTTTCAAATGATCAGTGTAGACACTAGACATGCAAGCAACTCCATCCACCACCTGGCTTAGATTGCTCTACAAGAAGTAGAGACATGTTTGAAAAGCATAGATGGTTCATTTATTTTATTTATTTATTTATTTTCAAATGATCAGTGTAGACACTAGACATGCAAGCAACTCCATCCACCACCTGATGAGTGGACCTGCCTAATATCTGGGCTAGATTAACTAACTACATGGCGTGGTGTATCCATCCATTGTGCTCATGATTACATGGTCCACATGAGGGCATGACATGTACGAATGTGCAGTGGTGCGCAAAAACCTGGCTTAGATTGCTCTACAAGAAGTAGACACATGTTTGAAAAGCATAGATGGTTCATTTATTTTATTTATTTATTTATTTTCAAAGGATCAGTGTAGACATGCAAGCAACTCCATCCACCACCTGATGAGTGGACCTGCCTAATATCTGGGCTAGATTAACTAACTACATGGCGTGGTGTATCCATCCATTGTGCATGGCTTGAATGCAGCATGTTGATGACTTAGAGAGCGGTCTCCATATGGAGAGTGGTCTTTTATGCTCCATAGTTTCAGCAATACTTGCACACGAAAAAGAAAAAAAACTGAACTTCTACTAATAGGCCACTCTTCTGCAGATGCCTTGAAACTTGACCATGATGCATGTGGTAATATGGATTCCATGATTGTTCCCTGTTGCGGGGACCTGAGGGAATTGAGGAGTGGTCACTATCACAAGACTGTTGAGATCACAGAAAATGCGGGAAAATGTCTGCAAGAAGAATACATGGTAAGATCATCGCCGTCTATTTGCAATTTTTTTTTTTACAGTTGCTTTTCCCATGCTTTTAAGTGCTCATTAGATGTCTCTTTGTGTCAAATTCAGGTGGATGAACCATCTTGTTCAACACCGAAAAGGAGATTATTCAATTTGCCAAGTATGGCGTCTATTGAAGAGCTGAGAACTCCAGCATTCGAAGACTTGTTAAAGTCTTTCTGGGATTCGAAATCCGGAAAGTATGCAAATGGGGATGTGAAGCATTTGAGCGGGTTAATATTTGAGGCTCATCAAGCACAGTCCTTAAGAGACTCTAGACTTCCTCTTACTACATTAAATTAAGGGGGGGGAGAACAAACTGCATAAGCCGACTTTTCGTATAAAAACCATGTACAGAATACACCAAAATCAGATATTATGTAGGTATCTATGAATTCGCTATTCTTTCATGATATATTTTTGTATTCCAGACGAAGTGGTCGCAAGTATCTATGAATTCGCTATTCTTTCATGATATATTTTTGTATTCCAGACGAAGTGGTTGCTAATTTTTTTAGTCACTGTTTTGAGGTTGATTGAGAACAACTGTGCAAGCTTATTTGTGTGATGTAGATGTTATTAACAGAGATCAATATGATTTTTTTGTGGGGAGATTCTCAATTTTTTTATTTTATTAAAAGGGATCAAGTGATTTGTGTTTATTGTTGCATGAAACAAAAGCTTTTTGATACTTCTCTCTCTTCCCCTGGGGCTTGTTTGTGCGATGCCGTGGAAGGTAGAAAATATCTCAGAGAAATAGGAATTTTCTGCAGAGAGTATTTGTTCTGAACGACAAAAAATGAATGCATCCAATGTAAACAGGCCTTTTCTTTTTCACCAGAAAACGGGCATGCTGATGTTGCGCTCTGGTCATGGGTTCTATGATTTGAGAATTGACAGTTTGTTTTTCAGTTCTGGGTATAGGCCATACTAGACCCAGATTTAGCCTGTTAAGGGGTGTTATCATTCCACCAGCCAACATGTTCCTTTGATTCTTCTTCTTGTTCCTTTGTTGTTCTCCCTGGTTTTTCTTTTTCTTTATTACCCAAGGTATCTCCCGCCCAGCCCAGCCCAGGAGCCTTTGGCCATGAGCCCAAGGAACACTCAATTTTGAATAGCAGAGAACTAATCCATAGGGGCAGGGCACATAGAAACTCTCCTATTCACATGTACCGGGTAAAATTACGAGGGTTGGCCAATGAAGGTAGGTGTCGAACACAAGACCTCTCCTCTTCTTGAGGGACAGAGAGTCCTCTAGTTTGTTAATACAGGTCCAACTGGGTAGTCTGGTTCTAGTTCTGGTGTGTTTTAACCATTGATCCAATGAGGCCAGTTTTACATATACGTTGGTTCATGTGATGGGAACTACTTTGGAGTGAAATGGATATCTGACGCCCTGTTCAGTCCTGAGAAAGCAGATTTTGGCCATGGTGCGAGTGGTGTGCTTTAGGAACTTCCAACTAAGGAGCCAGTTTGGTCAAGAATGTGAGAAATGCCCTAATTAGGACTAGGTGGTCTCAATAATGCCTCAACCAATCAATCGATTTGTTTTGATTGCGATCAATCTGAAAAACAATCAGCTCTTTCTAATTCCTGGGTCACTGATCATTTTCAGTGTGGATACGGGGGGATATTTTGAAATAATCAAGGAAGATTATTTCACTTCCAATGGAACTTAGTATGAGCATATGACACTTCCAATGGAACTTACATGCATGCAAAAATTCAACTTCATTAGATTATCCTAATCCCTTGCTCCATGACCCTCGAATTGAATGATTTTAGAAGGCATCATTTTTCAAGGGAGTAACAAAATGCAGGGCCCGCTTAGCTCAATCAAAATCTATAGCCTCTTCAAGTGAATGGAGACGCACCCAATCATGCCATCTGTATTATTTCAATCCAACACCAGGATAATTGAGATATTGGAAGTACACTCATTCATGGGGGGGAAGAGTTTCAATTCAACCGTTTGGATTGAGGAAAACCTCAGAATGATCTTTTGCAGATACACTGCACTTGGTGGGAGCTGGATACACCAGACAATTCATCATTACTTAAAAAAGAATTTATTTTAAGAACTAAGAGAGAGAGAGAGATGCATTTAAATATGTCATGTAAATAACATCAAACCATATGGCCACTTCTCCTGGAAAAATAAAATTAAAAATTCATCATATATTAAAAATATATAAGCATGGAACCTTACATACAGCCATAATTTGTTGGGTGACCATCTTATTAAGGGAAAACCATGGGGATAAATGGACTCTTGAAGAGGTGTTTCGGCCTGGACGAGTCAGGCTTGCTAATTTACAGCTTTGCAATGAATGATGTACATACGAGAGGTTACCATTTACCAGTTACCACACAACTCCATGCCCATGAAACTCTTACACTCTGGCAGTTTGATGTTGTGGACAAACCCTGCCAAAAGTGACCAGTTTCGTTAGAAATCAAAAGATACCATGAAGATTCTAGCAAAAATACAAAAGTTACCATGAAAATAAAATATGCTGTTCACCAACACGATTATTAGTGACAACCTTTGTCAGAAATCAGGGGATACATGTAATAATGTGTAATGAGAGAAGGAAGAAGGAGACGAAAGTTGGAGAGAAACTGATGCCTCAATGGGAGGATCATCTGTCAATTTATAATCTCATTATACCCTAATCAAGGGCTCTAAATATGCTAATAATACAATCAGAATAGTAAACAATATCTCCTAGTCTATACATGGAAGTAATATGAGACAAATTAGCATAAACTTGATCCCACACGTGGGACTATATACAGGCTGTATATGGCCTTGATGGGCTGGGCCTAAACCTTGTTTTACAGGGCCCATTATCTTCTACACTCCCCCTCAAATTGATGTGGTAAGGCAGAAAACATCAATTTGCTAGTGAGATCATGATGACGCGTTTTGGGAAGAGAAGTAAATCTTTAACACAAAGCTTAGCACCAGCATCCATTAGCAACATAGTTCAGTGAGAAATGACGAGGCATTATGTATTCAGCTATTCATGCATTTTCACTGGGAGGTTATTAAGGTGGAACAGGTATGACATGTACAGACAAACGAGGCTGCCTCCTCTTTATTTGAATCAGTAAAGATTTGTCTGAGACAAGTACATTTTTTTTTTCCTTTTTTGACAACTAACTTGGATATGAGTAATACCCAAATGCAGATGAATAAGTTCAGCAAACTCTTCATGAATAAATGGACTTCATTGTGGTGTAGACGGAAATATTGTCATAATAAAACCCACTAATTTTCTAATAAAATAAAGGAAAAACCGCATCTGCTTTCCAAGCAGTTTGAGAGACCATATCTAATATCAGAGTAGAGCGTTCCCTCCATGACCAATATTTTTTAGTACCATCTGTTGTATAAACATAAATTCACAGAGAAGTTTGACATTGGTTTTTGGGTTGGTTTCCACTGGGAAAAGAGTCAAAGACACAAGACAGGAGTGGAAGAGTGCATTATTTCGTCATGTTTTTCAAACATACAGTCTATAGGCTTTTCTTGGTGTTTTAAGGTGTGAGGTTTAGTATCATAGAAATTGGTTTGTGGTCGTTTGTCTTTTACACATGGAATATGCAAATGGGATTTACATATATAAAACTTACATATGTGAATTTTACACATGTAAAAATTACACAAGGGACATTACCAAGTTTATTTGGGAGCACCATTTTCACATGAGTAAACATTGAACAGTTTGGATTACATACTACAAAAATTAATTATCTCAAAATCTATGAAAATTTAAGACATGAAACTTTAACATTTTGGGGGTTAATGGGTCAATAAAAAATTTGAACGATTTTGAATTAAAACTTCGGGGCCACAGAAGTTGCAAAAAATAAAAAGACAGTGATAGGTTTTGAAACCACAAGTTGTGAGCCACGTCACTTGTACTGATGCACTTCTAGACATAGAGATGTGTGACAACACTCTCACACCTCTTCAGGTGCATATGAAAATGGCCTCATTTACACACCTTTTCACACCTCATTTACGCATGTGATTTATAAATGAGGGCAAACAAACATGACCATGTGTAAATGAGTACAAACGAACAACCATTTAGCATTAGGACAGAGTGAGTCCTTGAAGCTAAACCTTATTGAACTGAAATGCTGTAAGAAACAGAAGTCAAACTCATCCTAGCCTTGAGTCTTTCTATGGACCAACATTATGATGAGCAATTGTATGGTCCTTGATGGTCTTGTTCGCCTGCAAGAACCCATGATGGATGAGCCCAATTGCCACTGTCCAGCCACCAAAGAAAAATCAAAACAAGAGACAGCCAGAAAATAAAAGAAGTCTCCTTGTTTTCTTCCTAAAAGAGAGAGGGTTCCATGGTACAATGAGATGGAAGTTAGGGTTTCAAGTCAAATTTTCAAAGAAATTTCCAGATGGAGAACTGAGGGGATCATCCAGAGCTGGGGTTTGGAAAGATACCTCAAATTGCCGTGGAAAACAAAGATGAGAAAGAGGGGAGTGAGCATTAGGAATGAGTGCAAATCTATTAGGAGTGGCGGGATGTGAAGGGTAGCAAGATTCATGGGGTTGGGCGAAATATCACCCCCATCCAGTCACGGTTGGGTTGTGATTTGAGTTGTTGAAGTTGGAACTTTTACATCTTTGCAATGGTTAATAGTTTGATGGTCTGCAAACCACAAACCTACACTGATTCAATGAAGTGATATATCATCCACCCTATAACCTGGCAGTCATCTACAATTCCCACCCATCCTACCTTTTGGGGTTTCCGCAAGGGCCCACATCTATAATAAAGAAACCTATTACAAAAAGTCCTCTCTAGGAATGCTTATGCAACTAAAGGCAGGTTGGATAAGGTTTCAGGCCACCCAAGCCCACACCTGAATTCTTAAAAGAGCCACCTGAGCCATACCTAGTACCTGACCCAATTCGAGCCTGTTTTCTCAACAAGCTGGGTGGGGTTGAATCATGTTACTGATGAAACAAGGGAGGGAAAAGAAGCCAATATTTAGTCTAGAAGCTAAAGCTTAAAGCATATCCACGCATCTAGGTCTCACACCAACTGATAGATTCAACGCCAAAAGAGAGAATAATTGTATTTCATTGAATGCATTGGAAAGAAGAGTATATCCTATCATAATAGTCTCTAGTAATTGAGCAGATCACTTCACATGGTTAATTTTATCTTCTTCCTAATTTTTAGTTTTTTCCCCTAGATTGGCGTAGTGATGCTAGTAGGTAGGGATGTAAATGGGTTGGTTCCAGACCCGTCTCGGTACCAATTTCTTGGTTCCGGACCGGAACCGTTAAGGAGAAGGTGGCACCGGACCAAGAACCAGAAACATATATGGGGTGGTTCTGGGTCCGGATCTAGGTAAAGAATGATATGGGGAAAAAAAATCTAATTTTAAGGAGAGATTCTTGAAAATTGAGGTAATGTGTTGGGTCCCGGGTCCACAGGTACAAACCAAGGTGGAACCGGACCCATTTAGGTCATGGGTAAAAAAAAAAGGACTCGAACCCGGAGCCATTTACATAATGGTAGGCATAAGGACCCAAATCCGATTTTTAACGGGTTAGAACCTCCAGGTAATCGGAGAATCAAGGACCCATTTACATCCCTACTAGTAGGGGTGAAACACTGATACTCCACATAAAGACCAGGGATAGATCCTCAGTTGATGATCAGAGGCTAAGGTGCCTTACCACTGATCTATTAGTGGTTTGCGCAATCTAAATTTTAGTTACAAGGGATAAAGCCAATCTTTTTCTCTCTCTCTCTAAATCATAATAAGATTGAGATACTTTGAACAATTAATCCTGGTAAGATTCTAAGATAAGAACAACTCTATAGAAAGTAAATATCTATTGATGTACCAAGATAAAACTCCAGGTAAATCTTCACAAATTTATTCTAAATCTTCACAACTTGTTCTGGAGAATATTTTGCATATTTGCATTGAGTTGGATGGTTTCTGACTCAGTCTTGAAAAATCCCACCAGCTCAGATTGGGGGCATCAGTTTTAAGCACGAAGATGGCAGGCCTCATTTCAACGATTTCATATGCTGGTTGGTCTGTCTTTGCAGGAGTGAAGTTGAACAGAATAAGGGGCTGCCCAGTACATTGTAGTAGAGTTGGGCCGGCTTTGCACTGCCATTTCTTAGTTTCTTTTGCCTGTGCCTGGGCTATGGGCGGATTTATGCGATTGCTTGTGCCTGGGTTGTGGGGGATGTGATACTTTTACCCAGTCCAGGTGGTTCCTTGGTATTTCCCCTTAGGCCTCTTTTTAGGTTCCAAGTGTGTAGCAGCCGACTTCGGTATGGCTGGTCTCCTTACCACAGCTGGGGATTTGAGGGAATAGGGAGTCCTTGTCTATTGTATGTTGCTCTTTTGATTAATAAAGACCTTGACTTGTCTTTCAAAAAAAAGAAAAAAGAAAAAAAAAAATAATCTATATTTTTCCAAGTCCCTCACTATTAGCACTACAGCTAGGAATTGATTCCTGGATGTTTTTGTGAAGGAGAGGAGCCTAACCATTCAGTTACCAATGGATTAGCAATTTATTCTAAATTTACCAAAGATTAAGACTTAACGTAAATCTCTGTAGGTTTATTCTAGATTCGTCAAGATAAGACTCGAGGTACATCTTTCTTAATTTATCCTCTTAACAAGGTCGGCCCAATGGGCCTCCTTTGATATAGGATTGAGCCAAATGGGCTTTGAGCTGGCCCATGGTCTTTGGCTCAATAGGCCTCACATGGATCTGGCTCATGATCCAAAAGACCTATTTTTGGCACCCCTCTTGGGCTGCATTAGTTAGGTTATATTGGGTTGAGCTTATGGCTATGAGCTAACCCAAGCCTAACCAACCCAAAGTAAAGTTCGGGTAGGTTGGATGGTCTAATTTGGGTTGAGCTTGAAGCCTTGAACCAAGTTGCAGCCCTAGTCCTAGCTTCATATAACTATGGAGACTATTTTAATCCTTCAACAAGAAGATCTATATCAAATTTGGTGGACTATCATTATTGAAAGTTTGTGCCCTTTGCAGCCAATAGAACATTGATGAGTATGTGATGTATAACATTCTCCATTAAATATCACTGTTCTTTTTTTTTTTTTTTCACTGTTCTATAAATTCATGGCCACAAATTGATGGGATAAGTTTATGATGATGGCAATGGATATCATAATTGCATGTAAGTTATTGAGCGGCACGTATTTTGGGTTATTTTGCAAATCTCTACATGAGAAATTGAGGTAACCTTTAGGGAATGTAAGTAGAGATCTCCACTATTAATTAGTGAGTCCAATACCTTAAATTCCATCATGACACTGTTAAAGGCAAGGTACCCAATCAATATATAAGTTAAGTAGTGCGAAGTTGAGTAAATGAAGGCTTAGAGAAGTCAATAGAAATGGATCAATCTCCATGATCCACCATGGATAAGAGTTCCTTCCTTCTTGCATAGGATTGCGGATTGGATTCGAATAGGAGGGATCACATTATGGCTCTTATTGTGGCCCATACATAATCGTAGTACTAACACTTGATCATGTTCAGCAAAGGCTCATCCAAAGCTGATCATGTGGAAGGTCTTTTTGGTTTTGGTGTTACGGCTTTGATATATGTCAGAAAAGCCATGGGTTGGCCCCTAAGGATGTCACTAATTTCATGACTCTTGGATATTAAAAGGCCTGGAGGCAATCTGACATGGGATCCATAGGTTTCTTTGCTTGATGCATTTAAGATTCTATCTTGGAAAGAAATCAAACATCACAGTCCGCCTGGCAGACAACATTGTTTCGATATATTCTATCCAATAATCTCTCTTAAAGAATTTTGTGTACAAATGTGAAGTTAGACGAATTTTCAATGTTTTGCTTTTAAAATGGGCCTTTTATACTATCTGAGGGTGGATGACATGGTGTGGTAAGATTGGAGCCCATTAACACTTATATAAATGAGATAGATACTACGTAATATACTATACATACTACTACTATTGGTGTTATGATGCATGCTTTGTCCCAACTATGTTGGTTTGGCGACATGAATTTTGTTTCCCTATTCTGGTCTATACTAAGTCAAGTCCTTGGATAGGTTGTAATTCTTCATATCTATCCTTACTACTTCCATCCTTGTTGTCTTCAGTCTACCCCTTTTTCCTTGGCGGGCCATCAACCTACGTAGTATTTTGCTCAATGACACCATTGCCCACCTGCATTGGGCATGTCCATGCTATCTCAAACGAGTCTCTGTCAATTTATCACCTATTGATGCCACCCCAACATGCTCCTTGATGCACTCATTTCGATTCTATCTTTTTTTAGTTTTACCACATATCACCTCAACATTCTCATTTTTGCTACAATCATTTTGTGCATGTATGCTTCCTGATTGGCCAACAATTTGCTCCATAGGTCATAGCCGGTCTAAACTCTAAATGTTATCCTATACAATTTTCTCTTTGATCTTGTTGGAATGTCTTACCTCAAGCTAGGTGTGTCAAGCTAAACTTCAATAGCAGCTCAGGGATTTACTTAGGAAATCAAACATCAGTTCTCGAAGCCTTTCAAGGCTCCCAAGGGGTCTATGGTTCCAATCAAGTAGAAACTCGTTTGATGTTAATTAGCATGATTGAGACTGCCCGGACGAGGGTTAAATCATTGTGGAAAGTGAGTTAAATTATGGTTTGTTATGGGAAGTCTAACTGCCTATTCCGACGGTATCTTGGTGACTTAATTTATTCAAGTTTGCAATCTTCTGCAACAGGCTTAGTTAGGGGCACGATCCCAAGGTATGTATATATATAATCATCATCAAAGCATTGTCTAGTTCCAAATATGTTGGGGTCAGCTACATTAATTTTATTTCTCCATTCCAGTCTATCCTGGGCCAAATCCTCAGATAGTATGCACCAAGGATCAAAATCGCGGTTGCGGCGGAAATAGCGGTCAATGGCCAAAACACTATGTAGCGGGCAATACATAGCGGTTGTAGCGATAAGTAGCGGTGTGAATTTTTGAAACCATATAAGGGTAGAGATAACTTCAGGAAAGGTTATTGAGGAGAAGAAATAGAAAAACAGTGTTTAAAACTAAAATTACGTGGCTCTACTAGGTTTTAGACCGTAGCGCCACTATTTTCAAAATAGCGTAGCAGCCTCGACTACTACGGCCGTTAATGCGTTGTGGCCGCTATTTTGGACCATGGATTACACTTCTTCAGATCTAACCTTATATGACCAGCAAACTGTGAACTAGCATATCTATATCCTTGTCCCAGTTTCTCTATGCATGGTTATCTGGCTCCCCATATCTGTGATTCAATCTGTATACATATATGGCATCATTAGAATAACTCTCCGAAAATGTTAATTAATCAAGACAGATAATATTTGTTGCATTAGTAATAATCATCAGACATTACCATTTTTTTAAAAAGAAAAAAACCATCAACACATTCCACAACAGCTAAGCAAAATAAACCATATGTGTCCAATCACTGGGTTCATAGACTAACATAGTTTGAAATAGCATCGTGGAAAGATTAAAGGATGTATTTTTTCGGAAAAAAAAAAAAGAGGTTGAGAAAAGTATTGCATTTTATGAAAAAAGAACCTTAATTTAACCCTGTTATGAATTTTTTTCCTACCAAGAATATTTTGACTGAAAAGTTATGGATAGGATGGTGTGCCCATATCCTGTCCTGGTTTCTCAGGATATTTATGGTCCTGCTCTCCATATCTATGTCTGTATCTGTTTCCATATCTAGCAAGCTAGCATAAAACTCCAACAGTGTTAAGCAATGAAAGACTGAGAATACTTGCTACATTGTAAAATACTCATCAAACATACAGATAAAATCTCATCAGACATTACATAGCAGCTAAACAAAATAAACCTTAATCATCCAATCATCAATCATGTCTTAAAAGTTGGAAGCAAAAAACAATAACAAAGAACACATATGATAATTTGACCTGTGCATATTCTATGCTTGCATTTCAAGATTAAAGTCAAAGCCAGAAAACATAAAGAAATGATTTCGAAGGGTACCTAAACTGATCCTTAATAATATGATGGGTCCAGTGATGTTTCATCCACTCGTCACATTAAGCTTGCACCTAACCAGCTGGTCTTTCCCTGCTGAATGTTTCATCATCAAAATCTTCATTTGTTGAATTCTCTAGACACAACATTTTGTTTTCCCGTGACGGATTCAACTCGAGAATCTCCCAACCCATTGGATGACCATGACGCAGGTTATCTTGTCCTGAATCAATCAACAGATCCATGTTCTCTTCCATATTTGGCCTCAAGTCGTTATAAAGAAGTTCTGTTTTTTCTCCAGCATAGTTGGATGACAACTCAACATTGAGGTCAGAATTAAAATCATATCCAGAGGCGGAACCACGTGCGATTTGATCTCCAGTCCCTTGATAGCCAACATCATTCATCGCTCCCATGTCAGATTGCTCCATGCCACCATCTTTCCTTGGCCTTTTCCATTTCTTCGTAGATGAGGTTCCATCATCTTCGAAATCTTCTTCTTCCCTGTCTCTATGCAAATAAACCCACAATTTCCTCTCCCCATCAAAAAGTACACATGGATCACGTTCATAGTGCAAGCGGTCAAGAGCCCCACTGACAACTTGATTAACTTGGGCATCAGAAACATCTTCCACAATATATTGCGAGTCTCTTATCAAGGTACAGACGTCTGCTCTGGTACCAATACTTCCGGGCAACCTGGCAGCTGCATCCCTTACAAGACAGAGGATTGTAACATGTGGTGGCCGATCAGGCTTGAGCATAAAATGGTCTCTAGCTTTTGAAGTTGGCTTGCCACCACACCTTCTCAGTGGAGCCACAATAGATTTCCTACCATCAGCAGCTGTGTAAGAAAAGGCTCTATCCGGAACTGAATACCTAAGAACTTCCTCCCTGCGAAAATATGCCCGAACTTCGTCAGAGCTTGGGCTGATAGTGGTGAGACTTTTCTGAGCTCTTAGGTCCCTAAATCTTTCCTTCTCATCCATGTTGGGCGACATCAATGACAAAGGTGGTGCTGGAAGGCTTCCTATTTGCTGAAGGGTCTCCTGACCATTCTTTAGCCAAATAGCAAATGCATCAACCAACTTCACAAGCATTTTGTGGGGAAGACCCCAAGCATCAGGAGAGGTTTCTTCTTCGACACACTCATGGTCTGCCAGGATGGAGGAAATTGGACCAATCCAAGACCAGCTTTTAGTAGACTTCTCATAGGATACAAGTGCCTTCCATCCTTTTGCTCCCAGAGGTGCCGTTTTGGATGAAAATATCTTCAGTATGCCCCGAACCAAATCCTGAAGTGGCTCCTGCGTCTCAAGAATACAGGGATCTCCAGGGTTCGTTCTCACACGGTTAACAATCTCTTGAACGGTAAGAGAAGGCAGATTCTTTTGTCCCGTGTGTCCTGGAGAATTTAGATCAAAGTTCTCATGAATAGAGGGCCCATTTGCCCATTCAAGCCTTTTGTTTTGTTCCTCTTTATTTGGTTCCAGTTTTCCATCTCCTGAGGAATCTTCTGCATTCAAAGTGATCATGGCCATTCGAACAGCTGAAAGAAAATGAATAATAGAGAACGAGAAGCCCGTGTGAATAGAAGGTGTTATTAATGTAAATGGCTTCTTTGGCGGCTTTGTTTCTGGTTCTATGTCCACAATTCCTCTTTCTGGAACAATTGCATCAGAAGGCACCACAGTTTCAGCTTCCACCTGCTTCTTCCCCCGCTTCTTGGAAATATTGGGATCGTGAAGTGGCTGGTGTGAACCTGACTGCAAGCAATTTGATTCATCGGGCACATCTAAACTTGCCGAATTGACCTTTCCCTTCTGCTTCTGTGTTGTTGACTTACATCCTGCTGGCAATTTGCGGTCAGCCTTGGTCGAATGAGCCTCAGCAACTTGACCTTTCTTACTTGATCTATTAGCCAATGCCGCACCATTCATTACTTTGGCCTCTGCATGAGAAACATCCTCCTCCAAAATTCTGTTTTCGTACTCGGGCTTAACGTTGGAATGAGGAGCAGAATATTCTAGATCAACCTTCCCTTTCCGCTTTCTCTCTGAAGAGTAGGTAGCCGGTACTGGCAGTTGTGGCCTTGTAGCCGCATCACCCTTCATCTGGATGTTCTTTACTGGCTTAATGGTTGGTTTACAGTCATCTACTAGCTTAGCTGAAGTAGACAAAGTTTTCCTTTCCAACTTTTCAGTGCTGCAGTCATGCAACTCCATCTTACTATTGTGTTTCGCTTTTGAGGAGTATATTTCAATTTCTGGCATGTGCAATTGTTTGCCATGATCAACCGTCCTTTTGGAAGAGCGCTTTACAATCTGACCTTGTTCGCCGCCATTCAACACAAGTTTGTTTATTTTTTTAGGGTCACCAACTGACCTCACTGAAGTAGATCTACTGCGGCCATCCTCAAACATGCCACTGAGATAACCAAGCTTCCCTGTTGAATGATTAATATCTTCATCTTCAATTTCATCAAGCTGCTCAGATGAGTCTGACTCGGTTTCATCACTCTGAGAATACATGCTAGAGTTTCTAAGGTCATCCATGTCAATTCCTCCATTATGAATATAATTCCTTTTAAGCTTCTCTTTGGACATGTTGGCTGTACGATCAGAGTGTGAATATGAGTAATTCGTATGTGGTGAAAAGGCTTTATAAGACACATCTTTTGGATCAGGCCCCACATTGCTCTTACTAGATTGAAATTCCCCTTTCTTTCGTTTCTTGCTTTTAACATTCCAATCATCAAGCTTAACTGAGCGATCCATGGAAACAACCTCTTCTCGTGTTTTGTAATGCCTAAAAGCTTCATTTCCAGCTGACCAGTCAACATGAGAATTTTTTGAAACTAGACGTTGAGCTTGCTCTTTTGAAGTATTTATCCCATCTTCAATGGAGGATCTGTGAACTTTCTCAGGATTCTTGGCCCTTTTCCCATCATCATGAAAAGAATGAGGATAATAAACAGATCTTCCCTTGATCATTTTCCTTCCCAGTGGTCCTCTGTCTTCCATTTGCTCAAGGTCCCTGTTCTTACCACGATAAAACAAATTCTCTTTTGCAGAAGATATCGGTAACTTGAAGTACTTCTCAGTGTCAACCTCCATGTGAACATCTGCATCACGCTTCTTAATTTTTTTTTGTTTCTTTCCTGGCTTCATCAAGCTTACTCTAGCAACTTTATTATTGCCTCTTGGCATGTCATCATTTCTCTTGAAACCAAAATTATAAGCATCCTGCCCAAATTTATAATCCTCCTGTTCTTCCTCATCATCAGAAGTCATCTGCCACCGCCCACGCGTAGTTCTCAGATCAGACCCCATCATCCGCTCATGCCAGGGAAATGCTGACATTGAAACAGCTGGTCTAGGTTTCGTCTCCAAACCATGATTAGTTGAAGGATAATGACCGATAGCATCAGCATGCTCCTTATAACTAGCTTTTGGTGCCATGACCTTCAAAACTCCTTTTGGGTTTTTCTTCCCATACTTTACTGGCTTCACAGCAACTGTTCTTCCGACAGACTTGATATCTGCCGATGGTCTGACCTTATATGCAGCTTGATGACTCTTCAAAGAGGCTTTACCGTCCTTGATCTTTTTACTCCAAAACTCCTCCGCAGGTTCCTCTCGAGCTGATGAGTCCGTCTCTGATCCTGAAACTTGCTTTTTTCCATTCATCAAACCCTTTTGGCTTCTAAAAATGTTCAAAACCCGAAGCCTCTCTTCAATGCTGTAACCTGCACAATTCTCCCACGCAGCCCGCATCTGAATTAGACTACCCACCATAGAATTCTGGTAATTACGCAGGCTGTGGTAGTGCTTCCGCTTCTGGAACAAATCCAAGCCCTGTTGGTAGAGTGAAACCCTTGGTGCAAAGCGACCACCTTTCAACCGATCAAAAACCTCTGTGAGTGGGCAACCAAAGTGGAAATTGCTCCCAGAGAAGAGCTCTTTCAAGGTGCGATTAAACGGCTCCTGGTCCATATCAGGGAGATACTCTGTAAGACGAAACCGCTCCTCCTCTGTAAGACAGTCATTCCAACTCTCCAAGGACAGCACATCACTCAAATCCGGAAGATCAAAGAGCTCAAACGGAATTGAGCAGCTCTGATCACCCACTCCACACAACTCTCCCCCAATTTCACCCAATTCCGCCAAATCCACACCGTCCATATCCAACCCAGAGTCCACATCACCGTCGTCATCATCATCACCACCCTCCACTTCAGACGCAGAGGGTCGGGTCTGAAGCTCATCATCATCACTCAACATACTGTCTCTGCTCCTTGGCGAAAAAGAATCACCATTTGATCTCAAAAACCTAGATTTCTTAACAATCGCCATGAAAGCAACAGACCAAAAGCAAAGACGAAAACTTTCACAGAGAATCCCCGACCTCTACTGATTCAAGAACGACCAAACCCTAGAAATCAGAACAAACAAACAAACTAAAAAAAAACAAATCTTGATCTATCGAAAGAGGAATTCTTCAGCGGAATTCATCAATCAAAAGAAGAGAGGAAGAGAAAATCGAGTTGTAACTGATCCGACACATCTGAGAAAAAAAAAACGAAGAAGAAAAGCAATGAAAGGATTTTGATCGTACCTAATTGGATTCGGCTGCAGCAGTGATTGATCTTGATCTTGATCTTCAATTGGGGAAGGAAACCCTAGAAAAGGGAGTTCGTGGGGATCTTGAGATTGGGTGGAGAGAAGAGGATGAATCTGGAAGAAGACTTGGCTGTTGGAGCGATGGGAATAAAAAGGTAAAGAGGAGAAGAGGATGTGGAAAAGACGAAGAGAGAGAGAGAGAGAGAAGAGAAGAGAAGAGAAGAGAGAGAAAGAGAGAGAAGGGTCTTGTGTTTGGGACGTAGACGGTGACGCAGAGCCCGATCCAAGAGGAGAGATGACGCGATCCGAGACAGAGAGAGGGATTTTGGGTCGGAGGCCATCTCAAGTTCCCAACTCAAAACGGTCTATTGCCTTTCCCTACCCGACTCGCTCTGTTTTTATTGGCAACCACTTTGACTTTGGTGGTTGAAACTTTTTATTATTATTATTTTCTTATAACACCGGGTTTCTAACTTTTTGGACCAGAATAATTTATACAGGTAAAGGAGAAAAAGTCGGATAAAATTCTCCTGTGATCCCGATATAGTAGTGTACTTTCGACCCCACAACCTACGGATGCTAACCATGGTCCTAAGCAAACTGAGCTACCACTCGGTATTTTGTGGTTGAAACTTGAAACATGAAACCATTGGCTAGTAGGTGTTCAAGCCTCTAGCTAGGGGAGGCAAAGCAATTTTTGACATCTCTCCACTATTATATGCCAATCATTGGAGTTTCTTGCACCATTAGATTTATTGTTTGATAAGTGATTAATACAATCTTGAGAATATTCATTATCATGTTTTTTTTTTTTAATCATAGGGTTGATCAAGATACCCTATGTATTTTGATGGATTTTTATTTTTTATTTTACGTTGGAATTTCAATAAGCTGGCCTCATTGTGGAGTTCCGCTCCTTTTACTTGGGGTGTCTATTGATTAAAGACCCGGAGAATAGGGGCTTAGATATGATGACCCTTATTGTAATTTCTTTAAAATATAGCTCAAAGCTCTTCTTCCCTTCAAAGATCCTCATCCTCTCCCCTCAAAACAAAGAGAGAATAACTTTTTGTCTTTTTTAGGGTTGAGAGAAACACCAATATATAGCCCAAAGTTCATGCAAAGAGGTTTCCAATTTGTGTAGGATGATAATTGCAAGTGAAAACCAATTAGGAAAGAAAATCCGTTCGCACTAGACTCTTTTCCCAAGCTCACTATAGCGAGCAAGAATCCTCACTATAGCGAGCCAGGTTTTTGTCCCTGTGCTTTCTGCACTCGCTAGAGCAGGCCATAGCGAACCTAGCTTTCTAGGGGTGAAATTTTTTTTCGAAAAATCGTCTAACCGAACCGCGGTTAATAACCGTATTTCACTGTTCGGTTATGATTATTAAAATCGAAAAACCATACTTCATAGTTCGACTACGGTTTTCAGTATTTACTCACGATTATTAATTGAACCGAACCGTGAAGTGGGGTTCGGTTAACCGACATATGATTAACTGTATCATCATACTAATACAAATAAATAAATGGCCTAAATGAAATATGTATATAATTCTTAATGGTTTTTAACGGTTAACCGTATTAACAAAATAATTTTCAACCTTTTTTAACGGTTTTTCCGATTACGGTTATGGTTCTCCCAAAATGAGCGGTTAACCGAACCGTTACACCCCTACTGGCTTCTATCTTGGACTCCATTTAGGGTCTGAAGACCTGTCTTTCATTCTTCCAAGACTCTTCAACTTTAGGCGTTCCGGTGGTACAACCACAATCCATTCTAAAATAAATAGAAAAATACAACTCAATTGACCTAGAGTATTGTCCAACTTATGAATAGCCAATACAATGAAATTCCTAACAATTTCATTTAAAGCAACAAAAAGATGATTGAATTCATTATTGTTAGAATATCAAGAAAATAGATTCATATCTATACAACAAATCAAGTTTGGTAATTTGGCGACAGATCAAGTTTAGTACAGGTCAAGCTTAAATATAAAAACCATCTAAGTGATGCATGTACTACTCTACACTTGACCTTGACAATTCCATAGCTTGTGATACCAAACTCGACTTGTGACAGCTACACGTTGGATCAGGCTCAACTTTTCATTTTAAAATATGAATTCATAAAATATTTTATAAACATCCAACATTCTTAGATTTATTAATGATGCAAACTACCACTTGTGCTATAACTGATTTATGTATAAAACATTATAAAGTAATATATATAGACTAGTAATAACAAATGGAAGGGTTTGGCAGGCAAGCTCTCAAACTCGATTTGGGTCAAAATCTGAAAACCCATACGTTTCATTGGACCGGACGGGATGGTTCACCCTTTTTTTTGGACCGGACCAAATGGTTCACCCTTTTTATCATACTATCAGAGTATTAAAAAACTGCAACTATGGCACAACCACACGTCTAAACCAAGTCCAACTGCTACATTTGATCTCTGGCTGATGCTCTTTCAAACTATTCTGTGTGTGTGGATAAAAAGAGGATGCATTATTAGAAAGACAGGGGAGTCCAAGACTCTAGAATCTATCCATCCGTATCCTCTTATCCTTCTGTGGCTGTTTTAATATTACTGTTGTTATCTACAGACTTTGGCGGTCCAAGAATGGTGTATGGATTCCAACCAGGTTCTTCTGAGGCCTCTGTAGTAGTACATGATAAAAGCCTTTATTAGGGAAAGTACTGTCTCTGGACCACAAGAGAAAACTGGAATGACATTGACTTTCAGAAAGCAGAAGGAGATGCAAAATTATCCTGGTTAACCATCAGAGCCTCTCCTAACAATAAGAATAAATGTAGTTTTATATGTGATCATTCCAACCATGAGAAGTAATTATAAAACACTTTGCATGGATTTTTGAGATTAAACCATGCAGTTTTTAATAAAATAAAATTCCTTAATTAGTGAGATGAGAAGAAATTTAAACATGTCACTTCTACTCTTTCAACCATATTAAAAATAGGAAAATAAGCAACCACGAGAGGAGAGGAGAGGAGAGGAAAGGAAATCTACTTTTTTTCAAAAAAAGGCGCTAATCTTTGCCTTCATTTTTTTTAAATTTTAGAAGAAAAATCGAACTACAGTTAATTAGATCTATAATGGATAGAGAAAAAAAAGTTTACAATATTGCAATACCATTGGATACATGCCGTTGTATGTATTCGTGATGATATGGAAATATTTTAAATATATAAATGATATGCGACATGGGTGAATTGTACCGATGTTTGTGTACACACCCTTTCCATGAAAATGAGAAATTGTCATATCAACAAATTCCATAGAAATGGAAATCTCGAAAAAGGATTTCCATAGAATTTAGAAATTCATGTTTGGTAAAAAAAAAAAAAAAATTCCTCATTGTATTGGTGCTAATGTTATTTGGTGCGGCTGTGTATTCTTTATAGAAAATCAAATTTTCTTATTTGGTAAAACAATTTTTTGAAGAAAAATAACATAACATGTATATTATTTATTCAACATCAAATAATAATTTATTTAAAAAAATAAAAAATGAAAGAGTTGTAGGATTTTGGGTTGAAATGGACAGAAGGGAGAAGTTTTCCGAGGAAACTCATTTCTCATACCCCCTATAGGAAACCCATTTCCACCATTATCAAGGAAAATGCTGACAAGGCAAGAAATCATTTTCGGGGAATTGTACCGCACCAAATACCTGAAAAATTAATTTTCCACGGAAAACCATCCACTTTTACATTGAAAAATGTTACACGAACGTGCTCTAAAATAAAATCTTTTTTAGTCATTTTATGAAAAAGACCTACCATTTAGACCAACTATCCAAAGGGTTTGAACTTTGAACATTTCATGACTAGATAGAGGGTTTACAACCAATCCAGAAAAATGCATGTGGTCTTTTATCGGTATCTACTGAAAACCGAACACTTGTATATCAAAAATGTTCACTTAAGAGCATTTATGTGTGGTTAGCCATTGGAGCCACTTTATCCTACCTTTTCAGCAGTCTACCTGTTCACACTAAATCCACTACCACATACCATCAATCCTGGGATCCAAGGGTCCTCTTGGGGGACCGGGCCCGAATCCGGTCTCCCCAGTCGGGCCAAGAGGACTTTTCCCATATCCCATACCCGCCGGCCCTCTTGACTAAGTTGAGAGCCAATCATTTTCACATTATTGGTTTAAATGTAAGAAAACAATATACATAGTCTTAGCTGTTGTTCGTCATCTGGTTAGCGACATGTGAAGTGTAAAGATGTTTATTAGACCTCTTCTACCAAAAGACATGCATCTAAGTGGACACCATTAGCTAAATCCCTACAAATAATATGCAATATTTCACTTACATTGGAACATTTTCCCTAAAATATTTATTCACATACTTAAATAAATATGGCCGGTGGTGGTATTAAGTATTTCGGAAATGTGGGAATGAAAATAAAGCCCAAACTCTTTTTGGACCACTTGGCCCACCTATGATCTATTATAATATATTAAAGCCAAGGGTTTTGGCTTTAATTTTGACCGTGTTATGATTTTGATAGTAAGTTACTCTTCTTTTAAAATCTTTTCAGTTTTCTCCACACTTATCTCATACAAATTACTTTTGAAACCACCATCTTTCCACTTTTCCTTTTCTGCCGGTACCTCCCTTTTTATCCAAAACTATCATTCTTTTCTTCTCCTATTCTTCTTTTTTCTTTCTATCCCATTTGCTCATAGATTACGTAAATTGGTACTTCATGATAACCTTTTATTCTTTTAATTTTTTTCATGAATATTTTTTTAATGCATAAATGCTGGCCATATCTGTCCTGAGCCCAAGTTATTACTCTAGCTATTTATTAAGCTTTAAGGGGCCATTCATCATGGGTTTAGAATTTTGGTTGGGCTGAGTTTATGTTCCAATCTAGGCCTACTGAGATCCTTCAATCACCCGTGCTCACGATCATAGTCATGCATTCAGTGGCCGTGCAGTAAGGAACACAATTGAAAGCTATGGTCGGCAAGAAAGCTATGGTCGGCAACGTGCACTCTCTTTCTCTCTCTCTCTCTCTCTCTCTCTCTCTCTCTCTCTCATTTATGTTGTAGCCAGTTTGAGCCACTCTCTCTCTCTCTCTCTCATGTATGTTGTAGCCAGTTTGAGCCACTTATGAGCCATTCTCAATTTGAATTGAGCTGAGGAGGGCATAAATGTAGCCAGTTTGAGCCACTTATGAGCCAATCTCAATTTGAATTGAGCTTAGGAGGGCGTTCTAGCTGATTTTTTAAACGAGTTTTTTAATTAGACTCAGCTCAAGTTTGAGCCAAGCCAAATTGAGTTGGAAAACTGTAAAGTCCCGAAATTCTAAGTGTGTATTAGTCTAGTTAATTATATTATTAGTCAATTAAACTCGTTTAAAAGCCAAACATGTCTGATTTAATATTAGAAATGTATGCGCAAAGTTTCGTTGAGATCTGAGTTCATTAGGCCATCTTAGGTTGTAGTTTGCAATTTCTGAAAAGTTTGGAGCATTTTTTTTCATAATTTTAGGTTTTTGAGATTTTAGCACTGTAGGGCAGATGTTTTAATTTCATAAACTTTAGCCTTCTATGTCGTTTCCATCCGGACCCTCGGAACTCATCAATTTTGGACCCTAACATCGTTTAGTTCTAAATGGGTTTATATGCAAATTCCTCAAATTCCATCTTTATTGAACCGACTCATGTAATTGGCCCTTATCTTCATCTCTCTCATTCATGTTACTGTTAATTCAGTCCTTTCATGTACTTGCTCATTTCTCTCCACACCCCATCTTGCATGTGATCAAAGGAGCACCCATCTTCACCATTAATCATCAAGGCCCAATCTTTCCTTCTCAGATAATTTTCATTGGATTTCCCCAATTCATCTTCTATCCATCAAGGTAAGCTCTCTTTTGATTTTGGGTTAGGTATAATTGAGGGTTTTGTTCAGAATTGTTATGGCTGGGTTCATTAGCATATTTACTAGTGGTTTGTGTAGTTAATTGGTTGGGTTTGGTTCTTTTCATAGGATTTGAGCTTTGAGTAGGATTTTAGGGTTTTGGAGCTTCCACCCAAATTACAAGGAAAGTGGATAATCATATTATGAATTGATATGCATGATTCAGTTATGATTTTAGATTTGAATTATGAAATGGATTATCTTGATTTCATCTTTATGGTTAGAACTATACTAGCAACAAATGCCCGTGCTTAACCCGGGTCCCAAAAATAAAAATAAAATAAATTTTAATCTTTTTTGCTAAATATAATTGAAAAGAAACTAATATATACTAATTCCCGAGAAACATGAGACACCCAAGAGTTTAATGTGTATCATCTCACACAGCCACCAAGGGATAAAAAAGCCAATGGGTTATCACCAAAAAAAAAAAAGTAGGATCGCTTACTTGTCGAGCATAAAACAAAAATATACATACTAATTCTCATTTCAAGAATATTATCATTTGGCGGACTATCTTAAAATGTGAAAAATAAAATTCCATGTAGATCTTGATAAGTATTTAATTGTGCTCCAAGAAGATTCAACGACTTCCGGTGATAATGTAGCATTGTTCTTCAATCAATTCTCAACTCTACTAATAGAGTCAAGTGATGTAAAGTTGATTTTGAAGAAAGAATAAAATATAAGTGGGTTATGATGGTATTTTAATTTTAGTTGTTTATTATGGATTTTTTTTTTTTTTACTTTTTGTATGGAAATTGTATTTTAGTGGATAAAGATAGTTGTTTTTTTACTTTTTTTTTTAGATGTAGCGAGTTTTGAATAAAAGTGTTTTTGATGTGACATATTGTCTGAAAAATAGAGGCTTTACTTGACTTTTACTATGTTAGTAAAGTGCAAAACTAGCCTATGAGAAGGGCTGAAAAATTCCGATGCACTCAAATTAAGGTATGCTAGCATACCTGGGCGTGAAAAAAGATTTATATAAATGGTTTAATTCTCATCCTCTGTTCAAGTTATCTCACTCCCAATATGTGCCCATCCTTTCTTCTCAACCACCAGATCACCATCCATCTCACCACCCTCTTTAGCAACTTTCATTGGCAGGGTTACTCACCAATTGGGGTTTGTCAACCACTTTGATTGAAGGTGGTAAAGATGATAGATAATTTTGACCTTAAGTTTTAACAACTGAAGTATTTGATTTCAAGGAATAACTTGTGGGCATCCTCCATCTTTCTAATCCGACAATACCCATTAATCTATGCATTGTAAGTTACATCATTAGGAACAATCCCCCGTTTCTTCATATCATCAAAGAACCTATATGGGGTCTCAGTTCTTTTATAAAAAAAAAAAAAAAAAACTCTCAACATGGATATTTTTTTGGAAAACTCAAGGTATTCAAGAGGAGGAAAACTTTAGGAGAATTTAAAGCTTTCAATTGGGCTGATATCTCCGGATTTTATTTAAATTTAAGTCGAAATTGATTTAGAGAGTGGAAGAGGATATGCATGATAATTAGAGTGGAAGAGGATATACATGATAATGACAAGATTTTAGGGGATGGTAACAACCTATGGGCCCATTGAGAAATGAAGTGGCTTTAGAAACATATGTTTTTTTTTTTTTTTCACAAAATAGGGTGCTGGCATGGCTTTGTGAGGATACATCATGCCTATGTGGCAACACAAACACAAATATTATTGCTTTAATATATATAACTAGTGTGAAAGTCCCCTGCCTAACACGGGCAAAAAAAGAAAAAAAAACATATATTTTAATATAAAAGCATTATCTACACATATCACATAAACCCAATTGAAAATTGTAAGATTTGTGAGGTCTATTGGAGGAACATGTATAAATGAAATCACAAATAGAATAAGAAAAGCATGAGCTCGCCCACTATGATATTTGAGTAAATAAGTATAAAAATCATATTTAAAATTTATTCTAAATTAAACAATCATATGTAAAAGAATTAAAAAATAACATAATTAAACTATGTAGGTAAAGCTTGAAGTCACATTGCAAAAAGTAAGCACGGGATGGAGCTTCTTCACCCACATATGGGTTGGGACTAAGTGCTTGAGTGCAGAAAATACATACTAAGCAAGAAAATTCTAAGGGAGCCCTCCTTCGTGGCACATGTATCCTATTGATGATTGGAGAAGTGAGCCCCACACGTAGCTGATGTTGAGGTGATGAATGGAATTGGGTCTTAACTTTTTTTACTTGAAAAACTTTTGGAGGAATGGGCCGAATAGCCATCCATCTAATTTTAGACCAAAATTATGTGGGCCATAAATCATATGATTAGAAACAATATGTGTGGTAAGGATAGAAAATATTATTTAAGGAAAATTTTAGGAGATATGATGAGATGGAGTTGAAGTAGACGATTAGCAAAGATATATGTTATAAGGATAGAAAAATATTATTGAAGAGAAATCATAGGAGATATAATAAGGAAGAGATGAGTGCGCCACATGTCACCGCCACGCGTTGCTCTCCTGCAAAGAGGCTGTAGGATCTTACACCCTATTAAGTTATCACTTATCCCAAAACCAATTGGTGATAGGAAATGACACAACAATAATTTTATGGTGAGGGCTCGACTATGATTATGACCGCTCGGGATCGGTGAAGGAGGCTGTTGACCTCAATAGAGGCTGTTGCTTTAATATATGTAATTATGTACAGAGGATTGTCAATTGGGATGTAATGGATGAATGAGATGAGGAGAAGGTAGAGGATGTTTATGGTGTTTGTGGAGGGCTTGGACCTTATTTTCGAAGGAATTCAGGTTCAGGTAAAAAGGGAGTTGAATCCCTGACAAATGGAGCTCAGAATAGAGCTGGTTTCAAGATTTTGAGACTTGGCGGTTAACCGCTGGGTTCGGCTGTTACAAAGATAGAACCTGAAATTTTTTGCAGTGTTAACCTATGGTCAGCTTACGATGACCTTATGGTTAACCTATTGTGTAAAATTCACAGCTAATTGTAAGGTCGGCCAAAATGATTTGTTTTCTTTGAGAACTTGGGCCTTCTCCTTTGACTTTAGATTGGAGGACCTTCATATCTTTTAATGGAACTTATATGCTCTACTTGATTTTGAACCTATGATATGATTTTTTTTTCTTTAGGATTATGTGACTTATATTGGACCCCTTTGTCTTTAAATTGGAGGACCATCATATCTTTTAATGGATCCTCTATTCTCTATTTGATTTTGAACCTATGACATGGATTTCATCGATTTGAGTGTCGAGACTTGGTGGCCTTGATCTATGGCTATGTGAGGACTATTGTAATTGTGTGAAATGAATATGGATTATAGAATTTTGATCAACAGTCTCTTTATTTGAATAACCTGTTCACAGATGTAAAACTAAGTACTTCACTGATTTATGAATTCGAATATTTTATCGGGGATCACTAAGCTGTTTACTTCTCAATGCTTATGAATATGAACAACTGCGCAGATCAATTATGAATATGAATATGAAACGATTGATCACCATCTTATGGTATGGAAGAGGACTGATTATTCTTATGAGGTAAATTTTGAATTATGAACAGGCTAATTAATCACCTACCAAATTATGAACAACTATGGACATGGTTAAATACCCAAAGTACTTTGACTTTTCATGTCTTAGCCTTTACTGTTAGAGTCTGTGGCACGACTCTAATGATATCATTCGTTATTTTCTAGTATTTCATTTGATATTATTGTTCTTTAATCGCTTTGCAATCCATATCTATGACTGTTTATGTATATCTACCTATCGGCTACTTGTATTCTGATGGTACTAAACAGGTAGAGACCACACCTTTATCCAGGAGGAGGATGACAGGGCAGACTCAAGTATGAGGGGCTGGAGCTTCAGAAAAGTGCTTAAAAGTTTTTTTTTTTAAACCTACAAATTCTAGAGATTATTATATATTTTTTACATTTGCCCCCTTCCCCCAAGATAACATCTACTGAGTCATCATGACCAGCACACGAGAGCCTTTACTCTTGATAGAACTTTAGTTTGATCTTTCGTTTAGAAGTTGTGTAAATAATATTTTTGTAGTATTAGACTTTAAACTTTAATCCATGATTGTAATGTTTACTCTGATATATATGTTCATATACTTCTCTTAATTAAGAAGCTTCCAAGGTGTACATTAGGTGACCGATTAAATGTATTTATCTCACCACGAATTTCAATCTTCAAGACCATGATTAGGGTCAAATGACTGTCTAGTCATCTAAAATTTCAAATTTAGCCATAATCTCATGTTTAACCCTATTATTAATTATGGGGGCGTGACAAAAGCTCATGAGCTAGCTCGGTTTATTGAACCCTACGTTAGATTGGCATCAGGTTTGGACCCTAGCTACATCAGGTAAAAGACCATAATCATGTCAGCCATGGTCACAGTCTAAACCTGAAACCAATCTACTTACATTAATCCTAATTCATTCTAACTGAATCACTCATATCAAAATCATATATTGTTCTTGTCGCATTGTCTATATATCAATGAAGGACATTGTGATCTATCAAGTTACAGAGTGTACGTTCATGCCCACGCTGTAAAGTCCTTCAGTCTTCATACGCGTGGCTAACTATATGCCATGACATACAATTCTTTTCTTTAATAGGATTCTGAGTGGGTCATTTTTTCTTAGAGTACCAATGGTTTGCATGTCATTGGTTCGAATCATCTATAACTACCACAATAAAGTTTTCTAGTTGCTTTGGGATAAGACATCTACAGAAGACTTAGGGCCGATCTATTTGTATTACAATATATAAAAATACATAAGGTGATTAAAAATGAAGATTAAAGATGTAAAAAATGAACAAATATAATATAGAATCAAAAGAAGATGCTATATATTTGATGCTCTTTTTTAAGAATTCACCTTTAATCACCTTACATGTTCAAGGCTCATGTATTTGAGGAGCCGTTTGAGCAGAGTTGTGGAAGAGAAAACCCTGCTTGGTAGGATTTCAGTTTTTACGGCACCACTTTCTGACCCTCTTAGTAGGATTTTCGGATTCTCTCCATTGCAAAAAACACACCTAAAAAGGTAGTTTTCTCCCTTGAATCGTTGCCGCACCAAATGATAGTGAGAAAGGTGCTGGGTGTCTCCCAACCTTATTGCGGAAGGGAGCTCTGCACAAACGCCTTCTTAAAGCAAACAAACAGTTTAATTAGATTCATTTGATGTTGTTAGGTTCTTATTGCTATGCCAATAAACTGTCATGACAAATGTACGTAGTTTAAAGTACTTGACCTTTCGTGGATAACTAAATCCCAAGTCCTGTTAACTTTGACATCACAGTAAAAGAACAAGTTCCTATCATTTGTAGACCTTGGATTCATTACAATCATAGTGTGGGGGGTATTTGAGATCCTTAAGGTAAGATCAAGTCAAGAGATTCTATAAACCGAGAAAGGAAAGGAAAAGCCGCAGATTTTATTTTTTTTTATTTTTTGGGGGGGGGGGGGGGGGGGGGGGTCTTGACTCTAGATTTGTAAGTCAAACCCTAGCTTAACTCGACATGACGCTTTTTAAAATTGTGCAACTCCAGATCCCATAAGAACTCTAAAGTTAAGTGTGTTCGGTAGGAACACTATCTGGATGGGTGACCACCTAATATCATGCTAAGTGGATCACACCCACATTAGGCCATATTTTGGCTAAGGGCTGTTTGTTTGGAGAAATTTTTTATAGGAAATCTCATATATGAAAATTACTACTATTCGATTAGATTAAAAAAAACCCAAGCATGCACGGTGAAGTACTAGAAGATGATAGAAAAATCATTCACAATATGATTTTTTAGCCAAAAGCTAGAATTAGTTAAGTCAGCATTAGAAGGTTAAACCCAAGAGTAGCATATGCTGGTTCTACAACGATAACTATTGCATTGCATTTTCTCTTGTGCAGCCTGCATTGTCAGTTGTACCAAAACCACAGCATGTGTTGTCTATCCGAGAGAGAGAGAGAGAGAGAGAGAGAGGTGGGATCTGTTCCCCGTAGGAGTAGTATCGATGGGTCCAACCGTCCAAGGGACCATCAGTTTATGTTACACTGTGTGTAGTCTAGAAGTAAATAATAAGGTGATGATGAGAGAATCATTCAAACAAGCAAAGACCATTCTTCTCTCTCTCTCTCTCTTACGGAAGCAAGTAAAAAAGAAAGAAAATATCATGACTCTCTCATGCAAGCAAGTAAAAAACCAAATAGAGAAAAAAAAAGCAAGCCTTGCTACTGAAACCCCATTCAATGCTTACCAGAATGGCAGTATGACAAATAGCAGTGACCTTTCCCTCTCTTTTACCTTTCTTTTTTCAGTTCTCCCCTCTCCATCCGTTTTGTCTTTCTCTCTTTTTCTCCCATCTTCTTTCTTCTCTTTCTGTCTCCAAACATGGCTAATGGATCCTCAACTAGATGGTGCCCCACAACAGAGCAGGTAATGATCTTGGAAGAGATATACAAGGAAGGGGTAAGGAATCCAAACGCCTCCCAAATACAGCAGATTACTGCCCACCTTTCTACTTTTGGGAGGATTGAAGGGAAGAACGTCTTCTACTGGTTTCAGAATCACAAGGCCAGAGACAGACAGAAACTCAGAAGAAAGTTGTTGAGACAGCAGCAACAACAGCAACAAAACCATTACTTCGAACAGCAGCAGCAGCAAGAGCCTATGACTATAACTTCTGCCTTTTTCCTTCCCCATCAAAACCCACCATACTTTCTTTGTCAGGTCTCTCTCTCTCTCACACACACACACACACTGTTAGTCTTTTTTGCCTGTTCTTTAGGTGGTGATAGTACTACTACTGAAAATGACAATCACTGGGTATATGGTTCCTTTTCTGGGTTTTCTTTTCTTTTGATCGATTCTGGCCTATTGGGGTTTTGCTTTTTCATGGGTTTGATCGTGAGTTTGATGGTGATGTTGACTAAGTACTTAAAGGCCTGTTCAAAGCAATGATGTGATGTTGTGAAGGTGATGATTTTTTTTTCCTCTTAAGTTACCTGCAAACAATTGCTAAGACGTTACATTTTTCATTTAATGACTTTGCTAACAGTACATATTCCTACATATTGCTTATATGTGATAAATCAGATCCAAAACAATCTATTTGTGATTTGGTGATATAGACCATAGACAAACATTCCAACGCTAGTACTCTTATTAAGGGATAAAGATATACTGACTAGCTATTTAAGAACCATGATCTCCATAACCTTATAATCTCTGGTAGTTTTCTTCACTTGGACGGATTTATCCATACAGCAACCAAAGATCACATGTGCGTTATTGAAGTTTTAACTCCAACAAGGGCTTCTTGCACTGGAATGTTTGATATCTTTGTGAATGGAGTAGCCATCACCTTGTGCACCCACGTAAACTGGAAAATGGGGTGTCTTGCTGTCTTGCTTTACCTTTCACTGCATTATCTTTTGGTGAATTGTGAAGTAGATCATTCATTTCACCAATATTACTGTTTGCAAGCTGCTGATGATAAAAATATTGATGTAAAAATGATCACTAGACCTTGTGTTTGTATGTTATTTAGAAGCACTATAGAAAGGATCAAGATTAAAAAATTGCATATTATATACAGATGTAGATGGTAGTAATTGATGTATGCTTTCTTTTCTATGAATGAATGATATAGGGATGTCTGGTAGAGGCAACACAAGTGATGAATTTTGCTTCCAAATTGGACACTTTGGAGATGAAATATACTGAGCAGTCTACTATGATGTATGGACATGATCGGATGATGAAGATGGATGTGGGGTCAGATCAATGTTACAGGCCACTCAAAACCCTAGAACTCTTTCCCATTAAAAGCACTGGCATCAATGAAGAGAGAAACAAGACCAACCACTTCTCATCTCCGTACTCTACCAACTAGCCACAGGTTTCATGACCCTGGTTGTGTATCTATTGGTATTTGATTCTTCTTGTTCTCTCCTTATTCTTGGCTTTGATTCATGATGCAGTGCCTGCATCAGGACTATCTTATGTAGTGGAACTGATGCAGTGCCTGCATCAGGACTATCTTATGCAGTGGAACTGGTACTATACTGTATGTACTTGTTTGTTTTATCTCTTGGTTAATTGGAAGCAGGTAAACCTTGAGTGATAGTTTTTCAGTTTGCATCCACTACTTTTCTTTTCCCTTGATGGAGGTGTAATTGATACGTCAGTCCTTGAAATCAGCTTTTGTTGATTTAGCAGACGCGTCTTAATGCTCTCAGTCAATAGATTCTGTAACCAATTCAGATTGTACGGAGCTCTAAGCACTGTCCCATGAATATAGGATATAATTTGAAAATATTTTGATGGTTTCATGTTGGGTCTCTAGTACAATTCTGGTGTGTACTCGTGATGGAGTGATGCTCGAATGCATTCCTAATATAACCAAGAGACCATAAAATTATTGTTGTGACGTTTCGCATCACCAATTGATTTTGGAATAATAAGTGGTAGCTCAATGTGGTTTTTTCCATCACCAATTGGTTTTGAAATAAGTAGTAGCTCGATGGGGTCTAAGATCTTACAGCCTGTGATGGGTTAAGGAATCCAAATAGCAGAAGCAGTGGGGGCCACAGCATATGCAAGACCATAAAAAATGAGAGAGATTGGAATATCAAAGATATTCCCTTTGTTATATAGGCCTTTAAAGGAACTTCTCATAACCCCTTTTTTTTCTTTAAAAAAATCAAAAAACTAATGGTAAAATTTATTGATCAGGAAGAACACCAAAGCGGAAACAACAATATAGGTATAAAAAAACTTATATCCAATGCAAGAATTACACAAGAAAAGCCTCCCAAGGAGAAGACCTTAGGACCCTTGTTTGGTGGCTAAGGAATCCTCCAACCCATATGCTGATCTAATCGCGTGAGAAAAGACTACACTATGAGTAGAAGCCAGCTCCTTAAACTCGCTTTTGAAGGAACTTCTCATAATCCATTGCACATCACTTTAAAAAACTTAGTGTGTTTACTATTACAACCTTAAGGTTCAAGAGAAAAGACTACAGTATGAGTAGAAGCCAGCTCCTTAAAATCTCTTTTGAAGGAACTTCTCATAATCCATTGCACATCACTTTAAAAAAATTAGTGTGTTCACTATTACAACCTTAACCTTAAGGTTGTGGGTTTGAATTATATTGCCCGTTTAAAAAGAAAATAGAGTCTCCTAAGAAATCCAGGGGCAAACACCACTGGTGGCATGAATCAAGAAACCTAATGCATAGTTTGAAGCATCATGAATTATGAGCCTTCATTCAACTTTATATCTTTTTTCTATGACGTGGGTATACCAGTTGTGTTTGACCCAGCAGGATTAGTGCTTACTAAATTCACACAAACACACAAATTTGGAATGGGTTTTGAATAAATGGAATCGAGAGCAAACCCATGCCTTACGGCTGGAACAGCGTGGATGACTCTGATAACTTCGAAAAAGTGCAATGAGTGAAAAAAAAGAAGTAAGAAAAGAAAAAACGGGAGAGGGATAAAGAAGGCGCCAATTTCACACTTTTCGTTTCAATAGTGCTGGCGGAGAAGGATGCCCATCAAGTAACCAATGCATGATTAAGTTGTTTGGGTGATAGTGTGCCTGGCAAAAGTGGTCCATGATCTATTTAGTTTGTAATGTGCATGTGGCATTTTTTTATCCCCAATCCAAGGCAATAGCTGTGATTCGTGTGTTGTCTCACTTGCACCAATGGTTACAGGGCAGGTTCCTTGGATTAATATAGTTAAGTATTCAGCTCTCACAATAGGTGGGGTCAAGGGATCCATCTCATCCCACAGCTACTACACCCTCTCAATTAGATCTTGGGGCCCTGATCACAGTAACTGGATTCCTGGCTGGGTAGGCAGTCCCACCTGTACTGCACCACTGATTTAGAGAAAAAGAAGGAGAAGATAGATTCTGACTGTATAGGTGCCCTTAAACTCTGATATAGCCTGCTGGTTGTTGACCCAAAAATGCTGCTCAATTTGGTGTTGGTACCTACGAGCCTGATTTTTCATTTCAAAACTGTACTTCTTATGAGATATCCTACAGTTTCACTCTTGATATAAAACCTGAGACCCCCTTTTCCTTTCTATTTCAAAACCACTAAAAAGTGAGAATTTTGTGCCATATCGCATATGCCCAAAAAGAATCCTCAGAAATCATAGTAGGATTCTATAGTATTTGCCAAACTTGAATGTGATGATCCCTTGTTAAGGTCTACGTTCACCCCCACTCCTAAGCGATCATAATTGTGGCAGAACCCTCGTCCTCACCATCAAACCATTGTTGTGTCATTTCTCATCATCAATTGATTTTGGGATAAGTGGTAGTTAATTAAATGGGGTATAAGATCCTACAAGTGATATCAGAGCTTGGTAGGTCGGGCGTTCGCTCCTGAGCAGTCATAAAAGAGAACGAAAGAGAATTCCTCTTTCATGTGAGGATGGAACCCAAAAATGCGGTAGAGAATGCCTAGAGATTTTTCAAATGTCCACTTTAAGTAAAGTGAGGCTCACCTTAATGCCTGGGCAGTTTATCTGAAGTGTCCACTTTCCTGAGGTTCATATGAACTCTAGAAGCACGGCAATGGATAAATGTTGGGGTGTGCTTGTCTCATGTAATTAAATTCCTAGGATTGTATTTTTTTTAAGTAGTTAAAAGTGAATAATCTAAGGTGAATATTAAAAAATGACCATCACCCCTTTAATGGAAATTGAATCAACGGGAGTTGGGAAATAAATCCAGTCATCATCCTAGTAATTCAATACATAAGAAAGTCAATTAAAAACCCATCTGCATGGTCTTCACATTATATTCTTCACCCTCACTTCTTTAATAAACTTTTTGTGAAGCTCATTTGATCATGAATTTTCATGTATTCAATTTGTATGTATTCTATGCAAATAAACAGACCATTTCTTAGAACTGCTTCTGCTTCTGAACTTCCTTATTCATAAGGCTTGATCACTTGTATGCAGACCACATGGTGTCCACAACGCCCTTGCTGAGATTATCAAATACAAGGACTGTTAGTTTGCTCTCTATTACAAATAGACTGCAGGAATTCTTCATATTGGCCTCAAATCTTTGATAAATACAGGAAGAGGGCATTAGAATGAACTCATGGAGTCCTTGGTATTGGTTTGAAACACTTGAAATGCAAGAATCCAACTAACAATGTCATTGAACTATTTGAGAAAGGGGTAAAGAGTATCATCAAAAGGGCTGATTCTTACCGTTTAAAGTAAATTAACTAGGAAATCCAAAATTCTGCATCTTGATCCGGCATTTCTGCCTGGAAATTTCTGACAAGGAGAATTTCTGTTAAAAATGCTCACAGCCAAATAGGTCCTAAGGCTTTTTAATAAAAAAGCCGTACATATAAAATAAATACGATTGCTAGGAAGCGGTCGGGTGTGAAGAATAGAAAAAAAAAAAAGGGCAAAAAATTAAGGTCATTTTCACACTATTTTCCATGACTGTGAAAATGATGCATATAAAGAAAGTCACTAACAAATGTGCATATATCTAAAGGGAAATCCTCCTATGATAGTGACTATCACACTACTATGAGAATAAATTACATTACCCTCATATTTAGGCTGTTAGAATTGGATATTGATCCAATAGGTCATCTTTACTCGCATAGTAGTGTGACAGTTACTCTCACAAGAGTATTTCCCATATCTAAATTATGGCATATATATATATATACGTAAATGGTGTCAAATTAACGACCATAAAACTTATGGGCCCTCGAAATAGATCAATAGATCACTACTATCATCATATTGTGCCAATTTGAGGTCCAACCCTAATTCATAATGAGACCTTTCAGATCACATCTTAGCCTCTAATTGGCATGAACCAAGGTGGGGCCCACAACTAAGTTCACAACTTTAGAAGTTGAGCATGTTTTACTTGTACTAACAAATTTATGCACTTAAAGGCAGACTGAGCGTGAACTAAACTCAATTGAGTATGACAAGGTCCATGTCCAATAGGCAAACACTTGAAAATTTTCCTTTTAAGTTAAAGATTTACTACAAATTCTGGAGTACAGCTAAGGTTCATCTGTTATGGTCACTACAGAATATCATTAACTGCAACATCACAAGTATTCCTCTGTTTAAGTGATGTGCATAGTAAGTGGTTAATCTTTGAAAGACCCCACTGTTTCATCATTTAGGCTTCTGCAGCATCCAACCCATCCACCCACCTATCTTTCCACTGTGTCTTGCTAATCTTTGAAAGGCCCTACTGTTTCATCATATGGGCTTCTGCAGCATCCAACACATCCACCCACTTATCTTTCCCTTGTGTCAAATATTCATCATGTAACTAAGCTAGGCTTCTTAGGCTAGTTTAGTAGCAACCTTGGGTAAAGCTACCCCATTTGCTTAACAGTAATCAAATCCAAATCAGACTGTTTTAAGGAGAAATTCAACTTATAAGAGGATTTGGCCCAAGATAGACTAGAATGATAAAATAGAATTTATGCAACTGACCAGAACATAGTTGGAATAGGGCTTTGATGAAGATGACAAGTTTTAAAGTAAAACACATTGGAGACCAGTGACATGATGCCATCATGTCACCACTGAAGCACCTTCACCCAACCAGAAGCTGCAAATAAAGGTAACAGACGGTCCTCCGCATGCACACCACATTGGTCTGAAATGAGCCAATTCCGCACTGCTCGAACCCACCATGCGCATGAGCTTCCTTGGTTCCTTTCACCTCTGGTAGGATTATCACAACTTTTGGGGTTAATCAAGTGCTTTATTACAATAACCAGATTACCATCCACATCCCTATATCTCAAACCAACCGCACCTGTGGCCCCAGCAAGCAGTGGAAATGTGGTCTCAATCTCAATAGAGTATGAAAAATTGCCTTCTGGTGCATATTTGGTGAGTTGGTTTGGATCAACAAAGGGCAAGATGACAACAAGGGCAACTGTAAGACCAATACTGTTCTAGATTCATTCATGGTTTGGGGATGGAAATACACAAGGTGGCAAGTTTTGTATCCTCATTTATGAATTTGCATGGTCAGATTTGATTCCTTTTGGGCCATAAAGGCAGAGGGACAATGAGAATCCTCTCAAAAGAACCTAGCATAGCGTTAGATACTTTGCATTTATGTCCCCTTAAGAGGAGCAATGTCTTATCAGCTTGACTGGACCCACCATCTTTTGTTGTAGCTCAAGAATCTCATAGTTCGGACAGGGGACTATCTGATATAATTGGAACCAAGCCTAGTTAGGAACTTACAACAACAATGATCAAAATTCAAAATTCCAACAGAAAAGGTAAAGGAAAAACCCACCTTAAGATCAAATTAGCCTCCCTAAAACTGCTTCAGCTGATGAAAACAGAGAGAAGATGAAAACTTATATCCATATCTGATTCCAACTATATTCATACATGTATATAAGACACATGAGGAAAGCATTTATTTGAGGCCAACCCCAAGCATGGACAGCTGGAGATAGACCATTTAGTCCTTGAAAAGGATCCATATATTTATACAGAACTGTCATTTGTTAACAATTTTTTTTTTCCTTCTTCTTTTAGATAAAGAGTACAAACAATCGCCAATTCTTGAGGTAGCCTATTGGCTGAATGGGTTTTTTTTTTTGCTATCGGAGGGTTCCCAACTCTTTGGATAGGACTAATTCCTTAGGGCCTAGAGGAAAGTCGAATAAACTCCCATGTAACCCCAGTGTGGTAGTGCAGTTTCGAACATACAACTTCCAGATGCAAACCGTAGTCTTAGGTCTTAGGCTAACTGAGCTACCCTTGGAGTTTACTCGCTGAATGGTTGTATCACCACTATGTATCTAGTTTGGAAAACAAGTTCTAGACAAGTTTTTAATGTTTTAAAGAAAAAAATTTCAACCTTATTACACGTTTTTCTGAAATTATATCAACAAAATTTTCAAGTTTTGCTAATAGTTTTCATGATATCCTATTAGATACTAATCTTATGCTTTGGCTGATCTAGTACCACTACTTTGTGATCGAGCAATTGGCATAAGAAAAGATGGTCATAACAGATGACTCGTTAGAGAAAAGATGTTAGCAAAGGAGCTTTAGATCATGTTCAGAAACACTAGGTACCCAAGCTGACAAATGCCACATCATCCGACCTTTCAAAGGGAGACCAATGTGATGCATTTCAAGGAAAAGAGAAGATAGCTACGAACTTTAAAAATCAACCATGCATGCGTGGAAGTGCACTTTTCTATCTACCAGAATGGATGCTGGTAAAAATAAATAAATGCAGCGGAATAAAACAACAATGCAAACTAACAACAAGATCTAAAAAATCACATTCACCACAAAAAAGCAGTCACAAATTTTTACGTGGAAATCATATTTAGGGAGAAAAACCACGATTTAAAATTAATAATTATTCAACAGTTACAAGATATACTTACAACTCCCTTTTCCAATTAGTATGTTGACCTAAGACTGTAGTCGTTCTTGCACAAAATCTCCCGTTGCCACGACTTCCACGTCGTGGACCATTTCCCGCACTTGATCTAGCAACACCTTGTCAAAAAAGATGAAAAATTTTCTACAAAAGAGTAGAAGCAGCAAACATTCTAAAACAGATCTTCAGCACAATCTTTCAATGGCTCTAGAGAATGAAAGAATCTCTCCTACGATTTTTTTACCTAAGAATAATGAGAGAATTTTAGTGTTAAGAGAAACACCCTTTATATAGCCTCAAATTTGTGCTTTAGTGATATAACACAAATGGGACTAAAATTGAAAATCCCACTCTCAAAAGGAAACAATTCGCGAAGCCCCAATTCTGGAAAATTCCGCCATCTGATCGATCGGTCATCAGGTTCAATCAATCGTTCCTCGCCTGTCTCCCGGAATTTTTTCTTCAGCTCTGTTAACTGGGAGCACATTCACATCCAATCGATCGGGTCCCTGTTTGTCTTACCGAATATTTTGGTTTCTTCTCTTTCTTCACTCCATCTTTTCCGGCGACATAATCACAATCCATTCTAAAATAAAATAGAAAATACAACTCAATGGACCCAGAGTTTCGTCTAACCCATGAATTAGCTAACACAATTAAAATTCTAACAATGGGTTCTTGTGAGCGCACATGTGAATGAGTAGTAGGCATGCATGGGAATCCTAGACACATGTAAAAATGTCCACTTCACGAGAGAATTGATGCTGATTATTGTCGGGTTGGTGTCTTGTATTCTAAATTAACCAAAGTTACTAGAGAGGTCCATTGAGTTAGCCAGGAACCAAGTTCTAGGAGAAGGGTATTTGGTTATTTATACCTGGCTTTTTTAGAACTTACAAAAAAAAAAAAAATTTGTTATAAATATGATGTAACCTCTAAGCCCTAGATCTAAGGTCGAAAAGAAAGAGGTTTCACTTTGTCATTGCTCCACCATGTGATTTCTCCCTAACCATGATTGGTTTCTATAAAAATATTAACAAAAAAATATGAAACTTGACATTATGGACGGGGAAGCTGTAACTGCGTCCATGTCCTGAAGTTTCAATGCTGGGTGGTATCCCCACCCTTATATTCGCCTGTCCTTATCCATATTCTTGGCTACCCAAAAGAGCTCCAAAATAAAGAAACAAGGGGAGGAAATATCAACATTTAAGTTAGGATCCCATTTGGAAGCAAATCCAACTAGCTAATGAGAATTTTGAAATGCTGGGTCTATTAGAAGGTTGGATTTCTGAGATATCTGAAATCCTCCTGATAGAAACTAGTAGTCAGAATGCTGCTGTCATTTCTAAGATGCCGGCATTGCTGAGATGTTGGACATCCTCCTCTGATGGGAGTTATGAGATAATGAGTTTTCAAATGCGGTATGGAATCCCAATATGGGACTATTTGATAGCAGGTATTCTGACAGGTATTTGAACTGTGTTTCATTAGCAGAAAAGCAAATGGGAAGCTCTGCATCAGACTGCCTAAATCGAATTCCAAAATAGCAAATTCTAGAAGGGGTTGGGGTTGAAAGTGATAGGAATGGGCCTTCAAATGCTTCAAGAGCCTGGATTTGGAATATCATGAAATTGTCATGTGAAAAAATAACTGTAAAAGAAGACAGCCCTCTAATCTGGGCTACCAAAAAATATTTGTAGAAGAAAATATCTAATAGATCTATTTTTCTTTTTCTTTTTCTATTCTGCTTCTCTCCTTCGTGGGTGATCACCAGATGGAGTTGAATGTGTGATCCCATATTAAATATATTACTTTTTTAGAAGATGAGTAATTGTATTGAATCTTTCAAAAGGGCAAGGCCCCATAAAATACATCCAAAGGCTCAACAACTTCTCGGGGTGTTTGGGGTTTAATTAATAATGGAGTTGAGTGAAGTAAAGATTATTTTGAAGAAAAAATAAAATATTAGTGGGTTATGATCATATTTTATTTTTTGTTGTTTGTTATGGAATCTTTTTGACTTTTTATATAAAAAGTGGAGGTTTTTTGCCTTTTAGTGGAGAAATGATATTTGCCTTTTTATCTTTTTTTGAAAAATATGGCAGAAAATTTAAATTAAAGTGCTTTTGATGTGACTTTTTTTTTTTTAATTGAAGGCTTTACTTTACTTAACTCCATTAGTAGAGTTGTCAAACAAGCCCTGCTACCAATTGCCAGTAAAGTAACCAGGTATATATACTGGCCACATGCAACACCACAAGAAGCAAAGAAAAGGAGAGGACCCAGGGAAAAAAGGAAGAAAAGAAAAACCCCATAACTCCGGTTAAAGTGGCTAACAAGCCTTTACAAAGATTAGCAAATAAGAAATGTGACTGAGAGATTCAACTTAAATAGGAAATTGTCCCTTGCTGGTTAGACAGAGCGTAGTGTGCATGGTTGTGTAAGTTCATGTCTCTCATAAAGCTTAGAGATTATTCCAACACAACCATGGTTGAGTGGTGTCAGTTCTTCATACATGTAAGGATGGACTCTTGGGTCCTCAAGTTAAAGTATCACTCTTGACCAATAGACCAACACACACAAAAAAGAACTTAAATATTAGCAAACTAGTACGGTGTCCCGAAATATGGCTGAGCCCCACTAATGCAAAGAGGAAGTCGACGAAAATTAATGTGCCTGTTCAGATTTTGAAATTTGGACTTTAACACATCCATTTAGAAGATTGAAATTAGTAGTCATGACTAGACTTTTTGAGTTCTAACTCAACTTTGAGATTAGATGTAGACTTCACTCAAGATCCCAACTTACTATGAGTGGAGTTGAGCATTGATTATTTCCTACAGGGAATACTCTAATTTAGCCTCTTGCTTTACCCATGCAAAGGAAAAAAAAAAAAGATATTTTCCTATTCAAATTTCAAATAATTTGTAAACCCCTGCCTTCTAGCCTATTTATAAGTAAACCCCTAATGAATATTAAGAAATTATTTAAGTGCCCATCTGTTTCTACACACTTGAATCCCTAGAAATTCGAAGAAAAGCATTCCTATTAAAGTGGCTAAAATTGTGTGTGTGCGCGGGGGTGGGTTGGTGGGGGTTTAAGATTTACAATGGCTATCAAATAACCTCCCCTTTGGAATAAAATAGTTACTTGGTCATCAATCCCAAATCTTAAGAAAGTAACGGTCTCATGTTATTCTTCACTTCTCGCCTCTTTAATATTCTTTCGTTGATACTCATTTCTACCATGAATTTCAAAAATTCAATTCCATGCAAATAAACAGGCTTTCTCTCCTGAGCCTGTAGTTATTATTCTGGCCCAAAAGGGTGAGACACCCAACGTTATCAGAAACAAAAAAAAAAAAAAAAAAAAAGGGCGATAAGACTCTATCTTTTGCTTATTTAGAAAATAACTCCGCAAGAATTTATTAGAAGATTTTCTTTAAACACTTGAAGACCCTGAGACCAACAATCTTTCAACAATGCCTAGTGCATAATCATCTTCTTATAGAACGTGATGTACTCGTCTTTATTTATTGATTTTGTTTCAAATAATTAGCTTAGGTTAGATAAGATAGATCAGTTACTTCAAGGACAATGCTAATGTATGCAGCGAATGAGAAACGAGTTTGCCAAGATGAAACATTGCTTTACCTGAACCGACTATTAACCACCTATTGCTCTGTAGCAATAGTTGATAATCTCAGCCAGGTAAAGTTCTGGGGACAATGGACTTGTAACCGCCACCAATTGATTAAATGGCACTTGGTGCAGGTTAAAATTGTTGGAGATTTTCAAAATAAGAAATCCATTGTTTGGATTTGGTTTCTTGGAATCATAATCATGCGTTTTTCTTGTAGACAAAATGTTGAAAATCTCATAAAAGATAGCCTTTTTGAGAATCTATTCCATGGTTGAAAACTTGCTTGTTGCTCCCTTTATATATAGTCTCATGTCCAGTGATAAGTTGAGAAGGAAGTATGCAATTTATAAGAGATCTCTTAACTAATCATGTTAGTGTAATAGACTTGGACTCTAATTGGTGGCTTGGGCTTTAGTGATTTTCCTCACACTTCATCTACTTCTTGTCGGCCCTCTTGGCGCCCTGGTGGATCATAGTCGTCTTTAAGCATCCATTTCTCTTCTCTTTTTACGCATCCAATTCCAGCTGCCCAACAGAAATGTGAAAGAGTACACAACTCTCCCAAGTTTGCTTAGTGATCCATTGACTTCCAAAGTAGTGCAGAAAAAGAACACCAGAAAGCCATACACTCTCTACCAATTATACAAGTTACTACACACTGCAAATTTCTCATTGGCATGAACTTACCAAATATTGTTCCCCACTTAGAACAGCAGTGGAAAGATTATGTGTATGCTGACCCAATGGAATTCAAAATTCTCACTAACTTATCTTATCTTCCTACTACTCAACTTTTCAAGTGGAGAAAGCCCACTTTTCTTCCCTTGTGGCCTCTCTTTGATATTGGCACATGAATGGAAGCATCTTTGTTTGCTTGTGGATGGAAACCACATAGAAGGATTACATTTTGTAGAACTTTAGTTATCTGGTGACTGTGACACAGTCATGTGACAGTGATTGATGTTAACTGAGAACTACTAACTTCTTGCCTACACCAAGCTACTTGTTGTAGACCCATGGCCTGGTACCTTAATCTAAATTCAAGCTTGAATATTAGGCTCGATAAACAAGAACAAGGCTTGGGCTTGGAAAGATTCAGCCTAGCCAGACTCAGCTCATGATCAACAATTGTGAGCTGTAGCTTATACCAATGTTCTAAAACACGACCTGCCTTGGTGACTTATGTTGATCATGGTGTCTTGACTAGAGAGACAATGGCTTGTAACTGTGAAAGCTGCAAGCTGGGCCATGATAAGGATTCACTCCCAAATGATAAAGTAAACAATGTAGTTATTCAAAGTTTATGTTAAAAATATATATGATTTTGAGAACATTTTTTTCAATTATAAAAAATTCAGACACCATATTAGAAGTTAATTATTTAAAGAATCTTTGGGAAATTGGAAAGACATTGACTTCAATTAACTCCGGTGAGTATGATCCAATTCTTGCAGAGCACATGACTGCAGAAGGAGGGCACAACGTGCATAGTGGGTCAGCAAGCGCTGTTATGATTCGCCCATTTTAGAGTATTAGCCTCTAAAATATTGATTTTGTATAGGGGTGGCAAATTGGTCATCTCTAAATGGGTTGGGATCAGATGGTGGGCTGCAGATAGAGGCCCAACGACGTTTGTATTAGAAGGATCAAATACATCCATTAACCCGCTCTCAAGCAGGTCAACTTGACTTGCCTAACCCATTTGGCAATAATTGCTAATTCTTTTTTTGGTTACCAGCCAAGGTGGCTGGACCCTTGAGAAACCCCACTGATGCAAGAGTAAACTCCAACTCATACAAGGGAGAGGATGGACTGCGCATACACGCAACTTAGAAGATTCAGGGATCAAACTCTTAAAGGAATTGGGTAAGAACGATCCAACCACTGAACTGTCTCATTCTTCTCAATTGTTATTGTTGTTGTTGTTGATGTTGTTATTCGTGATTAATGGGCTTGTAAAAAAGAATTAATTAGTGTAACTCATATAAAATTGACTGCCCAGGCATTCATATTACTGCAACAAAAGAAATAACATGGTCGAGAATCACTTTGGTGTAGATTTGGGAGCCGTTCTTTGATCTTAGTCAGATATATCCTGCCACAGGGCAAGTCAGGGTGGTTGCACAGGTCAATTCATGTGCAACCAAAACCAACCTCTAGTTAAGGCTCGTTCAGTGCACGTACGTCAGATTAGGGAGGCGCAGGTCAAGTTAGCAAGTTGGAAGAAAAAAGTTTTGCCACCCCTAGTTTGTGATAAGTCCAGTAGGCTTCTTGCTTGCATCAGATATTTCTACATGGCAATCATGCCTATTGTCAACCAATGCTGTCTTACTTATTCACATTATGCAGTGTCTTTGAAATTGAGCAGATAAAGAGAATTCTGATGGGACTACCTCAGAAAATGGTGTCACATTCACACCTAAGAAATAGGATTAGCAAGAAGGAAATAGTATATGGATGTCTCCAGTAACAGAGAAATAATACATATATACATCACTGTGGACAGCCAACTTCATTTGGTGTAAAATTTGGAACTATCGATCTACCCCGGGAGGGGCGTTTATTTTAAGCAACTAGGATTTTCAATATAGTTGAGATTCACTGTGAAGTTTCACTCCTTCAACTCATTTAGGATCCAGATTCTACATTGTAGGACAGTTTTCATCCATCTCATAAGTGCAGTGAGGGACATGATGGTCACCCTTTCTCCTCTAATCATGGGCGGTTCCTTAGCTTGTATTCCCTGCCAGTTGAGTACAATCAAGCATAGCAAAAACTGCTAATAGAAGATTATGGACAATGATTCGTTGACTCCACTACACTGTTGCTGAGCTCCCTTTCGGTGCAATAGCAAGTGGATAAATTATTGGACAGCTGTCACTGTGGGCGAGAAATGGCCCCCCGCAGCTAATCAGTTTCAAATGGCAAACCCCATACCTGAGAGTCTCACTCGGATTTTAACTCTAAATGGCATTTCTTACTTCTTAAGGACAAATTTGTATATTTTTATCATATGACAACTATAGCCATGACTTTAGTGATGCGATAAATTTGCTTTTTTTAACGAAATCAGACATACTTGATAGTGTATTTTTAATCGAAACAGCTCTATTTCAAACGGATGTATTTCTACATAGAATGTGCCAAACAAGCTCTAAATTGGTTTGGCTAGTACATTCTTTCACCATTAGTTCACCTTGACGCCGCCCACATGCATCCGTAGTTAGATGATAAGGATTTAGTACAGTCCAATAGGTAAGGGACGTGCCAAAGGGCTGGGCCAGCACAGTTTAGGTCAGGTTTAAGCCTTGCCGTTTTGTTTTGTCCCTTCTTTGTGCAATATTGGAGATTTGAACTCACCCACCCATATATCAAACCAGCTAAGCTATAGCTGAGGGACAGCCTTGGGTTTTAGCACTCAAGATGGGCCTTAATCAAAACTTTTAGCCCATTTAACATATTGGTCAAGTATGGATTGAGGATAGAAAGCCCGAAGTCCAGCCTAAATAAGCAATGCATGTAGTTTAATGACCGGCTTATCTAGACAAGTGATAAAAGGTCCAACCTGGCTGCGAGCTAGCTAGGCTCGGGCTAGGCACTTTATGCCTATGTTGATTTGGCCTGGATACGGGCATGTATTTCTAAAGTTGAGCCAAGCCTAGATATGCCTTAGCCTGTCCCGATATGACCAATTAACACCCATACCAACAGGTGAAAGATGAGATGGTCCAAGAGGTCCATGGAAGAATCTTTTTGGTCAGGATAATTAGGAGTTTATTACCATGTAGGATGTAGCTCATGTTAGGGTGATTTTTCAGGTTGGAACCTTCCTAATCAGGTAAAAACGGGGTATATGGATCCCTTTTTCTATCCTCGCATTCGTCAGTGGGTTGGTGGGTCTCACCATTTTTTTTGTTCTGATCTTTAGTGGGCCCAAACAGTTACACAAGTCTCTCATGAAGCCGCTGGCTGAAGAAATGAGGAGAGAGTTGCTGCAAGGAAGATTCCCAGCGATTGAAAAGAAAGGAATCGCAAGTGGAGTCGTTTTAGCGTCTCTTGCGCCTTGGTGATGGCCATGATATGATATTGACAGACATGAGAGAAAATACTCTGACATGTAGAGACTTATTGTCACATCATCTATTGCAACGAAGCTCTTTCTCATATTCATATCGAATCATCCCACTCCACTCCGAAAATTAAAGTCTGACTCTGCTGAGTGTAGCTCAGCTAGTTTTTACAAGAAAGATTCCTAACAAGGTGAAAAGAGTGTTTGATTTTGAATCTCTACAAAAGCAAGTAGGGAAAGAGAGAACTGAAATAACTGTGCTTTTCTTTGTGCTCCATGCATCATGGCTTTCAGTGTTACAACTTGGGCATGAGCAATGTTAGAGCTTGTTTAGTTAAGAGCATTTATTGTTTGATCGAATTACGTGGTGAGAATTTGTGAGCTGACTAGATGAAAAGTCATTTTTGTCTAGCTGAATTCTCCGGATTTTTTGAAATTCAAAATGCTTTGTTTGCAGTAGTATTTTGGAACAACATTTGGAATTATATTTTAGATGCTTGCAATCAAGTAAGCCCTTAAGTTTTGCGTATGTGTTTCAAAGTCGCAATCAAGTAAGCCCTTAAGTTATGCGTATGTGTCTCAAAGTCAATGCTTTTTTGCATTCGACTTTATAATGTACAATATATATACCATATGAAAAGAAAAATTATATGTATTGTTGTAATCAAATGTAAAATACATTGTAAGTTACTTACCAAACAGGCCCGTTGGCCTTTTTATTACAAAAGTTTTCATCCCCACCCTCTCTATATAAGGTGGGACCCTCTCATGAATTTTAAGGATGGGACCCATGACAGAAGGCCCATCCATTTATTCCGCACCCCAGAGAACATAATTTCCCTTGATGCAACACTTCCTCAAGCTCTTCCTTTGGACGCTGGTTCCTTGTGGCTTAGCTTCATGCAGTAGTCAAAGAAAAGTGATCAATGCACCTCAATCGTGACAGCGTCAAACCACCCAAAATTCCGACGTCACTCTCAACGTCAGCCTCCATCTCCTCCCGCCAATATAACCTTCAATCCTTCTCTTTCTTTCTCTCACCATCACCACAAGTTCTATGTAGCCATGTGTGACTATGACACACCTGATCTCCTCCTCCTCCCCTCTCCACTGGATTACTCCTCCCCTTTGGTGGGTGGAATCCTTGTGGCACCACCACTGTGGCCGCAGGCGCCACCGCCACCCTTCCGGGACCAATTCGCCGAGCATGCAATCGACTCCATTCGCTTGGCCCTCGCAATTCTCAAATCAGAGGTCACAAACAATAACAATATTGCTTCACCTTCATCTCCACCTTGCCTCAAACGTGCCATTGCCATTCAAAGGACCACAAGTAGCCACTCGCCATATGAAGATGTGAACCATCCACTTCCCTCATCTTGTCAAGGAGAATCAATGCGTATCGGGGCCTCACAGGTATCACCAAATTCAGATTTTAGATGACATGACGTAGAAAATCATGATCATAAATAAGGATGAGTGGATAAGTAGAACTCGTAATATTGACCAAGTTGATGAAGTAAGACTTCAATTGAATGATTGAGAACTAAACTTGAACATGTGACGAAAGTTTTGCATTATTGTTATCTCCTAAACACACTTATCTAATTGTTTGATTGGGTTTCATCAAAATCACTAATGTTTTTTGTGTTTTTGCAGCAGCTGATTAATAGTTTACAGAATAGTCATATTTGTAGCAATGAAGGTGTGAGGAAAGTCGGTCGTTACAGTGTGGAGGAGCGAAGAGAGAGGATCAAACGATATAGAAACAAGAGAAACCAGAGGAACTTTCATAAGAAGATCAAGGTACGTTGTCATCTAGATCTTAACTTGCATTCAATATAAGTAAAGAAAATGAATGACTTAGGAGGGAATTTATCTTACATTCATATTATGAATGGGTGCTCTTGTCTTTCTTTGATCAGTATGAGTGTAGAAAGACCTTAGCTGATAGCAGGCCACGCATAAGAGGTCGGTTTGCAAAGAATGAGGACATGGGGGAGTACTCGCAGAGGTGGAGCCAGACCGCCGCCGGCGACAATGAGGATGATGATGATGCTTGGATCAACTTCCTTGATGCCTTGCCCATGAATCTATTTCCCTAAGCTTTCAAGCATAGAAATGGATTCAGTATTGTGTATTCGTGTGAATGAAAGGTTGTTTGTTGCATTTTAGAAGATTGAATGATTTGGTCAGTTGTATTAAAGATTGGAATTTCAATGTAAATTGAAGTTAGGTAGCACTCAATATAATCTCTCTCTCTCTCTCTCTCTCTCTCTCTCTCGATAAGAAGAAAGTTGGAGAGGTTTGAAAAGGAGGAACTAGTTTTAGAGGTTGATTCTCTACTCCTAACTGATTCTCAGCCATTTAGATTGCGAAAACTTAGGCAACTTTTTGGAAGCATTAAACTGACTTTGATCCAAATGTCCCCCCACCTTCCCCTTTCAAAAGTTGATCCGATTAGACATTTTTAATCATCTAATTAATGTTGGTCATTATAGTCATTCTACTATCTTTTTCATTTCACAATTTTTGTTTTGTCATCTAATACGGGGATGAATAATAATGACCAATTCGAGTATTTTATAGTTGCCTAGTTATCATAAGAAAGCATGTCAATGTAATGTGGTCTTAGGCTGTCATATAGTCACCATCCTAGCACCATGAATACTAGTTTGAAAATAAACTTTGGACACATGTACCCCACTGGCCTTACTTTACAAGTCATGCTGCGTGTGACTTGGCTTTGTCTTGAGATACTTCACATGTTGGTGGGCTGTGTTTATGAAGAAAAATAAGCCGAAGTATTTCAATCAAAGGCAATGACTAACTTGATCCTGGTGTATAATCTTCACCATTTCAGTTTTATCTCATCAATACGTGTTAAACTTAAAGAGTCGTTCTTGTAACAATCCGGGCATGCCACCCAAATAATATTGCCCACTTTGGCTCATGGGATGCCAACCAATCTTGCCACACGGTTTTAAAAGGCCTCATACGGAGTTAAGATTATGTCTCACGTAACCATATCCAAGATCAGGACTAGCATGTTTTCAATGTAGGATTATGCATCACTGCATACTCAGTCCTCATCGGACCCAACGCCCTTCTACAGAGGAGTCAGAGGCATGACATACTCCCCCACCGAAAAATAGAGTCGTCCTCGACTCTAATATCATCTGTAATGATCCGAGCCCGTTGTCCTAACTCGTATAACCCACTTAGATACGTATCTATTAATGGGAGGAGAGAAAATGGAACATAAAGACTATTGTTCACATGCCTTTAAATATGGAAAATGTTCTCTTATGAGAATTTGCATTTTAATTATTTGCAGTCCAGCTCCTAGGGCTCAATTAATACATGTCTCAATGGGAAGAGAGTTGAGGAAAAGGTCAAGGGGAGCCAAAAATCAACCCCATTAGATTATCTTAGCTAGCCCTTGATTTAACAAATTTAAAGTATAATGGCATCTTAACTATAGATTTATTTAAGATTCAATTCAACAATGAGTGAAGGTTCAAAATTATAAAAACCTAAATATCAAAGGAGCTGCTCGTAGGTGAGAGTGTTTTGTAATCAATGGTTGGGTTCACAAACTAGACCTAGAAACATTTCTCTCCACTACCCACACATAACTTCCTGTTTACAAGAGAAAATAAATGTGGTGCATATAGAAGCTTATAATAAGAGTCCACTAAAAGCTCTTGGCTTCTTCTCTCCAATGGTGTCTGTCTTGCTCCTTCGCATGCAGCTTAGTACTTAGCAACCATAAAAAAGACTCGTAAGAGTTGCATCATATGCCTAAGAAATATACTAGTGGTCAGTATATGAAAGAGATTTTCTCTTTCCTCAGCCCGTAAGTGGAGTTGCTAAAAAAGACTCGTAAGAGTTGCATCATATGCCTAAGAAATTTTACTGGCCAGCCCCTCCAATTTTACTATTTGACCATTTAAATGCACTTTATATGACAGTTAATCCTGCCGTCCATGGACGCACTAAGTACATAGAAATTCAACTATCAGTTTGCGAAAAAAGTGGCTCTAGAAGTAGAAACTTTCTGACAAAATTTGTCCTTTCTTTGCCTAAATTGCAGACAGCTTCACGAAGCCACTACCAAAATTAAGTTACGTGTCACTGAGAAACAAACTAGGAGTATCACCTCCACCTCACTCCAGCTTGAGGGAGAGCGATAAAAGACATGTCAATTCGACATCACACAGGAAAGAGATTATCCTAGCCCTGCAACTGCAAGCAAAGATTTCAATCAACAAGTAGTAGATCGTCTTACCCCTACAAGCATTAAACGAAAGATCGAGCAAAGTCAACAAAATAATATACAAAAGAGAGAAAACTGGTCTAAGCCCACAACATTTCATTAAAAGTAAACAAAGTACAAAGAGAACATTGAAAATGAGCAAAGGTTCAGTTGGTCACTAACTAGAAGATTGAAAATCAGTTGTAAAACTAATTGTACATTCAGCATAGCTTTGTTAAGAGTTAACCTGCCATCGCCAATTCATTCAAACAAACAGGATTTTCCATAACTACTTTACACAGAAGGAGAAATCGTTCAAGATCTTTTGACTCATGAAATAGTATGTAAAGCTTTTTCAGCATCAATCATTTTTCAAGTTTTCAACTCTTTCAACAAGCAATTTTCACTGAAAATAAAGGAAGAAGCAAGAAGCTGAAAATTGGACAAGAGTTCAGATCCTCTGATTCTGAGCATTTTTTTCGTTCTAAGCCTCACCTATTAAAATCCAAACTGCTCAAAAGAGATATTCCCCTTTTCTATGTGCTCTCAAGAAATTTTATCAAAACCTAAATTTCCTTTTGATAGATTCTAAAAATCCAAGACCTATATTTCAATTTTAACCATTGTGGCTTCTCCACTCTTTTATTCACTATACTTGCACTCCTCATGTGTTACGTCATTCATCTACAAATCTTCAACTCATCTTATTCAAATACCCTGCTCCAAGATTTTGACCTATCATTTATGGGATTTTTTTCCATTTTTCCTGTTCTGACTTTCTTCTTCAATTATTCAGTATTACATCACGTCTGCACACCATATAGCATTTTGACTAATTAACTAGAATATAGTAATTGTTTTTGTCACTTTGAAAAGGTCATCTGTAGTTGAATAGAGTCTGGATCCCCTGTATCTCTCTCAGAAGCTTCCTGGGCCTCTGATACTGATATAGTCGATCGTCATTCCAAAATTCAAATCCAAGATTTTTCAAATCATTGATTGTTCTTCATGGTAGATGTGTTGGATGATCCAGTCCAAGAATCAAATGAATCCAGCCTTGGAAGAGCAATGGCCATAAAATCCCGACAAATTGGACGGTCCCCATAATCAGATTGGTGGGTCCTAGCTCTGTTGTACAAGTGTTGCTACTGCAACACCAGGGGCGGACCTAGGTACAACCACGCGGGTGCGGTCGCACCCGTTAAACCATTGTGCGCTTCAAAAAATCCAATAAAAATTGTGGGTCCACCCCCAAAATCCACATGAAAATCCTCGGTTTGCCTCAAAAACCAAACTATCTATTAAGGTTCGCACCCCTCAAACCAAAATCCTGGTCCGCCAACACTATATGAAGATGAGCTGCTAGCATAGTCATTTCTTGTACAATTCGCCACAATGGCCTTCCACTGCTCAAAAACTTCATCCCAACCCCCAAACACCCTTCTTCTCTTCCTTGACTTTGTGTTCATCTTCTTTCTTCTTACTCCCTCTGCCGCATCACTTTCCTTTCAAATTAAACATTTTGATCCCAACGCAGCGAGCATATTCTATGATGGTGATGCTGTGGCTTTTAATGGAGAGATTCATCTAAACCGAGTTGCCCAAGTCAGCAGAGCTACATATGGCGATCATGTGCACATTTGGGATCCTGTCACCCAAAACCTTACAGACTGTACCACCAATTTCTCCTTCATTATCGACACCCAGAATAAGTCGGTAGGAATCTATGGTCATGGGATTGTCTTCTTCCTCGCTCCTGTACATAGTGAAATCCCACCAAACTCTGGCAATGGGTATCTAGGCCTGTTTAATGCTTCATCCCTCATCTCCCGATCCCAAAACAAAATCCTTGGCATCGAATTCAACACTTTCATTAACCCACAGTGGGACCCAAGAGAAGAACATGTCGGTTTCATCGTCAATTCTCTCTCATCTAGTGAATATGTGAGTTGGAACGCCAGCATGCACAGCTTGGATGTGGCTAATGCTCAGATTAGTTACAAGTCTAGTACTAAAAAACTGAACCTCCTCCTCACATACAATGGTAGCCAGCGCGTTATAATGTATCATTAGATGTTGATTTGAGGACAATCTTACCGGAGTGGGTAAAGATTGGATTTTCAGGAGCGACAGGTATAAATACGGAGATGCATCGAGTTCTATCATGGGAATTCAGCTCAACTTTAGAAGGAAAGGAGGCAATTGATGCGACCCATAGCAGAAACAAAAAAAGAAACATTAAGCTTATAGTTGGTTTAGCCATACCTTTGGGTGCTGTTTTGCTTTGGTTGGTTTTGCAACCAAGCATGAAGAAGAGAGAGGAGGAAGTTACTCATCACACATCTATAAATGGCACTCTTGATATAGATTGGCCTAAGAAGTTTTGTTTTGAGGAGTTTATTAGGAATTTTAGTGTTGACTAAATTCGTGGGTTGGACAAAATTCTGCGTCTTTTGAGTTGTATTTTTTATTTAGAAAATGACTCTGAAGATAAAAATTGGAATGACTCAGAAAAAGAAAGTCTGAAAGAATTAGAAGAAGAAAGCTGGAGAAAGAGAGCTGAAATTCCGAATTATCCAGAGAGGGGTCCGCTCGAGCGACCATCATATCCGCTCGAACGAACAGGTCGGTTTGCCCCAGCGCTGAAATAGAGGCTGGTCCGCTCGAGGCACCCAATGACCGCTCGAGCGAACCAAGCACAGTAAACTACGAATTTTGGAAACTGCTATTCTTATTGTGCTCAAACTATTGATTTTAGTCATAATCATCTTAGGCAACTTTAAGCACGACCTAAGGCCTATTTAAAGGACTCAATGGTTATTCCAAAACAGGGAAAAAGAGAAAAAGAGAAAAGAGTCTCACCTCTCAAAGTGCTGAGTTAGAAATTATCATTAAGAGCTTTTCTTCTCTAGAGTTTTTATGAAGTTGTGCTGCCAAGTTCTCTAGAGTCAAGTTCTTCTGCATCCTTTGTAGAAGATTGTCTTCTTGCGAGAAGATTTGAGGAGTCAGACGCTGGATTGAATATGTTGCAATCAACGGTGTGAAGTCGTTGAAGCGTGAAGCGACACAAGGTAACTTCAGTCCTTAAGTAGGGGATATTTGGGGAAGAGATCTGAGTTTCTTGTAATTGCGAAATTCATAGTGTTTGATTTGATCCAGTTCAGATTGGTGGTTTTTCATCCGGTTAGGGTTTTTCACCTTAAATTTGGTGTCCTTGTGGTGTGTGCTTGTTTTGTTTATTTCCGCTGTATATTGTTTATTTCTGCACACTATTGGCTTGATTGCTTGAGTACACCAATCTAGATATCGCGGACCTATAATTAAATTTTTCAGAGTTAGTTATAGCCACCACCAACTTCTATGATGCAAAGAAGTTGGGGGAAGGAGGATTCGGCAGTGTATACAAAGGATACTTGAGGGGTTTAGATCATGTCGTGTCCGTGAAGAAAGTGTCAAAGGGATCCAAACAAGGCAAAAGCGAGTACATTGTTGAAGTGAAGACATTAAGCCGTTTGAGGCATCGAAATCTAGTGCAATTGATCGGTTGCTGTCACGACCAGGGCAAGTTCCTACTTGTCTACGAGTTCATGGACAATGGGAGCCTTGATTCTCATCTCTTCAGCAAGAAATCCACTCTTACATGGCCCCATAGATACAAGATAGCCCTTGGATTGGACTCCGCATTGCTCTATCTACATGAAGAGTGGGAGCAATGTGTGGTCCATAGGGATATCAAATCAAGCAGTGTTATGTTAGATTCTGATTTCAATGCCAAACTTGGCGACTTTGGTATAGCACGGTTGGTGGACCGTGATGTTGGTCCCTGGACCACCGCATTAGCAGGGACCATCAGCTACATGGCCCCCGAATACATTACCACAGGACGGGCTAGTAAGGAATCAGATGTCTATAGCTTTGGAATAGTACTACTAGAGATTGCATGCGGGAGAAGATCTATTGAACACGATGAGGAGGAGTCAAGGATGAGGTTGGTGCAGTGGGTTTGGGATCTCTTTGGAAAAGGAAGAATTCTTGAATCTGGCCGACGAGAGATTGAAGGTTGATTTCAATGCTACCCAAATGGAGTGCTTGATGATTGTTGGCCTGTGGTGTGCTCGCCCTGATCACAATCTAAGGCCTTCCATTCGACAAGCGACTCAGGTTCTTCATTTTGAGGCATCCGTTCCGAATCTTCCAAACAAGATGCCTGTTCCCATGTATATGGGATCAAGTTCATCTGCACATTCTAATCACCCTTCATTTACTACATCTAGTATATGGACTGGTCGTTAACATAATTCATGTATTCTTACAGTGGAGACGTAATTGTTCAATGCTGCTGCGATTTTTATGCAAGGGAATTGTTGATGTATCTTCATAATTAATTCATGATTTGTCTTCTATTTTCTTCTTATTGATTTTTATTAGTAATAGAGTTTATGTATCTTCTATTCATGATCCTTTTTCTAGCAAGAGGGACTCCATGTTGAATATCTCTTACTCGCCATTATTTCGAATCCTTTCAATACTTTCTGGGTTTTTGAGTCTATTTTTTGGGGGCTATCGCTTTGCTAGCCCACTATAGGTTTCCATATGTGTTGCATAGCTTGTCACCTTCTCAGGTTTAGCTTTGGGTCATAGACTGAATTTAGGCCAGTCAATTGAGTCCATTGAAATGGGTACCCGGCTCGCCCAAGCCCGAAAAAAGGGCTTTTAAAAGATTCCTGAGTCCAGCCCGGCAATAATTTTAAAGCCCAATCAAAATGGGAATAGGAATTATTTTAAAACCCAAGCCCAAGCCCGGCCCGGCTTGTTGACAGGCCTATAGCGAGTCTTCCCGGAAGCATTAATTCTAATCTAGCTTTTCTTAAAAAATAAAATAAATTGCTAATTTCTTGCAAATCCTACAGTGAGAGAAACCTAGTTAATTACTCTTGAGCTTTGGGAGCCTTAATTCTTTTTGGAGGTGCCCATTTTCTTTTCTAAAAGATTCTTCCAATCAAATTGTTCAAGATGATTTAATGGGCATGATTTATGGGGTTGCCTTGGAATTTTTCATTTTTTTTAATTTTTAGCTGAAGAATGATCTGCTCAAATGTATTTAACCAAAATAATCATAAATTAAGATATAACCCGACTAGCATAAATTTGTTTTGTTTAAAAAGGTAATTGTATTGAGAAAAGAGAAGAAAGAATACAAAGGCACAAGAAGCCTCCACAGAAAGAGAAAATACAGAAGAGGCAAAAACAAAAAGGAGCCAGAGATACAGCTAGTGAACAAGGATGGAAGAATTCACAGGGATTCTCAAAAAAACTGCAGCGGGAGCTGAGCTGGTGACTGCGGAAAGGTCTCCATAACCCGACTAGCATAAATTAAGATATAAGGAAGCTACACACTGTAGCCTAGGCCACCGTAGACCATTGATAACCTAGTCAACCAGGTGCACATAGGAATAAAACCTAATTATTCTTGGTAGAGGATGAGAGAGAACAACCATGGATCCATAGCTTTACAATTATAGGGTCTTACCCATGTAAGCACTTTTTTTTTATTTAAGTCCATTTGGCCTTTTATCTCCTTTCAATACATAGAGGCCCTGTTTCATAAACCTAAAGCCTTTTGTGATTTGCACTAATCCTAACTTGAAAATGATTTGGTTATTAATTGATGACAGGTTCATCACAAAAGAAGCAACTTTGACTAAGGTTCGAAAACCCGTGATTCAGACTCGACACATTCGATGCAAAAAAAAAAAAAAAAAAAAACTCGAATAGAGTCAACGCGGAGACTCAAAGAGTCGTGTTTTTTTTTTATAAATAGTTTCTAACAGTGCATCCATCACTCATAAAATATAAGAATATATCTATGTACATGCATTCATGATACTCGAATCAAATAAATATATTTATATATGCAAGAAAATTACTACAATAAAAAAAATAAAAGAAAAAATATTGCATATTACGTAATTCAGCAGTCCAAATACCGAATGTAAAAGACCAAACATAAGTTTAAATTCCATTCCCGTTGTAATTTTTAAATTACTAGCTCCAAACCTCATGCATAGTTACTTATAAATAAAATTTTAATTATTTAATATTAGATCTGCCTAGTAAATGGTTCGCAATGCAAATAATTTATTAAAATGAGATGACTCTGCTGAGTGTCACGTCCCCAAAAATACAAGCATGGGATAACGTGAAAAATAAGAATAAATATTCATTTTCCTGTGTTTAATACAACACAAGCTTCCAAAAGTTGACCAACATATTGCAAACCGTGGTGAGTCAAAATAAATTTCATTAAATTCAACGGAAGCGTTATTCAATTGGTATCCAAGGTTCATAATTAAGATCCAACACCATCATCAGATGAAGAAATAATAATTAAAGTTGCAGAATAAATCAAATAATTACTAAAGAAAAGTTTATCATTAAAGAAAGTTCATCTAGAGAAATTCTAAGATGGCGTTCTCTCCCAGGTAGGCTCAGACGGCTCCATAGCCATCTCCGGCTCTCCACTCAGGTTCGTCAACTGGTTCAAATGTTTGAAACGTTTGACCATCCTCCGTCTCCACAGTAGGGTAGGGGTCGGTACCAATGCACCATTAAGCAAAGTAAACAGCAAGTACGAAAGCATAATTCATAAATAAAATACAAGATCAATGAGAGTAAAGATAGGTAATGATCATAAGAGATTAACAATTGAACAATGATGAAAATAACGTATAACCTAAATCCAATCTACACAATAGAGCAATACAAGAATCACACAGAAGCACTGCTACTGCTTTGGGTGGTCAGCCCTAACTTTAAAGCGGGAAAACCCGTTCGAAGGCCGGCGGTCATTAACCGGTTCATAATCGAAATCGTAGGCCGGATAAACCGGTTCGAAATTCAGATATTAGAGTGTCCGTACACATCGGTGATCAGCCGTCCACATACAACTGCAATCGTTCAAATATGACCAAATCAATATACATATCATAGTATAATAGACCTAATGATCAGTAATGCTCTTGACACAGAATCCTAAGTCAAAGTGAAGGGCTGGCTGCACAACAATCCATAATCGAATATCAAACAAATCATTCGAATAAACCGCAACAATATCTTAATTGATTGTCACGCCACATCACGGTCCATATCCAATCAATCATAAGGTATGCAACTAATAGACCAATATCAAATTTAATCATGTATGCAAACCCGAAGGTCAAGGAATAATCACAAGCCAATCCTAAGGTCAAACATAAGGTCTTATACCCGATAACCACAGGAACCTCTAATAAATAAAAGATCAACACATTCTCTCTCAATCAATGGTGCATAGACTCAATTAAGGGTTTTCCAATAGAGATGGGTTGATCTCGAATCCACTAGGATTTCCTCGAGGTCATACGAAGTACTAAACACCACGTTGGTAAAATATCGTGTGCCCTGACGGTATTTACTTGGTCCAATGATCCAATTAATAAAGTAAAAATTTTAATTTTAATACATTAAAAACCAAAGATATCATTTAAAATTTAATTTATAAACAATAGTAATCTTAGTTTATAATTTTTGAAAACCCGAGGATTCCATCCAAAATATTTTTCAAATTCAATTCATTATAAAATAAGCCAAGAGTTCTAATTTGAATTCATTAAAAACTATAAGGACTTTCTAAAACTAATGGGGGCATGGTCAGAGACTTAGAACTTACTGTTGTACCACCATGAGATTTCCTTACCCAAAACGTGCCCAGGTCAACACTCACACACACAACTTCTTTTCAACTGATAAAAAAAACAAACTCATGGGCAAGGACAAGGTCACACTCAAACCGTGAGGTCTCTCACTCCTAATGCATATTTAGGACTAAACTGCCCTTCTATACATAACAGAACCCGGAACCCAGTTTCAGAATAATGGACTTCAAACACGTCACGCCTAGTATAAAAGGTCATGTGGATAGTGGGCTCCACTGATAACGAAGCCAGATGGTTCGGTCCTCTAGGATTGCCCGGCCACACAGGGCAATGTGATCGGGTTAGATCTGTGTTGGATCGTCCAGTGGATCCCACAACATGATTAAATATAATTAAAATATTTTCAAAGTAACTCACGCTCCAAAATTTAAAATCAAAAGATGGTGGTCATATATGTGTAAGGTTTCATCATAAAAAGAGAAAATCAAACATCAAGGGCATAAAAAGGGGTTTCTACATGCATCTAGATATGAATCAAAGATAAACACAAGCATTAAATTTATAAATTATGGTTAGGTACTTGCCTGAGATCCGCGGTTGAAGGAGGCGGTCTAGAGATCCTACTGCCAAAGCCCAAAGGTGCTAACCCAGAGAAAAGTTGGAAGAGAGAGAGAGAGTTGTGTGTGAAAATAAAAGAGTGTGGTGATGTATAAATAGGAAATAAAAATAAGAGTTATAGTCTAACTTAAATTCTAAAAAAAATAAAGTTTGTGTTTAAAAAAAAATATAGGAGTTTGGATTAGAGAAGGATTAGAGTTTTGATTTGAGAAAAACTGTTCCACTAAATTGAGCCCGGATTAACTATGGGTAAGACACCTATCTAACCAGCCTAACTCACCAACCTAAGTCTAACGTGGTCCCCACTTAGATTAATCGCGTATTTAATTAAAATACAATCAATTATATAATAATATAAAAAAATAATATATATAAAAAATACCCAAAACGTCACACTGAGTCTCCCCTATTTTTGACTCGGTCCTTCGTCAAAATTAAATGGCTCAGGAGAGTCAAGAGTCAACTCTTGAAGAGGTTTCCATCCATGACTTTCACTTTAGATAACAATTAAAAGTTTAGGCTTATAAAATCATGGTTGAAGATTATCCAAGTAAAGTGATGTTTGACAAATGCCAAATTTAATGTAATCCTTGATTTACCAATCAAAACATAAAATAAGATAAAGTGCTATTTTGACTAACCAGAATAGATCATTTGTTTTTGTAACTTTGAAACGTTCATCTCTAGTTTAGAAATTGGGAATATAGTTTATGAAAAAAAAAAAAAAGTGTAACGAACATTGACCTTCTGGCTCTCTTTTTCTGATACTCCACTATGCGTAGAGAAATCTGCACAAGCAGCTAAATCACGACACTAGCTTTTATTATAAGGGTAATAGATATAGTCTGCATTCCACAATAAAAAAAATAAAAAATAAATAAAAACAGGCATTTTCAATTCATTGCTTGATCTTGTGGGTACATGTGTTGGCTGATCTGGTCCGTGTGTCAAATGGGTGCCACCTTGGTTGAGTTATTGCTCTAATTCTCAACAATTTGACTAAACAAGTAATAAGATTAGTGGGTAGTTGCTCTAATATAGTGGTATCAGAGCAAGAGCAAGGCCCACCTACCATCCAAGTTTTTTCTTCTGATCCTCTTGCTCAAGAATAGAGATGGCATCTAGCTAGGCTCAGCCCCAAATTCCAAAATTGACAAAAGATAACTATGACAAGTCAAGACTTGTAGCCTACAGTCTTTGCTCTAATTGCCATGTCAAATCAATATTCTTAAATGTCATGCTTGTTGAAAAATACCATGCACTCCTATCATACATCCTCAAGGGCTGGTATTTTTTAAATAAAATAAAATTAAAAAATATCTTATATTTTAAAACCTTTTCTCTTTCTTAATCTCACTTTTAAAAAAACATTTTCTCTCTCTTTAACTTTATTTCTCTCGACCTACTTTCGGCTCACACCCATCCCCACCATCCATTCAACTTCTCCGGACATCAAATCTCCATCACACACATTAAAAAAATACCAGCCATTGAAGGTTCGATTCAGCCGTTCATTCTATCTCCAGCAGACCCCCCACACCCATCCTCAAGACTCAAGAAATGCTCCAACTGACAGCTACATATGCTAATAAGAAAATTCACCATGTTATAAAAGTACAGAATCTGACTTTTTAAAAGGCTACTCATTGACCTAGAGACTCCCTATAGGTAGGGGAATGAATGAGGAATGAGGAATGAATGAATGAATGGACTCCTGTAGTTGTGTGCATGCGATGGGTACCCCATTGGGTCTAAAGGCGTTTCATATGATCAACTATATCACTGCCATTTGGTAAACTATCATATCTTTTATTTGTGTTGATGGGATGGGAAATATAAGCATAAGCATGGAGTTTCATAACTGAAAGTAGGATTAGTTATTTTGGGATTATCGTGCCTAAGTCTATTGTGATTTATTGAGAACAGCCTTACAAAAATAAAACAAAGATACTAATCATATCTATAATAAAAAAAATCCAATCACATCATAACACTAATCTAATATAATCTAAAGCTCATCTAATACTAGAGTAAGGTGAATTCAACCTTCTCACTATATTTCCAACATATTTTAAATTTGTCCTTTTAAGAAAAGATCATGTGATTGATTATAATAGATATAATCCTTTTATCTTGATTTATGTCTTGACGAAATATTCCCGATGCTTTCTTTGCAGGTGATCTTCATCTATCTATAAAGTCGATTACTATCGCATTATGTTCATTTTAAGTCTATTAGAGCTAATGGCCCATTAATCAGATCTGTCATGATTGTCCCAGAAGCATCATTGATCATTAGGCTTAACAAAAAAACATGAGAATGAAGGCCTTAATTAATATGCAGATGATTATAAAAAGAACTTTTTTTTAACTATGGGATTGTCCTGATGGTCTTTCTGTTGAATAGATCTTGCCTTCACCAACACGCATGCAAAAACAGATCGACTATCAGAGTCCAGATGAGCCTTCTAAATTCAAAATAATTCTTACCATTGATTGTGCTCAAAGTCAAGTGTTGTACCTTTGACTAATTGACCCACTAATATGGCATTGATGACTGACCTGGCTTCTTCTGAATGGGTTGCAGGTCGAGTCATTCAAACCCTACCGCTTATCTGGCCCAATGACCAGAATGATCAATAAAGTTATGTGATCTTTAGATGGCACCTGAAATCAATATTGGTGCAATGGTGCACCTAAGTTGCACCTAAGTCATTTCAACCCAATAATAATAATAATAATAATAATAATAGTAATCATAATACCAAACAAGGAAAGAGAGTATAAAATTAATATCATAATAGAGAATATTCAGAAGAATGTAAGATTTGTTAGGCTAGGGATGACTTCCTCTTAGATTAAGATAAAGTAGGATTAAGCTAGATTTGATTTATGATCTAATAAGGATTAGATTAGGTTATATTTGGATGATTAAGTTTTCTATTATTATAGGATAAGGTTTCTTAATAGGAATGTGATTATGTTTGCTATTATTATGTGATTTGGTTTCATTATCTTCTTACATCAGTTTCAGCCCCTTTCCGCCTCATGTTTTTCGGTCTTCATCTTTTCTATACTCCTTTTATAAGACCCTTTTTAGTAATTCAACACAATCCAGGCAAACTACCTTAAAAGGATGAAGAATAGAAAGACATCCAAAGCTAAAACGTAACAAATGTGATACTAAAAACAGAGTGTTCTGACGTCCATAAGCCAAGAGCAGATATTGTACATAATTATGGAGGGATGACTCATCTTGATGTCAATATGGATGATTTCCAGCAGACTATTTATACTATATGGGTGTATTTTACTTGCTCCAAGCCCTTCAAATAACACGTCCTCAATAATTTTTCACACACCTATTTTACTCTAATTAGAGTGACATACGTCCAATATCAGCACGCAAAATGACATACATAATCTGACTTAACCCCTTTGCGACCCTTTGCGACAAACTGATGAAATTAGCGGAATTTGAGCAAGTGCAAAATCATTAGAGGAATGTGATATGAATGGCTAGGATCAGGCCAACGCGGCTCAATAGCAATCATTGACTTGAAATCCCTAATCCCCTATTGAGGCATTAGGACAGATATCATTTCTATTAATATCTTTCCTTTGACCAAGTCTTCACTTTCTTAATCAATCACAACTCAGGAGTCCCCAAATTCACTCAACGTAATTGCCCTGACAAGTCATGCTAGAAGTTCTTTACCAGTAGTCCCTAATCTCCATCCTTACCTCAGGAAGGCATCTTATGGTCCGTTTACATACCCTTAACTGATATCTGATACAGATAAATGTGGATTTGCAAGCTGCCTTGTGGGAAATTGAGACGTGGTTTGACCACCCAACTAGATAGATGGAATTAGGCAGGTTGTATATAGGGGTGTGCATGTCGGCTAAGCCATAATAGGACAAACCCTGGCCCAATTTGTATAGATTGAATTGGGGCTGAGTTTTCAGTTGGGTAGCTTGGGCCCAGACCTCGTTTTCTAGCCAAAAGCTAGATGGGGGACTTGGGTGGGCCCTTTATGCTTAAAGCTGGGGGTTAAGTTTAAGTCAACAAAATTTTGCAGGAAGAGGCATATGTGTTCTGCAAGTGGGCTAAGCCCTACCTTTCAGGGCAGTAAGCTGATCTGAGGCTGAATATTAGGCCCCAATAACTAGATGTGTTAGGTTTGGACAAGCTTCATCTTGGCTCATCGTGGACTCTGATTTTACACCCATTCTCATTTTTTTTTCCCTGTTATTCTTAACTTGCAGATCTTGCAGAGTGTTTTAAAATCCCAATGGGTACAACCATTTGTCTTGTTTATATTAAAACCAGATTAATATAAACAGGCAGCTTTGTCCATTGATGCCAACATCGGATTAACATTAATCGGTTGAAAGCCGGGGTATTTTGGTTCAATTCAACCACCTGCAATAAAAGAGAATTTAATCCCACCTCTCACCCAACTGCGGAGCGATCAATTCCTGATATATTGCTCATCTTACTTGGGCCCTCTTTTTGCGTGTGTGTGGGCATCTCTCCCATGTGTCTAGAGTCTAGACCATCTTGATCTTGGGTCCCAGCACACTTAAAGAACAGAATGTGACTGGGTCTTTCGTTAAAGAAGAAAGAAACGACCTGTATGTTTTCACTGGTCAAAACAGATACCTTTGCTTCTTTAATTAATGAAGGAGATGGGTAGTGCTGACAAGAAGGACAAACCCGTACACGACAACCATTTACCTTTGGCAATGCTCCGATTCGGTAGGCTATGAGAGTATGGAAGACATGTACTCTCCCAAGACTTGTGCCCACTTCCACTCAGTCTCGCCACTGGCCTCTCCTAATTGGTTGCTCTCTTGTTTGCACTCATTTACCTATGCAAATAATGCATATGCCTGACTGTGTCTCTATTAATTTACCTATATAATGCATTAGGGAGTGTGAAAGTGGTGGATAAATGAGAGAGTAATTTACACACCTCAAGAGGTGAATACAGCACACCTTGCCTTCTTGCAAAAAGCACATTTACATCCTCTCCAATACTGTTAGATGTTTGAAATCTCTCGACCTCCTTTTATCTTTATTTATTTATTTTTTTTATACAAGGGATGCTAACATAATTCTATAAATATTTAGTTTCATATCTTAAAACTATGTTTAATTTTATATCTTAGATCTTCAAGGATTTTGAACAACTTATTTACAAAACATTCAAAAGATTTTCCAATCTTCAAATTTGATTTTTCAAACTTTTTGTGGGAAATAAATTCATGATTTGAACTGTTTAATATTTTTATATTAATCATAAGCATCAGCATTTAATTATATATCTTAATCTTCATATATTTTGAAATTTTTGTAAGAAAAGTTGAAAGAGACTCAAACATATCGAAATGTTTGGATGTATTCATTTAATTATGTGAGAATAATGGTTTTAACAAAACATGATAATGTATATTTCACATATGCACCATTAACATCCGCAAAACTCATTAACACAATAAAAGGCAAATAAACTTCTCTCTCCCGTTCCTTCACATATACAAATAAATTTCATCATGTATTTTCACAGAAAATGGGTTCTGCGGCGGAATTTTTCCTCTTCTACGAAAAATATCCAAACCCCCTCCCCCCACCGAAAAAGGCTTCTTTTAGAGATCACAGAAAATTTAGCTTATTTTCATAGAGAAAAGCGGCCATACAAAAGATGAATTTCATAGTAGCGCGAAAAAGCTTTTTCTTCCGCAAGTTTAAAGCAAAAAAGTATCTACTCAATTCATCAAAAATGCCCTTATTCCATCACTAGGTGAGGCCATGGAAAATCCAGCCTTCTTCCAAGAATTAACTGTAAGAATCCATGATCTATCATCGATCGATCTATCTCCATCCAAAGTGGGTCACACACCATATGCCCCACCCCTGCATGGACTCGAATTTATCAATAGATCGCACCTTTTTATCCCTCTTCAACTTGAAGAATACTTGACTCTGTCTGCACTTACACCACTCATCCAATCCAAATGCAGCCTCCCTCAGATATGCCTCCTCCCACTTACACTTGCTCTTTTGACTCTCATCTGGGGTAGGCTCTCTCTCTCTCTCTCTCTCTCTCTCTCTCTCTCTCCCCCCTCTGCACCTAACAAAACTGGAACAGCTAACAAAACTGGAATTTCGTTAACCGTTTCCTTTGCTTGAACAAGAGCAAGAAGAAGAAGAAGAAGAAGAAGAAGAAGGCAATGGATCCTTTCTGGGTGGATTTCTTGAAGGGGATGCTTAAACCATTTGCAGCAACTGCTGTGGTTCTGATGGCAGTGCTTCTCTCATACTTTCAGAATCTGGGGTTGGAGAGAGAGATGCTCTATTCCATCGCTCGTGCGTTTCTTCAGCTATCTGTCATTGGGTTTGTGCTCCAGTTCATCTTCACCCAGAAGAACATCGTCTGGATTGTGGCCGCTTACTTATTTATGGTGAGTTCCTCATCCTCTCGTTTCTCTGTATGTTTAGGATCATGGATTTCTGGGTTATCTGCTTTAGTGTGTTTTAGAGGAAGAAAATAGTATAGAGAGGATCATACCTTCTCATGTGATGTTTACTTGTTGAAGATCAATGAATGATTCCCCATATAGAATTCCTTGGATTGAGGCGTGGAAAAAAGCCTCTATCTTTAGTCTTCATGATGATGTTTCGATATTTTTGGTAAGTTGGAGATATTGGGTTTTCTTGTTTCAGTTTTTTTTTTTTTTTTTTTTTTTTTTTTTTTTTTGGGACAAGAATGTTTTGGGACAAAAGTTTTGGTGTTTGGTTATAGAAAAAATTAATACTTGGTTTTCTTAAATTTCATAAATGAACATATTCTACAAAAATAGTTGAATATAAATTACCATGTTCTTGTCATGGGTTTGCTGTGAATACATGAAAGGAAATGAAAATGGAAACTATTTCTCCCACTTGATCAGCTGTTTCCACCATATCAATAGAACTTTTGTGTCAACTCAAGTCTTGGCGGAGTTGACTCTAACTCAGTTGAATTTGAAATCAAGCTACCTGAATTCCTTTGATATGCAGATATAATAGTTATTGAATTATATTTACTCATTATATTAAACAAAAGTATTTCAAGAACTAGTCAATAATCGATACTTTGACGCTGTTTGGGTCCTTGGAATTTGGTTGCCTTGAATACAGTTACTTGTAAATCTAATTACATGCAGCTCTTCCCATGTAATTTATTACAGCAAAGAACAAGAAACAACTGTTCCCTAGAGATAACTGAGTTATCTAAATGCATGAGTCCTTAATTATGCATAAACAGAGTTATCTGCACTCAGTTTTCAAGAACCAAATGGGCCCTTTGAATTGTGACCCATTTGGTCTTTTAAATTAATTACCTGGTCGAATAGAAAGATGAGTCAAGTTTTTTAAATATGGTTTCTATTAATAGTGAACATCAAAATGAGTCAAGTTTTTGAACTATGGTTTCCATTAATAGGAGAGATACTCAACTAACAAGCATCTAACTCATGACTGAATTGCCCATTGTATCAGAGGAGGTCAAAATCAGCTCATGACTGAATTGCCCATTGTATCAGAGTAGGTCACAATCATGGGCAGATAGAGCTTTCTTTCTCACCGACTAAATGTATCATGTTTCTATGCATGCTTCTGTCAATCTCTGTACGAAACGACAATGGACTTGCACAACAGGCCAAGTTGATGTTTAATTTTTCAGAAAAAAAAATTTAGTGATAACTGTTTCGCACTTTCTCCTGTGGAATTTCGACTTTTAGCCATCTTTATTTTAATTGCTAGCCATTTAGTTTTGTTTCTTTAGTTTCTATTGAACACCACCTTCTCTAATTGGCGTGGGTTTTCAACTGTGAGTGATCCACAGTAATCCCACAGATGGATTCTTAGCATGTTAACCACCCTCTTTTGTATAAGAGAGGGTTAAGTACCATGGGGCTTCAAAACCTGCGTATTCTGACATCTGTAAAGGTAAATCGTAGTATCCTGAGTACAGCTTCTATGTTACTCTTCAACCCTTTACCCACATTCAACCAAAAGAAGCTTACTTAAACAAAATGCAAGTCTATAACTGTATTATAAATGCTATTGTAGACACAATGTATGTGCTACACTCTAAGCTGCATATTTTTTGGGAGGACAAGTCACTCAGTTGCTTGCTTTCTTCATTGTTGTTCAGTGTCAATATTGAATGCTGCTAACTCTGCATGCTGATCTTGAAAATGGCCAGGGTCCTATCTGATATAAACCTATTATAAGATTGTGTTGTTCTCTTTGTTGCTTAGGTATTAATACTGAGTTTATAGGTGCCATTTAACCAGCTGGACTCAAAGAAAAAACCCTCATAGTTGCAGGAACTTTCTTCCCAAGACTCCACTTCCTCTCCTGCTTTCTAGGCACTTTCTGCTCCTGACATTTCTGAAAACAGTGGCTTTGCTGCTGCTTAGCTGAATGTACTCCCTTTTCGTAGCATGCTTTTAATACCCCATTCACATTAAGGAATTCTTCTCCCACATAGAATATAGTAATTCCATGCACAATATTATTTGTATGCATGTTCAAAAGCTCTAGCTAGAAAATACCAAACCTATCATGAATTGCCTTCCAGTAGTCTTTGTCCCATTAATAAAAAGTCTCACTATCTGCATTTACCTATCATGAATTGCCTTCAAGTAGTCTTTGTCTCATCAATAAAAAGTCTCACTATCTGCATTTATTTTGTGTTTGGATATCCCTCAAATTGATGTCAGTTCGAAATTTTGGCAGTCATCGATATACATTTATTTTCCTATGTGTTTTGTATTTGGAGCAGCATAGAAATCAGAGTATAAATATTCTTCTATTTATTTATTTTTCATCTGAAACAATTATAGTGATCAGCATTTATGATAATTTTGAACAAAATGAATGCGTAGTGGTATCCCAATTAAATGAAGTTTCTGATTTCCCAATGCATGGCAGAATGGTAATCATTCTACCAGTGTGTTTGAACCACTAGCAATTTTGGGACGTCGAAAGGCACAGTTTCACCCACAACACTCATCTTCTCTGCACCTGAAGATAGATCTAATATGTATGTGGACACAATCCTCTTTGAAATGCCGGTTAATTCATTATGTGTTATGGCATCCATGATGCATTTGAGAGTGCTAATTGCTTCTTGGTGAAATGATTGAAACCATGATAAGATAAGAGTTCATTTAATCTCATGCATTTGTTGTGTTCCCACAGGTTTCTGTTGCTGGTTACACTGCAGGTCAACGCGCAAAACATGTTCCAAAGGGAAAGTATGTCGCTGGATTATCAATTTTGGTTGGAACTTCAATCACCATGTTTGTGCTTGTCATGCTGCATGTTTTCCCATTCACTCCACGGTACATCATCCCTGTTGCTGGCATGATGGTTGGTAATGCAATGACGGTGACTGGGGTTACCATGAAAAGACTCAGAGATGATGTCAAACTCCAAAAGAGCCTGGTTTGTCCTACTTCCTAATTAATTAATTAATTAGACAAATCCTTTTGATAATTAGGTATATAATGTGGTTCTTGATGAAGGTTATAAAATTCAATGGATCCATTGCGCCCACTTTTTAGTAAAACCAACATGTTCGACTAGTGGCTTGAGAAATAGCAGTGGTTGCCAACTATTCAAATTTGACCAGGACAAAGTTCTAACAATCAGGATTATATTTGATGGGGGAGATTACTTGTCTTTTCCCATACACAGAGAGTCCATATGTATAGTTTAAATTACCAAAAGGCAGGATCCACCTGTTTGCAAGGCTGAATAGATGGTTCAATAGAACATATATATCTCTCACCATTAACACCTCTGCTTGTTCCAAGATAAATAGGGATATTATTCATAGTTTGTTCATAGTTCAAATCCTTGGGGAACCTAAGTTCTATTCATAATTCCACTACTTGGGAAACCCAAGTTGATGGGATAAGGCCCTAGTATGATGATGATTTACAATTCAAAAATATTATGTTGGCCCTTGTATATTGACCTTCAAGAACTCTTGGATTTAGGTTGAGACAGCCCTTGCACTTGGAGCAACGCCACGTCAAGCAACAGGTCAGCAGGTGAAGAGGGCTCTAATTCTTGCACTCTCACCTGTCTTGGACAATGCAAAGACAGTGGGCCTGATATCTCTTCCAGGAGCAATGACCGGTCTTATAATGGGAGGCGCTTCACCACTGGAAGCCATTCAGTTGCAGATAGTTGTGATGAACATGCTCATTGGTGCCGCAACTGTCAGCAGCATTGCCTCTACATACCTCTGTTGGCCCGCTTTCTTCACCAAATCTTTCCAGCTGGAGACGAAGGTCTTTGCAGCAGAATAGACAGTCAGCTCATATACAGTATCTCTCATCTCTAGTCTTTAAAATAGATGGAACAGATGCATGGCCTGATGTGAGAAAATGCAACTATGATGTGCATATTGTTTGTACAGTATTTGAAAATGCAACTTTCAAATGGCATGACTGCCATTTCTTAAAAGATTTTGCAGACTTTTCACAGTTACTTGAGCCTGTGCAGTTCATTCCTCTTCTCCAGGACTATGATGTGGCATGAGGGTTTTGTTACAGCGGTAAGGGACCATCCGTCTACTAGCACTCAGCCTTCCCTAATGGCTACCAACTCACAGCTGCCCATTCATACACCTAAGAAGAAAGAGTGTTTAGAGAAAAAAAGGCTTCACTGGCATTTGTCACCTTAGTAGCCACCCAGGGATCGGTCCTTGGGCGGATAAGTCCTCATACGGTAGTTCATCCTAGCAAAAAGCATCAGTTCGAAATACAGACAACGCTTGTAAAAATGAGAGGTGGTTCTTGAAATTTGCTTCAAAGTTAAAGAAGTGGATAGTCTTCTAGAATTCCCTAGACAAATTCAAATCTATAAAAATGCCCCGAATCCTTAAAGCCTGCTTTAGAGTCTGTTCTTCCGGACCAGATTCAACCAAATCCTTCCATCCCCACAGCTTGCACTATGATGCCACCATGACTCTAGTTACCGTATCATTATGCATTTCATGTGCTGAGTGTGCCCCATGAGCCCTGAGCACGTAACAAGTATTTACTTTGTTATGTTGTTTTGAAAGCAATAAAGAATTAACCAGCCCCATGAGCCCTGAGCACGTAACAAGTATTTACTTTGTTATGTTGTTTCGAAAGCAATGAAGAATTAACCAGCCATCCATCTCTAGAACCAAAGGAATAGATATGGTTTTAAACAGGCATGATCTCTATGCCTGTGGGTCCAATTATCAGATTAGAATGTTGCGTGTTAGCTTTTGCTTCTTTTCGCTCTCGCTCGTGGTGATCTCATATTCATCTTAGATTAATGATGATCAATTCAAGTACTGTATGTAGATTAAGAGCTGAGTGATATTTGGTAGCCGCTATGACAAATCTCTACGGGAATTCTCCCCTAAGGCATGGGGTTCCCTATTAAGTTTTGAACTCAATAGGTGTGGATTTGAACATAGATGTAATATGAAGAACTGAAATGGATTTGGATTTGGATTCGGTCTGTTTAATTTTCTCGGATTGTAGAGTTGGATGATGAGCGCTGATGGACGACTTAAAGATCAAATCTCAATCAAGGTTCTGTCTTTCGTTTCTCCTCTCCCTCTCCACAATAGAATTACCGATGAATTGCCGAAGATCATTTGATGGATTGTAGAGTTGGATGATGAGCGCTGATGGACGACTTAAAGATCAAATCTCAATCAAGGTTCTGTCTTTCGTTTCTCCTCTCCCTCTCCACAATAGAATTACCGATGAATTGCCGAAGATCATTTGATGGCCATTCATATGAAGGAATTCAATTCAAACAAAGAAGCCCCCAATTTTAGAAGATAAAGAAGGCCCTCTTTTCTATTATAAATTGTTATCTCGAAAAAAAAAAAAAAAAAAAAACCCAAAAACAGAGCTTATTTCGACCATCAACCAGGCTAAACTTGGGCTAAAGCTATGCTTTGAAAAGAGATGCAGCAGTGCATCCAAAGGATGACCGATGAGATTTAAACACAATAAATATTTTGGCATTGCATAATAATCCCATCCATTAATTGAAATCAACATTCAAATATTAAATATTCCATCCACTCTGGATTCAGAAATATTACATTACAATTGCAGAGAAATAATCACAAGCTACACACTTCATATATCAGTGCAAGATATAAACCGCAATCCCCATCATGAACGTGAAAATCCTCCGCATTTCAGTGGCACTCCAAGTAGATCCTCCTCTGCATTTCAGCAGGATGCATTACATCATTGTCAAAATCCTCCGCGTTTCCCTGGATGCATTACGGTTGTAGGACGCTGGATCTGGACTCCAACAGGCAATTCACACTCCCCGCCACCTTTAGCCCGAGCTGCTTAAAGACCGCACAATAGTCCAAAGATCTTCGAGACAAGGTTGAATGTGTTCAATTCCTTTGACGACCTTTTGCAACTGTTTCAACTTTGCAAAGTCAACAAAAAAGCACTCCAAGCAGCTGAACATACCTGCAAAACTTACTAGGGTCCCCGCTATCTTCAGCCTGAGCTGCTCAAAACCACAATAGTTCAAATATCTTCTAGACAGGCTGAATGTGTTCCAACTCCTTTCAACTGTTTCAGTGGAAGTTAACACACCCCTCAGAAACAACTTGATCCAATCTTAAAGAAACAAGAAATCCCTGCAGGAAAAAAAATAAAGAAGCTCCCCTCGTACCAAAGAGTAAAAAGACCCACAAATGCAACTTCACGCCACAGAACCTAAATCATTGAAAACTGTAAAAATACAGATCCCACGGAAAATACTAAACTCCTTTCCTCATAAATGAGTGCACACGAAAAATAACATACTACAAATTTACCACCACCACCAAAAGAAATAGATCCGAAATACTTAAAAGATTAAAAGAAACTTCAGAACAACAATCCACGCACACAATCTCTATATCCAAAGCAAAAACCACGCACCCTTGTGCACACAAAAAATAACATACTACAAATTTACCACCACCACCGTAAGAAATAGATCCGAAATACTAAAAAGATCAAAAGAAACTTCAGAACAACAATCTACGCACACAATCTCCATATCCGCAATTAGATCCAAAAATAAAATAAATGGTAACATATAAAATAACATTAAAAGGAAACAGATAACAGCATACCATGCACCCTTTTGCAATTAGATCCAAAAATTAAAAATTAAAATAAAATTAATGGTACCATATATAAAACATGACAAGGAAACAGAATTAGACCAACCACTATATTCAAGCATAAGGATGTCCTGGACTTGCTAATCCTGCAGTAATGACATCACTTAATTTTCATTATCCAACTAAAAGGCCAACTCTTCACGAAGGATTCTTCTAAAAGGTCCCTTATCAACAAGGGATTAACATAGAAAACAAAAAAACAACTAAAATACACATTGGTGACCCCCTTTTGGAAACATATTGAAATTAAATATATATATATATGTAAAAATAAATAAAAGCCAATTAAAATATGTAAAAATAAATAAAAGCCAATGCTCTCCATCAAAATCCAAAACCAACAAGTCATTCCCAACCACGAAAACTGATTCCTGGTTGAACAGAAATTGACATCCCTTCAAAATTTTAAAAACTACATATATGGTAAAATATGTAACAAATTTTAAGATGGTCCTCATGTAAAATATGTAAAATTGACATTCTCAAGATTTAAGACCAGAGGTTCTACTGCAATAAAATTTGCAATCATGTAAAAAAACCTTTACAAGCCCCCAGTCTCCATTGGGGGCAAAAGCAACCAGAACTCATCCCATGAAATAAAAAACCATTCGTATAAAAGCTTTCAGTATTGATCACTTAAAAACCTAACTACTACAAGAAATCTTTTTCTTTTCCTCTTTTTTTTTTTTTTGGGAAAAGGAATTACATTTTTTTTTTTTGGGGAAAAGGAACTACATGAAATCATTTAAAAACAGTAATGAGTCTCCCCTGATACCTGCATCTCCTAAAACAGTAATGAGTCTCCCCTGATACCTGCATCTCCTACATCTAATATTCAATAGGAACAGTCCCAAAGTCATCCATGACAAAAATACTAAATATCACCACACGCATAAAGGACAATATCTTCAAAATGAAAATAGGAACAATCCCAAAGTCATCTACAGCAAAAACATTTATTATCACCTCACACATGAAAGTCCATATCTTTCTCATAAGTAATACCTGTGATCCCTACTTCTCGAAACAGTAATGAGTCTCCCCTGATACCTGCATCTCCTAAAACAGTAATGAGTCTCCCCTGATACCTGCATCTCCTAAAACAGTAATGAGTCTCCCCTGATACCTGCATCTCCTAAAACAGTAATGAGTCTCCCCTGATACCTGCATCTCCTACATCTAATATTCAATAGGAACAGTCCCAAAGTCATCCATGACAAAAATACTAAATATCACCACACGCATAAAGGACTATCTTCAAAATGAAAATAGGAACAGTCCCAAAGTCATCTACAGCAAAAACATTTATTATCACCTCACACATGAAAGTCCATATCTTTCTCATAAGTAATACCTGTGATCCCTACTTCTCGTCATAATTAGGAGCCACCTACATATTAGCATATAATCTATAAGCTTATCCTCGACTTTGATGTCTGACAAACCAAATATTACCGCAAATATTACCGAAAATATATCAACATGTATAAAAGAGAAATTTTGAAAAAATTCTCGGCCCACAAAAGATATTTTATAAAGCTTCCATCAAAAACAGAGGCAATCTATAGATTTAGTGATAAATATAAGGACAAGTCTGAAGAAATTTTGAAAATCTGAAATGATATATGAACCCATATGCACCAAATGGTAAACAGGAAAAGAATAAAGACCGATCACCACATTGAAGAATATGCACCTGCGGTAGTTAACAGTCAAAAGGATTCAAAACTGTAATACTGCAGCAATAGACCCTTCATCATCTGGAAGGACAAAAAATGTAACAAGGATTCTCATAAAAAAAAGAAAAAAAAAAAAAAAAAAAAAAAGAAAAGAGAAACAGTTTACAATCAGAAATGATCCTAAAGAAGAGAAAAGGTTAGCTAGGCTTAAAAGATGACCTCTTACAGTCAGCTCGAGAACAAAAAACCATATACAAACCAACACTCTCCTTCGCCATCTAAAACCACAAAAATGCATTCCTATCAGATCAAACCCAATTAATTTTATGCTTTCAAGATTGATAGTTTTTTTAAATCCTTCATGAAAAATGAAATCACTACAACAAACCACACAAGAATCTCCCTTGATACCAATGTCTCCTATGTTCAAAATCTGCCATGAATAAACATGACCTACGTAAAATCACAAATAAATTGATGCTTCAGATTGAAAATTACTAAAAACAAAAGATCAATCCCAAAGTCATCCATGAGAGACTAAATATCACCACACAATATTCCCATCCATATCTTCATCATTACAAGTATTCTCAAGCATCCACATAAAGTCAACCTTCTCTACACCACCACAAGGAAATTAACTCAAAAGAAAAGATAGATTTCAAATAATAAAGGGCTAAAAAGGATGAAAACTCCTAAAGTTTATATAAATCACCAAGGCAATCGAAAAACTTATTAAAACTTCCATGCGTATGATACCAAATATTGACAATAAGTCGATCAACAAAGTCATGCGTAATCTTCATATCCAAATCAAATCAACAACCTGAAAAAACCAATAAGCCAACAAGAGCTTAAAAAACATATATCTTAAACAGTCAAATAAAATGAATATATAACAATCAATTTAGGTTTAAAAGAGCCCATGTTTACAACTCGAATAAATAAAGTGAAACCAACTGGATATGATCACCGCCAACAACTTAATGAAAATCAGTCCTGGACAAATGCATTTCGCACAAAACCTGTATAGAAAAGAACACACAAGATCATGTACCGCAAAAATACCAAGATAAAATAACACATTATATATTTATATTAACTAAAAATAGCACTGAAACCCGCTTTTGTGACTCAATAGTAAAAAGCATGACTGAGAAATACAAGATCAAATGCTTCAAAACAAGGGGATCCATCTTCAAAAACAAACACAAAGCAGTTGTAAACTCTTCACTCTCCTGAAAAACCAAAAGCCTCAAAAACTCTCTAGCATTTGAACTCTACTAAGAAAAAAAAGGACTTGCGTAAAATCAAAAATAAATTGCAACTTCAAATTCAAGATACTCAAAAGAAATAAAATAAGAATACGAACAATCGAAAACTCACCAATGAGAAAATAATCCCCTTACATTCCTCATTATAAATGTCTGAATAACAATTTCTCCGTCATAAATGAGGCACCCGCATACAGTCTCATAAAAACTCTCTTAACCGCCACAGGAATTTTATCAAAAGACAAGAAAGAACACCAAATAATAAAGATTAAAAAGGAAGATAAGTCCAAAAGCCTCTTATCAAACCCACAGGGAATCTGAAAACCAAACATCACCGACAAATCACATGAGAACTCCTCCATATCCAGAGCAAAGCAACAAACCTGAAAATCCAATAAGATGAAAGAGTAGAAAAAACACTTCTTAAACAGTCAAATAAAAAAGCATGTAACAACTGATCTATGCTTGAAGAACCATTGTTTATAACTGAAAAACTGAAAAAATAGAGGGTCACCAATTGGATATGTTCGCCGAGAACAACTAAATGGAATCAATCCCAAAACAAAAGCAATTCCCACAAAACCTGAGAAAGCAAAGCGTGCAGACGATCTCACAAAATGATAATGCAAAAACTATTAAGTTAAAATAGCACAATGCCAACTGAAAAAAGCAAAGGAATCCCCCTCCTGTGAATATTCAAAAGCATGACTAAGAGATACACGATCAAGTGCTTTAATCAACAAGAGGCTTTCCATCTTCAATAACAAAGAGACTCAACTGTAGTTTCTTCACTCCTACAAAACCAAAACTGCGAGTACCTTCATTTAGGTTATTATAGATTATTTTAGAATAAACATCAGCAAGAAAGGATCACGAAGTACAATAATTGAAGAGCTCTTCAAATTCATAATAGAAATCCATAATGAAAGCTCCAAAATCTCCAAAATCTCTTGAAGCACTACACATACACCAGAAGAAGTAATGATAAACAGGACAAAACGTATTTTAAGAGTAGAAGATGAGGAATTCATGAAAACTCAACACAAAACCCCTCAGAAATTTACAAGAATGAAACTTGATCCCCTTGAACAAGAAGTCTTTCTTCTCAGCACGCCCGACAACCAATGAACAAAAGTGATAGCCATTTCTCTCTGTCAATGTTCAAAACCACCAAAAACTCATTCCCATCCAATGAATTGAAAAGTGACAAGTGACATACGAAAATAAAACACAACACGGTATACTTCCAGCCTCGATATTCAAAACATTAATTCTGCAGCAATAGAAAAACTAAATCATCACCCATCAAAACGGCCAGAAAATAAGCAAGGATTCTCATAAAAGCCTGATTCACATAAGAGATGAGCATAGAGAGCATAAGCATTTAGAAACACCACCAAAAAAATTCCCTCACACAGTTTGAAACGCCCTCATCCGATGAGCAATGGGAGTGGCAGGCCTTTGGAATTTTGGGACAATATATAGAGGGAAACACATACCATGGTAGAGAAATGGAGAAAACCATCCACCATATCAGAGAACATGGCTCCTGCCGCACTTGCTCAACATTAAAAATATTTGCTTTGAAGCAACAGAATAGCTCAATTGTCACTAATCCGAAGGACAGAACAAAAAGATTCTCTTAAAAGCCACTTCACAATTTATGGTTGCAGAGGAGAGACATCAACAGACCACCACTGGTAAAAAGACGCACTTCAACGATCAGTTCAAGATAAATAAATAAAACAAGCCAACACTCCCCATCTAGATTTGAAACCACCAAGAACTCAATCATGTAAAACCCAACCAATTTAACAATTTCAACTTAAAATCCTTTATAAAATATGAAATGACTGCTACAAACCATTCGAGAATCTCCTTTGATAACAGTGTATTTTCCCTCATCCAAAAACTGATATCAATAGAAAGGGACCCACCTAAAATCACAAATAAATTGCAACTTAATAATTGAAAATACTTTGAAGAAACAAATGATCAATCCCAAAGCCATCAACGAGAAAAATACTAAATCACCTCACACATAACCCCATATCTTGCTTGCTATATCTCAAAATCCCTATTTCTGTCAGAATATGAGCACCAACATAAAATCATATAACAAACCCTCTCCCCGGCTCCCCGCCACCACAAAGAAATATTCTTAAAACAAAAGACGGTCATCCCAACTTCCATATGTGAGGTCACAAATAGATTGCAACTTAATAATTGAAAATACTTAAAAGAAACAAATGATCAAATCCCAAAGCAACCCATATCTTCCTTGCTATAAGTATCTCGAAATCCCTATTGCTGTCATATGAGCACCCCACATAAAATCATATAACAAATCCCTCTCTCCGCCACCACAAAGAAATATTCTTAAAACAAAAGATGGTCATCCCAACTTCCATGTGAGATGCCAAATATTGTTGATAAGCAAGTCAACACACTCACATAATAATCTTCATATCCAAATAAAAGCAACAACCTGAAAAAGCAGCAAGACAACAGCAGCTTTTTCAAAATAATAATAATAATAACAGTCAAATAATATGAATATAACAATCTACTTATGTTTAAATGAAACGCTATTTACAACTTGAATAAATAAAAGGTCACCAATTGGATATGGTCAATAAGAACCACTAAATGGAAAATCATCCTGGACAACATCGTCTTGCACAAAACCTGAGAAAGTAATACACACAAGCTCACAAAACAATAGTGCAAAAGCAATAAGCTAAAAAATAACAGAATTTGTCAAGCCAAAAATAGCACAAAAAGAACCCCCTCATGACTCGAAATTCAAAAGACCCGCAGTTAATAGAGCGCATCACAAAGGAAAATGATTGGGAGCAGCTTTTTATAGTTACACAATAGAAATCAATTTCAATGAAACCTCCAAGCCACATGAAACGCTGCACAAAAACAAAGTAAAGACAACACAAATTCATTAACAACAAAAGATAAGGAATTAAAAAACACCAACACGATAAAACCCATTAAAAATTTACAGAGAGACCACGTGATCCAAACCAAAAGGTGAGATTGAAAATTGTAGCTGACACATGCAAAGATTTTGCTCAATCCATTAAGATGAAAACCTCCTAAAACATATAAAAGTTCCAAAGAACCCAATAACTTCTTCAAGAACCAAAAACCAATGAACATATGTATCGTGGTTGAAAAAAAGAACACAGAAACATCACCACTCTGACAAACACGGTCCTGTACTTGCAGCTTCCAAAATTCAAATGCCTAGGCTCTGGACAATAGCATCACTTAAACCTTCATCAATTGAAGCACCAAAGATTTAAGGACTCTCGTAAAAGTCGGCTCAGCTAAACAAATAGAAATGAACACACAGAAGGAAATAACAATCAAAAGAAGCAATAACACTCCCTTCTGCAATAATAATTTCAAGCTTAAAAATAAAATAAAATAAAAAAAGAGCAGCGAAGACTCTCCATCGAGAGCCACCAAAAACACTGCATAGGACCCATGTAAAACCACAATAATGTGCAACTTCAACTTTAAAATACTTGAAACCAGAAAACAAATAAACATATTCCAAAAGTCATTCACGAGAAAAAAAATAATAATATCACCTCACACAAAATACCCTTGTTATCCTTCTCATTATAATCATCGCTGAATCAAATTCTCTTCATCACAAATACACAAATTTTTACCAAACAATAACATAACAAAATATTCAAAACAAAAAAGGAAGAGAGCTCCTACAGTTTTTATCAAACACAAAGCAAATCCAAAAACATATCATCACAGCTTCGAAATGTGAGATACCATATACTGATGACAAGTCAAGTCAATGGTAAGTCGCACCTAATCTTCATATCCAATGCACAGGAAAAACCTGAAAATATAATAATACAACAAGAGCTAAAAAAATATTTTCTAAACAATTAAATAAAATAGATGGAACCACCAATTTATGTTTAAAGAACCCCGTTTATAAGTCAATATATAAAGGGCCACCAAGACCAAGTGGACACGATCACCAAGAACAACTAAATGGACCATCAGTGTCGGAACAAAGCATCATTCCCCACAAAACCTAAAAAAAAAACACAAAAAAATAAAAAAACACGTTAAAGAAATAAGAATGCAAAAACACTTAGTTAAAATAGCACGTCAACTAGAAATAGTACAATGCAAACCCATTCTGTGACTCGATTAATTGATAATATTACTAAAAAATCCACCCTCAAGGGCGACAGAAAACAAGAAGATCCTCCATCTTCAAAAACCAAAGACAATGCAGTTGCATGCTCCCCACGCTCCAGAAAAACAATATCTACTTGCACCTTCATTTAGGTTATATTTCTTTAAAAATAAATAACGGCAAAAAAGGGATCGCAAAAGTTAAATCATTGAGGCAAGATTTTAAATTACACAATAGATTTCCATAATAAAAGCTCCAAAACATCATGAAATGCTGCATAAACACCAAAAGGCCAAGTAACAAATAAACGGAAGGCTTTTGAGGGTAGAAGATAAGGAAATCATGAAGTCCAAAACAATCAAACCCTTTAAAAAATTAGTGGCAGTGTCACTTGATCCATCTTGCACATGTAATCTCATCATTCAGCCCTAATTGACGAATCAAAAGTCATAGCCATGAAAATTTGAAGATAGCATACACGTGCAAATATTGTAGAAAACAGAAGAAAAACATATCACCTAATTGAAGAACCAATTGAGAAGACCCTTGTAAAACAAAAAGAATACAAAGATCCGACTCGATCCAATCTCGACAACCCGGAAAAAAAAAAACACGATTAAGACATGAAACACGGTAGAAAAGGAGAATTGAGAGAGAGATCAGCAAACCAACTAGTAGTACAGTGTTTGCAGCTTCAAGATTCCAAAACTGAATCGCACTCATCTGAAAGGCCAAAGAATAAACAAGAACTCTCACAAAAGTTGACTAATGTAAGGAATGAAGAGAAAAAAACAATTAGAAGACGTGTGAAGCACCCCCTTATACAAATCTTCACTGTCAACATTAGGAACCACCACCAAAAACTCATTCCAATCTGATGCACTGAATGTGACGGAACCTTTAAAACATATACATGGTAACATTTGTAACATGATAGGAAAAAACATAACGATCATTCACCACAATGAAGGATATGGCACTCATGAAGTCCAACGCTGCCTAAACACCAAAAAATGCCAAGTTGAAAAACACAACGAAAGGCCTTTTGAGGGTAGAAGATAAGGAATTCATGAAGTCCAAGACAAGCAAACCCTTCAGAAAATTAGTGGCAGTGTCACTTGTTCCATCTGCACACGTAATCTCCTCATCCAGCCCTAATTGACGAATCAGAAGTCATAGCCATGAAAATTTGAAGATAGTACACAAATGCGAATATTGTAGAAAACATATCACCTAATTGAAGAACCAATTGAGATGACCCTCGTAAAAACAAACATACAAAGATCCCACTCAATTCAATACCGTCAACCACCCAAAAAAAAACAACTTAGACATGAAACACGGTAGAAAAGGAGAATGAGAGAGATCAGCAAACCAACTAATAGTCCAGTGTTTGCAGCTTCTAGATTCCAAAACTGAATCGCACTCATCTGAAAGGCCAAAGATTAAACACATATTCTCACAAAAGTTAACTATTGTAAGAAATGAAGGAGAGAAGAAAACAATTAGAAGACGTGTTAAGCACCCCCTCATACAAATCTTCACTGTCAACGTTTGGAACCACCAAAAACTCATTCCAATCTGATGCACTGAATGTGACGAACCTTTAAAACATATACAACATGATAGGAAAAAAATAACGATCATTCACCACAACAATGATGGGAATGGCACTCATGAAGTCCGATGCTGCATAAACACCAAAAAGGCCAATTAAAAAAACAACGGAAGGCCTTTGAGGGTAGAAGATAAGGAATTCATGAAGTCCAAGACAATCAAACCCTCTAGAAAATTAATGGCGGTGTCACTTGATCCATCTTCCACACGTAATCTCGTCATCCAGCCCTAATTGACGAATCAAAAGTCATAGCCATGAAAATTTGAAGATAGTATACACGTGCGAATATTGTAGAAAACAGAATAAAAACATATCACCTAATTGAAGAACCAATTGAGATGACCCTAGTAAAAAAAAAAAAAGAATTACAAAGATCCCACTCGATCCAATACCGTCAACAACCCGGAAAAATAAACGATTAAGACATGAAACACGGTAGAAAGGAGAATTGAGAGAGAGACCAGCAAACCAACTAATAGTTCAGGTTTTTGCAGCTTCAAGATTCCAAAACTGAATCGCACTCATCTGAAAGGCCAAAGAATAAACACGTATTCTCACAAAAGTTGGCTAATGTAAGGAATGAAGGAAGAGAAGAAAACAATTAGAAGATGTGTGAAGCACCCCCTTATACAAATCTTCACTGTCAACGTTTGGAACAACCAAAAACTCATTCCAATCTGATGCACTTAATGTGATGAACCTTTAAAACATATACATGGTAACATTTGTAACATGATAGAAAAAAAATAACAATCATTCACCACAATGAAGGATATGGCACTCATGAAGTCCAATGCTGCATAAACACCAAAAAGGCCAAGTAAAAAAACAATGGAAGGCCTTTGAGGGTAGATGATAAGAAATTCATGAAGTCCAAGACAATCAAACCCTTTAGAAAATTAGTGGCGGTGTCACTTGATCCATCTTCCACAAGTAATCTCGTCATCCAACCCTAATTGACGAATCAAAAGTCCTAGCCATGAAAATTTGAAGATAGTATACACGTGCAAATATTGTAGAAAATAGAAGAAAAACATATCACCTAATTGAAGAACCAATTGAGATGACCCTTGTAAAAAGAAAAAAAAGGATTACAAAGATCCCACTCGATCCAATACCGTCAACAACCCGGAAAAAAAAAAAAACAATTAAGACATGAAACACGGTAGAAAGGAGAATTGAGAGAGAGATCAGCAAACCAACTAATAGTTCAGTGTTTGCAGCTTCAAGATTCCAAAACTGAATCGCACTCATCTGAAAGGCCAAAGAATAAACACGTATTCTCAAAAAAGTTGACTAATGTAAGGAATGAAGGAAGAGAAGAAAACAATTAGAAGACGTGTGAAGCACCCCCTTATACAAATCTTCACTGTCAACGTTTGGAACCACCACCAAAAACTCATTCCAATCTGATGCACTGAATGTGACGAGCCTTGAAAACATATACATGGTAACATTTATAACATGATAGGAAAAAAATAACGATCATTCACCACAATGAAGGATATGTTACTCATGAAGTCTAATGCTGCATAACACCAAAAAGGCCATGTAAACTACAAGATTTCAAAACTGAATCGCACTCATCTGAAAGGCCAAAGAAAAAACACGTATTCTCACAAAAGTTGACTAATGTAAGGAATGTAGGAAGAGAAGAAAACAATTAGAAGACGTGTGAAGCACCCCCTTATACAAATCTTCACTGTCAACGTTTGGAACCACCACCAAAAACTCATTCCAATCTGATGCACTGAATGTGACGAGCCTTGAAAACATATACATGGTAACATTTATAACATTATAGGAAAAAAATAACGATCATTCACAACAATGAAGGATATGTTACTCATGAAGTCTAATGCTGCATAACACCAAAAAGGCCATGTAAACTACAAGATTTCAAAACTGAATCGCACTCATCTGAAAGGCCAAAGAAAAAACACGTATTCTCACAAAAGTTGACTAATGTAAGGAATGTAGGAAGAGAAGAAAACAATTAGGAGACGTGTGAAGCACCCCCTTATACAAATCTTCACTGTCAACGTTTGGAACCACCAAAAACTCATTCCAATCTGATGCACTGAATGTGACGAGCCTTTAAAACATATACATGGTAACATTTATAACATGATAGGAAAAAAATAACGACCATTCACCACAATGAAGGATTTGGCACTCATGAAGTCTAATGCTGCATAAACACCAAAAAGGCCAAGTAAAAAAAACATCGGAAGGCCTTTTAAGGGTAGAAGATATGGAATTCATGAAGTGCAAGACAAGCAAACCCTTTAGAAAATCAGTGGCGGCGTCACTAGATCCATCTCGCACACGTTAATCTCCTCATCCAGCCCTAATTGACAAATCATAAGTCATAGCCATGAAAATTTGAAGATATTATTCACGTGCGAATATTGTAGAAAACTGAAAAAAAAAAGAAAAAAAAAAAAAGCATATCAATTAATTGAAGAACCAACTGAGATGACCCTTGTATAAAAAAGAATAAAAAAAAAACATCCAAAGATCCCACTCGATCCAATACCGTCAACAACCTGGAAAAAAAATTGATTAAGACAAGAAACACGGTAGAAAAGGAGAATTGAGAGAGAGATCAGCAAACCAACTAATAGTTCAGTGGTTGCAGCTTCAAGATATCAAAACTGAGTCGCACTCATCTGAAAGGCCAAAGAGTAAACACGTATTCTCACAAAAGTAGACTAATGCAAGGAATGAAGAGAAGAAAACAAGCACTGATCTGAAAGGCAAAAGAATAAACACGTATTCTCACAAAAGTCGACTAATGTAAGGAATGAAGAGAAGAAAACAACTAGAAGACATGCAAAACACCCCCTTATACAAATCTTCACTGTCAACATTTGGAACCACCAAAAACTCATTCCAATCTGATGCACTGAATGTGACGACCCTTTAAAATATATACATGGTAACATCTGTAACATGAAAGGAAAAAATTAACGATCATTCACCACAATGAAGGATATGGCACTCATGGAGTCCGATGCTGCATAAAAACCAAAAAAGCCAAGTAAAAAACCAAAGGAAGGCCTTTGAGGGTAGAAGTTAAGGAATTCATGAAGTCCACGACAATCAAACCATTTAGAAAATTAGTGGTACAAATCTTCACTGTCAACGTTTGGAACCGCCAAAAACTCATTCCAATCTGATGCACTTAATGTGACGAACCTTTAAAACATATACATGGTAACATTTGTAACATGATAGAAAAAAAATAACAATCATTCACCACAATGATGGATACGGCACTCATGAAGTCCAATGCTGCATAAACACCAAAAAGGCCAAGTAAAAAAACAACGGAAGGCCTTTTAGGGTAGATGATAAGAAATTCATGAAGTCCAAGACAATCAAACCCTTTAGAAAATCAGTGGCGGTGTCACTTGATCCATCTTCCACACGTAATCTCGTCATCCAGCCCTGATTGACGAATCAAAAGTCATAGCCATGAAAATTTGAAGATAGTATACACGTGCGAATATTGTAGAAAATAGAAGAAATACATATCACCTAATTGAAGAACCAATTGAGATGACCCTTGTAACAAAAAAAAGAGAATTACAAAGATCCCACTCGATCCAATACCGTCAACAACCCGGAAAAAAAAAAAACGATCAAGACATGAAACACGGTAGAAAGGAGAATTGAGAGAGAGATCAGCAAACCAACTAATAGTTCAGTGTTTGCAGCTTCAAGATTCCAAAACTGAATCGCACTCATCTGAAAGGCCAAAGAATAAACACGTATTCTCACAAAAGTTGACTAATGTAAGGAAAGAAGGAAGAGAAGAAAACAATTAGAAGATGTGTGAAGCACCCCCTTATACAAATCTTCACTGTCAACGCTTGGAACCACCAAAAACTCATTCCAATCTGATGCACTGAATGTGACGAGCCTTTAAAACATATACATGGTAACATTTATAACACGATAGGAAAAAAATAACGATCATTCACCACAATGAAGGATATGGCACTCATGAAGTCCAATGCTGCATAAACACCAAAAAGGCCAAGTAAATAAAAAACAACCGAAGGCCTTTGAGGGTAGAAGATATGGAATTCATGAAGTCCAAGACAATCAAACCCTTTAGAAAATCAGTGGCGGTGTCACTTGATCCATCTTCCACACGTAATCTCGTCATCCAGCCCTAATTGACGAATCAAAAATCATAGCCATGAAAATTTGAAGATAGTATACACGTGCGAATATTGTAGAAAACAGAAGAAGAACATATCACCTAATTGAAGAACCAATTGAGATGACCCTTGTACAAAAAAAAAAAAAAGAATTACAAAGATCCCACTCGATCCAATACAGTCAACAACCCGAAAAAAAAAAAAACGATTAAGACATGAAACACGGTAGAGAGGAGAATTGAGAGAGAGATCAGCAAACCAACTAATAGTTCAGTGTTTGCAGCTTCAAGATTCCAAAACTGAATCGCACTCATCTGAAAGGCCAAAGAATAAACACGTATTCTCACAAAAGTTGACTAATGTAAGGAATGAAGGAAGAGAAGAAAACAATTAGAAGACGTGTGAAGCACCCTCTTATACAAATCTTCACTGTCAACGTTTGGAACCACCAAAAACTCATTCCAATCTGATGCACTGAAAATGACGAGCCTTTAAAACATATACATGGTAACATTTATAACATGATAGGAAAAAAATAACGATCATTCACCACAATGAAGGATATGGCACTTAATGAGGATAGGAAAAAAAACGATTAAGACATGAAACACGGTAGAAAAGGAGAATTGAGAGAGAGATCGGCAAACCAACTAATAGTTCAGTGTTTGCAGCTTCAAGATTCCAAAACTGAATCGCACTCATCTGAAAGGCCAAAGAATAAACACGTATTCTCACAAAAGTTGACTAATGTAAGGAATGAAGGAAGAGAAGAAAACAATTAGAAGACGTGTGTGAAGCACCCCCTTACACACAAATCTTCACTGTCAATGTTTGGAACCACCAAAAACTCATTCCAATCTGATGCACTGAATGTTACAAACCTTTAAAACATATACATGGTAACATTTGTAACATGATAGGAATAAAATAACGATCATTCACCACAATGAAGGATATGGCACTTAATGAGGATAGGAAAAAAAACGATTAAGACATGAAACACGGTAGAAAAGGAAAATTGAGAGAGAGATCAGCAAACCAACTAATAGTTCAGTGTTTGCAGCTTCAAGATTCCAAAACTGAATCGCACTCATCTGAAAGGCCAAAGAATAAACACGTATTCTCACAAAAGTTGACTAATGTAAGGAATGAAGGAAGAGAAGAAAACAATTAGAAGACGTGTGTGAAGCACCCCCTTACACACAAATCTTCACTGTCAATGTTTGGAACCACCAAAAACTCATTCGAATCTGATGCACTGAATGTTACAAACCTTTAAAACATATACATGGTAACATTTGTAACATGATAGGAATAAAATAACGATCATTCACCACAATGAAGGATATGGCACTTATGAAGTCCGATGCTGCATAAAAACCAAAAAAGCCAAGTAAAAAACCAAAGGAAGGCCTTAGAGGGTAGAAGACAAGGAATTCATGAAGTCCACGACAATCAAACCCTTTAGAAAATTAGTGGTACAAATCTTCACTGTCAACGTTTTGAACCACCAAAAACTCATTCCAATCTGATGCACTTAAATGTGACGAACCTTTAAAACATATACATGGTAACATTTGTAACATGATAGAAAAAAAATAACAATCATTCACCACAATGAAGGATATGGCACTCATGAAGTCTAATGCTGCATAAACACCAAAAGGCCAAGTTAAAAAAAACAACGGAAGGCCTTTGAGGGTAGATGATAAGAAATTCATGAAGTCCAAGACAATCAAACCCTTTAGAAAATTAGTGGCGGTGTCACTTGATCCATCTTTCCACAAGTAATCTCGTTATCCAACCCTAATTGACGAATCCAAAGTCATAGCCATGAAAATTATATACATGGTGACATTTGTAACATGATAGATAAAAAATAACAATCATTCACCACAATGAAGGATATGGCACTCATGAAGTCTAATGCTGCATAAACACCGAAAAGGCCAAGTAAAAAAAAACAACGGAAGGCCTATGAGGGTAGATGATAAGAAATTCATGAAGTCCAAGACAATCAAACTCTTTAGGATCCATCTTCCACAAGTAATCTCGTCATCCAACCCTAATTGACGAATCAAAAGTCATAGCCATGAAAATTTGAAGATAGTATACACGTGCGAATATTGTAGAAAACAGAAGAAGAACATATCACCTAATTGAAGAACCAATTGAGATGACCCTTGTACAAAAAAAAAAAAAGAATTACAAAGATCCCACTCGATCCAATACAGTCAACAACCCGAAAAAAAAAAAAACGATTAAGACATGAAACACGGTAGAGAGGAGAATTGAGAGAGAGATCAGCAAACCAACTAATAGTTCAGTGTTTGCAGCTTCAAGATTCCAAAACTGAATCGCACTCATCTGAAAGGCCAAAGAATAAACACGTATTCTCACAAAAGTTGACTAATGTAAGGAATGAAGGAAGAGAAGAAAACAATTAGAAGACGTGTGAAGCACCCTCTTATACAAATCTTCACTGTCAACGTTTGGAACCACCAAAAACTCATTCCAATCTGATGCACTGAATATGACGAGCCTTTAAAACATATACATGGTAACATTTATAACATGATAGGAAAAAAATAACGATCATTCACCACAATGAAGGATTAGCACTCATGAAGTCCAATGCTGCATAAACACCAAAAAGGCCAAGTAAAAAAAACAACAGAAGAAGGCCTTTGACGGTAGAAGATATGGAATTCATGAAGTGCAAGACAATCAAACCCTTTAGAAAATTAGTGGCGGTGTCACTTGATCCATCTTCCACACGTAATCTCGTCATCCAGCCTTAATTGATGAATCAAAAGTCATAGCCATGAAAATTTGAAGATAGTATACACGTGCGAATTTTGTAGAAAACAGAAGAAAAACATCACCTAACTGAAGAACCAATTGGGATGACCCTTGTTAAAAAAAAAAAGAAATACAAAGATCCCACTCAATCCAATACCGTCAACAACCCGGAAAAAAAAACGATTAAGATATGAAACACGGTAGAAAAGGAGAATTGAGAGAGAGATCAGCAAACCAACTAATAGTTCAGTGTATGCAGCTTCAAGATTCCAAAACTGAATCGCACTCATCTGAAAGGCCAAAGAATAAACACGTATTCTCACAAAAGTTTACTACTATAAGGAATGAAGGAAGAGAAAAAACAATTAGAAGACGTGTGAAGCACCCCCTTACACAAATCTTCACTGTCAAATGTTCTGAACCACCAAAAACTCATTCCAATCTTATGCACTGAATGTGACAAACCTTTAAAACATATACATGGTAACATTTGTAACATGATAGGAATAAAATAACGATCATTCACCACAATGAAGGATATGGTACTCCTGAAGTTGCACACTCAGCATTCCAGACCTGATATTTACAGCAGTATAATCACAGAATCTTCACCATCCAAAAGGCCAAAAAATAAATAATGATTCTCATAAAAGCCTGATTCACAATAAGAGATCAACAAAGGAAAAAATATAACACCACCACTGAAAAGATTCCCTTTCTGTAAGAAGCTTGAGATGTCCTCGTCCAATGAGAAACGAAAGCAGCAGCCCTTTCAAATTTTGAGACGACATACAGGAACAATATGTATCATTATTAAAAGACATCAAAGGACATCTCATGTTGAATTTAAAAGTCTCAAAATTCAAGATATTAGTTTCATACCAATAGAATCACTCAATCTTCATCATCTGAAACAACAAAAAATGAACAAGGATTCAAATAAAAGCCACACTTCACAGTAAGAAATGATAGTAGAGGAGAAGCAAAAAACTAACACCACCACCATCGGCAAGAGACCCCTATCCACAATCAGTTCATGAACAAATAAATAAATAACAAACCAATACCATCCTCAGACACCAAGGTATTATAAACACACAGGCTTTTGGAGTCAAGAAACTTCCACCTTCGTCACCTCTTGGGGCAGTCTAGCCTTAATAAGTGGGTATTTTCTCACTCTCGTATTCTTCCTTCTTTTTCCTTTTTTTCGAGCAAGTGTCTTTAGTCGAGTGTTGATGCCTAAATATGGGTACTGGGTTTTTGTGAAGTATGGGTGTTGAGTTTTGATGAAACCACCAAAAACTCATTCCCGTGGAATCACAATGCTTTCAGGGTTGGTAATTTCAATTTAAAAATTCATCATAAAACATGAAGTTACTACTACAAACCAGAAAATCTCCATTGATACCAGTGTTTTCCTACATCCAAAAATTTCCATAAATAGAAAGGGCCCACAGAGAATCCCAAAGAAATTGTGACTTTTAGATTGAAAATACTTAAGAATCAAAAGATAAATCCCAGGCCATCCATAAGAAAAATATTAAGTATTACCTCACACACATGCCCCATATCTTCCTCTCTATAAGTATCTTGACATCCCTATTTCCATCATAAATAAAATCTTCTATCCACCGCCACAAAAAATATTCTTAAAATGAAAGAAACCGGAATGAAAAGGATTAAAAAAGACAAGCTCCTAAAGCTTCCTTATCAGATTCTGAGAAAATCTAAAATGTTATCATCCTGACTCCCGTGAAATATAAAATATTGATGATAAGCAAGTTGACAAGTCACGCATAATCTTCATATCCAAATCAAAGCAGCAACCTGAAAAACCAATAAATTAAAAAAAATAAAAAATAAAAAAAATAAAAACATTTCTTATGAATGTAAGCATAGGCCCCGTTCTTTTACTAGAATTCCTAGGGATTTCAGGATTCCTATTCCTGTGTTTCATTACCCAAATTCCTGGACATCTGAAATTCCAAGCAATTGAAATCCCAAAAAACTCAACATTTGAAAAACCATTTTAACAAGGAGGATTTGAAAATCTCACTTGGCACAGGAATTCCGATAGAAGGACGACGGCATTCCGAGAGCTCAAGTAAGAATTCAGGCCATGAATGAAACAACGAATTTAGAATTCCAGAATTTCGCAGCATTTCAAATACTAGCATTTGAAATTCCCGGACAACCACCAAATATGAATTCTTTGAATTCTAGTAAAGAAACGGGCCGTTAATGTTTAAATGAAACCCTATTTACAACTTGAATAAATAAAAGGAAACCAATTGGATACGGTCAATAAGACTGACTAAAATGGAACATCATCTTGTATGACTGCATTTTGCACAAAACCTGAGAAATCAAATAAAACACAGGAGCTCACAAAACAATAATGCAAACAAAATATGTTAAAATAACAGAATATGTCGACCTAAAAGTAGCACAAAAAGAACTGCCTCACGATTCTATTCAAAAGCATGACTGAAAAATACATGATCAAGTGCTTCAAACAAGAGGATCCATCTTTCTTCTCAAACACCATAATCTACCCGTGCTATTATATATGCTATGATTTTTACGGAAAAAAAAGGAATCACAAAGTGGAAGAAGCTTTTCAGAGTAACACACGAAAGAAATCAATTTCAATGAAACCTCCAAAGCCACATGAAACACTGCACAAAAACCAAGTAAAGATCAACCAGACACTAATCCATTAACAATAGAATACAAAACCTCCAAAGCCACATGAAACACTGCACAAAAACCAAGTAAAGATCAACCAGACACTAATCCATTAACCATAGAATACAAAACCACCAAAAATCCATTCCTGTAAAATCACTGTTTTCAAGGTCGACAATATCAATTTAAAATCCTTCATAAAACATGAAATTACTGCTACAAATGATGCAAGAATACCACCTAAAATCACATATAGGTCAATTCTTAGATTGAAAATACTTAAGAAACAAAAACTCAATCACGAAGCCACCCACAAGAAAAATACTAAATATCACCTCCCCATAAGCATCTCTAAATCCCCTTTTCTCTGTCATAAATATGAGCACCCACATAAAATCATATATATCAAAACCCACACTCCACCACCACAAAGAAATATTCTTACGACAAAAGATAGATCCAAATAATGAGGATTAAAAAGAACAAAAGCTCCTAAAGCTACTCTATTTTATTAATTTATTTTCTTAGTTGGTTTTTTTTCCTGTGTTAAAAATTTTCAAGACAATATAGATTGTAAGTAGTAACATATGTAATATGGTAGGGAAAAAAAAAATTAAAGACAGACATGTAGATGCACAAAAATAAAATCATCAGATCTTCATCATCTAAAAGGCCAAAAAATAAACAATTTCATCGTCTAAAAGGCCAAAGAATAAAACAAAATAGTATAATAAATCATAATAAAAGAACATAAAAAAACAAATCATAATAATCCTATAGGGTTTCATCAAATATCATAGAAAATACCAGTAATGTTTGGGGAAAAGAACTTTCTGTTGCATATAAGATCTCATTCCATTAAAAAAACTCAGAAACTTAATTTTTTTTAAAAAAGTCACAATCAAAATCATAATAAAAAAAACTCAATGACATGAGTTTAAAAATAAAATATTCATAAATTATAATATTTTAGCCAAAAAACACTGACAGTATAGAAAACTTGATCTAAATTCTAAACTCACATGGTTTTTCCACCAAGCAGTGAAATACCTAAATTTTAATAATATATAAATATCATGAGGTTTTCAATATTATATGTAATAAGAATACCACCACCACCTAAAATGTTCTTAAGAATATATATATATGTAATTAGAATGCATAAGAACCAGACCCTCCATCCTAATTTCTAAGAGTGAAACAAATACAGCTTATAACATAGGTATTGACAGGGCCGACTAATGCTTACTATCAACCTACATACAGGATAACCAGCAAAGAGGTAGAGTAACACTTGGCATGTAATCTCCAAATCCAAATCCGTTTACTACTACTTGAAGGAAACAAGAACTTAATTCTAAAGCTTTCTTCTGAAGAGAACAAACGAATATCTATAAGAATCAACCAATATCAAAGAAACCCCCTTCCAAAGATCAATTCATGTAGAACCACGTTAAGCATTTAGACTCGATATATGACTTGAGAAAGCAATAAAGACATCTCGATGCCAAGAGCATCAACTAAAGGACATGATTATAATAAATCAACTAATTCAACAAGGGTTAAAGAAATAAGTAATCAATCCACATTTCTTTAAATACAAAACTTAGAATCAAAATCTACTTACATATTCATTGAGGACATGGGAGTCCCAAAAACCTCAATGCCAAGAGCAACAACTAAAGGACATGAATATAATAAATCAACTAATTCAACAAGGGTTAAGGAAGTGAGTCAATAATCCACATCTCTTTAAATACAAAGATCATCTTAGTTGAAGATCATTCAGTTACAACTTAGAATCAAAATCTACTTACATATTCATTGAGGACATGGGAGTCCATCAAATCTGAAGAAACAAAAAAGAAAAGGAAGTCAATTCCTACCTAAGACTTCATCAAAACACCAAAACCCCAAAAAAGATCCATAAGACTTATGCCATAAGAATAGAAAAACAATGTACTCATAAACAACTTCTAACATGATGAAATTCCCTCTCATTTGGATTCACAAAGAATAGTAATTGACCCAATACCATGTACTCTGATAATTCAACCTTGACGGAATTCAGGAGAACTAATAGCCCCTTCAAATTCTTGAAACTGTATACATGAGGAGAAGTGTAATGTAGCAGAAAAAGCAAAATCCATCTATTTGCAATCTTAATATTCAAAACTCTTGGTAGTGCAGCAATAAAATCATGTTTTAACATGAGTTGAATCTAAAAAAACCTCAGGTTTCAATAGCAAGCAGTCGAGCACCTTCCACCTTGCCCCCACAAGCTCTTGAACTTCCAACATCTGAAGAAGCCAAGAACTGAATAAAAGAAAATCAACTAAAAAGAAACACCCCAAGAAGAAACCCCAGCCCAGCTTGGGATTAGATTGTCAACTAAAATCAAGAAATATTGCTCTTCATCAACCTCAAAACCAATCAAAAGTCCAATTTCAAACACACCTTGCAATCCAATTTGGGTCTATGAACACTGATCTTAAAAATCCTTCAACAACACAATAGAATCTTCTAACAAGCAGTTTCTCCAACCAAAATCCAGAATCTTTTCTACGCATATAAAAAGAAAGCCACAATCATCAAAATAGGTTCTTGAAACAACCAACCAAGGCATACAAGAAATCCTTCAAGGAAAACAAATCCCTAACTTCTCCTCCAAAATCCCAACTTGTTTGTCACCATAAATCACAAATCAAAACTCCACCCCCAATAAAAATCAACAATCGATGCACGAGAAAAACTTACAACGATCGAGAAAACCAATTCCCGAAACTTTCTTGCATTCATACATATTCACGAAACCCTAAGAATTCCTGAAACGAAACCATGCGAACACGAACGAGTCCGAGGGAAAACCCCTCGAACTCCCGTCTCCCGACCTTCTGGCCTAAACAGGCCCGGTGAAGGAAAGCATATGGGAGGAGGCCTTCATTTATAGATGATTATAGATGAGAGGAGGACAGATGGACGGTGATTAGAAAGAGAGAGACTATAATAGACGGCTAGATTTGTTGCGTCTTTTGATAAGTCGGTGGCGTGGTGGGTAAGTTTGAAGCTGGCAGGAGGAAACTTGTAGAAAGGTCAGGAGACATGCCGATCACACGTCATTCGTTACCGACTAAAGATAAAATAAAATATAGATCTTAGACCGCCTTAAAACGCGTGGAACTAACGCGAAACTGCTTTTTCTTTTTGACGGATTCTTGTGGTACGAGAGATTACAGCGCATTACCAAACGAAAGACTTTTTCTTTTTTCTTTCTTTACTTGCTATATCTAAAATTATAAGTTTTTTAATTCTTCTGCTTTATACTTTCTAAAAAAAATAGACAAGAAGTTTCATACCACATGTTTTCAACAAAATAATCTAACACAATGATTTTAGATAAGTTTTTTTGGTAAATTAACCAATGATCTTTAGACACGGTCTTTTAAGGCATTCAGTTCAATAACTTTTTCTCTAATATCTATAGTCCAAACAATTGACGTCATATATTCTCATTACTAATTTATCATTTTCAACCATCGTTCCTAGGCCAAGTTCTCTCCTATTCTCACTCATTCCATCTTCTTCTCTCTCATTGTTCATTTTTAGTTCATTTTCATGGTTATGGAGTACCGTTGCAAAGCACCTTTCGTCGTCGCCATGACTTCCGATTATCTCTCTTTCATTTCTTCAAAGATATAAACGATTTTGCTTTCTCTTAATCTTTTATCGGAAGTCTATTTCAAGTCTCTCTCTACAACTAATTTGAAATAGAGCAGTTTATTCTTTTGCTTGGTTTCTCTCAATCTCTTTTCTCAATTGGATCATGGTCATCAAGTATTCTTGTTTTAAATTTCGATTTTTATTATAATATGATATTCCGTATCCTGACTTTTTTTGTCGCCGAGCTCAGATAAATTTAACAGAAACTATTATAAACTGGATGAAAACTTTGATAAATTTGTCAAAACTCAGATAAATTTATTTGAGTTTTCAGTAAACTTACCTGAACTTCTTGTAATTTTGAATAACTTTTTTGAGTTTCGAACCAATTTATCCGAATTTGGACCAAAACAAATTTATCCGGGTTTGAAAAAAAAAATTATCTAAGTTTTGCCCAGACCCATGTGCAGATTATCTTGATAATTTCTCATTTTCAGATAAATTTATTTGAGTTTTTTCCGGTCTCACGTGTAGATTTTATGGATGATTTATCATTTTTTGAATCAATTTTTCTCATTTTCTTTCTCTTATCTGATTTGTGCAATTAGATAATCTTCGAGAAATTGACGGATTTTATTCCTTTGTTTTCTCCAAATGAAACTCTTAGCGAAATCAGTTTTCCTTTTTTATATACTGCACGTAATATATTAAGAAGGGCATCGTAGGCTTTTTTATAATTATTTAAAACTTGAAAATGGACCTTTGCCTCTACCAAAAAAACATGTTGACCGTTTGCAATAAAAACCATAGTTGAGAGACCTCCGCCCAAATGCCCCTAACTTTTTACACGGCATAGCATTGGCACAATCTGATTTCAGAACATTCTAATCTAATAACAAAACTAGCACATAAACCTTTGCTTAGCACGAGTTTATCCATTCAATGCAAACCAAATATTCATGTAATTGGAAAATAATTATTGATTTTAATGGCGGCTCAAATACATTGTGCAATTGATATTTTTTTTTAAGAAAAAAATGATCGTACCTATGTTCGCAATTGAGAGATACGAGAAGTAAGGTAAAAAAATGGGGAAATAGTAGAAATGGAAATAGGAATGTGAGCAAATAGGCACTTTTGCAAAAAAAAAAAAAAGAAGAAGAAGAAGAAGAAGTAGTTACAAGAAATATGGATAGTTACATGAGATGGATAGCTAGTTACATGTGAGTCACATGAGATGAGATAGGTGTTGTATAGGATAAGAAGTGGACAATTATAAGAGATAAGTGGGGAGGAAATAACTAACCGTCAAAATCACAACAAAATGACTAAATTATATTGAAATGGCTTTGCTTTAATACAATATAATTGGGAATAGAGAACTACTCCTTACTTGTGTAGTAAGGAGTGACAGTTTTCACCTAACTACGCAGGGTTCAAACTTTTAATACACCACCTCTTACCACACGTGCAGGCTCTCTCTTGGGTTCCAACCCCCTTGGCTATGGTAAATAAATAAATAAAACGGGAAACAACACAACAATAATGTCAAATGGGATGCTTTGATCTTAGGCTGGCCTAAAAGTTGAAAGTAAAGCTTTTCCTTTCTTAGGTAAGAAAATTTTCAATAAAATTGAGACTTGACGTTTGTTCACACTCAACTTGAATGCATCTACAAATTTATATGAGACTAGTGAAGCCTGCATGTGCAAGGCACGTGGAATGTCAAACCACAACTCATAATGCATTTGGATTTTTTTTAAGCTTATACCCCTTCTAAATTTCCTTCATTATCCTAGCCCCCTTGGTTGGGGTGCAAAAAAGAAATTCTAAAAAACTTTAATACAAATGACCAAAATACATTAAAGTTCTAAACCTAGGTCTCAAATAATCTACAAATGAACCAGTCCAATTAACTTTGAATACAAGATATAACTTAATATTTCATGCTCTTCAATTTTCAAACACGTTGGCCATTTTTGAGTGATCCAACCATTCAAGTTGTGAGTCATATTGTCAATCATCAAAAGGTTGAGAATTACATTGAACACACATTTTAGTGTAATGAAAACAAAACATAGGAAAGAAATGATTTTCACCTGTTTGGCATCTTGCTATGCATAGATAAAAATCATATTTCAGTTTAATGAAAACAAAATCCCAGATAGAAAGGATGTTCACCTTTTTGGCATCTTATTATTTTTTTTTTTAAGAGTACATGTTCATTAAGTCGGTTCACATGTGAGTTGCCTGCAGTTACCATTGCCTCGAGTAGTTTTAGTTGATTTGATACATTGTGACCGGCCTCTGTTAGACGCAAATCAGAGTTTTAATCAAACAATCAGGGTTGCATTTTAACTTAACAATGGCTGCAACACTACATGAGGGTCTAATGGAGGCACACACAACATATCAAGTTGAACTTTTCATTGAGCTGATGTATTACCAAAAATTTTATACATCATTTGATTTGGGAAAATTTACTAACCTTCATTGCTCGTATTGGCTTCATTGGTACTCTTAAATTTTTATATATCTTCAATTTTGGCCTCGGGCTCAGCACGGGGTTTTCCATAGCTCTTCTGATCGTAACTTTGAGAGCTGAGATGTTTATGCAAGGACGAGGCAGAAGGCCTTATCTAAACAAGGCCATGGTTTTTATTGCAATGCCCTAGTTAAACAAACACTATATCTGATGAATGTTAAGATTATATACTAATGTGTGCTATTTTACATATTAACAGGTTTCAACTTGATGAGTCGATTGTATGCCACATAGTGTGAGACTCCATGAATGGTGGTTGATAATTGATGATACATGGTGTTTGAGCTTGTATATCCATATTTTATTTTGCATGTTTTATGATACTAAAATGTTAAAAGGATATATATTCTAGCAATGCAAGGTGTCTTAGCGGATTTATCTCATGACAATTAGCAATTTTGTTGCTTTAGTTAGTGCTTGTTTATCCTAGACAGGCTTGGTCTTGGTAGTGACGTTGGATGTAATCAGTGTTTTGCATGTGGCATTTTTTCTTGTTCTGTAATTTTATTCTATTTTTTTTTCAATTTTACTCTTATTTTTGGTAAAGTTCTTTTTTGTATTTTGTTTCTTTTTTTTTTTTGGTTTATAGGACTTCTAGGGTGTAATGTATCATTTCTCTCTATTTCTCACATGAGAGTAAACTTCATCCAGGTTCGAATTGATTCTAACCAACCCCTCTATTTTTTCCTTCTACATTCAGCTCAATAATCTTTGGGTCCTATTACTTTCCAATCCATAGTGTGGAATAGTATCCCGATCTAGAAATAGTTATTTTATCTTGACATATTTAGTGTCAATTTTAGATCATTGCACTAATGTCTCTAGAAACTGGTTGTAGCTTTACCAAGATGAGATGGTAAAGAGGCTCTTAGGCAAAACAGAACAAAATTGATGAGGCATTTGAGTTTGGTAAGAAAGCCGATACATGCAAAGAGGCTCTTCATCTCCAACTGCTTGATGTTAACGAATCTTCTGTCAACGTCAATAAAGTCACAAGGCCACTCATGTTGTTAATTGGGCATTTTTGTTGATGTCGACACAATTTTATGTTGATGCCAACGAATCTTCTATCGACGTCAACGAATTCTAAGGGTCATTGATTGTAATAACTGGACATTTTTGTTGATGCCAACACAATTTTATGTTGATGTCAACGAATGTTTTATTGATGTCAACAAATATTACTCATGACATAATAGAGAATTGGTTATGTTGACATCAACAACAAAAGGGCAAAACGGGAAAAAAAGAGATGATTTGAGCTGGAGGTCCTTGGCCGTCATTATAAAAGTTTAGAGTCTTCGACTGTGTTTACCCTATTTAAGGGGATTTTTGTAGTAAATGTCCCATAATTATCGCATGAAATTTTATGTTAATCAATTACAAGTCATACAAAATTTGTTTGCTTGGGTTCCATTGATACCACCAAGCAACCATCAAACATTAGGCTCCATCATAGCACTAAGTAGTCCCCTTTTATATATAAATATTCAAGTTCAGTTTAAATAAAATCCATGATAAACCTTCACTTGGAAGATAATAGCAGACATACATGACAGTGATGCCCTTCCTCCTCGCATACTTTGTGTAGGTGAACAATAACACCTTTAGCTCTTTCATGGCTCTACTTATTGCTGTAAATGCAAAACCAAAAGAACCAAATGTGAGGTATGGTCTTTTATAAACCAATGCATTTTCAATCACTACATGACCATAAGAAATTAAAAAAAGAAAAAGAAAAAGAAAAAAGACCACCTAAAGGCATGCCATATCAGAAGAAACAAACAAACAATTTATAAAATTAATGACTTGAAAGCCGATGGTAACTTCAGGTGAACTTTGAACAATGTCTAGATATGAAAACATGCAATCAGTGATGGGTTCATGTTTTTTTTTTTTTTTCATATCGTTGTCATATACACCAAATACACAAGCAGTCACTCTTGAGCAAAGCATCTCCAAAGGTTGATTTTCAAATAAATTTTGAAACTAATTACTTGAAAGCCAATGGTAATTTCAGGTTAATTTTGAACAATGTCTAGAAATGAACACACCCAATTAGTGATGGGAACCTCCCAATAATTTAAAACTAAAATCATCAAAATTTGCAAAAAGCCAACAATTCAAACTCTCAATAAAAATAATCAAACAACCCACACAACATTACATTCTCATTCTCTCACTGGCATTTAATCAAACAGTTACTGTGCACTACATGAATGTAGTTGGAGATTTTTTAAATCTCTTTCATGAAATTATGAATAATTTAATTAGTCAAACTTCAATTTCATAAAGACAATTAAAAAAAGTTTCACACAAGAAAACAGAGCATTGCAGAGAATTTACCAATGCCATTTACTCCAAAAATGGTAAAGTTCTTGAAATAATATTTTTTCTGTGTCATGGGAGATTTTAGAGAGAAGAGGACACTTATTCTCATCAAACCAACCAATTTCAGCACATAAAAAATATAATAAAATCAAGTTACAAACAGATGGAGATAGAGCAATGAAGAAAAGAAGGGTTTGCACACAAAAATCTTGCGTTTAAGCATTATTCCTGCTGAGATTCTCAAGGGAGATAAAATGACGAGAAAGGTAGTCTCTTATTTATTTTTTTTAGTTTTTCTTGTTGTGTTTGTTTGGGAAGATCCCCATAGTGGTGTAAAGAAAATATTCAACAGGTCATTTCTTAGTACAAGTGAGCCCCATAGTGGTCTTTTATAATACAAACGGGTCATTTCTTTAAGTGGGCCACATAGTGGTGTAGAGAAAATATAGAGCAAGTAATTTCTTTTTTTTATAAGGGCAGTTGATAAATGCAGTAAGTGGGCCCCATGGTGGTGTAGATAAAATCTTTTGACATGATATGTAGCAAGTGGGCCCCATGGTGGTGTAGATGAACTACACTTGTAAAAGGGAAGATAAGCGAATCAAGGTCAAGCAGTTCATTTATTCTCTTTCATTAAAAAAAAGGTAATTTCTTCAAGTGGGCCCCATAGTGGTATAGTGAAAAAATTGAGCAACTTCTTCTCTTTTATAAGGGTAGATAGATTTTTAAGTGGGTCCCATAGTGGCGTAGTAAAAAAATTGAGCAACTTCTTCTCTTCTATAAGGGTAGAGATTTCATTAAAAAAAAAAAAAACAGGTCCTTTCTTCAAGTGGGCCCTATAGTGGTGTAGTGAAAAAAATGAGCAACTTCTTTTCTTTTATAAGGGTTTTTTTCAAGTGGGTCCTATAGTGGTGTAGTAAAAAAATTGAGCAACTTCTTCTCTTTTATAAGGGTAGAGATTTCATTTAAAAAAAAAGGTCATTTCTTCAAATGGGCCCCATAGTGGTGTAGTGAAAAAATTGAGCAACTTATTCTCTTTTATAAGGGTAGATAGATTTAAGATTTAAATTATTAAGAAATTCGTTCTAATGCCAACGCACTCATAGTTGAGTGTTGTTGGCACAGCCTTGCAATATGTCAAATGATTAATTTATAGGTCTTCAAATTTAAAATATCACTCAAGACGAGTCGTCCAACTTAACACTAAATAAATAACTAAAATGGCATTCTAATATGATAGAATATTCAAGGATTTTTATGAATAAATTAAGCTTATAGTTGCAATCAACAACCAAGAGAAAAATGGCTTATAATATCAAGAACACCTCCTAGAGACAATTAAGAACCCAAACAAATCTACTTTGAGAGAAAGATTCAAAGTCTGAAAAATTGCACGTGTGGTGGAACGGCATCTTCAAGCTCTAAGTTCAGCTCCATCTAAACGCTCAACTCATTTGAGCAAAAAAATCAAAGAAGTAGCATGCATGGAACCTGCTCTTTTTACTGCTATAAAATTGAAACATCTATTAGTTTGACTTGTATTTTTTAGGGTTCCTGATGCTTGGGATGTAGGTTCTTTGGGGTTTTGTAACGTTTTCTATGGCATAAGATTGAATAATCTTATGATGTTGTATTTTATAGGGCTTTTCCTCTCCGGTTATAAACACATGGCAGAAGGGTTTGTGGTTGTCCCCCACTTCCTCTTTGCGAGAAAAACTTCACCTCCAAGGTACCCTTCATCTGAACCCCACTCCTCATATGAAAAGATGAGGTTATTTTATTTGCAATTGCAACATGAGGTTTGCTATCAAACCAATCCTTTTTTATTCAGTTTTTCCTGTCTTTTCCTGATTACATCTGTCTTTTCTTATCATCTATCTTATCCCTCCAATGTATCTCCACCATTGATGAATGAGTCTCCATCCAATCCCAATCACACGCAAATTTTTGCAACCAAGTTTGACATCTACCATTAGATGCAATCCCCAAATGCATCCTGACCAATAGGGGCACTTCTTATTTCCTGCCACAATCAGCTTCTCTAGATGCTGCCATTGTTGTGCGTGCATCATATCCAAAACCACTCCCTCTGTGGCCTCACAGGCCCCTAGACAAGAGGAATGAGCCAGCTCTAGATGGGATAGCAATGGGTCGGGTAATGGTCGGTACAAATGTTTTGGACCAGGCCCTAGATTGACATGGATCCTTGCCAAAAACCCAAAAACGTGACAGAATTATTGGATTGATTATCACTAAAAACTATAATTGGTATATATCATATACTGCAATCCATTTCGTGGCAATCTGTGTTTCAATCCGTGCGATGTCAACTCTTCCTTGAGAATCAACCCCAAGGGGTTGGCCGAGTGGTTAGGATCATGATTCCTCCATCTTTCGGAGCTAAAAGTCTTGGCATTGACCCCCAGTTCTCCCCTATTCAAGAACTAAATCTTGAGTCCACTTGTGCTACCACCTAGGTGCCACAGGAGTTTTACCCAGCTTCTCTCTGGGCCCGAAGGAAATAGTCCAGCCCAAATAGTTGGGAACCCTCCGTTAGGAAAAAAAAAAAAAAAACTCTTCCTTGAAAATGAGTGGTTGCTTAGTTAGTTTGAAAATAGTGTACGTTTATGCTCATAAATGAAATATTTCAAATATTCCTGAGCATTCTTGCTTCCATTGGACAATTTGTATCTATAATTCCATATAATTTAGGATCCCGATTTGTGGATTTCTCATCCACCTCTAATCCGATGGACCAACCACTAACTTGTCGCATATGTGAGTTCTCACTCCCCTTCCCTCGCATGAGGGTTCTCTCACTTTGCATGTGCGAGTTTCATTCCCAACGCATGTGGGTTCTCTTGTTGTCGCAAACCCCTTAGTTGAGATACCAAAAAATAAACTTTTCAATGTCTTAACATGAACTTTGTTTTTGCATGGGTTCATTTGCAACAATACAATAATTAGTTTAGAAAGCATGCATTATCAACAAAAAAGATAAAAAAAAAAAAGAAAGAAAGAAGAAGAAAGTTAAAAAAGGCTAAAGCGCGTTTGTCTTTACACGTGATTTGAAAATGTCATTTATACATGTAAATCTTGCTTATGTAAAATTTGCAAATGTGAAGCACTATTTTTGCACAAGCAAACATTTAATGGTTTGAATTAAGTCTTCCATCATACATAATAGTTTGAATTACACATTTTATATCTCAAACTCTATTAATATTTTTTTTGCTATAAGGGTAAATTGTATTGAAAGAGAGAAGGAGGGAAAAAAGAATACAAAGGTCTGAGAAGACCCCCAAAATGAAAAGCAACAGGAACAGAACCAAGAAAGGGAGAAGAAACAGCAGAAAACTCTAAAGCCAATAGAAAGGAGCAAAGCTCTCCAAACATGGCGACTCTGCTAATTATCCTCTGGCTTAATTCTCAGTGTGGCGATCAAGGCATGAAGGTGGGGGCTGACAAAAGGAGAGTTCAGGTGCTTGAGAGAGAAGGAGATAGCTGTTATCAGAGAGGCCTGGATGGAGTGGAGGGAGGGCCTGCGAGCTTCAAAGATTGCTTCATTGCGAGCTTTCCAAATGTAGTAGCCAACGGTGATGAAGATTGCAGCCATAAGTTTGATGCCATTTGCATCTGAGCCTTTGGAAAAGGACGACCAAAGGGAGGATGCTGAGAAGATGGAAAGGGGGGGAACCTCTGCCGCTTGGAGCATCCAGGACCAGGTAGCTTTTGCAAGATCACAGCTGAAGAAGAGATGACCCACTGAATCCTCAGCAGCTCTACATAGACTACACCTGGAGGCTAAGGAGATACCCAACCGATTGAGCCATGTGTCTGAATGGAGTTTGTTGTGCATCAGACGCCATCCAAAGCAGGAGACTCTTGGAGGGAATAGAGAATTCCAAACCAACTTAGACCAGGGGAGACGAGGAGCTCTGTGCCTGATCCTCTGCCAAGCGGAGCTCATGGAAAGCTTCCCATCAGAAGTATATCTCCATCTAAGGGAGTCACTAGAGACATGATTAAGAGCTTGATCCTTGAGGAGGAGAAGAAGGGACTGCTGAATGGGACTCGGCATGTGCTCTGGAGGGATCCAAGTTCCTGATTGGTGAAGATAAGAGAGCCGTTGGTCTCGAGGGAAACTCTATTAATATTAAGGACATGGAACTGAATGTTTTGGAGTTTATTGTGCCTATAAACAATTGGAATAGTTTTGATTAAAAATTTGGAAAAGAAAAAAAAATAACATAAGTTGGTGATACGTTCAAAGGCGGAACTTATATCGGGTCATTTTCTAACTAGGATGTGTGAAAGGCGTGTAGCAGCTTTGCACCTCTTCAAGTAGGTAAAATTTTCATATGAAAATAATTTTATTTACATGACATTTTCAACCCTCGTTTACACATCTCATGCGTAAATAAATGCAAACCAATACTTTATACATGTGCATCATTTACATATATGAATGAGATTAAACAAATGATAGTTGAGTGGTGGTGGCACCTTAGTATCACACATATGCCAATGAATCGAACTCGGGTCTTTAAGTTGAGAGTATCATTTTTGACCAGTAGGCCAATATAGCCATAAAGGAGAAAAAAAAAAAAAACCTTAGCTTTAACATACTCTCCTTTGATCAATAAACCAATTTAATATCCTTACAACACTTAATATTGCCACGGCATACTAAACAATTGATCCAATTGTAACCCTATACAAAGGAATAGTTCGTACAATCGATATTTGGTTGTATACATCCATTTGGTTACATTTAGGCTAGCTTGGATGGATGTAGATAAAACATGGAGGGCATGTTTTTGTAACCGGTTTACTTTTAATTAGAGCAAAAGAGAGATATTTTTTTCGTGGAAAACCTTTCCTTGGGTGCAAGCCCCTTTCACAAGTAAAAGGCATATCAAGTAGTGTAATTTTTTATGATTCCATGAAAAGTGGTTTCGAGAGAAAGGGTGTATGAATTTTTTGGGGAAAAGTAGAAGCAAGTAGAGAAACATGTCTATTTCTCTGCCCTAACATCCAAAGGAGTCTATGTCCGGCTTTTCTAATTCCGACCTCTATTTGTCAAATGTCTAAAGTAAGTAGAGATTTGAAAAATTAGAGTGTTTAGCTTATGATTTTAACCCTCTACACGTTTTAGAGAAGTAGAGCCAAATTATCTTAAAATGAAATGTCCAATTTATGGGTTTCTAAAAAATAAGCACTTTACCCTCTCTTTTTTCTATGGCTGATTCTTAATAATGACTATCGAAATGAGAGTAGAAATATTGAAATAACAAACAAGGCTTACATTGGATTGTGGTAATGATCAAAGAGTTTTTTTTTTTTTTTTTTATCTGCATAAGTTGACAAGTCGACCCGACAAATTTTATAGGCCGACTCATTAGCTCAACATGGGCACAACTCTCATCATAATCACCATTCAAACTTGATATTTTTATCTCACAGCTTCTCACCATTCAAGAACGATTCTTTACACTTGTTATTCTTTACACTTGTTATTTGTGTGTATGGTTGAAACATCCAATGACTCTGTGATCCAAGCAATTGTTTTTTTCCCCTGGCCGTGTACATAGCTAGCACAACCTTCACTCATTAATGTCATTTACATTCCTTAGGCAAAGTTCTCCAATTATTAGGAGTTTTGGAAAGAAAGAAACAAAGGCATGTGGGCCAGCCTGGTCAAGCCCGTGCGGATTCTGTCCTGAGCAGACCCTAGCCAACCTACCCACGGTATGGAAGAACCTAGTTTGCATTTCAGAGTCTATCAGGCCTCAAAGGCTCAATACATAATTTCAAGGGTAGTTTAGTTGGCCTAAAACCACGGTTTGCATTCGAAAATTATAGGTTTGAAACTGCACTATCACATTAGAGTTATAGGAGAGTTTTTTTTTTTTTTTTTGTTACAATTCAAAAATTATAGGTTTGAAATTGCACTATCACATTAGAGCTATATGAGAGCTTTTTTTTTTTTTTTTTTGCTATCGGAGGGTTCCCAACCCTTTGCATTGGACTAATCCCTCCGGGCCCAGAGGGAAGCCGGGTAAACTCCCCTGTAGCCCCAGTGTGGTAGTACAGTTTCGAACCTACAATATCCGGATGTAAACCGTAGTCGTAAGCCAACTAAGCTACCCCTTGGAGTTAGCTATAGGAGAGTTTACCCGAATGGATTGTGAACCCTCTAATAAGAAAAGAAAGAAAAATAAAAAAGGGTCTCAACACTTTATCATGTCTTCCATAATCGGAAAATAGAAGGACATCACTACTAGGTTGATTAACAGCCCAGATTTAATGCTGAAATCCAATGGTTCAACAAAAAATGGATCCTGATTTTTCACACACATGACAGTGACACAGAGACCCATCACATGAAGGGCTGCGATATTTCCTCCGCACATTTCATGTCCTGTTGTAACTAACCCGCCAAACCCAAAAATCCCAACTCCCGCAGCTCAAAAACTCAAAAACCGAAAACCCATAAGAAGTCCCGCCACTTCCCAGGTCACCGATCCTCGTCATAAATCAAGAACCCATCACAACCATCCATCTATTCTAATCAACGGCTCACATCACTCCCTCAACTCACACACCGACATCAGGAACACTATAAAAAAACTCACCCCATCCCTCTCATCTCCATCTACAACCCTACCTTTGAATTCTTTCCCAGGTCTGCCCTCTTTCTTCCACGATCAAATTAGGGTTTATAAATTCCCATTAGATTTGAAATAGTGTTTATGATATCTTTGAATTGCTGATCTGATTTCCATTTTTTGCAGGAAAAGAAGGAAGAAGAAGAAGAAGAAGAAGAGGGATTTCTAAAATGTCGGGTCGTGGAAAGGGTGGCAAGGGTTTGGGGAAGGGAGGTGCGAAGAGGCATCGTAAAGTTCTTCGCGATAACATTCAAGGCATCACGAAGCCTGCGATTCGGCGATTGGCTAGGAGGGGTGGAGTGAAGAGGATCAGTGGTTTGATCTACGAGGAGACGAGGGGGGTTTTGAAAATCTTTCTTGAGAATGTGATTCGTGATGCGGTCACATACACTGAGCATGCGCGAAGGAAGACTGTGACTGCTATGGATGTGGTTTATGCACTCAAGAGGCAGGGAAGGACCCTTTACGGATTTGGGGGTTAGGGTTAGGGTATTGTTCGTTCAATTCTACAATGTTTCTGTTATTTGTTAGGTTCTGTCGGAAATCCGGGCTGTGGAGGAAGATGAAGTGGAGATTGGGGGAAATGTGGTGGTTGAGTTAGGGTTTTTTAGGGTTTTTCTTTCTTGTACTTAAACTCAAGAATGGAATGATATGAAATGCTGATTTTCTGGTTAGTTTTGTTGTGTTGTTTGGATTGGAACTTCTGTGTTTTTGTCTTGGATGGATCAGATTTCATATGCATGCTGTGGTGGCAATTGAAGATTTAATGACTTGTGTTTTATTAACACACTGGGCCTGGCCAGAATCTAATGATTTTGGTGATCCATATGCATGGGAACAATCAAGACTGGTGGCTGCCATTAATTATCCTTTACCATTTTCTTATACCTTTTTTTTATTTAATATTTTCTACTTTAAAACTTATCTAATTATTAAGGAAACCTTAATGTGGTGGTTTCTAAAAGGTTTTGGAGGTAAATAAGGAATGTTGATTTTTGTTTATTTTTGGATTTAAGCATTGAAATTTTTATCCCTTGTTGACTATCACCATGTTGATTTCCACTTTATCTTAATGGTCCAAAGGGCATGTTTGTGTATATATCATAATGTGGAGCAAGTCATCATTCTAGGCTCGTCCCATAAATTTGGCTCCTTCCATTGGAATTTATTTTCCATAGAATTGTGGAAAAATTAGTTTACTTTTACACTTTTTGTAAGGACTTAATCCCTAGGTCTTTAATATGATTATTGTTATTATTATTATTGTGGTTTTTGTTATTTAATTTAGACTATAAGATTGGATCATGCTTGGACCCCACTCATTTATTGAATTAAATTAGTGTTTTGTGTAATTTCATCATATTTTGTGTGGGACCCAACATTGATGATGGAGATTAAATCTTAGTACACTTGGCTTCATTATGAAAATTAGACACAGTCAAATTGGAATCTCACGTTATGGGTATTATTAGTTAGAGCACTCTTTCCACTTTCACGATCTTTTCTCCCACTAAAACTCCATCTCTTCTTTTATTAGAGGCTTCCTACTTGCAGAGTCCATTTTTTTTCCACACCTTTCAATATCTCTTCCTCTCATACGAATCTCTTCTCCCATTTCAAGCTCTTTCTATTTTAGGTACTTCCCTTCACACTTTCGGATTCATTTATTTCATTTACTATGTATGCTTATTTTATTTCAATATTACTTTACTCCATTTATCTTCATGGTAGGCTTTTATCTTTTTGTTGCTTCTTTCTTGTTAAAACTTTCATAGCATGTTGGATCACACCAATGAGACTCATCCACAACCTTGGGTTCGTTTTACCCGCCCCCCCCGGCCCCTCCCATCCCCCTTACAATAAGTGCATTAACAACTCCTGTATTCATGAATTCATCAACTATCATCATGGCCTTCATCGGCAATTCATATTACTGCAACAGGACCCTTGGCACCCATAGAACTCATGTGATGATCAGATTTCATATCAACTTAGCGCATGACCCCAACACTAGCAACCAAGGTACCCAACCCATGCCCACCATCATCTGTAACCTCATCATCACTCCAAGCAACCATCATTCATACAAACTAGTTCACCTTAACATCCATACCCATTTCACAAATTGTACCCAATGAGACTCCACCCTTCAACCTATCTTTGTTTTCTTCCTCTCTTCATCTTCATTCTTCCCTTGCTTCTTTCTCTTTATTTCCCTGTTTCATTCCCATTTTCAATCCCATCACTATCATTCCAAACAAGGACTGTTATAACTCATCTTCTCCCCCTTTTGGTTTCTTTTCATCTTCTTGCTTCTGTAGCAAACAAAGTCCCTCTACGCATCTTCTTCTTCACCAAACCCCTGTCTTCTTGATCTTCTGTCATCATCACTACCAACTTACGATCATGAGACTTAATCTACATCATCCCAGAACCACCCCTCAAATGAACAACCACCATAGGTTGAGCAACTCTGCCACCACTGTTGCAGAGTTGGAACCCACCTTATCACCCTCTCATGGCAGCATCCATATCTCATTATATTAATCATCCATGTATTCTTTTCTCTTTACCTGTAACATGCATATCCACTCCCTCCTATATCAGTCTATGTGCTTAATTCTATTTAACGTTGTACCTCCTTTTCATTTCTCTCGGGCCCACTCTTTCATTAATATAAGGTTATTGATTCAAGCCCAACCCAATTAAACTTATGTGGCCCACTGCCTAGGTCTAACACACTTAACCTATATGCATGTGTGATGCCCACCATCTTAACCGCTCACCTTTTCCCTCATTCTTTCTTTCTATTAAATGAACATGAGTGCCCACGGTATAATAAGTCCAGGGCATCTCAACCTGTGACATGCTTGATGAATTCAACTTAAATTGTGATGTCCACTTACATTATTTAAATGAGTTGGGCCCAATTTTATAGTGTCTCTACCCATACTTTAATTCATTTGTACCTTGGTTCACTCAACCTATGACCCTAGTCCAAAGGAGATATTGTCAAATTTAATATTACTTCGGCCCATTATCCCTAGTTCACCTAGTATATAGGGTTCACCCATGATAAGTAGGCCCAAGTTCTCGACCCAATACTTTGGGCACACCCACTATCCTAACACACAACCCATTGTTCCAAGCCCAATCCTCTTGGCTCGTAAGCATGCATAAACCCGATACAGGATCCACTTACACTACTTAATTAGTAACACAAACCCAAAGCCAATCCGTAATAGCTTATCACACATGAGCCATACTCAAGCTTGACCCAAGTCAAGTAATTGGTGCATGAATCCGGTCTTCAAACCCATTGCTAATTCAATTGTGATCCGCCATTAACAGGGACCCAAACTGAGTCACCAGGGCATTCAAGTTAGGCCAGGTGAAATCCATCATCTACCGCTACTCGAGGTAAGCAACATTACTATGGTCCTCTAGTAGTTTTCCTAACCTTTGCTTTCCAATATGTTAAATTGATATACAATCATTTTGTTTCATGCGGGACCCAGTCCTGGCATCTTAGCTTATTTAGGGCCATTGATTTTATTGATATAACTATACCTTTTTTGAACTAATTTGTGTACTCATCAATGATAAAAATTGTAACTTTTGAACTTGTTCTATGTTCATTTGATGCTACCATGAGATATAGAAATTTTGATATGAATCCTTGCTAGAAATATTTATATCATGGTTGGACTTCAAAATTATGACACAATTCCAATTTTATTAGAAAAATCTCCAAACTATAATTCGCTTAGAAACCTGAATCATGAGTTTTATGGTTCACCCTTGAATGTAAATCTTGATATCTAAGGCATCATCCAACGTATTGGGCAACGCAATGTGGGGTCACCCAAATGCGGACTTAGCCCACTTTATGGGTATGACATTGGGCCTGGGAACCCCTTTGTGCGTGATAACTAGACTGCAGCTAGTCTTTTATGGCTTCGGGCTTTTATATTTGTGATCATATTGTACCTAGTCAAGGATTTGATAGGTACTTTTGTGTATTGTGACCGATGATATGCCTTTTCTTAGATTAGATCATGTGGCCTATAATTTCTGCCAATATTCATGAATCCTTGCAAAATTATTCTTGCACCATTGTTCAAATTATCTTGTTAATATTTCCTAGCATTTCGATTTTATTGGAATACCTTTGAATTAACCGTATTTATTCATCGTATACAAATTGTTATCATTTGATTGAATAATCGTTTGCTATAGCTCTATAGTTTGTTTACTTGTGGAGCTTTTCCTCATATGTGTATTATCCTCATTTCTTTCCAGATGTTGAGGTTGCCCTTGATAATGAAGAATCTTAACTTGATGGGACGAGTAGAGCTTCAGAAGCAAATCACTATTTAGCAATTTAGATTTCATTTTCATTGCAGTGACCTAGATGGACCATGTTATATTTCTTTGGATATCTTGAGGCTTTTGAGCTTTATTATCATTGTTCAACTTTATTAAAAGTGTGTTCATTTGATGCATTAATTTAAATTAATTGATTTAGATTTCCCACATTATGCTTATCAAGAGGACTGATCCCTCATGTTCAATGTGGGACCGTCGCATCCTAAATATTTGAGGATCCGAAGGATCTCAGAATTCGGGGCGTGACACTTTTCTATAAGGAAAAACAACTGAACCAACTATTGACCTGACTATTGACTTTAATTTATGCAATCCTCTATTTTTCTATGGAAAATTGGCTACACAAATGTGCCTTAAAAAGTGGGAAGATGTAGAGATTTTTATTGGTAAGGGATATATTGTGAAAGAGATGGGTCAAAATCATTGCTTTTGGGTTTTATTTAAAAGAAGGGTTGAACTCGATTGTTTTCTAATTTGTGTGCTCTCCCCTCTATAACTACAATTAAAATTTTGCTAATTTTTCACTCTCGTGAACCTGTTTGCTTTGCTAGGCTGTTTTGAAATTTCACCTTAATGCCTTTCATTGTGCTTGAAATTACATCCTTGGGGAAATGGTGTTCAACAAAAGTTGGTATGACAAATGATTTGAGAAATTTTTATCCTGAGCTTTTCTTAAATAGTTGTTTACCCCAAATGTTTTCTTAGGCCACCATGCTTTAGAACATTATATCCCACTATAGTTTGGTTGATTTTTTGTGAAGTTCCTTATCATAGCCAGACCATCTAAGGAATGCTGGTTCTTAGCCAATAATAAGATTTCTCATGGGAATACCTTCAAATCAATGCATTGAAACATCTCTGGCTGTTTCATGTGCCCTAAGCATATTGGGCAATGATCAGTCTGGGATGGCACATGTAGGCTGAAGGCCCAAAGCCACCCCACTCAAAAGTTACATGTGTTGATCTGGGGTAGCAAATGGGCCAAAAGCCCTAAGCCAGCCCCTGGGCGTTCGATTTTAGGCCTGAACAGGCGGGGTTAAACTTCTTGAGGCCTGTGTTCTAGTAAGGGCCTGACAAGATTGCATAATCAGGCATGGAATTGAATAGGGTGGGTGGTATTTGGTAGGGTATAGCTGGACCTGGGTTGGATCCAGATCTGATGATACCAAATTAGGTAAGGTCCATGTCTTCAACTTATTCAGGTGTAACCCTGGTCAATCATCACAGCATTTGGGTTTTTGTTGAACTGACCTTTGGCTTTAAACCTGGATCCAAACATTGCCTTCATTGACTTGCTTTGGCATTTTTTGTATCCAATCCATTAATCCAACCCATTTAAAGCCTGCCCTATACAATGATGGTGCTGCATATAGTTCGGTCTGGATCAAGTTCAAACAGACCCAGAACCAGTATAGTTCTTATTTAATCAGGTCCTGGTCAAGGACACTGTCTGATTCCTAGGACCATACATGGGCGTGGACCCTGCTTAGTTTTATATAATACAGTCTGGGTTGGGGTCCATTGTTATTACCTGAATAAGATAAATGTAACTGAAAATAAAACATATATTTTATTCTTAACTTATTAAAATCAATCATAATTAATATAATAACATTCATGTACATATCAGGTGGGTAAGCTTACATCAGGTCGATCATTGTAGCTCTTTGTTCCACAAGGTCTTAGACTATGGACCTGGACTCAATTGGTCAGGTTAAACTGGACCCAATCAAGTCCTAGGTCCAACATCCAGACCTATTTACAGCCATAATGTCTATACTAAAGCAATTGGAGATAAAAACTTTGCAGAAGGACCAAGCCCAATTGACCTATGGCCATGGCTGATTATCAGGCACAATAAATAAATTAGCTGGGCTTTAACATACTTGCCTCTGGGTACATGTGGAAGTGGTATTGCTCTCTCCTCATGAAAACTATTCCCAGCTGTTAGTATTCTGTATTCCAGAGCATGTAGTCAATGACTAACTAACGCATGCATGTACTGCAAGCAACCGAAGCCAATATGCAGAAAAGTCTTATAGTTTCTTAGTTCCATACCATCAAGCATTTATGAAGAGATTAATGTGCAATGAGTCCATTTTCGTGGGCTCTTTCTTGCTATATGCCATTTCAAAATGTCAACACCCTTCATTTATTGCTTTCTTCTCTGCCTCTCATCTCAATGCATTGTCATGTTAGAGAAAGTGAAAGATATCCGAAGGGCCAACCATCATGATCCAATAATTAATAGCAAGTTTGGTGAGTTGTTTCCCAAAGAAAAATAAACCGCCCCCCCGCCGCCCCCCAATCGACAAGGACTCATGATCAATAAATGAATTTAAGTTCATGATTGTCACTTTCAAGTTTCACCCAAAAAAAAAAAAAAAGTGATCACTTTCAAATACAAAAAAGTACAGTTGTTGTTGAATATCAATTTGGACGGCAAGGATGGTACATGCATGCAAAGTAATGTGAAGTGATAAAGTGGGTCACATGGGTCTAAGGTCTCCTCTCTTACTAAATATCCTTATTTTCTCATTTGAATCATGTAGGCCATGAAAAGTCATCAAATTCTATTAGAGATTGAAGATGTAAACGTGTGTCTTTGTGTATATATTCATGCCAAAGAGTAAGAAGCTGGAAATGTACAAGCAAATCAGAGCCGATAGGCTTTATTAAATGTTACTACCCATGTGATCAAAACTAATGCAATGAACAAATAAAATATAAGCAAAGGTCATCATGGCACAGCCAAAAACCATTGCGTGGACTGATTTTAACATTGTCTGTTTGTTTGCATGTAATTAAATTTTTAAGAATTTTAAGAACTTTTTACCCCCAATTTTTTTCTCTAAGAACTGTATTTGTGAAAATAACTACAATTGAAAAAAAAAAAGAGGTGAAAATCAATAATTGACATGTAACTATCCCTAAACTATCCCTAGTGAATCAACTCTTTCGAAAGTTGAGTCTCATCTGCAGACCAGTTAATACTTTGCACCCTGGGGCTGCTTTCACAATCTTTTGTCCAACCCATTTAGCATGACTTTTCTTATAGAAATTCATTTTCATGAGTACAAGTGGGCCAATAGAGTTTAATTCACAGCCCATAATCTTTAATTTGGTGGGACCAGTAACAGACATTTAATCCAAGGGCTATTATTTTGCAAGGTACGACATCTTTTTGGCTCTATACATACTACGCTGCTGCGTGTCACAAGCTAAGACATCATCACTATGCATCTGCAGGACCCAATCAATGAATCAAAGATACAGTTAGTCCTCCAGGGTACAACACCCTTTTTATGATGCCAACTGCTCTATATTGATGTAGGATTGTGATATGTCATATGCCCAGGATGGTAGGTTTTATCCAGGGCAGTTTTTGGCTAGAGTGAATCACATAGAAGTATTTACTGTGGAGCCCACATAAATGGATATGATTGCCAATTATGGGACATTTTCACAAATATCCACAATATTTTTGTAAATGTCATAATATTTATCTCAAAAAGTATTTTCTCAATGATTTAAACTATTTTCAAAACATGGTCGAAATTTAAAATATCGCAAGAAAATCACGATAAGTTTGGTTTAACCGAGGAAAATAGGAAATAGAAGTATTATAACAGCATTTTATAGATATTTCATAGTACTTATTCACAATTTTTAACTGTTATAAGTTAATTTATTTTTGAAATATTTTTCTGATAATATTGCAGGAAAACTCAGATTTAAAAACAACTCAACATTTTTCAAAGATGATAATTTGCCCACAAGGAAATTTATGAAAAATCTATAGAGATAGGAAGATGAAAAGGTTTAATTAAGGGGCTGGTAGTTGTGTTAAGATGGGCCACATGGGCAACCTAACCCTTTCTTTAAAGGCATTTTAATGTTGAATCTGTCATGTGAAATGCTCCTTTAGATGAATTTTTACTTTACCAATCTGAAGGGAAACATATCTTAAAGGAATTTAAATGGGAGCATTTACTAACTGTTAATTGGCAAGTGATTGATAAGATATTATTAGGAAGATATCACTGAAATAAGAACTTCCAAGTTTAAAATAAAAGTGTGAGATTTTTACATAAAAGGACCATGACAAGAGAGTACTTCAGAAAAAGTAAAACCAAATATGAAAGGTAACACCAAACAAAGAACTGGTCACTGGCTTAGTGGTAACTGATCAGGTGGCCCAACTCCTTCCCTGTCCTCTTAGATTGGGGAGATTTATCATAAATATATTGAGATACTAAATGACTCTTACTAACTATACATTAAATATATTGCAATAATGTCACCATAAACAAATTCATATGAATATCATGATAATACTGCAATTAATTAAAGACATTTGTGAGGTGCACTGGTAATTAATTGAATAATTTTCTCGCACGAGCGGACTACATACGTGTGGTCCAGCTCTGAGTGGCCCACTTTTGATTAGTTCAACTCCTTTCACAATCTTATTATCTCCCATGATATGCAATCATTTCCTCTAATTTTACATTTTGAAATTTTAGACTGTTAAATCAAAGGCTAAGATAATCCGATTGTGCTGATTATTCACACTGGCACTTATCCATAAAAAGACCTTTCTATCCATCCCAACCCCAACACATCCTATTTGGTTTGGTTCCACAAGCTGAACAACACACACAGTTAGAGTTTGCTTGCAGGTGAAAATCTTTCAGGATTAATCATAGATTATTTAACCGTGAGGCGGGTCATTAACAAACATTAATTATGAAGTTGGGGGCCACACGATTTGAATCATGCTTTGTGGCCCACCTTGGCCAAGGCAAAGTGCTAAATCCTAGAGGTGTAGGTGACTTGTCAAAGAGGCTCTCATTCTCATTCTTTCTCCAGTTGACAGTTTCAAACACTGCTTATGCAACATGCACGTGACAACGGTCCTAAGCTCAAAACAACCTTCGCTCTCCCGGGTCACGATTTTCGTGTTGGGGACAACCACTGACCTCCCAACCAACCTCTTCTTTTCACACTCCTTCGTAAATGAATACATAAATAAAGACTCAAGAGCCAATAGACAACGAAACGTAATGCATGCCCTTCTCTTACCTCCCTTTCCCCCGTATTTTTTGCTTACTTGCCTCGTGCATGAAAGCGAAAGATTGGGAGTAAATATCAAGATACAAATGCACATCCAAAGAATATAAACTTGCCAACACAATTATGATTGAATGGGGTTGGCACCTTAATATCACATGCATACCTACAATCGATCTACGAGTCTTTAAATTGGTCAAATCACTCCAGGCTGGTTGGCCAACATTTAGTGAAGAAAAAAAAAGAATCCCACCCTTGACATATGCTTTGTAGAAAGTGATCTCAAAGTTCTTCAAACGTACCCTTCAAATTTGTGAAACTGGCACACCCAACTTGTAATCAAAGTTGGGGGGACTATTTGGTTAGAGGATATTTGAGTCTCCCAGCTGATTCTACAAATGCTCAAAGACCTCCTAAAAATTTTAAAGCCAAAATTTGATGAATTTGGGAAATTGTATTAGTCAGAAAAGCCTTGTGACAAAACTATAAATCTGTGGAAACTTTTACATGTTGTCAGAAATCAACCTACCGACATCATGATGTCAGAAATCTCTAACAGAGGCCCATGGATCTTCATCTCCATTTGCCATTGTTATATTGTTTATTTTTTGACGCACAGACGCAGTGCATTGAGGGCTAAGTTCATTCAAAAGGGATACCAACTATAATATAATTCTTATATAATAAGATTGTTTATCTTACACCAAACCCCTGCTCTACTTTGAGATTGAGGTGACATTGTGGGGATATGATTTTAGAATAGAGAACTTGCAACGGAGGACCTTGAATAAAATAAAAAGGACAATGGAAGGAGAAGCTAATATAGTTTTGGATGAATGGATTGAAACTGCAATTACAAAAGTCACATTACAACATCTTCATTAAACAAAGAGGAAAAATCAAATTATCAATATCAGATGATATTCTAGCCACATAACTCAAATGAAGGACAGATTTTATCCTGCCCTCTTGCACATTGGTGCCGTTGATCATGTAGGACTCGGTGAAACTCACATGGGTCCTGTGTCTTTGGTGAAGGTTCAGACGGACAGTGTCACTGGAGAAAATTTTCCCTCAAATGAAATCCTATCATCTAATGAAACAAAAATAGTCTCCATTAGAAGAACAAAAATAGTAAACCCAGCAGTGAGTAAAATTTGTTTGTACCTTTCTATAAAATCATAACTTAGAATGAAGACTTATACATGCCAGCAATATTCAAAATGTAAAACAACAAAAAAGGTAAAAAAAATCACAAAGTTACATCAAATTATCCAACCCACAATACCCATTAACCCGATAACCCCAAATTCAAATCAAAAGCGAGCGAGAGAGAGAGAGAGAGAGAGAGAGAGAGAGAGATAATCATACTAGTTTCATCTATCTCCTCTTGTTCTTGCTCCCTATCAACAAAGAGAAGTAGAACAAGATCCTAAACAAGAACCCAAAAGCCACAGTAACCCAAACACAACTCCACTTACTCAGATCAGTAATCCCTTGCTGCTTCAAAATATCGACCCCAGTCGTCACACACGTCGTGCTCGTAATGTTCACCCCCAGCGACCTGCTCAGCGTCTTCAGCAGCGTCGTCTTCATCGCCGGCCCAACATTCCCCAGCGGCGTGTTGTCGAATATCTGCGCCCCCGTCGTAAAGCACTTCGTTGGATCCCCAAACTCATTCTGCATCACCCCCTCATAGGGGTACTTCACCAGCGAAATATAGTGAAACCAGATCCAATAGGGAGGAATCCGATCCCTATTGATGAAGAATCCACTAAACAAGAGAAAGTAGGCCAAGATAGCAACAACCACAGTATAACCCAACATAACATGAGACACCACCCCAGATAAAAACGTCACAAACGAGCTCCCAGCCCAGAAGGAAGCTAAGATTATGAAGAAGAAGAAGATGAAACCTGAAATGCCGCCTGCAAGACCCACCGCCCAGAACGTCGTGGCCGCGAACGCAAAGGAGAGGAAGATGAGAGCTGGAATTGATACAATTGAATTGGAGAGAACGTAGGAAGATCTTCTGTAAGCATTGTAGGCTGTTTCTCTCATGAATATATCACGTTCTTGCAGAAAAACTGGCAGAGCATCTGCACAGGTGTAGAAGGTGGTGGACATGGCGAATGCGAAGAACCCGAGCCGCTCTTGGACCCCTTTGGGCGAGCTGTCGAGCCGCCAGAAGACGGTGGCCAGGATAAAACCCGTTACGAGAACCGCCCCGAGTCGGATACCGAACAGCTCCGGCATGCGCCTTGTGTTCGTAGCGGACCGTTTCGCCAGCACCATCATCTCTATCCAGAACGGGTTGGCAAATGTCGGCATGGACGAGGCCGACTCGGTGTCGCTCGTAGCGCCCGATACGAGCTTTCCCCGCGATATGCTGGCGCTTATAGCGTCCTTCAGGGAATACCCGGGGGATTTCTCGGAAAGCGGATTCCGTGGAAACTTGGTTCCCTCCCAGGATTTGTTGAATTCGACCAGGCGTTTTGTGCCGCCAGATGAACCTTCCAGCTCGCGGATCAGGTCGAGGGCGAACTCGGTCCGATTATCTTTTTCGGGTATGGGGTGCCCGAATTCCTCGAAGAAGAGCGGGAGGGAGGAGGGTGGGCCACTGTAGACAGTTTGGCCGCGAGAGAGGAAGATCAAACGGTCGAGAAGGCCTAGAATCCGATAACTAGGCTGATGAACGGACATGATTACAATGCTTCCACTCTGGGCGATCCTTTGGAGGACTTTAACGACCATGAAGGCGCTGGTAGAGTCCAGACCCGAGGTGGGCTCGTCCAAGAAGAGGATAATCGGATCGTGGATAATGTCTATACCAATGGAGACCCGGCGGCGCTCTCCGCCGGAGACTCCTCGGTGCCCCTCGTCGCCGATGATCGTCCGGGCGGCTCTCCGGAGGCCGAGCTGGTCGATAAGGGCCTGGACCCGGGCCTTCTTCTTGGTCTTGGAGAGGGACCGAGGGAGACGGAACTCGGCCGAGAACATGAGCGTCTCCTCGACCGTGAGCATGGGGTAGAGGAGGTCGTCCTGCATGACGTAGGCCGATATCACCTTCAACATCCGGCTCTGTAACACCTCACCGTTGAGCGTAACGGTTCCTTTCAAGCTCCCTTTCGCGATACGGTTTGCCAGTGCATCGATCAGCGTCGATTTTCCGGACCCACTTGCGCCGAGAACGGCCAGGATCTCTCCATCCTTCGCCTCCCCCGATATGTTGTCCAGCAGCGTCTTCGTCCTCGACGACTTGGATAGCGTTTCGGCCGAGTCGGTGTCGGTCGCCAGCCGATTCTTCGCGAATGGTAGCGCCAGCTTTCGGCGCGTTTTTACGCTGTAGGTGAGGTTCGTGAAGGAGAGGACGAACGGGAGAGGTCTCTGGCCTATCAAGCTCGACTCGGAGAGTTCCAAGACGTGATGGGTCGGCGTATCGTCTTCTTCGCCTCCCGTACCGTCTCGGGTGTCGCCGACACGTTTCAGTAGCTCGCCGAGAGTTGGTGAAGGGCCGTCCATCCGACGGCTGAGGCCGCCGCGCCTTGGAAGATCTTCAACCTCCAAAGTCTGTCTTCCGTCGAAGAACGAGAGGTTGTCGACGTATCGGGTGCCCGAAAAATCTGCATCCGAAACGACACGAGACATTTGACTGGTTTTTTTTTTTTGACTTTGGTTTCTTTGCACTGCTTTGGGGTGTTTTTGGAGAGTGAGAATGGAGAAGGTGTGGGTTTATATACAGATTGCTATGATACCTTGGACATCACGAAATACGATTAGGTATGTATACGATACGGATACTAAGTTGAGTGTAACAGTGAGTGAGAGATGGAGATTGGAAAAGGAAGGTTAGGATATAGATACATATATATAATAAATGTTTGAGGAGGGGTGGAGTCTTGAATTTGTGGTCCGGCTTTTGAGTGGTATTGCTTCTATTTATAAGCTAGCAAACATGAAGCATTTCCATTAGCTTCTTCTTGTTTCATATTTTTGTGGTTTTGATATTGGTTCTTCTTTTAAAAATTGTTTCATTTTTCTCAGATGGTGGTGACCTACTACATCCCCCCTAACCTCATCTCCCCACGCTTTCATTGCTTCAAGAAAGCACAGCCGAGTGCCACGTGGCATCTGGGTCTTCAACCTTTTGCTGGGGTCCGCCCAAAATTGTGATCCTGACCTTTTTGGGATGTGGGCACTGGGACCCAAAACTGACATTCCAATGTGCGAATAGAAGTCAAGTTTGTGCTGTTAGAAAAAAAAAAAAAACCTTAATTAGTTCATGATCTTTAGTTTAAGGATGTTAATTATAATGGTTGGGGTAATTTAGTTTGGATTTATCAGGTGGGGCCCAACAAAGATGAAGAGTGCAATTGTCTTTTTTCTTCTAGGGCTCCTTGTGTATGATTAGGTGTAGGTGGTTAACTACTACCATCATCCTACAAAGAAGTCTTCCTCTTCTATTGGATACAGAAACACATAAGAAAAGACAAAGTCAATGGGAGGAAGGGAGATGGTTTGAATTTTGCTTATTGGATCTTAGTTTCAAGTGCATGGTTTGTGTTCTTTTCTTCATATGCTATAGTTAGTTATTTATGGCTGCCAACGCTTACCAAACTAGGAACCAAGCTAATGTGGATGAGGAAAAATCAGTCAAAAGGATGAGGTGTGAAGAGATGGGCATGTATATATTGTTACGTATCTTGTCATACATTACAAACAAGGGTCTGTTGGCCTTCCTATTCCTACCCTTTGTGAAGAGGCAGAGGAATTGCTGTTGATGAAAGGGGTATGTTTGAAGAATCATTTTCAACAAGGGTTTTGTCCTTTGGAGGGTTTTAAGGATGCTAAGAAATTATTTGAGAAACATGGATAATGGGGTGTGGTACTAATATGTCATTTTGTTTGTTTTGGGAGTGGGGAGTGTGGTGGTATCCGATACGAAACGACACTATAACACGTTACGTAATGGAGTGATATCACCAATGTGAGACTTGTTTGCATTTCGGGTTCCCTTTGCTTTTCAGTTTAGAAAGTGGGGGTGATTTCTCATTTCTCAATGATATGACAAAATCACGAACATCCCGAGGAAGATATTTTGAGGTAGGTTTATTAACTGCATAGATATTTTGATGAATTTCATTTGATTAAGGGGACTTTGGCATGCATACACAATTTTTTATTCTATGTTTAGTGCAGCCGATTTTCCTAAACAGTTAACTTCACTTTTATCCCCCGTAATCTAATCTAAGATGAGACCTTTCTATCACCACAACTTTCCACCGACGACACCGACGACATACACCCAAGAGTTATTGACTTGCTGTACTAGCTCTCCCCTGGGAAGGCCTGCAGAAAGTTATTTATATTCATATTGAAAATGATGATATTTGGGCTAATAAGCCCGTACTAGCTCCACACCTGGGAAAATTATCATTCAGCATCACAAAAGTGGGCCGAAACTAAATTTCTCAGGTCCAATCGATTGGGGAACCAGGAAATGGGAGCCTGGTTAAAGCTTACGTCGATGCATTGATTCAATCAGAAATTTAAAGAATATTTATTTTATAAGGATAAGGATGAATTGTTACTTTTCAATTCGTTCCATCTTCATTATTGCAAGAGGCTCGAATTATGTACGCCGATAACTCAGGGTAGTAAAATGGAGTCTTTGTACCCCATGTGAGGCCAGAATCCCGCACATTGATGGCTCAAATGCATGTGCATTCAAATAAACGGATAGGAAAAGGATTCAGAGAGGATGAATCAGTATGTTCGAAATTTTTTCCAAAGGGCAAAACCAAATGGCTGGTTGATAGTTTTGACTTTCTTCTAATCTTTTCCCCGTGATTTAGACAGTGTGAAGCACCTCAAATGGGGAGAATTGTCGCACTCGCAGATAGGGTCCCAGCAGGTCATGTTGGGACCACAATGTCCACGGTCAAAATCATTATAAAACAAACAGCTGATATGACTTCGATTGCTATGTTGCTGCATATCTATGCAAGGGCCCTGCATGCTTTATCCAAACCATCCATCAAGCATGGTCGTGCAATTGTCCAACGGACCATGCTTTAGGATGAAAGTAGAGCAGAGTCCAATCCCCTTCACTAACTAGAGCCAGTTGCTAAGTGGACCACCTTAATTTTAGGAGCAGAGGAATACATGATAGTAAGCCTGAACTAATGGATGGCTAGGGTACGCAGATATGGCACCTTCGAGAATATAGCTACTAATGGTTCAGAATAGTTGCTAATACGTTCAGTTATATAAGCATTAGATATCTCACCCAAAGGCCTGCATTAGATATCTCACCCAAAGGCCTTCAGGATGGTTGCTAATACATTCAACATGTATAACATCTTCAAAATAACTGCAATTAATGCTTCTAGTTTTGAAGCATGTGGATCAATAGTTTCAAATATTAACCTGGGAAAAATTAAAGGATAAAAAACATTCCCTGATTATGATCATCGAGTTACCCTAATCTCAAACCCACCCTCTTAACACAAAATAATTGAGGGATGGGTGGTGCAAAGACACAGCCCATAGGACAATGCGGCTTGCAAATGAAAATGTTTTTGAGTCCATTCACCCCCATCTGTCGGTTCCAGCAAAGCTCTTCAATATTTTCGCATCCAAATCACTCATCCTTGTGCTTCGGAGATGTTTTGGAACCTGACATGTAAGCACGACTCGTCCAACGGCCCACAAGCTTGAGAACCTCATCAATTAGTATCACAGGGAAAGCAACAGCCAAGACTAGAAGCCATTCATTCAGGCTGAGGGGCACAATTCCAAACACTTGAGCAAGGAATGGGACATAGAGGATCAAGAAATGTAATCCAAATGAGACGGACATGGCGACGAGAAGCCATGGGTTGACCCATGGAGGCATGCTCAACAGACTCCCATCCTCAGATAATGCATTGAGAGAGTTGAACATCTCAATGGCAACTAAGACAGAGAGTGATAAAGTCATGGCCTTAACTTTGCCAGCCTGGAAATAATCGCAAGGGTTGTTGTTGAAGGCAAATACACGAGACCCAGCTTTGAAAGGAGAGACAGTGAAACCTTCCCACGATGGACACTGATCCCAGTTGGAGAGCTGCGAATAGGTGACAAGTGTGTGACCATCACCACTTAAGTCAATGCCCAAAAACGATCCATGGGTGAACCATATGATGAATACTCCCACGGTTGCAACACCCACATATAGCCCAATGATCTGTACAGATACAATGAAATCGAAACAATCACTACAACATCATGTATATAAATGACAAGCACAGATAGACATGAAATCAGTAGTCATCCAATGAGTTGCATCTCAAAACTGATGTACAACATACCAGTACTCATATACTGCAGAGGGGTAAAATTACATGATGGTCAATTCAATAGCAAGCAATTGATACACACAAAACAAAAAAATTTTCCTTTTTCTTTTTAATGGTGACAAGAGATTATTGAAACGAAAACATGTTCCACCGATATGCTTAGTAGTTGAGTAGACTCAGTTCGGGGAAAAAAAAAGTCCCAGCCTCCAGAAAGAAAATTTGAAAACCTTTATGTTAATTAATGGTTTGACAAAACATCTCAGATCTTGTATAAATAAAACGCAACATCTCAGACTCACTAAAGCTGCCATATATAGAGATGAGAAACAATATGAAAGTGCTAAAAAAAACCATTAGTAGCTCAGTGCAGATTTAGTAATTGACATATTTTGTTATCAACTTCGGTATGGGATTTGGGGTATACTGCTCTTATACCCTTTGGTGTTCTCTATGTTGTGTTTTTGTTTTGTGTATATTTCCCATGTTTTTAACTGCCTTTCTACCCCCAATCTGGATCATATGCCACCTGAACTACAACTGCAGTTCAAATGCATCTGCCACAAATTTGGGGGAACAGGTACGAACAAATAATTCCATGTCGACCGGACACTAGAATGCACCTAAAAGGCCCATCAGCATCTGTGGAACTAGTGGAGAAACATCCTGGAACCAAAGTAGATGCTGGAATCATAGATCCCATTTCAGGGAACATATTTCCTGCAAGAAAGTAGGTTTCACATTTTATGGAATTCTGGATCAGTCCAAGGTACTGGGGAACTCTCCAATGTCAGCCAAACAGCAGAAACTCCATCCTTCCAAGGTTCCAGGGAGAGAGACTCTAGAATGGCCATATTCCAGAGTTCCTCAGTTACAGACAGGGCTTGGACTAGATTCACTAGAACGAAATCCCATTCATAAAAAAGAGGAGAGAGAAGATTTAAGGAAATTATGCAACAAAGACAAATATCATAAATAATTGATGAAAGGGAACATGCAAAATTCCATTGATGGAATAAAAAGTAAATTCTTTACCAAATAACGGAATAAAATCCATGCACTGATCAATGAATCATCACTTCTTCGAGGAGGTTTCTTCATTATATCTTTATCTGGAGGATTGAATCCCAAAGCTGTTGCAGGGGGGCCATCAGTAACCAGATTGACCCACAGAAGCTGAACAGGTATCAACCCCTCAGGAATACCTAGTGCTGCTGTAAGAAATATTGAAGCAACTTCACCCATATTTGAGGAGATCATGTACCTAAATTAAAGTGGAAAAAAAGCAGAATAAAGTCAATGCTGATAAAAGAATGTGGCATCCATAGTTTCAAGGGCACTCGAAACTAGTGCAATAAAAAAATACCACTTGCTTGAGAATGTGAATGGTAATTATAATGTGATTAAAGCTTTTAAAGGTCACTATCATGCAACCAGATTAGACAGAGATCAATGGGACAAGTGTTAACTACACACTTAAACCACCATGTTAAAACCATGAGGGGACAAATATGCAATGACACAGATCATCCCAGTTGTCAGTTGCCTATCAACACATTGCCTTCCTTCTTCGACACATTAGATTACATATGCCATTGCATAAATTCAGGAAAGATGCAAATTAATAAATTTGTGTTTTTAATACCTAAAGATGAACAACTGCTAAACTTGCATTTTACTAATTAATTAAAAACATAGATTTAGTTTCATCGATCATTGCATATTGACGCAGTATTGGCCCTTCATATCACTTCAGGTTTCCTATACTTGTAGAAGCCGTAAGAATCATCACCTAGGGGTCTTAAAGGCATCATCACCCTCAAAATCTGGATGGAATCATCACAAATGCAGAAACAAGCTTCACAAAATTATATTCGGTATACTATCAAGCCATCAAACAATATATTATATAGACAATTAAATAGGAAAGATGAGAATGGTTAGGTGGATTTATGGTGAAACTAGGAAAGATAAAATTAGAAATAAGAGCTTTCGAGAGCATTTAGGGGCAGCATCAATATTCAATAGGGGATAAAACTAGAGAAACCGGTTTGAGATGATTTAGGCATGTCCAATGCAGGCCGGTAAAGAAAAGTTTGGCTATGCAAGTTGATGGCCCACCAAGGGGAAGAGGTAGGAAATATGAGAATGTTTAGGTTGTCCTATCTAAAATGCCCGCGCATCTCATCGGCTGTGTGCACGCGCGCGCGCACGCGCGCACACACACACACACACATATATATATATATATATGAGTAATATTCAAGTGAGGGATTCCCTCACCATAGGGTGAAAGACAACCCTTTTTAGGAAGTTTCAAGTACAAAAGAGAATCTTTCCAAAAAATACAAAAGTGCTTTTGTACTTGAAACTTCCCAAAAAGGGGAGTGTCCCTCACCCTATGGTGAGGGAATCCCTCACTTAAATATCCCCCATATATATATATATATATATAGAGAGAGAGAGAGAGCAGCGACTGAAAAGAGAGTTCTTAAACTGTTGGATACTCTCCCTTTCCTTCTTATCTTAAACCACCTACACAATGCAAGATCTCCACCAAGAGAATCTGATCCAACTGAATAACATTAATGGAAACAAGTTGGAAATGAACTTGGATAGCAAACACCATAGCTAATCATGGGATAGCTCCATGACGTGAAGAGCGGCAAGGAAGAACAAATCTATGTTGGCACATTCCTCTATCATGGCATTGTAGAACCCCTTACCACTAGGAAGGGATCAATCAGGTGAGTTTTTAAATCACTGCTTCTTCCTTTTCCAGACAAGATTCTCATGTTCATCTAAATCAACTGTTTGAAGTAGCTATCATACAGATCTTATTTATTTTTTGGAAAAACAAAGTAGTACTAAATGAACTTTGCCTAAACAGCATAGTTAGTAAAAGAGCAAGAGAAATAAACCTGATAAAGGCTTTCATATTGTTGTAAATAGATCTTCCTTCACCAACTGCTGCAACAATTGTGCTAAAATTATCATCCGCTAAGACCATGTCAGAGGCTTCTTTTGCAACCTGGGAAAGGTAATGGATGTCACATAGAAATTATAACAAAAAAAATACAGTTCACAACCGTGAAAACTATCCATGCAGAATATGATATTGGATTTTAGAAAACACCAATATGAGAAAGAAGTTCCCAAATAGGAATTTGCTCAATGCAACAGGTAGATATTCATAAGGATATACCTCAGTCCCAGCTATTCCCATAGCAATACCAATATCAGCCAACTTCAAAGCAGGAGCATCATTCACCCCATCACCAGTCATTGCAACAACCTCACCCTCTTCCTTCAGCAGTCTCACAATCTCCTGCTTATGCTTTGGTTCAGCCCTGGAGAAAAGAAGTCCTCCACTTTGCTTCAAATAAAGTTTCTGATTGGGATGATTCATAAAATCTTTCCCTGTTATGCTCTTTCTACTTAAGTCTTCGTCGTACCCAAATACACCTATTTCACGGCAAATGGCTTCTGCAGTGTTCTTGTTGTCTCCTGTAATAACCATTACCCGGATGCCGGCTGCTCTACAATCCTCAATAGCTTTGTGAACCTCTTCTCGAGGAGGATCCTAAGATGATTTAGAATTGGGGCAAATGCCAAAGACAAAGGTTAGTTATGAATACTGTTACTTCATAAAGAACAACGAAAAAAAATCACACTAGAGATATGAGCATCTCACCCTCAAACCAACCAAGCCAACAAAAATCAGATCACTCTCAATCGATGAATAGTTCGAGGGATCAAGTAGTAGTTTATGAGCTGGATGATGTTCACCATCATATGTTGCAAAGTCAGATAGATCCTTCTTGTATGCAAAACCCAAACAGCGCAATGCATTTGTTGACATATCATTATTGGCTTTCACGATTAGGCCTTTTGTGGTACTATCTAGTTTGACAATGGAACCATCAAGCAACTGGATATAGACACTTCTTTCCAACAAATTTTCCACCGCTCCCTGTCAAAGTGGGAATCAATAAAGCAAAACAAGAAAACTTTCCAAAATAGAGAGCTATTCAGTAATCAAACTTAAAACACAGGAATCCCCAATATAAGATATTTAATTGAATCTGAAGGAATTGAATACATGAAAGACTCAACTACTGAAGCAATGAATATTTAACACTTAAAGCTGTCCTTTCTCACCTTCTAGAAAACCAGTTTTATTGCAACCTTTTTTCTTTCTAATGTTCATCAATGAAAAGAGCAAGATGAGCATAATAACCAACTATCCTCACAATGTACAATGGTGGAGAATCTCCTATAACCTATGATATCTGGTGGAATTTTCACACTTGGATGATTATTTGAGCCTCTATCATCATAGGACGGTAGGGTGGGCCCAGATCTTCCAATCTCCCCCGGTCCCATCTTCAGGCGGGGTCTTTGTCTGGTCCGTTCAGATGGACCACCAATTGGGCCCCCACTATGAGGTGAGGTGCACATGGAAAAGAGGTGTGCAACTAGATAAAATCTCTCTCTCTCTCTCTATATATATATATATATATATATATATATATATATATATATATGGGAGATGCTCCTATGAGAGATGCTCTCACATTATTATGAGAGATAAGGTGGGGGCCCTCACATCCATATCCAATGCCAACAACTTAAATGTGAGGGCCCCCACCATAGCTCTCATAGTAAGGTGAGAGATATCTCTCACCTTACTATGAGAGATAAGGTGGGGCCCTCACATCCATATCCAATGCCAACAACTTAAATGTGAGGGCCCCCACATTTATCTCTCATAGGAACGTCTCCCTATATATATAAATATATATATGAGAAATTCTCGAAAACTCCCCTAACTCAAAAGGGGAGTTTCTACTCCTATCTAATAGTCAATGATTTTTTAGTATTTTAAGAGAATCTAAAAAGATCTGCCTTTGTAGGAGAATGTTTAGGAGAGAGAATCGGTTGTGTATCATTGATGACACGTGTCACACTTTCATTTGCTTAAAGAGGGGTATAAAAAAAAAACACCCGGGGTGTTTTGTAGTGTAACTATATGTTTGTGTGTGTATGTATATATAGACACACGCACAACCCTCCATCCAACGGTTCGGTTCATTCAGATAGCTACGAAACCTTGGAATCAATGACTATCAGGGGTGGGGGTGTCCCTGTTTGTGCATGGTTTGGATGGGCTGCTAGGTGGGCCCCACCAATAGTTCTCACGGAATTCTCACCTGAATATTTTTGTATATTATATATGTGGGTAATTCTCCAAAATGCCCCTTTTCCGCTCTTTTTTTGTCATGGGGTCCTCATTAAGTCAATCTAATTCCCCCCTTCCCCTTACTCGCAAATAGTCAAAAGTCCAAATTTGCTCATCCAACTTTTCCTCACCTTTGGAATGAAATCATAAAAAAATGATGCTTCTGTACCCAATGGATTTTAGGGTCATGGATCAAAGGGTTAGGATGACCTTATGGAGTCAAAACTTTGCACGTAGGTAGGTCTCATATAGACCTTTCCATCCAATTGACTTCCACGATCATCATGGATCCCAGTGGGCCCAACCAAGAGGGGTGTTTTTATTATAAAAAAAAAACGCCCGGGCGCTGTCTAGCGCTGCCCTATATAAACACACACCACACACGCGCTTTTGTAAAAAGCTAAAAAAACATAGGTTAGGAGATTTGAAATCATGACCTTGCCCTTTTAAATAACTTAACCACTACAACACTCAATACTTGTGTATATTTCTTTATAAAAAAATGTCAAAACTGATTAGATGGAGAGCGGACCCTACCCATGTGGGTCATGCCCGTGCTTAGGATGGGTCATTGTGCTTGTATATATTATACATGTGTATGCATATATTGGATTGATTACCTAGAACCACCTATTTGGGCCACATTTAAAAAAGATTATCATATGTTCATGGACAATCCATGCCATGTAATCTAATTGGGTATGTAGGACTGTCCATTGTAGAGGCCTTCCATTAGGACCATCCACTATGGAATCAATTCTGGCATCAGTTATAAGCAGTAGGCCAGTCATTTAAAACCATCCACCAAAAAACCTTCTTTTAGAAACATCTCCTTCATGAGACCTACTCAAGGGGAGGAGCTAACACCGCCACAGAAGCACCTCCACCTGCCACCCCCCAAAACTTAAAAAAAATAAAATAAATCCAGAGGTTTACCCTTTAAGCTCCTTTTGTGCCCCACATTTCAACTCATTTTCCTTCCCTCAATTTTAAATAAACACACAATCTCCAACATTTTAGACATTGGTTTCTTGAATTTTAATAATATATATTGTGATAAAGACAATAAAAACAATTAATAAAATATAAAGTTCAAATCAACAAAGCATAAGACTTTTTCAGAGTTATCTCTGATGTTTGGCAAGAAAGAAAATATAATGCACCATATTTCCTAATTCATCTCAGGTTATCGCTTCAAATGTCTCATATTTCACCCAGTGTTGGATGCAAATCCTCTTAAAATGAAGGGCCCCATTTCCGGGCTTCTGAAAATAAGAGCTTTAGCGTCTATTTTTTTATGGCTCTTTATTTCTGGCTCTATTTTGGATGGCTCTATTGGAATAAGAGTAGACATACCAAACAAGGCCTTAGTATTTTAAATATTTGATGGCCAATTTAATTAAAAAATGGGGATATTCTCCATAACCATCTAAGACTAGGGATAAAATAAAATAAAATAAAAACTGTATGACTATAGAAGAGTTGATAGAATCTAACAAATAATCAGGAAAGTTCAGCTGGTATCTCTTTTCCATGGTCTCCAGCAACCAAGCAAATCAAAACAACATATACATGTAGAAACTGTGTGTGTTTTGTGTGTGTGAGAGAGAGAGAGAGGGGAGGGGAGGGCATACCTTCACCAGTAACATATTTCTTCCTATGCTCGACTTCACAATAACTCCCATGGACTTTCGAGAACGATCAAATTCAAGAGTTGCAATTCTGCGTACTGTGTCATTCCAATATTGGCAGCAGGCTTTATAGTAAAAACAAAGCATATTAGTAACCATTTTGCTTATGTGTCGGAAAGACTTAACAAAATTAACTATGCAAAGTTCAACATACGTAATACATCGGTAGCAGAGTCCACAGATGAATGATTAGCACCCCTATTAAATCCCATTTTCTCAACTAGAACCTGAGAGAGAGAGAGAGAGAGAGAGAGAGAGAGAGAGAGAGAGAGAGTAGTCAGCCAAATTGACCTCTTCCAACTTCTTCAGACAAATAAATATGCAATAAAGCAGTACGTTATATAGCCTTCCTTTTTTTTGGTATTCTGAAATGGGTTTTATACTTCATTACAAAAGCAAATTGCAAAAAAATATTTCTACAAGCAAAATGTGTTCTACTTTGACTCAATAAAAAAGATGGGAATGTGAATGTCTTTTGGCTAAAAGATTTCTCTCGCTTTTCACTATTGCTTTAAATCCTATGGTGATTGTTAAGGTTTATGTTCATAGCTCAGGGGATATGTCTAATTGGATGCTGGTTTTATTAGGAAATCTTCATGATGATGATGAGGTGGATATCGTGTTTGAGTTCTAAATATTCTGATGTAATCTTTCTATGATAACTTGATATCTTCTGGTAATTATTCTCAGTGCTTTCCCTACCTTTGGCCAATTAAGGCCCCTCCTAAGGTGTTGTCTTTTGTTTGAAGTCCTCATTGGGAGGCACAATGAAAACATTCCAATTGTAGATGGTGGTAATATATGCTTATGAGATGAGGAGATTTTCTAAGCTGATTTCTTATCCCATTGCGAAAGTTGTTTAGAGTCCTTGTCACCATATCTTTGGAAGGCAATGGTTATGCCTAACACGGTTAAAGATTTGCTCGAGCAGTGGCATATGGTTTGCCTATCTCCTAGAGGACTTATTTTGTGGAATCTTACAATGATAACTGTTCTTTGGTCTATATACTACAAAGTAGCAGGAAGACTTTTCAGAATGTGACTTCCTTGACAACTGATATTGCTTACCAGGCCCAACCAGCAGTCACCTTGCGGGCTGGCTTCAAAAGAGGATGTAGACAAGTCAGTTTATTTTGTGAGGAGATTAGTAGTTTGGTACAGAGATTATTTGCTCGAAAAATCAACAAGAAAAACAAATAGAAAGAGAATATTAAAAGAAACATTTTAGTTTCCATTAATTTGTTAAAATATAGGTAAAGATAGTACTAAACTTTCAACATATCAAGGATCAAAGGTCCAAGGTCACTGGTCTCCCTTATAAATCACTTCATTTGGCAAAAGAAAACAAACAAGAAAGGAATCTACCTCTAGATCTTCAAGTTCTCCAAAAAAGAACTTTCGGTGAACCTTGGAAGAGACATCCAAGATCCCTGAAATTCTTTGTACAATCTCTCTTGAAGATACACACTTCACTCTAGGGCGTGTTTGGCACTTAACTAAGTTAAAGTGAAGTGAAGTGAATCCATACAAGAATTGACAAGGGTCATATCAAAAGTACACAATTCCAATATTCCCTCCATCTTTTTCAAAAAAAAAAAAAGAAGCAACCTCCTTTTTCCACTAAAAGACAAAAAAACTCCACTTTTCTGCACAAAAAGTAAAAAAGATTTTATATCAAACAACTAAAAACAAAACATCATCATAACACCTTATATTTTATTCTCTCTTGATTTGATTTTTCACCTCACCATACATCCAAACAGGCCCTATAGGTTGAAGGCTTCTAGTTCTTGGTCTTCTTGAAGCTTCAAATGCGGTTTTGGAGAATAAAAAATATAGAAAAATGGGTTTTTAGCCTTTTCCTTGTCTATGCAACGTGAAAAAGTCTTTTCTTGTCCACATTGGTAAGGCTCAAAAGAGTTTTTACTCCTTATATCAAAATGAATGTATATAGGTTCGTGAGCAAACCCAAAAGATGGAAATATGGTGAGACCTAAAGAAAGTTCTTTCATGCAAGACTGCATGAACCAAGCATAGGGGCACCACTCCAAGATAGAATGGATCCTGTAGCATGGTGTGGTGCAGTGTATATTTTTCTGTGACTCACATATGTTACTTTGGCTCTTGGATCACCCCGGGACGGTGGGACCTATATTGAAATATCGGTTTCCATCCCTTTTCATTAAATGTTGCAAGTTCAATCCAGCTGTAAGTATACCTCACAAGCAGGACACATCATTGGCCACTGCTGCAGCAGTGAACTGTAGCATTCCAAATGGCAATGTCTGTTTAGCTTCTTCAGGAAACTTCTTACCTTCTTTTAAAAGCTTTCTTTCTCTGTTTTTTGTCATTCTCTTCTAGAAACAGTCCTCATCCCTCTGCTTGTACATTTGTGGGCAAACCACAGAGCAAAACAGTGCACCAGAGGGGGTTTCGTTGATCATAAAAAGGATTGGGCACAGGAGCTGCACCTTGTCCCTTTATTACAATGATCAATTTTGGAATTTTTCCACCAACATCGACCTTGAAATGCTCTCGGAGAATGAATGCTTTTGGACATGCTAGGAACCCTTTCTATTATTTATTTTTGAATGGTTACATGATTTGAAAAAGAAAACTGGTGGTTGCAAAAAAAAGATAATTTCATTCATTTTTGTCCGTTTTGTATAGGTTTTGATTGGTTTTACATGCAAGAGAAGGTTTTTGGAAGGTTTCCTGCTTAAAGGACATTGGTGATAAAAACAAACACTGCTCAGGCCTGCGTGCCGTGTGACGTGGCGCAAGGTAGGCTGCCCCTTTAGGCATACCCCAAAACATTTATATGTATGATTATATCAATTCAAAGTATGATTGTTTTGGATACTTTCAGTAAATAAAACTATTGTTAAAATCTAAAAGAAAAGAACACAAGGTAGTACTAGTTATCCTCCAACAACTATTAGGTCACTGACAGAAAAATGTAAACAAAAAAGCATAGTCGGTCACAAAGTTTGTACTCTGCAATGTAGTCATCCCAGTGTAATGGGATGGATCCACACTCCACAGACCTTCAATAACACAGGTTAGATTTGTTTTTCAGCGATTCTCTCACTGCACAGAAATTCAAATTTGATACTGAAAAGCCCAGATAATAAAAGGGTTGTGGTACACAGTCTTGATTAACCAAATCAAGTTCCTTGCCCAATAAAAGGGTTCTGGCATTCTCTAGGGCATGTTTGAATTGAATGTACCAAAGAATGAAACACAATAAATAATAATATGTTAGCACAATTAGAGGTGATCCATTCAGATGGGAACTGAAAACCAAAAGATCACTTCAGGTTAGTTACCATTTCACGAACTTTTCCATCCCAAATCGGTATCATTGATTGCTGATCTTGATGATTTAGGGTGGAAAAGCAAGAAAATAGTTCCCAACCTAATGTGGCCAAATGCAGAGTGTGGAAAAGGTAATCATTCCTGCTTTGAAAAATTCAATCTGTTTGCTATTCATGTTACATCAGGATAAAGCATAGACAATGTCATCACCAAAGATTTATTAACTAACAGAGAAAAGTTATAGCTCTTACCTTAAGAGCTGCTTCAGTGGGCATTCCATTGGCTAAGTACTGATGACCTGAGTGGGCAACGCTAGCATCATTGCAGACTGCGGCAATCATTGCAATCATCTGGAGATTTTCATCCATCTGATGCGTCGGCCAGCTTTGTATGCTACCATCATGTGGGTCATAAGTGGTTCCCTCCACCTTAAACGTCCGAAGGCTGTCCTTCTCAGACCCCATTGCCACTAGCCTTGCTGCAGACATCTGGTTGGTTGTGAGAGTCCCCGTCTTATCGGAACATATCACTGTAGTACATCCCAATGTCTCCACACTGGGAAGCTTCCTCACCAGTGCATTCTTCTGCGCCATCTTCCTTGTCCCAAGAGCCAAGCAAGTTGTTATAACCGCCGGAAGGCCTTCGGGGATCGCAGCCACTGCCAATGCCACCGCAATCTCAAAGTAGTAAGTGCACTTCTCAAAAGAGAACTTGAAATTCCGCGGCCAACCATCAACATATTCCCATGTCAAGAAGTACTTCACATTGATCAGCCAAACAAGCACGCAAATTACACCAATTATTGCAGTAAGAGCTTCTCCAAACTCATTAAGCTTCTTCTTCAAAGGGGTCTCTTCATCGCCCTGCGAAGCTTCATGGATCTGCAAATGCACCTTCCCAATCTCTGTGTTCATGCCCGTCTCCGTGACCAAACAGATGCAGCTGCCATTCACCACGGTAGTCCCGGCGAACACCATACATTCCTTCCCCTGAATGTCGGTGTCGTCAGCTTCGACCTTATGGTGGGACTTATTGACGGCGACGCTCTCCCCAGTGAGGGAGCCCTGCTCGACGCGAACCGTCGAGCTAATCAACCGCAAGACGCGCATATCAGCGGGGATCTTGTCTCCGACATGGAGCTCGACAATGTCGCCAGGGACGAGCTCACGGGCGGGGAGGTTGTGGACAGCGCGGCCGTCACGGCGAACCATGGCGTGCTCGGACTGGATCTCTTTGAGTGCTTCTAGGGCTTTCTCGGCGTTGCTCTCCTGCCAAACGCCAACGATGGCGTTGAGGATGAGGATAAGGAAGATGACGAGCGGCTCAACGAAGGCGGTGATCCCGGCCTCGCCGGACTCAGCGCCATCATACCAAGCGAGGAAGAAGGAGACGACGGCGGCGACGAGGAGGATGCGGACGAGCGTATCGTTGAACTGATCGAGCACGAGGCGGAAGATCGACGGCCCTTCGTGCTTCTCGAGCTCGTTCCAGCCGTAGATCTCCTGTCGCCGGTCTACCTCTTCGGATCGGAGGCCGGATTCCTGATTTACTTCGTATCTAGTCAGGCATTCCGGCACGCCTCTCGCCCAGGCAGGGAAGATCATCTCTTCCTGATCGAATCTCCTAGCCTCTCCCATCGTTAGATTCCTTGCACAAATCACGATTTTAACAATTCGCGTTTGGTGCAATTTGAATCTTTTCACTCAGAATCAGTGTTTTGAAACTGAAACCCTAAAGTGTAAAACATAGGTATGAGAATTACTACGAAGGATCTTAAAATCTAATCTGAAAACGAGATAGGATTTGATTTACCAGATTTGAAGAGTCGAGGATGAAATTTCTTCCCCTTTCGAGGCTTCGTCTTGTGGAGTTTGGCTTTTCTCTTCTCTTTCTGGCGACTGAGTGGGGAGTGAGCTTTGGGAAGTTTCCAGGAACGCGTGAGAGGAAGCAGTTGCGATTGCTAAAGAGGGATGGGAATGGACGGATGGATGCTTGTTTCGATGGAGACGCGAGAGAGTTTCAAAATTGTGGGGAGCTTTTTTTTGCACGATCACGCCGCCTGGATTGGATCAGTGGTCCGAGAGAGCACTGGCTTTCATTTTGGTGGGACCATGTGATCGAGGTACCGTACTGATGTTGGCCTTCTATGTACTGCTGCAGATTAAATTAGAGCACGATAGTTTTTTAGCTGGTTGGTTGACTTTACATTGTTTACAGGTTTATATATAAACTAATCATAATGTCAGTATTATTAGGTGGTGATAAAATTAAATCTGACAGTTAATGTGTAAGTAAGACACGTTTCAGAATTATTTGGTGTTAATTAAGTTAAGTGCCCTTTTAATTAAGTAAGACACGTTTCAGAGTCTTTGATATTGCAAATATATATCAAAATTAACTCCTTTTTTTTTTATTTAATCTTTATGCATAATACTAGAAGTAATAGACTTGATGTACTATTATAATTTAAATGATATATTTATTTTTAAAAAATAATAAAAAATAAAAAGAAATTAGAACCACTTTTGGACTAGATTACAGTAATTTAGATGGATTCGGTTTTAGAACTTGATTCGGATTTTCCTAACAAAATTGGGTCTACAACTAACAAAATAAGTTTCGAGTCAAGATCGGATCCAAAATGGAAACCATTATTTATAAACGAATCCAGGTCCGGGTCAAGTATGGTTCCGACCCAAAACCATTCCGTTTATAACCCTACTGGGAGAGGAGCTCCTTCTCTTATGAGATGGCTCCCATAGGGCTCTCCTCCTCTTATAAGAAATTGTGTGGCCCGCATGCCATAAACCCTATGTTAAATCAAACCTGACAAAACGCTAATAGAGATTAGAAATCCTACTTACATAAGACTTGCTAAGTTGAGATAAGAAATGGATCAGGCATTTGTAGATCGAATCTTATCCCCCCCATACATATAGACTCTAACAAATGTGAGACACATTACCTGAAGAAGATGCAAATGAAATGTCCTTGGATAAGAATGCACATTAGATGAACCCCCATGTCCTTATTTATAGTAAGCAACAGGCCACAATCACAAAGAAAGCTTCATTTGAAATTTAAGAGGTCTTGACCTCGTCTTGGGTGCCACAAATTTTCATATTTCAACAAGATTTCTTTATTATCTCACATGCTACTAACTTTACCACCGTCCCCTAAAATCTCTTTCAAACCTCACCCTCAATTTCTAATTCAAGCTATATGATCATCAACCTGTTGCATAGAGCCTTGAATTTGTAAGTGGGGTTCATTGCTGATCCAAACCATTCACAATTGATGGGCTCCATCCTTCATGAACAATTCAAAACATCACCACCGTTGCTTCTAAGTTTTAATCCACCATTAGATTGTTGAGAAGACCTGATTGAAACATAATAATATTCACATCTGGCCCACCAAGTGCAGATCCATGGTTTGATCCATTCAAAGGTTGTAATCATCCATTCATTTAATTGGGTTATGGCAGTTTTAAGTAGCAATTTTTTTTGTAAAGGTGAGATACACATGAGCCGCAAAATTCATGCTGCCACACCACAGAAATATGTATTCCTCACATACACCAGGACTGGGAGAAAGTGGCTCAACCTGTAGATGGTCACATGTATTTGGGATATGCTCCAAAATCTTTCAGAAGAACAGGGAATGGGGCTTTTGACTGATGATTTGGGTCATACAATGTGGGAGATGATCTTCAATGATCAATCATGATGGGGCCACAAAAAGAATAATTTAATGCAAATTTCAACATAGGAGGGGAACCACTGGGGACTGAATTTTTTTGTTTTTAAAAGAAGGGGAGTGACATAGAAGTCAGAACACACAAATATTCGGCAGGTGACGATTGCTTGGGGGTTTACTTAGTTTAATAATATTGATTAGAAGAATTTGGAATTTGTTACTATTAAATGGAATTTGGAAGTTTCGTGGCACCATCGTTTGTCATTTTACTGCCCTCGTCCATTTCCATTAGATTAACTTGGCAAAGACTTGCCGGCCAAAGAAAATTCCTCTCCGATTTTTAAAGGTTTGAATTAGTATGTATCCATGTGCACTTGGTACCACTGCACCGGTATATAATTTGAATTTGCCAACAAACTATGGTTGTTTTGCCATTCACTTTATTTGTAGGACATTGAAACTCAACATTATTGTTTTTGTTCCAACTCTTTAATTTATTTTGAACACCAGGAGTAGTTAATGTTTATTTTAAATTCTTATTCAGACTACAATATAAGTAGGGTTGTGAATAAATAGTATATAAGAGCATAACTTTTTTCATTTTTCTTTTCTAAAAATGAAATGATTGATTTTTTTTTTTAACAAAATATCCACATATTGCACTAAGAGGAGGGTAAGACTTGACGGTCTTACCCTTTGAAAAGTTTAAGGTGAAACTATGCTAGATTTCTATAATTCTGTGTTTATTTTCTATTAATTCTAGTAAGAGTACATTCAAAATGAGAATATTATTGGAGTTTATAAGAAATATAAATCAATCTAACATGACATAATATTAATGAATGCTCAAGGGACGTTGGTGAATGGAATTGAACACAAGAACAAAATCCGATCTCATAAATAATGTTGGGCAATTATATTGTGAGCTTGCAAATGTTATGTCTCGAACTATTTGGGTACTCACATATATGGTTACGAGACAATCTCATTATTACCTCCAAAACTCGCATGAAAATCTAAAGCCAAACTTCAAAAACCCTCATGAAACCCTCAAAACTCACGCAAAAATATTGAATTTACCTACAAAATCCAACTACATGGTTGGGTTCAACAAAAAAAATTGCGATTTTCAAAATTCGCTTTTGCTGCAATTCCGATTTCTTCTCTCAAAATTGGGGTCTGATTGATAGTAGTTAATTAGCCCAACCAACGAAACCCACAGTATTGAGAATTACTACTGTATAGTCTTAACACACATCAAATCTGAGAACGAGAATGAGAGAGTCAGAGGATGATGACGGTGTCAAGGCGTTACAAGCAAGTCTGAGAATGAGAATGACAGAGGATAATGACGAGATTGAAGCCGACGGAGAAGTTTCCAGGAAGTCGCATGGGGGAATTGCTTGCAATTGCGTCTTGCTGAAAAGAGAATCCATGCGCTCGCTTTCTTAATTAAGATGCGAACAGGTTTCATTCAGACAGTCTAATGGAGTGGAGGCTTTTGACCCACTATGAACGGCTTCGGTGGTCCGCGGGAGCCCCACTCGCACCCGGGTGGCCCCACATAGTGTACTCAACAGGCCCCTCTATGTACCTCCACTTGGGTTGATTTCACATGTCACCTCATTCTAATATCACACACTATCCGATATTATTAATAAGTAGAGGTTTTCACCGAAAGCATCCTCAAACTCCATGGGGGCCGTAAACGGGTTGATTTCGATCCGGATCCATCAGAACCAGAGCCATTAAGGAGAAGGTGGAACCAGATCCCGATCCGGAGCCGTCTCGAAACTGATTTCTTGGCTCCATAATTGGATCAAGTATCATATATGGGACGGGTCTAGATCCGGGTCCGGGTTCGGGTCTAGATAGAGAATGACATTAAAAAAAACATATTTTTTAGGTGAAATTTTCGAAAATTAAGATAATACGCTGGGTCTCGGGTCCACGGATCCGAACCAAGTGAAACCGGAACCGGAACCAAACCCAGACCCAGACCCATTTACTTATCGGGGCCTTTAGGTAATTAGATAATCGGGGACCCATTTACATCCCTAAATACCATTATACCTCCAAAAGCATCTTTAAATATATGTAATGTGCAAAAGCATCTTATACAACTGACTTCATTTTTTTTTTACCAAATTGCCCTTTTCTTTATCTCTTGCGAGGTCGACACATGACACTTATGAGCTCTATATATAACTCGCGAGTTCGAGACATAATAACACTAGCAAATTTTAGGATTTTGTGTCTGTATATATGTATTCGAGAAACAACTTGCGAGTAATTGTGATTTGGATTAGTTTAGAAAGTTTTTAGGAGATTTAATTTTCTATTAATTAGATAAGATATAAGGAATTAGAATCCACTGGGCTATAATATCACACAGACTCTCTCCAGTGTTCAATAAATCCAATATTTCACAGGGCACAAAATGTTCCTGCCACACCACAGGAATACGTATCCTTCACATGCACCAAGAGTTAGAATGTGTGATATGAACAGTTGATGATGCCAACATAGGAGTAGTTGAGTCATTGGAGCCCATGTGGATGCGCACTCGAGGGGCGTGGCATCTTTGTAGCTTAGGAGGTCATCTTCTTAGTTTAGTAATTGTGATTAAATTATGTAAAGCTGTACCATTCAAGTGTGATGATTAAATGGAATTCAGAAGTACATTATTTGTATTTGTGTACAGTATCACTTGTTAGTGTAGTAATTGAGATAAAATTATTTAAAGCTCACGTATCATTCAAGTGTGATTATTAAATGGAATTAAGAAGCTTCCTGGCACCATCGTTTTTGACATTTTATAAACGAAGGCATGCAAGTCATGATGCTGCTTCTCATCTTGCTCCCAATAGATAAATCAGTTATAAGAACTTGATGGGCAAGAATATTCTTAATCCGATTTAGGGTTTAACTAGTGCAATATACACTAATATACACTGATCCATCAATAAACATTCACTTATCACATGATATACTCAGCTAAGTTTAAGGCGTCACTCAACCTAAAAATAATCATAATTTGAGTTTGAATCTATTAATTGTTACATCAACAACAATGAAAAGTTGGTCTACGGATATAATGTTTTGTAGCGCCTCGAGCTCTCTTGTATCGAGTAGATTAGTGGCCTCACAAGATATACCACTTCCAACATATAGCTATGTGGTAAAGAATTTGTAAAGGATTAGGATGGAATACTAAAAGCATTAGACTGGTTATATAATGGGCGCTCACCAATTTCTGTGGGCCCCAACTAGATGCATGTCATGATGACTACAATTAAGAGGAATAATGAGGATATGGTGTGGATTAAGGGATCACCAAATATCCGTCCATTTAATCAAGTAATAGTAATATTATTTTAGGCCCTCAGTAGTGCCTTTTATTAATAGTAAAGCCACAATAGATGATATTTCGATTAGTCTTGAATTTGTAAGTTCGACTGTCCACAAGGATTGGTGTGCTGGAGGATTTGGATTGATCATCTATAGAAACCGCCAAATTGTATTTTTTTAATGTTACTTTTGCATGATAATTATCATGTGCTTCTTCATGCATGCTATTAGGCCTAACAATCCAACCCTTAATGAGGCAGTTCGGCCCATTCCTCAAAAAGACCATAAAATTAGTGTTTTTGTTTTTAAGGAATAGCCTGAGGTCCAGACTTAGACGGTACCAGGCCTGACTTAGCCCTTCTATTTTCCTTTATACTTGTATATATGCACATTTATATTTAAACATGTTCTAAAAAATTTATTTTATGTTTACCAACTTAAATGGCTTAATAAACCTTACACAATGTTTCTTTTATGTTTACAAGTTAAATGGCTTCCTTTTATCAATGTTCAAATGAGATAAGTTCTTTTTATAGCCATCATTCGTGACTTTGAGGGTTGCATCATAGCTTACCTACTGCAGTGTAAAGCAACAACTTTAATAGTTTAATTGTAGACTTGTTTCGGAATGACCACTCCTTTTCTAAGAATGGAATGGCTTGTCTTACTGGCCCACCTATAATATGATAAAAGTATGGAGGAGGAAGGTGTTTGAAAGTTCTCCCGACGTACACGCAATGGGAACCATTTGATCAACAAAAGACTGTCCTTGAAAAATAGGACCTTTAACATTGTCAAGTAAAAAAGGTTACTCTTAAAAAAAAATGAAATTAAATCATCACCATCATCATCGAGGGTGGAGTGGGGAACAAGTGTCCATGCCCCAAAAATTTGTCGAAATTCTAAAGGTTTTTGCATATGACCTACAACATGACTTATTATAGAGCGGCCGCCATGAGAAAAATCTCCGAGTTTGTCACCGATGATAATGATCTTTGATAAGTCCGCAAAATTGTAGCTTTCATTTATCATTTTATATGCATTTGTGGACTTAATTAGGTTAATTACATAGAATTACACTTAATTTCATGATTTCATGCATTTGAGCATCAAAGTTGGAATCTTAGTCAACTATGGTCAAAATTCATTACATTGCATGACTTTTGTAAAATTAGAGATTTTCATCTCATTCATCACCCAAAAATTAGTTTTGTTAGTTTCACTAATATATACCTACTAATTTTGACACCATGTGTTATTTTTAGAAAGTTAGGTATTTTTGGTGCATTAAGTAGGCATGTAGGGTCATAATCCATCTAGATTCCTCACACTTGACTATTATAGACATTATTTAATTTTACTTATGTAGAAGAAATCAAGAGTGAGACTTGCATTGGTGAAATTTAAGAGAGACCAAAGGCGGGATACCCTTCATGGTGGGCCCACATATCTTGACATCTTGGTGGAGTTGGAAAGATTGGAAGTTCTCAAAGAGGAAAGGAGAAACTTAGATTTAGAAACATGGTGTCGACTTGCTAAATTTGGAAACCAAAATAAAAAAAAGAGAGCAAATTATAAATTTTGCAAGGGGAGTTGACTGGTGAAAGTTGCTTGCAAGTGAGGAAGCATGCCAAATATGGGAAGATAATCAAATGAGAAACCAAATAAAGAGTCCAAACATGCCTTGGACATCCAACATGGGTCCCACTCACCCCATAACATGCCAACATGAAAGTTCTTTTAATTGCACCATTATTCTCAAAATTTTCATGTGTAGCAAATTGAAATGGTCATAACTTTCAACCCAAGTGTTGGATTTGTGTAATCTATATACCATTGGAAAGATCTTTTCGAGTAGATATCCGTGGAGCCCAAGATTGCATAAATCAGAGATATATTGAGGGAGATATGACATTGGGAAGTTGACTGTTATAATTCTATGCTGGAATAACAAAAGTTTTTAAAATTGGCAATATGAGAGATGTTTGAGGAGTTTAATTTGGAAAGACTTGGAGCCCAATGGATCACACTTAGTAACAAATCCTCTCCAATTCAATTTCTTTCCACGTGTAAAGCGTAGCTTGAGTCCTAAGCAAGAAATCTCTACAAGTAAAGAAACAAGTCCTAAAAGAGAGATTCTTTGCTAAAAAAGATGCATTAGCAATTATAAAACCAACCCAAAAGGATGATAGAGAAGGATCTCACGTGCAACACTCCCTCTCTCCAATTCCATTCTTTCTTTTCCATTAGTTTATTTTTATTTTTGGTAGTCTTGGGCCATGTCCAATGATTTATTTTGAAGGAAAATTTTTGTAAAGGAAAAGTTGTAAAGATGCAATTTTTAATGACAAATCAAAAGGCATTTTTTACAATGGCGGGACTAATTTTATTGATTAGAGTGATAGATGAAGGTAAGTAAATCGTCTTTTTATTTATTTAGTAATTTTAATTTGTGTTCCATGATTATATGCTTAATGAATAATAGGCTTGTCTTCGTGCCCTATGCAAATCTCTATTTTTATTTCTGAAAATAAAAATTATTTTTTGACTACTCATGCTTAGGTTTGATAGGCCATGCTTAGGATTTAGATCTTTTGATAGTTTATGATTACTTTTGATGGGTGGTGATTGAATTTTTTTTATTCTTTTATGAGATGAAGGAAGTCTTGAAATTTGATTTTTTTATGATTAAAAAGGGATTTTTAAAGTTAGATTTTTCAAATTAGAAACATTGATTTGTCTTTGATTTGAAGTAAAAATTGAAACAAATTAGGGTTACTTGATAAATAATTGGTAGATGCTTATTGAATTTCAATGCTCTAATCACTTTAATTAACTTGTAGATTTAGAATTTCTAAATTAGTTGCTTATTTTTATATCTAAATTTCCAAAACTTTCCTTAATTGTTAGTTAATTAGTTTTTTTTTAATTTAAAAGTTTCTTTAATTAGCTCCCTATGGGTTCTACCCGTTTTTGCCATTGTCTCATCTAAACACCCGTGCACTTGCGGTATTACATGATTGCTATTGATAACATCAATCATCATCGATAAAAACCGTATTTCATATTGGGTTGGTTTTGTGAGCTAAACTTTTCTACTTAACTCTATTTGCATCCACATTTTTCTTAATTCCATAATATGTACCATTCCTTACTATTAAAAAAAAACCTTTATTTTTGAGGATTTTATGGAAAAAAACCTCTTAGATGCTTCTTCCACAAAGAAGGACTTCCTAAATATTACTACATAGATGTGGTTTTATGAGCCCAATTGTGTTTTTTAACATTGGAGGGAGTGACAATATCGTCACTCATCTCTTTTCTCTCTCCCCTTCTGCCTAACATACACACTTTCCTTTTTCCAAACCCCAAATCCCCTTTCTCCTCTTCATCTCTTGCAAACATATGATTTTTAATTTCTGATGCTTCTCTCTTTCCTTAAACTTTTAGTGTTACGGTTTGAGCAAGTTCATCTTCATTTCTTCTAAACTTATGATTTCTAATTTATGATGTTTCCTTCATTCATTGGATGTCTAATGTTAGGGTTTGGGCAAGTTCATTTGAGAAATGTGGGATGCTCTTAAACTCGTTTTTTTGTTATTGAGAGTCCTTTGATGGGAATGCCAACGTCGGGAGGAAATGGAGTATTTAGGCGAATTAAAAAGATAAAAGTTTCTGACGGCGATTCATCACTTGAGCGACGATATCGTCGGCGATATCATCTCTCATTTGTATTTGTCGACGATATCATCACTCGGTCAAACAAGCAAAAAAAATAAAGTAGCAGGAGGACCTTTTTTGTGTGCATCGAACTATGAGGTCCTTTTTCATGCATGGACCATTCAAAAGGTTTTTTTTTTTCATAAAACCCTCTTTATTTCTTCCAATATTGCACATGTAAAAACTTCAATATATCATACAGTTATCGATGGTCTTTTGTGCACAAAACAATATTATTTGAGACATCATTCCTTGTTTTCTCTTTTATTAAAGCTAAATGCATAGGTTCCTTATTTATTTTCAGTTTTAATTCTTTCTTTTTTTTTTCCTTATCTTTTCCTAACTCCACACATTCCTCTTAACATACATGTCTCTTTAAAATGCACTTTATGTTTTCATTTTTCATTATAGCTTAGCATTTTAATTTGTTTTTTTTCAAAGAGAACCTAATCACAGCCTTGAAATTGTGCCACTTCTAAATGAAATGACACACCAGTGCATAATAATTTAATGGCTCGTCTCCACACACCACTAATCTTAATGGGTGATTTTCTCCTGTTGAGTAGGGATTGCAACCAATCACTGGGTTGCCACCAACAGAAAGGAGTAGGGGAATAGAAAGGCATATAACAGAGAGAATACAAAAGGTTCATCACAACATGTGGCCTAATTATAAGGTCAAATAAAATCCAAGCATGTATGATCCACTTAAATATCTATACCGTTCAAGTAAGAAGCTGGCCTTTTTGTGTACAATCCTTGATATAAGAGTATTATCAAACGTTAAATTGAGAAAATAGAGGTTATTGAGCTTTTTTGTATGTACCCCTATAAGGTTTCTAAGATACGTTTCAATATTTAGTTATATGTTAGAATTCATTTCAATATTTAGTAATCCATCCTTTCCTTTTCATTTTAGTAACTTCCAGTGTAAACAAAATTATTACTCTAACCACTACAAGTTTTTAGAGTGAAAATAACACCTTTGCTCATCTACTTATCCCTATGCATATAATTTCCAAAGATTGGACTTATTTTTCAATGACTCTTACTACAATATATTTAGTGGGAGAGAGTGTAACCCCACGTATGTCAATTTTTATCAATACAAGATCCATTTCATTAAATTCAAATAAATCATAATGACAATCAACAACTGTAGTTATAGTTGGTTACAACTAACCTAATTCATACACGACCCACCGTTGAATTAATGAAAATTTCAAAATACATGTTTAAGCTTTATGTCCATGAGAGAGTTATTTAGAGTGATCTTAGGATTTTGGAATAAAATAATGAAAACTTTATAAATAATGACATACGCATTTTCATTTAATGAATTTATTTAACGGTAAAACTGGTATTTTATAAAAATCCAAAATAAATCTTATAGTGGGTGCCCATTTTCATTAGGTTTGTTGATTATAAGGACATGAAGGGCATTAAAAATGAAAAAGCAGGCACCTATTATTAAATACTCAAACTGCATGAGTCTATTTACAAATTCTATTTAGATAGAGCCACCAAGGTGCTGGGTAGATCAAACCTACTCAGCCGTTCCACCTACTATGCCACCACGTGGAACCCACGATATGAAAGATCCCAACCGTTCATCTATATACCCACATCTATGTGGGGCCTGCTGGAAGAAAGGTTTTATTCTTTCATACATGCTCATCGTGCACATGGGAACCACTGGATGAAACGAGATACTGAATGTTTGAACTTATCAACATGGGACCTGCAACACTCTTGGTTAAGTCGTGCTGGCACATAATCTCGTCAAGTGCCCAGGAATTGATACTTAGGTTCTCACGCCAAAGTATCAGTACTCATGTTACTAGCCCAACATAAGCGCAGAGGAAAAAAAAAAAAAAAAAGGTCCACTAGATCTGGTGGGTTTAAAGAAAATTGTTGATGGTAATTGGATGTAGTTCAAGAAACAAACTGAAAGGTTTAGAGTATAAATATGGGACCCATAAGAGTTTTAAAAAATAAAATTATTTGGTAGGCCCTACAAGTGAAAAAGTCACTGTCTAACCCAACGTGCCTGCACCTCTTTCTTCGGTTTCGTTTACCAAATGGTTGAAAATTTTGGTGTATAAAAGGCCATATATACACAATTTTTACACATCATTTATGTACCACATGCGTGAATTAATATAAACATTTGTAGTAATCATCATCATCATCATTAAAGTTTTGTCCCAATTATAATCGGGTCGGCTAATACAAACAATTGTATTGATATATGATATTATGCACGTTAATCATTTATATATGTAAAACTAAACGCGTACAAATTAACACTAAGAAACTTAACTCACAGCCTTACTAACTTAGCCCAAGTCGTTTGCATGAGAACAGTGAATTGAAATCAAATTGGAGAGGGGATCAAGAGGGCTGCTTTGTGGATTAAAAAAACACCCCAACACCATCATCAACGTGTAGAAAACCCTCTACACCACTATAACTTGTAGGAAGAATATGCTCCCTCTCTAACTTTATCTCTTTCTTCTCATCCAAGCCACAACCATTTTCCACTCAAACTACCCCTACATATTGTAGGTCTTATTATTAACAGAGCATACTCCAACCATTAGAGTATCTCCAAGAGATACTTTAAATTTGGATATGTCGTTAAAAAAAATGAAGGTTGATGTGGCATATGTAATTTGGCAACTCCAAGAGAGATGTCAAATATAGATGCAAGTGGGTCCATGATCATTATTTTATTTAAAAGAAAGATTTGCATTCAAAAATTCAAATGCAAATGGGTCCTCACTATTATTTTATTCAAAAATAAAAATTTAAAATATATTTTATAGTATATCAAATTTGACATACTATTATATACTTCAAATGTGATATATGTTAGAGAAACAGAATATTGTTAGGATTTAGTAGATTATCATTATCCTTGAGATAAGGTTATCTTTAGGATAAAGTTAGTTTGATTATGATTATAAATATAGCCATTTCATTTAATGGAATCTACAGTGAATTTATCTAAAACTCTTTATGGTATTAGGCCGAGTGATGATCTTACGATTAAGCTGGGTACAGTTCTATCTTCCGCAATAATCACCGTCAATTTTTCTGTTCAAATTCCCTCTCTTTCCTCCATCGATTCAAGCATTCAAGCCTTATGATCTGGTCATCTTCATCAAATCTTCATCGATCAAAGCTTCTGGAGTCGCGTTAGATCTGATCTACTGGACTATCAGCACCGACAAACTTGAGAAGAGCGGGTTGCGATAGTGATGGATTCACGGACAGATGACGATCACTAGAAGCCATGATGATTGGTTTTGGAAGAAATTCTCAATTTTTTTCTTATTTTAGAGATCAATCTATTTTCATGTTCCAATCATAGATCCTTTTTTGTATAAAAAAGATCATTTGATTGAGGGGAATGTTAGAGAACATTTCATTTAATGGAATCTACGGTGAATTTATTTAAATTTTTTTAATATAAGATATGAAATATGTTTCGTAGATAATCACATATGTCAATTAGAGTTTGTGGAGACTGCCATTGCCATTTAAAGTCTCAGCTAGAGTAGCTCTTATCACAAGGAAATTCTTAACCGTGAAAATTCATCATGATAAACAACCTTAATATATTTATTTTTTGTTGGTTTCCAGCATCACAGACACCAATTATTGCATTTTGTTTCCCAATTAAGCATATCTTCTGGGCTGTGTGCAGCTGTCTAAAAAGTTGGATCCAGAGCATGGAGCCTTGGGCAGTATACAATGTAGATTGGCGCCCATCTAAGATTAAAAAATGTGAATGAGCAGTCCAGGTTAGTCTGACAAGAGCAGACAAGGGAACCAGACAGACAAGCTGTGCTGCTGCCTTTTGCCCCCATTATAGTTTTTTCATTTTTTCCCCCTATTGAATATAGTAATCTCTTGCACAGGGGAAGATGAAGGCTGTGGGAGAGGAATAGATGCTGCAAATAAGGAAGCTAGCCGTACAATGATTTTTTTCCTCTTTGGTCTAGATTAAAAATACAGGCAATGAAAGTCAAAATACACTACTGTGCTGCATTGGTTAGATGGAGAGTTGTCATATCACATGTTGGAGATGCAGTTCTTCACTCAGATCCTTCCCTAGTTTTTTTTATAAATATTTATGGGTTCACGTGAGGGTGTATTTCGCCCAGATCGACCTCCATGATTAGATCATGTATCATCTGAAGATTTTTACTCAAAATCTTGGACATGGACACACCTTTTGGACCCCTCTCATGGCTTCTCCCAAATGCAAATGACTTTTCCCATGGCTTCTTTTGTAGATTCTATTCTTCCTTCTAGGCAACCGAGTCTTTCTCAGTTTTGGCCAAGTCAGCCAAGTCTAGACTAATTTAACCTGCATCTGGCAACAGTACTTACTGTAAACTCTGCTTTTCACTGAGCTGTGTGACTCACTGTTGGAACCCGAGGCGGATCCACTTCTTTGTCACTGGGGCCTGGCCCCAGTGATTTTTTGGAAAAAAAAATTGAATATTTTCTTTTTGAAAAAAAAAAAATATGTATACTAAGTTAGGCCCAAATCAATTAGGCCCCAGTGACATTGAACCAGGCCCCCAATGACATTGACCCAGGCCCCCAATAAAAACTCGTAGAGAACAATTGTGATAAATAAATATGTCTTGTTTTATTGCTTGAAATTATTATATTATATTTGTTCCATATAAAAGGTTTGGGGTAAATCTGCACACTATTTGTTCTTGCTAGGCATGATTTGCAATGCAGTGGAAATCTACAAACTATCTGTTTTTTAATGCACTTTTCTGTGGATTAGTTACTGATAGTGTATGTAAAAGGTCCACTACTTTTTTTTGTGTATTGTTTTTTCTCAAGCATAAAGAAAACAAGAAGAAAAAATCATTTGCAATCATATAAATAACCAAAAAAAAAATTCCGAGGGCAACCCCCTACTACTTAATCGTGCCCCTAGTGATTTTGAATCCTGAATCCGCCACTTGTTGGAGCTTGGAGCTTTAGAACTATGGGTATCAACTGTTCTCTAATATGCCTTGATGGCTGATGCTCTTATAGTCTTATGTGATAAGGTGGCCCACCTTGTGAACGCATCAGATCTTACACAGTGTGGCACCTTCAGATACACAAGGTGATCAAACGACACTTGATTGTGAAGAAAAGATATATAATGGGTACAAACCTATTTGACATATCCCTTGTTGGGGGCGGCGGATCCAGAAAATGGTACTAGGGCCTAAATGAAAATTATTAATTTTTTTTTTTAACAATTTAGGTGTCAAAATAAAAAATTACAAAAAATTTAATGGTAAAAATTAAAATTTTGAAAACTTAAGGGGGGCGTAGGCCTACATATAGGTCCGACCCTGGGCCTAATACAAGCCATTGCTGACGCCATCTTTTTCATTCTCCACATTCTCCACTATGGCAAAACAACAACAGCAAGAATACAAGAGAATGACAGATTGTAAGGAACAATAAAAAAAAATAAAAATAACCCAATTGCTGAGATGTCACATAATAAGGGAGTCAGTGGATACCCAATTGCTTGCTTGTTCAAAGATCGAGGGATCCAATCTTGAAAAAAAACACAGGTATCCAACTTAATTTTGGATCAGATGCAAATCCGAATCCACATCAAGATGAAATAATAAGAACTGAGGCATTGGGCTCATGAGAGGCTTAAATCAAATTAGATTCGGACAGAGGAAAACATGAATCAAGATACATATTCTTTTAGACCTTTTATTACTGTTTGGAGGGGCCCAACTGATGATTGGGGGTCCAAACGTTTTGACAAGAAACTTTGGTTAGGTGCATGTGGCATTGGATCTTTTTTTGTCTCTTCCATATGCTTAGAAGACATTGGATGGGCCATGGGCCCATGGTTACAAATCGGAAACTCTCCTTTTGAATTCGGTTCAAAGAACTTTAGCTTTTTGTGTTTCTGCAGGGCAAACTAAAGTTAGGCCCACTTGGAACAATCTACTCCTTTTGATTTCTTCAATAAGGAAACTTTGATTAAAGTGGAGAGATAGTCTCAACTTTATCCCTTCTTTCATTTCTTTTTCTTTAAGCCTCTCTCTCTCTCTCTCTCTTTTAAGAAACATAAAAATAAATTAAAATTGTAATTGCCCTCTAAGAAGTTTAGAGAACACATGTAACGCCCCAATTCCGGATACCGATAAAATCGTTCGAATACCCGAAGTTGGTGCGCTACTTCCCGGAAAATCCGAGAACTTCCAAGATCGTAGGCCCGCAGTGAGATCCAATTTAAAACTTTTTGGACGATATAGTAATAACAGTTAAATTGCGGAAGCATAAGAAATAAGCGGAAGCAATAGGTATCGATATATATTAAGTAAAGTGTGAGCAGAACTACAGTCTAATTAAAAGTATCAATTATTAATCAAAAGTTATTACATCTTTGTTAGCTACCCGGCTCACCTATAAAATTCTCTCAAAACCCAAAATAAGATGAACTCTCAAAACCCAGGTAGCTCATCTACGCCCTCCGGCTCGACATTCGGGTCGGCTGGGCCCCATCCGTAATCTCCGACAATCGGCGCCTTTACTAGCGCAAGCGCATCCTCTGGGATCTCTGGGTCAAGGCCTAAGCACCAAAGATGAGTCAGATCTAAAAGATCCGGCAAGTCACAACATACTACTAACATAGGACATATATATCAAATGAATAGAGATAGGTAAATAAATTAAAGAATAACAAGGTAATGAACTAGGCAGTTGAGCAGTATAATCATAAGGAATCAGGATAAAATAAAACATCTAATCTACTACAAGATGGCACATTCACACGAGCTGGAATACCGCGGGATATTATGCCACGACCCTCCCATACTGAACACAGTTGCGGCGGGAAAATCTCACCAGTGCTGGGAATTACTAATCCCGCAAATCACTCCTCATCTCATCATACTCCTCCCTCAAGACCGGACACGGTATCACACCGTCCGTCTTAACCATACAGCTCATCATGATAGCTCCTCAACACTCATAATAGCTCCTACCGGGGATGATCAGTCCATATGCTGAGCTTAAGTCAATCGAGTGAATGTCTATGCCGACTCAAGAATACTTTAAGGGTCTGTGTCTGTCTAGGCTTTGCCTTGCGTGAACAAGGTCCTAACCAAGTCTCTAAGAGGTTTATATATCAATTAATCAATGGATTGTAATTCAAGCCCAAGCTCACTCGTTGGATCCATACCAAGGCCCATCAGCACATGGCCTGGTCTAAAATAGTCCAAACGAGGCAGCACATCCATTTATACAGATAAACAGTTCATTCAATACATCATGACTTAAAAGCTCAATATAAACTACCTCCTCCAACTAAAGGTACACACCACACTTAGGCCCAATAAGGGCCCGCCTAGACACAGATACGGTCAGTGATCTCCAAATCATACTAACGAGTCACCTCTAAGATATCCTAGGTTCAGGTCCTCCATTTTCCATTAATTAACAGTTAACAGATACTCTAAAGATCTAAGAATGACAGCATTAAACAAGGTGAAGTGTGAACTTCAACATGAGAATCAATAGGGAAATACAATGGTCCAATCCTAGGTAATGGGTCACGTTAGGTTCAGGTCCATCTCCGGTAATTTGATCTCTAAACGAAGTCACTGATGCCATATAATACTGTATTCGGTGCTTAGGAGGTTACGGGCATCATTGACAACTCTTAGAGGTCAAATCATCTTAGATTAACAACCAAAACCCTAATCAGTGGTCCCCGCGAGTCAAGGTTGAGCCATACCGTTGACTCAGGCTTTAGAACATCGATAAACGTTCATTTGGATGGTCAATGGGCCCCACAACTGATCACAACTTCTAAATGTTGAAAACTGGAAAATCAGGGTTTTCCCAGTGTGCTGTGTCGACCTGGCACACTGGGGGATTGACCCCCAGGTGGACTTGATGTGTAGTGAGCTCGGTTGACCACCTGACCTGGTGGATCAACCGAGTGCACTGAATAATCTGAATCAGGCCTCCTGAAAGTTTAAGTTTGTTTTCAAAGGTTCCCAATGTGTCCGGTCAGTCTCCTGGCCTGGGTGATTGACCGCATATACCAAAAACCATGAAAATTGTGATGTCCCAACTTTCAGACATTTCTTACTGCAAATCCTAAGTATCAGGTCGATCTGAACATAGAGAGTCTGAGTTTCAGGCGAAAAACCAACTTTCAGTCTATTCCTGCAAAAACAGTGTGTACCAGGTCGACCTGCCTGCAGGAAAAATTAACTGAGGGCCAGTTTTTCACAAAATGCAGTGTACCAGGTCGACCTGCCTGCAGGGCCGGGTCAACCCGGCTAACTGAAATCTCAGTCTGCAGAAACTAACTGGGAGCTGTTATCTCCCAGTTGCAGTGTGGCCGGTTGACTGGGTACACGTGGAACTGGGGAACCCAGTTTCTACAGAATTCCCCCTTTTCAATCCGTTTTTCCTCTAAATCATCTCCAATCCTTCACAAACTTCACCAAATCATCACAAAACATAAAACCACTCCAATGCCCATTAACCAACATCATTTGAACCCATTGATCTTCCAAATGGGGGGTGAAAACCCCCATCCATCAATGTTCAGTCCACCAAAACAAAAACAACTAATGCTCTAGGTGATTTCTAAGGCTGATTAATAGCATACATGAACTGAAACCAGAGAAATCAAGAAAATGTAATATACATTCTAAGTTAAGAGTAAGTGCACTTGCCTTTTGTGAGAAGTAGGTTGTAGAGATAGAGAAGAAAACCAATCTAATGAAATAAGAAAGAAGAAGAAGTGGCTGCTGCTCCTAGCTATTCTCCCAGCACAATAACAGTCCACACTCACAGCTCTAAGGAAGGATTGAGGGAGAGAAGGTTTGTAAAAAGAGAAATGAAGAGAGGAATCCCAGGCTAATGAAGAAGAAGAAGAAGAAGTAGTAGCAGCAGCTCCTAAGAGGAAATCCTCTAGCACAGCAACAGTAACAGTAGCTCCCAGGAGAAGAAATTGAGAGAGGAAGAAGAGAGGAAAATTAGAGGAATAGTAGCTAGGTTTTCATTGGGATTATTGCTGATTTTATAGCTTTGGGGGAGGGATAAATGACTGTATTAGCCTTTAGGTTTTCATATGATTAGGGTTAGGGTTAGGGGCTTTTTGGTCTTTGGACTGAAAGGTTCTAGAGGATGACTTTTTGCAATGACCCCCCTCTAATTAATCCTAATCTCTAGCTAAGGCCTCCCCTACACTAATAAACCTTAGAATTACAAAAGACTATACAAAAACCCTACTACTAATACAACTAACTAGTCTAACACTAACTTAGGAGATTAACACATAACTACCCTGATTAACCCCTAATTAGCACAATTAGCTAGTAATTAGCAATAATTAGTATTAATTAGCATATAATTAGTAATGATTAGTATTTAAAATAGCAATTAGAGGGCCCACAAAGGGTGGGGCCTCACATCACATGATTCATCACATAATATAATAGGGAATATCCATAAGGTTGGACAAGAGGATGAGTTTGTGGTTGTTTACAATTATGAATTTGTGTTAGATTTGAATCAAATTAGGGTTATGATATGATGAGGTTATTTTTGCTGTACTTTATAAAAATCCAACAATTCTAAATGAGAAATAACACAGAGTTTTTTTATTTTATTTTATTTTAAATCAAAATGTAGTCCTTGATTTTCTTCATGCCATCAAATTAAGATATGACCAGGCATGAGGCTGACCATGGCCCTGGCTTCTTCCACCTCCACATCTAATGCTGTTTTGCAATATTGAAGATTTTGAACTTTTTCTTTTTAATTTATTATTCTTCGGTTCCTATACACATACAGGCTTTGATTGTGGATCTACACATTGGAAGAACAATCATAATAATCTAACTAATGCAATAAACCGTGCAGAGCATGAGTATGTCTATACAATGCAAATAAAACATTCATATAATTGAAAAATAAGCATTGATTTGAATGGCAGCCCAAATACAATGCATAATAATAAATCCTAGACCCATTGAGCTACCACTTATCCCAAAATTAAATTATAATCACTTAGGAGCGAGGGTCGACGTTGACTTCAACAGAAAGAAAACAAAAGAAGAAAATATATGACCGTACATATTTTCACAATTAAGAGTAGGAACAGTAGAAAGAGAATATGAGAAGTGAGGAAGAAAAAAAAACAGAAGAATATGCAAAAATAGAATAGCAGACGTGGACAAAAAGGAGTTTTACCAAAAACAAAAGAGCAAAAGTGGGGAATAGACATGGGTAGTTATATGAGATAAACATAGGTGTTGCATGGAATAAGAAGGGGGGAATTAGAAGATATAATGGAGAAGAAAACCTTACAGGCAAAATTGTAACCAACGGTCCCAATTAGATTAAAAAATGCTTGGCTTTAATATAGTATAATGACTTTAAAATGTTATAATCCTCTATACAAATATTCTAACCTCACAATCTCCTCATTGTGGTCAAGCCACATGATCTGTATGCTCATGGAAGGAATTATAACAAATGTGATCTAGTGGGCCATCGGCTTCAACAGACTAAGAAAAAAAGACGATAACCACCAATAAAATGCTATAGTAATTTTTGGCAAGGCATCAGTTGAGATTAACATGTTATATTGTTGTAATAAAACACATGATCTTTTTCATTAAAGGTCATGTGATTGTGGGGTTTAACAAATAATATTAAGCATTTTTTTTTTTGTAATTGTGACTTTATTGTTCGTTTACTTAATAATTGATCGACATACAGACTGGTCTAAATATGCTTGATTCATTAAAGTCATTTTGCTTAGAATTTTACAAAATGAACAAGTTAAATTTTACCTAAGTGAGTCCAGTTTTGCTTGATGCGTTGAAAACTGAGGAATTAGATCTCTAATTAATCTCAGCGTGTTGAGGTCAACGTCCACATTCGTTCATGAGCGGTCATAATTGTGGTCGAGCCCTCGCCCTCGCCCTCGCCCTCGCCCTCACCACTAAACTATTGTTATGCCGTTTCCTATTACCAATTGGTTTTTGGATAAGTGGTAATTTAATGGGGTGTAAGATCCTACAACTTGATTTTAATTGCCTCCAATTTTGGTCCATGGTTATGACCCAACTAACACACACGAATATTCTAAAATTATACCCCAAAAACTATATCATATTAGGGTCCACTAGGATCTAAGGCTCCGAACCCAACCCAAACCTTTAGGCCCAAGCTTAGACACAGTCCGGGTGTTTATCGGGGAAACTCCAGTCATCATTCGCTTTTTCTTATTAGCAATTGTTGGGCTGTCCTTCCCATTCACTTATCAGGCCCAATATTCAGACTCATTGTAGCCCAATGGCCTAAATTATGACGGGCCCGTTCCTTTGTGTTAAATTTGTTATGTTGGACTGGGCTCTTCTACACGTTTGAAAAACAAAATAGGAATGTTTCTTCTTCCATCTAAGGCTTTAGTCATGGGTATTACAGAAACTAGAGCTAACCCTAACAAGGATGAAGGTGTCTGATATTTGACATCCGAAAAGTCAGGTAGTTGGGTCCAGTTGGGTCGAAGACTTGGAAGTGGAATTCAAACTGGAGTTAGGTTTTACCTGGCCTGGCCCATGGGAAGTTCTGTGAACTTAACCGGATCAATCAAACTCAACCCCATGGCTTGGGAGGAATGGAGTGATAAAATTCTAGTCTCTATAAAATAACAGGCGTGGAGAAGTATTCAACATTGGATTGGGCTCAAGATGAGAATTGCTGAGATTGGACTTATTTCAGATAGATATTACATGCTGATTCTAAAAGGGTGCAGCATGGGCTATGGGCCAAGGCATTAGTTTTTAACCTTGACTAATAAATTACTGCTGGGCTTGGACAAGAATTTATATAGTTTAGCCCAAGTCCTTGCCAATTTGTTAATGTCATTGGCTTGAGTCCCTTCTTGCAGTTCAGAGCAAAGGGATTATGTTTTAGGCGCGAAAGTGAACAGGCTGGCTTAAGGTTGATTGTGGACAGGTCCAGCACGGCTCTTTGCATTTATTTGAGTGCATTTGGACTGTTTATTGGACCTAGCCATCATTTTTAACACTAAGGATACAGGGCTGATCTGGGGCTAAATCTCAGGCTCACCGGCTAAGTAATATGGGACCTGAATATTAGGCCTGAAATAGATCTGGTTTCGACAAGCTTGACTTTGGGTCAATCAGGCCCATGCACATCCCAATCCTTAAGCTTTGAGAATCTTTGCCTGAGCATGTATTACCATCAGGGTTGTAAACGGGGCGGTTCCGGTTTACCACCGGAACCGTTAAGGAGAAGGTGGAACCGGATCTAGACCCGAAACCGTTTTGGAATCGATTTCTTGGTTCCGGAATTGGAACCAGAACCATATATGTAACGGGTCTGGATTTAGGTCCGGGTTCAGGTTTAAGTAGAGAATGATGTTAAAAAAACATGGTTTTTAAGAGAAATTTTTAGAAATCGAGATAATATGTCGGGTCTCGAGTCCACGGGTCTGAACCAAGGTGGAACCGGACTCGGACCCATTTACTTATAGAGGTATAAAAAAGGACCCAGACCTGATTTTTAACGGATTTGAACCTCCATATAATTAGAGAATCGGCACCCATTTACATCCCTAATTACTGTGGTTATGATTGGCTTGGATGACATCTTAAAAGATCTATCATCGATTCCACTTTTTGTTCTTTGGTTACAACACGACGAAACCATCTAAGAAGGAAGAGAAAGATGAATGATATATCAACACGCTTCTCTTTTTAAATGAGCACTAGAGGGTCCATTCTCTTTTAACTTAAAAACCATGCAATGGGGGATGAAAATGTCAGTATCAGTGGTATTTGATTTTAGCACAAATCGATTTCATATGCACATGGCTCTATATATAAATGGATTGCCCACTAAATTCCCATACTCCTTTTTTGAAAAATGAAAAAAAAACAATATATGCATGGGCCTACAGTGATAAAACTAGGGTCACTCTCAATGCTAAACCAACTTTATCTTCTCTGGAACACTTTAATTTACTTGTCCCTAAAGCGATGACTTGCAACCACTGAAACCTACAGCCGTCATATTCGCACCAACCACCCAATTTTCCAGGAATTTCAGATTCTGTCTCACAAATTCCAAGAACTCCTTGTTGTAGTTCATCAGTGGGGTTTTTGGGACCGTTTATTTACATTAAAATACATAGAAATTTATAGTGAATTGTGCAACACCTGAAGATAATTAAAGAGGTGAAGTGTGAATGATATGAGGTGCAAAATGAAGGATATGAAGTAGCAATGGCAATGGGGCATTGACTTAAAGCATGTTTGGTAAGCTTACTTGTAGAGTGAAGTGAGGTGAAGTCTAAAATCAAGAAAGGATAAAATGAGGGGGTCTAATCATAATGTAATGGCGTTTTGTCTTTAGTGGCTTAATAAGGAGTTTTTTTGACCCTTTGCGTAAAAAGTAAATGACCTTAGGAGCTTGAAAATGTTGTTTTTTCACTTCTTTTTTTTTTTTTTAAAAGAAGGCGGAGATTATGAGTTTTGTCATATTCGCACCAACCACCCAGTTTTTCAGGAATTCCAGATTCTGTCTCACAAATTCCAAGAACACCTTGTTGTAGTTCATTAGTGGGGTTTTTGGGACCGTTTATTTGCATTAAAATACATAGAAATTCATAGTCAATTGTGCAACACCTGAAGATAATTAAAGATGTGAAGTGTGAATGATATGAGGTGCAAAATGAAGGATATGAAGTAGCAATGGCAATGGGGCATTGACTTAAAGCATGTTTGGTAAGCTTACTTGTAGAGTGAAGTGAGGTGAAGTCTAAAATCAAGAAAGGATAAAATGAGGGGGTCTAATCATAATGTAATGGCGTTTTGTCTTTAGTGGCTTAATAAGGAGTTTTTTTGACCCTTTGCGTAAAAAGTAAATGACCTTAGGAGCTTGAAAATGTTGTTTTTTCACTTCTTTTTTTTTTTTTTTTAAAAGAAGGCGGAGATTTTGAATTTTTGTACTTTTTATATGACCCCTTAATCCTTTCATGCCTCTTAAATGTAGGCTTCACCTCACTTCACTTTAATACTGTGGGTGTTCATGGCCCGGGTTGTGCAGAGCTAAGACATATCCAGGCTTGGCCCGACTTTAGAAACCCAAGTCTAGGCCCGGCCCAGGCCCAACATGGCTCGTAAAAGTCAGGCCCGAGCCTGCCCATTTTTAACCAATCGGGCTGTGCCGAATTGGGCTTTTTATCACTTTTGTGGGTATTTGAACAATTGTTGGGACTAATTAAATTAAATTACATGCATTCCTTACACAGGCTGGCGGGACTTTAGGCTATTTATCACTTAATCTAAGCTTGGCCTAAAGCAGGATGGGTCTCGATCAGGCTGACCCGGCCTATGAGCACCCTTAACTGAAGGTTACCAAAAAGGCCAGCCTTTCAGGGCTTGCTTCCTCCTCCATATTCATTTTTATAAAGCTGTATAGTAATTTAATATTCAGGAAGGGTGATCGCCAACAAGAACACAATTAGCAGAATTTTTTTTTTTTTTTTGTCATGGGTAGAGAAAAAGCAGCCCATGATTCAAAACTTGTGAGGAAAGAAATATGACCACAGCCAAACCAAGTTGTAAATATTAGAAAGGATCATATTCCAAAGGCCAAGACAAAAAGAAGAAATAGCCCACCTATAGGCTATAACAGTGCCAACAAATCCGGAAGTGCCCAAGTGATGTGAGATTTTGCTTTCCTCTTGAATGTATATAAAAGCTTTGTAATGTTAAAAGCTTTGTAGATAAAAGACCGTATCTTTGTTGACCCAGTCATAATCCTCTAACATGTAATGCAACTTTAAACAAAACCTGTCGAATAGCTTTGGAACTTGCCTAGCTTTCAAATCATCATCCTACCTTGAAGAGTTTTGAGTCGTTTACAATTTTAGTGAATCACTATTCGGATGTTCAACCTTTGGTAAAGACTTTTTTTTTTCTCTCCACGGGAGATTTAAACTCGCAAAATATTTAAGTATACTAGATGTCTCTAACCAATCAAGAAACAACCAAGAGAACGGCTTGTGGTAAGAGGTGTCAGTTCTGCCCTGCCTTATTTGGGTTTGAAACTTAAGCATGCCATCTTCCGTCATCCGAGGGCTCTCTCACTTCACCCAAGGGCTCTATCACCTCATTTAAAGTTTACTACCATCACCCAAGGATAGGGTACCAGCCTTCTATAGATAAAAATAAAATAAATAAAAAATAACAATGGCAGTGAACAATACTATTTGCTAGATGGTCTTCATAGAAGGTTTGTAAAGTGGGAAAGGTGCAATCTGAGAAGAAGGTTTCTTCTGTCAACAAGAGTCCGGCTCATGTGATGCGGGGAATAAGAGACATTCCATGATAAGGCTTTTACTATAATTTCACAGGGTGTCGCTTGTTAAATTCAAACAGCTTAAAATGAGGCCCGTGCATTGGGTCATGCCAAATTTTGAAACTTGGCCTACTCAAATAAAAAGGGAGGCATTTATTTTTAGAGATTTGGATTGTAATACGCAGGCCTCTCTAAAATATACTATGGTGTTATTATGGAGGAAGCTCGATCCTATGATCTCGAACAATTCTATGAAATCATTGTCACCAAAAGAATAAATCAAAGCTCATGGTTCATGATTTTGAGAAGTAAAGATTTTAATTAAGAGGTGAGCCCTCTTTGATACATGCGATTCCAGGAAACAAAATGGGTGGCTGACACTACAGGCGGACCTATGTTGAATTGAGTATTGACCCTTATATGGTTAGCACAACAAGAACTGTATACGTGGTCACCAGGTGTACAAAAAAGGATCCTAAAAAGCTCCAAATAATGGACATAAAAAGGCCCTTGAATCAAGGGAACTTGATGCATCTATACACTCTGCAACATGTCAGATGTCCATGGAAACCGCCTTAAATTCCGATGAGTAGTTCTCAATCAACTACAATTGATGCAAGATTTCGTGTTTGCAATCTTTTTCTCCTGAGCAAATGGTGCTCAACCTTCACAAATTTCGACACTTTTACCCTCTGTTTCGGGGTTGGGGAACGGGGAAAAAATGGAGGGAAAATGATTTTGGAGGGTATTTGAGAAGGGGAGAGGGAAAATGGGAGAGGGGGAGATGGAGGGAAAAATGAATTGTTTTCCCTCAAAAAATTTCCCCCCAAAACAGAGGGGAAAGTGATGGAAATGACTAACCCGACCTTTTACTCTAATTGAATTTTTTCAAAAGTAAGGATAAAATGATCTTTGTCTCTGTACCTTACAAACAAACAAAATTATATTTTTTCACTTTTCTTCCCCCTACTTTTTAACTTCCCAAACAAGAGGAGGAAAAATTAATTTTCCCTTCCCTCCTCCCTTCCCAAACGGAGGGTTACACTTTTATTACACAAATTCCCAATCTGAGTTATTATTAGATTGGATCTTCTTCTTTTTCTTCTTTTTGGAAAGAAAATTTCATTAAAGCAAGAAATAGGGGAATAACAGAGATATCATCATGACAAGACTAAAATTCCTATTATGATGAATTTCTCCAATCCTCTCGACAATGGTTTAGAGGGCATTTAGGTGGGTCGAGTGGGATTAGAAGAGAGACACACCCTACAATCAATTTGGGTTGATTGTGGTTGGTCCAAATTGTTCTAAAGTCAGGTACTCTGAGGTTAAGTTCACGTTGTTAATTAAGGTTGATTTGTTTTATTTTTGGTTAAATTATACTTTTAAAATGTTGTGAACTTTAGCTTGTAATTAAGGCCCACCAGTATTGATAGCTTGTTGGTTTGCATGAGGGGTGGAAAGAAATAAAATTAAGAGTAAAATCAAAAGAAAGAGAAAAAAGAGGGAGATGAGGGTAAAAGGCTAAAAGCACTAAAATACAAAAAAAAAACTACTTTTTTTTTTTTTTTTGTCATTTAGTGCCTTTTAAGGATATATATATTTTTTGTCATTTTGTACCTTTACTTTCAACCCCATCATCTTTCTTTTTTTCTTGATTTGATTATTTAATTTTATTTCATTTCATCAATTATGCAAACAAACAGACAAGAAAAAGAGTAAGGGGAGGAGAGGAGATTAGATGTGATGATCTAACAGCAAGAGGTGGAACCAATGTTAATAAAAAAACAAAAAAGGATGTGGGGACATAGAGAATGACTTTAAGGTGATTATGGGAAGGGTTTGGCATGTGAGGTTCACCAGGATGAATGACAATCATTGAGAGTAGAAAATTAAAAAGTTCTTTAATGGCTTGGTGTGTGTACTATTTTAAAAAGTATTTATGCTGTCTCTACTAATGTCTTACAATCTTGGTTGAAATAGTTAACTAGGAAAATTTAATATGGTATTAAAGCGAAACGATCATGGGTTCAAATCCCAAGAGGAATAACTAGGTGCAAAAAAAAAAAACAAAAATGCATATTGCCAAAAGTACACCGGCCGAGTCCACCTGAGAGGGAGTACTGAAAAGTATTTATATTGGCTCCACGAACGCACACCTTGAAATTTTGGTGGGAATGATTAGTAGAACTCCGAAGTGGGTCCCATTGAAATTGTTAGATACAGTGAGTATTAAGCATGCTTATTATCAATCCAATGCCAATCGAAATGCAGACACTATCAAATAATTGGGCGAGCTCTGATTGCTTGGATCAGTAACTCGGGTCTAGGTGGGCCCTACAAGCCCAACTCTCCCTTGCCCCAAAACGACCATGCGCACGGCTAGACTGTTCCTCAGAATTGGTTTAATTATAGCTCTAAAACAATACTTCCAAGTTCAAGTCAATCAAAGCCAAACCATTATGTCAAATGTTTAAACATATATAATTATAAATTTCATTTTTATTTAGTTTTAAGTTCATTTTTACTTATATTGCCAATCCATTGGAGGCACTCAGGCTCCTACTTCGTATAGAAACAATCAGGGATTGCCCTGATTGTAGTACATATGGCGATCGACTTGGGCAATTGTATGCAAGGGGGTGTGCGAGTTTTACATATAAATAAAATAGAATATTTAAGGGCTTGTTTCCTAACAAAAACTATTAGAATTCTTATCTAGAGAATTTGAAATTCTCTAAAAGTTGTCCCTTGAAGTGCAATTCCTAAATCCTCCTCTTGGAGCATCTAAATTTCCAAAATGGAAAGAGATTGGAATTCATAAATTTTCAAAAGGTTGTTTTAGACTTTTTAGGTTGCTAGAATTTGGAATCTCTGTAAAGAAGCTTGACATTTACAAATACCGAGAGGACAAGCCATCGCATTATATTAAAAATAACCATCACACCAAATTCTTGTCCGAAACTCTCTATGTAAGGTTGTGAGAATCTAATTTCTAACCATGGTTTAAAATCTCGGTCTCGGTCGCGATATCGGCCGGGCCGAAAAACCGATATGATATCGGTATCGGTCGCGGATATCGGTCCGTCGCGGTCATCGCGGTGTGAATTTTTTTTTAATCCAAAAAAATTCGCAAAAATATCCAAAAAATCCAGAATATTAGAAAATGCTGGAAAACTATATTTGTTTCCATTAGTAACAACAATAAATCACAATCTCGGTCACCTTAAGTTATGAGTCCTGTCTGTGTTACAGACTCGTAGTTCACTGTCTTTTTTCCAGTATTTCATATAATGCAACATTATTTATGACTATGGGTAGATGTAGATATATCATCTACATACTATTAATAAGCCTTTGGTATCACAAATATCCTAACAAGTAACAACAATTATTTTTTAGAAAACAAAAATTAATAATATCATTTTCAAAATCCTAAATATATAGATCTAACATAAAAGTATGTAGATCTATCATTTACACACCATACAATGATCATGAATCATTAAAACAACATATTTATGATGAAATCCCCCAAAAATGATATATTATAATTCAAATATTAAAAAATCCGAAAAAAAAATTGAAAAAAAAATTCAAAATCATGTGTATGAGTAGATCTAGCATGAAAGTATATAGATCTAACTTCTAAATGAAGAAAACAACACAATTACACAAGTGAGTAAGTGACAAACCTTTATGCTTCATCTATAAAAAAAAAAAAAAACCGAGATGGTTTTTATCTCGGCCGATATATCGGCCGAGATATTAAAAAAACCGAGATAATGGTCATCTCGGCCGAGATGGGCCGAGATGACTGTGAAACTGGGCCGAGACCGATATCTCAGTGAGATATCGGCCCGGTCTCGGCCGATTTTTTAAACCATGTTTCTAACTGAACTTGGTGCGGATGACTCTGGAAACAACGAATCGGGTGGAACCTAACTCCAATCGTTGGTATATAAATTGGTGGCACCTGGTCATTTGAAGTCATTCTCCCAATTAACCTTTTTCATTGTCAACATTTAGCTTTCTCTTTTCTGGTCGCCAGTTGCCTTTACCTTTTTTCTCTACTTTCTCTTTCCGAGTTCAAACCATTGATATAATGTTTTTTCTTATGGGGCTTAGGTCCAACTGTGCTTCCACCACAAGTCACTGTGTTGCAGGAAGTAGTTGAAGTCTCAAGTGCTAGATAGAGCTAAATTCAAATCTAATTCTTACTTGCGATTAGATTAGATTTCCTCTTTTGGATCTAGCTGGTTTTTTGCCCCTCCTATTTAAGAGATGGCCTTTTGTTTGGCTTGCCAATGGTGGCTGTATTCTTTCTTCTCCTTCCCTTTGGGGCTTTGGCCCTCTTCTCTCTTTTCAATACAAATTTACCAATTAGCAAAAAACTTGCGATTAAATTATAACTTTGTGCATGTGCACACATGAGCTTTGAAGTGCTTGTGCACATTTCTCGCAAAGGATTACCTCGTAGAGAAGCAAATGGATGCCTGATTGTTGAAGTATCTGGAAGTTCTGACTCATAAAAGATTGGGTTTGGAATTTAAAAAAAGTTTTAATTTTTAATTGAATTCGAATCTGAAATCCAATTTAAGTTTTGATTGATAAAAGGATTCGGCTTCAGATCCATAATGGTCCCGATCCATGGACCCATGATTCGCCCGTTTGCATATACCTTTCTCATAAAATAGATGTTTTGTTTGATTGTTCTATCATTCAAAACACAAAAACCGTAAGTATTCTATTATTCATTTATCGTGCAAATATTGGAAATAGAGTTGTTGCTCATCTAGTAAGGGAGATGGTGTCACATGTTTAGGTATTTTAAGTTCAAATGGCCTGTAAAGTTAAAAGAAGAAGAAGATTAGCTATGAATATTTAATGCTGCAAATTGTAGCTCAAAATCAACTTTGGTTAGACATTTTTATTTTTAATCATGGAGGCAACATACATGATGCATTATTATAGGCTAATTGATATTCCAATTTTAAGCAAAAAACAAAGAAAAAGTCAAAACTAGTTTTTCCTCTAATTGGAATTAGGTCTACAACCAGCAGACCGGTTTGAGTTAGAGCTAGGACTTGTCATAAAAAAACCACTTTTGATTCCAAGCCCAATAAATTGATTCGTTTGCATCCTAGTATCATGCGAGGCAGTTGTTGGGGCCCACTTGGGACTCCACCAAGCATGGTAGACTCATGCATCAGAAGATCTAGATGATATCGCCCCAGTTATGAAATCTCAAGTCAATCCAATCATTATAATCCCTTGATCTATGACCCACAAATTTAGTGTTTTTTCAATCAACTTTTTTTTTATAAACATGATCAACTATCTAGTCTATCTGGATTGGTGTAAACCATCATGAAATCTATAATAATTGGTTGTGGGGTTTGGATGACCCGCTCGAATTTTTCATAAGTGGACCCACTAAATTTCTCTCATGATACCTCTACACAAGGCGTATGCACAACGAGCATTGTTGATATATGCATATCACTTCAAAAATAAAACTTATTAGGAGAGACTCAATTCATCTCAAAATGAAGAGTATCTAAGAAGCATATGTAATGATAAATCTAAACCATCACATGCTCCAACTACTCAATGTAATGACACTCCTCTTCAATTGATACTCATGGAGTTCAGATATTCTGCTAAACTTAAATCACAAATGGGACAAACCACTTTATCTTAAGGTAAAGATGATATGGTTGAAACAATTTCTCATCTACTCCTAATCTACATAGTCATACCTCTCTGTCCCTTCTTTTATCATTGGCATCCATCATGGCCAGCCCACTAAATGTTTCTTTCTAGGACCCCAAAGACCAAACTCGAACAGGTTTAACATAAATTCTTGGCCTGAACCCAGCCCATTTAGTCCTAAACTCACACATAAGTACCCCAAGTCCCCAACCCTTTTACCCAAAAAAAAGTACCCCAACACCACATGGTCCGGGAAAAAGTGAAGGACCCACATGAACAACCCTGAGTAGAATAGTGTAGAGAATCCTAGAATAGAAAAGAAAAACCACATGCATCTAAATAAACTGGTCGACAATCTAAAATTATTGGGAAACTCAGTTGATTCATATAATCTGATCCCTTTGATCTCTAAATCCATGCCTACCCCACCTTTTGGACTCTCCATATCTCTTTGCAGTCGATATTGAGTTGTCCCACCGATTTTGGCAAAGCACTGAATTCTAGAAAACACATTACTTCTCACAATCTCACCTATGGCAATCTTGTGTTTATATTCTGTCAATAAATCATGCCGGCTACTTTTTCACCTGCCTAACCTCATTTAGCAGCACTTGTCCCGTTCTCTCCCTTTCCTACAAAAAAGAAGAGGAGAAAGAAAGAAAGAAAGAAACTAAGGAAGGAAGGAGTCATTGCAAATGATGCAGCAGCAGCATCATTCATCCACACTCACACCAGCGCACACCCCACTCAAAGTGGGAAAAGCTCCCTTTTCTTAGAATCCAAGCTTACAATCCGCTTTATATCCAAAAGAAAAAACCCATCTGAGAAATCTGACAAACACCCATCAGATTTCCCTGCAAAATGACTTCCGCCTGCATCTCCTCCCGGTGTGTCGACGCACGTGCCCCGGTGGTGCGTGCCACCTACGTCAACCTGTACAAGTGGCCGGAATCAGACGCCGAGTTCGTGAGGTCTGTTAGCAGAGGCGGCTGCCCCAGAGTGGTCGACAGCTACTCCTGCAGGCAGATGTATCTCAGGAGCTACACTTTCTCTAGGAAGGAGACTGTGCATGAGAGGACCAAGAAGTGTCTTGGGAGAGTAAAGGAAAGGGTGGTCCCGCAGAGGAAGGAGAAGAAAACTGGTGGGAAAGGTAGGAAGTGCGGGGTGATGAGGAAGGTGAGGGAGCTGTCTTATGCTATCTTTCATAGGCTGTTGTCTTGCAGTGCTACTGTGGATGTGGTGGATGGCAGGAACTCTTAAATTGTGAGTTGAAGCTGGTTTTCTCCTTCCCTTTTGTCTTTCTAATTCTAATCTTATTTTTCTTTGTTTTGTGTATTTATTTTGAGATGTGGGTGTTTTCATTTGGGTCTGTTTTTGTGATTATGTGGGGGGTATGGAAGATGGGCTTTGTGTACTTCAGTTGGTTTAGAAGACAAATGGTAAAGTAAAAGATGAAGGACACAGTAGAAGTTCTTCTGTTAGCTCCACAAAAGAACCCCAAAATGCCTACAAAATGGGCTTTTCTTTTGCTCTTGTTGGTGTTCTTGTTTCAAATTTTGTTTTATGTTTACATGCTTTAATTTGTGCCTTGGGATGAGGAGTAAAAAAAAGACTAAATGGGAGATATGGTACCTTCTTTGGTTCCTTTTTAAAGTCAAGTAATTGGAGAAAAGCTTATAACAAGAAAAAAGGAAGACTCCTGTTTGTTTTACTTCATTACTTCATGTTTGATCAAAATTGAAATCCATTTAAAGATTAAGGAAGTGTTTGGGAAATTATCGTAGTGTGGTTTGTGGGTGAATTAGATTTTGACTGATCAAATATAGAACCAGATGACAATGTATGCCCTGCTATCTATGTTCCCCATCTCTTAATCACACCATTGGATAATCTTCACTGTTCACTCGGAGAAGGTGATGAAGCTAGGGAACTCACCACCCCAAATCAACAGTCCCATTAATATGGACCATCTGATGACCAAAAATCAGCCCTCTCGTCAGCTAGTTACTTCCTACAGGTTTTGAAAATCAGAAGAAGATTCATGGAATGTGTTTTTGCCGACGGATGAATTAATAGGGCTGACTAATCCATCTAATCAGAAGTTTAGATTTTGATACATGTCACAAATTGACTCATGTGACTGCTACTGCTACCAATGTGACCCATCAAGAGGACACTTGCATATTTATGGAGCAGATATCCGAAATGGATGGTAGAGGTGGTTTATTCATAGACATTTGATGGATCTTAACTACACAACACTAAGAGCCGTTTTAGGATTTGAACTTGGACAATTTAATAGCATTAACAGGTCGTTGAGGTCGATGGAAATCTGGTGGGGTTGGCGGAATTTTCTACATGCATTTGTTGTCAGCTTCCATTTCCTTGGCAGAATTGTAGTAGAATGAGTCAATGGGGTATTCTGTCTTGAGTGGGAAAAGTAGTTAAGAGGGCTATCTCTCCCTCTCCCTCTCGAGAATTATCATGACATTAACATCCACCCAAAAAAGAAGGCATTGATGAATTGATTTGATTTAGGGACTGCTACAAAAGAAGTTCATTGATTTCATCGCAAGCAAAGGACACAATCAAACGGGCACAAGGGACCACCATAAACCCATTAGTGCCATGTATGAACCCTTTCTGTTTTTATTGGGTTGCATGTGGTGTGCTGAAATGGTGGTGCTCAGGTGTCATAATATCATGTAATCATACATTATATAATTTTATTTTTTTTTGCTGTCGGAGGGTTTCCAACCCTTTGGGCTGGACTAATCCCTCCGGGCCCAGAGGAAAGCCGGGTAAATCCCCTGTAGCCCTAGTGTGGTAGCAGAGTTTCGAACCCACATTATATAATTACATATTAGTGTATACAATGAATTTGGATCCTCTAAAGTCAAGCCCAACCCTATAAATTTTTCAAAAAATGCCCAATATTTCTTAAATCTAAACAAACAGGTGATGAGTTTTAAAGTGGAATCAGCTTCAATTGGAATGAATCTTGACCATGATGTAGGTATTTATTTTGAACATTTTAGATTTAAAAACTGAATGTTTGCTAGATATGAATCCTGAATGTGTCAATTAAGTACATTGATTCCCCTCTTTAACCTGTGATATAAATCATGAAAATCCCACCTGTTATTCTGTCCGCTACTAAGTATGCAAAAATGTCTATTATAAGACACCCAAGATTAATGGCGAAAGTACATTAATATGTAACTTATGACACTCTTAATTACCTAGGTCGTGTGACCGTGGTCCTGTACATAGACCATATAAAGATTCGAATAGGTCAGGATTGGATCTGACAAAAATATTAGACATGAGCTCGAATACCCTGTTGGCCTCATATATATATATATATATATATTAGACACATGAGTTCGAATACCCTATTGACCTCATATATATATATATAGGGTATTCATGTAAGGGATTTCCTTTTTGGGGAGGTTTCACGTAGAAAAAGGGCGTACTCCCTTCAAGTACAAAAGCTCTTTTGTACTTGAAACCTCCCTTAAAAAGGAAGTCCCTCACTATAGAGATGTCAAACGGGCCGTGCCGGCCGCTCCAGCTTCGGCCCGCCAAGGAAAAACCCTAGCACGGCACGGCCCACTGGCACCATGGCGGGCTAGGCCAAGCGGGCCTGCTCTGTTTTTTTTTTTTTTTCAGTATTAAAAAAAAATAGAACACAAATACACAATTACGGAGAATGACAAAGATATTTAAGCGGTTCGGTCAAACTCGACCTACTCCACTGAGAAGAGAGAACCATTTTGATCTTATTTTCTTGAAGGTTTCTAAATAGGATTACCTTCAAAACCTTACAATCTTTTTAGAAAAAAAAAAAGAATGTTAAACTTATAAATTTAAAAATTACAATGAAGGAAAAATAAAAAATCAGACGTGTAGTCCAGTAAAGTATTTTATTGGATCATAATCTTCCATTGATGTCAACTGTTGCTTCCTCTTATCTGCCAAATACCAGTCTCGTAGGCAAACACAGCATTCCATCGTTTCTTCAGTCAGATTGGTTCTTTTGTCATCGACCAAACATCCACCTGCACTAAAAGCCTGTTCTGATGTTACAAAAGGTATTGGAATAGTCAATATATCATGAGCCATGGCGGCTAACACCGGATAAGCGCTTTCTTGTTGCTTCCACCAAGCTAAAAGGTCAAACTAGATGCATCCTGCACCCGTATTACACCGACGTCAAGATACGATGATAACTCCGTCACAATGTTACTTGAACTTGAGCCGGATGCCATGCCCGTAGGCAGGGAAGAATACCACACATCTCACTCACCAACACCTGTTTGCTGGACTTCTGAATTGCCCATACTAAGCCCATTTGTACTCATTTGCTCACAGTAAAATTGAAAAAGTGCTTGTAAATTTGTCTTAATAGTTGAAAAAGTATTTAAATTTATATAATTCATATTTTTATTTATTTCATCAATAAAAAACTGTACACCACTTAATTTTAACCTAAGATCAAATACGGCAGCTAAAGAAAATGTCATTGGAGCCTCTTTCCAATATTTATTAAAATTTTCTTCCATGTTTTTAACAGGGGTACTCAATAAAACATGATCTCTAAATCTAATGAATTGTGCAGTAATTTTAAAAAGCTTTATTGAAGCTTCATTAGATGTGGGATAATATATCCCGGAAAAAAATAATGTTGAAGTATAAAAAGCTTCTAATAAATCCCTTATATGTGCACATAACTCCCAATGTTCATCACTAATCATCAAATGTTGTGCATGAAAAGCACAAAATTTATTCAAAACAGTTCTTCGGTCAAGTGCCTTGTTTAACAAATCATATATAGAATTCCATCTATATTCTACCTCCTTGGGTATTTTAATAGATGCTACGCCTTGCCTCGCACATATTTTTGGGCATACAATTGTCTTTTTTGTGCAGATGTGAAAATAAATCTAGCAATGTCTTTAATAGAATCTGTGTAAGTTACAATATGCTTTAAACCAACCTTTGCAATGAGATTTAAGATGTGACATACACATCTATTTTGAAAGATAGAGCGATCTATCAAAGTTGCAAGTGGTATCTGCATTTTCATTAATTCAATAGCCACTGTATTATTACTGGCATTATCTAAAGTTACAGATAAAACTTTTTATTAATATTATATTCATCTAGTTTTTCCAAAATAAATGTACTTATTTTAGTGCCACTGTGTGGCCATTCAAGAGTGCTAAAACTAATTATACGTTTATTAATAATCCATTTTGAATCTATGTTATGTGCAGTAATATAAAGATAACTGTCACCCCCTTGAGATGTCCATATATCTGTGGTTATGGCTAATCTGTTAGGAATTTCTGCAAGGTAATTTTTTATATTTATTTTCTCTTCCTGCCAGAGTCTAATAGCATCATTTCTGGTTGTATTTCCTGAAATACCGTGAAATTGTGGTTGATAGTATTCCTGGACTCATTTTTCAAAAAACTCATTTTCAACAAAACAAAATGGTAATTCGGTTAGCATAATCATTTTAACAAGATTTTGTCTACAACTTTGTGCATTAAAAGAAAAAAGACCTAAACTGCTACTACTACTACCACCACCAGTACTAGAAATTTGGGTTTGTGATCCAGGCCTCCCTGTCCCTGCATCAGCCGGCTTATGTAAGGCAAGACATTTTTGCTTATGTCTTGTCAAATGGCCGGTACCTATTTTTGAGGAGGCACCATAAATCTTACTACAAAATCTGCATTTTGCCTTTTCAACTGTTTTTTCATTTTCAATAACCTCAAACCTTGTAAATATTTCCCAAACTGCTGAAGTTCTATTTCTCTTGGTTGATTTACGGGAACTCTGAGGAAGTAGTGGTAAATCACCTACTTCATCTTGTAATTCAATAAAATTTTGTTGTTCCCCCCTTAAATTAACTGAAGAAGATTCCGTGGGAAGTTTTCTAGCCATATTTCAAAAAATAAATTTTATAAATAATAATAGTAATAGGCTCTAATAGCCTTCTTTTGTGATAATTAATATAAGAAATGGGAGAAAATGAGAGTTAATATAATATAATATAAACTTATATATATGGAATCTCAAATTTAAATAATATAAATACCTCTAAATCTTTGAAGGTCCCTTTATCTTGTCTCTTGATGACTTGATCTTTGGCCCTCCAAAAACTTCTTAGAGAGAGTGAAAGAGTTGAATGTTTTGAGATAGAACTAGAGAATGCATAAAGAGAATGAAAGAGTTGTGTAAATTGGTGAGGAATGAGAATGGGAGGGTTAGGGTATTTATAGACTTTGTAAAATGACAAATGACACAAAATACCCCTTATATGACCGTTTTATGGCTGTTGGGGGGGGGGGGGGGGGTGGTAAAATGGACCTTTAAAAAAAAAAAAGAGGATATAGACATTGGGCGGGCTGGCGGGCCAGCCATTGGGCGTGCTGGCGAGCTAGGCGGGCCAATTCCAGTAGGCCTAGCGGGCTGGAGGCACCAGCCCACATGCCAGGCGGGCTCGAGCCCAGCCTCCTCGGCCCAGCACGGCCCGTGTCTCTACCTCACCAGTCACCACACATGGTGGGGGAATCCCTCACTTGAATATTTCTCTATACATATATATAGCCCTAATTCAGGTTGCATGTTTAAGGTTTTTTTTTCCTTAAAAAAATAGAGAATATATTTTATATTTCTTCAAACAATTTTTATGATCATACATATGATCAAACATAGTTCATATGATTTTTTTCCCTAGTTGAATTTTTACAAACACAAGAGATAGTTTTATAGATTTGCCCTATATGTATTTGTGTGGGTTTAGCACGTCACCCGAGGCATTAATCCTGATGGGTCAAAGACATGTTATTAAGAAAAAAAACCCAGTTTTGCCCAGTGTTTTAGAGGAAAACGATAAGCCAAAGATTATCGGCCCTCGTTTTCAAAATGATTGAAAGTAAGGCCCGGTGTTCAGGTCCACTATGAAACTCACTAGGTTTTGGGTCTAGCAAAATCAATAGGATCTCATCTGGTTCCATCAGGAATCCAACACGAGATTGACCTTCTACATCCTGAAATGGGTGCTTTTTGAGACGCTTGACAATTGTGTCATAGATTTTGGTCTGTAGTTATAAACCCATCAGGCAGCCTTAATTATTACATTAAACCAGAAGATATGTTTCGTTAGGCTTCTAGTGTCTCCAGTTGATTAGCTGGAAGACCTGAATTTTCACTTCTTTAGGGAAAAAGTCACCTGCAGATCCATTGAAAGTAATGCTACCCATTAGAAGCAATATTACTTCCAATGAGTCCACTAATACTACTCACTGGAAGTAAAATATATTCCAGCACATTAACAAATTATTAGGACCATTCGTGTTAGGCATGTGAGGCAGCACCAATCTATTTTTAGGGCATCGTCCATGATGTAGTTTTCAGTGTTTGATATATATATAGGAACAATGCAATTTGGTATCCACACACCATGTCTAATGATACTTTGAATAAGTAACACCCAACAGTTGCAAACACATATATTTCTACAGTGATACCTATTCAAGCTGAGAAGAGAGGAGATGGTGGGGCTTAACAATTCTATTTAGAACGTTTGATCAGGTGGTCATGAACCATCAAAGACTACGATGAAGAATAAATATTCCAGTCCATTACTGTGACAGTATATAACCATTCCTGTCTATCTTATTTAGGCCGGTTTGTACCCGGAGATTGTAAGTTCGAAACTGCACTACCACAAGGGCTACATGGGAGTTTACCCGGCTTCCCTTTGGGTCCGGAGGGATCAGTTCAGTCTAAAGGGTTGAAAACTCTCTGATAGAAAAAAAAAAAAATGTCTATCTTATTTAGGCCCTGAATTTGGATCAGACCCAATGTGTTTATAGCTGCATGGGTTCTCAGTATCGTACGAGTCGGCTCTCCACCGAAAGCCAACCATTAGCAGAGTAGCAGTCACTAGTTTCACATTCATTCACTATAATTTATAGTATAAATCTATCACAAAATTCTTATAATTTTGCACTGGCCTAAATTCTTAGATATCTACAATTGCAAAACCTGGGTTTTCCACGAGTTTGTAGAAAACTAGTGATGAATCCCTACTAAGATCTAATTGCCGAACATGACCTAATACTACTCATATATCTGAGTTTTACGATTATCAAACATTTGTTTTCTGTGACTTTGGAGAAAACCAGTGAGGAATATCCCAAGAATAATTTATTTTTTTAGATTTTTTAAATCTCCCAAAATCTAATTGCCAAATGTGACCTAATACTATCCTCCATCAGAATCAAAGCAAACTAAGCAAAAAGAGCCGATCCTAGAGTTCCAATGAAACCAAAATAAAAACTAAAGAAATCCCTCAGAACTGAATATGAAATTCACACAATCAATTTAAGATGCCCATGATAGATGCCATGGAAGAAGTGAAAGCAGAAAAATGGCACTTTCGGCTGTCTCCATCACCCAACATGAAAGGATCTTAAGGTCTTATGGAGGAATTAGTGCCCCAACTGAAACTGATAATGAATTAAAAAATATCTCATATGCCCATCATGCAAAAGTGGGAAAAAAAATAAATAAATAAACAGGACAAAGTAGCACTTGATCGCCCACTTGAGAACAAAAAGCAGGGCTTTTAATCACAAATCCTATTGAAAAGACAAACCAGTTCAACAAGATTTCAACAATTTAAATCAGCAAGAATATCAGTTGATATTATAAGTAATAAGCACCTTGAGACATTGAGACCCTCATTTATTTTGGTAAATAGAATTCATTAATCAAAGAAAGAGGAAAAAACAAGAAAAGACCAAACAACCAAAATACAACAAACTACACCAAGCCCCTTATCTAGGGATGTAAATGGGTCTCCGATTTTTCGATTACCCGGAGGTTCCGATCCATTAAAAACCGGGTCTAGGTCCTTATTTATGCCCTGATAAGTAAATGGGTTTGGGTTTTGTTCCACCTTGGTTCAGAACCGTGGACCCAAAACCTGACATATTACCTCAATTTAAAAAATATCTCCTAAAAACTATGTTTTTTTAAATATCATTCTCTACCCAGACCCAGACCCAAATTCAGACTTGTCCCATATATGGTTCTGGGTCCGGATCCAGTTCCACCTTCTTCTTAACGATTCCAGTTCCGGGTCAACTATGGACCCAGACCGGAACTGACCCGTTTATAGCCCTACCCTTATCTCCTGTCACTTATCCCAAAAAAAAAAAGAAAAAATCTTATTTTAAAAAGTAGCTCAATTTGCCCAGCAAATGGGCCTCCTCATTCTTAGTTCTAGAAAAAAAAAAAAAAAAAAAAAAAACTGGCATACTCAAAAGATGAGATGAAACATTTGATGTCCAAAATAACTGGGTAGATAGCCCAATCACACTTCTTATTTGGAGCCTCCAACATCTCCATTGCATCTAACACTACACATACTTTGGTGAAGCCCTATTTGACATATGCTTTATCCATTATTCCTATTGATCGGCTCTATTCACTATTCTGCCTCATCATTAATTTTACTTCCATGTTTTTTTATTGTATATAAGATTTATTGTATATAAGATTGTTGAAGAGAGTGGTCTATTAGTGATTCTTTGTGTAATTGAATGCCTAGGAATATGTATTTCTATACAAGAATAAGATGAAGGATGAGGGTGAAAAAAAAAAAAAAACCGACTATTACCAAATAAACTATCCTTTAATGTAACTTGAATTAAGGAAAGATGGAAAATGAACACCCAATCATTACCGTAGTAATTCACATGCCCGGCCCTGAGCAGGGGCTGTAAGTGCCCTTGCCCAGGGCCCATTTTCCAGGGGGGCCCAAAATCCTTTTATCAGAGAGAGGGAAGAAAGGTGCCAGACACTGCAATTTAATTTTGACCACTACTTGTCAGTTGGTCAAGATTGATCTCTTTTTCCTGGATGGCAGTAACTCATAGTAAATAAAATAATTTTCAAACAGAAAAAACCAAAAACTGAAAACTATGAATATACATAAAAACACATGTAGAACTTCTAAAATTTTTAGTTAACATCTTCTTGTGAAAACAGCTTGATATTCTTATGGTTTTGCTATATGTTGGAAATCTTGCAGTATTAATTCTTGGATAAATTTTGCTATATGAATAGCTCACAACATACTTCACCATTTACTACAAGGTATATGTAAGTTTGCACGATATGGATCTGGTCTCTTTCTTGTAAGGAGCTCCTTCCCTCTTTCTTCTAGCACAATTTGTGAACTTGATAGATAGGGTTTTCCAACAGGCAAGTTGGCATTCTACAAAGAGTCCAATGGTGAGCTTCCCATTGAAAACTGTGATGTGGGATGAGAGATTATTTTCTTTCCCTGTTATTGTTATTGTATTCATGTGTTAGCTTCTATCTTTTCTCGATTACTAAGATAAGTTTTTAGGATGTCCCCCTGATCCTTCTGATGATATGATTGATTAAGAATTTTGTATTCCTTGTTTGATGTAGGTGTTATTCGATGCTTGATTAACATTAGACTCTAGCAGTCATTTTATACTATATATTAAAATTTCTGCTGTCTTTTGTTTTTAGATTTGGGATATCTTCTTGGGATCTGTTGATTTATACCTGTGGTAGAATGAACGGAATGGGCAATATGGAAGAAAATGCTCCTACTGACATCACTGATTTAATCCTTTTATTTTCTTTTCAATCATTTGGTGGGGCAGGGCTCATCCAATGGATTCCATCGTCTTGGGCATCAATAAACCCATCATCAAATCATCTGAGAGTGCTTATTGCATCACTGATTTGAGCATCCATCAGTGGGGCCCACCAATGATATTTTATATTTGATGGCTGAAATTCTGGAAGAATCTGGTCTAGCGTTGGGATGATTTGGGGCTTTTTTTTTTTACAAACAGATCATCAAGCCTTCAGCCCTTCACCCATTCTTCTCATTTGTTAGTGGGGCCCACCAATGATTTTTTATTCCCCATATATGATGCTTAAATTCTGGTCTAAGTTCTTTTTTTTTTTTTTTTTCTCAAATAGTTATACTTGGGCATCATCAACCCATTGCCAATTTTTCACATCAGTGGGGCCCACCAATGATATTATCATATATGATGGCTAAAGAGGCCTAACTTTTACTCTTGCCCTGGGCCCTGAAAAATTCAGAACCGACCCTGGTAATTCAATGCATAAAAAAGTTGAGGTCCTATGTTTATCTTCACCTTGTATCCTTGTCCCTTCACCTCATATCCTTCACCCTTACCTCTTTAATAATCCCTCAGTGGAGCTCACTTCACCACATTTCTTTGTATCCAATTCCTAAGTAATATATGCAAACAAACAGGCGCTAAAAGCCAAGTTCATGTAAGTCTATGGTATTGATTGGCATGTGCAGATCAAATCCGAACCCAATCTGTATATTAAGGAGATTTGAAATGTCAACCTTTTTTTTTTGCTGAAAGGGTAATTATATTAAAAAGAAGAGGGAAGAAGAAGCAAGAATACAAAAAATTAAAGGGACAGAGAGCTGTCCCCCAAAAGAACAAAAAACAAGCATGAGGAGGCCTGCAAGCCCATTACACCAGGGAGGGAGAGGGCTCCAGAGCCCAACAGATTAAGCACCAGAGGCAATTCTCAAGGAAGCAAAAAGGGCACTGAGTTGGGGGCTAACAAAAGGAGAAGTCATCTGTTTCATGGAGAAGGAGATGGCTTCTTGAATTTGGGCTTGAGTAGAGTGTAGAGAGGGTCTGCGAGTAGCAAAGATGGCTTCATTTCGAGCCTTCCAAAGGTGGTAGAGAGTTGTGATGAGGATGACAGCCATGTATATGGACCCTTTGGCATCATTGTCTTTAGAGAGAGACTTCCAAATAAACGAGGCAGAGAAGCTGATTGTAGTAGGAACCCCTGCTGCTTGAAGAAGCCAGGTCCATATGGCTTTTGCAAGGTCACAAGAGAAGAAGAGATGGCCCACTGAGTCTTCTACAGTGCAGTAGAGGATGCATCTGGATGCAAGGGAGAAGCCCAGACGTTTTAGCCAAGATTCAGTAGGAATTTTGTTGTGCATCAGTCGCCAGCCAAAGCAGTTAACTCTGTGGGGGGAGATGTTGTTCCATATCAATTTTGGTCAAGGGAGAGTTTGAGCTCTGTGCCTAATTTTCTGCCATGCAATGCACAGGGAAAGATTGCCATCAGGAGAGTCTCTCCAGCTGAGGGAGTCTCTAGTAGCAAGGTTGGGAGAGAGGTCCTTGAGGAGATGATGGAGGTGCTGCTGAACAGTAGTTGGCAAGAATGCAGGGATGACCCAGGATCCAGCTTGGAAGAGGGAAGAGAGCCGTTGGTCCCTTGGGTATAGAAGACCAGGAAAGCTTGAGGAGATTGGGTCATCTGCAGTCTAGGAATCGTGCCAAGCGTTTATGCTCTGGCCATTGCCAAAAATCCAAGAGCTTCCTTGGTGGATGGTTGCAGCTGATCGGCGGATATTTTTCCAAATGCAAGAGCCAAAGATAGAGTTCTTAGAGCTCCAAATGGGACGAAATTTGAAATAGCGGTTCTTGAACCATTTGGACCAGAGAGAGTTTGAGGTAGAAGCTTGCCACCCAAGCTTGATGAAGGAAGCTGTGTTTACATCTGCTATTCTCCTTATTCCCAAGCCGCCTTCTGCCTTTGGAAGGGTGACTGTTGCCCAGTTGACATAGTTGAGCTTGTGGGTGAGGGAGTTACCTGACCAGAGGAAATGCCTCATGAGCCTTTCAATCTCTTTGCAAATTGAAGCAGGCAGGGGAATTATGGCAGCCAGGTGAATTGAAAGACTAGAGATAACATGTTTAATGAGGGTTAACCGACCTGCAAATGACAAAAAAATTGGCTTTCCAAGCAGAGAGCTTGGACTGAACTGCATCTAGCAGAGGGAGGAAGTGTCTCCTTTTAGGAGTACCAATGTAGATCGGAGTGCCCAGGTATTTAAGGTGAGAAGAGGCTTCTTGGATGCCAAGAACAGAACTGATTCTTCTCTTTCTTCTCGAACTGCATTTACCAAGGAAGAGGTGGCTTTTCTGGAGGTTAAAAAATTGACCTGCTGCTGTCTGGTAGGACTCCAGAAGGTCCTGAAGGATTAGAACACTAGAGGCAGCCCCTTTCATTAGGATGAGGATATCATCAGCATATAACAAATGGCAGGGGTCAACCTAACTTCATAATTAATTACAAGGTAGAGTCGGAGGGTCAGATCAATAATTGTCATGACTAGTTTTCTTGTCTAATGAATGGGGCAAAATTGATCGAATGGGCCTGGCATGACCACTCTATAGGTGTCATTGGGCTTGGTTGGTTGGGGTTCAGCACTGTGGCTAACATGAATGCCTGTTTCTTTTATAAGCCTATTATCTACACATATCCAATCTTGATGATTAAAAAGGTTAACCCAAACCCTTAATTAATAGATGGCATGGGTTTGGATTGAGCTGGCAAGCCCTACTAAAATTTGTTGCGTTGGGGTCAGATTTGGTTAGAATTGGTAATTCAAATAAGCAAGAATGATTTTAACTCAGAACATATACAGTCCCATATATCATTTGGGTCAAACCCAACTCCGAAATGGAAAATGCTACATCCACAAACTGAATTTGGGGGGGCTGTGTCACACAGCTAGCCAGTTATACATGCGCTTGAATTTGGCCATGGCCCATCTGTATAAAGAGAAACTAAAGTGATTTTCAGATTTGAAATTGTCATGCGAAAACCACCATAATGTAAGAATAAAACAGGGATTAATATAATATGTTAATTTTCCGGTATTATATAATTATTTAAAAATAATATATATATATATATATTTATGATGTGTGTATTTTGAAGGCCTTGACCCAACATGGACTAATCCCTCAGATGACGCTCACTAAACTCATATAAACATACACCAACCTACGGATTGGTACTTTTTGCTATTTGTCCAATGTTATTTAGAGAATTACCCCTCAGATGTTGAAAATACTCAGATGTCTTTATATTTGTGATAAATGGGAGAAGTTGTTAGGTATAGGTGGTCCTCTCATTCTTTATCAACTGATTATCTAATCTTCATGAGTCAGGTGGCACGATTCAAAGTAAACGCTTGACTTTATAGTCAATTTAACAGGTAGCATTGGCATTACCAGAAATTCCCTCAGTTCACAAACAGATTCTCGGCCGTTGATTTTGACCTCATTGAGTTGGTTTGGTAAGGCATGGGCCTTCCTCTCCGCGTTGCAGCACAATCTGGAATCCTTCAAGCCTAGGTAATGAGTAAATTACCCCCTCTATACACTGCACTGAGTGGAAGCAGTGGAACTATAATAAGAAGCTCACATGTCGAAAATTTGAGCCGTTCAAAATAAATGCCATCCATATATAGTATATATATAATTAAATATGAAGAAGTTTCAAGTGCTTCTATCCCTCACCATAGAGTGTGGTGAGGGATGCTTTCCTTTTTGTACATAAAGACAAGGAAGTGTACATCACCCTATGTACTTGAAAATTCACTTTTGTACTTAAAAATTCTCATTTATGGAAGCATTTATGGTGAGGGATGGATGCACTTGAAACTTTCCCATTAAATATTATATAAATATGAGTTGTTTTTACAATAAAGTTACTTGTATGAGTAAGAACGTGATTAACACAATCTTATACATTATTATGATGTCTAGTATGATTGGAGGACGACGACCAACATGGATTTGTAATAGATGGCCACCAAAGTTCCACACCTTCCACAGATGGGAAGCCTGAGAGGGATACACTTTGGTGGGGATCCGAGTGAAAGTTGGATTTTGCTGCTTCTTTAATTAGTAGCTACAAAAGATTTAACGTTGAAAGGCCAATTGAAATTTCTTTTTAATTACTATTTATACCAATCTAATTATATTTAATGACTATAATTTGGAGAACTTTGAGGCTTTCAAAGCTGTAATCCCTTGATGAGATTTTTCTAATTACATTTATTTTCTTTTTGACACAAATAAGTAAGGAGACTAGACCTTTCAAGCCTCTGTCATGTTCTTTGATGGTTACAGGTCTAGGTGGGCCCTGGATGCCATAGTATGCCATGCCTAGAAATGGTCTAGTCACTCTAGCAAATGGCTCAAAAAATCATCAAACCATTCCCTTCCTGGCCCTTCTATATATTAAATTCCCTGTAAACTTTCTCGGTAAGTAGTCCTTTTCAAACCATTAGTAGAAATAACAAAAATACTTTTCAACACCCTCCCTCGAGTGAAATCCGGTTGGCCATGATGCATTAATACTTTTAAATGGACAAAATCATGTAATATCATATCCAATACTTCACTTTTTATATGTAAAATCCATATCCTTTCAATATCTATGGCGTATCTATGTCGTATCTTGGCTCCGTATAGCCAGTTGACCACTTTTCAGGCCCTTGTATTGATGTTATTGGATTCTAATTAAACAGTAAAGTCTACAACTCATTTTGTTTGTTACTAAAGTTTTTCCACATTTCGGTTCATTATTGATGTTTTGGTCCTTAATCTAAGAAACAATTTAAATATCAGACAAAAACAAAAAGGGGATTTAACGGGAAAAACCCTCTAAAACAGGCTATTAATGAATTTGGCCCCAATAGAAAAGGCCAGACAGAATAGGCCCTAAATTGATGTTTCTCTTTTCTTTTTTGTCTTTTAGCGCTATAGTCGATATCGACGCTCTCGCCTGAACATTCATTCGTCTCTTCCTCTCTCTCTTATTCTCTCTTGCTCTCTGCAACTGATCTCAAATCATAATCTTTGAGAAGGGGGAAGAAGGAAAGAGAAAGCTGGTAGGTGTCTGCAGATGAGATGCATGGAGATGGAGGTGTGCGCAGAGGCTGTGAGGGCGGAGTGCAGCAGTGAAGGAGGGGGAAACGAGAAAAGAAGAGGAGGAAAGAAAGAGAAAAAAAAGGAAAGAGAGGGAGAAGGAAGGACGTGGAGTGCAGTGGGTGGCAAAGGGTAGTGCAGGGAGAATGGAGAAGAAGAGGGGGAGAGGGGGAAGGAAGAAAGAAAGAAAGAAATGAAAAAGGAGGAGAGCCATCTCAGTGGGGTATGCAGGTGGGTGTGCGGTGGCCCATCACGGCTCATCTCCTTCATCTCATCTTCACCATCCCAGGACGCAGACGGCAGACCTCTCCCTCCTTCTCCTTTGTCCTCTCCGGCCAGCCAACCCACCACTCCTTCATCCTTTCCATCTCCCTCCCATCAACCTCCATCTCACCCTATCCGTAGCCCTCACGCATCTCCCTTATCTCCACGCAGCCCATCATCAGCTCTTCTTCATCTCCATCTCCACGAGGAATGGAATGCAAGTTCGGAGTCCTTAAACCGATCATTTAATTGTATCCATATCAAGCTGGAGGTGTTTTCAAATAAAGCCCATGAAGGTGTTCGATGAAATGACGAAGAGAAAGGAGAAGGAAATTTCACGCTCATTTCTTTTATTTTTCTGATGGGAAAGAAGTCTGCTGCTGTTGTGGGGTTTGTCCTTCCTTGATTTTGCTCACTAGGAGATATTGGATGAAAGGAATTAGAGAACATGAGTGGGGTTTTAATTTCTTGATTTTTGTAATTTTCAAACATATTTCATGTATATATATTTTGAAATGTAAGGTCAATACATAATGAACTTGTAATGTTTTGAATGGTTTCCCCCTATTTGAGATGTTTGAAATGTGTTTGAGATGTCTGAAACTCTTGAGCTTTTGAAATGTCTGAGTGAAGGACTGAAACCTTCCCCACCAAAACTTTCAACTATGACGTTCAAGGATGAAATTGGTATTGGCTAAATCAGTGGAAGTTGCGAAATGAGTCGGATGAAACCTTCCCCACCAAAACTCTATACTAATTTTTCCTCATTACTTTCATGTAGTACCCATCTTCATTAATATCTGTAGCATTGTGTTTTATTAACAAACATCTCTTTCATGTAGAGATGATGAACTAGCCAGTATTTGTACCATGGTATCTAGCAACGATTTAAATAAAGTACTGGACGAATCCATTTTTATGGACTATCCTGTTTAAAGAAGACATTCATCATCAAGACAATTGTAATCACTACGAAGTTTTCACTGTGGCATTCGCAGAGCATTGTGTTCACTGTCGTCCTATCACATTTACACAGTCTGACATCCCTTACTTCCGTAGCAGAATTGTCATTGAGTTATTTAAAAGAAGTTGACAAGTGAATGCTAGTTTGATGTAATTCTCTTAACTGGTTAGAAGAAGTTTTGTGAAGGTTTTTTGGGCAGTAGAAGGAGAGGCCAAACATAGATACTTACTTTCTTTACTTCGTAATTAAAATTGTGGAACTTGTGGGCAGTGGTTGTGGAACTTCTATAGTTTTGGGCAGTTGGATTTATATTGTGAAACATCATGTATAATTATTTGAAATTGAATGGTATGTTAATGTATGGTTGTTAATTGAATGTGTGAATGGAATGCACCAATGTATTCAGAACAATGTTTAGGACAATAGAATGTATCATTCTCTGGTTTGTTTAATACGACCAATAGTCGATATCGACTATTTAGCTGAAGCCTAAAAAACACAGTCATAGTCGATATCGACTATTTAGCTGAAACATAAAAAACACAGTCATAGTCGATATCGACTATTGTCATAGTCGATATCGACTATTTAGCTGAAACATAAAAAACACAGTCATAGTCGATATCGACTATTGTCATTGTCGATATCGACTATTTAACTGAAACATAAAAAACACAGTCATAGTCGATATCGACTATTTAGCTGAAACATAAAAAACACAGTCATAGTCGATATCGACTATGTTATAATACTATAACTTACTAAGTGTAGCTCTAGATGGGGTTTGCTAATCATTTTCAATAATAAAAGTGGAAAAAAATAAAAAATCATTAGCGGGACAATACAAACAACCATTATATTATCATAGATAAGTTCTCAACAACATATAACCCCAAAAAAGGGTGATCTTTATAAAAGGAAAAAGTATGTTTAACACTTGTGCCCTTCCAAAAAATGCTTCAACAAAATGTGCAAGCCCATCACGACTACATCTTCTATCAATTACATTAACACCAAATATTAACACCAATAAAAATGGACATGATGACATTAACATGGGCATCCCCCATCCAAAAAATCTCTTCCATGTAGAGATTACATTGTCCAGAAGGCTACATCTTCTATCACATTAACACCAAATACTAACACCAACCAAAGAGGAGTTCACATTAACTCTTTCATCTCATTTCCAAAAAATGCTTCAGTAGACTGTACACTATCCAGAATGGTTGCATCTTCTATCACATTAACACCAAATATTAACACCAACCAAAAAGGAGTTCACATTGACTCTTGCATCCCCCTTCCAAAAAATGCTTCAGTAGATTGTACACTGTCTAGAACGGCTGCATCTTCTATCACATTAACATCAAATATGAACACCAACCAAAAAGGAATTCACATTGACTCTTGCATCCCCCTTCTAAAAAATGCTTCAGTAGACTGTAAACTGTACAGAACGGCTGCATCTTCTATCACATAAGCACCAACTATTAACACCAACAAAAAAAGAGTTCACATTGACTCTTGCATCACCCTTCCAAAAAATGCTTCCACCGATTCAACCAATACCAATTTCATCCTTGAACGTCATAGTAGAGAGTTTTGGTGGGGAGGTTTCGACCCTTCACTCAGACATTTCAAAAGCTCAAGAGTTCGGACATTTCAAATACCTTTCAAACTCCTCAAACACATTTCAAACATCTCAAATAGGGGGAAACCATTCACAACATTACAAGTTCATTGTGTATTGACCTTACATTTCAAAATATATATACATGAACTATGTTTGAAAATTACAAAAATCAAGAAATGAAAACCCCACTCATGTTCTCTAATTCATTTCATCCAATATCTTCTAGTGAGCAAAATCAAGGAAGGACAAACCCCACAACAGCAGCAGACTTCTTTCCTATGAGAAAAATAAGAGAAATGAGCGTGAAATTTCCTTCTCCTTTCTCTTCGTCATTTCATCGAACACCTTCATGGGCTTTATTTGAAAACACCTCCAGCTTGATATGGATACAATTAAATGATCGGTTTAAGGACTCCGAACTTGCATTCCATTCCTCGTGGAGATGGAGATGAAGAAGAGCTGATGATGGGCTGCGTGGAGATAAGGGAGATGCGTGAGGGCTACGGATAGGGTGAGATGGAGGTTGATGGGAGGGAGATGGAAAGGATGAAGGAGTGGTGGGTTGGCTGGCCGGAGAGGACAAAGGAGAAGGAGGGAGAGGTCTGCCGTCTGCGTCCTGGGATGGTGAAGATGAGATGAAGGAGATGAGCCGTGATGGGCCACCGCACACCCACCTGCATACCCCACTGAGATGGCTCTCCTCCTTTTTCATTTCTTTCTTTCTTTCTTCCTTCCCCCTCTCCCCCTTTTCTTCTCCATTCTCCCTGCACTACCCTTTGCCACCCACTGCACTCCACGTCCTTCCTTCTCCCTCTCTTTCCTTTTTTTTCTCTTTCTTTCCTCCTCTTCTTTTCTCGTTTCCCCCTCCTTCACTGCTGCACTCCGCCCTCACAGCCTCTGCGCACACCTCCATCTCCATGCATCTCATCTGCAGACACCTACCAGCTTTCTCTTTCCTTCTTCCCCCTTCTCAAAGATTATGATTTGAGATCAGTTGCAGAGAGCAAGAGAGAATAAGAGAGAGAGGAAGAGACGAATGAATGTTCAGGCGAGAGCGTCGATATCGACTATACGCTAAAAGACAAAAAAGAAAAGAGAAACATCAATTTAGGGCCTATTCTGTCTGGCCTTTTCTATTGGGGCCAAATTCATTAATAGCCTGTTTTAGAGGGTTTTTCCGGTTAAATCCCCAAAGAAAAATCTGTCAATCATGATTCTTTTTTCTTCTGTAGTGCTTTAGACTTAAAAATAAAATAATAATTATTTCCACTACATTTTCGGTGATAGACTTTAAATCCTAGCGGAAACCTGTATGAACATGGACCAAGACTAATGGCTGGCATTTTTCTCTATCCCTTCTCCATAAAGTAAGAAGCACATGTGGAGCAACTTCCTCGGAAATTTTCTACATTGTGACGATTCAGAGCTCTCAAAATACTGAAATTTGTATGAAATCTCGCGCTGAAGTCAAAATTTCTGTTTTAACCATTCATTTGATGGACTTAAATTAGAGACGTATAAAAATTTAATGGACTACTGATTTAAAATATTCTACTCCCCATTTTTATATGTAAAGACATGTTAGGAATTCATGGTTGGTTCAACAGTGAGACATCTCTCATTTTTTTACATGCACGACCAACAATCAATTATTCATTGTTACCCTATAGGTTAGAGGCCTCATGTGTAGTGTGTACAAGCAAGTGCATTAGTATTTACAACTTACAAGTGATAAAGGGAACTTATAAAACTCAACTTATAGTAATAATAGGTCAATCCAAAGCCAACTCTGTTATGTCTACTGCCAATACAGTTTAAGGATCGAACTAGAAGTCAGTCAAGAACCAAGAACAGGGAGTCATGAAGTCGTGTCTGCCACGTTCGCTCAATCTCAATCAAGTGGATGTACACAGCTCAGAAAAGAATATCAGTGATGATGCCCCAAGATTACAATTAGATAAAGAAATGCACCATTTGTTGAGTGTTTACACCATGTCCAATCACTAGGAGAGATTTCATTCCATTCTCTTAAACCAAAGCATATTCAATTTGTCTTCAGTCAACCACTGCAAACTGTTAAACTTTAGACCTGTGGTTACCAAAGTCAAAGTCAACAAAAATAGAGCTCTCTCCTACCACATACAAACCTTGTCACTACGCTCTGTCATTCTATCCAAGTCAACCTCCAATTCCTCTTATAAACCAACCTCTCCACCTCGTTCTTCTCTCTATCTCAACCTGCAATGGCTAACCTTCTCTCTCTTCTCCTCCCACTACTCATCTCCATCTCTATATCTGGAAGCGCTTCTGGTAATGCGCTTCAGTTTTCTTCCTAAGTATATTCATTGCATTTATAATTTCTCTCATATGCTTTTAGAGGCCATCTTCCATTTACACACGTCATAGGAAAATGAAAAATTTATAGCTTGGTGTTTTTTCATAAATTACTCAAAATTTATAAAGACTTAAGATAATCAGCTTTTTATTAGTTCAAATTAATAGATTGAATGGTTTGGATTAAAAATATAAGCCTACAGGAATGGAAAACTTAGAGGCAGTTGATGGGGTTCATATGAAAGTGATTCTCACAATATGCAAGTGAAATTTTTTGTGTGTAAATGGCCTGATTTAAACACCAGAATTCACACTTATTTAATGTGATAATACGTAACCATTGTACATGTGAATGATTTACATATGCAAATGATGGCAAATAAATTGAACCTCATGCAGTTTTCGTCAGCATAGACTGTGGCTCCAAAGACTCCTACACAGACGGCAATAACATTATCTGGGAAGGAGATGATACCTTGATCCAAAATGGCGAAAGCCGACTGGTGAAGAACTCCAGCTCTGTCTCTCAGGTGATGAGCACTCTCAGAGTCTTCTCCACTAGGAAGAAGAACTGTTACTCGGTTGATGTCGACAATAAGGGGATTCCGGTCCTTGTTCGGGCGAGCTTCTACTATGCGAACTATGATGGGAGATCGTCGCCGCCGACCTTTGACCTTCAGTTCGACGGCAATGATTGGGCTACGGTGACAACTTTGATGGATCTGCTGGTTTATTATGAAGTGATTTATGTTCCTAAAGGGACCAGCATTAGTGTGTGTGTGGCGCAGACGAAGCCCAATCAGCTGCCCTTCATATCTGCCCTTGAAGTGAGGAGTTTGAGTGTGGGGATGTATGATAATGGAGATCCCAACCTACCTTTGTTTCTCAGTAGAAGGTTTGCCTTTGGTGCAAATGAGTCTGTGAGGTGAAAATTAACTAACCTCTCTCTCTGTGTCTCTCTGGTCTTTTTTTTTTTCTTTCTTTCTTCATCTTCTTGTGTTTTTTGTTGTTCCATGGTTTGAAGGGGTGGCAAATGGGTGGGTCAGGTCAAAATGGGTGTAGTTGATATGGGTCATCTATGGGTTGAAGGTCAACTCGTATCCGAGTCGTTTTCTTAAAAATGGGTCAGTTGGTAACCGCACCTATGTGGCTCAACTTGACCCGACCTGCATTAACCATATCCCTGGTTGGAGAATTGTCTGAGTTAACTCTTGACTATCTCAAGCCATCTCGTTTTGATGAATGACTCATCTCATTTTAACAAGTTGTTTGCATTCGAAACCGTTTAATAGAAAAATCTAATTTTAAAATTACTAAAGTTTATTTAAAAGTTATGCATGAGGTTAGAAGTCAGAGATTTAAAAATAATGACCGGAATGTAATTTAAAGCTTATATTTAATCTTTTATATTCAGTATTTGGACTAAAAAATTATATAATATGTAATATTCTTTTTATTTTCCTTATTTTAGTACTTTTATTGCATAAATAAATTTATTAATTTGAATATATTATTATGAATCATGTAAATAACTGTATTTTTTAGAATTTCTAGGTAATGTATTTATTTTTAATTATTTTTAAAAGGGCATGACTCTTTCGAGTTTCCGCGTTGACTTCATCCGAATCAATTTTTCTTGCATTGGATGAGTCGAGTGCCAGTCACGAATCTTTCAACCTTGAATGTATCCAACTTAGGAGAAACCATTTAACCGTATTTTACCCAACTGGTAGATGTTTGCCAATCTCAATCCACTTCAATTGGTAAGGTTATATTTGAGTTTAGATGTTGGCCATAAAAAGCCCAAAATTTAAAAATATTCAACTACCATACCATTTAACTGGATTATGTGGATCAACCTTAACCTGACCTATGTTACTGCGCTTTAGATTTACCTAACTTGTGACTGACCCGAATAGCACGTGGGTCGGGTTGTGATGGTCAAATACAGGTTGGATAAGGGTTGAGTCCGATTTTGCACGCCTATTTGTACGGCTGGTCATGGGCCTGCCCAAGGTTGTCAATGAGAGTGATTTGGTTGTAGTCACCTATGTCCAAGCACAAGTACATTTATTCCTAGCTAGTCTAGCTCTCAGTTTGACATGGTAGAAGAAGCATGGATCTAAGTCTGTCTTCTTTGAAAATGGGTAGGCCCATAGCCCTCAGCCTAATTTATTCTGATTATTCTATGAGGCCCACTTGGGGCATGCCAATCATGGGATGCCGGAAGGTGAAAAAATCTTAATGAGTTCTAAGGGCCTAATTCTTTCATAGAAATTTTATGTTGGAAACTCATATACAATATATGAGGGCTTGTCCCTTAACCATTTGAAAACGCCATATTTCTTTGTTATATTTCAAATTATTCCAACAACATGAAAAGTCTCAAGTAGTTTTTGAAATTCTCAGAATTCCAACCCTTTTTACATTTGCAAATCCTCCACCTAAGAGGAGGAATTAGAAATTCCAACGAGAGGACAACTTTTGGAGAATTTGCAAATTCTCTAAACATGAATTCCCCAGCAGATTCTGTTAAAGAAAAAATGTCAACTACATTAGATCATTCTAGCTCCTTGACCTATCACCCTCAAATTTAATGTTATTAAAGGACTTTACCTTTTAGAGTTCATAGATGGGCCAAATGGCCCATGAAATAGGGTGGATCGTAGGAAAGAAAAATCATGTGAGCATCTTGTTTGAATATTTCTGATGAATGTTTTAAGTATGTAATGTTTTAAAATGAGGTATTTTGGAAAAAAATGATTTTTGATTTTTTTTTAATTTTTGTTGCTAAAAGAGGTGATTCTTCTTACAAAATGGTCTCCTTTGTCTGCTTTTTTTGGAGGAAGTCTTCTAAAAACACTTTTACACGCCCAACATATCTGAATCACACCAATATGACACTTGTGTCAATCTATATATTGAACATATTTAGCATATCCTACTTGCCAAGTCTACAATTTCATATAGTTTTTACTTTTTTCCTAGTTTTCAACATAAAAATTGGTAAGAAAAATAAAAATAATGATAGTTTTATTAATTTAAAAACATACTAAAAAAACAAATTAAGATAATCATATGCATCCGTGTATTTGATTTAAAAAAAAAATGTAGAATCATATCCCCAATATTCATATTCATAATTGTATCCAAATTTATTTATGGGCATCATAGCTTATAAGAGATGTGCCCGGCACGGCCCGCCCCAACTCCGGCCCACCCGTGCCACGGGCCGGGCTGGCACCGCCCGCCCCAGCTAGCGGGCCGGGCTGGACCGGGCCGGCCCAGGCGGGCCTGCTGGGCTGGGCTGTTTTTTTTTTTTTTTTTTTTTTTCTTTCTTTCATTCATTCATTCTTTCTTTCTTTCTTTCTTTCTTTTCTTTCTTTTATTTTTTCTTTCTTTCTTTCTTTGTTTTTTTTTTCTTTCTTTCTTTCTTTGTTTTTTCTCTTTCTTTCTTTCATTCTTTCTTTCTTTCTTTTTTTTTTTCTTTCTTTCATTCTTTTTTTTTCTTTCTTTCATTCTTTCTTCTTTCTTTCTTTCTTTGTTTTTTTCTCTTTCTTTCTTTCATTCTTTCTTTGTTTTTTTTTTTTCTTTCTTTCTTTTTTCTTGCTTTCATTCTTTCATTCTTTGTTTTTTTTTTTTCTTTCTTTCTTTCTTTATTTTTTTTCTTTCTTTCTTCCTTTCTTTCTTTTTTTTTTTTTATTTTTTCTGTTGGGCTGGCTGGCGGGCTTCGGGCCTGGCGTGCCCAGCGGGCTGATCCGAGCGTGCCCAGCGGGCTGGAGCTCCCAGCCCAGTGGGCTGGCGGGCCAACCGGCCCAGGGACCTTGGCCCAGCACGGCCCGTGTCTCGGGCCGTGCCTTGTGGGCCGGGCCGTTGACCGGGCCGTGCCGTGCCACGGCCCGTTGACTAGCGTGCTGGGCCGGGCCGAACCCTACGTACATTTTACCACTGAGTCGTTCATTATTGGATTCTAATTTATGGTCGGTTGATTTGATACATATTAAATTTTCCCTGCTAATGAATTCTATCTAAACTTCAAGGCTTTAGTAGAGGCAGCCAATGTAGTTTTCAACATATATGCATTTGATTTTTTATTTTTATTTTTTAGTAAATATTTGGTTGTGCCTGTTTGGGAGCTTTACTAATAGAGTTGAATGGAGTAAATGTTAGTTTGAAAAAAATAATAAAATATAAGTGGGTTATGATTGTATTTTATTTTTAGTTGTCTGTGATAGAATCTTTTTTACTTTTTTTTTATTGAAAAGTTGAGTTTTTTTGTCTTTTAGTGGAGAAATGAGGTTACTTTCTTACTATCTTTTTGAAACAATATGGTAGGAAATTTGAATTAAAGTGCTTTTGGTGGATTTTTTTTATTTCTTTTAAGAAAGGGAGCTTTACCTTACCTCACTCAAATAGTAGAATTGCCAAACAAGCAATTCCCAAATATTACTTTTTTACTTAAGCATTTGGGGAATAAGTGATAAGACTGTTAATTGGAAAATTTGGAATTCTCCCAACATGAATTTAGCAAGCTCTCGGAATTGAATGCCTTCAGTGTCCGACTTGCTCAGTGTTTCTTGAATGGAGAAATCTCAAAAACCTGTTCTTTCCTTATCCATGAACATTTAGCTGCATGCATTTTCAGTTTGGTGCCTCTTTGAAGCGTTATGTGATAGTGCTGCAGGTTTTCTGACGATCCTTATGATCGTATTTGGGTTGCTACTGCTGCAGCTAATGGCTTAACTGCAGTTACAAGTGACTCAACTTTTACATCGTCAAACACTAAAGACAGCCCACCATCATCTGTACTACTCACTGCAATAACACCTACAGTCTCAACTGATTCTATAATTCAACACATGAGTATGCTTACTGGAGAAGTCCCTATTTACATCAACACATACTTCTCTGAGATGTCTCAGTTGGATTCATCTGCTAAGCGATCATTCTCGATTTTTGCGGACAATCAGAAAATCTCTGATCCCATAGTCCCTCCTTACCAGGATGCTGTTGAGTACACCTTCAATGGGACTGCGAATTCAAGCACCACAATTTCTTTGGTAGCAACCTCTGATTCTACTCTTCCCCCACTCATCAATGCAATGGAGATTTTTCAAGTTGGTGATGCGCTTACTGATGGAACTAACAGTAATGATGGTGGGTCTCTAATTCTTGACTTTGAATTTTGCTTGTTTGGATATAAACAAATATGTTTCATCAGCATAAATTGTAGTGCTCTATATCAGTGTATGTATGGCGGTCCATGAACAAGTGCTTATATATGCACACAATTGGATTGAGCTTTGCAATTCTAGAGCTCAACCTAATGATGGGTTCGATGCTTGTTCCACAACAAATGGAAGCCTACAAAAAATATAGAAAAAAGAAAATGTAGGTAGAGTGGTAGACTTGCTAAGATGATTAAGGCACTTAACAGTGATTCCATTGCCAGGATTGCAAAGATCGTTGTTGGTTTGAACCCGCTTTCAATCTGTCTAGGATCTTTCGGATTTGATTGTGATACATGTGAATTGAAATTTGATTTACATTTTTTTTTTCTCTGTTTCCCACCTCTTGGTTGTACCAGTGCAAGCATTGTCATTGTTGCAACAGCAGTTTGTTACGCTCCAAGAGTGGAGTGGTGATCCTTGCCTTCCAGCCACATTTAATTGGGAATGGGTGGCTTGTAGTTCTGATGCAATCCCCAGAATAACAGCATTGTAAGTTCCCCGTCTAACTTCTAAATTATTCAGAATCAACACATCTTTCTTTTTAACTATCTTCCAAGTTCATCTATATGCTTTTTCAATGTGTCATTGGAATTATAATTTTGACTATCAATCAATTTCCATGTGTAATAGTTCTCAAAACCATCATCATATCTCGTTTGTGATTTATTCAGGTACCTCAGTGGATTTCAACTTGATGGCATACTTCCAGACTTCAGTTCCATGGATGCTCTTCAAACTATGTGAGTAAAAAAGGTTAAGTAACTGCATATTGAAAAATAGGAGAGCACTAGTTACGTTGATTTTACTCACTTCCTGTTGTTTATTGGCAGAGACTTGCATAACAATACCTTGAATGGTGGAATTCCTGATTTCCTGGGGTCACTTCCCAATTTAAAGGAATTGTGAGTTCATTTGAGAAAACTATCCACATGTTTGTTCTTTCATGACTCATGTGCAACATACATTTTTATTAGGACTAACCCAAAAAAAAAATTTCTCTGGTGAAGGAATTTGGCTGATAATGATTTTAGTGGATCCATACCATCAACGATATTGGAAAACAATAAGATAAAATTGGTGTAAGTGATTTTGTTCCCTATATTTTTGTTACCTAAACATATAAAGTTATGATAACTTTGCATGCTTATAAGTCTAAACCTTATGCAAGACTTTAATGCTTTAGCATTTGCTGAACTTGTTTAGGGTTTCTGGTAATCCAAATCTGTGTCTCTCTGGTAACTCATGCACTACTTCTGACACTGGGACTTCATCTGGAAGTGGGTCTTCAACAAGAATTTCTTATCGCAAGAAGAGTAAAGTACCAGTAATTCTTGGGACATCAATTCCAGCTTTCTTAAGCTTCTGGATCATTGTGGGTATTGTGGCATTCATTCTTCAAAAGAGGAAAGCAGCATCAATTGCCGCTGTTAGTGCAGGTTAGTGCCTTTGGCTTCCACATTTAAGAGGACATGATAAAATGCAATCCCATTGTAGACTGGCAAAAACAAAAAAGACTCAAACCTCAAAATAAGGGGCTTGCAGAACGGACAGAGAATTAGTTTTTATGCCTTTCTTCAGTTAGGCTGAATTTCACAACTACATGGAATTCATTCAATCTATAGTGGGTCTCCCCTCTGCAAGGAATTCAAGCTCAGTTTCAATGGCTGATTCAGTCTTCACTGAAATCGAGTAGACTAACAGTGACTCAGTAACTATCTATACTGAGTCAGTATTGGTGTCCACTGTGATTTGACTCCATGCTCCTATATGGATCACAGTGCAGACTGCTCTAATTTAAGGTTTGGTCAATCCTCTTTATATCATTGATCTTTCCAAATGTCATAGAGTTTGAGTTTGAGTTTGAGTTTGAATGCTTGCTCAGATGAATACCCATATCACAGATTTATAGCAGTATGCCTCTTATTTTCATTATCATAAGCTAGTTTCATCAATCTGGGGTAGGTAGGTGTAATGAGTTCTAATAAGAAAATTAGTAGCATGCGTATAAAAAGTATATGCATTAGTCATTATGGTATATGTGCTAATTCACCACTTGTCATGTCATTAGGGCAAATGGGTGGACAAGGAAAGCCTAATGGTCATGGACCTATTGGTGGTCATGGGCAGAGTATGAACAATGATTTCAAGGTTGAAATAGAACAACAAATGGGAGCAGAGCTTGCTGATTTAATGGAGCAGCAGGCACAAGAAAATGAGAATGGCAGTAATGACTAGGTACTCTCTTTTTCTATCTATTTATATGCAAAAGACCTTGTAAGATATTAATTGATGGGTATTGTTTGATTTGTTCCTGTTCTATTTCTTCATCCACATTCTCTTTGTAGAAATGATTTTCTTCATGACTTGATACTTTCATGTCTGCCGAATTAATGTTAAAGTGGATTGTGGATGTGAAAAGTTGGGTCAATATCCCCTAAAATAATAATATAAAGATGCCAAGGCTCTAACTACTAGAAGTTTTTTTCAGAAAGGCCCTTGCATTTTCAGTCAACTTCATAAAGACATCAGATGACTCATAGGTTTAAGTTGTACAATAACTAAATAACAATTTTGCCCTCATGTAATATTTAGAGGATTTTACCGAAAAAATCCCCTTAGACTCATTGAAGATCAAAAGGGGTTTAGAAAGTCTCCATGCACTGCAGTGATCCTACAGGCCTGATTTGGTATAATTTTTTTCAGTTTTCCTTGAGAAGGGATATCGCCGTTCATCTTGCCCTTTTACAGTCGATCAAAACCCATTTTCCCCATTGTTCATCTTCCTCCTTTCCCTCACCTCCTCCATCGATCTAAACTCAACTGATCACAGGCGTTGCTCATCGATTCCAATGCTTCCTCTTCCACATCTTTTCACCTTCTAGCAAGCACGCAAAGATCCTAGTTGTATTTTTCATCTTCGTGACCTACAACTCGTTGGAGATCAATGAGTGTAGAACATGAAACTCTACCCTATTCCACTATTGTGACGTTTAATATGTGAGGTTTGAGTTTGAGATGGAGTTGGAGGAAGGAGGAGGAAGATGAAAAACAAGCAGCTGAGGAAGGAAGAAGATGAAAAATGGGTGGAGGAGGAAGAAGAAGAGGGAGAAGGTTAGCCATGTTAGCTTTGGTGAGAGCTAGGAGGGTTTGTGTTTGAAGCTTTGATCTATAAAGGGATTGGGAGTTTGAATTCTTCAAGGGAAAATTGGACGGCTTTAGCTGCTATGAGGTTTTGCATGTGCCTCAGGCATTTTCTATTATTCTTCAGGTGGTCATTGACTTAGAACGCCAGTTTTGGGGAATATTGGCTATGGTTGACTTCAGAAATGGTGCCAGCATGTTAGGAGGATGCTATTTGATAAAGGATGGACCATCTCCCACTATTGTGCAAAACTGGGCCCTACTGGGCCGCGACGACCTTAGTCTGAAGGGGTCTACTAAAAAAATTGACAAACTCAGTTGAATTGATCAGCTTTGTCCTCATCTGAGTCACTCTGTCCAGTTCAGTTTTAAAATTCTGTTGCCTACTATCTGAAATGGGTATCAAGTGCTAGCCATTTATAGGAAAGTTGGGTTTTATTGGTTGAGTTTGTTTGCCCTCTTGATGTCAGGTGAAGTCCTAAATTTCAGGCCTCTTGTATGTTGGCCCTGCTTGGACATGGGCTTACCTAGAGACCTCAATAGATGACCTGAGCCTGCCCAAACTTTTGGATGCATTGTTAATATTTAGTACTTTTGTGTAAGGTGCTTATGGATTTGACCACTCAAGCCCGGCCCATTCTTTTAGGACTATGGCTAGACCTGGGCCTGATTTTATGCCTTAAAGGCCACAATCCTGTGCCTATATATATTTCAGGATCCAGCCAATCTCACATATTTAACACAAGGGTACGAGAACTTTTCGAATGTGCTAGGCTAGGCCTGACTTAATTTTCAGGTCTTGGGCTGTACCTTGGATCCAAATATTAGGCGAGAAACTAAAAAGGCCAGGCATGGACAAGTTTCAGCCCAGCCTGACCCAGACTATGAACACCCCTAAGTTGGGTTCAGTCCAGGATTGAAAGACCTACTCTTCCTATGCAGTACTGGGCCTTTAAGTGTGGCTTTAAGAGAGATCCATGCCCAGAAAATTTAGTATCAGTCCAAGAAAGATCGCAGGGCCAGGCTTAGTCAGAAGTCTTACAATGTCAGCCCATAACCAGTCCAAAGGGAGTTGCATTGGAGGCCAGCCCGGCCTGGCAGAGCCCATGTGCATCCTACCCACAGCTATGTACTGCATCATATTTTAATCATTTTGACAAATGTGGTTGGACTTTATCCCAATACATCAAATTATCTACACTTTCTTTCATTTAGAGCAACTCCACAGTATTTAAAAACCCACAAATTCGGATGTACATTTGGAGTAACTTACGGCTAATGACATGCAGCCTTTATCCATCAACAAACCACTGCCATTTATCCAAAATTACAGGGCCAAGCTTAGTTAGCAGGCTTAAAACTTAAACGGTCAGCCCATAACTAGTCCTAAGTGGAGAGCCAGGTGCTTTCTTTCTATGTGTTCTCTCATGAGTTCCAGCCCCATTGGTTGGGGTACCACGAAAAAAAAGAAAAAAAAAAATACTAAGCGAGCTGGGTTTTGGGTCAGCCTGGCCTGGCCGAGTCCATGTACAGCATTATATTTTAGTCATTTTCACAAATTTGGTTGGACTTAATGTTACAATAAATAAAAGTGTCTACACTTTCCTTCATTTAGAGCAACTTATGGTATTTAAATATCACAGTCCATCCACATTGCATTGTTCTTAATCTTACCTGTAGAGGTGTCTACTAGGCCAAAAGTTTCTTGGTGGAGTCCGTGCAGAGTGTTAAAAAAAAAAATCAATTTCCTACCGCCGCCGCCGTCCCCCCTTTAAGTCTCTAGCGGGGAGGGATCCCCAGCCGGCCAGCCAGCGGCCTCCCTCCCTCCTTCCTCTATTTTCTCTCCCTCTCCCTTCCTCTTCCTTCTTCTCACCCCCCACAAAAGCAGCCGATGGGGAGGGAGATCAGGTGTCAGAGTTTCCGCCCATTGCAGAGACCGAAGTGTGGTGCCAATAGAATATTTGTTGGAATTTGAAGAACTTATGTTGAGAGAGTTTTAAGTTTGATAAGTGATTTCTCTGCCAATATTTTCTAAATGTTACCATATGAGTAGGCTTTAGAAAAATTTATAATTTAGATAATTTAGAGTTGAAAAAAATAAAATTTACTCCATTAATTTAATACCACTTACAATTGAAATTCTCCCAATAAAATGAAAAATTCTGATAATTTGAGGGATGTCGCAAAAGCCAAATAAACATAAATTAATTAACAATCCATTTTGATACAAAAGCTTTCCCCTAGTCAAAATATAAAAAAGATAGATCTACACACCTTAAATACTTGCAAATCCCCATTTGATGTCGGCAAAGTACACATGATTAGTGGTTTAAATTGACCTTGCTATCATTTCCCCCCCTTGTTACTCCCAGAAATTCACGCAACAACATTAGCAGAGAAATTCCAGATTTCCTAGAAAAGCTGCCCAATCTCAAGCGATTGTAAGTTGATAAAATTGTACATGAAACAGGAAGAAAAATCTAAACTCACAGCTCCTGTTCTATAATCTCCTTGCAGATAATAACTTAGAAGGTCCATTACCAGAGTCCTTAATCAATAACGATAGATTTGACTTGAGTAAAATGTATATTGCTTAACATTGGGGTTCACCGTTTGGGCCTCTCTCTTATGGCTAAGCCCACGTAAATTGTGGTTTTATACTTCATTTTTTTTTTTTTTTTTATGTTTGAAAATGGTGACTGAAATTCATTGCTCGAAAGAAACTGTACAGTATAAGAGGTATATACTGTTCACAAAAAAAACCCAAAAGATGGGAGAGCAAATTTTGGTTTTATACTTTACGTGCAGAATTACAGGGCAACCTATTACTAAATGGTTAACAGAACAAAAGGCAAGAGCAAAAAGGCCCTTATCATTGTACCAACAATAGGATTGGGCTGTGGATTCCTGATTAATGGTTATCTTGGTAATACTGTTTATTCGTCACAAAAAGAAGAGAGGAGTGGTAATACTATTTGTTTCATGTTTCACATGTAATACAAATGTATAAATAAGAATCATATGTATAGATTACATATGTATTAGAAGGACGTACAATATATTCACATCTCACTAAAATTACCATGTGTTTTTTTTTATCACCAATTACTAGCTAATTCCTATGTAGAACAGATTGCATCATTTGTATTATCAATGTTGCTTACAAGCATTATAACATACACTTGATATGTGTGTTCTTAAAGTTCACCTCACGTACAGCACAGCATACACGAACAGAGAGAGATCAATCAAGCCAATAAAGAGATGAAATCACACAACAGAGGAGAAGCACTCAAAGAAAAGAAAATCTCAGAGAGAAAGGGAAGGGTAGGTTGTGTCAAGTAACAGGCGTTCAAAGAGAAGTTTACCAAGAGGGACTTGGATTGAAATGCAACTATATTCATTTCAAAATACTCTAGGTCAGGCTGTTAATTGAAATGGTGCATTTTCCATGCAATTGGGCCAGTAATATGATACCTAGGTAATAGCGCACAACAGACTTCGGTTGCTTATTATTCATTACCTATGTATTGAATTCAATAGCATATGTATTAAGTAGCAAACACATGCACCCTAACTAATTTGATGAATTGGGGGGAAGGGATGCATCTAAAGATGGATAATCAAATAAGATAAAATCATAAGATGCGGACTGCATAGACATTTCATTAATCTGGCTAAGAAAAGCTGCAGTCAAAATACCAAGACTTAATTTTTACAAAATGAAACATTGTTTCCCTGCTCCACAGATTCTTTGAGAGAGAAACCAGGCATCATTCATAATTTGTCAAGGCATGTAGCCTCAAAAATCTGGGTGTGATAAAAAAAAACAGCACAAAAGCCTTCAAGACTTAATTTTCACTAAAAGAAAATTGTTTCTCTTCCTGAGTATAGATCCTATGTTGAAGATCTCCCTCAATCTCCCCATCCTTACTAATTATAGACCCAAGGTATTGGAAGGACTCTTTTTGTGGTATCTCTTGAGCTTCAATTATCATGAGTAACATCGCTTTGCACATCCCCATTGAAGTTGCAATTTATATATTTCGTCTTTGTACAACTTATTTTAAGGCCCTTCGAATCTAAAGCCTCTCATCATCTCTCAAGTTTTGCATTCACACGATCTCTCGATTCATCCATAAATGGTCCAGTACTATATCATTCGCAAACAACACACACTAAGGTACCTCCTCTTGAATATGAGCAGTTAATTCGTCCATACTCAATGCAAAAGAGATAAGGGCTTAAAATTAGACCATGATGCAAACCTAGGATCATTGAAAACTCATTGTCTCTCAACAACTTGTTCTCATACTCATTACCGCTCCCTCATATATTGTCTTAAATGGTGTCAATTACCTCTCAAGGCAATCCTTTTATCTAAAACCTACCAAATCAAATCTCTGGGTACCTTGTAGGCTTTCTCTAAATCAAGAAGACCAAATGAAGAATTTTCCTCCTCTTTGTCTTTTTTCATTAATTGTCCAAGTAAGAAGATAGCTTCCATAGTTGATTTCCATGGCAAGAAAACAAATTGTTTTTTAGATATCTTTGTCTTTTGCCTAAGTCAACTCTCTCATAATTTTATAGTACACTCATAAGTACAATCAAGGATAATTGCTGCAACTGTATCTCCTTTGTTTTATACATGCAGACTACAACACTTCGTCTCCATTCATCCACCATTTTCTTTGTGAGCCTAGTTGATCAAACCAATCCAATTTTTGTTAAGCATCTCCAAGCCTTTATTGAAATGTCATTTGACCCTGTAGCCTTTCTAGCCTTCATTCTTACTAATGCTTTCTTCACTTCTGCTACCATAGTTTCACATAGAAGGTCCGTCACGTTAACAAAGTATCCTCTTGTAACTAAGCCTCCTATAGAATCTTCATCTGAAGTTTGTTAAAACATTCTCTCCACCTTTCTTTAATATCATTGTCCTTCACTAAAACATTTTGATAATCACTCTTTATACATCTAAAACAATCTAAGTCCTTACTTTTTCTTTCACTCATTCTCGTGAGCTTGAATATGTCTCCTTCTCTTCTTCCCAACTTATTATATAGGTCATATATGGTTGGGACTTTGCATCGCTTACTATTTTCGTAACTTCAATCTTTGCCTTCTTATCCATAACATAATCTTCCATATTCCTAGTCCTCTGCCAAACTTTGTAACAACGTCTTCTCTCGAAAAGCTTAATAAACCTCTACACTTAACCAACAAGTTTTCATATCAAAATAACTTCTCCCTTTTGACTCTCCAATCACCTCTTTCGTAACCCTTCGAACACGTCAATCATTCAATCCACATCATCATAGTTTCTCCCTCCAAATTCTTTCCTCTCCCCTTGACCACTTAATGTTTAAATGTTGTTTTCCTTTCCCCTTTTCAAAGTCCCCCCACCTTGTTTTTGGGCACCTTTTATTTACCATCTATTTTCCATTATTTGTGTTAGGGCACATCATCATCCGGCATTTTTCTTGTGCTCAACAGTTTTTTAAACAATTTGGTTAACCAATCAACCTCAGTTTCACCATCAAAACCCATACATAAGTCATCAAGTCCTACAACTATTTTTTTCATCTTATCTGAGGTTCATTACTTCTACTATATACCTTTGTCATTTCTAGACCTGCTTCTAAATCATAATGCATTACACTTGCATATTCCAAATTAAGTAAGTCCTTAAAATACATACCCGATCTATTACTGACCTCCTTTTTTACTAATACCTTTAGGGCCTGTTTGGGTATTTCACTCGTAAAGCGAATTTAAGTGAGTTCAAATTAGGAGACATGAAAATAAAAGGGGTCAAATAAAAAAGTACCAAATTTCAAAAAGTTTCAATGTTTCATCTTTGATGCATTCTTACATAATCAAGGTCTCTACTTTTCATTTCTCGTCTTGAAAAACCAGATACCCCAACTGATAAGAAAAATTGTCATAAGCTTCTAACTTGGCCTTATTTATGGGTTTCTTAGCTCCACTTTCGCAAACACTGAGTGGCCAAAGTTCAAGACAGATCACGTACTTGATCTTAGGCAGCAGAAATAAAAAGATCTTTGCCTTTGTCAGAGACAACACAAAACAGAAACGGCAATCACTGTCGATTATTTAAGTTCTTCATAGTTTATTCCTACCATCAATTTATTGTAGTTTTAGTTGGCTAGCAAACTTTGACATTCTGATACACATAGTAACTCTTCCACAACCCTCATCCACCTATCCCCTGTGGAGCTATAAACTAGCTAATGGCCCATCCATTGGGACATAAAGTTAATATTGAGGCGACCCAGCGGAGGAAGCAACCACCCAGGCATCACACTCGTGCGAATCAGTAATGAATAGGCCACTTCATGCCAACATCTAAGGATCATATTGAGTTGAATCAATTCTCTCTTATAGAATGCCCTTGTCCTTTCTTTTCCTAAAAGGATTTTGCAGATTGAAATGGGAATTAAAGAGGGGATTGGGGTTATTATTTTGTTTCCCTTAAGAGTTCTCTTTCTCCATCATTCTCAAAATGGGGTTCTTTGGCTCAGAAAAGAATGGAAAGGGAATGGATAGAAGTTTGCATAGGGAAGAATGGAGGTTTATCTTTCGTCCAACTCGGGTAAGAGTGTTTAACATACATTCGGGTGCAGGTCCTTTATCTCAAACAAGTACTGGCATGGGTGAGTGTGATCCAATGTATGCGTTTAGGTACATTGGGGACTCGCTCCAAAACCGATCTGTTTTCATTCCTACGTCTTAGATAGCCCAAATCCTGCCATGAAGGACCTTCCACAGACAACCTAGTCCTAAACTAGCAGTGGAGGGAGGAAAGGTACCCTTAAAAAATGCAGTGCATGAGGGCTCAACACCATCCATTGCCAATTGGACAAGGCAAAACGGTGGTTTCTTTTTTGGACAGAGGGGCCCCTCTAGTTCTTTTGGAAGTCTCAATCTTTTGATGGTTTCTCTATTGCTGGTCTCTCTTGAATTCCTTCTCTCTTTTATTTGATGCAAGTTAGGGGTGGGATTGAAAGGGAAAGGGACCACCAGCAAATAGTGAAAACCACCTACTTGCATCAAATAAAACAGAGAAGGAATTCAAGAGAGACCAGCAATAGACAAACCACCAAAAGATTGAGACTTCCAAAAGAACTAGAGGGGCCCCTCTGTCCAAAAAAGAAACCTCCGTTTTGCCTTGTCCAATTGGCAATGAATGGTGTTGAGCCCTCGGGGATTGCATTTTTTAAGGGTACCTTTCCTCCCTCCACTGCTAGTTTAGGACTAGGTTGTGCCCCCATGGAACCTAGTTTCCCCCATGGAAGCAGTAGTATTTAGAAGCACTGAATTCTTTACTTCATCCACAACACATTCACATCTATCTTACTATCACAATCTCAATCTTCTTACTCCTTGGCTCTATTTGGTCTCAGATCTGGCTCCAAATGTTACATCATAAAGCTAATTCCAATGAAGCATCCACATATCTTTAATGAAATCTAAGCCTTCTCATCCACATTTAAATCTTTCATTCAGCTATATGTTTTGGGAGGCCCAGAATATAGTAGATACATAACCTATGAAAGAGGTTGGACAAGAGAGATTATAAGTTTGGCAATATTTGCCCTTCACCTGCCATTCAAAATATATATATATATATATATATATATGTGTGTGTGTGTTTGCCCGTCACTTAATTAATAGTTCTTTTTGCGACTATCAAAAATACACATTTTCGTTGTCTATACCAATGTTTCTAGGAAATATATGAAAGAAGATATCCATTCCATGTTTCAAGTTTTCAAATCCTACATCACTGTTTAGTTGTGTAGCATATCCGACATAGATAGTCAAAGCAGTCCAATATCCTTCTGTTACTCATCCTAAACAGAAATGTCACCAACTGGATCTAGAGTGATCTCAATTCTTCTTTGTCCAAGTAAAGAGCGAATCTCAGTTTTCATGCATAGAAATATTAAAGTTGGGCTACCGGTCACAAAAACAATATTTCTCTTTGTTGCATATTCATCAGACTAGAGGCCCAGAATACTTTTAACAAGAAACATGTCATCAATTCCTCATTGACAAATGCAGCTTCAAGTAGTCACTTCAAATTCCATTTCCAACTTAGTCACAAATGGTATTTCATCAACTATTATATATAACCTTGTAGGTCACATGTCAGGGAGTAGAGAGGAATGACTTTGAACGGCATATGCAAAAAAAATGCCAGCACATTAGAGACTGCCGAATACTCTTCTGTGTATCTACTCACACCAAGTACCTCATATATATTTTTTTATAACAGTAAAATTTTATTATGCAGAGAAAAGAAACAAAACAGGAATTAGCCACAACATGCCAGCTCAAACAAAAACTCCAAAAAAGAAGAAGAGAACAGCGAAACAAAGATGATACTATACATCAAAAGTAAGAGAAGAAAGAAAAACTCCCTCCCTTGCAAGAGAATCTGCCATGACATTAGCTTCTATTAAAATATGATTGAAGCAAGCACCCAATTGAAGAGAAATATCCTGCACCTCCTCCACCCAATCCACCAGCCTCCATTGAAAAGAAGACTTACTAGAACACCACCGAATAACTGAAAATGAATCGCCTTCAAGAATAACATTGGCACATCCCATACTACGAAACTCACGACAGCCAATCAAAAGAGAAAAAAGTTCAGCTTCATTAGCATCAATTGAATCCACAGGCCTTGAATAGTTTCGAACAACCACGCCAGACCAATCTCTAAAAACACCCCCAATTCCACCTCTACTAATAGAATGAACAGAACTTCCATCAAAATTTAGCTTTAGAACGCCCCATGGAGGATTCGACCAAAGCACTCTATTCACAGGTTTAGCATTCCAACCGCCTCTCAAAACATCTACCCAAGATATATTGAGATCACTCTGATCAATACCTTCAAACTCCTTTTTAGTCCGTACCCACTCCGAAACATACCAAACAATATATAATAGTTACAGCCTTACACACCAAGTACCTTATCTTACACTCTTTTCCAAAAGAACAGCGCTTGCTGTAAGATTTTATTAAAACTAGGAATCGTCATCATCAATATCATCATCGAATCCTCATCACTCAGTGAGTTCAGATTTTTTTTTTTTTCATTTAGTCCTATTTAAAGCCATGATAACTCCACACACCATGATATCTTTCCTCACTATCATTCATCAGACTAGAGGCCCAGAATATTTTTAACAAGACTCCTGTCATCAATTCCTCATTGACAAATGCAGCATCGAGTAGTCACTTCAAGTTCCATTTCCAAATTAGTCACAAATACTATTTCATCAACTATTATATACAGCCTTGTAGGTCATAAGTCAGGGAGTTTAGAGGAATGACTTTGAACAGCATATGCAAAAAAAATGCCAGCATATTATAGAATGCCAAGTACTCTTTCTGTGTATCTACTCACACCAAGTACCTTATCTTACACTCTTTTCCAAAAAGCAACACTTGCTGTAAGATTGTATTAAAACTAGGGATTGTCATAATCAATGTCATCATCGAATCCTCATCACTCAGTGAGTTCACAATTTTTTTTTTTTCATTTAGTCCTATTTAAAGCCATGATAACTCCACGCTCCATGATATCTTCCCTTGCTACTTCATTCAAGGTCTCTAAAGGAAGTAGTCTGTTTAAGCAAAGATATTACTGGTGTGGAAGCATATTTAAGATACCAAATTACCAACTGTCAATTATGCGGTGCCAATGGATAGCGGTAAAGAAAAGAGATACAGATCACAGATCAATGTGATGCATTATGAGGTTGGGAAATTAAGCAGAAGCACCAACCTAAGAAATAGCATCTTAAGGTTAGTCCAAGAAACTCATTAAAAAATGCCTAAACCATTAATTTTGAAGCAAATTGTGCCACAGAACTTGCTATTATATAAGTATATACATGCACGAAAAACATATATTCATGCCAGTTCATCAATCAATTTAATGAGCCTAAAACAAGTGCAAGAACAATTCTCTTAGATGATTGTAGTCATGTGCAGGCAACAAAACACATTGATTGCATTCATACAGAAATTGAAACACTTACATTTTCCTTTCAAATATTTGGATATGACTTCAGCACAGGTACCATTGCATCAACTTCACCTGACACATAACCCAGCAAGTTGCTCTATCTACATTTCAAGAAAATAATCTACACTCTGCTACCAGAAGTGCAACCTAACAGCAAGTACATGGAATCATATTTCCTCACTATTAAATTTCCAGTATATAAGACATGTTTTTCATAAGACTCTATCATCTAAAAGTGCATTTGAGTACACCCCAAATCACAAGTAGTTTGAACAGAATTAGTGGTTATTGTTTACCATGTTTTGCAGAAAAGAAATCTGAAACTTTGTTGGGCTAGAACTGGGACAGTGTTTTATTCCTTTTCCTTTTTTTTATCAGATTTTTTTTTCAGTTTATTAACCCACAACTTATATACCTAATGTGATTCCAATCTGCCGAAACATCCAAAAACAGATGTTAACCAGATCTTCAAAAAAAACTAGCAGGTGTGAGTACATAGCATGATAAAAAGGCAATAACACCTAATGCAAAGAAATGCAGAACGCAAGCATAATGATCTAAAGTTACATAAGCAGCAAATTGTATCAAATTTTGTGATTCCAATAGCACATAAGCCAAAATTTAAAATATCAAAAAGAAAGGGCAGGAAACTCCATAAAATCATTTGCTAAAACAGAAGTAGACAGTAAGTAAACTCACACCACATATATTCTAATTGTAACAAGGTGTTGCCTATTTACCGATATAGCATTACAGTTGAGTGGCAAATAACTGAAAATCAAACCAACTTCCCCTTTGCAATTTCCAAGCTGCGCTCATAGCTCAAACTCCTCATCCCGAAGCGCTGCCTCTGCGGCCTCTTCCTCTTCCTCATCCAGAGCAAAGTATTCGTTCCTCTCCACTGGCCGGAACATGTAGAAGATAAACAAGTAGAATGCGAGGCTGGCACCCTCCTCTGCAGCAGCACTGACCCACTGATACTTGTACGCCGCGATGGTCCGCAGCGCAAACACCACGATCCTAGTAAAATACAAGTACCCCACAACAACAATGTAGAACTGGCGGAAGAGGGTGAGCTTGGAGAGGTTACGGGCGGCCTTCCCATCAGTCTTGGATGTCTCCCGGAGAGACCGGATTGACCAGACAATGGGGAAGATGATGGCGCAGCAGCAGATGACATCGATGAGAAGGAAGACCTGGTTCCAGGTGACCCAATCTCGAATAAAGGGACCCGTCTCACCAATGACAACAGAGGCGACATTGGCGAGAACTTGGAGGGGGATAACAATCATAAGCACCTTCTTCTCCTTCTCCTGAAGGAAAGGCTTGAGGAAGGACCACCCAGTTCCAATCAAGATAATCACAGTGAAGAGAAGTATACCTCGAATGAATTGGAAGATGTAGAAGACGATGTCCCAGCCATGTGGGGTGCCGGTGACCTTGATGTAGTGCTTGTCTTCGGAGGCGCAGATGAGATTGAGGGCTTTGATGAGGAGGAGCGCGGCCATGAGGAGGTGGATCCTATGAACGGCATGCTTGTTCTTCAAACAGACGGAGACCCAGACGCCCAAAAACACGAAATAGGCGAGGAAGAAGGAGAGATAGAGAAATGGGAGCTGGGTCTGTCCTGCGGGCAAGTAATCCTTCTCTCCACTTGGGTCGAAGTTGTACATCTCGGTGTGGACGCGCATGGAGACTGAGCATTCTGGGGCGCAATTGGCGAAGAAGAGGGAGTACTCGTTGGGGGAAGTGACCGGATAGGAGTGGTTGAAGGTGGATTGGGAGGAGAGGTCTTGGAAGGTGAAGAGAGATTGGATGTAGTGGGAGGAGAGGACGCACCAGTGAGGGTTTTCTTGGGATTCTTGGAGGACTTGGAGGAGGGATTCTTGGGAGAGGAGGAAGAAGCCTAGGAGGGAAGGGAGGGCAGGGGTGGCGAGGGAGGAGGAGTAGGTCACGGAGGAGACGGAGACAGTGACGTGGCCGGTGTGGGTGAATCCGAACTTCTCGAAGAGGATCATGGGGCGGGAGTCGGATACGATGCTTAGGGTTTTGATCTCTGCAACGACTGAGGGGGAGAAGAAGAGGAAGACGAAGACGAGAGAGGAGAAGATGACGGTGAGAGGATGGAGCTCGCCTCTGCCCATCTTGTGTTTGTGTTTATGTCGCTGCGAGAGAGATAGCAGACCGACCGAGCGATCGAGAGATCGAGCGACCCAGGGAGGGAGGGAGAAGAAGATATGAGATCGGATCTGGAGAGAGAGAGAGAGAGAGGGACTTCCACTAATATTAAACGTAGACTTGATAGAGAAGGAAAGTAGATCTTTCAACTTCCAAACGTGTATTTTTTTTCCTTCTTCGGTCTCTTTTCACTGTAGATTGGGAAGGAGAAGGTGACTTTCGTTCGACGAGTATTTGACTCCAGCGACTGGTGAATGTGACAGACGCACTACCAATAAAATAGGGAGGGAGAAGGTTTTAATTAATTAAGGGCCTTTGAGATTCTTCCTTGTTTCAAAACAGTTGACAAGTTTAATAACCTTTTAAATTTAGATCTAACAATTTTTTTCAGTAAAGTTTTAATTAAGGACAATCTGCCCTTTAAAGTTAATTTTCAGCAACTTCTTTCCTCATACAAAATTTGGCCCTCGTTGGAATAAAACACTCCTTCATCTTTGTCATTTTTCCATCCCTTTTCTCCAATAAGCATCCTCCTTTTGAAACTTGTGTTTTTTAAAACTTTAGGTAAAGACTTAAGGTCTCATTTAAAATTTTTCCAATAGTGGTCAATATGAGTAACCGATGAATGTGGACATTTGGTGTAAATCTAGAATGTATGTGAATAGTGGGGTATATACATATGTTGCAAGGGTAAACTAAAATCTACCGTCAAGATAAATAAGAGAGAAATGAAACTTTATAGTTGATCTAACCTAATCATTTAATGATGTAATTCCAACTTTAAACATATATTAGTTTCATGAGAAAGGCCATCTGGTTACATGCAAATAATGGTATGAGTATTTTTTTTTTAAATATATATCAGCATTTATAATTATATAATACTGATAAGTATAAAATTGTGAGATGATACATTATGAACAGTACATACATTCTACTAAATAATAGACGGTCATATCCCTTAAAAAAAAAAACAAAAAACCTGCATCCCAAGGGTTTTTGAACATTTCATCAAATAGAATAAAAGCTAGGGAGTAAATGAAAAATGGGGGAAAACTAGACTTGTAGACATTTTGTTTCAATAATCAACCGAACATGATATCACGTGTTTCACTATGATTACTAATATTAATTATATCACCAACATTGGGTGGGTCTTCTAAATGACTACAAATGATTTTCATCCCACAACTACTATTAACAACAGTAGATCAGTCCGGTTAACAACTTTGTTTGCCCCCTTGTGAATTTTCTTTATAAATGGTAACATGACTTGAACCCACAACCTCAACAATGAGCACATGGGCAGTAGCCCAACACAGCAAAACAGAAAAACAAAAATGATGCTTTTCTGAAAGAACCAATCAACTTTCACGGGAAAAAATTTGGCATCCCTCGTAACAACCACGGCAGTTTATTACATACAACTCTTGCTTCAAAAAAAAGGAAGAAGAAAAAAAGAGAGGTAAAACTTTCCCTGCAAGCTGAGTTTTGATCTCACGGACATTTGACAAGTTCACAACAATGCCAGCAATGCAAACAAGAGGTGCTGAGGTTAACTTATTTAAAATCAAAGGGGTATTAATACTTAATCAAACTAATTCCTAGAAAAATCTTAAAGATTATCACAAATTGCTTTTGTGAATTCAGTTGTGGTTGAATTGCCGCCAAGGTCGCCTGTTCTGTACTTTCCTTCAGCAATGGTTTTCAGGATTGCATTTTGAATCTGATTGCCCTTGTCATAGAGCTCCAAGTGCCGCAACATCATAACACCACTCAACAGCAGAGCAGTTGGGTTTGCCAGATTCTGCGAATGTGTTAAATGAGGGAACTAATTGAACAGGGAAGGGTTGGTCTAATACATAAACTGCAACTATGCATGAATATAATTGAAGTATTGATGCAAGAAATGGAAAAAGAAGATACACCGACTCAAAAATTTATCACAGGCCACAGATATGAATATAAACATCTACAAAGGTGTGGACACAAATGGACTTTGCACATATTTCTCTGTGGCTACAGGTGCATGGCACCATATCCGGGGCAAGTATGAGGTGTGGCTCACCATGTAGATCACCAGACTGAAATCAGATCCACCCCTCTTTGGGCAACACAGTTACACCGACTTGGGAAGCTCTGGGAGGAATTTCTCTAAGCATTAAAGTTGGGCACCCAGATGACTGGACCGGCTTACTTTTAGGGCCAAGTCATCTACATGGTGAATATCACCCAATGGTTGGCTTGGGTTTGGCACATCTGAAAGTAGCCATATTGTAAGAGTGGACTGCTGATGGAAAGCACTAATTATATAAATATCAAAATAAACAACAAGAACGACATCCCATACCATTGGTTAGCTGGTTAGGGATGTGAAGTATGTCAGTGTGAATCCATTGTCAAGCCAAGAACTATATATATATATATATATATATATATTTATGATGATGATGATGAATGCCGCAGTGTCCACCAATGATGGGATAAAGTAGTGGGCTGCTGGCCCTGAAAGATGAAAAAACAATGGTGCACCCAACACTAGAAGCATGGTGGGGCACCCAATGATGAAAAATTAAGATGGGCCCATCCAATCAGGGAAAGCAGCAAGGGCCATTCAATGATGAAAACTGGATGGTGATACCAAACAATCAAATTCTTGACAGGTACACCTAATGTGTCCAACGCCCCAGGTAATGTTCAAAGTTACTGTGTGCCCATTCTACGATGGAAATAGGCTAACATGAGAAAATCAATGAGCAGGACGCATGTTTTCCCTCGTTAGAGGGTTACACTACATTTTCATCATTTTGTTTTTGAAGGACTACATTTTCCATCTTTATGGGCTTTATTAGTGTGTTCTATCAAATAGGCTCCATTCTTCATCAGGTGAGTCTTGCCTTGATTTCCAACACTGGGGAGTCCACAGTGAGTTCGCAAATGAACACACCAATGTGATTTTCATCACTGAGTAGGCTCAACGTGATTAAATCATTGAGCGCGACCCACTTTGGTTCCCCTCTTGGATTAATTCCCATCATTGAGTGGCCTGTTGTCTCCATCGTTGGACTGACCCACCATGTTTCCCATCATGGCATGTGGCCACTATGATTATATTAATAGGAATACCTTAACACGATTCGTAATTAGGCGATTTAAAATTTCTTGTTAAAAAAATGTAGCAGTATAAAAGGAACAAGAAAACCACAAAGACCAGAATGGGTTTCCATTGTTGGGTAACCTATACATTCTCATCAATTGGCGGGCCCTACCATGGTTCTATCCCAATAAGGGAATAAGTCAGTGGTATAAAACAGTGTTCTGGGGGTGCATTTATCAAACAAACAAATCAAACAGAACACAGTCATCAATGAAACTCCTAAAAATAAGTCCCGTCAAACTCTCACATTACATTCATTAGTGTGTGAACAGCATATCATTCCCACCTTAAAAGCAGGAGCATTCTCCCACTTTATCTGTGCAATAGGCCCATCCAAACCAACCCGACACGAAGAAAGAGTGCAACTTGGGATGGCCAGGTTTCAGCGAAGCCCATAAGTCGGGTACCCAGGGTCAAATTCGGATATCTGAAGCCTAAACTGTAATATGCTCCAACACATATTCCATGTGGGTTGAAAATTCATGCACACCCCAGATTTCACTTCTTGTCGGGTCTGGCCATGCGGGTTTGTGGTTAGCCCGACCGAAGTTGCAGCCCTAACCAGATGCATATTCTCTGTTGGATTTATCAAAAGAGATTAAAAAAAAAAACCATTACACTTCATGGCCCTTCAATCAACAGTTAGCAATGTCAGATGGGCCTATTAAATGTAGACCAATCATCTAATATGAGGCCTAAAAAGGCATCCAACCAGGTGGCCCTACAAACTTTTACCCATATAGTTGTTAACTTGTTATGCGAGGGTGTCAGTTGTGCATTGGTCATGTTGCGGACATAGCAGATAAATGGTACTCATTGTTGCAACCATAAGGTTGCAGGTTTGAGTCATGTTACATATTTAATATATACATATATAATATATAGAGGGCTGATCACCTGTGCCCATACGCACCTTGGTGGGGCCCACACTTTGGTTTTGAAAGTTGGAGGATTGAAAGATTTTGAAGGGTCCTACGATTATGTTAAATTTCAATCATCCTAACCCTTTGATCCAAGGCCCAAAAGTTAACAGTTTTATATCAAAAGAATAAAAAAAGGAAAAAGAAAGACCATCAATCTAATGGTTCAGTCCCAAAAGATCAATGTAAAAAAATGGGATCTTTGGTTCATTCAGAACGGTGATTCGGGAGGGCCCCACTAGGATATGTGCGCCCACCATCCACGAGTGTGCATTAGATCATTTATATATTATTCCAGCTTTTACTGCTGGTCCCAACCCGGAGAAATAATGAGGGTTGTGTTAGGTAGATTGACAGCCAGCATAAAATTTTGACACAACCCAAACATGAATTTTGAAAGAGAGACAAAATTCATATAGCTGATCCCAACATAGCTGGGACCAGGCTTCGATGATGATATATTATATTTATATTATATATATGTAAGTATGTATGTATATGTATGTATGTATGCATATGTATGAAGCAATGATGGATTGACAATCTACATATGATACACACCTTGCCAGCAATGTCAGGGGCCGACCCGTGCACAGCCTCAGCCAGAGCAATGCCGCCCTCACCAATATTACAGCTGAATGGAGGGGTTAGATGGATAAGCAACACAAATGGCCGATACATAATGAAAAATAAAAGATACATACCTGGGTGTTAAGCCCAAACCACCAATCAAGCCAGCACAGAGGTCACTGATGATGTCCCCATAGAGGTTAGGCATCACCAAGACATCAAAGAGTGTTGGGTTTTTTACCAGCTGATAAAAGCAAGCAAATCAATTAGTGGCAGCCATGCCAACAGCTAATTTGTAATTTAAAACTTCCATGTAACAATCGGTTATCTTATTCTTAGTACATGACTAATAATAGATTACATGAAATGGGAAAAGCTGAATACATCGTGAATAAAGAATTTTCACATTTTTTAAAGGATCTATTCTCTTCCATTGCTTGACTAAAGCTTTTGGCTAGGAAGCAATAACTACCAAGGTCTATAACCAATGGTAAGAAGTACAGCACTACAGCTTCACTGCTTTCATACTATGAGTTATGGCAATTGATCCTCAATAGTCAATAAAGGATTATTGAGCATTCAATATTAAAAATATGTATATTAGAAGAATGTGCTGTTAAACCATACCATCATCATACAATTATCAATGATGACTTCCTCATACTGTATCTCTGGGTACTTCTCTGCAACCTCTCGGCAGCACTGCATAAATCACATAAAGTTTATTACTCGGATGAAAAAAAATAGCTCACCAACTTTTAAGTTAAATCATCAACTGTTTCATCCTACCTTGAGAAAAAGACCATCAGTCTTCCTCATTATGTTGGCCTTGTGAATAGCTGACACTCTTTGCCGCCCATGGGCCTTAGCATAGTGAAAAGCATATTCTGCCACCCTTAAACTTGCTTGGCGAGTAATGACCTTGAGACTTTCAACTACACCTCTCACCACCTAGTATTACAAATCGCACTTGTTTTTATGGATGGAAATACAAAATCAAACAACAATAGTAATTGAGGAACAACCAGTTGCCACCTGGTTGCATTACAATTTACAACAAAATGCAAACCCCCGATGTGAGTCCCACTTCAACCCACTTGTATGCATCGTTTATTATAATTGAATAGGAAAGCAGTACATGGATAGCATTTGGTCCAAAATCAATCAATTTGGTAATAAAAACCATCTCACAAGAGGCCTCCTGAGACAGACCAATTTAACCATCTCACGAGGACTCTTAAGACAGACCAATTTAACTATCTCACAAGAGGACTCTTAAGACAGACCAATTTGGTGCCCCTGTCCATTATGCACGCTCTCATTTTAATGGCTATTATTGACCAAGCAAACTGAAATCTCAGTCATATGGAATCAACATCAGCTCCTTCCCGTCCAAACAACTACCATGCATGAAGGTGGAATGAAGTTAGGCCCTAGAACATGAAATCCATTGCACTGTCATGCAGGTGGGTTGCACTTGATCATTGCTCAACATAGTTTTCTACCCCAGTGGGTCGGCCAGACTAGGCCAGTTTTTGGGCCGAGTTAAACAGGAAACTAGGCAACCAAGTGTGCCGCAGTAAAAAAAAAACTTATAGTTGTTTTTTATTATAGATATTTACATTTGTAAAAACTAAAATAAAGAAAAAAACTGATGTTATTGTGAGAGAAGAAGAAGCTACAAAAAGCATGGAGAAGGAATAGCAAATAGAATTACAGAACATCACCAATTATAGAACTACAAAAGCATACTCTATTGATAGAAAACATTTACAATTAGCAAATTTCAAAATCCAATACTAAATCCCTCTTGCAATTTGCAAATTTCAAAATCTACATCCCTTATAGCACCTTGCAAATAAAATACAATATTGGGGAAAAAAAAAGTGGGAAAGAAAGAAAGGAAGCATTATCATCATCGTCATCAAAGCTTCGTTGCAACTATGTTAGGGTCAGTTTCTCCATTACAATCTATCTTGTGCCAAAGAGAGAGCATTATAAGGACCAGAATTTGCAAGCACAGAAAGACAGAAAGCACAAAAAGTAATTTTAAACTACTCAATGAAATTTTACAAGAGCTTGACTCCACTGATCCTCTCAACTAGGCTAAGTCGAACAAGTTCCTAGTTTACCCTGCAGATTGACTGGTTGCCCCAGCTGGGTTATACATGACCCAGTCACCTAGTTAGGGATTGGACACAGTTGACTCGCTGAAGTCAGAAAGCTATGACAACAATAGCAACATGAGTAATAAAAAATAAGTATTCTCACAATATGATTATATGTACACATGTACAAACCTAAAATGACATCCATCTACAAAACCGAGGACTGCAGGGCCCCAAAATCACGATCATTGGATGATCCTAACCTCTGATTAATTGACCACTGTACATTGGCGTTAGACCATGTAAGCGCTCTCACTCTTATGAAAGGTCCATGGAAGATATCACACTAACCATACATTTGCAAGATATTTAACCAAGCAGCTGGTGTACAGCTCAATGAGACTATAGGGTTATGACTATTCACAGATTGGAGAGATCAACATGTTTTCCACATTCTTTTTTTTGGGTTGGGCCAGCCTGTGGGGCTTTATCCACTGTTCCTTTTTGGCTTCAGTCTTTTTGTGGTTGGGCTCCCTCTCTGGTGCTTCTTCCGACTCGGAGTAGCAACCGAGCTGGAGCCACTTCCAAATTCATTGTATTCTTCTTTGAAATATATAGTTACAAAAAAAAAAAAAAAAACTTTTTTCCACATACATAGAAGCAGTTTGCAGAGTCTCAAATAATGCCACCAGTTATAAAGATGAATACACACATTTATCAAAAACAAATGAAAACTAATAATGAGCTAAATTCTGCATGGGAAACAACTTGCATTTGACTTATGTGGGGCCGTGATAAAATCCATTCATATCGCATGCCACCAAAGACAAATTAGCACCCCAAGGTTCATTTCAATTGGAGTAACATACACCACTAGATTTATCAATAGATGTAAAAATAAACTTGAATAATAAATTGAATACCATTATATACCCATTTGTTAATCCAATGGCATGTAACAATTCAAATGTAGTAAAATCTAGGCCACTACCTATTCACTTGGGGTATGTAATGTGAATGTCTTGGATCAAGCAAATATGGGCCCCACATGGCTCAACACACCTCATCCGCATGATAACTCCCATGCGAACATCAGCATATTATCATCTATCAGAACAAAGAAATTAACAAATCTGAAAACATTAGAAGAATACTTACTTGGTGCTCCAAACCACTATATTCCCCTTCTGTATTTTCACGAATTGTGACGAGATTGACATCATCATATCGAGTTTTGTAACCAGGAAGACTGTAACAAGGCCTCACGTTGGAATACAAACCAAGCTCCTTTCTGAGAGTAAGGTTTAAAGACCTATGGCCTTTCCCAACTGGTGTAGCCATAGGGCCCTTCAAGCCCACACCATTTCTACGCACAGACTCCAAGCTTTCCCAAGTTAGAAAACTCCCAGTTCTTGGATCTACTTTGTCTCCCACATAGTGTTCTTCCCATTCTATTGGCACATCAGCTGCATTAAATACCTGCATTGGCACATGATATCGAAGTTGATATGAGCTGCAAGTAAATTCCGGTATTGAATTCATTCAATATGATGAAGAAAGAAGGGGAAAAGGCTCAAGTTTGTCGCAAGAGAATCAGAATCTAAAAATAATGGACAAAAGATGAGATTAGCTAATTCTAAGTTATAATAAACACAAGATATGTAACTGTAAAGATGTCCAACCTATAGGTGTGTTTTAGGTGTGAGCAATACACGACAAGCACTGAATTTTAAAGACAGTCCAATCACTAAAATCTGATAAAAATTAGCAAGATTGCTACAAATCATATCAATTTTGGTTTAGTATTCCTCTTGTAGATCATATAAATGAAATTTCATAATGAGGAAAAAAAATGTAAGGGCAGGATAATATATGGTCATGATTATAACTGGAAGGATAAGCTATCAAGATAACTGTTTATCGTGAAAGGATTCTTTGATGAAGAAGAAAATTTAAACATCAAAACTTTGTTAAAGAACTCATTTAGATGGTCAACTACACAATGGACAACCTTTCCTCTTTCAACATTTCTTTTTCATTTTTTTGGGCAAAAAATGGACTTTACTTCGTGATCCCAATAAAATTCATTATAAACAAAAGCTTCATATATGAACTGCTACCAAAAGCTTAAAAACGTGAACTCCTCAATATGCCCCACCTAGACTCAACTAAAAGACAAAAAAATGGAAAGCTTTAATAAAAACATTACAAGTTTATTTAAAATCAAGAGAGGACTGGAACGACCTAAGCCCACTGTCCACATGATATTATTTCCTTTGGCTTATGGGATTTCAACCCAATCTTTTCGCACGGTTTGAAAAGGCCTCATGTAGAGTTAAGACCGGGTCACACACTTCTATACCTAGGATCGGGACTTGCATGTTTTTGATGTGGGACTTATGCACCAATGCATACTAAGTGCTTTAGAGTTTCCCTTGCCCTCTCTCTCTAGGCGGATGCTCGCCGGACCCAACGCCGTTCTGGGGGGGGGCCCCACAGGCGTGACATACTCCCCTCATCGGAAAACAGAGCCGTCCTCATCTTTGATACCATCTACAACGACCCAGGCCCACTATCCACATGATATTGTCCGCTTTGACTCATGGGATTTCAACCCGATCTTGCAACACAGTTTTAAAAGGCCTCATGTAGGGTTAAGGCCAGGTCACACACTTATATACCTAGGATCGGGACTTCCATGTTTTCGATATGGGACTAATGCACCATTGCATACGTAGTCCTTTAGGGCTTGTTTCTTTACTAGAATTCCTAGAATTCATGTCTGGAGGTTGTCTGGGAATTCCAAATGCTGGAATTCTAAAATGCCACTGAATTCTGTCATTTCTGAATTCTATGTTTCATTTCCATCTAAATTCTTGCCAGAGAATTTCTAAATTTCCGGATTTCATAAAACTCCCGTTTCATTGCTACATAAATTCTAGACTGGAATTATACATTTTATGCATTGTAGTACATGGGACCCACCTTTTGTGGTTGTGAACTTGGGACCCAACTGTAAGAATTATAATGTAGAAGCGCCCCCCCCCCACCCCCCCACAGGTATATATGGTACATGAGCCCATCTTTTAGAAACGAAAGTGGGACCCAATTTTAGAAATTTGAACATGGACCCATCTTGATAGGAATTGCATGGGACCAATTTTTATAATTGTGAATATGGGGCCCACTTTATTGTTGGTAGGAGGGTTCACGGTTAGGTGCCGGAGTTCCAACCAAACTTCTCGAAGTTCCAGAATTTTGAAATGCTCTTGGAGGGGCTAGCATTTTGGAATTCTACCTTTTTGGCATTTGAGAATTCTGAATGCCTTGAATACTAGGAATCCCATTAATAGAACATTGAATTTCTGACAAGAATTCTTGAATCCATAGACAGCCTGAATTCTTGTTAGAAATGCTTGTAAAGAAATAGGCCCTTAGAGTTTCCCCCGCCCTCTCTCTCTCTCTAGGCGGATGCTCGCTTGTCCCAACGCCCTTCTACGAGTGAGGTGGGGCGGGGTGGGGGTTGGGGGTGGGCGATGTGACAAGGACTAGAGCAATTAACACGCATCATAACATGGTACAGGCTGCATTACAAGATCCACCTTCACATGATAGAAAATGATGAGGACCCCACCATACATTGCATACGGCCCAAACATCACCTTGATTGTATAGTCATAGCCATCTGATTATGAGCCAAACACATGTAACTCAATGTCAATCAACTAAACCTAATACCCTGTAAAGAACAAAATAATTGTAACTTACAGATAACTTGGTTGCTCTGTTAAGTGCTGATTGCGTTTCCTGCAAACTGGATGATTCTCCATTGAGGAATCATCTTTATCATTGGCATTGTTGCCTTCATCCATCTATCAGGGGTCAGTTTAGTGAATTCTTCTCTCCCACTTGACCTTTTTCCACAAACTAACATGTCTTTCCTCATTACTTCATCCAAAGCCTTCACTGGCCTCCCCTTCACAAAGTTCTATGAATTTGTAACTCATCAAATTCACCATACAGGGGTCTTCTATGGAAGTGCCTAAACCATTTCAACTACCATTCCTTGATTTTATCTTCTATTGCAACTACCCGTAGGTTTCTTCTCATGTAGTCATTCCTATTTCCTAACTTATCCTCTTGTAGATCCACACATCTGTCTTAGCATTGCATATCAGCCATATATACTTTATTATCCTTCTCCCATTGTTGTCTTATAAAAACACTCCTTCAATCAAAGTGGCAATGAACAACCTCATAATACTCCACTGTGCTCCTAGCTAATCCTATTTTCTATATCTAATTTAAGCCCTCCATTTTGTTCTACGATTGCTCCTAAGGCAATTTATTTTTTTCAAGTCATCAAGTGGTAAAATAAAATCTTTGGTAAAGTAATCTCAGCCGCTAAAATTTTTGGTTTACCATGTTTGGTTGGTCACAACAAGTGGGAAAGTACACTTTCAGACACCAAAAACTTGTACTTCTACTTCATCAGCCCCAAAAAAAACTTTAACTCAAACACAAGTGGTTATTTTACCACTTGTTGACTTCTCATCTCACTTCATGTTACTTTACCTCATGCAAACAAATGCATTTTTACTTTACCAGAAAGTATACTTCACTTATACCTAACCATTACCTTTCCCACTGATTTCACTTTCATTTTACCTTACTTCACACGTAAATAAAACAACATTCTCTAAGTGTTGGAGTTTTTCAAACTACGCTAGTGAGTTGTTTACAATTTTAACCACCCATCTGCTCTACTCTCAGATCCACTATGGTGCCATTTTGCAAGACTACTTTTTTTGTCTAGACTTAAAACTGATTCAAGTATATGTTCCAGTGCTTCAGATTGTCTGGCAAAGTTTGTGTATGTCTAATTCAATCAGCTTTAAGACCTTTTGCCTCCTTTCCAAAAAGTAAAAGAAAGGTAAATAGACAAAGGTCTAGAGCAATAAAACAAGCTTTATAACTTTTGATATATGAAAAGATTGTAGTACTATAGGAAAAAGTTTGCATGTACAAATTGTATAATAGCTTTGCCCATATAATTTTTATGGATGAAAAGTTTTCTTTTTCTAATTGAAAGAGACATACCAAACAATCTAATTGTAAAAGGATCTTTTTTGAAACAGCAGCATTTCAAACAAATGTAATTGAATTAGCTCTATCTAATCTAATCAGATTTGCCAAACAGGCCCTCAATCTCACTATAAATATTTTGCCTTTGATTTGCTAAGTTTCAACTTGTTTGACTTGAACACATCTATTTAATGCTCTACCTTATCATTTGCTTACTTTCTTGTATGATTAATTAGGACCACATTATTACATCATGAAACTTCATCTTGGATAATCCTCGTTGCTTCATGCATCACAAGGCAAATAAATATGGGTTGAAGGAGGATTCCAGATGCTATCCAACTCTCAATGGGAACTTAGACATGACCCCTGCATATTCTTCCCCCACTCATAAATGCCTCTTGATATATTTCTTGTATGATTACAACAATATGCTGACAGATGTCATTTTTTTTTATTACTAGCAGTACAAATGAAGTATTAGTAACAAGACATTGTAAAACATTTTACAATTTTGAATAATCACATATCACATAGATGAGATACGGAATAAGTGGTTGAAAGTTCAGAATCCTCAAAGTTTTTGGGGGAGATTGGGCTTCAAGAATTCCACTTGATTCTTATTGCCCTGTGTGACCACAAAAAAATGATTAGATATGGCACACCACCTCAGGCACAAAGTGGAATGGAATGTCATTTGCTCTGTTGGGACTTCGGAGTGAGGGTACATCCAAGCAAACAGTTGGGAAGTGTTTGGATGCAAGGGGGGAGGTGAGGTGCAGAGGACGGGAAAATGGTCTCCCCCACATCCAAAGGCCCCTTAAATTGACAGTTAACTTTCCCTTAAATTGACAGTCAGCTTTCTCTCATTGGTGTCCTCCTTTGTCTTCTAATTTGCTTTTCTAGAGAACCAATATTTTCCTCCAGGAACAAAATGGCCTGCCTTGGCATTTTATGAAAATTCAATCCAATTGAAGACGGCGTTTGGATGTATACTTAATTGGAACCTATTTACATATTAGCAGAATGGAACTTCATCTTTTAATCTGTTCCTCCATGTGCTTAGGATCACATGAAAATCAGAATCCACAAGAGGCGCTGATAGCAATTTCCTTCTGCCCTAAAATAACATCAGCAACCGTACGTATAGACTTTCCAATTCGTACTCCTGAACTGCCAAAATAAACAAATCGGTTGTGATTCGAGGCACATCCAAACGCACCCACAAGAATCTCTCCAATCCATCTACCTCCCAAGCGCCCAACTGATCATTAATCACTCCCCTTCTCAAAACCCTAATAACCAAACATCAAACAATCACATCGAAACAACACAAAAGAAAGCATTCGAGATTCTAAAAACAGCAAAATCCTACATATTCAACGAGATGAGATGAGATGAGATTCAAACGAAAGGCGTGAGAATAAAAAAAAATAAAGGTACCTGCTTTACGGACTCTGCGATCTCGGGGCCGATTCCGTCGCCTGGAAAGAGAGTTGCTTGAATCAGATGGCTCTGAGAAGAGACGGAAGCAAGCGAGCGAGTGGGAGATGCGAAAACCCTAGATGATATCTGATCGATCGAACGGTTCCGAATCAATTGACAGATCTTGGAAGCCATTATCACATTATAGAGAAAAGAAGAAAAAAAGGAGGGAACGAAGGACTGCTACTGAACGAGTGCGGGAAGAAACGAACCACATCCAACTTTATACCACTTGCTTGCGCGCGGTGCGAGTCCGATCTAGACATGTGTACGGTCCAAAGGGACTAGACGCCTAGGTGACCGGGGACTTACGTAAATCATGTTTTTCTAATATCATTTTCTACTTTCATTCGAATTTGGACGCCTTCTATATATGATTTTGGTTACGATTTGAGAGCCAAAAAATTGATTTTGAAACGGCTCCGAGTCTCGATCTTGTTCCACCTTCTCCTTAATGATTTCAGTTCTGGGTCCACCATAGACCCGGATGGAAACCTACCCATTTACAATCCTAAGCGGGAGAGGTGAAACGCTAAGTTTTAAAATAATTATAACTTTGGAGTGCCTCTGGAGCGCTTATATAACATAGTGCTTGTGGGTTTATAAACAATTAACTAATGAACACAAATATATCTTATCCATATATTCAAGTATAAAAAATAGAGAAAAAAAACCTACCTTTTAATTTGATCACATAAAATAGACAATAATTAATAAGTCAAAAGAAATTTTTTTATTCAAAAGATAAATATCAAGCTTACAGAAAAAGAAAATGCACAAAAGAAAATTTGCATGGTTTGCTCCTTATTTGATCGAACCTCATTTTAAGGATGGTCGAACCGCGCTTCGAAAATAATAGAACCGCGCTCCAAAGACAGATTCGCTCTGAAAGCGCCGATCCGCGTTTTTGGAGCGGGATCGAAAGGGTTGAGAGGAGGTTCCGGACACTAAAGTACGGACTCTTACATGTGGCCCACCTCATTTAAGTAGGGTTTGTGATCAGCCAATGTTCCCATCTCAGCTGTAAATTTAATTAGGGTAATGAAGTGATGGTTGTTAAATATAAAGTTACAGCCCTCCAATGGAAAATAATAATAATAATCAACCCCATCTGATCATTTTAACCCTTTTGTATACTGCTCGCAAAATTTCACTAATTAAAATTAATACATAGTCGATCCAATTATCCAATTCATTTGGCTAGGTGCAATCCCAGGAGACGAGTGACTATGGAATGGTCCAGTCAGATGGACCATCAGGTGGGCCTACTATGAGGTGCAAAAAAAAAGGTGTGCATTTGATAATTATTCTATCCAACGGATCTGATTATAGGGATTTGGGTCAATGGTGGACCCATAAAGCCCATATCTAGATGGGGCAGTGGAGTTTGGAGGTTATCGGCCCAATAAATATGGCCCATGTCTGATATCCAAAGCATTCAAAATCAGCGAGCCCACGTGTATTTGGGTCCAACTGAGTTCGGATTCAATTTAAAACTTTTTTTTAAAAACTGTGAAATGAGTGATTAGGGTATAATTTAAGCACGTACATAGTTGTGTTTTATATATGATCAGTTTGTTGTGGGCCAAATATGGATAGAGTTCTAAGCTGTATCTTAATTGAATTGGTGTGGAATAGCTTGATTGATAGTCAGCGGAACTTTCTTGAGTGTGTTTGTGCAACGAGAAGATTGCGCTAACAACGAGGATAGTCGTTTTTATTTCTCATATAGGAACTGAGTCAGAATTGTTGTAGAGGTGGCTGAAGATAGAAAAGAATATTATTCTGGAAGATGGCTGATGATACCCTTCTTGCATCCAGTGGCATCCACAAATTTTTTTTTTTTTTTTGGGTAAAACCACTTTAGACCACGTTAGGGATTCCAAAGGAATTAGATCCGGCCTGGATCTGCTTGAGTCCGAATCTAATCACGTCGATTTTGGGCCTGGACCCAGATCTTGGATACAAATCCTTAATTGGGCCAAGCCCATCTGTGGGGACTCTGGTCTTTTATTAGTCTATGTCCTTATTGGGCATATTTGGGTTTTCCATAATCAATACTAGATGGGCTTGGATATAGCTAGATTTCAGCCTTTAAACCTTTATCAAGACCAAACTTGAACCCATGTAAGACAATTTGAATCCAACCCATTGATAGATATTGTGCCCATCTTGTCACAAGCAGCTGGGCCCTCAGCTGAAATGGTCTGCATTGTTGCTTGTCAAAAATGGGACAGTTGTCTCAATGTAGGCATGGTTGGTCTGCATTATTGTTTCATGGAGTAGGCCCTGCTAAACTTGAGAGGGTATATAGATTAGCAATCTAAATCATACTCAAAACTCATGAACATTGCAAACCATTCAATCATATGCATGAAATGGACAGTCAGGTGGAAAATGTATGATGTGGTCCCACAATATGGTGCCATTTAATCTAGGAACTCAGATTTTTCATATTAGGAATTTATTATTACTGGATAATTAATCTTTATGTGCAGATTTGAGCTTAGATCTCCACACCATTGAGAAACTGTAACTTTCATCAAGCACAACAGGCTGAACATTTGAATCAAAGAATACAACAATTTCTCCTTTATGGGGTCATCAAGATGCAACAAGTTTGGTGATAGAAATAGAATAGCTAAGTAGTATGGACTAAACCTGAACTTGACCCACTATTAATTGTGATGGAAATGTGGAGTCAGACCCCAACCAAGAAATAAAAAGGACAGCACAGGATCGATAGTTGAATCAAAGAATGCTGACACTATCAGGCATCAGCCAAGAAATGAATTAGTTTTGTTGAAACAATATGGTCATGTTAAATAGAGGAATAGGCCGGGGAGAGCCATGGAAATGGAAACATGAGCATGACCCGATCGCTTCAATAAATGGGTCAAAAATTTTGTACTGGCCCACACTATAGGCCTAAAGATCTCTAGAGCAGGCCCAAAGCAGACTGGATGAAAAGGCCCAATTGGTCAGAGCAGAGATGAGAGGGTCTGAAAAAAGACAATATCAGTTCAGCCCAGTGTGGTACCTACAGGTCATATATTTGAGTACCAAAAGTGCCCATGCCAAATTTGTATTCAAAATAGGCAGGGTCTCTTTCGTCCACGTCAAACAGTAGACAAGGAGGGCCTAGTGGGCCTGGCTTGAACCAGACAGACCCAGAAATGCTTCAGCTGGTTTGTTTGGCCTCTTGGAATTCTGTTGCTCAGTTCTCAGATTACCTGGAAACTCCAATTACCTGTACTCTAGACTCTAGACATCAGAGGTTACCTGTAAATTGGTTAAAAGAAGATAACCATGGAATACCTGTTATTCATATATCTTGGATAGCTAGGTCAGGGTATCCTGAGCCAAACCTGAACCCGACCCAAATTAATGGAAATCCAGATCCAAGCCTGGCCCTAAACCTCACAAGCCCAACCAATTTTCGCTTTTGGTTGGGTCAAGCCATGCGGGTCTGGGTTTGGGCCAACCAAATTGCATCCCTATTGACCTGTCAAAGTCATATTCTAACCTTCTAATAAAAGATCTTCTAAACCCCAACAAGAGAATCCAACAAGAAGTGGGAAGAAGAGAAGATTCGGTTGGATTTCAATGATGATAAAGATGCTGAAGACATTCCTGAAATTTACATGTCTTACCAATCAAGTAGAGATAAAAGGATATGAACTCACATTATATAAAGATGACAATCGTGTGGGGGCACTCCTTAATGCGCGCAGGTTACGCTAAGGCCAGCAGTGACGTCAGCTTTGTGCTCCACTTCGGCTGTGTGCGTCTTGGCACGAACGCTGATGCGTTGCCGAGACCAGCACAGCTTGCCACGATCTCGGCCACATGCCTCGTTGAACAAGTAGTGCATCTCGGCTACAGCCGAGGTAACGAGCTGCTATCCGAGACAGGTACTGACAGCCACGTCTTACATAAGGACACGTGGCAGGGTTTAGGCACGCGCTGATGGGACAGATACACTATCCAAGCGGTCCGCCATCATCAAATCTCTAACAGAGCCACATCTAATAATTGTAGTCATATCAGGACATGACCCAAAAAAGGATCCGATGGGACCTCAGCCGCCAACAGATCAAGGCGAGATCAGGCCCAATGTGATTATCATTTAATGCAACATGGGCTGATCGGACCCTCACTTAATGCAATGTGGGCTATAGTAGATCCTCATTAATTACTCTATGGGCTAATGAGACCCTAGCAGTCAAATCTTTAGGCCCACTAACAGGCACTTAGGATTTTTTTCATATAAGGTGATTTACCACCCAAATTCAGGTACACAAACGTGCACGCAACTTCCTAGCTAGTCGTTACTCTGCCTCTCTTCTTCTTCGACCTATGTTCCTGCATTAACTTAGGCATCGGAGAGCCCTGCGCTACTTACAGCCAGGGTCCTTTGACTGCTCTTTCTTCCCTTTCAAGTCCCTCAAGCGGATAGCTATCCGTGGTCGATTGGATAAATCCTCAAAGGCTCCCCTAATCTTGTGAGTTATATTTTCTGCACTTACAACAATGTTACTACAATATTAGTCTACAAATTAATTATGACCAATAGCAATAATGGAACTCAATCCCATAATTAACCAGAAGTTTCTTTTCTGACAAGGTGTTCTCCTTTTTTGGATGATGCTCAAAGAAGGCGATTTGGAAAGGTCTTTCATTAGCTGAGAGATTAGTAAGTTTAACAAGCTTTGTCGTATTTGTAAGAGGTGGAGTTAGTGGAACATGTTTACTTCTAGTGTAATTTTACTATGGCAGTTTGGTTTAGATCGCACTTTGGCTTCTCATCTCATATATTCCCGAATATGATATCTTGGACTACTAAAAATTAAAGAATGGTTTCAACCTAATCAATCTATTCTACTTCTGAAAAATCATATCTAAAGCCTGTGTCTGATCAGTCTTATGGTGGACTATTTGCGCTATAATATTTTTGGCCCCCCCAAATGCTTCGATACAAAGATCATAATACTCCTGATTCTAAACTTAATCCTTGACCAACCCAATAAACCAATCTGGTCAACCCGAAAAATAAAACATAAACCCAACACTTAGTAGCCCTTTCTTTAAAGTTTAACCAGAAGGAAAGGAGAGATGTGTTGCTTATCTTTTATTATGCTGCTTTAGTAGTGGTAAATTGGCCTTCAGTTATGTTATGATGTTGAGTGTCTCTATCTATGATACAGGAGCAGGTGCAGTCAAAGGGCTGAAGCTATTACTTCCCAAAGAGACAAAAGTGAGAGGGAGCTTGCTTATGTAACCAACGGTAAACCCAAAAATGAAAAAAGAATTGCTTATGCTAAAGAGAGAAAACGTCAGGATTACTCTCCAAAATTCTAATCTTACCGAATTCAAGCGAAGTGATTAAAGCTATAAATGGAAAGGAGGAAATGAATATCAATTTTATTCTTTTGGACAATTCTAAAATCTCTAATGGTATTGATAGGATTGATTTTTGTCATATTCCTATGAATCTTAAGGTGTTCGTAGATTTGTTAGGCTAGAGTTATCTAATGTTGCTAGTCACAAGCTCACAAGTGGTCTTATAGCCTCATGATTGGCTACTGGCCTGGTTTTTGGTTGTGTAGTTTGATAGTGTTTTGTTTCTTTATAATATATTTCCCTCAAAACAAAAAGCATGGAAGTTTGCCCTTAACCACAAGTTCTGAAATATCAAAGAAAGGGAGAAGAATCTCCACTAAGGGACCATGTCACCTACTCTAATGGGCAGATTGAGTGGTGTTTTAGCTTTAATTTTGAGAGAGATGGCCATATATGTTTGGTGTGTTGGTCCAAAGTAGGAAATGGTGGCCTACCTGATGCTGATGGGTGGTGGGTCATGCTGTAGTACAAGAGCCAGTTGGATCAATGGAATGACAAAAAAAAAGAAAAGAAAAAATCATCTTGTAAGCCACAATTTCATCCCACCAACTGGAAGGATTGGAAAGATTTCTGTTAAGGCACTTGAAAGGCATCATCATTGTGCAGGGATTCCATGTTTTCATTACATATGGCAATATCAGGTGGGTTTCAATCCCAAAAGACAAACAGAAAATGACTTCCAGAGAAACCGTGGAACTGTTTCAGCTATAGTTTTGCAGTTGAATGTGATCTCTGCCGTACATCTCCCCGACATCAATGCCCCACCACCTAGTTATCAAAATCAAGTGGTCGTCTCCCTTGCAGACTAAAGAAATGCGACTCACTGATATTTCAGGGTTGTAGAATCACCAGAAGGACCAACAGATTCATACATTCATCTAAATGCTTTTTGTCTGTCATTATCATCATCATTTGTATATAAGATTACACAGTGGAACTTGTTTTATGATCCTTATGTACCCCACCATTTTGTTGCACATATCCAACAATCTAGTCCATCCATCTGATGGGACATTTTCTTTTCCGGATATCAGTCAATAGCCTAACTACGCAGGCCATCTTTTCAGCCATTGTTGGACCAGAGAATAAGCCCAAGCCTACTTTACAGACAAAAACATACAGCCTAAGTCCAGTCCAATGTAGGGTTGGCTTGAAAGGCCATCAATACCTCAGCATTAGAAAATCAAACATATATTTATAATTATACTAACTAAAAATTATATATATATTTTTTTTTTAACTCCGCGGGTCAGTAAAATTTTGACCTAAAACCCAGTTCAACCTGAGATCTAATGACTCCATAGGTGACTGAGTCAAGTTGACTCGGTCAAGTTCCTAGTCCTAAAGGCTAAAACTGTGGCTCAAGGATGATCAGTACTTAACCACTCAGTGAGTTCTCAGTACCCCTACAAATATCTCCATTTTAAATAATATCATGTCATGGCCCATCAACATCCCAGCTCACAAGAGCATAGACCTCATCTAATCCAAGTGGGCCCCAACTAGCTACACGCGCTGCACTGTAGCAAGAAAAGATGTAGCAGGGATGGATGATATCACATAGAAAAGTAGAGGTGTAGAGAGGAAGACAAGGAAAGCCTCGAGCTTCGCATACATTCCTCCAATGTTACCCACCAACAACTGTCGGATTCCATAAGCTTGAGTTAAAAACATCTTTCATTTCATTTCATTATCAGAAAGAAACAAAAACTACCAACACATAAAACCTATCTCCTCCTTTTTCATGTCTCTCATCTTTCTACATGTAAATGAATCCATATAAAGATAAGGAAAAAAAAAACCCAGCACCATGAGCAGAAGGAGTAGGAAAAACAAAGCCAGGAATCCAGTAAAAGTAACAAGAAAGTAGCTCCTCCTCCTGCTTTTATCATGATATTATATTTCTTCTCATTAGTGGTTAAATGTAATATAATAAGACATGCACAAAGTTGAAGGGAAAGTAGGTTTGGTTACTATATTAAAGAGATGATCACAGTTTCTTAAAGATTTAAGAATTATTTATTTATTGTGGAAGTGCAATGGACCAGGTTTTGAGATATGGGTTCAGTTCAAATTCAAAAATTAACCTGCAAAGGGTTGGTGGGTGTTTCATAAAATATCTCAAATTTGATCTTTGTATATTTAAAATGAGTATGGTAACCATGCACATACATAATGTTATGGGGCTTGGGGTGGTTCCAGTCTAATTAACAGTGTGTTCTTCAACACTGTAGTGTACTCCCCTCTCAACTAATGAGAAGGCTCCACCGCCTGAATCCCATATTGCTCAAATGCACTACTGACCAATCCTAGAATAGGGTTGCAATTATAAATTATTCTCCGCTATTATCTCCACTTGCAAAAGCAGAGATGTTAACCGAGTATCGTATCCACTGGGACAAAAAGGCTAATTTGTGTTGTTTCCTAAATTCCTAAACTAATTCTAGTAGAAGTCAAAGTTCTGATTATTAAACTAATCCTATTAGAAAACGAAGTGTTGGGTTGATGAGTTTGCAATTTCTAAATTAACAAATTAAAAGACAAGTTTTTATCCAATTAGAGAAAAGTCTTAGGGTATGAATCCACCATAGCCTGTGCAATGGCGAATATAGGTCTAGGGTTTCAATGCTTTCCAGACTCGTTCTGGTTACAAACCTTCACAGAGTCACCAAATAAGGGTAGTGGATGCAAATCAGGGCATAACCTATCTCTATGGCATAGATTATCCTAGATCTAACAAACACATTCATTCAAGCATCATGTTATATGACTTGGTATTCTAAACTACAAGAATAAAACACCAAAAGAGATATTGCATTAATAAACGAATCCAATCAATGGATTAAATCAATGTCATATAATCAAAGCATTTAAAATAAAACCCTAGAACCTATACATTGCCATAAACACAAAACTAAAGTTTCATCACAACCCTAAGATGGAGATTTAGTTACTCATGGAAGACGATTGATGAAGAGTTCTTGACGAAACCCTCATTGATGCTCTTCCCCAAGCTCTAAGAAAGACTCCAAAACTTCTCTCCAGATCTCCTCCCAAGATGTGAATCTCCAAAAACGAGTTTGGGCTCTTATTTATAAATTTTGGGGTGAAAAAGGTCTTCAATTCGTGTAGGAGTCGGATTCCCGTCGGGTCCGGGCCCACTGGTCATCACAACAAACTTCGCGAGATCATATCTCCCTCGATATAGCTCCGATTTATACAATCTTAGACTCCACGGATATCTACTCGAAAAGAGCTTTCCAACGGTACGTAGATTTCATGAATCCGACACTCGAGTTGAAAGTTATGACCATTTCAAGTTGCTGCCTCTGAAAATTCCGAGAATACTAGTGTAATTAGAAGACCTTCCATGTTGGCATGCTATGGGGTGAGTGGGACCCATGTTGGATGTCCAAGGCATGTTTGGACTCTTGCTTTGCTTTCTTATTTGAGTCTCCTCCCATATTTGGCAGCTTTCTTACTTACAACTCCTTCTTTGTCATGCTTTGTGAGATTTCTTCCATTTTAGCTTTGAATTTCTCTCATTGCCTTTGTAATACCTACAATCAATAAAAGACATAATTAAGCTAATTAATCTCTATCGACGGTATAACCAAGTCCTCATTAAGGGGCTTAAAATGTATCTTTTAGGCTCTCATCACACCCCCCAACTTACACTTTGCTAGACCTCGAGCAAAGCTAAAACAAAAGAAAAAGAACTAACTAAGGCCACTTTCGTAGGGAGCACGGCTGCACTTAGCATGTGCAGCAAGCCTTTAAACCTCTAAGTTCCCCTTAGAGGACGAGTTATAGTCTCGTGAGGGTTTGCAGTGAATATACCCACAAAATTCCTAAAATATAAAAGAAAAACAGGGAGAATTTTCCTCCAAGGTATCCACGAACACCGGATATTCCTGATTTTTGGGGTTTTCCATACACACTCAAACGTGGTTCACCAATCCTATCTTTTGGTCAGAAATCCTCAAAATCATGCTAGAAAAATTGATCGTGCACGGTGAAAATTGTGTACATATAGAGGCATGAAAGTATAAAACGATCCACTAACAATTTTCGTGAAAACACATCTTGTTCTTTCGAAATGTTGGGCCACCGAACCTCAGTAAAAGTTAACATGATTCCTCTCAAGGCATTTGTGGTGGCTTTCACACTATTGTTTTTCAAAGGACATGAAAGCACTATTTTGATTTTTTTTTTTTTAAAGCAATGACTGTGCAATGCCTAGGTCCCTTAAACTTTCTAATTAACCCATGTAACGAGCATTCAGCCAATGACTCCCAAGACAGATGTCCTTAGGGCATTAGGTATGGCAATACCCCTATGAGCTTACTGGCTCGAGTTAAAAAGGCTACGAACCCAAACTAGTCACAACTTTTTTTTTTTTTTTTTTTTTATAAAACGGTCCCTAACAATAAGTAGCCCTTTCCATATGCCCGACTTCAGTATGACCGAGGGTCAGCTTTCCATCATAATTGCTCTGAAGTTTTCACTGGTATGGAAATCATAGCTTCACATTTCAAATTTTCTATATAATACGTGTCAAGTGAAAGATCAATAATTCAACAATTTCTCAAAAACTCTTTCCTAAAACAAGATAGTGAACCATTTCTCTCTTTTTCCTCACAAAAAGTTCCAAAAACAGGGTATTTTCGTTTCACAAAAACCCGGTTGGAAATCTCCCGAAAGACTACCAAAAATAGCAAAAGCTCCTTTTTTTTTTAAAAAAAAAAAAAGGAAAAAGACAAGGAAAAAGAAAAGACAAAAAAAAGACAACAAGCAAACAGAAATAAAACTGCTAAAACTACCCCTAAATTACTCCCAAGGTCAATACCCCACCCCCCAACTGAATGTAACAGTGTCCACAATGTTAAACATAAAATAAAAGATAAAGGACAATAAAAGTAAAGGAAAAAGGAGGGATATCACCTGGGTAGTGCTAAACAAAACGATGCACAGTAAAGAAAAGTCAGGTAGACCCTCCAACTTGCACGAAAGAACCTGCAAAATGTTAGCACCAATGACCCACCCCGCAGGAGGGTGTACAACTGAAAAAAGGAAAAACAACCTAAACTACCTCAACACAAGTGCAAAAGAATTAAGAAGAAGAACAGTAAGGAAAACAAGTAAAAAGATTTTTTTTTTTCGGCGTCCAGACGCCCAGGTGGAGAGAAGACCGTTTTCAAAATTTTCTGGGCGTCCAGACGCCCCATTCCAGAGAGCAGGGTATGTTTTAAAAAAACCGGGCGTCCATTCCAGAGAGCAAACTTGATATAAAACTTTTCCGGGCATCCAGACGCGGAATTTTTTTTTTTTTTTCCTTTTTTTTTTTTTGAACTACAGGAAAAGACTACAAGTAAAAAAAAAAAACTAAAATAAAAGGAAATGACTACAAGTAAAGAGCACTAAAAACATGACTCAACACTTCCTTCATGTCTACCTCCTCCAGGTGAGGATCTAAAAATCTCTGCATATCTCGAGAAAGTGTAAAATCAGCAATGCAAGGGAGACAAGATATGTAGACGGAGGGATCAATATCTTTCAACTCGGCGACTGAATAGCCGAGTGCACTCTTGTGCATTTCCAACACATCCAAAATTTGAACTTCCTGACCATCAGACAGATCAGGAGCAATGACAGCTGGCAAAGTATCCTTAGGGTGACGAGCGTTTTCTACTATCTCATCAACAACATTGACTGCAAAGCAGTCATCTTGGTTTGCGGGTTGATGAGAGGCCCTAAAAGCATTCAGCCTCACTTTCATATTCCCAAAGGAAACATCCATAACTCCGGTTCGGCAATTAATGTTCGCATTGGCCGTGGCCAAAAAGGGCCGTCCAAGAATGACAGTAGTGTGTTTCCGTGAATTCTGCACTGGTTCAATGTCAAAGACAATGAAATCGACAGGGAAAAAGAACTTGTCGACCTTGACCAGAACATCCTCAATTATTCCCCGGGGCACCCTAACAGACCTATCAGCAAGTTGTAAGGTAACCGGAGTGGGCTTTAAGTCCCCTAGCCCAATCTGCTCATACACCGAGTAAGGCAAGAGATTGACACTCGCTCCCAGATCCAACAATGCATGATCAATAACGTGACTCCCAATTGTGCAGGTAATGGTGGGAGTGCCAGGATCTTTCAGCTTGGGAGGAGTGTCATTATGGAGAATTGAGCTCACTTGCTCGGTAAGTAAAACCTTCTTTGGCACATGAGATTTTGATTTGCGTTTTTGAGTGCACAAATCTTTCAAAAATTTAGCATAAGAAGGAACCTGCTTGATAGCATCTAGCAAAGGTAGGTTAATCTTTACTTGCTTAAACACCTCCAACATTTCATCCATGGTTGTTTTCTTTTTACTAAAGGGAGAGGGTGTGTCAAGACAAGTGGGAAAAGGGGCTTTAGGCACATATGGGGTGCCTCGTTTCCCTTAAAAACTATGTCAGCCCGAGAGCTCTTGGGATTGGCTGTGGGCTCTTTCACATCTTGCTTAGGCTCCTCCGGCCTAGTCTCAACCTCACGCCCATTCCGTAATGTGACAACCATTTTCACTTGCTCATGATAGGTATCATTATGTTGCGAGCCACTACCCACATCAAAAGAATTCTTAGGGTTAACTGTGGGTTGGCTAGGCAAGCGTCCCTCCTCTCTTTTGTTAAGAGTATTAGCTATTTGCCCGATCTGGACCTCTAGCTTAGCTATGGATTGAGAGTGGGAATGGACCAGCTGAGTGGTTGCTTTGAGCTCTTTGAGCTCTTGCAACACTGTCTCCTCAAATGATGGTGTTCTTTGAGGTGGTTGAGGGTTGGGTTGCTGGTAGGATTGTTGGGAACGATAGGCTGCAGGATTGTATTGAAAATTTGGCCCATTTCCCGGTTGAGAGAATGAAGTGCTTTGACCGGGCGACTTCCATGAAAAGTTGGGGTGATTGCGCCATCCCGGGTTAAAAGTATTCGAAAATTGATCATTACCCGGTTTGGAGAACCCCTGTGCAGCATTCACTTGCTCTTGCACAAACTCAGGAAATTGGGGTGCTGCAGGACAATTGCTCACAAAATGAGCGGGACTAGAGCACAAAGCACAACCACCTTGAGAGGGTGGGGATTGGAGAGTTTGACCCACAGATAATAGCTGATCCAATTTTTGGGTCAAGGCAGCCACTTGAGTGGTGAGTTCATTAGATTGTTGAATTTCAAACACACCTCTAGGTTTTTGCAAATTAGAGGCTGCCGGCCTCTCTAATCTAGCAGTGGAAGCATGGTGCTGAAAGGTCTCACTCATATTCTCAAAAAGCTCACATGCCTCATCCTCATTTTTCAGCATAATTGATCCCCCACTAGCAGTGATTACCATGTTTCGCCATTCAGGAGACAACTCATCATAAAAGAACTGAACCAATTGCCACTTGGCAATTTGGTGATGAGGACATTTTCTAATGAGATCCTTGAATCTATCCCATGCCTCATGAAATTGTTCATTATCAGTTTGGACAAAGGATGTGATAGATCTCCTGTACTGATTTGTTTTACCCACAGAGAAATATTTATCTAAGAATTTTTGTTGTAGTTGGGCCCAAGAAGTGATGGAGTTTGCAGGTAAGGTACTCAGTCAATACTTGGCTTTGTCCTTCAATGAAAACGGAAAGAGAAACATTTTTAAGGCCTCATTACTGAAATTGTTTATCCGCACTGTGGAGCAAATAACCAAGAACTCATCAATATGATTGTACGGGTCCTCATTGTTCAAGCCATAGAAAGAAGGGATCAGATTGATTGTGCTGGGCTTGATTTCATATTGAGCTGCATGTACTACAGGCAGCTGAATACACGATGGTGACGCGTATTCTGAAGGAGTATAGTGCTCCTTCAAGGGTCGGAGAGGTGGAGCCTCATCTTCTTTTCTTTCTTCAGCCATTAATGAATTTGTGTGTGAGACAGCAGAACGGTGTTTAGATAATCTAATTTTCCTAAGGGCTCGCTCTAAATTTTGATCTAAAGAAACAAAATTTGGATGACAAGAGCGACGTCCAAGCAGCACACACAAAAATTTACTGCAATTATATGAAAAGAATCAGAAAGTCTAGGCTTACAGTGCCCTTGGGATGAGAGGAAAGATTTCTTTGAGCAAAGCTTTGTGAACTCTCTTGGATCCCTGCACAAATTCTAAGATTCTGTGTTAGAACTAATATCCTGCAGTAAGAATAGTAGAAGTGTGAGAAGAGATGGCAAAATAAAATAAAATAAAAAAGAAAAAGGAAAGACTAAACTAATACTAGAATTAAAAGAAACAAACAACCGTGCTAATTGTCCCCGGCAACGGCGCCAAAATTATGACCAATCCTAGAATAGGGTTGCAATTATAAATTATTCTCCGCTATTATCTCCGCTTGCAAAAGCAGAGATGTTAACCGAGTATCGTATCCACTGGGACAAAAAGGCTAATTTGTGTTGTTTCCTAAATTCCTAAACTAATTCTAGTAGAAGTCAAAGTTCTGATTATTAAACTAATCCTATTAGAAAACGAAGTGTTGGGTTGATGAGTTTGCAATTTCTAAATTAACAAATTAAAAGACAAGTTTTTATCCAATTAGAGAAAAGTCTTAGGGTATGAATCCACCATAGCCTGTGCAATGGCGAATATAGGTCTAGGGTTTCAATGCTTTCCAGACTCGTTCTGGTTACAAACCTTCACAGAGTCACCAAATAAGGGTAGTGGATGCAAATCAGGGCATAACCTATCTCTATGGCATAGATTATCCTAGATCTAACAAACACATTCATTCAAGCATCATGTTATATGACTTGGTATTCTAAACTACAAGAATAAAACACCAAAAGAGATATTGCATTAATAAACGAATCCAATCAATGGATTAAATCAATGTCATATAATCAAAGCATTTAAAATAAAACCCTAGAACCTATACATTGCCATAAACACAAAACTAAAGTTTCATCACAACCCTAAGATGGAGATTTAGTTACTCATGGAAGACGATTGATGAAGAGTTCTTGACGAAACCCTCATTGATGCTCTTCCCCAAGCTCTAAGAAAGACTCCAAAACTTCTCTCCAGATCTCCTCCCAAGATGTGAATCTCCAAAAACGAGTTTGGGCTCTTATTTATAAATTTTGGGGTGAAAAAGGTCTTCAATTCGTGTAGGAGTCGGATTCCCGTCGGGTCCGGGCCCACTGGTCATCACAACAAACTTCGCGAGATCATATCTCCCTCGATATAGCTCCGATTTATACAATCTTAGACTCCACGGATATCTACTCGAAAAGAGCTTTCCAACGGTACGTAGATTTCATGAATCCGACACTCGAGTTGAAAGTTATGACCATTTCAAGTTGCTGCCTCTGAAAATTCCGAGAATACTAGTGTAATTAGAAGACCTTCCATGTTGGCATGCTATGGGGTGAGTGGGACCCATGTTGGATGTCCAAGGCATGTTTGGACTCTTGCTTTGCTTTCTTATTTGAGTCTCCTCCCATATTTGGCAGCTTTCTTACTTACAACTCCTTCTTTGTCATGCTTTGTGAGATTTCTTCCATTTTAGCTTTGAATTTCTCTCATTGCCTTTGTAATACCTACAATCAATAAAAGACATAATTAAGCTAATTAATCTCTATCGACGGTATAACCAAGTCCTCATTAAGGGCCTAAAATGTATCTTTTAGGCTCTCATCAACTACTCTTTGTATTGGCACCTGCCAATGTGAGGCCTATTGTTAGGTAATCAGTCACATGTTCATGATAATTTTAATTTTTTCATTTTTATCAAAAAATGTAGGGGTCTAGCTCATGACGAAAAGTGAAGAAAACTGTCTGCAGCCCAAATTTATATAGTGGATAATTTTTCGGCTTTCCTCCTATTTTCTCCATGCCCTACTGATCAACCTGTAAAAAATAAAATTTCAAGAGGCTTATAATAGGAGAAAAGGCGAGTATTTCTATGAGAACACATTTTTTTATTATTAAATTTCTGCACTGCTTTTGTAAAGTTGGCAATATTTTAAATTATCACATTAATATTATCATAAGGTCGATCGTGTTACAAACAATAGTTTTGAGTTGTGATTTGTGACAATGAGTAAGACCCGAGTCATGACTTGAGATATCAACTGAAACTGGTCCAGTTCTAGTCTTAATTAATGACTAGGCCCAGGTATGATTGCTCGGAACAAGTGCCCCGAAGACAAGCCACTTTCAGAAGGACCATGCAAGATCAGACTCAGTTTACTCTTATTCAAAGAACAGTAACCATATCCAAGCCGATGGATTCGACAGGCATTATTTGCTTAATATTTCTACCAAGTTTGAGTGGAAAAATTAGTCAAATAGTCCCACGTTCAAGCCTGATAATCCATCAAAGCTACCTAAAACCTACTTTCCTTGCTTCCTTAACCAAATCCAACCTTTATTAGATTTAAGGGTCGGGTATCCGGTTATTCTAGTATCTGAAGTCTCCAATATTAAATAAAGTGGATATGAAACTTATGTTTGGATCTGGAAAAAATTCAAATTTGGATCCATATCCAGGCATATAGGATCCAGAACCTTATTATGTTTCGATTGAGGATCAAGATGCAAGATGATTACATCTTCATATTAAAAACATGCATGTATAGGTTTAAGTGCCGATATAACTTGATTCATATTGATAGGTGAGAGTCTACTTAACTTTAATAATATCCTATTTAGTAGGTCCATTAGTATATTTAAAAAAAATTATTTTGGAGCTTTTTTATCCAATGATACTAATGTACTCTCCACGTCTTATTTTTTGGATCCAGATCTAGAACCAAATCGGCCATTTTTTTTAAATTGAAGCCACATCCGGATACAACTCATAGGTTCCTCTTGAATTCGGATTTGGATTTATAGAGACAAATTTGGGTTCGGATCCACCATGGTTCCGCCGTAGATCTTACCCATTGCATCCTTGGTGAGACACATTTTCCATTAAAAAAAGTTTAAAGGAAAAACGGAATTGATTTTTCTCGATAGTGAGGATTTTGATTTTCAATGGTCGGGATGGTTATCAGGAGTGCAAGATTCCCTATCTAGTGAAAATAGAAGTCCTGATTCAAGTTAGTAAATAATCCTCTTCTGGTTTAGATTTTGTAAAGTTATTCTGTATATGATAAGAGTGAAGAATGCAAGGCAAGTACCTTACTGGAGCATCATATAATTCCTCCAAGAAATAGAGTGCGAAGATACGCCATCTGACAGTAGTCTGATGGGTGTATCTTTTGAGGACTCTAATGTAGATACACATCTTCACCTTCTAAGCTTCTCTTAAATTTTATCTAATCACATCTTATTTTCTCACATGTTCATGCATATTAAATAGCATATGTTGCGTGCTAGCACATGTTATCTATAGCAAGCTCGGTTGGGTTGGAACGTGGCTCCTTTCAATTAAGTAATGGGTCCAAATAAAGAGGTTTTGATTGTAGTTTAACTCATAATAAAAAAAAAAATGTAAGAAAAGAATTTGATGAGTTTGGCCACATGCATCATTGTAACTTCATTCTCATTTTGTGGTGGTGTATTTTGTCCATTCTTAACAAGGGCTTGACAGTATTTTGTTCCCTCTTGATATTTTTTACATCTTTCCTCTTTGCCTTCAGGGTAATTTCTAATATCGGACAATTTAAGATTTTGATATATTTCTTAGGGTCGTGATTACTTTTTTTTTTTATGTTTTAATGGAAACTCACACATTATAAATTTTATCGGTTGATGACATTGAAACTGGTGCTTGGCCCCTAAGGACACATTTATGCGATATTGGAATTCTATATCATCAAAGGATTCCTTTTTCATGCCTCTGTTTTAGAAATTAGTTTTCTGCGCTTCTCATTTCCTATGAAAAAGAGCTGCACTTAATAGCGAAAAAGGAGGAAGGGTAAAAAAGTAGAGGCTCATTAGGGGAAAGCCAAGTTGGTGTACCAAAAAGGTGTGTTCCTTGAGCCAATATAGGGTGCGTTTTTTCTTTCTTCTTTTCTTTTCTTTGTGAATTACCTTATCCAGATCACGTGGAAAAAAAAAAAAAAAACATTTGCTTGAACATTGACATGTATCTTGTAGGGCTAGTTTTCAAGATTCATGAATAGTATATTCTTTTTTTTTTTCCTTCTTCTTTGTATCCAGCCAAGGGGCCTTGACCCATTAGAAACCCCATCCCTAAGAGATAATACATACTCCTCAGTAAGAAATTCTGTCCGCGAACATATTACACCGGCTTCTATAGGTACTCAAAGTTTGATCCCTAGTTACTAAGGTGAAAAGTGATGTCTCTAACTAACCGGGCAACCCCTTGCCTTCTTTCTCTTTTGGCATTCAAAAGAAGGGTTTCCCCTTTGTTATGTTTGAAAACATATGATCCCTTGCCCCCTATCAAATCACAAAAAAAGGTTATTTTTTGAAATTCCATGTTAAAATAGGATAGTAAATTGCTCATGTTGAGAAAATTAAACATGTCTACCTACCTACCTACTGATCACATGTATGAAAGTGGAAGTTCATGCTTACGGATTCAAACACACATTGATAGAAAAAAGTAGATGTAAGTGCAGAAAAATATACTCACAAGATTAGGATGCCTTCAAGGACTTACTCAGAGTACCAGAGAAGGAGCTGCGTGTCTGTTGAACCTGAAAGGGAAGAAGAGAACGGTCAAAGGACCCTGGCTGGGGCAGCGCAGGGCTCTCCGACGCTCAAGTTAGCAGTGATCGGAGAAGAAGAAGAAGGAAGGGAGGAGTGTTGTTGCATGTAAGAGAATGCATACCTCCATCTTGGGTCGTCCTATGCTTTATATGAGAGATTACTTTGGCACCTGCGCCAGTGGGCCTCGTGATGTGACTAGGGTCTCATCAGCCCACATAGTCATTAATGAGGGTCCATCACAGCCCTCATTGCATTTAATGAGGGTCCGATCAGCCCACATTGCATTTAATGCCAGTCACATTGGGCCTGATCTTGCCCTGATCTGTTGACGGCTGAGGTCCCATCGGACCCCTTTCTTGGGCCCCGTCTTTATGGGGGCTGTAGCCAAGGGATGCAGTTATAGTCTGTGTAGCCGAGACTGGGCGGGGTGGCGTGGCCGAGCCGAAATGGATATCGCTTTCCCGATATCAGCATCTACTTCCGAAACCGAAGTGGCATGGGTCTATGTCCGAGACTGATTTGGACGTGCTTCGCCGAAACCGAAAGGAGTTGGTTCACGAGATGGGCCCCACACAGTAGAGATGAATAGATAATAGATGGATGGATAGATACGAAGATACTTTCCTAAATATTAAAAAGCACATTATGGTTTACAAGATTCAAATAACATAAAGAGGCACTTATACATCAGTCGCAAAAAACTTGAAAGAAAAAGATTAGATAACCAAGGGAAGAAAATATCAGATAAGGGTCACAAGAGATGGGTGGTGGCCCATGAGTAAAACCCCTCCCATAATTCTCTGGTTTTTGTTATTTGGAGGCATTCAAAAACTTTCAAGTTTCTGACAGTTCCCATAATCTTTTCTGGCTAGGCACCTTCCTTGCTTTAAAATATGCTCTCCACTCCCTTCCCTCTCTCAAGCCCATCCCCCCAAACACATCCCACAAGAGAAACCTCTCCACTCTCTTCCCACTCCAACACTACTCAGTCATACTAGATGGCTATAGACCAGACTCCATTTGACCCAACAGATGATGACTACATAGACATGGACATCAGCTCTGCCACTTTCTTCTGCTATTCCATCACCTCCCCAAACAGAGAATTTGAGTTCCACATGTCTTCCAATGCTTATGAGAAAGAACCCACAACCTCTCCTGCTGATGAGCTTTTCTACAAAGGAAAGCTCCTGCCTCTCCATCTCCCCCCACGTTTGCAAATGGTCCAAAAGCTCCTCCAAAATACAAACAGCCCCACCCATGAATCACTGCAGACAGAGTCGTATGAAGAATATCTCACTACCAACACTACTACCCCATTTGAATCTTGCAACATCTCACCTTCTGAATCATTATCAGTCAGTAGAGAATTAAACCCAGATGAGTATTTCTATGAATGCCCACCAGATGAAGACGCCAGCTTTATCGATCACCCAAAGAAGTCCTGGTCTAAGAAGCTCAAGTTAATCAGACACTCTTCATTAGGGCTGAAACTAAAGGCCTCAAGAGCTTACATCAAGTCTCTTTTCAGTAAGTCTGGGTGCTCAGACGAGTCCTGCGCGGCTGCAGCGAGGAACTGTGATGAATACACAGTTTCAAAGGCCAAGGAGTGCTTGAGCAAGTACATGAAGGTGGCAAAGAAGAACCCATTTGGACAAATTCAAAGAGAGAGATACCCAGTAGCAGCAGCTCTCGCTACTAACATTGGTGACGAGAAGGTGTTCAAAGATGGTAGCAGCCATAGAAGGTCGTTTTCGGGGGCGATCAAGCATCATTCAGAGACTAAATCTACATCTTCCTCGTCATCATCATCGTCGTCATCGAATTGTTCTTCTTCCTCCTGTAACTCTTCATCTTTGAGTGCACATTCCAACAGGTTTTATGAGTTGCATCTGCTTAAAAGGAGCAGCAGTGCTAATTCAGAGGTTGAGAGTTCAATTCAAGGAGCCATTGCCCACTGCAAGCAGTCTCAGCAGCTGTTTTGTGCAAGGAAAAGTGTAAGTGAAGTTGGGTTTTGTTCGTTGCCTTCATCTAGGATCTCAACTTGTGAGAAGAGAGAATGGCCTGAAATGTGCAGGGGATGAAGTAAAAACACCCTTTTCATTGGGTTAAGATATTCTTGTTGTCCTTTTGAGATTAGTATATGCTTTGATTAAATTCAAAACCGATGCGCTCTCTCTCTCTCTCTCTAATAATATTTCTTTATAATCCTGTAACTGAGGAATTGCATGATGCATCTTGAGAGTTAGTCCATTTGAGATCCAATGGTCGATCATCTAGACTGTTAATTTTTGGGCCCTATGGTAGTTTTATCATGCTTATGGTTGAACAATGATTAAAAGAACCCATCATCCTCCCAATGTTTGACACTTCTTTACACGAAATGTGGGATATTGTGTTCATTTCATAACCTCATTGGGAGGCAGTGAATCAAGGTCAAAATTACTCCAATTAGCTAGCAGGGGGGCATCAGATCAATGGTTTGAATCACTCACCGAACCGTAGGTGGGCCCCACTTGCATCTACCTAATTCCTGTGTTGGAAAGTCCCAAACCACATCTTCCGAGTCCTGAATTGGACACGGCTTCATATGCCTATTTGGGTCATTCACCTATCAACTTAAACTTTTAGAGTAGGTGGTTGTCAACAACCTTAGACACTATGCATATGCCTTCATATGATTTTTCCAATTATTAAAAAGATGGAACAAAGTGAGAGGTTAATTTATTGGAGCAGAAAAACCCGTGCTCAGTACAAATGCGTCCATACATTTCAAATTCAATATCAATACATTTATAATCTAAACATTCAGACATTACAAATTAATGTATACATTGTAGACAAAGATAGATGAACCTTTAATTGAATATGAATATGTATGCAATTAACATCTCAATAAAGTCTCATTTTTCATTTTAAATCTTTTACTGACTAATGCCATAATCTAGTGTCAAATTACCAACTCATCCAACAAGCACTTAAACTTTTATTTTTAAAAATAACAGAAAAATAAAAGAAGAAAATATTATGAATGTACTTTTTTTTAGCAAATACATAAAAAGTGCATGCAGCAGAAAGAAAACATGAAAAGTGGATTACAAAGGCAATAGGAAAATACGGAGAAAGGGAGTTTTTGCATAATAAGGAAAACCGTAAAAGCAGAGAATAGATGTGACTGTTTTCATGTTAAATAAAAGTGGAGGTTGTCAGCAATAACTTAGAGAGGATGGAAGTTTTATAAAACGACAGGATAGAAGTACAATGGTTTAAGAACTATCAATCAAAATTACAAGACATGGTCAAAATTTAATCCAAAATCCCTTTTTTTTATTTAGAAAACCCTCCTTTTTAATATATAATAATGGAAAACATATCATCTGTACTCCCAAGTTTTAATTGTGTTCTTCCTTAGTTTAGTGATGCAATGAGGTCAGTGGGTTTATGGCAATGGTAGATGTCAACTGAATTTCCAAGTTTTAACTGTTTTCTTCCTAGTTTGGTAAAGCAATAAGGTTAGCGAGTTTATGGCAATAGTAGCAGCAAGTGCAGTACTATCCTTCACTGAAAGTACGGATGCTGACAGAACTGTGCATACAACTAATCAAGTAATCATGTATCTAAAGATAAAAAAAGAGAAGATGCTGCCCTTCTCTTCTTTTTTTTCTCCCTTTTCTTCTGGACTTCAATAAGTAGCAAACTGCTCAGTCCTTCAAAGCAGAAGAGAAACGACCAACCAATGTTCTGTTCTGTACATGCATTTACAGATATAAAATGACCCAAGTATCTCTGTGGTCTGAACAATATCTTTCTCAAAACAGAGACAGTCAACATTGTCATTGAAGGAAAGGGATCCTCTGTTCAAGGTTAAAAACATGTTTTTGTCACCCATCAGTAAATTGAGTTTAGGGCTGTAACTTAGGCTGGGCAAAGGATGTTGAAGCCCAGCCAACCCTTTTTTTATGGGCCCAAAACGGCAGACCCAAATTGAAGAAAAACTTGTTTGGTGGGCATTTTGTGAAAGAGAAAATCTAGAGAGACAGTGAAGAAAGGAGATAGGGAGAGATTTTATAGATGTGTGGAAATAGAGAGAAAATGTCAGCAAAAGAAGTTTTTCTTCATTCATTATCAGAATGTAATATTCCCACAGTGCAGCTAAATATGTCCAAAATCAGTTTATTTTTACCTTTTTTACAAGAAAAATGTATCCCATCAAATAAAGAAACAGTGAGCAACACTAAAAATTGGAACAATTTTCTTCTCTACTGTGGATTCCTCTTTCCACAAAGCATCCATGTGATCCACGTTCAACGTGTAAGTCTGGATGAGGTTGGCAAATCAGGCTGGTTTTTTTTTTTTTTTTTTTGGCTCAGATGTTTGTATTGCGGCTTGGATGCTGATCACATGGGCCAACGTTAGTTGATTTGTGTGAAGTTGTCATGAGCACCATATATATGGCACATGTTAATGAGATGCAGACCATGTAATTTTCTCAGTTTACACCATCATGGTCTAACCAGTTTGGATTGTTTCAATCCGGTTACAGAACATGGTTATGATCATCCAATAAGTGTAACTTTCTGTGGAAGGATAAAAAATTCAGACACCCCACATGATTTTTAAGCAATGATTTAAAGGTTTGAGTTCACAGATAAACCAATCATCATTGTTCTACAGACAAAGTGCCACTTGCATTAAATGAAGGAGAAGTAATCTATAAATCTGACTATTAAATAGATACTTTTTAAGTAGGTTAGCACTTAGCATAGCATGGTACAATTGGTTAGCCAAGCATCTCAGCACCAAGCATTGTAAAGCCTTCTTCACTGAAAATCACTATGAATTTATATACAAGTGTAAATGCAGCCCCACACCTTTTCATAAACTAATAAATAATACTAAAGATATTCATAATATAGTGAATAAGAAAACCTACTTGTCTGCCTTTGTAGACTTATGCATCCATTAATCATAATGATAGAAACCCACTTAAAGGCAATATGATTATTTGATTATTTAATAAAGAAAAAGGTAGGAAATCTTGGATCAGACAAAGGGCCCTTCAAATTCTTTTTGGTTTGCAAAGGTGTTAAAAACAAAACCTTAAACTAAGTATGCATGTCAATGAAAGGTTTGGCAAGATTAAAGACAAAGAAAGCAATAAAAAAAACAAACCCACTAATGCTGTTGGGCACTTCCACTATTTTTGGTAAGATGGGCATTTGCACTGTTGGCAAGCATAATACAACAAAAACTCCTTTTTCCCACAGAGAAACGAGAAAAGCCAAGCCTTGAATAAATCTATCCATACTCTGTTTGCTTACATCACCTCTCCAAGGAATGGCATTAGAAATTGATACCTTTCTCATGCATTTCAGCATTCTAGTCCATCATACAATTCATTTGGAATTAGTAGGTAACTAAAGGGGTTATTCTATAAAGGGATTTACAAAATTCACTGTAGAAATGACCATCTGGTATAAAGAGAGGAATTGAAATCTGTATAATTTCCTTAATTGAAACATAACAATGAGTAAAAGTTACTAAAATAGTAAACCAATTCCAAATAGCATAAAAACCCTTTGACCAACTCTTAATTACTTTTTAAGATCTTCTACAAAAATTCAAACTCAAACAAGCCCAAAAACTCCTAAAATAAGCAGACTAAGAAATTACTATAAATAGTAGAATCTCACATGAAAGCTATGACTTCTCCTTTGAAATGGACCTCATTTTGCCTTCGGACTTTATCTATATTGTAGAGCATGCAGATAAGCTTCAAAACGAGTATTTCTGCATTACAGGACAATACCTGGATCAAAAGTAATGGCTTTTGAAGTTGACATCATCTTTTCAGCTTGATTTCTTACCATATTTATATTCCAAAAATTGTTCCACCACTTGTTCTACATCACCACCCTTTTTCTTTTTCTAAAAATATGTAATATGTGAAGAGAAAAAAAAAATTTGGGTAAGAAGATTTTACTAAACGAATGAAGAATGCGATCGATGAGTTTTACGAGGAGATTTGATAAATTGAGAAGTGAACCATGAAACAAATGAGAAACATTTATGAAACAATTGAGGAGCAAACTATGAGCATGTGAGAAACATCTGGATAAATGTAAGGCTTTGGATTGATCATTGGTAAGTCCTGCTGCACACAGATTGCTTTGGTTTTTTTAACCTGGTGTCTCTCTGTATAGTTTTAACCTTCTACACATACAGCAGAAAATGATGCTACAAATACTTTAATCCGCTTTCTATTTGTTTCAACAGTAAGATCTCGATATTTCTCCCCTTGTTTCCTATGCTTTAACCTAAACAAGAAGTTAGGTTTCACAAGGTATCATCAAGTATTTTGGAATTGAATCACAAGGTATCCTCAAGTAGCTTCAAATTAACTGTTGGGCATGCTTGGTATTAAGACTGCTATTGCACAGATTACACGTAAATTCATATATATATATATATATATATATATATATATATATGTAAATAAGCATTCACATTATGTAAAAAAAGCTGAGAGTGATTATTATAAACCGATAATGCTGGAAAATAGCCTAAAAATTTGGGATGCAGTTAACTAGAAATACAGTTCCATCTTTTACCAGAGAAAACTCCAGCTGCTATGGCCCTGTTTAGCTCATACATTGCTGATTTATCCCAATTTTAAAATGGTAATTATGATTCAGTTTTCTCATGGTGTTCAAGTTATGATAAGAACCCATTTCTATAGCAGCACCCCTGTTAAAGATTTTCAAGTATATCCCTGCCTCACACATCCTTGTCTGTATCCTTATCTGTGTATCTGGGCATCAGCTTGGCTCCATTACAAGACATTAAAAACAGATTCCATACATTATTTCCTACAATCCATATAACATCAAACATCTGTAGCACTGCTTCAATCAACCACCAAATAGAGCATGTGGCTAATGTCAGATATCTCAATAGGATTCCTCTTTTCCCCACCTTTTTCTTGCTGATAATTGGGAGTACCAAAAACTTTTCAGTAACTTGTCCGTTCTAAAACTTTATTCCACTGCATGTCATTTTCAGCTATGTGGTCACCAGTTGCATGGGTAAATAGAGAAGCAAGGTAAGGAGGAGATTACTTTGCACTGTTCCCTGTTCAGCTTTTCCCATCCTTGCTAACTTTTATGGGTATCTATAACACAAGGCACGGACATGGACACAATTTACAAAAGAGGAGTGATGCTATCAATGTGTGAACAACAGTTTATTCATGAAGGTATGTGTGGATGTACCAGTAAAATCCTATCTGGTTCAAACATTCAAGCATGAAAATTGGAAATGACATGAAGTGGCATAGCATTTTTTAATGCATCTCTGCCCCAATCAACATCAGCAATTGGTACCAGTAATGATTTTGGGTGTAGAAGTATCACAACACATGCCTCTTCTGATTCCTATGCCATATCAAACAGGTAATGAAATTGATAGTCATTCCTTTTCTGTCCAAGAAGTTCAAATGACCAGGAATTGGGTAAATTTCCCAAACGTACTCTTTTTAAAACTTTATCATGAACTGATCAATGGCAACAAGTTTACTCCAACATTGTATCTAGTCAAAGAACTCAAAACTCTTTTTTTTTTTTTTTATAAAACATCAGAAGAGTCGGTGCGACGGTGCCTGACCTGACATGAACATAGATTTACAATGTTACTTACAAGATGCTATTCCAGCAAAATTAGTAGCAGATGCTCCCACACAATGTAATCATTTACCTTAGTGTCAGCAAAAGAGGGGAAAAAAATACAACTCAGAAATACATGTAGATACCAAGTAACACATGGAAGAAGATGGAACTGAGACCACATAAACCTTCATTTGAACTTGCAATGGATTCAATTATACATGCTTAACCCTTTCTGAGAATTCATCCTATTAAAACAAAAAATGAAACAAAATTTAGATACTGAACAGACACAAAAGTGTTAATAGCATGTGTTTGAAGGTACAGATGCCATGTGCTGAGAGATTGTCTAGGACATCAGAATGGAGCATACTTTTTCTTTTTCAGTTCATGCACCACCATGCCTGCTTTTTAAGTTTCTAGAATCTGTTTTCTGATCCAGCAAATATAAAGGGAAACAGAGAAAAAAATTCAATGTAGTCAGCAGCGAGAAAGGTATATATTCTGAACACTCGTGACAACACGGGCACGCTTTTTTCTTTCTTCTTAATGATTGATTAAATAGAGATACAGAGCATGCCTATTGACGTAGAGAGAAGATGATCACTTACAACTAGTTCCAACTCCCAAGGCATTCACCGCAAAATTCAAAGAGAAAGTGACCTGGCAAACAGTCTTCTTGAATTTTTTAAGGAATCTTTTTTTCATTTCTATGATTGCCTAGGTTGCATGGTACAACTAGTAGAATATCATCATTCCTCACGCATATATACATTAATATGCATATATTTATACAGATAAGGATGAAGATATCATTTGAACAAAATGTCAGCCCTATCGTTTATCAAGACCACCTATGTTGTCAACCGACTTTGCAGGTATCATTCCCAATACACCAATCAGATGACAGTGGGTCAAAAGCTTGCAAAATAAACAGTAAGGATTATATGAAAAAAAAAAAAACAGTGTTTCATTTCAATCAGATACGCGAAGTATCCATTTTGTGGCTTGGAAATGAGCTGTTACAATTTTAAAAGCCAATGTTGGACCACTCAATTGGTGTAGTTTCTGGAAGATGACCAATAGAATAGAGAAAGCAGTCTATGGACTATATCGCTATCAGATTGTCCATGTATTTACACAATGACTTCCATCATGGCCTATGATGCAACTCGTTACAAATGATCATGATTCTCCTTCCCTCCACCCAAATTGTGTAGTCTTGCGATCGCCTGTAAGTATGGATAGTTTCTAAATGGATTGTCCATGTAATCATATAATCATGGCCTATGATGAATCTCTCGATTTTCAGAAAGAGTTATAAAATAGTTCTTATAGCTTATGGGCTTGTTTAATTGCATGAAACCCTTCCAGAAAACTTACTGTTGAAGCCTGAAGGTATCATGATTTATTCATCAACAACTTCTCCAAAAATAACTGTTAATATGTTTGCCTATTATCAAATACCTTTTTTTTTTTTTAAATAGTTATTCTCAAGTACTCCTAGGTTAAGTACATCTACACCTATTTGATCTTTATGAAAATGATCTATTTGATGGATGAAAGAAGGAATTTAAGCGCTTACACAATGCTATTGCATCCTCAGCCAGGTGACCGTAGCCCGATTACAATCTGCCATTAATAGTAAAAATGATGTGAGAGGTCTGCCCTAAGGATGAATGACTTCCAAGTATCCATAAAATAATGCAACCTTGGTCTTCTCATTGCTACCGACAAAATCAGATAACCTCTTGTCCCTGAAGAGCTCTTTACCAGCCCACCAAAGTTGTGTTTCATCTTCATGCAGGAGCTCCAAATCTAGAAAACTCACAGGATGAGTGTGCACATTGATGCATGGATAAAATGTAACAAACAACATCGTGAGTTGTCAGAAGCATGTTAATGAAACCAAGTAGTCATTTAGTTTAGAAGTCCAAATGAAAAAAGCCAAATTGGAATATACACAAAGCAAGCCAGAGTACGCTCATTTTAGTCTTGAGAATAAAGTTAAATTTTCTATATTTTAGAAGTAACCACAGTCAGAAGGCTTGATCAAGAGATCTTCAACACTGAATAAGATTTGTATAAGCAACAAATGAACTCAATTTCTGAAATACTATGAAAACGACATATGAGAAGAAGAGCGAACAAAGACCTCAACTTCTGAAATAGTATGGAAACAACATATGAGAACTCAATTTCAGGAACAGTTTGAAAATGACATATGCGGAAAAGAAGAAGAAGATTGTCAACAAAAATTAGTGATTCAAACATTATGGCAAGTTAGTGACTTTAGAGTGGATCATGAGGGTTCCTTACGTGAAAGCCTAACATGAAAGCAGGTCAATATTGGTACATGCAAATTACTAGCTGCAAGATATAATTATAGTAAGGCATTGAATTAAATGATAAAAATGGATTCATGATTCGTATGTAATTAAATGATTAAAATCGCCCAGATGGGATGAACCTTAACCGTCCAGTTGGTGGCCAAAAGACAGTAAGATGAAAAGTATGGCAAGCATCCACATTAGGCAGGAGAAAGAACAACAATTGAATGATTAGGTCTTAAAAGTTAAATCATGAGCTTTCTGCACATGGATTGTCTATGGTGGGACCCATCAGACCAACAGTTTATATCACTGAACAGTACGACCTACTAGTACATATTAAAAGCTTATACTAGTTGTAGAAAATTATGGTTTGAGCAATCTATATGTCTCTTCTATTTTTCAGGCAAAGTCCTGTGACCTGTCAACATCATGGGTACCTCAAAATAAAAGAAAGAAAGACAAATGACACAAAGGACAGAACTTGGACAAGGACACGATTTCAGATAGTGGAAATAATTACCAGGTGTTAGCCATGGGGGAGCTAGCAAAAACTACAATGCTGATACATCCATATAAACATATAATGGAACTGAAAAATGAATTATTTTTATAATTTTCATTTCGTAAATGCATGATGCAGGGAAAACATCTTTCTTTCTCGAATATCAATCCAGTGAAATCAAAATTCCCCCAATTCAGTCAACTGGTCACACATATTGTCAAGGAACTACTGCAATCAGAAATTTCTCATGTTGAGATATTATCAATATATTTTTCAAGTTTTCTTTTTTTGGTTCTCTCAGGTTATTATTGTCAGAGCTAAGCTTATAGTTAAGGCTGACGCCCATGGTCCACAAATATGCCCATGGTCCACAAATATGCCCAATGTCCACAGGCTCAAAGCGTAATATTTTGTTGTGATCTAGTAGAGATACGAATTATAGATTTTATTGTTGTACTGTAATCTTGTAGATGTAGTTTCCCTTCTCCCTTTCTTGGAGATATAATTTCCCTTTCCATCCCTGTAAATCATTTCTGGCCGTGTGGCTCAATATATGCAAGATTCAACAAATCTGTTGTCTCTTCCTCATTAAAATTATCAGAAAATTCTTGAAATTTAAAAAATATATATTAAAATAGAAAAAATTAAGAAGTTCTTAGAAATATATAAATTTAGAAACATATAGACTTGAGACATTCTCATGGAAAAATATCTCAAACATCTCACCAAGTATCATGAATCATGATACTTCCATTTTTTGGCGGTGTTATACATAGGAATTGTCTTGCTTTAACATTCATTGAGAAAAATATCATGATATTTCCAATATATCAGCGATACTTGTGATCATGGTCTCATAAATGCAGGAGTAGAACTGGTAAGAAGTGGAGTGGTCGGGGTTTGAGGGCGCAGGGGGTAGCCATGGGCCCCAAAAATCTTTGAAAAATCTTGTGTATAATTTGCAAATTGCCCCCCTCATGTGATATATATATATATATATATATTGACTGAGTTTCAGTCCTGGTCCTAGTTTAAAATATTGGCTGGTTAAACAACCATCGTATGATGGTGATACATGCCATAGTTTCCAATCCTGTTGATTGGGTGGAATGGAATTGGCTAGTTACCAACTGAGACTACGATCTCAAGTAATTAATTTTTCAATATTTTGTTATAAATGAAGGCATTTAAAAATAAAATATTGGAAATTAATTTTTACTGTAAAATCTATATAAATTTCATCATTGAAGCTTTATCCCATCTTACATACATTTCATACGGAGTCGTAGTCTAAATTTTATGTTCTCATAAAAGTATATTTTAATTTCGATTCCACCGATGCAAGTAGCTTTGGTTTTTAATCAAAGTCAATGAGATTGACTCATCCAGACTGGGATGCGTCATACCGAGTCAAGAGTCAGCCATATGGGCCAACCAGATTTTGACCAAAGTTGTCCAAATTGAGTTCAACTAGACTCAGTCAAACAGTATCTGATCGCACCTACGCAAACTTGGTGAGTTCCTAGTCATTATGCCGAGTTGGAAAACTATGGCACACATGTAATGGCTTGATAAAAACTAATATATAACCAACCAAAAACCTTTATAATTAATTTATTTTCAGTTTTTTTAACTAAAAGAAGAATGAAAATTCCATTTTGAATGTGTTTCTACCCTTCAAAGGATGTAAAAATGGCCAGATCAAAGATGTTCTAGCTCCACACACAAATTTGGGAAAATTTTCCTGTGCACTAAAAAGGAATCATTGTCCCTCTTGACTTACTCTTTTACACGAAAACAAAAGTTATCATCAAATCATAGATTATTGGTCTGTCATATGTATGATTCATTGATTTGAATGTCTTCGCAAATGTATTTAATTTTCTTAATCAGCCTTTCATTTTTACATTACCCGTTTGCACCTAATCCATGTATGTAGTTTTACATCTATGCATTTATTACATAATAGCTACCTTGCCTATCTTAGATATCGGTTTAGGTCCCTTTTCTCCTTCTTTGCTTTATGTTATCAAAGAATTCATGTTATAATTCCAGTGTTAAACTTATTTATACTTTCATTTGAATTTTTAGAGTGTTGAGTGGCCTCATGAAGAGGATTTAAGTAATCATGACCTCATGTCCTCACAGTCCTTACTATAGATATGGTTTACCTTGTCATGTCAGGAACTAAAAATTTAACATCTGTGACCAAACCATATTTATTGGTTATAGGCTTAACAAGTTGACAAGTTAACACCACTGCCAGTCCAACAAACTTTTTTCCATTTAGTAAACACCAGGGTACGAACCCTGGTTCCCTCAACTACAGAGGGTATGCCTTATGATCAAACTTCAATCTGCTAAACACGAAAGTCAAACTCACTGACCAATCACTACTCAATCTAGAGATAAGAAATAATGCCTTTGGAGAAAGCTAATTGCAATATAACCAATACAATATGGGACTCCGTAATTGATATTTTAAAACTTAACCTAAACTATTGAAATGTACTTAAACAATATGTTGAACAGCTAACATAAAATAACTAAAGAGGCTTTAAAGAATTACACCTTGATTTGTTTTATTGACAATAAAAAAATTGATAGAAACTCTTTACATATTACAAAGATACAATCATGGTGTTAAATTCCAGTGCCGGTTAGGACCAGGACGAGTCTGTGCTCCCATACCGGTCCGTGCCAGACCGGTACGGCTGCACCGGTCCTAAAAGTGTCAAAAAAAAAATCGAAAAAGATCAGAAAAATAAAAAAATAATAGAAAAATAATAAAAATGTGCAAAATTGAGCTACTTAACAAGTAGTCAATCCAAATATATGGCGATGTTTGGTGTTGCTGAGTGCTGAGCTGCTGACTACCTGACTGTAGCCTATCCCTACTAGTTTTTATGGATAAATGGCATTGATAGCTTGGGAAATATATAGTATCAAGCTGATTCTAATCTTTGGTTTATTTGTCTTCAAAATTTCAAGAGCAAAATTTTATTTTTAACCCTAGGGATTAGTCATTTGAGTTTTTTTTTAAAGATATATTGGTCAAAATCGAAAACTTTGGGAGTCCCATTTGGATGTGGATTGGGATATATTTAATACCAATTCATTCAAATACCCTAGCATGTAGTTTAGGTCCTTATAATTTAAAGAGAAAAATTATCTTTTTAACTCAATGGATAAGTCATTTAAGTTTTTTTCAAGGATAACTTAAGTCAAAAAACAAAAAGATGAAAAAAAGGATGGTCTCATTAATTTTTACCTAATTTCAGTGTTAATCAATGGAGATTTTCATAAAAACACAAAAGATTAGGGCCTTTTTTAATTTTAAATTATATGAAAATTGAAGGCCCTATTTGCAAAAATGCCTTTACAGGCAAAAAAATACCTAGCAGGGGTCGAAATCAAGTTACAAGTGTTTACAGAAGTCTTGGCATTCCTTCCAATGAGCCGTGATGGTTCTTGTGCAATTTTGGACAATATATGATACCAATATAAAATTTAGTGACCGGAGTGGGCACTTGCTGGTGCCCGTGCCTGAACTGACTCAGCCAAGTCTGGAACCGGGTCGACTTGGCCGACCGGAATTTTATACCATGGATACAATGCCCAACAAATATATTGGAAGACGTGCTTTGTCCCGCCTGCCTAGCGCACCTGATTAGGGACAGAAAAAACCCTCCCTTTGATGGGTAGCGTGCAGGTTCAATCCCTGGTAAATATGGGAAGTTCTCATCCATATGTGCTTTCCAGTTTAGGGGTGTCTGCCAATAGGGCTGGGTCCTGTTGTATCAAGGTCAGTGACGTAAAAAAAAACACCTCTATCCACCGCTTCTGTATCGAACAGCTAGCCCATTTGCCTCTCCAACAACAAGAAGTTAGTAGATTAAAGCATTGAGATCTCATCATAAAATAAACTACTTTTCTAAGGATTATTTTCTTTTCCTTGATCTCCAAGCTGTTGACAAGTCCCTTCCACTACGAAACTTCTGGACAAAATAAGATAAAAATCCTCAATGAATCTCAAATGGCCTGAACCTCCATCGCACTTCAGGCTGACTCATCTTATTGAAAAATAAAAGGAGAACAACTCTTATAGATCCTGCCTTTATAATCTATAAACTCCGCCATTCTAATCAAACCACATTGCTTCTAGATCCACTGTTAACCCTCACTGGTCAAGATCATCGAAACAAATCTTTCTTAAAGAATGGCCCAACATCACCTTTCCCTCATGAAACCGCTGAAGGCATTGCCTTTAATGTTATTTTCTGGTTATTCTCCGAGAGAATTTATCCAGTTATGTGAACTTGATGATATCCAAAATGAAGTCCAAGGACTTCTTAGAGTTAAATTTATTCAATTGATCAATTTTTTCACTAAAATTTAGGTCGTCAAGGAATTAAATTACTCCTTTCTTGATTGAAAAGGAGCCACGCTTCAACACTCTGTATTTGATCTTTTTTAAAAAATTAAACAAATTTTCAATAAGAAAGCAGAGAAAATGAAAATAAGCTAAGCGCACCTTCAACCCCCAAGGACAACATAGAAGGAGAATTACATAACAGGAACTAAGAGATTAAACCATGCATAACGACAGTACTCACCTACCCACTCCTACTAAACATTCCATATTCATTTTTGAGGATTTGCGGAAAATCCACAACCACCACCCACAACAAAAAATGGTTCCAAAAATCTTCTAGAGCGTGTAAGCATAAAAGATAAAACATAAAATGCAGTTGACTCATCAAGTTGCTGCCCTGTCATGCAACCATGTAGTGGTGGGTTCGGAAACAACTTAGGAACTATAGTGAGAAAAATACAAATAAATGGGGTAATAGTTAAGTACGCCTCAGTTTCATCTTTTTCATGGTACCGTAAGTATTAAATTTGAGACATCTATCATCATCAAACAAATCCATAAACAAGATTTGTTCAAGCTTTAAGGTTCATATATTATGGCACTAAAAAAAGAAAGTATGAATGAGATACTAGGAACTTCATTATAGTATGATTTTTTTTTTTTATTTAATATAGGCAGGTACTGAACAAATAAACGCACCAGAAAAGAGCTGTTTCCATAAATCAGAATCTGGTAAAAGCCCTAAATTAGCTGCTATTGCCCTTTCAATGTTTTGAATATGGTCTCTCAAGATATGCGATGATAAGGCCTTTTTATATAGAACCTGGTCCTGAAACAGAATGCAGACAATTGTTAACATAAAGTGGTTATAAAAAATAAGTGCAGAAAACTTCAATTGTATACAAACATATGTAAAGCCACCTATTATGTGCTAAGTCCATATATATGTGGCCATGGTCGAATGATCATGATAATTGACCTTGTGAGTCTTATTGTTGATGAACACTTCAAAGAAAATCAACGAAATTGAAAGATCCTAGTCATCAGTCTTCAATTCTGCATCCCCTTTTCTTTTTCCTTTTTCTTTTTTTGATAAGGCATCCACATTTTTCATTTACTGTAGCCAGTCACTTCACTTTTCTCAGATCCATCAATTTTCAAGGGAATGTGCATGGTTGGCTATCGGATTACTAGTCATGATCAGTTAACTGAAGGACATGTACGGACTTGGCATAAATTCTAGAATTTGCCTATTTAATTGCAATGAGATAGTGCTCAATGTATTACTTGAGTTCAGTAACAAATATCAAGCATGACAAAAATCAGAATCATAAATCCTATATGTCCTAAACTCTTGGAGATATGGTTACAGCTAGGATTGACTAGGATTCTGAGAATAATAAAATCAAATTATATCTCAACAATACTTGCAACTCAGGGTTGTAGCCCCTAGATAAATCGTGAGTTCATTCATATCGTAGCAGGTGTATTTATTCTTCTTTAAACATCTGAGTTTTATACAGGAAACTTTTCCAGATAGAACCATGCTTAAAAAGAAAAAAAAAAAGAAAAAAAAAAAAAAAAAAAAAAACCCTTAAGGAACTACTAGTGGAGCTTGCCCTATATCCAATCCATAACCTCACATGCCTATCTAGTTTAGAATGCCTCTCAAGTTGGCACCCATCTGGGTGATATTCTCTATTGATTTTTTTCACAAAAAACTGTATTTTGATGGGGCCGATTCTTTCCCCACTCTCAATTCACATGTAAATGCATCAATCGCCATCCACGCATGTGATGGGGGTGTGCTCCTCATTAAGTTCCCTATGGTTCCTTCTGAAAAAAAAAAATCTCTCTCTCTCTCTCTCTCTCTCTCTCCATATATATAGTGGTCATCAGGTGTGCCTGGTGCGCAACTTGCGCTTTGGGGGTGGGGCCCACCTGGGGGTCAATCCAAGCGGACCCAAAACCAACACCCCCCCCCCCCCCCCCCCCCAAAAAAAAAAAAAAAAAAAAAACATGGGTCCCACCTAAGTTGCACCCATATGAATGGACCGTCCACTGTTGGATTGACTGCACACCTAGCCGAATTGACCGAACACCGTTAAACTTCTAGGCCTAGGATGAAGATGATAGGATGCTCGGTTGAGGCTGATTTTTTGAAGAGATGAGGGGCCTAGGGAGATCTTGAAACCCCCTCAAGTCTCGGCCCTAGGTGGGGCCCCATGACCTGGCGCGCACGTAGCTCTAGTGTGCGACTATATAGATGAGGACCAACCTATAGTCAATCTATCCACCCTCAAACTCTCCCCAAATGAAGAGACACACAACCCAATTTATAGTGATCAGAGTTTTTCAAATGTTTTCAAGTAGATCTTTGGGGCCTAAAAATAAATATATATAACTATGATGCCCGGATGCGGCATAAATATGATTGGGAGACGGGATGGATACGGAAGGGACACGGATTTTACACATAAAAAGTAAAGTATTGGATTCCGTGCATCATAGATCTATAATGATCTGATTATGTTGATTTTTGGGCAACTACCTCCTTCCAGGTGTGCTCCATAAAACAGTTCTACGGTGACAAAGATATTATATGTGTGTGCACGTCTCTATGTGATAGTGTGATGAAAAGATGGCCCAATTAGATGAGTGCCAATTGATGTGGAACTCAACTAATCAACCTAGCCCCTTCATCTCAGTTGTTGATCTTTACAACATTAGAAAAGGAAAAGGTCATTCATACCCATGTAAAGTCATTATACAGGGGGTGAAACTTCAATTACACCTACTCTGAATAGTGGTCTCCCTTCCCACGCACCCACCATGTAGCGGCACTCAACAAGATGGGCTCCACAAGTCATCACTTTAATCGCATATGAGCAAAATGTGAGAAAAAATTACACACGCATGAGGTCTTATTCAGAACAATATAGCCATTATGAATCAAATCACGAACTGGCCTGTGGTCCCACCTGGATGCATGCCAATCAGGGGTTAGGTGAATGAAGTGGACTACGCAGTGTCGCAGTCTTAGGAGTGTCCAAAAAGATGGGGACAAAAATATCATTTTAACCCTTAGTTTAACAGCCTCACAGTTGAATAACTTTAGCCTTCTCATGAAGTGCATGCTAACATGTTTTCTGCTTGAACAATCCAAGGGTGGGAAAACTAAGTTGTGTCAAACTGGGATGAGTGCAAATTCATTTGGGGTTAGAGAGCAGAAGTGGGTAGGATTAATCATTGATGGGGCTAGGTAGGCCCTATAGATCTGGATATTTGGGTTAAATATAAGACCTCAGGCTGTGGCTTGGGATACATACAAGATCTCTGGCCTGTAGGACCCTCCAAGATGCATGCCGATCATTAGGGGAGGGATGCATTTTAAGGTCATGATGTCAACTTTTTTGCTACATTGGAGACTTAAACTTGTGCACTCTCACTCACATACTCATGTCCCTAAGCAGCTAAGCAACTGCCAAGGACCATTCTTGATGTCAACTTTAACCTTAAAATAAAGTGCCTTTTTTTGTGATTCGATCCACTAAGAAATAGTAGGACGTGAAAATTTTGGGTTAGCGCTAAATCATGCTATGGGAAGGCAGAATGGGAGTTTAGAAGGGTGGATTGTTCATAGGTGGGCCCCAGGGACTGTAGCTCTTTTGGCTAAAAGTGCTTTAGCCTCTGTGGAGTCTAGATGAATCATCATATACAATACAATACAAGAAAAATACAAGAGAGAGAGCATCATGCCAAGAGAAGTGTGAGGATGTTGAAGTGATCCCAGGTGGGGCCCACATAACGTGCGCAGCTATCTAAATTCTGGTTTCCTTCACAGCTTTGCTCGTCTAAAAGTTTTAGCCACATAGAGAAGATATCATCATCCTTGAGGCTTATCACCATCTATGGTAAGCAACCACACAAAGAACATAACAAACCCTCAACGGTTTCAACTTTCAACTTTATATATATATATATATATAATATGAATTTACCAAAAAAAAAAATGTTTGAACTTTCAAGCTATGCCTTTTGTAGAGGTAAATTGTTGGAATTCAAATTGAATGTCTAAGACAAGATTCATACTTAACCTTTGATGCATAAGATTTAGCTTCCGACAACACTCTCCTTATAGCTAACATGGAATCTGTATGGCATTCTGGAAAAAAAAAATGTCTCCAATTGATAATATGGATGGTAAACAATATATATACATATATATAATAGCTTGTGGAAGATATATAGCATAGTGATTGAGGAAACAAATATGCAATAACAAAATGAGATTGATGACCTGGAAACAACGCATATCGTGGGCAATACATGGTTCCGTTATCAGCCAAACATTGATGATCAGTAGAAAATTCCCCCGATCCATAGTCCAGTGAAACTCCCATTAAACAATAGTCCACCGAACGATTGTTTTCTAACCTTTTACTGAATTTCAGTAGGCTGTGCATTTAGACTAAGTACATGTGGTTTTCCTTTTATATTAGTTAAGCAAATATAATTAATCATCTAGTTATTTACAGCCATGATGCAGTCCAAGACCAAGGGTCACACAAATATTATGCGAAAGGCAGGTTGCCCCATACATCCAGCATAATAGGCTCATTCACATCCAGATTCAGAAAAGAGGCCCAAAAGTCACTTAAAGTCTGAATTAAACTTGTTTGATTCATGCCCAGATTCACAAAAGGGATTCATAAGTCCTACAGCGTTTCATGAACGTTTCAAATAAGTTTCAAACACCAATTATTCGCACACACTTCCCATGCATGAAGAGCATTTATAGTAACACACTATATAAAACGATTTCACTTAAGAATATTGTTCGCTGTAAGATTGTTCAAAGCACAACTCCAAGTAGGCTCTCACAGACTCACACAACTTTAAGAAATCAATGAGTTGAAGATCATTCCTAGATTTCTTGCTGATTATTAAAGTTCAGACCCATCTTTAATTAGGCTCAAGCACAGGTCCACATCTGGCCTAACAGGTTCAACTGGTAACACAGGAGCCCAAGCCTCTCATGTAAGTGATAAATCATATGTCTTTTAATATATTTTCTAGGTTTATCATTTCCTTAAGTATCTTCTGTGATTTAGTTTTCTAAGATTGCTCAATGAAATGCTTGTAATAAGGAGAGGAAATCCATGTGTAAATAGGGATAACCTTCTTTGGATTCTCAAGACGCCTTTGTAAGGTCCTCTCATGTATTATGATAGAACATGTCAATAAAATTCAGATTTTCTCTTCTCTTGGGTGGTATAACTCTACAAAACATTAGTGCTAAGCTAAGCTTGAAGGTGCCTACTTTTGGGCAGATCCTTCTGCACCAATCCAGTTTCGTCAATAACCTGGTTTTTCAATAGATTTTTCATAGAGCTCTCCTAAAGCCAATCCCAGATTGATGTGATAAGGCTTAAATGATTATTATAACTTATTTCTTTTTTGAGACAAAACGATTCAAGTGTAAACAATATTTTCCTTTGTCACACATCAAATAACTTTTAGGGCTCCCTAGGAATCTATCTAAACAAGCTAATTCTTGCAATGAAAAAATGGTTTGCAATATGTACTGATTCTGCTGCACCACAGAGGACCTAAACATTCTAATCCTGGAATTTCTACATGCTAACCAATCATATCCCTATTATACCTGAAACACCATGTATGAGCAGAACCCTATCTTGGTTGTGTTGCACTAACACATAAAGAGAAAAACAAAAAAGGAGAGACCATAGACTTATTCAAGGGTTCAATGTAGCCAAATGTGGGCATACCTTGACCTGATTTATCCATGATAACTAATTTATAAGTTGAATAGGCCCTTCTAATGTTACTTTTAGCTCCATAAATTATGGGGTCCCAACTACTGTACTGCATAAGTTTGGATCCCATAATAGGTAACCCATATCATGAATTTGAAAGGGAATTCCTTCAAAATTGTAGAGAATAGATGACTATAAATTTTCATTGAGGGTTAACATAGACACTTAGGGCCTGTTCGTTTGCATTAGAATACATAGGGTGGTTAAAAATGAAGATTAAAGGTGAATTTTCAAAAATTAAAATCAAATACCATTTTCTTTTAGGGAAATAGGATAAAACGAATGCTAATTTTTATGGAGCTAAACCTTTGGTCTTCATTTTTAACCACCCAATTCGATGTATTGTAATGCAAACACACAGGGCTTTAAAAAGGAAAGGGCCGTGAAAGGCAGAGCGAAAAAATAAAAAAATAAAAAAATAAAAAAATTTGATGCCTTTAATCTTCCATTTCCGGTGCTTATTTAGCATCCCTTTCTACAGTTGGGCCCATCATTTCAACCCCTTGAACTACTGAAACATAAGCCTCACATTTATGGGACTGTACGTTATCAAGATGCTCCAGATTCTATAGCTCCTCTAAGGTATTTTCAATAAATTGTCTCTGATGAAATCGTCTCTGCCCATGAAAAAGAAAAGGGTTTTACAGAAAAGAATGGTTTAATAGCCAGAGTCATAGAGTACAGAAAATCATCACTGGTGACTTCCCTTCCTCTCACACACATTCATCATTCTTCATGTACTTGATATTAGCAAGCAAAGCCATATAAAGTGATTTTCTCAAGACATCCCAATACTCCTAGATTGAAACATATAACACCACAAAATACAAAACAGCCATTCCCTTCATTGTCACATAGATATCTGCAAAACCCATCAATCCTCTATCCAAAACTCGCATGAACTGGAAAAAAGAAAGCATACCCAAGTTGTAGAATCTGAAAATCGATCAGTATGATTAATTAAAAAGGGGCGAATAGGTAGTTGGGAGCATGTTACCCTTGGACTCTGATAGGAGTCGTTCCTCCACTTTTGGGACGAGGTGATGAATCTTTGCTTGGAGATTGTAGATTTGGATGATTTCACGAGCAGTCTCATCGATTGTTGAAGTGCAGGGGCAGTTGTAGAGGAACTGGTTGTCATGGGTCTGGTTTACGTGAATCTGCACCATCTTTGGAAGAGAGAATGCAAGAACACCAAGGACTCGCTTCAGGCTCCACCTTTTAGAATAAAAAATTAAGGGTGAAATCCAAAGAAAGAGAAAGAATAGGGAGTTGAGAGTAAATTTTTTTTTTTTTTTTTACTACTCTAAGTTAAGGTTGGGGTTACGTTGCTAATGGATCTCCCATTACTATCTGAGGAATATTTTTTTTTCTTTTTCAAGTATCCCGTTGATATACCAATCCTCTAGGGCAGTTTGGATGGATAGAGTAATTTGATGTGAAGCATCAAATTAAGGTGTTATATGTTATAATAGTATTTTATTTTTAATTATTTGATATGAAATCTTCTTGAGTTTTTTTTGATAGGAAAGTGAATATTTGGTATCAAAAACCGAATTTATAAAGGCTGATCCAAGTCCAAATCCACCATCACCATGGTGGGACTTGGATGGTCCTACAATGTAATGTGCCCGTGGGAGGGGAGAAATACAAAATACAGTACTTTTTTAAGATTACGAAAAAGTATAGGGGCTTTTTTTGTAAAATAAATATCTTAAATCTTACAAGAAAACACCTAGCCGATCGAGATATCTAAACCCTAGTGACTTCCCAAAACCCTTTTTTGAGCTTTGCCATCTTCTTCTTCTCCTGTGTTTGGAATCTGCACTTTCCCAACGTCGTCGAAGAAGAAATCTCCTCTCTCACTCTCCCTCACTGGTCATTGATCTATATCTTCCCTCTTTCAGGTTCGTCTTCTACTCCACTGTATCTATTTCTGTGCTGTTTCCTTCGTGAGAGGGCAAAGCCGAGTACCCCACATGTACAGATTACACCGTTCTGAAATCTAACCTCTTCATATCACTCGCCTCCTCACATACCTGAGAAACCCCAAATTTCACTTCAATCAGAGTGAAACTCACCGTTGGATTGATCATCTTGAAAGGTAGTAACTTCCACTAGATATAAATTTATCTTGTGGTTGTGGAGTTCCAACTTCCAATCAGGTGGTTTTCAATTTCATTCCTTGGGCTTGGCAACTCGGGTTCCATCCACGCTTGAGGCCCAACTGAACATTTACAACAATAATGGAAACCAAACCCTAAAACATTTACAAGAAAGAAAGATGATGTGTATTTTTAGGGGTAACACCACTGTGGGTCTACCTGGTATGGGTTGGTTGCATCAAGAGTGTAGATCATGGGCAGTATAGAAATGTAGGTAACCCTGTACTATGGTTGAAAAACTACATGGTACATAGTACTGATGAACAAAATGGGCTGGCCTTGGACTAGCTTTGGCCCAGACCAGCAGGTACATTTTCAACCATACCGGAATGATATAGCCTGCACAAAGGGCTTCCACTTTTCTTGGACCCTGTTATCTTGTGAAGGTGGGATACCCCAAGTTTGCTGTCAAAGAATTCCATAAAATAAAATTGGTTGAGTGGGAAAAATGTGAGTGAGAGATCCTACTTGATCAGCTTTTGCTCCAGGAATCAAAGAAATTGTGAGAATTCTTGATTGGCATCGATGAAGGATCCGAGTTTTTATTTGATGTTGTTTCCCTGTAAAGACTCCACTTCAACTGGAATTTAGTCTTTTACAATGTCCAATAGTCCCTGTGAATCATCTAGTTTGAATGGTTAAATTGATCAACTCACAACTGGCTACTTGGTTAAATCATGTTAGGGATGAGGACATTCATGATGTGCCTAACTCATCTTCATGTTTGAATGTGATGTTTCTTTCTTTGTCAAATAAAAAACAAAAAACTCTTTGGGAGGCTTTCTATGCATGGCCACCGAGCTGGGGCCACCAAATAAATTGTTTGGATTGGATGCTCAAAGACCGCTATTGTCCGTGGGCCAACATGCTTCAAACACTTCCTTGTAGATCTTGGGATGTTTGTCTAATTTAACTTTATTTTTATGTACTGTATATTGCTCTAGGCAGGTAAAAGTAGCATTCATAAGTGTTTGAAAGAAAAGGAGAAAAGACTAAGAGATGGCGCCAATTATTTTAGGCATGCCTGGACCATGGGCAGATGATAACTATGAAGCTTCTGATCATTACACAACAAAAATTGGTGGAGTCCCGGTGAGTAGGTGTAAAAAACATTTGATAGAATAATATTCAAGTTCTTGCGGGGCTGTGTTTCCTTCACTGTTCTTGTTATTATTATCCTTAACTTTTGGTTATACTGTCTTTAAGGACTGGCCGATTCCAGAAACTGACATCAGGCATGATCTGCTAGAATGTGGTGTGTGTGGAAAGAGACTTTGCCTTGTGGCACAGGTATCTCTTCAGTTGTTTTCCTAATTCCTAGATATTTTCTTTGAAAGCGGGCAAGACTGTATTTCATTGTCGTCACGACAAGCAGCATGGTGACTCACCACCTTACATGTTGCACACTGGCATGCCAATCCATACTATCCAAGTTTACTGCCTTATTGTGGATGGAGTATATCATGAGGCATGCTCGGATCAGACTGTCATCACCATCAAATGGCCAAACCATTTCAGGTGATGACAAAACTAGTATTATTGTGATTTTCTCCTGTTCGGTTGGGATTATGATTTTGGATAGGCTGAAGCTATTGCAGTTAGAGAAGTTGTTAATATATGTAAAGAACAATTTTCAGGTGCCCTCATATTGAAGGGAATTTGAAGAATGTTATGTCTTAGTTAAGTTAAAGGAGTCGCCGTAGAGGTTAGAAATAGAGAGATGCGTGACATTTAACCAGGGAGAGAATAGATAAGGAGGTCAATAAAACTAGTTCTTCCGATGGGGAACACAATGCATAGATTCCTTTTCCTTCCCTCTTTTCATGTGTGCAAATTTTTCTCCTGCGGGCGTCCGCATGCTTTCCTATGCATGAAGATAGATCTCTGTTGTTAATGTAGAGATGGGCCCCCTGCATTGAAGGCCACAGTCTAATTTCACATATGCCTTCTCTTATGGACGCCCATAGGAGAAAATGGCTCTCTCTCTCTATATACACACACACACACACACATATCATCCAACCTTCCTCTTATTTGTTCTTAAGAGTGTACAGAGCTGGTGTTTTGTCTCTTGTATATTTTGTAGTGAAGAAAAACATTGAAATGGTTAGACAATCGAATGGATGAAAAATGCAACTTTGAATCACTCAATCAGAGAGTGTGTTGTGTTCTGTGTGTGCGTGTGTATTGTTATGTTCATTTATGAAAAGGCCAATGGATTGGACGGTATTGGATTGGACAGTAGATGAGTCACCACAAATCTTGCTTTCAAGGAAACTGACGTCAGTGTAGCCCTTGAGAATTCTGTCAGTTGTATACATATTCTCCTAATGTGGACATCTGTGTGAGTTCTGGGTCACACATCAGATGGGCCCCACTATCAATGTGACCTGGTCATATAATCAGTTGATCTGCCCGCAGTGACCTTTGCATTAGATGGAAAATGGATAGATACATAATAGTCCACCCACCTTCCACTCAATTCTCAAATGTAGCTGTTAGAACTCTGAACTGTCTAATTGATGTGAGGCTACATCAATGGTGGATCCCATTTGATGTGCACAAGTGAACGTGCACACAGGTTCCATGCGCATACATGCGGCTGTACGTAGAGTTGGCATGTGAAGATGAATGTGTAGAATTAGCAAAACATACTTTGATAGTCCACATGAAAGGAAATGAGAAGGATTTTTTTTTTCTTTGCCAGGTCCATGCTCCTATTACAAGGGATGCTTTAAAGGTTGATGAGCGCATTATCTATGTTTTGGGTTGTGTAATGCCAAAATGTGGGAGTGACCCTCATAGGTCCTTTCTCTACTTTATTTGTCTCTTGTTCTATTGGTGATTTCTGACCTGATATTCATGCACTTGAAAGTGGGTTTTGATTCTTTTGAAACCATGTCGACACTTCAATTTTTAGTTTTAACACTGCACCTGATTGATTGAGAGTTTTGCTTATACTACTGTTGCATGAATCAATTGAGAAGAAATTCTGCAACCTTATCATTTTCGTTTGTGCTTTGCAAAATTTTGTAGCTGGCGTGTTCTTCGACTTCAGAAGTTCCCTAATGCAGTGGAATCATGCACTGCTGCAGAGGAAATTTCTTCATCAGCAGTATCATGTGAATCAGTTTCAAGATCCAACTGGTGGGAGGACTTGTGTGAAAATGTCTCTGGAGAAGAGGATGATGATGATAACTATGGGGCTGTCGATCTGCAGGAGTTGGGCAGGGCACTATCCGAGGCTGCTTCCTTGGCTTCTCATTCCAAGAAGCAGAATGGAAGTATACATCCTAAAGATGTGGCAAATGGTCTTCCAGTAAAACCAAGCATGGTAGTAAAAGATGCCTGCATACCAGGTAGAGTTGCCTTCTATTTGAAATGACGAGCTTTTAATGTGCATTGAGCTATACCCCAAGCCATAATCAATTTGAATGCTTGCTAGAATGGACAGTTACCTATTCCACTGTGTGTTTGAGGTGTCATGGAATCTAGAAATACATTGGCAGCATAATCGGCAATCGGTACAAAATCATGGTAATGATTTGGAGCCAAGGAGAGAAAAGACGTCTACAATTGTGGCTAGGATTTGTGCCCCAAACACACAGGAATGGAAAACCATCCAAATACGTGCAACTCCGTCCAAATGCAAGTCATTATTAATTTTGGGGATGGGTTGATTAACTTGGACATGATTTCTTGTGCATCAGATGATTGCCATCTCCATTCTCCACTTCTATTTTATTTTGAAAATGGGATTTAAAATCTGTGCATGACTGTATTCTTCATTTTGTTGTTGTCTTAGGAGTTTGACTACTGCATACCGTTCATTTGTGCTTCTTGGCTTTTTTCTTTTTTTGCAGTGGTACCTTGCTTTTATATCTATTCTCAGGAAGAGCCATCCTCCAGTGATGTCAGTGCTATTTGTAGCAGTTACTCCTCACTTTCTGTCAAAGATAACAAGAGTCATATTGATGATCATCGCGAAGAAGAAAAATGGGATGAAGAACGTTACGAATATGATAGAGCTTTAGATGTTGACAGGACTTACCTGAAATTCAAGAAAAGGGTGGATGCATATCCAGAACAATGCTTTAGGTATGGATGGATGTTTTTATGTATCTTTCAGTACCTAAAACATTTGAACTGTATAAATATGGTTAATTTATGTCTGGCAGCTAAAAACATGAAACCAAAGTGTTGAGTTCTTTTTCTTTTTACGAATGTTGCAAAATCTGAAAGAAGACTGAACTGCATGAACTTTTGTGAAATATCTGGGGTTAAATCCACAAAAGAGGTGATTTTCAAATTCAAACCTACAATTTCCCTACAAGTGGCATGCATCTATAAGATATTGTGTTTTCATCTTTGTGCCTCACCATGAATGGGTTGTGCCCCATCATTACCTGTCAGCTCAAACTTAGGGTATGTTTGTGTAAACCATTTCCGCAGAAAAGGTAATGTTTTCTACGATTTTTTTTGTGTGTGTGTGTGTTTGGTGCGGCAATTTTCTATGGAAATGCTTTTTCGCCATATCAGCATTTTCCTTGAAAAGCCTGTTAATAGAGTTCCTATGGGGTGGGTATGGGAAGTCCGTTTCAGCAGAAAACTTTTCCCCTCTCTTTTACTTCATTTCCTCACTCCCCTCTTTAATACTGGTTTTCAATAAGGAATCCGCAACTGCACCAAACAACATGAGCACCAATTCATTAAGGAAATTTTTTTTGCACCAAACGTGAATTTCTAACTTCCGCGGAAAACCTTTACCGAGGTATTTAAAAGCCCTAGACTTTGCTGCTGTGGCAATTTTATTTTTCCATGGAAATTGCCTATATACAAACGTACCTTAGTAATCAACTGAAGAACTAACGAGAATTTCAGATGGACAGTAATTAGAACACAGGGCAACACCCAGTTAACGGGAAAATTGTTTCCTCTTGCAAGTATCTGAGTTCCTCTTTCTGCCAGTTTAATGCTTTCACGTTAATACTGTAACAAAATATTGCAATATGACTTGGTATTTTCCAGATTAACAACTATGGTCTAACGAAACGTATAGCCATTCAACTGGTGTGATTTTTCAAAATTGGCTCATTTATGTTGGAAGATGAATAGTTGCATTTTGGTGTACTATGTGCACGGGATGGAAGGGAAACAACTCTCTCTTCAACGAGGAATTTTCGGTTCAGAGTGCCATTTCTAAAATTTACTATTTGTCATATAATGTACTTTTGATGATAGGAAGACAATAAAAAATGATGGATTAGTTGAAACAGGAATGTTTTTAAAATAAAAATCTATTGATAAAACGAAGTTATATCAGAACAAAATTGCCAGTGAGCGAATTTTAGTTGGAGCGATACATACCATTAGATTGATGTGTAAAATATATACTTGTGCATTTCACATGGCTTTGGTTGCTGCATTGCATCTTGTTTTTTGAACTGAGGATGATGATATGGCATCATTCAAATGGGAGGTGCCATGGCAGATACCCCTCAGAAGGGAAGAGTTGCCAAGAAAATATCCAGTACTCATGTAGTTTCCATGAGTGAGATCACATTGGATTCAAATGGCCCATAGAGTAGCCTTTTACCAATTATTGTGAATGCTTCTCCATTGCATTGTACAAGCACTTTCTTGGGAATTATGAAGCTGTAAGGAGGCACTTAATTCTTCTTCATTATATTCATGTTGCATCCTTCTTCAGTCTTCATAGGATCTTCTCATGTTTCTTTGTTCCATCCTCTCTTTAGGTATTCGTATGGTGGTCAGCCACTTTTGGCTACCACAAACTTGGAAGAACCTCGTATTTGTAGCCTTTGCGGTGGATCTCGCCACTATGAAATGCAGCTGATGCCACCTCTATTATATTTTCTTCAGCAAACCACTGATGATGCATCTACATGTTCACCTGAGGATTGGAGCTGGATGACCCTCATTGTATATACTTGTTCTAGGGTGGGTATTTTACTTTGCACTAGAACATTTCTGCATAATATAATCAATGTAGTCCTGTATATTGATATTTATCTACTTATCTATTTTTGTGCCATGCTGCTACTCTTCCTCCATCTCAATCTTTATCAGTGTCTCTCACAGTGTATATTCGGGTTTAAAAAGTTGGGATAAGTTTCCCATTTAGTGTGAATTTGATATGCATACAGTCTATAGGCTAAGCACACAGCAGAGAAGATAAGCATTTGTTTGAATTATTCACACTGGTTCTGATCTGAGATCCATTCAACTGCTACAAAAGAAAATCTTGTCAACTGTAATATAATACTCCATTTTGTTTCACCGTGAGCCTCTTCAATATGTTTTGAACTCCAACTCCTCTGATTTCAGAGCTGTACGCTTGCATTGGACGATGGTAAATCCAGCAGTGATGGATGGGCTACTGTGGAGGAGGGCATCATCATTCAGAATGAAAATTCCTTGCGTGACTCGGCTCGGCTTGCTTATTTCTCCTGAATTGGAGCAGGTATACACCTTTGAGATGTTTTTGCAATTTTGGCTCTAAAATGAGGAGCCAGGCTGCATGCAGATGGGCTCGATCCATTTAGAATCTGCTTCTCTCCGTGTATTTTCGCGACAACCAACTGAAGCCTTATTCAAACCGATTGCATCTTTCGTGGAGACAGAGAGGTGAGCATCGTGCTTGGTGATATGATGGTGTATGTATCAGTCATGACATGAGGAAGCCCCACTTTGTCATAAGTTTTGCAGGGATGGTGGTTAAGGAACATTCTAAATCATAATGTAACTAGTTTGGAGACCAAGCATCCTTGTTTGGATGTCAGTTTGGAAACCATTGACCTGGATATGGCTTGTCCAATTAATGTGTTATTACATAATTTTCTGTCCGCAACACATTCCATAAGATGGACGATGGATAATTGGACCGTCCTTGTGATAATATGGCTGATGCAATTTTATTTTAAGAATACTTCTCTGTTAAAACTCTTCTATCTGTTGATTGCCTCTATTCTTGCCAAAAGCTTCTCATCTTGGAACATACATGTAGGGTGTTCTCATGCACATAGTTCAGAAAGTTTGTTCTCAAGTCTAAGTTTTCAAGGTTTTCTTGTACAATTTCCAAACTTTCATTTATTCTTAGTAGGAATTAGGAAAATCATAAAAAGAAAAGGATTTAGGTGAGTAAAGAAATTTTTATTTCAAAACTTGCTTGAAACTAGACAGGCTAAAGTTGAACTTTTAGTTTATTTCTCATGAAAAGCATATTTATAAATATTGATGATATTTCTCAATCTTTTGCCATGTTTGCTAATGCCTCATTCCATGTTATTCTATGCTTTCATATGAAAGCCCAAGTCTGCCACATGCTTAATTTGCAGATTATCCTGGAGTCTTGGATAATTAGCATTTGGTCAACTGGCCCAAAGTTTGGTGATGAAGATCATTAAAGTAAAGACCATGGATCTGGTGAGGCACATGGTTGATGATCTAATACCTCAAGAATCTTGCTTTAAAATCCCAAGAGCTCAATTGACAGCTTCAATTTTTTTATTTTATTTTGTATTTAGTTTTGAGACATTCCCTCAAATTTAGCGTTCAAGGCGTGGAAGAATGAAAAATGGAAGACCCATACTAGCTGATACAGTTCCAGGAAAATAGTCCTTTTACTTGCAATTTGTATGGGTCCTTGTGAGGAATTTGATTGATAACAGGCGGCCCACTTGATAGAATGGGAATGGGGTCGTCGCCCTTTGGCAATCTCTTAAAAACGAGTTCAATGACTTCAATCCACTGTATGATTGAATGCTCAAGTTCGAGTCCAAACCATCCAAAGCAATGAAGTTGTGTGGGCTCCATGTTAGTAAGAATGACTTTTGACTAGATCATCCCATCCGTCCAATGAACAGTCACCATTAAAGGGATAGGTTGGTATAATCACTACAGAAAAGATCCAACCATCAAGTCTGACCCTTACATCTGCCAGCCCATGACTTCCACATTGATACAAGGGACAGTTCCAGAGAAATGTGTGAACCAAAAACGGATGAAAATAAGAATTCATCTCCACCGATATGGTCCCTGTTGGGTGATCTAATTTGTATCCAAGCATCCTTATTTGTAATAAGCTTGAGGGTAATTCGATTTCTATATGTAAATTGGCACACGAGAGAATGGCTTTAATACGCCTACAACTGAAAACTTACAACACAATCACTTTACAAACCATATATATAATATATAGTCCCTAAACAGCCATCTTTTCTCCTACAACTATCATCCGCAAGTACAAGGGCGGCCAAAAGAAACATTGATAATCTGGCTAGAGTCATTGACTACACATTCACATGCACAAACATGGCAAATATATGATTTCATAAATTTGGATTGTTAACCATCATTCATTTTAAGAGTACTTTTGATGGTCATCAATGACAGTTATTGTGCAATTACTGGGTTATGCCCCCACCTAAAAAAAACGGGACCCACAGTTTTAGACAGCTTGGATTGAGGAATACACATGACCTCTATAGTCAAAGTGCACGTGCTTGAGGAGTTGTATTCTGGCAGAGAATCAAGGAGTAGATCCATGGATGAATATTAGATCCTCCTCTGGACCCATCAAAGAGCATAAATGGGATTCACTTCTGAATCAGAGAACTCTGAATGATACCAGGAGTTCGACGCACTTCTTCTTGACGATTTCTCCCGTTTTCGGAGCTTTCGGCTGCGCTTGGACTTCACCACATAGTATGTCATGGTGCCAAGAACGCCAGCCATTATCACACCTCCAATGACTGTAACCAGGATAGCGGCCCACTCATAATGCCGGCCAACAACAATGTAAGCAGAGGCAATGAATGCAACCGATGTGCAAACAGATGCAAGCCACATCAATTTGTTGATCACCTCCACAACCCGCCTTTCTGATTTGGTTTCTCCTCGAACCAACGTTATTTGCACCACCACCACCGCCAATGAAGTGAACAGGGCGACAGCATTGAACAGGAAGAAGATCTTGAATGAAACGTGTCCCACCACTACTGCTTCTCCAGAGTCCTCGGTTCCACCTGGGACGGTGAAAATAGCTGCAAATGCCACTGTAGCAAATAGCACAGCGACCACAGTTACAGAGTTTGTGGCATTGTTGATCCCTTCCCTGTGCAGCTTGCGGAGCTCCTTTGCAATTCCATGGACATTCTTGTTGGTTTTTCTGGTTTGCTCAAGTTGGGTATGGACATCCTTCTTAATTTCTGTGACAGTCTTTCTCAGCTCATCTCTTGGTTGATTCAGCTCATTTGCCCTCACTGCACCGTAACGAGCCAAACACTCCTTGATCTCTGCCGCTTCTTCCGAGAGAGGTAGCCCCTCTGCTATGTCAAAGGCCGTCTTGTGCTCCCTATTTAGTGCATTGACATTGGAGTCGGGGAGGAGCAACAGTTCATTCACAATCTGTAGGGAAAAAAGGACACGTAATTGCAAGTCACAGGTCAAAAGAATACACACTTTTCCATTGCATGTTTCCATTTATATGCAAAAAGCAAGGTCACCAGAATTTAAATGGAATGGTGTCCAGTGTCCATTGCGGCATTGCTACCATATCAGACCACCATGAAATGGTGTCCATTGCCAACAACCCTGCAAGATCTATGGATTTTCTGTTTCCAAGTTCCATAGTTGTTAATGGCCTGTCTGTTTGCAATATCATACACATAAGAATTAAATAAATAAGATTCATACCATTAAGTGGTTGAAAATGAAGATCAAAGGTGAATTCTCAAAAATGAGCATCAAATAACCTTTCCTTTTAGGGAAATATAATCAAAAGATGGGAAATGAATAAACTGACCATCAACCCAGCAATTCATTTCCCATTTTCTTTTAATTCTATTTACCTAGAAGGAAGGTAATTTGATTGTCATTTTTGAAAATTCACCTTCGATCTTTCATTTTAACCACTTCTGGTATGAACTCCGTGTATTCAATACCTGTGTATGTTAATGTAAACAAACAAGGAAGGTGTCCAGCTGGTGGACTAAGAAACTAGAATAACAGATGGCCTTGGACGTGTAATCCTACCAGTTATTTACATTGAGTGGCAGGAGAAAGGCATGAGCATTGGATGGTGAAGATATCCTTAGTTGAAGAAAAGGGATTATTCAAAATGAAATCCAAAGTAAACACTTGAAAATGGTTACTGGTAAAAGCCTTAAGTTGGAGAGCTAATGCTTTTCCTATTTTTCTTTCTTTTTCTTTAAACTATATAATTATGCTATGGATAGAGATAAAAATCTAAAAGCAGTGTCTACCTCCTATGGGAAGGAACAAAAGATGGTAGATCAAGAAGGAATTTACAGAAAACTAATACTGAAAATTTGGAGCAAGAATATTCAACCATAGCCGCCAATTCTACTGAAGTGGGTGCTTCCCTGTTCTTTTGATGAAATGGTCTGTGTTTCCAATTTCGGTTTTTACTTTGGAAAAGAAACACAAAATCTTGTTGGAAAATAGTATATTTAGATGTTTTCTGTTCTCCCTTCCAACTGGAAGAGTTTTTCTAACTAAATTTTCTGTATATGTATCAAAAGGATTAACCTAAATGCTTAGAAATTAAAAGACATCTACATCTTCTGACTGCTTTTAAGTGCCAGCAACCTGTTCTTGGACTAGAAGCAAAGATGTTTCAGCTAAAATTGAATGCAATAGGGAAGTACAAAATCCACACCATGAACATGGGATGGGAGATCTATGCCACCTTATCCCACAACTTGATATGCTAATTGAGGCACACCAGTTTACGCACAATCTAAGAAAATTAAGCTACCAAAAAACATGCAGAACATGTTAAAATATTGGGCTCTGGCACAAAGTATTGTGGATCCAGATCTAGGGCATGAACAATAGACCGAGCTACAGATACTCTTTTTATTAATAGACAAGATCATTCCAAAACCAAAAAAAAAAAAAAAAAACATTTCTTGAAGAGATAAAGAATACGGGTACTCCATCTATTAATTGAAATATTGCAATTATCTTTGTAGCAGAAATGGCCTCCAGGAAAGGTCAAAACTCAAGAGACATAAAAGCTTGAACTTGAAAGCAATCTTATACCGTGAAAACAAATGTTCTCCCAGTATCAAACCCTTAGTTCCATTCAAAAACATCTCTCTCTCTCTCACACACACACACAAACGGGGGGGCGGGGGGGGCGGGATGTTAATTCTCAAGCCTATCACATTCAAAGAGCAAGTAGGCAAATAGCTCCATTTGACAGAAGAAGCGGACACAGGGAAGTAACATACGATGATACAAATTCAAATTCAGCTGAAGTGGCAGAGAAAGTGTTCTATTAACCCACTTCTGTAGCTAAAGGTAAATTTATTCAGCTTAGTTCCATTTGAAAGAACAAAAAAATGTTGGAATCCAAAGGAGATGATTTCATAAACAAAAACCATAAACTTGAAAATTTTTTCCAATGGTATTAATCCATTACAGCCTAGAGCTCTAAGGTTTAACTTAATGACAAACAGCCATGTCAAGATCACAAATTGAGCAGTACAATAGCAGATGCAGGGAATTTTACTGATGTACAAACAAAATTTCTAAGGGGGGCAAAAGGTTTTGGGGGTAGGTTTTATTAAAAGCCTACAAGGCCAAACATATAAAAACAATAAACTTGTGCATCAACCATCAAAACTGACACCAGATTTCCTTCTAGGTCTAACACCTCCTTAAGGCTGGTGCAGTGGTTCCAGGCTTCCAGCAAATTCTTTTGTGGAGAAATCAATGGTCAAAGCTGATAAATAAATTTTTAAAAAATAAAATAATGGCAAACAATGAATGTGGGCCACGCCACCTACTACTGAATATGAATTGTATCACCCTTTAAAGTTTATTTTCATTGCTTGCGCCCTGTCCTTGGGACCTCATAGACCACCAAAATTATAGGGACTATGTCTATGGTCGGCAATGACGACGTGAGATTAATGAATCATTCAAAGAACCTTTTAAGGTTCTATTGAAATGGAGTTTATCGCTCCTAATATATATATATATGTCCTTTTTCCTTTTTTTTATGAAGATCTTGAATTGAATACAAAATTACAAAGCCCACCTTCACATCTATACCTAGAATAAGCATAGAAGAGATGTCTTGTTTATGAAACTGCTTGCCAAATGCTTGATGCCTTAATTATAGCCTTGCGAACATTCCCTCTATTATAACCAATAGATTTCCATCTAAAAAATACAAAAAAAAAGGGGAAAGAAAGAATGAAAAAAAAAAAAAAAAACCACTAGTTTAATTTTTACACATTACATGTAATATTTTTTTCATATTTAGAAAGGGAACAAAATCAAGCTTGGAATTTTATGCAGCACCATTCATAATTTCCAGCATTTTCCAAGATACTAGACATAAATTTCCACTAGTTTGTTCAACAAAATGCATACCAACACTAAAATAACTGAAAACTGTCACAGCATTATAACTTATAAAGCAATACCTCTGCGCGCTTTTTTCGTGTAGCAACATGCAATGCTGTGTGGCCAAACTTATCAGGAAGCATTACTATGGCTGCATCTGCATCAAGAAGCAACTTCACCACTTCACGGCTAACGCCTTTCACAGCCATGTGAAGTGCAGTCTGTCCTTTTTTGTCAGTCCTTCGAGCCAATTGTGGGTCCTTGTCAAGTAATGCTTTAACGATTTCTACATGCCCTTGCCGGGCAGATAAATGCAATGCATTCTTCCCATTGTTTTTGGAGATCTCTAGTAAGCTCGAATCTTTTGATAATAATTCCTTAACTACCTCAGTATGCCCTCTTGATGCTGCAGTTACAAGAGGGGTTGAATTCGAAGGGCCAAGTGTTTTGCTTAGTCCTGGGTCATGGTCTAAAAGTACCTGCACAATGGCTGCATAAAAAAAGTCATTCAACAATACTGCCACATTTTGATACACAACTATCTTAATCAGTTTTTTTTTATTTATAAAAAAAATAGAAGAAAAACAAGAAAAGCAGAAAAAAAAAAAGAGAAAGAATTGCAGGCGGATTAAAAAAGGAAGGATAAATACAATTTGCAGCAAGCACAAGACTAAATTGTGAGAAATGTAGCCATTCTTCTTCCAGCCGCGAAGCCATCGGGTATTTAAGATTCCATGTACCAACCTAAAAGCTTTAAGTCGGAAGGCCCAAGCAGGTATATGAAGTCCCATCAAACCCATCACTTAGGCAATGTGGGATGTGGGACTTTCACAACAGGGCAAACCTGAAAAACTGATGAAGCCCAGCTTTGTCATGTGTAGCTCCCTACTTTGGCAAACGATGGAAACTTACAAAACACAAGCTTAAAACTTGCACAATTTGTTAAACAAAGAGAGCCTCTCTCAACAACAGGCCTGAGAATGATGCAGACATCACAATGAATGTGACCATGGCTTAAAGATACGGTTTTGACCATTAAAATCAAAGCTGATGGCATGTGGATTAATTTTTTGTAACAGTCTTAACAATCAACTTTTTCCTCAACTATGGCAGATTAAAGATTTTAGGAAGTTATAGACATACATAAAAGCTCAAAAACCAATATAATGGGCTGAAAAGATGATTTCTAATCATGTTTCAGCAAAAACCATCATGGTCAAATTGAAGCTTTTAAGTTATAGCTGTTATTATTAAACCATTAATGAAACTTTATAGCTTCTGGGATTGCATATGCAAGTAATCAAATTACTTCAACCCCAATCGAATTGAATTTACCTCAGAAAAAAATTGGGGGATTTTGCTTTTACTCACCTCGATGGCCCATTCTCGCGGCATTATGCAGCACATCGAACCCTGACTGATTCTTCCTGGTGATGCTCTCCTTGCTCGAATACTTGAGCAGCTCCTTCACGACAGCCAGATCGCCGGCCTCCGCCGCGGCGAACAGCGCCGTCTCCCCGAGCTCGTTCACCTCGTTCACCATCTCCGACCGGATCTCCGCCACCTGCGCCTCGAACTCCGCGCTGAACGTGGATCCGGTCATCTGCGCGTCGATCTCGTTCAGTATCTGCCGGACGGCGGACAGATCCCCGCGCTTCGCCGCGAGGTGGAGATCGGTATCGTTGTGGCGGCCGGTCACCTGCTTCACGTACTTCTTCTTGCCCGACTGGTCGATCCTCTTGCCGGAATTCGAGAGGACGAGAGCTGGAGCGGAGGCGGTGGACGAGGGGGAAGGAGCGGTAGAGGGAGATGGCAGCGATGACGGAGAAGGTAGAGATGACGGAGAAGGTAGAGATGACGGAGATGGTAGAGATGACGGTGACGGAAACGGTAAAGGTAACGGAGACGGTGACGGAGCTAGCAGGAGATGCCCATCTCCTCTTTGTAGAGTCAGAGAAGCCATTTCTCGTGATTGGTTTTGAGAAGAAGATGGATGAAGATGAAACCCTATAAGAGGGTTTCCAGAGAAAGAGGGGAAGATCTGATCTTTGAAGCAGTGACGACGAGTTTTTGATGAGGAAGGAGAGAGAGAGAGAGAGAGAGAAAAAGGATGAAGTTGGAAGGGAGAGATGACTATCTTTTTTTTCCACTTGCGTGTTTTGTCTGTTTGCACTAATTTCCAAGAACTGGAAACGCCGCCACGCTTTCGTTTGCTGGTACTGTAGTGTAGTCAGTAGTGAGAGTTTCATGGCCCTACCATTTTTGGATTGACGACACCGGTGACCTGTCGGAGACTTTTTTTTTTATTTTTTGAACTCCATCGTGATGAATCATGAACCTCATCCCACCGTTCATAGATCCTCATATCCTCCCATGTCCTGTCACAAAGTAAAATTTAACTTCCATCTCATCCCAAAGTAAAACTTATCTACCTATAAATTGATTATTTTATTAATATAATACAAATTAAGTAAAATTTTCATTTTTCAAAAAAGATGTCACATTAAATATACTTTAATCAAAAAAATTTCATATTTTTCATGTAAAAACTCAAAAAGTAACTATCTTTATTGATTAAAATACAAAAAAAAAACTCCACTTTTTCATATAAAAAATTAAAAAGATTCTATAACAAACAACTAAAAATAAAATACTATCATAACTCACTTATATTTTATTCTTTCTTTAAAATCAACTTTACTTGACTTTACTTGACTATACTAATAGAGTAAACCTTTTGTATTGATGAGTCCCGATCCGCTATCATTGTTATTACATGCGAATTACACTTTATCAAGAGGCTATATAGGTAAACCTTAATGTATCATCAATTTCAATTCTAATGGACTCCACGATCCAATTGAGCACATTACACCAAACGTGGTGAACACCTGTCACGTTTCTTTTCGAAATTGAAAGTTTGAATAGAGGTTAAAAAGTGATAAAATAATAGGCCAGGTATGAACTATGAAGAGTTGAAGACCTTTGTGCCGAGTTTAGAAGCACATGATATGCAATAAGTAAAGGCATAAAAAGGTAATGAAGTAATAGGGTATGAACAATTTGAAGTCTTTTACTGCCTGAGCTCTGAAGCACATGACTCACACTCAACGTACAATACCTGCTAGAAACACGTCTTTTAAATGAAGAGGAGTGAGACTATGGTCTTGTTCTTTTACTAGAATTCCTAACAGGAATTTAGATTGTCTGAAAATTCATAATTTCTGTCGGGAATTCTGTATTTCATTACCCAAATTCTTGGGCATTTGAAATTCCAGGTATTTGAAATATAAAAAAAACCAGCATTTGAAAAATCACTTTAACAAAGAGGATTTGAAAATCTCACTTAGCACAAGAATTCCGAGAGAGGGACAACGGCATTCCGAGAGCTAATGCAAGAATTCAGACAATGAATGAAACAACGAATTTAAAATTTCATAATTTGACAGCATTTCAAATACTAGCATTTAAAATTTTCAGACAACTATAAGACATAAATTCTATAAATTCTAGTAAAGAAACAAGCCCTATATACAAACATTAACACACGAGATCATTCCCACAGCAATACTTTCCAGCCAGGCCCAGAACGGAATCATAATAGCATGACACACGGCATTGGTTTTGGGAACATTGATGCTCATTATTGCTCAAAGTCATCCTTCCCTGGCAGCGTCGCAAAATCCTATGAATCTTACCTGATGACCGTCTGACTCAGTTATCAGCTGTTCCTCGCCTTTGAATTAACTATGATGTTGCTGCTGCTGGAATTTCAATGATATATTTGTCCTTTGATTTTATTTTTTAATTTATTAGTATTATTTTTTTGTAATAACCTTCTTGTACAAAATATTGTTGCCATATTTGATTTGTTGGTTTGGCAATAGTATTTCAAAAAAGGAAAAAAAAATATTGTAATTCTTATGTTTTATGAGTTATAACATAAGTTAGTTTTACCAAAAACACAATTATGACAGTGACCCCTACTTAAGATATAATTTAATGGGGAGCGCGATACAACGTGGGCGTTTTGGAAAGGAAAATCGCTTCTTTTTTTTTAGACCAATAAGATAAGGAGATGATTTATGATAACTGCTGTTTACATGGATTCTTATCTTCTCCAGGAAAATATTGCTTCTTTAATACTCACAAAACCATAGCTCCTATGAAGACTGTTAATGGTTTCAAATTCTTTCCTTAAAATGATGAAACAAAATAATATGCACAATTTGATGGCCATTTAGCCAAAACCATATATGGTTTTGTAGGGAAAAAAAAAACCATCATCATCTCCAACAAATGAGGGATTTTAATATGAGTTGGTCCCACCATCAAATTGATGATTATATTAAAAAAGAGACCTTTAACATTTGGGCCCCACTTAGCATTTTTATTAGTTCGTATTTTGCATAAGTGGACCTAGCTCACTTAGGAAGAAGGTCGCTCAAATGCTCAAATTGTGCTAATCCTTCTTAAATATACATTTGTTTTAAAAAGGATTGGCAAATGCACGTTTAAGAAAAATTGGTGTCTTTGAACTGTTGGGAAATTACTTACGAAGAATGTACAATAAAAAAATCAAATAAACAATTAAAATAAGTAATTAATGAATAAAAGTGAATGATTGTGAACATGAGAAATTGAACAAGAAGGCAAAGAAAAATGGGTAAGGCACACCAATTAAGATGCTTTCTTAAAGACAATAATTTCCTACATGCAGGTGGTTTTGATGAAATTATGTCCCTATGATACAATGCCCAACTCTGATTCGAAGTCTGCACACTAGAATCAGAAATATATGAAATTGCCCTTAAAATCAAAATAAATAATAAAAGATAAGAAACTTCTCTTATATAATGTGCTTCTGAAAATACTGTCCTTTATTCATTTTGAATTGTTTGAAAAAATTCAAATTACCTTAATTTATAATATTTGAAAGCAACTTTTGAAATGTGTCACATCCACTCAAATGGGTTCAAAAGACACATCTCATTCACAAAATACTTGATTTTGAAAAGACACATCCAATTACAATTGCCTCTTGAAATTTATTATTTTTAAATTATTGGGTTTTAAAAAATATCCAACAATTGGTGCTTATCACTGCTGCTCAAAGTCAACCTACTCTCACAGCGTCTTCTTACTGGACGTTGGAGAAGCAACAGCTGCACCATGATGGTAGAAGCAGTTGACAGTGATCCTCTTCTTGTTGCTATACCTTCCATGGGAGAAGAAAGGAATAGGGGTGTTCGTATCTTCACACTTGTTTAAACAAATGAAAAAAGCATAAATAGTTTAATTCCACCTTCTGATTTGTTTTTTGAACTCTTGTGTACTATGGAATTTGGTAAGGCTATGGAATCTATGTACCAATGTGATTATGGATCTTCTTTTAACCGTAAAGAGATAGCTCAGTTGGCTTAAGACTAAGATTTGCAATCGGAGGTAGGAGGTTTGAAACTACACTACCACCTTTGTCTGGGTCCAAAGGGATTAGTTTAGCCCAAAATGTTAGAAACCCTCCGATAGCAAATAACAATATGAATCTTTTTTTTATTGCTCTCTCAAATTATGTGCTCATCATCCAAAACTTTGAGGTTGATTTTGCCTGTTTATAGTGTGGTGAAGAAAATGGGAGAGAATATATTAGTATGTCTGGTTTTCTCATTTTGGTCCAATGAATAGGCCAACTGAGACCGACCTAAGTTGCTATTTTCTGAGACTGAGTTGGGTCGGGCTGATTCCAATTACTTTTTATTGCATTAGGTTGAGGGCCAATTTTGAATGATTCCAACCCAGTCTGACCTAACCTTTGGGTTGGTCCCCATATGAGCTGCAGCTTCCTGATGCAATTCTTTATTTCTTTTGTGGCTTATTGCTGATTTCAAAGCCAATGATGATGACATGTACACAATAGTGGCAGAGAGGAAATGAAAAAAAAAAAGAAAAAGAAAAGGGAAAAACAAATAATCAATGAGTGTGGGCCTACTTATGAGACATCGAAATTATTGAAAAAAATTGCTGCGTCATGTAATGTATAGTGTATATTAGATTTCACTTAAATGACCCCACTTTCACATTGATAACTTCTAAAATACTCAAATAAAATATAAAAACAATTCAAGTTTTACATGATATAAATCAATTTAACATTGCGCCCACATTGTGTTAAATTAAATCTTTAGAGATTAGGGAATTTCTTTTTTAATGAGGTATAAATTTATACTAAGTAGGACCTAATTAGTGGATCAACATTTTGAGTTCATTTTTTTTTCTCTATAGTGGGCCTACTCAATAGCCTAAAATAATATTCACCACCTGACAGATAAGATTTGAGAGGTAGGAATCCGCTTTTGTTGTGCAAGGAGAACACATCTTAAAAATTGCTCCCAACTTTGTGGGGTCCAAATTACGTTATTATATTAGGGTAAGAGGAGATTTATCCGCCCTGCACGGATTAGTTAAAAAAATAAAATAAAATAAAACACTTGGAGTGCATCAAAAAGGTTGATCACAGGTGGGCCATATGCACCAAAAAGGTTAAAGTAGCAGAGTATGAAGACCTCTTATGCCAGTCTTCTGACCGCAGAACAAATGAAAGACGTCTGATCTGATACCGTGTTCTGAAAGCACAATAAGAGAAGACCTCTGTTGTCGTGTTCCGAGCTGAAACCATATGACTCTGCAGCCAAAAACGCGTTTCTACCAAAAAAACAAAAAAAACGCGTCTTTGGTGCACAGAGGAGGAGCTGAGACTGTACAAAGAAAAACACACAAGTTCATTTTTCCATAAATCGGCTTTAACATAAGTTTAGATCCCAATAATAATAATTTTAATAGATTTTCTAAGTGATTAATCTAAAAATTAATCTTAATTTGGATTAAAAGCAATCAATCGCAGAGAGACAATGACGTACGATGTATACGTAGAAAACAATACTCCAAAAAAAATCACAGCCTTACCGTCTAGCCTAACAGACAAAGAAAGCACTATAAATTGAAAGTTATAAGAAAACTCACAATCATTTTTCAAGTTGCAATTCATCCTAAGGACTGCACCGTGCGCCTTCACCGTGCTTAAACTAACCGCTTTGAATGCATGTTCAAAATTAATCTACTTTAGAAAAGTAGCAGAAAGAAACTTCAAAGACTTGAACTTCAACACAGCAACTTGAATATTTGGAGAGGAAAACAATATCTTAATAGATCTCTAGGTTTTTGGATGGGAGAGAAATATCTTAAAGTTGAGAGAGGAAGGCAATATATAAGCTCTAATTCGTGCCTCATTACTTGTAGAACAAGTAGGACTCAAAATAGTATTATGAGATAAATCAAGAAGTGTTTTCCGATCAGACTTCTATTTTCACACTCTCCGAGACAACCCCAGTTATCAGTTGTTACCCCTCCACCCTCTCCTCCTCAGGCCCTCCCCAGAATTAACTATGATGTTGTTATTGCTGGAATTCTAATGAGATATTTGTCTTTTGATCTCTTAGTATTATGGGTGTAACGGTTCGGTTAACCGGTAAATTTGGGAAAATCGTTAACCGAACCGTAATCGCAGTTTTCTGTCTTTCAAAACCTTAACCGTAACCGTATCAACAAAAACCGTGAAAAACCGTAACCGTGGTTAACCGTATTAAACGGTTCGGTTACGGTTAATAACCGTGGAATGCCTTCCTCACATAAGGGTATAAATGTGAACGATTAAATGTAAAATGACATATAATGAGCAATTAAATAATGTAAGAAATATTTCATTTAGCCCCCTTATTTTTTCTTTTATTTGTAAATGATACGGTTAACCGCATATGGTTAACCGAACCGTATTATACGGTTCGGTTCGGTTAATAACCGTGAATTATTATGGAAAACCGTAACCGAACCGAACCGTGCGGTTTTTGGATTTCATTAACCGTAACCGAACCGTGAAATACGGTTATTAGCCGCGGTTTGGTTCGGTTAGACGGTTTTCCGGTTTTTTTTTACACTCCTATTTAGTATGTAATGACCTTTTTCAATACGCTGCTACAAATTCTAGTTGCCATACATGATTCGTTGGCTTGGTAATGGTATTTTAGGAAGCAACTTTTTTTTTTTTTTTTGGGACATTGACCTTACATTTGCCCACCTCCCCCAACTGTTGAAGTTTATATAATCCCACAGAAACGGCCCTAGGATATCCGCACAAGGAAAATACTAAAACTTTGATGTCGAAGGGGCAAATCCAGATCTAAGCGTAGCTCTGTGGGTAATATCTCAAATTTTTTTCAATTCTTAAGTTTTATTAGAAAATAATTTTATGAAGCACCCCTTTGAGTCTGCTAGAAACGAGTTAAGATATAATTTTATACACAAAATTACATTGACTAATCATCTAAGATCATTCAAGTTCTGAAATATGCTGTTCTCTCAGGATGATACCTATAAAAATTCTGAATATGTTGTTCATAAAGAATAATCCTCTTGACAAATTTAGTTAAGTATGTTCAGATGGTACTCCACATGCATTGATAAAACTTAGTTGGGAATCCATGTGGTCCATGGGATTTAAGATATCCTAATTTTAACACAGCCACTTTCAATCCTCATCCAGATTGAAATTAGATTCCTATTATCTAATTGAGATAGGAAGGGAGTAATTACTAACTTCTTTAACCAGTTGCAATTAATAGTGTCCAAGGGGATAATTTTTTTTTTCTTTTCAAAACTGCTCATGGAATTAAGAAATGGGAGAGGAGATATTAGCATGCATGGTTTCTTATTTCAGGCCAATTTCTAAATGGTCCAACCGAACCCAAACTTCTTCAATCTGAGACCAACCTTAAGGTGCCATTTTTTCTGAACCTGACTTGTGCCAGGTTGGTTCAAATTAGATTTGATTGGGTTTGGTTGAGTGCCAATTCAAGTTGAATACCCAACCTGAACTAACTTTCGCCTTTGGCCCCACTCAAGTCATAGCTAGGGCTGGCAAAGGGTGGAGCTAAACCCTCGATTATCCATACTCGGCTGTCAATATTTGGCAAGGCTAAAAAGCCTTCAGGGGTCCTACACTATCTATGCCCTTACCCTATTATTGTGCGTGTGGCTTGGAAGCAAGAAAACAAATTTTTAATTTTTCCACAATGCAACCAAGCATCGAGTGTTAACCAAACATTAGCGATCCTCCTTTATCTAGGCGTGGGACCAACAATTTTACTTTCTCCTCTAATTAACTCCATTACAAAAAAGAAATAGAACATATGTAGCAACTACAAATAAAAATAAAGAAAATCAACATAAAAAAGAAGAAGAAAACAATGGCAAAATTTCTTACTTACTGTTGTAGATTATCAGTCTGTTAAGATTAGGATTTTAGGGATATTAGTAGGTTATCTTATCCTTATTATTTGGATATGGTTGGTTAGTATTTTTTTATAAATATAATATTTTATGTCAATGAATCTCACGGGGAAATTTATGGAAAGAAAGTGATTCTCAAAACTCTTTACTTACATCTTATATTTAGAGAAACATTTTGAACGGAGATTATTTCCAAGTATAATCAAGTACAACATCACCTTCATAGGTTCTACATATATTGACAAAATACATATTTTGAATCCATGCTTCATTTCCGGTTGATGGACTCCAAAATAAAGGATGAGATGTAAAAGAAATGACTACTTATCCCTGTGCACATAAATGAGTTTGCACACAAGCATATTACAGCAATAGAGCATGGGCAGTTGATGCACCTTTTTATTTTTAATTTATAAATCTAAGAGATGTTAGAACAAAAATATATTCAAAATGTCAAATAGCAGTTATCAAATATATATGCATTTTAGAGGCATAAGAGCTACATATTTCATATAAATTGATCTGTTATTTCCTGTCATAGAAAATAAAATAATTACAAAGCTTCACAAAGTGAAGCCCTAAAAATACCTCAAAAGGGGCATTTTAGTATATATTTAAATATATAAATACATTATATAAATAAATAAAAATAGAAGGGCTAGGTTGGGCTCAGTATTGTCCAAGTTGCACGACACTCAAACTTGAAGGCCTTCAAAAAATCGGTCCAAGGAATGTACTTGGACTTTTCCTTATAAACAAAAGCCCTAATTTTAAGGGCCTTTTAAGGGCAAGCTGGACACCCTCCTCTAAGGGCCGGATTGATCGGCCTAGATGAAACGTAGCTGCTACAGTAATTGTAGCATTGGGAAAGTTCCATAATGAGGCCATCCACTAGAAAGAGATTGCAATAAAAAGGGTGCAATTAAGATATTGCACTTAGTGACACCACATTTAATACATGTGGCTCTCGGTGATGGTATGAAACGGTATTCCCCTATTTAAACAAAACAGGGGATGGTCTCCATGTTTCCATGTGCTATCCGTGAAGGGGGATGAAGCAATATTATGTTACCTTGTTGGAAGATTATGTCTGACCATTCTTCCATTAATGCCACCTGATTTCAGGGTCAGACATGATCATTTTAAGAGTGAGTTATCTCCAATCAGAGTAGAATAGGATGGTAATGATTTTTTCTCTTTTACATTTAAGTAATTGAATTCTCATTTCTCATTTGTTAATTAGCATCAATGCTTTTATATATATGTATATATATTTTAGTAATTTCAACTTTATTTTAAGTTGGAAAACCTTCCATAAAATCTCTTTTAATTTATACAAAAAAAGTTAGAAAGATAAAAAAAGATTTGATGGGGATGTGGGCTGCAGGGTTGTGCTGCGTTGGGGCATGGCCCAACACGATGTGACATGAGTCGTGCCATGGGCGATGCTGGGCCGGCCTCCAGCCGAGCTGAGCACAGCACAACACAACACGGGCCATGAAGATTCACGGGCCAGCCTGGCCCGGCCCAGGCATTCCTGTGCGGCCCTTTTTATACCTCTAAGCCGCATATCCCAACCATTTCCTATAGTCGGTCTCACCTGAATGTGCCTGTGGTCGAACAAACCATGAGATTATAGACCATCTTTTTCTGCAGTGTGAATTCTCAGCAACAGTGTAGCACAGGTTTCCTCATGACCTCTCCACTCCATCCGTATGTGACAACCTCTCGTCTTTGGTCGTCTTTGGAAGGGGAAGATCTTTGTAATACTTTTCTAGGGTTGGGAAACAATCAACCTTGTACCTACTCTGTTCTTGAATAAAATCTCTCTTTCTTGCTAAAAGAAAAACAGAAAACCTGTGAATTTTGATGCCTTGTTCTGACCGCAAAATATATGAAGACCCTCCTAGAACAACTACCAAAAACGCGTCTTTGAAACGGAGAGGAGGATCTGAGACTATATAAGATCCACACACAAGATCATTTCCATATCATTTCTTCCCAGCCCCGCATCACCATGGCATGGCACATGACATTAGTTTTGGTTTTGGGGACCTTGGTGCTTATCATTGCTCAAAATCATCCTTTTATCGCAGCCTCTTCACGATGGACATTGGAGCAGCAACAGCTGCACCATGATGGTAGAGCAGTTGGCAGAAATCAACTTCCTCTTGCTATAGCTTTGATGGTAGGAGAAATCAAGCAGCGAGGGAATCTGCAACCACCTTCACCTAAGGAGAGCTCTGATACCTCCCCTAGCCCCTAGGAAACTTGTCCCACCTGATCATATATGACCCGCACAACCTGACCCGCAGAATATACAGGTTGGTTGCAGGTCGGATTTCTCTGCCACAAGTCGGGTAAAAGTGAACCCGCTTAATCTGCATGACCCCTGTTATAAGCTGCTCCACCTCCACCTCCACCTCCTCAAGCCCTCCCTCCACTTTTAATGAGATTTTTGTCTTTTGATCCCTTGTTGTGTAATGACATTCTTAATTTGCTTCTACAAATTCTTGTTGCCATACATAGTTCTTTGGTTTGGTAATGTAATTTAGAAAGGAAAATTTTTATAGTTATTCTTAAGTTTATGATCTATAACATAATTTTATCAAGCATCTCTTTGAGTTTGTTATCTACCACTTAAGATATAATTTTATAGAACACTTTAACCTCCTCAGTCAGGATCAAAATTAGGTTTCTATAATTATTTGATTGAGATAGGGAGGGAGTAACAACTTCTTTAACCAGGCTAAGATCTATATTACCTTTGGAGCTAAGAATGTCCATCAAGTTATTGTGTATATCGTTTCCAAATAGATAAAAGAAAAATCCCTTTTAAAAAACTGCTCATGGAAGAAATGTGTGAGGAGATATTGGTGTGCTTGGTTTCTCATTTTGGGCCAATTTCTAAATAGGCCAACTGGGCCCCAACTTCCTCAATCTGAGACCAACCCAAGGTGCTATTTTCTGAACCTGAGTTGTGCCAGGTTGATTTAACTTAGATTAGAACAATAACCCATGCTAAGTAGGGGCATGACCCATGCAGCTAGGGTGCCCGCTCCATTTAACTATTTGTGAGATTATTTTGACAAGTATTGTGTGGGTGTGCTGAAGTGGTTAATTAGGTTAGTTATTTCAAAAAGCAAAAGGTCATGAGACCTTGGTTTTTTTGTTTTTTTTTTTACCATGGAGCTCAATAAAAAAAAAGTCAAAATTGAAAATAATCTGGTAAAAACTGATTTCAAAACCTTCAGCTTTAATATATTATAATTAGAATATGGGGTTTCAGAATTGAGGACCAAGAAGCTCAAAAATCCCAACCCAACCTGACCTAACTTTTAGGCTGGGTCCCATTCGAGTGGCAGCACTACTTGAAGGGTGTTCAGTTCACACTCAGATGTTTAAATCTCTGATGCCCTGGGGCTATTCCATTGTGAGGCTCTCGTTTCCATGTGCTATCCATAATAAAGGGCAATGTACCAATATTATCTTCCATTGATGCCACCTAATTTGAGGTTTAGACATGATCTTTCTAGCTAAGAGTGCATGGGTTATCTCCAATTAGATTAGCGGACTAGGATGGTATGATTTTTTCCTTCAAATTTTGGGTATCTGTCTCACTCGCTTTCAAAATTTTGTTTTATTTTTTACTGTTACATGGGAGGAATAGTAAACTGCTGTGTGGGGGTGCTCCATGCTCTTACTTGTGCTCCGCCATGAGTGTGCTGCCATTCATTCTCTGCGAGTGCAAGGGTTTGATCCTGACAGTGAGGGTGAGATGAGAATGAGATGCCCTTTACCACTTGGGCTACGTGGTGTTCTCACCCTGTCTATTTCTATGCACCTAGCTGTGCCATTTTAGGGAATATCTTTCTAGTGTGGCACCATGAGCAACACCAATTCTAGATGGGATCCTTTAGTGCATGTGACATCGTTTTTCATCAGTAATTTCACATTTAGAACGCATTGGCAATCTGCTGTTAACAAGATGTTGGCAATTGTATTCTTTTTCTTCTTTTGGCCTCTCTTGTTTTACTTATAAGACACCGTTGAAATGCGAGCTACCTTTGAATGCTTTTTTTTCCTTTTTTAGTTTGTTAATTTGTTTGATCCAATCATGGGGGAGACAACACCTGCTCATGCGGGAAGAGAAATCCGCTCACACAAGGAGATTACGCCTACTCATGTTTGGAGAGAAATCTACTCAGAGAACTCATGGATCTCATCAATGGGCGTAGCCGAACTGTTGATGATAGTTGCCACGCTCTCTGAATAAGGAGTTTACTTTCATTGAAAATCTTCTAGGTACAGAGTACAAATTTCAGAAATAGAACTTCTTGAGATGCGTCGCATTCCATGGCCGTGGTAGCTGTCGGACCTCCATATCTTCAAATCTATAGGCAGATTGTCCGGCAGTAGAGGTCACTTTAAAGGGTCAGTGCCAATTCGGCGCCAGCTTGCCCTGGTTGGGATCTCTGTCACCGGGGAGCGTCTTCTTCAGAACCAACTCGCCCACTGAGAATCTCCTCTCTCTAACTTTCTGATTACAGCCTCTTGCAAGCTGTTGCTGGTAGGTGCCCAACCGGATTGCTGATGCCTCCCTGCGCTCATCGGCGAGGTCTAGCTCCAAAGCTAGGTTCGCCTCATTCCGGCCTTGATCAAAGAGTTCAGACCTCAGAGTTGGGAGACCAATTTCCAAAGGGATGATCGCCTCCATCCCATAGGCTAGGGAGAAAGGAGTCGCCGAAGTGGAGCGCCTTGGAGTTGTTCTATAAGCCCACAGGACGCTCGGAAGCTCTTCTACCCATATTCCCTTAGCTCTGTCGAGTCGCTTCTTTAGTCCGTCGAGTACCGTCTTGTTAGAGATTTATGCCTAACCATTGCTCTGTGGGTATGCGGGGGTGGAGTAGTGGTTTCGAATGCCGAGCTCTTGACAGAAACTTCTGAAGAGGTTGTAGTCGAATTGGGTCCCGTTGTCCGAGACCAAAGCTCTAGGGATGCCAAACCTTGTGATAATGTTCTTCCATACAAAGTTTTTGGAATCTTGCTCTGTGATGGGAGACAGTGGTTCCGCCTCGATCCATTTGGTGAAGTAGTCGGTGGCTACAATTAGCCACCTCCTGTTCCCTGTAGCTCGGTGAAGTGGTCCCACGATGTCTAGCCCCCGTTGGGCGAATGGCCATGGACTGGAGAGCGGATTGAGATCCTGCGCTGGTTGATGGAGAGAGTGAGAGAATTTCTAACACTTCTCACACTTTCTGGCGTATACCTGCGCGTCTTTCTGCATATATGACCACCAGTAGTCTTGACTGATGGCTCGGTATGCTAGAGATCTCCATCCAATGTGGCTCCCGCAAATCCATTCGTGTATTTCAAAGAGGAAATCTTCGACCTTGCTCGGATGAACACATTGGAGGTATGGGCCCGTGAACGACTTCCTGTAGAGCTTACCTTCCGGGGACAACCAGAACCGGGCTGCTTTGAGTCTGATTCGGTGAGCCTCGCTCCTGTCATCGGGGAGCTGGTCATCTTTCAAGTATGCTATTATGGGGTCCATCCAGCTCGAGCCGAAATCAAGGCACAACACTTCCCGAGGTGGATGGAGTTATATGCTGGGTGTGGCCAACGACCCTACTTCGATATTTCTTCTCCTTCCTGCTTCGACAATAGAGGCTAAGTTAGCAAGGGCGTCCGCGTGAGAGTTTGATTCTCTGCCTATTTGCCTGATTTCGACCATCTGGAACTAAGAGAACATCTTCAAAGCAAGGGCTAGATAAGCGGCCATCCTGTCGTTGCGGGCTTGGTAGTCCCCAGTCAGTTGGTTCGCCACCAGCTGTGAATTGCTGAAGACCACTAGCTGTTGAGCTCTGAGGATTTTGGCGCTGTTGCCAATTCGAGATGGACCCCTCTAGAAGCGCACAGAACCATTTCAGGGGGAGGTCACCCAGACTGGAGGAAAAGACTCGACAGTTCAGGTGACCCTCATCCCCCCAAACGGACATCCTCTGGGAGAAGTGTCGAAGGTGCACAGCCGAATCCGAAGTCCCGTCATAAGTGACGAACCTCGGGACGGTGAACTTCCTAGGAAGGGTATAATTCCTGATGTCGCGAGAGAAGGGGGACACGCCGAGGTCAATAGACTCGCAGGCATCCCGTTGGTCTCGAGTGGGACCGGCCACCTTCAGATTGTGTTGGACTGTCCACCTGATGTGCTCGTCTAGCCGCTCCTGGTTGTCATATCTGGCCTCTAGAATGGTTTCCAACACCCTCCTTAAGTGGCTGCGACTGGTGCTCGAGCCTTCATCGCGAGCTCGATCACGCCTTTTTTTGTTCAGGTGAAGCCTCAAATCTCTCTCGGGGGGAGCAGTGTGTCTGCTACGAGAAACTCTCCCCTCGTCTTGTCGCTGCGATTGATGCTGCCTGGTTGAGCCTGTCACTCTTTCCAGCTGCTGCTGGAGCTGGCGGATCAGAGCATCTCTCTCTCTCTAATGGTGGCATTTTGTGCTCGAATCTCCTCAAGGGTGGGGTCAAAGTCTTCGTCAGCGTCCTCTCCGTTGTTCTCATGATGGTCGGAGAGGACTGGCTCATTGACTACTGGGGACTTACCCCGTGGGGCTCGTTCCAATAGAGGAGCTTGACTCAGCTGAGGTCCCTCTTTAGATTGTTGCCGAGGGTCTCCTCGCCGGAGGGACGCTGTCACCCCCCTCGAAAGTGACTTCGAGCGAAGATTATGTTCCTGAACGTCGATTGGGAGGAAACCACGCTCATCATAATCGTCCGTAACATTTTCTGCAACAGTTATTTTCTCACCCTTCTTCTTGGCAGGAAGGATGACAGAAGATGGTCCTATTCGTTGTGTCTTAGATGTTTCTCCGCCTTTTGCAGCTCTCTTAGTCATGGTGTTAGGGAAGATTCTGCAAATCGTTCTCCACAGACGGAGCCAATTGTAAGTGCTGAAAATACCAACTCACAAGATTTGTGGAGCCTTTGAGGACTTATCCGATTGACTGGGAGAGCTTATCGCCTCAGGGACCTGAAAGGGAAGAAGAAGCAGTCAAAGGACTCTGACTGTGGGCAGCACAGGGTTCTCCGATGCCAAAGTTAGTACAAGGGCGTTGGTCGGAGAAGAAGAAGTAGGGTTTGGATAGTTGCATGCATGAAAACGTGTGTACCTCGTCGGGTGGTGGATCCCTTTATATGAGAAAGATCTTGGATATTCGTTAGTGGACCCCCTGATTTGACTGCTAGGGACAGATTAGCCCATAGAGCAATCGATGAGGGTCCAATATAGCCCACACTGCATTAAATGAGGGTCCGATCAGCCCATGCTATATTAAATGTCAGTTACGTTGGGCCTGATCCCGCCTCGACTTGTTGGCGGCTGGGGTCCCATCGGATCCTTTTTTGGGCCCTGTCCTGATATGGCTGTAGCCATTGGATGTGACTCTGTCAGAGATTTAGTGAGGGTGGACGGCTTGAATGATGTATATGTCTCATCAACGCGCGCCTAAACCTTGTCACGTGTCCAAATGTCAGGCGTGACCTCCTGTGCCCGTCTCGGGCAATTGCTCATCACTTCGGCTGTAGCCGAGATGCGCATCTCTTTTTTTATGAAGCATATGGCCGAGACGGTGACCATCAGTGTTGGTCTTGGCAAGTACTCCAGCGCTCGTGCCTGGGCACATGCAACTGAAACGAAACACAAGCAGGAATTATTGTCAGCCTTCACTTAACTTGCGCATTAAGAGCTGCCCCACCCAATAGCTGCCCCCACCCAATAATTTCATCTAAAAAGACCAAAGTTCAAATCGAGGAAGAATTAGAAAACTGAAGTGAGAGATAGTTCCTACAGAAATGACACTCATCCTTTTCACAAATGAATCTCTTCATATAAATGCATCGCATGTTATAATCATTGACAACCATGGAAATTCTACTGTATCTAGTCTCTTGTGATTCTGTATTCCAACATATTGGCAATGGTATCCAATTACGGTTGTTCATGGCTGTTTACAAGAGGAGGAAAGGAGGAGGCTGATCCGGATAGATCTTTCCAACACCGACTAATTCACAATGGAGCAGCAGCTTACAGAGGATTGCATGAATTGGGTCACCATGCATAGCTGAGAATTTCGTCTGGGTTTGGCCAAAATCCCTGACTAAATCCTTTTCAACCATGAACCGAAGCGAATCAACACCACTGAAAAATCCCGGTAGAAATCGTCCCTTTCGGCAGAAATCGCCCGGAACGGGACGAATCATCTCGTCCGAATCAATGAAACAGATTATTGAAAGAAAAGAGAAAAAAAGTAGGTGGCTAACTGTAAATTTCTTTAGTTAAAAAGGAAAACAAACCCTAAATTCCAAACCCATTTCACTCGTTCAACTAAAAGAAGAAGGGAAAGGAGAAGTAGAAGAAGCAGAAGAAGAGGGGGGGAAAAAATCTCTGGGTAGAATCATTCGACTGAAAGAGAAGAAGGAAAAGAAGAAGACAAGTGAAAGGCCTACAAGGAGCTTGTTTGGAGCTTGGAGGAGCTGAAGAGGTACCACTCTACTACTCTCCTCCTTTTTGTTCTTTCCTCTTTTTTTTTTTTTTCAGCATTCATATCCCTTATGCTGCTCTGTCTTCCTATTGCTACCCTGTTTTTCTTTTCTTAGTCCATCCCATTATAAACTATTATGTCAATCTTAAAATATGTTTAGTGGTAATGCTGAATCTGTTATTTTTATATTTATTTTTCTGCCATTACATCAGAATTTGGGATTGTGAGGTTTTTAGTCAATTATCATGAGTGGGGTTGGAAGAAGTGGTACACCTGTGTCACCCCAGGCTTCAGTATCAAGTAGTGCACCTACTCCTTTGGATGCTCAAACACATGATACTCTCTTGTTCATGAGGACATTGAAGAAGAAGATGTGGAGGAAGAAAAGGAACCCCATAAGAAAAGAAAGGGTGTTCCACCAAAAGCACCCCAAACTATTCTGACTGACTACTTTGCACCAACTCTCACTCCCAGATCACGGCCAAGAATCAAATCTGCTGTGATGACTGAAAAACAGAAAGATGAAGCTGATATGGCTGTGGGACGTTGGTGGTTTGCTTCAGGAATCCCGTTTAGGGCAGCCAGGTCAAAATTTTATCAACCGATGGTTAATGCAATCAGTAAAATTGCACCAGGATATAAGATGCCATCTTATTATGATCTTAGGGGAAAGATTCTAAGAAACTTGGTGGAAGAAGTAGACTTTTTGATGGAAGAATACAAATTGTCTTGGAGTAAAACTGGGTGCTCTATTATGGCTGAGAGTTGGATGGATGGTGAACAGAGGTCTTTGATGAACTTTCTTGTTTATTGTGGCAGAGGAGTACTATTTTTGAAGTCTGTGGATACTAGTGCCATAAGAAAGAATGCAGATGCTTTGTTTGAAATTTTTGATGAAGTTGTTTCATTGGTTGGGCCAAGGAATGTCGTCCAATTTATAACAGATAATGATGCTATCTATGAAGCAGCGGGAAAGAAACTGACAACAAAATATGGAACATTTTATTGGACACCTTGTGCAGCCCACTGCATTGACTTGATTTTTGAAGATATGGCGAGCCCCAATCTATTTCCTAAAAATGCAGAGATAATTGAGATGGCAAAAGAAGTTACAAGATTTATTTACAATCATGCATATGTGTTGAATTTGATGAAAAGAGATTATACTAATGGGAGGGATTTGGTTCGCCCAGCTATTACAAAATCTGCAACTAATTTTATTAGTTTGCAATGTCTTTGTAATTTCAGAAACGAACTCAGACAAATGTGTACAAGTACTGCTTGGGTGGAGTCTATCTATTCTTCTACTCCTATTGGCTTGGACATTGTTGACATTCTTTTGAACAATTCATTTTGGAAGAATGTAGAAAATATTTTAAAAGTCAGTGAATCTCTTGTGACAGTTCTTCGCCTGCTTGATAGTGAAGACAAGCCTGCCATGGGCTATCTATATGAAGCGCTGAATAGAGCGAAGTAAGTCATCCAGAGCAGGTTGAAGAAGAAATGTGCGTACTCTCCCTATTGGGAAGTTATTGATAGCAGGTGGGATGGTCAATTGCATAGTTCTCTACATGCTGCGGCCTATTATTTGAATCCACAATTCTACTTCAATTCCAGCGTGGACAAGCAACGTAGAGAAATCACAAAAGGTTTTAATGCTGTCGTCGAGAGATTAATACCGGATGAAGATATTCAAGATATCATTTTCAAGCAATGTGATGATTATGAATAGAGGCAAATATGAATTTGGGACTGCACTTGCAATACGCAACCGTTGTAAGTTGTCTCCAGGTAATCGAAAATTTAGATGTTCGTTAACTTTCATTAATTATTAGGTAATTCGTTCTAACTCATAATTTGTAAGTCTAATGTTGTATTTTAATTTCAACAGATGATTGGTGGGATCAATTTGGATGTGACACACCTGAGTTACAGAATCTTGCAATTCGAGTGTTAAGCCAATGCTGCAGCATTAGTGGGTGCGAAAGAAATTGGAGCATTTTTGGGCATATCCACTCTTCCAAAAGAAAAAGACTAGAACATCAAAGATTGAATGATCTAGTCTTTGTGCATTATAATTTGAAGTTGCAGAAAAGGTATGATTGAATTTAAGTGCTACATTAATTAGAATGATTATTGATATGATATAGTCATTTAATCTCTAAATTGTAGGGACATGATAAAAAGAACTGGAAAAAATATCGCGGACCCTATTAGCTTGGAGAACATTGATATTTTGGGTGATTGGGTTGCTGAAGAACCAACTCTTTTGACCATGGATGAAGTTTGTGGTTGGGCAATTCTTGAGGTTGGTTGATATTCCCGAGTTTGATAGGGGAGATGAAGATGAAATGAGAGATAATGACAATCATGATACTCTTGATTGAGTTTCTTTGGGGGTTTTTTAGTCTCCAGTTATGACTTGGGCATATGGGATAACTTTTTTTTTTTTGTTATTGAACTTTATGGTTGTGACTTTGTGAGGGATGTATTGTGGTTGTGATGAATGTTTTGAAACTTTAAACTTTATGGTTGCTAACTTTTATGATTATGGGCCACAATGATGACATTAATTCATGATGTTGACAACATTATTGTATTTTTAATTATTTACATAATACATGTCATGTTATGAATTGATTTCGTAGCATAAACTATCATTAATATATATATTTTTTATTTTTCCCAAATATAACTCTAAAATGTTTTGCCGAAATTTTAAATCTGACAAAACATTTCGGTTTGGAGGCCAAAATGAAATTTCCAACTATGCTCACCATTTCCAACTGCATAAAAAAATTGAGTGATTGTGAGACAAGATGAATTTTGGGACTAGCCTTCAATATTCTATGATTAACTTATGTGACACTGTCATTTAGCTTCAGTCACCTTAAGTAGATCAAGTATATACTTGGGATGAGAGACAACCAGCCCTCCTTGGAGACTGAGGAATTTCAATTATGTGGAAATACTTAAGATTAAAATCTTACTAAAACTGAGAACTTTAATCCCTAGGGAATGGAATTCTTGATAGAATCTAAAGCTGTGACATTTCAATGGCCAAGATGTTAATTTGGCTTCACAGTTTTGGCTGTGTAATCTCCACATATCCACTATATCATCAACATATACAATGAGATGTAATATTGTTATCCTTTCCTAGATGAAGTGTGATTTCAACTACTCCATTTGTTTCCATTCTTTGGTGGTTTCAACAGAAATAGCCTTTCTTTTATTTGAAAAAAAAAAAAAAAAGTTGATAAAATTTTCAGCCCTTATTTAGCAAATTATGATACCCAAATACTTAAAAATAGGCAACGTTTAACGTTGTGTTTTACCCAACACTTCACTTTTTATGAGTAAAATCCGGGTCTCGGCCATATCCGTGCCATGTCCCTACCATATCTGGGCATCATAGCTAACAAAACCTTGGAGAAGTGATAAAGAATTGAATCTGCATAGAAGATCCATCTAACATCAGGTTAATGCAAGATCCATGACATATTTGCAACAAAAGAATAGTTCTTAGTTGTTACAGAATTGAGCTTTGCAACTGGAGCAACATCTCTTGATAGTCCAGTTCAAATGCCTATTACCACCCTTTCGCCATTAACTGAGCCTTGTATCTTACCATTTTCTCATTCATGGAATAAAATCCCATTCTAGACATCTGCGTCTCAGTCAAGTTGTGTGCGACTTAAGAAGTACTTTGGCGAATAGTCCCAATACAATGGTGGTGACTACAGGCACCAGAATTTAAAATCTTGAAATCCTATTGTCTGTGGGGTTCACTGAGCACACCTACTTCACAGATTTCTTTCCATCCAGTATATCTTCTATGTCCCAAGTATTGTTTTCCTCCAAGACTCGGCATCTATTCACACGTATCTGCCTTTCATGAAGGTTGAGGAGGAATCTTTTCAATAGTAGGAGGTTCTTTGGCTGTAAATAAAGTAGAAAAATAGGAAAAAAGTGATGATGAAACAGCATGGTAAAATTTATGACTTGGAAAGGAGATTTTTCTTGTAATGCTCCCGAGGGCATATAAGTTATAAGACAGGACACTATGAGAACAGCCTTAGACTTGGTACATCCATAGGTCTGCATCCACAAAAAGAGAATGAGTCATATTTAACAATTCATATATATATATATATATATATATTACATTTTTAAAAATCCCATGGATTCCTAGTTGTCATAAAAAACTCAATCTCATCATCTCAAAGATTATCATGATTATATGAAATGTACTTCCCCCAGTATAATGAAGATCCCAATTCTTCTATGCTATAGATTCTTCATGAATCTGTGAACAACTTAAAGATATTAGCCAGTTGATATCCAGGCTTCATTAGGTTAATAGTAATGAAAAGAAAAGAAAAAGATCTATAAACTAACCAAATTAGTTATAACTAACACAGGCAGCACAAGTTGTGTGTGTGTGGGGGGGGGGGAGAAGTGGTTTGGTCTATTGCACCAATAGACTGGAAAGCATGAGTAGTTAGTGGTGAAGTTAGTGGTCAAAAGCTAGAAACTGGAGTTTCAAATGGTAATGCCATCAGAAAGGGGCCATTATTCTAACAAAGTGATATTCTCTGCAGCAGATGATTAGCAGATACAGTCCTTTGATTTCTTTAGGTCCTGAAAGACAGAGCATGATGGATAAATTGTGATGTATATGGAAATTATTTGAAACATTTGGTTTAGCCCAGCCAATAATTTTATTTATTCCAGGTTGGCTAGACAAGCCTGAAACTATACATAATTGCATTGTGCTTTCCCATGTTCATCCATCTGAATTTTACACTCTTAAACACGATCTCAGCTTAGTAACATCAAAAGAAATCCCACAAATATATATATATATATATAGGTTATTCTCTGCAGGCAACAAAGCACAAATATAGCCACCGATCAGTTATAACATATAAGCATGATAAAATCCCAATCAAAGAGCTAATACACTATTCAGCATTATAATTCTGCAATTCTAGCTAGTGGAACACAGAGATCCAATGTTTATATTGCCCAAGACCAAAAATATACTGTGCTTGCCTTGGTCTCAAAGAGGTCACCAGTCAATAGCTTTGTCAGGCCCAGACAACTCTTACACAAAGGAAATCAGTAGTTCATGATGTTGGTTCTCTTTGAATTAATCACAATAGCTGCTATACGGGCATCACAAAGAAATTGATGTACATCAATTCCAGTGACATCCCTGTGATCCTCGCTGGCCGGCTAAGGATTTTTCTTCTGATGTATCACATTTTTCTGTTTCTCTCCAAAGAATATTCAGGTTGATTGCAACCATTCTAGGTTCCTATTCCAATTGAACTTTATACCTGTAATTTGTAATGTTTAGTTCTCTTGAGAGCTAAAATAGGAAAATTAACAAATAGGCCGTGTGAAACTACTCGTCATCGTTCTTGTCAGCAAAGTCTGAACTCATCCTTCTGGGGTCTACTTCGTGGGTACTACTTTCCTCATCAGCCTGGAGTGAATGCAAGCTTAGTTGGAGACTCCGCCTGCTGATGTGAGGGTTCTAAAGTAGTTGAAATTTTTGGATATAACTACAGAGAGGCTCATCCCTAAATCTGTTAAAATTTATTTCATGACAACTACTTTGAGTAATTCATGGGAGGAGTTCAATAATTAGTCGGGCACCACCCTGTTCATGCTCTTGGCGCACATTGTCAATATTTTATTTTATTTTTTACTGGTAGCACATCACTCCACGTATTAATTATTTTTTTGTTCCAAATTTATGATTTTGCATTATTTTCACAATAATAATTCACTAAATCTCCTATGCCTACCTTTCTTGCTAGATGGCTACCCTGAGTGTTTTCCCAAGCCGATGGCTACATATCACTTTAATTTTTATTTTTGACCAGTACATATCATTTTAATTGCTGGGCAACAAAGAATCATACCCATAGGATCAGTCAAACCCTAATTGTGACTCAGTAACTCACAAACCTGGCCCTGGAGAGATGGGATATAGTTTTGATGATTTTAGGTTAAAGTGGTTGCATACTGGGCCTCTTACTTGTCTTAAACATTCCACTGATAGGATGTTCTTAGCTCTATGATCCATGTTGTATGAAGATTATTTTTCTGCTTCGTGATATTGCTAGAATGCTCTCTCAATCAAATTTTTTTAAGAATACCAATTGCTGTTCATTTCTGTAACCAAAGCCACCTTTAGTTTCAGATTAAAAAGGTTATCAAAGTTGTCCATAGATGATATTTCATAAACATTACGAGAGTCCATGTGACGTACTGATGAGACATTCAAACATATGTTACTTCTAAACTTGCATAAATATAAGCATTCAGGTCAAGAGAAAAAGTCAACAAAATATGGTTGGGTTGTTCTTGAGATGCAACTTGCAAAAGAGTTGCAAAAGAATATACGAGAACAACCCAACCATATTTTGCAACTTGCAAAAGAGTTTGTAAAAGAGCAATCAATGTCTTGACTTGATAGTTCATGAATATATATGTTTGGACTTGGGATGCAACTTGCAAGAGAAGAACTGATAGCTCATGAATGCTCTCATGGGATCAGTGAATGTGTTGGCCCGGTTTTGTTACGCCCCAAAAATCTATCCTATAGGAGCAGTGTCAATTGTAAAAGCCAACCATGAGAAAATGATGTGCCATTAACTACCTTCTCAACAGATCAATAGATGTGTTTTGCTCATCAGATTTTGCTCCATTCACCAGGGGAATACCCATGGGAATTCCTTCATGCATCTTACATGCCGGTAAGAAAGCCTGCCCAGATTGATTGGACAAAGCTACCCGCCTAATATATACCTGGTTGATTGTATGCTTTGGCATGGGTACTTCGCAACTAGAACTAACTAGAACCAGCCTACCAACCCTTAAAATGGTTCGACTGGGTTCTTCCATTTTACTTGGCTCACTTTCTCTTGGGTCCAATTAGGCCAAAAATAAAGCTTTAAATGGGGTTGAGTGGAAAGTATAATTCAAACCCAACTCCAAATAGATTGGATAAGGCTTTGATGATGATGACGGCGACTTTCATGTCTATTAAAATCAACCATAGGGTCCATTTGAATCTTCCTGTAACTCTGTTTATGCATTAATGATGGTTCATGCAATTGGATAACCTGATGTACACTTGTTTCTTCTTTGCCATAGGTAATCAGAAATGCAGTAAAATTTGTAGGTAACTTGATTACAGGGCAACTGAGTTCAAGTACCCATTACTCAGTTCGTTTTCAGATATTTAGTTTACTTAATATGCTATGTTTTGACTTGCTTCTTATCAGAATCAACCAGATCTTCTTGTACGGTCTGTGAAAATTGGGAGTGCAGAACGGGATCTGTCCCCCACACTAATCGACATGCGGGGTATCTACCATGAGACTGCTTGGATCATTTGGTCTCAACTGTCCCATTGGTGACCTGCAAATAAATGTATAACTACCGTAGACAGTGATGGGTTCTTTTGTGAGAGCTGTCATACTGAAGGCCTCCTTTTGGCCTCTTGTATTGAGTTCATAGGAATTTTAGTAAAGTGGGTTCCGGCAGAAGAGTAATTAAAACGTGGGAAGCAAAGGGTAGAAGATGGAGAAGCCAATGTGTTTGCGAAATTTATGCAAATATATGTGTCACGTCCCCCAAAATAAAAATTGGAAAAAAATGTAAAAAATTAAATTAAATTTAAATTTCCTGTGTTTAATACAACACAAGCTTCCAAAAGTGGACCCACAAAAAATTTCTACATGTGGTGAGTCAAAATAAATTTCATTAAATGCAGCGGAAGCTTTATTCAATTGGTATCCAATGTTCATAAATGAGAACCAATACAAATTCAGATAAAACAATAATAGTTAAAGTTGCTGAATAAATTAAATAATTTCTAAAAGAGGTCCGAACACTAGAAAAAAAGTTTATTTAAAATAATTCTACGGTGTCGTTCACTCTTGTGCAGGCTCAGACGGCTCTAAAGTTATCTCCGGCATCCCACTCGGGTTCATCAGTTGGCTCAAACGTTTGAAACGTTTGACCCTCCTCCGTCTTCTCGGTAAAGTAGGGCTCGGTATCTATGAACCAATTATTACAAAGTAAACAACAAGTACATAATCATAATTCGAAATTTAATACAACAACGAGAAGAATATAGACGAGAGTGATTATATAGAAGTAATGACAGTAATAATGACAAGAAAGAACGTATAACATAATCCAAATAAAGCAAAAGAAGCAATATGATTCACACGAAGACAAGTGTCCCCGTTTTGGGTGGTCAGCCCTAAATAAATTGGGAGAGCATGTCCATAACGTCGGTGGTCATAAACCGATCAAATTAAAAACAAATTAGGATAACATGTTCACATTCAAAGTGGATTATAAGTGATCCGGTCACATCGTTGATCAACCGTCCATATATTGATCTGCAGTCGTCCATAAATGACCCACATAAACATAAACATATGAACATAATAGACCTGAATAATAAAGCTCCGACACAAGAGTCCTAAGTCAAAGTAAAGTGTTGGCCATTCCACATTCCATATTATAATCAAATCGTCATACAAAATTTGCCAAGCCACTTTATAGTCAATAACACACAATGGGGTATGCATCTAAAGGAATACATATCCTAAAACAACATATATATATATATGCATGTAAAGATTAAAACATAGATACGAATCAATCCTAAGGCCAAACATAAGGTCTTGTACCCAACAACCACAAGAATCTCTAATAAATATAAAATCAACACATCCCTTCTCCATTAATGGTGTATAGAACCAATTAAGGGTTTTCTAATAGAGATGGGTTGAGCTCGAATCTATTAGGATTTCCCCGAGGTCATACCAAGCACTAAACCTCACGTTAGTAAGATACCGTGTGCCCAGACGGTATTTACTCAGCCCATTGATTCAATTAATAAAAATATAATTTTAACACATCAAAGATAGTAAAAGGTTATAATTTAGGTTTATAAAACAACCAAAGTCTTTTTCCTAATTTCCACAAACTAAAAGGGACAAGGTGCAAAGTTTAACATAACTTAAAAGTCAAATCAGTACATGGGTGATGGATGCATTTTTCCATGCACTCCTTGTAACGCCCCAATTCCGGATACCGATATACTCGTTCGAATACCCGAAACTGGCGCGCTACTTCCCAGAAAATCCGAGAACTTCCAAGATCGTAGGCCGCAGTGAGGTCCAATTTAAAACTTTTTGAACCAAATAACATTCAATGGTTAAAACTTGCGGAAGCATAACATTTAGATAGAGCGGAAGTAATAGGTATCATGTAAATTAAGGAAAGCAGAACAGTGGTCTAATTAAAAAGGTTCAATGTAAATTTAAAGTTTATACATTTGTGATTCTACCCTTCTTACTACAAAATTTCCACTCAAACCCCAAAATAATAAAGTCCCTCAAAACCCCTGTGGATACTCGTCTCCGCCCTCCGGCTCGACGTCCGTGTCGGCCGGGCCCCATGCGTACTCTCCTGCCACGGGTGCCTCCACTAAGGCTAATGCGTCGTCATGGATCTCTGGGTCAAGGCCTAGGCATCATAGAATGGGTCAGATCTAAACGATCTGGCAAGATACAGCATACTACTAACATAGCATATATATATCAAAGGAATTAAAGACGGGTACATAAGTTAAATGAATAGCAAGGAAAAAGAACTAGGCAATCGTGCATTTAAATCATAAGGAATCAGTATAAATAGAAAACATCTGAACTACTATAAACAAGATGGCACATTCACACGAGCTGGAATACCGCGGGATATTATGCCGCAGCCCTCCCATACTAAACACAGTCGCGGTGGGGAATCTAACCAGGGAATAACTAATCCCGAATATCACTCATCAACTCATCATCTCATCACTCCAGATCGGCACGGCATGACACCTTGCCGTCTTAACCACACAGCTCATCATGATAGCTCCTCAACACTCAACTAGCTCCTACCGGGGATGATCAGTCCACCGGCTGAGCTTAAATCAACCGAGTGAATGTTCATGCCGACTCGAGAATAACTCTACGGTCTGTGTCTGTCTAGGCTTTGCCTTGCTTGAACAAGGTCCTAACAATATCCCTAAGAGGTCCAAACATCTCAACACAGTCTCTGGATCTCATTCAAGGTCCAGGCCCACTCGTTGGATCCATACCAAGGCCCATCAGTACATGGCCTGGTCTAAAACCGTCCAAACGAGGCAACCAATCCATCTACTACTGACAATCAGTTCCATCATAATCCATATAACTTAACAGTCCAATAGAAACTATCTCTTCAAACTAAAGGGTTCACATCACCACACTTAGGCCCAATAAGGGCCCGCCTAGACACAGACACGGGTCAATGATCTCCGAAATCACACCATCGGGTCACCTCTAGATACCCTAGGTTCAGGTCTTCCAATTATGATTAATTAACGGTAAACAGCTATTCTAAGATCTAAGAACGACAGAGTAAAATAACAGTGAAGTATAAACTTCACTCAGAGAATCAACGGGAAAAGAAACGGTCCAATCCTAGGTAAATGGGCCACTTTAGGTTCGGGTCTATCTCCGGTAATTCGATCTCTAAACGATGTCATTAATGCCGTAAAATAATGTATTTGGTGCTAAGTTGATTCAAGGCATTGTTGACAACTTTTAGGGTTCGAATCATCTTAGATAATCAACCAAAACTCTAAACAGTGGTCCCCGCGAGTCAAGGTTGAGCCACACCGTTGACTCGGGCTTAGGACACTGACAAATGCTCATTTGGATGGTCAATGGGCCCCACAACTGATCATATCTCCTAAGTGTTGAAAACTGGAACAATCAGGGTTTTCCAGGTGAACCTGATGTGTTGTGAGCTCGGTTGATTTCCTGGCCGGGAAGATCAACCAAGTGCACTAACTAATCTGAATCAGGCTTCCTGGACAACTTATATCGTTTCTAAAGGCTTACAGCGTGTCCGGTCAAACAACCAGGCCTAGGTGATTGACCGCATACTCTGAAAACCTTAGAAAGATTGATGATCCAGCTTTAAACACTTTCTAAATGCTAATTCTAAGTTTCAGGTTGATTTGGGCGCAAACAGTCTGAGTTTCGGGTGAAAAACCAACTTTCAGTCATTTCTAGTGAAAACCATGTAAACGGGTCAACCTGGGTTAAGCCGGGTCAACCAAACTGATTAAAATGGGTTTTCTACAAGAATATGGCTGATGGCCAATTTTCCATCAAAACCTAGTTGTCTCAGTCGACCAGGATGGGTCCCAGTCGACCCAGACAACAGAAACTCTCCCTGCAGAACAGAGCTAACTGAGAGCTCTATTTTTCCAATTTTCAGTGTTCCCGGTCGACCTAGAACACTGTCGGGCGAGTCCCCGGGCGTGTCAGGGAAAATCTGCAGAAAATAATTGAGGCTTCATTTTTTTCAAACTGCAGTGTTGCCGGTCGACTGAGAGGGTCTCGGTCGACCGAGAACACTGGGATTTCAGTCCCAGTTGCATTTCTGCAACTTTTCCGTTTCAGCTCTTTTTTCGCCCAAACCACCTCCAATCTCTTCCAAACCCCACCCAAACACTTCTAATCAATTAATAACACAAAACCCATCCATCCATCACCTTATGGCCCACTGATCTTCCAAATGGGGGGTGAAAAACCCCATCCATCAGTGACCTTTCAACAAAAATACACAAACAAGCTCAGGTAGAAACTAAACCATAACAGAACATCAAATGAAATGGAAAACTACTGAATCATGAACCAAAATACACATCCTAAGTTATGAGTATGATGCACTTGCCTTTTAGCTTGAGAGATAGAGTAGTAGAGAGAAATAGAGCTAGGAGAAAATCCAGAAATCAATCCAGCAGAGCAAAGAAGATGTTACAGCAGCAGTAGCAGTAGCTGGGAGGATTCCCACTCCCAGGTGATATGAAGGAGAAGAAGAAGAGTACAGCAGCAACTATCAAGAAGAAATTCCAGCAACAGCACAGTAACAGCCCAGCAGAGTAGTGGCTCCAGCAGGCAAGGGAAATGAGAGGAAAGAAGAGGGGAAAATAAGAAGAAGATGTAGTGGCTGTAGCAGTAGTAGTTCCTTCGGATGGAAATCCCAGCAGTAGGGTCTCAGCAACAGTGAGATGAAATGAGGAAAGGAAGAAGGAAGATGGGGTGCAGCAGCTTCTGGGAAATCAGTAACAGTGGCTATCCCTTAATAAAGGATCCCAGCACAAGCTGAGAAGAAAGAGGAGTAATGGCAGCAGCTGCTACAGAGGAGGAAGTAAGAAGATGAAGGGGTGGCTGCTCCAAGAGGTGCTTCTCCCAGCTGAAGAAGAAGAGGAAGAACACAACAACAGCTTCAAGATGGAATTTCCAGCAACAGCAGAGATGAAGTAGTTGCAGCAGAGCCCAGGGGGCAAGTTCAGCAGAGTAACAGTAAAGAAATGAAGAGAAGATGAAGTTTCTGGCTGCAGCAGTAGCTCTTCAAAATTCCAGCAGAGTGATGGGGTTCCAGCAGTTACAGAAGATGGAAGAAGAAGATGATGAACACCACAGTTGCCTTGAGGAGATGAGATGGGAATTCCAGCAACAGTGAAGGTCCTTAGCTCAAACGTAGGGGAAGGAGTTGAGATGGCAGTTGGGTGGTTTCCTTGGGAAGGGGGCTGGAGGTTATCTTGGGAAGGGGGCTGCTTAGGGTTTAGGGTTTATTGCAAATGGGGATTAAGAGACACTATATAGGTCTAGGGGGAGTGGTTAAGGACTATAACACCCTTAGGGTTTTAGGGTTTAACTTGGGATTAGGGTTAGGGTTTGAGGGTAGGTTGGTCATTAGGTTAGGAAGTTTCTAGAAGAGAGGCACCTTATACTAACCCAACCTAGTTAGCTTAATTAAACTCTATTAATAACTAATCTAGCTCTAAAAGCCTAAGATTAACACAACACCCAATTAATTAAAAACACTAACCCACTAAGTTAATCTAACTAACTTAGGAAATCTAACTAGACAATCTATTTAGCCTCTAATTAGCCCAAATAAAATAGTAATTAACAATGTTTAGCAATAATTAGCAATAATTAGCGAAGATTAACATAATTAAACAATAATTAACATAAATTAGGGTTAATTAGTCTATAAAATAGCCCTTAGAGGGCCCACCAAGGGTGGGACCTCACACTCCTGGACCACCAAGCCTGTAGTGTACTAATGTCACATGGGAGTGACATGGGATGACATCATCGTCATCTCCATTCCTTTCTTTCTTATTACAGAACCAGTTTTGCAGTAACTCATCGTCAACAGCATTTATGCCTCTGTGCACTTCGGTTAGTGGCCCACTGATCCAAAGCCCACGATCAACCTTCATCAGTAAGGTCACTCAAGGCCCTAGTGTAAGATCTATGGCCCGGATTGGTCGCCAGGTCTCATCCTTTGGCCCCACTATCATATCTCATAACGAAACAATTTCAAAAGTGTCTCACGCCCCAACTGTGTAATCTCTCAAATGGTGAACCAAGAGGGGTCCACCTCACACAAGTCCGCATCTCTAAGATCACCCCGCCACGTCCGGCCCGATGAACGGACCAGATCTATGATCAGATCATCCGGTGGGTCCCACAACCGCCTAATGTCCAAAACTAATTATTTTCCCTCAATCACGCCATCTCTAATCAACATAATGGATGGTGGGCCAGGAGTGTCCACTGCCTATGAGACCAGCCCCTTCAAGGTCGCCTGTGAGTCATCTTCCGGATCCACAGACCAGATTCATCATCTGTGGCCCACCTGGGTCCCACGGTAAAAAAATACAGGTACAGTCCCAAACTATTCAAGTCTGAGACCTGCTGGTATCCTCTAGTTTCTCAATGGGTTTCCCAGAATCTCAATTCCTAACATACAATTAACAGAATCTTGGAGGATTAAAAGGGGGTTTTAAAACCAAACAGCAGAAGGTGAAAAAGGGGTTTTGAAATCCAAACAAAAGTGTTGCAGGTAATAGACATTTACAACAGTAACATCAATATGAGGAAATCGATTGGGTCATCCCTAAATCTCAGATCAAACAAAATCACATTGCAAGATTATCATCAGAAAAGGCATAAAAGGGTTTCTACATGCATCCACATTGGAATCAACGAGAAACACATGCATTAAATTCACAAATTATGTTTAGGTGCTTGCCTTTTACCGGAATTTGAGGAAAATGCAACAGATCCTAACCAATACCCAAACCGAGATTCCCACAACGCTCAATAATAATCCTATCACTAATCTGACAGAGAATATGGGAAAAGAATGCTCAGATGAACAGATCTATGGTTCTCTTACCCAAATCTACCATTGGAAAGAAAAAGGAGATAACCCAAGAATATAGATCTACTTCTAATGGTTTGAAGAGAGGATTACCTGAGATAAGAAAGTTGAACCAAGAATGATTGTGTCTTCAGATCTTGATTCTGATGGCTGGATCCAAAAGTTGCAAAGGCTTGGGAAGTTGAAAGAGGAAAAAGACGAATGGAAACGGGAAGAGTTGCAGTGATAAGTGGGAAGGGATAAGGACGTGCGTTCGTAATAAAGGGGATTAGGTTAAGAGATGGAATATTCTTTGGGTTTGAGTTATTGGGTCAAAACTGCGGGTTAAGTCACCTACCCATTAACACAACTCACCAAACCACGTATCTAATCTAACGTGTGCCCCACTTAATCCTAACCACTTAAATAACTAAAATACATTTAATTAAAATAATAGTATACTCTAATTAAAATATAATAAAATATTATGAGTGAGACCGGGATCTTACAATACGGTTGTCTCAAGTAATATAGACTATGAAAGTTCGAATATCGTTCCCACAGGATCGTTACAAAAGAAATAACAATGATCAATAAAAAGAAGTATCAACTCAAATATAGCTAACAAATGCAAATGGTGATAACAAAAACAAGAAACAAGATAATAACAAAGAGATGTTAGTAGAATTAGAAGAAATCAAGTGAGAACAAGGTTAGTGACAAAGTTAATGACAAAATAAAAATAACAAAGTTAATATCAAGAACAAATGAACAATGTTAAATAGATCAAATGACTAAGTGTGTGAAAACAACAAGTGAAGATCAAGATAAAAAGAAAATAGAAACATTCATGGAAAAAAGCTAATAACTAGTGAGTAAGATAGAGAATGAATGGATGAAAATAAGTGTGCTAAAATAGTGTAAAATCAAAAGGGGAATAAAAACAAACACATAGAAGGTATGAACAAATAAGCTAATGGAGATGATGGTGTAGATAGAGAAATGGAGTGTGAGAATTAAAACAAGAGAATAAGTGTGTGGGAATGTGAATACAATCAAGTTAAAGTAATTAAAATAAGCAATAAGCAATACTAATGGATAGATTGAATAATCTAAAATCCACTAAGTAACACTAATCCAACACTAATGCTCTTCTATTTTCCCAAACAAATACTCAAATCTAATGACAAATCAATGCTTAGATTTGGAAAATATAACTTTAAAGCTCTAAGATAGAAATTAACAATCTAAAAGTTAAGATTTTCTTCCCTTCATAAAAGAAAAGATTCTTAATGATTATCTATCAAAAGTAAGCATAAACCATCAAAAGATATTAAATCCTAAGCATGATTTATCAAACATAAGCATAGATAGTAAAAAAAATGCTAAGAAATAAAATAAGCATGGAAGGTAGCACATTGCAATGAAGAAAAAAAATCTATTCTAGCATGTTAAGCACATAAACAAATGGAATTAAGAGCATAAGCAAAAATGAATAGTATTAACTTAGCTTCATCTAGAAGATCAAATCAAAGTTATTAGCCACCCATTGGAGAAGATAAAACTTTCATTATAAATATTCAAATTTTACAAAGTTTTCCTTACTTTTTTCTCTACAATTGCTCTCAATTATATGAATAACTTAAGTAAAGAGGATGATGCTCTCAATGCTTGTATTTAATGCCTAGAGCTCATTTCCTTATATAGAGACATTTGCCTTGCTCTTTTTTATTTCTTATGAATGTGGGACTTCACAAGAATGAAAATATGAACATATGGATGTAATTCCCATGTTAGGAAACAGTCTCCAAATTGATGTGCGATTTTGACTCCAGAAACGTCCGAATTGAAAAAAATGTTGTGAAATGTGATTTGTAGATCTTAGAACAAGCTTTTCAATGCTTCTCAAACCACCTCAATTGGACACCCGAGTAAAAAGATATGATCAAAATACCAATCCAGATATTTCATTTTTCTTTTTATTGTTAGCCTATCTTTGTAATTTCTTCTTCAAATTGTCTTCCAAATTTATCCTTACTCTCTTTAACTCTTGAATCTCAACTTTAATCTGCAAATTAATCTTCAATTAACACCTACAAAGAGAATTTAACATAATTAAGAGTATTTTTGAATATATTTTGTGTGGAGACCATTGGAACTCATATAAATGCATACAAATGACCATCTATAATGGAAAGATATGAGCAAAGCATGATGAGGAGGAACTTTCTTATTTTTCTACTAAAAATAGTGTTTTGAGTTCTTTTATCTTTAAAAACTTATAAAATGATGCTATGAAAATGTCTTTTTTGTGAACTCATCACAATGAGACCCTCATTTTCTTGGAATTTAATTCACTGGGGGTGATGGCTAAGTAATCATTTTAAAAGAAGTTCCAGTCCTTGCATGAACTTCTATGTGCATGTTACCCTTTATTTACAAGGGTCAATTTCATAGCAAGAATATGATGAACTCTCCACTACAGAACAGGGTGTTGAAGGAATTTGGAGTTCTTGAAACTTTTGGATAGGGTTTTCATGGAAATATGTTACGGTGGTTGGCCACTAGTGCAGCCCAAAAGCTTGCCAACCCCATCAAAAGGTTTTGTACTTTTAGGAGAATGATGATGACAGAATGTTCTTATAAAATGAACACTGCTTTCCTCCAAGAGTTCTGCTAAACGGCCCTCCGGTCCAGTCCGTTTAGACTTTCACTTCCTCCAATGGTTTGTACTTTGTAAGCTCTTTTTCAGTCCGTTCCATGTCCAATCAGTCCATCCCCAGTGTCTCATTAGCTTTTATTAGCCATGATTTGTCTGTTTCTTCCACAACAATCCTTTTATTTCCCATAAATGGAGATGGAGACGCAGATTTTTCTATCAGTATCAGCCATTATAGTAGGGCGTCTAACCTTTCAAGCAGCAGTGGGGAAGACCGGAAGAATCAGTTTCTCCGTACATGATGCAACGTTCAACCTCTACTTTAAATTGAGTCTATATATAATTAAGAGAAAACTACCAAAAAAAAAAAAAAAAAAACGAAAAACACGCTAGTAGTCTATTCCGTGCCATAGTGACTAGTGTCATATTTTTTTTGGTGAGAAGAGGCAGATTTGACGAATTAGCGACGACGTCGACACTAACTCTTGATAACAAGCGACGACGTCATCGTTTGTTCAAAAAAGACAAGAAAAATGAATATTCTGACAAGAATACCAGTTTTGTTGTATCAAAACTATGGGTACCTCTTTTAGTTAGTGGACCTCTAAGGAGCTTTTTCAGATAAAATTTCTCTATAATTAAAAAGTGCCTTCCTAAATACCAAGTGAATAAAACAGTGGGCATTCATATGACAAATATGTTCTATCATAAATCCTTCTAATTGATCTAGCAAATTCCGATATTTACCTTACTTTATCTAGAGGCCCGCCCCCCAAAAGATATTTTTCTTGACTCGCTGAATCACAATTTTAATAAATTGATAGGTCATAAGGATACCTTTGAATAAAACTTTCAACCCATTTATACTCCTAACATTTGTCATGCTTAGAGTGGGTCTCACATGTAGGGCCGTGATCATTCCTAAAATTGCCTCATGTCTGAGTTGTGTTGAATAGGCAACCTCAACGCAGCAATGTGTCCGCATCATATGACCTGAACTTGCTTCACTGTTTTCGCCGTCCATAGTTAGTTTTCGCCGTCCATAATTAATTTGAAGATTGCAAACACCTAATTAATGAAAACGCTCCGTGGACCATACTCCAGGCAGATGGTGATGCAGAGAAAGTGATGTCTCCATTGTCCCTGTAAATCCTTCAGCTACGGAACCCAACGGTCATCATCCGAAACCACCAGATCCATACGTGAAATGACCCCCACACATTTAGAACAACGTAAATATCCAGCAACTCTCACTCGGGTTAACTACAGCAGACCCTGCTGTAGGTTGGATCCAAGGCGTCCAAGGGCTGTGGGTTCATCCACTTCGGCTTACATTCATCCCCACCATTCATCCAATTTCGCCGGCCATCAGATCTCCATCACACACATTAAATTTCCATCACACACATTAGAAAATATCAGCCATTGGATGAGAGAAAAGGTTGAAGAGAGATAAAATATTTTTTTAAAGTGAGTTGAAGAGAGAGAAAATGTTTTAAAATACAAGATATTTTTTAATTTTATTTTATTTAAAAAATACCAACCATTAGACCCACGGCCCTTGGATCCAACCTACAGCAAACTACAGCAGACCCCCCTCACCCCACTCACTCTCCTTTTATATCAAGTCATGGTAAGGTCAAATCAAATTCATGCAGTCCAATCCACTTTGCATAAATTTAAATTGTTCAAAAGGGAAGTTTCAAGTGCATTTATTCCTGGTGAGGGCACATTTCCTTTTTACACAAGAAAATAAGGAAGTATACCTCACCTTATGTATTTAAAAAGTCACTTTTGTATTTGAAAATTTCCATTTATGGAAGCATCCCGATGTAATGCCTCAATTCTGTATACCGAGAAAACCGTCAAGGTATCGAAGTTGGCGCGCTACTTCCCGAAAAATCCGAGAACTTCCAAGATCGTATGTCCGCAATGAGGTTCAATTTAAAACTTTTGAACAATATAATATCAATGGTTAAATTGCGGAAGCGTAAGAAGTAAAGCGGAAGCAATAGGTATCATGATATAGTAAATGTAAACGGGACTGAAGTCCAGTCGAAAAGTGTCAATTGATAAGAACAAGGATTTATTACATATTTGACTGCTACCCAGCTCACTATAGTAATCCCTCAAAAACCCAAACAAAGATAGACGCTCAAACCCTAGGTGCTGGCTCTCCAACCTCCAGCTCGACCTCTTGGTCGACCGGTCCCCATCCGTTGTCTCCTTTTACGGGTGCCTCTACGAGCGCGAATGCATCGGTCTCGTACTCGGATTCAAGAACCAAGCACCAAGAATGGATTAGATCTAAAGATCTGACACGTCACAGTATGCAAGTAATATAGGATAATGCATCAAAAGAGTGGAAACAGTAATAAAGTTAAGAGAATGACAATAATATGAGTTCTAGGCAGTTGAGCAGGATAAGCATTTAGAATCAGAATAAATAAGATATCTAATCTAAACAATGTGGCACATTCACACAAGTTGGATACCGCGGGATATTATGTCGCGGCCCTCCTATACTGAACACAGTCGCAGGGGAAAACCTCACCAATGCTGGGGAATAACAAGCCCTGCAGACAACATCCTCACCACACTCATCACTCAGAGACCGGACCCGGTATCACACCTTCCGTCTACAATAAAAGCTCATCATGATAGCTTACTCAACATTAACAGTAGCTCCTACCAGTGATGATCAGTCCAAAGGCTGAGTTTAGAACAATCGAGTGAATGTCTGTGCCAACTCAGGAAACAATAAAGGTTTGTGTCTGTCTACGCTTTGCCTTGCATGAACAAGGTCCTTACAAAGTCCCTAAGAGGTCCAAGTATCCAGTACATTCCATGGATCATAATCCAGGTCCAAGTCCAATCATTGGATCCATACCGAGGCCCACCAATACATGGCCCGATCTATAACAGTCCATATGAGGTAACATGTCCATTTCCAATGATATACAGTCCATTCTCATGCATAATGAGTTATAATTCTAGTACAATACAACCTCTCCATCCTAGGGTATTCAACATCCAATCTTAGGCCATAAAAGGGCCCGCCTAGCTACAAACACGGGTTAGTGTTCACCCATTCATATCACCAGGTCACCTCTAAGTAGTCATAGGTTCAGGTCATCCATTTTCCATTTAATTAATATATATGAGCAATAGTAAGGACAATAGAGTGACAGTGATAACATAATGAGACTAATCTCTAAGTATATGAATCAACGGGAGATATCAACAGTCCAACCTAAGTATTGGTCTACTTTCAGGTCCAGGCACATCTCAGGTAATTCGATCTCCAAATGGAGTCTCAGATACCAAAGGATACTATATTTGGTGCTCCATAAGTTACGGGCATCATTGACAACATTTAAGTGTCGAATCGTCGTTGAATATACAACCTAGACCTTACTTGGTGGTCTCCACGAGTCAAGGTTGAGCCACACCATGACTCGTGCTTGACACATCAATAGAAGTCTATTTGGATATTCAATGAGCCCCACGAACGATCACAACATCAGAAACCAAAACCTGGGAAGGTTATTATACACAGTGTGCTCGGTCGACCTCCTGGCCTGGGCGGTTGACCTGGTGCACTGGGATCAGAGAAACAAACACCCTACAGGCAAAGCCTGATTTTCCAGAAATTCCTGTGTGCTTGGTCGACCTCCTGGCCTGGTCGGTCGATCCCGCACACTGGAGATCTTGGCTGAAGGGAGTCTCAGGTTCCAGTATCTTTTTCCTGAAATTCCAGTATTCTCGGTCTACCCGGCACTGAGCTCGGTTTTGCACGGAGCTTGGTCAGTACTAAGCTCGGTCCTGCACGAAGCTCGGTCAGCACTGAGCTCGGTCCTGCACTGGTCTCGGCCAGCACTGAGCTCGGTCATGCACTGAGCTCAGTCAGCATTAAGCTCGGTCCTGCACTGAGCTCGGCCAGCACTAAGCTCGATCCTGCACTAAGCTCGGCCAACACTGAGCTCGATCCTACACTGAGCTCGACCAGCACTGGTCTCAGCCAACACTGAGCTCGGCCAGCACTGGTCTCGGCCAGTACTGATCTCGGCCAACACTGAGCTTGGTCCTGCATTGAGCTCGGCCTTGCACTGGTCTCGGCTAGCATTGATCTCGGCTAGCACTAAGCTCAGTCCTGCACTGAGCTCAGCCTTGCACTGAGCTCGGCCAACCTAGTACACTGGCCTGTTGCAAATTCCAGAATTTATGGATTTCTTCCTTTTCATCCCAATTTCCACCCAATTCCATCAAATCTCATCCAAACACCACATAAACATCTAGAAACATGAAAAACACTCCAGTATACATCCAACCATCCAATCCATGGGCCATTGATCTTCTAAATGAGATCAACCCATCCATCAATGACCAAACATCCATGAAAACATACTCAAAGGTAGATCTAACAATTCTAACATCAATACAATAGAAAATCTCAGAATAAAAAACAGTAAACATCCATTCTATATTAAGTAAGCATATTGCAGTTGCCTCAATTCGATTGCAAGAGATAAAGAGAGAAAACAGAGATCCAAACTCCAAAAGAAGATCCCAGCTCCTATGGTCTTCCCAATCACAAAACCTTCCCAAAATCTCAGATTTAGTGGAGATCTCTACTCCTATTCCCACATCCACAAAAGAATCGCTATAAGGAAGGAGATCTAGAGAGAGAAAGAGAGCTTTCTAATAAAATTGAACTAGGAAAGGGCTCATACCTTGATTTGAAGAGAAATGAGCGACTAGTAAGATAGAGATAAAGATCCTTATAATAAGTTGCTGCTGGACTTGTGGTAGATAGTGTAAGGTCCGCGACCTTACTGGGTCAATTGGGCCCAATAGGAGGCCCGTTGACCCATTTATTTTATTATTATTATAATTATTTGTATTTTAGATATTTAAGTGGGTTTAGGCTTTAAGTGCGTTTCTTTTAGTGTTAGAATAGTGTCTGCGAAGTTTCGTTCGATTTCAATTTCGTTTGATCCTAGAAGGGAGGTAGTTTGCAAATTAGGAAAAATTGAGTATTTTTCCGAAAAAATTTCTATCACCGTGATTTTGGGTTCGTTGGAAAGGTCTCATCACGCTGATCATTTTTGTCTCTTGGCTCGTCGCGATCCGACGATCAAAAACCCTTCAAAAAGTCCATTCTTTTACCGGACCCACTTAAGGGCAAATTAGTCTTTTCCTCTCACTCTTCTTCTTAATCAGGGATTAACCCTAATCTCATTCTCACTTCTGCAACGAATGAGAGTTACAGCAGCCCATCTTCTTCTCCTTCTCTTCTCAAGCCCAGATCTCCCTCCGGGAGAGATTACCTCTTCTTCCTTTCGCTCTCCTCTCTCCATTGATACTAGTTGGTAAGCCTTTCCCATCATCAACTTTTCTATTCATTTTCTCTTTTGTTTATAATAGTTTGGATCATGATCTTTTTCCTTTTTTTCTTCTTCTCGGTGTTCTAGATTACTTTTGAGCGGGGTAGATTGTGGTTTTCGTGGTAGAAAGCTTCTCCTCAAGCTTTTCCAATTTCTAATCATCTTCTTGGTTGAGGCAAGTAGATATGCATTCTATATTTAATCATGTGTGTATTGTTTTCTTTTGATTGCAATGATATCCCTGTTAAATTACCCAAATTTCAAACTTATTGTTGGTATTGCATTGGGATTGACATGTTAGGTTAGATTTGTGGTTTGGATTGAATTAATTGTTAAATGGTAGCTTTAGAGGTTTTTAAGTTGATAGAATGGATGAGAATAATGATTAAAATGATTTGTGAGCATGGAGGCTCGTTTTCTGTTGGAAAAAGGAAGAAAAAACCCATTTTCGGGCTCAGGCTATAGTGCCGATCGATCGGGCTTGCAAGCCGATCGATTGGACTGCAATTTGGTCTCAGTTAACTGAGGCGAAAATCAGTCCGATTGATCGGACCTGTTGTCCGATCGATCGGAGGGCATTTTCGTAATTTCTGACAACTTCGGAAAATGACTTAAAACACTTGTAACTTTTAATCCGTATGTTGGATTTCTACATATTATATACCGTTGCAAAGCCCTTGAGATGTAGAATCCAATGGTTCTGGTTTCATCACGATCGGAGGCCGGAAAGTGATGTAAAAACTCGGATTATTGACCCAGCCTATATTTTATTAGAAATGAGACTAGTAACTTAGATTTGAGCCTTAGATGTTGGAACCATGAAACTACTATCAGTTGACCATTAATGATGATTAATTTGTAGCACGTGGCTTGGTGTGCTTCGATTAGGTGTCTAGGTATTCGTTTATTAAACATGGGGTAACCGAATGTATATGGAACTGAATTAATGGATGCTTAACATGATTGTACACCAATGAGTTTTCTTAGAAGCATCGTTGATCCAATTTCACACGTACTCCGTTAGAACATGTAGAATACATGGATGACACCATTTGCCTAGGTTTGGATCGTAATTCCTCCTTGACTTATTTAATCGTATCCGTTGTTATAATTCCTTGTACACTCTCTCTTGGCATAAAACACTTAACTAATTATGAAATATAATCCCTTGTAGAATTAGGACTTGGACCGGACTTAGAGTGTACCTTAGTACCCCGTGTTATGTAATTGATGAACATGACTGGCTAAACTGAAGGGATTACCATGCGATTGATTTTGTCTTGTATTGATTTGAATGAGATAATCCCTACGAATATGTCTTGTAAATTAAGCTAGCCAGACTTGCTTGTCTTAGTCTATTCTCGTGTCAACACCACATTATTATTATTATTATTTGCATATCATGGCCAGCTGCAGTTTGAGGTTTATTGATGAGCCGGTTACTCGGACATCGGGGTGGGCAGTCGACTTTGGACGGCATCCATGGCGTTGAATAGTTGGGAGCGGGCTGGGACCGTGCTACTATTCCCAGGACCGGGAGCTGGGATCCCCCTGGAGCCGGACTTTGATATCAGTAGTCCGGATAGGATTGTTATTGGTACCCCGTGAGGTGGCTTGGACATCCACGGAGTCTCCCTCTTGTGCATTGCATTACATTGGTAGTGGTGATTGTTAGTATTGCTAGGATTTTTATTTATGATTCGGATGATTATTTACTCATGCTTTATGCCTAGATTCGATTTCTTGTATTCTCTTGACTACTATGCCTGTCATTACTCTTATACTTGATACATGTCATGATTATTTATATATTGCTTATCTATTGCTCAACATGTCGTTGACTCTATTCCTTGGTGTGCAGACTCCTCACGTGAGTACTACTATGAGGAGCAAGCAGGTGAGGAGATCCCAGAGGATCTCCAATCGGTTGAGGAGGAACGAGAGTGGCATGCAGATGAGGTAGAGTAGTGTCATCATACCTGGCATGAGAGAGATTCATTGGGACTTCATTAAATTCTTTATTCTTTATTTATCTCTCGTTGAAACTTTTATATCATTGACATCACTATGATTTTAAATGGCCTTGATTAGTGGGAAGGCCATTGTAATAAATTAACTTCATTGTTTACATTTTATTTTATTCCTTGTTCAACTTTAACATATATTGAGATTCATTATTCATTGTTGATATCCAAATATGCCTAGAATTGTAGGAGTTCCGCATATTCTTATTATATTTGAGGCTTGAAATATTATATCCTCACAGCGGACTTACGATCCTTGGGCCTAAAGGAATTTTTTTTTAATTAGCCCTAAAATTCACTCCCCGAATCAGGTTTATTCTCTAATCGGGTTCGGAGGACGTGACAGATAGTCTTCTTCTTCTTCTTGGAGTCTAGATCTAGGGTTTCTAGAGAGGGAGGGAGAGGGATGGGAGAATTGGAGGGAAATGAGGGAAGAAGAGGGAAAGAGATGGAAATGAGATGAGAGGTGTTAGCCAACGTATGGCATGAGATGGGTGTAGTGTATATATATATATATATATTTATAGGTTGAGATTTGGGTTAGCGACTAGAATACCCTTTAAGTTTGAATAAGATTAGGATTAGGGTTGTGGGTAGTTTGGTCTTTAGGTGATGTTTCTAGAACCTTCTCAAGTGGAGACCCCCTTAATTATAATAATTAATAATATCTAGCTAAGACCTCTAACTCACTAACTAATTTTAGAAATTTTAAAAGGCTCCTTATTAATTATACAAATAACACAACTAGACTAATCTAACTAAAACTTAGGAAAATACATAACTACCCTTACTAAACTTAATAATTAGTATAAATAAATACTCTTAGGCTAAAATATAATATTCAGATTCAAATTGAGGGTCCACAAGGGATGGGGCCTTACAATGGAAGCACTTAAAACTTACCCGTTCAAAAGATATCTCTATCTTTATTTGCAAGTACGTGTTTGCCACTTAGTTTGAGAGAGTAGCATACATATTAATCTCATTTACTCAACAAAATAAAACTTTCCATATAAAAGAGGTAGATAACATGGACCCCAAGCTCTCAATCCATTCCTCCCTCCATGACAGTTGAAATGCACAGTAATTAAAAAAAAAAAAAGGCCAAATTGTATGCAATCGTCAAGAGGAAGTAAGTGTCTTTATCACTTCCAGTCACCAATTAAAGGAAAGACTATTTGACTTTGACTTGATCACACCATTACTACACTACAATTTTTTCGCATTGGAGTTTCCCTCCTATGCCGACAAAACAGCCGTCTGTCCAAACAAGAATGCAGCAAAAATAATAGTTTATCTTTTCATGTAACCCAAAAAGATCAATTCATGGAATCTCTCTGTCATTGTTATCATCATCACCTCTTTCTTTCGAGGATGACATTTAGATGGCTATCCCAAAACCAATAACATTCACATGATTCCAATCCAATCAACAAGATCCCAACAAGTAAAAAGGGAAAGGGAACCTCTCTTTGGACCAATAAGGGTGCCATATGGGGTTGAGATGTCTCATTTCAACTCTAAAATAAAATCCTATTTCCTAAAAGAAAGAAACTTCGCATGTGGTACCTTATTTGGACCAAACAGAGAATTCAGATTCAGTAAAAACACCAACACCGTAGATATTGAGAATTAAGAAGTCTTTGAATCTAACAACCAAATACAATTAAATAAAAGTTTCTCTTCCTGCTTTTATTATGTATAAAAATATACAGGTATTAAAAAAAAAAAAAAAAAAAAAAAACCAACGATAAATCGCCACTAATTCAAAATTCAGCGGGCGGAAACTCGTGAATGGACAGAAGACTTCGTACCGGAAGCGGAACCTGACACGCCGGTCCCGTAAAACAGATCCGACAAATAGTTCTCCAAATCCTCTGGAGCAAACCGCACAACAACTTCCAAGTGTGGCTCGTTTTGTAACAGAACCCGATACTTGTCATAAAACGCCCGATACGGCGGCACGATCTTTCTGGCGATCGACACCTTGATCTCGTCCCTCAACTTCTCCTCCGGCACGATCCACGTCGTCTGGGTCCGGTACGCCGTGTCGAAAGCCGAGTTGAAACTCCGGAACGCCGCCTTGGCCTCCTCCGCAGGAAGCTTCGCCGTTGGATTGGGCGGCAGAGAGAGGAGGACCTTCGCCCATGCCATCCGTTCGTAGTTGGCTGTGTACTGGCGGATCTTCGACTCGTTCTTCGAGAGCCACTCCTCGCCGAGGAGGAATCTCATATCGCAGCCGCGGGCCTTGGAGACGACGTAGTGGAGGTTGTTGGCGAGGAAGAGGTACGAGAGGGCGACGTCCTTGTAGAGCTCCGCCTTCCCGTCGAGTTTGCAGAGCAAGACGAGGATCAGCCACTCGAATCTGGCAGCTATCGAGGAGATCGGATCCTCGGCGGACGGAGAGTTCTCCAGCATCGCAACCGGCAGCGGCGACTGAGTCTGCAGCGGGTAGTCGGCGAAGATGTCGGCAAGGATCCCCCCGTAATCGCCGAGGAAGCAGACGTAGTTCATCACATACCTCGTCAGAGGATGGACCCCGCCGCCTGGCACCGGCATCCGAGACGAGTCCTTCTGCATCGCCGATTCCAAGTCGGCGACCGTTGTGCGGACGGCATCGCCGAGCTTGACGAGGGAGGTGACGGCCTGGGATCGAACGACGGACGTGGATTCGAAGGAGAAGATCGACTCGATCTCCGGCCAGAGCTCGGAGATCACGTCGTACATGTCGAGGAACCGGAACATCTTCTCCGGCGACTTCTTGCATTTCGAGACGGATTCCGGGAACCCGAGGAGGCCGATGGCGGCGTCCTTGCAGATCTCGGAGAAGCAGGACTCCTTGATGGAGTCGGAGGCGGAGAAGACCTGATCGCAGAGGATCCGCTCCCCGGATAAGAGAGTCTTTACAGAAACCTTGATCGCGTTGATCCAGATCTTGATCTTGTCCTCGACAGTCTCCCAATCGAGCTTGTTGAGGCTGTTCGAGCTCAACTTCTCGACGCCGAGGCGATAAATGCCTTCGTCGACGATCGATCTGCGGATGATCTTGTAGATCTTGACGCACTCCTTGCCATAGCCGGAGGAGATCATGCAGTCGGCGATGGATCGGAGATCGGACATGGCGAGCGAGGCCTCGCACTCGACTTCCTTGATGGCTTCTCGGGCATCATCGTCGATGATGTCAGCGTCTTCATCATCGTCGGAGGAGGTGGAGCGGGTGGTGGCGGTGGAGGAGCGGACGGAGATGGAGTCGGGATCGAGGTGGTCGCGGTTGGTGGCGAGAATCTGGTAAAACTCCTTTTGTAGTCGTTTCATGGCGATCTGCATGAGTCGCTGGGCGTGGACGAGCTTGTGTTTGGAGGAGGAGTCGGAGACGTAGAAATTCATTGCGCGCTGGAGATCGGAGACGGATTTGATGAAGTCTCGAGCCTCGCGGCGGTTCTCGAAAAAGAGGGAGGTGATCTTGGCGTAGGAGGAGGAGTCAGGGTCCCATTTGGTGATGAGGGTGTCGGCATGGGACATGTTGGATTCCATCATTGATTCGGAGAGGGGAGTGGAAGGGCGTGCGTGGGAAGAGTGGGAAGGAGAGGAAGACGTGGAGGAGAAGGCTCTAGAGGGAGAGGATTTGGAGGAGTGGAAGAAGAGGCTCTTCATTTCTACAATCTATGTGATTTTGAAGTTGAAGTTGCTTTGGTGTTTTTTTTGTTCTTTGATTGGGATGGACAGATGATGCTGGAAGGCTTTTGTTTTTTTGTTTTTTTGAGAGCGGGTGACAGAGAGAGCTCTGCTTGCAGTAGGGTAATAGAATGGTTGAGGGGAGGGTGGGTATTTATAGAGTAGCGGGCGAATGGAGAGAGAGAAGTAGTCAGAAGAAGCGAGATTTGACTATATTTTGGTCTTGGGTTGCATTGTTGTGGGAATTACGAAACAGCCACTATTTTTGGGTGGCGGTATTTCTACGCACGGGGATACTCGTTTGGTTGAACACGACCGAACAGGATAGGTCATATGTGGATGGCATTCTTTTCTACGACGAGGGAAAAAAAAAAAAAAAAAAAATAGAGAGAGAGTGAGTGAGAAGAGAAAAGACATGAAACAAATTGAGAATTTTTTGGAGGTTGAGGTGATTGGGTTTGGAGTTGGTAGGTGTGGTGATGGTCTCAATAGAGCTTTCATTTTTTGGTTCTTTTGGGTGGACTAGTATTGTAAATGGGTGTTCAACTTCCAAGTAATTGAAGCATTTGTTTATGGTAAAGTGAAGATAGGTATGGAACTTATTTTTTATTAGGTGAGAAATTCGGATTTGAATTGAATCCATGCATATAAGATTCAAAACATTGGATCTGTGAATGTTCCAACACTGATGTCCGGATAAGAAGGATTATATTTGTATTTTAAATTTTTATATATGGGTTTCATCGGCCAGTATAGCTCGAGTAATATTTTCATTTGATAGTCTACTTATTTTTAATCATATATTATTTAATAGCTCTATTTGTATATTTTAAATCTTGTTTTTGAGTCTCTTATAACCCTTTGTTTTTCTCTATTGGGATACTGATTTAGTAGTGGTACTTTCACTTGAGGACCCAAATTGACTGTGACTAAGACGTTATATGAGATTAAGATGTCATCACCACTCAATCATGAATGTATTAGCGAATATGTTTCATTCAATTATACGAACAAACTTACATCTTCTTCTAGGTTTGGATCCAAAATCATATTCATCTTTTTAAGTTGTTTATCAGATCCAAATACAACACATAAGTTCCACGTAAGATACAAACTCATCACCAAAAAAGATGGACCCAAGCCGGGTATAAATTCACAGATTTGACCCATTTGGATCCAAATATTGAGATGGTGCATCATTGTGAAGTGAAGCACGGATGCCTTCCTCCAACAACGCGTTGAATCTCTAAGAAAATATTCATTCTTGAGGCTAATACTAGTTATCATCTTAGTAATAAATTTATTTATCTACCAATAATTCTCCTTTAAAAAGGGCATAAATATAATAATAAAATATAATCTGACTAAGTCAGTTATCAGAGAAGAATTCTTCATATAAAGTGGTATAGCGACCCAATCTCAATTCTTCTTAGACTCTATTTTGGTATATTTTATTGTGCTTTAGCCTATAAGAACTTGCTGTTCAAGAAAGGTTCAGCTATGTATTTCCAATCATTGATGTCTTTCTAGTGTAATGCTATTTGGAATTCTTCTCTAAGTATGCATTCCCTTTAATTGTTTTTTATTTTATTTGTGGGGTATTGTGTTGCCTAAAGTCACAACACAGGAGAATAAAATAAAAAAAACTTTTAAAAAAAGGTTTGAAATTAAAGGATCTAGTTCATCTAAATCGTATGACCGTTTCTTTCCTTCTTTGTGCACGTATCTGATTGTCGTGTTTCTCTCGTTCCTTTCTCATATTTCTCTTCGGGATACAATTTATCGAAGAGTGGTGTAAAAAGTAGTTATATTACTTCTACTAACGCTTTGAGATTTTATTAGAAATGATTAGGTAAGAAAATAATACAGCTATTGTCTAAAAAGAAATAATTTAAACAGCTAAAATGAGAAGAGAAAGAAGATGAACAATAACTAAATGCATCACTTGTTAGGACCATGACTAGTGTCACATGTTCAATGAGTTTGACTATGATCTTAGTGCTTAAATCTAGTCGTCTGGGGAAAGAGCCGTGCTACGCGGACCAACTGGGGGACCGAGTTTGGTGGTCCGTGTGGACTTCCCCTTGGGGAAGAAGTTGGCAGACTCAAACAACTTCATCTACAACCTGAATTCATAAATAAGAAATTAAGAAAAATCAATATATTGCAAAGGCTCTTAGCCACATGACCAAGGTACAAGTGTATGGGGGCAAAAGCACCCACCCATTCTCGAAAAAAGTTTAAAATTCTATAAACCCCCCCCCCACAAAATTTGGAATTTAAACTGTTTTTCTATACATTTACCCCTTCCCCTAATATTTCTCTAACATAAAGCCCCCCAAAATTGAGTTTCCTGGGTCTACCTTAGTCACATGGATGTTTCAATGTGCCCATTAGCGCTTGGTGTACTCGTCTAGCTCAAACCGGAGTTTGAAACCAAACTTCTCAGGAGAATAGATCCATTGTAAATCCAACTTTCTAGGGTGGTCCGAGGTGACCGCCATAGCTCCTCTCTTCTTGAGACTCCATACATGATCCCTTTTCACGAGGTATATGTGTTATATATATTATAGGAGAATGTTTTGCTACGAGTAAATTGCATTTGCACTCCAGTTCTTTGGGGTTGAATTGGGCCCTGCCTTTGATCAATGAAGCCCTTTTGATACCCTTTTAATTAAGTGATTTGGCATCATAACCAATTTTATATTCATTGAATCTTCACTCACAATTGGACTTAATTTCAAGATTATATATGGTTAAGATACTATTAATTTAAGGTTATTAAATCATAGGCTAGAGAAATACCATTGGACCGTTTTTTTGGCTTGACCTTGTCAACGAGGCAACTACCCTTGAGAGACATGTGTTTTAGTGGTCTCCCATCACCTGAACCGCATAGTAGCAATAAAGGTGACTTGTTCTTCAAATTCAGACAAGAAAGGGCTCCAAATTCCAATAGGCAGCATAGGGCAAAAAGATTAAAAAAAGATAAAAAGAAAAAAACAAACTTTGGTTTTGGCCTCATTCATGCTTGGACGGAGCTTTTGTTTGCATTTGGATGTGTGCTCGTGTGAAAGGTTCAAGTTTTGTACATGTTATAGGAGAAAAGATTTATGTCATTTTCTGCTCATTTCATATTTTTCTATTTTTTTTTTGGATGGGAAAATCAGTTAGAATTCTGTTACCGCAAATTTAGGGAATTTGTTAGAATAATACAGCTGGAGGGAAACTTCATCATAGCTTATAAATAGCTGATGAGAGGGTTGTTAGGGCATTGGAAAATTTTAAAAATGAAAAATCTTCCTCTCTCTCTTTTCTCTTTTCTCTCTTATTCTCTCTTATTCATCTGAAATCCGCCATTAAAGCTTAAGGTGAGGTTGCCTCCCTTATCATTGGTATCAGAGCGGTGATCCTGCTGCTTATACATTCATACAAATCTTCATTTTCTGGAGAAGTTTCAGCTCTTAATTCTGGCTCCTGCTGTTACTCGCTGAGTTGAAGCAATGGAAGAACAATTCAAAAATCTGGAAAAACGAGTTGATGATCAGAATCGGAAGCTAGAAGAGCAGAATCGAAATATTGGCCGGAAGTTTGAAGAGATGATGGAAATGATGCAATCACTCAAGGATTTTGCAAGTAAGTCGATTGAAGAATCTCCTCGAAGCTCCACCAATTTTGAAAGGATCAATCCAACCAGATCCTTAGGTATGACACCTAAACTTGAATTTCCGAGGTTTAATGGTACCAATCCTAGAATCTGGGTGAAAAAATGCTGCAAATATTTTAAACTGTGTAAAATACCGGATGATCAGAGAGTGGATTTGGCATCCTTGAACATGACAGAAAAGGCTGAAAGTTGGGTGACAAATTATTTGTCTATAAAGAAGAATGTGGAAACTGATTGGAATGATTTTGTGGCTAACTTGAATGCAAGGTTTAAGGACAACAGTGGAATTAATGTGGTTGAACAGTTTAATAAATTGCAACAATTGGATGTTCTGGAAGATTACATAGATGAATTTGAAAATCTCAGATCTGTTATGCTACAGGATAATCACATTTTACCTGATGCTTATATCCTTGATAGTTTCATTGGAGGTCTAAAACCAGCTGTGAAACCATTTGTTAGAGCCTTTAAGCCAGTTACTGTGTCTGATGCTATAGAATTTGCTAGATTACAGGAATAATCTCTAAGTTTTTCAAACTTGACCACAAAAACTCAAACACAGCCTTCCTTTTCCCCTAAACCTTTACAGTTAGTGCCTTATTCTACAAACACAAAACCACCTATTTTACCTACTCCTCAAATTAAACCTACCTCTCAAGCCTTAACAAAATTCAACCCAAAAAGAAACACTAGATACATACCTGCTGATGTTAGAGCTGAGAAGATAGCTAAGGGACTATGTTATTACTGTGACCAGCCATATAACAGAGATCATAAGTGCAGTTTCAAAGAGCCACAGCTATTTACAGTGGAGGTACCTGGAAACTCAGAAGCTGAAGATGACAATGGGAGTGATGATGAAGACATTGTGCAGGAAATGGGAATGAATCAACCTTGTATCTCAGTAAGTGCTCTATCAGGGAATCATAACTTTCACACAATGAGGGTTAAAGGAATGGTAAATGGGAAACCATTACATATTCTCATAGACTCAGGCAGTACTCATAATTTCCTCGATTTAAATAGGGCTAAGAAATTGGGTTGTCATCTGGATTCCATTGAGCCTCAAGCAATTACAGTGGCAGATGGGAATCACATTGCTTGCCAGGCGGTGTGTAGCTGCTTTGTTTGGAAAATGGGTGGAATAGAATTCTCTACAGAAGTCATGTTGATTCCTTTGGGAAGTTGTGATATGGTCTTGGGAATACAGTGGTTAAGTACTTTAGGTACTGTAAATTGGAATTTCAAGAAGCTCTTAATGGAATTTGAATGGAATGGCCAGAAGTTTGCACTAAAAGGAATTCCACCTCAGAAACTGAAGGTGGTGGAGGGAGAACCTTCAGCTAAGGTGCTAGAGGGAGCTGCTCACCTGTGTCTACTGCAAGTTTTGGAAAGGTCTGGAGTCACAGCTGAAAAGCAGCTACAATCAGTAGAGGTAGCAAGCTGTCAGGAAATGAATGAATTGAAGAATCAGTATAGTAAAGTGTTTGGGGATCCCACGGAATTACCCCCTCATAGAGGTACATTTGATCATAGGATACCATTGGTGGAAGGTAAGGGTCCTGTTAACATCAGACCCTATAGGTATCCACTCAAACAGAGAGATATTATTGAGCAAATGGTGAAGGAAATGTTGGAAAGAGGGATCATACAGAACAGCTCAAGCCCTTTTGCTTCTCCAGTAGTGTTGGTAGGCAAAAAGGATGGGACATGGAGGTTATGTGTGGATTACCGGGAGTTGAATAACAGGACAGTCAAAAATAAATTTCCAATTCCTGTCATAGATGAGTTGATAGATGAGTTGGCTGGTTCAACTGTATTCAGCAAGTTAGATCTCAAGGCTGGTTATCATCAGCTCAGACTACACCCAGCGGATGTGTTCAAGACTGCATTTAAGACCCACACAGGGCATTATGAATTTCTAGTGATGCCATTTGGCCTCACGAATGCTCCTGCCTCTTTCCAGGGTTGGATGAATGATGTTTTTAGACCACTTTTAAGGAAGTGTGTCTTGGTTTTCTTTGATGATATACTCGTTTATAGTAAGTCTATTAAAGAACACTGGCAACATCTTGTTGATGTTTTTGAATTAATGCAGAAAAATCAGATGTATGTTAAAGCAAGCAAATGCACATTTGCAACTGATAAGGTGGAGTATTTAGGTCACTTTATTTCAAAGAAGGGAGTGGAGACAGATCCTCGAAAAGTGACAGCAGTGGATTCATGGCCTGTGCCTGGTTCAGTTAAGGAATTGAGAAGTTTCCTAGGCCTAGCTGGCTACTATAGGAAGTTTGTCAAGTCTTATGCCATCATCAGCAAGCCTTTAACAAACTTGTTAAAGAAAGGAGCTTTTGCTTGGAGTGAAGAAGCACAGCAAGCTTTTGTGAAATTGAAGCAAGCATTGGTTACAGCACCAGTCTTAGCATTGCCCGACTTTTCTAAGACTTTTGTTGTGGAAACTGATGCATCAAAAGATGGTATTGGTGCAGTTTTGGTGCAAGAAGGGCATCAACTTGCTTACATTAGTAGGACTTTAGGTCCTAAATGGCAGAGACTGTCGGTATATGAGAAAGAGTTACTAGCTCTTGTATTTGCAGTTCAGAAATGGGAGCAATACTTAATGGGAAGTCATTTTTTGATCAGGACTGACCAAAAAAGTCTTAAATGGTTGCTACAGCAGAAAATTTCCACTCCATTCCAGCAGTTTTGGCTTTCAAAACTAATGGGATTTGATTATGAAATTGAATATAGAAGTGGGAAAGAAAACATTGCAGCAGATGCACTCTCAAGGGTTCAGGGAGCAGAACTGTTACTTATGGCTATTTCTGTGGTGGAATCTGACCTCATTGATTCAATCAAACAGAGTTATCAAGGAAATATTGGTCTATTGGTCATTATTCAGCAGCTTCAAAATCAGCAAGGACCTTCTCAGTACAGTTTCCAGAATGATTTGTTAAGAAGAAATGGGAAGTTGGTGGTTGGTTCTGATCACAACTTGAGAGCCAAAATAATATCTTGGCAACATGCTTCTCCTGAGGGAGGACATTCAGGAAGAGATTTAACCATAAAAAGGGTCAAAAACCTTTTTTACTGGAAAGGAATGTCCAAGGAAATCAGGCAATTTGTGAGAACCTGCACTGTGTGTCAAGCTTCTAAATATGATCCTTCTGCAAGCCCTGGTTTATTGCAACCTTTACCTATCCCTGAGGAGGTGTGGCTAGACATTTCTATGGATTTCATAACAGGTTTACCTAAATCTATGAGTAAGGATGTTATATTTGTGGTAGTGGATAGGTTGAGCAAATATGCTCACTTCATTCCCTTAGCTCATCCTTTCACTGCAGTAGATGTGGCACAAGCTTACTTGGATCATGTATTCAAATTACATGGTTGGCCAAGAAGCATAGTCAGTGACAGGGACTTGGTCTTTCTAAGTCAGTTTTGGAGAGGGCTCTTCTCATTACATGGCACAGAATTCTTGCTGTCCTCTGCCTACCATCCTCAAACAGATGGTCAGACTGAAGTTGTGAACAGATGTTTGGAGACTTACCTTAGGTGCATGTGTGGTGAGCATCCTAAGAAGTGGTGTCAGTGGCTACCTTTAGCCGAGTGGTGGTACAACACACACTTCCACTCATCCACTCTAGTCACTCCTTATGAAGTGGTTTATAATCAGCCACCACCTCTGTATCTTCCATATTTACCAGGGGAATCCCCAGTAGAAGAAGTGGATAGAAGTATGCAAAGGAGGGAAAAGATGATAGCAGACCTTAAGTATCATCTATTAAGGGCACAATCTAGAATGAAGAGCCAGGCAGATAAGCATAGGTCTGACAGAAAATTTGAAGCAGGTGACTGGGTTTGGCTTAAGCTTCAGCCTTATAGGCAACAGACTGTGACACAAAGGAGCAATCAAAAGTTAGCTCCAGTGTATTATGGTCCCTTTCAGGTAGTAGCTGCAATTGGAAAGGCTGCCTGCAAACTAAAACTTCCTGCTGGTTCACAGATACATGATACCTTTCATGTGTCTCAACTTAAGGCCTTCCATGGTACTTTACCACTGGCATCTCATATACCTAGCTGGTTTCAAGGCCAGTCTTCTACTGCTATTCTCAAACCAGTTGCTGTATTGGAGAGAAGGGTGGTCAAGTTTCAGAATACTCCACAGGTTCAGTACTTGGTTCAGTGGGAGGGTCTTCCACCATATGAAGCTACTTGGGAAATTGCATCGACATTCGAGAGCAAATATCCAGACTTTATAGTTGAGTAATGCAAGACTTGAGGACAAGTCTCTTAAGGGGGGAAGTTGTGTTACAGGAGAAAAGATTTATGTCATTTTCTGCTCATTTCATATTTTTCTATTTTTTTTTTGGATGGGAAAATCAGTTAGAATTCTGTTACCGCAAATTTAGGGAATTTGTTAGAATAATACAGCTGGAGGGAAACTTCATCATAGCTTATAAATAGCTGATGAGAGGGTTGTTAGGGCATTGGAAAATTTTAAAAATGAAAAATCTTCCTCTCTCTCTTTTCTCTCTTTTCTCTTTTCTCTCTTATTCTCTCTTATTCATCTAAAATCCGCCATTAAAGCTTAAGGTGAGGTTGCCTCCCTTATCAGTACAGTTTCCCTTTGTGTTTTTGTCAACGGCGTAACTGATTTTAAAGGGCAGATTCGTTATCGAACGTGGAACTTGACGGTCCCTGTTATTAGATTGACTGCTGTTTTTTCACTATTGTGACGTGAGAAAAATTGTGATGAAAGAAGAGGTCTCTCATTTTCCACTTTGGTTAGGTAAACAGTAAACAGGAGATTTGTTTATTGTTTGGTTAATTAGTGCAAGATTATTGGATCCACCGTGCCGACTCTTAACCGTTAAACATTGTTAATTGGGTTGCAAGATCGTGATTCAGTGATACTAATTCGATTGATTAGGAGTATGTTAAAAACAATTCATATCATTTAATGGCTTGTTTGTTTGATTGATAAGTGGCAAGCTTTATTTTTAAGTTTCCAAGTCATGATATTTATATGTGAAAGGATGAATTTGTCCTGGTGCATTTGTGAGATTATGAAAACTAGAGGCACATGAGTTTTTAGGACATCCAAGATTTTAACCTGTTGATAAAAGAAATCATATAATGCAGCTGAATAAAATTAGAGATTTTGTATTTCCACCTTTCTGATAAAAACACAAACTCCAAATCAAACTATATAATAATAATAATAATAATAAAATGTAATCACTATATAATACTAGCCTCATAACCAAAATCAGATTTAATCCTTTTTAAGATGAGCTTATATCCTTTTCATATCCAATCTTCTTTACAAAGTTTGTTATTAGCAACCTAAAAAGAATATTTCAAAGAGGACCTGTATAAATGTCTAGTAAATCTTGGAATGTGGGGTGGTAATTAGTTGTGCCCAGCATATGAGACACACTTAGGATCCTGGCTTATTGTAATGGTGGGGTCTACAGGTGCTGTGACGTGAGACATGCATGGGCAACTGGGGCGTGTCCCATTCACCTAGAAGAGCCACCGTAGAGGCCTAACCATTGAATACTGTGGGATACAAATGGATAATGACATGCCCAGGAGTGACTTTAGTCCCAATTGCATGCGTTATATTGTTGTCGATGGCCCTTGGTGAGTAACCACAGCCAATTGTATCTTGTAGGTAGCCCTTGGTAAGTAACCTACCCTTAGTAATGACATTCTTTTATTGACTTTAGTCCCAATTGTATGCGTTAATATTGTTGTACGTTGAGAGCCCTTGGTAAGAAACCCCAGCCATTGAATCATGTTGGATAGAAATGGGGCGATTATGACTTACCGTGACATTCTTATGTTAACTTTAGTACATACTTTTTGCATTACATTTGTGTGGGGCCCATTGCGTGAACTGGAGATTCTTGATCTCGGCAAGGGTGTACTCGGGTATGCTACTGTGTGGGGACCATGTCCCCTTGATCTCGGCTACAACCCAATCCATATCGCTCTCGGCACTACATGCTGATCTCGGTCAAACCATGCTCAGTTCGGCCACACCGCCTCGCCCAGTCTCGGCAGCGCCAGATTGCGCTAGCATCTATCAGCCACGGCCCTGTCAGGGCAGAGCCCAAGGAAGGTATCTGATGGGACTTCAGCCACCACCAGATCAGGGCAAGATCAGGCCCAATGTGACTAGCATTAAATGCAGCATGGACTGATCGGACTCGCATTAAATGCAAAGAGGGCTGTGATGGACCTTCATTAATGACTTTGTGGGCTGACAGGACCCAGGTCACATCACAAAGCCCACTGGCACCCTCACCAAGACTATTCCATATAAAAGGCACGAGCCATATGAGGAGGGGGGTAAGCATTCTCACATATACGCCCAGTCTTTCGCCTTCTTCTTCTTCTTCTTCTCCGATCCATTCCTAACTTAAGCATCGGAGAGCCCTGCGCTGCCCACAGCCAGGGTCCTCTGACTCTTGTCTTTCTCCTCTTTCAGGTCCAGACCGTCGCAGCTATCTCCTCCATGCATTGAGTAAGTCCTTAGAGGCCTCTTGATCTTGTGAGTATATTATTCTTGCACTTACAATTGGCGCCATCTGTGGGGAAGATTTCTATAGTCTTTCCTATTCCTAAACACCATGACGAGGAGAGCTGCGAAAGACGCAGAAACTTCCAAGACAAAGCATGCAGGACCGCCCCCTACCAAGCAGAGGGCTAGCAAGCAACCAGTCACAGAGGACGACGCTGAACGTGCTCTCATCCGAATCAACGTTCAAGAGCGTGACCTCCGCTCGGAGTCCGCTCCCAGGAGGGGAGACACCCAGCAACCGGCAGGCCTCCTGACAGGTCAAGACCAGCGGAGTAAGTCTCCAGCGGTCGATGGACCACGTCCCTTTGATCAGGTGGAGGATGTCGAGGATGATGAGGATGAAGACTACAATCCTGATGACGACTTGGACTCCACCCTTCTGGCGATTAAAGCACAGAATGAGGCCATCAAGGAGAGAGACGCTCTGATCCTCCGGCTCTAGCAGCAGCTAGAAAGAGCTACGGGATCAGCGGGGCTTCGGCAACAGTCTCGGCAGCAGTCTCAGCAGCGCCAGTCACGGCAGCAACAACGGTCGCGACAACAACAGCACTCACTGCGACAGCACGAGCGGAGGACGTCCCGTGACAGGCGCCCCGACTCCCCCGAGAAGGACTTGAGGGACCATCTGAATAAAAAGAGGCTTGACCGAACTCGAGATGAAGGTTCGAGCGCTAGCCACAGCTACTCGAGAAAGGCGTCAGAAACCATCCCGGAAAGCAGGCATCATGATCAGGAGTGGTTAGACGCGCGCATAAGGGAAACGGTCCAGCGTAATTTGGAAATAGCTGGTCTCGACCGAGACCAAAAGGATAATTGCTGCGACCCCGTCCATCTCGGCGCGTCTCCCTTTTCTCGAGACATCAGGAAGCATCCCCTGCCAAAGAAGTTTACCGTCCCGAGGTTCGTCACTTACGACAGGACTTCGGACCCGGCTACGCACCTCAGGCACTTCTCGCAGAGGATGTCTGTCTGGGGAGACGAGGGCCATCTGAACTGCCTAGTCTTTTCCTCTAGCTTGGGCGACATCCCCCTGAAGTGGTTCTGTGCGCTCCCGGAGGGGTCCGTCTCGAGTTTGCAGCAGCTCCAGCAGTCCTTTATGAAGAAGTTCCAGGCCTACAGAGTCCTTCCGAAGACAGATGCAGACATTATAGCCATGAAGATGAAGCAGGGAGAGAACGTCACCCAGTTCGCCAAGCGGTTCTGGGCGGTCTACAGTCAGATTGAGAATTCCAAAGACGAGGTTGCCGTCTTCGCATTTCAGAATGCCTTGCTGCCAGACAACGATCTTCGCAAGGACCTGGCCAGGAACCCGGTCTCTTCCATAGCAGCGCTCATGTCTATCGCCAACCGGTACATCGCCCAAGAGGATGACCAGGTCCGTGCTCGGGAAAGCCATGGAACCGCACAGAAGGACCGAGGTGAGAGGCCCTCCAAGAAGGATGGGATACCGTCTCGAAGAGATGAGCCTCGGCGAAGCGAGCGACGAAGAGATGAGTCGGACAGGCGTTGGGCACCTACCAGCTCGACAAGGACTCAGATGTTTGCCTCAGCAAGGAGCAAAAGGCCCAGGCTATCCGAGGACGCATATCGGGCGGTCAACACGGTCTTCAAGATGCTAATCCACAAGATCATGTATAAGATCAAGGGTAGGCTATACTTCAACTGGCCAGAGCCCATGCAAGGTGACCCTTCTATCCGAGATCAGAAGAAATTCTGTGCTTATCACAAGGAGGGCGGCCACAAGACTGAAGAATGCAGGATATTGCGGTCGCACTTGGAGAAGCTTGTCCAGGATGGACACCTACAAGAGTTTGTCAGGAGAGAAACCAGGGCCGATACCCGAGCCCCGCGCCGAGACGAGGGGGGTCACGACAGCGACGGGTCTGAGAAGATCATTAACGTCATCCACTTGGCACCCCCGCCCAAGGGGAGTAACCAAGCGCGTGCCGAAGCCAGGAAAGCCTCTCACGGCAAGCATGTCATGGCCGCCGAACTCAGCTCAGCACCGAAAAGGGCTCGGAGGGAGCGTCCCGAGATCAGGTTCACTGATGCATATCTGGAAGGGGTGCAGCTCCCCCACAACGATCCCCTAATCGTTACTCTGAAGTTTGATTGCTCTAAGCAGGGCGTGAAGAATTGCACTGTGAAGAAGGTCCTCGTCGACCCCGGCAGTTCTTCCGAGGTCCTCTATTTTGACAGCTTCCGAAGGATGGGACTAACGGAAAAAGATCTGCAGGAGGCCCGAGTTCCCCTTATCGGCTTTAGTTTACCCCAAGGAGAATGTGACATTCAGGGTCGAGGCCGGTGGCGCGTCTGTCATGGCAACCTTCATGGTGATCGACGCGCCCTCGCCGTACAATGCTATAGTGGGCAGGTCCTGGCTCCATAGTCTGGAAGCAGTCCCTTCCACCCTCCACCAGAAGCTGAAATTTCCATGGGAGGGGAAGAGCTGCCGAGTTGAAATCATCACGATCAGAGGAGATCAGCAGGCAGCTAAGCAGTGCTTGACAGCAGTGATACCCGGGGAACTAGAGCCCAAGGAGGTCAACGTGGCCGAGATGGAGAAGAACCTGGAGCAAGGGCTGGATGAGCTCGGCCGAGATCCAGGCAGGAAGAGCGTGGAGGAATTGACCGAAATCCGGATCGACCAGAAGGACCCGGATCGGTTCTTCCTAATCGGCAGCCAGCTCGGGGAGCCGGAGAGGTCCGAACTGGCCCAGTTCCTGGTGCAGAACAGAGATGCCTTTGCCTTCACACCTCAAGAGATGCCTGGCATCGATCCCGAGGTAATGTGTCACAGACTAAATGTTAACCCTAACCACAAACCTGTGATGCAGAAAGCACGGAGGACTGGGGTCCCGCAGACCGAAGCCGTCGTCGAGGAGGTGGATAAGCTGCTTGAGGCCGGCGCTATCAGAGAGGTTCAATACCCGACCTGGCTGGCCAATCCGGTGGTGGTCAGAAAGAAGACTGGCAAGTGGAGGGTGTGCGTCGACTTTACCGACCTCAACAAGGCCTGTCCCAAGGACAGCTTTCCCCTACCAAAGATTGACCAGTTAATCGACGCCACGGCCGGGCACGACAGAATGAGCTTCCTTGATGCCTACCGCGGTTATCACCAGATTCCGCTGTATGGACTGGATGAAGAAAAGACAGCTTTTATCACGCCCAGGGGAACCTACTGCTATAAGGTGATGCCGTTTGGGCTGAAGAATGCGAGCGCCACCTACCAGAGACTCGTCACCAAGATGTTCCACGGTCAGCTCGGCAGGACCGCTGAAGTTTACATCGATGATATGGTGGTCAAATCCGAGAAAGCGCAGAACCATTTGGCAGACCTGGCCGAGGTCTTCGCTACTCTGAAGAAGTTCAGGCTGAAACTCAACGCCTCGAAGTGAGCCTTCGGCGTTGGCTTCGGCAAATTTTTGGGCAGCTTGGTTACACGCAGGGGCATTGAGGTAGACTCAGATCAGATCTCGGCCATCCTCAGGGTGCAAAGTCCCACCTCGGCAAAGGAGGTCCAAAAACTTACTGGGATGGCAGCGGCACTAAATCGCTTCATCAGCAAATCTTCAGATAAGTGCCGACCTTTCTTTCAGCTTCTTAGAAAAAATTCTAAATTCCAGTAGACTCCAGAATGTGACCATGCCTTACAGCAGCTTAAGGCTTACCTCTCTTCACCACCATTGCTATCAACTCCGATCCACGGATAAACCCTGTATCTGTACTTGTCGGTCTCGGATCGCGCGGTCAGCTCGGTCCTCATCCGAGAAGAGGACAAGGTCCAAAAACCCGTCTACTATACGAGCAAGACCTTGATTGATGCCGAGACCAGATACTTGCCACTCGAGAAGCTCGCGTTGGCACTCGTTAGTGCCTCGCGGAAGCTCTCTCATTACTTTCAAACACATACAATAGTGGTTGTTACGGAACATCCACTTAAGTCTGTTTTTAGAAAGGCTGACTTTTCAGGAAGAATCTCCCGATGGGCTGTCGAACTGGGGCAGTATGAGATTCAGTATCAGCCACGGATAGCGATAAAGGCCCAGGTTCTGGCAGACTTCCTTGCCGAGTTTGATTCAAGTTCGGCACCAGCCCAGCTCAGCACCGAACTGGGGGGCAAGGAGCATGAGGCGCCCACGGGTTCGGAACAATCACAATGCCGTGCCGATACCCCAGTTTGGAAAGTCTTCGTCGACGGATATTCCACCTCGAGAAGAGCCGGGGCAGGAGTTGTTCTCCAATCGCCAGAAGGACTGGTCATCGAGCAGGCTCTGACCCTAGGCTTCAAGGCGACAAACAATGAAGCTGAGTATGAAGCCCTTTTAGCCGGACTGAATAGCGCCAAAATCCTCGGAGCTCAACAGCTGGTGGTCTTCAGTGATTCACAGTTGGTGACAAACCAGCTGACTGGAGACTACCAAGCTCGCGACAACCGGATGGCCGCGTATCTGGCCCTGGCCAAGAAGCTGCTCTCTCAGTTCCACACGGCCGAAATCAAACAGATTGGCAGAGAAGTCAACTCTCATGCAGATGCTCTTGCGAACTTGGCCAGCGCTGTTGAGGCAGGAAGAAAGAGGAGCATCGAAGTCGGATCATTAGCTGCACCCAGCATTGAACTACGTCCACCTCGGGATGTGTTGTGCCTCGGTCTCGGCCCGAGCTGGATGGACCCCATTATCACCTACCTAAAGGACGACAGGCTTCCCGAGGACAGTGGCGAAGCCCACCGGGTCAGACTCAAGGCAGCTCGGTTTTGGCTATCTCCCGAGGTCAAGCTCTACAGGAAATCGTTCTCGGGACCATACCTCCAGTGCGTCCATCCAAGTAAGGTCGAAGACCTCTTTTTCGAGATACACGAAGGAATCTGCGGGAGCCATATCGGAGGAAGATCTCTAGCCTATCGAGCCATCAGCCAGAGTTACTGGTGGCCGTACATGCTGAAAGATGCACAGGTATATACGAAGAAGTGCGAGAAGTGCCAGAAGTTCTCACACTCTCTCCATCAGCCCGCGCAGGATCTCAGCCCGCTCTCTAGCCCGTGGCCATTCGCCCAGTGAGGGCTCGACATAGTAGGCCCGCTCCATCGAACCCCAGGGAACAAGAGGTGGCTTATTGTGGCGACAGATTACTTTACCAAATGGATCGAAGCAGAACCATTGTCATCCATCACGGAGCGGGACTCCAAGAGTTTCGTGTGGAAAAATGTCATCACGAGATTCGGCATTCCTAGAGCGTTGATCTCGGATAACGGAACTCAGTTCGACTCCAAGCTCTTCAAGACCTTCTGCCAGGAGCTTGGCATCCGAAACCATTATTCCACTCCAGCTTACCCACAGAGTAACGGCCAGGCCGAGATCTCCAACAAGGTGATCCTCGATGGGCTTAAGAAACGGCTGGACCAAGCAAAAGGAAGATGGGTGGAGGAACTTCCGAGCGTCCTGTGGGCTTACAGAACTACCCCAAGGCGCTCCACTTCGGCTACCCCCTTCTCACTCGCCTATGGCATGGAAGCGGTCATCCCTCTGGAGATCGGCCTCCCCACTTTGAGGTCCGAACTCTTTGACCAGGGACAGAACGAAACCAATGTGGCCAGGGAGCTGGATTTAGCGGACGAGCGACGGGAAGCAGCTGCAGTCAGGCTAGCCGTCTACCAGAAGCAGCTAGCCAGGGGTTATAACCAGAACGTCAGAGAGAGGAAGTTCTCTGTAGGAGAACTGGTTCTCAAGAAGGCTCTCCCAGGGGACAAAGATCCGAATCAAGGAAAGCTGGCGCCGAATTGGCATGGTCTGTTTAAAGTCACTTCCATCGCTGGGCGGTCAGCTTATCGGCTCGAAGACATGGAAGGACGGCCTCTTCCGAGACCATGGAACGCGTTACACCTCAAGAAATTCTATTTTTAGTCTGTATGCTTGTACAGTACTTCTGGATTTAATAGAACTACGTTCGTTTTGGGGCAAGTTGATGATCAATGGCAATATGACAGCGACAATGGTGCGAATATGGAAGACCGTCTAAGGTTGGCACTCAGCCACCTAGATGAGCTGCCGAAACGGCCCATGTCTAAGGCTGGCACTCAGCCACCTAGATGAGCTGCCGAAACGGCTCATGTCTAAGGCTGGCACTCAGCCACCTAGATGAGCTGCCGAAACGGCCCATGTCTAAGGCTGACACTCAGCCACCTAGATGAGCTGCCGAAACGGCCCATGTCTAAGGCTGACACTCAGCCACCTAGATGAGGTGCCGAAACGGCCCATGTCGAAGGCTGGCACTCAGCCACCTAGATGAGCTGCCGAAACGGCTCATGTCGAAGGCTGGCACTCAGCCACCTAGATGAGCTGCCGAAACGGCCCATGTCGAAGGCTGGCACTCAGCCACCTAGATGAGCTGCCGAAACGGCCCATGTCTAAAGCTGGCACTCAGCCACCTAAACGAGCAGCCGAATAGTTAAGGTTATGGTTGGCACTCAGCCACATAGATCAGCCGAAACGGCACCAGACGATAATGGCACCCAGTCTTATCGCTGCCTTAGGAGGTCTGATGCGATTCTTTGGTTTCGCCGAAATAAATGAGGCCTCCAAGGGGTCAGAGCGCTCGCAAGGAACCCTAATCTGGTCGGTCTACTCTAGTCCGAACTCACACCCAAATTCACAACACTCACGGAAAGCGCAAACAAATGAAAGCGAATCAAAGCCAAACATAGCATAGCGGAACGCAGAGGAGACAAGTACAAAAAAAAGGGTCCGAAATTCATTGATAATATGATATGTACATTGAAGCTTACATTTTCCATTCATCACGATTTCTGATCAAAACAATTCGAAACAAGGATTACATTGTGTATAACAAGACAAGAAAAATGGAAGTCAGGCTGACGGCCCCGCTTCTGTGTCTTCAATAACGACCACAACGGCCTCGGCTGAAGGAGCGGCTTCAGAGGGGGCGGGCGTCGGCTCAGCAGGGGCTTCGTCCGGAGTGGCAGGGATCTCGGCTGGGGCTTCAGCTAGGGAGGCAGCTAGTAACTCGGGGAGGTCTTGATAAATCGAGTCATCCTCAAGGACGCCCATCTTCTTGAGCACAGCCTCACAGCCGAGTCGGAACAGCTTCGGACTGAGCGCATCGATTTGATCAATATAATTTTGCCCAGCGTCCTCAGTTCCGTCTAGGAAGGCGGCGTCGATCTCAGCCTGCCGGGACGCTCGGAGTTCCTCTTTTTCCTTCCTTTCCTGTTCAAGCTCGGCCAAGAGCCCCGCCGACCTTTTCCCCTCTGCCTGGAACTTCCCCTGCCACTCGAGGCTCTCAGACTTCACTTTGCAGAGTTCGCTTGACATCAGATCGGACTGCGCGTTGAGCTCTGCGTTCTTGGCCGCCTCCGCCTTCAGCTCCTCCTTTGTTGCCCGCAGTTCGATTTCGGCTTTCTTCTTTTCCTCTGCCAGGCGAGTCCGCCGACCGTCCTCTTCCATCATTCTCTCCGCGACTACCTGGAGCCTTTGGACAGCCTGCAAGGGAATAAACGACTTAGTACGAAATCAGAAGTAAGAAACACCAATGACTAAAGAAGTTCGGTACTCACCGCGAGAGAGTGCTGCATGGTCCTCATGAGCAGCTGTGGGGAGTCTTCCGATCTGTGCCTCTCCATGTCTTTGGGGAGTGCACAGGCTCGGCTGAGCGCCGCGATGACAGCCGGGCTCCCCACCAGCCTGTCCTCAACATTCAGGGGCCTCCCCCTTCGCAGCTCCATGTCCGGCCTGAACGCGGCCGGCTCAGCGTCCGAGGAAGTCGCCGCCTGGGGCTCGGAGCGCCGCTCCACCGGGGGAGCCACCTGGGCCGGCGCCTCCAACGTGGCCCTCTCCCTTGTTGCCGAGGAGGAGCGCGAAGAGGAGCGCGATCGCTCCTGCTGCTCCTGGACGGGCTCCTTGCCTTTCGCCCTTTTTCTCGGCCTATCACTCTCCGGATCTGTGGGAGGTCGGGCCTCAGTTCTGGCAGGGACAACAGCACCAGAGGGAGGCGGGGTTATGCGAGGTGCGGCTGCCTTTCTGCCGAACACGGCTTCCGCCAGGTTCCGCAGTTGGTACGAGGGTCTGCGCCTCTCCATATCGTCGGCTTCGGCCTCGGCTCCGGAGGAATAGTCTTTAATTTCCCTTATCGGGGAATCTGCCTCGGCTCCGGAGGAATTGTCTTCAATTTCCCTTATCGGGATGCCCGCAACCACGGCCAACGAAACGGAAGCCCCCGCAACCGAAACGGAACCACTGGCTTCGGCTAGGGCAGGAGCGAAATTCCCCGGGTTTACGGATTTCCGTGTATACGATATGTATCTCGGCTCGTACTTCAAGAGGGAATAGGCAGCCCTGGTGTGGTGACCGCGGTAACGGTACACCTTGTTCTGCCAAGGAGCGTGCCTCCTCCAACCGTTGAGTTGGGCCTCACGTTTGCGCTGAGAAAGGCCTGCAGAAAATGCCCAAGGATTAGAAACCTGCAGCAGGAATCAAGAAAGAAAAAAATCCGAAGTCCAGCAAGGGTTAAATTTTTACTCGGTGGAGTCCCGAAGATCCGCGGAACCGACACCCTCCTCGTCGCCTCGGTCTCGGTCTCGCCGAACTCCCAGTTCCCCGAGACGAGCAGGCGGTCATCCCCGGCGTATTTATTAGAGTCTTCCAACGCCGTGACGAGGGGTTGGCACTTCGCCTTGACGTGAAGGTAATAGGTGCCCCCCTCTCGAGATTTGCAAAGGTCATATATATCTTCTATGTCATGGACGCCGAGACTGATATCTAGAATCCTGTTCAGCTCGGCGACGCCCATGATGATCTTATACCCATTGGGCATTAACTGACAGGGGCTGAGGTTCCAGGTCTGCAAGCAAAACCTAAGGAGGGGAAGCAAGGGGAATCTGACCCCACCCTCGATAATAGCTATCAGAGGGAACGGCATCCAGCCGTTGTGAAATGCGTAGATGGAGGGGTCGGCTGCCATGATCCGAACGTCGTCCGGGATCATATAGGATCTCCTAAGTTTTGCCAGACCCACCTGAGAATCTATCCAGTGGGTAAAAATCCCCATTTCTAATCTAGGAAACCCTAACGACTCTAAGGGTGAAGGCAGCAGAGGGGTTGGGGGATGGAAGAGACCCTAGAAGGAACTGTCAGCAGAAACGAAAAATAAAGAAAAGAGGCCAGAGCAGAGACACTCACAAGCACAGGCGAGGTCTCAGGGCCAACCGTTGCTCCCTCACCGGTCCTAGCAGAAGAAGTCCTGGCGATAGGAATCCTAGCGGAGAAGATTCAGGCGAGTAGGAAGCTCTTGCAGGGGTTCTAGCAGAGCTTCGACGAGTTCAGGGAGTGAAAGTGGCAAAGGAAGAAGACGAAAGTGAATATAAAGGGCAGGGATGGGCGCCATTACGGAATTCGAAGCGAGACACGCGTGAGGTGTCGCCTCGGCTTGCGTCGCACGCTTCCTCGAAAAGACAAGGAGGCCTATCAAGTGATGACGCGTGGCGCTGAGGCGGTGATGGTTCGCCTTCCTATACTAATCATAGCCCCGCATTTATTACCCCCTTTATTATCTCTGCCAGACGAAGCAATGGCGGCGTCCGACGCCGAACGAGTCAGAATTCTTAACTGGCGGGCATATTTGGATAAGCACTAAACAGTCTCGGGATATCGGTGGGGAGATCAGTCCAGTTCTTAACCTTAGAGCCCGAAGAAGCCCTGAAGGTCAAGAACTGAGGGGCTATTGTGTGGGGGCCCATTGCGTGAACTGGAGATTCTTGATCTCGGCAAGGGTGTACTCGGGTATGCTACTGTGTGGGGACCATGTCCCCTTGATCTCGGCTACAACCCAATCCATATCGGTCTCGGCACTACATGCTGATCTCGGTCAAACCATGCTCAGTTCGGCCACACCGCCTCGCCCAGTCTCGGCAGCGCCAGATTGCGCTAGCATCTATCAGCCACGGCCCTGTCAGGGCAGAGCCCAAGGAAGGTATCTGATGGGACTTCAGCCACCACCAGATCAGGGGAAGATCAGGCCCAATGTGACTAGCATTAAATGCAGCATGGGCTGATCGGACTCGCATTAAATGCAAAGAGGGCTGTGATGGACCTTCATTAATGACTTTGTGGGCTGACAGGACCCAGGTCACATCACAAAGCCCACTGGCACCCTCACCAAGACTATTCCATATAAAAGGCACGAGCCATATGAGGAGGGGGGTAAGCATTCTCACATATACGCCCAGTCTTTCGCCTTCTTCTTCTTTTCCGATCCATTCCTAACTTAAGCATCGGAGAGCCCCGCGCTGCCCACAGCCAGGGTCCTCTGACTCTTGTCTTTCTCCTCTTTCAGGTCCAGACCGTCGCAGCTATCTCCTCCATGCATTGAGTAAGTCCTTAGAGGCCTCTTGATCTTGTGAGTATATTATTCTTGCACTTACAACATTGTTGTCAATGGTCCATGATAAGTGACTCCACTTGATTTCCTCTTGGTCAGGGATTAGAAATGAATTAATTCAGTGGGACAGACAGAAAAAGTGAAAAAGAGATGGGAGCTCCACTGTTTTTCATTGATGGGGCCATTAATCATGGTCCACTAAATAGTGGCCCACCTACAAAGCCGTTAGTCATATAGTCAACCTAGTCTCATAAATCAATTCAAAAAATTCATATATATGAAAAGGGGCAAACCTTGTTAGGATCGGAAACTCATGTAAGATCTATGAGACAATCAATCCATGAGATACGGATTTACGTAGTTCGGTAAAATTACCTACGTCCACAGGAGATTCACGCCGTTCACTCTTATTGGAGATTCCCTCGAGAAAACAAGTACTCACTGTCTCTTGTTCTCTCTCAATTTCATTATATGTACAATGCTCTTACCACTCAATATAAATATATAAAACCCTAAACCTCTAGACACCCACAATTGTGATAGATGTTCTAGATTAAGCAGAAAAATCATAGGTAAACCCTTATAATAAAATAAAGTCTCAATCATGCCTTACCGGCCCATCAAAAACCCAACAGAAGGAAATGGTCAAATCATCGTTTTACTGGAACACCACTTGCTGATGAAGCTTCCCGGTCGCATAAAACAGCGCGGTTACTTTGAACGCAAAGAGCACACGGCGTCAAAACGAAAAGTTGACCGTCTTTGGTAGCGCATGCAACGAGCCCCGCGTCGTGTGACTCGGGATCGTTTGCTTCTGGCCATTCCTGGTGATATTTTACATTTGTCTGTTTCTGCCGTCGGCGGCAGGAAAACCATGCAAACTGAAGCCAAGGAAGGTTTGATGATTTCCTTCCAAGTAAGATGATAGACTTCATTTAGGGTGCGTTTGGTCACAGCAACTTCCTATCGATTGGTACAACGATTAGCGATTGACCAAACGCAAATACAAGACAACAACAAATTACAGCGACAGTGATAAGTTTTAGAGCCTCAAATCGCTGATTTTTCATAATCTCGGTCCCCCCAACTTCAGCAACAGCAACGGCTTCTAAGCATCAGCAACAGCAACGGCTTCTACATAACCTCAATCGTTATCAGTAGTTGCTGTGACCAAACACAGTCTAAGTGAAATGTCTTTGATCTTTCATATCTCTTATGAGTCGGGCATTGCATTGTGTTTTATCGAAAGCAAACTTGATATAACCACTATTGCAAGCTTCATGAGTTTGTTTACATGTGTGGAAGAGTCAAAGTAAAATAAAGGTCTAATTATAAATAAAGGGTTTAAAATAGTAAAAAATATGTTTTCACAAAGTTTACTTCTTTTTTTCTTTTTTTTTTCAAGTTATTACACTTGATTGTAGTAAAATAAAAGGGGAAAGGAGGAGCAAAACGCTAGTGGGTTTGGTTGGCATTTCACAAGTGAGAAAATAAGCCGGGTTATGGAAAGTGTATCAAGTTTTGGAGTGAAAAAGTTCGTAGGCAAGTGTATAAAGTTTCTCATAAAAAGTGAAGCCAAAAAAGTGATATCGCTCTCGCTCACGCTCTCGCTCTCCATCATATATTTTGGTGTAGACAAGGGTCATTGTCAGAATTGGAACCAATATCAAAGAGCTTGCGGATCGACGTCCTTCTCACGGCCACTCTCACTTGAATAGTACTGATAGATGATAGATGAAAACCCCACTTTACTGCAATTAGATTTAGTAGGGCAATGACTAAGCAATCATGAAATATCTAAGAAAAGACTTTGATAAAATTGGTGAACTCTACCTTTTAACTCATCAATTATAAGCCCTTAATAGAATGCACCGCATTAAACATTAGTTTCTCATGAATTAAATGCTTAATTGATAAACAAATGGATCCTCCTAACAAAAAAGAAAGAAAAAAAAAATGTATCTCCAAATTTCCTCTAAAAGTTGAATAAACTCTAATTGATAAAACTTGAAAAATACCCCATCTACTTTAATTGATGGGCCGTAGAGCTCCACTCCTTTAATAAAGGTATTTCTAGGTTAAAGCCAAGAGGATGTGGATTGAAAATGAGATCATATGAAATTTCTCTTATGATGACAGTGAGTAGGCCAATACCGGTCTGTGCCCCTACTCTGAACTCGTGATTGACGGCTGAATGCTTGTCAATGTTAATTAATGATGGGAGTGTTGATTGGCTGACTGGACTGTTTCAATCCACACATGCGTTGACGACGTTAATTGATGGTGGGAAGTTGCTGCCATGTGTCAGTCACGAATCGTTCACACGCGCTGTTGTTGACTGTTCAAACGCACTTAGAGCAACTCCAACAAACACTTCAAATGGCCATGTCAACATCCAACAACTCTAATTGACATATGAGATTGTCTCCAATAGATCCTTCATATCCTACATGGCATTTGAAGTATGTGATGGTATGCCAAATTTGGCATACCATAAAGCATACTTCAAAATTTTTTTTTTGAATAAAATAATGGTGAGAGCCCACTTGCATTTGACTTTTTGGGTGCAAATCTTTCTTTTGCATAAAATAATGATCATAGGCTCACTTACATTTGCATTTGACATCTCTCTTGGAGTTGCCAAGTTACAATTGCCAAAATACATATGCCACATCAGCCTTCATTTTTTAAAAAGCATATCCAAATTTGAAGTACCTCTTGGAGATGCTCTTAGGAGCCCAGTGATCCAACTAGGCTAAAAGTATATAAAAAAAAAATTGTTATTAGGTCTGGGTCCAGGACTAAATACCCAACAGACTCAAATGCAGCTGGATCGATCTAATTTAGTCCCAACAACGACAAAGGCAATACAGTAATGATAAAAACTATGTAACACAAATAACGGTATACTGATATTTTTATAATATTCATTTGTCATTTAGGTCACAGGTGTGGACAGGACATGGACCTGAAAATTTTCAATTCTATTCTATCAAGGTCTGGGTGCACATCCAGTGGTTGAAAATTACAAACTAAAGCTGAATATTAAAATATGGCCATCAAACAACCTTCCTTTATTCGGCATACAATCAAGTCAAGGGAAGATGAAAAATGTAAATTCTTGATACCGTGAGGTTTTAGACGAAAGAGTTCACGAGTTAAAATAGTGGAACTTCCCAGTAAAGCCTACGTACGAAAGCCTAGACTGTTTAAGATGAACGCCCACCACATATATGGAGTGTCCTCAAATCTTATATTAATTTGAGATTGATTATTTGATAAAGAAAATGATAATGAATTATATGCACAAGATTGTTTTAATCATGTTTTTCGTCAAAGAGTCAATCTAAAGGTTGAATAAACTCGGATTGACGTGAAATCTAAGAATACCGCTTATATTTTTAATTATTGGGATTTCAATAAATGGCCCCACAGTGGAGTTCCACTCCTTTGACTTGGGGTTTCTCAAGGTTAAATGAATACCTATGCATCACATTAGTAATTCAACAAACAAGAAAATTCTATTTATATATCAAGACATCATATCCTTCATCCTTCATGTCATTTCTTCCACACTTAACCTCTTTAACAATCCTTCCTTGGAGCTTATTTCATGTCCATGAATTCATATGTCTTCAATTCCTATGTATTTTATGCAAATAAATAAAATTTAATTTAACCAAAATCACTTATTCTCAATTAGTTATGTGAATTATGCAGTTTTTAAATCATTCACCATTCAAACCCTCGAAGGCAGCCGATTATTTAGAACCCAAGATTTTACTGAAAATCTGAAATTTTAAATAGTTATTAGCTTTGTTTTGAAAACTTTAAATTAAATTTTTTTCATTTTTTTAAAATTGAATTATGATTTTTACAGTTTCGATTTTCTTGATTTCTTTTCTATGTTACAAATATTTTAGAAAACTGCAATGATCCATCATCACCTTTCAATAAAATGATCCATCATCAAAACTAGTTTTGAAAAAAAAAAAAAAAGCTTTAGCATTCTCCAAGCCGATGACAAATCGGAGATCTAATTCTTAAATCATTGATTAATTTAGTCTTGCTTTATGTTAAAAAAAACATAATTAATCATCCAGCTTTCTTTCTGTCTATTTTCATGAAATTGACATTTTAATTGTAAGAATCAAGTAGTCTATTATTGATAATCAAAGGACGGTCAGTCGGTCTATAAGAGGATCGACAAATCAAATTGCAATCTGTAGTACTAGCTACGGTCGTTCTCACGTTGCCTTCATATATTAAATGAAGCTGATTTTTTTCTTCTTCCATTTATTATCTCTTGAAGAAGTGTTTTGTGTCAAGGAAGATAATTCCATTAAGTCAAGTCAAGTATTCCATGCTTCGAAATATTAGCAAAATATTAGTATGCTGCATTATTTGCCGAGCTGTAGTTGGGCTCGACTCGTCGAGTCACTGTAATCTAACTCGCCAAGTTGGAGTTGGGCCCGACTCAATAAATAACTATAATCTAACTTGACTATTAGGGGAGTTGTAGTTGAGTTATAGCTGGTTAAGGACATGGGTGTTGTGTAGTGTGTGGCTTCAAATCTTCTACAGAGAAAAATAGAACGATGAAAAAAAGAGCGGGTTCGATAGGCCTAACTTTCATGACGCAAGGGTTATTAAGTCAAATGCATGACTTGCTTGAGTAATGGCTATGACTCCACTTCTAAACCAGATGAATGATGTTAACTCAGCTGAGTCACTTAGGCAACTCAAAAAGAATTTAAAAGAATGAAAAAAAGTGAGATTTCAAAATAGAGATCATTGATGCTACAAATTCAATGCATGAAAGTCTTTGTATGACTCTTCATCTAATTGTGCGTCTAGAAAGAATTTTGGCCACGGGCCCCACGGTTTTACTATTGATGAGCCTAACCCATCAAAAGGTCTCATGCAAGATAAGGGTGAAAGCTTTACATATAACCCCATTCACTTTTCTCTCTATAGTCGATGTGGGACTCTCACCCATGCATGATATTGTCCACTTTGCCCCACGGGCCTCACGGTTTTGCTTCTGATGAGCCTAATCCATCAAAAGGCCTCATGCAAGATAAGGGTGAAAGCTCTACATATAACCTCATTCACTTTCATCTCTATAGTCGATGTAGGACTCCGAGACGTCGCAGTACATGTGGTGTGAAAGATGTAGCCCTGATTTCTAGTTTTCAAGCTACTTAAAAAGTTATTAGCCAACACACCCACGTTCTAATTAACCCATCACACTCACGATGACTACGATAGTTTGAACCCGATAATTTTGAGAACGACGTCTTACCTAAGTCCTAAGATGGAGAAGTTCTCATCGAGGTGAGAAGGTTTTGAAGAATGCGAGGGAGTAGTTTATTCTTCTTACTAGTGATAGGCATAGAAGGATTTATGACTTTTTTTCCATTTAAAATATTTCTCATACAAGTCTTTCATTGGATGGTCCCTTGTGTGAGCACTCCATTGTAAGTGGCGGTTCTCATATTAGCATCTAATTTGATTGCATGATTTTAGTAGGATCTAGATCCTTTGGTGCTACTATGGAGAAAGTCTTTGTTTTTTTAAAAAAAGGACACGTGGCAATATTTGACATTTTATCTTAAGTTCAACATTTTCATCAATCTCCTCATCCTTAATAATTATCGAGTCAATGTAACAAATTAAATGAATCTCTTCATGGTATCTCTTGGATTTCAATTCTCACAGTAATTTCAGCTCTATGTATGTGTCTACTGAAATTACACTTTATATATATTATTTCTTTGTACGACTTATTTTAAAGGCTATCTAAAGTCTTACGTCATCTATCGAGTTTTAGATTTCATACCATCTCTCTATTCATCTACGAATACTATATTATCTGCAAACGACATATACAAAAGTATTTTCCCTTAAATATGAGCAGTTAATCCATCCATAATTAATGAAAAGAGGTAACGGCTTACAACCTACCCATAATGCAAATAGTGGTGCTACGCACCCCGGGATCCAGACCCCGGGGTGCCTGGGATCCGTTGGATCCCAGACGCCTCTGGGATCCGTGGATCCCAGGCACCCCGGGGTCTGGATCCCGGGGTGCATAGACTTTTTGTAATGCAAATATATGACTACTTGGAAATCGCTTTTCTCTCCACAAGCATGAATTCTGAAACCAAGTCCAAATTTCTCCGGAAGCCAAAAAAACAGGTCTCTAGAAACTCAGCTGCCCTCAGCGGACAAAGCCCATAGGTCCAAGATTTGGAAGTACTTGCGAGTACTTGTGGGTCCTATTGAGAGAACTACATGTTTCAAAATCTAAACTCGTGGGAAATGTGATGGTAGGGACATCATTTCTTCTTTCACCAATGTCAAAGCTTGTCTTCCAGTTGCCCTAATTTTTTCCGTTTTCGCCTATCAATGCTGTTGTGATGATAATGGGGGAGAAGAGACTTAAATGGAAAACTGTGGGGAAAAACATGGTTTGGGTGTCATGACGAAACATGAAGATAATTGAAGAATGCCTAGAGGACTTTTCTCCAACCTTAGTCCACGTTCTTTACCTTTTCTTAGCTTTTAGCTTAGAAACGAGGAAAAGGTGTGTTACAGGTTGACATGTAGGACTTGTGTTTGCATGGAGAAGATTCCCATAGATTTCTGTTCTCACGCGAAGCTCCAATCACGAGGAAAATCAATTCATTTTTCCCAGAAGAAAATGTGTGGCGCTAAACAAAAGAACCGTAGGCTGTATGAAAAATCAAGATAATCTCTCTCTCTCTCTCTCTAAACCGCAAAATCCTCTCATTCACACGATGGAGATTTTATCATCATCATCATCGTCATAATCATTATTATTTCGGTAAAATGTAAATGATGGTTTTCCTCAATGTGCTGTTCATGGGCTGAACCAGGCCCTTGTCTTGTCTTGTGCAAGCCAAGCCCGGCCCTCATTGAGCTGATTTTGGTTCTGAGTTTAGAGCCAATGGCTGGCCCAGACCAATATTCATGCCGATGACTAAATAGGGTTGTTCTGGACCTAGATATGCTTAAAACATTGCAATAGTTAATGTAACGGTGCATCATTTGCAAAGAGATCCAAGGATGGTAAAGGGCCGGGGAGGCCCAAGAGCAGTAGGTTGTTAACGAGCTATATCAGGCCATCCAGAGCTTGTCCACAGACCCATATAACGCTTACGGGCCTGAAAATAGGCCCAGGTCCATTCCATTTGTAAATTAATACACTCAATGACCCATAGTGTAAATTATGGCGGGCCAGACTGGACCTTTAAGTATATATAGGCCAAGCCTCATCCATTTAACAACTGGACTATAAAGTTAGGCCCAGTGCATCCCACTGGGCTTCCGAAACCGGCCACTGATGGCCAGGCATGGGTCAATGTTGGGCTTGCCTGGCCCAGGAGAACCCCTAGAGACTGACTCATAAATTGATGGATTGCTGTTAAATACATAATCAAATGTTGCCTTGCTCTTACGTAATTTACTCTTGAAATGAACTGATAAAATGGAACTTATAATAACCAGGTTACAAGTCAATAAGAAGTAGCTGAACTAAAATGAAAAGGACACACCACAACAATGTTGTTGTTATATTAGTTTACTTTGATAAATGCTCCTTACATTGAAAATGTGCAGCCTAATTTAAAATATATATTATTGTCTCAATACAAGAAGCTAAGGATCCACATCAATCTGAAGTCAGCTTTTCAGCTTACAAGCAAAAAATAAAATATGGTAAAAGAGAATCATCTATTTTAGGATTGCAAGTCTCAAGATATTGTTGAGATCATCTAATGCCATCATTTTATTTAAAAATTACAAGCCAGTTTTTTAAATATTAGCAATGTCAGTGACACCTTGAGAGTCTTCATGTTCCTTATCATGAGCCTTTGGCATGGCTATCATCTAATATGTTTATTTATTGTTTTTAATCTATTTTTTTTCTCTTTTTATTCATGTCAGTCAGCAATATCATTCTCACTTAGTTGTGAAGAAAGTGGAATTGCATATTAGTAAGTTAATCTTTAATTAGTAAACTTCCTTATGTACCTAATCTAAGAGCCATGGTAGCTGGGCTCTTAGAAGATTTGACTGACAAAGGAGCAGACCCCAATACACATTTAGGAAGACTACCACCTGCACATGCAGAAGAGAGGACTGCTTGCAAGAGTGGGAAGAGTATCCATGATGGAACTCTGGGCGGTTGATCAAAATGGGACTCCCAACCACTGGTTTATTATTTCATCCCCTAATCCTGCTTAGATTGTAGCTGCCTGTAGATATTATCCAACTAACAGTCACGGTCTATTGAGCCTCATCCAATGGAAAGGAAAATGTCCCTGTTGACTTGTGAACTAGGGGCACTAGCACCCAATTGGAGGTCACCCCACATGGTTATCCAAAACAACTAATCCCTTGACCTTGTGTCATGTGCATGAGTGTCTCTGAATGTAGTAATATGTCAACTCACCGACTTGTAAGGAAAGCCCAAAAGTCATGGGTTTTCCCTTGAGAAAGTTAAAGATTGCTACTCATCTCTAGGAATGCAGAGGGCTTATGCTGTTTTTGCATACAATCAATCACCTCTATAACTGGTAAGATAGTGTGATTAGTTGGGAGTCTCATTTGCTGCTTTTTTCAATCACCTGGAAAAGTTAGGCAGGGATAGTGCACTCATCTTCATGGCAGGGCACAGGATATAGTAGATACAATGGTTTTCATTGGCCTACTCATTTTCAAATTAAATGGGTCTCTTGACTTTTTTTTTTTTCTTTTGAGTGAAACAAATTTTCAAATTAGAGTTTTGTGAAGTACACACATGAATCAATAAAATGATTTCATGGATTTTATAGAATGGTTGGGTGCACAGTTTATTTAAGTATTCCTGTAATTAATTCGCAAACTGTAGGTATAACATCTCAATCTTATGGTGGTTGCCATTAATTAGGCATTTGGATAAGGCTGGCTGGAACATGTGGATCAGTTTTGGTGCTGCATTAGCTATGGCACATTTGGGTAAGCCTCTTTCTGCAGAAAAGTGGGATATTCGTCTACAAAAAGGTTTTTCCATCATTTAGAACCGATGTATTTCTGCTAGAAAAAGCATTAAAATTAGTGTAATATTTAAGAATTCTGCAAAAATGTGCTTCTGAAGTGGGATAGGAAAAAATATATTTCTACATGAAAGAGGAAATCCATTGACTTTTGTTTATGGTGCATTTGTGTGGCACCCATTTCCACAGAAACGGCAAGAGACAATTCAGCGCCTTCCGGCTGATGTTTGGGTCATGTAGCGACAATTTGGGCTGAGCTTCCGACATTTTAGACAAAATATTAGTGTTAGAGAAGATTGAGAACAGATTTGTAAAGCCGTAGAAGAAGGCGACGGTGTTGCACAAACGCCCCCTAAAAGTTTATCGTTTTTTCTTTCTTGAAAGTGACTAGCTTATCTATTAGAAAAGGTTTTTTTTTTTTTTCTTTTCTACGCTGTCCAGCATTCGAGTTTGAAGACTTGTAAATCTGTCGTGGATTTCAAGATACCAACTTTTAAAGATCGATATCTCTCTCTCTCTCTCCTTTTTTTAAGTGACAATTGGAAAATGTCCATGTTCAACATGGTTGGACTTGACTCACCTGCCGAACAGGAAGTCAGCTGTTTTTGCCCGGGAGAAGACTCTTTGCCTTTACGTTGCATTTTTTTAGGGAGAAATGTGGAGACACTTTTAGTGGAATTCTCTCAACTATTGAGCACTTTCTTCATTCAAATTCTATTCTCTCCAAGAATAATGGAAATTGGAAAGTTAGGTGGTGTTTGTCTTGGTTTCTGTAGGTTTCCCCACTTCTCAATTTCCCGGCATCCTAAGCTAAATACGTGGTTGGTTTGTTTGGTAGTTTTGATTAGGTTTATAAGACTGCATTTCATCTCTAATTGATCCTGTTTTTTTTTCCAGTTATCTCACCCAATATTGCAATCTATAAATATGGAATCTTTCTCAAAGTAATAAAACAAGAAAGTTCCAAACATCAAGTTGAGCCTATCATTGTCAGAAAGTTCCAAACATCAAGTTGATCATTGCAACTAGAGCTGTCAATGGACTGGTCCTACTTGGGCCGACTTTAGGCTTGATAAGGATCAAAGGGCCCAATCCAATTCTGGATCTGAAACAGATCTAATACCCCATGTCTGAGGCCTCCTGCTAATAAACATGATAGGATGCCTGAACCCCACTGCCAAAGGCCCGAGTCCATTAAAGGCCCGTTTTTCATTCAAAGAGATCTCTCTATACCATTCAAATGAGAAAAAAAAAAAAAATAATAACAAACAGGACAATCATGCCCAAAGAATTCTTTCTATAACGCTCTTGAAGAGCCATAGTTTGAAAGTATACCATGTGAGTTCGATCTGAAAGTATGAGAAATGTATAATGGGTTTAAAGCTGTCCAAACCTTAGCTGTTGGAAAAAGTGGGATAGATGACAAATTTGCATGACCAATTGGAAAACCTACAGAAGAGCATCAAAACTGGTTCTTGCTAACTGAAAGGTACAGCTGGGAGGGGACAGGGTCTAATGAGTGAAAAAGGGGTTGGATTTATCATCTAAGAGGAACAGGTGGGGCCAGACAGCCCATCCAGAGAATTTGTGCATATACATATATCTACATATTAAAATCTATGTATAACTAGACTCCAACAGTCCTAGCCCCAGCACAGCCCAATAAGGGATCAATACCTAAATCCAGGACAGCTGCCCTGTTAGGCCCATTAAATGTCCACCTCAACTATTGGACTCCCAACTCAGGGAGATTTGGGCCTGATCTGAGTCCACTGGCAACCCTAACTGCGACATGAGCACAATCCCAGTCTTGATTTGTCACATGTTCTCTATTACATGAAAAACTACGATTAGACAAACCAATAATTAGAAACAGAGATTTGGGCTGCCTATGTTTGCTTGAAGTGATCTGCTGAAAATCTTATCACAGAGAAATAATACTATTTTGCGAATGAGCAGGATCTGGGCTAGGCTTTCAGGCCATAGCTGGAACCAGGCCCATATATTAGGCCCTGCAAGCAAACGAGCCAGGATTTGACAAGCTTCCAGCCAGCCCGACCTGGCCCATGAACACTCTTAAAGTGTACCTAATCATTGTTAGGTTGTTGAAAGTGGGAGGAGAAGTGGCTGCAGCTAGAAATAATCATTATATCCAGATATTGAAAGAAATGCATAAGTAATAATGATCTTCCACTAAAACAACCAGAAAGTTCCAACATAACCTAATAATTACTCTGAAGTCTCAACCACAGAACACTACAGGGAGAAAAAAAAAAATTTACTTGGCTTTTTCATCCAAAATAGAAATACCTTCATGAAATCATAATATTGTTATATCATAATTGATTGTTTTGTTCCCATTCATCAGTCTAGTTATTGGAGGATTTAGCTCTAGGTCAGGTCCAGGTCTTAGTATTAGAATCCAATGGGTCGGATCTGCATGGGTCAATGGTTATTACTTTCTATAATAAGAGTATATTATATGAGGATTAGGACAATGACATTCAGGTTTGGGTGGATCAGTTCAGTCTAGACATGAACCCAAACATGGCAACCTTTTTGGGTCTAGTCTGCTTAGCCATCTTTCCAACCTAACTCATTTGTCCCATCTAAACAACCCTAGAGGTATTAATATTCAGGCCCAGGTTTACCCTCAGGTATCTAATCAGTCCCATACCATTTGCAAAATATGCATAATGCATCTATGTTTTAAATACACTTGGGCTATGCCAGTGAATAGTGTGCGTTCAAGTATAAACTGGACCGGGTCTAGACAGGTCAAAATCGGACCTAACTCATGAGTTCAAAAGGCCAGTTCAGATCCATTCTTATGTGGGCTGGGCTTGGGTTGGGCCTGGACTGCCAATGCTTATGCATATCCCAGCCAACAAACCCTGAGTTGAACACAATGCCACCAATGAGGCATCAATGGACGGATGTAGAGGAGAGGAATTAGATGGTCCTGAGCTTTACGGTTCAGATTTACCCAATGCATATGGTACAGGGCCAACCTGATCCAAACCTGTGACCCATTAATGGGAGGGTTTTTCTTTTTTTTTTTCTTCTTCTTCTTTTTTTTTTTTTTCCTTATAACTTTTGGGTCTTCTTACATGTGAGCCATCTTTACAGATAAATTCCAATGTCCACATGAATAGAGAAGAGCCCAAACATCCATGTGGTTGTCATGTAAAACTGTTGTCCAAGAAGATGTGTAGGCCCATCTCTATTACTTTATATATAGGCGGGTGTAGGCTGGTCAACCTGTGTTTTTACCCATTTAATTGCAGCTCAAGAAAGCTTGAGTGATAAGCACTATTTGATCAATCATGTATGATACATATGTTTTCTACACATGTTCAGCTCGACAACAAAATCACTCTGTTTGGAGTAAAATTTGGGCCAGTTCTATACGAGGAGTGCTGTGATATTTGAGCAAAGGTGGGCCACCACAGATTCTAAAGGGAATTAAGAAAAATGTGAGAACCCTCCATTATTAGGTTGATATCCAAGAATGAGAGAATTTAAAATCTAGGCAAGTTAAATGTCCTGCACGGTTGCTCAACTAGGCTAGGATGCATGAATTCAAATCCCTTATAAAGCAATATAAAAAGAAAAACACATTAAAAAAAAAAACACACACACATACACGAAGAGTAAAAAGTAGGCAAGTTAAAAGTGTCAACTTGTGTCCATCTATTTAACTCCAGGTAAGAATTTCCTAACCCTCGACCGACAGATTTGTGGGTTGGGCAAAGTTTTGCCAACCCTAATTCAAATGCAACCATTTTTAAAAGTGGGACAACAGTCCATGAGAAAACAGATAGAAGATGCCAAATCATTCCAAAAAATGGAGCAAAAGCTACTCTGAGTACTAGAGTCCTGGTTACATTGTTCATAAGAAACCATCCCATAGACATGTGAAACTTTTTGTTTGATTAGTGAGATTTCAAAAGTTTAGCCTTCCATATTATCACTTTATGGATTGTAGATTCTCTAGGGAGAATTGTTAAAAAATGTTGGTGAGACACCCATCACAACTATTAAACCCCACATATTACAAAACCACTCTTACTTTGTCCAAACATAGCCAAGTAGAATAGGTTAGTTACTCTGGTCCATCTACACCCTCTCATGTCCTCTCTCTCTCTGGCCCTCATATAGCTCATGTCCGCATGTCCACACCCACTTATGTACGTCCTTTCCCTATGGCCCTGTGTGATGGTCCACATATGTCCATGCCCACTTATGTCCTCTCCCTATGGCCCTGTGTGATGGTCCCCACATATGTCCACGCCCACTTATGTCCTCTCCCTATGGCCTGTGTGATGGTTCACATATGTCCACACCCACTTATGTCCTTTCCCAAGGTCTTTGTGATGGTTTATATATATTAGCAAGGAGTTAGGGTTTGCAAATGGAAATCTATTATCCGAGGTTTTTAGTTCTACATAAAGCAGGTTTGAAACCTATTTTTGGATCATGGAAAATTTTGATCATCTCAGATTTGGATCCATCCATATTGGATTTGGACTTGGATCTTATAATAATGTCTTGACTCGATGTGCGTGATATATGACGATTGATTATATTCACATATAAAAATTCATAAAGGTTTAAGGGCTTCATTTGCTTATGTTATGTTTATATTCAAAGCCTACTACCATATATTAGCCCAACTTTTAGATAAAAAAAAAAGACTTTCTTCTTAAGCTCTTTTATCCAATTATATTAACATACTATAAAATTATAAATCTTATTTCAGATTTGGATTAAGATCCGGAACCGAATCTGATTTCTCAAGTTATATTCAGAGCTGGATTGAAAAATAGATTCCATGTTGGAAACAAATCCAGATTCAGGTCCAGGATCCAAAACATAAAAATAGATCCAAAATGGTGAGATCACTTCTTCCCGGGCCCATTAAAGATCCTTGACCTAAGAACAACAAAAAGAAAGAAAATAAATAAAGGAATTGACATCAACCAAGAGAAGTTGTGTACATTATCCAGTTGATGTTTAAACATGAACTATGAACTTGACATGTTACATAGACAATAGAGAACATTGAAATATTAAGACAGAAGAAGCTAAATATATATATGCCTAACTCTTTGTCCATATCTTCTTAAAGAGATTTTGGTAAGAGACACATCCCCATCATGAGGTCTATCCCAAAACTGAAGGCCATTTGGAAGGATGCATGATATAAAATATATGGAAATAAGACAGTCGACAAGAAGGTGGTTCATTAGATCTCTCTCCATTCACCAAGCATTGAAGTGGGGATTCCAGTTCCAACCCTACTCGACACTTCAGCTAGCGTCTCAGTAATTCATATATTTAGTACATTTTTTTAATAAAAATGTTCATATCATGATATCACGAGAATCTTGATACAATAAATGCGTTGTGTTTATTGTGTAGATCCTCGAAGAAAGTAGATTAAGATAATCCTATACTTTAATTGAGTAGATCCTAGGAGAAAATTGAAAATTGAATAGATTTTTGTTCATTTTCATTTCAATATTACCGTAATTTTCTCAATATTTTGAGTTTTAGTGATATTTCGAAAATATTGCAATTTTATGAAAAAGTATCTAAATTAATAATGTTTTTATAAACCATGTCCAATAATTGTGACATTGTGATCCATGTTAGTTCTTAGAGTCAATCATTAGAAATTTGGTTTCTTACTATGATATTTAAAAAAACCATTGAATATATATATATACATATATATATATATATTTTATGAGGAGACTCTATATTAATGTAATGTAGTCGATCACCATCAGTCGTGGCATCATGGAAGGTTTTTGTCTTCTTCTAGGATGATAATGGCTATTGATTTATAAGATCGTGGAGGAACTTATGGGTGAAGCAACTTTTACAGAGAATATCAATTGAATCAAAATTAAAGACCATGAGATGTTTGGGTTCACCATAGGTGGGTGTTGCAAAATTGACTTATATAGAGCATATTTGTTTGTATAAAATATATAAGAGGTCACGGTGAAATGAGTTCGACCGAAATATTATTAAAGTGATGAAGGGTGCAGGATTTGAGATGATGAGGGGTGAAGGATGCAGAGCGGGAATCTAGAGTTTCATAGATATTAAATTACTAGGTGATGGCTGAGTATTCATTTCCTACCTTCTCTCCATTCAGTTTTTATTGAAGGAGGGGTTATTTGATCATGGTCAATTTTTAATATTCACTTTTGAATTTTCAATTTTAACCACTTATAAAAACACAATCCTAGCTATTCATGAATTTGACGAAATGAGCAGCCCATACGGTTAAATTAGTTTTGGTAACTTTTCTTCCTTTTGGTAGGTCAAGACTTCTAGGTGGAGCTATCAATTTTTCAAGAAACAAATATGTAACTATGAAACCCACTCACATTTATATATCGAATTTGTGATAGAGCTGATGAGTGTCTGACAAAATTTATATGTATCACAGATACAACTTGATATTAAACTATTAGGTTTTCCATCTTCCAATTAAGGTACAGAACAATTTTTCTCATATACAAGATGTGATGTGAGATTTTCAATCTCTATCATTCACAAAAGCAAAATTGGAATTAAAGGCCCCCACCAAAAATTCAGGATGAAAGTCCCCCAACAAAAAAATCCCCTGTAGTCAGACCAATTACACAAAGGTGCCTGTATTTTTTGCCTAGCCAATACATTAGTCAATGCCCACATTTAAACCTGTGGTCTAAGTTAATCTTAACCTGATACATGTGGAAGAAGGTGAAAACGATGACAGCGAGCCGACAATGATGATGGTGAAGATTGTGATATATGCATCATCATGCTATCAGACCCTGAGAAGTTCCATAACAAAATGTCAAACACAATACATTTCATGCTATACATGCCATAATCATTTTAACAGTGAAAAGCCCAGCATAACAAATATTTAGAATATCTTATTAAGTTATTCCCCATGATCAAGGTTGCATACCAGACATTAATATTCACTAGGAAGTTAATATGTACGCCAAGAGCCAAACTCAATGCAGTTCTTGATATATTTCATATATGTATCCTTTTTATGATGATATTCTAAGTTTGGTCCATTTGGCTGGTTGGAAATACTATTTACATTTTCAATAAACAAAGTACATCATTAGAATAAGTTAATTACATGACTATTTGATTATTCATACATTTTAAATATGCAATTTATTGAATAATATGAAACCGATCAAGGATATTTGAGTGCTTTATTTTCATAAAGTCCATTTTCCTCTGCATTCCCATTATTTGACGGTAGTTTTCCAATTCTACTTCTTCAGTCTAGGCAGCTAAACGAGTTTTATATTCGGCTCAATCTTCACTTTCTATCTCTTTAGCTGGAACATTGCAGTCTAAAGGAAGCCTCGGTAACACACACATGTCCAGAGATCGATATCTCGGTGTTTAGGTTGGATAGTGTAACTCATGGGAGTAGGCCAACCTTTTTTTTTTTTTTTTATTGGTAACAAACTAATTCATTAAAAGGAGAAAATAATACAAAGAGGAAAAACAAGAAAGAATAACAAGGTACAAGAGCATTGTATCTCTTGTTAGATGTGAATGGTCCTCATGACCACATGTGCAATACTGTTGTGACTCACGATTTGAGCCCACTAATTTAAGTTACTTTCTCCTTTTGATTTTTTGTTTTACTAAATCTTGGACTCAATTTTAGTAAGCCCAAATCAAATAGGACTCTTGTTGGCTAATTTGAGGGAATTAAGGAAACTTACTTTTATTAGATTTCTTTGATGAGAAGAAATCTCTCTAGGGTTTATCTATATATATGATTTTCTGGTACTCTCTCTCAACCCACGAGATTTGAAAAGTAACCATCCACTTCACACATATTGGAGTGGGTGATAAGGGAGATAAGAGAAAACCATATTTGAGAAAAGAGATTTATTCATCATCAAGATCATAGCACAATGTACGTTTTTATTATTTGAGATTATATCTTATTTAATGCATAAATCTAGATCTATAGGTTTGATTTATATTGCAAACCATATTAGATCTAACATCTCTACCCACATCTCAATTACAAAACCATACCCTCCCAAGGAGAAGTCCAAGGAAGTATGCCAACCTAGTAAAAAAAAAGGTCGAACAATGAAGCAATGAGAGGGAGACAAGAATATGCTTTATGGAATCAAAATATATGTCCAAACGTTTGTATTGTTTTCATATTTTTCTACCCAAACATCTGTATTTTCTTCATATTTTTTTTCTAAAATGAAGTACATTAAAAAAAATACAAAGAGTTAAACTATTGCAGAGTCTCCAAAATCTCATATTTTAACTGATTTAACTCTTATGTAATGAGTGGCACATACGTTTGTCGACTACTACAAATCTTCTAAAGTGAACAGAACCAACACAACTTACAATCACTTTATAGGGTGAATAAGGGCTTTACCCAAATGGAGAGAAAGGGAAGGAAATAACTCAACTAGCACAAACATAGTCCAAAAACTCAGTTAAACTCGGCCAAGTTGATTTGGAATTTGATCACCCATAAGATCATTTACTTGGAAGAATCTCTGGCCCTCAACCAGCCCAGCTCAAGTTTAGTTACTTGACTCAGTGTTGACTGAGCGAGGCTCTTTCCCAACCCAACACAAACTTATCAAACCTATTCCTACTGTGCCCATAAATATATAAGGAATTTTTACCAAAAATATAGTTATTGCAAAGAAACAGGCCATTAAGGCTCTTATAACTTAGATCCTATGAGTCAAAGAACACACTCAGTCCGAGTTTTTTGCGAGACTCAAATTAGACTTCTTTAGACTCGTGTTGAGTCTTCCTGTGTTTTATGACACCAGAAACTCAAAGTTATGTGGTGGGTTTTTTTTTTTTTTTGAATTTTTTGAATTTTTTAAAGATCATCAGTCAAATCTCTCTCTCTCTCTCTCTCTCTCTCTCTCTCTCTCTCTCTCTAATAATTTCAGTATGTTGTGATCTCTCTCTTTCTCTCAATTTCAGTATGTTGTGATTTCTCAAAGCATTTCTCATGAAGGGTCAATTTCAGTATGTTGTGATTTCTCAAAGCATTTCTCATGAAAGGATTTCATTGGTTTTATATATCTAACAAACACCAACCAGTTTTAAATGATTTGGAAGACTTTTTTTCTCAGTGCTTAATAGATTAAGTATAAAATGCCTTTCACAGGGCCTGGCTAACTACCATTTTCTTTCTGACTAGCTAGTTTACCTTCCCCTTTTTTTTAATCCCCATATGGTTGACATTTTCTGTTCTACAATCTATACCTTGAAATGAGTAATGCTACAATTGCTCATCCTTTATTGCCCTCCTTCTTTCTAATGATTTTTTGGCAGACCCTTTTCCTTAATGAGACCTCCCCATCTTTTCTCACCTTCCTTAATGATCACTCCTTATGTGTAACTTAAATCTGTTGCAAGAGATCAGCATGTTATAATGATCACTCAAAGGAACTTAATTTAAAGACTCCTACCATCCAAAACTTCTTTGATTCCTGTTCCAGGCCTCCTAAACAGATTTAGATGTAGCCCATTAGGCAGAGAGTCAAAATCAATCATAGTAAATAGGTGGACAAGCCATCGAAAATGGTAATGCTAGTCCAAATCATCAATGAAGTGAAGTAAATGTAAATAAGCTAGATTGTGCAATATGGTATGATTATATTTCTAAATATTTCTATCACAGTTGGTAGGTCGTTTTCTTTGTTTATTTAGAGCTCAGTTCTATTGGTCAATGAGACTACACTTTCAGTGCATGGTTTGCTTCACTGGATGGGTTATTGTCTACCAGTCAGTGGTCACCAACCTTGCCATGCATATTGGTCAATTAAAAATGGTTGGGATTGTGTTTGGTCTTTGATTGCACGAGGACCCAATATAAAGTAGATGATGAGGGGACCAATTCCCACATCATTGAATTTGGGCACTAGAAGTGGCTCACCAACCCAATGGACCATCATGAATTCACTATATGATTCATTGTCCAACCCAACTCGGGCTGCAATCAACTGCAGTGTTGTCTTCCTGACGAGTCCAGATCCCATGTGGCAGCTATTACACGGGAGCTAATCTGGGCCGTTCTCATCTCCTGCACTGATCCCCATTACTAGCGTCATGTCAGCTTTCAGTCGCATTTCTAACATGGCGTGACTACGAGTGTAATCTGGCGAGACACGGCTTGTTCTGAGGCCGTCCCAAATCGTGCCGTGTCCATGACCTATCAGGTGGGGGTGCCACACGGGGGAAAGGGAAAACAAATTTTTTTTTTATTGGAGGAGATGAGATGTCGTTAATTTGACATTTCTCCCCCACGTGACACTCTCTGGTTGGTTCAAACATGGTTTCCGTGTTTGGACCAAATAGGGATCCAGTTCCGGTTGGCTGGGGTCGGTCCAGCACCGCTTAAGTTATGCTTTAGACGGGCTGAGCTATACTTCTCACAAGCCAGCCCATTTGCCTTCTCTAAAATTTTTAGTGTTTTTTATATTAATCAAAAGAGATTTTAAGAGCTTTTAGGTTTCTCAACTTGAAACTATTTGATAAATGCACAAATATTTATGCTAATTTACAAATGAAGAACATAATTTTAATTATTTTAGGGTTTATATTCTATTTATATAAAAATATCCCTTTTTTTAATAAAATATTGTGTTGGGCCATGTCGTGCAATGCCTCTGCCCAGACACCCTTTTCCAGCACGGGACGGTCAAGGCACTAGGCCGTGCGGTGCGGTGCTGTGCCACGGCACATGGTCCATCCTTTGATTTATGCTGGGCTAGGCCCGGCCAACCCAGGTTTTTTATGCTATGTCGTGCTAAGATTAGGCGGTCCAGCCCAATTTACAGCCGTAGGTGGAAGTCACCCATTTTGAATTGAAATATGAGGATATATAAATAGAGTGGATGAAATTCTATCAAACAATGTGGGTTATTTTTATATGGCCCTTGATGGAGTTGCAGGTATGTGAACGGATCTTTTTTTAAAAAATTCTTGGATAGTGGGCATCATGTTTTGAACTTTTCTTTCACGCTAATAACGTTTCGAACAAAACACAAGCCAGCGACCTCTCGAACGGGGTTCTTGAGTTCTAGTCAAAGCCGCCATTGTTAAAGGGACTGATATTTGTCCCATCACGGGTGGTCTTTATTCCAAAGGTGCTGAGATTTGTACAGAGTCATGTCTTGCTCTCTGTTTGGGTCAAGCTCGTGGTGCAATTTGGATAGGTCTGGTTGAATTTTTGTCTAATTCAATCCTGGCCTGATTTTGAGTGGGACCAACCATAATCTCGATCATTAATGCAGAAAGATGGCTTGATTTGTCAAACATGTTTTTTTTTTTTTTAATATATTGGCTGATTCGGTGCTCACCTATGAGCACAACTCAATTTTATGATGACTGGGTTTATAAACCATTTTCATTTTGTTCCAATAGAATATTGCTTTGTGTGGGTGGCACGGACAACAAAATACATTACAAGTGCAGTGGTAACTTGCCGCGAGGGAGGAAATGCAGGTTTTCTTTTTGCCAACACACTTATGATTAAATGGTATATAGACCTTACTTTCACCTAAATGCTTGAAAATCAATCCCAAGTCTTTAAATTTGAAATATTACTACAAATCAATAAAAATTTTGTGATATCGAAAAAAAAGAGAGTGAAGGTACAGAGAATGTTTGGGGTATCTATTTCAACTGTGGTAGCAAGGAAGGGTTTTTCATGGCTAACGGTGGCTGAATAGAAAAGAAACCCTAAGATTTTTTTTTTTATCTATTCTGAAGTGAGATTTACAGCAGTCCACTTGCCAACTGATAACCCTAAAACGTGATTCTTACTGTGGTCTCAATTGCCTGAAGAATCTTATCAGAAAAAAAATTGCTGGAAGAAAAGGATGTAAAGTGGACACAACTGGGAGTGAAAGGTCCATAATTTTTTCTTTTAAGTTTTTTTTATGGCCCTTTTGGTAGTTGACATAATGTGTAGACATCACCCATTCACCATCATCTTATAGTGCTGTAAGATAATGCTGTAAACAAGTCAGAGACTAATCAAGTAGTGGTGCCTGGATCTACACGTTTAATCCTTTAAGGAAAATATCTTAGGAAGTCTTGAAAATTACAGTCACTCTGGTTATGACATTCATTTTATTGTACCTGCCATATGGCTCAACTGTTTAGGGGCATAATGTTGTATGAGAGGGTGGTTGAATTTGAGCTTCTAATAAATCAACAAAACAAAAGGAGAAAAAAATATATCATCTTATAATATTGCAAGGACGTTTGACATAAATCTTTGTCTATAGCTTAGATGGTTGGGGACCAAGGGTGAATTTGAGAGTAGTCAAAAGTTTTATTCATAGGATTTGAACAATTCATGCTTAGAGAATTTGTAATTCTTCAAAAGCTCCCCTAAGAAGAGTTCTTGAATCTATATTTGATAATGAATTCCATTGTATTTCGTTTCTATGAGAATATATAGGCCTATTTCGCAACAACTTCCTATGTATTCCAATTCCATGTAACCTCATGCAAAGAGAAAAGCTCATTTTACAATAAATTCCTTGTATTCCAATGTCATGCAAACGAACAATCCCATTTGAGTCAATTACTTTGATATTCTAATTACATGCACAACAGGCTCATTTGACAAGTATTTGATCAAAATGTATATATTGTGGGCATGGTAATTAGGACAGCTCTCCGGGCCCAGCGCAGCCCTTTTATGGCCGTTCATACTGGTACTTTGACATCCGGACACATGATAAAATGGCTCACAGACTGCGCTCTCATCAGGATGCATGCTAAATGGCTCTCCCATAAAATATATGCTCTCACCACATGACTACCAGAGGTCCTGCGGAATACACTTTTAAGAACTTCTTTGGACTTCTGGAAAGTGTATAGTGAACTAGTTCTTAAATTGTGACCTGTATTTGTCGAGGGACTCTCAAGGGCTCTGGACTCTGGAGTAGATGATAGAAAAGATAAAATAATAATAATAAAAAAAAACCATGATAGGTACGTATCTCTTGATCTATAGCTGCCTATTTTATATGGCAACTTGATTCCATCATTACCATTAAAAGTGTAGATATAGTTCAGCAGTCAAATCATCAATTATTCTTAGTAAAATAAAAAATCATCCATTATTCATCTACAACTTCATGTTGATGGGCATGTGCCAGTACGATGCTCTTTTAGATGTCCAAACCATTGGAAAGTAGTGCTCGATCCCTAGTTGGGCACATTTGTGGGCACTGCAGAAAATTTCTTTTTCCACTTTCAATGAAAAACCAAGTTTGTACCCTCCATAAGACATGGTTTTAGTGAAATCCTAAAGAAGTTAGTTCATTTTTCTCGTGAAAAAATGACAGTAGGAAATGTGGATCTTTTGATATTGTAGAAAAGAATTTTCATAAGTTCCACGGTTTTTTTTCCCAAAAAAGTAGCTTCACAACTGTATCTTTGTTTTTCTTTCACCCTTTCTTCTTCTTTTCTAGTATTCTCTCTTTATAATCTATTTTCTTTCAATAAAAGTTATTGTTGCCGATAAATAAAAAACTATCAGTGATAGAAAATAAATTAAAACGAATAAAAAAATTGGACCCGTGTCGATGCCATGGAGTTGGAGTCCTTGAGATTTTGGACATGGACCCTACTAATAGATTTATAGGGATGGTCCAGAGAATTCGCTCAGGCCTGCCCTAATTGGGGCCAAATTCTCACATGTACGTACAAACAAAAATCTCAAAATTTATAGACCGAGTTTGTCCAATTCATATGTTCCCCAAGATCACGTTCTATCCACCACAGATCCCACCAGGTGAATCATTCTGATCGTTGGATTGGACCAATGCACCATGGTGAGGTTCTTTGTGGGTCCCCAAGGTTATCATCAATGGAAGACTTTCTATTTTCTTTGCGCGTAATTGCCTGCCTGCTTTCCAGGAAAGCCTCCACATTTTCCTCTATTTAAGTAAAGATTCGGTTATACACACTTCCTACTCTCTTTCTTCTTCCCTGGCAGAGGACCCCTTATTCCTCTGACGTCATTCCACTACTCCTCTCTCTTTCCTACAACAAGAATTCTTCAATTTTTCAGTCTTGTTTCATGGTACATGCTTGATTTTAACACACTTACACACAAATTCCTATCTCTTATGTATATCATCTTCTATGTATATATTCATTTGATCCTACTCTCTCTCTCTCTTTTCTCAGGCCCAAGATACTGATAACATCATATATGAAGAGGTTGGTTACTGCTGATAAATCTATATTTCTGATTCATGGGTTATTTATATATCCTTTATAAGAACTCAGATTAATAATCATAGGTATTATTTTTAGGAATTTATCTTGAGTCCTCGTGGATTGAAGCTTTTCACTTGTCGATGGTTACCTGCAAATCATCAAGAGCCAAAAGCACTAATCTTTCTCTGCCATGGTATTCTTCCTTCACATGAATGAAACTTATCTTTTAGTTTGATGGCTTTTCTTGAAATTAAGTTCTTTCATTTGTTTGATAGGATACGCTGTGGAGTGCAGTTTCTGGATGAAAGGTGAATGAAGAATCCAATCTACTTTCTTGGCAGTGAGTAGGAGAAATGAAACTCAATTTGTAATGAAACTCAGTAACGGGGTATTTGGTTTTTAGGCACTGGAATTCATCTGGCTAAAGCTGGCTATGGCGTTTATGGAATTGATTATGACGGCCATGGAAAATCATCAGGCTTGCTGGGCTATGTTCCATCCTTGGATGATGTTGTCGATGACTGTTCGGATTTTTTCACTAGTGTATGTGGTAAGCATGATCTACTTTTGTTTGACCTTTTTTATGTATGTATATGGACGGTTGGATAAGAGAGACAAGTGTCCCGTGATCATGCTACCTAGCAAAATGGGAGTTTGAATGCCCCAAGTTAGATATCTACGGTAAACTAAAGTTCTGTGAGAAATTTATGAAAAACAGGTAGATTAAGCTATGATGGAAAGGTCCCGCATCTCATATCGCCGAATAGTGGGTTTGATACGGCTTTGTATATCTTTTGGATCTTTCTTTGCGCTCTTAATATATTTATTTGCGCCCTCTACCTATCAACTTACGTTTTTGGTATATGATATCTTACAAGATTTGATATTCTTTTTCTTTTTTTAATCCTTTTGGGGTTACTCTTTTAATGGGCAGCTCCATATATTTGTTGAGACTCTCTAATGAAATGATAATGCAATCCAGGTCAAGTTAGTGCCATTCATTATTTTAAAACACTATTATGTAATGATTTTCCGCAATAAAAGTTGGGAAACTCTTTCTTAGAGCCATGTTTTGCTAGGTGCCTATATGAATGTCAATGGTTGCAGCTACATACAAGATACCTTAGAAAACCATGAATACTAAATATATTTATATGGTACATTTATGGGTATCTTTTTGGAAAGCTGGGAGACTGAAGTCTGAAAAGCCTCTTCCCCGTGTGATTCACTTCCTTCTCCCTTTTGCCCTTTCTTGATTTTGATAGCAGACCCGACTGATTTTATTGAATCCTAAGGAGTTGGGCCCCAACTGTGGGGCATTCCATAGGTAGAGTGGTGTTTTCATGGGCGAGAAAGCCCAGTGGTGGGAGGAGGCTATATGCTTGGATTAGTGTCCTATCAAATCTCAAATCTATAAAAAAACAAAATTGATCTAACATGATGAAACAACGCACACTCCAAAATCAAGGGTCAAAGAACTCCATGGATCATATAAAACAATTAGCACAAACCCAGATGAGTGTCACATGGGGTTTGGTGGCAATTATTGGGTAGTAAGTGCAAGATGAGGATGGGTTGAATGCTTTTTCCAAATCAAATCAGACCAACAGGAACATGCTACTTAACCAGTCTGCTTAGATCAAAATTAGGGTATTGATTTACAAAAATCAATAAAACCAGTAAAATCCAGTAGTTAATTATTTTAAAATATTATTTTTGAGAATTTCTTTATTATCTGGATTTTAAAACATTGGGTGGGATCAAAGTTAGTCCCAGGAGAAAAATTATCCAATTTATCTAGATATATAGAGATATTCATTTTTTATATTGATATTATACTTTCAGAAAGGAAAGAGAATAAGAGGAAGTTGAGATTTCTTTTTGGAGAGTCCATGGGAGGGGCTGTTGTTCTCCTCTTACACCGCAAAAGGCCAAAATATTGGGATGGAGCAGTTCTGGTGGCCCCAATGTGCAAGGTCCCATTTTTACTACTATATCTTCTTTTTATCCTCTTTATTCTTTCTAGTTAGTTTCCTTTCTCTCATTATTTCAATTCAACTTCTTTTGGTGTTCTTTCTGCTTATTATCGTTTCTTTTTTAATCCCCTCTCTCTCTCTCTCTCTCTCTCTCTCTCTCTCTCTCTCTCTCTCTCTCTCTCTCTTCAGATTGCTGATGAAATGAAGCCCCACCCCTTCGTTGTCACCATACTGAGAAATCTTTCTTCTGTCATTCCAACATGGAGAATAGTCCCAACACCTAATGATATTGTAGAGATTGCTATAAAGAACCCAGAATTGAGAAAGGAGGTATATTTATTTACTTTTGACCAAGTAGTGCAACTCTAACCATGCTACAGCTCAAACAAACTACAGCATATCCACTGTGTGGCCCACATGTTACCAAGATAAACCATTGGATCAAATCCTTTTTTCTTTTTTTTCAATGAATGGTGGGATTACTTATTATCACTCTGATCACAGTTATACCTTATGTAGATGAAGTGAGGAACTCATTTGGTTTGATCTTTTCATTTGCATATTTTGAATGTTACAGTGAATGTTACTCTAATTGATTATATTTTGGCACCCCGCCAATTGAAGGAGATGACTTGTATGGAGGCCAGTGGGGTACACATGATAGTTGGGGAGATTGGATTTTGTTTCTCTCTCTCCTTTAATTTTATTTTGAGCTTGTTTTGTTCCATTTGCTTTCCTCATGCAGTTATACGTCATTATCAGTTTTTTAATTCCTTTCTTCATGTATACAGGTTCGTGCCAATCCAAACTGCTATAAGGGAAAGCCAAGATTGAAAACGGCCTATGAACTTTTGAGGGTCAGCTTAGACATTGAAAAAAATCTAGACAAGGTAATAGAAAAAGATAGCACCTGTTCTATTTGGCATAATTGTATGGGCTGGGCTTAGATTAACACTATCAAGGAGTTAGATTTTTCCTGCCTCAATTCAAGCCCAGTCGAAAAGAATCCTTTGGTTCCATGCAACTGTTCTCTAATCAGGGCCGTGAACAAAAGGGTCGGATCGGCCTTCAATACCCATAAACGCAGCCTAGCCCAGTTATTTTGTGCTTGAGTTAAGCAGTCCAGCCTGGTCTCACCCAACAGCAGTGACCCACCATCAGTCTTGGAACCTAGTTTGGGCCCATTTCCCACCCTGAATTGCAGGCCTATTTTCATCCAGGACACACATTCCATATATCTGGCCCATGTTTCATTGACCCAAATCTTTCATTACTTTGTTTCTCACCATGACAGGCAAAAGAACTAAATTCTATTATTAAGTGATCCCTGTTGTTGGATTTGCTCCAATTAAACATGGGCCATAGATATCAACTGTTCCCTTCTCAGGTGAATTGCATCCTGATATTGGGCATACTCAGTTGCTTATTTCATGATTAATTCTCTCAAACTTCTACAGGTATCGCTGCCGTTCATCGTCCTTCATGGATCAGCTGACATTGTAACAGACCCATCTGTGTCTAAATTACTCTATGAATCTGCATCCAGCGCTGATAAGACCTTCAAATTGTATCCAGATATGTGGCACGCAATCACCGCCGGTGAGCCACCAGAAAGTATAGATCTTGTTTTTTCCGACATCATTGCATGGTTGGATGAAAGAGCTGATGCCGGGAATTCGAGATTGGAGAGAGAACAGAAGGCCGGACATGATGACCAGTTTCTAGACTACCAAGGCAAGGTGTCCACAGAGTCTTGAACACAGGAGCATTTCAATGGTGATGATCAAATTGTGGGAAAAAAAATTGCAATGTAGTGGCAGTTGATGATATGTGCCTAGTGAATAGATAAGAGTATATATAGATGATGAGATTGATACATATTACATAGTAGGCCTGTAAATTTTAGTGATGAGATTGCCAAGGCATTCCCCTTATCAGAGCAATTGGGCAGGATTCCGTTGTGCTTTAAACTTTAAAGCGAATCTCAAAATGAACTGAACTGGACTTTTGGGTCTCTCTGGGCTAGAGGGCTTGTATTTCTGTTGACTCCTTTTAAATAAAGTGATCAGTCATTGATTCAGTATTTACAACAATTTTCCAGCTGTTGCTGGTATGGGTTAGACTCAATTTATACTTGGACCTGTACCCCTCTCTCTCTCTCTCTATTTTTGGCTTTGGTATATACCCACACTGTCACACACCCACACACTTACACTAGTGCACTACCCAAGCCCATATTCAAAAGACTCAAAGATCGATCCTAGTTGCGTCTGTGGGCTGGGAGATGCTCACCAATTGGGCTACAAATTGCACTTGGACGTATACTTGATGCTAAGAAGAAAATAATTTAGAGATAAAAAAAAAAGGGCAAATGATTACAGAAACGGCTTGAAAACCCTAGTCATTATCTAGAGTCCAGCAAAGAATGTGAACTATGATCTATCTGTGTGCATGGAATTGGATTTGTAAGAATTTTAAGAAATGTATTTCTAAATATGACTAAAATTGATGAATTAAAGGTTAAAATTCATAAATGACCATCAAATAATCTCCTCTTCAATGAAAAATGAATTAAGGGGAGGTTGAAAATAAGTACCTAGCCATCACGCTACTAAATGAAATCGTAGAAAAGGTTTCTTCTACATTTACTTACATCTTATATCCTTCCCAAGATTTTCATCTAGATGAAACTAAATACTTTTATAAATGCGGTTCGGCTCATGGGGCCCACTTGGATGCATTTCTATCATCGTAGTGAGATGACATAAAGGTATCTTTCTATATAAGAGTCATGAAAGAAACTATCCCCATCAGATTATCTTATTCCTTAATTTAAAACCTAAAAGTTTAATGGTCTTTTAACTATATTTTTTTAGAATTCAGTCTAACGGTGAAATAAGGTTTGATAAATATAAACTTGGACATGATTGCAAATAATGGGAGGATAGGAGTGTCAAAGGAGCCAGATGATCAAGATGGCCCCAGGTAGGTCCCATAGAGCCGGACAACACATGTCTAATAATCTTCTATGGAATCCATCTTGCCAAGAAGTCCTAAAAATCCAACAGGTAAAGTCACTTTGCATACCCTTTTCATCAAGAAAATCCTATAAAATTAAACCTTTCTCCTGTCTATAAAATCCTTACACATCCTACTTGACAACCCTCTCAGCATAAGGTAGGCCTGTCAATTCCTCCTTTGACATGGGCCTCGAACCATCAAAGACCGCAGAAACAAAGTCTTTCTGTCTTGCCTTGAATCCCAAGAGCAGGATAGGGCCCAACTTGAGAAGCCTGCTACCTTGAGGTCCAGGCTAGGGAAAGACCTAGCTTGGGCCAGGCTTTGGCTCTAGTTTATTTAAAGGCTTCAGTTTTTTAAAGGTTAAAAAAAAAATCTTTGAATGGTATCATTTTTTATTTTTATTTTTATTTTTATGAATGGTGATTAAAAGCTTCTTCTAAGTTCCAACAATGCCAACAACGGGCATACATATTTTGCTAATGGACTCAGACCAGGTCTAACTCTCAGGCCCATTGGCTCTATTTACGATTAAATTTAAGCCCAACAATGAACAAACTTGGTTAGTCAACCCTAACCCTTCCCTGAACTGGTTCAAGAACACCCTAACATAAGAGCCTGGTTAGTGGTGTTCATGGCCCAAGCTAAGACATATCCGGGCCGGGCCCGGCCTAAGCCCGACACGGGCCATAAAAGTCAAGCACAACCCCGCCATTTAATCAATCGAGTCGGGGTGAACCGGACTTTTTATCACTTTTGTGGGAATTAGAGCACTAATTAAATTAAATTACCTATATTTTTTTACACAAGTCAGGCCGGGCCGGGGTAAAGGCTTTCTATCACTTAATCAAAGCCCATGAGCACCCCTAAGCCTGGTGTGAGTTTGGTCAGATTTGTTCTCACCCAACCCATTACGAAGTCCAAAACCAACCCATTGCCATATCCCACAAGTCACAAGCAACAGTCTTTTTTTTTTTTGGATTTAAGAGTACTTTAGTTCTTCATTTCTTCTAAAAAAAAATCCAAAATTTGGTAGTTACAAGCAACAGCTTTCCCATTCCCTTTCCACACTTCCAACAACACTTGACTGTTTGGCAAAAATAACAAAAATCTCTCTCTCTGTAGATCTCTTTACAGTTCTCACACCCAAACCTCAAATCCCCAAAACCCCATTGAAAAAGATCTTCTTTAACAGATCTTCCAACATTCCTCATCCCAAATTCCAAATCCCCCAAAACCCACCTACCCCATCTCACTCTAAACTCCATCAATGAAACAGCTCCACAAGCAATCCAGCTTAAACCACAGCAAAAGAGATGAAGAATCCCCAACCTCCACCCATGCCCCTCACTACCCCAACAAAATTCAAAAATCCAGATCAATACCCAGATCATTCAATTACATCTTCAAAGAGCAAAGGCTTATTTTTGTTCTTGTGGGCATTCTAATTGCCTCCACTTTCTTCATGCTACAGCCAACCCTATCCAAGCTCTCCCCAATTGAGCCCCGCCCCGAAATCCACGTCTCCAATCAGAATTCCGGCAATCAGGTGTCTTTTCCGGCGACCCCGGGTGTTAAGAACAGGCGGGTTCCGACGGGTATCCGGAAACCGCCGCTGCGGATCGTGGTGACCGGAGGGGCGGGTTTCGTGGGGAGCCATCTGGTGGATAAATTGATGGCGAGGGGGGATAATGTGATTGTAATTGATAATTTCTTTACTGGGAGGAAGGAGAATTTGGTGCATCATTTTGGGAATCCCAAGTTTGAATTGATTAGGCACGATGTTGTGGAGCCAATACTGTTGGAGGTGGACCAGATTTATCACCTTGCTTGCCCGGCATCGCCGGTTCATTACAAGTATAATCCAATCAAGACAATTATATCCTTTTTGCGAGTATCAATTTTGTTGGTTTTTTTTGTTATCGTGGTTGTGTGAATTGTGTTTGGTTTTTTTTTTTTTTTTAAGAAATTGGACTGTTTCTTATCTGAGTTTCCAATATATGCGGAAACATGTTTTATTGAATTTATTACATCAATCTTATCCTCTTCCAATTAATTGTTGTGTTGTTGTGGTAGTTTTTGAGAGAAAGGTAATTTTTGTGTTTGTGTTTATTTCTGTGAGATGCATTATCACTAAGTTTGTTATGATGTAGGACAAACATTTCCTGTCGATATCGTTTTTCGTTATTTCGTTAATTTCTGTGCTTACCAGTTATGGCGATTTATCTGTTTCTTCTTTTAATTTTAAAATGAAAATGTGTTTTGCTTGATGGAAAATGATGGTTTGTATTCGATTGAAAAGACAAGATTGTGTATATTTAAGTTTTACATGTTTTAGTTGCTTACACTATAACTTTACCTTGAAAAATATAACTTTACCTTGAATTCTTGAAGCTATCGAAGTAATACAGTTAGGCATGTTTGAAGTTCGAATGTTCATTCTGATCTTGCTTTTTCCTGTACTATTTATGGTAAAGGAGTATTGTGATTTATTTTAGTGCTATATTCTTATTTGACTGGTGAAGACTTTTAGATTGGTTATTTGGGTTTTGCCTTTATTTGACTTGACTTCCCATGGAATTGGGGTCTTCAAGTTCACTACTAACAACTTTAATGAAGGGTGCTTTTGCATTCTTGTACTTTCTCTGCCTCTAGTTCTTTCTAGCTCATTTTGATTGGCTGTTAGGCAACACTAGATACAAGTTCAATAAATTTTTACCATTACCACTTACATTTGTTTTATGAATTTGGAATATGAACCTTGACTCTGATTATACAAGACAAATGTGATGGGTACCTTGAACATGCTGGGTCTAGCAAAGAGAATTGGGGCACGCTTTCTACTGACGAGTACCAGTGAGGTCTATGGTGACCCACTTGAGCACCCTCAAAAGGAGACCTATTGGGGCAATGTTAATCCTATAGGTGAGTTGCCTATCATCTGACATATTTTTCCTTATATTTGTGCATGCATTTTTTTTTATTTAAAAAAAAAAAAACTATTATTCTGTATTGCTCGTGTTCTCTCTGACAGTTATTCCAGTTAGTCTGAGAATTCTTTATTGCTTTATGGTGTCCTGCACTGCAGTAATTTCTAACAACTACGCATATATACCTTGGATAGTTATATACTTAATATTTGCAAAACGTTATTTTTTGAGGCACAATCCTTCCCATACACATGAAGATATGTGAAAGGTAACCAATCTCAATGATTAGTGTGACACTTGAATGGATGGGAACAGCCTAATTATGGTAGATTTGGACTAAATCCACCATTCAATTGTGACATGTTTTACCCTTTGAATGAGGATCACTACTTATCTTTTCATTGAGTTGTCCACTATCTATGTGCAGACACCAAATGATGAAGATGGTTACTGTAGTCTGATAACCTTACCTTAAAATTCACCCATCACCCATTCACATGATAGCAATAGCATGCCAAATCAGTATTTCTGATTTTCCTACTCATCCGCTTTTACTATAGAAATGTTTGATGCATGCTTTCTAGAGCTTATTTAAGAATGAGCATCTTAGTATCATTCCTCTTTACTATATATTATACAGACTGTGTTTATAATATTTTGAGGTCGTTTCAGGTGTAAGGAGCTGTTATGATGAGGGAAAACGAACGGCTGAAACTCTAACCATGGATTACCATCGTGGTGCTGATGTTGAGGTAACTGGCTCTGACATCTATCTCTTGAAAACTCCTGTTGAGTGCTTATGATAACACGTGTAAGTGATACTTCATAGTGATTCTGTTGCAGTACCTACTGATCTGGCCAACTACCTTATGAGGCACATTCATTGTAATTTTGTTTCATAAAGGCATTTCACTGTAGTGATTGTGGGAGTTCTATTTGGACCTTCATAGTTCCATGGTCTTTAAATGGCTATTTTTGTTTAGGGCTCATTTGTTTGCATGTTATTGAAATCCTAGGAATTCTACAAAATGTATTCCTAAAAGTGGTTAAAGCTGAGTTAACAGACGTGAAGATCCATAAATAGCCATCAAGTAATTCCCCTTCTTGTGTAAAAAAGGGGAGATGGAAAATGAATACCTAGTCACCACCCTAGTAAATGAAATGCTAGGAAAGTGATATCCTATGTACATCTCCATTCTTCACCCTTCACCTCTTTAATTGTCTTCTATCGCAACCCATTTACCATGAACTCCTATGAACTCAAATTCAATTCCATGCAAACAAATGGGCTCTTAGAAAACATGATGAAAATTTTCTTATTTTGATTTCATAATAAGGTCCCCAGTCATTCTTTTGTGTTTGCTTCTTTATCATGTGTAATGACCCGGCCCGTTGCCCACATGATATTGTCCGCTTTGGCTCATGGAATTCCAACCCAATCTTGCCACACGGTTTTAAAAGGCCTCATGTGGAGTTAAGGTTAGGTCACACACATATATACTCAAGATTAGGACTAGCGTGTTTTCGATGTGGGACTTATGCACCACTGCATACCCAGTCCTTTAGAGTTTCTCCTACCTTTACTCTCTAGGCGGATGCTCGCCAGACCCAATGCTCTTCTACAGGGGGGCCACAGGCGTGACATAATGTTTGTTATTTCCATTATACAAGCTTGCATTCTGAACTAGGAAACTATATATTATATAGTTCATTCATAGACACATTTTCTTCTCGTGGTCCATGGATGTGCACAATAGTACATGCAATAAATAAATAGCCTGCTAACACCCTTGAATGCTTCTTCTGTAAAATCTAAACCTATTGACACTTATGATCTAACACTTTCAGGTGCGTATTGCTCGCATTTTCAATACATATGGACCTCGTATGTGTATTGATGATGGGCGCGTTGTTAGCAATTTTGTCGCTCAGGTTTGCTTTCTTGAGCTTGTAATGACTAATTTTGAGATGAACTAAAGAAGATAATGGTATTCAAATAATACTATTATGGCAATGTTTTCAGGCCCTTCGTAAGCAGCCTTTGACAGTTTATGGTGATGGAAAACAAACACGAAGCTTTCAGTATGTTTCGGATTTGGTATGTTATATTGCAGGCACCATTTTGTCATCTGCTGAATTCCTCTCACTTGATTCCCTCTGGCAATGTTTTAAAAATGAAACAAAAAAGTGCCTTTATGATCTTTCTTGCCTTACTGCTGCTTCATTCATGTCATTCTAAGGTTTATGACAATATAATTAATCCTTTTTAATTAGAAGCTAAGATAGAAATTGTAAAAGCATTTTCTTGGTACATCTGAACTGGAAAATGCATCCGTATTTTGGGAAGTCTGGTTTGAACTGGGGTCTGCAGAGTGAAAACTCTGAATTGGTTGTGCCCAGTACTACAGTTCCATTTGGTCTGGGTCCAGTGGACTACCTTTTTGAGATCCAGCTACTTTAAAATAGATAAAACTGTTGTATCACATCTGTGTACTGTATTTAATACCTTACAATTTGAAGTTCAAAGGGGAATGTTTTTTCTTCTAATGCTAAATAAGATTTTTTTTTTATAATTCATTGCACCCAAAACAACCAGATATTGACAACCATGAAAAGATTAAAAAGAGATGAGCCCAAAAAGACTTCCAGATACCTTACCCAACTTAAACAGCTCCCAGGACAACATAAAAGAAAAGTTTCTACCTGAAACAGAACCAATTGTAGTATCATACACATTAAGAAACTGCTAAGGGACCTGGATCCTTGGTATCCTAAAGACAATCATAATTTAATCTAACTGTAGAGTTTCCTTTCTCTTTTGATTGCTTTTTTAAAAAATAAAATAAAAATAAAAATTGTTGCCCTCATTATCTGTATCAAAGGACTCCTGACCAAAAGGCTGCACCACATAACTATCATTGTTCCCAAATGAAACATCCATCATTTTTCCAATCTTAGTCTTCTGATCTTCCATACATGTAGTCCTTGAGAACTGGATCATCATTGATACAATTATCCATAATCTCATCACTAACCTAATCATCCCAATGATTATGAAGACAATGGAGAGAATATTTAACTGTTGAATGCAAATTTGCCTATTTGAATTTTGAACCTCCATGCCTGTTACATCGTTTTGATTGAGGACACATGGAATCAGGAGTGTGATGATGAAACAACTATTTCAACATGACCATAACTAATCACTTCCTCCTTATCGGCCAAAGAAACCTCCGAAATCCTTCTAATTTCGAAGATCTTTTCCTCTCCTATTCTAATGTATTCCATCCTCTGCCTGAAAACTTCCTATTGAATATCTCACAACAACTGCATTAGGGCTAATAGCACCTTGCACAAGATGGGAAACTGCAGTCCCTTCATGATGCTGCACAAGCAGACCATTAGTGGCTGACTTGAAATGTGAAGAGCCATGACCTGATGACCATCACTTTCTCTTGAGCAAGAGTATACGCCATGGTCATAAGTGGAGGTGGAAGCATTCATTTATTTGGATGTTCCAGTACACTAATAGCATTATCAATTGGCCCCTACCCAATACTGTTTGCTGATTTGACATCCTCACCACCAGTCGCCATCAGTTAATTACAGGTGGGTGCTACCTATAATGTGAGAAAGGCTAGTTTATGTCACTATTTGTAAAAGAGGCTTGCACAAGGCCTAACCTGTCCTAAGGAACAAAAAAAAGTTGCTACCTCGAAGATTATAGCAACTATAATCTGGAGAAATTGCAAATTAAGATTGAATTTGAAACCCTTCCATTTAAGGACTGTGAATTCAGACAGTAATTGGAAACCTGCCATTTAGGGATTCTAAATTATGCTGGGTAATTACAGCTTAGGAATCATATGGAAAATTGCCTTCCTCATACAGATGATATGAAGAGGCCGCCATGTCAGCTATAGCAGCGACTTGCACTCCATTCCTTGGTCTATCACCATTTTCTGATGTCAATAACAATCCCAAGTTATTGGAAATCAAAAGTTCTTCCATCAATAGCGTGACAACCTATTTGACTCCTATTAACCGTCAACAACCTCTACTTTGGTCTTGTTATGCAAAGGCGCAAATCCTCTTGAATTTCACCCAGAATGAAGCAGTGGAGCACCACTCCAGCTCATGAAGCTGAAAACCTATCTGCATGATTGTCAACATGGAATGTTTGAGGCAGATTCTCCATGTAAAAGGAGATAGATTTTCTCCACATGCACCTCTCTTGCTCCCCATACTATAATAGTATGAAAAGAAGACCGATAACCTATCCAAATACTTGATTGCTTATCCAAATAACGAGCAGAGGTCAAATCCAGCATCCATTAGTGTTAATCTTTATATTCCTAACATAAAAGGAGCATATATATCTGTATAAAGTGATGGAACTGTTTGGTAGACCATTTGGGAAACAAACCTTGAACCGGCATCATGTCAGATCACATAAAAAATTTCCTGATTCATTGATTGAGAAAATGAATGTTTTATTTGATCTCTCGATTGGTGGATGAGTATCTTGTCAGGTGTACATAGATAATTTGTCCATCTAAAGGCATTGGTAGCACTGAACTTTTCAAGGCTCGTTTGGTTGCTAAAGGTTTCAATCAAGAATATGAAAATGAATATGATGAAATATTCAGTCCTCATAGTGAAGAGGGGAATTGATCTTGATTCCCTTCTTCTTGCAGATAAGTCTTTTTTTTTTTTTTGGTCTCTTTATCAGGCTGATAATGAAAATGTCTTCCATGGATTGGATGCTCAATGGAGGATGCTGATTTAACGATATTACCAAGTTTCCCTAAAAGGAGACCAAAAAATCATTGTCGTTAGTTTCATTTTGTTTCAGCTAAAATGGCTGACTGTTTTGTTCCAGAAAATTGCACAAGCATTCATTTTCAGTCTATATAAAATTTCAGTCAGAATATCGTCATGTTTCAGCTAAAATGGACCCCAACAATTGAATGGATTTGTTCCTGCGAAGCATGTAGTGTTTTTAATTTTTTTCTTAAAATATATTTTTTTTTCCTTTTTTACCTCTTAAATTGAACTTGAAAAATGGGTGGTGAACTTTTATCCCTCTTGTTCAAATGGAGGGCTTAAAACAAGTGATTCCAGGCTAAAATATGTATTTGTTGCCTCCATAATGCATTTATTGTCTAAAGGTAAGCTCCTAGACCTACTTTGAGAGATTTTAGTAAGCTCTTTTTGCCCAACTCTTCAAGTGTAATTCTTATTATTTTTTGCCTTAAGAAATCCTCTTTCGGCCTTCTGGTTTTCTTACAAGTCGACATTACTTCTTAGAGGTAATTGGTATATTAGGATGGATATGAACAGTCAATACACAAATAGCCAATTAATATTGGGGCTAAAAATTGCATTAAGAGAATTATACCCAACCAGACAACAGTAAAAAACTAAATAGGAGTGACTAAAGAAATCTCCCTATCAACCCCTTGTTTGGCCAAAGAGTCCACCATCCCATTGACTATCCTTCTCACATGCTTGAGCATCACTTGGATCAACAACAAAAAGACTTAATTAGACAAGGTAAAAGTGGAATTTTTGAGGCCCGTGATCATAGAGGAAACAAATAATGACTTTCAACAATAAGCTTGCCATGAAACAAAAACAAAAAGTCCTAGAAGCTTCCAAAATAGCTAGCATCATGCTTCATTTGAATCCATCACTCCCACATGCTTGGAGAACACAAACAACACTCCGCCTTTCCTATTTCGGAGCACTATTCTTGTGCCTACTGGTCTTGATTTGCCCCTAGCTGCTCCATCCATGTTAAATTTAAAAAATCATATGGGGTGGAGACCGAAAATCTGAATTCTTTATCTAAAAGAGCCACAAACTAAGGAATCATCGTAGTTATGAATTATGTCATCTATCTTCGAAGTAATGAACTTTTTCCTTAAAGAGACCTACTTAGCTATATTCATCAATAGCACTAATAAGATCATCAAAGAAATGCCTAGAACATTTAAAAATCTCTCATTGCACTCCTTCCACTAATACCACAGAATAGCTCAGGGGATGAGTCTCCAAGGGATCAGACATTCAGACCACATCCATGGAAAGGATTCATCTTACACGCCTCAACCAACCCGCTTAGGGACCCTGGAAGACACCAAGGCATGCTGCATTAGGATAGAATCAAACACCAAATAGAGTAGGCTACATCACACTACAAAAGCAAGTGATTAATGGATTCTGATTTCTTTCTACCAAGAGAGCACATATTAGGGATAGAATCCAAAAATATCCTCTTCTGAGATTATCCGTCATAGGTACCTTGCCACAAACCGCTAGCTAGCAAAAAGCCTCTACCATTGGAGGAGCGAAGGCTTACCCACACATGTGCACTTGGAGAGAGGCAGAGAGCAATGTATGATCACTGAATCCAAAGCCCCATAGAAGGGCTTTGTGGAAAACTCTCGAGAAGGACAAGGTTTCTAAATACAAAAGCCCTTTTCCTTGCCAACAAACATGGTAGAAAACAAACATGACAATGACTCGTACTCAGACTCTTTTCAATGACAAAGGACTCCCTTAAACAGAACTTTCCAAGACACAAACGTCTCTCTCCCACACACTCTCGTATAGAAGACAATCGATCCTAACAATCTTGGAAAAATGCCATGCAAAAGACCCACTCCTAACTGGTTTTCATACCAAAAGCGGACATTTTCCCCCCACCCCCTCCCTCTTCCCTTACTTCAAAACCATCCCTTTTCAGAAAGCAATCCCCCTTACATTTGACTAAACTTCAAAACTCAGAATATTATTAACCCAGAAGCCCAACACCAGAAGTTGACATTATTTTTACAAGGACTGACGCAAATGATTTAGTTTTTGATAAAAATGGTTTTTTTAGTCAAGCCTCATCATTATGAAGCCTTCACATTCAACTCTGTACCAACATTGGTGGTATTCTCAAGTAGGCCCCACAAAGATAACCACACTACATCATATACTGGTAAAAAATTTTCATAAATATCTTAAAAGTTTTCATAAAAAAATACTCATATAAAAATTGAATTTCATTCCCATGGCAGCTACTACATATAGTTCGTAGCAGCTGATATTATCCCTGATGCACATAATCTGATCCAATAAGTTTTGAATCCTGAGTAAGTTGTCTGCTTCAAGATGGCTTTTACCATATTTGTAGCTGGTGGGATCTATTTCCAAAGCAATGATGAAGAGGAATTACTTTATTTACATTTTTTTTTTTTTATTCCAGGTTGATGGATTGTTCGCACTAATGGAAAGCGACCATGTTGGACCCTTCAACTTGGGGAACCCTGGAGAGTTCACCATGTTGGAGCTTGCTGAGGTGTGTCAATGAATAGTATGCATTTTGAAGTCCCGAAATTTTCTAGTGGGTGGTTGGTTTTTTTTTTTCTTCCTAAATGTGTATGTCACAAGTCTGTTCCAGAATTTTTGAAACATTAGTTTTAAGCAGAAAAGCAGAATAACAGAAGGTGAATGATGAAGTACCCCAAATGTCGGGCTGCTAATCCTTCATGGATGATGGCCCTAGACCAGACTGCTTTGGACTGAATCTGGGTCAGTCTTGAGGCCCAAAGGCTGGCCCAGGCTCTCCTTTTTTTCCTTTTTCTTCCAGTAACTAGAGGGACCAGGTCTGGCTAATCTATTGTTAAAGGCCTGACTAGATAGCCCAGCCTAGTCCAGATATTTAGCACCTGGCCAAGTTTGACATTTTTATTTCAAGGTCTAAACAGTTTGCTAATTGGTTTGGCCCAGTCCTTACTGTCAGCTCTGTAGGATGCATCTAGGATTGATAAATGCTCAAAAACTAATTAGGGATGGCTTAGACTATATTCGGCACAGCTAGTCTGTACATCCTAAATGCATAGCAGTCAGGATAGTTCCAAACTGCCTTTGTTGCTTTTAGTTTGGAGTATCTCAAATGCCACTTCAGTTTAAATCTTTATTTGTGGATATGTTGAGCCTAATTGTTGATGCCATCTTGGGCAGGTTGTCAAAGATACAATTGACTCTACTGCAACCATCGAGTTCAAACCTAACACCGCAGATGATCCCCATAAAAGGAAACCAGATATAACCAAAGCAAAGGAGCTTCTCAATTGGGAACCGAAGGTCTCTCTGAGGGAAGGACTGCCTCGAATGGTAACTGATTTCCAGAAACGGATCATGAATGAAGAAATGAGGCTCTAGAAAGCAACTGTGGTGACTGATTTCCAGAAACACAGCTTGAACGAAGAACTGAGGCTCTAGAAAGCAACGGTGATATCCTAGTCTGTATAGTACAAAAATGCTGCATGCCTACGATCATCGTGATTTATTTTCTGTCATTATCTTGTTCATTATATTCATCTCATCATCAATTTTATATCTTGTCATCAAAATCCTATTATTTCTCTCCTTTGGAGAGCAGAGGTAATTATTTTTGGGCACTTGGCGTGTCCTTGATAGCCAGTGTGATGCAAGCTTGATTGATCTTCTTCTAGGAACAATTTTGAGAATTTTTTACCCTCACTGGTTTTCAGTAAGCTGGGTTGTAAAATCATTTTAATTAAGCTTTTCGAGTCTGGGATGAGCACAAGCCAGTAAATACTCCAGGATGACAGGCCGTTTGAAGAAACTACTGGAACTCTGTTTATTTTGATGAGCCCTGCTAAGGATAATTATATACTTGCAACTTGATGTGCAGTTACTGCCTGCTCACATGCAATCTGGTACATTCATCAGACTGGGATTTAATATTTGTTTTCTGTGAAGTGAAATCCTGGAAATTCATCCGAATGGATTTACAATTTTTCAGCTGATTACGAAGACTAAACCTAGTACAAGAGTGGATGAGTTGCAATTATCCTGTTTATGATTAAACTAATGATTAAGGTGAAAGCAAACTGATATTCTAGGTGACCATTTTTTTATCTGAAAAAAATAAACTTTGAAATTAAGGGTTATGCTTTTCTATTCTGAAGTGTTTTAAAACTCGACCAAGTCTGAGTGGACTCGGACTCAATCATGACCAAGTCGCTTCGGGGATGATGTGGCTAAATTCCCCCAAAGGGTTTGAAAACCCTATTTTCATATTGGGGAGGGAGGGGGACTGGAGGATTGGGTTGATTCAGCTTGAAAACCTAATTTTGGTTTGGGAAAGACAAGGGGGACTGGTGGTGGTGGGATTGGTTTGCTTCAATTTGAAAACCCTATTTTCGATTTTGGGGTTTGGGTCAGGGTAGGGTTTGGAAGATGGAGGTGAGGGGATAGGGTGAGGCAATGCGGGAGGTGGAGCCGTGGAGGTGGATGTGATGGTGGGAGAAACAGGAGGAGGTGGTGGTGGGGAGAGGAGGTCAAAGGAGAGAACAATCAGGGCAGAGGCTGTGTTGACTCGGGGGACCAAGATACCCCTGAGTCCACTTTTTTAAAACACTGCTATTTAGAGGCAATTTCAGTTCATGATCAGTAGACTCAATACATGGATGATGAGTGATCTAACTATTGTTATGGTATACTAACACCAGGTGGCAGTGTATATAAAAAAATAATAAAAGAAAGAATATCTCAAATTTGAAGAATCTAACCTTTTAGGTTGGTTATTGGAGAGATTGGAAGGCTTAAGAAAACATGCATATACAGCTATTGAGTATGGACCTTCTAAAGAAAAGAGCCAGAGCCAACATTGAGTAGCAAGCTGGTTAGGCAGCTCCTTTGGGGAATCAGTGAGTTGGGTATGTAGTTTAAGCACACCATGAAAACATTAATTTGAAAAGGCCAAAAAGAAACCCATTGTAAATTAGTTCCAGGTGAAAAGAGGTAGTGGACTTGGGTTTGTAGTTTAAGCACACCATTTTATAAAACCAGCAAATTTCACCTTCTAGATGGGCTGGCATGGAAAGGAAATATAGAAACATGAAAGCTCGTTAGAATGCTGCTCCTTTTCCCTTCTTAAGTCCTTCTCCAGATGTCTCTTTCTTGACAACTGCCATACTGGCAAAATGTCAAAAAGCATATCTGTTCAGGTTGGATTTTGCCTCCCTCAACAAAGTTTCACAACATCAGTAATCTCTTTACAAAATAAAAATAAAATAAAAAGCCTATCACCATCTTACAAAGACAATGAGCAGGACAGCCACCGGCTTAAGATAATAAACAACTATTTATCACCATGTTTATGTATGTTTTTTTTATCATGAGGGCAGTCATTAAGAAAAACACTATTCAAAACGTGAACCTTAGAATAGAATTTCCTATTGACTCCTATGGTCTTGTGGGTCACTAGCTGGTAAAACAAACAAATTGCTTTTATTTAAAATTGGCAAACATGAAGAGTATCTTGAGAGAGAGCCTCTTATTAATACTAGTATAATTGACAGGGAATGCTCAAGTGGGATGGGATCATTATGGATTCCCTCTTATAAAAATACCAACCATCAAATAAATTTGTCTGGCCTTAGCATGTGTCAGAAATCAGTAGAGAGATGAGAAATGGTTTCAGACAAATAATGATGCAAGTTAGCCTAATCTTAGGACCTATTTTTTTTTTTTTTTTAGCAGAATTTCTTATGAGAATTTGTCAAATTCGGAATTTCTAACCAGTATTTATAAATGATGGTTAGAATTCTAAATTCCAACTACTTGAAAAGTCACAAATATTTTTTTTCAACTCTTTGAATTCCAGCCTCTTTAACGTTACAAATGCTTCTCAACACAAGAATTTTCTGAATTCTTGCAAGAGAGGTGTGAGGCATTTTAACCCAAAGTTAGGGTCCATCAAATCGACCACCTGTATTGCGGAGCATGACTTAACGCGGGCTTAATGTAGGGCTTGTGGAATAATAACAGACAGAAGCAAAGCCCAGCAATTCATCCAAAACAAGATGGAAATGAAAGAGGGAAAATCTCAGGAAACCTTTATTCCACTAAATAAAGCACACTCCAAAAAGTGTGAAAGAATATTCGGTTCTTGTGAGACCCACAGAACATCGTAAGTAGACTCACTTTAGTTAGAAGATTAAAAATAAAGATTAGGAGACTAATGGTCGATAAGGAGACTAATGTTTCAAGGAGACCCATCAAAACATTAGACTAATACATATACAGTAGTCTTAAGAGTATGATAATATAAAGATCTGCAGGAGAGGAAGATGAGGAAGCATATGTACATTGATTGTTATTGGTGTCAAGGCAATGGAGAGGATATAAAGGAGATTTAAAGGCATGGAGGCATCTGATTCTATGTGCTTGTGGTAGAGAACAAAGAGAGGTGAATGGGGAAGAGAAAGTAGGTTCCTGTCCCCATCTACAAACCCCCTGTTCTTGTATGTTGAAAGCATATTTGTTTCAAGCATCTAGTACTAGTTAGTGCATGATGGGCCACAGAAGAACACATTAGGTGCTTATTGAATGTCATGAGCGGTGAGATTTATGCAATGTTCATTTAAACTTTACAAATGTTCGTTCAAACTTACAAAAGTTAGGAGAAAGCTCTGTTGAAGCCTCTCAACTTAGAAATGCTCTATTGAATTATTGACAGGTAGAAGGATTTTGAAATTCTGTCGTACTGTTTATTTATTTATTTTATTTTTTTATAACCCAGAGAATCTTCCTGTCCAGCTCAGTCCAGGAGTTTTTGACTCTGAGCCTCCGAAGGACACTCCATTCTAGACAACAAAATCTAGTCTCTAGGGGCAAATGCAAATCCTCCTATCTACATGCACATACACTCGATTCTGATACTGTTCATTTGTTAGGTCCTACAAAGGGTGATCCAAGGCCCAAAATTGGCAATAATTGCCCAATCTAAGCCTTTCGACACAATAGTTTTTTTTTTCTTTTTTAAGAAAAATATGGCAATGATTGAATAATCCAAGCCCTTTAATAATCTTCTATTAATGTGGCCCTAAAAGTAAGACCACGCTATATCCCTATGCGGAGCCTATGGAAATCTCAGCCATTGCAGTGAGGTGAAATCTAAAAGCCTCAACTCATAGCAGTCATGATTGGATGGCGGGCATGTATATGGCAGAGACACATCATGGGTCAAGTAAAAGTAAAGATTTTGTCCATAAAAAGTGAAGTATCAAATATAATACGGTGTTCATTTTGAAGTATGTATAAATATCATAGCGTGGTGGTAAATCTCATGTATCCCCGTAAATTTTCATCCCCTTAAGACATGATCACATCCCACCAACCCCTGTCAATGGGTACTCCTCCAACTGGGCCTGACAGGTACATTGCATGCATCACTGCACCGCACCTAACTGTCAATTCCATGCCTATTTGTATTTAAAAATAATAATAATATCAATACAACACTGCCCAAAAAATGAACAGGACAAAACAACGGCTCTTTTAGAAGACAAAAATTAATCACACATTATAAAAAAATAATTTCACAAAGTAATAGAAGATACCAACATTAGGCCATGCATCTCAAGAAACAGTAGATTCATTCATAGATTTGTGTCCATAAATTCATCCACGTAGCTCTCTCTAACCGGCATATACACATCACATTGTAGGTAAGTGCCTAACTCTTTTTATTCTTATATATGACTGTTCTTCTCTTACTTTTTATTCTACCATTCTAAGCCACTGATCGGTCTTAATATAATGGTTGGGGTGTCTTGATTTCTTTCAGGAAACCCAATTAGACAAGGAGATGAGACAGCAGTAAGGTGGGTATCTCATGAATTTAATTATGCTCTACCTTCTAAGAGACAAAAGAAGAAAGGAGCCAAAATTATTATCTATTAGAAGAGACCTCTGGCCTTCATTTTAAAAGACTTTAATCTTCATTACAACTGTAACAAAAGCTTTATATTTCTTCTCATGTGGATCTAGGCCGCATTGTTGGTTTATAATGTTATTTATCTTTTGTTTCTATAAGCTGGTCTATGTTAGTTTTATTGGGTATCCATAGAAAGTCATATTGCTCAGCAAGATTGTAGAAATCCCTGCAATAACATACACATCTAAAGCATACCTATAATATCACCTGTGCCTGGTCTGAGTGTTTAATTTTAATTTGGATCTCATCCAGGCTTTGGCTTGGGCTCACCCACTCAGGCCTGGCAAGTGCTAGTTAAAACCCAGCCAGACCCACGCCAATTGCTCACCCAAAAGTTACCCACCCACATGGTCAGGTTGGCCATGTGTGTCCCACAACAGTTATCATTGGGCACTAAAAAATTTCCATTCATTTACTGTCCAAACCATCCACGAGGCACATGTCAACCTCAGGTCCCCTCCCTTTATCAGCCACTACCAAAAATTGCCTTGGCCAGTCTGCCCAACCCATCCAATTAATATCAGTTTTGTATTCTAGTGCCCACCTGCCCATCACCAATCAACTAATCCAATTATTCCATCCTTACATTAACTGTGGCTGGACAACAAGAACCAACGGTTCAGATCTCTCCATATACAGTTTTTCACTTGAAAATCACAGAGAGCAGATCCCAATTACATAATTTGTACACTGTAAACCAATGATATTGGTAATGATGCTTAAGAAAATAATTGAGTGGTGGTAGTCATTATAGCAAGTATGTGGAAAAAGGTCATCCATTGGATGTTAAAATACATGAAACTGCTTGTTGGTTGTAACTTGTAAGGGATTTGTCATACTAGTATTCCTTCATTCTTTAATTTTGTGGGGCTACACTACTCTGCTGCTTTTTCTTTCTACCTTACTTCAACCTTAAAAGCAGATGAGGCAATATCACTTGGAAGTTCCAATATCCCTCTCTCTCTCTGTAATGCAGTTTCATTAAACCATAAGTTGTTCTCTTGCCTGTTTCTTCTCAGAGAAAAATGAAAGGAATTGATCTCTTTTGCGCTTCTCCTGCATCAACAGCCATATGTGTTAGCATGGATCACAAGTCCATGGTCTGCAGTGGCAGCCGAGCCATCGATCGCCATAATCCTCATCTCTTAGACCGCCGGCGAATCAAACCACCCAGCCCATGTCCTCAATCACCCTCAAATCCTAGATCCTACCATCAAAAGAACACAAAAAGCTCCGCCAAACAAATTGAGCTTGCTAGCCCGCCTGGGTCATCCAGATATCTCCTTAGTGACTCACCTTTTTTAGATGCATCATCTATGGAATTCGACCCGGTTCAGGCTTCATCATTGGTTCCAGTGGAGCCGGAGAGTTCCCGGCGTACCGAGGAAGACTATTTTGACCCAGTTCCTGCTTTGATTCGGATGGAGACTACAAAGTCTCGTTCTGTCAAGGAGGACAAATTGTCCATCTTCAAGTCATCTTCTACCAGATCACAAGAGCAGGTGTTTAGAGGCACTTCTGAAGTTTGTTGCTTTTGGTGCTTGTTATTAGTTATTCATGCCTAAGATGTTGTGCTCATTATCTTTTTGCAGGTTGTTGTTTTGAAGGTGTCTTTACACTGCAAGGGTTGTGAACATAAAGTGAGGAAGCACATCTCTAGAATGCAAGGTGAGAAAGATAAGTAGGGACAATCAAAAGTTGTAATTTCTCTTAACTCTACACACATATGATGAATCATGATAGGAATTACTTTAAGGCAATAATCAATTGGTATTTTGAGTAACTAACCACTGGTAACTTCAGGGTATTACAATTTAAAGTCCATAAGTATCTCTTTATTTCAATGTCTTAACCACAAAACAAAGAATGTATGGTAGGTCTTTGACAGGGTAACCTGAAAAATCAGTGGAATAGATGTAAATAATTGATGGATTAACTAATGTGTCTGAACTCTCTGGAGATAAATAGTCCTTGAATTAAATTTTCACAGTTTTTTGCAAGACCACATCAGTCTTTTTCGTACGTTTGTAAAATACATCTTGATAGGTTCATTATTGTGAAAAAGCACTACAATTTGTTGAAATGTTCAAAAACCCCTTAGATAGCAGAACAAGCTTTTCTGCTGATTTTATTAACTGAATTTCAGCTATGATCATTTCATGATTCAAGTATCACAGTGCCTGCATTAGATCACTGACTTCTCCCTATGTTATATATGGATTTTACTGTTGTGAGCAGGGGTTAAATCTTTCAACATAGATTTTCCGGCGAAGAAGGTGACGGTGATCGGAAATGTGACCCCCTTAGGAGTACTCACAAGCATTTCAAAGGTGAAGAAAGCACAATTCTGGCCATCATCAGTACCATTATCGTCGTCGTCGTCATCGTCAGTTTCTTGATAAATGAAGAAAATAAATATACCCTTAATAAGTTAGATTATAGGGGAGTGAGAAATTAGAATCTTTCTTGTGTAATATGAATGTGTGTGCGTCGAATCTTTGTCTCAAGAAACAGAGAGCAAGGGATGGCAGTTGTTTTTCTGTGTTACTTGTCATCATTTCTAGGAAGAAACAATGGGGTCTTTTGGGATGTATATAAAATCTTTGTTGAGCCAACCCATGAGTCTTCATTTTCTATGGTTTGTTGCCCTTTGATCTATATAAATATCTAAATCTTTTGCAATTATAAAACTAAAGATTCTTTAGACATCTCGAGGACAGTTGGGCATGAAGGATGTTGGAATTAGAGTTCTCAATGGTGTGAGGTATTAGGGGTTGTAAATTGAAGTGTGATATGGATGTCCTCCGAGAACATAATTTTGGGAACTGTTAATTTGCATGCACATTGGAAGAAAGTTGCAATCCTACCCCCAAGAAAAGTGTGATTCCTTTCAACTTTTTGCTCTGAATAGAGCAATGCCCGGCACAGAAATCTTGTCACCCATGATAGGGAAAAAAGAATAACAAGACATGGCAACCCTTGTTGGCATCCAAACTTTTTTTTTTTTTTTCAATAGTAACTACCATGAATTAACCATAAAAAAAAAAACATCACAAAACGGGATAGCCTAGTAATTGGAGGGGTGGTGTTTGATAACAGACTCTCTGATCTCGACAATATTTTTGGGCTGGGCCCAAGAGAGAGCCCAAACACACAAAATGTTGAAAGCCCACACAAGTGGAAAAGAAGCATGCATAAGCAGAAGAGGTGACGTACCTGAGTTTCAAACTCGAAACAGCCAAGTAAGAACCGACTCACCTTACCAATTGGGTTTACTAGATAATTGAGAGAGATCTATACAAAAAAATAGAGAGAGTCGGTTTGAAAATTATTATAGATCAAAGCGGACGTTAAAATTGTTGGGAAAGTCCCACATCCCACATCATCCAAGAAATGGTGGGTTTGATAAGCCTTCATATATATATATATATATATGTGTGTGTGTGTGTGTGTGTGTGTGTTTGGGCCTTTCACCTATCAACTTATATGGTATCACAGCGAGTTCATGTCGTTCTTGATGTAGAATAGGTGGAGTTAAATGCATGTTTCAAGTACAATGTTTCTCATAATTGCACTATTTAGGGATGCTTTAAGATTTTATGTATTTTTTAGTATTTCGGTTTTTTGGAACTTTATTTGTTAGGTATACTTTAAGATTTTATGTCTTCCTCTTTTTTAGTATTTCAATTTTTTGGAACTTTATTTGAGACTTACTCGCATAAATATAATTTTCTTTGTGCTTCTTCACACGATTTATTTGACCCAGTTTTGACTTCAAGTGTTTATCAACTAATATTTTGATGGATTTTAAGTTTAGTTATGTAAATTATATAAGGCTTAAACTCAACTGCTTCAAAACTTTATTTCATTCAAAATCATACAAAACTCTAATATACAGTCGATAATGTATATCTATTGTTATCTTGTATTTTGGAGTTTTTTTAACTTTTTTATTTTATTTAAAAAATAGAAGATTGTCAATCACTAATACACATGACTCATAAACTCATATACAGGTCAAACTCAATACACCTCTCTCATTAATGCTTCGGGACACATAATTGCTTTCTGCGACCCACATATTTATAGAAACTAAATAGTCAAAAGCTATAAATTAAAGGCCTCCTCATTCTATGTTAAAGCTCCAAGTCCAGCTAAGTACACCAGTGGGTACAAAACTTAGTAAGATGAAGCATCTCTTATAATTGTCTCTCTCCTCCGCAACATATCCGATATAAAAAATAAATAAATAACTACATATTTGTTATTTTTGAGAATTCTCAACCTAAGTTTTTCATGATTCAAGCCCATGCCCCACTCAATTTCAACTCAAACAAAGAACAGACAACAGTCTTTTGATTAATACAACTTTACTTTTTACAAATAAATGCCAACCGCTATTTATACTCCACCATAATGCAATGAAATTATGCTACTTGACAGGCCTAAAACCTTCTACACATTTCTCGGAAACTTCTACCTTATCACACTATTATAAAACAATCCACATATTTACATAATTTGCAATGACAGCCTCTACATTTCTATATATTTCAAGATAGTCTTAGGCCTTGTTTGGGATCCCTAGTCTTTTTCTTAAAGACCATTCAAAATAGACCCACTAAAAAAAAGAGCCATCGAAAAAAGAGGCTAGAATAATATAAAAAAAAAACGTATTTGGTTATGCAATGATTTATGTTAAATAAACTTTTTAATATCAATGGTGAAAGTTTTTCACATATTTCTTGAGATCCACAAGGTATTAGGCCATGAAAATTAATCTTATGATCGTGCTCAGCCTTCCAAAGATGTTTAATGGTTTGGATCTTGTGTTTGGGGCCCACATAATCCACAAAATTGCATACAATAGGTTATATTGAAATCGGTGATGATCCAACAGGTGAAATTTGGTCTCATGATCATGTTTGGTCTTGTAAACATTTCTAACAGTTTGGATCTTGTTTTACAAGCCCATAAATAATGAAATAAATTGAAAAACGTTACTGCTCATGGACAAATCTAATATTGAGAATAATAGATCAATGGTTGTTTTTGTTTTGAAATATCTCAAAACCCACAAGGTATCTTGGAAATTGACCACATAACCCTTTTCAACCTTCCAAAGAGATCAAATAGTTTTGATCTTGCGTTTGGGCCCCACAGATCATAGCAAATTATATCTAATGACTCATAATTTTTAACACATATTTCGAGATTGGTGATGATCTAACAGCTGAAATTTAGTCGTATACCCCTTTTGATCTTGTGAGCATTCCAACGGTTTGGATCATGATTAAAACTCTTTTATTTAGAAAAAAAAAAGGACTGGGCGTGAATGGGTTCATTCATTGTTCAACAACCTCTTCTTTTTTCCCTCTTATTTCCACATGCAACCAAAGTTGGACAGTGGGATATATCATCTAGAGGCATTGTGACGCTGCCAAATGCCTCTATTTTCAAAATCCCTATCCGATTTAGAGATTTTGATAAGTAGAGGCAAAAATTAGACCTGCCAAACATGACTTAGAGTCCTACATAATTGTTCGGGCCATTTAAATTCTCCAAACCAACAAGATCCATACATTGATCAGATTATATGGTGCATCCCACCACTTAAGATGATCATGATGCTCATGCAATTGCAAATACTTTTGGACCCACCATCGTGCATCTTAACCCTCTGAGTTCATGACACCAAATATATATACCTCCTTGCCAATTTTGGCTTCATTGGTAGGTATGCGGCGTGTGCCTATCAATACTTATTCCAGTCCACAGTACCAATAAACATTATTACTACAGGGATGGAGTCAGCTGAGAACTCACTCACCCCATGCCCACAAAACATTACAACTATCACCTAAATCTGGCGACCCAATACATGACAATTGACAACTCTCTCACCCCATTCCAGTCCACACCAATCTGGCGACCTATTTAGTATTTCCCATACTTATTCTTAGCTTCATTGGTAGGTGCATGTGACTATGAAACATGAAATGAATACATATTACAGTCCACCCTGCAAACCTTACTACATTCATTGATTGGGAGCACACTCTTAATCCCATACTGCAGGATTATTACTGCTAAAACCACGTGTTGGGGACATGAAACTTACATTTTATTGTTCAATACAAAGGTGGGACAACACTGATGGAACTTCTTTAATTTGGCCTTTGTTTCTTTCTCTTGTGCATCAGGAAGTTGAGCCCACAAAGCCAAGAAACATGAATTGGAGCTTGTAATGTTTTGTTTATAAATCTCAATTACCTTCAAAAAATAAAAAATAAATAAAAACATTGGTTACATTAGAGTGTGTAAACATCAAAGATGCTTGCCTTCTTTAAGTTACCTGAATTGTAAATGTATTCAATATGAAAATGTGATCAATGATGTCTGTCCTCTTTCTTATATTAAGGACAATTCGTGAGATCAATCCAGTGCAGTTTATCATAAACTTTTCCACATCAATTTTTACTTTTACAAGCTATCATTTTGTTTTTTTCATTTTAACATGGATTTAAGTACTTCCTATAATCAGTTGTAGGGAATTTTATGGATTGGGTTTAACACATCAAAATAAAGCAAACCTGATATGGATGCTTTGATGAGACAGTGAATATGGTCAGGTAAGATGAGGACAATTGAATAGAGTTCACATGTGGGGCCCTGCTTCTTGATTGAAGGCTTTGATCTCTCTTGATCGGTAGCATTTCTTGTGTCTTTACAACTTTTCTCTTTATGCTGCACAATATGACTACGCCTCTTCAGTGGAAGCCTTTTCCTTTGATTGTATGGATTCTCATTTTATTTCACTATTTTGCCTTTTCCTTTCCTTTCCTTTGCCTTTCAGATCAGAAGCTTCAGTGATGGAGACGACACAATCCGCTGATGAATGAATGCTTCATATTTTAAGTGTCTAGAAGTTGGTATAGATGCCTTTTGCCTTACTTTCCGTACCAAGATAGAAATGAGAATTACAAGGTAATGATTTACATATGATAATGAATGTGCCTTTCTGTTCCACACTCTAAAAAGAATGGAGAGTTTGGATGGGGCTACTGTGGTCTGTGGTTGACCGTTGGATTACAATATCAGATGATTCCTTAATCCTTATAGTCAGAGATGGAGTGTGGTCAGGGCTGTCGTCCAACCTGGGTCAGACCCAGATTTTTCAAGAGAGAGAATTGGATGACCACAGATTGGGCTAAACGGAGCAGTCTAGAGCTCGAGTTTCCTTCATTGGGCTCAATCAGACTTGGGCCGTTTTATCAGGCAGGGTTGGGCACCTAGGCCCATGTAAATCTGGCTCATTGATCACCTTATTAGATCAAGAGCTTGGCCCACTTCTTCCTTTTTATGCGGTGGGGTCCACACCAAAAACAGAAAAAACCGAAAAAGGAAAAAAGAAGTAAAGTTCTCACCTTGGTTATGACAAACGTTCTAGGATGCTGGAGTGGAGACTGTGGTGGTCAGCAGTGAATGGTCTAAAAAAGAAAAGGCAAATATTCAGTGTTGGATTATTTTAACCTTACAGTCAATCAGGAACCCACTTCTCCCTACTCAGATTCTGAGCTTTTTGTGCATTGATTTCGAACTGACGCATCGCCATGATGACCCACCAGATAAATGGTTCTGATTACTAGACACAATGATCTTGATCATGGGGGATGACATTTTCTCCACTGAATGGGAAATGCAAGAGGCCCCTTCAGCACCAGGCCCATAAATCCCAGGTGACCTTTAGCAATTGGTAAGGCCTGCTTGTACTAGTTCTGTCTAGTCAGGCCCACCCACGTAATTGGCCTTTATGTTCACATTACTCCATCTCCAGCCCACAGGCCTGGGAACTCAGAATAGAAAATATATGTCTTCTCTGCCAACGGGCTAGGAAATACAGCCCAATTGGAGGCCAGCCCAACTCATTTAACCCACATCATAAACCCATTCACAATTCGTGGTTGGTTGTTTGCATCATGTCAATAATCTCTGTTGGCTAGAGTTGGGATGAGATGCCTCAAAATTTTGGATCCGGACGATGTATGCACCCATTCCTACTATACCGAGCCATATTCCCATCCTCATATGCAATCTAGACATTGGATTGTTAAAGTTTGTTAGAATTCAAGAAGATGAAGATTCTAACCCATTTGACTAATTGAGTCCTAACTGAAGTCATCTGGATCATTTCGATAGTGTGAACCATAGAGAAACAAGCAACTCATGATCTAAATAATTGTGCGATGGACTAGACGCAGATCTCATGTTCATCAATAAACTTGAATTCATTGAGTGGGATATATCAGAAATGATCCCAAAAGAAATTCAAGTTTTGAAAAGGTAAGTAAGAGATGGTTCACACAAGATCTTTAACACAAACCAACACAAAAGCCATTACATTGAAATTAACAGTACCACACCAACTTTCCATATCCTCATACTTGAGGTGTTTGTAACACTACTTGATAGTTCATTAACATAGAAACATATCTCAATAGAGGAACTAGTACTTCACTACTAAGAAAGATAGACAGTGAAGTGTAGAAGTGTATCCACCCCATCAGTGGTATGCTGATCCACGACCTGATGAATGGTCTCAACAGTAGCATATCCCTTGGCATTTGCATACTTTCCGGTCCCACCAACGATCGCAATTTGAGATTCTGGTGACACGGTGCGGTGAACTCCGAAGAAGCTAAGGGTGTCGGCGATGTGTTCGCCTTCGAAAATGGCAGTGAGTGCCATGGTCTGGCTGGTGCCATCTTGCGAGCTAGCCAGGTAGAACCCCTGGGCCTTCCCTAGCACCCCTGAGCCCAGCTCATGCCCCTCTGTCAGCTCGTCGTCAATGACTGTTGTGGACCCGAACAAGAGCTTCTGGAGGGTGGCACCTGCCGGTAGCTGGCCTGCGGTGACAAACGGACGGTTGTTCCTGACGCCGTTGATGTTATTGCCGCCATTCTGAACTATGGAAGCCGTCGACGACATGGAACCGCCCCCAAGCCCAGTTAGGAAGGGAATGTTGTTGTTGTTTATCATGCCATTGTTGCCATTGACCAGTGGAATGCCACCGTTGATCGGGAAGAGATTCGCATTGTTTTTGGAAAATGGGATTTGGCCATTGACTCCTGAGCTGGCGACGATCCCAGTCACCACTCTGGCTGATGGGCTTGACCCACCCAACACATCATGCATGAAGAAGGACAATGGATGTTGGTGGCCCTCATCATTTGCCACAGTGGCACTAGTACCAGTGGCCCCACCAGCAACAGGTTGTGCAGCTGCAGTCACACCAGTGACAGGTGTCACTACCGGATTCGATGATTCCGGTGGGACACTAGGGCCCGGCACTTTGGCCTCTTCATCAAGGATCCGAGCTGAAGTGGCACATGTGATGGCAATGGCTAGCAACAATAGACAGGTTGTGGACTTAAGAGTGCAGTTCATGGGTGTGTGGCATGCCATTGTGAGCTTGGTTTTTTTTATGGAAGATAAACAGAGATGAGGGGGGTCTTTTGAGGTAATATCTTTGGGGCTTGAATGCTTAATGGAGGGTGTACAATGCAGGTATATATATATACACATATAAAGTATAAACTACACATTTGGAGGGAAGAGAGCTGTTGAAGTTGTTAGCTTATCAAATGGAGTTGATATGATGGAGTTGTTAGTGTTTATGCATTTGTTAGCTTATCCAGTGTCTAGTGCAGGAAATGTTCCCTGCTTTCCACTCCTTAATTTGGCACATGTGACCCATTTTCTGCTGATCCATCTTTGATGCGATGATGGACACTAACCTCGATGTCCCAGATTGGAAAAGCATGTCTTCAATCAATGCCTTACAAATTGACAGTTTGAAGCATAAAATTGCAATGGTCAAGAAATAAGGCCAAAAGCCAAATAATGGTTAGCTAATATCTTCGTTTATGATGAGGCCCATCATATCAACGGTCCATGTTAATGAAATATGAGTCCCATTATGTACGAAATAATGTAGCTAAAATCGACCGATATCCCTCTTATTTCTGAAGAACCCCTTACTGGGAGGGATGGTTGGGACATGATATCAAATATGCTTTCTAATGGCAAACAAGAATGTACTAATAATCAAATACTCTAAAACTAGTTATAATATAACTAATTCGGTTTGTGGGTTTAGTACTACGAAGTAGGAAGTAGGCACTCTAACTACCTCATTGATGAAAGACCTTAATATATGCTTGACATGTGAATGAGGATGAAAACACACCATGGAATCCCCAATACAAATATTGGTAGGCCAGCATAAGCCCAGGCCATTTATTGAAAAGCAGGCATGTTACCCCTGCAATAGTTGGGCCTGAAAAATAAGGGACATTGGATGATTGCATTTATTCCATAGCTCCTCTTGTGTTGTAGAATGAAAACCCAAAACTATTGGCTCTGTTTGGACCCTTCGAACTCAGTTGCCCTGTATTCTGGTTACTTGTCAATCTAATTACATGTAACATTGTCTAAATATGATTGATTACAACATCTAACAAAATTTATAACTAACCCAGGTCATCCAAACACATGAATATATCCTTACTTAGGAGATTCACAAAGACCCAAATGGGCCCTTCAAAGCCGTTCGTTTTGTGCATGTATAAATTTCAGGCACATGATATTGGATTTTTAGACCATTATCTAGGAATGCAAAAATCACTTGACATGAATACAGGCATTAGAAATCTAAAAATATGTACTTTTGACACTTTCATAGGATTTCATATTGTTCATTTTCAAACCAATTATTGGGCCAGCCGAGACTTCATAATTTAGAATAGGAAGAGGATTTAAGGAATCAAAATGTATATATAAAACATCAAGATGAACTTCATGTGGCATGGGGTCTTGGATGAAATCTATGCTGCATTTAAAGTTCTGGGTGACAATGATAAATGGATATACACATTTCATATTATCCACATCAAGCTTCCGGCACAGGAAAAGGAGTCGCCAAACTTATGAATTTCCATTCCTTATTTTAGGCCAATTTCATATGACAAAATGATCAGATTTATTAAGGTATCCATGAGTCCATGTATCTTCTTCTACCTATTTTCTAGTTTCCGGAGTTTGAAGCCCAACTTTGATGGCTTAAATTCTTAGGATCTGAGGATTTCCACTCCATATTGATATAGGTCATGGTCTTATGGAGCTCATATTCAATTGAATAATGTGATTTACTTCACGGAAATGAATTGTGCTATTCCATCTAGATTGATTCAAAGTTCTGTAGCATATTAAGCCAGACTGTCAGTCATTTTAAGGCCTCTCACGTCCATTGTAACTGTTACATTGAAAATAATGCAACGGCATAAGCTGTTACCATTTCACAATGGCCGTTATAAAACTGTAGTAGTCGATTTTTTTAAAACCATGCTCCCACATATAAGGAGGGCCAATCTAAATAGATGAATAATTGTTGTGATGTTTCCTTTTTCCTTTAATTTATTCATGATCTAAGAAATAAGAAAACTTACATTATATGAATACAGAAGCACAAAGTATCAAGTACAAGAGAGGTTATTTCTAAGCTTAAAACAGTGAAGCCAGGAAATTTTTCTTGGAGGGCCAATAAGGTTCTCAAAATTTTTTTGGGGATGGCCAAAGGCCATGCCATGAGAAGGCCGTGGTGCCCAGGTGAAAGGATGCATGTTTGGTTCAGGTGTGACAGCAGTTCAACACCAGCGATCAGCCGGCTGCTAGTTTTGTGAAACGATGTATAAGGATGCAAATCATGTGAGCCATTGGTGAACGGGTCTCATAAGCCATAAGACCTACCTACCTGTGTATAGAAAATGAGAATCAACTATTAGTATAAGGGCCATCATTATTCTGGGTGCGGCCATGTATCTACCCTGCAGGGAATAGTCCTTACTCGTCATAATCAGGTGACCCCCCGGGCCGAAGGCCAGAGGTTCGAAAGCTGGGCTGGCGAGGGATACCTTGGGTCATAAAGAAAAAAAAAAAGGGCCATCTTTATTTAACACAGTACACAACGGCAGGTTTTTTAAGCCATGACATAGGCACTAACATAAAAGATCTTTTCTGATTCATACATTTGACATAGTTCCATCATTAGCATATGGAACACAATACAACCTATACATCATCATCATCAAAGCCTCGTCCCAATATACATCAAAGCAATACAGTCTATACAAACACATTCTGTATAAGTTGTCATGGAGTGGAGACTTTGGCAAATGATAAGACTGATGAAGGACCTCATTTTATATTTGTACAATTTATTTTATACATCAATCAATCACTCAATCCCTCTTTTATTCTCATCCTCAAATGTCATCACTCTAGTTTAGTTTCCACTTAAACTATGTCATTAACACAAACATTTCTACCCAAAAAAAAAAAAAACACACATAAACATGTCTTTAATTTCGGAAATGGAATGACCTTCAAATCAAATGGAAAACTGCAATTTTGATGGCTTTTTTAACAATTCCAAGGGATTAAACACTGGCATTACATTACAATGTGATGAAAATCCATCTCCAGTTGGAGAAGTACATGCAGGACATTGTAATGTGAGTTTTATTTTTATATATAATCAATTCAATGTATATTTGATTGGAGTAAAACCTAAGACAGTACGTAGTAAAAAAAAAAAAAAACTGAGACAGTAATTAAATTATATACCATACAGTGCTGGAAATTCTTTTTATGAAAATGTCTTATTATGATAAAGTCAATTTGTTGCAAGCAGAGGATACCTTTCCATTCTAACCACAAGTAGTCGTTGGTATGATCCAACTTAGAACAATATATGAAACTAACAATTATTCTTTTACTTTCATGCAGTAATTTTTCTATGGTCCTTCATTTCCCCACTCCGTGTCCAAATACCAAACTAACCATTAAATCCAGGATCAAATCTTGAGCAGAAATGTTAAAAGACTTTTAGGGCCAAGTTGCTTGCATGGAATTGAATTCCTAGAAATTCTAGAAACATGTGTTCCTAAAAGAAGTTAAAATTAGAGAAATAAGGACGAAGATCCATAAATGGCAATCAAATAATCTCCCTTTATGGAGAATTAATCAAGGGAAGATTGTAAACGAATGGCAAGGCATCACCCTAAGAAAAGTCAAGCTCTGATCTACATTTCCATTATATCCTTCACCTCTCACATCTTTAATAATCCTTTATTGAGACTCATCTTACCGTGAATTCTTATGTATTCAATTTCATACAAACAGATAGGTCTTGATGGCATTTTATTGTTTAACTGAAATAGTTGCACTTGGTTTACGAAGATCTAGCCAAAGCCCTAAGAGCATTTCTAGCAGACAAGGAATGCATACTGAAAACAGTTTCTGGAAGTTTAAAACCACATCTTCACAAATCACATACATTGACAAAGAGAAACACTAAATCTTTCCATTGCCAAACCTCATGTTTTTCTTCATTTCATCATCTCTACTGCATAGAGATGTGATGATTTTCACACACAAACTACTTAGGAAAGGTAAACGGTGAACTCCAGAAGGGTCTCTGCCCCATCGATAGCATGCTGATCGCCAGTGGGGTGAATGGTCTTCACATTGGCAAAACCCTTAGCATTCACATACTTCCCAGTGCCTCCCATGACACCTAAATAAGATTCAGAAGACTGGGTACGATGGACACCAAAGAAGCTAATGGTGTCCAAGTAGTGGCCGCTCTCAAACATGACAGTGAATGCCATGGTCTGGCTGGTTCCATCTTCTGAACTGGCCACATAGAAGCCCTGCGCCTTCCCCACCACCGCAGACCCCAGCTCATGTCCCTCCGTCAGCTCATCATCGATCACTGTCATTGTCCCGAACAAAAGCTGCTGGATTGAGGTCCCAGATGGGAGCTGGCCGGTGGTGAGAAACGGAAGACCGTTTCCATTTCCACCATTTCCATTGCCATTGTTCTGAAGCAAGGTGTTAGATGTGGGACCGCCAAGGCCGGCTAGGAAGGGAAGGTTGTTGTTGTTTATAGTGCCACTGTTGGAGTTTGTGATGGGGACACCATTGTTGGCGGGGATGATGGCGCCATTAGGCTTGGCGAAAGGGATTTGCCCATTCACTGCCGAGTTGGTTACAACGCCAGTCACAGCTTTGGCCGATGGGTTTGAGCCCCCGAGCACGTCGTGCATGAAGAAAGACAAAGGGTGGTGGGGATCAGAATTTCCTATTGTTGCACTAGCAGGAGAGGCACCATTGACAATTGTTTGTGAGGCAGTTGTGGGAGCCACCGCCGGTGGAGATGTGGCATCGGCAACAGGTGCTACAACTGTTGCACTAGCAGGAGAGGCACCATTGACAATTGTTTGTGAGGCAGTTGTGGGAGCCACCGCCGGTGGAGATGTGGCATCGGCAACAGGTGCTACAACTGTTGCACTAGCAGGAGCGGCACCATTGACAATTGTTTGTGGGGCAGTTATGGGAGCCACCGCCGGTGGAGAGTTGGCATCAGCGACAGGTGCTACAACTGGATTGGATGAGCCTGGCACCACATCAGCAGCAGGGGCTTCAGCTGGATCAGAGGCCGGTGCAGCAACAGGAGCGGTAACCGAGGAGGACGACTCATCTAGGATTCGAGCCGAGGTAGCACATGTGGTGGCAATAGCTAATAACAGGAGGCAGAATGCGGCCTTGAGTATTGCCATGGGAGATATTGCTCTTGAGGAGAGGAAGGGAATGAGGGGATGACGTTTACAAGCCTTTGTTTTCTTCTCTCGAGTGTTGATGCAGGGTGCAGGTGTTTGAGTTCATATATATAGTAGCCATACAAGCCTATCCAAGCATGTGCAAATTGAAGAACTGGAAATGGAGTTGTTTTGATGCAATGGAGTGGGTATGCTGTTCCTTGCTCTGTTTTTTATTTGTTTGGAGAACTGAACCCCTTTGTACAGGGATGGATAGGGTGCTACCAAACCCAATTGTTGGGAGTTTCATAACACAAGCAAATATTGTATCATAATCAGATGGCAACTTTGCTTTTCAAGCTATAAGGTGCCCAGAAAACTTCTACAGATTATAGGGAAGTAGACCATCTTCTGTCCTGGGTAGTGATGGGGAATTATAACTCAAAAGAAATTTGTCCTAAGAAATCATGTGTACGAGCTCTATGGTGCCCAGTTAGGCCCACCTTTGATCAATCTGTGTATCCCTATAACACTCACCATCAACCCCATCCCCAGCTAGCAAACCACAATATGCCCCAAGCCCAATTTTACACTCATCAATCCTTCAATCAACATTGGATGAACTCTCAAAAGAAAATTGAAATAAGTATAATTAGAAAACCGCTAAACTTTGAGGCTATTAAATCAAAGGTATACTTATTATTTTTACTAACCCTGGTCTATGATGAGACCTTTCCATCCATCCCCAACTCCACTCATAGGCACACATCTAAATGGGCCCCACCAGTAGGAAAAATTTTCCCCCTTGTGTCTTCCATGTCGAGGAATGAATAAAATGCTGACCCATGAGTGCAGATCATTGTTTTCATCCATTTGCTAGTGTCAAATAGACGGGTAAGATCATTCCTATTGGACTTCTATTTAGAGTATGCTCAATTTGAGAAGGCATCAGTCATAGAACACTTGAGTCAGTAACTGTCGGGCTCTCAGTTTGGTGATATTCTGGATGAAATCATTGTAGACCACTTATCTGGATGGCCATGTTATGGATGAACCAAATTTACTTTTTTAAGAAAAAAAAATTAACATGAAGTCCATCAGTTGAATGATTTGGATCACCATCCAAACCATGTGGCCCACCCACATTTCAACTTTTGGACCAACCATACTTTGGCTGCACTATTTATCAAATGTACATTTTCCATGCCTATATTCTGTTGCAAAGTATGGCATTGCTTATTCCCAGGGATCCAGATGCCTTTTTAAATGGCACAGAAGATGATATCCCACAAATCTCACCTGACTGGGAGAACCATACCATCCAGTTCACGGCTTCTGGCCTTCATTTGTTGATACTGTGGCATTCTAAGTATATTTGTGAGATTCCCCTGGTCTGGGATATCAGGGGCAATAGAGGGCTGCGGATGGCATGGGCATTAAAACATGTATTAAACAGTCGAGATGTGTGGCATAGCATCCAGAGAACCCTGTAATAATGTAATGATTTTTGGAGCTTTTAACTGTATCAAATCGGTTGGCCTACAATTCCAGTGGGATTTCCGAATATCTTGGCATCAATGTCTCAAAACTGCTTCTTAAAGAGTATAGCAAAGGTCTCTCTTTAAGGAGATTTGTTAGACTCTGCTTGGCAACAAGAGCTTTTTCTGTTCTCCTTTTTCCTTTTAAAAAAGAGTCTTTTCTGTGTTAAGATGGACATTGGAGCTGTGTTGTTTACAGATGCTCACACAAAAAATCCTCGAAACTACCATGCTTTCACCATAGGAGCTTGGCAAAGTTTAATTATAGGATAAGACTTAAAATGGCATATCAGAGATGTGAGATTACACTTTTTCTTCATTTTGACAATTGTAGTATATGACTGCAGCATAGAAGCAGGAGAGAACAAGAAACACATCATACATGAATCATTTGCCACTCAATTTTCTTCTCTTTAAACGTCACATACATCTCCCACTCAACTGGCAACAACATAACAGAAAAAAGAGGCAATTTCTTGGCAAATATCATTTCATTTCTTCAGATATGGAGCTACCTTTCATCATTTCCCTGTAAACTGATTATCATTACCACATATATGTCCGACTGAAAATGCAGTAGCTAGAACCCTGCATTTCCTCATAGTTGGAAGAGAGTCTCTCTTTCAGAGGGACTCATTTCCACATCATACTTCAGTTGAGGGAAAACTTAGTTTCCATGGGTAGAGAATTGCGCCTCCGCTGAAGGAACTCTTAACATTTCTCTGAAAAGAGCGCCCCAGTTTGTGACACCGCACTTCGGCTGAAGGAACTTTATATTTCTCCAGGAGAAAAGAGTGTTGATCACGTTCAATCTATTTTCTCTCTTGAATTAAATTTTATTGGTGGCCAATTATTAAAAAAAAAAAAAAAGAAAAGAAAAGAGGCATGATCAGTTTGTGAAACTTCACTAAAGCAGAAAGGCCTCTCCACATTCCTTCACAGGTTGGGGAGTCCCAATCTGTCACATTGCACTCCTAGCCGAAGTCTACCTTTCATCACCAGAAGGGAGCCCAAAGACAACTTCATCCATCAATGATCTCTCTATTCTATCCATCAACATATCATCTCTCAGCTCCAACCACTCCATTCCCCTCGCAATAACCTTCCCCGGTGAGTCCCAAAGGCCAACCTTCCCATGCTTAACTAGCAACTGCCACACTTAATCTGCAAGCCCCTCGCCACCCTGCACCATCTCAACCCTTTCCCTTTTAGCTTAACCCATGGGTGACAATCCATATATTGTTTGAGAATCTCAGCCACTGGTGAATTTATACGATCAAACAGGAGTCGCCCTTCCCATCTGGACCAGGCCAGCTGCTTACCATATACATCTTTTTTCTAAAGGTTGTCCAAGACATGAGGAGCCATGGGGAATTTCCACAAGTATGATGTCACAGAGCATTTCTTGGTCAATGCTGATCCTCACCAAGGTTAAGGTGATTATATCTTAAAATGGCAATTTATTGTTAATTAGATTTTCTCTCTCTTGCTACATTTTTTTTGGATCAAGTTGGCAAATTATGATGAAGACTATAATGCAGCCTATGTGCATTATAGGCCTAAGGGAATAAATGACCAGCCAGCCACCCCATCAAGCCTAAATCATAGTTGACCAGCGCATTGGCTGCACCATTGCTACTTTGTATGTAACTTTTTCCAATAAATTTTCCTATATCTAGATAAGATATCTCAAATTTAGCAAAATAATATCAGCATGTAATCAATTAAAGAAAATTAATTGACATGTAATACACAAAGTGAGGATATTGAGCAACAAAAGATTGGCATTTTATCAATTTCATGAAAGGGAAAGGAAATCCATTGAAGTCCCTAGTATGCAGGATTGTCCTCCCCTTCTCTCTAAATACCTTGTAATTTCTCAGTTGTGAAGCAGCGAAAATTATCTTTTTCCCTCTTATTATTTTGGTTACGTTGAGCAATTGTTTTCCACTATATGGAGACTCCTAGGGCTGCCAATGGTGACGACTCCAAAGGCCTGGCATCTATGGTGAATGTTCGAAGACCCCATCCATAATTGGGCTCTTAATAGCAAATAAGCTCAACTAGGCTACATGAGAGACCGGGTATGCGGGGATCTATACAAGAAACCATTGTGTAGCTAAATCATGTATTAGCTAATCCAATCATTTTTTATCTGCAACTGTTCAATATATTAAGATAATTAAGGTTACAACCAATTCCAATTTATCCACTAAGGAAAGCACAATGGTATAAGAGTTATATACCACCCTCCAACATACTACATGACTAGAGCATTAAGATTACACAAAATGATCAGCACCTTGCTTTGTTAGAACATCCGCCGTCCCGTTGGCAGACCTACTCACATGGTGGAAAGAAACCTGAGTCAATGAAACCAAGTGCTTGATTCATTAAAATAAAGTTGCATCTTCCAAGGGCCATAAAGAGATTTTTCCCAGGACATAGCATTGAATGAATCACTCTCCACTGTTAGATTTTGGTAAATGGCATGACAATAGATAGCCAAAATTTCCACCTCATTGGAACCCTCAACCCCTACATGTTTAGAGAATATATACAACACCTCTCCTTCATGATATCTAAGAACGCCACATATGCCCACCATCCACAGCTTGCCGCAAGCTACTCCATCCACATTAAACTTTAGATCTCCATACAGTGGGAAACACCCTTCCTTTTTTTTTTGTTTTTTTGAAGCTCCCAACATCAAACATGCTCCCCAATTATGCAAAATATTATCTACTAGATCAGCAAATGATCATCAGTCAACTACCACGGCACATGTCCAAGGCATTGTTGAGCCTTCTTTATGATGCACACACAATCACCCTCATATTTTCCTCCTCCTCATCCTTGATCCGTATTCAAGAATAATAGAAGCTTAGACATAAATATTGAAAATACAAACCAGCAACTTTCCAAAGATACAAAGGTATAAATAATGAAAATATAAAAGCTAGTTTCTTTCAACTAAAGGAGAGTTAAAACCCAGAACTACAAAAGCCTAACGGCTTCATTGCTAAAATTCATGACATGTTACTTACTAAGAAGGAATAAAAGAACAACCGAATGAAAAAAAAATTATATTAAGAACTCTAATACAGATACCAAAAACCAAAATGCATTTCAGCCATACCGCATTTGGAATGGGGTAGGTCTGGAAGTAAATCTCACCAGGTAAGAAACCAACATACATTTCCCTCATCTCTTCGAACCCACCTTCTCTTCCTCAGCCATTTGCGAGAAAACCTTGGTTGCCAGCACATTATCATTGAAATACTGCGCATATGGATGGCCCTTGGGAACAAGACTCTGGTACTTCTCGAACTGCTTCTCTGCCTTGTCCTTCTTCCCAATCAATGTATATATAATCCCCTGACATAGATAGGGGCGGAAATCGCCAGGCTCCTCCTTCACAAGCTCCCCATAAAGCTTCAATGCCTCATCATACTTCCCCTCAATGACCCGCAGCTGCGCCACCAACAATTTGAAGTCCCTCAGATCCTCCTTCCTCCTCTCCTTCTTACATAGCTCCATCACGTCACCAATCCGCTTCATCAGGGCATCCATATCGCCAGGCTCAGACTGCGCGACGGCCATAATGAGGCCATGATAGGCCTCGACGCGAAAAGGGTCTGCTGCAATGATGTCCTCGAACACGGATTTGGCCACGTCGACGTCTCCACCATGGAGGTGGAGGTGGGCGCGGAGGAGGGGCCACTCCTTCTCCGTGGGTTCGAGCTGGATGAGGCGTTCGATGGTTTCGATCGCCTGAGGGACTTTCTGGAGCTTGATTCTGCACTCCATGAGGGATTTGAGGGCTTTTACATCATCCGGGTGGGAATTCAGATGCTCTTCCAGGGTTTTTTCCTTGTCGGCTTCTGAGACGGAATCAGAGTCGGAGAGGATGGATTCCATGGTGGATGGAGGGGCAGCGGGGGCGGCTGCAAAGGCGGGTATGGTGGGGAAGCGGGCGAGGAGGAGGGCGACGGCGGCGATGGAGATGGAGATGGATTTGATAAGAGAGGAGAAGGGTTTTGGGGGAGAGGGGGTCAGGAGGGAAGGGTTTTGGAGAGAGGGGTTTTGGGGGTTTAGGAAATGGAAGGGTTTTGTGGGGTTTTTGGGTAGTGATGGTAGGAGATGTTTTGGAGGCAAGTGGTGATGATTGTGATGAAAAGAGGCTCTGAGAGAGTTTTTGGTAATAGAAGAAGAAGTTTTGGAGAGGGGGGTTTTGGGAAGAAGAGAAGGGAGGAAGGGTTTAGAGAAAGAAGGGCGTGGGAGGGAGAAATGGAGAGGGGACTGATGCTGGGTTTGGATTCTCCCGAGGGATTCCATCCTCTCACTCTGCGTCTGTGAAACCTAAAACCTAAAACCTGAAACCTAAAACCCTAACATCAACAAGACAAGACACAGGAGAGATAGGGAAAAGCCCTAACTGGACCGGAAATTAGGTGGGTGGTTTGTACCTAGAAGCTTCGAAGTCGAACCGGCCTCCATCTGTTCCAGGTCCACTAAAATTAAGGCCAAAAGTGTCTAATGGGTCATGTGGGGGCAATTTCCCAGAATTCACTATCCATGAAAATGATTAGGTTAAACAGATGACTGACCCAAGCTACTTCTTTTGTAAATAAAAGTTTTTGAACGTTAACGTATGGGTTTGGTGGTAGTTTTCATTTAATTTCATTTCTTATGATTTTAGTTTTCATTTTTATTTGGGGTGTTGTCAAACCAGAAACAATGCAAAACAAACAAACTAGGAATTGGGAAGGGCCTATATAACGTTTGAAATGAGAAATTAGGTTCAGTTTGGCATGTCTATTTTTCCCCTCTTATTGTCTTAAAATGGATTAAATCCGGTTTTAGCATGTTTGGTATGAGGTTTTACTGTGTCCATTTCATATGGCATTTAGACATATTGTGTCTGTTCCATGAAGTCCCAAAAACCAGCAGAATTCAATCAGATATGCAGGTCTGAAGCGGGTAGACACTACTGCTACAGTGAAACGGACGTCCTCCTAGGACAGTCCGGTTTTTCATTTTTTTTTAATTTATGGGACCCACAATCATGATCCAAGCCGTTAGAAATGTGAAGAAGGCCCAACACGGCCACGTGTCCAAATTTCAGCCGTTGATCTTTCTCGAATCTCGAGATATTTGCAAAAAAACGTGATCCATTTGATGTAATATTCCGGACATTGTGGGCCCCACATTCAAGATCCGATCCGTTGGTTCTCTTTGGAGGGCCAAAAACGGCTATGGGCCCAAAATTGAGCCTCTAATTCAAAGTGGATCTTGAGATATTTACAAAAACGTTTTTGACCATTGATGTCCCATGCCTTAGTGATAGTCTTGAAGTTGTACACAGCAGTGTAGTATTTTTATTTTTTTTTTAAATTCAGGCATCATAAATCATGATCCAAACCATTGGATATATTCAAAAGATCATTCCCGACTAAGGGTCCAAATTTTAGCCATTGGATCATCATAGATTTTGAGATATTTACAAAAAACGACAGACATTTATATATACTTTTTTTTAAATCATGGCCCCTAAATGCAAAATCCAAACCAAAATGAAGATCCAAACCGCCTATAGTAATTAAAATGTGGAACACGTGTTTGAGATAAAATTTCAATCGTTGGATGATCACAGATTTGCAAAATGTCTAGACCATTAGATCTATTTTTACATATGTCTTACCAAACAGTCTGTTTTTAAAATATCTATGTCTTACCAAACAGTCTATTTGTAAAACATCAATTTCAAACCGCTCCATTTGAAATAGATCTATATCATACAGATCTATTTCGTAAAGATAAGATTTGCCAAACAAGCCCTTAGTCTTTTTTTTGTATTGTGAACATTGTTCTACTTCATAGGGCTGTTTTTTTCTAAAATCTGAAGTTAGGAATAAAATTTGTTTTCGAAGTTGATCACAATCATAAAATTGCGCATAAATCGATAACATGATAAATGTATATAATTAAGATTCTGTTAATTATTTTATAAGTCATGTGCTCATGATCTTAAGTGTATGACTAACTCCAATTTAAATAAGACTTTGAGATGTATCACCAAAGTGATTAACATTCATTTTGAATGTTCCTAAATCCTAATTATCATTACATGCCTAAATCTGACCAAAGTCACGGATTCTAGGCCTGTTTCTATATTAGAATTCCAGACTGGAATTCTACTTGTTTGGGTTTTTGAGACATGCATTGGCATTTCAAAATCCCTTATTTCTCGATAAGCATTTATGAATTCCAACACATGATAAGTCCAAATTTACCTTTAGGAATTTCTGGAATTCCACCTTTTTTTGCATTTTTGGTGGAATTCTAAAATCCTCGTGCCCTTAAAAGGATTTAGGAATTCAGGAATTTTTGAAATTCTAAGTAAATGAACAAGCACACAATATTGGAGGTAGGCATGTCAAATGGGCCGGGCCGGGCCGGTTCGGCACTGCCCAGCCTAGCCCGCCAGTCAACGAGTCGTAGCCTTGCCTGGCCCGATTAACGGCACGACCCATAGGGCACGGCTTGAGACATGGATCGTGCTAGGCCGAGGCGCCTGGGCCCGTTTGGCCTGGCCTGCGTGGCATTGGGCTGCACTCAGCAGCCCGCCAGCCACGACCCGCTTGGCATGTTCACCCCCCCCCCACCCCCCACAAACAACCATAAAACGGTCGTATAAGGAGTATTTTATGTCATTTTTCAATTTTACAAAGTCTATAATACTCTAACCCTCCTATTCTTTTTTCTAAATTTTTTATTATTATTATTATTATTATTTTGGTAACATGGAAACCCGCCGACCCCCCCTCAGTTGATCATTGGTAAACCCATGGACACAAAATCACTTATTAGCCATATATATTGGGTAAGGCTTTAAGGGATTCGAAGGCAGAACCTCCACGTTAAAATTGGACTTCCTAACCACACGAACATTTTAAATGTGGGCCGTTTTGCTGTCCTTCATTCTCTCAATGTAATATTAGAGCTGGTTGCTCATGGACCAGGTAAGCAAGAGCCTGGGCCCAGTCCACATTGGGCTGGATTTGGATTCTGTTTTGGCCTAGATATTTGTATGTTTTATGGCCTGGCCAAATATGACTTTTATTGGCACAAAAAATGTTGTATTAGCTAAATGGGCTGGGCATGGAACTAACTTCCAGGCCCATGGTTTTGGTCTGTGCCTGAATAATTGGCTCATTAAGTGACCAGGCTGGACTTCCACAAGCATCATCTTGGTCCAATATTCTGGCCACGAACACCTCTGTGTTGGAAACTTTCGTAATATGGATGTAATTGGATATCCAACTATATGAGATAATCAGATCTGCTAAAAGAGTAGATATGAAAACTATAATCAAGATCTGAAACTATTTGTGTCCCACTTGAGCATCTAGATACAAATCAATCACAGTCCAAGTATAAATGACTTGAGAATTCGACCCGCAACTACCAAAGGACAGGCCATCATATCTCGAATATCTTGAATTCTTGTCAGAAATCTAGCAAAAAAACAAGCCCAAAATATCTCTTTATAGTAAGAATGTTCATGGTCTTTGTTGGGAAAGGCAGATGAATTTCCAGACCCAAGCCCACTTTAGAAACATAGAACCACATTTGGCCCAGTCCTGATACGAGCACCAATAGGATCATAGTTACCAGGTCTGAGTCAGGCCCATCCATTTAGTCAGTAGGATGCAAGCCCAATTAAACTCTTATTAATATCAAAAATCGAAAATAAAAATAAAAATGAAGGAGGCCCGCCATGCCGGGGTTTTTCCCTGGTGGGCCGGGCCTGCAAGGGCGGGCCGAGGTTGGAGCTGGCCTGCCGGCCCGTTTGACATGCCTAATCGGAGGAAAATGAACCGCAGAACAAAGCTCTCTCGCTCTCTCTTTCTATGTATTTATCAAGTTGTTGCAACAGTTTCTATGAAGGAACAATACTTCCTACATCTTTGATATCAAGCATCGAAACAGTACTCTAATGGCTGCCACAGAGCCTTTGCATGTGTGTGTTAAGGCCACTCTGCTGGTGCTCCTGATGTCCTTGGCTGACTCTTTTTACAATGTTGTCTGTTTTCTTCATGTTTCTGTTTTCTCTTTTCTTTGTTGGTGAATGGAACTATGGAAGGTCCTTTTAGCCAAAGGGTACTTGTAACACTGGAGGAGGAACATCTTTCTTACGGGATGAAGTTGGCCAATGTCACTGACAAGCCCCAATGGAACGAATTGCATTTGTAATATGTTTGTCAACAAACAAAATAGGATTTCGGAAAATGGGTATTTGTTCTTTTTGTGTAATAGGAAGTGCCTGTTCATTTTCTTGCAGTTTTATGAAATGGGTCTTTGTTGTTTTTGACAGATATGAAATGGGTCTTTCTTCTTTGATCGATTTGGATGTGGGCGTCAATTTTCTTCGAGTTTCTGGTTATGGGTCTTAGCTCGTTTGATTGGTTTGGGTATGGGTGTATGGTTTTTGAGTTTCCGAACGTTTCTGCGGTTTCTTCAAATGATTGTTCTTTCCTTCTCAGTTTAGCTCTTGCTACATGATTTTGAATCCTTGAATGTAGACATTTTATTGTGTTTTACTTTTTCATATGGATATTTTCTCATTTGGTTGATTTTTTACATGTCCGCTCAGGTTTTTGGAGATTGCTCAGGTTTTTGGAGATTAGGCCTGAAGGGAAAGTGCCCTTTTGAAATTTGACTACAAATGGGTTGCAGATTCAGATGTGATACTAATAAGGCAGATGCTGGAGGAGAAATATCCCTATCCTACATTGGTTACTCCGGCGGAAAATGCCTCCTTGTATGTATATCTTTATCCTTCCATAACTTGTTATAGGGTGTTTGTTCTCTTGTTGATTTTATTTGACTGTTGCTTCATGGCTTTCTACTTTTAACTGTTTAAACTTGCAACATATTTCATTTATGCTTTTTGGATATTAGTCCTACTTTAGTAAATAATGTTGATTTTTTTTATTTATTTTTTTGTATTTTGGTTTTAGCCATATATATGATGCTAGTCCTATTTTCTAAATTTTCATATATACATTGTTTGAAGATGATACTTAGACACTTCAAGATTGGCAACATTTTCATATGATACTTCATTTTTATGAGTAAAATCTATTTTCCCACGATAGATGTTGTGTTCCTGTTTTAGCCCTCCCATATCTGGGAATCATAGCTTGTCTAATTACCACTATGATGTTTTAATTTTGAACTATAGAATTTATTATCCTAGCTGTCATTTATTTGAACCTAATGAGTAAAAGCCGAGGAGCTCTATTACAAAGCAGGAATCATAGCTTGTCTATTTAACAATATTTAGAATTATAGTCTGTTATTCTATTCAAGGGCGGAACCAGGATATGGGCGTGTCCACCCGGGGTTGTTCCTTTTCTAAGAATCCATGCAACATTGTCGCAATTCAGTAATGGACTGCATTCGTTATTCTTTGTTAATGACTTCCTTCACTTTCTCTTCTACCCATTTAAATTCAGAAATTGGATGTGGGATCTTACTCGTGCAAGTAAGTAGCAACATATCCAAGCAGTTCAGAACATGGATGAAATAGTAAAATGATTTTTCGTCAAATGACTATTCATTTATTGTATTTTCAAATAGGGGGCAGGAAGGATCTATGGGAAAATGATGGTTCAATTCAATGTTGTCTAATGAGGAGTTAGAACACATGAGTGGGCTAGGTAAATCAATGGACAGTCTTGGTCGTCCTGTTGGAAATACCATTGGAAGTGAAGATCCCATTCTAAATGATACGAATAAAAACAATCATAATCATGGTTGGCGCGAAAGTAATCGTTGCAGAAATGTTGATCATTTTTTCGGTGTCAGGGACATTTGGAGTTTCATCTCTGATGACTCATCAATGAGTAGACAGGGTAATTGGAGGCTCTATTTTGTTTAAATTTAGGTGATCACTCATGTTCTTTGCATGGAGCCTATCAACAAGTCTATAACTTACTTCGGGAAAACAATTACCAAAATCTATCATCGGAATTTATTTATTTATTTTTCTGTATCCACTAACAAGGAATTCAGTGACCAAGGCCACGAAACCAAGTTCACCTATGCAATATGTTGAAGATACTAACATCTGCGCCATTTCTCTATCTTTGATCATGAATTCGTGATCCAAATGAATCTTGGAGTTAAGGAATTCCATATCTATTTTTGTTGAAAACCTGAACGGCAGGAGATCGAACTGATTCTCTTTTTCATAAACTGCATTTTATAGAAATTTGATATTTTATCTATGAGTGAAAACTGGCACTCCATCTTACCATCTTACTTTGTTGAAAGATATTACTTGTATGAGCTGTTATTAGATGAATTTGCAATTTGCAATAGATGCAAGTTGCCTAGATGCTCAATTGGGTTAGAGTGCTATCTAGATTTTGTCTTTATGGAAGGCCTACAGTAGTTGCTCTGCTAGATGTTAGCATGAGTTTATTTTCTAATGATGAATTATCCAGATCTAAGTTATAAAAAGGAGAAGAACATAAAAAAAATTACTATCATTTTTAAAAGTTCAAAATTAATAAAACACGATCAAATTATTTTGAATAAGTGTCAATGTGTAGGCTATATATGATTCATTGTTATGGTTAATGGACCTTACGCAACATTGTAGTTCTAAGATTGGATTCGCCACTTTATACTAGCTGTTCTAGCTAGCTCTTTCGCACCTGATATTTTGAACCCTAGTGGATACTTTTCCTTTTACAGAAGGGAAATGTAGATGACCTTAATCAACACTAAATTTTTCTTGTAATAACTTTTCAATCACTCAGTCTTCATATCTTCATGGGGTTCATTTGCACTGAGATGCATATGCTAGGTTTTACACCCATCCTGCCATCATAGTGGATTTTTCCATCTTTGTTTGGGCGCTTTCCAGTAGGCGGTAATTGAGGTTTAGTGTGCTATATTTTCTGTATGGGATGTGTACACAACTATTGATTTTCCATTCGCTGGAAGTCTCGCATCATTCTTTGTTGTGATAGTTTTTCACTTACTTAGGACAAGCCTTGAATTTGTAGCATGTTTAGTTTGTACAACTTAAGTAGGTGAAAAATAGATCATTTGCAATGAAACATGTATGAGAAGCTACCTTGAGCATATTTACAATTTGCTGTTAAAGGTCAAACTTCTATGATTGGCATTTGAGTGATGGAATTTGATAAACTGTTCAATATAATTGCAACAGGAAGCATGAAAACCTTCTCTCAATCCTTGCTTCAACTTTTTTTTTTTTTGATATCTACTTCAACGTTTATCTTGCAGGAGTGAAGATGTTCCCATCTTTTGTGAAGCTTCTGCAGGATGCTAATGATGGCTCAGAGCCGGCATTGCTAGATGAGTTATGCACATTAGATGAGCATCTCAAAGTACACATGTATTGTTTATATTACTAGATTACTTGCTTGTTTAGGAATGTTGACATCATATACAGTCAGTGTTATAAAAATCGGCTGAGTCTTGATGCGGCTCAGCTTTCATATAAAAATCGGCTGAGTCTTGGTGCGGCTCAGCTTTCATAGCAGACAGAAGACTTGGCGGTAATCAAGTTGATCACTGATACTGAGTTCTAAAACCATGTTTATGATAACTCCAGTGTATCCATGCACACATGCTGTGTGAAAGAAAGCCTAATGCAGTAAGGGAAGTATGTGTAACTTGGACCTGTGACAGTGTTGGACATGAGGGGTCCGACAAAGGTTCTTTAGAACGGTGGAATCTTGGTGCCATATGGAATCCAACTGTCATAGAATCCTAGATTAACATACAAGGATAAGATTCCTAGAAAAGTGTCAAATTAGAATTCCTTGTAATCCATGTAGATTCCAGTGTGACAAGCTGGATTAGAGAATGCACCAGGGAGGTGCTTGTTACTGTGGTGAAAGTTCAAAGATGAAAGAAACCTAAGAATCAAGTAATGATATTGAAACTTTGAGGGACATTTTAAGTATGTATGTTGGCCAGTTTTAGGCCTGATCCCAGCCTGATTGCCAACTAGGCTTAAGTCCATGTCAGGCCCAAGTGGAATAAAACTTAGGCCTGAACCTAGGGTTGGGTTGGTGTGGCCCATTTACAACTAAGCCACAATGATCTCTGGTGCTTGAAGTTAAATCACAGAATCTACATGACTCAAACGAAGGGTTATTGAAACAACATCAGGTGGTGATACAACAATCAGAATGATAAAAAGAAAAGAAAACTTTTCTTGCTGCTGTTGCTGTATTATTATTAATATTAAGGAGTAACTTGATGTGATGGATTTGTATACTGTATAAGGTTGGATAGGGATTGAATACGTTAATGGTTACTGAATTAATTTCCCGGTGGGAGATTTCGTCTGGCATATGAAAAATGACTTCTATTCTGGAAGGTCTGAACCATTGGACCTCTCTTATGAGAGAGTCATATTGAATCCTTCAGAATCATTAATTGAGAATCTCGAACCTAATCCGTGTTACGACACGGTTATGAACTTAATGTTAGAAAACTTTAAGAACATAAGGGACTCCATGAGATATTATTTTTCTCTTATCATATGATCTTATCCTTTTATATTGAAATTATTGGTCTACATTTATTTCCGCAATGTTAACTTAGGAATATTGCTCACCAGTTTTCTGACAAGTGGTTCGCCCCACTTCAAGTACGGGTCACTTAGGGGAGCTTGGCAACAATTGAGATCAGCCATTGGATTTCAATTTGCGTGGTTGATGAGAGGGCGTCACACTCATATAAAAGAAAATGAAATTTAGAACTTTAGAGAGGGATTACTCCTTTCAATAATGTTGAACTGGCTTCCTTATGAGTTAGGAATTATTTGTTATTGGACTTGTTATCACTTTTTCCTTTTTATCCGTTCTAATTGATGTATTTAATAATTAGAAATATTGCTCAATTCTTTGTTATAATTTGATTTATATGGTAATCTTAATTTACTTATATTAACATTCCGAAATCTGATGAGCTCCAGGTTTCGAGGTGTTACCGTAGCCTTGCTTGAACTTCATCCATAGGAGCTTTGTCTTGGGTAGGTGATTAGTGGCAATAATGGGAGTCCACCAAGTTCAGCCGATCCAATCTAACCTCCACTCTCCATGTAGCCTCTTTGATTACCTGAATGATTTAGAGATGATTGTTAGCTTTCCATATAAGTTTAGTCCTGTTCGTGAAATCAACTCCTTTAGACAAAATGATCCTAGACTGAGCAGACTTGAGCCTGGGCATCTGCGGTGATCTTGGAAATGAGGGAGCCCTTCTGCCAAGTCTACCAAAGAGAAGATGTTTTTGGCTCCCCCTCCTGTTTTGGCAGTGAGAGATAGTTTTTCCCCTGAATTCCAGACTCATGAAACAGTTTGAAATCCCCAAATATAAATAAATTTTTATTTCCTCTGGAAATGCGAAAAAACCTTGTCTACAAGTGCATGCTTGCAAATGGATATAGCTGAATGAGACATCTTTGTTTGAAATTTCTTGATTCCTCTATTAATTAATTAAATCAATACCTGCGGAATTTGTATCTAAAGTTTGCAACCTGTTCCGTTACTTTTTTCTGTAGAGAATGGTTGAGGCTGTGCTCCTTTCTTGTCAGAGGGTGTCTTTATCTGATGTATATAATAATCCAGGATGATTTATATGTCTAGTTTGACAATATTTAATCAGCTTTTGGTGTCATAGTTTTGCTGCTTTTTTTCAGAGTGTTGAGTTTGAGTAGAACTCTTTTATCCAAACCATAGATTGATTGGGATGGGGTAAGGCTTTGTTGTTATGATGATGATGAATTGTTGAGGCAAACCAAACCACCCCCCCCCCCCCCCCCCCCCCCAACACACACAAAAATGGAGAAGAGAGTTTAATCAAATATTTGTCTTCCATTTCAATGGGATTTTGTTGGCTTGGGTTTTGGGTGGATTCAAATTTTGTCTAACTTTTAAGTGATATTATGCTATTCCCATTTTGTTGCAGTTGCTTTTTTAGTGGGAATCTTTTGTGAAAACGAAGGCAGCTAAAGAGCATGTGATTGCAGGCTGGGAGCCGAAGGTCAACTTAAAAATCTCAATACTTCATCTTTCCTCTGTTGAGTGCTGTTACTAGCTAGCCAAGAGTAGTTGGGACATACAATCCTGTAAGACAAAGTTGTATCAAGTAGTTGTTGGGAGTTTGTCTTGATGCATATATGTGATAGTAGGTATGGGTGAATCAAGCAGTTGGATGGGAGTTTGTTTAGATACTCTTTGCCATGTCTAGTCAAGAGTAGTTGGGACTTACAATCCTGTATGACAGTTTTATCAAGTAGTTATTGGGAGTTTGTCTTGATGCATATATGTGATAGTAGGTATGGGTGAATCAAGTAGTTAGATGGGAGTTTGATTAGATACTCTTTGCCATGTCGGTGGATGTTATTGTTTTTCAATGGCCAACATCAGAGGAAATTTGAGCTCTGAGCTCTACCTCTGATTATACATTAACCTCACTGGCCTTCCTTGACGTTCCGTAATCAAGTAGTTACTGGCAGTTTGCCTAATCCATACGCTGCCTGCCTGCCTGCCATAATTTGAACCAATGCTATTCCTTGTTCAATTAGTATTGCAGGATTAGGTGTTGAGATTTGTGTAATTATTTTGAGTTTTTGTCAATGGCCAATTCATGGTTGGACCAACATGGATGGTTTTTCCCATTCATATCCGGGGTGTAACTCAGGCATGTCAGATCAGATTTTAGGCCCATATGAACCTGATTTCAACTCTTGACCCAAGTTTCACCTCTAGTTTGTCGTCGTCACCGTCATCATCATCAAAGCCTTATTCCAACTATGTTGGGTTTTGGCTATATGAATTCTGATTCTCCACTTTGATGTATCTTGAGCCAAATCCTCGGATGAATTGCGCACGTCTTCAAATCTTTTTTTACAACCTCCATCGCCTTTAGGTTGTCATATGTTTAAATATACCCATATTGAATGCAACTTGATTTGAAATTGAGCATTGATTTTTAGGCCTGATAACTCCAATTCATTGGAGCAAAGGCTTCTCGGAGGGAAATCAAGGAAAAGCTTGTTCACTAAAGTTAGAAAAAGAACTAGTTCATTAAAAAAAAAAAAAACTTACTTAAGAGAGTAACCTGAAGTTGTCCCACTCATGACCCCTTACACCCTTATATAGATCCCTTAACAACTACCCTACAACTACTATGCATTGGAAACAAAAACTAATTACTCTTGTTCATCCTATAAAAACCAAATATTAACTACATTTAACATGAAAGACCAATCAATTGACTTTTCTATGTAACTCTTAGAAACTTCATACAAACTCTTAAAAATATCTAGTCAAACACACAGAATTAGGCTAATTACTCTTCGACTCCCAATGCAATAACTCTTTGACTGACTCTTAAGACACAAAAATTCAACAAAACTAATTCTCTTCTTATTGTTTTTCGTAGAAATGTCTACATCTCCCAAGCCTGACTTGACCTGACCTGAACCTCAAAACTCACAACCTGCAGTTCATCTTGCTGGGTTCAAGTCGGTCGGTTCTACCCAACCCAAGCTGCAACCCTAGCCATACTGCAGTTTTGAAGATTTTTATTGTGTTTTTCTTAGGTCAGTTTTGAGTAATATAGCTCCATTTTTTATCTTGTAAACTCTTAGCAGCTCTTTTAGCCTTTTTTTTTTTTTCCTCTCGGGGATTTTTCTATATGATCAGCATTAGCAATGAAAATCCATGTCGGGTGGTGATGAAAGTAGAGAAAACACTCCAGACATTTTCTGTACCACTACTTTTTTTACGATATTGCAATACTTTTTTGTGATATTGTAAAATTTCAATTGAATTATGCAATATTACATAATTCAATTGAAATTTTGCGATATTACAAAAAAAAAATGTGCCCAAAATTATTCTCAACTTTTGTCAGTAGATGTGGATTTGTATGGCTAATGGTGACCCTACAGTCAAAATCCCTTTTTTTTTTCTTTTCATCTTTCATTATGGAACATTTTAAGTGAGTAATGAAAAAAGTGACCGTACCTATTGAGCTGTCAATTCAAACTTGTCTTGGGTAATTATCCATGATAGCCAAGCCTCTATCTTATATTGCAATACTTCACATGGAGCCATTGAAACACGCTAGTACTTTGATTGTAACAGGAACTTGTTTGCTGTTGTTAATCTGTCGGTTGGCCCCACCACTTTTTTTCTTTTGGCTTAACTGGCCGCCACCTTTCAACAGTTTGTAATGATATACAATAATAAGTCTTGCTTGATTCCTTTCCAGCCTCTTCAGCAACTTTGCCCACATTAAGAGAGAGGGGGTCCTTGTCCTTGTGTTTGCTACTTTGCTTGCCAAATGCCAATTGAATCTTTAACATCTTTGCCTTTGGTATGCAATTTTTTTCATTGGTAAAATTGAATATCGGGGAATGATATAGATGTGTGCATAGAAAAAGAGCTATTATATTCGCACTCTGGGACACATTTCATGTGATTGTGTGTGTGATCAAATGATGTCAACAGGCATATCTGTTTCTGTCTGATCAAGTTGCCTTTGGTGTGTTGAGTTTTTTTTTTAAATGGGATTCTTTGTCGTCTTGTCCCTTAGCAAAAAATAAATAAATTTTGATATCAATAGGCATGTCTTCTTCTTCGCCTCTTATTTTGTGACGCAGAGGGTAAGCAAAAGAAAGTTGATGTTGAATTATTTCAATTAGAGATGTCAATCATGCCGTGTGTTTGAGTCATGTTGGCCCGTGTCGTGCCTCCGTGCCTATCGTGCCGTGTGTTTCGTCTCATTTTAGTATAGTTTAGATGTCAAATGGGCCATTTCGGCTTAAAAAATTAAAACATACATCGAGAAGACTAAAGAGTATGTCATACAGATTTAAGTAGTTCGGTCAAACTCGACCTATTCCATTAAGAAGAGAACCACTTGGATCTTTTCTATTTAAAGGTTTTTCAATAGGATTATCTTCAAAACCTTTACAATATTTTTGGAGAATAAAAATATTAAAAAAATTATATTTACAAATTGCAATGAAAAAAAAGGAAAAAAAAATTGACTTGTAGTCTGCTAATGTATTTGGCTAGATCATAATCTTCAATTTATGTCAACTCATGCTTTCTCTTGTCAGCCAAATACCAGTCCCATGGGCAAACACAACACTCCGCTATTTTTTCAGCTAAGTTCGTCACCATGTCATCCACCGCTTGCATTAAAAGCATGTCTTGATAGTACATAAGACATTAGAATACTTAGTAGATCACAAGTCCTGGTGGATAATAAAGGAAATCTGCTTTCATATATTTTCTACCATGCTTAAATGTCAAAACTAAATGCATCATGCATCTCTAGTACACCGGAGTCAAAATATGAGGATAACTCCATCACAACTTAACTTGGACGGGATGGTCTGCCCATTTTACTATAAAAGAAATATCAAGAAACTCCACCTAATTGCTGAACTTGTTGAGGAGCCATACTAACCCATGTTGTACCCATTTGGTCAAATAAAATTGAAAAAAGGTGATTGTAATTTTGTCCTTAAATTTGAAAAGGTATCTAAATCTGTGGTTTCCCTATTACTTTTTATTTCTTCAAGAAAAAATTATACACCAACTAATTTTAACCTAGGATCTACTACAGTAGCCAAACAAAATGCCATTGGAGCATCTTTCCAATAATTATTAAATGTTTCTTCTATTTTTTTACAAGTTTCCATAAATAAAACATGATCTCTATATATTTTTAAAACATGATCTCAAAAGGAAAATTTAGAGCTCCACTAGCGGTGGGATAATATACCTCGGAGAAAAATAATGTTGCATTATAAAAATAAAAAAAGCTTGTAGTAAATCTCTTATTTGGGCACACAACTCCCAATGTGCCTTAGTCATCAAGTGTTCTTATGCACTAAAAGCACCATATTTATTCGAAACTTTTTTTCTTGAAATAGCTTTATTTAACAAATCATACATAGAATTTTATCTATGTTCAACATCTGAATTTATTTTTATAGGTGATACATTATGCCTTACACATATTATGGCATATAATTGTCTTCTTTGTGCGGAGGAGAAAATAAATTTAGCAATACTTTAATTTTTTTTCCTTTTGCTATTAAAATATGTTTTAAGCCAACTTATGTAATGAGATTTAAGGTAACATGCACATCTATTTTAAAAAATGGAACCCTCTATCAAATTTGTAAGTGACATTTGCAATATCATTATATCAATAGCCATTGTATTATTTGTTGCATTATCTAAAGCTACAGCTATAATTTTATCATTAATATTATATTCTTGGAGTTTTTTTTTTAAATAAGGGACTCTATTCTATGGCCAGTGTGGCCATTCAAGTTTAGAAAAAATTATAATTTATTTATTAATAATTCATTTTGCATCTATGTTATAGGCAGTAATACAAAGAAAGCAATTATCACTTCTAAATTTCCATAAATCTATAGTTATAGTTATTCGACCGAGACTGCCTACAAAGTAATTTTCAATATTTTCCTTCTCACTTTGCCAAATCCTAATATCATCATTTCAAACAGTATTTTTAGAAACCTTTCTAAATTGTGGGCACAAATTATTTTGGACAAATTTTTCAACAAAAAAAACTCTTTTTTAGTAAAAACAAATGGTAATTCAACTATGTCAACCATTTTAACAAGTAATTGTCTAGCAGTAACAACATTATAAGGAAAAAGTCTCAAACTGCTACCACTAGTAGTAGAAATTTGGGTCTGTATCTCTGACCCCCACTTCCCCTTGAGTCCCCCCAATATATTTGAGTTCACATTTTTTCTTATGCCTTAGCAAATGGCCGGTACCCCCAGCTGATTCGGCAACATAAATCTTATCACAATATTAACATTTTTCCTTATCAACCTCCTTCCCCTATTTGTCTTTAACCTTAATAATTTCATATGCTTGACAAACTAGAGAAGTGTACTAGTAGCTTCTTATTCTTCCAATTCGACATAGTCGTCTTCTTCCCCTAAATTAACATAAGAAGATTCTCGAGGATTTCTTCTAAAAGATCGTCCAGCCATATTCCAAAAATTAAATTTGAAAGAAAAAGTTATATAATAATTGGGATTTTTGTGATAATTAATATAAGAAAGTGGAGAAGATGAGTGCTAATATAATAAAGTATAGACTATATATAAATATGGAATCTCAAGTTTAAATGAAATCAATACCTCAGAATTTTTGAAAGCCTCTTAATCTTGTCTCTTGATGACTTAATGTTTAACACCCACCCACCCACCCGAAAAAAAGAAAAAAAAATTCTTAGAGAGTGAGAGAGTTGAATGCTTTGAGAGAGTTAGAGAGTATTGAGAGAGTGAGAGACTTGGATGATTTTGGTGAGAAAAGAGAATGAGAAAAAAGACAAAAAAATGTCACTAATATGACTGTTGGGAGGGGTAAAACGGTCAAAACACCCCTTAAAGTCGTTTTATGACCGTTTGGGGAAAAAATGGTCATTTTACCTCCTATCGTACTGGCACAACATACAATGGCATATACACGGGACGGGCAACATGTCCGGAACAACGACCCAGCACGGCCTGTGCCTTGGTAGAGATGTCAAATGGGCCTGGGCCCGTTGGCTCGTTTGGCCCAGGCCCGCCTGGCACGTGGGCTGCCCCTTCTGGCCCGCTAGGCCCGCCAGACACGACCCGCCTGGACTGCCCAAAAACGACTATTTTTTTTTTAAAAATCGTTCATTTTAACCCCCTAACAGCCATAAAATAGTCATATAAGGGGTTTTTTTGTGTCATTTTCAATTTTACAAAGTCTATAAATACCCTAACCCTCCCATTCTTTTTCTTTTAATCAAAGTTTTATTTACAAAAAAAAAAAAAGGATATCAATCATTATATAACAGGTGGGTCCATTGTGACAAAATCACTATGAAAATTGGGCCCAAATAGAACACAAACTTCTTCTGTGTATTTTTTATTTTGGCATCTACCAACATCACTAGATGACTTTGTTTGGCCAGGTTAGCTTGGAAATAGGTTGGGAACTTTGGTCTAATTGAAACCAAACTTAAATTTATTGACCCAAATTACATCCCTTTCTAATATTCTTCTCTGGCCCGGTCAATAGTTATAAACTTATAATAGTAATCCAATATATATATATAATGTTACTTTTACTTCTATTATGATTATATTATCTCATTAAAACATAATCAGCTCTAAGTATAGTTTGATCTCTTCACCTGTGCCTCAGACCATGGATCTCATCTTGGACTCACATGTGTCTCTTTGGAATGTGTCCAATTAGATATTAGGTCCCAGCCAGCCCATATATATACAGCCCTAGCCATAATAAATATATTCCAAACCAAACCACATCCAACAGGGTTGAAACATCTCTTCAATTCCAAAAACAAACGAACAAAAAAAAAAAAATCAAATGGACACTAGTGCCCTATATTGAGGAGATTCTGAACCCATTAGACGCACATGGGCTCATGTCATTGCATTTTTATCATCCTATGAGAGAGATTCATCTCCTCTCAAGTCTCAGTCCAGATTAGGACTTAGGATTTAGGCCACCTTTTTTTGTACAGCTAATATGTTTGCTATACTTATAATTTTTTTCCATCTTTTGTTGTTTTGTGTGCTACACATGCTCTGCATAGCTTTTTAATTAATGTATAAGGTATTGGGGTTGGGATTTGGGAGGTAATGGGAATAGAAAGTGGAAGCAGCAGCATAAAAAAAAAATAAAAAAAAAAAAACGACAGGCCCGCTTGGCCCGGCCCGGCCCATGGTAGGCCGTGCCAGGGTTTTTCCTTGGCAGCCTCGGCCCGGCCCGTTTGACATCTCTATGCCCTGGACAATGCCTAGCGGGCTGGGCCATGCCACGACACGTTGATTGTCGTGCACGGCACGGCCCGGCCGACCCATTTAACATCTCTAAATTGTAAATCAAGGAGCTTTTGGCTGTCACTGTAGACAGTTGGGCCCATCGTGGGAGATGGGCCCACATGAACAGCTCAGGCCTTTCATATATGCCTTCTCAAGACTTGAAAGCCTTCCAATCCTGATCGTTATTTTGGTTTAATCAGCACGTGAACAGTCGGTCCTTTTCCATACTTTTGCCCACATGCACAGATGTTAAAACTTAAAAGCATGATGTCGACTTTGACATGGTAGCCCTTCTAATATATGTAATATAATCTTTATTGTTATTTGTTAGCATGTGAAAACGAGAATGCCCTCGAACATCCTTTGTATGATAGGACAAATGTCACGCATGCTTTTAACCTTTTATTTAAATTGACTATTTGGACTTCAAAGCTGCTTTTACCGGCCTGACTTTACCCAATGGCCAGCCCTCATGAATCATGCATGATCTTTATTGATGGGATGGGATGGAATGGGTTTCTCTGAAACTAATGGCTGGCGGGGATTGTTTGTATGTCAGGATTCTTAATATGGATTCCTGAAATCTGCAAGTGAAAAGTTCATGAATGCATCTCAAATATTTTATATTGGGTTTGCTTCTTTTGCCCCCCTTCCAAATTCATTAGTTTCACGAATCTCTCAAGGTGGATTTGAGGACCATCTAATAACATGCAAGAGGGTGTTACATAAAACATTTGAGATGCACTTTGCTATGCCCTTGTTATTGTTGGTGTTGAAAATCCGTGGGAAACTGTCCTCTTTGGCAGTGGGCCAATTCTTTTCTTCTCTTATTTTATTCGGCCAAGGGGTTGGACCCACGAGAGATCCTGGCTGTGGGTAAAGAAGTCTGCTCTCCTCCGAAAAAAAAGAACAAAAAAAACTGCAGATTGAACCCGAAAATTAGGTGAGAAGCAAGGTACCCAATCAATTGGGCATCTGATTCATATGGGGCGCGTGTTATTATCCTCAGTTTATCTTCAGCGAATCTGTTACTATAAAACCGACTTATACTGTTCACACCATTGAAGCATGTGTGACCCATGAATCTGATATCACCTCCCAATCCAAGCCGTCACATATATGGGCGTTAGCTTAACTTTCACACTTTGAGGAGTGGGTCTAATTGCTGGAGTGATAGCATGAGAAACACACGAACGACTCACTCCCTGGTTTTCTTTTTTTCTTTTTTCTTTTTTCTTTTTTTCCATTCTTCTCACGTGATCAAGCCAAAAGTGGGTTGGAAACCATTAGGTGAAAATTTTTAAGTTGGATAGAGCCCAAAATTCGTATAATCAATTGAAAAGCCTGTTAAGGGTTGTTTGTTATGAAGGGTCAGTTTCATGTAATTCCTAAGAATTCGAAGGCTTCGTATTTCTGTAAGTAGTTAAAATCTGAACACTTAGAGGTGAATTTCTAAAAAAACACACGGCAAATAAGTTCCTTTGGAATGGAAATTGAAAGGAAAAAAATACCCAGCCATGACCAAATAATTCAAACTCAAGTGTTGAAGTCCATCTACATTGCTACCTTTATGTCATTTACAATAACAGGCAACTCTTTTCCTAATGACCATGAGTTCTTGTGTATTCAATTTCTATCTTGTACTAATAAATTTCCTAATTATTTTAATATGAGGTTGCTAACTACCAGGGTGTTTTATCACTTTTTCTAATAATATCAGTTGTTGAATTCAAGCTTGGACAAGAATCCGGATTCCTCACAGGTGGACCACTCAAGAAATGCAACACGATGAACTCCACCTGAAAATCCCATATATAAATTTCCATAACTAAAAGCATAAGAGAATCTTGCAATTTACAGGTCAGCAAGGGGGATCCCTGTAACGACACGAGACAGAAGAGGAAGCTGCCACGACATCGTACCCCTTCCTCTCTCTTCTTTGGACTCTCTCTCTGCTCCTACTCAATTGACAGGACATCTACACTGGACACATCAATAGTAATTACAATAGTTGGAATCCATTCCTTTCTTGATTCTTCCACCTTTGCAAGTTGCAGGATTGTCTTAGTTTTTCCATAGATAACACAGCCATAGATAACATGTAGTAGTAGGACGAGATGGATGGCTTCTTTCTACTTTGTCTAGTCCTTGGTATCTTCTCCAGAGGAATCAGACAGGAGCTTGAGTATTTTTTCCCTTGTCTCCATCTCTGACAGCCTCTCTTCTCTTCCACGAGAGTAGGCTTCAAAGAACTCCTTGTTCTCCTTCTCCAGCTCCTTCCACACTGCAGAACAAACGCCCCAAGTATCAAAACTACTACTAGTGTTCCATAGAGATGCTGACAAAGAAGTCCACACTTCTTCAGGTCATACAGGAAAAAAACATAATAGAACATCTCTTTTAGATGAGACATGAAGAACCAACTCTTTAAGCTATTCTTTAGGATCATACATCAAATTGAACGATAAGATTGAAAGAAGAAGGCACAATAACACCAACTCTAAAAATATATAGTAGTCTTTCAAGATCATCTCTGAAGAAGAACAATAGTAACATAAAATTGAAAAGCCCATCTCTTTTGTAATCCACACAGTAGATCACACAAGGAGAAGATCAAGAGAGACTAAAATAAGACCCAACAAGGAAAAAGAAAAAAAAACCCATCTACCATAAGTCTTATCATTCACACAAAAGAGTCGAAGGGAAACATAGCTTACCTGTAGAAGTAATGACAGGTTTGATATCAGCATGCTTTGAGAGTGCTTCCATGCACTCTTCCATTGACATGTTGAAGAGAAGGCACTTCTCAATCAAGTGCTGCACCTATAACCAACACCAACACCACAACCTTCTAAATCAAGAGAACAACAATCATAAACTTAACCCAAAAAAAAAAGGTAGAAGATAGAAGCTAACCATGTGGATGTAAGAAGCAGAAGAATCTCCCATGGCAAAATGAACAAAAGAGAGTAGAAAAGGGTGAGAAGGGAAGAGAGAGAGGGGGGATTATTCTTATTGTTTGTGCTGTTTGTTGTTGAAGAGAAGGTGGAGAATAGTGTTGGGTTAGAAGGTTCGGGGTGCTGTGGGAGTGGAGTAGACGCATGGAGGGAGTAGAAAAAGAAAGCAGGGTGGGAGTGAGTGTGTGTTAGTGGGGCCCAGTGCCCCACGTGGGTGGGAGAAGATCATTGGAGGAGAAGGGATGAGGAAGATCCACCTTCTCTCTCGAAGTCACGAACCTTCACGTGATGTGTGGGGGCCCCCACCCGCAAGCAGACGGGGTAAGAATCAACGGCACTAGACACTGCCGTATCACACTTTCCTTTTCTCTCTCTCTCTCGGCACCCCCCAGTGCTGTTCAATATAATAAAGTATTTTTACATGGTGAAAATCTGATCCTAGTTAAGTCAGTACTTCATCTATCTATGTTAAATAAGTAATCACACACTCAACAGACGAGTTTCTCATCATCAGCACTAAAGCTGTGGTTGTTTACGTGGGAGGGAGGTTTCTTAAATGAGCCCTGCTACCTGGACCAATGGGGGACCGGGCCAGAATCCGGTCTCCCCATTCGGTCCATGTAGACTTCCTCTTCTTAAATTGACAACTATCTCCATTTACTTAAAAATAATGATCAAGTGGCTTAACTCGCAATCAAAGGATAATATTTGACCTGTTAATGAAATCTCATGTACTTTACTGTAAAAAGAGATGAAAACTCTCTTAAATTTGAGTGGATTTGGATTCCACCAATTCAATTGTTTGACTTTTGCTTATCGATCGGGTGGAATTTAACTGAAATGAGATTAGGTCTAAAGGGTATTTTATAGTATTATAGGGGGTTTGATCATCCACTAAGATTTGCACATGGGGAACCCCTTGCCTACCTCTATGTGGGGCTCACCTAGGGCCCTGCTTGGGGATGGGTTTGTGTGGGTTTGGAAGATCCGAGTGGCCCGTGTGTATATACGAAATTTGGGGCCCACTTTATCATTATTCTAAATCCCTTGATCAACGACCAACAAGTTCAATGACTTTCTACTATTAAGAATTTAGCCGATCCAGAGGTCTAACATGTTTGGATGGCTGTAAGCCCTATGGGTTAGTATAATTTAGGGAGGGATACCTGTATGTGGACTCCCTTCAGGATTGATCATTAGGTGGCCCCATGATTAAGTGTGTGCCGTGCGCATCCTTGATAGCGCACACCTTGCATTTCCCAGGCTAGGCCCACTAATCAGTAGGAAAAGGGGGGAAGGGAAGCTCTTAATGGGCCAACTCCTACTAGGGTAGAATTTGAGAGACATCTCATTACTCATACTTGGTAACGGCATCCATTTTAAGAGGGTTGGAGTTTTAATAAGTGGATGAGTTCCACTCATTAAACTCAGATATTCTCTAGTCAAGACTTAGAGGATCTGCACTCGTGTGCAAATCCTGACCAATCATCTTAACTTCCTCATCTATAACCCTCGATTTAAATGCCTTCAAAAAAAGTGTTATTTTTTTTTAATCTACATCTCGCAGTAACTACTTTTATCTCAAAAAAGTAATATTTTTTTTTAATCTACATCTCGCAGTAACTATTTTTATCTCAAATGGATTGTGAGACACGTTAAAATTAAACATGAGTACCAACATAAAAATTAAAATAAATTGGAGGGAGGGGGTCAAAAATTACTTCTTGAATAAGGAAGAATTTACTATTAACCAGAATCTTCCTAAGTATGTGACCTTGACTGTACAAATGGGATCAATGCTGTGGCCTACTTAGATGTAGATGTGTTAAGAACCTTGTCGGTGGGCTTGAAAGCTTGGAGAGAGCATGTGCATCATTGTAGAGTGTATATTAAGGTTTTAAGAGTGTTCTTGTTGTGTGTGGGTGAAAGAAAACGCTTGTCATATTCTGCTCTTATCACTGAAAAAGGAAGTCCGGATTATTATGCCCCTTTGAGCCACGTAAATCTATGTGTTCTGTGTCTATCTCTCTTGTGATTAATTTCTTTCCTTTTATTTACTGTATGGATTAACTTAAAGCTCGTGCCAAAGTCTGGCCTAGCCAGGTGGTCTGGTGACTCAAGTCGGCATATTGAACTCCAAATTCAAATAACAGTTCGAATGTAACTTCTAAATGGGCCTATTGGAATCCAAATCCAAAATATTAAGAATCTTATGGGCCAAAGTGTAAGGATTGAGGAAGCATTCAAATCCGGATGTGCCTGTCAGTTCTAAAACTAGGTGCTGCTATGATTCTTTTGCATGAAATAAAAGTGAATTTTGGAATCACCTAGAATTATACACCTTAAGATCAGAACAGTGATTGGAAGGATTAACAGATTCATCCAACATAGAGTCCACAGCCAAAAATGCAGATTGTCTGCCAATGAATGATCAAAAATTCATTTGAGAGGTAATTAAATATAAACTGTTGGAATTCGGAGACTAGCAATTGAAGTGACTGGTGAGGTTTTGAATAAAAATTGGTGCAAGATATAAAAATGTCCAATTTATGGGGCAGATACACCATAGTCATAATGCAAGCACAATTACCTAGAAATTTGGATAGACATGAGCTCATTGAATCAAGATATTTTCCATTTTTTTTATTGCATAGTCTGTGGAAACATGACACTGCTACTATGACAGCTTTGATTTCTCAAATCTAATCCTAATCTCTCAAATACTTTTTACCCGCACCATTGACAAAGCTCAAATGGATGTACGAAGAGATTTTCTCATATAGACGTTCCTAGGATTATCTTAAGTGAAAATAGCATCTACCTGTGGATGTAGTGTGGGCCCCTTTTAATAAAGATGGAAACCTGATCTTAATCTCTGTAACACTTTTTTTCCGCACCATTGACAAAGCTTCAATGGATGTATTAGCGAGATTTTCTTCTATGGACGTCCCCAGGGTTATCTTAAGTGAAAATAGCTTCTATCTGTGGATGTAGTGTGGGCCCCTTTTAATAAAGATGGAAACTTAATCATAATCTCTCTGATACTTTTTCCTCACGCCATTGACAAACCTCCAATGGATGTATTGGAGAGATTTTCTCCTTTGGACATCCACAGGGGTACCATCTTAAGTGAGAATAGCTTCTACCTATGCATATAATGTGGGCCGAGAGGGGTATTCATGAAAGATAACTCCTTGCAGATGTCCGTAGGAAAAAATCTTATATATATGTATTCAAATTTGAAACTTTAAACCTAACCCTAATTAGGAATAATCAAACCAAATTTTTCCCGGGATCAAACCCTGGTCTACTCTCAGACAGGACAGGTGCATGACGGGAGTGTTTTACTAGATAATAAATTCTATCCATTTTTAGAGTTATAACCATCTTTTTCAGTATTTGATACAGCTGAAGGTGAGAATTACTCTGATCAAGGTTAGAAGTTTTAAAAGATTTTAAGCTTGAGAGGTGGACCCTTTAAGGAGGAAGGGGGAATCTAGAACAACAATTTCTCTTTGACAATGAAGGTAGGAAAGATCCAAATCATGAATAGCTTTGGCAGGAGGAATCTGTCTGCTACTTCTCAAATGAGACATGTGGAATTCATGAGGCAGAATGGAATATCGGACACAATAGAGTAAACTAGTAAAGCTGTCAACATACTGGACTCTAATACATGAGAGAAATTCTAAAATATGGATTCTCAAATGGACTAATCTATCATCACTGGGTGTTTTCTGGCATGACCGAAATTAGGTTTGGGTCTAACATGGACCCCAGAGCTTGGGTCTGAGTCCTTTCGGTTAGGGAATTAGTCCAAGTCCACCAATTTAAAAGCCTATTAGTATATGTAGAGCTGCAGCTAGATCTGGACTTTAGGACCAAGAATGAATTTATAAGAAAATCATTTAAAAGTCTATAATTTAAGAGCTTCCCTTTTTCATAAAATTACATATCCATTGAATCACCATGAAATCTCTTTTCCTTTACGTTTCCCAAGTTTGTGGGTCCCGGATTCTGGATTCTTGCCAGTTTTTTTTTTGGTAGAAGATTCTTGCTAGTTTGTGTGTCCCTGGCCTTAGAAGCTGCCAACTGTTTCACGTGAGGCAAAGATGAATGTGGCACTTGTTGCTGTCTGTAGTTGCTCTAGCTTGTCTGGTCTACTTCTTAGGGTCTGTGTTTTATAGTTGGGTGCGTTTCCTTTGGTTTGTTTTGTATACAAATCCTTCTTTTAGGAGAAGATGAGCAAGAGCAGGGGTAAAGACAAGAACTTTTTATTCAGTCATTCATTTCACTACCTATCGCATTGAGCAATTTGAAAATTAAATACATAGAAATTCATGGTAAAATGGGTCTAATGAAAGAGTATTAAAGAGGTCATGTGAAGGATATAGGGTGAGATTATAGATGGGGCCTTGACTCTAGGATACGAATTATTTGGGGGCAGCATATTCTTTTTCAATCTTCTCTGAAATCATTTCTATATATGGTCATTTTTTTGGGAGCCTTTGTCTCTTCAATTTTAGAAATTTAAATATTACCCCACCCCCACAAAAAAAAAAAAAAAAAAAAAAAAAAAAGAGTTTTGTAAGTAAATAATGCCCAAAGCTATCTTGTAGGTTTGTTGCTGATGGGACTAGTGGGGTGGGTCCCAAAAACTTCGTCCAGTTGTAAGTAAATCCAAAGAGCTTTTTAACCTGAGAATCATCCTCTTGAAATATAATATACCTTCAATATTGCATGAAAATAAGACACATTTTCAAGTGTGAAGTTAACTTTTATAGTTTTTTTTTTTTTTTTCGTTGACTATTTGCAAAGAACTTGAAACATCTATTTTACAACAATAAAGTGGATGATTAAGAAGACGATGATCAATTGAACAACCAGAAATGGATGGCTAGACCAATAAAGGCCCAAGCAGCAAAGCTTCAAAATTCAGGAAACCAAATTCTCACACTACCTACATGCATCCAAAAGAACCTCGTGGTATTGGGCCCAACCCAAGGGACCACGAAACTCTATTTTTTGGACGGAGCTATACTGAGTTGTCACAAGAGTTGTGAAAGCTCACTTCTGAAAGGAAGAAAGGAGTGACTTCATTCAATGAATGTGTGTCCCTGTAAGATGGTGCCTATTCCTGGAAAGGAACGGACCCATACAATTCGATTATCAGAAACCGCTCCTTTTTTTTTTTTTGTAAGATCTTCCAGCATTCAGAGATTGATCCTTTATTTAGGAGCTCACCCAGTTGGACCCCAAGAACAGATCATTCTCATTAATGCCACCAGATTGACAGAGTGTACTGTACCCATCCTACTATGGATGGAACATGTCTGATTTGGTAATCCTGTATTGGATCCATAGACCTTTTAGGCACATGGAATGAGGCTAACACTGGTTTTCTGGCCCAACAACAATTAAATGCACTGGCGTCCACTATGTTTTCTTGCAGAGCCCAACTAGATGGGCTGGACCTAACCGATATTTGAAGGGTTCATTTGGGCTCGCGGGTGTAGCACAGATTTTTGTTGTGCCAGGTCAGCTCTTTGCATGGAAGGCGTCTATCACTTCCTAATAGGGATGCCAATGCATTAGGTCAGCTTCGAGTTTGGCCAACCTAAACCTGACCCAATTGGCACTTTTTTGCCCTATAAGTGACCCACCCTAACTTTTATGATTTGTAATGCCCGCCCACTGACTGGAAAAGGATCAAGTTGGGTTCGCTAAAAGATTTTTTTTTTTCATTTTAAAATACGAGAAACAAGAAAGAAAATGTGAATTGGGATTTGAATCCACTATCTAATTAACAATGTATACAACCTACTACCTATGCTACTGTAGTCTTGTGTAAAAAACATCCTACTAACTAGTATATAAGTCCAAAGAAACGGGGCCAGCAAGCCCCTCCCTTCTTCTTTTATGACATGAGTATCCTAGAGGTCTTTGGACCAACAAGCTTTTCCCTTGGGTGGTGCCCGCTAAAACCCACAGATGCACTCCAGGAAAACTTGGGGTGGGTTTTGAACACAAGAATACATGGAAAGCAAAATAGCAAGCCCACACCTTATGCCACTCCACCAACTCCCAGGTGGGCAGGCAGGTCCTCATTTAAGTCGGACCCATTGCAATCCCTACTTAAACAAGAATTACACCGAGTCCCAGAAAATTAAATTATACCAGGAACTTGATTACTTTTGCCTCTCAAGTTCAGGTCCCTGTGCTCCAAACCACAAAGTGGGGAAACTGCTTTTCCACATTTATTGAGGTTTACAGAGACAAAAGCCAGTACTGTAATGTCCATGAGGTTCTTTTCTAGCCGTACATCTATCTTGTACGTGTGGGCTACCCCCCTATAAGTGGCCAGGGACCAGGCAGGCAATCTATTATCTATGCATGAAAACTCTAGCATGACTACGGTGCAGTACATGTACCACGCTGGCACACGTGAATGCTCATGGCTCTGTTACTGCTAAACAAGTCACTGATCAAGGCAAGGCAAGGCAAATGGGGTCGGTCAGGCAAAAAAAGTAATCGATACAAGGACAGTGCAATGGACAAAGAACATTACCTTTTCTCTCTTCTTAGAATTTGTTCAACTGTGTTGTCTTTTCTCAGAAAAAGATTAAAAAACCCGATAATGCAAAGGCCAAAGAGGAGAGGGCTTTGCTGGGCATCCAAACAAAAAAGGGAATCCTCTAAGTGTCAGAGATATTTTGCAGTTGAGATTGTGGGGAAGGTAACATACAGCATCCGATCAAACTCGGCTTCAATTGGGAATCAGAAACCTCCCAACTTGGCCTGAAGCCTGTAAACAAGAAAATCGTGTTGGAATGAGATGAGAGCTTATCCAAATACAAGGACAAAGTATGCACAATCAGTGATAGGCAATGCCAACTGTGATGTACTCCATGGGCAAACCTTATCGCCTGAAGGGAAATGGGCACCCCACAACAGATGTTCTAAACTGGCACCCGATGCCACCTAATTTTGATGAAACTAGGATAAGATTCACATGCAGTACCTCACATTTTATAGAGCAAAAGATGTATGATGTATTATGCATAGGCGTGTTCGTGGAGGGGTTGGCCCGGACTGAGGAACACCAGGCCTGGCCCAAGTTTTAAACCATAGACCCAAGCTGGGCTTGGGCCTGCCTGGTCCATGAACACCCCTAATTGTGCACGTAATAGCATATGTGGAGATCATTCATGAATCTGGCTGGACCCCCCAAAATCTCCAGTGCAGAGGATTAATAGCTAGAAAGTCACCTGATTGATGCATTCAGTCATGATTAAAACTATATACAGAATTAACATGCAAGTTAAAATGTTCCATTTGATGGTTATGCTAATTTGCATGCTGCAGTTTCAAGCTATTGACCACTCCATGGCAGGGGCCAAAATTTTGGTGGGAGCCAATCAGGATGCACATGTGGCAAAAGTATGGTCAACAGTTGGTCAAATTCAGCCAACTATATCAAAAGTCATTAGCCAATCCCAGATAGATGTGATACAGCTACAATGATGATGAACTATATCCAAAGCCAACTGAGATTATGAAGATATCTCACCATGCATGTGTGTTTCAATATAGATATGTTATAAAAATTGCTCCCATGATCATGTGATAGCAGCAGACGTACATGAGGGATGGTCTTCCAACTTTCCCCAAGAGCTGGCTTAGAGATGCCTCCCTCTCCACCAACCATGTGATTAGTCACCTTAATTAATTTGCAAGCACAAAACAGATAAAATATCAGTAGGTAGGAACAATCTTCATTTTAAGCTGCAAAGGTGCAACTGATTTAAGTGCAGTTTTTAAAATCTCTCTCTTAAGTGGAAAAGGCAGAGGTTGATGGTGACATGTACTGTATATTAAAGTGCTATTTTTCATATTATTTTTAGTTAAAGGGACCTGACAAAGGAAAAGGGGAAGCTTGCCTGGTGATTATCCTTTTAATTATGCTTGAAGCACAGCAAAATCTTGCACTTTCAAAGTGCAAAACAGAGGTAACTTGTGTATAATCTCACTGCCAACTTTTTTAATAATTATAGATTTGAAACAGCCCAGATTGACTCTCTTCATTATGAACATCTCATTCAAAATTGGACCCTATTCAAATAGGAAAAGATAACCCTTTTTACCATTCATTTTCAATGCATGCAAATTGTTCATGACTCGTGCAAATGCAGGGCTGTAATTTCAATCCTTCTCATATATGCACGGAGATGGACCATACCTACTTACAACAACTACAATAATAACAATAAACACAAACAGTGAGACCTATCACTTATAAAATTATATATGTATTGAACATAAGATTTGGCAAGCTCGGGGCTGAGGAAAGGAATGCCCCATTTCTGGGTTGAGGATTTGAATCTGAATGCCCCATCTACCATAGCATGACTCCCTACACAAATTCTAGACAAACTTGAGCATTCAGACTTTTCACTGTACCCTATAATATAGCCTGAATCCTTCAGGATATGTTTGATCATCCAAGTACGCCAAGGCAGGATTCTTTTACCCCAAATCTAATAGTATTATAATTCACATGAGATGCAGCAGTGGGTATTGGCAGAACAGGCAGAAGCCATGTAATGTGATTTCTGCTTTGTGCCCTGCCCCAAGCACTGGGAATCGATTCAGTGAAGATTTGGCTCATCTGAGAAACCTTTGAATTTTCATAAGGCGGGCACATCCAACAAAACCTTAAATTAAAGGCCCCCTACCTTATACCTTAACAGTGCTTTTAAAGCACCTAGAAACACAAGCTCACAAGCCACACGTGCGTGCACGCACACATCAATAGACAATGACTTTTATCACCTGGGTTGATAGAATTTTCAGACATCCACTTTCAAATCCGAACAATGGAACCCACAACCCACCCTCCAAAGATCCAAAACATCTGCAAACTAGGAAGTGTTCTAAATCTCACTCATATTGAAGAGAAATTCACCGCTGTACTGGAACCACGGCAAAATAAGTAACGATGACATGAAAGGTTTTGGTACTCTCTAATAAAATGATGACTAACACTCCACAATGAAAATGGGGTCATAATATCTAATAAATCGGGTTTCATTATATCTCAGGGGAGGCTGCTATCATTTACCATTTTGGCTCATGATATGTGGCCCAGATGGACACAAAACTTTGCCCATTCAGTTTGATGTAACTGTCAACTTTATAAATGAATAAATGGCCAAAAAGAAAGGATGGGCAAACTTCCTAGAAGCACATGCCATTTTTCCATTACAAAAGGCCCACCTATGACAGATGCAAACCCTCACACACAACAAACCCACCTGGAGAATTGCAAGCCACCCCAATTTAACATTGTCCGACCGTTATCCACCATTGGATTGAGGCCCTGAAATGAATCATCTAATGGGAATGCTTTTTGTCTAAACCCTAATCCATATCAAAACCCTTTCCATCCCCTCTACACCATGATTGATGCACACTTGATTCTTGCATACTAAAAATCAGAGCTTTTATATACTGCATAAATATCATATCCTGTAAATATCCCATTGCCTCATTCTCCTCTCATTTTTGACGCCACATAGTTAACGTCCCTCCACCTATCCAAATTGTCTCCACCTTAATGTGAGTTCATCATCCATCCAAAACCTGAGCAGGTTGCAGACTGAGAAGATCACTCCCAGGTTCCTAATATTAGGCCCTGATAGAAGAAGTCAAGCTTCAAAAGGCAAAGTGTGTATTGATGAAGGAATGCCAGGGAAATCACAGCGAGGCACATGCACTAAAAATGGGCGTTCGGCCAACTGTATTATGAAGCTTGATGTTGGAAGATCAAAATGAAACGTAAGAAAATTGGGCATAACCAGAGATTTTGCAAGAAGAGAAAGGAACTAAAAATCAGACCCCTTAAACATGGTTGGTGGAAAGGATTCCAGTGAAGCGTTGTCCGTTAGAGAAGCAATGAAAATACTTACGAAATCTTTCTGAAGCAATCTAATATTTAAGGTGTTTCAACTTTCAAGTAATGCCATTGAATGTGACTGTGTAGGAGAGAGGTGGTAAGAAGGACCCATGGAGATTGGTCTTTATCTATGGAAAACTTTATTAGCCTGCTTCAAGTATTGGTGTTCAGACTTGTCATGGTAAAGAGAAGCCAACCAGGCAGTTGGCTTACTAGCTAACCAAGGGTTAAATAGAGTCAGAGAGGTCTCTTCCTAAGGGCCCGTTTGGTAATTTACTTTAAAAATAAAGTGGAGTGAAGTGAAATGAAAAGAATGAATAAAATATAAGTGAGTTATGATAATATTTTGTTTTTAGTTGTTTGGGATGAAATATTTTTGACTTTTTGTATGGGGAAATGAAGATTTTTTGTCTTTTAGTGAGTAAATGTAGTTGTTTTTTTACTTTTTTTGGAAAAGATGGAGGGAGTTTTGGTAAAAAGTGCTTTTGATAGGATGTTTAACTTGACTTGACTTCACTTGACTATATTAGTAAAATTACCAAACGGGCCCTAAGGAGTTGACACCCCCTTTACATATAATGTAGTTTGACCTTTGATATAGATGCTAGAAGTATAATGTTTTATTTCGTTTTATTTGTTGTTGCCAATATTATTTAGTAGTGACATGTACTATGTTTCACATTCATTAAGTAAAAGTTTAGTTTATAAATCTTCTTGCTACTAAAAAGAATGCATACTGTACTTCTCTTATGTCTAAAATGCAAGGCCACTTAGTACATCATAACTAAGCCGATAATTTGATGGGCATTCATTCTAGAATGAATGCTGTCAGGAGATTTGAAGCAAAACTTACCAGTACAGCAAGATTATGTTCATCCGCTAATTTCTTTAAAAGAAATCCAGCAGAAACCATCAAGGAATGCCCTGCAGTTTCCCATCAAACATTAAGAGAAATGATAATTGCTCTTAAATAAACACATCCATATTGTCAAAACTTAGCAAAATAATATTGGCATAATGAAGAAATGAGTTAAGATTTGAAAAATGCCACATAGCACTCATTGACAATGCTATGTTGCTACATCTACTTTTCTCCATTTGTGGAGATAATACCTCCCTAATGGGTTGCCCCTTAATTAACTCACTAACACGTGCATAACAAAAACTCAATAGAAGATAACTATGTTGATGTACGTGGAATGATGTCTAGATCTCCTATCATGCAAACAAAGAATATTGCGCTCCAGGGTAAAGCAATGATGAAACATTTTCTTGAATGAATCCATCATGAAACATACAAACATGAAATGTAATATGCCAAGTTACTTTCATCCAATGACACAAAATTGTAGTTGGAGATTATGATATATTCTGACTTGGGTGGCAGTTTTTTTTTTTTTTTTTTAACATCAATTCATATAATTGGATAAGGTTCATATTGTATGAAATATATGTTCATATGCCAAGTGATAAAAATAGAGCATCAAGTGGGTTCCACAATGAGTGATCCAATGCCCAAAACTGTCAAATCAATCCATCATTTTAAGAAAAATCTGAATATAAAGAAGATTGCATAGGCATAGTCAACATTCAACAATGTAAGCATTTCCAACTAATCCACTCAGCCTTACCGTCTTGAAGAATGATGATCCAAAATTGGGTTGATTGAAGATTCTAACTATTTAGCTGATAGACACAATCAAAGGTCTGGATGGTCTTAGATTTATTGCTTAAACAAAGACATCGCAGAAATTCCAGAAAGTAAACAGAAAAGGGGACGGTGAGTAGGACTGCTTGTAGACGGACATGATTATTGCAGACATGATACACTCGAGATCTCTCAAGTTGCAATTCAGGTTTTGGCTGCTGTTAACCTAAGTCACACCTAGGCTTCCTCAGAGTTGCACCAAGGGTGGACATAGAGCCATGCCTCACCATGAAAGGAGGAGAAACCCTTGAAGAAATGGAATCAAGATATATATTTCCAAGCAGTTGAATTCCATGTACAGGGTTTGGGGTTTTGCCCTATGGCTAGGCAAAAGTTACTCTGTCCTTTCCTTGAACTTCATAGAATAAAGCAAAATCAATGACCTGATCGACACTTATACTTCTAAGTAGGGGAGCAACTTGGATGGGCCAGGCCATATATTGTTCAACCCAAGCCTGATCGGTATTGCATGTGGGTAAGGCAGAACCCGAGCCTGAGCCAAAATGAGTTCTATCTGCTGAGCCCAAGCCTCGGCCCATATTTGAATTTTGAGCCGAAATGAGGCCTTGTCTTCTGAGCCCAAGCCTATCTTTCCACAATTTCCTCTTTTACCGGCACTTCTATAAGCAACTCCTTTTTGATCCATCATCATTCTCTCGAAGCTGTCACCAGATTGTGGTTTTGAGTCTTTTGACTTGCCTGCTTCTGGAGAGTTTCCAGGGTTTTCATTGGCATTAAATTCTTTTGCCTCGGAATTTAAATTCATGTTAATTTTTTAAAATGTTATAAAAATAATAATAATAATAAATTCATAAGTGCCACCATTCAAAATAATAATAATAATAAATTCATAAGTGCCGGATCATCATTTTGCACCTTCTGCTTGTGGAGCCATGGTCCTTTGCGAAGGACATGTGTGACATTCTTAAGAATTATGTCACACCAAATTGGAGCACTTGTAAACTATTAACTCTAAAATTAATTTTGCAAACTCTTATTTTGAACTTATCTTCTTGCAAGAAACATAATCAAACCAATAATCCTGAGAAAAGAGTTCTCAGAAACCCAGATTAATAAAATTATGAATATATCTGTGTGCAAATTCTGATGAGACCTTTTCTAGAGAGGGGCCAAACACATTCGTAATAGGATTTCCAGGTCCTAGTAAATCTGATGAGACCTCGCATATCATTTATCATAAATTTGTGAAAAAATAATAAAAATACCATAATCTTCAATAAATCCTCACAAGTCAGGGTGTATAACTCTCATCAGACCACTGGTCTATCCATAATAGGCTGACATCAGCAATACGGCATGCCGAAGCCAGCCATAGGATGGAAAGTTGAAACAAGGCACCTTGCTTTGATACCAAGATGAAAGGACTTTGTTTCTGCTTGATTAAGGGTTAGGTTTGTGAAGAAGGAAAGAGGAGAAAAACGAGAAAAGAATAGAGAAGGTGGGAGAGGAGCATTTGTGTTAATCTTGGTCCACTAATGGATACTTTTTATTATATAATACTCTGTAAGATGTTCTCCAGGACCATATAATACAATCACTAGCAATCAATATAAAATATATACAAAATATCTCAATAAGTAGGTCTCATCCGATGAACAGTCTGGATCATTGAATTATGGACTACTGGTATAGAATGCTTCAACCAAAAAAATTGTAGATAGCTTGACCTATGCGGCTAAAGTGCCTTGGGGCCAATTATCATGTGAACTAGCTATTATTATACCAATATATATACTTCCAGATGTAATTTTTATGCATATTGAAGTAAACCTTCTAGCATGGAGTTTGCAGGGGGGAAATGATACAAAACCTATAGGCAGTAATTCATATAGGACATTTATACCGAGATAAAGTGTTAGACATGAAACAATATGGATAAACAACCCATCTTGAAGTATCTGAGTATCATAGCACTAAGATTTTGATTCATGAATTAATTTAAAAAAAATCACTCATGAAGTATACAATAATATGCTTACCATGCGAACCTTTGCCTCCTAGGACTGCGGTAATGAGGGAAGAGAATGAGTCGACAACAAGCAAATGCAAATTTGTATCTTCATTCTTAATCTGAACCTATTCTCTCAATACTCAAAGCCACTCAATCACATGAAAACATTTTCTCAAAATAAAAGCTATAACAATGATGCCAACAACCATGATAACCATGATAACAAAATGCAAAGCTTTAGATGGATAGACACCTGTGATCTCAATTTGAATTCTAGTTGATGTAGTACATCCAATAACATAAAGATGTCAAACACTGAGTAACATAATATGTTGCTCATCACTCTCTTAATAGTCCTTTCCTTGACCTGCAACCATGAATTAATGCAAAATAACATAGAGAAACATTAGAGAGTCAAATATTGCACCAGAATTTTCTCTTGAGACTCAAGAGTGGATCAAAAGGATAGCACAGCTAGAAGTTTTAAACATTCAGATATAGGAAAATACTAGATTTCCTTTTCTACTAAAAACACTATATGTAAAAGAAAAAAAAATTATGGGCTCCTGCACCACAAGTAATTTATTTACTGTGTAATTAGGTGCTGCTCCCATTCTGTAGACATGGAACCATGGTCTGGTGATCTAAAATGCAAGGTACAGTTATGACAAATAAAGGCAAAGAATGGATGGCTGGATACCTTCAAAATGAGGAGATTTTTGGGACGCTCTTCATCCAGAAAAGGGGAAGGAGTGGGGTTCAAAGAAACAGTCTGGATCATCAATGCATGGGCTTTGCATGTGCAGAACTAGCGCTTTAAAAAACATGAATTTGTCTTGCACCATGCCCTATAAATGCTTCCAAACATAAATTTAGGTGTAGGAACAGGAACTAACCTCCTTAACTGAAGGGCTCAAGAAGTGGCTAGCTAAATAAGCAACGCGTTTGGGGGAGAAGGAGTTAGATGTGTCCAGGAACATAACAGAGCCCATGTACTTGTGGGCAATATGTGAAGCAGCTTGTAGGCAAACCTAAACACATGCAGATTGCAAGGTGAGCCAATACATCACAAAAGACATTGAATCCAGCCAACCATCATCATAAGTGAAGCCTTATCGTGTATCTGGGTCAGCTTTGCAAGTTCAACTTTACTCATGCTTTTATAGGCTATGTTCTGTACCGCCTTCAAAGTCATCACTTATAATTACCTCCTTCCAAGTCTTTATTGGCCTTCCCCTTCTTCAAGTACTGTGAAAGCTCACACAAGGTCTGTTTTCTATCTTCTAAGTACATGCCTAAACCATCTCATCAGATAACTTTCCTTATTTCTCTTGTATTGCAGTCGCCCAACAGTTTCCACTTTTGTATTCATTTCTTACCACTCCGCACATCCAACTGAAAGCTCATACAAGGCAACATACTTTTTCTTCTCGTTTCTTAGCCTCATATAATAATGCAGGTCTAACTACTATCTTATAAAAAATGTACATTACATCTAAGTAGCACTTGATTATCGCAATCCACTAGCATGTCTCCACTTTGGCTTCCTACAGTATCCTCATCAAACCTTTTGTCTTGTTTTATAGTCTTTCCCTAGTATTAGAACCTAAAGGACGTGCATAAAGATCTTCCAATTTGCATCTGACCACTTTCCTACTTTCAGAACCACAAAATTTGCACTGCATATATTCTGTGTGTCTTCCACTAATTTAAGACCATTTGAATAAAAAAACCTCTTACATGAGCCAAGGCAACTGTTATCATAGAAGTCAATAAGAAGATTGGTGAAGTAGTTGTTCTCCCAAGGCAAGACAATTGACACCATAAAATGGTGCATTAAGATGTAGTGCAAAAGCACTTAAAAATATTATACCAAGAACACCAAGACTATAGTTGTACTTTATCCTTTTTTCTTTTCTTATCCCTTCCTGTGTATTTTCATAGAAGACTGGAGACAGTCATCCAGTATGCCCACCTTTGCATAGTCTAAAAGGCTCACTCCCAACAATCCCGACCAGTACCCATTTGAATCCAAAAATATGAGAACAGAAAATGGATTATTAGAAAAGAGTGAACCAGAGGTCCACTAAACCATTCATTGTTATGACATTTTAGATTGTTGAGCTTTAGCCTTTGATAGGGATAGGCAAAGGAGCACAAAGCCAACCCCAAATAGATTAGGTAAAGCTTCAATGATGATGATGATGACAAAGACAACCTGTGTAGCATATTTAACACAACAACCACCAAGAACCATTTTTGTAAAGAAAATAATCACCAAGAACTTAAACAAGAAAGAAAGATAAAAGTATCATATCTTTTCTCAGGCATGAATATCTGCAACTTGGACATAGAACTTAGAAAAATTGAATCTCTTACTTGTGTTTTACCAGAAGGCGATGGACCAACCAATTCGGTCAACTGTCCCCCACGTAATCCACCTTGAAGAAGCAAATCTATCCTAATCATTCATGCAGGAGGATATACTAGAACATATCATCATATCATTGTTTATAAAAAAAAAAGAGTAAAAAGTGAAAAGGCATAGACTTCTATATATATATATATATATATATATATATATTACAGCAACAACTACTTTGTTGTTATGTCAAATGAATGACAGTGTGAATCCTGAATACTGAATAATGTCAGTGTGAATACTGAATATTGACAGTGGTAGTTGCATGATGATGATGATGATGTTAACAACAGGTAGTTGCATCATACTAGCAACATTGTTTGAATATAACAGCATTAAAGAATGGATACAATGACTCTTTTTCCATTTTCCATAAAAATACATTATTGGATAGATATAAAGCGGTCATCATTTTATATGAATATATATGTAAATGGGTAATGATTCAAAATTTCAGGTTCATGTTACCAAGACTCCGAGACACACATACCCCGTCAACATCATAAATAGCTACGTAGCAGCCACATTATCGGCCATAGTAGTTGAGGCCGTCATGCTATTTTGAAAATAGTGGCGCTACGGTCTAAAACCTAGTAGAACCAAGTAGTTTTAATTTAAAACATTGTTTTTCCTATTTCTTCTCCACAATAGCCTTTCCCAAATTTGTCTCTACCCTTATATGGTTCCAAATCACTAAAAAAACAGAAGATTTGCCCCTTAAAAATTCACACCGCTGTGTATCGCCGAAACTGCTACAGATCACCCACTATGTAGCATTTTGGCCACTGGCCATTACGCCCACCGCAACCGCTGAGTCGTTCTCTGGACTTTTCTCTCTTTCCATGTTCTAATTAAACATTACCTTATCTTGTTAACCTTGTTTCTTATAGGCAAAACTGAAATGATATTGATACATAATTCAATTGTATGAACAAACTTTTCATAGGAAAATAAAGATGGTGTACCCTTCACAGCCAGTGGAGAAAAGAATCTTGTCCCGCCGAGTATCTCCAAGCAACTCCATTCCGTTCGACCATGGTTGATGCTGGCTGTCTATGATAGAGAGAACTTCAGCAATTCCCTATTTGGATACTATAAATTAGTTCAAATGACTCAGTGATGTTGGTCATATTAGAATTTAGGTATCATATTCCATGAATATATATATATATATATATTTATTTATGGACCTCAATGAATATGGCAGCTATTGAAAGAGAAGCAAGTCAGCAAATCAATTCCATCCAATGGATTGGATTTCACTAGAACCCTAATGAAATACACCTAAATAGCTCACAAAATATAATGAACCAACCTCCTAATAACTGGGAAAGTATACAAAAGTGCATGTAAAAGGAAACAGTTGCTGATGCAACAGTTTTACTGTACTTCTATAACCGGGAGAGAAGAAATACAAAAGACAACCCTAACTAACCTTTTTCAAGTCCTTTGACATGTCTTGACATTCTGCAAAAGCTACTAGCCTCTGGAGATCATGAACTAAGAAATCCTCTACTGCACATATAACAAATAATGAAAATACAAGTACTTAAACAGAAACTAAAATAAATGATGATCTCTTTGAGCACAAAAACTATAAAAATATCCTGCACAAACATTTCAACTGGACTACGCATGTATATGGACTGTCCACTGCATGCCATTACCAGGTGAATTTTTTTTTCTTTTCTACAATAGCTACATTTTTTTTTTCTCTCTCTCTCTCTTTTTCTTCTTTAATGGGACTGCATAATTGGCAAATTCATCACTAAGCAGACAAGGCAAGATTACCACACTTTCAACATAAGATTGTTCAAACCCAAAGAAAAACACACGCGCGTGAGCATGAGATAACCCAAAATTTGGATCTTGGAATTCAGTAAGGACTGGAACTAGAGGGAGGGTACTTGAAGTTTTCATTTGGAATGTTCTAAAATGGTACCATATGGTGGAATTCCATTGCAATTCTGAAAAAAGGTAAATTTCCATATCTGCACTTGAATTCATACCAAGCGACCCTTAAACCAAACTCTAACCAAGTAGAGCAAAACCACACGCATGCTCCATGTTTCAACAGTCAAGAGGCTTTGATCCAGTGAGTTCACTCTCGGGACAATCCTAATGGATTCTGAACCATTCCAATCTGGGAGAATCTAAGGAACCCAGAATCTAACAAATGTCGAACAACGAGCCCAAATATGCAGAAATTTGGTTCATGAAGACCCTACGTTTCCTCAACCTGAGAACCCCACAGATTAATTGACTGCAATTCGGGCATATGCGAATTCATTGGGGAAATGCATGGAATCTTGATTGGGGTTTTAAGAGGTGGATGGGGCAAAACCATATTCGAATCTGGCTTCTGCCATCCTGCTTACCTTATGTGAACTAACAGCAGATGCAATTGAAAGTGGAAGAAAGTGAGATAGGCGCATCGAAAGATATATATATATATATATATATATATATAGAGAGAGAGAGAGAGAGAGAGAGAGAGAGAGAGAGAGAGAGACCTGAGAAGATTCGATGAGAAGCGCAGAATTGCAGGAAGTTGGCGTCGATGCTTGGGAAATCTCGTTGCAGAGATTGAAGAGGAGGCATCGACGGCACCTGCAACTTCAACTCTCCAACTGGAGATGGGGTTTTGGTTTTGGGTTTTACGAATGAAGAAACCGCCAGTTTTTTATTTGGGTCTACCCCTCTAGGTTTGGTTTGGGTTTCGGGTTGCCGCCATGGACCTGATAAAACTCAGGCCTGGGTTTGGGCTCATGGGTTAAGTGAGATGAGAAACTTTTGAAGCCAAATATATAGTGTCACAACTCACAATCATACATGGGAAATGCTTTAGTGGGAGTTACTACGGGGAAAGACAATAAAATGGGCCTCATCTATCATCAATTCGAACCCATCAACACACATGGAATCTCCATTACTAAGTTCAAAGTCTATGAGTTTGCACCGGTATGAATGGAATGTACCATTGATTGTAAAGTTGGCTTCTTCTTTTTTCCACTTCTACGTAAATTGTTAAATTTGTGGGCTACAGATCATTGAGGTAGAGGTATGAGAATCAATCCAAATTTATAACTGGGCAAATTGAGAATAAGTCTTTATATCCCCTTATAGTCTCGTAATTGGTGAGGTTGTCTCATAATTGGTGAGGCCTCCGGTGGAACTCATTATAGTGTCTCTCATCGTAAGTAGCAAGAGATAACTCTCACATGAGCATTTTCCATCTTGTGTATTGAATTTTTGTAGGCTTATGAAATGAGATTATGTAATACAATACAAGTACGACCATGATTTGACTCTGGCTCATTTCTCCATAGTATTTATGGATTTTTAAGGGATGGGAAATGAAAGAAGGTATTTTGGAAATGTTGTTCCCCCTGCTAATTCACATTTGGCATGTTCATTTACTTGAGAAATGCGTGCAGGAATCCGAGTGAGGGAGTAATGCTTCAACAACCCAGGAGGGTTCCCATCCGTCTGGATAGTTGGAGCCTTCTTATGGCTCTCTTCCACTAATGCTTTCTTATTCTCCTTCTCGTTTGTAAGCCCATTCAAATAACAAATAGAAGTTCAAATTAATAACACACCCCTATTGATTTGATTATTCAAAGAGTGCATGTTTCATATTCATGGATGTTATGATACTTTTAATGTTTGATTTTACAGTTTTTGAAATTGTACGATACACGTGTATAAACATTTACCTAAAACGTGAGAATTGCCAACATAATTTTGGTTGAAGTTCACGCGGCTGGACACATTGGCAGCCCACCTTCCCAGCTATGCCATTTTTCTCTTCGGCCGAAAATCTAGAGTTAAAAAGCAGTAAAACTTCACAATGAGTCCTATATATTTAAAAATTTTAACTGTTCAAAATAAAATTTAAAAAACTGATAAAATTACAAAAAAATGACTCTAAATGGCCACTAACCAAAAAACACGACATTAGTCAATATGGCACAGACTACTTTTGTTTTATTTTTTAATTAAAGATTTAAACATGTACGTCATCGTCACATTCAAACTCATTTTCCTAATTTTTCCCTTCTTCATTCCATCGTTTTCCCCCTTTATACGGCGGTTTCCTTTCCTCCTTCCTCAAAAGGTCCTTACTTTGATGATTTAGCCACCAAAAAATAATCATACAACAAAATAATGAAATGAATAAACTATATATCAAAACCTTAATGAATTTTTCTCGAAAAGTAAACATGAGCTATAGGGTAGATAATGCATGAAAAAAGGTCAAAGCGTGCTATACCTACATCGTTAATAGAGATCAACAACCTCCACAAGGAATATTCAATGTTGGGGAGAGTTCTGATTCATTTTGATACCGAAACCAACAATTGCATATGATAAAAGTCGGAAAAAAGACAGATTTGACGAATTAGCGACGACGTTTGATGGGCCAGGCCCAAGTAACTCGATCCGCAGTGACGGGTTAGGCCTAAATGGCTCGGTCCACGATAGCGGGTCAGGTCTGACTGACCCAAGTCCATGATGGGCCCAGGTCTAGGTCCACCAATCAAGGGCCGAGTCCAGATCCATCGAATGACAAAGTCAGCGCGCGCGTCGTTCCATCTACCAGCTTTGTCAAGTCCTGCGGAAGAAATCTTACCTGCTTGTCTGTTGAGGACGGTTCGGAAGACTCCACCAGAATGGAGCGTACGTCGCTGGAGAATCGCCCCCGTCCGTTAAGGGAAGACTATAAAAAGAGAGTCCTATCAACACTAGAGAAAGAGCAACTTTTATCTACTTTCACTCCATCATTGTATTCTTCTGAATTGTAACCTCTACATCGGAGAATAGTAAAATCACTTATTTGAAGTGGACGTGGGTCACGCTGACCGAACCACTATAAACCCTCTCTCTCTTCATTAATTTTTACATTAATTGCATATCACTTGACCGGTGGTGCCCGAAACACTATTTGGCATCATCAGTTTGGCGCCGTCTGTGGGAACGAAAATTTTCCTTTTTACAAAGCTATGCCAATCACCAGGAAGTCAACAAGGCGACAAGATGGTAATCCCTCACAAGAGGGCGAGGGTAATCCTCCACCGACTAACCCTGCACCGAATGCTCCTGCTCCCTCTCCTCAACAGATGCTGGAGATTATGCAGCAGCTGGTGATTCAGAACCAGCAGATATTGCAACTCATGCTGGCAGGGCAAGGAGGAGCATCGATTGGTACAGGACAGCAAGAAGTACCACGCCCAGAGCAACCGGTTACTCCACGCAGAGGGGCACCTCACCCGGGCGCCCGTCCACATGGTGCACGGGGCTGAGATGCCCCCCGTCACCATCCTCACCTGGGCGCCCATTCCCTGGGCGCCCACGCCCAGGGCGTCCATCGTCATGGCGCCCATCCTCATAGCACCTCTGCTGGAGCTCCCCTTGTCGCCCCGCGCGGAAGACTCTTGGTCGACCCTCAAGGCCGCGCCCATCTCGACGTGCCTCCACCCCCGGGTGAAACCCCAGGAGGGTCGAATCACGGTGGACTTTCACATCCTCCCTCTACTTCCAATGACGAGGATCCTCATTTCCAAGAGGGGGGAAGTGAAAACCACAGCCTCGAATATGAGAGTCATTTCCAAGGCCAGTCTAGAGAAACCCCCAATCGTTGGGATAAGAAGATCAAGGAAATTCAGAATCATATTGACAATGTCTTTAATGCCATGAAGGCACAGGCACCAGAAACAATTAACTACCTAGTACAACGAACAGACACACCTTTCAAGCCCAGCTGGAGAACTACCCACTTCCTAAAAAGTTCAAAATGTCAACCATGGAGACCTTCGATGGGATAAAGGATCCACTGGATCACCTAGAAACTTACAAAACTTTAATGCAACTACATAACATCTCATACCAGATTATGTGTAGAGCATTCTCAACCACATTGAAGGGTTCCGCACGGCAATGGTTCTTCAGTCTAGCCCCAGCCTTCATCTCCACCTTTGCAGAGCTAAGCAAGTCCTTCGTGTCGCACTTCATTGGAGGACGCCGCCACCAGAAACCTGTCACACACATGCTCAGCATAAAACAGGACAGAGATGAGAGTCTGAGGAGTTACCTCACTCGTTTTAACGAGGAGGTCCAACAAGTCGAAGAGCCCAATGACAAAGTCACCATGACCGCCCTTCTGGGAGGCCTCCGTTCATCCAGTTTCCTCTTTTCAGTAACGAAGCGACCACCAAAGAGCATGCCAGAACTGTTGGCAAAAGCTCAAAAATATATAAATGCTGAGGAAATTAACAGGTCCAGGTGAGGTGAATCATCTCGTGGATCGCCAAAAGCTTGACCTACCTCTGCACTGTTCTTAAACAGGCAGTCTATCTCCAGCTTAGCGGCCCTCTCGCGGGTCGCCAAAAAGTTTGGCCTACCTCTGCACTGTTCTCAAACAGGCAGCCTATCTCCAGCTTAGCGGCTATCTCGCGGGTCGCCAAAAGAGCTTGGCCTACCTCTGCACTGTTATCAAACAGTCAGCCTATCTCCAGCTTAGCGGCTCTCTCCCGAGTTGCCAAAAAAGCTTGGCCTACCTCTTGATGCCTACACGCCAAGGCCAGCCTCCTTCATAGCACCCAAAGCTCCCAAGGCAGCCCTGGCTCGCCCAAGGTGCTCCAAACGGGGGCGTATAATATATCAAATCGAAGCTCTCGACGAGCCCTACAAAACTCACGACCGTTGCCGGTCACTGATGGTGTCAAAAGTCAAAAAAAGATCCAACAGTTGTTTTGGCCTCCAGAAGTTTTTGAAAAAAAAAATAATAATAATAAAAAAATCTGCTCGCCCGAACCAGCGGAAACAGCGCCTATAGCCAGGGGCACCGTCGCCCGCAGCAGCGCCCAACGCTCCTCGACCACCTGCAGCAAGGGCGCCTAGGGCAGGGGCACCCCTTCCGGATCCCCGCACCTGCAGCAGCGCCACAAGGGGCGCCCACAAAGCAGCACAACCAACAGCTGGGGCGCCCCGTCCGTCCCTCGCCGCATATGGGCGTCCAGGGCAGGGGCGCCCTGTCACTTGGTCGTCCCAGCAGTAGGCGCAAGGCGCCCTCCCCGTGGTTCACCCGCATGCTCGCCCACCAAAGAAGAAAAAAAGAAAAGAAAAACGAAAAGAGAGTGGCGGCGCCCCGTGGCAGCAGACGCAGCAGGGGCGCCCTCTCCATGTGCTCGCCCACCAATAAAAAAAAAAGTATAAGTGTGGCGATCTCAAATTTAGAAGCTCTCAAGACACTGAATGCAGCCACTAAGGAAACTTTATCGGTGTATAACAGCTCTTCCATGCCTTATTTCCTATGAGGGTATAAGACATGGATGACAGTGGACAGCGAGAAAACGGGAGACACAAGCTAGATCAATACAAAGGGATTCATGCTCAGTGGACCCCTCTAGCCCAACACCAGATGAAGGACCATTACAACCATCACAACACCATGAAGCTGATGGCTATCATTGTTGAGAGGAAGGCAGCTTTGGCGGAGTGAGAGATGGCAATCCTGCAGCGTGATGCTGCCATCCATGAGCGGAATAATGCCATAGTGGAACGTGATTCTGCCATTGCTGCCCTTGAATATTCCCGTGAGAAGTCCATGAACGGCGGCAGGACACCTTATCTTCCAGGGGTTCCATGTGGTACCAAGCATGGAACCTTATCTATGTTTGTTGGCCAACGCCCACCAGTGCACCAGCAACAGGCTGGGCGCCCACCTGTTGCTGGGCGCCCAGCACCTGCTCGCCTACACCTCCTCGCCCAGCACCTGCGGCCCTCGCACCTGTTCGGCTCAGAGCAGGCTGGGCACCCACCAGCACCTGCTGGTGCCAGCGCCCAAGGGGGTGCCCCGGCCAGCAGCCTCGCCCGCGCCCGAGGGGGCGCCCCAGCCAGCAGCAGCGCCAGCGCCCAAGTGGGCGCCCCGGCCAGCAGCCTCGCCCGCGCCCGAGGGGGTGCCCCAGCCAGCAACATTGCCCAACCTGCAGCAGCAGGGGCGCCCAGGCGGGCACCCCTGCCTAGTCCACCGTGCACAGCGCCTGGGGTGCCCAAATAGACTCCCCGTGCTCCAGCGTGCCGCCCGTGTTTCCCCTCGGCGATGGTCGCAGCCATGCCTGCACCAGGGGCGCCCGACCCTCCATCGCGTGCAGCACGCCCGACAACAGCAGGGGAGCCCGCCCAGGTCGCCATCCGCAGCAGTCGCAGGGGTGCCCTGGCTGGCACCCCTGCCCCGTCCAGCTCGACCACCGCCGAGGGACACCCCTGGACCCCTCTGCGAAGTGCATGTATTAAAAGGGGAACGGCAGAGACGGACAGTGTTCAGGAAAGCTACAAATGCTCGGCAAAAAAAAAAAAACCCTGATATTTAAAATGTCTAGCTTTCAAAGTCTTCTTTGGCGCGAGACATTGAGGAGCAAATGATGGGTCAGGCTCAAGTAACTCGATCCGCAATGACGGGTTAGGCCTAAATGGCTCGGTCCATGATAGCGGGTCAGGTCTGACTGACTCAAGTCCATGATGGGCCCAGGTCTAGCTCCACCAATCAAGGGCCGGGTCCAGATCCATCAATGACAAAGTCAGCGCGCACGTCGTTCCATCTATCGGCTTTGTCAAGTCCTGCGGAAGAAATCTTACCTGCTTGTCTGTTGAGGACGGTTCGGAAGACTCCACCAGAATGGAGCGTACATCGCTGGAGAATCGCCCCCGTCCGTTAAGGGAAGACTATAAAAAGAGAGTCATATCAACACTAGAGAAAGAGCAACTTTTATCTACTTTCACTCCATCGTTGTATTCTTCTGAATTGTAACCTCTACATCGGAGAATAGTAAAATCACCTATTTGAAGTGGACGTGGGTCACACTGACCGAACCACTATAAACCCTCTCTCTCTTCATTAATTTTTACATTAATTGCATATCACTTGACTGGTGGTGCCCGAAACACTTTTTGACATCATCAACGTTGACACTAACTCTTGATATTAAACGACGGCATGTTTGCTGAAAAAAGAATATTCTAACAGGAATACCGGTTCTATTGCATCATAACGATAGATACCTTTTATTTTATTAGTGGACCTCTAAAGTGCTTTTTCAGAAAAAAAATCTAAAAAAAAAAAACTTTCAGCATATAAGGTATTTTCAAATTACCCCCTAGGGTTGGTCCCATAAAAAAGTTGAGGCTTTAATAAAATATAAAACATTGTTAAGGAATATGCATAAGATTGTGTTAAATCACATTTTAATCAAATGACCAGATTTGGAAATGCCCTAGTAAACTGAAAGAATGTAATTCAAGCGTTGTAGAGGGGCATCTTTGTCATAAGACTTAAAACTATGTCCTTCTAGGTTTTTCCCGGCTACTTCAGAAAATAGACTGCAATCGCGGCTGCTTTCTGCCAAAATCCCTCGACAGTTCTCTCTCAGTGCAAACAAGTGAGAAGAAGAAACAACATCAAGAAGAAGAAGAAGAAGAGGAAGAGAAGAGGAGATGGCGTTGCGAATACTGAATCCAAATGCAGAAGTATTGAACAAATCAGGAGCTCTGCACATGAACATCAATGCGGCCAAGGGCTTGCAGGACGTCCTCAAAACCAACCTTGGCCCCAAGGGCACCATCAAGATGTATGTATTTACTCCTTCCATCACCATCACCATCACCATCAATCTTCTTCTTCTTCTTCTTTCTCATCGTCATAATCATCAACATGGCTGGCTTTCATTACCTTGTTATTGATGATGATGGATTGCAGGCTCGTTGGAGGCGCGGGAGATATCAAACTCACCAAAGACGGCAACACCCTCTTGAAGGAAATGGTTTGTTCCAAAACCCTAACCTCCAATCTCGCTCTGTTTCTACTTTTCTGCTTTGTTGGAATAGATCAAGAAAGACTTCATTTTTATCATCTGTCACCATTGGATCTGCGAATCGGAGCTGATGGAATTGTAACTGAAATGTATAGACCCTCTTTTCCTCTGCTCAAAAAAAAAAAGTGTGTGTGTGTGTGTGTGTGGGGGGGGGGGGGGGGGTGGGGGGGGGGGGGGGGGAGGGGGCGGGCTTGTACCTCTGATAGGGCCTTACATAGACGTGTTACATCACTACAATTTGCAGACTACGATGATAGATGGATGATTATGGCCTTTTAATTACTGGGTTCCTCTGATAGGGCCTTACATAGACGTGTTACATCACTACAATTTGCAAACTATGATGATGGATGGATGAATCTGGCCTATTAATAACTGGGTTCTGGTATATTAGGGCAGAGGTGTATTTTCTACAAACATCTGGGCCACAGATCTGCATTATATGCTTTTCTAATTTCTAGTGAGAAGGCATCACTATTAAGCACCTAGCGCAATCTAGGATGAGAGGTTTATTTTTCATATTTACACTCCAAGTGAGCTTGATCTTTCTAGTTCCAATTGCTGGTTATGTGGTTTTGTGGAATTTTTAGTGTTGAGTTGTTGTGGAATTCTTTTAGCTGACCCCAGATTTATGCGATGAGGTTTTAGTGATGATGTTTATTTCTTTTTTGGGTCTTTTTCAGCAAATTCAAAATCCAACTGCAATTATGATTGCAAGGACTGCAGTTGCCCAGGATGACATTAGTGGAGATGGCACAACTTCAACAGTGCTTTTCATTGGTGAGCTGATGAAACAGTCGGAACGTTACATAGACGAAGGTATGTAATCCCATCAGTCTCATGGGTATTTTATCATTGAATTTCAGTTTTCAACGCATTTTATTAGTGTACCAGCTCCTTCATAACTACAATGAGTAGGATTTTCTGTTCATTTATTTTGTATTTGGTCATTGGTTTTCATTTGATTGCTCGGTTACTTACCTTTAGGAGCATGCGCTTGCACTCAGAAAAGCAATTGTACTCTATTGGAGAACACTTGTATTTGGCTAGGGATGAAAATGGGTTGGGCCCCCAGTGCACCTGGGTCCTGGAACTGTACCTGAATTAAGGTAAATGCACCCTTATCTGTGTGCCTGCCTGAACGGGCACACATTATGGGAATGGTGCTGATGCCCATTTTCATCCCTACATAGGACATTCTGTTAGAGTGGAAGAATTTTTAGTTGGTCATTTTAAAAGAAAGGGGGAATTATTATCAGCATTTGAGTTTCTGATGAACTTAGCCCTAAATGGCAAGTTCGATATTATCACGATTACCTGGTGCCTATCAACCCCCATCTGCATGGTTGTATTTCTAGAGTTTTTGTGGTATATATTGTGAATTGACAAGCAATAACTCAAGAAAATGTGTGTGTCCACATGTTTTGTCTCTATATATTACCAAGCACCAACATGAGTTAATGTGTATATTTATTAAAAATTGCCTCAATGTTTATCAATTCTTCTTTTTGAAGGTTTTTATATATTTATTTATTTGAAGCCATATTTTGGATTTCAATTTTCTGTCAGTTTTTACGTGGTATCTGCTTGTGTCTCTTGGTAATAGGTGTTATGATTCTTTCAATTGTTTCCGCTATTTTTTGTTAATAGTTCTTTGTCTAGGAATGCATCCACGTGTACTGGTTGATGGGTTCGACATTGCAAAACGAGCAACCCTTGAATATTTGGAGAAATTCAAGACCCCGGTAGTGATGGGAGACGAGCCTGATAAGGAAATCTTAAAAATGGTAGCAAGAACAACTCTTAGGACAAAGGTATCTGCCTCTTTTACCTATTTCGTTCTTTACTTCATCCTGTATGTTCTATTTTGATATGAATTTCCTTTTATGTGGAGCAATTTCCAAAATGGGTTATCATGGATCTTTTATGTTGCTTCTTTTTTGCAGTTGTATGAAGCACTGGCTGATCAATTGACTGAGATAGTTGTCAATGCGGTGAGTAATTGTAATAAGATTCTGCTAGTGGAACATCCTTAATTAGTCTGAGATACAGACACTCATGCAGTTGAGTTTATGGTTATTTTGTTGACGTGGGAGTGAGTTTAATAAAATGCCACACCAGAGCATGTGAGTGTTGATATATCAATCTTATCTCTCCCACTGTATTAAGTTTACAATGTTACCACACGAACTGCCTTTACTTGCTCAATCCTATTATGAATTCTAGTCATAGCACTTGTAAATGTATCTTAAGTTTAGGTTGATGGAAATGGGCGAAAAGGACATTATTGATTTCTATGTATTTTCTGGAAGAATGCAGCATATTCATTTTTGAGAAATGGACATTTCTCTAAATGCTGAAAAGCTGTTTGAATGTGATGTGTACTTTGTGGTAATAAATTATATTCTTATGGAAATTGACCTCGTCACAGATTCTTGTGCAGAAAATTGATTCAATTGTTGGCTGCTGTTTCCTTTAATGCTTCACAGACTATCTAGTTGATAGCACTAAAATCAAGTCTAGAAAGGAAGTAGCAGTAACACTTACAATATTCAGCTGTCCCACTCGGGATTACACAATATGATATAAAAAATTCAAAAGAACATGCTACAATATTTGATAGCTGTTACCTTTTTGTCATATATACACTTTTAAGGCCCTTACTTTCCTAGTATGAACATGCTATAATATTTGATAGCTGCTACCTTTTTGTTACACTCTCTCTCTCTCTCTCTCTCTCTCTCTCTCTCTCTCTCTCAATGCCCTTACTTCCCTAGTTATCTCTATATTTAAATCCTATATTAATAGATTCCTAGATGCCGGAACTCGGAACATAGTCATCCAATATGATTCGTAACACAAGCCAAAAATTCCTATTTAAATATCCTCTTAAGAGAGTTGGCTATTCTAGTACCATATGACTTCAACTATCTTAGGGCTCCCTAAATCACTATGAATGTATGTATGTATGTATGCAAACTATGATAACGAGATACTTCAGGGGGGCAACATAGGCATCTCGTGTCGTGTCTGATACTTCATTTAAAAGTATAAAATCTGTCACTGTGGTATCCACAGAGTTTCCCTGCCGTATCTGGCCATCATCATAGTGTCTACATCTGCATGGCTTAAAACTCATAGGAAATAGGACTAATCTCTCTTGAATGACAATGCTTGCAATGGTTATCAAATTTTGTATTTTGATCCACGGACCTTACAAATGATAAAAATTATTGTGGCCTCCTTTTAGTGCGTTGTCTCCTTTTTCTTTCTATCAAATGGATACAATTTTTTTCTCTGTTTTTGTTTTTTCTAGGATGTCTTTGAGTGTTATGAGTTGCAGAAAACACTTTATACTTTGGTAGTTTATTTGATTATCGGTAGCACTACTTTACCTCATTCCTGTCATTCCAATTTGTTCATTCTATTTAAACTGATTGCATATTTCTATAAATTTCCCTTGTTACCCATTCTGATATGTTTTAATTTCTCCCAAGCATACATTTTATGTAAAGTTTGGCAATTGATTTGGTTGTGTATGCGTTACCTGTGTGCGTGCGTGAGCAAGTGCATCCATCATTTTGGTCAGGTTGGTGTGTGGGTATGCATGTGAGGTTGGACAGTTGCCTGTGCAGAACCCGTTCAAGCTTTCTGTTTATGCTTCATTTCTTTGGGATTTTTTTTTATAACCTGCAGTAATCAAAAGCTTTACCGTATAAAATAATTATGGTGAGAAGCAGCAAAGGAAACCCCAACTGGAGGGGAGACCCCAATTTTTGTTTTGTTTTTTGATAACCTGCAATAATCAAAAGCTTTACTGTATAAAATAATTATGCTGAGAAGCAGCAAAGGAAACCCCAACAGGAGGGGAGACCCCAAAAAGATACAGCCACTACTCTAAGAAAGGAGAAGGCAAAGCTACACATTAAAAAAGGGGCAATAAGAGGCCCCTGAAACAAAACAAAGAGGCAGCGGCTTCATGTCTTTTGATATGTGATGGATTCTACTGTGATATAATCTTAGATTTTGTTGGAGCCTTTTGATGTTGTATTTTTAATCTCATAGTTTTTATCATGGATATGAGCAGGTTCTTTGTATTCGAAAACCTGATGAACCCATTGATCTATTTATGGTGGAGATCATGCACATGCGACATAAGTTTGATGTAGACACACGCTTGGTATGATGACTAAATTCCTTTTCTTGTCATACCCTCTTTGCATAATATGTTGTGTTCAAGAGTCGCATGAATTTCAATGATCGAGATTAGTTTTTTAATATTTTTTTCTTTGAGTTTTTCATTATTACAATGATATTTTGAATTATATCAAATGGATTCTATTTTGCCAAAACAGAAATGTTTTTTTTTTCAAGAAGAGGATTGAAAATGCATTTTCTTTATGGGATGACATAATTAATACACTTTCATTACTCTGAAAACATCTTTCATAGATTTTATTATTACATTTAGGATACACCTTGGGCCTAGCCAAATCCGAACAGACATGACCGGACGAGACCTGCCCACAAGTGAAAGTCCTTCTGGCTTGTGCCTTAATTTTGAAGTCTGGAAGGAATTCATGAGGTTTTGGATTTGGGCCTTCTGTACCCGAGTTCAACCAAAGAATCTAACTTATATATATATTCACCACATCACCTATGTTCATTTCCGATAAAAATGGTGCCTAAGTTGCATGAGCTTGGGTAAGAGTGTTGGAATCCGAGACCGAATGAGGTGCCTGATCTGGCAAGCCCCAAAACATAGTATAATCGATTTGGCAAAGTATTCAAATAAATTTAAATGAATGCTAATTTATAGGTGCTAAGAATACAGAAAAATGAGCACCAATAAAGAGTATACTCTAATCAAGTAAATATTTTTAATGTTTTTGTTAAATTTAAATGAAGAAAATATGCAACAATATTTTATCAACAACAAAATGGTGCTATGTATTTTGCTTGGACCATGTGCCCTAATCCTACGTTCACCTGAGAAGTGACCATCGGTTGGACCCATTGGTTTGGTTTGTCTCCTTTCAAGTCTGTGCCAAACCTCAGATGAGCAAAACCCCTGCTATTGGGGAATAGAGGGCTGGCTTTGTGGATAAGGCTCCCGCTCGAAACCTGGCGGGAGCCCTTTACTTCCTATGTCCTGGCCACTGGGCCAACCGACAAAAAAAAAAAAAAAAAACACACCCTGCTATTGGTCATCTCTTAACTTGGTTCTGGCAATCAACAATTTTACCTCCTTGTGTGCACATTGTTGCTACTTCTAGCTTGGAGGTGTTATCGCCTATGATGCCCAGATACGGAGATGGATATAGACATAGATATGAGGATCGGAGATATGACTCCTCACATTTGAAAATCTATGATATGGACAGCGGCGGACTCAGGATTTTCGTTCGAGGGAGGCAGATAATGATCGTTTGCAATTAGATTCCGTAATCTAGGGTTAGTGGGATGATCTGCTAAGTTAACCTCTACACAACTTTTCTTTGAGGGTGACGACACTTGATCATTGGTACCATTCTTTAGTGTCGGAGATGATTGATCAATTGCTGGTTTTTTTGAAAATAATTTTCCATATCTAATACAAAGATATAGTTAATTCCATCAAAATTACACCGACAACCAGTAATGTCCACATTTAACATGGTTTAAAGACATGGTTCTCGATATTTTTTCGGTAAGAAATCCTACAACTAACACTCAATTCCTACATAAGCTTTTTAACTGCAATACCCAATTCTCAAAAGATTGGTTTTTTACTCTAATAAGTGGGATGAAAATCACATCAAACTCAAGAAATAAGCACATCAATTAGCAAACTCTAGAGAACTAAAAAGAATTAAAAATAATTATTGTATAAAAATTAGTACCTCTTTTATTTTTTTCCCTAAGCTCCTAAGAGTTCCTCTATCATATGAATCCAAATGAGATCATCAATATATTTATAAATGAAAATTGTCGGTATGTGAAACCAAGAAAAGATCAATTCAGAAAAAAAATCTGGTAGTTAAGAAATAGCAATATGTGAAATCAATTAAAAATAATAAAAGAAAAAAAGGTGTTGGTTTGCTTGTAACAAAGAACCAAATGCCTAATAGTGTTGTTTACATAGAATTGCAAAGAGAAATGTCCCATACACCCCCAAGTCCTGATGAAATTGAAAGGAAAATGTGCAGTGATCAAGGAGAGAATGTGAAAAATAATAGATCAAAAGCCAGGACCCAAATTACAAAAGACTATCATCAGATTCCTAGATCCAGTTCCTTTATTAATTAGATCAGAAATACCAACCCAAATATTGAAACAAAAAATAAAGATAGTAAACCTAAACCTAAATTACAGGGTCTTGTGTGCACCGCTTTGGGACCTTTTATGCTATCCTTCGGTTCAACAGCAAAACCCTCTCCTCTACATCACAACCATCTTCTCCATCATCATTCTCCTCTACCTTTTCCCCATCTCAACCCTCTTAGTCTAACAGCTGAACGTCATGGCCATCTTTCCAATCTCTCATGTTTCTCTTTTCTTCACCCATCTTCACAATCCACAAAATAAAAACTGCCCCACCGTCCCAACCTGCCATCACTGTCCCTGCTTCACCAACTGAAACCAACCCAATGATATGGCTGATCCAATCCTAGTTCTAAGTCCCCAGTGTGTCAACACCCATCCTATCGTCATTTCCGGGTTTTGATTTGAGTTCTCTTCTAGCCATTGTTCCATTAACAATAAGGGAAATGAATAGTACATCTTTGGGGTTCCAGATGCTCGACTGACTAAGATGGTTCCAGCTTCTAGCCACACCTCTCAGCTTCTATGTCGGAGTGTCGGAGCTAGACAGCCAGAGACTTGGAGCTAATAGGGAAACAATGAAAGGAGGGTTGGGGCAGACATTCTGTGATGACGGGGGCATGGGACAAAGGCCTATTGTGAATTTGTTGATTTTCCGGATCCTAATGGGGTCCACTGCCCTCTATGCCCATAATGTGGGTCCGCCGGTGGATATGGATGCGGATTCGGATATGGGTGTCCTAATTTTTCTTTAGATCACTTTTGAATCAATGAAATTATCATTGTTTTCACCCCTTTCTAGCATTTTTTTTTTATGGTGAGAAGTAAAAATATTAAAAAAACTATTTGTAATAAAGGACTTTATAAGTAAGATATGTTAAACTTGTTCCCTAAAAGTATCGGTGCAGTATCAAGTACCAATACAAGTGTTGTATCGGTCCAATACGGATACGTTGGACTTGTACAACTATCCGGGTATCATAGGTTATCACAAGGATTGAAAATAAAGTGTGTGCCAATCTTCTCTTGATCTCCTCCAGATTTTATATGCTACACTGTTTAGCTGTATTCTTCCTCTGGTTATATTACCTCCTTTCATCTTCCCTTCGGAAAGTCCTAACTCAGAGTTTAAGCTGCGAGATACTGAGCTGTGAAGGTAAAATTCAGGATACTTTTTTATTTTTGAAAACAGTAAAATTTATTAATCAGAGGGGAAAACCCAAACAAGAACAAAATACAGAAAAAACCTCAATACAAACTATACATCAAAAGATAAAGAAGAACAAAACACCCCTACCTTAGCAAGCTTATCCGCTGAAACATTAGCCTCGCGTAAATTCAGGATACATTTATCAATAGATTCTTTTTTTTCCTATTCTTTCTTTCTTTTTTTTTTTTTTTTTAAAATGATATCCATAATTAATTTCTTTTGGTTTCTAATTTGTATCTGAAATGTAATTCTCAATACCATTTTCTTTTCTTCCTTTGATTAGTTTTTCTTGGATACTCAATTGTTAAGTGTACAAGTTTTTATTAAAAATGCCTATTTTCCACAATGAACATAGAGTTTATTCCTGTCATTCTTTTGGGATTTAACTCCATTGTTCCTTTTCTTTTTCTTTGCTCCTACTCTATGCCTAGTTGTGATAGGTGTGCCTATGATGCTGCCACTAATTTTCTTTTTACATTATTTTCCCTATGGGAGCTTTCTGCTATGAATTTATTTTTTTATTTTTCACAGTGAACTTCTCTATCCGTTCCTAAAAAAAGAATTATTTAAAGTTCAAATGGTAATCATTGTTTCTATAGGTTGAGGGTCTCGTCCTTGATCATGGCTCGAGACATCCTGACATGAAACGCCGGGCAGAGAACTGCTATATCTTTACTTGCAATGTATCTTTGGAGTATGACAAAAGGTAATCTAGCAATTTCTGCAGATTGTTATGGAGAAAAAAAAAAAAAAAAAAAAAAAAAAAAAAAAAAAAAAAAAAAAGCTTAACTGTGCAAATATTGCTAAGAAGAAATTTATGTGGATTGGTAATTTAGAAAAGAAATGATATATCATGGGTTATTGCTCAGAATTTTTTTTAGATATCCAATTCTGATGTATGGCGGAGTTGGAGGGAATGCTATGAAGTTTCTTTCATATGGCTCTTATTTTAATTTTAGCTTGTACGGGCTGCTGTGTTGTACGTCAATATTACTGCTTCCTCATTTTTTCTATATATTTAACCGCCTTTTTTTAAACAGTAAATATGACTCAAGCCCACAACTTCAAGGTTGCAATAGTAAGCACCTTTGACTGCAACAGGCTCTTGTCCTAAAATATACAAAAGAAGAAGAAGAAGAAGAATAAGAAAATGTTATACTGCTTTTAACTATTTTGCCTGCTTCAAGCTATATGAAGAACTATTTCATAATGTCATAGTGCTTTATTTGAACTGCTTTTGTCACAAAAAATGTTGTATTGTGTAAATGATTTATCATTCTTGAATGAGTCTTAACATTTCTTGTTTCAGTGAAATAAATGCAGGCTTTTTCTACTCCAACGCAGAACAGAGAGAAAAGATGGTTTCTGCTGAAAGACGTCAAGTTGATGAGAGAGTGAACAAAATCATTGAGCTGAAGAATAAGGTAATGGGATCTGTAAGCATTCCTCTATTTGCATGTTATTCATTAGTTTATGAACTGTATGCAACCACAACCAAACCACATCCCCCAACCCCCAACATGCATGCACATGAACCATGACACGCAAATGCACAACCACAACCAAACCACACACCCCAACCCCCAACGCATACACGGAAACCTTCACACAAATGCACACAATAGATCTGAAGAAGTGCAACCTATCCCAAGATTTGGCTTTGGATAGATTAGAATGGAGAAATAGAATTCATGTGGCCAACCCCAACATAGTTGGGACAAGGCTTTGGATGATGATGATGATTTTAGTTTTGGAGAATAATGCATATTGAAGAAGACTTAAAATTTTGTTCATGCAGGTTTGCTCAGGTAATGACAAAAACTTCGTTGTTATTAACCAAAAAGGAATTGATCCTCCATCGCTGGACCTTCTTGCCAGAGCAGGGGTCAGTTCTCTACGGATCTTGTTCTTTTTTGCTCATAATAGATTTAAATGACCCTATTTCTAACACCCCTTTTGCTGTTGATCTTTGAGGCTTTAAATTCCATGGAATCAATTTAGTTGATTTTAGGTTATTTTCTTATCATGAATAGGCCTTCCTTTTGATTTTTTTTTTGCACCAAAACTGGAACCTGTATTGCTGCTTCAGTGGTGCCATGGATATTTCATAATGTTCGAATCAATTTGACTTGAAACTCAAACTTAATATGCACCGTCATGCCAAGTTCAAGCCTGGCTTATCGGGCATGACTTTTAATCAAGCCTGAGTAGAGCTTGAGCTTGATTTAGCACTATCAAGCCAAGCTCAAGCTGGTTTAAGCTCTTTATGGCTCGAGTTTGGGATGGCTGGCTTAAGGTTCAAGCCAAAAGCTCTTTATGGCTCTTGTTTACACCCCTAGTCGTCAGTCCGTTGGAAGAAGTTTGCTAAATAGCAGAATCCTTTTCTGAAACCTTTGCTAGTAGATTTTTTTTTTTTTTTTTTGAAATTCCTACTGCTGTCTGAAACTATGTTTGTAACTTGCTACAAATTTCTGTCTACAGATAGTTGCTCTGCGGAGAGCGAAGAGGAGAAATATGGAGCGATTGGTTTTGGCTTGTGGAGGGGAGGCTGTTAATTCTGTTGAAGACTTGTCTCCAGATTGTCTTGGCTGGGCTGGACTTGTCTATGAGCATATTCTTGGGGAAGAGAAGTACACTTTTGTGGAGAATGTGAAGAATCCACACTCATGTACAATTTTGATAAAAGGTTAATGCATTTTCCAAATCTCAAGACCACTCAGAAAAGGGGGAAAGATCCCATATCGCAAGAATCTCTGTTTGTCATTGTTTTTACCTTTTATGCATGTTCTATACTAATAAAGGCAAAAATTTTTCAAGAAAAAAAAATAGTAGTGACAATTTCACACCATCACCCCCAAAACCATAAAGAAGAAGAAGAGAGAGTTTAGATGCTTTATTCTATTTTCTTCTAATTGATCACTATTATTACAGGACCAAATGATCATACTATTGCTCAAATTAAGGATGCTGTTCGTGATGGCTTGAGAGCTGTTAAGAACACAATTGAAGATGAAGCAGTTGTCTTGGTGATTATCCTTCGCTGTCAATATTATTCATATATTCCCGACTGGCAATCATACTTAATTCTTCATTGCTTCACTGGTTTGCTCATCCATGTGGCTAAGACTGTCTCAATGTATTTGTTCAATGGTTCATGCTTATGTAGGCATTACTTTGTTTCACAACAATTCACTTGAATGATATTTATAGCTGTAACGACTCTTGTTGCTGCATAGTTTTTCTTTTTTCCCAATTTTTCATTTCTTGTGTAATTCAGGGGGCAGGGGCTTTTGAAGTTGCAGCCAGACAGCATTTGGTCAATAATGTGAAGAAAACTGTCCAAGGGGTAAATATGATATCCTCATAAGAATTATCATTATGGACCCATTTGTTTCATGTAAATATGTAATCAAATTCCTAGAAATTCTAAGATTTCATAGTTTTGAAAGCGGTTTAAATTGGAGAACAAAGTTGAATATGCAAAATGACCCATCAAATAATCTCCCGTTTAGTGGAAAAGGAATCAAGGTGAGATGGGGGGATGAATACTCAGCAGTCACCCTTACCTCCAATAGTTTTACCCGGTGCATGTGGATAGGAGTGTTTGCATGTGCCCCTGGGGATTAGTTCTCGGCTGTCCAGAATTAATCATCCCTCGGGCTCAGGGACAAAGGCTCCTGGGCTGGGCTGGGATTGGATGGGATGGGATCTAAAAAAAAAACCCTTAACCTTATTTAGCAATCACTTTTACCTTATATCATTCACCTCTTACCTCTTTAGTAATTTATTTTAGGAACCCATTTGACCATGAAATCCTATGTATTGAATTCCATGCAAACATATGGGTTCAATGCTCAGAAAATTTTCTGCATTCTGATTTCTGTACATTTCTGGCTTGCTATTGACAGCGTGCACAGCTCGGAGTGCAAGCATTTGCTGATGCTCTTCTGGTTATACCCAAGACACTGGCGGATAACTCTGGCCTAGACACACAAGATGTTCTTATTGCCCTCACTGTAAATATTCCAATCCCTTCTTTCTGTTGTCTTTCTTTGAGTGATTTTCTTTCGCTGACAAGTGAAGAAAGCATTTCATTAAATCTAAATTGAATGTTACGTTTCAGGCAGAGCATGACAAAGGGAACATTGTGGGGTTGAACCAACACACGGGAGAACCAATTGACCCACAAATGGAGGGTATTTTTGATAACTATTCTGTGAAGCGCCAAATCATAAACTCTGGGTAGGTCATGGGGTGCTTCTCTCTTTTTATTCTTTCCTTGATACCTTTTTTTTTTCCTTTTGGTGTTCTATCGACAGTTTCCGTTCTGCTTTTCAGGCCTGTTATTGCATCCCAGCTACTACTCGTGGATGAAGTAATTCGTGCTGGCCGGAACATGAGGAAACCTACTTAGGTTATCTAGTGTATTATCCAAGCCGAATGTCTGTTCATTTTGGGTTTTTCCAGCCATAACTGGATATAAAGGGGCTCTGTTTTGAGTGAAAGGAAGTCGTGGGTGTGTTTGGATGTACTAGATGAGGTTTTTCTGTTGATATACTAGCTGAATTAACTTTCTGTCATCCTATTTCGTAAATTATACCCTAGTTTGATCAAAGATTGTGGAGGCGTTGAAGCCTACGCTCATTGTAGCTGAGATATTATATCCTCAAAATTAGTGGCCCTCATGTTTTCAAGTGGGAAGTCTGATCCTTAAGAGTTCTTTGTAAGAGAGCTTGTGATGTATAATCATTGGAGAATTACAGCTGCAGTCAATGAATATGGGACCCTTTGCTGGATTAAATAGTTTTGAGCAAGAAAGCACTGTCTGGTTTGTCATCTTTTTGTACTTGTGACACCCAAATGTTCAGATTTTACCATTTAATAATCCTTTGTTTTAAACCAATTTTTTACATCCTTAGGATTTCAATTCCCTGCAAACAGGCTGTCCAAAACAATAATCTCTTTAGATACGACGGACAATGCCTGCTGAATGCTGATCTTCCCTATTGTATCTGATTTGGCGAATAAGCCTAGAAAACATGGCACGAGTCCAGCAGCATTATGAAAGGAGGCGGAAAATGTCCTCTAAAGAGTATTTGGATCCTACTGAAAACACTTGCATAAGAAAGGAAAATGAATGAGAGAACAAGAAAGAATGACCTCCCAACTCCCTTTTTGGCTAAAGCATCAATCATAGAAGAATTGACAGATCTAAGCTCATGGTGGAAAACAACGTAGTAGAAAAAAATCTGGATTTAATTAAAGAAGACGGGAGACTTCCAACTACCCAAGCAATCAAATTCGAAGAATTACTCTCCACAATAAGGTCACCTATAAAATTTTCTCACAAAGCATCGAAGAGACTTTAAAATTGCCAAAATCTCGACTTCATTAGAATCACCAATGCCTACATATTTAGAGAACATAAATAAGACTTCCAATTCCTAAGACTTCCAATTCCTGCCGGCCCCGTCTTACCTTTTATAGGATCATAGGCATTGAATTTGAAAAAGCAAAGATGAGGGGCAGACCAAATAATAGACTTCCTCACCTTGAGGGGACCACACCCATACAACTTCCCAATTAATAGTGATATTATCAAGAGTGAAACTTGAAAAACTCCTCCCTAATCAAAGCCCACTTAGCAACCCTCATAGTAATCAAAATAATCAATTTCTATTATGGGGAAGAGGAAGCCAACTTTCGGGGGAGACCAAAGAACCCTTGGATCTAGAGTCCTGGAATTTAAGAGCTTGCATCGGCATTCGGCATTAATTTGATGACTTATATGCACAATTGGTTATGCATGTATGGTCATTGGTCAGCCCAGTTCTGTTCAAATCCGGTTATTGACGTTGTTTTCGTCAAGGTACTTCTAAAAGGAAGAGTTTTTCTCCTCGGCGACTTCATCACATTGATTCCCTCTTCTCCTCCTTCCTCGGTTTTTCTTCCTCTTACTTTTGAGGGGGAGTTCGTCAGAGTAGAGTAGGGGATGAGCAAAAGAGAAGGAGAGCAGAAGGGAAAAGGGACAAAGAAACAAGAACAAATAGAACTCAAACACAGAGAAAGGGATGGGGAATATCTTTGTGAAGAAGCCAAAGATCACAGAAGTAGATCGGGCAATACTCTCTCTCAAGACCCAGAGACGAAAGCTCGCTCAATACCAACAACAGGTCCAAAGTACCCCATCTCTTCTTATCCCCCTTTTGTCCTTTTGTTTTCTTGTTTGGCAATAATCTCCTTCAATTACAAGTAGAAATACAAGTTTGTAGTTTCATACTCCCTTTGGTTTGGATCAAGAATCAAGCTTTCTTAGTTCTGTACATGATTGAAACGATAATTGGCACTCTCCCAGATCATATTGCTATTTGCGGCTTATCCCATGAAAAATTGATAGGACAAAGGGGATACCCCTCCAATAGGATTGCGTTTGGATGTGACCCAGATTGCAATTTGCCTCATTTTTTTGGGCAGAATGGATAGTTACAGGTTCTATCCTGTGTTTAGGACTCTGCATTCCATAATGTTATTCGAATTCAATAGGAATCGTGGGCAAATGTATTGATTTGTGGTGAAAAAAACAGTATTCAATTAGGCTATTACCTTAATTTGAATTTCATTGAAATGGCTTTGATGGGCGTGTCCGTGTCCATGTGTGAACAGCTTCTTTATACTAAGGAAATTGGCATCTTACTTCTGCTTAGATGACATAGAATTAGGAAGCCATGGGTGCATGGGTTGGTTATTCTACTTATCGAATGTTGCTGACCGTCATCACCATTGCCATCATATTCAAAGCTTTATCTTTGTAGGGTTGGCTTGGTGGTTCTATTTTTTGCAACTCATTGTTATTTAGGGTTGTGTTCTTTCTAGCACGACAATTCAGCAATTTGCTTTGGACTCTTTCATTCCAATTTTCTATTCATCTCTCCCTTATCTTAGTTCTTGGTACTCGCTACACTACAATTCTTTGTAGTTGTTTTTGGTTGGGGGTTCCCTTTTGCTGTAGTTGTCTTTGGTCTTTTGTGTTTTTGGTGTTTTAGCTTGCCAGTATAGCTCTCGTGTACTGATTGCTCCTTTTAATGAAAGTTACCATTAAAAAAAAAAACTACAATTCTTTGTATAGAGACTGCCTCCATTCTTCTACCACATGCCCAAAGAATCTCCGTCTTGAACCGCATTATTTGATCTTTTCTTGAACCCATTTTTAAACACTTCAATTATGTTTTCACGTTTTAAACCCATTTTCATTCCATTCTCTAAATTGAATCCTTGTGTTTTGCCAACATTATTCTGAATACCACTTGAAAGCCTTTTTGAATAAATTAATTACATCTTAATTCGGATAAAGATGCATCACTAAAATAAGTGTCGGTGGAAAGCTGAATATGCACAGATATTTACTCCCCAACTAGAATCGCCTGTCTAGCTTGACACTGTGAAAGGGGAGAAGGTCTTTACTCGGTGTAGTCATCTTGAGCTCGCAGAAACCCTTAGTGAGAACCATTGACGATGATGGTGAACTGAATCAAAGTAGTTTACACACATGGTTATGGAGTCATCAAATTTAATGCTGTTCATGTTTTAACAGCTTTCGCATCTGCATTGGTGTATACTCTCTTGTTCAATTGCTCCCTTTTTGACACTTCGTAATTTCAGTTGGCTTTGTTGCGTATGATATAATAGTTAATGGATAATACTTTGATTCCTACAGCATCTTAGACTTTCTGGTATTGACGTTTCAACTCTGTATGCTTAATGGAAGATGACAAGGAACTAGAGTAAATAAAAAGTTGTCAGTATGAAATGACATGTGGGGGAGTAATGGAAGTGGTATATGCTAAATTACATCATACGCGATACAAGATTGCAAATAGGGCCATACACTTAATGATGAAATGAATGTATTTACTGGATCATATCAAGGAATCATGCAGAAGACAACACATCCATGAATTCAGATTGTTATTGAGAAAAAATTAGTTGCAAAATCTGGGGTAGAAATGGGAACCAAGATGGTGTAGAAATTCAGAAAATGTAACAGCCAATTGGCAGTAAACAGATTCAGTGAGATCCAGGAAGACTATCATCATCATCATCATCAAAGCCTGCCCCAACTATGTTGGGGTTGGCTACATGGATTCTGTTTCTCCATTCTTGTCTATCTTGAGCCAAATCCTCGGATAGGTTGCATTTCTTCGGATCTATCCTTACTGCTTCGATCTATGTGCTCTTTGGCCTACCCTCTCCTTGCTGGGCCATCATCCAAGAATTTTGAGTGACTATATAGATGCCAAATTGCGTTGAAAACTGAGAGATGTGACAGCTTTTAACAGTGCGTGCAGTAATAATTGATGGTTACCAACCATTTAAAAAAAGTTTTGATGGTTAACAAAATACTTACTGCTGTTAATCAGTTTCTGACAGGAGCTAACAGAGAATGACCATATGGAAACTAGGCATGGATTACAAAAGGCAGCAACAGCAGTCAAAGCAGATGAATTAGCTTCTGTTCGATTATTCTTGTAAATTCCAAACAGAGCTTGGCAGCAGCTACAATATAAGAGGCAAAGACAACACTGCTACCAGGTCAAATAATGGCCTGAACGTCGACCTACAGGAAATAAGACTGAGGGAGAATTAGTGTAGATAGAGATTAGAGAAATGTGGAAAGAGAGAAGAAAGAACTAGAAAGAGACATAGAAAGGTGGAGGGAAGAAAAATAGAATACTATAGGTAAGAATAAATAGAAAAAGACTTTCAACAAAAGTTCAAATTCTCTATTACAACTTGCTGTAAAAGCATTAGAAACAAAGAAGGGGGAAACACTGACTTGTGTGGAATTGCACAAAATCCATTTCTTCTAAGTTCTAACTGTATTTCCTATGCTCATTGTCCAAGGATATGGGACCAATAGTCTGCAACGGAATAATACCCGGCCCATGAAAAATTGCACCCAAAACTCATTTGTGCACAAACTGGTTGTTAACCTACCAGCCTTAATAAATTGTATTATTCTATTCACATTGATTCATGCTTGTGGGGGCCCTTCTAGTGGGAAAAAATGGAGAAGACTTGCAAGTTCAAAACAATAGAACGAACATCTTTTGACAATAAATAATGACCAATAATGTCTCAGAGAGTGTCCTGGATCTTCAAGACACAATTTTCCTTCTTTGTTGGTAAAAGTGGCCATCCCTCCCACCTTATAGTTACTTTCATTTGTAGTATTAAAATATGCATGCCATCAGAATGAATTAAATATTAATTAAAAAAAAAGAACGAATTAAATATTTATCTTGTTCATACACCAATCTCTTCCCTAGTGTGACTTAATTCACTCCAGCTGGCAGTTTCTTCTAAATATTGCCATTTGAGTGGAATATGCTTATTTTCTCAATGCTTTTGTACTTGTCCTATTCATATATGGTTGATTAGCCTTTTGCCTAAACTGGTTTGACAAGTAACTGAGCTTTATTTAGTATATTTTTCTTGAATGCAAACTTGCGGTATAGGTTTCTTTCATGTTATATATTTGTTTCACTGTATACTCATTTATTAGTACCGAACTGGAAAAGATACCCACATGCTAATAAAATTAGAATCTTGAAGTCAAAATGTCAAATGGAGAAGTTCCAGAAAGAATAGAACACATTCTATGGAAATGATAGTGCAACATTCAAAGCTTAGGTTGTCTAAGGCTCTGAGCCCAAAAATTTCCAAAATTCTTCTTTCTTTTGACCAAGAACTTTTCAAAATTTTTTTTTTTCCTTTATAAACTCCTGTTGTTAGGCATTGGCACATCAGCTATTTGCTTGCTATTGTAGCTTTTACCCAACCTTGCACTTAAACATAGCATCCACCCATCTACCATGTTCTTTGGAAGAAATAATCTGATTTAAGAACCCATCAGAAGTTTGGATGCAACTTCTCTTTTTTTTTTTAATTATCTTTTCTTCAATGTATGAACTCTTCAGCTAGATAAGGTAATTGAAGCTGAGAAGCAAGCTGCTAGGGACTTGATTCGAGAAAAGAGGAAAGACAGGGCCTTGCTTGCGTTGAAGAAGAAGAGAGCCCAAGAAGAGTCACTGAAGCAAGTCGATAGCTGGCTCATCAATGTTGAGCAACAAGTATGTAGCTCTTATAGTGGTGAAATTTGTACATTACATTACAAATTTCTTTTACTTTACTCAATCTTCAAATCTAAATTGGGTACCTTCATTGGAGGCACTCTTTAACTGGTATTTTAACTTTTTGTATGGGTTATATCATCTAGATAAGTTGTTTCCTTTTAGTTGGCAGACATTGAGCTGGCGAGCAAGCAGAAGGCTGTGTTTGAGAGCCTGAAAACAGGAAATAATGCGATCAAAGCTATACAGAGTGAGATCAATTTGGAGGATGTTCAGAAGCTAGTGGATGATACAGCTGAGGCCAAAGCTTATCAAGATGTGAGTTTTGTTGCTGCTCTATTGCTCCTTCAAATTAATGAAGTTAATTTTTGTTGTTGATATGACATTCTCTATTGAATTCTTGCACTTGATCAAAGTTGGAGATTTGCAATTTATTTATTTTCTTCATATAGTTCATATGTATGTGTGCTCTTTGTTGTACATTTCCAACACAGCACTTTTAGGGACCCTCACCCCAACATACACACAGCGCAACCTTTTTTGCTCCCTCACCTTGTTTTTGACTAATTTACATATATATATATAAAGTTATGATTTACAAAGTTTTTGTTGCGCAGTTGGTTGTGGACGTTCGAAAATCTGCTAAGGGATGAGTAAAAAATATGCAAAATAACTTGGGTTAAAAATGCAAACAGTTCAGTCCTCCCATGTAAAAAAATATTATTGGTTGAAAAAAGGTATATATAATTTTTCATTTTAATATTTGAAAATAAAAGAATTTAAAAATAATTTACTTGAAACCCTTCCTAACCCATACAGCCGTCACAGGTGGTTTTGGTATCATAAATCATTAACTCGTCACTGGTCGAGTGGGGTATAGGCAGGGCAGGAGTGAGTGGGTTTGGGCTGCGTGAGAATTTGATGGTACTATTCTCAAGCTAGACCCCCCTGACCACTAGTGCTCTCATCTGATGAGGATTCTTAAGTCCAAGTTCAACCCATTTTGCATTTTTTTTCCTGTTAGCCTGTGCAGTCCTAGGCAGCAATTTCTAAAGTATTTAAGAGTCCATAATTTCTACATGAACCAATTCCTGAACATCAACTAACAATGTGGGGAACCCCCCAAAAAAAAAAAAATCTAGAAAACTATGATATAAAACACAAGTTGTTGCTTGGAGAATTTAACTTCATTTGAGCAATTTATTTATGTTTCTGTTAAAATTTTCTGAACTTATGGTCACATCCACTTCTGGTGTTGAAGGAAATTAATGCAATCTTAGGGGAGCAACTATCTGCAGAAGATGAAGAAGCTGTTCTCGCAGAATTCGAGAACTTGGAAACTGAGGTATGCTTAACTACCAGAATATCTCCTCCAATAGATTCCTTCATTTTTCCCGCCCAGCTAAGAAGTCTATTTATGATCTATGATATCCGGATATTTCAAAACAGGCAATGTACCATGTTGTGTCTTATCCGAGACTAAGTGTTTTATGTGTAAAATCTGTGTCCTTCCATATCCATGGCATGTCCTTTTGTATCCATGCTGTAACTGGGTATTTTAGTTTATCAATTCCTTTCTCTTTTTTTTTTTGTATGGTTTCTGATTCAAGCTCTTCGATACAATTTCCCTCTGTAGATGTTTTAATTGTGTTAGTGAGAATTCACTGCAGTGAACTACAATAACCTTTCCTTTTTTGTGTTTGCTATAATATGGAAGTGTGTTTTTGCTGAAGCCAATAGATAACATTCTAGATTTCAAGGGTAGTATCATGTCTGCATGTAGCCATTGTTTCGCATTGGTTTAGTGCTGCTGGTTAGAAGTAAGAACCATAAAAAAAGTCAGCCCTGCTTCTTGGTCAGCACTTAACACTGGAATACATTCAGCTTCTGTTTCTGTTTTGACAGAAACAAAGCAAACATGTAAAGCAGCAGAGGTATGCTTTAATAGTTCGTCCTTTTCGCTTGTGAGTCAAGACTCTTAACTAGTAAAATTACTGCCTTCTGAGATTTACATTTGTTCACTAATTGACCCTACTCCAACTAGGCCAAAACAGTGCTATTCCCAAGTTAGTTTGACAAAAGCTGGTGGGGGTAGAAGTGATAGTGGTGCAGTAGCTATCAAGCCTCCAATCTTACTAGTTAGATCCTTGTGCCCCTCAAGAGTAGCCATTGTAGATATAAAATGACTTGATATGAGTGTGCACCCATGTAAGATTTTCTTTTCTTAATTTTAAAAAGTAAGAAAATAAAATAAAAAATAAATATAAATATATATATATATATATATGGGAAATTCCAAAAAATGCCCCACTTTAAAGACGCCCCTTTTTCCGCCCCTCGTTTTTTTATTTATCATGGGGCCTATGTTGAGTCAATCTAGTCTTTTCACACACTACCCCCACCATGAATAGTCACAAGTCCAAGTTTGACACTTCATCAACTTTTCATCACCATTCGATTGCAAGTATGATAAAATGATGCCTCTAAACCATTAAATTTTTGATCTTATGGAGTCAAGATTTTGCATATTGGTTGGGCTCATATGGATCTTTCCATGTAATGGACTTCCATAATCATCATGTATCCCAGTGAACCCAACTAGGAGGGGCGTTTTCTCCTAAAAAACGCCCGTGTGCTGTGTAGCGCTGCTCTATATATAGATATATGAAAGATTAACAAAGCATACAGTTAATAATATTCTAGAAGTAGACATGCTACAGTCTTCAATGCATAGTTTGCCCCATTTGAAACATGTTGGGTATGAAACCTAGACCTGTCACTATTTGAGACACCTGCACGAGTTTCCAAGTAGTTTCTAATTGTTAGATATAGTGTTGGTTGTCTCACTTTGCTTTATGGTATTTGTTAGTTCAATATCATTGAAGATATTTAGTCACAAAGTATCAGTTTGAACCAACATTTCTGTTTCTTAAAGTATGTCCATGCCATATCAACCTTTTAGACTAAAACATTTGTTTGCAATATTTTTTTTTTTTTGGATTTTGAGGATGATTTTAAAATGTCACTTTCCAATTTAGTCATCACCCATGATTGCTGATGAATTCACAGATTGTTTAATGTGGAGATAAATGTAGTTGAAATGTGATTTATTAGAGAGTGGTCAACTTTTGTGGGTCAGACTGCCAGTTATTATATTCTACAGTATGCATCACTTCAAGTGTTTTGTATTTTGCTGCTGCTTATTTGGTATAGCATATTATTCTGTGAATTTCTTAATGTTCAAAGGATGTTTTGTTTCCTCATCCTGCCTAATTAGCTGCTTTGAATTGATTTTTGAAAAGATTTCCCTTCTATTAGTCAAGAGCATATGGTTGAACATGTGCTCACACTCATTGAATTTAAAATGTGTTGCGGCAATGGGAACATTCGATTTTTGCCTACATAAATGGAAACTTATGTTTGTCTGCTGTCCAGATCAATCTTCCAGATCTTCCAAATGTTCCTGTTGCTCCTGTGGCATCTCAAGAACGTGAGATCATTGAGGGTTTGATACTTCCAGATGTACCAACCAAGGCCCCGGTTGCCCCTACTGTGGTTGGAGATGGGGAGGAAAAGAAAACTCAAACATCAACAAAACAAAAAGGTCTCTCTCTCTCTCTCTCTCTCTCTCTCTCTCTCTCTCTCTCTCTCTCTCTCTCTCACACACACACACACACACACACAGTGGCACGAGCACCTGCAAACTGCTTTGATATTCAGGCAGATAGAAGTCAACAGTTGAGCTAATTTCTGTATTGGTGTCTCAACAGCCACCTATTTACACCGTGAAGTGTTAGATTGAAATACTGCAAATGTTAAGGCTTCTCTTAGCACGGATAATATTTACCTGCGCATGGTGTGTATGTGCAATGTGCATCGTGCATCCAGTACATCCCAGAAGTGGGGCCTACCTTTGAATTTTGCGTGTTATTAATGCACCGTGCACAGGTGAATATATCTATACTATGAGCATACCCCATTTCTATATGTATGACATGGTGAAATAACATTGGCTGAACTAGAAGTATTGATTTCTGACACACATTAAGTTTTTTCTGTCAAAGTGGCCCCTAATGACCCACTTGTGCTGAACACCATGATTTGCAGTTATGGAGGAACCATTACCAGCTTGATTGGATGAAAATTGAAGAGAAATCAGACATCAATTTGCAATAGCACACGTGTATGTGACCTACACATTCATATTCAAGGAACTTGTGGTTTTCATTATGTATATGTGCCCCCTTGTGCACATTCATCTTTGCTACAGTAATTCTAACTAGGAATTTTAGCACATGCAGATTCTTCGATGTTAGCTTCTGCCTAACCTCCTAGCAATAGCATCTGATATGATTCACAGATGTATTGGCCATTTTGGCTTCTCGGCTGCCGCACAACTTCATTTGGATTTTGTTACACCAGGCTCGATTGTGTGTAAAGATCTTCATTTTTCTTTTCTCCATTTCGACTCAAAAGGTACAATTATTTCTGACATCTTAATCAATAGGCTTTGTAATTGTGTTTATTGGAAATGTTGTGTGTTAATGTAGTGAGTTGTTTCTCAATCCTTTGTCAACTTAAGCCACTGTTTGGTTACAAACAACTTAACTTTTAGAATGAGATCAATAAGTCATAAGCTGCTGGGATTATTGGAGTAATTATAAGGCTGCTGTATAAGGGATGTCTATGGGTATCCATCTATCCAATTACCGGAGTATCCAGCATCTACCATCGGGAAAAAAAAAAAGTGGGTATGAGACCTATTGGTTTGAAATGGGAGAATTCTGATTTCGAATCCAGATCGAGGTCCAGATCCATGCGTGTGGGATCTGGATCAGTTTCCTGTGATTTGAGGATTTGTCTCCAGTGAAACTCAATAAGCATTTGATTAGGGCCTAATTGTTTCAAACAATCCAAGAATTCATGTTTGAAGAATTTGTAAATTCTCGAAAAAGCTGTCGGGTGGAATTCCAGAATCCTACTCTTGGCCGGAGCATCCGAAATTACTTTCTAAGGGATGGAATTTGAGAATTTGTAAGGATAATACTGACTTTTCAGATAATTGAAATTCAAAGCTCTACCAAAGAAACATGAAATTAATTTGAAAATGCAGATCGCTTCACTGTATGTCCAAAAGTCTCTGGTATCTCAAATTCCTGGATTTCTCCTAAAATTAAGAAACAGGTCCTTGAGGTTCTTAACATTTATTATTGGCATAGTATGTGGTTGCTTTTTTTAAGATAAATCAGTTGGTGTAGAGGTATAAAGTGGGCTAGGCCCAGCATGCCGTTAATGATCCCTGTCACCGCCCAGCCCATCTTAGGCATGGCCCGTACTGGGCCGTCAATTGGTTATTATGGTCCTTAATGGGCTTATGAGAATTATCTTTCCCTTATTCATTAAATCATATGGATGTAAATTATCTTTCCGATGATGGTAATCAATGTCATTAGCCTTATCTAAATGGGTATTAGCATTGGTAAGTTACTCTTTCCTCCAACCCAATGGAATTATTACTTAACATTAAAGGTGGAGCATTGGGAAGATATTTTTTAATCCACATGTAGCATTAAATATAATTTTTGGCATTTTAAAAGAAAAAGAAAAAAAAAAAAGGCCTGTGGACTGGCACCAACCGGTCCATGAAGGGCATGGCCCGGCCCAAGCACAGCTGGGCCAGCCATTTTCCAGGCCGTGCCCTGATAAGAATGAATTAAATTGATCAAAAGTGAATCTAATTTAAAATAGACTACTTTCATTATTAGGTAATTAAGCTGAGGACGACATCATAAAATTAAAGGGTTATCCTCAAACCGAACAACAAAGTGGTTTTAAGATGTAATAGTGCGGGGACGGGCTATATGTGATCAATCAAATACAACAATTTATTGTACATGACACTCTCTTCTGAAGCTAGAGGTATTGATATCGACCCTCAATTTTCTTTTATTCAGGAATCAAAAGTTGAAGCTACTAGTATTACTGTCTTGGGGCCACAAAAGTATTTACTCGCCTTTCCTCTCCAAAAACTTGAAAACCCTCCCATAACCAAAAACGAAAAAAGAAAAAAAAGTACATGGCATTCCATCGTACATGTAAAGGTATCTGAAGCAGGCCCACAGAGTGCTCTTTCAAAAGTTAAAAATCCTTGGATTTAGCCAATTGGCTGTCCATTACTTTTTTTTTTTTATGTCTCTCTTTTTGACTTTATTTACTACTTTTTCTTCTTCTTTTCTCAAAAGCACAGGGTAGATAGATTTCAGCGGCTGTTCATCACCCACCCATCCAGGAAAAGAAAAAACAGTTACACTCGGCAAGACTAACGTAGTGGTGTCGAATCACACCAACACCTGTGAAAGTATTACATCACCTTCCAGTTTGTTGGTTTGTAGGGTGGAAAGAAATGGTATAAAATTGAGTACCAAATCAATTAAAAAAGAAAGCTCGGAAGTAAAACACTTTTTTTTTTTTTTTGTCATTTTGTAGTTTTTAAAAGTATTTTTTGTTCATTATGTACCTTTTAAGAATACATTTTTTTGTCATTTTCTGCAACTACAAATATCTTTTTCTTGCCATTTTGTACTATTACATTTAACTCTAGCTCTCAGTTTTTTTTTTTTTTTTTGCTCTTATTTTGACAATCAATTTTATTTCATTTTACTCCACTCTACAAACAAACAGGCAACATCCGTATTAATAGTAGTTGGATGGAAGCTGAGACCAGACAGGAGGAGCTTTACATATGAAGGAGTGGAGCCCAGTAGGAATTCTGTTGCTATTCACTGCAAAGTGCACGAAGGAAAGTGACAACTAACTGAGGAAAATATTCACATGTGGTAATCTCTCTTTACAAAGCATAGTTATTAATTTCGTACCATTTAAGCCGAAAAGGGTGAAATTTTTTATTTCGGTCAAGTGGCCGAAACGAAATTTCATTTAAAACTTTGGCCAATTTCGGTATAAATGGTTTTTTACATAATTAGTTTTTTTTCTTTATATATATATATTTCTTATATATATTTTTCATTTATATTTCTTATATTTTCCTGAAATGTAACTCCAAAATGTTTTGTCAACATTTCAAATAGGGCGTAACTTTTTATTTTGGAGGCCAAATCAAAATGAGGTCCAAAACGATAATGACAACTATGCTACAGAAGGTGTGGATGGCCTTTGCTATCTTGTTGTGGAAATCTCTCTTGACTATTTTCAAGTAGCTGCGGAGATGAGGAGACCATTCACTCCAATTCTCTATTCTACGGAATAGAAAATACAAGTAAAGCATACAACTTGGATAACCATCTTCAAAGTTATTTTCCATTAAGTATGCCACACGTTTTTGCAAAAGATGTTACCTTTTTTTTAATATTATTTTACCTTTTATTTGGATCCGAATCTTCTATAATCTAAGATAGCTCTCACCTATTTTTTGTTGAAAAATCTTCAAAAATAAGAAACTCAATATTTAGATTTTGATTTCTTGAAAAATACTTTCATATTCATACATACATTTTCATATAGAAAATGTGTTGAGAATCCATAAAAAATGGCTTTTCTTATAACCCATTTCTTATTTAACTTCTTTTATATAGGGTCCCAAATAAGATATGTTGAAGAGGAAGTATGTATTCACAAGAGATCTCTTTACAAACATTAGAGTTGACCCCAACTAATGGGTTTCCACTTAGAGCTTTAAGCAAGAATGAGAAACCCTTATGTTGCGAGGAATAACGATTTTACTTATTTAATGTATTTTAGAAGATCCAAATTCAATTTATTAACTTATATATATATTTTTATTTGGCCTGGGCTGGGCATAGGCACGGGCTTGCCCTACTTGCAATGAAAGAGAACGAATGTTCAAAAGGAAAGAAAAAAAAAAAGAAGAAAAAAGTGTAGAACCTCAAACAAAAATTGACGATCAAATAATTCCATTACAATAGGTTCCTTTGATACCCAAAGGCTCATTCAGAAAATACGAGAGTTTTTTTTAAAGGATAATACTTTGGGCTCATTTTTTAAAAAAAAAGTACATGAAGATTTACACATTTCAAAAAGTATAAAATATTTTTACAAAATGACAATAATACCGTTATCTCATCTTACAAAATTCTCCTTTAATAAAAATTTTAAGAAAAATGATCATGTCCGACCCAAATGATACAGTGGGATCCACTTCAACTACGTTTATGCGTGGATATGGGTTAAAAATTAAAAGGGACTCCAAATAATTAAAAAACTAGTTTCATTATTTAAATGGTATGATCACCAAAATGACAAGTTTTGGGGAAGAAGAGGTTGGGAAAAGACAAAAACCTGCCAGAAGGGTATGATATTTTTGTTATATTTCAAAAAAAGAATAGGGAGAGGACCTGATTGAAGAATAAATAATAAAAAAAAAGGGGAGGGAGGAATATCTGTGATTCTGTGGAAAACAAAGGGGAAGAAGGGAGAGACAGAGAAGGAGCATATCCAATGATTTTTGCAAGACATACATAAAGTGAGAGAGAAGATAGAGAGCAGCAGCAGAAGATCTGAGGGGGGGAAACAAAGAGAGAGGCAGTACCTGATTACCTGATTGTACCTTTGCCGTGATCTTGAATTCTGCGGCTAGCTATTGCTTGTTCCTCCTCTCCTTGTCCCATTATCCTCTCTTTTCTCCTTCCTCTGTTTCATCCTCCTGTTGTATTTTTTCTCGCAAAGAGGAAGGGCGGATTGCTTTCCTTCATCTTTTCCGACATGTCTGAAAAGAAGTTGATGAGCGTGAAGCTCCTCGTAGATAAGAGTAGCCACAAAGTCCTCTTCGCAGAAGCCGGAAAAGGCTTCGTAGACTTACTGTTGAGCTTACTGGGACTGCCACTTGGTTCTGCCATCAGACTCCTCACTGATAAAAGCAGCATCGATGTCTCCATATCCAAGCTCTGCCACAGCGTCGACAACTTGAGCGAGGCCTACATCCGGTCAGGTCTCACCAAGACCTCTCTTTTGAATCTCGTCACCCCATCTCTTTCCACCACCACCACCAGCAGCAGCAGCAGCCGCCAAACGCCTCCTCTCCTGTTGCAGAGCAGCAGCAGCGATGCTAAAACCGCAGCAACGACCAAGCGCTACTACACTTGTAGCACTGGTAGCAACCACGACCAAGAGTGGCACTTAGCTTTTTCTTCGGGACAGAACCCAGGAAGGCTATATGTGGAGCCTGTTAGGTGGTATGTGAGCGACGTTAAGGGGAGTGCCTGCCCTCGTTGTCGCCAAGGAATGGTATATGAAGTCGGGTACGTTGCACCTCCTAGTGCTGATGGGAAGGGAGTGGGGTCGATGGAGGAGAAAGGCTTTGTGAAAGGAGGCACGGTGACTTACATGGTGACGGACGATTTGGAAGTGATGCCCATGTCCACTATTTCCAGCATTACTCTCCTTACCAAGTTTAATGTCAGGGATGTGAGTGCTCTTGAAGAGAAGGTGGTGGAAGTAGGCATGGAAGAGGTATTAAGTTCACTGACTACTAGCACTATATATATAGATTTTCTATTTTAGCCAATATGGTTTCAAGTTTTCCAAAGGGATTTCAATTATAAGGACATCCGGCCAAAATCACCAGCTGGGACCTCTCTCTATCTGTTCTTTTTGTTTTTAGTGGCCAAGATGCCTTTCAGCTTGTTGTTGATGACAAGATGAAGCATTTCATGGTCCATACAGTATCACTGGGTGATGCAAACTTCTTGGCGCTGCTCTGCAAGTCTGCAGAGGAATTTGAGCTTTGTAACTGGGGGTCCTCAGAATTCCTTGTGATGCCCTGGCTGCCTAAAGCCCTTTGGATAACTAAAGCCCTAATCTAAAAAGCCAAAAAAAAAAAAAAAAAAAAAATCGAACTATTTTGAAAACTGCAAAAAACTTAGGCCCTACTTTGAGAATTTTCCTTTCATCTATTTATACGTCTAATTTCTGTTTTGAACAAGGTTTTTTTTTATTTTTTGGGTGTTCTAATGCACGTCTCTCGATTGGTGTTGTTTGGTTGTTAGGTTCTGTCGCTGCTCAAAGCATCCATTCAATCAAAAACGGCACTCACTGATACGTTCCTCAAGTAAAGTTGGTGGTGGGAGGAGCAGCTTTACTTAAAATAAAGTTTGGGTTTGAATGGACTGAGATGGGTTTAGATGATGTCAACTTGTTTTAGTAATTTGTAGTCTCATCAGTGTAAATATTATGAGTGAGTTGGATGGTGAGTTTGTCCGTGTTAAATGGCCCGAGGCCTATTTCTTGGTTGGAATTTCGGTGGTCTGAAAATTTTGGTCCTTATTTTTCTTCTAGAATGCTGAGAATCTAGTTCAGGCATTCCCAAATCCTTCTTTTAAGGTAAGCAGACTTAGGATTTCCCTGGATGGTAAAACTCAGGCTCCCAGCCCTTTGGGCTAGAATAATCCCTACGTGATTAGGAGAGAAAGTCGGGTAAAATTCCCCGTAGTCCTAGTGTGGTAGTGCAGTTTCGAACCCACAACTTTCAGATACAAACTGTGGTCCTAGGCCAACTGAGCTACCTCTCAGAGTTAACTTTGGCGTGCTGGATGGTTTTAGTTTGGATTTTTTATGCTAAGCTACAAGTCCAACGATGATTCTCTTCTTCCTTATCACTTCCTCTTCATTTATCTATTTATCACTTTCTCTCCAGATAGAAACTCTATGAAATCTGGTACAGACTCTTAAGAGAGACAGGGGAAGGAAAAAAAAAGCCATTTACTCAGTAGAAGGCGAACCATGACTTAATCGAGAAGTTGAGCTTGAAGCTCCTTGTAGAGGAGACACTCACAAAGTCCGCTTCGTAGAAGCAGGAAAAGACTTCATAGAAGCAGGCTCTGGGAGCTTGTCCTCAGAGACTACTAAACATCAAAGTGGCTTTAAGGTGTACAAAATATATAAGGATACTGACCATACGACTACCCTTATATCTGACAATTGCTCCAAAACGTTCAGAATTTAGATAATTCCAATAGAACTGTTTGTACAGAAAAGTATGCAGTAAAAGTGACAATTTAATCTTAAGATCTGCGATACCCTAAAGCTATAAGATACCACACCGTGTGATATCCTAAGACTGTAAGATATCGCACCACGTAACATTGCGAACCATAAGATATCACACGATTCTCCATTCCCACCCAAACCCAAAACGCACATAATCACCTCGAATTTAGAAGTTTGTTTTTCCTTAATCATTTTTACTTGCTGCAGGTTTTAGAGTTGGAAGTTGGAGCTTTAAAAATTTCCACTCTAATCTTAATGAAATGGTTCTGACTGTGGTTGTTCTTCTCTTCGGTAGAAAGGAAGAGGATAAAAAAAATTTGGATTTTATGCGATATTATACAGCTCTAAAATATTGCATGGTGCGATATCCTACATCCCTATGATATCACATGATTTAAGGCTAAAATCATTAATCTTAAAATATTATTTTCTATAAGTACAACTCTGCACAAATTATATAAATATTGACGGCACGAGGGCAATTGTGAAGAATAATGGCAGCCGTACCATCAATATCCCTGATATATAATAGGGATTTTTTTTTGTACGATAACCCAAAGTCATCAATTACTTCCCCTTGTCACCAAAGTTGGCTATTTTACCCAGACGTTCTCCGTGTAGACGTTCTCTGTACAGTCCGTACTCTGCGCTAATCAAAAGGCGTTTTTTTATTTACAATATCACAACAAATGTTGCGATATCACAATTTATGTTGCAATACCATAATTTATGTTGTGATATCGCAAAAAGCGTTACGTTAAAAGTCAATGAATGTATTTCTGTTTATAATTTGTTTCCGTTCCATTGCTTTCATCTCTGGAATGGGTTCTCTACTTCCATTATCTGCAAGTTAAACTGTGATGCACTGGCATATATAGCAAGTGATCTCCTGCCACATTCTTTGTAAGTCAATCTCAGGCCATTGTTATATATAGCAAGTGAATCTTCTGCCACATCTCTGTCTATGGTATTCACTCTATGTTTCCCACCTTGTATGTATCTCTCTCTTATTTTATTTTTTTTTCTTCTTTTGTGTCTTTTGAAGGTAGTTAGGATACAAGGAATTCCACTTATAGAAACATTTGAAACATTTTGTATAAATATTAACAGTGATGAACATGTATAAATACTAATAGTGATGAACCTTTTGTATAAACTTTTTTCTTTTTTTGTGACTTTTTGATGAACATCCGGTTGTTGATATATTAAAAAAAGATTATAAATTCATGCCATGAGGTGAAAGAAGATCATAAATTCATAAATCAATCCTCTCTGCAATTTGCAATTTGCAATTTGCAACTTGCAACTTGTAATAAACTCAGAAAATAGAAACCTAAAAAAAACTCAATAAATATAAGGTAAAAAAGAATAGATCATAAAAAAAAAATTCAACTTACAAATTAAAGTTGAAGTTGGAGTCGAGAGATCATTAACGGCACCACATCATTATGGCAATACAAAAGAGGTCATTATATATAATTCATAAGGAAATGGAATTGGCATGGGTGAAAACCTGTATCACACTATAAATCCCGTTATCAATCGTGGATCCAATAGTGGAAACCTAGCATTTTGATTCTTTCCCTTGATGTGATGATGGGTAAGTCTCCTCCGAGTATTAAAAGAGGGGCGTTCCTTGAGAAAGAGAGGAAGATGAAGAGAAGGGGTGTACCGTGAGAGGGTGTTAGATTTTTGAATCGACGAGATAATGTAGAAAATATTGATGTCGATCCAATTGTTGATGTGGCTTCCAGAGGATTGAGAATGAGGTCTTTTTCTTGCAATTGTTTTTCCGCTTTAAAGAAGAAGAATGAGTAGGGGATTAAGTGCAGGTAGGTTACCATGGCAAATGAGATGCTTTCTGAAGATGGATCACACCAGACTCCAATAACAGATGCTCTATCAAAACAAAGAAAAGAGAAAACTAGAACTTGCTAAAAGAGAGAGAGAAGAAGGATTATCAGGTTCAACAGAAGCGACTGCAACAACACCAAGCTTGGGAACACCTAGATTGCGAAACAGTGGTGGCCAAAATCTAGTCGATGTAGACAATGAAGACAATGATGCTTCGTCGACGTCGAACGAACGTTGAGTGCTATGCGTATTTGCAAAAAGGTTGGCGAGGGAGGATGATGGCGAAAACTGCTGTTACCGCAATTGAAAATGATGAATAGTCGAAACAAGGAGGGATAACAGATAAAAATGATTTTTCGAGTTGCACTATTGTAATATAAATTGCGATATCACAACATAAATTACGGTATCGCAACTTAATAACTTGCTGTATTGCAATATTTATTGTGATATCGTAAATAAAAAATACCTTTTAGCTAGCGCAAAATACAGACTGTATTGAAAAAGTCTTGTTAAAATAGCCAACTTCAGTAACAAGCTAGAGAAATTGATCACTCCAGGGCCGTACGTAAAAAAATCCCAATATATAACAGTAGTGCGGACACATGTGATCAATCAAAGCAATAATTCATCTATATGACAATCCATCGTGCATAAGGTATCTTAAACGGACTCAGAGTTGACTGACCCCGATCGGTGTGATCTTTCCAGTTTCCACCCACTAGGAGTTGGCCAATTATTGGCTGTCCATCAATTTTTTATGTTCTTTTCTTTCTACTTTTTGCACTGCTTTCTCCTTTCTCCTTTTTTGACTTTTTTGGCAGTAGTGGCTCACACCTGATGAGACTAGCTGGTCGTGTCTCTAAGTCACACAAGTCAAGTTATTATTTTTCTATAAGACATATGTCAATATAACTTAGCTTGCAAGAATTATACTGGCCCTGCGACCTTAGGAAAGTGTTTCGTCACCACTAAGATGATCTTCTTGGTCGCTAAGAAAACAACTACAGAAACTCTCAGTCTCTTCTTTCTCTTTGGTTTCAACAATACGTTGAGTCTTTGTAAGCTAAAAACAACCCTCTCTTAGAAAAAAAAAAATTTAAAAACAATGTTTTCCCTCAAAATTGGAAAGCGTACATCTATGGCAAGAGAGTGAAATCATTGACTCTCTTATAGATTACATCAAATATATCATTTCATCTTTCTTACCCTTTTAAGGTCGATTTGTTTGCATGAAAGCTAGAATGAATTAAAATTAGGGAATCAAATCATGAGAACAAGTAAGAAAAAGGAGTTGGAAATAAATGTACAAAATGATTAAAAGTTACCATAAGAGGCGAAGGAGAGGAGTAAGTTTTTATTTTTTAGTGCTTGTACTCTTAATTCTCTTTCTTTTGTTTTCTTTTGATTTAATTCCTAATTTTATTTCACTCTAAATATACACGAAAGAAAAGCTAATATAATTACCAAGATGCCCTTAACCTGATCCCTTGCTAATCCGATAGACCGATCCAATTACCCCGAAACCCAAGATATAAATCCAACACTAGTGACGGTCCAATGTTTGAATATCATGAAATTAAGTTGTGGGAGACAAGCACGAGATTTGAGCTCCTCCTAAGTTGAACATAAATCCCCCTTTCAAACAGGAGTAACAAATACAAACGAGACCATTAATTGAAGAACCTGAAGGAATACATGGCGGAAAAGAAGCTGAGAGTGAAGCTCCTCGTAGATAAGAGTAGCCACAAAATCCTCTTCGCAGAAGCTGGAAAAGGCTTCGTAGACTTATTGTTCAGCTTCCTGGCATTGCCACTTGGGTCTGTCATCAGACTCCTCACTGATAAAAGCCGCATCGATGTCTCCATATCAAAGCTCTATGACAGCGTCGACAACTTGAGCGAGACCCACATCCGGTCAGGTCTCTCCAAGAGCTCGCTTCTGGATCTCGTGACCCCATCTCTTTCCAGTTGCAGCAGCAGCAGCCAAACGCCTCATCTCCTGTTACACAGCAACAGCAGCGATGCAAAAACAGAAGCAACGACCAGGCATTACTACGCATGCAGAACTGGCTGCGACGACCAACGCATACTGCTATCTTTTCGTCCGGGAAACCAGGGGTATGTGACGGAAGGTGTTAAGGGGTATGTGACCAATGTTAAGGGGAGTAGCTGCCCTAGTTGTCGACAATCAATGGTATATGAAGTAGGGTACGTTGCACCTCCTGCTCCTAGTACTAGTGGGAAGGGAGTGAGGTGTATTGAGGAGAGAGGGTTTGTGAAAGGAGGCACGGAGACCTACATGGTGACGGACGATTTGGAAGTGACACCCATGTCCACCATTTCAAGCATTACTCTCCTTAGCAGGCTTAATGTCAGGGATGTGGGTGCTCTTGAAGAGAAGGTTGTAGAAGTAGGCATGGAAGAGGTATTCACTAGACTATTGCTATCTTGTGTGTGTTTGTGTTTTCTATTTTATCTATCTATATGTCTTATTGTTCTGTATTGAACAAGGTTTTGGGTAATTCTAATGCATGTCTCTCGTTTGGCGCTGTTAGGTTCTGTCGCTGCTCAAAGCATCCCTTCAATCGAAAACGGCACTCACTGATGCGTTCCTCAAGTAAAGTTGGTGGTGCGAGCAGCTTTAACTTATAATAAAGTTTGGTTTTGATGGACTTAGATGGTTTTAGAATATGTTAAAATAAGGATTTAGTGTCTGTTTATAGTTGTCTCAGTTCAAGTATATTATGTATGCGTGAGCTGGGTGGTGAATTTGTCTCTGTCAAATTAAATGACCTGAAGCCTATTTCTTGGTTGGAATTTCGGTTGTCTGAACATGTTGGTCCTTGTTATATATCCTTCTAGAATTATGAAATTCTGTACGTAAGTTTGGGAAATTCTATAAGTTTTTAGCAAATCTTAAATTGAATGGATGCGCATGCGCTCGACTTACGAATCTAAGTGATATCAAATTTGTTATTCTGTGTAATACAATGGCAAGATGCAACCAAAAGTATTTATGAATTAATTAATTAATGTGTGTGTGAAAAAGAAAGAAAAAAAAAACAGATCATACTTGCTTACACATGGTAAAGTGAAAAAAAAAGTTCACTCAAGTAATTTGTGCCGTTGAAAATGTTACCGCGCCCATACTTAATTGGTGAAAAACGAGTGGGAAAGTAAAGTTTTTTCCGTAAAAAATCCTCACATTTTATTTTATCAATCATTGTAAGATTTTATCTCATAAAAAATAAGTAAAGTCCGTAGTAAAAGAAAAACAGATATTAACCGCTTTATAGAAAACAACCACGAATTTTACTTTAATAAAAAAGCATCGCTTTACCACTATTTATAAATTGGGATCCTCTAAAAGAATTTACACACAGCGACCGTGGGTGGTCCAACCACGGTCTGCTGTGTCGCAATAGGTGTGGCGGATCAAACAATCATGCTTCGATACGTACCGGCCGTGTGCATGGCTGGCTGGCCCACTATAATGTGGCAGACCGTAGTTAGTCCACTCATGATCACCATGAGGTATAACCTCACTAAATCTGGACTACCTTTTTCATTAATTTCATATTTATCTTGTTACAATTTAAATAAAACATACGAGCCCTTAGATTATTGGGAGACACGAGATAAGTTTTTGCCGACAGTCGATCGTACGCATGATATGGAAAGATCGAGTGACTCACTGCTGGTCATGAAAGAGTCACATAAAGTTACTTGCAATGCCAATAATTGTTGGCAAGTTTTGAAATTGAGAAGGAGAGAGGTCGCCTGGGCAGGTAATTTCGGCCAAATGTCCTAGATTGAAAACTCGTTGGATAACTAAAGCCCTAATCTGAAAATCCAAAAAAAAAAAAAAAAGAATCGAACTATTTTGAAAACTGCAAAAAACTCAGGCCCTACTTTGAGAATTTTCTTTTCATCTAAGTATACGTCTAAGTTCTGTTTTGAACAAGGTGTTTTTTGGGTGTTCTAATGCACGTCTCTCGCTTGGTGTTGTTTGGTCGTTAGGTTCTGTCGCTGCTCAAAGCATCCTTTGAATCGAAAACGGCACTCACTGATGCATTCCTTAAGTAAAGTTGGTGGTGGGAGCAGCTTAACTTATAATAAAGTTTGGGTTTGAATGGACTGAGATGGGGTTAGATGATGTCAACTTGTTTTAGTAATTTGTAGTCTCATCAGCGTAAATATTATGAGTGAGTTGGATGGTGAGTTTGTCTGTGTTAAATAGCCCGAGGTCTATTTTGTTAGGCTCCGTTCCGAGTTAATCAAGATTAATTAACTCTAATGAATCGAGATCAAGACTAATTAAGCCGGTTTAGTGATTCGCTGAAATCGAATTAGCCTAAAGTGAGGAACTTAGGCTTAATGAAATAGTAACCAATATTAGGAAGTGACTTGAATAGAAGTTGAGCTTAAACAAGCCCAACTAAGGACTTGTGTATAAATATGGATTTGTACGTATTTGATCGAATTCGGAAACTCTTGATACTAGCATGCGTATCTCGACGAGTATGACGAATTTCATAAAAGGCTTGAATTGATTCGACGAATATTGGATTGAATGGACCATCATTTGACTTGAAATGAGATTAAAGAATATTAGAGGAGGCTTAATGCAAAAAGACCTCTTATATAAGCTAAGATGAGTTCATTTGAATGACTCATCTCTAGGAGAAACCCTAGGCAGCATTCGTTTCTTTTTTTCTCTTCTTTCTTTCATTTCTTCTTCATTAAGAGTGAGGTTTAAGTCAGTGAATTGAAGGGAGGTTTATGTACTTCATCTTCTTCATCGTCTACATCCTTTTCATAGAGTTCTTTTGGATTTTAAAGCTTCAAGTGAAGTTAATCCAAGCTAAAAGAGGAGTTTTAGCTCAAGCAAGCTTCACTTAAGGCAATGATACATGTGCTTATGTTTGTTGAAGTGTTTTATTGATTTTGATAGAAAAAAATGATGATTAGGGTGATTTATGGCTTTTGAAATCCCTAATTAGATTATGTTAATTGTGGTTAGATTAAGTAAATGTTTAAAATAAGTGTGTTATTGTTAGTTTTATACAATTTTATACACTACTTGTCTATTAGGTCATCAGAGAAAGAAAGAGGGAAAAAGAATGGAGGAAAAACTCATTCAGCACATTGCAGAACAGAACTTTATGTTCTGTTTCTGCAGTGTGGCCGGTCGACCGGCCAGCAGGGCCCGGTCGACCGGGCACACTTGGTCAGGTGCCTCTGGTGCCTAATCAAATTTCTGTTCGTTCTTTTCAGTTACAACTGCAGGTCGACCCAGGCCTTCCCAGGTCGACCTGGCCCACTAAGAAATGTCCGGGAAGTGCAGGTAAAGTCCGATTTTCTTGGATTCAAAGTCTACTCTTAGGGACTAATATTAATCGTGTTTAAACCTACATAAGTGTTAACTAGGGTTATCCTAATGCACAATTACATAAGTAATATCATCGATAGTAATACGTGCACCGATAATTCTAGTTTCACTCAATGGTTGGTTAGAGGCTTACTTGAGAATTAGAATGAGACTGAAATGAATTGTTAAAGGGTCTGGCACTACCTAGTGGTTTCCGAACTCATTATTGAATTGAATTGAATGAATTAAGAAATGAACTGTTACGGAAAGTAACAATGAAATGACTATTTCTACTGCAGTAGATGAGATTGGGGTGTTCCGGAGCCCGTGGTGACACAAGTGATCTCTGATCAAGACACTGAGAGATCTCACCTTATTGGACAGAAAGGTCATTGACTGAAAAGTCATACATTGAAAAGCCATTAATAAATATGGAACATAATGAATAAATGAACATGAAATGCTTCCTTTTGGAAGAATAGAATGAAGTTGAAACCAATACTAGTGTAGTTGCCAATGTTATTGTCATTGTTACTTGTGTTTATAATTACACAAGGATTGTATATTGGAATTGTTTAGAACTGTTAAACCAATGAATTGTTAGGAATTATCAAACATGCTATCATCATATGTATATATCTTGTTGAACCGTCGTGTTCATAGTATTACTGATGATATTACAGGCTCAGTTGCCCGTGCCGGTCCCTCCGAGACTGTCCCGCCAGCGGAGGAGACCCATTCGATACCTCCAGGAGGTCTAACCGAATTGACGTAATTTGAGAGAGGATAACCTAGAATATTTTGGAAACTTTTTAGAAAGCATTTGTATATTCATTTTGGTATTGTAAATAATGTCCCCTGCATTGTATTTTACATATGCAGTGATTGATAATAGGAGAACTGAAACAATATAAAGTAAACTTTGTAATTCAAAATAAAGAGTCTGATTCATTTTGTTAAATATGTGTCAATGTATATTATTATATTCCGCACAACTGTACATTGACAGGTACGTATGCACGATTCCTTGTAGATTCGTTTTAACTTCGGTTATTTCGGATCTACGGGAGTAAGTATGATTACATCGTTACCCGGGGATTAACCCTAATGACTCTGATTTCGGGTCCGGGTCGTAACATATTTCTTGGTTGGAATTTCTGTGGTCTAAAGATTTAGGTCCTTGTTTTTCTTCTACAATGCTGAGAATCTAGTTCAGGCATTCCCAGATCCTTGTTAAGGTAAGTGGATTTGGGATTTCTCTCTCTCCCTACAAAAGGGAAGGGATGGTAAAACTCTGGCGTGCTGTATGGTTTTACTCGGGCTAAGCTACAAGTCTAATTAAAGGTGATTCTCTTCTTCCTTGTCACTTCCTCTCCGTTCATTTATCTGTTCATCACTTCCTTTCCGGATAGAAACTCTGAGTTCCAGAAAGAGAAAAAGGGGAAGAAATAAAACCATAGGCGAACGACAGCATAGTGGAGAAGTTGAGCTCGAAGCTCCTTGTAAAGGAGACCAGTCGCAGAAGCAGGAAAAGACTTCATAGAAGTAGGCCCTGCGAGCTTGTCCTCAGAGACTATAAATTTAGCTTAAGGCGTACAAAATACAAGACGATAATGACTAAAAATTTAGCGTATTCCAATATAGAGCTGTTCGTGAAGAAAAGTATCATCTAAAAAGGTGATGAATTTACCCTTAAAAGCTTGCAATATCTTAGGACGATAAGATGTCGCATCCGACAGGACTGTAAGATATTGTACTATGAGATATTGGGCAACCATATGATATCACGCAATTCTCACTTCCCATCAAAACCCAAAACGCACGTATTCACCCCGAGTTTAGAAGTCCATTTTTTCTACATCATTTCTACTTATTGCATGTCTGAGGTCTGGAGGTTTTACCATGTTCACCCTGACCTCAGTGATATGATCAGGGCCGGTTTTGAATTTTTCAGGGCACATGGCAAGAGTAAAAGTTAGACATCTTCAGCCATCATATATGATAATATCATTGGTGGGCCCCACTGATGTGAAAAATTGGCAATGGGTTGATGATGTCCAAGTATAATTATTTGAAAAAAAAAAGAAGAAAGAAAACTCAGACCAGAATTATAGCATCATATATGGGGAATAAAAAATCATTGGTTGGCCCCACTAACAGATGAGAAGAACGGGTGAATGGCTGAAGGCTTGATGATTTATTTGTAAAAAAAAAAAAGCCCCAAATCATCCCAACGCTAGACCAGATTCTTCTAAAATTTCAGCCATCAAATATAAAATATCATTGGTGGGCCCCATTGATGGATGCTGAAATAAGTGATGCAATAAGCACTCTCAGATGATTTGATAATGGGTCTATTGATGCCCAGGACGATGAAATCTATTGGATGAGCCCTGCCCCCACCAAATGATTGAAAAAAAAATAAAAGGTAGAAGGGATTTTGGGCCCCTCCTGAAAAATGGGCCCGGGGCAAGGGCACTTACAGCCCTTGCTCAGGGCCGGCCCTAGAAATGATTTTGACTGCAATTCCTTGTCTCTTTGGTGGAAAACAACAAGCATTTTATCTCTTTTTGGTAAGTAGAAAGAGGGTAAAAAATCATGAATTTAGTGCGATATCGTACAGCTAGTCTTGGGATATTGTTTGGTGCAACAGTAGTGGACTCAGGATTTTTATTTGCATGAGGCTAAAATTTTTCTGAACTTAATATTTGAAAAAAAACAACTTTTGCTAGAGCTTTTCACGTTATCAAGTAGCACCTAATTTTTTTCTTTAGAAAATGTCCAACTCATTGAACTCAACTAAATGCATGACAGTTATTGAAAATTGGGCAATGAAGAGATTAGAATGTTAATTAGAAGTACCAAAAACCAATAGATGGATAAAAAAATGATTCTAACATTGATTTTAGATATTCAAGCTCACATTATCATGTTTTACTAAATTTATGCCAAAATCAATGTCCAATGAAAATCATTGCAAATTCAAGGTGATTGAATATGTAAGAAAAAACGGAATACGACAACATTTTGTGAAGAAATTATGAGAATGAAGAAAAAAAAATTGAGAAGCTCTGTTTGTTTGAATGAATTGCCGATCACAAACTTCTTGTGCTGATTGGCTATATATTGACAGGAGATCTATTTTTATAAAGCTATCACAACTTATTTCTAACATTCTTAGTATATTATTTTGTTGACTTTGCTCCCACTTTCATTTAATGCATGCACCCCTTTGTATATTATTTCATTGGCTTTGCTCACTCAGACTATGACGATCTTAGACTTTGTTATGTGATCTAATAGGCCGGCTACTGTGAGTGGGCATGTCTTTCATCACTAGGACGATCTTCTACTTGCTGTGTGATCTCATAAGGTCGACTGCTGTGATTCGGGTCTTTTATCACAACTTAGGTCCATTCCTGCAGTGCAATATTCTACCTCCCTAGAATATCACACGGCTTAAAAAATAGAAACATTAATTTTAAAATGTCCATTCATGTACGATCAGTTCAGCAGGAATTATATAAACTTGGATCCGGATCCCCTGTTTCGTCCAAACAGGTGATCCCTGTTTGGACGAAAAAGGAGCCGCCATGCACGGGCCGGAAGGGGGGCGGAGGAAAGAAAAACTATAAACTTTGATAGTGTCAGTTCAATTGTGAAGTATAAAGACAGTCTTACTGTCCATATCCTTGATATATAATGGGGGAAAATTTCTGAATAGGGCTTAAGTTTTTCCCTAATTTCAAGTCAGGACAAATGAAAATTCACATTTCAAATGATAGTACGGACCGCATGTGAATAATTCATCCAATATTACAATATTCCATCGTGAATAAAAGTGTCTTAAACATACGCAGAAAGTTGGCTGACCCCGACCGCTGCTACCCCTTGGATTTGGCCAATTGGGTGTCCATAAATTTTTTTTTTTTAATGTCCTTTTCTTTCTACTTTATGCACTACTTTTTCTTTTTTACTTTTTTCTGTTTTGGTAGTAGTGGCTCCCACCTGATGAGACTAGCGTGGTAGTGTCTCTAAGTTACACAGGTCAAGTTATTATTTTTCTATACGACACATGTCAAGTGAACTTGAAAGAATTATACTGCCCACTACCACCGTAGGAAAGTGTTTCGTCAGCACTAAGATGATCTTCTTGGTCGCAAAGAAAACAACTACAGAAACTCTCACTCTCTTCTTTCTCTTTGGTTTCAACAATACGTACAGTCTTTGGAAGCTACGTACAGTCTTTGTAAGCTAAAAACCACCCTCTCTAACAATTTTTTTTTTTTTTTTAAAGCAATGTTTTCTCTCAAAATTGGAAAGCTTTAGGGCGTACATCTACGGCAAGAGAGTGAAATCATTGACTCTCTTATAGATTACATCAAATATATCATTTTCTATTTCTTAGCTTTTTAAGGTAGATTTGTTTGCATGAAAACTAGAATGAATTAAAATTAGGGAATCAAATCATGAGAACAAGTAGCAAAAAGAGCTGGAAATAAATGCACAAAATGATTAAAAGTTATCCCAGAAGACACTAAATGAATACAAATTAAATTCAAGAAGGAGAGGAGTAATTTTTTATTATTTAGTGCTTGTACTCTTAATTCTCTTTCTTTCGTTTTCTTTTAATTTGACTTTTAATTTTATTTCACTTTAAATATGCATGCAAGAAAAGCTAATATAATTACCAAGATGCCCTTCACGTGATCCCTTGCTAATCCAGACCGATCCAATTAACCCCGAACACAAGATATAAATCCAACACTATTGACGGTCGAATGTTTGAATATCATGAAATTAAGTTGTGGGAGACTAGCACGAAATTTGAGCTCCTCCTCAGTTGAGCATAAATAGCCCTTTCAAATAGGAGGAACAAATACAAACCACACCATTAAGTAATTGAAGAAGCTGAAGGAACACATGGCGGAAGAGAAGCTGAGCTTGAAGCTCCTGGTAGATAAGAGTAGCCACAAAGTCCTCTTCGCAGAAGCTGGAAAAGACTTCATAGACTTATTGTTCAGCTTCTTGGCATTGCCAATTGGGTATGCCATCAGACTCCTCGCTAATAAAAGCCGCATCGATGTCTCCATATCTAAGCTCTACGACAGCGTCCACGACTTGAGCGAGACCTAAATTCGTTCAGGCCTCGACAAGATCTCGCTTCTGGATCTCGTGACCCCATCTCTCTCCAGCAGCAGCAGCCAAATGCCTCCTCCTCTCCTGTTGCAGAGCGACAGCAGCGATGCAAAAGCAGCAGCAACAACGAAGCACTACTACACGTGTAGCAGTTGCAGCAACCACCAAGCAATTGGTTTTGCTCCAAGTGTTTCCAGGAGTTTCAACGGTCGACGCCAGTGTGTGAGTGACGTTATGGGGACTGCCTGCCGTCGTTGCGGCCAAGCAATGAGTACTGAAGTAGACTACGTTGCTCCTCCTAGTGCTGGTGGGAAGGGAGTGAGGGGCTCTGAGGAAGGAGGGTTTGTGAGAGGGGTTGTGACTTACATGGTGATGGACGACTTGGAGGTGACGCCCATGTCTACCATTTCCAGCATTACTCTTATCTCCAAGTTCAAAGTCAGGGATGGTGTTCTTGACGAGAAGGTCGTGGAAATAGGTGTGGAAGAGGTATTGACTACTAGCTAGTGCTATCTTTTTATCAAACTGAAGAAGTCTTTGGGTATTCTAATGCATGTTCTCTGGTGGGTGGTGTTTACTTGTTAGGTTCTGTCGCTGCTCAAAGCATCCCTTGAATCGAAAACAGCACTCACGGATGTGTTCCTCAAGTAGACTTTGTTGGTGGTGAGAGCAGACTCAGTTATGAAGTTTACTTTTGAATGGACTAAGATGGTTTTAGATTGTGAAAGTATGTAGTGTTCTTGTGTCTTGAAGACTCGTTTAGTGTATGCGTAGTGTTGGATGGTGGCTTTGTCAGTGTTCTCTGTCTTGGGGCTTGTATAAAAATAATCTTAGAAATTAAAGAAAATGAAAAGAAGAGGTGTGTTGGTAGCTGAAGTTGGCATGTTGGGCTTGAACGACGTGGGCCTGGTCCTCAAGTTTGAATCCTCAAGTTAGGTTTCTTCTTGTCTGCAGCACGGGCCACTATTTTATGTGTGTGCATGGTGTGAACGTTTATCTAAAAGATGTGTATGGGTTTATTTGATATTCTTAGTTGGCCTAGGACCACGGTTTGCTCCCGAAGGTTGTGGGTTCGAAACTCCGCTACCACACTAGAGCTACAGGGGATTTATCCGGCTTCCCTCTGGGTCCGGAGGGATTAGTCCAGCCCAAAGGGTTGAGAACCCTCCGACAGCAAAAAAAAAAGAACCTATGGTTCTTTTCATATATATGTCCTTTCTTTTGCATATTCATTATTTGGAAAGTAATTCTAATAGGGGATTTTAGCACGTGCAATTCTTCCATCTTTGATTCTGTTCGACCTCCAAGCAATGGCATCTGATCTGATTTGCAAATTGACTGACCTGCACAATTATTTACTGCATATCACTGAGTCCGTACAATTGTTTTATTGGAATTGTAAGTGTTAGGAGTTAATAAAATGTGTAGTTTCTCAAATCTTTGTTAATTTAAGCCACTAAATTCTTGCAAACAACTTTACTTTGAAAATGAGACCAAGTAGTTATATGCAGCCTGGGTGTTGGTTCGCTGGCACAAGCCATGTTTTGCTTCTCATGTTTCTAGTTCAATACCACCTATATTTACTTGATGCATGTGTTGTAGGGTTGTGCATGTGCGATGAGGATTAGTTCCATCGGGTCAAATATCATAAGAACACCTTCATCATAAAATTAAATAAAAAGACCGAGACTAATTAGGAGATTTGACATATGAATGACCTTTAAACACTGTTGTTGTCCCAAGTTTATGACCGAAAGTGAGCTAATGTTACCAAAGTCGTTTGACTTTGGTCTCCTCACCCCCCTCCCTTTTTTGTTTTACTTTTTTGCCTTGGATTCCATAATCATGGGATCCAAGGTCAAACGATTATAGTGACTTTTAGTCATGAATTTGGAGATTGATTGTCTAAAGGGCATTGAATTATCAAATCCCCGACTAATTATAAGGCTACTATTTCGTGATGTAACTGGGTATCAATCTATCCAATTATCCTGTTTAGGTATGTCAATTCAAGGAAAAGGTGGGTATGAAATCTATTTTTAGATCCGAGAGAAATTTGAATTCCAATGTCCTCTAGATCCTATCATCATAATAGTTGCACTTGTTATTTGAAGAAGAAGAAGAAAAAAGAAAGGCCCACTGATTTGTTTGCTTTAACAATTATATTTCAAGACCTATTGATCCAAGTATATTTTCGTATTAGCTCACTTCTTGTTTGGAACTTTACATCCCTACTGATGGGCTTATCATCAATTGAGGTTGTACGTCGTCATCTGGGTGGTTTATGGGGGATTAATTGGCTGTGGCCTGTGGGTTTTTCTTCTAATTTATCGTGCATTGCCACAGCATAAATGAGGAATGTTTGTTCAACTTGGTAGATCATGGTATTGACACAGTTGCATAGACTACATTTTGCAGAGCACCATTCCACACGCTCTAGGAGTGTAAAAAAAAAACCGTAAAAAATCGTCGAACCGAACCGCAGTTAATAACCGAATTTCACGCTTCGGTTACGATTACGGTTAATGAAATCAAAAAACCGCAAGGTTCGTTTCGGTTACGGTTTTCTGTAATAATTCACTGTTATTAACCGAACCGAACCGTATCATACGGTTCGGTTAACCGTATGCGGTTAACCGTATCATTTACAAATAAAAGAAAAAATAAGGGAGTTGAATGAAATATTTCTTACCTTATTTAATTGCTCATTATGTGTTATTTTACCTTCAATCATTCACATTTATCCCCTTATGTGAGGAAGGCATTCCACAGTTATTAACCGTAACCGAACCGTTTAATACGGTTAACCGCGGTTACGATTTTTCACAGTTTTTGTGGATACGATTACAGTTACGATTTTTAAAAACAGAAAACTGCGGTTACGATTCGATTAACAATTTTTCTAAATTAACCAAATAACCAAACCGTTACACCCCTAACACGCCCCATGCCTTTCATGCCTTGAGGGCAGAACTCAAAAAAGGGAGACCTCATTTTAATTTCACAAAATGTGGCCCAATGGCCCCAATCCAATTTCTCTCTGACACACCTATGCCCTACTCCCATGAATCGGCACCTAGTCCAAATGGTACCGATTTGGCCATTATTCACATTAAAAAATGCACTAGTTTTGAACCACATCATGCCCTTCATTACCCTCCTGCAGCCTATCCAACTGGCCACAGAAATCATGTACTCTTGAAACTAATATTGGCTCTTTTCACAGAACTCATAAAGGTGATGGAGAAAATTGATTGGAAATAACTTAAGGAAGAAGCAATGTCCATAGAATCAATGGGAGCTCTTTCTTTCGTGATTAGTAATGTCATGGAAGCTACTTTTTAACCTTTTTTTTTTTTTTTTAATTTTCTCAAAAGAAAGACTAGATGCAAAAGAATATACTTCAGCGGGGACTTTTGAAACCACTCTAAGACGTTCTGTTCTGGTGGAGCATAAGTTAGCTTGCAAATTCTAGGAGTAGTGCATGTGCATCACTCTAAAACTGCCCCTTAAAGAGGCTTAAATCTTCAATTAGGTGGCTATCAGTAGCATCATTTGATGATCATCAGGCCATACCATATGATGCTCACGCCTTGTACAGAAACCCATACAGCTGGATGCAACTACTGGCCAGGCGAAAGAAAGCTACAGTAAAAAAGCATAGGAAGCACTTTTGCTACTTGGTTAATGGCTACGTTAAAAGAATTGTCGACAAAGACTGGACAACAAAGCAGTTTTTAAAAGGTGTGCGAAAGCAAGAAGTTAAGACCCCGAGAGTCGACCTCCTCTATAAAATCCCATTTCATCCCTTCTTCCGAGAAATGTGAAATTAATGTATTGTGAACCTGGGAAGAAAGTGCACGACCAACATGGCAGATACGCTGAGCTTGAAGCTCCTTGTAGAAAAGACTGGCAACAGACTCCTCTTCGCAGAAGCTGGAAAAGATTTCATCGACCTACTATTCAGTTTCCTGGCCTTGCCACTTGGGTCTGTCATCAGACTCCTCGCTAACAAAAGCCAGGTCGATGTCTCCATATCAAGCCTCTACGAGAGCGTGGAGAACTTAAGCGAGACTCACATTCGATCGGGTCTTGACAAGATCTCGCTTCTGGATCTTGTGACCCCATCTCTTTCCAACTGCAGCAGCAGGACCCAGCCGCCTCCCCTGCTGTTGAACAGCGACACAGATGCTAAAACAGAAGCAACGACCAAGTGGTACTACTACACGTGTGGAAATCACGGCTACGTGAGCGACGTTAAAGGGACTAAGTGCCCGAGTTGCGGGAGAGCAATGGAAAGTAAAGCAGAGTACGTTTCTCCTGCAACTACTAGCAGTTCTAGTGCTAGTGGTGGTGATGGGAAGTCGATTGAGGAGAGAGGGTTTGTAAGGGGAGTGGTGACTTATATGGTGATGGACGATTTGGAAGTTATGCCCATGTCGACTATTTCCAGCATTGCTCTCCTTACCAAGTTCAATGTTAGGGACGTGGGGGCTCTTGAAGAGAAGGTGGTGAAAGTCGGTGTGGAAGAGGTATTTCATTCACTATCTATCTATCTATCTATCGGGCTTTGCCTTGATACAGGTCCCACCTATGCCCCACTGATCGAGAGACCGGGTGAAAAGATCCATATGGGTAGGGCCCAAATATCAAATTTTGGGTCAATTTGATACGTCTAAGCCCTTGATTGATTCGTAGTCCATTAGTTTAATCCATGGTATTTTAATTTTTTTTTAAATGAAATGACCTTCGATCCAACCGTCCTATAAATTGGGTGGGTGCAAACCTCAAGGTCGGGTGACCGTGTGGTGGGAGCCCGAATTGTGTGAGTAGGTCGTTTGAACCATAAGGTGGGCCCGCATGAAGTTCTCACAGATCCCCTCCACGAGAGATGCTCTCACATTAGCAAATGCCCTATTTTATGTATTTCTGGTTCTTGTCATAATCAAGGTTTAATTTGGGTATTCTTTCTAATGCATGTCTCTCGTTGGGTGTTGTTTGATTGTTAGGTTCTGTCGCTGCTCAAAGCATCGCTTCAGTCGAAGACAGCACTCACTGATGTGTTCCTCAAGTAAAGTTGGTGGTACGAAGAGACTCCTTTATGAAGTTTAATAGTCTTGAATGGAATAAGATGGTTTTAGATTATGTGAAAATATATGCATGCAGTGTTTATATATGTGTCGACGAGAAGGGCTTGTTTGGAGCAGTGTGACTAGTACAAGTAATGTGTAGTGGCAAAGCTTTCGTTTTGGGTATGTTGTGACCTGCAGAATATCATGTCCAAATGTTAGGTGAGTCTCGGTCCTCTGAGGCTCAGAGGATCCGGTTTATGGTTTTATAATTGCATCTGTTTTTAATTTGGGTTTGATGTCAGGTGTGTCGTTTTCATATCTGAAGATTTAAATAATGAATGCCAAAACCATAGATTATGTATCATGATGTAGGAAAATGTTCCCTTATGACTGGACTAAATGTGGAGTCCAAGTCTACTGGAACCACCTTTGATTAGTACAACGGGAGAATTTCAAAATGGTCCTTAAGTTTCGACCTTATTTCAAAAAAAGAACACTAGTTTCAAAACTTTTCAAATTAGACCCTACATTTTTCAAGAAGTTTTCAATTAAAGACATCCATCTATTTAAAGTTATTTTTTTCTTTTTTTTAAATACCCAAATTACCCTTCATTGTAATAAAATTCTCCTTCACTTCCTCTATATTCTCTTCGTTTCCCTCGCCTATGTCTTCACGATAATCAATGACACCTGGTATTCTTACAACTATTGGCTTCATGTAGTGGCTGCCGAAACAATGTAATGGCTTCAAATGAATGGTAATTTGAGTATTTTTAAAATACTGCGGGAAAAAATTACCAAAAAATACTTTTCAATGGCCGGATATCCTTAATTGAAAATTTACTGGAAAGCTTAGGGATTAATTTGAAAGGTTTGAAAACTTGTGTCCTTTTTTGAAATAAGGCAAAAACTTAAGGCCATATTTGAAAATTTTCCTTGCTTATCTGTAGGGTGGAGAAAAATACACTTATATTGAGTGTCAAATCGATTGAAAACGAAAGTGGAGAGAGTTGGGAGTAAAAGCTACTCTTTTGTCATTTTATACCTTTTAAGATTTTATTTTTTTTTGTCATTTTTTGTAACTATTATATATAGGAGGGCTACAAAATGCTCGTACCGTTTTGTAAAGGAAAACGCCCCTTATGGCCTACCAATGATAAAATTTGTTTTTCAAAGCAAGCCATTTATTTTGTTGATGAGTTTGAATTATTAGAGGGTTTCCAACTCTTTGGCCTAGACTAATCCCTCCGGGCACCGAGGGAAGCGGGGTAAACTCCCTTGTAGGGGCAGTGTAGTAGTAGAGTTTCGAACCTACAACCTCCGGGTACAAACCATGGTCTTAGGCCAACTTTCCTACCCCTTGGAATTATTTACTTCCTTCTTATTTACTTACACATCACCTCCTCATATGCTTCTTTTTTTCCCTCTCGCTCTTATTAATGTGATCTACTTCCTTTTTTTTAGGACATTCAATATCAAAACTCTTAAAAGTCCAAGCAATGGCCCCACTTACGCTACAATTTGATTATTGATGAACTTTGGGTCAATTTACCCCGGGGGGAGGTGGGGAGAGGGGCAAATTAATGCTGAAAAAGAAAATAAATAACCAAATAATGCTGAAAAAGAAAATAAAAAACCAAATTAATGATCAATTTCCTCTAAAAGTAAGGTTTAGGTTACACCTGTCAGCTGATGGGACCATATTGAATGGCCTATTTTCATCAATCTAACGATTTAGATCATCAGGTCTTTCAAAGTGACCTCTTTTGAAAAAATCTAGTCCATTCAAAATTAATGACATGTCTTTTATTAACCTTCAACAAAACTCAGTCAAATAGGAGCTGGGCATCACAAAAAACCTTCAATTTCCACAATATCATGGTGGGCCCAACTATTTAGTCCAATGGTTTTTTAAACCCTCCAATGGGATTTAGAGATTCCTATTAGTGATGGGATTTAAATAATCAAGAAATATCATTAAATGACTGGATGTCATTAATTGAAAACTTTCTGGAAAACTTAGGGACTAATTTGAAAAAATTTTAAACTTGTGTCCTTTTATGAAATGAGGCAAGAATTTAATGCCTTATTTGAAATTTTCGCTTAAAATTATGCGGACTTGGCCTCAAGTAGAAATTAATAGAATTATAAGAATCAAAATTAAAATTGAGTGGGGCAAAATGGGAATCAACACGGTCAAAATCAATGGGTTTAGAGTCAAAATAGAAAGGTAGTAAGGATTGAAAACCTACAGCTAAATAGTAACTATTAGGGGTGCACAAAAAATCCGTCGATCTATAAATCTAATCCGATTCACGAATTTTTATTTGATCCGAAGGTAAACGAATTGGTTGAGAATTGAAAATTTTGTAATCCGTTGGCAACGGATCGGTGACGGATTTCACCCTCAATCCGATCCGATCCGATCCATTGAAATTAAATATAAAATATATATAGGAGGTTTAAATATAAGTTAAGATGTCTAAATTTAAAATAAGAAAAAGAATTAAGGGGTCAAAATGTAATTTTTTTACAATATATTTGTTATTTTTCTTTTAACATTAGATTGAACGAATTAACCCGATCCGATCCGGTCCAGTCCTCCATGGATCGGATCGGATCGGATTTTAACAGCCACGAATTGGTGACGGATTTGATCAAATCCATACCAATCCAATCCGTGTACTCCCTAACTAAAGCCGTACGGGATCAAATGATACAAATTATCCTATTTGATGGTCCATACCGTTGAGATGTTTCAGTGGTCACGTACTCACGTCGCATGTTTATTTTAACTTCACTTATACTGCTCGTTGTGGAAACAAGAGGCCCAGATAATGCAAGTTTGCACTTTACACGTGGTAAAGTGAAAGAAAAAGTTCAAACTTTAAATTTGCCCGTTGAAAATGTTACCACAGCCACATTTATAATTGGTAAAAAAATGAGAGGAAAAGTAAAGTCACAGCCCATAAAAACCCCACCTGTTATTTTTTTCAGTCGTCGGGAAATTTTGTCTCATAAAAACAAGTAATTTCCGCTAAAGTAAAGTAAAGACACATATTTTACCACTTTCTTAACTTTATTGCAAACAACCACAAACTTTCTTAACTTTATTGAAAACAACCACAAATCTTACTTAAAAAAAAAAACCTTCGCATTACCATTACTTATTAATATTTTTTTTCATTAATTTCATATTTAGGCGTGTTTGGGTGTACGGTGAATTAAAGTAGAGTGAGGTGAAACGTTAAATCAAGAAAATAAAATATAAAAGGGTTATAATGGTCTTTTATTTTTTGTTGCTTGATGGGAAATCTTTTTTACTTTTTGTGTAAAAAATATTTTTTATCTGTTAGTTGAGAAATAAAGTCGCTTTTTTACATTTATTTATTTTTATTAATAAGAAGGGAATTTTAAATTTATATACTCTTGATAAGACCACATAACTTTTCTTTTTTTGAGAATGAAGGCTTTACTTCACCTCACACACCTGACAAGTTAATTAATACATGCATGCCCTTGGACTCTTGGGTTATGCGTAGAGTTATAAATGAGTCTCGATTCTCCGATTACCGAAGGTTCGGACCGTTAAAATCCGGATTTGCGTCTTAATGTGCTAGTCCACCGAGTCAAATACCATAAGAACACCTTCAGCATCATAAAAAAAAAAGGACTGAGACTAATTATAGGACAACTATTTCGGGATGTAAATGGGTTTCAATCTATCCAATTATCCTCTTTAGGGATGTTAATTCATGTGCATTTATCTGGTTATCTGCGTATTTGACATCTAGCTGGGTATGAAACCTATTTTTAGATATGAGAGAAATTTGGACTCCAATGTACTCTTTAGGGAAAATTTGGACTCCAAAATCGAACTATTTTGAAAACTGCAAAAAACTTAGGCCCTACTTTTAGAATTTTCCTTTCATCTAGTTATACGTCTAATTTCTGTTTTGAACAAGGTTTTTTTTTTTTTTTTTGGTTGTTCTAATGCACGTCTCTCGATTGGTGTTGTTTGGTTGTTAGGTTCTGTCGCTGCTCAAAGCATCCATTCAATCGACAATGGCACTCACTGATACGTTCCTCAAGTAAAGTTGGTGGTGGGAGGAGCAGCTTAACTTATAATAAAGTTTGGGTTTGAATGGACTGAGATGGGTTTAGATGATGTCAACTTGTTTTAGTAATTTGTAGTCTCATCAGTGTAAATATTATGAGTGAGTTGGATGGTGAGTTTGTCTGTGTTAAATGGCCCGAGGCCTATTTCTTGGTTGGAATTTCTGTGGTCTGAAAATTTTGGTCCTTATTTTTCTGCTAGAATGTTGAGAATCTAGTTCAGGCATTCCCAAATCCTTCTTTTAGGGGTCGTTTGTTTCTTGTGAAAGTGATTCACATGTGTAAATGACCCACATATGAGTCATTTGCATATGTAAATGACTCACATGTGGATCAAATTCCACCGTTTGTTACTAACATAACATTTCACATGTGAATCTATGAATAAGTTGTAGATGATTTGATGATATCTCAACATCCAAGCATCATCAATGGTTGAAAATTGGACACATGACCGTGTTTGAGCTTCTGAAGAATATGAACGGTCCTGATTTTACAGGTGGGGCCCAGAACATTAAAAAAATTATAAAAGGCGGACTGGGTATGTGAGTAACAATAGGTTGTATATTGTTTGATGATATCTCAACCTCCATACATCATCAACGGTTGAAAATTGGACACATGGCCGTGGTTGAGCTTCTGAAGAATATGAACGGTCCTGATTTTACAGGTGGGTCCCAGAAAAATAAAAAAATCATAAAAGGCGGACTGCTATATATTAGTAACAGTAGATTAATCAAACGGCTGTGATTATGTTGATCATATCTCAACCTCCATGCATCATCAACGGTTGAAAATTGGACACGTGGCCGTGTTTGAGCTTCTTAAGAGAATGAACGGTTCGGATGTTACAAGTGGGGCCCAAAAAAATGAAAAAAAAAAAAAGGCGGACTGCTCAGTGAGGCACTGTAGCAGTCCGCCTAGTAGCAGTAACGTGTGTAAGTTTTTCACACCTCTTGAGGTGTGAAAATGCAATGCATAAAAAGGGCCATCTTTCACACCATTTACACAAATATTTTACACATGTGAATCAAAATCACACCAAACAAACATGATTTTTGTGTATCCATTACCCATGTGATTCAATTACATATGTAAATGGAAAAAACAAACGTCCCCTTAAGGTAAGCAGACTTAGGATTCCCTGGATGGTAAAACTCAGGCTCCCAGCCCTTTGGGCTAGAATAATCCCTACGGGCTCAGGAGAGAAAGTCGGGTAAAATTCCGCGTAGCCCTAGTGTGGTAGTGTAGTTTCGAACCTACAACTTCCGGGTACAAACTGTGGTCTTAGGCCAACTGAGCTACCCGTCGGGGTTAACTTTGGCGTGCTGGATGGTTTTAGTCTGGATTTTTTATGCTAAGCTACAAGTCCAACGGTGATTCTCTTCTTCCTTATCACTTCCTCTTCATTTATCTATTTATCACTTTCTCTCCAGATAGAAACTCTATGAAATCTGGTAAAGAAACAGACTCTTAAGAGAGACAGGGGAAGAAAAAAAAAAGCCATTTATTCAGTAGAAGGCGAACCATGACTTAATCGAGAAGTTGAGCTTGAAGCTCCTTGTAGAGGAGACACTCACAAAGTCCTCTTCGTAGAAGCAGGAAAAGACTTCACAGAAGCAGGCTCTGGGAGCTTGTCCTTAGAGACTACTAAACATTGAAGTGGCTTTAAGGTGTATGATATTGACCGTACGACTGCCCTTATATCTGACAATTGCTCCAAAACGTTCAAAATTTAGATAATTCCAACAGAACTGTTTCTACAGAAAAGTACGCAGTAAAAGTGACAATTTAATCTTAAGATCTGTGATACCCTAAAGCTATAACATACCACACCGTGTGATATCCTAAGACTATAAGATATCGCACCACGTAACATTGCGAACCATAAGATATCACACGATTCTCCGTTCCCACCCAAACCCAAAACGCACATAATCACCTCAAATTTAGAAGTTTGTTTTTCCTTAATCATTTTTACTTGCTGCAGGTTTTAGAGTTGGAAGTTGGAGCTTTAACAATTTTCACTATGATCTCAATGAAATGGTTCTGACTGTGGTTGTTCTTCTCTTTGGTAGAAAGGAAGAGGATAATTTTTTTTTTAATTTTATGCGATATCCTACATCCCCATGATATCGCATGATTTAATGCCAAAATCATTAATCTTAAAATATTATTTTCTATAAGTACAACTCTGCGAAAATTATATAAATATTGACGGCACGAGGTCAATTGTGAAGAATAATGGCAGTCGTACCATCAACATCCCTGATATATAATAGGGATTCTTTTTTGGTACGGTAACCCAAAGTCATCAATTCCTCCCCCTTGTCACCAAAGTTGGCTATTTTACCTAGACGTTTTCCGTGTAAACGTTCTTCGTACAGTCCGTACTCTGCGCTGATCAAAAGGCTTTTTTTTATTTGCGATATCACAACAAATGTTGCGATATCACAATTTATGTTGCAATACCACAATTTATGTTGTGATATCGCAAAAAGAGTTACGTTAAAAGTCAATGAATGTATTTTTGTTTATAATTTGTTTCTGTTCCATTGCTTTCATCTCTGGACTGAGTTCTCTGCTTCCATTATCTGCAAGTTAAACTGGGATGCACTGGCATATTGTCACGACCCGGACCTGAGATTAGAGTCATTAGGGTTAACCCCTGGGTCGCGATGTTAATCATACTTACTCCCGTAAACCCGAATTAACCGAAGTTAAAACGAATCTACAAGGGATCTCGCATACATACCTGTCAATGCACAGTGCGGAATAAACAAATAATATACATTGACAACCATTTAATCAAAACGAACCAGATACTTTACTAGAACAGTAAAGTTACTTTACATCACTTCAATTCTACCATCAACCGCTGCATATTTAAAATACAATGCAGGGGACATCATTTACCATACCTACAATACCAAAACGAATATACCAAAAAGTTTAGAAAAAGTTCTATGTTATCCTCTCTCAGATTATGTCCATTCGGCTAGATCTCCTGGAGGTATCGAATGGGCCTTCTCCGCTGGTGGGACGGTCTCGGAGAGACCGGTATGGGCAACTGAGCCTGTAACATCATCAGTAATACCGTGAACACGACTGTTCAACAAGGTATACATATATTTATAACATGTGCATAATTTTTACAATTCATTGCTTAACAGTTCTAAGCAATCCATATCAAATATCATTAATAACGACCATAAGACTGGCAACTACACTAGCATTGGTTTCAACTTAGTTCTTCCAAAAAAAAGAAAGCATTTCATACTCATTCAATTACCTACATAAACCAATTCCATTCAGTTCTTCCAAACGGAAGCGTTTCATATTCATATTAATTCATTATGTTCCATATTTATTATGGCTTTTCAGTGTATGACTTTTCATTTAATATTCATTCAATTACTTACATTCAGCATTGATTAGGATTCGTCAGTCCTATGACCTTTCGGTCCAATGCGGTGAGATCTCCCAGTGTCTTGATCAGAGATCACTGGTGTCCCACGGAGCTCCGGACGCTCCCCAATCTCATCTACTGCAGTAGGAATAGTCATTTCAGTTACTTTTCGTAACCGTTCATTTCTTACTTCAATTCAATTCCATTCAATAATGAGTTCGGAAACCACTAGGTAGTGCCAGACCTGTTAATAATTCCTATTAAGATCATTCTAATCCTAAACTAATCATTTAACCAACCATTAAGTGAACGGTAGTTATTAATGCATGTATTAATATAGATGACATTACTTTTAGTGAAATTGATGTATTAGAATAACCCTCGTAGCACTTAGGAAGGTTAAGATATCACTAATAGTAGTCATACTTCCCTCACGACTCATCTTAACTATTCGAGAAGTATTTATGATCTCAAAAGCGATCTTAGTTCTTGTAAAATCCAAAACTCTGCGAGGACCGTTAGGTCCGAGTGATTGGCCAAAATTTTCTTACTATGAATAATCTGGTAAATCTCTAAGCTTAAACTCTTAATTCCGGAAATTCGGACATCAAATGTACTTTCCGGACATTTTTCAGTGGGCCGGGTCAAACGGAGTTGTAAAGAAATAAAAGGGTGAACAGTACTTTGGTCAGGCCATTTCGGGCCTCACCCAGTGTTCCCGGTCGACCGGCCACACTGCTGTAACAGAACGGAGGTTCTGTTACATGCAGTGCGCAGTGAAGGGTTTTAATTTCAACCCTTTTTCTCCCTGCTGTTTACTGAACCTAACGGACTATTAAGACATGAATTTAACAAGAAATACAAGCTTAATAATCTACTCAACTTAACCATACTTATCATTAATTACACAACCTAATTAAGGGTTCAAAATCCATAATTCAACCCATAAATCACCCCAACAGTTGATGCATCATTTCTTTCCATTAAAAATCCATGCAAACTCTTCATAAGCATAAACATATGTATCACTTGCCTTATTTGAAGTTTCTCCTTGGATTAACTTAGCTTGGAGATGAATTTCTTCACTTGGAGCTTGGATTTCAATAATAAAACTCAAGAAGATGTTGAAGAAGATGAAGAAGATGAAGTAATTCAACTTCACTCTAGTCCATCACTTCAATTCACACTTGAAACGAATGAAAAATGGAAGAAAAAGAAGAAACGGCTGAAGAAGAATTGTTGCCTAGGGTTTGAGTCCAATGAATCAACTCATTTGCTTATATAAGCTTGCAAATTGCATTTAAGTCCTTTAGTTTCATTTAATTCCAATTCAAGTCAAATCAAAGTCCCTTTTATTCATTTCTCGTCGAACAATTTCAAGTCTTATATGACATTCGTCGTACTCGTCGAGATACACAAGCGGGTATCAAGAGTTTCCGAATTCGACAAAATACGTATAACTCCGTATTTATACACAAATCCTTAGTTTGGCTCATTTGACCTTCATTTCCATTCAATTCATTTCATAATCTCATTTACTATTTCATTAAGCCTACATTAATCACATTAGGCTAATTCAATCTCTTTTGGTGCTAACTCATCATTAGTTTACTTAAACAGGCTTAATTAGCCTTAAGCTTGATTAATTAGAGTTAATTTTGATTAACTCGGGACGGAGCCTAACACATATATAGCAAGTTATCACCTGCCACATTCTCTGTAAGTCAATCTCAGGTCATTGTCTTATATAGCATGTGAATCTCCTACCACATCTCCGTCTATGGTATTCACTCTATGTTTCACACCTTGTATGTGTCTCTCTCTTATTTATTTTATTATTTTTTTCTTCTTTTGTGTCTTTTGAAGGTAGTTAGGATACAAGGAATTCCGCTTGTAGAAACATTTGAAACATTTTGTATAAATATTAACAGTGATGAACATGTTAAAAAAAATAACAGTGATGAACATGTTAATATATGCACTAGCATAAATTAACAGTGATGAACATGTATAAATACTAATAGTGATGAAAATTTTGTATAAACTTTTTTCTTCTTTTGTGACTTTTTGATGAACATCCGGTTGTTGATATATTAAAAAAAGATCATAAATTCATGCCATGAGGTGCAAGAAGATCATAAATTCATAAATCAATCCTCTATGCAATTTTCAACTTGCAACTTGTAATAAACTCAGAAAATAGAAACCTAAAAAAAAATCAATAAAAATAAGGTAAAAAAGAATAGATCATAAAAAAAAAAATTCAACTTACAAATTAAAGTTGAAGTTGGAGTTGAGAGATCATTAACGGCACCACATCATTATGGCAATAGAAAAGAGGTCATTATATATAATTCATAAGGAAATGCAATTGGCATGGGTGAAAACCTGTATCACACTATAAATACCGTTATCAATCGTGGATCCAATAGTGGAAACCTAGCATTTTGATTCTTTCCCTTGATGTGATGATGGGTAAGTCTCCTCCGGGTATTAAAAGAGGGGCGTTCCTTGAGAAAGGGAGGAAGATGAAGAGAAGGGGCGTACCGTGAAAGGGTGTTAGATTTTTGAATTGACGAGATAATGTAGAAAATATTGATGTCGATCCAACTGTTGATGTGGCTTCCAAAGGATTGAGAATGAGGTCTTTTTCTTGCAATTGTTATTCTGCTTTAAAGAAGAAGAATGAGTAGGGAATTAAGTGCAGGTAGGTTACCTTGGCAAATGAGATGCTTTTTGAAGATGGATCACACCAGACTCCAATAACAGATGCTCTATCAAAACAAAGAAAAGAGAAGACTAGAACTCGCTAAAAGAGAGAGAGAAGAAGGATTACCTGGTTCAACAGAAGCGACTGCAACAACACCAAGCTTGGGAACGCCTAGATTGCGAAACAGTGGTGGCCAAAATCTAGTCGATGTAGACAATGGAGACAATGATGCTTCGTCGACGTCGAACGGACGTTGGGTGCTATGCGTATTTGCAAAAAGGTCGGCGAGGGAGGATGATGGTGAAAACCGCTGTTACCGCAAGTGAAAATGATGAATAGTCGAAACAAGGAGGGATAACGGATGAAAATGATTTTTCGAGTTGCACTATTGCAATATAAATTGCGAGATCACAACTTAATAACTTGCGGTATTACAACATTTGTTGTGATATCGCAAATAAAAAATGTCTTTTGGCTAGCGCAGGATACAGACTATATTGAAAATGTCTTGTTAAAATAGCCAACTTTAGTGACAAGCTAGAGAAATCAATCACTCCAGGGCCGTACGTAAAAACTCCCAATATATAATAGTAGTGTGGACACATGTGATCAACCAAAGCAATAATTCATCTAATATGACATTCCATCGTGCATAAGGTATCTTAAACGGACTCAGAGTTGACTGGGCCCAACCGGTGTGATCTTTCCACTCCCTTAGAGTTGGCCAATTATTGGTTGTCCATCAATTTTTTATGTCCTTTTCTTTCTACTTTTTGCACTGCTTTCTCCTTTTTTTTCTTTTTTGGCAGTAGTGGCTCACACCTGATGAGACTAGCGTGATCCAATTAACCCGAAACACAAGATATAAATCCAACACTATTGACGGTCCAATGTTTGAATATCATGAAATTAAGTTGTGGGAGACTAGCACGAAATTTGAGCTCCTCCTCAGTTGAGCATAAATCCCCCTTTCAAACAGGAGGAACAAATTAATACAAACCGCGCCATTAATTAATTGAAGAAGCTGAAGGAATACATGGCGGAAGAGAAGCTGAGCTTGAAGCTCCTGGTAGGTAAGAGTAGCTACAAAGTCCTCTTCGCAGAAGCTGGAAAAGACTTCATAGACTTATTGTTCAGCTTCTTGGCATTGCCAATTGGGTCTGCCATCAGACTCCTCGCTAATAAAAGCCGCATAGATGTCTCCATATCTAAGCTCTACGACAGCGTTCACGACTTGAGCGAGACCTACATTCGTTCAGGCCTCGACAAGATCTCGCTTCTGGATCTCGTGACCCCATCTCTCTCCAGCAGCAGCAGCCAAATGCCTCCTCCTCTCCTGTTGCAGAGCGACAGCAGCGATGCAAAAGCAGCAGCAACAACGAAGCACTACTACACGTGTAGCAGTTGCAGCAACAACCAAACAATTAGTTTTGCTCCAAGTGTTTCCAGGAGTTTCAACGGTCGACGCCAGTGTGTGAGTGACGTTATGGGGACTGCCTACCGTCGTTGCGGCCAAGCAATGTGTTAGGCTCCGTCCCGAGTTAATCCCGATTAACTCTAATTAATTGAATTTGAGACTAATTAAGCTGATTTAAATAAACTAATGGTGATTTATCGCCAAATGGATTTGAATAAGCCTAATTTAGGCTTAATGAAATAGTAACCACGCTTAGGAAGTGAATTGAATGTAAATGGAGCTTAAACAAGCAAATGAAGGACTTGTGTATAAATACGAAGTTGTACGTATGTTGTCGAATCCGAAAAGTCTGGATACCAACATGTGTATCTTGACAAGTACGATGAATTTCATAAAAGGCTTGAATTGATTCGATGGGTATCGGATCAAATGGACCGTTAATTGACTCGAAATGTAAATGAACGAACTTATGGGGGGGTTCAATGCAAAATGGCCTCTTATATAAGCAAATGAATGAATTCATTTGATTCAAACCCTAGGCAACATTTTCTCCATCCGTTTCTTCTTCTTTCTTCAAGCTTTTCTTCATCATGTGTGTGTGTTTGAGTTGATTCAAGTGAAGGAGTACATCTTCTTCACCTTCCTTGTCATCTTCTTGAAGTTCTTCTTGGAAGTGAAGTGCCAATTTAGGAATTTTGGCTCAAATCTAAGCTAAACAAGGGATTTTTGTTTCTCTCAAGCTTAAACAAGGCAAGTTATATATATGTTTATGCTTATGATGGAGTTTGCATGGATTTTAATGGAAAGAAATGATAAATCAGCTATTAGGGTGAGTTATGGGACAATTTATGGATTTTTTAACCTTAATTAGGTTGTGTAAGAGATTAATTAGTTGGAATTATTGATCTTGAATTTCTTTCTTAAATGCATGTTTTAATTGTTAATTAGGTTCAGTAGACATCAGGAAGAAAAAAGGCTGAAAAGCCCTTCACTGCACTGCATGTAACAGAACCTGTGTTCTGTTACTGCAGTGTGGCCGGTCGACCGGCCAACAGGGCCCGGTCGACCGGGCACACTGGGTCAGGTGCCTCTGGCGCCTGATCAAATTTCTGTTCCGATTTTTCACTTACAACTGCAGGTCGACCTGGCCCACTGAGAAATGTCCGGAAAGAGTAACTTAAGTCCGAATTTTCGGGATTCAAAGTTTAAGCTTAGAGATTAATATTAATCGTATTTAAGCCTTCCTAAGTGTTACGAGGGTTATAAACCCCAAGGGGTTGGCCGAGTGGTCAGGACCACGGTTCCTCCCTCTTTCGGAGCTAGAGATCTTGGTATTGATCCCCGGTTCCCCCCTCTTCAGGAGCTGAAGGTTGAGTTTACTTTTGCTACCACCTAGGGGCCACAGGGATTTTACCCGGCTTCTCTCTGGGCCCGGAGGGAATAGTCCAGCCCAAAGGGTTGGGAACCCTCCGATAGCAAAAAAAAAAGAAGTGTTACGAGGGTTGTTCTAATGCATCAATTTCACTAAAAGTAATGTCATCGACAGTAATAAGTGCATTAATAACCACCGTTCACTTAGGGGTTGGTTAGAGGATTAGTTTAGAATTAGACTGAGATTCATAGGAAGTGTTAATAAGTCTGGCACTACCTAGTGGTTTCCGAACTCATTATTGAATTCAATTGAATGAAGTGATAAATGAACGGTTACAAAAAGTAACTGAAATGACTATTCCTACTGCAGTAGATGAGATTGAGGTGTTTCGGAGCCCGTGGTGACACCAGTGATCTCTGATCAAGACACTGGGAGATCCCACCTTATTGGACCGAAAGGTCATTGACTGAAAAGTCATATATTGAAAAGCCATTAATAAATATGGAACATAATGAATAAATGAACATGAAATACTTCCTTTTGGAAGAACAGAATGGAGTTGAAACCCATGGTAGTGTAGTTGCCAGTATTATTGTCATTGTTACTTGTATTTATTATGGATTGTTTAGCACTGTTAAACAATGAATTGCTAGGAATTGTGAAATGTCATAGATGTATGTATACCTTGTTGAACCGTCGTGTTCACGGTATTACTGATGATATTACAGGCTCAGTTGCCCGTGCCGGTCCCTCCGAGACCGACCCGCCAGCGGAGGAGGCCCATTCGATACCTTCAGGAGGTCTAGCCGAATTGACGTGATCTAAGAGCGTGTACACGGGAATCTTTTGGAAACTTTTTATAAACTGTTTTATATATTCATTTTGGTATTGTAGGTATGTAAATGATGTCCCCTGCATTGTATTTTAAATATACAGTGGTTGATAGTTGGAGAACTGAAACAATGTAAAGTGAACTTTACATTAAAAGTAAATAGTCTGATTCATTTTGTTAAATAGGTGTTAATGTATATTGTTATATCTTTCTGCACAACTGTACATTGACAGGTACGTATGCAAGATCCCTTGTAGATTCGTTTTAACTTCGTTAATTTCAGATCTACGGGAGTAAGTATGATTAACATCGCGACCCGGGGATAACCCCTAATGACTCTGATCTCGGGGCCGGGTCGTGACACAATGAGTACTGAAGTAGACTACGTTGCTCCTCCTAGTGCTGGTGGGAAGGGAGTGAGGGGCTTTGAGGAAGGAGGGTTTGTGAGAGGGGTTGTGACTTACATGGTGATGGACGACTTGGAGGTGACGCCCATGTCTACCATTTCCAGCATTACTCTTATTACCAAGTTCAAAGTCAGGGATGTGGGTGTTCTTGACGAGAAGGTCGTGGAAATAGGTGTGGAAGAGGTATTGACTACTAGCTAGTGCTATCTTTTTATCAATCTGAAAAAGTTTTTGGGTATTCTAATGCATGTCTCTTGGTGGGTGGTGTTTACTTGTTAGGTTCTGTCGCTGCTCAAAGCATCCCTTGAATCGAAAACAGCACTCACGGATGTGTTCCTCAAGTAGACTTTGTTGGTGGTCAGAGCAGACTCAGTTATGAAGTCGGCTTTTTGAATGGACTAAGATGGTTTTAGATTGTGAAAGTATGTAGTGTTCTTGTGTCTTGAAGACTCGTTTAGTGTAAATATTATGCTTAGTGTTTGATGGTGCATTTGTCAGTGTTCTCTGTCTTGGGGCTTGTATAAAAATAATCTTAGAAATTAAAGAAAATGAAAAGAAGAGGTGTGTTGGTAGCTGAAGTTGGCATGTTGGGCTTGAACGACGTGGGCCTGGTCCTCAAGTTTGAATCCTCAAGTTAGGTTTCTTCTTGTCTGCAGCACGGGCCACTATTTTATGTGTGTGCATGGTGTGAACGTTTATCTAAAAGATGTGTATGGGTTTATTTAATATTCAAGAACTTATGGTTCTTTTCATATATGTGTGCTTTCTTTTGCATATTCATTATTTGGAAAGTAATTCTAATAGGGGATTTTAGCACGTGTAATTCTTCCATCTTTGATTCTGTTCGACCTCCAAGCAATGGCATCTGATCTGATGGCAAATTGACTGACCTGCACAATTATTTACTGCATATCACTGAGTCCGTACAATTGTTTTATTGGAATTGTAACTGTTAGGAGTTAATAAAATGTGTAGTTTCTTAAATCTTTGTTAATTTAAGCCACTAAATTCTTGCAAGCAACTTTACTTTGAAAATGAGACCAAGTAGTTATATGCAGCCTGGGTGTTTGTTCGTTGGCCCAAGGCATGTTTTGCTTCTCATGTTGCTAGTTCAATGCCACCTATATTTACTTGATGCATGTGTGTTGTAGGGTTGTGCATGTGCGATGAGGATTAGTCCTATCGGGTCAAATATCATAAGAACACCTTCATCATAAAATTAAATAAAAAGACCGAGACTAATTAGGGGATTTGACATATGAATGACCTTTAAACACTGTTGTTGTCCCAAGTTTATGACCGAAAGTGAGCTAATATCATCAGAGTCGTTTGACTTTGGTCTCCCCCCCCCCCCCCCCCCCCCCCTTTTTTTTTTTTACACTTTTTTGCCTTGAATTCCATAATCATGGGATCCAAGGTCAAACGATTATAGTGAATTTTAGTCATGAATTTAAGGATTGAGTGTCTAAAGGGCATTTAATTGTCAAATCCCCGACTAATTATAAGACTACTATTTCGTAACGTAATTGGGTATCAATCTATCCAATTATCCTGTTTAGGTAAGTCAATTCAAGGAAAAGGTGGGTATGAAATCTACTTTTAGATCCGAGAGAAATTTGAATTCCAATGTCCTCTTGATATTCCAATCCATGTCTCTGTGTACGGGATATAGATCATGATTTATGTTCCAGGTGGAACCAATTATACACGTGCTTTGAGGAAAGACTGAATTTTAGAAATCTAAAATCATATTGTCTTTTGAGAGTCTCTAGATCCTATCATCATAATAGTTGCACTTGTTATTTGAAGAAGAAGAAGAAGAAAAAAAAGAAAGGCCCACGGATTTGTATGCTTTAACAATTATATTTCAAGACCTATTGATCCAAGTATATTTTCGTATTAGCTCCACTTCTTGTTTGGAACTTTACATCCCTACTGATGGGCTTATCATCAATTGAGGTTGTACGTCGTCATCTGGGTGGTTCATGGGGGATTAAATATTGGCTGTGGCCTGTGGGTTTTTCTTCTAATTTATCCTGCATTGCCACAGCATAAATGAGGAATGTTTGTTCAACTTGGTAGATCATGTTGTGACCTGCAGAATATCATGTCCAAATGTTAGGCTGAGTCTCGGTCCTTTGAGGCTCAGAGGATCCGGATTATGGTTTTATAATTGCATCTGTTTTTAATTTGGGTTTGATGTCAGGTGTGTCGTTTTCATATCTGAAGATATAAATAATGAATGCCAAAACCATAGATTATGTATCATAATGTAGGAAAATGTTCCCTATGACTGGACTAAATGTGGAGTCCAGTCTACTGGACCCACCTTTGATTAGTACAACTGGAGAATTTCAAAAAGGTCCTTAAGTTTCGACCTTATTTCAAAAAAAGAACACTAGTTTCAAAACTTTTCAAATTAGACCCTAAATTTTTCAAGAAGTTTTCAATTAAGGACATCCATCTATTTAAAGTTCTTTTTTTTTCTTTTTTTTAAATACCCAAATTACCCTTCATTGTAATAAAATTCTCCTTCACTTCCTCTATATTCTCCTCGTTTCCCTCGCCTGTGTCTTCACGGTAATCTATGGCACCTGGTATTCCTACAACAATTGGCTTCATGTAGTGGCTGCCGAAACAATGTAATGGCTTCAAATGAATTGTAATTTGAGTATTTTTAAAATACTGAGGGAAAAAATTACCAAAAAATACCTTTAAATGGCCGGATATCCTTAATTGAAAATTTACTGGAAAGCTTAGGAATTAATTTGAAAAGTTTCAAAACTTGTGTCCTTTTTTTAAATAAGGCAAAAACTTAAGACCATATTTGAAAACTTTCCTTGCTTATCTGTAGGGTGGAGAAAAATACACTAATATTGAGTGTCAAATCGGTTGAAAACGAAAGTGGAGAGAGTTGGGAGTAAAAGCTATTCTTTTGTCATTTTATACCTTTTAAGATTTTATTTTTTTTGTCATTTTTTTGTAACTATTATATTTAGGAGGGCTACAAAATGCTCGTACCGTTTTATAAAGGAAAACGCCCCTTCTGACCTACCAATGATAGAATTTTTTTTTCAAAACAGGCCATTAATTTTGTTGATGAGTTTGAATTATCGGAAGGTTCTCAACTCTCTTTGGGCTGAACTAATCCCTCCGGGCCAAGAGGGAAGCGGGGTAAACTCCCTTGTAGCCGCAGTGTGGTGGTAGAGTTTCGAACCTACAACCTCCGGGTGCAAACCATGGTCCTAGGCCAACTTTCCTACCCCTTGGAATTATTTACTTCCTTCTTATTTACTTACACATCACCTCCTCATATGCTTCTTTTTTTCCCTCTCTCTCTTACTAATGTGATCTACTTCCTTGTTTTTAGGACATTCAATATCAAAACTCTTAAAAGTCCAAGCAATGGCCCCACTTATGCTACAATTTAATTATTGATGAACTTTGGGTCAATTTACCCCGGGGGATGGGGGGAGAGGAGTAAATTAATGCTGAAAAAGAAAATAAATAACCAAATAATGCTGAAAAAGAAAATAAAAAACCAAATTAATGATCAATTTCCTCTAAAAGTTAAGTTTATGTTACACCTGTCAGCTGATGGGACCATATTGAATGGCCTATTTTCATCAATCTAACGATTTAGATCATCAGGTCTTTCAAAGTGACCTCTTTTGAAAAAATCTAGTCCATTCAAAATTAATGACATGTCTTTCATGAACCTTCAACAAAATTCAGTCAAATAGGAGGTGGGCATCACAAAAAACCTTCAATTTCCACAATGTCATGGTGGGCCCAACTATTTAGTCCAATGGTTTTTTAAACCCTCCAATGGGATTTAGAGATTCCTATTAGTGATGGGATTTAAATAATCAAGAAATATCATTAAATGACTGGATGTCATTAATTGAAAACTTACTGGAAAACTTAGGGACTAATTTGAAAAAATTTTAAACTCGTGTCCTTTTATGAAATGAGGCAAAAATTTAATGCCTTATTTGAAATTTTCGCTTAAAATTATGCGAACTTGGCCTCAAGTAGAAATTAATAGAATTATAAGAATCAAAATTAAAATTGAGTGGGGCAAAATGGGAATCAACACGGTCAAAATCAATGGGTTTAGAGTCAAAATAGAAAGGTAGTAAGAATTGAAAACCTACAGCTACATAGTAACTATTAGGGGTGCACAAAAAATCCGTTGATCCGTAAATCTAATCCGATTTGCGAATTTTTATCTGATCCGAAGGTAAACGAATTGGTTGCGAATTGAAAATTTTGTAATCCGTTGGCAATGGATCGGTGGCGGATTTCACCCTCAATCCGATCCGATCCATTGAAATTAAATATAAAATATATATAGGGGATTTAAATATAAGTTAAGATGTCTAAATTTAAAATAAGAAAAAGAATTAAGGGGTCAAAATGTAATTTTTTTACAATATATTTGATATTTTTCTTTTAATATTAGATTGAACGAATTAACCCGATCCGATCCGGTCCAGTCCTCCATGGATCGGATCGGATCGGATTTTAACAACCACGAATTGGTGACGGATTTGGTCAAATCCTTACCAATCCGATCCGTATACACCCTAACTAAAGCCGTATGGGATCAAATGATACAAATTATCCTATTTGATGGTCCATACCGTTGAGATGTTTCAGTGGTCACGTACTCACGTCGCATGTTTATTTTAACTTCACTTATACTGCTCGTTGTGGAAACAAGAGGCCCAGATAATGCAAGTTTGCACTTTACACGTGGTAAAGTGAAAGAAAAAGTTCAAACTTTAAATTTGCCCGTTGAAAATGTTACCACAGCCACATTTATAATTGGTAAAAAAATGAGAGGAAAAGTAAAGTCACAGCCCATAAAAACCCCACCTGTTATTTTTTTCAGTCGTCGGGAAATTTTGTCTCATAAAGACAAGTAATTTCCGCTAAAGTAAAGTAAAGACACATATTTTACCACTTTCTTAACTTTTTTGCAAACAATCACAAACTTTCTTAACTTTATTGAAAACAACCACAAATCTTACTTCAAAAAAAAAAAAAAAAAAAAAAAAAAAACCTTCGCATTACCATTACTTATTAACATCTTTTTTCATTAATTTCATATTTAGGCGTGTTTGAGTGTACGGTGAATTAAAGTAGAGTGAGGTGAAACGTTAAATAAAAAAAATATATATAAAAGGGTTATAATGGTCTTTTATTTTTAGTTACTTGATGAGAAATCTTTTTAACTTTTTGTGTAAAAAATATTTTTTATCTGTTAGTTGAGAAATAAAGTTGCTTTTTTACATTTATTTTTTTTTATAATAAGAAGGGAATTTTAAAATTATATACTTTTGATAAGACCACATAACTTTTCTTTTTTGGAGAATGAAGGCTTTACTTCACCTCACACACCTGACAAGTTAATTAATACATGCATGTCCTTGGACTATTGGGTTATGCGTAGGGTTGTAAATAGGTCCCGATTCTCCGATTACCCAAAGGTTCGGACTGTTAGAATCCGGATTTACGTCTTAATGTGCTAGTCCACCGAGTCAAATACCATAAGAACACCTTCAGCATCATAAAATAAAAAGGACTGAGACTAATTATAAGACAACTATTTCGGGATGTAAATGGGTTTCAATCTATCCAATTATCCTCTTTAGGGATGTCAATTCATGTGCATTTATCTAGTTATCTGGGTATTTGACATCTAGCTGGGTATGAAACCTATTTTTAGATATGAGAGAAATTTGGACTCCAATGTACTCTTAAGATTCAGATCATTGTCTGTGCATAGGATAAAGATCATGATTAATGTTCCAGGTGGAACCAATTATACACGCCCGACCTCACAGAAATATAAATGGAGCGACATCATACCCCTCATTCCCCTCATGCTGCCTCTGCAACTGACCACAGAAATTGAGAACTAAAATTGGCTCTTTTTCCAGAACTCATATGGTCAAGAAAATCGAATGGAAGCGGCTTGAGAAAGAAGTAATGTCCATAGAAGATGTGGGAACTCTTTCTTTGGTGATCAGTAAGGTCATGGAAGCTACTTTTCACATTTTTTTTTTTACTTTCCCAAAAGAAAGACCAGATGCAAAAGAATACATTTCGGGTACTTTTTAAACCATTCTAAGACGTTCTGTTCTGGTGGAGCATAGATTAGCATGCAACTTCTAGGAGTGATGCATATGGATCACTCTAAAATTGCTCCTTAAAAGAGGCCTAAATCTTCAATTAGGTGGCTATCAGTAGCGTCATTTGATGATCATCAGGCCATTCCATATGATGCTTACGCCTTATACAAAAACCCATACAGCTGGATGCAACTACTGACTAGGCGAAAGAAAGCTACAGTAAAAAGCAGGAAGCAGTTTTGCTACTAGTTAGGTTACGTAAAAGGATTGTCCACAGAGACTGAACAACAAAGCAGTTTTTAAAGGTGTGCGAGAGACCAAGAAGTTAAGAACCCTAGAGTCGACCTCCTGTATAAAATCCACTTTTTAATCCCCTTCTTCCGAGAAATGTGAAATAAGGTCTTGTCAACCTGGGAAGAAAGTGGATGCACGACGACATGGCAGAAAAGCTGAGCTTGAAGCTCCTCATAGATAAGACTGGCAACAGACTCCTCTTCGCAGAAGCTGGAAAAGATTTCATCGACCTACTATTCAGTTTCCTGGCATTGCCACTTGGGTCTGTCATCAGACTCCTCGCTAACAAAAGCCAGATCGATGTCTCCATATCAAGCCTCTACGAGAGCGTGGAGAACTTAAGCGAGACTCACATTCGATCGGGTCTTGATAAGATCTCGCTTCTATTGGGTTTTTTGTTTCAAAAATTCTAAAGGTGTTTTTTGTAAAAGTTGTTTTATCCTTTCTTCACTTTTGCTTTATGGGTTGTGTAGGCTTTTGGAGCAACACATCCCATATTGCTCAAGTTCAACTTTTGAAGTAGGTTTATATGTGTTTTCATTGTTTTATACTTTAAGAACCTTTTGCCATGGGCCCTATGCGCGCACGCGAGCCAGGCCTGACCCGGGGTGCTGGGTTTAGAAAACGTTTAACCGGGCGTACGTCCGCGACGCGCATCCTGCGTGTATATCGTGCGCAGGGGGGGTTATGATTTTAAACGTGGTTTAACGTTGTGATTTAAACCTGTTTTAATCGCTTATTTAATGATATTTTAAACGATGATTAATGTGGTTTAACGTTGTGAATTTAAACATGTTTTAATCGCTGATTTAATGTGGAAATTAGGGCCATCTGCGCTTTTGTTATTTACAGAAAAAAAAAAACGTTTCTTCCCTTCTTCTTCTTTTTTCTGTTTTCAATCTGAGCATTCTAAAAAGGAGTCTACGGTATTCGGGCCTGCGTTGCGACTAGAGCCTGAACGAGAAGGCCGTTGTATCCTGGGGGCAGTTCTGCTGAGACCCTTCGCACCAGGATTCGATCCCAAGGGGCGAAACTCGTCCTAAAGAGAGCGTCATCAGACGTGCATCGGTCACAAATCTGCTACTGTTGCTGCTCTTCTTTTTCCGCCTACAAATCACAGTTGCAGCCTTCTTCAATCGGGTACTATTGTTTCATTTGCAGTATATTTGACTGGAGCCTCTGTTCTGTGGCCATTAGTTTCTACAATCTTAGGACGATCTCCACTTCTCTATGGCTACTTCCGCTGTCAAATTCATGCACCAGGACCTAGTTCGGTTGGATAGTTTTGATGGGTCTAATTTTCGACGTTGGCAGTAGAAAGTTTTATTTCTACTCACATCTCTGAAAATTGCATATGTCCTTATTGAACCATGCCCTGAACGTGAAGAAGGACCAGGTGGCTCTTATGCATGGAAGAAATGGAAAGAAAATGATTACCTGTGCAAGAGTCATATTCTAAACCTTGTAGCAGACAATATTTATAATATGTATTCTGAAGTCCGATATGCTAAAGACCTCTGGAGAGCTCTTGACAAAAAATATAAAACAGAGGAGTCTGGAGCTAAGAAATATGCGGTTGGTTGCTATCTGAATTTCAAGATGGTAGATGACAAGCCCATTCTTCCTCAAGTACATGACTTACAAACCATTGTTAATGAAATTGTTAAAGAAGGGATCCGAATTGATGAACAGTTCCAAGTGGCTACAGTTATTGAAAAATTACCACCCACTTGGAAGGATATACAAAAAACCCTTCGACACAAGAGAAATGACTATTCTTTGGAGCGCTTTCAGCGCTACTTGAGAATTGAGGAAGAAGCTCGAAATAGTGATCAAAAGGATTTGGCTGAGAATGCTGGCAAAATAAATATAGTTGAATCTAAATCACAAGTTGATGGTGAAAAGAAAGGGAAATTTGACCAACATATGCGAAGGAATAAGCAGTCTAATCCTTCCTTTTAGAGGAAGAATTCGAAACAAAACCAGAACAAAAAGTTTAGTAAAAATCAAGGGATTGTCAAGCCACAGGCTAAAGGCAGTTGCTTTGTTTGTGTCAAGCCGGGACAATTTGCAAGAGAATGTCGTCACCGGAAAAAAGGTCCACAGCAATCTCAAGCAACCAACCCTCAAGCTAATGTTACTGAAGTCGAACAGTTTATTGCTGTTATTTCTGAGGTAAATGATGTCATCACAGCAAAGAGCGAAGGATGGTGGATTGACACTGGTGCAACCAACCATGTCACTTTTGACAGAAGTATGTTCAAGACCTATGAGAAGGTCACGAATGATTGTAAACTCGCTCTGGGAACTACCGTCACTACTCAAGTAATCGGTAAAGGGAAGGTTGAACTTCCGTTCACTTTCGGGAAGACAGTGACATTGCTGAATGTGTTTCATGCATCAGAATTGAGAAAGAACCTTGTGTCTGGTTATCTTCTGAATAAGGCCGGATTTAAGACGGTAATAGAATCCGACCAATTTGTGATCACCAAGAAAGGTGTATTTGTTGGTAAGGGTTATGCATGTGAGAATATGTTTAAACTGAATACTGTCAATAATAATATTGCATCTTCTTCTGCTTATATTATCGCTTCAGTTGATGAATGACATGGTAGATTAGGTCACATTAATTTCAGAACTATGAGAAATATGAGTAATGATGGATTAATTGATAAATACGATGATGATCATAAGAAATGTTTTATATGCTCTCAATCCAAAATTACTCGTAAGACATTTAAACATGTGGAAAGGGAATCTGCATTACTTCAATTGGTCCATTCTGATATAGAGGTGGTAAATATTATTTTATTACTTTTATTGATGATTGTTCTAGGTATACTTATGTATACTTATTAAGAACTAAAGATGAAGCACTATCTAAATTTCAAGTCTATGTGACTGAAGTTGAAAATAAATTGAATAGAAAGGTTGTGACATTCAAAAGTGATAGAGGTGGTGAATACACATCAAAAGATTTTTTAGATTATTGTGAATCTAAAGGAATTAAGAGAACTTGTACTGCCCCTTATACACCCCAACAAAATGGTATAGCAGAAAGGAAAAATAGGACTTTGATTGAAATGGTTAACTCTATGTTAATAGCATCTGGGAGTCCTAAAAACTTATGGAGTGAAGTTCTGTTGACTGCCTGTTACATTTTAAATAGAGTTTTATATTCTAAAACTAATAGAACACCTTTTGAGATTTGGGAAGGGAGAAAGCCTAACCTTAGATACTTTAGAGTTTGGGGGTGTTTAGCACTTGTCAGGATAGTAGATCCAAAAAGACCTAAATTAGGACCCCACTCATGGGAGTGTGTTTTCATTGGCTATGCACAAGATAGTGCTGCCTACAGATTCATGAAATTAGAAGACCTAAGCCTAGTTGAATCTAGAGATGCAGACTTCTTTGAAGACCTCTTTCCTTTTAAAACTAAGTTTACTTCAGAACCTACTTCATTGAATAGAGTACTAGAAACTCATGAGGAAGAAGAATCTCAACCTAGAAGGAGTAAGAGACTGAGGACAGCTACTAGTTTTGGTCCTGACTTTGAAACCTATCTAGTAGAGGAAGATCCATCTACTTTCCAGGAGGCTATGACTGCTCATGATGTTGCCTTTTGGAAGGAGGCATTAGATGATGAAATTGAATCTATTTTAGCCAATAATACCTGGGAATTAACTGACTTACCTTTAGGTACTAAACCTTTAGGGTGCAAGTGGGTTCTCAAGAAAAAACTTAGGCCTGATGGGTCAATAGAGAAATATAAAGCCAGGCTAGTAGCCAAAGGCTTTAGGCAAAAAGAGGGAATAGACTTCTTTGATACTTATTCCCCTGTGTCTAGAATCAGTTTTATTAGACTCTTGATTGCTATTGTTGCTGTTCATAATTTGATTATACATCAGATGGATGTATAAACTGCTTTTCTAAATGGAGATTTGGAAGAGGAAATTTATATGGATCAACCAGAAGGCTCTGTCATAAAAGGACAAGAACATAAGGTGTGTAAATTAATAAAGTCCTTATATGGACTAAAACAAGCACCTAAACAGTGGCATATGAAATTTGATGAGGTAATTCTATCTAATGGTTTCAAAATAAATGAAGCTGAAAAATGTATTTATTATGCACATAAACCATGACACGCAAATGCGAAACCACAACCAAACCACACATGCCAACCCCCAACGCATACACGGAAACCTTCACACAAATGCACACAATAGATCTGAAGAAGTGCAACCTATCCCAAGATTTGACTTTGGATAGATTAGAATGGAGAAACAGAATTCATGTGGCCAACCCCAACATAGTTGGGACAAGGCTTTGGATGATGAAGATGATTTTAGTTTTGGAGAATAATGCATATTGAAGAAGACTTTAAATTTTGTTCATGCAGGTTTGCTCAGGTAATGACAAAAACTTCGTTGTTATTAACCAAAAAGGAATTGATCCTCCATCGCTGGACCTTCTTGCCAGAGCAGGGGTTAGTTCTCTACTGATCTTGTTCTTTTTTGCTCATAATAGATTTAAATGACCCTATTTCTAACACCCCTTTTGCTGTTGATCTTTGAGGCTTTAAATTCCACAGAATCAATTTAGTTGATTTTAGGTTATTTTCTTATCATGAATAGGCCTTCCTCTTGATTTTTTTTTCACCAAAACTGGAACCTGTATTGCTGCTTCTGTGGTGCCATGGATATTTCATAATGTTTGAATCAATTTGACTTGAAACTCAAACTTAATATGCACCGTCATGCCAAGTTCAAGCCTGGCTTATTGGGCATGACTTTTAATCAAGCCTGAGTAGAGCTTGAGCTTGATTTAGCACTCTCAAGCCAAGCTCAAGCTGGTTTAAGCTCTTTATTGCTTGAGTTTGTGATGGCTGGCTTAAGGTTCAAGCCAAAAGCTCTTTATGGCTCTCGTTTACACCCCTAGTCGTCAGTCCGTTGGAAGAAGTTTGCTAAATAGCAGAATCCTTTAATATTTCTGAAACCTTTGCTAGTAGATTATTTTTTTTTTTTTTTGAAATTCCTACTGCTGTCTGAAACTATGTTTGTAACTTGCTACTAATTTCTGTCTACAGATAGTTGCTCTGCGGAGAGCGAAGAGGAGAAATATGGAGCGATTGGTTTTGGTTTGTAGAGGGGAGGCTGTTAATTCTGTTGAAGACTTGTCTCCAGATTGTCTTGGCTGGGCTGGATTTGTCTATGAGCATATTCTTGGGGAAGAGAAGTACACTTTTGTGGAGAATGTGAAGAATCCACACTCATGTACAATTTTGATAAAAGGTTAATGCATTTTCCAAATGTCAAGACCACTCAGAAAAGGGGGAAAGATCCCATATCGCAAGAATCTCTGTTTGTCATTGTTTTTACCTTTTATGCATGTTCTATACTAATAAGGCAAAAAATTTTCAAGAAAAAAAAAGAGTAGTGACAATTTCACACCATCACCCCCAAAACCAAAAAGAAGAAGAAGAGAGAGTTTAGATGCTTTATTCTATTTTCTTCTAATTGATCACTATTATTACAGGACCAAATGATCATACTATTGCTCAAATTAAGGATGCTGTTCGTGATGGCTTGAGAGCTGTTAAGAACACAATTGAAGATGAAGCAGTTGTCTTGGTGATTATCCTTCGCTGTCAATATTATTCATATATTCCCAACTGGCAATCATACTTAATTCTTCATTGCTTCACTGGTTTGCTCATCCATGTGGCTAAGACTGTCTCAATGTATTTGTTCAATGGTTCATGCTTATGTAGGCATTACTTTGTTTCACAACAATTCACTTGAATGATATTTATAGCTGTAACGACTCTTGTTGCTGCATCGTTTTTCTTTTTTCCCAATTTTTCATTTCTTGTGTAATTCAGGGGGCAGGGGCTTTTGAAGTTGCAGCCAGACAGCATTTGGTCAATAATGTGAAGAAAACTGTCCAAGGGGTAAATATGATATCCTCATAAGAATTATCATTATGGACCCATTTGTTTCATGTAAATATGTAATCAAATTCCTAGAAATTCTAAGATTTCATAGTTTTGAAAGTGGTTTAAATTGGAGAACAAAGTTGAATATGCAAAATGACCCATCAAATAATCTCCCATTTAGTGGAAAAGGAATCGAGGTGAGATGGGGGGATGAATACTCAGCAGTCACTCTTATCTCCAATAGTTTTACCCGATGCATGTGGATAGGAGTGTCTGCATGTGCCCCTGGGGATTAGTTCTCGGCTGTCCAGAATCGAGCATCCCTCGGGCTCAGGGACAAAGGCTCCTGGGCTGGGCAGGGATTAGATGGGATGGGATCTAAAAAAAAACCCTTAAACTTATTCAACAATCACTTTTACCTTAGTAACATTATTGTGGAGAGAGCAGCCGATGTGGTTGAGAAAGGGAGGCCGCGGTTTTATAATGAGGAAGTATTCTGCAGTGCATGAGTTGGGATTGCATCGTAATATGCAATTGGATGCTTATTTGTTCCTTATCAACAACAACACTGCTGCTAGATCATTTTTTGGCACTCCCCCTGCTATGCGTGCTGAGGTGTTGATGAAGATGATGAACTTGCTGTAGAGGAGGCCAAATTTTTTTGTTAGCCTACTTTGATCAGGATGATGATCAGTTATTTTGTTCTCTATGGAAACTTCATTTTCTCTTCTGTCTTCTCTTAATGGCCATTTTTTTGTTATCTTAGTTTAATGGCTTTTGCATGGTGTGTTGTTATTTCTAACATTGAAGTGTATGTTTTAATATGAAGTTACTGACATTGGTCCTACATATTTTTTTAGAATGTTTTACATGCTTTGGTCCTTCATAATTTGTGAACGGTTTGTGCATCCTCGTGAGGATGAATTTTGATGTGATTAACCAAGTTTGTACTTTCAGTAATTGAGTTGTTAATGAATGACTCCCAAGTTCACTGTAACGCCCCAATTCCGGATACCGATATAATCGTTCGAATACCCGAAGTTGGCGCGTTACTTCCCGGAAAATCCGAGAACTTCCAAGATCGTAGGCCGCAGTGAGGTCCAATTTAAAACTTTTTGAACCATATAATAATAACATTTAAATTGCGGAAGCGTAACGATTAAATAAAGCGGAAGCAATAGGTATCGATATATATTAAGTATGAGCAAAACTACAGTCTACTTTAAAATGGTTCAGTGTAAATTAAAGTTAATACATTTGAATCTACCCAACTCGCTACAAAATTGTCTCTCAAACCCAAAATAAATAGAGTCCCTCAAAACCCATGTAGATACTCCTCGCCCTCCGGCTCGACATCCGTGTCGGCCGGGCCCCATGCGTACTCTCCTGCGACAGGTGCCTCCACTAGAGCTAATGCATCGTCTGGGATCTCGGGATCAAGGCCTAAGCACCAATGAATGGGTCAGATCTAAAAGATCTGGCAAGTCACAGCATACTACTAACATGGGACATATATATCGAAGGAAATAGAGACGGGTAAATAAATTAAATGAATAGCAAGGTAAATGAACTAAGCAATTGTGCATTTTAATCATAAGGAATCAGATAAATATAAACATCGAACTACTACAACAAACTGGCACATTCACACGAGCTGGAATACCGCGGGATATTATGCCGCGGCCCTCCCATACTGAACACAGTTGCGGCGGGGAAATCTCATCGGTGCTGGGAATTACTAATCCCGCAAATCATCTCATCAACTCATCATCTCAACACTCCAGACCAGCACGGTATCACACCGTCCGTCTTAACCATACAGCTCATCATGATAGCTCCTCAATACTCAACTAGCTCCTACCGGGGATGATCAGTCCAAAGGCTGAGCTTAAATCAACCGAGTGAATGTTCATGCCGACTCGAGAATAACTCTAAGGGTCTGTGTCTGTCTAGGCTTTGCCTTGTGTGAACAAGGTCCTATCCACACCTCTATGAGGTCCATACATATCAACTTAGTCTATGGATTTCATTCAAGGCCCAAGCCCATTCGTTGGATCCATACCAAGGCCCAACAACACATGGCCTGGTCTAAATCTGTCCATACGAGGCAACTAATCCACTTATACTGATAAACAGTTCCATTTCAATCCATATAGCTTAACAGTCCAATAAAAACTACTTCTTCAAGCTAAAGGGTTCACATCTCCATACTTAGGCCCAATAAGGGCCCGCCCAGACACAGACACGGGTCAATGTTCTCCCAAATCACACTATCGGGTCGCCTCTAAGATATCCTAGGTTCGGGTCCTCCAATTATGTTTAATTAATAGTAAACAGCTACTCTAAAGATCTAAGAATGACAATAACAATAATAATGAAGTAGGAACTTCAATAAGAGAATCAACGGGGAAAAGCAACGGTCCAATCCTAGGTAATGGGCCACACTAGGTTCGGGTCTATCTCCGGTAATTCGATCTCTAAACGAAGTCATTGATGCCAAATATACTGTATTTGGTGCTTAGGTGGTTATGGGCATCTTTGACAACTCTTAGAGGTCGAATCATCTTAGACTAATAACCAAAACCCTAAACAGTGGTCCCCGCGAGTCACGGTTGAGCCACACCGTTGACTCGGGCTTAGAACACTGATAAAGGCTCATTTGGATGGTCAATGGGCCCCACAACTGATCAATCTCCTAAATGTTGAAAACTGGAACAATCAGGGTTTTCCAGGTGAACCTGATGTGTTGTGAGCTCGGTTGATCTCCTGGCCGGGAGGATCAACCGAGTGCACTAACTAATCTGAATCAGGCTTCCTGGACAACTCAATTCGTTTCTAAAGGCTTACAGCGTGTCCGGTCAAACAACCTGGCCTAGGTGATTGACCGCATACTCTAAAAACCTTAGAAAGATTGATGTTCCAGCTTTGAACACTTTCTAAATGTTAATTCTAAGTATCAGGTCATCTTTTTCCATGAAATTCCAGTCACTGAGCTCGGTCCAGCACTGAGCTCAGCCAACACTGGTCTCGGCCATGCACTGAGCTCGGTCCTGCACCGAGCTCGGCCATGCATTGAGCTCGGTCCAGCACTGAGCTCGGCCAACACTGGTCTCGGCCATGCACTGAGCTCGGTCCTGCACTGGTCTCGGTCCTGCACAGGTCTCGGCCATGCACTGGTGTCGGCCATGCACTGAGCTCGGCCATGCACTGAGCTCGGTCCAACACTGAGCTCGGCCAACACTGGTCTCGGCCATGCACTGGCCTCGGTCATGCACTGGTCTCGGTCCTACACTGAGCTCGGTCCAGCACTGAGCTCGGCCAACACTCGTCTCGGCCATGCACTGAGCTCGGTCCTGCACTGAGCTCGGCCATGCATTGAGCTCGGTCCATGTACTGAGATCAGTTTCAGGTTTTCTCCATTTCAACCCGTTTTTCCACCAAATCACTTCCAATCAGTCCCAAACTTCACCAAATCATCTCCAAACATCAAATAACTCCAATGCCCATCAATCCATCACCATATGGACCCATTGATCTTCCAAATGGGGGGTGAAACCCCCATTCATCAATGGCCAATCCATCCAACACAAAACAACTGAGCTCAAGTAATTTTTCTAAGACTTCATCAATAACATTCATGAACTGAAACTACAGAAATCAAGAAATGAAACACATGTTCTAAGCTAGGAGTAAGTGCACTTGCCTTTGATAATAAAGAGAGGGTTTGTAGAGAGAACAAGATCAATAGAAGAGAAGAGAGAGCCCAGTTCCAGCAGAACAGAGGAGAGGAAGAAGAAGAAGATGACTGCTGCTCCCAGCTGTAACGAAGAAGAAGAATACCCAGCAGCAGTGGCAGTAGTTGTTCTGTCCCAGCACAATTAGTCCGGCTCCAATACACAGTGACAGCAGCTCAAGGGGAGGAAATGAGGGAAAAGAGAAGATAAGGTAGCGGCTGCTGTAGCTCCAAGCACAGAAACGTAACTGTTGTAGTGGCTTGGAGGAAGAAGAATGAAAGAGGAAGAAGAAGATGAAGCAACAGTAGCAACAGGGGGTTTTCCAGCAATGTAACAGGTGAGATTTCAGCTCAACGTGGGAAGGGAAATTGAAATGGAAGTTGGGAGTTGCAATGAACAGGGGCTGGAGGTTTTCTTGGGAAAGGGGCTGGGCTTGAGGTTTAGGGTTTTTGCTTTGGGATAAGAGCCATTATATAGGTTTAGGGAAGAGAATAATGACCAGATTAGCCTTAGGGTTTTCATGTGGTTAGGGTTAGGGTTAGGGTAGATTAGGTCTTTTGGCTGGAAGGTTCTAGAGGAGGAGCACCATTAGACACTAATCCCTCACTAATTAATTAAGACCCTGTTAAGGACCTAACTAGCACTAATAGTCTAGGATTAACCCAAAACCCTTTTTTTTTAATTAAAATAAACCCAACTAAGCTAGTCTAACCAAAAACTTAGGAGAATCTAACCAATCTCTCTAATCAACCCCTAATTAGCCCAATTAAATAGTAATTAACAATAATTAGCAAAGATTAGCAATAATTAGCAAAGATTAGCAATAATTAACATAATTAACCAATAATTAGCATAAATTAGAATTAATTAGTCTATAAAATAGTAATTAGAGGGCCCACAAAGGGTGGGGCCTCACATTCACACTCTGTTTTTAATGCACATACATACCTTTTGGACGAATGGGACGCAGAAATTTGTTTTGGGATTCTCTCTCTTATTTTTTTTTCCTGGGATATCTTACACCAGAAATGACTGATTGCTACACATATGTTTCGATTAGAGAGACACTTCTGATTGTCCAAATTGTCCAAATTGTGGCCCACTTCTGATTGGTTAATGCAGAATTTTTTTTTAATCTATGCATGTCCCTGTGTTTCTGATTTTCCAGCATTCTCATTGAAAAACAAGTCAAATTTAATTTGATAATATTCTGTAAGAAGGAAAATTAGTTAATGGAAATTTTTAACGCTCAACATATGCACAAGTATATAATAAAATTTTTTATTTGTAAAATATAATTTTGAAGGTTTTGCAAAAATAGGGGTAAAATGGTAATTGTCTATCTACCTTACAAACAAAAGAAAGTACACTTTTTTACTTTTCTTCCCCCTACTTTTTGACTTCCCAAACAAGATGAGGTAAAATTAATTTTCCCTCTCCTCCCCTCCTCTTCATTTTTCTTCCCCCTCAAATTTTCCCTCCCCTCCCATCCCCCCTTCCCAAACGCAGACTAAGTCACACGAGTCAAGTTATTATTTTTCTATAAGACACATGTCAAGTTAACTTAGCTTGCAAGAATTATACTGGCCCTGCCACCTTAGGAAAGTGTTTCGTCACCACTAAGATGATCTTCTTGGTCACTAAGAAAACAACTACAGAAAATCTCACTCTGGGTGAGCGACCCATTTCTATGGTCACTAGTTGAAAAGACGGCCATCCCTCGACAGAACAATACGAGTGATTGTGGAGTATTTGCAATGGCCTTTGCCACTCACTGCGTCCACCGCCTTCCCATCGCCTTTAAGCAATCAGACATGCACTACTTTCGAAGCAAAATAGTCGTGGAAATATTCAAACGGAGTTGGCAATTGAACGCTAATAGACTGGGCTTTACCCACTTGGCAGCACTCCCATGAAGAATTTGATCAGCCGGGAACTTTGAAAGTTTATTGCCTGCATGTTATCAAATGTGAATCACTGGGCTTTATAACTCAGATTGTATAGAAAGATTGGTGGTTGTGATGTTCATTTTCATTTGTATAGAATTTGACATTCAAAATGTTTTAAATGGGTTGTATTTGGACAGAGCAGATATTATTAATTGACATATTAGTGGTCATAATGATTGTTTTTGTTTCTTGATGTGGATTAATTGAAAACAGACTGACTTATAACTGAGACTATTAAAAAAATAGGCCATGTAGACTATGGCCGATATCGGTCAATATAACAACCGATATCGGCCATCATTCCATGCACAGGTTTCCTTAACTGGGGCTATAAAAAAACAGGTCATTAAGTACTATAGCCGATATCGGCCATAATTTCAAACTCAGGCTTCCTTAACTGAGACTATAAAAAAAGGTCATGCATTACTATGGCCGATATCGGTCATTATTTCGACCGATATCGGCCATATTTTCAAACTCAGGCTTCCTTAACTGAGACTATAAAAAACAGGTCATGCATTACTATGGCCGATATCGGTCATTATCTCGACCGATATCGGCCATAATTTCAAACTCAGGCTTCCTTAACTGAGACTATAAAAAACAAGTCATGCATTACTATGGCCGATATTGGTCATTATTTCGACCGATATCGGCCATCATTCCATGCACAGGCTTCTTTAACTGAAACTATTAAAAAACAGGTCATGTAGGATATGGCCGATATCGGTCATTTATTTGACCGATATCGGCCATCACCCCAACAAGCTTTCCTTAACTGATGACTGTCAAAAAACAGGTGCACTACTATAGTCGATATCAGTCATTATTTTGACCGATATCGGCCACAATTCCCACCACAGGTTTCCTTAACTGTGACTATGAAAAACAGTTGGTGTATTAGTATGGCCGATATCGGTCATTATTTCCACCGATATCGGCCATCTAACTGGCACTACAACATAAACAGGGTAAGTGTAATGGCTGATATCGGCAAATATCCTTGCTCTCCCTCAATGCATACTTGGTTTCCATAGAAAAATTGGATTTTTTTTTTTGTTAAAACTGTGGTTGTTACCTGAAAGTTTTATGTAGGTGAGATTTGTGCTGAGGTGATTATCTTCCTCAGATCCAACATTAACAGATGTTCCATTTGGGGAAATGATTACTGATTAAAAAAGTATTTCTATATATATTATTGATTAAGTGTCTGTCTACATTGAATTGAGATGATTAACTGCAATTCCATATTTCTTATCTTGCAACTAGAGAAACAGTCTAATTTTTCTCTTTCCCATAGTTCAGCTCCTTTAGTTATAACTTGAGTTTTTGATGGATTCAATTCAAGTTAATAGATGTGACTGTTTGGTTATGTGCCTTCTAGACTCAAGTGTATGTTAAAAAACAATCGCAACATTAATGAGCAGCAATAGAAACCCCATTGAGGCGAAACGGTAATAATGTTCTTTGGTTGTTGATTTATCATCATCTTGGGCATGGAAGATTTTGCATACACATCATGACACTCCTGGCAGTGGCCACTTGGGGGTACTTGAAGACATAAACAGATCTCACATTTAGTGAAGGCACCAAGTTGCAATGGGTAAATTGGCTTCCTTGGGCTGAACAGTGGTGTGAAACATATATATGTGAATCTATCAAAATGACCCACAATAATGTCATTCATGCTTCTCTGCGTGCACTCCAGTTTAGCTCGGAGCTGGGAAAAAACTTGCAGTGGACCTCAAACAAACAATTGGACGGCATTTTAATTCAGATACATGGATTAAAGATGACACCATTGATGTCCATTTATTATGTCCACTCAAAGAGGTTCAACAAGCACATACATATTCGACATTCACATAAAGCGTGCACAATTCAAAAAGGGTCACATATCATTTATGAAATACAATAATACAGGACTCCCAAAATACACAATTACAGTCCACATTTGCATACATCCAGGCATCATCAATGGAAGTGTATGTATCATCAAAGTACTCGCCACGCAGCTGCAGCACCTATTGTTACAGGAACTGGGAGTGTCGTGGTATGCGTACTGTGATGAAATAAAAACTCCAATGATTAATGCATCCTAAGGACAGCTATCTATATACATCATTAAGGGTCTTCAAAAAACTGCAACCAGAATACATGCCAACATGTATATACATTTTATGCGGTTCTAATTCGTCAACTGAGCACGGGAGGATTGCGACAACTTCCACGGTTGTGCCCTCTCCCCTTGCAATTTGAGCACGTTACTGCCCTTCGAACACGGCCAATATCTTCAGTCCGAATCCTGTTCTTTTTCGGGCGTCCGGGCTGTTTACTGGCCATTGGTGGAATAACCCTCAATTCGACTGTGTGCTCCCATTGCTTGCTGTCACGAGTAGCATGAATCACTTCACTGTACGTTGTACAATACGTGCTCACAAAATACCAATGCTCACAGAATTCGTATGGATCGTAGTTTCTCATTTTCATTGCAGCCAATGCATGGCAACACGGGATACCCAATATCTCCCATTTCCGACATGTGCAGGATTTCCGTTCGAGATCAACAACGTCAACATACTCTGCAGACTGAACCTGGAATTCTACGATGACAGCCACACGAACATGCAATCGGCAAGCTTCATCCATTTCTTGACTGAGAACTTTCTCCGCATACGGGGTAAGACGAGTTGTTATGCTTTCAGACTGGAGATGCCGCTTTTGATAGAAGTCCATTAACTTTGCTCGTATCTCCTCAACTTGTTTCGTAATGGGCAGGACTCCCTTGTCTTTTAGGAGACTATTAGTGCACTCAGCTGCATTGCTAGTTAGCATGTCGTACCGACGGCCTTCTATGTATGCATTTGCCCACCGTTGCCGCCCAATTGCATAAATGTAATTGAAAGCCTCCTGGCTAACTGCACGGATATCTGTCATATAAGCCTCGTACTCGCATGGCCTGTATGATGTTGCTGCACACCAAAATTTCATCACGATTGCCCCGTCACTGAAAGCAGCTTTGATGTTCTCAGCAATGTGACGGCAGCAGTAACAGTGCATTGCATGCGGTATGGTGTTCTTCAACGCTGGAATGAGACCCTTCTGCCTGTCTGAAACAATAATAAGGTTAGGCGGCTCTCCTAGAGATATGGACAAGTTCGCAAGGAACCATTCCCAGCTATCGCGCCGCTTGGCTTCCGCAAAGGCAAAGGCGATGGGAAGTAGCTTATGGTTGGCATCATGCGTCACGGCAACAAGCAACACACCTGGATACTTGCCTCGGAGGTGTGAACCGTCTACAGCAATCACTGGTCTCAACGAAGACGTGTAAGATCTTATGCACGGTCTGAATGCCCAAAAAAATCTTCTGAAACGGTCATCCGAAGTGGTATCTATGTTTGTCACAGTTCCAGGGTTAGTCAACTCAAGTTCCTTACAGTAACGGGGTAACAGCTGGAAGAACTCTTTATATGATCCTCGCACAATACAAAGTGCAATCTCCTTTGCTATAGAAGCCTTTCTGTAACTAATTATTGAACCAAACTTCATCTGATAGTCATTCATGATCTCCTTCGGTTTCAAATTCACATTCTGCCTGACCCGTTCCATGATGAACTCTTTAATAAGCGCCGAGGTTGCCTGTTGATTTGCCATGCCCATCAGTGGCTTTGAGCATCGATGGTTAGGATTGTACGTCCTAACTTTAAATTGTGGTCCTGATTCGACAATCGAAGCATGGATACGCCATGGACAATCCTGATCTTTGCATCTTGTAGTCACTTTGGTCATGTTGGTCTTCAAATGTTTAAGAGTGAAGTTATCATATATTGCAAACTTGGCCAACGTATTCCGGAACATCTGTCGATCAAGAAAACATGGTCAATCCACATCTCTCGTGCGGAGTTGTTACCAAATTCCATTTCCATGTCATCAGGCTCCATTTTATCATCAAAATCAACTTTTGGAGTTTCATTAGACCGTAGATCGGTATTGGTTGGATTGACTTCATCCCTGCAACTTTCGGCCTTGAAGATTGGTTTTGAATGAAGCTGTCCATTAGAGGGATGTCGGTTAAGATGGATATCATCAGCACGCATCATCCCAAGGTCGATATGACCATCTAACGCCTCATTGTATACATCATCATCATCCCGCACAGATGGATATTGCATGTCTGTGTCATCGCGGCGATCAGCGGTGGGTTGTTCTCGAGGACTTGTTGATAACTTCACTTGTTTCCTCTTCAAACTGGCTGACGAGCTGCTTGGCATTTTTTGACTCTTAAATCCTACTGCGGTCCTTCGTAACCTACAATGAATCGGCGCATAAATAAGCAAGTGCTAACATAAATAATTAATTTCGCATTTAAAATTTAGTGAGACAATTAGTAGGCATACCTGTCCTCTCCCCCTATACTTTCATTGTTGTTCGGACTATTAGAGACGTAAAAGTATATCCCATTCGTTTCATTTCTCGATGCTTTGAACATAAGACGGACATCATTATAATCGTCAATGCTAGCCATAGAGAATGCCCGTCCGTTGTGACGAAGGTATTGCATGCTTAAATTCTGGATGGCTGTATCCCAATTGGGTGATTCCATTGCTTCGTTAGCCAGGCATTGATAAGAGATGTCTGACGATAAATATTTCATTTTTTGTTTTCCTCCACTGTACACCGGACGGCTGATGTCGAATTGAAAGTCACCGTCATAGTGGAATATGAACAACACCTCTCTGTCTGACATGCTATCATTAAATCACAGGAAAATTATGAAGATATCAGTAAAATGTAGGCAGATTCAGAATGACAATTACAACAGATCGGTATTAGACCCATTTCATTTGTCCCTAGCTGCTATTCAAACAGTATTCAGACCGTATTCCACCTATTCTCCTATTGTTCATCAATCAGCAAGACAACCAACTCAATTGGATGAGATACTGACGTTGAAGTATCCATGTTTGCAAGATCAATATAGAAAACTATACAAACATACAAACTATACAATAACATTTATGGATTTACTGATGCACACTAAACATAAATAAAATGGAATGCATGACCCACCATAGCTCCAGCCGCTGGATTCAACAGAACCCTGAAAACGACTACACAGAATGTTTCAAAATGACGCTTTCTCAAACAGTTCTAGGGTATTCATGATGAGAGTTAATTTTCGACAGTTCTAGGGTTAACAAGAATGAAATAAAGGAGAATGAATACTCTATTGATGAAAGTGGGTTTTCCACAAACCCTTCAAACAGAAAGTTCTTCTATAAGCATTAAAGAAAGCCTGGTTTAGAGACCGGGTACTCTAATGATGACAGAGGATTTTACAGAGATCTAGGGTTAATAAGAATGCATTAATGAAGATAAATCACAGTTACGATGAGACATTAGAGAAGATAGTGCATTAAGATGTGTGTTTAATGTACAAACCTACCTCTTAATGAAGTCCAACAACCGATTCACAGAAGTTTTTTTACATGGTTTCTGAAAGGGAAAAAATCGCCATACAAAAGTCGAGGAGAGGAATAAATGAGAGTTGTGAACAAAACACACTCGGGACGAGAGAAATAGGGATGTCGCATAATGGCCGATATCGGCCAATATGACTGCCGATATCGGCCATAGAGCCAAAATACAAAAAAAATATAAATACCGACCTTGAGGACCTAATCCGATAATATGGATTTCTTGGGACCCCATCATTGATATAGGGACCTACAGGAATTTATTTCGTAGTTTCCCCTTAAATAAAACATACGTGCCCTTAGATTATTGGGTGACACGAGATAAGTTTTTGCCGACAGTCGATCGTACGCATGATGTGGAAAGATCGAGTGACTCATACTGCTGGTCATGAAAGAGTCACATAAAGTTACTTACAATGCCAATAATTGTTGGCAAGTTTTGAAATTGAGAAGGAGAGAGGTTGCCAGGGCAGGTGATTTTGGCCAAATGTCCTAGATTGAAAACCCGTTGGATAACTAAAGCCCTAATCTGAAAATCCAAAAAAAAAGAATCGAACTATTTTGAAAACTGCAAAAAAACTTAGGCCCTACTTTGAGATTTTTCCTTTCATCTAAGTATACGTCTAATTTCTGTTTTGAACAAGGTGTTTTTTTGGGTGTTCTAATGCACGTCTCTCGCTTGGTGTTGTTTGGTTGTTAGGTTCTGTCGCTGCTCAAAGCATCCCTTGAATCGAAAACGGCACTCACTGATGCATTCCTTAAGTAAAGTTGGTGGTGGGAGCAGCTTAACTTATAATAAAGTTTGGGTTTGAATGGACTGAGATTGGTTTAGATGATGTCAACTTGTTTTAGTAATTTGTAGTCTCATCAGTGTAAATATTATGAGTGAGTTGGAATTTCTGTGGTCTAAAGATTTAGGTCCTTGTTTTACTTCTACAATGCTGAGAATCTAGTTCAGGCATTCCCAGATCCTTGTTAAGGTAAGTGAATTTGGGATTTTTCTCTCTCCCTACAAAAGGTAAGGGATGGTAAAACTCTGGCGTGCTGTATGGTTTTACTCTGGCTAAGCTACAAGTCTAATTAAAGGTGATTCTCTTCTTCCTTGTCACTTCCTCTCCGTTCATTTATCTGTTCATCACTTCCTTTCCGGATAGAAACTCTGTGAGTTCCAGAAAGAGAAAAAGGGGAAGAAATAAAACCATAGGCGAACGACAGCATAGTGGAGAAGTTGAGCTCGAAGCTCCTTGTAAAGGAGACCAGTCGCAGAAGCAGGAAAAGACTTCATAGAAGTAGGCCCTTCGAGCTTGTCCTCAGAGACTATAAATTTAGCTTAAGATGTACAAAATACAAGACGATAATGACTAAAAATTTAGCGTATTCCAATATAGAGCTGTTCGTGAAGAAAAGTATTATCTAAAAAGTGATGATTTTACCCTTAAAAGCTTGCAATATCTTAGGATGGTAAGATGTTGCATCCGACAGGACTGTAAGATATTGTACTATGAGATATTGGGCAACCATATGATATCACGCAATTCTCACTTCCCATCAAAACCCAAAACGCACGTATTCACCCCGAGTTTAGAAGTCCATTTTTTCTACATCATTTCTACTTATTGCATGTTTGAGGTCTTGAGGTTTTACAATGTTCAACCTGACCTCAGTGAAATGATTTTGACTGCAATTCCTTGTCTCTTTGGTAGAAAAGGACAAGCATTTTATCTCTTTTTGGTAAGAAGAAAGAGGGTAAAAAATCATGAATTTAGTGCGATATGTACCATTAGTCTTGGGATATTGTTTGGTGCAAGAGTAGTGGACTTAAGATTTTTATTTGAATGAGGCTAAAATTTTTCTGGACTTAATATTTGAAAAAAACAACTTTTGCTAGAGCTTTTCACGTTACCAAATAGCACCTAAATATTTTTTTTTAGAAAATTTCCAACTCATTGAACTCAACTAAATGCATGATAGTTATTGAAAATTGGGCAATGAAGAGATTAGAATGTTAATTAGAAGAAAGAGGGTAAAAAATCATAAATTTAGTGCGATATCGTACAACTAGTCTTGGGATATTGTTTGGTGCAACAGTAGTGGACTCAGGATTTTTATTTGCATGAGGCTAAAATTTTTCTGGACTTAATATTTGAAAAAAACAACTTTTGCTAGAGCTTTTCACGTTACCAAATAGCACCTAAATATTTTTCTTTAGAAAATGTCCAACTCATTGAACTCAACTAAATGCATGATAGTTATTGAAAATTGGGCAATGAAGAGATTAAAATGTTAATTAGAAGTACCAAAAACCAATAGATGGATAAAAAAATGATTCTAACATTGATTTTAGATATTCAAGCTCACATTATCATGTTTTACTAAATTTATGCCAAAATCAATGTCCAATGAAAATCATTGTAAATTCAAGGTGATTGAATATGTAAGAAAAAATGGAATACAACAACATTTTGTGAAGAAATTATGAGAATGAAGGAAAAAAATGAGAAACTCTGTTTGTTTGAATGGATTGCCGATCACGGACTTCTTGTGCGGATTGGTTGTATATTGATAGGAGATCTATTTTTAATAGGAGATCTATTTTTACAAAGTTATCACAACTGATTTCTAACATTCTTAGTATATTATTTTGTTGGCTTTGCTCCCACTTTCATTTAATGCATGCACCTCTTTGTATATTATCTTATTGACTTTGCTCACTTATTCCTTTAATACTTGCAGGGCTATGACGATCTTAGACTTTGTTATGTGATCTAATAGGCCGGCTGCTGTGAGTGGGCTTGTCTTTCATCACTAGGACGATCTTCTACTTGCTGTGTGATCTCATAGGTAGGCTTCTGTGATTCGGGTCTTTTATCACAACTTAGGTCCATTCCTGCAGTGCAATATTCTACCTCCCTAGAATATCACACGGCTTAAAAAATAGAAACATCAATTTTAAAATGTCCATTCATGTACGATCAGTTCAGCAGGAATTATATAAATTTTGATAGTGTCAGTTCAATTGTGAAGTATAAAGGGCAATCTTACCGTCCATATCCTTGATATATAATGGGGGAAAATTTCTGAATAGGGCTTAAGTTTTTCCCTAATTTCAAGTCAGGACAACTGAAAATTCACATTTCAAATGATAGTACGGGCCGCATGTGAATAATTCATCCAATATTACAATATTCCATCGTGAAAAAAGGTGTCTTAAACATACGCACAAAGTTGGCTGACCCCGACTGCTGCTACTTCTTGGATTTGGCCAATTGGCTGTCCATAAAAAAAAAAAAAATTTAATGCCCTTTTCTTTCTACTTTATGCACTACTTTTTCTTTTTTACTTTTTTCTGTTTTGGTAGTAGTGGCTCCCACCTGATGAGACTAGCGTGGTAGTGTCTCTAAGGGCCCGTTTGGTAATTTACTTTTAAAATAAAGTGGAGTGAAGTGAAATGAAAAGAATGAATAAAATATAAGTAAGTTATGATGATATTTTGTTTTTAGTTGTTTGGAATGGAATATTTTTGACTTTTTGTATGGGGAAATGTAGATTTTTTGTCTTTTAGTGAGTAAATGTAGTTGCTTTTTGACTTTTTTTGGAAAAGATGGAGGGAATTTTTGTAAAAAGTGTTTTTGATGGATGTTTAACTTAACTTGACTTTATTAGTAAATTTACCAAACGGGCCCTAAGCTACACAAGTCAAGTTATTATTTTTCTATAGGACACATGTCAAGTGAACTTGAAAGAATTATACTGCCCACTACCACCGTAGGAAAGTGTTTCGTCAGCACTAAGATGATCTTCTTGGTCGCTAAGAAAACAACTACAGAAACTCTCACTCTCTTCTTTCTCTTTGGTTTCAACAATACGTAGAGTATTGAGGATTTTACCAAAAAAATTACATTAAATGACCAGTGGGCTTAAAAGAACACTTTAACCGACCTCACACCATATCAGTCATTTTGTAAGGTTTTTTTTTTTTTTAGGACTTTCAACTAGCGTCCCTAGGAACCTTATTTTTATGTAGTTAAGGGTCCCTAGGGACCCTGCGGTGGATACGAATTAGAACAAAAGAGGCGTTTTCTCCTGTTTCTCTGTCAGGGCTTCCATTTCGCTGTGTGCGCCCATTTCTCCCTCGAACAACTGTGGTCCCCTCAACATCCGTTTCGGCTGCTGCTCCTGCTCCTTGCCCTCCTACCAACTGTGGTCCCCTCCCACACGTCTTTGTCGAAGGTTTATCGAAGAAGAAATGATCACCTTTGGCATTTTCTGACTGTATTGTCGTCTAAGATAAACCCTTATTACTTCTCCATGCCTTTTTTGTTTGGTTAATGTTTCATTATGGCAAACATCTACTCTCCACTTTAAAATCGCTTACTAAAAGGGTCTTTGTCTTCCTTGAGTAACAATACCCCTCATAGCAAGAAAAATGCCCTAAAAATGGCGTTTGTCATTTATGAAATGCATCTTCTACTTTCTATTGTTTCCGGTTCTTAATAGCTTGCCAAAGGCAAATGCATGATCTGGTGACAAAGAACATTTTTATGGCTGAAAACATGTGACAATGAATATTTTTACACCTATGATGTTCAGTTTTTCGACCTAACAGCAAATCACGAACAAAACGCCTCTTTTATTCTAATATATGTCCGTCTCAGGGTCCCTAGAGACCCTTAAATTAATAAAAATAAGGTCCATAGGGACGCTAGTTGAAACTCCTTAAAAAAAACACCGTTTCAGGCAAACTGATTGTTCTAGTGCACGGTCGGTTAAAGTGTTTCTTTTGGCCCACTCGTTATCTAAAGTATTTTTTTTGGTAAAATCCCCTAGAGTCTTTGTAAGCTAAAAACAACCCCCTCTAAAAAAAAAAATTTAAGCAATGTTTTCTCTCAAAATTGGAAAGCTTTAGGGCATACATCTACGGCAAGTGAGTGAAATCATTGACTCTCTTATAGATTACATCAAATATATCATTTCCTATTTCTTAGCTTTTTAAGGTAGATTTGTTTGCATGAAAGCTAGAATGAATTAAAATTAGGAAATCAAATCATGAGAACAAGTAGCAAAAAGAGCTGAAAATAAATGCACAAAATGATTAAAAGTTATCCTAGGAGGCACTAAATGAATACAAATTAAATTGAAGGAGAGGAGTAATTTTTTATTTTTGATTTTTTAATTTTTAGTGCTTGTACTCTTAATTCTCTTTCTTCCGTTTTCTTTTAATTTGATTCTTAATTTTATTTCACTTGAAACATGTATGCAATAAAAGCTAATATAATTACCAAAATTCCCTTAACGTGATCCCTTACTAATCCAGACCTATCCAATTAACCCGAAACACAAGAAATAAATCCAACACTATTGACGGTCCAATGTTTGAATATCATGAAATTAAGTTGTGGGAGACTAGCACGAAATTTGAGCTCCTCCTCAGTTGAGCATAAATCCCCCTTTCAAACAGGAGGAACAAATTAATACAAACCGCGCCATTAATTAATTGAAGAAGCTGAAGGAATACATGGCGGAAGAGAAGCTGAGCTTGAAGCTCCTGGTAGATAAGAGTAGCCACAAAGTCCTCTTCGCAGAAGCTGGAAAAGACTTCATAGACTTATTGTTCAGCTTCTTGGCATTGCCAATTGGGTCTGCCATCAGACTCCTCGCTAATAAAAGCCGCATAGATGTCTCCATATCTAAGCTCTACGACAGCGTTCACGACTTGAGCGAGACCTACATTCGTTCAGGCCTCGACAAGATCTCGCTTCTGGATCTCGTGACCCCATCTCTCTCCAGCAGCAGCAGCCAAATGCCTCCTCCTCTCCTGTTGCAGAGCGACAGCAGCGATGCAAAAGCAGCAGCAACAACGAAGCACTACTACACGTGTAGCAGTTGCAGCAACCACCAAACAATTAGTTTTGCTCCAAGTGTTTCCAGGAGTTTCAACGGTCGACGCCAGTGTGTGAGTGACGTTATGAGGACTGCCTGCCGTCGTTGCGGCCAAGCAATGAGTACTGAAGTAGACTACGTTGCTCCTCCTAGTGCTGGTGGGAAGGGAGTGAGGGGCTTTGAGGAGGGAGGGTTCGTGAGAGGGGTTGTGACTTACATGGTGATGGACGACTTGGAGGTGACGCCCATGTCTACCATTTCCAGCATTACTCTTATTACCAAGTTCAAAGTCAGGGATGTGGGTGTTCTTGACGAGAAGGTCGTGGAAATAGGTGTGGAAGAGGTATTGACTACTAGCTAGTGCTATCTTTTTATCAATCTGAAAAAGTTTTTGGGTATTCTAATGCATGTCTCTTGGTGGGTGGTGTTTACTTGTTAGGTTTTGTCGCTGCTCAAAGCATCCCTTGAATCGAAAACAGCACTCACGGATGTGTTCCTCAAGTAGACTTTGTTGGTGGTGAGAGCAGACTCAGTTATGAAGTTTGCTTTTGAATGGACTAAGATGGTTTTAGATTGTGAAAGTATGTAGTGTTCTTGTGTCTTGAAGACTCGTTTAGTGTAAATATTATGCGTAGTGTTGGATGGTGCATTTGTCAGTGTTCTTTATCTTGGGGCTTGTATAAAAATAATCTTAGAAATTAAAGAAAATGAAAAGAAGAGGTGCGTTGGTAGCTGAAGTTGGCATGTTAATTGGGCTTGAACGACGTGGGCCTGGTCCTCAAGTTTGAATCCTCAAGTTAGGTTTCTTCTTGTCTGCAGCACGGGCCACTATTTTATGTGTGTGCATGGTGTGAACGTTTATCTAAAAGATGTGTATGGGTTTATTTGATATTCAAGAACTTATGGTTCTTTTCATATATATGTGCTTTCTTTTGCATATACATTATTTGGAAAGTAATTCTGATAGGGGATTTCTTCCATCTTTGATTCTGTTCGACCTCCAAGCAATGGCATCTGATCTGATTTGCAAATTGACTTACCTGCACAATTATTTACTGCATATCACTGAGTCCGTACAATTGTTTTATTGGAATTGTAAGTGTTAGGAGTTAATAAAATGTGTAGTTTCTTAAATCTTTGTTAATTTAAGCCACTAAATTCTTGCAAAATGAGACCAAGTAGTTATATGCGGCCTGGGTGTTTGTTCGTTGGCACAAGGCATGTTTTCCTTCTCATGTTGCTAGTTCAATACCACCTATATTTACTTGATGCATGTGTGTTGTAGGGTTGTGCATGTGCGATGAGGATTAGTTCCATCGGGTCAAATATCATAAGAACACCTTCATCATAAATTTAAATAAAATGACAGAGACTAATTAGGGGAGTTGACATATGAATGACCTTTAAACACTGTTGTTGTCCCAAGTTTATGACCGAAAGTGAGCTAATGTTACCAAAGTCATTTGACTTTGGTCTCCTCGCCCCCCTCCCTTTTTTGTTTTACTATTTTGCCTTGGATTCCATAATCATGGGATCCAAGGTCAAACGATTATAGTGACTTTTAGTCATGAATTTGGGGATTGATTGTCTAAAGGGCATTGATTTATCAAATCCCCGACTAATTATAAGACTACTATTTCGTGATGTAACTGGGTATCAATCTATCCAATTATCCTGTTTAGGTATGTCAATTCAAGGAAAAGGTGGGTATGAAATCTATTTTTAGATCCGAGAGAAATTTGAATTCCAATGTCGTCTAGATCCTATCATCATAATAGTTGCACTTGTTATTTGAAGAAGAAGAAAAAAGAAAGGCCCACTGATTTGTATGCTTTAACAAGTATATTTCAAGACCTGTTGATCCAAGTATATTTTCGTATTAGCTCACTTTTTGTTTGGAACTTTACATCCCTACTGATGGGCTTATCATCAATTGAGGTTGTACGTCGTCATCTGGGTGGTTTATGGGGGATTAATTGGCTGTGGCCTGTGGGTTTTTCTTCTAATTTATTCTGCAGTGCCCCAGCATAGATGAGGAATGTTTGTTCAACTTGGTAGATCATGGTATTGACGCAGTTGCATAGACTACATTTTGCAGAGCAACATTCCACACACTCTAGGGGTGTAAAAAAAAACCGGAAAATCGTAGAACCGAACCGAACCGCGGTTAATAACCGTATTTCACGGTTCGGTTACGATTGCGGTTAATGAAATAAAAAAACCGCAAGGTTCGCTTCGGTTACGGTTTTCCGTAATAATTCACGGTTATTAACCGAACCGAACCATATCATACGGTTCGGTTAACGATTAATCGTATCGTTTACAAATAAAAGAAAAAATAAGGGAGTTGAATGAAATATTTCTTACCTTATTTAATTGCTCATTATGTGTCATTTTACCTTCAATCATTCACATTTATCTCCTTATGTAAGGAAGGCATTCCACGGTTATTAACCATAACCGAACCGTTTAATACGGTTAACTGTGGTTACGGTTTTTCACGATTTTTGTGAATACGGTTACGATTACAGTTTTTAAAAACAGAAAACTGTAGTTACGATTCGGTTAACGATTTTTTTAAATTAATCGGTTAACTAAACCGTTATACCCCTAACACGTCTCATGCCTTTCATGCCTTGAGGGCAGAACTCCAAAAAGGGAGACCTCATTTTAATTTCACAAAATGTGGCCCAATCCAATTTCTCTGACACACCTATGCCCTACTCCCATGAATCGGCACCTAGTCCAAATGGTACCGATTTGGCCATTATTCACATTAAAAAATGCACTAGTTTTGAACCACATCATGCCCCTCATTGCCCTCCTGCTGCCTATGCAACTGGCCACAGAAATCATGTACTCTTGAAACTAATATTGGCTCTTTTCACAGAACTCATAAAGGTGATGGAGAAAATTGATTGGAAGCAACTTAAGGAAGAAGCAATGTCCATAGAATCTATGGGAGCTCTTTCTTTCGTGATTAGTAATGTCATGGAAGCTACTTTTTAACCTTTTTTTTTTTTTTTTTTTTTACTTTCTCAAAAGAAAGACTAGATGCAAATGAATATACTTCAGCGGGGACTTTTTAAACCACTCTAAGACGTTCTGTTCTGGTGGAGCATAAGTTAGCTTGCAAATTCTAGGAGTAGTGCATGTGCATCACTCTAAAACTGCCCCTTAAAGAGGCTTAAATCTTCAATTAGGTGGCTATCAGTAGCATCATTTGATGATCATCAGGCCATACCATATGATGCTCACGCCTTGTACAAAAACCCATACAGCTGGATGCAACTACTGGCCAGGCGAAAGAAAGCTACAGTAAAAAGCATAGGAAGCACTTTTGCTACTTGGTTAATGGCTACGTTAAAAGAATTGTCCACAAAGACTGGACAACAAAGCAGTTTTTAAAAGGTGTGCGAAAGCAAGAAGTTAAGACCCCGAGAGAGTCGACCTCCTCTATAAAATCCCATTTCGTCCCTTCTCCCGAGAAATGTGAAATTAATGTATTGTGTACCTGGGAAGAAAGTGCACGACCAACATGGCAGATAAGCTGAGCTTGAAGCTCCTTGTAGAAAAGACTGGCAACAGACTCCTCTTCGCAGAAGCTGGAAAAGATTTCATCGACCTACTATTCAGTTTCCTGGCCTTGCCACTTGGGTCTGTCATCAGACTCCTCGCTAACAAAAGCCAGGTCGATGTCTCCATATCAAGCCTCTACGAGAGCGTGGAGAACTTAAGCGAGACTCACATTCGATCGGGTCTTGACAAGATCTCGCTTCTGGATCTTGTGACCCCATCTCTTTCCAACTGCAGCAGCAGGACCCAGCCGCCTCCCCTGCTGTTGTACAGCGACACAGATGCTAAAACAGAAGCAACGACCAAGTGGTACTACTACACGTGTGATTATTGCCGCAGCTACGGACGTGGACAGGAGTACGTGAGCGACGTTAAAGGGACTAAGTGCCCGAGTTGCGGGAGAGCAATGGAAAGTAAAGCAGAGTACGTTGCTCCTGCAACTACTAGCAGTTCTAGTGCTAGTGGTGGTGATGGGAAGTCGAGTGAGGAGAGAGGGTTCGTAAGGGGAGTGGTGACTTATATGGTGATGGACGATTTGGAAGTTATGCCCATGTCGACTATTTCCAGCATTGCTCTCCTTACCAAGTTCAATGTCAGGGACGTGGGGGCTCTTGAAGAGAAGGTGGTGAAAGTCGGTGTGGAAGAGGTATTTCATTCACTATCTATCTATCTATCTATCGGGCTTTGCCTTGATACAGGTCCCACCTATGCCCCACTGATCGAGAGACCGTGTGAAAAGATCCATATGGGTAGGGCCCAAATATCAAATTTTGGGTCAATTTGATACATCTAACCCCTTGATCCGTAGTCCATGAGTTTAATGCATGGTATTTTAATTTTCTTTTAAATGACTTTTGATCCAACCGCCCAATAAATTCGGTGGGTGCAAACCTCAGGGTCTGGTGACCGTGTGGTGGGAGCCCGAATTGTGTGAGTAGTTCGTTTGAACCATAAGGCGGGCCTGCATGAAGTTCTCACAGATCCCCTCCATGAGAGATGCTCTCACATTACCAAATGCCCTATTTTATGTATTTCTGATTCTTGTCATCATCAAGGTTTTGGGTATTCTTTCTAAATGCATGTCTCTCGTTGGGTGTTGTTTGATTGTTAGGTTCTGTCGCTGCTCAAAGCATCGCTTCAGTCGAAGACAGCACTCAGTGATGTGTTCCTCAAGTAAAGTTGGTGGTACGAAGAGACTTGTTTATGAAGTTTAATGGTCTTGAATGGAATAAGATGGTTTTAGATTATGTTAAATATATGCATGTAGTGTTTATATATGTGTCGACGAAAAGGGCTTGTTTGGAGCAGTGTGACTAGTACAAGTAATGTGTAGTGGCAAGGCTTTCGTTTTGGGGATGTTGGGACCTGCAGAATATCATGTGCAAATGTTAGGCTGAGTCTCGGTCCTTTGAGGCTCAGAGGATCCGGATTATGGTTTTATAATTGCATCTGTTTTTAATTTGGGTTTGATGTCAGGTGTGTCGTTTTCATATATGAAGATTTAAATAATGAATGCCAAAACCATAGATTATGTATCATGATGTAGGCAAATGTTCCCTCTGACTGGACTAAATGTGGAGTCCGGTTTACTGGACCCACCTTTGATTAGTACAACGGGAGAATTTCAAAAAGGCGCTTAAGTTTCGACCTTATTTAAAAAAAAGAACACTAATTTCAAAACTTTTCAAATTAGTTTCTAAATTTTTTAGGAAGTTTCCAATTAAGGACATCCATCTATTTAAAGTTATTTTTCGGCAACTTTTTTTCTTTTTTTTTAAATACCCAAATTACCCTTCATTGTAATAAAATTCTCATTCACTTCCTCTATATTCTCCTTGTTTCCCTCGTCGGTGTCTTCACGGTAATCAATGACACCTGGTATTCCTACAACGATTGGCTTCATGTAGTGGCTGCCGAAACAATGTAATGGCTTCAAATGAAGGTTAATTTTAGTATTTTTAAAATACTGAGGGAAAAATTACCAAAAAATACCTTTAAATGGCCGGATATCCTTAATTAAAAATTTACTGGAAAGGTTAGGGATTAATTTGAAAAGTTTCAAAACTTGTGTCATTTTTTGAAAAAAGGCAAAAACTTAAGGCCATATTTGAAAATTTTCCTTGCTTATTTGTAGGGTGGAGAAAAATACACTAATATTGAGTGTCAAATCGGTTGAAAACGAAAGTGGAGAGAGTTGGGAGTAAAAGCTACTCTTTTGTCATTTTATACCTTTTAAGAATTTTTTTTTTGTCATTTTTTGTAACTATTATATATATAAGAGGGCTACAAAATGCTCGTAGCGTTTTGTAAAGGAAAACGCCCCTTCTGACCTACCAATGATAGAATTTTTTTTTCAAAACAGGCCATTAATTTTGTTGATGAGTTTGAATTATCATAAATGAATGCAAGAGAATTTACTATGGCTTCCATATTTTTATCCTAATTTTTCTTTACATTACTTCCTTCTCTTTTTTTTCTATCGGAGGGTTCCCAACTTTTTGACCAGCTGGACTAATCCCTTCGGGCCCAGAGGGAAGCCAGGTAAACTTCCATGTAGCCACAGTGTGGTAGTGCAGTTTCGAACCTACAACCTCAGGGTGCAAACCATGGTCCTAGGCCAACTTTGTTATCCCTTGGAATTATTCACTTCCTTCTTATTTACTTACACATCACCTCCTCATATGCTTCTTTTTTTCCCTCTGGAACGCCCCAATTCCGAATACCGATAAAGTCGTCGGAATACCCGAAGTTGGCGCGCTACTTCCCGGAAAATCCGAGAACTTTCAAGATCGTAGGTCCGCAGTGAGGTCCAATTTAAAACTTTTGGACGATATACTAACAATAGTTAAATTTGCGGAAGCATGAGAAATAAGCGGAAGCATTAGGTATCATATATATTAAATGCGAGCAGAACTACAGTCTAGTTTAAAGGTTATCAGTTGTTAATATCAAAAGTTAATACATTTTCATAACTACCCGGCTCACTACAAAATTTCTCTCGAAAGCCAAAATAAAATAAGTGCCCTCAAAACCCAGGTAACTCATCTCCGCCCTCCGGCTCGACATCCGGGTCGGCCCGGATCCATCCGTACGCTCCAACGACAGGCGCCTCTACTAGCGCTAGCGTATCCTCTGCGATCTCTAGGTTAAGGCCTAAGCACCAAAGATGGGTCAGATCTAAAAGATCTGGCAAGTCACAGTATACTAATAACATAGGACATATATATCAAATGAATAGAGATAGGTAAATAAATTAAAGAATAACAAGGTAAATAAACTAGGCAGTTGAGCAAGATAAGCATAAAGAATCATAGTAAATATACGACAACTAATCTACTACGAAATGGCACATTCACACGAGCTGGATTACCACAGGATATTATGCCGCGGCCCTCCCATAATGAACACAGTTGCGGCGGGAAAATCTCACCAGTGTTGGGAATTACTAATCCCGCAAATCACTCATCATCTCATCACACTCATCACTCGAGACCAGACACGGTATCACATCGTCCGTCTTAACAACATAGCTCATCATGATAGCTCCACAACACTCATAATAGCTCCTACCGGGGATGATCAGTCCACAGGCTGAGCTTAAATCAACCAAGTGAATGTCTATCCCGACTCAAGAATACTCTAAGGGTCTGTGTCTGTCTAGGCTTTGCCTTGCGTGAACAAGGTCCTAACCAAGTCTCTAAGAGGTTTATATATAACAATTAATCAATGGATTGTAATTCAAGCCCAAGCCCATTCGTTGGATCCATACCAAGGCCCATCAGCACATGGCCTGGTCTAAAACAATCCAAACGAGGCAGCACATCCATTTATACTGATAAACAGTTCCTTCTAATCCAACATGACTTAAGATCCCAATATAAACTACATCTTCCAACTAAAGGTACACATCTTCACACTTAGGCCCAATAAGGGCCCGCCTAGACACAGACACGGGTCAATGTTCTCCAAATCATACTAACGGGTCACCTCTAAGATATCCTACGTTCAGGTCCTCCATTTATATTTAATTAACAGTTAACAGCTATACTAAGGATATAAGACTGACAGCAAATAATAGAAGTGAAGCATGAACTTCAATAAGAGAATCAACGGAAATAACAACAGTCCAATCTTAGGTAATGGACCACTTTCAGATTCAGGTCCATCTCCGGTAATTAGATCTCTAAACGAAGTCTCAGATGCCAAAGGATACTGTGTTTGGTGCTCCTGAGGTTACGGGCATCATTGACAACGTTTAAGGCTCTAATCATCTTAAATTAAACGACCAAAACCCTAATCAGTGGTCCCCACGAGTCAAGGTTGAGCCACACCGTTGACTCGGGCTTAGTACATTGATAAATGTCCATTTGGATGGTCAATGGGCCCCTCAAATGATCACAACTCCTAAATGTTGAAAACAGGAAAATCAGAGTTTCCCAAGGTGCTGGGTCGACCTGGCACAGGCTGGGTCGACCTGGCACACTGGGGGTTGACCCCCAGGTTGACCTGATGTGCAGTGTGTTCGGTTGACCTCCTGGCCTGGTGGGTCAACCGAGTGCACTGGAAAATCTAAGTTAGGCCTCCTGGAAGACTTATTTCGTTTCTAAGGGTTCCCAGCGTGTCCGGTCAACCTCCTGGCCTGGGTGATTAGCCGCATGCACCAAAAACCCTAGAAAGAGTGATGTCCCAGCTTACAAGCACTTTTACTGCAAATCCTAGGTACTAGGTCGACCTGAACATAGGGTGTCTGAGTTTCAGGTGAAAAACCAACTTTCAGTCATTTCCAGCAAAACAGTGTGTACCGGGTCGACCTGGGCAGGGCCAAGTCGACCTGGCTCACTAAAATGGATTATGCAGAAATTTCTAACTGAGGGCCAATTTTTTCCAAAATGCAGTGTACCCGATCGACCTGGGCAGGGCCAGGTCGACCTGGCACACTGGGAACTCATCCCTACAGAGCATTTTAACTGGGGCTCCATTTTTCACAGAGTGTAGTGTACCCGGTCGACCTGGCACACTAAAAACTCAGTGCTGCAGAACATTTAACTGGGAGTGATGTTTTTCCAAAACCTAGTGTAGGCAGGTCGACCTGGTACACTGCAGGTGGACATGCAGGTCGACCTGGTACACTGCAGGTGGACATCCAGGTCGACCTAGTGCACGGGACTGGGGAAAAATCCAGTTTCAGGAATTTTTCCATTTTTGCTCGTTTTTCCTCCAAACCACTTCCAATCACACCCAAACTTCCTCAAATCATTGGAAATCACAAAACACTACAATGCACCACAAATCAACTCCATTTTGGCCCATTGATCTTTCAAATGGGGGTGAAAACCCCATCCATCAATGTCCAACAATCCAATCATAACTAAGCTCCATGGTAGTTCTATCATAATGAAAATAACTAAACTAGAAATCAAATGAATCAATGCACAGAACATACAACATAAGTTAAGAGTATAATGCACTTGCCTTTGCTTGGAAGAGAAGGTATTGTAGAGAGATATAGAGAAGAAGGAAAATCCTATCCAATGCAATAAGGAAGAAGAAGATGAAGTTGAAGATGACCCAGCTCCTAGAGAAAATCCTCCAGCACAAAAGTAGCTCAAGACGGGAAATGAGAGAGGAAGAAGAGAAGAATGAATGAATAGTTGCTAGGATTTGGGGAAATGTGCTAGTTTTATAGATTGGGGGAGGTGGCTAAAGACTGAAAAGCCCTTTAGGGTTGCATAGGATTAGGGTTAGGGTTAGGGGCTCTTTGGTCTTTAAGTGGAAGGTTCTAGAGGATGCTTTTGCAATAACCCCCCTAAAGTTCACTCAAAACCCTAGTAAGGGCCTCCCTCCACTAATAAACCCTAGAATTACACTAGACACCCTACAAACTCAACTACCCACTCAACTAAGCTAGTCTAACTACAACTTAGGAAAAATCTATCTAATTACCCTGATTAACCCTAATTAGAATAATTAGCCACTAATTAATATAATTAGCTCATAATTAGCAATAAATAGTATTTAAAATATAAATTAGAGGACCCACAAAGGGTGGGGCCTCACACCCTCTCTCTCTTACTAATGTGATCTACTTCCTTCTTTTTAGGACATTCAATATCAAAACTCTTAAAAGTCCAAGCAATGGCCCCACTTATGCTACAATTTAATTATTGATGAACTTTGGGTCAATTTACCCGGGGGGGAGGGGCAAATTATTGCTGAAAAAGAAAATAAATAACCAAATAATGCTAAAAAAGAAAATAAATAACCAAATTAATGATCAATTTCCTCTAAAAGTAAAGTTTAGGTTACACCTGTCAGCTGATGGGACCATATTGAATGGCATATTTTCATCAATGTAACGATTTAGATCATCAGGTCTTTCAAAGTGGCCTCTTTTGAAAAAAATCTAGTCCATTCAAAATTAATGGCATGTCTCTTATTAGCCTTCAACAAAATTCAGTCAAATAGGAGGTGGGCATCACAAAAAACCTTCAATTTCCACAATATCATGGTGGGCCCAACTATTTAGTCCAATGGTTTTTTAAACCCTCCAATGGGATTTAGAGATTCCTATTAGTGATGGGATTTAAATAATCAAGAAATATCATTAAATGACTGGATGTTATTAATTGAAAACTCACTGGAAAACTTAGAGAATAATTTGAAAAAATTTTAAACTCGTGTCCTTTTATGAAATAAGGCTTAGCCTTATTTGAAATTTTCGTTTAAAATTATGCGGACTTGGCCTCAAGTACAAATTAATAGAATTATAAGAATCAAAATTAAAATTTAGTGGGGCAAAATGGGAATCAACACGGTCAAAATCAATGGGTTTAGAGTCAAAATAGAAAGGTAGTAATAATTGAAAACCTACAGCAGCATAGTGACTAATAGGGGTGCACAAAAGATCTATCAATCCGTAAATTCAATCCAATTCGCGAATTTTAATCTGATCCGAAGGTAAACGAATTGGTGGCGGATTGAAAATTTTATAATCCGTTAGCAAAGGATCGGTGACGGATTTCACCTTCAATCCGCGGATTCAATCCGATCCGATCCGTTGACATTAAATATAAATATATATAAGGGGTTTAAATATAAATTAAATGTCTAATTTTAAAATAAGAAAAAAAAAATTAAGGGTTCAAAATGTATTTTTTTTTCAACATATTTGATATTTTTCTTTTAACATTAGATTAAACGGATTAATCCGATCCGATCCAGTCCTCCATGAATTGGATCGGATCGGATTTTAACAGCCACGGATTGGTGATGGATTTGGTCCAATCCTTACCAATCCGATCCGTATACACCCGTAATAAAATGAGGCCGTACGGGATCAAATAATACAAATTATCCTATTTGATGGTCCATAACGTTGAGATGTTTCAGTGGTCACGTACTCACGTCGCATGTTTATTTTAACTTCACTTTTACTGCTCGTTGTGGAAACAAAAGTCCCGGATAATGCAAGTTTACACTTTACACGTGGTAAAGTGAAAGAAAAAGTTCAAACTTTAAATTTGCCCATTGAAAATGTTACCACAGCCATATTTGTAATTGGTAAAAAAATGAGAGGGAAAGTAAAGTCACAGCCCATAAAAACCCCACCTGTTATTTTTTTCAGTCGTCGGGAAATTTTGTCTCATAAAGACAAGTAAATGCCGCTAAAGTAAAGTAAAGACACATATTTTACCACTTTCTTAACTTTATTGAAAACAACCACAAATCTTACTTCAATAAAAAATAAAAAAAATAAAAAAAACCTTCGCATTACCATTACTTATTAATATCTTTTTTCATTAATTTCATATTTAGGCGTGTTTAGATGTACGGTGAATTAAAGTAAAGTGAGGTAAAATGTTAAATCAAGAAAATAAAACATAAAAGGGTTATAATGGTCTTTTATTTTTAGTTGCTTAATAGGAAGACTTTTTTACTTTTTGTGTAAAAAAAATATTTTTTATCAGTTAGTTGAGAAATAAAGTTGCAATTTTACTTTTATTTTTTTTATAATAAGAAGGGAATTTTAAATTTATATACTTTTGATAAAACCATGTGACTTTTCTATTTTTGAGAATGAATGCTTTACTTGACCTCATTGTACATCCAAACACACCTGACAAGTTAATTAATACATGCGTGCCCTTGGACTATTTGGTTACACGCAGGGATGTAAATGGGTCTCTAATTCTCCGATTATCCAAAGGTTCGGACCCATTAAAATCCGGATTTGCATCTTAATTTGCTAGTCCATCGAGTCAAATACCATAAGAACACCTTCATCATCATAAAATGAAAAGGACTGAGACTAATTATAAGACAACTATTTCGGGATGTAAATGGGTTTCAATCTATCCAATTATCCTTAGGGATGTCAATTCATGTGCATTTATCTGGTTATCTGGGTATTCGTCATCTACCTGGGTTTGAAACCTATTTTTAGATCTGAGAGAAATTTGGACTCCAATGTACTCTTAAGATTCAGATCTATGTCTGTGCATAGGATATAGATCATGATTAATGTTCCAGGTGGAACCAATTATACACGCCCGACCTCACAGAAATATAAATGGAGCGACATCATACCCCTCATTCCCCTCATGCTGCCTCTGCAACTGACCACAGAAATTGAAAACTAAAATTGGCTCTTTTTACAGAACTCATATGGTCAAGAAAATCGAATGGAAGCGGCTTGAGAAAGAAGTAATGTCCATAGAAGATGTGGGAACTCTTTCTTTGGTGATCAGTAAGGTCATGGAAGCTACTTTTCACATTTTTTTTTACTTTCCCAAAAGAAAGTCCAGATGCAAAAGAATATATTTCGGGTACTTTTTAAACCATTCTAAGACGTTCTGTTCTGGTGGAGCATAGATTAGCATGCAACTTCTAGGAGTGATGCATATGGATCACTCTAAAATTGCTCCTTAAAAGAGGCCTAAATCTTCAATTAGGTGGCTATCAGTAGCGTCATTTGATGATCATCAGGCCATACCATATGATGCTTACGCCTCATACAAAACACCCATACAGCTGGATGCAACCACTGGCTAGGCGAAAGAAAGCTACAGTAAAAAGCAGGAAGCAGTTTTGCTACTAGTTAGGTTACGTAAAAGGATTGTCCACAGAGACTGAACAACAAAGCAGTTTTTAAAGGTGTGCGAGAGACCAAGAAGTTAAGAACCCTAGAGTCGACCTCCTGTATAAAATCCACTTTTTAATCCCCTTCTTCCGAGAAATGTGAAATAAGGTCTTGTCAACCTGGGAAGAAAGTGGATGAACGACGACATGGCAGAAAAGCTGAGCTTGAAGCTCCTCATAGATAAGACTGGCAACAGACTCCTCTTCGCAGAAGCTGGAAAAGATTTCATCGACCTACTATTCAGTTTCCTGGCATTGCCACTTGGGTCTGTCATCACTCATCAGACTCCTCGCTAACAAAAGCCAGATCGATGTCTCCATATCAAGCCTCTACGAGAGCGTGGAGAACTTAAGCGAGACTCACATTCGATCGGGTCTTGATAAGATCTCGCTTCTGTTGGGTTTTTTGTTTCAAAAATTCTAAAGGTGTTTTTTTGTAAAAGTTGTTTTGTTCTTTCTTCACTTTTGCTTTATGGGTTGTGTAGGCTTTTGGGAACAACACATCCCACATTGCTCAAGTTCAACTTTTGAAGTAGGTTTATATGTGTTTTCATTCTTTTACATTTTAAGAACCTTTGAAGGCTTTAGCCATGGGCCCTATGCGCGCACGCGAGCCAGGCCGGACCCGGGGTGCTGGGTCCGGAAAACGTTTAACCGGGCGTGCGTCCGCGTCGCGCATCCTGCGTGTATATCGCGCGCAGGGGGGGTTATGATTTTAAACGTGGTTTAACGTTGTGATTTAAACCCGTTTTAATCGCTTATTTAATGATATTTTAAACGATGATTAATGTGGTTTAACATTGTGAATTTAAACATGTTTTAATCGCTGATTTAATGTGGAAATTAGGGCCATCTGTGCTTTTGTTATTTACAGAAAAAAAAACGTTTCTTCCCTTCTTCTTCTTCTTTCTGTTTTCAATCTGAGCATTTTAAAAAGGAGTATGCGGTATTCGGGCCTGCGTTGCGACCAGAGCTTGAACGAGAAGGCTGTTGTATCCTGGGGGCAGTTCTGCTGAGACCCTTCGCACCTGGATTCGAACCCAAGGGGCGGAACTCGTCCTAAAGAGAGCGTCATCAGACGTGTCTCGGTCACAGATCTGTTGCTGTTGCTGCTCTTCTTTTTCCACCTACAAATTACAGTTGCAGCCTTCTTCAATCGGGTACTATTGTTTCATTTGCATTCTATTTGACTGGAGCCTCTGTTCTGTGGCCATTAGTTTCTACAATTTTAGGACGATCTCCACTTCTCTATGGCTACTTCCGCTGTCAAATTCATACACCAGGACCTAGTTCGGTTGGATAGTTTTGATGGGTCTAATTTTCGACGTTGGCAACAGAAAGTTTTATTTCTACTGACATTTCTGAAAATTGCATATATCCTTACTGAACCATGCCCTGAACGTGAAGAAGGACCAGGTGGCTCTTATGCACGGAAGAAATGGAAAGAAAATGATTACCTATGCAAGAGCCATATTCTAAACCTTGTAGCAGACAATATTTATAATATGTATTCTGAAGCCCGATCTGCTAAAGACCTCTGGAGAGCTCTTGACAAAAAATATAAAACAGAGGAGTCTGGAGCTAAGAAGTATGCGTTTGGTCGCTATCTGAATTTCAAGATGGTAGATGACAAGCCCATTCTTCCTCAAGTACATGACTTACAAACCATTGTTAATGAAATTGTTAAAGAAGGGATCCGAATTGATGAACAGTTCCAAGTTGCTACAGTTATTGAAAAATTACCACCCACTTGGAAGGATATACAGAAAACCCTTCGACACAAGAGAAAGGACTATTCTTTGGAGCGCCTTTAGCGCTACTTGAGAATTGAGGAAGAAGCTCGAAATAGTGATCAAAAGGATTTGGCTGAGAATGCTGGCAAAATAAACATAGCTGAATCTAAATCATAAGTTGATGGTGAAAAGAAAGGGAAATTTGACCAACATTTGAGAAGGAATAAGCAGTCTAATCCTTCCTTTAAGAGGAAGAATTCGAAGCAAAACCAGAACAAAAAGTTTAGTAAAAATCAAGGGACTGTCAAGCCACAGGCTAAAGGCAGTTGCTTTGTTTGTGGCAAGCCGGGACAATTTGCAAGAGAATGTCGTCACCGGAAAAAAGGTCCACAACAATCTCAAGCAACCAAGCCTCAAGCTAATGTTACTTAAGCCGAACAGTTTGTTGCTGTTATTTCTGAGATAAATGCTGTCAGCACAGCAAAGAGCGAAGGATGGTGGTGGATTGACACTGGTGCAACCAACCATGTCACTTTTGACAGAAGTATGTTCAAGACCTATGAGAAGGTCACGAATGATTGTAAACTCGCTCTGGGAACTACCGTTACTACTCAAGTAATCGGTAAAGGGAAGGTTGAACTTCAGTTCACTTCCGGGAAGACAGTGACATTGCTGAACGTGTTTCATGCACCAAAATTGAGAAAGAACCTTGTGTCTGGTTATCTTCTGAATAAGGCCGGATTTAAATAGGTAATAGAATCCGACCAATTTGTGATCACCAAGAAAGGTATATTTGTTGGTAAGGGTTATGCATGTGAGAATATGTTTAAACTGAATACTGTCAATAATAATATTGCATCTTCTTCTGCTTATATTATCGCTTCAGTTGATGAATGGCATGGTAGATTAGGTCACATTAATTTCAGAACTATGAGTAATGATGGATTAATTGATAAATATGATGATGATCATAAGAAATGTATTATATGCTCTCAATCCAAAATTACTCGTAAGCTATTTAAACATGTGGAAAGGGAATCTGCATTACTTCAATTGGTTCATTCTGATATATGTGATCTAAGTAATACTATTACTAGAGGTGGTAAATATTATTTCATTACTTTTATTGATGACTGTTCTAGGTATACTTATGTATACTTATTAAGAACTAAAGATGAAGCACTATCTAAATTTCAAGTCTATGTGACTGAAGTTGAAAATAAATTGAATTGAAAGGTTGTGACATTCAAAAGTGATAGAGGTGGTGAATACACATCAAAAGATTTTTTAGATTATTGTGAATCTAAAGGAATTAAGAGAACTTCTACTACCCCTTATACACCCCAACAAAATGGTATAGCAGAAAGGAAAAATAGGACTTTGATTGAAATGGTTAACTCTATGTTAATAGCATCTGGGAGTCCTAAAAACTTATGGGGAGAAGCTCTGTTGATTGCCTGTTACATTTTAAATAGAGTTTTACATTCTAAAACTAATAGAACACCTTTTGAGATTTGGGAAGGGAGAAAGCCTAACCTTAGATACTTTAGAGTTTGGGGGTGTTTAGCACACGTCAGGATAGTAGATCCAAAAAGACCTAAATTAGGACCCCACTCATGGGAGTGTGTTTTCATTGGCTATACACAAGATAGTGCTGCCTACAGATTCATGAAATTAGAAGACCTAAGCCTAGTTGAATCTAGAGATGCAGACTTCTTTGAAGACCTCTTTCCTTTTAAAACTAAGTTTACTTCAGAACCTTCTTCATTGAATAGAGTACTCGAAACTCATGAGGAAGAAGAATCTCAACCTAGAAGGAGTAAGAGACTAAGGACAGCTACTAGTTTTGGTCCTGACTTTGAAACCTATCTAGTAGAGGAAGATCCATCTACTTTCCAAGAGGCTATGACTGCTCATGATGTTGCCTTTTGGAAGGAGGCATTAGATGATGAAATTGAATCTATTTTAGCCAATAATATCTGGGAATTAACTGACTTACCTTTAGGTACTAAACCTTTAGGGTGCAAGTGGGTTCTCAAGAAAAAACTTAGGCCTGATGGGTCAATAGAGAAATATAAAGCCAGGCTAGTAGCCAAAGGCTTTAGGCAAAAAGAGGGAATAGACTTCTTTGATACTTATTCCCCTGTGTCTAGAATCAGTTTTATTAGACTCTTGATTGCTATTGCTGCTGTTCATAATTTGATTATACATCAGATGGATGTATAAACTGTTTTTCTAAATGGAGATTCGGAAGAGGAAATTTATATGGATCAACCAGAAGGCTATGTCATAAAAGGATAAGAACATAAGGTGTGTAAATTAATAAAGTCCTTATATGGACTAAAACAAGCACCTAAACAGTGGCATATGAAATTTGATGAGGTAATTCTATCGAATGGTTTCAAAATAAATGAAGCTGAAAAATGTATTTATTATGCACATAAACCATGACACGCAAATGCACCACCACAACCAAACCACACACGCCAACCCCCAACACATACACAGAAACCTTCACACAAATGCACACAATAGATATGAAGAAGTACAACCTATCCCAAGATTTGGCTTTGGATAGATTAGAATGGAGAAACAGAATTCATGTGGCCAACCCCAACATAGTTGGGACAAGGCTTTGGATGATGATGATGATTTTAGTTTTGGAGAATAATGCATATTGAAGAAGACTTTAAATTTTGTTCATGCAGGTTTGCTCAGGTAATGACAAAAACTTCGTTGTTATTAACCAAAAAGGAATTGATCCTCCATCGCTGGACCTTCTTGCCAGAGCAGGGGTTAGTTCTCTACGGATCTTGTTCTTTTTTGCTCATAATAGATTTAAATGACCCTATTTCTAACACCCCTTTTGCTGTTGATCTTTGAGGCTTTAAATTCCACATAATCAATTTAGTTGATTTTAGGTTATTTTCTTATCATGAATAGGCCTTCCTCTTGATTTTTTTTTCACCAAAACTGGAACCTGTATTGTTGCTTCAGTGGTGCCATGGATATTTCATAATGTTTGAATCAATTTGACTTGAAACTCAAACTTAATATGCACCGTCATGCCAAGTTCAAGCCTGGCTTATTGGGCATGACTTTTAATCAAGCCTGAGTAGAGCTTGAGCTTGATTTAGCACTCTCAAGCCAAGCTCAAGCTGGTTTAAGCTCTTTATTGCTTGAGTTTGTGATGGCTGGCTTAAGGTTCAAGCCAAAAGCTCTTTATGGCTCTCGTTTACACCCCTAGTCGTCAGTCCGTTGGAAGAAGTTTGCTGAATAGCAGAATCCTTTAATATTTCTGAAAACTTTGCGAGTAGATTTTTTTTTTTTTTTTTTTTGAAATTCCTACTGCCGTCTGAAACTATGTTTGTAACTTGCTACTAATTTCTGTCTACAGATAGTTGCTCTGCGGAGAGCGAAGAGGAGAAATATGGAGCGATTGGTTTTGGCTTGTGGAGGGGAGGCTGTTAATTCTGTTGAAGACTTGTCTCCAGATTGTCTTGGCTGGGCTGGATTTGTCTATGAGCATATTCTTGGGGAAGAGAAGTACACTTTTGTGGAGAATGTGAAGAATCCACACTCATGTACAATTTTGATAAAAGGTTAATGCATTTTCCAAATGTCAAGACCACTCAGAAAAGGGGGAAAGATCCCATATCGCAAGAATCTCTGTTTGTCATTGTTTTTACCTTTTATGCATGTTCTATACTAATAATAGCAAAAAAATTTCAAGAAAAAAAAAGAGTAGTGACAATTTCACACCATCACCCCCAAAACCAAAAAGAAGAAGAAGAGAGAGTTTAGATGCTTTATTCTATTTTCTTCTAATTGATCACTATTATTACAGGACCAACTGATCATACTATTGCGCAAATTAAGGATGTTGTTCGTGATGGCTTGAGAGCTGTTAAGAACACAATTGAAGATGAAGCAGTTGTCTTGGTGATTATCCTTCGCTGTCAATATTATTCATATATTCCTGACTGGCAATCATACTTAATTCTTCTTTGCTTCACTGGTTTGCTCATCCATGTGGCTAAGACTGTCTCAATGTATTTGTTCAATGGTTCATGCTTATGTAGGCATTACTTTGTTTCACAACAATTCACTTGAATGATATTTATAGCTGTAACGACTCTTGTTGCTGCATCGTTTTTCTTTTTTCCCAATTTTTCATTTCTTGTGTAATTCAGGGGGCAGGGGCTTTTGAAGTTGCAGCCAAACAGCATTTGGTCAATAATGTGAAGAAAACTGTCCAAGGGGTAAATATGATATCCTCATAAAAATTATCATTATGGACCCATTTGTTTCATGTAAATATGTAATCAAATTCCTAGAAATTCTAAGATTTCATAGTTTTGAAAGTGGTTTAAATTGGAGAACAAAGTTGAATATGCAAAATGACCCATCAAATAATCTCCCGTTTAGTGGAAAAGGAATCAAGGTGAGATGGGGGGATGAATACTCAGCAGTCACTCTTACCTCCAATAGTTTTACCCGGTGCATGTGGACAAGAGTGTCTGCATGTGACTCTGGAGATTAGTTCTCGGCTGTCCAGAATCAAGCATCCCTCGGGCTCAGGGACAAAGGCTCCTGCGCTGGGCTGGGATCGGATGGAATGGGATCTAAAAAAAAACCCTTAACCTTATTTAGCAATCACTTTTGCCTTATATCATTCACCTCTTACCTCTTTAGTAATTTATTTTAGGAACCCATTTGACCATGAAATTCTATGTATTGAATTCAATGCAAACAAATGGGTTCAATGCTCAGAAAATTATCTGCATTCTGATATCTGTACATTTCTGGCTTGCTATTGACAGCGTGCACAGCTCGGAGTGCAAGCATTTGCTGATGCTCTTCTGGTTATATCCAAGACACTGGCGGATAACTCTGGCCTAGACACACAAGATGTTCTTATTGCCCTCACTGTAAATATTCCAATCCCTTCTTTCTGTTGTCTTTCTTTGAGTGATTTTCTTTCGCTGACAAGTGAAGAAAGCATTTCATTAAATCTAAATTGAATGTTACGTTTCAGGCAGAGCATGACAAAGGGAACATTGTGGGGTTGAACCAACACACGGGAGAACCAATTGACCCACAAATGGAGGGTATTTTTGATAACTATTCTGTGAAGCGCCAAATCATAAACTCTGGGTAGGTCATGGGGTGCTTCTCTCTTTTTATTCTTTCCTTGATACCTTTTTTTTTTTTTTTCCTTTTGGTGTTCTATGGACAGTTTCCGTTCTGCTTTTCAGGCCTGTTATTGCATCCCAGCTACTACTCGTGGATGAAGTAATTCGTGCTGGCCGGAACATGAGGAAACCTACTTAGGTTATCTAGTGTATTATCCAAGCCGAATGTGTCTGTTCATTTTGGGTTTTTCCAGCCATAACTGGATATAAAGGGGCTCTGTTTTGAGTGAAAGGAAGTCGTGGGTGTGTTTGGATGTACTAGATGAGGTTTTTCTGTTGACATACTAGCTGAATTAACTTTCTGTCATCCTATCTCTTAAATTTTACCCTAGTTTGATCAAAGATTGTGGAGGCGTTGAAGCCTACACTCATTGTAGCTGAGATATTATATCCTCAAAATCAGTGGCCCTCATGTTTTCAAGTGGGAAGTCTGATCCTTAAGAGTTCTTTGGAAGAGAGCTTGTGATGTATAATCATTGGAGAATTACAGCTGCAGTCAATGAATATGGGACCCTTTGCTGGATTAAATAGTTTTGAGCAAGAAAGCACTGTCTGGTTTGTCATCTTTTTGTACTTGTGACACCCAAATGTTCAGATTTTACCATTTAATAATCCTTTGTTTTAAGCCAATTTTTACATCCTTAGGATTTCAATTCCCTGCAAACAGGCTGCCCAAAGCAATTATCTCTTTAGATACGACGGACAATGCCTGCTGAATGCTGATCTTCCCTATTGTATCTGATTTGGCGAATAAGCCTAGAAAACATGGCACGAGTCCAGCAGCATTATGAAAGGAGGCGGAAAATGTCCTCTAAAGAGTATTTGGATCCTACTGAAAACACTTGCATAAGAAAGGAAAATGAAAGAGAGAACAAGAAAGAATGACCTCCCAGCGATCTACTCTCCCAACTCCCTTTTCGGCTAAAGCATCAATCGTAGAAGAATTGGCAGATCTAAGCTCATGGTGGAAAACATAGTAAACAACGAAGTAGAAAAAAATCTGGATTTGATTAAAGAAGACGTGAGACTTCCAACGACCCAAGCAACTAAATTAGAAGAATTACTCTCGACAATAAAATTACCGATAAAATTTTCGAAGAGATTTTAAAATTGCCAAAATCTCGACTTCATTAGAATCACAAATGCCTACATATGTAGATAATATAAATAAGACTTCCAATTCCTGCCGGCTTGGCTTACCTTTTATAGCATCATAGCCATTGAATTTGAAACAGGGAAGCCAAGATGAGGGGTAGACGAAGATTAGACTTCCTCACCTTGAGTGGACCACACCCATACAACTTCCCAATTAATAGGGATATTATCAAGAGTGAAACTTGAAAACTCCTCCCTAATCAAAGCCCACTTAGCAACCCTCATAGTAATCAAAATAATCAATTTCTATTATGGGGAAGAGGAAGCCAACTTTCGGGGGAGACCAAAGAACCCTTGGATCTAGAGTTTTGGAATTTCAGAGCTTGCATCGGCATTAATTTGATGACTTATATGCACAATTGGTTATGCATGTATGGTCATTGGTCAGCCCAGTTCTGTTCAAATCCGGTTATTGACGTTGTTTTCGTCAAGGTACTTCTAGAAGGAAGAGTTTTTCTCCTCGGCGACTTCGTCACTTTGATTCCCTCTTCTCCTCCTTCCTTGGTTTTTCTTCCTCTTACTTTCATCGAGATTTGAGGGGGAGCTCGTCAGAGTAGAGTAGGGGATGAGCAAAAGAGAAGGAGAGCAGAAGGGAAAAGGGACAAAGAAACAAGAACAAATAGAACTCAAACACAGAGAAAGGGATGGGGAATATCTTTGTGAAGAAGCCAAAGATCACAGAAGTAGATAGGGCAATACTCTCTGTCTCTCTCTCAAGACCCAGAGACGAAAGCTCGCTCAATACCAACAACAGGTCCAAAGTACCCCATCTCTTCTTATCCCCCTTTTGTCCATTTGTTTTCTTGTTTGGCAATAATCTCCTTCAATTACAAGTAGAAATAGAAGTTTGTAGTTTCATACTCCCTTTGGTTTGGATCAAGAATCAAGCTTTCTTAGTTCTGTACATGATTGAAACGATAATTGGCACTCTCCCAGATCATATTGCTATTTGCGGCTTATCCCATGAAAAATTGATAGGACAAAGGGGATACCCCTCCAATAGGATTGCGTTTGGATGTGACCCAGATTGAAATTTGCCTCATTTTTTTGGGCAGAATGGATAGTTACAGGTTCTATCCTGTGTTTAGGACTCTGCATTCCATAATGTTATTCGAATTCAATAGGAATCGTGGGCAAATGTATTGATTTGTGGTGAAAAAAACAGTATTCAATTAGGCTATTACCTTAATTTGAATTTCATTGAAATGGCTTTGATGGGCGTGTCCGTGTCCATGTGTGAACAGCTTCTTTATACTAAGGAAATTGGCACCTTACTTCTGCTTAGATGACATGGAATTAGGAAGCCATGGGTGCATGGGTTGGTTATTCTACTTATCGAATGTTGCTGACCGTCATCACCATTGCCATCATATTCAAAGCTTTATCTTTGTAGGGTTGGCTTGGTGGTTCTATTTTTTGCAACTCATTGTTATTTAGGGTTGTGTTCTTTCTAGCACGACAATGCAGCAATTTGCTTTGGACTCTTCCATTCCAATTTTCTATTCATCTCTCCCTTATCTTAGTTCTTTGTACTCGCTACACTACAATTCTTTGTAGTTGTTTTTGGTTGGGGGTTCCCTTTTGCTGTAGTTGTCTTTGGTTCTTTTGTGGTTTTGGTGTTTTAGCTTGCCAGTATAGCTCTCGTGTACTGATTGCTCCTTTTAATGAAAGTTACCATTAAAAAAAAAAACTACAATTCTTTGTATAGAGACTGCCTCCATTCTTCTACCACATGCCCAAAGAATCTCCATCTTGAACCGCATTATTTGATCTTTTCTTGAACCCATTTTTAAACACTTCAATTATGTCTTCACGTTATAATCCCATCTTCATTCCATTCTCTAAATTGAATCCTTGTGTTTTTCGAACATTATTCTGAATACCACTTGAAAGCCTTTTTGAATAAATTAATTACATCTTAATTCGGATAAAGATGCATCACTAAAATAAGTGTCGGTGGAAAGCTGAATATGCACAGATATTTACTCCCCAACTAGAATCGTCTGTCTAGCTTGACACTGTGAAAGGGGAGAAGGTCTCTACTCGGTGTAGTCATCTTGAGCTCGCAGAATCCCTTAGTGAGAACCATTGACGATGATGGTGAACTGAATCAAAGTAGTTTACACACATGGTTATGGAGTCATCAAATTTAATGCTGTTCATGTTTTAACAGCTTTCGCATCTGCATTGGTGTATACTCTCTTGTTCAATTGCTCCCTTTTTGACACTTCGTAATTTCAGTTGGCTTTGTTGCCTATGATATAATAGTTAATGGATAGTACTTTGATTCCTACAGCATCTTAGACTTTCTGGTATTGACGATTCAACTCTATATGCTTAATGGAAGATGACAAGGAACTAGAGTAAATCAAAAGTTGTCAGTATGAAATGACATGTGGGGGAGTAATGGAAGTGGTATATGCTAAATTACATCATACGCGATACAAGATTGCAAATAGGGCCATACACTTAATGATGAAATGAATGTATTTACTGGATCATATCAAGGAACCATGCAGAAGACAACACATCCATGAATTCAGATTGTTATTGAGAAAATATTAGTTGCAAAATCTGGGGTAGAAATGGGAACCAAGATGGTGTAGAAATTCAGAAAATGTAACAGCCAATTGGCAGTAAACAGATTCAGTGAGATCCAGGAAGACTATCATCATCATCATCATCAAAGCCTGCCCCAACTATGTTGGGGTTGGCTACATGGATTCTGTTTCTCCATTCTTGTCTATCTTGAGCCAAATCCTCGGATAGGTTGCATTTCTTAGGATCTATCCTTACTGCTTCGATCTATGTGCTCTTTGGCCTACCCTCTCCTTGCTGGGCCATCATCCAAGAATTTTGAGTGACTATATAGATGCCAAATTGCGTTGAAAACTGAAAGAGATGTGACAGCTTTTAACAGTGCGTGCAGTAATAATTGATGGTTACCAACCATTTAAAAAAAGTTTTGATGGTTAACAAAATACTTACTGCTGTTAATCAGTTTCTGACAGGAACTAAGCATGGATTACAAAAGGCAGCAACAGCAGTCAAAGCAGATGAATTAGCTTCTGTTTGATTGTTCTTGTAAATTCCAAACAGAGCTTGGCAGCAGCTACAATATAAGAGGCAAAGACGACACTGCTACCAGGTCAAATAATGGCCTGAACGTCGACCTACAGGAAATAAGACAGAGGGAGAATTAGTGTAGATAGAGATTAGAGAAATGTGGGAAGAGAGAAGAAAGAACTAGAAAGAGACATAGAAAGGTGGAGGGAAGAAAAATAGAATACTATAGGTAAGAATAAATAGAAAAAGACTTTCAACAAAAGTTCAAATTCTCTATTACAATTTGCTGTAAAAGCATAAGAAACAAAGAAGGGGGGAACACTGACTTGTGTGGAATTGCACAAAATCCATTTCTTCCAAGTTCTAACCGTATTTCCCATGCTCATTGTCAAGGATATGGGACCAATAGTCTGCAACAGAATAATACCCGGCCCATGAAAAATTGCACCCAAAACTCATTTGTGCACAAACTGGTTGTTAGCCTACCAGCCTTAATAAATTGTATTATTCTATTCACATTGATTCATGCTTGTGGGGGGCCTTCTAGTGGGAAAAAATGGAGAAGACTTGCAAGTTCAAAACAATAGAACAAACATCTTTTGACAATAAATAATGTCCAATAATGTCTCAGAGAGTGTCCTGGATCTTCAAGACACAATTTTCCTTCTTTGTTGGTAAAAGTGGCCATCCCTCCATCCCTCCCACCTTATAGTTACTTTCATTTGTAGTATTATAATATGCATGCCATCAGAATGAATTAAATATTAATTTAAAAAAAAGAATGAATTAAATATTTATTTTGTTCATACACCAATCTCTTCCCTAGTGTGACTTAATTCACTCCAGCTGGCAGTTTCTTCTAAATATCGCCATTCGAGTGGAATATGCTTATTTCCTCAATACTTTTGTACTTGTCCTATTCATATATGGTTGATTGGCCTTTTGCCTAAACTGGTTTGACAAGTAACTGAGCTTTATTTAGTATATTTTTCTCGAATGCAAACTTGCGGTATAGGTTTCTTTCATGTTATATATTTGTTTCACTGTATACTCATTTATTAGTACCGAACTGGAAAAGATACCCACATGCTAATAAAATTAGAATCTTGAAGTCAAAATGTCAAATGGAGAAGTCCCAGAAAGAATAGAACACATTCTATGGAAATGATAGTGCAACATTCAAAGTTTAGGTTGTCTGAGGCTCTGAGCCCAAAAATTTCCAAAATTCTTCTTTCTTTTGACCAAGAACTTTTCAAAAAAAAATTTCTTTATAAACTCCTGTTGTTAGGCATTGGCACATCAGCTATTTGCTTGCTATTGTAGTTTTTACCCAACCTTTCACTTAAACATAGCATCCACCCATCTACCATGTTCTTTGGAAGAAATAATCTGATTTAAGAACCCATCAGAAGTCTGGATGCAACTTCTCTCTCTTTTTTTTTTATTATCTTTTCTTCCTTGTATAAACTCTTCAGCTAGATAAGGTAATTGAAGCTGAGAAGCAAGCTGCTAGGGACTTGATTCGAGAAAAGAGGAAAGACAGGGCCTTGCTTGCGTTGAAGAAGAAGAGAGCCCAAGAAGAGTTACTGAAGCAAGTCGATAGCTGGCTCATCAATGTTGAGCAACAAGTATGTAGCTCTTATAGTGGTGAAATTTGTACATTACATTACAAATTTCTTTTACTTTACTCAATCTTCAAATCTAAATTGGGTACCTTCATTGGAGGCACTCTTTAACTGGTATTTTAACTTTTTGTATGGGTTGTATCATCTAGATAAGTTGTTTCCTTTTAGTTGGCAGACATTGAGCTGGCAAGCAAGCAGAAGGCTGTGTTTGAGAGCCTGAAAACAGGAAATAATGCGATCAAAGCTATATAGAGTGAGATCAATTTGGAGGATGTTCAGAAGCTAGTGGATGATACAGCTGAGGCCAAAGCTTATCAAGACGTGAGTTTTGTTGCTGCTCTATTGCTCCTTCAAATTAATGAAGTTAATTTTTGTTGTTGATATGACGTTCTCTATTGAATTCTTGCACTTGATCAAAGTTGGAGATTTGCAATTTATTTATTTTCTTCATATAGTTCATATGTATGTGTTCTCTTTGTTGTACATTTCCAACACAGCACTTTTAGGGACCCTCACCTCAACATACACACACCGCAACCTTTTTTGCTCCCTCACCTTGTTTTTGACTAATTTACATATATATATATATATATATAAAGTTATGATTTACAAAGTATTTGTTGCGCAGTTGGTTGTGGACATTCGAAAATCTTCTAAGGGATGAGTAAAAAATATGCAAAATAGGTTGTACTTGGGTTAAAAATGCAAACAGTTCAGTCCTCCCATGTAAAAAAATATTATTGGTTGAAAAAAGGTATATATAATTTTTCATTTTAATATTTGAAAAGAAAAAATTTAAAAATAATTTACATGAAACCCTTCCTAACCCATACAGCCGTCACAGGTGGTTTTGGTATCATAAATCTTTAACTCGTCACTGGTCGAGTGGGGTATAGGTAGGGCAGGAGTGAGTGGGTTTGGGCTGCGTGAGAATTTGATGGTACTATTCTCAAGCTAGACCCCCCTGACCACTAGTGCTCTCATCTGATGAGGATTCTTAAGTCCAAGTTCAACTCATTTTGCATTTTTTTTCCTGTTGGCCTGTGCAGTCCTAGGCAGCAATTTCTAAAGTATTTAAGAGTCCATAATTTCTACATGAACCAATTCCTGAACATCAACTAACAATGTGGGGAACCCCCAAAAAAAAAATCTAGAAAACTATGATATAAAACACAAGTTGTTGCTTGGAGAATTTAACTTCATTTGAGCAATTTATTTATGTTTTTCTGTTAAACTTTTCTGAACTTATGGTCACATCCACTTCTGGTGTTGAAGGAAATTAATGCAATCTTAGGGGAGCAACTATCTGCAGAAGATGAAGAAGCTGTTCTCGCAGAATTCGAGAAGTTGGAAACTGAGGTATGCTTAACTACCAGAATATCTCCTCCAATAGATTCCTTCATTTTTCCCGCCCAGCTAAGAAGTCCATTTATGATCTATGATATCCGGATATTTCAAAACAGGCAATGTACCATGTTGTGTCTTATCCGAGACTACGCGTTTTATGTGTAAAATCTGTGTCGTTCCATATCCATGGCATGTCCTTTTGTATCCATGCTGTAACTGGGTATTTTAGTTTATCAATTCCTTTTCTTTTTCTTTTTGTATGGTTTCTGATTCAAGCTCTTCGATACAAGTTCCCTCTGTAGATGTTTTAATTGTGTTAGTGAGAATTCACTGCAGTGAACTATAATATGGAAGTGTGTTTTTGCTGAAGCCAATAGATAACATTCTAGCTTTCAAGGGTCGTATCATGTCTGCATGTAGCCATTGTTTCGCATTGGTTTAGTGCTGCTGGTTAGAAGTAAGAACCATAAAAAAGTCAGCCCTGCTTCTTGGTCAGCACTTAACACTGGAATACATTCAGCTTCTGTTTCTGTTTTGACAGAAACAAAGCAAACATGTAAAGCAGCAGAGGCATGCTTTAATAGTTCGTCCTTTTCGCTTGTGAGTCAAGACTCTTAACTAGTAAAATTACTGCCTTCTGAGATTTACATTTGTTCACTAATTGACCCTACTCGAACTAGGCCAAAACAGTGCAATTCCCAAGTTAGTTTGACAAAAGCTGGTGGGGGTAGAAGTGATAGTGGTGCAGTAGCTATCAAGCCTCCAATCTTACTAGTTAGATCCTTGTGCCCCTCAAGAGTAGCCATTGTAGATATAAAATGACTTGATATGAGTGTGGCACCCATGTATGATTTTCTTTTCTTAATTTTAAAAAGTAAGAAAATAAAATAAAATATATATATAAATATATATATGGGAAATTCTAAAAAATGCTCCACTTTAAAAACGCCCCTTTTTCCGCCCCTCTTTTTTTTATTTATCATGGGGCCTATGTTGAGTCAATCTAGTCTTTTCACACACTACCCCCACCATGAATAGGCACAAGTCCAACTTTTCATCACCGTTCGATTGAAAGCATGATAAAATGATGCCTCTAAACCATTAAATTTTAGGGTGATGGGTCAAAAGGTCACGATGATCTTATGGAGTCAAGATTTTGCATATTGGTAGGTCTCATATGCATCTTTCCATGTAATGGACTTCCATAATCAGCTTGCATCCCAGTGAACCCAACTAGGAGGGGCATTTTCTCCTAAAAAACGCCCATGCGCTGTGTAGCGCTGCTCTATATATAGATATATGAAAGATTAACAAAGCATACAGTTAATAATATTCTAGAAGTAGACATGCTACAGTCTTCAATGCATAGTTTGCCCCATTTGAAACATGCTGGGTATGAAACCTAGACCTGTCATGATTTGAGACACCTGCACGAGTTCCAAGTAGTTTCTAATTGTTAGATATAGTGTTGGTTGTCTCACTTAGCTTTATGGTATTTGTTAGTTCAATATCATTGAAGATATTTAGTCACAAAGTATCAGTTTGAACCAACATTTCTGTTTCTTAAAGTATGTCCATGCCATATCAACCTTTTAGACTAAAACAGATTTTGAGGATGATTTTATAATGTCACTTTCCAATTTAGTCATCACCCATGATTGCTGATGAATTCACAGATTGTTTAATGTGGAGATAAATGTAGTTGAAATGTGATTTATTAGAGAGTGGTCAACTTTTGTGGGTCAGACTGCCAGTTATTATATTCTACAGTATGCATCACTTCGAGTGTTTTGTATTTTGCTGCTGCTTATTTGGTATAGCATATTAGTCTACGAATTTCTTAATGGTCAAAGGATGTTTTGTTTCCTCATCCTGCCTAATTAGCTGCTTTGAATTGATTTTTGAAAAGATTTCCCTTCTATTAGTCAAGAGCATATGGTTGAACATGTGCTCACACTAATTGAATTTAAAATGTGTTGCGGCAATGGGAACATTCGATTTTTGCCTACATAAATGGAAACTTATGTTTGCCTGCTGTCCAGATCAATCTTCCAGATCTTCCAAATGTTCCTGTTGCTCCTGTGGCATCTCAAGAACATGAGATCGATGAGGGTTTGATACTTCCAGATGTACCAACCAAGGCCCCGGTTGCCCCTACTGTGGTTGGAGATGGGGAGGAAAAGAAAACTCAAACATCAGCAAAACAAAAAGGTCTCTCTCTCTCTCTCTCTCTCTCTCTCTCTCTCTCTCTCTCTCTCTCTCTCTCTCTCTCTCTCTCACACACACACACACACACACACACACAGAGTGGCACGAGCACCTGCAAACTGCTATGATATTCAGGCAGATAGAAGTACACAGTTGAGCTAATTTCTGTATTGGTGTCTCAACAGCCACCTATTTACACCGTGAAGTGTTAGATTGAAATACTGCAAATGTTAAGGCTTCTCTTAGCACGGATAATATTCACCTGCGCATGGTGTGTATGCGCATCGTGCATCCAGTACATCCCAGAGGTGGGGCCCACCTCTGAATTTTGCGTGTTATTAATGCACCGTGCACAGGTGAATATATCTTTACTATGAGCATACCCCATTTTCTATATGTATGACATGGTGAAATAACATTGGCTGAACTAGAAGTATTGATTTCTGACACACATTAAGTTTTTGTGTCAAAGTGGCCCCTAATGACCCACTTGTGCTGAACACCATGATTTGCAGTTATGGAGGAACCATTACCAGCTTGATTGGATGAAAATTGAAGAGAAATCAGACATCAATTTGCAATAGCACATGTATGTGACCTACACATTCGTATTCAAGGAACTTGTGGTTTTCGTTATGTATATGTGCCCCCTCGTGCACATTCATCTTTGCTACAGTAATTCTAGCACATGCAGATTCTTCGATGTTAGCTTCTGCCTAACCTCCTAGCAATAGCATCTGATATGATTCACAGATGTATTGGCCATTTTGGCTTCTCGGCTGCCACACAACTTCATTTGGATTTTGTTACACCAGGCTCGATTGTGTGTAAAGATCTTCATTTTTCTTTTCTCCATTTCGACTTAAAAGGTACAATTATTTCTGACATCTTAATCAAGAGGCTTTGTAATTGTGTTTATTGGAAATGTTGTGTGTTAATGTAGTGAGTTGTTTCTCAAACCTTTGTCAACTTAAGCCACTGTTTGGTTACAAACAACTTAACTTTTAGAATGAGATCAATAAGTCATAAGCTGCTGGGATTATTGGAGTAATTATAAGGCTGCTGTATAAGGGATGTCTATGGGTATCCATCTATCCAATTACCGGAGTATCCAACATCTACCATCGGGAAAAAAAAAGTGGGTATGAGACCTATTGGTTTGAAATGGGAGAATTCTGATTTCGAATCCAGATCGAGGTCCAAATCCATGCATGTGGGATCTGGATCAGTTTCCTGTGATTTGAGGATTTGTCTCCAGTGAAACTCAATAAGCGTTTGATTAGGGCCTAATTGTTTCAAACAATCCAAGAATTCATGTTTGAAGAATTTGTAAATTCTCGAAAAAGCTGTCGGGTGGAATTCCAGAATCCTACTCTTGGCTGGAGCATCCGAAAATAGTTTTTAAGGGATGGAATTTGAGAATTTGTAAGGATAATACTGACTTTTCAGATAATTGAAATTCAAAGCTCTACCAAAGAAACATGAAATTAATTTGAAAATGCAGATCGCTTCACTGTATGTCCAAAAGTCTCTGGTATCTCAAATTCCTGGATTTCTCCTAAAATTAAGAAACAGGTCCTTGAGGTTCTTAACATTTATTATTGGCATAGTATGTGGTTGCTTTTTTAAGATCAATCAGTTGGTGTAGAGGTATAAAGTGGGCTAGGCCCAGCATGCCATTAATGATCCCCGTTACCGCCCAGCTCATCTTAGGCATGGCCCGTACTGGGCCGTCAATTGGTTATTATGGTCCTTAATGGGCTTATGGTCGTTTAATCTAAGATGATTCGATCCCTAAGAGTTGTCGACGATGCCCGTAACCTCAGGAGCACCAAACACAGTATCCTATGGCATCTGAGACTTCATTTAGAGATCAAATTACCGGATATGGACATGAACCTGAACGTGGTCCATTACCTAGGACAAGACTGTTGTTATTTTCCCGTTGATTCTCTTACTGAAGTTCATACTTCACCTTTCTTAATTACTGTCACTTTTATATCCTTAGTGGTGTAGTTTTTAACTGTTAATTAAATGAAAATGGAGGACCTGAACCTAGGATATCTTAGAGGTGATCCAATAGTATGATTTGAAGAACACTGACCCGTGTCTGTGGCTAGGCGGGCCATTGTTGGGCCTAAGTATGGATATGTGTACCCTTAGATGGAAGAGGTAGTTTATATTGGGATTACAACTCATAATGGATTAGAATGAGCTGTTTATCATTAGAAATGGATATGATGCCTCGTTTGGACTGTTTTAGACCAGGCCATTTGCTGATGGGCCTTGGTATGGATCCAACGAGTGGGCTTGGACTTGAAATATTAATCCATTGATTAATTGATGTATATAAACCTCTTAGAGACTTGGTTAGGACCTTGTTCACGCACGGCAAAGCCTAGACAGACACAGACCATTAGAGTTTCCTCGAGTCGGCATAGACATTCATTCGGTTGATTTAAGCTCAGCCTGTGGACTGATCATCCCCGGTAGGAGCTATTATGAGTGTTGAGGAGCTATCATGATGAGCTATGGTTTAGACTTTCGGTGTGATACCGGGTCCGGTCTTTGAGTGATGAGTGATTTGCGGGATTAGTAATTCCCAGCACTGGTGAGATTTCCCCGCCGTAACTGTGTTTAGTATGGGAGGGTCGCAGCATAATATCCCGCGGTATTCCAGCTCGTGTGAATGTGTCATTTTGTAGCAGATTAGATATTGTATATTTATCCTAATTCCTTATGCCTATCTTGCTCAACTGCCTAGTTCATTTACCTTGTTATTTTTTAAATCATATACCTGTCTCTACTCTTTTGATATATATGTCATATGTTATTTGTATACTGTGACTTGCCAGATCTTTAGATCTGACCCATCTTTGGTGCTTAGGCCTTAACCTAGAGATCGCAGAGGATGCGCTTGTGCTCGTAGAGGCGCCTGTCGTTGGAGATTACGTATGGGGCCCGACCGACCCAGATGTCAAGCCGGAGGGTTGAGAGCTATTACCAGGGTTTTGAGAGGGTTTACTTTATTTTGGGTTTTGAGAGAATTTTGTAAGTGAGCCGGGTAGTTATCAATTATGAAATCAACTTTTGTTTAACAACTGACACTTTTAAACTAGACTACTGTTCCGCTCTTACTTGATATATATATCGATACCAAATTGCTTCCGCTTTACTTATAATGCTTCCGCAATTTAACCATTGAGTTTATATTGTTCCAAAGTTTTAAATTGGACCTCACTGCGGGCCTACGATCTTGGAAGTTCTCGGATTTTTCCGGGAAGTAGCGCGCCAACTTCGGGTATTCCGACGACTTTATCGGTATCCGGAATTGGGGCGTTACATTTTTATGGTATCAGAGCTGAGCTGGTCTCTAGGAAATAAAACACACTAGAAACCTTAGGACGTAGTGAGGATTTCTGTGATGGGATACGTGTGAGGACGATGGATTGGGTAGAATCAGTGTAGTCTTAGGTTTTGGACTTAAACTGACACAGTTTCTTTTCATGATAGATGTCTGGAGGCGAGGCACCCCCGGAGGCGATAGCTATCGACGATCAGTCCGGCCATGAGCGTCGATTTGAGAGGTTTCTTCAGGCTTTCCTTACTGCTCAGGAGGCCTAGACGACCGCCCATCAACAGCAGACAGAGGACTTTGCGCAGTTTCAGGCACAGGTCCTAGACGTGATTGATAGGGTGGCCCCACCAGCCTCGGTGGATGTACCCGTTCGGGAGGCAGACCCGAACGTGATATTTGAGAGGTTCCTCAAGAGGGGACCGCCAGAGTTCACTGGCACAGACGACCCTATGGTTGCGGACGACTGGATTGTCCGTATGGAGAAGATCTTCTGAGTCTTCGAGTGCTCGGGATGTCAGAGGGTGCAGCTGGCGGCTTACATGTTTTGCGGCGTGGCGGAAGACTGGTGGAGGATTATGCAGCGACCATACGAGGAGATAGGAGATGAGGTGGCATGGACTGCCTTCAAGACTGACTTCCTTAGGAAGTTTATCCCCACCCATGTCAAAGAGCGTAAGCTCCGAGAGTTTCAGACTCTTGTTCAGGGCGACATGACGGTCTGTCAGTACGAGGTCCGCTTCACTCAGTTGTCCCGATTCGTCGAGGCGCTGCTTACATCAGAGGCAGAGAGGGTTCGGCGGTTCGTTGATGGATTGAGAGAGGAGATCCAGATAGCCATTACTTGTATCGAGCTGCCTACCTACGAGGAGGCTTTGAGGAGAGCATTTTGGGCAAAGGAGCATCTTCAACGGCTGGAGTCCATTCGCCAGCAGAAACGACTCCGGATCGCCCCAATCAGACAACAGCCTGTGATTCCGCAGCGACAGCCTTTCCAGAGGCAGAGGCCGGCAGGTCAGGTGGGGTGGTATCATCATCAGCAGCAACCTTACCGCGGACCTAGAGTGTGCTTCGATTACGAAGAGGCAGGGCACATCTCCAGATTTTGCCCACTCCGCGAGTAGCAGCCCCCGATGCTTCAGCTACCGGCACCTCCTAGGGCTCCAGCTCCAGCGGCTCAGCTAGCGCGCCAGATTGCACTAGCACCTCAGCAGCAGTACCGTGCTCAGCAGCAGGTACGGGGACCCCAACAGCCTAGAGGGCAGCATTTCCAGCGAGGGCGACATCAGAGGCACCAGGGCCAGCAGCACCAGCAGCAGAGACCCCAGGCTATGGGACGAGCTTTCGCACTCACTCATGAGGATGCAGAGGCCGCAGGCAACGTGGTGGAAGGTACTCTTTCTATCAGTGATCATCTTGCTAGAGTATTGCTAGATTCAGGAGCGACACATTCGTATGTGTCGTCAGCTTTTGCCTTAGTCCTTGGTGGGATAGGGGAGGCTATGCCTTGTACATTAATTGTGTCCATTCCGATGGGCAAGAGTGTGGTGTGTCAGACTTACCACCCCAGATGCCGAGTGCAGATTGGGGAGTGCATTTTGCTTGCAGATCTGATTGTGCTACCCATGCATGACTTCAACGTCATCTTGGGGATGGATTGGTTGGCTAGATATCGAGCAGTAATGGATTGCTTCGAGAAGACAATCCGACTCACTAACGACGGTTCATATGACACGATCGAGTTTGTTGGTGAGAGGAGATCACCTAACACTCGGATGATTTCGGCACTGAAGGCCGAGAGACTGATGAAATCAGGTTGCGAAGGCTACATTGCGTTCATCTCGGAGGATAAGCAGACCAAGGGAGTCGAGGAGATCCCAATTGTTTGCGAGTTTCCGGATGTGTTTCCCGACGAGATCCCGGGATTACCACCTGTCAAAGAGGTCGACTTCACCATTGAGCTTGCACCAGGCACAACACCGATTTCCAGAGCTCCTTATCGCATGGCTCCAGCAGAACTACGGGAATTGAAGACCCAGTTGGAGGAGTTGCTAGACAAAGGCTTCATCAGGCCGAGCGTGTCGCCATGGGGCGCACCAGTGCTCTTCGTGAAGAAGAATGATGGATCGATGAGGATGTGCATCGACTATCGGCAACTGAACCAGGCAACAGTGAAGAACAAGTATCCTCTTCCCCGGATCGACGAGCTCTTCGACCAGCTTCAGGGTGCGCAGTTCTTTTCAAAGATAGACTTGAGATCGGGATATCATCAGCTGCGAGTCAGAGAGCAGGATGTGCAGAAGACAGCGTTCCCTTCGCACTATGGCCACTACGAGTTTCTTGTGATGCCGTTTAGGTTGACGAATACACCAGCAGTGTTCATGCCCCTGATGAACAAGATCTTCGCCTCGTACCTCGACAGCTTCACAGTTGTGTTCATCGACGATGTTTTGGTCTACTCCAAGTCCAGAGAGGAGCACGAGCAGCATTTGAGGACGTCTCTACAGTTGTTGCGAGACAACCAATTGTACGCGAAGCTTAGCAAGTGCGAGTTTTGGTTGGAACAAGTAGTCTTCCTCGGACATATCATCTCCAAGGACGGACTAGCAGTGGATCCAGCGAAGATAGAAGTAGTGATGAATTGGGCGAGACCGAAGAATGCCACGGAGATTCGGAGTTTTCTCGGCTTAGCAGACTACTATCGCAGATTCGTCAAGAGCTTCTCCACGATCTCAACCTAGTTGACCAAGTTGACACGGAAGGATGTACCGTTTGTTTGGACAGATGCTTGTGAGAACAGCTCCCAAGAGCTGAAGGAGAGATTGACGACGGCACCGATCTTGTCTTTGCCTACCGGTAACGGTGGATTCGTAGTCTTCACTGACGCTTCAGGGACCGGTCTAGGTTGTGTACTGATGCAAGAAGGGAAGGTCATTGCCTACGGATCACGCCAGCTGAAAGAGCACTAGAAGAAGTACGCAATGCACGACTTGGAGCTAGCAGCGGTCGTTTTTGCGTTGAAGTTGTGGCGGCACTATCTCTATCGGGAGAGATTCGAAGTGCATTCAGATCATCGTAGCTTGCAATACTGTTCACTCAGAACGACCTCAACAACCGATAGAGGAAATGGATGGAGTACATCAAAGATTACGACCTCCCTATCAAATACCATTCGGGTAAGGCGAATGTTGTAGCAGATGCTTTGAGCAGGAAGACCGCCCTCATCAGTTTTCTAGCAGCAGAGGGTGTGTGGACCGACATCTTCAGCAGCTTAGACGTTCAGTTTCAGCCGCTTAGCGAGAGAGTCTTGCTTGCTACCATGTCCGCATGAGAACCAGAGTTATAAGGCAAGGTCAAGGACAGTCAACGCAACGATCCGAAGCTTGTCAAAGTGATCGAGCAGATTGACCAGAGGCCAGAGTTCAGATTGATTGGTGGAGTGCTCTACTATCAGGACAGATTGTGCGTACCGGATATTCAGGAGCTGAAGGACGAGACCTTCGCAGATGCGCACCATAGCAGATACTCGATTCACCCAGGTAGCACCAAGATGTACTAGAACCTGAGGAGCTACTACTGGTGGAACAACATGAAGAAGGAGATAGCTCGCTATGTCTCTAGGTGCTTGACGTGTCAGCAGATCAAGGTCGAGCACCAGAAGCCGCCAGGGCTACTTCACCAGCTCGACATACCCCAGTGGAAGTGGTAGCATATCACCATGGACTTCATCGCTGGATTTCCAGCTACTAGGAGACGCCACGACGGCATTGGGGTGATTGTGGATCGACTGACTAAGTCAGCTCACTTCTTGCCAATTTCGATGAGAGCAGGACTCGACGTCCTTGCTAAGCTGTATGTGGATAGGATTGTTTCGTTGCACGGGGTTCCAACTTCGATTGTTTCGGATCGAGACCCGCGTTTCACTTCTCACTTCTGGGAGAGTCTACAGCAGGCCTTGGGCACCAAGTTGAGTTTCAGCACAGCTTATCATCCTCAGACAGACGGACAGACCGAGCTTACCAACCAGACACTGGAGGACATGTTGAGAGCTTGTGTCTTGGACTACAAAGAGAACTGGGAGGATTCCTTGCCGCTCTGCGAGTTTGCCTACAACAACAGCTACCATTCGAACATCAAGATGGCACCGTTCGAGGCTCTGTACGGGAGGAGATGCAAGACCCCAATCTGTTGGGAAGAAGTTGGTGTCAGGAGTTTCCATGGACCATCCATAGTCAGCGACACCAGTGAGAAGGTTCGGCAGATAGTCGAGAACCTGAAGGTCAGCCGCAGCCAACAGAAGAGTATGCAGATAACCGGCGCAGACCTCTTGAGTTTCAGAAGGGAGACAAAGTTTTCCAGAAGGTTTCCCCAGCCAGAGGTACCCTTAGGTTTGGCGAGAAGGGTAAGCTAGCGCGGAGATACGTCGGACTGTTCGAGATCAGGTCGAGAGTTGGAGATGTGGCTTACAAGCTCCAGCTACCGCCAAAGCTATCAGGAGTGCACGATGTGTTCCATGTCTCCATGCTGAAGAAGTACGTGGAGGACCCTACGCACATTCTTTATCATCAGCCGCTCAACATCCAGCCAGACGCTTCATACGTCGCCAGACCAGTTGCGATCATCGACACCAAGGAGCAGGTGCTCCGGAACCGAACAATTCATTGGGTGAAGGTTCAGTGGGAGCATCACACTCCGGAAGAGGCTACGTGGGAGCTACGCGACCAAGTGGAGAAAGACTATCCCATCTTCTACCTCAGGGACCAAATGTTTTAAAAGGAGGGAATGATGTGACCAAATGTTTTAAAATGAGGGAATGATGTGAGGCCCCACACCTTGTGGGCTCTCAATTGAATATTTTGAATATTATTTAATACTAATTATTAGCTAATTATATTAATTAGTGGATTAGTGAGGGTAATTAGATATATTTTCCTAAGCTTTAGTTAGACTAGCTTAGTTGAGTTAGTAGGGAGTCTTCTTGTAATTTCTAGGGTTAGTAGTGTGTGGGAGGCCCTAGCTTGTTAATAGTGTTTATCATAGGGGGGTATCTGTAAAAAGCTATTCTAGAACCTTCCCCACTTAATGACCCAAATGCCCCTAACCCTAACCCTAATCCCATACTAACCTAAAGGACATTTCAGTCATTAGCCACTCCCCAAACCCTATAAATCTAGCACTATTCCCAAGAAAACCCTAGCAACTATTCACTCTCTCATTTTCCTCTTCTTCCTCTCTCTCATTTCTCTTCTAGAACTAGGCTTTGAGCTACTGTTCTTGTGCTGGAAAAAGATCCTAGGAGCTGAACTTCATCTTCTTGTGGATTTGGTTTTCTATTCTTCTTCTCTCTCTTTACAAACCTTCTAATCCAAACAAGGCAAGCACACTATCTGTATTTAACATAGAACATGTGTCTTCTATTTATTTGATTATGTATTTTTCAACTCAGTCATTATACAAGTGCTAGAATTACTTTGAGCTTAGTTGTTTTGGATTTATGGCATTGATGGATGGGTTTTCACCCCATTTGGAAGATCAATGGGCCTATTTATTATGGGATGATGATGCATTGTAGTGTTTTTGTGTTTTCCATTGATTGGATGAAGTTTGAGAGTGATTGGAGGTGATTTGGAGGAAAAATGGGATGAAAAGGAGAAAACCCTGAAAACTGGGTTTTCTCTAGTTCCACGTGTACCCGGTCGATCGGCCTGCAGGCAGGTCGACCGAGCACACTAAATTTTGGAATTACAAGTCCCAGTTACAAATTCTGCAGAACTGAGTTTTTCAGTGTGCCCGGTCTGAAACTGGGAGAAAACCCAATCCTAGTTAATTTTTCTGCAGACTGAAGGTCCTGTGTGCCAGGTTGACCGAGCCCTAGTCCAGGTCGACCGAGCACATAGGAAATGCAGTGAAAAATGTCTGAAAGCTGGGACATCACTCTTTCCAGGGTTTTTGGTGTATGCGGTTGACCACCCAGGCCAAGAGGTCGACCGGACACATTGGGAACCATTGGAAACAAAATAAGTCTTCCAGGAGGCCTGACCCAGTTTTTCCAGTGCACTCGGTCGACCCACCAGGCCAGGAGGTCGACCGAGCACACTGCACAACAGGTCGACCAGGGGGTCAACCCCTAGTGTACCCGGTCGACCGGCCTGCAGCCAGGTCGACCGAGCACACTGGGAAACCCTGATTTTTCAGTTTTTAGTCAATTGAAGTGGTGATCATTTGTGGGGCCCATTGACCATCCAAATGGACATTTATCAATGTACTAAGCCCGAGTCAACGGTGTGGCTCAACCTTGACTCGTGGGGACCACCGATTAGGGTTTTGGTCATTTAATCTAAGATGATTCGATCCCTAAGAGTTGTCGACGATGCCCGTAACCTCAGGAGCACCAAACACAGTATCCTATGGCATCTGAGACTTCATTTAGAGATCAAATTACCGGAGATGGACCTGAACCTGAACGTGGTCCATTATCTAGGACTGGACTGTTGTTATTTCCCCGTTGATTCTCTTACTGAAGTTCATACTTCACATTTCTTAATTATTGTCACTTTTATATCCTTAGTGTAGTTTTTAACTGTTAATTAAATGAAAATGGAGGACCTGAACCTAGGATATCTTAGAGGTGACCCAATAGTATGATTTGAAGAACACTGACCCGTGTCTGTGGCTAGGCGGGCCCTTGTTGGGCCTAAGTATGGATATGTGTACCCTTAGATGGAAAAGGTAGTTTTTATTGGGATTACAACTCATAATGGATTAGAATGAGCTGTTTATCATTAGAAATGGATATGATGCCTCGTTTGCACTGTTTTAGACCAGGCCATTTGCTGATGGGCCTTGGTATGGATCCAACGAGTGGGGTTGGACTTAAAATATTAATCCATTGATTAATTGATGTATATAAACCTCTTAGAGACTTGGTTAGGACCTTGTTCACGCACGGCAAAGCCTAGACAGACACAGACCATTAGAGTTTCCTCGAGTCGGCATAGACATTCACTCGGTTGATTTAAGCTCAGCCTGTGGACTGATCATCCCCGGTAGGAGCTATTATGAGTGTTGAGGAGCTATCATGATGAGCTATGGTTTAGACTTTCGGTGTGATACCGGGTCCGGTCTTTGAGTGATGAGTGATTTGCGGGATTAGTAATTCCCAGCACTGGTGAGATTTCCCCGCCGCAACTGTGTTTAGTATGGGAGGGTCGCAGCATAATATTCCGCAGTATTCCAGCTCGTGTGAATGTGTCATTTTGTAGAAGATTAGATATTGTATATTTATCCTAATTCCTTATGCCTATCTTGCTCAACTGCCTAGTTCATTTACCTTGTTATTCTTTAAATCATATACCTGTCTCTACTCTTTTGATATATATGTCCTATGTTATTTGTATACTGTGACTTGCCAGATCTTTAGATCTAACCCATCTTTGGTGTTTAGGCCTTGACCCAGAGATCGCAGAGGATGCGCTTACGCTCGTACAGGCGCCTGTCGTCGGAGATTACGTATGGGGTCCGGCCGACCCAGATGTCGAGCAGGAGGGTGGAGAGCTATTACCAGGGTTTTGAGAGGGTTTACTTTATTTTGGGTTTTGAGAGAATTTTGTAAGTGAGCTGGATAGTTATCAATTATGAAATCAACTTTTGTTTAACAACTGATACTTTTAAACTAGACTACTGTTCCGCTCTTACTTGATATATATATATCGATACCAAATTGCTTCCGCTTTACTTATAATGCTTCCGCAATTTAACCATTGAGTTTATATTGTTCCAAAGTTTTAAATTGGATCTCACTGCGAGCCTACGATCTTGGAAGTTCTCGGATTCTTTCGGGAAGTAACGCGCCAACTTCGGGTATTCCGACGACTTTATCGGTATCCGGAATTGGGGCGTTACAGATTCTCTTCTTCCTTATCACTTCCTCTTCATTTATCTATTTATCACTTTCTCTCCGGATAGAAACTCTATGAAATCTGGTAAAGAAACAGACTCTTAAGAGAGACAGGGGAAGAAAAAAAAAGCCATTTACTCAGTAGAAGGCGAACGATGACTTAATCGAGAAGTTGAGCTTGAAGCTCCTTGTAGAGGAGACACTCACAAAGTCCTCTTCGCAGAAGCAGGAAAAGACTTCATAGAAGCAGGCTCTGGGAGCTTGTCCTCAGAGACTACTAAACATCGAAGTGGCTTTAAGGTGTATGATATTGACCATATGACTGCCCTTATATTTGACAATTGCTCCAAAACGTTCAGAATTTAGATAATTCCAACAGAACTGTTTGTACAGAAAAGTACGCAGTAAAAGTGACAATTTAATCTTAAGATCTGCGATACCCTAAAGCTGTAAGATACCACACCGTGTGATATGCTAAGACTGTAAGATATCGCACCACGTAACAGTGCGAACCATAAGATATCACACGATTCTCCGTTCCCACCCAAACCCAAAACCCACATAATCACCTCGAATTTAGAAGTTTGTTTTTCCTTAATCATTTTTACTTGCTGCAGGTTTTAGAGTTGGAAGTTGGAGCTTTAACAATTTTCACTCTAATCTCAATGGAATGGTTTTGACTGTGGTTGTTCTTCTCTTTGGTAGAAAGGAAGAAGATAAATTTTTTTTGGATTTTATGCGATATTGTATAGCTCTAAAATATTGCATGGTGCGATATCCTACATCCCCATGATATCGCATGATTTAAGGCTAAAATCATTAATCTTAAAATATTATTTTCTATAAGTACAACTCTGCGCAAATTATATAAATATTGACGGCACGAGGGCAATTGTGAAGAATAATGGCAGCCGTACCATCAATATCCCTGATATATAATAGGGATTTTTTTTTGGTACGGTAACCCAAAGTCATCAATTCCTCCCCCTTGTCACCAAAGTTGGCTATTTTACCCAGACGTTCTCCGTGTAGACGTTCTTTGTACAGTTTATGTTGTGATATCGCAAAAAGCGTTACGTTAAAAGTCAATGAATGTATTTTTGTTTATAATTTGTTTCCGTTCCATTGCTTTCATCTCTGGACTGGGTTCTCTGCTTCCATTATCTGCAAGTTAAACTGGGATGCACTGGCATATATAGCAAGTGATCTCCTGCCACATTCTCTTTAAGTTAATCTCAGGCCATTGTCATATATAGCAAGCGAATCTCCTGCCACATCTCTGTCTATGGTATTCACTCTATGTTTCCCACCGTGTATGTTTCTCTCTCTTATTTTATTTTTTTTTCTTCTTTTGTGTCTTTTGAAGGTAGTTAGGATACAAGGAATTCCACTTATAGAAACATTTGAAACATTTTGTATAAATATTAACAATGATGAACATGTTTAAAAAAAATAACAGTGATGAACATGTTAATATATGCACTGGCATATATTAACAGTGATGAACATGTATAAATACTAATAGTGATGAACATTTTGTATAAACTTTTTTCTTCTTTTGTGACTTTTTGATGAACATCCGATTGTTGATATATTAAAGAAAGATCATAAATTCATGCCATGAGATGAAAGAAGATCATAAATTCATAAATCAATCCTCTCTGCAATTTGCAACTTGCAACTTGTAATAAACTCAGAAAATAGAAACCTAAAAAAAACTCAATAAATATAAGGTAAAAAAGAATAGATCATAAAAAAAAAATTCAACTTACAAATTAAAGTTGAAGTTGGAGTTGAGAGATCATTAACGGCACGACATCATTATGGCAATACAAAAGAGGTCATTATATATAATTCATAAGGAAATGGAATTGGCATGGGTGAAAACCTGTATCACACTATAAATCCCGTTATCAATCGTGGATCCAATTGTGGAAACCTCGCATTTTGATTCTTTCCCTTGATGTGATGATGGGTAAGTCTCCTCCGGGTATTAAAAGAGGGGCGGTCCTTGAGAAAGGGAGGAAGATGAAGAGAAGGGGCGTACCGTGAGAGGGTGTTAGATTTTTGAATTGACGAGATAATGTAGAAAATATTGATGTCGATCCAACTGTTGATGTGGCTTCCAAAGGATTGAGAATGAGGTCTTTTTCTTGCAATTGTTATTCCACTTTAAAGAAGAAGAATGAGTAGGGGATTAAGTGCAGGTAGGTTACCATGGCAAATGAGATGCTTTATGAAGATGGATCACACCAGACTCCAATAACAGATGCTCTATCAAAACAAAGAAAAGAGAAGACTAGAACTCGCTAAAAGAGAGAGAGAGAAGAAGGATTACTAGGTTCAACAGAAGCGACTGCAACAGCACCAAGCATGGGAACGCCTTGATTGCGAAACAGTGGTGACCAAAATCTAGTCGATGTAGACAATGGAAACGATGATGTTTCGTCGACGTCGAACGGACATTGGGTGCTATGCGTATTTGCAAAAAGGTTGGCGAGGGAGGATGATGGTGAAAACCGCTGTTACCGTAAGTGAAAATGATGAATAGTTGAAACAAGGAGGGATAACGGATGAAAATGATTTTTCGAGTTGCGCTATTGCAATATAAATTGTGATATCGCAACATAAATTACGGTATAGCAACTTAATAACTTACGGTATCGTAACATTTGTTGGGATATTGCAAATAAAAAAATGCCTTTTAGCTAGCGCAGGATACAGATTATATTGAGAATGTCTAGGTAAAATAACCAACTTTAGTGAAAAGCGAGAGAAAACTATCACTCCCGGGCCGTACGTAAAAAAATCCCAATATATAATAGTAGTGCGGACACATGTGATCAATCAAAGCAATAATTCATCTAATATGACATTCCATCATGCATAAGGTATCTTAAATGGACTCAGAGTTGACTGGCCCCAACCGGTGTGATCTTTCCACCCCTTTGGAGTTGGCCAAGTATTGGTTGTCCATTAATTTTTTATGTCCTTTTCTTTCTACTTTTTGCACTGCTTTCTCCTTTTTTTTCTTTTTTGGCAGTACTGGCTTACACCTGATGAGACTAGCGTGGTCATGTCTCTAAGGGTCTGTTTGGGAAGAGGGGGGGGGGAATGGGGGGGAGGAAAAAAATGGGGGGAAAGTGGAGGGAAAGTGATTTTAGGGGGTGTTTGGGAAGGGGAGAGGGAAAATGGGGGAGGGGGAAATGGAGGGAAAAATGGTACTTTTTCCCTAAAAATTTTTCCCCCCAAAACAGGGGGGAAAATGAGGGGAAAGTGATGATGGAGTGATGAAATGACTAAATTGCCCTTAGACTCTATTTGAATTTTTTTCAAAAGCAAGGGTAAAATAGTCTTTATCTCTGTACCTCACAAACAAACAAAATTATACTTTTTCACTTTCCTTCTCCTTACTTTTTTACTTCCCAAACAAGAGTTTTCCCTCCCCTCCCCTTCATTTTCCTTCCCCTTCAAATTTTCTCTCCCCTCCCCTCCCCTCCTCCCTTCCCAAACGGACCCTAAGGGTCTGTTTGGGAAGGGGGGGAAATGGGGGGGAGGAAAAAAATGGGGGGAAAGTGGGGGAGGGAAAAGAGGGGGTCAAATGAGCATGGGCCCCACTTAAAAATTTTCCCTTCAAAACACAGGGGAAAATGAGGGTGAAGAGGGGAATTTTCTAAAAATTCCTAATCTGCCCTTATTGAAGGGGATCTTTTTCAATCGTTCTTTCCAGCCTCTGCCTCCTGCAAGAAACGAAAACCTGCAACCACCTCTCCCAAAAACCCTATCTTCCTCTTTCTCATTTTCTCTATTGCCAAATATTCATCATCTTCTCATTCCCTCCCTCCTTCTCAGTCATACAAAAATCGTTTCATTATAAGAGAGAGAGAGAGAGGAGAGCGAGCAAGGAAGAAAACCCATCTTCCAAAAGCAAAAGCCTCTTCTCCTTATTCCTTGTTTACAAGATGATGTGGTGATTGAATCCATGGCAGAAAAATTAATCAAAGAGTGCTGTCTTTGTGGGGATATTGGCTTCTCCAGCGATTTCCGCCTCTGGCCCTTTTGTGGATTTCGCCTGTAGCACATGTCAGTAATCTCTCTCTCTTCTCTCCCTATGTCTCTCTCCCTCAATCTCTTTCTATCAATCTATCTATTTCTCTGAAGTACCCATATTTCCTCCTATTTTCTTTGTGCAAGAGAACGATTTTTTTCATTTTATATGCTACAAGTACAAGGAAACTTGTATTCTCCCTCTTTCTGTATATCTATGTAGGAGAAATGATTACTCAGTTTATCTATTGTTTTTTTTTTTCAAAATCCTCATAGGCAAAAGTTTGCATATATAGGCTATGTACAGAATAAGGGAAAACTATACAATATATTAGTGGGATTTCACAAAATCCAAACGTAGAAGCAGAACATTGCAGAGAAATCTTATTCCTGAAACTTAATGGTGTAAATTGGACTCTACTGCACTCTATGTTTTTTGTGGTTTGAATGATTTTTCTTTTTTCCTTGAATTTGGCAATTGCCTGGTTTCTATGAGACTAGATTGAATTTTAATTAATGACTGAAACTTGTAGCAAACTAATAAGCACAACAATCGTTATTAATGCACTTTTCATATTTTGTTCTTGTGAGTTTTTTATTTTATTTTTTCTCCACTTTTTACTAACTTCAAAGGCATGATAACATAAATAGAACAAGAGATCCGTCATGTAGACAAGGACATTGACTACAGCATCCCATCTCAGCATAAGGCCAGGCTACATGTGGTAGAGATTGGAGTTTGTTCTAACTCTGTTCATAGCCATATCAACTACAAGCTGTATTTAGTTTTCCTAGAGCAATGGGATTTAACTGGGGGTTTTGACTCATGATGGGCCTTAGCAGAATATGTATAGTATTTAGTCAAGTGTTGTAGCCATTGAACTTATTAAATGAAGGGGAAAAAATGGCAGCCTCTTTACAGTCCAATACATATCATTAATACTTTCCATTGTAACATGCTACTGCTTGCACCAGTGCCAGTTTTTATTCTTGTTACCGTCTACAAGAGCACTTAAAAATCAAGAAAATTCGGGTTTCTCTGTACATGCTCATGAAGGCACTATTAGTAAAATGAACACCGAATGGAGACAATTAAAAGAACCTTGCCTATAATTTGCTCACCACAAACCAAAGTTCCATAATGAATTTTCCTCTTGGTTAGGAAGATGTCCTCTATAAAATGTCTTCTCTTGGTTGGATAAGCCCGAGATAAGCAATACATGTTTTGTTCTTTGCTGCCTGAGCACAGGGCATCCAAGTTCCAAGGGGCTCAAGAGGACATTTATAAGTCCAGCGCTCATATAAATGTCATGGGCTGAACTTGGGCCAGAATTCGGCATGCTGCTGGTCAAATCTTGCTTTGGTCTTAAAGAAATATGGGTTCAACTGATGGGATGCTCCAACTTTTACAGAATTTCAAGATTATCCAATTAAATGGTTGTTAATATATAGATACTTAAGAGAAGAGTGCAGCAGTTACCTACTTCCAATTGAGAAAGGGCTCTAGATTGAAAAATTTAAATGTTCCTATACATTTTTGGCATTCCCTATCCATGATAAGAGACCATTTGAACATCATTCAAGAGCAAAAACCCATGGAAAAGCTTTTTGGTAAATAATTTTTGTGTAGAAAATTTTTGTCCAGAGTCTCAGCTTTACACAAAGTCACGAACTAGCCTTGTGTAAATAACTAAGATTCTGCAGAAGATTGTTGTGTAGAAACATGCCAGAAGTATATGAAATATGTTCTATACCCTGTGTATCTTTAGTTGTGTCCTCGAATATTGCATAATTTTTAATGGTATAAACCTACTGCATCTTCCCATGGTAAATTGGACTACTACTCTATGATGAGTGTGAGTGTAAACATGTTAATTTAGTTTTATAATTTGCAAAGTATTGTATGTGCCTTGTTCTTAACTAGTGCCGGCTGAGTCAGTGAACTCTGCATTCACCAGATGTTGTTCAAATAGCCTCAATCATACATCAAAATGTTTGAAGCATAAGTAAATTATAAGTGCAGTCTGATTTCAGACTCTCGTTGATACAGATTGATTAGACTTAATGGTATCTATTATTCTGTTGTATCGACCAGTTTCTTTATTGGCCAACTTGGCCACTGGTACATAATATGATGAACCTTGATGGGTTGTTTTGTTTGTTTTACATGATCACAAACTAATCATTGCAACTTGTTGTATACGTGTTTGTATAATATAAAAGAGCAACTTCTTGTCTTTATTGTAGCTTTTAGATTCTAGTGCGCCTAGAATCCTATCTAAGTCTTATTTAGTTTGGTATAAGATTACTATCATGATACAGGCTTTTTGGTCAGGACTGTATTTGAGCTCCACTACATAGTATGTATTCTATTTGTATTATTTGTGTGAGCAAAAGCATAAATGAAGCATAATTGTTTGAGATCATTTTATGTCTTCTTCTTTGTTTGTCTGAATTTTGTTTGCATTTGTCATGTAGTAAAATATTTTTAGATTCTAAGATGGATCCAAAATCTCAAGAACTATTAGACTTTTTATATGTTCGGATGAGAGAACATCGTCGAGTGGTTGAAAGGTTGGAGCAAAGGCGTCATACTGCAATTTCCCAACTTGTATGCAATATGGTACATTTATTAGCTATATGGCACTCTTTTAATCGAATTAGGGATATGCCTGTAAGAAATGATATGGTTGGGAGATCAAATGTTCGACGGCAAGTAATGTCACATTTAATGGAAAATGAGAGAATATGTAGAGATGTTTTGCGGATGAACCCTTATGCTTTTGCTACACTATGCGATAAGCTACGCTCGACGGGACTATTAAAAGATTTCTCTCGATCAACTATAGAGGAGCAGGTGGCTAAGTTTCTTCATGTATTGGGACAAAATTGGAAATATCGTGCAATTGGATGCTACTTTCATCTCTCGAGTGAGACAATAAGTCGTCACTTTCACAATGTATTAAGAGCTATCATATCTCTGGAAAATCAATTTCTCAAACAATCTTATGGGATTGATGTTGCCCCTCAAATTCTACAGAGATCGAGATTTGACCCATATTTCAAGGTTTGTTCAATTCATATTAATTTAAACTTATTCTATTAATTTTTTTCGTGGCTCAATAACTATATTTTTTTTTAATATACAGGACTATATTGGAGCAATAGATGGGACACATGTCCGTGTCAAGGTTTCACGAGCAGATGCTCCTAGGTTCCGCGGTAGGAAGGATTGGCCAACTCAAAATGTCTTGGCAGCTTGTTCATTTGATATGAGATTTACTTATGTCTTACCTGGTTGGGAAGGGACTGCATCCGACTCCACAATAATGAGAAATGCTCTTGTTAGACAGGATAAACTCATAATACCTCAAGGTTAGTGTCAATACATCGATCCACCAATGTCCGTGTCAAAATTGTAGTGTTAACTCAACAAACTTATATTCTTTGTCAGGAAAATTCTTCTTGGTTGATGCGGGGTTTATGCTGAAAAGTGGATTGATCACGCCATATAGAGGCGTCCGATACCATTTGAAGGAATATTCTTCCCATGAACCTGAAAATGAAAAAGAACTATTCAATTTGAGGCATGCATCTTTCCGCAATGTCATTGAGAGGGCATTTGGTGTGTTGAAGAAGAGATTTCCTATCATTTCTAGCGGGAACGAACCACATTTTTCAGTAGACACCACCTCAGAGATTATATTAGTGTGTTGCATATTACACAACTTCCTGATGGGTGTAGATCCAGATGAACATTTGATCCATGAAGTTGACCGTGAGTTGCAAAATGGTCCAGTAGTTAACTCTAGGGAAGGTCCAACTGTCGCTGATGAAGATTCAAGACTAGGCGCAACATTGAGAGATGACATTGCAACCCGCATGTGGAATGACTATAATAAATAGTGGCCTGCAATTTAATTGTGTTTAATTAAGACTTCTACGCTTATCTAATTGTTTTAAATTAAGACTTTTGTGCTTGTTTAAGATTGAACTATTTCATTGTTATTGTTCATATAATGAATATATTTATTATTTTTAGAGTGTCTTTCGTTGTCAAGTTGTTATATTTGTTGGTAATGCGAGTTTCTTAATTGTTATATTTGTCATTACAGTTCATTTATTCCTTATGGTGCATATGGTTCATTGATACATATGTAGGGTACAATGTCGAAGAATCAGAGGAAAGATAACATCAACAATTTTGTATGGACTGATGTCACGACCCGGGCCCGAATTACAATAACCACGGGCCGTGAATCCATACTTACTCCCGTGAACTCCGAATCAACTGAAGTTAAAACGGAATCCACAAGGGATAACATTCTCAATAAACCTGTCAAATACACGATAATGCGGAAACATATACATATTTGACAATATCAAATTTCAATTTACATGTATACAAAAGAATTAGGTCCTTATACATGTATCATTCTCATCGTTTCTTGTCAATCGGTGTATACCAAAAACACCATACAGTAACAATTAATTACATTCCAAAATGATTAAACAAAATACTTTTCAAATGTTCTCAAAATGTTGTAATTCCTTTTCGCGCTCGAATACCCCTATCAAACGGTATTCCGGCTGTTCCACTCGTTCAATCCTCCTAGAGGAACCGAAGTGATCTCCTCCACTGGCGCCGGGGGCGCTGCCGCATCGGCAATGGCAAACGGGCCTGTGATGTCATCAATAACACTAATAAACACGATGGTTCAACAATGTATAAACAATTCTTGTAAGAGTACATGTTAGTACGTATACTGAATTCATTAAATCCATTTGGTAACACTTACAATTCTAGTCAAATCTAGATAATTCCTACAATGACAATAGGCAACATAAGAGTTTATCAATAGACATTCACTATCATAGCTCTCATTCATTTCATTTCATTTACCATTTCTTTCATTCCATTTCATTTCCTTTTATTGATTTACCATCTTCCCTCAAAGGAAGGATTCATCTTCCAAATGGAAGTCATCAATCAATATCCATAGATACGATCGGAATATGTGGGACTTACTAGTGTCCGGGCCAGGGACAACTAGCATCACCACAGAGCTCCGGAACGCCCTCAAATCCATCTGCTGCAGTAGGATTATTCATTTCATTGTTACCTTTAGTAACTGTTCATTCATTAATTCATTCATTTATTGCATTATCCAGTTCAGCTCCGTAACGAGTTTAATGAATTACTAAATAATGTCATGTTCATAATTCGCATCACATCTGTTACTTCTATTCAAGTTCACAATCAACTTCCTAAACCAAACAAATGGGTGAAACGCTTATTATTTAATGTACGTGTTATTCTTGATGAACATCACTTTTGATAGTAGTTTGTACATTCAAATAACCTAAGCTAACACTCATGTAGGTTTAGACAACCCTTTGAAGAATTAGTACTTCATTCGTCACCATTTCAGTTTTTCCCTAATCTTGATAATCTTAGATTATGGTACAATTAGCTCAAACACTAATTTATGGACCACTAATACTCATAGGAAGCATAATTGTTTCAACAAAAAAAATATACCAAATTTCACCGACCGTCAGGTCCGATCGATCGGCTCGAATTACCTCCCAGTTACGAGCCTTTCCTATTGATCGGATGACAGTCCGATCGATCAGACCTGGGCGAGTTGCAGGACCGGAAAACCTGATTTTTCTCCCTTTTCCTTTCTTCTCTTTTACACATTCAATCACTTCCCATCCTACAAGAAAATGGGACTTCATGTTCCCCTTTTATACCTCATCCATTCATCATTTCATTCCATCCAAAAACAAATTGCCAAACTAAATGGAAAGTACATTAACTCCAAATCTATGGAAAACTCAATGAACTTTCACAATGTCTAACACTAATCACAAGCAAGAGTTTATACTTGCCTCTTATGAAGTTTAATAGCAAAAGCCCTCTTCCTTAGCTTGGCTTTGAGATGAAAACACCCAAATGAAATCCTAACTCCATGGAAACACAAAATACACAAATCTAATAGTTATTTGTGCTAGAACTCATGCCTAATCACTCCTTATGACTTGTAAACTCATTAAAACTTCAAGCACTTACTTGTAGTTCAACTAGAGAAACCTTGAGATCTTTCTCAAGCTCTACACTTCAACAATGGAGGAAAATGCTTGAAGAAGAAGATAAAGTTGAGGCTACAATCCTCAAAATCCACTTGAATCACCCTTAATCTCACTCTTGATGGAGAAAATGAAAGAGAAGGGAGAGGATGAAGAGGACTCTAGGGTTGCTTGAGAGTGAAATGAATGCTAAAGTTCATTTCATTCTAATATAAGCCTTCCTACACCAAAACCCCTCTTTATTAAGTCTTATTACATTTTGGGTCAAATGAAGTCTCATTTGGTCCATTTGATGTCAAATGGAGTCGCATTTATTATGAAAGTTGACGTACTACTCGAGATACACACGTTGGTATCAAGGGTTTCCTTATTCGACGAAATACGTGAAAATTCGTATTTACATAAAAGCCCTTAATCTACCTTATTTGAGTCTAAACTCATTCTAACCAACTCAATTTCATTTCATTATGCTTAATGCATCATTTGAGACAAATTTCTCTCTCTTTGATCATTAACCTTTATTAACACAATTATTCATTCTTAATTAGCCTTAATCCCAATTAATTAGTCTTAATTGTGATTAGTTGGGTCGGGGTGTAACATTCCCCCAAACTTTTAGAACCATTCGGTCCTCCGAATGCAATACAATTCAATACTTAATTAAAAATTCAAATTTACCTGAACAAATAGTTCTGGATACTTTTGAGTCATTTGTTCTTCAAGCTCCCATGTAGCTTCATTGGTTTCATGGTGATCCCAAAGGACTTTAACCCATTTGATTATCCTCGTGCGAAGGACTTGCTCCTTGGTGTCAATAATCTGAGTCGGCTTCTCAACATATGTGGTATTTGGCAAAACTTGAATCTCTTCATGCTGAATGACATGCGAATGATCGGCCACATACTTTCGAAGCATTGATACATGAAATACATTGTGAATACCAGAAAGCTCTGGTGGAAGCTCAAAACGATAGGTCACATCTCCAATTCTACTCTTAATCTTGAAAGGTCCGATAAATCTCGGTGAAAGCTTGCCCTTCTGACTGAACCGGATAGTACCTTTCATTGGAGATGTCTTCAAGAATACCAAGTCATCAATGGTGAACTCCAGATCACGCCGACGATTGTCAGCATAGCTCTTCTGCCTTGATCGAGCTACCTTCAGTCTGTCTTGTACTTTCTGCACTCTCTCAGCTGTTTCAGCAATTATAGTAGGACCATGGAAACTCCTTGTTCCAAGTTCTTCCCATCTAACTGGAGTCCTACACCTTCGACCATACAGTGCCTCAAAATGTGTCATTTCAATGCTAGTGTGATAGCTGTTGTTGTACGCAAATTCGCACAACGCTAAGTGCTCATCCCAGTCACTTCCAAAATCCATAACACTGGCATGAAGCAAGTCTTCCAAAGTTTGAATAGTCCTTTCCGATTGTCCATCCGTCTGAGGGTGATATGCGGTGCTAAACCGAAGTCTAGTACCCATTGAACTTTGAATGGATTGCCAAAATGTGGAAACAAACCGACTATCTCGATCTGAAACTATCGAAACCGGTGTTCCATGCAATCGTGTTATCTCCCTAACGAACAATTTGGACATATCGCTGAATCCCATATCTTTTCTAAATGGAAGGAAATGCGCGGACTTCGTAAGACGGTCAACAATCACCCACACGGAGTCATGCTGCCTCCTTGTCCTTAGCAACCCGGACACAAAGTCCATAGTCAAATGTTCTCACTTCCATCTAGGTATGTTCAGAGGATGAAGTAGACCAGGCGGTTTCTTGTGCTCAAACTTCACACGTTGGTATGTTAAGCAGGAAGACACATAGTTTGCTATCTCCCGCTTCATGTTATTCCACCAGAATCTATCCTTGAGATTTCTATACATTTTCATACTCCCCGGATGCATAGAATATCTAGTGTGATGAGCTTCAAACATTATTGCCTGCTTCAAATCTTCTTGTACTAGCACACATAATCTGTCTCTAAAATACAGAACTCCTTCCACCAGCATAAAATATGGTCTAGTTGCAAGGTTGTCCTTGATCTTTGCCAATTCAAGGTCTTGAAATTGCCTATCCTTGATTTCCTTGATGAGCATTGGTTCAAAGACAGACATTGCTGCAACCATTACTCTATCGTCCACCATTTCAACGGACAAGTCCAAATCTCTGAACTCTTCAATCAAATCCCATTCACCGACTAGCGATGCCAAGTCAGCAGATTTCCGACTCAAAGCATCCGCTACTACACTCCCCTTTCCAGGCACATATGTGAATGGAAAATCATAGTCCTTGATGAGCTCTAACCAACGACGTTGTCTCAAATTGATGTCCTTTTGAGTGAACAGGTACTGGAGACTACGGTGATCACAATGGACTTCAAAAGTCTCTCCGTACAAATAATGTCTCCACTGCTTCAAAGCAAACACAACCACCGCGAGCTCTAAATCATGTGTTGCATAATTCTTCTCATGTTCCTTCAACTGACGCGAACCGTAGGCAATCACCCCACCATTCTGCATCAACACACATCCCAATCCAACTCCTGAAGCGTCCGAGTAAACCATGAATCTTCCTCTTCCTTCAGGCAACGCCAAGATTGGGGCTGAAACCAACCTTTGCTTCAAAACTTGGAAGCTGGATTCACACTCATCACTCCATTGGAATGGAACATTCTTCTGAGTTAACTTCGTTAATGGAGCTGCTATCTTAGAGAAGTCTCTTACAAATCTTCTGTAATAGCCCGCCAACCCTAAGAAGCTCCAAACTTCAGGCACATTCTTCGGACTCTGCCAATTGGTAATTGCTTCAATCTTAGCTGTATCAACAGCTATCCCATCTTCGGAAATTATGTGACCTACGAATGTCACCTGCTGTAGCCAGAAGTCACATTTCTCTAACTTTGCATACAACTGATAACCCTGAGCGTCTGCAAAGCTATTCGTAGATGATGTGAATGCTCTCGCTCTGACTTGGAATATACCAGAATGTCGTCGATGAAGACCACAACAAACTGGTCTAGATATGAAGCAAAAACCCTGTTCATTAAGGCCATGAAAACTGCAGGTGCATTGGTTAGACCAAAAGGCATCACTAAAAATTCATAGTGGCCATACCGAGTCCTAAATGCAGTCTTTTATACATCTTGATCTTTAACTCGAATCTGATGATATCCAGATCGAAGATCAATCTTGGAAAAGTAAGCTGCACCCTGGAGTTGATCAAACAACTCATCGATTCTAGGCAAAGGATATTTATTCTTGATTGTTACTTGGTTTATTTGCCTATAATCAATACACATGCGAAGGGTGTCATCCTTCTTCTTCACAAACAACACAGGTGCTCCCCAAGGTGAGACACTTGGCTGGATAAACCCCTTGTCTAGTAAATCTTGTATTTGCTTCTTCAGTTCAAACTTTTCTGACTGGGCCATTCTATACGGTGCCTTTGATACGGGTGTCGTACCCGGCATGAGTTTTATAGTAAAGTCTACTTCCCTTGCTGGAGGTAAACCTGGCACTTCACCCGGAAATACGTCTGGAAACTCACAGACTACAGGAATATCCTTTAACTCCTGTACAGGCTTCTTCTCATAAATAAATGCAATGTAGCCCTCACAACCACTATGCATCAACCATTCAGCCTTGAGTGCCGAAATAAGCCTGGTATCATACTTCTTTCGTACTCCTTCAAATATTACACTGGCATTGGCCTCATTCACTTTAAAAGTGATGATTTTGCGGAAACAGTCTAAACAAGCCCTGTACTTCGCAAGCCAATCCATGTCAAATATTACATCAAAATCGTTCATTGCCAGTAATACTAAATCAGCTGGCATTGACACTTCCCCGATTTTCACACTACATTGGGGCACATACAACTCACACACTACCCGTTTTCCTAAAGGAGTAGTTACAATAAAATCATAAGACAATTGCATTACCCGTTCTTGAATATCATGACAAAATGAGGGTGCTACAAATGAATGAGTAGACCCTGGGTCAAATAAAGCAATTGCATGTCTATTGTCTACCAGAATTATACCTTCAACCACATTAGTGGCAGCTTCAGCTTGTTCTCGATTCATCGCATAGGTCTGTCCCACAAATTGTGGTATATTCTGTTGCGGTTGCTGCCTTGGTTGCCATTGACGCTGCTAGCCTTGACGTGGAGGTTGCTGCTGTTGCCTAAGAGGAGCTGGTAAGGCCAACTGCCGTGGAGGGGCAGGAATCACTGCTTGTCCTTGAGCAGGCTGCTGATATGGAACTCTGTTATCTCTCCCACCTCTAGGACACTGAGCCATTCTGTGTTCCAAGAACCACAGACTAGACATGCCCCATTAGTCCTCCAACATGCTTCAGTCCTATGAGCTTTTCCACAAGCCTCACAGACTGGCCTATTCTCTGTTCTTGGAGCAAACTTCTGCCTCTTGTTCTTATGTTGCCCTCCTCCTTTCTTAAACCAAGAGCCAGTATTGCCACCACTGCTCTTTTTTGAATTTTCAGCCATTTCTTCCTTATGTACTTCTTCAGCCGTAAAGGCTCTATCAACCGCTTCAGCGAACGTAGTGGGCTTATTAGATGCCATCACCATCTTCTTGTACGTGGGATTTAAACCTTGGAGGAACCTTTTCAACTTCTTTTCCTCGGTATCCACCAAATCAGGGGCGTATTTAGACAATTGTAGGAAGGTGTGCACATACACTGACACCGTCATCTGTCCTTGCTTCAGATTCAGAAATTCCCGTTCATTCCTCTGTTGGATATGCTCTGGCACAAACTTCCTTCTAAATTGTTCCTTGAAGGTCTCCCAGATGTCATCTCCTGGCTCTGCCAAGAGTGTATCATTGATACTCTTCCACCATGTTTTTGCCTCCTCTCTTAACATGGAAGTGGCAAGCAAGACCCTCTGCATTCGTGTGCAGACTATTGTCCCAAATACATCACCAGTGTGTTCTAACCACTTGTCCGCTAATATAGCACTTTCAGTACCGCGGAACTCAGTGGCTCCTCTCTTTCTAAATTGCTCATAAAGGACATTAGCATCATTTTCCTTAGATTGCACTACCACCTGCGTTCCCACATTAGGAGGTGGTCGAACCTGTTGAGCTTGCAATTGAGCCTGAAGCTGAGCCTGCGTTTGCAACAGGGCAGCAATTTGAGCTTGCATACCCATTTAGGCCTCATGGCTTTTGGCCATTTGCTCTCGGTACTGAGCTTGCATAGCCACTTGGGCCTCATGGCTTTTGGCCATTTGCTCTCTGTGCTGAGCTTGCATAGCCACTTGTACTTCGTGGCTACACATATGTTTTGATTAGAGAGACACTTCTGATTGTCCAAATTGTCCAAATTGTGGCCCACTTCTGATTGGTTAATGTGGAATTTTTTTTTTAATCTATGCATGTCCGTGTGTTTCTGATTTTCCAGTCACAAGCCCAGTCAAAGAAGTGGGTTGGGGGAAGCCACAATCAAAATGTCTGAGCCTCATCAAAGAGAAGTACCAGATCAATGAAGGTGCCTACCTGTCATCAGTCCAATTGGGCTAAATCTGGTTGTCTATTGTTGGCCTATGAAACAGATCTGGATAGGATGGACTTCTTATGAGCAACTAATGTCCCAATTGAACACCAGCTGGTTTTGCTTAGTAATTGACAAGAAGCTAGACTACTTAGCCAAACGGGTTTATACTCAGTGCCAGGGTACACATAACGAACTGGACCAACTTAGCGATGGAAATGAGCCGGTCCAGTTCTCGAACCTGATGGATCCACTGCCAACAATTGTTTTCTTCTCATTGAGAAACAAGTCAAATTTAATTTGATAATATTTGGTAAGAAGGAAAATTAGTTAATGGAAATTTTTAACGCTCAACATATGCACAAGTATATAATAATTTTTTTTATTTGTAAAATATAATTTTGAAGGTTTTGCAAAAGTAGGGGTAAAATGGTAATTGTCTCTCTACCTCACAACCAAACAAGAGTACATTTTTTTACTTTTCTTCCCCCTACTTTTTGACTTCCGAATCAAGAGGAGGTAAAATTAATTTTCCCTCCCCTCCCCTCCCCTTCCCTTCATTTTCCTTCCCCCTCAAATTTTTCCTCCCCTCCCATCCCCCCCTTCCCAAACACAGAGTAAGTCACACAAGTCAAGTTATTATTTTTCTATAAGACACATGTCAAGTTAACTTAGCTTGCAAGAATTATACGGGCTCTGCCACCTTAGGAAAGTGTTTCGTCACCACTAAAAAGATCTTCTTGGTCGCTAAGAAAACAACTACAGAAACTCTCACTCTCTTTCTCTTTGGTTTCAACAATACGTAGAGTCTTTGTAAGCTAAAAACGACCCTCTCTTAAAAAAAAAAAATTAAAAACAAAGTTTTCTCTCAAAATTGGAAAGCGTACATCTATGGCAAGATAGTGAAATCATTGACTCTCTTATAGATTACATCAAATATATCATTTCATCTTTCTTACCTTTTTAAGGTAGATTTGTTCGCATGAAAGCTAGAATGAATTAAAATTAGGGAATCAAATCATGAGAACAAGTAAGAAAAAGGAGTTGGAAATAAATGTACAAAATGATTAAAAGTTACCATAGGAGGCACTAAATGAATACAAATTAAATTCAAGAAGGAGAGGAGTAATTTTTTATTTTTTAGTGCTTGTACTCTTAATTCTCTTTCTTTCGTTTGTTTTCTTTTTATTTGACTCCTAATTTTATTTCACTCTAAATATACTTGAAAGAAAAGCCAATATAATTACCAAGATGCCCTTAACGTGATCCCTTGCTAATCCGATAGACCGATCCAATTAACCCGAAACACAAGATATAAATCCAACACTAGTGATGGTCCAATGTTTGAATATCATGAAATTAAGTTGTGGGAGACTAGCACGAAATTTGAGCTCCTCCTCAGTTGAACATAAATCCCCCTTTCAAACAGGAGTAACAAATACAAACCACACCATTAATTAATTGAAGAAGCTGAAGGAATACATGGCGCGCGGAAGAGAAGCTGAGCTTGAAGCTCCTGGTAGATAAGAGTAGCCACAAAGTCCTCTTCTCAGAAGCTGGAAAAGACTTCATAGACTTATTGTTCAGCTTCTTGGCATTGCCAATTGGGTCTGCCATCAGACTCCTCGCTAATAAAAGCCGCATCGATGTCTCCATATCTAAGCTCTACGACAGCGTCGAAGACTTGAGCGAGACCTACATTCGTTCAGGCCTCGACAAGATCTCGCTTCTGGATCTCGTGACCCCATCTCTTTCCAGCAGCAGCAGCCAAATGCCCCCTCCTCTCCTGTTGCAGAGCGACAGCAGCGATGCAAAAGCAGCAGCAACAACGAAGCACTACTACACGTGTAGCAGTTGCAGCAACCACCAAACAATTGGTTTTGCTCCAAGTGTTTCCAGGAGTTTCAACGGTCGACGCCAGTGTGTGAGTGACGTTATGGGGATTGGGGACTGCCTGCCATCGTTGCGGCCAAGCAATGAGTACTGAAGTAGACTACGTTGCTCCTCCTAGTGCTGGTGGGAAGGGAGTGAGGGGCTTTGAGGAGGGAGGGTTTGTGAGAGGGGTTGTGACTTACATGGTGATGGACGACTTGGAGGTGACGCCCATGTCTACCATTTCCAGCATTACTCTTATTACCAAGTTCAAAGTCAGGGATGTGGGTGTTCTTGACGAGAAGGTCGTGGAAATAGGTGTGGAAGAGGTATTGACTACTAGCTAGTGCTATCTTTTTATCAATCTGAAAAAGTTTTTGGGTATTCTAATGCATGTCTCTTGGTGGGTGGTGTTTACTTGTTAGGTTTTGTCGCTGCTCAAAGCATCCCTTGAATCGAAAACAGCACTCACGGATGTGTTCCTCAAGTAGACTTTGTTGGTGGTGAGAGCAGACTCAGTTATGAAGTTTGCTTTTGAATGGACTAAGATGGTTTTAGATTGTGAAAGTATGTAGTGTTCTTGTGTCTTGAAGACTCGTTTAGTGTAAATATTATGCGTAGTGTTGGATGGTGCATTTGTCAGTGTTCTTTATCTTGGGGCTTGTATAAAAATAATCTTAGAAATTAAAGAAAATGAAAAGAAGAGGTGCGTTGGTAGCTGAAGTTGGCATGTTAATTGGGCTTGAACGACGTGGGCCTGGTCCTCAAGTTTGAATCCTCAAGTTAGGTTTCTTCTTGTCTGCAGCACGGGCCACTATTTTATGTGTGTGCATGGTGTGAACGTTTATCTAAAAGATGTGTATGGGTTTATTTGATATTCAAGAACTTATGGTTCTTTTCATATATATGTGCTTTCTTTTGCATATACATTATTTGGAAAGTAATTCTGATAGGGGATTTCTTCCATCTTTGATTCTGTTCGACCTCCAAGCAATGGCATCTGATCTGATTTGCAAATTGACTTACCTGCACAATTATTTACTGCATATCACTGAGTCCGTACAATTGTTTTATTGGAATTGTAAGTGTTAGGAGTTAATAAAATGTGTAGTTTCTTAAATCTTTGTTAATTTAAGCCACTAAATTCTTGCAAACAACTTTACTTTGAAAATGAGACCAAGTAGTTATATGCGGCCTGGGTGTTGGTTCGATGGCACAAGGCATGTTTTGCTTCTCATGTTGCTAGTTCAATACCACCTATATTTACTTGATGCATGTGTGTTGTAGGGTTGTGCATGTGCGATGAGGATTAGTTCCATCGGGTCAAATATCATAAGAACACCTTCATCATAAAATTAAATAAAAAGACAGAGACTAATTAGGGGAGTTGACATATGAATGACCTTTAAACACTGTTGTTGTCCCAAGTTTATGACCAAAAGTGAGCTAATGTTACCAAAGTCATTTGACTTTGGTCTCCTCGCCCCCTCCCTTTTTTGTTTTACTGTTTTGCCTTGGATTCCAATATCATGGGATCCAAGGTCAAACGATTATAGTGACTTTTAGTCATGAATTTGGGGATTGATTGTCTAAAGGGCATTGATTTATCAAATCCCCGACTAATTATAAGACTACTATTTCGTGATGTAACTGGGTATCAATCTATCAAATTATCCTGTTTAGGTATGTCAATTCAAGGAAAAGGTGGGTATGAAATCTATTTTTAGATCCGAGAGAAATTTGAATTCCAATGTCCTCTAGATCCTATCATCATAATAGTTGCACTTGTTATTTGAAGAAGAAGAAGAAAAAAGAAAGGCCCACTGATTTGTATGCTTTAACAAGTATATTTCAAGACCTATTGATCCAAGTATATTTTCGTATTAGCTCACTTCTTGTTTGGAACTTTACATCCCTACTGATGGGCTTATCATCATTTGAGGTTGTACGTCGTCATCTGGGTGGTTTATGGGGGATTAATTGGCTATGGCCTGTGGGTTTTTCTTCTAATTTATTCTGCATTGCCCCAGCATAAATGAGGAATGTTTGTTAAACTTGGTAGATCATGGTATTGACGCAGTTGCATAGACTACATTTTGCAGAGCACCATTCCACACGCTCTAGGGGTGTAAAAAAAAAACCGGAAAATCGTAGAACCGAACCGAACCGCGGTTAATAACCGTATTTCACGGTTCGGTTACGATTGCGGTTAATGAAATAAAAAAACCGCAAGGTTCGCTTCGGTTACGGTTTTCCGTAATAATTCACGGTTATTAACCGAACCGAACCATATCATACGGTTCGGTTAACGATTAATCGTATCGTTTACAAATAAAAGAAAAAATAAGGGAGTTGAATGAAATATTTCTTACCTTATTTAATTGCTCATTATGTGTCATTTTACCTTCAATCATTCACATTTATCTCCTTATGTAAGGAAGGCATTCCACGGTTATTAACCATAACCGAACCGTTTAATACGGTTAACTGTGGTTACGGTTTTTCACGATTTTTGTGAATACGGTTACGATTACAGTTTTTAAAAACAGAAAACTGTAGTTACGATTCGGTTAACGATTTTTTTAAATTAATCGGTTAACTAAACCGTTATACCCCTAACACGTCCCATGCCTTTCATGCCTTAGGGCAGAACTCCAAAAAGGGAGACCTCATTTTAATTTCACAAAATGTGGCACAAACCAATTTCTCTCTGACACACCTATGCCCTACTCCCATGAATCGGCACCTAGTCCAAATGGTACCGATTTGGCCATTATTCACATTAAAAAATGCACTAGTTTTGAACCACATCATACCCCTCATTACCCTCCTGCTGCCTATGCAACTGGCCACAGAAATCATGTACTCTTGAAACTAATATTGGCTCTTTTCACAGAACTCATAAAGGTGATGGAGAAAATTGATTGGAAATAACTTAAGGAAGAAGCAATGTCCATAGAATCTATGGGAGCTCTTTCTTTCGTGATTAGTAATGTCATGGAAGCTACTTTTTAACCTTTTTTTTTTTTTTTACTTTCTCAAAAGAAAGACTAGATGCAAAAGAATATACTTCAGCGGGGACTTTTTAAACCACTCTAAGACGTTCTGTTCTGGTGGAGCATAAGTTAGCTTGCAAATTCTAGGAGTAGTGCATGTGCATCACTCTAAAACTGCCCCTTAAAGAGGCTTAAATCTTCAATTAGGTGGCTATCAGTAGCATCATTTGATGATCATCAGGCCATACCATATGATGCTCACGCCTTGTACAAAAACCCATACAGCTGGATGCAACTACTGGCCAGGCGAAAGAAAGCTACAGTAAAAAGCATAGGAAGCACTTTTGCTACTTAGTTAATGGCTACGTTAAAAGAATTGTCGACTGGACAACAAAGCAGTTTTTAAAAGGTGTGCGAAAGCAAGAAGTTAAGACCCCGAGAGAGTCGACCTCCTCTATAAAATCCCATTTCGTCCCTTCTCCCGAGAAATGTGAAATTAATGTATTGTGAACCTGGGAAGAAAGTGCACGACCAACATGGCAGATAAGCTGAGCTTGAAGCTCCTTGTAGAAAAGACTGGCAACAGACTCCTCTTCGCAGAAGCTGGAAAAGATTTCATCGACCTACTATTCAGTTTCCTGGCCTTGCCACTTGGGTCTGTCATCAGACTCCTCGCTAACAAAAGCCAGGTCGATGTCTCCATATCAAGCCTCTACGAGAGCGTGGAGAACTTAAGCGAGACTCACATTCGATCGGGTCTTGACAAGATCTCGCTTCTGGATCTTGTGACCCCATCTCTTTCCAACTGCAGCAGCAGGACCCAGCCGCCTCCCCTGCTGTTGTACAGCGACACAGATGCTAAAACAGAAGCAACGACCAAGTGGTACTACTACATGTGTGGAAATCACGGCAGCCACTACTATAACGGTGAACGAGAGTAGTACGTGAGCGACGTTAAAGGGACTAAGTGCCCGAGTTGCGGGAGAGCAATGGAAAGTAAAGCAGAGTACGTTGCTCCTGCAACTACTAGCAGTTCTAGTGCTAGTGGTGGTGATGGGAAGTCGAGTGAGGAGAGTGGGTTTGTAAGGGGAGTGGTGACTTATATGGTGATGGACGATTTGGAAGTTATGCCCATGTCGACTATTTCCAGCATTGCTCTCCTTACCAAGTTCAATGTCAGGGACGTGGGGGCTCTTGAAGAGAAGGTGGTGAAAGTCGGTGTGGAAGAGGTATTTCATTCACTATCTATCTATCTGATTCTTGTCATCATCAAGGTATAATTTGGGTATTCTTTCTAATGCATGTCTCTCGTTGGGTGTTGTTTGATTGTTAGGTTCTGTCGCTGCTCAAAGCATCGCTTCAGTCGAAGACAGCACTCACTGATGTGTTCCTCAATTAAAGTTGGTGGTACGAAGAGACTCGTTTGTGAAGTTTGGTCTTGAATGGAATAAGATAGTTTTAGATTATGTTAAAATATATGCATGTGGTGTTTATGTGTCGACGGAGGGGCTTGTTTGGAGCAGTGTGACTAGTACAAGTAATGTGTAGTGGCAAGGCTTTCGTTTTGGGGATGTTGGGACCTGCAGAATATCATGTCCAAATGTTAGGCTGAGTCTCGGTCCTTTGAGGCTCAGAGGATCCGGATTATGGTTTTATAATTGCATCTGTTTTTAATTTGGGTTTGATGTCAGGTGTGTCGTTTTCATATCTGAAGATTTATATAATGAATGCCAAAACCATAGATTATGTATCATGATGTAGGAAAATGTTCCCTGTGACTGGACTAAATGTGGAGTCCAGTCTACCGGACCCACCTTTGATTAGTACAACGGGAGAATTTCAAAAAGGTCATTAAGTTTCGACCTTATTTCAAAAAAAGAACACTAGTTTCAAAACTTTTCAAATTAGACCCTAAATTTTTCAGGAAGTTTTCGATTAAGGACATCCATCTATTTAAAGTTATTTTTCGGCCACCTTTTTTCTTTTCTTTTTAAATACCCAAATTACCCTTCATTGTAATAAAATACTCCTTCACTTCCTCTATATTCTCCTCGTTTCCCTCGCCGATGTCTTCACGGTAATCAATGACACCCGGTATTCCTACAACGATTGGCTTCATGTAGTGGCTACCGAAACATTGTAATGGCTTCAAATGAAGGGTAATTTGAGTATTTTTAAAATACTGAGGGAAAAATTACCAAAAAATATCTTTAAATGGCCAGATATCCTTAATTGAAAATTTACTGGAAAGCTTAGGGATTAATTTGAAAAGTTTCAAAACTTGTATCCTTTTTTGAAATAAGGCAAAAACTTAAAACCGTATTTAAAAATTTTCCTTGCTTATTTGTAGGGTGGAGAAAAATACACTAATATTGAGTGTCAAATCGGTTGAAAACGAAAGTGGAGAGAGTTGGGAGTAAAAGCTACTCTTTTGTCATTTTATACCTTTTAAGAATTATTTTTTTTGTCATTTTTTGTAACTATTATATATATACGAGGGCTACAAAATGCTCGTACCGTTTTGTAAAGGAAAACGTCCCTTCTGACCTACCAATGATAGAACTTGTTTTTCAAAACAGGCCATTAATTTTGTTGATGAGTTTGAATTATCATAAATGAATGCAAGAGAATTTACTATGGCTTCCATATTTTTATCCTAATTTTTCTTTACATTACTTCCTCTCTTTTTTTTTTCTATCGGAGGGTTCCCAACTTTTTGATCAGCTGGACTAATCCCTCCGGGCCCAGAGGGAAGTCAGGTAAACTCCCCTGTAGCCGCAGTGTGGTAGTGCAGTTTCGAACCTACAACCTCCGGGTGCAAACCATGGTCCTAGGCCAACTTTGCTACCCCTTGGAATTATTTACTTCCTTCTTATTTACTTACACATCACCTCCTCATATGCTTCTTTTTTTTCCCTCTCTCTCTTACTAATGTGATCTGCTTCCTTCTTTTTAGGACATTCAATATCAAAACTCTTAAAAGTCCAAGCAATGGCCCCACTTATGCTACAATTTAATTATTGATGAACTTTGGGTCAATTTACCTAGGGGGGAGGGAGGGAGAGGGGCAAATTAATGCTGAAAAAGAAAATAAATAACCAAATAATGTTGAAAAAGAAAATAAAAAACCAAATTAATGATCAATTTCCTCTAAAAGTAAAGTTTAGGTTACACCTGTCAGCTGATGGGACCATATTGAATGGCCTATTTTCATCAATCTAACGATTTAGATCATCAGGTCTTTTAAAGTGACCTCTTTTGAAAAAATCTAGTCCATTCAAAATTAATGACATGTCTTTTATTAGCCTTCAACAAAATTCAATCAAATGGGAGGTGGGGGCATCACAAAAAACCTTCAATTTCCACAATATCATGGTGGGCCCAACTATTTAGTCCAATGGTTTTTTAAACCCTCCAATGGGATTTAGAGATTCCTATTAGTGATGGGATTTAAATAATCAAGAAATATCATTAAATGACTGGATATCATTAATTGAAAGCTTACTGGAAAACTTAGGGACTAATTTGAAATTTTTTTAAACTCGTGTCCTTTTATGAAAATAGGGAAAAATTTAATGCCTTATTTGAAATTTTCGCTTAAAATTACGAGGACTTGGTGGCCTCAAGTAGAAATTAATAGAATTATAAGAATCAAAATTAAGATTGAGTGGGGCAAAATGGGAATCAACACGGTCAAAATCAATGGGTTGAGAGTCAAAATAGAAAGGTAGTAAGAATTGAAAACCTACAACTACATAGTAACTATTAGGGGTGCACAAAAAATCCGTCGATCCGTAAATCCGATCCGATTCGCGAATTTTTATCTGATCCGAAAGTAAACGAATTTGTTGTGGATTGAAAATTTTGTAATCCGTTAGCAACGGATCGGTGGCGGATTTCACCCTCAATCCGATCCGATCCGATCCATTGAAATTAAATATAAAATATATATATATATAGGGGGTTTAAATATAAGTTAAGATGTCTAAATTTAAAATAAGAAAAAGAATTAAGGGGTCAAAATGTAATTTTTTACAACATATTTGATATTTTTCTTTTAACATTAGATTGAACGAATTAATCCGATCCGGTCCAGTCCTCCATGGATCAGATCGGATTTTAACAGCCACGAATTGGTGACGGATTTGGTTCAATTCTTACCAATCCGATCTTTGTACGCCCCGCCGGCCGTAAAGGATTGGGAACCCTCTGTTAGCAAAAAAAAAAAAAAAAAAAAACCTAAGGCCGTACGGGATCAAATGATACAAATTATCCTATTTGATGGTCCATGACGTTGAGATGTTTCAGTGGTCACGTACTCACGTCGCATGTTTATTTTAACTTTACTTTTACTGCTCGTTGTGGAAACAAGAGGCCCAGATAATGCAAGTTTGCACTTTACACGTGGTAAAGTGAAAGAAAAAGTTCAAACTTTAAATTTGCCCGTTGAAAATGTTTCCACAGCCATATTTATAATTGGTAAAAAAATGAGACGAAAAGTAAAGTCACAGCCCATAAAAGCCCCACCTGTTATTTCTTTCAGTCGTCGGGAAATTTTGTCTCATAAAGACAAGTAATTTCCGCTAAAGTAAAGTAAAGGCACATATTTTACCACTTTCTTAACTTTATTGAAAACAACCACAAACTTTCTTAACTTTATTGAAAACAACCATAAATCTTACTTCGAGAAAAAAAAAAAAAAAAAAAAAAAAAAAACCTTCCTATTACCATTACTTATTAATATCTTTTTTCATTAATTTCATATTTAGACGTGTTTGGGTGTAAGGTGAATTAAAGTAAAGTGACACTATTAGAAAAATGAGTTTTGGCTCGTTAAAAACTTGGTGGGCGCAAAAAGGAGCATTAGCGGCCGCAATGGCGGTCGCTAATACCCCCCTTATAACCCCCGAAATCCCTTCCTCCTTCCCACTCTTTATTTCCTTCTTCCCACTCTTTATTTCCCCTCCGGCGCCAAAAACCCTTCCCTACCGCGCCAAATCTCTGCCCTCGCGCAGGAGCTGCCATCGCCGGAGCCGCCAAGTTTTCTCTCTCCCTCTCCCTCTCTCTCTCTCCTCTGCCCTCCCGCGCCCAATTTCTGCAATCCCGCCGCACCAGCGACGGCACCGCCGGAGCGGCCTGCGCCAGAGTCGCCAGGTGTTCTCTCTCTCTCTCTCTCTCTCCCTCCCTCCCTCTCCTGTCGCTCTGCACTGTGCAACCGCTGGAGCCGGTTTTGGTATTTTTTTTCCCCATCTGGGCCTATTATTTTTTCTAGATTTGCTCATGGATATTTTTACCCTTTTTTATCTTAGAGAGAAATCTGTTTCTGGGTTCTGTAGAATCTGCTGTTTTTTCACCTGGGGTCGTTTGGTTTTTGGGAGATTTGGGGTTTTCTTGACTGGTGATAGATCCAAGAAATCTTTGTAATTTTGATGCCTTTTTAAGGTTAGGAATCAGCTGTTAGGAATCAGATGGTGGAAGCATTGAGGATCGGGTATCTGTGTACTGCTGATTCACCTTCAAAAAGGCCCAGTATGCAGCAGATAGTAGGGCTCTTAAAAGACATTGAACCTGTTGCAAGTCAGTGAGAAAGGGGAAATTACATTTCCATGCTTCTCTTGTTTTCTACTCTGATGTTCTTGCCATTGAAGAAGAAAAGTGTACAGCAGGTCTAAAGTATGCTCTTTGTACTTGATGCTTGTTTCTTTCCATGTCATTTTGGTAAGCATAGTTTGATGTTGAAACTTAAGGCACAGAAGTTTGAGACTGAAGACTGAAAAAAAAAAAAAAAAGGAATCATATTCTTCATTTGTTTCTCATTTGCTTTGTTTTGCTTTTCTATCTTGTTTGGACTGTTAGATGTGAAAAACAGAACTCTAGACATTTCTATGCTTCTGAAAGATGCTAGATCTTTTGTTGAGATTGAGAAAATAAAAAAAAATTGTATTTTTGTTTGGGTGTTTGTTCCATGGAAGCAAATTGAACTAGCTCCTTTTTAACATGATTTAGCTGTTTGTTTCTCTTTAATTATTGTGTCAGAAAACCTTAAACTAGCTGTGTATTGAACTATACAAATGTATGGGGATGTTGAACACTGTAGAACAGAGGTGATTCAAGTTCTGTTTTTCTTTTTCTTTTTCTTTTTCTTTTTTTTTTAACATATTCATCAAATTCATTCCTACTTTTGGCCCTACTGTTGGATGACCTATGGTATTATGCTTGTCTGTCTGAAGCCTATTGGGAATGACATTGCATGCGCATAAAAACTCAAAAGAAATGGAGGAAAATGATGTGGTGTCCAATGTAATCAGGTGGATGGATAGTGTCCAATGTAAAATGGGGTTAATGTGTTTGCACCCATTTACATTTAAATGTAAATGCTCAAAACGTTTAATTAGTTTCATATCAAAATAATGAAAATTTCTGATATGTAATTGAATTGATCAAGGTGCTCCAAAACAAACATGGTAATCTGATTCACATGTGTAAATTGTGCATATATATGCAAATTTTACATATTGTATTTTCTGTTTTTAATATCTTATGCATTTCTACCAAAAAAAAAAAAAAAATCTTATGCATAAAAGACAGATTACCTTTTAAAATGAGAACAAATCACCCCCAAAATGAGGTTGGTTTTGGGAAGCTGCAACTGGACCCTACCACAGTGATCACAAATTCTGTAGCCTTTTGTAAGACTAAGGGCAGTTTGTGATTTTACTAAATATCCTGCTAGAGTTTAGTCCTTTTATTTTTATATAGTATTTTCGGATCTAACAGTGGGTTTCTGCTGCCCATCTAATCATAAAGAAGCTATTCCCTTCCATGTTTATTCAGGGTATTTTGTTGAATTGATTATGCATAAGCATAGATTTGAATATGATTCTAAATGTTGAAAACATTGTATTGTAAGTGACTAAAGGATGCTTTTCCAACCATTCTGATAAACTAATGATACTAGTATCTAGCATTTTCTTCTTAGCAGAAGGAAACTTCTGAATTTATTTAATGCCAGTTCATCTCTTCTTAAGCTTAATAAATGGAAAACTGCCATATGAAGGTGATGGCATTTTTGGTTTTGAGGCTTGGCCCCATAGATATGGTCTCTGTAAAAAATGTAGTGTCTTTTAAATAATATCCAAGTGTTACTTGGAAGATTACTCTGGCCTTCTATGTCAATCTTGATGTTTGTATATTTTACAGGCAATGCAGTGATGCCACTGTTTATGCTGCACCTTTTGTCTTCTATTTTTTGAATTTTAATTTCTTCTTGCAAGTGCAGAAGTTACCGGCGGAAATATGTGAGCTTGTACAAGAGAAAACTTGTGCTCCTCCACCAAGAACAGGTGAACTCTATGTTTTTATTTGTCTAGGAAATTTTCCCCCTCCTATGGTCCCTGCCTTTTGGCCTAATTATCCAGAAACCATTGTGGTATGGGAATTATAATTTTCTTATAATTAGCCTTTTTAGTCAGAATCAATGTAACTATGGTTATAAATCTTTACGAAACTAACTAAACTGGAGAAAAAATGACACAAGTGCTCCTCTATGTTCTTTCTCCAAACATGCCAAATGCTGGACAAACAAACCTGAGTTCATATAAATCCATTTCAAGGTTCCTGTTTTTTTTACTTCTTCCTCATTTAGAGGATCATTTCCACCACCTGATTACATCATGTTTACAGATTACTCACTACCTTAAGGATGGTTGGAAGAAGCTTTCTGGGGATGATGTTGGAGAATTTCACTACAAATACTACCCAGTTGTTCCAAGCTCTGTTGAACAAGAAATGGCTGAGGTGGCAGCAACCTGAGAGGTTTGATTATCGATGGGCATCCATTCCGCTTTTCTGGTTTGACTTCATATCAGTACCATTATTGATTTGGCTTTACAGGCAATGATCTACTTTATATTTCCAGCAGAAAATTGCTAGTGGACTAACATTATATTTGTGGGCAAAATTAAACATTTCCATTCACTCATGGGACAGCTATTATACTGCAGGGGCAGTAAGCTGATTACCTGACTGCTTTGAGTCATGTTGCGGGGTGCTAATTTGTCTCTAAGACAATGATATCATTATGTTCCATGTTTCTTTGATTTCTCAACTATATTTCCAGAAGTTTTCTTTCTGTTGCGTGAATATGACTTTTCCAGCCCTCATTTCATTACTTCCATATTGATTTGTTTTCTCCAAGTCAAAGATTTGAACTCACTGATTATTCACATATATTTAATGGTTTAGAGTTGAGCTCACTGATTGTTCCTTTATGGGAACTCCACGCAACAGGGTTGATGATGCATTATGCTGATGGGAGAGCTCTTGTGGCAAATCAAGCTACTCAGTCAAATGTCTTGCATGCTCACAAGAGATGCATTGAATGGCATATTTTAATATGAAACTCTAAGCCATCTCTTCAGTAAATATATGCACTAAAAATCTGACTGAATTGACAACTAGTCCATCCTATAATAGTGTCCTTCCCTTTTTATCTTACCACTCATTACTTTGCAAGGAAATGTATTTGTCTATAGTTTATTGTTCTAGCTATGCTCCATCTCTATACAAAACTTGATTTTCACCACTCACCAGTGTCTCATTATTTTATGAATATGTTGGTATATTTCAGGATAATTTCCTAATTTTCTATCCATAGCACTCTTCCCTCAAATTGCCAAAGGGAAGGTCCAAGTCTGGATAAAAGAAACGAGCAAACCATTCTTCAGAAACGAGCAAACCATGGATTTGTGAATGATTTAGATGCCAAACCAGGAGCTGATAATGACAATGCAACTCTTCCATGAGCAGCCTAATCCACCGATCTCCTTCAATCGCTCTCTTCTCCTTTACAGCCAGATTCTCCCACCTGAAAATTGTGGATAATCATAACCCGCAGTTCATAGCTACTTCATTATCCCCACAGAAAACAGTGTCTTGTAGTACCGCCGCCATAGACTGGAGGTACCTTACCGAGCAATTAAGCTCATCAACTTTGTTCTTTCCCTTATCTGTGATTTTGGTGAGCAACTCCAGAAGGCACTGCAAAGCAACAAGCTTGATTGGAGGAGACCCAAAATGTATCAGCCTGCATAGGTCATGGCAGCGCATGCACATATCACAGAAAATGGTCAGTTGCCATTTGATGAGTTGAGGAAATCTTGCCACTCCAGTGTTCCTTCTAAAAGACCATGCATGCTGAGTGATGGAACATGTTGCTGTTTGAATAGTAGATGAGAAAGTACGACTGATTTTGGGTGGATGATGGCTGACCAGAGCAGAAAAAGAAATGTAAATATTATGTTACAATTATTTGATTACTTACCTGTTATTTGAAGAAACTTCATAACCTTTTTTACTAATACATGTCAACTATGGCATTAGCCTTTTTGTTTTCTCTTATTCGATGTGTATTGCTTCTGATGGATTAATGAAGTGCTATGCAGGTATATTGGAGCAACTTTCGGAGCATGAGATTACATGCAACTTTCACCACACTTTGGGATTTGGACTTGATTTTGCTATGGAGTGTTATTTTCTCTCTCTCTTTTTTTTTTCAAGGTTGGGTTTATTTAGTACCAACTAAATGTGATGGGTTAAAGTTGTAATGAACAGTTCAATTTATTTTCTTTTTTTTTTTTCTGTATTTGTAATGGATATAATTTGTTGAGACTTTTGTAATGTTTTAAATGTAATTAATATAAGACTTTCTTAATTAATATAAGATTTTCTTTTGTTACTTGTAATTTTAATTGATGGTTGTAGTTGTATGTAATATATTTAGGTTGTCTGCAATACATTCAGGTATAGGAAAAAAATTGAGAAAATACAGGTCAATTTTTAAAAAAAAAAAACTATTAATCAGTCGCTGATTCATAGTTCCCGCCATTTAAATTGGCGCAATGGCATCAGCGACTGCATCGGTCGCAGAAATCGGTCGCTGATCTTTTCTTTTTTTCCCCTTTGCCGCCACCAAAATCTCTTTTTCCCTTTGCTGCCACCAAAAACCCTCTCTCTCTCTCTCTCGGTCTCTCACGCTCTCTCGGTGTCTCTCTCTCTCTCGCTCTAGGTCTCCATCCCTCATACATCTCTCCACGTAAAAGGACCATCTCGTGCAGATCTCATCTCCTCCGCTCTCATCATCTCTTCCATCCCATCCAGAGCCCCTCCACCAGCCAAGCATCTCCCTGTGTCATCCTCTCTCACTGCATCTCACCACCACTCTCTCCATCACACACAGATCACCATCTTCATCTCATCGTCCCAGCACCATCCTGCGCAGTCTCTCGCCGCCGGACTCCGGAACCAGATCGTCGCCCACTTTTTATTCCTCGTCTGTAAGTCACTCCACTCAAGAACTTGCCAGCATCTCTACGCTGTCGCCCCCTCGCAGCCAAACTAGCACTCACGGACGCAGGCCTTCCACCAACCATCATCCTCGCGACCTCCTAGGCGCAGAAACGCAGCGCCACCTTCTTCCTCCTCCGGACGCCGCCTCCTCCTTCCCGCCAGGTACACCCATCCCCACCTTCACCTACACACGTCCAGCCACCCACCATCACCTTTTTTTTCTCTGCACTTTTTCTTGTTTTTCTTTTTTGTTTTTTCTTCTTCTTTCCTCTTTCTTTTCTCTTCTTCCTTCTCTCTCCCTCTCTGTCTCTCGCTCTCTAGGTCTCTCTCTGCTCTGTCTCTCGCTCTCTCGGTCTCTCTCTGCTCTCTCTCCCTCTCAGTCTCCCTCTGCGTCTCTCTGCTCTCTCTCTCTCTCTCTCGGTCTCTCTCTGCTCTCTCTCCCTCTCAGTCTCCCTCTGCGTCTCTCTGCTCTCTCTCGCTCTCGGTCTCTCTCTGCTCTCTCTCTCTCCCTCTCAGTCTCCCTCTGCTCTCGGTCTCTCTCTCCCTCTCAGTCTCCCTCTGCTCTCGGTCTCTCTCTCCCTCTCAGTCTCCCTCTGCGTCTCTCTGCTCTCTCTCTCTCGCTCTCGGTCTCTCTCTGCTCTCTGTCTCTCGGTCCCTCTCTGCTCTCTCTCTCTCTCCCTCTCAGTCTCCCTCTGCTCTATCTTGGTCTCTCTCTCCCTCTCAGTCTCCCTCTGCTCTGTCTCTCGGTCTCTCTCTCCCTCTCAGTCTCCCTCTGCTCTGTCTCTCGGTCTCTCCCTCCCTCTCAGTCTCCCTCTGCTCTCTGTCTCTCGGTCTCTCTCTCCCTCTCAGTCTCCCCCTTTTTCTCTACATCGTCTTTGTGGCTCTGCATTCCCCCTTTCCATTTTCAACAGCCGCTCGAAGTGCATCTCTCTCTTTCTTCTTCATCCAGTCAACTGCATTGCCTCCTTACAACTCTCTTTCTCTATTGCATTGGTGTTTGGGGTTCTGAAACCGGTAGCCAAATGGTGTTAGTGAAAATTAAAGAAGCTATTCTAGTATATCTTCCATAGAGAACAACTCAATTGAGGAACTTTAGGTAGGTTATTGCATCACGGTGTTGAACCTTGAGGGTCTTCGGATCCAAATTACTTACTGTAGAGTCTACTGGCTAAAGCTGATTTTCAGCACTGAGACTGATGGTGATAGAGGCTAGCAGGACAACACTATGTTCAACTAAATTCGACAATTAATATCAAACCCCATTGGGGATAGAGGACACATTGTAACTTTGGAGAACCTCATACAAAACAAATATAATATATATATATATATATATATAAAACAAACCTCATACAAACCATGTCTTTTTTAATACTTGAAAAATCTTGTTGAATTTATAATGATTCACCAAGTTTCTGATAAGAGAACTGTCCATTTCAATTTTCAACTATCAGCTTTTCTTAAATTCAGAGGATAATACCAAGTTGTGATTGAGCTGACAATGGAATTTAAATTGCGTTGCGTTTTCTTTTTATTAGTGATAATAATCTGTTAGAAGGTTCCTGTCCTTGCATTATTGATTTCAAATTCAAGCAGTCAAGGCAATCTCTCCCTGTTGAGAGAAATGTGTCCAGTATAATGACAATCAATTTCATCTTACAAACTGATGGTACATACCACTCCATCTCCTTTCTTGGCATGTAAAACCACATTCCTATTAATCATTTGGTGTTTTTTTTAGCAATCACTAAAAGATTATTTTAAAAATGAGTGAATCAAGATATAGGTCACTTTTATTCACTCATTATCAATCTGATAGTCTTATGGATTTGTGAGAACGGATTGCATTGCAGGATGTTGTTACATTCAAAGCTCTGAATGCTTTCTTTTTGAATATTTTTTTTAAATATTAAATATTTCGTAGCACTCAAACATATAGATAACTTTTATGTGTTTTTTCCCCCTTATCCTATTTTCCCATTACCAACACAATTAAAATTCCCAAGGGCCCGTTTGTTTGCAAGGAATTGAATACCCAGGTATTTAAGGTAAAATATGCTCCAAAAAAGGATTGTTAAGAGGTGAGGGGTGAAGGATGCACGGTGGAGAATAGATGGGACTTGACTATCCTAAGATTTGGTTTACAAAGGTGTAGGATGCGCATTCATTTTCCATCACCTCTCAATTCGTTTTCCATCAAAGGGAAGATTATTTTATGCCCTTTTAAGGATATCCACCTTTGTATCTTCAATTTTAACCACGTTTAGCAATGCATTTTTTTTTAGAATTCTTAGGAATTGAATTCTCTCAAACAAACTCCTGTTAGACTCTATTGTTATTAACTCCTTATCTTAATCCTTACATAGATGTAAACTTAATTTTGAGAAATGAAACTTCCCTAAATTTAAAACACTAAATAGATTTCATGTGATAATGATTAATTAAGGTTCTTATCGGAATATTAATGCTTTTTTTTTTTTTTTTTTGTCCCTTGGTCCCCCATGAAATGTCAAACGCCTAGATTTTTTGTCAAGAGAAGACAAAATAAGTTTCCTCCTACAAAGGATTTTGAAGAAAAGGATATGAGGCTTTTCAAGAATTGGACCATTGTCGTCCCATTTCACCAGGCATCTCTGCTAAAGGCATTGTAATTAGTTGGTGTGCTAAATAGAGTCCATTTGGAGATTATTGTTATAATTATTTATGGTATGGGTTTGATGCCATGCTGCTTACTACAGCTTCCTATGTGACTGGTTGAATGGTCTATGAATGTATGAAATCTTTGGAAATAGTAGGAAATAATTCTTGTCCAGGGCATTGCTCTGTTCATCAAATGGCTTATAAGTTTGATTGTTCGGTAGTTGCATGTTCATCATTTCACATTGAGTTCCTATGTAACAAATTAGCATAGTTGTGTCTAGATCCCATATTCTTCTTTTTATGTTACAAATATTGGGCAGGGCCAACTTTTTTAAAATCGTTGATGGGCAATCACATACGTTTATAATATATGAAAGTGGTTCACACTTTTCAGGTACGTTATATGTAGAGATTTCATTTCAATCAACTCTGAATTGATTTTTGGGGCCTTGTAATGTTTCTGTGAGCCCCATCATTCTTGTCTACAAATAAAACAATTATGATAGAAATCTACACTACTACTACATCTCTACATCTCTTTTAACATTTAAAAAATTATTTGGGGTGGTGAAGTTATGTGCTACCTAATATTGCAGTAACGATTCTGCCAAATTTTGTTTGTTTATGCAGATTTTGCTGATAAGTATTAGAAGGACATAATTTTAGTTCCAACTTCATGGGTATCTTTCTCGGGAGTTTTTTTTCTCTTTTTTTTTTTTTTTTTTTTTGTGGTTCACTTTTGTTGTATTAAGAACAAATACTAAGGCTTTTGTTTCTAAAATTGTATTGGTAACATTGATATGTTGAAATATTGATTTCGTTTCTTCACTTTAGGTTGAAAGAGAACTACAAAGTTTAATAGATTTCATTCATGTATGGGCACAGCTGTTTTGTCCGAGCTCAAACCATTAGAATGAGTTCTCTGTCAATGATATAATTTAAAACAATAGGACATGTTCAGTTTAGAAACCCGTTCAAAATTCACTTATTAGGATTGAATTTTGAATAGTCCCCAGTTTGGGACTGTTCTTGTATGTCATGCTCCCACTTAGGCTGGTGTCAACTACTGAAGCAAATGTATCTGTTTGTTATAAAGAAATTTTGGTTTGTTTATCCTCTATTGTTCTCCGGGTGCATACTTAAACTGTATAAATTATAGTCTACTTCGTGTACTTGGAGACCGATGGGAGATGCTGCCGAAATTTCTTTTGAACAACAGATGCACTTGTTTGAGTCGTTGACATTAGTGGGACGTCGCATACAAGAATGGGATAGAAGCCTGACCGGTGTAATAAGGGTAGAGACATATTTAGATAGGAACCATGCATTAATTATACCTAAAGACGGCATAGTTTAATATAATATCTCTTGTCAAAATAGGTATCGTAGTATCATGGATTACTATTCAGACTGTAGTTGGATGAGACGGCGAAAGTCAAGTGCCCAGATAGGTGCTACAGCTGAATTTAGAACCGGTTGCCAAGTGTTTTTGGATTATGCGTATAGTCACCCGGAATGTGTCAATGGCCAGAACAAGATAAGATGTCCTTGTTTGAAGTGTAAGAATGTAAATTATATGGACAGAGACATGGTCGCCTATCATTTACTTGTTAAGGGGTTCATGAATAATTACGAAGACTGCTGGTGGGCACATGGGCAGAGAAGAGACAGTGGCATCACCCAAGTACATAATCCCGGCAACAGTACCCATCGTATGAATGACATGGTCCATGATATTGCAGGGCCTGATTTTGATTGGGAACAAGACAGAGAGCAAGTTATGAATTCTGATGCCAAAGCGTTCTTTAAGTTATTAGACGAGGGTAGCGAACCGTTGTGGCCTGGTTGCACCAAACAAACTACGTTGTCTGCAGTGGCGACATTACTTAACATCAAGGCTGATCACAACATGAGCCACGAGTGTTTTGAGTCGCTCTTGAAGGCGATTAAGAGTATGTTGCCTAACGGTGAAAAATTGCCGGATAACTACTACTTTTGTAAGAAAATGGTGAAAAAGTTGGGTCTTGGATACCAAAAGATCGATGCATGTCCGAACAATTGTATGTTATTTTATAAGGAAAATGAACATAAGACAAAGTGCACGTTGTGCAGTCATGATCGGTTCAAGCCTAATAAAGAGGGTGTGACTACGAAAAAGACAAATATACCTTTTAAGATTTTAAGGTATTTTCCAATTACACATCGACTAAAAAGACTGTACATGTCTTCCAGAACAGCTGAACATATGACTTGGCATGCAAGATCTCCAGCTAAAGATGGGGAACTTAACCATCCTACAGATGGGAAGGCTTGGAAAGATTTCAACTTAGCACATCCTGGGTTTGCAATGGAACCCAGAAATGTGAGGCTTGGATTGTCCACTGATGGTTTCAACCCTTTTGGCCACTCAGTTGTTCCGTACTCCTGCTGGCCTGTGATTGTTACTCCGTACAACTTGCCTCCTTGGATGTGTATGAAACAACCATACTTGTTTCCTTCACTCGTGATTCCTGGTCCCAAGAGTCCTGGAAAGAATCTTGATGTTTACTTGAGACCTCTTATAGACGAGTTGAAGGTATTGTGGGAGGATGGAGTACAGACTTGGGATGTTTCCACGAAAACAAATTTCAACCTTAGGGCAGCTGTTATGTGGACTATCAGTGACTTTCCTGCTTATGGTATGTTATCTGGATGGAGTACACACGGAAAGATGGCTTGTCCATATTGTATGGAGCATACAAAGTCTTTCAATCTATCGCATGGTCGAAAGCCTTGCTGGTTTGACTGTCATCGTCGTTTCTTGCCGGTAGATCACCCGTTTCGAAGAAATAGAGAAAATTTCAGGAAAGGGAAAGTAGAGAATGATATGCCTGCACCACGACTGTCTGGGACAGAGATGCTTGATCGTGTGATGCGATTGCCAGTCATTCAATTCGGTAAGATTGCTGCCTCAGAAATAATAAATGGGTTTGGCGATTCTCATAATTGGGTTCGGAGAAGCATATTTTGGGAACTGCCCTATTGGTCTACAAATTTGATTCGTCATAATCTGGATGTGATGCATATTGAGAAGAATGTGTTCGACAATGTCTTTAGTACCGCGATGGGTGTTCCGGGCAAGATGAAAGATAATGATAAGGCACGGTTGGACATGAAAGACATCTGTAAGGGTCCTGGATTAGAACTATATGAAACTCCTAATGGTAAGATAGTCAAACCGCATGCGAAGCACACATTGTCCAAAAAATAGGTTGAAGATGTGTGCACATGGATTAAGTCTCTGAAACTACCAGATGGATATGCGTCAAATATTGCAAGGTGTGTTACAAGTGGGAAATTGCAAGGGATGAAGAGTCATGACTGTCATGTGTTCATGGAGAGACTCATGCCTATAGCATTCCGGGACTTGCTTGGTAAACCAATATGGGATGCTTTGACTGATCTTAGTCGTTTCTTTAAAGACATATGTTCAAAAACGTTAAATGAAAAGGACATGTCTATACTTGAGAAGAACATCATTGAGATCACGTGTAAGCTTGAAAAAATATTCCCACCTAGTTTTTTTGACTCCATGGAGCATTTACAAATCCATCTACCCTATGAAGCTCGTGTTGGTGGTCCAGTTCAATATAGATGGATGTATCCTTTTGAGAGGGTGATGGGAAACCTTAAGAGGAAGGTGAAAAATAGAGCTTACGTCGAGGGGTCTATATGTGAGGCATACAGTTTCGATGAGATATCTATGTTTGTCTCAGACTATTTTCCCGACGAAGTGTTGACAAAGGCCAATCGAGTCCCAAGACATGATGATGGGGGCAATGTTGAACTAAATGATCGGCTTTTTGTATTTGGTCTACCGGGTCGCGCTTATGGAAAAGGGAAGCGCATATTCCTCTCTGAGCAAGAACTACATGCTGCACATACTTACATTCTTTTCAACTGCCAGGAGATTGACGACTTTGTCAGGTATACATGATAAATAAAGATTTAACTTTATGTTTTATCCTGCAATCTCATATATTTAGCTGTTAATTGTTATAATATATGTATAGATCATACGATGACGAGTTAAAAGCAAATCAAATCGGCATCACTGATAAAGATATTCAACTCAGTCGTGATAAAAATTTTGCACTATGGCTAAAGGACAAAGTAAGTTAGTTAAGTTAATTTATGAATTCATTTAATTTAATTGAATTTTTTAAGTGATAATTCAGAAGTTAACAAATTTTGTGTAAGCTCTTAATGACGTTTCGATTCCTTCAAATGTACATGTCCTAGCTATGGGCCCAGACAGAGACCAAGTCTGCCACAATGGTTATAAAGTAAATGGCTATGACTTTCATACAAAGACATATGCCCGCGGAAAAAGAACAACTAACACTGGAGTGTGTGTTCAAGGAGATTGTTACAATGAGCTTGGTCGTGCCTTTTACGGAGAGCTGGAGGAAGTCATTGAGTTGTCATACAAGGGTACTTATGGGGGTCAGATTAATTTGTTCAAGTGTCGTTGGTTTGATTCAGAACAAGGGATACGTGTCGATCGACATGGAATCGTCGATATTGACGTCCATAGGTCCATGTACGTCAATGCACCATTTGTGTTGCCAACTCAAACACTACAAGTATACTACACTCCTAGTCCTATTAGGAAAAGGGATAGACCGCCTGCAGATTGGCAAGTTGTAATTCATACTCTTGCGCGCACTCGTGTCCAATTAGTAGACGGGGAGTTCTACCAAGAGGAGATGTTACATAGACCTCCTGTAATAACTGTGGATGACAATGATGAACTGACACAGTTAGTGGGTGGAGATGAACATGATGAATTGGATCCTGAGTCAGTACCTGTGCCAGTTGACAGTTACACTAAGGAAGAAGAGTTATTAACTGAAACTGACACTGAAACTGAATCTGAAGAAGATGATGGTTATGAATCTCCACATGATGTTCAAGATGATTCTGAATCAGACAACGATTGTCATTAAACTGTATGTTTAGTTTTATTTGCATTACGTATAGTTACATATATACATGTTCTCTATATATTTGTCATATTCATGTGCCTCTCGTCTATAGTTGTTGTAGTTAACTATTGCAAACAATTACATGTTATTATTGTCATTTTATTTGTGTATGTATAGATCAAATAAGTCATAATAACATCATGAAATTTTTATTTATGTAGATGGCTTCTTCATCAGCGCCAAGAAAACGCGGCTTGGGTCGGGGTCCGAATCAGATCCCGAAGGCCCCGGCTAATCCGGATGAGCGGTTTCTCATTCAGATGCGACCTCATCCGGACATCACGTAAGTTCTCTACCTCATCCCGTTTAAAATAAGATTGCTTATCTTTAATGTAAATTGTTGTATATTTCAGTGACTTTGCAGGTAGCAAGATTGTGAAATGCATTTCACAGCTTTGTTTGCAGAACTGGCCTACGCCAGCGACTACGTGGGCGACCACACCTCTCACCCACAAGGATGCAGTTTGGACGGAATTTAAGGTATTTTTAATTAATTCCATAAGATAATATCATTACTGAACTAATATTGTTTAATAGTGTTGGATTGCATTATCACGGTTTTAATATTAATGGTTATTGTATTTTTATTTGCAGAAAAGGTATAGATGGGACGACGCGCACGCAGCCATGATAGAGACACTTTTCTGGCAAAAGTGCGCCGTCCGAACGAAAGATAACTTGGGTAAAGAACGGCAAAAAGCTTTGCAGAATGCTCAGATCGACCATCCAGGGCAGGCCGAGGAGTACATGTACGAGTACAGCCCCTGGTGGCGTGCCCCCACCATATGGGCTGGCATGTGTGAGCAATCGGAAGCTGAAAGCTGGGTTAAGAGATGTAGGACTGCCACCGTGAAACCTGGATTTATATTTGTAGGAGGCTAGTTCCCTGGATTTATATTTACATAAATATATGTTGAATGGGTTTTTCATGGTTCTATACTGCAATGTGTTGAATGGGTTTTTCATCCATTCTTTCCTTCTTTCTTACACTTATGTTGAACCTGATAGACAATTTACTTATGAAAATAACAAGAATATTAATCTTAATCATTCTTCCAATTTAACCACAATTAACATAATCTAATAATTAGGGTTTCAAACCCCTAAATTCCTTAAAACACCTTACAGCTGATGCATCATCTCTTTCCATCCAATTTACTGAAATCACTTTAACAAACATAAACATAGATATACACTTGCCTTGTTTTGAAGCTTAGTGAGACAAAATTCCTTGTTTAGCTTGATTTTTGAGTTGGATTTCCTCCCTTTCAAGTTTGAATTCCAAGAATCTCCAACAAGATGATGAAGAAGACAAAGGAGATAGACTCCTCTTCACTTCAAGCACTTCAATTCACTTTGGATGAAGAAGAAATGAAAGGAAGAAGAAGAAACGGATGAAAGAGAGGAAATGTTGCCTAGGGTTTGAGATGAATGAGGTTCATCTCATTTTATATAAGCCATTTTTGCATTAAGCCCCCCTTTATCTCTTTTAATTACAATTCAAGTCAATTCAATGTCCATTTGATCCGATAGTCGTCGAATCAATTCAAGCCTTTTATGCAATTCGTCGTACTCATCGAGATACACATGCTAGTATGAAGACTTTCCGAATTCGATCAAATACGTACAAATCCGTATTCCCGAAAAAGTCCTTGGTTTGCTCATTTGAGCTTCATTTTCCATTCAATTCATTTCCTAATCATAGTTACTATTTCATTAAGCCTAAATTAATCCCATTAGGCTAATTCAACTTCCATTTGGTGATAATTCACCTTTAATCCATTTAAACCGGCTTAATTAGTCTTAAGCTCAATTAATTAGAGTTAATCGTAATTAACTCGCGACGGAGCCTAACAACAGACAATTCAATAGCCATTATCCTAGTTATTAAAGTTTATACATGGCCATTGCCCAACCAGAAAAAGATACAAGTTCAATGATTTAGAAATAAACTGAAAACCTATCTCTAAGCAGAAGTTTGCCTGATGCTTAGTGAAAACTCACAAGCCCTTAAATTACTCATGAACACCATATGAAGCATTTCACACCATAAATTTTCAAACACTTTTATCAATTACAATATAAACATCACCCCCCTCCAATCTATTCGAAACTAGTAAATATCAAGATCTAATCTCCATGTGTTTCGAATGTAAACAAAGGCAGAAAAAAAAAAAAAAAGGCTGAAGTAAAAATATGACCTTAATTTTTTTTAGTATGATTAAAAAAATGAGGTGCCTTATTCAAGCATGAATAATAGAATTCAATCTTTGCATCCTTCCTTAGCTATGCCTGTATTACTTACAATCGGTTTAACTACTCGAGCTATAGGTCCAGGCCAATCTTAGCCATAATTGTGCCCCATTTTTATACGTTTAGTCTAAGTATCTCCGATTTTCCTCGGTTATGGGAGATAAGACTGGAACCCGTCCCACAACAGCCAAACCATATCCCTTCCAACCAGTGTACTTGGCTGGATTGTTCGTCATTAGGTGGATGGTTCGCATCCCTAGATCCCTTTGTATCTGCATTCAACAATGAATTTTATGTTATGGAAAGAAGACTAGTAGTCATACTAGTACTATAGCACCAAAACATTTTGTATCTAGATTCATATAAAGATTGTTAGAAAGAAGAGCATTTGGCAATAAGTTGCAAAGATATTCATAGAGATTACATTAGATCTGATGGAATTGCCTGAGCTCCTATCCCATGCTCGCGACAATCTGCAGCTAACCCAAGTTTCAGATTAGCTTCAACTGTGTCGTGTCCTTGATCTTGCAAGTTGTAAGCGAGGAGTTTTGGGCCCAAGCCAATTCCTCTTCCTTCATACCGCGAAGGTATACAAGCACACCTCTCCCTGCCTGCTCAATCCGCTGCATCGCCAAAGCTAACTGATTGGCTCAAGAAATATCGTGCTTGTGTGGATTGTTTCCACAAGACGATCACCTTTAAGGTGGAGGAGCCCGAGTCGAATGTGATATTCGAGGGTGTACAGAGAGAAAGGTCTAAGTCTGGACTTGTATCAGCGTTAGATGCTGTCAAGCTTTTGGAGAGTGGCTGTGAAGGCTACTTTGCCTTTATCTGTGAGAAGAAACCACCTGTGAAGTTGGAAGAGATTCCAGTGGCGTGCGAATTTCCAGATGTGTTTCCAGATGAGATTCCAGGATTGCCTCCGTCAAGAGAACTTGACTTTCCCATTGATTTAATACCAGGCACCGCTCCAATTTCAAAGGCACCATACAGAATGGCTCCAGCAGAACTCCGGGAATTAAAAGGATACTTGCAAGATTTACTGGACAAGGGACTTATACGTCCTAGCGTATCACCTTGGGGAGCTCCAGTGTTGTTCATGAGGAAGAAAGATGGGACTCTCCGAATGTGCATTGACTACCGGCAGATTAATCAAGTGACAATAAAGAACAAATACCCACTGCCTCGAATCGATGAATTGTTTGACCAGCTTCAAGGAGCAGATTATTTCTCAAAGATCGATCTCAGATCCGGTATCACCAGCTAAGAGTTCAAGAGCAAGACATTGAGAAGACAGCCTTCAGAACCAGATATGGTCATTACGAATTTCTCGTGATGCCCTTTGGCTTGACCAATGCCCCAGCAGTATTTATGGCATTAATGAACAGAATCTTTGCCCCCTATCTTGATCAATTTATTGTGGTCTTCATCGACGATATTCTGGTGTATTCTAAGTCTACGGGAGAGCATGCAGATCACCTTTGATCAGCACTTCAACTTTTGAGGATGCATCAGTTGTATGCTAAACTCGCGAAGTGTGATTTTTGGCTTGAACAAGTTGCCTTTTTGGGACACATTATCACTCGAGAGGGCTTAAGAGTTGATCCAACCAAGGTAGAAGCAGTGATAAATTGGCAGAGTCCAAAGACAGTGGCAGAGATTCGAAGTTTTCTAGGCCTTGCAGGGTACTATCGTAGATTTGTTCAAGACTTTTCAAAAATCTCGGCCCCGTTGACTAAGTTGACAAGAAAAGGTGTGCCCTTTGTGTGGACCAAGGAATGTGAAGCTAGTTTCCAGGCTTTAAAGGAGAAGTTGACCACCGCTCCAGTCCTATCTTTACCGGAAGGTACGGGTGGATTTGTGATTTATTCAGATGCCTCTAGAGTCGGCTTAGGATGTGTGCTCATGCAGAATGGTAAAGTTATAGCTTATGGATCAAGGCAATTGAAGAACCATGAAAGAAATTATGCCACCCATGATCTGGAATTAGCAGCTATTGTGTTCGCACTAAAGCTTTGGAGACATTATTTATATGGAGAACAATTTGAAGTGCATTCAGATCATCGCAGCCTACAATTTCTATTTTCTCAACAGGACCTCAATATGAGACAGCGACGGTGGCTAGAATTCATAAAGGACTATGATTTCCCAATCAAATACATTCCAGGAAAAAGAAACGTAGTAGCTGATGCTTTGAGTAGAAAATCTTCTCTAGTTGCAGCCATGGGAACACGATGGTTCAAATTTGATGCTTTTGAAGAATTAGATGTAGAAGTCCGACTGCTAAATGATTCAGTGATGATGGCAGCCATGTCAGTGTATGAACCAGAGTTGATGGATCGAATTAAGAATGAACAGTTCGAAGATCCTAACTTGGCCAAGATAAGAGACCACATTGCTGAGAAACCTGATTTTCAGTTGATAGATGGAATCTTATATTTTAGAAATCGCTTGTGTGTACCGAAAACAAATCAATTGATAGTTCCAATTTTAACAGAAGCACACAATGCCAGATATGCAATGCACCCTGGAAGCACAAAGATGTATAAGGATCTTAAAAGGCGATTCTGGTGGAATAATATGAAGAGGGAGATCGCAGAATTTGTATCTAAGTGTTACACCTGTCAGCGTGTAAAGTTCGAGCATAGGAAACCTCCAGGTTTATTACATCCCTTATCTATCCCTCAGTGGAAATGGGAACACATATCCATGGATTTTGTTTCAGGGTTACCGTTGACTAGCCGGAAGAACAACGTAATATGGGTGATAGTTGACAGGCTAACTAAATCAGCTCATTTCCTTCCTTTCAAGAAGGGTATGAAATTCAATGAAATGGCCAAACTCTTTGTGAAAGAGATAGTTCGATTGCACGGCACCCTAGTCTCGATCGTCTCCGATAGAGATACGAGATTTGTTTCTTCCTTCTGGCAATCTTTTCAGCAATCCATGGGCACAAAACTCAGCTTCAGCACTGCTTACCATCCGCAGACTGATGGACAATCAGAACGCACCATACAAACCCTAGAAGACATGCTTCGAGCCAGCGTTCTCGATTTTGATGGTGAGTGGGATGAACATTTGGCACTATGTGAGTTCGCCTACAATAACAGCTTTCATTCGACCATTGGGATGCCTCCTTTTGAAGCTCTTTATGGTCGTAAGTGTAGAACTCCAATTTGTTGGGAAGAAGTCGGCACCAGGAGTTTTCATGGACCTACTATTATTGCCGATACAGCTGAGAAAGTCCTCCAAGTCAGAGAAAGGTTAAAGACTGCACAGTCAAGATAGAAAAGCTACGCGGACAATAGAAGAAGGAAACTTGAATTCCAAGTTGGAGATTGGGTATTCTTGAAGACATCTCCAATGAAAGACACCATTCGGTTCGGACAAAAAGGAAAACTCTCCCCAAGATATGTGGGACCGTTCGAGATCAAAAGCCGAATAGGTGATGTGGCTTATAGATTGAACCTTCCTCCCGAATTCGTAGGAGTACATGATGTATTCCATGTATCTATGCTTCGCAAGTACATCCGTGATCCATCTCATGTCATCCAATATGAAGAAGTTCAGATTAAACCTGATTCCACTTACGTCGAACGTCCACTTCGAATCATCGATGAAAAAGAACAAGTGTTGCGGACGAGGACTATTCGATGGGTGAAACTACTCTGGGATCACCATGGACCTGAAGAAGCCACGTGGGAACTCGAGGAGCAAGTTGTAAGACACTATCCCGAACTCTTCGCCCAGGTAAAATCATTTGGAGGACCGAATGAGTCATAGTGGGGGAGCAATGTTGCACCCCGATCCAACTTAATCTTTATTAGTGTTAATTGATGGGAATTTAGCTTAATTAATTTTGTTTAGTGGTAAATTCATCGACTTAGTACTTTTTAGAATGAGTCTTGAGTCTCGAATAAGCGAGTGGAGTAGAGTTGACTCAGGAGTCAGGGACTTTTCCGTAATTATAGATTTTCTCGTTTTACGTCGTTTTCACTTCATTTTGGCGTCATCGCGTGTATCTCGTTGAGCACGTCGAGTTTCGTATTGGGCTTCACTTCATTTGATCGTTTGTTGAAGAAGTGGGTCACCATTTGACTTAACTTGGCAATACATCAATATAATGGGCCTTTTTGCAAAATTCTCATCCTTATCAACCATAACAACCCCAACCCACTTTCATTTCCTTTCATTCGTTGCACAGTGGCTGTGGAGAGGACCCTTTCTCCTCTTCTTTCTTTCAAATTCCCTTCCTTTCTCCAAGCTCCTTAGCTTTGCAAGTGAAAGCCTTGGTGGAGGTCTTCTCCTTCATCTTCTTCTTCATCTTTCTTTCTTCTTGTTGGCAAGAAAGGCAACCCCATCACCTTCTAGTTTCTCTAATTCGGATTTCTTTGTAGAGGTAAGAGTCAACCCTCCTTCTTTTTTATTTTTGAGTTAGATTAGAGGCAAAAGACCTCTTAGAAGCATGTATAGACATTAATTGGCGTTTTGGATGGGTAATTGTGTCTAGGGTTTGAATCAATTGGAGATTTTAGGATCTTGACCATCAAGAGTTTAGAAGAGGTTTGAAAAGCATAAATTGAGGCAAGTATAAGCATGAATTTAAAACAATGTGTGTGCAAGTGAATAAACTAGATTGATAATGCATGCAAATGAAATGGTTTTCTTTTTATGAATTTGCCATTTTAGTAGACTATTTTCTTGAGTTAGAGGACTGTGATTATCAAGGATTTTGGATTAGTTTACCTATGATTTCATGCAAGGATCTATGTTTTTTTTTACAGAGTACGTATATCATGGTTTTTGTGGTTTTGCTATGTTGGAGAAAGGCTCCCTTTTAAATTTCTGCATTCCTATGTCATACCCAGTTTGAAACATTAATTGGAGATGGACTTCTGGAATAGATTTTGGTGGCTGTGTTGGTTGCAAAGGGGAGCTCATCAGGTGGTTAGAAGGGTTGATAGACATTTAAAGAATTGTAGGAGAGAAAAAGACTCAAACAAGATGAAGAAGAAAACAGTGCAGGAAAACCTGCACTGAACTGGGCGTGCAGAGCCTGGCAGCAGGGCGGGCCTGGCTAGGGCCCAGACCTGTTTTCAGGCCCATCTCTGGGCTGGTTTTTGGTCCATTTCTGGCCCAATTCCGAGCCTGTTTTCAGCCCATTTCAGGACCTGTTTCCAGCCAATTTCAAGGCTGTTTTCCAGCCCAATTCAGCCAATTTCTGGGCTTTTTCCCAGCCCATTTCAGCCCTTTTTCCAGCCCATTTCCCCACTATTTGAAGCCCATTTAAACCCATTGAAGCATAGTAGTATGAGATGTATACCTTGAATCGAATTACCTTAAATCGTGAAATTTAAATGGGAAATCATAACTCTATGAATATTCATTTGAGGCCGAAAACATTCATAGATTGTACTCATTGGTCTTAAATTATTCCATGAGGGTAGGTTTAGGAATTTAATGTATTTTTCCATAAAATGTGGCGCCAAATAAAGGATAGTAATACATTGATCTTCAAAACCTACCTTGAAATGGATGATGAAAGACTAAAATAATTAGTTAGAATTGGTTAGTAAGATGTCTTGATTCCTTAAATTCTTGCATTTCATATTGAATTACATCTTCATTTATCGATCACTCATTTAAACATCTAAGTTTCTTTCTTCATTGAAAATCCATTGAGGTTTAATTTCTCTAAATCCTTCATTATTCTTCCAATATGGTATATTGATCCAACCTTTATTTACAATGTGGATTTAGTGAGTATATAATAATATATGAGTTGAAATGATTTGATTTGAGACAGTTTGGGCTACAACTCACTTGAATCCATTTATTATTTGATTAGTTTGATTCGATTGAGTCGGCACTACCTAGCTTCGACCTTGTGACGCCTGACGGGGCCAGCACTTGGTTTAGTTATGAGAGACTACTGCAGTAAGTCACCTGGAGTACCGGAACTCCAGAACCGGGTAGCCAGTTAGCCTTTGGCCGGGCAGCTGGTGACATCCCAACTAGAATTGCTCTCTTTGAGAGAATGAGCTAAAATAGTAGCCAAATTGCATGTTTCTCATTAATTGATTCACCAGCATGATTAATTCGAAGTTGCACAATTGCGTAATAATACTTATCTTGACCTCTATGAATTTACTTGTCTTAAATTTAAATTGAAACATTATGTAAAATCTTAATTTTGCTTATACTTGCTTGATAGTCATATTAAGATACTACCCTTGGTGTCACAGACGCAGATGCAGCTCCCGGTCCTGAAAAGGTCCAGGAGAGAGAGGAGAGCACCCATGAGGTACCGTCAGGACTAGAAGAGTGGCCAGAACCAAGGCCAGTTTAGAAGCCATCTCCTCGGAGTGTGAACTACACTTGTAGATACCATAGTTCGTATGATTTTCCTTTTCATATGGTCATACGAAATTCTTTTGGACTATACTTTTGATAGTAGTTGTATAGAGTTCTTTCATTGATACATCTTTTGTAACTTAATATATATATTGTTTATTTCTTTTGTATCAAACTTAAATGTTTTAATAGCACTTGATGGAATTTGATACCTTATCTCAATGATTTACGACTTCCGCTATATGACTGTTATGTGTTCTCACATGTGGAATAGACGATTTTCTTTCCTTCGTATGTTGTATTTGACTCGAGACAGGTACAATATACGGGAGTACGTATGACACACCTCGGGAATTACCCTAGGCCAGGGTGATTTCGGGACCGGGATGTGACAGTTCACTACAAATGCTGCAAGTAAACTTGCAAAGTTGAAACTCTAATTATTCAAACTGCGCAAACATGGTAACTGACAGAAACTGAGGCCTTCTAGCACCAATCATTGAACATGGGCTGGAGTGGAAAGCTCAGAAAAACAGTATTCCCAGTAATGAAAAATCTGAATGTGTGGGCCACAAAATATACAATCAAATGATGAACCATCTATTCCATTCAGACAAAAACTTCAAATTAAATTTGATATGGGGTAGATCCAACTGCACCCCAGTTATTGAATCAAAGAGAATAATTGAGCAAGATACCTTTTTTTTTCTTTTAAGAAAGAGCCATTTATTAAACAAATGCAGACCGAAAAAACAAGGTCAATTACAAAACAGGAGGGGCTCCGGACAGCCCATCCTACCTTCACAAAAGCCACATGCTCTGTCCCATCCAAGTTAGAACTGTAACAGTAGGCCTGAAATAGGCATATACTACAGTGACACTTAAGTTAGAACTGTAACAGTAGGCCTGAAATAGGCATATATGCTATATGGATGAAACAACTTTCATGATAGAATGGATGAAAGCATATACTACAGTGACACTTAAGTTAATCAAGTTGTTTCTCTTATGTTCACAAATTTTTTTATTGGTATTATGTTCACAAATTTCTGATATACTGTTGTGCTTTGCCCAAGATATGATGTGTAGATGAGATGAAATGACATTTTTCCTACTGATTTTGTTTTATTATGGCACAGCGCAATGATGATGGGGAAGCCTATTACACTTTTGAGTTTATTGCTCAGGCTCCAAACTTCACGCGCCATGCACTCACTACAAGAAAAGTGACAATTAGCGGCGGTTTATAGTGGTGGTTTATTTATCTGTCACTATAAATAAGAATTACTCAACTTACAGCGGCGGAAATTGTATTTTGCTTCTATAAACGTATGTATAGCAGCGGAAAATATATTCTGCCACTATAAACACTTAATTCATTATATTTACACATACATACGTATAGCAGTGGAACGTATATTCCGTCACTACATCAAATACACACTATGTATAGCAGCGGAATATATATTCCGTCACTACATTATACTATGTATAGTAGCGGAAATGTATTGTGCCACTACATCAAATACACAGATGTATAGCAGCGGAATGTAAATTCCGTCGGTATACTATGTATAACCACACAAACATATGTATAGCAGCGGAATGGATATTCCGTCACTACATTATATTATATATAGCAGCGGAAATGTATTGTGCCACTACATCAAATACACAATGTATAGCAGCGGAATATAAATTCCGTCGATATACTATGTATAACCACATCGCTATACTATGTATAAATCGCACAGTGCAAATAACCTGTATAACAGCGGAAAGTATATTCCGCTGCCATACATGTAAACTACCGATAGCAGCGGAAACTATATTCCGCTGCTACACCGTGTCCATCTCAATGACGAACTGAAGTGTTGGATCTCCAGACCGCAAAACGTCTTTCGTCTTCCCCAAAACCCTAAACCCACGTTCAGTCCCAAAACGTCTTCGCTTCTCTCACCTGCCTTCTTTCCTCATCTTCTAGGGTTTTCATTCTCTCCTCTAAATCCCTCTGAATCCCTCCTGTTGCTGCTCGGATCGAGACACTGCGCTTCTGGAACTACCTTTTGATCTCCGTTCCGCTCGATTGTGTGGTGAAGCATCCAGTCTTGGAGAAGAAAGGCCATCCGCTCCCTCGTCCCTCCGCCGTCTCCTTCCACGATCACGGCTCCGTTTCCAGCGTCAGCTCTTCTGGCTCTTCTGATGATCCGACGCCCGATCTGGCGCAGATGGCTCATTACAGGTATCTAATTTATGAAAATCACGCGAATTCTTGGTTTGGATGGAGATCTGTGCGTGATTGGTGTTTTTATTGTTTTTACGGGGAGATTGGGGATTTTTGGTCGGCGATTGACAGATTTGATGGTTTCTGCGTTGTTTTGTTGCTGGAAGTTTTTGTTTTGAGGTCTTTCAGATCTGGAAAATTACGATTTGGTATGGTTTTGGAGCTGCTAGGTTTATTTCACTTGATTGCTGCATTTTTTTTTAAATTGGTGTTTTTGAAGAGGAAGATTGATCCAGTTGATAAATTGGAACTCGAATTTTGCGAAGGATGATTTTTCCCCTCTATTTGCTTATTGTTCTGAATTTCTGTTTATCGAAAGGTAGATAGGAGGATGCATTGATTGGAGTTGTTTAACTGATTGGCTGTTTCATACCTTTTAAAGATAGGATTTTTGGGTCTTGATGTGTAATTTGGATTGCAAAATCTGTTCCTCATTGAATTTTGGAGGAGAAAGCAATGATAGAGACATCAAAGCTGGTGGATTTGAGAGTGAAGATGGAGGAGAGGGACTCACTTGAAGTTGGTGGGCATGGAAGTCCTTGGTTAGAGATTCTTTTGTGTTCATTTCTTTAATTTAAATTGTTTTGGAAATAGAATCAATCAGAAGAAAAGATAATTTAGTATAGAATCTTCAATTATCTCTCTATATGATCAATGCAAGTTCCCTTTTTTATCATGTAAGTTTATGATGAAGAAAGTTGAGATCATGGATTGATGAGTCCAAAGATTGAGATCATGAGAATTCTTGGTGTTTCTTTAGGATGGAAATATGATGAAGGATCAGCACATTGGTAGTGATTGTAGTATGTGAGACCCTTCTTTTAATATTCATTTGTTTACTTTAAATTGTCTTAGATTAGAGCCTTCAATGAACTCTCTCATACAATGACATCCCTTTTGAGTTTCAGTTACCACTTCCTCTTGGGGAGAAGTTTGATGGCCGATGCAGTATCCTAGCTCACAATCTCATTTGGTCTTGAAAAGTTTACAGGCACTGGTGGCACTTGTACGTATCATTCAAGTGCCAGGTATGATTTTCATTTCCCCCCATTCTCTCTCCTCTATTGTTTTACATTACTAGTGAATGATAGGCGGACCCTTATGCAAGATACATTCATAAAAAAAAAAAAAAAGAAAGAAAAATGGAAAAAGAATTGAGGAGATCTTTGAAAAATGGGGGTGCCAAATATAAATTGTATTTTAATACATCCACCATTTCTTTGCTTCTTTTACTTTTTTGTGTTAGTATACAAAAGGTCAGTGTCCTGTTTAACATCAAAAGTGGGAAAAAGATAAATTGCATCAAAAGCAGTGGGTGTATATTAAGTTATCTTTTTTCAATAATGGCTTTGCTTTTACTTTTGGCCATTCTCTTTTGGATCTTAGTGCTTGAGGTGGTGGAATATTACTTGATGTGGCATCTACAGTGCCTTTTCAAGTGTGTGTTTTCAAGTGCCATTTTCATATCATTTCCATGTGCGATTCATTTTGCTGCATTTGTTTTAATTAGATGTGTAAATATGCAAAACTTAAGAAATTAATGTTTGGGAGCGAGAGGAGGAAGAGGAAGATGGTCACTTTTATACAATTGTGAGATTCAGAAACCTTGATTTTTTCCATGGAGGAAATAATGGGTCTCAAACATAGTGAACAGTTCAGATCATGATGACACTAAATTTTCTATGGAGGAAAAAGTGGGGGTCTCAAACATTGTGAACAGTTCGGGTCATGATTGAGGGACAACAAAAGAGTTGAAAATGAGAAAACATTTTAAGTTATTTTTGTGTTCTTCAATCCATGAGGATCTAAGATATGGAACTTTAAACAGAGTTTATCATTTCTATGAGAATGTGCGGATCATGAATTGGAGAACCACAAAAGTGCAAAAAATTATAAAGTGAGACGTATTTATTTGTGTGCAAAAAATAGAAAGTGAGATTTAGTTATTTCTGTTTTCACATGTTTCTCCAATTCCGGGAGGATCTAAGATATGAAACTTCATGCCTTAGGATGTATCATTTCTATGAGAATTTTGAATGGTTTGGATTATGAACTGGAGGGGGCCCACATGAGTGCAAAAAAATCAGGATTAGGTTTTTGCATTTTTCTCATATTTCTCAAAATCTGTGTGGACGTAAATATGAAACTTCATACTCGGGGGTTTCTAATTATAAATTGGTGTCCCACAAGAGTGCCAAAAAAAGGGAACAATGGGATGGGGTTGAATTGCATTTTTCTCATATCTCTCACAATCTATGAGGATGTAAGTTATGAAAATTCAATTTTTGGGTTTTATTGGTTTTATGAATATTACAAATTGGGGGCCCGCAAGAGTGCCAAAACAAAATAATAATAAGAACCATGGATAGGATTTTTGCAAAAATGATTCTGGTGGGATTGGATGCCCAGACCTGTGACATGGAACATGCATGATCTACAAACTTGGTGCTTTTTGCTTGTGTGTAAAGGATTCATGCCATTTAGATATGTAAATGACTTTACCGGGGTGGGAGGTGTGAAACTTTTTGCATGAAAGTGGGCCCTTTACACACCAGCGGTTCTAATAGTTTTGGGGATGATTTGGAATGTGTTTGGGATGAAGGGGCTTCCAGTCGTGGAATGGAATTGTTACTTTGTTAGCAGTTGTTGGTTGAATTGAATGATGATATTTAGGATTGGAGGGTTCAGGGTTGGGCTGGAAATTACTTGTAGAAGTGAGAGAGTGTTGTTGAATCCTGTAATTATAAAAGGATGTTTGTGTGTAGATGAGTATCATATCGTTCTTCTTCGACAAAAAACATGGCCTTGGATTTTATTTTGCCTTTAAACCCCCGATTCTACTACAGACAGAGAGACTTCACTTGTGAAGTAGTGCGACAGATCTTTCGTATAAGGTGCAAGAATGGCTAAATCTTAACCGAGCCAAAAAAAAAAAAAACTTCTTTTTATCCCTGTTTTCAGAAAGGGCACTGGCCCGTATGTTGCCAACTTAATTAGCATTTGAATAAAATATTATTTAAAGTTTAAAACATGAGGATGTTTGGCCAAACTTAATTGCGGCAAAATTTACAGAGTTACAGCGAGTCTGTGGCTTGAATTCAGAAATCCTTTGACATAACTCTTGCATGGCTGGCAGTTATTTTCTTTTATGAGAAATTTACACAGTTTAAAACATTTATTTTATGAGAAATTATTTTATTAACTTATGGTTCGATTTAACATATGTGGGTCCATCATCATTTGGTTTATGCTGCCTGCAGTCAATATTATGCACTAGGATTTGAATATAATCTTACTGAGATTTCCCCAGGACAGAACGGCAACTGGTTGATAAGCTGCCTATGGCAAATAGTGGAGGAAGCAATGATCCTTGCAGGAGTCCCTTTGGGTTTTGTTTACGGTCTTTTTGGCCATTACTACTGCACTTTCATGTTTAATTTGATAGTTACACAGGTGGAGATGGCCTTCTGCCAAAACGACTACGTGTTGCATATTATGTATGTACCCCTCCTTCATGACTCTAGCTGTCAACCTCTATCCTAAATAAAATCCACCTTTTCTTGAAAAAAAAAAAACGTGGTATACGCATTGTTTGATTTTATGAAGTGTAGAAAACATAATTAGATGTTTCGTGCACATGTAAATTGGATGGTATGTTTAACTCTATTTTGAGTAGATATTTCTAATCTTTGGAGCTTATGGCTTGAAATTTAAGTGGTTACATATGTAAATGATCTTTAAAATTTAGTTCGACTTTAAATGGGGAATTGATGAGTGTCAAATCAAGTCTCAACCCAACTTACCAATGAGTACCGCACAAGTGCAGCTCAGACTGCATATGTTCAGGGGTAGGAATATAAACTCCTCTCTCCTAGAGAAATAAAAATCCTCAGTGAGTGAGCGGAATTCTTTTGTTGCACAAATAAGTCTTGATTGAGCGTGTGAGTTTTATAACACCAAAATACAAGGAATAAAAGTTTTACGTAACAACCAAGAAATCAGTCATAACTGTTATGACTATCTATTGTCTCTTTTTCTTATTTTTGAAACTTTTAGAAGATTAAAAATATTAAAAAACTTTGTTGATTATATTATGTTATATATATTTAGCATGCAGTGTTCAATTATGACCAAGAGGAGCCACAGCCACAGCCACAGTCACCACCTTGGTGGATTACATCCATATAAAGCCATTAGGTGGGTCTTTGTTCATGCTTTTTAAAATGTCCAAAGAAACATTCAAGCAATGGCTTTCACAAAGGCCTTTGCTTTAGGCCTTAGAAGTTGAAAGCTAATAGCTATCTTCACATTTGGATGGACTTGGGAGTCTTTAGTTGATGCATTCTCCCAGGTTGTAATGACCTTGTAGGCCCACAAAAGGTAAAGTTTGGTGGAGTTAGAGAGGTGTCAGAAATCAACAAAAGCATTTTACTACTGACATTTGGAAATTGCCTTTTTGGCAAAGGATGGGCAAAGGATTTTATATGGTCATGAGGGATATACATGTATCAGAATTGGGTGGATACCACACAAGGAAACACTGAAATCCCAATCAAAGATTGTAAGTGCAGAAATAATATACTCACAAGATCAGGATGCCTCTTAGGACTTACTCAATGCATGGAGGAGGTAGCTGCGACGGTATGAACCTGAAAGAGGAGAAAGACAAAGGTCAGAGGACCCTGGCTATGGGCAGCGCAGGGCTCTCCGATGCTTAAGTCAGCAATCGATCGGAGAAGGAGAAGAAGAAGAAGAAGAAAGACTGGGTGTCTATGTCAGAGTGCTTACCCCTTGCTCCCTTTGGCTCGTGCCTTATATATGGAACAGTCTGGGGTGAGTGCCAGTGGGCTTGGTGATGTGACCTGGGTCACATCAGCCCACAAAGTCATTAATGAAGGTCCATCATAGCCCTCTTTGCATTTAATGTGGGTCCGATCAGCCCACAATGCATTTAATGCCAGTCACATTGGGCCTGATCCTGCCCTGATCTGGTGGTGGCTGAAGTCCCATCAGATCCCTTCCTTGGGCCTTGCCACGACAGGGCCGTGGCTGTTAGCTGCAGGCGCAATACTGCATTGCCGAGCTTGCGTTGCCGAGACTGAACGGTATGCGCGGCCGAACTGAATTCTGTTTGGCCGAGACCAGCACGTAGTGCCGAGACCGATATGGATCGGATCGTAGCCGAGATCAAGGGACGTGGTCTCCCATACAGTAGCTAACCGAGCACACCCTAGCCGAGACCAAGAGAAACTGGCTCACGAAATGGGCCCCCACACAAAGATGATGATACTGACATGACTGTGATGGATAGAGATCTCAGTGCCTCACTTTAGATTTCTCTAGGATGGGAAATGTGTTACCATTTGTATATTTCACCTGAGAACTCTACTGTAGGTCTTGAGGACTTTGTCAAATGAAAGATAGGATAGAGAGCAAGCTGTCCATTGGCCACAATTGAGCATGTAAAAAGGGAACAGTCAAAATCATGTCTTTTTGGTTTGTGAATGGTGGAATTCTTGTTTTTTTTTTCAATTTTTCTTGGATTTCGAGGACTTTTCAGTACTGCAATCTAAGTTTTGAGATGTGTGAGAAAGATACAGTTCCTTTGATTTCTCACAATTTGAGTGGAAAAGCAACTTTCTTTGCGTTTTTTATTTTATTTTATTGATATCTGCTGTTCTGTAAACATATAGCAGGGGAAAACAAGGCAGTCTTCTAAAGCTGGAGACTTTTTTTTTCTTCGATCGGATAGAATGGCTGTTTGATTCCCCATTTGGAGCAGCATGTAGAACTGGAATGGTTTTGAGTTGGTGGTGTATCTGTTATTTTCTTTTGGTGGATTGTGGTAAGGTGGAATAGCATCTAATCTATTAGGAGTTTGAAGCAAGTAGTGGTTTTTCGGATTTGTGTGAAGAAGAAACCTTTTTTTCTTCAAACGATGGTGTTGGGTCATTTTCTTCCTGCCATTTGCAGGTAGTAAGATACTAGACGTCCACTTTCAAATATTCTTGGGGTTTGTGTACTCTAATAAAGTGTTGCTTTCTTTGGAACATTTTAGAAGAACTAAAAAGTTAACTTATAAAAAAAAGAAAGAAGGATGAAAAGAAAGATAAAATATGACATACTTGTTATTCAACTTAAGGGTATAGCTTGTAACAAATTCATGGTAATTTGAAGAAGTAAAAGCTCCAGTGGATATTACTGCTAAGCCTGTACTGATGCAGGTGAGGTCGTAGCAGGATCAGCGGCATGGATTGGGAGAGGACTATCTTGTGTTTGTGCTCAGAGAAGAGAGAGCGATGTGTGATTGTCATTTGACTTGACCCCTTATCAGGTAATTAGTTTTTATGATCACACCGAGCTGAATCTAGATCCAACATTTCCCATTAATCAATAAGAAGCAGCAATAAGAAGCAATGTTATAACATTTCCCATTTCATCATCCTCCATCCTTCCTACCAGTGCTCTACATACAACCTCTCTTTCTCACCATCAATCTCTCTCCAACAGGCATGGAAATGCACAGTGCCTACTATGAGGTAAATAAAGAAATGTCAATGGTGAGAGGGGTGTGTGTGTATATTCATTTATATAGATGCCCCTTCACTTAATTTAAAATTTTCTTCTTATGTTTTTGTAACAGTCAGGTACTGCATATGTAACTAAGAAAAACTATTAAATTTTGCTTCTCTCTCTATTATATTTTATACTGTTTGTAGGAACATCTTATAATGGTTCTTCTTCTGCAGATCTGAAGCAATATTCTGTCTGCCGATCAAGTTAGAAATTTGGGAATTTTCTTCCTGGCTTTCATTGGGATTTGTAAGTTATTTATAGAGGAAGAGACTAGGGAATTGGTTGGAACTTTCAACAGTGAAAACCAATATCCTTATCGGTGCATAGATTCCTGTTTTAAGCCTGTCCTGTCTGTGTGCTTGTTTCAGTTAATTTAAACTGCATTTTGATTCATCATCCTCATTTTGTCCTGGACTCCTTGTTGGTGCATATAATCCTTGTTGAATCCTGCCCTGTCTTGTGCTGCTTCAGTTTTGTTATTTTAAAATGCATTTTGATACTTCATCCTCGAAACAGGTTCGTTTTCTCACAAAAATATACCATCCTAACATAGACAAGGCAAGTAGTTCCAATCCTTTCATCTCTGTTTTGCTCCTAATTTGATTTCATTGCCTGTAAAAAAAGTTATGCTTTCACTTGTGCAGCTTGGAAGAATATGCCTTGATATTTTAAAAGATAAATGGAGTCCTGCTCTTCAGATTCGAACAGTATTACTGAGGTGATACAACTTACTTCATTCTATTTTTCGACATAGTTAAAATGTTCTGAAAATTATGCAAATCATCAATTAAAATTTCCATTTTGTTTTGGCAAAAAATGTACCATACCTGTAAAGAAACGTGCAGTTGCAAGTATAGAAAGTAAGAAATAATTGGTTCATATTCTGCTATTTTTCATTCTCTTTTGGCCATTGTTTTAAGCTTTAGTCTGTTTCTACTATAATCTTAAAACAGCGGTGTCTGATAGATCTTTTTATTTTTTCTTAACCTCTTGACATTTTGCTGGCCCTTATGTTCAGGGGTGAAGATCCCACAGAATGACTCTCTGGAAATTGAATTTATTTGGAATATGTTATGTATTGATTTTTCCTCTTAACAGTAAAGTTGTCGAATTCTATTACACATGAGTGACCGCATGATGTTTCACCAAAATGAGCATTCATTGTTATTAACTTGCTATTACTATTCAGTGTTAATTTATCAGGCCCTAAAACCAAATGTTTGGAGTTTGCCGAGGCAGTCAGATTAGTATTATAAGCTTCTTCTTCTGCAGATCTGCTGTTATGGCTTCTTCTCTTTCCTTTCTGCACCAACCCATATCAGAAAGTTTCCTTCCACCATCGTCAGCTCTTCTTCCATATCGTCCCATATCAGCAAAATGGGTTGGTCTCAATTGGAAAGTTGTCTCTGTTTACATCAACCGACTGGGTCAGGTGAACACAGTTTTACACCCAACCATGTTTTAATTTGTCTAAGAGGCTTGTTGGTAACGCTTGCTATGGCACCTCACAATTAACTCATCAGATTTTTATTTTTTTTTTGTATTGTTATTTTCCCACAGGTGACGCTGAAGATGAAAAGCAGACATGTTGCAGGAACCTTCACCAAAAAGAAAAAGAGTAAGCTTTTCTTAAAGCACTCAGTAAGGTGTGAGGTTTCATTATAGGCACACATGGAAGTATAAAATTGGGTTTATTGCAGGTTTGGTTTTGGAGGTTTGCAAGGACATCCCGGCATGGCCTGGCCGGCACTTGCTTGAAGGAGGTGAACATCGAAGATATTTTGGGTTGAAAACAGTTGCCCGGGGAGTCATAGAATTTGAGTGCAGCGGTCAGAGAGAGGAATTTTGTCCATTACAAGAACTAGTGGGCAGGGACCCATCTGAGGTCAGAGCTTGAAAGAATGTTCTTGCACATTCAAATCACCTGGATGTGGGTTCCATTTCTGATGTAAAAAGAATATCAACATATTTTGTCTTACTAGAATTTGTCATGAGTATCTCTTAGCATATACCATGTTGGCACTTCTAGACTGCTGTTGGGATAAAGAATCCAACACACTAGACAGCACACCTACATATTTGTATTCTTGGATGGTGAATTGGTGATACTTTCATGTGGAAATGGCTTTCAATCAGTCGCATTGTGTTCATTGACTCCTTAGAAAATATGCATGGACAACTTTATACCATCTTTTTTGTTTTATTTGTGGTATCCGTTGGCATGATCTATGATGCATGTTGTTAATGGAATTAATAGTGGGCCGGGCCTCACTAAGTTGGGATGACGTTTCAAGAGATCAAATCTTGTGTGGTTCACTCAGTTTCTAAGCTGTATTTCACGGGATCAGTTTCTTTCACTTGTGTAGAGGGAAATCAAGACAAAATAGGCAATTTGAATAGGTTAGAGCGTTGCAGATTCCACCCAATGAATAGGTATTAAATTGACACAATAGACTTGACACAGTAGACTTAAGATTGAGGCCTTTTAGCAGCAGTTTGATACGTCTGCTGCTGCTGCAGGACTTGAGGCCTTTTAGCAGCAGTTGGTGATGTCTGCTGCTACAAGATATATAATATTGAAAATGCTATGAATCAGTAGCGGCAGATTATAATAATTAGTGGCGGTTTACAACTGCTGCTATTGATAATTTTTTAGCAGCAGCTCCAATTCTGTTGCAAATACAATCAGCGACAAGATCTTCAACGACAAAAGTGGCGGTGGACATTTTTCCGCCGCTAAAGGTATTAGTGGCAGTTTTCATACATATAGCAGCGGTTTTTATCCGCCGCTAAATGTAATTTTTCTTGTAGTGACTCGGTGTCATTTGTATTGGAAATGGTATGTGGTTCTCTTACTGATTTTTTTTTTTTAAAAGGATATGTGGTTAACTGCTACCTGCTCAATCTGTTTGTGGCTTAAAACTCATTTTGGACTGCAACTAGCCTGAGATTTGAAACTGTTATGACACTGTGGGACTCATTTGGTTTCAGAGTGAAACCCTATGGGAATGTGTTGTTTCACTCTACTGAGTCTGAGTCAACTAAGCTCTGAATGAGTTTTGGTTCCCTCTACATTCACTTCTTCTCAAGATCTTGAATATTTTCCATCCTAATCCATGTGTGACTTGTTTCTGTAACTTTCTTTCTGATCTTCACTTGTCGTTAAATCATTATGACTTTATGAGTACTAGAGCCTGAATTCTGCCTTATGCACTGCATCATATCAAGATTTTTCTAACATTGGAAATTGGGTCGGGTATGTCTAGAGACTGAGGTTGTGCAATTTAGGCCTATACCTAACCCATGATAAAGCCTGAACCATCAATTGTCACCTAAAAGTTGAGTGGCTTGGATCTACCACAGATATCACCAATTAGGAGTTTGTAGGGCTAGACATCATTCAGTAAATAGTAAGCCACACATGCCATTATCATAATCATCCTAGATTTATCTAATCCTACTTAAGGATTTACCAGATCCTATTTGGTTATTTTATCATAATTTTCCAGACTACACTAACGTATCCTTATTCCTTACACTGACCAGAGGACATTGGGCGCTTTCTTAGAAAAATATATTTGTTATTCAAGGAAAGTTTAGTTGGTTAGAAGATTTCCAAATTGACTTGGCCATGGTTGGATAAAACAAACACTTGGATGGTAGATTTTCTCAGGAAAGTGGTTCTCTACCCTTCAACCTATTAAAATGAGTCCGAGCATGTGATCGTGATTGTCACTTGCATGTAGATTTTCACCTTTTGACAAAAGCCACGAGCTACATTGGTGTAAGAGCATATATCCTCTTGCCATTTTTTTCAGTATTGAGTTTTCTGCTCATCAATAGCTATTCATTCGTAGTGACTAGTGAACTATGCTTCTTGCGGGTTGCCTTTTTGCTTAATAGAACTGGTTTCAAGTTTATGGTTATTGTTGGATCTTTTGTATCACACCAACCTGTTTTCTCAATGTGGGGTGCACCATGGCAGGCAAGTTCTACACTGTAACAACGGGAGCTAATGAAAGGAGGTGGGACAAGATGAAGGATAGGTTGCACACTGTCATTGATTCTTTCAAAATCTTCAATGTTTGAGGCTTTTTTTTTTTTTTGGATCATAAAATCAGGAACCACAACCAACTTTTTAGCAAGCGTTAGTCATTAGCTGTTGCTTTCTTCTTCTTCTTCATTCCTAGCTGTTGCTTTCTTCTTCTTCTTCCTCTTCTCTGATCTGGTTCGGACTGATTTGTCCATTTCTTATCTTCGAGTGATCAACTAAGAGTATCAATATGTAAATGAGCATTTTGCTTCATAAAACTATGATTTATTATATTTTTCATTTGTAATGCTTAATGCTCATGTTTATGTTAATGTGTGCATATGCACGAGCGCGCGCGTGTGTGTGTGAGAGAGAGAGAGAGAGAGAGTTGTTTCATTCTTAGCGTGAGCTAGATAGCACCAAGTCAGTGCATCAATCAATACAGGCACCAAATTCAATCTGATGGCCTATGGGCAAGGCATTTGTCTGCATTTTATTCAGTTCAGGTTTATCAGATGTACCAAGAACACTCGCAAATGCCTTTTCTAGGTGTTTCTTCTGCATTCACTGTCTATAGCCTTTGATAATAATTAAAAAAAAAAAAAACACGAAGGAAATAATAGGTATAAGATCGTATTCATTGATGTATATCAACGAATCTAAATACTGGTGATGGTTGAAAGAACTTGGGCTTTGAAAATTTTTGATGGATGGAAGATTGCAAGTTGTCCAATGAGTGCCCATTTTTCAATCTTACTAGATCCATGATCACTGACCAGCCTTTTCCTCAAAGATGTCCACTGAGCCTATGCAATATGAATTCTGTTTAAAAATATTCTCCATTGCCGGTGTTTTTTTGGCCTAATTACCTAGAAGTCCTTGTCAAAGTGATAATTAGTTTTTTAGGCTTAAATTCCTATTAAACTCAAATATTGCATTCGATCGTAGTTTGATACTAATGTCCCTCAAAGGTGAAAAAAGATGTATATTTCTTTTCATTTTTTTAATTTTAAAATAATTTTTTTTAATGAGTGGTTTGATTGGCCAATTTCGGATGGCATTACAAAACCACCAATCCAACATCCAATCAAGCTTTTAGTAATTTTGGGTTGAAGTTGATCATTATGATTTTTGTTTGGCATGTTTTTGAGTTTATACGCCCAGGCTGAAACCATACTTGATACATTTATTAATTGGGTTGAAAATGCAAACCTATACCTAATTCAGAAGTTAGAAGGATCGATCTTAACCCTTGACTGAAATGTGAGATTTGGTGTGGTCATAGAACAAGTAGTCAACTTGTAATTGGAGTTGTGGTTGTGGCTGGTGCTTCTCTCTTGCACCTTCCAACTATTCTTTTCTTTAAGTTTTGATGTATTCCTTTCTTGAAATCTTTGTTACCATTTTCAAAAGAAAAAAGTGGTCAGGTTTGTGGATTTAATAACAGTTAAGAGGGGGAACTCACTCAAAAACTAAACCATTTATTAATCAAATTGAAAATGCCAACCTAAACCCAAGTCATAAGCCCTGAATTATCAATTCACTTTCATGTTGATTTAATAGATCAGGTTAGGAACAGCCACCCCTACTAGGCCTATTAAGGTGCAATATATTGCTCATGATTACAAACCATGATCTAAAATTCAAAAGATGCTTTTCTATATAATTAAGCTCAAAGGTGGAGACTACTAAAAATTCCGCAATTAAAAAAATGAATAAAATGCTACTTTCCCCAGGGCAGCAGGTAGGATAGAAATCTTCTTCAATGCAATCTATCTAATACCAATAAAACACTTCAACGTGGCTGTTAATTTGCACATACAAGAAAAGCATGAAATTGACAAATAATGACCTTGTTTGATGCCTAAGAACTCAGGTTCCCCATAATTTTAGCTACCCTGTTACTCCTCCATTTGCCCACAATTGCAATCTATTGTAGCAAAGAAGAAAAATCATCATCAAACCCTTATCCCAACAATGTTGGTACAGCTACATTATGAAATCTGATTATCTTCTATCCTCAGGCAAATTCTCAAATACGTTGCACTTTTAAAAAAGTTCACACCCCCTCATGGACACAAAAAGAAAATTACCTGCACTTGATTATCTGTTACTAACGACCAAAAGCGGGGGTCCTATTCACGTGTAGGGGAAGCTTTTTCCTAGCCCTGTAAGAACTAACCACAGCTTGTGATCAAAGATCATGGCCCATGCACACGACTGCAGGACTTTTAACAGTTTGCTACAGCCAACCACTTGTTTCTCTTATTTGGCTAAACTCCATAAGAATAGCATCTTCTTCTAGCCCTGCCATCAATCATGGGTTCTATTTGCATGGATTGGATGTGTCTCACATCACGTGTAGAGTCCTGTAATAAATGGGTAACGCCGAGATCCTTTACATAACCAGTAAACCAGTCATTTTTCATGCAGAATGCAAAGAACCCAAGAAAATTTAAGTACACTAGAATATAACAGAGTAAAGCAAAAACCTTAAGCCTGTCAGTATCATTCTGGGCACGGTTCTAATCTAAAAATATCAGATAAAAACCAAACAAACTCATTTGCCAGGAAAAATGCATGAAATTGTTCTGGAAAAGCAGTTCTCTTTCCACCAAACACTCCAAAGTAAAATTACATAGTTCTCCAAAATAGTACCTAGATTAAGACACACCCAAGTCATTAAAAAGGCAACAATGCAAAAATGCCATGTCAAGGCCAGTGATCTAGATGATGCCAATCTTGTTTGCCACATCCAATGCATCATAGTCAGGAGTCAATCTCACGTATGCCTTTTTGGTCCCGTCAGGCCTGCCATTAAAATTCATACAATTGAAAGTAAGACAGCAACATCGATTTAGAAGTATAAAGTAAAACAAAATATGTATCTGTAATTTATGAAGGGCCACAATAACACCTCTCAGAGAGCATTAGCCTCTCAATATTCAGACCAATAGGACAACACCAAGTCCTGAACTGTTCAATTAGATTAACCATTGAGGAATCCAAATGAAACAAAATATATATTGTTAATTTATGAAGGCCTACAAAACACCTACTCTCAAAGAGTATTAGCCTCTCAATATCCATACCATTACCAATAGGGCAACACCAATAATCAAAGCTTTAGCAGTACAGAAGAAATATACCGAAAAGCAAGGAGAAACATACAAAAAACTTAAGACATTTAATTTTAAAAAAAAATTGTTTGGATTGCCCAATCAGTGAAATTTTTGGGCCACAAGTGTGGAAGTTGCATAAGATGGGAACAAAAGTAAAACACCTTAGTTTTTGGGATAATGAAAACTCAATTGGATTAAAAAAAAAAAATTTTTTTTTTTTTGGTCAAAGAACTCAACATCTGCATGTTCAAGCTGCTCAGAACATCATGTCAAAACTGTTGACTTATAAATGAACATCATTAAGTAATGCTTTCGTAACTGGGGAAGCAAAGCTGTGTTTATTTTCTGTCAGAAAGTACTTTAACTTGGTCCCAAACAAGGATAGAAGTGCAAAATTTTCAGAGGATGTTGATAAACCCAATACAGCAGTACAACCACATTAAATTCTATAGTGTTATGGGCAAGGGAAAAATAAAATGGAGGTGCCCGAAAACACCATCATTCAACATTTGGCCTTTTTATAGAATGTAATTGTACTCTTTAGCTTCTGTTTGTAGGCCACTTGCTAGAGCCTGAATCTGGGAGATTTATAGGACATTCTACATTGCAGCTCGTCGCTTCGACAGCCTAGAACAGATGGAAAGTAGGAAGCACAGGAAATTATGCAACTGTTGCAGCCCAGGAACTTATGATTCTATCTTAAAAAAAAAAAAAGCAATGGAGCAAAATGAATCATCATCATCCTCTCAATGACATTCCTACAGTATCAACTGCACACTGCTGCACTGCGCAGTATGCCTTACAAAAGTCGAATATGCCGGAGCCAGAAAAAGGAACAGGAAGAAGAAGATATAAGAGAAGAGATTGACCTGATCAAGGTATTCACTTTCTTGGTCTGAATGTCATACATCTTCTTTACTGCAGCCTTAATCATCTTTTTGTCAGCTTTGATGTCAACAATGAAAACCAGAGTATTGTTGTCCTCAATTTTCTTCATTGCAGACTCTGTTGTGAGGGGATATTTCAGTATCCGATACTGGTCAAGCTTATTCCTTGGCGGCGCACTGATACGAGGGTACTTGGGGTTCCTTTCTTTCTTCAATGTCTTTGGCCGATGAAAAGTAACAGATGTTCGGATCTTTTTGGCTTTTTTCTTTAAGGTTGAGGCACCAGATTTCACTGCCTTAGCAGCTTTCAAGGCTTGTGCCTTTGGATCATTCTTCTTTGCAGAAGCAGCTGAGCAGAGTGATTGATAAAAATGGCAATACATTCAGATGTGAAAATATAAGGCATAGAATGCATGGAATAAGATCAACAGCTAAAATAAGGGAAAAAGTAGAATGGGGAAAAAAAACAGAACAAGTTTTCAGATAGAAATAAGTGAAGTTAATGCCAAAGCCCTAATGTAGATAGTGTACTTAAGGAAAGATAAAGGGCTAGCTTCTATCAGAATATCCACTCTCCAGTCCAGTGGAAGAACTGGATACTAAGGAACCCAACAAACCTGAGTCTAGGGACCAAAGAGAAGGGTCAAGTGTTTATCCCTTTCGGCATCTGCTTTTTTATTAACACAAAATAATAATAACTCGAGCATATGACCGTGATGGAAATCATATAACAAACATCTAAGCAGCAAGTATAAAAAAATAAGACATAACTGGTCTCAATAACAGTAAAATCTCATTTGAAAGGGGACCGTATAAGAAATGGCAATGGTTAAACAATACCTTTAGCAGGGGGAGCCATTGATAGCTAAAACTCTAGAAATTTTGCACAACTACCTGGAAAATGATAAAAAGAATAAGCACTATTGCAAAAGCCCATAAAATGATTCTAAGAAAAGATAATATGTACACTTTCAGGGAAAGGTTATAACTGGCAAAAGTAATCAAATGTCCTCACTAACATGGTAACAAATATATATATATATATATATGTGGATTTTCACAAGCAAAAAATGACCAGTGGTCACTCATCTGTACATGTCATGAGCATTTTAAGTCAGTTAGACAGGCTTTCCATCATTGTAGAAGACACATATCGGTAGAGAAAATATGTGTATCTCCAAGATTTACGATGTACATTGTTGTAGAAAACAGTACAGCTTTGAGGGAAAGCACATTTTACCTTAATGCTACATTTGCGGTAAATTTAAACGAAACCATTCAAAAAATGAAAAAAGTAATGATAATGCTACAAAACATTTTAATTAAAAGAGAGATAATAAACAAGACAAACATGTACATAGATTGTTAGAAGTGCAGATGCATTCACACATCCTTGGTTGTTATAGTGCAACCGCATTCTTGTTACAAAATCAGATCCAACTAATATCCTCGGTCGTCAACAGAGACTGCGCAAAGCCCTGGAAGAGGAAACGCAAGCCTGACCTTGCCAGGCCGGACTACCGGATCCCCTCTAGCGCAGAAACCAATGGCAAAAAGAGTGAATTTTCTCTCTTTTTTATCACTGCGCCAAACGACGTGTGGAGGAAGGCACCGGATTTCTCCTCCCCTTTCCGAGGCGAATCCCGCCGCACAAACTCAACCTAGGTCTTTTGCAAGCAAACATTTTCAGAAATCCCAACACGTCAATATGAACACCACGGGAATAGATGCCACTTAGAACTACTACGGGCCTGTTTGTTTCGTGTAATTTCATTCCTAGGAATTCTAAGAATCTGTATTTCATAAGTGGTTAAAAAATGAAGAATCAAACATTTTCTGCAGTGAATCTGTTTGTGACCTAGAGTGTAACAACCATTTTCATTTTCTGCAGAAGGTTGCTCTCATCCAATAATCAAATCTATCGAGAACTGAACAAGAAGCCGGCCATGATCTAGGGCACAACATTACAATGTTGCTTTGATTTCAGAAATTTTACAGGGAACAAGTAATCAAATTCAAATGCCAATGAACAGAAATCAAATCGGAATCTAATCGCATAAACATTTACATAATCAAAACAACATACCAGTAATCTTTTGAGAGATAGAGAAGGAGGGAGAAGAAGAAGAACCTGGAGGAGGAACTGCCGCGGCTGGATTTGGGGTTTAGGAGAGGGCAAAGAAAATATAGCTGGACGAAATGACGAAACTGGCCCTAGGGTTTTGGTCTTGAAGGAGCCCGTACCTTTTCCAGCTCGGGTTCAAGCTCAGGTTTGAATCCAACCGGAACTGAACCTGATAGTTAACTGACCCGTTTCCAGTTTTTTTTTTTTTTTTTTTTTTACTTTTTTCGTTTTTGCTATCGGAGGGTTCCCAATCATTTTAGTTGGACTAATCCCTCCAGGCCCAAAGAAAAGTCGGGTAAACTCCCATGTAGCCTCAGTGTGGTAGTGAAATTTCGAACCTACAAACCTCTGGGTGCAAACCGTGGTCCTAGGCCAATTGAGCTACCCTTCAACCTTCTTTTAATATTTTTGTTCAAGTTAGATTAAGGTTGGTATTGTTTTACCTGGCAATGAAAATGTTGAGGTCAATTTAAGTCTATTCTCAATCGCAAAATCTTAATAATCACAGTCAGCCCAACATAAAATTATCAATCCACTAATAGCTAAGAGGAGAGGCATCTCCCTCTGCATGCAAACGACTTAAATGAACAATCATCAATTACACCTTTATTGGTGAGGGCAAGGGTCAAGAAAAAAATATGCCTAACTTAAATCCAATTTGCAAAATAAAAGTTCCACTTGTTTATGCTTTTGAATGCATTCCGTTGCTATTTTTGGCCTGACTAATAATGGATTGGATAGGGTGTCCAAAGCATTGCCGCACAAACCTCAATTGTTGTCACTTGTCACCCATATTGTTCGAAACAACTATCTTTTTGAGAAAATTGAAAAATTTATAAATATATTTAAGGAGTTTTTACAATATGTATATATAAAAGAATGCACTAATTAAAATTTAATGATAAGGATTTTGATTTTTTACAAAGAGAGATGAGAGTAAAAGTCAGATTTTTTTTTATTTACTAAACTAGCCTTTGTGACCAATTTTCTCCTTTTTACCACTCTTTTTTTTTCTCATTTGAAGATATCAAATATAGAGTGAGGATGCTTATTTGGAGCAGCTGGATCTTCAATGCAATTGGATCTTCAGCAAGTGGCACCACTGCAAACCTAGGTGTCAATAGCATCCTGAAAATGAATTGGCATGATGGGTTGCATCCATGGATTCAACATTATCTTCTTCTTTTTTTTTAATTGCCCGTTTAGTAATTTTACATGTAAAATAAAGTATAGCATCAAATCAAGAGAGAATCTAATATAATGAGATTATGATGGTATTTTATTTTTAGTTATTTGGTATATAATTTTTTTGACTTAATGTATAGAAAAGTGGAGATTTTTTTTTCTTTTAATGGAGAAATAATGTTGCTTCTTTACTCTCTTTTTTATAAGATAGACGAAATTTTGAATTAAAGTGTAATTCAAGTGACCCTTTTTATGAAAAATGAAAGCTTTACATGACTTTTACTAATCTAGTAAAGTGCCAAACGGGAGCTATAAAGAAATTTGAACCTCTAACCTACTTGATTTTCTAATCATGGTTCTTTGGTCTAGGCTGTTGATCATGTTATTAGTCTTTTTGTCCCTTTGATAGGGTAATTAATTACATACTAGCCCTCTATTTTTAGTAGCATTACAATTCAATTGGGTCAGTACGTATATCATGTGATCCAATCTGCCTATAGAGTGCAAAGGGAACAACTGACTAAGTGCTGCTTTACAATCGTGTTACTTAGCAAAGCCAACATAGGATTAAGAAAACCACGAAAGAAGGCCATCTAATTGGACCTCTAATTGGAACTTATGTGACCCAATGATTTAAAAAAATGACACATGGGACCATCGAATGGATGATCCAACCCGTCCAATATCCATCATACCTATGTACATTGGATTTACATGAACACATTGTTCAAAATAGTGACAGCTGCATAGCACAACGGCTACCTTATTGACCGTAGCGATAAAGGCTGCCTTATTTTGAAAATAGCGATGCTACAATATGAAAACCTATTAAAGACAATCAATGTTTTTCCTATTTATTTTCCACAAAAGCCTTTCTTAAAGTTATCATTAACCTCACATGGTACTATTTATTGGTTGTTACGTAATATTCAGTTCTTTTTACTACTTAAGAAATCCGCATTGCTACCCTGCTATTATTGTCGCAACCGTTACTTATCAACCACTACGCAGCGTTTAGCGATTAGCTACTACACTTGCCTGCAACCACTGTTTTGATCCTTGTATGAACTCATTAGATCCTATATATAAGTTTGGCCTCAATTGTGCCATCATAAACCCATGTACCTTTAGGGCACGTTTGTGTACACACCCTTTCCGTTGAAAATGAGAAATTACCACGTTAGCAAATCCCATAGAAATGGATACCTCAGAAAATGATTTCCGTAGATTTTAGAAATTCATATTTGGTGCAAAAAAAAAATCCTCGTTGAATTGGTACTAATGTTGTTTAGTGAGGCTTTGGATTTCTCATAGAAAATCAAATTTTCTTATTTGGTGACACAATTTTTTGAAGAAAAATAACATAACATGTATATTATTTATTTAACGTCAAATAATGATTTATTTAAAGAAATAAAAAATGAAAGAGTTGTAGGGTTTTGAGTTGAAATAGACAATAGTGAGGAAAAAAGGGAAAAGTTTTCCGACAAAATCCATTTCCTATACCCTCCCATAAGAAACTCATTTCCATCATTATCAAGGAAAACGCTGACAAGGTAGGAAAGCGTTTCAGTAGAATTATTACGCACCAAATACCTGAAATTTTAATTTTCCGCGGAAAATCATCCGTTTTTCCATGGAAAAGTGTGACACAAATATGCCCTTAGAGCATGTTTGGGTAACGTCCTTAGAGAGGAATCCTCTAAACGAGGAAAACCATGTTTTGGTGAAGAGAGGAGAATTGAGAGAGGATTTTCTGAATCCTCTAAACCCATAAAAAAAAACCCTCTCTTCCATTGATTTCTCAGTCTCCACCTTCCCCTATCAAATTTTGCCAATCCACATAAGCAAAGAAGCACTCGAGTTGCAAGGAGTGACTCCTGCTGGGTATTTTTCAAACCCATAATGCAATGACTTCTTCCATTCATGGAGATATTTAGGGCACATTTGGGTAATGTCCTTGGAGAGTAATCGTCTTTGGTTTTTCTAGTTTCGAGGAAAACCCACGTTTGGGTGAAAAGAGAAAAACTGAAAGAGGATTTTTCAAATCCTCAACTCATCAAAAATCCTCTCTTCCACTGTTTCCTAGGTCTCCATCTCGCACATCGAATTTTACAAATCTACAGAAGCAAAGAAGCACTTGAGCTAAAATGAGTGACTCCACTAGGGTCGGAAAAGGAAGCCTTTCTTTCGTCTTTCACGGCAAGCGCTTTCTCATTGGGGATGGTTGGATTTACACATCCCATCTCGCGAAAAAAATCGGAAGATCAAAGTGCGCTGAAAATCACGAAGAGAGGGATTCTTCATTGCACCAAACATCGTTGCGGAAGGTGTAAAAAAATCCAGCATCTTGTCTCCGCCCTTTTCGTGGAAAAGATCCGCTACACAAACGGACCCTTGGGTATTTTCCAAACATGGAATATAGCGATTCCTCCTCTCAAATCCTTTTAGTGGGGATAACATGATTTCACGGGAAGAAATTTTTGGATAGAGAGTTCCTCTCTATTCACTAAACTTCGATGGTGAGCATCTTGGAGAGAGGAAAAGGGAAGGATGGAAAGTGAGATGAGAGTGGCAACAAGATTGCACCTGCTCAAATTGAGTTGGGTTACTCTCCCATTGTGGAGGCCACTCCATACCAGCTTCAACAGCAGGCGTTCTTGTTGAGTTGTTAGTTGAATAGGTTTCCATCCATAATTTTGGACTACGAGAAGGCTAAGGGCTTAAATCATGAGAAACAATCGGCCTTTCATCAAAGAATAATAAAGGAATCGACCCAGTGGACTTTCAAGTTCAGTTTTCGAGCTGTTGAATAAAACCACATTATGATCCAGAAATGTCTACTGAAGCTTCTAGTTGTGGAGGTGTTCACTTCTAGCCAGATTTTTTTAGTTTTTCACATCATTAAGCAGAACAAAAGAAGAAGAAATTCATACCACTGTTATTGTGTAAGCGGCTGCAGACAGTTCCTCCCTTTCTCTGCCACTTGACATCAGAGGAAGCATCAACCTTTCCAGATCCTTTTCTTTCATTCCCACAGATACAATTCCAGAACCATACCTAATCATAAATGCCAAAGCCTCAGTACTCGTAAGGGATGCCGCCATGATCAGATTTCCATCGTCTACGGCGATCACAAACTAGGGGATGGAGAACGTGTTAAGAGTAGATGAGCACCATTCATAAATTTCTATAAAAATAAACAAGAACTTAAAACTATATCACCAATTGTGACCATAGATTTCATGGTGCAAATTTTATCTGTTACAACTGCAATGTGTTGAGCTTTTTTAGCAGTATAGTTAAGGCAGAAAATGTACAGGATTAAAACGGAAGTTCTCACTATAACTGTATGGAACCTTTATTCAGGTGATTTAATGTTCTGGGCACACATCCAAAAGATCTGAAACAGCTTCATAGGATGTATTGATGGTTTATACGTCAAGGATCTAGGAGGGGGAGATTGGTAAAGACATTAAACGAAGTTTTAAGGAAAGACTTGGAAAGTAAACTCACAAAGCCAACCCCAGATACATGGGATTTGGTTTTGATTGTCACGACCCGGACCCGAGATCAGAGTCATTAGGGTTAACCCCCGGGTCGCGATGTTGTTCATACTTACTCCCGTAAACCAGAATTAACCGAAGTTAATCCGAAGTCCACAAGGGATCTTGCATACGTACTTGTCAATGTACAATTGCGGAATATAATAATATACATTGACAACCATTTATCAAAATGAATCAAACTATTTACTTTTAGTGTAAAGTTCACTTTACATCGTTTCAGGTCTCCTACTATCAACCACTGCATATTCAAATACAATGCAGGGGACACTACTTACAATACCAAAATAACTATACAAAACAATTCTAAAAAGTTCCCAAAATATTCTAATTCATCCACTCTCAGTTCACGTCCATTCGGTTAGACCTCCTGGAGGGTATCGAATGGGCCTCCTCGCTGGCGGGACGGTATCGGAGGGACCGGCACGGGCAACTGAGCCTGTAACATCATCAGTAATACTGTGAACACAACGGTTCAACAAGGTATACATATATCTATGACATGTTCATAATTCCTAATAATTCATTGCTTAACAATTCTAAGCAATCCATAATAAATACCATTAATAATGACAATAATACTGGCATCTACACTAGCATTGGTTTCAACTCGATTCAACTCTTCCAAAAGGAAGCATTTCATTCTCATTTATTCATTATGTTCAGCCTTTATTAATGACTTTTCAATGGGACTCGTCAGTCCAATATCTGACTTTTCATTTAATGACCTTTCGATCCAATGAGGTGAGATCTTCTCAGTGTCTTGATCAGAGATCACTGATGTCTCACGGAGCTCCGGAACACTCCCAATTCCATCTACTGCATAGGATTAGTCAGTGCATTGTTACCTTTCATAACTATTCATTTATCAATTCATTCAGTTCCATTAAATAAGGAGTTCGGAAACCACTAGGTAGTGCTAGACTTGTAAACCATTCGTATCAATCTCATTCTAATCCTAAACCAATCCTCTAACCAACCATTAAGTGAACGGTGGTTATTAATGCACGTATTACTGTCGATGACATTACTTTTAGTGAAATTGATGCATTAGAATAACCCTCGTAGCACTTAGGAAGGTTTAAACATAATTAACATTAATCTATATGTTTAGACTTTGAATTCCGAAAATTCGGAATTAATCGGAAGTTTCCCAACATTTCACAGTGGGCCAGGTCAACCTGGCAAGGCCCGGTCGACCTACAGTTGTAACCGAAAATTAACGGAACAGTAATTTGATCAGGCTCCAGAGAAGCCTGACCCAGTGTGCCCGGTCGACCGGCCACACTGCAGAAACAGAACAGATGTTCTGTACTGCAGTGCAGTGAATGGTCTTTCACTCCATTCTTTTTCCTTTTCTCTGATGAACCTGATAAGCATCCAATTCATATAAATAACAAGCTTCTACTAATTCTATACCTCCACTTAATCAAACCATCATTAATACAATCCAACTAATTAGATTAATAACCTAATTATCATGATTTCTAACTTTTCCTACATTCCTTGCATTATTAACCTCTAATTCTCCATACAAATCATTGAAAAGACTACAACAAGCATAAACATATGTATACTTGCCTTAAGTGAAGTCTACTCTTTGGTTAGCTTGATATTGAGTTGGACTTTCTCCCCTTGAAACTCCAATTTCAATAAAAACTTAAGAAGATGGTGAAGAAGATGAATTCCCCCTTCATGTAAATCACCTCAAACACACTTGATGATGAAGAAATTGAAGAAAGAAGAAGAAACGAAGGAAGGCAATGTTGCCTAGGGTTTCTCCTGGGATGAATGAGCTCTCTTATGTTATATAAGAGTTCCTTTTGCATTTAACCCCCCATTCATTCTTTCATTTACAATTCAAGTCAATTAACGGTCCATTTGATCCAATATTCATCGAATAACTTCAAGTCTTATATGAAAGTTATCGTACTCGTCGAGATACACATGGGAGTATCAAGAGTTTCCGTATTTGACAAATACGTACAAATCCGTATTTCCGAAAAAGTCCTTGGTTTACTCATTTGAGCTTCGTTTTCATTCCATTCATTTCCTAATCATAGTTACTATTTCATTAAGCCTAATTTACTCATGGTTAGGCTAATTCAATTTCATTTGGTAATAAATCACCATTAGTTCACTTAAACGGGCTTAATTAGTCTTATAATCTCGATTAATTAGAGTTAATTGTGATTAACTCGGGACGGAGTCTAACATTGATAGTGATGATGACAATGAAAACTACAAAAAGGGTAAATATGGTTGATTGAATGATTGTCCCTTGCTTTCATAGTCTAGATATAGCAACCATGCCTCCATCCAAGAAAATCCTTAATCAGATTATAGTTTGTACTTTGCATTTGGTTAAACGAGGATGAAAACAGCAACCTTATCTTATTGTTTGGAATATGGATTCTTATATCATGCAAATGGTCCATAGTTTAGTCATTAGTGATCTAGACTGTTGTTTTGACCAATCACTATGGATGGAAGATGGTCACCCAACAATGATTGAAATGTTCTAACTGTTCAATTATTTGCCAATGTAACTCATTCATTTTCAACAGTTCCTAACCTTTTCTTGGCGTAATGCATCAACCGCCTGATCGATCGACGAGAACCCTTGAGAAGGGCAATCTGGATCACCTTCTACACCACTAACAAAGCAATCGACAGTTTCCGGAGTACTCTCCGCATTCAATGTCTCAAAATCTGAAGTGTTCAACTCATCTAAACTGTTGAAAACAGACCCATTTTCTTTTCCTTTCAAAGACCCACCACCCCACAAATCCCCTCCAAATCCATCACCACCCGTCGCCAAGCAAGCGAGATTCACCCACCCCTTTTTATTCAGCTTAAGTCCATGACCACGTAAGGATGCAAAAGAGCAATCTCAGCTGATACAGGGCAAAAAACACATGAAAAAATTAATGTAGGAATAAGAATCCCAGAAATTTTATAACATTAGTCTTACAGAGAAGCTCATGGAAGATATGTTTGGAACCCAGAAATTGATGGAAAAGCGTATGCCAAGGAAAATGGCACCTTGAACTCATGAGAGTATTAGATTGCATGGGGTGGCGAAGGAGAAAGCAATCCATGGAGAAAGAGGAAGCTTAGCTTTTCACAGAGAGAAGTTTGAGAAAGTTATTAGCAGACTCTCTTTAATTTGGCGCGAGATAGCCAACCGTTCTATATCAAAATTTAGAAATGAGGAAGGTAGTCGCGCGTATAGTAGTTTCTTTGGCACACGTGTGTCATGGCAACTATTAGTTGGGGCCCACCTGCAAACATGACTTGGATTGGGTGACCAACGGTCCATATTCATTGTACTAGGTTACGATGGAGTCTAAATCTTGTGAGGATTTGGTAGAGAAGTAAAAAGAGGGTTTGGGTCCTTATATAGGCTTAGATACGTAAACGGATCCGATTCCCAGTCCGGGTTATTATTTTAGACCCGTGACCTCAATAGGTATGGATCCCGTTCCACCTTGGTTCGGACTCGTAGACTTAAGACCCGACATATTACCTAATTGCTTGAAAATTCCTCCTAAAAAATATTTTTTTTCTATATAATTCTCTACTTAATTAGACCTGGACTTGGACCCATCCCGCATATATATCGGATCCAGTTTCGGAACCAAGAAACCGGTTCCGATTTCGGTTCCATCTTCTCATTAACGGTTTCGGGTAAGGGTCCCCCATGGATTCAGACCGGATCCGACCCATTTACATACCTAGTGAAACCTCATAGTGGCGCCTGCTTATTTTGAAAAATCCAAGGCCCACAAAATAATGACCTTTTGGTGTTGTATCCAAATTTTACTCTAAAAGAAGTTGGTCGACCAATTGAGTAAAAACCCAAATAACACAATCTTATACATATTCATTGATCACATTTTCTATCAAAACAACTAATCTTATGATGGGATCAAGAAGATTTGCTTTGGATACCGGATGCGTGATTCAGTAGGAGAAAATTTATTTGGAACACCTTAAATTTGAAATTGATTGCTCAACTATTAAGTTACATTCCTCTACTTACTATTTCTCCCACTAAGAAAGGATCTGGATGTGAGGCATCAGCTTTATATTTGGCACGTTTGTAACTGAAAATAGGTACCTGGGCAAATATCTTTAACTCACATGTGATTGCAAATGCATAAATGGGGATTTTTGGACAGTAGAACCCACTGTGTCTGCAAAAAGAGGGCTTATGGGTTTTTTTTTTTTTTTTTTTTTCCTTTATTTTGGTGTGATGCATGAGAATTGTTTTTCATTTTTTATTCTTTTGATTGGTATACATGAGAATTATGATGAAATAGGATAAAGGGTGTGTGATACATGAGAATTCTGATGAAATAGGATATAGTCATGTAATTTAGTATATGTGTTTTTACACTTACAGTAGCTTCTTTTTTTTTAATGTTTCAACCACCTTGATTTGCTTTAAAATCTTGGTAAAGGAAATAGGGGAGTGAGGCAGGTTTTCTATGAATTGACAAATCAGATAGATTTATTGTAAATGATGAACATTCAATTAGATCATGCAATGGTGTTAAGCTTAATCCCAGGGCAATAATCCTGGTTAACTTGTTTTGGGTTTTAACCAGTGATATGAGTAGAGCTGAAATGGGTTGGATTCAGGTCTGGTCTGCACCATACCCAAACCCCAGTTCTAATTACCAATAGGAACCTGTACCTGGTTTGGGTTCAGGTTACTTGAGCTCATATCTATACCCGCATTTAATTTAAAGGCATGAAGAAGGACCCAATTCAAATGAAGGGAATGTATTTGCACCCAATATGCGTGAGAGGCAGACAACTCTCAAGGATATTTTTTTTTTCTTTTATTTAGTGGGGAGAAGACTCGTGCCTTATTCTAGTCATCCAACGCCTAGAAGGGTTTTTTACACACACAAAAAAAAAAAAAAATTTGATGTTGTCACCTTTCTATTTTGGGATAGAACAAGGGACCATCTTTATCTGTCATTTATATCTAAAGAAAGGCAGACATTGTCATTCCATTAATACATACTGGTGGTGGTGGGGCTATGTCCTTGTCCTTTTGGTGAAATGAGTGAGATGGGCGAGACTGGAGATTGGAGGAGGAAGTTGGCAGGCAGTGGACCCTTCAATCCATCAATTATGTAACTGTAGCTGCTGTTGCTGAACCAATTTTTCACATTCCATGTTGATGTAAATCATCCCCTTCTTGATGTAAAAAGTTACTTTTGGCCCTGAAATAACCACGGAATTCTGAATTTTATAGAATGCTATTAGCCCCTCGAGCATTTTGGAATCCTAGGTGACAGCCTGTAGAAAGCGTACCTTTCATCGATCAACTTCTGGATGTAAGTACCGTGAAATGACACATTTGATGGTTTGGAGCTTGATCTTCTTTTTCAGGTTGTTGTGCTTCTTAGGGCACGTTTGGTAAATTGAGAAGAATCCCTTAGTTAGAGGTTTTCTTTGGTATGTTGAAATCAAGTCATCCTCAAAGAGGATTTCCTAAAAATAGTTCCACGTTTGGCAGAAGAGAGGAATCATGGAGTCCATGCATTATGTGATCCAACAATAAGAAGTTTTTAGTCAATTTCTCATAATCCATGAAATATCAAGGGCTGATCTTTCATTCCACAATCACTTTTGGCTCTTTAGATATTCTGAACGGTTCAGATTGTGCAAAGGGGGCCACATAAGTTAAAAAATTAACATTTTAGATTATGAACGTTTTTGCAAATATCTCAAAATAGAGGATAGATCTACGGTTGAAAGTTGGGCCCCTAGTTGTATTTGGTCTCCTCTAAACTATTCACGGTTCAGATGATGATTTCGAGGCCCACAAAAATAAAAAAATTGAAAAAAACAGACTGCCAATAATCCCGTTTTTTTTAACTGTGGGGCATATTAACAGTCAGAATGGTTTTGCAAATATCTCAAGTTATAGATGGAATCAACGGCTGATTTTTGGTATGGTAGCCGTTTTGGACCTTGTGAACAATTTTACCGGTTTAGATCTTGATTGTGGGGCCCATGAAAACCAAAAAAACGCAAAAACCAGTCCCACCTATATTAACTTCAGATTCACTGTAGCTCCGCAAATCCGCGAGTTTGTGGATTCCGCGGATCCTATGGGGGGGTGTCTGACTTCCAAAATATTTACAAACAAGGATTTCTCTCTTCCTCCCTATGCTTTTCCATGCTGATCCAAACGTGGATTTTCCACGGGATTGCGGAAAAATGACAGAAATCCTCTCTGAGGATGTGTACCAAACATGCCCTTAATGATAATGAACAATCATTGACTTCTAAAATCAACACCACTAAAAACAATAAGGCCTTTTGGACTTGGAGGCAAAAGGTGGAAAAAACCTCTTAGGTCTATTTGTTTGAGAGCATATAGGAATTCTTCTTGTTGGGAATTTTTTTATAAAAATGCTTAGGTTCTTACATAAATTCCTCTCGTTGGATTTCTAAGTCGAATTGCAGCTGTTGAAAGCATGCAAAGTGGGCCGTGCCAGCACATGAAACCCCCCATCCCGACCATACTTGGGCCGTGCCATGCCGGCCCATAAAAATTCACAGGCTTTGCTTTGTGTTTGCAGGCCGTGCTGTGCCCTCCATGGGCCGTGCCAGTCCACCGAGCCCTTTTTGTTAGTTCTCTTTCCCATGATCTCTTCCTAGCGAGCTCTTCACCTTCACAGCCTGCAAACCCATCAGTATCCCATCATCCCAAACATAACCCAATCAAAAACACAGCAAACACAAATCTCTCCTCATCTCCAACTCGTCATCTCTTCCAGAGCCCACCTCTAACTTCCATGAGCACGAACGTCAACGCAGTGTGGCACTTCATTGGACTGAGAAAAGAACCCACGTCATGGTGCCTTTGGCACTGCCTCTCCCCCACAACCATGAAGCATATTAAAGAAGCAACTGGTTGGGTCAAAAGATGGCTCCATCAATAAACCTTCACAAACACATAATTCACATCCACACCAACCCAACCCCAACACCTAACAGTCACTGGTGGAACCAAGGAGGGGCTGGGGGTGGCCATGGGCCCTCCAAAATTTCTGAAAACCCCGTGAGCTTTGAGATGACAGTTTGAGATCAATTCAAGAAAAATAAGACAACAGGTTCAACGGCAAGATTCAGCCCTAAACATGACCATAGTACTCTTCTCAAGCGGGCCCCACAAGAACTGCAAAACTCCCTCCCACCAAGATGAGGAATGTGGAGGTTTGATTTGAAATCCACATGCTACTGATGATGGGTTTTTCTTCTCAGTCATGTCCATTGGCTGTTGAAAGCCCATCACAATAAGTTAGATGACCACTTAAATGCTGATGAATTGCCATAAGCAAGCATAGTATATCAAGCAATGAACTTTACTAAGGCCCCTGCATTGACTGAAAAAACAGAATGGTCAGTTTGCAGTAGGAGAGGCCATATTGATTTAACACATTCTCTAATGGTGCTGAGTGGTACAGAAAGTGTACCTTTCTTTAACAGAAGAAATTAAGCACCCTCTTGAAATAACACCTTCTAAATGATAGATACTGCACTTTGCAATGAGGATGTATTAGTCATTGTCCGACAATACAATATAAACAAGTTCATTTAATCATATTACATTTACATGCCATCATCGTCGTCATCAAAGCCTTATTGTCCCAGATATGTTGTGATCGGCTACATGAATTCTATTTCTCCATCCCAATCTATCCTGAGCCAAATTCTCGAATAGGTATCCTCATTACCTCCGTCTATGACCTCTTTAGCCTACCCCTTCTCCTTGGTAGGCTACATGTACATGTGAAATACGAGCACCTGTACCCTAAAAAAATTTCCTACTGCAAATGCAAAAAAGTTTACGCCTCTGCCCAAAACCATCCCTATTGGTCATTTAGATCCACCTGAATGAATACAATGAAACGAAATTTCCCCCTACAGGTACATTCGCCCATCCGACAGTTAAAGAAGTGGGGGTGTCTGCCGCAAAACCAGGATGTAGGAGAAAATTCTCCAAGCAATGAAACAGACAGTTAATATCTAATATAAGGCAAATTAATTTTGACCCTCCATTTAGGATAGAAATTATTGATAGAGATGGTTTTTGACCGATGCCTCCAGCACCCCTCCTATCTGTTAGGTCCACTACTGAATTTGCAGTAAGAAAAGCCCAAATGTTCTCACTGGGGATTATCCACATTCTTTTCTTTTCTTTTCTTTTCTTTTTTTCTTTTTGATGAATTGAAAGCCAACATACAAAAAATTCACCGGAAACTGCACAGATTTGACCAGAAAGTCATGTTTGCCATCAGTGTCAGCAGAAGCTTCTCAAATCTCTGAGCACCTGGGCCAGGCCGAAGAACATCAGCATCACCCCAGATCTTGCATGGGTCCCTTCCCCAATCATCCTTCCCTAAACACCATCCACCTGGTGCCAACCTACTTTGACTTCGGTGTAACACAGATGCATCGATCTTATCCAACACTGAGTCATTTGAGAGAATGTTTTCAGCAAATGGCATCCCACTCGCAATCATCTTTTCGAAGTCGGACATTCTGAGATGCCGAGACTGTTTACCCGGAGGGTTATCCCAGACAGCAAACTTTAAATCAGAGTTGACAACTGTATCATGGAATTCTCTAGAGTTGCAGGCAAGGGTGTGGAAGTAGCCTCTACGAGAGTATCTCACGTTCGAGAAGTACAAGAGAAGTGTTCTTGGGAGGTTGTCCCACCCCAGGACAGCAAACTCTATGAACTTCCCACTCAGGACAACAGATGGGGAGCCTGAAGAAGACAGGGAACGCCAGTTAAATTGATGGCGAGTAAGAACATGTGAATTCAAATGTAAGTAAATAACAAGACAGAAGGCAATTGTACTCATTTGCAGCCATGCCCTAAGGATTAAAACAGCTAGAGAAGAAGAATTTCAAATCATTACAAACAGAAGCAGGTACGCTTACAATTAGGGATTTTCTTTTTTCTTTGTATCCATAGTGTATATGGTTCCAAATTCTACCAACCATTCAACTGTCCTCTCACTTGTCAAAGTCCCATGGTTCTATATTCATATTGATGGAATAAAGCTTATGTATATCTTTTCACTTAACTCTTCTTTTTTTTTTTTTTTTTTTGCTCCACTAAATTCTCATGCATCCACACACACTGCATATAACATCCCTAGCCAACAGGTAGCAAGCAGGGATCGATCATTGGTCAACCCTACGGAAAAGGAGATGCTTTTCCATTAGTGGGTTGACCAGTGGAGTACACTTCAATGGTTCACATTGCTTTATTTTAATGATCAATCTGTGACCTTGGATGCCTCCTTTTCTAGGGCTATCTCACTGAGGGAACCTAAATACAGTGGTCCAGATCTTGCAGTGCAATGATTGCTTCTTTTCCTCCGCCACCTGATTAAGGGAAGGGTTCAGATAGCTATAAAAAGCTTCATACACTACTTTATGAGTTGGATTAATTGATAACTAGGAATCATTCTACAGAATAAAAAGGGTATGACATTTTTAAAATGCCAAAATGTTTTTTTATGTTTTTCTCTACACAAGTAAAAAGTCTTACTAGAGTAATGACATTACTAGTGTAGTAACTGAGCCAATAGAGGAATTAGGGATGAAGAGGGGTACCCATGTATCGAAATACCCGCACGACCTGATTTGGAAAATCCGAGCATGGGCTATCTAACTTGGATCCAGGTACGGGTCCACGGCATAGACCAAATAATATTCTGTCCAGGTTCCATAGATTTCATACCCAAAGACCTGAATGCCCAATGCTATCCTGTATCGTAATGTATATCAAGTGTTTCTATATAGGCTTATCATAATAGTATACAAGTAAATGGCGCTTAATTGAGCCTGATCCCAGCCATTTATTCGAGTCCAGATCTGGTATTTAATATTGAGTAGGGTTGCGATTTTTAGTCCTGAAACCTAGAACTGATTTGGGACTTGGCCTCATTAGAAATTCAGGTTCAGATCCAGGATATATTATATACTGAATGTATATTTAAGTGTATCGGCATATTATAATAGCAAGTAAATGGGCCTTGATTTGGGCCTGATGATCCAAGGCCTTTATTTAAGTTCAAGGCCTTGGGTTTGGGTATCGGTCTTGTAACCAGGACCTGATCAGGTCCGTGCCCGTGTCAGAAGTTGAGGTTCAGATCTTGCACTGTCATATATAACTTGAATGATGCACAACAAAATAAAAAAGACAATAAGGAGAAAACTCATGGTTGAGATGCAAGTACTGGGATAGAATAACAAAAACTGATAGATAAGGAATGAATACATAAATGAAACTATGTCTGCCTACTTCGTATTGAATTCCTCTGAATCCATAGTGAAGTGGATACTAAGGGAGCATTAAAAGAGGTAGAGAGTAAAAGATATAAGGTGGAAGTGTAGATGGGCCCACTTTCGTAGGATTTCATTTGTTAAGATAATGGCTGGTAATGCTTTCCAACCAACAGAGAGCCTATTTGGTGGGCCTCCATGGATCTTCACCTATATCCATTCAATTTTAGCCCCCTATGATGGTTAAGGCATTGCTTAGAATTCCTAGGAATTTAATACTAAACAAACAAACAGGTCCTGATGAAATGCCATTTTTGATGGTATGAACTTGTGCTTAAAAGGCTATAATAACCTCTGTAGGAAAAAAGGAAGTTCTTCCAGTACAACTCTACAAGTACTAGGCGGATGGAGAGGCAAATAAATAATTGGTGGCAGTCAGAAGTAACATGTTAGGCTGTGGGGTAAATGGAGTAGAACTCAAAGCCAACCTAGAAAGATGAGAAAAGGATTCAGTGATGGTAATGTTGTTATGATCGTGGCCATGATGAAGTTCAAACTCAAAAAGCAAAATCAAACGATAGATTTCATGAATACTTTAAAACCATTTTCACGCAATAGTGTGAAAGATAAAAATATATAGAAGCAACTATAAAACAAGAAATAGGGCCTTGAGCAGATAACAAACTGGATGAATACACGCAGTCAAATTGGAGACAAGCTAAGGGAGCAATATGTAATTGTCGATGTAACTTAGATTGAGGAGACGCTTTTATGAGACAACATAGATAATGTATTGGTGAATGGAGCTTAGTCTTGAGACCAAAAAAAGGATACATGTCTAACATCCATATGTGAAGCTTGTTGTTAACAATAAATGATAGTCAGCAATGAGTACCAAATAAGCTTATGGGTGGCTTCTAAGAGAAAATCAAAGAATGCTAGTTAAGGACAAAAGACAGAGATAGCGCTTGAAAATTGAAGTTCTAATTTTGGCATGTGCTCCACACATCTAGGCCTGCAATTCGGACTGTCCTCATTGAGAAACATGCTTGCCACACATGTGGTACAAGTGATGAGTAAGTGTAGTTGTGCATGTGTTTATTGGTACTTCATAAGTTCAGCAAGACCAGGACACTGCACTGCAGTCCACATGAAGGCATCCCACTATTGACTGCTAAACAATAGAACTCAGGAGGTGTCAAAATCAGCACATCGTCTAGGTCACCATGAAGTGGCAAGGCATGGACCCATCACGATACTCATGCTTTCGGCTGCTAATATTCTATTTTAGGTCATCCAATCCAGGAAATTTTTCGGACAATCAACCATGAACCCACCAGAAAGCTCCCCCAACAATTCAGGTAATAACATTAATATATACTCCAACTACAGAATGCATGCTCACTAAATCCTTTGTTATCATGGTATGTGGAATCGGGGCATGCATTTGGTAAATCATTTAACTCACATCACAAAGCAATATGATGGGTGTCAATACCCATGTCATATCAACCAGACCATACTCTGATGTGGCAGGAAACTCTAACTGTAAAGATGTAATCAAGATTCAAGAATTTGAAATGATTCTACCTGTGAAAACCTTGTATGCATTTGGCAAAGGGCGCTTGCTACTACCATAAAATATTTCACTCTTGGATGCTCTATAAAGGCCGGGATCCACAATAATTGGTAACATTCTTTGATACCTGATAATGAAAAAGTTCTTTAACAAAAATAATTAAAACAATGGATTTGATTGCAATAAAACAAAAACACGAAGTAAGGCCAAGAATATTACTCTTTCCAGCCAATGTCACTAGTATGCTTGATAAAGTTAAAATCCCTAGGCAGAAATGACAAGACATGGAGAAAATCTGTAACAAATACAGAATTAATGAGCATAGAAATGAAGGTAAAAGGCTTTGAGCACAACAAAATGAATAATAGTACATGGCATCAAATATATCAAAATCAGGAGTCATCCATTTAATGGTCTTTACACATCCAATGATTGGCCTGACCCACTGTTCGCACATTTAGAGTGGAGTTCCATAGAGGTGGGTTTACTTTTCAGTTTTTCAGTAATCTTGATTAGTGATTCCTCAGACTCAATCTAGTGGTCCTCACTGCTGAAGGGGCCCAAATCAGTGGGGCAAAAATACCCACTCGGACAATCCTCATTCCAGTCAATTTAAGCATTGACATACAAATGGATTATCAGAGCAGGGCAAAAACTGAGGGTTCAAATGGAGACAGGACAAAGCTGCAAATCAGATGGTTGATATTAAGAGGAGATTCTTTTGAAGTCCATTAGCCCACAAAATAAGCAACATCAATCACTACTCTAGTCTAATGAACAAGAGCCACTTAGATTAGGTCTAAAATTAAAGCTTTAAATTTTAAGTTCTACTTACAATTAGTGTGTTTGGTAAAATTATTAAAAAGAAAAAAGCTATTATTTCACGAAATAATTGGGGGCCAACTTAAGAAATTGTTGTAATTGGTGCCCAATTTTTAAAAATTGCAACGCAAAATACACCACTTGCGTCATTTTAAATTTTTTTATGACGTCATTTTTGTCGAAAAACATGTAATTTTGCATTTTCCACCTCCATCCACTTTAGCCAGAAAAAACGCTAAATAAATTTTTTTTTAAACAAAAAATCCAACTCCATTATTTTATTAGAGGTAAAATCTCTAATTTAAGATAAACTCTAAAAATAGAAAATACAATTCCAGATTTACCAATCCCTAAGCTCTACATCATTAAATCGGCTCTAAATCATAAAAAAAAAAAAAAAAAGTTTCTTTTATAGAATTTTCAAACCAATTAACACCGTGTGGGCCCCACACATGGCATGATGGGACACACAAATTTTCAAAAAATTGCATTGGAAAAGGCAAGGAATCAAACCATCCTGCGAAATCAACGGATAATCCGACGCCGCCAGATTCACAAACCAGTCCCAATCCTTCCACCGCCTCATCAAAATCGCCGCCCCACGAAGCACCGCAGCCACCGCCGACGACCCGTCGGAATTCACAAAATCCGCCTTCCCGATCACATCCACATTCCCGGCCGCCCTAAACGCATCCACGGCCTCCACCGACTCCGCCAGCTCCTCCCTCTCCGCCTGCGACGCCCGGCGATCGAGATGCAGCAGGTACCGGTTCCTCGGGTGGTACACGGCGGAGAGGAGCCGGACGACGCGGGGTCCATCGCCGCCGGATCCGGAGACGAAGTAGGCGATCCGAGGCGGGGTAGGGAAGGGGTTGTGGAGGCCAGTGGCAGGGGAGAAACTTGGGGGGAGGGGAGGGGTAGTTTTGGAAAGGAATAAGAGTATGAGAGAGAGGAAGGAGAGGGAGAGGAGGGAGGAGAAGAGGAGCTTTGCAGGTGGAGAAGAGGAGGGTTTGGCCATGGCTAGGGTTTTGGAGGGGCCGGATTGCAATTATGGGATTTAAAAGCTGGGGTCCGTGGTCCGTCTGGTCTGGTTTGGTGGTTGGAGACTGTGCTGTGGAAAACAGTGGCATGAGCAGGACGAAAAGAGAAAGGTTTTTTTTTTGTTTTTTTGCAAGAGAAAGGTCGTGTTTGTTGGGGGTGTCCGAAACCTGAGAGGCCGGATCCTTTCCTCCCGCCAAATTTCTCCCACTATTTTTAGACGTACACGTGTACCATTCCAATATCTTGACCATCAATCACACCGAGCTCTTTTTTATCCCTTGATGAAAGGCTGGCTGTTTCACGTGGCCTAAGCCCTTTTGACTTGCCATAGTCCAACAAAAGTACAAAACTATGGAAGAAATCAATTCAACTGACAGCTTAACAGTGTTTACCAAAAAAATCCAAAAGAAAAAAACTGACAACCTAACAGTGACCCTTACAGCTGGTAATAGAGTGGGGAGGATGATTCAACTCAATTTTAGACGAAGTAAAATCTTGTTGACACTCTCACTTTCCACCACCCTTTTAGCTGTTTCTTCTTCCAAATTTGAAATTATTAAAGAAATTTATGAAAAAAACCTCTTTATTACCTCATGCATTCCATCAGGATCCGTAGCATTTTTGACATGGGAGGAGTCACGGCCTTGCAGAGAGTCCACAGCACCAGCAAAAAAAAACCGCACCGATTCCGCCAAAATGACAGATAGAATGGAACGGCTGAAATATTATTTGATTTTGATATCCGAGTATAAATGAATTGGAAATGGTTTGAAATGAATTGAAATACTTTTTGGATTAATTGTTTTGAATAGTTAAATAGTTGTCATCTTACATGGTATTTTAATATGTAAGTGTATGATATAAACAGTGAAATAAAATGTTAATTACATATATAGGATTTTACTTTTATGTAAATGATTTTTTTGTTGTTTTGCGATATGGTCGATATCGATCATTCTGTCAATTAAATTTTCTTTAGCAAAACAAAAAGAAGAAGACGAATCTGCAAATCATTCTCCTCTCACTCCCCTTAGATTTGCAGGTCCTTGGCCCTCATCCCCTCCATCCCTCACTGCCTCCAGGCCCAGCCATCTTCCTCATCTCCGCTTACAACATCGCCTCTATCTCCCCTCCCCTCCCCTCGTCTCCCTCCTCCTCTCCTTCCATGGCAATCCTCCATCCTCCTCCGACAAAGACGACCCCATGCTTGCCGCCCTCCGTTCCTTCGTATCCTCCATTTTCTTGCCTCCCCTAGCCTCATCCATCGCTCTAAAGCATCACCAGCAACCAAGTGAGAAAAACACAGTTTCTATTTGGATTCTACAAATCGAGAGCAACCACCACATAATGGTCAGTATCGACCATATCGCTAAATGACAAGAAAAAAGGACAAAACCACACCACCTCCCGTTTACACCGTGCTACTAAGACCTCATCACTGGTATAGAGTCCTCTTGGACGTTTACCCATTAAAATCCTCTTCAAATTACATTCCAAACATTATTTTTAAATTTATAAATTTAAACCTTATATATAATTATTTTTTACTTCAAATTTTGTGCTTACTTCAAACTTTATTTCGCTGTGTCTCTCTTGTATTTGACTCAGTCCTTCGTCAAAATGAGATGACTCAAGATAGTCAAGATTCAACTCGGAGATTTTTCCAACCATGGTAGAAAAAACTATTAAAAAGAAAAAAATAGAGAAAACTACGGGAAAATTCCCCATAGCACGCCTTAAGTAAGGAGATGACCCAGCAGGAGTTTAGAAACGGGAGAGGTCCTTTGGGTGGGTTTCTTTTCTTTTCTTTTCTTTTTTGTTTAGCGATATTGTTGATATCGACAATATAATTGTCGATATTGACCATTATGCGTAAACCCTTTATACATTGCCTCGTGTCTGCATTTCTTTGGTAGACCTTTTTCATCAACTGCAATATGAGCTCTGGCGATTTTACTTCTCAGAAAACACATCAAAAATTACTCTAAGTGGTGGTTGGATTCCATTAAAAGGTTGGTACGCACAATAAACACCTTCCTATATTGCATCATCTACCCTAAAATGTCATCAGCTTGATTCCTTTTCAGTACTGACTTCTTTCACTACCCTAGAAATGTGGTCTGAACCCTAAAAGGAGTCATTTTAAAACTGTACCAATTGTGTAAAAGCATATCTGTATGTAGCTTGTAGCTTTGCGTAAAGACTACCATTTGTGTAATAAATATCGTTTTCGTTTTGGGTTTGGTTAATATCACTTTCGTTTTGGGTTTTTAGGGTTTGAAAAGGGGTTTCTTTTTTGTAGGCACTGTTTTTGGGTTGGTTGGTGATGCAAAGCGGTTCCATATAGGCTTGAAGATTGCAGCTTTTTTTTTTTTTTTTTTTTGGTGATGTAAAGCGGTTACATGTAGGCTTGAAGATTGCAGTTATTTTTTGGTCTGGTTGGTGATGTAAATGGTTTTTCCAAGCTTGAACAGTGCAGTGCTTTTTTGGGTTGGCTGCTGATGTAAATGGGTTTCATGTAAGCTTGAAGAGTGCAGTTACTTTTTGGGCTGGTTGGTGATGTAACGCGGTTTCATGTAGGTTTGAAGATTACAATTATTTTTTGGTTTGGTTTGTGATGTAAATGGGTTGTTCCAGGCTTGAACAGTGCGGTGCTTTTTTGGATTGGTTGCTGATGTAAATGAGTTCTATGTAGGCTTGAAGATTGTAGTTATTTTTTGGTTTGGTTGGTGACGTAAATGGGTTGTTCAAGGCTTGAAAAGTACAGTGCTTTTTTGGATTGACTATTGATGTAAATGGGTTGGTTGGTGATATAAATGGGTTGCTTGATCAGATTTTGAACAGTGTAAATGGGATCCATGTAGATTTGAACATTGCAAATTTCACTTTTTTTTTAGTGTTTTGCTACTTTTTGTAAGTATTGGACAAATGTAACGTGAATAGTGATATAAATGAGTTTTATATAAATTTAGATTGTTGTATTCAGTTGCTCCATGGTGTTGTGCTTAAGTATTTTCTTTCACCATAAGTTGGGTAAAGCACTGTATATTGGGTTCACACTTATTTTTAAACATGACCTTGCAAACTTGTTCGATATCGATAAATTAAAGTTGTCGAAATCGACAATTTTTACATATTTGAGCAGCTACTGACTTACAACTTTTAATTCATCCCACTGACGAAACTAGTCGATATCGACAATTTTTATCTATTCCAGCAACTACCGACTTACAACTTTTAATTCATCACACTAACGAAACTAGTCGATATCGACAGATTAAAGTTGTCGATATCAACCATTTTTATCTATTCTAGCAGCTACTGACTTACAACTTCTAATTCATCCCAGTGACGAAACTAGTCGATACCGACATATTAAAGTTGTCGATGTCGACAAGTTTTATCTATTCTAGCAACTATTGACTTACAACTTTTAATTCATCAAACTGACGAAACTAGTCGATATCAACAGATTAAAGTTGTCGATATCGACAATTTTTATCTACTCCAGCAGCTACTGACTTACAACTTTTAATTCATCCCACATCACTTCAAGAAAGCCTGTGGAGATGACAGCAACAACATCAAATACCTTCCTGCAACAAAGGGTAAACAACTCATTTATCAATCCACCCCAAACATACCAAAAAACCCACCACCATCCCTTCTTCTCCTTTGGTAGCAGCTAACAACCTGCTAGTCACTCCTTTATCAATCCCTACCCGCTGTCTTTTAGACCTCCTGACATTGGTTTCTCAACCCAAAACAACTCTCCCCATTTCAATCTCAGTTATTGTCATATAGATTGCAAGTTCATTTTCAAGCAATTACTCTCAACTGCAGATGCATAACAATCATACAGGTGCCATCGATGAAAATGTACCGGATGCTCTCAACTCAGAGAACATGAAGCAATATACCAAGTGGAACTCCAACAAATGCATTTATTATACATGTAGAACCCTAACATGCATTCAACTATTCTATATACAATATGCTAACAGTAAAGAAAAAAAACCAGAATGAGGCAAAGTATACATTCTCCAACAAAAGAATTCTATATACAAGTATAATTCATTATGCACAATGGTAAAAGGAGGCAAAGTATAAGTCTATCAACTTGATAGACTGATGAAATACCATATTAAAGCCAATATTGCAAATTTCCAACAAAAAAGTACAACAAAACAGAAGCCCCATAAGCACCATCCAACACTAAAAAAGGAAAACAAAATAGAATCTCTTTCATGCGCTCCGGTCTTTGTTGGAAATCACCATCAAAGCAGTCATGGGAAGTCACTTAAGTCAGCCAGACCCAGTCTGTTGGCATTCAATTGCCAGCTCCTTTTGAATATCTTTATGACAATTTTGTTGTGAAAGTAGAGGATATCTTCTTGAATAAAGTTGATGATACGGCCGTGCACACAGTGTTCCACGAAAGCCATTGCAAATATTCCACAGTCTCTCTAGGAACTCCAGACATATTGATTGCACTGGCCTCCTTGGGAAAGTTCGACTCATTACTCGGACCCCATCAACGGGTAGGCCGTATATGTAAGCAACGTTTTCCAATGTTATAGTTGCTTCTCCGGATCGAAAATGGAACGTATTTGTTTCATGACGCCACCTTTCTACCAATGCCGTGATTAACGCGTGATCTATAACCATACAACTTATCTCTGCCAAATGATGGAGACCCGTCTACCTTACGTATTCCTTTTGGGTGTTTGTAAGCCCCCATATTGCTGCGTCCGGGTTTGTTGGGATGCACCTGAGGCGACCGAATTTCTGCTAATATCAAGTATTACAAGGCTAGTTAGGAATCATATACTAAAAGGAAACACAAGGAAGATTAATCAAGTCAATTATGAAAGTCTATATATAGTTACAATATACCTCTCTCTAACGAATTCCTTCCAGTATATGGTTTTGTTGGTTATATAGGAGAACTTACGGAGCCTCAGCTGATTGTTCTTTGTTCGTTTGCAAAGTAACAAACATAACAATTGTTACAAAAAGTGTGATATTCTCTTACAAATGCAAATGCATACTATTGATAATGACAGCCATTTTATTCAGGTAAACATGATTGTCTTAGATAAGGGCTGCTTTATTCATTCAAATTTAATTTTCAAGTCAATTTTTCAATTTAGTTTCCATAGTAAGAACATGCAATGTGACTACTGCAAGAAGCTTGGTCACTCTCGATCTCAATGCTACCGCCTGATTAGGTACCAAAAATGTACCTCTTGGTCTTGCCAAAATTCAGGAAACTACCAAGGCCCACGACAGCTTTCAAGTGCTAATAATAATGCATCAGATCACATTACCAATAATATTTCATTATTTAGCGCACATAATGCACCACATGCCTTGCATCCTGTCAAACTACCAAATGGCACAACTGCTCCAGTATCTCACATTGGTTCAATATCATTATCTAAAGATTTTTATTACACAATATTTTATGTCTACCTTATTTTGGCTATGAGCTTCTGTCTATACCCAGCCTTACTTGTTTTCTTCAATGTTCAGTAACCTTCCTGCTTGATCATTGTATTTTTCAAGACCTGCTAACACAGATGATGATTCGAGTGGGTAAACGACATGGTGGACTCTACTTCATTCAACTTAATAATACTTAAACTTTTTCAAACTCAGTCCAAGAAAGCTCTACTATTGATCTTTGGCATTGTCATCTTGGACACCTGTCCAAAGTGAGACAAAAAGTAATAATTTTGAGTAGTTTAGACCTTTTTTCATTTTACCGCTTGTTATTATGATGCATGTCATAGAGCGAAACAATTTTGCCTTCCTTTTCCTTGTAGTTTCATTTCTATTATTACTTCATTTCAACTCATTCATTGTGATATTTGGGGCGGTTACCAAACTCTTCTTTATGTGGTGCTCATTATTTTTTAACTTTGGTGGATGATCTTATGCGTTGTACTTGGGTATTTCTAATGCTACAAAAATCAGAAACTACCAACATTTAAAATCTTTCTTTGCACTTGTAAAAACTCAATTCAATAGTTTAGTTAAAAGCATTCGGACCCATAATGGAACTGAGTTTTTTTCAAATGACATACAAGATTATTTTCGTACAAATGGCATTCTTCATCAACACTCTTGTGTGGTCACCCCACAACAAAATAGGGTAGCTGAGCGCAAGCATCGCCATTTGCTTGAGCGTTATGCTTTCAAGCTAATTTGCCTTTAAATTTTTGTGGCAATTGTGTTTTGACTGCTACATTTTTAATTAATCGTATGCCAATGACAGTATTGAATGGTATATCACCACATAAAGCATTATTTAATATTAAACCCAATTATGATTTTTTGAAGGTGTTTGATTGTTTGGCATCTGCCCATAATATACATCACTCACACAAATTTGGAAATAACATGTAGAGTTCAGACAGAAATATGGAAATTATGCTCTATATACACCCATTTGTAAAATGAATATGAAGACTTTTTCCCACTTTGTAAATTCAACAGGGTTATCAACGATTCTAAGGCAATCATGCCTGCAGCATTTGTCTCTTTCAAGACAAGATGGGCTGCTGCTGTTTGTGCCCAAACTCAACAAACAAGAGAAAACGATTAAAATACATACCTCTTTTTTCTTTTAAAAAACTCATTCAACAAACCTAATCAGACAAAATCACTCTTAGTTCATTAATCTAGGGATTGGGTTTCGTGTTTAAGAGTAATGAAAAAAATGACCAACTTGTAGTCTCGATCCCATGAAAAACAACGAAAGCTTTGTTTAAACCTAAAGCAAACAAGAAAAAACGATTAAAATACCTCCATGTGCTTGCCAACAGTAAAAATGCTTTGAAAGGAGGCGCCAAATGATGCTTGGGACCACTGCTTGGGACCAACGAAGTGGAGAGGTGTCGAAAGGATAAGGGAAAGAGGGGGAAGACGCAATGAGGGAAGAAAGGGTTTCTGCGCTATATGTATAACCGCATTTGTTGTCGATATCGACAATACCAATAAACATATAAACAAAATGAAAAAGGCCCAAAGGGCCCCTCCAGTCTCTAAAGTCCTACTGGGTCGTCCACTTACCCGTGGCTGATTATGGGGATTTTTCCCGTAGTTTTCTAAAAAAAATAAGAAACAAAATATTTTAAATTGAGATTGCTTGACTCTACTATGTTTTAGATGGAAGCTGCTGTTATTTTCTCCCACCTAACATCTCCCACTTTTCTAAACGTATACATGTCTCATGTCAATATTTTGACCATCAATCACAACGATCCCTTTATTATTCTTTGATGAAAGGCCGATTGTTTCTCATGATTTAAGCCCTTGGCCTTCTCGTAGTCCAAAATTATGGATGGAAATCTATTCAACTAACAACTCAACAAGAACGCCTGCAGTTGAAGCTGGTATGGAGTGGCCTCCACAATGGGAGAGTAACCCAACTCAATTTGAGTAGGTGCAATCTTGTTGCCACTCTCATCTCACTTTCCATCCTTCCCTTTTCCTCTCTCCAAGATGCTTACCATCTAAGTAGTGAATAGAGAGGAACTCTCTATCAAAAAATTCTTCCCGTGAAATCATGTTATCCCCACTAAAAGGATTTGAGAGGAGGAATCGCTATATTCCATGTTTGGAAAATACCCAAGGGTCCGTTTGTGTAGCGGATCTTTTCCACGGAAAGGGCGGAGACAAGATGCTGGATTTTTTTACACCTTCCACAACAATGTTTGGTGCAGAGAGGAATCCCTCTCTTCGTGATTTTCAGCGCACTTTGATCTTCCGATTTTTTTCGCGAGATGGGATGTGTAAATCCAACCATCCCCAATGAGAAAGCGCTTGCCGCGAAAGACGAAAGAAAGGCTTCCTCTTCCGACCCTAGTGGAGTCACTCATTTTAGCTCAAGTGCTTCTTTGCTTCCGTAGATTTGTAAAATTCGATGTGCGAGATGGAGACCTAGGAAACAGTGGAAGAGAGGATTTTTGATGGGTTGAGGATTTGAAAAATCCTCTTTCAGTTTTTCCCTTTTCACCCAAACGTGGGTTTTCCTCGAAACTGAGAAAAACCAAAGACGATTACTCTCCGAGGACATTACCCAAATGTGCCCTAAATATCTCCATGAATGGAAGAAGTCATTGCATTACGGGTTTGAAAAATACCCAGCAGGAGTCACTCCTTGCAACTTGAGTGCTTCTTTGCCTATGTGGATTGGCAAAATTTGATAGGGGAAGGTGGAGACTGAGAAATCAATGGAAGAGAGGGTTTTTTTTATGGGTTTAGAGGATTCGGAAAATCCTCTCTCAATTCTCCTCTCTTCACCAAAACATGGTTTTCCTCGTTTAGAGGATTCCTCTCTAAGGACGTTACCCAAACATGCTCTAAGGGTATATTTGTGTCACTTTTCCATGGAAAAACGGATGATTTTCCGCGGAAAATTTATTTTTCAGGTATTTGGTGCGTAATAATTCTACTGAAATGCTTTCCTACCTTGTCAGCATTTTCCTTGATAATGATGGAAATAAGTTTCTTATGGGAGAGCATGGGAAATGGATTTTCTCGGAAAACTTTTCCCTTTTTTTCCTCACTATTGTCTATTTCAACTCAAAACCCTGCAACTCTTTCATTTTTTATTTCTTTAAATAAATCATTATTTGACGTTAAATAAATAATATATGATTTTCTATGAGAAATCCAAAGCCTCACTAAACAACATTAGCACCAATTCAACGAGGATTTTTTTTTGCACCAAACATAAATTTCTAAATTCTACGGAATTCATTTTGTGAGGTATCCATTTCTATGGGATTTGCTAATATGGTAATTTCTCATTTTCAATGGAAAGGGTGTGTACACAAACGTGCCCTAAAGGTACATGGGTTTATGATGGCACAATCGAGGCCAAACTTATATATAGGATCTAATGAGTTCATACAAGGATCAAAACAGTGGTTGCAGGCAAGTGTAGTGGCTAATCGCTAAACACTGCGTAATGGTTAATAAGTAACGGTTGCAACAATAATAGCAGGGTAGCAATGTGGATTTCTTAAGTAGTAAAAAGAACTGAATATTACGTAACAACCAATAAATAGTACCACGCGAGGTTAATGATAACTTTAAGAAAGGCTTTTGTGGAAAATAAATAGGAAAAACATTGATTGTCTTTAGTAGGTTTTATATTGTAGCATCGCTATTTTCAAAATAACGCAGCCTTTATCGCTGCGGTCAATAATGTAGTCGCTGTGCTATGCAGCTGTCATTATTTTAAACAATGTGTTCATGTAAATCCAATGTACATAAGTATGATGGATATTGGACGGGTTGGATCATCCATTCGATGGTCCCATGTGTCATTTTTTTAAATCATTGGGTCACATAAGTTCCAATTAGAGGTCCAATTAGATGGCCTTCTTTCGTGGTTTTCTTAATCCTATGTTGGCTTTGCTAAGTAACACGATTGTAAAGCAGCACTTAGTCAGTTGTTCCCTTTGCACTCTATAGGCAGATTGGATCACATGATATACGTACTGACCCAATTGAATTGTAATGCTACTAAAAATAGAGGGCTAGTATGTAATTAATAACCCTATCAAAGGGACAAAAAGACTAATAACATGATCAACAACCTAGACCAAAGAACCATGATTAGAAAATCAAGTAGGTTAGAGGTTCAATTTTCTTTATAGCTCCCGTTTGACACTTGACTAGATTAATAAAAGTCATGTAAAACTTTCATTTTTCAAAAAAAGGGTCACATGAATTACACTTGAATTCAAAATTTTGTCTATCTTATAAAAAAGAGAGTAAAGAAGCAGCATTATTTCTCCATTAAAAGACAAAAAATTCTCCACTTTTCTATACAATAAGTCAAAAAAATTATATACCAAATAACTAAAAATAAAATACCATCATAATCTCATTATATTAGATTCTCTCTTGATTTGATGCTATACTTTATTTTACATGTAAAATTACTAAACGGGCAATTAAAAAAAAAGAAAAAGATAATGTTGAATCCATGGATGCAACCCATCATGCCAATTCGTTTTTAGGATGCTATTGACACCTAGGTTTGCAGTGGTGCCACTTGCTGAAGATCCAATTGCATTGAAGATCCAGCTGCTCCAAATAAACATCCTCACTCTATATTTGATATCTTCAAATGAGAAAAAAAAAGAGAGTGGTAAAAAGGAGAAAATAGGTCACAAAGGCTAGTTTAGTAAATAAGAAAAAAATATGACTTTTACTCTCATCTCTCTTTGTAAAAAATCAAAATCCTTATCATTAAATTTTAATTAGTGCATTCTTTTATATATACATATTGTAAAAACTCCTTAAATATATTTCTAAATTTTTCATTTTTCTCAAAAAGATAGTTGTTTCGAACAATATGGGTGACAAGTGACAATAGTTGAGGTTTGTACGGCAATGCTTTGGACACCCAACCCAATCCATTATTAGTCAGGCCAAAAATACCAACGGAATGCATTCAGAAGCATAAACAAGTTGAACTTTTATTTTGCAAATTGGATTTAAGTTAGGCATATTTTTTTCTTGACCCTTGCCCTCACCAATAAAGGTGTAATTGATGATTGTTCATTTAAGTCGTTTGCATGCAGAGGGAGATACCTCTCCTCTTAGCTATTAGTGGATTGATAATTTTATGTTGGGCTGACTGTGATTATTAAGATCTTGCGATTGAGAATAGACTTAAATTGACCTCAACATTTTCATTGCCAAGTAAAACAATACCAACCTTAATCCACCTTGAACAAAAATATTAATAGAAGGTTGAAGGGGTAGTTCAATTGGTCTAGGATCACGGTTTGCACACAGAGGTTTGTAGGTTCGAAATTTCACTACCACACTGAGGCTACATGGGAGTTTACCCGACTTTTCTTTGGGCCCGGAGGGATTAGTCAAACTCAAATGATTGGAAATCCTCCGATAGCAAAAACAAAAAAAGTATAAAAAAAAAAAAAGAAAAAAAAAGAAAAAGGAAACGGGTCAGTTAACTACCAGCTTCAGTTCCGGTTGGATCAAACCTGAGCTTGAACCCGATCTGGAAAAGGTACGGGCACCTTCAAGACCTAATCCCTAGGGCCAGTTTCGTCATTTCGTCCAGCTATATTTTCTTTGCCCCCTCTCCTAAACCCTAAATCCAGCCGCGGCAGTTCCTCCTCCAGGTTCTTCTTCTTCTCCCTTCTTCTCTCTCTCTCAAAAGATTACTGGTATTTTGTTTTGATTATGTAAATGTTTATGCGATTAGATTCCGATTTGATTTCTGTTCATTGGCATTTGAATTTGATTACTTGTTCCCTGTAAAATTTCTGAAATCAAAGCAACATCATAATGTTGTGCCCTAGATCATGGCCGACTTCTTGTTCATTGCTCGATAGATTTGATGATTGGATGAAAGCAACTTTCTGCAGAAAATGAAAATGGTTGTTACACTCTAGGTCACAAACAGATTCACTGCAGAAAATGTTTGATTCTTCATTTTTTTAACTACTTATGAAATACAGATTCTTAGAATTCCTAGGAATGAAATTGCACGAAACAAACAGGCCCGTGGTAGTTCTAAGTGGCATCTATTCCCGTGGTGTCCATATTGAAGTGTTGGGATATCTGAAAATGTTTGCTTGCAAAAGACCTAGTTTGAGTTTGTGCGGCTTCCTCTACACGTCGTTTGGCCCAGTGATAAAAAAGAGAGAAAATTCATTCTTTTTGCCATTGGTTTCTGCGCTAGAGGGGATCCGGAAGTCCGGCCTGACAAGGTCAGGCTTGCGTTTCCTCTTCCAGGGCTTTGCGCAGTCTCTGTTGACGACTGAGGATATTAGTTGGATCTGATTTTGTAACAAGAATGCGGTTGCACTATAACAACCAAGGATGTGTGAATGCATCTGCACTTCTAACAATCTATGTACATGTTTGTCTTGTTTATTATCTCTCTTTTAATTAAAATGTTTTGTAGCGTTATCATTACTTTTTTCATTTTTTGAATGGTTTCGTTTAAATTTACCGCAAATTTAGCATTAAGGTAAAATGTGCTTTCCCTCAAAGCTGTACTGTTTTCTACAACAATGTACATCGTAAATCTTGGAGATGCACATATTTTCTCTACCGATATGTGTCTTCTACAATGATGGAAAACCTGTCTAACTGACTTAAAATGCTCATGACATGTACAGATGAGTGACCACTGGTCATTTTTTGCTTGTGAAAATACACATATATATATATATATTTGTTACCATGTTAGTGAGGACATTTGATTACTTTTGCCAGTTATAACCTTTCCCTGAAAGTGTACATATTATCTTTTCTTGGAATCATTTTATGGGCTTTTGCAATAGTGCTTATTCTTTTTATCATTTTCCAGGTAGTTGTGCAAAATTTCTAGAGTTTTAGCTATCAATGGCTCCCCCTGCTAAAGGTATTGTTTAACCATTGCCATTTCTTATACGGTCCCCTTTCAAATGAGATTTTACTGTTATTGAGACCAGTTATGTCTTATTTTTTTTTTTTATACTTGCTGCTTAGATGTTTGTTATATGATTTCCATTACGGTCATATGCTTGAGTTATTATTATTTTGTGTTAATAAAAAAACAGATGCTGAAAGGGATAAACACTTGACCCTTCTCTTTGGTCCCTAGACTCAGGTTTGTTGGGTTCCTTAGTATCCAGTTCTTCCACTGGACTGGAGAGTGGATATGCTGATAGAAGCTAGCCCTATATCATTCCTTAAGTACACTATCTACATTAGGGCTTTGGCATTAACTTCACTTATTTCTATCTGTAAACTTGTTCTGTTTTTTTACCCCATTCTACTTTTTCCCTTATTTTAGCTGTTGATCTTATTCCATGCATTCTATGCCTTATATTTTCACATCTGAATGTATTGCCATTTTTATCAATCACTCTGCTCAGCTGCTTCTGCAAAGAAGAATGATCCAAAGGCACAAGCCTTGAAAGCTGCTAAGGCAGTGAAATCTGGTGCCTCAACCTTAAAGAAAAAAGCCAAGAAGATCCGAACATCTGTTACTTTTCATCGGCCAAAGACATTGAAGAAAGAAAGGAACCCCAAGTACCCTCGTATCAGTGCGCCGCCAAGGAATAAGCTTGACCAGTATCGGATACTGAAATATCCCCTTACAACAGAGTCTGCAATGAAGAAAATTGAGGACAACAATACTCTGGTTTTCATTGTTGACATCAAAGCTGACAAAAAGATGATTAAGGCTGCAGTGAAGAAGATGTATGACATTCAGACCAAGAAAGTGAATACCTTGATCAGGTCAATCTCTTCTCTTATATCTTCTTCTTCCTGTTCCTTTTTCTGGCCCCGGCATATTCGACTTTTGTAAGGCATACTGCACAATGCAGCAGTGTGCAATTGATACTGTAGGAATGTCATTGATAGGATGATGATGATTCATTTTGCTCCATTGCTTTTTTTTTTTTTTTTTTTTTTTTGAGATAGAATCATAAGTTCCTGGGCTGCAACAGTTGCATAATTTCCTGTGCTTCCTACTTTCCATCTGTTCTAGGCTGTCGAAGCGACGAGCTGCAATGTAGAATGTCCTATAAATCTCCCAGATTCAGGCTCTAGCAAGTGGCCTACAAACAGAAGCTAAAGAGCACAATACATTATATAAAAAGGCCAAATGTTGAATGCTGGGGTTTTTGGGCACCTCCATTTTATTTTTCCCTTGCCCATAACACTATAGAATTTAAGGTGGTTGTACTGCTGTATTGGGTTTATCAGCATCCTCTGAAAATTTTTCACTTCTATCCTTGTTTGGGACCAAGTTAAAGGACTTTCTGACAGAAAATAAACACAGCTTTGCTTCCCCAGTTACGAAAGCATTACTTAATGATGTTCATTTATAAGTCAACAGTTTTGACATGATGTTCTGAGCCAGCTTGAACATGCAGATTTTGAGTTCTTTGACCAAATTTTTTTTTTTTTTTTTTAATCCAATTGAGTTTTCATTATCCCAAAAACTAAGGTGTTTTACTTTTGTTCCCATCTTATGCAACTTCCACACTTGTGGCCCATAAATTTCACTGATTGGGCAATCCGAACAATTTTTTTTTTTAAATTAAATGTCTTAAGTTTTTTGTATGTTTCTCCTTGCTTTTCGGTATATTTCTTTTGTACTGCTAAAGCTTTGATTATTGGTGTTGCCCTATTGGTAATGGTATGGATATTGAGAGGCTAATACTCTTTGAGAGTAGGTGTTTTGTAGGCCTTCATAAATTACCAATATATATTTTGTTTCATTTGGATTCCTCAATGGTTAATCTAATTGAACAGTTCAGGACTTGGTGTTGTCCTATTGGTCTGAATATTGAGAGGCTAATGCTCTCTGAGAGGTGTTATTGTGGCCCTTCATAAATTACAGATACATATTTTGTTTTACTTTATACTTCTAATAAATCGATGTTGCTGTCTTACTTTCAATTGTATGAATTTTAATGGCAGGCCTGACGGGACCAAAAAGGCATACGTGAGATTGACTCCTGACTATGATGCATTGGATGTGGCAAACAAGATTGGCATCATCTAGATCACTGGCCTTGACATGGCATTTTTGCATTGTTGCCTTTTTAATGACTTGGGTGTGTCTTAATCTAGGTACTATTTTGGAGAACTATGTAATTTTACTTTGGAGTGTTTGGTGGAAAGAGAACTGCTTTTCCAGAACAATTTCATGCATTTTTCCTGGCAAATGAGTTTGTTTGGTTTTATCTGATATTTTTAGATTAGAACCATGCTCAGAATGATACTGACAGGCCTGAAGTTTTTACTTTACTCTGTTATATTCTAGTGTACTTAAATTTTCTTGGGTTCTTTGCATTCTGCATGAAAAATGACTGGTTTGCTGGTCATGTAAAGGATCTCGGCGTTACCCATTTATTACAGGACTCTACATGTGATGTGAGGCACATCCAATCCATGCAAATAGAACCCATGATTGATGGCAGGGCTAGAAGAAGCTATCCTTATGGGGCTTACCCAAATAAGAGAAACAAGTGGTTGGCTGTAGCAAACTGTTAAAAAGTCCTGCAGTCGTGTGCATGGGCCATGATCTTTGATCACAAGCGGTTCTTACAAGGCTAGGAAAAAGCTTCCCCTACACGTGAACAGGAACCCCGCTTTTGGTATTTAGTAACAGATAATCAAGTGCAGGTAATTTTCTTTTTGTGTACATGAGTGGGTGTGAATTTTTTTTTTTTTTTTTAGAAGTGCAACATATTTGAGAATTTGCCCTAGGATAGAAGATAATCAGATTTGCCCTAGGATAGAAGATAATCAGATTTCATAATGTAGCTGTACCAACATTGTTGGGATAAAGGTTTGATGATGATTTTTCTTCTTTGCTACAATAAATTGCAATTGTGGGCAAATGGAGGAGTAACAGGGTAGCTAAAATTATGGGGAACCTGAGTTCTTAGGCATCAAACAAGGTCATTATTTGTCAATTTCATGCTATTCTTGTATGTGCAAATTAACAGCCACGTTGAAGTGTTTTATTGGTATTAGATAGATTGCATTGAAGAAGATTTCTATCCTACCTGATGCCCTGGGGAAAGTAGCATTTTTCCATTCATTTTTTTAATTGCGGAATTTTTAGTAGTCTCCACCTTTGAGCTTAATTATATAGAAAAGCTTCTTTTGAATTTTAGATCATGGTTTGTAATCATGAGCAGTATATTGCACCTTAATAGGCCTAGTAGGGGTGGCTGTTCCTAACCTGATCTATTAAATCAACATGAAAATGAATTGATAATTCAGGGCTAATGACTTGGGTTTAGGTTGGCATTTTCAATTTGATTAATAAATGGTTTAGTTTTTGAGTGAGTTCCCCCTCTTAACTGTTATTAAATCCACAAACCTGACCACTTTTTTCTTTTGAAAATGGTAACAAAGATTTCAAGAAAGGAATACATCAAAACTTAAAGAAAAGAATAGTTGGAAGGTGCAAGAGAGAAGCACCAGCCACAACTCCAATTACAAGTTGACTACTTGTTCTATGACCACACCAAATCTCACATTTCAGTCAAGGGTTAAGATCGATCCTTCTAACTTCCGAATTAGGTTTAGGATTGCATTTTCAACCCAATTAATAAATGTATCAAGTATGGTTTCAGCCTGGGCGTATAAACTCAAAAACATGCCAAACAAAAATCATAAGGATCAACTTCAACCCAAAATTACTAAAAGCTTGATTGGATGTTGGATTGGTGGTTTTGTATTGCCATCCGAAATTGGCCAATCAAACCACTCATTAAAAAACATTATTTTAAAATTAAAAAAATGAAAAGAAATATACATCTTTTTTCACCTTTGAGGGACATTAATATCAAACTACGATCGAATGCAATATTTGAGTTTAATAAGAAGTTATGCCTAAAAAATAGTTATCACTTTGACCAGGACTTATAGGTAATTAGGCCAGAAAAACACCGGCAATGGATAATATATTTAAACAGAGTTCATATTGCATAGGCTCAGTGGACATCTTTGAGGAGAAGGCTGGTCAGTGATCATGGGTCTGGTAAGATTGAAAAATGGGTACTCATTGGACAACTTGCAATCTTCCATCCATCAAAAATTTTCAAAGCCCAATTTCATTCAACCATCACCAGTTTTTAGATTCGTTGATATACATCAATGAATACGATCTGGTAACTATTATTTCCTTAGTGTTTTTTTTTTTTTCAATTATGATTAAAGGCTACAGGCAGTGAATGCAGAAGAAACACCTAGAAAAGGTATTTGCAAGTGTTCTTGGTACATCTGATGAACCTGAGCTGAATAAAGTGCAGACAAATGCCTTGCCCATAGGCCATAAGATTGAATTTGGGTGCCTGTACTGATTGATGCACTGAAAGCACTGACTTGGTGCTATCTAGCTCACGCTAAGAATGAAACAACTCTCTCTCTCTCACACACACGCGCGCGCTCGTGCATATGCACACATTAACATAAACATGAGTATTAAGCATTACAAATGAAAAATATAATAAATCATAGTTTTATGAAGCAAAATGCTCATTTACATATTGATACTCTTAGTTGATCACTCGAAGACAAGAAATGGACAAATCAGTCCGAACCAGAGCAGAGAAGAGGAAGAAGAAGAAGAAAGCAATGGCTAGGAATGACTAACGCTTGCTAAAAAGTTGGTTGTGGTTCCTGATTTTATAATCCAAAAAAAAAGAAGAAAAAACACAAACCTCAAACATTGAAGATTTTGAAAGAATCGATGACAGTGTGCAACCTATCCTTCATCTTGTCCCACCTCCTTTCATTAGCTCCCGTTGTTACAGTGTAGAACTTGCCTGCCATGGTGCACCCCACATTGAGAAAACAGGTTGGTGTGATACAAAAGATCCAACAATAATCATAAACTTGAAACCAGTTCTATTAAGCAAAAAGGCAACCCACAAGAAGCATACTTCACTAGTCACTACGAATGAATAGCTATTGATGAGCAGAAAACTCAATACTGAAAAAAATGGCAAGAGGATATATGCTCTTACACCAATGTAGCTCGTGGCTTTTGTCAAAAGGTGAAAATCTACATGCAAGTGACAATCACGATCACATGCTCGGACTCATTTTAATAGGTTGAAGGGTAGAGAACCACTTTCCTGAGAAAATCTACCATCCAAGTGTTTGTTTTATCCAACCATGGCCAAGTCAATTTGGAAATCTTCTAACCAACTAAATTTTCCTTGAATAACAAATATATTTTTCTAAGAAAGCGCCCAATGTCCTCTGGTCAGTGTAAAGATATGTTAGTGTAGTCTGGAAAATTATGATAAAATAACCAAATAGGATCTCGTAAATCCTTAAGTAGGATTAGATAAATCTAGGAGGATTATGATAATGGCATGTGTGGCTTACTATTTACTGAATGATGTCTAGCCCTGCAAACTCCTAACTGGTGCTATCTGTGGTAGATCCAAGCCACTCAACTTTTAGGTGAAAATTGATGATTCAGGGCTTATCATGGGTTAGGTATAGGCCTAAATTGCACAACCTCGGTCTCTTGACATACCCGACCCAATTTCCAATGTTAGAAAAATCTTGATATGATGCAGTGCATAAGGCAGAATTCAGGCTCTAGTACTCATAATGATTAATGACAAGTGAAGATCAGAAAGAAAGTTACAGAAACAAGTCACACATGGATTAGGATGGAAAATATTCAAGATCTTGAGAAGAAGTGAATGTAGAGGAAACCAAAACTCATTCAGAGCTTAGTTGACTCAGACTCAGTAGAGTGAAACAACACATTCCCATAGGGTTTCACTCTGAAACCAAATGAGTCCCACAGTGTCATAACAGTTTCAAATCTCAGGCTAGTTGCAGTCCAAAATCAGTTTTAAGCCACAAACAGATTGAGCAGGTAGCAGTTAACCACATACCCTTTTTTTTTTAAAAAAAATCAGTAAGAGAACCACATACCATTTCCAATACAAATGACACCGAGTGCATGGCGCGTGAAGTTTGGAGCCTGAGCAATAAACTCAAAAGTGTAATAGGCTTCCCCATCATCATTGCGCTGTGCCATAATAATTCAAAATCAGTAAGAAAAATGTCATTTCATCTCATCTACACATCATATCTTGGGCAAAACACAACAGTATATCAGAAATTTGTGAACATAATACCAATAAAAAAATTTGTGAACATAACAGAAACAACTTGATTAACATAAGTGTCACTGTAGTATATGCTTTCATCCATTCTATCATGAAAGTTGTTTCATCTATATAGCATATAAGACCAACCAAAAGTACAGGCTCAGTCACCATATTTGGGCATGTTTACATGAATTCCATTTATTATTAGACATTTAAATATAAAAACTATGTGCATGCACATTTGGAATTTAGTGTCTAATTGTAATGCAATAACAACATAACTAATTGGAAGTGTAGATTAATAGTGGGCAATGCAATATCTGTCATTTTCATTTTGTACCAGGGGTGCCTTAATTCTTTAGCATTTTATTGTTCATTCATAAGATGCTAAATGTGCAACAATGGAGGACTTTCTTTTCTCTGAGAACAACTTCTTTGAGTTAATGGCATCAGAAATATTGATTGATATTTGGTTTTTGGTAGGAGAAAACTGACTTCGTGCATGTTTGGTTGATATGCCTATATGAAACGTTCACCTACCTTCACCTGGTATTGTCTTCACATCTTATTTTCAGAGGTCGTCCACCAATTAAAGTCTCAAACAGGACAGGCTCTGTTGGGAAGATTGAGTTGTCACCATGCATGCTACTTCTGAGTATAATTCTGCTGCCTGGGTTATCTTCTCTTATCAGGATCTGTCTGATTATAATTATATCATGATGATATAATCATTATTAGGGCCAAATCTTTTCTCATATGGTTTTTTATTTTTATTTTTTTTATATACTTTGGTAATCTCTCTTTTTAACATTAGAAAAATATGCAAGTGATTAATTGTTGAATTTCATCTTCCAGACAGACTGGATTACCTTACTAAGCTTAATGCTCTCTCCAACTGACAGATGGTAAGCCTCCTTATGTTCCAACAAATGACAGTTTCTAGCTATTGTGGTTTACATTGCAATTTTCACCTTGACATTTTCCAGTTAATTTGTGCAGCACATCATGCAGCTAACTGCTGCAGAAAGAACTGAGAGTGTGTCTGGCAACACTTCCATTTATCAACTTCTTGCAGTTGCATACCCATGATGATGCAGAGAGGATGTTAAATGACTGGCTCTGTGAATTGCTTGGAGTTCCTATCAATTTCTGGAGAAAGCAAGTAGACAACAGATAACATGCAATTGTAATGTGGCAGCAATGTTGGAATCTTGGAGCTATGCTTCATGTCCTGTTCTTTTACTGTTTCATGTAATCTAAGCTTAGTCATTCCATAATATTGACTTACTTGAGAAATAAACTTTATATTCAAGTCTGTGTCTGCCGTGTATCCTTAAGAAGACAACAGATATCGTTGCTCATCTGTTACACTCTATCCCGAGTTAATCAAGATTAACTCTAATTAATCGAGATTAACATGATTTAAGTGTCCACTTAGCTGTGATTAAACACAAAAACCCCTTCTTTTGAGCTCTATTTGATTCAATTTCACACAATTTCAAACCCTAATATCACCAAACCATTGAAATACAAATTCAATGAGCTTTTGAGATAGAAAAGGGTTTAAAGAACTCATTTACAACTGAAATTACTCTCAACACTTACTTGACAACTTGTGGAAAGGAAATTTGAGATTTCCTTCAAACTTTACTCCAAGAAATCCAATCAACTTAGTGAGGAAGATGAAGAAAATGAATTTCTCTCCAAAACCACTTGCAAAATCTCCTTTCCAACACTTTGTAGAAAAGAAATGAAGAAGAAAGATCTAGGCTGCTGTCTTTCTCTCTTTCTCACTGTTGCTGGGATGAAACCACCGAATGAACTACATTCTGGGTTCCTATCCCGAGTTAATTAAGATTAACTCTAATTAATTAAGATTAACGTGATTTAAGTGTGATTAATCAACTTAATGGTGATTAACGACTAATATGGATCAAATTAGTCTTAAATAGATGAATTAAGCATAATGGATAAGTTTGGAAGAGATTGGCTTAATTGAGTTGATTTTAGACTCAAATTAGTGGAATTAAGGACTTTTCCATAAATACGGATTTATGTGTATTTCGTCGGATACGGTAAAACTCCATACTATCAAGTGTATTTCGATGAGTACATTAACTTTCATAAAGTACTCGATTTCATTTGACCTCAAATGAAGCAAGTGAGCCTTAATTTGACTCAAATTATAAATATGTAGAAAATATAGGGTTTATGTGCAAAATGCTATTAATAAGGTTGAGAAGAACCCAGAATGTAGTTCATTCGGTGGTTTCATCCCAGCAACAGTGAGAAAGAGAGAAAGACAACAACCTAGTTCTTTCTTCTTCATTTCTTTTCTACAAAGTGTTGGAAAGGAGATTTTGCAAGTGGTTTTGGAGAGAAATTCGTTTTCTTCATCTTCCTCACTAAGTTTATTGGATTTCTTAGAGTAAAGTTTGAAGGAAATCTCAAATTTCCTTTCCACAAGTTGTCAAGGAAGTGTTGAGAGTAATTTCAGTTGTAAATGAGTTCTTTAAACCCTTTTCCATCTCAAAAGCTCATTGAATTCGTATTTGAATGGTTTGGTGATATTAGGGTTTGAAATTGTGTGGAATTGAATCAAATAGAGCTCAAAAGAAGGGGTTTTTGTGTTTAATCACAGCTAAAGGCAAGTATAATCAGTTTATTAATGATTGAATGTTAATTGATGTAGTTTCCATTTGATTTATGAAAGTTAGATTCATAAACCATGTTGTATATTGATGTGGAGTTGATTTAAATGAATGGAATGATTGTATGGTGATTAAATGATGGATTAGAAGTGATATTTTTCAGGAGAAATGGAATTTGAGTAGGGAACAGGAGGTTCCATGAATTATTTGCAGGCTGTGAATGAATTTGTAATGAAAGAGAGAATGGTTCAGAATTCCGAAATGGAATTCTGAAGCGTTTGCTCGAGCGAACATGGAGTCTGCTCGAGTGAACCGTCTTCTGTGTGCATCCGCTCGAGCGAATGTATATCCGCTCGAGCAAACCTGATACTGCCTGATTACTATCTGTCATCGCTTGAGAGAGCGATATTGGTCGCTTGAACGATCAACTTTCTGTGAGGTATCCGCTCGAGTGAACATAGATCCGCTCGAGCGAACCTGAAGCAAATGTTTCAGGTTGTTTTCTCGATTGAGGTTTGATTTCCTTCTCGTTATTAAGAAGGATTAGTGATTATAGCCGGTAACTAAATTTATATTTAGTTAATCAATGATGGAATTTGTTTGACCAAATGGTCAATCAAATATGATTTAAAGGATATTTGGGTTTTTCCAGGAATTATATTTCTAGGTTTGAGACAAAAGTGAATTGTGGATTAACCCAAGCTGATAGAACTTTGGGTTTAATTCCTGTATTGTAAGAGATGAGCCTATTGATTAAATCAAGGCTGTCAACATTGTCTTACCTCCATGGGTTAGTCAAGGGGACTTTAATGTAGAAAATGCACATAAATTATGATGTCCATTGGGAATAACACGTACATTAAATAACTGAAGATTATACCTAATTGGTTGGTATTACTTGATTGAAATTGTTTATTGAATTGTATCCATTAATTTGTCATTGAACAGAATTAAATGTTAACTATGTTGTTCTTGAGTCTGGCACTACATAGTGATTTCAGTAAGCTCATTAGAGCTGTTACTGCTGCAGCAGATTATTTGGGAGTATTCCGGAACTCCGTGGTGATGTCAGTTGTCCCTAGCCCGGGCACTGATAAATCCCACAATATATGAATCCTTCCGTATGGAAGATGGCAATCCTTCTTTTTTAGGAAGATGGCAATTGAAATGAAATGCTATTGTAGTTTTTGCCAAATATTGAAGACTCTTATTGATTTGAATTAAATGATAATTGTATTGGTCAAACATTGAATTAGACAGAATAAATGTGCAATTAGTACGTTTAATCATATAATTGTTTATTCATTGCTGAATTGTCAAATTCATAGTGTTATTGATGGCAATACAGGCACAGCTGCCCATGCCGGTCCTTCTGATGCCACAGTGCCAGCGGAGACGACCGATGCGGTTCCTTTAGGAGGATTAGTTGTGTGGAAGTGAAGCAATATCATATGATTATGATATTGAAACGAGAATTGAAAAGAAAACTTTTGTTATAAAAAAATTTGGTTTGGAACGTTTTACACTTTTGATCCTTGCATTGTATTTAAATATGCAAGTGAATGGTTTTATACATGGTGTAAATAAGTTGTGTGTATACATGAATAATGTATATTTGTTTATATTCCGCATAATACGTAATTGTTATCCCTTGTGAATTTTATGTGATTGAAGTTCACGGGAGTAAGTATGCGACGCGACTAGGGGTTTACTCGGATTAATCCTAATCTTGGACTCGGGTTGTGTCATCATCCAAAGAAATTCAATAAAGCGTACACCCAAATTGCCAATCCCCCATATTTTCATGAATGAAATGTCCTAAGATCAAGAGCCACCATGCTATTTGAATGTCAACTGTGGGGACTTTTTCACTTGGCATTTTGCTGTCCTTCATAGATATTGCCAACATCTTTATGAAGTCCAACATAATTTTTAGGCATGAATTGTTCAATGCAAATCCTTTACGATTTTTCTTACCTCATCTTTAGTTTTGACTTGAGAGGTAGTGTTGGTCAGACGGTTTTATCTAGTTTATGCATCCTGCTATAGGAAAACATTAAAGTGGGGAAAGATCAACAAGTATCGACTCTTTCACCATGCAATCTTGCACAAGGATTCAGCTTCTTCATTTGCTCATGTAGTTTAATGAGGAAAATAATACAATCATTTTAAACAGTTTAAAGCGTAGTGAAACAATAAAAGTCATAAAATGCAACCTAGAGCAGCATCATGTTTGGTCTAAGAGTACAGGGAACCTCTTTTTTTTTTTCTTTTTTTTTTTTTTGTAATGACTGGTAACTTATGTGAGGATTTGGCTCAAAATGGATCGGAATGGAAAAACAGAATTCGTGTAGCCGACCCCAACATAGTTAGGACAATGCTTTGATGATGATGATGATGATGCACAATTGGCATCATAAGAAATGGAAAAGAAAAAGGAAAAAAATATTCTAGCCACTTTGGAAGATTTTTGTTTTTCCTTGGGCATTTTCTGAGAGCAATTAAGTGTGGAGAGTGATTCGCTCAATGTCATTTTATGGGTTAATTCTAGGGGCTCAAGTCCTTGGAAAATGCAGTTCTTGAATGAGATCAAATCTTTGGCAGCGGAGATTCATGTGGGTTTTTGTCATGAGATAGGTCTACAAATAGTTAGGCGGTTGCCTTAGCCTAGCAACGGGAGGCTAGGAAATCAGTCTTGGTTGCTTCTATTGTGTAATTTCATGTAAGTTTTGGGTGTAATGCTTTTATACCCTCACTGCGTTTGTTTTTCTGTTGGTTAAACGTGTAGGCTGGATTGTATTTTCATTAATATAATTTTATCATTATTGATAATAAAAAAAGAAAGAAGGAAAAATGGGGAACTGTAGGTTCCTACTCCACAACTAATTTACAGTTTTACTGCCGACTGCCCCTCTATTCTGTACAGGTGGTTAGGTCAGTCCAAACTGTTATTGTGATTCTTTCCACTGTTCATGGAGTCATCCAAAAATTCTCATTGGAAGATCCAACTCTTTAATCAGGAAACTACAAATGGACTGTTAATTAAAGAACACTAGCAATGATACAAGAATGTATGCTGCAATCTGCTATAGGTGCAAAGTTTGATTTGGCAAATTCCAAAACTATATTTCATGGAATTGGAACAATATTTACATATTTTTATTTTTTTTTAAATATAAGAAAAATATCACCGCTTATATATAATGTACACAAGTCTTCAAACAATCAAGTAACAAAGGCAGTAATCTTTTGTATTAAGTTTCAATAAATGAAAGTGTAAATTTTTTGACAAAAGAAGTGTAATAATATTTCATCAACTACAACACAATACTTAAATTAATACTAGAAGAAATCCCACTTGTTGTGTTTGAAACATTACAGACATTTGCACATAGCTTATTTCAAAAAGTCTGTGCTACAATAGATAAACAGGATCTTCCAATCTGTTCAACTATATAACATCATCCATTGTGGGTCACTGGGGCACATGACATTAACAGTTTGGATCACCATAGCAAGGCTCCTAGGTCTACGGGTAAAATATAGGTGCAGCAAACTGTACCTTTAACTAACTTATTTTCTTGGATAATAATACTATTACTAAGAATGATATTATTAATCATAATACCAATGCACAAACAGAAGGGAATGGAAGAAGTGCAACCTCTGCTGCTTCAATAAGCTTTGTTTTCTGTGAAGGAGGAGCCAGAACCTTTTTAATCAAAACCTCTGCAACCTGAGGTCATCAAATACCATCACTATCACGTACCAAGTGTACAGAGTACAGGCATTGAAAAGAGCAAACATTAGAAAGAAGAATGTTCCTTGCATTCTCAGATAAAGAAAATCTTTTAAGATAAACAAAACTAGCAAACCTCTTGTGGTGATCCAAGGTCTCGAACGCTCTCTTTACCAGTTTGGACAATGTTGACACTAACACTCTCTAATGGCTCAATCACATCTTTCAAAACCTTATCTTGCCCTTCAATGACAACTTCCTGGAAAAAAACTGCTTCATTTAGAGAACTTACCCATGAAACCGACAGTCCACCAAAAAAAATATGTTTTCCAAAAGACCATAAAACCTAGAAAGTTTTTGGATGTACCCCAAAGCTGCACATAAGCTTTCTACTACAACTTTAAGCAGGTATGGAATTCCAAAACCAAAAAAGTAGGAGCTGGTTAACCATTTTTCCAACTCACCTGAATCGATTTTGATGCAGATTCAGTAGGAGTTGAAAAGATAGAAAAATCAGCATCATACCAATTTTTCTCACAATTTCCTGCGCCGCCAAATGCAAAGTGGGAAGGAATAACAACCCCTTTGTCTATAGTATTCAAAATGATATCAACTAAGGTATACACTCAAATGCACAGGAAATACAGCTAACATGATAATGCCAACCTGCCACCCAAAAGGGTATAGAAATGAGTATCCATCCTTCTTGTCTAAGACTGCTTGAAATCCTTTCTTAGCTTCTGCAGCAACTGAGCCATATCAAGGGTGTTCTCTTAGGACATCTATTCATGGAACCAACGCACTGCACAATCAGCAGGCGTGCTTTCAATGCTATTTAAGTAATAATTGAGGTAAAGAAGCACTTGCTGCATAACATTTTGATTAAGAAGAGGAATATTAACACTCACATGATGAAGAAGTTGCATTAAACAAAGAAATGCAAGTTGCAACTGCCCCTGCAGCAAGTGCTTGGCGCCTCCCAGATTTATCTGTGAATGAAATAATTGACAAATAAACTTTCTTAGTAAAACAATAGTACATCCATATCTGAAATTGCAAGAGGAATGGATATCTTAGTTGAATAGCAATCCATTTTGCTGAGCAAATATGATGGCTATTCCACTAAAATATCTATTTTAACAACAATTTTCTTTCTTTCTTGAGGATTTTATCAAAAAAATCCCCTTAGACTTAGTGGAGAGCAAAAAGGCCCTCAGAAAAAAGAAGTTTTTGAATGGTAAAAAGGCCCTCAAATTTCTCTATTCACCAAAAAGGTACTTAGCAGGGATATTGCCGCTCATTTCTTTTTTTCTTGTTGTCCCTGTCATAAGTTGCGATATGACCGCTCAGCAAAACAAAACAACAAAAAAAAATAAAAAATGAAGAAACAAGCGACAATATCAGGGTTTATTTTAGGGGTTTTCTGGTCTTCACCAGGTCTAAGGGAATTTTTTTTTTATTTTTACGATTCCCTTTTTCTTTACTGTCACTTTAGTTTCCATCACACGAAATAGGCCTTTCCACCAAAAATTCCTTTTTTTACCTATTTTTTCGAGAGTCAATATCAACCCTCGAATGAATAGGTAAAAAAAAAATAAAAGAATTTTTTACGGGAAGGCCGGTTTGGTGTGAGGTTTGATTAAGTGACCTTTTTGTTGGCCATCTAAAGTATTTTTATTTTTTTCTGGGGGTAAAACCCTCTTATTTGTTTCTTTCATTTTCAAAAGCGCATTTTCGACATCAATGGGTTTCTGACAAAAATGGGTCTTACCTAAAAATGCTATTTATATTTCACTTATTTTAAACAAAACCATTTAGCATTTGATCTAAATAATTAAATGTCCATGGTATCCAAGAGTGATTTTACCAAAATAGATGGTCTGGGTCAATTAGAATAGAGAATATCCCATGATTTAGTTGGACTTTAACTACTTGTCCTGCTCTTTGCATTAACCATTAATCAGATGAATCCAACAACTAAATTCAATAAACTAGAGAATGATTACAACAACGCTTCACATAAAAATGTATAAAAACAATGCTCATAAACGGGTTGGGTCGGGTCGGGTCAAGTCAAGGCCACCAAAACTGAAACTGACAGAGCCAGGCCACCCTTTATGGACGGCCTGGATTGACAGATGCATGCCACATGTATCATCATCACTGCCACCTCACCATCTTCTTCCACCACCGGAAAGCAAAAGACGAAAATGCCCTCGTCCTGAAATGCAAATGCAAATGCAAATGTAATGCACTCTACCGTGTGAGGGCGATTTTGTTGCTGCTGCTGCTGCCGCCGTCTGCTCTGCTTTGATGATGAAACGCGCGCTTCTTCTAAAGCAAGGGTAGAACACAGGGCCCTGCAGCAACAAATGATGATATTCCACCACACGAATAAGCACAAAGGAAGTCGGTTTTATTCTACTTTGTTCAGAAGCAAACAAAGAGGAGAGAAAATGCAGAGGTTTTGGATTTGTTGCATTACCTGAGAAGAAGGATTCAAGACCAAAGATCGATGATGAATTGTAGGAGAATTACGAAAAGAAGCCATTATTCCCTTCTTCCTGTTTGTCTTCTGATTCAAACCGAGAAACAGAGAGGAGAGTCTTGAACTGTTTTGTTTCTGATGGTAGTGGTGGTGTGTATCTTGTCGTGTGGAGGACGCGCCTCCATAGCCTATCCGTTTATTATCCGATGTTGAAATTACGAAAATACCCCTTTTCAGGCTGCAAATAATGTAGGCCCTTGGATAGATGTATGGCAGTGATCAATTGATTAGGGTGATTTTTTTTTTTTTTTTTTGGGCCAAGGGAGGGTCCCAACCCTTTAAGCCGGACTAATTCCTTCGGGCGAGAGGAAAGCCGGGTAAACTCTATGCAACCCCAATGTGGTAGTGCAATTTGGAACCTATAACCTCCGGGTGCAAAGTGTAGTCCAAAGCCAACTGAGCTACCTTGAGGTATATGGTGAATTTGGTGTTAGTTTGAACATTCAGATTTACTATTTGGGCCTGTAACTGAAGTTGAAGTCCAGTTTCTTTTCTTCCCCTGCCTTGTCAAATCTTTGACGCTCTTCGGGTCCAGCCCAATTAAGCAGTGCTTGGATGTATAATATAGGCTCGTTATTATTTGGCTGGGCTTGGATTAAGTGGTAGAAAGTTTGAAATCCGGTTGGTTTAGAGCCTGTTTGTTTGCATAAAAATACTTAAAAATTCATTGTCGTTCAATGAACTCCACTAAAAGATTATTAAAGTGAGGAGTGAAGGATATGTGGTGATAGCTGAAAGGTGAAAGATACAAGGTGAAGATGTAAATGAGACCTTGATTTTTTATTTATTAGATTGCCCTATGAATGGCAGGGCATTGGGCATTCTCCCGCCTTCCCTTGATTCAATTTTCATTCGAGGGAAGGTTATTTGATGGTCATTTTTCCATTTACCTATGTTTCTTCGTTTTTAACCAGTTATAAAAATATAATACTATATATTCAATTCCATGTAACAAAACAGCCCTAATGTTTTTACATGGATATGAGGTCATGAGTTAGAGTGATACATGAACTGGGCTTGCTCCCATATGCTCATCCTCCGTGTTCTCATCCCTCTCTTAATCCTTACCTATATGGTCCTATGGACTTGGTTTAGCTAGTAGGAATTTCAAATTTTGCAAGGCAAAATTAATCAATTTTAACTTGCGGTTCAAACTTCAAATCAATCCTTCCAAACATGAAATCATGATTTTTCTAATTCTTTTGCTCTTGTTTCTGCATTAACCACAGTTTGGAATGTATGGACTAGAGAGAGACACTAACTTGTATATATGCACCAAAGCCGACCCATATTGACGAGTTCGGGGGATGATGGTTTTTTTTCTTTTTCTTTTTGATAATCTAGGGTATCTCTCGTCCAGCAGAGGAGGATGATGATGATAGGCATACGTTAGAAGCTTCTTTCCCATGTACGTAAGATCAAAGCATTTTCCTAAGCAAACAGATAACAAAATCTTTTCCAATTCATATTCTGATGCTTACTGAAGATTGAGACGTGCATGGTCTTCATTATACAAGGTTGAACCGTAACTGGTGGCTGCACTCCCTCTCTTTACATTGCTCCCTTGCCACTGGACAATGCATTAAGAAGTCCTTACTTATTTTTAGATTAGATTGCTACTCTCAGAGCAGACAGATACCATTGAAGTTTTGATTCTCATCTAAGTGAGTGAGCATAATCATCCAAAACTGTGAGGCCCCACCCTTTGTGGGCCCTCTAATTGCTATTTTATAGGCTAATTAATATTAATTAATACTAATTATTGCTAATTATTACTAATTATGGCTAATCACTATCTAATTGTGCTAATTAGGGGTTAATCAGGGGGATTAGTTAGATTTTTCCTAAGATAGAGTTAGACTAGCTTAGTTGGGTTAGTGTTTTAGTTAGTTGGGAGTTTGTGTTAATTTTAGGCTAATTAGTGCTAGATAGGTCCTTAGTTGAGTTTTATTCTAATTAGGAGGGGGTTTATGATAATTGTGCATCCTCTAGAAGGTTCCAGCCCAAAAGACCAGCCTAACCATAACCCTAACCCTAATCCCATAGAACCCTAAGGGCTAATCTTGTCCTTAATCCCTTCCCCTAAACTATAAAATGGCTCTTATCCCAAGAACCCTAAGCCATGAGCCAGCCCCCTTCCCAAGAACAATTCCAGCCCAGCCACTGTTCACTGCAATCTCCTCTTCTCCTCTCCCTCATTCCTCTCCTACGTATGAGCTGAAAATTTCAACTGTTACTGTTGCTGGGAAATCCCCTTGGAGCTACTGCTGCAGCTACTACTCTTCTTTCCATTTCATTTCTCTCTTTTCCTCGCTCATTTCCCCTCATTCCCGCCCCTGTTACTGAGCTGGAAGCCACCATTTCAGTGCTGAGATTTCTCCCTAATAGCAGCAGCTGCTACTTCACCTTATTCTTCCTCTCTCATTCACCTGAGCTACTGTGACTGCTGGAAATTCTACTTGGAGCTGCTGCAGTCACTACTCCATCTTCTTCCCTTCTCATTTCCACTCTTCCAAGCCACTGCTGCTGTTGCTGTCTGTGCTGGGAGGATTAATAGGAGCTGCAACTATTACTGCATCTTCTCCCTTTCTCATTTTTCTCTTCCCCTAAGCTACTGGTTGTGCTGGGATTTCCCTGGGTGCTGCTACTGCTACTGCTGAATCATCATCTTCTTCTTCTTCTCCACTGCTGAGTTGGGATTCCCTCTTATATTGCTATGTTCCTCTCTACAGACCTTCCCTCAATTTCTAAAAGGCAAGTACTCATACTCCTAGTTTAGAATATGTCTTTCATTTCTTGATTGTTGTAGTTTTAGTTCATAAATCATGTTAATTAAGTTTTAGAATACACCTGGAGCCTCTGTTATTGTGTTTTGGATGAAATGACATTGATGGATGGGGGTTTCACCCCCCATTTGGAAGATCAATGGGCCACAAGGTTGTTGGTTGAGGGGCATTGGAGTTATTTAATGTTTGGTAATGATTTGGTGAAGTTTGAGACTAATTGGAGGTGATTTGGATGTAAAAAGAGCCAAAACGGAAATTCTGCAGAAACCCGTTTCGTGTTCACAGTCGACCGGTAGGCTCGACCAGCAGTGTTCCCGGTCGACCGGGACCTGCATGCCGGTTCACCGGCAACACTGCAACTGGGAGACAACAGCTCCCAGTTATTTTTCTTCTTTTTCTGCAGGTCTGAGATCTCTAGTGTTCCCGGTCGACCCATAGGTCGACCGAGAACACTGTATTTTTATGAAAAATTGGCCCTCAGCCATTTTCTTACAGAAAATCCATTTCAGTTAGCCAAGTTGACTTGGCCTTGTCCAAGTTAACCTGGAACACACTGTTTATGCAAGAATTGACTGAAAGTTGATTTTTCACCCGAAACTCAGACTCTTTACATCCAAATCAACTTGATACTTAGTATTTACTTTAGATAGTGTTTAAAACTGGGACAATCACTCTTTCTAAGGTTTTTGGAGTATGCGGTCAATCATCCAGGCCAGGAGTTTGACCGGACACGCTGGAAACCTTTAGAAATGAATTAAGTTGTCCAGGAGGCCTGATTCAGGTAATTCAGTGCACTCGGTTGATCCACCAGGCCAGGAGGTCAACCGAGCACACTACATATCAGGTTCACCTGGGAAACTCTGATTTTTCCAGTTTTCAACATTTAGGAGTTGTGATCAGATGTGGGGCCCATTGACCATCCAAATGAGCGTTTATCGATGTTCTAAGCCCGAGTCAACGGTGTGGCTCAACCTTGACTCGCAGGAACCACTGATTAGTGTTTTGGTTATTAATCTAAGATGATTCGACCTCTAAGAGTTGTCAAAGATGCCTGTAACCACCTAAGCACCAAACACAGTATTTTATGGCATTAATGACTTCGTTTAGAGATCAAATCACCGGAGATGGACCGAACCTAATGTGGCCCATTACCTAGGATTGGACCATTGTATTTTCCCTATTGATTCCTTCATTGAAGTTCATACTTCACATTTATTATTGACTGTCATTCTTAGATCTTTAGTGTAGCTGTTTACTATTAATTAAACATAAATGGAGGACCTGAACCTAGGATATCTTAGAGGTGACCCGATAGTGTGCCTTAGAGTTATTCGTGAGTCGGCATGAACATTCACTCGGTTGATTTAAGCTCAGCCTGTGGACTGATCATCCCCGGTAGGAGCTAGTATGAGCGTTGATGAGCTATCATGATGAGCTGTGTGGTTAAGACGGACGGTGTGATACCGTGTCCGGTCTTGAGTGATGAGTATGATGAGATGATGAGATGATTTGCGGGATTAGTAATTTCCAGCACTGTGAGATTTCCCCGCCGCGACTGTGTTCAGTATGGGAGGGCCGCGGCATAATATCCCGCGGTATTCCAGCTCGTGTGAATGTGCCATTTTGTCGTAGCAGATTAGATGCTTTCTATTTATCCTGATTCCTTATGATTAAAATGCACAACTGCTTAGTTCTTTACCTTGCTATTCATTTAATTTATTTACATGTCTCTATTCCTTTGATATATATGTTCTATGCTAGTAGTATGCTATAACTTGCCAGATCTTTTAGATCTAACCCTTCATTGGTGCTTAGGCCTTGACCCAGAGATCCCTGACGACGCACTAGCGCTGGTAAAGGCGCCGATAGCTGGAGAGTTCGCATGGGGCCCGGCCGACACGGATGTCGAGCCGGGGGGCGGAGACGACTTACATGGGTTTTGAGAGTCCTCTTTCTTTTGGGTTTGAGAGGCAAATTTTGTAGTGAGTTGGGTAGAATCCAATATGTATTAACTTTAATTTACAACTGATACATTTTAATTAGACTACTGTTCTGCTCACATTTATATATATCGATACCTATTGCTTCCACTTTATTTAAATGTTATGCTTCCGCAAGTTTTAACCATTGAGTATTATATTGGTCAAAAAGTTTTAAATTGGACCTTACTGCGGCCTACGATCTTGGAAGTTCTCGGATTTTCCGGGAAGTAGCGCGCCAACTTCGGGTATTCGAACAGTTTTATCGGTATCCGAAATTGGGGTGTTACAAAAACATTTCAAACCAGAAAAAATGAGTTCAACAAAATCTTTACTTGCTCCAAACTCCTAGCCTGTAAGACATATCAAAGTGCCCCCAGAAAAGGAAGGGTAGCTAGGTTTAGGCCTAGGCTGAAATGGAGAGGTATTAGCCACTAGCTGCTTATTAAAAATAAGTTAGATAGGGTCACTTGGAGGATATATTAAGATTTGGAAAGAAAAAAAAAAAAAAAAACGAATCAACTTGATTCCATTAAGTTTCAAGTCACTTTTTTATTAAAAAAAAAAGTTTCAAGCCAATTTGATGAGTGAAACTCGCACACATGAGGAGAGAGAACTCACACATGCAAGGAGTGAAACTTGCACATGTAAGGAGAGAGAGAGAGAGAGAGAGAGAGAGAGAGAGAGAGAGAGCACATGCAAGGGGAAAGGGGGGGGATCTAACGATCAATAGTCATCCTAGTGAGAGGTGGGGTTGCCAAACAATTGAACGCGGATCTAACGTCAATCAATAGTCATTCTAGTGAGAGGTGGGTTTGCCAAACAATTGAACGCACCCAGCAAATGCTTTGGAGTGATCAACAACTGATGCAGTATGAATCCTCTTCCATTCCTTCACTCCCCCTACAAAATAAACAAGCAACCCTAAGTTGGATATGTGATGAGTTTATTTATAATGATCCCTGATTGAATAGAGATAAACCTCTAGTTCTAACTACTTGTCTAGAACCGTTAATTCCAATCCTTCTTTATTAAAGATCCTGATGCATCCATCCATTATCATAGATATGTTCAGCAGAAAAGTGATAACACATCAATCAGAGAGGAAAGAAAACATCAAAAGAAGGGAGGCAGATTAGGACTTGTCTCCCAATAGGGTCCCTCAAATCTACACATTCAAAGAATCACAGATCATGAAAGATGGGATACAAGGAAGAGAAGAGGAGGCTCTTGAAATGATGATCCTGACAATGTCCCACAAACAACTTTCATCAGGCGAGCACTTAAAAGGAGAAAAGTTGCTAGTCTTCAGTGAGGATTGGAGAAGAAAAGGAGATGGGTAAAGGACTAAAGGTCTCATATTAATACTTTCTCCTTTTTTTTATAAATTATACTCTTTCTAGAAATCTTAGTTCTAAATTGCTTTAATTATGAGCTATTTGTTTCATGTAATTGCATTTCTAAAATTGTAAAGTGGCTAAAAATGCAAAATCATTATTGAATATCTGAAAAATGACCATCAAATAACTTCAATTCTAATAGAAATTAAATAAAGCAAAGATGATGAAAACTCAACCATCACCTTAGTCATTCAATACCTAGAAAAGTCAAGGCTCTAATTACATATACATCTTATATTCCCACCCCCCCGTACCTCTTTAATAATCACTAGCCCGATCACCCGTGCTTAGCACGGTACCTCCCTGCATTGCAAAATAAAAAATCACATATTAAAAAAAATTACATCTTTACATATGACAAGTTGGATAAAATAGAAATAAAGAAATTGGAGCAAAAATGGTGTAGTTATATATGAACAACTAAAACATAAGTGGTTTGATGGAAAAATGAGTGGGTACTTGCATGAGTAGACATAACTGCCGGTAAAAATTCTAACCGCAGGTCAAAATCTTTGTTTATTTAATTGCATTAGAATACATAGGAACTAAACACTTAAGGTGGTAAAAAAAAAAGATTAAAAGTAAATTCCCAAAACAAACATCAAGGGCATGTTTGTTTGCATTAAAATATATGACAATTGAATACATATGATTCATACCATTACTAGTTAAAAATGAAGATTAAAGGTGAATCTTAAAAAATGAACATCTAATCATCTTTCCTTTCAAGACAATAAAACCCAAAGAATGTCTACTTCCCTCAAAATAAAGGCTATTTGATGTCCATTTTTAGATTTTACATTCAACCTTCATTTTTAACCACTTATGGTATAAATTATATGTATTCCTACATAAATATATAGGAATTGAATACGAACTATGGTTAAAAATAAAGATCAAAAGTAAAATTTCAAAAATGAACCATCAAATAACATCTTTTTTTTTATCTCTCTAACAGAAAATGTTATTTGATATTCAGTCTTAGAAATTCACATCCTTTAATCTTCAATTTTAACTGCATATGTATTCTATGCAAGCTAACAGTCCAAATGGAATAAAAATAAGAAGTTAGATGCTTGAAATTCACCTTTGGTCATTATTTTTAATCACTCTATTCAATTTCTATTTATTTTAATGCAAATAAACAATGCCCTTAGCATTTTAGATGTTAATAAAATAAAAATATAAAACATAAAGATGGTGAGAGAATAGTTTCAATACAGCCTTTTCTTTTGGGTCATGAAAGTCGCTATTGGTCATGGCTTAATCCTTTACACATCATGCAATAGTCAATACAGCTTGAATTTGGGGAGAGTACAAAACCATAAATTCATGAGAATGTACCCAGGGGAGAGGATCTTTGCCATCACACGGCTTTTATGAATGAGAATGGAGAAGTTAAATATGGACAGGAATGCAATATCTATTGAACTCCTCGTACTGTATTTTTTTTTTTTTTTTTCTGTTTTTCTTTGGTACCTCAGTTAAAGCGCGCGCGTGTATATATATATATATATATATATATATCTAGAGAGAGAGAGAGAGAGAGAAACAGCCTACACAAATGGAGAAAAAAGCTGCACACATAAAAAGAAAGCCTACATAAGTGAGAAGAGGTTACGTACCTACTCGGGCTAGGTAAGTAAGAATTGACACTCCTTACCTACCCGGCTAGGTAAGTAAGAATTGACACTCCTTACCACTCGTTAAGGAGCCGATCTTAAATGGGCTTAGTACTTGAGCTACTATTATGCATGGTGTATAGTTGGAAAGGAAAGGCTCTTTATATTTGACTGTGGATTGCGATCATCATACACATCTCATGAGGAACCTCTAGTTCTAACAGCTAAAACAATTCAACCTAACCATTGAGTTTGCATGCGCCTGATCATTGAATCAATATGATACCAAACACATGTAATCAACATTGTATTATTTATTTCAAAGGGTCTTTAATGATCACAAGTTGCTGTATTGGTCCCCGCTAGGTGGATTGGATTGATAATGGTTTATACTAAGTAGAGTATTACTTTAGGTAGACTTCCATATATAGAACTTGGTGGTGACCCATTTAGGTAGCCTTTGCCTACAAACATGCCAATCCAAGTCATTTAGGCCATGTTTGGCAACCAAATCCTCCAAGATTATTTATCAATCGTTTTGGACAATTTGTAAAATCCACATTTGACAATTGTAATTCATTGAGTGGGTCAATTGAGGATTTTGTAGTCCAACAACCACCAATTGGATTTGAAAATCCTCAGTTTTACAGATTTACACACCTACACCAATTTTTCTCAGCTATATGCACTAATATTGATGTGATGTCATCTGCAGACTCCTCACAAATTCCTCACCCCTATTACAAAATGTGCCCTTAGATTGTGAGCCTAGTTGTTGAAGATGCCTGTATAATGTATAATGAAATCCGAACAAATCAGACTATCATCATGGGTCCAAATGATGGGCATTAAAAAGGACAGCTTAATAGGTTATAATCAAAGACAGAGATTTGATAAGTATAAATTGGCGATCAATGGCCATGTGCGCACTCAGTGGCGGACCTAGGTACAAGGGTCTAGGGCTTAAGCCCTCGCCCTACCTAAAAACTTCCGAAGAACCCACTGAAAATTATGATAATTAGTATGGTTTTTTTTTTTTTCAACATTTGACCCTTCCCACAATATTTCTTTTACATTAAGTCCCCCAAATTAAGTTTTCTGGATCTGCCCTTGTTCCGACTGGATGAATCATCACAATTTTTGTGACAAAGAATCGGTCCTATATATTGGCCATGCATGCATGGTCCCAATTCCCAAACTGGCAGGACACATCTAATGCATTGTCGTTGAAAACCTGATGCACATGGGCCCATCAGTTGGTTTGGTAGTTTGGTGCTAAACCCCCCCTGAATCAGGTGTTGATGGGGACTCTCTCAGGGTGTTTTTTTTTCTAATCCTTTTTTTCTTCTTGGGGTAGAATGGGACTTCCTCTCATTGATTAGCTGAGGTTGGCGTCCTAACCCTACTAAAAAGTAAACAATAGAAATTTGATATCTAGGCCTTAGAGAGTCTATCATGCCATCCTCATAAATTCAACAGTGTTAGGCCCACATCTAAATCAAAATAAAGACCTCTTCCTTATTACCAACAGACCAAAATTCACTTTAGTTGAACCGCTCTGCAATGGTCGGCCCTGGCGTTCAGTGAGGTTGTGCTGCATGACAGATGGTGCTGTTGGCCAGCCTGGTGTGCTGTGGGATGGCAGCTGCTTGGATAATATGATTAGTAATCTAATTAATGCATGTGATTAATAATCTATAAGATTGTATTCATTATATTATTAATTGTATATTCAACTATAGGGTGGTATCAACTCCTATTTGAATAAAATCCGTGGACATCCTGTTGCAAGGGAGGATTAGGATTTTCAATAAATGGCCCATGCTGGAATTTCAGTCCCTTCACTCATGTGAAATGTGAGTGATACAATCAAGGATCTGAACTGATCAAATGTGCATTGCAATTTTTCAATTTGATCATGGAATGATCTCAAAATGATAAAAGTTCAAAGATGACTAAACGATCAACTGGTTCAATCAATTTGTCCCGCCGAATCACATGTGGATAGCTTTTTAACTTTTCTTATATGGTCTGTTTGTTTGTATTGTAATATATAGGAGCGGAATGCATATAATTCATATCATAAGTGGTTAAAAATAAAATCAAATGTGAATTTTAAAAATAAGTATTAAATAACCTTTCTTTTTAGAAAAATAAAAAGGACTTTTATGAAAAAAATTAAAATTAAATAATAATTAACCGGTTTTATGAAGAAAAATCATAAAATGATAAGATAATTGTTTGTGCACTTTTTTTTTTTACCGAATTACCCAAGTTGATGATATCATCAACTTGGTTAATGGAGCATAATATCGTTTTTTATAATGAAAGTTGACGATATCGTCAATTGGGGTAATTTTGTCCAAAAAAATGTATGAACAACTTTTTCTTCATAAAATTGTTTAATTAAGATTTAAGCTTACTTATTTCGTAAAAATAAAAAAATAAAATCAATTGAATATGAGACTATTTCTCAAAAAGAAAAAGTTATTTGATGCTCGTTTTAAAAAATGCACCCTTGGATATTCATTTCTAACTAGTATTGGTATTAATTATATACATTCAATTCCTATCTATTTTAATACAAACAAATATGCCCAAGTCATTATGATAATTTTGTTCAAAAGTCATGTATGCTGAGAGTCAAAGAATGCATCAACCCTGTTCAAATCTTTCAATTCAGTGATAAGAATTTGTCATTATCCAACGTATCAACACATAATCAAGCAGGCAAGCAAAATTGTACCTAAATTGGCAATTTATCTCTTTCATTGTAAATTTGTAACTATCAAGGGTGGCAAATGGGCTTGGATATGGCTTGGGATAACATAAGTCATAAATACGCCTTTTTAATGCATCCCAGTCCCAACAGCTTCTTCAAAAAAATATCCAAGTACACATGTCTGCATAGTTCATTAAATGGGCCCATCCTCAAAAACATCATGGTCTACACATCAAGGAATCAAACATGTATGGAAATCTGGTCATTCTTAGAGCTGTCCATTATTCTCTTACAGACCTGACCTAACTTGCTCAGCAGCTCCTACAACTATAAATACCAACCTGTTTTCTAACATCTTACTGTTAATTAGAGAACTGAAAGATACCCTCTACTTTATGTTTTGACAACTAATCAATCATTTAATGACTCAATTATCTATTGAGTCAACTACCTTCATCAATAGCCCACCCAATGACTGCTTTTGTGATGATGGCATGGGCATGGCCATGGCCATGGTGTGCAACAACATGCACCCAACAATAGAAAATAGGAAAAAAAAAAAAAAAACTGATCCATTGTTATCACAAAATAATTCTGTCATTACCAACACCATCATTGGTGGGCCATGCAGGATGATCATTCCTCATGAAACTAGGGTTTTCACCTTTCATTACTAGGAATCTATAATCATTCACCCCACCAGTTTGATTATATTTGTGTTTAACCCCCATTGAATTGATCCATGGGGTATTGAAGAAAGAGGAAGTTGTGGATGTAAATGTAATTTCCTATTGTAACCTTTTGATGAGTGGACCCGCAATAGAAGGTTATAAAAGGCAAGAGTTGATCCTAGTGGGGAATTCTTGTTGGGCTTGTTGGGCCCACCACCAAATAAAACATCTAATCGAATAAAAAGAACTATAAGTTGGCAGATATTCTAAAGAGACCAGGACCTTTAAACCGAATGTTGAAATAGAAACAGCCAATCTCCACCTATCTAATTATTGGCTAATCTTTTAATGGGGGTAGAGAGATACTATGATAAATCATTTTTATTTCCCGATTAATCTGGTAGTGACCCCACTTTTGACTTAATTGAAACCGTCATAACTCAGAAGACACCATTAGGCTATGTTTGGGAACCAAAGTCTCATTGATTTCGCACCGAGGATGCTTGGCTAGTGGCTACTATCCTCCGTGACCGTGAGGAATACTCTTCGATTTTCCTTGATTCTAATTCCGAGGACTTTTCATATTTGGTTGAAGAGAGGATTTCAATTTTCCAAATCCTCCTTAACCCTCAAAACATCGTGCTAGCATGATTCCTCAGTCTTTCACCTCTTCCCATTGGATTTTCTCTCTCTACATGGGTGACGAACTGCAAGAGCATAAGCGGATGAACAACAATGACTATGTACTTGGGTAGTAACTTTTGGGTTATTGGTTTTTGCAGTGAAACTCTATGCTATGCTATGGTTTCCATAATCAATATCCAAATCTTTAATTATGTGTAGAAGGCCCATAATGGCTTTGTAGTCAAATTTCAGCCATTCATTTCTCATATATTTTGAGATATTTCTAAAAAAGTTTAGACTGCTGATTTTTGAATTTCTATAGGCCCCTTTTGTAAAACCCGTACATTAGGTGTCTTTAGAATGCCTAAAACAACTATGGGTCAAAATCGACAGCCTAATTTGTCACGGATCATGAAAAAAGGGCAAAAAACTTATGACCGTTGATCACCCACAGTGCAATATTGAGCTGCTGATGAACAATGAATGGTGCGGTGATATATAAGTTACCAATGTTGCTTTTAAACCCTATCTTATTGGTCCTACAATCACAATCCAAATTGTTAATAATGTTTCGAAGGTCCAAAACACATTATAGGTTGGTTTTCAGCTGTTGTTGATTACTCATATATTTTGAGATATTTGCAAAAATAGAAAAAAAAAGTCCACGCCCTAAAAATATATTTTGAATTTCTCGTGGGACCCATAATAAAACTGTCCATCATCTGTAGAAGGTCAAAAACAGCTTGGGGGATTCAGATTCTAGGACTTGATTCATTCATTACAAATCTAATAAAGGTAAATCCATAGATTCTTTAGGGCTAGTTTGAAACTTTACAAATATAATAAAAGTCAAGTAAAACCTTTATTTTTCAGATAATATGTCCCATCAAAAGCACTTTAATTCAAAATTCCTTCCATCTTTAAAAAAAAAAAAAAAAACAACAACCTTTATCTACTAAAATACAAAAAGAAATCCACTTTTTCATACAAAAAATAAAAAAGATTTCATAACAAATAATTAAAAATAAAATATCATCATAACCCATTTATATTTTATTCTATATTTACCAAACATGGAATGCGAATGAACCTCCTTCATTAAAAATCATCACGGAAAGGCATCGAGGAATCCTCACATCCACATATTCCTCATGAGTCATAATGAAGTGGTGGGGGGTGACATTGATATACATATATATTCATGGTCCCTCTCACCAGTTCCATATAACCATTCCTGTGGCTTTTTATGTCAGTCCCACGCCACGCCGCGAGATAAAAAGAGGAAAAGTCATAAAGAAAGAACAGTTGGGAGCTCGACTGCATCAAAGTAGAAAACGAATGAAAAACATGACATGATTCCTGCCACTGTCAACACATACAATACATACGTCTCAGACTCCTCTCTCTTTCTCCTTCTCTTCGCTTTTGACGGCTCCTTCCGAAGCCACAAGAAGCTCAACAAATTAGACGCCAAGAGAAAGAATCCCTTATTCAATCAGAAGCCCATCTACAGTGAAGAAATAAAAAAAAAAAAAACCCCAAAAGACGCCGAAACAAGACGAAGCTCTTGATCGGTTCTCGATCTCTCCCCCAGACTCGTCTCTATGTCTAGGGTTTCTATGAATTAGGTCAGGGTTTTAGGGGCGTTTTTTCGGACATGATGGGGTCTCGCGGCCTCTTCGGGTGGTCGCCGCCGCACATCCAGCCGTTGACTCCTGTCTCGGAGGTGTCTGAGCCGCCTGAATCGCCATCGCCGTATCTGGATACGAGTGCTGAGCCGGTGAATTTGGAAGATGATGGCGGAGGGATGGAAGAAGAGGCGGAGGAGATCGAGCCGCCGCCTGCAGCCGTGCCTTTCTCGAGGCTGTTTGCTTGCGCTGATGCGTTCGATTGGGTTCTAATGGGTGTCGGATCGATCGCGGCTGCCGCGCACGGGCTCGCGCTGGTGTTGTATTTGCATTTTTTTGGGAAGGTTTTGGGGTTGCTGACTGTGGCTCTATCGGATCAGGAGACGTCGAAAGATGAGATTTTTCAGGAATTTACAAAGGTATGTTGTAGGAATTCAATTACTAGTTTTGGTTTTGGATTTTCTCTTGCTCTTGGAATTTTTTTTTTTTGTTTATTTGCAACTTGTGATGTATTGAGGTGAGTTTGGATGTACCTTTAACGATATTGGTTAGAATCTTTCCGTTATAGGATAGATAGATTGCCATCTGTCTTTGCTGTTATTTTTCAAGGTGCAAATTTGGAATACCGTTCGCCTACTTCCTCAATCCCAGCCAAAATTGGCAATTTTCACTGGCAATGATATACCGTTTAAAGGAAGAAAAGTAGGAGTCCAATGGATATGGTTTTTAATTTCTTTGAAATGATAGCCATCTATTGTGGAAAGGTATCGATTTGGTTTATGATTTGGGGATGTGGTACTTAATTTCTTTGAAATTATAACCATCCACTTTAGAAAACTATATCAATATGGTACCAGTAAAAAAAAAAAAGTATCAATATGGTTTGCGGTTTCAGCTATATCGGAATGCACCCTTAGGCACTTAGTTGGAATTTGTTAATGGATTGCGAATTAGCTTGGTTGGTTGGAGTTTATTAGTGCAGTGTTTTAGAATGGAACACTTTATTAGGCTCTAGATTGATGGGATGAGACAGTTGATGATGACATTAAAGAATTTGGATTGCAAATTTTGTTTTTTTTTGTTTTTTGTTTTTTTTGGGTGTTGGACTCCAATTGATAGACACTGCAGTTGAAGCCAGCAAATCCCTTCCATCAACTTCCTCTCGTGTTACCTTTGTAGACCACAACTAACTGTATAACCTTATTTGTGGTCAACTAGTAAATAGAAGTCATTCTTTATGAAACCACATGTTAGATAAAGTTGACTCCTTGGCTTTGCCCTGAAATCGGTACACCAAAAAGCTATGATGCCTGGACATGGGATGGATATGATAGGGACATGGCATCGATGTGAAAGGGACATGGATTTTATACATAAAAAAGTGAAGTATCGGATACCGATACGACACGATACGTTGCCCATTTAAAAGTATCCGTGTATCGTAGCCAAAAAGTAGTGTTGTTTGAGTAGAAAATACCTTCTTCTGCTTGCAAACCAGGCACCTAAGCATGATGCTTCCTCTCTTTGGTTATGGATTGTCACCGTGGACCATACTACATTCATCTTCTCAGCATTTTAGCTATTTGGTTTTCATCGTTATGAATATTATTCTCACTGGATCACGAAATCCACCACCATCATCTAATTCGGTTCGCCTTTATGCTTGGGTGTTGCTTCAAGAGCCCTTCGGTACCTGGTCATTGAGCGGGTTAAGAAGAAATTTGCTTCATGGAAAGCTAAATATCTATCTTTGGGAGGTCACATTACCATCATAAAATCACCCCTATCTAATCTTCTTGTCTATTCCATGTCTATATACAAATGCCCTGCGAGTGCGACAATAGCTAAGCGTGTTGAAAGGCTTTAGAGTGACGTTCTTTGATAAGTTAGGGAGGAAAAACATGAGTTTCATCTTGTAAGATGGAAGAAAGTTTACTTCCCCAAAGAAGAGGGAGGCCTTGATTTTAGATCAATGAAGCTAATGAATCTAGCTCTTTTAGAAAAGTGGTTATGGGCAAGACTCAGATGGTTTATGGAAATAGGTCATCATGGCCAAGTACGATTTATCTATTCAGGTCTTTGGAGGGTTATTCTGTCTGCGGCAACTCAAGAAGAAGGTCAGATACAGGACTGGCTCGGGTGAGCAGATTCATTTTTGGCTGGATGCATGGGTCGGTGATAAACCTCTAGCATTGCACTTACCAGATCTTTTTCTGTGTGCTTAGGATAGTGGAGCCCTGGTAAGCAGCTGTGTGACTACTTTTGGCAGCAGAGAGGTTTTGGGCCTGATTTTTTGAAGGAATTTAGTAGTGGTTGAGGACTAAAACGGGTGGTATCCTTTTTTTTTGAATGGTGAATTGTATTAATCAAAGCAAAGCAGTACAAAAGATATATACTAAAGAGCAAAGAGAAATACAATGGAACAGAGAAACCATCCAAAGAAGCAAAAGAGGATAGACAAGTCTCCTAAACAGGCCTAAAGCCCCAAAAAGTGGAACCCAAAGATTAAGATAATACTACTTCCCTCCATTTAAACAGCATAAGCTCCATAAGATTAAGATAAAACGGGTGGTATCCTTTTGATGGATAATCTTCGAAAGTGGAAAATGATTATCATTAATGCATGCCTTAGCAGAAGTAAAATCAGTAGATCATCTGTTCATAAATTTCCAATTGGCCCTAGCCCTTTGGATATTGGCTAAGGACCCGTTTGTTTGCATAGAATATGTAGGAATTCATTCCATAAAAAGTTTAAAAATGAAGACCAAAAGTGGATATACAAAAATGACCATCAAATAGCCTCCCCTTAGATGAAAGTTGAATCAAGGGAAGATGGGAAATGAATACCCAGCCATCCCCTAGTAATTCAAATCCTAGAAAAGTCAAGGTCTCATATACATCACTAACTTATATCCTTCACCCTTCACCTCATGTCATTCAAACCTCACCTTTTTAATAATCCTTAGCTGGGGTTCATTTGACCATGAATTCCTATGTCATCTAATGCAAACAAACAGGCCGTAAGTGGTTTGACTGCAATTGGGTTTTCTTAAAGGAAAAGGAGCTCTGTCATCTATTTTAGACTTGGAAAATGGCGGTTAGCTCGAGTAGAGGAAGAAAGACGTAGAAGGCATCCTTTTTGGCTGTTATTTGGGTGCTACAGCAAAAAAGAAGTAAGATGCTTCAAGGGTTCCTCTTCTCTTGTGGAGACTTATAGATAGAGTCAAGTACTATTCGGCTTTGTGGGTGCCTATCCTCCCTCTATTTATAGAGATTAATCTGAGCATTATCACATATCAATAGAAGCTAGATGATCTCATCCTCTGACTTTCTTTGAACTCGATTTTGATGGCAGTGTGGCTGGAAATATAGGCTTTGCTGGTATTGGAGGTATCATTCGATACACTTAAAAGGAGGCTTCCATTATTTCCTTTTCTGGCCCTGCTGGATGTTGTTTAGTTAACTCAATGGAAATTTTAGCATTGAGGACAGGACTCAGTGAAGCCTTTTGGTCTTTGCCACTCTTTGTATGCTTTTAGATGGGCAAGTGATGTAGTCATCCATGGGTCTTAGCAGAGGTGGGTGAAGAGGTGCTAGACCTACCTAGGAGGCTTGAGCCTTGAAGCATCCTTACACCATGTTAAATGAAGTGCAAATTCAATGGCAAACTCTCTTGCTAAAGAGGCAGTTAACTGGGAGTCTGGGACAGCTTGTTAATCAACCAATTTGTCTATCCTTTTGTTTGATCTTTTGGTTGCCCTTTTCTTCTCTTTGCTGTATTCCTGGAGCGATTCGGTATATCTCTGCTATGCTGTATGGTTTTGGTTTTTAATAAAGTCTATTTACCATTAAAAACAAAAAAAACTGTGACTAAAATATTATTACTAGACACTATATTCTGTCATTAGTTAAGGCCTAATTTATGATAGTCCTGTGATTTCATTCTCTTATATCAGCTACATATTCATGCAAAGAGCTTCCTTCAAAATTTTACTTGTTTTACAGAGTCCAATCCAGATCCCATTTTTCTTTAACTTCATTCTTGTTTATTTTGCAGCATGCCCTGTACATTATTTATATAGCATCTGGTGTTTTTGCTGCTGGATGGATAGGTAAATAAACATGTCATTATCAGTCTTTACATGTGGGTTGTGCTATTCATGAGTGTCTTTGAACTTAAGCCACTGATTCAGTGCATTTTTATAGAGGTCTCATGCTGGATTCTTACTGGAGAGAGGCAGACTGCAGTCATCAGGTCAAAGTATGTTCAAGTATTGTTAAACCAGGACATGAGTTTTTTTGACACATATGGGAACAATGGGGATATTGTGAGTCAAGTTCTGAGTGATGTTCTTCTCATTCAGTCTGCACTTAGTGAAAAGGTACAATTGAAATGCCTGCCTTCTTTGATGTGTTTGATTTGCTCATGTAAGGTCGTCAATTAATGGAGTCACCTCTGATAAAAGGGTATTTCATGACAGGTTGGAAATTATATTCATAACATGGCCACATTTTTTGGTGGTCTCATCATTGGTCTGATCAACTGCTGGCAAATTGCACTTTTAACACTAGCCACGGGCCCGTTCATTGTTGCCGCAGGAGGAATCTCAAACATATTTTTGCATAGACTTGCTGAAAATATTCAAGATGCATATGCCGAAGCAGCAAGCATTGCTGAGCAGGTTACTTCAATTCCATTGTAGAATCGATATATTTTGGAGTATTTTGAACCTAAAACAAGATAGCCTAGAAATTTGTTCAATGTAAATTGTTTGAGCTGGTTTTTGTTGTCTTTGATTCATAAAACTGTTTTCTGGCAATTTAGTACTTTCTTATTTTGAACATGTTATGAGTTTTTAAAATTTTAACCAATGGCAGTTAAATAAAATATTGAATTGTCCGATGTAGCTCACCTTATACAGAATTGATTCAAAAATTGCAAATTTTTATCATTTTTTCTTCATATCTTACTGCTTTAACATTTTATGTGAATAGGATTTCTATCTCGGCCAACATTTCCTTCTAGTATGTATATGTAAAGAGTTAAACTTTGCTTCTGGCTTATGAACCTTTTGAAGAGCTAGTATAGAAGATAACAATAGATGCATATTGAGTGACTTCTGACTTCTCTCATCCATCTGTGCATTCTGACTAGAGATCTGAATGGCTACTAAGATCACGTGGGCTGGCAGGTTTCAACCAGTGGTTAATTGAAACACAGTTAAAATTCTCAGCAAATGCATCACACCTGCTTAGTTCTTATTATTATTCCAACCTCCCACATTATTAATTGCAACCTCCCATAGTTCTTATCATTTATAAGTCCAAATGTAAACTAAAACAACGAAACCCAAAGCTGGAACAGATGTAGGAAGTATAATGTAGTTAGCAAGTCTAATGTAGTTTGGTTGGGGATTCTACAAGTTTGAAGGATGGAGTACAGGAAGTTAAAATTAGCAGGGAGAATTTTGGGGAAATGACATTGGCGGTGAACCTGCAGGATTAGAAGGCCCTTTGGATAGACCAAACTTTCAAAAAGGAGGTGGAGGGAGATTCTTGCGCCCCCCCCCCCCCCCCCCCCCCCCCCCCCCCGCGGCTCTCTCTCTCTCTCTCGTTCTGGATATGGATGGATGTGTTAGGGAAGTCAATATGCTCAACTTGGTTTAACTGTATGTAGTGCATGTGTGGAATGAAGGTTCCCTCAGCTTGTTGGAGCTTACAAGGCTGAGAAGGTGGCTATTTATCCTCTTTCAGTCTAATATTTTCTGTTCTAAACTAGAGCTCCACGTTAAGAATGAAGACTTATTTTTTCCCCTTATCCCCTTTCTCTCTCTTGATTTGTGAGTTATCCTTCCAAGTTAGAGTAGAGGAAGAAGCTGATGACGCTGTTATTCTTGTGACACCTTGTTGATTGGAAGGGAGAAACATTGAAAGGTGAATGGACCTTTGTAGGAGACTATGTATGGCAACATAGGGAAGTAGATGCGTCCACAACTAGGGTTGAAAACAGGTTGGTTCTGGTCTGGGTTGAACTGGGACCGGACCCGGAACTGTTTCGGAACCGGTTTATAAGCTCCGAAACCGGAACCAGAACCATATATGGGATGGGTCTAGATCCGGGTCTGGGTCTGGGTCTAGGTAGAGAATGCTATTAAAAAAAATATATGGTTTTTAGGAGAGATTTTCGAAAAATGAGGTAACATGTTGGGTCTTAGGTACACGGGTCCGAACCAAGGTGGACCTGGACCCATTTACTTATCGGGGCTTAAATAACGACCCAGACCAGGTTTTTAATGGTTTGGAACCTCCGGGTAATCAGAGAATCGGGGACCCATTTACATCCCCATCCACAATAGTTGGGTTCATTGAGATAGTTATTATCACACAATTCAAAATAAGGAACATGATAAGCATTGTATGTAGGAATTGCAACTTTTAAAAGAACTGTTGGACTTAGAAACAAACTGCACATATGATTCATGTGTTCCGTTTTTTATGTGAAAAAATGAGAAAAAAAATATTGATTTTTAGTCAGTTTCCCCGTCTTTTGGGCATGGGGAATCATAATTTCCAAAAAAAAAGAAAAAGAAAAATTGCCTTGTTACAACATGATTCGTAATGTATCGCTATATTATGGAAAAAATTGAAACCATCAGTTAAATGACCGTGAGAGATGTTTGAACCAATATTGACTGTTGCTTTGCTCATTGATAGCTTTTCTTGAATCTGCAATATACCCTTTCTGCTGACACTATGGAGTAAGTGATGATTAGTTATATCTATTAAACTGTTAGGTTGTCAACTACTATGACTGGATTGCATTACAGTTCTGTTAAGGGTGTTGTAACAGTTGCTTGGAAAATGAACATAATCTTTCTGTTTGCTAATGTAGGCAGTTTCCTACATCCCAACATTATACGCATTTACAAATGAGACATTGGCGAAGTATTCTTATGCAAATTCACTTAAAGCGACATTGAGATATGGCATAATGATAGGTCTTGTGCAAGGACTTGGACTTGGATTTACCTATGGACTTGCAATATGTTCATGTGCCTTACAACTTTGGGTTGGAAGGTTCCTAGTTTCTCAAGGAAAAGCCAATGGTGGTGAAATTTTAACAGCTCTTTTTGCTGTTATTTTGAGTGGCCTGTAAGCAGATCTTCTCTCTCAATGCATTGCCTTTACTGATATCTTCTAGTTTCTACCTCTTGTCCTAACTACAATGTGTTATATTTTCTAGTGGGCTGAATCAAGCAGCAACGAACTTCTATTCATTTGAGCAAGGGAGAATTGCTGCCTATAGACTATATGAAATGATAAGCCGTTCAACCTCTACTGCTGATCACGAAGGAAATACCTTAGATTCAGTGCAAGGAAACATCGAGTTCCGCAATGTGTATTTCAGTTATCTGTCCCGTCCTGAAATTCCCATCTTAAGTGGATTTTACTTAACTGTACCAGCTAGAAAAACTGTGGCACTTGTCGGCAGGAATGGATCGGGAAAGAGCAGTATAATTCCTCTAATGGAGCGTTTCTATGATCCTACATTAGGTATATAATATTATAACTACTTTCCCTAATAATGTGTATGCCCACTGTGGTTTACAATTCGTCAAGGTGTTAGTGGAATCTGATCTGCATAGTACAATGTTCAAGTGTTCCATTTTTCTTATTACATTGGGACTAAATCTTCTAGTGACCAAACTGTTCTTATGATTAGCCCTCATGGATGGGAGATGCCCCAAAATTTTTTTTGGGTGATCCATTGTTTCTTATTTTTTCTTCTTATTAGCAGATATTTATCTGCATGTAACTTCTTATTTTTCAAGCATCAATTGGACACCTATAATCATCGGACAAGGGGGATATTTTGGCATTGCCGTCCAATGATGGGTCTCTCACTCGGCTTAAATCACCAAAATCTGGGCTTGACCTGTAGTGGTGCTGGTAATTTAAAGGTGCTTTCTCTCCATCAAATGTTATATAATACTTCCTGAATTCTCATTTGTGGTGCAGGAGAAGTTCTTTTGGATGGGGATAATATTAAAAGCCTGAAACTGGAATGGTTAAGAAGCCAGATAGGGCTGGTCACTCAGGAGCCTGCACTGCTGAGTTTGAGCATAAAAGATAACATTGCTTATGGGCGGTCAGATGCTACACTGGATCAGATTGAAGAGGCTGCCAAAAAGGCACATGCTCATACATTCATCAGCTCACTCAGCAAAGGATATGACACCCAGGTACACTATTGTGAGTTTTGCTAGGCCTGAATTCACACCTACTAACAGGGACATGTGCCAAATCCACTCATCTCATCAGTGGGGTTTCTTATTTTCTGACCTGAAGTTCAGATGTCCACCATCGAGAGGGCTACAAGTCTACATTGAATATTGGCTTTTGAAACTTTTTCTTAAAGTGTCCACTCCTGCGTGTGTGGCCCATTTGATGAATCAACCAGGCTGAATCTTGGGCCAAGGAATCTACATTTTATTTCCCCCAGTGATGAGTGTCTTTGATTTTGTACATATGGTCATGTTAGTACATGTAACTGCAAGTAGATGTGTGAGTATCTTAGCAAAATCCCAATATGGTTATCAGTTTGATGAAATCGTTTGCTTGGTGGATGCAGTCTTGAATTATCTTAGGTGTTATTTTGAACTTACACATTTCAGGTGGGTAGGGCTGGTTTGGCATTAACGGAAGAGTTAAAGATTAAACTATCCATAGCCAGGGCTGTGCTTTCGGATCCATCTATTCTGTTGCTTGATGAGGTGACTGGTGGCCTTGATTTTGAAGCAGAAAAGGCTGTTCAGGGGGCTTTGGATATTCTCATGTTGGGACGGTCAACCATAATCATTGCCCGGCGGCTTAGCCTTATAAGAAATGCTGACTATATAGCTGTGATGGAGGAAGGACAACTTGTTGAAATGGGTACACATGATGAGTTGCTTACTCTGGATGGCCTATATGCAGAACTCCTCAGATGTGAAGAAGCAACTAAGCTTCCAAAGAGGTAAGTTAAGTACTTAGTTTCTCATATGACCACATAATTTGCATCATCAGGAGAGTTTTAATTTTCATATTAATTTTTGAGCCTCTAAATTTTCATTAGAAAATAATATATCAAATAAAATACAATTTTTGAGCGTCCAAGTTTTCATTATAAAATAATATATCAAATAAAACAGCAGTAGATGATGCTTCATTGAATAATTATTATACCATTATTGCATCAATACAACAACTGATTTACTTATTGATCTGATTTAAAGTTTGCAAAAGGTTTTGTAAAATACTGATAAAGCCATACTTTCTGATAAAGTAGGTATTTTCCATCTTAGCTCCTAAGGAATGTGTTGCAGTATCGTGGCTATTTGATATGACAAATATCAAATTGTTACTGACAAGTATTTATTGTAGTATTGTATGATCTTCTGACTTTTAACTTCTTTACAATACTACTAAGAACCCTTGCCAGGCCCTTCAAATATGGAATGGGATCTCTGTACCACATCATTAATGAATTTCGTGAATTGCAGGCCAGTTTAGTACTGTTGCTCTGATTAAATACATCCTTTGACATTTTTATGTTGAATATATGCTCTATTACCTTCAGTTTTAGAAGGGTGACATCAGAACTGGTTGTTTTCTTGTTGATGTTTCTGCATCTTATTTCAGGATGCCTATCAGGAACTATAAGGAGCCTTCGTCCTTTCAAATTGAGAAGGATTCATCAGCCAGTCATACTTTCCAAGAACCATTATCTCCTAAGCTGGTCAAATCACCATCTATTCAGATGGTGGCTGGTGGCCATGTGTTGCAGCCCCAGGATGCCAATTTCTACTCACTGGAATCACCAAAGACCCAGAGCCCGCCCTCTGAGCAAATGATTGAAAATGGGAAGTGCTTTGATGCATCTGAAAAGGCACCATCAATGAAAAGGCAGGATAGTTTTGAATCAAGATTACCTGAGTTACCCAAGATCGATGTTCATTCTGTACATCGTCAAACTTCAAGCGCTTCAGACCCTGAGTCACCAATTTCACCACTTTTGACATCCGATCCTAAAAATGAGCGTTCACACTCAAAGACTTTTAGTCGACCCCTTTCTCAGTTGGATGAAATGCCCATGAGACATCGAAACTCAAAGGGTTTGCAACATCAAAACCCTCCTTCCTTTTGGAGGCTTGCAGAAATCAGCTTTACTGAATGGCTTTATGCTCTTCTAGGGAGCATTGGTGCTGCTACATTTGGTTCTTTCAATCCCCTTCTTGCTTACGTTCTCGCGTTGACAGTGGAGGCTTATTACAGAAGCAGTGGTCATCACCTGCGCCGTGAAGTGGACAAGTGGTGCTTGATCATTGCATGCATGGGCATAGTGACTGTGGTTGCCAACTTTTTGCAGCACTTCTATTTTGGTATAATGGGGGAGAAAATGACCGAGCGAGTTAGGAGAATGATGTTCTCTGGTAAGATATCTGTTTTTGTCCTTTTGATATGCATCTTTATTCATATCAAAGCTAATATAGCATTGAGGCATAAGATGTTCAATTGTTCCATTTGCTTGACCCTAACTGCAGAAGCAGGCTTTCAGTGGAAATGTTTTAAAATTGGACAAGAGATTGAACCCGTGAAGTGGATTTTTTTTGAAACTGGTTTGGCAGTTTGCTCTCATCCAACTAGGCCCAAACATGCCATTGAAATTATGTAAAAACTTTAAGTATTATAAATTGCTACAAGTATCAGTTATACTGTATAATAATTCTGCCCATTTAGATGTTTTGGGTCTGAATGGATCGCCTATTCCTATGAGCTTTGATGGTTTTGAACATGTGGATGGTTTGGGTTTGACGGTACCCCTAATCCTATCAGTCACTGGATGATCTAGTCGCTAGTGTGGTTTTTATGACATTGGTCTATACACTGTATTCAAGTCAGATCTAGACATTGGATCTAGATCTATTTATTGGAGGATCTGCATCTATCCCAATCCCAATTCCAATTGACATATCTTCTGGTCTGGATCTTATCCGTTTAAGAGCCAAATACGGATCTGTATTTGTATTTGCATTTGGATTTATTTACAAGTACATATCCAAATTAAGGGGTTTTTTTTTTTTTTTTTTGTGTTAAAAGGAAATTCAGCGTTCTTATTTCCTTGAATGGCATGCTTAGCATGGATAGTCTAATGTTGTTTGTGAAGGAATTATTTCTCCCATATGGTTGTCTATTAGAATAAAATATATAGTATTTATTATACAAGAATAAATAAGAAACTGAAGATCAATAAGTCTTTTGGAACCTGAACCCAAAAATTAGATTCGGCCTCTTAGTAATGATGGAGCCATTTCTTTGATAAAGGAAACTAGAAGTGGCTTCTGAACCTCCCTTCTCTCTCTATCCTTATGGTGTAACCTATGTCTTCTATCCTCCTTGCTTTCAGCTTTCAGTCATCAATGTTTCCTTTTATCAAGTTGGTACAACTGCTGTTAGCTGCATTAGTGGTGAGCATTGGTGGGTTTCACATGAGGTTTATTTTATTTTATTTTCTTGGTAAAGATGAGGTTGAATGCATGAAAGCCACCCTTTGACCTGTGTGATGTGACTACGGTGAACTTGAGGAGCATTTATCTAATTTTATGCACATAGTGTAGAGTACATTAGGGAAATTTAGTCATTTCGTAATATGAATACACCTACGTTCTAAGCTACAGAGATAGAGCTAGACCTAGTTGCCACTGGTAATTGTGATGGTAGTGATTTGTCACAAGTCACAGCCAACACAAGACGTTCCTCGTTCCGATGCACTTCGGCAGTGCTATTTCTTTACCCTACATACGAAGTTTTCGCAGTAGCTTTAATTTCCACAAACAGATTGGTTGCATCACCAATAGGACAGCTAAACTACATGTAAGAAGGCAGGAGGGTGGCAGTCGCAGTTATTGGATCGGTCTGAATTTAATTCAATGGGATTTAAGTACATGCTATCGTCCGGCGCTAAATGATGGACTGGGCCCACCTGGAGTTCTGGATCCAGGCATGATTCGGGTTTTTTGTAACAGCCTTATGGACATGTAGGGACAATTTTTATTGATCCAGATGATTCATATAAAAACGTGCATTACCAATATCTTGCTCTGATGTCCCTCAGTCCTGATGTTAAATGCTTGGTTTTTTTTTTCAAGCCACTGATTAGATAGCTGGGACCATCATTTCATATTCATAATATGTTAGTGCATTGCTCATCCAACGACGTGGCCCACAAGATGATTGGATTGTGTTTACTGATAGCTGAAGTTGACTCATCCATCACCAGTCGAACGAAGCATCTTTTATTACATCTGTTACCTGTATTCTATCATGTTGGTTTACTAAGCAGTCTTCTTTCTGACTAACAAAGTGCATTTACCTTCAGCCATGCTGCGTAATGAAGTTGGATGGTTTGATGAAGAGGAGAACAATGCCGACACCCTAACAATGCGCTTGGCAAATGATGCTACATTTGTTCGTGCTGCTTTCAGCAACCGCCTTTCTATATTTATCCAGGATACTGCCGCTGTTATTGTCGCTCTTCTTATTGGGATGCTTCTAGAATGGAGATTGGCACTTGTAGCTTTGGCAACCCTACCCATTCTTACAGTCTCTGCCGTTGCACAGGTTCAGATTTATGATTTCTTTCTTTATGCAGAGAATTCAAATTATTTTTCTGTGTCAAATTTTTATGTTTATCGCATTTTCCATGGAAAAACAAATGTTTTGCATGTAGTGAATTGGTATGTATCAAGCCTCTGAAGGTAATGTATGCTGAAATTATCAGTCATATCGGCCATTATGCTGTGAGTCATTGGTGTGGCCAAGATATCATATTATTGATTCAGTCATGACCAGGGGCAGACCCAGGAAATTTTCCTTGGGGGGACCACTATGTAAATATCTGTGTGTGTGTGTTGGGGTGGGGGGGTGGTGGGGTTGGTTATGTGTAGAAACTCAAGGGGTTATATGAAATTTATTTTAGAGGGGCGAGGGTGGGGTTTGGTTATGTGTAAAATCCCAAGGGGTTTTATGAAATTTATTTTAGAGTGGGTTGTTGGTGTGGGGGGGGGGGGGGGGGGGGGGGAGTGGATTGGTTTATGGTTTATGTTTAAAAACCCAAGGGGTTTTATGAAATTTATTTTAGAGGGGTGCGGGTCTGGACTCAGGAGTCCTGATATTCAGTCATGGCCAAGATAAAATGGAGATGCATGGTCATGTCATTTATGTCAAAGCTGATGGCCATACAGTCCTGCAGAGTACTATACCACGCCGAAAGGGGGCGCACTGTACTGTACACTATGTAAACATGCAGTGTACCATATTAGGAGATTATCTCTAATATCCTGGTAGATTCAATTTATACTGTATAATGTTTATGGTGGCTTTCCTTTTCTTTGCACTCCTTGTACAACAAAATTCTACAAAGTATTCATTGCTGACCACAACCAATCGAAAAAAAAAAAAAGGAAAGAAAGAAAGAAAAATAAAAAGAAAGCATTTCTGATGGCATATTTCAGAAATTTTCAATAAAGAGCTTTGTCAAGTTTCAATTTATATCCCTACCTAGAAGCCTAATCAAATGTTTCTCAATGCTCCATTCAACATTCTAATTATTCCCCATCCCTATCATGAATAGGAGTTGTGGAAAATATACATGTTTCATCCATTGGCACCATTTGGGGCCAAAGCCTTCCTTTTTAAGTTTTAACACGTGAACATATTATCATTCCACATGATCACACTTTCTCTATTTCCATTTTAGATACTAACCCTGGCCTACCACATTTGGAGGCTAATTCTATGCATTCCCTTGGTTTAGCTATATTATAAACCCCATTACCTCTCTTGGCCTTTTTGCTAGGAACTTTGGGGATAATTTTATGAGCTATTCACCAAGCTTATCTGCCTATAATCTCTTAGTTTCATATGCCCCATACATTTTTTTATTTTATTTTATTTCAAGCCAAGAAGGTTGCTTGCAAACTTCTATCCAACCTTTTTTCAAAGTTCTTTTAAAACTGTCATTGCCACATCTTTTAACTTCTCCCCAGGTTAAATAAAATCCAAATGAGAAATCATCTAGGCATCATGCTGTCCTCATGCCTTAACTTTCTCTTTGCGAAATCTCTCGACTCTATGCACACCTATCAACCTATAGACTAAAGAGTGAAACTCGTGACATTTAAAGGGGGCGGTCAGAAATCTACAGATCAGAGAGATGTCCACTAGTCAAGAATAACTCCATCTCGGAGAGATGTCCACTGGTTCCTCCCATAAGATATTGTTTTTCATTCAGGGTTTTCCCCCGACAGCAGGGGAAAAAGGAAGAAGGATATGGGCACCTTCCCAGTCATTGACTTAAGTTGCTTGTGTTAGTATTCCACGTTATGACAATGCCACCTTCCCTGCTTAACTAAGTTGATAAATTGGTACTCCCAGCCTGCCTGTTTTGATTCCTGAATCATAGTTACATCCAGTTTCATTTTCCTGACTTAACTTCTTTATCTGCCTTCACTTTGGAAGGGACCCCATTCATCTTATATTCCAGGTTACAATCTTCATAATAAACGAGAAAACTATGTTGGGACTAGGATCCATTGTCTATCTCCTCCCCCCTTTCCCTTCTCATAGATAGTTTAACTGAAGTTTTAAAATGCCCAATTCCTTCCTTATCTCCCTTAAATATCCGCTCTGATCCTTTTTCTAATGGAACGAAAAAGGTTTCCTAGATCTTTTTAATTACTCATGATCTTTACCTATTTCGTCAAAGTTCCTGTTCCTTTAAATTCAGATCATTGGATGTCGTCTTCGTGTTGAGTGTTTGCCTAATTAACTTAACTGACTCTGGTATGAAGGAATACCAATATTAGGAACACAAATCAGTGTATGCCTGAGGAGCACTGAGGATCATAGTTTCTTATAAACATGAGGTGTATTATATTATAAATTATCCATTAGATAAGTTAAGGGAGATCTTTCTTATTTATTATCATTGTAATCCCTTGATTAAGGGACTTAATTTATTCCTTATAACCTTGATTAAGGGACAAATGAGTATATATAAAGCGGCCTTCGACCTACACAAGAGACAAGGCATTCTCCTGAACTTTTCTTCTCCTCTAAATGTATATTCTCTTAGATGCTGCTGCTCTTATCGTGATGAATAGAATGCCAGTAATCTAAGGGCAGTGGCACAGGTGAATTGTCTTCATCCTCACTGTCCTCTGTAGCAAGATGGATTTGCGCATGGAGCCACCATCTCCGACCTATCTTGACAAGTAGCTTGCACCTCTAACCATTTTTTTGAAAATTGAAATCATATTACAAATCATTCAAGGGGCTGAATTGAATTGTATCGGAAATCATAGGATTTTTACTTAATTTGTAAAAAATTAAAAAAAAGTTAAAAATGGCAGTTACTCAATCCATCCATTTCCATCCACACCAACATCAATAGTGACAAATAAAACTATGTGGCAATCATATGAAAAACTTCATTTATATATATATATATCAATATATTGTAAATGACGTGTGAATAGTTAAATGTTTAGGATATCAACATTACGAGGAAAATATATGTTTTAGATATCAACCTTACTGGGAAAATAAACTAGTTGCATTTCTTCTCTCTTAAAGTAAAAAAAGAAAAAGAATAAAATTCAAATAATCTATATTACATAATTAATACACGTCTCCATAAAGGATAAAAAATGAGGAAAAAAAAAGATGGAATGTAGGACAATATCCATGTGCAAAGTCAAATGCTTCAGTCACATGCCTATTACTTACCTCTAAAACCTCCCCAAAATCCCACAATTCTTAAGAGGTTTCATTAATTAATCATTCAATAAATGTAAAAATTAGAATACTTAAAAATGAAAAAATGCAAAAATCTCTAATATTAGCCATTCGGTTGTGGCTATTCATGCCCTAACGAATTGCATGATTTATAAGATTCTTACAGCAAGCATCGAATCATCAAGGCTGTTGACTTAAGGGGCCTCATTGTCAGTGTGGGATACTTCAGAATGTAAGAAACCATATACCAACCCAAAAGCTTAAGCTGATAGGTGGAAGGCCCATACAGGTATATTAAGACATGTTAAGTCTATTACTTAGGCGATGTGGGATGTAGGACTTCCCAACACTCCCCCTCACGTGCAGGCCCAACAGATTTCATGGACGGGCCTATCACGTGGGCTACACAAGAATGACGGCCACGTGGGCTACACAAGAACAACGGGATCGGAACCTGCTCTGATACCATGTAAGAAACCATATACCAACCCAAAAGCTTAAGCTGATAGGTGGAAGGCCCATACAGGTATATTAAGACATGTTAAGCCTATTACTTAGGCGATGTGGGATGTGGGACTTCCCAACACAGAATGTCCATTATTAGTGATATCCTAATGCTACAGATAGTGGCCTAAATACAGTTGGTCAAGAAGAATAACTAGTGGTTCAGGGAAAAGGCTGAAGACATTGTTGAAGATCATCCAATCTAAATTTTTTAGGGTATCTATATTATGTCCAAGGAGATCATCTTCAGGTCTACATCATATCATCATGTTATCCTTGACTTCCAAATGTATGGCAAGGTGCTTTAGAAAACAGTAATCTTTCTAGCCTCACAATTCCTCCTGTATTTTTTTTTTTTACATTCAACTAGAACCTTTTCTTCTTTTTGGTTTTTTTTTTTTCATGAATTTTGCTCATTTCTGCAAGTTGTTGCAGTGCTCATGGAAGTAAAGTAAATAGGGATTCCTATTGTTCCTTGAACACTGAATTTTACTTTGAATCTGCAGAAAATGTGGCTTGCTGGGTTCTCCAGAGGCATTCAGGAGATGCACAGGAAAGCCTCTTTAGTCCTCGAAGATGCGGTTAGAAATATCTACACCGTGGTCGCTTTTTGTGCTGGCAACAAGGTAATGGAGTTGTACAGGTTGCAACTTGAAAGAATATTCAAGCAGAGCTTTCTTCATGGAGTGGCCATTGGTTTTGCTTTTGGCTTCTCACAGTTCCTGCTTTTTGCCTGTAATGCTCTGCTTCTCTGGTACACAGCAATCTCTGTAAAAAATGGCCATCTGAGTATTCATACAGCTCTCAAGGAATACGTTGTGTTCTCTTTTGCGACTTTCGCACTGGTGGAACCTTTTGGTCTTGCACCATACATTCTCAAAAGGCGCGACTCGCTAGCGTCAGTGTTTGAAATCATAGATCGTGTACCTAAGATTGATCCAGATGATAATTCGGGTCTTAAGCCACCCGTTGTCTACGGAAGCCTTGAGTTAAAGAACGTCGATTTTTGTTACCCAACGCGTCCTGAAGTAATGGTTTTAAGCAATTTCAGCCTCAAAGTCAATGGTGGACAAACAATTGCGGCCGTGGGAGTTTCTGGGTCTGGGAAGAGCACTATAATTTCCTTGATTGAGAGATTTTATGATCCAGTTGCTGGCCAGGTCTTATTGGATGGCCGGGATTTGAAGTTGTATAATCTGAGATGGTTACGAAACCACCTGGGCCTTGTGCAGCAAGAGCCCATCATCTTTTCAACAACAATAAGGGAGAACATAATATATGCAAGGCATAATGCGAGCGAGGCCGAGATGAAAGAGGCCGCAAGAATTGCAAATGCCCACCACTTCATCAGTAGCTTGCCTCATGGTTATGACACGCATGTCGGCATGAGGGGTGTGGATCTGACACCAGGACAGAAACAGAGGATTGCCATTGCTCGTGTGGTGCTGAAGAATGCTCCTATCTTGTTGTTGGATGAAGCCAGTTCCTCAATTGAGTCTGAGTCGAGCCGGGTTATACAGGAGGCTCTTGATACACTAATTATGGGGAACAAGACGACAATAATTATTGCACACAGAGCAGCAATGATGAGACATGTAGACAACATTGTAGTTCTTAATGGTGGCCGGATTGTTGAGCAGGGGTCTCATGATTCCCTGGTAGCATCGAATGGTTTGTATGTTCGGTTGATGCAGCCTCATTTTGCTAAGGGCCTTAGGCAACATCGACTTGTTTAGACAAGATTTTTGGGCCAGATGTAATTTATGGTTGGTTTTGTTGTCTTCCACCCATTCTCCATTTGCAGGGGAATGTCAAACGTGCGAAATCTTCAGAAATTGTTCAGTTGGCGGTTGTATACCAAAGAGGAGAGGAAGAGAACTGATAGCTTTGTGTTCAGGTTTGTGTTTGTAGTTGTAACATTTTCAGATGTAGGAATGTGAGAGTAGGGTAGTGAGGTTTGCAAGGGAATGGTGGTCCCAAGCTGGGCGCTCAGATGTCTGTTAAGCATTCTTTTGGAGGCTTGTATTCTCGGTGCAGGGAATCCTTGTCTCCATGTTGTATTAATTTGTTATTAACCGAAGAAAAAGGAATAGAAAGTTTGTCATAATCTAAATCTGAGGTTGTGGTTTGCTAATGAGAAATGTTGGTGTGTGATTCATTTTTTGCTTTCACTGGGAATAAATTTTTCTTTGCTTTGCATGATGCGTTGAAAAAGAAACCCTAATGTGCATTGGGTGTTTTCTCATTGGTGCAAAACCAATCTTCAACCTGCTTCATTGGTTCCGGATTTTATACTGGTTACTGAATCAAGTCCTTAGGATGTTGATAGTCATCTAATGGCAATGGATGATAGATGTTGAACTTGAAACTCCCTATTTGTCTATTGACTATCCATTTCGTGGACTTTGATTGGTATAACGGCTAGGAGGAAAAAACTTAGTTTTTTGTTCTACTTATGTGGACCTTTCAAATCCTTAGGTTGTTGATAGTCATCAAATGGCAATGGATGCTGGATGTTGAAACTCCCTCTTTATCTATTGACCATCAATTTTTTGGCCTTTGATTGGTATAACAGCTACGAGGAAAGATACCTAGTTTAATGACTCACCTAGACCTTTGTTACCTTTGTAGCATCCATTTTAGCCTTCTCTTTTTTTCTACAATCAAATTTTAATGGAGTCCCCTCAACGTCCATTGTACAGATCATTAAAATGGGGTATAGAGCAGAGCTGTAGGTGCAGTTAAGCCATGTAAAATATGGACTGTTTTTTTAGTATTCCCATGATTTTGAGGATCTATGGTTAACGAAAATCTTTTTTTTTTCCTTTAAAATTATTAAATTAACGTTCATCACTCCCTTGCCTGTGATGGGTCAGACTTGCAAACAATCAGGTAGGACACATGCATGGTGAAATGAGCTAGTATGAGAATCATCATCAGCAGAGCCTTCCCAACCATGAAGGGATCAGCTGCATGAGGGAAAAAAAAAATAATGCCATTTTTACTAGATAGCTGCATTAGCATAGTCAGTCATCCGAAGGCTGCCTTCACTGTCTATCCATATCAAGGATTTCCTTTATACAGAACAGACTGATGAACAAAAAGGAGAGAGGAGAGACCTCCAGCACCCTTGCCAAACATCGAAAAGGAGAGACAAGGGCAATGGAGGGAGACAAAGGCGATGGGAGAGACATGGAGTTACCAAACAAAGAATTTCTTTGCTGTAAATCAGTGTTTCAAGAAGAAGAAGACGCCGACGCCGACTTCTTGAAAGCTACTGTATTGGCCGTAACTTTGCCGAATATGTGCTTCCTATTTGAGAATAGCAACACTCTTCAGGTCTCACAGTCTGATTGTGGACCCCACACTCGCAGCCACATGACTCTTATGTTGGAGATCATGGGTGGTGGTCCACATGACCACTACTCGTGTGATTTTTTCAAATAACTGTTTTTCTCCCGGTAAAGGCACGTCCCTGCAAATCCCTATTCGTGCAGTGTTTGTGCACTAATGGGACTGCTTTCCGTTGATGGGGAGGAAGGAGTAAGCGTAGCCTATAAAAGGGCTTGGGAACTCTCTCATCTTCACATACATTTGCTTGGCATTTCCATCGATTAGCAGGCATTAAGAGAAGATTGAAAGAGTTAAAGTTCTGAGGTATTCCATAACATTTTCGCAATGGATTCAGGTATGCCTTTAATTTGGGTTTCTTTCCTAGTGTAAATCATACCATTAGATTGCAAATCTAATCCGTTAAAGTTTTTATTATAGAGGCTATTTTTCTATCATCTTATACCTGCATGCATGCAGATGCAGATGCAAGTTCGTTTATGTTGTATTCTAGATGCAAAAATGCTGCCATGTCCAATATTCCTAATCCAATCATATGATGCTGCTACTTCTTTTTTTTTTTTACCCTTTTTTATGTTTTCCCATCCAGTAACAGGAGATTGTACTTATCAGCACCCCAACAACTACATCATTCTTTAATTACTTCATTCCCAGAATGCTAACATAAGAACACCATGTGCTTGCAAATAAAATAAACAATGAGGACTTGCATATACAAAAAGACTCAAATGATGGATCACTGTATCATATTCACTTTACAATTAATTGCCAACTGGAAATCATTATTGCAGTCTGAAATGTAGCATATCCCGTGCTTCAGATATCTAGTAGCTTGAAAGAGTCAGCCACTACTTTCAGCCTGTTTCGGAATCTGCTCCATCTTCGCTCATTTGCTCCCACAATCAATGTGTAATATCTCCCTTTCCAGATCAGATGGAAGTAGTTAGTAATATGACTTTTGAAGCCTTTTCAATTCATGTTTGTGCCATAATCAAGGAGTCTCTAAAAATTTTACACTAAGTGAAATGTTTCAATTAGAGAACTTTATGTTTTAGTTTGGAGGGCAATAGAAAGATTGTGAAGAACACACAATGTGGGACTTGGGGCTTTGGAAGTCTGCTTAAAAGTTGGAGATGGATAATCCTCAGGCTTGTTTATCAGATGACAGAAATAAGCTAGGCAAGCTACAAAGGGCAGAGCAATGTATGTGTATCTCGAATATGCTAATCTTTCTTTATTTCTTAGAGAGAGAGAGAGAGGGTAGTGAATTTTATTAGCAAAATCAAGGAAATACAACCGTGAATTTTATTAGCAAAATCAAGGAAATACAAAAGTACAGTTTCCAACCTGGTTGGTCGCCTAGGAACTTGGCCGGGTTGATGAATGGTCATGTATTGAGTGACTGGTCGGGTAAAATTCAGTATGGACCTTGTTGTCTTAAATCAAATTATATTTAATAAAAATTTACATAAATCAGATATACTTTAAAAAATAAAAATATATTTCATAAAAAATTTATGCAAATGTTTTTAGGAATATGTACATATATGCATGTTCCACACATTTTTTATACTCTAGTGTTTCTTATAACAAAAATGCTCATATGGTGATCCAGAATTGAACCCATGACCTAAAGAATAGTATTTTTATACTTAGCATAAGTGTATATGTATTTAAAAAAATTGAATCATTTACTAATTGTTTTGGTCAACACTAAGTTTTCCCATCAAACCGACCCACTAACTAGCCAAGTTTGGTTGGCCCACCGGATAAAAAAACCATGCATGAAAGCAACTTCCCATTAAAATACCTAAATCACCCTATGCTGTGCCACAGTTGGACCTCACAGCCTAAATGAACTAAACGAAAGGTGTGAGTGCCAATTTTGAAGACTTGCCCTTTGATTGGAAACAGAAGCTGTACTCAGTACTGTTGTGCTGTCACCTTTGTGAACCGATTAGTTAAAAGGGTGAACCTACCCCTTCTTTTACATGATTAGAATAGCACTTTCCTCTTTAGTTATATATAACCCATCAGTTTTTAATATTTAAATAGCTGAGAAGGTCTGTGCAGGTACATATTTGATAATTCTGATCATCAGATGCCTAGAAAATCACATGAAAGTTTTGAGATGTAATAGAAGATAACAATCGTCCCGCCTAGCTATGGCAGGTGGTAAGGGATGTCAAAATCTTCCCTCTGGGGAGTAGAGGGCAGGTTCGAGCCTTGGTGGTGAATGGAGTATTGGACATATGGGCTTTCTAAGTTGGTCCCGAAAAAATAATAAATGAAAAAAAAAAAATAGAAGATAACAATCTCAGCTGTCAAAGACAAGATTGCAAAGATCCTATTTTAGGTTCAATAGCTTAAATCTGTTTAATGAAATTAGCTATTTGTTACAACATCTTGAATATTAGATTGAAGTAGAAGCATCAAAAGATATTGCTCCTCCAATTCCTAGGTGCTTTGAGCTTAAGAAAAATTGCAAATAAATTCATGGTTACCATGTTACACATATGACTCAGACAAAAAGAGCAGGAGAAAGGATCAGTAGCAGTCAGTATGTATTATTGTATTCACAGAGACCTTATATCAATCAACACCTCAATAAAAGTTGACGGTATATTCAACAGAGCCGGAATTGAGACAGTTGAAATGAGATATACCATTTCCAATTGCTATAGTTGCGAAGGCAGTTCGGGAAAAGTTTGGAGATGCAAGTTCATACTCAAAGGTCCAGTAGTTCTTTCCATCGACAGTCTTCTGCAAATGAAAAATAACAATAGAACACTCTCAACATGTTGAGCATGGTTAATCAATAAAACAACAAGAAACATGGTGTAAAGAAGGGAGAGAAGAAAATCACATTTTATGATCAGGTTAAAAAAGGGAAGACCATTGAAATTTACCTGCTACTGATACGTTAAAATAACAATAGGGCCAAGAAACTATATTACATGACAAAGGCAAAGCACAGTTTAGTTCACTTCTATAAGTTACCGGTATGATCCAACAATCCCCTTTAAATATAATCATGACACGGAAGGAACTCCTGAGAACTAAAGTTCTTATTTCTGAAATGGGAATAGCTAAATAATAGCATGGCATATTCTGTGATCCATATCACCAAATAACAGGAATTTCAGAATCAGAAACAAAAAGAGTGCTCCTCAGCCTTCCAAGCCTCATTTTTTATTTTTTTTTAAATCTTCAAAGGGCTTCCAGCAATGAACTCACCATATGAATAGGCCATCAGCATCGTTCCTCATTACGTGAATCTTCTTGAGTTTGTTTTCTTTCTAGTTTTTGTTTCCTTTCCCATTTTGAAAATCACTCCAATGAATCTGTATTGCGCAGTACTTTTGAATTGATTTACAGAAATTTAGTTCATTAACGATGACATCACAGAACAAATAGTAATAGTAGTCATTTCCAGTATGTTAATGCTAGTCAAAACAAAGGGAACATAACTGCAATTTGAAGGCTAATTCCTCATTGCAAATATTAGTAAATATCACCTTTCCTCCTTACAGTACTGAGTGTTAGCAATTTATTTATTTTTCAGTCCAAATGCAACCTTACTTGATTTATACACAGGAATACAAAACTTTCTAGGTTAACTACGACTCCAATTTTCAATGTCAACACCCCTTTTTCCTTGGTAGAAAATTCTCATCAACTCAAAACATCAATTACTTCTAATTTCATTATGTGATGAGCAACATTTAGACATTTTCTTGCCTCATCGACTTTGGGGTGCAAGATTTGAATTGTTAAAATTGATCTGCCATGTGTATGTCAATTTATACAGAGAATAAATTCAAATTCTTATTTCTTCAATATATCTCTCCTCATTTCTCTCAAGAACTCAAGCTCCTCATGTCCGTCAATGACTCCTCGTCTTTCCTCATATCTTTTCTCTCTCTAATAGTATTGTTGATATACATTGTTGTGCCATTCACTAACAACTAGAGCTTTTGGTGCTACTGGTTGTTAACATGGTATCAGAGCCAAATGTCACAAGTTCGAAACCACTGGAAGGCATGTTACCTCTATTTGTCTATCTGGTCTGTCTGTTCCGCCTATTTGTTGGGTTTCGAATTCGAATGGCTTCCCGTTCGAGAGGGGGTGTTAATATAAATTATTATGCCGTTCACTAACAGCTCGAGCTTTTGGTGTTTTTGGTTATTAACATGGTATCAGAGCCAGAGATCACGAGTTTGAAACCCCTGGGAGGCACGTTACCTCTATCTGTCTGTTCAATGTATGTTCCGTTTGTCTGTTGGGTTTCAAATTCGAACGGCCTCCTGCTTGGGGGGTGGGGAGGGTGGTTGATATACATTGTTGTGCCGTTCACTAACAGCTTGAGCTTTTGGTGCTACTAGTTATTAACAAGTATGATGTGGCATGGTACATGTATGGAACATCATAATATGGCAGCCGGCGGGCACAACAAAAAGCTGGAAAGCCTAGCATAATGTTGCAGGCACCTTGGATAGATACAGCAATGCAAACTATACATTAATATGTACTGTGCATATTAGTATGGAAAGAATGAGATGGATGCAAACCTCCTGCATGTCAAATATAGTTGGTCTTTGATTAGGTGCAGCTAAAACATTTCTCACCAAATTGAAAATGACCTGAAAAATAAACAGAAAATGATGAAGGTCAGATAAAACCAGAATCTATGCCAGTTTATTGTTCTAAATCTAAATGGCCAAAACCTTTGGCCCAGCTAATCAATTGATTGGGGCCGACCCTGAATTCCAAGCTCAATTAATAAATGGGTTGAGATCAGGTTGACCATTGCTGAGGTCAAGCATGGCCAGTTGACATGCCTATTCACAAAAATGGCCAACCTTTCTTCCCACTAGGGCATACATTTATGATGCTTGCTGTGAAACTGAATGAGTAGAAAATTTGAGCAACACAAAAACAGTTTTACCTCATTCATTGGACCCAAATCTCGGATGTCCTGTTTATCAGTTGGTTTAAAGCTGACCCGAACATTTTGTAGTGCTAGAGTACGGTCTTTAAAAGCTGAATCATGCCCCCTAAAGTCAAAGTCCTATACAACGGAAAATAGAACAAAAATAAATAATCAGTAAGGAATGGATTTAATCAGCAAGGAACAATTGTGCCCACTGGAGGATTCAATTGTCTGAACTCCTGCCAAAGTGGATGGTTTAAAACCCTTTGATCAGTAGCATGCAAGTATCTGGTTAAGGGAACATAATAAAGATCCAGACATGGCCAAAGAATCAAAGTTTAAACGCTAGGACCTCCCAATCTGGGAGATTTTGAAGCATCTTCCACACATAAAAGAGTCCATAAGATCAGCATATCATGAAACTGAACCAGAGGCCGCACTGAATATTCTGAAATGGCCAGAAGAGCATGAAAACATCCTCCAAAACATGCTACTTTTAAGTCGTCATAAAATAGTGTTCTAACATGGAGGTCTGTTAACTAATATATGTCAGAAATTTCCTAACAAGTGAAGTATTTTGCACATCTGTTTGACAAATGAAACAAAGGTTGTAGTTAGTTTCAATATCAAACTTGTCACATACCCTCCAATCTGAGGGGTAGTAATATGAGTATCCATCAATAAAGTCAACAAAAGCTCGGTAATTCTTCGGTACTTCTGCAAATATAACAGAACTTTCCTTGAGATGACTACACATATGAAGATGACAGAACAAAATATTAAATACAATGACTACTAAAATGAAAAATAGCCCGCATTAAGTGCACAGCATTTAAAGAAACGTGATGCATATAATTAGTATCAAATCATGGTACCTTCAGCAAAAGCGAAGCTTTTAAAGATATTTGCTGCTAGAGTCCCTACTCCAGCCAGTACTAACCTTCTACTAAAAGTGCAGCCTGATCCATCATATAAATGGTCAAAAGAAGAGATGAATATTTAGAAAGACGATAGCAATGAGAGATGCCAACTACATGCATAACTGAGTGGAACAAGGTCTTACGCATGACGGGGAATTTCCTCCTACAGGAATCTTCTGTGTGTGATTTTGGTGAATGCCTTTAATTCGGGGGGTCTTCTTTTGTGGATAGCAGGAACAGAAAATCCCAAACTGCCCCTTGTGCGGACTTGTGTTGGAGAAAATACTGCCCCTTGTGCGGACTTGTGTTGGAGAAAATTTTGCAACACATGACAAAACCTAAAGAAATTAAATCATGGTTCTGGAGTATTACTTGGTCCTGGCTGAAACCGAACTGTATTGGGTAAAATTGACAAAAAGGAAAAAGTGTTGAAATTGAGTAGCCTTGCTTGACCAACTCATTTTCATTGATTTTTTTTCTTTTTTTAATCTGCGGTGTAAATTTTCCTCTTTGGCAAGTTCTCTGTTGCATTGCAAAATATATGGAAATAACGTATAAGGTTATGGACTACCTGTTACATCATAGATATAAGACTCTCTGAAGACATGCATCATGCATGTAGCATATAAGGCCTATTCCCAGATGAGAGGAAAAGAAAAGGAGGGGGTTCAGACCTTTCTAGGTTATAGTTTTTCTACTCATGTCTAATTAAGGCTAAATTTTGTGTCATTCTGCAAAGTGACATATAACTTCTCACAACTTCATTTTAACACTATTGGTCTCTCCCTGTCCTAGATCTTTCTACTTGCAGCACCTCATATAAAGGTTGTTTCTTTCCTCCTTTTAAAGCATCTTAAATGGCATTCCTTGGTTTTCTCTATTATTTAAGGAAAATTCTAACTTTCATCGTATGCATTCGTTGGTCTATCCTCTCTTGTCAGTTGTTACTCAACACATCCATCTAAGCATACATTTCTCAACCACACATGCTCAAAATCTTCCAGTAATTCCACATTATGTATAATTCACCTTCAATATTATTCTACACTTGCAATATATAATGAGAAGTTTCCCAACATATGTATTCCTGGTGTTGTGAAACTTAAAACTTATCAACTGACATTAGCTGGGTTACTTCTTTCCTTGCCTTTTCTGCTCCAAATCACAATTGAAATGGTCAAATGATATCAAATCGAGTGAAATAAGGCAGAAAGATGAAACTTGACTTTATCCTTAATTTCAAGTTCCAGACATGACACATACAACTCTCCTCTTCCACCATATTATCCAAGCAAATTGCAGTTTAAATCCATAAGTTACGCACAGAAAACAATAGAAGCACAGATGACAGATTGCTATCAATTTAAAACAGCAACATCCTCCACAAATCCTAAAGTTGGTCACATGGGTCTCTCAATTTCAGAAATTGCTGAAGACCCAAGAGACATTTTCCACTAATTTGAAGAGAAAAAGAAATGGGTTGGTTACCTTCCTCGCTCAAATGGGTTTCTTTTGAACATGATTTTACAATAGATAGAGGAATTGCTCTGGGACGATTGCAACAGGACGAGTTCGGGGCATGGAACTAGAAAACATAGATAATAAAAATTACAAATTTCACAAACAGAAGAAGAAGAAGAAGAAGAAGAAGAAGAAGAAGAAGAAGCAGAAGAAACAAAAGAAAAGAAGAAGATGAAGAAGAGACCTGATTAGGAAGGGATGAAACCCAGCTCCCGGAGAGAGATGTGGCTGCCATCTTCTCCACTGCACAAAAAAGCAACGGCCAAAACTTCCAAATGGATTAGGCCATGCCTACTTATAAAGGGAGCCGTGGGACCCACCTGGGGATGGGACCCGGGACCGGGGACCCTACATACCTTTGTACGGTTACTAATCCTAATCCCATCATCAACGCAGATAAATTTTCATTATCCAAAACGAGTTGCACTCCAATCCAAATGCCAAACCTAAGGACCCATGACTATTGGGAGGTCATGTTGTGTGGTCCATTCCAACGGGCCAACAGTGGGCCCCACACATGCGAGCGGAAGGGGGCTGAGGATAGGCTCAGCCACATACGAGGGGCCTCCACCCGTGCATGTTGGGCCCACCTAGAACCCCATCTTGCCACGGGGTGGGGGGATGGAAAGCATGCAACTAATCTTCTGAAAATAGATGTAGATGTATGAGTGATGTGGGGCCCACTTGGGTGGCCCTTTTGTAGTGGGCTCCACTTGACTATTGGCTAGGGACTATGGGTTTATAATCGGATATTCATATTTCTTCCACGGATCTGAATCCACAAGTTGAATAATTGCCCATGCAGGGGTGGAACTAGGTTGGCTCAGATTGACCTCTGTGGGCAACATGTGTACGCCCAACTTGAATCTGACTCATTTACTAACCCGCTTGAAAATATATCTACCCCAATCTAAATCTAATACAAAAGTTATAGGGTCAACCCCAATACTTATCAGATAAGGTTGGGTTGAATGGAGGGGTCACAGACTCGCAGTCAATTAATGGGGTTGGATTGAGTTTGGGTCAATTTGGTGGGTCAAATAGCAAAAATGGACTCAAACCAAATCCAACCCGTTTGTTAAACGGGCCAGATATGTCATCGCCAAGCACTCCCAATTCCCAAAGACCTGAACCCTGAATTAACAGGTCGGGTTAGGGTTGGGCTGGCAGACCATGGGCTGACTCAGGACTTACCTCTATATCATTGATGCACGGCCTCACATCCACATGGGCCTCACATGAATAAAATTGTGGGTTCTTGAAACTATAGTGACCACTGAGAGTAAAAATAATAAAGCAATCCCAGAATCAAAGTGTTCTGCCTGTTGAATGATTATAGAATTTCATTAGAAAAGAAAATTGAAAGTAAATGTGACCTTCCAATGCTTAATGCATTCAGACAGTTTAGAATCTCCTGTGATGTTTTCTTGACTTTCATGAATTCTTGATACCTCCAACTGCTGTGAGATCTTCACGGCTCCCTCTTGTTTATTTCAAAACTGTGAATAGAACCACAGTGACCATCATGTACAAACTGTTTGAGAACAAGAAATACTCGCGCAATCGATGTCAAAATTAACATTTGGAGAGACTCAAATCGCCTTTTCTATCTGGGTTAGTCTAATTTGCACTTGTGTTTTTCCTTCTTTGATTGGTTATGGGAAAAATGGCTCAAAGTAGTACAAATTTATCCGAGTTCATGTTCCGAGCTCTTGTAGTTGTTGAGTACTTCAGTTCAAACTGTGGAATTCATCACTGGGCATTATGGTTATTGTAGTATCCATTTCTTGAAGAGGAACCTTCTCTAAGATTATGACAGTGTGTTTGCGGACAATCTGGATTCTGATGATAATTCACAATTGCAGCGGAAACTTGACTAACCGGACTAACCATCAAACGAGGGGGTCTCCAGCAAACCAATGGATTCTGCATAAACTCTGAGTCTTGGACATGATAAGTATATGATGTTTCTCTATAAGCATCTTCTCTTCTTAGAGTCTCCATCAAAGTGGACATAGAAACAGAATAGTCATGTCGACTGCTGATATCATTCACCACATCTGTTCGGCAGAGCGGGCAATTTGAGTGAGTCTGGAACCAAGTGTCTACACAAGAAACGTGGAAGATGTGAGCACAGCTGGGCAGCAGTCTCAGCCATTCACCTTCTTCAAATTCTCCCAAGCAAACAGCACAGTCGGCGCCTGTTTGACCTTTTTCATTGTCATAATTCCTGAACTGAATTGTGGGAAGTGAGTATAAAATGGCAGAATCCAGACCATGGCTTTGGAAGTGTAATGAAAAGTCCTCAGTTGGGTGGTTGCCGTTCAGTAGCCTTGTTAAGGAGCGGTCCCTGAAAGGAGGTGCATGAAACAGAGAGCACTGTCTTTTGAGGATATTGTAGAAGATCAAGAAGAGGAAGATGGTGCAAATAGCTCCAAACAAGGAGATTACTAAAGGGCTCCAAGTAGACCCTGAAACATCTGAAAGTGATGTTGTGGACATGGTTATCTCACAGCCAGTCTAAGAAACCAATGAGGGAAATGACACTAGAAATGTATGCAGGAAACATCTCATTTTACATACCATAATATGGTATGCAAATCTAACAATCCTCACAATAGTATACATAAATGCACCAAATCTTTCTGAGAAACGGAAGGCCAGAGATGTGGGTGTGTTTTAGGGGTAACAGGTTTCTCAGGCCTCAGCAGCTATAATCGATGAAGAAGGCATATCCTACTCAAGCTAGAGGAATGGTAGGCTTTTGGAACTGGGAATACGAATGGATGTTCCAGATTGAATAAGTTGGAACGATTTTATGCTGACTTTCTTATGTCCAGCCTGAAGACAAACATGATGAAATCGATGTTACTATGAAAATGAAAGCTTCTTGTGCTGGTGATAATTCTGAGATGTTTGTTAATTACAAGAAGTTTGGCAATTTGATAGGATGAATAATTAGCTTCTTTATTACTTCTAACACAAACCATTTGAATTTAGGGAACATCCATCTGAACTTTTTTAACATGAGAAAAGGACAGGCAGTATAAAAGAACTCATATCTGTTGAACCAAGATCCATTTGAGATACCTTTCTTTTGGAACTGTGCTCTCCTTCATATGTTCGAAAGATAACCTCAAAACCATATTCATTGTATTTTTGTGCATGCCTTGTAACAGCAGTGACAAAGACATTAACTCGTTCCAAATCTCAATCCAACTGCAGCTTGGAACCTTGCCGTCCCTTTCTTTTTCAAAGCCATCCTTGTCATCAAAACCTTCTGCAATTTTCCGCTCGCAGAATATACATTTGACGGTAGAATTTATGATGATGAGTCCTCAGGAATAAGAGCCAGGATCTGTCGTGGTACAAAATAAGCAAGTTCTGTATTTGAAGGAATCTGGAAGCCACCACGCAAGGCCTTCCAACACCCAGTTCTCAAATCAAATGGAAGCTCTTGAGGTAGCATTTTTGTTTCCTTGAGTCACCGGGACCAAGAGAACATATCAACTATTCAAGCATGATACTAAGTTCATAGCATACTAGGCTGAAGGCTCTTGATAGATTTAAACGAGCATAATCATCATCAACAAGGCCTGATTGGTTACAAGCAAACAAGAAGCACAAAAGTGCAATGCTAGTTGCCTCAATCCCAAATTGCACATTCTGCACATACCCACTAATCATAACATTACAAGTAACAACACTTGTTTCTAGAAGTTTGTTGAAAGCTTGAGACTATCCTCCACATACTCCCGATCACATAGAAGCTAATCAGAGAATTGTGAGAAACACTTTGTGCTTGATCAAACATTTGATTTTATAGGCATGAAATCCCCTGTCCACAAGTGCTGATAAATTGGCTGCAGCACTAAACACAAACGGAAAAGTGGATTTGTTAGGCCTCTCCATACAGTAAGTCCAATGAAGAATCACAGCCTCTTTGTTTTGATCTAATTAGTTGCACCAACCCATCATCACATTACAACCCATTAAGCATGCTTTGGACAAGCCAGAGAAACTCCTTGAACCTCTCATTCTCCAAGTAACCACAAAACAATGTGATATAGAAAACAACACAGGGTCATGAGTATCTTCAAATGCTCTTCGGATTTTTCCACATTGCACAATTTGGCCTAATGGTCAAGAACTGGACTTTCCATGAAGACATGTCACATCCTCATAGTGCAAGCAAGCATGGAGCTGCTTGCGGGTGAGTGATGAGTGAATTATAGTGCTAAAGATGAAGTAATTGGATCTGATGTCCAAGTGAAGCCATGTCATGTAGAGCACAACACTTGCTTTCCCACAACCAACTCAACTTGTGAAAATGCAGTGGCTACATCACCCTCCATATATGCCAACATAATTGTATATCCAGCTGGTTAAAGTACATGACAGAGAGAAAGCAACATGGGTCTATGATCATCTGCTTAATGAAGGGATGAGATGGGCTATGTGGCACTCTTCCCCGCGACTAGTTCCTGACCGACATAACCATCTAACCCATCTATATGTGTTATGTAAGAGATAGTAAGTTCAGTTGTATCAATTGAAGTGAATGAAATGCACTGAAGTGTGCAATGAGTGGTTTTGCTAGTGTCTTGTAAGCTGCCAAGTGCCAATCGAGCAGAGCTCCTCCATTTCCTACATGTGAGAGATGAAAGCAACTTTCATCTTTACAAGGTATGCCAAGATTCAGTCTCAGTAGAGCGTTTCGTCGAACAATTAGCATGCATAATAGAATGCCAATTTCAGTATCAATGGACAATTTTGGATTGAAGGATTGGAGTTATCATAGGCATGGGACTTTTGGATGTCAAAGATTAGTAGATGGATTGGAGAAGTCAGAATTTGGGTGTCACAGTTTGGAAGTGAGGCTTTGGATATCATGGGTTTCATGAAAGCAAACACAAACATAAATAACAAAAACCTTATTGGTCTTACAACATTTGACTGTACTCAACAGGTGGGCAACACCATGTAGACTACCTGTTAACTACATTAGGAGGGTCCAGTTATCAGGTGGGCTCCACATGATTCAGCACAACTGTTGATAAAATCTCACTCTGGGCCCCACTCTTGCATAAAAAAATCTTACCAGTAATAGGTAAATAAATGGGCCGGGGTTTAGTGTTGGATTGGATCAAAGACTGGCGATCAGGTGCACACCGAGTGAACGGTGTACACCAGCTTGTGGAGCCAACTTTAAGTCCATCCCAATGGACCAAACACATAGAGCCCCCTGATTTACACCGGATCTATGGAGTTTGCACCCATCCAAATGGACTGGGCATACAGATCGAATGTACTTTTTTTTTTGGGTTATATACCATTGAAATTTGTGAGGCCAAGATGGAGGTGATGGCTTGATAGAATGATCAAGTGAACCACGAACTTAATAGAGAGATAAGCCCACTCAGATCTTTCAATCCTCTAGGTCCATACTAGGCATAAAAACTGAGCCGTGCCGGCAGGTAAGTAGTGGCCCAGCCGTGCCCCAGGCTAGCTGGAGCTCAGCCCAGCACGGCCCAAGGCATTGATTTTTTCCATGCTTCAGTTTGAATGAGCAGGTATCAGCAATGGAATAGACTGGGAGGGTAGATTATGACTGCAAAAGCTAATAAATAAAATAAACCAAGAGAAGCAATACTGTTTAATTAGAACTTTCAACCACATGATTTGGAGGCTACAACCATGTGAGAAAGAAAAGAAAGCACCACGACAGATTAAGTCGATCAATGTCAAATTTCTTCTAGAAAAGACCCAGTCATTCCACATTATATCTTCATGATCCAAGCTATGACAGTGAAAGAATTACCACAAACAATAAATAATCAAAGGCTAATCAGAACATAGACTCCGTGTTGAAGAGGTCATTGCCAATAAAAGAGTCATGCCACCAATACTCCAGACATTTCCCATGACTCAAGTTCACCAAAAACACTCTTAAAGCGACACTTCTAAGCAATTTCACGGTGGGCTTTTGACATATGAAGCTACTATCATGGTCATACAAACATCAAAGGGACTAAAAGCTAATGATGGCAGTTAGCGGACGAAGACCGGTGATCGACTTTTGGGAGGTAGAAAAAAACTGTCTCATAGCAAACATCCAAGCAGAAAGTTTTGGGAATTGGAAAAAAAAACTATATCTCATAGCAAACATCCAAGCAGAAAGTCCATACACCCACCAAACAGGTACCAAATTCAACTTGTTTAGATCAAGAACATGCTTTAAAGAAGCAGGCATCTCACCACCGACGTACACTATGACATTTTGTGATAGTTAAGAATCTGTCCACAATTACAGCTGCTCCTTTTCTTAATGAGGAATGATAATCATTTTGGTTTTAAATGAACAAAACATATTTAAGTGAACTACCACTCTAATCAATATATAACATCATTGAAAGCTTGTTTGAAATTCTCAAACAAATGTTCACACCCAAGATAGTGATGCTCATGTGCTAGACTCCAATGGCTTTAATTAATGTAATAAAAAAATGGGTTGGGAGCTTTTTGGCTGCACCAGACAAATGTTTGTAGCTGTTGCTTACTGAGGATTCCATTTGGGTCTTCTTAATTCCGACAAGAGTAGGTGTTGAGACTTGAGAGCTCTGTTAATGAGAATATCTTAATGAGATTTACTAATCATTGGATCCTGCTAAGCTCACTAAATAAGGGCCCGATCGTCCTTCGAAGGTCGTCAGCCTGAGTGGAAAAAGAGTGCCATGCCTGGTGATGTGGGTCCTATCGTCCATATGAACTTTGATCTGCATTATCCTGTGGAGGACTGTACTGAGTATTTCAATATTATTAAAAGATGGCATTTTTGCTGCAAACTGAAGTATAGTAAGCTGAGAATGATTCAGAGGCAATTCAGACGCAATATGAAACAGGGTGTGAGATGAGAATCAAGAAATTTGCACTTGCATGAGGGTGTGAGATGAGAATCAAGAAATTTGCACTTGCATGGTTGAAGACTATCATTCTTCTCCAATAACTAGATTAGAGAAATGATGAAGCCCAGCATATGTTGTGGGGCCTACTTCAGTCACTTATGTGATGCAGTCTTTTAGATTCATTGAGTTGTAATTTTCTGCTTGATTTTAGAATGGACTTTGCGTTGTGTCACCGGAAGATTTGAAGCGAAGACAGAGAAGAAAATCGAAAGAGACGATGCCCAATTGATCAGATAAAGATCGGATCGATCGGATGTTGGTATGGTCTCAGTTAACTAGCGCTGACAGAAAATTTTCGGAACACAGACCCGATCAATTGGATGGCGGAAATTTTTCGGGACAAATTTGCAAATTTGTTTCATTTTGAAACTGAATTTCCAAATTGAGCCTTAATTGTGTTTTTACTCTTCTAAGGCACAAATCATGGGCTATTTAAAGGATGTTTCTCTCAACCCTAAGTGACCCATCAAGTAATTCTCTCATTGTTCTGAGGAGAGAAAACTCATCGAGAGATCCCTTCTTCTCTAGAGCCATCATTGATAGATTGTGTCGAAGAGTTATTCTAGAGAGCTTGTTGCTTCTACTTTCTCGTAGAAGATTTGATCATCTTGGTTGTCAAGGTATTGCCGAATTAAGTGCGAGGAACGGTGCGCGGCGGGGAGTCGTGGTAATGAGGAGTTGTACAAGAACAACTGCAGTCCTTAGGTCGATGGATTGACTAGAAAAGAGAGCTATAAGTATATCTTGTAATCAATCAATAGTGCTTGATTTTTTATTGTTGTTTTTCCCCCTAGTTAAGGTTTCTAAGTAAAATATTGTGCATGCCTTCTTGTGGTGTGTAATTGGTAAACTAATTCACTTTCATTTGATTTATTACTTCCGATGTGCACTGGTTGTGGAACTGGCATCCATTCTAAAAACCTTCAAAGTTCCACATGTTGTGGGGCCTACTTCAGCAAGTCAAGTCGATTTTTGAGTATGTACTCTATGTGATGCCTTCCTTTGCAACTATCCAGTATGCACAGATGCAACTTGGGTTGGACTACCTCTTGGGCTTACATTTTGCCAAGAAAAATAACTCAGAAAGCAACAGTTTTTTTTTTAACTCAATTGTTGTAACAACCGTTACAAGCCTGCAGTTCAGTTGAATTTACATGCCTTCATCAGCCAATAGAACAACCCCATTTATAAAAAAAACAGACCTTTACATGTGGCAGAAAATAGCATTGCATCACTTAGTAGATATTTGAGCAGAGCATTTTCAGTAGAAAATGCATATGGCATGAAGGAGAGAATGAACTAATGTTGTTCTGCTTTAACAGTCATGCTTCTCATTTTAGTGAGGTAAAATCATTTTCTGTAACTTATAGGAAAGCAGATTCAGATACTCAGATAGAAAATCATTTTCTGCAGTCTTGTAAAAACACATTTCACCATGGAAAATATTTCCACGCAGCAAACGTTAGAATCAATGTGGAAATAAGTTTGTGGCAGACACAAGCCCAATGTGAGACAATTTTTTTTTATCAATATAACAGATCACATATCAATGATAGAATCAACCTGCAACACATAAGAAATGCAACTCTGTTTTTACTAAAAAGTTTCCTAATTTCATCAGCCTGCAAACGAAGTTATTTCCTATACATCATCACCATTAGGCATGATTACTATACAAAATTAGAGAAAACATTCAATGGATGTTCATCCAAAAACAAATGACCATAACTCAGTGAACTCTCCGGCGTTTCATGTTCAGGAGCCTTGAATTGTGCGATAAATCAGTACTAGGTGAAGATGGCACCAATTGATTCTTCATACATGAATAGCCATTGCCTGAAAAGTTAGAGATGGATGTTGAACATATCTGAATTTTTCCTTGAGAATTTTCATGAAAAGATGCAAACGGAGGACTTCGAACATGGTAATTCGGATCCACAGCAGGTTTCTGAGCCAATGCTGCTGGGTCAGGGCCTTTAATTGGGACAGGTGGGATTTGAAGTGGTTGGGGAGGAGGTGGGTTGCGCCACTGAGGTAGAGGCCCAGCCAAGAGAAGTGTCTGCAGCAGTGGCCCTGCATCAGTTACAGCCTGTAGCAGCTTCCCTTTCTCTGGCCAAGTTTTTTTCATGGCAAGGCGGTTGATACGTTCAGAGGCCTGATCAATCTGACCCAATGCTGGGGAGAGTCCAATTGACGGCGAGCCCCTAAATTCTTGGAGAAATGGCTGTTGAAGGACCTCCATATTTATAGAATCAGACACATTTATGTTCGAAAAATCTGGTGGAGGAGAAACTTCATCAAAAAGTGAGTCTACAGAGGATGAAACATAGGAGTGACGGTTATAAGATTCAGATAAGCTTTCAGATTTTCCTCTTATGGGTGGAACTGGTGGGCTTTCAGGATGGGCAGATGGAACGACATGGCAAACTTGAGAGGATGAAACATAGGAGTGATGGTTATGAGGTTCAGATAAGCTTTCAGATTTTCCTCTTATGGGTGGAGGAACTGGTGGGCTTTCAGGATGGGCAGATGGAACGACATGGCAAACTTGAGATAAGCCTGACTGCATGATCATATTCACCAATCTCTGCAAATGGTCCTTTGCTTGGTCTCTCTCTTGAAAGGCTACTTGCAAGAGATGAAGTAACTGCTTTATGTTCTCTTCATTTCTTATCTTCTCTTCCCTCACAGCCATTTGAACTGATTGTAGTTCCAAGGTGGTGCAAAGAAGTGAATGTTGCAATTCTTCAATACTCTGCTTCAGAAGAACACGATAGAGCCTTAGACAGAAATTTTTTGTACTTAGTAATTGGCAGAAGGATTGTTGTTCAAAAAAAAGTTACATGAGAAAGGAAATGAGAACAAATGCATCTGCATTCTAGTTACAAGAAAGATCACAACTGTGTTTTCCAAGAAAAGAGGAAAATTGGTCAACGTCTTAGATATTAGAATTTTCAATCAAAACACACCAATGAAACAGATCGTTTAGAGACAAAGGGAACAAACAAGACTACATAAAAATGTTCATTCTCATTTAAACACATTTCTTCTTTCATTATTTAGAATAGATTCCAAGTTACATAGAATTCCTGTTCAAGTGCAGGTGCAGGATCCTAATCGCATCCTACACATATCAGGTTTTTTTTTTTGTTGGATTTCTATCACAGAAAACAAGTTTAAAAGAATTTACCTTTTCTGCACAGAAAATTGTGACACCAAACTGCAAAAATTTGAAAAAGTGATCTTTTCTATCAGGGACTGCGCGCATTACATAAACATTCCACAATGATAACTTAACATGGGTTTTGTAGGCATCTTCAAGCATTAACCAGAATTCATATTCATCAAATCCAAGTCAGAAAACATCTTAAAACAACAAAATAAATTCCTATATACTCAACATCCAGGGAGGATTGCCATTACTGAAATCCAAGTGGACATTTTTTAGACATTGTCAGACACTACAAATGAAAAAAAAAAAATCAGAACATCGTTCAGACAAGAGACTCCAAACCCCAATAAAAAAAATATAAAACAAAACCACACATTTCAGACTAAACATAGATACCAAACAACCCAAAAAAACAGAGACTGAAGTACATATATTGCCATAGAAAATATACACAAATACCCATAAACATGTGATAAAAGAGAAAGTAATGAAGGCTCAAAACCCAATACCATTTGACAGAAGCAGCAAAATCCAAAAACCAAAAACAATAAACTGAAATCCTCAAACCCCAACTGCAAAAAAAGCCACATACCCATTACCCAGTACAAGAAAGAGAAGAAGTAATTTAAAAACCAACCTGTTGATAGTTCAAAATCGAGGCCATTCCATCCATCACGTATTCTCCAATCCCACATTAGCCTCTTCCCTGAAGAGGAATATATATAAGCCCTCTTAGAAGGGTTTCTCACAAACGTCCATAAACCAACGCATGTCAATCTCAGAGGAAAAGGAATGTAAAACCTCTATAGGAACTTGCCATTTCATGACAGTGAAAAACCCAGAAAAACACTCCTCTCTTTCAGGGTCTCTCTGTATGTACAATACCGAATTTCTATCTCTCTCTCTCTCTCTCTCTTGGGTCTACATGATTGTCAACATAAGGGTAGTTTTTACCCTTTTTATTTAGATTATCTTGGAAGGTTTTGATATAGAGAAACGGTAGGTGAGCTGTAAGCTTTTCTTCTACCTTTTCTCTATTGAAAGTATGAAACCTCTTTAGTATGACTGCACGTCAATCTTAGAAAGAAAAGGATTTGACTGTTTACATGCGGTGAAAATGGACGTCCCTTAGACTAAGAATAGTATGTCCAAGAATCAAAGATTCAATATACTTGGAAATATAGAAGTTGGACATGGTCACATGGGCAACAGGATTTCTTTTGGTAGATATTGGCACGTTATACGATTTCAAATCTTCACTAGATATGTTGCTATTGCTGTAATTTGTAGATTCAGTGTCTGAATTTTATACCTGAAAAGTGGTTTATATATGTTGTATAGAATTTGTAAATAAGACCCTATGATTTGAGTATTTAGTGATACATCTTGTATCTTGTTTTTTATTTTTTATTTTTTATTTTAATGCCTTTCATGTCCCCTAGTCCAGACGGAAAATGTGCAACCAACATGAGGTTAAATCCATTAAACAAAGATGAGTATTTCTGACAAAAACACAATTATATCACTCCTAGTCCCATCTGTCTCTCTAATAACTCTCTATCTGCATAAAGCCTGATAATGTATGTTGAAACTTTCGTTAATTTAATAGTGTGTTGTACGTGTATGGATTGGATCAATTATAACCAATTAAGATGAAGTGTACTTGTCTTGTATTTGGGTGGGCCATTACCTAAAAGGCTAAAACTTAGACATATTGACATTTCCATCTCAGAATTCATTGTTTTGGATGATCAATAAACAATCTAGGGTGAGGTAACTAAAGGACTTATGTCGATTGTATGATTAGTTGGAGATATGTGTGAGTTATGGACCATCCGAGAAAGCCCAATCATCGGTGAAGATCAAAGCATGTGTCTAATTGGAAGGTAAACATAGAGTTTAATGTGGCAAATTGTTGGATCCAAGGGTGGAACTGGAGGGGGTTGGGTGGCCATGGCCCACCAAAAATTTGGAAACCCACTTTGGTGCTAATGAAACATTTCATGTTTTTAACATTGGCCCCCGAAAAAAAATTGAAAAAAAAACCCCTATGTCGTAGAAAATTTTAATTTTTTTTCATATTGGACCCCCAAGATTTTTTTCTTGCACGGCAGCCCCTCCAAGGAAAATTTCCTAGTTCCGTCGCTGGTTGGATCCCAACCAAAAATGAGAACAAGAATGCTCACACTAGGGGGAAAAGCATTTGAATAATGCAAGTTTTCCACACTTTTTTAATAGATTGCTTTCATTGTATATAGAAGATTACATGAATGCATAAACGCTAATTTACATGTTTAAGATTCAAAAGATGAATTTCAAATCTTGGGAAAAGAATTTGGGTTTATGAATTTTAAGAACTGCTTAAACAGAATTTTGCTGTTTGAATTTTAAAAAAATAAATAAAAAAAGAGGGCCAAGAAAAACAAAATATCACTAATCTGGCCTATACAATTGTTTGATTTATTTAGTTCTTCATATCTCAAGGAGTTTGAACACCTTGAGCAATAGTTGTTGTCGTCATCATTATCTTATCAAAGGAATTTCTATATAAGAGCAATTTTAGTAAGGGCGAATAAATGATTATTAAAGAGGTGAAGGATGAAAAATATAAGGTGGGGATGTAGATGAAGCCTTGATTTTCCCATAAATTGATTTATGATGATTGGGCATTCAATCTTCATCTCTCTTTAATTCATTTTCTATTAAAGAGATAATTATTTGATGACCATTTATAGGAATTCCACCTTTATTTTCTCCGGTTTAATCACTTTTAAAAATGTATTTTCTTAATTCTAGGATTTCATGAATTAGAGCTAATTAAATTAAGGTCTAAAATAAAAGCTCTAATTTACAATTAATATGTTTAATAAAATTATAAATTTTTTTATTTCATGAGGTAATTGGAGGCCTACTTTTTAAAAATTACAATGCAGAACCCTCCATTTGTGTGATTTTGAAAATTTATGAGGTTGTTTTGATCCGAAGCACACAAATTTTACAATACCACTCTATCCAGCTAAAAGGCTTATTTTTTTTAGAGGCAAAAGCTCTCATTTGTAAATAAATTCTAAAATAAAAAATTTTATTAGAGTTTTACCAAACGCACTAAAATATAAATAAGTTTTAAATGAAAAAATAAGATCCTTTCTTGGAGTCGTCAAATGGGTCCTAAGTAGAACTTATATTACGTTTGTCAAGTTTAATAGCAATCTCACACACGTCCAAATGAACTTTGATGAAATAATGAAAAACTCCACCACACCAACAGATTCATGTATAGCATGGCCGTGAAGAACAAGTCTTTTTTTTCTTTTTTTTCTTTTTTATAACCCGGGGTATCTTCTGTCCAGTCCGGCTCAGGAGCCTTCGACCCTAAGCCTGATGAACACTCGATTATGGACAGTCGAGAACTATGCACCAAGTAAGATTATGGTAGGGGTGGCAAACGAAAGTAGGTGTCAAATATAAAACCTCCCAGCTTCTTGAGGCGCAATATGTGTGTGCCCATTTATTCTTAGATTGCCTGATAACTGCCCGATCTTAAAAGAAGCCTAATGTTTGACCCATATGCATACCTTATTCCATTTTTAATGTACATGCTATTAAACTACTACTGCTGCATATCTTTTTCTTTTCATACATAAACTAGATAAACCATACACATAGGATGTTGCTATTGTCTAATTTTCATTACAACAGCAGTCTCTCTCTCTCAATTGATCTCTATCTTGTTCTCTATCGAACTGCAATTGCCCGCCCCCGCAAACCTGCCATCGTGAATGTGCCCATGTTGGTCCAGGGACTGTTTCATTTTTGTTAAGAAATTCAAAGAAACCCCGCATCAAATAGGGTAAAAGTGAAGGTCCACAAACGACAATCAAGTTAATCCATCTTTTTATTAGAATTGGTAATTCATCCATAACTTCAAAAAAAAAAAAAAAACCCTAAAAAGCCAATAGTCTCATCAAGATCTCCACCCATGACCCATCTCCTCACCTCTTTAATACTCTGCGTAACCTTTTTAGTAAGAATTCAGTTCCAAGTAGATAAATAGGGCCCAAGGGAATATATGTGCATCACAAATTTTAACCGCCTTCATTTCCACAATGACTCATATTTTTGGTGAAAAAGATAATTAAAGAGTTGATTTTCTACATCTTTATGGAACTTGGTCGCGGCTTAAGACATGCAATGGTAAGGTGTGAGACTTTCTAGAGTAGCATGAGAATCATGATCATCTAAGTGGCAAGACACTCATGTGATCGGATCTATGGATAGATCTTAATGAGTCAATGAAGATCACAAAACATCCTAAGGGCCTAGGCAAAAAATAGAGTAGAGTAAAGTTAAACGGGACCTAACAGTCTAAAATTCCAACTCTACCCCGTTTAGATGAATCTGACTAAATAGATGAAGTAATGTTGTAAGCCACATGTACTCCATTTTACTTTAGCTCTAAATATTTTCATTTTCTTGAGTAAAAGTGGATTTTACTCTAAATCTTAACTTTAAAATAAACATTAAAATGAAGTGAAGTGAAGTACTTTACTTTAACTTCAACCTACTTCTCTTCACTCCACTCCACATGTGAAATCCACTTCATTTTACTCCACTCTTCATTTATCCAAACAAGCTCTTTAAGATCCCAGAAAACTCCAGGTTAAAGCCATTAAAAAAGAAGCTATAAAAAAAGAGGGTAGAATAAAAGAACATGGTAATGAATGGATCTACTTTAAATTGACCGTTTGATATGTTCTTTATTTACCTCTGTTTAAAAGAGTTAGCTTCTTTTAGAGGAGTAGTTTCTATTATTATGTAAAAAATGAACTTATATACATGTTTCACATTCATATATTATTCAATAATACATGCAACATTGGCCTTCAGGTTCACATTCAACATAGACCTATTGAAGATCACATCCATTATCTACACACATATCATAACATCAAAATCTTCTATCATTTGAAAACTACAATCATTTTCATCCAAATATGGCATGTAACTTGTAAACAATTTAAGAATTACAACATCAAACACAATTATATAATATCTCCATCATTCCATCAAAACACACCATCTCTCAAATAAATTGAAAATCGCACCCGCAAACACCATCACTCCAAACAGGTCATAGGGGCATTTTTATCTTAAAAAATGTGCTCCGCCTCAACTTTTTCAAGATACAATGCCTTTCATTTCCACATGCCTAGATTTAGTGCATTTCATTTTAAGATGGTTTGCTTCTATTTATCTAGAGTTAGCAGTGGCTAGAAGTCACTGCCAAATACCTCTAAAATTCTCCTTCTAGAATACTTATTGTCTACATTTTTTTTTATCTATTTTCATAATATAACAAGGACTTTCAACGTAACTCTCTATTTTCATAATATATAACAAGAACTTTCAACATGAAACATGACCCACATCAAATCTCACTGGGAGTTTCAACTTTTTTTTGTCCTTTATACGGCACGTGGATGGAGAATGGGTTAGGCCCTTTGTGTATATCATGTGTTAGGGAGACCCACAGTAGTCGCACGTGCTGGGTATGACCCACCATCAAGGCATCAACACTTAACTGGGAAACCAACGCCGCGTTTTAAGGAACATGCAACCCGGCCCCAACCTCACGTAGCGTACACGAATGTACACGCCCCCACACACTTACTTTGACTTCTTTACAACCTAAGTCAAAAATAAACAACTAACAAGTCCCACGTAAAACATTATCAAAACATTTTTTTTTCCTTTTCTAAGATGGACTCCGGAAACACTTTTTTTTTTTTTTCCTAACGGAGGATTCTCAATTTTTTGGGCTAGACTATTCCGTCCGGATCTAGAGAGAAGCCGGATAAAACCCCTATGGCCTCTATGTAGTAGTATAAGTGGATTCAACATTCGGTTCCTAAATAGGGGGAGAAACCGTGATCCTGACCGCTCGACCAACCCCTTTATATTAAACACTTTATGGTCAAATAGAGAGCTTTCCAATATATTTTTCTTTTGGGTTAAATTCCTCTCCATTCTACAAAATTAGAAAATGTCGAGTTATTCCATAATACAGTAAAATGCACATTTTCTGTGAAATTTAGATGTTGGATTATTTTAAGATATCACAAAGTGTCCGATTATTTTATGATATCATGAGATAAAAGCCCTTTCATGTCATTTTGAAGCTTTGGGCCCTCCATCATTTTTCTCAATTTTAAAAGATTATTCCTTAAAAATAAAGAATTTCGAGGTCTCGCAAATATTTATTTCATTGAAGTGGTACCGGTACGAATTTGATCATGAGCTCATGACATAACCGATATCCACTTTCAAATTGAATGAATAAATTTGCACTCTTAAAATAGATGTTAAGATTTTTGAGGCTCTAAAATCAAATGTTAGGGTGTTTTATGTGAGTATACCACAATGCACAATAAACACCTCTTATTCTGACTATTTCTACAATTGGATGCATCCATGTGGAGCCATGTGAAAATGGAATGTAGTTCACACAAAAGCTGTCTACAATTCCCCACTTGGCCACCATATTATACCGACCCACCAAAAGTCAATGAATAGACACTGACGGTAGAATCTAGAATGCTGCTATGGACTTTCGTTGACCATTCAAAATAATCGGGTGACTAGTCAACTAATTCATCAGGTTACAAGATCCACATTTCCATTTTAGCGGTTGTTCATGGGTCGGGTCGGGTCGGGTTGGGCCGGGCTTATGTTTCACTCTATTTACTTCTAAGCATACATGGGCCAGGCATGGACTTTTTTGCTATTGGGCCAGATACCTAAAGGTAGGGATGTTAACGGGTTGATTCCGGTCCGGGTCCACGGTGGACACGGACCATGGACCCGGACCCGGAACCGTTAATGAGAACGTGGACTCAGACCTGAAACTGCAACAATTTCGGAACTGGTTTCTTGGTTCCGGAACTGAAACCAGATATGGGACGGGTCTAGGTCCGAGTCTAAATAGAGAATGATATAAGAAAAACTCGGTTTTAAGAGATATTTTTTTAAATTGTGGTAATATGTCGGGTCCCGGGTCCACGCCAATTTAGGTCATGGACCAAAAAAGGACTCGGATCCATTTATTTATCGGGGCCAAAATAAAGACTCATACCCGATTTTTAATAGATCAGAACCTCCGAGGAATCAGAGAATCGATGACCCATTTACATCCCTACCTAAAGGCTCTATTTCTATGGTTCCTTATCTAAATGGGTCTTCTGGTTTGATTACTATGTTTTAGTTGACTTCTCAGAAGGCAGGTCAGGTCTATTTTGGAGTTGGACTCCCATTCATAATGCAAGTGCCCTTGTTTACCAAACTAGTTTACAGATAAAAATACGTCTGAAAGGAATCATGGCTTAAAATGATGGTACTACTCTATTAACAGGCACCGTCAAGTGGGATCAGATTCAGGCTAAGTCAGCCTCTAAAGGTAATGGGTTTGAGACTAACTTCATTTTGGCACAAGGATTATAAGGTCAACCCAAACCCCAAAAAGGCAGTTAGGTTGGACGACCTGCCTGATTTCAAATAATGAGCAAAAATTTAACAAGAACATGTCAAGTGTTCCCTTGAAATTGTTTTAATTTGTGCACTTATGCAATGGATCCATATTATCCAGTTCATGGGGAACAAAAAACAAATAAAGCTTCCTGGAGAAAATCTTGTGTATTAATTATATATGATTCTCATTTTTGCTTATAATGGCCATGTTCATTCATGGACAAGGATTTTTCCTCTTTTTCAAAGAATAATTGTTGTGGGATTGCAGATCTAAATATAAACTAAGGTTACTTATTTATAGATTGCTATACTAACCTGCAGACTTGAAATGGGTCACAAAGGTCTAAATCATAGGTTATTCTCCATGCAGGGTCACAATATCAAATGATCTACATTACTTTGGGTGAGTTGAAATATATCTTGATCTGCTTAAATTGTGATATCAAAGTCTTCATAACCTAATACCTAGATTGTAAATTGAATATGATTGAGACTTGGGTTCATCACATCAATGAGATGAAATCTTAAATGTTAAACCTAACCCCACTTATATAAAAAAAAGGGCATCATATCAACATCCCACAAAATTGGAATAATGGAGAGAAAAAAGTACCATATCTATGTTAGTAATCCATAAATACAAATGATCTCATCCTACTCATAACAAATTAGGATTACTGATATGATTATTTTCTAACTCTTACTGCCATGTATAATGTCATGTTATATGTAACTCCACAATTTATCAACTTATGTATGTTTTGGATCCAGATCCCATGTTCCCTGTTTGGACCACTCGGGGGTGCCACATGGGAGATGGAGTTTTTTAAAGACTTGTGATTTTTTTTTAAAGAATTGATATGTGACATCTCAACCCATGTGGCATCCCCTGGTTGGTCCAAACAGGGCTTCCTTGTTTGGACCAAACAGGGAGATCCATTTCCGTATGTTCTATACAAAAGAGACTTTAGCATCTTGCCTCATTCAGTCGTATATGATTCAAAGGAAAATTTTCTCTCGTGCATGTGTTCCTATGGAAATTACATTCAAACCATTATCAAAGGGAAACAGATCCCTTATTTGGTCCAAACATATTTCATTCAGGGGTTGCCACATGGGGGAGAGATGTCATATCAATGACATCTCATCTATTCCTACAAAAAAACATTATTTTCCAAGTGGCACCCCTGAGCTTGTTTGGAACAAACAGGGATCCTTTTCCTTACCAAATATGTGATCTATTCTGTTGGACGACCACACCAATCCCAATGAAACCTAGCATCAATGTGGAATTTTGAGCTTAGGAGTCAGGACCCACATGAATGGATTTGTGCCCATTCCACAAAAGTACTTCGAGTCAACTTACCATGAAAGAGGAAAACAGTATTCTCCGAGCCCTCCACGAAACTGGTTCGAGTCAACTTACCATGAAAACGGAACTCCGAGTCTGAGAATGATGAACTAATAGTTAATGCACTGAAATTCTACCCTAATAAATGTAAAGTTGTGTTCATTGGCATTTCCTTCGTGGTTTGTAGAGTGAGAAGGAAAAAAAGCTACTTGGAAAGGACACATCATTTATGGGTGGTGTTTTTTTTTGTCTCCTTTGCTAGTGGTTAGTCGTAGTGTTATTAAATGAGATTCACATCAATGCTGATGCTGGCCGTGTCACACACACAAAAAAAAAAAAAAAAAAATTTTCTCTCAAATATGTAGGGGATGTTTTTAAATTTGAGTTTTTTGAGAGTTTATTGCGAAATTTGGTATAAAAAAATGAATTATTTTTCATAATTAGAAATCATAATTAAATACTAAATACTGTTAAGATATTTTATAGGAATTCTCTATTTTCTCCATTTTTATATTCTGATATTCTGAAAATATTTTCTTTATGAAATTGTAGTGATATTAATGGAAGACGCCATTTTTTAGTTTGTGTTGTCATGTTTTCACCAAATTTTCAAGATACCCTTGATTTTTGTGATATTGGTGCAAGCTAAACTAAGGATGGCAATAGAGATAGAGGAAAAGCAATGGGTCAGGTTTTGAATATGTGATCAAACTTGCCCCAATGAAATGTATAGGTAGGGTTGGAATTTGATACAGGTTTATACTATTTATACTTTTATAGTAAAATAAATGTTGAAGATCTTGTTGTTTGGATGGAATTGAATACATATAATTTTATACTAAATTGAGTTCGTACAAAAGTTTTTTAAAGAGGTGAGATGTAAAAGATATAAGGTGGAGAGGTAGATAGGATTTTAATTACTAGGGTGTTGTTGTGTGTTCCTTCATATCTCAATAATCAATTTTCCATATGTGGTTTAAAATGAAGATCAAAGGTAAATTTTTAGAAAAGTGTATCAAATGATCCTCGTAGATCCTTGTGGAAATAGAACCAAAAGAAGATGAGAAATGAATATCCAACGGTCGCCCAAGTAAATTCATTTCATGGGAATGGAAGTCCTTCTGCATCTCGATCTTATCTTTTTCACCCCTCATCTCCTTAATAATTCTTTGATAAAGTTCATTTCACCATGATTCCTAGTTATTTCATAGGATCTCCACCTTTGTTTCTTCAATTTAAGCTACTTTTAGGAATTCTGATTCAGAATTCCTTTCACACTTAAATGCTCAAGCAGAAAGTAAATAGGGGCCGAATGAGTCTTGCAAGCATGGTTTTAAAAATCGGCCGATACCGATCCGATATGGCCCCGAGATATCGGTATCGGTATCTCGGGCCATATATTGCCAAAATATCGGCCCATATCGGCCAAAATGAAGTTCATCTCGGTTTTTTCGAAATCTCGAAAAATGTGATAAAACCCTAATTTTTCTATTTTTTTCTCATCTTCATTTTCTTCTCCTCTCTTCTCATCTCGTTACTATCCATAGCAGCAGTCATACTCCATCACACATCCCTCTTACATATTTTCAAATCTCACCTCTATTTCTTGAAGAAAATATTAATTAAGGTAAGAGAAAATCAACTTAAAGCATTTTATTATATGTTTTTTATTTTTTATTTTTAGATGAAGCATAGAAATCATTAGGTTTGTCACTTATGTTGTGTTTTTCATTTAGAAGTTAGATCTACATACTTTCATGCTAAATCTACTCATACACATGATTTTGAATTTTTTTTCAATTTTTTTTTTGAATTTTTTAATATTTTAATTTTAATATATCATTTTTTGAGAATTTCATCATAAATAAGTTCTTTTAATGATTCATGATCATTATATGGTGTGTAAATGATTGATCTACATACTTTTATACTAGATCTATATATTTAGAGTTTTGAAAATGGTTTTACTAAATCCTTATTTTTTCTAAAAATAATTGTTGCTACTTGTTAGAATATTTGTGATACCAAAAGCTTATTAATAGTGTGTAGATGATAGATCTACATCTACTCATAGTCATAAACATGATTTAGATCTACCAAAAGCTTATTGATATATTATCTTTATTTTCTTATATTTTACACTAATAAGTTGGAATGGCTGCATTATATGAAATACTAGATAAAACAACGAACTGCAATACAAATAAGACTCATAACTTAAGGTGACTGAGATTTTGATTTATTGTTATTACTAATGGAAAAAAAATATTTTTTACAGCATTTTCTAATATTTTGGATTTTTTGAATATTTATGCGAATTTTCTTGAATTAAAAAAATTTCACACCGCGATGACTGTGACGGACAGATATTCGTGACCGATACCGATATCATATTAGTTTTTGGCCCAGCCGATACCGCGACCGAGTCCGAGATTTTAAACTATGCTTGCAAGACTGATGGTAAAAAAAGAAAAAAGAAAAAAAGAACAAGTAGATTTGAGTAAATGAGTCCTACCATAATAAAATCAAATATTTTAAGGTCTTATATAAGGGGTTTCTCGAATCTCATGGGTGCAACCGCACCCGAATGCTAACACTCGGGTCCACCCCTATAGGCCCACCAGTTTGAACACATTTATCCTGCCTTGACTCAGTGATTTTGTGTGGGATTATTGTAGGCTAGCTAAACTTGCTTTTCAAATGGGCTGAGATTCGACCCCAAGCCGGACCATTCATTCATGGGTTGGATATGGTTCAGGTCGTAGGCTTCATAATATAAATACTGAAACACATTGGCAAAACTGGTATAAAAAACAAAGCTTAACTTTGCTCGTGAGAAAGAAATGAATCATTTGAAATGAACCACAATGTGTATTTGAAGGCCTAAATTAAGGACGGCCCAAGCACTGCCTCTTTATTAAATGGATCTTATTTCCAGTTTCAACTGACCATGGATCAACCCCCCTGGCCCATAGGAAACAACTGATTGCACAATGTTTGCAAGATCTGGGAACAAAATGAGCTATCATCTGCGTCCAATCAGCTAAATGGTGTATGTTTTGATCAGAAGCTGCCTCCATTAAGGAATTGGTCCATATAAGGTCACCAACACTAAGCCCATTAGCCTGAACCGGAGCAAGGTTGGTTCATTCCTAGGTCACCTCAGGAGTCAGGCCTGTTCTTTTATAGCAAAATACGAGGCCTCATTCCGTAACAGCTTTTAGGGCTGGCCCGTTGGTTTTGGGCCTGTATTCTGAAATCTGAGTGGGATTCAAACTAGAGCCCACTCTGGCGATGAGCCTAAAAATGGGCTCGGGTACTCCGTACTTGATTATTGATGCAAAACGATAATTATTATAGATTATAAAACAGGGTCACTCTTTGCTGAGCACCATCTGGGATCACTTTTTTGTTGGGCCCATGTGGAGCCATGTCACTGATGGAAGTAGTGGGTGATCGAAAGATCTAAATGAAATCTAAGGATACACTAAATATCAATCCAATTTTATCTATGACCCTTAAGTCTCAATGGTTTCAGAAGAGATGACTTTAAAGGATGAGTGTCAACAGGATTTCTCATAGAGCCCATGGATACTGGTCATATAAGGGTGCTCACTTGCAGATTTCCCAATAAATATCACATATGATATATACACCCTCTCTTGAGAACCATTGCGAGGGCCACCAGGGCCATATCAATCATGTGGAGGTAGGGAATGGAAAGATAAGAATGACACAGAGGTCTATATAAAATATGAGTTTCATTAGATCATCCTTATACTTTGATATTTGGCCATCAAGTTGAATGGTTTTAAGAGGAATCATATTTTTTTTGGATTTCAATCCAACAATAAGTAACGATTGGATGAATATCAAATTTGGCACTTGTGACAGTTCATTGGAGGATAATGTGGTAACTAGATCTTAAGTAGGTCAAGTGCCTTAAAAATAGGATTGATTGACTGGATATTATCGCTGGACTGAGGCCTTGAGCTTGGGCTTAGGCACAAGTTTACACAGTGAAATTCGCGCGGGTCAATCTTTGGATAAGTCAATACCCGACCTAGCTCACCCCAGTCGCACATGTAAATTTATTTTGGATAACATTTAAAATACATAATAAAAAAAGAGAAGATATAGAGATCAAAACATTAGTGCTAAATAGGGATGTCAATGGGTGTCTGATTGTCGAATAACAAAATCTCCTATCGGAGAAAACTAGTGTGTTCCAACTCAAGGATTTCTTTAAAAGAATGGAGGACTTGGATTTGAAAACAATTACAACCATGTTTAAAGTATATTTTAAGAGTCCATACAGCTTCGATCTTCTTCTAAATTGACTCTCATGGAGCTTTAACCATATTGCTGAATCTAAAAGCCTCACTTACATGTTTACAAAATCTAGTTTTGAGCTTGTTAATCATTAATCCGAGTTTACTCGGTTTTTTTTTTTTTTTTTTCATTTGTCTTGAAAATGCTTTAAAAAAATTTATATAAAAAAGTAGACTACAATTAATGAATGTTTAGATCAAACCATCTTCCATCATATTGATAATATATTACATAAAATATTCATCGCGAGATATTCTGCAAGTGGATGGTATGGGATTTTCAATGTTAGCTTGCCATCAAAGTAGTACTGGCCTGAACTGAAGGTGCTTGCCATTTGCCAAAGACAATAGCCATTTTAGAATCTTGTAGGATCAAATTGTTCCATATATGACAAACAGGTAATACCATAATGACACATGGAATGTGAAAAATTCAAACCCATCATTTAAAAATGAATCCGGTTCTAGATATATACAACATGATAGGCCTCTAATCCCACACATGTTCATTCCCTTGCTTAAAGCCTTGGCTACAAAGAAAAGTCTTTTTGTCATCTTTGGATCTAACTGTACAATTAATCAAGTGATTCTGATTGTTGGGTGTGTGATTCCACCTTCTATGCAAGCCAAAAGTTAAAAAACAAAGAAGATGAAAGTAATTAAAGGAAGAAGACGGTGTTTTTAAATCACTGAGAAAGTTATGGATAGGTTTTAGCAATGACTAATAAATGAGCATCTTGGTAGATGACACGTGACACCCAAGTTTTTGTCATTTCTTAGACAACACTATGATCAGATCATAGGCAGTTGGACCTGTCTCTCATGAAAATAAAAACATCGATCAAAGACTGATTAGGTAGACCACCTTTGAAGTGTTGGATCATGTGCTAAGCAAATGTACACATTGTTTTTTTTTTTTTTTTTTTTCCTTGTTAAAAAGTACACGTTGTTAGAAACACTCAAAAAAATTGAGTTTAGATCACCTTGTTTGTAGGCATGTTAATGGGAAGCGTTGAAACGGTTAGAAAGCCCGGCCCGGCTCAAGCCCGAAACTCCAGGGCTTTTAAAAAAAATTAAGCCCAGTGGGTTGGGGTTAGACAATACATTTTAAAGTCAGGCCAAAATGGGAGTGGGACTGGGCAGAAACAACCCAGCCCATTCAGGCCCGGCCCGGCCAGCCGGCCTGCTGCAAAGTCATTTAATAATAATTATTTATATATTATTAAACTGCTTCTCATTAACAGTAAAAACGGCTAATTAGGAGGGGCAGTTTTTTACTTCTCTCTCTAGTGCACTTGAGCTGAGCAGCCCTTCCTCTTCCTATAAGATATGAGAGATTTTATTGAAGAATGGTTGTGGCGCTTTGTGGTGGGGCCCACTGAATTATCTATCTATATCTACTATTATAAAAGAGGCAATATTGTATGGTTTTTTCACCACACCACTGTGGGGCCCACCCAAAATATTATAATAAAATATAATCATATATTATTATTATATTATAATAATAATCATATAATATCAATACCCTTATTATTTATCTATCTCATACAAACTTTTTCACAACACCATTCCACCCCCAAATATTATAATATAATATAATAATATATTATTTTGAGAAATCATAAATTATTTCAGTACACCATTGTGGGGCCCACCCCCAAATATCTACAATCTACTTCTACTATCTACTACTTTTACCCACCCCCACTTATTATAATATAATATCATAATATATTATTATGAGAAATTGTAAACTTTTTCACTACACCTTTGTGGGGCCCAACCCCAAATATTATAATACAAACTTTTTCACTACACAATTGTGGGGCCCACCCCCAAATATTATAATATAATATAATAATATATTATTTTGAGAAATTACAAACTTTTTCACTACACCATTGTGGGGCCCACCTCCAAATATCTACTATCTACTATTATTATAAAAGAGGGAAAGTTGCAAACTATTTTTCACTACGCCATTGTGGGCCCCACCCCCAAATATTATAATATAATATTATTATGAGAAATTGCAAACTTTTTCACTACACCTTTGTGGGGCCCAACCCCAAATATTATAATGCAAGTTTTTTCACTACACCATTGTGGGGCCCACCCCTAAATAGTATAATATAATATAATAATATATTATTATGAGAAATTACAAACTTTTTTACTACACCTTTGTAGGGCCGACCCCCCAAATATTATAATCTATCTACAATTTTATGCTTATCTTATGTTATCTTATATCTTATATCTACTATTATAAGAGAGGAGAAATTACATACTTTTTCAGTACAGCTTTGTGGGGCCCACACCCAAATATTATAATATAATATAATAGTATGCTATTATTTTATAATAATAATAATATAAAATATATATATACCCTAATTATCAAAGAGAAGAGAAGTTGCATACTTTTTCACTACACCTTTGTGGGCACCCCCCAAATATTATAATATAAAATAATAATATATTATTATGTTATAATAATCATATAATATTTATGTCCCTATTATAAAAGAGAAAAAAGTGTTATGCTTTTTTTTACACGTCTGTGGGCCCCACTTTGTATTATTATATTATATATATATGTATAAAATAAAAGAGAACTACACATCTGTAGGCCCCACTTCGTAGAAGAACTTGTAAAGCTTTTTCTCTACATCTACACATCTGTGGGCCCCACTTAGTATTATTATAATATCTGTATGACCCACTTAGTATTATTATATTAGATATATATATATATAATAAAACGAGAACTACACATCTATGGGCCCCACTTAGTAGAAGAACTTGTCATGCTTTTACTTTACATCTACACATCTATAGGCCCCACTTAGTATTATTATATTATATAAATAAAATAAAATAAAACTACACATTTGTGGGCCCCACTTAGTAGAAGAACTTGTCATGCTTTTTCTCTACACATCTGTGGGCCCCACTTAGTATTATTATATTATATATATAAAATAAAAGAGAACTACACATTTGTGGGCCCCACTTAGTAGAAGAACTTGTCATGCTTTTTCTCTACACATCTGTGGGCCCCACTTAGTATTATTATATTATATATATAGTCAAAGAGAACTACACATCTGTGGGACCCACTTAGTATTATTATATTTCGATGAAATGCTTAGCTCAAATGATGATGAAAAGGGTTGTGTTTGAAGAATTTGTTCATTCGCTGCAAGAACTCAAATGAGAAATTTCAGTTGAGATTTTCATGTGTAGAAAATTTCAACTTCGATCCCAATGGCTGTAAAGACACAATTTGCTTATTAGAGGAAGAGATGAGAATGCCAAAGATTGCTTGGAATCCTTATAATTTGTTGTTGATTCGTTTAAAGCTATGAGTTGGGTATTGTTTTGGTTGGTTAGTATTTTGTTTCATTGAATTTGGTATGTATTTGACGTTAGGTTTTAGACAAATTTTAATGAGAAATAGGCTGGACTATCGATCTATATTGAAATTGGTGAGCATTTTGCCTAATCATGTATGGCCAGAAAATGTTAGTTTTCAACATTTTTTTTAATTAGTTTCCTTCCATATATCTTGTTATTCAATCTTCTTCTTATTTTTTTTCTATTGAAGCTTTTACTAAATTTCATAATAACAATGAGTGATTGTAAATTACTTAATTTGTCACATGGTCATTCTCCATTGAGATAGTTAATATTGAGTTTTTCAATAACTTTATTTTTCAAATTATCATATTAAAAGAGTATGTTCCTTACACGTGCAGGGCTCCACTAGTCTGATATAAATAGGCAAATCTAGGGCCAATTTTGAACAAAATACTTAGGGACCAAACCCATGCCTTATGCCACAGTCCAACCAACCCAACACTAATAAGTAAAACTTAGAGAGATGTTCTCACACAAGCAATAGAGGCAATCCATCTCCGTGGGGCCTATTGGGGCCCACCTTTGATCAATGGAAGCCTTTTCACACTCATCCTCATGATCATTTGGCACCAAAATGTTTTGCTTATGTCCAAGATCAAGCTAAGCCCAGGCATGACCCTGTTCCAGCCTGGGCCCGTACGGGATGAGATTTAATGTAGGCCTGTTCAATTTAGGGCCGAAATTGGACAACACCTGGCTGGCCCATCTTATTTTTGAAACGAGATTGGACAACCCAAGCCCCGCCCGGCCCAGTGACAAGCCTACTTGTTTGGGATGCAAAATAGGTGAGGCTTCCTAGTTCCAACCCGGAGTTGACAGGAAACAGTTGTAGGTGAGTTTTTTTTTTTTTTTTTTTTTTACTAGGAGTTATTAGGAACCTATTTTAGGTGAACAGTTTGTTTCCTTTTTGCTAGAAAGCAATTGGTCACTTAAAATAGTCTCATTGCTTTTTTCATATTTGCATTGTACCTTATCATAATTTTTACTGTATCTTTATTACTCCTTTTGCTGAATAAATAGTTAATGTAAAATCAATTAAGAAATGATGTAATATGAATTGCGAGCCTTTACCCTAATAAATTGAATCCTAAAAATACCATATACATCTCCATAACTACTCGACCTTATAGTCATATCCCTTAACTCTTCAATAATCCTCTCTTTGCCCCATCAAAGAATTCATTTCCTTGCAAACAATCAAGTGCCATTAAAGTTCAATATATATCTAATGAGTTTATTGCAATAAAACCCAAATAAATGGCCAATCCACTAATGAATCACGGTAGGCATGCAACTTTCACTGTGTCTACGAGGTCAATCTCCATAGTTAGGGTTCTTGTATCGAAGAATTTGGAGGATTCCAAATGTTGTCCTCCATTGTGAAATCCTGAAATTTGTAAGACTGATTACCTTTCCAAAAAAAAAAAATTTTGGTAAAATTACCATTCCAAATGTTGGATTTCTTATATACGTTCAACGTGACAAACAAGTTATCTTTTAAGAATCATCATTATATATGCTTGCAACCAAATAAGTCTTAGGTATTGTTTGTGAATGAGGTAAAATGAGGGGAAGGAAAAAAAAAGAGAGAGGAAAATGAAGGGAACGTTGAAATTGAGGGTGTTTGGAAAGAGGGGAGGGGAATTTGGGCTAAAATTCGTGTGGGGCCCACTCCAAAAATTTTCCTTCAAAAATGGGGGGAAATTATGATCGGGGGAGGGAAATTTTTTAAAAATTACTAAACTGTCATTTTGTTTCTTATCTTTTTTATAAAAGTAAGGATAAAATGGTAATTATCTCTCTACCTCACAAATAAATAAATTTTTTCTTTTTTACTTTACTTTTTCTTACGTTTTTACTATCCAAACAAGAGAAAATAAAAAATCCCCCCCCCCCCCCCCCCACCCAAACAAAAAAAAAAACCCAACAAACATAGTGTTAGGGTTACGCCCATCACTCCCTTCCCCTTTTATACTCACCAAGGCAACTAAAAATGAGAAGGAAAAATCCAAGTGAATGTCATGCATGTAGTTCGGGCCCCACATTCTGTAGAATTTGCCATTATGTGTAAACTGTGCAGATAAGACAAAGATATCTGCGTAGAGACAGCGACGATGCGTGACAGAGGCGCAAGCTATTCCCAGCCTTTTTTCTGTTTCTCTCTGATTTCTGAAGGTGATGTTCACCAAATTACTTTAGTCATCGAAGATCGTGACATGTAGTCCCAGGATCATCCTAAATCATACTCCACACTTTCTTCTTCACTCGTCACAACCATTCTGGTCATTCATCAGTGATGAACAGAATCCCAGTCTCTGCAAATCAAATAGCTTGTGTTTTTTTTTTGTGTTCCACTTTAATGATGTATGAAGGATACTGTGGTCCCGGATTATTCATGAATGTGATGTGCAAGATCAAGTTCAAATCAGGTGAATCAGCTTGTCCCCTTACCAATTAATTTATTAAGGGACAATTTCAAATAGGGTGTCAAAGTATTTGCACTATCCTTTTTTCACTTTTGCTTTATGAGTTGTGTAGGCTTTTGGAAACAATCCATCCCACATTGCTCAAGTTCAACTTTTGAAGTAGGTTTATATGTATTTTTTTATTATATTCTTTAAGAACTTTTGAAGGCCTTTGCCATGGGCCCTATGCGCGCACGCGAGCCAGGCTTGACCCGGGGTGCTAGGTCCGGAAAACGTTTAATCGGACGTGCGTCCACGACGCGCAACCTGTGTGTCTATCGAGTGCAGGGGGGTGCAAAATCCAGGTCGGTCGGCTGGCCTAGAGGGACCCATATATTGATATAGAAATGGTAACGTTGTGAATTTAATGATTTTAAACGAAGAGGTTTAATGGCCCAACGGACCACTAATCACAATATAAATTAGGGTCATCTGTGATATTGTTTCCTGGGGGCAGTTCTGTTGAGAACCTTCGCACCTGGATTTTTTTTCCGCCTACAAATCACAGTTGCAGCCTTCATCAATCAGGTACTACTGTTTCATTTACATTCTATTTGACAGAAGCCTCTGTTCTGTAGCCTTTATTTTCTACAGTGGCTTCCGACAACCACTGTATCCCTCTGACCACTGTGGGGACGCTGGTTGTCGACGATCACTATTAGAACACCAGTAAAGGAAAGGTGGAGAATGGAGGAGTGGATGAGGTTTTTGTTTCAATGAAGTGTAATTTGAGTATTCTTAGAAAATCAAGGAAAAAAGTTATCATAAATGCTTTTAAGTGAATTACTGAAAAATTAACTTAGGCTTTAATTTGAAAAGTTTTGAAACTTATGTTCTTTTTTTAAATAAGGCAAAGACTTAAGGCCTTATTTGAGAATCTCCCATTTATCAATTATCACTTTATAATCTCACTATTATTACATGATGATGGAGACACTCTATCTAAATCTAAGGTGTTCAAAGGAGATCCTAGCCTTTGATTTGATTATATATAAAACATGAGATTTATTTATTTATTTTTTTTGTATATTGGGGTTTTGAACTCACGCACTCCACTCACACACCCATGTCTTTATTCAGCTAAGATACAACTCAAAGACTAATTTTAATTTTGTATTGTAGCCATGAATACATGTTTGTTTCATAAACAAGGTTAAAAGTAAGCACTAGCTACACTCTGGATATGTATTATACAATTTAATTCAGATAATTAAGGTAATGCCCACCTAATTATACCCACATAATCTTGCCCAAATAAATTGGCATTCACTCCATTTTGACTCTCATCCTATCATCCTCCACTATTAAGTTAAATTAAAATTAATAATTTATTTAAAGGATAATCAAATTTTATGTCTTATGTTAACCGGTTCAAATCAATTTTGATTAAATTTCAACCAACTTGGAACTTTTCAAATTCTCTTACTCTTGTAATCGGGAATTTGGGATGCATCATACTCCATTTTAGTTGTCGTGCATGTAAGAAGGGGCCAAAGCGGAGATTGTTGTTGTAACACCCCACCCTTCACACATGCATGATATTGTCCGCTTTAGCCCACGGGCCTCACGGTTTTGCTTCTAATGGGCCTCAACCCATCAAAAGGCCTCATGCAAAGTAAGGGTGTAGGCTCTACATATAACCCTATTCACTTTCCTCTCTATAGTCGATGTGTGACTCCGGGGCGTCACAATCCACCCCCCTTAAGGCTGCACGTCCCTGTGCAGTAGCCTGCCAGTCTCTGTAGCCTGCCAGCTCTCTTGGCCCGCCTACATGGAGACCCGCCCACTTGCACCAGACCACGGCAGGGGTCCCACACTCGAACTAGTCGAGAGTCGGCTCTGATACCATTTGTAACGCCCCACCCTTCACCCATGCATGATATTTTCCGCTTTGGCCCACGGGCCTCACGGTTTTGCTTCTGATGGGCCACAACCCATCAAAAGGCCTCATACAAAGTAAGGGTGTAGGCTCTACATATAACCCCATTCACTTTCCTCTCTATAGTCGATGTGGGACTCCGGGGCGTCACAATCCACCCCCCTTAAGGCAGCACGTCCCTGTGCAGTAGCCTGCCAGTCTCTGTAGCCTGCCAGCCCTCTTGGCCCGCCCACATGGAGACCCGCCCACTTACATCAGGCCACGGCAGGGGACCCACACTCGAACTAGTCGAGAGTCGGCTCTGATACCATTTGTAACACCCCACCCTTCACACATGCATGATATTGTCCGCTTTAGCCCACGGGCCTCACTGTTTTGCTTCTGATGGGCCTCAACCCATCAAAAGGCCTCATGCAAAGTAAGGGTGTAGGCTCTACATATAACCCCATTCACTTTCCTCTCTATAGTCGATGTGGGACTCCGGGGCGTCACAATCCACCCCCCTTAAGGCTGCACGTCCCTGTGCAGTAGCCTGCCAGTCTCTGTAGCCTGCCAGCTCTCTTGGCCCGCCCATATGGAGACCCGCCCACTTGCACCAGACCACGGCAGGGGTCCCACACTCGAACTAGTCGAGAGTCGGCTCTGATACCATTTGTAACGCCCCACCCTTCACCCATGCATGATATTGTCCGCTTTGGCCCACGGGCCTCACGGTTTTGCTTCTGATGGGCCTCAACCCATCAAAAGGCCTCATACAAAGTAAGGGTGTAGGCTCTACATATAACCCCATTCACTTTCCTCTCTATAGTCGATGTGGGACTCCGGGGCGTCACAATCCACCCCCCTTAAGGCAGCACGTCCCTGTGCAGTAGCCTGCCAGTCTCTGTAGCCTGCCAGCTCTCTTGGCCCGCCCACATGGAGACCCGCCCACTTACACCAGACCACGGCAGGGGTCCCACACTCGAACTAGTTGAGAGTCGGCTCTGATACCATTTGTAACACCCCACCCTTCACACATGCATGATATTGTCCGCTTTGGCCCACGGGCCTGACGGTTTTGCTTCCGATAGGCCTCAACTCATCAAAAGGCCTTATGCAAAGTAAGGGTGTAGGCTCTACATATAACCCCATTCACTTTCCTCTCTATAGTCGATGTGGGACTCCGGGGCATCACAATCCACCCCCCTTACGGCTGCACGTCCCTATGCAGTAGCCTGCCAGTCTCTGTAGCCTGCCAGCCCTCTTGGCCCGCCCACATGTAGACCCGCCCACTTGCACCAGGCCACGGCAGGGGACCCACACTCGAACTAGTCGAGAGTCGGCTCTGATATCATTTGTAACACTCCACCCTTCACACATGCATGATATTGTCCGCTTTGGCCCACGGGCCTCACGGTTTTGCTTCTGATGGGCCTCAACCCATCAAAAGGCCTCATGCAAGGTAATGGTGTAAACTTTACATATAACCCCATTCACTTTCCTCTCTATAGTCGATGTGGGACTCCGGGGCGTCACAATTTGTAACACCTCACCCTTCACACATGCATGATATTGTCCGCTTTGGCCCACGGGCCTCACGGTTTTACTTCTGTTGGGCCTCAACCCATCAAAAGGCCTCATGCAAAGTAAGGGTGTAGGCTCTACATATAACCCCATTCACTTTCCTCTCTATAGTCGATGTGGGACTCCGGGGCGTCACAATCCACCCCCCTTAAGGCTGCACGTCCCTGTGCAGTAGCCTGCCAGTCTCTGTAGCCTACCAGCTCTCTTGGCCCGCCCACATGGAGACCCGCCCACTTGCACCAGAACACGGCAGGGGTCCCACACTCGAACTAGTCGAGAGTCGGCTCTAATACCATTTGTAACGCCCCACCCTTAACCCATGAATGATATTGTCCGCTTTGGCCCACGGGCCTCACGGTTTTGCTTTTGATGGGCCTCAACCCATCAAAAGGCCTCATGCAAAGTAAGGGTGTAGGCTCTACATATAACCCCATTCACTTTCCTCTCTATAGTCGATGTGGGACTCCAGGGCGTCACAATCCACCCCCCTTAAGGCTGCACGTCCCTGTGCAGTAGTCTGCCAGTCTCTGTAGCCTGCCAGCTCTCTTGGCCCGCCCACATGGAGACCCGCCCACTTGCACCAGACCACGGCGGGGGTCCTACACTCGAACTAGTCGAGAGTCGGCTCTGATACCATTTGTAACACCCCACCCTTCACACATGCATGATATTGTCCGCGTTTGCCCACGGGCCTCACGGTTTTGCTTCTGATGGGCCTCAACCCATCAAAAGGCCTCATGCAAAGTAAGGGTGTAGGCTCTACATATAACCCCATTCACTTTCCTCTATATAGTCGATGTGGGACTCCGGGGCGTCACAATCCACCCCCCTTAAGGCTGCACGTCCCTGTGCAGTAGCCTGCCAGTCTCTGTAGCCTGCCAGCTCTCTTGGCCCGCCCACATGGAGACCCGCCCACTTGCACCAGACCACGGCAGGGTTCCCACACTCGAACTAGTCGAGAGTTCGAGTAACATGGGTGAACCATGTATACTAGGTGAACCAGGGATATTGTGACGCCCCGGAGTCCCACATCGACTATAAAGAGGAAAGTGAATGGGGTTATATGTAAAGTTTACAGCATTACCTTGCATGAGGCCTTTTGATGGGTTGAGGCCCATCAGAAGCAAAACCGTGAGGCCCGTGGGCCAAAGCGGACAATATCATGCATGGGTGAAGGGTGGGGCGTTACAAATGGTATCAGAGCCGACTCTCGACTAGTTCGAGTGTGGGTCCCCTGCCGTGGCCTGGTGCAAGTGGGCGGGTCTCCATGTGGGCGGGCTAAGAGGGCTGGCAGGCTACAGAGACTGGCAGGCTACTGCACAGGGACGTGCAGCAGTAATGAGGGTGGATTGTAACGCCCCGGAGTCCCACATCGACTATAGAGAGGAAAGTGAATGGGGTTATATGTAAAGTTTACACCATTACCTTGCATGAGGCCTTTTGATGGGTTGAGGCAATCAGAAGCAAAACCGTGAGGCCCGTGGGCCAAAGCGGACAATATCATGCATGTGTGAAGGGTGGGGTGTTACAAATATTGTGACGCCCCGGAGTCCCACATCGACTATAGAGAGGAAAGTGAATGGGGTTATATGAAGAGCCTACACCCTTACTTTGCATGAGGCCTTTTGATGGGTTGAGGCCCATTAGAAGCAAAACCGTGAGGCCCGTGGGCCAAAGCGGACAATATCATGCATGTGTGAAGGGTGGGGTGTTACAAATATTGTGACGCCCCGGAGTCCCACATCGACTATAGAGAGGAAAGTGAATGAGGTTAATTGTAGAGCCTACACCCTTACTTTGCATGAGGCCTTTTGATGGGTTGAGGCCCATCAGAAGCAAAACCGTGAGGCCCGTGGGCCAAAGCGGACAATATCATGCATGTGTGAAGGGTGGGGTGTTACAAATGGTATCAGAGCCGACTCTCGACTAGTTCGAGTGTGGGACCCCTGCCGTGGTCTGGTGCAAGTGGGCGGGTCTCCATGTGGGCGGGCCAAGAGAGCTGGCAGGCTACAGAGACTGACAGGCTACTGCACAGGGACGTGCAGCCTTAAGGGGGGTGGATTGTGACGCCCCGGAGTCCCACATCGACTATAGAGAGGAAAGTGAATGGGGTTATATGTAGAGCCTACACCCTTACTTTGCATGAGGCCTTTTGATGGGTTGAGGTCCATCAGAAGCAAAACCGTGAGGCCCGTGGGCCAAAGCGGACAATATCATGCATGTGTGAAGGGTGGGGTGTTACAGTTGTAATGTTGTATCATATTTTGAAAGTGCTCCGGATGTATAATTATTTTAAAATTTAGTGCTTCGACGGTCTCGTCGACGAGCATAGGGCACTGAGATATGAACATGGAAACTCAGAAGGCCTCCACATACTTCTAAAACTCGATTGACCCACACCCAAGTGACTTTGAAAGACATCTGGGCTGAGCAACTCGAGCGAGTTTGATTGAGTTTTAACACCTTCAACTCAATTTCATCCGAGTCAACTCAGCCGAGCAAATTTTCGATTTAGACTTGTGATTAGAGAGGCTAAATGATTCCTTGACTTTTAGTACTTTTGTTATCTTGTGAGGACAATTAGTATTCGTTTTTCACAAATTAATTAAGGGGCCGATAAGGGTCCAATTGACAAGACGTTAAGGTGAGCCTCATCCACATACATAGGATCCCCACAATCAAGGTCTTTGGATGCTACTGGATATTATGGGCATATGCTCATGTAAATTTATCACATCTTATCTTAAACTTGCTGGTTCAGAAGTATCTAGTTCAATCTGCATCGCCTGACAACAGATTGACGTCTTTGGCGCCCAAATAGGCAAAAGGTGGTTTGGGTTCGGTGAGGAAGGAAGGAATTGGTTTTGGTTTTGGTTTTGGAACCCAGTCTAAAATCTTTTTAAACATGGGTCATCTTGGTAAGTCTTATCTACTTCAAATAGAGTTGGTTTAAGTAAATTTGTTTGAAATTGAGCTATTTTAATTAGATTTCTTTACAAATAAACTATTTAACAATATTCAATCAATCAGAGAATGCAAATTAGATGTACACGTAATCAAATTTGTCGTAAAATGAAAGTATCACAACCCAACTTTATATTTATATATATATATGAGAGTATTCATGTGCATCCATCTCACACCAAACTTAATGGGGCCCACTTAGGGACCCACCAATCATGAAACTTGTGGGGGATGAGAAGAAATACCTTGGATGAGACCATATATCAAATTTATGGTCAATCTCATGCCTCTAATTCCTTTATCCGTGACCTAGAAATTTAATGAATTTATATTAAAGGAAAAAATTTGACCCTCGATCCAACGTTCCAATCTATTGGATAGGCGAAAATTCAATAGGTCTAGTGTACTTAAGGGGGTTCTATGTGTGTGGATGGTTCGGATATGTTATAAAGTCAACCCTACCATGTTGTCCATCACCTTAAATACATAAATATTTTTCATATATATATGTATTCCTTACTATGAGAGATAAGGTGGGAGGCCTTACACATATATATCAAATGCCAACAACTTAAATGTAAGGCCCCCCAGTCCTATATCTCATATGAGGTGAGAGATTTTTTTTTTTTTTTTTTTGCTATCGGAGGGTTTCCAACCATTTGCTATTAGAGAGAAGTCGGGTAAACTCCCATGTAGCCCCAGTGTGGTAGTGCAGTTTCAAACCCACAACCTCCAGGTGCAAACCGTGGTCCTAAGTCAGCTGAGTTACCCCTTGAGGTTTAGTAAGAAATATCTTTTATAGGAGCATCTCTCATATATATATATATATAGGGAAAGTTTCAAGTGCATCTATCCCTCACCATAGGGTGTGAGACACTTCCCATTTTTACACATGAAGACAATGAAGTGTACCTCACCCTATGTACTTGAAAAGTAACTTTTGTACTTGAAAATGCCCAATTATAGAAGTGTCCCTCACCCTATGGTGAGGGATGGATGCACTTGAAACCTCCCCATATATATATATATATATATCTTAAAAGTAAGATGGATAAGACTGTCAGAAAAAAAAAAATCACAAAAAGTATGTTACTCATTTAGACATCCATGTTCATTTGAAAAAGATATACTTTTATTACTCTTTTTTAAAAGAAAGCAAAACATCTTAAAGCGATTAGATCAGACGTTGTATATACTTTGTCAAATAGTCTAAAGGTGTAAAGCACTTAAATATTTATTTAAAGGGGAGAGATCACACAGGCTGCAGCCCAGCTTATTACAAGCTGGAGCCAGTGAGGCCCAACAGTGGTTATGAGGCTCCAGCTTGTAATAAGCTGGGCTGCAGCTTGTGTGATCTCTCCCCTTATTTAAATTAGCTTTATGTCAAATAGGTACAAAAAATAGACTCCACTTGAAACCCGGAAGTATTGCTATTAGCTCTGTTTGGTAAAAAATTATTAAACATGACTCCACTTGAAACCCAAAAGTACTACTATTAGCTCTGTTTGGTAGAAAAATATTAAACATGTGTGGGGTGAAGGATATGATGTGGAATTGCAAATGACACTAGGTCTCGAATTTGATTTACTGTGCTTGTGGTTGAGTAATAATGTTCCATTTTTCCTAAATTTTCTTAATTAGAGGAAAGATTATTTGATTGTCACTTATGAATATTGACTTTTGTTTCTTCAATTTTAACTTCTTCTAGAAGTACATTTGATAAAATTACACTTCTACATCTCTTTTAAAAAAAAAACGTTTCCCTACACTAATTTCTTCTATGGCCTTTTATTCTGTTCTCTGTTTATCTATAAACTATTTAAGAAATATTTCCCCTTTATTTTGTTTTTTTAACGATATCTTCTAATGATAACACAAAATTGAAGAATTCTCAATTCTATGTGGCCCACCGATTTAGTCCCGAGACTGATATTTCAACCTTCATGTTAGGAGCTCATAGTCACATAATTTATGAAAGGTTGGCTGCACATGGAGCTCGATCTTTTATAAGGCCCACCATGAAGCATATCAACCACAAATTTTGGGTTCAATTGGGAGCTCTTAACAAGAATTAGAGGTACTTTTAACCAAAAAAAAGAAAAAAGAAAAAAAAAAAAAAAACAAGAAGCAATTTGATTTGATGGTCCCTATCATCAGATTCCCACGGAAATGTACATATCTCCCATCCACATTGAAATCCCCTAATTATACAAAAATCCATAAAGTGGCATGCATCATTTCCTATTCTCCTGTTTGGACTATAGTTCCACACACTATGACTTTGGATTTTGGAATAGCTAAAACGGCTGCCTTTCTATTAAAATGGTTTTACCTTTCCTTTAATAGATCATTAATGTACTTACAGCAATTACTCGGAGATTCTGACCCTTTAAAAATTGAGTTCGGATCTTATTTAAACCCCGTTAAGTAACTGAGTTCGAATCTAAAGCCCTTTTTTGACCCATGAGCTAAACAAACCCGGAGTCTCGTTCCGACCTGTGGACCCAACCCGATATAATGCCTCAATTTTCTAGAATATTTCCTAAAACCTAGGTTTTTCCCATATTATTTTCTATCGAGGTCGTACCAGAACTCAGACTCATCCTATATACAATTCTGGCTCTATCTTTTCATGAACGGTTTTTATTTTGAAATCAAGAAACTGGTTCATGTACTAGGTTTTAACAGAATTTTAAGATAGTGATTTCGAGTAGAAGACTTAGGATTTCAATTTGAGGGGTGTAGACCCTAATAGGTTGTTTGATTTTGGAGGTAAATTGAGAGTTTTCATTTGAAATTTTAAGGCGGACCATGATTTTTATTGGATTTTTGGAAGTGGACACACGCCCCAGTTGAGCATTTTCATTTGGGTTGTTTGGTTTGGTTCCGACGTGCATAGTCCACACAACACATGTGCAAGTGCAGCTCAGTGGTCCAATTAAAACTTAACTTTTGAACTCTTAAATCAAAGGTTGAGATAACTTTGATGGTTTAAACGATTATTATGCATGACAACAAGATAATTTAATCCATCCTATTGTGCTTACTCCACTAATTGGCATGTTACTAGGTGGGCCTCATAAGCTAAACCAAAGAAGATTTGCCCATAGATGAAATTTCTCAACTTCCTAATTTCTAATCAAGAAATAGTGGGGGATTTAAAAATACAAGAAAACATTATGTGACATCATGTCTCAAAAACTCCGACCACTAAAATTTTAGTAAAGAAACAAACACTAATGTATAGTTTACTTGATGCCACTTCATTTTTAATCAACCAATCAATGTTAGGAAATTATTATCGTTTGTGATAAAAAAAAAAGAAAAGAAGATAGACACGTGTCGAGGGCCTTTCCATGCAAAAGCCAATTATTGATGGATGCTATGGAAGTTCTGTAACATGAATCATAGTGATGACCGGGCCCATCACTACCTCTGTCGGTCTCCTGGGATCCAATGGTCCTCCTGGGGGACCGGTCCTGAATCCGGTCTCCCCAGTCGGGCTAAGTAGATTTATTCATTTGAAATAAATAAGAGACGCTGGTAATTATTTGGACCAGCTTCTTATTGAGGACCTATGAGGAAAGGAGAAGACATCCACACACGAGCAAAGGAAAGACACACATGTGAGGAAAGGAGACTCGGCACTTCAAGGAGGGAGAGTCGGAGGATTGATCTTTCCGTTTTCAGTCAATTCATTGAAAATTCGTATTTGGCAAATGAAAATTCACAAGGATTTGGAACTATGAAAATCCTCGTTTGTTTAGATTTTCACATCTAACTACTCCTTGTAGGATTTGAAAATCCTCACTTCTGCAGATTGCACTTAAATTAAGATTTTTTAAATATATGTATCGATATGCACCGATATTGATATGAAATCTTCAGCTATACAAATCTTCAACAGGAAATTATTATTCCAAGAGTAGTAAGGAATACTCACATCCATGGATTCCTCACCTTTTGCCAAACATGACAGACCTTGAAATCTTAGCTAAATTTGTGCACATTCTGGCAAGAAATAATTCCCCGCAGAAGTAAGAATTTGAACTGTCACCAAAAGGCTGGGAACAACCACTGAATTCATTAGCTCCCACATGATGAAGATGAACAGCACTATACTGTTGAACTACTGAAATAATGTATCAAAATTGCATTGTTGAGCAGCACAATTCACCCGTATATAGAAGGAGTATTTTCAGTTGAACTACTGTCATATAGCAATGCCGCTTATAAAGGCGGTGCAGTTCTTTGAAACAAGGATTGCCGAGTTCGTTGGCAACTTCTTCTCTCACCTCCACTCACGTGAGTTGTCGGTTCTCACTCCCAGTGGGATGGCCCATTTTAATCTAGTTTCTCTCAACAAATGGTATGGGGGCAAACGCATTGATGTTAAATTTTTGGGGCAAGGCAGGGTTTTGGTTTGGAACAAAATTTCAGTCTCTAATAAGTTTCAAAACGAAACAGTCATGGGTGTTTCCTAATACAACTTATAGTTCTGCAATTATATAGGTCATTTTAGAAAAGTTAAAGATTGTTTTCCGGAACTGTTAGTAGCAAAACTGCAGGGAGGTTCTAGACAAATCCCTAATCTCCCAGTAAAACCCTGCGATCATAACTGCACTAATGACTATGAGACTATGAGACTATGACAGCGACAAATCAACTAGAGAATTCTAGAAAAAACCCTTGTGTAAAAAAAAAAAGAAAAAAGAAAAAGACTATTGATCAGTACATGCAATTATAGAAAGTCCAAAATCCCCGACCAGATGGTGGCCCACCAGGCTCAAGTGGCTAGTACAGGCCACCTCATGTGGTCGGCAACTGGGCCTCAATCTACAACGTCGATTATCCAAGGCATCAATCTCGATCAGATGACTAGTGGCCCACCCACGTGATCGCACAGACACCGACAGGTGTACACACGAACCACGTTGGTGGCCTTTACACCCCAAAAGCGAGCTACCGGCAGACCGGCAATAGCCGGTTCTCCCGCCATTATCACAGTTATATATTCCCTCTACTCTATTGAAATTGGAGGGAGCAAAAGACGCCAGGCCAAGCAAGTAGGCAGCAGTAGCAAATCGCGAAAACTAAAAATCACGAAAAACAAAAATGCCGATTACCAGAATAGCGATTGGAACTCCGGGGGAGGCGACCCACCCCGACGCTCTGAAGGCCTCTCTTGCAGAGTTCTTCTCCACCCTCATCTTCGTCTTTGCTGGCGAAGGCTCCGGCATGGCTTTCAGTAAGATTTCGCATTTTTATTTGGATTTCACTTCGATTCTACGTTGTTTTTCATCAAGATGCGATTTTTTTTGTGATTTTGGATGGAACCCATGTCTTCGGATTTGGATTGAAAGTACTGTTGGGTGATTGTGTTTGGCAGATAAGCTTACGAATGATGGTTCCACCACTCCTGCTGGGCTAGTTGCAGCGTCGCTGGCGCATGGTTTTGCGCTTTTTGTGGCGGTTTCTGTCGGAGCTAACATTTCCGGTGGGCATGTGAACCCAGCGGTGACGTTTGGGGCGTTTATGGGTGGGAATATTAGCTTGTTGAGGGGGATTCTGTACTGGATCGCTCAGCTGCTCGGGTCTACTGTTGCATGTTTGCTTCTCAAGTTCTCTACTGGTGGATTGGTAAGAGAGGAGGATTTTATATTCAATTATGTTTTGTTATGGGTGTTAAAAACTGGTTCGAGGCATCCGAGTTATGGTGAGTTGACTCGACCCGGTCATCACTGGGTCGAGGAATGGAATGAGTTTGACCAAGAACAACGAAGGTTGACCCGTGTAACTTGACTTTGCAGTGGTCAGAGTCCGAAACTGAGTTAAGCTCGTTGATAACAGTGTTTTTTTATGACAGTATGACCAAGGCCAGCTAGATTTGGAACGGGGAAGGACGAGTCAAAAAATGAGATTCTTTGTTTGGAGTGGAATAGTATAAATATAGAGGGGAGTAAAATTTAACGTTCAAATATTCTAATTGAGTAACTCGGGTGAGTTTGACCGAGTTTTTAGCAGACTCAGTCAAACTCATCTGACAAGGTTGCCTTCGAGTCAGGGTGAGTCAAAGCAGGTACTTTTACTAATGTTCAAAATCCCATCTAACTCTGTATTTTTTGTTGTGTGTTTTTCACAGAAAACGGCAGCCTTCTCCTTGTCCTCAGGGGTGAGTGTGTGGAATGCTCTAGTCTTTGAGATTGTGATGACCTTTGGCCTCGTCTACACTGTCTACGCCACTGCTATCGATCCAAAGAAGGGTAACTTGGGTGTGATTGCACCCATAGCCATTGGTTTCATAGTGGGTGCCAACATTTTAGCAGGTGGTGCCTTCGACGGTGCATCGATGAACCCCGCTGTCTCATTCGGCCCAGCCTTGGTCAGCTGGACATGGACGCACCACTGGGTCTACTGGGTTGGCCCGTTGATCGGCGGTGGCATTGCGGCCATAGTCTATGACACATTCTTCATTGGCTATGGCTCCCATGAACCGCTCCCAACCACTGATTACTGAGAATGAAGCATGATCCTTATCACCATTGAAGAATCTCCTTTTTCTTGAAATGTGTTTCTCAGTGGGGGCACGGGGACCTTTGTCTTCTTCTGTCTCTTGGGGATGCTGTTTGAAAGTTGGTTTTCTTTTATCTGTATGTGTCTGGCTGTTTGTTATGATTCCCTTTTAGTTTAGAGGAAGTGCGTGGGAGACTTTGGCTTTGTTAGATCTGTGGTGAATTTGCATTGTGGTTTTTTTTTTTTTTTTTAGCCAATGGAGCAAAGTTGGGGTATGAAGAAAGGTGTGGTTGTGATCTTACCAAAAAAAGGCAAAAAAAGTTATGATGGTTGTGAGACCACCATCGGCAATCATGTTGCATTGGTTGGGTGTTGTATGGTTGGTCCCTAGTCCCTAGCTCGAGCTTTTGATTGGGGCACAGGTGGAGGTGGGGCTTATGAGCAACATGTAGATGAAGACCAATGAGAAAATTGATCATCTGAGGCATATGGTGGATGGGCCATGCCTCCAAAATTATCACATGCGAAGTGATGATTGAAACACTCGAAATGTGGTCACAATTCACTTCCAACCTTTAAATTAGTACATATTGGTTTTGGGTCACTGTCTATTTGCGGGTACCCAAAAAAGCATGCATTTTCATATAATTCACCTCATGTTTGTGGGCCAAATCTCGCACTTACAAGTTTAGTAAAAATCAAGTAATACTTAGGATCACAACAAGGTACATTTCTTTTTTAAATTTTCTCTTTTCTTTTAATAATAAAAGAAAGTAAAAATGTAACATTCTTTCTCTACTATAAAAAAAAAAAAAGAATCTTTACAATTTTATACCAAATAATTAAAAATAAAATACCATCACAATTTATTTATATTTTATTCTTTTTTTATTTGACAATTTACTTTGTTTTTATTTTAAGATAAAATTATCATAGGGACCCAAGGAGCAGATCTTAATTTAAGGAAGGTCAGACAAGAAACTTTAGATATTCAAAATGTAATTTTCTTATATTATATCTGATATCTTTTTGCAATTGTATGGTCAATAATGCCATTTTGAATGGAAAAAGAAAAGAAGCCTTCGATCTGTTTTTTCACTTATTTGCACGATCATCAATGTTTTCTTAAAGTTCACTACTATTGCAATTTGCTTTCTTGGAGTTGATCATTATTGTTGTAATCTGCCTTTTCAAGTTGGTAATGATGGTCTGTTAGATTAGATGTGAAAAAAGGAAAATGATTGGTTTTTATTAACAATAGGAAAGATCGATAGTGTTAGAGACGGGTTCTTCATAAAATTGCTACTACATTATTGAGAGTATAGCTTACATGCACTGTGGCTTGTGAGATTCACTTAAAAGCAAATTTATCAATAGAGGAAGGAAGATAAAAAAAAAGGGTCTCTTCTCTTAAGAAGGGTGATTTAAAAGCCTTGACGTTTAATGGTATTTTAATCATAGATTTTCTTGAAATTCAATTCAATAATAAGCTAAAGTTCGGTAAGTGTAAAATTGAGCCTTATGCTAAGTCATGGGATGAAAAGATTATCAAATGGCCTATATTACAAATGGTGTGTCCAAGTAGGCCCTATAGTGTTGGAATGCACTTGCAATTGCTCGTAGGAGAACATTGTCCTCAATACTGCATAGAAACTCAAATAGTGGAAAATGAGGTAAATATGAAAATTCTGAACTATTATTAGTGCCCTGTATAATCTTCCTTACTGATTTCAAGTAACTCAGTTTAATTGTAAACATGGTTTCCTGCGTTTAGACATCAGGATATTCTTGGAACTGAGAGTTGTCTTCAATTTGTGACAACCATAGCTGAATAGCTTGGGGAACTTAAGTGGCAACTCAATTGGCCAAGGACTCTGCATCTCAATAAACAGAAATATCTTGTATTCAACACCTACCTTCGTTTAACACCTTCCGTAGTTTTACCATGTGCATGTGCCCCTAAAAATTAATTTTTGGCTACTCAGGATCGAGTGTCCCTCTGCCTCGGACTTAAGTTCAAAGGCTTCTGGCTGAGCTAGGCAAGATATACCATGGGTTATAAGGAAAAACAAAAAAAAAAAAAAAAGCTCGGGAACCAAAAGCCTACTAAAAGAATTCTACTATTAGAGTGAAGTAAGGTAAACCCCCCTTTCTAAAAAAAAATCCCACCATAAGCACTTTAATTCAAATTTCCTACCATATTTTTTTAAAAGAAAGTTAAAAAATAACCTTATTTTTCCACTAAAATATAAAAAAAAAAACTTCACTTTTCAATAAAAAAAAAGTGAAAAAAATTTCATCACAAACAATTAAAAATAAAATATCATCATAACCTATATATATTTTATTATTATTTTAAAATAAATTTTACTCTATTCAACTCTATTAGTAAAGCCCCAAATAGGCGGGAATGTTCCCATGTCAAAACTCAGGTGAGTTTACTGATGCACTCGATCAGACTCAGACTCAGCCGAGCTCACATTAATGGACAAACGACAAAAGGTGACATTGGGTAGTGACAATCACCAATTCTGGAAGACTCTAGGCGTGGTGGGGGTAAAAGTGATGGCAATAATGAAAGGGAGTTTGAAATACTATAATACTCTTTTTTTTATTTCAAAAAGAAAGTTCTGGACTCTCTCTACATTATCCAAGGATCCAGCAATTTGCTTTAGCGGGCTCCACTTTTCACCTTATGCGTAGCAGGGGTTTGGTGTCTTTACATATGGACAAAGAAATTGGCACAAGCTGAAATGGAGTTCGGATCTAGTGAGGTTAAACCCCATGGTGACCCTGAGTGGTCAATGGAGTCTAGAATCTAGTGAGGTTAAACCCGTAGTGGCCATGAGTTTTTACCACATCAACGAGGGTTACTTGTCATATATCCGAACAGAGGCTGCCTACGGTGACGTGACGAACTCTGAGTGGTCCACTCATGATCACCGTGCGTAGATCCACTCAGAGGATCTTGATGTACTCAATTTTTGATCGAAACTCTAAAAAGTGATGTATTCTCAAATTATTAACTTAAGAGGGACATGAATCAAAAGATTATGATGATCTACTAGAGTTAAGATTCTGCACACGTGTAAGTCTCATTCATGTAATCTTGATCTCCACCTCCACATAATTGGTGTGACCATAAGTGAGCACCACAAGGGAGTCTGCATGGAGCCTAGGGTTGCAAACGGGTATCCGATTATCTAATTGTCCGGAAGTTCCAACCTGCAAAAAATCGAGTTTGAAACCTATTTTAGGTTCCGATTCATGAAAGGGTGATCCGGGTTCAAATTCCAGTTTAGGTTTCGATTGATAAACGAGTCTACTTCTGTGTCCATATAGGTTCCGACCAGTAAACTCGAGACCCGGCATATGAGTCTTTGATATTGCAAATCGCACCTCAAAATTAATTTTTTGGACATTTTTATATATAATAGTAGAGGAAGTAGACTTGATGCATGCACTGTTATCGCATCTCAAAACTAACTTTTTTGGACATTTTTATATATAATAGCAGAAGTAGTAGACTTGATGTATGTACTATTATAAGTTGAATGATATGCTTATTTTAAGAAAAAAATGAAAAATAAAGAGAAATTAGAATCGATTTTGGAACTAGATTCAATTCCTTTAGATGGACACGGTTTCAAAACCGAATCCGGGATTTTTTTATTGGAAATTGATTTGGAACCAACAAAACAGGTTTTAAGTCAAAACCAGATCCGTAACCATTATTTAGAAATGGGTCCGAATCCACTTTGGTTCTAATCCGGAACCGTCCCGTTTGTAACTCTTAATGGAGCGCTACTTGTAGGAGATGCAACTAGTTGCATGAGAATGAAAACACAAGAGCACGATAAATGTGGGTTGCGGTTAGGCCTTTCAAGCTTAATAGAGTTCAATCACAAAAACTTATTGTGTAAAAACCCAGGCCATGATAGCTCAATTGAGATTTCAATCCACCTAAATTATGGGGAAACTCAAGACAACCCAATGGAAAGGGTGTCTCATCTCACACATAGGTAGAGATGTCAAATGGACCAAGCAGCACGACAGTCAACGTGCCATGGCCTGGCTCAGTCAATGTCACGCCCTAGGGCACGGGACAGGATATTTTGATATTTTTGTGTAAATATATAAAATATAGTCTTTTATAAAGATTGTAAAGGAAAGTTAATCCTATTAAAAAAACTTCAAATAGAAAAGATTCAAATGGTTCTCTTCTTAATGGAGTTGGGTTGAATTTGACCGAACCACTTAAATTTGTGTGACATACTCTTCTTTGAGTGTATCTTTTTAAATTTTTAGTGTAAGACCTTTGTTTTTTAAGCCCAAAAGATAAGAACCAAACAAAGGTCATGGCATAATAGACACGGATGCACAACACGACTCAGGCATGGCTCGTGCCGGGCTGCCCCCTCGGCCATCCATGCCATCCCAGGATGGCTTGACTGAGCTGCCATGTCTTGTTGGCACGGCCGGGCAGCAAAGTCGCATGTTGTGCTGGCACGGAACGACTTGTTTGACATCTCTAAAGGTAGGTAGGTAGGTTGGGTTTTTTTTTTTGGTAAAGCAAAATCCCATTAAAGAGAGAGAAAAAAAAACGGAAAAAAAAAAAAAAGAAGAGAAACCTCAAAAAGGCTACATCCCATCCATACTGAATATAGGAGCTAAGGTGGAAAAGAACCGACCTAAAAACAATTGCTACTTGCCAAGGAGCTAAACTGAGCTATAAAACAGGTTACCCTATTAAATTCTCTAGGAATAAGAGAGAACTTAACACATTCAAAGGACTTAGCATTGTTCAAAATATCGTTGATGAAGGTAATTAAGGACCAATCTATCGATCCATTGATGCATTGGGCCACCTCCAAGGCGTAAGAAAAAACTTGAATCCTTGAAAATCATTTACTCACAGCATAATTTAGTGCAAAGATAATCGCGAGCGCTTCAGTCTCTTTGGAGAGTTGGAGACAAAATCTTTTACAGCCCCTGCACATAAAAAAGAATCATCAAAAGACATAGCAAAGCAACATCCAACCCTACCATCCGGCCTCTTAAAAGCCGCATCAATAAAAATTATATTACTATTATGAGAAGAAGGTCTGAAATAGGTCTCATTCTTGGGGGGAAAGAAAATATGACATCTGTTGGAGCTATAATATCACACTCCGATAATATGCAATTAGCTTCCCTAAAGATTTGTTCTGGGTTTTGCATACCACTCACCCATCCAATGGGGAAAATTTGTGGGTTCCATTGAAAGTCAAAATTGAAAAAAAGGTCATAATAAAAAAAAGCGACCAACATCATTGGATCCCCAAATTACCATTCATGAGTTCATGTCAATTGAGGGAGAATCTTCTCCATTCATACTATTGTCATCATATAATCTAGCATAACGATCAATTTTACACTCATTAAACCTCCACTCCCCGTTGGATTAAATCTATAAAAAAACGGTTAATACCATTCAACTTTAAGTATGCTAAATCAAGGGTTATGATAATTGGGTGGGGCTAAGTTTTTTGTTTTGTTTTTGTTTTGGCGTTTTCTTGTCCCTAACGGACCCTTTCATCTCTCTTCCCCGATTTATAAAGGCATATCTAAGTCTCAACGAGCTAAACCACATATTAGCAATATACAGTATACTCGTAGGACAACACTGTCAATCAAATGAGTCAGGATCTTACATGTAGATCGAATGCATAATACCCGTCACGAGGTGGATCAGGTATAGGGCGAGTTATTCATTAATCGGGTTTTACCTAACCCGAGTTGGATGCACACCACAACTCCACTGGACCGGGTTGGGCATTGGCTAGGCATTTTGCCAACCGGGTCACCCGACCCGTTACTATCCCTTGCTCTGCGTATGGGTGTTCATGGGCAAGTCTAAGGCATATCTAGGCCCAGCCCGACTTTAAAACACTGGCCTAAGCCCGAACATGCCATTAAACTCAGGCTTGAGCCCACCCATTTAATCAATCGGGCTGGGCCAAAGCAGGCGTTTGTCAATTCTGTGGGTATTTAAGCAATTGTTTGTACTAATTAAATTAAATTACATACTTTCCTTACACGGGCCAGACTTTGGGCTTTCTATCACTTAATCCAAGCCCGGCCCAATTATTTAACGGGCCCTAATTACTTATTAACTACGGCCAAAAGCCCACATGAACGCCCCTAGCTCTGCGCTCTCTCTGGTCTCTGCTCGCTTGCTTTCTGCAAATTCCCCAAATCCTAGCATTTGGAGATTCATGCTTCTCCAAAACCCTAGATTTCTGATGTCAGCCTGCAGCTTCTTCCATGAGCGTCAATGCTCCTCAGAAAATCTTCCAAGCCACTTTCTTCAATCCAAAGGACAGCGACTTTCTCCATTTCGGTATTTCAAATTCCCCCTCATTTTTCTGTCAATCTATCTGTTCTTCTTATCTCTGATACAAACCCCAGGATTGATGAAATTGAAACGATTATTCTCATCTGGAGGTGAAAATTCCGTAGAGAATGAGGTGAAATTTCTAGAATGCTTCAAGTATTTTAGCAGAGAAGATCAGAGAAATGTGGCTTCTATTTTGTTCCTTTAAGGGTAAAAAGTTCATTATGTACAGGAAGCTTTCTTTGGAAACTTGGAAATGGGGGCATAGTATTCATTGTGCTGATTGAAGAACCTTAACCTAAAGAATCCAAAATAGTTTCTTGCAAAACCATGTGGATTTAAAAATTAAAAATTAAAAAAAAATTGTGATTTTCTTTTTCTTTATTAGAAATTATTCTTATGCATGTGGATTGTGTAGATTATCCAAACTATTCTTTTTGGTAGGTACCCATAGTCCAAAAAATCAAAATTGATTATATAAATCCTAGCCCTTCAAATGGGAATATTTTTTTGGAAAAACCACATTGTCAATAGGACCTTAGTTGACTTTTGTTCACTATCCAATTTTTATCAAGAAGTTCTTTGTCATATTGTTGGTATTGTTTTGTTCATGATATATTCAAAGGTGAGGCCGCTGAATGATCAACTTTCAAATCCCATATGTGACACAAGTGCCATGTGTGTAGGAAAGAGTTATAGCTTCAGGAGAAAAGGAAATTGACACTTCAATCTAGCCCTTCTTTATAGATATTGCCAATTAAATGGCTTAGATTGATGAGAGATTTAAATGGTTATGATTGTCTTTTTCATTGATTTTTTTGCTCGGAATCATCTAAGGTAGAGCCCTTTAGATGATCAACTCTCAAATCTTTTACATGAATGCATTGTTAGGGAAAAACTGTACTCACTAAATGCCCTTATTCTACATACACCCTCATGAATATTATGCATGTAAATGCTACACATGCCCTGTGAGAATGATAAAAAAAAAAGAAGCTGTGACTCACAAAGAGTTGCAAAATGACTTTCCCTAATCTCTTTTAGATCACAAATCAACAATAGTTCATATATTGGCAAGATAAGCTTTCCTACCAAGGTCAGATCTGCTGCAGAAGCATGTCTACACATCACAGCAGCGCATTGCCTTGGTTAGAGAGAGAGCATTTCATCATCCTCTTAAAGAGGGGACTGTTGCATGTTCACTATTTTGCTAATTATCATGATAAAAAGCTCTCATATATAAGTCTCAGAAATCAATTAAATGGACTTATTTGAGTTGATATACAATGATTCTGGTTAAGAGTTTCAAAATGAACTTGTCACTAACCTAAATTTAATTCTAGTTGGAGTTGCCACTGTTGGATCGATCATGTGTTACACAGCGCACTTGATTTCATACATTTCTAGTGGAATCTTACTCATTAAACATCCAATTGTGGGACCCACAATTGTTAGATACATTTTGCTATAATTTTTTCAATCTGCGAAGTATCTAAAGCTTTGATGCAGATTCTCATGCTCCATTTAGTGTTACCATTCATTCACCCTAGCAAGCAATATGCTTTTCCTGCAGATCATCTCAAGGCTTATTTACATAAAGATCCAAGATGCATTGCACTACTTTCAGTTGCCTTGCCTAAATAAGAGAAGTTTTAAGTTTCTTTTTCTTTCCCTTTTTTTGATCGGCAAGGTTATGGTTTATTTGTTTCATTTTCAGAATTTGTGCAAAGCTTCTCTTGTTTGCGCGCCTGAAACATGAGTTGGGGAGCGTGATGCAGGTATACCATTCTCATTGCATCACATTTGAAGTGACTTTGTTCTCATAATCAATTCAATTATTGGATTCATGCTTTATATCTCAATAACGAATATTTATGCGTCTTTTTATTTATTTATTTATTTAGAATTTCAGTGTGATTATTCAGTTCATGTGAGTGTGACCCTGCGTATGCATAATACTCTATTTCACATGCATTATGATAATTATCATTCGAGGAATATGATTCCTAATCAACTGAAACAATTCCATTTTTTCTATTCATCCCCATCATATGATAGGCCTTTTCACCAAACAAATATGCAAGTAGATACAGTTTACATCCGCACAAATTGAAAAGTAGAATGTGGGGAAAATCTATTTATTATGTTTAATCTGGGTAGACAGAGGGAACAGTGAAGTATTAGTTTCTGGCACCCCTTTTACACCAAAGAAAATAACACAGAATTGAATAGAACAAAGAAGAAAACAAAAAGAAATGGGAGGACGAACAAGGTGTTTCTAGACCTTGAGTTGTTGTGCGTGTCAGCCTTGTAATGTTTAAGCACCGAAGAAAAATGATTCCGTGGTATATTTCTTGCTGCTCTTTAAATAGATTTTGAGGCTGTTAAGTGTGTCAGTTTCATATCACTCCAAGGGATCTGCTTCTACCTAGAAACGAACTCACTGATCCAACAGACTCGCTGGACTGGAATTATTGGGTCTCCTTCATAATTGACACGGTCAACACTTACATGATGGGCTTTTACAATCATTTCTATGCTGAGACTAGCCACCTGCATTCGATTCTTATCCTGAGCAGGAATTTTGAAACTCTTGCAGTCATTTCGTAGCTTGAATTTATTTTATGCTTACAAGGTCATGCCACTTCATCTCCCATTGAACGATCATGGTAAATGCTTCACATTCATTAAGTGCAAAAGTGGATAATTAGAACCATCCAGCAGGGCAGATTTTTTGTCTCGTCCCTCTTTCCATGAAAGTGCCCTTCTTAATTAATAATGATTTGGATCATAAAAAGGTCTAGCCTACATGTAAAACTTGAGCGTCAAGCAGTTCAATTGAACACAAGTGTCTCCTCTCTCAAACATAGAATCTTACTCCTCCACCCCGCTAGGGCCACATCATAGTTTTCCGACTTAGTGGGTCAACCAGAGTTGCGTAGTTATTAGGTCAAGTTGATGAGGTTAATGGGTCGACTACGCGGGCTAGTAAATTTATTTATTTATTTTTATTATAAATATACAACTAAAATAAAGAAAAACATGTAAAAAAAATCTATTCATGTTTATCCTTATAGAAAAATCCTGATAAATTTTATATCCAAATGTATATCTGGGTTTGACAAGAGCTTGTAGCCTAATTGTAAGGTGCTCATTTTCACAACCACTAGGTTGTAGGTTTGTATTATGTTACATTCCTAAAAAAGGTACAAAAAGAAAAAAGAAAAAAAAAAAGAAGAAAGAAGCATATCCAGGTTTGCATCATTTTGCAGGTAATTTGTAACAGGAAAAGTGACAAAAAAGCACTAAAGAACAAATGAAAAAAAATGAATTTTAGAAATCATTGCCAATTAAATTACTATGAAAGCATATCTATTGATAGAAAACATTAGTAAATTGTAAACCTCCAAAAAAAAAAAAAACACCTACTACAACCATCTCGGTGCTTTCAATTTGTGGGCACAAATAATGATGGTAATGAATGGTGGAAACTTTTGTCTTTGGGCTAAACCAAAGAGAGAGGAAGGCTGGGATTTTCAATTTAGGTCTAGAAGCAAAGTTCAAGAAAAGGAAAAAACCATAAAGAGTGTGCATCTTCATAACCACATTAATTTTAAAGGGTTTTTTTTTTTTTTTGGGAGGTAAATAGCGAAAAGGTAGGGTTCCGAAGGGCGCGGGTTCTTGATCTACCTGTTTTTTGTTTTTTTTTTTTTTATAACTTTTCACTGTTACTTGAGTTCAATTGAACTGAGCCGTTTCAACCAGACTGAGTCAAATGGGTCTCAACCAGCCCATAGGTTCCCTTACTGTTTGGTCGTTCTTAGTTGAACTGGATTTGTGTCAAATGGGGACCAGGCCTAGTCGACTTGACCAAGTTCCTAATCAACTCCTTGGGTCAGAAAACTATGGACCACTAATCCTTTCATAATAACCTTTAAAGTTTAAATGCTTTAAGAAACTGCATCCAGCATTCTAAATGAGTCAATAAAGGAAAAGGCAAACATAGCCAAAATAGCCAAAATGGATGTTTCGTGTGACTCTTCCCGCTTGCAAGTCGAATTGTACATATTTTCCAACACTAGCATGGCATGAAATGTTTCCTCTGTGATACATATGATATGTATCATTTACCCCTTACTGTTTGGTTGTCCTTAGTTGAACTGGATTTGTGTCAAATGGGGACCAGGCCTAGTCGACTTGACCAAGTTCCTAATGAACTCCTTGGGTCAGAAAACTATGGACCACTGATCCTTTCATAATAACCTTTAAATGCTTTAAGAAACCATATCCAGCATTCTAAACAAGTAAATTAAGGAAAAGCAAATGTAGCCAAAATGGATGTTTCGCATTACTCTTCCTGCTTGCAAGTCGAATTGTACAATATTTTCCAACACTAGCATGACATGAATTGTTTCCTGTGTGATGCATATGATATGTATCATTTATCATATGATATTGACAACTGTGCCTGGATCTTCATGTTCGGAATGAATGAGTTAAAATGCTTTAGCTCCTATGGAATGGAAGGAGGTTTTGTTTCTTTCTACATCTACATTGGATGCATGTAAAGTATCAGTAAAAATCACTTCTCTTTTTTTTTTTTGGGTAAAATCACTTGGTCTATTAAATGCTGCATATAATGTTTTTTGCAACATAGTATGCGCCTTGTATAATGATTTTATTCATGGGGTTTGCTGCACCTCCCTCCAACTAAATGTGTTCCTAACTTTTATTAGCGATTGAAACAGAAATGCACAATCAAATTGCCTGGAGATCGTGGATAAGAGTGGCAAGAGGCAGACAATCTTGTGTACATGACAGGGCAAGCGTAGGTAGTCTTCTATGGACCTGTCTGAAGCAGCGCAGGGAAAAGGAGGGTAGGCCCATTGGTCTGGCCTGCATCACTGTCCCTCTATGATTTATCACAAGTCAGTAATTTCTGGCAAGGGCAGACAATCTTGTGTAGATGACAGGGCAGCGGAGGTAGTCTTCTATGGATCTGTCCCTCTATGATTGATCACAAGTCAGTAATTTCCATCTTAATGAGAAGATGGAGATTCCATTCCAGAAGTGGTGCCAAAATGTAGCTCCTTTGTACCCTTTTTATCAGTAGAAAAAGAAAAAATTATGGCCATATATAGATTGTGATTGTGATTATCATCATCACCATCATCCTGGCCTTATCCCCTCATTCTGGGGTTGGCTTGTATAGATTGTGACTATACAATGTATCAAATTATGTTATTTGTGTAGGTACTTTTTGTTCCTCTTCTACTATGTATTGCCCATGTTTCTTACTTAAAGATGCATCTGGATGTCAAATTGCAATCAGATTTTTATTCATTTTCTCTGTTGGACCAACATTAAAATTGAAGTCAGTAATTCTCTATCTCCATCTTTTTTTGCGGCAAAGTAGGATTGCAATTAGTGGTGATCATGGTTAGAAGTTGCTTTAAGAAAATTGAAATTTTCTTTTTTCATGCAGTAGTTTTTTTTTTTTTTTTTCCGCAAAGGATTGTTCTGAATAATACAATCTTAACATTTCAACAACTAATAGAAAAAAAAAAAAAAAGGAGAACACACTACTATAGCACTGATTGAATAATATTGACTATTCTTTGAAAGGATTGTTCTGAACAATTCACTACTAACATTTCAACATTTAATAGAAAAAAAAAAAAAAGGATAACACACTACTATGGCACCAATTATGTAATTTTTAACTATTCAATCTATTAATTATTTTATGATTTTTGGGCTACTTCTTGAAAAGAAAAGAAAAAAGAAAAAAAGATAAGTGATTGCAAAAGTAGATGAGAAAAGAACTGACTTTTTTCTCTATGTTTTAATAAAGAAAATTCCTGTCCTTTCATAATATCCTTCCATAAGTTTCACAATTTCTTCCTGGACATAAATAATTTCCTTTGCAAATTGTTCCTGAATCCGAAGATGGTAGCAATGTCATTGATAATTTGTTTGGGGTGGAAAATCACAGGAACCAGTAAGCATATCACATCTGATGCAAGCTTCTCACATTGTTGGTCAACTGCAGTGTCCGTCGAAGGACCATCATATTTTTCCAAAATAATCATTCTTCCTTCAGCTTTATAGGGTACATCCAAATTCACCTTAAACAACCAATACAAAAACTCCAATCTTCTGTCAAGTGCATCCTTTTCTATGGTAAATGTGCCCCCTGCCAATGTTTGTTTGACTATTAATCTCTGGTTATAATAACTAGTTTGATATGATTAGATGAACAAGCCTTTTGATTTGAATTGCTCTATTGTTTTACAAATTAGTATGCACTTAAAGATTTTTTGGAGTTCTTTTCTTAGAAATGGAAGTGGCCGACTAGAATACAGGCATTGGATGACAACAAGAGGGAACTGCCCTTCCATTATAATAAGGCAACTTGGTGATTTTACCAATCCCAAGCCCAAGTGGGAAACTTCCCAGAACTTGCCCCAGTCTATAGTGGCTTAAATTTAGAGAATCCCAACAAAGTATATCATATTGTTTTCTTGCTTTTTAACAAAACCCTTTGAAGTGGGAAATCCAGGCCCTTAGATTTGCATGCATCATTCATCCATTACATTCCAAACTAAACTATATCTATAAAAGGAATATAAAAATCAATCCGTACTTCAGAATTTTAATAATCCACAGTCACGCTTACCTTATCATATTGTTTGGTTTGTACAACATGTAAACGGATGGAATAATATTATCAATCTGCTTCTTGTTGCATTTGAGTTAAAAGAATTCTATTGATGTATTCCATTGATTAAGATAAAGGGCGACATATGATCTGTCGAGATTAGAATAGAAGGTAGAGAAAAGATGACTTCTTGAGTTCTGGAGATAAAAACTTTTGTTCTGCAACTAAGCAATGGACCCACATGGCGTGTGTGTTTGCTTAAATACTTAGGAACCCAATGCATAGAAATTTATGGTAAAATGAGCTCCACGGAAGGATTATTAAAGACATGCATGAGAAATATTTATATATATATATATGAGGTGAGAGGTGGAGAATATAAGGTGGAGACGTAGATAAATCCTTGACTTTCCTACATATTGAATTATTAATGTGATGGTTTAATTGTTATTTATTTCCCATCCTACCGGTATTCAACTTCTATTGAAGTTGAGGTCATTTTTCGATATGCACCTCTGGTTATTTATTTTTAACCATTATAGAAATACAATCCTAGCCTTATGTATTCAATTACATGAAACAAACAGGCCTAAAGTGTGAACATGATGATTTATTGTGTGGGCCAAGGCCTTGTAAAAATAAATAAATTAATGAACAGTAAATGGACATGAGTCGGTCCCACTCTCCTCTCTTCACATGAAAATGGCACTAACCTCCCATTAATGATAATATAGTATAAAGACATTTCTTAAGAGTTGCTGATGGGGAACATTTCCTGAGAGTTGAGGATGTCAACATGTCCACGTCTCTTTTATATCATGAAAGAAAGATGACTGAAGGAAGAAGAAGATAAAAAAAAACAAAGAGAGAGAGGAAGAAATATTAAACCAGAAGAATATAATACTTGGCTAGATGGGTTTGGGCGGCTTAGCACTAAGCATTTGATTTGTCTTTTTAATTAGGGGGATAGATAATGAGAGAATGATAGGGGACCACGAGAAAAGTAAACTAATAGTCTTTCCTGTGAGCAGTACACATGCTTATCACTACTTTCCAACTGCCCTATCAAAAGTGCCAATCTCCATCCTACAAAGTTGTATATCCCTTGGGTCACTTAAAATTTGAGCTTTGGATGGACTTGGATCCAGCCCATGTTAATGTTGGACCTGAACGTGGTTTCGGTTCTGCATCTGGGCTTTAAGGGTGATCTGTCACTCTTTTCTTTTTTATTAGTTTTCTTATGAAATTATTGACTAAAAATAGCAAACATAGATACCCATCAAGATTTTAACATAAACAAAATTAAGATCATCATCAACTTCATACTTCTTCTTCATCTTAATTACATCCCATCAATCTGTGATCAGCTTAGTATTCTTCTAAGAAACAACAGGAACTGTTCAAAATATTTATCTATTCTATGTATATGGACAAGTTTAGAATAAAATCAACTTTGACGCGGGCATCTTTCTATCTTCAATGGCTTTGGATCCGGATAAAATATATATATATATATATATATATATATTGAGGAAGATCAAGGCTACTGATCTGATCAGAATTCACTGAAACTAATTGATACAGGTCAACGGTTTGACAACAGGTCATTCTCTAACATGGGAAGTAGCATTTACAGTGTAAATAGATGGATGTATATGAAGAATTTTTTTTTTTTTTTTATCCGTAACAGTAACTCAAATTAAAAGAGAAAAGAATACAAATAAAGAGTACATGAAGAAAAGAAAAAGGAAAAAGAAAAATAGAGGTACAAGAGAAATGTACCCCCTCACACCACAACTACATAATAAAACCTTCCTAAGGGGAAACTCTCTCAACACCTTGCTTGGCTAAAGCGTCCGCCATCATATTTGAAGAAATTTGCAATTACGAGAAACATTTCTCGGGCCAACCATATCATCTGTTTATGTTGTGTACATTTCCAAATTATATGCAAAAGATGTTTCCCTTTACTAGACAAATTATGAGGTCCTTTGTTCCACGTTTTAAGATATTTGGTCTTGTCCATGAAATTTGTCCGACCGACAATCTCAAATTATGCTCTCTCTCTCTCTCTCTCTCTCTCTCTCTCTCTCTCATGCATCCCAATCAATTGGTGGACTGATGAATTTATATGGGGATTAGGGGTGTGCTCAGTTTGTCTCATCAAATGATCTTTGGCCTCAAGTTTAGGGACTGGAATTTAATGGCTATACATTATGTAGATTTATTGCGATACAATGACTATTGTTTGAACCAGTATCAAATCGAGACAAGCTTCAATTCAAATGGAAGTAGATGTGTGTAGAGAGAGGGATTGCATAGATCATAGGTAGTCCTCATATATGAAAACTCACAAAATAAGTGATAATTTTGCCTTAATAAGTGTTTTAAGTCCTTGATAGAGAGCAAATTATTATTACAAGCACAAACTAAATTACTGTCATTTGATCCTCATGAAAAGGAAATTGCATGCTTACAACTATGTACATACATCTCTCTCTTTCATGGTATTCTAATTCTTCATGGACTCTTTCCCTCCCTCTTTATCTACACCAGCATTCATCCATGGACACACATGATGGTTGGTGATTTTCATAGACATCAAAGTCACAACATCCTATAGATGTTTTACACAAGAAAAAATTACACTTACGGACAGGATTGATAGCATAGAAAGCAGTTTGGTCATTTAAGACTCTCTTCCATGGTGGATTGGACAGCAGAATTCACCCATTGGAAGCCATATCTTGAGTTCTTCTTCATCCATCTTCCAAGGCAAGTCATAGCGAAAATCCCACACTGGAGAAGGCATTGAAGGACAAGAGAAGTTGCAACAATCATTGATGGCACCATCTGTCACCTCTGACGACGAATCAATTTCCTTCCAAATCTGCTCCATGGAGTACCCATTTGTGCTTTCTTTCTCACTCTCCTCTCCTTGAATAGTATGAGAAGCACAAGATCCCTTATCATCATGACTCATCATCAGGGACTTTTCAATCTCAAATTCATGCATCGAACCAACCAGAGGATCATCTTGTGTTTGGGATAGACAATTAGAAGAAGACGATGATGTCAAGGATGACGATGATGACGGTGACTGTGTTCTTTTTCTTTCTTGAGCCTTCTTCCTCATGTGTGTTCGCCAATAGTTCTTGATCTCATTATCTGTTCGGCCAGGTAGTTTCCTTGCTATTCTTGACCACCTATAACCAAATCTTCTGGTTTTAAAACACAGTTTCGGACCCATAACTTTGAGGGCCTAAATGGTTAGATAACAATCAATATAATGAGAAAACTGCTATCTTGGACCATTTCATTCCTTTTCAAAAGAAATTAGTTTGATCCGTAGAAATAAAACCAAGATCTAGTTCTTAATTCTTTGAAGGTGTTTTAAATCTAAACATAGATTAACATGAAAAATATATATATATATATATATTTTGGCAAAAGATTAACCTGAAAAACATGTTAAAATCACCCTCTCCTTTGCTTTATTGAAGCTTTAAAGGTTCTCTTGTATGACTAGATAACAATTAACTCACACATCTTAACTTTCTGAGGTTGTGGAATGCTATGTATCCTACTTTAACATCTTATATATAAGTAGAATTTTTTTAAAGATATATAGTTAAGTGTGTTTAGGGCTTCAAACAACTATTGTAAAAAATAATAATAAAAAAAAATGACAACTATTGAAACCCTATTGTGATACCGACAATGTTTGTTGCCCAAAGCTCATGATTTCATGTTTTGTGATTTCAAATTATGGTTTTAATGAAATGAAACCAATCAAATGATGGAAACATGATATATACGAATAGATGAAAAGAAACAAGCAAACCTATTTCCCCATCTAGAGTGGAGTTCGAGCACGAGGCGCTCTTCCTGAGGTGTCATCCTTCCTCGTTTGAGGCCTGGGTGCAGGTAATTCACCCAACGTAACCTGCAACTCTTTCCTGTTCTGTTCAGACCTACAACAAAACCAGTGGGTTAAACGGCAGCTACCCCCACCTCCCCCTCCAAAAAAGCCTACCTATTACTAGTTATCATGTGTGTAGTGTCCCTCGCCACCCGCGAACCTGAGACTTTAGCTATGAAATCCCATCGCCGCTCTCCCAATAAGCCCACGAAGCATATCAGTCTGACGTCTTCTTGCTCCGTCCATGGACCCTTTCGGGCTTCTTCTTGCACCATGTCCTCTCTCTCTCTCTGTGCAGTACTGTGGCTTCAACCACTTGTTTGGTGGCCTCTCAACTCAACTGCTCTTGTATATATACAGGAATTCAGCCAATGTATATATACCGTGATGTGATATGTGGTTTGAATGGATTGGTACGGTTCATGTCATATTTCTTTGTTTAATTGAGTCACTGTACAGGTTCTGTGTATATACTATACATGCAATGCAACACTAAGGTCCTTAAAATAAACACTCTCTAGCGTTCAAGTGCTTGACATGTTGCCTTAATGGGTCCCTATCAATATGATATATGGGCCACTTTTACTGATTGAATTGCACTTCAGAAATAATGAGTAATCTGCAGCTTGCTTTTGGAGGGTCCTTATTTAACTCACAGACAAGAGTCTGAAGATGGGACCACTGGTCATGTGTTAGGACACTTGATGCATAGGCCATGGTTCATGAATTGGTTTGATTGCTAGGCTTAGGTACCGTTTGGATTCTCTTAATTTTGCCTCTTATATACTTAAAACTTATTGAATCCATTTTTAGAATGTTTGGTAGGGGTATTTACTGTGCCCATTTCAATTGGTTTTAAGAGGAAAGGTGTCTATAAAAAGAAGCCATCAAAAGCACCTGATTTGAATCAGTGCTTCATGTCTGAAGCGGAAAGACAACTGAAATTGGGTTTGCTACAGTGCTACAGTGAAACGGACGTCCTCCTAGGACAGTCCAGTTTTTCATTTTTTTTTAATTTATGGGACCCACAATCATGATCCAAGCCGTTAGAAATGTGAAGAAGGCCCAACACGGCCACGTGTCCAAATTTCAGCCGTTGATCTTTCTCGAATCTCGAGATATTTGCAAAAAAACGTGAGCCATTTGATGTAATATTCCGGACATTGTGGGCCCCACATTCAAGATCCGATCCGTTGGTTCTCTTTGGAGGGCCAAAAACGGCTATGGGCCCAAAATTGAGCCTCTAATTCAAAGTGGATCTTGAGATATTTACAAAAACGTTTTTGACCATTGATGTCCCATGCCTTAGTGTTGAGTCTTGAAGTTGTACACAGCAGTGTAGTATTTTTATTTTTTTTTTAAATTCAGGCATCATAAATCATGATCCAAACCATTGGATATATTCAAAAGATCATTCCCGACTAAGGGTCCAAATTTTAGCCATTGGATCATCATAGATTTTGAGATATTTACAAAAAACGACAGACATTTATATATACTTTTTTTTAAATCATGGCCCCTAAATGCAAAATCCAAACCAAAATGAAGATCCAAACCGCCTATAGTAATTAAAATGTGGAACACGTGTTTGAGATAAAATTCCAACCGTTGGATGATCACAGATTTGCAAAATGTCTAGACCATTAGATCTATTTTTACATATGTCTTACCAAACAGTCTATTTTTAAAATATCTATGTCTTACCAAACAGTCTATTTGTAAAACATCAATTTCAAACCGCTCCATTTGAAATAGATCTATATCATACAGATCTATTTCGTAAAGATAAGATTTGCCAAACAAGCCCTTATACGCTTATGTCTAGGGTTTCTGTGATTAAGTAGTGGCAAAGAAGAAAAGTAGAAAAATTAAGGAAAACGTTGGAGGAATGAAAATGATGGGCTCTATGGTGGTGTCCCTTGACTTTAGTGAAGGATAGGGATATAGAGTGCCTCAAAAAATAATGGAAAAAGGGCAAAAGAAGGAAAAGACAAAACTATGGTTCTTTCTTTAAAAGCTGTTTTGTCTAATTATGTGGTCTGCAGAACCAACAAATCATTTTGATCCCTGAAATTGGGGCTGCAACTTTGCTATCCTGCACAAACTTGGCCTGGCCTCTTACCACTTTTGACTGCATTTGAGCTTGGTGAATATTGCGAAAAATAAAACATTCATTTTAAATAAAATAAATAAATACAAAACATTGTACAAGAGTGCATAAAATATCAAACCCGGCCAAATGATCCCAACCCTTGATTTTAGGTCCGGCCTCAAAATTTAGTTGCTATGTCGCGGCACATTTACTGAATTAAACTGTTAGCGGTGACTTAAGTCTTAATCAGTGTTATGGAGAAACTTTCCATAGTTATACCCTCTTGGCATTGTTAGGAAAGAGCGGGGGGGGGGGGGTGGTTATTAATAGAAAATGCACAGAGTCGATCCCACCCTATTTTACCAAAATTCTGGGCTTATAACATATAATAGAAAAGCAAGAAGAAGAAAAAACATGATATCAAAGCAAGAAAGGACTGTCACTATATAAGAAAAGGGAACATTAGTGCTTGTTAAGTAGCAGATTTTTTTTTCCAACTAAGGATGTCAATATCTATATTCTTCCATGGAGAAGAACCAGGAATGAGATTTTTTTTCTCTATTAGGCCACCAGTCTAAACAACAAAGAAATCATTAATGGCGAATTAAGCAAAGTTCAAACCCTAGTGCTCTTTATAGGACTTGGTATCTTTCTTACCATGCTAGTGTGTGTGATTCATGAACTTCTATGATACTTATTTTAGATCCAGAAGGAATTTGGATTTGTATTGGAATCTATGACTACATATGTAGAAGTTTTAGGATCTAGCTCTTTCTTGGAGCGAATACATTCATGCATTCTTTTCTAATGAATTATATTCAATGAACAGTTGAAAATGAAATGTGGTTCATCAAAATTCAAAATCTAAAAAATCTAAGTATTCGAACAATCTTTAAATTAACAGGTTTTTTATTTCAAAATATCAAATCAATGAGTTAATCTTTGAAAACCAATATTTCTCTTTTTCATAGATCTATGTTTATCCCAACAAACTGTATATATCATGTATTAAAAGGTCTATCATGTCTTGCGAGTCTACAAAGCTTGAATTATATTGGCACTTTCACTGTAACTTAAAATCATATAGCTGTTTTGAGAGGCACACTTTTTGTTCTCTCTCTTCTTTTTTTTTTTTTTTTGGACCGGTTGGGACCTTAAGAGAGCGCCCCCCCCCCCCCCCCCCACACGAGTGGGAAAAATAACATACTCAGGGATCCCCTGCGCAGCCGGGTGAGATACGGGGTTGTCAACCAAATGAACAACCACTTGTTCTCTTTAGAGGCGCACTTGTTTACTTTGAGACCCATTCATATTGATCCCATTTCTTGTCTTTGGGATTAGATTTACAACCGAATCTTAAATTTTTCAAGTTTATGCTCGATCTAGACCCAACACACCTGAGGTCCATGTCATCTCCTGACGTGGAGTCTGATCCATCCTATAAAAGAATTTCTGAATCTGGCTCCACCATGATGGCTCTACAGCCTGACATAAGTAACATCCTCAGTACTATCAAAGAACATGAAGCTTTGAGGCCTTTCTGGGTTACAAAGTCATGAATTAACGATAAAAAAGTATATATATACGACTATGAACTTTTTATGAATACATCCTAATTAAGGTCTCATCTTTCAAAAGATACAGATTAATACTCAAGTTTTTTTTTAATGAAATCATACAACACAAAAATTACACACACATGACTAAAACATGTATTATATGGCTATTTCACATTTTTGTGAAGAAATTAACATATAAAGAAAAGTCTTTGATAAAATAAATTCAAGAAAAGACGAATTGCATACAAAATGATCAGATTTAATATCCTTAATTTAATAAAAAGAAGTCTCTGAAAATAATAAAAGTACTTTTCACAAATCCATACTACCACTGTATATTTCTTATTCAGTCTCTTTAATGGTAAAAAAAAATTCTTAATCATAGTTTAATTAATGTCCAAACTGAATTATATTTCTACGTATTGTTTGTTTTCCATACAACAGATTTTGGCAGGTACGCGCGTCGTCGTGTAATTTCAACTATGGAAATGGCAAAGTTCATTTGAAGCTGAGCAGAATAAGAAAATGAGCATCAGGCAATCCTTGCAGGAGAAATGGTCGGATTTTTCCTATGAAAGGAGAGAACTGAGATGAAAAGAAACAAAGAAGCCTTATTTTCAGTAACCTACAGAGATTATAAGTAGCAAGGAGATGGAGAGCTAAAAGCTTTCTGCAGTGATATTGTTTTGGTATCTTGTTCCTTTTCATTTCATTTTTTTTACTGGAATAGGACTATAGGAGCAAAGCGCATGTACTAGAACCACATCTTTTAGGGCCCGTTTGGTAATTTACTTTTAAAATAAAGTGAAATGAAGTGAAATGAAAAGAATGAATAAAATAGAAGTGAATTATGATGGTATTTTGTTTTTAGTTGTTTGGGATGGAATATTTTTGACTTTTTATATGGGGAAATGAAGGTTTTTTGTCTTTTAATGAGTAAATGTAATTGTTTTTTGACTTTTTTTTGAAAAAGATGGAGAGAATTTTGGTAAAAAATGTTTTTGATGGGATGTTTAACTTGACTTGACTTCACTCGACTATATAAGTAAAATTAACAAATGGGCCATAATCTTTCTTTAATGTCACAGCTGTTGTTACTGTATCTATTATCTTGTTTTCTCTTGGCCGGCTATATTTAGCAGTGTCTTTTATATGCCGAAGTCCATTATCACAGAAGCTATGATAAAAATACCCCACTCACCATTTCCCCACTGCATCAGCAGGTACAACCGTTACCGTTTACTTTTGCTAAAAGTATTGTCTTCTCATTGGCCTCTCTCTCTCTCTCTCTCTCTCTCTCTCTCTCACACACAATTGATATTCTATTTATACAATATTTTGGGATATTTTATTTTTTATCTTAATTACATTTTCCAGAAAATATCTCGCTTAAAAACACAAAATCAATTGATATTCTATTTATATATACAATATTTTGTGATATTTTATTTTTTATCTTAATTACATTTCCCCGAAAATATTTCGCTTAAAAACACAAAATCTGAAGCTATTCCAATATAATTATATATTATCCCAATAATGATATTTTGGAGTATTACTAGTATAACGAGTCACATTTTTATTTTTCCTTTTAGTTTTTGGTCTAACAAATACTGACATACCCACAATTGACAACAAGGGGTTCCTCATAGCAACCCTGTATGCATGTCACCCCAGATGTCCAGAGAGATACTGATCCGTAGGCATGCCACTCTTCCCAACGCCACACTCAAAGCTTAACCTAAACCCCTTGGCAACACAATCGGGGATTGATCAATGGTTGCTTTTGTGAAGGGAAATGCCCAACTATTGAGTTACTATAAATTATTTATTTGCCTAAGTATAAAAACAAGAAGATAAGGGTTAGCTAGCATGGCATGCCATATTCATGCAAAACTGTTGGCATCATGTGGGCCCCATTGAATTCCCACCGACCCATATAATCAACAATATCTTAACCACATGATAGTCCCTGTAACTTGCTTTCTCTAAATGGTTGCTTGCTAGCGTGGCGCATTTTACAGATGTTAGCATGGGAGGCCTACGATAATAAATTCAAATAACACAAACCCAAAGTGGGAAATGTTAAGTCATGGGCCTTTCTTAATCTTAATTAAACAAGGCTACTTTCATGGTGATGCCACTCCCTACATCCAGCATCTGTACGGCCACAAGAAAAGAGAAATGATGAAAGAAGCATATACATAGAAAAAGTAGACCACTTTCAGTCCATTGATCAATGGATAAAATAAGATCCCATGCCCTGTTCATTATCACCATCAGCAAAATAAACTTGGCCCCAATAGCTGCCATTCGGGTCTCCATCAAGTGGGCCCCACCAGAGGACTAAAATTGCACTTATCAAGCAATCTTTCAGTTGTTTTGATTGATTAATCTACTTGTTTTTCAATGTAAATGTTTTAGTGTTGGGCTTTGAAAGGAGCACAACAGCTAGATATGATTTAATAATTTGTTGAAAAGAACTGGTGGGAGTCTGCTGATCTACAGTGACAAATGGTTTTACAGACTGTTCCTGCTTTTCTTTCCACAGATTTTCATTATATTGACCTCTAAATATGTTGTTTATATAGAATACAAATAGTTAGATTATACAACTAGCTCTCTATAGATTGTCAGATGCTCATAGATTTTCTCAAGCTACATGCTTGGGTTAGACTTGTTGATTGACTTAGACCCTGTTTGTTTTCATCGTAATGCAAACTAGGATTTGAATACATATAGTGCATACCCGAAGTAGTTAAAAAAATAATAAAAATAAAGACCAAATGTGAATTTTAAAATTGAACATCAAATAACCTTTCTTTATAGGAAAATAGAATTTTTAGAAAAAAATTAGGAAATAACTAGTAGTTCATTTTCCCATCTTCTTTCAATTATAATTCCCTAATAGAAGAAAAAGTTATTTAATGCTCGTTTTTTATAATTCACTTCTAGTCTTCATTTTTAAATAGTAATGGTTCGATTTGTATGTATTCGATACCTATGTACTTACTCTAATGCAAACAAACAAACCATTTGTAAATATTGAGCTTGTATTGGTCACTTGATCTTCATTAGAGTACCTATGTAGGTACTCTAATGCAAACAAACAAACCGTTAGCAAATGTTGAGATTGTATTGGTCAATTGATCTTCCTTAGATACCAATGTAGGTACTCTAATGCAAACAAAACCAACCGTTTGTAAATGTTGAGCTTGTATTGGTCACTTGAGCTGTTTGTGAGTTGCCAGGTTTGCAATTTGTTATTATTGAGGTGTACAATACACAATCCACTGATGTCTCTGGGGAGAACGTTTTATACTTTTTTTCTATTTTAGTCATTGGTAGGCGGCCACATTGACTAATTCAAGTGTATTTCATTGGAATGACACCTTTACTGCTCCAATGTGTGATTGATGAGACAAGCATGTTCCATTGCTTAGTACATATTTTAAGATCTTGATCAGGCAAGATGCATTAGAAATAGAATTAAATGCTTCTGACATGACAAACAAGATAAAAAGAAGAAGATATAATTGTATTAAAAACTTTGGAAGTATTGAATATGAAGAGATCATTATCATGAAAGAAAGCCTTGTCGTCTCAACTATGTTAGGGTCATTGAGCATGCAGAGATATTAGATCATAGGGAGTCAAACATAAAATCCTTGTTGTTTCAACTGTGTTTTAGGGTCATTGAATATGCAGAAACATTAGCACAGAATTGAGTTTTCTCCCGTGGACTTTCATCATCATTTACGCCTTTGACATGATCATTCCACGGGCCCAGACCTCTTTGATGGCGAAAAAGATGTGATAATGAAAGTACTATGAGTATAATAAAATTCGAGAATGTAAATATCATTGAATTGTTTCAACTATGCTGGGATTGGCTACATAAATTCTTTTTTCCATTCCAATATTCTATTTTAAGCCAAATACTCAAATAAGTTACACGTCTTTATATCTATTTTTACTACCTCCATTTACATCCTCTTCAGCCTACTCATTTTTCATGGTGGTCCATCAACCTATATAGCTAAACTTTTCTTTACCGACATCAATGACGGTTGGAGTTGGACATGCACAAACATTCTCTAATTTTATCACATATTGATATTTCACCTAAATATTCTTAAAAGTGCTCATTTCTAATTTTATATTTCATTCCTAGTTTTACCACACATCCACTTTAACATTCTCATTTCTACTACATCTAGTTTGTACATATATTGCTACATGATTAATCAACATTCTATTTTATAGGTCATTCCAATCTTTGTCCTGTAAAACTTTCTCTTTATCTTACTGGCATGCACCGATCACAAAGCATTCCAAAAGTTTATGCTTCAGCAGTCCCACTTTTATTTTATGTTCGAGATCTTCATCAATCTCTCCATCCTCATTAATTATCCGGCCAAAATAACGGAATAAATTTCTTTGTGGTATCTCTTGTTCTTTAGTTTTCATAATAATTTTAGCTCTTTGTATATGCACGTTAGAATTGCAATCCATAACTCATTGAAGACTTGAGACAATTCAATCAAAACTAACTGACCAATTTGCAGAGCGATAGAGATAAGTGCAGCATTAGTAAAAACGCACAACCAATCCCATATAAATTAGTAATGCTTCTATGATGACGACGACAATGATTTGTTAAAACCAGAAAACCCTACTTAATTCAATATTCTCCCACCTGAAGTGCACTTGATGACAAGATTGATTGAATCTTAAGATTTGACATTGGGTATAAATAATACTTGGGAATATTAATATAAATAATTGAAAATGAGAGGAGAATTCTTTGGTTAAACACTCTCTTCGGTGGGTGTGGGACTTCCCAACACTCACTCTCACGTGCAAGCCCAACAGATTTTAAGAACCCGCTTTGATTTCATGTAAGAAGTCATGCACCAACTCAAAAACTTAAATTGATAGATGAAAGGCGCATATAGGTATATGCAGACATGTCTAACTCAAGACTTAGGCGATGTAGGATGTGGGACTTCCCAACATATTTAGGTTATGTGAGTTCGAGCCCAAATCAAGACTAGGACTAATCAACAGGCATGACAGCCAAGACCAAGCTAACACCAATAACTTCATTGCCTCTGACCTATATCCTAACTTAAAACCTTCATAGGCTCGGGTGCTTGTGAGTTCAATCCAAATCCGGCCTATTGACGACCCTAACATTCATGAGAATTGAGGGCCTATTTGTTTGCATGAGAATACATATGAATTTTTATGGAATCTTATGTACATATATTCTTTAAAATAGCTAAAATAAAGTGTGAAGCTACATACATGGCAATCCAATAATATTCTGTGTTGGAAAATGAATTAAGGAAAAATAGAAACTAAATACCCAATCATAGTAAACCATTTCTCTCATCTTCCCTTACTTCATTTTCTAATAAATTATTTGATTATTTGATGTCATTTATAGAACATCATCCTTCAATTTTAGCAATTTTCAAGAATATTTACATAGAACTGATAGGAATTGAATTCCTATGTATTTCTCTGCAAACAAATAGGTCCTAAGATTTCAGACATGAAAAGTCTTAAAGAAATACTAATTAGATGAAAATGGGAATGAAAAGAAGGGTGATATGTTGTGTTGATTGGGGGGTTGATGGAGAGAAGTGCGGAATTGAGTTGCCAAAAGAAGCAGCAGAATTACGTGGACAGCACCAATTTGTGGCCATCCCACTTCACCCATCTTTTTCCATCATCTCTCCTCAATCCTTTCCTTTTTCCTTTTTGTTTTTTTCTCATAGCTGTGTTGAATCCTATGCCTTCCCCTTGTTTTTTATAATCAATGCCTAGTAGAAGTTGTTTTCTCTGCCAATACAAATGGATGATGATGATGTTGTTGTGTTGGAGGTGGGTGGTGAGAATGAGACTTGGGTGGGAGGCTCAAAGACATCCTTTTGTCAAATCATGGAATGGTTCTCATTCATGAGGTTTTCCATATACAAATGTAAGATTACTCGTTATAGCAAGGGGTGGGAGTCTGGGAGATCATCTCAAAGGCTTTCCCAGTTGCTAACCTCTTGAACATTTCCTTGAAATGAAAGAGAGCTCTTGTTTGCCTACCTTTGTATGTGCTAACACCCATGTTTACAAAATAGGAAAGTGAAGAGAAGATAGAGACAGGCTAGACTGACTAGGAAAATCAGTAGGCAATGAAGGCAGAATTTGTAGGTAGTGGGGCACTCTAGGAGGCTAGAAAACCTACATGGGGATGAGACATGTGGCACAGATATTGCTGGATCCGGATCCCCTGTTTTGAGCAAACAGGGGATCCCTGTTTGGGCCTATCACTGTGTGCCATATGGACAAGAGAATGAGTATACAGCACAAGAGAATGAGTGTGCCTATTCTCTTGTCTATGTGGCACAGGGGGATTGGCCCAAACAGGGATCCCCTGTTTGCTCAAAACAGGGGATCCTCTTCCCTGCTGAATTTGTGCTCAATTAGTTGGTGCTCAGTGCTGCAACAATGAGGTTATTGGTCCACTCCAATATCCATTGTAAGGCAGTGGGGCCCAAAACACATCTGTGACAAGTGGAATGGTTTGGTTAGAATCATTCACTTTGTAGGCTCTTGATGAATTACTTGGGCCATCCATTCAGAGTGATGAGGGAGTCAACCCAATCCAGTCAAATAATTGTGATAAGACTCTGATTTTACTAATTTAGAATTTGTGTTGGCATTTTCAATTTGATAATAAAGACAAACATAATGTTTGACTTAGGTCCACACTTGGTATCTAATTTGCCAAACCCAATTCAAACGAACCAACTCTTAATGTTTTCATTAGGCCCTTTGACCCAACAATTTATGGTTGTTTGGGTTGACATCTCAGATAAACAGGATGGATTTTTATTGGGTCCTGATTGTTACCATTGGTGATGAATCTGTGACGTCCTCACTCAACCCATTGCCATACCAAAATGGATCTGCTGTGGGCCTTCATATACAGTAGTATATCTGACACTAAATACAATGTGAGCCATCCCAATAGACAATAGTGATGTCGCTCTGATCAGAGGGATTGAAAGGTAAGGATAAATCACCAATGCCCAGCTGACTCACTTGGGCAAGTTGAGTCAAGTTGGCTTGACTCAAAGAGCACTGAGTTAAACAAGTCTGTTTGAGTGTGTGTGCCAAAAAGCTTGGTCAAACATGCTGAGTTACTGACTCAATGCCCTTCCAAGTCATGGGGCGAGTCACTGTGGATGGGCTTTGCCATAAATTATCAAAATTAGATGGGTACCACTATATATGATTAGGGATAAAAACAGACCCCCAATGCCCCCCAAGGACCCGAATTGAAAATCCAATGTGAGTCTTATATTTGGACCCATTGTTTTTTGGGGTCTAGGTTTGGCCAATGTTCCAGTCCACTGCTAGATCCATATACCATGTTCCAAGTTCAAGTCCATGACTTGGTTTTGGCCTGGACCTGGCCCTTTATTGACTCTGGTTCTGGTACAGGTTCCTACAGTAATTTGGGTTAGGATTTAGGTCCAGTAAGGACCCGACTCAACATGACAAGTTTTCATCTCTACTTAGGAGAACTTTCACATGTTTAGGATGCATTCGATGAATGGTTCAAATCTCATACACCAGTCACAGGTACATAAATACTTTCTTTTTTATATTACCGTAGGAGGAGTAATGGTAAACCGGTGTCAGCCCTGGCAGTAGCGGACCCAGCATTTACGTTTGGATTGGATAAACGATGGTCAATTGAAGAAGTCAATTTCTTTTATTGTACTTTCCTCATATTAATAATAGCAAAAGAGAAGATCTATCGCATTTACATGGATACAATGGGTTTTTAAATGAAAAAAAAAATCTCAATACTTGGAGTGAACTCATTGAACAAGTCCAACAGGCAGACACCATTGGCCTTGTCAGACCTAATTCAGTATCACAAAGTGGTTTAAACCTAGATTGTGACACTCTCTAACAGGTCAAAAGTTTAGATACTCTCACGGGTTGTAGGGTACTAAGATCCAATCCAACCCTTTGATTTTCCATCCTTGAAAACTGAAAAAAGAAAATAAACACTTAAACTGGCCATCCCATGATGGGACTTTTCCACTATAATGGCAATGCATTATGCAAGTAATGAAGACCCAGTGCTTAAAATTGAGTACAATCAGAATAGAAAACTAACAAGTAGGTTTATTTAATGTACCTAAATCCTTCGATCTAGCGAGAGAGAGAGAGAGTTCCAACGATTTTCTTTGGTTCCATTGAATTGCTAGGGCATGTTTGTGTAGCCCATTTCAGCGGAAAATGTTGTAGTTTTTTACGGAAAACTTATTTTCCATGTGTTTGGTGCGGTAATTTTTCACGGAAATGCTTTTTCGCCACGTCAGCTTTTTCCTTCTTAGCCATGGAAATAGACTTCCTATGGGGGGTATGGGAAGTCCATTTCCACGAAAAACCGACCCCCCAATTTCCTCTCTCTCACCCTCACTCCACCCAACCACCCTCTTTCTTCCTCTTCCCCTCCCAACCCCACACACATACCATCCCACTGACACAATAGTTTTCACTAAAAAATGGTTTTCATTAAAGAAATCCATAGCTGCACCAAACAACATTAGCACTAAATTCATAGTGGAAAACATTTTTGCACCAAATCTAAAATTTTGACTTCCGCGGAAAAACTTTTCCAAAGAATTTGAAACTCATGGATTTTGCTGATGTGGCAATTTCCAATTTCAACGGAAATTACATGTACACAACCGTGCCCTTAGAGTGAAAGAACTCTCGAATTCAGAATTCCTGATTTTGTTCGTGAGTAGAGGTTTTGATCAAGGCTCCCGTATCTCAAAATACTACAGTTTGCATTTTGGATTCGTAATTCAAGACATAGGATTTGGGTATTTAGGGTTTAGAATTAGGATTTGGATATTAAGGGTTTGGATTTAGGTACAGACTGATTGGGATTATACTAAATCCGAGGATGGAGAGAGTAAGAGAGAGAACCAAGGTTCGTTTAGGATTGTTTGGTGTGTGGGAGAAAGAGAGAGACTAACCACAAAAGGGAGTTTGGTAGATGAAAATACAGTAGTTTGCACAAGGATCGGTGATGAAGAGAAGCTCAAGAGATCGACGTCGAACAAGATCTCGTGTGAAGCATTCTGCAGTGGTTGAAAGGAGTTTTTTTTTTTTAGGGTGGGGCGATCATCTTGATGTAAGTGGGGCAATGGGGCTGGGCCCATTTGACTCAAAGGGTTTTTCTTAATCCGATCTGGGGTGACTGCCTGTGAGCCCTGCGGTGTTCCATTCTCTTACTAGAGATCCAATGGTGCCATTCCCTAGCGCTCCGCCTAGGCATGGAAATTTGGGCGGGCAGCCCAGGCCCCGCATGGGCCAACAAGGAAAAAGTCGTGCCTGGACCATTAACTTGGTAAACGGGGAACCACGGCACAACACGGATACAGGGAGCCTGGGCCGAGGCACGCATATATAATATTTATATTTTTTATATAAATAAAATATAAAAGTTAAAATAATTAAAATTTTATTATTCATTTGTAAATTAGCTCATTGTTTGTGAATTTATTTAATAATTTCAACTTTATTTCAAGTTAAGAATCCTTAAAAGTCTATAAAGTCTCTTTCAGATATATATATATAAACTAAAAGAGGCATGTGGGCTGGCCCATGGGTGGCACGACCCACCACGGCACAAATAAATCCGTGCATTGGGCCGTACTTAGGGGTGAAAGTGGGTCGGGCCGACCGCGGATGGCCCGTTATAGGCTCGCCCCGAGCTCGGCTCAAAAGACAAAAGAGCCGAGCTAGGGCCTAGTAGGAGGCCCGTTTGCTTAAACGGGCTGAGCTCGAGCTTGATGAAGCCCGGCTCGTAAGCCCTAGGGCCTACATATATTAATACATATATTATATATATGTACACTATACAATATATAATACATATATGATATAACATAATTCATAAATCATAAACCTTAGTTTTAATCAATATAAATAATTTCTAAACCCTAAACACTAAATAATCCATAAATCTTAAACATAAGCAGTAAGTCATAGGGCCTACATATATTAATCCATATATTATATATATGTGTACACTATACAATATATAATACATATATGAGTCTATGATACTAAATAATCCAAAACCTTTGTTTTAATCCAATATAAATAATCCCTAAACCCTAAACACTAAACCCTATGCACTAAATAATCCATAAACACTAAATCTAAGCACTAAACCTTACACCCTATTTTTAATCCAATATAAATAATCCCTAAACAACCTTGAGGATGCATGTATATTAATGGTCTGGAAGACATTTTTTTAAGTCTTATAACTCTGGAACAACCTTTCCTTTGTTGTTATTATTATTTATTAACAAGGCTCTATTGTTGTTGTTATAGGTGATGCTGGTGATGCTGGAGACTTTATTTTATAATCATAGCCGAATACTTTATTTTATTCTATGATGCTATTGGAGTTTAATTTGATTTGTATTATTGTTGGAGTTTGATAATGCTCATCTATATTAACATTGACCTATTATGGAGTGTTGGAACTGGGCTCCCTTTGCTTTTATGGAGTCTTTCTTATTTTAGTTAATTTTATTGCTGAAATCCAAATTATGGGAATGGGAATATGGGATGAATGCATGTATTTGACCATTTTTTGTTTCTGGTTTGCATATGTAGATTTCTTTGAATTCCTATTGAAATTTTTTTTTCTGAAAATATTTTCTTTCGGCTAGTGCTATATCATTAGTCGGACTCAAAGAGCCAGCCCTAGGGCCTCAAAACTTAATAAGAGTCGATCCCGAGCCTGAGTTTTTTAGGCCCTCTCAAGCTCGGGCCGAGCTAGGGCCGAGCCTAGGGCCTGTCAAAGCCCGGCTCGGCCCGGCCCACTTTCATCCCTAGGCCCGTGCTGGGCCGAGTCCCAGCTACCTGGGCACCGCCCGTGAAATTTCACGAGCCAACACGGCACGGGTAGGCCTGCCCATGCCGGCACGGCCCAGATTTCATGCCTAGCTCCGCCCAAGTGTTCACAAATAAAATCAGTTTACATACAAATAATCCTCAATGGCAATCAATAAAAAAAAAAACAAAAATAAATAAATAAATGTAGTTTAAGGTGTTTAAATGATTTTACACAAAAAACAGATATTGGGCGGAAAGGCCCTGGCTGGTCCTGTCGTCCTTCTTGTAAAGGCCCAAAAAATTGAGCATGGGATGGGCTTGGGCTAGAGATGTCATGAGACGTGAATGGATCAGATTTCTTCTAATGGTACATGCACCTCTGAAGCCTGGTGAACAAGAGACGAGCCTTATATTTTGGGCCAAGGCCCAAGGGTTATTCGCCTTGGGCTATGATGAAAAGCGCAACCCAATTATTAAATGGGCTGTAATTACATATCAAGGCCGTCCCAAAGCGGTCTAAGGCCGGATCGAACTCGGGCTGGCCCAACCCATGAGCACCCCTATTGTCAGGTTCGCATAATCTGAGTTTCTCTAGATGAGGTGTTTAGGGATGCAACCTGTGCTGGGCCAAAGCCAAACCCGCATGACGTGACCCGCCCACAAGTTAAACTTGAGTTGAGGCTGAGATGGGCTCGCGCCTGGATCTTGAAACCCGCACAAATTCAGGTTGGACCTGAGCTTGGATTTTAGATATTTGAACTCGGTCCACGTATCTTACTAATATATAAACATGTCTGAAATGTATATTAGACAGGGATAATGTTCTCCTGCATATTCTCATATACAGTCATATCCATCAACAATGGCAGGCAGATTGAAAGGTCTGCTTTTACTTGAACCCAACCAATCCACTCAACCCTCAGCCTATTGGTTCAAAGTTAAAATAGGTCTACCGTTCTCTACCTTGTCAGGATGGTTTAAAGAGTTGGTTTAGCCGATTATGACATGGATTTGAAATAGGGTCGTAAACGGGTCGGTTCCGGTCTGGGTCCAGGGTGGATCCGGAACCGGAACCGTTCAGTAAGAGGGGGACCCGGATCCGGATCCGGATCGGAACCAGGAAACTGGTTCGGGAACCGGAACCGTTTGCGATGCGGGTCTGGTTCCGATTCCAGATATGGTTCCGGTTCTGGTTAAAAAAAGTAATAAAAGGGAATGTTGGAGTTCATATGGCAAGGTCTAGCAAGCTTATAATAATTATAAAAAAAAAGAAACAAAGCCTCAAGAAGTTATTTTTACACTTGATTTAATCGCCTTTATAACATCAGAGTCAACAATTTAGTCACAGCAAGGACCGCATAAGGTTAGAAACTTAGAATGAGGGATTCCCATACAGATACTAGTATTTAGGTTAGAGTATATTAGGTCGGGTCCGGGTCCACGGGTCTGAGCTACTGTGGTTCCGGAACCGGACCCGTTTAGGTAACGGTTCCAAAAAAAGGATCCGGAACCGGAACCATTTACTTATTGGGGCCAAAATAAGGACCCAGACCCGGAACCTTCGGATAATCGAATAATCGGGGACCCATTTACAACCCTAATTTGAAATAAATCGAGTGATTATAAGTTCACCAACCATGGTCTTTCACGTCCCAGAACATTTTACCTCTAGATCCGGACACATAAACCAACATAAAGTTAAAATAGGGCTTGAAACATCTTCTTGCTCCAACGTCCACGATCTCCCAATCAAGGCATAATAACTTTTTTATCAACGATTCAGATTATGCAGTCCACCTTGTGGGGCCCTTCCTTGTCAATTGGGGGTAGGATGGACGTAAAAGGGAGCCTTGCCCTAATGCCCCTTGACGCTGTCATTTCCTGGGCAAGAAGAAAAAGGCCGCTATTTTCAAACCTAAAAATTGAAATCCTACGTCCTAGTCTCAAACGGCTACAAAATTTCAAACTTCATAGCCGTTAAGAAAAGGAAATACGTAAGCTACGGAATATATAAAATCTCTCTCCTCATTTCCTCATGTTTCATAAATCATAATTCATACGCAATCTCTCTACTTCTACAAAGAAAAAAAGAGAGATTTCCGAAAGAGAACCCGAAAACCCATCGATCTTTTCTCAGATTTTTCATTTGAAGCTAGGGTTTTGATTCATAATCAGCTCTTTCTTTTCAGGTACAGAAGAAAAGAAAGCATAATCTGAAAATCATTGTCTTGTTGTCTGATCTTTTCAACTTTCTGTTTGGAATCTGGAGTCACTTCAAAGTTTTTTTTTTTTTTTTCTCGTTCTTTGTTTTCCTCCCCAAGAACGAGAATCTGATAAAAGGATCAGTTCAGTTCATTCATTTTTCATCTAATCATCTAAGACCCATGCTCAAAATCTTCGAACTTGTTCTGTGATGGGGGTTTTTTTGTTTTGAAGTTTAATTGCTGATGTGGGGTTTTTCTAGGGTTTGGGTGATTGGGTCTGAGTCTTTATGAAAATTTAGTTGTTCATGTGCGAACAATTGAGTGAAAACATCATAGAGGTCTTGTATCCCATCCATATTTTCCTCTGTTCAATGCTTTTAGGCCTTTTTTAGGATTTCCTTTTGAGGGTTTCAAAGGTTTGGAAGGAGAGTGTGTATCACTAGTATTGTCTGATTAATTGGTTCTTTGTGCTTTTTGTTAGGTCTGGGAAACTGAGTAAGAGGTTAGTTCAGCATAGATATCATGTCTTTCACTCCGGATCAGCAGAGGAAAACGGCATCCTCGGTGTCGTCGTCATCACCATCTCCCTTCCACACGCCGCGCTCGGAAAAGCGGCGGATGGAGCTGAGATGGGCAGACGGAAGCTCAAACAGGCAGGACAGAGATCGAGAGGTTAATGTTCAGGTGGTGCTCAGATGCAGGTGGGTCTAGGCCTTCTTTGATTATATTTGCGTTTTTAGCTCATTCATTCAAATATAGATAGATGTATTGTATCTAATTGGATTGCATGATTCTGAGAGAAAAAAAACAGAAGAAGAAGAAGAAGATTCAAATGAAAAGAAAAAAAAAAAACTGAACGAAATTACTAATGGGGAGTGACCCAAGATGACAAACTTCAATTGTGCACAATAAAATGAGATGATGATGAGATGCAGGGACCTCAATCTCCACACCCCATGAGAGATTTGTTCAGATAGTGATGAGATAATGGGGCCCTCTACGCTTCATTTTCCTATAATATTTGTTTTCCAACTAGTCAAGGAGTGGATACAATATGCACACTGGTGTGGAAAGTACAGAACAAACTTAAGTGGCTTTGTGTGTTCTATCACTTTTGTTCTGTTATCTCATATAAAATTATAATTCTTATCTGTCTTAGATTTGGTTTTGTAAAAGATATCTTGTTTCTTCTCCTAGATAGTCTACCAAAATGAATAATTATAAAGCCGCACTTAAATCATTTCTATTGAAATAATTGCGGCCTCTTGTTAAAGCACAAAATTTGATTATTTGACTTCCAGGCCATTAACTGATGAAGAACAGCGCCTGAATGTTCCAAAAGTGATATCATGCAATGAGCAGAAAAGAGAAGTCACTGTTGTTCAAAGTATAGCTAATAAGCAAATTGACAGAGCATTCGCCTTCGATAAGGTGCGGTACGGTCTTTGAATATGTTAACTTGCATAGATTTTTCTTGGGTTGGCTCTTTTCCAAATTCTGTTTTGGACCACCATTTGGTGCAGGTGTTTGGGCCAAAAGCACAACAAAGATCAATATACGACCAAGCCATTTCACCCATTGTCGATGAAGTCCTCGAAGGTTTTAACTGCACTGTCTTTGCCTACGGGCAAACGGGAACAGGCAAAACGTATACAATGGAGGGAGGAATGAGAAATAAGGTATGAAACTGTATTGTTTTGAACTGCAAATTTACACTTGAAGTGGGAGATATTTCTTTGGTTTTTGACATGATGTGTATCTCATGTGATCTAGAGTGGAGAGTTACCTATTGATGCTGGTGTGATTCCAAGAGCGGTTCGCCAAATCTTTGATGCACTAGAAGCACAAAATGCTGACTATAGCATGAAAGTAACTTTCTTGGAACTCTACAATGAAGAAATAACAGATTTATTAGCTCCAGAAGATTATACTAAATTTGGGGAAGATAAGCAAAAGAAACCTATTTCCCTGATGGAGGATGGGAAGGGAAGCGTGATTGTGAGAGGTCTTGAAGAAGAAGTTGTTTATAGTGCAAATGAAATTTATAATCTCTTGGAAAGAGGATCTGCCAAAAGACGCACCGCAGAAACTTTATTAAACAAGCATAGCAGGTAATATTTTAAATGTGTATAAACTGGTACTATGACCTATGCAGGCTATGCTAAGCGAATTGTGTTTTTTTATCTATTGCAGTCGTTCTCATTCTATCTTTTCCATAACCATCTATGTAAAAGAAGCAACTATTGGAACTGAAGAGCTCATAAAATGTGGCAAGCTTAATCTTGTAGATCTAGCTGGATCAGAGAATATTTCTCGATCAGGCGCACGAGAGGTATGTCATAATCTTTTTTCTTTTCTTTTTAAATGGATGTGATATTTATTGGTGGACACACACACACACACATATATTAGTTCTCATTAAAAATCCATTTACATTTACTCCTCCCATGAGTCATAATGTTGAGATTTGGAACACAATGATAAAACCTTGTACAACAACTCCAGCTAACAAAGTATCTTATCATCACCAACTATAAGAAAGTATTTGTATCCTACTCTAGATAAGGCCAACAGCCAAACGCCCATGCTTTGTTACCACAACAAAATTGGGATTTGCGTGAAATCTATCTATCATACCCTCTTAGAGGGAGAACCTATATTTATAGAGAGTTGCTAAATGCACACACAAAATTGCTCTCTACACTATAAATTTGTTGACCAGAGCACCCATGTAGGAAATTACCTAAAAGGACACACACCCCCACCACCAAAGGGAGAGGGAAAGCGAGAGAGCGGATGGCGGGGCGGGCAGCGGGTGGAGGCGGTTAGGGAGAGAGAGGGAGGGGAGAGGGAGAGAGCGGGCAGAGGCGAGCAGGGAGAGGGAGAGAGGGAAAGAGCTCTGTAGGGAGAAGTTGAGAGAGTAGAGAGGTTAGGTAGTTCAAGAAATATGGAGTGTGTAGAAAGTAATTTTAGTAACTTTTTAATTTAAGTGGTGGGTGCAAAGAGAAGCAGCGTGTGGAGAGAAATTTCGTGTGTGCATTTACTAGCTCTCATATTTAAGGAAGCTGCTAAATGCACACACAAGATTGTTCTCCACAATGCTTCTCTCTACACCCACTACTTAAATTAAAAAAGTACCTTCTACACACCCCATATTTCATAAACTACCCTAACCTCTTCTCCACTTCTCTCTACACACTCTTCCTCCCTCTCTCAGTCTCTCTCTCCCTCTCCTTCTCCCGCCCGCTCTCCCTCTCTCAGTCTCTCTCCCCCCTCCCTGTCTCCCCCTCCCTGTCTCTCTCTCCCACCCTCTCTCTCCTGCCGCCCTCTCCTTGTCACTCTCTCTCTCTCTCCCTAAACCCCTCTTCCTCCTCCATCTCTCTCTCCCTCTCCCCCTCCGGTAGGGGCGGGGGTGAGGGTGGGGTTATGGCCAAATTTCATAAGTTTTGTAATTCAAACAAGTAAAATATGTATGTAATATTGAGGAGTGGCCTCCATTCAAAGGATTCTATTCAAAAGTATGGCTGCCTCTACAAACGCCTTGAGTTTTTTGTAGGAATGGTTAGCTGAGGAAATTTAATATGGCACTTGAGGAGTGGGCTCCACCCAAAAGAGAATATTAAAAAGTATTTATGTTGCCTCTACTAACGCCTCGAGGTTTTGGTAGGAATAGCTAAGGGAATTTAATACACTTTCTGAAACACTACAAGAGGCAAGGTGTGTGTCTTTTTCTGCTTTTATAAAGCTTTCTTGTTTCAAAAAAAGAAAAGAAAAAGAAACAAGATGGTTGTATATTTCAACAAAATACGTTTTGCATGAGTATGAACAAAACACAAAAACAGGTATGTATGTATGTGTTAATACTAAAAAACCATTTATTTTGTGATTCGTAAATAACAAGATTTGGACTTAGGAATGGAACCGAAGAAAAGGCCTTCGCATTTCATTAAGTTTCCATATTTCTGTACAAAACTGAAGTTCCATTCTTGCCATCAAAGACCGTAATTCAATAATCTATTCCTAGCTTCTCTTGAGATCGTGCCATCTTGTTTTATTCCATTTGCGATGGAGTTTGTAACAATGATTATTATTTTTCTAAGGTCTTCTGTTCTTACTGGATTAGGAGTAACAATTTTCCTGCATTGTGAATGTCGGTACATTTGTATTGATTTTGCTAGGATGTATTATTGCTTGGGATGTGTCTAGATGTATAGGATTATGCCTCTTCAATAATTGAGCAATATGTATGTTTTATTCTTTTTCACAAGTGAATTCTTCTTGCATTGGTTGTGTTCTTCTTACTGTGATCCTTTTTCTTTGAGGGAAAGTTTGATTAATATAATCCTTAAGTGCCCGTTTGGCACTTTACTAGATTAGGTAAAGCCTCCATTTTTCAAACAAGGGATCACATCAGTAGCACTTTAATTCAAAATTTCCTCCATCTTTTTCAAAAAAAAATTCAAAAAACAACCTCCTTTCTCCACTAAAAGACAAAAGAACTCCATTTTTCTATACAAAAAATCAAAAAGACTCCATACCAAACAACTAAAAATAAAATACCATCATAACCCCATTATATTATATTCTCTCTTCAATAATTGAGCAATATGTATGTTTTACTTTTTCACAAGTGAATTCTTCTTGCATTGGTTGTGTTCTTCTTACTGTGATCCTTTTTCTTTGAGAGAAAGTTTGATTAATATAATCCAGTTTGGCACTTTACTAGATTAGGTAAAGCCTCCATTTTTCAGACAAGGAATCACATCAATAGCACTTTAATTCAAAATTTCCTCCATCTTTTTCAAAAAAAAATTCAAAAAGCAACCTCCTTTCTCCACTAAAAGACAAAAAAACTCCATTTTTCTATACAAAAAGTAAAAAAGACTCCATACCAAACAACTAAAAATAAAATACCATCATAACCCCATTATATTCCATTCTCTCTTGATTTGATGCTTTACTACACTTTATTTTACATGTAAAGTTACTTGGCAATTTACTATTAAAATAAAGTAATGTAAAGCCTCCATTTTTCAGACAATGGGTCACATCAAAAGTACACATCTTCAAAATTCCCTCATTTTTTAGAAAAATGTCAAAAAGCAACCTCCTTTATCCACTAAATGACAAAAAAATACTGGCTTTTCACACAAAAGTCAAAAAGATTCCTTACCAACCCACTAAAGACTAAATACAATCATAATCCCCTTGTATATTATATTCTCTTGATCTACCTTTATTTTACGATTGCAACCACTTCAGAAATTCGATGCGCATGGGTGATGTATAATTTTGTCTCATTTCCATTAAATGGTAGTCAAGAAAAAAAAACTATGTTCTCAAGAAGTAGATGTATGAATCGTGTAGGGTCGTGCAAGGGAAGCAGGAGAAATAAATAAGAGCCTACTCACACTTGGACGTGTGATTACTGCACTTGTGGAACATTCTGGTCACATCCCTTACAGGTTTGTATCACTGATTCTTGCCATTACTACGTCTTCCCAGTGTCTCGCAGGAGTGAACTGTCTTACTCTTTTTCTCCATTTTTTAACCCACTTTAAACAGAGATAGTAAGCTGACAAGATTATTAAGAGACTCCTTGGGTGGGAAAACAAAAACTTGCATCATAGCAACTGTATCTCCATCTGCCCATTGTTTGGAAGAAACATTGAGCACACTAGATTATGCTTGTCGTGCTAAAAACATCAGAAACAAACCAGAGGTTTGACTTTGACTACTTGACTGTTGGCCTTCCTACAGTAGTGATCTATGATTCTACTTTTATGCTTCTTTTTGTTGAATTATTTAATGTCATGGTTACAGGCAAATCAAAAGATGACCAAGTCCGCGATGCTTAAAGATCTCTACCAAGAAATCGAGAGAATGAAGCAAGGTTCAGTTGTACTATTGCCTTTTATCTTTGTAAGTTCTGACTGAAAAGTTGTTCCAAACTAATTCATGCCTCATCACCAATTTTGCAAACAGATGTTCGAGCTGCAAGAGAAAAGAATGGCATTTACGTTCCGCATGAAAGATTTGTCCAAGAAGAGGCTGAAAAGAAGGTTGGTGGTCTGTGATATATTTAAGAAAATCTGCCAAGCACATGGGTAGATGTCCAACAAAAAAAAAATGTGAAGAATTCTCACTAAAGGCGGATGCATTCCATGTAGTTTCTTTGGATGCATGCCTAACTTGTAAAATATTAGCAACATAAAAGGCTTTCAAATTGTTTTAATCATAAAATTTTAATTATTAGCAACATAAAGGCTTTCGAATTGTTTTAATCATAAAATTTTAATGCATGATACAGGCAATGGGTGATAAGATAGAACGCTTGGAGTGCGATTTGGACCTCAGGGAAAAGGTGTGGATTTTATTCATTTTCCATTGCTAAGCACATTGTGTGAATATAGATACGGATCATCCCATATGTTCATCATCTGCAGGAACTTGATACATTTCGGGAATTATACCATACTGAACAAGAAAGAAATCTAGATTTGGAAAGTGAGCTTAAGGAATGCAGAGTAAGGAATACTATTGTGTATAACGTTCACTGCTTACTTTCTTCGGCACTGGCATATCTAATTTTGGTTTTGAAAAACCTCACTTCAGAAAAATCTGGAAAACACTGTCACCACCTTGCAAGATCTTCAAGAGAATCACAGGAGATTAAATTCTAAGATGAAGGAAAAGGAATTTATCATTTCGAATCTACTACACTCAGGTAAGTATAACGTCCCATATCTTTCAGTTTGTTGATAAATTGGTGCCGAACTATTCATTTATCCTTATCTATGAAATTATCAGAGAATGCTATACTCAAACGGGCAAAGGAGCTACGTACTGATCTGCAAACTACAACGGAAGATATTACTGCACTTCTTTTCAAAATAGGTCTGTATCTACTTCAGCAACAAAATTAAAAAAAGGCTCTTTGCAACAAATGTGAACGGTGACATTCTGGGCTATTCTTTTGTGAGATGAGGCTATCTGTTCTTGACGAGTGGACTGCGCTTCTTTCTGGCCCTAGGGAAATCTGCATTGTTGATGGCACCTGAAAATGGGACATGTCACCAAAATTTATTTCATCCACTTCTTTTTCTGATTGTGTAACCCAATCAAAAGAATGTTTTTCAAGTTATTGGAAATGTTTTGCTTTTCTACAGACCGCAAAGACAAGATGGAAGTGGAAAATCAGGGATTGGTTCTGACATTTGGGTCTCAACTTGATCATAGTTTAAAAAGCTTACACAAGGCAGTTGTGGGATCAGTTTCTCAACAGAATCAACAGCTAAGATGCATGGAAGAGAATGTTTGCGCATTCATTGCTAGTAAATTCGAGGTAAAAGGAGAAATCTGTTTTGTTATTTAAAACTGAATTAGAATTCATGGGATCCTTCATTTTGTCCAATGATTTTTGTTCCCAGGCAAATAAAATCTTGGAAGTAAGGATTGAGAAAGTAAAAGATACATTTACTTCTGGAGTTAGTACCATGAAGGAGCTTGCAGATGCATTACAGATGAAAGCTTCATCAGATCTGGAACAGTTGAAATCAACCATATATGCCCACATGATGGCTGTTGAAAATGTAAAACATGAATTAAATGATTTCTTTTTTTTTTTTCTGGTGAACTGTGAAGGAACCATAAAATTCACCAGTGTGTGACTTTTGTGCTATCTGCAGTTTCTGGTCACTGCAGTTTCAGAGGCTAAGCAGGTTCTTCGTGATACCCAAAGTTCCCTTGCCGAACAAAAACAGTTATTGGCATTTTCTGCTCAGCAACAAGAGGAGGTGTCATTTTTCACCGAGTCTCCTATGCTTGAAATTCGTCTTTCTTATATTTTCATTATATTTTGTGCCAAGATTTTGACAGAAATAGATAGTGATACCAAAATCAGTATTGGCAATTTGGTATTTAAATCCATTCAGCTGTTCATTGGGGTGGCATGGAAACCAGATAATTTGGTAGGGGAATATGTTCTGATATTGATTTGAAGTGGAAGGCAGAAAAGTATCAATTTCCACCCTAGCCTGGTTTTTTCATCTGCCACCTAGATCCACAGCAGAATGGATAATAAACTGTTCTGCCTATGCTTGCTACCAGGGGTTGCATTTTCTTAGGATTCAAAGCTAAATGTGCAAACTGCTCCTAATGCTTTCTGGGGATATTGCAGGGACTGCAAAGGAGTTTGGTGTCAACACAAGTGATATCAAAAGCAACGGTTGACTTCTTCAATGACCTCTATGGTCGTGCTTCTAAGCTTACAGCGATTCTAGAAGATAATCAAATGGAAAAGGCCCGCAATTTAGCCAATTTTGGGAAAGCATTTGAGGTCAAAGATTAATTTTATTAATACTGTTAGAAACTAAACCTTTCCATGCAAAAAGTTCTGATAAATTTTGTTTCCAGGAAGCATCTGCCAAACAAGAGAAACTAGCCCTTGAAAAGATTGCTACAATATTAGCAACTTTGACAACAACAAAAACAGATATGGTTCGTCAGCCTGCTTAATTCAATTCAATCTGGACTATGTAATTGTAATTAAATGTAATTTTATTTGTGAACAGGTAACAGAGGCATTGCAAAACATAAACAGTGTAAGCATTGAAGAGAAGAAAACATTACAGCAAGAGATGTTTGGCATGCAACAAATTTCCACCAATGCTAAAAAAGAATGGAATGCATATATAGAAAAAGTAGAAAGCCAGTTTCAGGAAGATACTTTTTCAGCGGCCGACACAAGGGCTACTATGGAAAACATTCTCATGGAATGGCAAGTGATTTCTGAAACTTGTGTCAATATTCTCATGGAACGTTCTCGGCCAATATTTGTTCTGTTCCATTGGTGTTGATTGTGCTTTGCTTGATATGCAGCTCAAAGAAAGTGGATCAGTCTAGGGAACGGTGGGAAAATGCTCAGTTCTCTGTTGATTGTCTCAATAATAGCAGCATTTCAGATATTGAATCTGCTGTGGAGTATGTCTTTTTAATTTTTCATCCCTTTAATTGTGTTACCCCACTAATATACAATTCTCTTACCAATTGTGTTGGTAACATATTATGTTACTTCTCTCTTACCCACTTGATGACCTCTTTGGTAATTGCTTTTGACAGACAAAGCGCCCATGTAAATCATACTGCATTTAAGGAATTCGTGTCTGTATCCTCATCTTCTGTAGAAGAACTCAATGCTCAAACCCATGATCTTCAGATTGCTGCTAACAGTAATTTCATTCCTTCCCCTTTCATTTGAATGAGCTCACTGAAGTGCAATTACTTGCATTCTAAAACATGTGTCTTTGCAGATTCTCTTTCGTTGGACAAAGAAGCTAAGACAGAAATAGAGTCCATGTTAGCCTCGGGCTTTAGTCAGCTAAAAGCACTACAAGATAACCACACCGAAAATATTAGCAATATCAGAAGCCAGGCAGATCGATACCTCCAGAAGGAGTACTTGGTATGCTTCAAAACATATGGGATGCTTTCACTTTTGGGGTACAGCAGTGACTTTTCTTAATTGCACGATAACAGCTTTTTTACTCCAAATGTTTCCTTGAACAGGTTGATCGACCAACTTGCACGACACCCAAAAAACAAGCGATTACAGTTCCCACATTGGCTTCGATTGAGGAACTAAGGACACCCTCTTTTGATGACATTTTGGCAAAAATGAAGTCAGAAGCAAACAAAACAAAAGTGGAAAGTGCGGACATCAACCATCAGCCATGCCTGCTGTCACCAAGATCTCCTCTAACAAGCATTAATTGATTGAACAATAGATATAACAAACAATGGAGCAGCAGCAATGTTATCATGGAAAGGATGAAGACTGCAGTGAACAATCGAAAGTGGAAAATATAGAAAGCAACGATGCCTATTTGTCACCAAGATCGTCCTCTCACAGCCAAAAACTGTGACGAGTGTTGGGGAGGGGGAGAAAAGCAGCAGTGCTTTGTAATATATATCAGCAGATTTCATCTCTTCTTGCACTCATCCACTGATGGGAGTCTGTTGTGGCAAACACCATTTCTGTGAAAGTGAGAGAACTGAGATGGACGCAACTTGTGCTCATCACCAGTAGTTTGTTGTTTTTAGAATAGGATTTAGCTCAGGTTGTAGACTTTACTATGTTTTTAGCATTGGATGCCATAATGACGTGACATTCTGATTTAAACTAAATATATGCATTGTTGTCTCATTAATAGTTGATCGTGTGTATGACCAAACATATGAATACTAGAAGAAAGTGTTTGAACAGAAAGATGGGATATATACTGCTGTAAGGGTTTTCTACAAAATATTGAAAACTTCTTCAGTGCTTAAATTAAGTAAATTGGTGAATGTTATCAGTGAAGCGCCACCGGCCGCAGTTCATTGCTGACTGATATTAGCATTTTTTCCGTTATAAACAGATAAGGCAGGTGAAGAGAGCGACTAAATGTCAAAAAGACAGTTGTTTTAGATTTCTTCAGGGGACATCTCATCTCTATTAAAGCAATGGAAGGAGAAAGGGATGCTTCACACAAAACTACTTCGAGACAAGCGTGGTGTTTGAAAAGTTATTACAATCGTGTGGATGGTTCATTTTACTACTAATTGCCGAAGGCCCAGCTGCAGTAGTTTCTGAGCAGAGTGGATAATATCAGATCCTTTTAACTCAATGAAATATTTGAAAATACGAGTAAATATGATATGGATATGGTTCTTGTCAAAACTATATTCTATTTTTTAGATTCTTTTTGTAAAAAAGGAATATGCCACAATGACTGCAACGTACCGCGAACCACGGCCAATATTGTAACTTTTTTGGGATTGACTGATTCCGTATTTTCATCCATATAAAAGAGACATGGATGATTTTACAAGTGTCATTTATCAAATTGCCATAAAGAAGTTTAATTCTAAATGCTATCGTCTAAGTTATTACGCCAAACGAATGATAACAAATGGTAACAAAAACAAATACAATTTAAAGATAAGGATATGAAATTGAATGGGTTGGTAGTCTCTGGGGGCGCTCGACTTAAACTTTATCCATTTACTGACCACAATAAAGATATTAATACAGATCTTCTATTGAATGTATAAGGGTTAGCTTTTGCAATCAAATTGAGTTGTTGAGGAGGGAAAAAAAAAGGTAAATTAAGTTGGGCTGCGATGTGAAACATCATATATTGGCAAGTCAAGTCAAGCGACTCCAGCGACATTATTTTTGGTCTTTTGTTGATAATTCAAATTTAAGGGGAAGTAATCAATAAAAATCCCAATAAATAAATATTAATAATTGAAATCTTGACTTGCAATCCCACCATCCTCCCAATAAATAAATATTAATAATTGAACATGGATTCTGGCACCATTTTGATTTGTACAACTCACCCACCATCTTATCAAGGTTTCAATTATTAAATTTTAAACTTGGTCACCTGTCAAGCCAAATTGTTTTTTTTTTCTTTCCTACTATTTCATTTCTAGTGTGTTTGTGAGGCTCGAGTGTCTTAGCCATGGGAGGGTGCAACGATTGATTATATGGTTGACTTGTGTAACTAGCATGGGTGTTGTACAAATGGTTGAGTGTGTTTGATTTTGCTCAGTCCCATGTCAAAAGGGCTTATTACAAGGCCAAACAAAAAGCATCAGGCAATTGATTGGGTCACCCTTTGGTGACCCAACAAAGGACCAATTAGATTTGGGTTTGTGCAATTAACTCTATTTACATGCGGGTAGAAGATTTTGGGGAATTTGGATGTAAAGTAGGAATAAATAGAGACTAAAGGGCAAAAGGAAAAAGGAGGGTGACGTAGAAAAAGAGCAATTTTCTCCCATGCTGAGACTATGGAGTCCACTTGGGTCTAACAACCCCATGACTGGGAAGATGCTCATGCCCCAGTTTGAGATTCATCCAAACTCACTCACTATTGGATTTAATTTAAGAGAGAAAAAAAGAAAAGAAAAGCCATTAATTCAAAAACACCCGAAATTAAGATGACTAAGCCCATGTTTGGCATCTCTATTCTATGCCTCTATTTCTCTAAATATCTAAATAGGATAGAGGTTCGAACAATCAGAACGTTTGGCATAAGATTCTAAACACTGTCCGTTTTAGACATTTAGTGATAAATCCTCTAAAATTCAAATACTCCAAAAGTGGACAGATAAGAAATAGAGCTTTTGAGTCATAAAAATATAAAGGCGAGTGATATTTAAAATAGATCTATGCGTTCCCAAATGCATTTTTTTTTATTCTAGCCTCTTTTTATAATGACTCTATTTTAGATGGATTTATCAAGGAAAAAAAAATGGAGATACCAAACAAGCCCTAAATCAAAAGCACATTTAGCCGTGGCTTCCCTCCTCCTCCTTGCCCCTGTGATTGGCATGTTCTGCCAGCTGGAATGTGTATAGACACCATCAAGGTAAAAGTTTTAAAAACAGCAAAAAGCTCATAAAGTTACCTCCTTTGGTCAAGGAAAAGCAAACGATTCATACATTAGACACCGTTGGATTTTATTTTATGATGTCAATAATTCTTGGTGATGTATGTCAATTTATTTCGAGGACTCAAAATTAGGTATAGGATCATTTAATCGGTCCGATACTTCAAACAATCCTAGTTATCATCCAAACATTTTCATAACTCGATGAAAATGCTTTTTTATTAAAATTGATGCTTTAATTGCGGCACCGTAGCAATTGCAAGAAATCTCTCTCTCCTTTTGCTTATTATAAATTGATGTTGCTCAAATGCATCATAAAAGATTTGTTTCTTTGCTATAATTCATGGCATTACTGTTTGGAGAATTTTGAAATTCTCATACATGGTAAAAAAATCTAATGTGTCATATAATGTGCAGAATACCCTCACACAGTAGATTCCTGTAAAAAAAATCTAGCAAAAAAACTGGCCCAAAGAGGTTTTGTTAAAACTCTATTGCCAAATAAGTAGAAAGCGCAAAAATCCTTTTTTCACAGCTTTTATGCAAAATCATATTAGACAAATACCCTCTAAATTTCTTTTAGAAACTTTGCTATGGAATCTCATAGATTTTCATTTTATAGAACGCTTTGATAAATTTGAATTTAGAGCATTCTTTTAACATATTTGTTTTTTTTTTATTGCATCTAGTTTTCTTGAGATGATTTTGAATAATTAGGACGCATAGTCTATCGGGCATTTTTTCAATTTCTTGACCCATTGATTCATTCGTCTAACATATCAAAATACACTCCATCTAATTGCCCACGAAGAGTGTCATTTTAATTTTAATGAGCCATCCATAAGATGTCAGGCATTTAAATTCATTTAGTAAGGCGAGGACGATATGTCACGTGAGTTTTGATTTTACTGTCAACCTTTTGATCATAGCAGCTAAAAGTATCATTCCATGCCTGCCTTTAATAAATGAAAGATGCTCCTACAGTCCTACTCTCTTGTAGGGCACGTTTGTGTACACACCGTTTCCGCGGAAAGAGGAAATTGCCACGTCAGCAAATTCCATAGAAATGAAAACATCGGAAAAGGATTTCCGTAGAATTTAGAAATTCATGTTTGGTGCAAAAGGAGTTTCCTCATTGAATTGGTGCAGATGTTGTTTGATGCGGCTGTGGATTCCTTATAGAAAATCAAAATTTCTTATTTGGTGATATAAGTTTTTGAAGAAAATAACATAACATGTATATTATTTATTTAATATTAAATAATAATTTATATAAAGAAATAAAAAATGAAAGAGTTATAGGGTTTTTGGGTTGAAATGGACAAAAGTGAGGAAAAGATGGAGAAGTTTTCCGAGGAAAACCATTTCCCATACCCCCCCATGGGAAATCCATTTCCACAATTATCAAGGAAAATGCTGACGAGGCAAGAAAACATTTCCGCGGAATTGTTCCGCACCAAACGTCGGAAAAATGGGTTTTCCGCGGAAAACCGTAAACTTTTCCACGGAAAAGTGTTACACAAACATGCCCGTATAGTTGTATATCATGCGACCACTCAACCCCAGGGATGCCAGGTACTTTTATCAAGTCTGCCAAAAATTCACAACAAGGGATTGGTGAGTTGGTTGAATAGGGTACGTCCACAAGCTGGCCAGAGATCGATTTATTGGTACGTAACTCTTTTAAAGTACGTGGGTTGATGAGCTCTCTCGGATCATTTGGGATAAGAAAAATTAGAAATTTTTCCAAAAAAAGAAAAGATTATATGACCACTATATCCAAAAAGGTAATTTTAAGCGGCCTACACCAAACCAATCATATTGCCGGAATTATATATATATATATTTTAATTCTTTTCCAAGGTCAATAAAAACATTCATTTGCAATGTTAAGGGTCGATCAAGGCCCTTGACTCCATCTTAACATTCACATAACTCCCATTTACTTTATTTGTAGGGTCTCAATCGACATTTATTTCTATTATTGAGGGTCTCTATCAACCCTGCTTTGTATCTTTATAAATGTACTCATCGCTTATTCCCTTTTCTTCGAATGTTACATCCATTATTGGCTTGCTTTTCTTTCGTTGATTTTTCCTACCTCGTGGAGACCATTAAACGCACGCACATGCCATTGTCTGGTGGGCAACATTAAAGGGCATATGCTATTATTTGGGGCAGACGAATGGAAGGGTAACCAGATTAGCCATTGTGGATCCATTGGCTAAGGTAAAATAATGAGTAATATGATCAACACAATCTCATGTGTTGGGACTTAATCGGGGGTGTGGTGGGTCCTACGATCCCATCTACTATCTAGTGGGTCCTATCGAGATTGGCCCAATGCAGATGCACAAATGCACGAATGGATAAGTAGATATAGATCCATTTGGTAAGGTAAGGTTTATAGGGTATCTATCTATTAGGTCCCACAATGGATGGCTAGGTATACCCGTGAAAGGAAAAAATAATGGGATTGACCATGAGCATAGTTGAAAATAGCAGTTACAGTGGGTGTTTATGTTGAGCATGTGTGCTCTTTGACACTCTGCATAGCTTGTTGTGGTGTGAATTTATATTTGGTCCTAGAGAAATCTAAAAAATATCCTGAAGGTCTATATATATATGCAACAATCACCAAAGTTGCAAAGGTCCTTGATCCTTAAAATGGGAATGCAGCAACCACAAACTCCACATTTTCATTCGTTGATGCCCTTTCGTGTTTTCCACCGAATAACGGCATGTGGTTTTAATAGTCTTGGCTTGTCCTTAACATTGCAAATGAATGACTCTATCTACCAAAAGAATTGAAAAAAAAAATATACGTTTTTCGGATAATATGACTAGTTTGGTATAAGGGTACTTAAAATTACCTTTTTAGTATAGCGGTCACATAATCTTTCCTTTTTTTTATTTTTTTGATAAAATCCTCAAAAAATTAATAATAACATAGAAGTCTGGCAAATATTTTGCCACAAGTCAGGTAATTAAGACTTCTTCTCCTGCAGTCGAAAACAAGTTGGCGTACCTACCTTCCTAACTCCAACGACTTTTCCACTCTTTTTTAAACTGACAGATGCAAAACATAAAATGATACTAGAACTGCAATAGTCACTGAAAGTAAAATCTAAAAAATAAAAGATTTTTATGTATATATTAAGGCTGTCTCTCATTGAAACTGCTGGATATTTGATTTAAAACAATGATTTTGAACTGATCATTGTTTCTTTTATACCAATCATCCGTTTTGTTATGATATGCCAACTAAATATTAACACTTGAAAAGTCTGGTGTTAAGATTAATCTAGCAAAACCCAATTACCATGGCAAGGCCACGGGGTTTACCTCCCAGGCACATGTCTTATGTAATGGTGGTTAGAATTCAAGTTCGACATCTGATGCTTAAAATTTTCATCCAAGTGTGAGCCCCAAACCCTGGGCAGGGGATGCATAAGGGGTTACATTTGTACAAGGAGAGCACATCAGGATATAGAGGAAAATTATTATAATTTTTCTCCAATATTCCATATATATATATATTGTTTGTTGTGAGAAAACGAAAAACCAATTTTAATATTTTTTTAACAAATTGGATTTTGGTTTTTTGTGAAAGAGACACAAATGCATCATTCCTCTTTTTATAATGGAAGTCGAAATCTTGTAGCTGTAATCTTCTTGTCACACAAACACGCCCTAAAAATCAGGTGATAAATTTGGGTCAATCTATCTCGACTAGCTGTATAATATATCTTCTTTTATTATTATTATTTTTTCATTGGACGAAAGCAATCGAGGGGTTGTATTAGTTAGTTTGAGATTTTATATAGGTGACAAAGGTTGATAAGATCAAACATTATCTCTCAAATTCACTGATATCTCTCCTTGAATGCTGTTTGATATCTATTACCCTTATATAAAAGGGAAGAAGTTACATGCTTATCAAATTCACTGCACACCCCAAATGAGGCCCCCACATGTATGCAATTACAAGTGGCTCATTTGGCGAGGGACATCCATAAGCCCACTCAGATGGATGCATCTATACACGTTTGCCGGTCTCTCACCACCTTCCACCTTTCTCTTTTACAAAGAAACCTTTCAATCTCTCTCAAGTATCACCCATCTCCATTTCCTTCGCTCATCTCCATCTCCATATTTGATTTTGATACAAAAAAGTCTTGCTCGTCTCTTCTCTTAATTTTCTCTTCTTTCCCCCAAATCCTCACTCTATCTAGGGGAATTTATGATTTTGAATTGACCATTGTTTCTTTTATTTATCATCTATTTTATTTGGTTTTGTCAAATAATTAAGGCTGGTGTTTTATAAATGATTAATCTAGTAAAAATAATTTACGGCAATGCCACGGGCTTTACCTCCGTGCTACACGTCTCATGTGATCACAGTTGTAATTCGAGTTTGACATCTGAGGGCCAAATCTTTAGCTGGGCAAGCAAAAATGGGTAAAAAGGTCGTTCAAGGGTAACATTTGTGTAACGAGGGCACAGGCATGATGGAGAGAAACTTATTAATGAATTTTCACCAATATTTTATGCAGCCAGTCCCCTTTTGAAACACAGCGTTGTCAGAAAAAGAAAAAATAAATAAGCTATTTTTCCTTTTTTTTTTTTAATGGAGAGGAATTCAATTTCTCCTGAGAGGTAGAAATGCGTCATTCCTCTTATCTTTTTAAAGTCCAAATCCAGACGTGTTACTTTCTCCTACCACGAACACACCCTAAGAATCAGGTGATAAATTCGTCACATCAAATTATCTCAACCAACATGTAACAGTCTGGAGTGACACTGAGATAAGCCAAGTGGACCTCATAGCATTGGAATGCATACCAAGTCCACTACTTCGAGTAAATTTCTCTTTAATAAAATACGGATACTCACACAAGTCTCTCACCATCAACCCTAGCGCTGTAATTGAACATTTAAACTCTAGTTATTTACGTAGAAGGGTAGTGCGCACCGTCTGAATTCTAGTCCGCATTCTCAGGTGGAAGAAGGCTGATATACCAAAGCTCTGACTGCAATAGGAGCCACTCACCTTTAAAATATTCCTGATGCATCAAAATTAGATTATTTAAAATGGCATTTCACCATATTTTATCTGGATTAAAGTTGACTCATCGTTAGATTGATTATCGATAGAAAAAATAAAATTATTTTATATATATATGAATCCCTAGTCGACCGAAACATAGCGGGGAGAAGACTTTGATGAAAATAATGATGATAGGTGTCTATTTGGTCTAACCGTGGAGAACACGATCTCAAATATAAAATCCCGGGTCCACTGATCGATTTCAGACATAGACTCTGTGAGAAGAGATTTGTGTGTTTTTTTACTCAAAAGAGGGGATCCGGATTCCCAAGAATTCCTGCCTGATCTTGCATTTCACTTTCAAAGCAGGAGAAATCCAAAACCCAAAATTCAAAACTTTCAGTCCCACATTTTCAAAAACCCGCCTCCACTTTCATTTCCCTTTTCCTTTTCCCACAAAACCCCGTTTCCCTCTCATTTTCTCCCTATTTCCACTCTCACTTTCCTCTGCTTGCGATCTCTCTCACACATATCCCTCTCCTCATGGCGCACGATAGCAATCTTCCCTGCGATGCTGAGGGCGCGTGCATGGCCTGCAACGCAACGCCCTCCGAGGAGGAGAAGCTCATCTGCGGCACGTGCGCTACCCCCTGGCACGTGCCTTGCCTCTCCTCGCCACCGCCGACCCTCTCCTCCGCTCTCCAATGGGAGTGCCCGGACTGCTCACCCGCCGGCGATGATACCGCCGCCGGTCCCTCCTCCGCTCCGTCGGTTGACGGCGGCCTGATCGCCGCGATCCGGGCGATCGAGGCGGACGGAACTCTGACTGAGGCGGAGAAGGCGAGGAAGCGGCAGAGGCTGATGTCCGGCGGCGGATCGGATGGAGGCGCGGTGGCAGCGACGCCGTCGCCGGAGAAGAACGGCAGGAGGAAGAATACGAATGACGAGAGTGATGACGTTCTGGATATTCTCGATGAGAGCTTCAAATGCTCCTTCTGCATGCAGTTGCCAGACAGACCTGTCACTGTGAGTTCTTCTATTTTTACCCCTTTTAGGGCTCTCAGCAATGTGAACCAGCTAACTTGCAGCTTTCAGGCTCTGACTCACAATGAGTTCGGCTTGAGATTGACTCGTTATCAGACTCGCTAGCATTTCTACTTTCGAGCATGAGCTCGAGCTTACTCAAGCAATATCAGACCGAGTTAGAGCTTGACTCGTACGATTTTGAAAATCAGGCTCCGATCCTTTCTACTTATTATGTTCTTTTATACCGATTATGCTGGGTGAACTGGACCTTTAATTGATCCCTTTTCACTGTTTTAGGTCAAAAAAGATGAATTGGTTCTCTAGGTTACTTGAAAGTTATTTACGAGCATTGTAAGGTATCAAGCAAGGTCCTAAAAGTGAAATGATTGTACCACTGTTTATTATTGAAAAAGGAAGAACATTATGGCTGAAAATGAGTTGGATGATTGATGAATCTGGTCGACCATTAATATCCATTTCTTACGCATCGATGAATCCAAAACCACATAATCGGTGTTGTTTGCATAAAATTTAAACATTGCTTACGCATTAAGACATTTTCCAAATGCGGTCCCCCATGTCAACTCCTTTTGGAAAATGGCTTAAAGCGCAGGCAATGTTTAAACTTTTTGCGAACGTCACTAATTATGTGGCTTTGGATTCATTGATGTGAAGGAAACGAATTTTAATGTTGTACTCTGATTTTGGACAAATTAAAGATGTATGGCGTGTTTGTATTACGAATGTGTTGGAGCATTCAAAGATAGTCTACGAAGATGAATGATCTTTGTTTGTTATGAATCCTCACTAAAATTAGAACAAGGTTTAGGCATCATGCCTATAGTCATGCTTGAAATTGAGCTGGACGGATCTTTTCGATGATTGCTTAATCTGCTTCTATGCATTTTTCTCTAATTTCAAGGATGCTGACTTGCTGTGTTGAGAGGAAGTGAGGAACAGAAGGAATGACTGGTCTTATTTATTTAGTTTCCTTATGGTTACTTAATCTATTAAGGTTATCAAATCCATAGATGTTCCTTGTGGAGTTTTGTATTAATTAGGAAATATCTACATATAAGCTAAACTTGGAATTCTATTTAACATACATTCTAAAACAAAATATGTGGTTGTTTGGAAACTTGTGGACCTTAAAATATGTAACATGTCTACAAATGAAACTATTACACACATAATTCATTTTATGTTAATTATCTTTGTCAAAGTTCTATTCATCCGTTTAAGGTTGGTTTTTATGTTCATTATCCTTGACCTTATGCCTACGGATTTTTTTTTGGCCTCCGTATTCCTGTTCATGGATTGCTCATCTGTCTGTCTCTGCATTTGATCTTAGAACTTGTTTATTTGATTTTTGGATTGAATCTTTTGTATCCTAATCTACCAATTTGATTCTGTGCCTGGAGATGTATCTCCAAAATTGATCATTTGTCCCTAGATCTGATAATTAACTGGGCTATGCTTTGTTGGATCTGCATTATATTGTTGTTTTGATGATGTTGATAATCTAATGCTTTGATTTTGATACTTTTTTCTCTTGATCTCTTTATCTGGACTGTTAGGCATCTCCATTGCTGCATCTACATCATTGTTGTGCTACATGGTCTGCTCTGCCTATCTATTATGTCATCTGTACTGTTGATTTACTGTCAGTTGAGGCTGTGTTTTTAAATCAGATTTTCTAAGAATATACAGAACTCAGGTTAGAAAATGTATGGATTGTTGGTGTTTACATGTTTCTATAATAGAGCCCACAATTGAAGTGCCTGAACTGTTGATATATTGTTCCATTGGACCAAAATATCCTTGTTGGGAGAATCACAAACCTTCAACACCAGTGTGCAGCAAATTAACATTAAAATGAAATCCATAGATTGTGTGATTTGGATTTCCAATAAAGGGTTTGTAGTGCACTTGCTGTGGCTATCAATGGTGGAATGCTGATATTGGCAATTTGGATGATAGAGTTTAAGCCAAACTGTACCATAACAGTGTATGCATATTTTTGGCCAATCCATGTGACTCCTATTGTGAAAACTGCATGTTGGATGATCTTGGCCCCCCTTGATTATTGGCCTTCTCCATTCCACATGTGATTTAAAGAACAAGGTACGGTCCCACTGAATTGTACTGTCCAATGAACATGATGCATGCTTTGTGGGGTAATCCAGTGTGGCCCCTTAATGGTTTTGATCACTAAAGACTGGTCCTATATATGATCCATGCCTACAACTTGGTGTACTGCAAGTTTCATTATTTGATTGTTCTTTCCATTCCCCCCCACCCTCCTGACCATTTTCAGGGTTATCTTTTCAAAGTTTGGGTCCTCTTATTGCTTTTTAGATATTTTCCTGTATTAATTCTTTAGTTCTTCAGCCATTCTGGTATCGGACTGTTTAACTTGGCTGACTGAACTTGATTGGCTGTGTATTCATTGGAAAGAATTGTGGTGTTCTAACTTTAATCTTCTTCCTGTTGCAGACGCCCTGTGGGCACAACTTCTGCCTCAAATGCTTTCAGAAATGGGTTGGTCAAGGCAAGCGCTCGTGCGCAAAATGCCGACACCCCATACCCTCAAAGATGGCGAGCCAGCCAAGAATCAATTCAGCACTCGTTGTTGCAATTCGAATGGCAAGGACTGCAAAGTCGGTCACCAAGGAAGGCCCTCTGAAAGTTTACCACTTTGTGCAGAACCAGAACAGACCTGACAAGGCGTTTACAACAGAGAGAGCCAAGAAGGCTGGGAAAGCCAACGCGTGTAGTGGAAAGATTTTTGTCACAGTCCCACCTGATCACTTTGGTCCAATCCTTGCTGAAAATGACCCTGTCAGGAAGCAGGGTGTGCTGGTAGGGGAGTCTTGGGAGGACCGCATGGAATGCAGGCAATGGGGTGCTCACCTCCCACATGTTGCAGGCATTGCTGGGCAGTCAGAGCATGGTGCACAATCGGTGGCGCTCTCAGGGGGGTATGAAGATGATGAAGATCATGGAGAATGGTTTCTCTACACTGGAAGGTTTGTTCATCCACCTTAGTGGTTCCTGTTGCTCTCTAGCTGATTTGGTTGTCGAGGAAGATTATCATAGTTCCTACTATTAGCTGATTGATTGTACATGTATATGTAGATGTGACCAAGTGGCTGATTCTTTTTTTTTTTTTTCTTTAAATTTATTTATTTGTATATTTCAATTCAAAGTGGTGGGAGAGACTTAAGTGGGAACAAGCGCACAAACAAAGAGCAGTCCTTTGACCAGAAGTTTGAAAAGTTGAATGAGGCACTGCGAGTCAGCTGCAAGAAAGGCTTCCCAGTTCGAGTGGTGAGGTACGTAATCCGTTCTCCATGGATTGAATTAGTTTATTGTATACATCACTGAAATGTGGATGCCCTTGTTCTTGAATGAGTTTGCTGTTTCCAACAACAGATGAAAGTTATGTGTCTTATACATGCTATTAAGCAGGTTGATTGAGGCTGCTACAATGTTTGTTTGCAGATGCTTGTTTGAAATGGTATAGAAAAAATTATAGGTGTCCCCTTTTGTATGGAGGAAATTGAGGAGCATGGAGCAGAGAAAAATGGATCTATAGATGATGTAACGAAGTCATACTTATATGTTAAGTTTTGGTCTTCCTAAACCAATATTGTACTGAGGTCCATACATAAACTGGTCTTGAAAAATTGTGTTATACTTGATAGTGGACAAATTGTTTATGCACATGGCTAGTTATCTTCTGTCTGTCCCTCCACAAATTTTCAAATTGCCACCCAAACATAGCCCCCAAAATTCAAACTCAATTGTTCCCAAAACTATTACAGGAATATAACTCTAAGCTTTCAACTCTCACTCACCTTCTTCTCCCAATTTAAAATTTCAAAAAAGATTCTTCCACCATTTCATTTCTATGTAGTAGCAAACGCACCATTTCATTTCTATTTTTCAGCCTACCATGTGAATCCCAACATAACCACACTTTCATGGTGCCCTTGCACACTGGAACAAAATGATAATATTTGCAATACCATACCATCAAAATGATGGACCCATCATCAGGCACTCTTTTTGGGCGATCACTATCAGATTTCCTTTGATGGGTTTTTAATTCTTACCATATTTGTATGGCCTGTCCTTTCGGTGCCATCATTAAGATGCTGTTCCCATCTTGTTACTTTCTTGATGTAACCTATCAACCATGGCCCATCATTTGCAGGGTTCAGATTGGTGAAATGGATGGCAATCGGATAGATGATTAGTTTCCACAAAGTTTTTTTAGTTTTTGCAAGACTAACACTGAACATGAGTCCAAAAGTGTACATAGACAACAAAGAATAGTATTATGCTCCGCAGGTCTACAAGTGACTGTACACACACAGGCTCACGATTCGCAGATTAAATCCGACCGCTGGAATGGTGGGCCTCCATCTCCAACACGACAATGCTCGGAAAAAAAAAAAAGCACCACACAGCAGGGGTCACTTATCAATCTCATGTAGCTAAAAATCTTTCCTGAATGAATGATCCAACCATGTATTGAACCTTACTCTAATTGATAGGGAATTTTGGCTTGTGCTACAATATAAAATCGAAATTTATGTTAAGTGGTATAAATTTTGACTTGGCTTGTGATGTAGTCCTATTGTTTAAGTTTTTGTCCAAATTTCCAACTCCCATTGGTTAGAAAATATCATTTCTATGAAGTGTTGGCAAGCTTGAGACTCCAACCCTATTTCTGATATAAAATCATTTACCTTTAGAATTGATTCATATGCCTGTAAGGGCCATGATGCACATGCCTCAGGCTGTTTGGCTGCATCTGCTTGGAAAGACTCTTGGTATTCATGACCAATATGTTATTAAACAGAATTGGCATCAAGAGCTGGTGAAATGTAGCAGAACAGGGAGTGTTTTGCATGTCCTTTTTGGGCTGTTGGTCATGTTTTTCAAAACCTCTGATTGAATTAGCTTGTCGAAATGTTTACAATTTTTGTATAATTTGTTTTTGGTCTTTGATCAAAACTTATTTTCATTGGATGGTATGGGAATGTGTGTGTGTGTGTCTCTCTCTCTATATATATATGTGTATATGTATGTATGTATGTATGTATGTTGCCTCATTGGATGGTAAGAGTTACTGTTTTTTTGTTTGCCTGGATACTACATTCATGCTAATTTCTCAGTAATGTGCCTTTTCATAAGCAGGTCTCACAAAGAGAAGCGATCTTCATATGCACCTGAAACTGGTGTTCGATATGATGGAATTTACAGGATTGAGAAATGCTGGCGCAAAGTTGGAATGCAGGTATGCTTATTGCTCTTAATTGTGATAGTCTATAAACTCTATATCTTGTTTTTTTAGATCCTTTTTCTTATCTAATTTTCAGTGTATTACTTTAGAATCTTTGAAATTTTAGTAGGCTTAAACCTCATTCAGTATTTTGTTTTCCTCGGCGGGTTGAGAGAATCTTTGAAATTTGTTTTATTGGACAAGGGCTTGCTCGAAGTAAATACAGGCTCAACTTTGAGCTAGCTATTGGTTTTGTTGCATTACTAGTATGTATACTTATTTCCAAGACTAGCTATTACTTATGAAAGTTTTGGCTTGGCCTGGAGACTGACCTAATGCAATTGCTTAGGGGTATGTGTTAAACTTTACCAAACTTTTTGCAGGGCTTCAAGGTATGCAGGTATCTGTTTGTCCGATGTGACAATGAACCTGCACCATGGACGAGGTTGGATATATATATTTTTTTAAATATCATTTATGTATTGTTTTTGTCGGTTGTTTTTTGGTAATGTTTGTTTCTTTCAAGCTAATGGAACTCTATTTGGAATTTGGATGACAGTGATGAACATGGTGACCGGCCAAGGCCTTTGCCTATTATTAAAGAGCTAAAGAAAGCTACTGATATTACAGAAAGGAAGGAGAGCCCAGCATGGGATTACATTGTATGCACATCCCTTCTTTGCAATTCTTCTAGTTGCATTACTATTATTTTTTTCCTATTATTGAGAGTGAATTCACTTGTCTATGGAATTCTAGCCTTATAGGCTGCTAATTACATAATCAATGCATGATGGAGGCCCACTGTGCAGATCAACTGGCCAAAATATTTAGTAGATCAGCGATCTTCTCATATGAGCTGATTGTGGACTGCTGGCCAAGGTTTGTTGAATCTTTACATTGATTTCCTAAATGTGAGGCTTACCAATTGATGGGACTTCCCTGATTTCTGGGCCATGGATGGTTGGCTTCACTAGATGTATGGCTTGGACATTGCCACTTCCTCATGTGGCCATAATAAGAGCACTTTGACACTCTTAGGCCCAAGGTAATCAAGGCACAAAGCACATCTGAGGGGCAAAAGCTGGTTGGTGCATGTTTAAGATAAAAGTATGAATATACGGAGTCTAAATCTTTGCATCATTTTAAAAAAGTAAATATAGCAAAAAAAGGTTCCGTAGTCCTAATCTTTTGAAACTGTTGTTATTTATGGTTCACACAATTTCTTTCCAAAAGGTCTTAATTAAATCAATATCATTATCATATGAAGGGCTGTTGAAAGTGCTTGACTAATGAGTGTGTTTGCCTTTTTGGATTTGACCCGTAAGCAGCTTCCTTCACTTTTCCTCTTCCCTTTCCATATTTTTTCATTTAATATGAGAAGAGGTTCAAATGTTTTCCATTAAATGGAAACATATATTGAAGCCCTCAAACTATTTAATTTCTCCATTTCCCCTCATAATATGTAATTTTAATATGGCATGATTGGGTTGCATGCTTTGCCTAGGCCTAAAGACCCAATTCGGTCTGTGTTTTTGCACTTGCCTGCCTTAGAGGCTTAGACTGTGTCTAGGCCATGGCATTAAATTCCTGTGCCAGTCTTTGTGCTGGTCGGGATCGGTATGAGTTTGTGCCGACCATGCCGGACTGGTACAGTGGTGCTGGTCCTAAAAAGTTTCAATTTTTTTAAAAAATTGAAAAATAATAGACAACTAGTAAAAATATGAAAAGTGAGTTATTTAACAAGTATTTAATCCAAATTTAGTGATATTTAATGTTGTTTGTTGAACACTGAGTCGTTGATAGTATAACATATAACTAGTAGATTTTAAGAGGAAAAATTACCTTTTTGTAATCTTTTAATTTAGAGAAATCATTTTCGTAAAGGCAAATCAGTCAAAAAAAAAAAAAGGGGGGGACTATAGGAGCATATATCCAGTCTAATTTATATATATATAAATGATATAAATAACTTTTATTTAAGTCTACAAAGTACACTAACTGAAGTTACTTTCAATGAGGGCCCCGCCTAAATGCATAAAGACTAAGATAACATATCAACTGAAAGGCTTGGATGTGGATTTGGAATATTCAAATGATCATAACTTTTAATGGGTAAAATCATCTATTTATCTCAAGGAATAAATCATTTGAGTTGCCTTTCAAGGATAAATTGGTGGTCAAAAATAAAAAAAATTGAGGGTCCCATTAATTTTTGTTCCTTGACTACGAGTCAAGGGAGATTTTAATAAAGACACAAAATGCAATGGTCCTTTCTGAGAAATATGTAAAAATAAAAGGGCCCTATATGTAAAGATCTCTTAGAAAGAAAAAAAAAAAAATTTAGTGCAACATGGGATTTGTACTCGTGCAAATCCAGAACACTCACCACGTCCTGTCACTGAGCTGCAACATGGTTTCTGTTGTTTTGTGTGATATATTATATAAAACAAACTTTTTATGGTCCGACATAGCACTTTACTAGTGCCGATTCCGGACCTGTTTTGGACCCAGCCAGCACCGGGTTGACTTGGCCGGCTGGAATTTAGAACCAAGGTCTAGGCACAAAAGAACATAATACTCGAGCCTTGCACCTATGCATGCCTTCATCTACTCAGATCAAACTTCTTTTTATGTGGTCCTAGTCTTCCTAGATTCCTTTCTAATTTGCAACAGCATTCATGCTGATCACCAGCACATAAATTGTATGAACATTCTCTAACAAAGAAATCTTCGAATTCATTAATTACAATAAAGAATGCTTTATGTGTTTGAGTTTCTAGTTTCATTATAAAGGATTTTCATTGGTGCATTCTTTAGGCTTCTTTGCATACTTAGGTGTAGTGCCTCCCTTTCTCTCTCAGGAAGAGCATGGATGGAAATGGACAAAGCCTCCACCGGTGAGCAGGAAACAGGTTAACACTGTAGACCCAGAAGAGAGGAAAAGAGCAAGGGTGGCTATAAGACAAGCTCAGAACCACTCTGTCAGACACAGGCTCCTGAAAGGTTAGGCTTGTGCTTTGCGTTTCTCATTGTACTCCCATTTACCCAGTCACATTTTTGTCCTCACTTCCAAAGGGCCAATACTTTAATCTTCCTTCCATTAGTTTGTATCGAGTCATGTACTAGCTGTTACTAAAGTTGTGGGATTCTTTTTGATAAATTTCCTTTCGGTCAGGTCCTATCTGAAACTGAAAGAACATATCTTACTTTGGAATTGAATATCTAGTAACTAGAAGCCACATAAATTAGGCCTTTGAAGGATGATGTTAGTTTCTGTTCAAATTCACTTGAGTTATTTGTTTCTCCATATTGTACCCAAAACACCAATTGGGTTTTCAAAACAATACTTGGATCGCTGCATTTGCCAAATTTAAGAGGTTTAAATGCAAGGGTGGCTGTATTAAAAAGTTTGATGTTGAAAGAAAATTTGGAATATGGTGACCTACTTCAATCAGAATATGCCTTTATTCTTTATCCTTTATTCTAGTATGAAGGACAGATGTTGCTTTTAATCTGAGTAGACAATAAGTATAAACCGCATTAGATCTTAAATCAGTACTAGGATGGACTGCATCATGCAGTGATGGCCTTTATTTTTAGGGAATGATAATCTACTTAGATGTGATTGAAATGTTACCTAAGGCTAAAATATTTGTTAACTTTTCAAGGTACTATTTGGATTGTTTCATTGCCCATTAAAGTGGGTTAAAAGAAAAAAGTGCCTTGATTTGAAGTTGGACTCTTAAACACAAATCAGAATGTCCTACTTAGATGTGTTTTGTGCATACAAACATGGAATTTATTTTGGGAGCTTCTATTGGCACTGAGGATTTTACTCTCCTCACTGTACTAGGGGACAAAAAGAAAAAACTTCCCTAAACTACCTCTCTCCCTCATCCTCCTCCCCCCAGTCGCCGGCGGGGTGGGAGAACATCCATCAGCCTGCGGCGGAAGCCCCGGTCAACCAGCCAGCCTCCCTCTTCTCTCTCCTTCCCTCTTCCTCAAGAAGAAGAGGGAGGTTGACGGCTGTTCTCCCTCCCTGCCGCGGGGGGGGGGGGGGGGGGGGGGGGGGTAGTTTAGGAAATTTTTTTTTTTTGGGTGTGGTGGGGAAAGAACTTTCCACGGTGCCAATAGAAGCTCCCTTTATTTTCCATCTTAATAAAAATTCCAACTTTGTTCGTTTTCTTTATGCTACTTTTTTCATTTTGCCTTTTACATTGCACTGCCTGAATAGAAAAGACTTCGACTACTTTCACAACATATGCAGTTCACTGCATACTGATTCTGAGTTTTATTGACAGAATCAGCTAATGCAGTTAAAAATTCTTCATCCATTTTCTGGTGGTTTGAATTTTTTTAATACATGGCATTGGGCTTCTTATTCATGCAGAGTTTAGCTGCCAACTTTGTCGTAAAGTGATGAGTTTTCCGCTCACAACTCCTTGTGCTCATAACTTTTGCAAGCCCTGTTTGGAGGGTGAATTTGCTGGTATGACATTTGTCCGAGAAAGGACCCGTGAAGGAGGCCGGATGCTGAGAGCACAGAAAAATATCATGAATTGTCCTTGTTGTCCAAATGACATCTCTGATTTCCTTCAAAACCCTCAGGTACGAATTGAAAATTTTAATTTATGCGGTTCTAAATTGTAAAAATAAATAAATCACGTGTTTATTTGACTGGCAATGGCATTTGTGGTGCCACATTGACCAGAAATGCAGTAAACACCAAATTTGCCAATGCTTCTTTCCTTTTTAATGCAATTGATTGTTGTAACAGGTTAACAGAGAACTGATGGATGTGATTGAATCGCTCCAACGTAAGACTGAGGAGAGCATTGAGGCAAGTGGGGATGGTGGTGATTCCATTGAGAAGTCTGAGACCACTGGTGATGGTGAGGAAGGTGGACCTGAGATTACTGAAGTGCCAACATCCAGTGATGGTGAGGATCCTATCACTGAAAGTATGACTACAGTGACTTACAAGCGGAAAACTAGAAATGGGGTCTGCTCGTCAAGCACAGACGCAGAGCCTAAGAATAGCAAGGAGTCTGAAGAAGCAGGACCTGGGAATCCTGATGCGTCAAAATCTAGTGATGAGGATGATGAGGCTCCCATCACTGAAAGCAAGCCTACTGAGACCTACAAGCGGAAAACTAGAATTGGGAGCTGCTCATCAAGGACGGATGTGGCTATGAGTAGCAAGAAGTCTGAAGAAGTGGAACCTGGAAATCCTGAAATGCCAAAATCCGGTGACAAGGACAATGAGGTTCCTACTGAAAGCAAGCCTAGGGAGACATACAAGCGGAAAACTAGAAATGGCAGCTGCTCCTTGAGTACAGATGTGAAGGAGGTGAAGAATAGCAAGACATCTGAAGAAGTTGAACCTAAAAATCCTGAAATGCCAAAATCTGGTGATAAGGATGGCGAGGTTCCTATCATTGAAAGCAAGCCTACACAGACTTACAAGAGGATAACTAGAAGTGGGGGCTGCTTGTCAAGGACAGATGTGAAGAAGGCTAAGAATAGCGAGAAGTTTGAAGAAGTGGAACCTGAAAAGCCGAAATCTGGTTGCAAGGAGGGAGAGGATCCTATCACTCATTGCAAACCTACCGAGAATTCCAAGCGACAAACTAGAAATAGTCTCTGCTTGCTAAAGACAGAAGTGAAGGTGGCCAAGGGTACCGAAATGTCTAAAGAAGCAGGACCTGAAAATCCTAAAATGCCGAAATCTGGTAACAAGAACAGTAAGGTTCCTATCACTGAAAGCAAGACTGATGAGAGTTTCAAGCGGAAAACTAGAAGTGGAGGCTGTTTGTTGAAGACAGATGTGAAGAAGGCTATGAAGAGTAAAAAGTCTAAAGTGGAAGTAGAAGGTGACAATTCCCCTTCAACCCCACTCATTGTCCCGTCAGATGATGATTTTGAGTAAGCCCACTTAAGAACAATAAGGTTCCTATCACTGAAAGCAAGACTGATGAGAGTTTCAAGCGGAAAACTAGATGTGGAGGCTGTTTGTTGGAGACAGATGTGAAGAAGGCTACGAAGAGTAAAAAGTCTAAAGTGGAAGTAGAAGGTGACGATTCCCCCATCGATTCCACTCATTGTCCCGTCAGATGATGATGATTTTGAGTAATATTATTGCTTCTTGTTGGGTCTAATTGTTGTTTCTGGACTTGGATTTTGATTCTTTTTGGGGCCAAGCCATTACATGAGATCCATTTTGAGAGAAGGTGCTTTTTGATGAACCCTATTTTCCAGATCCACCATTCCTATTTAGTTTCATGAGATGTGTTTTAATCAATGCATTTCTTACTTTGTGCCAAAATACTAGATTTAGTATTTATGTTGGATGCTGAAGTTATGTGTGGAATTTGCCCTTTTGATTAATTAGAATAGGGTACATTTTCATGCAAAAAGTAGTTGAAGAAGTCATTTCCTACTGTGCATTTTCTTTCGAGTAAAGTAGAAATCAGTAGTAAAGGGTGCTCAAGTTGGACATTACCTAACATGAAAGTAGGCATCTCAAGGGGCGTGTTCATATTTTTTGTCCAAATGATTGAAAAGGAACCATTAGGTTGTGAAGAACTTGAAACTTTCCACATGCTTCTTGTTTGTTCCTGATATGTGGGGCTGGCCCATGCTACATTACATAATGTGGAACGTGAGTATTGAAGAGGTAGGCTCACCTGCATGTAGGGGTCAGCAATTGGCTGCTTAATACATCCATGGCAATGCCATTGGATTGCTTAATCCATCAAGTATGGGGCCGGTGATCTGTTAGCCTAAGCTGATTAGCTTATGTACTCCAACAGGGCTGTAAAATTTTCAACATTCATACTAGAGAATAGGGTGTTGAGGAGAGAATGACTTTGTAGCCCAGTGGCAACAGAGTCAGAAGAGAAACCAACAAATTTTCCTTGTCTAGTCACACTAGTATTCATATAATTGGCCCCATTGTAGATTGAAATATAATCATAACATTCCATTTTATTTTTCTGAAATGACAAATTAAGAAAATGGGGCACACCCCCACAGGACTCAATATTAAAATAGTTCTAAGACAATATATTGATAGTTGCCAGGGTTGTGAGTGGCTCTCAGAGAAGATTGGGACAAATCTGTCAAAGCGGACACTTGATTGGTGGCGCGGCTCATTTGCCGATCACACTAAGTAGAGTTTTTGGACGAGGCATCTGCTAAAAATATATATAATTGGATATTATTAGCCATATAATTTAAGACAACACAATTCGGTCATTTTTACCTCCAGTCACATGACCTTTCTAGTTTCCTAGACTTCACCATCCCAGAACTCCTCGAGCGACTTGTAGGGCCCACTATCCGAGACAAACAATTCAGCTAGAACTGCTTTGGCTTGTGGAATTAGACTAATCTTGTGGGACTCTTCCTCTGTCAATGCCCAATCAAAGATCAATAGATTTTCCCTCAGCCTCTCCTTGTTGAAGCTCTTCACCAACAGACTCACCCCTTGCTCATGCACCCATCTTAAACAAATCTACACATTCAAGAAAAAAAACAAAGAAAAATAAAAATAGATAAATAAACAAAAAAAAAAAGAGCTATAGTTCTTTATTATCAATTTCTGTAATTTTTTCAATATAATAAAAACAAGTTAAAAAAAAAGAGGAAGCAAAATGTAACTTGGTCAGTTGTGATGATGTGGCAGTAAAAATTATGAAATTCTGATGATTTCACTATGGCCATGATTTCTATCCACATTTATATCAAATTAAATGATCCTATGCTGATGATAATATCGAGTTTCCCTCTTGCCAGCTTTCATTGACCCATTGGGCTCACTTTTACTTGATCCATGCCACCATTTAATAGAACAAAGATGAAATAACTTTAGGGACTTGTTTGTGCGATCAAAGAATTCCGTTGTTTCCATGGGAGAGAAGAATCCTAATTTTCTAACTCTTATACTGAATACTCAGCCATACAAATCCTCAATGAGGAAATCCCGATTCACTGGACAGTGAGAATCTTCAAATCAACGGATTTCTCACATGTCATCATCATGGGCAGGCCCAAGTACATCTGACTGGGGGCAGTTGCACCCGTTGGACTTTAGTCCGATTCTAAGATCATAATGAAAATTCACATAAAAATCCTATGTTCACCCTAAAATTCACATGAAAATCCTAGGTTTGTCCGCAAAACCCAATTGCGTATTTGGGTCGCACCTCTCAAACAAAAATCCTGGTCCGCCACTCTCTGTCATCAAACATGATCCGGGGAAATCTAAGCCCTCTTTATGAAGGAAAATCAGTTTTTTTTTTCCTTTTCCGCAATGAAAATGTATCACACCAAACAAGAAAAGCGTGAGCTGAATGGAAAATGGGAATAATTTGCCGTTTTATCACGCACGATGTCCTCTTGTCACACAAACGCGCGATAAGAAAGAAGAGAATGATACCTGAGCAACAGTCTTTCCTTTAGCCTTAGCTATCTCATTCAACACCTCACACTCCATGACCTTGTTGGTGCCCCAGGGAGTGTTTCTTCCTCCCAGTGGAGAGTAAGCGCTCACATGAATACCCTTTTCCATGCAGAATTCCCTCAACTTGTTCTGCTGCCAAAGCGGGTGCATTTCCACCTTAAACCGACAAAAAATCACCCTCTCATCACCTTCAGAACTGGCTGTAAAACTTGATGTTTTTTACAAACAACTCAGCTGAGTTGCATCAAGACAAGGCCAATATGAAGTAGACTCTCCATCAAGTACAAGCCAGGCACAACTCAATAGGTACATACAATTTGGCCAAGTCGATCGACTCGAACTCAGCTGAGTTTTAAACTAAAATATACTCCTTTGCTAGCAAATTGACTTACCTGATTGACGGCAGGTGGGATCTTCGATGTTGACAGCAACCTGGTTAGCTTTTTGCAAGAGAAATTGCTGACACCTATGGATTTTGTTAGGCCAAGTCTTTGGCACTCTTCCATGGCCTCCCATACGGACTCCATATCAAAGGGGATGATCTCGAAGATCTCATCCTTGTCAAAGGTTATTCTGATCTCCCCAGGCTTTGCACTTACAGGAAAATGAATGAGATAGAGATCAATGTACTCCAACCGAAGATTCCTACAACAATAGAGACAGAACGAGTCTTTATAATATTAATTTGTACATGGAAAGACGATGAAGGTACAATTCAAAATCAGATTAGTCCTAGTCAGAGGAAAACTGATTTTTAACTTCTCCAACCATCATACCAGTTCCCTTTCCTTTGGCTTTTTTTTTTTTTACAAAAAGTTTTTCCATTATCTTAAAAAATGATATTATTTTATAGCAGAAATGTTAACCTAAGTGGGAACCGCATAGCATTCATATGTAGTCTATAATAATGGAGAATTTTCTAAACAATGTTGGATATAGAAAGATGATCAATTCATCTCATATATGTTAAATTAGATTTAGGTCATATTAGCTAATGTCCTTGTCTGATCAAATTTCCTATTAGAGGTGTGATTAGGTTTCTAGGTTGAGTCAATATTTTTGTTATTGTATTTATAAATATTGAAGGAAATTTTTTTATGGATAATGATTTGACCAGCTATAATCTATGGAGAAGAATGTTAGACCAAATAACAAGTTCCTGATGAACAAAATGAGTATAACAAAGATGAGAATGTAGGGTTGGATGCGTGGTAAAATTAAGGACACAATAAAAAATGATAGTTTGGGAAAGCATTTAGAGGTATCAACAATAGGTAATAAAATAAAAGATACTTGTTTGAGATGGTTTGGATATGTCTAATGAAGGGTAGTAGCGATGACTGTGAGCAAAAGTTTCTCCATGCAGGTTGATGGCCCAATAAGGGATATGGGTTGCCTAAGGAGGACGTGGATGGAAGTAGTAGTAATGATATGAAGAAGTGCAACAACAAATACAAGGATTTGGCTTAAGATATATCAGAATGGAGAAACAGAACTCAAGTATAGTAGCGAACCCTAATATAATTTGGACAAAGCTCACATGATGATAATGATGGTTCTTAATAAATATTGACTATTATTAGTGAAATAACCAACAAGTATAGTTCATAATTTTCTACGGTCTAGCTTTTTGGGGACCTTTGATCAGTGTACCCTCTTTACACTCAGCCACACCCAATGTACTATCTCTGGATCCAATCGAAACTTATCTGACCTTGCTCATCATTGGATTGAATTACAAAATGTATAATTAAAAGACATTTAAACTTTGAGGCGGGGATTTGATCCAATGAGAACTGTTGTCACAGAGAACTTTTTTGTGGAGCCCACTGGGGGTCTCATTTTGGACTGGCCCAGTGGGGATTGAAACATCCATATGAGACCACCATAAATATCAAGTTCGACCCCAATCCCATGCTCCTAAGTTCTAACCCCTTCATCTATAGCCGAGAAGCTCAGTCCATTCGTATGGGTATATAGTTAATCCAACGGTCTAGTTCATTCGCATTGGTGTCAAACCTTAGGGTGTGCGACTATCAAGGGGGGTCCCTGTCCATTGCAAGGTTTGTATTGGGTGATAGGTGGGCCCCACTTATAGTTCTCACAGTTTGAGCTGTTAGAACAGTTCTCACCTGATTATTTCCCTTTAAAATTAAAGGTTATGATAATTTGATGTAGCTGATTTTTGCGATGAGACCTGCCATCCCCCTGCCCTACTGCAGTCATGCATCAAATAAATTCAATTTTTGGATGGCTATATTTACATGGAGAAATGATACAAGTACAACTCCCGTGTCTAATAAAGCAACAACCCTATTGTAAGGCCCACCAGAGATCATCGTGGATAATGGGACGACGAGCAATCAGACTAAGAAACCAAAGTAGCGTGCACAAGTAGAAAGGAAGCCCACAAATATAGGAAGGGCATACCCAAGGATCAATTTCCGATAGCATTCAGGGTGGCCAAATGCCAACCAACTGAGCAACCCCTATTATCATCAAATTAGTAATTATAATCTAATAAAGAAACGCTTTACCATGTCTACAAAGAGACAAGGAAACCAGATGAGCGAGAGGAGCTCTACTCCTTTTTTCCTTGAAAGAGTTCCAACTGGATTAGTAACCTTCTTTTATTAATGCTAGCATGTGGACTACTAGGGATTCCTTAGAATCTAACTCCAACTGAAAATTTGGACCCCACTTCTCATATTAGCTCCGTATCCACGGTTAATTAAAAATAAGTTCACTGTATAAATGCAATTGAACTCCTGTCTTAGGAATAATTACAAGAACACAATAATATTTCCAATTATTCCAAGTAGGCCCCTCCATTAATTATATTCATGGATCTATTGGAATAAATCTGTTCAACCAAATTTGATCCACATCTTATTATCCTTGTGACCCAATTAATCACCTACGATAATCATTAGTACCATCCAATTAACTCTTAATTGAGATGATTGCGCACTTACTAATGATAAAATCCACTAATTAGCATAAAGAGATATTTAGGTGATAGATTCCGTCTTGAGAATTATATATTATCACAGCTTCACTACCACGTACTCAAGATACCGAGGTGTTGACCCGTAATTGGCCTCACTCAATGATGACTCAAAGTAAATACATAGTAGAAACTTAAGTCCATTAATCTCTCAAAATTAAGAGCCTATTGCTTGAGAATTATGAGAGCAGTCCTTAAATCTAAGATAGATTTGTATAAGGTGTTACTCATGGTCCTTCAGTACATCTAATATACTAGCACAATAATCCAGAGTCTTACACTCTGATGATTGAGACAAATCACACTACCTCATAGTAATTGCAGTGCTACAACATTTTCAGATGAGATGCCCAATCTCATCACTAGTTGTGAAAATACTTTTTAAGTGTAAGATATGTGATCCATGTCTTTTGTATGTGAATCTCATCCGCACACATAGATTACATCTAATACACTTGTGGGCTCCGTTTATCTCACGAACCATTATATCATTTTGTATTGGTTATGTGAAATAATAGAATAAAATATCATTCATCACATGAATAAAGCATGAAAATATAAGTTAATTGATAAAATGAAATCAATTTATTCGGATCATCCACTGGATTGAGGACATACAATCTAACATTTTCGTCCTTCCACGCGCCAGGCTATTGGGTGGGGTTTACTTATAAAAATTTAAACCAATCAAAATAAATATTCTATCATTTATGGGCTCTTTACTAAATTTCACTCTAAATATAAGGCAGGACCCTTGCAAATCGGATCGCTTATAAAGTCTAGGATGAAATATTATGAGGAATTTACATGTTATGAAGTGACCAGTTTAATGTGAGTCCTTCGATGGAGGTGAGATTTGCCCGTGGCACATATCAAAGGAGCAAGGAGCTAAGATATTCAAAGAGGCTTATATTTTCAATAAGTGAGCTCCATTCAAAGAGGCTTGTGCTTATCTTTAGTCCAAGGGGGAATTCTGAATTCGGACTCATCCGCCTGAATTTATTTACCGCTAAAAAATAGATAAATTTCTTGAGATTGAAAATAAATATGAGGGATACAACTTACTAGTGCGAATCTAAGTAATAGAATGGTTCTTCAGTGATTCTCTGTGTGCACCTCATAGTGAGCCCCACTTGATCACCCATGTAGATGGACGACTGCACCCCCATGAATTATGCCGATCCTACTACTATATACCCATACAAATCGACTGGACTGTTGGATTGACATGCACCCGTTTTGGATAATCAAAACTTTTGGGCCTACGATCTAGGAGTTAGGATGATCACATGAGCCCCAACCTAGATATCTTGATCCCCCACAAGATCCCATCTCCAAGTGGGCTCCAAGGTGAGCCCCACAATAAGGTGCGCATGGAGAGGTCCATGCTCACTGCGTGCAGCTAGTGGCGGAGCCAAGATTTTATCCAAAGGAGGCAAAAAATTCCACATAGCGAGATTTTTTGAGAAAGAATTAGAAAAAACTGAAGTGTTAACAAAATATTTAAAATTTGAAATCATGTGTTCCATTTAACCAAGAAACTAGTTATTAGATTTATGCAAAAATTGATGGTTCTATACATCCAACAAGTGGCTCTATAAGAGTAGAAAAGAATTGTAACTTGCACGATTTTAGCACATTTACTTGTGAAAAATACCCACCTAAGCACTTCACATCCAACTCATCCCGGAGGCGGGACCCACCTCTGAGTTTCATGTATCACATGTGACGTGCGATCCATATCGGCTGGTGATTATTATAGTTGCAAAAAAATCAAATTAAATCACTTTCTTCAGTATTTATATTAGATTATTGTGTAAAAAATCTTGAACTTTGACCCATTATTTAGAACTCAAATCTTTTTATTACTTAAAAAAATGTTGAAGTTTACCCTTGCATAAAACTAATTAGTGTAGAAAGCCCTTAAACACCTCTAGTTTTGGCCCAAGGTAAAAAAAAAAAAAAAGTTGGTGAGAGAGGGAGGATAAAAAAGAAGAACACTAAAATACACGTGAGAGATTTTCTCATATTTTAAAGAAAATCAAAAAAGTTGAAAGGGGGTATAGAGAATAACACGGTAATACACACTAGAGATTTTTCCTATTTTAATGGAAATCTAAAAGTTGGACCCCTCCCCTCAACCTTATGTGCAGCTGATAAGGAATTTGAAGTACTATACCTATATTTTTATTTAGATTTATTCAAACCAAAAATCAATGTATAATAGTAATATGTATTGAATTAGCCAATATTTAAAACCTTGCCACCACCGAGAGGAGTTGAGGGGATGTTAGCCATGACTACAACTCATTTTGAACTTAAATCAGGTTAGGCTTAAACAAGGCTTGAGTCCAGATCGGTTTCTATGTGATTATATATAAATTATAAGCTTGACTAAGGACGAGTGCATAAGACCGTGTTAGTCATGTGCTCAATCTTACGATCCGACCAATTCTTTATTGAAGTAAATTTGATGATATATCACTAGATGGGAGGACAATCGCTTTGACCGGTTCAGATGTGGGCCCCATGATGGAGTTCCATGCATCCCACTCAAAGATTCTCAGGTTCCACACCCTCCCATAGGATTTGAAAATCCTCAATTTCACAGATTTACGCATTGATACCAATTTTCCTCTACTAATGCATCAATACACACCATTATCAATGTGAAATCCTCATACAAAAATTCCTATTCGAAGGCACTAAGGAGTCCTTAAGTATGAGGACTCCTCACTTACTTCTAGATAAGCCATGGTTTCATATACTTTGAGAGGTAGATGAGATGGTACCTATAAGGTTTTCTTCTCTTTAGAGATCCCACCATTCTTCTTGAGAAGTTCTTTACAAGATGGTCAAAACGTGAAAGAACACAAAGACAAAGGAGATCAAATCTACGAAAAGAGTTTTTGTTAAAAAATAGTTTTTAAATTCTCGATTTGAGCAAAACTAAACTCGAAAAGTATAGATCTACAACCTATTTATTTTAGTAGATCTTTTATGTTTGTTTGTTTCTTAATCTGTCTTTTTGATGGATCTTTGATCTTAATGAATGAGATTAGGGTTTTAGATCTTAGATTGGATTTTTGGCCTTATGGTTATTTGATCCTGGGTCAAAAGTTTACAAGGCCCACCTACTTCCACCTGACATGTAAAGCCGTTACAGCCATTTTTTTTTTCCTTTTAATGCTTGGGCATGAGGATAGTTACTCAACTGGAGACTCCTGTGGAGGGCAGGGAGGACAAGATGTGGGTGGGCATCTGTACACCAGAGCTTGGATGTGATGAAGAGTTGCGATCGTGTGTGTATGATGCCTCTCCCCATGGCTTCCTCAATTGCTTCTCCCAGAATCTGCTCTGACTTGTAGAGAGCTGCTGCGTCGAAGTGGCGGTACCCAAGCTCCATGGCATTGAGGATTGCCCCTTTCATCTCCACCGATGGGGAGAAGGGGAATGTGGCCGTTCCCATACCTACCAATGGCATTCTGATCCCGCTGCTCAAACACACCTCTTTCATATCTCCCATCTCTTCTCTCTCTCACTCGTGTGTCCCCATTTTATATGGGTGGTAGTTGGATTGGATGGCAGCATACTTTTCTTTTGGGGATAGAAAGGTCTGTGGTAGAGAGTCTAGAGACACTTCTTTGTCAGCCCCTTCTCGTTTTTATCGTGGTAAAAGTACTACTCATACTTGATCTTTGATGCTTGTACGCAATAATGTCTATGAGGGGTCGCTAACTAGAAGGGAGGGGTTGCTATCTGTTGGTTGGCAACCCCATATGTGACCCAACTTATCCGGGGAGGGTATGACATCTTTTCTCGATATGGCATCCTTTCTGAAAGCCGTAGATGCCGCGGAAGTACGGATCTAAATGAGTTGGCTGCTACAAATGCGATAAGAACTGCGTCGTGTTGAATCAGATATTAGTTGTGGAGATCTGTGACTCTTTACGAGAGATCAGTCACGTGTGATTCACTCTTTAAGATCTAAGGGTAAGGATGGACACCCTGGGTGTAGAAGATAATGACAGACAATTATAGATATAAAGGAAGAGGATTTTTTTGAGAAATATATCAACTGATATCTTTCATGTCTATATATAGCCTTTTTGGCTAATGGGTGATAAGACCTCTATTCAAATTCGAATAGAGAGATGATAAGGATAATAGGTTGGATCAAACTCTCTCAATTTGAATTTGAATGAGGGTTGGATAAAACTCAAACTATTCTTATCCATATCACAATTAGATTCCTCGTGAGGAGTGTCTCTCTGTAAGTGAGGATTTGATCCAGTGAGAACTGTTCTCACGGAGTCACCGTGAGAACTTCTTTGTGGAGCCCACTGGGGGTCCCATTTTGGGATATGATCGGTGGGGATTGAAAGATCTATATGAGACCACCCTGAATATCCAGTTTGGCCTCATTCCCATGCTCCTAACCCTTTCATTCATAGTCGAGAAACTCAGTCCGTTCGTATGGGTATATAGTCGATCCAATGATTTAGTTCATTCGCATTAGTGCCAAACCTTGGGGTGTGTGGCTATTAAGGGGGATCAATGTCCTTTGTAAGGTTTGGATTGGGTGACAAGTGGGCCCCACCAATAGTTCTCACGGTTTGAACTGTTAGAACAATTCTCACCTGATCATTATTTCCCTTTAAAATTAAAGGTCATGATAATTTGTTGTGGCTGATTTTTGCTTAGCACTAGTCTAGGATGAGACCTGCCATCTCCCTGCCCCACTGCAGTCATGCATCAAATAGATTGATTTTTTGGATGGCTATATATATGGAGAAATGATACAAGTATGACACCCGTGTCTAATAAAGCAACAACCCCATTGTAAGGCCCACCAGAGATCATCGTGGATAATGGAATGACGAGCCGTTACACTTAGTAACTAAAATAGCCAACACAAGTAGGAAAGAAGCCCACAAATATAGGAAGGGCATACTAGGAATCAATCCCCGCAGCATCCAAGGTGGCCAAATGCCAACAAACTGAGCAACCCCTATTGTCACCAAATTAGTAATTATAATCTATTAAAGATAGGCTTTACCATGTCCACAAAAAGGTACCATCTCATCTACCTCTCCAAGAATATGGAATCAGAGCATATTTAGAAGTGAGGAATCCTCAGACTTAAGGACTCCTTAGTGCCTTAGAATAAGAATAGTTTTTAGGTTCTCGATTTGAGCACAATCAAATTCCAAAGGTATAGCTCTACAACCTATTTATTTTAGTAGGATAGGGTTTCTTTGATCTTAATGCATGAGATTAGAGTTTTAGATCTTGGGATTGGATTTTAGGTATTATGGTTATTTGCTCCTGCTTTAAGTGGGTCAAAAAGTTTTGAATACTGATTTACGAGGCCCACCTATTTCCAAAAGAATATGTGATATGTAAAAACGTTACAGCCTCTTTTTTTTTTTTTTCCTTTTAATGCTTGGGCAAGAGGATAGTTACTCAACTGGAGACTCCTTTGGAGGGCAGGGAGGACAAGGTGTGGGTGGGCATCTGTACACCAGAGCTTGGATGTGATGAAGAGTTGCTGTCGTGTGTGTAGGATGCCTCTCCCCATGGCTTCCTCAATTGCTTCTCCCAGGATCTGCTCTGAGTTGTAGACAGCTGCTGCGTCGAAGTGGCGGTACCCAAGCTCCATGGCATTGAGGATTGCCTCTTTCATCTCCACCGATGGGGAGAAGGGGAATGTGGCCGTTCCCATACCTACTAATGGCATTCTGATCCCGTTGCTCAAACACACCTCTCCCATACCTCCCATCTCTCTCGCTCTCTCTCTCTCTCTCTCTCTCTCGTGTGTGTCCCCATTTTAATCCATTCCACCAATATTGCATGACAATGACGAGCAGTAATAGCATTTGACATAAATGGGTGGTAGTTGGATCGGATGGATGCATACTTTTATTTTGGGGATAGAAAGTCTTTGGTAGAGAGTCTAGAGACACTTATTTGTCGGCGCCATTTTAATCCATTCGACCAATGCATGACAATGACCAGTAGTAATAGTGGAAAAGGATCCTGTTTCGTGACAAAACCATGCAGGGGCGGAGGAAAGAGAAATTAATAGCATTTGACATAAATGGGTGGTAGTTGGATTGGATGGTTGCATTCTTTTGGAAATGGAAAAGCATAGTGTCATAAATGGGTGGTGGTTGGATCGGATGGTTGCATACTTTTCTTTTGGGAATAGAAAAGCAGAGAGTCATAAATGGGTGGTTGGATGGGGTGGTTGGATGGGATGGTTGCATACTTTTCTTTTGGGAATAGAAAAGCGCAGAGTTGGGCATGTTGGTGTAACACTTTTTCACGAATAAGTGGACGATTTTTCACGAAAAATTTACTTTTTCGACGTTTGGTGTGAAACAATTCCGCGGAAATACTTTCCTGCATCGCCAGCATTTTCCTTGATAATTGTGGAAATGAGTTTCCCATGGGAGGGTATGGAAAATGGATTTCCTCGAAAAACTTCTCCCTCTTTTCCTCACTTTTGTCCATTTTAACCAAAAAACCCTATAACTCTTTCATTTTTTATTTCTTTATATAAATTATTATTTAATATTAAATAAATAATATACATGTTATGTTATTTTTCTTCAAAAAATTATATCACCAAATAAGAAATTTCGATTTTCTATAAGGAATCCACAGCCGCACCAAACAACATCTGCGCCAATTTAATGAGGAAATTTTTTTTTTACCAAACATGAATTTCTAAATTCTACGGAAATCATTTTCCGAGGTTTTCATTTCTATGAAATTTGCTGATGTGGCAATTTCCCTTTTCCGTAGAAAGGGTATGTACACAAACGTGCCCTAGTTACACTTCTTTGTCAGCCCCTTCTGGTTTTTTTGTTTTACTTCTCATACTAGCAACGCAGGCCCGGGCTAATAAAACAAACTAAATAGTTTATTACAAAATTCATAAAATATTAAATCTTCAAATACTTATAAAATAAAATAGACTTTCATAAAAAAATTGTTTTACATCATGAGAATCATTTGGTGTGCACTTTACATTTTTAAGAGCACAGAAATCAATAGTAAAATTAAAAGTCATGAATGATGAATAGTTCATACCAACATTGTGTAATAGAAAGATGCATGAATGACAATTCATGGAAGTATTAATGTGACGTTGTGGTCCATTCGCTTGTGATCTGCTCACCTAATAAGGTTCCCATTTCATGAAGGCCTTGCTCATTTGAGGATGGGCAATAGAGAAAGTGGGTCCTACTGTATTATAGATACCAGGGCCCTACTCTAGTATGATATATTGAAAAAAAATCTGAAACCAGAAAAGGTGAAATGAGAAGTTCATCTGAGGCCACGTCTCTCTCTCTCTCTCGTACATTGAGAACACAGAAGACTCTATGTAAACGTCAGGCACCAAGAAAAAAACCAATATAATTCTCACACCGTGTCCTGCGGGAAAGAGAGTGTATATATTATTATACTTGCAATTGTTGATGTTAGCGCTAATGGGTTTTGATCTGAAACGAAACCAAGGAAAGTTTTGATTCCACCAGCCATTTAATAGCAGTACTTAGATACGCATTACATACTCTTATGATGTCATGCATGACTCCTGGATCATGATGATGTATAGTTGATGTGACGAAGTCATACTTACATGTTAAGTTTTGGTCTTCCTAAACCAATATTGTACCGAGGTCCATACATAAACTGGTCTTGAAAAATTGTGTTATACTTGATAGTGGACAAATTGTTTATGCACATGGCTTTTGACATGAGTCATGTTGGCTGCATGACAAGAGTTTCTTATTTTTGTTACAACCTGCACTATCTTTCTATTATTTTAGCCAAATACTCGGTGAAGACATTAGTTCAACTTTGCCTTCTTAATATCCATTCTACAAGGATTTCAGTCATGGATAATTAGAGGGGAATTATGGTTCTAGGCTTCTAGCTTTTAAAGCAACTGAGGAAAGAGAGTTTAATAAACTTCCCGCCTTTGTCTTCAATCCACCCTTCAGCTGATTCATTTACCCTGCTAATCAATATCAGAAAATCATTTGTGTTCTTGTATTAGGAACAGCCTGGCTGTTACTAATTTAGAAAATATCATTTCTATGAAGTGTTGGCAAGCCCGAGACTCCAACCCTATTTCTGATATAAAATCATTTACCTTTAGAATTGATTCATATGCCTGTAAGGGCCACGATGCACATGCCTCATGCTGTTTGGCTGCATCTGCTTGGAAAGACTCTTGGTATTCATGACCAATATGTTATTAAACAGAATTGGCATCAAGAGCTGGTGAAATGTAGCAGAACAGGGAGTGTTTTGCATATGTCCTTTTTGGGCTATTGGTCATGTTTTTCAAAATCTTTGATTGAATTAGCTTGTCGAAATCTTTACATTTTTTGTATAATTTGTTTTTAGTCTTTGATCAAAACTTATTTTCATTGGATGGTATGGGAATGTGTGTGTGTGTCTCTCTCTCTCTCTATATATATATATATATCCCCTCAGCTGCAACCCTCCTTAATATCAGCTGCAGGCATGTGAGGGGAGCAGCTGCAGCACTCATCACATGCCTGCAGCTGATATTAGAGAGAGGCTGCAGCTGAGGAGAACAGCAACTATATATATATATATGTATGTATGTATATATATTGTCTCATTGATGGTAAGAGTTACTGTTTTTTTGTTTGCCTGGATACTACATTCATGCTAATTTCTCAGTAATGTGCCTTTTCATAAGCAGGTCTCACAAAGAGAAGCGATCTTCATATGCACCTGAAACTGGTGTTCGATATGATGGAATTTACAGGATTGAGAAATGCTGGCGCAAAGTTGGAATGCAGGTATGCTTATTGCTCTTAATTGTGATAGTCTATAAACTCTATATCTTGTTTTGTTAGATCCTTTTTCTTATCTAATTTTCAGCGTACTACTTTAGAATCTTTGAAATTTTAGTAGGCTTAAACCTCATTCAGTATTTTGTTTTCCTCGGCGGGTTGAGAGAATCTTTGAAATTTGTTTTATTGGACAAGGGCTTGCTCGAAGTAAATACGGGCTCAACTTTGAGTTGGCTATTGGTTTTGTTGCATTACTAGTATGTATACTTATTTCCAAGACTGGCTATTACTTATGAAAATTTTGGCTTGGCCTTGAGACTGACCTAATGCAATTGCTTAGGGGTATGTGTTAAACTTTACCAAACTTTTTGCAGGGCTTCAAGGTATGCAGGTATCTGTTTGTCCGATGTGACAATGAACCTGCACCATGGACGAGGTTGGATATTTTTTTAAAAAATATCATTTATGTATTGTTTTTGTCGGTTGTTTTTTGGTAATGTTTGTTTCTTTCAAGCTAATGGAACTCTATTTGGAATTTGGACGACAGTGATGAACATGGTGACCGGCCAAGACCTTTGCCTATTATTAAAGAGCTAAAGAAAGCTACTGATATTACAGAAAGGAAGGAGAGCCCAGCATGGGATTACATTGTATGCACATCCCTTCTTTGCAATTCTTCTAGTTGCATTCAGAGGCGGATGCAGCTCTTTGTTAGGCCCCAGTGACTTTTTGGGAAAAAAAAACATATGTATACTAAGTTAGGCCCCCAATGACTTTTTGGGAAAAAAAAAAAATGTATACTAAGTTAGGCCCCCAGTGACTTTTTGGGAAAAAAATATATGTATACTAAGTTAGGCAAAAATCAATTAGGCCCCCAGTGACATTGAACCAGGGCCCCAGTGACATTGTACCAGGCCCCCCAATGAAAACTCGTAGAGAACAATTGTGATAAATAAATATGTCTTGTTTTATTGCTTGAAATTATTATATTATATTTGTTCCATATAAAAGGTTTGGGGTAAATCTGCACACTATTTGTCCTTGCTAGGCATGATTTGCAATGCAGTGGAAATCTACAAACTATCTGTCTTTGAATGCACATTTCTGTATATTAGTTACTGATAGTGTATGTAAAATGTCCACTATTTTTTTGTGTATTGTTTTTTCTCAAGCATGAAGAAAAAAAGAAGAAAAAATCATTTGCAATCATATAAATAACCAAAAAAATATTTCTGGGGGCGTTGCCCCCGGACCTCCTACTACTTAATCGTGCCCCTAGTGATTTTGAATCCTGGATCCGCCACTGATTGCATTACTATTATTTTTTTCCTATTATTGAGAGTGAATTCACTTGTCTATGGAATTCTAGCCTTATAGGCTGCTAATTACATAATCAATGCATGATGGAGGCCCACTGTGCAGATCAACTGGCCAAAATATTTAGTCGATAAGCGATCTTCTCATATGAGCTGATTGTGGACTGCTGGCCAAGGTTTGTTGAAGGGACTTTTTCCGTACGGTCACCTACAGTAGCACAAATCCCTCCCATGTTACCAAAGTCCAACATATTACCAAGACGTTCTCCGTACAGCCCGTACCGCTGGAAAGAGCACAAGCTGAGTCGTTTTTGCGATATCACAACATATATTGCGATATCACAAGTTTTTAATTTGCGGTATCGCAAAATAAGTTGCGGTATCGCACCTTTTTTAAGTTGCGATATCGCAAATATTGTTGCGATATCGCAAAAAATACAGGCTAAAAAGTCAACGAATGCATTCCTGTTTATAATTGCTTTCCGTTCCGTTGCTTTCGTCAATCTCTGGCTTAGGTTATCTACTCCCCTGCTCTTTGTAAGCGTTGCTTCTGCCACATATTAAGTGATTTCTTTTGCATGTCAACCTTAGGCCATTATCATAAATAGCAATTAAATCTCCTGCCACATCTTTGTCTTAGGTATTTATTCCATGTTTCCCACCTTGTATGTATCTCCCTCTTATTTATTGTATTATTTTTTTCTTCTTTTGTTTCTTTTGAAAAAAAAAGTTAGAATACAAGGAATCCCACTTGTAGGAACATTTGAAATATTTTGTGTAAATATTAATAGTGACCTTAGGTTGGACTTGTGGTGCCTCATTTTTTTATGAACATCATGTTGTTAATATATTAAAAAATCCCCTTATTCTCATCATGAATTACCAACAACTGGATTTGGCCTGGACGTCTAGTTGCAAAAAACAATGAGGCATGTCTTCTTCATCCCGTCCTACGGTGGTACCCAGCACAAATTCTGTATAAATGTTTACATATTCTTTTAGCATTTGCCTGTTATTGTGGCATTACAGACATCATTTTGATCATTATCTTAAACTGCTAATGTTTTTATTTTTAATGCTATATATAAGTAAATGGTTTAGATTCTTTAGTAGTTATCAACAAATGGTGATATTCATTAGATGAACGGTCTTGATTGATTTCACAATTATTTTATTTAAATGGGTGTTTTATGGTGTGTATATATATACTTTTGCTAAATGTAGAGAATTAGTACCAATGAGATGTAAAATAAATTTGCTAAAATATCTAGTATAGAATTGATTAAGATAATGCATTTTTTTTTAACGGACAATGCATTGTTATTTGTTTGTTATTGTTATAGAAATACGTAGCTTCATAATATCCTAAATGTCAATGCTTAGATTTTAACTCTTTTAATTTTCCATGTATGCATATAGTAGTTTTTTATTTTACATATAACAACCTTCAAATTTTAGTAATTCCAAAGATTCATCTTATTTACTAAAAAAATACTTATTTCGATATTTATTTTCAGACGTTTAATCTTCATGGATTATATGGATGTTTGTAGGTAACTTCAAAAATATTCAAAAGTAAATCTTATTTTTCGAAATTTGTGTTCTACTTCGTAGGATGGATGATACTGAGATATGTATAATATGCCATTATAATGGTATATTAGACGTAAGCAATCCACTGCCGGTCTACATTGGCGGTGAGCAGAAGGTAATATGGGTTGATGTCAAAATAACTTTCAATCAACTACTCGGAAAGATAAACGAAGAAACTGGTTGGGAGCTTCATGATGAGCATATAAATATGCAATATCAGTTTCATAATGGCCGAAGCTTCACGTTCATAACCATTAGAAGTGATGATGATCTCCATCGGATGTTCAGATTATTCAAAAATGGAAGTCAAGCTATATTTATGTATTTGCATTCAAATAGTGAAGCAAGTGCAAGTCGACAACCATCACATTTAAGGTCTACATACGCTCGACCTAACAACCCTCAAGGGAATAGACCGTCATGTAATTTGAACAGGTGCCACCACAACCCATCATAACAAATGTAATAACTGCTGATCTGTTTAATATCTTTTTTTAGTTATGTTACTGATTGTTTTATGACATAGTGATTCACGCAGGGGGAATTTGATGACATATACAAATACCACAAACTTTTCCAACGGTGAAAAGGATACATGTGGCCCTTCAACAAGAGAGGATGTTTACAGGTTTGGTTCACTATACATCTGATTTGATTATATTATGTAATTTATATATGATTGACTATTTGCCATGCAGGTGCGACATCTCATCTTATCCTGTTCAAAGCCAGTTTGACCTGAACACGCCTGTTATACCTCATGATAACCCATTTGTAGACGCCATGCTTGAAGATTTAATAGCTCCCATTACTCACGCAGAAAATGAAAATGAAAAATTCTCCAATAGAAAGGATGAAGTTGTCATGGATTGGATGGAAACGGAAACAGTATCCAAAATTCATTGTTTTGATGGAGGGTGCAATGTAGTGGATGAGGGGGCTAAAAATGATGAAGATGATTTTGATATTGATGTTGACCCTAGAGAATATATATTGCAAAATGGCATAGGACCAGGAAGAACATGGCATGCACAAGAAGGATTGGGTCATGCATCAAATGTTGTGAGTGTAGAAGACGTTATTGATACTTTAGTCCCTGATGATGACCATATTGGTTTGGATCACCATGAGGCATCTTTTCGTGAAATGTGGAATGGAAGACGGTTTCAGACTCGTGAATCATTTAGAAATGCATTGAGAAAATTTGCAATGTACAGTAATTTTGAGCTTAATTGGGTGAAAAGGTCTATGGCAGAATTAAGTGGAAGGTGTGGTGATCATCAATGTCCTTGGCGCATCCATGGATCTATCTTGCAGTCCGGCCCTGAGTTTATTGTGCGAACTTATTCAGAAAAACATACTTGTTCGAAGCCAATGATGGGACTCGCACATTCTCAGGCCACATCGGCGTTGATTGCCGATTGGATAAAAGAACGGTTGCGTATCCATCCAAGTTACACTCCAAAAGAAATTGCGACAGACTTTCAATTAGAGTTTGGCATCCATATCAGTTACAGGAAAGCTTGGCTAGCAAAAGAGAAAGTATTGATTGACATACGTGGTTCTTATGAAGATTCATACAGAATCCTACCTAGTTATTGTATTGAACTAGAAAGGACAAATCCAGGTAGCGTGTCTCATCTGATCAGGGAAGATGATGATTCATTCCAGAGGTTATTTTGGGCTTTTGGCTCAAGTATTCGCTCTTTCAAGAGTTCATTACGCCCATTAATAGCTGTTGATGGTGCCCACCTTCGTGGAAAATACCCTAGAGTTTTGTTTGTTGCCGTGACATATGATGGAGACCGTAAGTTATTTCCAGTCGCCTTTGCCATAGCCGAGATAGAGGATAGAGATACCTGGGAATGGTTCCTTGCAGAGTTGGATGTGAACTTAGGGCCCTTTCCAAATTTAACCATTGTATCTGATAGACAAAAAGGTCTCATACGAGCCGTTCAAGAGCGTTTTCCTCACGCTAGTCATACCTACTGCATGCGTCATATATCAGCAAACTTTAAAGAGAAGTACAAGAATGAGGCTCTGATGGTTAAATTTTGGAATGCAGCAAGAGCATATAGGCGGGTTGATTATGAGAGATATATGGCTGAAATAAATGATCTTGATGAAGGTGCATACAAATGGATTGAAGACATTGGGCCGCATCACTGGGCAAATGCATTTGTTGAAGGGCGACGGTATGACATGATCACAACCAATATTGCGGAATGCACGAATAGTCTATTGAAAGAGGCTAGGGAGTATCCAATCACAAAACAAGTTGAGGCCGTACGGTGTAAACTAATGGAATTTTATGATGTACGCCATCGCAGTTCACTTGGCTTGCGTACAAGACTAACTCCATATGCCGAGAAAATACTTAGCAAAGAATCTGAAGATGCCCGTCGGTTGGGAGTCCGACCTGCAAGCCAATTCGAATACCAGGTTCACTCTTCCGAATACATTGATGTGGTGCATCTTGATTTGCGATCTTGTTCATGCCGAAAGTGGGATGTCTTTGGTATTCCATGTTCGCATGCACTAGCAGCAATTCAAATGAGAGGAGTTAATCCATATGATTACTGTGAGCATTGGTTCTCGAGCGATGTTTATCGCTCAACATATAACGATATTGTCCATGCGATAAGAGACATCCAGCAATGGGAAATTCAGAGCAATCTTCGCGTCTTACCTCCACAGGCACGACGACAAGCTGGCCGACCTAAAAAGAACAGAACTCGTACTGAGGACAGACAAAAACGACAAGTCACGTGTTCCAATTGTCGCCAGATTGGGCATAATCGAAAGAGATGTTGTTACCCACCTGCACGACAGTAGTTATGTGGACCAATAAGCTCAAAACCTTTTGTATGATTATCCGTCTAATTGTGTCTATATCTGACTACTTTGTAGAAAGAGATTATACATTTTGTATATATTGAAGCAATTGCTTGACGAGTCACTAAGACTATGTGTACTCTTATAATGGATATGCATACACTTTTTGTGGTCAGACATTCAGTCTTAGTTTGTAGATTTCCAATGTGCTCCTGCTGGTAAGAATTGGTACATCGAATATGTCCATTCACAATGTGTACTTAAGCTACATAGTATCAAAATGTGCATCTGGTCAGATTTTCTCTACCATTTTAGACACCTTCCTCCCCTGATTACAACCTTCACAATGTCCATTCACATTGTGTATTTACTTGCTAATAAGTATTCATGATAATGTATATTTTAGTTCAAATTTTTATCTTACTTGGTGGGGTTTTTTTTTTTTTTTATTAGATGCTTTCTGTGCCATTTGATCACAACATATATGAACTGACAAGGTGATATGATCCTCACATGGGATTGTCCATTCATCAGTTGTTATTTAATCAAACAACATGAATAATGTATATCTTACTTCAGCCCAACAAATGGAGCTAATCGTAATGAAATAACACAATATTTATAATGTGTATCTTACTTTTTATCTTTTTTTATGAGTTGCTTTATGTACCTTGACAAAACCTTCCTCTCCTAACAGTGTCATAAGATGAAAGCCCAACACATGGAAATTTCGATTCACAGTTGCTATTTTATTCTTACAACATAAATAATGTATATCTTACAAGAGAGCACACTCAGAAGTTACACCTGCTTCTCTTCACCATACATGAAGCAATCACATTGAACGATCTTAATTCATGTGCACATGAAGTGTTATATTTATTCTTAAATTACTTGTAAGTTCACATCTAACAACTTTTGTTATTCAAATGCACACCCACATTCACAATTCACACTTCAGGCCATGCTGTACATGCACTTAGATCACCTGCACATTCACATTTAAACACCTTCTCTTCACCTACACATGAAGTGTTCAAAATCCACATCAAACTTTAGCTGGACATTCCTTCAGTGTTGTACAGTATTTGTGCTCATCCTGCACAGATATTTGAAAAATCATTGTCTCTTCACCTGTAAATGAAAATAGTACATGATTTACATCTTAAGTCATCTGCACATTCATTTAGTGCAGTACATTATCTTAATTCACACTGCACATTCACATTGTACACCTTATTCTCTTTAACTGCACATTAACTTTGAATGTGATCATCTCAAGTCATTTGCACAATAGTTGTGTAATACACCATCTTATTGGAAGTAACACTGCAGTACATCAATATCTATTAAAAGCTTGATGCATCTCGTTAATACCTGGTTAGTGGCTCAGTTGAATCACAAGGAAGCAGACTATGACAATCTTTGGAGCACTATGGTGGTGGAGGATGCACAGTGGTGGGCTCCAATGTAAAGCCCAAATTGTCTAGCTTATCATCATGAGAAATTCCTGTTTGGAGGAGAGTCCTGTTATCATCTCTAACCTTCTTTCCATGAAGAAGAACACCAACTCGCAGACCATAGATAATTGGTAGAAAAATAGACTGATAAGAATCACATGAATACACAAATCAATTACACAAATCAGTTGCAGGTTCTCCCTTTACTGCAATCCCTCTTTTTTATTTTTCAATGGAGATGGACGTTGGTGGAAAATTTGTCCCTTCTTTTCTTTTTGATGGTGATGGAAGTTGGTGGAAAGTTATTCCCTTTTGTATTTTCTAGCATGTTTTTCTTGAGATACTTCTAATTTAAGTAATAAAGGATGATCCTTGTGTCCCATTTTTCCTCTTTCTCTTGTTCTTTATGTAGTTTGCCTGGTTCTAGGAGTGGCTGTTATTATTTGGCTCGCCTTTTGGGACTTCCTATGTTTTTTCTACCATTTTTTTAAAATTTAGCATTTGGTTTAGGTAGTGGTGATTTATAACTTTTCTGAGAGTTCCTTAAGCTTTTGTTTTGAAATGCTTTGGATGTAATGTGCCCAGTAAGAGCCCTACTTATTAATGTTCCCCATCTTTAATGAGACTTTCAATTCTTCCCATGTTTTTTCTGGTTGAAGAGACATTTCATTAAACCAGAATAAAAGATAGATGTATAACAACCATCAGGGCACTAAGCAGAACAGGGAGGGAAAAAAGCTATTGAATATGTGCTCAGTATCTCAAAACATAAAAGAGCTATTAGAAGTTGCCTTAGCATTAAGTCTATAGTCTCCAGAGCTTAGGGGACCAGCTCCCATGGGCCACAGAAGTGGTCTTTTAATTGGTGAAACCATGGGCAATTTATGGGCTTGACAATTACTCTTTTCCAACTCCCTCGCGCAGGATGACATAGTAGGTTATAATGTGGATACATGGTAACTTCTTTCCTTGTGCAAGTTAGTACTCCATTGTGTCTCATGGCATTTATTGTTTCAAAACTGTAGGGATTTAATGCAACATTGACAGAACCAGTGGACACCCCTGGAAGAAGAGGTGATCAAATAAAAGAGATGGAGCTTAAATTGCATCCAGATTTAAAAGATCACTTGGCGATTCTCTGTGATGATCCAAAGACAACTATTGTTGTCCTAAGTGGGAGTGAAACACGTGTCCTTGATGATGTAATCCTCTTTATTTAGATTATGATTTATCCTTGTGATATTTGAAACCTAACAATTTCTTATGTAGAACTTTGGAATTTCTTATGTAGAACTTTGGAGATTACAACATGTGGTTGGCCGCTGAAAATGGGATGTTTTTGCGCCGTACCAAGGGAGAATGGATGACAACGATGCCAGAGCATCTAAATATGGATTGGGTCGACAGTGTGAAGGTACACAATATTTACGATATCGCAACTTAAAAAAGGTGCGATACCGCAACTTATTTTGCGATACCGCAAATTAAAAACTTGTGATATCGCAATATATGTTGTGATATCGTAAAAACGACTCAGCTTGTGCTCTTTCCAGCGGTACGAGCTGTACGAAGAACGTCTTGGTAATATGTTGGACTTTGGTAACAGGGGAGGAATTTATGCTACTGTAGGTGACCGTACGGAAAAAGTCCCTTTGTTGAATCTTTACATCGATTTCCTAAATGTGAGGCTTACCAATTGATGGGACTTCCCTGATTTCTGGGCCATGGATGGTTGGCTTTATGGCTTGGACATTGCCACTTCCTCATGTGGCCATAATAAGAGCACTTTGACACTCTTAGGCCCAAGGTAATCAAGGCACAAAGCACATCTGAGGGGCAAAAGCTGGTTGGAGCATGTTTAAGATAAAAGTATGAATATACGGAGTCTAAATCTTTGCATCATTTGAAAAAAGAAAGCATCACACAGCAAAAAAATGGTTTCGTAGTCCTAATCTTTTGAAACTGTTGTTATTTATGGTTCACACAATTTCTTTCCAAAAGGTCTTGATTAAATCAATATCATTATCATATGAAGGGCTGTTGGAAGTGCTTGACTACTGAGTGTGTTTGCCTTTTTGGATTTGACCCGTAAGCAGCTTCCTTCACTTTTCCTCTTCCCTTTCCATATTTTTTCATTTAATATGAGAAGAGGTTCAAATGTTTTCCATTAAATGGAAACATATATTGAAGCCCTCAAACTATTTCATTTCTCCATTTCCCCTCATAATATGTAATTTTAATGTGGCATGATTGGGTTGCATGCTGTGCCTAGGCCTAAAGACCCACTTCGGTCTGTGTTTTTGGACTTGCCTGCCGTAGGCTGTGTCTAGGCCATGGCATTAAATTCCTGCGCTAGTCTTTGTGCCGTGGCGGATGGAGTATATTACCACTGGGGTCTAGCCCCCAGTGGATTTCTAAATTTTAGTTTTAATTTTGGTGGGGCCCACTAATTTTTTCCATAAGGCCCACAATGAATTTTTTGGGCCCCCAATGGATTTTTGTAGCCCAATAACTTTGGGTATTCCATATTTCAGCAGTCATCGCTGAGTAATCTCCTATGAACAATCTCCTTATAGGAGAAACCCATTGAGCGAGATTGATCCCAATTCACTTGCATACCCACAATCATCCACCAACAAGGCTCCGGGTAGCAATAACAACAAATGTAAAGAAATTGAAACAGAAGTTGTTCCGAATCAGGTATTTTTTTTTTCTCCCTTTGGCCTTTGCCCTTGCTGATGATGTTAATGTATTCCATTGATATTGCTTGCATTATTAGGGATTTAGGGTATTTAATGTTCTTCTGTGATACTAGAAGCTTGGACTTATGATTGATGATGTTGAATGTGATCCAGAAGCAGAACCAAGAGATGAACAAAGAGTACCCAACATTTCGGCATCTTCAAGGAGTTCATTCTAGAGTCTAATAGTCTGATTCTTTTGTGGGTGTGTCTCAATCCTCAATTGATCAAGGTTTTCCTTCTTTCCTTCACCTTTCATATTTATTGATTGTTTTAATCACTTTTTTGTAGGGTTTGGAGAGAAGTCGGCAACTTGGCATAAATAAAAGCTTCAAATTCGATTGCCTTAGTGAATTGCGGCAGTCGGCAGACAGGATAGAGCAGATTTCTCGGTAGGCCATATCTATTTTTTAATTACAATAAAACTTGACTTTTGTCTTTGTTATTGAATTGTCAATTGTGCCACACTACCACAGTACCACTAGATTATTTTATTAAGAAATTTCTACAAGAATTAGTGCTTCAGTTGGGCTTGAGATTCATATTTAATTATGAATTTTTAGTGGCAGGTACGTATTTACTTTGATCCAAGCGACAGTTAGCTAATTAGCTTATTTCAGTTAGCTCAGTTGATTATTGATACCTTAAATTTTCTTTTCAACAGTAAACTCTACTTTATGGAGAGATATTTCAAAAGAAAACTCAATGAAGGATCCTCTTCTTCAATGCCAAAGGAGGTTGGTTTGAACAACCTTCCTTCAGATCCTGCAGAAAGGAGAAAGATTTTAGAGTACCACCCAAATCAAAGAGATGAAATAAGGCGAGCTTCGCCTTATTTGCTTAAAGGACCTTGTCAACCTCGAGGCCATGATTTTCCTTTAAAAATGATTGGGAACAAGGAACGTCGATTCAATCCAGAGTGGTTTGATCAATATGGGAATTGGTTAGAGTATAGCATAAAAGAAGATAAAGCATATTGTTTATGTTGCTACCTATTCAGAGATTAGTTTGGAAAACAAGGTGGGAGTGAGGCATTTGTTATAGAAGGATTTTCATCTTGGAACAAAACTGAAAGGCTTGCCTCTCATGTTGGTCATGTTAATAGTGCACACAATCAAGCAGTTAAGAAATGTGATAATCTAATAAGGGAAAAGCAATCCATTGAGGTTGCTTTTCAGAAGCAGTCAGAAGTCATGAAAAATGAATATAGGATTCGTTTGAATACTTCGATTGATGCTTCTAGATTTCTATTGCATCAAGGATTACCTTTTCGTGGTCATGATGAGTCAGAAGAGTCTGATAACAAAGGTAATTTTCTTGAGTTGATTAAGTATACTGCTACTCAAAATGAAACCATATCTAAGGTTGTTCTTGGTAATGCGCCCAAAAATCATCAAATGGTAGCTCCAGGCATTCAAAAAGAAATTGTTCATTGCTTTTTGCACAAGAAGTAGTGCATTCTGTCATTCAAGAAATTCAGCATGATTTTTTTGCATTATTAGTTGATGAATCTAGTGATGTACCTAACAAAGAGCATATGACTGTAGTTCTGCGATATGTTGATAAGTATGGAATTGTTAAAGAGAGGTTTATTGGAATTGTTCATGTGATGGAAACATCTGCTTTATCTCTGAAAACAGCTGTTGATTCTTTATTTGCCGATCATGGTTTGAGTTTGAAGAAAGTTAGGGGTCAAGGCTACGCTGGAGGAAGTAATATGAAAGGAGAGTTTAGTGGTTTGAAAACCTTGATTATGAATGAAAATGAGTCAGCATATTATGTTCATTGTTTTGCACATCAACTTCAATTAGCTGTTGTTGCTGTTGCTAGAAAACATGTTGATATTGCAGACTTTTTCAATATGGTCTCTACTTTAATGAATGTCGTGGCCGCCTCTTGTAAGCGCAAGGACATGATTCGACAAGATTGTCACTACAAGAATTTACACTTTTACCGGCGTTTTTTCCCGGCGCAATCATTAAACGCCGGGAAAAGTATAACTTTTACCGGCGAAAAATCTTATTTCGCCGGTAAAAGGTAGAGTTTTTCCGGCGACATAGTTTCGCCGGCAATGGTTAGTACTTTACCGGCAAAAATTTTGTATCGCCGGCAAATGTTATATTTTTGCCGGCGACCTACCTCGATCGCCGGCAAAGTTCGCTCCCCTTGAGGCATTTGGTAATTTAACTTTTGCTGGCGCAGAAATTTCGCCGGGGAAGTCCCAAAATAACAAATAAGTGGAGCCCCAAAAATCTTTTTTTCTATTTCCCGCCCGCGCACCTCCTCTGACCCCATATCCATTTCCTGCATCCTTTCCCGCACCCGCGCCTCTTTCTCTAAATCGTGTTCATGTTTGAAGCTGCCCCCTTTCCATTTCCAGCGTCCCTGCCTCTTTCTCTAAATCGTGCATCTCGTGCATCTCTCTCTTTCTTCATCATCAACTCAACTGCATTGCCTTCTTACAACCCTCTTTCTTTTTTGCATTAGTGTTTGGGGTTTGATTTCTTCCACCAGCGTCGACGCGTTTGATTTCCATCATCTCGTTCTGGTGCGTTTGGTTTCCAACGCTCCAAACCCTACTAGCGACCAGGCAGGTATGCTGCTTCTTCTTCTCTCTTGAATGGTGGCAGTGATGAGCGAAGGAATCGAAACCCAAAACCCCTTTTTCAATTTCTGATGCTATACATCAACCCAAAACCCTAATTTCGTCTTCTGATTCCCTTTTTCTGCAGGGCACAGATCTTGATTTCTGTTAATGATTGATCTATTTGTTTCCTTTTATCAGTCCATGGATCCGCAACCCGAACCTGTGAGCTACATCTGTGGAGGTACACTACATTTCCTCTTCTTCTTGAAAATGTTACTGACATGTTTCTTTCAAAGTTCCAATAGATTAATGGAGATAATTTCTTACCAGCTGATTACAGAACTGGTGCAGACCATCGGTCGGACATCTTAAGGGGAAATGTTGTAATCGGAAGTGATGACATAGCAACCATGAATTAGGAAAAAGGGAACATGGAATTTAATTCAGTTCAGATTTTTAAATATGCTTGGGGTTTGGGAATGAAATACTTGATCCATATGAGGCTTTGGTCAGGTTAAAGGACTGGATTTGTTTATATACATCTATTAGATCTGAATTTTGGTAGACATAACTAATCAATGAACTTTAGTTATATGTATATGGTGGGGACATTGGACCCCACAAATATGCCATGAATACTGCATTTATAAAGGCAGAGGGAAGTGGGGACTCTCTAACAGATGGAGAATGGAGATGATTCAGATTTCAGACTCCTAAATACCAATTTTACTATTCTATTCTATTCAACATTTAAGAACTGATATAAAATGTGATGGAAAGTTTTGTGGCCTAGCCGACTGGCAATAATGGTGCATTTCTATATAAGGTAGTCAATGAACATCTATCCTCATAGCCAATTAAACTCAAAAGTAAATCCAAAATTGTGTTTCCCTCCTTTTTTTCACGATGATGACTGTACTCACAACAACCAACTTCGCCAGAACTAAATTTTCTGGAAGGGTGGGTGGTGTGGTGTTGTGCTTTGGAGTGTATCAGTTCTATCCTTTTTGTTTGTGCAATTATTTGATGGGATGTGCTTTGTTTTTTTAAGTTTATTTTGTTGTTGTTGCTGTGGAGTGCTGGGGCCATGCGGTCATCTCTGTTGTCCAGCTGCTGAGCTCTTTTGTTTAGCAGAGATCAGAAGTGTCGTGCTCTGCCTGGGGTGCTCTTGTTTCCAGTCTCATCTATAGCAGCCCAGTACTCAGTCCTTTATGCTTTGACCAGCCAACCAACTTGAACTAGATCCAAAATTTTCAGGGATCAGCTATGTATTTCCAATCCGATTAATAAATGGGTCGGGTGTGAACGAGCCTGACCTGATCTATTGCGCATCTCAGATCCTGGTTGTGTCTAAAGCCCTGGCCATGGAAACCATTTTCTGCACTTGGCTGATGAACTATCTGTAGATGGTTGTTCTTTCTTGCACTAGCATCTTGCAAGGATGGCAGCTTTAATATATTCATAGGAAATAGAATAGTAATATGAGAGGCTTTGGGGATTGGACAATGGTCCAATGCACAATAATCTTAGAGAAACCTTTGGTCAGGTTTATATTTGTGCTTCTATTCTGTTTCATGAATCAAAGGAAAACAAACACCTCTGCATCTCAATAGTGTATTTTTTTTGTTGTTGTTTTGAAAATGAATCTTTATTTTTTTTTTTTTTTTTTTTGGGTAGAATCAGCATCTCAATAGTTGGGGTCCATTTGGATCTTCATAAAGCAAGTGAAGCTAACCTGGTTTGTGCATAAATCAGCATTAATGCGTTTGGATGACCTTTTGGTGTGATTTGGGGAAAACTGATGCGCTTTTGGAGGTGTCCCTCTCTTTTACTTCGGTTTTGGGTGAGGCCCAAATGAAATGGGGTTTATTTGTTCTTGTTGTTATGGTTATCTGTGCTTGATCATTGATTTTTATGTGTTTTGGGGTTAGGAAATGCACGAACTTTTTTGTTTTGTGTTAAGAGTTCTTTTCATTTATATGGTATTTTGCACATGCAGTCATTCTTATGATAAATACAGATTTGTCGAATGGTCCTAATTCCATGTTGGACACGAGCAAATGCTTCATAGATATCACTTTGTTTATGTTGGATTTTCTCTTTTCTTGTTCTTCCTTTGTTTATGTTCTCCTTGAAGTTTTTTTCTTTTTTTCAATGATGGTTGTGTTTGGAAAATCAGGTAAGGAATCAACCAGCCACCTGGGATGTAGTTCTGATGATGAAACCAACCAAATTATTAAGGTTGTATATGAAAGTATCCAAGGGTAGCATAAAGCTGGACCTTCTTCACAGAATGTTACTGCATTAGAATTTGGCTTCTGCTTTTGTTCTGTCAAAAGCACCAAACTTCGCCATGCCATTAAAGACCACAACTGCTCTTTGCAAAAATCTCTAGGTATAATCTTTGCTCTTTATTTTGTTATTTTTCCATTTTCATGTGTGGTCGCATCAGAGATTATTAAGAGTTGTGGTCATCAACATTATTTTGAGTCTCTGCGGTCCTTTTTCAGGTGGAAAGAGATAAAGCATGACAATACAGTTACCTGGTTAGCATTTTGGAATGATCCAATCAATCCAAAAGAATTCAAGTATGTCTTTTTTAGTAGCAAGCAGTTCCTTGAAAGGACAGAGTGACAGAAAAATACGAGAAAGCAAGGATGTTGAAGGCAAGTTTTGTATATGGTTTTTATTTGTGAAATTGGTGATAATTTGTGTTTTTTGCTATTGATTCTCAGAAGAATTGGAAGTTTCACTGGACACGCAATATCTTTTACCCCATAACTTTATGTGCAGGACTACATTGATGGCATTAGAGCGACATACACAAAGGATTTTGCGAGCAAGGATCTAACCAAGCGACAAATAGTTGTTGCTACATATCTCATTGATAAGCTAGCTCTTAGGGCGGCCAATGAGAAGGTAAAGTCTAATTGCCCATGCACATGCTGGTTGAACAATTATTTTATGATCTTATGGATGTGCGCATGTGTGTGGTTTTTTTAGTAATGTTCTTTGTAAGTTGATCTACTTCGACCCATATAAAATATGGTGGGTTAGACTTCAAAGTGACTTAATTCATGTTTGAATAAGGAGCTAAGTTTGGGGCAGCAAGGAAGGGAGAGTTAGCATTAATGAATTTTCTCTTTTACCTTCTGCTTTTTTGTGTTGTTTTCCAATGAATGACACACCACACTTCCTTTCTTTTTTAAAGTATGTAAGAATTTTTACCCATAAAAACACCTACCTGTTCTGGTATGCTCCAACAGTTACCTACCTGTATCAACCCATATTGATTGTATCAAATACATGTATCAAGGTATCAGCCATATTCATTTAAATGTTCCTACTCAACTTTGAGCTAAATTTGATTCTCAAATAAGGCACTTAAGTTTTAAAATGAGCTCTGTTTAAGCTAATCTGAGCTCAGTCTGTGCCTTATTTGAGCCAAGCTCAATTGAATGTTGCTGGGGTAAAATTGAGCTCAAGTTTTGAAGCTTGAAATGAGTTTCAGTTTGAGTCCAAGCCAAGCTTGTGCTTCAAAATTTGAGGATGAACCGATGAGCTTGAGAAAAGTGAAGCTTTTGGCTGCTCAGCTTGGCTTTCTGGTAGCTGGAGAGTGGAAACACCCAGCAGCATAAGGTAGTGGTCCTAGTGGATATGTTTCTTATAGAGAAACAATCCTGTATGTCTGAGCACCCCAGAATTTGTAATTTATCCAGAGTCACTTCAATCCTAAAATTATTGGTTCAATTTATATTCTTGCAGACATGTCCAACTATCACTACCATCAAGTAGTATATTCAAGGCTTATTATATTAGTATAAATGAAAAATCTAGAGGAGAATGTTTCTCTAATTATTGAAATAAACATATGATGGATTGTAAAAAATGCATCTATCGTGCTATTGGTGATCAATGCTGTCTTTCTGTCAAGTCCATTATTTTTTTTTAATTTTTTAACACGTGTGATTTTTTTTTAATCCTTCTCCTGTTCTGGATTAATTCTCAGGTGGGTATCTTTGGTCTCTTGTATTTCTCTGTTACTACATGAATGTGATGGTCTTTCATAATCTCACTTTTGGTTATATTTTGTTATATATTGCAGTAAGGCCAACCAGATGGATTTCCATGGTACACATAGAAACCATGGTGTTGGCCAATCAAGTGAGACATTAACATATGTCAGAAAAGAGAAATCTGGAACACTCCTTAGTGGTAATAAGATAATGGCTGCTTCTGTCACTGTTTCTAATTTTATTATGATGACAACTGGTGTTAATATTCCTTTGCTTGATGAGAGCCTGTTAAATATCTTGATCAATTGATGATGCATAAGAGATGAATGCTTATTGGAGAGAAACTGCAGCTTAGTTTTATTGTATGTAGTTGGAATCTTTTTGTTGGAGAGAAACTGCTGAATTATTTGTGATGTTTATTTGTAATTCTTAAAGGGTGCTTTTGGATTTAGAGAAAGGACAAGTGGAGAATCCCCCATTAGGAGTTGAGAATCCCTTGTGGAGAACCACATTTTTTTTTAGGAGTAGTGATTCTCCATTGTTTATGGATTTGAACAGAGAAAACTATGTTGGAGAAACCATTTTAAAAACATTTTATAAAGAAATGAAAATGATTTAAGTAGTTAGATGTTAGTTTTTATTAATGAGAATTTTAATTTTAGTAGAGAGAAGGGAGTTTTCTCCACCCTTAACTGGAGCAAAGTTTTGTCTTGCTTTTGTGAAAGTTAGTTAGGAGGGGAATTACTTTTCTTTCTATGTAGATCCAAAAAAAAAAGCTACAGAATTTACTTTACTTTTCTAACCTACAGAATTTCCCTGCACAGGCTTCATCAGTACAAGGAAAAAAGCAAAGCCTTGCAACAGATTACATCTTGAGGGTGCTTGGCCTTGATGTTTGTGCTGAGACCTTAGTTGGCAGTGATATGGTCAGAGGTGTTTCAGGCGACCAAAGAAAATGCATGACTACAGGTTTCTAATTTAACTAATCTTTGAAGTTTCTCCACTTTCATTTTTATGATCTTGAACATCTATCCATAATGAGAATGTGCACGTTAGTCTCCTTTTTGTGGACAATTTAAACCTAACCATGAAGATCTAGCAAGTTACGGGTATCATTTTTCTAGTGTGTGTGAAAACAGCATGTGGGCTGCATTTGGCCACATAATTTTTTATAGAAATGTACTTTATATTAAAAAAAAAAGAAGAGAAATTAAGGATGTTTGGATGGTTTTATTTACATATTACTTTATATAAAGAGAATGATAATCTACCTTTTGGGGGTTCAAATTTGCATTCTGTGAGATTTGTGAAAAATGATTTCATATCAAAAAATGGAAACCATTGTGCTGTTGTGTGACTGCTATGATAAGAAAATGATTTTTTGGTTTTTCCATTTATGTGGGTGTTCTTGGTTCCTTGGCACTTTCTTTTAATTTCTTTCTCATTTTTTATGCTCTCTTTTTGTTTATGGTTCATGCAATTTCTTGGCATTCACACAGCGGTTATGTTGTTGGGTTTTGTTGATCCATTCTATTTGTGGATTTTAGACCGGGATGGCTTGTTATTCTTTTAGAGAAATTCTTATCTTTAAAAAAAATGAAGAAAAAAAATTATATCTATAGACTGCCAGCCCTTCCACTCAATGTTGTCGGATCACAATCCCTGCCCAATGGGTGGTGGATCTTGCAATCAAGCTTTTCGTTGCTCAATCGGCAGGTCTTGTACTCAAGTTCCTTTTTGCATTTGCACTTGAGATTGAATCTCTTTTTGGCCCAAGGTCGGTTGGGGTTCTATAGGGGGGCGAATGCATGAGTTGAGTCCTCTCAAGCTGAAAAATGGAAGTTGGAATATTTTTTTCCTATCTTTTTATATGTTAATCGACCACCCTTCCACAAGGGATTATAGGGTCCACTACAAAGTAGCAAAAAACATTCTTTTAAACAATGGCATGGTTAATGGTTTAAATTTTAAGGCCCTGCTCTGTCTCTTCTTCTTCTACTACTTTCCTAATCTTTTTTTTTGTTCTCTCTGCTGGGTTTGGGGCTGGGATGTCGATTGTTGGGGAGTGGGATGGAGCAAGGTTTCTACAGGGATGGGTTGCTATGGGAATGGGTCACCGATGGGGCTGGGTTAGTTAAAACAAAAAAAAAATCAGAAGAGCAACATTATATAAAAAAAAAAAAACAGAGCTGTACATTTCTTGTTCTTCATCTTTACTCTGTAGTAAAGATGAGTCCGGCTCTGTTCTCCTTAGCCCATGAGGTGTGGATGCTTTGCAAAGTGCAGAGTGTAGAATCAGTTCGTGTCTTCTTGCTGTCTTGCAGTGCGGCGTAGTGTTTTTCTTTGGGGTGCTTTCTCTCTGGGCAGTTAAGTCTGGTGTTTTGGTAGTGCAGTGTTGCGTGCTTAGTGGTTTTTTGCTGAGTAGTTTGGCGAAGTGTTGAGCTTCTGTCTTCTTTAGTAGGCTGTTGGTTATTTTGTCTTCAGTGATACTGTTCAATCCTTCATTTTGTGGTTTTGGGCATTTAGCTTTTCACTGTAGTCCTTTTGTGCTGTAAAGCTTAAATGAATGAGAAGTTACTATTTAAAAATTAAATAAAGTAAAATTCAAAGGCACCATTTTTGAACAGCTTGTACATAGTTGGAAGTTTCCTTTCTAATGAGACTTTTTTTTACACATCTGATTTTTCATGAAGCTTAAGGTATGGGAGCGGATAGAGTAAATCCTAGAATCTTAGCTATTAAATTTTGATTTTGAATCTTAGCTACTAGGTATGGATGTCATGCAAAATTGAGTCTTTTTAGTGTCCTTCAGTTGATTTTGTGACTGTATATTTTAGTAGAAGAATTTAATGAGAACTGTTCTTGAACTGAACTAAAATGTGTGATATTTAAGATAAGAACAGAAGGAAACTGAGAAGTACACGACAGAGCTGATTTTGTGAACTAAAATGAGAACTGTTACCTTCAATAGAGGTAACAGTGGTTCATGAACTTGAGTATCCACACATTCATGAACTCTTTGTTTCAGTTGTGTCCAGTTTGGGTTATTCTGTCATGATTATGTATGTGGAATAATAGCCTGCTTTTTCCTCTTCATGTGTCTGTTTATTTCTCATGTTTCTTTTTCAGATGTTTCAATTGCACCCTTTTTAGGAGATTTAACTAATGCCAAGTACTTCTTGTATGCAGAAAGTTCAGGAGGAATCAGACCCACTTTGAATATTTTCCCTTCTCAACCTATGCAAGTGGAGCCATCTACAAAGCTATGGCAGTTAGGAGAAGAAGAAGAGGAAAATGAAGAGTTTCACTTGGAGCCATCTAAGAAGGTATGGACTTGGAAGAAGATGATGGAAGGTGGCTTTTTTTTTTATTGGTGGCTATTTCAAATAGTAGGTAGATGGGATGGTTCTAAAACTGTGCTTTTATTGGCAGGAAACTATTGATTTTGTTTCTACAAGTAAGAGACCATCAGAGATATCCATGGAATTAGCCCATCCTAAAAATGATCCTGCAACAGTGCCTCAACCTGGGAGAGATGCCAAGGTAGTAGGAACGGTAAAAAGAAACTAATGGCGTTACCATGGTATTTTCTTCTCTTGTACATTTATTCTTTTTAACTTGTTTGCTTCTCATGATTCTCTTGAAATGAGTCCATGATCTCTAGCCATGACTATTTCACACACCAATAACTAATATTCAGAAACCATTTCCCCTTTTTCTAATGTCAATGATTTTGAGCATGTATACTGTTAGATAGTTGGATGGAGATAGCAAAGGTGATGGTTTTCTCTAATGTTCCCAGTGCCAAGTAAACCAGAAGGGGTCTAACTTCTAGTTCACAGCATGGAGGAACCAAAACACTAGATCCAAAGGTAATTGATTCTGTATATTCCTTCCATAGGAATGGTTGGAATGAAATGAGTTATTTGTTCCCTCTATTGAAATGTTTTATCTCTTGTTCCCATGTTTGGAATAGCTGATACTTTTGTGATGATGCTAACTAAGGGGCTTCATCTATTGCAGATTTGCCACATCTAAGTCAAACCCACATTACTACGCTACAATTGTTCTTAGATACTGAAATGTACCACACTATGGTGCTAAGACATTTTTAATTTTGACCAACACATTTTCCCTACTCTCAAAACCACTTATATTGAACTCTACTATATTTCTTTAATCTAATATTTTCCATCCATTTGGCTCGAGATATTTTTCTCCAATGTTCTAGCTCATAATTTTCTTGCTTTCTCTCTGACTGATGAGTGCCAGATCATTGTAGGCAACCCGGACTCCCATCTTCTGTTTTCTACTTTTAGAACATATTCTCTATGATTGTTGACATGGAAGATGAATTATCAGCTAATAAGCCATGTGCTAAGCCCCTCCAAAGGAGTTATGTATTTTACTATGGTGTGGGCCACATGCTCAATGACGTCACATCTGCTTGTTGGTTTACTTATCTGTTATTATTCTTGACAGAGATTGGATTGACTCCAAGGTATGTCTTTCATAAACATGCAAATGTTATGGTATTAGTGTACTTCTGCTGGCCTTCTTGCGCTTCTTGTGCTTTTTTTTTTCTATTTTATTTATTTATTTATTTAATCTAATGGTTACTGAAGGTGGCCAATCTCAGCTTATATGCTATTGCCTTAGCTGTGTTCAATATATTTAGTGCAAGAACACCTTCCGATATTGAAAATCAGGTATGTTCAGTTAAAGGTGTTTCTTTATTTGTCAATAGAATAAATTTTCAGGTATGACATTAACATCTATATTTTACTCTCTCATTCATCTACATTAAACAGTATTTGTGGATAGCATGTTTGTCAATTTTTCTTGGGTGCTGCTTTGTGGTCATATTTCTTGCTGGATTCAAAGAGCCAAGGTATGGTAGGGATTCTTAATGTGTCTTTTTAAGTTGCTTTATTTCTGTCCATCTGAAGCTTGAGATAATTATTCTGTTCACTTGTAACTGATCTTGTGACCATGCTGCTTGATTAAAGAATTCAAGTTATGTTTCATTCTATATCGATTTACCATAATGTAGATTGCAGCAACAGAGTGAGCATAAATGCCGCCAAAGGATTTCTTGGACCCATTGGTTTAAAAAGACTTTGTATTATCAAGTTGCTCTTGTTTATATGCTCATGAGGCTGGTGATAAATGTTTCACAGGTCAGTGTTCTTCCTTTCAATAACTAAAAAGTATGTTGCAATTATCTCATAATCATTATCATCTAGGCCTTATCCATCCATTTGGAATCGCTTGAATAGTTAATTGCAAAAAACATGTCATCTTATAGAGTGGTTGCCTTTGTATTTTGTTAGCTCTTTTCATACCTATTTAAGGACGCATGGAACTTTAATACTTGAAGAGTCATGCTTTATTCTATAGTTTCACTAAAAGTTGTGCATATGACATTCTTAATCATATGTTAATCTTGCTTCTTTTTTTTTATGCAGATTGAATGAAAATTGAAAAACAAATTTTGTTGAAAGAGTCCATGCAGCTAGGATGTAGCCAACATGAAGGCCAAGTATGAAGAGTAACAGATTGATATATGCTAAAATGAGATGCATGAAGTTTTTTAAAACAATGGTGCAGGTGTTGGAATGGTGCAACAATGAAATTATTATATATGAATATTTAAATTTTCATTGGCATTTGAATGTTGGTACAGAGTAGAATGTTAGCATTTGTTTTAATTTTGTAATGGTATTGGTAAAGTGTTTTCAATGTTGCAAGGATGTTTGAATATTAATATGAAGTGAAATGAATTTTCTTGCTTCATTTTTAGATGATTTTGGAATGGAAATGGATGTAGGGTGTGTAATAGATGTGATCTTGGATAATGGAATTAGAAATTTCAATTTATTCATGTGACAAACAGAAAAAGAAATTTAAAAATCAAATAAATAAATAAAAATTTAATCCCGGCTAGAAAAGACGCTGGCAAAAAGATCTTGAAAAAATAATTTTTGTAAATTGTAAATCTTTTCCCGGCGCAAAAAACGCCGGCGAAAGTTTTTCTAAATTTATTTTAGAAAAAATAAATCACTTTTCCCGACGCAAATTAACGCCGGCGAAAGTTTTTCTAAATTTATTTTAGAAAAAATAAATCACTTTTCCCGGCGCAAATTAACGCCGGCGAAAGTCTTTCTAAATTTATTTTTGAAAAAATAAATCACTTTTCCCGGCGCAAATTAACGCCGGCGAAAGTCTTTCTAAATTTATTTTTGAAAAATGAACCACTTTTCCCGGCGCAAAATAACGCCGGCAAAAGTTTTTCCAAAAAATTTCTATGAAAAACAAACATCTTTTCCCGGCGCAAAAAAACGCCGGCAAAAGTTTTTTAAAATTTATTATTGAAAAAATAAAAGTCTTTGCCCGGCGAAATAAACCTCCTTTTCCGGGGAAATAAAACGCCGGCAATGGATAGAGTTTTCCCTGTGCTACCTCTTTTTCGCCGGCAAATGGTATTACTGGCGTACCTTTGCCGGCGCCTTGCCGGCGCAAGAGAAATCGCCGGGAATAGTTTTTCCCGGCGTTTTATGGACCTTTCCCGGCGCTTATTTAGCGCCGGCAAAAGTGTAAATTCTTGTAGTGTGTGCAGAAAAAATTGCAAAAGAGATTGCTAGTGGTGAGATTCAGACTGGGAAGGGATTGAATCAAGAATTAAGTCTGAAGAGAGCCGGAGATACACGTTGGGGGTCTCATTACAAATCGCTTTTGAACTTAGCTTCTTTGTTCTCTTCTGTTATTCAGGTTCTTGAATGTGTTTCATGTGATGCTTCGGATTCATCAAAAAAAGCTCAAGCACGTGGTCTTTTGAAATATTTGCAATCATTTGATTTTGTTTTCAATCTCCAATTGATGATAAATATGCTGGGGATCACGCATGAGTTGTCATTGGCTTTGCAAAGGAAAGATGGAGATATTTTGAATGCTATTGCACTTGTCAAGGTTGCTAAGGAGCGATTGATAAATATAAGGAATGGTGAATGGGAATCTCTCTTGAGTAAGATTGCTACCTTTTGTAATGAGCACAATCACAAAATTGATTTCTTGAATATGGAGGAAGAGTATGTTGATCCATGTCATCCTCGACGAAAAAGCAACATTACTAATGAATATCATTATCGTATTGAATGCTATCATACGGTTATGGGTAAGCTACTATTGGAGCGTAATGATCGATTTAATGAGATAAATTCTGAGTTGCTTCATCGTGTTTCATGCTTGAATCCAAGTGATGCTTTTGGTGATTTTGATTCGTCAAAGTTGATAAGGATGGCTGAATTTTATCCCAATGACTTCTTTGTCATTGAATGTATGGCTCTTGAGCATCAACTAGAGATATACATTGCAGATGTACGAACATATGAGAGATTTAGTCAGTTGAAAGGGCTAGGTGATCTCTCTAGATTACTAGTGCAAACAAAGAAACATATTTGTTTTCCTTTGGTCTATCGGCTTTTGAAGTTGGCGTTGATTTTGCCTATAGCAACATCAACTGTGGAGAGATGTTTTTCGGGAATGAACATTATCAAGACGGATTTGCGAAATCGGATGAGTGACCAATTTTTAAATGATCGTCTTGTATGTTTCATTGAGAAGGAGTTGCTTGGAAATGTCAATAACAATGTTGAAACGGAGCGTTTTCAAAATATGAAAACTCGTAGAGAACAGTTAAGATAAATTAGTATGTACTGTTTTATTTCTTGAAAATTAGTATGTACTGTTTTATTACCAATTTTTGTGCATTATTATGTCTTGTATGTATTATCTACCTCTATATTACTGCCTGAAAATTTAAAACTTCGTGGAAAAGCTGGCCTGACAGCTGGAGGGAAAGGGAATATATCTTTGTGAGGAAGGAGGTAGTCTAAGAAGTTTTGTCAAGTGAATCAGTGCTAAAATAGTTAGAAGAGTTGACTTGTGTATGAATTTTCTTGAGCTTAATTAATTATTTCTTTGTGAGTGGTTGTCACAAACTATACATCTATTTTCTAGTTTCTGTTCTATTTTATATGTTCGGTTGCTCCTTGTGTATTTAAATATGTCCAACTGCTATTGGAGGTTCCAAAAAAAATTATCACTGGTTGCTCCTTGTGCATTTAGAAATAACCAAAAAAAAATTTCCGGGGGAAGCCCACATTCTTTCTGTGCCCCCAATGACTTTGAATCCTAGATTCGCCACTGCTTTGTGCTGGTCGAGATCGATACGAGTTTGTGCCGACCATGCCAGACTGGTACAGTGGCGCTGGTCCTAAAAAGTATCAATTTAAAAAAAAATTGAAAAATAGAAAATAATAGACAACTAGTAAAAATATGAAAAGTGAGTTATTTAACAAGTATTTAATCCAAATTTAGTGGTATTTAATGTTGTTTGTTGAACACCGAGTCGTTGATAGTATAACATATATCTAGTAGATTTTAAGAGGAAAAATTACCTTTTTGTAATCTTTTAATTTAGAGAAATCATTTTCATAAAGGCAAATCGATCAAAAACAAAAAAAAAGAAAAAAAAGGGGACTATAGGAGCATATATCCAGTCTAATATATATATATATATATATATAAATGGCATAAATAACTTTTATTTAAGTCTACAAAGTACACTAACTGAAGTTACTTTCAATGAGGGCCCCGCCTAAATGTACAAAGACGAAGATAACATATCAACTGAAAGGCTTGGATGTGGATTTGGAATATTCAAATGATCATAACTTTTAATGGGTAAAATCATCTATTTATCTCAAGGTATAAATCATTTGAGTTGCCTTTCAAGGATAAATTGGTGGTCAAAAATGAACAAAATTGAGGGTCCCTTTAATTTTTGTTCCTTGACTACGAGTCAAGGGAGATTTTAATAAAGACACAAAATGCAACGGTCCTTTCTGAGAAATATGTAAAAGTAAAAGGGCCCTATATGTAAAGATCTCTTAGAAAGAAAAAAATTAATAATTTAGCGCAACATGGGTGCAAATCCAGAAGACTCACCGCGTCCTGTCACTGAGCTGCAACATGGTTTCTGTTGTTTTGTGTGGTATATTATATAAAACAAGCTTTTTATGGTCTGACATAGCACTTTACTAGTGCCGATTCTGGACCTGTTTTGGACCCAGCCAGCACTGGGTTGACTTGGCCGGCTGGAATTTAGGACCAAGGTCTAGGCACAAAAGAACATAATACTCGAGCCTTGCACCTATGCATGCCTTCATCTACTCAGATCAAACTTCTTTTTATGTGGTCCTAGTCTTCCTAGATTCCTTTCTAATTTGCAACAGCATTCATGCTGATCACCAGCACATAAATTGTATGAACATTCTCTAACAAAGAAATCTTTGAATTCATTAATTACAATAAAGAATGCTTTGTTTGTTTGAGTTTCTAGTTTCATTATAAAGGATTTTCATTGGTGCATTCTTTAGGCTTCTTTGCATACTTAGGCGTAGTGCTCCCTTTCTCTCTCAGGAAGAGCATGGATGGAAATGGACAAAGCCTCCACCGATGAGCAGGAAACAGGTTAACACTGTAGACCCAGAAGAGAGGAAAAGAGCAAGGGTGGCTATAAGACAAGCTCAGAACCACTCTGTCAGACACAGGCTCCTGAAAGGTTAGGCTTGTGCTTTGTGTTTCTCATTGTACTCCCATTTACCCAGTCACATTTTGTCCTCACTTCCAAAGGGCCAATACTTTAATCTTCCTTCCGTTAGTTTGTATCAAGTCATGTACTAGCTGTTACTAAAGTTGTGGGATTCTTTTTGATAAATTTCCTTTCGGTCAGGTCCTACCTGAAACTGAAAGAACATATCTTACTTTGGAATTGAATATCTAGTAACTAGAAGCCACATAAATTAGGCCTTTGAAGGATGATGTTAGTTTCTGTTCAAATTCACTTGAGTTATTTGTTTCTCCATATTGTACCCAAAACACCAATTGGGTTTTCAAAACAATACTTGGATCGCTGCATTTGCCGAATTTAAGAGGTTTAAATGCAAGGGTGGCTGTATTAAAAAGTTTGATGTTGAAAGAAAATTTGGAATATGGTGGCCTACTTCAATCAGAATGTGCCTTTATTCTTTATCCTTTATTCTAGTATGAAGGAAAGATGTTGCTTTTAATCTGAATAGACAATAAGTATAAACCGCATTAGATCTTAAATCAGTACTAGGATGGACTGCATCATGCAGTGATGGCCTTTATTTTTAGGGAATGACAATCTACTTAGATGTGATTGAAATGTTACCTAAGGCTAAAATATTTGTTAACTTTTCAAGGTACTATTTGGATTGTTTCATTGCCCATTAAAGTGGGGTTAAAAGAAAAAAGTGCCTTGATTTGAAGTTGGACTCTTAAACACAAATCAGAATGTCCTACTTAGATGTGTTTTGTGTATGCGAACATGGAATTTTTTTTGGGAGCTTCTATTGTCACTGAGGATTTTACTCTCCTCACTGCATTAAGGGACAAAAAGAAAAAACTTCCCTAAACTACCTCTCTCCCTCATCCTTCCCCCACCCTCCCAGTCGCCGGCGGGGCAGGAGAACATCCATCAGCCTGCGGCAGCAGCCCCGGTCAACCAGCCGGCCTCCCTCTTCTTCTCTCTCCTTCCCTCTTCCTCTCCCTCAAGAAGAAGAGGGAGGCTGACGGCTGTACTCCCTCCCTGCTAGTGGTTGGGGGGGTGCGGGGCGTGTTGTTTAGGAAATTTTTTTTTTGGTGTGGCGGGGAAAGAACTTTCCACAGTGCCAATAGAAGCTCCCTTTATTTTCCATCTTAATAAAAATTCCAACTTTGTTCGTTTTCTTTATGCTACTTTTTCCATTTTGCCTTTTACATTGCACTGCCTGAATAGAAAAGACTTCGACTACTTTCACAACATATGCAGTTCACTGCAAACTGATTATGAGTTTTATTGACAGAATCAGCTAATGCAGTTAAAAACTCTTCATCCATTTTCTGGTGGTATGAATTTTTTTAATACTTGGCGTTGGGCTTCTTATTCATGCAGAGTTTAGCTGCCAACTTTGTCGTAAAGTTATGAGTTTTCCCCTCACAACTCCTTGTGCTCATAACTTTTGCAAGCCCTGTTTGGAGGGTGAATTTGCTGGTATGACATTTGTCCGAGAAAGGACCCGTGAAGGAGGTCGGATGCTGAGAGCACAGAAAAATATCATGAATTGTCCTTGTTGTCCAAATGACATCTCTGATTTCCTTCAAAACCCTCAGGTACGAATTGAAAATTTTAATTTATGCAGTTCTAAATTGTAAAAAAAAAAATCACGTGTTTATTTGACTGGCAATGGCATTTGTGGTGCCACATTGACCAGAAATGCAGTAAACACCAAATTTGCGAATGCTTCTTTCCTTCTTTTTAATGCAATTGATTGTTGTAACAGGTCAACAGAGAACTGATGGATGTGATTGAATCGCTCCAACGTAAGACTGAGGAGAGCATTGAGGCAAGTGGGGATGGTGGTGATTCCATTGAGAAGTCTGAGACCACTGGTGATGGTGAGGAAGGTGGACCTGAAATTACTGAAGTGCCAACATCCAGTGATGGTGAGGATCCTATCACTGAAAGTATGACTACAGTGAGTTACAAGCGGAAAACTAGAAATGGGGTCTGCTCGTCAAGCACAGACGCAGAGCCTAAGAATAGCAAGGAGTCTGAAGAAGCAGGACCTGGGAATCCTGATGCGTCAAAATCTAGTGATGAGGAGGATGATGAGGCTCCCATCACTGAAAGCAAGCCTGCTGAGACCTACAAGCGGAAAACTAGAAATGGGAGCTGCTCATCCAGGACGGGTGTGGCTATGAGTAGCAAGAAGTCTGAAGAAGTGGAACCTGGAAATCCTGAAATGCCAAAATCCGGTGACAAGGACAACGAGGTTCCCACGGAAAGCAAGCCTAGGGAGGCATACAAGCGGAAAACTAGAAATGGCTGCTCCTTGAGTACGGATGTGAAGGAGGTGAAGAATAGCAAGACGTCTGAAGAAGTTGAACCTAAAAATCCTGAAATGCCAAAATCTGGTGATAAGGATGGTGAGGTTCCTATCATTGAAAGCAAGCCTACACAGACTTACAAGAGGATAACTAGAAGTGGGGGCTGGTTGTCAAGGACAGATGTGAAGAAGGCTAAGAATAGCGAGAAGTCTGAAGAAGTGGAACCTGAAAAGCCGAAATCTGGTAGCAAGGAGGGTGAGGTCCGTGAGGATCCTATCACTCAATGCAAACCTACCGAGAATTCCAAGCGACAAACTAGAAATAGTCTTTGCTTGCTAAAGACAGAAGTGAAGGTGGCCAAGGGTACCGAAATGTCTAAAGAAACAGGACCTGAAAATCCTAAAATGCTGAAATCTGGTAATAAGAACAGTAAGGTTCCTATCACTGAAAGCAAGACTGATGAGAGTTTCAAGCGGAAAACTAGAAGTGGAGGCTGTTTGTTGAAGACAGATGTGAAGAAGGCTATGAAGAGTAAGAAGTCTAAAGTGGAAGTAGAAGGTGACAATTCCCCGTCAAGCCCACTCATTGTCCCGTCAGATGATGATGATTTTGAGTAATATTATTGCTTCTTGTTGGGTCTAATTGTTGTTTCTGGACTTGGATTTTGATTCTTTTTGGGGCCAAGCCATTACATGAGATCCATTTTGAGAGAAGGTGCTTTTTGATGAAGCCTATTTTCCAGATCCACCATTCCTATTTAGTTTCATGAGATGTGTTTGAATCAATGCATTTCTTACTGTGTGCCAAAATACTAGATTTAGTATTTGTGTTGGATGCTGAAGTTATGTGTGGAATTTGACCTTTTGATTAATTAGAATACGGTACATCTTCATGCAAAAAGTAGTTGAAGAAGTCATTTCCTACTGTGCAATTTCTTTCGAGTAAAGTAGAAATCAGTAGTAAAGGGTGCTCAAGTTGGACATTACCTAACATGGAAGTAGGCATCTCAAGGGGCGTGTTCATATTTTTTTGTCCAAATGATTGAAAAGGAACCATTTGGTTGCGAAGAACTTGAAACTTTCCACATGCTTCTTGTTTGTTCCTGATATGCCATGCTACATTACATAATCTGGAATGTGAGGATTGAAGAGGTAGGCTCACCTGCATGTAGAGGTTAGCAATTGGCTGCTTAATACATCCATGGCAATGCCTTTGGATTGCTTAATCCATCAACTATGGGGCCAGTGATCTGTTAGCCTAAGCTGATTAGCTTATGTACTCCAACAGGGCAGTAAAATTTTCAACATTCATACTAGAGAATAGGGTGTTGAGGAGAGAATGACTTTGTAGCCCAGTGGCAACAGAGTGAGAAGAGAAACCAACAGATTTTCCTTGTCTAGTCACTCTAGTGTTCATATAATTGGCCCCATTGTAGATTGAAATATAATAATAACATTCCAATTTATTTTTCTGAAATGACAAATTAAGAAAATGGGGCACACCCCCACAGGACTCAGTATTAAAATAGTTCTAAGACAATATATAGATAGTTGCCAGGATTGTGAATGGCTCTCAGAGAAGATTGGGACCAATCTGTCAAAGCGGACACTTGATTGGTGGTGCAGCTCATTTGCCCATCACACTGAGTTTCTGGACGAGGCATCTTTAAAAAATATATATAATTGGACATTATTAGCCATATGATCAAAGACAACACGGTTCGGTCATTTTTACCTCCAGTCACATGACCTTTCTAGTTTCCTAGACTTCACCATCCCATAACTCCACGAGCGACTTGTAGGGCCCACTATCCGAGACAAACATTTCAGCTAGAGCAGCTTTGGCTTGTGGAATTAGACTAATCTTGTGGGACTCTTCCTCTGTCAATGCCCAATCAAAGATCAATCGATTTTCCCTCAGCCTCTCCTTGTTGAAGCTCTTCACCAACAGACTCACCCCTTGCTCATACACCCATCTTAAACAAATCTACACATTCAAGAAAAAAAACAAAGAAAAATAAAAATAGATAAATAAACAAAAAAAAAGAGCTATAGTTCTTTATTATCAATTTCTGTAATGTTTTCAATATAATAAAAACAAGTTAAAAAAAGAGGAACCAAAATGTAACTCGGTCAGTTGTGATGATGTGGCTGTAAAAATTATGAAATTCTGATGATTTCACTATGGCCATGATTTCTATCCACATTTATATCAAATTAAATGATCCTATGCTGATGATAATATCGAGTTTCCCTCTTGCCAGCTTTCATTGACCCATTGGGCTCACTTCTACTTGATCCGTGCCACCATTTAATAGAACAAAGATGAAATAATTTTAGGGACTTGTTTGTGCGATCAAAGAATTCCATTGTTTCCATGGGAGAGAAGAATCCTAATTTTCTAACTCTTATACTGAATACTCAGCCATACAAATCCTCAATGAGGAAATCCCGATTCAATGGACAGTGAGAATCTTCAAATCAACCCAATTTCTCACATGTTATCATCATGGGCAGGCCCAAGTACATCCGACTGGGGCAGTTGCACCTGTTGGACTTTAGTCCGCTTCTAAGACCATAATGAAAATTCACATAAAAATCCTATGTTGGCCCTAAAACCCACATGAAAATCCTAGGTTTGTCCGCAAAACCCAATTGCGTATTTGGGTCCGCACCTCTCAAACAAAAATCCTGGTCCGCCACTCTCTATCAATAAACATGATCATGGGAAATCTATCCCCTCTCTGCTATGGAAAATCAGTTTATTTTTTTCTTTTTCCGCAATGAAAATGTATCACACCAAACAAGAAAACCGTGAGCTGAATGGAAAATGGGAATAATTTGCTGTTTTATCACGCACGATGTCCTCTTGTCACACAAACTCGCGCGATAAGAAAGAAGAGAATGATACCTGAGCAACAGTCTTTCCTTTAGCCTTAGCTATCTCATTCAACACCTCACACTCCATGACCTTGTTGGTGCCCCAGGGTGTGTTTCTTCCTCCCAGTGGAGAGTAAGCGCTCACATGAATACCCTTTTCCATGCAGAATTCCCTCAACTTGTTCTGCTGCCAAAGCGGGTGCATTTCCACCTTAAACCGACAAAAAATCACCCTCTCATCACCTTCAGAACTGGCTGTAAAACTTGATGTTTTTTACAAACAACTCAGCTGAGTTGCATCAAGACAAGGCCAATATGAAGTAGACTCTCCATCAAGTACAAGCCAGGCACAACTCAATAGGTACATACAATTTGGCCAAGTCGATCGACTCGAACTCAGCTGAGTTTTAAACTAAAATATACTCCTTTGCTAGCAAATTGACTTACCTGATTGACGGCAGGTGGGATCTTCGATGTTGACAGCAACCTGGTTAGCTTTTTGCAAGAGAAATTGCTGACACCTATGGATTTCGTTAGGCCAAGTCTTTGGCACTCTTCCATGGCCTCCCATACGGACTCCATATCAAAGGGGATGATCTCGAAGATCTCATCCTTGTCAAAGGTTATTCTGATCTCCCCAGGCTTTGCACTTACAGGAAAATGAATGAGATAGAGATCAATGTACTCCAACCGAAGATTCCTACAACAATAGAGACAGAACGAGTCTTTATAATATTAATTTGTACATGGAAAGACGATGAAGGTACAATTCAAAATCAGATTAGTCCTAGTCAGAGCAAAACTGATTTTTAACTTCTCCAACCATCATACCAGTTCCCTTTCCTTTGGCTTTTTTTTTTTTTTTTACAAAAAGTTTTTCCATTATCTTAAAAAATGATATTATTTTATAGCAGAAATGTTAACCTAAGTGAGAACCGCATAGCATTCATATGTAGTCTATAATAATAGAGAATTTTCTAAACAATGTTGGATATAGAAAGATGATCAATTCATCTCATATATGTTAAATTAGATTTAGGTCATATTGGCTAATCTCCTTGTCTGATCAAATTTCCTATTAGAGGTGTGATTAGGTTCCTAGGTTGAGTCAATAATTTTTTTATTGTATTTATAAATATTGAAGGAAATTTTTTTATGGATAATGATTAGACTAGCTATAATATATGGAGAAGAATGTTGGACCAAATAACAAGTACCAATGCACAAAATGAGTATAACAAGATGAGAATGTAGGGTTGGATGTGTGGTAAATTAAGGACACAATAAAAAATGAGCGTTTGTTAAAGCAATTAGTGGTATCAACAATAGGTAATAAAATAAAAGATACTTGTTTGAGATGATTTGAATATGTCTAATGAAGGGTAGTACCGATGCCAGTGAGGAAAGTTTCTCCGTGTAAGTTGATGGTCCACCAAGGTATATGTGTTGCCTAAAGAGGATGTAAATGGAAGTAGTAGCAATGATATGAAGTGGTGCAACAACAAATCTAAGGATTTGGCTTAGGATATATCAGAATGGAGAAACAGAACTCAAGTATAGTAGCGAACCCTAATATAATTTGGACAAAGCTCACATGATGATAATGATGGTTCTTAATAAATATTGACTATTATTAGTGAAATAACCAACATGTATAGTTCATAATTTTCTACAGTCTAGCTTTATGGGGACCTTTGATCAGTGTACCCTCTTTACACTCAGCCACACCCAATGTACTATCTCTGGATCCAATCGAAACTTATCTGACCTTGCTCATCATTGGATTGAATTACAAAATGTATAATTAAAAGACATTTAAACTTTGAGGCGGGGATTTGATCCAATGAGAACTGTTGTCACAGAGAACTTTTTTGTGGAGCCCACTGGGGGTCTCATTTTGGACTGGCCCAGTGGGGATTGAAACATCCATATGAGACCACCATAAATATCAAGTTCGACCCCAATCCCATGCTCCTAAGTTCTAACCCCTTCATCTATAGCCGAGAAGCTCAGTCCATTCGTATGGGTATATAGTTAATCCAACGGTCTAGTTCATTCGCATTGGTGTCAAACCTTAGGGTGTGCGACTATCAAGGGGGGTCCCTGTCCATTGCAAGGTTTGTATTGGGTGATAGGTGGGCCCCACTTATAGTTCTCACAGTTTGAGCTGTTAGAACAGTTCTCACCTGATTATTTCCCTTTAAAATTAAAGGTTATGATAATTTGATGTAGCTGATTTTTGCGATGAGACCTGCCATCCCCCTGCCCTACTGCAGTCATGCATCAAATAAATTCAATTTTTGGATGGCTATATTTACATGGAGAAATGATACAAGTACAACTCCCGTGTCTAATAAAGCAACAACCCTATTGTAAGGCCCACTAGAGATCATCGTGGATAATGGGACGACGAGCAATCAGACTAAGAAACCAAAGTAGCGTGCACAAGTAGAAAGGAAGCCCACAAATATAGGAAGGGCATACCCAAGGATCAATTTCCGATAGCATTCAGGGTGGCCAAATGCCAACCAACTGAGCAACCCCTATTATCATCAAATTAGTAATTATAATCTAATAAAGAAACGCTTTACCATGTCTACAAAGAGACAAGGAAACCAGATGAGCGAGAGGAGCTCTACTCCTTTTTTCCTTGAAAGAGTTCCAACTGGATTAGTAACCTTCTTTTATTAATGCTAGCATGTGGACTACTAGGGATTCCTTAGAATCTAACTCCAACTGAAAATTTGGACTCCACTTCTCATATTAGCTCCGTATCCACGGTTAATTAAAAATAAGTTCACTGTATAAATGCAATTGAACTCCTGTCTTAGGAATAATTACAAGAACACAATAATATTTCCAATTATTCCAAGTAGGCCCCTCCATTAATTATATTCATGGATCTATTGGAATAAATCTGTTCAACCAAATTTGATCCACATCTTATTATCCTTGTGACCCAATTAATCACCTACGATAATCATTAGTACCATCCAATTAACTCTTAATTGAGATGATTGCGCACTTACTAATGATAAAATCCACTAATTAGCATAAAGAGATATTTAGGTGATAGATTCCGTCTTGAGAATTATATATTATCACAGCTTCACTACCACGTACTCAAGATACCGAGGTGTTGACCCGTAATTGGCCTCACTCAATGATGACTCAAAGTAAATACATAGTAGAAACTTAAGTCCATTAATCTCTCAAAATTAAGAGCCTATTGCTTGAGAATTATGAGAGCAGTCCTTAAATCTAAGATAGATTTGTATAAGGTGTTACTCATGGTCCTTCAGTACATCTAATATACTAGCACAATAATCCAGAGTCTTACACTCTGATGATTGAGACAAATCACACTACCTCATAGTAATTGCAGTGCTACAACATTTTCAGATGAGATGCCCAATCTCATCACTAGTTGTGAAAATACTTTTTAAGTGTAAGATATGTGATCCATGTCTTTTGTATGTGAATCTCATCCGCACACATAGATTACATCTAATACACTTGTGGGCTCCGTTTATCTCACGAACCATTATATCATTTTGTATTGGTTATGTGAAATAATAGAATAAAATATCATTCATCACATGAATAAAGCATGAAAATATAAGTTAATTGATAAAATGAAATCAATTTATTCGGATCATCCACTGGATTGAGGACATACAATCTAACATTTTCGTCCTTCCACGCGCCAGGCTATTGGGTGGGGTTTACTTATAAAAATTTAAACCAATCAAAATAAATATTCTATCATTTATGGGCTCTTTACTAAATTTCACTCTAAATATAAGGCAGGACCCTTGCAAATCGGATCGCTTATAAAGTCTAGGATGAAATATTATGAGGAATTTACATGTTATGAAGTGACCAGTTTAATGTGAGTCCTTCGATGGAGGTGAGATTTGCCCGTGGCACATATCAAAGGAGCAAGGAGCTAAGATATTCAAAGAGGCTTATATTTTCAATAAGTGAGCTCCATTCAAAGAGGCTTGTGCTTATCTTTAGTCCAAGGGGGAATTCTGAATTCGGACTCATCCGCCTGAATTTATTTACCGCTAAAAAATAGATAAATTTCTTGAGATTGAAAATAAATATGAGGGATACAACTTACTAGTGCGAATCTAAGTAATAGAATGGTTCTTCAGTGATTCTCTGTGTGCACCTCATAGTGAGCCCCACTTGATCACCCATGTAGATGGACGACTGCACCCCCATGAATTATGCCGATCCTACTACTATATACCCATACAAATCGACTGGACTGTTGGATTGACATGCACCCGTTTTGGATAATCAAAACTTTTGGGCCTACGATCTAGGAGTTAGGATGATCACATGAGCCCCAACCTAGATATCTTGATCCCCCACAAGATCCCATCTCCAAGTGGGCTCCAAGGTGAGCCCCACAATAAGGTGCGCATGGAGAGGTCCATGCTCACTGCGTGCAGCTAGTGGCGGAGCCAAGATTTTATCCAAAGGAGGCAAAAAATTCCACATAGCGAGATTTTTTGAGAAAGAATTAGAAAAAACTGAAGTGTTAACAAAATATTTAAAATTTGAAATCATGTGTTCCATTTAACCAAGAAACTAGTTATTAGATTTATGCAAAAATTGATGGTTCTATACATCCAACAAGTGGCTCTATAAGAGTAGAAAAGAATTGTAACTTGCACGATTTTAGCACATTTACTTGTGAAAAATACCCACCTAAGCACTTCACATCCAACTCATCCCGGAGGCGGGACCCACCTCTGAGTTTCATGTATCACATGTGACGTGCGATCCATATCGGCTGGTGATTATTATAGTTGCAAAAAAATCAAATTAAATCACTTTCTTCAGTATTTATATTAGATTATTGTGTAAAAAATCTTGAACTTTGACCCATTATTTAGAACTCAAATCTTTTTATTACTTAAAAAAATGTTGAAGTTTACCCTTGCATAAAACTAATTAGTGTAGAAAGCCCTTAAACACCTCTAGTTTTGGCCCAAGGTAAAAAAAAAAAAAAAGTTGGTGAGAGAGGGAGGATAAAAAAGAACAACACTAAAATACACGTGAGAGATTTTCTCATATTTTAAAGAAAATCAAAAAAGTTGAAAGGGGGTATAGAGAATAACACGGTAATACACACTAGAGATTTTTCCTATTTTAATGGAAATCTAAAAGTTGGACCCCTCCCCTCAACCTTATGTGCAGCTGATAAGGAATTTGAAGTACTATACCTATATTTTTATTTAGATTTATTCAAACCAAAAATCAATGTATAATAGTAATATGTATTGAATTAGCCAATATTTAAAACCTTGCCACCACCGAGAGGAGTTGAGGGGATGTTAGCCATGACTACAACTCATTTTGAACTTAAATCAGGTTAGGCTTAAACAAGGCTTGAGTCCAGATCGGTTTCTATGTGATTATATATAAATTATAAGCTTGACTAAGGACGAGTGCATAAGACCGTGTTAGTCATGTGCTCAATCTTACGATCCGACCAATTCTTTATTGAAGTAAATTTGATGATATATCACTAGATGGGAGGACAATCGCTTTGACCGGTTCAGATGTGGGCCCCATGATGGAGTTCCATGCATCCCACTCAAAGATTCTCAGGTTCCACACCCTCCCATAGGATTTGAAAATCCTCAATTTCACAGATTTACGCATTGATACCAATTTTCCTCTACTAATGCATCACTACACACCATTATCAATGTGAAATCCTCATACAAAAATTCCTATTCGAAGGCACTAAGGAGTCCTTAAGTATGAGGACTCCTCACTTACTTCTAGATAAGCCATGGTTTCATATACTTTGAGAGGTAGATGAGATGGTACCTATAAGGTTTTCTTCTCTTTAGAGATCCCACCATTCTTCTTGAGAAGTTCTTTACAAGATGGTCAAAACGTGAAAGAACACAAAGACAAAGGAGATCAAATCTACGAAAAGAGTTTTTGTTAAAAAATAGTTTTTAAATTCTCGATTTGAGCAAAACTAAACTCCAAAAGTATAGATCTACAACCTATTTATTTTAGTAGATCTTTTATGTTTGTTTGTTTCTTAATCTGTCTTTTTGATGGATCTTTGATCTTAATGAATGAGATTAGGGTTTTAGATCTTAGATTGGATTTTTGGCCTTATGGTTATTTGATCCCAGGGTCAAAAGTTTACAAGGCCCACCTACTTCCACCTGACATGTAAAGCCGTTACAGCCATTTTTTTTTTCCTTTTAATGCTTGGGCATGAGGATAGTTACTCAACTGGAGACTCCTGTGGAGGGCAGGGAGGACAAGATGTGGGTGGGCATCTGTACACCAGAGCTTGGATGTGATGAAGAGTTGCGATCGTGTGTGTATGATGCCTCTCCCCATGGCTTCCTCAATTGCTTCTCCCAGAATCTGCTCTGACTTGTAGAGAGCTGCTGCGTCGAAGTGGCGGTACCCAAGCTCCATGGCATTGAGGATTGCCCCTTTCATCTCCACCGATGGGGAGAAGGGGAATGTGGCCGTTCCCATACCTACCAATGGCATTCTGATCCCGCTGCTCAAACACACCTCTTTCATATCTCCCATCTCTTCTCTCTCTCACTCGTGTGTCCCCATTTTATATGGGTGGTAGTTGGATTGGATGGCAGCATACTTTTCTTTTGGGGATAGAAAGGTCTGTGGTAGAGAGTCTAGAGACACTTCTTTGTCAGCCCCTTCTCGTTTTTATCGTGGTAAAAGTACTTCTCATACTTGATCTTTGATGCTTGTACGCAATAATGTCTATGAGGGGTCGCTAACTAGAAGGGAGGGGTTGCTATCTGTTGGTTGGCAACCCCATATGTGACCCAACTTATCCGGGGAGGGTATGACATCTTTTCTCGATATGGCATCCTTTCTGAAAGCCGTAGATTCCGCGAAAGTACGGATCTAAATGAGTTGGCTGCTACAAATGCGATAAGAACTGCGTCGTGTTGAATCAGATATTAGTTGTGGAGATCTGTGACTCTTTACGAGAGATCAGTCACGTGTGATTCACTCTTTAAGATCTAAGGGTAAGGATGGACACCCTGGGTGTAGAAGATAATGACAGACAATTGTAGATATAAAGGAAGAGGGTTTTTTTGAGAAATATATCAACTGATATCTTTCATGTCTATATATAGCCTTTTTGGCTAATGGGTGATAAGATTTCTATTTAAATTCGAATAGAGAGATGATAAGGATAATAGGTTGGATCAAACTCTCTCAATTTGAATTTGAATGAGGGTTGGATAAAACTCAAACTATTCTTATCCATATCACAATTAGATTCCTCGTGAGGAGTGTCTCTCTGTAAGTGAGGATTTGATCCAGTGAGAACTGTTCTCACGGAGTCACCGTGAGAACTTCTTTGTGGAGCCCACTGGGGGTCCCATTTTGGGATATGATCGGTGGGGATTGAAAGATCTATATGAGACCACCATGAATATCCAGTTTGGCCTCATTCCCATGCTCCTAACCCTTTCATTCATAGTCGAGAAACTCAGTCCGTTCGTATGGGTATATAGTCGATCCAATGATTTAGTTCATTCGCATTAGTGCCAAACCTTGGGGTGTGTGGCTATTAAGGGGATCAATGTCCTTTGTAAGGTTTGGATTGGGTGACAAGTGGGCCCCACCTATAGTTCTCACAGTTTGAACTGTTAGAACAATTCTCACCTGATCATTATTTCCCTTTAAAATTAAAGGTCTTGTTGTGGCTGATTTTTGCTTAGCACTAGTCTAGGATGAGACCTGCCATCCCCCTGCCCCATTGCAGTCATGCATCAAATAGATTGATTTTTTGGATGGCTATATTTATATGGAGAAATGATACAAGTATGACACCCGTGTCTAATAAAGCAACAGCCCCATTGTAAGGCCCACCAGAGATCATCGTGGATAATGGAATGACGAGCCGTTAGACTTAGTAACCAAAATAGCCAACACAAGTAGGAAAGAAGCCCACAAATATAGGAAGGGCATACTAGGAATCAATCCCCGGCAGCATCCAAGGTGGCCAAATGCCAACAGACTGAGCAACCCCTATTGTCACCAAATTAGTAATTATAATCTATTAAAGATAGGCTTTACCATGTCCACAAAAAGGTACCATCTCATCTACCTCTCCAAGAATCTGGAATCAGAGCATATCTAGAAGTGAGGAATCCTCAGACTTAAGGACTCCTTAGTGCCTTAGAATAAGAATAGCTTTTAGGTTCTCGATTTGAGCACAATCAAATTCCAAAGGTATAGCTCTACAACCTATTTATTTTAGTAGGATAGGGTTTCTTTGATCTTAATGCATGAGATTAGAGTTTTAGATCTTGGGATTGGATTTTAGGCATTATGGTTATTTGCTCCTGCTTTAAGTGGGTCGAAAAGTTTTGAATACTGATTTACGAGGCCCACCTATTTCCAAAAGAATATGTGATATGTAAAAACGTTACAGCCTCTTTTTTTTTTTTCCTTTTAATGCTTGGGCAAGAGGATAGTTACTCAACTGGAGACTCCTTTGGAGGGCAGGGAGGACAAGGTGTGGGTGGGCATCTGTACACCAGAGCTTGGATGTGATGAAGAGTTGCTGTCGTGTGTGTAGGATGCCTCTCCCTATGGCTTCCTCAATTGCTTCTCCCAGGATCTGCTCTGAGTTGTAGACAGCTGCTGCGTCGAAATGGCGGTACCCAAGCTCCATGGCAATGAGGATTGCCTCTTTCATCTCCACCGATGGGGAGAAGGGGAATGTGGCCGTTCCCATACCTACTAATGGCATTCTGATCCCGTTGCTCAAACACACCTCTCCCATACCTCCCATCTCTCTCTCTCTCTCTCTCTCTCTCTCTCTCGTGTGTGTCCCCATTTTAATCCATTCCACCAATATTGCATGACAATGACGAGCAGTAATAGCATTTGACATAAATGGGTGGTAGTTGGATCGGATGGATGCATACTTTTCTTTTGGGGATAGAAAGTCTTTGGTAGAGAGTCTAGAGACACTTCTTTGTCGGCGCCATTTTAATCCATTCGACCAATGCATGACGATGACCAGTAGTAATAGCATTTGACATAAATGGGTGGTTGGTGGATCGGATGGTTGCATACTTTTCTTTTGGGAATAGAAAGTCTTTGGTAGAGAGTCAGGGGCATGTCTGTGTAACAATTTTTTTCGAATAAGTGGATGGTTTTTCACAAAAAAATTATTTTTTCGGTGTTTGGTGCGGAACAATTTCGCGGAAATGCTTTCTTGTCTCGCCAGCATTTTTCTTGATAATTGTGGAAATGAGTTTCCCATGGGAGGGTATGGAAAATGGATTTCCTCGAAAAACTTCTCCCTCTTTTCCTCACTCTTGTCCATTTTAACAAAAAAACCCTATAACTCTTTCATTTTTTATTTCTTTATATAAATTATTATTTAATATTAAATAAATAATATACATGTTATGTTATTTTTCTTCAACAAATTATATCATCAAATAAGAAATTCTTCATCCACTTTGTTCGTTTTCTTTATGCTACTTTTTCCATTTTGCCTTTTACATTGCACTGCCTGAATAGAAAAGACTTCGACTACTTTCACAACATATGCAGTTCACTGCATACTGGTTCTGAGTTTTATTGACAGAATCAGCTAATGCAGTTAAAAATTCTTCATCCATTTTCTGGTGGTTTGAATTTTTTTAATACATGGCATTGGGCTTCTTATTCATGCAGAGTTTAGCTGCCAACTTTGTCGTAAAGTGATGAGTTTTCCGCTCACAACTCCTTGTGCTCATAACTTTTGCAAGCCCTGTTTGGAGGTTGAATTTGCTGGTATGACATTTGTCCGAGAAAGGACCCGTGAAGGAGGCCGGATGCTGAGAGCACAGAAAAATATCATGAATTGTCCTTGTTGTCCAAATGACATCTCTGATTTCCTTCAAAACCCTCAGGTACGAATTGAAAATTTTAATTTATGCGGTTCTAAATTGTAAAAAAAAAAAAATCACGTGTTTATTTGACTGGCAATGGCATTTGTGGTGCCACATTGACCAGAAATGCAGTAAACACCAAATTTGCCAATGCTTCTTTCCTTTTTAATGCAATTGATTGTTGTAACAGGTTAACAGAGAACTGATGGATGTGATTGAATCGCTCCAACGTAAGACTGAGGAGAGCATTGAGGCAAGTGGGGATGGTGGTGATTCCATTGAGAAGTCTGAGACCACTGGTGATGGTGAGGAAGGTGGACCTGAAATTACTGAAGTGCCAACATCCAGTGATGGTGAGGATCCTATCACTGAAAGTATGACTACAGTGACTTACAAGCGGAAAACTAGAAATGGGGTCTGCTTGTCAAGCACAGACGCAGAGCCTAAGAATAGCAAGGAGTCTGAAGAAGCAGGACCTGGGAATCCTGATGCGTCAAAATCTAGTGATGAGGATGATGAGGCTCCCATCACTGAAAGCAAGCCTACTGAGACCTACAAGCGGAAAACTAGAAATGGGAGCTGCTCATCAAGGACGGATGTGGCTATGAGTAGCAAGAAGTCTGAAGAAGTGGAACCTGGAAATCCTGAAATGCCAAAATCCGGTGACAAGGACAATGAGGTTCCTACTGAAAGCAAGCCTAGGGAGACATACAAGCGGAAAACTAGAAATGGCAGCTGCTCCTTGAGTAGAGATGTGAAGGAGGTGAAGAATAGCAAGACATCTGAAGAAGTTGAACCTAAAAATCCTGAAATGCCAAAATCTGGTGATAAGGATGGCGAGGTTCCTATCATTGAAAGCAAGCCTACACAGACTTACAAGAGGATAACTAGAAGTGGGGGCTGCTTGTCAAGGACAGATGTGAAGAAGGCTAAGAATAGCGAGAAGTTTGAAGAAGTGGAACCTGAAAAGCCGAAATCTGGTTGCAAGGAGGGAGAGGATCCTATCACTCATTGCAAACCTACCGAGAATTCCAAGCGACAAACTAGAAATAGTCTCTGCTTGCTAAAGACAGAAGTGAAGGTGGCCAAGGGTACCGAAATGTCTAAAGAAGCAGGACCTGAAAATCCTAAAATGCCGAAATCTGGTAACAAGAACAGTAAGGTTCCTATCACTGAAAGCAAGACTGATGAGAGTTTCAAGTGGAAAACTAGAAGTGGAGGCTGTTTGTTGAAGACAGATGTGAAGAAGGCTATGAAGAGTAAAAAGTCTAAAGTGGAAGTAGAAGGTGACAATTCCCCTTCAACCCCACTCATTGTCCCGTCAGATGATGATTTTGAGTAAGCCCACTTAAGAACAATAAGGTTCCTATCACTGAAAGCAAGACTGATGAGAGTTTCAAGCGGAAAACTAGATGTGGAGGCTGTTTGTTGGAGACGGATGTGAAGAAGGCTACGAAGAGTAAAAAGTCTAAAGTGGAAGTAGAAGGTGACGATTCCCCCATCGATTCCACTCATTGTCCCGTCAGATGATGATGATTTTGAGTAATATTATTGCTTCTTGTTGGGTCTAATTGTTGTTTCTGGACTTGGATTTTGATTCTTTTTGGGGCCAAGCCATTACATGAGATCCATTTTGAGAGAAGGTGCTTTTTGATGAAGCCTATTTTCCAGATCCACCATTCCTATTTAGTTTCATGAGATGTGTTTTAATCAATGCATTTCTTACTTTGTGCCAAAATACTAGATTTAGTATTTATGTTGGATGCTGAAGTTATGTGTGGAATTTGCCCTTTTGATTAATTAGAATACATTTTCATGCAAAAAGTAGTTGAAGAAGTCATTTCCTACTGTGCATTTTCTTTCGAGTAAAGTAGAAATCAGTAGTAAAGGGTGCTCAAGTTGGACATTACCTAACATGAAAGTAGGCATCTCAAGGGGCGTGTTCATATTTTTTGTCCAAATGATTGAAAAGGAACCATTAGGTTGTGAAGAACTTGAAACTTTCCACATGCTTCTTGTTTGTTCCTGATATGTGGGGCTGGCCCATGCTACATTACATAATGTGGAACGTGAGTATTGAAGAGGTAGGCTCACCTGCATGTAGGGGTCAGCAATTGGCTGCTTAATACATCAAGGGCAATGCCATTGGATTGCTTAATCCATCAACTATGGGGCCGGTGATCTGTTAGCCTAAGCTGATTAGCTTATGTACTCCAACAGGGCAGTAAAATTTTCAACATTCATACTAGAGAATAGGGTGTTGAGGAGAGAATGACTTTGTAGCCCAGTGGCAACAGAGTCAGAAGAGAAACCAACAAATTTTCCTTGTCTAGTCACACTAGTATTCATATAATTGGCCCCATTGTAGATTGAAATATAATCATAACATTCCATTTTATTTTTCTGAAATGACAAATTAAGAAAATGGGGCACACCCCCACAGGACTCAATATTAAAATAGTTCTAAGACAATATATAGATAGTTGCCAGGGTTGTGAGTGGCTCTCAGAGAAGATTGGGACCAATCTGTCAAAGTGGACACTTGATTGGTGGCGCGGCTCATTTGCCGATCACACTAAGTAGAGTTTTTGGACGAGGCATCTGCTAAAAATATATATAATTGGACATTATTAGCCATATGATTTAAGACAACACAATTCGGTCATTTTTACCTCCAGTCACATGACCTTTCTAGTTTCCTAGACTTCACCATCCCAGAACTCCTCGAGCGACTTGTAGGGCCCACTATCCGAGACAAACAATTCAGCTAGAACAGCTTTGGCTTGTGGAATTAGACTAATCTTGTGGGACTCTTCCTCTGTCAATGCCCAATCAAAGATCAATAGATTTTCCCTCAGCCTCTCCTTGTTGAAGCTCTTCACCAACAGACTAACCCTTTGCTCATGCACCCATCTTAAACAAATCTACACATTCAAGAAAAAAAAAAAAGAAAAAAAAAGTGCTATAGTTCTTTATTATCAATTTCTGTAATGTTTTCAATATAATAAAAACAAGTTAAAAAAAAAGAGGAACCAAAATGTAACTTGGTCAGTTGTGATGATGTGGCAGTAAAAATTATGAAATTCTGATGATTTCACTATGGCCATGATTTCTATCCACATTTATATCAAATTAAATGATCCTATGCTGATGATAATATCGAGTTTCCCTCTTGCCAGCTTTCATTGACCCATTGGGCTCACTTTTACTTGATCCATGCCACCATTTAATAGAACAAAGATGAAATAACTTTAGGGACTTGTTTGTGCGATCAAAGAATTCCGTTGTTTCCATGGGAGAGAAGAATCCTTATTTTCTAACTCTTATACTGAATACTCAGCCATACAAATCCTCAATGAGGAAATCCCGATTCAATGGACAGTGAGAATCTTCAAATCAACGGATTTCTCACATGTCATCATCATGGGCAGGCCCAAGTACATCCGACTGGGGGCAGTTGCACCCGTTGGACTTTAGTCCGCTTCTAAGACTATAATGAAAATTCATATAAAAATCCTATGTTCGCCCTAAAATCCACATGAAAATCCTAAGTTTGTCCGCAAAACCCAATTGTGTATTTGGGTCGCACCTCTCAAATAAAAATCCTGGTCCGCCACTCTCTATCATCAAACATGATCCGGGGAAATCTAAACCCTCTTTATTAAGGAAAATCAGTTTATTTTTTTTCCTTTTCGGCAATGAAAATGTATCACACCAAACAAGAAAACCGTGAGCTGAATGGAAAATGGGAATAATTTGCCGTTTTATCACGCACGATGTGCTCTTGTCACACAAACGCGCAAAAAGAAAGAAGAGAATGATACCTGAGCAACAGTCTTTCCTTTAGCCTTAGCTATCTCATTCAACACCTCACACTCCATGACCTTGTTGGTGCCCCAGGGTGTGTTTCTTCCTCCCAGTGGAGAGTAAGCGCTCACATGAATACCCTTTTCCATGCAGAATTCCCTCAACTTGTTCTGCTGCCAAAGCGGGTGCATTTCCACCTTAAACCGACAAAAAATCACCCTCTCATCACCTTCAGAACTGGCTGTAAAACTTGATGTTTTTTACAAACAACTCAGCTGAGTTGCATCAAGACAAGGCCAATATGAAGTAGACTCTCCATCAAGTACAAGCCAGGCACAACTCAATAGGTACATACAATTTGGCCAAGTCGATCGACTCGAACTCAGCTGAGTTTTAAACTAAAATATACTGCTTTGCTAGCAAATTGACTTACCTGATTGACGGCAGGTGGGATCTTCGATGTTGACAGCAACCTGCTTAGTCTTTTGCAAGAGAAATTGCTAACACCTATGGATTTCGTTAGGCCAAGTCTTTGGCACTCTTCCATGGCCTCCCATACGGACTCCATATCAAAGGGGATGATCTCGAAGATCTCATCCTTGTCAAAGGTTATTCTGATCTCCCCAGGCTTTGCACTTACAGGAAAATGAATGAGATAGAGATCAATGTACTCCAACCGAAGATTCCTACAACAATAGAGACAGAACGAGTCTTTATAATATTAATTTGTACATGGAAAGACGATGAAGGTACAATTCAAAATCAGATTAGTCCTAGTCAGAGCAAAACTGATTTTTAACTTCTCCAACCATCATACCAGTTCCCTTTCCTTTGGCTTTTTTTTTTTTTTTTACAAAAAGTTTTTCCATTATCTTAAAAAATGATATTATTTTATAGCAGAAATGTTAACCTAAGTGAGAACCGCATAGCATTCATATGTAGTCTATAATAATAGAGAATTTTCTAAACAATGTTGGATATAGAAAGATGATCAATTCATCTCATATATGTTAAATTAGATTTAGGTCATATTGGCTAATCTCCTTGTCTGATCAAATTTCCTATTAGAGGTGTGATTAGGTTCCTAGGTTGAGTCAATATTTTTTTTATTGTATTTATAAATATTGAAGGAAATTTTTTTATGGATAATGATTAGACTAGCTATAATAAATGGAGAAGAATGTTGGACCAAATAACAAGTACCAATGCACAAAATGAGTATAACAAGATGAGAATGTAGGGTTGGATGCGTGGTAAAATTAAGGACACAATAAAAAATGATAGTTTGTTAAAGCAATTAGTGGTATCAACAATAGGTAATAAAATAAAAGATACTTGTTTGAGATGGTTTGGATATGTCTAATGAAGGGTAGTAGCGATGACTGTGAGCAAAAGTTTCTCCATGTAGGTTGATGGTCCACCAATGTATATGAGTTGCCTAAAGAGGACGTAGATGGAAGTAGTAGCAATGATATGAAGTAGTGCAACAACAAATCCAAGGATTTAGCTTAGGATATATCAGAATGGAGAAATAGAACTCAAGTATAGTGGCGAACCCTAATATAATTTGGACAAAGCTCACATGATGATAATGATGGTTCTTAATAAATATTGACTATTATTAGTGAAATAACCAACATGTATAGCTCATAATTTTCTACAGTCTAGCTTTATGGGGACCTTTGATCAGTGTACCCTCTTTACACTCAGCCACACCCAATGTACTATCTCGGGATCCAATTGAAACTTATCTGACCTTGCTCATCATTGGATTGAATTACAAAATGTATAATTAAAAGACATTTAAACTTTGAGGTGGGGATTTGATCCAGTGAGAACTGTTGTCACAGAGAACTTTTTTGTGGAGCCCACTGGGTGTCTCATTTTGGAATGAGGCAAGTGGGGATTGAAACATCCATATGAGACCACCCTAAATATCAATTTTGACCCCAATCCAATGCTCGTAAGTCCTAACCCCTTCATACATAGCCGAGAAGCTCAGTCCCCGGTCTAGTTCATTCGCATTGGTGTCAAACCTTGGGGTGTGCGACTATCATGGGGGGTCCCTGTCCATTGCAAGGTTTGGATTGGGTGATAGGTGGGCCCCACCTCTAGTTCTCACAGTTTGAGCTGTTAGAACAGTTCTCACCTAATTATTTCCCTTTAAAATTAAAGGTCATGATAATTTGATGTAGCTGATTTTTGCGATGAGACCTGCCATCCCCCTGCCCTACTGCAGTCATGCATCAAATAAATTCAATTTTTGGATGGCTATATTTACATGGAGAAATGATACAAGTACAACTCCCGTGTCCAATAAGGCAACAACCCTATTGTAAGGCCCACCAGAGATCATCGTGGATAATGGGACGACGAGCAATCAGACTAAGTAACCAAAGTAGCGCGCACAAGTAGAAAGGAAGCCCACAAATATAGGAAGGGCATACCTAAGGATCAATTTCCGACAGCATCCAGGGTGGCCAAATGCCAACCAACTGAGCAACCCCTATTATCATTAAATTAGTAATTATAATCTAATAAAGAAACGCTTTACCATGTCCCCAAAGAGACAAGGAAACCAGATGAGCAAGAGGAGCTCTACCGCTTTTTTCCTTAAAAGAGTTCCAACTGGATTAATAACCTTCTTTTATTAACGCTAGCATGTGGACTACTAGGGATTCCTTAGAATCTAACTCTAACTGAAAATTTGGACCCCACTTCTCATGTTAACTCCGTATCCACGGTTAATTACAAGTAAGTTCACTGTATAAAAGCAATTGAACTCCTGTCTTATGAATAATTACAAGAACACAATAATATTTCCAATTATTGCAAGTATGCCCCTCCATTAACTATATTCATAGATTTATTGGAATAAATCTGTCCAACCAAATTTGATCCACATCTTATTATCCTTGTGACCCAATTAATCACATACGGTAATCATTAGTACAATCCAATTAACTCTTAATTGAGATGAGTGCGCATTTACTAATGATAAAATCCACTAATTAGCATAAAGAGATATTTAGGTGATAGATTCCATCTTGAGAATTATATATTCTCACAGCTTCACTACCACGTACTCAAGACACCGAGGTGTTGACCTGTAATTGACCGCACTCAATGGTGACTCAAAGTAAATACATAGTAGAAACTTACGTCCATTAATCTCTCAAAATTAAGAGCCTATTGCTTGAGAATTATGAGAGCAGTCCTTAAATCTAAGATAGATTTGTATAAGGTGTTACTCATGGTCCTTCAGTACATCTAATATACTAGCACAATAATCCAGAGTCTTACACTCTGATGATTAAGACAAATCACACTATCTCATAGTAATTGCAGTGCTACAACCTTTTCAGATGAGATGCCCAATCTCATCACTAGTTGTGAAAATACTTTTTAAGTGTAAGATATGTGATCCATGTCTTTTGTATGTGAATTTCATCCGCACACATAGATTACATCTAATACACTTGTGGGCTCCGTTTATCTCACGAACCATTATATTATTTTGTATTGGTTATGTGAAATAATAGAATAAAATATCATTCATCACATGAAAATATAAGTTAATTAATAAAATGAAATCAATTTATTCGGATCATCCACTGGATCGAGGACATACAATCTAACATTTTCGTCCTTCCACGCGCTAGGCTATTGGGTGGGGTTTACTTATAAAAATTTAAACCAATCAAAATAAATATTCTATCATTTATGGGCTCTTTACTAAATTTCACTCTAAATATAAGGCAGGACCCTTGCAAATTGGATCGCTTATAAAGTCTAGGATGAAATATTATGAGGAATTTACATGTTATGAAGTGATCAGTTTAATGTGAGTCCTTCGATTGAGGTGAGATTTCCCCATGGCACATATCAAAGGAGCAAGGAGCTAAGATATTCAAAGAGGCTTATATTTTCAATAAGTGGACTCCATTCGAAGAGGCTTGTGCTTATCTTTAGTCCAAGGGGGAATTCTGAATTCGGACTCATCCACCTGAATTTATTAAATTTCTTGAGATTGAAAATAAATATGAGGGATACAACTTACAAGTGCGAATCTAAGTAATAGAATGGTTCTTCAGTGATTCTCTGTGCACACCTCATAGTGAGCCCCACTTGATCACCCATGTAGATGGACGACTGCACCCCCATGAATTATGCCGATCCTACTACTATATACCTATACAAATAGACTGGACTGTTGGATTGACATGCACCCGTTTTGGATAATCAAAACTTTTGGGCCTACGAATTAGGAGTTAGGATGATCACATGAGCCCCACCTAGATATCTTGATCCCCCCCAAGATACCATCTCCAAGTGGGCTCCAAGGTGAGCCCCACAATAAGGTGCGCATGGAGAGGTCCATGCTCACTGCGTGCAGCTAGCTAGAGGCGGAGCCAAGATTTTTTCCAAAGGAGGCAAAAAATTCCACATAGCGAGAATTTTTGAGAAAGAATTAGAAAAAACTAAAGAGTTAACAAAATATTTAAAATTTGAAATCATGTGTTCCATTTAACCAAGAAACTAGTTATTAGATTTATGCAAAAATTGATGGTTCTATACATCCAACAAGTGGCTCTATAAGAGTAGAAAAGAATTGTAACTTGCACGATTTTAGCACATTTACTTGTGAAAAATACCCACCTAAGCACTTTACATCCAACTCATCCCGGAGGCGGGACCCACCCCTGAGTTTCATGTATCACATGTGACGTGCGATCCATATCGGCGGGTGATTATAGTTGCAAAAAAATCAAATTAAATCACTTTCTTCAACGTCTTTATATAAGATTATTGTGTAAAAAATCTTGAACTTTGACCGCCCATTGTTTAGAACTCAAATCTTTTTATTACTTAAAAAAATGTTAAAGTTTACCCTTGCATAAAACTAATTAGTGTAGAAAGCCCTTAAACACCTCTAGTTTTGGCCCAAGGTAAAAAAAAAAAAAAAAGTTGGTGAGAGAGGGAGGATAAAAAAGAACAACACTAAAATACACGTGAGAGATTTTCTCATATTTTAAAGAAAATAAAAAAAGTTGAAATGGGGTAAAGAGAATAACACGGTAATACACACTAGAGATTTTTCCTATTTTAATGGAAATCTAAAAGTTGGCCCCCTCCCCTCAACCTTATGTGCAGCTGATAAGGAATTTGAAGTACTATACCTATATTTTTATTTAGGTTTATTCAAACCAAAAATCAATGTATAATAGTAATATGTATTGAATTAGCCAATATTTAAAACCTTGCCACCACCAAGAGGAGTTGAGGGGATGTTAGCCATGACTACAACTCATTTTGAACTTAAATCAGGTTAGGCTTAAACAAGGCTTGAGTCCAGATCGGTTTCTATGTGATTATATATAAATTATAAGCTTGACTAAGGACGAGTGCATAAGACTGTGTTAGTCATGTGCTCAATCTTACGATCCGACCAATTCTTTATTGAAGTAAATTTGATGATATATCACTAGATGGGAGGACAATCACTTTGACCGGTTCAGATGTGGGCCCCATGATGGAGTTCCATGCATCCCACTCAAAGATTCTCAGGTTCCACGCCCTCTCATAGGATTTGAAAATCCTCAATTTCACGGATTTACGCATTGATACCAATTTTCCTCTACTAATGCATCAATACACACCATTATCAATGTGAAATCCTCATACAAAAATTCCTATTCGAAGGCACTAAGGAGTCCTTAAGTATGAGGACTCCTCACTTACTTATAGATAAGCCATGGTTTCATATACTTTGAGAGGTAGATGAGATGGTACCTATAAGGTTTTCTTCTCTTTAGAGATCCCACCATTCTTCTTGAGAAGTTCTTTACAAGATGGTCAAAACGTGAAAGAACACAAAGACAAAGGAGATCAAATCTACGAAAAGAGTTTTTGTTAAAAAATAGTTTTTAAATTCTCGATTTGAGCAAAACTAAACTCCAAAAGTATAGATCTACAACCTATTTATTTTAGTAGATCTTTTATGTTTGTTTGTTTCTTAATCTGTCTTTTTGATGGATCTTTGATCTTAATGAATGAGATTAGGGTTTTAGATCTTAGATTGGATTTTTGGCCTTATGGTTATTTGATCCCATGGTCAAAAGTTTACAAGGCCCACCTACTTCCACCTGACATGTAAAGCCGTTACAGCCATTTTTTTTTTCCTTTTAATGCTTGGGCATGAGGATAGTTACTCAACTGGAGACTCCTGTGGAGGGCAGGGAGGACAAGATGTGGGTGGGCATCTGTACACCAGAGCTTGGATGTGATGAAGAGTTGCGATCGTGTGTGTATGATGCCTCTCCCCATGGCTTCCTCAATTGCTTCTCCCAGAATCTGCTCTGACTTGTAGAGAGCTGCTGCGTCGAAGTGGCGGTACCCAAGCTCCATGGCATTGAGGATTGCCCCTTTCATCTCCACCGATGGGGAGAAGGGGAATGTGGCCGTTCCCATACCTACCAATGGCATTCTGATCCCGCTGCTCAAACACACCTCTTTCATATCTCCCATCTCTTCTCTCTCTCACTCGTGTGTCCCCATTTTATATGGGTGGTAGTTGGATTGGATGGCAGCATACTTTTCTTTTGGGGATAGAAAGGTCTGTGGTAGAGAGTCTAGAGACACTTCTTTGTCAGCCCCTTCTCGTTTTTATCGTGGTAAAAGTACTACTCATACTTGATCTTTGATGCTTGTACGCAATAATGTCTATGAGGGGTCGCTAACTAGAAGGGAGGGGTTGCTATCTGTTGGTTGGCAACCCCATATGTGACCCAACTTATCCGGGGAGGGTATGACATCTTTTCTCGATATGGCATCCTTTCTCAAAGCCGTAGATTCCGCGGAAGTACGGATCTAAATGAGTTGGCTGCTACAAATGCGATAAGAACTGCGTCGTGTTGAATCAGATATTAGTTGTGGAGATCTGTGACTCTTTACGAGAGATCAGTCACGTGTGATTCACTCTTTAAGATCTAAGGGTAAGGATGGACACCCTGGGTGTAGAAGATAATGACAGACAATTGTAGATATAAAGGAAGAGGGTTTTTTTGAGAAATATATCAACTGATATCTTTCATGTCTATATATAGCCTTTTTGGCTAATGGGTGATAAGATTTCTATTTAAATTCGAATAGAGAGATGATAAGGATAATAGGTTGGATCAAACTCTCTCAATTTGAATTTGAATGAGGGTTGGATAAAACTCAAACTATTCTTATCCATATCACAATTAGATTCCTCGTGAGGAGTGTCTCTCTGTAAGTGAGGATTTGATCCAGTGAGAACTGTTCTCACGGAGTCACCGTGAGAACTTCTTTGTGGAGCCCACTGGGGGTCCCATTTTGGGATATGATCGGTGGGGATTGAAAGATCTATATGAGACCACCATGAATATCCAGTTTGGCCTCATTCCCATGCTCCTAACCCTTTCATTCATAGTCGAGAAACTCAGTCCGTTCGTATGGGTATATAGTCGATCCAATGATTTAGTTCATTCGCATTAGTGCCAAACCTTGGGGTGTGTGGCTATTAAGGGGATCAATGTCCTTTGTAAGGTTTGGATTGGGTGACAAGTGGGCCCCACCTATAGTTCTCACAGTTTGAACTGTTAGAACAATTCTCACCTGATCATTATTTCCCTTTAAAATTAAAGGTCTTGTTGTGGCTGATTTTTGCTTAGCACTAGTCTAGGATGAGACCTGCCATCCCCCTGCCCCATTGCAGTCATGCATCAAATAGATTGATTTTTTGGATGGCTATATTTATATGGAGAAATGATACAAGTATGACACCCGTGTCTAATAAAGCAACAGCCCCATTGTAAGGCCCACCAGAGATCATCGTGGATAATGGAATGACGAGCCGTTAGACTTAGTAACCAAAATAGCCAACACAAGTAGGAAAGAAGCCCACAAATATAGGAAGGGCATACTAGGAATCAATCCCCGGCAGCATCCAAGGTGGCCAAATGCCAACAGACTGAGCAACCCCTATTGTCACCAAATTAGTAATTATAATCTATTAAAGATAGGCTTTACCATGTCCACAAAAAGGTACCATCTCATCTACCTCTCCAAGAATCTGGAATCAGAGCATATCTAGAAGTGAGGAATCCTCAGACTTAAGGACTCCTTAGTGCCTTAGAATAAGAATAGCTTTTAGGTTCTCGATTTGAGCACAATCAAATTCCAAAGGTATAGCTCTACAACCTATTTATTTTAGTAGGATAAGGTTTCTTTGATCTTAATGCATGAGATTAGAGTTTTAGATCTTGGGATTGGATTTTAGGCATTATGGTTATTTGCTCCTGCTTTAAGTGGGTCGAAAAGTTTTGAATACTGATTTACGAGGCCCACCTATTTCCAAAAGAATATGTGATATGTAAAAACGTTACAGCCTCTTTTTTTTTTTTCCTTTTAATGCTTGGGCAAGAGGATAGTTACTCAACTGGAGACTCCTTTGGAGGGCAGGGAGGACAAGGTGTGGGTGGGCATCTGTACACCAGAGCTTGGATGTGATGAAGAGTTGCTGTCGTGTGTGTAGGATGCCTCTCCCTATGGCTTCCTCAATTGCTTCTCCCAGGATCTGCTCTGAGTTGTAGACAGCTGCTGCGTCGAAATGGCGGTACCCAAGCTCCATGGCAATGAGGATTGCCTCTTTCATCTCCACCGATGGGGAGAAGGGGAATGTGGCCGTTCCCATACCTACTAATGGCATTCTGATCCCGTTGCTCAAACACACCTCTCCCATACCTCCCATCTCTCTCTCTCTCTCTCTCTCTCTCTCGTGTGTGTCCCCATTTTAATCCATTCCACCAATATTGCATGACAATGACGAGCAGTAATAGCATTTGACATAAATGGGTGGTAGTTGGATCGGATGGATGCATACTTTTCTTTTGGGGATAGAAAGTCTTTGGTAGAGAGTCTAGAGACACTTCTTTGTCGGCGCCATTTTAATCCATTCGACCAATGCATGACGATGACCAGTAGTAATAGCATTTGACATAAATGGGTGGTTGGTGGATCGGATGGTTGCATACTTTTCTTTTGGGAATAGAAAGTCTTTGGTAGAGAGTCAGGGGCATGTCTGTGTAACAATTTTTTTCGAATAAGTGGATGGTTTTTCACAAAAAAATTATTTTTTCGGTGTTTGGTGCGGAACAATTTCGCGGAAATGCTTTCTTGTCTCGCCAGCATTTTTCTTGATAATTGTGGAAATGAGTTTCCCATGGGAGGGTATGGAAAATGGATTTCCTCGAAAAACTTCTCCCTCTTTTCCTCACTCTTGTCCATTTTAACAAAAAAACCCTATAACTCTTTCATTTTTTATTTCTTTATATAAATTATTATTTAATATTAAATAAATAATATACATGTTATGTTATTTTTCTTCAACAAATTATATCATCAAATAAGAAATTTTGATTTTCTATAATGAATCCACAGCCGCACCAAACAACATCTGCGCCAATTTAATGAGGAAAATCTTTTTGTACCAAACATGAATTTCTAAATTCTACGAAAATCATTTTCCGAGGTTTTCATTTCTATGAAATTTGCTGACATGACAATTTCCCTTTTCCGTAGAAAGGGTATGTACACAAACGTGCCCTAGTTACACTTCTTTGTCAGCCCCTTTTGGTTTTTTTGTTTTACTTCTCATACTAGCAATGCAGGCCCGAGCTAATAAAACAAACTAAATAGTTTATTACAAAATTCATAAAATATTAAATCTTCAAATACTTATAAAATAAAATAGACTTTCATAAAAAAATTGTTTTACATCATGAGAATCATTTGGTGTGCACTTTAAAATTTTAAGAGCATAGAAATCAATAGTAAAATTAAAAGTTATGGATGATGAATAGTTCATACCAACATTGTGTAATAGAAAGATGCATGAATGACAATTCATATTCGCTTGTGATCTGCTCACCTAATAAGGTTCCCATTTCATGAAGGCCTTGCTCATTTGAGGATGGGCAATAGAGAAAGTGGGTCCTACTGTATTATAGATACCAGGGCCCTACTCTAGTATGATATATTAAAAAAAATCTGAAACCAGAATAGGGGAAATGAGAAGTTCATCTGAGGCCACGTCTCTCTCTCTCTCTCTCTCGTACATTGAGAACACAGAAGACTATGTAAACGTCAGGCACCAAGAAAAAAACCAATATAATTCTCACACCGTGCCCAGCGGGAAAGAGAGTGTATATATTATTATACTTGCAATTGTTGATGTTAGCGCTAATGGGTTTTGATCTGAAACGAAACCAAGGAAAGTTTTGATTCCACCAGCCATTAAGTACTTAGATACGCATTACATACTCTTATGATGTCATGCATGACTCCTGGATCATGATGATGTATAGTTGATGTGACGAAGTCATACTTACATGTTAAGTTTTGGTCTTCCTAAACCAATATTGTACCGAGGTCCATATATAAACTGGTCTTGAAAAATTGTGTTATACTTGATAGTGGACAAATTGTTTATGCACATGGCTTTTGACATGAGTTCATGTTGGCTGCATGACAAGAGTTTCTTATTTTTGTTACAACCTACACTATCTTTCTATTATTTTAGCCAAATACTCGGTGAAGACATTAGTTATGTTGGAAAAATTCCATCATATGGGGCCACACGTGTATCTATTAAATGTGTTATACTATATTTGGTTAAGTCTATATTAAAGTGATCTAATTAAGAATTAAAGTTCTAAGGCTTAAGGGTATAATTTTCATGAAATTAATGTGTAGATACCAGAATGTTATTTCTAATTTGATGAGGGGCCAAATTAGAAATAACAAACCTATGATATCTTATATATTAGGGTTATGGTCCCCAATTCATATGGTCAATATCTATTCTCTCTGACATCCCATCATCAGAAGAATCAAGAGGGTTTCTGGGTAGCCATATTGGATTGGAAGACCAACAACCTGTGAACAACTTCATTCAATGGATTCAGGTATGTTTCCGCTTTATATCTCTCGATCATTTGACATGGAGGATCTTGATTTATTAGGGTTTCCTAGATCAAAGATCTTGATGTATTGTTTCTAACAAGTTCAACTTTGCCTTCTTAATATCCATTTTACAAGGATTTCAATCATGGTTAATTAGAGGGGAATTATGGTTCTAGGCTTCTAGCTTTTAAAGCAACTGAGGAAAGAGAGTTTAATAAGCTTCCCGCCTTTGTCTTCAATCCACCCTTCAGCTGATTCATTTGCCCTGCTAATCAATATCAGAAAATCATTTGTGTTCTTGTATTAGGCACAGCCTGGCTGTTACTAATTTAGAAAATATCATTTCTATGAAGTGTTGGCAAGCCCGAGACTCCAACCCTATTTCTGATATAAAATCATTTACCTTTAGAATTGATTCATATGCCTGTAAGGGCCACGATGCACATGCCTCATGCTGTTTGGCTGCATCTGCTTGGAAAGACTCTTGGTATTCATGACCAATATGTTATTAAACAGAATTGGCATCAAGAGCTGGTGAAATGTAGCAGAACAGGGAGTGTTTTGCATATGTCCTTTTTGGGCCGTTGGTCATGTTTTTCAAAATCTTTGATTGAATTAGCTTGTCGAAATCTTTACATTTTTTGTATAATTTGTTTTTGGTCTTTTTGATCAAAACTTATTTTCATTGGATGGTATGGGAATGTCTCTCGCTCTCTCTCTCTCTATATATATATATGTATGTATGTATGTATATTGTCTCATTTGATGGTAAGAGTTACTGTTTTTTTGTTTGCCTGGATACTACATTCATGCTAATTTCTCAGTAATGTGCCTTTTCATAAGCAGGTCTCACAAAGAGAAGCGATCTTCATATGCACCTGAAACTGGTGTTCGATATGATGGAATTTACAGGATTGAGAAATGCTGGCGCAAAGTTGGAATGCAGATATGCTTATTGCTCTTAATTGTGATAGTCTATAAACTCTATATCTTGTTTTGTTAGATCCTTTTTCTTATCTAATTTTCAGCGTACTACTTTAGAATCTTTGAAATTTTAGTAGGCTTAAACCTCATTCAGTATTTTGTTTTCCTCGGCGGGTTGAGAGAATCTTTGAAATTTGTTTTATTGGACAAGGGCTTGCTCGAAGTAAATACGGGCTCAACTTTGAGTTAGCTATTGGTTTTGTTGCATTACTAGTATGTATACTTATTTCCAAGACTGGCTATTACTTATGAAAATTTTGGCTTGGCCTTGAGACTGACCTAATGCAATTGCTTAGGGGTATGTGTTAAACTTTACCAAACTTGTTGCAGGGCTTCAAGGTATGCAGGTATCTGTTTGTCCGATGTGACAATGAACCTGCACCATGGACGAGGTTGGATATTTTTTTTTAAAATATCATTTATGTATTGTTTTTGTCGGTTGTTTTTTGGTAATGTTTGTTTCTTTCAAGCTAATGGAACTCTATTTGGAATTTGGACGACAGTGATGAACATGGTGACCGGCCAAGACCTTTGCCTATTATTAAAGAGCTAAAGAAAGCTACTGATATTACAGAAAGGAAGGAGAGCCCAGCATGGGATTACATTGTATGCACATCCCTTCTTTGCAATTCTTCTAGTTGCATTCAGAGGCGGATGCAGCTCTTTGTCAGCCCCCAGTGACTTTTTTGGAAAAAAAAACATATGTATACTAAGTTAGGCCCCCAATGACTTTTTGGGAAAAAAAAAAATGTATACTAAGTTGGGCCCCCAGTGACTTTTTGGGAAAAAAAAATATGTATACTAAGTTAGGCAAAAATCAATTAGGCCCCCAGTGACATTGAACCAGGGCCCCAGTGACATTGTACCAGGCCCCCCAATGAAAACTCGTAGAGAACAATTGTGATAAATAAATATGTCTTGTTTTATTGCTTGAAATTATTATATTATATTTGTTCCATATAAAAGGTTTGGGGTAAATCTGCACACTATTTGTCCTTGCTATGCATGATTTGCAATGCAGTGGAAATCTACAAACTATCTGTCTTTGAATGCACATTTCTGTATATTAGTTACTGATAGTGTATGTAAAATGTCCACTATTTTTTTTGTGTATTGTTTTTTCTCAAGCATGAAGAAAAAAAGAAGAAAAAATCATTTGCAATCATATAAATAACCAAAAAAAAATTTCTGGGGGCGTTGCCCTCGGACCTCCTCCTACTTAATCGTGCCCCTAGTGATTTTGAATCCTGGATCCGCCACTGATTGCATTACTATTATTTTTTTCCTATTATTGAGAGTGAATTCACTTGTCTATGGAATTCTAGCCTTATAGGCTGATAATTACATAATCAATGCATGATGGAGGCCCATTGTGCAGATCAACTGGCCAAAATATTTAGTAGATCAGCGATCTTCTCATATGAGCTGATTGTGGACTGCTGGCCAAGGTTTGTTGAATCTTTACATTGATTTCCTAAATGTGAGGCTTACCAATTGATGGGACTTCCCTGATTTCTGGGCCATGGATGGTTGGCTCCACTAGATGTATGGCTTGGACATTGCCACTTCCTCATGTGGCCATAATAAGAGCACTTTGACACTCTTAGGCCCAAGGTAATCAAGGCACAAAGCACATCTGAGGGGCAAAAGCTGGTTGGAGCATGTTTAAGATAAAAGTATGAATATACGGAGTCTAAATCTTCGCATCATTTTAAAAAAGAAAGTATCACACAGCAAAAAAAATGGTTCCGTAGTCCTAATCTTTTGAAACTGTTGTTATTTATGGTTCACACAATTTCTTTCCAAAAGGTCTTGATTAAATCAATATCATTATCATATGAAGGGCTGTTGGAAGTGCTTGACTACTGAGTGTGTTTGCCTTTTTGGATTTGACCCGTAAGCAGCTTCCTTCACTTTTCCTCTTCCCTTTCCATATTTTTTCATTTAATATGAGAAGAGGTTCAAATGTTTTCCATTAAATGGAAACATATATTGAAGCCCTCAAACTATTTCATTTCTCCATTTCCCCTCATAATATGTAATTTTAATATGGCATGATGGTTGCATGCTGTGCCTAGGCCTAAAGACCCACTCCGGTCTGTGTTTTTGGACTTGCCTGCCGTAGGCTGTGTCTAGGCCATGGCATTAAATTCCTGCGCTAGTCTTTGTGCTAGTGGCGGATGGAGTATATTACCATTGGGGCCTAGCCCCCAGTGGATTTCTAAATTTTAGTTTTAATTTTGGTGGGGCCCACTAATTTTTTCCATAAGGCTCATAATGAATTTTTTGGGCCCCCAATGGATTTTTGTAGCCCAATAACTTTAGGTATTCCATATTTCAGTAGTCATCGCTGAGTAATCTCCTATGAGCAATCTCCTTACAGGAGAAACTCATTGAGCGAGATTGATCCCAATTCACTTGCATACCCACAATCATCCACCAACAAGGCTCCGGGTAGCAATAACAACAAATGTAAAGAAATTGAAGCAGAAGTTGTTCCGAATCAGGTATTTTTTTTTCTCCCTTTGGCCTTTGCCCTTGCTGATGATGTTAATGTATTCCATTGATATTGCTTGCATTATTAGGGATTTAGGGTATTTAATGTTCTTCTGTGATACTAGAAGCTTGGACTTATGATTGATGATGTTGAATGTGATCCAGAAGCAGAACCAAGAGATGAACAAAGAGTACCCAACATTTCGGCATCTTCAAGGAGTTCATTCTAGAGTCTAATAGTCCGATTCTTTTGTGGGTGTGTCTCAATCCTCAATTGATCAAGGTTTTCCTTCTTTCCTTCACCTTTCATATTCATTGATTGTTTTAATCACTTTTTTGTAGGGTTTGGAGAGAAGTCGGCAACTTGGCATAAGTAAAAGCTTCAAATTCGGTTGCCTTAGTGAATTGCGGCAGTCGGCAGACAGGATAGAGCAGATTTCTCGGTAGGCCATATCTATTTTTTAATTACAATAAAACTTGACTTTTGTCTTTGTTATTGAATTGTCAATTGTGCCACACTACCACAGTACCACTAGATTATTTTATTAAGAAATTTCTACAAGAATTAGTGCTTTAGTTGGGCTTGAGATTCATATTTAATTATGAATTTTTAGTGGCGGGTATTTACTTTGATCCAAGCGACAGTTAGCTAATTAGCTTATTTCAGTTAGCTCAGTTGATTATTGATACCTTAAATTTTCTTTTCAACAGTAAACTCTACTTTATGGAGAGATATTTCAAAAGAAAACTCAATGAAGGATCCTCTTCTTCAATGCCAAAGGAGGTTGATTTGAACAACCTTCCTTCGGATCCTGCAGAAAGGAGAAAGATTTTAGAGTACCGCCCAAATCAAAGAGATGAAATAAGGCGAGCTTCGCCTTATTTGCTTAAAGGACCTTGTCAACCTCGAGGCCATGATTTTCCTTTAAAAATGATTGGGAACAAGGAACGTCGATTCAATCCAGAGTGGTTTGATCAATATGGGAATTGGTTAGAGTATAGCATAAAAGAAGATAAAGCATATTGTTTATGTTGCTACCTATTCAGAGATCAGTTTGGAAAACAAGGTGGGAGTGAGGCATTTGTTACAGAAGGGTTTTCATCTTGGAACAAAACTGAAAGGCTTGCCTCTCATGTTGGTCATGTTAATAGTGCACACAATCAAGCAGTTAAGAAAAGTGATAATCTAATAAGGGAAAAGCAATCCATTGAGGTTGCTTTTCAGAAGCAGTCAGAAGTCATGAAAAATGAATATAGGATTCGTTTGAATGCTTCGATTGATGCTTCTAGATTTATATTGCATCAAGGATTACCTTTTCGTAGTCATGATGAGTCATAAGAGTCTGATAACAAAGGTAATTTTCTTGAGTTGATTAAGTATACTGCTACTCAAAATGAAACCATATCTAAGGTTGTTCTTGGTAATGCGCCCAAAAATCATCAAATGGTAGCTCCAGGCATTCAAAAAGAAATTGTTCATTGCTTTTTGCTTTTTGCACAAGAAGTAGTGTATTCTGTCATTCAAGAAATTTAGCATGATTTTTTTTGCATTATTAGTTGATGAATCTAGTGATGTACCTAACAAAGAGCATATGACTGTAGTTCTGCGATATGTTGATAAGTATGGAATTGTTAAAGAGAGGTTTATTGGAATTGTTCATGTGATGGAAACATTTGCTTTATCTCTGAAAACAGCTGTTGATTCTTTATTTGCCGATCATGGTTTGAGTTTGAAGAAAGTTAGGGGTCAAGGCTACGATGGAGCAAGTAATATGAAAGGAGAGTTTAGTGGTTTGAAAACCTTGATTATGAATGAAAATGAGTCAGCATATTATGTTCATTGTTTTGCACATCAACTTCAACTAGCTGTTGTTGCTGTTGCTAGAAAACATGTTGATATTGCAGACTTTTTCAATATGGTCTCTACTTTAATGAATGTCGTGGGCGCCTCTTATAAGCGCATGGACATGATTCGACAAGATCGTGCAGAAAAAATTGCAAAAGAGATTGCTAGTGGTGAGATTCAGACTGGGAAGGGATTGAATCAAGAATTAAGTCTGAAGAGAGCCGGAGATACACGTTGGGGTCCTCATTACAAATCGCTTTTGAACTTAGCTTCTTTGTTCTCTTCTGTTATTCAGGTTCTTGAATGTGTTTCATGTGATGCTTCGGATTCATCAAAAAAACCTCATGCACGTGGTCTTTTGAAATATTTGCAATCATTTTATTTTGTTTTCAATCTCCAATTGATGATAAATACGCTGGGGGATCACGAATGAGTTGTCATTGGCTTTGCAAAGGAAAGATGGAGATATTTTGAATGCTATTGCACTTGTCAAGGTTGCTAAGGAGCGATTGATAAATATAAGGAATGGTGAATGGGAATCTCTCTTGAGTAAGATTGCTACCTTTTGTAATGAGCACAATCACAAAATTGATTTCTTGAATATGGAGGAAGAGTATGTTGATCCATGTCATCCTCGACGAAAAAGCAACATTACTAATGAATATCATTATCGTATTGAATGCTATTATACGGTTATGGGTAAGCTACTATTGGAGCTTAATGATCGATTTAATGAGATAAATCTTGAGTTGCTTCATCGTGTTTCATGCTTGAATCCAAGTGATGCTTTTGGTGATTTTGATTCGTCAAAGTTGATAAGGATGGCTGAATTTTTTCCCAATGACTTCTCTGTCATTGAATGTATGGCTCTTGAGCATCAACTAGAGATATACATTGCAGATGTACGAACAGATGAGAGATTTAGTCAGTTGAAAGGGCTAGGTGATCTCTCTAGATTACTAGTGCAAACAAAGAAACATATATGTTTTCCTTTGGTCTATCGGCTTTTGAAGTTGGCGTTGATTTTGCCTATAGCAACATCAACTGTGGAGAGATGTTTTTCGGGAATGAACATTATCAAGACGGATTTACGAAATCGGATGAGTGACCAATTTTTAAATGATTGTCTTGTATGTTTCATTGAGAAGGAGTTGCTTGGAAATGTCAATAACAATGTTGAAATGGAGCGTTTTCAAAATATGAAAACTCGTAGAGAACAGTTAAGATAAATTAGTATGTACTGTTTTATTTCTTGAAAATTAGTATGTACTGTTTTATTACCAATTTTTGTGCATTATTATGTCTTGTATGTATTATCTAACTCTATATTACTGCCTGGAAATTTAAAACTTCGTGGAAAAGCTGGCCTGACAGCTGGAGGGAAAGGGAATATATCTTTGTGAGGAAGGAAGTAGTCTAAGAAGTTTGTCAAGTGAATCAGTGCTAAAATAGTTAGAAGAGTTGACTTGTGTATGAATTTTCTTGAGCTTAATTAATTATTTCTTTGTGAGTGGTTGTCACAAACTATACATCTATTTTCTAGTTTCTGTTCTAATTTATATGTTCGGTTGCTCCTTGTGTATTTAAATATGTCCAACTGCTATTGCAGGTTCCAAAAAAAATTGTCACTGGTTGCTCCTTGTGCATTTAGAAATAACCAAATTTTTTTTTCCGGGGGCAGCCCACATTCTTTCTGTGCCCCCCAATGACTTTGAATCCTAGATTCGCCACTGCTTTGTGCTGGTCGAGATCGATACGAGTTTGTGCCGACCATGCCAGACTGGTATAGTGGCGCTGGTCCTAAAAAGTATCAATTTAAAAAAAATTGAAAAAAAGAAAATAATAGACAACTAGTAAAAATATGAAAAGTGAGTTATTTAACAAGTATTTAATCCAAATTTAGTGGTATTTAATGTTGTTTGTTGAACACCGAGTCGTTGATAGTATAACATATATCTAGTAGATTTTAAGAGGAAAAATTACCTTTTTGTAATCTTTTAATTTAGAGAAATCATTTTCGTAAAGACAAATCAATCAAAAAAAAAAAAAAAAAAAAGGGGACTATAGGAGCATATATCCAGTCTAATATATATATATATATATATAAATGACATAAATAAATTTTATTTAAGTCTACAAAGTACACTAACTGAAATTACTTTCAGTGAGGGCCCCGCCTAAATGTACAAAGACGAAGATAACATATCAACTGAAAGGCTTGGATGTGGATTTGGAATATTCAAATGATCATAACTTTTAATGGGTAAAATCATCTATTTATCTCAAGGTATAAATCATTTGAGTTGCCTTTCAAGGATAAATTGGTGGTCAAAAATGAAAAAAATTGAGGGTCCCATTAATTTTTGTTCGTTGACTACGAGTCAAGGGAGATTTTAATAAAGACACAAAATGCAACGGTCCTTTCTGAGAAATATGTAAAAGAAAAGGGGCCCTATATGTAAAGATCTCTTAGAAAGAAAAAAATTAATAATTTAGTGCAACATGGGATCTGTACTCGTGCAAATCCAGAACACTCACCACGTCCTGTCACTGAGCTGCAGCATGGTTTCTGTTGTTTTGTGTGGTATATTATATAAAACAAACTTTTTATGGTCTGACATAGCACTTTACTAGTGCCGATTCCGGACCTGTTTTGGACCCAGCCAGCACTGGGTTGACTTGGCCGGCTGGAATTTAGAACCAAGGTCTAGGCACAAAAGAACATAATACTCGAGCCTTGCACCTATGCATGCCTTCATCTACTCAGATCAAACTCTCTTCCAACTTGTTTTTATGTGGTCCTAGTCTTCCTAGATTCCTTTCTAATTTGTAACAGCATTCATGCTGATCACCAGCACATAAATTGTATGAACATTCTCTAACAAAGAAATCTTTGAATTCATTAATTACAATAAAGAATGCTTCGTTTGTTTGAGTTTCTAGTTTCATTATAAAGGATTTTCATTGGTGCATTCTTTAGTCTTCTTTGCATACTTAGGAGTAGTGCCTCCCTTTCTCTCTCAGGAAGAGCATGAATGGAAATGGACAAAGCCTCCACCGGTGAGCAGGAAACAGGTTAACACTGTAGACCCAGAAGAGAGGAAAAGAGCAAGGGTGGCTATAAGACAAGCTCAGAACCACTCTGTCAGACACAGGCTCTTGAAAGGTTAGGCTTTGTGCTTTGCGTTTCTCATTGTACTCCCATTTACCCAGTCACATTTTGTCCTCACTTCCAAAGGGCCAATACTTTAATTTTCCTTCCGTTAGTTTGTATCAAGTCATGTACTAGCTGTTACTAAAGTTGTGGGATTCTTTTTGATAAATTTCCTTTCGGTCAGGTCCTACCTGAAACTGAAAGAACATATCTTGCTTTGGAATTGAATATCTAGTAACTAGAAGCCACATAAATTAGGCCTTTGAAGGATGATGTCAGTTTCTGTTCAAATTCACTTGAGTTATTTGTTTCTCCATATTTTACCCAAAACACCAATTGGGTTTTCAAAACAATACTTGGATTGCTGCATTTGCCTAATTTAAGAGGTTTAAATGCAAGGGTGGCTGTATTAAAAAGTTTGATGTTGAAAGAAAACTTGGAATATGGTGGCCTACTTCAATGAGAATGTGCCTTTATTCTATATCCTTTATTCTAGTATGAAGGAAAGATGTTGCTTTTAATCTGAATAGACAATAAGTATAAACCGCATTAGATCTTAAATCAGTACTAGGATGGACTGCATCATGCAGTGATGGTCTTTATTTTTAGGGAATGATAATCTACTTAGATGTGATTGAAATGTTACCTAAGGCTAAAATATTTGTTAACTTTTCAAGGTACTATTTGGAATGTTTCATTGCCCATTAAAGTGGGGTTAAAAGAAAAAAGTGCCTTGATTTGAAGTTGGACTCTTAAAACACAAATCAGAATGTCCTACTTAGAGGTGTTTTGTGTATACAAACATGGAATTTATTTTGGGAGCTTCTATTGGCACTGAGGATTTTACTCTTCTCACTGCATTAGGGGACAAAAAGAAAAAACTTCCCTAAACTACCTCTCCCTCATCCTCCTCCCCCCACCCTCCCAGTCGCCGGCGGGGTGGGAGAACTTCCATCAGCCTGCGGCGGAAGCCCCGGTCAACCAGCCGGCCTCCCTCTTCTTCTCTCTCCTCTCCTTCCCTCTTTAAGAAGAGGGAGGCTGACGGCCGTTCTCCCTCCCTTGGGGGGGGGGGGGGGGGGGGGGGGGGGTAGTTTAGTTTTTTTTTTTTTTTGTGTGGTGGGGAAAAAACTTTCCACGGTGCTAATAGAAGCTCCCTTTATTTTCCATCTTAATAAAAATTCCAACTTTGTTCGTTTTCTTTATGCTATTTTTTCCATTTTGCCTTTTACATTGCACTGCCTGAATAGAAAAGACTTCGACTACTTTCACAACTTATGCAGTTCACTGCATACTGATTCTGAGTTTTATTGACAGAATCAGCTAATGCAATTAAAAACTCTTCATCCATTTTCTGGTGGTATGAATTTTTTTAATACATGGCATTGGGCTTCTTATTCATGCAGAGTTTAGCTGCCAACTTTGTCGTAAAGTGATGAATTTTCCGCTCACAACTCCTTGTGCTCATAACTTTTGCAAGCCCTGTTTGGAGGGTGAATTTGCTGGTATGACATTTGTCCGAGAAAGGACCCGTGAAGGAGGCCGGATGCTGAGAGCACAGAAAAATATCATGAATTGTCCTTGTTGCCCAAATGACATCTCTGATTTCCTTCAAAACCCTCAGGTACGAATTGAAAATTTTAATTTATGCGGTTCTAAATTGTAAAAAAAAAAAAAATCTCGTGTTTATTTGACTGGCAATGGCATTTGTGGTGCCACATTGACCAGAAATGCAGTAAACACCAAATTTGCCAATGCTTCTTTCCTTCTTTTTAATGCAATTGATTGTTGTAACAGGTCAACAGAGAACTGATGGATGTGATTGAATCGCTCCAACGTAAGACTGAGGAGAGCATTGAGGCAAGTGGGGATGGTGGCTGTAAGTGCCTAAAAATTACGGACTTAGGTAATCGAGGATCAAGCTCCTGATTTGTGGTTTTAAAGGGAATAAAGGGAAAGGATCGAGTCTCCAGTCACCTGAAAGGAAGGAAACAACGGTCAGAGACCCTGGCTATGGGTAGCCGAAGGCCCTCCGACGATCAAGTCAGTGTATGAACTGGAAGAGAATGGAAAAAGCCAGCTTATGGAGGGGAGGATCATGCGTACCTTGTAAGGCTTTCCTTCATGTAATATATAGACGTGAGGGTCATCATGGTACTGTCCACATGAAGGGATGGGAGTCCCATCAGCGTGTATTCGTACCTCTTGAGTGGGGGTAGGTGAAAAAGGGGGTGTCCCATCGGATCATCATCCCATACCTATGGACCTGAGATAAGGCGTGCTTCTTATCTGGGTTTGGCACCCACTCTGTCTGTCAGCTTGCCGTCCGTCGTGGCAGTGCATTTATGGCCGCATTTATGACTGAGTGACAGGGGCCGAGGTCGGGCAGAGGCTGAGACCGAGATTGGAGCCTGTGACGTGGCCACCGAGACTCGATTCATGGTTCCCCCGAGATGGAGCTACGGCCGACCTCACGTGGTTTCCGAGACAAAGGTTAAACCGAGACTGGGGATGGGCCCCCGTTCGAATTAGTGAGCATAAAACGACCCCACACAATTGCCCCCTATCTCTTGGCCTCTTGGGGCCCGCCCGAGGTCGGGAGATAAGACTCGGAAGTGATGGGGCTGTCTTTTCGTATCCTGCTTTTATGGGATCCTCATCATGATGCCCTTTCGCCTGCCCTAGGCAACGAATAGGGTGTCATAATTGCCTTGCTATGGTAGGCACGTGGGGCGTCGTTTCGTATGACCGAGGTGATAAATATCGTACCAGAGGCGTGATGAGAGATGTACCGTCGCTGCCACGTGGAGCTGTTCGAATGGCTGCTCACCGGGATCGAAGTAATGCGCTGGCAAGGTAATTAAGAAGGTGCGTCGCTCTATAAAACGAAAACGCCCCTTGCTCCTTCCTCTTTTACCCTAATCGTTTGTCTGAGAAGGAGACTCCGCTGGAGCGCTGGAGAACGTATTGCTGAATACCTTGCTGCAACTTCGCCCAAGCCAGAGGACCACCGAACCTGGAGATCTCCTCCTCTGCTTCCTACATCCCGTCTTCTTGTCTTCCGCAGTCCCTCTTGCCCTTTGTGTGAGTTCCTCTCTGTCTCTGCTACTCCTTCGCACCCCTCCTTTCCTTTGTTTTCAGAGGGTTTTGGCCTTTTAGGGTTTTTCCAGTTTTTTGCCTCTTTTTTCTTGCTTTTTAACCTTCTAGGAAAGATGGGGGTTTATAGCCATTGGCTAGAGGGTCCTGCGGCTTTGGAGGCTTTCCGGACGTCGTTTAAGATTCCGACCGACGTCTTGGTTAAACCTGACGATGTCGGGGAACTCCCTTATGGCCTTTCCCGGTACAAGAACTGGATGCCTTTCCCCTTGGTGTCAGTGTGCGAAGGCGGGGTCAGATTTCCCATTCATCCGCTCCTCCGCTCTTGCCTCCATGCATGGCACATCTGTCCCTCCCAGTTAATGCCAAACGGCTTCAAGATTATAATGGGTGTGGCGGAGCTGAACTGGATTCTCGACATCGGTCTCGGGGTGCATGACATAGAGGATGTCTACGACATCTGCAGGGCTGCAGGGGGCGAAGACTTTTACTACCTCCGGGTGAAAGCCAGACGCCATCCCTTGGTGAACGCCCTAGAGGATTCCAGCAAATACGCTGGGGATGAACGCATTTTGGTCTCGGGGAACTGGGAGTTCAAGGGGACCGAGACCGAGGAGGATCGGAGAATCCAGGTTCCGCGGAAGCCTGGGACCCCCCCCAGTAAACCCCCATCCCTCTAGGTTCTGTTTGTACCGCCCTTGCTTGTCCTTATGCCGAGCTGACGTCCTTGCCTTTTTCTTGGTAATGGTATGTGGGTGCTTTGATGCGAAAATTCACAAGTCCTGGAGGTCGGTAAAGCGTCCGAACCCCTACCTCATCATTGGGTTGCCCCCAGACCAATGGCTAGGTCTTAAAGATGTTCTTTTCGGGAGCAATCCCCTTTTTAGGAAGGGTTTTGTGATTAGCTTGGGTTCATACCCCGAGATGTGGTCTTCTTGCTGAAGGGCTGGGGCTGTATCTTTATTTTTGGCGAGCATTCTTTGGTGATTCGAGAGGTGTGGGCCAAGCTGGGGCGTAGGTCGAACTCCGTGCCTTGGGGAGCTGGTCCTGCGACCGGGCTCGAAGAGGATGGCGCGAGGGCCGGATCCTTGCGGAGCTGGTCCTGCGACCGAACTCAAAGAGGATGGCGCGAGGGCCGGATCCTTGCGGAGCTGGTCCTGCGACCGAACTCAAAGAGGATGGCGCGAGGGCCGGATCCTTGCGGAGCTGGTCCTGCGACCGAACTCAAAGAGGATGGCGCGAGGGCCGGATCCTTGCGGAGCTGGTCCTGCGACCGAACTCAAAGAGGATGGCGCGAGGGCCGGATCCTTGCGGAGCTGGTCCTGCGACCGAACTCAAAGAGGATGGCGCGAGGGCCGGATCCTGAGAGACGTAACACAGTTCTTTGTCAAAAGGCTCTTCTTTATTGATCAATCATTTTGAATACAACTAGAAGTAATATTTTTTTTTAGATGGGCAGCATTCCACGGTCGTGGCAACTCCTTGCCATCCATTCCTTCAAGCCTGTACGCCGACCTTCCTGAGACGGAGACCACCTTATAAGGGCCGAGCCAGTTCGGCGCAAGTTTGCCTTCATTAGGATTTTTATCTGCTGGTAGTGCTTTTTTCAAGACCAACTCTCCAACCGAGAACCTTCTTTCTTTTACCCTCTAATTGTATCCTCGGGACAGCTGCCGCTGGTAGGCGGCCAGACGCACGGATGCTGCTTCCCTTCGTTCCTCGGCCAGGTCGAGCTCTCTGGCGAGGTTTGTGTCGTTCTGTCCTTGATCGAAGAGATTTGTTCTTAAGGTCGGGAGGCCGACCTCAAGAGGGATTACAGCTTCCATCCCGTAAGCCAATGAAAAAGGGGTTGCCGAGGTGGATCGTCTCGGGGTGGTCCTGTATGCCCAGAGGACACTCGGCAATTCTTCCGTCCATCTGCCTTTACCTTTATCAAGCCTTTTCTTCAGCCCCTCCAGAACCACTTTGTTCGAGATCTCTGCTTGCCCATTGCTCTGCGGATAGGCCGGGGTTGCATAGAGGTTTCTGATGCCCAGTTCCTGACAGAAGCTTTTGAAGAATTTTGAATCGAATTGGGTTCCGTTGTCTGAGACCAGAACTCTGGGGATCCCGAACCGCGTGACGATGTTTTTCCACACAAAATTCTTTGTGTCAAGCTCGGTGATGGAGGATAAGGATTCTGCCTCAATCCACTTTGTGAAGTAATCGGTGCCCACCATTAGCCATCTTTTGTTTCCCGGAGTTCGGTGGAGAGGTCCGACGATGTCCAGCCCCCACTGAGCAAAGGGCCATGGACTGGAGAGAGGGCTCAGGTCCCGAGCTGGCTGGTGAAGGGAGTGGGAGAACTTCTGGCATTTTTCGCATTTCCTTGCGTAGATCTGTGCATCTTTCTGCATGTAGGGCCACCAATAGCCCTGGCTAATAGCTCTGTATGCCAGGGACCTTCCTCCGATGTGACTTCCGCAGATTCCTTTGTGGATTTCAAATAGAAAATCTTCTACCTTGTTCGGATGAACGCATTGGAGATATGGTCCGGAGTAGGATTTTCTGTACAGTTTTTCATCCGGAGATAGCCAGAAGTGAGCTGCCTTCATCCTGACCTTGTAGGCTTCGTTCTTATCTTCGGGGAGCTTGTCCTCTCTGAGGAACGCCGCGATTGGGTCCATCCAGCTTGGACCGAGGTCCGTGCACAGAACTGGCCGAACTGGGAGGAGCTCTATGCTGGGTTTCTCCAATGTCCCTACATCAACTGTCCTTCTCTTCCCAGCTTCAACGGCCGAGGCCAAGCTTGCCAGGGCGTCTGCATGGCGATTGGACTCCCTACCGACTTGCCTTACTTCAACTTTTTCAAACTGGGAGAGGAGCTGCCTGGTGTGGGATAGATAGGCAACCATTCTTTCGTCTCTGGCTTGGTAGTCTCCGCTCAGCTGACTCGTCACCAACTGGGAGTCACTGAAGACCGCCACCCGCCGTGCCCCCAGTACTCTCGCGCTGCCGAGACCGGCGATCAGTGCTTCATTGTTTGATGCTTTGAAGTCGAGGGTTAGTGCCTGTTCTATGACTAGCCCTTCTGGAGATTGAAGGACGATGCCGGCGCCTGCTCTCTTGGATGTCGATGATCCATCAACGAAGACCTTCCAGGCAGACTCAAGGAATTTTTTCCAGGACTGGTCTTCTCCAGTCTCGGTGTTACCTTCATTTCGGCCCTTGGAGTCCCCCAGTTCGGTATCGAGCGAGGTCGGTACCGAACTAGGTGAGGTGAATTCGACGACGAAGTCCGCCAAGACCTGCGCCTTAATTGCTGTTCTGGGTTGATAATGGATGTCGAACTGTCCCAGCTCCACAGCCCACTTGGAAATTCGACCAGAGAAGTCTGCCCTTCTGAAAAGCGACTTAAGTGGGTACTCGGTGACAACCACTACTGTGTGTGTCTGGAAGTAGTGGGAGAGCTTGCGGGAGGCACTGATCAGTGCTAGTGCTAGCTTTTCGAGCGGCAGATACCTGGTTTCGGCGTCGAGTAGGGTTTTGCTGGTGTAATAGATGGGGTACTGTTGCTTGTTGCTTTCTCGAACCAGCACCGAACTCACCGCATGGTCCGAGACTGCAAGGTAAAGATAGAGAAAATCGTCTTGCGACGGAGTGGACAATAGGGGTGGTGAGGAGAGGTACCTTTTAAGCGTCTCTAGTGCCAAGTCGCATTCTGGAGTCCATTGGAACTTAGAACTCTTCTTCAGGAGCTGAAAGAACGGACGGCACTTGCCCGAGGCGCGGCTGATGAAGCGGTTGAGTGCAGCAGCCATCCCTGTAAGTCTCTGGACCTGCTTGGCCGAGGTCGGGCTCTGGATAGATTGTATGGCTGCGATCTGCTCCGGATCGGCCTCGATCCCTCTCCGAGTCACCAAGGTCCCCAGGAATTTGCCGGAGCCGACACCAAATGCACACTTCGAGGCATTCAGTTTGAGCTGGAACTCTCGGAGGATGGCAAACGTTTGGCGTAGGTCCGTTAGGTGGTTCTGCGACTCCTTGGACTTGACTACCATGTCGTCAATATAGACCTCAATCGTCTTTCCGATTTGGTCCCGAAACATCCTCGTGACCAGCCTCTGATATGTTGCTCCGGCGTTTTTCAGCCCGAAGGGCATCACTTTGTAACAATAGATGCCTCGAGGTGTGATAAACGCAGTTTTTTCCTCATCAGGTCTGTGCAGAGGGATCTGATGGTAGCCTCGGTAGGCGTCTAAGAAGCTCATCCTGCCATGCCCCGAGGTGGCGTCGATCATCTGGTCGATCTTTGGGAGGGGGAAGCTGTCCTTGGGGCAGGCTTTGTTGAGGTCAGTGAAGTCCACACAGACCCTCCACTTGCCGCTCTTCTTCTTCACCACCACCGTGTTTGCTAGCCACCTGGGGTAATGTACTTCGCGGATTGCCCCGGCCTCGAGGAGCTTATCCACCTCTTCCACTATCGCTTCTGTCTGAGGGACCCCCGTTCTACGAGCCTTTTGCACGACGGGCTTGTGTCCGGGATCCACATTCAGCTTGTGACATATGACCTCGGGGTCAATTCCCGGCATCTTATACGGAGTCCATGCAAAGACATCTTTATTCAGAAGTAGGAAGTCTAGCAATTCGGCCCTCTCAGTATCGGGGAGCTGGCTACCCAGCAGGAAGTATCGCTCCGGATCTTCAGGATTAATCCTGACTTCGGTGAGGTCCTCTATGCTTTTCTGTCCGGCTGTTCGCCCAACATTCTCAATTTCGGCCTCGAGCTCGGCCATGTGCACTTGCTGCGGCTCCACCTCCCTGGGGGTTATGGCCACGAGGCATTCTCTGGCCATCTGCTGGTTCCCCCACACTGTCACAATCTCGACCACCCCACCAGGCTTCTCTAATGGAAACTTGAGTTTTTGATGGAGGGTGGAGGGTATTGCTTCCATGGCGTGCAGCCAACTCCGTCCCATTATCACATTGTAGGGGGATGGCGCGTCTATAACCATGAAGTCGGCCATCTTTGTCGCGCCTCCTACCCGGACTTCGAGTGAGATCTTCCCCTTGGGGTACACTGGTTCAGCGCTGAACCCTATCAAAGGGATGTGGGCTGCCTGTAGATCAGATTCGGGTAAGCCGAGCTGCTTGAAGCAGCTGTAGTAGATGACTTCAGAGGAGCTCCCTGGATCTATGAGGACGCGCTTGGTGGTGTAATTGTTGAGCCGCAAAGTGAGGATGAGGGCATCATTATGGGGGAGCTGGACTCCCTTTAGGTCTTCATCTGAGAACCAAATCCTGGGCCTTTCCTTCTTAGCCCTCTTCGGGGCGCTTTCTAGCTCTGCCGACATCATTTGCTTGCCATGGGCAGCCCTTCTGGCCTCTGACCGAGCTCGGGTACTCTGCTTACCCGGGGCGGGGGCCAGGTGGATGACGTGGATGATACCTGCCGGTTCGTCACTGTCCTGGTCATCGCTGGGTTGGTTGCGCTGTTGAGCTCGGTTGACTCTTTCTTCCCCCTTGATGTACTCCTGGAGGTGCCCATCCTTCACGAGCTTTTCGAGATGGGATTTTAGCGCAAAGCAGTCTTCAGTCATGTGCCCGTGCTGCTTGTGATAGGAGCAGTGTTTTTGCCTGTCTCGGGTGGATGGGTCGCCTGGCATCGGCCTCGGCCATTGGAAGTATGGTTCTGCCTTGATTTTGCTCAGGATTCTGTAAATGGGCTCCTTGAATACGACACTGATGGCTCTGTAAGGATCGCTGGCCGGCTTGGTGGGCTGAGACCTCGACCTCTTGCTGTTGTCCGAGGAGATTGAGAAAGAGCGGGCAGGCTTTCTCCTATCCGACCTCGGCCTGGAGGACGTCCCCTCCCTGGTGGAGGCTTGGTCCCTGGTGGAGGCTTGGTGCTTCTTTGGGAGTCCAAACCGTTCCGTGCCGTGGGCCTCGTCCTCCTCTTGCTCGACATATTGTTTCACCCTCGCCATCAATGCTTTCATCGTAGCCACGGGGTTCCGGACCAGGTCCCTGCGGAGTTCGTTTCCTGGGAGTAAGCCTTCCCTAAAGCACATGATGGCGACTTCGTCGTTAGCGTCGGTAATCTGGCTGTATATCGTCCAGAACCTTCTGGCGAAGGCAGTGATGCTCTCACCGTCCTTCATTCGGATCGCCATGAGATTGCTACCCGTCTTTGGAATGACGCGGTGTGCTTGAAACTTTTCAAGGAAAGAACTTCGGAGCTGCCGCCAGCTCGAGACCGACCCGGGGGGGAGCGCGCAGAACCACCGGAGGGGGAGGTCTCCCAGACTGGATGAGAATACTCTGCAGTTTAGGAGACCGACGTCCCCCCAGACCGACATCCGCTGAGTGAAATGTCGCAGATGCGCCTCTGGGTCCGAGGCTCCGTCATAAAGGATGAACCTTGGGACGCTAAATCTCTCAGGGAGAGAGAGATTTTTAATCTCCAGTGAAAAGGGGGACATGCCCTGATTGTCCTCTTCATATTCACCAGTCTGGTCTCGGGAGAGACCGTTCTCGGCCAAACGGGCCTGGACCTCCTGCTTGATATAGTGGTCCAACTGCGCCTTGAGGTCCGTCTGGTCCTCGAGTCTCGGGGATTCCAGCTCACGCCGTGCTCCCCCGAGGCCACTAGGCAGATGACTGCTGCTCGAGCCGTCCTCCTCGCAGTGAGACCTCCTTCTGTGGTTGAGGACATGCCTCAGATCTTGGTTACCCGGGTGGGTCCGCTTCCGCCGGGGAGGCGGACCACGAGACTTCCTCTCATTCATCTCGAGCCGCTCCTCTAGACGACGAATCATCTCGTCTTTATCTTGGCGAGCCTGGTTCTGGGCATCGAGCTCTTTAAGCAGGGGGTCGTCATTTCTCGTTTCACGGATATGACGAAGGGATTGGCCGTCGTCGCGAGAGTGACGGCGGGACTGATGGGACGTCGCCCTGATAGGGGTTTTGCCCCTTCGCCGAAGATCCGACGTGGGGGCGTTCTGTTCCGGACCCCTTTGTGACCGACCATCAGGATGGAGAGGGACCCCTCGACGGTCATCATGGTAGGGGCCCGCGGTCGTGGGCCGAGACGAAGAGGCCGACTGGACTATGCCTTCTACGTACGCGGCTCCCGACTTTCCCCCAGACCTCCTCTGGCGCGGGACCTCCGGCTCCTCCTGCCTGTCTGGAGGAGCCGCCATCGGCCCTGGAGGGGGAAGAAGAGCGGAACGAAGGTCGGGGGTAAGCTCTGGAAGTGCGGACTGCGGCTGCAAGAATGGTAGAAATGAAGGTTGTTCTGGCAGTGGGAAAGACGACGCCTTCCGAGACTTCGACGGTCCTCCGCCACCGTTTCTGGTCTTTGGAGGCATGGCTTCTTCAGAAGTTTTGGCACAGATCCTATTCCCACAGACGGCGCCAACTGTAAGTGCCTAAAAATTACGGACTTAGGTAATCGAGGATCAAGCTCCTGATTTGTGGTTTTAAAGGGAATAAAGGGAAAGGATCGAGTCTCCAGTCACCTGAAAGGAAGGAAACAACGGTCAGAGACCCTGGCTATGGGTAGCCGAAGGCCCTCCGACGATCAAGTCAGTGTATGAACTGGAAGAGAATGGAAAAAGCCAGCTTATGGAGGGGAGGATCATGCGTACCTTGTAAGGCTTTCCTTCATGTAATATATAGACGTGAGGGTCATCATGGTACTGTCCACATGAAGGGATGGGAGTCCCATCAGCGTGTATTCGTACCTCTTGAGTGGGGGTAGGTGAAAAAGGGGGTGTCCCATCGGATCATCATCCCATACCTATGGACCTGAGATAAGGCGTGCTTCTTATCTGGGTTTGGCACCCACTCTGTCTGTCAGCTTGCCGTCCGTCGTGGCAGTGCATTTATGGCCGCATTTATGACTGAGTGACAGGGGCCGAGGTCGGGCAGAGGCTGAGACCGAGATTGGAGCCTGTGACGTGGCCACCGAGACTCGATTCATGGTTCCCCCGAGATGGAGCTACGGCCGACCTCACGTGGTTTCCGAGACAAAGGTTAAACCGAGACTGGGGATGGGCCCCCGTTCGAATTAGTGAGCATAAAACGACCCCACACAGTGGCGATTCCATTGAGAAGTCTGAGACCACTGGTGATGGAGAGGAAGGTGGACCTGAAATTACTGAAGTGCCAACATCCAGTGATGGTGAGGATCCTATCACTGAAAGTATGACTACAGTGACTTACAAGCGGAAAACTAGAAATGGGGTCTGCTCGTCAAGCACAGATGCAGAGCCTAAGAATAGCAAGGAGTATGAAGAAGCAGGACCTGGGAATCCTGATGCGTCAAAATCTAGTGATGAGGATGATGAGGCTCCCGTCACTGAAAGCAAGCCTACTGAGACCTACAAGCGGAAAACTAGAAATGGGAGCTGCTCATCAAGGACGGATGTGGCTATGAGTAGCAAGAAGTCTGAAGAAGTGGAACCTGGAAATCCTCAAATGCCAAAATCCGGTGACAAGGACAATGAGGTTCCTACTGAAAGCAATACAAGCGGAAAACTAGAAATGGCAGCTGCTCCTTGAGTACAGATGTGAAGGAGGTGAAGAATAGCAAGACGTCTGAAGAAGTTGAACCTAAAAATCCTGAAATGCCAAAATCTGGTGATAAGGATGGTGAGGTTCCTATCATTGAAAGCAAGCCTACACAGATTTACAAGAGGATAACTAGAAGTTGGGGCTGCCTGTCAAGGACAGATGTGAAGAAGGCTAAGAATAGCGAGAAGTCTGAAGAAGTGGAACCTGAATAGCCGAAATCTGGTAGCAAGGAGGGTGAGGATCCTATCACTCAATGCAAACCTACCGAGAATTCCAAGCGACAAACTAGAAATAGTCTCTGCTTGCTAAAGACAGAAGTGAAGGTGGCCAAGGGTACCGAAATGTCTAAAGAAGCAGGACCTGAAAATCCTAAAATGCCGAAATCTGGTAACAAGAACAGTAAGGTTCCTATCACTGAAAGCAAGACTGATGAGAGTTTCAAGCGGAAAACTAGAAGTGGAGGCTGTTTGTAACGCCCCAATTCCAGATACCGATATACTCGTTTGAATAACCGAAATTGGCGCGCTACTTCCCGGAAAATCCGAGAACTTCCAAGATCGTAGGCCGCGGTGAGGTCCAATTTAAAACTTTTTGACCAATATAATAATAACATTGAAATTGCGGAAGCATAACAGTTAAACAATGCGGAAGCAATAGGTATCGATATATAAAGTGTGAGCAGAACAAAGGTCTAGTTACAGTATCAGTTGTTAATCAAAACTTATACATTTGAATCTACCCAACTTGCTACAAAATTGTCTTTCAAACCCAAAACAAAGGGAGTCCCTCAAAACCCATATAGATCGTCTCCACCCTCCGGCTCGACATCCGTGTCGGCCGGGCCCCACGCGTACTCTCCTGCAACGAGTGCCTCCACTACAGCTAGTGCATCGTCTGGGATCTCGGGATCAAGACCTAAGCACCAATGAATGGGTCAGATCTAAACGATCTGGCAAGTTACAACATACTACTAACATAGAACATATATATCAAAGGAATTAAAGACAGGTACATAAATTAAATGAATAGCAAGGGAAATGAACTAGGCAGTTGTGCATTTAAATCATAAGGAATCAGTATAAATGAAATCATCTAAACTACTACAACAAGGTGGCACATTCACACAAGCTGGAATACCGCGGGATATTATGCCGCGGCCTTCCCATACTGAACACAGTTGCGGCGGGGAAATCTCATCAGTGCTGGGAATTACTAATCCCGCAAAACATCTCATCAACTCATCATCTCAACACTCCAGACCGGCACGGTATCACACCGTCCGTCTTAACCATACAGCTCATCATGATAGCTCATCAACACTCATCTAGCTCCTACCGGGGATGATCAGTCCACAGGCTGAGCTTAAATCAACCGAGTGAATGTTCATGCCGACTCGAGAATACTCTAAGGTCTGTGTCTGTCTAGGCTTTGCCTTGCGTGAACAAGGTCCTAACAATATCTCTAAGAGGTCTACACATCTCAATACAGTCTCTGGATCTCATTCAAGGTCCAGGCCCACTCGTTGGATCCATACCAAGGCCCATCAGTACATGGCCTGGTCTAAAACCGTCCATACGCGGCAACTAATCCATCTATTACTGATAACAGTTCCATTACAATCCATAACAGCTTAACAGTCCAAAAGAAACTACCTCTTCAAGCTAACGGGTTCACATCTCCACACTTAGGCCCAGTAAGGGCCCGCCTAGACACAGACACGGGTCAATGATCTCCGAAACCACACTATCGGGTCACCTCTAGATACCCTAGGTTCAGGTCTTCCATTTATGTTCAATTAATAGTAAACAGCTATTCTAAAGATCTAAGAATGACAATAAATGATAACAGTGAAGTATAAACTTCAATCAGAGAATCAACGGGAAATCCAACGGTCCAATCCTAGGTAATGGGCCACTTTAGGTTCGGGTCCATCTCCGGTAATTCGATCTCTAAATGATGTCATTAATGCCGTAAAATACTGTAGTTGGTGCTTAGTTGGTTAAGGGCATTGTTGACAACTCTTAGAGGTCGAATCATCTTAGATTAATAACCTAAACCCTAAACAGTGGTTGAGCCACACCATTGACTCGGGCTTAGATCACTAATAAATGCTCATTTGGATGGTCAATGGGCCCCACAACTGATCACAACTCCTAAATGTTGAAAACTGGAACAATCAGGGTTTTCCAGGTGAACCTGAAGTGTTGTGAGCTCGGTTGATCTCCTGGCCGGGAGGATCAACCGAGTGCACTAACTAATCTGAATCAGGCTTCCTGGATAACTTAATCCGTTTCTAAAGGCTTACAGCGTGTCCGGTCAAACAACCTGGCCTAGGTGATTGACCGCATACTCTAAAAACCTTAGAAATATTGATGTTCCAGCTTTAAACACTTTCTAAATGTTAATTCTAAGTTTCAGGTTGATTTGGGTGTAAACTGTCTGAGTTTCGGGTGAAAAACCAACTTTCAGTCATTTCCTGCGAAAACCATGTATACCGGGTCAACCTGGACTAAGCCGGGTCAACCAAGTTGATTTAAATGGGTTTTCTGCAAGAAAAGGGCTGAGGGCCAATTTTTCCCAAAAACTTAGTAGTCTCGGTCGACCTAGAACACTATCGGTCGAGTCCCGGGCGAGTCTGCAGAAAAATAACTGAGACTGAAATTTCTGCAGGTTGCAGTGTCGCCGGTCGACCGAGGAGGGTGTCTCGGTCGACCGAGCACACTGCAATTTCAGTGTCAGGTGAATTTCTGCAACTTCTCCGTTTTGACTCCTTTTTCGCCCAAACCACTTCCAATTGGTTCCAAACTTCACCCAAACACTTCTAATCATTAAATAACTCAATAACCATCCATCAACACCCTTGTGGCCCACTGATCTTCCAAATGGGGGGTGAAAACCCCCATCCATCAGTGACCTTTCATCCAAAATAGAAAACAGAGCTCAAGGTAAACTAGAACTGAATCAAATCATCACTACGAAATGGAACTACTGAAATCAAGGAAAGAAAACATATGTCCTAAGCTAACAGTAAGATGCACTTGCCTTTTAGGAAGATTTGTAGAGAGATTTGTAGAAAAGAGAGAAATAGGAGAGAAGAGAACCCAGTCCAGCTGAAGAAGAAGAGGTTACAGCAGCAGTAGCAGAGTGAAGCAGCAGTAGCTTGGAGGATTCCCAGGTGATGATAAGAAGAAGAAGAAGAAGAATACAGCAGTAGCTCTTAAAGATTGTTTCCAGCACAACAGTCCCCACTCAGCAGTGAAGAAGAAGAATAGGAAGAAGAAGTAGCAGGTGTAGCAGCAACACCTCAACAATTTCCAGCAATACCAGGACCTCCCAGGTGATGAAATAAGGGAGAAGAAGATGATGTAGCACTGCTGTAGCTCCAAGGAAGTAATCTCCAGCACTGAATCAGTGGCTCAGGTGAAGATTAAGAGGGGAAGAAGGTGAAACAGTGGCTGCTGCTCCCAGGAATATTTCTCCCAGCACAAACAGAGAAGGAGAAGAGGAAGGTGATACAGCAGCAACTCCTATGGAGATGATCTCAGCACAACCAGTAGCTTAAGGGGAAAAGTGAGGGAGAGTAGAAGAGAGAAATGAAAGGGGAAAGAAGGGTGGCAGCTGCAGCAGCTCTAGAGAATGGCTCTTCCAGCACAGCAGAGGAAGTGAAGAAGAAGGAGATGATGTAGTGTTAGCAGGTGTGGCAGCAGCTCCTCAATAAAATCCCAGCAGTCACAGAAATGAAGGAGGAGAAGGAGAAGAAGACAGCAACAGCAGTGGCTCCAGGGAATTTTCCAGCAACAGTAGCAATGGAATCTCTACTAAACGTGGGAGAGGAATGAGGGAAGAAACAGTTGGGCTGGAGGTAGTTTTCTTGGGAAGGGGGCTGGCTTAGGGTTTGCAAATGGGGATTAGAGATTAGGGTTCTCCTTGGGATAAGAGATGTTTTATAGGTTTAGTGAGGGTGGTTAATGACTAGATTAGCCTTAGGGTTTTCATGGGATTAGGGTTAGGGTTAGGGTAGGTTAGGTCTTTTGGTAAGAAGCTTCTAGAGGAGGAACACCCTTAGCACTAAACCCACTTAATTAACTTAATTAGACTCAACTAATGACCATTCTAGCTCTAAAAGCCTAGGATTGACTCAAACACCCATCTAACCCCAAAACTAACTAAACCAAGCTAGTCTAACTATAACTTAGGGAAATCTAACTAGTCAATCTAATTAGCCCCTAATTAGCTCAATTAATTAATAATTAGCCATGATTAGCAAAGATTAGCGAAGATTAGCATAATTAACCAATAATTAACATAAGTTAGAATTAATTAGTCTATAAAATAGCAATTAGAGGGCCCACCAAGGGTGGGGCCTCACACTGTTTGTTGAAGACAGATGTGAAGAAGGCTATGAAGAGTAAAAAGTCTAAAGTGGAAGTAGAAGGTGACAATTCCCCTTCAAGCCCACTCATTGTCCCGTCAGATGATGATGATTTTGAGTAAGCCCACTTAAGAACAATAAGGTTCCTATCACTGAAAGCAAGACTGATGAGAGTTTCAAGCGGAAAACTAGATGTGGAGGCTGTTTGTTGAAGACAGATGTGAAGAAGGCTACGAGGAGTAAAAAGTCTAAAGTGGAAGTAGAAGGTGACGATTCCCCCGTCGAGCCCACTCATTGTCCCGTCAGATGATGATGATTTTGAGTAATATTATTGCTTCTTGTTGGGTCTAATTGTTGTTTCTGGACTTGGATTTTGATTCTTTTTGGGGCCAAGCCATTACATGAGATCCATTTTGAGAGAAGGTGCTTTTTGATGAAGCCTATTTTCCAGATCCACCATTCCTATTTAGTTTCATGAGGTGTTTGAATCAATGCATTTCTTACTTTGTGCAAAATACTAGATTTAGTATTTATGTTGGATGCTAAAGTTATGTGTGGAATTTGCCCTTTCGATTAATTAGAATAGGGTACATTTTCATGCAAAAAGTAGTTGAAAAAGTCATTTCCTACTGTGCATTTTCTTTCGAGTAAAGTAGAAATCAGTAGTAAAGGGTGCTCAAGTTGGACATTACCTAACATGGAAGTAGGCATCTCAAGGGGCGTGTTCATATTTTTTGTCCAAATGATTGAAAAGGAACCATTAGGTTGTGAAGAACTTGAAACTTTCCACATGCTTCTTGTTTGTTCCTGATATGTGGGGCTGGCCCATGCTACATTACATAATGTGGAACGTGAGTATTGAAGAGGTAGGCTTACCTGCATGTAGGGGTCAGCAATTGGCTGCTTAATACATCAATGGCAATGCCATTGGATTGCTTAATCCATCAACTATGGGGCCGGTGATCTGTTAGCCTAAGCTGATTAGCTTATGTACTCCAACAGGGCAGTAAAATTTTCAACATTCATACTAGAGAATAGGGTGTTGAGGAGAGAATGACTTTGTAGCCCAGTGGCAACAGAGTGAGAAGAGAAACCAACAAATTTTCCTGTCTAGTCACACTAGTATTCATATAATTGGCCCCATTGTAGATTGAAATATAATCATAACTTTCCATTTTATTTTTCTGAAATGACAAATTAAGAAAATGGGGCACACCCCCACAGGACTCAATATTAAAATAGTTCTAAGACAATATATAGATAGTTGCCAGGGTTGTGAGTGGCTCTCAGAGAAGATTGGGACCAATCTGTCAAAGCGGACACTTGATTGGTGGTGCGGCTCATTTGCCCATCACACTAAGTAGAGTTTCTGGACGAGGCATCTACTAAAAATATATATAATCGGACATTATTAGCCATATGATTTAAGACCACACAATTCAGTCATTTTTACCTCCAGTCACATGACCTTTCTAGTTTCCTAGACTTCACCATCCCAGAACTCCTCGAGCGACTTGTAGGGCCCACTATCCGAGACAAACAATTCAGCTAGAGCAGCTTTGGCTTGTGGAATTAGACTAATCTTGTGGGACTCTTCCTCTGTCAATGCCCAATCAAAGATCAATAGATTTTCCCTCAGCCTCTCCTTGTTGAAGCTCTTCACCAACAGACTCACCCCTTGCTCATACACCCATCTTAAACAAATCTACACATTCAAGAAAAAAAACAAAGAAAAATAAAAATAGATAAATAAGCAAAAAAAAAGAGCTATAGTTCTTTATTATCAATTTCTGTACTGTTTTCACTATAATAAAAACAAGTTAAAAAAAAAGAGGAACCAAAATGAAACTTGGTCAGTTGTGATGATGTGGCAGTAAAAATTATGAAATTCTGATGATTTCACTATGGCCATGATTTCTTTTCACATTTATATCAAATTAAATGATCCTATGCTGATGATAATATCGAGTTTCCCTCTTGCCAGCTTTCATTGACCCATTGGGCTCACTTTTACTTGATCCATGCCACCATTTAATAGAACAAAGATGAAATAACTTTAGGGACTTGTTTGTGTGATTTGTTTGTGTGATCAAAGAATTCCGTTGTTTCCATGAGAAGGAAGAATCCTAATTTTCTAACTCTTATACTGAATACTCAGCCATACAAATCCTCAATGAGGAAATCCCGATTCAATGGACAATGAGAATCTTCAAATCAACGGATTTCTCACATGTCATCATCATCATTGGCAGGCCCAAGTACATCCGACTGAGGCAGTTGCACCCGTTGGACTTTAGTCCGCTTCTAAGTCCATAATGAAAATTCACATAAAAATCCTATGTTCGTCCTAAAATCTACATGAAAATCCTAGGTTTGTCCGCAAAACCCAATTGTATATTTGGGTCGCACCTCTCAAACAAAAATCCTGGTCCGCCACTCTCTGTCATCAAACATGATCCGGGGAATTTCTAAGCCCTCTTTATTAAGGAAAATCAGCTTATTTTTTTTCCTTTTCCGCAATGAAAATGTATCACACCAAACAAGAAAACCGTGAGCTGAATGGAAAATGGGAATAATTTGCCGTTTTATCACGCACGATGCTCTCTTGTCACAGAAACGCGCGAAAAGAAAGAAGAGAATGATACCTGAGCAACAGTCTTTCCTTTAGCCTTAGCTATCTCATTCAACACCTCACACTCCATGACCTTGTTGGTGCCCCAGGGTGTGTTTCTTCCTCCCAGTGGAGAGTAAGCGCTCACATGAATACCCTTTTCCATGCAGAATTCCCTCAACTTGTTCTGCTGCCAAAGCGGGTGCATTTCCACCTTAAACCGACAAAAAATCACCCTCTCATCACCTCCAGAACTGGCTGTAAAACTTGATGTTTTTTACAAACAACTCAGCTGAGTTGCATCAAGACAAGGCCAATATGAAGTAGACTCTCCATCAAGTACAAGCCAGGCAACAACTCAATAGGTACATACAATTTGGCCAAGGCGATCGACTCGAACTCAGCTGAGTTTTAAACTAAAATATACTCCTTTGCTAGCAAATTGACTTACCTGATTGATGGCAGGTGGGATCTTTGATGTTGACAGCAACCTGGTTAGCTTTTTGCAAGAGAAATTGCTAACACCTATGGATTTCGTTAGGCCAAGTCTTTGGCACTCTTCCATGGACTCCCATACGGACTCCATATCAAAGGGGATGATCTCATCCTTGTCAAGGGTTATTCTGATCTCCCCAGGCTTTGCACTTACAGGAAAATGAATGAGATAGAGATCAATGTACTCCAACCGAAGATTCCTACAACAATAGAGACAGAACGAGTCTTTATAATATTAATTTGTACATGGAAAGACGATGAAGGTACAATTCAAAATCAGATTAGTCCTAGTCAGAGCAAAACTGATTTTTAACTTCTCCAACCATCATACCAGTTCCCTTACCTTTGGCTTTTTTTTTTTTTTTTTTTTTACAAAAAGTTTTTCCATTATCTTAAAAAATGATATTATTTTATAGCAGAAATGTTAACCTAAGTGGGAACCGCATAGCATTCATATGTAGTATATAATAATGGAGAATTTTCTAAACAATGTTGGATATAGAAAGATGATCAATTCATCTCATATATGTTAAATTAGAATTAGGTCATATTAGCTAATCTCCTAGGTTGAGTCAATATTTTTTTTATTGTATTTATAAATATTGAAGGAAAAAATTTAATGGATAATGATTAGACTAGCTATAATCTATGGAGAAGAATGTTGGACCAAATAACACGTACCAATGCACAAAATGAGTATAACAAGATGAGAATGTAGGGTTGGATGTGTGGTAAAATTAAGGACACAATAAAAAATGAGCGTTTGTTAAAAAGCAATTAGTGGTATCAACAATAGGTAATAAAATAAAAGATACTTGTTTGAGATGGTTTGAATATGTCTAATGAAGGGCAATAGCGATGCTAGTGAGAAAAAGTTTCTCCATGTAGGCTGATGGTCCACCAAGGTGTATGGGTTGCCTAAAGAGAACGTAGATGGAAGTAGTAGTAATGATATGAAGTAGTGCAACAACAAATCCAAGGATTTGGCTTAAGATATATTAGAATGGAGAAACAGAACTCAAATACAGTAGCTAACCCTAACATAGTTGCGACAAAGCTCACATGATGATAATGATGGTTCTTAATAAATATTGACTATTATTAGTGAAATAACCAACGTGTATAGTTCATAATTTTCTACAGTCTAGCTTTATGGGGACCTTTGATAAGTGTACCCTCTTTACACTTAGCTACACCCAATGTACAATCTCTATATCCAATTGAAACTTATATGACCTTACTCATCATTGGATTGAATTACAAAATGTATAATTAAAAGATACTTAAACTTTGAGGCCAGGATTTGATCCAGTGAGAACTATTCTCACGGAGTCACCGTGCTCCCATTTTGGGATGGAACCAGTGGGCATTGAAAGATCTATATGAGAGCACCCTGAATATCAAGTTTGGCCCCAATCTCATACTCCTAACCCCTTCATCCATAACCGAAAAGCTCAGTCCATTCGTATGGGTATATAGTCCATCTAATGGTCTAGTTCATTCGCATCGGTGCCAAACATTGGGGTGTGTGGCTATCAAGGGGGGTCCATGTCCATTGCAAGGTTTGGATTGGGTGACAGGTGGGCCCCACCTATAATTCTTAGTTCTCACCTGATCATTATTTCCCTTTAAAATCAAAGGTCATAATAATTTGATGTGGCTGAGTTTTGCTTAGCACTAGTCTAGGATGAGACCTGCCATCCCCTTGCCCCACTACAGTCATGTATCAAATAAAATCATTTTTTGGATGGCCATATTCAGTGGCAGACCCAAGATTTTCGTTTGGGTGGGGCTGAACTTTGTTCGACTTTATTAGACTTTTTTTACATTAAGAATAGCAAAAGAGAAAATTTATTGCATTTATAGAGACACAAAATATTTAATTGCATTAATTAATATACATTTCTCTCACTAAAATGTTCTGCACTTACTTTCGCTGTGAAAATAATTCCTTATAATTGGTCATGGGGTTATGGCAAAGAAGAGAAATTTTTACTTAATTGTAACTCAAGCTATTCAAACATATGAACCAAGATGCTGGATTTACATATGAACTAAAGATTAAAGCATGCCCAAGGGTAATCCCATCATCTTCAAATTTGTATATATTATTAGATCTGGTGATTTAGAGCTTATGGTTCAAATTATGATTTAGAAATTAAGGGTTTAGATTTAGTTTTAGAGTGATTAGGATTATACTACACCTAGAGAGGGAGGGAGAAAGACTAACTACTAGAGGACCGGCGATGAGGAGTTGATCTCTTGGTGAAAGAAGCTCTTGAAAGAGAATGACGCGAAGACGATCTCGTATTCTCGGTGGAAGAAGATGTCGACATAGAATATGGGTGTTTCCATTTCTATGACATGTGGGGCGATTGTCAAGTTTAAACATAGGGCGAATAGTTATTAGATGTGAGTTTGGCATGATTGGCCCATTTAATCTCATGTAATCGCATATGTCGGTCCGCCCATGGCTATATTTACATGGAGAAATGATACAAGTACGACACCCATGTCTAATAAAGCAACAACGCCATTGTAAGGCCCACCAGAGATCATAGTGGCTAATGGAATGACGAGCTGTTAGACTTAGTAATCAAAGTAGCCCACATAAGTAGGAAGGAAGCCCACAAATATAGAAAGGGCATACCCAGGGATCCATCTCCGACGGCATCCAAGATGGCTAAATGCCAACAAACTGTTCAACCACCTATTGTAACCAAATTAGTAATTATAATCTAATAAAGATATGCTTTACCATGTCCACAAAGAGGTACCATCTCATCTACCTCTCAAAGAATTTGGAACCAGAGCATATCTAGAAGTAAGTGAGGAATCCTCAGACTTAAGGCCTCCTTAGTGCCTTAGAATATGAATAGTTTTTAAGTTCTCGATTTGAGCACAATCAAGTTCTAAAGGTTTAAATCTCCAACATATTTATTTTAGTAGGGTTTTTTTATTTTAATGCATGAGATTATGATTTTTAGTAGGGGTTTTTTATTTTAATGCATGAGATTATGATTTTAGATCTTGGGATTGAGTTTTAGGCATTATGGTTATTTGCTCCAGCTTTAAGTGGGACAAAAAAGTTTTGAATACTGATTTACGAGTCGCACCTACTTCCAAAAGAATTTGTGATATGTAAAAACGTTGCAGTCATTTTGTTTTTTCTTCCTTTAAATGCTTGGGCAAGCGGATAGTTACTCAACTGGAGACTCCTGTGGAGGGCAGGGAGGGCAAGGTGTGGGTGGGCATCTGTACACCAGAGCTTGGATGTGATGAAGAGTTGCTGTCGTGTGTGTATGATGCCTCTCCCCGTGGCTTCCTGAATTGCTTCTCCCAGGATCTGCTCTGAGTTGTAGACAGCTGCTGCGTCGAAGTGGCGGTACCCAAGCTCCATGGCATTGAGGATTGCCTCTTTCATCTCCACCGATGGGGAGAAGGGGAATGTGGCCGTTCCCATACCTACCAATGGCATTCTGATCCCGCTGCTCAAACACACCTCTCTCATATCTCCCATCTCTCTCTCTGTCTCTCTCTCTCTCTCTCGTGTGTCCCCATTTTAATCCATTCCATCAATGCATGACAATGACCAGTAGTAACTCCATTTTAATCCCTCTCTCGTGTGTCCCCATTTTAATCCATTCCATCAATGCATGACAATGACCAGTAGTAACTCCATTTTAATCCATTCCACCAATGCATGACAATGACCAGTAGTAATAGCATTTGACATAAATGGGTTGCATTTGGATTGGATGGTTGCATACTCTCCTTTTGGGATAGAAAGGCTGTGGTAGAGAGTCTAGAGACACTTCTTTGTCAGCCCCTTGTCGTTTTCATCGTGGTAAAGTACTTCTCATACTAGATCTTTGATGCTTGTACTCAATAATGTCTCCAAGGGGTCGCTAACTAGAAGGAAGGGGTTGCCAAACCCATGTGACCCGGCTTATCCGGGAAGGGTATGGCATCCTTTCTCGGTATGGCATGCTTTCTGCGAGTCGTAGATGTCGGCAGAAGTATGGATTTAAATGAGATAGCTTATACAAATGGGATGAGGATTGAATCAGGCATTAATTGTGAAGATCACTCTTTAATAGAGATCAAGATCCAAGGGTAAGTGTCGAAGTTGATGACAAACAATTATAGATATAAAGGAAGAGAGCTTCTTTTAAAAATATATAACTGATATCTCTTATGTATATATATAGCCCTTTTGGCTAATGGGTGATAATATCATTATTCAAATTCGAACAGAGAGATGATAAGGATATTAGATTGGATCAAACTCTCTCAATTTGAATTTGAATGGAGATATGATAATGATAGAGAGTTGGATAAAACTCAAACTATTCTTATTCATATCAAGGTTCCTTGTGAGGAGTGTCTCTCTGTGAGTGGGGTCCACCCACATGTAAACACAAGTGGGCCCGATCACAAATGCAACACTTTCCACATGTGTTGCTATCATTCTCATGGTGCCGGATTCCTCTTCCCACCGGTATTGGCTCTCTTCCCAACTCTCTAAGTTAGGGTTAAAAAAAAAAAAAAAAAAAAACAGTTGAAGGATTGAGTCAATAAAACCAAAATGATGATAACATAGTGTTAACATATAATTCAAATGTCTTGGTTTTGCTTGGGCTTGACTCATGCAGTGGCGCAGTCGAGGTTTTCTCGCAGGAGGAGCATGCTAGATATTTGAGAAAGAACAAGAAAAACTAACGGGTTAACATAATATAAAATTTTTGGAATTATGCATTTTATTTAACCAATAAACTAGTTAAAATGATGCAAGAAATTCATCATTTTGAGAGCCCAAAACTGAAAATTTAATTGTGGTCTTGCAAGAAATTAAAACCGACAAGGCTGTCTAATGATGCCACTGCAACCAATGATTTGGAGTATAAAAGTTGAATTGGCAAGTTGCTGACGTGGCTCGTGTGGATTGGTCCAAATAGGGATAATCAACCTATGATTTGGAGTATACAAGCTGAGTTGGCAAGTTGCCAACATGGCTCATGTGGATTGGTCCAAACACGAATTCCCTATATGGACGAAACAGGGATCTGGATGCAATCTATTGAGAGACTAGGGATCCGAACTCAATCTATTGAGGTATCTGGATCCCCTGTTTTGACCAAATAGGGAAACCCTATTTGGACTAATCAGGGGATGCCACGTGGGGGAGATGGTTTTTTTTTTCATTGAAGGAGATGAGATGTAGTTGATTTGACATCTCCTTCCCCGTGTAGCATCCCTTGATTGGTCCAAACAAGAGATATCATCAGGTAAAAAGGGAGGGAGACTATTAACCACGTGTCGTAAGTGCAGACCAATAATTTGGAGTATGCTCTGAACCTACACCCTTCAGATTTCAGTTGATGTACTGAAAGGTGTCCCGGCAGAAATTAACTGTGTTTCCAAGAAAAAACAAGACCTCTCCATTTGATGGATTGGTTGCATTGCACCACAAGAGGCAGTTTGCAATTTCTCAAATAAGATACTGAAGAGACTTGAGACCACCCATTTAATGGAAGAATCAATGACTGATGCTATTGATACTGCTAACTCAGACCAAGCCATAGATGAAAATGGGTTGGAAATCAGCCCAATAGCAACTATATCTAAAAAAATCCAACCAAGTAGATCCAAACCCATCTAAACATACCATCTGAATAGTGGCCTTCAGACACTGAGCCAAAAAAAAAAAAGAGTCCATAATTCTCAGAGTCAAATACTCAATACCCGAATTTATTATTATTATTTTGTAAGGAAAGATATATCATTAAAAGAGGAAACCAAGCAACAGAAATAAAACGACATAATATAACCCAACCCAGACTTCCAAAATTAAAAAGACAAGAAACAAAATTACTTATTCCAAGCCCAAATGAAGTTTAGTCCATCTTGTCCCCACCTTTTAAGGCCGTGAGCCACCATGTTAAGCTTCCTGGGTATGTGGATTGCTTCAAAATACACAAAATCTCTTCCCCTTGCATGAGTGTAGCTAATGATGGGATGAATGAGTTAGTCAGGGTCACCATTGATTGCTCTAACCACATCCAAAGCATCCAAACACCAAATTACTGATGACTGGCTACTGGTGATAGAATTTAACACAAAGAGAGCCGCCCTGGCTTTGGCCTCTTTAATGGATACTGTTTTGGGTCCTTTTGCGGCGCCACCTGCACAAACAAGCAATCCCCAGCCATAACCCATGCCTAAAAAAAGGATTTACTATCAGAAGTGAAGAGTTGGATACTCAATTTCATTTATCAATGATGATGGTTCCTTTAAGTCAAATGATCATCATATGCCATAACTAATGTACATCTGAATGTCGGCCCACCTTGTACACAACTCTAAAATAAAAATAAAAATGATGGAGAAACAATCCAACAGTGATGCAGTAACATCTACCCAAATAAACAACAAGATGAGGGCCTGTTTGAGGATTAAAAAACTAAGCCCAAGCAAAGACTAAGTAGGCGTTACAAAACTAGCCCAAAAACATGGATCTGCTAAACTCATGGGTTGGGCTGCTGCAAATGGTTTCAAATACAACTTAAATCAGTTTTGAATTATGAGTCAAAACTAGTCCAGAACAATGGGTCAATATTAGCCCAATATTCAAGTGAGGGATTCCCTTATCATGTGTGGTGAGGGACTCCCCTTTTTGGGGAGGTTTCAAGTACAAAAGGGCTTTTGTACTTAAAACCTCCCCAAAAAGGGGGTCCCTCACCACACGTGATGAGGGAATCCCTCACTTAATTATTTCTCATATATATATATATATATATATATATATTCAGAACCTACTTTGTGCAGTCTAACCTATTTTATATGGGATTTAGCCAGTTTTATGAATTGAAAGGTAATTTGAGGCATATCCATAATGCGGTTTAAACATGGCTATGGCTTATAAATAGACCTAATTAATTATTTCTCTGGCACAAATTCAAATACAAGCTTAGAAATGAGTCTAGTGCAAGCAGATTCTCAAATTTGATTAAAAAAATAATAATCAAATGTTCGTTATATGAGATATATATATATATATATATATATATATGAGAGGTGCTCTTATGAGACCATCACACCCCTTACTATAAGAGATAAGGTGGGGCCCTCACATCTATATCCAATGCCAATAACTTAAATGTGTGTACCCCACCTTATCTCTCGTACTATCTCAAAAGGGGAGTTTATGCCCCCTATCTAGCCTATGATTAAGGGAATCTAAAATATCCACAATTTTAAGAGAATATTTAAGTGAGAGAATGAATAAGTGTATCATTGATTACATGTGTCACACTTTCATTAGGTAAAAGATGGGCTTTTTTTTTTGTTTTTGTTTTTGAAAAACGCAAGTTTTGTAGCTAACTCTGTAAAGAATGTGCATGATATGTTAAAAGGGATAAGAGAGAGTTAAGATATCCTCCTTGATCAAGGGAGCTCAAAGCCAAAATTTTAAATTTGAAAAACCTCCTAAGGTGACTGAGTCAAGAAACGCCCATCAAACCAAAGGCATGGGTCAACCTACCAAATTCAGCCCATTTATGGATATAATGCATATAATTCTAATGAGCCAATAAAATATAAGGAATGACCCATTAACAAAAAATCATCATCAATTTCTTCAATTCCTAAATTCAATTGAGTAATGCTCATGAAGATCTCGGTGAACACAAAGGATGGCTTTTGACAGCAAATGCGAGGAGCAGGAACATTTACCTGTCAGGTTTTTTAATATTTAGTTTTTCAATTTTTCTTTGTAATCTTTATTGAGTCATATGTCCTGATAATCAGAAGTTTTTCGTTGAGGATGTAATTAACGGTCAATGAATTCTCATGATTGAAAGTATGATGTAACCATACATTGAATGTAAAACCTCCCATTAAATGAAGGGAAAATTGTAGCCAATGAATTTTAGTGCATTTCTGTATTTATGCATGGATTTATAGTGTATAGGGCATATAACTAATTAGTGCAGGAAACCCTTAAGCACCTCTATTCTTTGCCAAAGGCTAAAAAGAATTTGACAAAGGAGGTGAAGGTTAAAGAGAACAATACTAAAATACACATGAGAGATTTTCTCCTATTTTAAAGAAAATAAAAAAAGCTGAGAAGGGGCAAAGAGAATAGCACTGAAATATGTGACGAGATTTTTTCCATTTTAAATGGAGTCAAAAGTTGAGGAGAAACCATACGCCATTGGGCTCATGTGAAATTGGTGAGGCTCTTCAATGGGCCTGCTTATGGTGGGGAGTCATATGTTGGAGGTTAACAATGTCTTTTCCTTTTCTTTCCCTTGATGAATACCATTACCTTTTTCACTAACTTGATATTTACTTTATAATACTTTCTTTGTAAATTATTCAAACATGGTTTAATGTACTCGATTAAGGGGAAATGTTTACCTACAAGCATACAACATATATATTACATGCAGCCCAACTTGTGGGGACTACTTACATGCAAGCTTACTAATGGGAGGAGGGCGGATTGAAAGGTCCCCTCATGAACAAGGGGAACCCAAAATATTAGCCCCACCGGATTATTCTAGCCATTGATTCAACAACTTTAAAGTTAAGTGGCATCTTACCTATTGATTTTCTTGAGATTCAATCCAACGGTGAGTGAAGGACCAATGAGTGTAAAATTGGGCTGATGTTAGATCATGAATGCAAAGACTATCAAAGGGGCTACATAGATGAAAAATGGTCTCAAGTGGGCCCCACAACATTGGACAAGACTTGCATTGCTTGTAGGAGAATATATTCCCCTTATTAAGTAATTGTCGTTGTTGTTCCTTTGTCATATAAGGAAATCTCAAATGAGTTGTTGGCTGTGAGTTTTTTTTTATTTTATCAAATACATTTTTATTAGGGATGGCAATGGGGCGAGTTGGGTTTGAGTTTAGGTAAACCCGAACCCGACCCGATTGGTATTTCTATTGTACCACCTGCCCCAATCCGCGATGGGTTTGATGGTTGTCGTACCAAACCTGCCCCATAGCAGCCATGAGTCGGGTTAGTTAGTGGTTTATTTAATAATTTTTGAAAAGTATGAAAAAATACATCTAGGTGGATCTCCACCCTCATTGCCAGTGCACTATTGAGCTCTAAGAAGAAATTAAATGCACTAAAAAATATACAATGCGGGGCGGGTTGATGCACCCAAAAATCTAAACCCTCCCTGAACCTGACTCGGGTTAATGCATGAAAAGCCATACCTGACCCGAACCTTACCAACACACTACCAAATCTGACTCTACTAGGAGCGGGGTGGGGCGGGTCCCCATTTACTCCCGACTCATTGCCATCCCTAGTTATTATGTGGGAAAGCTAGAGTTTAGATCCTTCCTTGAGTGGTCCCCCCCACACTTCCAGAGAGTGGAATGTATGAAACTCTACCTTGAGGCCTACCTATTAATAATCCGAATAGTTCAGCATGAATTTCATCCCATCTAATGATCAGGGCCGGCCTTGATCAAGGGCTGTAAGTGCCCTTGCCCCGGGCCCATTTTTCAGGGGGGGCCCAAAATCCCTTCTATCTTTTATTTTCTTTTCAATTATTTGGTGGGGGCAGGGCTCATCCAATGGATTCCATCATCCTGGGCATCAATAGACTCTTCATCAAATCATCTGAGAGTGCTTATTGCATCACTTATTTGAGCATCCATCAGTGGGGCCCACCAATGATATTTTATATTTGATGGCTGAAATTCTAGGAGAATCTGGTCTAGCGTTGGGATGATTTGAGGCTTTTTTTTTTTTTTTTACAAACAGATCATCAAGCCTTCAGCCCTTCACCCGTTCTTCTCATCTGTTAGTGGGGCCCACCAATGATTTTTTATTCCCCATATATGATGCTTAAATTCTGGTCTGAGTTCTCTTTCTTATCTTTTTTTTTCAAATAGTTATACTTGGGCATCATCAACCCATTGCCAATTTTTCACATAATTGGGGCCCACTAATGATATTATCATATATGATGGCTGAAGAGGCCTAACTTTTACTCTTGCCCTGGGCCTTGAAAAATTCCAAACCGGCCTTGCTAATGATATATCCATATTTTACTTATTCTAGGATTGAATAGATGATTGATAAAGTGCTGATGCATATAATATATAACGCACAAGATTGTATTAGCCGGTGGAAACCACATCTATATAGAAATAGAATTTGAGGATATATTATTGGAAGAGAAGACGTTCATATTGAATGTCTAATTATAAATAGGTTGGCCCTATGGTAGAGTTTCACACACTTCACTTAGAAGCATGTGGGTCAACGACCTTGGTGGGCCTTGGGCATAACTTGATTGAAATAGGTGCATGTTGCGAGATATTGATGTCTATCCTATCCGACATTGCAATCTCTTTGCAAAGGTTTACTTTGATCGGTCTGAGTTAGGTTGGAAAACTACCCCTCGAAGATCGAACTTGTCAGAGTGTTAATATATCAGATTCTCTCAAAGCACTTATAAGCTTCCCTGATTGCATTAAAATATATATGAATTCAATTGACAGTGAAATGAACTCAACCAAAAAATTATTAAAAGACGAGGAGCGAATGATATAAAGAGAAGATAATTACTTTTAATTGGATATTCATCTTTAATCTCCTTTTTTTCCTATTTTTATAAAAAAAAATTTAAAAATTAAAAGGATCATTTGATGGTTATTTATTAAAATTCACCTTTGAATTTCATTTTTAACTTAATACACTTTGTGTATTCTGAAGCAAATAATAATGCCCTTTTCCTATCTATTCTAATGCAAATAGTCAGGCCGGCCCGTAAAATTTTTGTTCTGCATTCTTTGTTTACCCATGAAAAATTGCTGTAATCAGTCCAAGCAGCCTCAAGTATAATTCACACCTTGAATTCCTGCTTCCTTCTAGCAGATCTTGTATTATTACCATCATTAGGATGTGGGCCAGGCCAAGCAGGTTCATGTCAAGGAGGGCCCAAGTCACAACCTACGCCAAGTTCAACGTGGAAATGGCTACCCGTTTGCAAATCCGTGAGAAAGAAAGATCAGAGCAGTCGCCAGTCGGTCCCTCCGAAGTCCCTATTGTTCTCTCCCTCACAAAAAGACATCAAAGAATCGTCGTTGTCTCCTCTTCTATCTGAAAAGCTCCAAAATACACTGCTCTCAGCCCTTTTTGTTTTCTTCCTACTCAAGTTTCCAACTCCCTCTCTTTCAAAACCTTCTCTCCTCCTCCTTTTCCTTCTTCTTCTCTTTCAAAACCTTCTCTCCTCCTTCTTCTTCTTCTTCTTGAGATCAATGGCACTCACTTCGAGAGAAAGAGCAGAGCTTCCACAGCCAAAGCAACTAAACTACAGAGAAACGAGTCCAGAACGAACTAAGATATGGATAGAGCCGATGCCAAAGACGAACCGAAAAGTTGCAGTCGTCTACTACCTCTGCAGAAACGGACTTCTCGAACATCCTCATTTCATCGAAGTCCCTCTCTCTTCCCCGAACGGCCTCTATCTCAAAGGTAAATAAATCAAAATCCTTCCAAGTTTCCTGATCTGCTTTTCAAATGACAATCCAACCGTCCATTTCTCAGATTTCATCAACCGCCTCAACTTTCTCCGAGGGAAATCGATTGCCGCCATGTACTCATGGTCTTCCAAACGGTACATTTTACAGATTTTTCACACAAAAAGTTTCCTCTTTCAGGTTTTGGTATCAAAGCTTCTATTTCTCCGAATCTGACTGGAATCTGTTGATGCAGGAGCTACAAGAACGGATTCGTGTGGCAGGATCTGTTCGAGAGCGATTTCATATATCCGACGCATGGTCAGGAGTATGTTCTCAAAGGATCCGAGCTTCTCGAACCTTCTCGATCGCAAAAGGACGTGTCGATCTGCTCTCAAAAGCCAATGGAACTGCCGAAGCTAATCGACGGTGTGGATTTCGCTGATGGAAGTAGGAGAGCGGTAGATCTGAACGAGTATAAAGTCTACAAGGCGGAACTAACGGCTGAGATCTCTGATGCATCGACGCAGACGGACGATCATTCGCCGCGGCAGAGGAGATCTGAGGAATATGAAGATCACAAGGCGGAGCTGAGCGGAGGAGAGATCTCGCCGCCGCCGCATTCCTCCTCCAGTACGGAAACGCTAGAATCGGTAGCCAAAGTGGAAAACCACGCGATCGACGGTGAAGATGCGAGGATCTCAGATCGGACGGCTAGGAATCATCCGAGTGGGAGGATTAGGGCTTCTGCGGTGCTCAAGCAGCTCATTTCGTGCGGATCGATGTCGGGTAGGGAGGAGCACGGGGTTTCGATGATCTCGAGACTCGCAGTGGCAATACCGAGTGGAGCACAGAATCAGGTGGTATCGAGGGACACGGAGGAGTTGGGGGACAAATACTGTTTTAGCGGGAGGCTGTTGGATTCGAAGAAGAAGGATGATGAGTGTGGTCGTCGGGAGTTGCCGGATTTGAGGAGAAGATCCTCTTCTTTCTCCCTCATTCGGTCGTAAGCGTTTCTTTTTTCATACTCACGCGGACTACCCATTATTTTTTTCTGGTGTTGTCTGGTACGAGCCTCATGGAAAAGCGGAGCCAGTGGGTCCCGCTGCTGGTGATTTGGTCAAAGTGTGGCCCACTCCATGGTAGACTTTATCTAATATCTTATGCTCTTAAATTACACGTGGCATGGTTTGGATGTACGAAGTCAACGGATGTCGGGTTGCATTTAATTTGAATTCAAAATCAGTCAAAGGGTTCCTACATTTTTAAAAAGCGCGCCTCTTTGTGTAATGAACTTTATTAGATGCCTGTTGGGGAGTAGAGATGATGTTCGCGCCAAGACCGAAACGCCCATTTATCGCGAGACTTTTGATTTTTCCGATAATTTGAAAATATTGCATTTTCTTTTGGTAAAAGAAAATATTGCATTTAGAATACCCTAATCTTGTGGAATTTTGTTTAAAAAAATCGCGTGGACTTTAAAATTTAATTAGCTCAAAATAAATGGACTCTATTTGTAGAGGCTATCACGAGTTTTACTCTACAATTAGTAATCATCACCGCAAGTTGACAATATGTATGAAAAGGCATTTATGACTAATAATGGTAGGGGTTTAATATGTCAATTTGAAAAAACTGTTAATGAACCGTAATCATGATTTTTTATCTTTTAAAACCATAATTGTAATCGTATCTACAAAAATCGTGGAAAACCGTAACTATGGTTAATTGTATTAAACGGTTCGATTATGGTTAATAATCGAAGAATGCCTTCCTTACATAAGTAGGTAAATGTGAATGATTGAAAGTAAAATGACACATAAGGAGTAATTAAATAAGGTAAAAATATTTTATTCAGCCCTCTTATTTTTTTATTTGTAAACAATACGGTTAACTGCATATAGTTAACGGAATCGTATTATACAGTTCGATTTGGTTAATAACCGTGAATTATTACAAAGAACTGTAATCAAACCGAACTGTGCGGTTTTTTTATTTCATTAATCGTAATCGAACCGTAAAATACAGTTATTAACCGTGCTTCGATTCGATTAGACGGTTTTTCAAAAAAAATTTACACCCCTAAATAATTATCTGAGCTCTATGAAAGAAAAGGATCACACTGATGTTCCAAGCCAACTGGAAAGAAGAAAAAGATTAAATCAATGTGAGGGCAACTCAAGGTGGAGTGATTATTTGTTTCCCAACATAGTGCAACTCTTGTGGATGAGCCTTGATCATCTATCATAGTTATATAGGATTTCGACCTTATAAGTGCTCTTAAAAACTTTCATGTTTGCCCTTGGAATAATAAAATTTTAAATACTTTTTGCAGAATTGTTTATATACTAGTAGCCGACTCACTTAGTACGATGCATACAAAATCACGCAGCCGTAGGATTTTGTAGAACAAATCTTTGAAAATTGCTTAAACTTTGACTGCTCATTTATAAGGGCAAATGTACGGGGTAGAGACCCTTGCTATATGATCCTTTTTTTTTTTTTGGTAAAAGTTACGAGATCATTGTGAGTGGGATTTTGGAGTGTTTGACGTCATTTAGCCTTATCTAGTTCTCTTTTACTCCCATGACCAAAGCTACATGCGGAGCCACCTTCCAGCTGGGACAGATCGAAACTAAGTACACCATGGACCCCGAAGGCTCTAACAGCCTTAGACCAGCATGCTCAACACCAGGCACATGGGGCAACATCTAGAGGGACAGGAGCCACAGAGATACAAAGTGACCTCAAAGAACTTCCCTTAAAATGCACACCAGAAAGATCTAATACACCATTAGATTGAAATCACTGCCCTTCGGCATCCACCTCGTCTCATATAAGAGGGGAGACGAGTGTGGGACGCATTATGGTTCTGACCATCTGATTGGGCCATTTTTCTTCCTTTCCAGGCTCATCCCTAATCCAAGATGGGTGCTTTCAATCTCCATCCGTCACTGAGGAGGCGTGCCACACAAGATGGTTTGAAAATTTAACTGTTTACTGCAACTCCTCGGGCTCAGAAATCAGCCTAACCACAAATAATGCTTGCCCAGGAGTCCAGATCCCCTATTTAGGCGGAATAGGGGAATACTGTTCCAGCGAATGAGGATGTGCCACATGGACTGTCATAGGCCGGACATAAAGAAGTTATTTTTCTAGATCCAGCTCAGCACAATGTTAGGAATAGTTCCAAATCATACCCTTCCTCTATATTTATATATAGAGGGAGAAATACATTTCATCTTCCATGTTTTGCAGCGAGAGAAAGAGAGAGATGACTTTGCATTTATTGCTTCTGGTATTTTGGCTCCTAGCAGCAGTATAAACATGTCAAGAAAAATGTGGAGATGTTTCCATCTCTTACCCATTTGGCATTGGAGATCCCAAATGTTTTAGAAACGAAAAGTTTTGGATAAATTGCACGAGCGATTCCACCACACCTTACAAAGCCATTTTACGTCTGGTGGACCACGACGTGGAGGTCATGAACATATCAATGCTAGGACACATCAGCATCAGATCTTTCATAGGAGGGTGTCGGCAATGACAAACATATGCCTTATATCAGCTTGGGTGACGACTGATATACATTATCAAACACCCGCAGCAAGTTCACGGCTATAGGTATCGACTTCTTCGGTATTTTTTTTTGGAGGGATGGAAGTTGGATGGACGCTATTGGATCTCATCATGCCTTTCCTACTGCAGAGGTGGAGCCAGTGTCGGTATTGCCGAACGGACTAGTTTGGCTGCTGCCAGTTCTCCATCCATGACGGCCTAAAGACTATCGAGGGCTTTGCCTGGCGTTGGGATTCCATGGAGAACAGTAATTCAAGATACACATTCCTTGTAAACTAAAAGCAATTCAAACTCTCCACATCAGATCTTTAACGAACCAATTTCTATAACAGAAGCAAAGACATGCAAGTGGTGGTCGACTGCGTGACGAAGAGACAAACATGCGAAGAGGCTAAAACAAACAAGACTGTTGTATATGCTTGTCGCAGTGAGCATAACAACTGCTATAATTCAACTAATGGTCATGGGTACGGGTGCAGTTGCTCAAAGGGTTACGAAGGGAACTCATATATTTGACCAAGGATGCAAAGGTAAACTTCTGTTTTATTTACTTTAATATGGGGGCAGGGGTGGTTGAGACTCATTATGTTTCTTTTGATTAGTCACGTAGATAAGATATTTTGTTCATAGAACTTTAGACTACAATGCTTTAAGCAGGCTCCAAATTTCTCAATTATGATAATGATGAACCACCATCTATTAGACATTTAGCAACCTCTAATGAAATTTTTTTCATATCATTGGGATCAGGGACTCCAATTTCAAGCCAGATTTCATGTCCAAAGGGCAACCATGGTGATGGTAAAAAAAGACAGAAAAGGTTGCACCAAAGAATCTCTGATACTGGATGTTGTTTTATGTAATACCCCAATCTAAGTGGCAAAAGGCAAAATGATAACTAAATTCTATTTATCATAATTGCCAAAAAATTACACACGATTGAAGTGAAATTGTACAACAAGAGAGATATTTGTATTCCACATTAGAAGCAGCGAGGGTTTACAATGAAGTGAGAAATTAGATGATCCACACTGCACAATCCTATTAATCCCTTTACTCGTAACATATGACTGAATTAATTTTTGAACTATACCTTTTGTATAGTGGATTTTCCAAATGCTGATCTATTTGCTGAATACATGTATTTCTATATATCTATTTTGAAAATATGCATTTAACTTCAACATAAATAAAGGCAGGGTTTGACTTAAGCTTCCTATTTTTACTCATAGGAAGTACTTGAACATATTGGCTGTATGGAGAAAGAGAAAGATCAACAAACTTAAAAGAAAAGTTCTTCCAACAGAAAAGAGGTATGCTGTTACGGCAAAAGATATATTCTCATAGAGCTGATACATTCAAGATCCTTACTGCAGAAGAGTTGAAAAGGGCAATCGAAAACTATAATGTGAATAAAGTACTCAGTCAAGGAAGTTATGGTATAATTTACAAAGGAGTTCTACCGGACAATAGGATGTTGCCATTAAAAAATCCAAAGTTATAGATACGAGTCAAATTGAGCAATTTATAAATGAGGTAGACATTTTGTCCCAAATCAACCATAGGAATGTGGTGAAGCTCTTGTGATGTTGCCTAAAGGCAGAAGTCCCCTTTGCTAGTATATGAATTTGTCTCTAATGGGACCCTTTCTCACCATATTTATAATGGTGTCAATGTGCCGTTGATGACATTAAGGATTGCTGAAGAAATAGCAGATGCACTTTCCTATTTACAATCTGCTGCTTCAATGTCAATATTTCACAGGGATATCAAGTCTGATAACATACTCTTAGACAGTAATTTCAATGCCAAAGTGTCCGACTTTGGAGCTTCAAGATTGGTCATTCTTGACCAAACTCAAATAGCAACATTGGTTCAAGAAACATTTGGGTACTTAGATCAAGAGTACTTCCAAACAGGTCAACTGACTTCTAAGAGCGATGTTTATAGCTTTGGAGTGGTTCTGGCAGAGCTCTTAACTGGACAGAAGCCTGTACGTTTCAATAGAACCGAGGAAGAGAGAAATCTTACTATGTACTTTCTTTTGGCAATGAAAGAGAATATCCTTCTCCAAGTAGTAGACAACCAAATTCTAAAAGAAGGTCGAGAAGAACAACTCACTGCAATTGCTCGGCTTGTAAAGCATTGCGTAAGACTTCAATGAGAGGAAATGCCTACAATGAAGGAAGTGGTAGTGGAGTTCCGATGGCTAAGAGTTCAAGAACATCTTTGGGTTATCAGTAATATAGAAGAGAATGAAAACTTGCTGGTGAAAAATCCTGACGTTGGTACTAGTGATTCCAAACCAGTGGCAATGAACAACTCATTATGCTTGGGAGAAGTCTTCAAAAACTCCAAAATAGAGATCTAAGCTGGTAGCTTGCTGAGATGACCAAGGAGGTCACATATTCAGACTAGGGGTGTAAGAAAAAACCGCCTAACCGTCAAACCGCATCGAACCGAACCGCGGTTATTAACCGTATTTTCACGGTTCGGTTCGGTTACGGTTAATAAAACCAAAAAACCGCACGGTTCGGTTCGGTTACGATTTTCCACAATATTCACGGTTATTAACCGAACCGAACCGTAAAATACGGTTCGGTTAACCGTATGCGGTTAACCGCACCGATAACAAATAAAATAATATACATGAGGGGTAAACGAAATTTTCCTTACCTAAAACCAAACCCTAGCTTCTCACATCGTCATCACCGGTTATTAACCGTAACCGTATAATACTGTAATTATACTGTATTACTGTGTATATTTTTCCACGGTTATTAACCGTAACCGAACCATATAATACGGTTAACCGCGGTTCGGTTTTCCATAGTTTTTGTATATACGGTTACGGTTACGATTTTTAAAGACGGAAAACCGCGGTTACGGTTCGGTTAACGGTTTCCCCAAAAAGATCGGTTAACCGAACCGTTACACCCCTAATTTAGACTGTGGAACCGCCTTCTTATATTCAGATTGTGGAACCGCCTTCTTGGTTTGATCTAGAGCAGCTTCTTCTTGGCTCTCAGGTTGAGAAGCCCTTAGATAGATCCTTGCATGGTCTTTTCCTGTTCGAGTAGCTAGAACCACGGTCGGCCTAGTCTTCTCTGTAGGTGCTACTGTGATATAGACATAGCACAAATGGATGGAACTAGAATGATGTGCTCCATGCACTGTACATCACCTCATTAAACCCCATAATTGTTGCAGTCGTACCAACTTTTTATTTTTCCATCAAAAGCAATATCGTAATCTACATTTCAAGGACTCCCATGTAATATCAGATTTGCACATTTTAAGTCTTGCCAGCACATAAGTCTTTATTTGTTGTCTTGCTTTGTGATTACAGTACTCTTGTCCATCTTCTTCATCATGAGTCATGTGCATTTCACTAGAAAGTTTTCATTCTCTTCTACATTGCTGATAACTCAGGGATGTTCTTGAACTCTTAGCGCTCGGAGCTCCACTACCACTTCCTTCATTGTAGGCCTTTCCTCTCATTTAAATCTTACGCAATGCTTCACAAGCCGAGCAATTGCAGTGAGTTGTTCTTCTCGACCTTCTTTCAGAATTCGGTTGACTACCACTTGGAGGAGGCTATTCTCTTTCATTGCCAAAAGAAAGTACATTGTAAGATTTCTCTTCAGGCTTCTGTCCAGTTAAGAGCTCTGCCAGAGCCACTCCAAAGCTATAAACATTGCTCTTAGAAGTCAGTTGACCTGTTTGGAAGTACTCTTGATCTAAGTACCCAAATGTTTCTTGAACCAATGTTGCTATTTGAGTTTGGTCAAGAATGACCAATCTTGAAATTCCGAAGTCGGACACTTTGGCATTGAAATTACCGTCTAAGAGTATGTTATCAGACTTGATATCCCTATGAAATATTGGCATTGAAGCAGTAGAGTGTAGATAGGAAAGTGCATTTGCTATTTCTTCAGCAATCCTTAATGACATCAACAGCACATCGACCGCATCATGGATGTGGTGAGAAATGGTCCCATTAGAGACAAATTCATATACTAGCAAAGGGACTTTTGCCTCTAGGCAACATCACAAGAGCTTCACCACATTCATATGGTTGATTTGGGACAAAATGTCTACCTCATTTATGAATTGTTCAATTTGACTCGTATCTATAGCTTTGGATTTTTTAATGGCAACTATCCTATTGTCCGGTAGAACTCCTTTGTAAATTATACCATAACCTCCTTGACTGAGTACTTTGTTCACATTATAGTTATCGATTGTCATTTTCAACTCTTTTGCAGTAAAGATCTTGAATGCATCAACTCTATGAAAAGATATCTTTTGTCGTAACAACATACATCCATTCTGTTGGAAGAACTTTTATTTAAGCTTGCTGATCTTTCTCTTTCTCCATAGCCAATATGTCCAAGCACTTCCTATGAGTAAAAATAGGAAGCTTAAGCCAATCCCTGCCTTTATTTATGTTGAAGTAAAATACATTAATTTTCAAAATACATATATAGAATACATGTATTCAGCAAATAGATCAACATTTGGAAAGTCCACTATACAAAAGGTATAGTCCAAAAATTAATCCAATCATATGTTACGAGTAAAGATTCTTTGGTGCAGCCTTTTCTGTCTTTTTTACCATCACCATCGTTGCCCTTTGGGCATGAAATCTGGCTTGAAATTGGAGTCCCCGATACCAATGATATGAAAAAAATTTCATTAGAGGTTGCTAAATGTCTAATCAAAATGGTGGTTAATCATTATCATAGTTGAGAAATTTGGAGCCAGCTTAAAGCATTGTAGTCTAAAGTTCTATGAATAAAATATCTTATCTACGTGACTAATCAAAAGAAACCTAATGAGTCTCAACCACTCTTACCAAAGTAAATAAAGCAAAAGTCTAGATTTGCATCCTTGGTCAAATATATGAGTTCCCTTCGTAACCCTTTGAGCAACTGCATCTGTACTCATGACCATTAGTTGAATTATAGCAGTCGTTATGCTCACTGCGACAAGCATATACAACAGTCTTGTTTGTTTTAGCCTCTTCGCATGTCTGTCTTTTCGTCACCCAGTTGACCATCACTTGCATGTCTTTGCTTCTCTTATAGAAATTGGTTCGTTGAAGATTTGATGTGGAGAATTTGAATTGCTTTTGGTTAATAAGGAATGTGTATCTTGAATTACTGTTCTTCATGGAATCCCAATGCTGGGCAAAGCCCTCGATAGTCTTTAGGCCGTCAGGGATGGAGAATTAGTAGCAGCCCGTGCCAAAGCAAGCTCCTTCGGCAATACCAGCACCGGCTCCACCTCTGCAGTAGGAAAGACATGATGAGATCCAATAACGTCCGTCCTCCTTCCATCCCTCCAAAATACCGAAGAAGTCGCAACCTATGGCCGTGAACTTGCTGCGAGTGTTTAATAATGTATATCGGCTGTCACCCAAGCTGATATAAGGCGCATGTTTGTCATTGCCCGAACACCCTCCACGCCGTGGTCCACTAGACGTAAAATGGCTTTGTAAAGTGTGGTGGAATCGCCCATGCAATTTATCCAAAACTTTCCGTTTTCGAAACATTTGGGATCTCCAATGCCAAATGGGCAAGGGATGGAAACATCTCCACATTTTTCTTGGCATGTTTATGCTGCTGCTAGGAACCAAAATACTAGAAGCGATAAATGCAAAGCCATCTCTCTCTTTCTCTCGCTGCAAAACATGGAAGATGAAATGTATTTCTCCCTCTATATATAAATATAGAAGGGTAGGACTTGGAACTATTCCTAACATTGTGCTGAGCTGGATTTAGACAAATAACTTCTTTATGTCCAGCCTATGATAGTCCATGTGGCACATCCTCATTCGCTAGAACATGCGAAACAGGGGATCCAGACTCTTTGAGTGTTTGACGTGATTTAGCCTTATCTAGTTCTCATTTCCTCCCATGACCAAAGCTACATGCAGAGCCACCTTCCAGCTGGGACAGATCAAATCTAACACCACGATGTACCCCGAAGGAGCCCTACCCTAACAGCCTTAGACCAACATGCTCAACACCAGGCACATGGGGCAACATCTAGAGGGACAGGAGCCACAGAGAAACATATTGACCTCAAAGATCTCCCCTTAAAATGCACACCAGAAAGATTTAATACACCATTGGATTGACATCACTACCCTGCTGCATCCGCCTCATCTCATACAAGGGGGGAGACGAGTGTGGGACCCATACAGGTTATGACCATCTGATTGGGCCATTTTTTTTCTTTTCCAGGCTCAACCCTAATCCATGATGGGTGCTTTCAATCTCCATCTGTCATTGAGGAGGTGGGCCACACATGATGGTTTGAAAATTTAACTGTTTACTGCGACTCCTGGGGCTCAAAAATCAGCCTGACCAAAAATAATGCTTGCCCAACCACAATACCAGAGATTTCAATGCAGAAGTATCGGACCATGACACCTAATCATCAATTTATTTGACAATACCCCAAGTTGGCTAAAAAAAATTAGATTAACTAGAACGAGTATCTTAAACTGAATGTATGCATTTTAGTAAAAACTCGCATGAAATATTGGCAGCAAACCACACACAATAAAAGGGAAACAAAGAGACGTATCGGATGCAATCATGGTGGAAAATCCCATGAAATATTGGATGCAATCACTTCAGAAGAGATCTAGCTAAGTGTTCCCTGGCTGTGGCGATAACGTTTGTAAGCGTCTGCAAGAAATGAAGAACAAAAACAAGTTAAGAAAAAGTTGGTCATATATGACTAGATTAAATCGTAACAGAGCAGAAATGAACTCTAGCCTGAAAGATAAAACAGTGGTACATCACCTGCTCAGACAACGGTGCTGACCCATCTAAGCCATGAGTTGCAACTTTTCCAGCTATAACACTTGCTTCTGTTTCAAGAATAATCCTGCAAGGTAACAAATGGATGAGATTATTTTGGGCTGTCCATCTGGTAGACCACCCCAGCTGGGCAGATAATCCTTGCCATCCAATCAAAAGATGTCATCTAGTTCCAGGTGCATTTAAACTATAGTCTGGGATCTAAAGGCACCCTTCATCATGTTAGACCCAAATCGAGAACTGGCATAAACCCAGATATGTCAGCCATTCACATTATATATTGCAAACACCAACTATTCAGAAGTACTCACACCATAAGCTAAGAACTCCTTAAACACTTAATCATGAAAACATAAGCAACATAAGCAAACCTATAGTTTTGACAGAAAGGATAGTAAACCATTCTGCTGTGTTCTTAAATAGCACAGTAAATAGGAATTGCTTGTGTGAGTACTATTCAGAAGTTCCCACATTAAAAGCTTAGAACTGCTTAAACACTTAATCATGAAAAAACAAGCAAACCTATACTTTTGACAGAAAGAATAGTAAACCATTCTGCTGTGTTCTTAACAGCACAGTAAATAGGAATTGCACTGTGCAAGCTACTGCTTTTCTGCTCTTTCCACAGCCCAAGCAAAATCAGCAACATCTTAGGTCATTTCATTTAGGTAGTAGAAACAATGAGACAAAATGCATGCGACTTAAGATGCAGATGATAAAATTGGTGTGAAGCAACTAGACAATCATAAATCAGCACATAAAAGGAAATCGAAGGATGGCTCTCATATAGTTCCTCCCAAGTGTCATTTCATATTTTGCTTTGGTTCTAGGTCCTCCTTGACCCGCCTGTATAGCTCTCATATAATGTACATTTTGTTTCCATATTTTTTTTGTAAGCATATTTTGTTAATAATAGTTACAGTTAAACAAATGTGAAAAAGGTCCATGCAAGAGGTCCAGGGTTCAAGGATTGGTACCACCCTCTTCATCTTAAATAAATGTGGAAAAGGAGAAAATCCACAGGCAGCTCCAATAAAAGAGATATCAAAGAAATATCATCTCAGATGACGAAAGCACCAGCCTGTCTGAAGAACATTAGATGTTATTTAAAAGATCAGTATGCTGCAGTTGGACAATCAGTTATGCTGCAATAGCATACCTCTAATTTTCTTCAATCAACCATAATGATGTCCCCTTAGTCACAAGATAGCGATATTTTTGAACTTTTGATAATCAATAAGAATGCAAGTTGATGGAGAAGTTTCTCCTGATTCTAGGAATTCTACCGAAAAAAAAAAAAAAAAAACATGAGATTTTCTCCAGATACAAAACAGGACCAACCCAACACAGGCATATGACTCCCCTGTTCACTTGCTGTATGTAATTAAGGTGCACCAGTGAGTATATAGGGGTTAAAATGCAGCTTTTCTCACATCATGCACAACCCACCAGAGAAACTATAGGTTCTAAAACAAGAGATTCATATCCTAACTTTCCTCAATCACCCAAGTCTTCATTAATCACGTTTTTCCAATAACCTTCATGGAAATCTTGCATCCGACTCTTAAGAACTTGAACATTTTGAAGTATGCCAGCCCTGCTCATTTGCCACCCTTGACACATGATAAAGGAGACATTTTCTTCAAGCTCATTTCCTCACAAAAATAAAAGATAACCCCAAAGTTCAACTCCTTGACCAGATGGCAGCATTTTTCTCATTCCCTTTTTACTATCAAGTATCAACAGGCCACAAAACAAATACTAAATATAATTATAACTTATAAGCCCATAGGATAGCATAAATTTTAATCAAATACATACTGGTTCTAATCACTATAAAGCTAAGCATGGAGCCAGGCAGTCAAGCTCAATCATGACCTGCAATTGTTGCCTTGAAGGGTTATCTCCATTATCATGGTATATGAGACTGAAGCTACAGAAGATTTTACCTAAGTGACATAGATCCGTTCTGTCTAGGTAAAAACAAATGCTCTGGTTCCACAATCACATCACAGACATATTGCCTACTTTGAAGTATCCAGACACCACAGTTCAACACTAGTATGGATCCTATGAAAGGACCTACACCCACCCATTACCTTCTTCAAGGCTCGCTAAAAGGGTCTCATGAACCTAGTCACCACTGGGCCTAAGAAAAGCAGGGAACACAGCAGAAAATGGATGCAAGAAATATCTACTTCTACAACAGATATAGATATTACTTGGAAGAATGAAAGAATGTTGGAAATGGAAAGTACAAAACCTACTTATTTCAAGAGGGAAATGAATTTCCTGTCAAAGTACATAACTAGATGTAGCTCCCTTATAGAACCAATTCTGTTCCACACCCAAAGCAGCCCACCTATTAAAATAGCTTTGGAAAGAGTTAACGTGGTAGAGTTCTCATCTTCCATCAAACAAAACGTTGCAGCATAGTCAACATCATCCCCTAGAACTGAGGTTTTAAAACTCAGCCAAGTCTTAGTCAACTCGGACTCGATCGTTGCCAAATCACCCCCAATTTACCATTCTTCTTCCATTACTACAACTTGGGCTGTAAAGTTGCCATGCCAGAAAGGCTAAGATTTCTCCACATTCATCTTTCCCCTGTTGACGAAAGAAGAGACACAAAACCCTAACCCTAGAAATCTGTGGAAGCTCAAACAAAGAGGTAGGATCTAGCAAAACGAGGCAAGTTGTAAAAATTGGGGTGGTATTGACGACACCTACCAAAACATGAAGAAGTCATAAAAATTGGGGCATTGAAGTATCCTTCACAATGCACAATGCGTCATTTCTTTAAGAGGGTCAGCAATAAGATATCATCTAAGAAGAGGCTATGCTCAATTAGTCATATGAATGAGCAACCATAAGGAGCCATCGAGAAGGACCATTGGAAGGGACAGCGGGACCATTGAAAGGGCCACGCTAATTAATTCAGGTGCATGACTAACTAGATGACGTTTGGATACCTAAAGAGACTCAGTCTAAAAAATCACATTGGCGAATAACTTAATGAACCTCTTAAGCCTCTTACATTTTTGTGCCTCTATCTGATGTCACACAAGCGGATGATTGGTTAATTGAGAAGTTTGCCCCAAAATTTACAAGCTGGAGCCCACCACCTACCAACATGAAAACTTGCATCACCCTTCCTTTTAAGGATTAGCAAAGAGAAAAATTTCTATTAGAATGAGAGGATATACAAAATGCGAAAGCATCAAGAGAGAAAACGGCCATAAGGGATCTACAATAAATGTCTACTCAGTGAGAGTTTTGGCCACAGGACAATTTCAAACTGATTGAAGTGGTTCCTTGGGCCATGCCTATTCAAAACTCAGGTTTACCTGGGCCCATGATTGGCCTATGTACAGTCCTATAATCAAGTAACAAGTGGGGTGGGGTGGACAGGGGCACTATAGCAATTGCTTCAATCCCCCAGCCAAATCTTAAATCTTGCACCTGAAATGGAGTCATCGTCAATGGTTTCATCCTTTATTATTGGTTTTTTTTTCTTTTTTCTTTTTTTTAATTTTAATTTGAAAGAATCACCAATGGAATCTTCAACTCTAGTTCGAAGAAAATCACCAAAAATCAGAAAATTCGTAGAAGGAATCACATTGTATATAGAGGGTCTGCACGTCCCCTCCCCTTTAATTGAGATCACATTGAATTCTTCCACCAACTTCTTTAACACCTCTATTTCTAATTTTGATTACAACTAAGACTATGTACTAGCTATCTGACTTGGAAATAAATATATAACTTAAAGATTTTAGAATAACTTGGATGCTTGGCTCTAATTTGACATGTGACAGAGTGTCACTTGTGAAAAGGTGGGGCCCTCTACCAGGCTGGTTGACTAAGGGCCCCTTTGGCCTCTTCCTGTACACAATAGGGCCTTCCGTGTGGCCTCATCACATCTTGATTATCCTTCCACTTTCAAGAAGGCACAGTCGATAATTACAATAACCTCTTACATAAAGTGTGATGATCAGGATGGTGACATCTTCAACAAAGAAACAGAAGATACACACTTTGCTTCCTTATTTGCAAGCTAGGATGGAATGATGATCCTCAGGCACGATGAAATACAGCAATGAGATAGGCTCTTCCTGGTCAAACTCAATGTGAACAGGAATAATCACAAAAGTTTATTCAGTCATTTATTATCAGTTCTGATAAGAAGTTCTTGCTTACCAAGCTTCTCACACCTTTATTATCTTAAGAACCCAAGAACAAAAAGAAATGGATGTGAAGATATATTTGGAAATAAAAGAATCACATATTCAACATCAACAAAGATGGTGGCAGAGGTGTGAAGTTTATGAGTTAAAAGCCATCTTGTCCATACCCTCCATCGACGATTTCGTCAATGCATAAAAGGATGAGATCCAAATTCTCTAGTGCTGTCCTTTTGTCTGTATCGTTCCTGGAGAAGAGCATAGATAGAAGTACATGTTAGTGGCAGACAGAGACTTAAGATTTCAATTAAGAAACCATTGTCTAATGCAATTAGTAATAATTTTAAGTAACAATCATTAAAATAATAATAACTATTATTATAAATTTTAACAAGACCTGAGGAGAAGAGCAACTGCATCAAAGAATCCCTGAAGAACCGTTGCTAAGATAAGCTCGTTCTCGTCATCACCCCCAGTAACAAAAAAGTGAAGGTCTTGGATGAACTTATAGACAACAATGTAATTATCAAACATTGTTATCTCAGCTGTGAATGATGGCAAAGTGATGCAAATTAGAAAGGGACTGAAAGGAACTTTGAATACCAATCTAGTAAACTCATTAAAACTCAACCAATAATCAAGAATTTAGTAACTCATTCCAATCTGCAAGATAGTAAATGTGCATTAAAGCTGTTGGCCAGAGTCTCACTATCCATGTTAAGAAAATACACTATTAAATTGAGAAGTTGCGCCATTGTTCACATGCCTACATGCAGAGGCACTACAAGACCATGATAGTGCCAAACTGCCAATTCAAAGAAAAGTCCTACTAAGAAGTGCTAGAGGTACTTTCCATGAGCAATATGCAGTCTCATGTAGATGTACAACTTCCTTAATTTGCAAGTACAGACTGTCCGTTACTTCTGTTCATACAAGTTCAAGGTCCACATAGTTAGCTGAATTGCCAGTTAATTCTTGTGTGATCAGTGGTAAGAAGGTACAGACAGAAAACTAAAAGCCACTGTTTGAGCTCTCTAGTGAATAGCAGGATGATGTATATCAGTAGCTGTTCAACAGAGAATTAAAATAAAATTGCTACACTCACCTTGTTTGGTTTTGAGCGACAAAAGGTTGTTACTGATCACCCACTAAACAGAAAGGAAAAGGCAAGAACATTGATCCAATAATGGAAATCTGGTTCATGCCAAACTTAAGGCCACCATGACCCTCAATAGCCTCTCGGCCATGATGCACGGATACTTCGAAATGGGCAACGTATCGTGTCGTATCGTATCCGATACTTCACTTTTTATGTCGAAAATCTGTGTCCTTGTCGTGTCTATGGCGTATCCTAGCCATATCCATGCCGTATCTGGGCATCATAGTCTCTCGGCACTAGTGCAAACCGGCACAACTTGGAATAACATGATTTCACAATATTTTTCCCTCCAAACAAATCAGTTGGATAAAACATCAATGTATGTTGTGCAAATAACCCTACAAAGTTTGATAGATAAAAAAAGTAAAGAAAAATCTGACATTCCAGCCTAGTCATCCAGCCTAACACATAATAACACAGACTCCTAAAGCAACTTCCCAAGACAAATAAACAAAGCAAGCTTCCTATCGAATAAAATACAAAACTGGAAAGTTGTGTGAGAAACTCCATACTGTCTTATTTAATTTTCTTTCTTTTTATCTCCTACTATGGGATCTAAGCGAACCATGGTATAAAAACTGTATTGCATCTCAAAGCGTCTAAGTTAACAACCAAAGGTGAAAATATATACTTGTAGAGACTGACCGGACTGTCATCATGAAAATATGTGCATAAACCTATTGACACTTTGGCTATTGGGATAATTTCTCCCACCCAGAGAACTGAGGATTGTGAAATGTGATGGACAACCATATCTGCAGAATCAAGAATGAGAATGTGATGAAAAGAGCTATTTGCCAAACCTTTGCTTGGTTGATGGAAAGAAGGCATACCACCATTATGCTCAGTGTGGGTGGGAGGTTGTTCAAACTTGTGATCAGTTCCCTTGATTTCACTACTAACTCCCCTGCTAGCCACTATGGCAGCAAGGGAAGAAAATATATTTCCATTTTTTTTTTTTCACAACATTATCATTCAGACTGACACCACATCGGCTTTTGAAGTACATCCAATATTACACCAGAGGTTATAAAAAATTGTCAAGTAAGCCTTCCAGAAAGCAATAGGGACAATAAGCAAAGAACTTGGAGTCACTGAGTCATATGGAAGTAACTATATAAATATACATAACATTTGCCTTGAAGTGAACCAGAATGAATTGTATGAAAAGCAATGAAACGATTATGGTTCAACATGTGAAAGCAGCCAAATATAAGTAAATATTAAAGCAACAGGCTCAAAACCATGAGATTTTAAAACAAAGCCACATTAAGATGTCACAACATTGTGGGGCCCTATATACAGTATTAAATGTGTGACCGTGTCAATCTTTTATTGGTTGAGTCTTGAGACACATCATGCCAATCTTGGAAGAGATATTCCTATTTTTTTCAGTTTGCAATTCCAACTTTAATCACTCATCCATATCATTAGAAGATATTTTCAGCTTGCCATTCCAATTTAATCACTGAGCAATATCATTAAATATATTGCACCTCTTGTGGAATTCTAAAAGAATCTCCGAAACTCTCTCCTAGATGCTACTGGTGGCTGTAGCCTGTACTCCTAACACAACAGCTGATGCTAGTCACTCCAATAAGCCTGCAACATGGGTTTTTCTACCACAGAGGGCAAAGTTCCACCCATCAATTTGCAGGCTTTTGAACAATATACATAAACCAATTCCACACCACTCTCAACAAAATTATTATCACTGATTTCTAATTGACAATAATAGCAGGACTAAAGCAAACAGGAATGTCTAAAAATATGTGAAAAGATTTCAAAGAACATTCTAAATACATCAACACATGAGAATGAAAATACCAACGAACCAAACAAAAATACTAACAAAAAAAAAAAAAAAAACAATTCAAGCATGTCACCTTCTGTCCGTGCATTTGTCTTTTGAGTTTTAGTAAACACAGATTTCTCGAAGGCTAACTTTGAACTAAGTGTTGGCCAGTCATCCGAATAGTACTTGACAGCTACACGTTTCCCTTCAGAGTCCAGAAGGAGGATGTTTTTTATTGAAGGACAAGATTCCTGCACAAGACAGTACAAATGTACATTAAAAGGGAAAAAAGAATGTAATTAGAATGAAGAAAACTCTGACATAGTGCATCCATGTCTTCCAGAACAGGCCAAGGCCATCAGACTCTGCCAACCCAGTCTAAGCACCAGGAGGCCTCACGCCAGGCCCAGACACAGACTGCTGGCTGACAAGAGGAATTATGCAGGCCCTGAAAAACCGCTTAGACCAGTTGAATGCTTCATGGGGCCTTTTGGGTCCCACCTGAAAACAGTGCGACCCATGTAAAAACTGACAGAAGGACAACCTTCAGACATCCCTTGCTAAGTTTCAGATAGTCTTAATTATGTTAAATTAGTTTCTACGGTTATTTTCGATGTTTGGGTGTATTAGGGTATTATAATAGAATTTTAGGTCTTTGTTTGACTTAATTGCAAGTTATGACTTGTAATTGATTTAAACGGCGAGCAAAAGTTCAATAAGCATAAAACTGAGTATGGTGTCAGGTCATGGGGGGAATAAGAGTGTGGAAGGGTCTGCACAAATTGAAGGTGGGCCCAAGTAGGCCCATAGAGCTGGACTGCACAAGCAATCCGCTCGTAGGAGAAAGTTTCTCTCTATGTGTATGTATATATGCATGCCTTTATATAAACATCCAAATGGCTGTTTTGTTGCTACATTATATCTGTGTACTGTGTATGTATGTATATATCACTACATTTTAATGATAGTTTTGCCCTTTATTCTGCACAAGTCCCCATTTTCAAGAATCCTTTCAGTTTGACTTTGACCCCACTTTATATGGATAATGTGTGATCTAGAATCATGACAGAAAATATCCTAATTGTCCAATTGGCAACAATAGATGGACGATTAAGATGCGCCGCACCTAGATGGATGTGTGGAGTTACAAGAAAGGGTCGAATTAGGAATGAGAACGTACAAAGAAATTTATGGTTAGCTCCAATAGAAGATAAAATCTTGGAATGCCATTTTAGATGGTTTGCAGAAGTGCATAAGTTAAAAAACAACTCCGATATAATGTATGGATGTAAATTCAAGGAACAAGAAAGGAGAGACCAATAAAGACGTGAGACAACAATAGAAAGGAAGACATGATGAATCCTGACTCCACTGAGAACATGGCTTAATTAGGGTTGAGTGATAAGTACAATCCACAAAACAAAGCTAGATAGATAGGATTGGGCTTCAATAATATATTGAAATGGATAATTAAGATGAAAAATAATCATTCAATTGCTCAAGTTCAACAAAGAAATGTCTTATTCATGTCCAAAAGGCCAGTGCCCAGTTGTGGAGTTTAGAATCAACCACTCAACATGCATGTGCAACTCCTAAGATTAGTAGGTCTAGCTGAGTTTTCAGCCAGGTAAGGGTCCAATGTCCACCTGTTGGCGACTTTTGAAGTGGCATACAAATGCCTTTTGGACATGAACTGTTCTTTTAATGGGACCCATTTGAACATGATGGATCCCAAAAACCCAGCCAATCCACTCAGCAGGTGATCCACACTGTCATGACTATGAAAAATTGACCAGTTGCTCCAAAGTATATAAACTTATGTCCATCAGTAAGTGGCATGACATACTCGTTTGGTCATGGTATGTGAAAGGCAGTTCCCACACAATGAATGACCAAGATCTTGCATGTGATGAAAAAAAGAACATCTCCAGAAAAGGTTAAGCGTGAGTAACGCCCTCCTAGATTTTACAGATTAAATCCTAAAATGCGGGCCACGAAAGTTATCAGATTCAGATCTACCTGTAGGCATTTGTAAAAACTGTAGAGCTATCTCCTAGATTTGGCCTTGTAAATAGCATCATCATTGAATTTCGAGTAAATCTCATTGATTAGATTAGATACTCATAGATCATAATCACAAATTAACCTTCTACACATCTACATCAATCTACAACCTTTTTGCTGTTGTCAAGAACAAAGCAATCAAATTCAAAAATCAGACCAAAAGATTTATAACAGATACAAGCATCCGCAAAGCTAACTTCTCCACAGTGACGATCTCTCCTACCCTTTCCAAATCATGCATTCTTTCACACAATTCTTGTAACCATGAGAAAGAATCTAGTGTTAACAAACATTGCTTTCCCTCTTAGATACAGAAAAATGGGATCCATGCATAAGACCCACATGGTTCATCAAATGAGCCCTACCATATAGAGATCCCACATTCTAAAAATTGCTCAGCTCACACAATCCTGACAATACAATCAAAGAGTTCCACAGACAGATCTCTTGCCTGATGTTAAAGAGAAGAATTTCTATCATTCAATCTAAACTCCTCTAACAAACAAACAAACAAACAAATCTGAAAACCCTAATCCAGCTCAAAAGACTTAGAAAGAATATAAACAAAACAAAAACAGACTTGACAGATCTGAGACCTAAATCTCAGTTCTCAATTGGAAAAGAGAGAAATCTGTAGAAGATCAGAAAAAAGAAAACATTGAACAATTGGAACAGAGATCTTGAGCAATTACCATTGGAGCGCTGTTTTTTTCTTCTTTGAGTGAGAAGGAAAGAAGAAAGGAGAAGATCCTGCAAACGCCAAAAGAGAGATGAGATTAAAGGCTTCTCAGATCTGAGGATTTGTTGAAGAGATGGGTTTTGAAGGATGCAAGGAAGTAATACCTCCTGCGAAGGTGTGGGGAGTCACGTGAAGTGTGCGAAACTGGTCCGGATCCCTTGAGTTGTATCAGTGGAACTCAACGTGGGGCCCACCGCTGATGGTCCCAACCTTTAAAATTGAATGTAATTACTCTGGTATTCTCCCTAGTATCAGGATCCCCTGTTTTGCCCAAACTGGTAAACCCTATTTGGACCAATCAGGGGGTGCCACGTGGGGATAAGATGTCATCATCCCTACGTGGCACCCCCAATTGGTCCAAACATGGTTAGGGGATCCGTTTCCTTGTCATTCTATTTGCATTGAATTTTATCTTTAGGATTGATTTTTTTTCTCTGGACTAAGAGAGAAGTCGAGTAAACTCTATTATAGCTCCACTCCAGCATAGTAGGGCAGTTTCAAACGTACAACTTCTGGATGCAAACTGTGGTCATAGGCCAACTGAGCTTTCCCTTAGGGTTATCTTAGGATTGATAACGTAATTAGCACAATCTTATATATTATTCATACATTGCATTAGCTAATGTTGGTGCCAATCTACGTTTTGAATGGTGCCAACAGAGCAAGGACATAGGTGGTGGGCTTATCATCTTGCCCATGGGATTAGGCCTGTTGGTGAAATCAAAAGGGTCTTTTACAAGTGCACTAAACCCTTCTTGATTAATTTGGAATACTTGTACCATGGGATCATGAATTCATGTCTAGGAGATTTTGGTATTCTTTGAGTGTGTTTCGTAAGAGGAAGTCTCAATGCTCAAGCCCACTTTAACATTTAGAATGCTGGAATCTTGAGAATTGAAAAGGTTAAAAGTGGCTTTTCAGGTGGGCTATAGTATTCATAATTTTAGTGTCAAGGAAGCATCAAATCGAAAAAAAAAAAAAAGCATTTGGAATGCTACAGTATTAGACCTAAAATCAATGTTAGAAATCTCCAACGGACGCAATTCTCACTAGAAATGCCTCCAACCAAATGGACCCATATAGCTATTGACATTTTGGTGCCAAAGGGTCCATGAAATGCATTTCAAGGTTGTATAGCGTGGGCCAAAGAAATTACCTTATTAGCTTCTAGACACAAATCCCTTTAAACCTTAATCTTGGTGGGCCATAGACCTAGGACCCAATAGTAACTTGCAATATATTTCTTTTTCGTGGCTGCAGGTTTCCACTTCAAAGCCCATGGCCTAGCCCAACCCGAGTTGTTTCGGACCTCTAAGCTCTTACTCTAGTTTTAGAGGAGTACAATCTATTTCCCACTTATGCAAGATGATCTAAACCTTATCTTTTGCAGAGTCCCAAAATCCACTCCACTTGATGATCATTAGTAAACTTAAATACATGTCTAATATAGAAATAGATATGGGCCCACATTTCATAGAATATGGTAAAACATAGTGAGAGAATTTTTAGCCAACATTAGGCCGAGGCTATAGCACTTGCTTTACAGAAGCTCAAGCTTACACTGAAGTTCGTAAATCTTAGGGCGATCTGAATATAAACAGACTGGGTTGGACTCACCTTGGGTTGCTCACAGCCCAGTATTCCCTCAGTGAACGCCACCTTTCAAAAATCTAAGTCCCCTTGATTGGTCAAGCCCCAAATATAACTCTCATAGAAGGGATATTAACCAATGAATTAAGCCGGCACCTCCATAGTGTGCTCAATGCTATGAAGATCACTTTAGGTGCACAAGGTGTATCCCTTGGTGTGGGCTTGCTAAGTCATTTGTAGAAGTGTAAACGAGCCGATTTCGGCTGATCATGGCCCAGGTTAAGCTCAGGTTTGACTGCCTGATCTGTTGCTCGAATTGAATCTTTCCTTCACTGAGCTAGAGCTTGAGGTCAATTGTGAGAAGAGCCAAGTTGGATTATGGGCTTGGGCTCAGTTTGTCTTTTTTTCGCATTTAGGTCTTATATATATGTAAAAATCTAAATGGTTTAAAGTAAATACTCTCTTATATATGGGCCTAGGCCAAATCACACTCAAGTAAAAGTTTGGACCACCGACAGATTGGTCTCTTATAAAAAAGCATCATTTTTTAGCAATTTAATTTGTAATTAGGGAACCGCTTAAAAAAAACCTAACAGATTTGTAATATGACTCTAATCACGGTAAATGTGTTCAAAGTTTTGATCCGAGCTCACTCATTGATAACCGAACTGCTTTAAAAAAAAATGTTGGTCTCTTGTACTGGCTAAAATTTCAGCTTTATAAAAGTTAGGCCTATTGTCGAGTTGATCATGTATAAAACATCTAAAAAGTGTTGCATAGTATTTATGTGTTCTACATGCCAACTACATATAATGACAACAACCCTCGTGGGAGAACGATACGAGGTGATCGCTTTTGAATTTCCAGAATGATAAGTGACACCCATCTCATCTCTTATAGCCCCTGTAAATCATAATCCCTATTATATCTTTGCCATTCAATTTTGGGTTTGCTCTAACTAATTGTTTTATTTTTTTATTCTTTTTAGTTCTTATGATTCCAAATCCTATTTAACTCTTAAAATCTCTCGTGAATCGTGGAACCAATCTTTCCTTTTTCCTCTCTCTCTTGGTATCATCTCTCCATCCCTCTATATCGGTTTAATTTATTGTTAGACTTAATTATCTATTGATTTCTATCTCCTAAAATCTCTCCCTTTAAAATCTTGAATATATAATTTAAATTTCATACTTAGCTTTCGCATACTTGCACCTCCTAAAACCTCTCCCTCTTAAATCTCGGAAGTATCTCACCTATGGTTTCATTTTTTTTATACTTCCTATCTTTCCAAATCTTAGTTTCCTTTTTTGAGAGAATGAGAGATCATAAAGTGAAGTATTAACTCATGGATTGTGCGTTTGATGTTAAAGCTTATTTCTTTGAGTACATTTTAGTAATTATTTTTCAAAGAATGATCAAAATTCTAATGCATTAGAGATCTTTAACAGTAGAAGCATCTGGATATATTGATGTACCTGTGTTCTTAATGAGACGATATGAAAAACTTATGAGCCAAATTTTGTGAAGTTGTTCTTGATTCTTCCAAACTATAATATGATTTACTCTGTTTTTCTTATTGTTTTGTCATTTCTAATTTTTGGAGTTTTTTTTTTTCTTAACTGGACTTGTGGATCCAATGTGGCCCTTAGAAGCAAACGAATGATTAATGTTTTTCTCCAAGCAATATCCATGGATTCATTTAGTCGATGCAACACAATTTTTGTAAATCTTCTCTAATTGCTATAATTAGTCATAGATCATTTATATAGCCCATCATTTATTGATGTATGCCTTTTTATTTGTAGGTGACTTGATACATACCACCTGGTGAACCAACTTCATCACAATAACACAAAGATATTCACAAATCTTGATGTTGTTCCTCAGAATCTTTGGTAAGTTTTTATTTTTTGTTTATACCATTTCTTTCATGTTCATTTATTCATATATGTTCTCCTCTCTCTCTCTCTCTCTCAAAGAAAAATGAACCTATTGATATTGATTTATTTATTTTGTAGAAGATCAATGTAGACAAATTGAATGATTCTCATGATCAAAGTAAATAATTCTTTTATTTTCCAAACCGAGCTTCTTTTTCAATAAGATTTTAAGAATCATAAAGGGTCTATTTATTTGTTTTAGATGTGTTTTTTTCCTAATTATATCTTTAAAAAGAAGATATTCTCCATTCTAAAGCCTGTTTGGATGCATAAGAAAGTACAAGAAAATAATATTTTTTAGAATATAATCTTTCATTTTTTAAAGAAGAAAATCTTGTGCGTTTGGTAACTCAAGAAAAATTTGAAGAAAATATTCTTTTCTTTCAAAAAGCTCAATATTCTCTCCTACAGCTCCCCCCTGTAGAAAACTTTCTACAAGATAAAAATCTTTCAAAATGACGATTACAAAGTGGTAGAGTAAAGTAAAGACCTTAGTTCAACAAATCCATCATAATGTGTATGTTTACATATATGGAAAAGTAAAGTAAAAGTAAATATCACAAGACGATAAAGGTGGGGTAAAGTAAAGGTGGGATAAAGTACATGGTGAAGTAAAGTGGGAATGAATGGTAAAGTAGTTTTTTTTTTTTTTTACTTTACTTAAACATTTTATCGTAGTTTTATATGGTAAATAAAAAGTGACTTGTTTACAGGTGTGGTACAGTAAAATAAAGATCGATGTCATATCATGGTAAAAGATGAGGTAAAGTAAGGTCAAATGAAGTATGTGGTAAAGCAAAGTGAGAGAGAGAGTTATAAAGTAGTTGTTTTTTCATTTACTTTACTTTACTATAATTTACCATGGTTTTATGTGATAAAAGAAAAGTAACTTATGGTAAAAACATGAAAATTAAACTTTACTTTACAACATTACCTTTTTTATCCTGACGTGGTAAATTACATATAAATTAAAATATTTAATAAAAAAATTCTTATAATGTAATTTACTTTAATCATAGCACATTCCAAACATCTTAATTTAAAATCTGTAGCATTCTTCAAAAATTGTCAAACAGTAAAAAAATTATACTATGATAATATTGCATTATTGTATTCTATACTATTTTATTCTTACAATATTTAAATATGTAAATATTTTATTCTGTAGACATCCAAACGGGCCCTAAATAGAGGAAACGGTGTTTGCTCATATAAAACTTTTAAAAGCTTCAATACAAAAATTAAACACTAATGTGTTTTGTTTATTTGCATTCAAATTTATATACGTTTAAGAAGATTTGAAATTCAGTTTCAAAAGTTCAAGAGTTATTAACATGAAGAGTGAGTTACAAATTATTAATATTGATACATTGTAGATTACATTACAATCACTTTTTAATTTATAGATATTAAATATATTTTCAATTTCATTGAAATAATTACTTAGTGTTGTTAATATGCTGTAATTGTATGGCTACATTTGTTTCTTATTAAAAAAAATTGTGTGTTTATCTGAGTCTTCTTTTGCAGATATTCGATAAATTAGTTTCAAAATATTCAAATTCTGAATGATAGTAACAATGTAGTTGATCTCTAATGTAGATTTTGGATTACTAATTTTGTTTAGGGTAATGGTTAAGTGGAAAATGGTATTTTTTCTTTTTTTTACCTACAAATTGTATTAAAAGTTTAAAATAGGTGAGATTTTATAATTTCAAATTTATACTGTAATTTATGTTATTTTAGTAAATATAATTTTTTATATATATTTTAAATTTTAGATTTCTTTTCTTCACATTTATAAACAAAAAAAACTAAAATTGAAAGTATAGTTGTTTTGTCCTGAGCTTAACACAAGCCTTTTTTCATGGGTATAACAAGTAACAACCCCTTTGATTTTTTAGATCATACAAATATTATAAAAATGAAAATACATTTACATGAGGATATGGTGGATATAATCATCTAACTTTTTTGTGGATATGATCATGAGGTGGGACACGCTTATTTGTGGATAATGTACCTCACAATATTTTCTCTTTTAGTGTTACTTATATGGTTTGATGGTCTCTCGATAACTTATTTATAATCTTAATTATATATTCAATTTAAACTATTTTAGATTCTTTATTCCTACCATTAGATAATATATTTGTTTTTTTTTATATCTATCTTTTTCTTAAAACATTTCAAAAATAAATAAATCTTAATATTTTTCATTTTTGGCCCGAGCCCTCTCATACTAGTTATTTGATTCTGGGCCAAACTCCTATTTGAGTTTTCGAAATATTGCCTGGAGGAGTTTCTATTGTTAATTTTTGACATTAATGACGTGACTAACCTCCAGGAGTTCTGAATGACTGAATCTTCTGTTTGAATGATAAAAAAATCATAAAATCACCCAAGTAAAGAATGGCACTTTTGGACCTATATAATTCTGAAAATATCAAAATCAAATTGCTAGATCGTACTTAAGCATTTGTAAATCTTGTCACAAGTGGCATTTGGAGAATTCGAAAAAACCTCCAACAATAACTCTTATAATTCTTGCAAACAACCAATGCTTTAAGATTTTGACAAGTGGGTCTTTGGAAATTTTTATCTTTCCTTTTCTTAGGTAAAATATTCTCCTATGTGCAACAGTAAGTGCAATCCAGCGCCGTGGACCCACTTTGGCACACCTTTTATCAATCATCAATGCAGCCTCTTTTATCCTTTTTTTCTTTTTACTAAGATAGATGAGTGGTACACGGCCGGGACAACCTATCTGCAGGAATTAATCCCTACGCAGCTGTGTGAGATGAGACGTGCTTCCACTTGGCTAGTAGAGGTGTCTCGTGCTTAGGGGTGTTCATGGACCAGGTTCGTGTTTAGGGGTGTTCATGGACCGAGACGAGGCATATCCAGGCTTGCCCTGACTTTAGAAACACAAGCCCAAGCCTTCCCATTTAGTCAATCGGGACGATTTGACCCGGGCTTTGGATCATTTTTGTGGGGTTCGTATCGATTCTTTTGCCTAATTAAATTACATTACATGCACTCCTTATGCAGGCCGGGCTTTTGCCTTTCTTTCACTTAATCCGGCTTAAACTTTAAAACTATTAAATTTTTTTTCTTTTTTGGTACCTAGCTTAAGGGGCTGGGACCCAAGCCCTCTAATGAGGAAAGAAGACCTCGGGTGAGGTAGCACAGTCCTCAAGTGAGGAAAGTGCTTGCCCAAGTTCAAACTCGGGACAGACAGATAATAACTCACAACTCTTATCACTAGGGTGATATGCAGTTTTTTTTTAATTATTAAATTAAATCAACATTTAAGATAATCTAATGAGGACTGATTTGTCACGAGGAACCCTTTTCATCAGCCCTTCTCCCATATGTAAATCTTAATCAAAATGAGTCCCACAAAATAGACCAAATATAAAGCTATATGCAATCTATTCAAGGGATCCGGCCTCCACGACTTGAGTGGTTTGCCGAGCATTGAACCATGAAGGCTGCCAATCCACAATGCTGACATGGGACACATGTCATATCGTACGCAATCATTTCAGTATTCATATTTTACATGTCATATCGTACGCAATCATATCAGTATTCATATTTTCCATGTCACTTACTTACCATACTTCTAGATGCCGGTTACAAAGACTAATCCATGAATATAGTTTTATCCAATTACCTGGACTTAGGTGCAGGAAATATGTATGGAAGAAGCAACTGAGCTTTCGTTGTAAACTATTCAAGTGATACCATGTACCAACTACCAAGTCCACGTATGCAGGTTCTATAATTTCTGATGGCTAACTTCTCCCACAATGATACTCCTTTTGAATTGTCTATGTACTTAACAGCTTAATCATATCTGAATGTCCTTTTTTAAATTCTTGCAGCCTTAAGATGGGCCACTGAAACATTTTTCTTCCTGGCTTTCACACACTGTCTTGTTCCTTTTCACAAGCAGAACTTGGTGGCAAACTAATTCGCTACAAAAAATAGGATTCATGATTGTCAATAATGGACCGTCTAGAGACACCCTTATGCTGGATAAAGTCATCTCCCATTATCAAATACAATTTGGAGTCATGCTCTTTATGGATTAAATAATGGATAAAGAAAATCTAAACACTCTCCCCATTGGGCAGTCAGATCCTCTATGGGGATTTTTTTTTTACACTTGTGTTTTGTTTTATTTTATTTTATTTATAAATTAGAATGATAGTGGAGTTAATGACGTTTGTTTGCCCATTAGATGCATAGCGACTTCGGAATCTAGTCATTTACAAAAATTTACATTCATTTAATGTTGTTGGTTGTCCAATCTAATATTATGAAATGGACGCTTAATGTGAACAACAAAGGTTTGGTATATAACTAAGAGAACCCATCCTTTAAGGACGGTCCTCACAAGCTTACCATGTTGACCAACTAGTGGGGCCCACCTTGGACCCCGCTGATCGTGGAACTGAGGGGGATTAATTGAAAGATCATAGTGGGGTCAACCTACATATCAAATTTGAAATCAACTTAATGCCTCTAATCCCTTCATTTGTTATTCACAAATTTAACAACTTTATATAAAATAAAAAAATTGACCCTCAGTCCAACGGTCCAATTCATTAAATCAAATGCAATTTCATGGGATTCGATGCCTATAAGGAGGTTGTATATCTACGGTCCATTTAAAGAGTGTCAAGTTTGTAAGTCAAGTCCTACAAAATTGCCAGGTTGTATATGTACGGTCCATTTAAAGAGTGTCAAGTTTGTAAGTTTTTCCTTTATAGAGCGCTCTAGGGCATTCCGATACGATTTTCTTTACAGAAGACTCATGGTTTGAATGTGTTAAAGCACACCATCCGGATGGATAGATTCTAAGACAAACGGTTTAGGGAGGGCCCACATGCAACTTAGTCTTTTGTTTTGACCTTTTCTTTTCTGTTTTTTCTCCATAACCGTGTAATGCATGTTTCCAAGTGTACTTCCTCCTTATAGAGTTTAGATCCACAAGCCGACTTGGAAATTCACAAAGAAAGGAGAACTCTGTAATGGGACGCATACACTGAAAATCGAAACCTCTCAAAATGACCGCCCTCACTCCATATGGGATGTCCCAACATTATACTTTACACAACTTGACTGCACCATAAGATTAATTATGTGATGAATAATCTAATAAATAAATATATTTAATAGTGCATAAGATCATATTCATCACGTTATTCATTATATGCTCAATTTTAAGATGGGTTCAACTTCCACTAAAGTAAAACTTCGGAACACCTAAAAGGTGACGGTGAACATTTTGAGTTGCTCGAATTTTCAATAAATGAGCCTAGAGCTCCATTTTTTCAATAAGTGAGAATCAGATTGTGATGGTAATCCATGTTGACCTCCTTTTTTCTTTTTTGCACATGTTGACCTCTGCAGCAAACTAGAAATTAGAAACTAGAGGATTTTACAAAAAAAAAAAAAAAAAAAAAAAAAAAAAAAAAAAAACAGATTAGGTGACCCGTGGACAAAAAATATGATTTTAATTGACCTTGCACTAGTTAGTCATTTTGCCCGAAAATGAGTTTTTTTTTTTTTAGCACTTTCTACTAGAGTCTCAATCGATCTTAGTTTTATTACATTAAGGGTCCCTGAAGACCTTGGTATGCTTATAAATAAATGAAACTCATCATCATTACCTGTTCTTGGTGGAAAAACCATGACACTCAACTTGCATGTGACTTTAATAGTCTTCAAGAGATGTGAATGACCTATGAAGGGGAAGCTCCCTCTTAGCAATCTCCTTTTCTGTGGCTGCCATTGTACTCTTTGGATTTCCTCTCTCTCTCTCTCTGCTATTCATTCCTCCCAAACAGCTGCTCTCGATTTTCTTCTATTTAAACTCACACTTCTTCCTCTTATCTTCATTAGGGTGTCTTTGATTTCCGTTTATCCATCTTTGTACTTCAATTTTATCCATGCCTTTTTTTTTTCTTTCATTCTTCTTTCTCATATTCCCTTTAGAATAACCTATCTTTTTTTCATTGAAAACGACCCCCCATGGATTGATTTCTCCAAACACAATGCAAACTTTAGCAGTAGCTCAAGGACCCACTAATTCTTTCGATCTTCTATCTAGGTTAGATTGCTTTTCCTTCGATTCCAGATGTCTTTGGACCCTTAGCTCAAATGGGCCTTCTTCGATTCTCTCCAACTCCCTGTTTTTCGATGGGTTTGGGGCTTTGGTTCATGAGAAGAAGCCTAAGGTTGTTGCTTCTCTTTAAGCTAAGTAGAAGTGTTTATAGGTCTTCAAGAGGTGTTAAAAAAACACGTTTTCGGACAAAATGACTGATCTGATGTAAGGTAAATTAAAATCATCTTTTCGGTCCACTAGTCTTTTTTTTTTATTTTCATAAAATCCCCCATAAACTATACATATTCTACCGTTGGAAACTTTTATGGTCAAGCTGATGTTAGAGTGACGTGTACATCACGACAAGGACCATTTCCATGCCTGCTGCCTGCTGGTGGAACTCGACCTGTGCGGACCAAACTCGACAATTCTTTTTTTTTTTTTTCCAAACTCTTCAATTCAATGATACAAACAACAGAAAATGGGGAGAGAATGACAGGTCATAAAGCCATTCAAAATGAGGGGCCCACTATAGATGAATTACCGCCTTAAAACTAGGTTAAGTGGAGACCATAAAAGACTTAAGATATTTGTTTGCCATAAAGTTGAACTGTCCAAATACTTCATTTTGATGTTCCAATTATTGGCTATCAACCAGTAAATCTTTAGTCATCTGCCATCATCGTTTTCTTCTTTTTTTTTCTATTTTTTTTTATCTAATAGAGGATTCCAATCTTTTGGGTTTGACTAATCCCTCCGGGCCAAGAGAGAAATCAGGTAAAACCCCTGTGGCCCCTAGGTAGTAGCACAAGTGGACTCGACCTTCGGTTCCTGAAGAGGGGGGATCCGGAGGTCGATGCCAAGACTACTAGCTCCGGAAGTGAAAGGAACTGTGGTCCTAACCACTCGGCCAACCCTTGGGGTTAATCTACCATCATCGTTATAAAATTGGCATTAATCTCACTTTGACTAGGGGAAAAAGGTACATACACATCGGTGTTCTTTTATTTTTATGACAGTAAAGGCCCGGGTTTTCATTTTGGCTCGTGGGATTTTAATCCAATTTTTCCTTACTGGTAAAAAAAATAGCTTTATGTGAAGTTAAGATCTCTCTCACACACACACACACACACACACACACACACACACAAGATCAGAACAAGTGTATTTTTAATGTGGGACATATGCACCACTGCATACTGCATACTCAGTTCTTAGAGTTTCCTCCATCCTCTCACTCTAGGTGGTTGCTCGTCGGACCCAACGCCCTTCTATAAGAGCCACATGCGTGACATATTCTCCCGCAAAAAAATATATGTTGGGTCTGGCGAGTATCCGCCTAGAGAGAGGGTAGGGAAAAATATAAAGAACTGGATATGTCTGTATGACTTGGTCTTAACTCCACATGAGGCATTTTAAAATCGCGAGGCAAGATCGGGTTGGAATCTTGTGAGCCAAAGCAGACAATATCATGTGGACAACGGGCCGAATCATTACAATAGCAAATATTAACTCATAATAGACCTTTACACATATTATTAAGGGCGGGTAGGGTTGTAGGCATATCGCATCTGAGGAGAAATCTTTTTTTTCTTTCAATCGCGAATGAACCCCACCCACCCCAAAAGTGTCTCCCGAGGCAAAATTCCTTGTTCCACCACTGGCTAGAATATATATATATATATATATATATATGTGGGCAATGCTCTCCTAAGCTGAAGCTTACCTTTTCCTAAGTTAGAATAATACTGGTCTCACAAATCAAAGTCGATTATATCTTTTTTTTTTTTTGCATGATGGAACTGGAAAATCCAGTTCTGATTAGATTTATCTTGATTTTGGAGATGATCATCATGCAAAAAATAACAATATTCAACTTTGATTTATGGGATCGGCACTATTTTGGCTTAGGATAAAGTAAGCTTCAGCTTAGGAGAGTTGACCCTTATATATATCAGCTAAAAATTAAATTTGACGTTGTATTGAAAAGGACAAAGGTGCCTTCCCACTTTCATTTATTTTCTTTAACCTAAAGACAATTGATGAGCTCGCACTGAGATGAATAACTATTATGAATTTTTTGTGACCCAATTTTTTGGTCATTTGATACAACGCCTTTTTTAGTGAAGGGCACGTTTGTGTACACCCTTTCTGTGGAAAGAGGAAATTGTCACGTCAACAAATTCCATAGAAATGAAAACCTCGGAAAAGGATTTCCGTATAATTTAGAAATTCATGTTTGGTGCAAAAAGAATTTCCTCATTGAATTGGTGCAGATGTTGTTTGGTGCGGCTATGAATTCCTTATAGAAAATCAAAATTTCTTATTTGGTGATATAATTTTTTGAAGAAAAATAACATGACATGTATATTATTTATTTAACATTAAATAATAATTTATATAAAGAAACAAAAAATGAAAGAGTTATAGAGTGTTTGGGTTGAAATGGACAAGAGTGAGGAAAAGAGGGAGAAGTTTTCCGCGGAAACTCATTTCCCATACCCCCATGAGAAACCCATTTCCACAATTATCAAGAAAAATGCTGACGAGGCAGGAAAGCATTTCTGTGGAATTGTTACGCACCAAACGCCGGAAAAATAGGTTTTCCGCGGAAAACCGTCCACTTTTCCGCGGAAAAGTGTTACACAAACATGCCCTAAGAGAAAAAAAAATAAACTGATATTTTTTGGTAGAAAGGATTTCGATTTTCTTTGTGAGAGTGATGATCAATGTAGGATTCCTCTCTCTCTCTCTCATAGAAATGGAAATCTGCATGGTGTTAAATCCATTCACTGCACAAATACAACATTAAGGAAACAAAATTTTCCATTAAAATATGTTCCTATTTCGTTTTTCCTTTTCTCTAATATTATTATTATTATGTCCACTTTTGACAAGGATTTTTATGACTCATTTTTCCACCAGAGACTTTACATGGGGCTCTTTTTAACTTATTTCTCCTTTACCCAACTACTGTTATTGTATACGTATCATGACGTTTGGAATATAGTTTATAAAGTGTCATCAATAGACCACATTGCCATGACTTTGAATGGTTTGGGTTGAGACTTGAGATGCAAGGCTTCCGGCCTCCTTGTGTTTATAGGACCACCTCGATAGGATAAGTCAGTCAATGACAACCTTGTGTTTAGCCGCGGAGAGCCTCATTCAAGGATGAGGGGTGTTATGTGGACCGAATATGGACCGAACCTTGGCCCGGTCCCCACCAAGGTTCGGTCCCCATATTCGGTCCAAGTAGACTTAATGTTCAAAGATTAAGGATGCCGGTCACTACAAGCAATATAAATAGAAAAAGAAGAGTATCATACCAAGGAAGAAAACAAGAAACGAAGACTATAAGTAGAGTTTTTAGAGCAATCCAATTGTAATTGTTCATGAGTAACGGCATATAGTCTTTCTTTTAAATGCCACTAGCCATATAATATTATCAACCTAATTTTCTGAAGTTTTGGTCAAAGTCGCTGAAGTCAGCATTCACGTACTTGAAGGAAGAGAATGTATGATATAGCCCTTTTCCTAGAAGGCAATTTGTGACAAGGCATTGGATCGAAATTCTCCATGGCTTGGGAGAGAGGAAGCTTTTTGACGCCATTTAAGATGAGATATGACCGCAAAGTTTGTACAGTCCACTAGACACGAGAACTTTGATGTTTATCTTAAACAATAAATAAAATAAAATAAATCCAATTGGAGATTTTCTAGCACGTGATCTAATGCCGTAAAATAGAAGGTCCATAAATAATAAAAAAAACATTTTATTTTGACCATCAATTTAGTGTTCTTACCTTGTACAGCTATTATCGTCTAGTGAATCTTAGATTTTTCTATGGTTAACCCATAAAAACCTCCTGTATATGTATCGCGGGGCAAAGACCTTGGGACTTGGCTTTCCTCTGGTACTCAAGCCATCAACTAAGAGAGCTATAATTATGGATCAATCTCTAGTTGATATCTCACCACTGAGCTTTTTTTTTTTTTTTTTGAAAAGGTTATACTTCATTAACACAGATCGAAAGCCAAAGCATCAGCAAGAAAAGAGGGAGGAGATGGACCCCAAACCTCCTGATCAGACATAGAACCGGCTGCTCATGCAAGAGCATGCGCCACCTGGTTCGCTGATCTTTTCACAAACACAAACTGACAACTACCAATATCCCTGGCAAGGGATTTACACTCATCAACTATTAAACCAAAATAAGATAAATCAACCGGGGGACATGTAATAGCTTGAATCACAACCCACGACTGAACTATATAATTGAATTGATTGCTTGTTTTCATCTTGTTTCTCTAATTTTAATCACTTTTTAAAATATAATTTTTAGAGTTATATAATATGCTTATGACGCTAATTAGATAAAGGGTTCTTACAAATATCAACAAACGTTAGTTTTGAAGATTAATCAGCCTCCTAGATACAACAGGTATTTTAGTTAGCAAATTTACAAAAATTCAGGCCCAATACATAATAACTGACAACCAACTTGTCTGTTGTTATAAAATGAAGAGTTTTTACAAAAATGTCCCTACATTTTTATGCAACTTAAAATAAGCCCCCATATATTTTTTTTAATTAAAACCACTTTTAATAAATAATCAGACTTAACAAAGAATAACTATACTCTCCAATCTTTTACCAAATGATGATTTTACCAAAACATCCCTTTTCTATCATACACTCCTGATTGAGCTTTCATTTACGAAGACTCTCTTTGATCAATCCAATCCATTTACATATACTGGACACTTGATTGGAACTAATCTCATTCCACCCTATCTTGGACATTATTTAATATTGAATTCTGTCACAAGAAGTTTGCAAAATGCATAATGATAATTAAACTTTTGAAAACTTAAAACTAAGGAACAGGATCATTTAATCTGCTGGATGTCACATTGTTTTTATCGAAATCCAGGACTTTTCATCGCCATACGTACCCTTCTTGTTCATCATACATCCAATTGCTTTCACCCAACTTGAGCTGGGCAATTGATCAGACTTGCTAAGCTTAAACAAAAGGACAATTTTGTTTGTGGGCCATTAAAATTAACATTTATTTGTTTTACCGTCAGGCCAAGGAGTTCTTAATAAAGATAAGGAGTATGTGGGCCTCTTTTGAGTTTGCCTATACAGGGGCCATCTTATGTAAAAATCCTCGAAAACAATAATTAAAAACAATTTGTCTCCTAACCAAACCCATATATTTCTTTTACACAAAAATCGTAACCATTTATTTTATTACGTTAGATCTATTTGTAGAATTAAACATCAATTTCTTTCGCACTGGTTAAATTCAGTCCTTTTGGCTCAACAAGCTCTATGATTTATGAGTTATACCTCCTCCTCCTCATTATCATCATCATCTTTACCTTAGAAGAGATTCAAACTTACGCACTCGCTTCACACATCGGAAGTCCAGATCAATCATGTTTCCTTTTATAGTGGTATTTGGAGAGAATCGTCTTTTTTAAGTTTTCTCAAAGTTTTTTATTTATTTATTTTTCTATACTTCTTTTTAGCTACATTGAGCTATTAGGCCATGTTTCTTTGCTGAAATTCAGAAATTCCTATTTGGGGAATTCTCAAATTCCCAGACATAGTGGGATTCTTAGATGCTGCTTTGGGCTTAAGCATTCAGGAATTTCACCAAAATATTAACGGGGTGGAATTCCTGGATTTTTCCAATGTCATAAGAGAACTTTCATGTAGCTGGAATTCAGAAATGTCATTGAAGAAACATGAAATTCAGAAATTTTAAGGGACAACATGTCACATCATGTCCAAAAATTCCTGACATGAATTCCACGAAAGAAACAAGCCCTTAGTCTTAAAGTGATACTTCAACTTGACACGACTGTAATTATGGACGGTGCCGACACCATTCAACCACCAGAGTGTGGCCTGTTTTTTTCCTAGAAGTTGTAGAGATCCTCATATGCATATGCTCCCGGTGCTTCATAGAGAAGTTAATTAGTTTACTTTCACTAGTCTTGGTTGGTCTTTGTTTCTGTCACGCAAAAGCAATACATGGAAACGCCCGCGGCACACGTCTCAATCTCAAAAACGGTAGACCTCTATGCGGATCGATGCTTTGCCTCTACGCAAACGTTAGCAAAGTAGATCAATCAAGACCGTCCACTTAAATCACATTAATATAAGGCCTACCAGATGGACAGTGATACTATAGACAACCCACGTGGACCCAATGTTTGATTGACAACCAACCTGCCGTCCACTGTAATCAGTCTCCTTCCCAACGCTGAAAGCACTCGCGAAGTGTACTCCGAAGCTACCCAAGATGGAAAATGTTGAACACTCCGCAGACTACTGGGGGTGAATTCGTACTCCACATGTTGTACCCCCTTTTGGCATGTTAACGATGTTATAGAGGAAAGGGTCCCAAATTGATGATTACAGTCACAATTATCTCTAACCTCTTCATGGCATGCATCAAAGTAGGCCGTAAACTATAATTACAATTTGCCGAAATTTAATAACTCTTTAATAGGCAAGCAAAGTGAATTAGATCTACTTTTATGTATGTCTCAAAATTCTAGCCTTAGTACAAAGACACAAACACTTATGTGGTCACATTTGGCAATCAAGTCTGGAGATTTTTCACCGATTTTTCATGAACTTGTGACGAACTCATAATTGGAAATTGTAAACATTTTGATGATTTGAGAAGTTAAAACTCTCATTTTTGAGGATTTTCAAATCTGGTCATCTTCTTTGGGATAATTTCAAAATCTCCAATTTTGTAGATTTATGCAGCAGTACTAATTTCTTTTAGCTTTATTGATGTGACATTCCCATTTACACGAATCCACATTAAGGAATTTTTGTTTGAAGGGCATGAGAGATTTTCAAATCTGCAGTGTCCTCACTTGTTACCATGCAAGAATAAAATGTCTTTAATCTCTTGATGCCCATCTAAAAGACTGATTTGCTCGGCTAAACAACGTCTCCAAGAGAACGTTACTTGAGTGAGTTTCACTCATGATACTCTTTGGGATCCCTTGAAACCTGCTCCAACGGCCATTGGACCCTAATTTAAGTCATGTATAGGTTGATTAAGTAATTTCTAGCATTTGGGTTTTTTGGGGCCCTCTATGGCTATATCTCAATCATGGTGTTTAGAATTATACTTAGTCATTCTTTTATTGGTCCACTCTAATTTAAGTCATGCATAGATTGTTCGAGTCATCTCTTGCATTTGGTTTTTTTGGGCCCCTCTATGGCTATATCTCAACCATGGTGTTTAGAATTGTATTTAGTCATTCTTTTGTTGGTCCACTCACGGCGAGTATTTATCAACTGCAATGTAATGGAAGATTAAACCCACCCTTAATTACAAAGAATCAATTTAGTAATCGTACATACTACCCATAAATAAATACTATAGGTGATTCGTACTCAAACAAAAAATGTGAAAAACGTCATGTATTTCGGCGAAGAATCATATCCGCGTTACCACGTCATACCGTGTGTCCCACGTTCCTTTCCACGTCAAGCAATTCCCATCTCGGTCTCCTCTTGGTACTACCAGCAGCTTCCACTGCTGACTCCCGTCCCCCCCTTTCACTCCATTTCATACTCAATGAGAAGACATTTCCCTGGAAGATCCCTCCCTTCATTCTAGTAAAAACTAGAAGCTTCACAGAAACTCCCACAACTAGAAGCTTCACAGAAACTCCCACCACTGACTCATTCCTGGATACTACTCGCACACGCTTACGTTTGTTCACATGGCGGCAAGTCAATGTAAATTTCTTCCTTTTATGATTCTCTCATGTTACAACATCACCCACGTCTACAAGAAAGGCATTTTGGCCATTTCACCAACACCTCTGATTTACTAACCGAGTAGCACGCACCAGCACTAGCACCACCTTATTATATATATATATAAAGCAACAAGAGTACCAAGGGATCATACTATCGTGCCTTCTCAGTTAGGAACACTTGCAGTATATATCCTCAGCAAGCAAACCTTCAACTCATACCTATCTTCTTCGCATTCTTCTTACTTCATATCCAAGTATATATATATTTATATTTGGGTCTGTGTTCTTCATCTATAACATAAAGCTAAGCTATGGCAATAAAGAGATTGAGAGATTTGGAAGGGAGTGAAATAGACGGGGACAGTATAAGAACTGCAAATTTTCTATTGCAGCTCTCTCGGGGAGACAGTGATGCTGATGCCCAAGAGGGAGAGCTGTCGGGCAGGCTATCGGGTCGGGTGTTTGAGTGTAAGACATGTAACAGACAGTTTGGTTCTTTCCAAGCTTTGGGTGGTCATCGGGCCAGCCATAAGAAGCCGCGGATCGTTGATGGTCATTGCAAGCAGAGTTTGCAGGTGAAGCCGAAGGTGCATGAGTGTTCGATTTGTGGGTTGGAGTTTCCAATCGGGCAGGCTTTGGGTGGGCACATGAGGCGTCATAGGAATGTTATTGAAGGGTTTCCTGTGGTGTCAGTGGTGAAGAAAGAAAAGAGCAAGAAAGTCTGTTTTGACTTGAACTTACCGGCTTCAGAGGAGCCTGAGTTGGGGTTTGGAGTTGGATTGGTCCCAATGATGTCCACTGTTCATTGATAGATGAGTTGTAATTTGTTTTTTTTAACCCCCTGCTGTTTACCTGCTATGAGCTGTATTTATTTGTTTAAAAACATTTGGTTAGATTGATTGCATTTATGGATGGTTATAGCTTTACAAAATTATGATAAGTTGCTGCTTGCCTCACAGAGCAAGAAGTGCTAGAAATTTGTGGGACTCTTTCTAGGCACATGTTGGACTTATGTGGGGCAACCTTCGTTTGATCATTCACTCCTATTATTGGAGTTAGTTTCCCTAATCAGGGAAAGATTAAAAAAAAAGGAAAATTGCTTCTTAAGAAAAAAAAAATTAAATTTTTTTCGTATATTTCATTTATTGCTGTCGCTACTTTCAATTAAGAAAACTAACTAAAGAAAGTATGAAATCAACTCTCACTTTTTTCTATATGTAATTTTATTTTTTTATAAGTTTAGCAAAGTAAAAGATAGGGAATTTCCAATTTTCTTGGTTCATAGTTTTCAACATGGCTTCATATGATATTGATTTTCATGAAACTGACATGAGTGTCAGTCTGACACCCAGTTCACACCATGTGTGCATATATACGATACAAACCAATACAGGCTGAGGAAGACCTCATTTTGTTTTTCTTGCTAATCATCAAGTTTGGCAGTTCAAACTTAATTGTCAAGTAGAAAAATTAGGCCATTTAAATTTTCTCAATTTTTTTGTTTCTTAAGTCTAGAGCAAGTGAAAAATTATTTTCTATTGGTAGGTCAAACTTTGAAGTAAAGTTACTTGAATCGCTATACAATCCCATAATCCACGGTTTGAATCACAACAGTCTAGAATGTGGTTTGTTCTCCATGGATTGCAATACAATACACATGAATTTGGTTCAACGTACAATTTTTCAAAGTATTAGAATCTTTTTTCTTTTCTCTACACCAAGGAGACTAAGAACCATATTAGAAGAGACCTCATGGAGATAATATGATCAGCTCCCACAGTAAGAAACTGCACCCCTAGAAACAATATCGTCTCCCCTGGTAAGAAACTCTTGAAAATCATATATTTTCTTGTAGGGTAAGAAACACTATCCCCGGAGATATATAACAACCACTCGGACGGCATACCCAAGGTTCAAGCCTGCGATATTGGATTAAAAGATCATGGTTCTCAATCAACATGGCAACCCCTTGTTCTCAATAGGGTTAGAAACTTAATACCCTCGTATTGCAACTCAAGGTTTTTTAATCTAAAGGGTTTTGGATTCACTTTTGACTCTCGATTATAACTTTGACCGAAAGTTACATTACCTACTTTTTTTTTTTCTCTTTATCATAACCACTTGTATCCGTTCTCCATTTTTCTTTTCTCTTTTGCTTTTTGAAAGATTATGTTCTTATCCGGACTCTACCATTTACTTTCTACTCCAATTCTCCACTTTCTTTTCTATGCCACTAGATCTTTGATTACATAAATACATACCCATAACCTTTTTCTCTTTTTATTTCTTTTTAAAAAAAACTAGGTATTTTTTATGGATGAATATTTAAATTACAATGTTCGCCATATCCATGCTGAGTACGGGTAATTATACTAGTATCAACATTAGAGATGGATTGGAATTTGAACAAACATTTATTTATACCAAAGGGTTGGAATTAATTAGTTGATAAAATCCAATCCCACTTATAAAATGAAAGGAAATAAAAAAAAAATGTTTGAATCTATTTGGTTTGAAATGTGATGTAATCTTTTTTACTTCACCATCTGTTGATGAAAAAAGTTGAGCGAAGAACTTATAATGTGCCATCACTTACCTTTTACTCCTTTATATGCCTCTTTTCGTGTGATAAATTGTGGTGGCAATAAATGTTAGGACAACAAAGTGCCTTTTATTCTACACACTCTCTCTCACCTATACTTTATCTCATACTATCCAAATAAGGATTTTACCACACCTCTACTTTTTTAGTTTAATGTACCTTACTTTTACTTCTTCCATGGTTTGACATCCATCTCCCTTTTAGTACTCCTCTACACATGTAAGCAAATAGGCCCTTATTAGCTAGCGTGAATTATGATCCAACATCCAAGTAACCTTGCTTAAAAATTTAGAAAATCAAATAAATGCTTTCTTCCCTAATTTAGTAAATGGAGAAAAGACATTTCTTATTGGCATTTTGAATTAAGAAATTATGTTGGTGTTTAATATTAATGAATTGGATCAAGATTAATAATCAATGTATCCAGATACTTGTTTAACTCCAAGGGATAGCTCAGTTAGCCTAAGACCACGGTTTGCACTCGGAGGTTGTTGGTTCGCACTACCACACTGGGGCTAAAGGGAGTTTACCTGGCTTCTCTCTGGGCTCAAAGGAATTAGTCCCGCCAAAAGGGTTGGAAACCCTCCCATGGCAAAAAAAATAATATATAAAAAATGAAAAAGATACTTATTCAAGCCCACCGTATCTGTATCGGACCGATATGACACTTGTATTTGTACCTAATGCTACACTGATATACTTTTAGGGAACAAGTTTAACAGATACAACACTTGTATTGGTACCTAATATTACACCAATATACTTTTAGGGAACAAGGTTAACATATCTTACTTATAATGTCCTTTATTTTTTATAATTATTTTAATGCTTTAGTTCTTACCATAAAAAATGTTAGAAATGGAAGAAAACAATAATAATTACATTGATTTAAAAGTGATCTAAAGAAGAAAAAAAATTAGGACATCGTATCCGTATCCGTGTCTTGGATTTTTAAAAGTATATTATTGTATCATCAATCCTCGTATTATTGTCCATGTCCTTATCCGTATCTGAGCATCATAGTTAGTCACCTACACATGAGATATAATATACTCACTATAGTTGGTATTTTCCAAACGACGATATGAGAGCACTTTTCACCTATATATTTACATGAGGGGTGAAATGAAATAAAACTAAATAGTCCACTTAAAAGAAAAAAGAAAGAAAAGCGGATTAAAAGTAAATGCACAAAATAAATAAATAAAGAAATAAAAAACTATCCTTGAAAATTAGGGATTTTTATGAAAAAATTATTCATAAACTTTAATTAGACGAATTGCTACTAAGAAATTGAAAATCATCAAATTAGGTGTTCATGCAAGTCTCGTAAGGATGAAATGCCCTCTGATGATATCATTTGAAGCAAAGTTGAAGATAAGCCTGAATGCCCCCAAATGATATTGTTCGAAGCAGAGATTGAACATAAGCCCTACTGATATTGATAGGCAACTTCAAAATTTCTTGATTTTCCTTCCGTTTTGTTGCCGTCTTCCATGTTCCCTTTTTTCTCTATTCCAGAACTACAGACACCTGGTGGCTCTCCTCTAATTTCCTCTGCAGAGAAGTAGAGGGGCTCGATTTTGGGGCTTTTAAAATAGAGAAAAGAAGAAAGAACGTGGTTCAAGAAAGAGGGTTTCAAGTGGGCTTCCGAATTTTGGTCGCTAAACTTTGCTTCTCTTTCTAAAGTTACCTAACACTTCCAACAATATCGTCAGGGGGCCACTGGGGCTTATCTTCAGCTTTTGTTCGAACGATATTGTCAGGAGGCATTTTCGTCCTTTTGAGTTGTACCAACATCTAATTTGTTGATTTCCAATTTTTCAGTAACAATTCATCTCATTAAATTTTTGAACAAATTTTTCGTAAAAATCTCTAAAAAATACTAATACACATTTTAAAAAAATAGGAAAAAGAAAAAAAGAAGGTACTCTCAGAAGTCACTAGAGGATAAAAAGGGATTCCGGTACTTTTCTATCTTTTAATGTTTTTACTGTCAATTCCGTGCTCTCTCTCTTCATTTCACCCTTAATTTTATTTCAGGCCTAAATCCAAACAACACCACATACCCCAATAGAGTTGCAAGTTATAGATCCAGCCCCGAGATGTCACAATTGAACCCGAAGTGCTGCCCTTGCCACATGAAGGTTTGTGCTTTCGAGCCACGTCCAACAGATAACCTTCCTACAACCGAGAGTCTTTTGGTTTTTTTATCATTATTATTTTAATCATGAAACTAGGGGCGCCTCAGTACGAAGAACTGTTAAAAATGGTGAAGGTAGGAACCCAAAAAGTTTTTGCATCCAAAAATGATACCTACATGATTTCAGAAAAAATAAATTCCCATTGGAGCCTTTTAGCACCTAAGGATTTGGTGTCTGATGCAGGTGTATTTTACTTAAACATGAAAACCATTGAAAGGGCTCATATTCCTAACAAATTGTGGGAAAGTGTTAAACTGCCCAGAAATTATGAGAAGGCGCTCGAAATAATAGACAAGCATTTGGTATGCTTCTTTATGTTGCTACAATCTCAAAATGGAGAATTCATTTATTTTTTTGTCAAATTTGGTCTGAAAGGTGTTACCTATGATGTACGGATACTTTAAAATGAGCAACGTATCGTGTCGTATCGTATCCGATACTTCACTTTCTATATATAAAATTCGTATCCATACCGTATTTATGGCTTGTCCTTGCCGTATCTGGGCATCATAGAGTGTTGCAGCTCATTTGGCATTTGTTTTGTGTCTGAGAGATGTACTGGCCTAAATTTCTTGTGCACAAAATGAAGCAGCGTCTCACCAAAATGACTCAGTATCGCATTCGCATGAGGAAGCTTGAACTGACAGTGAGGTAGGCTTAACAGTTAAACTTAGTTTTAGTTACCTATAGTGTGCCGGGGATGTGTCCTCCACATGGTAATCAGTTGTAGGCATTGGCACTTTCTAGTTAAAATCTCAGCTAACTTAGCGTCCACAGGAGTCACCATTTACAAATTATTTTCCATTTAAGTTTTTCTTTTCTTCTTCTCTATCTGTAGTATAGGTTTTGGTGCAGAGCATATTGATTTTCTTTAATACAATAGTCTCAAAATACATCAAGAAGCACAGAGAGCACCCCCCAAGTCCAATGCATGCGTAATGAAGACTTGTATTGATAAATGCATTTTTTTCATTTTGTGTGTATGTATTATTTATTTATTTTTAATATATATTTTGGCTGGCAGGGAAAAAATAATGACAATGCCTACAAAAACAAAAAAGAGAGAGAGGCTAGAAGAGAAGAAAAGGCTAAAAAGGCTGCAATTTTGGACAAAGTTTTCCTTTCTGTCTCGTTACATTTGAGTTTTGACCATAGTTTTAAAAATCGGAATCGTATTGTAAATCGGTCATACTTATGAATCGAATCGCGAATCGTATCGTGAATCGTAGGATTTTTTTATTTTTCTAATAAAAATAAAAAGAAAAAAGTAAATATTCATAACCATCATTGTTCCCATTTATAGCAATATGAATATAATAACAAGTCTGTCATACAATCATATCAAGAACATCATGACATATATATATGTATATATGAAATAAACGATGTGTAAATAGTTAAATATGTTTAAATAATCAATATATATTTTTTATTATCTTTAAATTAAAAAATAAAATTCAAATTCAAATTCAAATCATCAATCTTACAATCGATTAAACGGATATCGAATCGTAGGATTCACACCTGAATCCTAAGATTTATTTGTAAATAGGATTCATTGTATAGATATGAATCGTTTTCCTTAAGATTCAGGATACGAATTGTATGATTCTGATAACTGTGGTTTTGACTATCCCAATTCCCCCCTTCAGCTGTTAACTTTGGTAGATTTCTTGTAGAGTATTGAAAAAGAACTTCTCGAGCGCTTAAGGACAGGAGTATATGGTGACATATACAACTATCCTGTTAAGGAGTACAAGGACTACAGGCTGACAAGGAGGAAGAAGACGAGGAGGTTTGCTTATGACTTGTTAGAATCTTATCCTTATAGAGTGATGCATATTCTCTCATATATATCCCTTATCTGTGTTTGTGGTCAACAGGAACCTGAAATAGAATATGTTGAAGGTTATGATGAACTTGAAGAGGAAGAAGACACAGAAGATTTCGGTGGTTTTGAGATGGATGAATCTTTTAAAAGCAACCACCATGGTAAAGATGTCTTATCTTTTAATAGTGATCACTATGGTAAAGATGTCTTAGACCCTTGTTTACAATTCATTCAGATTTTCTATTGATCTCTTGTTAGGAAATCATCATCTCACATTTATTTATGATGATTATGAAACAAAATATTTATTTTTATCTTCATAAGATGATGTCGTTTTTTATAACACAGATGGTATGGATGAAGATGAAGAAATCAATGCAGTTGATCGGACAAATGTGAAGAAGCTGCAACTAGGATCTGGATCAGATATTGGCAAGATCGGCAGAGATGGTCTCTCCACAAAGCTGAAAAGAAATCTGTGAACGTATTTCTCATGGTGGAGGGCATTTTGCTGCTGTATTGTTCACGTTATGTGAAACTGTAACTAAGGTTCATCAAAAGGTAAACTACATCGTCACACCTGCAGGCTTTACTTTGCTTTCCATAAAAGCTTGTTTTGATGGTCAATAAAATGGTGTGACCATTTAGCAAGCTGTGGGAAGCATTATGGTTTTGGTTAGAGGTGTGATGTTTCATATTTGATGAACAGGGAGCCCTGTTGATGGAGGCAGTACACATAGGGAACCACTTGAGCCAACCAAATCACAATGAGCCATTGCCCATGGAGTGGTCTTGCTGTAACTTTGTTTTAATTTGTGTTAATTTTTTTTTTTAAAGATAGCCACATTTCATGTGCCAAACGATATTAGAATGACCTGAAATTGGATATCCAGCTATTAATAGCCTTTGCAATTAGCTTTCCACCAAGTTTGTACAATTCTGAACCATATAAAGAAACTGAATGGCCATTTTTTCAGTAAGATGCAGCAGATTAGGGATATCTTTGTTATTTATTTATCTTTATTATGTTTATATAGCTAGGATTTTAGCTAACTCTTTTTCATAGTCTTGGTTGATTAGTTGTTGGAAAGATAATAATAAAAAATATAAAAACCTATAAAAGAGTTGTGATGACAACTTTGAGATGGTTTTATGGCCAATTTTTTTGGTAAGATGCAGCAGAATATTTATTTATATTTATTATGTTTAGATGGCTAGGATTTTAGCTTTGTAAGATTTTCCCCTTTAAGGTGAAAGCCTCGCAGGGGTTGATTTGCATCCTAGTATATCTTGATCCAATTTAAGGTTAGATTTAGGTGAGAAGATAATCCATCCAGGCGATCTTCTTTTTGTGATTTGTGGCATGAATCACAACCAGAAGGGAGTAACGTACTAATGTGTTTTTGCGAAGGTTTTCAAACCATAGGATTTGATTCAATTTGACATTGACTATGGGTGTGGTTCAACACCAACTGAGCTTGAAGCTCATGTATTTGAAGCTTTTATCTCATTGGGTCTTCCACTCGTACTCGACCTCCTTAAGGTAAGTTTCTTTCTTAAACAAATTCTTAGTATTTTTCCCTGGCAGGGTGAATATTATATTTTTGCTTGTTTTGGGCAGATAGAAGTGTGTGTTGTTTTGGTCGTTGAATGTTGTTGGGTTGTACCCGTATCTTGCTGAGATCATATATTTGGGATCACCTTGAGCCTTTTGGCCTACATCATTTGGTTTCAAAGCCTTTTTCCGGCATAACCTTGAGCATACATTCACAAATTTAATTCAGATAGTTTGCAACAATTGAACTCCACATAGCTTGCTAGTTAGAACTTTGCCCAATGCTTTCACCTTCCTGTCCAAGTTGCCAAACGATTTTTTACTTCACTGGAAAACAAGTATGTCCATTCATCTCTACTAACTTCTTTGAGCGAACTATCTAAAATCTAATTGAACTCGTGAGCTTTACTCATGCACCCATGTCCCTGGCGGATTGAGCTACATCTGAGGGACAATGTTATAATACTATTTGCAAAATGAATTAATGCATGTAGGTTTTTTTAGATCCCAGTGTAGCATGTCATGGTTTGGTAGTTATGCTCACTGAAATATCACAATTCTTCTCTGTTTCAGGTTGAGCATGAAGATACATCCAACAAGACCAGAAGCATTACAATGTGAAGTTTGTTCAAATTCTTTGGGGTTTTTTTTTTTTTTTTTTTTTTTTTTTTTTCTCTCTCTCTAATATTAACGGTAAGTTTGTAGATGTTCATTTCACCTAAGTTTTCCCCCTTGGCTAGATGTTCATATATCTAGTTTTATTGTGCTGATTTTGCAATCTCAGCAGTACGTAGTTCCTTTTCATCAGGTGAGACAATAAGAGAGGGCATGCCCTCTAGAGTTGTTCTTTCTGTATTTAATGATACGTTCGTCTGATGCTGCAGGACAGGACCTGGACTTGTGTGATCAAGTTCAATATCACATGCACACCTGAAAAAAAAAAAAAAAAAACCCACAACCCTTGCAAGCCATCAGTTTTGGTCAACCTGGCTTGGTCCTGCTTTGGAAGCACTTGTAAACAACTGGCCTGTGTAATATGAGAAGGCATTGAGTTGAGTAACCCAGTACCTAATCAGACTCATTCTTGCCTCAGTGACCCTGAAAGTCGACTTGACTGAGTCGGCCCTACCGGAATCAAGTTCTAAATAAAATACTGAAGTGATGAAATACACTAAAGCCCCAAAACTCTAGCAGGGCAACTTATAGAAGGTCTCTTCCTTCCACCCTAACGGGCACCATTTCCATCAATTTATGTGCATATCAGGTTTAGGGTTTTATATTTGTGAACCAAAAGCAAAAGGCTGTCATTCATTGTATAATATAAATATAAATTCATCAAAGACCGAGGAACTACATCCCACACTAGACAAGTAATTTAAAAGAATGATCTAAGAAGAATACCAACACAAACCATCATATATCATCGTCTTCGTAGAAACAAGTTAGTAGCCAACAGAGCCAAATCGAGGCACCTCCATTCCTCTCTACAGGATCTGTTTTCTTCAGGAGCCACAGCAGGATGACTTGACAGAAGATTGACCTTCTGAAGCCCCCTGATCCAGTCTGTTAATCTTGATCGTCTGAGGCTGCCAGCAGTCGACAATTAAGATTCTCAGTGCAAAGAGATGACAAATAAGGTGGGGCAGAGTGGTATCAAGTCTTCATTAGAAGATTTCCAAGGAAGGTATCTGAATACCCAGGCACTTGTGCAATATATGAGCCATTTTCAGGTGGGCCACACTATATCTATAAAGCCCTGCCTAAAAATTATTTTAAAAAGGTAAGTTGCTCCTTCTTTTTTTTTTTTTTTTAATGTAAAGTATACTCCTTAGTCAGCCTAGCATATACATTTAATATACAGACCATTGATGTTTTCTCAAACAACAGATTTTTCTAACACGTTTGACCCACCCTATGAGTGGACCAGTCTGTCTTTGATCCAGGGCAAGTTCATGGTGGGATCCACACGCAAGTATGGTTTGCATTTTTCAGCATTGGCACATGTGATGCAAAGATGTCATAGGCAATATTGTTTTTTGTTTTCTCAAAAAAAAAATTATTGCTTTCATTTCTCAGCATTTAATGAGATTGAAGGGAAACCCCTACCTCAGCTTTGGAGTCTGTTTCTGCAAGCCTGTGCATTATGTCCTTGGCTATTGAAAAGAAAACCTGCTCCACGTTTAAATTTGTCTTTGCGCTCTGCAGCATACAGTTTTTGGAGTAAATAAAATGCAAGCAGTTAAAAACAAAGTAATACCAGCATTGACAGGTGCAACTTACAGTCTCAAAAAATTTGATGCCATACTCATCAGCAAGAGCTTGGCCCTTTGAAGTAGGCACTGCCTGGAAAGGAGATCCACTGTTAGTCTTGTGTCATTGATTAACACAAAAATGAGAAGGTAAGGAATGTAGAAAAATGACAAAGAAAGCACCGCAGTTTTCAGGCCACTGGCAAATGTAAACCAACCCACCAAAAACATAAAACAGATATAAAATGCTTCAAAAGATGCGTGGCCAACCTTTCGGAGATCCAAATCAACCATCTTGTAGACCTTGTGTGGATATAAGTAACCCTCAAATCTCCCACATAGGATGATCCTAGCCACCAAACCTTTTTTTTTTTTTAATCTGTTCGTAGCCGCCAACTTTGCCCTCAATAAATGTGGCTCTCTAGCTCTAATCCATTAAAATTATTTCATATGGAACGCAAAGGAACCTATGATGGTGTGCCCAACCCTTACAGTCATTGGTTGAACCAGGGAAAGCCAATTTTCTCAATCATCATTTTTCTAGATGGTGTCAAAAAGATGATCATCATCATCATTTTCTAAACAGTTATCAATCATCAGATAATGAATCAACAGAGAGAGAGAGAGAGAGAGAGAGAGAGAGAGAGAGAGATGATGTCGAAAAGATGGAGCCCAGCTGAACCTACCCTCTTGCTTTCATCCATATCAGCCTTATTTCCCACCAATATCTTGTTGACATTGTCAGATGCATGCTGTTCGATGTTCCTGATCCAGTTCCTTATGTCTATGCACAAAATGTTCAGTCAGTATAAAGGTAATTAAGATCAAACTTCGCCAAAATCTACTTCTACCTCAAATTCACACCTTTCCAAGAAGCACAAAACACTACATGTGCCAGATCCAAGCCACTAAATTAGCAAGGCCCACTGTGATGATACCCCCACCCAAAAATTGGATGGGTGAATCATCTGGTGGGATATAAATGAACAAAAACAATGGGGAACAGGGACAAAACTCTGGACTTAATATTCACATGGCTGACCGATGAGTAGATCAGCCTACTTCCAAGCCATGTAACTATGCCGTTAGACCAACCCAATGTGAGGTTTGGATCATGTCACATGTTGGCATATATTCATGTACATAGGTGCGCAGTAAAGAGGTAAGAGTAGACACAACAAAGCTCATAAAAGAGATGGACAATCTGGCTGTCTCAAGTTCAGGTGAAAATACTATTAAATGACGACTCATCAGTAACATCATAAACCAGCAGAATACCCATTGCTCCCCTGTAGTAAGCTGCAATCAAACACGATTCCACTCATGTAAGCAATAAAGATCGGGCCCAAAGAATAAGAAGAATGATGGTAACAATGATGATAAGCAATATACCTGTTGTGATTGTACGAAACCTCTCCTGACCTGCTGTATCCCAAATTTGCAGTTTTATACGTTTTCCATCAAGCTCGATGGTTCTTATTTTGAAGTCAATGCTGAATAGCAAGAAGCATGACTTTATAAGAGAAGAACAATAAACAAACTGAAAACTACAATGTTACAATAAGAACAAGGAGTGTGTACCCAATGGTAGTAATAAAACTGGTTGTGAAGGACCCATCTGAGAAACGCAAAAGAAGGCAACTCTTACCAACACCTGCAAAAGCCAATTGGACCAATCGCACAAAAAGTCAACAGCCAATTTTGGTCATGATTATGACAACGATATTAAGTTTTTTATTTTCAAAAGGTAACACTAAAATCATTGAAGATGAAAAAAAGAACTCACAAAGAATCAAAGGAGATTAAATCAAAATTACATCACACATCAAACAAAGAGAATCCCTGTCGGCACTCTCTCTGGCCAACTAATTTACCACTGCATTAGACGAAAATGCTTAAAGCCAAAAACTTCTTGCTTGCTAAAGACCTAATTTCACCCATCCAATTCTCCATGGAAAAACATAATCCCTCAGAAGACCACTTTCATCATCATCATCATCAAAGCCTTGTCCCAACTATGTTAGGTTGTGGCTACATAAATTTTGTTTCTCCATGCAGTCTTCTTCAGCCCACCCATTTTCCTTGGTAGCCCATCAACCTGCATTGAAAACTTTTCCTCAACGACACAATTGTTAGCTTGCGTTGGCATGTCCAAACCATCTCAAATAAGTCTCTTAATTTATCACCACTTGATGCTACCCCTAAAGGTTCCCAAATGCTTTCATTTCTAATTCTATCTTTCTTAGTTTTACCACACATTCATCTCAACTTTCTCATCTCTGCTACACTTATTTTGTACATGCGTTTCTTCCTAATTGGCCAACATTTTGCTCCATAGGTCATACTTGGTCTAATTGTTGTCCTATAAAAATTTCCCCTCACTCTTGTCAATATGGACCAATCACAAAGCACTCCAAAAGCAAGTCTCCACTTTAATCATCCAGCTCTTATCCTATGTTCAACATCTTCCTCAATCTTTCTATCTTTACTGAGGTATCGTAATGAATCTCTTAGTGGTATCTCTTGAGCTTCAACTCTCACAGGAGTTTCAACTCTTTGCAAATCCTCACTGAAACTGCAATTCATAATTTGTACGACCTATTTTAATGCCTTTAAATTCTAAAGCCTCCCACCATCTCTCAAGTTTCACATTCACACCATCTCTCAATCCACCCACCAACACTATATCATTTGCAAAAAACATAAACAAAGATACCTCCTTACAAAGCCCCTTTATGTAAAAAAAAAAAAAAAAAAAAAAAAACATACCTTCAATAATAGCATGCAATGCCCAACCTATAAAACCTCCCGACCTCTAACCAATTAAGCCACAACCACAACCCCATTACCCCTTACATAGGTCCAAAAATTTGTGAATAGTGCCCCTAATAGAGAATTTTAAAATTTCTCTACACTTAAATGTGTTTTTAACACGTATGTCCCTGAGAAATTCTAAATAGTTTTTAGCCTAGTCACAAAGCATGATAAAAAGATCTTCAAGAGGGTGAAAATACCTGGAAACACCTATATAATAAAAATCATTATCAAAGGAGAGTACTCCTGCTGTAACATGAGAGAATTTATGCAGATCATGAGGTGACCATTGAGGTACATGTAAAGGAGAAGAGTCTTCAGCATTGCCTATTAATAGTTGGGCCTATTTCAAGAAAAATCAGAATCACATATACGTGCACACAACCATGGGAACAGATCCATAAAGGGGTTCCTGTGCAATACATTGATATACCATGGCTAACTTCTAAATAGGCAACACTTTTATTGCATATATTGTGAATAGCCAGACAACATAAAGTTACAATTATTAATTTAAAATGGCATGCCTTTTCTTTCAAAAATGATGCCAACCATCATTATCAAATGGTTAGGAACTATCATTGTCCAAAGTTCTGAATAACAGGATGGAAAATCCTATGTGGGACCTTCTCCAACTAAGCATGTAGCGAACGAGAGCAACCACAATGTGTAAATATAAATTCAAAACAGTTTCAAAAAGTTCAACATCACAAGCACACAATTTGTAAATTAAACTTTTTAAATTTTATATAAATACTATATTAGCCTACATTTTTTATCCAAAGAGGTCATTACACTTGCCACAAAGTCAATCCCAATCTCCCTCAACACATTCTACAACTCAGTAAGACAACACCACTTTGATTTCATTTAGCCCAGACTGCAATTTTCAATGGCCTGCCTCACCCATTCTAAATCACTCACAAAATCCCCTTCTAGATGAAGGCCAGTGAAACCTCCCGACAGAAATCCTCAAGCCATCTCTTATAGGTTATAGCTAGGCCTGCTTGTTCAATTGCTCACTCCAGCATGATGAGAAAAAAATACAAAAACCAGCTTCCCTTCGTCATTCTTCAAGGTGTTGTAGAGCCACACTTGTCAAATTTGAGTAATGAGTAGGGAGTAGTAACTTCACCCACTAGGAAGTAATGACTTCGCGCCAGTGCAGATGTCTTGCACAGCACAAGACAACCTGTGGGTCCCACCTGGGGCCCCACATGATCAATCCGTATGTCATGGATTCCATGGATTTTACGTGATCCAAATGGATTGACTGTTGGATCAAAATAAAACTAAATTGTGCATTTTAACACTGCTAAATTTGAGGTCCACAGATCAAGGGGTTAGGATGATAAGATTTACTTGAAATTTTATACATGGGGTGGTCCCATCTAGATCTTTCCCTCCCCAACCTCGGCCATGATCGGTGGGGCCCTAAGTGGTCCCCACTGGTTGTATTGCATGGTATTCGATGCAAGACATCCGCATAGGAGCACCGCCCTAGTTATATATATATATATTATGCTTGGTCTAGTGTTTACATATACATAGAGATGCTTTGTCTCATGAAACAAGGATAAATACCCTTTACACCCAAGAGTTGACCACTTGGGATACCTTCCTACTTGGACTAATATTAATGAACTACAGTTGCATTTGACTTGGACTCTTTACTAAATTAACATACAATGACAACTAGGAATTGTAACAACTCATAGCTACATGATCGTTTACCCATAAATGGTTCATCAATGATTCAATACTTCCCAAAACTGCACAATCTTGGGCTCATTGGATAGGTAAACAAATAACCGATTAAATGCAAATGATTTTTGTGTCAATTAGATATCACTTCACATAGGGATGGCAACAGTTTGGTTTATACACATCGGGCTACACCCAATTCATACCTACCCTGCCCCGTACCAGACCCAGCCCATTATAAGTTTAAAATTTGCAATACCAAACACACCGCAGGACAGGTACAGGTTGGATCAGGTTTGACAATAGAGTTTTTTTTTTTTGGTTTACAGTATTATAATTTAATTAATTCTCCCTATTGTATGTAGGAGGATTTGAACCACAAGTCTGGACTACACATGATTTGAATCATACATGAAATGCCAATGAAAATCCTCTGAAGTCTGAAACCACCTTCAACCAAGATCTTCCTACCATGAAGAAAAGCACTTGGAAAGAATCAATGATAATAACCATCATCTTTTTGAAACAGTTTATCATAACCTTCAATACTATCTTATACAAGCTCTCTGCAAGGCTAATCAGCCAGAATCCTAAAATGTCATTTGCACCATAGATCTGTTGCATATCCAATAAAAGTTGCATTATCTAAAAAATTATTCAACCATCACCTTTCAAAGAACTCATTAAATACTAAGAGAAGGTCTATCTCAATTGAATTCCAAATTTACTCATAAACATAACAAATTACTTGGTCCCAGTGCTTTGTCTCAATCAAGTGAGAAAATGACACTCTCTTCTTGAAAACTAGTGACAGTTTTCTCAAGACTTACCGCAACAAAAGCTATTCCTTTCCTTTTGCTAAGATATATCCTTCCCTCTTATGCTTTCTAGAGATTTCAGCGGCACAATCTACGTCATGGTTTAACTGTTTCCCCGCATACGAGAAGAAACGCTCTTTTTCAAATCTAAGGTATTTATAGGTTATAAAAAATAGGTATTTATTTAGCTAACAGTTAAACCATTTTCTTTTCAAAATGGATCTAGCACAAAGATGCTATCTTTGCATCGTAAATTGACTGAAGTCAACAGCTCAACCAGGTGAAAGAAACCAAATTTCAGATCCATATTTAATTACTTACAGCTAGCCACTGACTCCACTTTAAATTATGTCAGTTCATATCTCTATAATATGAACACCCAACAGGTAAAAGGTGCAATATTATGTTTGTAGTAATCCAATCACAAGTAGCATTCAGGATCAAGATCAGAGATGCACATTAGGATCAAGTCAATCAAATTAATAGCAAAGCCTATTGATTTAGGATTGGAATGAAAAAAAAAAAAACAGATTTCAAAATCACATGATAATAGAGCAAAGAATATAATAAATGCCATAGGTAGATGAATGAATCTACAGACATGAAGGAAATGTGAAAGTGAGAGAATATGCACTTATTAAATTGCTTGTACCCTCAATGGTTAAGAAGAATTAAAGGTTTGGGTGCGCATCAAGTTGCACAAAATGATAAGATCTAAGATATCCAAGATCGATCCATCAAAATCCACTCCAAACTGGTAAAAAGATGTCTCAACAAGGACATCTCGATCCATAAGCTCCTGCGCATTTCAGCATTTGTTCACCATCGAGCACAACAGTCAACAGATGCCCTCCCTTCCAAAAATACATGCAGTGACCACTGAAATCCTACTTGAAACATCAATCTTCGCAATATGAATAAATTCACAATCCGCCCAACTTGTGATTGTGGACACCCAAACCCACCATTAGACCAATTCAGATTGCAATTTCAATCCAAATGCATCAATCCTTCCAAATCTCCCATACAAAATCCCCATTTTCACCCACCCACCCTCACAAATTAGATCAAATACTTACAATCAAAACAACAAATAAAGACTACAAGAGCATCGATCCTTAGATCAAAAGCCCCAAAACTACGATCATGAAACGAGACAATGAGATCGAGAGCGTGATCAATGCCAACGATAACGTCTAATTAAAGCAATGTAAATTCAATAAGAGAGATCGAATCTCATACCGCTGTCACCGATCAAGAGAAGCTTGATGAGATAATCGTAATCGGCTCGAGCCCTTGCTGGTGGAGCGGCCATTGACAAACAAGAAAAAACCCTAGGTGGAGGAATAGATTCGTCTCTGCAAGAGATAAAATCAACGAACAAAGCTATATATGAATCTAAACAAAATAAACGAAAACCGGTAACAGAGAAGAGAGAGGGGGGATCGTATTTTTGTAATGTGTACGTATTCACATGGAGACGCGGTATGAGGCTAAGTCCCGACCCTTTCACTTGAGAAATGCAGGTCCGTTTGGAAATTTACTATTATACCGTAAAAGTAATGTAAATCCTTCATTTTTTTTAGATATTTTTAAATTTTTTCATTTAAAAAAAAATCAACCTTATTTATTCATTAAATGATAAAATAACACTAATTTTTTATATAAAAAGTTAAAAAGATTCATTATCAATCCGCTAAAAATAAAATACCATCGTAACCCTCTTAAATATTATATTATCTCGATTTGATGCTTTATTTTACTGTAATTTTCAGAAAAAATTACCAAATGGGCCATTTTTTTATTTTTTTTTAACTCCAGCTAAGAGAGCAGGGACCCATGAAAGAGTCCGCACACATGCAGGGGAGAATGTAGTATACTCATAGATCAGACCCTCGGTGAGAGACGGGTTTACTAACTAACTAAGAGAAAAATCCTAAGTTGAAGGGGTCAAACTCAACACTAGGCCAATCTAATGAAATCAATGCTGCAAAAACATGTACGCCCCATGAGTGAAGGACATGCCCAAGTTTCACTTGGAAGAGTTGGCTACACTGTATGTTGATTAATAATCATATTTTTAATCAAATGGTTAATTTTATGATGGCATCAAATTGTACTAGTGTAAAATTTAAAAATGTTTAAATGACATGCGTTGTTTTTAATAGGTGAGTTACAGTGCAGAAGTTCCAATCAACTTGAGGAACCTAGGTTATTCACCCTTGTGGGTTGCATTGCTTAGATGCATGGGTCCAGAATACGTCAAAGTCCAATTCATAGGATGGCCACACGCATGCACACTGTTGGACACCACTGATAGAATCAGATATGGTGGTGGTGGTGGTTATAGTGAGATCTCGGCATCTTGAATGGTGAGGATCTCTCTATTTTATCCAACGTAAATATATATATATATATATATATAACAAAGAAAAAATTCACACAAAGCCCAAAGGGCCAAGGTCCACAACGTATGTTCAGCATATTCTACGAAGAAACGTAGCATGTCCCCAACAGTGCGGGAAACATTGCAAGCTCAGAACACCTGTTAACAGCTGGAACTTAGAGCACGCTGTTTTGTTCACCAACTATGCAAATTAGTTTGTGTCAAATTGTCAATTGACTTGGTGTGAGGTTGAATGGCTTGAAAGCCCAATTAGTCATCTTGACCTTCGAATGAAGGGCCCCTAATGTTCAAAGGTGGGCCTATTTGGCTAATAGATGAAAGTTTGCACCATTAAATTTGTTATGAACTGCAGTAATCTGTTTATTTGGAAGCATGTGGGGTTCATGTGGCGTTTTGCATCAAGAAAATCTTCACCTAAGAGCCGACCCCAAAATGCGTTTTACAATGCACATCATGGAGCCTTGGATGCTTTTCTATTAATGAAGATAGAAAAGATGGAAAAGGTCTCCTTATGATCATTAAGAGTCATCCAAAAGGTCAGCCCCATCAAAGTATTATATATACCTTTATTTAATAATAACCTTAAAATTTAATAATCTTTTAACCATAATTATTTTTTAGATTCAATGCAACGGTAAGGATTTCATCGGCATAAATTGGTCATGATACCAAGATCATGGGAAATAGAGTGAAATGTGATACGCAGATAAAATGTGGGCCCACGAAGGCGCTACGGGGATAAGAATTCTCATTATATACGGATCACATGAGGGCCGGTTGAAAATGTTGAACAACCCCACAGGTGGCAAAATCAAATGGTTGAGATAACTTGCCAATCTTCTCCCAACAAAGAAAAATTTGCCAATCCAATTATAGTCCATGGTTACTGAGCTGTCGAGCTAACTCTGGTTTGCCAGCATTTGACAAGAGAACATTCTTGTGGGTCTTTATTTATTTAAATTTTCAAACACATGTGATCTACACAATCAGTTAAAGAAGCTGAACATGTATGTTGATGCCAAGTCCCTTTTAGTTTCATTATGAATCTCCTTTTATCTATTTTTACAGTAGTGCTCACCTATTAAAAATATAAACCGTTTAAGGATAAAAAGTAAATGTCCCCTCTTATACTTGTCCGAGCCAAGTCAAGTATACTCTGAGAAGGGATGAGACTTCAGATTCATGTATAGTATGCATGTCATTTTAAAAGGAAATGAGCTAAGCGTTAAATTGATCATGTTGAAAACAAGTGTGATCAATCTATTTAGTTTTTGAACAGGCGAGTCCACTTTGAAAGCTATTGAGTTTCCTTGTATATGACCCTCAGGAGATCCAAATTAACAATTGGAACGCATTCAAATGCAAGTGACTTGAACTTCCTCTTTTCTTTCTTTTCTTTTCTTTTCTTTTTTTTTTTTTGGTTAAAGCAAACTTGCTTGGGGTAGTGTACTTATCAAACTATCAAAGGCATGATCTCTGGGCTCCTCTTCTTGCAAGAGCAGCCTTTTTTTATCTATGGCGGGGGCTTTTTTTCCGTCGGGAGCAGAATTCTTTCCTTACGGCTGGGTTTTCTTGAATTCCACAGATCCTTGGTTAAGTAAAAAAAAAAGATGCAGATTTGCTTGAACTTGGTTAATCTGAATAACATGCGTTTTAGAAAAGTATAAATTCTCGGAGAATTCAAACTCTTTTTCCCTCCTTTTACTTTGGTCATGGACTTTCCCTTATCGTTGTCCTCATATTTCAAAGTATTTAGATGCTTTTATATTTATTTATGGTTATAAATGATATTTTTATTTAAAATATTTTCCTAATGAAACTTGAAACATCCCATATTACCTCCCGGTTCTGCACTTATATAATCTCATTAATGATATTTGGGAAAAGCTTAAGCGGATAGGTGGAAGGTCTATACAGGTGTATTAAGACATGTCGAGCCTATTACTTAGGCGATGTGGGATATAGGACTTTCCAAGATACATGTATATTAAGACATGTCAAACATATTACTTAGGCGATGTGGGACTTCCCAACAAGTTTATTACACTACAACCTGCCAATAGACACAAGATTTGGAATTTGGAGTATGGTTCAGTCCAATCAAGTATGCTATATGTAGATGAGTTGCCAAGTAGTTTGTGTGTATGGTATCCACATAAGATGGAATTTTGTACACGGGTGCTTTTTCCTCTACAAACTTTTATTTTACTTTTTGCGGGATTTTCAACCCCGGCCATTCAAGGAAGGATTCCGGATAGTAGTCTAGAGTGGAAAAAAAATAATGTTGCATTTGAGTAACATTAATGGTTGTTTGTTTCATGTAATTGAATACATAAAAAATGTACAATTTATATTTTTGAAATTTATATTTTTGAAAGTGATTAAAATTGAAAAAAATGAAAGTGGGTTTCTAAAATGGTCATCAACTTATCTCTCCTTTAATGAAAAATAAATCGAGCGGAGATGGAAAATGAATACCTAGTCATCACCCAGTAATTCAAATCCTAGGAAGAAGTTAAGGGTTGCATGCATCTACATCTCCAACTTATATTTTTCACCTCTCATTCACCCCTCACCTCTTTATTAAACCTTCTATGGAATTTATGCAATCTGCATGGATTCCTATGTATCCTATGCAAACAAATAGGCATAGGATTTTGTGATGCTTTGGAAAATACTCCTTTTTGCATACTAAAATTTTTGACAATTTGATGCAATTCTTTTAGATGAGAAAAAAGATTTGAAAAACTTTTGTTTTAATGGAAAACCTTTTTCTGTTGGGTTGAGGGGTTGTCGGGCAACTTTTTTTTTCTTTTGTCCATGCACGAACGCATATCAGTAGAGCATTTTACAAACAAGAGCAATGCTACTTGGACAAACTTTTTTGCCAGAATTTTGGCCAACCCATATGGTTTTCATTGAATATCATAGTGATATTCAATGGAAACCATATGGGTTGGCCAAAATTCTGGACAAAAAGTTTGTCCAAATAGACTTTTTGTACAAACAATCTCCAAGGGCATGTTTTTGAACCGTAGAAAAGCACTTTCAAAATCCCGCCCTCCCCCAATATTTAGGAAACATTCTTCTATGGAATAGAGAAAAATTAATTTAAAACTTATCATTTCCCATAGGACAACACTGTACTCATTTCATGTAATTGAATTCCTAAAAATTCTAAAAGTTATATTTTTAAATGCGGTTAAAATTAAAGGAACCAAGATTTAAAAAAAAAAAAAAATGACCATCAAATAATTGTCATGCTGTGGGAGCCCATCCCCACACTTTTGCCCACAAAAGCCTCAAGGGTTGTTTGGTGATAAGCACCAGATTAGTGCCCTTTATCACACACATGTTTTCTCATAATTTCCAGACCTTAGTGGTGAAATCCGAATCTCCTTGAAATACTATTTATACTAGCAATATAGGCCCGTGCTTAGCCCGGCCCAAAAGTAAGAATATATTTAGAATTAAAGTAAGAAAATATATTATTTAATTTTGTGTGTGGTATGGGCATCAAGACCTGTGTGACACGGAGTAAATCCACAGTGGAAGGGGTCGTGCAAAAAAACCTTCTCACCAGCGATTACGTACCTCATGGCATCAGCCAACTATGGATCGTGCACTCCCTTGTCTTTCAATAGTCTCCAATATTAAGAAAATAAAAAACAAAAGATGAAAAATGAAAACCCGGCTTATTAGTTCAAATCCAACGAAATCATCTCCACCTTATCTCCTTTCCCCAACCCACCCTCGCACCCCATTAATTTCATTAGTTATTTATCCAATTGCATGCAAACAAATGACACGAGTGCTGAGGGGAAAGCGACCAATGCTAACACATAAAACTAGGTACATTTTACAATTCAAAAAGAGCACCACATGAAAAGTATCCAAAAAGCAGACATCATAAACTAAAAGAAAAAGATAGGTGCTACAAGCATATGCTGAGAAGATCCCTTCCCATGAATCCTACAAAAAGCCCCCACCACCCAGTACCTTCTCTTTAAGCCCATCTCCATTCAACCATGGAAGTTCCCCTCTTTCATAAGGAATTCATTCTCAGATTGAATTCTAGTATAGACTCTGATGATATCCACGGTGGTGATCGACTCAGGCGAGTACGCCGGCATCGATAAGGATGGCTACAACACACTGTTGTGATTGGTGATCATGGTGGTCTCATCATGTCACTAAGGGCAACTTTGAATCTTTGGCAATGTCTGTAACGTCCCTCAATAGAGCTTTATTTAGCTGTGATCATGTTTTGAGTATTGTTTCTCCTTTTTTCCACTTCTATGTATCCATGGAATTGAGAGGACCAAGAGGTCTTGTAATCCTCTCTCCCTCTCTCTCAACAGTAGATATGTATACATATGGATTCGTATATATACATAATCGTGTGTATGACAAGGGGATGGAAAGATTTATCTAGATAGACTTCATGTATAAAAAATGAGGTCGCGTCTAACCCCTTAATCCATGACCCATAACTTTACGGGTTTTATATATATTAAGAAATTTTGCCTCAATCCAATCCAACGGTCCAAACCATTCCGATGGATTTAAGCCCATGAGACCTGGTGTCCACCGTGTGCCATATTATATATGGTATAAAGCTTATGTAGATGATCATTTGCCATTTTAGTTCCTATTCCAACTTAACATGTACATGTACAAAAATGGCAGGTTTGGGGTTCGTGGGTAGTTATGCGAGCCACGTGTCAACTATTATTTGGAATAATCTATCATCAAGTGCACAAAACAGTGCAAATAAGTGTATTGCAAATATGGATTCCATTGAAGTTCCCTGTCGTTATGTGATAACGGGCCCACATTTCATTAAATCCAGTCAGTTCAGAGAGTTAATTCTTCATGATCTCGTAAGCTTCTAGATAGAACAGGTATACTACTGAGATTCTAATTTCCATTCGGATCTTCAGAGTGATACTATAAATCCCATAACTGAGATTGTGATGTTTGGAATCTAGGTCGATTCATAAGGTATAACTGAACTGAATGTTTTTATTAATAAAAATGGTGAACATTCACACCATCGCATGAACCACAATTTCCATTCGGTTTTAGGATTGAATGGTGTGCTTTTAGATATGACTGAGATTGTGATTTTTGGGGTCTATCTCAATTCATGGGGTGGGGTATGACTGAATTGAATGTTTACACTAATAAAAGAAATAGTGAGCCCTGTCATAGAACCAAAAAAAGTCATTCTTAGATGAGTTGAGATCCCTTGAGTCTCTCAACTCAAGGAAAAAGACTCTAGAATTTCAGTAATGAAAGAGAGAGACTCTACGTTAGAACTCGCCTATATATTGAAAATCCAACAGCTCTAAATGAATGCTTTCATCGTGTATGTTTAAGATTTTTCACCTAAATCTAGGTATTTTTTGTTCATTTTGTATTTACAATGTTGGAGGTTATGCAGGTGGAAACAGATCATTCTGTTAATCTTGTATAATAGAATGTCATTATTTTCATCAGTAAACTTTTTCTTTCTTTCTAGTAAATAGTGCATGGAAAAATGCCCAAGAGCTTGAAAAATTATCCGCACATGTCTTCAAATTTAAATGGGAAATGCTACATGGCCAGCCTGGGATCCAACGGTTCCCTTGGGGACCGGGCCAGCACCCGGTCCCCATATTCGGGCCGACTAGACTTTCTGAATTTAAATCCGGTGAACCGACGAGAACCACAAGACCCGATCTAGATAGGTTAATTATCTACATGATCATAGGGCAGTATTGACCCAATGATAGCATGGATTAATCTCCATCATATATGGTCTTGTTTATAGAATGATGGATCAATTCTAGTATCTTTTTATGAGTACTCTTTCACAGTTTTAGTACATAATGTATGGCCTATCACACTAATGAGGAGGTTGAAGGGGCTCTCGTGTCCAACTTCATTTATTTAATTGATGTATAATGTTCAAAGTAACAAGTAACAAGTTAACTTATAAATGATGTTATCAGGTATATGGTAATTTGGCTTTTTTATTTTATCTCGGTCTAGGGGGCTAGAACCATAGTTGTCAATATCATTTCGGATAACATTTCTGTCAGGCTTCCAAAATGAAAAGTTTCGTCCAATTCGGAATCTCAACGAAGTCTTTTGAAATTACATTTCGGGTAAATATAAAAATAATATATTTATATATATAGGAAAACAGAAAATAAAAAAAATAAGAAATATAAATTTAATTCATTTTAGTAAAGGCTTAAAAACAAATTTCTCAACCCGATTATATCCACAACCCGATGATCAAGCTAAATTTCCTACTTTTCTTTTGCTATGTTAAGGACTCAAACTCACACTCGTATAACACACACCCTTGTCCCTAACAACAGCGAGCAACTAAGTTTTGTAATTACCTCACTCAAACAAAGACAACAAGAAAAACAAGTAAATAAATAAATACCTTGGTCCAATCCACTTAGCATATTGCGCAAAATGAATGCGTAAGCCTATCTAATGGAGCCACCATTAAGTCCAAGGTTGGTCCATTCTGCGCCAAGCCAATCTGGCCATTGGTTTAGCCTTGCCCATTGACACCCCCAGTTGATCCTCGTGCTGTAAAGGGCCACAACAAAATAGTACAAGCAGACCAAACCCAGCTAGTTTCTTTATTGAGCCTTATATTCAAGCGTGTCTCTAGTCCACCATTGTCACATCCCGGACCCGAGAATCCCTTGTTTAGGGTGGTTCCCAAGGTGTGACACACGTACTCCCGTGAACTCACATTTGTTCCGGACCAAATCCGAATTCACGAAGGAGAAAATTCCACATCTTACGTGTGAGGATTACTCACTGACACCTGTCAATGCACATTTATCTGCGGAAACATGTACAATATCAAAATTTAAAGCCATGATCAGTCCAATTATATTGTCATTTCTCTTTAACAAAACTACTGACTTAAATATCTTAAATGCATAATACATAAGGAACAACTAGTAGATGTTTATCTCCAAGGAATGTATTCCTAATTCAATGCCAAATAAACTAATGATGTATATTACCTTAAATTAAATTCCTAATCTCAAACTCAAGATTTCTTTTCTGATTCGTACTCCCGTAATCATAGCTAACCGTTGAGCTTACCAATTAACCTCAAATTTGAATGACTAACTTCCTTTGGTGTCTTGAATCCCTGTGACACCAAGAGTAGTATCTCAAATACAACGATTTGGCAAGTATAGGCAATATAAGAAATCACATAATGTTATCAAAAGTGAATTTAAGACAAGTAAATGTAATTTTGGAATGTCAATGATAAGTATCAACTACGCAAATTGTGCAAAGATCGAATAATTATGCTGATGAATCAATAAATAAGAAAACATACTAATATGGCTACTACTTTAAGCTCATCCTCTCAAAGAGAGCAAATCTAGTTGGGATGTCACCAGCGGCCCGGCCAAAGGCTAACTGGCTACCCGATTTTTGGAGTTCCGGTGCTCCATATGACTTACTGCAGTAGTCTCTCAAATACGAACCCAAGTGCTGGCCCCGTCGGGCGTCACAGGGTCGAAGCTAAGTAGTGCCGACTCAATCGAATCAAATAAATCAAATTTATAAGTGGATTTGAGAGAGTTTATATTTCAACTGTCTATAATCAAATCAAGTTCTATTCTCAAATCAAATCAAATACTAATCTCAAATCAAATCAAATACTCATCTCAATCCATATTAAATTTCAAGACTGAATCGATATACAATATTTGACGAATAATGGCGAATTTCGAATAATGAAACCTCAAAAGAGATTGACAATGACATATCTCATTTAATTATAATGATTGATCTACCAACGAAGATATAACTCAATATGCAATGCAACAATTTAAGGAATCAAGGAGTTTTACTATCCATTACTCACCTATTTATTTTAGTCTCTCACCGTCCAACACAAGGTAAGTTTAGCAACTCAATGTATTACTACTTTTGTTGATGTCACTATGTATAAGAGGTACATTGAGTTTCTAAACGAACCCTAGTGGCATAGTATTAGACTAATAATTATCCATTAGACTCATTTATAAGGTTAAGGGTTCCATTTCTAAGGTCCTAATATTTTAAATATTTCCTAAATTCCTATGGAAATGAGGGTAAGCACCAAAAATCCATAAATGAAGGATTAAGGAGGGTTGGAAGGCACTAAAATTAATACTCCACTTAATTTGGCTCAAAATAACCTAAAAATGGGTTTTAGTCCACTCTACAGAGGTTTAAGAAAAAGGGGTCCAGCAGCACTGTGTGCTAGAGCACACAGAATCCAGCAGCTCTGTGCGCTCGAGCGCAGCTCTGCGCGCTCGAGCGCGCAGTGCAGAATTCCAGCCCGGAATTCTGCTGCTGCGTTTCTCTTTCCCTTCTCTTCCCCTACTTCTTCCACCACAGTTCCTGCATACAATAGAGCCTCCTTGCTCTCCTTACAATACATATAAATGTCTCCCTTCCATTTCATTAATTAAACATAAAACATACAATCATTCATTTAAAGGAAACTAAGAACATTGAGTATATATTATTGAATCAATGAAATCAACATAATGGAAATTCTTCTTATGCATATACTTGCCTCAATTTTAAGCTTTCCAAAATCTCTTCTACTCTCTTGGTTTAAAGAACTTTAAAAATCCCCAAATATTCAAACCCTAGGCACAATACACATGAAAATCACATGAATATGAATGCATTTCCATCACAAGAGTCTTTTAACTCTAATACAACTCAAAAATCCAAACAAAAAGAGGTTGGAACCTACCTCTTATAATAATTCCGAATTTGAATTTGGAGAAGAAATGGTTTCTTGAACCAAGAGGTGGAGATGAACAAGAAGAAGGAGATGAAGAGGAAGATGATCTCCACACTTGTTTTCACTTGCACAAAATGCTAGAGTGATTGAAGAAGGAAAGGAAATTGAAAGGAAGAAGAGAAGAAGAGCTTAACATGAATTTTAAATCCAATTCTTACATTATTGAATACTAAGAATCATGAGTAAACATAGAAATTAACAACATGTAAATTCATATCATGCTTTTACTTGCCTCATTTTAGCCTTCCAAGCTATTCTTTAATCCTTTGCTCCAATTAACCAAAAACCCCCAAATATCAAGCCCTAATCACAAAACACATGGGAAATGCTAATGAATATGCAAATATGACTCCAATAGAGTCCCTTGACTCTATTTCAACTCAAAATACAAAGAAAGATGGGGTTTAATTCTTACCTTGACAATAATTCCGAATTTGGAAAGAGTTGGAGATAATGGAGATGGGTTCTTGTCAACAAATGAAGGTAAAGAGGGTGGAGAAGATGAAGATGGAGAAGAAGAAGACTCCAACTAATTGTCTTTCAACCACATGCACCAATTGATTTGAAAAGAGAAAAAGGAATGGGAGGAAAGAAATTGTGGAAGAAGCTCTCCCAGCACAGTGAAACGAATGGGATAGTTGAGTGGTTTAAAAGGATAAGGATGGGTTCTTTTAAGGGTGCCTAATTTGCAAAGAAGTCCATGGGTTTTGTGTATTTCCATAATGAGTCAAATGATGGCCCATTTTAGCAACGGTTGATCAAATGAAAGGAAGTTAAATACGAAAATCGACAAGCTCGTCGAAATACACACGATGATGTCAAAAGGATGTGCATCTGATGAAATTTGGAAAAATCATAATTTACATAAACTACCTTAATTAGTCACTAAGTATGATTAAATTAACTAAAACACACTTGATTAGCATTAAACAAGATCGGTTCGGGTTGGGGTGTAACATTCTCCCCCTCTAGGAATCATTCGGTCCTCCGAATGAACCTTCCGGCGTAAATAGTTCGGAGTAGTGCTGTGACTTGTCCTTCGATTTTCCTACAGGGCTTCCTCTGGTCTATGACGATCCCCAAGGAGGTTTACTCAACGAATGGTCCTCATCCTCAACACTTGTTCTTTCTCATCAATGATACGGAATAGAAGTCAACGTATGTTGTCAGATTTGGTTTAAACTTTACGACCTTTTAACATGGTCATGTGGATTACATCCTAATTATTGTATGATATGGCTGTAAGCCCGATTTATAGTTAAGTCATTGACTTCATCATGAATCCGACACCATCCAACGTAACGAGATGTCACTTGTTTCTGGTCTCAACTGTGTGATGCTTTCACTTTCTTACTACAGAATTCTTATCTTAGCTTGATACTTGCCCGCGTAGCTCTCCTGCTTACTCCGATTGCCTCCGATACCTTGGTGCAAGTTGAAGATTGATTTCTACACACTGACGTCTGCGTTAATTACTAACAAGAAGTTCGGTTTGAGTAGTGTTGAGAATAACGTGAAAGTTGTTTTAGAAAACCTCATGATATATCATGTCCATACTCGCGTGGGAAAGTTCTTGTTGCGAATTGGTACTAAGTCACTTCTACCTTGCTCTAACTGGAAGCTAAACTTGTACAAATGTTTTTTTTTTTTTTTTTTTTTTTTTTTATCTATGGATCATCCACCCTGACTAGTCATTAGTTGTGTATAACGCGCATGACAAGGATTCAACTGATCTTATGGTCCACTAAATAACAACTAAACCAAGAATAAAGTAACTAATCTAGTTAGACGCTTAAGGTGTTAAATTTTAATATCACTTGTGAAGCTAATCTCTTTATCCCTCTTTCGTTCGTAATCCTAGATAATCGAGGTTTACAATTGGCCAACTTAGATTATATTGTATCGACCATTGGTCAAGTTCTATGATATTAGTCACAAATGTTAGCTCAAATGTAACCATGGTTATTACCTATTTCAGATAAGTCTGATCTTCACATCTAACAATTAAATTCCTTAACAAATCCAACCGCTACACATGCTCACTGAGGAGGTTGTATTCTATTTCAACTAGTCTATCATATATCTGAGCTTTATAGTAATAGCAAAAAGGTTATCACAACCTACAACTTTCAATTCACAAGCATTAGGGCGACTAACTTCGGCTAACATCGAAGGGAAATGCAATCTCAATGCTAACACTGAGTAGCTAAAGTTCAGATCTGGTCGTGTTAATTCTAAGAGTTCAAGGTTGAAACTGGCTATCCTAGTTCTATAAAATCATCAACGACTCAAATCACAATACAATTGTTCTTAATACCAGTCTCTAACGAATTAGAATTCGTCGACTAATATTCTCATCACATATACTAGCTAAGGAAAGTAGTAGTCTATCTCAAATTCGAATTCCACTAAGAAGTATGATAGGGTCAAAGTTCTACGGTTGGAACAGCTAAATGACTAACTTATTTGAAATGATAGGCGTAAGAATATTGTTCTAGAAGCCAATCTGTTGTGATCTTACACTATTCCTAAGCAATCAAAGTGATGGTTCTAGCCACACTAATTTTGTTGGATCGACCACCACTATAGTCTTGTCTAATCAACACATCATTTATCTCAAATAGACTCAACTAATCACATTTCAGACTCAAACTTGCTAGGGAAGTTATTCACAACCCATTTGTTTGTCTCATCTTCAATCTCTCGTTCATTAAAGGTATCACTAAGCCTTAAGTTAATCTCACCGTAAAGATTCTAAACCGTATGGTCCACTTTTACTCAGGTTTTTTTTTTTTTTTTTTTTTTTTTTTTTTTACCCTCTTGGTTACATTCATCATAACCTAATCCCATCTTTTATTATTTCTGACCCAAATCATAATCTTAGTATAGATCAAAGTCTCTTAGTCTGTGGGTCTATTTCTAAAGGTATTTCTAGCATTACTTCTATGGCCAAGTCTATTTGTCAAAAAAAGTAGCGATTTTGAATACTCATATAGGATAACATCTGGGAAATCTAACCAGTTGTAAATAGATTTCTAACTACTTAAGTGGTTTATCTTTTACAATGACTATGGAATTCTCTCAACTCCCGCAACTTACTTCCTATGCTTAAGAGTCAAAATCCCTGGCATACGAATTATTTCAGTCTAAGACTTACTTGTCTATAGTCTTGTCAAAAGTCTAAGTAAGCAAGGTCTTGAAACTAACTATATAGAGTCTAACAACTCTGTATCCGTTTGATCACTAACATACAACATCATTACTCATGCTAACCACATTCATTTGAAATCTCTATTTCTTAGTTGAGATCACTGTGACCTAAGTCAAGTGATGGCATTGCACGGAGCCATGGTGAAGATACACTGTTGACGGTGAAATTGAGCCCTAGACTCAAAACTCACAAGATCACTTAGGGATAAAAGCCCAAAAGTAAGTTCAGAAGAACACTACTCAACATTTAATATAGCACAGTTTACAATCAAACATCCATCCTTCAACTTTCTCACTAAAATTTCTAAGTAAATCCCATCAATAAAACCTCAAATTACTAAAGTGACTAAACTACTCGTTAAAATAAGCAAGTCATTCTTGGCGGGGCCCATTAGTGGGTCCTTTGCTCTTGGGTGCATCATCTAGTCTCTTAGGACTACTATGATTAATCCTATACCACTACTGGGGTCAATACTAGAGTTATCTCTAAATTAACTGGGTGAAATCTATCTTTGTCATAATTGAAAATTCTTGCTCTTACTAAATGAAGAGGTTCAACAAATTTCACAGGTTACTAAGGTACCCCTAGTCACTAAAGTTACCTTGACCTTTCAGAATAAATCTAGGGAATTATTAATTGTTACAACTAATTCATCTACCATAAGACTTCAACTAATTGGATATTCAACTGTTGCTAGGATCCTTAATTCTACACCTGTACTAAAATCACAGATCTATAGGTCACTATACTTTGGAGTAATCTATATTTCCTCGATGGTTTACTACCTAGGAAATATCTTATCAACTCACATCCACTAAGATCTTTCCTAACTTCCCAGTGCTCAACTTTTCAGTTTCAAACTATGAAACTCCTTAACCTATATCTCATATTAGGTTGATGTGCTGCCTACTACCAATAACCTATCATGATGTCATTAGGAAGGCAACCTAAGATTGTACGGTCCCCCCCCCCCCTTTTTTTTTTTTTTTTTTTTTTTTTTTTTTTTTTTTTGAAAATCACAGAGTGTGACTCAGTGATAGAGTGTGTGAAACAATGAGTCAATCAAAGATTATATTCAAAAGTACTATTATCATCTCACCTTCTTCCACAACGTTTGTCGTTTTAGTACCCTCTAGGGCCGTAGCGTATCCACGTCTGTCCTCCGTTGAACCAGTCTCTGCTGTAATGGCATCTACTCACCTCGAGTTGTATTCTGGCTCTTGCGGTTTTACATTGACTCGTGCGGTTTATCTAGGTGGCATCTTTTATAATTCAGATTACTCAATATACAATTAGATAAACATTCATAAACAATCTTCAAAATAAAATTCCCAACGTCCTATCGTGTCCTCACCACGTCTCTTAAGGTTTCTAAGTCTTTTAGAAAAGACTTTTCAGGGCTCTGATACCATACTTACGTATGTCACATCCCGGACCCGAGAATCCCTTGTTTAGGGTGGTTCCCAAGGTGTGACACACGTACTCCCGTGAACTCACATTTGTTCCGGACCAAATCCGAATTCACGAAGGAGAAAATTCCACATCTTACGTGTGAGGATTACTCACTGACACCTGTCAATGCACATTTATCTGCGGAAACATGTACAATATCAAAATTTAAAGCCATGATCAGTCCAATTATATTGTCATTTCTCTTTAACAAAACTACTGACTTAAATATCTTAAATGCATAATACATAAGGAACAACTAGTAGATGTTTATCTCCAAGGAATGTATTCCTAATTCAATGCCAAATAAACTAATGATGTATATTACCTTAAATTAAATTCCTAATCTCAAACTCAAGATTTCTTTTCTGATTCGTACTCCCGTAATCATAGCTAACCGTTGAGCTTACCAATTAACCTCAAATTTGAATGACTAACTTCCTTTGGTGTCTTGAATCCCTGTGACACCAAGAGTAGTATCTCAAATACAACGATTTGGCAAGTATAGGCAATATAAGAAATCACATAATGTTATCAAAAGTGAATTTAAGACAAGTAAATGTAATTTTGGAATGTCAATGATAAGTATCAACTACGCAAATTGTGCAAAGATCGAATAATTATGCTGATGAATCAATAAATAAGAAAACATACTAATATGGCTACTACTTTAAGCTCATCCTCTCAAAGAGAGCAAATCTAGTTGGGATGTCACCAGCGGCCCGGCCAAAGGCTAACTGGCTACCCGATTTTTGGAGTTCCGGTGCTCCATATGACTTACTGCAGTAGTCTCTCAAATACGAACCCAAGTGCTGGCCCCGTCGGGCGTCACAGGGTCGAAGCTAAGTAGTGCCGACTCAATCGAATCAAATAAATCAAATTTATAAGTGGATTTGAGAGAGTTTATATTTCAACTGTCTATAATCAAATCAAGTTCTATTCTCAAATCAAATCAAATACTAATCTCAAATCAAATCAAATACTCATCTCAATCCATATTAAATTTCAAGACTGAATCGATATACAATATTTGACGAATAATGGCGAATTTCGAATAATGAAACCTCAAAAGAGATTGACAATGACATATCTCATTTAATTATAATGATTGATCTACCAACGAAGATATAACTCAATATGCAATGCAACAATTTAAGGAATCAAGGAGTTTTACTATCCATTACTCACCTATTTATTTTAGTCTCTCACCGTCCAACACAAGGTAAGTTTAGCAACTCAATGTATTACTACTTTTGTTGATGTCACTATGTATAAGAGGTACATTGAGTTTCTAAACGAACCCTAGTGGCATAGTATTAGACTAATAATTATCCATTAGACTCATTTATAAGGTTAAGGGTTCCATTTCTAAGGTCCTAATATTTTAAATATTTCCTAAATTCCTATGGAAATGAGGGTAAGCACCAAAAATCCATAAATGAAGGATTAAGGAGGGTTGGAAGGCACTAAAATTAATACTCCACTTAATTTGGCTCAAAATAACCTAAAAATGGGTTTTAGTCCACTCTACAGAGGTTTAAGAAAAAGGGGTCCAGCAGCACTGTGTGCTAGAGCACACAGAATCCAGCAGCTCTGTGCGCTCGAGCGCAGCTCTGCGCGCTCGAGCGCGCAGTGCAGAATTCCAGCCCGGAATTCTGCTGCTGCGTTTCTCTTTCCCTTCTCTTCCCCTACTTCTTCCACCACAGTTCCTGCATACAATAGAGCCTCCTTGCTCTCCTTACAATACATATAAATGTCTCCCTTCCATTTCATTAATTAAACATAAAACATACAATCATTCATTTAAAGGAAACTAAGAACATTGAGTATATATTATTGAATCAATGAAATCAACATAATGGAAATTCTTCTTATGCATATACTTGCCTCAATTTTAAGCTTTCCAAAATCTCTTCTACTCTCTTGGTTTAAAGAACTTTAAAAATCCCCAAATATTCAAACCCTAGGCACAATACACATGAAAATCACATGAATATGAATGCATTTCCATCACAAGAGTCTTTTAACTCTAATACAACTCAAAAATCCAAACAAAAAGAGGTTGGAACCTACCTCTTATAATAATTCCGAATTTGAATTTGGAGAAGAAATGGTTTCTTGAACCAAGAGGTGGAGATGAACAAGAAGAAGGAGATGAAGAGGAAGATGATCTCCACACTTGTTTTCACTTGCACAAAATGCTAGAGTGATTGAAGAAGGAAAGGAAATTGAAAGGAAGAAGAGAAGAAGAGCTTAACATGAATTTTAAATCCAATTCTTACATTATTGAATACTAAGAATCATGAGTAAACATAGAAATTAACAACATGTAAATTCATATCATGCTTTTACTTGCCTCATTTTAGCCTTCCAAGCTATTCTTTAATCCTTTGCTCCAATTAACCAAAAACCCCCAAATATCAAGCCCTAATCACAAAACACATGGGAAATGCTAATGAATATGCAAATATGACTCCAATAGAGTCCCTTGACTCTATTTCAACTCAAAATACAAAGAAAGATGGGGTTTAATTCTTACCTTGACAATAATTCCGAATTTGGAAAGAGTTGGAGATAATGGAGATGGGTTCTTGTCAACAAATGAAGGTAAAGAGGGTGGAGAAGATGAAGATGGAGAAGAAGAAGACTCCAACTAATTGTCTTTCAACCACATGCACCAATTGATTTGAAAAGAGAAAAAGGAATGGGAGGAAAGAAATTGTGGAAGAAGCTCTCCCAGCACAGTGAAACGAATGGGATAGTTGAGTGGTTTAAAAGGATAAGGATGGGTTCTTTTAAGGGTGCCTAATTTGCAAAGAAGTCCATGGGTTTTGTGTATTTCCATAATGAGTCAAATGATGGCCCATTTTAGCAACGGTTGATCAAATGAAAGGAAGTTAAATACGAAAATCGACAAGCTCGTCGAAATACACACGATGATGTCAAAAGGATGTGCATCTGATGAAATTTGGAAAAATCATAATTTACATAAACTACCTTAATTAGTCACTAAGTATGATTAAATTAACTAAAACACACTTGATTAGCATTAAACAAGATCGGTTCGGGTTGGGGTGTAACAACCATCCTGCTAGTTAAGCTCAGTTTTGAGTAGCTCTTTTTTTTTTTTTTTGGTCATCCAGCTAATTGACTGGTAGCCATTGAACCCACACTAGCAGGAGAGCCTTTGGGTGAGAAAAGGTGGCCTGCCCAAAGTTTAAATGTTAGACAACTGGATAAAAATTGACGTATCTTACCACTAAGGTAAGAGGCCATTCTCGCCATTTGTTACATGTATCATGTATGTGTCTTATGTTAAAAATATAAAGCCTGGACCTTAATGCATAAAACGGGCCAGGGCATTTCCTTTTCTGTTCTGTGGGTGAAGGCTGCCCAGCTTAGGGCAGTTCCCTGGTGGAATCCTTGTGGCGGGAGGTATCCAATAAAAGAAATCACAAGATAAGGTGCCTCTCGCGCCTGCTTGCAATAAACAAAACCATGACATCGTACGTGTCGGGATCGCCTGCATGTCCCGCCAGTAGAAGTGGAGCCCACCATTGTGGAACCCATTATTTGAAAATTAAAGTTGCTCAAAATGAACTACCTCTCTTAATATCAAATATCCTCAAGTTTTAGGAAATTGGTCTCATTGTAAGATTAAATATACAGTTAGGGATGTAATTAATAATGCATAAGATTATCTTAATTACATTCTTAATCATATAATCAATCTTAGGATAAGGCTTACTCCTCATATGATCATATTTCGTGATACGTACACATTGATGAGTTCATTTTGAGAGGCTCGGGATTTTAACAGGTGAACCCTATGGTGGAAGTTCCACTTTTTTTACCTATGTCAGAGACGCTCATGGTACACTTGCATAGTAAGAGGATTTTAAATAAAGTTGCACAAAATGAACTCCCTCTCTAAATATCAAATATCCTCAAATCTTAAAAAACAGTAGTTGGTCTCACAATAAGATTAAGTATATAATTAAGGATGCAACTAATAATGCATCAGATTATCTTAATCACATTCTTAATCATATAATCAATCTTACAATAAGACTAACTCCTCATATGATCACATTTCGTGATACGTAGAAGTTCCACTCTTTCTACCTATGTCTGTATGCAAATTTCCGTTTTCACAAGAAAGAGGAGTTTTACATTCCTACTGTCCTGCCGCACACATGAAATTGAATTGAAGACGACTTCTTTTTTTGCGAAATAATACTCACACTAAACAGCCCTGAAAGAGGAGTTGTACGAAAAAAAAATAGAACAATTTTCTTCTCTAATGCATCACCACACAAATGCACCCTCATGTACAAGTATTGAGACTGATATGACAGAAATCAGAGTGCACACACATAACCACAACAATTATACAATTGAATGGAACCAGAAAATATAACTTAGTGGGCCCAATGTTAAAAGTAATGTTGGACAGCCAATGTTAAAAAAATCCAAAACCTTCTTTAAGATTTGGGCCAAGGCCAAAGTCCATTTGAAGAATTTGAGTTTATTTGTGCCATATCAAACCAGGGCTGGCCTATAGTTGTGCATTTTTTAGCATACATTTGAATTGGCCGAGCCCATTCAAATATCAGGCCCGACTAAACGAAGTCTTAATAACGGGTCCAAAACCACAACACAAATCCAAGTCAATGGATGCAAAGGTTCCCATTTTGATCTATCTATGGACGCACCAAGTTCATGCATGGATTGGAAGGTAGCATATGGACTGGGACACTGGGTAGCTTATGGAGAACTAGAGCCCATCCTTCTTTGTGCTTAATATTGCTGCCGCTTTAGGCCATATGCCTGGATATGGGTCTGTGATTTTAGCCCAATAGTTAACTTTATAAATGTCTTTCATTGCATGCCATTAAGTCCAACTGATGGCCCAGTTTAGATCCAGAACAAAATGACCCAATATTTAAAAGTGATCTATTAAGACTGGACTTAAAGACTTAAAAAACAAAGTTGGAAAGTGTGACATGACTAGGCTGGCCATCCCTAACCATATTTTAAAACATGATTAATGTAATTCAAGGTTGTTGACCCCTTTTTACTTTACTTTAATCTTCTTCTTCTTTTTTTCTTTTTCTTTTTTTTAATTCTAGGGTTCTATTAGTGTTTTGTATGACTTGTATAATAAATGGGTTGCGTTTCGATTCAGTCCATGGTTGCTATTTTTGACCCAACTAATATAATGAATCCTGACTTATAGCAATGTGACCCACAGAAGGAAGAGTCTGGATTCCAGCAGCTATTACATGGGAACCCCGTAACACATGTGGGAAGGTGGGATCTCCATCATGGGACCCACGTAAAGATGATTTGGGGGTTCAAAATGAATCCCATCCATTCCAGTGAAATGTCTTTGGACTTTGGATCACTAAAATGAATCCCCACCCCTCCGGCGCAGTTTTCGGATTTCACTTTAATAAAAATATGCCCCACTGTAAGATTGAAGATAAGATTGAAAACATGACTGCTAACCATGGTTCAAAATCTAGGTCACGGTCGCGGTATCGGCCAGGCCGAAAAACCGATATGATATCGGTATCGGTCGCGGATATCGGTTCGTCGCGGTCATTGCGGTATGAATTTTTTTTTAATCCAAAAAAATTAGCAAAAATATCCAAAAAATCCAAAATATTAGAAAATGCTAGAAAACAATATTTGTTTCTATTAATAACAACAATAAATCAAAATCTCGGTCACCTTAAGTTATAAGTCATGTTTGTGTCGCAGTTCACTAGCTTTTACGGTATTTCATATAATGCAAACATTATTGATGCTCATGATCAATTTATTAGTGTCAAATATAAGAAGATAAAGATAACATATCAATTATCATTTAATACTAACTTAATCATCAAATAAAGTTGTGAAATTCAAGACCTTGAAGATTAGTGAATGAGATAGTAAGTTAGTGATTGAGATAGATAAATCATAAAGCACTTGGGCATCAAAATGTTCATGGTTTACCTGAAAAATGATATTTATGATGAAATCAACAAAAAAATGATATATTATAATTCAAATATTAAAAAATCCGAAAATAAAAAATATAAATATAAATCATGTTTATGACTATGAGTAGATGTAGATCTATTATCTACACACTATTAATAAGCCATTAAGCCTTTGATATCACAAATATCCTAACAAGTAACAACAATTATTTTTTGGAAAACAAAAATTAATAAAATCATTTTCAAAATCCTAAATATATAGGTCTAACATAAAAGTATGTAGATCAATCATTTACACACCATACAATGATCATGAATCATTAAAACAATATATTTATGATGAAATCCCCAAAAAATGATATATTACAATTCAAATATAAAAAAATCCGAAAAAAAATTTGAAAAAAAAGTTCAAAATCATGTGTATGAGTAGATCTAGCATGAAAGTATGTAGATCTAATTTCTAAATGAAGAAAACAACACAAGTGAGTAAGTGACAAACCTCTATGCTTCATCTATATATATATATAAACCACATGATACCGCTATCTCGGCCGATATTTTCAAAATATCGGCCGAGATACCGCTAAATCCGAGATGATCAAAATCTCGGCCGAGATGGGCCGAGATTTTGAAGAATTTTCCTGCTACCGATATCTCAATGAGATATCGGTGCGGTATCGGCCGGTTTTTTAATCCATGCTGCTAACCATTTCTTTAATCCAAAAGATGCTAAGCCTATGCATTTGGAGGTAGGGTTGCAAATGGGACAGTTCCGGATCGGAACCATAGTGAATCCGACTTGAACCCGTTTCTAAATAACGATTCAGGTTCCGATTTTGACTCGGAACCAATTTTGTTAGTTCAAGATCCGTTTTGGGAACCGAGTCCATTTAGAGGATTGGAATCTAATTCCAATATCAATTTTAATTTCTCTTTATTTTTTATTTTTTTTAGAATAAGCATATCATTCAACTTCTAACAGTGAATCAAGTCTACTACCTTCAATATTATACATAAAAAGATTAATAAAAAAAATTAATTTTAAGATATAATTTGTAACATCAAAAGCTCATATGCCGGGTCTCGGGTCCACGAGTCGAAATCTATATGGACCATGATCTGGACCCGTTTATCAATCGGAACCTAAATTGGGTTCTAGATCCGAATTCATTTATAAATCGTGAACCTAAAATAGATTATAGACCAATTTTTTGTAAGTTGGAACTTCCAGGTAATCGAAGAATCGGATACCCTCTGCAACCCTACCCTGAAGGAGTGGGCTGGAGTACGATTTTAAGTGGTCTCGCCGACCACGACCACTGTTTAGCCGCTGCTTACATGGCTCCAAGCCTCCGACGCGTACCCAATTAGCAGCCGCTCTCATTTTTCATATTCCCATCTAGGAATGGGACATTTCTAAACGCGCACGAATCAGGTACTTTCACTTTCGCCGTAATCTTTCATCCAAATTTCTCATTTGCCATTTGGAATCTTTCCTAGGGCTGCGATCGAAGGTTGCAATTTCAACGAAAGCGAAGGTGGGAAAAGCTTTTTCTTCCCCTGGAATTTCTAGATTTCCATCCGAAGCCATTCTTTTCCCCCTTGATCGAATGATCGAGCAGCAAAAACACGAATTTCTTATATCTGATCGTGGCATTTCGGAAGGAAAAAGAGGTTAGAGTCAGGTTCTTCTAGGGTTTGGATCGATTACTGGTGAAAACAACGCCAAACTTCTCTCCTGTAGAAAATTTGCTTTCTTTTGATCTCCGTTTTGAAACAGGATATCCAGAGCTTAGATCCATCACGAGAAAAGAGAGAACTTGTGCATCGATTTCGTGTTTTGTGGAAAACCTTCTTTTCTGGATCTCCGATTGGTTGATTTTCGGACGAGAGAGTGCAAAAAAGGGCTAGGATCGTTCTAGTTGTGTTTCCCACGCAAAATTTCATAAGTTCCTTCCAGATTGAAATCTGAGATTGTTAGTGAATTTAACGGCGAAACGGGAGATTTGATCGGATTATTGGGTAGATATTGTCTTGGGTTTTGTTTTCTATGCGATTCGCGGGAAGCGGAAGATGTATAGCAATTTCAAGGAGCAGGCAATTGAATACGTCAAGCAGGCAGTTCAAGAAGACAATGCGGGGAATTATGCCAAGGCATTTCCACTGTATATGAACGCCTTGGAGTACTTTAAGACCCATTTGAAGTACGAGAAGAACCCGAAGATTAAGGATGCGATAACCCAGAAATTCACAGAGTATCTTCGGAGGGCTGAGGAGATCCGAGCTGTTCTTGATGATGGAGGGCCTGGCCCTGCAGTAAATGGGGATGCGGCAGTGGCCGCCCGGCCGAAGACGAAGCCGAAGGATGGGGATGGAGATGGAGAGGATCCGGAGCAGTCGAAGCTGCGAGCAGGGCTCAATTCTGCAATAATAAGGGAGAAGCCAAATGTTAAGTGGAGTGATGTGGCTGGGCTGGAGAGTGCAAAGCAGGCACTGCAGGAGGCTGTGATCTTGCCTGTCAAGTTCCCACAGTTCTTTACTGGTATGCTTGTGGGCTTCACTTCTTCATGCTTGTTTTGGGTTAATTTGTTTGTGGTGTGATTAGTGGTTAACTTGTTTTTATAATGCTTTTCTTTGTGGTTTTAGAAATGACAGAATGATCAACATGGTTTTATTTTCACAAATGAACATAATAGGCTGCTCTGATTTCAAGAGGAACATACCCTTTATACCCTTTTTGGCACAAATGAAGAATTCTTGTTTTGGAGTGCAGACTATTTCATATTACTGTTGTTGTGTTGTCCAGACACTTGAAAATGCAGGCAATGAATCCATTTGGTACCCTTAAATGGAAAGCATGTGGATAAAATGTGCTGGTTTCTTACTGATAAAAAGAAAGTGTATACTTTCTTTAGGCAATTAGAGAGATTATGCTGCTGAAGTCTCCATTGTGCATGTTGCTTTAAGACATACAAAAAGGGACGCTAATTCAGTTGTGAATTTATTGGAAAAAAAAATGTGCTCAGAGAGACAGTGTTGATAGGATCTGCTTAACTGAAATGTATTATTTTTTCAATTTCTGAAGTTCTTTGAGTATACTCTTTTCTTGTATTTTGTGCAATGTGCATACATGCAGTATATAACTCATAGACCATATAAATTTAATCCCTTTTTGTACTTATTTTGGTACATTTTGTTGTGTTGTTGTAATTTTGCTACCTATAAGAAAATGTTCAACTTTAAAATTTAACATTTTTCAACATTTTTTGGTCCGTTTGCTTTGTTGTAAACTATACTTGTTATATTGTTTAACAGGTAAAATTATTTATACACCTTAGATCACTTTTTTATACTCATTTTTCATTGAAAATCATTTAAGATTTATAATAAAGAAATTATCTTTGCAACAACCTTTTTTTTCTCAATTGTTCTTCTGAAAAACCTATTTAAATTATTTTTCCTTCATTTCATTTCACAAGATGGCCAGGTGAGTGTATTTTGTGCTTACAGGATGTTTTACAACTTCTTTGAAAATCACCATCATATCACAAATCTTTCCATGTGTTGAATCTGACATTCTGACCTCTCACTAATTAAGAAAGGGACGAAGGATTTTAAGATATCTACGAAATTTTGGAAGGTGGTTTTCCTTGTAACAAGACTACCCAAATGATTTAAATATATTTTTTGTCCCGAAAAGTGCTCATGTTTTTGTAATTGCACTCCCCATGCGGCCAAAAACCCATAAGTAGATGATAGCATGCGTTTTCAACAGTTTTTCATCCACCATTTTCATTTATCCTTGGGTTTCAAGAAAACCTTATTAGTTTGAGACTGTTTTTTTTTTAATAGTTACTTTCATTAAAATAAAAAACAGGCAGTACAAGAGATGAGTCCTGATTAGTTTGAGATTAGGTTGTGAGATACTGTATTCACGATCTTGTGTTTTTTAGTACAAAATTGTTTTAAGTTTAACGAATTGGGAATGTCATTATTTAGGCAAGCGACGACCATGGAGGGCATTCCTTTTATATGGTCCACCTGGAACTGGAAAATCATACTTGGCCAAGGCTGTTGCCACTGAGGCAGAATCAACATTCTTCAGGTAATTCTTTACACAGAGATGTAGCTCTCTCTCTCTCTCTCTCTCTCTCTCTCTCTCTCTCTCTCTCAAAATCTATTTGAAGGAAATGAGGCTGCTGATGCTTCAGTGAAAGGTGTTTTTAGGGAGATATGTATCTTCTTCTTTTTTTTTTAACTGACCAGGTCTTAGGCCAAAATTGACTTATCAAAGAAAGCCCGAGATGACAAGCATAGGCCTAGTCTACTATGAGAGCTCATCACTTAAGTGATTAATGAATCACATGTTAAATAAGGCCATTGTGGTCATGTCACATGCCAAATCTATATTTTAGGAAATTTTATTTTGAGTAACTGATTTTACTTAAATTTAGAAAGATGTGTAGTCAATATCTTTATGATCCTTCATTAGGACTTAGAATCTCTAATTAGAAGGTGTAATCTCTAATACACTAAAATGGGATGACTACTAATCTAAGGTTGTATAGGATCCCCATTAAATCAATCAACGAACATCTTTCAGACTTGAGACTACTTCAGAGAACTCAATATATTGTAGTACCTTTTGCTGAGAAGCACCTTTCTCCCTCTTTGCTAAGGTTTTCTTTGTATTTCTATGTTAGATATTTTTTTATCCTCTCAAAATTTTGTTTGGTTCATGATCTATAGTGACTCCTTCCCGAAATTTCATTGCATGACTCGTTGAAGTTTGATAGCTTGGTAGATTAATTCAATATATTTCCTTAATATTCTATAAAAGGGTTCTCCTTTGCTGAGACTCTTTCTTGTGTTGCCCACCCTGGGCCTCAGATAGGGATTGGACCAGGGGGATCGAAAGATACACCCCCACCCACCCACTGTGTATGATGACGGAGGCTCGAATCATCACCCCAACCACTTGATCCACGGCCGACAAGTTTTTCACTATCCAAAATGAATGCAAGTCAATGCAAAGGTCTAGTTCATTCGGATGGGTGCCAAACCAACATCTGTGATAGGGGCTTGTTTTATGCTCCACTCGGATGGATCATAAGATGGGCACCTTGAGGTGTTTTGGCACGCAGTGCTCACCTCATCACGAGAATTGGTGCTCAACAGAGGGAATTCCTTTTTAAAAAGGGATTATAATTCTCTTTCCTCATTCTCCAATTATTTGTTGCATTAAAAAAAATAAAAAAAAAATAAACAACCCGGTTAAATGATCAAGTCCACTCTTGCTCTTCAAAACCCATACTCCTGAAGTCCTTTTTCCCCATCTTTGCTAAGATTGTCCATTTCTTCTGTTCATATGTATTGATATGATTTCGATTCATGATCTACTTTCCTCACATGCTTTGTATTTGTCTTCTCTTTCTGATCTTTCAGTGATCATCATTAATGCCCTTTAGATGATCAATCTCTCTAATTTTATTTTCTCTGCTTTGGGAAACCTATAAAACATACATCTCTTGATAGTTTCCAACTGAACGTGCATACTGTAAAAATCATGTATAAATTATTTGAAAATTTAATGGCAGTACTACAACTTTTTATTGAGTAATAAATATCCAATTTAACTTGTGCCTTTTTTCTTTTATGGCTTTGTAAGAGTCTATCTAGGCCTTTTTTTCTCACTGGTAAAGAGGCATTTGTTTCACTCTAAAGATACAGAGACGCTTAACCACACTTTTCTGACTCCCAAGCTCTTGTTTATAAATCGTCATCCTTCAATGCACAGTATTTCAGAATTATTTTCTAGGGTGGTTCAATTTAACTGGGTTTTTTATTTTCATTTGTTGAAATCATGCATGCATCACATCTATGCATAGAAGTGCATCAGCTGTGGATGCATTTCCTTATATTTGTAGTAGGTAGCTGAGTTGATAAATTTTAATAGTGTTCTGTTTTTTTCCGCAGTATTTCTTCATCGGACTTGGTTTCAAAGTGGATGGGTGAAAGTGAGAAGCTGGTTTCAAACCTTTTTCAAATGGCACGTGAGAGTGCCCCATCTATCATCTTCATTGATGAAATTGATTCATTATGTGGTCAACGTGGCGAAGGCAACGAAAGTGAAGCTTCTCGGCGAATCAAAACAGAACTTCTTGTACAGATGCAGGTATCTCAAATGAGTCTGGAGAAGTCTTGTTATAATATGCCGTGTTCCAACTGAAGTTTTACTCATGAGATTATTGGCAAATTTAATCAATTTATTGCGTCTGTCTTTTAAGCCTTTAATCTAAACTTGCTGTTCTGTTTATAAATCTTAGTTATGAATAAATATAAAATATTCATTGTGCAAAATGCAGCATATTAGCATATAGACATTGACTGGTCCTTCCTATTTCGTATGATTTTTTTTTCTTTTGAATTATATAGTTTTTAAGATAAGCCGACCCCAAGCATGGCTCTGATGATGATGATGATGATGATATATTTCTTAAGATTCTTAAGAATCTTACTTCTTAAAATTCTTAGGCTGACCAATATTTCTGTCTCAGGGCGTAGGAAACAATGACCAGAAAGTTCTTGTACTTGCTGCAACGAATACACCATATGCTCTGGATCAGGTATCACCTGAGTTGGCTCTTGCTATTCTGATGAGGTTCTAGCTTTGAAACGTTTTCACTGCTCACCTGTTTCCTCTCTTTATTTTTAGAATTATTGCATTGTATGGATAATAGATGGTGCATGAGTTGTAGGCCATCAGGCGGCGTTTTGACAAGCGTATTTACATCCCTCTCCCCGATTTGAAAGCAAGGCAACACATGTTCAAGGTATTAAGGCATGCTCATATTGTTTTGTTGTAAATCTGATAATGCATTTTGATTGTGAATAAAATCAAATCTTGTTTCCAACTTGGTGAGCTGGTGTTTCACACCATCTTGTTTGTTTGGGACTGAGGTATTTGAAGTTATTCGTGATATTCCTATTTGAGGCTTGCTTGTCAATATATCTCTCTTGTACTGCTAAGCTTTTCTTTTAATGAAAGTTACCATTAAAAAAATCACAGCATTTCTTGTGGATTTAGCAAAATGTAATTTTCAAACTAGGAGCCCCTCGGATAAGTTAATTTGTACAGTTCAATACTCCATTCCATTGAAAACCATCAAAACATGTGGATTCTCCCACCTGATTTATTCAAAACAATTCAACTATGCAATTGATGCTTTGGTTGGGCACTTTGCTCTTGTCGAGGCTTGAACCGAGTCCCAGTCTTATCGTCTGTATTGGTTTCATCCTCCCTTAATCAATATTTAATCCCTACCTAAAACAGGGGGAAAGGAAAAATTAAAATACTTCAATTGTGTTATGCCTTGAAGGTGACTAGTGGATTTGAATAAATGGTATGCTTTCTCTCTCATTGGTGATTTGAATTAGAATACTAGAGCAGGGATTGAATTAGCTTTGCCGGTAAAGCAAGTTCATGCCATCAACTCAGCCAATCAAATCTGTGAACTTGTGATTTAGTACCACAAATGGAGTGCCGCCATGTTGATGTAAGGGACTATATTTGAATTAGAATAGTTGAAGAATGGATTGTATTGTCTTTGCCAGTAAAGCTAGTCAAAGCCATGAACTTAGCTTGTTAAGTCGGTGAATTTGTGATTTTATACCACAAATTGACTGTAATCATGAAGACTTAAGGAACTAGATTTAATGGGAATCCATGAACTACAAAATGGAATTATGAAGCTACATCAAATTGGCCTGTGAACCTGGAAACTGTGCTCAGACCTGATTTGTCCTAGTTTTATGCATTATCTCTAATGCCTTGACTTTGGCTATGAGCATTCAGGATGTCTGTTTTTTCTTATTTTATATTATTCTTGGTTTTGCTGTTGCTCATGTTTTCTATCCTATTCCATCCACAAACCAACTGTATTTTTGGCTTCAAATCATGAGAACTCATACAGTAGGAAATGATTTATTTTTTTTTTCATCAGGTGCATCTGGGAGATACCCCTCATAACTTAACTGAAAGTGACTTTGAGATGTTAGCACACAGGACAGAGGGGTTTTCAGGTTCCGACATATCTGTTTGTGTAAGTGGCATCCCTTAGTGGATGATGTCAACAATGCTGAAAGAAAGCAGCCTTAGTTGTTGAGTGGTAATGGCAGTTGCTTATTTCTGTGACAGGTTAAGGATGTTCTTTTCGAACCTGTTCGCAAAACCCAAGATGCTATGTTCTTTATAAAGACATCTAATGGCATGTGGATGCCATGTGGACCGAAGCAACCAGGAGCTGTTCAGACCACCATGCAGGAGCTTGCAGCACAGGGCCTTGCCTCAAAGGTATATGGGAAAATTTAGTACTTAAGAATCAATTTTGCCTTATGAGTCGTGCTCCAATATCATATTTTACTAGTTACTATGAGCTTATAAATTTATTATTTTCTACTTCATAACATCTGTAATTTATTACCGGTGAAAAAAAGAAACATTTATGTGTTTAGCAACAATCTTTTCTTTTTTTGGTAATGACTTGCACCTGCATTTGCTGGTTTCAACAATGAGCACCTTCTGACTATGCCATGGGCTTCTGTCTTATTCATCGACAATCATGAACCACATCCATCCATTTCAAGGCATCTCATTGTATAAATTCTAATCTTTTAGTATTGAATTTGAGAGTAAACTTCTTGGAAGGTCAAGTACATCCTTAATAGGTAAGTTTAGGTAAAATACATCCTAATCGAAAAATCTTATTTTGTTTTTTTATTAGTGTTCTAATAGTAAATGTTGATTTACTTTTGTTGTGTAAATGAATTGAATTCTGGTAATTAAAGTTTTGAGCTGTCACAATGAAGATATGACAGATCTTTGTGTTATCTTTAATAATTATTATTATGCATGTTTGATTTATAATTTCCTTGTTTTTAACCTTTCTGGCTTGCATCACTTTCCAGGTTCCTTGCTGCTGTGGGCATTGTCCCCTAGATGTTGCTTGCCTCCTGCATTTTTTTATTTGTTCTTCTTTATCAGTTACCTCTCCAAAATAATAATACAATATATTTACACCAAGTATATTTAATCTACTAACGTTTTCATTCTAAACTTCTAACACAATATGACATGGCTATGATGCCTACAACAGATTCTGCCACCACCAATCACAAGGACAGATTTTGATAAAGTGCTTGCAAGACAGAGGCCAACTGTTAGCAAAGCCGACCTCGAAATTCATGAAAGATTCACCAAGGAGTTTGGAGAGGAAGGCTGATGAATGCAAATTTAAAGGTACTAACTGTATTTATGCTATTGCTCTGATCAAAATCTATTGGCAGTGTTGCTTTAAAAGCTGTGGCTATTAACTTCCTATTCTGAGGGGGATTGTTTTGATATTGATACTTAAATTTGCTGGATCCAACATGTGGAAGCAGATTTCCAACTGTAATGCCTGCTTTCTGATTACAATCAATGTTAAGTAATGCTTTTGATATGTTCATGTTATGTTAGCCTCTAACCCCAGTTGGGACCTGCTTCTGAAGCAGGTTTCTTTCTTTCATAGAATGGAATTCAAGAGTTATGACTATAGATGCATGGCTAGTGCGCACATGAGATTACTGTTTCAAAAATCTTTTTTTTTTCTCAGTAACCTATTGTTTAAGAAATGTAACTTAGTATATAATTAGGTGTGCCTGGTTCCCATATGTGAAAACCATACTAGGTTAGCAATTATAACTGTTCAGTTGGTGGTTAAGAAAAAGATATTGACAAATGTACGGTTGCCAGAATTCGGTAGCCACAACTCACAAGTAATTTGATAGGATGATCAAATTGAATTTTTGGACTTGAAACTTGGTCAACCTCATTTTAATTCAATTCACTTGAGTCACATCATTGCATGGGACATGGTTTAGTTGGACCGAGCTGTATCAACTTGTAGCAATGTTAAATATGCAAAGATTTCATAAAAATTAAAAAAAAAAAGAAAAAGAAAAAATATTTTTTCTGTTAGTATAGAATGAGGACTCATTTGGTTTTTGTTATTAATGAATCGAAGTGGAGATGGGTGGCCATAATTAATTTTGAGGTTAATTATTTATGTTCCAATGAATAGTAATTTTGATCTTTGCATTATGGGAGCTTGCGAAAAAGAAAGAAATAGTTTTGATGTTTAAAACTCACTCCAAAACCTGGTTAGAGACCTCTCACATTCACTAACAGAAAAACTTAACATTTGATGCGTGGGTATTGTTTGGCTGAACAGTTTAACATCCTTAACAGAGTCTTGCCTTGTCTCAGACTAGCACAGGATGGTTGTCAACTTCTAACCTTAAAATCTGATCACTAGGGATTTCATTTTCATTGAACCTCTATCACATTTACTTGGAGTGAGCATATATAGTTATTGATGCTCAACAGTTCTAAAGGTATCCTCCCTTGCAGTGCAGATGGGTTAAATCTTTTACACATTTAGCATTTGGTTTTACTTGGGGTCCCAACTGCTTTTAGATGTACCAGTCTTGCCTAATTTTGGTTTAGCAAAGGGTTTGGAAAAGTTGGAACCCCAATTAAAGAAATTTAGGTTATTTTGGCTTGATGAGGATCAAACTGTCTTCCTACGATGAGAATTCCTAAAATCTGGTGAAAGAATGATCTGAATGCAGGATATGGGGTTCCTAATTTACATAGAAGTAGGTAAGATTTTTAGGCCTACTTATTGCCATTGCAGAAATAACTTATTACTGTCCCCACCTGGCAAGTATGAAGGTCTAACAAAGGTTAGGCGTATTGCAGTATCGCTTTTGTCTCAACTCTGAAATCACGTGTACTGTCTGAGATACAATCGCAAAATAAGATGATGTTTTCATTGTGTGGCAAACTGTGTTTTGGTTGGTACGCTGGGTTATAAGTTTTCTTTTAAATGAATTAATAATTGAAGTTTATTATTTTAAGATTTCTTAATGTAATTGGTGCATTTATGCCATTTTTTTTAATATATACACAAGTTTATAATGCTAGTTATATACCAAAGGAAAAATAATTTGTGGGGACATAAACTGCTACACGCCAAAAAAGAAAACAGGGAAGTCTTTCCACCCAAAGCATCTCTCAAGACATCTTTGATTTCTCCTCTATGCGAAGCCTCCTTCCCTTGCAATCGTTCTTAAGGGCTTGTTTGTTTGTAATAAGATACATAGGAATTGAATACATGCGAATTGATGGTGAAGTGAACTCAACCAAAAGATTATTAAAGAGGTGAGGGGTGAAGAATACAAGGTGGAGATATTGACATAAACTTCAATTTCTTATGATATAACGAATTACTAGGGTTGTGGCTTGGTATTCATGCACATTTATCTTTTCATCGTATTTCCTTACAAGGGAAGGTTGTTTGATGCTCATTCTTAGAAATTGAGTTTTGATCTTCACTTATAACTACTCATGCTATGAATCAAATGTATTCTTATGCATAGAAACAGGCCCTAATTGTAATTTTTTTTCTCAGTGCTCAGATCCAATGTTGGATACATGGCTGCCTAACTTATCTATTCTAAATGTCTGGATCACCCACTGAAAATTGTCCATTAAGTTGAAGTGGCACTCCATTTGTTTGTGTACACTTCATCTTCCCTTAGATAATTATCCTGTTTGCGCTAGGATATTTTTTAGCTCTTGAAAATATTAGCATCAAATAATTGATAGAAAGTAGGTTCATATAAAAACGGTTATTATGTACCAGTATTCTCAGCATTCAAAGGTCCAGTGATTAAATAAACACTTCATACAGTTTCCAGAAATGGAGTGGGCAATGGGCTATTTGATTCCTTTCGGGGCATCAGGCTCAATCCAGTGTGTAGGTATGGACTTGACTGTGGATTATATTCTGTCTATCTACAGACTCTACAATATACTGGTGGACTCGGTACCAAGTTTTAATATTGAACTCCAGATGAATGGAAACCCATTTGTACTGATTTGGCCTGGTCAATATAATATATACTCTGTTAAAGCCTGAAATATAGGCCCAGCAAGAAAATGACTGGCCACGAGCTGGTTCTAAGGTAGCCCATTAATACACCTAATCAACTGAACTCAATCAGGAGAAAGTATTAAGTGAGACAGTAATTCAGCCAAGCAATTGGTTTTGGACATCAAATATTGACTACTCATTTATAGCCATCCATTTGGACGCACCATCTTAAGCATTATCTCGTCCTACCAAGTTGTCATCGGAAATCATACATATGATATCATCCGCCCCAACTATTATCAGTGTGCAACAGAGGTTCTGTTCGTGGCATCAGGCAAGCAAGCATGACCAAGTCAAGACAAGTCCTAGGCACAATGCATCATGAAGAGCAGTCTTTGCTCTCTCTTTAGGCGGATGATCGCCGGACCCAACGTCCTTCGATAGGGGGACACAAGTGTGATAAATAGATTGGTCGGTTTGGAGCTTGATTTATCAATGGTAGGTCCAACTGATGAATGTTGTGTCATCCAGACGAAAGCGTTCATTTAAAACTTCGCCCTCCAACATTTAGTCTAGCATGCAAGTTGACCAACTTTCAGTGAACTCAGCAGCTATACACGATTATTGGTTTGAAGCAAAGCACGGACCTTGTGATCTGTTAGAGGGCAAGAAACAACGAGCCCATCAAACTACTATTATTGTCCTACTGTATTGCTACTTTAGTCCAATTCAATTGCCAGCGGCTCTGACTACTGGCCATTGAGTTATCTGTACAAGGCCACACCGACTATGATCTTTATATGTGGGCGCATGTTTAGAAGCATTTAAAAGAGGTTTTATAAAAAATCTAGTGATTGATAATTGAACGATTCTCCTCACTATGGGTCCGTTTTGGAAATCAACATTAATGCTGATTTTCAAATGCTAATGCTGTTTAGTTGGACATTAGCTGGTAGCATTTATATTGTTGAAATAATTATATCAAATTACATAAGACAACCAAACAGCATTAGCATTAGACGGGGGCATTATGGGGTTTTCAAAATAATACAGGGTTAAGTTGGTCAGATGGGGGGTAAAAAAAATTTAAATGCTAATGCTGGTACCAAACGTACCTATATTTTTTTTTTCCTGCCTATGGCAAAGCACGCCTTTTGGCTAGGCGCAGATTGACCTGTACAACACTGAGACCCTTGACTACTAGGCTACTAGCCCACAGACGACTTAAATGCGATTATCACCATAACCCCTTCCACATGTAGCAGTCTAAAATATTTCACAACTTTCACACCAATCCATGTACTTTCAACATGATATGGCATCGCTCAATCTACCAGTGGGATAAAAAATTCCATCAGTCTTCATTTGGAGCTCCAGACTAAGAAATTCAATTACAGCTTTAAAACAGTGGACCAAACACCAATCCATTTCCAAGTACTGCTTTACCAGCAATTTGGGTCGAATCAAAATTTAACCAAAATGCATGAGTGAAAATTTAGATATGGAAGATGACCATATCTCCCGTACATGATATCAATGGCCTGTTTAAGTATCAGGGATTTCAAATGCAGCACTGCTTCCTACTGAAACCCAAGTGAAATCAAAAGCCGTTGTGAGAAACACAGCATTTAAAAAAAAAAATTTAAGTGCAAAATACCAGTGCCAGCAGCAATGTGAAATACTCTCAAACTGGCAGTTGACAACCAACCGATTTGTGATTACTGTTAAAAAGTGCAATCTTACCAATCCAAGCTCAAAATGGGAAACGGAAAACATAAAACAAATTCATGGGAGTTCCAAATGCATCGAAAACTCCTACACCCAAGAAAAATTCAAATGACAATATTCATGTAAAAAAGTAAATCTAATAAAAGAAGCCAAGAACTTTTCCGCCCACATTCTTCCTCCTGGCCTCTTCATGATCCATAATTCCCGCAGATGTTGTCAACACAATATAGCCAAACTGCACAGTGAGGATACAATAAGTTAAGACGGAAATTTTCTAAAATGTCTGCAAAAAATTCAGAATTGATCATGTCTCAGAAATGAGGCCTCAATCCATTTAAATGGAGGACCTATGCAGTTCAAGCACAGCTCCAAATACATCATGCAGCAGGATCATGGATAAACACAACTCAAATTCATCTTCATAAAAGATGTTGGATAAGGATTGAACCAAATCCACCCAACTTTTAAGTGGGACCAGGATGTGGACTGTGACTAATGTGGCCCAAACCTTGTTCCTAGACAAATGAGATGAGATTGGACCATCATCAAGTCGATCCAACCTCGCTTCTTGGCTTCTCTAAACTAACCTGTCTAGAGGGGAGCAGTCTTGCAGTCCAAGGTTCAATTTCTTTCACTCCAACATCAAAGCGGGGACTGATGACACCGCATTTGTTCAGTCTTCCATTCAATTCCACCACTATTTTGCCTGCCCTGTGATCATCTACATACTCAAACTCTCCAATGTAACCTGCAAAATGGAGCATATGAGAAACACTTAAATGAGGAAAAGCAGCTACTAAAAGGTAGATAGAAACAGAAAGAGGGAAGGATTCGAACCATGCTTTTGCATGACCAAAAGGAACTTAATAATCACTTTAGAGGATGGCCTGATCATGACTTGCCGTTTCCCTCGCTTCTCAGCATTATACATGCTTTTGAGAGCATCATTCAAAACGCTAACCCTCACCATCCTTGCTAGATCTGAATACATGGGCAAAAGGTATTAATATATGTGAGCAGTAGAAATAGCATTAAAAACTAGGAACACTAGAAACAACTTCTCAACTTGAGGGTGTGAATTATTAATTAAGATAAACTTAGGAGTTAAATGTATATTAGGACAATTAAGAACGAAAGCTGGAAACCTAATCTAATCAGAGGACCTCCACGAAAGTCCCTGCCCCTGCCCCCCACCAAAAAGAAAAAACAGAAAACACCTCTCCCCTGCGAATGCACATCAGTGGTACAGATGTAGGAGATAAGCATCAAAGCGGTCTTTTCTGATCCTTGGTTATGCACATGAAATGAAACAAATAGACGAGAAATATACGTATAGAGCAGATGACAGTGACCATTGAACAATAATACAATGGAAATCTACCAAAGTGCAATTGGATTAATTAGATATGCACGAATGATTAGATTCCAAGATCCAACCCAGAGACAAATGATTGCATGCAAAAACACCCGACCCCAGAAACAGATTATCAGATTTAGAGATCCAGCCAAACACAAAATGTTAGATCCAACATGAATCAGGCAAAAAGATTGTCCAATACAAAAATATAACCAGATCCTTGCCTTTGGTGATCCAACTGAAAGACAAATATATTATATCCAAGTGCAATACCCATGATCGTGATCCATGATCGATTAAGTGCACACCGCACAGACAAGGAACAAATCAATATACAAAAGATCAAGTTTGAACATTGATTCAAGCCATATAAAGATAATCTAACTAAGATATCTGATCTGACCGAATCCAATGAAACATCTAATCCAACAAAATGATAAGCCCTTAGAAAAAAATGCTTCCATACTTCCATATAGTCAATGAATATCAGATGATCATTGGGAATGCTAAATAGCCACAAGTTGGAGGTGAGCCCACCCCAAAACAAAACCCCAAACAGTACTCCATCCAACTCCAAGATCTAAAAGAGTACCTAAATTTTCTTTTCAGAATAGAAACTTCAAAAAAAAAAAAAAAAATCTTGAATTTAAGCACAGTGACATGAATTCCAGCCCAGCAAAGGGAAGATAGAAAAGAAAAGAAGAATGGATTCTCAATGACATTCAAACCAGATCCAAAAGCATAAACTTCAATCAGCAAAAGTAGCAGAAGATCTCAACAGAAACCACGATATTTTACAAGCGTAGAATAGAATCAGAGTGTGTATGTGTGTGTACCTCCAACGGGATCTAGGGCAGCTTCTTTCCTTCTGCTGCTGCTTGTGGCGTTAACGAGGGTAGTAACAAGAGGCAAGAAAAACTAGGGTTTTGGCAGCGTGCGTGTGAGAGAAATTTATATAAGATGGTACTCACACACAGGTTTTGTAGTACGGATCCTCCTCTAAGGCCCGGTCTTAGATAACGGATGCAGTGGGCCGAACTCAGGCTACTTGTATAAGCCCAAGTTCTGGATTGACTTTTATTTCTATGAGCCCATCTAGAAGAGTTTCATAAGTTCTACTTCTAACCTGGATCCATTCTTTTATTTTTGGGGATTTTATAAAAAAAAGTACTTTAGATAACCAGTGAACCAAAAGAAACACTTTAACCGACTATGCACCAGAACAATCAGTTTGCCTGAAATGGTATTTTTTTTAAGGAGTTTCAACTAGCGTCCCTAGGGACCTTATTTTTATTAAGTTAAGGGTCCTAAGGACCCTGCGGCGGATACAAATTAGAATAAAAGAGGGGTTTTGTTCGTGTTTCGCTGTCAAGGCTTCACCCACAAATTCCTCTGCACCCATTTCTTCCTGGGAACAAGGCTCAGATCTGCTCTGAGAAGAATGATAAGAGGATGTTCACTCTCTTCCACAATACAAGGACAACTTCACTTATTTGAGACCGTTGCAGTCTTTTGCAACACAAGGACATTAAAACAGAGTAAACAGAAGACTAATCTCACAACCAGAATCCTTCAGTGTAACTCACTCCAGTAGACTTGAACTATGTCACACCTTGAATCAGCTCTCACACTGTAAACTTCTTCGCCTGATTTGCGTCTGTCATCACATGATAACCAGGCCATTTGACCCACCTACACATTCCTGCACCCGGTCCGCCATTTGTGTACAACCCATAATACAAAGTCTTCAATACAAAATCCCTATCCCACTCCAACCAACCTGTCAGATCCACATGATCATCAATATATGATTGCATGTAAACAGTCCTAGCCCATTTTTTCCATGGTCAGCCCAGATGTCAGGAATGTGCCTTGACAAACCATAAATCAGAGTTATTGAAGTTACTGTGGTCTGGTTGGGGTCTGTTCTACCTTGTGCAGTGATTGCGTTCTTTTGGTTTCTCCAGGGCTGTATGTGAAGCCCTGACAGCGAAACACGAGCAAAACCCCTCTTTTATTCTAATTTGTGTCCGTCGCAGGGTCCCTAGGGACCCTTAGTTTAATAAAAATAAGGTCCCTAGGGACGCTAGTTGAAACTCCTTAAAAAAAAACACCGTTTCAAGCAAATTGATTGTTCTGGTGCATGGTTGGTTAAAGTATTTCTTTTGGTCCACTGGTTATCTAAAGTATTTTTTTTTGTAAAATCCCCTTTATTTTTCCTTTCCTCTTAAGTGTGGAGGATATTACTATTACTAGATGAAAGTTATTACAAGGTCTAACCCAACTCTTCTCTAGTATCATCAATCTAATAGTGGTCTAACACTAACGGTATATGTATTTGCGTTAAAATACATAGGAATAAATGGCCAAGCAAGTTCCGCCGAGGAGATTATTAAAACAAAGAAAGTGTGAAGGAGAAACACAAAATGCCCAAGTGGAAAGTCCGAAAGGAGCATCTCATCTCATGGTCGCAAACAATCTTTTATCAGTGTCTCTATTTAGCTTAAAAAAAAGAGGTGAAGTGTGAATAATATGAGGTAACGACTGAGGAGTGAAGGATATATTATACACTAGCAATGTAGATGGAACCTTGAGTTTTTTAGGATTTGAATTGCTATAATGACTGGCTATTGATTTCTCATCTTCATTCTATTTTTTATGGAGGGAAAGTCATTTGATGGTCACCTTAGATATTCATTTTTAACCACTTAAGGCATGAAACCCTATGCTTTCAATTCTCATGTATTTTAATTAAAAACAAAAAAACAAAAAATGCCCTAATGAATAGAGATTATGCTACTCATTAACCTATTATTAAGATTAAACCACTATGACATTTGGTCAATTAGAACCACCTTGTAAACCCTTTTTAAAAAACTTTAAGGGCCCATTTATTTGTTGGATTCTAAGAATTCCATCATGGGAGTTCTGAATCTCAAAAGATGTATTTGTGTGGCAAGGGGATTTCACTTCCCACACAGATATTTATTTTCATATGAGAGAAAAATCCTACATTCACACCCCTACACAACCTTAAAATCCATTCTATTGAGGAAGTTTGGTTCATATTTTTTTTCTGAGGAAAATGTGCCACACCAAAAGATAGAAAAGAAGCAACATAGAAAATCAAAATAATTTTCCTCTCTAATAGGAATTACTCGTCACATAAGCACACTCTTCATTATTAGTTAGTGAGTTTTCTACACCCTGTAGCATATCCAAGCATTCAAAATGCCTGGAAAGTTCGAAAGCAACACTCAAAATGTTAAGTTGGAATTCTAACAATCACAATCAAACAAGCAATTGCACATGCTCCATAAATAACTTATATGTTGTTCAACAATTCCACGCGAAAACTTCCTCCAAACAAATGTCCACTTACAAAATCTTTTAATAAAATTGCTACACATGCCCACATTTTACAAGACCTCAGATCCATTGACTCATGTGAGCCCTTCCATCTACCTTATTGTATTAACTACTTGGGAGGAGATAACTCAAAGTCTCTACAGTAGTCGAGGGAAATTACTTCCTGATAAAAAAAATTAACAGATTCATCTTAAAACAAAAAAAAAATTTCGGGAAAAGTAACTTTTTATTGAAGTTGAAGGGATATGAATACAAAATGGATCAGCATGGGGCAATTTAGCCTACAGGTAAGAACATCCTGAAGCCAAGTTACATTAATTATTGTTTCCAAAAGATTAGTTTTGGTGCTCGCACAACTGCTTGATCTGGAATTTGAGTTTCACTGATCTGCTGCTCACAATGTTCAGAGCTGTAATGTGAATAGGTAATGAAGATTTAAACAACAATTCCATTGCGGGGGGGGCCAGTTTTGACACGTTTGCTCAAGATATTTTCCAGCAGTGGAGATAAGAGAGTTCCAAATGATGAAAGAATGCGCTAACACATAACTGGATGCCTCTTATTTTAGCACCCAAAAAAAAAATGGATGCCTCTTAGAAGGGCCTGCATTTCAGCTTCTAAGGCTGAATTTGCAGTGATGGCACAAGCAATTGCCTAGGGGCGGAGGTGGTGCAAAATCCTCCGGGGGTATGGGGTGGTTCATTCAATGAGTGACCCGAAATGGCGGTTCCAAAGAAACATACTTATCTGTCAAAAAAGCATATTGGGGTGGTTCATTCAATGAGTGACCCGAAATGGCGGTTCCAAATAAGCATACTTATCTGTCAAAAAAGCATATTCATAGAAATATTTGGAAAGAAAAAGGATATCAGGCCTCGGCAAAAGCTTTATCTTTAGCTAAATTTATTTCTACCGGGCATTTAGGAGAGTGCGCACCACATTCCATTCATGCATGGGGCTTTGCTTAATTTCCAAATGGAAAGACATTTCACTTGGGCCTTTTCACAATAGAAAGACTACTAGAATGGAACATCAATGATCAATCAAATTACTTTCCTTTTAAGAAACTTGGAGATCCATTTGGGTCATTTTCCCACCAAACCACATGACCACATCCTGATCTTAACAATCTCAATCGAAAACAAAAAAAAAAAAAAAAACCATTGAAATCACAAGCTGGATCTTTTCCAAAGAGAATCTATTAATTCCATGTTTTCATCAAACATAAACATTTATACATGACTATATGGCATTAAGCTAAACTAAAAAGGCAGCACTCCAACCGCTACAAAACCCAAAATCAAGAAGAAAGCCTGAAAAGAAAAGGGAAAAAATAAACCCTAACATGCCATGCCATTAGAAACAACAGATTCAAGAGCTGGTAAACTTAGTAACAGCCTTGGTGCCCTCAGAAACGGCGTGCTTGGCGAGCTCTCCAGGGAGGACGAGCCTGACAGAGGTCTGGATCTCGCGAGAGGTGATGGTTGGCTTTTTGTTGTAGCGAGCAAGCTTCGATGCCTCTTGAGCGAGCTTCTCGAAGATGTCGTTGATGAAGCTGTTCATGATCCCCATGGCCTTGCTGGAGATCCCAATGTCAGGATGGACCTGCTTCAGCACCTTGAATATGTAGATCTTGTATGTCTCCACGCTCTTCTTCGTCCGCTTCTTCTTCTTCTTGTCTCCAGCGCTCGCTCCTTCCTTGGGAAGCCGCTTCTCTGCCTTGGGCTTCTTCTCCGCGGGCGCTTTCTCGGCCACGGTCTTCTTTTCCTCGGTCGCCTTCTCAGAGGCTGGCTTCTTCTCTGCGGGCTTCTTCTCTGCCTTGGGAGCCATGGAGAGAGAATTAGGGTTTTTTTAAGAGGGGGTAGATTGTAAATACGAAGAAGGTTTTGGAGGAAGATGAGAATTGCGTTTTGCAGTGTGTGTTTTATGCGCGTTTGTATTTATAGAGGAAAGAAAATGGAATCTGATTGGATGATAGAATGACGCCACGGATCGGTGACGTGGCGGATATATGAACGTTGATTTCCGAGGCGTAGCTCAGACGCGAATATTTGATGGGTTGGATTGTGAGTCTTGTGACGCTGGAATAAAGGGTTCTGACTTCTGATTCGAGGGAGTATAGAAAGTAGAAACCAGATCTAGCCCATTTAATAACTGGGCCGGAAATATTGGCCCAGATACTGCTTGTAAGTCGAAAGGAGCCCAGATCCTGCTTAAAACGAATCAAAACCTCGGACCCCTTTTTTGCTATAATGCAGGTTCTCGGTCCTTTGGGCCAGAATAATCCCTATGGGCCCAAAAGAGAAAGCCGGATAAAATTCCATCATTGCCCCAGTGTGGTAGTGCAATTTCGAACCCACAACCACTGAGCACAAATCGTAGTCCTAAGCCAATTGAGTCACCCCTCGAGGTTTAAACCCTCGGACGTCACTCTTTAGCCTGGTGTGAATGCCCCTTACTAGCTTAACTACATTTCTTTTAATTTGTTTTAATAACAAAAATCTCGATTAATCATATCTAGAGTGAGTAATTAAGACAAGCCACCTGTTTAATCCGACCCATTGCCATCCCTCTTTATTAGAGTTGATAACTTATTGTAGCTTTAGATCCTCGGGCCGGAACGTAGATAGATTCGTAACCTGACCCATTGGGATCTAGATCCAAATTTCAAACATGTTTATGTTCTCAATTGGAGGTGCAAGATGATCAAATATCCATATGCAACCCTAACCCATCCAAGTTGCAAGTTATTAGCCTGTTTTTCCGATATGAAAAAAAGGGTATTAAGCCTGTTTTATTGAGTTTCTTCAGTAGGGAATAAGGTTACAATGGCACACCAGTAGACTCCATTACCCAAAGCATCGGTCCTAAAACACTTTAGTAGGGCCTTGGATACCCATATGCACAAAGAGCATGAGTATCAAGATCCACTCACAGTCACCATGTGTAATGCGATTCCAAAGGACATGGATGCAGAATGCTGGATTTCATGCCTTCATATCAAATGTTATTAAAGATATTATGTAAGGGGTGTTTTCGCATGTGAACCCACTTTTATAGTCTAAAAGGAGCTAGTCAAATAAATTAAGGTTTAGAACAAATAGCTCAAATTTTAAGTTCTAGTTTTATATTTCATTTGCTAAAACTCTAAATAAAGCACTTATTCGTAATTTCACTAATTCAAATCTGAAATTTAGCAAAACCATAAGCTTTAATAAAAGCTCAAAGATCTAAGAAGTATCTTGCATCGGATAACCATATTATTTATCTTCAAGAATTTGATTTTGATAAAGATGTTAAAAAAGATCCTGCAACATTTTCACAAGCCATTAAAAGTGATTATTCAAATAAAAGGATTGATGTCATACAAAAAGAATTAAAATCCACGTCTGTAAATCAAATTTGAAATCTCGTCGAATTGCCTTAAGGGTACGTGACTATAGAATATAAATGGGTCTTTACCAAGTGAGACTCAAAAAGCAAAATCGAACGATTTAAGGCCATAAGAGATATATTAGAGGCGCATATTTTATCATTTTCAAAAATCTAATTTTAACCAAAGAAAAGGGCTGTAATAATTGGGGGAGTGTTGTTAATTCACGTAGAAAACACGAATTTGAATGTGGAAGGTGCACCGAGTATTGAATAAATTGTGGTTTATAAATTACATCTAAAGACGATGGAACAGATGCTTTACACATCAACTCCACATCCATTTTATCCTAAAGAGGAGTAAATTATATATGATGCACAGAATTTTCTACCGTCTTTCTTATTGAAAGTCGTCCAAATGCAGGAATAGCAGGCTGCTGCCATTCCTGGGCCCGCTGGAGCAACCCACCATAGATGCCGCTACAGAGCCATGAAGCTCATTCCAGTGGTGGGGAAGCTAGAGGATGGAAAGATCTCTACAAGATCTACGGGTACTCAAAATATATAATTCTAACCTGTTGATCCATCACTGGTTTTAGAGGGCATCACAGTAACAGACTAACAGTTGAATGAGCAGCAAACCCAAGCTAGAATGGGCACTTCTTGCAGGTTCAGGCTGTGATAAAGCTTAAATTCATGAATTCAATTGGTTAGAAATCTGTTTTTAAGTCAAGTTGAAACTACTGCAGCATCTTTAAATAACATGGTGCAACTTGGGGGGAAGTTGAACTAAAGAGGGTTCAGGTTAAACCTGCACTGGCCTTCCTAGGATCTGAGCTAGGTCTAGATTTGAACAAAACCTGACCCAACAATGTGATTATACATGACATAGATTATAGATAAACCAAATTGACCAAATCAGACTCATCATATAAGCGCATCTCGAAATTGATTCAATTGGCAAATATAAACTTATATTTCATATATGAAAGCAGCTGGTGGTGGAGCAAGAAGCAAAACTCAGAACTCCCATGGAACTCGAAAAATTAAGATCCCACAAACCCTGGTTACTGTGTACACCATCCTGACCCAAAATGTAGGCAACAAGGGTCAGGTTGAGAACCTTGGCTTAGCACAAGGACAAGCACATCCAAGTGCACCCATCCCCCCAGAGCCCAAACATAGATGCACACAGCACACATCACAACCATGCCATTCTCTTTATTCACATGCACCAGTTATTAAGGGTGCATGGGTATTTCATTATTAGTACCGACGACAATAACTGATTTAACAGACACAGTATGCAAGTAGGGCAGGCAATGGGTGGGACCTAGGGTAAGAAGACTCAACCCTGGCGCAACTCATTTTAAATCTGATCGTCTCAACCCAAACACTGTAATTATCAGGTCAGGAAGTGCAACCCCCTGTATGAAAGTCTGCTTGTAAAGCTCTGCAGCCATTTAGGGATTTTCCATAATCTTCGAATTAGTGAAGGATATCCAACTCCTAAAATAAAGTTCTCTGTACATGCTGTCAAGTGTTACGGAAATGCTACATTCTAGGTAATTCACTTCCCAAACCATACTGCTAACACTGTACTTGTTCTGGAAAGAAAAACATACAGTAGGCCCTGTTAAGTAGACTATGGAATGATAAGCATGATGTTACCAAATCAGATCACCAAAGGACAATTTTCAACAGTACTTTCAACACCTACAGAGTGCGGATTACTGACTGTGGATAGCCCCACACAAAACCATCATAACTTACCGATTAAAATGTGAGGTTTTTGATGGATACTCATCGATAGTTTATTCAACTAGTATATCGTTATGTGCACCTATTTTGCGATTTCTCGTAGTCGATAGAAACTAGAACCATATGCCCTGTAACGTTACCATGAAATGAGTAATACAAGTATCGATCAGTACTCGCAAAGCTATGACAATTGTAAGACGGCACAACTTTTCAAGGTAATCATATATAAAAGATAATTTATATAGTAGATAACTCATAACAGAACAAAGAAGCAAACTTGAAATATGAAGCAAATGTCTAAAAAATGCAGTAGGCAAATAATGCAGGCATTCAGACAGGATCTGCTGCCTATGCAATTACCAATAATATCTGAGTATTAACTAGAAAAGGGTAGAGTAAGTTTGCATTCTAGTACAAAAATGTGTCAGCTATACTTGTACATGACAAGCAAACCCCAAAGGCCATGAACTTGAGTATAGCCTAAACTGATAGAAGTGCAAGCACGATATTGTAGTAGTGTAGTACCTCATTGAACGGAGTCATGGAGTCGAGAAGCTCTAGGGAGAAGAGAAACCAATAGCTCACTACCCAAGAATATCAGACAGGTCTTTTAGCATGAAATGACAGACAGAAGTCATGGCAAATGATGAAAAAAAAAAATGCTCTCTCCCAAATGAAGCTAATTCTATCTGCAAGAAGCAATAAGCATCACTTTAATAGGCAAAAGCATCTCCTTTGAAGCTTAGGAGTCGGATTCCTCGATCGTTAGAGAACAAACCAAATCAGTCAGCGCTCTTCTTGTTCCTAAAATTTTCCTTCAACAACATAAATTTCTTCCTGCATTGAATCACAGTCTTCCCTGGAACAGCGGCAGCAACTCGTTCCCAACGCTGGCTTGTTTCCTTTGGGAATGTTTTCAGAGCCTGAATGAGTGCCCTCTCTTGAGTAGCAGACCATATGTCTTGTTCAGCACTCGAAGAAATTCCGCTCTGAGCTGGCTCGCATTCCAGTACCTGATGGTTCCCGCCCTCATTTGGAGACTGTTTGAGCTCTGCCTTTGGGGCACCATTAGTGATACTTGCACCCGGTGCACCTTCCACTTCAGTTCTGCTTGTAAGAGGTGAATCAATCGATGGTGCGGGCTTTCTCTTCTCAAGGAAAGAGTCAAAAGCTTTCGTAGAGTCTGGTTTCTGGAGGAGGACTGTCTTAGTCGCCTTGAGAATCTCTTCCACTGATCTTCCTGTACCGATATATTCAGAAATAACCTCCCACCTCCGAGATGTTCCCTTTGGGTATTTCTGCATGCCTTTTCTCAAGAGTTCAATCTCTTCTCGGTTCCAGGGCCTCTCTTTCTTCTCCTCATAGATGCTCAATGGATTGCCTGGCGTAGTCATGGTGACACCATTATCATTTCGATGGGGCTTCAGAGAACCATTTTGGTGGAAGTTCTTCTCATCTTGCTTGTCATTTGTATTATCATTATCCCCTCCCAGGGCATCTTTCAGCAGCTGTGCTCGCTCAATCCCTTCCTTGCGCTCTGCCCCATCACAAAGATTCCTTAGCTGCTCCATGTCAAGGGACATGCATATAGTCTCAACATCACTCTCCGAGAGATTAAGCAACTTCTTTGATACCACGGAACCTGACAACACACGTAAACGTGTTCTTTCTTTGCGCAAAAGCTTCTTCTCTTTCTCTTTCAACTTCTTCTGATTCAAAGCAGCTTCAGCCGCCCGTTTATCTTCCTCCTCTTTCCGACGCCTCTCCTCTTCAGCAACCCTTGCAGCCTCTTCCTCCTGTTGCTTTCTCGCCAAGAACTTGGCTTCCTTCTTTCTCTGTTTCTCTGCTTTCTCCTCTTCTTTTCTCCTGATAATCCTTGGGTCTCGCTTATAAGCATTGTCAACAAGAGCCCGCACACGCGCATATTCTTCCTTCCTGGCCTTCTCTCTCAGTTTCACATTCTGCCTTTCCATCCATCTTTTGTGGTCACGAGACTCGGCTTGCTCAAGATCAAATTCATCCTCATGCGGGGACTCCCTCCAGGTCTTGAAGCTATACCAAAAGTCATAAAAGCTATCAACTTCACTGATCGGACTATTGTCTTCGCCTAAAAGTGGGACTGGTTGACCAACAGACCATCGGCCATTCCTCATAAAAGCTGGACCGAAGACCTTAAAGAAGTCCTCCGGAGCACACTCAGTTGGAATTTCATCATCAAACTCATCAGTAGAATCATAAATCCTTCTCTTCACTGGGTCAATCAGGACTTCATAGGCTTCTTGAATGGACTTGAAATTGTTTTCTATCTCATCCTTCTTCGCTTGCTTTGCTGCTTCGGTTTCCTCAGCAAGAAGAAGGGCAGCCTGTTTGTCAGGGTGGTGCTTTAAGGCAGTCTCACGGTAGCTCTTTCGTATCTGTTCCTCAGTGGCAAGGAAACGCAGATGACTGAGTCCCAGCAAAGCATAATGATCTTGTTGCTTGCCATCACTGCTCGATTTCTTTTTCCCTTTAGTGGTGTATGATTCCGATGATCGCTTATAACAGTGCTTGTCATCTGACGTGCTCTTATCATCTGTATCGGTGTCGTCTTCCTCATTCAAACCAAGAGCTTTTAGCACAGCTGCATGAAATGCATGCCCAGCAGGTTCCAAATTCACAGCCTTCACGGGAAGGCAGTTCGATGCAACATAGATGGGCTCTCCATCAACAATTTCTGATGAATAGGAAATTAGCAAAAGATCCATTTCAGAATCCATTATATTTAGATGAGAATCTCCACTGACTGAAAAAATATTGACTCTGTGGCTGTCTCAAATGGCCAATGAAGCCAACACAGACCCCACAGTTCACAGCCACAAACAATAAAAACAGCTTCAACTCTGTATCTGAAGAAGAATCTACAAGTTCCCTGACCTGCATCCAAATCCAAGATATCAATCAGGATTTTACCAAAAAAGATATCAGGAAAATCATTACGGAGTCATCATTGAAGTCCGATAGATCCAACAGAATGAACTGTTTAACACATTCTATAATCAAGTGTTGCACTAGCAGAACATCCAAAATGTTCTGAAATAACACAACCAAACTTCACCTGGTCAACAAAATGTGAAGAAAAGCATATCCGACAACATTAAATAAGTAAAACAAGTAGATTAGAAATATCCTAATGCCAGTTCCTGACCCTATCCCATGATCATTAAAAATTTTGAAAACACACTTCTATGAAATAAGCAGCCTCGATCAGGTCCTACTTCTTGATATCGATCACCCGCTTTTTTTTTTCATAACCCAGGGTAGCTCCCACCCAGCCCAGCCCAGCCCAGGAGCCTTTTGGTCCTGAGCCCAAGGGACACTCAATTATAAAAGCATTATAATCTACGTGACATGACATGACATCTACAAAACAAGAAAGAAAAGGCGAAACAAGAAAACAAAAAAGAATAACCATCAAGGCAATCTAACGGTCCACAAGGCAAAGATAACATCCTGAGCTACCCATCTCTGGATTCCACAACTGCACAGTTCAAACAAGAAACATCATTATAATCATGAAAGCCTTGTCCCAACTCCCAACCATGTTGGAGTCAGCTAGCAGTTAGAACAAGAACAGTTACAAAAACTACACAGCTTTTGTAGTTTTGTTTTCATTACAAAAATATGATAGTCACATATATTAGGAGTTCTAGTCAGAGTTGTGTCCTAAATACTACTTAAAGTTTTACTAGGAATTCAACTAGAGCTTAAGTTGAATCTAGAAAAAGGATTTCGTAGGTTTATAGACATGGGCATCATTGCCCAAATGGGAATTTACTTTGGACTATTATGCTGATATTTTGCATAGTTCTAACAATAAAATATATACATTAAACCATTCCAAAATAAATATATATGTACATTAAGTTTTTCTTCATCCCTTGGAATAATCTTGTTTTTCACCTTTCAAAAAAAAAATCTTGTTTTTCCCTCCAATTTGAAAGGTCCCTTTAGAATGGTTAATCACTGCCTTCTGTCATTCAGCATTTTGATAATTTTGTAGCTTGAGCTTACTTGACATATGTTTCAGAACTTATACATTGGAAGACCAAATTGAGGCTCAAATTCTGTATGTGGATTATCACATTTACTTCACACTTCAAGACTTGATTTGCACCAACTTGGTATAGAGTAACTCAGATGTGCAGTCTGTCCAAGGATGTGGCTGGCTTCTGTATTTCATTCATATGTACCAGAGTGAGCGCATATCATTGGTGATTATTCTCAATGCTCAAGATGCCCGCAAGTCGTAATGTTGATTAACATGACATATATATTCACATAGTTAAATTAGATAAATCGAGCTCTACCAGATTTATCAAATATATAAACTCAAATACAAATGGTAAATGAAAAGATCTATTGACCCATGTTCTGCACTGAGAATTTCGAATAGGTAATGGAGTTGGTGGCCAAGCACCAAATGGAAAAGGAATAAAGGCACCTATCCACAATCCACCCCAACAGTAGATGTGATGCTATCCAAGTGTCTGGGGAACATTGCATATTTACATCTATATTGATGTCTTTTAGAAGACAAAATATCAAGATGTTGAATCTATTTTGGTTGAAAATATCAAGTCAGGAAAGATTTAGTGGAATTCAAGCTCAATCCAACAAAGTGTTTTCTTCTTTTTTTTCATTTTCTTTCTTTTCTTTTCTTTTCTTTTTTTTGAAAAAAGAAAAGTGAACTATATACTTGACAGGCAAAGGAAGCACTTTATACTTATTTTATGTTCATCTAACAAAAGACCACAAGGATTCCATCTCTACGAGGTAGTATGTGTTAGTGCCATAGTTATATGTGCACTACCCTAGTGTTGTTAATTTCGTGTCAAGGCCAAGACCTTGCCTCTGGAAGCGTCAGAATGGAAGATCGAGCTCAAGGCAAAAGATCAAGTCTTGGAAGGGCCATGTTTCATCAAGTAAAAATCTCCATTATGTGCCAACCTATTCAGGTAAAAGGACCTAAGACAAACCAAGAATAGGCCCTTAGAACACTCAACACAAAAAGGTAGAATCAATAGGGTTTAATTGGCCAAAATGAGCAGCTGTGATGTTCAGCTGCAGGCCTCACAGCTAAGTGTAATAGGCTTATGACTAACCGTAAGGTCTCCACGGTTAGCTCGCGATCCCTTTTCCAAAAGTTAACTTTCTCATAATTTCTGAGCTACAGTTAGCTCACGGTTAGCCTCAGGGCTAGCCGTAAGTGCCCCTACAGCTCACCATGAAAAAGGCCGTAGAACAAATGCATTGCTTTTTACTGACAATCAAACTAGCCGTTGGGGCTTGACGGCTAATCGTGGACTAGCCATTGGGAGCTCCTCTATATATACTTGAACTCATTTCAATGGCAACATGACACCCAACCTTTATAAGATTTTGAGAGCTCTTTCCTCTACTGAGTTAAACCAACCTTAAGCCTTCAAAATCCATATTCTACTCACTCTCTAAGATCCTCATGGGTAAATCTAAGAGCATTCCAAGCTCAAGAGAGAGTGATTAGTGGTATTAGGATCAATAGTCTTGAAGTTTGATTGCAACCCATAGGCATACTCTATTAGAACCTTCAAGACCATCTTCCACACACTCTAAGTGCATTACAGGCATATCCTTGAGTATTCGAAAAGCTCATTAAAGAGTGTTTAGTGGAAAGATCCATTACTAGGGATTGGATTAACCCATTGGTAAACCTTAGTCACCCTAGACCCAAACCTCCTTCCTCACTTGGTTGTGCACAATTGGAGCATCTTCATCACCAAGGAGCTTAGCAAGGAGTCAAAGCTTGGAGCTTCGGTTTCAAGGATCAAGAGCACACTCAAGGCTTCATCATCGTCTAGAAGCAAGCGTTCTTGTTTGTTTTAAAAAATTTCATATCATTATATCCAATCCAAAATTTCATATCACTACTAGATCAGTCGCAAGGCACTTGCCCTGTCACTGGGCAAGGCAAGATTCTATCCTTACAAAAAGAAGAAAAAGCTAGCTGGTGATAGGGTAAGCGGCACACACGCACACACTCAAACTTTATCAATATAGAGAATGATAGGAGAGATATAGTATTAAGTCATCAGGCCACTAACTACAAGCAAAATACTTTCACCACGCACTTGGCAATACATGTCAAATGCAAGATCAAATTTGCTCATGACTGGGGCCTACCAAGTTGATTTTCCAATCCAAAATCTAGATGGCCCATTCATAAAAAAAAAAAAAAGGGTCAACAGTTTGGACAATTTTCTCCTGTGCTCACGTGTTCTATAGTCCATTCGGATTGGTGCCGCCCATCATGACGAGCAGGGAAATTCAAGAGAGGGGTCCTGCCTTTGGGACGGTCCTTATAAGCGCTCATGCACAGCGCTGCATATAGGACAATGATCATTATTAGTAGATTTCTTACGTTTTTGTAAATATCAAAATATTAAAAAAGGAAAAACCTCATATGAGCACCATGTGCCTAACTACCTAGTGGCCCCCACCTAAAAACAAGGACCTCCCCATAGAGTCACCAATCCCGGGTTTGGCACCCATCCAAATGGACTGGACCATTAGATCGACTCTGTACTCATTTTGGACAGTGAAAACTTGTCGGCCGTTGATCAAGTGGTGGAGACGATGATTTGAGCCTCCGGCACGATACTTCACCGAAACCATCCCCAGGTGGGACCCCAAACGGGCCCCCACAAGAAACTGTGCTCGCCTTATCATGAGCACCGGTGCTCGGATGAGAGAGGAGAGGAGGGGGAGAGGGAGGAAGAGAAGGGGGGATTAAAAAAAATTAAAAGTAAGAAAAAAATAGCAATTAGGGTTCCTATTTTTCCCTTACAGCAACATCAATCATATGAAGAACATTACTGGCATATATAATATAACATAAATTAAATGTGTAAATAGATGAATATGCTTAAAAAATCAACGTTATTGATAAAAATAAATAAGTTGCCTTCTTTTTTGTTGTTGTTGTCTTCAAATACAAATATCCTAATCATTGAAACACTACAAACTGTGTTGTCTGGAGTAAAAGAAATGATTCATGAAAAAAAAATTGGTGAAAGAAAAACCTTTAAAAAATGAATGAAAGGCAAAATCCATACCTACAATTTGACACTCTAGTCATACTCCTAAAAAAATCCTCTCCAGATTACTACAAATTTTTTATATTAAGATTTTCCTTAATCACTAGATAGCGTCTGTGTGCGCGCGCACATGAGAGAGAGAGAGAGAGAGCACCAAAAATGAAAAAGAAACCAAAAGGTTAAAAAGGACTACAATTAGCCATCCAGATACAGCTATTCTCGCCAACACAAATTACTGGAATCATAAGATTTGATACAACACCTGAATTCTAAGATTTACCGGTAAATGAGATTTGTTACATAGGTACAAATCTTTTTTTCCCAATGATTCAATACAAACGAATCATGATTTCATATCCTGAATCATATGATTTCAACCAACTTGTATCCCAAGAAACAAATGATTTCAACAACAATGGGTGTGACAGTAAAGAAGTAAAAAAGGCTTAATAGAAATCTGGTTATCATTTGAGAACCAAGCATGAAAGGAAACAGAACCAATCAATCATAGCACAGTCACAAAATTATGAAAGCAATCAAAGACTTAAAGAAGAAAAAAAAATAGGAAAAAAAAACCCTAATTCTTCAATTTTAGTGCTGTAATTAAACAAAGAAATCCATTCCATAAAAACATGTATGCAAAAAAGAAAATCCTTAAAACCTATGTAATGCAAGTAATGTCATGTTAAGGCATCATACCATCAAGGCACATGCCCTGCACTCTTTTTGGCCTCCTCCCAGCCAATCACATAATGATGCAACAGAAAAAACATGTTCATAAACTCTCTAATATAAAGTTTTCAACATGGTAATCAAACCATAACACCCAAAGGGGAAAGAATCCAAAGCCAGCCAACTCAATTAGTAAACCACGCCCAAAAACCATTCCCCAAAAAAAAAAAAAAAATCACAACATGATAAACAAATGAAATCTAACAAAATCTGATTTCAAATTCAACACAAAAATCATTAAAACATTAAACCCAGATCATAACATGATAAACCAAATGAAAGGTAACAATAAAGCATGAAACCCAAATCCAAAAACACTAAATCCACTAAGAAAAAATGATGAAACAGACTTGAAACCGAAACCCTAAACCCCCATATCATCAAAATAAAATAGAAAATTCCAGAACCAACCAAAACAATTAAAGCAACGAACCCATCAACACCTTCAGCAACATACTCACACAACTAACATATAAAGGCACATATCGTTGACCAAATCATGAAATCAAAACTCCAACCCATATTGCAAATATACTCAGAAAAAGCTCCCGAAACACAACAATAACCTAAAACTTCATAGATAAAATGATTAAGATACATCAGACAAGAAAACCAAAAACAACAAAGATCTAGAAAACAATCCAAAATCAAGAACAACTGTATCAGGAACTGCAACAAAAAAGAATAGATTCTGAGAACTTGCCTGTGATTGAAGAAACCCAGATGGGTATCAGCGCCCAAAAAGATGTGTGAGGGAGCTGGGAAGCGTAGGAAAGAGGGGAAGGGTTTTTGGGCTTGATTGAAGAAACCCAGATGGTTATCAGCCCCCAAAAGATGTGTGAGGGAGCTGGGAATGGTAGGAAGGAGGGGAAGGGTTTCATTGTTTCAATATGGCCTGGGCTTTTTCGTCACGTGAGTTCAAGAATGGCACGTGTGAAAGGGGAGCATTGTGGAAAGCCGAAATGGCATGAGGAGGGCGGTTTAGTCATTTATAAAGGAGAAGGAGAAATTGGAATTGGGTAAGTTCGAGTTTGGGTTGACCTAAACATTAATTCAGGTCACGTTTGGGTTAGGGTTCCAACACCCAGTTTTGACTGGGGCCCCTAACTTAAATTTAAAAATGTATATAAAAGTTTCAATTTTATACCCTTTGAAAAAAGGGAAAATCAAACTCCAAATCTTGGGCTACTTTATAATTAATGGGATGTAGGTTCGGGCATATTGGTATATATAAAATAACAGCTAAATATAGTAAAGCGTTATTAGAGTAGTGTGTAGTATGGTGATATTTTTAGATTTGCTGGATTAATTCATTATCTTTTTTTTCTTCTATAACTATTCCCTCACTACCGGTGCTAAAAGCAATTATTGATTCTTAATTGTTTCTACAGAAGAGATGTGCCTCACCAACTGACGTACAAGTAGTTGCATATAGGTCATGTTTGTTTGCATTCAGCTCAATATTGGATGGCCGTAAGGAATGCATTCTTAAGATTGGCTAAATTCGAATATAAAAGGCAAAGATTTATAAATGACCATTAAATAATATCTCATTCAACAGAAAAAGAATATGAGAAATGGTAAAAGAATAAACTGGCCATCACTTTAGAACAAAAAATCCTCCTATTTCGCCATGATTTATACAAATCCAATTCTTTCCGAACAAAGAGCCCATGGCATTCCAAACCTTGGAAGGTAAGACTAAGTTGAGATAGGACTTCGGAAAGCTCAGCTAGGGTTTTGGGATCTCCGGGATTTTCTACACTCCGAGGTAGGTGATCTATGCACTTCTACAATGATTACTTGACTATTTTCTATGCTCTAAATGTTTTTTAGAGAGACAAAAAAAAAAAAAAAAGGATTATGGGAAAATGGTTAAAATATATTGATGGAGTGAAACAACCTCACAAAGCTCTCATGAGAAATCTATGGTGAACGACTGCTGATACAAGAATCAACTGCCAAACTCCAAGATCCTGATTTTAATGCATGTGAATCAAACATTGATTAACTACTCAACCACTAATTAAATAAAGAAGATCATATAGTTTTTATCGCGACCATATTAAAATTAAATGAATAGAGTATCTATAATGGAAATAAATCTAAATGATTAAAGTTCATAAAGTTATTAGTTGTTCATATAATCTAAACCACAAATTTACGTAATCGTGCACCCATTTAGCTTTTCTTTAGTTAAAAACCTTTTGATACGAGTGTAATAAAAATAAAAAATAATAATTCTTTCCTCATACGGCTGGTCATAATTTTGTGCATTATTTGATTCTAACATATGAAGTGCACTAAACTATAAATCTATTTATTGTGAGCCTGTGATTCTAACTCATGCATTACTCCGATTAACCCGCCATAATGATCATGCTCATTAACACTAATGCATTTTTTCAGATTCTTCAACATTGCTTTTCTACTATTTATAGTTCTACTTAATGAAATCAACGGCAAATATTAAATTAAATACCGCTTATCGAATGTATCTCTATCATACCCTAGAAAGTTATACACTATTTTATCCTCTTCCTAGACTCGTCCACATCTCTTTATAGTAATCTACACATCCAAAATTTATCAAAAAAATATGCCCTACATATTCTACACTACAAGAGAGTTCTAGTTCATTCTAGACCCCATTATCACATGGAAAGCTATACATTATTTATCCATACCAATCCTTGCTAGATTGTAGTGTTTAACCTTAGATTTTGATGTTAATAGTTCAATGTGGTCCATTTATTGTCGACATAAAAATGCCAAAATTCTATTGACCCATTGTTGTTGGTCATGAATAGATGGGCCTAAACCTAATTATGCATTGTGCTCATTTATGCATAGAAATGCCTAAATCTACTCAACAACGGACCCACTCTTATTTTTTTGTCGATGGGTATAGGCCATTGAAAAACCTTAAGCCATATCTAATTTTGGTCCATACAACTTGACCCTTTTAAAATCATGGTCTAACTCATGACCCAAACCACCAAAAAATAAATAAATATATATATATATTATTGGTTTTCTAGTTGACAAACTAGGCCTTTTCAACCTTCCCCAAACCACCAAACCCACCCTCCATCACTACCAAGTACTACCTTCTCTCTCTTTAACATCTCGGCGTTGTGAAATTTCAATTCACACCAAACAGCAGAAAGGCAAGAATTATATATATGTGGAACCTTTACCTCACCTTTTCTGGTGTTCCACAAAGATGTCCTCAGAATAATTGATGTCTGTGTTTCATTTCATTTCTGTGGAGGAACTGTAAAGACCTATTTTCTTAAGAAATATGACTGCTTTTCAGGTAATCTAAAAATTTTAACAAAAATTAAAAGAATGAACAACATAGATTTAATTTATTTTCCAAATCCATTACCTGCTTTGTAACGATCTAAACATTTGACATTTTCATGTCATCTTTATGTGAAAGTTAATGTTTGGGATAGGCAAGATGAAGTGAAGAAGTTCAAATCTTATAAGATTCCATACGTAGGCAGAAAATAGAGAAACCATTACCCATGGCAGAAAAAATATATATATTGGAATTAATGATCATTCTTTACCACAAATTTTATTTTATTGAAAAATCACAGTAAAATGACAAATCCCAAAAGTTTAAAAAGAAGGTTCATTGGTTTAGGGATTAAAAGGGGTTTGAGAGATTGTTTGGAAAAGAATGTGTTGGGCTTGATGGATTTAATAGAGGGTTTAAAAGAAAGTTATTTAGGTTAGAAGTGTTTTTTTTTTTTTTTTTAATTCTTTTGTTAGAGTTTGAAAAAGAGTTTGTAAAGAGAAAAGAAGAAAGTTCAAGGGTGTATTTGTGCAGATTGCGTGCCGCAAAAATGAGAAGGAAAAGGGCACCAAACTTTGCTAGTCATTTGGTGCAGTGAATAGCAATAGCATAATCATCTATTTATAGCATTTTTTCCACTCGGTGTGAGGATATGTAAATCCAATATTGGAGGCAAGATTTATCTTGCCGTGGAAGATAAAACACCACACACCCAAGATTCTTTGAGAACTTTATATACAAAATGAAGTAAAGTAAATTCTCAAAAAATAAAAGAATAAAATATAAATAGATAATGATGATATTTTATCTTTAGTTGTTTAATAAAAAACCTTTTTTACTTGGTGGTTTTTTTTTTGTCTTGTAATGAATAGAGAATATTGTTTTTTTCTTTTTTTTTTTAAGAATATATATTTTTTTTAAATATGTACTTTTGACCCAAAAGAAAACCTACATTTCCTTTTCCACTGCACTTATTTTCAATTTTGGCAAAATAAAGTGCTAGAAAACATAGAACAGCCAGGATAGAGCAAGAAAATCCAGTGCCTCGTCTCGTCTCATTTCCACAGCAAGTTACTGCTGCACAACATAGCCAAAAAAATAAAAAACAATTCATTTCTCCTACAAGTAAAAAAAGGTCCAAATAACAGAAAAATGAGCTGCATCACAAAACCCTGATGAAAAAAGCAAAGCAATTTTCCTCTCCTTATCCACGAAGCTAAATACATACACATTGCATGCAATCTCAGTAAGGCCACAATCTTTTTTTCATGGCCACACTCCAATTGAAAATGTACGTACTTGGTAACAATTCTATACTTCAACGAGCACAACAAATGACCGTAGTAGCCAACAAACTTAGCTTAGACCCTCCGCCAAAAAAATACACAACATCAATTTGAAACTAACACAATAAAACTCAGCATTTCCAACATCATAGAAATGAATGAAAATGTTCAACTTCTTTTACACTTCTAATTCTCTAATTTCAAAAGGGCAAAGAATGAAACCACATAAAAATCCCAGTAGCTAGTTGCAAATTTGAGGGTACATCCAAACACACCATGAAACAATATCATAACCAATCGTCCTTTTGGCCCAAATATTATAACACAAACAGATTTAGCCCGAAAGCCACTGTCATCTGCAAAGTTACAAAACACCAAAAGAAAAGAGATTAAAAAAAAAAAAACCCTAATTCCATTTGTTCAATTCTTCCATCCCTCCACCACTAAGCAGAAAGTAAATACTATTCCACAATTACATACAAGGGCTTTAAAAGAGAAAATAATGATCAAACATCAAGCTGCTGCAGCTTTCTTAGGAGATTTGGTGGCTTTTGTTGTGGACTTTGGCTCCTTGACAGCCTTCTCTGCAGTCTTCTTTGGAAGAAGGACAGGATTGATGTTGGGGATAACTCCTCCATGAGCGATGGTCACACCTGCAAGGAGCCTCCCCAGCTCCTCGTCGTTCCGTACAGCCAGTAGCACGTGCCGGGGGATGATCCGATTCTTCTTATTGTCACGTGCCGCATTTCCGGCCAATTCCAGTACCTGAAAACACACACACACACAAAACCCTAAAAAATTATAATCTACCCAAAGACCCAATCTCAAGGAGTTTCACAAAACCAAGTTGTAAGAGAGAAAGTATACCTCAGCAGCGAGATATTCAAGCACGGCAGCGAGATAGACCGGGGCACCGGTACCGACACGCTGCGAGTATCGGCCCTTCTTAAGGTAACGGCCGATCCTCCCGACGGGGAACTGGAGACCGGCTTTCACGGATCTGGAGACGGGTTTCTTCTTCGGGCCGCCGCCTTTCCTTCCTGCGGCTCCTTTCTTCACCTTCCCCGCCGTCTCCATCTCGCCAATTTCTCGTCTTAATGTCGCCGAAGATCTCGAATTGGTAATGACAGCGGATGCGAGCGACACGAACTGTGTGGTGTGGACGGGTTTTATACGCTCTACCTGCGAGGTCCGGTTCTCGGAATGAGGGATTTGAACCGTTGGATCTTTTCCGTATCGACGGTTGTGAGGCTTTTGGTTTGGCGATCCGCGCGGTGAATAAAAGGACCAATGGAAAGTCGAGTTTGGTGTTGGGTTTTGTTATTTGAAAATGGTTAAGAAAAAGGAATGGGTGCAGCCTTGCAGGGTCGGGGTGGAAGTGGAACCCACTTTTGCGTATCGAAATTGCTTATTTGGAGCAATATGGGTTTTTATTAGATAAATTTCATTGTTAACTTGTTAAATATTCACAATTTCTTTTCTTTATTTTTTTTCACATGGGTATCCGTCTGATGATTTTATCCAACAGGACTATTCCCCGAGCGTCCACAAATTATTGGTACAATACTTGGGACTACATCCACTTACCAAGGAATGTCTCGGTAACATAACTACCTTAAATGGTGTTATTAATATAAAATAAATTATTAATGAAAAAATAAATTAATATTTGTATTAAGAGAAAGGTGTGTTTCCTTTTCCGCGAAAACTTCATTCCTACCTCCAATGTTGGACTTCACTTCCTTCATTTGCGCAAAAGGTCCACATATTTTTTAACGATTCCTAAACGAAATATTATTGCCTATGTGAGATAACAATGGTATGTGCGAAAATTTCCATGCATATGTCGTGGAAATGTCGTTTCACAGACGAGTCCTCAAAGTTTAATAGACATACTTGTATGAAAAAATAAATTAATATTTGTATTAAGAGAAAGGTGTGTTTCCTTTTCCACGAAAACTTCATTCCTACCTCCAGTGTTGGACTTCACTTCCTTCAGTTGCGCAAAAGGTCCACACATTTTTTAACGATTCCTAAACGAAATATTATTGCCTATGTGAGATAACAATGGTATGTGCGAAAATTTCCACGCATATGTCGTGGAAATGTCGTTTCACAGACGAGTCCTCAAAGGTAACATAACTACCTTAAATGGTGTTATTAATATAAAATAAATTATTAATGAAAAAATAAATTAATATTTGTATTAAGAGAAAGGTGTGTTTCCTTTTCCACGAAAACTTCATTCCTACCTCCAATGTTGGACTTCACTTCCTTCATTTGCGCAAAAGGTCCACACATTTTTTAACGATTCCTAAACGAAATATTATTGCCTATGTGAGATAACAATGGTATGTGCGAAAATTTCCACGCATATGTCGTGGAAATGTCGTTTCACAGACGAGTCCTCAAAGTTTAATAGACATACTTGTATGAGTTGTTGTATTACTCCTAATAATGAGTGGCGTTTGGATCATTATGTAATGAGGATCTTTGCCAATCTATAAAAGATAAGTGTGTGCAGGGCTTGGGTTTGATCAAAGCCATGCACCTATATGGAAAAAAAACATAGTGTGGTTCAATCTCTAGCATTTGAAAATCCACTAAATCAGCTTCCAGATGTTAGGAATTCCTCGTGTGCCTTGTATCATGCAATTGAACGTGGAATCTTTTACATGAGTTCCAAAAATCTTCAAATGTTGCAAGTCATGTTAGGAATTCCTGCAAACAAATAGACCTAAAGTTTCTTTTTTAAGAATTTACCTACATCACAACAAAGTAATAGTAGTTGAAAGAAAAAGGTTAAGATTGAGCCCAAATGTCTTGATAACATAAAAATCCAACTTCGACCATGCTCGTTGGATCTAGATAAATAGTAATGATCCAGTGCGTGACTGCACGCCCAGTTAGGGCTTGGACCTAGGGGATTAACAGATCTCTCTAGGCCCTTCATCTTACAAAAAAAACGGCTCCAACCCTAAGTCCTATCATCTCTATTCAGACCCAAAAGTTTAATGATATACAGTCTATTCAAATGGGCGTGCAATCGATCAAGCAGTCCAACCCATCTAGATGGGTGCAAACCTCAAGGGACGTGTGCAAACCCCCGATGCACAAGATGTGCACGGGCACACCTAATAACAATATATATATATAGAGAGAGATTTTCAAAACCACCCCATTTGTTCGTGCCTGACTTGACACCTGACATTGTAGTAGTAGAAAATGAATGAGATAAAACCTAATGAGTGCTAATATCCAACCACTTTGCAATTATATTATATTAAAGCTAATGGTTTTGGCTTTAATTATGGTTTCGGCTTTAATTTTAACTGTTGATTAGGATTTTGACGATGAGTTATTATTTCTTTTTAAATCTTCTCTTCTCACCTATCTTATTCAACTACTCCCCATTCCCTATTGTATGCAACTACCACTTTTATCTCATTATCAAAATTACTAATATCCACTTATCATGTTCCAAATTTTCACTTTTCTTTTTCTGCAAATACTTAATCTCTATTCAAAATATACCATTTCCTTTCCACTCAAATTCTCCTCTTTCCTTTATGCGTCGTATTATATTAAAGGTAATGGTTTTGGCTTTAATTGGGGTTTTGGCTTTAATTTTTACCGTTGATTGAGATTTTGACAATAAGTTATTATTTCTTTTCAAATATTCCCTTCTCACCTATCTCATGCAACTACTCTCCACTTCCTGTCCCATGCAACTACCCACTTTTATCCTATTATCGATTTTACCGATATCCACTATTCGGATTTCAAATTTCCACTTTTTATTATATGCAAATGCTCCATTTCTATCCAAAATATATCATTTCCTTTCTACTCAAATTTTCCTCTTTTCTTTCTATGCCGCTAACTTTTTGGTTGTATAAATAGGTACTCCCATAGCCTCTTTTTTTTCTCCATTTTCTTTCTAAAACTTATTGTTTTTGTAATGCGTGGATATTTAAATTGTAATGTTAGTCATATCTGTGTTGAGCACGGGTTATTACACAAGTACAATATTAAGTGAGTCATTTAACTTCCTTGAAAAATGCATATTTTGTTAGGATATTATAGAAGAAATAGGAACGTGTTTGGAGATTTTATTTATTTATATACATTTCTTCCTTATCTTTCTTTATTGTTTTTATAGCGGGCCACACCTTTGGACAAGTTGGCCCGACTTGAAATAATCCTCTTCACGCCTTTGGTTAAGCTTGTCTAATTTAGAATCATTATCTTTATACTCGCATACCCTCCATGAATTGACATTATACTATTTTTTACATAAATTTCTCTTATGCCTTTTCCATATTTCACTTTTATAGGAACCGAGCCCACTGATCAATCCTAAAACAGGGTTGCAATTATAAATTATTCTCCGCTATTATCTCTGCTTGCAAAAGTAAAGATGATAACCGAGTATCGTATCAACTGGGACAAAAATGCTAAGTTGTGTTGTTCCCTAAATTCCTAAACTATTCCTATTAGAAAACGAAGCTTTGATTATTAAACTAATCCTACTAGAAAACAAAGTGCTAGATTGATGGGTTTTGATTTCTAAATTAACAAATTAAAAGACAAGGGTGATTCAATCAGAAAAAAGATCTAAGGGTACGAATCCACTCTAACCTCGTACAATGGCAAGTATAGGCCTTAGGGTTTCATTGTCAACGCTATAGAGACTCGTATTGGTTACAAACCTTCAAAGTCAACAAATAAAGGATGTGGATGTAAATCAGGGCATAACTTATCTCTATGGCATAGATTATATATCATAAATCTAACAAGCAAATTCATTCAAGCATCATTATATGATTTAGTATTCAAATCTACAAGATTAAAATACCAAAGAAAGAAATATTGCATTCATAAAATCCATTCAATGGATTAACATCTTGTCATATAATAAAAAGCGTTTAAAAATAAATCTTAAACCTATACATCACCATAAACAAGAGGTTAGGGCTTCATCGCAACCCAAAGATGAGGAATTAGTTACGCATGGAAGATGATTGGCGAAGAATCTCTGATGAAATCGCCATGCATCCGCTTCCAAAAGCTCCAAAACCTTCTTCAGACCTTCTCCCAAAGTGTGAATATCTCCAAAAACAAGTTTGGGATCCTATTTATAAGTTTTGGGATAAAAAAGCTCTTCAAAACGTGCAGGGTACGAACTCCCAGACGGTCCGGGCGTCCGGACGCCAGGTATTTTTCATGCGCTGGGCTCTCTATGGTCGGGCGTCCGAACGCCCGGAGCCAGAGACCTCCGATTTTCTGGTTTTGTGCATTTTTTCTCCATTTCTTTCTAATTCGCTCCAATTTCTTCGCAATGCTCCTAGGGACCTGAAAACATGAAAATAACAACATTAGACTAATTAAACTCAGCAAAGTGTATATAAAATCTAAGTTAAGGGGCCTAAATGGTGTAATTTAGGCTCTTATCACCCACCTTTGGGATAATCACGTTAAATAAAAACTTATAAATCTTGAAACCAAATTTTTTATGCAACGTTATTAAATGGGTATTATTCATAGATTTATACCAATTCAACCGTGAATCACCAAAATAAGAAGGACCCATTGTGAAAGAGAAAAGGTAAGAGAATTAATTGCCACTTACATGAAGTCTTAGTGTTTAAATTCAACTAACGAGAAAAAATAGGAAAGGGTAACAATTTGCGAGACAAAATGCAGGATATAAATGGTTCGAGAGGGCCTTTCCCCTCCTCCTTCCCAAACATTCTAATTTTTCCTAGACCTTCTCCATATAGGGGAAATAACAAAATTGCCCAAACATTCATTTCTTAAGGCATTTCCATTCCTTGATTTTTTATTTTCTCACTCTTTGTATGATTTCTCTTTTCCCCCTCCTTTACCAAACTTGTGGTCATTGCACCCTATGTAGCCCACCTCTTTGTGTATGATATACCTTTACATATTAAAGTGACATTTGATACAATGAACATAATGGGAGTGGTTGTTCATATGATAAACTTTAAACAATGAAAGGTGGCCCTCGAACATCACAAAATAATTATCTCTCCATTTCCTTTTTAAACAAAAATAATAAAAATTTCCATGATCCGGAAAATGTACCATGCCCTAACACCAAAAATCACATTGATTAATGGATAGTAAAGATGAAAGACTCATGAAATTATAGTTACACATTGCTTATGACTGGTTTTATTGCATAAAAGTAATTCTTATGAATTATAAAAACCACTTTACAACTATTTTTTTATCATAAACATGTAACAAGGCTTGTTTGGTTGCATGGAATTGAGTTCTCAATAATTTAAAGAAATGAATTCATTATTGTTAAAATATAATTGTGCCAATCTATTAGTATGGATTTGAATCTCTTAAATTTCAAAGGAACACATTATGTCGTGAAAGATAAGACCAATATGTTCGCATGAAATTGAATTCATATAAATTCAAAGGAACTCATTTTACCATGAAATCCTCTACTTTGAAATTTTATAACATGTTTGTTTGCATGAATAAAATTCCTAAAAGAATAAAAGAAAACCACTTTACCATGAATTCCTTATATTTAAAATATGATTGGATGTTTTTTTCATTGAATTGAATTCCTAGGAAATGGTGTCATCGTCTTATCATTTAAAAAAAAATATATTTAGTCAAAATCATAAAGTTATTGATCATTTCTTTGATTTGAAAATCAAACTCAATATTGAATTTAGTGTATATTATAATATGGGATAATCACCAAACTTTACAGTTCAAAATCTATTGAATGTTTTAGAAACTGCCAAACGACAATAATAATGCAATATTGAGATATTAAAATATTTCATTATGCAATATTTTATTTTGCTAGTATTTGAATATAAAAATACTTTATTTTGTATATATCCAAATATTCCCTAAGATCTAAAAGATATGAGAAAATGCATGTTAGATCACCAATTCTTAATTACATAATAATGCGATATTCTTGCATCCAAATATATTTAAACCATTGAATTTTCAGCCCACAAAGGCCATAATACAAGTTTCAATGTTTTATTAACCAAAATCCCAAACCCATTTACAAGAATGCATTTTTCTTATGTTATAGTCTATATTATGGGTATTTTAGTCTCAAAATGATGTAATTGTAGCTGTTCGAAAATATTCAAACTTTGGGAAGGAGGAGGGAAAAATCATCTCCAAAGGCTAGTTACATGGAGAAACCTCATGGTTCGTCTTATATTCTAAAAACTTAGGGCATGCTTCTTTTCTAAAATTCCAATAATTCATGGAGAATTTCAAGTTCTTCAAAAGTTGTCCCCGTATGTGGAATTCCAATTTCCTCCTCTTGATGAAGTACTTGGGTTTTCAACATAATTGCATAGAAGGCGGAATTTCAGGAATTACAAAAGGTCATTTGCATTATGTCCAAATTTACCCAAACCTAACAAATTCTTTATAGGAATCCCAGTAAACAAACAAACCCTTTTAAGGAGTGGAAAAAAAATGCAAAATTCTCACTCGCCAAACAAAAGGGCATTTCTTTTTGCAAAACGCCAAACCCAATGCACACAGTGCACAAGTTGCACAACCGTAGGGATGGCAACGGGGCGGGGCGGGGCCGGGCCGGAATTAGGCTATCCCGTCCCCGCCCCGCAATTCGGGGTATGTTACATACCCCGTCCCCGCCCCGACATGCCCCGCGGGGCGCCCCGACCCGATGTAGTATAATCATAAATATAATAAATTAATTTTGAATTGACTATAATAAAAAAGGTAAATTAATTTATTTTACATGGTAAAAAGCACATGAATGATTCATCTATGTTGCCTCTATGCCTTTAATAATATTAAAAAAAAATCTCCCAAAATAGAATAAAAAGATCTCCCCGCATAAAATTTTTATAAGTGTGGGGCACTATTAGATTGTTTAAAATTTTTAAAATTATCTAATATTAATAATATAAATTTTCCTTTTCCTGAAATTTTACCTATTTAAAGTGAGATTTATTCTTATAAGATTTTCTCTAGGCCCTTAAAGGTCACTAACATACACTTGAAAATATCATATATGCTTTGAGACATTCTTTATAAAAAAGACAATATCTCTCTAAAATATCATGAACTCCATCAATACATGGTTTCACTTCATTTCTGGTATTGAACTCCACTCACTAATAAAGATGTTGATTACATAAAATATTTTATAAGTGTGGGGCACTATTAGATTGTTTAAATTTTTTACAATTATCTAATATTAATAATATAAATTTTCTTTTTCCTGAAATTTGACATATTTAAAGTGAGATTTATTCTTATAAGATTTTCTCTAAGCCCATGAAAGCCACTAACATACAAAATATCATATATGCTTTGAGACATTCTTTATAAAAAAAGACAATATCTCTCTAAAATATCATGAACTCCATCAATACATGGTTTCATTCCATTTATGGTATTGAACTGACTACATGATATATGTTCCAATTTTCCCTCAACAAGCTTACCCAACTTTCCATGGTGTGGGCGGTGGGCCCCAACCATATGCATACCAACCACAGGTAAGAAAAAGATTGGAAGATCTTAACGAGAATCAAGTCGAGTCAAAATTATTAATAGTTGATGGTCAATATCATTAAATTTCATTGATTTGGCAGGAACCTCACTTTAAGACCAATGAACTCTACTTACTAATATAGAGGTTGATTACATATAATTAAAATTATTATAATTTATAGTGATGTTAGTATGATTAGAATCATATTAAGTTACTAACTATAATGTACTTTGCTATTATAAGTTACTATAATTTACTTTGCTATTAAAGCATGATCCATCATTCTATTATATATTTATATTCGTTTTATTTAATATGATTTATCTTGTCACAATTTAACATTATATATGATTAAAGTAAAATACGCTTAGATAGATTTTTTAACAACTTTAACTTCATTAAATTTGAATTAGAGGGAATGAGATTATATTATATGCTTTTATAATGTCTCATTCAATTACATGTTTAACTTTAAAAAAAGTCTTCAATCAATCTACTTAACCCTTAATAACAACATAAAATCAATATATACATTTACATATAAATATGTTTATTTATTATAAAAGAAATCTAATATATATATATTTTAGAGGATTATTGGGGTGGGTTACGGGGCGGGGCATGGGGCAGTATTTCGGGGCGGGGCGGGGCAAGAACCATACCCATCCCCGCCCCGCCCCGGATTCGGGGTATAGTTTTTTGCCCCGTCTAAGAGTCGGGGCGGGGAAAACCCGTACGGGACGGGGCGGGGCGGGGCGGGTTAAAAATGTCATCCCTACACAACCGTAGACCTTTCCATCTGCCCTCTTTACATTGTGAAACTTGCATTGAGAAGGGTCCCATACTCTGGATTTGCATATCAGCTACATGCAATCACAGGAGAACATCTCCCTCATACACGACACACTCAACAAATACGGTACACATTTTATAGATTGTCAACATGCAATGTGATTGTGGCGTTGAGTATTCAGAATCCAGTCCCTTTACCCTCTGTTTGGGAATGGGGGAAAATGTGAGGGAGGAAAAAAATTGGGGGAAAATGGAGGGAAAATTATTTTAGAGGGTGTTTGGGAAGGGGGAGGGAAAATGGGGTGGGGGTGAAATGGAGGGAAAAAGTGCGTCATTTCCCCTCAAAAATCCCCCCCCCCAAAAAAAAAAAAAAAACTGGGTGAAAATGAGGGGAAAAGAGAGGAATAGCAGGGAAATTACTAAACTGTCATTTTACTCCAATTGAAATTTTTTCAAAAGTAAGGATAAAATGGTCTTTGTCTCTCTACCTCACAAACAAACAAAATTATACTGTTTCACTTTTCTTCCCCATACTTTTTGACTTCCCAAACAAGAGAAGGGAAAATTAATTTTCCCTCTCCTCCCCTCCCAAACAAAGGGTTAGTATGAAATTCATTGGTGAACTCTATATTGAATTAAAACGGCATCCAAATATTGGACCTACAGCTCTCAGCCTTTTAAGTTCAAGTCACTTGAGTATCTCAATATTTGGAGGCTGTGTTCATTCCAATTTAAATTTGAAACCCTTCACCAAATTTTTGGATGTGTTCATTTTGAATTTTTTTTTTTTTTGGGATTAGCCCACAAGTAAGGATTTATGAGTGTTACTTCAATATCCAATGATTGATCCCCGGCATGTGATACCAAATGCCGACACTGCTCAACCAAGAGTATTGGTAATAATCATCGTTGGATATATTACATTATGGTTGTTAACATTTGGTGGACCCACATTTATTAAACAACATTGCTGGTTGTTTTTAACATTTAGTCCAGCGTTTTTGTAATTAAATAAGCCCTACCAGTACCATGGTTACCAATATTAAATCACTCTAGTGCAACTACTTGTTAGTGAGTTTTCATTGGACAATCATCATAGTTTCACTATTCATTTTATAAATTGCCAAATACTTAAAATGTATATTAAAATTTATAAAAATTGTCAAACAACATAAGTGACACAATATTATAACACGACACTATTTTATTATGGGATAATGAAATCTTACAATATTCAAATTTGATGATGTTATAACGTGCCTTTATCCAAACGCCTTCTTAGATGAGACTGCGCCATATATCTCACAACTATCCATGCATAGGAGCTAGGGGTCCCATAGAGTCCCATGCGTACATTTAGTAAGGGGTTGACTAGAATGTGATTGGAGATTTAAACCCTTTTCGAAAGGGACCCACGTGGATAACCAAAGGATAGATGACCAGGCAGAGGGTGCCCTCGATACTAGTCCGATGACTCTAAATTCATTCATACAAAAGAAAAGGAAAAAAACTCTAAATTTATGAGCTCGAAGGCTACTTATTTTGTATTAATAAATAATTACTGCGGCTGAAATTTTTATATCAATAATGGTTGCATTAGTATTAAGCTGGAATAAGTAACACTTATTTTGTATTAATAAACAATTATTGCGTCTGAAATTTTAATATCAACAATGGTTGCATTAGTATTAAGCTGGAATAAGTTACAATTAATGGGATATAGTAGATTTTTTTAATTTGTTTTGGCTATCGGAGGGTTTCCAATATAGAGTTAGACTAATTCCTCTGAGTCCAGAGGAAAGCCGGATAAACTTCTCTGTAACTCTAGTGTGATAGTATAGTTTCGAATTTACAACCTTCGAATATAAACCTTAGTCCAAAGCTGAAACTACCCCATGGGTCAGGGATAGGGTAGACTCGTCGGAAAGGAATTGGGTTACTACCAAGGACATTTTCTCAAATTTTCTTCCCAAAGTCCAAAGCGATGGTTCGGACTTGGAACAGACCCATAAACCCATCTGCTTTTGCCGTACAGTTCCGGAATCTAGATGTCCCTGGAGTCTCCAGTCTGACTAGCTTTGAATGATGGGTATTCTCGTCATTTTGTGAAAAAGGATCCGGTCATTGGTCAACGCCCCTCTTCAATACGTTAGGATTTTTTTCAGTACGTTTTCGAGGCAATTGAAATATCTAAAAGAGATAAGTAGTCTTTACGTGCACCAAAGTTATGAACCATTGAGTTAATCACTAGCACAGCGGCCCATGATTAGCATGAGCATATTCACCAATAAATGAGAATTATGCTTAATAATTTATTAAAAAGAAAATTAAATTACACAAAATCATCCTCAAATACTCATGATAATGATTTGGTCTTAATAGTGTATAAAAATAAAAATAAAAAAGAAAAAAAGATTAAAATAGTATCTACTTTCTCAATCTAAGAGCCTCCGGAGTAAAAATGATTGGAAGAGAAAGAAAAAGTATATGAAATTTTGGTAGAAATTAAGTTTTTATAGAAAAGTGAAAAGTGAGAATAATAGGTGGTCACATACGAAAGTGAAGGAAAATAGATGATTACATGTTGGAAGTGGAAGAGAAGTGGGTATAATGCCCCTTCATGAGGAGAAGTGAGCTTTTTTATGCCACCACACCAACTGGTGTAACGCCCATTCAAGAAGATAAGTGGGTTACTAGGGCGTGCCTGATATTAGTATAGTGCAACATGGACTCCCACCAATTATGGTATTCCACTTCACTTTTTAGGTGTTGAATTCCATAACCATTTTAAAGAGATATTTATAGGTTGAGAACTACTAATGCCACAATCCAAATTTCCACGTCCCTCATTTTTCCAAATTTTATCTTCTACACATCCCATTGTTCCCAAAATACATTTCTCTCACTTCCCTTCTTCCCCATCCCTGCGGCCGCCCTCTCTCCCTCTCCCTGATGCCGCTCTCCACTTGCATCCCTCTCCATCTCCTTGTCTCTCTCCTTTTCCCTTGTTTGCCCCCACTCCCTGTTGCCACCCTTCACCTGCCACTCTCTCTCTCCCCTTTCGGCGGTGCTGCCGGAGGGGACAATGGTGGGTGGGGGTGGGTGGGTGTAGAAAAAAGTTGGGGAGAGAGAGATTTTGATAAATGTCCTTTTAGGTAATTTTACATATTGATATATTGGTTATGTAAAAAAAAGGGGTGTGGAAAGAGAAGCTTGGATTGTGGCATTAGCAACTCTCTTATAAGTTATCGGAGAAATAATATTTCCAAAGTTGCCCCTTCTAATAAGAGTTCAATTGATTTTATCACAGGAAACATGCATGCATTATCTTTTTAGTCCTGACATATTATTTATAGTATTCCATCATATGCGTGTGTATTAGCCCTCTGGAATTTATTCATTAATGTACTTGCCTCACAAACCCTCTTTGTTTTTATTCCCCCCAATTTATATATATATATATATATATAATTTGTTTATCTTTAGATAGTCCTATTTCAATCGGAGCCTACTAAGTTGGATCCAGGATATGGTTGCAGACGTGCAGTAGATGCATTACTTGGGACATCATGATCTGATAATAGTTGTTAAAGTTAGTAAAAAACAATAGGCCCCACTCATGAATTGACACAAGTCTAAACTGACACATTCATTCAACCATTACTTTTCTATATATAAAAAAAAAAAAACCATTGCTTGCCTTTGGGTTGATTTTTTTTTTTAATAAAAAAATGATGCCTTCAAAAATCATTAAATTAGGAGGTAGATCAAGGTGTTAAGATGGTATGATGAAGCTAATATCTTGCAACTATAGATATTTCCATCATCCACTTTTACCGTGATTGGCGAGGAGATGGAGGAAGGGAGAATGATAGGGAGAGAGGCTGACGGCGAGTGGTGGGTGAAGGCAGACAGGGATAGGGAGAGAGACAGAGGAGAGGGAGAGAAAAAAGGGTGTGCAGGAGATGGATAGGGAGAGAGGCCGACAACGAGTGGTGTGCGTGGAGAGAAGGGAGGTGGAAAAGAAGTTTTTTGACTCGGGGCATGTCTGTGCAGCCCATTTCCATAGAAAATGTGATGTTTTTCTGCAAAAAAACTCCATGTGTTTGGTACAGCAGTTTTCAACGGAATTGATTTTTCGCTACGTCAGTTTTTTTTCCTTCCAATACTTGGAATGAGGATATGAGAAGTCCATTTTCATAGAATATTAATCCTCCATTTATTTATTATATTTCCCCACCCCAACCCTATTTCTTCCCCCTCCCTTCCCACCTACCCCCACGCACACACTGACCCACCCTTCTGTTACGAAACCACTATGGGTATTATTTTTGTGATTGTGTTGACTAATATATTTTGTGGGCATAAGCGTCCTACAAAAATAGATGTGTCAGGCATTATGAATGACGAGAATGGATTCAATCCGAACCTAACTCATTTATTTTACTTAAAAATGTCATCACACACATGGGAAAAGGTTCAACGCGAACCTTGAATTATCACGTTGGATAGGTAGGTTGGGTCAATAAATGTCACTCCTAATTGGTCATAAGGCATCCGACAATCAGAATGGGTACAATTTCATGTTTGTTTCTTTTTTTAGAAATACCGCCGCACTAAATAATAGTTTTAAATAAGGAATTCGCCGCCGCACCAAACAACATCGTTAGCAATTAACATGAATTTATAACTTTCTTATAAAACCTTGTACGAGGTATTTAAAAACCATAGAATTTACTGGTGACATAGTAATTTCATATTTAATGAAAGTTGCCTTTACACAAGAGTTCCCTTGTGTGTATCCCTGCCCCACTTTTATGGGTTAAAAAAAATAAGAAGTCTAAATTTCCAGCCACCAAACCGACGTTACATTAAATCAAGAGCACTCGAGTCTTACCTTACTTTACTTTCCGTTTCCCGATCTAAAATCCCAATTCAACCGCGTTCATCCACAGGCAGATGACGGTTATGCAACCCTGACGACCGCCTATCACCGGTCATGTCCTAATATTAACGTGTTTATCCTCATCTTCTCCACATTACCCGCCCTTCTTTTCGTTCTTCATCTCTCCTGCCGTCCCTCTCTCAGAACTGCCATTATAATCCCTGAAACCTCCTCTACCTTCTCTTCCCATCAGATTCCAAAATCCAATTCCAATCTCTTTTCGAAGCCTCTCTGCAATCGGTCTTCTAATGGGTTGATTTGAGGCAAATCTCTCACGATTCTCTACTTCTGCGAGGGTTTTTCTTCGATCGATCTCGAGATTCTTCGTCTGGAAGCCCTGGATTAGGGTTTTGGTTCTTCAGCTAGGGTTGTTGGGGAGCATCGGCAATGCCTTCGGTGCTCGGAGAATTCTTCCCCCGTCGCGCGATGATGATCCCTTCTGCTACGTCTTTTCATGGTGGATCTTGTACTTTTCGTCTGAAAAAGCTTGAAAAATGGAATCGGCGTGGTAATCTTAGCTGATATTAGGTTTTCTACGAATGGTGCTTCTGTTGTGTTAGTGTTTCGGTTTTCTCCCACTTCTCTTTTGTTCTCTGTTTGCTGCATCTGGAACGAGAGACTGCGGGGCTCGAGAATTTGAGATCGGTCGGTTCGGTTCTGTATCGTTTCTTCTTCTTTTTGCTCTTTTTCCTTGGATCTGAAAGAGATTGAGAGAAGTCGAGATCGGATTTGATTTAGGCGCATCAAGATCGTGGTGATCTGTTGATATTTTGTGATTTTTGCACGAGGAGGTACTGGATCATCATCTCCTTCTATTGATTAGTTTTTTTTTTCCTTCCTGTTATTAGATCCTGACATCCTGTTATTGGAACACTCATTGTTTTATTTTGCTCTGCTTTCAACTTTTGAATTTGCAAATTTTGTATTTATTTATTTTTCGTGGGAATGCGTTTGATGTTGGTGGTGGCCTGAACAGCTAAATCGTTACAAGTTGTTTGATCGATGAGAGTTGAAATGTCGTTTTCATTTAGAAATATATTCAGTTAAGTTGCTCTTTGAATTATGTCCATACCTGTAACCTACTATCTCATATCTCAATAATATGTATAAAATGCTATATATATGTACATACATTAAACATTAATACATACATTGATCAAGTGGGTGGGTTCCACTTTGGATGACCCTATGTAATTAGGATTCCCTCTTTTGGTTTCCTTCTTTATTAATGGACTTAAGAAAGATTAGATTGGTTCTTACTCAAGCTACAAATAAAGATGGAATTTTAGGAGTTGAGTTGCATGATGAAAGAGAATCATGACATAAACCTATCAATACATGGGTCTTGGGTAACTTACTTCACTTCATTGGATTCGCTTGGCAACCATTGTTCAAAAATTTGTTTTGGACCTTGTTTCGGTGTTTTGGTTTGGCCTCCAGGGAAGTACATTTCAAAGTCATCTTTCAAAAAAAAAATAAAAATGAAGAATTAGGTTGTATATATGTAAAAATACAAAATTAATATTAAAATTTAGAAATATGATTTGTTACATTTAGTTTATTCTACTAAATCAATTCATAATAATGCATTTATGATATGAACAATTAAACAAATAATAATGTTATCAACATAAAAAATTAGTGTCATCATTATGGCCCATGATCATAAAATTCAATGATAATAAAGTTTAAAGCTTTAAAAAAAAAAAAGCTTCAAATATTCATCACAACCATAAAGCTTAGGATTTAGATACATCCCCCCAAAGCGAGAAGTCATAAGTGTCAAGCCACAACAACCATTCAGAAAATTTGTCTGAATTGGGACAAATTTTTGGGCAAATTTTTCGAGTGTAATGGATGGACCAAAAAAAAATTAAAATGGACGAACCTAAATAATTCCGAAAATTCGTGTGAAATGAATTTCTTTGGCAACCCATCAATAAGGTACACATAATGGGAAGTGGTAGAGAGTTGTAAGCCCTTCGCGAAGAATTAGGCCCTGTCGCTGTTTTGCATGTCTGGATTAAGAGACGTATCCACGTATGCTTGTTTATTTGGTTCAATCTTATGTTGTTCAGATCAGGGCATGCAAAACAATGTTGTTATTCATGAGGATCTTACAATTCTCATCCACTTCCTGCGTGTTTGATTGATGTGCTGTCAAACAAATCCAATAAAGCGAAGTGAGTTACCGTAGAACCATATATTTATAGGCTCATGTCATAGTTCCCTTCCCATCGTGGACTCCTAGTTAGAATGGGATTCCCCCTCTTTATTAGCAACTTGAGTACGAAGTAAATTTATCTTTCTAAGTCCATTTCTTTAATAAAGAAGGAAAATAGGAGAGGGAATCCTAATTAAATCGGGTCATCCAAGGTGGGACCCACCCGAGCCTCACTCATATTACAATGAGAAGCATGAAACTTTACCGTGTTTTCAACTAGTTGAAAACTGAAACCGCTAGAAACAAAGGTTCTCCTCTTTAATGGGTTGACCTTGAATTTTACGCTACTTGGAGTTGGTCCCTGTATAAGATTAAACATATTGCGTTTTTAATCATAAATGCTCAATCGTATGGTAGGACCAACTCCTATTAGATTAAAATTTCAAAAAATTTCACTTTAGTGGATAGAGTTTGTTTTAAGCATTCCAGATATTTAATAGGTGGGCCCCACTGGGAAGTTCCACGCGTGTGAGAGACATTCAAAGGATCCTAAATCCTAACTTTGCATTATCATACCATTTACACTTTCGGTGAATGGCTTTAAATGCTTCCATAGTTCCATCTCAATCATCCATGCCTACCATGGGGCACTGTGGTCCATAAAATGACCACATGTAACTAGTCAGCGGATTTTCGTTAATCCACAGTGGATGAATTAATTTACATGTGATCAATTTGGCATGAGGTTTACTTAGATTAGTGTGAGGTATAACGCAAAATGTTTTAACAAGGAGAAACCTTTCAACCACAAAAACAAGGAGAAACCTATTCTTTGAGTGTCTAGGCTTCATCATGGCGATCCTAATTGTTTCTATTTACATTCTGAAAAATGTTGGGGTATTTTTCAAATTTAAGACTTTTCTTTGGATATTATTAAAAAAACATGCATTTTTTAAATTTCGAATTATTATTGATAAATCAATAAAATATAAAATATTATCAGTTGGCTATCGCTTGTCCCCCCTGCAAGAAAAACTTGGCTTTGCCATTGATGGTATAGGTGTTTTTTCGCAACCAAAAGGTCATAGACTTGTCTCATAAGTCTTAGCACCAACACATGCACTATATTTTAAATATATATTGATCTTCTGTTGGATAAGGTGTTGGGTTTGGGTCCAGTGGAGTCCATTTGAGTTAGGCCCGATCCACCGGTATGCATTTTTCCTAGTAACATTGATATCTTAAAACATATTTAAATATTTATGCATTATTTATGAAAATTAATATATGTCGATGTACTTCATATGATTGTATCAGAGTCTTATTTGTCATTGTATTTATTTTGCTATATACGGCAAAAATGGATGGATTATGAATAACTACTTTTCCCATTTTTTATAAAATCTTTAATTATTTTTTTCATTTAATATAAGGAAAATAAAACGTCCTTCGATTTTTAATAAATTTCATGATATGATTCTATTCATCCCCTTGAACAATTTGTGATTCAATTTCAATTTTTGGAACAATTTATATCAACTATTTGGCTCGGCTTTATGATACCTACTTTCCTGCGCATCCATATTTAATATATTCTTCCTGAATTGATAACCCAACAACTCGATGCTGACTACATTGGTTCCAAGGCTTATCACCCAGTTCCTGGAACTCTTAAGTCTTTGTACATGGGTTGTTCCTCGTATTTTATGCATGGTTTAAAAATCTGTTGAGTCCTAGTGAAGTCAGAGTCTTGGAACCTACTGATTCAAGTCTGCCAGCTATGATCCCTTTGCAGACTCTCATGGGAAAGGTGATGTTGGAGATGTTGGAGGTTTTTGGGGGTCCTTTTAAATTGGTTTTGAAAGATAAAAATCTTATTTTGTGGAAGGAAGGGGTCAACCAACTTTTAATCAAGCGTCTAGCATGCTACTTAGTCAGACTTAGCCTAACTCAAATGAACTCAATGGTGACCAAGTTGCCTCCCTAGTCGAAGTTGTAAAACCTTCTCAAACCCCCGAGTCCAAGTTTTGAAGCTCTATGTCTATGCTCAGACCGTCTCAGTTTACATTGATTCTCTTCTATGAGAACCACCGTAGAGTTCCTTACATTGTACTTCTTAATTTTATCTTCTCTTATTACTCTGCATATCCATCTGAGCTTTGATTTTATGCTTGTTTTTCGTTGTTCCCTATGTTCACCTCCATATAACAATGCACATCTAAACTATCATATGAAAATGTCTCTTTGGTCAAAGTGGCACTCCATGATGACGAAAGGCTCCTTTTTCTTGCTCTTTTTTTTTTTTTTTTTCCGAATTTAACTCCATTTGCCTGCCTGATTGATCCTTATACAGCATCCCCAGGCCATTTATCTTTTTTCCCCACTCCTTGGTACCAGAGCCTATTACGTTATGGAACCAATTGGTTTGCAATTATGAAAAGATCATCCCCCAGAGTCTTGGATTACTAAACATGCATTTTATCTATTTTCTATATTTGACTTTGAATTCCTTTCCAGTGTCTTAGCTTGTCATTGACTATCCGTTTATGCCATATATATATAAATATAAAAAACAGAACGTTGGACTTGCTTATGCTTCACTACCCTGTATAATACGTTTTTAATTTGAAAATTCTTTTTTCTATCCATGTCGATGTCTTGTGGGTCCCACTGGGGTCACATCCAGTTCATAGGGGTAGATGGGATGTGTAGAGGATGTTATGGATAGGGGGTTGGCCAATTATTACTCTAATCAACTAATCCCAATCATTGATTTTAAATCCCCAAAGTCTTATGGTGAATTGTGAATCATTTTGTGGTTAAATCCAATGGCAAGTAGTGGCATGATCAGTCTCAGACTGGAATGAGTGCTAATTCATGGGGGTTAGTTATTTTGAAAGGCTTGGGCTTGTGATATGTGACCCATTTTACAAAACAAGAATGGGCCACGAAATTTCCTTTTAACTTGCCAAATAAATCTATGATCAAAGGTAATTTGGTGTTTCCATTTTCGTATCTATAACATCAGCTCTCCCTTTTGGACTCGAGTTGTTTGTTATTCACATCCTCTCTTATATAATTCTGTATACTTTATTCTGTGTCTCTCATGCACATACAAACACCGCCATTTCCAGAAATAGCTACGCCATCCCTAAGCATGGAACATCTTGTCGTGGCCACTTGGAAACCTACACACACATACACCGATCATGGGACTAGGGAATGGATAGAGGCATGTTGGATGGGCCCAGATATCAAGTTTGGGGGTCAATCCCATGCCAAATAAATCTATGATTAATGGTAATTTGGTGTTTCCATTTTCGGATTTATAATATCAGCTCTCCCTTTTGGACTCCAATTGTTTGTTATTCACATCCTCTCTTATATAAATTCTGTATACTTTATTCTGTCTCTCTTATGCATGTACAAACACCACCATTTCCAGATGGCTAGGCCATCCCTAAGCATGGAACATCTTGTCGTGCCCACCTGGAAATACACATGCACACGGCATGCTACCTCTCACAGGAGCATTTTCAAAATTTGCATGATCAATATAATGGCCTATGCTATTTTTTTTTTTTTAATCTGTGGTGAGTGGGTTTTGGGGGAAAAGGATAAGGGGGAAAGAAGGGCATGTGGGGTTGGGGCAGGCGCCAGTCACCACAAATGAGGCTGTTCCCAAAATTTTTGTATGCATATGCACATGAAGGAGATGCATCATAATTTTCTTCAGTTATGTTCATTGGAGTGGAGGGTATTTTCTGAAACTATAATGGTGGGTTGAGGCACAGTAAATAGTTCTACTTATCTTTCTTATCCACATGTGCCATTGTATTGTTCACTCGAGGAGGCTATCTTCTCTCCTGAAGGAAATTGGAACTTTTAAAATGATATGCAAAGGTGAACACCAACATGCTGGCATGTTTAACATTGCGTCATCCATTCCAAAACATGTAATAATAGTAATATACACATTTTTTTAATATGTTGATTTCTTGCTTTTGTTTTATGCCGTTGGCACTATATGTAATAACAGGACCTGTGCTGGAATGGGCAGGGTTTTAGACTTCAGAGGAAGCTTCAGTATTCTGGTTTGCCATTATTGCCAACTGCCAACAGCACCAGTTCTATGATTTTTAGATTTAAATTAAATATTATCAATTCTCTCTTCTTTTGGTGTCAATATGGTCTGCATGTTCTTTTTCTTTCTTGAATAATATGCAGAAGCTTATGCACAGTTGAGAAACAGTAAATGCTAATTCGCTTTCTGGTGCTCGTTGTTAGGTAGTTGACACATTCTCAGTTTTTAATTTTTTAATTTTTTATAGGATCTAGTTGTAGGCAGTATTTGAACTTGACAAAATTTCACTTCTTGCTAATTTCCCTTTGTCAGCTAGAGCTGTTCTTTGATTGTTTCTAATATTGAATGCTTTGGCAGTGTTTTTATCCCTACAACTGCGCACTCTATTGGTCACCATTTCAGAGTTATCAGTGCGTACAAAGCACGGGCAAGGTGCTTGTTGTAAAATGGGAGACCCATCTATAGTATTGATACCTCAGAAGGATGTGGATGGTACATCTATTACTAGGAATGATGGCTCGATGATAGAACTTGAAACTGCCCTCAGAGGAATCCTACATATTCGAGAAGATTCTCTGGAAGGGGTACAAGACCATGCTTCAATTTTGGATAGTGATGACAAGGTGTACCCAGTGTTGAATGTCCATCAGAAGAGTGACTATGGTACAAAGACCCCTGGAAATTTAACAAAGTCTGCAACATTTCCGTCATCGGGAAAGACACTGTCATATGCATTGAATGGTGCATCTCTGCTTGGCCGAAGCTCTCAAATGTATGATAATCCTTCTTGTGTACGCTCAAGTTCAATGCCTGTGAGTATATCATATCTACTACCCTCTTGTGCTTTACATATCTAGAAGCTCTACATGTTCAGGTCAGATTCTTTCCAAACAATATATTCTTTTTACAGACTCTTCTGTGCAGCACCTTATCATTAGTGCTTAGTTAAAGACCAAGATGATGGTTAAATAGGAATCCCATGGGCCGGCATTCTTCCTTTGGAAGTTTTGCTGGATGCGGTGGAGGTTTTCCAACTATCTTGATAAACTAGGCAAGTGGGATTCCATTGGGTGTGAAGTGCTGAAAAGTGAAAACCAAGATCATGGATGTGTATGTAAATTGCCTGATTCACAGTAGTTTTACTTTTTTGGGCGGTTAGCACTGCTGGCATTTGGGCATAAAAATATAATGAGTACTCTTCATTGTATCTTTACATCCTCTGGTTGCATTTTCTAACTAGCAAATCTTGTAACTCATCCGATCCATTGTGAAGGTATTGTAGGCAAAGGGCTGTTGCGAAGATATGGTTCTTTAAATAATGATCTGAGGGAAGATATATCCCGCTTTCTCTTTCCATCTTACTGAATCTAATGTGCATTTGGTTCCAATCATGAGCCCTCCCTCCCCTTGGAAAGGCCAATGTTTTTTTTTAGTAACAAGTTGCATTGCTGTACGGTTTGCAATTTTTTGGCACTGCAGAATTTTGATGGGGTCAATTTTGATTATACTCGTAGCACCATTGAGTATTCTTTTGCTTTAGAATGACTGCTGCTTTTATTTTATTTATTTAATTTTTCAGGATCCTACAAAGCTGGTTTCTGCAATGAAAGGTGGCCGTGGACAGCAGCAGGGTACACCGCGACTGGTGAAGCTGAATGTCTCATGGGCACCTGATGTGTATGACCCTCCTACTACTACCCTATCGCACACCGTGAAGAGTCAGCACCAACGCCACAAAACAACCAAGAAGAAAGACCAGAAGCACAAGTACAGGGGCAAATCTAAATCTCCTCGGGGGAGCTATAGTGAAAGGAAGTATCATCATGTGAACAGCAGGAGAAACATTGGTGTCAGTACTACTAATTTAATGCAGTTAAGGTCGGTCAGTCAATCTTTGTCTGTCTACATTTTATGGATATTTTTGACATAGTTGTCCAGTGACTAATGCTCTTGATATTTCTTTATTTGCTTTAGGTCAGAAGAGTCTGTTAATAAATCTCCACAATTGGATGTTTTGGATGAACCAATCACCGAAGACAGACGGAGCACTGCATCAAGTGCTAGACCACTGCCGTTGGATTGTTTTGATAAACAGAGTGAAGTGATGCCAAGCAAAATTGCAGAGTTATCAGTTGGCGGGGGCCAGGACTCCAAGTGCGGAAGCAGTTTCAGGGCTTCTCTTGCTAAAGTTCATGTCTCCATTGCAGAAGCCACTTAATTGGAAAACATTTGTGATGGTTTGGGATCTTCCTCCTACCTTTCTCTCTGGACTTGAACTTTGTGTTAATAAATAATGTATGGCGTTTGTGATCATGCATTATACCATCTACTGTATAAATGTGAGAACTGTGAACCTTTTCATATGCTTTGTTTCCGGAAATTATTGGCTTGGTTTTGGATTTTAACTTGCGTTTTTTGTCATAATTGGAAATAATAACATTCCCGTCTGGCCTTTTGTGGCCCCTACTTTTATTTTACCATCTTTTCTCGATTCTAAAGCCTTGCATCCATTCCAAATTCGCGTTCTGGGATAAAAGAGAAGGCTTGTTTTTATTTCTTGTGTGCTATGGCTGAGTGCTGACCTGCCTTTTTGTATGTTGGTTGGAGCAGGTCAGATGTCATTGTGACGGCCATCAATGCCATTTTGCCTTACTATCACTACTTGTTTATAATTTATGTTTTATTCACCTCGCCATTTGAGTGCATAGATTTGATAGTACTATTCTTCTGTTAGATTCTGTTTTGTTATCTTTCATTTCCTTTGCTGCTGGAGTGCATAGATTTGTGGATTATGTTTCTTTGATAGATTGATTCAGTGGTACATGGATCTGGATCCACTACAGCTTGCAAGCTCTCTTTTTCAAAGTAAGATGCCCTTACCAGTTCGCGAACTAGCAAACTGCAATAAATCAGGGTTGGTGGATGTTTTGAGCGGTCCAAGTCCATGAAATAAATGGTTGAAATCGGGCTAGCCATATTTCATCTTTGGTCGGGCAGCTAGCATGATCAAGGGAACAGGACTTCTAAATAGATTGCTAATCCTGAAAGCTTTCTTAATTTGGTGGAGCAGGTAGGCATCGCAACTGTTCATGTCTTGTGCTTCTTTCTGCTGCAAAAAGGTCAGAAGCAAATAACGTGGTAAAATAGAATGTTGGTATGACTGTGCAGGGCCAACCAGACGAGTCAAAAAGGCTTTGTTCTCACTGAGTTGACTAGTAATATAGGTGATTGCAGTTATTGACAGAAAAAGATCAGGTGTTAACTCTTATTTCCCATGTTGGAGGGGGTTGCAAACCAGAGGTAGGAAGATTGATGGCCCACTTTTGAAGATTGCCATAAACAATTACCTATAACCAGGGAATGTAATAGGGTCGAATGGAGTTCCAAGCACGGTCGATAATTACCCATTAAGGCAATAACAGGGTAAGTAACTGCAGGGCTGCTGGGTTATTTCGGTTCCAAACGAGGCTACTTTTTTCCAGGTCTGTAACTGCCGAAGACAGAGTCCTGGAACTATAATAAAAGGAGAATGTTCTACCAGGTGACTGCATTCCAACTATATGGGGCCCACCTGGTTCCACATTTGATCAGTACATACCCTCCCTCGCATACTCTTGTATCTCATGATCTGGCACTATCCCTTGTTTTATGCTCATCAAAGATTTACCCACCGTCAGATTGAATCTCCAGAAAGAAAAATCCACGGTTAAAAGAGACCGTTTCATCTATTATAACCTCAATGATAGTAATGCATCCAAGCTACAAGCTGGACCACAAAGCACGTAAGCCGTCTTGCTCTTGTAAGTGAAAACTTACCTCGTTAAGAAGTACAAAATGCTACATAGTTTATGGTTTACTATGCCTTTAGACCTCTGAAATTGAAGCACCTGCAATGCGGATCAGTTCCTGTGCTCGATCTAAGTGAGGAACCATTTTTTTCTGTCAACGAATAATTCAAATATGGACCATTCTCTTCAAAATTGACCTTGGAAGGATCAGTTGCTTCTATCATGCTGCCTCCTATAGAGGATATGTGAATGCAACTTTCCACCCCGGGTCCAAGTATATGTGCACAGTATAATCCTAATAAATTGAATGGTCTGGATTTTGCAGATATGTGAAGCATCACTTATGTGATGTAGCTGAATATCCCTGGGGATAACTTGTATGGTTTAAATTTTTGTAGCAAGGATTACATGTCAAATACATGCAAAGATGCAGTAAAAAATCAGAACAAAGACGTGTTTAATTCATAGGGATCCAGCCCCCCATCAAATACATGTGCAATTAGATTCATGTTGTGTATTCTGCATTTATTTTAACATAATCATAACTCAAGTCGCAACCCCATGCCCGTCCTCTTCCTTCCCCACTTCCTGTAAAACCAAACAACGAAGGGAAAAGAATAAATCTTACTAGACATATTTGGAACAAGTAGGAGCAGTTATGCAGTCTGATGGTTACATTGGTTGACTTGGTGTCTCCTATTTGCACCGAAATGTTTCACCATCACTTCTTTATAGGAAAAAAAAAAAAAAAATGTTTCACCGTCACTTTTAGTATCAGCTATGGTTGACATTTGACAAAACAGTCATCTGTTTGCGTAAGATACTGAGCAGGGTGTAAAATCCAGTTTGGATGAGAAAAAAACTAAAGGTGGAGATACAGAAAACCATTGAAGTGTGAGATAAATAGAAAATGTGGAAGCTTCATAAAAGCCCCAAGGCGTATGAAAGCCTGTCATAGAGGATTTCATCCTGTGTCATATTGGAATTTGACGCATGTTTACTTTAAATTACTAGTCTTGATTGATCTGTTTAGCAGGTAGTTTAACCAGTTCTCTATTTGGCACTGGGGACAATCCTCCTCCACAATCAAGAAATATCACCAAAGATTTCCTCGACAAAGGAAGAAATGGTAGACTTTGTATCTAAGAGTTAGATGCATCATGTGCATGTGTGAATTTAGCCCCTGAGAAGCCCATGCTACAGAACGAAGTTAACTACAAGCTTAAGATTTTGCCAGTTCTACAGGTGTTATTATTTTGTTAGTATTCATAAGATGCTGAGACAACAGACAATCCTACTAGTCATAGAGGTCTGCATCATCTCTTAAAGTGGGCTATCTCCACCTTCTGTGATTATTCACACCTTTCTGATCATTGATCAATGAAGTGATCTATTAGAGAACCCCACTAAAGACAATGAAAAAGAAAGCTTACCAATAGATATGTGTATTTCAACAGTGCCATGGATCTCTCCTGCTTGACGTAGATAAGCACTAGCAGCAGCTCTGAAAAAAATCAATGGGTTCTTAGAAACATGAGGGGAAAAAAAAAACACAGCGGATGGAAGCAGATAGTACAAAATATAAGAAATGAAACCTCTACATTATTGACTTGCTTCTTACAATGCAAAAAGCTTTATCTCATCCATTCCCACCTAATGTTTATCTAAATTCTAAAACAATATGGATGTTCAACATACTGTTCATTCTCAGATGCAACAGCGATGTAAAATTGAAAAACTATAGAACACTACTTTACCGTGCTAATAAAAAAAGTGAAAAAATGGACATTCATGCAACGAAAGATTGTGGAAGAGAATATTCTGGCATATGCATGCAAGATGCAGGCTTTTGATTGTGTGAAGCTCAGTGTGAATATGCAAGGGCTCAAATGAAAGGATGGTCCAGTCATATTCTGAAAATTGAATGGTTAGAGAAAAGGACAAATGGACAATATACATATATGGCTCACTGGATGAGTTTGACTATAGACTGGTCAGATTTTTGGGCCCAATGTATGTTTATAGGTGGGCCCATGAGATAAATAGCCCAAATCTCATATAGACATCACATTGGCACAAAAGTGGTGCGATTAAGGATTTCAAAATATCCGCAAGGGGATATGCAAAGAGGAAAAGCTTACCAAGATCATTTCTCAAAAAAATATTTTAAGTAGCAACTAGAAGTCTGAAAGTTAAAAACTGGATGCCTTGGTTTTTAGATGCCCACAAACCAGAAAGCACACCGATTATTTTATCACAAAGAAGAACCTAATCATGCAAAACCGAAAGGATCTTTTTGTTAACTATTGTATCCCTAGGTTACAAATCCAGGCTTTACTCTAACCTGTCAAATGGAAGCGGCTGTCCACCATCCATGAGCTGGATATCTCCAAGTGAAATGCATAGCTCATTCGGGTTAAAAGGAATCCCAGCATAGCCAGCAGCACAAGCTATGCGCCCCCAGTTTGGATCCCTGCCATATACTGCAGCCTGAAGAAATATTTGAAGCAATAATAATGCTCAGTTCCTAGAGCATCTGAAGCAACAATTGTGTTGGATGAAAGAAGAAGTATAGGATTTGATGTGCCATTTTGTAGAACCAGGACCACCAGTTTAGTGATCTAGGCGCTGATATGATGTATCCCAGCACACATGGGGGATGCCCGGAAATATTTCAGATTATAAAGCCCTAGCTATCCAGTATTTAGCCAATAATAAACAGTTAATAATAATAATAAAAAAAGATTAACAGACTTTAACCAACAAATTTTAGGACATATATTGGATATAGCTAGAATCTTCTAAACGGAAAGAGAAAAAAAAAACCCTCCAGGGCATTCCTCATCTGGGATGGGAGAATCAGATCAAGGGTTTATCACCAAACCATGGGCGACACTTTCCCTGGAATAGCTATATCATGATAGTAACACATTATAATGATTCAAGAAATCAATTAGTAAAATACATTCTGATGTGTGAACCCATATTTCCTATAAAATAAAGACAGTTCATGCCTTGGCGAGTGAAGAAGATGCAACAGAGCGTGCAATCTTTGCTGCTTCCATCTCATTGTTGGCACCGGTGACTGTAACCTGCACAAATGTACCAAGGGTCAATTAGAAACATTAAACATCACTTATCAAAATATGTTGTTGCTTTCAAATTGGAGGATGGTTTGACAGTCTTTCCACACTCAAGAAAGCTGCAAAGATATACCAAGGTTCATTTAGAAATATTAAACATCATTTCAAAAAAATGTTGTTGTCTTCAAACTGAAGGATGGTAGTCTTTTCAGGCTCAAAAAAGAGGCTTTTAGCATATTTTTGCTGCTAAGTAGCCTGCTATTTTCCAACAAAACTTGGTCCTCCTCAAGTTGATTTGACTTGGCCAAGTTGGACTGAGCCACACCTTTGAGCCCTAAAACCCTTGATATTTTTATAATAATGATAAAAAAATCTTTAGAGAATAGAAAATGATGTCTTATAAATCTAAGATTTTGAGACGCGTGTTTTAACTGTTAAGAGTGAACTTAAGTAATAGCAAAAGGATGCATTTGTTTTTTTTACCAAGTAGATGATTTTTTTTTTGAATTATAATAGAAAACTATACAGTATAGGAGAGGTACACTGAAACAAAAAAGGCATGAAGCCAAGCCCCCCAAAAAACAAAAGGACCCAATCCCCAACCCAAAGAAAACAAGACAGAAACTACGAATAGAAAGCTGAAAACCAAGGCCCAGACAAAATTATGGACCCAAGCCCCATCCCCAAAAAAGAGAAACACCAAAAGGAATATGAAAAAATTACAAGGGATACAAAATAATCATCAAATCACGGCAAGAAACACCCTCTTTTGCTAGACGATCTGCTTCGGAGTTGGCACTTCGAACAATATGATAGGAGACTTGGATGCCTTTTGCTAGATCAAAAATCTCCCCAACCACACCAGCCACTTTCCAAGGTGCTTTGCAACTCCCAAAGCCCACTGGATTTTATCTCTGGTCTTTGATATCTAAAATCAAACCTTCCAAGGCGGGCGGGCTCGACTCGTTAGATGCTGAATCTGAGTCGACTCAACTGAGTTTTTAAACCATGTTCCCAACCCTAGGAGGGAATCAAATAAGGGCTGCTTATATAGAGAGTTTCCAATGAACAAGCCGATTATCAGGAAAAGCTTTGGGACAGGTCTCATGATTTTGTTCTATGGTTGCAGACTTGCAGTCATCATTAAATATAATTTCTATCCATGAAGACCAAAGTTGAATAAACATCAGTTGTGTGATTTTCCATTTACTGAAATGGAGTGGATCTTTATACTTGACCTCAATCAAGCAAGTTGCACCTTCACCATCCCATGCTATTGATTTTGCCAGACCTTGCATGACCTGGAAAGGAAATAAAAGTTTTAAGCACTGTTATGAAAGACAGGTCATTTCAGTTCAATTAAATAATTTCTCTATGGCACTCTCATCAGTATAGTACGGAATCATGAATTTCTGGCGGGCCAGTAAAACAGTGAACAAAAATATATTAACAATTTTAGGAGGCCCATAGCATTAGAGACATGTTGGACTAATGTGGCCACTAGACCTGTTTTGTTTATGATGCTATTGCTATGCGATTCGTTGTCCTTTTTAATTTTGCTTCAAAAAGGCATAATGTGAATGAAAAAGTTACTTTACACACAAGAGTTTTTTCTCATCATATTTATTATGATGAGGTAAAGAGCATTTATGCAAGGCTTTGTCTGATTCTCACACAGCATAACACTGCTGTTAGAACACTTACGGATTAAATGAGTGAATTAAGAAGCATTTCAAGGTTGGCATGTTGAGTTTTTTTTTTTTTTTTTTTCCTTTTTTTTTTTTGAAAATGGAAAAATTTGTTACTCCAAAAAAGATTACAAAGCTTAGCCAAATGCAGCTTAATTGAACACAAAACAAAAACTCCAAGAAAACAACTACACAAAAACAAAACAATTAAATATCAAAAGAAATAGAAGATCGAAAAAACTCCCTCCTTTGCTAGACCATCCGCCATAACATTTGCCGCTCTTACAACATGATAGGTTTGCATGTTGAGTTGATTATGATGTTATCTCAATGTGACCAACATGACTTAGTCTATGGGAATGTGATTGTATGAGAGTAGATATGCACAGCAATGAGGTTATAGGTGGATATATCAGCTTGGTGTCGGTGTATTTAAATCGTTTAATACATCCTTGTGTGTTCATACTACAAATGAGCAATATGATCAATCCCATTTCCCACTGCTAGTACATATCTCATTTGTATTTTTGAAGTGGAGATGTATGATGCAACTTTAGTTTGTATTTTTGAAGTCACATTGATGTAATTACATGTGTAGTTTGCCAGGAAAGTGGTTCGAGTCAATCTGAGCTGCATATGTGGAAAGGGAAAATCACTTCGTGATAGCATGTTGGTGAAAATAGGCATTTGTGAAGCTAATCCAACTACTACTACTACTACAAAAAAAAAAGAAGGATTGATAATTTGTGATAAATTTGACAAGAGCCCATAGCACAATTGGAAGGTGCTCAGCGTTGCAACCACAAGGCTGCAGATTCAAGACATGTCACCATTAAAGAAATATATTTATGGATAAGTGGATAAATGGGTAAATTTGGATAAATAATTGGCTACGAATGCAAGCTTATGGGGTGTGTTTATCCAGTTGATAAGATTTAGACATTTGGCATTTCAATAGTGAATCATTGACAAACTCGGATTTTGTTGCCTTGATTGGATGATAACTAGCTGCACAGATGAGAACATGGAAGAGCCTACGGCAAGTTAGTCACCAGAGAAATGTAACAGGTGCAGAAAAGGTGCAACATACAAAGATATTTGAAAAAAATAAAATAAAAGTAAATAAAAAATTGAAATTATTATTAGGGGAAAAATAGAAGGCCTCGTCTTCACAGATCATGCATCACGTAGGCGGCCTAATAATCACTTTGGACTTGATATGTGGACTTTGGATTATCAAAGTCTCTTAAAATGTGCTCAGATCAGTGGGTCCTAACCAAGGATCAAATAGATTGACCATGGCCAATTGATGATAATCACAAAATATCAGTGCTCCCGCTGTACCGGGCCGTATTGGCCAATATTTGATGTAGTGGCCAATATGTATTGATTGACTGACAACATGGACTTAAAGCCCTTCTAAGGGTATTTTCTGCCCTTCATCCAAACAAGCAGCTTCCTAGCTCTCTTTCACCTTCTCAAGCTTGAAAAATCACAAAAAGAAGGGAAAACTCAAGGAATCACCAGATTGGAGCCGATATAATGTTTGGATTTTCATCATTTTTCTCGCTTCATTCTTTTTTTTCATGAATCATATTGAAATCACTGTTTTGGATCACATGATGAAAAATTCCCAACTCTCAAGCATTCTTTAAGCTATTGTATGTATTTTTTCTTGTTTTGTTTATTATAAGTTTTTTAAGTTTCTCCAAAAAAAAAAAAAAAAGAAAAAGAAAAAGAAAAAAAGAATCAATTTAGTGAATGATAGACCAACCAAAATCACTTGAAAATGCTTTATAGATTCTAGATCTATGTTTCCTATAAATCAATCCCAAATGGTCTGAGTTTTTTTTTTTTTTTTTTAATTTATTTAGATTTAGAAATGCATGATAGTGATGAAAGTTCGATGAAACCGTTGATCATTGGACTTATATTAGCTTCTAACTTAATATAGCTGACCAAGATGAATATATGTGGTCAAATAGATCAAAACTATTATTTTATAACCATAAAACAACAAGGGGCCTGTATGACAATGAGGGGTTTGATATGGCCCTTTATCACAACATTAGATTCTACCATTTTAATATTCTGAATTTTTTGGATATTTTTTCTTTTTTCATTCACACTAATAATCAATACATATCATTTTGGTTGCCGGCCGATATGCCCATTGCAACCGATATGTTGATCCTTGGTCCTATAACTCCTAACCATCAAATCAATAACACAATGTTCAACAACGGACAATCTGTGAAAGGAAGCCCATCTGCTTCAAAACAGACAAATTTGACCAATGAGGAGAAAAAACCAATAGGCATGTAATTGAATGCCATGATTTCTTAGAATCATATTGATCAAACAATCCTAACAATGAAATCAATTAGCAAAGATGGTTTTGTAAAACATAATACTAACTAATCATCCCAATCCTATATAGAGTTTCATATGCTTTGCTAACTAAGGGCACATTTATCTTCAATAATTACTAATGTGAATTTATGTGTTGGGAATTTCTGATAGCAAATGTCTATGGAATTCCTTGTCTCTTTAGTGGAATTCTAGAACCCAGCCTTTTGAAATGTTATTTTGGCCTTTCAAATTCTCCAAATTCCAGCATCCTGGAAGTTGGATGTATCAGAAGATTTGGAAAACCTTCTGGGGGAGCATTTGAAGAATTTATAACTCTCTCTACCCAACAATAATTCTCTGAATTCCACCAAACAACCCCCCCCCCCTATGTTGTGAATGAAAAACAGTCCTTGATTCAGTCCAAAACTTACCATCAGTTCATTAAATTTGGTCTTAAAAGAAATTGGGGTTCCAATTTGAAAACCATGATCAATGGTGGTCATTGGTCAATTTTGAGCTAACTATGGGCTGTCGAGAAACTTAAAGTAGAGCAGGAAACAAAAATATTTGTTTAAAACTAACTGAATTGAAAGCAAGCCCCAACTGTCAAAATATAGATGTGAAGCTACTGCTAAAAAGAGAAGCCACCTGAACAAATTTTTTTCAATGATCAGTAAAAAAAAAAAACAAATACAAGCCAAGAGAAAGAATGTCAGAATTCTTTTTTAAACAACTATGAAGTCCAGACTCCAGATGTTTTAGTTTTAAGAGAAAAACTGTTTTATACTTGAGAGTCTAATTGCCTCCATTTGTTCCATGTTCATGTGCTTTTTTAACTTTTAAGTGATCTCTAATGTCTGCATAGTGTTTTATTTATTTATTTTGTTCGATGAACCAATGAGTAAGCAAACTTTTATCGTAAAAAGTGGGGATATAACAACTGTAGAGTCATCTTATCTTCCTATCCATTGTCTTGATGTATTTTACGTATTGTATGAGCTTGCAATCGCACTATTTATTTAGCATTCAGAATAATAATCCCATGACTCCACTTGGCTTTCTTGTTCATGAGAACAGTTAGTTAAATTAGATATATTGAACAAGCAAAACCAATCAGGCTTTTGCAATTAATGTCACCTAGATCTAGTTTTGTATGCAAAATGGTGGGAAGGAGTTGCAAGGAAACTCACTGCATCAAGACATGCTTGAAGTTGTTGTGCCTCATCGCTATCCAGAGAAGATATCCTTGTCGACCCAGATATTCCACTAGCTAATGCAATGACAGTGTCATTGGTACTAGTGTCTCCATCTACCTGCAGTCATTATGCATGAGTCAATTTAACAGCCAAAAAATAAAAATAAAAATTTGGAACATTACATCAACCTATAACCAAAAGCAGCTTGCTTTTCTTTCGTACTAAGGTACCACATGTTCTCATCTAGAAGCCAAGACTATGCATTGTAATTAACAGAAAGAGAGGCTATTTAAAAAAAAAAAAAAATGTTCCGCCCATCGACACACTGTCAAAACTATATGTCATGGAAATATTGGTGGCAGAAAATATTGGGATATTTTCAAAGTTTGGGTTTTTGTCAGGACACTATCAAGAAACTATAGTGAAAAATAAAATAGTAAAAAACATAACATATATAAAAGCTTTCTGTGATTGAATGGAGACAGATGAGCAAAGAATACACAGATCCAAATGACATGCATCTATCACTTTTAAGTTCTAACAAGTTAATATTGTAAAAAATAAATAAAAGGAAAAAAAGAGGAGAGATGCAGTTTTAGAAATACAGTCCTAAACATAGCTACTAAAGAGAAAGATGATATAATGTTTTAATTTTAAAACTATAAAACGGTTTTGAAAAATGAGCTTCCACATTTCATTTTGAAGTGCATTTGCCCCCTTTTTTTATGTGATAGTAACATAATTATCATGATAATACTGCAATATTTTCAAATTGTCATGATAATTTCTTGATACTATTATGACAAGAAGTTGTAAAGTTGATCGTGCAGGTCTGAGCGTATTACCAGCCAAAAAATCCCAATATTATCGTTTAGGGAGATTCTCGAGGAAATATTTCAATAATTTGAAATTACAGTTGATATTCGTGATACGGCATATCCAACAATCATAATAGTTAGCGAAAAAAAAATCAGCAGCTGATGAATAGCAGTACCATACCTTAATAATTAGACTAGAAAAGTCAGGTAGTTCATGAATGCAGGTATGCAAACAAAGTGTCAAAGGCATGAGCAAATGACAGAATATGAAGCACATGAGTTCTCCTATCAAGTGGATCACAGAGGATTTACAATGAATCTGATGGAATTAAATGACAAAGGACAAATGAAAAAAAAAATCAATTAATAATTACACAAAAATGCCACAGAAGTTCCCTCCCTCACTCAACCCCAAATATCCCATAATTAGTCACCAACTATCCCTGGATGGTGGAAGAAGGGTTACTGAAGTGAGACTTTAAACCCCACAATGCCAATTAATGGATGCATTGCTGCATGGCTGATCTAAGACCCCAGTGCAAGTTAAAAAAGAAACAAGAAGCTACAGCAAGCAAATTCCAGTTAAATGAAAACAATGATTGATTACTCACTGTAATTTGGTTGAAACTCCGGTTCACGGCAATCTGCACCATTTTTCTCCAGATATCACCTGTAACCGTTGCATCAGTTGTTATCACCTGGTGGAGCAGCAGTCTATTGTTACATGTTCTATTACATTACATATCTCAATAAACAATGACAGCAAAGATCATTGGCATGACATACACCAAGCATGGTTGCCATATTTGGGTGAATCATGCCAGAACCTTTTGCCATTCCCCCAACTCTTATATCCACTCCTCCAACCTACACAAACCAGGGAACCACAAATCTCAAGTACTCATAAAGAAACTATCTTCCAAGTTATTATATGAGGAATGAACACAAGCTATACTTTTAAATAGTAAACAAAAATGAAATGCTTCACGTATGATGTTATAGAATGATGTAGGAAGCATTTGGCTGGGTGGGAAGAGACAATGAAACAAATTTTTTTTGTTATGATGTGGGTCTGATGCACCCCCACAATTTAGATAAGACTCACAAAGAGTCATACCCATGGTTGATGCATCTTGCCAATAAGGAGCCCACCCAGTGCCCTACATGGTGAACATCTAAAGTTGTAGTTTCTTTCCCCAATTGACAACAATTTATTTAAGAGGATAAATTAAAAGATATATAGTAGTAGATTAGCATTTATATAGCAATTAAAAAAAAGGTTAGCATTTCAACTTTGGGCTCTCATAATAACACTTCTTAACCTAAATATATGAATGTAGTAGAATATTATTGGTTAATATTGTACGGGACAACGAATAGACCAGCTATGACCTATAGAGTATAATGTTGGCCAATCAAGAAGCAACATATGCACAAAATGGATGTAGCATAGGATTCTTTGTTGTGTGGTAAAACTAGGAAGGATAAAATTAGAAATGAGCACTTTCGAAAGCATTTAGAGGTAGCATCAATAGAGGATAAAATTAGATAAACTCATTTGAGATGGTTTGGGCATGTCCAATGTAGGCCTGCAATGGCACCAGTAAGAAAAAGTTTGGCTATGCAAATTGATGGCCCACCAAGGGGAAGGAGTAAACCGAAGAGGACGTGAATGGAGATAGTAAAAATAGATCTGAAGAAGTGCAACTTATCTAAGGATTTGGCTCGGGATTGATCAGAATGGAGAAATAAAATTCATGTAGCTGACCCCAACATAGTTGGGACAAGGCTTTGATGATGATGAAGAATATTTCTAGAAAAAAGGATGGCTTCTTAAGCTGAATCAGTGAAAAGTGGATGGAATGGATGCACAAGTGCATCTCGACTGCCCTCCCTTGTTCATTCTCATACATAGCACCCCCATGAGAGTACGTTGCAAGCTCAAGAGGTCTTCACCAAGACGATCCACTGTCACCACTTTTCAAATGCAGCCTAAGGTCTAAGCAAACAATGCTTCAAAATGCTAACGACATGGGTACATCCAAGGCTTCCAAGTTGAATCATCAGAGATGGCTACATCCCACATTCACTTCGTAGAAAATACCAGTGTTCTGTGATGCGCATATTGAGATGCTTTGGAGCAGCATTGGGTCCGTGGATGAATGTCCCAAGGAGTGAAATGGCCAGTGAAGCATTGAAGGATTCTTTGTTGTCAGCCCTAGCCTCATTTGTGGGTTATAAGGTAGTATGTTTCCCATTCAAGTACCTTCAACTACCTATGGGAGCCCATTCAAGAGCTGCATCCATGTGAAATCCAATTGTGGAGAAATTTAAATCCAAACTAGCCTCATGGAAAAATTCCTATTTGTCATTTGATGCTCAGTACCTTCATTATATCTAACCTTTCCAAAATTTATCGATCAATTACATGTCCTTGTTTAAAATTCTAGCAAAAGTGAAAATGAGCTTGAGAGAATCCAAACGAACTTCCTTTGGGATGGAAAGTGGGATAAAATAAAATACATATGGGGCCTGTTTGTTTGCATTATAATACATAGGAATTAATACATACAATTCATACCCTAGTAGTTCATTTCTCATCTTTTTGTTGTTAAATCTATTTTCCTAAAAGAAAGGGTTATTTGATACTCGTTTTTTTAAAATGCACCTTTGAACTTCATTTTTAACCGCTTATGGTATGAATTATATTTATTAATCCAATGTATTTTAATGCAAACAAACAGGCCCATGGTGAAGGGAAAGGTCGTAAAATTGCCTAGGAAAATGGGAGTACAAACCTTTGACTCAATTGCCACACTCTTGCTCACAAGGTCAGTGGTTGTAATGGCCACAGCTGCGGAATCTGCCCTGCCCACAGGCAGAAAAGATGGAAAAACATGAGAATTTAGTAAAATAGGAGATATTTTGGGAATTTTCTAAACTGTCTCATTTCTGACAAAAAGAACAAAGCAAAAAACGGAACAGTTAACTATCACTAACATTCCAATTAAAAAGAAGTGTAAAATCCCCTTTCAGATTTAACAAGAAGAATGCATCAAGTCAAACCAATATCTCAGGAGTAAGTGACGAGAAATACCCCTCAACAGTTGGTGAAAGTAAACCAACTAGCTTTGGAAGTGAATTAAGAAGGGCCTCCTGCATGAAAAGATGTTACTGGAAATATCAAGAACTGGAAGCAGAAATATAACCAGAGTCTTTTAATGATGCAAAAGAGGGAGGAGGGGGGGGGGGGAAGGATAAGATAAGATGATAAACAACCAAACAACAGTCAACGTCAACATCATCAACAACAAAAACAACAAATAGTTGGAACTTGGAAGGCTTAAGGTGTTTAGGGGTGTCTTCAGAACTGTCCGGCCAACATCACTTCTCTGCCCAAGACCAATGGTGTGTACATTTCAGGACTAAGAAGAAACTCGTGCAATATTGATTTTGATCAAAAGGACAATTGGTGGAAATCTGCCTATTATAAAAATATATTTTCCACCTGCTCCAAATGAGGCACTGAAATGTTCCAAAGTACCCCACCCACAATATCTGCCAAAATTAAATTTGGGGTTAACTTTCAAACCCATCCTTATATTTAAGCTAATAATATGGAAATGTACCCGTATGATGATGATAATGATGAAAATGATAACAATAATGACATACACACTCTGTGAGAAATTACCTTCTTTATTCTACGACCAATTACACCAGTGGATTCAATTAAAACTTCTTCTGCCCTAAGCTGTAGAAGCTGCAACACCAAGAAAAAGGAAACAGAGCAGTGACCATATCCCACCTGAATCATGCCAATAATGACAGTGAGAGATTCTAGATTCATAGTTTGATTACCTTAGCAATAGCACTTGCACATTCTATGACATCCTGGTAACCTGCATCCCCCTGCGATGATTATAAAATCAGCTTTTGTCAAGTCAACAAGCTAAAGTAGGACTTATCTAATGCAAAAAGATGTGGACGAGTTACTGATATTTAAAAAGAATGAATAAACCAGGAGAAAAAAAAAACTGCTGAAAATGTTGACACATACTACCTAAAAAACACAGCATGTGACAGGTTATTAAAAAAATCACAATCAAGATTCTGATGAATTATATGATTAAAAAAATAATGCCCTAACTTTGTATGCAGATTCCACAATTCCGTGATCCAGACTGTTGATGCAATGAAGTGAGTAATCAACACTTGACACAGAAATTTCAGCAGATTGGATTTTTCACAGAATATTCAAACTTTTTCTTGTTGACTGCTGTGGACAACTTGTGCTACCAACAGTCAAATTGCAGCCATCAAATTGTCCCATCGAGGATTTTTTTTTCCAGCCATTCCCAAGTCACATTGGGTTTCATCAGAGCAACAGTATGAACTGCACAACAAAGAAGGCACTCTTGTACAAACTCGGGTCCTGGAGATACAATAAATCTCCTCGGGCTGAGGATCATACTAGTCCTCCAAAAAATTCATCTAATTACAGCTACGTAGGCACGGAGATGCTGAATTAATGGATATAACTTTAGAGCAAGAAATCATATTATAGCACCTAACAAAGCAGACAGATGTGCCTACCGTTGCAGCATTTGCCTGACCAGCATTTATCAATACTGCTCGTGCCTGAAAATTTTGCAAACATGAGAATTTTATTAAGATAAGTGGTAAAATTGTTGTCTTACAAAATACTCTGAAGTTAAGACTTAAGTCAAAATAAACAAGATAGTAAATTAAACTTCCACCCATCCACACCCCATTACAAACAATGGAACATACAAATGCTCCTGCTAATTTGTTTAATGTGGAAATTCAGTGACCCCAATGAAATTGAGTGATCGAAGAAACCAACATAACATACCGTTGTTGAAATGTCTAATATATGTCTGCAGTAAACCACCGGTGCAGCTGCAACAATGTTTGTAGTGAACGACCCTGACAATAAAACAATAGGTATTACAACTGATGACCATCTAATTTCCAACTCTATATGCCTCATACCTTGTATGAAATCTCACGTGGTAGAACGTAAGACTAGAGAAAACCATTCCAGAACTGGAAATTTACTGATTAAAGTAAACACATGATGATGGATCTTAGATAATATAAGAAAACCAATCTTGAAAGTTATAGGCTCAATTCAAAAGCGGGCAAGTGGGCCCATTCTTTTATGTCCGGACCACCAATATGATAAGGCTTCCCCGTGGATGACTGCTGCTTCAGAATTTTCTAGACTGAGATTCTAGCAATCAATATAGTCCTTCTTTCTTGATCATTATCAATTATTAATCCTTTCTTGTCCATTTGTTCATTTTCATTGACTTTTTTTTTTTGGCAGAATAAATATTTTTATGATAGGACCCTTCATCTAGAAAACTCATAGAGCACCTCCTTCTGCTGTCCACATTGCGGCCAATTACATCAGCAATTTAGAGTGTGTAACCATGGATACCACCTATACTAACACTGCAGGCACTGTATATGGCATCATGCATCAGAACCTATGGTTTCCAAATACAGCATGGACACGGTAGGAACACAACAATGACTAGTTAATACAACAGGGACATGTATTTTTACATGTAAAGTATTGGATATGAAATGAATTGGATACGTCACCTATTTCGAAGTATCTGGGCATCATAGATCAGGACATCATAACTCCACTTGTCCAAAGGTGTCCAAGTGTTGGTGCTTTGCATGAATGAAAAAAGGTTGCAGCACAAGGCATCTGTGCGGCAGATGGAAAACTACAGCCTCTACTTTGAAGAAGAATAACAATGGGACCCCAGCACTTAAATAAAATAAAAGAGAAATAACTTTTTTCATGAAGGGTAGTAACTTGCATGTAACACTAAATGTTCCACATCCCCTTCACCCCCACTTCTCCCCCTGAAACAAATGTTAAAAAAAGGTTTCTTTTGGTCCAAAACTCCAAATAAATGGGCCCACCATCAACATTCCAATACTGAATAAAGATCTTGTCAAAAAAGAAGAAGAAGAAGAAGAAGACACCAAATATCATAAGTTCCCCTTCTAAACAAGAGGGCAATAGCACCCAACCTACTATAAGCCACCTTTGGCCACTGGATCAAAACATGGACAGCACACATCTACAACAGTATCACGTCTAATCATGCAACAACACAACACAAAGATTGTGCTGTCATTGAATATAAGCCAGATGAAAGCTCACCTGCTGCAATTGCATCAACATCGCATGTCACAAGAGCAAGGTCTGGCTTCTCTCCTTTTGCACGCAATCCACCATACATACCTGCAGCTTTAAATCCCTTTGCAGCAGTAACACCTCCAGGTACCTGTGAAATTGCAGGAAGCACTGATAAGCATAAAGTAGCAAATGGCATTGGCATGTAGACCACTGCGCATAACATAATATTGAATATATATATATATATGGGAGATACTCTTGTGAGAGTAACTCTTACAGTCTTACGGTATTGTGAGAGTAAGGGGTGGGGCCCCTCACATTTAGGCTGTTGGCATTGGATATGGCCCCCACTCTCTCTCTCTCTCTCTCTCTCTCTATATATATATATATATATATATATATAAGAACTAGAGAACAAATACCAAGTTCAAATGAAACTCTGCCTAAAAACTAAAAAGGTATATTTTACAAAAACTCAAGCATGAGTTTGAAAACTCATCATAACTTGTCCCCAAAACTTTAAGAACCTAAGCATCAAATTTATTCCCAGTCATGCTCCTTTTCAACTTTGGCATCACTCAAATCAGCTACCAGTCCTATCGACAAACCATGCAACTGCTTGAGGCAAACTAGGTAAAACATTAGTAATAAAAAATATTAATGAATAATGATTACTTTTTGAAAAGTTTTTCTTGCAGGAGGCTTGCTCCTCGTTTTCCCCATATACTAAATTTTTGTCTTCCTCAAATTTTCTGAGTTGCATTCAGCTGTTTCAATAAATAAACAAAGCATGTGCACATCCATAAGGCATTGAAAATCTATAATCTTGCTCATATAAGTTTCAGCTTCCTTCATGGCACAAACCACTTTACAACTCAACTTGCATTATGTTACAATTTAGGTAACCCTGATAAACGCCAAGATTATAGCAAGCTACAACTTCGACATCCACTTGTGTGTTAGTGTTGGGCAAGACCTATTACAATAAATCACCGACGCATCCATCCACATTAGAATACTATAGTACCAGATAGTAGATATTAAAACATTATATTCAAAATGTGGAAAAAAAACATAAATTAGAATTAAATATCAAGGTATCCATGAATGTTGTGCATCAAAATGGGGAAATCGCATTTCGACCCGCTTCTAAGACTATCAGCAATGTTTACCTTGTAAAGTGTGTTTGCACAAAGCTCGCCAATGTATTAGAGAATTACAGCTAATATTGACAGCCAAAATGAGTTTTTTAGCAAAAGTTTTCACCAAATACATCTGAAAACACAAGTGCGCACGCCCTGTTACACTAATTTAGCTCTAAATCACACAATCATCTCATGTAAACCGGAAAACAACATTACAGGAATGTTTCCCTACCGGCTTCCACGGTCCTTCTGGAAGAAATATAGGAGCCGGAGGTACAAAGTCTGCAGCAGCAGCATTGGTGCTCAAAGAAACAGAAAAAACCCTAGAATCACGCCGAGAAGAACAGAACGAGTTCCCGATCTGCAAACTCGATCAATCAGCTAAAATGCATGAAAGGTTTGAAAGAACACAAGAGCTATTATCAGATCAAAAACATAGATTTCACTCCAGTAGCTACCGTTTCGCGACGAATTCTTACGATCCCGATCGAGATGGGATGATGTAAAGCAAAAGCCATGTCCGCGACTTCGGGTTTCAGATAGAAAGAGCAGAAAAAAGATGACTGCTTTTCGCCACCGATCGAGACAGAGAGAGAGAGGGTTTTCGGTTTTAGAGCGGAGAAAGTTGGGATATATTCTGTTGTTGTCCTAATCGATCCGCACGCGATTTGAAATGCCAGCTGACTTTTGAAAACAGGCATCCATGCGCCGTATGCTGGGAATATATTGCGGTTCCTATTGTTTGGTTCCTTTTTTATGTGCTGCTGCTTTAACTGTTTATTTGATTCTTTCAAATAAAGGAGAACACTTGGGTTGTTGGCAATTAGCAAGGGCCTCTTTGGCATCAATCTGGGAACGCGCCATTTTTTTTAATAATTAATAACGTAGGGCATCTCGCGGAACCCAACCAACATTCAATTCTGAACGGGTGAGAACTAATCCTCGGACACATGCAATCCCACCTATCCGCATTCCACATGCACTAGGTAAAACTAGTGAAGGTGACCAATAAAAGTAGGTGTCCAACACAAAACCTCTCCACTTTTTAAAACTGAGCTACCACTCGTTGGTTTTGGGAATGTGTGATTTTGAAAATAAATGTTTAAGAAGAAAAAATTGTTTGAGTGGCATTTTGTGTGAGAAAAATCGTGAGAGACGGGGAGATTCTATAGATGTGTAAAAAGGGAGATAAAATGCCCGGGGAGCAAGTTATTCTTCGTTCATTCTCATAATACCAGAGATGCCAAAGCCACCCACGCGATTGAAGTGGCGACCAAATGTGCTGCATTGCTAGTTTCTGATATGAGATGATATACCTGTGCCCCCACCCAAATGCTCTATATCTTTCCCATCTTAATAAAGGATTACTGTGACTATGAGCTGTTTAGTAATCCAATGTCCTTAATTTTAACCTGTTTGCTGCCTAAATAAACGGGTATATAGAAGTGATCGTACTGGGTTGAGCCTGGCCATTGCTAGTCCAGGTCAAGTTCATTTATGTATTGGAACTATTACTCAGGACCAGATTCAGCTACAGGTGTGGAAGTCAGATGTATGCCCTGCCAATATGCAAATATTCCATTGTGCTAGATGTCAGGCCAGGATGGGCCTTTTAAGCATATGTAGGCCTAGCCCAGACCTGTAGACCGTATAATTGGCCAGAAAATTAAGTCCAGGTGCAGCCTATGAACTTAAAACAGAGCCCGAACCTAGCTGAGTGTGGGCTGGGCTTGTGGCATGCTTGGCTGGCCCATGAGCATCACTAGAAGTGTAATATATGCCGGGGCTGGTTCAATGATTAAAGAATCCACAGCTTGAGAAACTATAACTGGTGTACATTAAGGTAAAAAGCATGTGTCTGCAATCTTACTAGCCCATTTCAGTTTGCATTGGATAACATCTGCAATGCGTATTGGCTATATCACTATATCAGACTCCACAGTACCTCTGGTGTGAATACCAAATAACACCAGCACGTATTGTCCCATGCTTACAACCATCAGCATTCAGCATAGACAAATCTCTCTCGAACCAGATCCAAAGTTTATCATTTCTTAAAGAGCGCCCATGGCCAATACCCCCCCCCCCCGTTCAAGTTCCAACCAAAGCTCGAACAAAGCTACCCCTGCCTCGTGAGGATATACATGTTATATACTGGCTGAACTAGGTAGGCAGACAATTCAAACCATTTGCTCATTTGCGGTAAACAAGTATAAGAAATAAGTTCGTTCACGGTTCGAGAAGCAGTAAAAACCAATGTCTGTTCCAGATGGCAGCACTTATGGGAACCACCAAATCATAAATATAGATTAATATGAAAATAGAAAGGGTTTCATAAGTTCATCAGTCCCAAATAACATTAGATTTTCTTGTGCTATACTCTCTCCGTGAGTATCTTCAGCGAATAATCTGATAAGGACCAAATCCACCTAAAAATAATGCGGCTGCTTTCTTCAAGTACAGCTGATCTGTTCTCTTCACTGACAACAAAAACAGACGCGACTCTCGAGCAATCATCCACACCATCCAATGGTTTTGTTTGTCCTAAACCCAGTTTCGGAAGGCTCCTGCTCTGGCCGAGGTGGTGGTCTTGGCTCTCTGGGCTTTGCCGGATCAACAAAGATAACCCAGCCATCCAAGAACTTGGCATTCATCCCTTCGCGAGCCTTCTCAGCTTCTTCTAAGGTTGCGTACCTGACAAAACCAAACCCCTTGGACCTTCCTGAGTTCCTGTCGGTGATAACGTTAGCTGCAAAGATTCGATATGGCACATCATCATCATATGAGCACACATTTTTTAAAGGAAGACATAAGAGAAAGAACTGAATTTGGAACTAAAGATAGAACAGGAACCGGATTCGGAACCGAGTACTATTTTTTACCAGGATCCAGAACTGAAAACAGTTCATTTTTTGTTACACCACGGATCCGGATCTGGATCCATGATCTATCCCCTGAAAATTGCACCAGGTTTAAATGCAAAATGGTTCCACCTTGTACCCTGCCCGTTTTCAACCAACTGACACAATGTCCATCAATAGCAACCTCTCTGTCTTTTTTTAAAGAAGAAGAATTAGGGCCTTTAAATCTGCATGGTCTGATACATTTCCCATTATTGGTATGGCTTTCAGATCACTGATGTAGATAAAATAACCATGGTTTCCAAAAACTCACAATTCTATGGAAAAAAGAGAGGGGAGGAGGAGGAAGGAGAGTGGGGGGGAGTAAAAATTAACATTTCAAATACCTTCAAGAAGCTGGCCAAATGGAGAAAATGCCTTTTTCAGGTTTTCATCCGTCGTTAACCTTGAAAGACCTGCAACAATTGAGGTGGTGCTACTCAAACATGTGTGGCATGTCCACGATATATTTCAAAGAGTATAATTAAAAAAGAAGTCCCATTATTCCCACACAGTTTCTTTTGTCTTGCTGTTTGAAATTACAGTACTATAGGCTTTTTCCTCGAATCAAGCAAAAGATTCTAGTTGGCCATCAGTTCATTGCCTGCATGGTATAGCTTGCAAAGATAACTGCAACCTTCATAAATGAGTTCTCAAAATAACCTAACTCTCCTACCGTGCTATGTACCTTTTACCCCTTAGCAGGGGCGGATTCAGCCAAAAAAAAAAAAACATTTTTTTCACATTTTCTCTGTTTGTTTGGTTGATGAAGATGAATGATTGGGATAAAATCCGAATGGGAAGGAAGGTAGGACTGACAGAGAGATGATAAGGAATCGTGAGGGTGAGATGGAGAAGATTGTGTGGGCTGAGAATCGTTTGGTTCTGTGGAGATTAAATGATGGAGAGATGAAGAAAATGGGTGACGGGGACCGGTTGGATGGGTGGATTAGAGAGAGTCAAGGTTGGGAAAGGGATGATGGAGAGAAAAAAAAAAGGAGTGGAAGCAGAGAGATATGTGGAGAAAGATGAGTCAATTGGTGGTGTGTTAGGTGGAGCTGGATGGTGCGAGGAAAAGGATAATGATGGAGGGCTGAGATGAAAGAGATGAAATGGAGCGGAGGATGCTGTGACAGTCCAATAATGAAACCTGGTGATGATGAGATGGATGGTGGGCAGTGTGTAGTGAACGTGGGGCAAGCTGCAGTCGGGAAGGTGATTAGCAGGGGCGGATGGGGGAGGGGGAGCCCACCCCAGCTTTCAGCAAAAAAAAAAAAAAAAACTAGTTTTTCACATTTTCTGATTTTTTGTTCTTCTTCTATGGTTTTCTGAAATGGAGGTTTTGTAGTTTCTTTCTATTCTTCATCTTGATTTTTTGTGGTTGTGCCCTCCGGATCTCAGGTACGAATTTGGGGTGTTTTTATTAGATGTGTTTGTTCATTTTCTGGTTTTTTGTTCTTCTTTTATGGTTTTCTGAAATGAAGGTTTTGTAGTTTCTTTCTATTCTTCATCTTGATTCTTTGTGGTTGTGCCCTCTGGATCTCAAGTACGAATTTGAGGTGTTTTTATTACATGGGTTTGTTCATTTTCTGATTTTTTGTTCTTTTTTTATGGTTTTATGAAATTGAGGTTTTGTAATTTCTTTCTATTCTTCATCTTGATTCTTTGTGGTTGTGGAGAAAGATTTGCTCTTTGTGTTACTAGAAACTGTCAGCCTGCCACGTTATGGGATTGGGTTTCCCATTTACAGTACCTCTGTAACTTTGTTTGTTCATCACTTCATTGTGAGTTGAAAATGAAAAGAAAAAGAAAAACTTAGGAAAAAAAAATTAAAACCGGTCTTATGTATTGTATATTGATGATTATTTACTATCTTAGGTTATAATGTCGCATTATCAAGCGCCCATTGTTGCTATCTTTGGTGGGACATTGTTGCTATTTTTTATAGTTTTTGGTGAGACATTATTGCTATTTTTTTAGTGTAACTTAAGTGCAGCCCTCCCAGATTAGAAGTCCTGGATCCGCCCCTGCCCCTTAGCCTACTTTTGAAACATATTCCGCACCCCACTCACTATATTACTCAATTCAACTTAACTAACATCAATTGGAGAAAAGTACAAATATTGGTAAAAATAAAATCCTATGGATCAACATCTAGAGTGCCTTTGGAGTTTGGAGTTTGGATGGATACCAATTTGCAATGACTAAATATCTTGATAGAACAATCTAATCCTCAATACCCATAGGAGCACAAGGTAGTGTAAGACTTCGAAACCACATCAGGTGGGGCAGTCTATACCTCAATTCATTACATATTTACTTTAACACACTTCAATACTATATGGCGGCGGCGAAAGCAATAAAACAGCACAACAAGAAAGACAAATTTTTGTTTCAACACAATCCCAAATGTGCAAGCAACATGATGGATAAAAATATGTTCTCCCAAAATGCTCAAACTGTTAGTTGCACCCTCAAGTGTCAGCAGGCCTAAAGCAAATATGACAAAAGCAAGAGTGACCCTATATGAAAGAATTTTCAAGAAATCTCTCTCACACACAGTTTGCTTGTTGATTTGCATTTCGTTTGATTCAACGTCATTCAATCTAAGGTCACAATTGGCTTCTTGATAATTAGAAAAAAAAAAAAAAAAAAAAAAGATCTCTAGATTTCTATGATCCCCGAAACCAAGAATCTGTTCCATCCCATTTTAGGGATTCTTATGCATCACCCAAACGCGAAATTATTTAACTTTCTAGGATTTGGGTGGGAAACGTACCGCTGACGAAGAGCTTGGGTGTGGTCAAGGTGGAATTGTGGCGGATAGATGAGAATCCCCATTGAAGGACCGAGGGAGCAGAAGAAGCTGATGATCCGTTCAGGACGCGACGAAAGGCAGAATACAGCGCCATCGGAAGAGGAATCTCCGCAAAACCCTAGCTAAAACCCCAGCCCTCAGCTCACAGACCTTGCAACTTGCAAGGGGGACTCTTCTAGTGGTTTTGTTTTAAAACGGGGATTGTATTGTACATGTACATGGGCTGACTCAGATTCAGCTGGGTTTGAGCTGTGTTCTTTTTAGGCATGTGGCCTGGACCGACCTTATTTTTGGTGGGCTGATTATTAAATGGGTTGGGGTTGTGCATCTATGTGATTAAAGCATGGTTGGCTTGGTATCTTTAGCACAAATGAATGTAATTTATTTGTTACATAATACCTACCCACCCAGAGATTGATCCCTAGTAGTTAAAAGGTGAGAGGCCTCTTGCCGTTGGGTTGTGAGGCACTTCTCCACTAATGAATGTACGCATTGGGTTGTAAATGGATTGGATGGAGGCTATATTTATGCCCACTGAAAGGTTCGATCTCGATAAATTAGACTTAAGCCTGGTCCAATCCGTGCAAATAATCGCCTGCTTATTTTTAGGTTGTTCTTGTTCAACTTATTTTTAGCAATTACTAGTTGAGTTAAACTCAATATTAACAAAAAAGACTTTGTTTTTAACCCAAAAAGGAGACATTTATAGGTAAATGCATTCATGGGACGCAAAAATGTTTTCCAAAGGAAGAGAACTATTAAAAAAAAAAAGTAAAACGTCTAGGATTTATACCAAATTTTAATCGAGGTCCATGAGCATGGTTCCTCCGTATGGATAGAAATTTTATACACCATGTAGATCTCATATTAGATTGATGAATTGATAACCAACATGAATAGAATTATGAAACACATCTGTATGATATAGATCAATTTCAAATGGGGCCTATTTGAAATAGATATTCTTGAAACAATGCGTTTGATAATACAGTATAATGAATTGAAATGGATTTTTTAAATCCAACCATAAATGATTTTTCTTTAATTTCTCTGTATCCATGAGGAGACTGATCTGTCGTGGAAATCAATCAAATTACCAAACTAAACTACTAGTATAGTAGTAGAGTAAGGGTCGAACCCACAGATATTGCTAATTGTTTAAAAACCAATGTTGAATTTAATTTTAATTCCAAAAAGAGTGATTGATTGTTGAATTTTCTAAAATAACTGAGAACTGAAATTAAAGCAGAATTATAATTAAATCAAACGATGAACAAGTTAAAAAGGAATTCCCAGGGTTGTCGAATTCACAACTAATCTTGCAACTATCTTCAATTGTATTAATTTCCAGTTATTATATTAGGATGTAAAGATGTATTTTAGCTACAAGTCAAAATACAATCACCAAAAAAATCACGTACCAAAACACCAAATACGAATTATCTTTGGATAATACGAACCGTCTACGCTACTTCTACTGTCATAGACACGACTTGTTTTCCTAAGTTATAACTCGTCCTACGGTTTTGGTGTATGTATAGGAATCACCATTGTATAACCACATATGTAAAATCACAGAAATTGAACATGTGAAAAGAAAATAAAGTCATTGATTGCAATAAATCTCAATGTTATACAATCAACATCCAAATGTAATTACTCCAAAAATTAAATACAAAAAAAAAATAAAGTTACTTGACTAGGGTTTCATCTAAACCCTAGGAATAGGAGAAGCTTAGCCCATGATGGTGGAAGAGGAGGAAACCATAGCCATGGAGTTCTTCATATTCTTCTTTTGAGTTGTCTTCTTCTTCTCCCTCTTTCTCTCCTTCCACCTCCAAACTAGAACCACCGAATGGTAGATCCCCCCCTTTTCCTCCTCATATCCCTCCTTTTGTTAAAACCCCCTTTTCTTATCTCTTAAGAGAGAATCAATGACAATCCCGTAATTAATCAAAAGGGGTCCAAGGAATGGTGATAGAAAGCTCCAAATTGGGTTCTTTTATCCTAAAATAGGCCATAATCCACTAACATATGGGCCAAGCCTTTCTTCTAACCCATAACCACTTGCTTTCCACTTCTTTTAGCACTTCAAAGCCCAATATTATTCTTTTGCTCCAATTCCACCACTAAATCGTCAACTTTGTCAAGCTTTCTCTGTAAAAAGATGAAACAAGAATTAACTAGCAAATGCATATAAATTGAAGAAAATAAAATAATAAAAGTGCAAGAATATCTATGATTAACAAAATAAATATGCACTTTTTTAACCAGTTATCAGAGGCTGATGCTAATTTTTTACCACATGGATGTCCTAAGTAACATCAAGAGAACGAACGGTTCGGATTATGAAATAGGGGCCTACAAATCTCATAATAATTGACTAACCAGTCCAGGCGTTTTTGCAATTTTTTTGAGATTCGTGATAGATCAACGGCTCAAATGTGGTCTTATATTCTTTCTTTAACTACCCCAGATATCCTACAATTCTAATAGTGATGTATTGGTCCATAATTCAAGGAAAAACAAAAAAACATGGACTGTCCAATTTCTATTCTCTTCTACAATGATTTTTACATTTGCAATCTAATGGTTCCACAATTTTTCACATTTCCTTGATCTATAGACCACATTAGAGGCTAAAATTTGGGCTCATAAACATTTTCAATCTTCCAAATAATATGAACGGCTTGGATTGTGACGAGGGGGCACTCAATGTCCAAATTATTACATCGAATGGCTCACAATTTGTTGCACATATCCCAGGATTTGAGAATGATCAGCGGCTGAAATTTGGACAGGTGGTCGTAATTGACCTTCTGCACATTTCTAACGTTTTGGATCATGGTCGTGGGTCCCATAAATGTATAAAAATTGGAAAAAAAAGTGACTGCCCTATGAGGACGTCTGATTCATTGTAGTCCATCCGCTTTAGACGAAAATGTCTGTTTGAAATCAGCCCACTTTGTTGACTACATGAAAGAGATATGTAATGTCTTAAATTCATTCCAAATGGGCACAGTAAAAGTGGTTCCCAAACGGTCTAAAGGTTGTTTAAAAACAGTTTAAGAGAATAAGACGAAACTTTAAGAGACGCCAAATGCCACCTTAGTGACCTGAACTAATAAATCTATTTAAACTCGAGCATGCCACTTTTATGTAGCTCATGAGTTAAATGAGTCTTTCATCATTTTCATCAAACCCTTGTTTCACCTATGTTGAAGTTGATTAAAGTTAAAGAAATATTTATCCAAAGTTTAAGAGAGCTGCTAATGCCACAACCCAAGCTTCTCTTTCCACATCCCTTTTATATACACACCACTTAAAGTTAAAAAAAAACTCTCAAAATTTCTCTTTATGGTGTTTTTTGAAATCACATGTGCTTTGATATTCTCTTTTCCCACTGGAACAAGTGTTCACCATTCACACATCTGATTTATACATAGGACGCGTAAATACTTGTAGATAAACATTACTGATACGTAAATATTACGTATATTCACCATTAACATAGGTAAATGGGTGTAGACAAACGACCCCTAAAGTCATAAACGCCTCCACCTTCATTTTCTCGGTTCACTTCCCTCTCTCTTCTCTGCCATCGGCCCGCTCCCTCTCCCTGTCGCCTGGCCACCGCATAGGGATAGGGTTAGTGATGGGGCGGGCGAGTGTAGAAAGAGGTGAGGTGGGGTGGGGTTGGAATGAGAGATTTTTGATAAATATCATTTTATGTAATTTTACATACGGAGATTTATTTGTCATAAAAAAAAGGATGTAATAAGAGAAGTCTGGGTTGTGGCATTAACAGTTCTCTAATTAAAATGACTCTTCGCTTCACACTAATTTAGAAGTAATTTTTCCGAACAGCCCATGAATTATAAGTTGTAGGCTGGAGTTAAAACCACGAATGGAGTTAAAAAAAAAAAAAAACTATTGTGATTTGAAAGTTTTTACTTTGGTCTTTATCTTAACCAAAAGGCCGATAAATGAATAAATAGTTCCAACCACTATGCCCATAACAAGAGGTTTGGGCCGCTCGGCCGACGACACCTTTTAAGCCATGAGCGATCGAGCCCCCATACCAACCTCATTCATTGAATACAACCCTCTCTCTTCCTCTTCGAGTCTTCAACGCTCTCTCAAAATCCACCTCTTTCTCCAGCAGGCACCACCACTCCAGGTATTCCTCTCTCTCTCTGCATCACTCACACAATCACTCTCTCTTTCTCTCTCTAAATGGCCAAACCAAACCCTAAATCCCAAAATCCCAATCCCATTCCCAAAATCCCAATCCGTCTTTCTAAACACCTAAATCCCAATCCCTAAAAAACAAAAGGTAAAAAAGAGGCATATTAGTTTCCTGTGTCTTTTGAGGTTCTCTAGCTTTCAATGATTCCAACCCAATTCCCAAGCATACTCACATGAGCTATTTCTCTTTCTCAATTGTTTTAACTGACGAGAATGGAAGAATCAACAATTAGAGGAGTTTTGTTCACGGTCATATATCATAAATTTATTTCTTTCCTGTCAAAACTGTAGATACTGACGCATGCAATATACAGGTTTGGTTTGTGTTGGATGTTCTAGGGTTACTGAATTTGGGTCTACACTTATGGCTCAATCTGGAAATTTTCTGGGTCTTTTGGGACCTTAATGATTGTTTTAGCATCAGATGGATTACGGTTTCAGCTCTTTCATTCGGTGGTTTATATTCGGATTTAGGTTTACTTGTCTATTTCTGGCTAGATAAGTTAAGAGTAGGTTTTCTTTTTATTGGGACAGGGGAAGAGGCGGACCCACGTTAACGTGACCTGAATCCTAAATTTCCCTTAAAATGGTATTGGGCCTTGGCCCACGGTCCACATAGCTAAAATCATTGCCCCATGTCAAATAGGGTGGAACGAAATACAAAAAAACCCAACTTCCCTTTTTACCTTCCCTCTTTCTTCCACCTGAACGGCTGAACCCTTCTTCCTTCGAGTGCACGGATCTGTCGCACTTCTCGTCGGACATCTACGAGGATCTTTGAGCTTCAGGTGAATCTCTCTCCCTCTCTACTTCTTCCTCTCTGTCCGACATCCATTTTTATTGGCTTCTATGTCGCCTATCTCTCCCTCTCCCACTATTTTCTTTGATTTCATTCATTATTTTAGGCGTTGCACAAAGAAGTTAGGTTCTTTTTGTTTGATTTTTGTTTCATGGTTAGGGTTAGGGTTGTTTTGACTTAGGGCTTTTTATTTATGAAATTCTTTGTTACATTACTTGATTTTGGGTTTTTTTTTTGGATCTTGTGTTCTTGTTTGATTTATGAATGAGTGAGATTTGGGGGTGGTTGTTGTTGTTGTTGTTGTTGTTCAGATTCCACTCAAGATCGCCAAGTTGGGTTTTTTTACTTCTAGAGACTCATGCTAATCATGTGACTACATCTTTATAAGGTGATTGAGAAAGGATTTAGCTAGGTTTTCACTTTCGCACCAAAGATGGTTGAAAGTGGACGTTGGGCTTCTTTTACTGCAGAAGCTAATCAATAATGACATGAGAAAGAGTCATAATCTTCTTGCTTAGATCTTCTGCAAAGGCGAAAAGATGTGACATAAATGTATGACAATGGTCGATCGGTATACTTCATTGCATAATGCATAGTAATGGTCTCCTCAAAACTTTTATTTTATATAGTGGGGTTGTAAACCAGGGCACTCCTTGTGTATTGCCTTTCTGGGTTTCGTATTCTAAACTTGAGTTTGCACGGCAGGAATTTAGTGCAATGTGAGTTGAATCGGTGGAGATATCTGATGGGCTTAAATAGATAGTGTCACAAAATCATTACTGAAGAAAAATCCCTAGTCTTCTGGCATATGGATATAAAGGGTACTTTCCACGGCAACATTCTTGCTGCTAACTTCAGTTTTTGCACGAGCATGTACTAATCAAACGCATGGATTGAGCATGGTTTCAAATAGATCTAGAATTGTTGTGAGCAAGCCTTATCTAATTGTCTTGATCTATGTTTAAATTTCAACTACTTATTTCTTCTTCTTCTTTTTCATTTTGGAAACTTTATTCTTGGCCCGTAATATGTTGTTTATGATTATGCTGATAATGTTCATTTATAAATTATAAATACAGGTGCTCTCATTTGGATTCATATGATTAAGGAACTGTTTGGAGCTTAAGGAAATAATAACAAGGTACTAATTGTTACATGATAATGTTTATTACTTCTTTAGAGTTTCTTTATTATTGTTGTAGTTTGCTTGTCAAATTGTGTGCTAATTTCTTGAAGATTCGCGATTTGGGTGTTGTGGCTTAAAAGTTTATTTATAAATCAGGTGTTAGCAGTAGGATTCCTTATAAAAAGAAGAAATTGTTGAAAACGTGTCTTTAACCTATGTTATAAATGGTGATTATTGTGATGAGAGAAGTAGATGTTAGTTAATGTCCAATTGTTAATATGTACTTATTTCTTTGGGTTGATACCCTAATTTTTTGGAGGTCGTGAACCCTTTTTTTTTATTGGATGATTGGTTTTGCCCACATTTTTTGGGAGACTTTTTTGTTTTCAGTATACTTCTCTTATACTGTAAATTTTGGAGAAATGAATAGTCCTCATTTCAAACAAAAGATATATTAAGTTGATATAGTTAAATGTTTTGCGTCTATTTACATGGAATACATTCTTTTGTTATTCTTAATGTGAAAAAATTCTAGCAAAAGTTTAGCCCCACCTAAACGAAAATCTTGGGTCCGCCCCAGGAAGGGGGCTTTCTTCTGAAGGGAAAGGGGGTTTTCGACCCTTCTTCACGTGCTGCTGCGTGGTTGCAACGAGAGGGAGAAGGAAGATGCAGGTGATGCGGCTGAGAACTGCGATGTAGCAGTGGTCTATGGTGGTTTAGGGTTTCGAAAATTAAGGGGAATTTTGGGATTAGGGTTCAGGGGTCTGGGATTTTGGGGATTTAAGGTTTCAGTTGGTTAGAGATTTTTTTGAGAATTTTTGAAATTTGGGGTTAGGACTTTGGGAAAGTTGGGAAACTTTTGGAATTTGATAAGTGAGTATCACTTTCAGTTGGTGGGGTTAAAAAGTTTGATTTTCATATTACTTGAATAGATGATTATTAAAAATGTGAAAGATTTACGTGAGAATTTGATGGGTGAAATAAGCAAAGTAATTTGTGTTACATAGGAATTAGCTATGTAATTAGTAACAACAGACAAACACAGGAAATCAATTCATATTCATATGTATATTCATTACACTCTTTCAAATGCATATGCAGTATTATTTGTGAAACAAACAGCCCCTGGGTGTTTGTAATCAATACATATGCATTAGTCTAATGCATATGCAGTAGTTGCGAAACAGACAGGCCCTAGGCATTTTCTCAGAGCTTTGATTAGGGTTCCCCCCCCACCCCTCTCTATAAGAGGTTTCGGTATCTTTTGATTGGGATATTGACTTGGTGGTTCTGTTAGAGTTTTGAGGATGACTAGGGGTTTTGTTAAGGTTGATGAGGGTGTTTTATTCGGGTACATTTTAGCTAACATATATACAGAAAAGGAAAACTGAGATAAAAATGGGAAAGAGATTTAAACTTTAATCATCATCATCATCAAAGCCTTTGTCCCAACTATATTAGGGTCAGCTACATGGATTTTATTTCTCCATTCCACTCCATTGGGGGCCAAATCCTCTGCAATATTTGTGATTTGATTGAAATTAGGATTTTACAAATTCGGAATGACAATAGTCCCTGAAGGATGAGAACCAATTATGTAGCATCTACATCGATAATTCAAGTATTGTACACGTCATTAGTTCGATCCTTTGTAGGAGCTATCATAAAGAGATTCGTTGTTCTTGACTGTGCTTCACCTTAATTGTTAATTTTTTTTAATGATAATGCAATTCTATGAGAAGCAAATTAGAATAAGAGACATATACTGAAAAGCAACAAAGGATACCAGAAAGGAAGAAAAGGAAAAGCCAAACCTCAGAACCGCTGCTCACACAGCCAGTGATATACAATTATCAATTACAAGATTGTCGCCCCCAACACCCATTTTTGCTAGTGCGTCAGCAACCCTGATGCAATCCTAGGGTTAGGATGCAAGTGCCGGGGCACAATTTAGAGTTCCGAAGAACAATCACCCGAAGAAGAAACAGTCTCCAACGAAAAATCCACACAGAGAATTTTATTAATCAATTCTAACATCTGAGATTACCAATCTCTACAATGCTGTATATATAACAAAAGAAACTTAAGCCCTAAGAAAACTTTCCTAATCAAACTAGGAAACAACTAATAATCCTATCCAAATTAGAAATTATTCCTAAACACAACTTCTTAAATAAAAATTAGAAACTAATAACAATTAACAAATCAGAATGGTATGGGTCCCACATGTGGACCACGCCTCTTGCCCAAACGAGTGTATAATGCTGCTGCATCAACCCTGTAGACCGCTTAATGTGAGTAAAGGTAACTTAAGCTTGGAGGCCAATACCGCCACCTTGTCACACAAATCTGCTAGGCGTCAAGGAGGATTAGAAGAACCAGAAGCCCATCTTATGGCACATAAAAAGTCCCCCTCCGCAATGAACTTCCTAAAACCCATCTTGTCAGAAGCCCATCTTATGGCATATAAAGAGTCCCCCTTTGCAATGAACTTCCTAAAACCCATCTTGTCAGCCTCTTGAAGACTTGTCTGGAGGGCAAGCAACTCGGCTTCATTCACTGTTATGAAACCAGAAGGACCCCAAAAAGAGATAAGTTTAACACCAGCACTATCTCTAAAAACACCCCCAATACCTGATTGATGTTAATTGTTATTTGAACAAAAATATCACAATAAACTTTTGGTAAAAGTTATGTCTTGGTCCGAGTGGGAATAGCATTTCTCTTCTGAAACTTTTATCAATTAACATAAATATTTATGTTTTTAGTTTTGCGTAAGAAGGTAAACATTGTGATTGGTGAAAAAAAAAAAAAAAAAAGAAGTTGAAAAAACAAGAACAAAACTATTAATAATAATAAGATAAACTTTAAATTAGAAAACTCAATTGAAACAACATTTCTCTAAAAGCTGAAACCCAATACTTTGCTGGCAGTTGTGATTGGATGGGGGTTCTGATGCTATTGATGTGCTATAGATGATTTAGTGAGGCAGTAGTGAAAATCTTTGACAACTACCAACAGTTCAGCTGAAATATGTTGTATTGTTTAGAAATTGCAAACAAACACATGTAATGCGATATTTCATTGTTAAATTATTTTCTGTACCATTAACACTGAAAATGTCTTCTACTGTGTCAAAGCCCTGAATTTGGATGCAAATCTGACCATGAAAAGGATGTCAGCAGAACTTGATATTCTCTTAGAAAATAGTACATGGACATTTCTATTTATTGGCCTATCTTACGTGGATAAACTTTCACTTCTCACTACTATTATAATTTTGGTAACTTGTATGCAATGCATGGGATTGAGGTCCTTTAAAGCTCATCCCTTTCCCTCTCTTTTACATCATTTGCTTTCAAATGAAGTTCGCAATTTGAATGAATGAATGAAATGTATAAAATGAAACCTATTTTTTATTTTTTATTTTTATTTTTTTGGATTTGTAACCTATTTATTAGTCAGAAAAGGAATTATTTTGATTTTGGATGCATAGATACTACAAGTAGTTTTTAGTAGGATGGGCCTATGGGGTGTGATTTGTCATCTCTCATCCATGTAGCTAGTTGCAGTGGGATGGAAGCCAACCAAATTCATACTGATTGCATATCTTTGTAAAACTTCTTCAGTCCCGAATGAGTTCAACCCTTTTCATCGCTTGTACTAATTTTCTGATATTTATGCAGCTTGAAAACATTCCGGATGCTCCAATACAATCTGGATTCTGGACAAATATATTAAAATATTATATGCTAACTGTATATTGTGGTTTACATACAAGTATTTACAAATTATAAGAATAGAGTATGTTATAAGTCAGATAGCTAGAATACACATGCACACTCGTATGTTACTGCTATATAGGAACATCAATGGAGTGTCAAACATGGGATTTATTTATTGGAAGTATCTAGAAGTATAAAATTGCAATAGAGCACTTCCTTCTATTGTATTATCCATGTTTCATAGCCAATTCAGAAAGGAAAACGGCCATATCACTGTCACTTGTTTCTCTAACCATGAAGTTGCGAGTTGGAATCATTTTACCAAATAATAAATGAGAATGATGATGATGACTATGGCGATGATAATGACGAACACATCTTCTTACCTGAATCTTTTTCCGAGCCTTTTGTCATCGGATGCAATTGAGTTACTAACTACTGCAAACTTCAAATTGCAGTCTTGAGCTCCATGCCCTCCTCTCTCTCTCTCTCTCTGATATTGTTTCTTTTTTATTTTTCTGATTGTGGCCTTCTATAATCATTCCCTTTGTCAATTTGTGCAAAGCACATAGACATTATCCATAATTTACAGCCCATTCTGTGAAACAGATACGAGTTAAAGCCCGTTTACTTTTAGTTTTACCTAGGCTTTACATCCCTACCATAGAGATTCTAGATCCATAGACATTGAATATTGATCTACTAGATTCTAGAATTCACTTTTGTTGCACTTTATCGCTTTTATGCTTTAGGGAAAGAAACTAAAAGTAAATTAGCTCTCATGCACTCAATCCCTAAACCATTCCCATACTAGAAATGCGCCTTTCCATTGCGCCAGTCTTTGATTTTTTATCCTTTCATTTTAGTGTGATAGAGTTACAATTTGTTTAAATTCTTGTCCAAGAAATCATCTTTGATTATATTAATGTTTATTGATGCACTTGCATAGGAATTTTATTATTTGTTGAGAGGTTTAGTTGGTTTATCCTATTATAGTTGATGTTTAGATTCTTTTATCTTTCGTGTGTAGGATCTAGGTCTCCTTTCTGAGTTGCTAGATATAGATGCTTGCTAATGATTATATAAATTACATGGACTAGGACTTTTTCTTTTTAGTGTTTATTTGTGTGCGCACAAACACACATCTTTTTTCTCTTCTCCTCTGCCATATGTTGTTTATCACCACATGCTGGTTCCAAGTCCACATTTGTGCGTGTGAGGAGGTAAGGAGGGAGAACTGTGATTACAATCCCCCCTTTTTTTTTTTGGTTTAAAGCTGCAGATAGTTATGTTCCTATTCAGCTATTCCTTCATTCCAACCCTCTTTTGGCTTAAAGGCACATCTAATTATGTTCCTGTTTGGTTATTCCTTCATTCCATTTCTGCTGACATTATACTTTTGGATTTATTATTATTATTATTTCATTTTCAAATGTCATCTATACTCAATTTAGCAAGTGTTACTTTTGCAGGCTATTTTAGAGATATAAACCTTGTGTAGTGTACAAGGAGAAATAGAAGTATCATGGCAGACTTGGAAAACTTGCTCCTCGAGGCTGCAGGTAGAACTGGTTCTGGCAGGAAACAACACTCCCGTCCCCAATCAAAAAGGCAGAGAGAAGGTTCATATTCTGATGATGGGGGTGATTCTAATGATGATGATTCAGATGGCCCAGTTTTTACCAATAGAAAACCCTCAGTATCTCAAGTTCCTCTGAAGAAGAGGTTCGAATCTACTGAGAGAGATGATGATTGGAGCAGCCATGGCGGTGATGATGAAGATGATGATCATGGGGATCACAGTGGTGATGATTCACACAGCATGTCTTCCATTGGAAGTGATCTTTACAAAGATGCTGCAGACAAGAAAAAGCTTGAAAGTATGACTGAACTCGAACGTGAGATGATTCTTTCAGAACGAGCTGACAAGAAAAATGACCGGCAGTTGAAGAAGAAGGCAAGAGGAGCATCATCTCTCAGTGAGAAGAAGACAACTCGATCAAGAAAAGAAAAATCTCCTCCACTATTGGCTCGTGGGCGATCCTCTGTCAACAAGTCCAACAAGCCTCAGAAAGATGCACTAAATGAGCTGCGTGCGAAACGAAAGAAGCAGCAGGATTCAGAGGGTCTACGTAGAACAAGAGATGCAGTCAGTAGTGGAGGTGTTGGTGGTAGGGATTCTTCTCCTGTCCGACGGAAGCCCTCAGCTGCAGGCGCTATTAGCGATTCAAGTAGTAGTGAAAGTAGGAGTGGGGGTGATAGCAAAGATGAGGGTTCAGTGGGTGGTGGAGAATTGGGAGGAGGAAGTGATGATGATGTGAACTCATCAGTGCCAAAGTATGAGAATATCAGAGACATTACAATCCGTAGGTCTAAGCTGGCGAAGTGGTTCATGGAGCCCTTCTTTGAAGAACTCATTGTAGGTTGCTTTGTAAGAGTTGGGATCGGGATGAGGTCTGGACGGAGCATCTATAGGCTTTGCATGGTTCGGCATGTTGATGCATCAGACCCAAACAAACCATATAAGCTTGAGAACCGGACAACACACAAGTACTTGAATGTATTCTGGGGCAATGAGAGTACTGCTGCTAATTGGCAGATGGCCCGAGTCTCAGACTCACCCCCCCTGGAGGAGGAGTTCGATGAGTGGAAGCGCGAGGTGGAGCGTAGTGGCGGAAGGATGCCAAGCATTCAGGAAGTGACTGATAAAAGAGAGGCAATAGAGAAAACCAACACCTTTGTCTATTCGGCAGCCACAGTGAAGCAGATGCTGCAAGAGAAGAAGTCAGCCTCATCTAAGCCATTCAATGTTGCAGCTGAGAAGGACCGACTGAGGAGGGAGATGGAGGTGGCACAGAGTCGGCGAGATGATGCAGAGGTGGAGAGGATTAGGGCCAGGCTGCAGGAGCTGGAGGCATCTCGGCAGGCAAAGGACAAGGATTCCAAGGCTGTGAGACTGGCAGAGATGAATAGGAAGAATCGCGCAGAGAACTTCAAGAATGCCTCAGAGCTAAAGCCAGTAAACACAAGCCTGAAAGCTGGGGAGGCCGGTTATGACCCTTTCTCAAGGAGATGGACACGATCGAGAAACTATTATGTGTCGAAGCCTGAGGGAGGCGGTGAGGAGGCCACAGCAGTGATGGCTAATGGGGAGGCAACTGTTGCGATTGGTCCAGGTGCAACCAATGGGATAGGAGCAGGACCATTGTCCGAGGCCGGTGTGGCTGCAACGGCGGCTGCTTTGGAAGCGGCTGCTGATGCAGGGAAGCTAGTGGACACAAGTGCTCCCCTTGATGGAGGGACGGAGCTAAATTCACAACACGACTTTGAACTGCCAATATCATTGGCGGGACTTCAGAAGTATGGTGGGCCTCAGGGGGCTCATTCGGGTTTCATGGCAAGGAAACAGAAGATAGAGGCGACCATTGGATTCAGAGTGCCGGAGAATGATGGTAGAAGGCATGCATTGACACTGACAGTCAGTGACTACAAGCGACGGAGAGGTCTGCTTTGATTTTGATTTGATTCATGCATGTGCTTATGTGCAGGTGCTAGGAAGCTGTCATGGTTGTTTTTACAGTGTTCAAGCCTCTGTAGCTTCCTTCCATTTGTCCGGTCTTTCTTCCTCGTTTCAATTTAACTGTTCCTAAATGTTATTAATGCTATTGAACTTAATTATGTTGCGTGTGTTAGCATGATAACCATGATATGTTCCAGTGTTTCTGGATATGAAATATATCTTGCTCTTGCTTGGCACTTTACTAGATTAGTAAAAGTCAAGTAAAGCTTATATTTTTCAGACAAGGTTTCACATCAATAGTACTTTAATTTATAATCGTCTCCATCTTTTAGAAAAAAATGTAAAAATCAACCCCCTTTCTCCACTAAAAGACAAAAAACTTCTTTTTTTAATACAAAAAATAAAAAAAGATTTCATACCAAATCAAACTAAAATACTATCGTAATCCATTATATTTTATTCTTTCTTGATTTGATGTTTTTCTATATTTTAATTTACATATAAAATTACTAAACAGGCCCAAATGTATTTTGAGATATCTAGATATAAAATATAGGGTATACCTCAAAAGAGAAAAATGGGGGTTCAAATTGGAGGATGAAAGAAACCGATTTTGCAATGCGGTTGATCTAATGTGACATTTGTGATCTGTTTTTGGGAGGCCGTGTTAGTGCAAGGCTAATTTTCCTCAACGATTCATAGGCGTGTGGTTAAGCATACTGATGCAAACGATTTGGGTCCCTAATGAGCATGAATTCATATTCAATTTAGATCAATAGAGTAGAACATGGTCCTTATACTTGACTGAAGTTTTAATCGTGTTGTGCCAAAAGGCCCCCATTCCTTATATTTAGAGAGCGTGAACCTCTGCTTATAATAAAATGAGCGATGCAATTAGGGGTTTATGTAACACTCTGAAATCAAAATAAGCTCTAAAAGATGAAATAAGAGCTTCTTTTGAAAACTTCCAAACATCTTAGCCGCATTTTATCTGAAGATCATTAACAAGACTTTGTCTCATCTTTTATCTAGCCATTTGAGTTAGTTTTCTATTTTCTATCTTTTTTTTTTTTTAAATCCCTTTAATGATTTTCATATAAATACTTTTTTTTTCAAAGTGTTAGAAAGACTCACTTCATAGAAAATCATGAAAGGGTTTTTATATTCACTATTAAATTGTACATTTTCAACTCCTTACAGTTTCTGGCTAACTTGCATTCCTCGTGGCAATTGGCCACTCCATCATTAGATGGAAGTTCACTAGATATAGACTACAAGAAGAAATGCAACTATTGGTTATTTGATTTTATGTTAGATGAAATGGGAAGGCTTGTGATAAATTTGGCCACTCAAGCAGCTTCACCACGGTTTGTATAGGCATTAAAGTCCCATTTGCAAGCTTTTCCCATCTCTGGGAGGAGGAAAAATTGAATTTGCCGCCCGTACAAAAGGTTTTTAAAACATTTGCCAGTTTTCCTCTCTTCTGAGAGGAGGAAAAATTGCATTTGCAGCTATTCCGCTGATACAGACGTCGGTAAAGTGCTACTTGCAAGATTTCCTCAGCTGGGAAGGAAGGAAGTTAATCTTGCGTAGCTATCCCTCTTATACATGAGGTGGTAAGATTGCAAAAGGACACTTCTTTTCCTTTTTTTTTAGATCTTGGTTGGGGCGGTGGTCCATACAATGATGGATGGACATGTTTGATTAACGTCTAAATGCAATAATATCAAATCACAATAAATACACACTAAATCACTTGTTTGGCGAATTTAGTTTTCCGCGGAGTGAAATGAATGGTGAATACAAGAGAGAACAAAATTAAGGGTTTGGTCCAATCAAAATGTGAGAGAGTAGCTTTTTAAATTTCTCTTTTAAAAGGAAGTGTTTTTTTTTTTTTTTTTTAAATGTTCTCATGGATCGGGCTGGGCTTGGGTTTTAGGTTATAATAGATTGGTCGTACATATATATATATTTTTAATTTCGACTCAGTGGTTGAGATCCGAAATACCCGCCCATCACAAATATACATATATAATTATAAATGAGGGAATAGTAATGGGGACTCAAACCCATGACCTATCATAGAATGTAATATGACCAAACCAATTGAGCTGGCGTAGGACATGTGACAAACTCATTTTTTTTGTTCTGTAAGTCTAACATGAGTCAGGGTCGGGCTACAGCATTTCCATCTATACAGGCTAGGCTCAAGTCAACTCTAGGCCTGACTCAAGCTTCGGCCAGGCTTGCGCTTCTAATTAGAAGTCGGGCAATCTAAAATTTTTAGGGGACCTGTGTCTTAATAGTAGGTTGGTCACATTTGATTATCCTATAATTTCAATGCAAGAGGAGCTCCAAAAGCCTGCACATGTTCCCACGCCGTTGAAACAGTGGACAACAACTCAGCTAAGGTGTGAATCAGACTGTAACTAAAATCGCTACGCACTTATCTGAATCAACTTGGACTTGCCCAAGAACATGGTTGTGCTTCCTCAATGAATGCTTACTTTTACGTACTCCTATTTATGCATCTTATTAAAGTAAAGCTTCTTCGTTGTGGCTGCTACTTATCGACGTATAATTAAAAAGGTCAAATTAGGGTTAATCAATCTTGGAATTAAGGGAAGATTGGCTTGAAGAAAGAAAAAAGATTTGTTCAATTGATTTGTCCCCACATTTGTTGCAAGTCTCACCCTTTTGCAGTTTTGCTTCCCCACTTCATCTCCATCCCTCCCTCCTTCCTTCCTTCCTTCCTTCCTCCTAGAGCTAGGGTTGTAAATGGGTTGGTTCCAGTCTGGGTCCGTAGTGGACTCGGAACTGGAACCGTTAAGGAAAATGTGGAACCGGTTTCTTGGCCCCGGAACCGGAACCAGAATCATATATGGGACGGGTCTGGATCCGGGTCCAGGTCTAGGTAGAGACTGATATTAAAAAAACATGGCTTTTAGGTGAGATTTTTGAAAATCGAGGTAATATGTTGGGTCTCATGTCCACGGGTCCGAACCAAGGTGGAACCGGACCCGAACCCATTTACTAATCAGGCAAGGACCCATATTCGATTTTTAACTGGTTGGAACTTTAAGCATACTTAGGGTTAGGTCAGATTGACTCACTAACTAATTATTGACCCAAAAATAAAAAGGCTTGGTCCAATGGACCGTAGGCCCAAACACAGTCCAAATCCAAAGCCAGCCTCATGGCGGGCCGAGATCTTGAGTTCTCATGTGGATGTGGTCAATTTTATGGTGATAAATCAACCAATGGTGGGGCCCAATAATTGTATTGGTATAAATAAAAAAAGGTAATTTATGATTCCTAGAGCTGAATTGGGAAATGATTTTACAAGCAGAATGTCCTTCTCCATGCAAACATCATAGTATTTAAAATATGATTGGAATTAAAATCGCAAATTATCGCAATAATAACATCATAGTATTTAAAATATTTTTTTCTTGATAATTAATATCTTCATATTTCATAAAATATAATGAAGATCGTGACAGTGACTCGCGAAACCAGTTAAAAATCTTAAAAATGAATACCTTTTATTATTTCATTTTCTATTTTCGTGGTAAATGAACCTTCTAATTCTAATTTTCCTTTTTAATGCATTGAGTTTTGCTCCAATATTTTGAGCTATAATCATTTATAAAATTTAAAAAAAAACTTTAGTCTTTGTATCTGTTTTTTTATAATACTTGACTAGAATAATTATCTGTCGTTTTATGTAATCCAAGAGCTGCTGGCATAAAAAAAAAATCATGAGAATTAGAGTAGAAAGGGAATAATAGAGTTTGAATAGAAACAAATTATTTGAAAAAAAAGAGAGTAAAGAATAGAAATGAGTGATTATGATAAAGAGATAAAGTAGATATATATATATATATATATATTAGAGATAAAGCAGGTAGTTCATGTAGGGGATAGGAACCCGTGGGCCACCCTCTGCAGGTTGCCCCTACCTCAGGTATCTTAGCCGTGGCGTAACCGTGGGGCCTACTCGGGCCAATTGTTTATTTGTCCCTCCCAGGTAACTTTACCAAGTGGCCCAAGTGGTTCGACTCCTGGAGAGGCCCCTTCCCACTTGGTAAAGTTACCTGGGAGTGACAAATAAACAATTGGCCCAAGTAGCCCCCACGGTTACGCCACGGCTAAGATACCTGGGGTAGGGGCAACCTGCAGGGGGTGGCCCACGGGTTCCTATCCCCTACAAAAAGGCGGCCAATTGTTTATTTGTCCCTCCCAGGTAACTTTACCAAGTGAGAAGGGGCCTCCCCAGGAGTCGAACCTGAGACCTCTCCCTTAAGAGACAATCTGGGAGACTCCTGGTACCACTTGGGCTAGTGGCTAAGATACCTGGGGTAGGGGCAACCTGCAGGGGGTGGCCCACGGGTTCCTATCCCCTACAAAATGGTAGCCCAAGTGGTACTAGGAGTCTCCCAGATTGTCTCTTAAGGGAGAGGTCTTGGATTCGACTCCTGGGGAGGCTCCTTCTCACTTGGTAAAGTTACCTGGGAGGGACAAATAAACAATTGGCTCGAGTAGGCCCCACGGTTACGCCACGGCTAAGATACCTGGGGTAGGGGCAACCTGCAGGGAGTGGCCCACGGGTTCCTATCCCTACAGTTCATATAACAAAATTATAACCCGCAGTCAAATTCCAATCCAAAATCCCTCCTTTTTAATATATTATAATACTAATTAATTACAATCCTTATCATCTTTTTTTCTCTGTGGGGTTGCTGTACAATCCTTATCATCTTTATCTACTTGTTTTCAGTTACATAGGTATATGCCTTTGTTGGTGATTTGTTATAATGGATGCCCTTATCTTAGGGATAACCTTGTGCATGTACAGAGTGAATGTGGCTCAATGGATCACAATGTAATAAACTCGAGCACATGGTATCGTCTAACGTCAAATTAAAATTATTTCATGTGTTCCTTTCAAACGAAGGAGCTTATTTTTAGGGGATCCAAACAGCCTACTAGATGTATAGTTTTTACCAGTAACTATATTAAGTTCTATTGGTTTTGGATTAGCCAAACACAGCTTACTTACATTTTTCATGTGCATCCAATCCAACGACCAATATTAATATTGTTCTAATCTACTTGAGACGTGTACCAACGGAAATGGGGAAGATCTAAATGATTTTGGATCCATGTTATGTGGTCTTCATCATGTGAAAAGTTACTTTTATCTAAAAACTGCAGTTAACATGTAATTTGCCACATTTCTTAAATTTTTTTTCGTAAGTTTGCAACTCAATATAAAAAAAATTCGTTTGGGCTTGCTTTATAATTTTGAAGCCTGAGAGGAATTTAGGTGGCGCTTGCACGTCAAGCACCCTTAGTGAGTATCCAAATTATATACATACATACATATATATTATGGTGTGACGGACCCACATCCATGCCACAATTGCTTGTATTAAATTATTAATAGGACATTTCCAAAAGTTACCATACGGAAAAATAAAAGATATGTAAGGGTACTTTTGACATTCTAAGAAAAAGCTAAGAAACTTGAATGACATGAAACACATGTTTGATTAGTGCCTTTTTGTGTCATTTTACAAATTTTTTGGAAGGAGTGTATGTGTTGGAATTTAAATTGTGATGTGAGCAAATAGAAGCTAAAGGCAAATGGTTATATACATTGGAGGGAAATTATTAGATGAGGTTTTCACACGTGTGGTCAAGTAAAGTAAAATCAAATATACAAGCATATTGCTTAATGTATATTGAAAAAACTAGAACCATCTGATCAAGAGAGTTTATATGTGTGTGTTGAAGAAGAGAGGTACTCTTTTGGAGATCTTAAAGTAGTTCAAATTCTATCTAGTAAGAGATGTGTATGATCCACCAATACATAGTGTCCTCAAATTCATAGGACACGGGTTTCATTGAAAGAGATACATAAATCATTTCTCTGGATTAAAGGATTATTTATTTGAAAAAAATCACTAATCATCTGAAAACCAACCCTCAAATAAAAAAACATCATAAGGAAATTCAAAATAACTATTGCCTAGATTCATATTAGAAGTAAAACATATTAAAAAATAGGGGATTTGAAATATTAATCCCTCTTAAACCATGTTCTCCCAAATTTTATGAATGAAAATCTACTAATGTCACCAAATTCGTTTAACTCTGGTCTATCTTTTTCCCCTGAATCCCATGATATCATGAGATCTGAATGTAAAAAGTTTAAAAACCCATGATATCATGGGATACGGGTCTAAATAAGAAGACAATCTAGATTTTATAAAGTCCGGGCTTTTCAACTTTTAACATTTGGATCCTATCATATCATAGGATCTAGGGTAGAGAAGTAAAAAAAAAAAAAGTAGACCAAAGCCAAACGACTTTGATAATATTAGTTTAATGTCAGTCATGAAATTGGAAAAAGAGGGTTCAAGAGAGATTAATATGTCATATCCCCTAAAAAATAATCTATGGCTTGGCTATTCAAACCAAATCACCAACACCCAAGTCATGCATCGCCATGTTATTATCTTTATTATCCACAATAAAAAAAAGGGTGTGGAGCTTTGATATTGATACTGAAAAATGGTCATATATCTCCGCGTATATTATCACAAACGCGTGGAAGGCTAAGCATGCTGCATCCATTTTTACCAGCTTGTGTTACTAGTATGAATCAAACACTGAACCACAACCATCTAACAATTTTTAACGTGCATACATCTAAACTGCATGCTCATATAAAAAACACTCATCATATTAACTGAAGCATCACAAATATTCACAATTCTATTCATCCATTTGCATTTAGCGGAACATAACTCTTATTTTTATATAACCATTCCATTATTCTCCATGAAAGATACATAATAGACCCCATTGCTATTGCATGCTCTTAAGCGGGTGTTTTACATCTTCATACCATTCACACATGAAATTAGAAAGATAGAAGATAGACTAAAGATTATAGATAATATGAAAATCAGTATAGCAAGTAGAGAATACATCTCCTATCCACCATCTTTTAATCTTCTCCAACCTATCTACTTCCACATGTAAATGATATAAAAATGTCAGGCATCGATTTTTGGAACATCAGCACTAGCACCTGAAGGCATCTTATCATCAGCTTTGATGCGATCCTCATCAACAACAACAACAACAGGCGGTTTTGGTGGCATCATAACCAACTTTGTCGGTGGCAATGCTTTGCTTGCTTCATTGCCATCAACAATAGGAGTTTGGTAAATTGTGTAATCTTCAGGGAATGCAAACATGCTTCTTGTTCTTTGGTGAAGGTTACGCCTCTTCGACATTCTCTCAGTAGGAAGAGAATTTGCTTGGAGAGGAAGGGAGAGAAGGTCCACAGAAGTGACTCAATAGCTTTGAGATGGTGATAACTGATAAGACGAAGCAGTCGAGAGTGTCTATTTATAGGTACAGGATAGTGAGGATGGTGAATGTCAGAGAAGTTTCTATCATGAAAATGGTATATATCTTCTAAGGAATTTCAAGGATGCCATACACTTAGTTACTAAAATGTCCTTATGGAAGGTGGAGCTAAATGACCTTGCTAATGGACCAGGCTGACCCGATTATACTATGGTCTATAGGTTAGATCTATATTTTTAAGAACTTGCCTGCTCTAACTCATCTTGACTCGGGTATCCTTTTGGGCATGCAGCTCATTCAGTGAGGTAACTCTACTTGGTGAGTTTCAATTGAGCAGAGTTTTTATGTCTTGATATATATTTGGATCAAGGTCTAAGATGATAGATCAATCCGCTTGGCCCGGTTAAGATTTTGTAAATTCACATCAATATCACCATCTTAGCCTTATCCCATCGTTATGGCATAATAAACGTCATCCTTTATGTTGGGATTTATATCTCATTATTTGTGTCATGTTCGATCATCATAATTTTTGCTGACGTTAAGTATATTTGATTTCTAATTTTGGTTTAATATTCTTTTTAGGCTACGTTTAGTGAACCTTGCCGGATTCAATTCAATCCGTTTACGTCTTTATTATTCCGCATGTGTTATATTATAAGTTCTTGTTATTTCTTCCATACAATTTTCTTGTGGTGACCTACTCGCAGTTAGGATAATAGAAGGTTCTAAAGCGATTGACACCATTCGATACCAAACGCTATCTCATTCAATTATTCCCGAAAGGTCAGATTCGTCGAATGTTAATAAATTGGTCGATAAAAAATCCCTAAAATAGGAATTAGAATAAAAAAAAGTGTCATTTATTAATTATCGATCCATTTTATTTATTTTATACCCATTATCGACAACATCTAACAGATTTGAGAGCTTTGTATAATTATATAGCAAACCAGTCTCGTATCTAATAAGGCTAGCGGGCACGTATCCCAACAGATATACTACTTAAAGAGAGTTCAAGTCCTCAGATGCTCTAATTCATGAGATGCCTGAAGGCTTCATATGAAAATCCACGATAGAGCCGTCTTTTAAAAACTTAAATCACACTCAAATCAAATGCCTTCCTCTTATTTGACGTATCGCCCAATCTCAATTTACAAAAAAACCCATCCTATCGTGAAATTGAGGATATATAAAATACAAAGTACAATACCAAAGAAATTCATGTGTGTTTAATACATTAAAAAACATGCATTCGATCTTATGATGGTACAAACTCTTATCAAATGAAAATTATTTTTCCCATCATTAATGTTGAGGAGGGCATTTAATAGTAGAGCACTAATATTGTTCCACTTGAATCTCTAACACCTCATTTAAGAAAATTTTTAGTATTGGATCTTGGGCCTGCTCGGTCAGATATCTAAGTAACCCAAGATCCAACCAAGCAGTCATAACAGTATGGTATTTAAGAGGGGCATTTTGGGAAATAAAAAACTGGTGATCGTAACGGGGCATTGTAACGCAAAAGTGGTTTCGCATCACATGACGACATTAATTAGAGAGGTTCGTGCTTTTTGCCCTTTTTCCGTTTCTTTCTCAACATGATGCTCTTCAGTTATCAGCTTCTTATCCTTAAAATAAATAAATATTGTAAGTAGTCAAACACAATAATATTGTTAGTTTTGGAGGTTTATCTTTCTCTTGAACAAGCAAGTTCATGAATCTAACTGAAAACGGGACAGCTTATAGAGGGCCTACCTATTAAAAATATTAGTATTTCAATTAATGAATGCCTTATCTCACATAGGCCAACCTCATACTTTACTCTAAGAGTTGGTATCACCGTATGATTGAAAATACTATTAAGTGACTAGCACAATGATGTTATCAGCGGTGGGACCAACTCCTATGATAGAATTTAGAGACAGTCCTTACAACAATTATCTTTGGTGGCTCGGATTTTCAATAGTAAGCCCTACTATAGCGTTCCGCTCGTTCCACTAAAAGGAACATTCTCTTATGCTTCTACAGAGAAATTCACTTAAAAAATGGACGATTAGGATCTTTTTTTTTCCCCTTTTATAAGAGGTTGGTATTTAGGCCCCTTTCTATTAAATGGAGCTACAACTAGGCCTCTTAATGGGCCGCGCTAGGCATGGGCATGGGTTTTCCAATCTAGTCCCGAATATTGGACGAGCCTGCCAGGGGTTATCCAATTTCGGCCCTAAATTGAGCGGGCTTATGTCAAATCCCATCTTGTACGGGCCCGGGTTGGGCCTGAGCTTTAGAACAATTTTGGACATAAGGATATAATTATATACAGCTCCATTCTGGGCTCAAGGTTTTGTTGATGACTTGACCTCTAGGTTTGAAACATGACATAGCTCACCATTGAAGAACTACAAAGTTGTTCCCTTTAGGTTTTGTGTAGAAAATGTTATCTAAACAAGTGATTTTAGTATAGAGGAGGCAAATACATGTCATAGTTTTACCGAGTCAAACCACTTGCTGCTGGAGCATGGAAGAACATAATTTGTGAATTTGGGTTGCATCTTGGTACATTGAAAAACTTGAAGCTAGAAATCAGAAAAAATTTGATGTTTGTGTAAATACCTAAGTAGCTATGGGTTGCTCAAGATTTAGTGGAAATGACTAAAGCTAACTGTGAAAAAAAGAAGAAGAAAAATCTTATGGATTTGCATTTTATTTGAAATTGGAAAGGGGGGGGGGGGGGGGGGGGGGGGGGGGGGGGGGGGGGTTGCAGGTTTTGGAATTGAGGTTCTGAGGACTTTACAGATTTCATTCTTACCTTAACTTTACTAATTTCATTCTTACCTTAACAAATAATGTAATGACTGAAAGGCCAAAATGGTATGTCAAAGATAATCATGATAAAGATACTGTTTTAAGGGCCTCAATCAGAAATTAACAGAAGTAAAAAATACAATTTATATTCACTGAAACATTAAAAGAAATTTGAAAAAAATAGTAAAATTAGCTTGGAGCGGGCCAAGCCGCTTGAACGGGCTGGGCTTCCTTTGCCCAGTCACAATCCCATTTTGGCCGGGCTTTAAAATTATTGACTAAACCCAGCCTGTTGAGTTCAAAACTTTTTAAAAGCCTGGTAATTTTGGGTTTGGGCCGGGCTGGGCCGGGCCGGGTACCAATTTCAACAGACTAAATTGAGAGGCCTAGCTACAACCCAAAGTAATTAAGGTTGGTTAAGGATAAGAGGCAATTAAAAGCAAGAAGACTCAATAACGGAATGATCTTATCCGTCCAACTACACTATAATTCACAGAAGGGGCGTTTTCATGGAGTTTCTTGAGAGGTTTCATGTAATCCCTACCCTCATAAATCAAAACCATTCTATTACATCACCCTAGTGAAACTGAAAGCATCACATCTTCCCGTCTATTGACGATAAAATGGACGCATGCATCTACAAATCGTATTGATTCATGTTTGACTTTTCAAACATTAAATTATAAGTATTCATTATTGGGGGCTCGGCCAGCCTATCTTTGGGCTTTTATGATCGAACATAAGCCCACTTGAAATATTAAATGGGCCCATATTATATATCCAAGCCTCGCCCAACAGCCCATGAGCACCCCTAGAAAAAATTGACTGGACACCTCTTCTAGTATAGAATTATAATCTTCAAAGTCAAACCAAACCAAATCTGAAAATTTGAATGTATAACCCAAACCAGCTTGCAGGGAATTCACATTTTATCAATGTAATCACACACATTTTGTGTACGCTCTCAGCAAGTACCTTACCCTATGACTCAGTTGCATGGCTTTGAAATCAATTCAGCTGATACCACTCTTTTAATTTTTTGGGGTTTTCCAATGCAGCCACCTTTAGCCATAGATAATCCCACATTGTGATGAAGTGCCAAAAATGTTCTCCATACTATCACTTTTTTCCGATACCATAAAATCTTAAAACCAATACATATAATATAGGGGTAAATTTCTCAACTTATACCATAAGATGGGGTTATTCATAACTAATAGTGGCTGTATGCTGAAAACCTTTTATAAGTTTTTTTTTATTTTTATAAATAAATGAGAGGCTTGGATAGGACACTAGAGCCGATTTGTCAATGTACTTGTAAATTAAAGGCAGACTAAACCCTCCATCTCCGAGATATAAAAAACCCATGGGTCATCTAAATTACATAAATTTAAAATTCTCTCCTACCTTTAAAAAAAAAGAAAAAGTAAAAGAATAGACTCTCAAAACCACTAAAATGAAAAAAATACTCACTTTTTAACACAAAAGTAAAAAAAAAAAAACCTCCTTAGTCCTTACCAATCCACTAAAAAATAAAAGATATTATAATTTCATTATATTTTATTCTATTTTAACTTGATGCTTTACTTTATCTTTATTTTACGAAAAAATTTGAAAATATCCACGGACATAACTAAGTAAAAGAAAAAATCATTTCTAACTTATAAATATCAGGAACAGTTGGGCCCACCGTCCCATCACTGTCCGTTCATAGAGCGCACGTTGGGTGGTGGTCCAGCCTTTTTAGATGGGCTAATCTAAAAGCACCCACTAATAAAAAAAAGTCCACTACATGTGGGCCCATCACCGTCCAACACTTACATCAACGCCGTCTAATTCGAATAAAGCTCTCGCTACGTTACAATCTGAGCGCCCCGACCGTACTATAATCTCTTTTTCTAAAAAGAAGACTAGTTCATTCTTGCCTTTCCATCAATTCCACCACCGTCGAAGTCATTCCTCTCACAATCACACAAATAAAATATATCCAGATAGATAACCGACAGTGGAGAATTTTCTTTTGATGAACATTGCATGCTGCGTATCAACTCATCTTTTATTAACAAATTTCAAAGGAGCACCACTATGTAAACATGTTAGATTTGGACCCGTTTGGCAAATCTTATATATATATATATATATATATATATATATATATATATGGACGAAACAAATCTGTTTCAAATGGCCCAAATTGAATAGATGCTATAGGATTAGTCCGTTTGATAACACAAAAAATCCGATTGAAATTGACTTTTTTGAAATTAAGGGCCTATTTCTTTATGAAATTCTAGTGGTTGGGGGTTTTTGAGGTCTCAATTAGCCTTTAGGAATTTCTGAGATTCCACATTCTTTCCATTTTAGTGGAATTCTAAAATGCTTATGTCATTAGGAAGATTTTGAAATTCTACCTTGTTTAGGAATTCAAAAATTCCCCAGATAAGAATTCTTAAAATTCTAGTAAATAAACAGGCCCTAATGGTCTATAGTTTTTTTTTTTTTTTTCAAATATCTTGAGATCCACAAGGAATTAGAGGTCGAAACTCAACCCTATGACCGTGTTTATTTTAACCTTCTAAAGAGGATTAGCGTTTGAATCTTGATATAGGAGTGCACAAAATTTAGAAATTAATTTTAAATAGTTCACATTTTTCTTCAAATATCTAGAGATTGGTGAAGGATGAATGGGTAAAATTTTATGCAGTTGTTCTTAGTCTTCTTAAACGTTTTTACCGTTCACATTATGGTTTAGGGCCCACAAATGAACAAAAATAAAAAAGGGACGGTGTGAACACAATCCAAAACACTGTCAGGTAATCACAGTGTGTAGTTATTAGTCCAAAACACTATAATCAAAGGTTTATAGTTTTTTGCGAGTATCTTGAGATCCATAAGGAATCGAACAATGAAATTTGATACAGTAGCCGCGTTGATATTTCTAAAGTGGATTAACGATTTAGATTTTGAGCTTGGAACCCACAAAAGAAAAAATAGTGATCTAAGTGTCTGGGATTTGTTATAAATATCTCAAAATATATGAACATTCAAGGGCTGTTACTTTGACTCATAGCCATGTTTGACCTTATAAATATATCCAACGGTTTGGATCATGATTTAGGAGGCTATAATTTCTTTTAAAAAAACCTGAAAGATAAAAGAAAAAGCCATGTGCGTCATTATTTTAAGCAAATAAAATATAAAAGATGGCCTCCATATATTATTCAAAAACTTAAGCCTTTTGGCCTTGAGGAGGGAACCGCAACTTATATCTGACAGTCATTTGTCATTGATAATGAAAATTTTGGCTCCCCGTCTTACCTTTTGTTAATGGATAAGATTTGGACAACCTTCAAAATTGTAACTGTATAGATATTTTGAATTTCATTTTGGTTCATTGGTAGGTAAGAAAGAAACCTTTTTCAAGTTTCTAAGGTCTTCCTCATCATCTTCACGTTAGATATGATTTGGATGCTCCAATACAACAAAGTTACAAAGGTCAAACATTTGGTGCCATTAGGTAGTGGGGGACACTGAGCCTCTGATAATCAACTTAAAACCTTTTGAAGAGGTGGGTAGAGTGGTCAGGGCTATGATTTCTTTCTTTCGAAGTTAGAGGTCTTGGTATTGATCTTTGGTCCCCCTACGAACCAATGTTGAGTCCACTAATACTGTCACTTAGGATCATAGGAATTTTACTTGACTTATTTTTGGATTTGGAGCAAAAAAAAAATAAAAATAAAAATAAAAACCTAAAACCTTGCCATCAATTAATTTAGGATTCATTCAAGATTGATCCTCATCCAAGCTATATGAACCCTAGGGCTCATTCAGCAAATCTGACAATGGGATTTTATCAATGGCTTCGTTTTGAACAGTTTTTAGGCCTTAAAAATGGTCTCTAAAGATTGGATCCCATTTGTGAAAAAACCTCAAATCTAACGGCTTTGATAGTTTTCATATTTCTTGCGCTCGAATTTAATGGTGAAGATTAATCAAATGAATGTCCAAATTACAAAAGGGTCCGAATTGATCATAGGTAGGTCTTTATGTAAAAACAAGGAACAATAAACATATTGGAATTTGGAATGGTCTTACTTGATCATACATGGGCCTTTTTGTAAAAACATGAAAAAGGTAGGGGGTGGAGTAGTTGTGGAGAATATGTCAATAAACAGCGGCTATGCCCGTAAATTTACCATCAGGCCCAGGTATTCTCCACCCGCGAGCCGGTCTATTCCAGGTGATTGTGGGCCCGCATCCATGCCACTCCCGGTAACAAATGACGTGTCTCTCTCTCATTGCTCCCGTACTTCCTTGTGGTCACCCATCATACAATCACCATCAAACGTGCTATAAAAGCAAAAAGCGAGACACGGAACTGAAGCGTATTTCATTTCCGCTTCCGTGTTGCGACCACTTTATATCGGATGCGGTTTTCCTCCTTCTAATCCAAGAAATCTCTGCAAAATCTCTTGTATCCTTCACTCTCCGATCGCCTGATCGTCTGAAAGAATGGTAAGGATCTTCTCTTTTGATTACCTCCTTCCCTTTTGATGGATTGATCTGCTTCTGGAAGGTTTTCTATTCGATTTCCGTTTAAATCCATGAGATTCTACGGATTCGATCCCTTATTTTTCAGATTTTGAGGTTTCGATTAGCGGATTAGATCATCGTCTTCTTCTTCTGATTCTGATTCTGAAGAGTTATATGCTTTTACTAGCTGATTCTTCTGAAATTTGATATGATTACCAGATTAGATCATGATCATCATCTTCTTCTTCTTCTGATTCTGAGGAGTTATATGGTTTTACTAGCTGATTCTTCTGAAATTTGATCTGATTACGAGATTAGGTCCTTCTTTGATTTTTTTTTCCCTTTGTTATTGCTGTTTTTTGTGATTAATGTGCTTTTACTAGCTGATTTGATTCAACTTCATTGAAATCTGTGAGGTTTTTATTGAACTTTGTTCTAATTTGTAGAATTGATCCCTTTCCTGCGCTTTTAAGGCTCTGAATTTTTAGTTATTAGTGTGCTTTTACAAGCTGATGTCGGTCACAGACTCGGTTGAATCTGTTAGGCTCGGATGAACTTCGATGTGATCATTTTACAGAATTTCATGTTAGTATTGGCAGATTAGATCTGATCGTGGAGCTTAAATTATGGTGTTTATTCAATTATTTATGACTAGCGTTTGTTTTTATGTTGCATATGGAAATTTGGCAGTTGTGTAGATGTAGACATTGTGGATCTTTGTATATGTTCTTGAAGCTTTCTTTTGGGAAAATCATTGTTTTATAGATTGTTAGTGCCATGATCTGTATGATAACTCGCTGTTTTAGCTATTGTTTTAAGGTTGCTGCCGCGGCCTGTAATGATTAATGGATTCGCAGGCTTAGACATAGGGATTCTTGATTTTTCATTGGATCTGTGCACTGGATTGGCAGGGCTGCTTATGGTCATATTTATTTTCTAGGAGATCTGTTATTTTGATGTGTGTTAATAATATCCGACAATCTTTCTTATTTTATGGTTTTTGTTCTAGGCCAATGCTGTGTCAGGGATGGCTGTGAATGATGAATGCAAACTTAAGTTCTTGGAGCTGAAAGCAAAGAGAACACACCGTTTTATAATATTCAAGATTGAGGAAAAGCTGAAGCAGATCATTGTAGAAAAGCTTGGTGACCCTTTGAAGAGCTATGAGGATTTCAGTGCAAGCCTTCCTGCGGATGAGTGCCGATATGCCGTCTACGATTTTGATTTTGTGACGGAAGAAAATTGCCAGAAAAGCAAAATTTTCTTCATTGCATGGTAACTTGTTTTCTAAAGAAATTAGAGCCACTTTGATTTTAATCCTGGGTTCGTGTTTGACTAGTTTCAAAGGCACAATTGTTCTCCCAAGGGTATGGCCCAGGAAAAAAGGGGAATTCTTCTTTCATCCACATTAAGTGGTATTCCACTTTACTAGTTTTGCTATCTATGATTTAAGTAATTGTATATAATAATAATTTTCTTTCGTTGTTGACTGGATTAGGATGCTCAAACATGCCCAATTATTAATGTTCTATTCCACGTTGGCTGCTGTTTACTTGTTTTCCTTTGCATTTTTTTTTCTTGAAGGTCCCCTGATTCCTCAAGGGTGAGGAGTAAGATGCTCTATGCAAGTTCCAAGGAAAGATTCAAGAGGGAGCTAGATGGTATTCAGGTAGAGTTGCAAGCAACTGATCCTACCGAGATGGGTCTTGATGTCATCAGAGGCCGTGCGAATTGAGTATGTTCTGCTGCAAACTCTTGATATGGAGATTTCCTCCACAATCTGATTGTGGTTGGTTATGTGAGATGTTGATATTTTGTGAGACAGTCTATTTTGAGAGAAATTATATTGGCTTGTTGATCATGTTTACAATGACCTTTCTCATCTTTCCCTAAACAGAATTTGTGCTTCTGAGGATATCATGTGATTTGCAATTTTTTTTTTTTTTTGGTGTGTAACAGAAACTATGCATGAGTATGTCTCGTTGTAGCATTCTGAATTCTGATGCCTACAATCTAGTGCCATGTAACAATTGGGGCAGGCAACATTTGTAGTTCACTGCTACCACTTTGGGTGGATGCTAACTTTTTCTTTTTAACATTGATCTGGATAAAGGAGTTGGTGACTCATGAGTGCTTCTTGTGGGCTTGTCTATCTGATATATCAGATAAAACATTCCTTAGAAATGAAGCTTCTCTTAAAGTCTCTACTATTCTAATTTTGTTTGACTTGGGTTGAGTAATATTGGATGAATTATCTATTTTGAATCAGTTTCATTTGCAGTTTCTAGGATATGAGTTTCAAAAGAAGGCTAGTAATCACTTTTTCTATTGATTGAGAGCAGCCTAGGCTGAAGTCTATACTTTTTTTGTGATATATTTTAGGTAAATCTTAGGTGTCTCAATTTGTAATGTCCTTTCAAGATGTCTTTAAGAGATTAGCCATATACTAAAAGGCTACTTAGTCTAAAGGTTTTCTTTTCATTGGAATCCCTCAGTATATCTAGAAAACCTATGGATATGAAATTCTTTAGGAAATTTAAGGCATTATTGTTTAAAGTTCTTTCTTGATATATTTATAAGACTTTAAAAACTCAGACACGTTGGGTCCTATCCGACATGGGTGAGTTGTCGTCTTCTTTTTCTTTTTCTTTTTCTTCATCATCATCTCATCCCAAGTCCCTTTCAAAGCCCCAAATCCACTCCCATCACAATTCACAACCCCAAATCCTAAATTCCTTTTTCCAATCTCCCTCCTCCAAAGGGGCGGACCCAGGTAGGGGGTTCTGGGGGCTGAAGCCCCCACCATACCTGAAAAAGTTATAAAATTTTAAAACCCCCCCTGCAGATTTTGAAAGTTATTATGTGTTTTTCTTTTACATTAGCCCCTTCTCCCAATATTTCTTTTACATAGAGCCCCCCCCCCCCCCCCCCCCCCCCAAGTTGAATTTCCTGAGTCCGCCCTTGCTCCAACCTTTTGGGAAAAAAAAAAAAAAACATGGTGACCGAGATTACAATGGTGGGGCCAGCTTCTCCTCCTCTTCACTGCTCCTTTGCTCCAAGCTCCCATTCTCTCTCTTTCAATTTCTTCTCCTTTTTCTCTCTTCTCAGTGGTGTCAACATTTCAAAGACACAATTTATTTCCCGACCCTACTCAGACCCACCCGACCATGGCCGAGTCCGGGTTTTCAAACCCTGATTTATGAGTTTCAACATGTACTTAAAGGCTCCTTCTATTCACTTTTCATTGGAAGACCCTACATATATCTGAAATGCCTTGGATGTAGAATACCTCAGTTCTTTCCTGTGCTTTGTTAAGATATATTTGTTTATTTATTGTGGCCACACAAGTTTTAATTTAGTTAACATTCTCAAGAATATGCTTCTATACTTGGTTGATGACTGCATTCTTGATTCATTGTTGTATTCATGTCAGCTTGTCGAGCATTCTATTTTTGGCTTATGCCTTTAATAGATTAATTAATCACGTGAAGGATAAACTTCATCGTTGTGTCTTCTATTATTCAAGGTCCCATATAGGGGGTTTTGTTCTAATCTTTACTTTATGAATGCATGGTATAGCTGCTTGTTATGACATTGGAAGATACAGCTAGACAATGTCTTTGTGATTATAGTGGTGGTATTAGTCGTGAACTTAAGTAGCTATTGCAAAAGAAAAGCCTCCCATTGAATATAGTACTGCCTATGGTATAGCAACGGCTATACAAAAAATGAAGTTCCGGATATACCTTGCCTACTTTGAAGTTTTTAAAGTATCCAGGTATTATAAATAACTGCTAATGAGCAATACTTATTTTTCAGTTCTCTGTCGACATAGTTAGAATGTATTATTTTCAAAAAATTAAAAAAAAATTGAGTATTTCTCTGTTGTGCTGAATGTCCACTGACCATTTGCTTTGCCGTTGTCATTTTCAGCCCCCAAAAGCAGGCTATTGATCTGCTTTGCTTCCTATCCTTGATCTTGTCTCCCATCGCCACCCTGTTGCAGTGGTGACAACCACCATGCATTGCTTGCTTGCCTTCATGTTCTAGCTGTTCTGTTATCCACAGATCTTTGATCTAGGTCCATGTTCTTATTTTCTCCAATCTCCATTATCAGTTATGCTCTAGCTTTTCGATCTTAGGCCTTCTGGCTAATTGCAGCGACAGTGCTGTCTTCAGATCTGACCTCATGCAGTTTCAAAATCAAGCATAGAATTATGTAATGATGTTGTCCTCACTACTTGCCCACCTAACACTGCAATGCAAGTGTGATGCTGAGAGCTGTGCGACCTATCTGTCGCAACAGCAATGACGTCATTGCATGAGACCTCTTCTGCCAAGCTGGTTGTCATGCTCCTGTTTTCCATTACCGCTCCATATTTTGCATGCTAACCTACCTGAAGTAAACTGGCACCTGAATCTGCTGACCGACTGACCTCGACGGTCTGATTTGACAACTAGCTTAACCCCTTTTCCAACACTCACGATGACCACCTGCTACTGACCCCCATTGTAAGAACTGCACTGGCAGCAACATCATTTCAAACTGCTGTAACCTTCCTGTGCACCCGATCAAATATTTTCACCTTATGCATGCTACTGTATAGTGTAAAGCACTTTCTCCTTTGTAGATTAAAATAATTCAACAGGTCTGAACAATCACATGCAAAAGCAAAGAATGAATAAGAGTCTGGAGCAAGGGACGTGTTTTTAATTGAATGATTTTTAGGTCAATCCTTCTCATGGAGGGTGATAGCCAATGTTCCTTCAAAATGGAGTTAAGAGATGACAAATATCAGTTGTAACCATATGGCTCTAGCTCTAGTATCGATTTAGACTTCAGAGGCTTGATTGTTTGGAGTGCAGGGCGACAAGAGATGAAGTTGGAGGGAAAGTCGGGGGACTGGAAGCTGAAAACTTCAAGTGGAAAAAGAAACCAAGGTGCCGAGTCTGCCGACCCCTTCCATCTGTTGTGATGCTTCCCTCCTATATCAGCCCTCATGTAGATTTGTGCTGGTGAAGCTTGTGGAATGCATTCCTAAAAATATCTTTAGTATGTTTCTCAGGTAAAATCCTGGCAGGCCCTGGCGCTGATGCCATTGTGGGGGGGGGGTTGCGGGGGTGATTGTATGCATTGTCCATTACTCTCTTAGGATGGCCATCTAAGTCAACACTTTGATGGTCCACTTCCACCTTCTTCTTCTTGTTGTTGTTGGCAGAAACTTTCGCGTTGAGAGGGAGTAGCAAAGTGGAAGCTGCTTGCAAATTTTATTGTCGACACCCTTAAAAGACTCATATTTGAGATTTGTCTGTAGAACTGGAGTTATTGCCTGAAACCTGCTATGCTCCATTGTGCTCTGCCAGCAGTCATAGTGGCCAGCTTGTCATAACCTCTCGCAGTTATGTTCGACCAGTTATCATCTGTTCTTTGCTGCTGTTTCCCTTCCTCAATGGCATTTAATCCCACTGCACCCTTCCCCAGGCCAAGATTACCTCAGCCTAATCCTCAACTCACTCTTCATTTTAACCATCCCACCATCCATTTGCCTAGTGGGCCTTAAGTTCAACCCAACCCTTGGTGCATGCTAATTATGCTCAGGTCAGCTCAGATCAATTGCCCTGTGCAATCGCCCCAGCTGTTGTCTCAGACCGCTAGCTGCCGGTCCTTTTTGTAATGTGATATGCAGGGGCAGTAGGACAGGTCAAGAACGATCCTCAGCAACAATCCTCGACCAGAACACTACACACTGCTTTTGCACTGCCCTGCCCAGTTTAGCTCCCCTCTAGGTCCCATGCCCCTGTTTTAACGTTCCATTCATTTCCCTCCATCTCAAAGCTTGCCTCACCATCTGGTCTGACCGCATCCATGAACCTTGCTCCTCCCCTCAACATGATCATTCACATTGCTAGTCTCCATCATTCAAATCACCGTCATAGATTATCTGCACCAGTATACCTTTACTTGGCTTCCTTTACCTTTGAGATTGATCTTGATAACTCCCATCGCTTGTTTAGAAGACTTAAAAAGCGGGTTTTATGGTGAGCATGTAGCACCTTCTTAAAGTTGCTCTTTTTTCAGGTGTTGGATAGGAACTCATGCACTCGACATAGTCGGGCACGCACACTTGTTTTTAACCAGCTGAGCACTAGCCCTCGACCATCAAAAGTTGCTTATTGCGCCAACCACATGGTTGTGATTTTCGAGTCATGTTATCATCAAAATAAAATAGACATTATATTAGATAAGATTTTAGAACCTCATGTTAATATTTGTTTTTTTTTCCCCTCCATTTGTTATCTACTATATGGACAAATGTGCATGTCAGCATGCATGCTTGCTGGCTTAGTGGCCTTTTGTTGTTGTTGGTGGTGGTGGTGGTTGGTGGTGGTGGTGGTTGTCTGTTGTGCATTCTCTGTTTATCTTGATAGTATATATGTTCCTTTTATTTTTGATGTTGATGGTTGGGTAGCATGTCATGTGTAATTATGTGTTGTCACTTATTAGGTCTCTCTTTGTTTTTCTATTTTTGTATTTCTTTTAATTTTTTTCTATTGCATGAATTTTAACAAATTGTTCTGTCCAAATGCCAAAATTGTTTAAATTTAACAAAACGGAAAAGATGTCAGCCAAGGTGAAGAAGCTAAGTGCAAAATTGACTGACTATAGGTTGTTCCACTAAATGCTAATTTGATATTTTTCAATCATGATTTATCATACAAAAATGTTAGCTATGAATAATTTAGGTTCAAAATGCTATTTATCTATATATGCAATGGAGGTCTTAATGTTGCTAGGAAGCTTAATTCACTGCCCAATTTAACATCCATTAGTTTCAAATCTTGACTCTCTATCCTATATTCTCTCAGGCAATGCCATTTTACTCTCCAAGATAATTTTGTTCTTTTTTAACCGATGTAGGACAATCAATTAGTTTTTTTTTTTTTAATTACATGGGCTAGACCTGAGATTAAGCCAAAGCCTTATGGACTTGGGAAGTACAGGTTGAGATGTCAAATGGGCCGGGCCGTGGCCTTGCACAGCCGGGTAAACGGCATGGCCTGTGACACGGGCCGAGGAGGCTGGGGCCATTGGCCGGTTTGGCCCAGGCTTGCCAGGCACGTGGGCTGATCCTCCAGCTCGCCAGGCCCGCTGGGATAGGCCTGCCAGCCCACCAGCCAAGTGCCATTTTTTTTTTGAAAAAAAAAGTCCATTTAACCCCCCCACCCTATAAAACGGTCATATAAGGAGTATTTTGTGTTATTTTCCATTTTAAAAGGTCTAAGCAAAAGAAATATTTCATCAAATCAAAGTAGTAGTTTACTTTTAAGACTTGTCAAATTAAACTTTAAGTTTTATTCAAAGAAAAAAATATTTAACTAACCTTAGATGAGATGTCAGCTTAATGATGATGATTACGTGATTAAAACCACATCAAGTGTGTTTCAAAAAAGAAAAAAAAATCACATATGCCACATCAGTATTGCTCTAACTGTATGGATTGTGAATTATGTAGATATAACATCTTTCAAGTAATGTCTTTGTCCTTAGAAATTAAAATAAAAAATGAATTGACCTATGTGAACTCATCTTTTGAATGGTTAATCTTCTCATATCGTAAGTCCAATCAAGTTGTTAGTGTAGAAGTCAGCTTCATAAAACCTAACTTCAAAACAATGGAAAAATGCCTTTTACCCAAAGATAAAATCTTTTTTTTTAAATAGAAAAATAAATTATGAACCATTGAGCCCCTTCAATCGGGATTCTCTACAATGAGGCTTGGAGGCAGAAAATTAAAAGAAGGCAACATGTAATAGTAACTGTCAATATTATCAAAGGCAATGAAATGGACAACGGCTAATAACCTATCTGATTGATCCAAATGACAAATGGAGCAGAGCTTTCTCAGATGACTTATCTGCAACCCCTACCTTTTAGTGGGGCCAATGGAGCCCGCATACATGCCCCATGAGCCCCTTCTCTATATGTTCATGTAGATTGGTGGTATGGCCCCAGTTTGAAATGGACCTACATTGGCCAGAATTGGATTGCAATTCCTGGTCTAATGGTTAAAGCACGAAGTGATGAATACATGTTTTACAATATAGGTTCATGGTCTGTATGCTTCTTGAAATTAGGCCTGATAACTAAATGGGCTTAGTTTGGACATGCCTCATCTGAGTCCTACAAGGCTAGGTTTTTTATTCAGTTCTTCACACAAATGGGATCGTGAGAGTCTATATCAGATGGAATAGGTTGGCCCATAGATAGTTCCACTAAATGAAAGTGATCAACGGGCCGTGCTTGTGTTCTTTTCTTTTTAAATACTGATAAAAAAAAAGGAAAAAAATATGAATAGGCTCGCTGGCTCGGCCCGGCCCATGGCAAGCCGTGCCAGGGTATTTCCCTGATGACCGCCCGGCCCGGCCCATTTGACATGCCAAGGGTGTTTATGACTTGTAGTATCATATCCCTTGATTTATTATTTGGCCATTTTCCACATTGTGGCCACCTTGAGCTTGGTATAATTGGGCCCCCATATTTGGAAAGATGAAAGAGCTGTGTGGGCATATGCAGGTAAAGAACCGATTTAAAATTTATTGGGGAAATGGATGCAGGTCGGCATTTTTTCTGTAGTCTTAAAATTTGAATGGTCGAGTGTAACGACCACACATGCGGACCGAGAAGAGGATAAAAAGCAGAGGGGACTGCAAATATTTCTTAAGTAGTGGAAAAGGTTGGGGGATCTTTTTATGTTTTTTTAACATAATATGTTGTGAAACCAGGTCAAGTGAATCTTTATTCTTGCGGGTACATCATGGTTATAGATTCCCTCTCTTTGAAAGGAAGACTAGCTTTATTGATGGTAGTATTTTATTGAGGATTTTACTCAAAAAATCCCTTAAGACTTGTCAAAAGCCAAAAGCATCATCAACTTCTTATAAAGACCACAGTAGTCTTAAAGGCCTCGTTTGATTTTTTTTTTTTTTTTTTTTTCACTTTTAGCATTGAGCGGGGATATCACAGCTCATTCTAAGCAAATGAGCGGGGATATCCCCGTTCGTCGTTCATTGCAATTTAAAAACTGTCGAACTCCCTTTTCTCCTTTGCGTTCTCTGGTATCTGGACGGATCTCTCTGCAACCCTTCTTCCACATTACCTTGCTTTATGGGAGAATCATAGGTTTGGGCTCCATTAAAGAGGTTGGTAGTCTAGATTTACCTTTTTTTACATTTGATTAAACCTAGAAGTACAATCTCCACATGTGTTTTTCTTTTACCCAAAAAGTTGATGTTTGGAAGTATTCATTAAAGCTTCCATTTCCTTGATGGATAATTAATATTTACTCCATAGGTAGTCATATTAACTTTCTTAAGATAAAATGGCCTTATTTCAATAATACAAATGGGCATTGGCTTTGAATGTAATAGTAGATGATAGAATTGGGCATCATCAACTTTTGCTTACATAAAAATGGTTGGATATGGGGACGGGCATGGGTATTGGCCAACATAGAAATAGTTAAGCTTTGAAAATATTTTTGTGATTCTATCACTTACATACACATGGGCATTAGTTTAATAAGGAATGAACATTTGGTCATAATTCCTCAAATGAGATATACAAATCGATAAGGGCCTATATGTGTATGTTATATTGGTTAAATATAATTCTCAATGGCCATTGCCAATACCACTTTGACCAACCACGTCATGGAGTGCTGAAGATTTGTTTCCAAAGCAATAAAAAATTAGGTAGTCATGTTTTTTTTGCCCATTTGTTGATAAATTAATACAATTCATTTAATATTCTTTGATAATAATGGATGAAGTCTATAGTATAACATTTTTGTCATCGGAATTCATGTCATTGTTTATATTTGTTATTGGTGTAAAACCCATTTCAAGCATTTTTTTATATTGAATGTTAGGATGTCATACAATGAAGTTTTGGTCATCTTCCATTATGATGGAGAGTTTGACTTTGATATTAAGCATCCGACGTACAAAGGTGGAAAGCAAAGATGAGGTATTTACCCACCGACATAAGTTACAGTTATTTGCGAGATGTTGCACTCGAAGTATCTAAGTGAGAAACACTCAGTGAATTTGCTGCTTTATAGTACTTTTATCACGAAGGATTTGCATTCTCATTGATTACCCTAAAAGAGGATGGGGATATTAAGGTAATGTTCCGAGCATCGGTAAACAATACGAATGGTTTGTATTTATATGTTACTAAAGGAACAAATCCAGCAACTGACAACGGACAAGAAAAACCTATGTAAGTGAGTTTCTTCTATTTTTTTTAATGTAAGTCGAGTTTTTAATACAGTTTCTTACAATTTCATTTGTTACAAATTGAAAGGTTGCAATGTATGCCTTTGCATGGTCCAAGCCAAGACAATTCTTATGCGTCGAGGGAGAAATACAAAGAGAAAGAGGTAGTACATGAAACTCCTGTCCGAGAATTTCCGACGGTCAACATTCATGAAGATAATGATATCGAGTTCTCGGGAGCACCCAATCATGTTATCATTGATCAAAGTATAGGAGCTTATCATGTCGTTGATGAGATAATGTATGATCCAACTGTTGAAGATGAGATAGCGTCTGATGGATGTGAACATGCACAGGTGGGTGGAAATACAACAACCGTTTCCAACAAAGAACAAAATCAAGCTATCCCAAATAAAAATCTGGAGCCTTTATACAAAGCCGTGGATGTTAACATTGAGGACACCATGGTTCCTGAAGAGCACTTAATTGAAACGTATCAAAACTCTGCACGGGAGATGTGGATAGGGCGGAAGTTTTCAGATCGTGACAAATTCAGAAGAACATTGGCGAAGTTTGCAATTTACAACAATTTCAGTCTGAAGCACTTGAAGACCAATTGCACCAAAGTTACAGCACGTTGTAGTGGTCAGAGTTGCCCTTGGCGTATCCATGCTTCCATTATTGAATCTGGGCCATAGTTTCAAGTCCGCACGTATAACTCTAACCATTGTTGCTCTAAATTGATGATGACAATGGCACATCAGCAAGCTTCTTCAGAACTAATTGCAGAGTACATAATGGATAGAGTCCGATCCAATAATGATTTGACACCTAAGGAGATTATTAATGATTTTCAAATGGAGTTTGATTGTCGTATTACTTACAGAAAGGCTCATTAAGCGAAAGACATTGCCCTTCGATTGATCCGTATATCATATGAGGAGTCATTCCGAAATCTTCCTCCTTATTGTAATGAACTGTAGAGGATGAATCCAGGTACGGTTACAAATATTGAAATAAATGATGATGATACTTTGAAGAGGTTCTTACGGTCTTTCGGCCCTTGCATTCGATCTTTTCAGACTTCATTGAGGCCAGTGATTGCAGTTGATGGTTCACATTTACGTGGCAAATATCCTGGTGTATTATTAGTGGTTGTGACGTATGATGCGGATCAGAAATTGTTCCCCATTGCCTTTGCCTTTGCAGAAGCCGAGTGTCGTGAGAGTTGTGAGTGATTTTTTGCAAATCTAAGCTTGGCCTTGGGCGAGCCAAGGAATTTGACCGTTGTCTCTGACCGAATGAAAGGTCTCATTCCTGAGCTGATGAACATCATTCCGAGTGCAAGGCACTGGTATTGTTGTCGTCATATAGCCGAAAATGTCAAAAGCAACTTTAAAGACGGTGCTATTGTTCGAAAATTCCGGTGTGCTGCAAAGGCCTACAGATCCTGTGAGTATGAGGCATTTTTAAATGATATTCAGGATGTTGACGTTTCAGCATACAACTACATCAAAGCAATTGGAAAAGAGCATTGGTCAAATGCATTTGTAGAAGAGTGTCAATATGAGATGCTCACTAGAAACGCCGCTGAATGCACAAATAGCCTACTTAAAGACACCAGAATGCTACCTGTAACAAAGCAGGTTGAGAAAATACGTGCAAAACTAATGGAGTTCTACCAAAGGCACAGTCTACATTTAGAAACTATTAATTCTCGGTTAACTCCTTACGCATAAAGGATTCTTAGTCAAGGGTTCGAGGAATCTCGCAAACTCCATGTCCGTGTTGCCAGACTTGTCGAATTTCAAGTTCTATCAGCAGAATTCATTGATGTAGTATATCTTGATTAAAGAACATGCACATGTCGCCGATGACAGATATTGGGTATCCCGTGCTCGCACTCAATAGCCGCAATGCAGTTGAGGAACAAGTGCCCGTATGACTTTTGTGAGCATTGGCTCCTGACAACAACCTATCGGCTCACGTACAGTGAGGTTTTGCATGCTACTTGAGATATAAGACAAATGGATCATATGCCGGTTGAAATGATTTTGCCTCCACATGCATCCAAGCAACCTGGGCGACAAAAAGAAAAAGAAAAAGAATTTGCACAGAGGATAGGGACAGGCAGCGTAGGCAAGTAACGTGCTCTAACTGTAAAGAGAGGGGACGCAATCGATAGAGATGTCACAATCCACCAGCGTAGTAGTATTTTGATAACCAAACTACCTAGCACGTGTCTTCTTTTGTGTAATGTTTTGATATTTTAATGTAGGAAAGTAACATGTCTCAAACTGTAAAGAGAAACAACACATGTTCAAAAATGTCATCATCCACCAGTGAGTAGTGTTTTGCTACCCAAACATCCTAGTATGTGTCTTTTGTTTTGGGTGATGCTTTGATGTTCTTGAAAAACTTGTGATTTGTATACACAATTGTTAATACAACTTAACATATATTTTGGTGTTGATGGATGTTTCAGAGAATGTCAAATTTGGTGTTGATGGATGTTTTTGATATTATATATCGATGTAGTACCTAATGTGTTTGCTATAACATTGTCCCCACTCAGCTGGTTGTATCCATACTTATGACACTCTATTTGGTGTAGTAATATCTCACCCATAAATATCAAGTGAGCGGGGATATCCCCATAAATAATACTCTAGTGTGCGGAAATATCCCTGGTTACATCACCAACAGAGGCAGTGATAACCCTGTTCACAACACTAAATTGAGCGGGGATATCCTTGTCCCAACTGAAACCACTCTAACTCACAGTACTTCAGTGGGCAGGGATATCCCTGTTCACAGCAATAATTTGGGCGGGGATTTCCCCGTCCCAATTAAAACCACTTTGAGACAGTACTGCAGTGGGCATGGATATCCCTGTTCACAGCACTAACTTGGGCGGGGATATCCCCGTCCCAACTGAAACCACTCTGAAACAGTACTGCAATGGGCAAGGATATCCCTATTTACAGCACTAACTTGGGCGGGGGATATCCCCGCTTACAACGCTAACACAGGCAAGGATATCCCCTTCCAAAACACTGTTATTGGTGCCCCGCCGCCGCCCCCCCCCCCCCAGACAATGCATGCGTGGATATCCCTGTCTAGTCCATAAGAGAAATACATCTCTACAGCCCATGAAGACATAAAGTAAAACCTATATCAAGGGTAGAAATGCACCCACATCAATCATCAAGTTCCTTGATAATCCCACATTCATCCATCAAAGGTAGACATGCACATTCATATTAACATTTAACAACAAGTTCCCTGCCAATTTGACGCATATTCTAACAAAATAGTATAAGGTAAATCAAGTTAACAACTATCTACACAAATACATCGTCTCTGACTAGAATAATATGCACATCTAATTCTCCAAAAGCATGTCATACTGTGCCAACTGAATATACATGCAAACTGACCATACAAAAAAACTGGTCAATTACACAAAAATATTAAGGTCAGTTTCTTAATCTAAAGCACTTAAATCCGATCTATAGGAGTTTAGCACTCAGGTCCTTTTGAATATCTTCATAACTATTTTGCTCCGATAAAATGGAATGTCAGCTTGTGTGAACTTGAGTGGTTTTCAGAGAATGTAGTCTTCGGCGAAAGCACATGCGAAGACCCCAAAGTTGTTCCCATTGTCTTGGTGGGGGATGTCCATCTTTTCTTTGAAGGTCCAGACGAAAGGGTCGTTCCAACCATAAACTGCAAATTTTGAGGTTAGCCAACGAGCCTTAGGAGTATCAAAGTAGAATGTTAGTTTGCAAGTAGTTAGAGAATAATTTATACAAAGATAGTACAATGCATACTTACAAATTCCTTGCAAGTAATTAGAGAATAATGATCACTTGTTGAGCTATTGTAAAATTCACACACTGCCTCATCTGGGCAACCGACCAGCAAATTGAAGTGATCGATGTAGCAAAAAGTTAAGCCAAAAGTAAATTCTCCAAAACCATTCTTGTTCTTGAATTATTTTCGAAATATTTCTATATCCAAGAATGTAAATTTTGTGAATGCAAATATCAACTGAACAGAGTAACATCATCTTTTTCTCTCTTTTTCAATTGTTTTTGCAGAGTAGATACTTTTGAATGGAAGTTCAAGTGATCAACACAACAGAGAAATAAAAAAAAAAGGCCTAACAAGAACAAAACATAAAAGTTTTAGTAAGAACCCATTCCAACAATTAGATTCAATATCAGAGACATGCACTTAAATATTGAATTGCTCACTTAAATATCGAATTGCTACTCTATCTTATAATCAATGGACATTTAGCTTATTTTCCCACCCAAACTCAGAACGTTTTTATCGAAAAAGACTCAATCACATAGGTATGAATACAACCAACAACCCCCAACCCTACAAAACCCTCCCTACAAACATGACCCTTCTTCATTCTCTCTCTTTTTTCCATTCAGAAACTCCCCAAACAATTCACGTTAGAAACTTTGAAGGAGCCTTTGGGTCGCCCAAGCGTGTCTATCAAATTGGTGGGACCCTAGGTTGGCCACTACTCAAGAGATTGGTTGGGCTTCCCAGCTAGTCTGAGCCTTTTACACATGGGTCCGTACTATGATACTAAATTCTGGACAACATGGGGTTGAGTCAGGCAATTGGGATGCAATTATGGGCTGGCACCGGTCAAGTCTGGGTCATCTATTCTGATCAATCACAGATATCAAATGAAACCCATAACAATATTAGATCCATCAAATACCACTGCCTTACAGTATACAAGGATTGCCATTGCAAAATTCTTTGTCCCACACTATTTTACTGGAGTACCAACATAGTCACTAGAAAAGTCAAAAAGATGTAAGAGGAAGGCACCCACAGAGGTGTAGAATAAAGAAATAACAACAATGTTATTCCTCAATGCAACTTCTCCAGAAAGTCAATATTATATCTTTAAATGGGTCTTTTGGTTAGACCTAGTATGCAATATCATGATCAGCTGTATCAAAATGATGTGTCTTTTGTATTTTTGTTTGCAGAGATGTAATGCTAGTTAATTAGGTAAGAGATCGGTATATGATTAGATGGAAGTTTGGAGTATAACTTCTTTTATGATACTGAAAATATGGTTTCTCAAACTCTGGATAAGAGGTTTAGAGTCATGGTCCAAAACTTGTACAAACAGTAGTTTAAAACTTGAAGAATAAAATTACTGAAAGAGAGATACCTGAAAAGGAGACAGTTGATGAAGAGGATCACTCAAGAGTGAAAAATGCGTCACGTGGAGAGGAAAGGAAGAACTACAGAACCCTGCTGCCGGTGCCGACCGATTGGGAGAGAAAGGGAGAAAGATGGAGGGAGAGTGAACATGTCGAATAGGGGAAAGGGGAAAAGGGAAAAATGGTTTTGGGGTTTATTTAAGGCAAATGAGCAGGGATATCCCTGTTGAGAGAAAAAATTAAAAAAAAAAAAAACCAAATAGGGCCTTTGAGACTACTGTGGTCTTTTTAAGATGTTGATGATGCCTTTAGCAGTTAACAAGTCTTAAGGGGTTTTTTGGGTAAAATCCTCTACTTTATTTCTTTTCCATATATCAACGTTAGATTGTCTAACCCAAAAAAAAGCCTACACAAATAGGAATAAAGGAGCCTATGGGAAGAAAGCCCAGATTAGTAGGAAGGAAACATGTGAGAGCTGTCACTCCTTACCACTCGGGTAAGGACCTGGCCTCAAGGTATGTTTTGTTGAACAATATTTTCTTAGATGCCCTTCCTTGAGAGACCAAGAGCAAAGGGTTGCTTGCCTAGATAGTTGGATATCCTGTTTTCTCATCTAACTACTAAGAGTTTGTTCCTTGGGTTTCTTTTCTTGTGGGTGTAGGATTGGGCTTCAACAGTAAATTCCCTGCCATCAAGAAACAGGCCCAAAGATTTGGCTTCACAACCAGGACTCTCCAAATAGAAGGTGATGAGGGTTCGTCTTCTTTATTCAAAAACCCTTTAAAAATCTATCCTGCTCCCTCTTGAACAATAAAAGTGGACCCATCAAGTGTGACAATAGTTTCCTCATCATCGTCGTATCTTTGCTCCGTTTGAAAATGAGGCTTATATCCTACTGGTATCCTTTTGCCTGTCCAAAATTGGAATAAACAGATTGTAATCAGTCATTCTTTTCATTTAACTGTTGTTGGCTCCTTTTCTCGTCTGTGGTAGATAGTCACTTCGACCAACCAGTGGTGGGGCGGGGAATTTTTTCCTAGGCCTCTATTTAAATTTTTTTTTTCTTGGGGGGGCATATGTAATAAAAAAAACCCATAAAATTCCTCATACTATATAGGGGTTTTTCCATTTTTTTTTTTTTTTTGTGGGTCCATGCGACGAACAATGGTTTGAGCATTGCAAAGGATCTTTGTTTTAAGAGGGAGCATTGCAAAGTGGCCATATCGGAATGTGCCTGAATTGGTATTGGTATCCTACGAACAAGTGAGCTACAAAAAAGTCTCGAAAGTCCAAACCAACTTGATTTATTGATTTTAATTGAAAATGACTTTCTAATACCTTATATAGCCCTTAAACATTTTAGGATTTATAAGTAGGTCCCTCTGATTTAAGTATTTAGTAGTACATTCGTGCATTTTCATTCTAATACCTTCCATGCCCCCAGAATTAGTAACCTTGCAACCATTGTAAGTTTTTAGAGTTAATGTTCCACCCAAGGATTGATCTTTAAATGGATAGATTATCACACTAGCGGGAGTGGAACTCAAAAACATACATTGGGGGGCTACTATATGAAAACAATCTTGAGGGGCCGAAATGAAAATCTTCCAGAATTCTCTTTAACTATGAACAGTATTTTGAAATTTCAAGGGGAGCCATGGCCACCCCTAGCCCCCTCTAACTCCGCCCCTTCATACTAGTATTGTATGATTGATCGATCGTACCTAAAATAGTTAAAAGAAATTTGCCGTACAAAATCTACCGATTGTTGATCAAGGGGTTCGGATGATAAGGTGGGCTTCCAATTCTGTACACAGGTTGAGCTAGCCTTGTTCTTTCAATCCCGCCTCATCCCATCACTAGGTGGGCCCCACAACGGTGCTAAAGGGTGTCTTTGTGAGCCTGGAACTAACACCACCTTATAGTGGGGCCCACTTGGTCACCAATCCAAATTGGCAAAGTATACATCTGCCTTGGTAACTACTAATTGTTCATCTTTTCTAATATAAAACTATTGAAATTGTGCCACCATGGATAAAGGGGTTAGGATAATCGGATGGATCTAAAAATTGATACTGAGGTAAGTTTCATCCGTATCTTTCAATCCCCCATAGTCTTATTGATTGGTGGGCCCCAAAATGAAGTGCACAACATTAGAGATGATCACTTATATATTATATAGGTTTTAAGGGCTTAAATAGCTTGGGTAATATTCATAATTAAGAGTCTACTTATCTTTAATCATGTACAATCTTATAGTCCAACCTATTTATTAAAAAAAAACTTTCAGTTTTTTTTTTTTTTAATACCAATACACTGTACAGTTTATTTGCGCTCCACAATTGTTTCCTTCTTTAGGGCCTGTTTGGCAATTAACTAGCTAAGTTAAAATAAAGTGAATTCAAACAAGAAATGACAAGAGATAATATTAAAAGTACATAATTTCAAAATTCCTATGAATGTTAAAAAAAAAAAAAAAAAAAAAAAAAAAACTCTGTTCTCTGCTAAATGACAAAATTAAAACACCATTAGAACACTTTATATTTTATTCTCTTGATTTGATACTTTACCCCACCGTAGTTAAATTCACCATATATTTAAACAGGGCCTTTAACTTAATGCTTGATCGGAATGCAGTACATAGTTTCTAATTCCATGTTAAATCCGAAATCAGATCTATAAAGATGATGCGGATCTTGGTCCACCGTCGTTCAGCCCGAATTCGGCCCGTTTACATCCCCAGAAATCGTGCTCCTCGAGATGAGACACCCTTGCACCTGGCACGTGCCAAACTCGAGTACTCTGACTCTTCTCCTTTTTCCTTCGTTCGTCGATCCCCGCAAGAAACAAACCATCCAACCCACACTCGCCACGTGTCACACAAACCCATCCACCCTACTTTACACTCTTCTTACGTCAGAAAAAACTCAACGCTCAGATCTTCGCCAACTCATCAATCCCCGTCTCATTCCCACTTCCAATCAAACCTCATTCACTTCCTCCATAAATACAAACCCCCAATCCGACGTCTTCCTTAACCTTTTACCTTCCTCTTCCTATCACAATTCCATTCTCTCTCTCTCTCTCACAAACAGACTCTCATGGCTCCCAAGGCAGAGAAGAAGCCCGCAGAGAAGAAGCCCGCATCTGAGAAGGCGACCGAAGAAAAGAAGACCGTGGCCGAGAAAGCGCCCGCGGAGAAGAAGCCCAAGGCAGAGAAGCGCCTTCCCAAGGAAGGAGCAAGCACTGGAGACAAGAAGAAGAAGAAGCGGACGAAGAAGAGCGTGGAGACATACAAGATCTACATATTCAAGGTGCTGAAGCAGGTCCATCCTGACATTGGAATCTCAAGCAAAGCCATGGGGATCATGAACAGCTTCATCAATGACATCTTCGAGAAGCTCGCTCAAGAGGCTTCGAGGCTCGCACGCTACAACAAGAAGCCCACCATCACCTCTCGCGAGATCCAGACCTCTGTCAGGCTCGTCCTCCCTGGCGAACTCGCCAAGCACGCAGTTTCTGAGGGCACCAAGGCTGTTACTAAGTTTACCAGCTCTTGAATTTGGGCGGATTAGGAACATGTGTATGTCTTTAGGGTTTTCATCCGTTCTTGTTTGATTTCTGTATCTGATGATAGCAATCTCTGCTATGTTTCTTGATGTGTAAGATACTTTTTCTGAATTTGATATGGATATGGCTTTCGTTTGGATGTATGGTTTGTGTTGTTCCATTCGCTTGGTTTTTTTTTTTTTTGGGTTTGTGATTAAAGCTGGGATCTTTGTGTTTCAGGATGTTTTGATTTGTGAGGTAAAGTATCTGGGAGATGGGAACGACCTTTTTTTTTTTTTTTTTTTTTTTTTTTTTTTTTTTTTTTTTTTTTTTTTTTTTTTTTTTTTTTGATAACGTAGGGTTTCCGGTCCTTTGGGCCAGAATAATCCCTACGGGCCCGGGAGAGAAAGCCGGGTAAAATTCCCCTGTGGCCCCAGTGTGGTAGAGCAGTTTCGAACCCACAACCTCCGGGTGCAAACCGTAGTCCTAGGCCAACTGAGCTACCCCTCGGGGTTGGGAACGTCCTTTGCTTGGTTTAAACGCGCTCATTCTCATGTCATGTCGATCGTTATGTTGTACAAATTCACATCTACCGGTGTATAGTTTTTAAGTGGAATGTGGGTTGGTCTAGTGATTTCGACAAGTTGGACCCACTGATTAAAAAAATATATAATGGATGTAGGCTATTTCTTTTCTTTAGGGCATGTTTGTGTAACCCATTTCCGCGGAAAAGGTTGTAGTTTTCTACGGAAAACTTCTTTTTCATGTGTTTGGTGCGGCAGTTTTCCGCGGAAATGCTTTTTCGCCACGTCAGCATTTTCCTTCCTAGCCATGGAAATAGACTTCCTATGGGGGGTATGGGAAGTCCATTTCCACGGAAAACCGACCCCCCAATTTCCTCTCTCTCACCCTCACTCCACCCAACCACCCTCTTTCTTCCTTTTCCCCTCCCAACCCCACCCACCCCACACACATATCAACCCACCCACCCAATAGTTTTCACTAAAAAATGGTTTTCACTAAAGAAATCCATAGCTGCACCAAACAACATTAGCACTAATTCATCGAGGAAAACCTTTTTGCACCAAACATAAAATTTTGACTTCCGCGGAAAAACTTTTCCAAAGAATTTGAAACCCATGGATTTTGCTGATGTGGCAATTTCCAATTTCCACGGAAATTAGATGTACACAAACGTGCCCTTAGGTTTGATTGGGGTTTTTCCAAGCTTGGTGTCTGTCTAAAGTATAGTGATGGTGTTTTTCCAAAGTCTTTGGGGTACTGAGTATTTTTGTGAAATAAGATTTTTATTGAATTATATATCAATGCTGGTTTTGAATAATATAAACCTTTGTGAGATAGCAATACAGCATTGCTTAAAAAAAAAAGGCATGAAACTTTCGGCTAATTTTATTTCAAAAAATATAAAATGTTTTTATAATCTTTTGATCAAATCCTTTCCATAATTTTTTTTTGAGAAATGACAAAAAGAATTTTATTGTCATTTTCAGATTTTTTTAAAGATAAATCACTTAACTTTAAAAGAAATGATCAAGTAGAGCCCACTTCAACTAATGGATGGTTAAAAATTGGCATTTCAATGACCAAACAATGACCTTTATTAAGTTATTATGACCATCAAAATCAAAATAATTAATTTTAGGAAGGAAAGAGGTTAGACAAAATGAAAAACCTTTTATAATGGAAGAGTATTTTCGTTATTTTTCAAAAATATTTTGTAGAAAAACTAAATTGAATGAATTGTGAAAAGTTTTTATTTTTTTTGAAATATTTAAATCTTCATATTCTGTTTTATGAATTACCCAAAAACTTTATACCCTTTTTTTAAAATTCACCTTTCCTCGTTGATTCACATCGAAGACAGCTTTCTTCTCACGCTGGATAGTCTGTAGGCTGCTTGTGGGCATGCTGGCGCTAATGAGCGGCCGTTGCCATGGATATTTCATTTGATTTCTGATCAGTCGAATGTTTTGCGTGTTCCTTTTATCATGTACCGTTGCATGTTTATGTTAGAAGCAATTCTGGCCTTCAAATTATTCCCACTTACCGTGCAATATATGGCTTTCACCCCCGCGGACTAGGGTGTTTGGCCTCTTCGGGAACAGACTACTCTCCTGCAACGTGGAGTCCCTACCTCATCCCACCTGTTGATAAGTCAAGTATTTACCTGTACAAGTGGCCCATAGAGAGAGGACGAGTTCGAAGACCGGTGTGATTAACTTGATTCCAGTGCATCTACATGTGATTGGGGAACTCTGATGATGGATCTTGGGTGATTAACTGGCGGGCTCATATTGATAAGCAATGGCTCCAAGCTCTTGATAGTCTGTAGGTCTAATCATAAGGTGGACTATCAGTCGTAATCATAAGATATGTTGAAAGATGTAATGGTCGATACCACTTAATTAGATGTTACCGATCAGAACCAGTGAATCACACCAAATCTGTCTTTACTTCTTAATTTCCAGTATTACGTTGTCTTTCAATTCGTAGTGTCTTTATCAAGTCTTCTCCTTTTTATTCCTTTATTCTGTCCTCTCCTTTTCATTTGGGATTCGTTGATCTCTTCAATGGATTTCTACTTTCATCAGAATGCAAAACTCGAAGAGGAAATAGAAAGAAAAATCTCATATCCTTAATATTTGTCTGGAATCTTCAATTCAGGACTGAAATGATCTGAGAGTGGACATTTTCCTCGTCCAAAATTGAGTGGCGGCAATTGGAGTGTGCACAAATTGTGCTGATTTCAAACATTGTGTTGAATTGACATTTAAACACATTCTTTTTTGCTGGAAGACATTAAAATACATTCATCTTCTATGTTCTGTGACAACCCATGGTTCAGTAGATTTAATGGGCCCTTGTAGACTGACCATACCCAATGGTTTCCCACCTTCAAAAACTCATTAACAAGGGATGGTAAGAGCAGAAAGCCATAGACAATATTCACGCCCCCAAAAGTGAAACTGGGGTTATGCGTGAGATTAGGGTCAATTTAAATTTTTTTCCAATGATAATCACATCTCACTTGTCCTAATCATGTCCCAACTGGATCAAAGACCGCTGTGAGGTATAAACATTTCCTCGAATATATAAAACATTTAGCGGAAGCTTCATAATGCAAGAGGCATCTTAAAGTTGTATAGTTTATGAGCAATATACTGAATAACATAATTAGGATTAAAGTTTAAGACTGTTAACAACATATTAATTACAAGAAAGAAGGTCAAACTAAAACTAGGCCTAAACAAAAGTATAAAGAAACAAAAGATGAAGCTAGGAGGATAATCATGAAGCTCTCGTGTACGGGGTCGTCACGGCTATACAATGTCGTCCGTACTATACTCTATGAAGTCATCAGGCTAATCTGCCTGAACTTCTTCCGTCGTCTCCTCCTCCTCGGGGTAAAAGGGCTCGGTACCTATGCACCAAGAATAGCATCATCAACACAACGGATGGCAAGACAATAGATATACAATCGACATAGATATGCAGTACTAAAGAGAGTAAACGATAAACATGATTATAAGAGATGCATAGCACTCTGATCGTAAGAGATGCAGTACATTCGAATTATAAACAAACTATCAAAGTAGGCGGTCCACATATGCCAATATATATTATCAATTGGGATAAAACCCAGTATCCAATATCCAAAACACCCGTAGCTCAAGTACTCAGGCTCCGTGAGCTTTGGTACTATCTCACTTCGAGGACGAACAATTCTCAGCTCAAGTAGTTCGGGCTCCGTGAGCTCTGACTCTATCTTGCTTCGACAAAACAAACATCTCGAGGAATAAATAACTCTCAGCTCAAGTAGCTCGGGCTCCGTGAGCTCTGGCTCTATCTCGCTTCGAGGATAATATCGGGTCCTCTCACAGGTGGTGCCCCAACTGTGTTGAACGTTAACAGCTGAGTGGTGCCTGATACAAAGAATCCTAAAACATCGGTGAAAGGCTAGGCTTCTTGCGCGAACAAGATTCGATAACGTTAGAGAACTACTTTATTCCAAATCAAATCAAACCTCAAACAAACATCAATAGTAGTCCTCTTTAAGCCTGACAATCAAAGCTCCCTAGCCTCAACACTTTAAACGAACAACAAAGCAAACAAAACAACAAAGGGGATCCTAAGTCCATCATCTAAATTCTCAAAGTGATCCTCTAATAAAGTAAAGCAAACAGAACTAAAGAACATGCTCATCACATGTAGAAGATAGTACCTAAAGGTACAATTCAGAATTGAAAACGATAAACAATCCAATCCTAAGTATAATGTCAATCCTGTTGCATCGTACAACTTATTCTGTCAACGAAGGGGTTAGGATTCAGGATACTCGGACGAACAATCTTCGTGCATAGATTTAAAGAAGAGTATCCTGTTGTCCCATACCATTCAAGATTGAACTAGGTTGGATTTCGATACAACCGGATCAACAGTGACGAACGTCGGCTCAAGACGTCCTCACAATAAGTTAAATGAGTCCAAAAAGGGGTATCCAAAGTTTCACCAAAGTCCACCTCAAAATAGGGTAAAAATCACTTCATAGAAGGAAATCAGCAGAAGGCCCGGTCGACCTGCCCCTTGGTCGGTCGACCTGCCATGGGCCAGGTCAACCCCCTTCCCTGCAGCCAGGTCGACCTAGTGACCTGCGGAAACAGAGCCTGAGCTCTGTTTCTGTACTGAAATGAGATTTCTTCCATTTCTTCTTCTTGGACCTGATAAGCCACACATGTAGTGATAAAAATAACCTAATTACAAGGCATAAAAACCAACTAATCAATTATAAACTTCTAAATCCATTCCATTCAATCAATAAACCATTTTATCATGTTTTCAATCTACTAAGGTATCAATTGAGCCAAGAACATCTAAAACATGATTTTCTCAAACAAATTAAGGTAAACAAACATATCAAGCATTAATATAACTATTTACTTGCCTTGGTGATGTGCTAGACTAAAACTCAAGAAGAACTTGGAAGAAAAACCACTCTAAGAAGCTCCAAAAGGTGAGACACTTCTCCAAACCCAACTTGCTCCTATAAACGCATGCCAAAGGTTGATGTGAGCCTATCTATTCCATTTCTAACCAAGAAGGAAGATGTAGAGAAGGTTTCCAAGCTTTAAAAGCTTACCTAAGAATGAGTTGTGGTTGAAACACTTAGAAAAGTGTATGGTTATGCTCTTGAAGGCTTCAGGAAGAAGATTAGCAGATTCGTTTCCTTTGCCGGAGTTCCGGTGGTCGTCGACGGAGAAGAAGAAGATGAAAGAAAGGAAGAGAAGGAGAAGGTCGGCTACTGTGTTGTGTTATGTGGAGTGGATGAAATGAAATGAGATAAAGATAAGTGAAGATGTGTTTATAATCTAATTTAAGTAATGGGTTTTGGGCTTGGGCTTGGTTGGGCTTGGGTTGTTGGGTCAAGTTCCGGGTCAGCTTACATGTTCAATTGATGAATTTCAGGCCTCTTCGACGCGTCGAATCGAAACGCGACCGAAGACTAAAGTTCATGAAATAACGAAACCTACCCAATGCACCAAACTGACAAAAACTCATAATCTCATAAATTCCCTGAAACCCTACCCAATTAGCAAAACGACTCTCTATCCTACCCAAACGTGCTCCGAATCGTGCGAAACTTCGTACACAAGATTCGACGTTAAACCCGACTACTTAGACGCTAAACTAGACTCTAAACACACTTACTAACTAATCACACAATTAATTATAATTAATAGGCCATTAGGGGATGGGATGTTACAGACAAAAAGCCGGTTGGGGGTGTATTTGTAATTTACCACGACAATTTAAGTTCCATGAAACGAAGTTTTTAGGAAGAGTAAAGAAATATAAATCTGTTGCCGTTGCACAAACATACCCTAAAAGAAATTCAAGTTAGGAATGAAAACCAAGAAAGTAAGCTGAAACACTGAAAAGATATTTTAGAAAATTTTGAGAATCCGGATCCCCTCTTTTGTCCAAACAGGGCGAATGAGGGGGTGACACGTGGACATGAATGTCCACGGTCTAACCTCTCTGTCCTTCTCTTTATTTCCACCTCAGCATAGATGTCTGCGTGTCGCCCATAGTTATTAATTTTGTTTCGTCCGAAATGACCGAAAATTTTCATTTAGGTCAAGTGGCCGAAACGACTTTTCGGTTTGACTTTCGGTCAATCTATGCCGAAATTCAAAATTTCGGCCGATTTCGGACAAAATTCGGGATTTCGGCCAAAATGTGACTTTTCGGCCGAAATGAAATTTTACAAAATGAAAAAAAAAATAACTTTTTTTGCACATATTTTGTATTTCTTATATTTTCACAAAATATAATTCCAAAAAAATTAATATAATGGATTCAATCGATATTTATTACTTTTTCTATTTTTTTACTTTTATATGTATATATATTATTTTTATATTTTCTCCGAAATGTAATTCCATAAAATTTCGCTGAAATTCAGAATCGGCCAAAACTTTTCATTTTGCAGATCAGAGCGAAATGAGGTATGAAACGATATTAACAACTATGGTGTCGCCCACTCATTCCCCTATTTAGACGAAACAGGGGATCTGGACTCTTTACAAAAGTACTATACCATTGTTGAGTGCATCCTTTTCTTCTTCATATCAAAAGATTCAACCCAAATTAGGCATATGTTGACCTTAGCAAGCAAACAACCCCTGTATAAACTCAGTGTCGTCTTTTGGCCCATGTATTGACTTTTGGCAACCATCCCTTGAGATAGGCCATAACTAGATATGTCCTCATTTTCTGCTTAAAAAGAATATTAACCATTTAGAAAAAAACAGACTTGTTTGTAAATTGTTAGGATTCTATTATTAGAACTGTCAATGAATTGAACGGTTATGGTTGCTTCTAGAGAAGAAGGGCTCAAATCAAACACCTCATGGCTACCATAGTGAACGGTCTCCCCAGCGATACACAACCCAACCCATACACCATGCATTTAATCTGTTATCTCATGTACCACTTGGTTGACAACTGACTCATTTAATCAAACCTACAAGGGTCAGATGATACTCAAGCAAGAATGGCCTGACTTGCCTACATGAGGCTCTAATCCCAAATAGAATCCAAAATTACACAGCAAACAAGCCTTTGAAGTAGGCCTATTTGGTTATATGCATTTCTGACAAGGAATTGAGCTTGTTGGGAATTTAAGACATAATGTGACATCTTGTTGCCTAGGCATTCCAAATATTCTATTTGATACAAGAATTAAGAATTCTAAACCACATGAGAGGCACTTTTAGCAACATAATTTCAGCATTCCAAATGCCAGAGGGGGGTTGAGCATTTGAAATTCTACTTTAAGAGGCAGCATTTGAAATTCTCAGAATTCTTCTAGACAAGAATTCTCACAGTTCTTCCAAACAAACAGGCCTTTGATAACTAAAAATTGAATCATATGAACCCTAAAATTTAGAGGTGACATTGCAGTGGCAATAAACTTTATAAGTCTTCACGGGAATGGAGATACAGAAATCTCAAACTGAAGTGCAGCATGTTCATGTAAAACACATCTAACAACAGTACATATATATTCTTTAAAACTGCTGCTATCACTTAATGCACAGGAAATATCTGCCCAACCTATCCCTTGGGGGAGAGAGATCAAACTTTTTGTGATGCTGAGTTAACCAACTTGTTGCTGAAGTCCCACAACTTCTTGGCCAACACCTCATCTGTTGCCAGTGCGCTTGGTGTAAATTCATTGCAATCGAGGAAGTACTTCCCAGTCACACCCTTGAGATTTGGATGCAGGGCAAGATAGCATGTTGTCGCTGCTCCCTGCAAACAAGCATCATTCATGTGTCATTCATCATCCATGTAATAGATTGGACTAGTATGAATCCACTACACACAATTTTCACCATCTAATTAGAGGAAACGCTATGCTTTATCAGGTTTTTGCGCAGGTTGAAAGAAAGTCACATTTGGGGTGAATATTTAGTGATCTGAATTTTCATATGGAATTTTAATAAAATTTAAGAGCCACACTACTTATGCACTGCTAGTTTTGTTAATAACCAGTAACACCAAAAGCTCGAGTTGTAGGTGAATGGCATAACAATTTATATCAACAAGTTTAAGAACCATACAATAATGGTGTTAAACCATGCAAAAACCATGAATGGGGTGCCCTTTCACAAAAAATCCAGCATGCCCAACTAGAGCACAACTATTTGGATGAACCGATAACTCAAACAACCAGCGGAGTGGAAGTCCATAAGGATCTGCTTGTTTACATAGAAAACTTTGGAATTGATTAAACATGATGGTCAAATGAGCACTACCAAAGGTTTATTAAAGTGGTGAGGGAAGAAGGATATGACATGAGTAGTGAAGGATATAACATAGTGATGTAGATCGGACTTTTAATTTTCCTAGGACTTGAATTACTAGGGAGATGTCTGGTATACATTTTCCATCTTCTCTTGATTCAGTTTTTGTTAAAGGGGAGGATATATGATCGTCATTTTTGGATATGCACCTTTGATTCTTCTTTTTAACCACTTATAGAAGTCTTAGATTCTACAGGAATTCAATTACATGAAACAACATGCCCCAAGTGTCTAATTATCACTGATCTTTGGATTGCCTAGATTAGGTCAGAGCAAAAACCCGTATCATTTCCAAATAAATCAAATTGTTACAAGCAGCTCGACAAATATTACCAATATTTTGAAAATCATGCAAAAACTCCTAATATTATGGGAGAAAATTGTGGAATGCATCTCAGGATTTTCAATATAACATAATTTTTTTTACAATCTTGTCATAAATATGTGAGAGTTTACCTGAGAAACCGATATATTTTAATTTTTGAATTCCTAAATTTTTTTCCTAAAATCTAATAGATTTTACCAAAAGAAAAAACACAAGATCCAAAAGTTTTGTAAGATATTTCTCAAATGAGAAATTGGCAAGAACAAATCGGTGACAAACACTTGGAACTAATCCTTGGTTGGTGCGGATTGATTAACATATTTACCAATTACTAATGCTCAAAATCAGTTTAATTAGAGCTGATACCATTTAGTAAGTGAAACTAATAGTTCTGGATCTGCCTCTTCCATAAAAATAAACAATGACTCTTGTAGTGGGCCTAATAATCGATAATGTCAACATATGACAGCATACCTGCGGCACATTTTTCCATAACACATATGTGACTACCTTCAGGAGGTCTGCAAGAAATAAAAACTTTTAGAAAATTGCAATTGCTTTGAAACAGATGATCAGGAGAGGAAAACAGAACATACTCATGAAAACTAAGGAATGTCTCATCAAGTTTGTCATTATCAGCCCAGGGTGAACAGAATTTGCAGTAACATTAGCGCCCTCGGCCTGCTTTTGAAAATTTGGAAACATGCTCAGTATATTCTACTTGTACAGCTTGGAGAATTCATTAGCAATTCACTGATCAAAAGCATAACCAAATATATTGGTAAGCAGAATATTATCTAATCAGTTGACTGATTAGTTACCTGTAAACGTCGAGATAGCTCATTAGCGTGCACTATGTTTGCTAATTTGGATTGCCCATACGCCTTCTTGTCAGAATATCTGGTACAGGAAGAAGATGGAATAGAAATTTTAATTTTGCGAAGTTGAAATCTCCACCATTTAGCCCCAGACAATGCACCTTCAACTTAAAAATGTGGTCATCTGTTCATGCATAATGTTCCATGACTCGCCTACCACCCTAAATCTCTACATCCAGCTCATCAGAAAGAAGACATACCCAGATTGATTGTTGATCTTATCAAACCGTATCCCTTCTTCGTAAGTATGCGTATGTGCTATGGATGATAGATTGACAATCCGTCCCTCGATGCCAGTTTCTCTTGCGGTACGTTTCATCTTCTCAAGTAGAAGATCAGTCAGCAAGAAATGGCCTAAAATGAAGAGTCAAATATAGATGGAAGGAAAGTTAATGAGTTAGGCAGGTGTCTTTGGTTGCACATATTTTGATATGAGAAAAGGACTTAAATTCAGATTACAATTGAAGATCTTCAAATCTAGAAGAAACTATACACAGTTTATTCTTCTTTGTAGTAATGCATCTATGATAAATCCCCTGATACTTCAAATCATAGTTTTAAAAACATATATGTTACTTCATTTTATGTGTAAAATCCATGTCTTGCCAGAATCATGTGATCTGTCCTTGTCGTATAGGGCATTATAGTTGAAACCCGCGAAGCCAGTCAGACTTTAAAAACAATAGTCAATCTGATTGAACTAAGTCTTGATATAATTTTATAATCTCTGAATACCTCATCAATCTGATGCAACTAGGGGATCAATATAGTCGATTTGGTTTAGTCTTGAATTGACTTGATGAGTTCTTGAAGTAAGCATCAAACCACCATGGTATCCATGTGGGTTATGTCATAACAGGGTATGGGCTTTAGTTGAAGTAAGCATCAAACCACCATGGTATCCATGTGGGTTATGTCATAACAGGGTATGGGCTTTAGTTTTTAAATTCAAACACATGGATATGGTTATGGGTCAATGTCAGGAATGGTTTTCCCATGGCATTATCCATTCAAAGAAACTTGTAGTTATAGAAACTAGTAAAAAAAAAAAAAAAAGAAAAGAAAAAGAAAAAGAAAAAATGATGGAAGAATGGTATTATTTTTATATAAGAATGCACCAAATGCATGAATCCTTGCTCGGAACATAAATATAAACCCTAAAAATCCGAAAGTGGTCATTTCTCTATCTTGGAATGATGTTTCTAAACCAAGGCTATATGCACTTACCAAGATGATTTGTTGCAAATTGCATCTCTATTCCATCTTCTGAGAGTTGATAAGGGCAGAACATAACTCCAGCATTGTTTCTGAAAATCAGGACAATAGGCTTCAATCAATTTGAAGTCAATTAAAGACAATGCATACAAACGTTAAATACAATGATAATTTTTATGAAGAACCACCCCTGTGAAATACATATCATTGGTAATATGCGCACACAGAGCGCTTAATTTCTTGTTCGCTGTTTATATGTAAGTACTTTGGTTGTAGCTTGGTTGGAGTTTAGAACTAGAAGTGAGGAAGGAGTTCTAGTATAAGTCTTTAAGGACCCATATTGACAGGACAAGGCTCTGATGATGATGGTAATATATCCACAACCGGAAACACATTTCACCTAATAACATGTATAAATATAATGACATTCACGTGAAGCAATCATGCAATCTTCCATAATGGCAAGCAACAAACTCAAAATCAAATACAATGCCTGAAGACTTAAAGATTGCAATGGAAAGTGAGAAGAGAATTCATACATTAAGATGTTGAGAGGTCGATCCATGGCAAGAAAACTATCAGAAAATTCTCTAACAGACTTCAATGAGCAAAGATCCAGCTTCAAAACATCCACTCTCGCAGCTCCATTGTCCTTGAGAATAAGCTGCTTCACATTATTTGCAACCTCAAGGTTCCTTGCAGCGATTATAACATGGGCGCCACGAAGTGCCAAAACTCTTACTGTCTCAGCACCTATTCCACTTGCTCCTCCTAAATAACACAAATTTTTATTTGAAGTTGTTTACAATGCGTGAAACTAAACAAAGGAAATGACCACCACAATTGAGAGATTGAATTCAAGTTACTCAGTCAAGCACCCCTAACTACAAGATCCTTAATACAGAATAACCACTGTTGTCTCCAAAGCATTCATGATGTGAAGTAAAACAATCAAGAGACAGAGCAAATACAACAATAGAGCACGATTTGCAAACCAAGAAATTACAAAGCACCGAGAGAAAAACAACTATGAGAAAAACAAAAAATAAACAAGAACAAAAAATAAAAAAAAAAAAAAAAAACTCAAACAGATGACTCCAAAACTGAATCTACAACAGGATGCCATTGCAGAAAACATGAAAAGTACCCCCCACCACCACCCCCCCCCCCCCCCCCCAAAAAAAAATAATAATAATAATAAAAAAAAATTAATTAATTAATTACAAGCAAAAGATAAAGAAGGAACTCGAAAAGAAGAAAAATCCAAAAAAAAAAAAAACTCAAACAGATGACTCCAAAACTGAATCTACAACAGGATGCCATTGCAGAAAACATGAAAAGTACCCCCCCCCCACCCCCCACCCCACAAAAAAAAAAAATAAATAAAAATAAAAATAAATTACAAGCAAAGGATAAAGAAGGAACTCCAAAAGAAGAAAAATCACCAAAAAAAAAAAACTCAAACAGATGACTCCAAAACTGAATCTACAACAGGATGCCATTGCAGAAAACATGAAAAGTACCCCACCACCCCCCCAAAAAAAATAAAAAAAATAAATCACAAGCAAAGGATAAAGAAGGAACTCCAAAAGAAGAAAAGTCCCCAAAAAAAAAAAAAAGATAACAAACAAAGGATAAACAAGGAGCTCCAACAGGAGAAAAATCCCAAAAAGAAAGAAAGAAGGAAAGAAAAACAGATTACAAACATCAGATAAACAAGGAACTAGAAGAGGAGAAAAATCCAAAATTGTAACCAGCCAACAGAGAAGAACTTTGCAAGCATCAGATAAACAAGGAACTACAACAGGAGAAAAATCCAAAATTGTAACCAGCCAACAGAGAATAACTTTACAAGCATCAGATAAACAATGAACTACAACAGGAGAAAAATCCAAAATTGTAACCAGCCAACAGAGAAGAACTTTACAAGCATCAGATAAACAAGGAACTACAACAGGAGAAAAATCCAAAATTGTAACCAGCCAACAGAGAAGAACTTTACAAGCATCAGATAAACAAGGAACTACAACAGGAGAAAAATCCAAAATTGTAACCAGCCAACAGAGTAGAACTTATGAATAGTACAAGAAGAAAAAAAAGCCACCACTTGGAAGACCATGAGAATTTTTTTTAGATCATAAACCATGGGAAAAAAAAAATCACCCATACCAACCAGAAGGAAAAAAAGAAGAAAAAAAAGTAAAAGAATATTACTTGTCAGTCAATTAACTTCATCAAAAAAGCAAGAACAGATTTTTGCAAATATAAGAAAACGTGAAAATAAATGGAACGAAACTAACCCATGGTTTGGGTGGGAGGGAATGTCAAACAACAGGCGTAAAAAGAAGAAGAAGAAAAGAAAAAAGAAGAGAAGAAACTGACCTGTAACAATTGCAGTCAGATGGCTTGCATCAATCCCTTCAGTAACCTGCTCAGCAGTAGAAGCAGATCCAAACCCACTAGGCCCTGGCCTTCCAGTCATCAAAGAAAAAATCCCCATCTCACCCAAGAAAACCAAAACTCAAGTCTTCTTCTCAGTTCTCTGCAACCAAAGCAACACTCTTTTAGAAGGTCTTCAAATGAAACCAAACCAAGGCACGAAAAAGAAGGCAGAAATAAGACAACCCAATTGACTATAAAACGTGTGAAGACTGAAGAGAAGGAAAAAGTTAAAGAAATACAAAGAATTTACTGTTGAAGAGTAGTTACTGAATTGGAAGAGAGAGTTGGCAAAATAAATGCAGAGACTATGCTTTTACAGGAGATTCAACAACCAATCAACTGTCCTGCGTTTTGCAGTCACTGGATTGAATTAACTGATTAATGGATACTGCAACTGCTTTTGATTTAAAGGGATTTATGCGGGAAGATCAGTTTTGTGTTGTTAAATGGAAGATGCATGGGAACCTCACGTTTAATGGCATTTGAACTGTTGATTGCACCGAACGAAGTAAGGATCCTCTGCGGCCAACGTGGTAGAGGAGTCCTGATTCCTGAAGTGCTGCACGCCTACTCTAACCTATTCATTTTTTATATTATTTGACTGCACATCTTAGCTAGTCAATAGTCATTGGGAGTTGGGATCTTCATAAATTGAGAATAGCTGGACAGACTTTTGGAGTCCCAGATGACCTGTATCATTCACTCGCGTATTTGAAAAATTAATTCCCCTTAAATCATGTATTTTTAATTTTACGAATGAAATTGAAGTAATGTCACCAAAGTTGTTGTCTAATCTTTTCTTCTTTTTTTTTTAATTTTTCTGCCATAGATTCCATGATATCAAGAGATCCAAATATAAAAAGTTGAAAATCCCTTACATTAAAATATTTCAAACGATCTTCTTATCTAGATTTGGATCCCATGATATCATGGGTTTTTAAACCTTTTACATTTAGATCCCATGATATCATGGGATTCAAGACCGGAAAGAAAAAAATATTGTGGACCGGTGTCAAACAACTCTTTTGACATTAGTTGATTTTTAGTCATGAAAAGATTTAAGGAGAATTAATATGTCAAATCCTCTAAAAATAATTATTTAACCGTCTCCAATTACATATAAAATACATAAGTATGATAAATCTGATTGGACCATCTTTTATTGGAGTATAGATCCAATATGAGAGTGGGATTTTATCTCAAATAGTTTGGATTTCACAGATTATGACCTTGACGTTGAATTAATTGCACCCCCCTTCAATTATTTTTCCGGATGATGGATTTGTTAGGAAGAAAAAGTGGGGCTCTATTATGAAGACTCTATTAGTCTATTTGATTGGATTCAATCTGGACTGCAGGGTCAGTGCTAGCTATTCAGAAGTGGAGCCCACAGATTGTGCAGCAAGGAATCCGTGGCAAATGGCAATAGCTCCACCTGCCTTTTCAACATTAATCATATATATATATATATATATATCTGTATAATCGAAAATGATAGGCTTACTCTTGGTGTTTTATCCATCATAGGTCCTGATCAAACACAAACATAAGTTTTTCACTAATACTTTACATCTATCTCACAAATTGTTAATAATGAGAAACTCAAAAAGTTTATTTTAGTGAACGGCATAACAATTTATATAAAAAAAAAACATTTAGTGTTACTAATTATCAACATAAATAACTATTTTTCACTTATTCAATTTAAGTAAATAAAAATATATACTACTTAGATAATACGTTTATACTCCAACTTTATTATTATATTTTATATCATGTCAATAAAATTTAAATACTGCATTTTAGTATAATCTTTTAATACTTAAATCTTAGGTTCCTTATACATGTATGCTTAGCTTTTCTCTTAAAAAGTTACTTTAAAGAAATAAATTTTAGAAGCTACTTTTAGAAAAGAATGTTAGAATTTTAGAAAGTTGGACAAAACACATCCTAAACCTACTTGGCAAAGTGGAAGTAAACATTCTATATCCAGGTGATTAATTATCTTTACAAGATTAGTGGATTTGGTCCTTATTTTGGACTTTGATTTAGTTGGATATGTAGTTAAGATATATGTATTTTCATCATTTGCAAAGACTCCTCAAAGGTTTAGTTATATTAGTTTGTAAATATAATCATAATGGGTAGCTTAGTTGGCGTAGGACTACAGTTTGCACTCGAATGTTAGATGTTCGAAACTGCAATACTACAGTGGGGCTACAGGGAAGTGAACCCTTCTTTCCTCTGGATCCGGAGGGATTAGTCTAGCCAAAAGGATTGAGAACCCTCCGATAGGAAAAAAAAAAAAAAAGTGTAAATCTTTTTCTTCAGTTTATATGAAGATAAAAGGGGTCTTATGATAAGAACACCAATCTTCAATAAAAATCTTTGCCATCTGAAGTGAGCTCACCATTTCAACTGTTGGGGTGTCTCTGAAATGGGCTTCTCAGTTCTCATTATCAACAAGACAAGTCCAAGATGTGAGTGCATGCATGACGTTTGAAGAATTATTAGGCAAGAGAAATGGAATGGCTAGAGAACAACCACTTCGTTCGGCCCCACATTGACTTGAGCAGTTGAGCTGGATTGAGGCTGAATTTTAGGATGGGGACAATGTCACGATTGTGGGATATGTGAGCTTAGGGTTCGATAAATGAAAAGATGGGGACACCAAATTCAGTACCACCATTTATTCAAGGACTTGTTTCCACAACATTTTACTGAGTGCAAATTTTTTATTTTATTTTATTTTATGAGGAGGTCATTAACAGAACATGATTAATCCCTTAGGTGACGATGACGCCCGTCAAAACCACACAAATGTGGATATAAGGGAAATTTGGAGCGATTTCAAACACAATACATGAGGAAGACGTACACTTAGTGTTGCAGTGAAATTCAAGAGTTAAGTAACTAACTCTTCAATGGAAGTGGGAAGTGGGAAGTGGGAAGTGGGTGCATATGGTCGTTGTACATTTATAAGCAACTAAACCAAGGTATACATTAGGTTAGAATATGATATTCATGAATAACAGAGAAATATTTTAAGTGAGAAATAATTCTTATCTTATATGAGAATTTTTTTACTGGACCCAACTAGCAATCCATCCAAACTTAACAACCAATAGGGAACCCCCTGATAGTCGCTAATCCCAAGGATTGACACATATCCGAATGGATTGAACCGTTGGATCGAGGGTTGAATATGTTTTTGAATATGAGCCATTAAACTTGTGGGTCATGGATGAAGGAGTTAGGGGCATGAGTTTGGGGTCAAACTTGATACTTGGGGTGGTCTTACGTAGATCTTTCCATCCCCAAATGGGACCTAAATTGGGCCGCACAAAAAAGTTCTCACGTAATATATGAGAACGATTCCCACCTAAATATTACCCTTAATAAAATATGTGAAAAGGATATATATAATAAAGAAAAGTAGAGTCCTCGTGTACCTTGATTAGAGGAGTCTCTCATGCTACCATGGAAGTGTGCCTTGCCTGCCTGTGTCCATATGAATATCATTCGCTGTCATATCTCTCTGTTTTCAACAATTCATTTGTTATGTAGAGACCCACTTTGATAAAGACCATTTAGTTTGAATCCTCTCCAATTGAGCCTCATGGGCTGCATTCATCAGAATATACTTCAATATAACGTACTTCTATCTAAGGTTTTTGTTTTTATTTATTTTTTAAATCTCTCTAACATGCTCATGGGCGGACCCAGGAAACTCAACTTGGGGTCTCCATATAAAAGAAATATTAGGAGAATGGGCAAATGTTAAAAAAAAAGAAAATTATATGATTTTTCAGAATTTGCAAGGGTTTTTTTAAGAAATTTAAGCTTTTCCCCGAATATGGGTGAGGGCTTCAGTCCCGAGCCATCCTACCTGGGTCCACCCCTGAAGGCATTGGGCTACAACCTGAGACCAAGTAATGGTTTGTTTTGATGATGACTAAGAATTAGAATATAGAGAACCCCCAAGTTAAAATTGACAATTTTTCATAAGATCTCTTTCACGAGGATAACGGTGGGGAGGGGGAGGGGGAGGTGTTAAATGATCCCATGTTGCCATTATATTGTGCTAAAAGCAGCTATAATTATATTGTTGGATTGTTAGGAGTGAAATATTTAGTTATGTTTTCTATACATAATCAGTCCTTAGGACATCAACAACACATAAAGAGGCACATGATCTGAGTGATTTGTATCAACCAAAAGTAGGTCCAACAATGGTTTAATCACATAAGTATTTATTTATTTTTTGTTTAAAACATTTTGAATATGAAAGGACTTTTACATTTCCTTGAAAAGTGTGGAAGAACTTATGATATTTCACCATGGTGAGCCCCACTTTGATGGAGTCAATTGTCCCTGCCAAGATTACCACATTGGCGGGTGGGCTCCCATGATTAAATCATTACATGGTCACTACCATGAATTTCATCATTAGATAGGCAATTGTTAATGGGGCTCATGATTCCAATTGTTAGGTGGGCCCCCTTTCAAAATTGGGTGGACGCATTGTGATTACATTGTTCGGGTGGTACTAGTAGAGATTTTTTTTTTCCTGCTAAGAGAGGGTTTCTAACTCTTGGAACTAGATTAATCTAGCCGGGCACAGAGATATGCCGGGTAAAACTCATGTGGCCCATACGTGGTAGCATAAGTGGACTCAACCTTCGATTCATAAAGAGCAAAAAATCGAAGACCCATACTTAAAAGACGTCTAATTCCGAAAGACGAATGAAGACAGCCTATCTATAAAAATTATCATGATTCCATCATTCAATATATCATTGGACAGGTCATTATACAAATATCCCATCATCAGTGAAATCCTCTTCCTTGTCTGTCTTTGTTGCTGTCATTATCTGATTATCATCATTAGCATCAAATGTCCACATAAATGAGAAATGCTAGATAAATTTCTCCCCTGTAAATGGGAAGTGTTGGAATACCAAATTTATTTAAAGTGATATTCACGATTTCAACATGAAACAGTACACCTGCCAACCAATAAAAGAATAGTCTGATATTCATTCATGAAATGAAACTAGTGAAAAGGATAAAAGAAAGAAAAGTAGGTGGTCCTCCTCATGCATGTACCTTCATCAGGAGGCCCCTCCCATGCCCATGATGGAAGTATGCCTTACCTTCTTATGGTCATATGAATTCTGACCATTGTCATATACTTTCTCTATTCAAAAAGTCTACCGGACAAAGTATTTTTGGTCAGAATTTTGGGCAACCCCTATGATATCTCTTGAATATCATAGGATATTCAAGGGATATCATAGGGGTTGTCCAAAATTCTGGCCAAAAAGTTTGTCCAGATAGCATTACTGTTCTCTATTTTCTAACAATTCAGTTGTTCTGTGGAGACCCACTTTGATGAAGGCCATTCATTGGATTGAATCCTCTACAAGACATTCATCATAGTATACTTCAATATAACTTCCATCTATTTCTTTTTCTTCTTTTTTGAAGATTGGAAGAACTTGAACTCACTCTTAGACCCTAACGGACATCTGATGTCCCGAACCAACCAAGCAACAAATGAAGACCAAGTAAGGGTTTGTTTTGATGATGGAAAAGAATAAGAAAATGGAAAAATGATATTGACTAAGCGCTAAAACTTAATTTAACTTCTACAGCCCCTCTGCCTCTTCTGTCCGAATCGAAAAATCGGATGCTATCAATCATGAGCCAGAGATAAGCTAACTCTCCAGCCCAACTTTTATTCCAATCAAAGCGATTATGTTATGTCATATAAGCACGTTCAAATACATACACCTTCATTTTCTTCAAAAGTGATCATGTGTTAAATTATCTAATTTACCCATGTTGCTCTTATATAGTGCTAACAACGTCACTATAGTGCTAACAAACAACATAACTATATACTAGTGCTATCTCAAATTTCATTTAATTTGGAATGATATACACTGTTGGTTTGTTAGGTGTAAAATTTATAGTTATGTATTCTATACATGGTTAGTCCAAGGTGTAAATCAATTTGATTTTAGTGAAATTTAAGACAAACAACATATAAAGAGGCAGGTGATCCGGGTGATTGGATATCCAACAATGGTTTAATCAGATTATAGTTTTTTTTTTGTTTAAATCTTTTGAAACAAGAAAGTAAAAAAACAAATTTCTTGAAAGTGTTCATGATTTATGGTATTTCACCATGGCGAGCCCCATTTTATTGGAGTCAATCGGCCCCACCATGACTATCCCATTGTGTGGGCTCCCATGATTAAATCATGTGGTAGTTACTACCATGATTCCCATCATTTGGCAGAAAATTATTCATTGGGCTTATTATTCCATTTTCTTGGTTGGTACACTTTCATAATTTGCTAGATGCATTGCAATTGCATATTTTGGGTGGCACCAATCAAGATTCCAACATTTTTTAGTGGGTTCACTATGTTTACATATCATCATGGTACTATCAAGATTCCATCATATAAATAGGCACTATCATTTGGTGGGTCATCTGTGATTCTGTTATTAGCAAACTCCCCCAAACAAAAATCCCATAGCTGTCAAAAAAGATGATTTTTTTTTTGTAAAAGCATTGCAAACATAAAAAATATCAAGGAAGATTTCAAATTTTCTAGGAATCTCAGCCTTACATTAATTTTCTTTGAATTTCAGCCTTACATTTGTTTCTATTGCCGCCTTAGACTAGTGCCTTGAGTCATTGCTCATGACTGCTTTGGTTTAAGATTTCAAAGTTTCTTGAAATTTCAGCCTTTCATTTGTTTCTATAGCCGCCCTAGTGCCTTGAGTCATTGAACATGACTGCTTTGGTTTAGATAGCTCTATTGGCAGTGTAAATGTGGGGGAGAAAAAACAGCTAAAAGTCCACCATCAAATAATTCATTTGTATGAGTTACATGTGTGGACATCCTTTTTTCATGTCATTGTCGAGTGGTTATTTTCATCATCAGACATCAAGAATAGTAGTAACTGCTAGATAAAGTTCTTCAGAAATTAGAAATAAATGAGAAATGTAGGAATATCAGAGAGAGTTATATTCATGTTTTGACAGCCAACCAAGTTCAGCGGTGCGGCATCTTCTTCCCTATCCAGATTAATCGGCTTGTTTTGCCACTTCACTACACAAGGGGTGGACGCATGTACAAGTCTCTGGCAGCTAAAGCCCCCACCAAAACTTGAAAAAAAACTTAAAATTTTTTAAAACACCATTCGAATCCTGAAAATTAATATGCTTTAAAAAAAAAAAAAAAAAAGACATTTGCCCCTTTCCCAATTCTCTTTTTACATAAAGCCGCCCCAAGGAGATTGTCCTGGGTCTGCCCTTGTCAATAAGCAAGGTAGAGTGAATAAAACCTCCTTACACCGGATAAAAAATGACTAGGGATTACAAAATTTTAAAATCACCTCCTTTATTTTATTTTATTTTAAAAGTAAAAAAGCAACCTTCTCAAACAACAAAAAGATAAAAAAATCCATCTACTTTTTACCCAAAAAGTTAAAAAAGATTTCTTCTCAAGTCACTAAAAATAAATTTTCATCATATTATGATTAGATCCTGTAATATTTTATTCTCTCTTCAATATTCACTTTGCTTCATTTGACTCTACAAGTATTTTTACCGAATCTGCCCGGGATGAATCTCTAGTTGTTAAATAGTTGGGGCCTTTTTATTTGACATGTAAAATTTCATTAAAGCTAAAAAAACTCCATGATTAAGAAAAAAAACTGGAAGTTTGCATCAGTAGGCCACAACTTTGGTACCAACAATAAAACTCCATGAGACAAAACAACAACAAACTTTCAAGAAAAAAAAAATAAACCACCAAAACACAAAACACCATCAACGGAGAAGGGAAAAACACATGAAAAAAGAAGTCGACAACTTGGATTGAGAAGGGCAAACCTTGGTGGTGTTAGGGACTTGTAGGGGGGGGGCAACCACAAATTGACAATAATTAAAAACGTTTGATATTCCAACTTAAATGAAACAGTTGAGTTGAAAAACTCATTTATGAAAAGTGAGTTTGATTCAGAACTTGGATTGAGGAAGGCAAACCTTATCAGAGAGATCTCTCCCAGACTACACCACATGGTTGGTTAGAGTTGAGTGGTGGGGCACCTCCCCTCCACACAAACAACCAGAGATAGATTCCTGATTGTAACGTAGACTTTCCAGTATATTGGGATATAGGATATATACAATCTTTATTTATTTATTTTAAACGTTTCTTTGCAGTTATTGAGAAACAAATTGTTGATGGCCTTCGTAAACAAATGCAATTTGCCAATTCACGGGTAACTCACTCGTAAGGCACCTCCTTCTCCATAAAAACAAACGAGGACCACCAATCTTTAGGTTGTACCAGTGAAGTCAGTTGGGTTAGGGGGTGTGAGTTTATATCAAAGCCAAAACAACAAAAAAACAAAAAAATACAGCTACACATCTAGTTTGTCTGTCGTTTATTTTTGGAACTATAAAGCCCACCTGGGTTGAAGTTCAAATATGTTATTGCTTCTTCAGTTTTCACCTTTGTTGACCCATGCCCAATTAATGTGAGTTTTCCATTTGTCTGTCTACCTAAAAGCAACATCTAAGCTTTTAACGGTGGCACCAACAATTTGGGTGGTAATTATGACTGCCCTATTTGGGGGCCAATCCTTTCATTCTAAAGAGTGGGGGAACCCTGCAATAAAAATGATGAAGCACCACCCCTACATCTACGAATGGTCACCTTTTCCAAAACCAAACTCACTGGCACAATAAAAACTGTGTACTGGAAGTAGTTGCAATCTCTCTCTAAACTCAAGTTTTTAGATATCTTTCAATGCAGAAAGTGTTTGAAGACTCTCTAGTCTTTGCCGTGAGAAAACTCATGGCTTGTTTGTTTCCTATGTGTAATTGAATTTCTAAGAATTAAGACTTTCTATTTTTCTATACGCGGTTAAAGATGAATAATCAAAGGTGAACGTGCTAGAATGACCGTTAAATAACCTCTCCTTTCCTAGAAATTGAATTAAGGAAAGATGTAAAATGAATGTCTGGTCATCGTACTAGTAATTAAATTCTGAAAGAGCCAAGGTCTTATCTACTGCTGTATCTTATATCATCTACCACATAAATTTGAATAATTAAGTACAAGTTGTTATTGGTCATCAGCCTCTATAAATTGTAAGCCTTTAAATATATGGTGAAATTATGGTATATAGACCCAACCAGTTGCAAGTTCAAATTCCAGGAGGAATGAAAGTATCTACTACTGCCTCGAGGTTTTTGTAAGAATTATTAGCTAACAAAACATAATATGGAACCAGAGCTGTGGCCCAGTGATGGTCTTGCGATAAAACCGACCACAGTCGTGCTTCTGCTCTCACCACACCTACTCTCTTTCAATAAACTAAACATCCTCTGTTATTCATCGAATTATTAAAGGCTTAAGATCTTGCCATCTTCATCAAATTGAACAATCAAAAACTACATCATCGCTTCCACCAGATATTTGCCATTTATGTTTAGAAATCAAAGGGTTTTTTTTTTTTTTTTGGTTTAACAATCACTGATCCTTGTCATAAAAAAACCATATGATTTTGGTTGGGGGAGCTTCGAGAATAGAGATTGATATCTTAGATAAAGATAGGTGGGCCCCAGGCTGGAAGGTATATCTTAGATAAAGATAGGTGGGCCCCAGGCTGGAAGGTATATCTTAGATAAAGATAGGTGGGCCCCAGGCTGGAAGGTCTAAAAATTGGTGGGCCAAGTTGGCGTTCCTACTAAGGTGTCAGCCCAATTGGGCCCACTGATGGCACCCAACATCCAATACAATCACCAGGTCAGGTAGACCCAGCAATTTGTTTTGAGAAGGAAATTTCTGCTTGGATCCATATTGGCCATCAAATCATCTCACCTTTAGGGCCCGTTTGTTTCGATGGAAATGTATTCCTTGAAAGTGGTTAAATATGAACAAAGGTAAAAATCCATATTGGCCATCAAATCATCTCACCTTTAACAGAAAAATGAATTAATGGGAGATTGTAAATGAATACCAACCATCACCCAAGCAGATCAAATCCTAGGAAAGTCGGTCCCATCTACATCAGTTTATTACCCATCACCCTTTCAACAATTCTTTGTTGGAACCCACTAGCATGAATTCCAAGGAATTTAATTTCGTGCAAACGAACATGCCACTTTGCTCCGCTGGCATTTTCTTTTAAGAAACAAGTCAAAGAGAATGCAGATTTAAAAAAAAAAAAACCCCATCTGAAAGTAGATTGAGTAGTAATTGCCTTTCATCTCGCATATGTTTTGCCCAGAAGTCGATGCTGCTGCTCAGCTGGGGTAGGTCATAGGTTAAATGAGAGAGAGAGAGAGAGAACAACTAGAAAACTCTAAACTAGTTTACAAAATTTTGGAAGAGACTGCTTTCCTAAAGCTAGACAGCTCAAACTACTGGTACAAAACAAGTTCAATCCAAATATATTGAGGGGAGCCAGTTTTCCTTACTGTTTAAGCTGGATTATGGCCTCACTTCCTGGGTTCCTTCTTTATCTCCAAATCCATGGAAGCCTCCACGCTTCACTGTGGACAAACGCAACCAAGCAAATAAAAATCATCTTTTTTCCTTTTTAATGATACTGTACACATTCACCCACTAGAACATGTATGCATTAATTATGCACAAACGTGGCACACAAACACATACACATTCATATAAGCTATGATTACATGCCGATACAAATAAAAATATAGATATGGAAGGATTTATAGAGTAGGGTACAACAAGGTTGCAAAAAGTCCAAGGAGTGACTGGGTTGATTTGGGCCGACCGACACATTAAATCCTGATAAGCCGCATGATATTGCCACAAGCAGTCACATCAGCATGCACTTCAAAGAGTCAATTGTTGATTTTGACTTTCATCAGGAATCAATGATCAATATTGTTTTACACTCGCAGGACTCATCCGGACCCCAATTGTCAATTCGTTTTTTACCTGTGCACTCGTGAAGATGAGATCTAGCACATTCATCAAGCCTCAATCTTAGTTTTTGTTCGTCAGTGCATGATCATATGTTTCTGGAAGAGATCAAGACAAATCTAATATAGTAGGCTCCTGGCTCCGACAGGCTCAAAGAGAGCAGGATGAGATAGAGATGAACTCTAAAGACGGATGATGACCACCAACATAGCATAATGAACAATTTGGTAAGACATCAACCAAGAAGAAAGGAGTGTGAGTCCAAGCAATTTCTTTTCATCGCAAAAGTTAAGTTTATGTGATTAATCAAGTCAGGGGGAGAAAACTCTATGGACACTCCACAGTTACTTGAGAGTTAATCCAAATAATTGGTAAGATATTGGTTTTGTATGATAATGCTATATAGCATTCTACCTCTTTGGATTTTCTTTGTAGCATACCAAGATGCAGAGTCTGGATTATCAGAATAATTGAGTGTGTAGTTTATGTGGAGCATATGAAGTTTTTATCTCCTTCATCAGCCAAGCTACAAGAACAGATCAAAGATCCATCAAAGGATGTGTGTAATGAAGATCAAGCTAACAGAGTTCCTAAACCAAGCAATTGTAAAAGGAAGCAAATATATGATGTTATGTCCAAGCTGGACAGTATCTCTGTGCCAGCTTGGGGGAGAGTGTTGAGAGACGGGTTTATTTGTAATTTTAGGTCATTGGTTTAAATTTTCTAATTAGGAGTGAATTAATTGTTATTTTAGGCTTAAATTCTAATGTGATTAGGATTTCTTATTGCAGTAGTGATTAGGTTTCTTAGTTGGGATCAACCTCTTTGATGGTACGATTAAATAGCCATTGGTTGTGCACAATAAATCAAATCAGAGTTCTCTGTCAAGATGTAGCACTAAAATTTCAACTATAAATATTACTTGCAATTGTGAATGACTCATGACTCAAACGTATAACCCATCACTTTGACTTTTCTAAATGTCGACTAGTGTGCTACACGGATTTTGTATCATAACTTATGAAGTAATAATTGCGGGTCAGAGGCAGCCTAAATCCAAACCCGTATTGAACTTGACTCAGGTTAAGATCAAAGAACTCATACCCACACTGAACTTGACAAACCCACCTACCGAACCCACCCTTTAGTGGATCATGGAGAGTCATCCTGTAATCCAACCCATTGCCATCCCTAAATATATGCATTTCCTAAGCTTGTCGAGCACAATTGTTAAGAAAATCAATCCTAATATTCAGGCCTTACAAATTTATTTATTTATTTGATAACTATTCTTAGTTCCAAATTTACTAAATTAGTAGACCTGAGAAGAAAACATAAGACCAGGCCATTTAGCCATCAGGTCAAATAACCAGGCCCGAGCAGGGACCATGGGCCTATAAACACAGCCCAAATCCAGCCCAGTTGCACCACAGGTACAAGGCATTTCCCAAAATTTGGGAGTGGACAGGTGTATGCAACCCCATTTCACAACAAAATTTCTAAGAGTTCAGAATATAATAAACTTAATACAATATGATTATCTTTTTCTGGTAATGATAAGTACTGTCAAGGAAACATAATCTTTTGAATGTTTTAGAGCATGAATAATAACAAAAACGATGCTATAGGTGTAGCAAAGCTAACACTGAATCTGAGCACATAAGCATTTATGGAGAGTAATAGAGCATATAAAAGCAGAAATGCAAAAATAATGTTACTTAACATGTTTACCTGTTGCGGAGGAAGCAGTACTTTAGACTGCCACGAGAGAGCCTCAGAAAATGGAAATTCACCCTTAACTTTTTGTACATAATGCTCCAAACAATGGCGCTTTTCATCTATGTTATTATTGGATATTGTATCTTCGGCCAGTACTACAGCAGCACGTTGAGACATTTGGAAGGTATATGCCACTCGTTGCAGCTTCCTAGCAGTTTCTTCTTTGCCAAGCATAACAAGGGCATGTAAAAGAGATTTAAGCTCACGCTCTGCACCAGCAGTTAAAGCCATACCTTTCAAATGCTCTACTAGAGCCATCTCTTCACCAGGACTGCCATGTTAGGGTATTCAATGAAAAACAAGAATAAGATTTTCACTGGGAAGAAAGAAGACTTCTTTTGAGAATCATGCAATGTTTGAAACTATGTAGCATTTGCTCAGTCCTAGAACCATAGTTCCATTTCTTGATCCAACCCATACAAACATATACAGGCCTGGATGAGGATGCCATAAAATTTAAACAATCAGAAGATCCAGATTTTGTATCCGTAAATAAATGTGGAACTTCATCTGTAACCTATGGTGCACAGATATGGTATGGCTACAGCAGGGACACGCCATAGACATGGTCAGGACACGGATTTTAGACATAAGAAGTGAGGTATCAGATACGATACGATACATTGCCCACTTTGAAATATCCGTGCATCAGTCTGAAACTATCCATTTTGCAAGCCACCAATCACACCATCAGGACAATCAAAAGATCAGTTTATGGCATGGCCCATCCAATGATGTAACTCACAGGATGTGTGGATCAGATTACCAGGAACTGAGCACACCTGTACCATATTTGAGTGAGCCAAAAAAATTAAAATAAATAAATAAACTGCAGTTCCTCTTAAATGGGAATTCTCTCAATTTAGCATCATATAATGACCACACTGCAAAACCCAGCAAATAAGAACCAACATCACTGATACCTGCCAGCTCGAATTTTTCCACCCTTGTGCTTCTGTCGTCTTATTCCTCTTGCCTTGCTACCTGTACTTGATCGAATGGATGTGCCAGAACCCTTATCTGTCCTGCTAAAAGGAAGGAGTACATGAGAACAGATTAAATTCAATTTTCTTAAACACAACTCAAATATGCCTAATTGAACTTCAACATGCATGAACCAGTTGGAAGAATCAGACGGAAATACTCGAGGTATAAATTGGGATAGGAAGGAAAAGTGGTTACATGGAAAAAAGGGCGATAGATGTTACATGCAATTTGTTTAGGCTCTGTCAGTTGTACCCCAAATCAAAACTCACATATTTTGGAGAAACATTTTGCCATCTATTCTGCGGAGTGTTCAAGGTGCAGCGGGAATCTGTTTTATGCCTACTCTACCCCTTGTTATCAGTGACTTTGGTGTCCCAAATGCATGGCAGAACTCATGCGGACGATTGGATGAGAGGATCAACCCAATCAAGGAACCTTTAAGCCTAGCTTAGCACGACCACTAGATCTAGGGTTTCTTCTAATATCTAACCAAATCCACAATGTAATGGAAGAGAGAGAATTCTTAATAATGTAATTGTAATGTAATATCAATTACAGGTTGGAACCCTGTTATAAGGCCAATACCATACAACTCAAGAATCCCTCTATTCATCTATAACAAGTTTCCAAAAATTTGGCAATTAAAATAAAGAAACTACTTCCTCTTCTAGAGGTACGAGAAACTTACACTTGCATACAAGCATTAAAAATTATATATATATATATATTTTTATATTTATATAGAAAGAAAGAAAACAGGGAATGGGAGGAAATAGGAAAGGAGCGGACCCACACTTAAATTTATTGTAAATATAGATGATTAGTGCCCTCTGGGGTTTAAAAATAAACCAAAATATACTATAAGTATAATGTATGACTACGGGCTTCTAGCCTCCTATTGTACACTTTGGGCCCCAGTCCCAGGCTTGAGCTCAGTGGGCCTGCTGAGCTTGAGTAATATAAATATAGGTGAACAAATACATTACTATTGTTTACCTAATATCATACAGCGTCAATAGGCCTGTATGACACTGAAGTGTCCAATATATACATTTATTTTAGTTGCTAATGACAATAAACCTAAGAAGCACGGATACATAAAAAAGGGCCCCGTATCCGTATCCCGGACGTATCGGACACGGATACGGCCGGATACGTCTGGGATACGGAAAATTCGTATCCGATATTTATTTTCTTTTTTTTTTTAATGTCGGACACGTGAGGGACACGTGCGGGACACGCACGGGACACGCACGTGTCCCTCACGTGTACGTTTTTAAAACCCCTTAAAAGAAACGGGGAGAGTTAGAAACAGAGAGGAAGGAAAAAAAAAAAAGAAGAGAGAGGAAGGAAGAAATCGCCTGAGCCTCGCCGTCGCTGTGCTGCCGCCGTCGCCCTGGTGCTGTCGCCGTTTGTGCTGTGGTGCTGCTGCCATCTGTGCTATCAGCTGTGTTCGTCGTCGCCGTTTGTTGGTTGATGCTATTCTGGTTAATTCTAATCCAGGGTTTTTTTTTTTCTTCCCCCTTAAATCATTTGGATTTTAGGGCTTTTTTTTTTTTTTTTTTTGCTGCTTCTTTTTTCTGTTCTCTGCCGTGTTCTTTTTTTTGCTGCTTCTTTTTTCTGTTTTCTGTTCTCTTTTTTCTCTGTGCTGTGTTCTGCTACTGACTACTGCTCTTTTCTCTGGTTGATTCTATGCTGCTGCTGCTCCTGTTTCTTTCTTTTTTTCTTTTTTTCTTGATGCTATGGTACTGCTGCTGTTTCTTTTCTTTTTTTTTTTTTCCTTAATGTTATGCTGCTGCTGTTGTTTCCCTTTTTTCCATCTATTCTTGATGCCATGCTGCTGCTGCTGTTCCTTTTTTTTTTCTTTTTCTCTTGATGCTATGCTGCTGCTGCTATTTCATTTTTTCCTTTTTTTTTCCCTTGATGCTATATTGTGCTGCTGTTTCTTTATTTTTTTCCATTTTTTCTTGATGCTGTGTTGTTGCTGCTGCTGCTTCTTTTTTTTTTTTTTCTCTTGATGCTATGCTGCTGCTGCTATTTCTTTTCTTTTTTTTCTTTTTTTTCTTGATGCTATATAGCTGCTGCTGTTTCTTGATGGTGGCGGACTTGGTGGTCAAGCAATTGTTGAAGTTTAAGTAGCTCTACTGTCTGTTTGTTTGGGTTATATGCTTATGTTTCTATAGTAATTGGTGAAACTTGGATTTTGAACTTGGAAGTATTGAATGTAATGTTTGATGATGATGATTGATTATGATTAAATCAATGGAAGTGCATATTTTATGGCTATTTTGATTGAAATAATGTTAGATTTTTATTACATGGTCATATAAAAAATATTAATTTTTTTTTTTTCAACGTATCCCTGACGTATCGTATCCTACTTTTTTGAGAAATGGCGTATCTGCGTATCCGTGTCGTATCGTATCCGTGTCCCGTATCCGTGTCCGTGCTTCATAGCAATAAACAATAAAATGTGTCATTTTCTAATATTCAGGGTTTATTATTATTTTTTACTTCAAAAGGAACTGATACGAATTGCGAGGCGGCTAGTACACCATCCACAACCGCTTTTCTGATCTTCAGTTGTTTAATTCCATAGAGTCTATGTTGCATTTATCAGGATTGTATTGTCCTTTCAGAGGAAGTTTTACACTTCTGCATAGATCATCCTTTTGTTGTCTATGTTCTCTTCTAATATAGACATAATTCAAAAGAAAAATGTGAGCCTCACTGCCTCAGTTTGTGGCCCAACCTTTGAAGCATAATGGGTAGGCCATAGCAATTAAGAGAATGATATGGATTAAGAGTTGGCCAAATATCATTCCGATTGTCATAAAAAGAACATCATTCTGATCAAATAATTTTAAAATTTGATTTTAACACCCAAAAATTAAATAGTTTTATAATGATTCAATCTAGTTGTTGATAATGTCGGATCATTTCACTTGGGATGAGTGACAATTCACAAGGAAGTAGGTGATGTAGGGGTTCTATTTATCTTAGTGGGACCCATTCTACGAAATAAAATGATTTTTAATTAGTTTTTCTGATATATGTATGTACACATGTCTATATGTATGTATATACCTACCTAAAGTCAAATAGCCAATTGGAAAGGAATAAAAGAAAATGTGAGAATAAAAATAAAGCAGCATACCTCCCAGTGTAAGCACTCATTCCACTGATGACGCTACTGGATTCTGAAGCACTATCATCATCGACATCATCTATGGACCTATCTTCTAATTGTAGCTTTGCTGCAAGGACTAATCTTCTCTGCCGAACAGCTAAATAACGGGCCAAGTATTTTCCTACTTTCTCCAGTCCCTCCTCAAACTCACTCATTAGCATGCTGGCACAATCCATGGCAGAATTCTTTATTTCAGATATCAAATCTTCCCTCCTATGCATGAAACCTATCCTCAAAGCCTCTTCCCATTCTCGAGCAGTTACAAAATATCCAATTGCACCAGCAACATCGCCACAATAGTCTAGTGCGATTCTAGCAGCTTCTGCAGGCATCCCAAGTGCTTGAAGTTCTTCACAGAGTTCATTTGCAAGCTGCAGAACCTCATCCTTCCCAAGTTTGAGGAGCCCAGCTACAGACAACACACCTTTCCAATGGCCACAAGCACGATATGCCTCTAAAACTTTCTGTAAAGAAGAACAACACAAATAGGCTGTAGCAGCATCTTCGTAGCATTTCTCACCAAAAAGATAATCGCCCCAAGCCTCAAGTAGTTGACTCCTCTTCACACCATCAGTGAACAGTTGAACTCCCAGTGGAAAAAGCTGAGGGTTATTCTTCATGAGATTCATGCAATCTTCATAATAAGCTTCACCTGCTGAAAATATATGTTTAAGTGCATTCTCATACCTCTGCAGTCTAAGATCAATCGTGTACTGCATAACTAAAGGTGGCATTTGCTGCAAGCTTTGGAGAAAAGGAAGAAACTCCTTTGGGTCCTTCTGAGAGTTCAATGCCACGATAGCAGCAAGATTCAGATCATAAAGTCCCAATGCAGCATCATAAACAGCCTTAGGATCAGACAACCATAAAAGATGCTTCAGAGATTCTTCTGCAGAGGGACAAGACTTTCTGTGAGAGTTATCTGTCCCTAATAGCTCCATTTCGCGAATTGCTTTTACCCTCTTCAAGGCTTCTTCTAATGCTGGAGGTTCACTACGAGCTAACGCAGTCAATATGCAAAGCTCCCTTGCAGGACTTTCAGGTAATTGGTCCTCAAGGGCAGTCTTGATGGCTAACAGGACACGGGAGATTTTGCTTTTCATGTCAAGGCCCTCAGAATCTCTTACTTGTAGGGTGTCTGTAAAGGAATGCAGTGAAATAACATTTTTGTACAGTGTCTCCATAACATTTTCATTCTTTATAGAACAAATGAATTCTGTGATATGGGTCAGATTATTTACTTTGGTGACAAACTCGGTGCTTGATTGCAGAAAATTCTGCCAACCACGGTGATCAACAATGACATTGAAATCTATTCTGTGCCTCCTTACCATGAGCATTGCATCCTTGAAACGCTTTTGAACCAAAGCACTAATAATTGCTACAAGGACCAACTTCCTGGGATAGATGCATTCCAAGTTACCACGGGTCGTTTGTAAAACAACTGCTGCTTCATCTCCATGAATAACGCCTATCAACCGTGCACCTCGCTCCCATATATTTATGGAGTCGCTATTTTCTTCCTGTTTGTTTTTTATGCCACCACGAATGCGGTCATCAAATTTTACTTCTGGGTTTCCATGTAAAATGTCGTCGATATCAATTATGAACAATAAATCCTGCTTTGTTGTGAGAATCAAGTGTGTAATTGCTTGCTGTGCAATTCCTGTAGTGTTCGAGTAAAATGAAAAACTGCAGCAGTTATTACATAGTACCTTTCTGCTGACCTGCAGCCTACCACTTTCATCAAGGCCAAAAAATAAAGGCTTCAACGTATCATTGTCAAAAACAGGAACTGCATTCATCCAGGGGCAGGATGATGAGAAACTAATGTCATAATCAAGCTTCCGAAGGTGCAACTCTTGAGGAGATTTGATATTACTCAGCGTCGAAGAATATTCAACAATAGATCCTCCGTCAAATTGAACAAATGCTGACTGTTTCTGGACAGGATTAGGAACAATACCAACCACAAGCCCTTCTACAGGTGATAGATTCAAAACCTTTGCATTCCAACCTGAAGAAGTCACCAAACCTGGGATCGCATTCTCAGAACATACAAGCTCTATCTCCTGCAAGGAGTAGCCATGAAAGAGGTTCTTCTCCTGGTGATAGGAACTCTCATTCTCACTAAATTCACAGTGAGACACACCAAGAAGAATATGTAAATCCAGCCAAATAAGGTGCCTCAAGGTCCCAAACTTTTTATCAGAATGAGAGGCTTCAATGATGAATTCATTGCCTTCCAACTGTTCCCAGGTATCCATCATAGGAAGCTCTACAACACACAAGCTACCATCTGACAAGCACACAGCCAAATGGTTCTTCGAGCTCTTAGAAAAGAAAGCTACTTCTTGAACAGCACAGGGAAATTTCAAGTTGAACAAAGACATGGGAGGTGGCATGAGGGACAGAGTAAGTGGAGATACTAGTATGTTGGCATTATCAATGACAAATGCAGTTGAGTTGTCCATGATTGCTGTATTCCAGGTAAAGTTATAGGTATTTATCTTGCCGCCTAATGTCCAACAAATCAATTGTAGCGGCTTTGTTGGATCCCAAGTGAACTTCACTATGTCTTCTTTCACATATCGCATTTCTTGTTTCAAGTACCAGTGATTGTTGCTAAAGGACCAAAGCTTGATAGCATCATACCCTTCACATCTAACAGCAGCAGCAAGAAGGTCCGAAACACAATTCCATTTTAGGATATCCACTGTTGCTTCTATTGGCTCATCAATGCTCAACGTGCTTCTTTCTAAACCATTCTTCTCAAAGAAAACAACTGAGGGGGCCCTGTCCTCATCCTTCCTATCATATGCAGCCACGATTTTTGCTCCACTCGGCATCCAATCCAAGGATGACCCCATAAAAGCCTTGGGCTCTGAAGCAGCATGCAATGTGCCAGATTCTCGTTCCCAAATTCGAAGCTTTTGCAAGGGAGGAGATGTATTAATTCCACTTAGAGTGGCAAAATACTTCCCATCACCTCGCCAAGAAATGTGACTTTCAAATATAGAATCAGGAGAACCAATCATGTCACCTGAAACCATGGTCTGATAAAAGGCACAATAAGATAACTGCAAAATTTCCCTACAGGAAATTACAAATGCTCAATCAATGATAAAAATTTAACTTAGTGCAACACTCTGTACAAGATTACATTTGGGGCAAAAATTTATTGATCCAAACCATCAATCTACTAAGTCCTCCCACCCACGATAGGTAATACCTCCAGAAAATTTCCCAACCAGACAAACCTAGCTGAGCTGTCAATGAGATGAGCCCAGTTCTTGGATTGATAAATAAAAAAATATGTGCACACATTCATATATATATATATATATATATATATATATACACACACGATAAATACCTGTGTAAAATAATATTATGTCATAGAAATTATATTTATTTTAAAGAAAAGACCAACCCAATTGGTTTGGTTATATGGGAATGCTCAAATGACGAGAGTTCTATTCTATTGCCAATCCAAGGTGGGTTCCACCATTTAATGACCAAGATCACAGAAAGATGACCCCAACTGTTGAATGCTTGGCCCATTATAGGTGGTCAGTACTTAAAACTGAGCATCATAACCTCTTTCCACTTTCCTCAAACAAGGAGAATTTTATTCCATTGCCAATCCAAGGTGGGTTCCACCAGTTAATGAGCAAGATCACAGAAGATGGTCCTCCATCTGTGAAATGCTTGGCCCATTAATGAAGGTCATTACTAAAGACTGAGCAACGTAACCTCTTTCCTGAAACCATTTTGGCCATGAGACTCAAGCAACCAAAAATGCTTGCAAGTAATCATATGGCAAACAGCAGGAAAAATCATGCATATACAAGACAAAATCAGTTCATGCGAGTAAAATCATGCATTAAAATGTAGAAACGGGTAAAAAAAATGGCAAACATAATTTATCCCCGGTTCTATTTATGTGCATGTAAAAATTTATCCAGGAATAAAACGTAAAAAATCTTACAGAATCAAGTTCAGGAGGATCAAGCATAGTTTCATACAGCACTTCCCAATCATGAGTCATGACTAGTATCTGCCCAAGACCAGTAGTTACAGCAAGAACGGCTCCATCTGGGCTAGGAGCAATATTCTTAACACCACCCTCCACTTTACCAACCACTTCAGTTGTATTGTCATCCACCATGTGCAGGAGCAGATAACCATTCGTTGTTCCAATGATAACTGCCTCCTTCTCCATGAGGTAATCCAGTGCCTTAATGCTGTCCCCAGGTTCTAGATCTAAGGGTACACCCTCCACTTTCGAACTCCTGCTCCATAGCTTTTCTTCCTGATACAGACACCATATGTTAATGAACAAGGGCATTAGACATATTAAATATGAAATGATAACCTTGTGAATTGCAATAAGCTTCATCCTTTGAACCCAAATATTTTAAGACGAAGTATATGAGCAAGAATATTATAAGCCTTTTATAACAGAGAAAAATCGTGTGTGTGTGTGAGAGAGAGAGAGAGAGTCTCTCTCTCTCTCATCACATTCGTATAAACCATCCAACTTGTCTTCACAATTCTTACAAAAACTGATGTCCAAACTGGCATAATGGTTGAAATAGCATAAATAGTATTTTTAAGTCGCACAAACAAGCCACAAGATACTGCAATGACGTTGCATTGCATTATAATTAGATTGCATTCATATTGCTATCAAATTCACTTGCACATCCAAACGGTCCTTCGAGTATTATGACAGTTTCATTGGTATGGCATTTGCCACCTTTGAAAGTTTCGGGGTTTTGATTTCATGGTCATGCATCCCATTCCTATTAGTTGGTCAATTGCCTAGGTCATACATACTACATAGGGCATTATACTACCATAGCAACATGTATCTACAAAATGTCTCAGGCATTTTGACAACATTGGCTGTTTCCCACCAGAAACCGCAAGTGTTACTATCACGTTTCATTAAATTGAAGAAACATCATGGTGGAATAATGTCTTGCTTATGACACCTAACAGCACAAAGTGTCCCACTCTATCAAATCATCAAATGTGGGGACCTAGCAATGATCTTGACCCAATTCTTATAATGATGTCATCCACCTTACTTGTAACGAAGTGGAGGTCCTGGTTTGGGCTACCAAGACAGAGATAACTGGGCCTAAGTCTTGTTTCATGCCAGTGAATCATTAAGCTTAGGGGATGAACTACAGCTGCCATGATAGCTATAGAGTATTAAATAATAATAATAAAACGGAGGGGTTTTGATGCTTACAGCAAGTATATAAGAAACAAGAGCTAGGTCAATAGAAGTAGCAACTTCAAAATGTCAATGAATTGCAAGAATCCAAAGGGAGTGGAATCTTAATTAGAGGTTTCAAGCAATTATACTTAAACATGCATCAGCGGAGAAGGAGATTGGCTGGCTGCTCACTTGTGAAGGCGAAACAAAAGTACAGACACTGAGATATAGCTTCAGACACCCCCACAAATTCAGTCTACCAATTCTTTCAGGAGGAACATTATTCTAAACAAATTAACATGCTTTCAACTACCATCAATGCCTCTGCAAAATTAGAACTTAAACTAAGAAAAGATCCATATAACTTAAAAGAACGTTCTTTTTCCCATTTTGAGATAGATTCAACATCCATTTTGTCTGTTAGGATAGACCCACTTTTGCAATATATCAAAATGATAACATTTCCATGTCACAGCTTTTGGGCAATAGAAACAGCAAAACAAAACATAACAAATACATCAATAACTTCAATTAATCAACATCAGAATTGTCAATTCATAAACTGGAAAGCTCGCAAAGTGCGCAATTCACAACCTTAGACCGAATTTGCGGGACATCCAAACAGTCCTAAAACTCTCAGCACCCCAATATTTAAAAAAGAAAGGTGGAAAGTTTAGAAACATTCCTCCTCCTTCCCAAACATGCCAAAACAGATTCACCCAGAATCAACAAACATGGTTTTTCTCCAGAAATTACATAACATCTGGGAAGAGTTTAATGATGAGAAAACCCTAGAATCGACGGAATTGGAGCTGAGATAACTCACTTGAGATGGAAGAAGCGGTGAAGTGTACAAAAAATTAGCGGAAGAAGCGAAGAAAACGCGATTTCTCTCGATATCGATTGCAGAGAGGAGAAGATGCTCGTCTTCCGATTGCAGTTTGAGATGGAACGTGAGATCGGATAAAAGCTTCAGATTCTTCATCTCTGGCTTCGCAAAGGAATAAGATTGTGAGAGACCAAAGCTTTTTTCCTTTTTTTTTTATGGTGGGGAGAGAGACCAAAAGCTTATGTCAAGAGAAGCTTGAGCGTTTAGTAAGAGTTCCTTCGTTGGGTTCAGTAGCCTCAGTGTTGTTCACTTCAAATTACGACGTGGTTTTGGTGCGAAGCGCCCGTGGAGGGTTTTTCAAGAACCCTAAATAAAGAGGCCGTTTGGACTTTGGAATTTGGATGGTGTGAGAAAAAGGAGGAGAATTTTTACTACTGATGAAATATGCATTCTATTTCTCTTGTTTGGATGTATTTTTTTTAGGAGAGAAGTATTTCTCTCCTTTTTTTTTTGATAAAAAGTATTTCTCTTCTTAGATACGCTTTGTAAAATGCAAGGAAAGAATCTCCTCCTGTCCTTTTCTTCTTTTTTTTTCCTTTTCTAGTAAATTGGTTTTTCATTGATAAAAAGTCAAAAAAATTTCATATCAAACAATTAAAAATAAAATAACATAATAACCTCATTATATTTTATTCTCTCTTAATTTGATGGTTTACTGCACTTTATTTTACATGTAAAATTACTAAACGGGCCAAGGATTCTCTGTGTCATTTTCACCATTGGTTCGGAGGAAATTAGCAGAAATCCAAAGTCATCAATTGATATGCAAATTAATTGGAAACTGAGGCCATAATGATCCAATGGATCATTTCAGCTATACCGATCTAATAATGCAAGGACTTCGAAGGTCATAGAGACAAGCAACTCGACTTGGCCATCTACTCAGTGTAATTGAAAATTCAGAAACTCGACTTAAAGAATGTTACATTGACAAGTGACTGGAGCGAGCCTGTCTTGGTTAGATTAATTTGACCTGCTCAACTCCAAATGCCGACCTACTGACTGTCCTTGGTAATCTGCCGTAATCACTCTGCTGCGATTGGAACTTTGTCATTGTTTAACAAAACACTCAAGAAGAGAACGGCCACTTTCCTCACTTGTAAGTTATGGCAGTTCTGACCTGGCTGCCCATGGCTCGAACCCTGACCAAGCCACCTTCCCTCACCCGAGGGCTTTCATACCTCTCCCTCGGTCTAATACCCTCTCCCAAGGGGTCCCAGACCCAAAAAAAAAAAAACCACTGAAGATGTAGATCAAGGCACTGTCATCAATCAGATTTAAAAAGCTGAAAAGATATGACAAGATTGAGATTGAAACTCATCCTCTTTCACCTTTTCATTCTCCTGGTAAGCAAAATTTCATCAGTAATTACAGTAACTTCATGTACAACCAATTGCGCTTGCATGGTACTCTTATCCAAGCAAAAAAGAAGGGAACAAATTACCAACTATAGACTTGATATACAAACAAATAATTCTCTAGTGGATCTTTTTTTTTTTTTTCTTTTTTTGCTGGAACATCTACTGGATCTTTTGCCTTTGCATGAAATACACCTTCTGTATTTTCTCTGTGTGCTTCAGTATGTATATCTCAACTTCACGAGTTTCCAGTCATAAATTCTGCTCTCCAAAAATACCATTGCATTTGTAAAACTACCTGAAGTTAAATCTCTTCAGGAAACAAAAACAAAATCAAGTCAGCCCAGTAAATCAAAGAAGCTGTATTTCCAAGTCAGAGAGAGATTGTGGATGGACGCTGGTGCCTGTATAGGCAAAACTCCAGTAAGTGTCCGTAACATCGCAAAAATAAAAACACTGTTGGCATCCCTAATTGAGTTTGATACCTCTTTCCCTTGCTGCATTGATGACGGCATTCATGTCGCCAGTTTTCTCAGCCAAGTTGCAATAAGACCTCCACAGCTTAGCAGAGAATGGATACACTAATACCGCCAGCTGATGAAACCTCTCAGATATATCCCACATTCCCAGATCACCCAAAACATCAGCCGCTTCTATCCATACCAATTCGGGTGCTACTGGAAACGCCTGAAAGATGGAATTGACTAGAAGAGTGCCTGCCCAGAACGTAACTGTGGCAGATGCAATCCCATTGAGATTGGAAATTCGAACTATCAGCTTGCACACTGACATAGCTAGATGATAGTTGGCCGGGAGAATTTCCAAAAGAGCCTCGACAAAATCAACCAGATCTGTAAGATTCCCAAAATGTTCCGGCAGGAGTGATGGGCCATACAGTTCTTTCAGAATTGCGTTAGTAAGAGAACAATCCAATGAAACTGGGCCTAACAATTTATTGACTAGCTCTTGGTTTCTTGGCTTCCTGATACTTCTGAAAAACCTTCTAGACAATGGCTCAGAGATGGGAAAGAACCGGACATCTGCCAAGTAACTGAGCAAAAGACTCGGAATTTCTGAGGCAGGAGTACCTTTTAGCAAGTCAGCCCCACCAGAGAGAATAAACACAGCATGCTCCTGCACCATATGCTTTAAATCCTCAGCAGCAGCAAGCTTCAATGCTCTATCAATGGTTAGACGAGCTCCAACTTTATCATTCTGCAAAAATTTATTAAGGGAAAGATTAAGCAATCCAAACAACTCAGCCTTCGGGTTGGACCGGAATGCATTCTCCCCACCATCAAATTTCCTCTTTTCTGGATCTTGAACTTGCCAAACAGATTCAAGCCAGCGAAGCATCAGCTTCTTGGCCAAAGTAATTCTCCCATTCTCCAGAGCAAATTCAGCATACTGGTTCCAGATACAATGAACTCCGGGATCCTCCTCTGGCCAGCAACTCAAAGCTTCTTCAAACTTTTCAAAATGCATGGCATCTCCTAAATTATCTTTCTGCCAACGAGCTGATGTCAGAACAAGTTCAATGCAAGTCGGATAGAGCTTCATGTATCCAGCCAATAAATTCTCCGCACTCTCTATGCCTTCCACTGCTGCATTACACCTAACATGATTAATAGCCAGTGAATGAACTGATCTCAGAGAAGTTCCATTTGAGTGATCTCTTCCACATGAGTCACCATTAATCTCGCTAGTCACCATCTCTACAGCCATCTTCATCAATTCCAATGACTGATACTTTTCATCAGCTTTTAATTGAACTGAAGGCCATTCCAATTCAAACAGCAATTGTTGCTCAAACTCAAGCCGTTCTGCAACTTCTTGAGGCAGTTTCTTATACAGCACTAGGTACACACAACAAACCCAAAAGATACATTTGTCAGGCATTGTCAAGCATTTAAGGATATCTAGGAGTGAAATGTGACTAGGGCTATCAAAATCCATTGTAGGAGATAGAAGTTCATATATTCTAGAGATGAACTTTTCCACATCCCCAGACATGCACAAGAAATCAGCCATCTGCAAGAACAGGTCCAAGATACATGCGCTGGCATGTGTGCCGTCCTTGTTATCAGCAGTTTCAGCACATGCTATGCGACAGAAAGTCAACAATGCAGAGTGATATGCATCCAACCGATCACCATGCTGCATGCGACTGTTAATGTACATAAGCCAAAGCTCATAAGAGGCTTCATTATGCTGGATCTGCAAGAAGAAAAACACAATGGACATCATATAATTACAGTGAATATTATATTTCAACAAAGAAGGCTGGCATCAGGTGACTGTCACGCCTATGGCCCCCTTGCAGAAGGGCATTGGGTCCGGTGAGCATCCGCCTAGAGAGGGGGGGGGGGGAACTCTAAAGGACTGGGTATGCGGTGGTGCATAAGTCCCACATAAAAAAATATGCTAGTCTTGATCTTGGGTATGTATGTGTGTGACCTGGCCTTAACTCCACACGAGGCCTTTTAAAACCGTGTAGACAAGATTGTGGGTTGAAATCCCATGAGCCAAAGCAGACAATATCAAGTGGACAGCGGAGTTGTTCCAGGGATTCAAAATCAAAATTTTAAAATAGATGCAAACTGATAACCAAAAATTCCTTCTTCACTATCATTCAAACATGTCATGTTGTGCCCTTTGATATACATTGTTTAGTCATTCTCTAATAGCTTAAGCTTTTAGAGTAAGCGGTTGCCAACATAAGTAACATACACATATAAACACAGAAATAGACATAGATATACATGCATATATGTATATAGTACATATCCCCGCTTTCTTGTTAAGGGCCCTCTTGTTTGCATGAATTGAATACATAGGAGTTCAGGGTCAGATGGGCTCCAACAAAGGATTATTAAAGAGGTGAGAGGTGAAAGGACATAAGGTAGAGATGTAGATGGGACCTTGACTTTCCTATGATTTGAAAACTAAAGTATTAGGGTGATGACTGGGAATTCATTTCCCATCTCCCCTTGATTCATTTTCTATTGCAGGTGAGGTTATTTATTGGTCATTTTTGGAATTCACCTTCGCTTCTTAATTTTTAACCACTTCTAGAAAACAACTCTTAGAATTCTTAGGAATTTAGTTTTGATTGCTCTCCCCTCTTTTGGGGTTTTTTGTTTCGAGTATATCCCCCTTATACTGTACAGTTCTTTAGAGCAATGAATTGTAGTCACTATTTTCAAAAAAAAAAAAAAAAACTAGGAATTCAGTTACATGAAACAAACAGGCCCTAGAGGACTGCTATCAACTTCTAGACCCATTATCTTTCAAAAATCGCCAAAGAAGATAAATTTTATCCAATTTACAATTAACACGCTGGAGCCTGGATGTCTATTTCAATTCAGAAAAATGTCTAAATTTACATACAAATCATCCGACATTTTCATATACAGTCCCATATATGGTTCAAGATAATACAAAGGCTACAGCAGAAGATGCAACCCTAAAATGGATCTGAAATTAATCACTCTTAAAAACAAAAGCAGGCCTAAATACATTTGCAGTCTGCAAAAACTTCTACATAAATAAAGGCTGCTATATCATGATTAAAGCCTTCATTTGGACTCTGCTTTTTTGAAAAGCCTCGCAAATATGCTACACAGCCTCATGTCTGTCACTCAGTCTGAGACAGATTGCTAGTATCTGAAGACTGGGTAAAGATATACCCTCATGTCTGTCAGTCTGCGCTTCCAAGTCCTACGTCTGATCATTGACCTGGATTCGAATTTTGAAAGATGGGGACCTGCTCCTTTTAGATTTGAGCTAAGTTGGTTGAAGGGGGAAAATTTTCCAAATCCAGTTACGCAATGGAGGAAAGGGTGGACGGATGGGCTGGCTTACAAGCTCTCAAAAAAACTAAAGCTTCTGAAAATGAAAATCAAGGACTGGGCACGTGACCACTGTGGTTCGGTGGAGATTGTAATTTCTGAACTTCTTCAAAAGATTCAAGAATTAGACATCAAGGAGGAAGCTGGGATTCTTGATGCTAAGGACAGGGATCGAAGACTGAATTTGAAGAATTTGTTGCTAAGAAGCTGTCTGAGCAAGAAGTGAAATGGAAACAAAGATCAAGGTGTAAATGGCCCAAGGAGGGTGATAAAAAATACAAAGTTTTTCCATAGTTTGGCTTCTGCAACAAACAGGTTCAACAAAATTTCAGTAATAGTAGATGGTAATCAGCACTTGGAGAAAAGGGAAGACATTGTGGAGCACATTACTCTCTTCCTTAAAAACCTGTACTCTTAAGGAGGAGTGGAACTGTCCCTTCCAGGACAATCTTCCTTTCAGCCAAATTGATGCTACGGAGGCTACATGGATGGAGCGGCCTTTCTCTAAAGAAGAGGTGAAAGCAGCGGTGTTTGATTTGGGCAGTGATAGAGCGCCTGGTCCGGATGGATTTCTGATGGCTTTCTTTCAGAATTTCTGGGAGGATGTCAAGGTGGAGGTCATGGACTTTGTGTCGGAATTTTTCAATAGGGGCTTTCTCTCAAAAGATATAGGTACCGCTTTTATTGCCTTAATCCCTAAAAAGTCGGGTGCCAAAGGGATTAAAGATTTTCGCCCAATAAGCTTGATTGGTAGCATCTACAAAATTATTGCCAAAGTCTTGGCTGGTAGACGACTCCAAAAGGTATTGCCTTCAATCATCTCAAAGAACCAAGCAGCATTTGTCAAGGGGAGACAAATTTTGGACAGTGTATTACTGGCTAAGGAATGTCCTCATTTGAGGCACCAATCAAATAAGCCAAGTCTGATTTGCAGATTAGAGTTCGAGAAAGCTTTTGACAGGGTTGATTGGGATTTCCTGCTTTACTTGCTAGGCCGTATGGGTTTTGGTAATCGGTGGAAGAGATGGATAAAGGGATGTATGTCATCGGCTTATTTTTCTATTCTCATCAATGGTTCTCCCAAAGGCTTCCTTAAAGCCGAGAGAGGAATTAGGCAAGGCGATCCCTTATCCCCTTTCCTTTTCGTTATTGTGGGTGAAGCTCTAAGCCAAATGATAGATGCCGGGAATTCTGAAAATCCGATTAAAGGTTTCGAAGTAGCTAATGGTGCATTAGTAGTCAGCCACCTCCAATTTGCGGATGATATATTAATTTTCTGTGATGCTGACTTGGATCATATTTTAAATCTGAAGGCCATCCTGTTGTGCTTCAAAGCTTGCTCAGGCTTGAAAGTGAACTTCTTCAAAAGCGAGGTGATTGGGGTCCACACGAATGATATCCAAATGGACGAATTAGCAAATGTTATGGGTTGTAAAATTGGTTCCCTCCCAACTTCCTATCTGAGCCTTCCACTTTGTTTGGGTGCAACGTCTAAGGCTTTATGGGACCCGGTCATTGAAAGGGTTAGTAGCAAACTGGCTATATGGAAAGCCAGCTATTTATCCCTGGGAGGAAAGATAACCCTTATCAAATCAGTTCTCTCTGATCTTCCCATCTATTTTATGTCAATCTTCAAATGCCCGGTGTCAGTCTCTCAGCACATTGAAAAACTTCAGCGTAATTTTCTTGGGAGAGGGGTGGCCAAAAGGAATAGAATACATCTTCTAAATGGGAGCAAGATCTGTAAATTTAAAAAGGAAGGTCTTGGTATTAGACCTCAAAATTAGTCAATGAAGCTCTTTTTGGAAAATGGTTCTGGTGGCTCGGTGATGGTCGGAACGGTTTATGGAAAGAAGTTGTGATGGTCAAGTATAATTTTCTCAGAGATGGGTGGGATACCCAGAAGACAAAACCTAGCCAATCAAAATTGTAGAGGGACCTATTGCCTGTTAGGGATTCTTTTGATTCCATGGTTCGCCACAGAGTAAGGACAAGGGACAATATCAAATTTTGGATGGATACCTGGGTGAGGGATTATCCCCTGGCATCTCAATTCCCTGGTCTTTTTCGTTGTGCCCAAGATGTTTTGGTTATGGTGAGAGACTACTGCTCGAAAATTGGTGATCAAGTAGTTTGGGCTCCTGTGTTTCGAAGAAATCTTGATGAAGGGAAGATCCAAGATTTTGCAACTCTACTTACTGTGTTGAGTAGTGTCTTCATTGTGGATGGGTAAGAGAGTCTGTACAGGTACAATTGATGGATCTTTCTCTGTAGCTTCATTTTTCTTGGCCTTGAGAGGTGGTGCTGCTTGAGACTTATCAAAGTTTCCGTTTGAAGAGGTATGGAAGTCTAAAGCTCCTCCCAAGGTAGGAGCCTTCACTTGGCTGGTCATTTCGAATGTTGTCCTCACTATGAACAATCTTCACAGGCGCAACATTATTACTGTTAACAGTTGTCCTATGTGCTTGAGGGATGCTGAATCAGTAGACCACCTATTTTTGCATTGCGAGGTGGCTAGCTTTTTATGGAGTTCGGCTTTATCATGGTTCGATTGTTGCTGGGTTCCGCAAGATTCTCCAAAGGCTTCCTATCAGGCCTGGTCTATGGGAGTTGACTATGCTAGAGGAAAGATAATGTGAGAAACATATTTTCTAGATGTCATTTGCACCCTTTGGAAAGAAAGAAATTCAAGGTGTTTTGAAGGGGTTTCCTCCAAAGAAGCCATGGCTTTCGAGGTATTATTGGGTCTCTGTCCTTCCTAATTTTCGAGGATACTCTATAGATGATATCAGTAGATATCAATAGGGTGTTGGAAAGAGGTGGCGTTCACACATCCCATTCTTCCCCGGGTTTGCCCTACCAAGAAGCCTCCCCTGCAGGGTACCTTAAAGCTTAATTTCGACAAGAGTGCTCTTGGTAACCCCGACCAATCAAGTATTGGGGGTGTTTTCAGAGATAGTGCTGGCGTTGAGCTTAAATCCTTTTGGGGTGTTTCAGGTTTTAAAACAATAAATGAGGCTGAGATGATTGTCCTTCGTACAGGACTTCGAGAAGCTAACAAGTTGGTTTTAGAAAATTCATTGTGGAAGGGGACTCTTTATGTGCAATAAGATGGGCCTCTTGTTCTTTTACTCCACCCCGGCGCCAAGCGGATTTGTGTGACAAGGTGGCGATATTGGTCTCCAAGCTTGAACTTTCATTTAATCACATTAAGCAGTCCGCAAGCTGGGCAGCTGACGCTCTAACAAAATTGGGTGTTAGGAGCGATAATCTTGTAATTGATAATTGTATTTCGCTAGCTGAGTAATCAACAGCTTTGGGTTTTGGCTTTCTTTTTCCTTTTGCTTCCCTTTGTTGCTTCTCAGTATGTCTCCTATGTAGATTTGCTTCTAATAAATTTGCATTGCCATTAAAAAAATATGCTACACAGCCCATTGTGTCAATCCTTGGAGGATTGCCCCGTTGTTGCAACAATGTGCACCTTCAAACCATGGTAGGGACACTTGTCAAGATCGGTAGACTCTTAAATATATCCTTTTTAAAATGCATGTGGCCGTAGTTGATTATGACTTTCATTGGGTTGTGGAACACACAAGGATCTGGACATGAAAACTTCTGGATTTTAAATGCATCGATCCAGATATATCTAGGATCAGAGAACATTGCCAATGATCAAGATAGAATCTATAAGCAAATAATTCAGGTCACATGAACATGAAACTAAGTTAAATTCATTATAAGACTGCATCCATTTTCTTGGCAATCCATTAAAGACTTCAAAGCAACTGCAATTGTCGCAGCCACTGATAGCAATTTATATAGTTAAACAAATTTCAGGGTAATAGTAAGGAGAATTGAAAATAATGATCCATGTAAAAAACATTCTTTAAGAAAGTTGTTTAAGAACAACACAATACAAATGTCAATCCTTCTTCATCTCAAGAAAAGAGCAAAATTACATACCGCGAAATGAAACATGTCATCCTTCCCAATTGCCATCTCTTTCCTATAGTAAATATGCAGATAAACAATCCATAAGAAAAGAGAAGTTGGGTAGACCTTAAGAGCTGCTGATAGTACGGTCAGTGCCTACAAACATGAGAAATTGAAATGTTTAGTAGTGAGGTTTTGAAATTACACACAGTAGGAATATTTGTGGAACAGAGGAATTATCATGAGCAATAAAAACTGCAAAACCTGATTGCAATTTTGCAGTTAAAATTTCATGACCAATTGGCAATAGTAACCTTTTTCTTTCCATCTTGTTTATTGGCACTCCCATGAAAAAGATGAAGTGCTAACTCCAAGGATTGCTCAGCAGCAGCTGAAACCTGCTTGTCTTGTTCCTGCAGAAAGGCCATGGATAAGGGAGGTTAAAACAATAAAGAATATGGTCTAAAAAACAGCATCATGAGACAGTAATGGTGACTTGTGAGTGATGATATCATCATGAATTTGATGGGATGAAACAAAGAACTCTGATGGTAAAAGTCTCGGAGATTCACGAACAACCATAGCTGTTTACAAGCAATAAAAATACTCTGTGAGAAAGAACAAGACAAGCAGTGAAAATTTGAAGGACGTCATCAAAGGATGTACAGCTCTATAAATAACAAAACCATAATTGAAAATTCCATACATTCTTACCTATCTGTAGCAGAGGTTTTTATCAGGAAGCTAAGGAAAATAGTCCGAATACATGTAAGCCAAAAATAGGAGAATGCTTACGATATCAAAAGGAAAAAGGGAAGATTTAAATGAAATAAATATAAAAATTAATGGCAATGAGATTATTTTTAACAATAACAATAAAATAAATATAAGGATCTTGGTAACTAAGCATTATCAGTGGCAAAAGTTCATATGAACTGAGATATTTATAGTTCAGAAGCAAAAGAAGGATAGCTGGCCAAGGCCCAGCCATAAAGCATTTCTAGTGATTCCACAGATAGACAAACCAAAGTAATGCAGAATGGATCAAATGATTGTGCAATGGTAAAATAGAGTATGGACACCATGAGGAGCAAGGAAATTAAATTAGAATGTAATCAACAAACCATTTTGTTATCTGGATTGTGAAAATACAAAGATGGACCGTTCCAGTAACCATGTTCCTTGATACAACCATCACCAGCATGCAATGATGGTACATCTGGAGGTAGAATTCTCTGAACAGAAAAAGGTACAGCAAATGAAGTGCAGAAATCCCATTGCCAGTATTGATAGATACTTCGAGCAAACAAGCATCCGTATGAATGTGCATCAGCTTTCATTAAACTTGTACCGATTCGATAAGTTGGAACTGGCATGATATGATGGTGAGGGCTATGTTGAAAGCCACATGCATCAGCGAACCTCCCAAGAGCCAATACAAGACTGACCCGACCCTCTGTAATGGTAAACATTATAAAATATCATAATTATCACTATTATGAAACAGACTCTAGAATTTATAAAATTGGAAATGGCATAGATACCAGAGTTTGCATAATCATTAAGCTGCCTTATGTTTTTTTTATTGTAGTCTCTGACGTGCTGCCATGTGCATTCATCATCGTTACATTTTCCTCGGAGTTCAAACATGCAATGAGGCCAAAAAGGATCAATTGTAAGATCACAAGAGTCCAGTGTCCCTGTTTTTGCTTCTCCTGCACAGTTTGATGATGTATGTGCTCCGCAAGCATCTATACGGTTATCATTGCAGCTAATATTGCCAACTTTTTTCAGTATAATCCCATCACTGTGTTCCTTCTTGTCATTGCTAGTCTGAAATACTTCACAACCATCCGGTGCTAGAACCTTCACATGTCTAAATACAATTTTGGGAACTGAAGAAGGTAAGGGGCTAAAAGAGGCAAAGGTTGGCCTCAAAGACTCTTTGAAAGAAGAACTGCTTTCTTCAGGTTCGGACCGTTCGGTACTCCGGTGAGACCCATAATCAGAACTGAACTTATCGCAATAATTCTGATCATGGATATGGGAGGAAACCTGAAAGGTTTTGCTTCCATGTCTTCCTAAACCTGAAAACCCAGGAAATGGCTACTTGTAAAGCTCAACATCCATAATGGAAACAAAGTGATAACCAATCTCGACTCTGTGCATAATAATTATTAAAATAAAATCCATTAGTGAAAAAATATGAGGTCAATACAAGCCATGCAAGTTTTACATGATGACTAAATGATACATTCAAATATGAAATAGCAGAGCAGATAGCCTTCAGACAGTAGATAATCATTGGAGTTAAATATGAATACATGCTCTATTAGCAATACTAAGATATTGTATAAATGATTCAAAAAGATAATTTATTGCTAACAAATAATACTTTTCGCGCGCGAGCGTGTGAAGACCCATTAAAATAAGTAAACAAAATAATAATCTAAACAGTAACCTAAATTACAATTAAAACCAGAAACTGAATTATTAAAACTAGAATGCCCAGTTTAAGTACGGAAAAGACAATGGAAGATGAGGTACCTTCCGTATCATCCATTTGGGCCTGCTCTGCATTCAAGAATGGCAGGTCAGATAAAAAAGATAGCTTCCTTGTGATTGTATGAGTCTTCTTGTTTTCAAGATCATCGTCAGCTCCTTTATCTACAGAGGGTTCAGCATTAAGACACAAGCCACTGCTCCTGGACAAAGTTCCAATTCCTAAACGTGCACACAGTTTAGACCTCAAGGAAGCTTCAAGTAGTGCAGAATCCTGAGCATTTTCAATGAAACATCTCTGTGCAGAACCCTGACTCATGTCCATTGTCCTTTCTTTGAGTTTCTCCTTTTTGTTATCACATATTAAACGTGATTGAATAGGTGGAAACATTTCTTCTTCTTCATCCACGGACATATTAGGATCATTGGAAGGAGACAGGACTCCATCTGCAGCACTATTGTCCTTGTGATGACCTAGTTCTGATGTACTGGCGTCAGGTTCACTACAGGGATCAGCCCCTGAGTCATGCCCATTTATATTCTGATAAGCTGTAACGACGGGAGCACCATCTGTACACTGCACATTAGATACATAGGCTTGGATCGGACAGCTTGAACTGGGGAGCATATCCATATTTGATTTGGAAACATTCTTCAAGGAATCCAATTCAGTTTCCTCATGGTTATTACATCTTTGATGCCAAAGAGAACTCGAGTCCACCATCATACAAGCTCTAAGTTGCGCTAAGAACAATGTTCTTTTCTGATAGAGGATATTGCATTTCTCATTAGCTTCAAGCAAAGCTCTCTGCGCACTTCGATAAGCTTTTAGTGCATTTCTTTCTTCAAGCTCACAGCGGCGCCTGAGGTCCTGTGCTTCTTCTAACTCCTTGTCATACATCTCTTCAATGTCTACTAGTGGTTGTACATACGAGCTAGTATGTCCCACAGCAGTCAACTGACCATTATAACTCGAGAGGTTTCCATCACGCAGAGGTGCCTTTAATGCAGCATGAAATCCTACTTAGCCATCAAATTCAACATAAATAAACAACAACAAAGCATTGAATCACAAATGCAACGGAACTTACATCAGAAGTTCCCAACCTACTCCCAGGAGTATGATTTGAGCATTCATCAAAAATTCCATCAGATGTGTGAGGAAGCATTCTGTCTGCAGGCACATTCCCATTGTGCCCATTGCTTCTCATTAAATTATTCTGGCATGCTACTTCTTTGTTTGGGAAGAAATTAGATGAATTAATTCTGCCAGAACTACTACGATGCTTCAACATTTCATTACTCTGCCAAAACAAGGACAAATACAATATAACAGACAAAAGTAAACATTTTTTTTTTTGTTTTGAATGGTAACAATAATATTTTATTAAAAAGAGCTCAGATATAAAACATACAAAAAAAAAAAAAAAATTCAAAGGTGTAATGGTACAAGAGAGATATACCACACACCCACCACAACTACATTACATGAGCACTAAAATTACATGACAGATCTACAACCTTGCTTAGCTAAACAATCTGCCATCCTATTTGCAGATCTGCTAACATGCTGAAAAGAGACCCACACCTGGGAGGCTAGATGACTAATTTCATAAAATAAGAATCACATTTTCCAAGGCCCTCTCAAAGATTTCACCGAATATATAGCATTAGCAGAGACGCTTTCCACAATAAGATAAAGTTGATATGAGGAATGATAGAGACGTAGAGCTTTCAAAATGGCCAGAACTTCTGCTTCATTAGATTCTTTAAACCCGACATGTTTAGAAAACATATACAAAACTTTTCCTTTGTGAATTCTTAGTGTGCCTCTAATGCCAGCCAACCCCGGTTTTACCCTCGCAGCTCCATCCACATAAAACTTTAAAACTCCGCATGGTGGCGAGCACCAAGGGATTTTCCTTTTCTTTTTTAAGACTCCCATCTTTAAACAAGCTCCCTAACTTTGCATGATGTTGTCTATCTTAACATCTAAGAAATTCTTTCTAGCACATACCCATTTAGCAATCCTCCATAGCACCCGTGATAGAAGATCCTCTCATGACAATTCTTTCCTATCTAAAATTCTATCATTTCTCTCTTTCCAAATAGGCAAAAGTAAACATTTGGAGCTGGTTCAACATTAAGTTAAAAGTTAGGTTCACAATGGTGTGCCATCTTATTCACTACAGTGGCATTTCATACAAATCCTAAGTCGCAGCACTAGCATATCTTTGAGCAGAAATAAATGCACTCTGGAGTCCAAACTAGCATTGGCATAAACTTCAATCAGTAGGCAGAAAGAATTATGAACATTAAGATGTTTACATCAAGAAGAAAACATTTGGGAATTAAGAAGTTAAACTAGTTGATTTACTTGAGATTCAAATCAAGTCAAAGAAGAATTCACTTCTTTGAAACCTCAAAGTTCGATCATGTATTCATACACTACGTCGTCGTCGTCATTGTCCCACCACCTATGTATGTTCAACATGGTTCAAAATCGCGGTCGCAGTCATCACGTTGCGGTTCGCAGTCATCACGGTGCGAATTTAGTTTTTACTCCAAAAAAATCCAGAATATCATAAAATGCTAGAAAACAACATTGTTTTCCATTAGTAAACACTATAAAGCAAAATAACGGTCCCCCCAAGTCATAACATCTTGTATCGCTGACTAACTTTTAACTGTTAAATTTATTAAATTTTAGTATTTAATCTTTAGGCTAATCCTTATGTTTCATAAATCCATCAACGTGGCTCAAATATCAAACTCATGTCACTCAAAATAAATACCACTCTAATGCACTCTATTATTTTTTATCCACTCAAAACAACTATCATCTATGAGCCCAATAGTAGGGTCCATAGATCTTATAAAATAATTTATTTATTTTTAAATAAAAGTTTGGATGCTCTGAAGGGCTTGGAGCCATTGAAAATTTGTAGGGTCCATAGTAGGACCCATATGTTAAAAGTCTAATTGCCTCAATATAAATGGAACGTCTTTGTGTAGGTGGGCCGTGGGCCTCATTTTGGAGCAGAGATATTATATTGGCAGCTGTCATCATTATTCATTACTTTGACTGCATAGTAAGAGGTGATATATATATATATATATTAAAACATGTACCCCACTGGCATTGTCCTTTCATATGAAACAGAAATTGGGGAGGGATCGAGGGAAAAAAAGGAAAAAAAAACACTGACGGAAAAGGAAGAGGAAGAGGAGGACGGCAGCGGCAATGGCAACATCTCCAACAATAGTGGTGTCGGCATCCAGGTATGCCATATCTTCTCCGCTGCTCTCCTTCTTCCTTTCTCTCTTATCTTCTTCGTCCTTTTTTGTTTTCTCTGCTACATACATGCAAGACAGCAAAGAAGAGGGGTGTTTTTTTTTTTTTTTTCTGTAACATACATGCAAGACAACAAGGGTTTTTTTTTTTCCTGTTTTCTGCAACATACATGCAAGACCCTTTTTTTTTTCCAAAATATATCGGCCCGACCGTTATTTTGGCGATTTTTTAACACGGCCATAACGTTGCCGTTATTGTCAAAATATCATAACGGCAAAGGTCGTTACCGTTTCATATTGGCCGTTACGAAACAGTAATGGCCAATATTTTAAACCCTAGCGTTCGACCAGCTACATGAATTATGTTTCTCCATTCCAGTCTGTCATGGGCCAAATCCTCAGATAGGTTGCACTTCTTCAGACCTAACCTTACAACTTACATCCATGTCCTCTTTGGCCTACCCCTTTTCCTTGGCGAGCCATCAACTTGCATATAAAGACTTTTTTTTACTTACCGATGTCATAGCTAACATGTGTTGGACATGTCCCAACCATCTCAAACAAGTCTCTTAATTTATCGCCTATTCATGCTACCCCTAAATGCTTCTAAATATTTACATTTCTAACTCTATATTTCCTAGTTTTACCATGCATCCATCTCAACATTCTCATCTCCGCTACATTTTGTACATGTGTTGCTTCTAAACTGGCCAACACTCTTGCTCCATAGGTCATATAGCTAGTTTAATCACGGTCTTGTAACATTTTTCCTTCAATCTTGCTGGTACACGCCGATCACAAAGCATCCAAAAGTAAGTCTCCACTCAACCATCAAGCTCTTATCCTAGGTTTTCCTCAATCTCTCTTTATTAATTATCGAGCCAATATATCAAAATAAATCTCTTTGTGGTATCTCTTGAGCTTCAATTCTCATAAACGTTTCAGCTCTATGCACATCCCTACTACATTTGCAACTAATATATTGTCTTTATTCGACTTACATGGATTCTAAAGCCTCCCACCATACCTCAAGTTTCACATTCACACCAACTCTCAATTCATCCAACAACACTATATCATTTGCAAATGGCATACACCAAGGTACCTCTTCTTGACTATAAGCATTCACACACTAGATGGTGTACCCAAAGATCAGCCAAGCACTGAACAAATGTAACAAACAGAGAAAGATATTTGGACTTGAAAATTTTGACAACCAAGCTACAAATTGACTCATAAAATTTGACGTTCAAAATGTGGAATAAGCATACAATACTAACCATAAAACATTACCAAGAAATATGATACAAATTTGATAGAACTATGTGAGAAAAGCGAGCCAGGTTTTGAAACCTAGAGCCGGGGAAAAAAGAATGGGAAAAGGGGCCCTAATTTTGACCCTAACCATGATTCAAGTCCAGACCCAAAACAGCCCCAAATCTTACCAACCAAGATGACCCTTGGTACCAGCCTCTGCAAAGCCTCATCATATCCATTATTTAATGAAACCCCAGCCACTCCCATCTCCATTGCAACATCGTATCCCATGAAGCGGCCCAAGCAACCCCATCAGAGTCATTATCTATTAAAGCAGGCCAACTTGATAGGGAATAAAGAGGAGAAGAAAGAAGGGGATGAAGAAAGAAAAGAGATGTACCTACCAATCATTGACATATCTGCTACCAGTTACCAGTGCATTGGCTCCACCAATGGATGCAGATGAGATTAGAGGGATGTTGTAAACAAACCCAACATCAACCTAGCAACTGTCAGGAAGCCCAAAACAATAACAAAGAAGACACTATATTTGAATAGGAGAGGATAGGATGGGCCCCTTTTGGAACTAGAAAAGTGTGATAGGCACTAGGGTTTCTTTCTTATATAAAATAGGACTTGGAGAAAAATTACAACAATGACATTCAGGTCAAGGTTTTATGGGACTGAACATGTATGGAAGTTGACCTGACCCAAAAATCTACCGAGTCTATGGCTCTGGACTTGGACCCAAACATAAAAATCTTTTGAGCCTACAAATCAGGACTTGAATAGGAAATCAGGAAAATATTTGATTTCTCATGCCGAGTCCATCAGGTAATGGGGTAGATGGCTACCACTGCCATCTTACCCAGTCCCCATTTTTGGTCTCCTACAGTCAGATGCAACACTGGTAGGAGCAAAACTGGACCCAATTATTTCCGCATCCAAAATCCATTGTGTGTGTGTGTGTCGTCCTCATCATCAAAGCCTAGTCTCAACTATGTTGGGGTCAGCTACATGAATTCTGTAAATTCTAGATGCTTTAATTGTTGATGTTTTTTTATTTTATTTTTATTTTGTTAAGGGGTAGGGACACTTCAAATGTGAGTCTCTCCCTATAATAAACAGGGCTCAAGCTACTGCAGCCTCCAATTGGACTTTGACATCCAAAACAACTTCACCAGGCAAACAGACAATGATGCATACAATTTGCCAATGCAAAATAATAATAATAATAGTCACCATGGACTCAAAAGCATTGGGTATAGAAATTCTAGAGATAAAAAGGAAATCTCCAGCTGCTAACAAGCTACCCACAACAAGCTCGAAAAGTTTTAAAAAAAAAAAATTAAAAGAAATGATGGAGAGAGGGAGTGCGACAATTAAAGTAAGTAGCAAAAAGTTACCCAGCCACTATGATGCGCTGGAAAAAGAAGGGATGAGGGCGTTGTCAAAGTTTGAAATATATATATTATCTTATACATAATGGCAACCAAAAAGGAAAATCTCACTGCCCCTGTCCCATAAAAGAGAAGCTCATTTTTTTATGCAGACACTCTTGGTAATCCAGTTCCACAGTCTTGGAGAACTAAATGATTACTCGGAGATTACATGGGCAAAGTCAAACTGGACTTTACTTGGTCGTTTGGGTTTCCAAAATGAAAATTCAACAACTAGAGAGAACGGACACCTTTGCATATTTTGTGCTTTATTATTCAGGAACCCTGTACAGGCAATTCTCGAAAGTCAACATAATCGAATGGGCATTATCTCAAATTTGAAGCTTTGGAGGTACAACCTTTATAGTTTTCAAGCCTGCTGTAGTAAATCTTTTAGCCAATGTTCAATAATAGTCAAACAGAATGGCTGATTCATTTGTTCACACAAGTACTTAGCAAACTTGTGCTGTTTTTTTTTTATTAACAACAACAATTCCACACCTTAAGCTCCTTTTCATTGCAAGCACCATTAGCCATCCAAGTTGATGAGTCGTGAGCATGGGATGATTTCTCATTCATTACGAGCAAAGTCAGACTACATTTTACGAAGTTCTTTGGGGATCAACATTCATGGGCTCAAAAAAAGAAAAAAGACTGGAACAGGGACGCAGCACGTAGCCTTTGCATCTTTTGTGCTTTATCATTTGGGGACACTGCAGAAGGCATTTCACAAAACTTAATCAAATGGGAATTCTTTCAAATCAAAGCCATGGAGACACTCCTATATAATATTCATGACTGCTGAAATAAATCTTTTACCCATGTTCCATAAAAGACAAAAGAAACTGCTGATTTCTTTGCACAAAAGGCGAAAAGAGCATTCACCAATTAACTTTGCTGCAATCTGTTTATCATTTCCTTTTCTGTATTAGTAATAAATTCCATTAACACAACAAGCAATAGTGAAGATTCCATAAATCATGCAAAGATAATATAGCTTGTTGGTTCATGAGCATATATAATTATAAATAGCTACTACATGTCACCTCAACCGCATAGCTGTTAAGAGCACAAGAAACAACGCAAGACTGTAGGAGTAGAGACTTCAGTTAAGAATTGTCAAATTAGATGAGCAAAATCCAATAATGGAGCTTACAGATTTTGTTGGTGAAGACAACTTGAGCAGGCGTGAAGTTCCATCCTGTAGACTGGATGTCACTTTTGCTGGACTTACAGTTCTATTTGTCCGAGAATCAAAATGCATAGGACTCGTGTCTGACCGATTGCAATAGCCAGTCAACCCACCACCAGATAAATGGTTGTCCCCTTGATTAGAAGGTTCCACAAGATCCGGTAAACTTGAAGATATGGCTTCAACAAAAGATAAAGAAGATTCTCTATGTTTCTCTACTTCAACTAGAGATCTAGATGAAACAAGATCCGGTTGATCACCGTTCCCTGGCTGCCTACTGGGGGTTGGATGCTTTGAAACAATAGGAACTGCTTTGGTGCATTCACTACATGCCATTGGATTGTGGTCCTTCATACGGCAACTCTTCTCCAGCACTCGCTCCCTAAATTTCAAGGCAGATTCATGTGCATTTTTTGGCATTTGAGGCTGCCCCTCTGCACTTGGCTGGCTGTGAGAATGTTCATCACGTTTTAACCGTTTCCTCTCTTGCCCTTTCGGTACTAATCCAACAGCATCACTAGAAGCTGATCTGCTCATCTTCGTTGTCCTGGATCCAAGTTTGGTGCCATGACAGTCCCTATCTGAGCTTGGGAATATATCCTTGGCTTGAGGAATAGATTTGCGTTGAAGCTTTAATTCATTTTCGCGCCTCGCAATTTGCTGGCGCAGACTTTCCAGCTCAGTAGCTGTCGAATTCACACCTTGGACCGATCCACGCTCCTGGCCTGTTGAAGACCTAATGAATGGAACATGTCTTTGAATTTGAGCTTCCCGGGGAACTGGAGCAGCACTTAAACCCCTAAAATTGGGTCCATGTATTTTGTTCATAGAAGAGATGAATAAACGACTCGAGGAGGCTTTATTTGACATTGTTGCCATTTGTAAGCTTTGTGGCGGCAAGATCTTTTTATTTAGCTGCAACGAGGTTGCTGAACTTTTATACTTGCTAACCCTAATACCAGTATTGTCCCTTTCAGAAGTTCTTTCCTTTTTTTGCTCTTCGGAGTCAGTTTCAGAATCATCATCAGAAAACCTTATAACAAGGTTATTATCATTTGCATCTGAAGGAGCACACCGACCAGAAGTGTGAAGACTACTGGACTTAGGTGCCTGTGGATTCATCTCTGACTGCTTTTTTTGACCGAGCATTATAGTTGTTGGAACCTGTTTATCAACACGCCGTGCAACACCTCTGGGAGGGAGACATTTTCCTAAGAATAACAGATAAGTAGTCAGAAAACTACTGGAGCTTTTACCATTACTAGTAATGGCTATTGGCTACTCCAATTCATCATCACATTCTGTCTAATTTGACAATTGAAATATGCAGCTAAGGCCATGAATCCCAAAAATAATCATAATTTGCAAAGATGCTAGTTGTAGAGTAAGTGTCAATATGAAAACAAAAATGCAGTTCAATTTCAGGAATACAGGATTAAAAAGAAAAGAAGAATAAAAAAGAATTTAAAAAAAAAAAGAAAAAAGAAGAAAGAAAGAATTGGAGATGCAGAAGAATTATGGTAGCTCCCAGAGCAAGGAAAAATTTCCATTCATAAGAAGCATTTTATGATTAGAGCAGAAATATGCCCAATTGGCCATAAAAGACCCCAAAGTGGACAAAGGAAGAAAGGAATCATTTTAAGTTTATAAAGCCATATGCAAGCTCTACTTATCTACTCATCACAATATACTGATATAATTTGTTGTTCCACAGTTTATTAAGTAGCTTTTAACCACTTCTTTCCAAGTCTTTAGGGCTCGTTTGTCTGCATATAATACATAAGAATTCATGATCAAACGAGCTCTACCGAAGGATTGTGGAGGTGAGGGGTAAAGGCCGATCTGCAGCTTGTTTCGGTGGGTCAAACCTTCGGTTGAAATCATAAAGTCATGGGTTCAAGATATGGGACCAATAAAAGGGTCAAAACCGAAGGATATGAGGTGAGGGGCGAAGGAAACAAGGAAGTGATCTAGATGGGACTTCGACTTTCCTAGGATTAAAAATTACTAGGATGATGGATGGGTATTCATTTCCCATCTTCCCTACATGCAATACACATTAAGGGCATGTTTGTTTGCAAAAGAGTAAAGTGACAAGTAAAGTGACGGAGGGTTGAAATAAATTCCAACAGTTGGATTCTTTACCCCATGAGGTGTTTGTTTGCATTGGCCCAGACAAGTAAAGTAAACATGTCTGCCCAGCCAGCAGGTACTCCAACTTTTTTTCTCCCAAGGTCACTCGGAGATATCATAATAAAGTGGGGTGGAGTATCTCATTCCCCATTCTCTTTATTGAACCAAATGCAAATTTAAATCCTTTTACTTTATACCAACCATCCAAACGCATAAAAAGTAATTCATCTACTCATTTATTTCAACTCTTTTAACTTTATCCTAATATGACATCCTACTCCTCTTTTATTCCTCCCCTAATGCAAACAAACAGGCCCTAAAGGGGAAGTTATTAATGGTCACTTTTTGGATATTCACACTTGATTCTTTGTTTTTAATCACTTAAAGAAATACAAAGTTTAGAACTCCTCTAGGTCACTAAAAAAAAAAGGTATAGAACTCCTACAAATTCAATTTACATGAAACAAACAGGCCCTTGATGATCTCATTTTCTCCTAGTTCCTTGTGCTTGGAACACTTCATCTCTTCATACAATTGTGTTTCGCTCACCCAAGCACGCACATATCTGACCCATACAAAAAGACTTTCTCGATTTTATTTCTTCCAAATGCACATGAAGATTTCCTATGAGTATTCATTTCCCAACTATGTCCTTTCTCATTGCTCCATGAACTTGCTGTTTCTACATTCCCCCGCATTCAGCTCCAATATAGCAATCTGACCACCTCATCATCCAGCATCATAAATAGAAGAGACGCTCCACACCACTAGTCCAACAATACCACAGATAAAAACTAGCCTCCCTGGCTCCCCATTTGAAGATACTACCAAAATCGCAATATACAATTAATCAAATACACAATGTTCTTATTACATCCGAGAAAAATCAATTAATAAAATAAAACCTACCTGTGGTTGGAGCTTGAGCAAGCTTGTTCCTCTGAGCTACGCTACTGGACTGAACCCTAAGTCTATCAGAACCGCCAGAAGAACAAGTAGCAGCAGTTGAAGCTGGAATTTCCTGCACAAATGGTTAGAAACAAAGATAAACTGAAACCAGTAATTGAGAGGGACGCAAATCAGCAAGATTAGGATGTCCAAGAAATCAGACACTCCATCCAAACCAATTTCATTGGAGAAGAAATACAGGAAACTGCAGAAACGAAGATGGAAAATCCGATCAAAACAGATCTAGCTAGTAATCGATCGATCTGAGCCGCTCATCAGGCAGGATCCTCAAGATTAAGAAGTCATAATCGTCCGTGAATGAGCAGTTCGATGAGACAAATCGGGATTCATGAAACCGAATTATGAGAAGTCGAATCGGAATCGCGAAAGAGAGAGAGAGAGAATCATTGATTTAAAACCTGAGGTTTGTCTTGTTCTTCTTCTTCGTCATCGTCTGGTTCGGAAGGGGAAGAGAGCTCTCCTTCTTCTTTGGGATTTGGCGATGGCTTTGTGTTGTTGAGATGGATGTTCTTGGGTTTTGCCGAGACGGACATGGAAGCGAGAGCTTTCGCTCGAAGCTCCTCCTCCATCTCTCCCATGCCCTAGACTTTCTCGCGCGCGCTCTCTCTCTCTCGCTCTCTGTTTCCTCGAGCTTTCCTTTTCTTGCTGTGGATGTGAAAGGGCGGTTCGTTAAACAAACGATCGAAAATGGAATGAAAGGAGAAATCGCGAGCGTTGGTTCTGGTATTATCTAAATGGACATGTAAGCATCCAGTACATCGCGGGAGCAACACTCTTTTTCGTAGCCGCGTGCACGTCGTCGCGTAATGCAGTGATGGCCGGCTGACACGAAAAAAAAAAAAGTGCCGATCCTCTGACCGCTGCATTACGGTATGGTGCATCGCACCATCTTCAAAAGTGTGTATGGTGGGGCCTACTTTTTCAAAATCTGGATTGTGATCCATTTATTGGTTCACTAAAAAAAAAATTAAAAACTTTCACACAATAAATATTATGGGTACTAGTACTGATGCCCAGCTCGGATTTTGAAAATATGGGCCCCACCACTGGATCTTACCGCTTATGTGTGAATCAGAGAGCTCATGGGGCCCCACTTAAATGTTTTTCTTCTTAGAATTGGAGGTGGGATGGATTGATGGATGGAAAGGTATCTCAGCATAGAAAGGTGAAAAATTCTAACCCATCAAATAATTTTGAACCTTGATTTAACAACTTTAAAATTTAATGGTCTTTTAATTATATATTTTTTTTAACATTTAACCTAGTGGTGAATAAAGATTTGGCAAGCACAAAGCTATATAATGTAAGATTGAAAGTCCTGAGGATCCTAACCCTAGAGGGGGGGGGTGCTACAACTATGACCAATTTAGACAAATTTTAACTTCTTTAAAACCAACTAGTCACATGTGATGATTAACCATACAAAATGCGGAAGCTAATAAATAAATCACCACAAGCAAACACCACAACACCAAGGTTTATAATGGTTCGGCCTCAATGCCTACGTCCACTACCGGCTTGTGATCCAATCACCCCACCGGATTTCCACTATGTATGCTTTTTACTGGGCTAAGCAATAACCCTTACAATGTTGTTTTTCTAGGCTAAACAACAACCTCTCAATGTGCTTTTCTAGGCTAAGCAATAACCTTTACAAGATGTTTTTCTTAGGCTAAGCAATAACCTTTACACAATGCTTTTCTTAGGCTAAGCAATAACCTTTACAAATAAAGATTTCTCTAAGATGGTGTCTTCACAAAAGAACACTCCAAAAGATATAATTTAAGCACAATTGAATTGCATCTACATAGACTAATATGAAAGTTTAATTCAACTTACAAACATACACTAAAACAAGTTAAAGTGTGTGCACAAGTGTATGAATGCTTTTCTTCAATCTATTTCAACAATAAAGCTCTTAAATGAATGCATGATGCATTTTAAAATCAAAGCTTATAAAATGATGATTGAAGATAAAACTAATCACATAAGAGATTCAAACAACTTTGAAGAAATGAAACAAACAAGTTGTATGAATATTAAAATCTAAGAAAGCATGTGATTTAGTTAAGAGAGTTTGCAACTCATTCTAATGTTCCAAAGATGATAAAGAGTTTGCTAAACATCTCTAGAAATCATGCATAAGTGAGAATTCAAAGATTTAAGCATGCATGGATTTCATTTTAATGGAAATCAAAATACAAGCAAAGTGTATCTTTTTAAAACTCAAGTATTTGATTTCCAAATAGCCCTCTAGCCTATCCAACTTCTTCCCCTTTCCTTGGCTCCAAAATGGTCTCAAAAGTTCATGTGTCAAGCCTTGAAAAATGTTGGAAATGAATGGACTTTATAGCCAAAAAGTGCCCAACGGCTAGTCCTCGGTCGACCTGCAAAGAGGCCTCAGTCGATCGGGAAAGCACAACGGTCATATATCTGACCGTTGGAAGGCTCTGCTTAAAACTGCCTTTAAAAGCTACAGTGTTCCCGGTCGACCGGCGACACTGCCGGGCCACCCCCCTTTTGACAAAAATTCCAATTTTTGCACATTTGAAGGTATTTCTTTGGGAGGATTTTTGGGCCACCAAACCAAGCTTGGTAACATGTTTTAGATCAATCTAAGATGTTTAAAAACATGAAACACAAAGAGCCTAAAATGATTTGAAACTTTAAATCCAAAGGCTAGCTTGATTTCTAAAAACTCTTTTCAAATGAAAATGCATACAAAGATGATTCTAAAAGTGATGAATGTATGCAAGGTACAAACCTAAATTCTCAATATGATTTCTCAAAAGTAATGCACAAAGAATTAGGTTTTCGAAAGAGTTTGAATTCTAAAACCAATGCATCCAAGTTTAAAACCAAAACATGCATAAAACAATACTTTTACAAATCTTAAAAGCAATGCATGTATAAAACTAGATTTCAAGGTTTTCTAAAACAATGCAAGAGTGTAAATTCAAATTATGTGAATATGCTAATGCATCCATCAAATTGCAAATACAAAATCCCTAACAAATATAATATATGATTAGAGTGTAAAAAGGGTTATATCGATAAAATGTGAGCCCAAGTAGCCCAAAAGAGTTAGACCTAGGTTTTGAGTGTTGGGGGCAGTCGCCCCGTCGGACCTCAAAATAATTCCATTTCAATTGCACCAGGATAAGTTCTTCTATCCCAAGTGTGAGCCTACTGTTTGGGGGATTACTAATGAAATTCTGTAAAGTAAATGTTATTTTTAAGAAATGATAAAACATAAGTGGGCGATGATGGTATTTCGTTTTTAATTGTTTATTATGGAATCTATTTGACTTTTTGTATTGATTGTGGAGTTTTTGTCTTTTAGTGGAGAAATGGGATTGCTATTTGACTTCTTTTTTTTTAAACATATGGTGAAAAAATTGAATTAAAGTGCTTTTGATGAGATTTTTTTTTTATAATAAATTGGGGTTTTACCTTACTTGACTCTATTAGTAGAGTTGTCAAACAGCCCTAAGGGTCTGTTTAAATACGAAAAAAATAGAGTATATTGAAGTTAAATTGACCTTAATAGTCTAAAATTTCAACTCTATCCCATTTGGATGAGTTTGGCCCAATAGATGAAGTAATGTCGTGAGTCACATGTGTTCCATTTCACTTTAACTTTAAATACTTTTAATTTCTTGAATAAAAATGGATTTTACTCCAAACTTTAATTTCAAAATAAGCATCCAAATAGAGTGAAGTAAAGTACTCTACTTTAACTTCAACTTAATTTTTTTCACTCCACTCCACATATGAAATACTCTTCATTTCACTTCACTCCTCATTTATCCAAACTGGCCAAGTGACCCCATAGAGTTGGACCTAGCTACTGAGTTTTTAGGGCAGTCGTCCCCATCGGCCCATTTCAATTGCACTAGGATAATTTCTTCTATCCTGTTGTTTTTCATGTTGACACTTACACTACAACTAGCATCTTTGCAAATTATATATTTTGGGAAATTTCAGGGCCTTAGTTGCATGTTTCAATTCTCAAATTAGACAAAATGTGATGATGGATCAGAGTGGCCATTACTAGTAATGGTAAAAACTCTGGTAACTTTACCTGGTCCTTTGAAAAGGAGGCTGCCAATGAATGGGTGAAAGATCAACATAAGTGGGAGTGTTTTCCAATCAATCCTTGTGCCCTTTTTGCTCCTATGTAAACCACCTTAGAACTTAGGAGGCTCCGATACATGAAAGTATATTGTAATATTTTTAATATAGGGTTTTCATTTATTTATCATAAGTTTGGCTATTATGCTAGCCACCTGATTAGCAGATCGTCTACAAAGAAATGCCTCCCATGAACCTCTTTTGGCCAAAAGTTCTCCATCATTCCTACAAATGTCACTCATTTGTCTCCAAGTCAAGGTCATAGAACATTCGGGCATGTTCGTTTCCTAAAATTTTTAAAGCGAATTTGTCATGTTGGGATTTTTGGACATAATGTGATATATTGTCCTCTTATATTTGCAATTGTCATGCTTCTCCACAAATATATCAAAATTCTCATCACTTGAAAGGTCTCAAATGACATTTGATAATTCAGGAGTTTCAACTCTTCTACTTTTTTTTTATGGAATTCTAGACAGTCAAGCACAAGGGGGTAAACAGGAATCCCCCTATGTCTGATATTATCCATCTGTAAATGAGTTATATGTAGTGCTGACAATTCTGCCTCCAAAAGATCACGTTTGCATGGGAAATTGAGGATAGAGAGTGGCCCAAAAATCCTTTGATTTCAACCGTCAATATTTTTGCTTCACTGAATATTTACACTTTACATGTTAAATAATTTTTATTATTATTTAAAACGTGTTCATTTGTGTAATTGAATCTAATGGAATCAGTCCCAACAATGGGTCTCACCACTGAAGAAAATTGAAGTTGGATATCATGTTTAGTACCATGTACTCCTTGTGTGAAGGTTTGTCTCATTTAAAACTGTGGCATTACCTATCACTTTCAAATGTAACTTAATTGACGAACTTAAGGATTTTTATTTGAGGGGTGTGTAAACTAATAGGTACATAATTTCATATGGATTTTGAAGGTCAATCCACACTTTTTATTAGATATTTAGAAGTGGACCGAGATTTTCCATATAGATTTTGAAAGCACACCGTGGTTTCAACGGGTGCAAGTGTTCCCACATGCTTATATTTAATTTAATTCTAATTTATAGGATTTTATATCAGTTTATAGTTATTTAAAAAATAGTTAATCCATTGTGACATTTTTTTTCTATAATATAATGAGAAAACCCACAAGTTTGAAAATATCTTAACATTTTCACGAGAAGGTAATTTTTGAAGAATAATATAGGGAAAATGCTGATTACCAAGTCCATGAATGCATATGAAAACTAAGATTTCATTTATTTACTTGGTACTTATATGACATGAAAGCGAACATTTGCATGCAATTGCATTCATAGGAATTCATGTTAAAATGTATTACACCAGTGGATTATTAAAGAGGCGAGGGTGAAGGATATGAGGTGAAAATGAAGATTGGACCTTCACTTTTTTGGAATTTGATTTACCGGCTTGTATTCATTTTCCACCAAAGATGGGATTATTTGATGGCCATTTTTTAATCTTCACCTTTAATTTTCATTTTTATCACATTTTCCATTTTTGTCGTGTTTCATGAGAATTCATTTATTAGAATTCCTGAAAACACAATTTCATGCAAACAAATCAAAGTTTAAAATTGCTCCAAGAGCATGTGAACTTTGGTGGCATTTATATCTGCACTTTGAAAAATGTAGGGCCAGCTCGGGCCTGACTTGGGCCAGTCTTTCCAAAACCGGGTCAGGCCTGGATATGCCTCAGCCTGACCGACCCAGCCATGAACACTAGGGGTGCTCAGGGGCCAGTTCAGATGGGCTCAACACAGGCCCAGCCAGCATTGGGGTGCTAGAACATTGGGTTTTAAGTACGCAGACCGGGCCTGGATCTATATTTTTGAACCGTTAATATTGGGTCAAGCTCAGATCATGTTATAGAAAGCCGGAAGCCCTGCCCAATGAAATAATGCATGTAGTTCAGTGACTGTTTTACCCAAACAAGTGCTTAGGAAGCTCAAATATGTGACAGAAAACCGGACCCAATTGACTAAATGGTTGGGCTTGGGCCTGACATGTGAAAGTGAGCTGGACTTGGAACATAGACTTAACCCCTTGTCGAGTTTGTGTCTGATACGGACTTGTGCTTTTAAAGTCAGGCCAGACCAACCACAAGGGTTGGCCGAGTGGTCAAGACCACAGTTCCTCCCTCTTCCGGAGTTAGAGGTCTTGTTATCGACCCTCGATTCTTCCTCCTTTAATAACTGAAAGTTGAGTCCACTTGTGCTACCACTTCTCTCTGGGCCTGGAGAGAGTAGTCTAGCCTAAAAGGTCAGGAACCCTCCGTTAACAAAAAAAAAGAAAAGAAGTCAGGCCATACCTACCTGGATATGCCCTGACTAGGCCTGGCAAACGCCAAGAACACCCGACCTATCAGTTATGAAGGTATAGAGGTAGTAACGTCAAAATAAAAGGCCAATTTTTGTTTTGCATAACCAAGATACACAGGCACTCCAATTCACAAACCAATTTGAGGATCCAAACAGGGCCTCAGCTCCTGAAAAGTTTTAAAAAAAAAAAAAAAAAAGGGGCCTCACCTCCAATTGTCACATCTCATAGTGACTGGTGGCTTCCAACTGGAAATAACTTGAAACACCTGAAATTGGCTTAACAGTCAAGAAAGCATGTGGCTACTTTCGATAATTATTAGCATGTGTTTTTGCCGAAAGTGATCAGATAACAGGAGATAATTTGTCAAAACCTCTTCCTTCCTTCCTTGCTATAACTTCTAGAAAGTGGCTCATTTCCAGCCACCAGACCTCAATTAGCTACATGAGATGGCCCATTTCAGAAAGTTGGTTTCGTGGGATTTTATTTACAAGACCACCTTTTCGTTTCCATGCATTTCTAGAGCTCTATTAATGGAAACACTTGGCCGACCCCATGGTATATTGTGGGGTATATTGTAGAGATTTCTAAGACTGCACAAGGATTGAATTAGGCTTCAGAAAGCTTGCCCATACCCAATTCCATGAGTTACTGAACTAACATTTAGGCCTTACGACTGTGAAAGAAATGCAAATACATGTTTTAGGATTAAGGACGGATGTTTTTTATGCTATGCACGGTGCATATGAGCCAGGGACTAAATGAGGGCTGGACCCAAATTTAAAAAAACCCCTTAGTATTATTATGAAAGTTTTCAAAAAAAATTTATACTTCTCCCCTGAAAAGTATGAAAACCCCCCAATGTTATAGTAAATTTTAGTGGTTTATTATATGTTGGCCCCTCCAAAAAAATTCATGTAGTGGCCCCCCAAGGTAAATTTTCCAGTTCCACTTGGTATGATCCTCCAACAGGTGGGGACCACTTACAAATGAGGATGGATGCTCTTGACACTTGGTGCATGTGCGCACCATGCATAGGAGAATATCTTTGACTTTGAAATGCCTCTTTTGGTGCTAAATATTCTACTGTGTTAGTATGGAAAAGCTGGTTTTGACAAGAAGTTATAGAAAAAAAAAAATGCAGGACATTGTCAGGGAGATGAGTGCAGCAATGAAATCCTCATTGTGGGACCCACCTAATGGCCAGAATGGAGGGGCCCACCATTGATTACAAGTGGCTCAAAAGTGCCAACTAAAAGGATCATGGCCAACAAAATGGACCATTTCAACGGATCATTCTAAACATTTACCAGAACGGGCATCAATTCTTTGATTTACAATCAGATTCCTTTCATTCTCACCACCTACTTCAGTTATTGTTAGGAAATCTCACCAAATAAATTCAAAAAAAAAAAAGAACAAGAAAAGAAAGAATGAAGATGTCCCTTTTGCTCCATTGTAGTTTTGCTTTATACTTTGCTTTGCTTGTAAGTCTTGCATTCTTACTTCCATGTTTTGAACTTTTTCTTTCACACCATTTCACTGGTCTCTATTTCTTCATTATTAATTTTTATATGGTTGAATCTTTATAATTGAAAGAAAAAAGTTGGTTCTTGGGCAAATTAATTGAGTGGGAGGTAGTTGTGCTCTTTTCATGTTTTTTAAATATCTTTATAGTATATTCCTAAGGACAAGTGTCTTGGACAAGATAGGTTTGTACCTTATGTTTTTCAACTTTTTATAGTTTCTTCCTAATTATAAGCATAGTTTTCAAGCCTTTGTTAGTTCTATTTTCATATGCCCATGTTATGACTACATTGCATGGTTTCTTTTATACCATTCTCTGAGAGATAGAAAAAAAAAAAAAAACCAAAAATGGCCAGAAGAATTAAACAAAGTTGGACATGATTTGTCTTTAGCCAACTCAAAGGATAGAAATTGATAATCATTGATGTGATAACTAGTGTTGGGTAAGATAATTCTTTAAATTTCATGAAGACAAGAAACTAATTGGCTCTGTTTATCCATAGCAGTATGAAAACATCCACAAAATAAACAGTTAACAAAGTTCTATTCTATAATACATATCCAAATGATTGGGGCTGACACCTGTAGCCTTTCAGCAAGCCTAATCTAAATCTGTCCTGTATGATAACTGCTATTTCCTGTTCCCTTAACTACACCAAGTTAAAGCTAAACAAATATGGGATCTAGAATTGCTTAAAAGTATTTAAGTTAAAAAATATAATAGAAAAATCTGACACACCATTCTCATCTTTATCAATATTTTGAAGCATCATCATTATTTGACTTGTATCAGTTTACCATTTTCTTGCCAAAATATGACAACATCATCATCCACAACAACCAATAGCATAATTGAAAGGTGCTCATTGTCATGTCTCCTATAGAAAATTATCTTCAAATATCCCTAGCATTTTCTTGGTGATAAATATAGGCAATGTCTATGACACTGCACTTAGGGGTTTGGGGCTATCTCTAGCCACATTTGGCACAGATATTTGGACCATTTTGGTTTGATGTACGTCAATGCAAACTGTGTACAGTGGAAATGAATCATTTATCCGTCTCAGAAATGTCCAAGCTTGAAAGAAGCATCAAATGTCTGATCCTCCTCAGAAATGTCCAAGCTTGAAGAAAGCATAAAATGTCTGATCCTTCTCAGAAATGTTCAAGCCTGAAGAAATCATAAAATGTCTGATCCCTCTCAGAAATGTCCAAGCCTGAAGAAATCATAAAATGTCTGATCCCTCTCAGAAATGTCCAAGCTTGAAACATCTGTGAAAGCATAAAATGTCTGTTTCAGAAAATCTCGTTCTAGATGTCAAAGTCGCAATCAAAGGGAAGCATCCTATGTAAACAGGCCATTGATTTCACTCAGTAGAATATCGTAACAAATCCAACAGTGAAGGCAGGAATTGGCATTTGGAGTGCTAAATCAGGTGCTCAAGTGGTGTTAAAAGAAGCTCCAGATAAATAAAAAAAAAAAAAGTACATTAGACTGGAAGATCACCTAGAAATGGCCTTATGTAAGGTAGAAAAGTAGAAGAAATAGTGCTGACCCCAGATAGAGGGATGGGGCTTCAATGATTGATGCAAATCACCCAGAAAAAGCATTTAATTATAATCAACCAAAGCTGTAAGTTGCTGCAAACTGCAAGAGCTATTAGATAATTCAAATTACATGCATTTTACTCTGACTAGAGGGTAAAATACTGTACATATGCATTTATATTTTTGCATTCATAGATGCTCGTTGGGACATATTTGGGAACACCAGAAAGCCGAAATATCATCTCACCAACCCATCAAAGTTCTTCTAACTCTATCTACAATATGAGCTCTAGCTCGATTGGTTGCTAGTGAAACCCCACTGGTTTCGTCAAGAAGGAATCTGTAGACCTCCCATTGGCGATCAGAGGATGAGTGCCTCCCAATTTCAGCCTACACAACCAGACAGAAGTCAAAACATGTCAATAAGAGCATGGCCATTTCCCAGAATCTCAAGTTTCATTAAAAAAATTGTGGCAGAAACATATGAATGACTAGAAGGTGGCAACTAAAAACATTAAAACAGTACATATATTTCTTACCGAGAAAATGCAGATTCCAAGCAATTTCAGAGCCAGTGTAACATCATAAAAAACACGGGGTCTTCCTTTCCCAGACAATTCTACTGGATTGGCAACCAGTAGTTCAGTATCAGGGCCACGATTGACAATTATCACTCTCAATGGATGGAGCATCTCCATCCTCAAACGAGAAGATAGAGCACTCTGCTTCTCAGAATCAACAATCCTTTTGCCATCCATCTGCTGGATGAATAGATCTACCTCACAGCTGCCTTTTGTGTTTGATGAAAAACGTCCATAAGAAATCTAAATCAGAAGTGGCACAATTCTTATATCAGAAATTGAAAGAAATAAAGCAGTACTACATGTATGGCATATTAAAAGCCAACTTGTATATAATACTATCGTACTATTGTAAGTACATGGGTGTGGTTCCCCTACCGGTTTTTTTTTTTTTTTCCGAGGTAAATTGGCCAGTTTTTATTTAGTAATATGCAGGTTGATAGCTAGAACCTAAATGAAATTTGTTGACTGCCATTTTGTTTTGGTCACAGGATATAGCTGAACAAATCAAAACCAACCCAGATTTGTTCAAATCCCTTGCAGTTCCTTGAAATCCAAATATTATGCATATGCATAAGGTGACCCACAGAAATTCTGGGAGTAAAATAGGAGAATTGCTCACCTGAATGCTGCAATCCTTTAAAGTTCTCATGATATCATAAAGGAGGCCCTTATGATCAACACATTGAATTTGAAGCAAGGAGTGACCAGGGCTTAAGGAGTTGTCCAAATTAATGCTGGTCCTCTTTAGCCTTGACAAATCTGGAGTAAGAGCTTGTGAATTGTTTTGATTGTCTGATAGCTCAGAGCTAAATAACTCCTCAGCAGCTGGAGGGAGAGGAGAGACCTGCTGAAAAATTTCATACTCGGGACCCACTGGCTGAATCTCACAGCTTATGCATGATTCTCCCAGAACAGTATTGAGCCGCTCAAATGTTTCCTCCTGTCTCTTTTTTGTGTGCAAAAGTTCCCTAAAATAACATATGGTGCAAATCAGGAACAGTAATATATAGAAGCACATGGGAAGCTACACATGCATGTTTGTCTATAATTACTCTGTCAATTGATTCACCGCTAAATACTAATGTAGGCCACATCACTCAATAAGAGAAGGCAATGATTCATTCAGATTAATCAGAACAAGATTTCCTCTGGTTGAGAAGAGGTTTTTACAAAATCAAAATTAAAAGGAGCAATCAAAATAGTATAGAATAGAACAAACCAAAAAAAAAAAAAAAAAGAAGAAGAAGAAGAAGCAATCAAACACCCTAAATTGTTACTTTTTAAATTTTTTATTTTTTGAAAAGGACCAGAAATTTTATAAACAATCTTCCAGATTCAAAACATTGGAAAGTAAGGAACAATAAACTCATGCATTTCTTTTTAACTGAAGAAACACTAACGATAATTGCATATAAATTATTTGCCTTTCTAATAACATAGTTGATTCATTTTCACTTCTTCCAAGCCACCAAACTTTTTGTTAAAAAGAAAAAGCAGGGAAAAATAATACAGTGAACCTACTGTTCCCTGTGCATGAGCAAAAGAAGTATGCATATGAGCCGGAAGAAATTCTGATAAAAAACATTATCAAAATCCAGAACAAAATAAAACCCATTGATAACCCAAAATAAATAAGTACAGTTTTTATGAAAAAAAAAATCAGATTAGCAAATTCAACAAAATAGAGAATACAGTACAACTACAAAACAGAAAATCAAATCCCAACAAATCCATACAGTGACTCTAGTAACCATACAACAAAATCCCATTAACTACAAATATCATACCAACAATTTACAAACAATAAACCATCAAGACATCAAAATACAAATCCTCACATGACATCTGTGATGAAGAAAAGATCCATGACCCGGCTATCGGGAGTCGTCGATACTTTCACTCGATGAATCGTAAGCTCCAGCTCAGAAAGAACCTGAGTAACATCTACAAAAGAACCCCCACCAGAAACTCAAATCACAATTCCAAATACAGTATCAAACTGCAAAATGTTAAATTCAGGAAACTGTGTCTTTACCATGTAACAATCCCTTCCGATCAACGCAAAAGACCTTCAACAAGTAGACTCGGGAAGGGCTGGGTTTCCTCTGATAGTAAAATGAAACCGAGAATGAAGGACAGACGGATAGAAGCCGATTTTTCAAGCGTGCCCACCTCACTGTCCTCGAGCCAAAACGAGGAATCACCCAAAATACCACAAAACACCATTTCCCATCAGTTGAAATATCTGTCAAAACAAAAAATAAGGGAAGTGCAACACATGAGAAGATCCCAAATCATCAGATTAGAGTAAGGCAGTAAAATCAGAATCCTTGGAAAAATAGGAAAGCTAATAAACACAATCCAGACAATACAAATCAATCATTTTAAACAAGGAAGCAAAAACTAAAACAACAATTAACTGTTAAACCGACTTTCCAAACATTTCACATTCAAAATCACACAAAATTAGGAAATATTACAAAAATATCCGAGGAAATAGACAGGCAGAGCAGTTTTTAAGATGCCAAAAATCAGATTGGATAGGAAAAGAAACCCCAAAAGTCTAAAACCCTTGAAAATTAAAAAATTAAAAAATAAAAAAAATTCAATTTGAACAATACAAATCAATCCTATAAATCAAATAAAGAGAAAATAAGTGTAAAACTGACTTTCCAAACATGTCAGAAACCCAAACTCAAAAACCCAAAACACACACACTCACACAAAAATCAGAAAATAAGAAACAAGCCAAACAGAGCATTTCAAGCTGCTAAAGGTCACTAAAATCAAAGATTTTCCACGACTCAATAGAAAAAAAAAAAAAAAACAAAGATTGGAAATTACAAAGAAACCCAGAAAAACCAAACAAACAGAAAAAAAAAATGTAAAATTGACAAGAAGAAAAATCATATGAATAGGATCAGAAGATATTAAGAAAAAATATCTATGAAACAAGCCAAACAGAGCATTTCAAGCTGCTAAAAGTCACTAAAATCTAAAATTCAAGGAACCAATATAAAAAAATACCAAAGATTTGAAATTACAAAGAAACCCAGAAAATCAAACACACAGAGAAATGTAAAATTGACAAGAAGAAAAAAAAAATCATATGAATAGGATTAGAAGATAGTAAGAAAAAAATATTTAAGAAACAGGCCAAACAGAGCATCTAAAAATCACTAAAATCTAAAATTCCAACACTCAATTGCAAAAATCACCAAAGATTCAAAACCCATTAAAAACTAATCAAGAAAACAAAACTATGTAACAAAATTTGCACACACCAAATTAGGAAAACATTGAAATCATGAAAACCAATTTCCAGTTTCTGTAATTGCACTAAACCAGTTCAAAAAAACATGATAGAATTTGAAAAAAAAAACTGCAGATTCCAAACCTCCTCGAGTGATGGAGAGACCAAAATCGAGTATGATTCTGCAGAGATCGCATCCAAGTCCAGTCTTGTCGGGGCAGTTGACGCTTATCATCGACGCCTCCCCCTCCGTCCTTCCGTCCTCGATCTTCACCACGTCATCGTCTCCGTTCTCCACACCCATGCCGGAAAAAGCCAGATTCAGATCGCCCCGGCGGAATATTCCGATCGCATCGAATATTCCCAGCTCTCAGGATCCTAAGCCAAGATTCGGATCTGGAGGAAACTCGGCTGTTTGTCTTCGTCTTCTTCTTACTTACTTTCTTTCTTCTTCTCGTTCTAAATTCGGTTTGGTTTTCTAAGCTGCAAAGTGGGCTTGAATGGTCGACTTGGTGTCGGTTTTTGTTCGTTCGCGGGTCCACGTCGGCTTTCTTCGATGTCGGATAATCTTATCCACGTGGTGGGAGGTGGTTTGTTAGTTGGATGGGTAGGTTGGATGGGAAGGAAAGGTCCAGTGGGTCGGGTGTGGTTGGCTTGGGTTAGGCTGAGAACCATGAGTAGGTGTAGGTGTGTTTGCCCTAACCTGACTCCGGTTTGGTTAGTAATTTTGTTGGAAATGTCAAGTTGGACTCAAGTGTCTAACACCATCCATAGAACTTAAGTTTGGGTAAGAGACTAACACCATCCATGTCAAGTTGAACTTAAGTTTGGGTAAGAGACATTTGATATAGAACATGTAAAACCATCCATAATACCTTATGGAACCAAAATAAGAGTTGGGATATCTCAAAAATCCATAATACCTTAGATGATTATAAGGACATTGATGATATTTTGCGAATCTATGTTCCTCGAGTTTATGTTGAAGACAAAAGATTTTGGTCGTGCTCTAAAAATGGTCAGGTAACACCCAAATCAGCCTATCATTGAAACTAGGAGTGGCACAAAATTTCAAAAAAAAAAAAAAAAAAGAAAGAAAGAAAAAGAAAAAAAAGGAGTGACACGAACCCTAGCATTTGCTCAATTAACTGAAAATGCTTATTGGAAAATTCCCCTACCCCAAAGAATTCTGTTTTTCGGTTGGAAATGTTTTAGGAAGGCAATCTCAGTAAGATCTTTACTCCACAAGAGGATGAGTTCTATCTATATGACCCGCCCCATATGTGGAATAAAGAATGATTCGGTGGAACATGCTTTATTCGATGGCAACTTTGCAAGGTTTGGTTCTCACCACATATTGGTCTTCGAACAAGCACTATTCCGAAAAATGGTATGTTCGATTGGCGGAGGGATTGTGATGATATCCCTTGGCCATGAGCATGGGTTGAAAACGTGAATATCTCCAACAATGGCCTTTTTGGCCTAAAATAAATTTTCCGAGTGAGTCAACAATTTTACACTTGAGTCCAATTTTTTTTTTGATAGGATGAGAATTCTACTAAAAAGAAGGAAGAGTAGACAAAAGGGAGGGAAAACCTCCCTATCCAGTCTGGAAGAGCCCATTACAAAATAAGAAATCACCATAAATTTGCCCTCACTTAGCTACACTAAGAGTAACACCATTCATTATCCTAGGAATATAGTCAAAGTGAGCATTCTCAAAAGAGCCTGACAAGGCCAAAGTACCTTTATCTTAGATATTTGATGGCATCAATGATTTCAAGGGCATTTGAAAGAACATGAACCCTCGAGATTTCAAGACTTTTGGCTCTCCTTAGTGCAAAGAGAACCGCCCCCGTTTCAACTTCTTTGAAATTGATTATCCCCGAGCCTTTGAAAGCGCATGCATCCACAAGCTTGCCCATAAAAAATATAGCGTAGCCAAAAGATGTGTTTCCATCTTCTTTAGAAAAAGCGAAGTCTGTGAAAATTTGAGAACAAGGTTTGATACCACATGCTTTCAAATTGCCAATGTCGTTTTCGAGCCATGGAATGGAGCATCATTTTTTCTGCTCTTAAAATGATTTGAGATGGATTTTCTGGCATTCCATCTCAAATCATTTTAAGAGCAGAAAAAATGATGCTCCATTCCATGGCTCGAAAACGACATTGGCAATTTGAAAGCATGTGGTATCAAACCTTGTTCTCAAATTTTCACAGACTTTGCTTTTTCTAAAGAAGATGGAAACACATCTTTTGGCTACGTTATATTTTTTATGGGCAAGCTTGTGGATGCATGCGCTTTCAAAGGCTCGGGGATAATCAATTTCAAAGAAGTTGAAACGGGGGCGGTTCTCTTTGCACTAAGGAGAGCCAAAAGTCTTGAAATCTCGAGGGTTCATGTTCTTTCAAATGCCCTTGAAATCATTGATGCCATCAAATATCTAAGATAAAGGTACTTTGGCCTTGTCAGGCTCTTTTGAGAATGCTCACTTTGACTATATTCCTAGGACAATGAATGGTGTTACTCTTAGTGTAGCTAAGTGGGGGCAAATTTATGGTGATTTCTTATTTTGTAATGGGCTCTTCCAGACCGGATAGGGAGGTTTTCCCTCCTTTTTGTCTCCTCTTCCTTCTTTTTAGTAGAATTCTCATCCCATCAAAAAAAATAAAAATAAAAATTGGACTCAAGTGTAAAATTGTTGACTCACTCAAAAATTTTAGGCCAAAAAGGTCATTGTTGGAGATAGTAAAAATAGATTTGAAGATGTGTAACTTATAAGAAGACTTTGCTCATAACGAAAAAACAGAATCCATGTGGTCGTGGTCGACCCATCATAGTTGACAACATTAATAGGTTGTGTTTGAGTCAACTTGATGAGGTTAATAGTAACTATAGACTATGGCCCAAAAAAAGGGATTTGGACTGTAGACCCAACCTAGAGTTGGCCCATTAATTATTTAATAAGGTTTGGGCTTGTTTGTTTGTTGGAATTGAGAGAATTTCATTGGAGAGAATCTTTAATTCTTCAATTGATATCTCCCACTAAGTTTTCTAAATTCTAGGTATATCCTACATTTAAGATGCTGGAATTTGGAAATTTTGAAAAACCAATATCATATATTTTAAAAGGCTGAACTTTTTTCACTTCTAAGAACCAAATAAAGAAATCCAAGTGCTCCATTGACAACAATTAATATTATTGTTTATAACAAAAAAAAAGAAAATACTAATATTATTGTTAAAAAAAAATCAACACATGAGATTTTCGTTAGAAATTCCTCCAAATAAGAGATCTATAATTGGATATGTCAACCCCACTCAGGAATTTACTTAACTTGAATTTCAAATTGGGTTCCAAATAGATGAGTGGGTAAATCCTAACCCAACCAGTCAACCCAAATCTGACCCAACCCACTAAGCTTGTGGGGGTTGGAGTTGAAGCATTCACTTACTTTTGTGTTGTAATCAGGTCGACATCTGTAGCCTGGTAATCAATAAATGACTAGAGTTTGGATCAACCCAAATCGAACTAATTTTTTATTTTTAGCTATCGGAGGATTTCCAACCCTCCGAGTTGAACTAATCCCTCCAGACTCAGAGGAAAGCCGGGTAAACTTCCTTCTAACTGCTCCAGTGCAGAAGTGTAGTTTTGAACCTACAACCTCCGGGTACAAACCGTGTCCTTGGCCAATTGAGCGCCCCACTTAATAAAGGATTGGGGCTGACATTTTAACCCATGTACCCGTTACTTGAGGCGTTCAACCCAACATGATCCATTGGCACGCATAGGTAGGTGTAAAAGGGCTGAGTCCATGGTGCATCCTGGGCCCAGATTTTGGACTTGACATGGGTCTAATTAACCCAATCCTCCTCTGATGATCCCAACTGGACTTAGATCAATAGTACATACAATAATCCACACTTTTTAATTATACCCTCGGATATATTTGTGTAAAGAGTAAAGACATGGCTGGACTTGGACACGTGATCCAATTATCGGTTGGCCCTCACAACTAGATTGAGTGCCAAATTTGGCAGATGCTTCTTAAATTAATTGTATTGAGGTAGGTGGGCCCAAGCTAGACTATTTCTAAGCGAAGACTATTTTGGGCGATTGATCTAAAGAGTATTCAGAGCTTGATAAAACGAAGAGTTTTAAAATGGGTTGCAATAAAGAGAAACTAATGACCCTCGTGACAAAAGGTATACCTGTTATCCCGGAAGACGTTATCCCGGAAGACTATATAAGGCCTGTTTGTTTGCTTAAAATACATAAAAGTTAACGGTCAAACAAACCTCGCTGAAAGACTAATAAAAAGGTGAGAGGTGAACACTATAAAGCCTCTTGATTCTATTTTCATGAACTTCTCGATTCAATTGTCATCAAGGATGAAATAGTCCTACGAGAGCTGCTAATACCACTTTCCAAGTTTCTCTTAGCACGGTCATTCTCTCTACACACTCTAAATAAATAAATAAATCTCAAAATTTCTCTCTGCACACTCCTTTTTTTTCCCAATTACCCTATCATCTCTCCCCCAGCTTCTCTCTACACTCCCCTTCTTTCTCCTCACTCTCATCGTCCCTCTCTCCCTGCCAGCCCGCGCCCACTCTCCCTCTTCCTCAGCCTCCGCGGTGCTGCCAGAGGGGTGATGGTGGCTGGGCTGGGGTGGAGGTCGGTGAGTGTAATTGGATAAGGTATGAAACCAACCATTTTGGTGGTAATTTCGCACATGGTACATTTATCTTAAAATAAAGAGATGTGCTTGGAGACTTTTGGTATGTGGCATTACCTCATTTCCCATCTGTAAAAGCAGGGCTTGTTTGGTATTCTCAATTTCATTGTGAAAAAATAATGACACTCCGCTTTTTTTTTTTTCTTTGTGGAGAGGAAAGTGTACAAAAATGAGCCCTTTTTTATCTTATTCCCCTTTGATTCTTAATTTAAGAAGTCTTAGAATTCCTAGATCTCAATTAAATGAAACAAACAGACCACAGACACCATATTTTCGAAACACGTCTTTTGATCTTAAAGATCTTTATATCAGCCTATGCCCAACAAAGTTCCTTTTTTCCTTTTGATCTTTATATCTTTTGATCCATTTTTCCTTTTCTTCCCAACAAAGTTCTAATTGATGGGTACAGAACTAAAATGAAAATCTTTCTACCGAATGGTTTTCCGGTGTTCTGAAAGTAGATCAAATCTGAAAATACATAAAGCATTAGCATAGTAGGGCAGTTTTGGACTGTTACATCAGTTCAGAAGATCCCAACCAACTGATAATCTGATTTATGACTCATCTTAGATTTGAAGTGTTTTCTTTTCTTTTTTTTCAAGATTGGAAGTGTTGATGTTCTATAAAGGGAAGGTATTGATACGCAGCTTAGATTGGAAGTGAATCTTTCACTTAACAAATGCTAGCACTTTCAAGGCGTGGCCCACCGCCCATCCCCCCACATGATCACCTAAACTCTCCTTAAACTCTCCTTAATTTATGGCTCTTGTGGGGATCACGTGCTGAGTAGTTCATGAGTGGATTCCACGAAGACCCTGGATAAAGTATTCCCAAAAAGGGAATCCACATTCTCTGATGCCATGATGTAAAGTCATTGGTGATTTGTTGTGGTCCAATTCCAACTGACATCCAAAGGGCTCAAGATCACTGTATCTTGTGTATTTAGGCTAGCTTATAAATTTCTATTGAATCAGAATTAAGCCATTGTTAGATTTGTTTACATGTAAAAGCATGTCATTTCACTCCATCTACTTCATTAAATATTGCAATTTCATTGTAAGATCACTCTGAACTTATTTAGTGCGAATGATAGTAATTTAGGGCACGTTTGTATAATCACTTTTTCTACAAAATCGAAAAAGCAAAATGTTTTTTTTTAAGAACATTTTCATCAATTGGTACCTGTAAGTGCCTAAAAATTATGGACTTGATTAAGAGAGGATCAGGCTCTCGGTTCGATTATTTGTGAAGGATTAGCCTCCTCAGGGGCGGATCTAGTGCAGCCACCCCAGCTTTCAGCCAAAAAAAAAAAAAAAAAAAACTAATTTTTCACATTTTCTGATTTTTTGTTCTTCTTCTATGGTTTTTTGAAATGGAAGTTTTGTAGTTTCTTTCTATTATTCATCTTGATTTTTTGTGGTTGTGCCCTCCGGATCTCAGGTACGAATTTGGGGTGTTTTTATTACATGTGTTTGTTCATTTTCTGGTTTTTTATTCTACTTTTATGGTTTTCTGAAATGGAGGTTTTGTAGTTTCTTTCTATTCTTCATCTTGATTCTTTGTGGTTGTGCCCTCTGGATCTCAAGTACGAATTTAGGGTGTTTTTATTACATGGGTTTGTTCATTTTCTGATTTTTTGTTCTTTTTTTATGGTTTTCTGAAATGGAGGTTTTGTAATTTCTTTCTATTCTTCATCTTGATTCTTTGTGGTTGTGGAGAAAGATTTGCTCTTTGTGTTACTAGAAGCTGTCAGCCTGCCACGTTATGGGATTGGGTTTCCCATTTACAGTACCTCTGTAACTTTGTTTGTTCATCACTTCATTGTGAGTTGAAAATGAAAAGAAAAAAAAACTTAGGAAAAAAAAATTAAAACCGGTCTTATGTATTGTATATTGATGATTATTTACTATCTTAGGTTATAATGTCGCATTATCAAGCGCCCATTGTTGCTATCTTTGGTGGGACATTGTTGCTATTTTTTATAGTTTTTGGTGAGACATTATTACTATTTTTTTAGTGTAACTTAAGAGCAGCCCCCCCAGATTAGAAGTCCTGGATCCGCCCCTGAGCCTCCTGATAACCTGAAAAGGAAAGAAAAGGGAAAAGATCAGAGCCCCTGGCCGTAGGCAGCCGAAGGCACTCCGATGCTTGAGTTAGTTTGGTGACTGAACTGAGGAGTGAATGAGGAAGAAGAGAGTATATCTTCGATTTTTCATACATTTGGTGGTTTTTACCTCATGCATATATATAGGCGTGAGTGTTATCATTGAACCAGACCCCTTAGTGGGGGTAGGTGGAGATGGGGATCCTATCGACCTGTACTTTGCCCCTTGAGTGGGGGTAAGTAAAAAGGGAATGTCCTATCGGACCATATCCCAATGGTTGCTGATGTGATTGTTAGATAAGCCTGTCTACTTATCCAGATCGGGCGTCCACTCTTCCTGTCAGTTCGCTGTTTGTCTTGACGTCAATGCATTTGTGGTTGAATGACAGCAGAGACCGAGACTCATCCTGGGCCGAGACCGAGATGAGACCCCGCAGGCACCTTCACCGAGATGAACTTCAAGACCTCCAGGCCGGCCCTTAGCCGAGCTCGAGGCTCTCAGCTGAGCTCGATTGTGCAATGACCGAGATCAAGACAATCTGAACCGAGACTGATTAGCATAATTACTGTCATTAGAGAATGTCCCCACACAGTACCAAATACTTTTTTACAGTAAAAACCATTAGAAGCAGTACAATCTTTCGTAAATACATAAACAATTAACTTCGAGGGGTTACAAAATATAAATTTTTAATGGAAAAATGAAATTGTGTGAACTTTAATTTGCACTGTCGTTACACAAATGTGCCCGTCTTCTTCAAGGCTTAGAGATTCAGATGTGAACCCATTTGTTTACAAATGATTTAGATATATGATTTTCACGGCCAGCCAGAAAGATTGATTTCCCATTTCAGAAAAAAAAAAAAAAAAAAAAAAAATTATGCCCAACCCATCATGGTTGGTCCACAGTCTTCATTTGCGTAATGTGTGATATTGGGTTTTCATTTATGAATTGTTATCATCAATCCTTGGTGGGCCATACTATGTTTTCAACGTGCATCATGTTAAGCATGAGTCCCATCTTTACTTGGCTGTGGGCTATGTGCAACAACCCACAATGCGATGGGGCTCAAGATCTAAGTAAAAAGCTTAGGTGATCATCACCTCTGTACAGTATAACCACATCTCCATAGTTCATGTTTATAAATGGATCATCTAAACTCCAAGGGGTAGCTCAATTGGCTTAGGACCACGGTTTCACCGGGGTCATCATCACCTCGGTAAAGTATAACCACATCTCCATAGTATGTGGCTGCAAATGGATCCTCTAAACCCCAAGGGGTAGTTCAGTTGGCCTAAGACCATGACTTGCACCCAGAGGTTTTAGGTTCGAAATTGCACTATCACACTGGGTCTACAAGGGAGTTTATCCGACTTCCCTCTGGGTTTAGAGGAATTAGTCCAGTTCAAATGATTGAGAACCCTCCGATAAGGGGCAAAAAAAAATGGACCCTCTAGCTCTAGATGGTGATTGAATTCTCGAGTTGAAGTCGAATTTTCGTCCCCCTCTTTTACCTTTTTGCTACAAATCCATACAATCAACCCAATTCCCTATCCACCAGTACAATAGCTGGAATGGCCAGGTTTTCACTTGGCCCATTGTGCCGGCCCATGAAACTTCACTGGCCATGCCATTCCGGGCCAAGGTTGACTAGGGGTCAGCCCAGCGCAGTCTTGAGGCACGTCCCTAGTCGTACCATGCTGGGCCGTGTCGGTTTGGGCTGGGCTTGGTTGGCCCCTGAGCTTCTCTCTTTTTAATTTAAACACAAATTTGAAATGAAATCATCAAATCACAACCATCAATGAAAACACGAAATGAGATTTTAATATGATAGGTTTTTTTAATAAGATTTACAACTTTGATCACTTACAAGTTTGATAATAACATTGAAATAAAAATTACAACTTCGAAGATAGTTTAGTACTTTGAATAAAATTTTCAACTTTGAAGATAATTTATAACTTGGAAAAGAGAGCTTAGAGAGAGAAAGAGCTTTTGACAAGTTCCTAGAAAGAACCTTGATAACTTGATTTGATCTTGGTCCCCTATAAATTAATTGTACTTCTTACCTGAGTAAAAGAGCTTTAGAACTTTAGAGAGAGCTTAGAGCCTTATAAAGAGAGTGGAGATGAAACGATGTGAATGAGGGCGTAGTGGCCTTGTAGGCCTTATGGTGTTAAAAAGATGAAAAAACAAAAGAAATCCCAAAATACGGCTATTTTTCACTGTTAGGGTAAAATATTTAAAACCCAGACTTTGCCCCATTTTGACTGTTGGGGCCCTTGTGGGGCCATGCCTAGGCCTAGTTGTGCCTAGCCAAGGTCATGGCTCTCGAGCTCAATCATATGTTGGACCTAGGTGGCGCGGCCCACTTTTCATCTCTAGATCGCTTTTTTTTTTCCTTTGGTTAAGCTAGACTAGGGATTGAATATAATTATAATATATTAATTTAAGAGGTTTTGACATCAATGTTAATTGTACTTTTTATTTTGACCGGAAGATATTTTCAATTTTTATAACCGCTAATATACTCCATTTTTCACAAATGCACTTCCTCACTTATGGACTCACACATCCCCCGTCAAACATACATAGAAACATACCTCTCCATTTATAATATAAATCCGTGATTAATATGGTTTTTTATGCTAGTAGTTAATATAGAGGGTGAGGTTTTCTCACACCCTCTCCACCGTTGAGCTAACCATGGAATGACGCTTGTCAAGAGTTATGACTCCATTATCTGATTTTCTATGGATATAGAGGGTCCGACCGTTGAATTTTACGCCGCAGCGCCTCCGATAGTTTCGCAAGCCTCTATACACGTACGTCATGCCACTCGTCTTGGCAAAATAAGAAATGGCTCTTGCAGGAAAACGAAAGACGATGATACGTGGCAGTTTCTTATGAGAATCACGTGATAAAAAGCCACGAACCGAGCGAATGGCGGCCTGAGAAGTGGGACCCGCACAACACTTGGACTGGATGCACTGACAGCCGCCCGATCTCGATGGAGGAGGGTGGGAGTGACGGGCGCAGCCGCTGGATGTACCAAAAAGGTTATTTATTTGCTTTTTGGCCACGCAGGGCTTGTAGTTGTACTGCATGTAGACCTTTTGAAGTGTGTTCTTTTTTTCACACTGCCGAGAAGCATCGAATGTAAATTGTGCTATTTGAGACTCATCTTTGCCCGAACAAAACTGCTAATCTCTCACTTTGCCCTTGCATAGGAATTCCACCAATTTTACATCCAACTATAAAATTATGCACATCTAGATTGATAATGTAAAAAAAAAATGTATCAATATTTTGAAACATGATTAATCCAATGGAGCATATCACATTGTAATTTTGGTCATCCTGATAGCACAATTAGATATATCATATAAGTGAGTTGGATCGCACCAAAGTCATGAGCCCCTTCACAACTTGATTTAGATGTAATGTGCATTCAACAGACTCAGTCACACTACATATAATATCTTTCTAGCTTTTAAAAAGTAGATAAGTAGAAGGATATATATAACGATAAGTAATTTTAACCATGAAAAGGACTTTTTCCTACTCTTTATTTAAATGTAAGAACAAATACACCACCACCACTAATACTAGGCATTCAATTTGCCGAGTCATTGGTAATCAAACTCATGGGATATTGCCCAATACAACAGCCATTAGATATGATATTCGTCAATGAACTATTGAAGTTTAAGTTTTTCCCCATAAAACTGTTCATTCGATATCTTAGGGTCATGTGATATCGCACACATCAGACTTGGTGATATTTTCAAGTCGTCGCCTTGTTCAATATCCTAAGTATGTATGATATCACATCATTATTGTACGAACAATTCTATGAAAAATATTTAAACTTCACCAATTTTAGAGCAAATGTCATATTTAAGTGCAGTTGTACGGGCAATATCCCTAAATTCAATCACCAAATTTAAAACTCAACTTGCACTAACTTAACGTTAGGTTTATATTATTGAGAACCTTAGATTGAGGTTTGTTAAATGATTCAAGTACAATTATTATATATGAAAGATGCAAGTTCAATTGGCAAAATTGAGGTCCGATTTTGTAATTGATAGCAGTATTGGATTTCAATTTCAATTTTAATTTTAATTTTGGCCTGATTGTGACCTTATCAAACTCAGTAAGATTTTTCTAATTTTAAATACAATCAGATATTTTCTCAAAATAAGGATCTTGAGATAGATATTATCTTCGGAGAAATAAAGGTTGGTAAAAGATCGAAGACTATGATATAATTGTTGATTGGTGTTGATCTCTATTGTTTTTATTTTCTAAATATCTAATTTCTATGGTGCTAATAAGCATTGATCTTTATATTATTCTCTGATAGTTGCCAAACGGTTTTGATATTTTAAGTTTCCCTTTGGATATCTAAATATGCCAATAGATTTTAGAATTTTAGTGAATTACCAAAAAAATCACCTCAAATATCCGATGCACCAAAAAGGCCCTTATAGTTTCTTTATAATAGTAAAGGCTCTTCAACCATCTTTCACTTATGTTTGAGCGATGATACCATTGATCGTTTTAGCTGAGGAAGAAGAAAAGACAAGCGACAACTGACAATATATCGTTCAAACAAAAGTGAAAATTGACGGGAGGGCTTTTAGTGTTACAAAGGAATTATGAGGGTCTTTTTGGTTCACCGGACGTCTATCCTAATTTTTCAGGTAGTTTCTCTAAATCTTATGTGTATTAATCTATTTTCATTTTTAAAAAGTCTTAGCAGCCATTTTTTTTAATAAGTTTTGAACTGCGTCAACTACAATTAAATGAACAATCTATCAATGCTCGATGGTGGCGTAAGAAAAATTAAAAAAATATTTTTATTTTTATTTTCAGGCCCCAAATCCCTCAAAGATGAATAGGATAAGAGCCTATGTAGTGCAAGCCTTTCAAGGAGTTAGACACACCTAAGCCCAATGTTGTATATACCGAAGGTAAAAATCTAGATAGGACAAGCGGTAAGAACAACCCAAGCCCGACCTGCCCCTACCCTTTCACAGGCGTATGTCATACTAGTGTTAGATATGTCATGATTAAGCCTTTAATCCTTTCTTTGTTTTAGTGGCTTTCATATGAAAGCAATGGTGTTGATTAAACATATATTCGCAAAATATCAACAGATTTGACAAATGACAAATTGGAATTTTCCTCACCAGGAAACATGTGAACAGTATTAAAGAAAAGGATGTGCATCCATGATCCATCTATCCATATGACAATAGTTTAATTAACACCTGAAGGAGACAATCTCCATATCTGTATCTTGTACGATTTCCTGCTAGGCCCACCATTTAGACAGTTGTGATCACTGCCATAATTTGGGCCCACCTTTAAGAACTGTGGCTGGATTTCTTTACAAATCACAATTAAATAAAACTTTTCATTGTGTCATTATGAATATTTTATGAGATTTTTTCACTCATAATATTTATTTATAAATCTTGCATTGTCTATCTCCACTTGCTTCAGCTAAAAAAGCTCTAAAAAAATAAATAGCTCCCCGTAGCTTATTTTTCTTGGATGCAAAAGCTCTAATTTGTATTTAAGCTCCAAAATTTGAAAATATAATTAGGGATTTATCAAATGCTCTAATATATAAATAGGCTCTAAATTACAAATTAAAAGCTTATTTTTAGAGTTATCAAACCCGATCTAGATCTTCCTTTGGTAACCTGTGACAGTGACTGTGTTGAATACTGGGGGGGTGGGGGTTAGAGGGGAAGATAGAGTTGTTTGGTAAAAAAAGATTACAATGGAGCAGTTCACTGTCAAACTGGGCAAGTTGATGGATATTTAAAGTAAATTGTGAAGTTGGCAACTGAGATATCACAATCATTAGATAATGGATATTTGGCTCAAAACTTTGATCATTGAGAATTGACGAGGTATACTCGAATTTAGTTATGATAAGGTCGAGTTAAGTCCATGTATATCAATTAACTTTTAATCATACAACTTCTGAAAAATGTTAGGTAAGAAACCATATACTAACACTCCCCGTCATGGGATGGAAACCCTCTCTGATACTATGTAAGAGATTATATACCAACCTAAAAGCTTAAACTAATAGGTGGAAGGCCCAAACATATTAGAACATGTTAAGCCTATTACTTAGATGATGTGGGATGTGGGGCTTCCCAACATATTGTAATACCAAGAAATCAAAAACCTAACTGATGCAATAATGCCGTCAAATCCCATCTCCTCAACATTGTTTTCGCCATTAGATGTACTAACGTGAAAGCTTCCCTTTGAAAACACCTCTTATTTCTTCATATCCCATAATCTTTGCTTGTTTTTTTAGGAGTATGTGGGGGTTTCATATAAATAACAGAGACACCGAAAGCTGATGTATATAATTGATGGAAAGTGAAAACACAAGGAGCCCTACGAAATTGATTGAATCATTTTGGAAGGGGGGTCGCATTTGTGCAACATTGTGGAAAATAAAAAGAAAATCTTCCCATTTTCTGCATGGTACGCAAAGTCTGGGTGTTTGGTGCAGACCGTTATCAACTTGAAAAATGTGCAAAATGTCCTAGGTTTTCATGAGGAACCTACATGAATCGTGTCCTATGAGGTCGAGCTTGTATGGCTGTGGAAGAGAAAATGCTTAGTATAGATCCTGCACAAACGAGTCCTTAGGAGCTCACTTAATGATAAAATCCTCTTGGTTCATCTGATCACTTGATGAACTTACCTAATATTGGTGATCTCGGCTTAGTCCAACTCCACTAAGAAATCATTGTGTTAGGTCAATTAAATAATGAAAATATGATGGAGATCCAAGATGAAAACATGATTATTAATTATTAGTATATGACATTTATGATTTACTTTCATTGCCTTCATTAATTTACCAAACCTTATTTTGTACAATGAGGCTTTACTCTAAGCATTGTCATAAATATTAACGACATATTAAAAATATCATGATATATATGTGAAATGGTACTTCCCTGAAGATATCATGATATTTTAGAATATCACCAAAAAATGAAAATATTGTGACAAAATCACACAGAGTTTGCAAGAAAAATGGAAAATCTCAAAATATCTCATATTTATATTTATTTATTTATTTATTATTTTTTAAAAATATTTAAGAACAATGTATGTAACAATGCCCTTATGCAATCTAATGATGAAAAAAAAATTAACTAGAGCCATTACCTAGTTCATTTAATGATGAAAATATGATGGAGCTCACTAGTATTCCAAATCATGTTTTAGTCATGACAGAAGAAATCCACCGTGTCTCTGGATCTTCTCCACTTGCCACTACACTATGAGTACCTTCTGCCCAAATTTGACACGCACCCAAGCTTTTTTAAACCACACAACTTATCATGCAGAAATTTGACACTCAATATCTTACTTTATATCTAATATGGTTTCTATCATTATTAGACGGTTCCCATTTCTTACACATAAATAAGTCGGACCTTCCAAACCCGTGAGCCTCCACTATAATTAGCATGCTGCTAGGCGGGCCCTACAACCTAGGGCCTATCCCCATGATCACTCTTCACTTCCATCATTAAAATACAAAAAAATGTCAGTTCTACTAGATAATGTACAGAAAAAAAAATCCCAATCCAAAGGAATTGACTGAAAATGACTTCAAACCAAAGTCCAAAAGGAGTTCATGATATGTTTGAGTTTTACCTTTTCTTTAAAGCACGTTGCATCTCTAGAGGTAAAGTAGCATTTAGCCGTCCATCTCATGGGCCCCACCCGAGATTGGTTTTTGCCTCCCAGATCCAAGTCCTTCAATCATCAATAGCATCTAGAAAGAGACACCAACGACATACAACCCAAGGGAAAAAAATATGAGAATACAAAACGGACAATGTTGTGGATAAGATATTGCAAATTTGCTGACCCTTTTAACAGCTGGTCTTGTAGGAGAAAGCAAGGGCAAAGGCTAACTCAGTTTTTTATAGTAATTAAAAAGTAGGCACTGAGTTCAGGAGACAGATTGGGACAACCACCTTCTACATTACATTTCTATGTGACGAAACTTGTATTATATCATTAAGCTGCCCATCACCACCTACATATTTTTTTCATTAAAAGGCTGACCAGAAGTCTGGTGTAATAGTAAGTCATCACCCCATTAGTAGGGATGTAAATGGACCAGGTTTGGTAGGGGTCCATGGTGGAACCGATCCAGATTCAGTATAGGCTGAGCAGCATCCTGATAAAATTTTCACCTAGGAAAGCCTGCATATGAATGGTGCGGGATTTTTCAATTTCAGCCGTTTACAAAAGTGAGACGCTCATAGAAAAAATCCTGCACACCAACTGCACGAGACCCTTGTAGGAGAAAATTCCCTTGCCTGGTAGCAAGATTCGAGCTAGCTTGGGTTTGCAACATATACACCAGATGTGGTACATATGCTCTAAGAAGCTTTAATTTTATGTGTTATATTATTAATACATTATTTATTATTATTTTTTGTATAATATATGATTTTCTATTGGTGTTCAGGTATGAGTCTGACTCACTTCATACCAAGACCCAATCATCAATCGGATCCAAAAGAGGGCGCGTAATAGGAAGTATTTTTGTCTGGGTCAAATCCTTGAGCTAGCCAGGTACTGTGGTCTATTGACTTCCTTATCCATCAAAGGTCGATATGGAGGGGTCACAGGCCAGTTGGGTTGGATCCCGCCATATTCAGACCCAAATAACAAAAATGTTGTCAGTTTCGGGTCTAAGTTGGAGCTATACATGAGTGAAATGAAAAAAAAATTAACACAAGAAATTTGTAAGAGCAGCGATGTCACATTTTCAACCTGATTAATAAATAGTTTGTTTCTGAAAAAGTGGAGCTCCCATTTCCTTTTCATAGTATATTTTCTTTGTGAGTTCCGATCCGGTATGGCTTCCCCGCATGGTGACCATCCTATCATTGTTTGCCATGTCATCGTGGGCACCATACCATGCACGCGGGGCCGCTGTCCTATGCTCGGATAGGGGCTATCCATATTGATATGGCGGACTGTGATTGGCCTCCCCACGGTCACCGTGAGGAAAAGCTTCAGACGATCCCGATTCTTTTTTCTTTTGGGTGTGACTTAAATCTCCATAAAAAAAAGGGGGAGATTCTAAATGCTTTTTTTCTCGCACCTATTGTAAACATATACATATTTTTTTTATTTCCTTCATGTAATTAAAAAATAAAAATAATATATAAAAAGAGGGAAAGACAAATTGAAACTACTAACAGTTTCTGTCCTCCTTGTCCAAAGAAACTTCAAATGCATGTGAATGTCGTGATTCTTAGAAATGATATGCTTATTTTCTGAATGGGAACATATATCTCATCATTCTCATTTTAAGAAAACGATTCACATTATTGTATGATAGATGATTATAAAGTGACATTTTTGTGGAAGCTTGTCGGGACGGAGCATTATCTGTTGCATATTCCTTCCATTAAGGGATCCAACGCTATACATGATTAGACCCATTATCGATTTGCATTAATGTATTCCAGTTTACAGATACTATTATATTGACTTCTGATAAGAAGTTAATGAAGATTTTTTCTTTTTTTTTTTGCTAACGAAGGTTCTCAATACTTTGGGCTGAAATAATCCCTCCGAGACTAGAGAAAAGCCAGGTAAAACCCCTGTGGCCCCCAGGTGGTAGCGCTAGTGGACTCAATCTTCGGTTCCTGAAGAGATGGGAACCGAAGATCGATATCATAACCTCTAACTTCGGAAGCAACGGACTAAGTTCCTGACCACTCGGCCAATTAATGAAGATTCAGAACATTGGTTTATCATGTACGTACTTTTATTTGGTAAGGATTTGTATGGACTTGGCGGAGTCAACCTGACACAATTGACTATCCAGTACCCAACTCAGGCCGACTGAACCCAACTCAACCTTACAATCCCTGAGGTCTTTGACCCAATAGGACTAATCTTGTGGGTGGCTGTGGGTTTACAAAATGTGATTTTTGAAATGTTTGAATTTTAAAGTGGAATCTACCTAGGTTTTATAGGTTTGATCTCAGATAATTCTCCCAAACCTGCATCATGGTATTCCTGATTCATTGTTTTCAATGCCATACCATAAAATTAGAGCAGGAATGGACCCAAGTAGTTGGCTTCTAGTGTGGTCCTCCAAGCACCCTTTGATTAATGCAGACAGAGAGATATCACCCTTCAGTGATGTAGCCCACCAAAATATTTTTGTGGGACACTGAATGAAGCAGCCAGCTTCATTGGAAGCTTGACCTTGGATAATATCTTTTAAGTAATTGGGAAGCCTTGTTTGGGAAGCGGATGTGTTAAGAAGAAACATTTAGTCACTTGGTCTCCCCCTTCTCCTAATGTTCTCAAATTTAATGTTGATGGTGTAGCAAGAGGAAAATCAGGTCCTGCAGGTATAGGTGACATCTTGAGGAACTACAAGGGAGATGTATTGTTTATGTTCTCAAAGTATATGGGCATCAAAGATTCAGATGAAGCAAAAGTATTAGCTATATTGGAAGCTCTAAGGATCTGTGTCATCTGTGTCTCAAATAATTTTTATAGCATAGTGGTGGAAAGCGATTTCTTGAATGCGATTTCTTGGATGTCTTGTTTGGAGAAGGGTCCTTGGAAATTTCAATTTCTTTTCAATGAAATCAAGACTTGGTCATCATCTTTGAATGTTGAGTTTCATCATGTACTTCGGTCGGGAAATGACATGGCGGATGCTTTGGCTAAATTGGGGGTAGAAAGAGAGGTAGCTTTGCTTGCTCCTTTGTAATTTGTTGTTTTGTGTTGGTATTTAGCTTTAATACATACGCATGTTTTTTCTTTACATCTTTATTGTACCCTTCTGAAGTCTTTAATATATTTTACCGTTACCGATAAATAAATAAATAAATAAAAACAGCCAGCTTTAGTCAATTTCACAACTTCAGAGATGAGGTTGGTACACAATCAACTTTCCAAACAATTCATGGGATGAAACCCAAATGAATGGTCACACCAGAAGTCTATTTAGGATGGACCTACTAATGAATGGCTGGATAGTACAAAGGTGTAGGTCCTAATTTAAGGGGAAGATAAATCATAACCATGTTGACGACAGCACAAAAACCTCTGTCCTTTGCGTCGGGCCAATCCTAACCAACGATTTTGGGTAGGGATCAGTAACCAAACTGTATGATTCCAAAAACCTTTTAGTTTTAGTCACCTGGAAATTTTACCAGTTGAGTTGAGCTCTACTTTGAACCTCATAGTTTAACTCAATTTTGATGGATCAATCCACAGAAATTTTATCCCACGCATTCGCTCCAGATTCGGAGCATCCCATGGATGAGATTTGTTGGGAGGAGTCATTTTCCAAATAAGACTATATAAGAAAACGTACAAAACAAATATAAAGCAACAAATTATGTGATGAAAGAGAGAGAGAGAGAGAGAAGAAAAAAACATAGAACCAGTTACTCGTGTTGCATGCTTGCATTGGCACAAAATAACTAAGCATTGCCACGACTGGTGCAGTCTATCCATCAATAGAGTAAATACAGGGCCAAATTGATATCATGTAAACATCAATATTTCATTTCACTAAAAGCAGTGTAATAGCAGCAATGTTAACTTAAAAAGAAAAAAGAAGGAACGCGTACTGAAAATACTCTATTAAACCAGTTCCCGCACACAACCATCATTTATTTTTAAGATAAACACTTGAATGTCAAAAAAATTATGAACTTTGCAACATTCTGAACCCCCCGAAATTGTAAGGAAAACTGGATTGGACATCACTTTTTCTGAACACCGAGCCGTTTCCGGAAATCCTCTTCCATGAGAGGCAGGCCCTCTCGCAGTTTGACCTTAGGTTCCCATCCCAGCAATTCTTTTGCCTTTGTAATATCCGGCTTCCTCTGCCGTGGATCATCAGGAGTGTTCTCCACAACTTTCAACGGAACTGATGGATCTATTAACTGCAATGTACACTAAAGAATATGAGCTATGTTTCCCTCATGAAAGCTTTGGTAATCAAAAACTCAATCAAATAATCATCATAATTCATAACTAGATACAGCATAACACACTAAACATTGGGGAAAAAGAAAATAGATAAAGACCTCCTTCACCGTTTCAGCAAGCTCCATTATTGTGAATTCACCTGTAACAATTTAAGTGATTTAATTCAAATTGAACCATGGATAACCACTCCCATCACAAAATCAAGCAGGCTATTAACTTTTGTGTACAATAAACTTAAGCCGGATAATAACCTGGATTCCCAATGTTTATTGGCCCAGTGTGATTTCCTTCCATGAGACGAATAAGGCCATCAACCTTCAAAATTTATGCAGAAAAGCCTTGAGTGAGAAAATGCAACTAGTAGAGTTAAAACACCCAATTCATTGCCAACCTAAGTCTGAAATTCCATAAGGAAGAAGGTAGTTACTGCATACCATGTCAGAGACATAACAGAAACTTCGAGTTTGTGTTCCTGGCGCTTGAACAGTCAAAGACTCACCCCTATATAAAGTCAGAAATGTGATTGTAATACTTAATTTGAGTAACAGACTATGGAATTAGAGTAACTTAGATAACGCTGAAATGGCCAAAAGATTTAAAAAAATGTCAAAAGCAGCTTAGAATCTACCTTAGTGCTTGAGCTATAAAATTGCTGACAACACGCCCATCATCAATATTCATGCGTGGCCCATAAGTATTGAAAATCCTAGCAATACGGATTTCTGTTACAAAACAGACCCAGAGTGAGAAGGTAAAATAGATAAATTGAGTACCTAGCACACCATTTGTGATTCTACAATACATCACAAAAGCAACTTTTTGAGCTTGACAAAAGTAAATTTGTGGATACCAAGCCTATGCAGAGCATCTAATTTTTACCAATGCCATGCTGTCTATGATAATCAAACATCAATGTCTCAGCGACACGCTTCCCTTCATCATAGCAACTCCTAACTCCTGCAATACAAGTGACAATCTTCAATATGAAAACAGTTACATATGCAACCATAATACACGACTACATGTCGATTACTTGAAACAGTAAATAGATACATATGAATTATGATTACCATGGAGAGACATGGTTAACAGAGTCAGAGAATAATGCCTCCGTGCAAACATGCACCAGAAAAGTATTTTGTACTATTACACAACAGAACTCTTGAACTAGATAGATAAGAGGGATCATGGGTTCTTTTGACCCCTTTTGGGTGGGGTAGGTGTAGGGACTAGGTAGTAAAGGTAATACCCCAGCTAGTTATGATTTTCTTTATATGCTTAAGAGAGAATATAGTTGGTTGTGATTCACCATCCCATACGTTTTCTTGATTTCAACAGTGGATCTAGATTTCTAGATCTTCTTGCTTGTATAATAGACTCTGCTATGTCCTCAAGAATTAAAATCTAAAAGAAAAATTCTGCTTTCTAATCGTTAAAGAATAAAACAGGGATGAGAGAAAATGCTACAACGAGAGGAAAAATTACCAATTGGGTTAACATTTCCCCAATATTCTTCGTTTTGAGGATGTTCAAGAGGATCACCATACACCTCAGAAGTTGATGTTAACAATATCCTGTTGTAAAAAAAAAAAAAAAAAAAAAAAAAAGAGTATAAAACAAGAAATTAGATGATTTATTATAGTAACAAAAAAAGAGATCAAAGACATGCAGTCAAACCCTCTAACCTTGCACCGACGCGCTTTGCAAGTCCCAACATATTCAGCGTGCCAATTACATTGGTCTTGATTGTCTGGTAAGTACCATATTTTCCAATCAGACTCAAGTGGTCAAAAGAATTTAACTTCATATATCACACACACACAAGCAGATGAACTGTAATGGATAACAGGAGATGAGACTAAAGAACCTAAAGTACAATCAATAAAGAGTTTTTTGCACAAAAAAAGATGTCCCGGTATTATCAAAACAACCTAAAAAAGGCTCATGTTATTTTTCTTTGCTAAAACCTTGTGTTTGACTATTAAAAATGAAATGGTAGTGATAAGTTGCTACATTTGCCTTATACTGAGTTGATAAATAATATTTCTGATCTTTAAATGCTAAAATCTGTGTGAAAGGATCACAAAACTTCCCACATCTTCTCGCAACATGAATTGAGAAAAAAATTATCAATTTTGCCTTTTCATAATTCAGAAACATGAATTGGGAAGAGGCACACATAGCAGCAGTAATTCCACTCCTTCCAAGTGGCTTCCAAAGCTAATTTACTAGCAAAGACATCTCATTCAAGTCATAGGAGATATAAGATTACGAGTAACACTGATATATGATATACCTAGGTTTCATGCTAAAGCATTCAAAAGCCAAGGAAATTGAATGGTCACACGAAAACTTAAAATTCAAACACATATGACAACTAAAGAAAATAAGGGTAATTGAAATAATGACATGCACCTTGACAGCATTGTATTTATAGAATATTGGAGAAGCAGGGCAAGCAAGATGATATATTTGGTCGACCTCTACCAACAATGGCTCTGTAACATCTGCCATACAAAAAGAAAAAAAGGGAATATAAGGAAGTTACAAATTTATATGATTCACATCAAATTAGAACAGCACTAGTCCATATAAAGGACAGATGGAACTTTCATTTAAGATAATGGTAAGCTTTTGTTTTGTTTTACTATTTTTTTCCATTTTTTCAAATCATATTATAAGTTATATTGGAATAAATTACATAGAATATGAGAAAAAGAAGATTCATAAAAAAGCAAAGAGCACTACAAATTTCAACTATGATGCCCAGATACGGCTGCAGGGGCACTAATGAATATGGCAAGGACATGGATTTTACATTAAAAAAAAAGAAGTGAAGTATTGGATACGATACCATATGCTGGCTATTTTGAAGTATATGTGTATTATAGGATTTCAATGGACTCTCTCTCTCTCTCTCTCTCTCTCTCTCTCTCTCTCTCTCAAATAATGTTACAAAATTTATAATGAAGTTTGAAAAGATGTGAGAAATAAAAATGAGAAACATAGGTGTTCAAAAGGGAACAGGTTTTCCAATAACGACAGTCTTGACTAAAAAATATAAATACCATGCCGTATAAGCTCAAATCTTGGATGACCAATCCATTTCCTGAGGTTGTCCTTTGAACCGGTGAAAAAGTTATCAGCAACAATAACCTGGAAACGTAAACAATGTCAAGCAAATTAATAATAAGCTAATAAATGATTATTACATTCCTATACTCAAGTTTAGCATTTATATTTTTTTTAATGATTAGCATACTAAAACTGTGCAGTTCTGTAAATAAGAATATGTAAATCATCTGAAAACAAATCTACCATGAAAACTAGAGATTTTTCCTCCAATCTAAATCAAAGAATTATGGAAATGCATGTTAATTGAAGAAAGTTTCAAACCTAGGGCTATGACTAGATCCTTTCATTTCAGATCTTTTTGATATTTTTAGGACAAAAGAGTTCATAAAAAATATAGATAATTAAAAAAAAATCCGGAATCAGGAATCATTTTCTCTGCTCCCAAGATGACCATGAGCCGAATGCACCCTGAATCTAACCATTTAGCTACCTAATTAAAAATATTTAGAAATACACATCTGTGAGCTTTGCACTACAAATGTAAAAAAGGACATATGGGATAAAGAAAAATCCATCAATTGGCCGAAGTTTTTATGAAGCCAAAAAGGAAAAAAAAATAAAATGAACTCTACATCATTAACCAAAGGTACACATTAGAAGTTCAGGGTCATAGATCCAGTTTATTGTTTGAATTTATATGGAATCCTTTTTCTTAACTCTTATTTTAGGGAGACAATCATCTGTTCATCCTGATTCTTGACTCCTGAGCACACAATTTCATAATAACTACTAGCATTGCGTGGGCCAGACTGAGGCCTGCCCACGTCTAGCCCATTATACCTAATATATAGGCCCAAGTCCAGCCCACAGGCTATATGTATGTGTGACTACATTATATATAAAATACGATTTCCATTTGGTTGTGTTCTTTTTTCCTGATTAACAACAAGACACGAACCTGTCCAGCCCATTCATTTCTTATACCTAACAAATAGGCACAAGTCCAGCCTACAGGCTATATGTATGCGTGACTACATTGTATATAAAAATATAATTCCTGTTTGGTTATGTTCTGTTTTCTCGATTAACAACAAGACACGAACCTGCAATCTAATGGTTGCGACAATGAGCGCCTTCCAAATGTGCTACGTCTTCTATATAGTTCCTGTCTGTGTAGATTGGGCTGGACCATGTAGTCAGGCCCTTTATGTAGATAGAGGCCCAGGCCTTTCTCACAGGGGTGGAACTAGGGCAGCAGGTTTTCTGGTGCCACCACTGCTCACTGCTTTCTCATTTGATTACCAGGCCACAACTCAGCAAGGCCCACCCATCATCATAGTGAATTTTGTTCCTATCCATTTCGGTTTTGACTATGTATTAAAATGTTTTGAGTGCTTCGGTCTCAGTGTTTCATTTCAGAATTTTATTTTAGAAGATGGTGAAAATTAAAATGTATTACATTTGAAAGTAGAAAAAAGTGAATGCATTGTATATTTAAAGAAAAAAAAAAAAGGCCATCAACCTGGTAAACTAAATCTTGGTGAATAAACTATTATGGGGACAAACTTCATTTGCCATTCACCAAAAAAAAAACATGAGTTTTGCCCTAATGGATGTCATTTTATCCAAATTGGAAAGCAAAAACAAAAGGGAATTTGTATTGAGATCAGCCGAAATCAACCAATTTAAAACTAAAATGGAAATTTTGACAAACAAGTATGACTTTTGGACAGAATATTTTTTGGAGGGTTGTTTGATATGGTAACCTAATAACATTGAACCAAATAATTTCAGCCTATTTGGCTGAAATAAATGAATTTGACTACGATACTACCAATGGGCCTCAAGCACATTCAGAAATAAAAAATCCAGCTGAAAGATGGTAGCACTCTAAGTTGGGACCCTACTTCTTTAAAGATACTAACATGTTGACAATTGGAATAAGACATATCTTTAAGGTAAAGAGTGCAGACTGAAGTCTGATGTAAAACAAGCCTAGTTTCTACAATATGCACCCATCTTCACGATCAAGCTTTTACTACAAAATAGCCCTAAAATTTTTATCAAGGTAATGGTGCTGAAAACTTGAGTACCTCGTTTTTCTCGTTCTCCATCAATTTGTCGACCAGATGAGAGCCAATGAAACCAGCTCCCCCAGTGACCAAAATCCGCATATTGGCCTATCAGACAAGTAACAACAGGGTCAATATTTTGTTCAAACACAGGCAATAACCATTTAACATGAAAATTGTTTCATATCTGTGACTAAAAAACATTAAAACACGAATCTACATGATGAGAGGGGGAAAGGAAGGTGAAGGGGAACAGAGTACATTTTTAGCATAATCAAAGGGGCCTTTGATATTATAATTGTCAACAGTCACCAGTTAACGAGCAATCTAATTATATAGATGATAAAACACCCAGAACATTTTCAATATCAATTTTCCACAATCTTAGCAAAGCACATACTCCAAGAACCAGTGAGAAAACATAAAAAATATAAACTATTAATCAAATGACATGCTACCTGTTTATTTCACATGTAGCAAATCGACATGAAATTTATATGATATCTTGATGACCATAACAGAATAAAGGAATTTGTAACAATTCACTAGATGAGGGTTGAAACTCGACAGTGTCTCTGAATAGAGAATTATTACATTTTCAGATTAGTTCTTACAGCAGATGTTAGGCATACTTAGTACTTACTCAAGCTCAATGACCGGCAAGGCAGCAACTGAGCATCTAATTGGGGGAATATGAAGATGATTAACAAAATGTTCTTTGCACGCAACTAACAAATGTTAAATTACTTGGTACCCACAAAAAAAAAGGAAAAAAAAAAAAGACTAATAATATTGAGGAAGATGAAATGTAATATCTTTTTGCTACATTCTATAAGTGTAATAATAAAATAAAAACATCTTGTTTCGTAAAATAAGTTATAGAGATGGATGGTTGTTGCCTACTAAACTCTTCAACATTAAGAAAGCATATTTCCTACTTAGCGGAATAAAAATAACCAACTGCAGTGACAATGATATGTTCAGGAATAAATAAATACAAATAACTAAATATTGATGCGTACTATGACAAGCAGTTGTCCATCAGAAAATCTGAGAATTCAATCAAATATAAGGAAAAGATGGCATTTCACCTGAAAAAACTTAGAATTTCTCAAAGGAGATGGTGTTGGAGGTGGCTTGGAAGTTCCATTGGAGGACTCTTTGGCCATTGCTTAAATTCTTCTCCCACCAGAGACCTACAATACATCAGAATTTGTCAGTGACAAAAGGTTAACTCTCACTTTCACTGAAAAAAGAAAAAAAAAATCTGATTCTAATCAAATGCTAAAAAAAAAAAAGCAGAAACATTGAACTACCCAATCAATCAAGATTCAAATTTTTTTTAACTAATAATGAAGTTGGTTCCCACATTTCATACAAAATCATAAAATTGGCAAGAGTCTACTCTCAGATGCACAAAGATCAAACATTAAAAAAAAAGACAGTTCAGATTCTTCTCCAAAAAGAAAATAATCAATAATAAATGCAATTAGATGGACCCCAAATCCCTCACACTGCACAAGTGCAGAAATCAATATCCATTGCCACAAGCCAACTTAGCATCCAAACAAATTGTTGCATCAAACTACACCCAACAACCACAACCTAAACTGCCAGAGATCAAGCTAAATCTTCCCTTCATCAGTAGAAGTCGATCTGATTTTATACACCAAGCAAATTCAAATTCACAGATTCAAAAAAAAAAAAAAAAAAAAACCCACAACGAAATCTCAGAGAAACTCATCCCTCACACAAACACATTAAAATCAATGAAAGAAAACACACACAAACCTGATTTCTCAGATTTACATACACTGAAAACTCCAAAACCCTATAGAAAACCTCACTCTCTTTCCCAGATCCTAAGAAAAACCTTCAAGATCAAAGACTTTATATACACTACAAAAAAAAAAAAAACCCACCAACCGATTCAACAAATAAAAAAAAAATCGCTTCAGACCCACGCAAAGGAAGGTGATGAAAGCGTCACGAGAACGACCTCCACCAAACGGCTTCAGATCCAAATCTAGATTCCGAGGAATCGACAAAAAGGAAGAGAAAACAAGTAGCAATTCTAGGGTTTTGGTTTTTACCTTTGTCCTTTGATGAAGAAGAAGCGCGAGGAGAAGAACCAAAACGGAGTTGGGATTTGCGTTTCGGGAAGAACGTGGGGTTTTATTTTATAGAGTTACCTCGTATGTATGTACAGGCAGCAGAGAGTTTGAGTGTCGACCGTATTACTATTTCCCGATGTGTTGTACAGTTGTACTTGTACTGGTCTGAGTGGAAATTCGAATTGGTAATTGGATTTGGATTTTACTTGTGATGAAGGTGAAATCAGACATTTGGATTTGGATTTTACTTGTGATGAAGGTGAAATCAGACAGGTCTGAGTGGAATTCGAATTGGTAATTGGATTTGGATTTTACTTGTGATGAAGGTGAAATCAGACATTTGGGGGGCGGGGGCGCACCTTCTTAGATCAAAATTAGAATTCCACGCAACAAGTTAAATCCAGACTGGAGTTGGTTGCAAATGACCTGACCCGTTTGGTAAAAGATGTGGTCATGGGGTAGAAGATTGTTTTAATCAAGGTTTTTAATTCAACCAGTCAATTATATGGGTGTGGCCTACTCATCATGGAGTAATGTTTTTACTCATGTACATGGGAAGGGATTCCATTTGCTTTTTTCAGGACCCACTCATAATGGAGTGAAGTTTGAAGATACCAGGGGTGTTGATGGGCCAGGCCGAAGAAATATCAAGGGCCGACCTAGATTTTAAATCACAGGCCCAAGCCCAACCCGGGGCATAAGTACCTATGGTTGTAAACGGGTTAGTTCCGGTCCGAGTTCATGGTGGACCCAGAACCGGAATTGTTAAGGAGAAGGTGAAACCGGATTCGGACCCGAAATCATTTTGGAATCAGTTTCTTTACTTTGGAACCATAACCATATATGGGACGGGTCTGGATCTAAGTCTGGGTTTAGATATAGAATGGTATTAAAAAATCATGATTTTTAGGAGAGATTTTTGAAAATTGATGTAATATATTAGGTTTCGGGTCGACAGGTCCAAACCAAGGTGGAACCGGACCTGAATCCATTTACTTATCGATGCCTAAATAAGGACTCAGACCCGGTTTTTAACGGATCGAAACCTTCGAGTAATCGGATAATCGAGTACCCCTTACATCCCTATAAGTACCCCATCTAAAATAGGTTAAGCCCGAGCCTGGGTGTATCACATTTTAACAGAAAAAAAGGGCAATTTTAAATTGAGCTAAACTTGTAACTCATCTCGTTAAGAATTTTGTTTATGTGTGACAATTCATGTTGTCGGCTCTGGCTTCTAACAAAACATAATCGTGGGGTTTTATTTTCAGTGGCTAGATTTTTAATAGGTGACACCAGCTACAATAAGTGGCTTGATTTTTAATAGGTGAGCCCTAGGGCTAAGATGGAGTTTTACTCCTTCAACCGTCCAAATTATCTCTCTCTGGGGCCCACAATGGAGTTCCGCAAAAGTATTATAACTTATGCTACACTACAGGGTTCCACATAATAATTGTGACAGAGGGTCCAAACTTCCTCATATCACAAGCATTTCCTTCATCAACCTATAAAAACCCGAGTTAGAAAGGAATGAAACTCTACAATGAGTCACACCTATTAAAATCTGGACACCTTCAACCTACACAAATCCTAAATTAAAAAGGATTGGAACTCTATAATGGGTCTTACCTATTGAAATCATAAACTGTTCATCGCAACCAATTTCACATTGGACCCAAAAACACACCGGAATGAACGAGAGTGATCGTTAAGAGCCTCTTCATTTTGATTGCAAGATTTTTATCAGAGGTTGGAATGATGCTCTTTAGGACATGCATTTTCTAATCTACTTATATCCTTGTTAATTTTATCTTTTTGAATGTCAGATAAATTGATTTCCAAACTTTGAATCCAAGATTTCATGATTTGTTCTTTAAATCCTAAAATCGCTTTCCTTGATAGGAGTTAATTACAATTCTATAAATTAATTATGTACTTAATCTTATGGTGGGACCAATCCTTAGTGAAGTAGAATTTAAGAATACATCACTTGAAGAGATGAAATTAAATTTTAACGGTCCGGATTACAATAGGTGAGCCCCCACAAATACAACAAGCAAGTGGGAGACACTCGTACTACCACACTTACAGCAAGCAAGTGACACTTTTACCACGATTCCTACCTCTTTTGGAGCTGAGGTCTTGGTATTAACCCCCGGTTCCTCCTTTTTCATGAATCAAATGTTGAGTTCACTTATGCTATTATTTTAAGAATCGAATGTTGAGTCCACTAGTGCTACCACCTCCGGACTCAGGGGTGTTTACCCAGCTTCCCTCCGGGCCAAGAGGAATTAGTCCAGTCCAATCCAATGGGAAAAAAAAAAAAAGAGAGAGAGAAGTGGGAGACACTTGCCGGATCAATGCTTGTTTCCTACTCCTCCAACATTTGTGGGACCCATTTGCTGGTAGATTAACGTCATGTCAGATGACAAATCCAGTTAGCCCAGGAGGCTGGGATGCCAATGGTAGTTAGATAAATTTACATAGGACTGCCTCTCCTTTCTGACAGTCAACAAATCGTCCCATGTTTGATCTGTCACAAAAGATCCCCTCCATTTTCATTTTCACAATGAAAAGGACCCCTTGACCAGGTGATTCCTACCTAAATTTATCTAATACCAATCGTAATTAGATAAATTTACATAGGAATGCCTCTCCTTTCTGACAGCCATGTTTGATCTGTCACAAAAGATTCCCTCCACTTTCATTTTCACAATGAAACAGACCCTTGACCAGGTGATTCCTATCTAAATTTATCCAATGCCAATGGTAATTAGATAAATTTACATAGGAATGCCTCTCCTTTCTGACAGTTACAAATCGTCCCATGTTTGACCTGTCACAAAAGATCTCCTCCATTTTCATTCTCACAATGAAACCAGACCCTTGACCAGGTGATCATTTCACCATTTCAGGTTACTCGTTTTAAAAATAATAGCTTTTTGTCCAATTTTATAAACATAACCTTTGATTGTGGTTGAGATGGTACAATAGTGATTAGTGACCCCCAATTTATAGTGATAAATAAATGACATTAAGGCACGCTCACTCTATGATGAAATATTTGTATCTCATGCTAAAGATTATATATAAGGAAAACCATCAAAACCTCTTGCAATTGTGATCAAATGGTGAAACGCCCAACTTGGCCATGGATGTAATCTCCATTGGGACATAATAGTGATGTAATCTCAAAATCTCATTTTTATGATGAAAATCAGAAAGGGCCCACCTAATTATGTTAACCATCTATGTAAAATATGCATGCAGTAAACAAGGGGAAGTTAGAAGCAAAACTATGATAAGTTAAAGTATAAAAATCAAGAATAAATACCAACAATTGTGTGGAGACAATATATACTCATGGTTGAGTGGTGTTACCACCTTAAGGCATGTTTGACATTATTTGAGGAATGTTTCATTTTGAGAATGAATTAAGATTTTTTTTTTTTGACAAGCATTGTGTGAGAGAGAATCTAGAGAGATACGGAGAGGAGTGAGATAAAATGGGAGGAATTTTATAGATGTGGATAAAGCGAGAGAAACAACATGGCAAACAAAGCTTTCTTCGTTCATTCTCAAATGAAACATTCTCATAATGATGTCAAACAGTCCCTTTTGTTTTACTTGCTTGCCTAGGAATCAATTCCAGGATCTTCAAGTTTAAAGTATCACTAGTAAACCAATAGCCAATAATAATAATAATAATAATTGGATAGGAATAGTCTCACAAGATTTTCAGAATTATTTACTCGCTTTGTCAAACCTAAAGGGCATTTTCAGCTTTTTAATGCAATAACTATTGAGAAATTAAGAGGGGATTTGGAAACTCTAAAAATAAGCTTTTATTTCATGATTTAGACCTTATTTACATATTAGAACATCCTATAAATCTTTAATTATATTTTGCGTTTTCAGAGCTTATTTATAAATTAGAGATTTTGCCTCTAAAAAAATAAAGTAATGCGCGGCAAACTGCTTTTTTTTAAGAAATTTTTTTTTAGCTAAAGAAAATAGAGGTAGATAATGCAAAATTTATAGGTGTATGAGACAAAAATAACCTCAATGAATTTTCAAAATGATACAAATGGTGGGTTCTACATTGTAGTTTTTAAAAGGTGCCCTCAATTACCGCAATTCCTAAAAGTGAGCACTAATTACTTCATGAAGAAGGAGCTTTTTCTAATTAATTTACCCACAAACTAATTGTAAATTAGAACTTAAAAAATTCAAGCCTTTTATTTTAGATCTTAATCCAATTAGCTCTTATTAATTAGATTGGAGTTTTCAAACTTCTCCAAACTTGATCCTTGCTAATTAGGCGTCTTTAGTGATAGTTGAGAAGTTGTGGCTGTTTTTTAAATCTTCAAAGTAAGGACCAAATTGTAGTTAAAAAATGAAAAAAACTTAAGTATGCACCGGTGCTTGCAATAAGGTGAGTACCGCGTGTCTAATTAAATATCTAGTGGGGCTCACTTGGTGATCTATTTGAGTGAACCATAAAATAGGGGCCCTTGTAGTCATAAATCTCGACTTTGACACCCATCTAAATGGACTGTACTATTTAGATCGATTGCCTACTCACTTTAGACGGGTAAAGCTCGTCAGTTGTTGATAAATGGTTCAAGCCTCCATCACCATACACACCTCAAAAACTCATGGCCATTAAGTTAGTCCTTCACTTGGTCAAAATCAACATAACAACTTAGATGTGGTATGATGACTAACTTAAATGATGTCAAACAACCATATTATAGTAATTTATTATTGAGCCTAACAAACAATTCCTTGGTAGCTTAGTTGTGAGGCATCTCCTTCTCTAATGTGTGTGTGATTATCCACAATAGAAAGAAAAAAAAGAAAAAAAAAAACACACACACAAACAAGTGTACTAAACCCAGTTCATTTTAAACCCTACATACTCAGCCAACCCCTAACCGTCTTATACTCTACATCCTCAAGCCAGATGATTTGGACCCAATGCATCAAAACCTTACTAGAAACCTGCCTTGTAACCCAGTGGCTGAGGCATCACAGCCTCAAAGTACCACTGATCATTCAGAGTAAAAGTAAAAAAAAAAAAGAGTTCATGTTAGCTAAATTGGTACGAACTACTATCATCATCATCAAAGTCTTATTTCAATTTTTGTAAAATAAAAATAAAAAACAAAACAAAAATGTCATGTCCCAATTATGCTGGAGCCAACTTTATGAATTCTATTTCTCCATTCCCATCTATCATGAACTAAATTTAAAAATATAATAAAATATTTATATAAAGTGTTAGAATATATATATAATAAATTTGTACAAGGTGGTCACATAGACTATGTCCACGTTTAAAATGAATATTGACTTCTGGATGATGTAAAATGATGGCTATTTGAACTTCACTGCACCCCTACAGCTCCTCACCAAACTCATGAGTGGGAGTCACATTCCCACCATACAAAACTGTTCAATGCTCACAAGCTCCAACTCCTCCATGTAAGGACTGCTTCTCATTTTTTTCTAATCAATCAAATGAGGTTCACCGCATTAGTCCTCATGCATATAATACTAACAAAGCCCCATTAAACCAGAGAAGCATGAGATGCCCAAGTAGTCATGGGTTCTCACCCATGGTGCATGAGGCCCCTGTGCAAATGAATTATGATGGTTTACTGTTCTCTCTCATGTAATAGGAAAAAAAAAAAAATGAACCAGTCAACTGCGAGGCACAATCAATCGAAGGGTGTGTATGATAGTTTTTTTTTTTTTTTTGCTTGAATGCATGATACTGATTTAAGTGAGATCTCAGTCTATGTGCAATTGTGCAAGGAACGAGGTTTTAACTAAAATCCTACAGAAGGCATTCAAGTCTATACCAACCAATTGGGTTAGGTCCATTTCAGCAATTTTCTCAACCACTTTCGAGGCTGTGAATGGTATGGCCAGCATTGTCTCTAAACGAAATAGAATCTTCTAAAGGTTATCTTTCACGTCACGTGAGGCAAACCATGCCATACATGAAAGAGCCAGCCAAGTGAGGTTGGAGTCTCTTTGACCCATCAATAACTACACATGAAATGCAGCTGGTATTGAGTTGTCTCTAATGATTGTTTCTCTTCTTGAAAGAACAGCTGTTTCTGTACTGGCATGCTTCAAGGTAAGGCAACCAGCTCTTCTCTGATGACTCATTTATACCTAACTGTCATGACAGGTTGTTCTAGAGTTTGGGTCCATTAGCATCAAGGATAGTGTCATTCCCTCTTTGAAAGGTCCATTCAATTCAAAAGTCAGGCTAGTAAACTCTAGTCAACTCTTTTGGATAATTAAAGTTTTGGAGTGTTTTGTTTTTTTTTGGGTAACCCAAGAGAGAGCACGCATCACACAAACAGAAAGAATGCCCAATAAGTGGGGAAGGAGCCTGTACAAGTAGAAAAAAAACCCATATAAGTGGAAAGAGGTGACGTACCCAGGGTTCGAACCTTGGATAACCAATTGAGAACTACTTGAAGTTTTGGAGTTGGATTCTTTTTTTACTCATCATTTTGTCAAAATAATCTGCTGGTTTAATTAGGAAATAAAATTTATTATTGAAGATTTTTTGTGTGGAATAATTTCATTCATTGTATATTAGCATTTTTTTTTGTACAGTTTCAAATATCCTTGACAAAAAGCAAATATTTGTGTAATGCACAGCATGTGAAGATAAAATATAAAATTATCATCATCAAAGCCTTGTTCCAACTATGTTATTGTCAGCTATATGAATTTTATTTCTTCGTTCCTAACTATCCTGAGCTAAATTCTCAGATAAATTACACCTTTTCAGAATTATTTTTACAAACTGCATCTACATCTTCTTTGGCCCACCACTTCCCCTTGGTGGGCCATCAACTGAAGATAAACTATAAAATCATAGAAAAAACAGGACAAACTAAATAGCAATCCTGGCTATAGAAAAGTAGTAGTATCGATAAATGTAAGATGGGCAAAGTGTGGTAAAGGATGAGGTTTTAACATTTTCAATCTCTAATTTTAACAAAGTGTGGTAAAGGATGAGGTTTTAACATTTTCCATCTCTAATTTTAACAGGAATAAAATAAATTAGTTGCACTCATATTAATTTAAATGGTTATGACTTTCATATAATCGAAGAAAAAAGTGTGGGTCTTTCCCTAGATAATCCAACAGTATATAACAATCCGATTAAAAAGAACGGCCTCTACTTAAGGTTCGAACTTGGGCAAACAACTTTCCTCATCTGAGGCCGTGCTACCTAACCCGAGGTCATCTCCCCTCACTAGAGGCTTCCCACACCTCACATGAGGTTTACTCCCCTCATCCGAGGCCTCCCTTGCCAGAGGGCTAGCGCCCCAACCCCCTAAGCTGGGATAAAAAAAAAAAAAAAAAAAAAAAAAAAAACCTATATTCTCAGATGTGTGTGTTAAATTAGCCATCATATTTCACATTTAAAAAAGATTGTAAATAATACCAACAATGTGGTTATATAAAAATGAGGCTGAAACATAAACTCATGTTTCAAGGGAGTCCTGTTTTTTCTAGCTATAAAAAGGAGGGAGATTTGGTTTGAAAGTACTGTAATCAAATAATCAATACCAGTTGAGCATTTAACCATCTTTGCAATAGGACCTGTCACTTGATTTGCAATGCAATATTTGCTTATGGATGATGCAACAATCAACATTAGGAGAAAATCCATGATACTCAGAAACAAAAGAAAGAATCATTTGTAACCTTTTCTTCTTCTAAGGAAAAAAAGGAACCAGAAGACATTTGGCATGATAAATCCCTGCTTCCAAACTCTTTATATATACCCAAAACTACTTATTGGAGCTTAAAATTAAGATGAAATATAACACCACACTATACAAATTCCTCCATTTTGCATGTAAATACTGGAATTTTACTTGAAAGAATGAAAAAAAAAAAAAAAAAAGGAAATTTACTGTCATGCAAACTGAATTCTCAATTGGATGGTATATAGTATGTTCTCAAGAAAAAGAAAGAGATGTTTTCAAGCAATGTGAATGAAAGCAAGCATTGACTCCAGGGGAACCAGGTTAGTTCTGGACCTAGTTATATACACAGATACATCTCCCATAGATTCAAAACCTTTTAAGTTTCTGTATATGCACAAACCAAGATTCAAGTACAGAGAATGAGGAAAGAGTTCACGATCATTGAAGTATTCATGCTCAAGAGCTCAAGAGCACTATACTTTTTACTCATGGATGGAAACCAAAGGGACGGGTAGTAGGGGCGGGTTGGAAATCTGATTTTACATACCTTACCTTTACTGCTACTCTACTTTTTACTCTTTAACATAGCTTACCTTTAAAATAAAAAATAAAAAAAAACCCTTACCTTGACCTTTTTGGGGAAGTTCTTATCCAGGTCAAGGAAACCTGTTGGTCAAAGACATACAAATGCACTGGATAACTCTAGGACAGTCTCAAATAGGAGGGAGCAAATCCATGCCTTATGCCACTCCACCAGCTCAGGGGAGCTCAATAAGATTGTGGAAAAATATGTTAGTTGGTGACAAGACCCCTAGATATACACTCACTCGTAGGACTACCAAACCTCCAATTGAAAACATGACTACTTTCAATCTAGTGGGGAAGTGGGAAATAGTATGAAGACATATCTATACTAAGAAATCACATAGTTGGAGGCCCTATTACAATTGTATGCATGTTGGTGTTGGAGCCGGAGGAAGATGGGTAGGATCGTGGCCCGTGGGTGTGGGCTAAGGAGGCTAAATGATTATCGTTTCCCTTCCAATGAAGAAGAGAAATTCATTAGGCCCACGTAAAGTGAAATCTATCTATTTGGTGACCACATCTGACAAAATCTTTGTTTCAGTCTATTAGATCCCTCATTGAAGGGTCATTATAGCTCATTGAATGTTTGAAAGAACGAAGCAGAAGATATTCTAGGTGATATTCAAGGTACCAGCCAAAAAAGAAAAAAGAGACAAAAGAATAGATATCCTCATGGAGTTTAAAAAAAAAAAAAGAAGGCTGTGTGCTCAGTCAAAATAAGAAAGACAGATCCTCATTGGGTCCCCCCTTACTCTCATACCAGTGTGAGAATTACTCTCATAGAAGTATTTTTCATGTTTTAAATATATATTGATCTAACCGTATATAGTGATTAATACCAATTAATAGGAGGCATGTAATATAAATGGATCACTAAATCTACTTGGACTGAATGGGGGACCGAACCATGGCCCGGTCCCCCATCCAGACCACAGAATCCCAAGGCAGCAGGCCTCTAAATGGATTGGATCAAGTAAAATTAAGCACTGTATATTCGGCATCTTCTTTCACATTTCAGAAGATTGTAAATAATGCCAACATGGTTATACATAAACTTAAATAAAAGTTATTGAACTCTAAAAAGAAAGGAGTGCCATATCATTTCTCATTTCTGGAATGCAGTAAAAATAGTAGTTTTTCTCTCTCTTTTTTAACAGTAACAATAATTTATAGAAAAAAAGAGGGGGAGAGAGGGAAAACAAGTTGAAACACAATAGCAGAAAAAAAAAAAGAGGCCGGGGGTAAAAGAGCTAAAATCCACCATCCACACAAACTAAAATAAACAGAGTAAAAAAATAAAATAAAAACAACAGCAACAGCAACAGAAAGAAACAACTACTGAGAAGCCACACTTTTGGCTAGAACATCTGCCTCATTCGTCGTTTGAAGAATATGCCTAAACTCCACTTCCAGCACTGAAGATAGGAACTTGATTTCCTTAAGAGCTCTTATTTAAAGTTCCGGCAAAAAAATTTGCAAGGAAAGCTAAAAGATAGTAACATCGTGGTAAGCACACAGATTTAAAAAATAATAACAACAATATATAAAAAAAAACTAGAATATTGTCCAACTTTTGTTTTCTAATCATCTAGATAGAGGCCACATGAATATACTTGGATTGGTACCACTATGATCGGAGTGACATTTTAGTTTTTTTTTTTTTTTTTTTATTGATCGCCTTTTTAATTTGTTTTCATTCAATGGTGGTATCATGGAGCTCTCCACCATCACATCTTGCAACTATTGCCAAGATTCTGATAATATTTTGATAAAAGCGTAATATACTTTTCTGAAAATATCTTATTGAGCTGCCATCATGCATCAGTTAGAATGCCTAATAAGTAATAAGACTGGTGACAAGAAGGGGTTGCTCACTTGATTGGTGACAACATTGCTCACTCAGGTGGCAACCCCAATTGTCACCTGGCTGCCCAGGTATACCACTTTTCCCACTTGTGCAAGCTATCCTTCCCAATTTGTGAGCTTCCTCTTCCCACTTGTGTGGGCTTTCTTGGGTCCCATCCCCTTAGCTGGGGTTCCCAAAAAAAAAAGTAATAAGACTGTTCTACCAAAATAAAATAATAATAATAACAACACTAGAGCCTCTGTGCTGAACATCCTCTTGCAAAAGTATCTCCCGAACTTCTAAGATTTCCGCTTCTTTTTTTTTTTTTTTTTTCGTCTTTCTTTTTTAAAAGGCAATAGGAGGAAAACCTGCACCAGAGTCATTCCTCCATTTCACAAGTAGTACTGAGGTTCCCTAAATCATGAGAGAGGAGATCTATTACCAAGTAATCTGGTTTGGATGGTAAATAGTATATTCTTAAGAATAAGAAAGAGAACATATCTTCCCACACACCCCCCCCCCCCCCCCCCCACGCTGAAGCAATCTGAATGAAAGCACTAAGAACTGACACCCAGGGAACCAGTTCAGTTCTAGACCTAATTATATACACAAACATGCATCTCTCACAGATTCAAACTTTTGAGTTTCTATTTATGCACTAACCAAGATACAAGTCGAGAGAATGCGGCAAGAGTCACGGTACAAGCTCAAGATCCTTGAAGTACCCATGCTCAAGAGCGCTCCGGGCTGTAATTCTTCTACTTGGTTCCAAGCAAAGCATTTTCTGGTGATGATAGTCAAAAATGAAAATTATATTACAAATTTTCAAAAAAAAAAAAAAAAGGCTGAATGAATATTTCTTGCACATACAAATTGCAAATCAAGTAGTTAAACTTACTAAAAAAGAGGTAATATAACTGCATTTCATAAGATACCAGAGAATATTGCAGTGAAAATGGCCAATTTGCTTGAGAAGATTCAAGCAAACTTCCTTTGGAACGGTAGAGAAGATTAAAAGTGTTAGGCTCTGTTAAATTGAAAGACTCTACCCTTCGAAAATGAGGGTCTAGAAATTGGAAACACAAGTGTTAGGCTCTGTTATCTAAGCGGTGTGGTGGAGAATTAGAGGAAAGAGAGGTACTATGGATATAAATAATTGCAGAAAATGTCATGATCTTAACTATTTAAAATGTCCTATTCACAATTTAAAGCCACTTACAATTTTATGATAGACTCAAACTGTCAAAGCATTGTAACTGTGTATTGTAGGAATTTGGTAACAGATAAACATAAGAAATAATGAACAGTTAATCATTTTCTTTTATATGCATTCTAATTGGTTGTTGGCGAATCTTAACATGGTTTTTTGTATTTAACAAAATAGTAGAAATTCTGAGTGACAAAAATGAGAATCAAGGATCAAAAGAAAATGCTTACAGAAAGAAGATCAATTCCAGCTGGTTCAAGATCTGGGACCACAGCTGCAAGATCCTGCATGACAAAACTGCTGATTAGAAAATCCTGTAGAGCCATTAAGAATCACATTGCTGAATCACTATGCAGATTACAATGTTTTCTCAACAATTAGAATATTTCTAGGATGCCATCTAAGCAATTAAGGTCTCTTTGGCTTATCATTTCAGGAGGTGAAAGACGCCGTCTCTTAACACATACACACCAGAGAAGAAATAGGAGGAACAAGTTGTGTCTCAGATGCGTGGGCGGGAAAATTGATCTTATGTGCCGGCTTCAACGAACATTTTGCCAACCAAATGTGATTTAAGAGAATAGAGCAAAATGGCAGGACAGTCACAATCTTTAAATTAAAAAACCAAGCATGCCCTTGATGAACACGCATGTGCTGTTACCTTAGGAGGCCACTTGGGAAAGGACAACTTAAAGTCTGGTAAGGAAGTTACTCCTGGCCAAGTTTCTTCATTCGGAGTACCCATGACTCTGCATTATAATTTAAGAAACAAAAAATATAAAAAGATCAGGAAAATAACATGAGTGAAGTAAATCTTCCAGTGCATCCATAACTCGGCATTTAAATTTTAAGAAGCAAAAAATATAAAAAGATCAGGAAAATAACATGAGTGAAGCAAATCTTCGAGTGAAAGATAAATATATTGTATGCACACAAAGTGGTTTGATATGCACAAGCTTATATGCACAAACATGTGTTACCACACCTGAAAATCTTGAACAACTCATCAATTTCAGAATCTCCAGGGAATAATGGATTTTGATTCACCATTTCAGCAAAAATACATCCCACTGACCACACATCAATAGGAGTTGAGTAATTATGGGATCCAAGAAGGATTTCTGGTGCCCTGTACCACAGTGTTACCACCTGAAAGAACTTGCAGGGAGTAGAAGTAAGAAACATTCAAGGCAATAACAAATGGAAAAGGCAAAAAGAAAGGCAGGATAAGAGCTAGCAAAAGCCTTTAAATCATCAACAAAGTTACAATGCACACTTATACAGAAACATTCACATGCGCATGTGCACATTTGTAATATTAAATCTACACTTTCCCCATCTTTGAGACGAGTAATAGAATCTTTGTGATCAAAGATCTTAAATAGGTAATAAACAGTGGCTTAAATATCAGCTGCAACGACAGCAAAATTGATGTGGGTAAGTGTAGAGATCAGTGTTATACAGATTGGACCATATCAGATGGAATTTCCTATGGGAGGGCCAGACTCCAGAGCACCAGGTAGAAGATGCATCTTATTTAGTGAGGTGAGGTGATGAAACTGAGGTGTGCAAGTGGTTTGGGGATTGGTTCCCTTTGGCTGAAAAATTGGGCTTTCTTGGCCAGGTGGTGGTGGAAGTTTGGGGACGAAAAGAAGCATTGTGGAGAAAGGTTATTTTTTTTCTAAGTATGGTGAGGATGAATGGGGGTGGGCCCCCAGATTAGTCCCTCGGCATTGGGTATCAGGGGTGTGGTGTGTCATTGCTAGTTTGGAGTATGTGTCCAATGTAAGGGGGGAAGTGATCAGTAATGAAGTGGATTTTAAAGTTGGAGAAGGGAGGTATGTCTGATTTTGTGTTGATGGTTGGTCGGGACGTGGTCTTTGTGTGGTCCTTTCCCTAGGTAATTTGGGGTTGTATCTCATAAAAATTCTTCAGTTTAAAAGTGTTATGTTCCCAAAGAGAATGGTGTATCTTTGGTAGTGACATTTAAGAGAGTCTTGTGTCAGTTTAAGTGGTTGAGTAGAGAATTTGTTAGGACTACTTTCTAACACTTTCTATATGCAGGAAAGATAAACAGGGGGGTGGATAGGGGGATGTGTTTGCCAAACATGGGGTGGATAGTGCTTGTGCGTCAGAGGCTCCAATTATCTAATTATATTTTGCATTGGGTATCTAAGCTTTTCTTCTTAATATAATTTCACAGTTACTGCCAGGAAAAAAAAAAAAACCTGCAAAATTGATTTTAGAAAAAAAAACATTGTTCTCTGGTTATTTATGGGTATTGAACTGTTATGATTTCTTTAAAAGCTGCAATGAACCTCGATGACCACAAATCATGATGTATTTTTGGAATTTCTTTTTTGTTTTGTAGTTTTGTGGGGATCAAATTAAAATTTATACTGCAATCAACCACGATGACCACAAATCATTGTGTATCATAGCAACACATCACTTTTCCAGGCCGACAGCAACACCCTTCGTGAGCCTGATTTTAAACCATGAGCAAATCACCGTGAAGCGATTGATGCAATTGTAAGTTATCCTTCTAAAAAGCATAACTAACAGCTATAACAGAAATCCATTAGAAATGAGCTTGACCGCCTTAACCATATACATACATATCCCAAGGTTTGGCACCTATCCAAATGGACCGGACCGTTGGATGGAGTTGAATTTTTTTTTAATATGAATCCGTTAAACTTGTGGGCCACGGATGAAGGGGTTAGGGGCATGGGATTGGGGTCAAACTTGATATGTGGGGTGGTCCCAAATAGATCTTTCCATCCCCCTGGTGACATCCCCAGATGGGACCCACAAAAAGTTCTCACGGTGACTCGGGGAGAATAGTTCTCACCTGAACAAAGCCGATATACATATATATATATATGGAGATGCTCCTGTGCAAGCATCTCTCACCTTACTATGAGAGATAAAGGTGGGGGCCCTCATATTTAAGTTGTTGACGTTGGATATGGATGTGAGGACCCCCACCTTATCTCTCATAGTAAGGTGAGAGACATGGATCAAAATAGTAGCGTAGCGGCCGCTATATCGGGCGTAGCGGTCTTCATGGCATTTAGCGCCGTTCACATCTGTAGCGGCCGTAGCGGACCCGCTACACCCGCTACGAGGTGTGAAAATTTTCAACTTTTCAAAAAATTTCAAAATGTATAATGATGCTTATTTCTTTTCTTTTTCTCTAAAGAACATTTTTATGCAACTCTTCTACCCTTTTATGTGTAAAAGAACACAAAAAAGCACACGATCTCGCCGAATTATAGTGGATATGGAGAGTTCTTCTCAAGGTTTCACAGATATATATAGGACCTCATACAATGAGGCGACCGCTACGCCCATTTACCTTAGTTACTTTTGCAACAAAAAAAAAAAAAGAATATTTTCTCATTTTCTAATATTCTAGATTTTCTACAAAAAATTTCAGATTTTTTGGATGATTTTTTCAAATCGCACCGCTACGCTACGTAGCGTTTTGGCGGAAGGCCGCTACCGCTATTTTCATCCTTGGTGAGAGATGCTCTCACAGGAGCATCCCTCACCTTACCATGAGAGATAAAGTGGAGGCCCTCACATTTAAGTTGTTGGCATTGGATATGGATGTGAGGGCCCCCACCTTATCTCTCATAGTAAGGTAAGAGCATCTCTCATAGGAGCATCTCCCATATGACAGTATGAGAGATGGAAACCAGAATATGAATGTGATGAAATGTCGTGTCCTTTGAGGATCGACTAAGCTTCATATAAATAGGGGCTGAAGGCCCTAATTACAATCAATTTACATAATCATATCAAATCTAGATCCTAACAATTAGCTGCTCTAATTACAATCATATCAAATCTAGATCCTAACAATTAGCTGCTCTAATTACAATCATATCAAATCTAGATCCTAACAATTAGCTGCCAAACTTAGTATGTACACGAGGCTTTGACTAATGATACATATAAAGAATGGGCCTAAATGGACCTGCGAGTTTGGGCTTGGAACACCCTCATTAACACCCCCCCTCAAATTGATGCCGATGAGTCAACAAGCATCAATTTGTCAGTCAAGAATTGATGACGTGGTCGAGGAAGTGCTTTAGTAAAAATATCAGCAGTTTGGAGGCTTGAGGAGATGAACGGGAGGGAAATAACATTGCGTAGATATTCATCTCTGATAAAATGGCAAGCCACCTCGATGTGTTTAGTTCTCTCATGAAATACTGGATTTTCAATAATCCGAATGGCACTGGTGTTATCCGCATGTAATGGTGTGGAAGATTTTTGTGAGAAGCCCAGTTCCTCAAGAAGACCACGAAGCCATATAATTTCGGAGCATGCGGCAGACATGGCCCGGTATTCTTCCTCGGTTGATGATTTTGAAACTTTGTCTTGTTTCTTCACTTTCCATGAAATAAGAGCATCACCTAAGAACATGCACCAGCCTGTGGTGGACCTACGAGTATCAGGACAACCTGCCCAATCAGCATCAGAATAGGCAGACAAAGTCATCTGAGAGCCAACAGGAAACAAGCCTCTGTGAAAAGTGCCAAGAAGATAACGAATAATACGTCGAACAGCTGCTAAATGAAGATGATGGAGCTTGGTCATATACTGACTCATCAAGTTGACTGCATAACTGATGTCAGGCCGAGTAGTAGTCAAATATATAAGACTACCGACAAGCTGGCGATAATATGTCGGATCAGGAAGAGGATCACCACTGTCACTATGGAGTTTAAGATTCAGTTCCAGAGGAGTATCCACTGGGGTGGATTTTGACAAACCGGCGGATTCAATTAAATCCATAGTATACTTATGTTGATGCAAAATCAACCCCTTCTCAGAGTGACGAACTTCCAATCCCAAAAAATATTGCAGAGGGCCCAGATCTTTCATATGAAAAGATTGATGCAGAGAAAATTGGAGATTTTGAATCGTGGCTGTATCTGTGCCGGTGATGATGATATCGTCTACATAGACGAGAAGAATGGTAATTCCAGTTGATGTGTGATGCAAAAACAATGATGGATCATAAGGACTCTGCTGAAACTGTAGCTTGAGTAAAGCATCTTTGAATTTGTCAAACCATGCTCGTGGTGCTTGTTTTAGCCCATACAATGATCTTTTCAGAAGAGCAACTTGATCTTCTGATGATTTTGTGAAACCTTGAGGCAATCGCATGTAAACTTCCTCTTTAAGATCACCATGAAGAAATGCGTTTTTCACATCAAATTGAAAAAGATGCCAGGATTGAGATGCAGCTATGGCAAGGATGGTGCGAACAGTGGTCATTTTTGCAACAGGCGCAAAAGTTTCTTCGTAGTCAATGCCATATTCCTGTCGGTTGCCAAGGGCCACAAGCCTAGCCTTGTATCTATCCAAAGTACCATCTGCCTTTAATTTGATAGAGTAAACCCATTTATTCCCAATAGGTTTAACCGAAGCTGGGCAGGGAACAGTAACCCAGGTTTGGTTATGCTGTAGAGCACTAAGTTCTTCTTCCATAGCCTGTCTCCAGCACTCCTGTTTTGCTGCTTGTGAATAAGAAGTAGGAATGGATACAGATGATAAAGTAGCAAAATATGAAGAATGAGAGAAGCCGTATCGATCCGGTGGACGAGATATACGAGCAGAACGACGAATTGCAAGTTGAGGTGAAGTTGATGCTGGAGCAGGATTCGGAACCGGTTCTTGCAAAAGGGGCAAAGTAGTGGGATCTGGTCCTTGTCGACGAGTATACACCTTGTCCGGATGAAATCGCAAAGGCGAAGGAAGACATTCATCATCAAAGGATGGTACTTTAGAAAAAGAGATTTCTGGAGATGAATCAGGATAAGACTGAAAAAAGTACTGATGTTAAAAAAAAACAACATTTCTAGAAATGCGAATACGCTTGGAGGTGAGGTCATAACAAACAAAACCTTTTTGGTGGGAAGCATAACCAAGGAAGACACATTTTACAGATTGTGCGGATAACTTGGAACGTTCATGTGTGGGAAGATGAAGAAAACAAACACAACCAAAAGTGTGGAAATTTGTGTATTGTGGTTCCGTTTTGAAAAGACGAAAATGTGGTGATGTGTTTTGAAGTTTTGAAGAAGGAAGGCGGTTGATGATGTGAATAGCAGTGGTTAAAGCTTCTGGCCAAAATCTAGGTGGAACGGAAGATTCTAATAATAAACATCTAACCATGTCTAGAAGATGACGATTTTTTCGTTCTGCAACACCATTCTGTTGGGGAGTATAGGGACAGGTCCGTTGGGATATAATCCCTTTGTCTTGTAAAAATTCCTGAAATTGTTTGGACACATATTACCCTCCTGAGTCGGTCCGAAGAGCCTTAATACATGTTGAAAATTGATTTTGAACATAAATCAAGAATTTTTTAAACACATCAAAGACTTCAGATTTGGCATGTAGAAAATAAATCCATGTAAAACGGCTATAATCATCAATAAAAGTTACGAAATACTTATACTGTGAATGAGAAATAATTGGTGCAACACCCCAAACATCACTATGTATTAAATCAAAACTTTTGGTAGCAGAAGAAACATGTAATGGAAAAGGCAAAGTTTTACTTTTTCCCAGCTTACAAGTGGTGCAATCAAGAGTAACATCTGATGATAAAAACTTCATTTTTTTGATATGACCAGAATTTAACAAAGATAACAAAATGGTTGAATTGGGATGGCCTAATCTATTGTGCCACAACTGCACATTATTCCTAGAGACAACTGATAAAGCGAACACAGACATATCTGGATTTGGTGTTACTATGTGAAGAGGAAACAACCACCCACACTTAGGCCCCTTCACTATCACCTTCCCCGTCTCCTGATCCTGCACCACACAACCAGAGGAGGAAAAAGAAACATGACAGTTATTATCAACCAATTGACCAACAGAGATTAAATTGGTAGAAAGATTTTTGGAACAAAAAACATCATGTAAAGGTAGAGAATGAGAAATATCACCAACAGAGGTAATTGGTATTGTGGTACCATTAGCAGCATGGACCTGAATCTGTCCATCATATGGTTTAATTGTGGAGAAGTTTTTGGAGGATGATGTCATATGATTGGAGGCACCAGAATCAAAATACCAGTGAGAGGAAGATTGAATTTTACCAGATATACCAAGAGTGGAAAAAGCCTGGAGAATCATCTGTTGGATCATTTCAGGGGAAACTGGAGCAGCAGAAGCAGGTGCCGAAGAAGATGTGGAAGATGAATCAATAGTGCCAGTAGCAGTAATCGCCTGGTAAACTTTCGGATTTCTGTTTTGAGGACGCTTGCGGCATTCATTGATGGAATGTCCAGATGCTTTGCAATAATTGCATATCCGCTGCTTGCACTGATTTGCAAAATGGCCGAAAGTTTGACACTTGAAACATTGCACTTTACTCATATCTCTGTTTGGTTGCTTCCCCTTGGAAGAATAAGGAACATTGACTGATGAGTGTGGTGATTGAAAGGCAGTGGGTACACTATAGGCAACATCAATAGTACCCGGACTAGCTTGGTGGAGCACACCAGATTGCGTCAATTGTCTCTGTTCCTCTCGCAGTAATTCATTGAGACAGTCATCCAGTGAAGGAGAAGGGACCCTACTCATGAGATTAGATCTGATCGATTCATACTGAGGCCTTAATTTCATAAGAAATTGATCCCGATGACTAGTTGCTAGTATTACTTGCAATTCGGGAAGAGCTTGTGCAGAAACACTGGCATATTTGATTTCATTTAATTCTGTCCACAAATTCTGAAAACCAGAATAATATTCTTGAATGGAAGAAGTCCCTTGCATATAATTTGCTATTTCAAATTCCAACTGATACTGTCTGGCAGAATTTCCTTGATGATACACCTTTTGAAGATAGGTCCACATATCTTTGGCAGTTTTGTATGGTTTTAAATTCATGAAAAATTGTGGTTCCATGGACCCAAGAATCCAAGATTTGATCTTAGCATCTTTTGTGTTCCATGACACAATTTTCTTCTCATCTTCTGTTGGTTGTGGATCCGTTCCAGAGATATGGCCCCATAATTCCTTACCCTCTAGGTAAAGTTCCAATTGAAAGGACCAAGATGGGTAATTTTTGCCATTAAACTTGATTAAGTTGATTTCAGATTTCTCCATATGTAACAACCAGCAGCAAAAGATCAAGCCAAGATCAAGAGATCTGGATGACCACGTGGGACCCACAGAGATTGACAACCAGTCACAATAATGGAAGAAAAAAAGAAACACAGCCAGCCAAACAGTCAGCCAACAATCAAACGGCGGCACAACAGTCCAACAGCAGCACAGCCAGCCAAACAGTCAAACAGCCAACCAGCGACAGAAAAAAGAACTCCACACGTCCATAGTCGTTAGTGGAAAAAACTCCACGTGGGCCCCAGATGATGATCAGAGATCTGATCAGATAGTGAGGATAAAAGGACAACCAAAATTCACCACTAGTGGAAGAAGACCCACTCCAATTGGATCAAAATCCACAATATTGGACGGCCATGATGAAATCTTCTTGATAAAACAGAAATATCACAAAAAATTATAGATGGCTTACCTCTGATGAGCCATAAATCTTGAAAAAATGATCATAAAACAGAAGAGGACCAGACGACCAAGATGGGTGATTCCGCTGATATGGTGATTATGATCACAGGTGGGCCACGTCTGAGTCTGAGTCTGAGTTGATCAGGGCCACGTCTGGATGATCAGAGTGAAATAAGAAGCTCTGAAAGGCTTCCAGATCCTGGAAGATGACCACCAGCAGCAGCTGATGATGATCACTTGTGGGCCACTCCTGATCTGATATGATCAGGGATGATCAAAGAAGATCAATGGCTTCCAACGCTTGGAAGATGACTAGGAGATGATCACAGATGATTAACTCTGCTCTGATACCATGACAGTATGAGAGATGGAAACCAGAATATGAATGTGATGAAATGTCGTGTCCTTTGAGGATCGACTAAGCTTCATATAAATAGGGGCTGAAGGCCCTAATTACAATCAATTTACATAATCATATCAAATCTAGATCCTAACAATTAGCTGCTCTAATTACAATCATATCAAATCTAGATCCTAACAATTAGCTGCCAAACTTAGTATGTACACGAGGCTTTGACTAATGATACATATAAAGAATGGGCCTAAATGGGCCTGCGAGTTTGGGCTTGGAACACCCTCATTAACACCATATATATATATATATATGGAACTTGAAAGATGATGACAAAAGTAAAAGAAAATACAACTCAAGGAATCTATAACATTAAGGGCTTGTTTCTTTACTAGAATTTCTGATAGGAATTTGCCATGTTGGAATTTTTTTTTTTTTTTGGCATGATGTGACATCTTGTCTCCTGGCATTTGCAAATGTCATGTTTCTTCACAAGCATATCAAAAATGTCAACCTCCTGTTTAATCTCAAATGACCTTTGGAAATTCAGGAACTCCAGTCCCTTTTCTTTTTCGTGGAGTTTTTGGATGCACAAGTACAAGGGAGCATTTAGGAATTTCACCGTGTCTGAGAATTCCAAAATTCTCCATATAGGAATTCCATGAATTCCAGTAAAGAAACAGGCCCTAAAGATGAAGCAGAAACTTACCTCATGGCTAAATGTACGAACAGGAATACCAAATGCCCTGGCTAGTCCAAAATCTGCAAGCTTCAATGAATTAGTGCCACGATCTATCAGCAAATTCTGAGGTTTCAAATCGCGGTGAAGTACCCTATGTGAATGACAATAGGTGATACCCCTGAGAATTTGACAAAGAAATGTCTGCAAGCAAATACAGGGCAGCCATTAACTAGAATGTTACATTGAATCGCCATTAGATGTTTACTTAATCAACTAGAAGTAAAACCAACCACAGCTTAGTAAAAAGTCAATACATTTTCCGACATAGCCACAACATCATATATTTGTGTGATTACCAAAATAAATATTATATATCAGCTATGAACAGTTTGCAACTTTGAAACTTGCAACTCCTTTTGTGGGGCCATTTTGATGCATATCAATCATGGAGTAAGGCCGGGATTGGAAGTTCTTATCTTCTTAATGCGGATTGAGGGTACATACTAAATCAGCAAGATCTGATGAGTGTGACCATTTATTTAAGTTCCCCAAAGTTTGACAATTATAAAGTGCCTCTATAACCATTAAATTGGGGGCCCTTAAATAGATGGTCACGACCATCAGATTGTGTGATTTGACCATAACCATATAACACTACAGATCTTTACTCCAGCAAATCAGCCCCTCCTACCCATCTTTAATGTCTGCATGCTTTTCTAGATTCATAAATACAGTATACACCATCATTGCAAACAAATGGAGATGCAATGTCTTTAAATCAAGTAATCAACTCTATTCTCGAAGGTTTGAAAATGAAATTTGGATGGAAGTACATGATGCTTGATGAATTGCTGAGTTGTGAGATGTAATTGCCAATGATTAATATATTACTAAACTGATTTTTAAATTATTATTTAATACTTCATTTTATCAATGTTCTAGATTTAGTCTCATAATTTAATTCAAGTGTCATGAAATCTTAGAACTTGTGTTATATATTGGGTCATGCTCGGGTAAGGATGTCTCATAATCATGGCTGAGATTATTCTTGCATTTGTGTGGAGCTCCATCATTTTTTGAGGGAAAATAACAATAAATTTGACTCGTTACCTAAGCAACTTTAGAGTGAACATGTATATTGGTCCTATGTTGTAGCTTGTCCATTTGTTGTTTTTATTTTGTTCTTCCTTTTTTTAAGGTATGCTCGATCATCTCAGACTCTTAGTATTCAACACTTGTCCTACGGCATTCTGTGTTTCTGTACAATCCTTTGTTTATTTTGAATGGTTGTTTAATGAAATTCTTTGCTGTCACCGATATAAAAAAAAATCCATGAAATCATATTCATTTTATTTTCAATACTATCTACTTGTAGTGTGGTACTTGGTAGAAAAAGTTTACATTCAACAATGATGATTCATAAATGAGCATTTTTCATCGTGCAACATGATTCTAATGAGAAAATAAATAAGCAGATGAAAAATAAGGGAATCACAATAGACTCACCTTTTTACTCTTAAACTTTAACATCACACAAAACTAAAGTTATACTGTTATTTTAGAAGGTCCAGTTTTAATACAGTTCCAACTTCCAATTCTCTCAAATACTTGCAAGAGTAAGAATTCACACACCCATTAAAGAAGGTTTTCTGAACGATAGCTTTGCATACTTCAGACAGAAAAAACAAATCTAAATCTTCTCAGAGATGAGATCATAACATTACCATAAATGAACCTTGGAAGGAAACATCTCACCTACTTTTATCAAAAGCGGATTCTTAGCAAGCTCTGGACAAGTATCCATGTGCTTCTTCAAGTCAAGATCCAGATACTCAAACACTAAATACAATCTTTTCTCACTGTGCACTACATCTTGCAACCTGATTTTATACAATAATCATGAGATACTGTCCAAGGAGCCATACATTATATGCACTATTCTACCTTGGATTGTTAAAAAAAAAAAAAAAAATGAAAATTAGTAATGGCCAGAAAAGGAAAGATTACTTTGAGATCTTGGTAAAGAAGAAAATTTGATAACAAGAAGAATGCCAGGAAGATAGCTGAATTAAATAAGCGTCATGCCAATTGAAGATTAAAAAGGAAAAAGCTATGATGCCCAGATATGGCATGGATACGGCAGGGGCATGGATTTTACGCATCAAAAGTGAAGTATCGGGGACACGATACGATACAATACGTTGCTTATTTTGAAGTATCCTTGCATCATCGGGAAAAAGTGTAAATTTCCTCTAGATCTCATTCTTTGAACACCATTGGAGCGATTATTCTTTTCAGATTTGTCTTCCGCTTCCTAACCATGGTTCAAAATATCGGCCGTAGCGGTTGAGGACGCTATGCTATTTTGAAACCTAGTAGAGCCAAGCAGTTTTAATTTTAAATATTGTTTTTCCTATTTTTTCTGCTCAATAGCATTTCCTAAAGTTGTCTCTACCCTTACATGGTTTCAAATCACTAAAATAGCACAAGATTGGCCATTATGCAATATTCATATTTTTTTACCAATTAAAAAATTGACAACGCTACACTGCTATTGTCGCCTATACACTGCTTCTATCGCCGCCAGCACTACTTATTGCCCGCTACGTAGCGTTTTGGTCACTGGCCGCTACGCCCGCCGTAACTGCTATTTTGATCCTTGTTCCTAACAACTTAAACTTTTGGGATGTATTGGCTAGTCGGACTTGACAATGAAGACACATATAGGAACCATACAATTGTATGCAAAGAATCACCATGGCAACCAAACCACCAAAAAGAAAAAGATGAATGTTGAATATTATTTTTTTACATTGCTCTGGCTCAGTAATAGCCTAAAGCTTATCTCCTATAAAGCTCCACTTCCCTCATTAGGAATACCATATAGGGCATATTTACAATATTTACTATATTGACCAATAGCATCCTAACGAAATAAAATTCATGGCACTTGGATCCATAACAATCATTCATGCACCGCTTGTGAAACAACAAAACCATGCAGCATGAAGATTAGTATTTTTAGGAGCTTTCCAATCTCTTCTTGTCTGCATCATCGACATTGAGGCCTCTTATTTGCATCAGCAACACCTATGTTTTTCAAATTAAGGTACATCATTTTTCATACTGTGAACCAAAAAAAAAAATTACAAGGGAATAGCATGCATCACATATTACAAGTGTGAAAAAACGTGCATGGGGCCAGATTTAATGACAGGGGAACAGGCCATCCTACACTCAAACATTACCTCAACAATCCCTGCTCGACAGAAGAAATACCCAATCCATGCATTTAGTTTTGACGAGGAACACAATTATTAATCTAATGAAAGATAAAATGTAAACACAAAAGCTTTGTTGTTCTCCTGGAAATCTATGAAATACCATTTTGATGAATGTCCTTTGACTATGAATTTATGGAGTAGATAGGAACAGAAATCCCTGAAGACTACGAACATTTTATCTCATAGAATCAGTTACTCATGCTATTTCCAGAAATATCATATTTATATCTCATTTTGCATACCAAGAACTGAACCAAACAAACAGTGCCATATGCCTGCTAATAAACCAATCAAAGGAAAACCTTTTACAGAAAAGGTGAAGGCTCAATTTTTATTTTTTTTTCTATTGGAAAATCCACTGTTTCTTTCAAACATTCCTTCTCCTTTCCTATATCCATTTTACCTTATTTTAGATGTATCACTTATCTTGGTATAAACTATTGTCAATTTGAAATTGTATAGAGATGGTTAAGCTGCAAATATTAAGAAAATTAATTAAGTCCATCTTGCATATAAATGTGGAAACATCTAGGTATCTACCCATTCCATGTAACATAAATCTACTGGTTACAAGTATGACCTGACTATGTTGCCGTGCTTCATTTCCTTCAAGAGGGAGATCTCTCTAATCGCTGTGCTTGGCACTCCTTCATTTCCCTGCTCCAAGCGGATCTTCTTGAGTGCTATTGTCTTTTTCGTCACACGGTCACGAGCCTTGTAAACAACACCATAAGTCCCTTCTCCAATCTTCTCAACTTTCTCATACTGCCAAAGTAACAAAAATTACTACACCAAGCAACTGATCTAACTAACCTCATGAAACCTTAAAACAAACAAACACTTTTTTCTTCGTCGGGATCCTTTGTGATACTCGTGTTTTCTTTTTCTTTTTTTCTCGCACCCATTCTTTTTCATCCCTTATTGCAGTATTGTTGAGTTATGATGTATATAACACATTGTATTTATCTATTCTCTGTCTTCTTGATCTTTAGTGAAATTTCATTTAAAAAGACAAAAAGAAAAAACAAGATTCAGCCATTTTACCTGGTCCATTCTGCCTTTACTGAATTGTTCCTGCCACAGCTGCAATTTGGAGGCAAACATAGAAAATAAGCCATCTAAAAGCCATTTTCAATTAATATTGTAACATAAACACATGTCAAGTGGAAATTAAAGACATATAACTACAAATACACATCCAAATGCAAACAATTATGCAAGTAGGAGGGGGAAAAAATGCAATTGCAGATTCAATCCAACATGAAAAAAAAAAAAAAAAAAACCTCCTAGGGATTGCTTTATATAAGGGAGATGGGAACCCTTGCTTGATTATCCAGTAAATCTGAGAGCATTCACAGCGAGTTGGCAGGTATACCTCAAGTTCTTTCAAAAACTTCATTCATCCAAACTTTACAGAAAAATAGCAGAAAACACATGAGAATCTACCAAGTTGTTTTACATTCATCAACAAAAGAAGGCATCTACATCGATCTGAATCCAAGAAGAATACCATCTCAAAAATCTCCAGTGAATCATAATATCAAAGAGATGAGACGTCATTATAACGCTTAGAAAAAAAAAACCCTAGAACCAAAGCAGGGAAGCAGAAAAACCACCATAAAAAACGGTAATAAGAGTAAAACAGATCGAAGAATCGGGAATTCTAGGGAAGAAAAATGAGAGAAGAAGATCGAATCGAAACGAACGGACCTTTAAAATACGGGATTGAGTGTAGCCGGTGGAGTCTTCTTTTTAGAGATTCATCTTTCTTATCTCTCTTCCTTTTCGCTCTCTGTTTCGTTTGATGTACGTTCGGCTGCGCTGCTGCAACGCAGAGAAGGATTGCAGTAAATGTAGGGAGCGTCTATCTAATCCAACCGAGAAAACGCGGGGTTTTTTTTTTTTGTTTGTTTTCGAAGTCTCTTCTGAAATTCAATGAAGAGTCCTTTCGCGTCTTGAGTCTTGAGGAAAAAATTGATAGTTGTAAAAGTACTCCTCTTTTATTGGTTGAAATATTTAAATGCCACCATTACTACTAGTCAAACTTTCTCAATCTATTAATTCCAGCAAAGTTTTTTTTTTTTTGGGACATTTGCTCCATAAAAGATGAAAAAGTGGAAATTATCAAATAATTATGGCGATTTTATCCATTACCGTATGATATTCTAAGGCTGTAAGATTTACAAGATCTGATATTTTAAAGATATAAGATATTGCACCATTACATACTCTCGTCCAAGCAAAAAGCACATATTTTCATCACGAACTGAAGAACTCTGTTTCATCTTCTCTGTTTTTACTTATGGATTCCAATGAGATTTTACCATTCCATCATCTTAAGGTATGTGGGCCCACATACTAAGATATATGGGCCCATATCGTTTCTGAATGCGTTTATAAATCAGCTCATACATGTGGTATTGATAATCCTGGTTTTTTGTCTTGATTCTTCTAATGGAAACTGTAAAGACAGAATGATTTTTCAGGTTAGGATATCAAATCCTAAGATATCCTACAGCTCTAGGATATCGCACGCACGGTAAAAAGTAAAATTGTTATAATCACAGCATCTTTTTCTATACGAATAGTTATCCGATAATTTTTATTTTTTATCTTTTATAGGAAAAATGTTGGTTTTAGTGTCATCTGTACGATAATTTTCCCAAGGGTAAAAGATACCTTAGAAGCAAGTCAATTAAAAAAACAAAAAACCATTTTCAAAAGATCAATATATCATCTCCTGCTTGTGCAAGATGAAGTTCTTTTTGAAATGTCAACTTGCCTATGTCAGGTATAAGAAAACTAGAAAGACAAAGTGATTTTTCAGTTTAGAATATCGAATCCTAAAATACTCTACAGCTCTAGGATATCGCACGCACGGTAAAGGGTAAAATTACTATAATCGCGGCATCTTTTTCTGTATGAATAGTTATCCAATAATTTTCACTTTTTATCTTTTATAGGAAAAATGTTGGATTTAGTGCCATCCATACGGTAATTTTCCCAATGGTAAAAGATACCTTAGAAGCAAGTCAATTAAAAAAACAAAAAACCATTTTCAAAAGATCAATATATCATATCCTGCTTGTGCAAGATGAAGTTCTTTTTGAAATAAGACATAATTTAGGGTCAACTTGCCTATGCCAGATAGAAGAAAATTTTCAAATCTTGTAGAATCTACTCCAAACAAAATTCTATTTTGACCGCACATCAAACATGAATATAAAGGCTTTTTGATGTTTTATTGTAATATCGGGGCCTTTTACAGAAAAAAAAAAAAACTCAAATAGGGCTCAAAGTAAATTCATTTGTACCTCAGAAGATCTGTAAATCAAACCTGTTACTTAAAACCATAGAAAGGAAGCAGTCAGAAAAATATAATATTTGAACTCTTATCACACTCTGCCCTGGACGTTGATTTTGGTGCAAATTGAGAGTTGTCGAGTGCACCAAAAGGCTCAAAATAAGGAAAGAGAGATGCTAAATGCGCACACGTTTTTGCTATCCATTTTACTAGATCAACGATTCTGTTACAAAATTAGGGGTGTTTTTGCTCAGACAGATGAATATCAGAGCCTGGCCAAGATTTAGAAAGGCAGGCCTATAACTGGCCCAAACCTGACTGGGCCACAAAGCCAGACACAAACCCAAGCTCATCCCACCTCACATATCAGGCCTTAGCCCGGCCATTTGTTCTGCCACCCGTCTGTTTAATCACTTACTTTGGGTAAATCAGTCACTAAGCTATATGCATTACTTTTTTCGGCCCAGATCTCAAGCCTCCTATTATTTAATCCAAGCCTAGCTCATACATTAAATGGCGCAAATGCATTCAGATGCAGTCCCATCCTACTACTCAATAACCAAGACCAGAACCCAGCCCAAAGAAGGCTGCATTGGGGCTGGCTCAGCGCTTGAGCACCCGTCCAAGATGGACCTTTCCCCCTCTCTACAAACAGATGGCTAGTGGCATATAACATAAACAGATGGCTTGACATATTCCTAGATCCATGAATAAGGCAGCCCAAGGCTCAGCTAGATTTGGTTGTTTTTGAGTAGTAGTAGTGGGGAACGGTATGAAAATTTTCCCGGAATGGCCTTCCTGGGTCATTCCCCATGGACTAGTCTTTATTTTGTTTTGGGTTGCTTTCCTTTTGGCTGGTTTGTTTGATCTCTCAATGGAAATTCGCTTTTTACCATAAAATAAATAAATAAATTTAAAAAAAAAAAGAAAAAAAGAAAAAAAAAAGAGTTGTGGCTTCATGTCATGTGCCAATCAAAATTACATCTTATACAATCGAATTGAGCTGCTGAGTGCTGACATTAAAAGTGGGAGAGTAAGAATTTACTAGACGACCACATTTATAGTGCACATGGTAAATGAGCATCTATGGGCATCTAGGTTAAATGGCTTTCACTTTTACTGCTGGTAGCCATTGGCTTTCAGAGTGATATAATGTGAGCAAACGACATGCATTTTTAAGGAACAAAATAAAACTAGGATAAGAAATAGGAATTACTTTATGAAGACCACAATGAAAGACCATCCGGACCATACATGCTGGCAACAAAAGCAATGAAGATCCACAACATGAGGACGCCTACTATAGCTGTTCTCAAGATCTGGTCCAAGCTACCACGCAACGGTAGTTCAGTCAGATATGAATCTCCCAATTCACCTGTAAAATTCAGATTCGGTCCTCTCTTATCTGCTTCATCTGTCAGAGACTGAGTGCCACCAACGGCCAGCACAAGGCACTGGGTACATGAGCAATGCCCACCAAGAAATGAAGGGACTGATTGAAGGTGTTCTAAGAGAACCTTGCGATAAGTTTCACCTAACACGCGCAATTTTTTCCGGGTTGATGGTTTCAGAACCTGATAATACAAAAGGAAATTGTAAATAATGGTATACAACTTATGATCACATGTGCCAAGGAGATTTGCTACACTGACAAATGCAAACTCTGTAAATCTAACATGCCTTAAATGACCACCATCACGAACATGCATAAGCCTGGCCAGTTCACACATTCGGTGGGCAATTGTAAACAAAGAAGGGGGATTTCACTTAGAAATGTTGGTGGTTGTCCACATTTAATATATAGACGTGGCTGAAGCTCATTGCTTGTCTGACAAGAGCACTGCCTTGTTAACAATAGCTGATCCAAGACCCATGTACAATAGGCCCACTGGCCCATTCTCATACATCACGTGGATTAGTTGACTGTGACTCATCAATCTATTTAATTCTCTTTCCATGTATACAAACTGTATCAATATTCTTTATATTCTTTCCTCTCATAGAGATTGTAATTTGCCTTGATTAAGGCCATTAAATCTATAAGTAAAGCAAAGGACTGATCGTGGAGATGATCCAATATTCCAAAGATTCTTCTCTTCATCTCAAAGTTCTGAATCTGACATGCTCTCACACAGGGAACCAACAGAGAAAATCAAGGCCGCCTGGGGTTCTTTTTTTGGTGAAATTGCTCACAGACAATTTTTTCTGTAATTCCTGCACTCTTTTCAAGTATCTTGAGTCGATCTGATTCCTCTATTATACTCTGCTGGTTAATCTGGAGCCATATTTAGAGTAATAAATCATGGACAAAAGTGAACTTTCACTGATTAAGTTCAATGGGACAAATTACACATCCTGGGCCTTCCAATTTCAGATCTACCTTAAAGGAAAAGAACTATGGGGTCATATAGATGGGACTGATCCAAAGCCTTTAGAAGATGTAAAGGCAGGCTCAAAATGGGAAACTAAGGATGCCCAAATCATGACTTGGCTTCTGGGATCAGTGGATCCCCAATACATCATGAATCTCAGACCTTACAAAACAGCCAAAGGCATGTGGGAATACCTCAAACAGGTATATCAACAGGATAACTCTGCCCGGCGGTTCCATCTGGAACATGAGCTTTCTCAGTTTACGCAGGGAACTATGTCCATTCAAGAATATTACTCTAATTTTATTCGTTTATGGACGGACTATACTGAGATCATTTACTCCAATCTCCCTGAAGCCTCGATTGCAGTGATTCAAAATATCCACTCTACTAGTCAGAGAGATCAGTTCCTGATGAAACTTAGGCCTGAATTTGAACAACTTCGTTCAAATCTGATGAGCAGGGTGCCCTCCCCATCTATTGATTCTTGCTTCGGAGAGCTTCTTCGTGAGGAACAGCGTTTAACAACCCAGGCTACTCTTCAAAATGCAGTTTCCACCGGTCCATTAACTACTGCTTATGTTACCCGTTCCCACCAGCAAAATAGAGACATGACTAAAGTACAGTGTTACTCGTGTCAGAAATATGGACATGTTGCCACCCAATGCAACCAAAAATACTGCTCATACTGCAAACGCAAGGGCCATGTTCTTCCTGAATGTCGGCGCCGCGCTCAGAGCTCTTCTCAGAAAGAAAATCTGGCAACTCTGGATGTGTCTACTCCTGCATTTAGTCCTGCTGCCCCTACAATGATGCCTGCTCCAACTGCTTCTCCATCCTCTCTTACCCCGGAAATAGTTCAACAAATGATCGTAAATGCTTTTTCTGCCCTTGGCCTCTCAGGTAAATCCAAACAACCAACCTCTACCTGGTATATGGATTCGGGGGCTTCTAATCATATGACCCACTCGTCTGGAAATCTCTCTACAATAAAACCTTATGATGGAAGTCTCCGAATCAATACAGCAGATGGTGGCAGTATACCCATTACTGCCATCGGTGAGATCTCACATCCCTTACCTTTGAGTCATGTTTTCCTTTCTCCTCAGTTATCTACCAATTTATTATCTGTTGGCCAACTAGTTGATAATCACTGTTCTATCTCTTTTTCTCGTTCTGGTTGTGTTATACAGGATCAAGCATCGGGGAAGGTGATAGCGAAGGGACCTAAGTGTGGTCGTCTTTTTCCGCTACAACTATCTACACAGGATAGGACTTTGGTTGCTTCTGCCTTGTTTTCTGCTTCTAGTTCAAATAAGAGCCACTTATGGCACAAAAGATTAGGCCATCCTAATTCTCGTACTTTGTTATCTTTGTTTAAATCTGGATTGCTACATGATAAAATTTCTCTTAAGGATGTTTCTTTTAATTGCTTTAGTTGTAAAATGGGCAAGAGCAAGACTCTTCCTTTTCCCATCAGTACTTCCTTATCATTGAAATGTTTTGATCTTGTTCATAGTGATGTATGGGGTATAGCACCTATCATATCCCATTCTCAGTTTAAATATTTTGTTACATTCATTGATGACTATAGTCGCTTTACATGGATATATTTCTTGCATTCAAAATCTGAGGTGTTTGCTTCGTTTAAAATTTTTTTAGCCTATGTGGAAAATCATTTCTCCACATGCATTAAAACACTTCGTACAGATTCAGGTGGTGAATATGTTTCTAATGAGTTTCAAACCTTTTTGCAACACAAAGGGATAATTTCTCAAAAATCATATCCTTATACACCCCAACAAAATGGTGTGTCTGAGAGGAAAAACAGACATCTTTTGGATATTGTTCGTTCACTCCTTTTAACATCATCTGTTCCACCAAAATTTTGGCCTGAAGCTCTGTCCACAGCAGTTCATGTTATAAATCGGCTACCCTCACCACGCATTAACCATGAAACACCTTATTTTCGTTTATTTAATAAGCATCCTACTTTTTCCCATCTCCATGTTTTTGGGTGTGTCTGTTTTGTTCTTCTTCCACCGGTTGAACGAACAAAACTATCGGCTCAATCTTCAAAGTGTGCCTTTTTAGGTTATGCGAATGACCAAAAAGGATTTCTCTGTTATGATCCCAAGGTGAAACGTATCCGGATTTCTCGTAACGTTGTGTTTTTTGAAAATGAATATTTTTTCTATCATCATCTAGATCATGATCCATCTCCTATGGTTTCTCTTGTTCCTGCTTTTGGTGATTCTCCGGATCTACCTACGCAAATTACCAAGCCTATTATTGTGTATGAAAGGCGTAGACGGGAAAACACGATTGCATCTGAGCCTCCTGATTTGTCAACTTCCTCGGCACTTGACCCCGCTCCTGCTCCTGACATTTCCCCACCAGTTCATCTTCGTCGATCATCTCGGCTTTCCCGCCCCCCCTGATAGGTTTGGATTTACTCATACATCATTACTTGCTACCTTGTCTTCTGTTCATATACCTAATCACTTTTCCCAAGCAGTGCAACATGAGTGTTGGCGGCAGGCCATGCAGGAAGAACTTGACGCACTCAAAGAGAATCACACATGGGATGTGGTTCAATGTCCTCCGTCCATCAAACCCATTGGCTGTAAGTGGGTTTACTCTATCAAGCTGCATCCTGATGGTACTCTGGCACATCATAAGGCTCGGTTAGTGGCTCTTGGCAACCGTCAGGAGTATGGTATCGACTATGATGAAACATTCGCTCCGGTCGCCAAGATGACAACCGTGCGTACTATTCTTGCTATTGCAGCATCACGCTCTTGGCCACTGTATCAGATGGATGTGAAGAATGCCTTCCTCCATGGGGATCTTCACGAGGAAGTATACATGCGTCTTCCTCAAGGATATGAGTCTTCATCTAAAAATGAAGTGGCACGACTCCGTCGCTCGTTGTATGGACTTAAACAAGCACCCAGAGCTTGGTTTGAAAATTTTAGCACTACTCTGCTGAACTTTGGTTTTACTCAAAGTTCCTATGATCCTTCATTATTCTTGAATAAAACTGCTCAAGCTACCACTATACTTCTTGTATATGTGGATGATATCATCATCACAGGCACTCACAGTAACATGATTCAAAATCTTCAATCCTCACTTCAAGCTGCATTCCATATGAAAGATCTGGGTCCATTAACATACTTCTTGGGACTTGAGGTCCAACAGTCTCGGAATGGACTGTTTGTACATCAACATAAGTATGCTACTGACCTTCATGACCTTGCTGGCTTAACCGATGCCACTCCTGTGGACACTCCATTAGAAGTCAATGTGAAACTCAAGAAAGATGATGGGGATCTCCTTTCCGATCCCACATTCTACAGACGATTGGTCGGCAGTCTGATCTACTTAACCATCACTAGACCAGACATCTCCTATGCGGTAAATGTTGTTAGTCAATTCATGACAGCTCCAAGGCATCACCATATGGCTGCAGTCAAACGGATCATTCGGTACATTCTTGGTTCTCCGACTCGAGGATTGTTTTTTCCGGTTGGCACACCTCTGACACTTACTGCATATTCTGATGCCGACTGGGCAGGATGCCCGGATACTCGCAGATCCACCACGGGCTGGTGTATGTATTTGGGTGAATCACTCATTTCATGGAAATGCAAAAAGCAGGAAAGGGTCTCTAGATCTTCCACTGAATCTGAATATCGTGCTATGTCCGCTGCCTGTTCTGAAATCCTTTGGCTTCGTGGCTTACTTACAGATCTTGATTTTTCTCAGACATCAGCTACCCCACTTCATGCAGACAATACTAGTTCCATCCGTATCACTGAGAATCCAGTTTTTCATGAACGTACAAAGCATATTGAGGTAGATTGTCACTTCATTCGCGATGCATATGATCGCAAGGTCATTAGTCTTCCACATGTTTCAAGTGAACTTCAACTCGCAGACATCTTCACCAAAGGACTGCCTCGGCCACGACATGAGTTCCTGATTCGCAAATTGCTCCTGTTTGACCAGCATCAATTTGAGGGGGGATGTTAACAATAGCTGATCCAAGACCCATGTACAATAGGCCCACTGGCCCATTCTCATACATCACGTGGATTAGTTGACTGTGACTCATCAATCTATTTAATTCTCTTTCCATGTATACAAACTGTATCAATATTCTTTATATTCTTTCCTCTCATAGAGATTGTAATTTGCCTTGATTAAGGCCATTAAATCTATAAGTAAAGCAAAGGACTGATCGTGGAGATGATCCAATATTCCAAAGATTCTTCTCTTCATCTCAAAGTTCTGAATCTGACATGCCTAAGACTTTTTCCCCACTTCTCCATGGTTTGTTCCACGGGCAAAGGTGGGTTTGTGTGCATCAGTAGGGGTGAGGATGGACGTGGAGATTCGAGAGGTCTCAGGTAGTATGATGCAGTTCCAGGATGCTTGGAACTGCCTAAGACCTTTTCCCCACTTCTCCGTGGTTTGGACCATGGGCCAAGGTGGGTTTGTGTGCATGAGAAGGGGTGAGGATGGGCGTGGAGATTCGAGAGGAACATCTCAGGTAGCATGATGCAGTTCCAAGATGCTTGGAACCACAACCCAAAATATAGGAAATACATGTGGCCCAGTTAATTATGCAGTTTCTTTTAAATCTTTAATTCTGTGTTTATTTAGAGAGGGACATCGTGTGTCTAACAGTGTCCAAATGACAGGAAATTAGGCGTCTCTTGATAAATCATTCAAGTACCGATCCAATGGGCTCACAATCATGCAATTCTGAACTGTTTAGTTATGGCTCACAATCATGCAATTCTGAAATTATTTAATTTAATCTTTTTTTAATAATATTCAAATAAAAAAATATTTCAATTTATATTATTTAAAATATTCTTTTAAAAATTCCTAAATTCCTTTTTGTTTGATAAAAAATCCGAGGCAAGATACGAGAGAGTTTGATTTCTAAAATAGTATTATATGTCTACATAATATCTAAATAGAATCAAAGTGTAAGTGGGATTTCATTCATTACAGCTCACAATCATGCAATTCTGAAATGTTTGGTTACAATTTCTGAAGTGCCCCAGTGAGATCAGATGTTTCTATGTTTTTGGGTTTTTGTTTGTTTTTAAGTTATTTTAAGAACCCTTGTTCAATTAGAAGACAATTGATGTAATTATTAAATGTATCAGAGTTTGGATTTGTCACCACTTTCTCAGAGAAACATTCACCTGCGCACACCGCATCTAGACCGTCCCATAGGTGGGACCCACATCTGAATCTCACACGCTACACGGGATGTGTGGTCCAGATGAGCAGTGCTTAGGTGAATATTTTCTCACTTACTCAATGAGGTCTTTAGATAAGTCTGTTGCACCCCATTCAGTTCAATAAAAAATTCAGTATCTTTCTAATAACAGCTGTGCTTGGTTTTTTTTTTGCTAACGGAGGGTTCCCAACCCTTTGGACTGGACTATTCCCTCTGGACCAGAGAGAAGGCAGGTAAAACCCTTGTGGCCCCTACGTGGTAGCACAAGTGGACTCAACATTCGGTTCCTAAAGAGGGGGGAACCGGGGGTCGATACCAAGACCTCTAGCTCTGGAAGAGGGAGGAACCGTAGTCCTAACCACTCGGCCAAGCCCTTAGGGTTAACAGTTGTGCTTGGTGACAAACCATATTTGATGAAAACCAAGCTGTCCATAGAAACCAAAACGACAACTATATTTCTGTGTCAACTTCTATCACTTATGCATGACCGAATCAAGGGAAAACATATACAAGTGACCAATAAAAAAAAGATTATATATGTTATGGAAACATATGTGAGGGATATGTGTATGTATGTATGGTCCAATTTACATGTCAAAAAATCTTCAAGCAATTACGAATCTGGTCTCATTTTTTCCTTTCATAAAAACTACCATAAATATGCATGATACAGACTCAAAATCTGTTTAGTTCAGGAACTTACTTGTATGAGAGTATGTGCGATTACCCGAACTACTGGAGGAAGTCGTACAACAAACATAAGTCCAAGACGATCAGGAAAGTGATCTTGTACAAGGATAGAACAAGATCTCATCATCTGCATAGGAAATTTAAATGCAGATACCCCTTCACAGTCCATCAAAACTGTAATTCGGGGATCATCAACATTGAGCAAATGCAGAACTCCATGTTCAATTTGAGATACTGCAAGAATAACAAAGATATAACATCATTGTCAATAAAAATCTAAACATAACATCTGACTAAGAAATAAGAAAATTCAAGAAAATAAAATTTAATTTTTAACATGCAACCATAACAAAAATAGAACTCAGAAAGTCATCACTAGGAATTGAACAAAACTAGCTTAGCAGCAATATATCTTATTCAGTCTACTTTTTTGAAAGATATGTCAAACAACTAACATAGTTAATAAATCACAAAAGAATACAACTTCCAGAGTTAAACAGGTAAATTTGACTAAAAGAAGAGAGATTTAGTAGATAATGTAATTTCTTATTGAATACTAGGGAGTGTAGATGCAACGAAGTAATTAAGAAATCCAGTTTCTTTGTAAATGTTCGCATCCATCAATAAAGTTAATCAAGAAATCAAGTTCAGTAAATACTCACTTCCATCAATAAAAAAAAATAATTCACTATTCAATCTTAAAGCCTGTGATCCATGAATCCAATACTGAAACAGGGCCATGATGGGATGGAGGCTCAAATCCTAGGTCAAGGCTGGATTCTTGTTAGAATGGAGTGATCACATGAGAATGCTCTCTTTAGCTTTCCTTCCTACTTATTACTGTTTCATTAATATTTTTTCTCTTATTGATTCTGTTTCTAAGATATTAGATGAAAGGTTATTATTACTTCTTTTTTTTTTTTTTTGCGATAGGTTATTATTACTTCTATTTGGAGCTTCTTATTACGGAAAAAGACAGTATTTAAGGCTTCTATTGTACAGATGATAGTTGCTATTGAAATAAGAACTCTCAAGTTTTCTACGAGAGTGTTGCACTTGCATAGGGTTTCTAAACCCTAGCGTTCTTTATTCAGTTCAGGGCAATCTGGGCAAGAGATTAGACTGATTTTGCTCTTGCATAGGGTTTCCCATATCACTATTTGATGCTAAATTGTTACAATCTGCTACCGTAACGTAGACTGATTTTGCTCTTGCATAGGGTTTCCCATATCACTATTTGATGCTAAATTGTTACAATCTGCTACCGTAACGTAGAATTGGCACGGGATCATTTCTACAAAATCATTTATTTCAACAATCTAAAACATTGGACCAAGGTCCAAGGGCCCTACTTCTACAAAATGCCACCCATGACAGGTTTAACTCACATTAGTTTAAGGTTCGTGCTTCTTGTTTGTTGGGCCCAAGGATCAAAATAACGGTTGTTGTGGGTGTAGTGGCCAGTGGCCAAAACTCTCTGTGGCGGGTGATACGTAGTGAGCAGTGGTGTGAATCGAAAAGGCTTTACTATTTATTTTTTTTGAAAAATATTAAAAAAAACCCATAACATTGGAAAATATTAGAATTTGATGTTTTTTTTACTTATAATAACTAACATAGGGGGTGTAGCAGTCCCTTTGGTGCATAGAAGTTCCGTATCGCTGAATGGTAATAAAAAAAAAAAAATAGTGTTGATCTAATTTTTCCCATGTATTCATGTTGGTTAGCTTTACTAAGTTAGAAACTATTATGCATTTCTCAATTCATAATTCAAATTAGCAATTTAATACAATGGTACATAATAATGGGTATATAAATTACAAAATAATGCTTAAATAAAGTTTAAAATTCAAACCAAATAACAAATTAACTTTCATCAAAATAAAAAATTGTATTTTTGTTGAGAGTAGAGAAAAGAATACATCTACCAAAAGGGGTCCCTACCAAGATATGCCTAGAGAAGAGCCCTTGAGAGGAACTCTTTGTATCGACTTCAGTTCGGCGAGATATTCTATTTTTTGGTGTTTTTTTAAGCATAGAAAGGTAGAAGAGCTGCATAGAAATGTTGTCTAGAGAGAAGAAGAAGAGAAATAAGCCTTACTATGCATTTTAAAAATTTTTGGAAAGCAGCAATCAATCTCACTCTGTAGCGGCCCTGTAGCAGACTGTAGAGACCACATAGAGGGTGTAATGGCCCCATAGCGGTTACTATGGTTGAGAATGGCGCTAAATACCCGACTATTATTTTGATCCATGGTTGGGCCTACCTAGATGCATGCCAATCAAGAGGGACAAGGGGATGGAAATGTCTCATCATGGATGATGATTGGTCAAAAATTTAGGTCCATCATAATATCCTCACTCATGATTTAAGGGTATTAATGCTTAACAGTCTGTTAAGTCTTAACTATGCATTAGGGCTCCCCATATTTGATCCATACCTTCATATGCACCAACTCTCTTGTGAATTTGCACTCAACCCAATTTGATAATGATCTCACTATTATCAATATTTAAATTAAAAACTACTACAATAATTGCACTTAGAAGTCATTACATTTTAAAGCCTTAGGATCAAGGGTCAAGACTGCCTCTTAAGAACTAGAAGCTCTAAGGGCTGGCCTAAATTTTTTTTAGCCCATCTTTATAAACCCATTAGTGTGAAACCCAAACTACTCAAAACAACCATCATCATTCAATCTGTGAAAATTTCACTCCAATTGAAGTTAGACCCTCCGTCAAATTGATCGTGCCAAGTGATTAGACTCACTTTAAATTTAATCGTAATTATGTGTTTTATGGATGATCGAGTTGGACAATAGGAGTGAGATTGAGCACAGAGGTACCGGTGAGCTGATAATGAGCAGTTAGAATTATAATTTGAACCCCATTGGTGGATTTATAGGGCGTGTTTAGAGAATTCTAGAAAACTATAGTGGTTTGCCTAGAATATTAACTACTTGTTGCATAGTCTATCAAATCCAAGAGGACTTTTAGGATCTAAAAAACAAAAAATAAAATAAAATAAAATCACCTCACACGATATCAGCAATCAATTCAAAGGACATTAAATGGACAGTCAAGTCCATTTAATGGCCTTAGATAGCCAGCTGGCAACATCGAATGCACTTGATTTTGTGTAAATTTTCTAGACCATAAACCCTTCCGTGTATCCTATTTTAATTGGTGGTTACTTTTACAAGGAAACTACTAGTTCCATAAGTGTTTTGAAGGCCCTCTCCCAAGTTCAAAGAAAAAAGAAACACTGAGATTTTTGAGATTTCCAAGTGTCCTGAGTTTCAGACTCTTGAGGCCCTCATTCGTCTTTAGAATAAGACGAGCAAAGGAAGCGGATGAAGAAGCATTCTGAACAGACATGCTGTGTCAATATCTCTAACAAGGTATTGACCTGTATCAACCAATACACGTGATACGTTCTACCAAGATTGATGGAAAATGAATCATCAGTATAGACCAATACTTGGTTCAAGTCGACCAATATTTTTAAACCATGATTTGGAACCAGAACGTGCTTGGAACTAGGGTCGATCAAAATCCCTAAACATCCACAAAGATAAAACACCCTTCATATTCACTATCTATTGCACTACTCTAATAATTCAAAAAAATAAAAAAGGAAATCCTATTCCACTACTCCCAACATTTAACAGTCCGCAGGTCTAAGATTCTGTAGATTTGTGTTGTTGTAGGTACCTATATAACAATACGATTATTGCACATATTCAGCCAATCATTGGAGAAATATATAAATGAGCCCTTATGACCCTTTAAGTCAATATCTCATGGAAATAGCTCAGCACCACACATCACATTAAGTTTAGCAATGGAATAACCCATACCTACTGCTTGAGCAAACCGAGGCCTGTCATGATATGCTAAAGTAGAGCATGCGAGTCCAAGGCGAACGATAAGGCATGGCCGGAGCTTTACATCACATCCGTGCCAAAATACCATATGTGACCACACCTCAAGTTCTTGTAATGAAAGAATTTTATACGTTTCCCTCCAACGAATGGTCCTCTTGATTGAAGAAAGTAAACATGAAAAGTCTCCATTTGCTGCATTATAGAAACGATGGAGCTCATCGTCATTTATTCTGCAAAAATAATAGTGTGAAATATAACTTCAAAGAAGTCCCCAATGGATGGTTAAAAAATATATTTTGAAAAATATTCACTTCAAATACATTTAATGAATACTGACCAACTCAATGACCCTACGCACCTGGCCATCAACGTTAAAAGGCAAAAGAAGTTTGGGACTAAAAATTGAAATTCTCAATTCTAGGATGCAGTAGCAACCCTGACGGGTATTTTTATGCAGGTTATAGCTAACCAAATACATGTAGCAGACTTCTCACAGTTATAGCCATGGTTGGACATCAAGCATTTGAGCATCATAGATGAAACAAAATATAGAGGAAAATATACAGGATTTTTGTTGGGTTGAGTACGAGAGCTGGATATTATTCATAAAGTTGCCAAAACTTTGCACATCAGCCTTTTGACCTCAAGAAGCTTTATGCTCTCAATTCTGATTTACTGCAGTTTTAACAAGGTAAAATTGAAATGGTGAATACTTTTGACTCTCAAACAAGTGGTATCACAACAGACAGACTACAAGCAGATAAAGCTTTTTCCTTTTCTCTGTCTCAGATATACGGTGAGACTTCAGAGTTCAGAGATTGCTGGAAAGTGACAATACGAATAAAGAGAGATCTTAAAGAAGTGGCATAGTGGAGTGAAATACTTGGAGTATGCTCCAACGGATGTGCATCTGAGTCTCCAAGAGAAAAACTTGGATTTGGTTGAGAAAGAGCCACAGGTTACTTTTGTGAAGTCACTCTTCCAGGTTGAGGAATGGCATGCATGCAAATTTAGACCAAGTCAAATAGCCATCCAAAGTGGTGTCTTCTCACGGTTTGTTTTCATGGGACAAGATACTTGTGCAATCTCTCAGGATAGAGACCTTCAATTGACTAGCATGAGCATTTCTTTGATGCGATAGTTAAACATAGTCAGGAGGATATGGAAAATTATATTTAGATACAGTCAGTGTGTGTGTGTGTGTGTGTGTGTGTGAGAGAGAGAGAGAGAGAGAGAGAGAGAGAGAGAGAGAGAGACCAGTGTAAAACTAAAGTGCAGCTTCACAATGTCCTGCAGTTGTTGTCGGTCTCAACACTTGTAAAGGTAAAAAGAAAAATACTTTTAACTTCATCCGTCCATTTTCTGAAATGTTCTGTCCCTTTTTTTTTTTTTTTTTTATGATCGGTAACGAAGGACTATATTAAAAATAAAGAAAGTTACAATCAGCCTAAATCCAAAGAACAGATAAAAATATATCTCGAGCCTGATGTACCGGCACAAGAGGCATATACCAAAGGACTGTTCTGCTCATATATTACTTGCACTCAATGCTATCTATATTTCAAAGATAATTCTTATAGATGCATTTTTTACGTGTAAAATAATTGCAATCTACTGTCATATTCTTTGCGAAGTACTGCCATTAGAAGTCACTGAATGATTGTATCAAAATCCTCTATCCATCCCCAATCCCGATAGCCAGGCCCATGTCAACATTAACAGCTCAATTAAAGTCATAACTAAAACCTACCTTCTCTATAACATGATTCCTATTTCCTTCATAATTCTGATTTATTTATCAATTGTTCTTGAGATTCTTCCATTTTTTGAAACTTCTCAAAACATATAAACAGAGATACTCTTTTCAATACAAAGTTCAAAAGAACAGTTTCCAGCATAGTGCACTGAACCATAAATTAAGAGATAAAGATATTCTTCACTCAAAGCTAAATCACAAAGTACACACCTTTGAGGTAAAGTAATTCCCTGCATCTCCAATTCTTCCTTGAGTCGTACCAACCAACTTTCAGATATAACAGGACCAAGGGCTTCGGCAGAGGGTCTGAAAAGCACAAGTATCATAAATATAAATAGAAGTCAGACGTATAGTTACAGATGTCCTTCCAAGGAAAAAATATGGAACATTGTTGTTTCTCATCATATTGCTCAAACAAAGAGAAGCTCAAAAAACCATTTGGCGGAAAGATAATTGGAAGAACTTGATTATCGACAAAATGCTTCCAACCGTTTTGCTTTTGCTTTATTTTTATGAGTAAAAAGAAAAATTTTACTAAAAACATGGAGAACAATAAAAGCCTTCAAGAGAAAGGGGATGGTCTTTCCAACAATAATGTCTTCCTTGGCAGTTCCTGCTTTTGATAGCAGATCAGTCAGTGTAGTACGCCCCATATATTTGAAAAAGAGAACCTGAAAAGCCAATGACCAAATTTTTTGGAGACAGACAAAACCTTAGGTTCAAGTCACATTACCTATATGAAAAAGAACTTCAAGAAACCCTTTCTTCAAAGACATGACTAACCGACAGCGCACTCATAGTCATGAAAGCAGTTGAAATTTAGCAATTTCAGAAGGCAGATTTATTGTTGAGCTCATCATAATTCTAAAACTGAGCCCAAATAGATTGAAAATGCTTCAATGATGATGAAATAGTCTGAAATATGTTGTATGAACCAGGAGACCAAAATTGAGTTTAAGCTCTTCACACAACCAGCTCAAAACATCATGATCTAGACATCTCGACGATGAGATTATATAACTTAACATGTACTTCCTCCTCTAATATATATTTCCTCCTTACTAGTGGACACAATTAAAAGAAATCTCTAAGATATGGCTTCCCTATCCACATAAACAGATCACTTGGCAGACAAATCAGCAAATTTGTGCTGGTTTGTACTAGCCCTACAGTGGCCCATCCCAAATCTTTGCGCTTCTAAATAGAGTTGTTGTCCTGACAACCTACTTCCAGTTTCTTATCATTTCAGTTAAGCTTTGGCCGACCTGGTCAAGAGAAGCATAACACTAACCATTCTACCACTTATTGATGATAACAGATCCCAATTATCTGACATGATTAATATGGTGTCTGCTAAAAATATTAAACTAATAGCAGTTATGCAAGCATGTGTCAATAAAGTTTAGCATGAAATAGACCAGAAAGGACAATTCCATTACACAACAGCATCTTGAGCACCTCTGCATGCTTTTAATATTTTCTAAGCAACAAGAGTGCAGTGCTCTCGACAGTTTCGAAATTATTACGATTAGCTGCAACTACTCCCATCTCACTGAAGTTCACTAAGTGCTACTTTTCTCAAAGTGGGGAAAAACCCACCAAACTTCTCTTCTTCTTTTAGGGGCCATGACCAGAACATGCCAAGGCACAAAGCATAATAATTAAGCTGAACTGATCAAATGAAAATGGAGGATGAACTATGCTAATGCTCACCCACTGTTACTTGGAGAAAGGGATCATCAAAGGAGAGGCTATCCTTCCGGTAGTCAAACGAATTAATTACAGCCAATGAAGGGGCAATTAAAAAGGACCATTGGAAGGGGACCATCATTGATCCATTCCAATGTGTCCCTAATTAGATAATGAGGCATTTGTGAAAGTTTCCAAAAGTAATGTCTAAAATGTGTAACAGTTTCTACCTCACTTCAGGAGATGATTGTGGTTGAGGCAACTCAGGTTGTGCGGCTTGTGCCTGAGATTCATCAGTATTGTCTGGGGTTTCTCCAGAATAATCTGACTTATCAGAGATGGCCGTTGCAACTGTCAGGAATAACAATGGTCTGGAAAGTTTCTGCCAAAACAACATGTACAACCATAAATTATCCATCAATTGAAGGACATAAATCAAAACTTATAAGCCAGGTCAACTTCAAAAAAATAATAATAATAAAATAAAAAGGTACTGCTCTGGGTTTGCAAATCATTCCGAAACAATGCAACATCTCAAGAATTCTCAACAAAGCTATAAGGACATTTTCCATTGATAGTGAAAATACAATATAACAGAAAAGAATGCAAGATGTATCCTGTCTTGGGCCCTTGGCTCCAGCAGTCTATTCACAGGTTAACTGAAGACCTCAAAATCTCCTTGGGCAGTCTCCAATAAATCCTTTTAATGACCCACTCTGGATTGAGTGGATACCATTTTTCAGATGATCAACCTTCCCAAGCCAAGAGAGTGTCCTTCTTGCCTTATCTTCGTTCTTCCTGGCTTAGCCTTTTTTGCATACTGCCATGCCTTCCACGTAGTTGTTTCTTGCTATAAATTCCTACATTTTAGTAATGCGGAAAGGAGGTGAGATTGAGGGGCGGGGAATGATAAGTCAAATGATATCAGCTGTAGGAGAGGCTGATATGATGCAAGCAATTATCCTGCGGCTGATATCATACTACTTAACGCCTCCCCAGTGTCGAAGAAAAGATGCAAGCAACAGATGCATTTGACTTAACATATATTGAAGGGTGGGCACTAATTGCCTTCTCCGCCCAGTGTCGAAGAAAAGATGCAAGCAACAGATGAAGCAACAAGGAAAATTGAAGAATTGGATATGGTTGGCAAGCAAACTGAAAAACTGATGGATATGAATGTAACATATAGTATGGCAAAAAGGAAAATTGATCGGGAGGATAATTGCATCTTTTCTTCAATTTTCCTAGGGCTGATATCATTCGACTTAACACCTCCCCAACCATGGCATCCAGAATTCATATTACCTCTTTGGTGGATGGGGATGTGAGGTTATCTGATCGGGAGGATATTGTTAACCACATTACGGATTTCTTTGCTACCCTGTATGCTAAGGAAGAGTGGGATAGGCCAGCTCTGGATAATCTGCAATTTGACACCATTGGGGAAGTGAATGCTGCTTATCTGGAAAGTGATACTGAGGAAAAGGAAGTGAGAGGGGCCGTTTTTGCCCTAAGAGGGGATAAAGTTCCTGGTTCAGATGGGTTCCGGATTGCCTTTTTTCATCGGTTTTGGGATACCATTAAAGAGGATATCATGGCTTTCATGAAGGACTTCCACTCGAGAGGTAAGCTTCCAAATGGCATCGGTGCTTCCTTCATTACTCTTATCCCAAAGAAACATGGCGCTGATCGATTGAAGGACTTTAGGCCTATAAGTCTTCTTGGCAATATATATATATATATATATATATATAAGATCTTGGCTAAGGTCCTGGCAGTGAGAGATTGATCAAAATTATGCCAACCATCATTTCTCAATCCCAATGAGCTTTTGTGCACGGGAGACAAATCCTTGATGGAGTTCTTATTGCTAATGAGTGTTTGCATTGGAGGCACAAGGACAAGTTGCCAGGGGTGTTATGTAAGCTAGACTTGGAAAATGCCTATGATAGAGTTGACTGGGGATCTCCTATCTTACTTAATGTGTAGAATGGGACTTAGGCTTAAGTGGCAGGGTGGGATTTTGAAGTGTGTCCTCCGCCAGATTTTCTATTATGGTCAATGGATCTCCAAATTCTTATTTTTCTGCTTGGAGAGGCCTTTGTCAGGGTGATCCTCTTTCTCCGCTCAGTTTTTGCCATGGTTGGGGAGGCGTTAAGTAGAATGATATCAACCACAGGAGAGGCTGATATGATTTCTGGATTCAAACCGACGCTTAACGGCCTGACGGTCACTCATTTGCAGTATGCTGATGATACTCTAATCTTTTGTACCGTAGGGGGGCAAGCAAATCATCCTCAAGTGTTTTGAGGCGGTTTCGGGCCTCAAAGTTAATTTCTCTAAAAGTGCTCTCATAGGCATTGAGGTGGAGGAGCGGTTGTTGGTGGTCCTAGTGTCCATAATGGGATGCAAGGTCGGGTCCTTTCCGACCACATATCTCGGGTTGCCCCTTTGCCTTGGGAGGCCTTCCAAAGAAGTTTGGAATCCGGTGGTGGAGAGAGTAGAACAGAAGCTGGCTACTTGGAAGGCAAAATATTTATCGTTCGGGGGAAGATTTACCTTGATTCAATATGCACTTGCTAACCTTCCAACATACTTCATGTCCATGTTCAAATGCCCGGCGTCGATCGTCAATCGAATTGAGAAGCTACAGCGGGATTTTCTGTGGCATGGTAAAGGCACTAAGAAAAAGTATCATCTGGTTCAGTGAAGTAAAGTTTGCAGATCTAAAAGGGAGGGTAGCCTTGGTTTTAGATCTTTGAAGACTATGAACCAAGCCCTGCTAGGGAAATGGCTGTGGAGAATTGGAGAATAGTCAGATAGCTTGTGGAGACATCATTCTGTCCAAATATGGGGCCAGACGGAATGGTTGGGACGTTTCTGGACCATCCTACAAGTGCTCAAGTTGGTGGAAAGATACCGTGGGCATCAAGGATTCTTTCGATTCGCAAATCAGATACCATGTTGGGACAAAGGAAGACTTTTTTTTTTTTTTTGGCATGATGTTTGGGTGGGGGATCAACCATTAGCAGTGCAATTCCCAGACCTTTACAAATGAGCTAGAAATAGACAAGCAAAGGTGAAGGATTATATGGATAGGGGTGCAGAAAGGATCCTCTGGGGTCCAATCTTTAGAAGAGATTTGACTGAGTTGGAAGAAGAGAATCTGATGAACCTCCTCGACAAACTTGGACGGATTTTCATTCCTGCAAAAGGGGAAGATAGCAGAGTATGGGCTGCCTCAAAGGACGGTGTGTTTTCAGTTTCTTCTTTCTTCGTGGTGCTGTCAAACGGTCACAATTCCCACAATTGGTTTAATTACCTTTGGAAGACCAAGGCTAATACTAGAGTGCTGGCGTTTGGTTGGTTAGCTCTTCGAGGTAGCATCCTCACTATGGATAATCTCCGTCACCGCAGGGTGATTCTAATCAACGCCTGCCCTATGTGCCTGTCGGTGGAGGAGACCGTGAATCATCTTTTACTTAATTGAAGGTTCGCTAGAACTATTTAGACCAATACCCTTGACTGTTTTGGTTGCAGCTGGGTTCTCCCTTGGTCCATGTCGAAGCTCTTTGATGCGTGGAAGTTTGGATTTCAGTCCAAGAGAGGAAAACTTCTTTGGCATTCGTCCTTTGTTGCTAACATTTGGGCAATTTGGAAGGAAAGAAATAGGCATTGTTTTGAAGGTTGTTCTTCACCTGTTGCTGTGAAAGCCAGATTCCTTACTGCTTCCTAGGTTTCTGTGCTGCCAGATTTTTAGGGAGTGCCGATGGAGGTCATTTTTAATTGGAGGGACGTAGTTTCCTGTTAGTTTTTTTTTTCTTTTGTTTTTTTTTTTTTTGGTTTTTTGGGGGCCTTTGGCCTGCTGAGGAGGCTTTGTGTTTCCTTTCTTGCTCTTTTGGATGGTTAATCTATCTCCCTTGTATTTCTCCATGTATATACCTTTTGTACTGTTTTCCTTTGATTAATACAATTCACCATTAAAATAAAAAAAAGAGGCAATTAGGATCCTGTGTTTTCAAGTTCTGCTGCTTGCACTTGTTGCTCAATGTCATTAGCCACTCTGTTTGTCACTTCATCTAAACTGATTGTGGAATCAACTGGCTCTTGTTTTTGTTCTTCAATTTCAACCTTTACATTCTCCACACTTGGTTCAATAACATTGGCTTTTGTTGTTTCTGGAAGCTTTCCTTCTTTTAACTTACCTTTTAAGAGGCGATAACGTTTTATCAAGCACTCAACACGAATTGCTTCCCAATATGCTTCATGCATATCTTTGCGGTCTTTCATATTCTTCAAGATGGATGATCGCAAACCTTTGAGGAAGCAATTAAAATCAAGTGTCTCGCCCAATTTACATAAATAATGTAGCCTTTCAAATTCGTCAGCATATTCATCCACAGACAATTTTCCTTGCCTCAATTTAAGATATTCTGCTCAAAGTAGGTTTCATTTTATTGTCCACACTTAATTGCATATGCCATTTTTTGAAGTTAATTGTCGAATTCAGAAGTAAAATCTTGCAATTCCATATTGACTTGGAGGTAAAAACTAAAAATTTAATGCCCTTTAAAATAAACCAACCTAACCTTTTGTGTAGATCGAATTTCCAAGAGTATGCAGGCAAAGATGGATCGTCAATCAGACTTCAGATGTCTGTGATATCACTACTTGAGGATCAATGGATGAAATTGAATCTGCAAATGGTGACGACTACTGATTAGGTAGTTTTTAGGTGGCTCCTCCTCCTCCTTTGTTCTTTTTTTATTTTTTTTACTGTTGCTTGGTTTCTGATTCGGACCGGATCCGCACTCAAGCCCAGCAAATGGACTCAAACTCATGTCACAGTCGGGTTACAAGTGTGAAGGAGCCTCATCTTCGATTATATCTCGATCGTCGTGTAGGAAAGAAAGAAAAGGAAGGAGAGGATTCAAACCCTTTTTCCTTGTGAATTGTGATTGTGTGCTTCAACAAGAAAGAGTGTGGGAGATGAGGCGAGGGGTGATGGCTCTGATGGTCCCGGTTGTCGATGAAGGAAAACGCCAAACTGCTCGTATTTCCTTGGACGACAACAATGAAGTTGTGGCTGCTTCGTTGTGCTTCAAACAGAGAAGAGGACAACAAGATAGAGAAGCAGCCGGTGGCCTACAGTAGTGTGAGGCAAGCAAAGGTGGGCAGAGGGACGAGCCGTGCTGGTGACTCCAGTGCACAGTACGCTTCTGCAACCCTTTTTTTCTGCTTCGGCCTCCCTTCTCTTCTCTCTTTCTTTATTTTATTTTTTTTCCTTTTTTTTTGGACAGAGGGGATGGAAGATGGAGACAAGGTTTTGAAGTGGGTTCGGGTTTGGGTGAATGAGAATTTGAGGTTTGGGTTTCTGGAGATTAGAGGGAATTGGGTGCAGAGCTTTGGGGAATTTTGCAGATATTGGGGATTTCATATAGGGGTCTGGAATATGGGTTCGACAGTTAGGTTGTGGCCTATTGAGAGGTTGGTTAGCATGGAATCTGGGGAGGATATGTTTGGCTGGATGGGAAATGGCTTTAATGAGGTTCGAGAAGTGTGGAAACCATGGTATGTTGGTCGGCTGATGGGTTAATGCTAGGGACAAGTTCGACTGTCGTGATTTGGAGGGGATGGTGGCCAACAGATATGGAGATGGGCTGGAAGAAAGGCCTAGAAGTACTATCTATATCAAAGTTGCCTTCACATAGAAATTATTTAACTCAAATCACCCCACTAGACAGAGCACAAACTTTCACAATACAATCTGCTTCTTTCTGAGGAAGAATCAAGATCCTGAGGCCCATTGTATCACACAAAAAGAATCCCCTTCAACAATAGCACCTAACAAGCCACACTAATAGGCTCCCTACATGCTACCAGCATCACCATCACTTTAACACATTGAAAAAGACATTGGGCAAAAGACAGGAAAAATTACAACTACAACACATTGTCATCACAAAATTAAATTCATAGACTCTGCGATCTAGGAGAATTGAAGGGAAAATAGATCATAATAATTGGGCCGAAAAATCACTCTCTGCAAGACAAAGCAAATGTACTCCAACTCCTCACTTGATAAAGCCCATCAAATCACCTTTCCCGGCAGTCCTAACCACACCCATCGCTGAACATGAGGGAGGATTCAGGATAAACTCAAGGGAGAAACAACCCTCTTGCTCACCTTTCTAGGCATGTGAGAAAAAAAATACCAGAGAGAGTCCCTTGAATCCCTATTTCCTCAATGAAATCAGCCAAATGACAAGGGAAAGGGCAGTTTGAGTGACAATACCCACCTAATGCAGATAGTTATTTTCTAAGAGCACTCAGATATTGTCGTAAGGAGGTTAAAAAGATCGAATGGACAAAAGAATTGAAGACGGAGAAAAGAGGAGAAAGAAGAAGCAAGGTCATGTTATCATTAAGAAAACCACATCATTATTAATTAGAGTCATGATACATGTGAAGGGGGAAAAACACTTCCTAGGAGGCTAGGAGTATGCACATTAACCATGATCAGCTTGGGTAATGCAATCTAAACATCATGCTTCCCAACTTCCTTCGTAAAAATCAGCAATTTTAATCTTCTTATTTGTCTTACTTGACATAAGTAAGGCGACGAGGTCTTTTCTTTTTTTTACTCCTCTCTTCTATGCCTAGAGAGGATTAGTATCTAGCTTCTGCGGGTTAGCTCCATCGCCTTTGTCTCTCCTTTTCGGGGTTTGGCAATGGTATTGGAGGTCTCCTCTTTCTTTTTGTTCATCATTTTTGCTGTATCTATATTTCTCTTGGAATATATAACATTTTCTTCTATAAAAAAAAAGTCCACCTCAATGTGCTTCATCCACTCATGAATGACAAGGTCCCATTGAAATGGATGGCTGCTGCCTGATTATCCCCATACAACATCATAGAACATCAATACCTGATTCAGATAATAAGGTCTCAATACAAATTGCCACATGTGCATGAATCAGCTCGATACTCAAACTTCTGCAATTCACTAGACTAGCATAGATTGCTTCTCACTCTTCCGAGAGCAATGGAATTGACTTGAAGAAAGTGACATCCATGACAACAACGGTCACCAGTCTTTGGATAATATACTGTATGCCCTTACATGTTAATAGATTTATTGTCAAATTAATACAGTTAGGACCAATATACGAGCTAAACGCAAATCCAAAATTGTTTGGTATTATGAGAATGGATGGAGAATCAGAACACAAAACTTGAACAGGAAACTTTCCTTTCAATACATGTGAAAGGTAGCAAGGGAAGAAGAGACAATATTATCTGTGAATTCGATGATCCCTTTGAGGGTCTCATTCTTTGATTATATAGATACAAGTTGCTATAAGTGTTACAGGAATAGAGGCAATTAGCTAAATTACAATCATTCTATTCTAATTAGATCTCCTAATAAGGCAGGAAATAAAATACATAGCTGTACAACCGATGCTTATTTTGACCCACAAGTTGGGCCTTTTCTGCCATGGGTTGTGACCCACTGACCCATTGGACCATGACCCACTAACCCACTTGACACCCCCCCTCAAATTGATGCGGGTGAATCAACGAGCATCAATTTGCCAACCAAGAACTGGTGACGTGGCCGAGGAAGTCCCTTGGTAAAAATATCAGCAATTTGAAGACTAGTAGGGACATGAGGAAGAGTGATGGCTTCACGCACAAAGGCATCACGTATGTAATGACAAGTTACTTCAATGTGCTTTGTGCGTTCATGGAAGACAGGATTTTCAGTAATCCGTATGGCACTGGTATTGTCAGCATGGAGAGGTGTGGGTCCAGATTGTGGAAATCCAAGCTCAGTAAGGAGACCCCGAAGCCAGATAATTTCAGAAGTGGCGGCCGACATCGCGCGATATTCGGCTTCTGTGGATGATTTGGAGACTTTATCTTGTTTCTTACACTTCCAAGAGATCAACGAGTCCCCTAAGAACATGCACCAGCCCGTGGTAGACCGTCGACTATCTGGGCAGCCAGCCCAGTCAGAGTCGGAGTAAGCGATGAGAGAAGTCGAATTGCCCACAGGAAAGAACAGGCCACGAGATGGTGTATGAAGAACATAGCGAAGAATGCGCCGCACAGCAACCAGGTGGAGATGGCGTGGTTGTGTCATGAACTGACTAACCAGATTCACCGCATATGAGATATCAGGCCGAGTGATAGTCAAATAGATTAAACTGCCGACCAAGCGGCGATACATTGTGGCATCAGGAAGAAGACACCTGTATCTTGTGTGAGTTGAAGATTGGCCTCAACAGGAGTATCCACAGGAGTTGAGTTTTGAAGACCAGCCGTCTCAATGAGATCCATAGCATATTTGTGCTGATCGAGGATAAGACCTTTCGCGGACTGATGAACTTCAAGACCTAAAAAGTATGTGAGAGGCCCTAAGTCTTTCATATGAAAAGATTCATGTAAGGAAGCTTGGAGATGAGTGATCATGCCAGAATCTGTCCCAGATATGATGATATCATCCACGTATACCAAGAGGACAGTAATCCCATTTGAGGAGCGATGCAGGAACATAGAAGAATCCGAGGCACTTTGAGAGAACTGTAGGTGAAGGAGAGCATCCCGAAATTTCTCAAACCAAGTGCGTGGAGCTTGCTTAAGACCATATAGAGAGCGTCGTAAGCGCGCACAATCACCTGCCGAGACACCCGCAACTCCTTGAGGAAGCCGCATATAGACTTCTTCCTTGAGATCGCCATGAAGGAAAGCATTCTTGACATCAAATTGATAAAGAGGCCATGAGTGGGAAGCAGCAATGGCCAGAACAGTCCGGATTGTGGTCATTTTTGCCATTGGAGCAAATGTTTCTTCATAGTCGATACCATATTCCTGTCGGTTGCCCAATGCGACTAACCGTGCTTTATAGCGATCCAACGAGCCATCGGCCTTAAGTTTGACGGAGAAAACCCATTTGCAACCGATAGGTCTTGCAGAGGAGGGGCATGGAACAATATCCCAAGTATGATTCTGCTGCAGTGCATCTAATTCTTCGTGCATAGCCTTTCGCCAACAGTCATGCTTAACCGCCTGTGAGTTATGAATAATGTCAAAGCAATTAGAAGCCATAGTAGAGTTTGAGGGAAAGGGAAGAACTTTGCTTTTTCCAAGTTTGCAAACAGAACACTCATCAGAAATATGACTAAAAGAAATTGCATTTTTATTAAGACTACCAGTGTTTAACATCAAAGATAACAGTTTTGAATGAGGATGGCCTAATCTATTATGCCAGAGCCTCCAAACATCTTGCGGAGAAAAACATGAAAAAGCAGAAATCTGGTTATTCTGAGAGATAGGCATAACAAGAGGAAACAAGCGTCCACACTTAGGCCCCTTCGCGATCACCATCCCCGACACTGGATCCTGCACAACACAACCAGAGCGAGAAAAGGAAACATCACAATTATCATCAACAAGTTGTCCAACAGACAGAAGATTCGTGGTGAGGTGTGGAGATAGAAAGACATTTGTGAGAGGTAATGAATGAATGATATCACCAGTGGCTGTAATGGGAAGCTTTTGACCATCAGCAGTATGAACTTGCAAATTGCCATTGTATGGTTGCAGGTTAGTAAGATGAGAGGGGGAGGAGGTCATGTGATTGGAAGCTCCAGAATCAATAAACCATATGGAGGAGGAGGATTGGTGGTTACCTGAAATGCCAAGTGCAGAGAAGGCATTTATGATCATTTGTTGAATAAGCTCAGGGGTGATCTGAGGAGCAGTATTGGAGGCAGTAGGTGCTGAAGGCATGACCGGTGTTGAAGGACTGTCACTGGAAGTAGTAGCATCAGCAGCGTTGACATGATATGCCCGTGGAGTGCGATTCTGTGGTCGCCTTCTGCAATCACTAATGACGTGACCATTGGATTTGCAGTAATTACAAAACTTGGTCTTACACTGTGAAGCATAGTGTCCATAACTCTTACAGCCAAAACATTGGATTTTACTGAGATCCCGTGCAGGGGTTTGTCCTTTAGCAGTAGACGCAGGACTGTGGGAGACACCCGGGTTGTAACTGGCAATGGCAGGATATGCAACACTAGAAGAGGTTCCTGAGAACTGTTGCTTCAAAGCATGCTGAGTAAGCTGACTTTGTTCCTCTCGCAAGAGTTCATGAAGGCACTCATTCAGGGATGGAGATGGAACTCGGCTCATCAGATTAGAACGAATGATCTCATATTCGGATCTTAATTTCATGAGAAACTGATCTCGATGAGAAGTTGCCTGTAATTGTTGTATTTCAGAAAGAGCTACCTCAGAGACATGGAGGTATTTGATTTCATCATACTCTGCCCACAGATTAAGAAAACCCGTATAATAGTCCTGGATGAAAGAAGTGCCTTGGGAATATTGAGCAATCTCCAGTTCAAGTTGGTATTGTCGGGCAGAATTCCCTTGGTGATACACTTGTTTCAGATATTCCCACATCTCCTTGGATGTCTTGTACGGTTTGAGGTTCAAGATATATTGTGGTTCCACAGAACCAAGAATCCATGTTTTGATCTTGGCATCTTTGGTATTCCAAGAAAGAATTTTTTTCTCATCCTCCTTAGGTCGTGGATCCCATCCTTCAACTAGTCCCCACATCTCCTTTCCTTCAAGATATACTTGAAGTTGATAGGACCAGGAAGTATAATTTTTCCCATTAAATTTGATCAATGTAATTTCATGTTTATCCATGTCAGTAATCTTATCAGATCCCTTAAGACAGCACACAGCAGCAATAGAAGATAGCAGATGCAGTAACAGAAGAGTCCAAGTAGAACCAGACCACAGATTGCAAAAAATTGCACAAAAAAATAGCCCAGGCGCCAAAAAAATTGGAGTGATAGCCTGACGTGGGTCCCACAGAAAGATCTGAATGGTGATCAGACCAGTAGCTAGAGACTAGGAGAGAATTTCCTTTCCAGCAGTCCAAGTTTTATCCAGATCGGATCTGAATCAAAGATTTTGTACGGTGGTGATAAAAACTATTTAAAGAAAGTGATTAACCACAAGAAGGAGCAAACCGCCTACCTCTGCTCACTGAAAATTGCTGAAAAAATCTCTAAAATAACCAGGAATGATGGACGACCAAGGCTGGGGTGAAACTTGTGGACTGTGAGATGATCGTAGGTGGGCCACCAGTTGATCAGATGAAGAAACAGCCACGAGATGCCTCTGCAGAGCACAGATCCTTGATCTGAGTGAAGAAATCCTCAACCAATATCCTCAATCACCAGAGGAAGCAGACGACCAGAATGGTTGCAATGGTTTGGCTTACTAATGTTGATCTAGGGTGGGCCACTTGTGATCACACCTTGATCTGACGACTTCCAATGCTTGGAAGATGAAGAAAAATACCCAGAGAGTCTCTCAGAGACTATGACAACTTCCAGCACTTGGAAGATGGCTCAGACACACATAGCTCTGATACCATGTGAAAGGTAGCAAGGGAAGAAGAGACAATATTCTCTGTGAATTCGATGATCCCTTTGAGGGTCTCATTCTTTGATTATATAGATACAAGTTGCTATAAGTGTTACAGGAATAGAGGCAATTAGCTAAATTACAATCATTCTATTCTAATTAGATCTCCTAATAAGGCAGGAAATAAAATACATAGCTGTACAACCGATGCTTATTTTGACCCACAAGTTGGGCCTTTTCTGCCATGGGTTGTGACCCATTGGACCATGACCCACTAACCCACTTGACAATACATGGTAAAAAAAAAAAATTAGCACACACGTACACACACCGAGCACACTTATACAATAGATATATCAGAAAGGATGTTGATATTTTGTTGTACTAAATTGAATCAACTTATGAAAATTTCAAAATATGTCAGCTACTTCATCTTTATGTTGCAACAAATAAATAGCTATATGAAAGCAAACATTTGAAAAATGAAAAAAGAAAAATCATTGTTGTGATAACAAAAAACACAAGCAATAAGGAATGGAAAAACTACATGAATGGAGACAACAAATGGGTATTCACATGTTTCTCCTATCAAAATAATGTCAAGAACCCATAATGCAGAGTGCAAACACTTACGCAACTGGCCATAAAGTAATCCTCTAAAGAAACATGAATGTTCAGTTCTACACCAGACACTCAGATGAATGAACCAACCTGCACGCCTTCAACCAAAATCTTGAGGGGCGCCCATCTCTGTATCCATTTAAATGGTGGATAGCAAAGGATTTGTGATGCTTGAAGACAATTCCATATAAATGGACACCTTGCACGAGACAGTCTTCGAACCAGATCCAGGGCTGCAACTTTAATTAAAAAGAATACCATCTGATCAGCAGATACGCCGCCCAATCTCCCATGTTTCATAGAAACCAGCGGCTTAAGAGCTTTTTGTAAATTCTTCTGAACAGAAACAACTAAACACTGTTTGGATGTCTTACTACTTGAAATGGTACTTGGCATTTCCAAGTTCTTATTTGATCCAGACATATACAAAGAATCACCCATTGATGCAATGGATCAAAATCTGACCACCTCACCCATCTGAACACGTTTACATTAAAAGATAAGATGGGTTTTAAGGTGATGTTTGAGAAGTGTTAGCGCTAATAGGTGGTCCACCCATCGATGGCAGCTGAAATTATAGCATTGCAACAAAAAAGGCCCAAGGCCTCCAATTCATACACCCTAGTACGGATATTGCACAAACGAAGCTTGAGTGAAGTTTTTTGCCTGCAAAGACCAATATCATACAGCGTGAATACTCTATTTATGGATAGGTGTGAGAAAAATCATTAAGTACATTTCTTTTGTAAAGACTAGAACGAATGACAACAACAATGAGATTGCAAAACAAAATTTCAATCAAAAAATAACCTGAAGTTCACAATGTTAATAAGAAATAGCATCAAATTAGCAAAAAAAAAAAAAAAATGATCATACAATCATTCAAGATGGCTTGGGAATGTACATAGAAGATCGGAAGCAATCCCTGCATATAAGAGTTAAAACTTAAAAGTTACTAGTACAAGAAACTAGGTTAAGGCGAAACCAAAACAGACATGAAAGAATTAGTAAAAAGTTGCATGTTAGATACCAGACTCACAGTTTTTCTTTTTCTTTTTTCTCTTTTTATCGGTAACAAAGGACTATATTAATAAGATAGAAAGTTAAAACCAGGATTTATCCAAAAAACACAAAAATACATCTCAAAACTAGAGTATCGGTATAAGAAGAATATACGAAACACCAACGCTAACTACATGACATTAGCACTTAAGTTACACACGGTCGAGTAGTCAACCCCTTGTTTAGCAAGACAATCCGCCATCTCATTCACAGATTGATGGATTAATATCAATGTTTTAAAACCATGATGCATGAGGCAAGGCATTCTATTTGTGATGCAAGACAAGCCAAGCTCAGGTCTAGCCCATGGCCTATGGGCCAACCCAGCCCATTTGGGCAATCCACCCAGCCCATTATTGTTAATTTGTTATGGGTTGGACAATCAAACTGTGGTGGAATCCCGATCTTTTAGTATTTCTATCATCTAGTGGTTCCCTTTTTTTAGAGTTTGCAATTCCTAGGAGAGAATCTAGGAATGTGATTAGGAAGTGTAATGGAATGGGAATTCCAACATAGGAAGGAATGTCCCATAAATCTATAATTATGTATTGATCCCTTGTGGGAGGATTACCTTCATTACTTCAATAAAAATTTATCAGTTTTCACTTCATTGTGAGTGCTCCTCTTTGATCTTGTGTGCTTGTGTGAGTGAATTCCTTTGAAGAATCCGACCAACCCTATCACAGGTGCTTGGCCTACTTTGCTTGCAGATCGGGGCTGCATCAGATTGGTATAGTGAGAGACCCCTATCAAACTGGTTCACCTAAGGTAATCGAGACTTATCCCCACTCGAATTGCATTTCCTTTTATTGAATTCATCGTTCTGTCAAACCCAAATCACACTCTCATCATAAAAAACCAGCAACCACTCCATTGTTCCCAATTGAACCCTTAACCACTCATCCATACCCTCCTCCCCATCCCTATCATCTCTCCTCAATCCCCAACCCCCAACCCAACCCTTCAAATCCCTCTCAAGCATGAAACAGATCGGCCCCTACGCTGCGTAGCAACCTAAATAGAAAATATCACCACTATGACACGGTAGGTGTAAAACCCAGCCGAGCCCAGCAGTTTTGATTTAAATGCACCGTTTACCCTTATCTTTTCTCCCCAAGAACCTTTCCTAAAGTTGTTGCTACCCTTATATGGATTCAAGTCACTAAAAAAACACTACACTAGCCACTATACAAGTTCCAATTTTGTTATCACTTTAAAAATTCACACCACTACAATGCTACATATCGCCTACTACATAGCATTTTTTGCCACCGGCCGATACACTCGACACAATTGCTATTTTGATCCTTGCTCTCAAGACCATCCCAACCAAATCCCACTAACTTACAAAACCTTTCGTTAACCCATCCCCTTCATCCCCAAATACACCATCAAAACCCTAGACTCACCATCAAAAACCTATTTCACCTAGTCCAAACCTATTTTTTTTCCCGCCTTTACTTGCATGTAGGCCGGCCGGGTCAGGAGGACCCAATTGATCCATCTAGAATGGTAACCAGCCCAACCAATGACCATGCACACTGACTGTGCGCTACCTGCAAGCATGAGACCTAGTCAACACAAAATTGGCAATCACAAGCATCCAATTTCAATCAATGATATCATTACACCCAGACTCCAATCAACGATCTGTCTTCGCCTGCGTACACCTAATAACAATACCTACACAATAGGTCAGATTCTTTAAATTTTCAATATCTACCTCATACTTAAAAAAAAAAAACTTGCATTTTTTTTTGGCGAGTATGTGTACCCATATTGGCCAAACATATCGGGGAAGGCTGACTGACCAGCAGCAATACACTAGTATATTTGAATTATACAAGCGGGTATATGCATTGGAGACTAGCCTTGAACAGATGCACAACAAGCAACAAAACGCTGCTAAAGAGTCTTCTAGTGCTATAGTTTCACAAAATTCAACGCATCAAGTTAATTCAAAACTTCATGAGTATATTCGTGATTTCATCCAACATCTCTTCCGAAGAGCCACCACACACACATACGAATACAAAAAAGGGGGCAAAAAATGATGGCATCACTAAAAGGGTCCAAGGTGTGAATTGCCGACACGGACGTCTCGATGTAAAAGCCTTCGTTGATTGGATGAATTCTCTTAAAGATTATTTCACTTGGTAAAATATGGATGATGCCCAACGGGTGGCCAGTGGCCACAAGAATCTGGTTGGGCAACATTGACAACAATAATCAATCATGGGACACCTCGATGTCACTAGGTGGGACAACAGGCATGAGAAACTAGAAAATTAATACCTACCTTCTGATTAGATGCACTCCATCAATAGACATCGACAAATTCAATGAGCTCATCCGATGCAAGATGAAATAAAATGATATTATGACAGCGACCTATTATCAAACTAACTTGCTCCAAGAGATTAAGTGTGAGATAGTGCTCCACGACTTCAAGACATTGATGAGGTGTATCACAAGGCGTGATGGGTTGAAACGCAGTCGTGGCAATAGAATGTCTGACACTTTCGCTTCTAAGCCAGGGAGTCTTCTACTCGGAGAGGTCTAGATCATCATTTAACCGGGCACTGGCACAAGGCTATCAACCACCTCCAAGGCAACCTCCTCCTCAACAGCACTCGGCACAAAATCAGAGAGTGCCAGCGCCACAGGCACAAGATGCCAGGGGACGTGAACCTTGTAGTACAAATCGACTGAATGTCAATTGTTTCCATTATGGTCAGATGGGACACTATGTTAATGATTGTCCGTAAGTACAGTTCAAAAAAAAAATTTGGATTGTCCTTAATAAGCTCGATCTCCCAAGGCTCAGCAAGGTTGCATGGGTGGATGATTATGTCATTCCTGTAACTTGTTGGTGTTTGGTATCTTTAACATTGGGATTTATGAGGATGATATTTGGTGTGATGCAATCCTTATTGATGAGCCCTGAAAAGTGCACATTTTCATACACATTTTGGACCATTTTAAGAGCTTATTGATATTAAAGAGCTTTATTTAGTGACAAATCATGTTTTTATGCATTTAGGGTCCATTGTAGTGCATTCATGCATAATTTGCTCAAAAATCACACTTTTTGCATAAATTCATGAAACCTGCCATTTTTGGAGATTTATTTTTGGAAAGTCAATTACTTTCGGTGCATCAAATAGGGTCTCATGCATTGTCCATTTAAATTCCTTACATAAAATTATTCTTGAATCCATTTGTTTTAATTTGTGTAGGAGAAATCAAGAATGGGACCCACATTGGTGAAATTTGAGAGAGATCAAAGACATCTTTCAAGGTGGACCCACATATCTTGGTATTTTTGGAGAGTTTGAAAAGTCAACAATGGAAAGCTAGATTTGTAATTTCAAGATCAAGAAAGGAAACTTCAAATTTGGTAAGATCTAATTCTTACTAAGTTTGAAAATTCAAAAATCAAGAAAGGAAGGTGTGCTAAAAGAGTTGACTAATCAATCAAAGAAGCTTGGAAGTAAATCAAAGATAGAAGGAGAGTCAAGAAACAAGGAAAGAAATATCCCAAGATGCCTTTGGATGTCCACATGGGTCCCACACATTCCATTGCACAACTATCATTCCATATATGCACAATTATTTTCGGATTTTTCAGAGGCAACAAGATTAAAATGGTCATAACACTTAATCGTGCAATCCATACACCGTTGGAAAGCTCTTTTCGAGTAGATATCTTTAGAATCCAAGATTGTGTCAATCGGAGCTAAAATGAGAAAGATATGGCCTCTGGAAGTTAATGCTATAATTTCTACTCGGGATTGCAATTTTGCACATGGAAAGCACCAAAAATCTCTCACTCGCCTTGCTATTTCTTTGAAGACTTGTTGGCCAAGGAAGGGACTTGCCATACAAAGAGGATTGCATGCTACAAACTTGGAGCAAAGAAGGAAAGAAAGAGAACAAAAATCTATAAATTGAAGGCATAAGCATCCCTCTCCTCTCATGAAAGAAAAGACCCCCTCACTAGTGTAATTCCTCCATCATTCTACCCATCTCCTTTCTCTACCATATAGCTCATCTCTCTTCAAGAAGGCTTATCCCAACTTGAAGCTTCAACTAGAGAGGTTCCTTTCATCCTAGTATGTAGTTGTTTTTTTTGGAATTTTATTTCTCCATCTTTTATGTAAAAACATTGCATATTAGTAAAAGTGTGATTTTTTTTTATTCTTTCTCTTAGGTGATTAATGCTTGAATTGTGTTTTCTTTGTTGTTGTTCTTGGATTGACAACCCAAGATCCTAAGGACATGAAATAAGTACTTATGAACCCGATTTGAGAATAAAAAAAAGAAGAGCACACTTATCACACATTTATTTTTATTGCAATTCCCACACATTTACATTTATTGAAAAATCCACACATTTAATTTCTTGTCAATGCCACACATTTAATTTTATTGCAATCCACACATTTAATGTTTTTGCACTACACACATTTAAATTCAAACACTTGTTTTTTCTTTTCTTCTTATGCTTCTTATGCAATTATGTGAATTTTATGCATAGTTTAGGGTTGGGATTAGAGTTCATTGCATATATCTTCATATCATATGGCTAGTGCATGTTTAAGTGGCTGGAAATTGAAGCCTTCAGATCTTTAAGATAGAAATTAAAAATCAGTTTTGGACAATCAAACAGCCCTGCATACTAGTTTTTTAAGACTTAGAATTTTTAGCATCTCATGGCATACATTGCATTACTAACTTTCTAACTTAGGTTCTTTTGTTTCTATTTTAGTTTCTTAGTTTTATTTTTTGTACTTTTTTATTCTTGATGTTCTAATTTGTGTTTTCTTTTGTAGCAATTTTAGTTTTTTAGATTTAGGAAGTTTTCTTTTCATTGGACTGTAACTAATTTAATTTTAATTTAAAGTAGGAATGATGAATGTACTTTTCTAGATTTTAGGCTAGAATTAGATTTTATTTAGGGCAGGTATAAGTTGAGAAGGAATCTTAGTTTACATTGCTCCCTGTGGATCGACCTGGTCTCACCAGTTTATTACTACATTGCGGCTCTACGCTTGGAGCTCACGATCACTTATGAATGTCATTCATATTCTTGTTAGGCGGCCCTAACTTTTCCCTAACTTTTCGATCAAGAAGTATACACTAAAAACAAGAAGAACATGCATTCCTTTATGTGGAAATGACAACAAGTCCAGCTCCTTTCATTACGGCCAACAACAACTTCATCTACATCATCTCCTTCGATCACTGCTTCTCCTTCCAATCCCCATGTTCTCACCATGCGCAAGTTGGAGGAAGAGAGAAACAAACAAGGGCATCATGTTCGCCTTATTCACCAAGCGGATGCAGGAGCCTGCTAAAGATCAAGATGCCTCTACATCTAATGAAGTCAAATCCATGCTCCTTGAATTCTCAGATTTGATGCCTAATGAGCTACCAAAATAGCTGCCACAGATACAAGATATACAACATGCAATAGACTTGGTTCCCGAAGTACCCTTGCCTAATTTCCCTACTAATAAAATGAGCACAAGCGAGCATACCGGGCTGAAGCACCAAGTTGATGATCTATTAAAGCGAAGTTATATCAAGGAGAGCCTTAGCCCATGTGTTATTCCATCCCTCCTTATACCAAATAAAGATGGAAGCTAGTGCATGTGCGTGGCAGTCGCGCTCGCGCCATCAATAAAAACTTATGGTAAAATATTGATTTCCCATCCCTTGGCTAGATATGTTAGATATGATGAATGGAGTTGGTATCTTTCAAAAATTGATCTACACAATGGATACTATCAGATCTGCATCCGACCATATGACGTGTGGAAGACAACATTCAAGGCATAAGATGTTCTTCACAGTAATCAAACCAGTTAAATCCAATCTGCAAACTGATGCATCAACATCTAATTATTGACTTAATCAAACTACAAATTATAACTATTCAAAAGAACTATTTGCAGCTCAAACTTAGTAGAAACTAGGTAACTACGTTCTGTCAAGATATTACCGGCCTTCGGAACTCGCATCTTAATATCTTACAACTATCAACACTACTTAACTGAACTGCCAACCCAATAACCCATGCACATGCTAACATGGGCCATGGCTCATACATAACCATGAAAGGGGCATCCCCAAAAAACTCAACAGTTACTAAACTCATGAGATGCTCCACAAATGAGCAATTGATGCTTTTCGGCCCAATACCTTGGGCAGTGTGATTTCAGCTGGGGAAATATACAACTCACTTCCCAAGAATATCAATAAATTTTATCACATTTTCTTGTTTTAAACTTTCACAAGCACGCCCAATCATGCAAACCATAAATACCATGAGCATCCCACGCTCAAAAATCTTCCAGATCCCTAAATCAATTTAGCAGCATCAATCACCATCAAAGCCTTGTCCGATCTTTATTCGGGTTGAATTTTGTTTTTCCATTCCGATCTATCCTAATAAGTTGCATTTCTTCGGATCTAAATCACAACCTTCAATTAAGCAAAATCCAGAAACAGTACACATTCAAGAGAGATAAGGCTATAATAACAAAAGGGTGATTAATTAGTTGAGATCTTCCAATCTAGGGGAAGATCATGTAAATGGTGTGGATCACTGTACCCTAATAAAAATTCTTTTGACAACTGATCCGGATCGAAACCACAACGAATCCATTCCCAAATCTCATCTCCTCTCCAAAGCCCAAAACTCCATGACACAAACTTCAAGTTTCATAAAAACCCTACCTCAATTTCACAAAAAAAAAAAAAAATGCAAATCTTCCAAACAACAAAGAAAGAAATCAACAAATCGACAAATCATTCATTCAATCGTGTTTCATATACAATTTTCAAAATCTTCCAAACGAGGAAATGATTTCGTGCACCAATTCCAAAGATACAAAACAACAACAACAACAAAAATCGGAGATCTTCCCGTTCTCACCTTTTGATTGTTGGAATTTGAGATGCTGTATTTTTCGATCTGCCTTTCCGCGGAAAGGGGAAATCAGCAGTTGCGTCGTAGTAGAAAGGAAAGGATCCGAGAAGTTTTCTTGTTTCCTCACTTCCCTGGAAAGTTAAGTGGGGGAGAGAAGGGAAAAATACACGCGTCATTGGAACCGGCGCGCGGCGACGAGCGAGCGAGCGAGCGAGCAGCGCGCAACAGTTTGGAAGGAAAAATGGGGGAAGTGCTCCTCGAGGATACCCCAAATTGTGTTCCCCTGACCTGCACAATCGACGGCTAGAACAAATCCAAAGTCCAATCATTCATTTTTTATTTTTTTTTGTGTGTGTTCCTTAATTGAATGATTAAAGCCATCAAATCAAGTTTTCACGCCTTTAATTGAAAGGTGTGGCAAAACGGGTCGGTTTGGGTCAAAATTGGTCGGGCCGGGTTGGGTCAAAACAAGTTGCAATGGGTTGGAGGTAAACCTGTATTTCCAACCCATTTAAACACAAGTTGGGTCAAGTAATGTGAACCCCGCATCCGATGCGGTCAACCCATTTAATCCGAACCAACCTATAAAGGCATGGCCCAAACCCAATCTAATTCAACTATATTTATATTAAGTTGTAGGCCATAAAAAATGAAAATCCAAAAAAAGTTTCACATCTTTATATTTAAAATAGACTATATTCTAAATACCAAATATTATATGACGAAATTATTTAAATGGGTTTAGATATAGAGGTTGACCATGACCCAGCACATTTAAATAAATTAGGCATTTTATACAGGTTCTATAGAATCATATGTTCTATAAAAGAATCAGTAGAGAAGAAGTTAAAGAAGTATTGAAAATGATGAAGAATGGGAAAGCGATTGGACCAGATGGTATCCCTATTTGGAAGTGCTTGGGGGAGGATGGCATAGGTTGGTTGACAAAGCTTTTTAATATAGTGCTAAAGAGCAAGAAGATGCCTAATGCATGGAGGAAAAGTATTCTTATGCCCATATACAAGAACAAAAGAGATATTCAGAACTGTGCAAACTATCGAGGGATTAATTGATGAGCCATATAATGAAATTATGGGAGAGAGTTATTAAGAGAAGACTAAGAAGAACAACAAACATTTCAGATAATCAAATTGGTTTCATGCCTGAGAGATCAACCATGGAGGCTATCTTTATCCCGAGAAGGTTAATAAAACAGTATAGAGAAGGTCATAGAGATTTACATATGGTGTTCATTGACTTAGAGAAGGCCTATGACCGAGTTCCTAGAGAGATTCTATGGAGAGTACTAGAAAAGAAAATAGTGTGTGTCGCATATATTGAGGCGATAAAAGATATGTATAATAGAGCCGTGACATCTATAAGAACGATTGACGGAGAGATTAAAGAGTTTCCTATCACGATTGGTCTACACCAAGGCTCAGCGTTAAGCTCGTACTTGTGTTGCCCTAGTTATGGATGAGATTACAAGACATATTCAGGATGAGGTGCCGTGGTGTATGCTATTTGCAGATGACATTGTTTTAGTGGATGAGACGAGAGAATGAGTGAATGCTAAGCTATAATTGTGGAGGAAAACGTTAGAGACAAAAGGGTTTAGACTAAGTTGATGCAAGACGGAATATATGGAATGCAAGTTTAGTCAAAGTGGGACACCTGGTAATTTAGAAATAAGTTTGGATACATAAAAGACTGTAGAGAAAGAAAACTTTAGGTACCTTGGATCTATGGTGCAACATGATTGAGAGATTGATACTGATGTAAGTCACAGGATTCAGACCGGGTGGACCAAATGGAGGAGAGCTTCGGGGTCTTGTGTGATCAGAAAGTCCCTCTCAAGGTTAAAGGAAAGTATTATAAGGTGACGGTACGTCCAGCGTTGTTATATGGATCAGAGTGTTGGGCGGTAAAGCATAATCATGTTAAGAAGATGGAAGTTGTCGAGATAAGAATGCTAAGATGGATGTGCGGGATCACAAGGAGAGATTGGATTAGGAATGAGGAGATTAGGGGCAAAGTAGGAATAACACCGATTAAAGATAAAATGAGAGAAAATCGACTGAGATGATTCGGCCATGTTAGAAGGCGCCCAACGGAGGCACCTGTTAAAAGGTGTGAAAGCATAGAGATTGCCCAAAATAGGAGAGGAAGAGAGAGACCCAAGAGAAGTTGGAAAGAAACTATTAAGCATGACATTGCCTACATAGTTCTAATGGAGGACATGACCCTAAACAGATTTGATTGGCGTCGTCAAATCCAAATAGCAGACCCCACCTAGTGGGAAAATGCTTGGTTTGGTTTGGTTTAGTTAGGCATTTTATACAGGTTAAGCGAGTTGGTCCTATCTAAACCTATTTAAATGTGGGTCGGGTTTTTCTTAACCTATACAAGTCAAATTGGTGGCTCAAGACAAACCTTGTCGTCCCACTTGATTCCATTCCATGGATGAACTTAGATTTAGAGAAAAAACATTGAACCCATGGATGAACTTAGATTTAGAGAAAACATTGAACCTACACTTTTCTAAATGTGCAAGGTTTTTACCTCACAACCTCTCTTAAATTATTTGTAATGCCTCTATCCATTTTAATATGTAAGATTTGTACTGTATCCATTTAAGAAAAATTGGAAAGTACTATAAATGGGATGCCAAAACGGCAAAACCCTAAATCTGCTTCGAAACTCACTCAGCAATACATATATATAAGGTAATATTCAAGTGAGGGATTCCCTTACCATGTGGTGAGGGACACTCTCTTTTTTTTGAAAGTTTTAAGTACAAAAGGGGCAATCCCTTTTTGGGGATTCCCTCACCATGTACTTAAAACTTTCCAAAAAATGGAGTGTCTCTCACCACATGATAGGGAATCCCTCACTTGAATATCCCCCATATATATATAAACATACAAAAGGGGCCCTCACATTTAAATTGTTTGCATTAGATATAGATGTGAGAGCCCCCACTTTATCTCTCATAATAAGATGAGAGATGCTCTCATAGGAGCACCTCCCATAAATAAATTCATATCCTCATACCAAAAAAATAACGGCAGCAGGAAATTTTCCCGGGGGGCACTATGTCAAAAATTAATAATAATTTCTTAAGGGGATATTAAAAAATGAAAGTTTCCCATAACATTGTGGTGAATTTACAGGTTTTTTTTTTAGAGAGGCCATTAAAAAAAAAAAAAACTGGAATTCTCTATAAAACTTGTGGGGTTTTCAAATTTTGGCCCCCCTTTCCCAGCCTTCGCCCAGGGCCATAATCCTAACAGTAGTTCAACAGGAGACTTGTCCTTATCCTCTTCTGTGAGGGGTGACCAGTGAGTCTTGTAATATTGTTATTATTTTGTAGTAATGGTGGTGGTGTGTTGGAGCTAGGGGTGTAAATATGGGCTGGCGGCCCAAGCCCAGCACGGGACCCGCATGGATTTTCCACCCGTTGACTTGGTCAACAGGCAGGCCCAGCTTGGCCCGACAGTCCCCCAGTGGGCCGTGTTGGGCCAGGGCCCCAAGCCCGTGGGAGGCACAGCCCGACCCGCCTGTGTACAAGTCTAGCTCCACTATCACGTGATGGGCCTGGATGATGAGCTGTTGCTCTTCAAATATCATCTCATTTGACAATTTCACATTAGGAGAGAAAACAATTCAATGTGATCCACTGATTGTGGCCCATTCATAGTAATGACCATGTGAATTCTACTGATCACTTCATATGGGTGAAAAGTAAAAAAAAAAAAAAAAAAAAAGAGGAAGAAGAGCCCAAGTCCAAGTGAAGTCCAACTAAAAAAAAAGAAGTGGGTTGCCCACGGGCAGCACGGCACAGGCCCGACTGGGGCACGACCAAGGCCATGCTGGGCTAACCCTCATGGCAATGGGCACGGCACGGCCCGGCCAGTCAAAGTTTGATGGGCCGTGCCTGCCCTGCCCGGGCATGACAGGGCCAGCCTTGAGTGGCACGGCCCGCCCCAGATTTTCATGGCTAGTTGGAGCTAGTATATATTTTTGAACTCGGACCAAGTAATGTTGCATGTTCTGATTTTGGCTACTCGCTCTTTTTCTTTTATGATTGATTTAGATATTATTAAAAGGGAAAGTTTTAAGTGCATATTTTCCTCACCTCTCATTTTTGCATATGAAGACAAGGAAATGTACCTCACCTTATGTACTTGAAAAGTTAAACTTTTGTATTTGAAAATTTTCAATTATGGAAGTGTCCATCACCCTATGATGAGGGATAGATGCACTTAAAACTTTTTCTTATTAAAATATTATACACAAAATACTCGTATCCTAAAACGTACTGGGCACGTGACCAAAGTAAGATTAAGTTGAATATTTGATTCTTCCTTATCTCATAAAATATAATCATTAACTTACTATTTTGGAACTTGAAAATAACTACCATTCAACTTGTTAATCCAGCGACTCCATTGTCATTGCTCACTCACATGGGGATTTGCAATAGGACTTGGATTAGACATTTTTTTGACTTGGGATTGGATCAAACAAATATTGAATTGCCATGCAGTCGTGTCATCATAGTTATATTAATAATAATAACAACAACCACATTCATAATCTTATAAGGGTTACAATTTTTACTTTTCACGTTGGCGTGCTTAGATTGGCAAAAAATAGCAGAGAGTAAAATTAAATGGGTTATAATAATTGTTTAAAAATCTCAACTCCATCTGTTTGGATGAGTCTTGCTCAACAGATAAAGTATTATTATTCGCCACATGTACTTCATTTCACTTCAACTTTAAATAATTTAATTTTCTTGAATAAAAGCTAATTATACTCCAAATTTTAACTTCACACAAAGCATCTAAACAGAATGAAATGAAGTACTTAGTCTTACCTTCAACTCGCTCCTCTTCCACTTCACTCCCCACGTGAATTCTATATCACTTTACTCCACTCTTCATTTATCCAAAGAGTCTTAAACTTTTTATATTTTCTAGGAAAGTAGAATTAAGAATAAGGCCACTTTTCTCACTTGCTTATATGAAAGTGGGGCCACTAACAACTTTTTTTTTAAAATTAATCTTCGCATCCACTCGCTTGCAAGGGTCTTATGTCATGACATGAGGCCTCCACTATTGGAACTCGTGCTTTTGTGAGAAGAAGACAAACGTTCACACACGTTTTTCTTTGAATTCCAGCACGCAAGGACTCTCAAGTCTAAACATGCAGTGGAAAATGTGAGCCAGTGTCTGCTGGTGCAAATCGATCCAAGTGCATGTAGAGAAAGCATCTTTTCCTTCACTTAATATCGCATTATTACATTCCCAATGTGACTTTTAGATGCCAGCCAACTAATTAAAGATGGAATGTGAATGTCGTGTTATTATAAATATCCAGCTAGCACTGATCAGATTCATACAAACGACTCGAATTATATAGTAAACTACTAATTCTAGATACCCATATTTTAAATGGTTAGAGATGAGCATCTTGGACTATGAAGTCAAGTGTTTAAACTAACAATTGACTTCATGGGTTTTAGTTACATTTCTAGTTTTTCACCCTCCCATTCTTTTATCTTCATTCCTAAAGCCGAGTAGGCAAAATTTCTTTACCATGAATATGTTTGGATGCTTTGAATTTTATACTAGTACAATAACTTGTGCTTAGCATGATTAGGTCCATACATTTTTACTTTTACTTTTAAACCCCAAGGGGTTGGCCGAGTGGTCAGGACCACGGTTCCTCCCTCTTCCGGAGCTAGAAGTCCTGGTATCGACTCCCGGTTCCCCCCTCTTCAGGAACCGAAGGTTGAGTCCACTTGTGTTACCACCAAGGGCCACTCCTAGGGGCCACAGGGGTTTTACCCGGCTTCTCTCTGGGCCCGGAGGGATGAGTCTAGTCCAAAGGATTGAGAACCCTCCGTTAGCAAAAAAAAAAAAAAAAAAAAAAAAAAAAAAAAAAAAAAAAAAAGGTCCATACATTTCAAATTGAATACTCATATATTTGTAATCCAAATATTCATACATTGCAAATTAATGTATGCATTGTACAAAAGATACATATATATATATAAGATTTAACAAATGATTATTACAAATTTAATATTTATAAATTTGGAGAGTTTTAATTTATAAGCCTTTTCTTAATTAATTGCTTGATTTATTGTGAAATTCGTATTATGCCAGACAAACACTTGAAATTCTGTTTTAAAAAATGTAGAAAAATCAGAAGGAAAAATAATAATATGAAATTTTTTATTTTTTGGGCAAACCAAGAGAAACTACAGAAGAAAGGGAAGAGGAGAAGTGGGATACAAAGGGAATATAAGAATATAAAGCAACGGTGTTGTAGCATAATAATAGAAACAAAAAAAAAAAAACAAAAAAAAAGCCAAGATCGTGAGCACTTGAATGTTGAAAGTAGAGTAGATGAGAGCTGATAACTGAGTAGTTGTAATGGATAACCAATAAAGATGAAAGTTGCATAAAATATGGGAATAAAGGTGTAATGGTTCAAGATAGTGGGTTAACCATTAGTCAAAATTACAAGATTTGGTCAAAATTAAATCCAAATCCCTTAGCATTTATATATTATAATAGTGAATTTTAAGCACTTGTGGGGAGTACAAGTGGATCTCTAGTTCTATAAGTAGAAATTGTAGGGCTTTTAGCAGCATGGAAGACTGGAAGAAACAAAATTGTACATTTGAGGGGCTCATGTTTGGGTGATTAGAAAAAATGGTAGACTGAAAGGCCGGAGGATAAATGGAGTTCAATAATGTGGACAGTATAGGAAAGTGACTTTGATCTCTTGAGGTTAGAATTAATTAGAAGACTACTTTTCCATAAATAATCTTGAAAAGATTGGGTTTTATAGTAAATTAGGTTAGAAATACAATGGGAAATTACTTTTTGGAGTTTTATTGAATTGCTATAAATTAGGGCGAAGAAAATGACAAAAGATTGAGTATTCCGAAAAATAGAGAGAGATACAAAACAAACAAAAGAGTGACTCTTTTGAGTCACGTTGATTCTACCCTTTTATCTTTTATCTTTTGTTTTGTTTTTGTTTTTGTTTTTTTTTTTGGGTTGGAATGGATTTGGGTGATTTGGATTTAAATGACAGGCTCAATTAATTAGTTTAGACGCGTGCAGATTGGTAATTTTATGAGTGAACCTAGAAAATCAGTGACTGGACTTACTAGCCAATTCATTGTTAGCTCATAGGCACCTCCCATCTACTGGAATGACACTGGTCCATCATCCATTGTAGCTTTGATGGATAAGAACTAGTGCAGAGTTGTGTGAGTAGGTTTGTGAGTTGCACCAGAGGAAAGGGTGAAAAAATCCTTAATCTCATGCCACAAATATTAAACCCACAAGGTTTTCAAAGCATTAAAGGCCATTGATTCCACGCGCTTGGATGGAAAATTCACTACTGTATCATGTGATGCACACTGTCCCTCTGCCCAATCAAACCTATTCATGAACTAAAGTTTGAGGATACACACACGTTCACTTACAGAAAACTGTGCCAACTTCCAGTGTCTGAAATGTCAGCCCTCTTGTGGATGTAAAACAGAAAGAAAATGGCGTGCTGGTGAAACAATCATCGCCATTTAAAAGTTGCCATCTAAATGGCTTTTAGTGCTCCCCTGCGATAGATGGACATGTACACATGCCGCCGCTACGGGAAGGATGGAAGATGGCATTAACATTTCAGCGATCTCCATTTCACTGAGTACGGAAAGAATAGATTATAGATGGTGATGGACATGTTCATCCGCCGTTTACCTTGGGGCAATCAATATACAGTATTGTATTGAAGTGCGTGGAAGACTGAAGTGACATCAGTTTTAATGGAAATAAACAGCTCATTCACATGCCTTTTGACAAATGCACACACCTTCTCTATAAAACTTTCACCACTTTCCAATCAAACATCTGTGTGGGCCACGAATAATTATTGTGAGGCAGAGTTCTTTATGAATGTCTAATCTATCTTAGTAGGCATCAAATTCCATATCGCCGCCCAGCACAAACAGCTTCTAAGGCCGCCAAACACTGTTCTAAAATGGGTACGTCTTCAAAACCAAAAATATACACTGTAAGGTCGATCCACCAAGGAGAGTCCCCGCCGTTGGTTGCTTCAGTAACAAATACATCTTGACCGTGCATGCATTGATCAAACGGTGCCCTGTAATTCATGAGCCATCATCGTCATTAATTAGAGTCCACTACATGAACCATATTTATGCATTGAATCCATCGTGCGCCAATATCTTTGAATGTAGGTTAATATCTTAATTTGAATAGACCACTCTTTTTTAGATCTATTGGCATTATTTTTATTCAGGTCCTTCTCAGCTGTTGATGTCCTTCTCAGTGAATCATCAACCTCTCCGAGGAACATTTATTTTCCGGCCACTATTATTGGCCTATGTTGGACACGCACAAATCATCTCAAATAATTTTTTTATATTATTATCTATTGATGTTATTCTTAAATGCTCATAAAAGTACTCAACTCTCCGACTTACAATTTCTTTGGTCTCTCGGCATAGTCCAGCCTGCCCAAGAGCCTTTGCCTGAGCCCAAGGGATACTTGATGCTAGATAGCCGATAACTAATTGTAAGATCAAATGAAAACTCTCTTATCCAACAAGCATTAAGTAAACTATGGGAATTGACAAATGAAGATATGTGTTAAACACAAGACCTCTTCACTACTTGAGGTACCTAGCTCCTTAGTTAACCCTCAAACTTGAAATCGAGGAATGCCTTTAAAATTAAGCCAGGATAGTACTGCAGCTAAGCAATCAAGCTATGATAGCCACACCTACCAAATATCAAAGTCACCAGTTTACAGATAAGGAACAAAAAAGGGAAAACTCCAGCAAGAGTGACAATCACAAGCAACAAATGACAATCACAAGCCTCTTGTTTGTTATTGACCATAACGAGGGAACCAAACCCCATACATACAAACCGGAACCCGATAACAACTCATTTCAAAACAATACGTGAACAAACTTTCCTTTCAAGTAACATAAACTCAAAACTCAAAGCTACCTCTCTCACTCTGCATCACATATGGAAACGAGAACCTGTGATAATAAAACATGCGACACGAAAGCCCGTAAGAAGAGAAAGGAATGCCAGGAACAAGAAACCCACGAACCCCAACGCGATCGAGATGTACGACTGCACGCAGAACGCGCTCTCGGACGTACACGTCTCGTTTCTACCCAGGTCCCGCGCCAGAGCCGTGCCCGCAGTGTTCGCTGACAGCACCAGGAATGAGAAGCCCTGCATACACATCAAAATACTCTTTTTATTATTTAAAAAAAAATTCACGCTCTCTCTCTGCTGACCGTTTGATCAACTGAAGTGGGCCCACAACTGGCTATAGACCGTCCAGATTAAGAATCATTTCATTCTTTGGAAACATTTGAATCAAACGAGTTGGCCGCTCAACCCGTGACCCACTCGAAATAGTGGGTCGAGTCACTCTTCAATGCATTATTGGAAGCCAGATCTTATCATCAGTATTAAGTCTCAGATTACTGCCACTTCAAGAGTCGTTTGTAATTTAATTAGTTCATACTTTCACGTACAATAATCTCAACCGTAGGATTTAAGAGTCGAGAACATGGATGTGTTAAAATAAAGTAGAAAGTTCAGTAGTAAACAAGCATATTAGCTGATGGTACTGATGTCGGGTTTGTCGGTAGGATGTTTTTTTTTTTTTTTTTTTTTTTTGCTAACATGGTCCACCAGGAACTCCAAAAACTCAATAAACAGGCCGGTTCAGACAAGAAAAAAAAAAAAAAGGAAAACCCGGTTTGGACTCACCTGGTCATGGCCGAAGTCGAACCAAACCTGTACGGCCTCTGGGAAAAGAGTGGTGCCCTTGAGAATCTCCCAAACGGACGCCCCCACAGCAAAGAGCGAATACAAGGCGACGATGGCATTGGCGGCGACGACGAATCTGCATGAAATTCGATCAAACGGACAGAAAAGAAGGGTACCCCAGAATCAGATGCAGAAAACGTGGAGAATCTTCGATACCTGAAGGCGTCGAAGTCGACCCAGGTGGCGGAGCCGGAGCGGGAGTTGGTGGCCATGAAGACGGCGGAGGCGAAGGAGAAGCAGAAGGTGGAGAGGCGGAGGGCGAGGATCAGGGCGTTGAGGCGGCGGAGCTTCTGGACGGAGACGGTGGAGTGGAAGTTGGGGTTGGTGGCTCGGGGCGAAGTAGTTCCGCCGTTGCGGAGGCAGTGAGGAGAGGGAGGCATGGCCGGAGAGGGAGAGGAGTCATGAGAGTGGAAAAGGAGGAGATTTCCTGGGTATTTTAATTAGAGAGGGGTTTGGTTGAAATCACGGGAGAAGGGAGGGATTCCATGGGAAAGGGAAGGAGAGGGGGGTAAAAAGGAGGAGAGGAAAGGAGGAAAGGAGGAAAAGAAGAGAAAATGGGGAAAGGATATGAAAAGAAAGGAAAAGGCAAGGACTTGTATGTAAGTAATGTGTTTGGTGCTGCTAGCTTTATTCTCTCCGGGTGTGAGAAGGATTTTTAACTCTGCCTTTTTGAATTGGAAATCAATGACATACTCTCTTTGCACGCGTGGGACCAGAACATTTTAGGCTTGGGTCACCCTTAAAAGGGGCCACCTAGAGTTGATGCAATATCCTATAATAAAGTAGGTTAAATGTCACATTAAACTTGGGTGTGTGTTTTTAACTTTCCTATTTATTAACCTAATTTATTATGTAAAAATACAATTTATTTTCATTTTAGAATTAAAGTCGAAATCCATAAATTCGGCATTGAGAAAACAAGAAGACGAGATGGCTTGGCTGGAGAGAATATTTACAAAAAAGTTACATCTAAATAGGGAGAAATCTAATACATTTATACACTCTTAAATTTGTAGGCTTTTACAAATAACATTTTGGAAGTAATATCATAGAGTGATTTAACATGGTTAATCATGGGCTAAGATAGCTCGGTGTACATTGAATTAGATTTTATTTTCAAAGATAAATTGGTGGGCTTAAAATGATCTATATATGGTTGTTTTGTGCAAGGGATCGAGTTGCCTCACCTATCGAGCTATTGGTAGTCAATAAGACTAGTGTCTTCTTTTTTTTATGTTGATGATGATATCTCCATAATATTTGACCATACACGATTAATCCATTGGATACGAGCGTCACCCCACAACACACATGCACATTAATCTACCAAGTTAACTTACATTAATCTATCAAGTTAACTTGGGGGTGTGAAACACAGCGTGAGAAGTAAACCCATGCCTTATACCAAGAAACCAACACAAGTGAATCTATGAATCTACGTACATACTACAATTTGATGCAACTATATGTGAGAGAAAAATGAAAATTATTTGTCAGAAAATTGGCTTCCATTAAGCCCATGTTAACTTATTCTCATAGACGTTCTTATAGCTCAAAAGAATTGGTAATCCCTAATTGCTAGTGTATAGTGTGGATGCAATCAAAAGGTTGACATTGTAGACTTTAGGCGGGCCCTGATGTAACTATGTTTTCAAGTTATAACTTACTTTAACCGACTAACATTTTTAACCAGACGCCCTATATTCTATCATATTTAAGTCAGTCCAAATAAGACAATTTAAAGCTAGTTGTATAAAAAAATAAAAAACACTAGGGATAATATAATTATACTGCACTGCATTTGTATGTACATGCCAAAGTGAGAAAACCTTGAAAATTCCACTCCCCAAAAGGCCACCCTTTCTCATTTTTGTAATCCAATCTAAGGGGGTTGACACCTAAGAGACTCGCACATATGAGGAGAGAAGAATCATACACGCAGGAGTGAAACTCTCACATGCAATGAGAGAGAACACACAGCGGCGACTGAGAACTTATATGCGTATGGAGTAGAGAGAGACTAAGGTCAATCCCTAGTCACATCCGTGAGAGATTGGGCTGCCAACTAACTAAACAACCCCAAAAGACCTCTTTGAAACATGGTGACTATATCACCATTGTCATTGAATCCTTATTCCATTTGATATGGACCAACTTCTTGAGATTTTTTTATTTGTGCAACGAGAAAATTCTATAATCTGATGAATTTACTTTTCACGAGAGGGGAATCTTCCATTCCTACTCAAGAAACCAAAATTATCCGAGAAGTCTTGCATTCCTACTCTCTAATAAGAAATCAGAATTATCTCTAATGAAAAAAATCAGATGATTTTTTGTCTTTTTTGTAATAGAAATGTGTCACACCAAAGAATGAGATATTAGATTCACAGAAAATAAAGAGAATTCCTCTTTTGTGTGGAATCCACTTGTCACCTAAACGCACCATTGTCCCATTTGCATTCATATGTTCGTAATTGCAGTTTAATATCGGCTACACATGTTTAGAACCCACAATAATATTGTACAATAGGTTAGAGACAGGTCACGTCAGGTTGATCGATGGTGGGTGTGAGTTGAGGGTACGAAACCCTTTTAATATAGGGGTTTGAAATTTTGAAATGTCATTGATCAAAAGTCTCAACCTAAATGCTCATAGTGAGGAGCGAACATGTACAGCATGGTTTATAAATAAATAATTTAATAAATATAAAAATAATTTATTTATATATTTAAATATAAAAATAAAAAATATATAACTTTGTATTTTGATACCATAAAATCGACAAGAATTAATGAGTCATAAGAATGTTCTTCATTCAAAAGATAAATGTGACCTTACAAAAAAAGGAAATGTACAAAAACCAAATATTTTGCACGGTTCGCTTCATATTTAGTGGAACTGAGCTCCAAAAATAGTCAAACCGCGCTCCGAAGAAGGTTTTGCTCTGAAAACGGCAATCCGCGTTGTTGGAATAGATTGAAAAGGTTTAGAGGAGGTTTAAGGTACTAAGGTTTAAAAAGCTCATAGGTTCCATCTCCATATGCAACAGTTTCAACCCATGGCCCGTAGGCCTATCAATGGCACGAGACGGGCCGGGCCTGTGCTTAGGATGACCAATCTTATCCCGAATATTGGGCGCGTCTGCCAGGCTCGGGGGTTGTCCAATCCCGACCCTAAATTGAATGGGACAACGTCAAATCCAGTCCTGTGTAGGTCCGGACTGTCCAAGGCCTAGCAGGATCTTGAATGAGCTAAAGAATTCAACTTGTAAGTTTTGGGTAATTGGAGAATTTAAGTTGTAAATTTCTAATACACAAAACTTGAAATTTGGGTCCCCTTGTGAATTTTCCACCAAAAAGGAACTCCTTTGTGAAATGTGAAATATGAAATGCTCGCCTAGTTCACTTCATAGTGCTCCTGCGGACTAATGTAGCTGTCCTAGTAGGTTTAGTAAAATGATCCTTAATAGTGAGTGATTACAGCAGCTAAAATTTGACGTACCCTATTATCAGAATTAAAATGATTCACAGCATAACGCATTTAGAATGGCCTTCATTTATGTATATATAACTGTACATAAATAATAGTAACTTGACTAATTGCACTACTACCGATCACTGCAACCCAAGTGTTTCTTTTTTTTAAATAAAATATAATTAAAGGAAAAACAACTACAGCAAGGGAAACAAATGGAACATTACAAACAAGAAAATGAAGCAAAAAACCATCAATAAACCTTAAAATACAAAAGGCAAAAAAAAATAGAACTTACAAAAGATTATGAGGGGATAAGTTACAAAACTGCCCCTCCTAATTAGCCATTTTTTACTGTTAGTGGGGGTAGTTTTGGTAAACTCATGAAAAATTAATGAATTTTCCTTGCTGGAGGGCCGGGCTGGGCCTAAACCAGATGTGTTTGTTTTGCCCATTTTGACTAGGCTTCAAAATCATTGCCTAAGCCCTCTCACTTGGCTTAAAATTTTTTTAGCAGCCCTGTGTTTTCGGGCTTGGGACTGCCGACAGGCCAAGTCGGGCATGTACTCATTTTAACGGGCTCAATTCACTGGACTAATAACCCGACCCGTTTCCACACCATTCCAATTTTATCGGATGCACTGGTTGCACGCGTTGCTCACCTGCACCAGACCACCTGCATGAATGCCACCTCTTTCGCTTTCATGTCATGTCACCCCCATAAATTACAAGAAGACCCCTTAGTTTCTTATTATTAAGGACTTTGAATCCTCTCTTTATCATGCAGTTTTGCATTCACAGAAGCAGAAGTGATTGAAAGCACAGAAGAAGAAGAAGAAGAAGAAGAAGAAGAGAATGACAACCCTCAGCCCCTCGTTCGCATACATAGTCGTCTACGTGAAAGATGTTGCCAAATCCGTAGCCTTCTATGCCAAGGCCTTCGGCTACAACGTTCGTCGATTAGACGAATCTCACCGGTACCATAAATACCAAATAGCATCAGTCAACCTCTCTCAATCCCTTCTATTTATATTACGTTTGTGTCCGCCCACAGCATTGGGGGCAGGGTCGGGTTTTTATTTCCCGACGAATCGTGGAAAATTTAACTCATTTTGCGCTTTAATTTTTTTTTTAGGAAAAGTGGTGATACCAAACAAGGATTTTACTTTAACGGTGCGAGTTTTCATTTTTCCGAGAAACCGTGGAGATTTTAGCCCATTTTAGTGTAATGCAGAAAAGCATGAATTTTAGTGTAATGCTCAATCATCACTTCTTTTTATATCTAAGGTTAATATGAATTTTAGTGTAATGCTGAATTTTAATGTGGAGAACCGGCTGCAAAAATGTTTATATGAATGATACCCTTGGTTAAAACTATTTTTACATTCCTTTCATTTGGTTGTCCATATCTAAGGTTAATCAAACTAAAGCGATTCTTAAATTCCTTTCATTTGGTTATCCAGATCTAATGCATTAATTGATGCTCTCGGAAGTGTGTATCAGTTTAGAAACATTAATCTTGTACAGATCACACTAGTAGATAGAGAGATCCAAATTCAAAAGAGGTATAGTATTGGAAAAACATAGAAAGAGAGGGGGTTATTTATAAACGTTAAAAAGTAGAAGTGGTTATCCATAAATGCATGTGATGATTAATCACCCTTATTAATCTCAATTATTGTAAAGTAAGGACTGTATTATATATTGTTTTTGATTGCATTGCAATTGCATAATTGCAATTGAGTGTAGATGGGGAGAACTTGAGAGCGGGCAGACGACCATAGCTTTCACACCAGTGCACCAACATGAGACGGACGACATAACAGGCCCAGTGCAGACACCCAAAGCAAGCACAGAGAGGGCACCCCTTGAGGTCTGCTTAGTTTATGCAGATGTGGATGCTGCCTACAAGGTATATATGTTTTAACTCCTTTCCATGCTTTTGCTTTTATTAAGTCTAGTTTAGGTTGGTTGGTTGGCTATAATCTAAAGTCATATCTGACCCATTTAGTTTTGTTTTCGTCCCACGTTTGGTAGCATGCCCCTTAAGAAGGATTCTCATTGAGGATTTGTACAACAGAGGAGATCCAATAGGAAGAGGTTGGACCTAAAATTTCATTGGTCCAAATCCTAGGGAGTTACAATTGCCAAACTTTGGCTTTCAGCTTTCTGCAGCCTTGTGGAAAGTAGAAATATATATTTTTTTATGAGGATTTATTTGCCAAATATTTTGACCTAAGTAGGTGTTTGTTTACATTTTAAATAGGAATTCAAGGTCAAATGAGTTACTAGGTTAAATGAGCTCTAGAGGGTGAAGAATGTGAGGGGAGGAGGGAAGGAAATAACGGGGAGATCTAAGGTGGCACCTTCAATTTCTTATGCATTAGATCAGTAGAGGGTAGTGGCTGGGAATTCATTCCAATCTTCTCATATTCAATTTCCATCAAATGAGGGAAGTTATTTGAAGGGCATTTTTGGATATTCACCTTTAGCATTCATTTTTAACCAAAGATAGCAGCTAATGTCACGCCCAAAACTTCATTTTCCACACCCCCTTGTTTAAGACCAATAGACCCATGTGTGAAATTACCAAAAAAAGACACCATTCATAGTTTCATATCTTACCCAATTTCTATTTATGCTCACCCACTCCCACTCCCACCCCCACCACCGGAAGGGGCGGTGGGAGTGGGGGAGAGTGTAGTGATCGGAGGCGGGCCAAAAGAGGGTGGAGGGTGACGGGCAAGGAGAGGGAGAGAGCGACGGTTAGAGTGAAGGGGAAGAAGGGGAGTGTAGGGAGAAGGTGAGGGAGAGAGGATATGGTAATTTGGGGAAAAAAAGGGTGTGTAGAGATAAGTTTTGGCATTTTTTGACTTGAGTGGTGTGTGTAGAGAGAAGGGATGCGGCAAAAGAAGTCTTGGGTGTGGCATTAGCAACTCTCTTAACTCTTAACCACATATGTGATGAATTTCCCAATTCCTATGCATTCAATACCCTATGTATTCTAGTGCAAACAAACAGAGCTGAAAGTTAAAGTGCTCGATTTAAACTTTTATGACTTTGTTTGAATAGATATGCATATGAAATAATGGTTAAGTGAACCGAATGTTTAAAAGGTAAGAATGGAAGAATATAAGATAGCGATGTAAATGGGAGTTTTGACTTTGTATGACTTAAATTACTCGAGTGATAGATGCCAAACCTTTTTTATTTTCTATATGAAAAAGCCATTTGATGCTATTTTTTGCTCCACCCTTGATCTAGGATTTTAAAATTTTAACCCCGGTGCATCATCAATTCCAATGTATTCAATTCACTAATGTCTCTACTCAAACCAAACTGAAAAATAATAAGATTCAGCTGTTTTTCCCCCCTCAGTATATTCTAAGTGGATCTTTTTTCTGTTTATGATACAGAGGGCAATTGAGAATGGAGCTGCGCCAGTGAGAGAACCAGAGCTGAAGGAATGGGGTCAGAAAGTTGGATACTTGCGAGACATTGATGGCAATGTAGTTCGCATTGGAAGTGATTTGAAGCCACCAACTAACTTAATTTCCATCTGACTACAGAAAGAGTTAAAAAAAAATTGTATTTCATGTAATCACTTTGCCAAACAGGTATTTGGAGTAACCTAGTGTTTTAGAAAGGGCCTACTGTACTTTGGAGTTCTTTCTTCTTTAGTCTTTCCATTACTAGAAAGAGGTGCATCTTTTTGGGGGCTTGAAACTGGGGCTAATCTCAATGGTGTCACATGAAAGAGGGGTAAGGAGGAGGAAAGTGTTTCCTCATTTATTTTATTTTTGGTTGTTATTTACAATATATCAATATATCTGCTAGTTGCATCCTCTTGGAAAAGTGGAAATGGTTTCTAGAAGATTGCTTGTTATTATTATTATTATATATATATATATTTTTTTTAAGGCGAAAATATATTTTAAAGGTTCCTGTGCGTGCAAAATCCCGGCTCAAAGCCTACAGTAAGTATAGTGCAGGTGTTGTTATTTTATCCTCGAACTTGGCTAAAAAATGACATAAATAAAGGTGAGTATTGTGGAAGATGGTTGGTTGGTTAGTTAACACCACATGAACAATGAACAGCCTCGTGTACGCGGCTCATGAGAAGTATGTATGGAGTAAAAAATAAAGAAAGGGCCTTATGCACCAGCTAATCTTAAAATATGAATAGAAATATAACATTGTAAATGACTCAAATCACTCTCTTGAGGTGCCTCTCTCTACTACGTTGTAATATGTTAGACGAAAATGGGTCATTTCATACTACTTTTGTGCAAATATTCTTTTGTGGGCACCTGGGTCATTTGTTAATTGATGTTCCTTCATCAGCTGAACTACTGCACATGGCAAATTTGCTGGATGTTTGGGACTTTCACTTTTGAATCCCTTTGCACTTGAATCCCTCCCCAGAAACCCAGTTAAGACTTGACTAGCAAGAAAGGACCAAAGAGCATCACTGTGTACATCACAAGAAGAAATATGCTCCCTCACAGCAAAAATGCTAACAAGACAGGGCTGCCAATATGCATCAGACTGAACCAACCCTAGCTGTAGGCCATCTTAAGGCCACACTGTTTTTTATGCAGCCCAGGACCAAGTTGCTCACAACTCTAAATGAAATAACTAAAGCCGTATTGCCTTGAGTGAGTCGTGACTTCGTTATTGTCCTTCTAAATGATGGCCAAATTTCATTTGTTAAATGATTAGAAATCAAGTCCGTTGGATATATAGCCCAACCAACTTCCCATCGTGCCAATATTCATACAATTCTTCATGATGCTTGAGAACTTAAAACAAAAGAGATTAGAAATATTTATTTTGTTCGTGGACATTGCTGCAGAGGCCTTAAAACTATTTCTTTGTGCAGTCATGCATGCTTTATACTCGACCCTGCAACTATTAAATTTGAAAGTGTCACTCTACTCTTCAAGCAACCAAACAAAGCAATTGAGTTTTGATTTCATATCTGTTTATTAAATAATACATACAGCCTCTGAAGAGAGATGGAGTTGGAGCTGAGTCTTGTCTCCCTATTTTAGTGCCACCCATGAAAGGGCTACGTCGTTTAGATGAAATATATCCAGGCAATTTATATGGCAACAATATTTCACTTTCGGTTCATTCTTCGTCTGATTAGCAGACTCGCCCCATCTCAATACAAGTTCCTTGTCATCCACACAACCCTTTGTAATAAGGGTGCTACACAAGAACAGAGACACGAAGCCCACAAAATACATAAGCTCTAAATTATATATAATGACAAGTTCTTTGGAGAGAGAGAGAGAGAGAGAGAGAGAGAGAGAGAGAGGAAAAAAAAAAAAAAGATTGATGCCAACCACTTTAATGGAAATTCTACAAGAAATGAAGTGACAAGACTATCCATTAAGCAACCAGACCTTCTGGTGTAAGAGTTCTGAGACACAGAGAGTCCAGCATAGCTGGTTCCACAATCATATTCCCATGGATTTGCCGCTATAACACCATCTATTGCGGTCAAATCATTTCTTGCGATCGCCGGACGCATCGACTCACTTTCTTTTTGAACTCATCCCTCCGCTCTCTCCATTCTTTCTGTTAAGACGGGGGAAAAGAAAAGAAACTACTGTGTCAATATGAGCATACTGCAGACCATGCAACAGATGAGTAGGAATAGTAACAACGCATTGCATTATGTGGGCATGTACGCTAATTCTAGCACCCTGCTAACCATATAGTCCATTCTATGAACTCAATCATGAAGAAAACAAAATAACTGAAGTAGAAAAGTTCTCATGCCATGGACAAACAGCTGTCTGAATCCTAGATAAACTACCAAAATACCAAGGCCTACTCTTTATTGAAGCTCTAAGGTAATGTTTGCCACGTCACTTACAGCACCAATCAGTGTGAGAAGAAACACGTGAACTTTGTGAAACTGATTTTCATTTAAAAAAAGCCTAAATAACCTATGATGCTTCATACACATAATGTGAAATTTTCTCTTGTGGACGTCTGTACTAGGGTCCTGTGGGAAAACCAACCACAGCCCCTTAATGCAGAGCGGGCCGGGGAATGAGAGAAATTCGCCCTGTGCAGGATAGAGACAATCACAAAAAGGATACGTAGTTGCATTCCCTAAACTGAAAAATGAAGAGAGGCACATCATACCCCGCTCTCATGTAGTCATGTTGCAAGGATTGAGAGCAGGGACCAATGGAGAATTTGCAAGCTAGCCTAGGTGTGGACTAGAGAGTGCCACTAATTACCATTTTCTATTTAGGACACCATGGGATGGAGCGCAAAAAAAAAAAAAAAAAAAAAAAAAAACACTGAAAATACTGGCCCATGAGATACAAGAACTATTCGTTTATGCACAAGCCAAATAACCCGCTTTAGTGCTGTGCCTAATATGCAAAAAGCAATCAAGAAACTTACACAGCATTGATGTGGAATGCAGAATTTACTATCATGGAAAGAAGTCTGTGCCAAACAAACAATTATAAATTACAAAAATTTATTTAAAAATTTTACTTACTGCAGCTTCAATGTTTGCGGGAGATTCATCATTAGGACTTGAAAGCATAGAAATAATGCTCAAAACTATGCTTTCAACCTGCATAACCAAATAACCTTTGATTAAAGGGCATACAATCGCGAGCATCCAGAAAAGAACCAAGGGAGAGAGATTACAACTCTAGATGAAATTATGCAGGAAATAACAAAAAAAGGGTTTTAGATAAGCATTTGAGGTCTTAGTTACAATGGAACCAAAAGGAACAAACTAAGCACAGAGTACAATACCATTGTAAAGATTTACCAATGAAGCAAGTTACTAAATGGCATTGAAATGGAACTCCACAAAGCAATGCGCTAAAAAAGATTGGAAGCAAAAAATTGTGAAAATAGATGGTCAATATGTCATGTGGGGTGCTAGTTTCAGCCTATAGACGATTTTGTTGGATGTAGACTCTGAACATCCAAAGGGATTTTTCCAAAATACCCTTACAAGCAATATTAATGAATTTTACTGTACAATCCAACCACTAAAAGAAAGAAAACCATTAGACTAGATCATCTCAAGTGATGGGTGATAGCCCTGAATCTGTCTGGGGGAGTTGTGTCTAGGCAGAGTTGCATCGTTTGACATGATACAGCCAAGGGAGCATGTTTTTTACTAGAAACAATCCAAGGTCAACATAATTTCTAATGATAGAAATACTATTAGCTGTCAATTATCACAAATGAGGATCTGCTGGAACTTGCTTTGATACTTAGTTCTAAAGGGAAATGTGCAGAACAAAGTATCAAAGCAAGTTCCATCACTGGAACTGCTTTACAAGAAGGCACACGTGAGCAGTTTGTCAGCACAACGTGATAAATCTTTTACAACACATGGAAATTTCTAAAATAGCATCAGTGAAGACAGCTGTCTGAATGATTAATCTTGGGCTCCTATATCGAATTTGGAAAAGTTGAGATTTTATGTTTTTACCATGAAGAGCATCCAAGTTGATGCTGCCTTGCATTGGACTTTATAATCTTATTGTTATGATGCATTGGTGTAGTGTAGCTAGCTTCATACCACACATGACTGGAAAAGAATATCCACCCATCAAAAATGGTTAAATTTTGACTTGATGTCAGCGTCTAAGATCATAAATTCAAAGAAGCCTGCCGATGTGAAGATCTACACCTCCAACGGTGAGATCTAGTCCTAAGACTCAAGCCCTAAGATCACTTAGGAATAGCAGACCAAGATAACTCACGAAGAATCTGAATGGTATTAAAATTATGGCATGAACATGAGCTTCCCTATATATAGAGTAGCATTGATCCTAAATAAGCAATAAAGGAAATAGCTAATCCTAAACAATTAAGCAACCTACTAATCTAGAAATTATCTAAACTAATGATAGGGATCTCAAGTTAGAGATCAGTTGGACCCCATCAAGCAGGTCCATCAGAGCTTGCGGGCCTTGGCCTTTGATCGGCCTACATCAACTCTCCTCGGCCTAGAAAAACTCGACTCCGGCGAGTAAATGGCCTGATATCTCTCGTAAAGATCGGGATTAAGAACTCTTTTTTTTTTCCCAAAACGAAAACTTGCATTAATAATTTTAAGTACTATAGGAAATCAAGTGTTTTTTTTTTTTTTTTTTTTCTTTTTTTGTGGGGGTTGGGGGTGTAGATGTCCTTACAGAAGACTCATCAACAAACCTATCAGTGGCAAACTGAGTGTATAGAATATTCAAGTTTTGAAGAGTACTAAACGATATGGTAGATGAAAAACCAAAGATGATTGTCGACCAAGAATTTTGTTGGGGAACCCATAATGCAATCTACCATAGAGATGCTTATCCCCAAGCGTTTGATGGCATACCAAGGGAAAGAGTGTTCAAATCAAGTCCAAATAAAAATTCCCCTTTTCACAGGGTTGTTGTCTTATATGCATAAAGGACAGCCCAGTGGACAAGGCTCCCGCCACTGCGAAGTCTGGGGAGGGAGGAGGGTCAGATGTACCTCCCTCCCTCCCCCCCCCCCCCCCCCCCCCCCCCCCCGCCCCGCGTTTTGAACCCGTGACGCTGACGTAGCCATGGAGCAACATACCGTTGCGCCAAGGCCCGCCCTCGTTTGTCTTTATGCATGTGGTGTGAAAATGGCATTTAAATAAGTAAACTTTACATATGCAAGTAAAATTTACATGTGTCGAACACAGAACACTTGCTTACTTTCTTTAGTGTCTCCTAACTCAATTCTTTTCTCCCGCCTATTAATCGTCAACTCAAAAAGAGCACAATCGCGCAACAACAGAGGTGCTTATAAAATGGGAAAAATCTATCGGCAAAAGACGTGACATGGGAGGTATGCTAAAAAATTCTGATTTCTGGACTTTTGATCTTGAGGGCGAGGTTACTTTCAAGTAAGGTGGATTGTAATTGATCTACTCATATACAATTGAGATTCAAACTCATCTCACCAGTATTTAATTTTCAGACTCAAGTTATCATTATCTCTATCCATCAAATCTCTCAACAACCCCTCAGCATATCTGAATTTCTAGCTTTCCATTTTGACAATGTAAACCCTATAAATAGAAGTCCGGAGACTGTAACGCATTCAGAAATTTAATCAATAAAATTAATTGGAGGTGTTAGGTTCTTTTGAAATATCCGGATTTCCCCCTTTTATTTTGGATTGCCACATAGCACCAGTTAAAAAAACTTCCTTACCTGACATTCATTAGTCCCACTACAAAAAGACTTGTAATTATTAGAATTGGTCTTCTACAAACATTTTTTGCACCATAACATCAACCATGCAATACGTATTTTTCAACAATGGCTGGTAAAAATTATAAAATGATTACATAGTATGTCAGATGAACATGACTTTACATAAATACCATTTAAATGAAATGAATTTAAATAATTGATACACTTTTTTTTTTTTTTTAATCTGTAAGAGCATGCATAGATGATTACATGCAGCAACATTTGTACTGTAAATTTAACAATGATAACTCCAATATGGAAAAAGTAATGGACAGAAACCTATTTTTACATGTAGAACTATTTTCAAATACACTCTTAACTCTAAGAGCACAGGCAGTAATATTCAAAATTTTATTGTCCCATTGAAGTTAAAAGGGTTAGCAAAGAACCAAAATACAAAAAGAAAACAAATTTATTAGGTCTTCCCATGACATCCTCAACCAATGGCAGTAAAATTCATTAAGATAACAGAATGTAATGGTAACAGTTCCCCATGTCAAATTCATACCGTGTGGACCGGCGTCCAACGCTCACTTGCTAGCTCGTACCCATTTGGGTCTTCCCCAGGGGCATGAAGAATTGAAATGCAAACACGTCCGTCGGGATAAACTGGCATTTATATGAAAGCCAAGGAAAATTCAGAAAATGACCAATAACAAAATGAAAATATGATGGACAAAAAAAAAGGAAAAACAACTTAAAAACGAACCATTAGGATGCCACATTTCCGATATAAACCTCACAGATGGAGGACTGTTCGGGTAATTTGCTGGGAAGCTCATGATGGCATTAAAATAACCCCCATCACTGCAACAAGATGATTTTCCAATCAAGTAGGAAAGAACAAAAAATAGAAATATTGAGACAATTTTTAATTTCTTATAAAGCGTAAGTATCTCAAAAGGTGACACTGCATTCCAGCGAAAAAAATAAAGTGACACTGGAAGAAGTTCAAACCCTTACTAATAAATACACCTCAAGCCATATAAGACAATAAATAAAGACCTCAAGTTACATATATCCTTCAACCTGACCTTACGAGATTGCATCCCCTAAGAAAATCTCATCTCAAGCCTATTTACTACACTTACACCATACAAAGGGGCCTCCTAGGATGCTTGACACCATGGTTCACTCACGCCTTTCTTTTGAGGTGACTGAATCAGCTCTTTTGATAATCCATTGTTCGTCAAGTGTATAACATACATTTTCCAATGGAAATTTAGTTAGATGGAAGAGCAAGAAGTAATCGGTAGTTGCTAAGTTTAGTGATAAAGTTGCATACAAGGTCATGGCTCACAATCTATGATCCCTAGATACGAATACAGGGATCGGGGATATGACTATGCACTTTAGGAAATCTAGGGCATGGATATGATATAGGTGTCCCAATTTTTCCTTTAGATCATGTTTGAATTAATGAAATTATCATTGTTTATGTTCCTGACTAACATTTTCTATGTTGAGTAGTTAGAAAATTTAAAGAATTAAATGAAATAATGGACTTGCTAAGTAGGATATGCTAAACTTGTACCCTATAAGAATCGGTGCAGTATTGGGTACCAATACAAGTATCATATCGGTCTAATACGGATACGTTGGGCTTGTACAAGTATCCGGGTATCATAGCTCACAGTCTCACACACAACGTACGAGTTGGTTTGGATAAAGCTGAAGATGTTTTGAACTTCCAAAATCAATGTAAGGGGGTATGATAATGAAGGAGCCACTGCTCTTGGTTTATTTATTTAATTTTATTGTAACCCGACTTGCACCCACAACCTCAAAGTTGTGACAATCAGCACCTTCAGGCCATGCTGCTAATCTCATTTCCATGAGCAAGAATATGTTAGTACCATGAACAGAACAAATCAATTACTACTCCTTACACCGACTCCAAGGACAAACTAATAGTTTCATAAAATTTCATCTAAAACTAAGTTTTATTCCATTGTTTACAAGTTACTGATGATACAATTGACCAGAGGTGGGATTTGTGTACGAGGAAACATCTGTAAAATGGTTGATAATTGGATTAAGTCTTGAAACCCAATCATAGTTGAGAGATTCGTTTCGGATTGTGTTTTGTTTGGGAGCCAAACTGAAATATATCGGTAGATTTGGGATTTCAGTGAAACGTTCCGGATTTACATTATATAAGAAAAATATTAGAATGAAAACTGGCTAGGGCCCTATTTTCCATTTATTAGGGCCCCATTTTCTAATAAAGTGAAACTTGGTTGAGGCCCTATTTTACATTAGAATTAAATTTGGCTAGGACCCAATAATTAGTGGGACATTTAATCTATTTCAATTCAGGGCTCAAATATGGCTAGAGGCCATGTAATTATTAGTGGGACATTAAATTTATTTCAATCTAGGGCTCAAATATGGCTAGGGCCCGTGTAATAAGTATTGGAACATTAAATTTATTTCAATTCAAGGCTCAAATATGGTAGAGCCCATGTAATTATTAGTGGGAATTTAATATATCTTAACTTAGGGCTCAAATATGGTAAGGGCCCATGTAATTATTATTGGAACATTTAATTTATCTTAAATTAGAGCCAATATGACTATGGTGCATTTATTTCATACTAAATTTTCCTATTAAAATGTGACAAATATCAATAACTAACTACTCTTCTTTAGTCCTAAGTTTCATCAATAACATGCTGACCTCCAAGATTGTGGCTCCACCTTCTCCTCTGTAAAATGACATCAGCTAAATCTCCTTCCAAGTTCCATGGGAATACTTAAAGATAATATTTTCATAGAAAGCCAAAACCAAATAGATGGGAAAAGCATTGTTATCAAAACCCTACAATTCATATCCCGAATCTTACGATTTGCATGGAGTCCTAGGGAACAAGATTCGTATTTAAATAGCTAATCTCGTTCACGAGTGAATCTTAGGATTCAGGTAGGTGTGAATCCTATGATTCAATATTTGTTTTATTGAATCTTATAATTCAAGCGATTCATGTGAGTAGGAATAGCGATGGTTCGAGGTAAATATTAGAAATTTTATTTTATTTCTTTACCTTCTTATTAGCGTTTATATTTTTAAAAGGTTGTATAGTGATTAATTTAATGGAACCTCATAAAGAACTTCTGTTATTTCGGGAAAGTTTTAGATATTAATAAGGAATAAGATGTGACTAGAGTATTCAATTGTAAATATAAGAATTTATCTCTGCATTTATTTTTAATCTTCTTTTTTTCTTGCTTTATGTACACTTTTTAAACTTCAAGAGACATCTTAGCCATGCAACTTGTAAGGTTGACAATTTGGGTCTTATTTTTATGTTTTTATTTAATGGAAAAAAAAATCAATGCACATTCAATCTTTTTTGGATAAAAGGATATCCATTCATTTTTATTTTTCCTAGTAAGTTGACATCTCAAGCATATGTAACTATCCAGATATACTATAAATGATATAATGGCTTTTTTTGAATGAATCTAATGCATGCCCTAGGATTAGGGCTTGTGTCACAAGTGCCCGCAGCACAATGGAGTTTCCGCATAAACAATCACAGGATGAAGATGCTTCTACAACGATAAAATCCCAAATGGAATTTCTATTAAACTTCAAACTCTAAAAGTTTCATCTCTACAACGCAATATATAGGGAAAAACAAAACTTAGGTCCTAAGTTACCTAATCAAACTAGGAAACTAATAATATTGGAAACTACTCTAATACAACTCATTAAATAAACTAGAGAATAATAACAATTAATTAAATTAAATTAAATAAAAATACTTTAAACTTCCTTGGGTCCCACATGTAGACCACGAGTCTTGTTCCAACAATATGGTCGTGCTGCTGCATCATTCTCCCAAGGTTGGTAATGAGTTTGAAATTGAACTCATGTTGTTATGGATGAAAAATGGATGGATTATGAATAACTACTCTTTTTCCTTTTATCATCTTCATTTTTATAAGAAAAACAAAAAAATCCTATGATTTGCAAATCACAGTATGATTCACAATAAGAATAGATTCATCCCCTTAAATGATCTGCGATACAATCTTGATTTTTAGAACAATGGAGATAAGACTTCAATGACAATGAACGCCGCCACTTAAAATTCTCAAAGTCAACGGTAATAAATTGAGAAAACATATGTTCCCAGCTGGTTGTGTGCACGAGTAAGTGTATGAATTCGAGTCCTCAGTGTATACAGAAAAAAAAAATGAGAAAAGATACAGAGCCAGACACATATCACTGTCATTTTCATTGAGACCAGCATCTTATATGGCCCAACATTTTACAAATTGGTGTGGGAGGTGCAACTCATCAAATAACCAATAATGTGTCATAAAGCTGATAAATATTATACACACGCATGTTACAGAGGGACAGCTCAGCTATATCCAGCAAAACAAAGTCAACTAAGGCAATAAACTCGTGTTAATTATTTGGTACATGTCAACCCAAGTTTCAAGGATGCAGACGATTCATTTAAAGTTCCCCTTCCATGATGGCCCATACTTTACAAGGAGGTCGCCATTGGAAAATTCCAGCTAGTTGGGCAGCTGAATCCAATAGACCAAAAGCAACATGAAAGAATGTGCGGATAGGACAACCATTGTTCAATGGAGCTCTTTAGCCATCCAGCAAGCCACAGTAGGGGCCACCAGACAATAAGGACCACTGACTGATCAACCCTGATGCATGGGAACATCAGCCATTTGGTCCAACTACTGTCTAGTACAAAATGAGATCATCTACTGCAAAAGTTAGATATCCAGCAAAACCAGTTACAGACAAATAAGAAAATAGATTTCACGTCAGTTTGTAGTAATTGAAAAGCACCTCCTCTAACACAATTTGCACATAAAATTGGAATTATATCTTTTCAAGATCCACAAACGTAATCCAAAATAAACCCTAAGTCAAACTAAAACACAGATACAAACACCCACATGCACTGATACATACAAGCACACCGAACCCATAAATTCAAAAGTAAAAAAGAATTCCACAACACAATTCCCAATCAACAAACCCTAGAAATCATAAAATCACACCAAAGACGGCAACTTTCCAGCAGAAGAAACCCAATCAAGATCCCAATACCCCTATCAATTCAACCATTCCAACACAATTACGCAATCAAACCACATCCAAGAAAGAAACCACAACCAATCAAACCATAATCAAGAAAGCAAAACCGCAACACAATCAAAACCCCAGATCGCAAAGATATCATAAAGATTCCGCCTTCCAATCACAAAAAAGAAACATAAATACTCACTACAGCGTATCGGGCGGCCCGATGATCGTTACGCTCCATTCGAAGATGTTCAAATCGTCGACGAGCCCGGCCGAGAACCCATCGACCGGGTTTTTCATGAGATCTGCAGAAGTAAGACGCAGATCGATTGTCAGCCGTTGATTTCGTTGGTCCACGAGATAAAACCCTAGAAATCTGAAGGTGTCGGTGGGCAAAAGAAGGATCGGATCCGTACCTTTGAGCTGTTTGTGAAGGAGGAGGCTTCCTTGGGTCGACGCTGCCATCAGATGACAATGGAGAAGAGCGATTCGAGAAGGCGAAGAGAGAGAGAGAGAGCTGTGTTGCTTTCTTCGGCCTGCTTTGGTTATATATGTGGAGGGATATGCGTTATTATATAAAAGGAGAAGGTGGCTTGAAGGACTACTCCGAATCTAGCAGTTCATGTCGGTATCGTTATGTGGTGTGTGGCCCACTCTTACGTACACCGTTGGATTGTTCTTGATTGATGCGACATGGTATTGATCTTGGTTACCAGTAGGGCCTGTGTGCCCTTGTTTGTTTTGAGGAATTTATGACGAACAGAAAATTTGATTGTGTTGAATTCTGGATTTAAAGCATTTGAAAATCCTTATTTTGATGCTAGATTACCAACTTATTTGATATGGAATTTGAATCCGGAATACATTCTGAATTGCTGAATGGGGTTCCTGTTCTAAGTAAAATTCCTAACCTGAATTCATAATGTCAGAAATGAAATTTCCATCATTCTACTTATAGTTGTTTCGGTTTTTTTTTAGCCAGATTAAGGGGCAGGGACTCAGGTGAAGTGAGGGATTCAACGGGCGTGGAAAGTAGACATCGGATGAGGTAAGAATAAGATAGCCCTTAGATGAGGGAAAACAACTTTGGGCAGCCTCGTAAGAATTGATGCCTCTTCTTGCCTCTTCTTACCACTAAGGCAAGAGACAGTTCTTATGATGGTTGTCCCTTTGGAATTCTTTGATATACTGTTTCTTTAGCAAAATTCTAAAATCACACTGCATGAAAAGTCCCAAATAACCTTTAGGACACTTTTGTGCAAACTTATTTGCGTGGATACGGAAGGTAGTTACTTGTTTGCATGGATACGGAACGTAGTTTCCTCTTTTGGGTGCAAGTCCTATTTGGTGCACCTTAACTTGTGACGCCACAAGTTGTTAGAAAATATTCATTTTTTCCCAAACTTCGCACCAAAATAGGAGTTCGACCCCTCCCCATAGAAAACGTGTTTCCATGGACGGGGGATGTTGAAAGTCTGGGATCTTTACCCGGGGGGGGGGGGTGAGCTTCAAATTAGTGACCAATTTTAAACTTATTTAATTCAATTAGTCACAAGTGATGATATATAACTAAGATGCGGAAGCTAATAAAAATAATCATTACAAAACATTCACCATCACACAATGATTTATAGTGGTTCGGGCTCAATGCCTACATCAACTACCGGCTTGTGATCCAACACCTCACCGGATTTCCACTATATATGTTTTTCAAAAGGCTAAGCAATAACCTCTAACACTATATTTTTCTTAGGCTTAGCAATAACCTATACACTATGTTTTTCTAAGGCTGAGCAATAACATTTACACTATGCTTTTCTAAGGCTGAGCAATAACCTTTACAATAGATGATTTCTCAAAGAAAGTGTCTATACAAACACTTTAAGAGATACAATATAAGCTCAATTACGTACAATGCTTCTAAATTAGGCGGATATGAAAGTGTAAAACAAACTCACGCAATACTCTATGTAATGCAAAGATGAATGCACATGATGTATGTGTGTAAACTTCAATCAAAGTTAAAAAGATGGCTCAAATGATATATGCTTAAAGCATTTCCAAATTTAAAGTGCAGAAATAGAGAGATTGAAGTTGTATTGCAAATCACATGTTCTTTTTCAAAAGACAACTTGTAAAGATTTCGTTAATCAAGAAATGTAAGTTGTAAGAAAATTTAAATCTTAAAGAACATGTAATGAAAGAGCAAAGTTGTTTTCAAAACATAAAAGTTTCCTATGAGATCATAGAGTGAAAACAACTAGTTAAAGACTCAACCAAGTATAGAGATCATGCATCAATTAGAAACAAGAAATTTGAAATAAGCATGATTTATACAACAAGGCAATGACCTGGTTTGAGACTACGTGCTGAATCCAATAGTAAATAAATCAAAGATAATATAAAGGATTCAACATATCATAGTTAACATGCTACAAAAGATTTTCCAATAAGATAAATTAGCATGTAACAACTGATATGAGAAGAGCAAAGCTTACTAAGATATTTAACTATAGAATCAAGCTTTGTCTTTTCAAGATGTTCCTCTTGCTCCCTTGAGTTATACTAGATCTTTGGGTTTGAATGATGTTAAGAAAAAACTCCCAAGATTGGTCTCCAAAGAGACTCTCTAGTCTCTTTTCAAAACCAAGACAGAGATTTTTTTATAAGAAAAATTTGTGTCCAACAGATCACTTTTCGGTCAACCGACATATAGATTTCGGTCGACCGAACCCAACGGTCATATTACAACAGTCATATATTTTTTTAAAACAATTCTATTGTCGGTTCACCGAGACTTATTCGGTCGATTGACACTTAACTGACAGAGCAAAAAGATTGAAAAACATGCTCTCTGGAATTAGAACCGAAAAAAGTTTGGTCAAGTACTGAGACACCTTCGGTCGACCGAACCTCGACCGACAGAAAAACACCTTGCTGGAATTGGAACTGACAAAAACTCGGTTGAGCTTGGTTCGCTGGTCGGTTAGCCGACACCTGACCGATAGGCTGATCGACAATGAATACAGTCAGAAATACAGAGGTTCTAAAGGATTTGATTAAAAAATCATTGGAAACCAAGTGTACCACATAAAACTAAAGATTTGTAAGTCAAACACAATCACATTTGGAATCAAGATGAAATCAACCAAAAACATTTTGAATAGAACATGATATGGTCAATTTACAAACATGATTTTCAAATTACCAAAATGCAATTTTGAAACTAAGTGAAGTGATGAAAATGAATGCATATGCTAACCATCAAATTGCAAACAACATAGATCTAACAGATGTAACTTTCCTCTTCCGTGGATGTACAAAAATGTTTCCTTAAAATTCTCAAAATTCCAATCTCCTTGGAATTTGAAAAATGCTCCATTGAAAAAGGGATCTAAGAATTCTAGCAAGGGACATCTTTTGGAGAATTTGTAAATTCTTTAGATGAATTTTATGAATTCTACTAAAGAAACATTCTCTTAGAAGAATTTAAAGAATTTTTAGATTTTAAAATTTTTACTTTCCTATTCCGCAGATGCAAACAAACATTCCCTTAGAATTCTTAGAATTTCAATCTTCTTGAAAGGAGGATCTAAGAATTTTACTCAGGGAGACAACTTTTGGAGAACTTACCAGATGAATTTTATGAATTTTGCTAAAATCCCAAGTACCATAATTGTTAAAAACGTTGGTTTCATGTAATTTCTATGGGTGGCCACATACGTGTAAGTGTAACTTCTACAAGGTGGGCTCCAAAAACCATAATTTTAAAAAGTGGATTTCGTATAATTTCTCTAGGCGGGCCCAAATACCATAAATTTAAAAAAGGTGGGTTTCATGTAGTTTCTATGGGTGGCCACATATACCATGTAACTTTTACAAGGTGGACTCCAAGAACCATAATTTTAAAAAGTGGATTTCATGTAATTTCTCTAGGTGGGCCTATGTACCTTGATTTCTAAAGGTAAGCCATGCATTATAACTTGGTATTTTCTCTGTACGGTAACCTAAAGTCATTGATTCCTCCCTATTATCACCAAAATTAGCTATTTTACCGAGACGTTCTCTGTACAGTCTGTATCATGCACTGGTCAAAAGGTGTTTTTTTATTTGTGATATCACGATGAATGTTGTGATACCGCAATTTATGGTGTAACATTGCAATTAATATTGCAACATCACAACTCGAAAAACACTTTTCATCCTTTATCCCTCCCTATTTCGACTAGGCATCATTTTTACCTGCAGTAACCCTCTCATCCAGCCGATTTCACTATCCTCCTCCCTCGCCAATCTATTTGCAAATATTTATACATGTTCATCACTGTTATTATGTGTGCAAAATTTTTTAAATGTTTCTACAGGTGAAATTCCTTGTATCCTAACTACCTTCAAAAGACACAAAAGAAGAAAAAAAAATAATATAAAAAATAAGAGAGATACATACAAGGTGGGAAATATTGAATGAATACCATGTACAATGATGTAGCAGGAGATTCACTTGCTATATATGACAATGGCCTGAGGTTGACTTACAGAAAATGTGGCCGGAAATCACTTGCTATATATGCCCGTGCATCCTAGCTTAACTTGCAAAAAACTAAGTCTAGAGACGAAAGCAACGGAACGGAAATAAATTATAATGGGAAGAAATGCATGCGTTGACATTTAACATAACGCTTTTTGCGATATCGCAATATAAATTGTGATATCCTAATATTAGTTGTGATATCGCAAATAAGAAAACGCCTTTTGGCCAGAATATTAGTACGGGGTGGTACAAAGAACATCTGAGTAAAGTAGCAAACTTTTGTGACAAGGGGGAGGAAAAGAGGACTTTGGGTTACCATATAGAAAAAAATCCCTTATAACTTCTAAAAGGTGGGCCACAAGTACCATATAATTTTTAAAAATGACAGTTTCATGTGATTTCCATAAGTGGGCCCCATATTTTAATCTTTAAAGATAGGCCCTATGTACGACAACAATTCTAAAGATAGCCCATCTGCAACAATTCCCAAGGGTGGGTTCACGTAATTCCTAAAGAGAGGCCCATGTTGTAATCGGTAAAGGTAGATCACTCGTGTTGTAATTCCTGTGAGGGTCTCATGTTGTAATTCATACAAAGATAGCGTCTTACATTCTAATTTCCAAATATGGCTCCCAGGTATAGAAAATTTGGGTCCATTTGCAATTTTGATGGGGCTCATGTATAAAATTCTAAGGACTTACAGCGTGACCCTAATTTTTAGGGCAAAAATGCGGGCCCACATTGTAATTTTTAAAAATAAGTACCACGTTCAAACTTCTAAAGGTGGGATTCATTTTTTTTTATTTCTAAAGGTGAGCCCCATACATAACAATTCCTATGTTGTAATTCCTAAAGGTGGGGCCCACATTGCAATTCCTAAGGGGACCCCCATATTCACAATTATAAAAGGGTGGGTCCTATGTACCACATGCATAAAATGTGTAATTCTTGTAGCTATGAAAACAAAGAATTTATGGAATTCTCATGTAGGAATCTCAGCATGAAATGAAACAAAGAATTTATAAATGACAGAATTCAACATCATTCCAAAATCCCTAAACATCCACTAGAAATGAATTTCAGAGTTAGTGTAAAGGATCGGACCCAAAGGAGTCTTGCGCAGTGTGAACCCAAGGCTTCTTGGTCCCCGGATTTAGTTCACGAGTCCCCAATGTGAAGGATATGGGTTTAGAATCCTACTTCTGTGCGACAATTGGTTTCACGACCATTGATGTAGATAAAATTATATATCAATGATTTTAGTTGTTGTCGATGAGATAAGGACCTCCTGCATGAGAGTTTCTTCATCGGGAACACACAATATGAGTTTAGATGAAGATGGGTTCCTTCAGCAAAAAAAAAAGAAAAGGTTGAAGATGTCTCCAGTGTGTTTGCAAACGGGACGGTTTCGGATCGAAATCATAGTGGACTAGGACCCGGACCCATTTTAAAATAACGGTTACGGTTTTGACTTGGAATTTGTTTTGTTTGTTTTAGACTCGGATCTGGTTCCGGAATCGGGTTCACCTAGAGGACTAGAATGTAGTGAGAGTCCGGGGATCCGAACCCTAGAGGGGGGGTGAATAGGGTGAGCTCCAATTATGACCAATTTTAATCAATTTTAACTTCTTTAAAACCAACTAGTCACAAGTGATGATTATCAAACAAAATGCGGAAGCTTAATAAAAACAATCACCACAAAAGCAAGCACCATCACAGAAGAATTTATATGGTTCGGCCTCAATGCCTACATCCACTACCGGCTTAAGATCCAACACCCCACCGGATTTCCACTATTTATGCTTTTCAATAGGCTAAGCAATAACCTTTACAATATGCTTTTCAAGGCTAAACAATAACCTCTACATTATGCTTTTCTTAGGATAAGCAATAATGTCTTCAACCATAGGTTGATTATCTCTCTAATTAGCGTCTATAAATTATAATACACTTGATGGATATTCAATTAAGCTCATTACAATGCCTCTTAATTAGGCGGATATGGAAGTGAAAAACTAACTCACACAAACACTAAATGAATGCAAAGATGTATGCTCATGATGTGTGTGTGTGATGTCCTCAATCATTTTGAAAATGAAGGCTCATAAATGTATGCCCAAAGCTTTTGAAAGTTTTAGCTCATAAAACATTTATGATTGAGGAAAGAATGCAAGTCACATGTTAAAAGTAACAACTTGTTAATGATATCAAAGATTCACAAGTTGTATGAAATTAATTAGCTCTAAACATGTGATGCATAGGGATGTCAATTAAATCAACAATGTAGCTCATAAAACATAAAAATAGATTTGATTGAAATTAGGGGATAAATCATATGTAATTATAAATACAACTTGAAAAAGATATACCCATTAAAGTAAGGCAAGTTGTGAAACTTTTAAAACAAAAGAACATATGATTTGTGAAGTTGTTGAATCCAAAACAAAAGATAGTTTTGAAAGTGATTTTCTTATGTTGAAAAACAACAACCATAAATTCAACCAAGTATAGTAATCATGTTACATATAATTTCAAAGATTCTTTCATTAACATGATCTACTTAGATTTACCAAATAAAGTACTACTTGAATTGAATCATGGTGATGCATCCAAAATAATAAATCACTTCAAAACATATTCATGTTAAGGATACAACAAATCATAGTTTATCATGCTACAAAAGATTTACCAAAAATAAAACAAAGCATGAAAACATATGATTAAGAAAAATAAAGCTTACTGAGAGATTTAACTTCATTAATCCAAACTTTAGCTTTTCAAATGATCTCCTTCATCCCTTAGTTCATTTCCCTTTGATTGGCCTCAAAACCTCTCAAGGAGGACCTCTTGATCATCAAATTTTTTCAAAGGAATGAACCACTATTTATACCCAAAAAGTTGGTTCCTGTATCTCCCCGGTCGACCTGCCATACCCCCGGTCGACTTGGCCTTCAACGGTCATAAAATGACCGTTTGAAAAAGCAGCCTAACGGCTCTTTACCCGGTCGACTTGGCACACTGCTGGCCAGGTCAACCTGGTACACTACGGGTCAGGCTTGGGACCAAAATTCCCAAAAATGCATATTTTTCAAAGCATTTCTTGGTGGGGATTTTTGGGCCATTAAACCAAACTTGAATACATGTTTTAAATCATTCTAAGGGTTTTAAAACATGAAACATAAAAAGCCAAAAAAGATTTGAAATTATAAAACCAATGGCTTGCTTGATTTTCTAAAACTCCTTTTCAAAACTAATTACATCCAAGATTAAAAACAAATCATGCATAAATCAATATTTCTTCAACTCTAAAAACCAATGCATGTATAAATCAAGATTTCAAGAATTTCTAAATCAATGCATATGTGTGTAAATCAAATGATACTAGAATGATAATGCATCCATCAAATTGCAATACACAAAATTCCTAACATGTAGTTCAAAAATCGATTCTAATTTTTCTTTATTCTTCATTTTTCTTAAAATAAGCATATCATTCAACTTACAACTGTGCATCAAGTCTATTACATCCAGTATTATACATAAAAATGTGAAAAAAAGAGTTGATTTTGAGGTACACTTTACAATGTCAAATGCTCATAAGCAGGGTCCCGGGTCCACGGGTCGGAACCTATATAGACTCGGACCATTTATGAATCAGAACCCAAATTGAGTTCCAGACCTGGACTCGTTTATGAATCGGAACCTAAAATAAGTTTTAGACCTAATTTTTTACGGGTCCAAACTTTCGGGTAATCAAAGTATCGGATACTCATTTGCAGCCATAGTCTCCAGCTGGGTCTCTTGTGACACTGGTGCTGTTGTGCTGAGAGCGACATGGTTTTGTAGAATGTTTCAATCAGGGTCGACCTAACCTTTTAGGAAAAGTTTTGGTCTGTAGTTGTTGGCGTACCATTTTGGGAAATCGCAATGACTACAAAACTTGCAGACGTTCTTCTTCTTAGAGGAAGCCTAGATAGAGCCTCCAGTTGTTTCCATTTTTAGCATAGTTTGTTGTGAGAGCTACACAAGGAATTACATCACTTTGGGCCGTGGGCTTTACTTCATGCTTGTGTCGTGCTTGTGTCGTGGTCGTCCGAGTCATATAAATACATATAACTTCAATATGGTGAAAAGAATCAAGAAACATAGCCCAGTAGTTTGGTATTTTGCTCACACCTAATTCGCGGAGACTCAATTCTTAAGTATTCTTTTATGCATGTGCAAGCAGTATTCTCTCATTCTCTCCAACGTACGTTGAAATTCACTCCCACATGCCAAGTAGACAGCCTTCGTATTGATGCGGGAAATTCCTAACATTAGAAACTCTTATCGGAAATGCCTTTAAGGACCAGTCATGTCAATCATGCAAAGAGATGAGAGTGGATGAAATGAAACCTTTGACCTCTAAACTTCAAGTTGAATGGTGTCAAAAGAGCCAAATTTCCAATCCCAATCCAATGGTTAGAAATAGTTGGCTGAGTGTCAATTCGAGGCTTGGAGTACTTCAACGAGGAACTGTCAGAGAGGGTGGTTAAGTTGTTGAGGGGTTGCCCTCATTTGAATACTTTCGTGCATAAAAACATGTATACATTGCCTCATTCGAATACTTTCATGCATGAAAACATGTATACATTGTGCATATTATATATAAACATTCATGTGCATTGGTTTTTCCTCTTTTATATATAAATATTTTCAATTATAGAAGTGTCTCTCATTTTATTGTGAGGGATGGATGCATATGAATATTCTCCACACATATATATATATATTGAAAATTATTTTCCTTTTACTAAGAAGATATCCTTTGAAAGCAAACGAACCCTGAAATTTCTGTACCCCCCAACCAGAGTCAAGCCAAATTGGACCAAAGAGAGGATTACAATACTGGTCAGGTTCAAGTAGTGCATGCTCAGGTTTCACTTTAGGTTGAACTTGATTCGGTTTTACCAATATGTAATTCAGGTTGGAAACAAGTTTTGGGTAATGCCCACCATCTCCAAAAGTCCCCCACTAATAAATATGATCACCTGGGTGTCTAAGCTTAAGACTAATTTTTAGAAGTTTCATTTCCACCTTAATGAAATTCGAGAGTTATTAGTTGGAATCAATGTTTCCTTCCGTCATGAGGTTAGATCAGCCAATTCCATGGCAAATGTATTAGCCAAACAAGGGGTTGATAGATCGCTTCCTTTAGTGGGTGTGATTATGTAAGTGGGGTCGGGTTGTGGTGCATTTCTTCAGCACTTCCTCCTTCCTGTTTTCTTTGGTTTTATGCTCTTCATAACTTTGTTTTTCTTTTAATGAAATCTTTCGTTGTCGTTCAAAAACAAAAATGTGGATCCGTTGATGGAGTTGTCAAGTCTATCAATGAGTGGGGTCCACCTTAACATGTATACAGCTTAAAATTACAAACCCTCCATATTAAGGTGCTGGGCCAAATTTAATGAAGACCATTTATAGATTTGGTGAGCCACAGCATGTGCTCTAGCTCTTTCAATAATCTACATGTATGCAAACTCTATTAATTTGATTGACAGCCTCCATGGCCAAAAGGCTAAACATTGGATGGTTGCGATCATCAGAAATAGATCATAATTAGGATGTTGTCTAGACAGGGTGCGCCCAATCAAGTCCATGGTCTGATCACTGCACAACTCCAAGCATAATTTGAGTTATGCACCTATGAGTAAGGGAATGTTTGTAGTGGCTATTGTTTTATTCATTGTTAGAATCAAAATTGGAGGTCAAAATGCTTGCAATCAAATCAGTATCTGAAATAAAGATATAACTTTTTTCTTTTCAGATTTCTTTATCAAATCCTGCAACTGGGGCTCCCATGTCTGGATTTCAATTACATGATGTAATTTATACCCATGGTGGGTCAATCCTATATTTCAAAATCTTGATTTCAACCTTCTTCCTTTTTATTTCTCTTGTCAGATTTCTTTCTCAAATCCTGCAACTGGGACCATTCAATATTTCGTTATTTTGATTTGTTCTGTACTGAATCTTCGAAATGTGGGACCTTTTTTTTCCTTCATAGCAGGAAAGGGTGGGACTTGGAGTGGGAATAGGGCAGACTTATGAAATCATAAGAAATATTCACTTCTATTCACAGTTGCATACAACCCCCTGTCTTTCTTTTCCTATTTGTAAATAAGCCTATGAGAGTTTATAATTGTAAGAAACGGCCTACCTAATTAAATTTTTTTTACACCCAGCCAAGGAGGCTGGATAAGGGCGGACCTACATATAACCACACGGGTGTGACCGCATACGCGAGGTTCTAAAAATTTCTTAATTAATACTTTATTATTATTATCTTGTAATCTGACCATTGCCCGCACCACCCAAATGAAATTCCTTGGTCCGCCATCGGGGCTGGACACCAATAAATAAATAAATAAATAAAACTCAACAGCCTACACTATGCAGAAATTATCAAAACGCCCTTTGACTCATGGTCACACATTCTGTCAAGTTTTAAGCGAATCCTAGCATTTTTTTTCCTAAAGAAAGAAATACCTCATTTTGTTTTTTCTCCTAACTTGAACGTAACTTTAACCACCCCCTACATGGGGCATTTGGTCTCTTTAACCGGCTGAGCTAAAGTCTTATAGGGACTTATTATTATTATTAAGGCAAGTTCTTTTCAATGATGATTCAAAATAGTGGAACTCACCCACAATATTTATCTTCTCCATCTAACCATCCAAACACAAGTGTTGTTACATGAACTACGCCATGTATGATGTTGTGATTCGTAGGTGGGTACACTTTGTTGGAAGAAGATTGATCATTTTGGATGTTGTCATCATACTCACAATGTTTATATCATTTAGTTGGCATCACTATTATTCCATCATTAGCGATTGAGGCCTTACTTCTTTTCTTTTTTATCATTTGAGATACTCTCTACCCAAAATGATACACACATTTTTGAAGTAGTCTTTTTTTTTTTTTTTAGAATAGAGGACCTACCTTTTATAACTAAATAAGTGTATATTGTGTTTTTAGAGAAATTGCACACCTAATTTTACTCAAAGTCAAACTGCAGGTGCAGGGTGAAGGTAGTAGTAGGGGTTTAAAGGCATTTTTCTTTAATGAAAGGTGGGAAGTTATATATACTTACAAATAGTCAAAAGGAGGATAGGTATATTATCAGTATATGCAACAAAGTGATAATAATAATAACTGTACTCATTGATCCGACCTGAGATGTGGTCCATTTATTCGAGGATTCTATGAAAAACATTGGTGGTGGAAGGAAAGGCCGAAAGGCCGAAAGGCCAAGGAATTTTTCTTCTCTTTTAAACAAAAAGCTCTCTCTCTCTCTTAAACAAAAAGCGCGCTCTCTCTCTCTATATATATAGAGAAGATGCTCATTGAATGGCTAGAATTGTACAAGGGATATGGATTGTGGTGCACCATTAAAAGATGGCAACTCGTTGATCGGCTCGAATTCTTTAATGGATGTGATTTGTGGTGGGTTTCATGTCATCACTCATCAGCAGGGATGGAAAAAGGCTTTTGGTCCGGGCCTACATGCAAGTGAGTCTTAATCTCATTACTGATATACTGAACCAATAAACAGCAGTACCTCTCTAACTGTGTGGAAAAGGCTGTCGTAAGTGTGGGCCTGAAAAAAAAGGCATTCAAATTTGAGTTTTTTTTTTTATTTATAGATATTATTATTGTTTCTTACTACATGTTTAATTTTGTTGATAATATAAAAATATATAGCAATATCTTGGGTCCAATATTGTAGACTTAAGCTTGAGCCCAAAAACTAATTAATTGATCCCGGTCGCTTGAATAAATAGGTATTAATATCTAAATCCTCTTTTTATTAGTCGAATATAGATCTATAATATATATATATATATATCAGGAGTTTTTTTTTATAACTCTCAGAAAGTCGGATGCATAGCGGAACTTTTGGATTTAGTTTGCTTTACAAATGGTATAAAACTTTAAGATCATGTATATAATGGAAAGGTTCTTAAAAAGGACATCCCTCATGAGGATATTTTGCATATTCCCCTTTTTTAAGTGCATGGGACCCCTTACGATCAATTCAACCATTTCACACTCACTAAACCCCTTGAATTATCTCCAACCCAAATTTGATACACATTCAACAGTTATTTGCAATTGGATTGAAATCCTAAAAAAAATGATTCCTTCTACAATTATTAGATATGAGAGCCACGGATGAATGAGTTTGGATGATCTACTGTGGTTGATATTTTGTAGACCACTAAATCTCATTGAGAACTTTCCACCCCCCACCTCTCCATGATTAGCATGGCCCCAGGTGGACCCTAAAAAGTTCTCTCTCATGGGTGTCTCTTTAGGAGAGCCCAACCCTACTTACTAGAGTGTTAGTATTATGTATTAGGATGATTTTCTCCTATATTATGCGTAACACGGTCCATATAGATTGGTGCTGTCTTCACGGCGGGATCCTGCCTTGGGGGCGGTATGGATGCACTCTCCCATTGGAGGAAACTTTCCTTATGTATATACACATGTTTATAAATAAATCAGGTTCCCAAGTTATGTTTATGAAGCCAAACCACAAACCCGAATTAGACCTAAGTTCAATGCAAGTTTCACCATCTAAACTAAGCAAGACCGGCCCAGGTTATTGGTCACCCATGCGAGTTCAGGTTTGGCTTGAACCAAGTTGCCCCCTAGAATTACGTAGCTGCATGTTTATTCATCCTCTCTAGGTTTTGAACCCGCTATACGCTCTTCTTGCAAGTCTAGGTCCCTGCAGACTCGAAAACCCGTGTTTTGAACCCACTATATGCTCTTCTTACAACGCCATTGCTCAGCCAGCTACTCAAGTTTCGATCCTTAGTATGCTGCACTCTTTTCATATATGTATATAGGGAGAAAAATCACGATCTAAAAAAAAAAAAAAAAAACTATTGAATAGTTACAAGTTCACAGCTCTCTTTCCTAGTCAGTACGTCGACTTAAGAATTGTAGTTGTTCCCCGCACTTTATCCAACAACACATTGTCAATCAAGATGAACAATCTACTACAAGAGAGTAGAAGCAACAAACCTTCTAAAGCAGATCTTTAGTACAACCTCTCAATGGCCTTAGAGAATCAGAGAATCTCTCTTACGGTTTTCTTACCTTAGAACAATGAGACAGTCTCAAAAGGAAACAAATCCGCAACCCATTCTAGAAATTTCCTACCATCCGACGATCGGGCTGTTAATTGGGACCTGACAAACATCCGATTGATCCAACCTCTGTCCGATCGATCGTGTAACACCCCACCCCACACTAATGCATGATATTGTCTGCTTTGGCCCACGAGCCTCACGATTTTATTTCTAGTGAGCCTCAACCTACTAAAAGACCTCATGCAAGGTAAGTGTGCAAGCTCTACATACTAAGAGGTCTCATGCAAGGTACTCTACATATAATCCTACCGCCTTAGGGTTGCACGTCTCTGTGCAATAGCCTTCCAGTCCTTGTAGCCCACTCTACATGCATATATAATATTCTCTGCTTTGGCCCATGGGCTTCACGGTTTTGTTTCTAGTGGCCCTCAACCAACCAAAAGGCCTCATGCAAGATAAGGGTGCAAGTTCTACATATAATCCCAGTCACTTTCCTCTCTATAGTTGATGTAGGACTCCTGGGCATCACAGATCGGGTTCACCAAGGCTTTTTCTAAATTTTTCATTGTCTTCACTTCAATTATTACGGTGATACAACCACAGTCTATTCTAAAATAAATAGAAAATATAACTCGATGGACCTAGAGTTTTGTCGAATCCACGAATTATCCAACACAAAATAAATCCTAACCATGAATTTCTAGTTTACTTGATTTGAAATTTGGAATCCTTCATACATTCTAAGTTGCTACATACGGCTCCCTATTGTAAGTAGAATTCCTCATCAAAATTCATAATGTCAGAAATTTCTAACCTCCTATGGGGGACTATATATATAACCTAGGGGGGTTGGGATTGGGTTATGGGTTGAGGGAAGGTGATTTTGGGTGAAGTGAGGGAGCTCTCGGATGTGGGAAGACCTTAGGTGAGGTAAGATAGCCCTTTGGATGAGGAAAGATAACAAACCCGATGTAGCCACTGCATAAGAATTGATGCCTCTTACCACTTGGGCAAAAGGTCGTTCATGTGATGATTGTTCCCTTAAAATTCTTAAATACAATGTTTCTTTACCAAAATTCTGAAATCCCACCACCTAAAAAAGGCCCCAAATAACCTTAGGTTTGCACGGAGACGAACGCCATTCCCTTTTTGGCGCACCTTAATTAACTTGCCATTCTCACTCCAAATTGCAGAAAATGAAATCAAAAAGTCTACCTAGACAAACTTTTTGGCCAGAATTTTGGACAACCCCTATGATATCCCTTGAATATCAAAATTCTAGTAAAAAAGTTTGTTCATATAACACTACTGAAATGAAATTAGGTGTTATTGGTCAACTTGGCCTTTGTCAACTTCTTATTACTTGAATTTAAAGCTACCCATTTCATGTTCTTTGTCTTATTCTTCTTCTTCTTCAATTATTGTATACTTTACCCAAAAAAAAAAATATAACAAATGCAACGCCAAATCTTTTGCAGTCTACCATGGTGGGCGAGTCGAGTCTCCCTAGTCCGTACTATATATCTATTTGTCTGCAACGCCCTAACAATACCTAACAGTATTTCAAAAGTGCTACTTGACTACAATGGACTACAACATCTGGTATAGTGTTTTTAAATAGAGATTCTTCTTGATTTCTACGTGCAACGTATTAAATAGCTGTCCTATCTTTTTTTTTTTTTTTTTTAAGAATAGAGGGAACCTTCCTTACTGGATTGCAAATTTCAAGAAATAACTACCTATATGAAAGCCCATGGGTTGTGCATGGACCGGGCTTGGGCCTGAGGAAGCATGGATTTTGAATAGGACGGGCTGGAAACCTAGCTTAAGCCACTTCAAGTTCATACGATTGCTTAATGCCTTACAATGAACTGGTAACCTATACGGTCCATTCATCTGGTGGCCCTTATCAACTTACCATGATTGGTCTAAAAGTCAAAAACAAGTTGCAACAAGAGTACTGGGTGGATTTTTATTATGATCTGGTGAGAGACCTTTATATATAGACTTATGGCTCTGATGTTTTATCATGTCGATTGACATTTTAGGGAGGAGGAACTTGAACTTCAAAAATTTTATTACAATTTGGTAATGTCGTGTTCTCATATCATTAATGGGGTTACTTGGACTTCTTTCCCACCAACTTTGAGAGGGAGGTTGTAAAGTTCAATCTTCTTATTCAGTGGATGATATCCTAGAAGATCAAGAGATCGGGCTTGACCTGACCCACACACTTTGGCCAATGACCTGAGTACTTTTGTCTGTCATATTTATCATGTTCTATGAAATTGGGTTTCTTTAGCAAGCACGACCAACAGCTTTCTTACATGGGATGTGCACCCACTAACCTGTTATACAAAAAAAAAAAAAAAAACTTTTGTATATTTCGTTATTATTATTTTATTTTTTTGAAAATTGTATTATGGAGAGTTTTATTGTGTCTTTTTTTTTTCAAGTTCAATTTTAAGAATTAATGGAGGTACGTCATGGGTGTGTTCCTGCTGTGTTTATCATCTGTGTTTCTATAGTTTACGTTTTTTACTCTGCAGACACTCAAGAAACAAAGAAATTTGGCCATGGGAGACTAGGGAAGGACCCCACAGTTGAAACAAGCTTTTTTTCCAGACAGGTACTATACATCTGATCATTAATTGGATGTGTCATTAGTGTTAACCAAACTGTATTAGATTTTTTCTTTCTTTCTGCTCATGTTTTTAACTAACCTTGGAGCCTAGGACCGCCTAGGATAATCTTTCAATGAGCGAGAAGCAAAAGAACAAGCTGAGTGTGAACAAGTTGTGTGTGATTATTGTGATTTGATATTATTTCATCCAAATGTTATTCACATATGTCCATCCATCATTTTGTGAACTATGTCCCAACCCGTGACCCACCAACAAGTAGGAGAAGAAAAAAAAGCTAAAATTTCGGTTTGCAAGATTTCTGCCAAATGTATTTGTAATTTCCGTTTTTCCTCCTCTCTGAGAGGAGGAAAACTGGCAAATGACCCGTCCCAACCGCAGTAAAGCTGCGTGAGTATCCAAATAAATTCGGAAGACCAAACCTGCAATTTCCGATTTTCCTCCTCTCAGAGCAGAGGAAAATTGGAAAATGCGAGTTTACCGCCCATGCCAGCAGCGGTAAAGCCATGTCGGTGTCCAAATAAAGTCAGACGACTTTTTTTGCAATTTCCGGTTTTCCTCCTCTCAGAGTGGAGGAAAACTGGAAGATGCGAGTTTACCACCCATGCCATCAACGATAAAGCTGTGTGAGTGTCCAAATAAACCTTTGCTGCAATTTCCGGATTTCTTCCTCTCAAAGCAGAGGAAAACTAAAAAATGCGAGTTTATAACCCATGTCAGCAGCGGTAAAGCTGCATGAGTTTCCAAATAAAGACGCAAGACCTTTCCTGCAATTTCCGGATTTCTTCCTCTCAGAACAGAGGAAAACTGAAAAATGCAATTTTACCGCCCATGCCTGCAGCGGTAAAGCTGCGTGAGTGTCTAAATAAAGTCACAAGATCTTTCCATTTTCAATTAACATAAAATAGAATGACAGAATCAATACTTGCAATTTTTCTTGTAGCCCATATTTAGTGAACTCCAAGGATTTAAGGAACTGGTGCATCTAGATTTTACCTGAAAATGCTTTTTGTTCATTCTTCCCTGGTTTTACTTTTTGGAAGTTATGGGGCTTTCACTGTTCGGTTCTTGAATAATGTGAATGAATCGGCAGTATTATTTCTAATATTCTAGTCTAAACAGAAAAAAAAAAAAGAGGGAAGGATTCGAAGTAAGTGGATTCCTTTTAACTTATAGTGGTCCTGGCCGAACTGATTGGACTACCCCATGAATTGCATGGCACTTAACCAATTGTGGCCCTGGGCCTTTAACTTATGGACTTCTAAATGGTCTCTTGGAAATTGATACAGTTCACTGTTCTTGGCATTTTCCTTTTTATTCATTGGTGACAGATTTTCCATTAAGTTTGGAAGTGTTCAAAATGTAGTTTAAGTTTTATTGCAAGTCTTGGCAGCAGTACACTAAAAACACTGCAATTCTTGAGAAGTTCATTTCAACCTTTTCCTAATTAAAACTGTACTTTTTAATAGAAAATGACAGAAAATTGCAGATAGTGAATAGTGAAAGCTTCTTTTTAATTCACAATATGGAGGTTCTTTCATGATTTAGCAGTCGATTTGGTTAAAAGATAATAGTGGAGAGATGAAAAATAGAAAGGAATGATGCGTTCTGAAGAAAATTATACTTTTATTTTGCACCTGATGAATTTGTTGGAGATGAAGGCATGGGCCAATTCGATAAAGTATTAATTTTAAACACTAATTCAGCATATAGAATCTAACATTGAGTGTTTTCTTTTTCTTTTTTTGATAACCCTAATGTTGAGGGTTTTTTTTTTTTTGAAGCATAAAGAACCTATTTAAAATGAGGTCCTATGTGATGTGTTTGTTGGACCAGAATTTTGTATTCTATAATCAAAGTTTTTCACTATGACGACGAAGTTTTTTGTGGAGAGGAAGGTGCCTCCCTTTTGAGCTAACAATGGATTGGCTATCTTTATATTGTATTAATTTTTAACTAGTTAATTTTTTTTTTCTGATTGATTAATATGGTAATGCAGCTTTTCCACTTCGATGTTCATGAAGGTGTGCGAACAATTGCAGATGCAACAATAATAGAGAAGGATGAGGTATACTTTTCTGTTTCTAATCCCCTTTCTAATTTTGAGCACTATAGTAGGCTCGTAGCTGTGTAAGATGCAAATAATTTTCATGTACCTTCGTTATTCTTTTGATAAGTAGTAACCCTAGTAAATAAGAAGGCGGCCAATTTCCTTTGTATTCATATAGAAGTCTCGAACAACAGTATATATATATGTTTTTTTTTCATGTCAATGGAGTTTGCCATTTAAAGTTACATAATATAGTTAAAGATTCAAATGAGGGCAAATTCAATTATGGGGGCACATGGTACTCTTTTCGCTATTAAAAACAGACCATGTGGCTGTTAAGCCTCATTATTTGCTTAGTCTTGGTTGGATGGTGATGCACCCAATATGCACCCTACAAATTTGTGCCGAGGATCATTCCTCCGATTAGGCATCTAAGTTTTATGTAAATTATGGTGTAATTTGGGTGGTGTAATTTGTAAATGGTGTAAGTTTTTAAGTTCTATGTAATTTGGGTGGTGTAATCCTTCCTACCATTATACAAATTTGGGTGGTCTAATTTGTATATGGTGGATCATTCCTTGTAAACTATGCAGGAAGGTGGTGGGGAGGCAGTGGTACGAGAAAAACAAGCATATCTTCCTTGCTTATGTTAGCCGTAGATGCTGCGGAAGCACTGGCTGGTACAAATGCAATAAGGACTACATCAATTTGGTGGTAATCTTATACAAAAAGGACTACGTCAGTTTGGTGGTGATCTTGTGTTAGGAGATTATCTATTGAGAATTATCTCAACTTTAGTCATTTGGCTAATGGGTGATAAGATCTCTTATTCAAATTCGAATAGAGAGATGATAAGAATAATATATTTGATTAAACTTACTCAATTTGAATTTAAAAACAGATATGATAAGAATAGATAGTCGGATAAACTCAAACTATTCTTATCCATATCATAAGAAATTTTTTAGGAGCGGTGTCTCTTTGTGAGTGGGTCCACCTACATGTAAACACAAGTGGACCCCATCACAAATGCCAACAACTTCTAGATGGGAGGTCTCTCTCGCTAATGAGGTTTGTAATCATCAAGAGCCAATTATTTTGTTGACTAATCAGATTTGCAAATTTTGTGACAGATATATGATCCAACAAAGAAATGGGAGCGGTATTTACAATTCATGAGGTCCACCTACATGAAATTTCTTAGGACCGGTGTCTCTTTGTGAGTGGGTCCACCTACATGTAAACACAAGTGGACCCCATCACAAATGCCAACAACTTCTAGATGGGAGGTCTCTCTTGCTAATGAGGTTTTCAATCATCAAGAGCCAATTATTTTGTTGACTAATCAGATTTGCAAATTTTGTGACAGATATATGATCCGACAAAGAAATGGGAGCGGTATTTACAATTCATGGGGATTAATTGCTATTGGCAGCTGCTCTTTTCACTGCATCTCCTTAGCCCAAACCACAATGATGCTTAAAATGAGAATACTATTTTTACATGCCATGCTAAGATGCTTCTAATTGGTCTTTCAAGTACTTGTCTGATTATTATTGGAAAAAAAAAAAAAACTGATAATGTGAATCAGTATGTATGTCATGTATCTTGTAGAATTTTTTAACCACACTCCTCACATCGAAAGAGTGCCTGAATCATCAATAGCAATGTTCTGCTTTCTCTCTCTAGATCGTGGTGTTGATAGTAGCTGCTAATGACAAAAGGCTCACATCAGTTGATCAAAAAATGTGGTCCGCAATGCTTATCCTTCTGTGCATTGGGGTTGGCCTAGTGGGGAAATTAACAATCCTTATTCCCTATGGAGAGGAACTTTTTTGCCACAGGACATGAGTCTTGTTTTGAGCTAGCTGTGCACGTATAGACTGTTTCTTATGGGGATGCCTTGTGTGAATCCAATCCGTTTGAGCATCGCTTGGTGTGGCCATTCTAATTTTAACATCAGATTAGTTTCATTTTAACTACCATCTTTAGAGGATTTCTCACTGTGATTATTAGTTAGCTTGTCTTTTCACTATGTTAGACGTAGTATATGATGAAACCTTCATAAAATGTCAAGAGACTTTAGTTTATGAACAGTTGAAATTTGTAGACAAATGCAGAACTCTGTACACATATCTCTCCGTTGTAGTCGCCACGCACAAAATTTAGCACCTAAGAGTTATGGTAATTAAGTCCACATTGTAATTGAGCCGGTGGTGAACGGAAGCTAAAAAAAAACAAAAATAGAAGACGAAAACATAATAATAATTATTTTTTCAACAAAAATCAAGAACTCGGAGGTTGTATGGATGCTAGAGAAAAGGGGTTGAGACCTTATTATTTTTAAATTTCTTCGGCTAGCTATTCTTATCAAAACCTTAAGGTGTTGGCAAAGGTAGCGGAAATACTTTTCAATATTATACCTTGGGTGAAGCCCACTCCTCAATACTCTCCCTCAAGTAAAACCCAACCGGCATACTTTTGGCCGGACTTTGATACCATCTTGAACTTTTTCAGCTGGCCATTCCTATCAAAATTTCAAGGTATTAGTAAAGACAACAGAAATACTTTTTAATAATTATAAGAGGAATCCTTGAAATCCCTGAACGAAACCTTGTTGTAACTTGGGTTGAAAATGCCAACCCAAACCCAGCACATATCATTTCAGGGGGTGGTGGATCGAAGAACAATAAGATGGGGTTGGGTTTTAATCGTTTCATGGTTGAGTAACTTGTTGGAAAGTTACCCTAAACTACATTTATAAGGTAAGTTGAGTTGGTCCAGTAACTTTGGTAGGTTGCATCAAGCAGGCTACCCTTGTTCATGATTGATGGTGCCTTCGTTATGTGTAATTTAACCAAACTGTCTATTTGATTGATAAAAATGGACTAAGACCGGTGGGAACTTTACTAGAGATGCGAGGAAAAAACAAAAAACAAAAATAAAGAGAATACTTGCCTTGAGAGAGCTTTATTGTAATAGTTTTTTATTTTTTTTTGAAAGATTTTTATTTGAATGATTCTTTATTGTAATAGTTGCTTTCAATGAACGAGTAGAATTGTATATTAAGAAAAAGATGAGTAGAATTAGGAATGGCATGGTCGTTAGTGGCAAATCTAGGATTCAAATTCATTGGGGGCACAGAAAGAATGTGGGGTCCGGGGGCAGCGCCCCTGGAAATTTTTTTTTGGTTATTTCTAAATGCACAAGGAGCAACCAGTGATAATTTTTTTTAGAACTTGCAATAACAGTTGGACATTTTTTTTATTTTTTTATTTATTTTTTTATAACATTGGAACCCGCCGATCCCCCTTTGGGAGATCATTGGTAAACCCACGGATACATATAACCACCCACAAGCCCTATGTATCGGGTAAGGCCTTAAGGATTCGAAGGCAGGACCTCCAGGTTAAAACTGGACTTCCTAACCACATGAACATTTTAAGTGTGGGTGCAGTTGGACATATTTAAACACACAAGGAGCAACCGAATATATAAAATACAACAGAAACTAGAAAATAGATGTATAGTTTGTGACAGCCACTCGCAAAGAAATAATTAATTAAGCTCAAGAAAATTCATACACAAGTCAACTCTTTTAACTATTTTAGCACTGATTCACTTGACAAAACTTCTTAGACTACCTCCTTCCTCACAAAGATATATTCCCTTTCCCTCCAGCTGTCAGGCCAGCTTTTCCACGAAGTTTTAAATTTCCATGCAGTAATATAGAGTTAGATAATACATACAAGACATTATAATGCACAAAAATTGGTAATAAAACAGTACATACTAATTTTCGAGAAATAAAACAGTATATACTAATTTATCTTAACTGTTTTCAGCGATGACTGCTGTTAATTTTCCTTGACATTAGCTCTTGCAGGAGACTGAGAACGCGGTAATGCTACAAGAAAGTGATTAAAACAATCAAAATTAGGGAGGACAAGAATATGGAATACCTAAAGTTAATGTTGGGCTACAAAAATCCATTGGAGGCCCAAAAAATTCACTAGGGGCCTTATGGAAAAAATTAGTTGGCCCCACCAAAATTAGAATTGAAACTTAGAAATCCACTGTCCCTAGTGGTTATATACTCCATCCGCCTCTGATGGTAGTGGTTTTTTTTTTTTTTGGGGGGGGATTGTTTGGGTTTTATTGTTCTACTTAGTCCTGCCTGTGTATATAATATATTAATTTAATTACTAAGATCATAAACAAAACTTCTGTGGTGGAGGAGTGTTAATACGTGAAGAGAAGGTGGTGTGTTCAATCTATACCACACTCATTGTTTAGAATTTTTATGTTTTGAAAACTTTAAGCTTTAAATTTCGCCTTAACCCAATCCCATTTGCTATCGCATCAGTGACCCCTCAAGTGGCAGATTTGGTTTCGATGAGATAAATTTGAGAAGGGGTGAGTTTGTATTTACCCCAACCCATATGAAACATGCCCCATTGCCATCCCTAAGTAGAATGGTTGGATAAATTTATTTTTAAGCAGTGTCGGAGATCTAAGATTGGTCCTACGCGGGCAAGGGACGAACTTGATGATTCTAACTTTTGTTTTTTGTTCTTTCTTACACTTGCACAAAATGAAGTGTAGTAATTTTATGGCTGTGGCATGCAGCATTCTCATAAGACAAATCGGACAACAAGATTGAAAATCCATCAATTTTCATTTGTCCATGATCAACTTCATCAAGTAAAGATATCAATTAATTCAATATTATAAAACGATGTCTATTTGTGCTATGGAGGTTTTTTGATCATTTGTGAAATCCTGTAAATATTTACCTAAAATGGACCTTGCCTTTATCGCCTCACAATCAGCGGCCCAAGATGAACAGCCTAATCACCTAGCACCAGCCCATCAGATTTCTTTGAAGATTTTATTCTCATAAGTTTTATTAGTTTCCTTCATTTTTTGTAAGTGCAAGATGGGATGGAAATGTTGTATGTGGGAGGGCTAGCAAGTTTGCCTTTTCTATTTTGATAATCTAGCCAAAGGAGTTGGGACTCAAGTGAAAGCCCATCCACACACGAAAAGACCGAACAACTGAGAAATAAGCAACCACATTCAAGGGCAATTCTAAAGCCTGCTATGAAAAATAGCTAGACAAGTCTATGATAGCGAACACTTTTTCCTTTTTATAAAAAAGAAATAGTGAAAAGGTTTTTTTTTCCCTTATACCAGGCAAAAACCCTACAGGCCTACCCCCGATGCGTGCACACACATGGAAGTCCCCAATCCCAATTCCCAACCACTCCTATCTCCATTTGTACTAGTTTTTAGGGAGAAGTTTAAAAGAGTCCTTAAATTTCGGCATTTTTTCAAAAAAATGACATAAGTTTCAAAACTTTTTAAATTAGTCCCTAAGTTTCTCAAGAAGTTTTCAATTAAGGGCATCCATCTATTTAAAATTATTTTTTGGCAAATTTTTTTCCTTTTTTTTTAAATACCCAGATCACCCTTCATTGTAATAAAACTCTCATTCACTTCCTCTATATTCTCCTCATTTTCCTCGACGGTGTCCTTACGATGATCAAGGATACTCAGTATTCCCACAGCGATTGACTGTATGTAGTGGCTGTCGAAACCATATCATGACTTTTAATAAAGAGTAATTTGGGTATTTTCAAAATATTGAGGGAAGAAGGCACAAAAAAAAAATACTTTTAAATGGCCGGATGTCTTTAATTGAAAATTTACTGGAAAGTTTAGGAACTAATTTAAAAAGTTTCAAAACTTATGTCATTTTTAGTTATAAGATAAAAACTTAAGGATATATTTGAAAATTTCCCGAATTTTTTTTAGCTCACTTAACTAGGGATGTAAAAAAAGGGTTTATTACTTCTTGAAGTGACTCCTCAACTTGCTTGAGAGAAGTGCTATTACCATCATCTGGGACCCCATCATCAACCAACCCCTCAAGACTCAAATAACTCCTGTAGTTCTGTGAGCCACCCACTCTCAGTTTGACACCATTAAAAATAATACTTGCTGTAAAGTTAAAATCTGAACGGGTTGAAGTTGGATTGGTCGATCATGGCAGTCTCCATTAGTGAAGAAGGTCCTCCTTCTCTATGCTAGCGAGAATCCTCATATGGGTCCCCTGTCTTAAAGTCAAACAGAAAGAAAGTCCCGATCGGTTGATCCTGCCGAGTGCCCTCCGATGCCTAAGTCAGCACGAGATGGAGAATTTCTTAAAATGTGAAATCAGAATAGAGATTCCTTGCCTGGATTTTAGGGGCTTCCTATCCTAGGGCACCTTTCTGAACCTTCAGCTCGTGGCCCGTTAGACGATCGTGGCTTATCATCGTGGGATCACTCCTCTTTTGTTCCGGTCTTTTCTCTGCTTTTTCTGCCAGTTGTCCCGGTCTTCTTTTAATCGGTCTCTTAACCGGCGGATCCTTCTTCCCCAGGTTGGCTTAGTTTCGACCCAAATCCAGCCCAAGCCATTTTGAAAACTTCCCTCCATGACCATTTTTATATTATATATGGCCGTCGATACTATTGATGGTTCAGATCGGGACCCCACGTTTTGTCCCATTCTTAATTCAAATTCAAAATCGGTCAACTTGAAACCAACAGGGATCGTCATCAAATCCCTCCAAAAGAAACCAACACAGTACAATCATAAAAGCTAGGAAGATGATCCCTGTTGGACCAATAAAGGGTGCCACGTGGGAGCAAAATTTTTTTTTTAAATGAAAGGGATGTGGTGTCATTGATATGACTCCCCCACATGTGAGACCGCTGAGTGGTCCAAATAGGAGTTTCGCTTCCACCTAAAACCATTGCTGCAGATTTAAAAGCTAGCGGTCTCTCCTAACCGTACGCACGTGAAGCACGCCTCAATGTCCTATTCCAGCTCTACAGTAAACACGTCCTTGTATCGTCTGTCACGGTCATCCGTGACTACACAGAACCGATTATGGCAACTCTCTGACCCATCTACTCTATTCCGAGTCTATCTTTATTGCTCTGTGTTGTTTTGGCTCCACTAAATGTGCCTCTTGAATGATTACTGCAAGAAGTATATGATTTTTAAGTTTTTGTATGTTTTTTGATGAGTCTCAATTCTTTATTATCCCTTTTAAGTAAAAGTGACTCTTTTTGAATTCACTTTACAAAGGAAAGTGAATTGGCAGATGGGTGTCAAGGTTAATTCTAGCCGGGCACAAGCCAACTGTTTTGAGTTAGGCACTTTTGTTTCATGATTTTCCATGGAAAAAGCTTGGAAAGGACAGGCTTTAGGATATAGTAAATATTATCAATCTCTCACCTTTTGGTGGAATGATATTGGGGTTCAAAAAAACTTTTTTTTTTTTTGCCAAAAAGGAAAAAAAAAATCATGTGAGACTTGGTTTTCTAAGCCCTGTTCATTTACCTATCTCCATAGTTAATTTTCATCACATATAGGAATGATTATCACTCATTCACTCCACCTTCTTTTATCCCTAGGATATGAAAAAGGAAGGAGAGGTGTAGAATTGCATAGATCAGAAGATCTTATCGATGGGCCATGATTGGCCTCGTTGCAGACAAGCAAGAGAGTTCTACTTGTTGGAGAAAAAGATCCAGACTCACCGGATTTCATTTGCACACAATCGCCAAAGAAGAAGTAGAGATCAAAAGTTGTACAGTTCTAGGAAAAAAGAGAGGAGATTTGGTTGGATTCAAGCCAAGAAGAGAGGGTCTTTGTAACACACGATGAAGAAGTCTTTGAAATAAACGGTTGGAAATTCGTCAGAAGTTATGTGGCAGATGCTTGACAAGAAATGATGTTTTTTATTCAAACCATATGTTCATTCTTGTTTTGATTAATAATGTGCAGCATAAGGAATATCTTTAGGTGTAACTATCATATAAAATGAATGTGATGGATGTAATTATTGAGAATTTTATTAATGTAATTAGTGCATTGCATATGCTATGGTCTGAACAAAAAAGTTCGTAGGTTTTAGTTTTGTGCACTAATAAATTTATTAAAAAGAAGTTCTGAGGTTACAGTCTCATCCTATGCCATCATCTACTATGATCTGAATCATGATATGCTAAGGTTAACATCAAGTTTGACAAGGTTTTCTTAAGGAAATACTAATGTTATAGTAATGCCAAGAGTCTCCCTTGTATTGGACAAAAAATCTTGGATAATAAATGGCATATGCTCTAGTCTAAATATGAAAGTTCCCAAGTTCTAATTTTGTGTGCTAAGGTTAATAAAAAAAGAAGTTCTAAGGTTTTAGTATCATTCTATGACGTCGTCTACTATGATCTAAATCATGATGTGTTAAGGTTCACATCCAGTTTTGTCTTAAAGAAATACTGAGGTTATAGTATTTCGAATGCCAAGAGGCCCCCTTGTATTCGACAAAAAAGTCTTAGATATTAAATGGCATATGCTCTAGTCTGAACAAAAAAGTTCGCAGATTTTAATTATGTGTAATAAGGTTAATAAAAAGAAGTCCTAAGATTACAGTCTCATCATATGACGTCGTCTATTATGGTATGAATCATGATGTGCTAAGATTAACATCTATTATGAAAATTATTTATTAAGGAAATACTGAGGTTACAGTATTTCGAATGCCAAAAATCCTTATTGTATTCGATAAAAAATCTTGAATATTAAATGACATATTTTTTGGTCAAAATAAAAAAAAATTCAGGTTGCAATTCGGTGTGCTATGGTCAATAAAAAGAAGTTCTAAGGTCACAGTCTCATCCCATGGCATCGACTACTATTGCCTGTTTTATGATGTACGAAGGTTCACATCCAGTTTGATGTTACAGTATTTCGAATACCAAGACTCTCCCTTGTTGTCGACAAAAAATCTCAGATATTAAATGCCAAGATTCCCAATTTGAGTCTAAACTTTTGACATCAGTTGACAATGGATCAAGGCCTATTACCAAGAGCCATTTTCAATATGTTGATGAACTGATATTAACATACAATCAATGAAATCTAAATTAAATATTAATATCTTTTTTTTTATTATAATAGAGGGTCACCAACCCTTTGAATTGTATTAATCCCTCCATGCCTAAAGAGAAGCCGAGTTTAGTCAATTGATATACAACATACTCTCAACAAAAATAGTTGAATGAATTTTTTTGCTTAAGGTCATTGTTGTGTTCCGAGAGAGGTGCTGAATGGGTGAGAAGAGGGTTACAAGAGACGATCACGTGAAGTTATTTTTGCTTTAAGGTTTCAATTCATTTTCATGGAAACCTGGGATCTCCTAGGATTGACTGGAGGAGAAGAGGAAAGTTGGACAGTTGATGGGTCTTTTTGTTTTAAAATTTTTGTAGAGATAAAAGAAGCCAGAGGAGGAGGAGATGATGGGCGGAGAAGAGGAAACCCATACTGAGGGTTAGGAGAACTTGTTGCTGCAGGATTTCTATCTTGAAGTGTTTATGACTTTATTCCCTCTTTCTGAAAAAGATCCCATTCTATTATTTGAGTTGGCAAGTTGCTGTAGAGTGGTCCACAGAGGGATCCCGTACTCACGAAGCTAAGAACAAGACTACAAAGACAAATAACGTCGGAAAAAGGCAGTGTAACGTCACGTAGCAGCGCACGCGTCTCATCTTTCCCAACATATTCTCTCGTCTATCCTCACCAATAGCACAAAGATCCATAAATAAAGATAAAGGAACGGACAATAGATAAAGAGGAAAAGAGATCGCAATTATAAAGACTACATGTACGAACTACAACCCATCCACATTTTACGCTCAACATACAATGCAAATCAACGGCTCTGATTAAAATAAAATAGATTGAATGCACACATCTCTCTCACACACATCAACATGTACGTCCATACATTAACACATAATAAAACACACATAATAACGTAAAAAGCCACCAAGGAGAAGGCCACTACTTATTAGTGAGTGCGGCTGAGTGTTACTCTCAGTAGCGACAAGATGTAAATCGAGCCAGCTTCAGTGGCAGAAGATGACTTTGAGCTCGCGCGGCGAAACGCAGTTGTGGTTGAGTGAGGGTCTGTCGTAACCGTAGGTGGCCGTGGCCGGGCACGCGTGCTTGAAGAAATCGGAGTAGGTGGAGGCCTTGCAAGTGTTGGGGCTGTTGAAGTGGCCCCTGCAGCAGAGCTCGTCCGACCGGAACGCCTCGCACCCGCTCTTGCACGCCACCACGTGCCCGGTGGAGCTCCGCTTCTGCAGCGCCGCGGGGCAGGTGGCGATGAGATCGGCTCGGCAGCCGACCACCGGGCAGACGCCATTCCCCTCGTGTGGGGTGATCGTCAGGGGGACGTTGAAGCCGTCGATGAGGCTGACGAGATAAGAGCTCTGGTCGTTGTGGCCGTGGTGGAGGCTGAACTCGGCGAGTGTGGTGGGGGTGGCTCCGCCGGCGCCGTCACACTCTAGCCGGCCGGCGCAGTCGCCGGTGGCGCAGGAGAAGTGGCCGGCGTGGGAGGTGCACCAAGTGCGGGCCCAGATACGGCCGGACCAGTGGGCGGAGGGGGCGGGGAAGGAACGGTGGGTGAGGGATGGGAGGGCGAAGCCGCCGCGCTCGAGGACTGGGTGGCCGGAGTTGGGCTGGATGGCTGGCCAGACGGTAAAGGGGCAGTTGTTGACGAGGGTTAGCATGAGTGGGGGGTAGGTGGCTTGGGTGGGTGAGTGGAGGAGGAGGAGGAGGAGAGAGAGTGGAACGAGGAGGAGGGAGGAGAGAGAGGAAGCCATGGTTGTGGTATCTGGAACTGGAAGGCAGTGTGTTTGAGTTTATGGTGAGTAGTTAAAAGAAGGCCGGGCAAGACCTATTTATAGGCCTAAAGCCAGGTCCTCGGAAGGCTTGTAGTTCGACCCAGATACATCCCACTGTATTGCATGCATGGCCCACCTGTTAAAAAATTGAAGTAGCTCAAAATAAGTTGTCATAGAGCGCATTTTTCGGACTTTCAAGTTTTATCTCAATAAAGACTTGGATGGTTTGTAATTTTTATTGCATGTTTTTTATAAAGTGAACAGCCGAGACTAACTTTTATTGAGGTAAAATTTTGATATGCACCACTAATTTTAAAAAGTATTTATTTAAAGGGCGATGTTTTTATAAAATATATCTCTCACTTTATATGAGAGATAGAGGTGGAAGCTCTTACATTTAAATTATTAACATTCGATATAGATGTAAAGGCTCCATCGTATCTCTCATAATAAAGTGAGAGATGATCTGATAAGAACATCTCCCTGCCTGCATTTTAAAATAGATATGCCAAGCTTCGGAGTTTGACTCTTTTAAAACAGATTTTCTGTGAGCCAAAGCCTAAGTAGTATCTGGACTTGTGGGTTATTATAAAAGGTTTTCAATTGACTGGTGGAAGACTAGACTCAAATAAAATAAACTTAACCTAAACCTCAAGATTTATAGTTTTTAAAGTATGTATTTTTATATGGCTTGATCTAATGTCAATTGCGGGGGATTGGGGCCGCTGGTGTTGGGATGGATTTTGGGTTTTTGTTTCTAATCATGGGCTGGACTTGAGTTCAATTTTCGGGCCTGATGTTTTTTCAGCTTGGGCTTAAACTTGAGCATCCTCAAAGGGCTTGCTCGGCCTGACATATTTAGTGCTAAAAAGGTTCAAGCTGCATGCATTTAATAAAGCCAAAAGGACCTGGACCCGGATTCCTTGTCCTTTGGTCTGCTTTTGAGGACTGCATGTATGCCCCTGGTTAAACAGTCTCCACCTATTCATATTGTCGGCTCAGCTAGCTTAGGACTACAATGTGCATTTGGAGGTTTTAGGTTCCAAAATGCACACTTTATATTATAATTTTAAAAAATACTAATATTCAATTTAGATTTTATTGATTGTATGTTAATATCAGTTCATCAACAAATTGAAAATGGATGTTGGTAATGGGTGTTGACCGATTGTCAGTTGATGTCAAAAGTTCATACTCAAATTGGGAATCTTGGCATTTAAAATCCAAGATTTTTTGTTGAATACAAGGGAGGCTCTTGGTATTCGAAATATTGTAACATCAAACTGGATGTGAACCTTCTTACATCATAAAACAGGCAATAGTAGTCGATGCCATGGGATGAGACTATGACCTTAGAACTTCATTTTATTAAATATAGCACACAGAATTGAAATCTAGAAACTTTTTTATTCAGACCAGAGCATATGTCATTTAATATCTAAGATTTTTTATCGAATACAATGAGGACTCTTGGCATTCAAAATATTGTAACCTCAGTATTTCCTTAAGAAATAATTGCCATACTAGATGTTAATCTTAGCATATCATGATTCATACCATAATCGACGATGCCATATGATGAGACTGTAACCTTATGACTTCTTTTTATTAACCTTATTACACAGAATTAAAATATGTGAATTTTTTTGTTCAGAACAAAGCATATGCCATTTAATATCTAAGACTTTTTTGTTGAATACAAGGGGGACTCTTGGCTTTCAAAATACTATAACCTCAGTATTTCCTTAAGACAACGTTCTGAAATTGGATGTGAACCTTAACACATCATGACCTAGACCATAGTTGACGATATCATAGAATGATACTGTAACCTTAGAACTTATTTTTATTAACCTTAGCACACAAAATTAAAACTTGCGAACTTTCTTATTTGGAACAAAGCATTGCCATTTAATTTTCAAGATTTGTTTGTTGAATACAAGGGGGACTCTTGGCATTCGAAATACTATAACATTAGTATTTCCTTAAGATAACCTTGTCAAATTGGATGTGAACTTTAGCACATCATGATTCAGATCATAGTAGAAGATTCCATAGGATGATATTGTAACCTTAGAACTTCTTTTTATTAACTTTATTAGTGCACATAATTAAAACCTACGAACTTTTTTTATTCAGACCATAGCATATGCAATGCACTAATTACATTAATAAAATTCGCAATAATTACATCCATCACATTCATTTTCTATGATAGTTATACCTAAAAATATTCCTTATGCTGCACATTATTGATCAAAACAAGAATGAACATATGGTTTGAAAAAAAATCATTTCTTGTCAAGCATCTGCCATATAACTTCTGATGAATTTCCAACCATTTATTTCAGAGATTTCTTCATCGTGTGTTACAAAGACCCTCTTTTCTTGGCTTGAATCCAACCAAATCTCATCTTTTTTTTCCTGAAACTGAACAACTTTTGACCTCTACTTCTTCCCTAGCGATTGTGTGCAAATGAAATCCGGTGAGTCTGGATCTTTTTCTCCAGCAAATAGAACTCTCTTGCTTGTCTTCTGATCTATGCAATTTTGTACCTCTTCTTCCTTTTCATATTTCTAGGGATAAAAGAAAGTGGAGTGGTAATCATTACTATAACTGATGAAAATTAACTATGGAGATAGGTAAATGAACTGGACATAGAAAACCAAGTCTCACGTGAATTTTTTTTGCGTTTTGGTAATTTTTTTATTTTTTTTTTGCTATCGGAGGGTTCCCGACCTTTTGGGCTAAACTAATCCCTCCGTGCCAAAAAGGAAGCTGGATAAACGCCTTAAAGCCTCAGTGAAGGCCGAAGAGTTGATGAGGGTCAGGAGAACTTCTTGCTGTAGGATTTATATCCTGAAGTGTTTTTTTTCCTCTTTGTGAAATAGATCCCCACTCCTTTATTTTAGTCATTCTAGAAAGAGGGATTCGGCGAGAGGTCCCTGAACATTTCACTTTTTTGCCTTAGGTCCACAATATTTTTTTATAGTGTAAAAGGTCTTTTTTCCAAATTTGAATACCTAAAATGTCTAATTTACCCTTCTTCAAATGGAAAAGCAGAGGTCCTCTCTGTTTGCTTCAGAAAACGTAGATCAAGGAAGTCAACATCTTGTGGCTTCTATGACTTCGATCTACAAAAGCAGAACTGCAATCAGATTAGGATCCTCTGTGATTTATTCTCCGGTTGCGGTTTCTGCAACGATGGTCTGTATACGAGCTGTTGTTGCGATCGGGCGAGGGTTTCATGCGGAAAGAAGGAGAACGAGAATGGCTCTTTTGGATAGCAGGGATTGAGTGGGAGAATGGAAGATTTGAAATTAGATGTCTAAACACTTGGAAGACGGTAAATTAATCATGTAAATTATATCCAAGAACCTCTAGCTACAAACAGTCTAACTGCTTGAACCAGAGCCTTTAAAAAAAATTTGTCTGGACTGAAATCTGGATAGATTTAACTTTAGGGCCCGTTTGGTAATTTACTTTTAAAATAAAGTGGAGTGAAGTGAAATGAAAATAATGAATAAAATATAAGTGAGTTATGATGGTATTTTATTTTTAGTTGTTTGGGATGGAATATTTTTGACTTTTTGTATGGGAAATGAAGTTTTTTTGTCTTTTAGTGAGTAAATGTAGTTGCTTTTTAATTTTTTTTGAAAAAGATGGAGGAAATTTTGGTAAAAAATGCTTTTGATGGGATATTTAACTTGACTTAATTTTACTTGACTATATTAGTAAAATTATCAAACAGGCACTTAGAGACTTTTCGCTAATTATCACTTCTTAAAAAAAAAATATTCAGGTGACTTGGCACGTCGCTGTAAATGAGTCCAAAGAGGGATTCCGTACTCAAGAAGATAAAGGCAACACTACACAGACAAATAGAGCCGGTAAAAGGCAGTGTAGCGTCACATAGCAGCGCGCGTCTCATCTTCCCAACATAGTCTCTCGTCTATCGCCACCTATAGCACAAACATCATAAATAAAGAGAAAGAAAGGAACGGACAATAGATAAAGAGGAAAAGAGATCACAATTATAATGACTACATGTACGAACTACAACCCATCCACATACAATGCAAATCAACGGCTCTGATTAAAATAAAATAGATACAATGCACACATGATCTCTCTCATTAAAATAAAATAGATACAATCCACACATCTCTCTCATTAAAATAAAATAGATACAATGCACACATCTCTCTCACACACATCAACCTGTACGTCCATACATTCAACACATAATAAAACACATATGATAACATAAAAAGACACAAAGGAGAAGAGAAAGCGACAGCACTACTACGTATTTTGTTGTGTTTCATTTGCTTTCTTTTATTAGTGAGTGAGTGTGAGTCTCACTTTCAGTGGCAACGAGATGTAAATCGAGCCAGCTTCAGTGGCAGAAGATGACTTTGAGCTCGCGAGGCGAAACGCAGTTGTGGGTGAGCGAGGGGCTGTCGTGAGCGTAGGTGGCCGTGGCCGGGCACGCTTGCTTGAAGAAATCGGAGTAGGTGGAGGCCTTGCAAGTGTTGGGGCTGTTGAAGTGGCCCCTGCAGCAGAGCTCGTCCGACCCGAACGCCTCGCACCCGCTCTTGCACGCCACCACGTGCCCGGTGGAGCTGCGCATCTGCAGCGCCGCGGGGCAGGTGGCGATGAGATCGGCGCGGCAGCCGACCACCGGGCAGACGCCATTCCCCTCGTGTGGGGTGATGGTCAGGGGGACGTTGAAGCCGTCGACGAGGCTGACGAGATAAGAGCTCTGGTCGTTGTGGCCGTGGTGGAGGCTGAACTGGGCGAGGGTGGCGGGGGAGGCTCCGCCGGCGCCGTCGCACTCTAGGCGGCCGGCGCAGTCGCCGGTGGCGCAGGAGAAGTGGCCGGCCTGGGAGGTGCACCAGGTCCGGGCCCAGATGCGGCCGGTCCAGAGGGCGGTGGGGGCAGGGAAGGAACGGTGGGTGAGGGATGGGAGGGCGAAGCCGCCGCGCTCGAGGACTGGGTGGCCGGAGTTGGGCTGGATGGCTGGCCAGACGGTAAAGGGGCAGTTGTTGACGAGGGTTAGCATGAGTGGGGGGTAGGTGGCTTGGGTGAGTGGGTGGACGAGGAGGAGGAGAGACAGTGGAAGCAGGAGGAGGGAGGAGAGAGAGGAAGACATGGTTGTGGTATCTGGAAATGGAAGGTAGTGTGTTTGAGTTTATGGAGAGTAGTTAAAAGAAGGCCGGGTAAGGCCTATTTATAGGCCTAAAGCCTGGTCCTCAGAAGGCTTGTAGTTGGACCCTGATAAATCCGAGTGGAACAGTATAGCATGCATGGCCCACTGGTTAAAAATTGAAGTAGCTCAAAATAAGCTGTCATTGAGAGCATTTTAGGGACTTTCGAAGTTTTATCTCAATGATCGATTGATAGTTTGTTAACCCGTATTGCATTTTCTTACAAAATTAACAGCGGAGACCAACTTTTATTGAGGTGAAATTTTGATACGCAGCACTAATTTTAAAGAGTATTTATTTAAAGATAGATGTTCTTAAGAAAGATATCTCTCACTTTATATGAGAGATAAATGTGAGAGACTTTACATTTAAGTCGTTGGCATTAGATATGAACGTAAAAAAAATGTTCTTATGAAAGATATCTCTCACTTTATATGAGAGATAGAGGTGAGAGCCTTTACATTTAAGTCGTTGGCATTAGATATGAATGTAAGGGCTCTCACCTTATAATCTCTCATAATATAAGGTGAAAGATTCTCATAGGAGCATCCCCTTATTTAAAATGGCAAGCATTTTTAATAGATATGCCAAGCTTTGGAGTTTGACTCTTTTAAAATAGGTTTTCTGTGAGCCAAAGCCTAATAGTATCTGAAATTGGGTTATCATTTCATGCGCTTTTTATAATTTTTTATTTCTAGTAGTAGATAGGTGGCCTTTTGGTTGGGTTTTGGAGGAACTTTTTATGTACTTTCTTAGCTGGAAATTATTATAAGTAGATCCGTGGATTATCCATTTATTTGAATGTTTTCAATTGGTACGGTGGGAAAAAAGATTTTCAATTGACTGTTTATTAACCTAAGCCTCAAAATTTATAGTTTTCAAAGTACATATTTTTATATGACTGGTTCTAATGTCAATTGCGGGGGATTGGGGCCGCTGGTGTTGGGATAGATTTTGGGTTTTGTTTCTAATCATGGGCTGGACTTGAGCTCTATTTTCGGGCCTGATGTTTTTCAGCTGGGGCTTTAGAGTTGAGCATCCTCGAAGGGCCAGCTCGGCCTGACATATTTAGCACTAGAAGGTTCAAGCTACATGCATTTCACAAAGCCAAAAGGACCAGGACCCGGATCCTTGTCCTTTGGTCTGCTTTTGAGGACTGCCTGTCTCACGGAGCCCTGGTTAAACAATCTCGACCTACACATGTTGTCAGCTCAGCGGTTTGCAATAGATGGTAGGTTGGAGACTGCACTTTTACGCGGGGATTAACAAGAGAGTTTATCCATCTTTTCTCATGAACCGGAGGAATTAGTCAAGCCTAAAATATCGGGAAGCGAAAAAAGAAAAAAAATCCCCTCAATTGAATTATATTTTATTTGCTTGAATTGCTCTTGTTATATATCCAATCTCATAAACTGTGTAAATCGTCACTCATCCAATCTGACACATGCTAAATCAATACACGGCCCAAGGGAAACGGGTGTCTCACCTAACATTATGCTGAGGGATTTGATCGCAAGAATTTTCAAAATCCCCTTTGCATTATGTGTATTTTTATATTTTTTATTCTCCCCTAACAATATATTTTTTTTAATTTTTACATGGTGGCCCATTGTAATTTTTACGATTCCACCCTTATCGGTTGGGTAAATAGATTATCCCACATGCACGGTACCAATGACCTAATTTAACAAATATGTATATATATATTCACATTTTGGGAGATGCTCTTATGAGAGATATCTCTCACCTTATATGTGAGATAGGAGAAGAGGCTCTCACATTTAAGTTGTTGCCATTAGATATAGATGTGAGGGCCTCCACCCAATCTCATAGGAATATCTTCCAAAATAAAAATATAAGAGATATCTTTCACCTTAAATGAAAGATAGGGGTGTGGGCCCTCATATTTAAGTTGTTGCAATTGGATATAGATGTGAGAGACTCTACCCAATCTCTCATTTAAGGTGAAAGTATACGAGAGATAGGGGTGGAGGCCCTCATATTTAAGTTGTTGTCATTGGATATAAATGTGAGGGCATCTACCAAATCTCTTATATTTAAGGTAAATGATATCTCTCATGGTATCAGCTCCTTTTTCTCTTAACATAGAGTTCCATGGCAATGTTTTTGGACATTGAAAACCCCATCAAGAATGATTTAAGTTAATACTATACTTATATTTGAAGGCCATCCTTCTTCTTCATGGATGGCAGATTCCATCTCCTCTACTCCTTCCCAATAACGATCCTGTGAAGTGTATTTCCTGATTATATTATCTCTTTCCATAGTCACCAAAATAGACCCTGTCAGTCTGTCATTGCATTTAACATAATGATTGACAACGTTTTGAACGTCTCTGAATTATTGTATAATTTTCTACACCGTGGAGTCAACGAGGCTCTGGGTTTGGCGATGGCGATTGAGATTCTTACACACACAGACACAGGAAATTTCATCTGAGGCTTCCGTCTGTTTTGGAATCGATGAACTGTGAAGTACTGTGTCTGTGTGTGTCCCTTATTTTATTTGGGCAGATCTGAGTTTGAAATTTGAAAGTTGAGAATGGAAATGGAAGTCCCACAGCAATGTTGACAGGAAAAGAACGATAGGATATAGCAAAAAAAGTAAACAGTCTGGACATTGAACGTGCTGCATGGGACCCACTGTACCTTTTTAACACAGAGAGAGAGAGACATGCATGTGTAAGGTGCTACTGGACACCATCACATGTGGTGTGGATCACTTCTAAAATAAAGTCATGATTAATTTCGGTTTTATTCTTTTTGGCTTTTACATAACTGATGAAGGAATTTCCTGTCATCTTATAAAACCAGTGGACCGACAGGGTGCCAAAAAAAATATTTTTTAAGTTTTTACCTTATTTAAAAAAAAAAGACACAAATCTTAAAACTTTTCAAAATAGTCCTCGAGTTTTTTCAAAAAAAATTTCAATTAAGGACATCTATCCATTTAAAGATATTTTTCCGACGATTTTTCCCTCAAATTTTCAAAACTACTGACATTATCCTTCCTTAAAATAAAATTCTTATTCAGTTTCTCTATTTTCTCCTCGTTTTCTACATCAGCGTCTTTACGGTGACCAAAGACAATCGGCTTCCCCATAGTGATCGACTGCATGTAGTGGCTCTCAAAATTATAACACGGTTTTCAGTAAAGGGTAATTTGGGTATTTAAAAAGAATGAAAAAAAAATTCGTAAAATAAAAATACCATTAAATGACTGGATGTCCTTAATTAAACTTTTATTGAAAATGACTAGATGTCCTTAATTAAACTTTTATTGAAAAACTTAAGGATTAATTTAAAATTTCTTAAAATCTAGATTTTTTTTTAAGATAATGTAAAGACTTGAGTCCTTAATTTAAAACTTTGGGAGTTCATCGTGCACGTATGTATCTCTCACAGCCTTGTGTGGAGACTGGAGAGTGGAGACTAGAGAGACGGTAGCAAACGTTAAAAAAAGGTAGAAACGTGGAAGCGCGAGAAAGAAAATTTTAAAAAGATGATTTGGACATGAAAATCAGCGTACAGGAGGGGATAAGGAGGAGAATATCGAGGAGGTGTCATCCTGTCACCCATGGTATGTAAAAAGAAAAAGAAAGCATGCATGACTCTCTCTCTCTCTCTCTATCCCAACATATATAGGGTTTTTGCCTTTTTAGGGTTTTGATTTGAATTTGAATTCTTCCTACCTCTTAATAGAGAGGGATGTAAATGAGTCGAGCAAGGGATGCTCATGGATTGGGCAAGTCCAAATTGGGCAGGGATTTGGGTTTAGTTTCTAGAAGATGGGCCAGGCTTGGTTTTGTTTATTTGGCCCGTTTAATGGACGTTCCAGTCTTGGATTCAGTGTTAGAGAGACTCCAAAGTTCGGCTCGGCCCAATTGTAGAAATAATTATAGGAGAGAGGTAGACACATGATAATAGCACCGAACCAGTGACCTACAACTAAAGACACATTGGGGAATTCATTTTTTATTATATAAATATAACTCAGGATGGGCTGGCGGGCTTCATCGTTTCTAGGTGGGATGGAACTTGGGCTTGGGCTTATCATTTATAAGCCAAGATGGGCCTGGATATTCCTTAGTCCGGCCTTGTCCGGCCCATGAAAACCCATAGGCTGAGCCATGGAGGATTTGGATTTGAATCTATCCTTAAAAGAGCTAGATCTGAAACCCGAATGGAACCTATGTATTGTATTAAGATGTAACATCAGCTGAGAAAAAAAAAAAAAAATCAGTTCCAAGTCTAAATTCAAAATAAGACGTAGAATGCAAAATAAAAAGGGTCTCAATATATATATATTTTTATATATGCAAGTGAGTCTTTTAAATGATTGATTAATGCTAAGCAAATTCTTTTATATATATATATATATATATATGAAATTTCTAAAAAATGCCCCACTTTAAAAATGCTTCCTTTTCCGTCCATCTTTTTTTCAGTCATAGGGCCTGCGTTGAGTCAATCTAGTCTTTTCACACACACTACCCCACATGAATAATCACTCATCCAACTTTTCCTCACCGTTAGATTGAAATCATGATAAAATGATGCCCCTAAACCATTTAATTTTAGAGTCATATATAGATAAAAAGGTTAGGATGATCTTATAAATTCAAGATTTTGTATATAGGTAGGCCTTATATGAATCTTTCCATCCAATAGGCTTCCATGATCATCATGCATTCCAATGGGCTCAACTAGGAGGGGAGAATATATATATATATATATATATATATCTAAATTATTCAAGCTCTGTTGGCCCTTAAAATTATATATGCATGTAATTGTCCAAATTCAAGATCCTTTATTAGAACATACAAAGATTTAGCTTCGGATCCAAATGTTCTCAATCCAATGTGCTGGGATCTAGATCTGAATCCTAATTTCTCCCAGATCCCAAAATATGTTCCATACCTATTTCATTTGGAATTAGAATACCCACTTGCAACCTTAGTTCTGCATCCTCAACGGTGGATTTTTTTAATTAATAACATTATATTAAGAGATTTTTTTTTTATATATACCCTTCTAAAGTTTCTAAGATTTGTAGATACGCCATCATGTTTCAGTATTTAATGAGACATCTATGCCTTTTCATTTTAATACATTCCATGTCCTTAATTTAGTAGCCTCGCGGCCATTTTAAGTTTTAGAGTGAAATGACACTTTGCCCATCTCTATACCCCCACATACATAATTTCAAAAGCTTGAACTTATTTTTCTCTAAAGCCCACAATATTTATAGTTACTGTAGTACATCTAGCAGGAGAGAATAACCTTACATTGATACACTTTTATGAATACGGGCCCATTCTGATCATATTGACAATCAATATCTGTACTTGTAGTTGATTATAGTTGACCCAATCCATATACAAGCTACTGTTGGATTGATGAAACTTTTGAAATATATGACTACATGTGCATAAGAAAGCTAGAGGGAGATATAATTGGGACTTGGGATAAAATAATGAAAATTTTGTGTATGATGAAATACTTATTTTTGTTTAACGGATATAAGGGTAAAGTCGTCATTTTTCTAAAAAACCAACACAAACCTTATGATGGTTGCCTATTCTCGTTAGGGCTATTGATTTTAGAGACATAGAAGACCATGAAATGAAAAAAAAAGGATGTATCACTAAATTCTCAAACCATAATGGCCTATTTACAAATTCTATAAACTTTAAAAATACATTTCTTTAAATTTCTAAGGATTCAGTTTTCATGCAAACAAACAAGCCCTTTTTTTTTTTTGGTACCCCAACTAAGGGTGTAGGGACCCGAGACTGCATACACGTGGGAAAGCAACCCACTTAAGTGGGAAGGAAGTTTGCACAACCAAGAAGAAAACCCACACAAGTGAGAAAGGAGAGGGGATGCACCTGAGTTCAGGTAAAAACTGACGCTCCTTACCACTCGGGTAAGGAGAACAAGCCCTCATAGGAGAGAGAGATTTCGCTGCTAACTGTTCTTTCTACAAGTTTTTTACACACTATACAGAACATTTTTTAGAATTTCTAGAAATTCATTTTCCATGCTAACAAACAAGCCCATGGGAACCCATGCGAGTCTTGCAAGTTGCAATTATTATCAAATTTTAAAATTGAAATCCATGCAGACAAAGAGGCCTTTCATGGGAAGAATTCAGCCAAATCAACTATGCCAAGTTTTGAACCTACGATAGCTACAATCGGACTTGCCGAAACCAACACAAATCAATGTTTTGGAACTTTCATTACTACTATTTTGACTCCATGGATCAGTCTATGGGAAAGCGACATAATCCCCTCCTGTTTGGGATCATCCAAAGTGGCCTCTATGTCATGCAATTGCACCATATGCAAAGATACAGGACATGAAATCAAGCTCTAGATGATGAATCCCCAACAAATCAAACTTCAGGAACATCACACCATTGTAGTCAACTCTGTTTTCATTTCGGCCGGAATGGCCGGAATTTCTCATTCGGGTCCTTTGGCCGAAACAGAGGGACATCCATTTTATAGTTCAACTAAATAAAAATTTAACGTTAGTAAATATATAGTCTCCCTTTTTGTCCCTCCATTTCCTATCCATTAGTAGGTTTTGATAAATCAATCAAGACAATCATTCATGTCTTAGGCTTTCTTTTAAGGCCGTCACATTGGCTAGCATTAACTGACTAGGGTTGAGCACTGCTTTATCCTTGGCACTCCTCTTTTAAGAGTGAGATGAGATGATTGTCCCTACCACCAATTAATGGTTTTTCAGAAGTTTTTGCAGGGAAGGGGAAAGCCAGGGGATGACAAATGTACTTATATTGTTGGTTATCAAAGGCTTACAATGTCGCTTGGATAGTAAAGGTTGACTTGAGCTCGAGATCAAGCTCATCTGGCCTCAGTTACGGTTCTACGGACATGCACGGGAATGGTTGAAAAGTAATTTATAGATTGTACGCGGCTCAGTGGCTCCAATATCACCTTGATTTGATGATGGCCACAATCACAAGAGTTACCTCTAAAACAAATGATCAGAACCTTATTGGGTGTCGATCAATCCCCATTTCAATGGGACTAAGTTATGGTGAATTGGAAGGATTTAGCCTCTTCATGACTGTATTTAGGACTTGCTGTTAGTCCCTATGTTGCTGGTGGCAGTATCTGTTGTTTGATGTATTTGTACAGTTTTTGTGGTCTCTTTGTTTCTGATTGGGTGTTTTAAGTTTGTCCCTATAACCCTCTTGTACTGTTAGTTTTTTTTTTTTATTAATTTAATAACCTTTTAAAATAATTTAAAAAAAATCATCATGCAATGCAGTCTTGATCGAGTTGTTGTAGCCATCAACTTCATTTGTAAACTGCCATGTCTAACCATTCACTATGCATCCAAAGTGACAAAAGTGGGCTCCACTACATAGTTTGCTCTTCTGCTGTAGTACACCTGCTATCATTTCTCGTCACAAAATGTCCGAGCAGCATTCCTAAAAACCAACTTCGAAATCGAAACAATAAAAAATACTATACCTATATACGTATGGGCATGTAGCCCAACTTTACCGCAATAAGACATTGATAATATGTATAACAAGTTTGCACATGTGCACAATCCCAATTTTAATTAGAGTGAAACTCAGCCAAACACTAAGGGCACGTTTGTGTAAAAGTAATTTTCATAAAAAGATGAAATTGTCACATTAGCAAATTCTATGGTTTTTAAATGCTTTGGAAATTAAATGTTTTCCAAGGGAGTTTGAAATTTATATTTGATGCAAAAAAAATTTTCTCGATGAATTGGAACTAATGTTGTTTGGTGCAGCTGCACTTCCCACACCTTCCTAGGAAATCTATTTCTAAGCGTAAGAAGGAAAAAACTGACGTAACAAAAAAATAATTCCGCAAAAAACTACCACACCAAATACATGAAAAAAGAGTTCTTCCACATAAAAACACCCAGAAATGGGGTACACAAACGTACCCTAATGCATGAGACAATGGTGACATTTTACGGCTGCGCTCTAGAAATGCCCCATCGCAATTGAATTTGTAGGGTCAGTAGTCCAGATCCGATGAGTGTCATTGTGTAGGGTTGGAAAAACCCTGTGGGGGCCCACCTAATTGAAAACTCGAGTTGTTAAAAACGAATGTCCTCCCATTGTAGGCTTTCAAAACACCCAACTCCTACTAATAAAAGTTGGTAACATCAATACACTGGAAAGACATTCATTCTGAGCTGTTTTAGGGGTAGGCCAGCGTTAACCCTTGGCACTCGGTGGAGAACATCAATACACTCATCATAGTTAAATGCGCGGGAGATTCGGCACCATCAACTATGCTGTTGGTAAGCCACGACCACCGAATGTAGCCAGTGAAAGACAAATCCCTAAAAAAATGCAATCAATTGCACTGCTTTAACTTTTAAAAATTTTGTCCCATTAGCTCAAGGTGGCCTGCATTATTATTACCAGGGCAGGGTTAAACTTCTACACTGTTTTTATATAGGGCCACCTGCAATCATCAATACACACCAACCCCGCTTGCTTAAATTGACACGGTTAGATTTGACCCTCATCCATAAATGGAAGTTTGCGCAGCCTACAAAAGTTTCAAGAATCGAAAATAAGGGCCAGGATGATTTGATTAGACTGGATCACACCCACTAGCATCGACAGTGGGATGGAAAAGTGCAAGTCCAATAAGCCTTTTGAGGCAACAAATGATGAAGTGAGAGGGGAGGCAAGTAAATGGCCACCAGCTAACATGTTTTAAACAGGTCAAACTTCAGTGGTCAAATTATGCTAAATGGGCAATGTGTCACCTGGCACGTGATCAGTTTCATGGAGTTTTCAGCCCTGCACATCCCTAGTGAAACCATACCAAACTTTGGAGGGTTTGATATGATGTGGGTATAAGATCCATAAAAATAATCCTAAAATGGGTATATGTAGGAGCTTACAATGATGTACTGAATACTGATATTTCCGATCGATCTTCCACTGCAAAGTCCAAACGATCAAGTATGGGGATCACAGAAGCGGCTGCAGAGAAAATTCCTATAGAAACTACTCACTACAAGTATGGGTTTTTATCAGTACCATACACTAGCAGGGAAGGCCATTGCCCAAGGCAATTCAAACTGTTGAATAGACGGAAACTAACACAGCAATTCTAGAGGCAGAAAATCCAGAAACTGTTGAACTTGATACCTCTTGATAGCCCTGTTGGTAGACTCGGGGTATTTGGTACTTTGATCTCCTCTTAACCGCTCAACAATTTATTGAGAGGGTCAGGCCAGTGGATCTCCACAGGCCAGATGATCATCCCCTTCTACCCTGCTATGGATGTTGATTCTCATACCGTGGGAGACAATCCCACATATGGTTTGCTCTAGCTTTAGATTGTTATTCAATTAACTGAAAGTGATCTTATGGGGGAAAAAGGAATGTATGACTAAATAGTATATACTGATGCTAAAAAGCTCTAAATGCCCGTAATAAGCTGCAGTGGGTACTTTTGAGGGTCCGCAATGCAGTTGCGTGCGAGTACAGAGGAAATGGTGGGTCAGCAGTCTGCTGTATGATACACCAGTTCGAAACAAATGGTTTGGGCACTCACGAGAAAATGCATGCAAGAGACAAAAGCTGATAGACTTCAATATGCTCTCAATGATGGCTAAGTAGAAGTCAACCAACAATGAATGGAAATCCACATCCTAATTTAATTAAAATTTACTTTCTACACATAGGATCCCTCACCAAAATCCAATCCTTTTCAAATGAGGCTGAGATTTCCCAGAACATGATTTGGATGAATCTTTTCATACTTGTAAAAGCTGCCACCCTTTCAATAATCACTTCAACAATGCATAAGCACATGCATAGGATGGAGAGAAAACAAGTCATAGCTCATCTTCTCCTGACATGCCTCCTTGCAGCTTCTGCTCAATATCATAACTTCAGTACTATAATGGTTCAAGCCAAAGAATCAGGTAAGTCATTACGTTACCCTTGGACTATAAATCATTCTAGTATATTTTTTCATGCAAACACTACTTGAAGTTAGGTATTATCATACAGAAGAAAACAATCAAAGAAGGTGAAAACTCTTAAATCTTAAACTAAAGCTTCTAATGACCTTTATCTCATCAACTTTCTATCCACAGACAATCTTGAGCTCAGAAACAAACTCCTCGAATCTCAATCAGTAGGCACGCAAGTATTGGCTAGTTGGGTGAGTAAAACTTCTGCTTCAAAATCATTCATTCCTTTCCATCATTTCTTGTGAAGATATAACATATACCTAAATTCTTCACTTCCTCACATGTTTCAAAAGGAGAAAACAAGACAAGAGGTTGAAGCAAAGAAAATACGGAAGGTTCCATCAGGACCCAATCCAATTGGGAACCATCACCCACCATCTCGGCCTTAGGTTGAATCGTGGTTCATAGAAAGGAAGACAGATGCAATGTATTTGCTCAGTGGGAAGTAGAAGGTGGTGAATCGCGTTAGTAGTTGAAGGTGATGAGCTATTTATGGGATGGTGTTTTTCTGTGATTGTGGTATACTAGTTGTAGGTGAACCAAATTTATTAATTTTATTTGTAGTAATGCATCTTCTTTTCTAGTGCATGGGAGTTTAATATCATTATGAATACAGACATTTGAAGTTACTTGGTCTGCAGCTCTATATTTCTCTCCTGTCCTCACTAAAAATACCAACTACATTATTTAGATATGTTGTGACAGCATGTGATATATTTATATTAATGGGCATTCAAATATCAAGACAAAACAATTGTAAATTAGCATTTATTTCCATCACATTAATTTTAAACGCAGCAAGCAATATTTAGTAGAAAGGCAAATACACCATGGCCTACTCAGATTCACAGGAAGAGGTTTCAGTTGATAATGATAGAGGCAAGTACTTGTTTCTTAAAGAAACATAGCTGCTTTTAGAAAGCAATTTGGTTGGGTCTTAATATAGTGGGTTTATTCTCACTCTTATTAAATTATGGTCAATATTAGAACTTAAACGATCAAATCATTTAGTTTTATATTATGTTTGATTTTCATAGAAAGTTAAATGGAGTGCATAGATGACGAATGGCATTTTTATCATGACATTTTTATCCCCAAAAGGATCCCGTAAAGCCTTTTGTCTGGGAACTTTTGTTCTTCCAGTGGTTCAAAAAGTTGGTGGAGGCTGAATAAGGGCGCGGTGTAGGCCTTAGATCGAACCGTCTTCCTCCTGTTTTACTGCTGAAATCACATCCTTCAAATCTATTTCTTGTTGGAAAATAACCAGAAAACTACAGCAGTTCTTCTGTCTAGATGGGTTTATAGCTGTTGTAGCCCGTAGGGATTAACTAATTATTTTTTTATGTTTCATTCACTGGTATTTCAAGCTTGCAATCAAAAGGCAGTAGGAGAGTTTCTAGGCTTTCTACCTCCAAAGATGAACAAAGATATTTTTTTTCTTTATTTATTTTTATCTCAACCTAAGCGAATTGAAATATCCATAGAGTTTCTGCTGTAAGAGACCCAAATAAGTGCAGGTAACACACACTCCACAATTATGCGGCTGGTGTAAGAATCTCTGGAGATGCATAAAGCTGCACTATTGGCTTAGATTTCTGCTGAACTAGAATTACAGTCCCCACCATACTGGAGGGAAAAAAAAAAACAACGAAGAACTTCTAGATCTTGAGACTTTCAATGTATGCACTAGATCCGGCTTGCTTCTTTAATATAATTGATTAATCATTGTTACCAATAAAAATAAAAAAATAAAAAAATGAAGAAACAGCTTTGTTGAAACTGGAAAAGCCAGGAGGGGGGAACCAGTTAATAATTCTATCGGCCTTTTTGCCTTGTCGCCAACCATAAGGCTCACAGGAGGCCTTCCAGAACTGTGAGTGCAGAAAGGATTTAAACTCGGGCACTGTTTTGGGGAGCAAGGGAGACTTTGCACAGAGGATGTATAAGCATGTGGCTTGGGTCTTGAGTGCAGCCAGGATTTAACAGGAACAGAAAATCATAACCTAGCATCATTACCCTAACATGAGATCATGGATTTATACCCAGCTTACTTACGCAATCATTCAAGGTTGTTCATTGTTTACATTCAAAATCAGCGGAGTGCATGATTATCGGGTTTCCACTTTCAATAGCCTTCAAAAGATAATAATCTGACATCACCGTTCTGAGCCTCAATTCCTAGTTATGTGGAGCTCCCAGAGCCCAAAGAAAATGAGTTCGGACCTATGATGCACCTATCTGGGCGCTTATTCAAACAGTAGTGAATGAAAATGGAATCTCCTTTTCTTATGCTGAACTAACAAGTTAAAGGGGGAGATGGACTCACAAACAAACAGTCAGCAAAACAATAGCTACATAGTAACAGTTAGATTTCTTTTCCGTTGAGACTTGTGATTGCAGCAAAAACAAAAACCTTATTTTGAGTTAGAAGAATATAAAAAATGACCAGATTTTTATCTTTAGATACAGTTTGTGAGGATATACATGACTCACCGGAGCTAAAAGCTCAATGTATACACAAGATGACAGGAAATACTCATGCCGAACGCTTCCTCTTTGACCGCTTGCCCCTTCTCTGTCCAGTATAATTTGGAATCTGTTTGCTATTACCTGAGGCATATACCTCTTCAAGGGCATTCTGCTCCTGCTGTAGATGATAGATATCTTAAATCAGGTTTCAGAAAAGATAGAATAATAATACTCTTTATAGGCTGAACATACGCATAGAGCATGGTAAGACATACTTCCTTCTTGAAAGAGGTCCAAGGCAAGGTAAGAAAACTCGGCAAGTCGACTCTTCCTCTAGCTTTAACTCAGCCAAGGATTGAGAACTTTAGGCCATCGAAATAGCACCTCCCATGATTATATGGTTCTAATTTTTCCGATTCCTACTGATAAAAAAAAGAAATTTTTTTACCATTCCTGAAAATGGCCCACTACTATAAGGCCATCGATGGAGCCCAAATTACTCAGTTACCAGAAGGAACCAACATTAAAAACTCGGTATGGACCATGGACCCTTATTTGGGTCCCAATCTTGATTGGGCCTGGATCCCATCCCACAGTTCCAGTCTAGGTCCATACCATTTATCTGATGGTTACAGTGTAAATATATAGTAGGGATATGGTTTAAAAAATTATAGTATAATATGAAGGAAGGAGGTTTGGAATCAGGTCTGTAGCCAGGTCCTGGGTTAGATACTCCAGTTACAACAAATGATCCATGTCCTGATACACCATGGACATGAACCAAACCCAATCCTTATATGGCCTTATGAAAACGACATACCAAGGCCCAGATAAATCAGAATGCAGAGTTGTCACGCGATTCTGAAATTTCGACTAGTTTTACTTGGAGAGTGTGAGTATTTATAGTTCATTTCCCCCATCCTTCATTTGGCATTCAGAGTAAACAAATTGCTATCCTCAGTTCAGGACATGCATAGTATTCTTGGGAATCATATTTGAATATGTAGGTACCATGGAGTTCAGTGATTCAGAAACACTGCTTTGATGTGGCTTGTGGACCATGCTCAAAAAATAACCTGACTCAAAATTCCTAGGTACCCAATTTTCACACTTTTTTCTTCTATCTTATCAACTGTTTCTTTACAGGCATAAGATTGAAGGAAATCATTTTGTTGCATAAATGCGATTCTTGGGCCTTGGATTGTTCGTGGGGGATATATAATTGAAGTCTAAATCAATGATCACAGAATCTAGGGCCAACTAGTATGTAATAAAGGACACAATATATTTCTTTAGCTGAGAATGCACTTCAGAGAGCTATAATCATGAGCCCTGCTCCTGTGTCTCCTTTGCTAGACAGCCTGTGGGGCCCCAACCACCAATCAAGGATGAGGTGGGCTATGGAAAGATCTAAATGAGTGATGCAGGCCAGACCATGGGTCAGCCAGCCGATTGGGCCCAGTCCATAGGCTAAGTGGACATCCATTTAATTAGAAGATTTAATTACTTAGAAGTCTTATTTTGAGAGGTTTGATTTTAGAAGTCAGTTGGATTGTTAAGCAAATTTAAAGAATTTTTTTCCTATATTGTTTAGGAAAGTAAAGTCCCCCTAGGGAAGGGGATGTCCAACCCTTCCTATAATTATGTAATCCCGCCACTGGGAGAGACAGTTTATGATTATTCAACAAAGATTGTTTGGCTGTTTAGTTCGCCTATGGCTATGAGTGTGGGTGTTTCTCTTCAATGGAAGAGAGCTCGTGTGGCCAATTTTCATCTATGGAGTTGGTCCTCGCTTGAATCCGTCCAGGATTTGGCAAACTTTCTCGTGGAGTTTGTCGACCTTCATTCCATCATTATTTGCAGATCCAAGGTTGCATCAATCAGCCCAGCCCATATATGAAATTTCAAGAGAAGCCCATCATCCTAACCCCCCGATCAAGGGCCCAAAAGTTTAACAGTGTTTAAATGCATGATTTTGTGTGATTTCAATCGAACGGTCCAATCTATTCAGATCAATGTAAAACCAATGGGATCCAGATATATAAAAAGGTTAGGAGGGAGGGTTTTTTTGGTGGGTGTGTGGGGTTGGGGGTGCATTTGTTTGGATAAAGGGTTCGGATTGATTATTTGGGCCCCCAGGCTGTCTAGCACAGTATCGCACAAGAGCACCAGCCTATATATAGGGTTGTGGTCCTATGCATACGTCTTGCACAGGAGCCTGTGCAAAACTGTCATTGGGACCCACTTGGGACCCAACACGCATCGCTGACTGGGGGATTACGGGTTCAGATTGATCATGTGGGGGCCCATGGTCTTCTTGGATGGTATCTCTATACAGAGGATGAAAAAATGGATTACTAGGAAAAATTGTATTGTAAAACCATGCACAATTATAAAGTAGACAACCAACCTTTTCCTTTGACTCTTCATTAGAGACATCTTCAGAATCAGATGTAGACGCGAGCACCTCAATTTCTTCTGCTGGCAGTGATTTGTTCAACTTTATCCTGTTCTCTTCTTCTCTGAATTGCCTAAACCTGTTGGTTTACGAGCTTGTCAGCAAGGAATTGAAGACTCAGCAAGAAAAGTAGGCAGGAGAAGATCATTAGTTTCATTGCATGGAACAGCTACCTTTCACCAGCTCGAGCTGGTTGCGAAGTTGAACGTTTTGCTTTTCCTGCAGTAATAATTCCACCTGCATCCTGACCAACAACAGGTTTGGCACCACCTAGTTTCCTTAACCATACTTGTTGAGCTGTGCTGAGAACATTGTTTGTGAACCTAGCACAAAGAAGAATAGCATGCTTAAATATAAGAGCCAATAGACAAAATTGGAATCGCATGATGTTAGCATTTTAACAATTTCCAACATTTACTTTTATGAAAAATTAAAAAATAGCCACTATAAAGCTAACTGCAAAGTCAAAACACTTACACAAGAACAACATGTATACAAGAAATAAAACATATAGGTAGTGCCATGATTAAGGCATTGTCTCACTAAGGGGCAGGTCCAAGGATTGATTTCATGAGGCTAGGTACTGTTTCGGGAAACAAATCATGCAAGGACCATAAAAAGAAAAAAAAAAATCTGATGCAGATGGCACCAATCTTGATGTAGCCCTGTCTCTTGGAACTAAGGACCTAATGCGTATTTTTGAATAAATATGATGAGCTAAAATGGCACATCTAGCATACCTATGATTTCTTAGACATTTGGATCTGGCAAATGTTTACCAGCAGCTTATCAAATTACACATATAGAGTACAACAAAATGAGAAAAGAAACTGGACCATAGTACGAACTACTAATATACTGATGCTTCATAAATAAAGCAACCTGTCAAACAAACCAACAATTTTTTTTTTAAAAAGCTGATAAAAGTTAACCTCGAATAAAAATAAAATAAAATTCAAAGAGTCGTAATAACAAGTTGGGCTTGTCCTAATGAATGACAAACTGGATATATTTAACTCTAAAGAAAGATCATACAAAGATAATTTTAAAAAAAAAGACAGAAAAGAAGATGAACAAGACCATGCCCGACCCCACCTGCCAAAGGGGTAAAAAACAGAGAAAGGAGAAAAAACCCATACCCTGCTGTAACAGTCACTTGGTTGCAGCGAAGAAGAGGATGATGATGATGATGGAGGGAAGGAGAATACATTAACATGTAAAAAAAAACCTCAGACCCTGTTACAGCTGTCTGTAACAATTAGACTTGGCTGTTGCAGCGAAGAAGAAGAAGGTGATGATGAACTTATAGGAGGCAAAATTCAAAACAACTGTTACTGCCAGCTGTAACAAGGTTTGGAAGGAGGAGGTCCACTGATGATCAATCCAAGGGTCCACAACACCGGGACTCCCCTGATAGTCACCAAATCCCCGAGTTTGCACTCAGCCGAATAGACTGGATTGTTGGATCGATTTTTTTTTTTTTAATATAAAGTTGTTGAAACTTGTGGGCCACATGATGATCAGGCGGGGCCCAAATTTGTACACAGGTGGGGCCCGCCCAGATCTTCCAATTCCCCAGTCCCATCCCCAGGTGGGCCCCACAGCGAGGTGGCATGGGATCACTACTAGGTGAAGTGCATGACCCCTATGGATGAAAAACCAAAGGCTCCCGAGAAAGCACCTAAGCGCCCCCTGCACCAGGGATTCACCTAGGGCCTAGATGAAGCACATGACCCCTATGGTGACCCTAGGTGCGCCTTTGACTACTAGTTGGGCCAAACAGGAATCAAAATGGCCCAACACAGCAATAAGTGAAAAATTGAATTAAGACTTATTTGTGTGGGTCAGGCTTGGCTTGGTTTTAAAACCCACATAGAATTGGGCCAGGTATGGGTACCTGACTTATCCATTGACACACTCAGTAATTCTAGCTCTTGCATCCTGCGTGACAGGAAATGATCATAGACCCTGGTGTGGCCCACAGTCAGATCCATGCTAATCATGTGGAAATAGGGGGCTGATGGTAGAAAGGTCTCATTGCAGTTCGGGTCAGTATGTTTTGGTTTCATTTTGGTTGTTTGGTTCAGTTTACATACAATTTACAAATATGTAGTTCATACATTGCTGGAGCAATACATTAAAAAACCAACACAACAGTAAATTATGTCTTAAGTAAATTACCAACCAGTAAATTGACAGTCCTGATGGAACTGACAGAGAAAAATAACCAATCATAAGAGGAAGGAACTTCAAAACAAGAAGTGTATTCTTTGAAGAATCATCAGTCTGCATATGGAAAACAAAAGTTATTAAATGCTTGAAACTACACACGATCCATCAACAAGGAAATGAGGTAGGATAGAAAGATGGTCTCACTTGAGGTGGTTTCATAAGCTCCATTGACACATACTGGGAAACGACAAGGAGCACAGGTAATACAAGATATGCTGCTGTATCAGACCAGCCCAATGGTGGATGGCCATCCTGCATGAAATTGCAAATGATCTTTACAAGATGCTAAATGTATTAAAAATTAGCATATCTTTGGCACCTACCATGCTTTATTTTGTTGGCACAAATAATCTTAATCATAGGTTTCAATAATCCAATTAAGCACAGTACAGCATAGTGATAAGTAGCATAATATATAAACTACAATATTCTCAATAAAGTATCTCAATTAAACGAAAAAAAAAAAACATCGCCATTGAAGGATTGAAAACTATAATGAAATATTAACAGAGATACAGGATCATAATCATGATGTTTTTTCTTTTCAATTGGTAACGTGACTTGGACCCACAACCTCAAGGCCATCTAGGGTTTGCATCAGGGTTCATATTATCATTAAATATAAATGGAAGATTTTAAGACGAACTAGATTCATATGCCTGCAGAACTTAAATTCTAATTACCACAAAAGGAATGAGCCAGGAAATTCCAGATCCACTTTGCCGAGCAGCAATGGTGGTTGGTCCACCCAAAGAGGGAATCCAAAAGAAACCTTCAGTCAGCAGCCCCTTCAGATTGAGTTGCAATGATCAGCAATAATTTATTTTCAATATAAAACATACCAAGTACATTCACCACTGAAGAAATCTGAAGCTCGTACAGTCATACCTCATTTGCCACATTTGAAAGAGCTTGGTACAAACCAATCCAAACTGGAATCGTTGCCAAAGTAGGAAAACATCCTTTTCAGAGAGAAAAAGTAAGAAGAAATATTCAGCAAGCAATAGTGAGAGAGAGAAGACATATTCAGTGTGTGGAGAGAGAGAGAGAGAGAACTATGGACCAAAAACTAGTAAAAAAGAACCAATAAAAATAGTAAAAGAAAGATCAAACCTACTCAATCTTACGAAGATAAAGAAAAATAAATCAGAAACAAATTGTATTAAAAAGAAAAGAAAGCAAACAATAAGGAATGAAGTGCCCGTGGCTAACTTCAATGCAATGGCACAAATTTTCTCTATCAATAGTGCTACCTGATGAACCCCCTTAAACGACAGCCTCAACACAAAAAAGAAAACATAGAAAATTAACTAAATTACAAAAACAAGATATAAACTAAATTACCAACTTTTTGCTGGCCTTAGATTCTCCTCATCCATCCTTTAACAGGAGCTACTTGGCTATGAAAAAGGTTTTGACTTTACATTGGTCAATGTTGGCAAATAAAATTAACATGTTGGACGGACTTCAAAAGTACAATCTAATAGCCTAGTGTCTTTCCTATACAAAAGAGAGTCTTTAAACGAGCTTTTTCTATGTAGCAACATATCCCATACAATTGTGGTCACACTTCAACTTTTTTTATTTATTACAAAACCATCATTGGCTGTGTTAATAAGATGAGCAAAGGACCACACAAGAATCAAACAGGTTCCATTCATCAGATATGTATTTTTGTTTATCCTTCAGGATTGTTCAGGACGACACAATGATAGGATTATCAAAGGAACTAGAAGCTTCTTCATTTCACACAATTGATATCATCAAGTGGCGGGGAGAAGGAATTCCAAATCATCAGTGCATAAGAAGTTATGAGAGATTGGTCATTCATAATTCTTGCCAGACGACAAAAAAGAGGCATCCTCCAGGAGCTAGTTTTTCAGGTTGGTGAAGATAAAAAAAATAAATTTATGATGCATTTAGAGGTGCCAGTCTTTTTGGTATTCAAGCGGACAAGCAGGTTAGGTGGGTTTGGGTGCATGACAAGAAGGGTAAAAATCAAATTAACTAATTTATTTTGATTGACCGAGATGGAATGAAAAATTCATGGAAGCATTGGAAAGATGAGAACAGAGAGAAGGGGGAATAAGTTTTAAAAAGTTAACTCATAGAAACAGAACACAAAATATAAAATCGATAAATAAAAAATGGAGTATAATGCAAGAAAAAAAAAACAAGGATCATCCAATTTTGAAGAAATGGGGAAAGCAATGTCCACTCTTATCTTGAAGGCAATCTCAAGTTCTGTCCGTTCAAGAACAGGGCAGGACGAATGTATGCAGGACAAATCAAATGCATTTTGTACTATAGTTCATTTCAAGATTTTAGGTCACTAAAAAACATGTTCAACTCAGAGTTATGGAGTTTATACTTGTGACGGACTTTCGCATAGCACTCAAAAATTCAGAAACAAGTTTTAGAGCATCAAGTAACCTATTCTAGGCTTTTGATGAGATACTCCTTCTGTCGTAAGTTTGAAGATTCATATTCTATGAAATGAAGATGCCCAAAAAGAAAAAATTAAATATTGATTAGGCAGTGTGATACCAAGTAGTAATTTAAAACCGTACAGTAGAGTGAACTGATGCAGTGGGCAATTTGGTCAAAACAGGTTTGACCATCCAGTTTAATCTGGTTCAAATGTGGCATTAAAAAATGATCAAATAAAAAAAGAATTAAAATGATTAATGGTAGGTCAGAAAAATTTAACTGCTGGGTTTTACTCTTTTGACTGGTTTTGACCAGCTCTGACCAGGTCCGTTTCTTCTGTTGCCAATGTGCTAGTTTTGACCTAACCAGACTGGTGAATGCACCGGTTCTTAAACCTGGTTCAACTGACCAGCCCAATCCTGTCTTTAAAGCATTGCACCAAAAGGTCAAATGCCTGGAAATCATTATGGTAGAATATTGCGATGAAAAAAAGCTAAAAGGAGGTGCTCTAATAAAATCAAGCTGCTAAGCATGCATAAATGCATCTGAATCTCCAACCCAAAAAATGGAAATTGCCACTTAAAGAATGACTAAAGGAAAAATAACATACAACCTTGCTGTACTTATAAAATAAAGACATTTTCTGATAAAATATTGACAAAAAAAAAATGTTTCTTAAATGTCCAACGGCCAGAACACTCAATTGTAATTTCACCATAACTCCAGAATAATATATTGCAGTTTCCTCATCAGTAAAGACTACTCTCAACTGTTACTCCTAAGAACTCCAAATGAACTTGTAAGTCTAGAAACTACATTCCATGTTCACAAGAATATATCAAATTTTCAAATAAGACACAATTACTTGATAAATAATAAACCAACCTGCCAATGGATTAACACCAGCTTGCTTGTAGAGACGGGATGTCTCAAGTTGTATTCTTTCCTAAATGCAAGAAAATTGATAATGAAAGAAGTAAGTACGAAACTTCACGCCAAAAAGCAAATGAAATTAAACATCAATCCTAAAATTCCATCTATACTCAGGTATCTTACAAAAGAATGCAGTTAGAACTTATCTCTGCTCAATACAGTGAGAAGATGCATTCCAGGTTTGGATGAATAAGCTACCAGAAAGTCCACTTGTTGCAGTAGGCCCAAACATAATTCTAAAAGCAACACCATGCTACTGCTGATCATAATATATTTGTTGGGGTGTAATTTATATAGATTGGAGTTTATTTAAAAAATGCCATGGTACTGCTGATCATAATATAGCATCATCATAATAGTCAATTTCCGTCCCGTTTCGGCCGGAATTGGCAGGAATATTCCAGATTTAGTCTTAGCCAGAACGGAACACCCTCCCCAAAGATTCCGGCCACTGTATCTTTTTCCCCACTCTTTCTCTCTTTGCCAAGAGCCATTGTATCTTTTATCTTTTCTTTTCTTTTCTTTTTATGGTGCATACGCTCAAACAATTCATGCGCATAGAAAATGTCCATGTGTTTAAAGTTTAAAATCATTCTCAATTAAATCTTATATATTGTTTAAGTGTTATGAAACCAGTTTTTTTTTCCCTCTCTATTTTAGACTCTTTGAATTTTTATTTTATTTTATAATGTTAGGTATTCATTTTATATTTTATTTTTACAATCGCGTCTTTTCCGGAAAGGAACACTGAAATTTACTGGAACACCAAAACGTTCCACGAGAGGGACAAATTGGAACGAGGATTGGAATGGAATTGACAACTATGAGCATCATTCATAGGAGCAGATACCGTTAAGGGAGTATTATAAGAGTTGAAGATGAGTCCCAAAGCAAGAAATGATATAGCACAATTGGCCGAGATCCAATAAAAAATTAGGAGTCTCGCCTTGGATCAGAAAGCAACCCGTCCAAGTCAGCTAGGAGACTTATTTGAGTCTTGACATAGTCAAAAAGTCTAACCTCGTTATCTACATACATACATACATCATCATCATCAAAGCATTGTCCCAACTGTGTTGGGGTCAGCTACATGAATTCTATTTCTCCATTCTGATCTATCCCAAGCCAAATCTTTAAATAAGTTGCACTTCCTCAAATCTATTTTTACTACCTCCATCCACGTCCTCTTCGGCCTACCCCTTCCCCTTGGTGGGCCATCAACTTGCATACCGAAACTTTTTCTTATCGGCGTTGTTGCTGGCCTGCATTGGAACTTGGAAGGGCCCAAACCATTTCAAACGGGTTTCTCTAATTTTATCCCTTATTGATGCTGTAAAGTAATAGACCCACAGGTCAGCTCAACCTAATGGGTCAGTTTGACCCATGTATTGGGTCAGCCTTGTATGAGTTGTAAACAGATTAGATAGATATTAGTTGCCTTAGTTAAGGCTGTAATTGTGTAATCAGATCTCTAATGAGATCCTCTAATCTAGGCTTTTGTGTATATATATGTATCATTCGTCCATTGATTCAATACAGAAAAACAATTACAACTTCTCTCTCTCTCGTGTATGCTCTGTGATATCTCTGGCTTGGTTCAAGTATCTTCTACATGGTATCAGAGCCCTAGAGCACTGATCGTCTATCCATTCCAGCATAGGAGAAGACCTGTGACGGTTCTGATTGCTTGTAAAAGCACTGTATCGGCTGTGATCAAAGGTGGCCCACCTATTGATCACCCACTGCCCAGAGAAATCCTCCCATCCTGGTCGACCATAATTCCTGGGAATTATACACATTTTTTCCAGATTTCTTGATCATCTGAGGTAGGCCATTCTCTCTGCTTTGTACTTCTCCCGTTTGTGCACATAGTTTTAATCACGACCGTCCAATTTTTTGGTCTCTCAAGCTTTTATCAAAATTCCACTTGGAGGTGCTTCGGATTTTTGATACAGAGATCACTGTGTGATCTGATCTTCCTCTTGATCATCCAGTGGGGCCCACAGAGCAAATCTGTGCCCCAAATCAAGGACGCCTGGGCCATTTTTTTGGGTCTTTTGGACTGGTTTTGATCTGGTTGCTTCCTGTGACTGTATTTCTTCATCTGCTCATTCAGCGGGACCCATAGCACTCATCTGTGATCTATTTCAAGTGCCCTGGACTCATTTACTTACATTTATTCAAGATCTGTTTTGTTCCTGTGGTTGGATTTCAATTCTGTTTTGGATCTGGGACTGGATTTCCCATATATTCAGTCTGTGATCACTGTGTCTTGCTCAAATGTCTTCTGATAGACCTGTAACGGGTATTACTATTATACTTGATGGCTCAAATTATCCATATTGGTCCCATCTCATGCAAAATTTCCTCAAAGGTCAAAAATTATGGAAATATGTTGCTCAGCAGATCCCTCCACCAGATAGTAAGGATGCTAAGTTTGAGGAATGGGAAGCTTCCATCGGGAAAATTAATTCTTGGATTGCCAATTCAGTCAATCCATCTATTGGGAATCAATTGGCTAAATTCAATTATCCTAAGGACGCTTGGGATCATTTAGCAAGGTTATACACTCAGTCTAATGCTGCTCGAAGGTATCAATTAGAATGGGATATTAAAAATGCAGATCAAGGAAATGACTCCATTCATGATTTCTTCATCAAAATGACTGCCTTATGGGACCAACTGGCTCTAATGGAACCCAACTTTAAAACAACTGAAGATGCTCACACTTTTGAAGTTTATCGGCAGCAGACTCGTCTTGTTCAATTTCTTATGGCCCTCCGCCCTGATTTTGAACATGTTCGCGGTCAATTATTACATCGGTCACCACTACCTTTTGTGGATACGGCACTCTCAGAACTTTTGGCAGAGGAACAAACTCAGCTTTCTCTTACAAGGAAGAAACATGTGGAACCCACACATGTACTATCAGCAAATGTTAGTATCCCAAGGAATGATCGCCCATTTCCATCTGGTACCAATGACTTTTGCAATTATTGTAAGAAGAAAGGGCACTGGAAACGGGATTGTCCTACCAGACCCCCAAGGCCAACAGATAAGAACAGACCCTCTGGTCAGCAGCCCAATCGTGGTCCCATGCAATCTTATCAACAGCGACCATATGCAGCCAAAGTTGCTGAAGATGATAGTTTTCTGCCTCCGCAACTGGATCTTACATCTCAGATTCAAGCTATGGTTGATGAGCGCATGCAACAGTTGTTTCTGGCTTCCTCCACTGGTTCTGCCTCTCAGATGGTCCCTACACCCTCAGCCTCTGGTTCTGCCATGACCATTTCTGGTCCGTCAGGTACTCTTGATTCTATATGGATCTTTGACTCTGGTGCATCCTATCATATGACAAATGATGTTTCCATACTTCATAATTGTCATACTCCTGCTAGCTCTCTCACCATCCATACAGCTGATGCCACTCCTCTACCAGTCTCTCTTATTGGCTCTGTTTCAAATAAGTTGATCTCTCTCACTAATGTTTTGTGTGTTCCTCACCTATCTATCAACTTAATCTCTGTTGGTCAATTGACTTCATCTGGATTTCTTGTCTCATTTTCTTCTACTGGCTGTTCTGTGCAGGATCCGCGCACCGGGAGACAGATTGGGACCGGCCTTAGGTCAGGAGGACTCTACTATCTCCACTCACTGCATCTTCCATCTTCCAGCATTTCACCTGCCGCACTCGTTTCATCTCATTCACCCTTTGCCCTTTGGCACTCTCGTTTAGGACATTTATCTTTAAATAAAATGAAGCTTTTATTTACTAGTGGTGTATTTGGAAATATTTCTGTATCAGACATTTCTACCTGTTTTGGTTGCCAATTTGGTAAACAACATGCTTTACCTTACAATAAAAGCACTTCTTTTACTAATGCTCCTTTTGCTTTGGTACATTTTGATGTCTGGGGACCTGCCTCTCAGCCAACAAAAGGTGGTTCCATTTATTATGTGCTGTTCATTGATGATTTCACTAGATATACTTGGTTGTATTTAATGAAAAATCGTTCTGAGTTATACAACATCTACACTGCTTTCTCCACCATGGTTTCCACTCAATTTAAAACGAGGATTAAAATATTCAGGTCTGACTCCGGGGGAGAATACATGTCCCACAAATTCCGTTCTTACCTGACCAGTCAAGGAACTCTAGCTCAATTATCATGTCCTGCCACACCACAGCAAAATGGTGTAGCAGAACGGAAACACAGACATATCCTTGAAACTGCTAGATCCTTGATTTACTCCTCACATGTTCCTTTGCAATTTTGGGGGGAAGCAGCCCTGACTGCAATCTATCTGATTAACAGAACACCATCCTCTGTCTTATCTGGCACCTCTCCCTATGAAAAATTGTTCTCCTGTAAACCTGACTTGTCCTATCTCAAAGTTTTTGGTTGCACCTGTTTTGTTCTGTTACATGATAACGAGAGAACCAAACTTTCCCCAAAATCCACTGTCTGTGTCTTTTTAGGGTATGGCATCGAACAGAAAGGCTATCGATGCTATGATCCTAAAACCAATAGATTACGGGTCTCTCGTAATGTCACCTTCTTGGAACACATACCTTTCTATTCATTACCTACCCAATCCTCTACTCCTGCGCAACCTACAGTCTATCCTCTTGATCCCTTTCCAGACCTGTTTCCTTCCGATACCCCTTCTACTCCACCCCTGCAGGTATATCATCGTCGGCCCAAACCTCCGTCTGCTCCTTCGGAATCTGCAGCCCCACCTCCTCCTCCTGATCATGGGCCTATCTCCTCTGCTTCAGATGTGCAGGATCCTCCTCAAACTCGAAGGTATCCAGTACGCACCAGAATCCCTCCCTCTAGATTTGGCTTTGTTTGTACTGATCATTTTTCTCCATCATACAAGTCCTTCCTTGCAGCAATTCATACCTTGGCAGAACCACAATCCTATAAGGAGGCCATTGCTCATCCGCACTGGAGGTCTGCCATCGCAGATGAACTTACAGCTTTGCAGAAAACTCACACATGGGATCTTGTTCCTCTTCCCCCTGGGAAACGGGCCATCGGCTGCAAATGGATATTTAAGATCAAGACCAAAACTGATGGATCTGTTGATCGATACAAAGCTCACTTGGTTGCAAAGGGCTACACACAAGAATATGGGGTCGATTATGAGGAGACTTTTGCTCCAGTTGCTAAGATGACAACTGTCCGTACTTTTATTTCTGTTGCCGCTGCTAGGCATTGGCCACTCTATCAGCTTGATGTCAAGAATGCATTTTTGAATGGATTTCTTCAGGAAGAAATATATATGCATCCTCCTCCCGGCGTCGTGAGACCTCCTCATTCTGTGTGTCGACTCAAACGTGCTTTATATGGACTCAAACAAGCCCCTCGTGCTTGGTTTGAACGGTTTAGCACCAGCATTATCAGCATTGGGTTTTCTCAGAGTACTCATGATTCCGCTCTCTTCACTCACTACTCACGATCTGGCTGTGTTTTCTTGTTACTCTATGTCGATGATATGATTATCACTGGCAATGATGCTACTGGTATTTTATCCTTGAAGAATTTTCTTCATCGACAGTTTGAGATGAAAGATTTGGGCCATCTGCGTTACTTTCTGGGCATTGAGGTTGCCTACTCTCCCGAAGGATATCTTTTGTCACAAACAAAATACTGCAATGAAGTTCTCCAAAGAGCTGGCCTCACAGATCTTAAGCCTGTCTCTACTCCTATTGAACATAATTTGAAGCTTCGAACTACTGATGGAGATCTTCTTTCTGATCCGACTCGCTATCGTGAGGTGGTCGGTTGCTTGGTTTATCTTACCATTACCAGACCAGATATTGCCTATGCGGCACATGTGGTAAGCCAATTTGTTGCGCAACCCACTCATCTTCATTGGGCTGCTGTACTGCGCATATTGAGATACTTACAAGGAAGTACCAACCGCGCCCTCCTTTTTTCCTCCAGTCCGAATCTGACTCTGCGTTGCTATTCTGATTCCGATTGGGCAGGCGATGTCAATGACCGTCGCTCTACAACAGGCTTCTCCATTTTTCTTGGCTCCTCTCTCATCTCTTGGAAGAGCAAGAAACAAGAAGTTGTATCACGGTCATCCACTGAAGCTGAATATCGTGCTATATCTCACACTACTGCTGAAATCATTTGGCTTCGCTGGTTACTTAGAGATTTAGGAGTTCTAGTTCCTAAATCTACCCCTCTCTATACGGACAGTGAAAGTGCACGGAAACTTGCCACAAATGATGTCTTCCATGAACGATCCAAACATCTTGAAGTTGACTGTCATTTCATTCGTCAACATGTTCGGAGTGATACTATAAAGCTCTTCCAGCTTTCATCAGCGGCTCAAATAGCAGATTTTTTCACCAAAAGTCACTCAGCATCTCGTTTTTTGGAGCTAGTTTCCAAGCTCTCGATGGTCACATTCTCCCATCCAAAGCTTGAGAGGGGGTGTAAAGTAATAGACCCACAGGTCAGCTCAACCTAATGGGTCAGTTTGACCCATGTATTGGGTCAGCCTTGTATGAGTTGTAAACAGATTAGATAGATATTAGTTGCCTTAGTTAAGGCTGTAATTGTGTAATCAGATCTCTAATGAGATCCTCTAATCTAGGCTTTTGTGTATATATATGTATCATTCGTCCATTGATTCAATACAGAAAAACAATTACAACTTCTCTCTCTCTCGTGTATGCTCTGTGATATCTCTGGCTTGGTTCAAGTATCTTCTACAGATGCTACCCCTAATGCTCTAAAAAACACTCATATCTAATTTTATCTTTCCTATGTTTACCACACATCCACCTCAACATTCTCATCTCTACTACTCCATTTTGTGCACATGTTGCTTTTTGATTAACCAACATTCTCCTCCATAGGTCATAGCTGATCTTATCACTGTCCTATAAAATTTTCCCTTCAATCTTGTTGGCATTCGTCATATACAAAGCACTCTAGAAGCAAATCTCCATTTCAATCATTCTACTTTTATCTTATGTTCGATATCTTCATCAATCTCCCCATCCTAGCTAATTATCGAGCCAAAATAATAGAAAAAATCTCTTTGTGGTATCTCTTGGGCTTCAATTCTCACAGTAGTTTCAGCTCTTTGTAAATGCCCACTAAAGTTGCAATCCATATATTTTGTCTTTGTACAGCTTATTTTAAAACCTTTGGATTCCAAAGCCTCCTTCTATCTTTCGTGTTTTACATTCACATCATCTCTTGATTCATCTACCAACACTATCATCTATAAACAACATACATCTAGGTACCTCTACCTGAATATGAGCAGTTAACTCATCCATAATCAATACAAAGACATAAGGGCTTAGGGCCAACCCATGATGCAAACCTATGGTCATTGGGAACTCACCTGTCTCTCCACAAATAGTTCTCATAGTTACCTATCCTTCATACACGCTTTAATAATTTCAATATAGCCTCTTTAAACATTTCTTTAATTTAAAACCCACCAAATTAAACCTCTAGATACCATGTCATTAGCTTTTTCTAGGTCAATGAAGACCATATGTAGATTTTATATTTTTTCATTAATTGCCTAAGTGAGAAGATAGGTTCCATAGTTGACCTCCCTAGCATAAAACCAAATTGATTTTCAAATATCCTGGTCTTCAGTCTAAGTCTTTGCTCCATTACTCGCTCCCATAGCTTCATAGTATGATTGGTACAATTTTGACTTTTCAGAAAAAAAAAAAAAAAAAAGTTGGTACAATTTTGTATATCTATCTCCCTTGTTCTTATATATAGGTACTACAACACTTATTCTCCATTCACCCGGCATATTCTTTATCATTAATATATTATTGAAGAGCCTAGTTAACCAAATCCCCCAAACTTCTCCTAAGCATTTCCAAGCCTCTATCGGAATATCATCTGGACTTGTAGCATTTCCTGTCTTCATTTGTTTCAACGCTCTCCTCACTTCCACCACCCTAATTCTGCGGGAAAAAGTATGTTCTACTAACAAAGTATCCTATCTTGTTCTTACGTCTCTTGCATAGTCTTCATTTAAAAGCTCGCTAAAATATTCTCTCTACTTATCTTTGATATCATTGTCCTTCAATAGAACATTTTGATCATTGCTTTTAATACATTTGACATGATCTAAGTCTCTACTTTTCCTTTCCCTTATTTTTGCAAGCTTAAAAATATCTCTCATTCTCTTGTTCCCAACCTGTTATATAGGTCATCATATGCTTTGAACTTTGCATCACTTACAACTTTCTTAGCTTCTTTCTTTGCCTTCTTGTACATCTCATAATTTTCATATTCCTAGTCACCTGCCAAAATTGTAACGTCTTTTCTCTCGAACAACTTCCTAAACATCTACACTCCACTACTAGGTTTCTTTATTATAGTATCTTTTCCCTTTCAACTCTCCAAGTACCGCCTTAGCAACCTGACACAGTTAGGGAAGCAGAAACCCCAATTGACGGTGAACCCACAATACCCCAATCTTCAATCAAACAGAAAAACCAGACACAAGGAGAAAGATAGAGATTCTTTTATCGTCGATTGAGAAAATCAATCATCAATGCCTTCAATCCAATGGAAGATACTCAAACCAAGGAGAAGGAAAATAGATAAAAGTGCACACATACAACTTTAATTAATTTTCATAAAATATTCCAAGACTCCCTTCGTTCCATACAATGGACTTGTATATATGCTATGCCAACAAAGAAGCCTAACCTTCAATTAAATCACAACCATTAATCATAATCCTAATGATAATAGAAACCCAATTAAAGAATATCATAATTACATTCAAGCATGGAAATAAATTAAGAGAAGATAAAAGAGGAAAATTGTGCGTTAGAGACTCATAAGGGTTGTGGACCCCACTTGATGCCTTGTAGTTGTTTGCCACTCGCCCAATCTTGATCATAGTAGATTCTTCCTTAAAGAGTCCCTCTTGTCCAGCCAAATCATTAAGGTAGCAAATCCTCAAAGAATCAACGACATATAGAGAGAGCCTTCCATTTTTTGGTGTCTTGCCTCACTAATTTCTACCCATATATAGTAACTGACCCAGAATTTTCTCTCAAGCCTTGCCAATAAAGGAGATTTGATTGCACTTAAATAGGTAGGAAGAGACTCCAAACACAATCTAATCAAGAGGAAATAAGGAGGAATGCGCGTCTTGGTCAATAGAGCCCACGATTGAAGTGAGTGTACAGTCGTATCATGCAGTAAATTTCTCTTCCAATCCAATTTGATAAGTACTAAATAAGAAAACTGCCTAATAAATGGGAGACTCTACAAATCAGGCAAGCTGGAGAAATCTTTGATAAAAAATAAGCTCTGAATCACAACCTTCCTTATATATATATATATATATATATATATACACAAAATAAATTGTATACTAATTTTCCTTGAGCCATGACTGATTCAGAATAAAATTAATATGGCACTGATTACTAGGTTTGGGCACTACGAAGAAGACTGGAAACAGCCCTTGTAAAACTTATTTAACTGTTACATGTTCAAGGAACTATGAAAGGGAAGACCAGTAATGACCTTAAATATAATAGTAAAAATATACATGATGGATTGTGGAGTAACTGAAAAAGATGGTTGTATATAGGGTTGTGTGGGAAGTAGAACTCAAAAGGCTGACCCAAATAGATGGGATAAGGCTTTGATGGAACCCAAAAAGCCCGCCCCAAATAGATGGGATAAGGCTTTGATGACGGTGACTCATGTTTATGGCTGATCCCAAGTAACTTGTCAAGCCCTACATACATTACCGACCTTACAAAGTCCAAAATCAAGTGCATGGACTGTATGCGAAAGTCATATCAATTCATCCCTCAGATGATAATCACAGCACAGAAGGATTCTGAACAGCCAAGAAAAATAAAGTTACGTTTGGCACAGCCACATAGGTGATGTACCTTTTTCTTCTTTTGAATGATGCATAGGTGATGCACCTACCCAGGATCCAATCATGAAGATGGTTACAAGATTGATTGATGTAAGAACACAATTAACATACAAAAACAAATTCATGTGGTAGACCATCAAGTTGGATTTAGTGATATTTGAACTTGATGCTACACTGGAACTGCATCAAGTCAAATCTACTGGGGTGACTCAGTGTGGATGATGGACGTCAAACAGGATGAACCATTGAGTAAGGGCATTGACCAATCCAACAATCACAAAATTCATTTTCTAATCAGAACCATGGAGCAAACATTAACGGTGCGTTCGTTTTGTCACGCCGGGGGGTGGGGGGCAAGAATCAAATCGAATCACAAATCGTATCGTGAATCATAGGATTTTTTTTATTTTTCTAATAAAAATGAAAACAATTAAAAATTAAAAGAAAATGAAAAAAGTAATTATTCGTAACCATCCATTTTCCCATTTATAGCAGCATAAATACAATAACAAGAAAGCCTATCATACAATTATATTAAGAACATCATAACATATATTAATATATCTATATAAATGAAATAAATGGTAGCTGTAAATAGTTAAATAAGTTTAAGGTATCAATATATATATTATTTTTAAATCAAAAAATAAAAATAAAAATAAAATCCAAATCATCAATCTTACATGGTAGGATATCTCTTTAAGTTAAGAAAGTATAACCTCATCAAAGCCGCAAAAAATTCTTATGAGGTTTTGTTAACTATTAAATAACATTTTAAAAATAACAGAGATAAAAGAAAAAAAGAAAAAATGTAAAAGATTATTAATATTAACTTATTGGTTGTAGTTATTCTCACTTAACAGAATCACTTGAATCGTAAGATTCGATGAAACGAATATCGAATTGTAGGATTCACACCGGAATCATAAGATTCATCTATAAATGAGATTCATTGCATAGATCCGAATCGTTTTCCTTAAGATTCGGAATACGAATCGTAGGATTCTGATAACTATGATTTGTACAGTTTCCTATCACCAATTGGTTTTGGGATTACTAGTTAGCAACTCTGTGTTGGTACAAGAGCCAGAGCTCTCGAATTCGAATCCATGCTGGGCAAAAAATGCCCCATGCCGTGTTGTGTGTTTGTGTGGGCTCAAGTGCACAGGGCAAGAAGGCCCTATGATGTGTTATAGTCTTGTGCGTGGGTGTGTTTCGGATCCAGGCAGTGTCCTGCCCGAGGGGGTGGGGTGTTGAGTAGTTGTTTGTATAGTTTCCTATCACCAATTGGTTTTGGGATTACTGGCTGACAACTCTGTCACGTTTGTGTAGTGTGAGGATTCTGGTCTGTGCAGATCTTCATTTCCATGACAAAGAGGAATCTTGCATTCCTAAATCCTATCCCTGACATAGGAAATCAAAATCCTCTCTAGCAACGAAAATTTGTTCATTTTTTCCATTTTCTGAAAATGTGTCATACAACAAAACCAAAAAAGGGGCCACATGGAGCATCAAAACAAATTTCCTCTCTACCGCAGATTCCCTCGTCACACAAAAGCACCTTCAAAGTTGATTTGATGGTCCATTATCAGAGGGAAAATCTGATCTGCCTGCTCAATCTAAGTTACTGTCCAGTTCATATTACTACAACCATCTGTGTTTCAAATCAACTATCCACGTTTAGAACATATTTGTTTCAAATGTCCATGAAAATTTATCAGATACCTGATCCTAGAAGAAACACTGTTTGAAAACTAGAAAACCTGATTTAACTCAAAAGTTAACCAAGTCAAGTCAGCTCATCCATGTCCTAGTCAAGCACTGATATAGAAACTCAGGAAAAAAATACCACAGAAAAAAAAAAAAAAAAAAACCCTAATTAAGCATAAACAAGTACATACAAATCTGACTGAGCTCAGTCAACCGAGTGTTATCAAGTCTTACAGGGATCCTAAGTCACTCGCCTCAGCTAAATTCAAATTGAGGCTTCTTCAAGCTTTCAAACCATGAACAAAAGTATGTAGGATCACATCAACAAATTCGATAATGAATTTCCACTGACTTGAGGGGAAGTAGGTGCAGGCATGTAGCCATTGACACAGCAGAAGGTAGGGCCCGACAGTTTTATCTTCTTTGCATGTCAGAGGGATTTGCACCAGAATGCAGTCCTAACTTCTAGGACTCCAAAAGCAAATATTATGCTAAAATGGGTACAGTTTTTATGTTGGTGAGAAAGTTAAGGATATATTTGGAATTCCCATCCAATTTTACATTAATCATATGAAGTTTTCTTCAATTCATGAAAATGGTTCTAAATTACGCACATGCTTGGCAACCCACAAGCTCATGGTTGTGACAATGAACAGGTTCCAACTAGGCTATGGTTCTCTCTTTCATCCTCGGCAGCAACTAACAAGTCCATTTTAATCTTTTCCATTAGTTAGTTCAAGAGTCATACCAAATAAGGAATCAAGTCTCTTCAATTGTAGGATGAAAACCTTATTTTCCTTTCTTATTGTAATAAGAAATGTAGATGGAGTTACAATTGTGTCATGATGAAGTGAAGTAAGGATAGGAGAAACTAGGTAGGACATGAGACTGTTGATCAAGGACCTACATCATTATGCATGATATGTTTCGATGAATTTTAGTGCATGTACATTTAAGAGTTGAGTAAAACAAAAACCAGGAGGTCTAGTAAGTTATTTTATTTTTCCGTTTATGTTGGTTAAGTGCTTCAACAAAAGTTGCTGAAATTTGTGGTAGTCGCTTGATTTATACAAATTTTACAGCCTGATATCAGTACATCTACTTACAAGACCTATACTCAGGACATTGCATGTTACTTTTTGGGATGTGACTTGAGCAAGAGAGATTATCAGGGTCTAGACATCATGCTATTGCCAATCATAGCATTGGTGAATGAAATCTCAGCATTTCAGACAAGTCACGTCAATGGCTGACAAGAAAATGTTAATGACTGGCTCCCACATTAAGAACTCAAATTTTCCAAAGATGTTCCAACTTTAGACTTTTGTCGTTGCTCTGATGTCCTAATGTGATCGTTCAGTTTCCCTTAATGTTCTTTTATGAATATGCGCAAGAGTGAAACATTAGTGTGTATTATGTACACATCTGCATCTACCATGGTTGTACTGCCTGAAATAGTAAACTGGAAGCACAAAGGAGTGGAACACAGTGTATATAACTATAAATTGTGTCCTGTGTGGCAGTGTGAGTGACGCTTCTTGTCACCGATCCGCACATACTTGATTGCTTTCTTCTATGAAAATGTGTCAGATAATAAATATCACTCTATAAGTGTGCATATAAATGTATCATGGCTGTTCTGCTGGAAACAGTAAAGCAGGAACCTATGCACATCCTAAATGTATAGTGTGTTTGAGTGGGCGGGGTGGGCAAGATGCGGGCGTTAGTGTGGGACGGGCATGAATAGTAAAGTGCAGGTGATCTCTATAGTTTGCTATATACAGAAGTCTTAAAAGTTGTGCCGAACCTGATTGCCAGCATATCTTTCTTGAATGGCTTTGATCTTAGGCTGTAAATTTTGCATTGCCAATGTTGATTCCACCTACACAGACATGAAATCATTGCCTTTAAGGATACTTATATTGTTGATAATAATAATTAATAAAGAGTATATAAAAAAACAGAAAACAGACTTCTCACGTGCCTAATCATTTTGCTTCAGTTTAACTTCCCAATTAAAAAAATCCAGTGATTTTTATTTTATTTTATTTATTTATTTATTTTTGAATGGTTCTACTCACAGATACAGATATAAGTGTAGGTCAAATCCAGTAAGTACTCTGTAAACATAAATGATCAATGTCTGTTGCCAATAAGAAAGCTCGATAAAAAACTATTCCATGCCATACTAGAATGGTTATCACAAAAGAAAAACTCAAGCCATATAATTTAAGAACTGTTAATATATAATATGACATAATCACATGACCCTGTAACAGGGTTAAAAAAATAGCAGTAATTTCTTATAGTCGACATACAAGGGAACATTCCACTTTTCTTTATATTGCAGTGGCAGAAGAGTCATTTACCTGCTGCTTCGTCAAAGGATATGTAGCCACCTTCACAATAACAGTGAGCAATATAATGGCAAATCCATATGCATAAGGCACATGTATAGCTGAAAGTCCACCCTTCAGCACCTGTAACAAGTACAGCACACAAATCACTGGACCTCATTATGCCATTATCCGGAACAAATTCAACATAATAAATGAGTTTGATCATGATCACCCAACCAAAGTGATTGCAACTTGGAAGAAATTGTACAAGAAAATATAGTCAGTAATGAATAATGATTGGTGGTTGACCAATATGAATCTTTAGAATTATAAATCTTGTAAAGGAATACAGAGATATAATTGAGTAGCACAAACTCATTTTTAAAAGTTTAACAAAAAGGTTTGGATACCTCATAGGATTTCTTTCTTCTCCAAAAGATTTCCAATATAACAAAAAAAGACAATTAGTAAGTAAACCTAACAAAAAGAAAAAGAAATTTTTTTGGGGTATAAAAACTAAAAGGATAGGAAATTCCCCACACCAAGATCAGATCACGGTTCGCAGTGTTCCATTGTTTTAAGTGTACTGAAGTGAATGATTAGATGAAGTTATCCAGTTAGATTGCTGTAGGTTATTAGGTTAAATCAAGCATAACACCCACAAGTTGACAGAGGAGACCAACATTTTCAAGTCCTAACAAGTGAACTGGCTCGATTCTTGGAACCCAACAAATGGAAGGAGAGTGTTGTTAGTCTTTAGCATTGTGGAAGCTTTTAATCAGTTGAGAGGTTCCATTATAATTGTGAAGACCAAATTGAATGTTGAGTAAGATCAATCAATGTTTGTGGAGGCCTGAGATTATCTATGAGAGATCAACCCCAATGTAGTTCACTCTACACAATTTCAAGGCAAGGATGAATAACCTGATAGAAGAATTAGACAATTGATGATTGGATTCCCTTGAATCACCAAACCCCTGTCTCTAGTTCTTCCTCTCTTGGATAAGTAACATCTTTATAGGCCTTTTTTGAGAAGTTGGGTGCCACTCCTTTATAAATGCGTTGCGCATCTCTCTTTCCCCAGTGAGAGAAGCAACAAGATATTCTAATCATGGATTAGTTCCAATAGAAAACTTACAAATTCCATGCAAAAGTCAAATACAAGAGAGAGAATAATTAAGAAATATTCAAAACAGGAAAGAATTGAGAGCGAAGCTAAAGGCGTCCCACCAGTTGGATTGCATGTGGACCCATCAAAACTGCTCACGGGTCCCACCTACCTCGTAATCCCTTACCAAGTCCATCAACCACGAATTTCGTCAGCAAGCTCAAATTGTCATTACTATAGTCAGCGTTTTCTTCTATGATAAAATCCCATCTTGCAAATGTTCAAAAACAATGAACAACTTGTACAATTCACTCCAACAACAAATTTGGCTTTCCCCCTCTAAATTCCATTAAAAAAAAAAAAAAAAAACTCAAAGGATTCTCAAATTGTCAACACTATCCTCCTTGAAACAGTACAGAAAAAGGAATTGTGAAAATTACTCCTTCTATGTATACAGAGTGGAGAGATGACCTGTATTATATAAACTTCCTGTTTGTGTTGGATTACAAATTTACAATGTGATTGATACAAATCAAAAGAGATTGAAAGAATCTATACAGTTACTAAAACAGAATGCTAATTTACAGGATCTGATGGACTGTGCTGAGGTGGAGATTTGTGCAAATCAATCTATGCTATCACTCCTCAACATTACCCTTTCTTAAAAATTCGAACTTTGAAATGCTTAGACGCCAAGTTCAACTAAACAAATTCACACTGACGAGATAACATGCCATACTTTCTAAAAAAAACAAAGTTCTCTACAACTCTCACTACAAGACCAAATCAAATCAAACAAATTCCCGTTATTTCCCCGCTAAATTCAATATATATATATATATAGAGAGAGAGAGAGAGCTTCAAAGATTCCAATTACCTTCAAAACTGCTTCCATGGAATCTGATATAAACCCAAACCACCCTCCGTTCTTCTGACTCGCGTCTGCTGCCGAAGCGGATGAATCCGCGGCAACCACAGCAGCATCCGCTATCGTGTACAAGAGGCCTTCGGCTCTGCTAAAAATTCCATGGAAATCGACCACGGAATCGAGGGATTGGAGAGGAGGAAGCTCGTGGAAGCTCGATTTCACTTTGGTGTTGATCTTGCGAGATCGGAAGAGAGGGAATCTGTGGAGGCCGGGGGGAGAGTGGGGAGCGAAAGGAGAGCTGACGAAGGAAGGAGATGAGATTAGGGTTTTCGTCGCCATGGCTGGGGTTTCTAGGGTTTTGCAGAGTGTTTTTATCTTCTTCCCTCTCTCTCTCTCTCTCTCTCTCTACGCTCTCATGGAGGGAGGGAAAATGGAGGTGAGGTGGAGAGCGAATGTGGAAGAGGGAAGTGATTTTATCCTGTACGGACCTCCAGCTCTCCACATCAGCAGCGAAATCGTGTATGGGGCCGTTCGCGGATAATTTAAATGGTCCGCGGGAGCACATGAAATTTGTAGCTTCTGCTTGGGCCAGATCCAGGTCGGATTCATAATAAGTCCGAGTTCAACCCGATTATGATTCTCATGAGTCATTTACATTAAGCCAGGCCGCAAGTGCAGTCCAGCACTGTGGGGCCACTTGGGTCCACCTTTTATCATGTCATGATTTAGCATCAGCATCGGACACAATTTTAGACCCACTGAACCTTTATTTATCATTTGATTGAATCTTAAAAATATCTATCGTCAAGATGTCACTAAAATTTTAAATTCTTAAATCAAGGGCCAAGATGGTCTGCGACAGCAAAGTCAAGATGAGCTCTTTGACCCAGCTCCTCTTTCTCAATGGACTGACTTACACACAAGTTTGAGTTAGACTTGGCAGAGGCTCTTTTGGAGCACTAAAATAGACTAGGGAGAGGATTGGGAGCTTGCATATTGAAGTGAGTGTCTAAGCAATTCTAAGGGCGTGTTTCGATGTGTGGTGAGGTCAAACCTCCATTATTTAAATAAGAAAAGACAATGAGTCATATCAAAAGTACACAATTTCAAAACTCCATCCATCTTAAAAAAAAAAAAAAAAAAAAAGAGTAAAAAAAGCAACATCCTTTCTCCACTAAAAGACAAAAAAAACTCAACTTTTCTATACAAAAAGTAAAAAAGATTCCATACCAAACAACTAAAAATAAAACACCATCATAACATCTTATATTTTATTATCTCTTGATTTATTGTTTCACCTCACCATACTTCAATTCACCATACATCCAAACAGGCCCTAAAGGGTTAACTGAGTGGTCAGGACCACGGTTCATCCCTCTTCCGGTTTTTTAGGAATTGAAGGTTGAGTCCACTAGTGCTACCACCTTGGGCCATAGGAGTGTTTACTCGGCTTCCCTCTAGGCGCGGATGAATTTGTCTAACCCACAAAAATAGCAATAAAAGGACAAAAAAACAGATAGTGTCTACGCAAATAAATAACAAAAAAATTTGAGGACAGTGGGCACGTACGTGTATAACACCAATTTCATAGAAAATGATTTACTTTTCTGCATACTGCTATGGTTTTAGGGTCTGAACTCTGAAGTGGCACCTTGCTACATATAAAGAGGAAAGGAATAAATTGTTCTTCTTTAATCTTTAAGTTCATAAAAACACCCTTTTCTTAAGAAAAGGGCAGGATTGGTTTTAATTGTAGGGAAACTTTCGTAAATGGATGTTTCCATATACGGACATGGCAGGATTCATGCTTAAGTCGTGAATTTAGGAGGATTCCTGGCCTCTGTCTGTTGGTTTTGAGTTTTGACGGATGGAATATGAAAAGTTCTGCGTGAGGATGCTTTTGTATGTGAAAAATTTGCTTTTGTCTGACTTGCTAAGGTTCCAACCCGGAGGATTGATACGAAGGGTGTGGTAAATTTTCATAATCTTTTAGAAAAAAGAAAACTCCAATAAATCAAATGCCGCGGAATTGTTGGATTAATTAATTAAGCTAGCACTTTTATATAAAAAGAAATCTAAACAAGTAGTTCATAAAAAAAAAAAATATTACCAATGAAGACAAAATGAGAGTAAGGTAGAATATAAAAACTAGTGACATGTATCGGAAAAATTTTCTTAAATAGGGTAACCATAGTTGAAAATTTTAAACTTTTATAATGACAGTCAAAGACCTTTAGCCCAAATCATTTCTCTTTCTTTTTTTTTTCTTTTTTTTTTCCGTTCTGCCCTTTCTTTGTTGATGTCAATATAATTTTATTTAAAAGTTTAAATAGAGATGATTTTGGTTGGAAGTCACGGCCGTCATTATAAAAGTTTAAAGTCCTCAACTGTGATTATCTTATTTAAAGTTATTTTTCTGGTAAATGTTTCTAAAAACTATAGTGGTTATGAAATATTTTTACAATGAGAAAAGCTGAAAAAGAAGATGTAAGAAGGGGGAAATGGTATCAATAAAATAGATATTTTATAAAGAAGTAAATGAGATTTTATGCCTTTAGAATTCAAAGAAAAAGGGAAGGAAGAAAGTACAAAACTAAACTCAAAAGTCATTTCATGAGTCTACTTTTTGTACCTATCTTATATACAATTGTTTCGAATAGATAGATGTTTAAGTGTTGCAAGTTGTTTGACAACATTTTTGCTGTGGACATTTGATTCAGTTACTTTCAAGACCTTTTTGCCTCTTTTTCAAAAAATAATTGAAAGGTAACTTTTTACTAAAGAGGCATAAATGTCTCAATTACTTAGACAATTAGACAATTTTTTCTATGTTTTTCCACAAATCCACCCATATAGTTTTCATAATGTGATATGTACCTCTATCTTTTACTTTTATGATAAATTTACTTGTACATCATTTAATAAATGATAGCTTTGCTTTAATTTATAACTTTTTTGTTAACAAGTTTGTTTTTCCTTTTTAATTAAATTAGACACATTTTTTGTAAAAGAAGTATATGAAATAGCTCTATTTCAAACATATAGACTTGCCAAATAGGCCCTCAGAAAATTGAAACACATATGTAAAAATGAGTCTCTTGTACATGTGGGGATATCCGGTAAAGGTATTTATTTTAAAGGGTTTGGATTTTATATAGGCTTCACTATGGAGATCCAATCTTTAACTTAGAAATTCTTAAACCAGGATATTTCAGCAAAAAAATACTCCAAAATAAGCCACGACACGCACTTCTTCATATAGCATATGTACATAGATATATATTTATATGTATTAGCCAAAAAAGGAAAAGAAGTAAAAAGAAAATTCATCTATTGATTTTTGCCCTCTCTCTATTTTTTTTTCTTTTTTTTTTTTTTTTCTTTTGATGACCTAGGGTATTCCTTACCAGTAGGGTTGCCAAAAGGAATGGCTCCGGATCGGAACCATAGTGGACTCGAACCCGTTTCTACATAACGGTTCCGTATCCGGTTTTAACTCGGAACCTGTTTAGTTGGTTCCAAACTCGGTTCCGATAGGAACACCTGGATCTGGCTCCGGAACCGGGTCCACTTAGAGGACTGGAATCTAGTTCCAAAATTGATTTTAATTTATCTTTATTCTTCATTTTTTTCTGAAAAAAAAATATCATTCAGCTTATAGTAGCACACCAAGTCTACTATTTCTAATGTTGTACATAAAAATGTAAAAAAAAAAGAGTTGATTTTGAGGAACAATTTGCAATATCAAAGGCTCATATGCCGAGTACCGGGTCCACGTGTCGAAACCTATATGGAGCCGGACCTGTTTATGAATTGGAACTTAAAATAGGTTTTAGACCTGGTCTTTTATGGGTCGCAACTTCTGGGTAATCGGACCGAATACCCGTTTGCAACCCTACTTGCCAAGCCCGCTTTTAGACCTTTGGCCTCTCGTCTGGGGTTTATCCGATTATAATGAGCAAGGACTATTCCCCAAGAGTACATACATGGCCACATGCACACATAGTACCCAAATAACATAATGTGTTAATATTTTTATTGGCTAATTTATGGGTTGGACAAAACTCTGGGTCCATTGAGTTGTATTTTCTAATTTATTTTAGAATGGACTGTGGATGTGCAGCCAGAAGAGCTGAAGTGAAGAATAGAAGGAAAAAAAAAAACAGACTGGGCGAAATCCCCCAGGCCCAATCGATATGAGCCTCGGACAGATCGATCGGTCAGAAAAAGCATCCAGTTATTTGGATGATCGGATGCACAGTCCGATCGATCGGACAATGTGCACAGAAACAGAAAAAGTCTACTATTTTGACATGAATTAGTTTCCCTTTGCGACTATATTTCTCAGTTTGAGTCTTATTTGTGCACTAAGTCTAAGGTACGAATTTGAGGCTATTTATAGGGTGTTTCTCTCAACCCTAGATATACACACAACACTTATTAATTTGAGCCAGAGATATATTTGAGAGAGTTTATTCTCTAGAGCCATTGAGAGACTATTCTGAGGTACTGCTCTAGAAGGTTGTTACTACTTCTACTTTTCTTGTAGAAGGTTGATCATCTTGGTTGACAATGTGCGAAGAAATCAAGTAAAGATAACGGGGCACGGTGGATGTCGCGTCAGTGGATTCCTTGCAAGAATAACTATAGTCCTTAGGTCGATGTACAGACTGAGGCAAAGGAGCTTGTGAGTATATCTTGTAACTATTCGTGAACTCTTGATTTTTTGTTCGTGGTTTTTCTCCTTGGATAGGGTTTCCACGCTAAATATTGTGTCTGCCTTCCTGTGGTGTGTGATTGGTAGATAGCTAGTTCTAAATTGTCTGATTGATTTATTTCCGCTGCATTGATTGGTTAAATTAGAACTAGTAATCCATTATGGTAATCCCCCAAAAATTTCACAAGGGGTGGGGGTCAAAGTTGAGATCTTGAGGAGTGAACTCAAGGGTCAAACCAACTTAGCCACCACATCGAGGGCTTCACCCTCTCCTTTACTATTCATCTCTTTGATCAAATCTCTTTTGCGTGAGCAATTTTAAAAACTAGATGTACTTTTTACAAAACCATTAAAAGGAAACCTGCCATTTTTATCAAACTCAATTCCGGAGAGAGAGAGGAAAAGGGTTTGTTACTAGAGTTTCATATATTGGATGGAAAAATCCACCTGGACCGACTGGGGTTCGGGGCCGATCCCCTAAAAGGACCGTTGGATCTCAGCCTCGTCCGGTTCTCCTGGGGGACCTGGCCCAAAATCGTCCCCCAGTCGGTCCAACTACCACGGCTGATATCGGATATCGGAACAAGAAGAAGAGTAATGCTAGGTGGACCGAACATGGGACCGGTCTGTGGCCCGGTCCCCATGTCAGCCACAGGATCCCAGGAGGCTCCTATGTTCGGTCCAAGTATACTTTCTGCAAGAAGAATGCCATGTTGTCATGCACTGAGAAAACATTAGAAGGCTATTACAAGTCTTGCGAGGTCAACCGACTTATTTTGTCATTAATCAAAAAGACAAAGTGGTACTATCGGTAATACATTATCCCAAGAGGAGAGTTCAGCATCTCCAAGGTTCTGTCTTCAATTTACTCTGAAAACACAAATAGAAGACAGACACAGATGAATAGAACTTCATATATTATTAAAACATGACTATTGAGAAGGTCTTGATCATTGACCCAGAGTGGGTCCCTCAGTGTGGCTTATAAGCTATAGAGTGGAAATCAATCCTATCCATTCAATTGGTGGGGAACTCAGTGGACGTATGTCTCATCTTCATGTTGCACTCGATCTGTACTATTCTCCCATTTGGCCTGTGATTAAACTGTTCGGCAGAAGGGCGAGTTAAATGGGCTGACCTGGTCTAACCAGGCCTACCAACACCGCTAGGCAGAAGTTTAGGTGGACGTGCAAGTGCCAAGTGGAACCCCCCTATTGACCAGGTTGGCGTTTCTTTGAATCCAGGACATTCATCTGTCCAACCTAAATAGGCCATTTCAAAGCCCATGCGCTTGAGAGTTAAATCTGGTTGGTCATCTACCATAAAATTGTTCCTTCTCCACACCAGGCCCTATGATACCGGTCCACATCTTTCCACACTGGGCCCACTTCCAACCAGTAGCTTTGTTTCGTGGATAACTACAAAGAGTCGTATTAAAATTATAGCAGGATCCATGTTGCACTCTTGCTAACGACGCCATTCTATTATATTTGTTTCATCTTTATGTGCTTGCATCCGTCCATCTCTGTCTCTCTTCTTCATTCATCTGTGTCTCTCTTTCTCCCTCTTATCGCAATGGGAGTAGTTAGTGGAGGAATCAGTGTCTCGACCTTCGGCTTAGCCATCATCGGCATCCTCTCGGCGGCCATCGTGCTCCTGATCTACCATTGCATCCTCGTGAGGTGGCCCAATCGCGGCAATTCGCTCAGCCTCCCGAGCCACCAATTGTTTCAACCCCACGGAGATGGAACACCGAGCGGCATAGATAACTATTTCATACAGCTTATCCCGGCATACAAATACGGTAAAGTGGCCGGCAAGTCCGGCGAAGGGGAGAACATATGTTCGGTGTGCTTGTGTGAGTTCAAGGAGGGGGAGGATGTGCGCCGGCTGCCTGACTGCCTGCACTCTTTCCATGCTCCTTGCATCGATATGTGGTTATATTCGCACTCCAATTGCCCGCTCTGCCGTGCCGAGATGACGCCATCGCCTCTGCTTCCCCTGCGGCGGTCACCACCACCAGACGCCGGAGGGTTGCCTCATAATGGTGGTGGGTGATCTTGATCACAGGTGGTATTGTGATAAGGGGTTGGTGATAATTGGAAGCCAATCACCTCACCTACTATTGCAGCCTAATTCTTCAGTGGTCCTGGTCTCTAATTAGAGGCAGACGCGGCTGGCTATATCGGTATATCCACCTTGTGTTTTCTTCTAGAGTTTTTTATATATACCCTCCTAAGGTTTCAATGATATGTAAATAGGCCTCCCGTGTTCTAGCATTTGTAAATAGGCCCCTACTTTTTCATTGCAATACCTTTCATGTCCCTAAATGAGTAACCATCATTAGATTTGTATTAAACTTTTATAAAAATGATGGCTTTATATATCCTTACATCCATTAAACAAATACTACTAGAAATTTTGCTTCTCGCGGATGGAGAAGCATGCGGCCGCTTGTGGCGGTCGCAAAAGAGACATTAGCAACCGCCATCCCCAACAGCGGTCGCTAAAGCTCCTTTATATCAGCGCCCGAAACCCACTTTTTCCTCACAATTTTTTTTCCTTCCTCCCGCGCTCTACCCTGTCCCGCCGCACCAGCCACGCCCCCGCCGGAGCCCGCCTCCACCTGTTCTCTCTCTCTCTCTCTCTCTCTCTCTCTCTCTCTCTCTCTCTGTGTGTGTGTGTGCACTGTCCCGCCGGAGCCGCACCAGCCACGCCATCGCCAGATCCTAACTGCCTTTTCTCGTCGCCAGCCACGCCACCGCCAGATCCCAAATGCCCTTTCTCCGTCGCCTCTTTCGACGCCAACACAATAATAAGACCTCTGTAATTTGTTTGAGAAATTATATTAGAATACATGCTCGAAGTCCTTTGTAATTTATCTGTGAAATTATATAAGAGTAGGACTAGAAACACAATAATAAGACTCACTCTCCAATCCCAAATCTCATCAATCAACCCCACTGTCTTGCGTCATTTGTCAATATTCACTCTCCCATCATCTTTCATTAAGCATCAATGTACTCCAAACATCAATTTTGGGAGGCTTCCCTATATGGTGGCATTCCGATAAAGGTGAGAAAGTTAATTTCATGGAGTTGGAATGTTAATGGGGCGGAAGGGGTGCTTTGGCATTGTGAATTTGCTATCCTACAAATTCCTTCTAAGATTGTGGTGGAGAGTGACTCCTTGGGTACCAGCTCTTGAGTGACACACGTCTACCATGCCCCTTTGGTCTAATGGCTTCACCAATTGTTTGGCTAAGGAAGGGGTGCATAGGACCCTTCCTTTTGTTGGATTTTTTGTAGTTTGTATCTCTCTCTTTGAGAGAATACATAGCTATGATAGACATCATCCGAATAGAAACCAATTTTTTTTTACTTTGTTGTACTTGTGATCAATTTGATGGTAGGCTTTTCTCAAGTTATAGTGAAATTTGATTTTCTGTCAATAATATAGGTGAAAATTCTCGGCTGGGTTCTCAAATTATAGTGAACTTTTGTTTTTTTTTTTTTTTTTTTAAACAAAATTCATTAAGACCAGAGAAACAAAAAAAAAAAAACAAAAAAAAAAGGACCCTTGACCTGGGGGAAATGATCCCTTTCCCACAACCAGTCCATGGAATAACCATCCCAACATAAGCTTTTGCCAAGGCAGAGAATAATACTTGGCCAAAACATGAGCAACCTCATTATCAGTCATGGGAACACATAGAAACTCAACACAAGAGAATAAAAGACTCAAAATATTAATGTACAAAATAATAAGCTTGATGACCCAATCTGCTTTTCCTTTAATGTCTTCAACAACTTCCTTGGCATTCGATAGAAGCACAATCTCAGAAAAGCCTTTATTACTAGCTTCTTTTAGTGCAAAGAGAATAGCTTTAGTGGAAAAGATCATTGGCCCATAGTGAGCACCTGCAATTATTTTGTTTGAGGCATTTCTTGGTTGAAAGTGAAAATGGGTTTCCAGTTTCCACAGTTTTTATCATAGTTTGGTGTTGCAGTTTTTGTTCTACGATCTTAATTTTCTTGACATGACAAGAGCATTTCAGCTGTCATCTTGGGCTTTTGGTGGGATTTAAAAATAAGTTGGGCCTGGATATATTTTCATCCAAAATAAACAAATAATAGATGGGGTTTGAGATACCTAACTTGGCTTGAACAGGCTCCTTGCTACCAACAGATCTAAGCTTTTCACATGCAGGGAACCAAAATATTAACTGGTGCTCAGTTTTCCTCTCTTGTAGGAGCACAACTCATATGATATGATACATGATTGTTATTGAATAACCAATTGGGGCCGCAGTTTGAACTGGGCCCTAATGGCGAAACTCGGGTTTTAACTATAGGCTTAAAATAAAGCCCAAAATTGAACTACTAGGCAATGTCTATGCACTACAATGTTTAAATAAGGTGCTTCCGGCGACTCTAAAAATAGGGTCTATTTGGTTGACTGTTTTAGGTTGTTTAGCGCCTGCCTGACATATCTTCCACTAACTGAGAAACAAAATGGTATCGATCAGCCCGTTGCTCAAACTGAATTATTAGGCCTGGAGTTGATTTGTGCCCAACTCATCATAGATTTTCCTTTGCTTAAGTATCATTCAGAATAGCATACAGGATACCCCACTAGGTAAGATGTATATTAGGAAAATCTGCACTTTAGCCTCTTTATTCAATTCAAATTGTTGGATCCAATTCTAATATGAGTATATTCATTTTCACACACATCAAAATCCAGAGTGGTCATTGTTGGATTTAAACAGTGCAGATGTGAATTTTTTTTAACCCACTTCTCTAGTCATTTCCATCTGATCTACACCAGAATGTAGAACTATGGAGATCTCCATGATATGCACCATGCCTTTAATGTGTATCTAACCCCAGCTAAGGTGGTTAGGGACATGATTGCGTAACTAGAAAATGACAATCTCTGCTCTTCTAGAAGAATTTTCAGGGCCCTTCATTTGGCCCTGCCAAATCAATGTGGTTTGTTGAATAGGTGGGTTAGAGGTGTTAGGCTCTTTCCTGTACTCCTTCCATACATAAGTTTTGAGGCCACCTGCCTAGCTACCTTCCTTTTCTGCAGCCATTCTTTTGTGCTGAAAAGTAGTAGTTCAAAGGTTCAAAAGCCTTATTAAACTTGAGTGGATTAAGAAAGATCGAGTTATTTAGCCAGGGCCTATCAAGCTTTTTCCCCCTTCAAGGAATTATGCAATATACCTGACTGAAACCAAGGAATTATTTCAAGGATATTTTTTCTTTTTTTACCCATGACTGTACAAGGACGGACTCGGCCCTGGAGGAGATGCAATGGATGATGCTTTGAAAATCATTGAGCGAGTTCCGAGGGGTGTTCTCTCGGATCAGTGGACTTAGCTCGTCCGGTACTAGACGAGCGAGGAGGCAAGGGTGAGAAACTTGTAATTTTTTTATTTTAATTTTAACAATTTACTAGTGACTAACGTAACTAACATAAATTAATTGATAAATATTGAAAACAGAGAGAGGCTGCTACGAATGTGTGGAACCGTAATGCAGGGTCCCGCACGCAGGTTGGGGACTCGACACATCATCTAGGTCCGCCACGAGATAAAAAGTTAGATCGTACATGTAATTTATATTTTTGTCAATTTGTATGATAGTATATATACTAATAATATAATTCTCCACCAAACAGTTGCGTTTCGAGGGTGTTCCGGTCGACAAGATGTCCGTCTGGATGCGTTTGCGAGATCCTCGCCACCCGGAGGTTATAGTTATCTTCGTAAGTTTTTTTATTGAACCGCTTAAATTATCTGTCTATTACTATTCTTGTTATGCATGATAATATATTAAATGAATCAACTACACAGGCCTAGTATCATTCACGCCTGGAGGAGTTGCCCAAGGAGGAGCGCAGTTTGCCATCGCGGAGGGATGAGATATTCCACTCTGTTGTTGGCTGGGACGAGCACGGATACACGCTCACATATGGGACGAGCATTTCACGCTCGCACATCGCGAGAGTGGAGTCATCCAGTGCTAGCTCCTCCCAGGGCTTACGCCTCCGTACAGATAAGGAGGTTGAGGAGTTGCTGCAGTCCATGAAGGCTCGTATCAGAGAGAGGTGACAAATGAGGTGATGGCAGAGATGAGGGCCGAGTTGAGAGCTGAGTTGGTAGAGCTAGAGGCTCGTCTATCACAGAGTCGTGGCCCGCTCGCTTCAAACCCACCACCCACTACTCAGGTTAGTAAGAAAAAATATTTTCTACGTTTAAATTGTCAATAATGTCATTGATGTGTCAATAAATTCGTAATTTTTTTATATTGTTTTTAACTATATAATAAATAATTACGGGCACTTGATGCTGGCAGCAGTCATGATCCAGCAGGCTCGACTGATCCTGACCAGGTAAAATTATTTTTTTAATTTAAGATTTCAACATGTATAGAAATTTGTTAAGTTGTGTTAGAAATTTATAAATGTGAATTTTATAGGAGATTTCAACAGGCTCGACTGCTCGACTGATCCAGCAGGCTCGAGGGATAGCCAGTTGTATGCTAAGTTGAGTAAATGTGAATTTTGGTTGGAGAAAGTTGCATTTTTGGGCCATATTATTTCAAAGGATGGATTGACGGTGGACCCTAAGAAGGTACCAGCAGTTGTTAATTGGGGCAGCCCACGAAATGTAGCGGAGATTCGCAGTTTTCTTGGACTTGCAGGCTATTATAGGAGGTTTGTGAAATGGTTTTCTACCATAGCATCTCCACTCACTAAGTTGACAAGGAAGGATGTTCCATTTGTGTGGACAGAGGAATGTGAGAAGAGTTTCCAAGAGTTGAAGACCCGGTTGACTTCAGCATCCATACTTGCTTTACCATCAGGAAGTGGAGGATTTGTGGTTTATACAGATGCATCATGTATTGGATTGGGTTGCGTTCTCATGCAGAATGATAAGGTGATAACATATGAGTTCAGGCAGTTGAAGGATCATGAGAAGAAGTATGCCACACATGACTTGGAGTTGGCGGCAGTGGTGTTTGCATTGAAGTTATGGAGGCATTATTTGTATGGAGAAAGATTTGAAGTGCATACAGATCATAAGAGCTTGCAATACCTGTTTACACAGGGTGATCTGAATAATAGACAGCGGAGATGGATGGAGTACATAAAGGATTATGATTTTCCGATTAAGTACCATCCTGGTAAGGTGAATGTGGTAGCAGATGCTCTTAGTAGGAAGGCAGCATTCAGTGGATGTGTAATGCCTGAATGGAGATGGATGGAGCAGTTCAGAGATATGGATGTAGCGGTATGGCCTGTCAATGAGAAAGTTTTAGTTGCTACTATGGGAGTTTGGGAGCCAGAAATAGTTAACAAGATCAAGGAAGCTCAGAAGGATGATCCTGAGTTGCAGAGAATCATTGACAACATTGATGGCAATCCAGAGTTTCGATTGATTGAAGGAATCTTGTACTGCAAGGATAGGTTGTGTGTGCCAAATGCTCAAAACATCAAGTCAGAGTTGATGACAGATGCACACCACACCCGATACTCTATTCACCCAGGGAGCACCAAGATGTATCAGAATTTGAAGAATCATTACTGGTGGGTGAAAATGAAGAAGGAGATTGCAGAGTTCGTTTCCAGGTGTATGACTTGTCAGCAGATTAAGGCAGAGCACAAGAAGCCTCCTGGTTTGCTTCACCCGTTGGATATTCCTCAGTGGAAATGGGAGAACATCACTATGGATTTTGTGTCAGGGTTGCCGAACACCAGGAAGGGTAATGATGCTATTTGGGTGATTGTTGATAGATTGACTAAGTCAGCACATTTCCTGCCATTCAAGACTGGTCAGTTTATGAACAAGATGACTACGTTGTACATGGACAATATAGTCAAACTACATGGAGTGCCTAAGTCCATAGTATCCGATCGAGACCCTAAGTTTGTCTCTCGGTTTTGGTCTTCTTTTCAGTCATCTATGAGTACTCAATTGACATTCAGTACAGCTTACCACCCTCAGACAAATGGACAGTCTGAGCGTACCATCCAGACATTGGAAGATCTTCTCCGAGCATGTGTTTTGGATTTCAAGGAGAGTTGGGATGAAAACTTGCCTCTATGTGAGTTTGCCTACAATAACAGCTATCACTCAGGTATTGGAATGACACCATTTGAGGCATTATACGGGCGGAGATGTAGGACTCCAGCATGTTGGGAGGAAATAGGAGTTCGTAGTTTTCATGGACCTTCAGAGATTGCTGACTCCAGTGAGAAAGTCAGAATTGTTCAGATGAGAATGAAAGAGTCTCGTGATAGCAGAAGAGCTATGCAGATAAGAGGCGGAGACCTTTAGAATTCCAGGTGGGGGATAAGGTGTTTCTGAAGGTGTCACCGATGAGAGGAGTTGTCAGATTCGGGCAGAAAGGGAAGCTTGCTAAGAGGTTTGTGGGACCATTTGAGATTAAGAGCAGGATTGGAGACGTGGCCTATCGTTTGGTGCTACCGCCTGAGTTAACCGGTGTGCACAACGTTTTTTATGTCTTAATGCTTCGGAAGTATATTCCAGATCCTACTCACGTGTTGCAGCACGAGCCACTTTAGTTACAAGCAGATGCAACCTACGTGGAACGTCCGGCGCAGATCATTGACACCAAGGAAATAGTGTTGCGTACCAAGACCATCCAGTGGGTCAAGGTACAATGGGAGCATCACACTCCGGAGGAAGCTACGTGGGAGCTCAAGGACCAGATGCAGAAGGCGTATCCTTATCTTTTTCCTGATGAGGTATGTTTAAGCATTTGGGGGACCAAATGTTCTTTTTAGAGGTGAGAGATGTAAGGTCCGTGACCTTACTGGGTCAATTGGGCCCAATAGCAGGCCCGTTGACCCATTTATTTTTATTTATTATTATAATTATTTGTATTTTAGATATTTAAGTGGGTTTAGGCTTTGAGTGAGTTTCTTTTAGTGTTAGGATAGTGTCTGCGAAGTTTCGTTTGATTTCGAGTTCGTTTAATCCTAGTAGGGGGGTAGTTTGCAAATTAAGGAAAATTGAGTGTTTTTCCGAAAATATTCCTATCACCGTGATTTTGGGTTCGTTGGAAAGGTCTCGTCGCGCTGATCATTTTTGTCTCTTGGCTCGTCGCGATCCGACGATCAGAAACCCTTCAAATGGTCTATTCTTTCACCGGACCCACTTAAGGGCAAATTAGTCTTTTCCTCCCTCTCCTCTTCTTAATCAGGGATTAGCCCTAATCTTTATTCATCTCTGCAACGAACAAGAGTTACAGCAGCCTTTTCTTCTTCCTCTTCTTTTCTCAAGCCCAGAACTCTACCCGGGAGAGATCACCTCCGCGATCGGAACCACTTATCTTCTTCCTCTCAATCTTCTCTCTCTCTTGATCCTGGTTTGGGTAAGTTTTACTCACTTTCATCTTTTCAATCGATTCTCTTTGGTTTAGATTTAGGTTTGATCTTAATCTTTTTCTTTCTTTTCTTCTCCGTTGCGTTTTAGATTGCGTTTGGTTGGATTAGATTGTGAGTTTTGCGAAAGAGAGCTTCTCCTCAAGCTTTTTTCCAATTTCTAATCATCTCCTTGGTTGAGGCAAGTAGATTGCAATTTATAATTAAGCATGGTGTTTGCTTCTTCATTGATTGTACTGATTTTCTTGTTAGATTTCCCTAATACCAAGCCTGGTTAGGATAGTGATTTTGGATTAGGTTAGATTTGTGGTATGGATTAGATTAATTATTAAATTGGTACCCTTTTTATGTTTCTAATTTGTTAGAATGGATGTAAAATTGATGAGAATGGATTTTTGGGAGAGCAGGAGGCTCAATTTCGTGCAGGGTACAGTGTTTGTGCAGGCCAGTTGAACAAACAGGGCAAAAACGGACGTCAGCGGAGGGTTTCTGTCTCCGGGCGTCCAGACGCCAGGTCCCGGGCGTCTGGACGCCAGAACACAGAACCTCTGCACACCCTTACTGGTTCCGGGCGTCCAGACGCCAGGTTCCGGGCGTCCGGACGCCGGGAACCCGAGGGGTATATAAACATACCATTTTGAAACGCCCGTAACTTTTAATCTGCCCGTCGGAATTTTTCATATAATATACCATTGGAAAGCTCTTGAGATGTAGAATCCAATGGTTCTAGTTTCATCACGATCGGAGGTCGGGAAGTAATGTAAATACTCAAATTATTGACCCAGTCTATATTATAGTAGAAATGAGACTAGTAACTTAGGTTTGGGCCTTAAATGTTGGAAACCATGAAACTACTATCAGTTGACCATTAATGAGGATTAATTCGTAGCACGTGGCTTGGTGTGCTTCGATTAGGTGTCTAGGTATTCGTGTATTAAACATGGGGTAACCGAATGCGTATGGAACTGAATTAATGGATGCTTAACATGATTGTACACCAAGGGATTTTCTTAGAAGCATCGTTGATCCAATTCCACACGTACTCCGTTAGAACATGTAGAATACATGGATGACACCATTTACCTAGGTTTGGATCGTAATTCCTCCTTGACTTATTTAATCGTATCCGTTGTTATAATTCCTTGTACACTCTCTCTTGGCATAAAACACTTAACTAATTATGAAACATAATCCCTTGTAGAATTAGGACTTGGACTGGACTTAGAGTGTACCTTAGTACCCCGTGTTATGTAATTGATGAACATGACTGGCTAGACTAAATGGATTATCATGTGATTGGTTTTGTCTTGTATTGATTTGAATGAGATAATCCCTACGAACATGTCTTGCAAATTGAGCTAGCCAGACTTGCTTGTCTTGGTCTATTCTCGTGTCAACACCACATTATTATTATTATTATTTGCATATCATGGCCAGCTGCAGTTTGGGGGTTTATTGATGGGCCGGTTACTCGGACATCGGGGTGGGCAGTCGGCTTTGGACGGCGTCTATGGTGTTGAATAGTTGGGAGCGGGCTAGGACCGTGCTACTATTCCCAGGACCGGGAGGTGGGATCCCCCTGGAGCCGGACTTTGGTATCAGTAGTCTGGATAGGATTGTTACTGGTACCCCGTGAGGTGGCTAGGACATCCACGGAGTCTCCCTCTTGTGCATTGCATTATATTGGTAGTGGTGATTGTTAGTATTGCTAGGATTTCTATTTATGATCCTGATGGTTATTTACTCATGCTGCATGCCTAGTATTGTTCCTTGTATTCTCTTGATTATTATACCTGTCATTACTCTTATACTTGATGCATGTCATGATTATTTATATATTGCTTATCTATTGCTCAACATGTCGTTGACTCTATCCTTTGGTGTGCAGACTCCTCAGGTGAGTACTATTACGAGGAGCAATTAGGTGAGGAGATCCCAGAGGATCTCCAACCGGTTAAGGAGGAACGAGAGTGGCGTGCCGATGACGTAGAGTAGCGTCATTGATCCTGGCACGGGAGAGATTCATGGGGACCTCATTAGATTCTTTTATTTCTTCATTTATTATTTTATCGTTGGACCTTTCATTTATTGACATCATGTTCTTTTAAAAGGCCTTGGTTATTGGGGTGACCTTTGTTAATACTTTAATTCCTTGGTTAGTTTTATTATTTCTTTGTGCAACTTCAATTATTAATGAGATTTATTATGCATTGCCTTGAAATTCAATGTGCCTCAAATTGTATGAATTCCGCAGTTTATATTACTTGAGGTTTGAAATATTATATCCTCACAGCGGACTTACGATCCTTGGGCCTAAAGGACAAAAATTTTAATTAGTCCTAAATTTCACTCCCCGGATCCGGTTTATTCTCTAATCGGGTTCGGGGGACGTGACAAGAAGGGCATGGGTTTGTAGTCATTCCTGACTCGCAGGAACTGACAGAACGAGATTCTAACTCCGGATTGCTCGTAGAGTTGAAATGTAGGTTTAACTTAAAACCTAGGAAACGAGCCTCCGGGCGCCCAAAACGCCCGGATCATGCTCCATGCATGCTAATATTTTGTTAACATTGTATATTTGACTCGAGCAGTTCTTTGAGGAACAAAATATATATAACTTTCAAGGAATCGGGAAAGAGACAAGATGAGATCATTGACATTAAAAAGTAGATGTCCCTGCAAGTTTCTCCTCTCTTTTTTTAGGCACAAGTAGCATGACTAGAACCTGCAAGCTTGTTGTCCCGACATAGAGCACCAACTGCTACAGGCTCTGTCTTAACAGTTAAACAAGGTAAAAAAAAAAAAAAAACACCAAGGGCAGAGAGAGATGCCCCCTATTCAGATTGCTGCGGTGCAAAGTTAGAACCATGTATACCTTAATAGAGATATTGCTTTTGTGTTTTTTAAGAATTTCAAGTAGGACCCTTGTCCAGTACCTCCGGTAGCTCAACAATCCAAGGTCAGAAAGTGGTCGTTCAGGTGTCCCTACTTTGCCTTCCTTCTTTGAAAGCTCGTAAGCTGCTTAGCGAAAGCATATCATCGGTGCCAATTGGAAACCAGCTCTATAAAATAAAATAAGATCGAAAAACAAGAAAATGAATCAATTTACACACCTACAGTAGGAAAATACAGCTGCAATTTTCAAAGTTTTGAACCCCTTATGTGGGCCCACCTTGATTAATGCCACTCACAGGTGAGGATGGGATGAAAAGGTCTTAACATGGACCAGGGGTTCATACAAATCAGAATGATCCGATGATTGTGACCATCTATTTTAGCACCCTTCTATAGATGGTTGTGATCATCATACTGACATTTGACCCACCTTTAATATACATCAAAACGTTTTGATTGAATAACTGTGACTAACACATCAAGGTGGGCGTCATTGAAGGTGTGAGCAACTCTAAAGTCGCAGCTGGATCGTAGCCATATTCTACTGCTACAGTAGTTCCTACGTCAGTGGAACATTTTGAAAAACATTACCTTCGAAAAATATCCAACCATATGGCAACCCCGATCATCACATTCACATAGTATGTAAAATAGAAACAAATAAACATCATAATACAGTGTCTTGTGATCAAGAAACAATTTCGCCAAATAACAAAGATTTGTCCTTATTGGACTGCAGTAAATTCAATAAACTTATTGTCTCAAATGATTATTGCCTGAAGATTTGTCCTTTTGAGTATTATTAAAGGGGAGAATTTTTATTGGAGGTCCCACTCTTCTACTAATTTCTATCGCGTTTTACCCATTAGAATGTCATTAATATTTTTTCGTATTCAAAGCCAGTGGTCTTCTAGTCAAACTTTCTGACAGTCCTAATAAGAGACATCTAGTTACAGGAACTGACGGAACGAGATTCCGACTCCCGGATTACTTATAGTCATTCATGACTAGCAGGAACTGACGGAACGAGATTCCGACTCCCGGATTGCTCGTAGAGTTGAAACGTAGGTTTAACTTAAAACGTTAACTTGAAACTTAGAAAACTAGCCTCCGAGCAGCCAAAATGACCAAACGGACTCCGTTTCCCCGTGAAACTTGACGAGCACGTGCCCGTAGTCGTTCCTGACTTGCAGGAACTGACGGAATGAGATCCCGACTCCCGAATTGCTCGTAGAGTTGAAACGTAGGTTTAATTTAAAACATTAAGTTAAAATTTAGAAAACTAGCATCCGTGCGCCTAAAATGAGCAAACGAGCTTCGTTTCCCGTGAAACTTGACGGGCACGGGCTCGTAGTCAATCCTAACTCGCAGGAACTGACGGAACAAGATTCCGACTCCCGGATTGCTCGTAGAGTTCAAACGTAGGTTTAACTTAAAACCTTAACTTAAAACTTAGAAAACGAGCTTCCGGGCGCCCAAAACGAGCAAACGGGCTTTGGTGCCCTTGAAACTGGACGGACATAGGCCCGTAGTCATTCTTGACTTGCAGGAACTGACGAAACGAAATTTCCGACTCCCGGATTGCTCGTAGAGTTGAAATGTAGGTTTAAATTTTAAATTTAAATTCTTAATTTTTTTATATTTAGTATAAATTTCCAATTTTTATAATTAACTATTAATATTTAATTTTCTTTTTGTATTCAGGTTTGAGAGCATCGGATCTGTCACGGCACCCGGCATGGACAATATATTTTTATTTTTTTTGTTGTTTTTTTTGGATGGAATTTTAGTAATGGAAGTAATTTGTTGAACTTTTATGATATTTTGAATATCATTAATATAAGACTTTGGTTTGTTATTAGTATTTTTAATTGATGGTAGTATGTATATGATATATTCAGGTACAAGTATAAAAAGCAGGTACAAATATAAAAAGCAGGAATAAAATTGAGAAATTAAAAAATATATTAAAAAAATAATCACTTTTAGCGGCCGCCATTGGCGGTCGCTAATAGTTAATTTTTTTTAAAAAAAATATAATTTTTTTTTAAAAGTATAGCGGTCGCCAAAAGTATTAGCGGTCGCTAATACTTTTTGCAATGGAGTTATTGCGTCCCTGTCTTGGCGGTCGCTGGGCGGTCGTTAAAGGGTATTAGCGACCGCCTCTAGACTTTTAGCGACAGCTGATGGCGGTCGCTAAAAGTCATTTTTCTAGTAATGAAAAATGAGTATATTATTATTTATAAAATATCATTATTTTATTCCAACTCCCAATAGTCTTTCTCAACTTTTTAATGCACATGAATCCTAGTTATGTATTTTGAGATTCTCATCAATCCAACGGTGGCCGGTTGTACATGGAATATTGGATCAATTATAACCATTAAGCATAGGCGTTGATTATCATTATGATCGATATGGATTTAATGAAATAGGCCATGTGTTGGTAAAAATAGATTTACCTATAATTATTCTCTCACACTAAATGTAATTATTAATGTTACAAACTTTAGAGAAAAAACATATCTAATCTTTTGAATTTAAGCATATAGGGATAAAGAGGTAGGCAAAAGTGTCATTCCATCCTAAAAACTTTTGGTGGTTAGAAGGCTATTGATTTTGGGGACGTGAAAGGCATTAAAATGAAAAAGAAAGGGCCTATTTATAAATACCAAAACTACAAGGGCCTATTTACAAATTCTAATAACCTTATGGGGTATATGCAATAAACTCTTTCTTCTATTTCAAAGCAAAGTCTATTGCCAATGGGGATCAAGACCGTCCATACTATAGGTGGTGGGTGCTATATGGTGGTACCACCCACTTGGCCTACGTAGGATATGTCTCCTTGTAATACGGACATACCAATCAGAATACAAAAAGTCTACTTGGACAAACTTTTTGGCCAGAATTTTGGCCAACCCATATGGTTTCCATTGAATATCACTATGATATTCAATGGAAACCATATGGGTTGGCCAAAATTCTGGCCAAAAAGTTTGTCCAAGTAGCATTACTCATCAGAATAAGAGATGGCCATGACAAATTCCAAAAATCCACTAGGTGCACCTTCCCAATTTCATTAGAACCATTACGTAGATAGATAGAGAGAGAGAGAGAGAGAGAGAGATGCAGAGGCCACGTGAAAACAATATCCAAACTTATTTCTAGTCTCCCTTCTTACGAGAACTGAGGACTATTCAAAAAAAAAAAAAACCCAAAGAGGAATGGGATTCCATAAAAATGTAATGGTGTGAGGAAAAAAATTTAAAAAAATTATCTCAATCTTGGAAAAGAAGATGTTGTCAGCTGCTTACCATGAAGAACTTCTTGGGATTAGTTGAAAAAAAAAAATTAAATGAAAAGGAGAACAAAATTCTAAGAAGGTAAGGTTTTTCTTAGTGATAAATAATGATATGGGCAAAACTGTCAAAATTAGCAAAAACCTAACAGCCTATTCTCTTAAAAGTCAAATCTATTTAATCAAGGATACGAAAGGTATTAAATGTCAAAGTGGGGGCCTATTTACAAATACTAAAACTATAGGGGCCTATTTACAAATATTAGAAACCTTAGGGGAGTATATAAAAAGCAATTATTCTTTTTCCATCCCTAAAGATAGGTAGAGAGAGGAGATCAAAACCTTGAATGGTGTGGTGTGAATCATGCTAAAATTGCTAAAGGTGTTGATGGGAATGTAAGATATTAGATCTTCTATCCTTCTTAATCTTCCTGAAAGCAATTGGAAGCTAAAGGTGTTCTTTCTGAAGATGTATCACCCAATACAAGATGATGGGGCTTCCATCCCTGCAGATCTTCTCCCAACCAATTAGAATTCTTTTTCGAGTGTAATTAATTCATGTTTTGGGCGAGAAAGGCATTATTAAAGGCATTGGAAATAAGGGCATTTACAAGCGAGATTGGGGTCTAGCTAAGGGATATCCACGCTCCGCCCGGTTTCGAAGCTATAAGCCCAATCTCGATCTAGACATGAATTGGGCAATAAGTAGCTCGGCCCACCTGAAAAAGTAGTAATTAGTCGTATAATTTAAGAAAAAGAGTTTGGTTACACTGTATCAAGTGTCATTCAATTAGTTTGGTCATTGTATGTGTGTGTGAGTACCGGAGTTTAAATCCTTGCTTTATATTTACCTGCTATTATTTTAACAAGTGGCTCGGGCCAGGCTACAGGCTCTCTACAACTGAATTCATGCCCAACCCATCTACTAAATGAACCCATTATCTAGGCTCGGACCATCGTCCTATCAGCTTGATCATTAATGGTTGCTAAGTTTTCATCGTTGAGAATGAGTGCATAGTCAATCCAGCGGTCCAATCCATTTGCTTGGGTGCCAAACCCAGGACCTATGACTATCAGGGGGTCCCTGTTTTATAGACACGTGGATGCATCATAAGGTGGTCTCCACTCGGATGTGAGGAAAACTCATCCTAATCATATGTTTTCATGCTCTGTTTAAATTATTGTTAGTAAATTTATTTTAGCATATTAACTATGATTTGTTATATCATTAACATAGACATTATTGTGAATTGATTTATTATTTTGGATGCTTCACTTTGATTCACATCAAGTTGGAATCAAATTGGTATATCTTATTGAACCATATTTTGTAATCACCTTTGAAATCACTTGCATGTAGCATGATTTAGATACTTAGTTGAATTTTCTGTTCTTGTTTTCCATTACGAGAAAATCACTTTGGCCTGGCCCAGTTCAGCTCGGTTTATAAGCATCCTACATGGGGGCTATTTGGGGTGTTAAATCCCAATTAGGAAAGGAGTGTGCAAAGTTGAGGTCTATATATCTATTCTCCTTATTTTCATGCTCCCCAAATCTTGTGGGTTGAGTATCCGAATTTAGCTTTGCTGCTGCTTGTACCGGCGGTAAACCTGTAAATGCAGATTCACCGCCAGTACAAATAACATCTACTTTTTATTTTATTTTCCTGAAAACAAAATGCTATATATTTGACATTCATCTTGTAAATTCACCTTTATGTTAATTTATAACCAACCATTTGTATTCAACTCCTCAGTATTATGATGCAAATAAATAAGTCTTAGTTTCATTTGCCATCAATTTCTATATATTCAATTTCCATGTATTTTAATGCAAATAAAAAGAAATCCATACCGTTGATGTGGGCCTCTTCGTCCAACACACTAACCATATGGGAAGTGGGAACCTCTACACTCTTCAATCAGAGGCCACGTACATAAATAGTCACGAACACACAACATTGAGGGCCGGCTGCAGAGAAAAAAGGCAAGAAAATAAATGGATGGCTATGATCTTATTCAAGGAGATCCTTTTGGGACATACAAGCAGTAGTTGGGTCACCAAAATACTGTATCTTGCATGGTTCCAATGGTTTTCCAGTACTTCTGCATCTGATAGTTAAATTTGCATTTGGCTAAAGAGTTGACAGGTGGGCCATGCCATTTGGACAAGGATCAGCAGGCCAGGTTGGGCTTAAACCCATTTTTTTTTCCTTCCTGGGTCGGCCTTGCTTGGCCTCAAGGCCTGATTGCAACTGTAATTACCTGTAACTTTCATGACATTTCCCATCTAGACGTTATATATAATGCACTTAGTAGGACAATGGTTTCATTCTTGTAATCAACACCAATGAATTGTCGTCTATAGCCATGCCAATCTCCCTCTCATGGACGACCAAACCCTAAAATTCCGCCTCTCCCCGCTGTTCATCGCCGCCATGGGAATGATGTTGGTCACCATAGTGCTCATAGTCTACTACTGCCTCTCTGTCGGGTGGTACAATCGTCGCCTACCGCTCATCGCCCTCCAGCACGGCCAGTTGTTTCCACCTCAAAACCAAGGGACGACCGGCCTAGATAATTCCTTCATACAACTTATTCCGGCGCATACCGTTACAAAAGAGGAGGCCTCCGTCGCTGGAGATGACAATACATGTTCCGTGTGCCTCGGCGAGTTCAAGGAAGGAGAGGAGGTTCGCCGGTTGCCAGAGTGCTTGCACTTGTTTCATGTCCTTTGCATCGATAGGTGGCTCCACTCGCACTCCAGCTGTCCACTCTGCCGGACGGATATGACGCCCCTGCCGCCTCTCCCGCAAGGGATACCAGCAGACGCTTAGGAGTTAATAAGATTGTGGTGGGTGATGATGCTAGACAGCAAAAGTATGAGTTCTTGCCTTGTTTTCTCATTAAGAGGTTATGTTTGCACCCATTGCATTTTGTTACATTACAACACTACCTATGCTTTCTTTTCTCTTGGCATAATCTCTCTATATGTATAGAGCGATCCATAACACCCATCAGTACGGGAGTCCATTGGATGAAAAAAAAAAAAATATATATATATATATATACATATGAAAATATTCAAGTGCATTCATCCATCACCATAGGGTGAGAGCACTTTCCCATTTATGGAAGCATCTCTCACCCTATGGTGATGGTTGGATATACTTGAACATTCCTCATATATATATATATAGGGAAATATTCAAGTGAGAACTAGTTCTCACCTATTATATGAGAACTTTTTTGCGGGGCCAAACTAGCAATCCATCCAAACCTAACAACCAATATGGAACCCTTTTGATAGTCATTAATCCCAAGGATTGGCATACATCCGAATGGATTGAACCGTTGGATCGAGGGTTGAATATTTTTTTGAATATGAAGTCATTAAACTTGTGGGTCATGGATGAAGGGGTTAGGGGCATGGGTTTGGGGTCAAACTTGATACTTGGGGTGGTCTCACATAGATCTTTCCATCCCCCCTGGTCCCATCCCCAAATGGGGCCCACAATTGGGCCCAACAAAAAAGTTCTCACATAATATATGAGAACAGTTCCCACCTGAATATTACCCATATATATATATATATATGAGACCTACTCACCTATGTACAAAATTTTAACTCTATAAGATCATTCAAACCTTTTGATCTATGATCCTAAAATTAATGGTGTAGAGGCATGACTTCAATCCAATAGTGAGGGGAAGTAGGATGAGCTTCAAATTTCGACTTCTTATTATTCATTTGAGAGGGGTTGATTTAGTGTGTGAAAAGATTAAATTGACTCAAACTGGACCCCATGGCAAATAAAAAGGGGTGGAAAATGGGGGCGGTTTTAAAGTGAAATATTTTGGAGAATTTCATATATATATATATATAAACAAAAGCGATGGTTTTCAAGTCTCAATACCCTAAAAGGGGTAATGAGAATCTAAGCAGAAAGGTTATAGCCGCGGACCAGTATCTTTGTTTGGTTGTGCGTGGGGGCAAACTGACCTAGAAAGGTCTGGGGACTTCAGCTAGCCCCCACCCAAACTAAAAAAGCCCACAAGGGCTATTAGGCCCTTTTGGCCCATCCCCCACTTAAGAAACCCATCAAGGCTCTCTCCCTTTCTTCAACTTCAAAGAAATAGCAGAAACCATTTCTCCCTCTTTCTCAAAAAGTCCTCAAATAAACAGAAATTAAGTGATCATTTGAATGGTTTTAATTTATTATGCAAATTAAGTGATCATTTGAATGATATTCTTTAGAATTCGATCTGAAATTATTCTGTCTATATAATTTTTAGATTTAGGGTGTATTTTTGTAAACATTGGAGATTTTTTTTTATAAACATTTGAATTGAGTAGGAAATTGACTTTTGGCCATCGTCAGCCCCCTCGAACCAAAATCTTGAGTCCGCCACTGGTGGTGCGGTATAAGGTCATGTGAAGACGTTAAATTATAAAATCAAATTCTTTAAGATATTATCTAAGTTTGTGTGCTAATACCAGAGAATCCGCCCATTGTTTGATGGATTGGTCTATTAGATAAATTATCAACATAGCAATAAAAATACTTGTTTTGTAATTGATCTATCCGTGAGAAGAAGACTTGGTAACTGACTGGATGAGACTTCCCCCGTTTAGCCCTCCTTCTGTTGAGAGATGCAACTGGTGAAGGCAAAGTTTAACGTTTTGTAACCAATAACACCAATTAATTTCTTCTTTTCTCTGTTTGTCAACCGTGCCTCCACGTCACATCTCTCTCTGTTCCAATCAATTCCATCAGACCCTTTCTTAACGCTGCCTTTTTCTCTTCTCTCTCCTGTACTCTCTCTAACTACCCTTCATCCAGGACACCTCTCCTCTCCATCTCCTTTCTTCCTTCTTATTTCATCTAAATCGGCCATCACAGTGTAAGCTAGAAACCAGGGGCCTGTTTGGTATTGTTCCTGTGTAGTTCTCCATTCTTTGCTTGAATCAGTTTGTGTGCTGTGAGTGCGCGGTGCGGCACTTGTTTGGAAGCATTATCTGAATTGCTAATAATAGGCTGTGCAGAATTTGTTAGGTAACACCATGCTAACATTGTTTTAAGGAACAAAATCATTAGAGGGATGTTTGATAAAGTTGTTGAATTTAAATATATTATAAATGCTTGGACATCCATCTTATACATTAAAAATATATAAAGATTAATTAATTATTAAGAAAATTCTTTGCATGAGATCTCAAACAAAAAAAAGAAGAAGAAGAAATAAGTACTAGTCATGACTGTTATTGATTTTTATGTATAGCTTTTGCTTGTCTTGTTTGCTTGCTCGTTTAAGGGGACTATGGATTACTAAATCCCATGTAAGAAATATCTAAGTCCTATCCCTCGACATATATCTATGTCCTAGCCTTAGTCCCACATGATGCATTTTAAAGTCATGAGACTTGGGTTATAGAAAGGTATCGGAGCTAGTGGGGGAGCTTGTCTTATTTGTTTGCTTTCCTCCTCCTATGTGCATACTGTTGAGTATGTGCGTACCATGAAGGATAAAATAGTGTAGAAGTTTCTAGGGTATAAATAATATAGCAAGTCTTCATCCATTGGATAATGGATAAGCAACATGTAATTTAATCTAGCCATTGATTTAATAATGTAGAACTATAAATAGGGTTCTCCACATTAGTTTCTAAACGCAAGGTTTAAGAATGCATTATGGAGCATTAGTTGAAGTGCTAGCTGCACGAGATAAAACTACACAAATAAAGCTGATGCTTTTACTGGTCAGTGAAGCTATAGTGGGATGGATGCTGGAATTGCTTTTTTTACCCCGTTTCTTTCTTTTGCTTCGTTTCTTTCTTGTAATGTGATGTTTTCTGTTCTAGCTGAGATTCTTATTTAATTTACATTTGTATTTGTATATGTATGATGGGTGAACAATTGTGTAGTTTTGTCACATTATTATGATGATGTTTTTAATCCCCAAGTGATGGCCCCAACTTTAGAGGATACAGGTCGACCAACTTTGATTAGGGATCATCCCTCTATACCAGTTTGGCTCAAAGAGAGAACTTATTAGGAAATATGGGTTTGATTGTCTTCTCCTACCTATCATTTTGTACATGAGTAGCCTATTCAAAGGTGATTCATATTCACCTGTTCTTGTTTAGCTGGTTATTGATGTGCGTCTGTATGGATTAGAACCCAAAAAAAAACAATAAAAAAAAAAGGTGATTCACCATAAATGGAATGGATTGGATCGAAGATCCAACTGCACAGAGTCCATGTGTAGAGCCAAAGTGTTTGCATGGGTCCATGGCCTAGGAGCTGGGAGACCAGAATGCCATGGGCCCTGGTTTGTAGGAATACATTCTTTATAATTTGTAGGAACTCACCTCCATGCAAACAAAAATAACTATGTGACAACCGCCATTGGCGCACTGAGGGTTTGTAAAACGTAGGAATGTCATCAGCCCAAAAAGGATTAGACACATTTACCCATTGATATACTTGGAAGAGTTCATACAAGTAATTCGCAAAATGAAATGTTCAAATTTATTTATATCATCACTAGCTTGTTATCATCTTCACAAGCGGAAGTACTATATGTCACGAAGTATTCCTCGTATGTAATCCAAAATGCGGATCTAAATCTCTTGACCTTTGTCTTAATCGAAGATATGAACTTGTCTAGGTCCACATTTGCAGTCATCGAAAGATTGCATGACCGTTCTATATGGTTGAGGAAGTTTGAGACATGCAGTCAACATATTGAAAGGATACCGTTAAAAAAAAACCCATTATGAATTAAATCAAAGTGAAGCAAAGTAATGAATGCAAACACTATGAACGTCATACCGGGCTCTGTAGGACTGTAGGAGAACGGGCATCGTGCTATGGGGGAGGATCCTTTGTGGCTCATCGTGTCGCCTGACATGGCCAATACGCATGATGTTATTCCCGTAATACAATCTCATGTATGCTTCTTCTTCGTCTCCATCTTTTGATTTTTCTTTTCTCTTTAGTACATTATTTAGCCGAGCTTCTCATAACTTGACCTAATCTTCATACACTTCACTCCAGTCTATAACAGATCTCTTATTTTCCTTCCAAATGATGGGCTTGACGAAGCATGGAGATCGAGGCACCGCTTGGCTCAAGCCAAACTGCCTCATAACCTTAGGAGAAGGGTGATGCTCAAGCACCCAATATGATATAAGGGGAGAGTCTATCTCGAATAGTGTTTTGTCTTCCTTCGGAACGTTATTCAAAAACTCCTTACCATACTTTTTGTACGGCAGCCATTCAAATTGTGCATAAAGCATTGGGTAAGTTAGCACTATCAAAACAAGGTGTTGTGTATGAAAAAGATAGAAAATTTGAAATGAACTAATTATACCTCATTGGACGTGAATTAATTCAGTTGTTTGCGAACTTCTCTCACGGTCATTAGATGGGTCATTCCTGCAAGTTAGGAGTCCCATGTAGCCATTAGAGAAAACTGTATGTCATATCACTATTAGAGTTTTGATTTAGCTAGTTTTGGGTCCCATCACTTTATTTTGTTAAAAAAAAAAAGGAATACAGTGGATCCCACTTATTCAATTAAAAGGATAAAATCTCATCAATATAATTTAGTCTGGTTAATAGATAATAAATGTATCCCATCATTTTAATCATATTTGCATTAGTGATATTGGTCCTTACTTTGTTCAATATATAATGTGGCCTCATTAATTCAATCATATGTCCACTTGTTATAAGGGATCATAGTTTATTCAATAAAGTGGGCCCCATTTATTCAATCATATGTGCACTGGTGATAGAGAATATTAATTTGTCTAATATCAAGATGTTGACCTCACTTGATACACTCATATGTGTTGGTCATGGCAAACCGTCATAGGCTCATATTAAATGGGTTGTTTATTATCAACAGATTTTGGTGTTCAACACCAAAGATGGATTATTGAAGTCCTCGGTGTCTCCACCATTATAGCCAAACATGGAAAGCAAGGAGTCTTTAGCAAGAATTTCTCTTTTCTCATGGAAGAGAAGAATCTTAAATCCAGCAGATTCCCCTTCCCTTACCAAATGCGCGCTAAATGATGAGGAGTAAATGATGCAAAATTTGCTAAAGATGTTGATGGGATGTAAAATAATGGATCTTCTATCCTTGTTGATCTTTTCCAAAGCAAATAGAAGCCTTTTAGTTCTTTCGGAAGATATATTAGCAAATGCAAGATGACGGGCCTTCTATCCCCGCAGATCTTCTCTTAAGCAATTAGTAGTCTTTTCTAATTTTTCCTCACGAAAGATAATTAATTCATATTATGGGTGAGAAAAGGGGTTATTAAAGGCATAGGGAATAGGGGTATTCACGAGCCGGATCGACCGGGCTATGGAATATCCATGCTTGTTCCGGTTCTGAAGCTATAGGCCCAATCCCGGCCTAGACATGAATAAGGCGATGAGTAGCTTGGCCCACCTAAAATAGTAAGCCCTTGCTCAGCCCGAATTAGATGCACAATTTAATAATAATAAAAAAAAAGGAGCTTGGCTACACTGTCACAGGTGTAGTTCAACTAGTTTGGTCATTGTGCGTGTGTGAGTAGGGTTGTAAATGGGTATTTGATTATCCGATTACCCGGAAGTTATGGTTTGCAAAAACCGGTCCGGAACCTATTTTAGGTCAATTCTTCTCTTTGTGACTTGTACTTCCATCAGATTTTTTTCATAGTGGTTCCCACTAATTTGAAAATTAAACCTTTATCTCATGGCCCACAAATTTGGAAATCACTTTTAATGCACTTAATCTGAATTTTTGCACCTCAAAGTGGGCCCTACAATGGCTGCCCCTACCTTGGGATTAATGCCCAACGTAGTGTGGGTCCCAAGGTTGGCTTTTTCATGAAGCCTTTCTTCTTTTTCATCTTTCTCTCAAATTTTATCTTTGCGGGCCCTGAAGTCTGAATTATCCTACACAAGAGTGAGATAAAATTAAAAGAAGAATAATTATGAGAAAAAGAATAATGCAACACATGGGGCCCAATTCACAAGTAGTATGAATTAACTTATATGAATACAACGCATTCATTGATTTCTTTGCGTAAAATGCAATGATGCAACAAAACTACACGGTCTTACGCTTGAATCAAAAGTTATTTGAGAGGATAATTAGATAATCAAAAGGAATAATTTCATGAAAACCATGTAATTATGTGAAATTTGACTAATTTTGACATAAATTCAGCCTTACATGCTCAAATGCATGATTTTATGAAATTCAATGAATTTATCCTACATAAGTCCACAAAATCACATGAAATACTACAAGAAATACTTAATTTTATGGACTTATCGCTTTTCCTTCCGCCTGTCTATTTGTGTAGGGATTAGTTGATAGGATAAGAGTCAGGATCACTTTTTTGTGGCACCAGGCGACATTTCTAAGGGTCACTACCAGTACATTGAAAACAACATGCCTATACCTAGTCCCACGAAAACTCCATTTTCCTCCCTTTGTTTTTTCAGTAATTGATATAATTTATTAAATCCAAATCACACAAGATAATGATTTTATTGTACTCCAATATATATTAGCATTGATCCAAATGCGACTCCAATGTTTGAAGCCTTACAAGATTCAGCATTAGTTATTCACTTCCCTCTTTTCAACTTTAATCATATGTCCGATACATGACCAATTTAGTGGTGCGACTCAAACATGAACCACCGATGATGAGGCCATGGTAGGGCGGGCAAACGGGTCGGGTCGGGTAAGTGGTGAAGCCATTTTTTTGGACCCCAACCCGTTTCAAGAGCATAAAATAAATAAATAAATAAATAAATAACATGTGATGAATTCATCCATCAGACTAATACCTGCTATTATATATACATCCAATTAATTATAAGTGGGTCTAGATGCAGCTATGGATCCTTGGATTGGGAACACGAACTTAGCTGGTCATATGAGAATTGGGGCCAGGTCCTGCTTGGCATCCCCCCAGGTGGGGCCATCCTCCAATTTGTGCACAGTACAGATCCAATATAGCGCTAGGATCATATTGGGTGGGAGTTTTTAGATATTTCAGCTGAGCCCATCTTTTCAATAGTTAAAGATAGTAGGTGGCCCACATCTGAACACTTTGGAGGTCCAAATATATGATAATAATCAAACTTTCCCAAATTTTTTTGTGGTAGCCACTCTCTGTATATGTAGTGTGGAGACTGGATTACAATCATAGCTAGCATGCAAAAAAGCTAACTGTTTGGAGAAAACCAACTGTACATAACTAACTAGTGGAGGATGATTAAATATATGGTTCAGATGTCCCACAGATGAATTGCTAAGATTCACTCAGTTTTGACGTGTGGGTACCACAGATGGTGGACCTTATTCATTCCATGTTGACAGTAATCAGCTCTGAATGAAACACAACTCAATTCTGAAATAATCAATTCGCCTTGAATCTTCTATATCTAATTCGGTCTCTAGCAAGCCAAATAAAAAAAGGCCCAAGCTCATTCTTTTTTATTGCCTTTTTTTTTTTTTGTCAAGAACAGCCATTTTAGTGGGTAGATTAGGTTCTAATCTACTCGATAATATAGTAAAATCGTTAGAAACATGTAACCTAACCCCCAAAAAAATTGTACATATTTTCTACCAAACTATTATGGAACAAAAAGCCCTATCCACAAATACAATATGAGTGACATTGATCCAAATGAGTTCTGCTTAGCACTTTTGATATACACAAACCAATACAATCATGTTTAATTATCTACATGTGTTGAGTGGTTACAGTAATAACATGGTTAACATATAACATTATTTTATTAGATCTCACCAAATCAATACACCAAACTTAAAATGAAGCCATAGTTTCACCAGTATACATAAACCAAAATACTCTGTTTTTGTAGCTCCTCTCAAGCTATGAGAGGTCTACATCTTTCTTAGATTGTCTAACCTTGCCTGTAGGTCATGATCTATTCCACCATCTTCACTCCCAGCTGTTTCAGGCTGTGCAAGCTTGGTTGTTGCAGCAGCTGGTACAGCCACTGCAGATGACGGTGCCTTGACAAGCTGCAAAAAATCCGTAGTCCTCATTGTAAACTTTGCTCAAGAGAATTCCATAAATCAGCATTCTTGTGTACATAAGCCCATCCACAAACGGCCATGTGTGCCAAAGCGGGATAGGGGCCACTGTTTATGTGCCTAGAATCAGGCTAGTCCACTCAACAGGTGGTCACACATGTTAAAGATGATCTATTTTAACAGTCCATCTTCAACATCCATGTGACGCCCCCACCTGATGAGTGGGTCCACCTGACTTTTGGGCCAGGTCATCCACAGGGGTTAGCCTGTTATAGAAGCTAGATGGCACAGACATTTGGTTCAGATATCTGATCCATTGTAGGTCAAGTAAACCTCTAGCACACGAGTACTATGTGGCTATGCCATGAAGGCATGAACTACACCACAACAAGCTATATGTTCACTAAGGATGTAAAATAAAATACCTGGGCATTGATGTCAATTCCAATCTCATCGAGCACCTGGTTAACAAGTTCTTCTGTTTCTTCCTCTTCCTCATCTCCCCCCAACGCATCATCAATGGCATCTCCCATAACCTCTGATACCATTTCCATCCTTTCATTTTGCATCTCAAACTCTTGCATTATTTTCTGCAGTGCTGGCAAGTTCATTTGCCTATTCATTTTTCCCATTGCCTTGGTAACACCTTTCATGGCCTCACCCATTGCTTGTGTTGATTTCAGTGTCTACAAGTATTACAGATTATACTTTTAGCATCATCAGAAGGAAAATATGCATTTGCAAATCCAATTGTTCAACTAAAAGAGTATCTTAAGTTTACCCATTGGATGCATGCTTAATTGCATGTGAATGCACAATCAGAGTGCAATGATAAGTTGTGGTTATTTTCAAATACATGGGCTCTGTCGCCTGCAGCACAGGATATGGAAAAATGGACTGGTGCCTTCATCACAGGCCCGTCTGTTTAATTCAGGGGGACGCCTTACGGAGGGTCAGATGGGAACTCCCACATCCTGTTGCTCCTAGGAGAGAATTCTCCTCAAATCTAATTGGAATGTTCAGTGAGAACCACACATTTTATTATTCAAAATTACAAATTCATTTTCATCTTTCAATGGATTTGGGTAGACATCAAATTATCACATCCTCCTACACAAATATTCCAAATCTGTTAACATCTTGTAGCAAGAGAACGGTGTTGAATGATCCACTCTAAGCTGCCTACACAAAGAAGCATTTGGGGCCCCACCTGATCCCACTTATATGTACAGTTGACAGTTGGATAGTACTTTGGAGAGGTGCACTGTGGTCTTCATTGCTCAAATTTAAACCATTTTTGGATGATCATGTCCACCTAATTACAACTAATGAGCATTGAAAAATAGATGGTACTTCGGTCCAACCATCCAATTTGTAGGCTCCTCAGTCCAACCATCTAATTAGGGTGAACTCTGGGCCATGTGGAATCCATGTGGGCCCTTTCTATACAACCACGCACTGTGCATGCATGTGAGCCAACTTAGATGCCCAAGCCAGCGAAATGTCAGGGTGTCGGTGGTTGAATGGAGAGAGAGATTATTAGCCTAAAGATACATGAGATAGACTAACCAAAGATTTTCCAAATTTATTTACAATACTTTTTTTTTTTTTTGATATTGGAGGGTGTCCCAACCCTTTGGGCCGGACTAATCCCTTTGGGCCCAAGGGAGCCGGGTAAATCCCTTGTGGCCCCAATGTGGTAGCGTGGTTTCGAACTCTATACCTCCGATAGTAAACTGTAGTCTTAGGCCAACTGAGTTACCCCTCGGGGTACGGGGTAAATTTATTTACAATACTATGAACAAAATGAAGACTTAAAGGAGGAGAACGAAATAGAAAAAATAATGAAGTTATGATGAAAGAATGAGATTTGGTTGGTTGTTTAAAAGAAAAAAAAAGCAAACTGCCAACGACAAAAAGAGAATAGAAAAAAACACATTGATCAAGTACCTCATTTAAAAAACACTCACCAGTTGCATACTTTAAATTAAAAAAAAAAAAAAATGAAGAGACATTAAAAGGATCACCAGTAGGTTTAGAGACATTTCACTTCCACCTACGTGTCCTATTGGGAAGTAATCTGCCAGACCATCACACTTGTCAACATGGCATTCTAAATAATTTGAGAAAATTGAAAATATAAAATAAAACCTTTTTTTAATATTAAAAATAAAAGAAAACTATTGGTTGTATACGTTTAATATAGAAAATATATATGGATACACATACCATTAAAAAAAGAAAGATACAAATACAAATATGGTGGGGGATCTAAATGTGCTTAACCTCAACACGTCATTGTTTCGACTCTTACACAAGTTCCAACCCATTACCGCATTTGTTTTCTTTGTGGATAACAGTACTGTTGTAACTGATAACAAATAAAGATTGGATTTCATAGGTAGACCAATGTAGCCAAAATGAAAAAGATTGGATTTCATAGGAAAATCATATAGACCATCCAATCAGGATGACCACTGTGCAATATGCAATTAAAAATGAGCCCCTTTCACACAATCATCCACTCTGCATGCAAATGAGCTCAACTTTAATGCCCAAAATAGCTAGCAACACACATACCACTCTTGCGAAAATATCAGAATATTCTCAAACTTAGGTTTTCTCCAGATATTATTGTGAAAATGTTGTGGATGTAATTATTTTAAAATAATTAAGAATAATAAATAAATACAAGATAAAAATAATATATCACGATACTAAAGAAGAATGTCATTTTTATTCTTATTTTCATGTGATTTTGTCATGATATTTTCAACATACCATGGTACTAAAGAAGAATGTTGTTTCAGGCATATATCATGATATTATCATGATCTTTTCACAATATACATTAGAATGTGGGTAGATAGCAATAAATAATTCCTCCTTGTAAGCAATATCCAAATGATTAGCATTCTAGAATCTAGTCTCCCTACAAAATCATGGCTCAGAACATGAATGACTATAACAATGATAGAAAAGCGGGAGAACAACAAGAACCGGGTGTGGAGGTAGAAGACAGACTTTTTCTTTTTTTAAAAACATACGTACATATTAGTCCACTCCACCAAAGTGCTTACCACTTTTGTTTATAAAAAAAAATTATTCAGACCATTAAGATATCAGGTAAATGACAAATAAATAAATATTGATTCACAGACATGGTGCTGGCTTTGCTTGACATTGATACATCCTCATTCATCTTACACAAATACTGACAGACAAGATGTTTTATTTGTCCTATGAAAACCATCTGTTGATAACAAAGAAATTCTGGAATTGGTAGAAAGATTGTATAGATATTCATGTTTAATACAAGCAACAAAGCCAACAAATAAATACTGAGGCTACTGATGGCACCAAAAAAAGATGAAGAAGAAGAAGAAGAAGAAAAAACACAAAGAAAATGAGTAATCACATTGACTTTCCATGCTATTAACTAAATAAAAGTTAAAACTGTGAAATACCTAACACTAAAAAATGAAAAATACCTGAATTCGAAGGGATACACCTTGAAGTTGTGATTTCAATGCATAGAATTTTGTGATCTGATGTCGTGTTCTAATGAGGTCTTTTGCCATAACTTTCACAGCACCCTGAAACAAAATACAAACATAAAAAGATGAAAGATCTAATCGGTTCACAATTATTATTCATCAATATTAGGTTGGAGCATTTTTCATTTTTGGTAGGCCACCACACTGGTTAGCAAGGAGTGCCTTGAAGCTATAATAGAGGCTAACTGCAGCTCAAAGAAAAATTTTCGTTATTGAAGAAAGAGCACAGTACAAGAAACTGACAAATAGCATAAATGAGGCAGACCAATATGGAAAAACAACAAACAGAAAATAAATGAACTACAAATAATCAGGACCTGAATATAAATATACCCTATCACTCCCTTTTTTGCTAGTGAATCCGCAACTAAATGGGGTTCTGTATATCCGTTATCTCATTTAGAATGAATTCCAACTTCCATGATAAAACTCCTCCTTTGACACCCAAAGCATTGAACCACTCCCCCATGATCACATATTCTGAATAAAATTCTTTGGGCCTGTTTGTTTGTGGGGAGGAGTAGAGTAGAGTAAGCTGTCAAATCAGAGTAAAGTTGGGACAAAGTTGAAAATTTGACTTTGCTCAATATGTGTTTGGAAAGGTGGACTAGAGTTAAATTAAAAGTTTGACTTTTCCCAAGAGATTAACTTTCAAATACACTTACTATAACATTACAGTAGTTGATCCAAGCTACTGTAATTTGGTGGTTTAATTATTTCATACATCATTCCAAGCATGTTTACCACAACAAATTCATAAATAATATAAATTGCAAATATTTGGGCTGAAAAATCCAAATTACTCTACCAACTACATGCTACACTTGCCTGGAGCATTGTATAGAGTATATACCCTGAATTCTATGTGATTGCCCATGACATATACAGCATACTACAAGGAGACTTAATTATGTGAGAGTCCAAATAGAGGAGACTCCTTGCAAGCTTGGTAGAAATGTGGTTGGGGATGGGAAAGGCAGTATAGAGGAGAGTAAGTGAAAGTAAATTTTCTCTTCAACTACCTTTCATCTCTACAGCCGTACATACTGATTGGAGGCATGTGGAGAAAAAAATTGACAGTTGCTTTACACTTTTTTTCCATTTTACCCCTTGTTTCCAAACAACTTTGAGATAAAAAAAAATCTAACCATTAGTTAGATTTTAACTCCATCTTTACTCCAACTTCAAAGAAACAAACAGGCCTTCATTTACAATGAAGATCCTCAACATTTTGTGCTTGGCTAACTTTTCTAACTTTGGCTTCATTTACAATTCTCATCCCTAGTGGACCTGTGAAACCAACTAACACATCCTTAATCATAGGGAAAAAAAAAGGGAGTTCCTCCTACACCAGCTAGCCCCTTGTTTTCCTCTGGCTGCCCATAAGCATTAAATATGGGAACCCAACAATGTAACATGTCATTACAATAAAAAGCATATAACTGTAGAATATATTCAAAGCAGGGAAGAAGATTTAAAAAGGGGGAAAAAAAGCAGGGACTAAGCGGAGAAAACGAAATTATGGTAAACAGACTGATAATTTTAGTTGACTAATCCCTTTCTTTAGGACAAATAAAAAAACTCAATATGGGGTTTCCTATGGAACTACATATGTACAATACACTGCATATACATAATACTTATCCCCAACAATTTCTAACTACTTCCAAGTCTTCATTGGCCTCACCCTTCTCCAGCTACCCAGTACTTGGAAGTTCCAGCATCTATGACCTTTATGCAAATGCAGTTTCACATCTACTTTCTTTCTAAATAGCCCACTCAATTCTTTCTGTTTTCATGCTTTCTAATTATGTAGCTACAGTAATAAGTCTGATTTTGATTAAAATGACAATTGAGAGAGGAGGAGAGAAAGAGAGATACCATCTGGCCTTGCTTTGCAGTTTTCTTTATCTCTAGAATAAGCTTCTTCTCTTGATTTTGTAGAGATTGTCTCTCCCTCTCTATTTCTCTAATAGATTTGTCCAGCATCCGCTTGTTCTCCCGCAGAAGCTCTGCAGATCATCATCACAAATCATCTTACACCATATTTGGATGCACCCCAAATCGCAATCTGTTTAATATCAATCAATTTCCCTATTTCCGTCCCACCCCAAACACAACCGCCCTAAAAAAACGTTCAATTGATTGCGATTTTGAGTAGATCCAAACGCCCAAACATAGAGAAATCAAGAGAATTGTAATCGATTGGAGGAAAAAAAAAAACGAGGATCGATGAATACCTGCAGGAGTCTTTCTCTTCCCGAAGAGGAAACTCATGCTTTCAAAAACGATTAGAAACGAGAGATCGAAAGAAGAACAAGAAGAAGAATAAGAAGTCTCGTTGGAGAAAATTCTCTTCTTCTTCTACTTCTACTTTCAAAAAAGGTTGCTTCTAGAAGCAAGGACGAGTACCATTATCCTATGTTGATATAAGTTTTGGTGGGCCATACCTGTGTGGCCCACCTGGACAGGGCCTATGATCAGGATTTGGGAGGAAGGCAATAGAGTCATCATAAATGATTAGATTGTTTTGATCTATGATTGAAGAAGGGCCTCAAAGTTTACAGCCAATTAATTTTTTTAGGCTTAATCCAAGGGTGATTGCTACTGCATGGAGAAGAGAGGAGTAATCTACGGTTGAGATGATGTTGCTTGGACCCCTGTTTTGGTGCCATGTAAGAATTCCTGTTGCCTGGTTGGAAGACTCTTTACCTTGGGTTTTTTAAGGGGAAGGCAGGTGAGGCTGTAGGATTAGGTGCACAACATAATCCAATTTAGCAGGTCTTTACAATATTCTTTTAATCATGGATTGAAAGTAATGAATGAGCCAAAATTCCTAAGAAGGCTAAATTAATATACAGTTGGATCAGTGGCAAGTTGGGGTCTCAAAGGGCCAGGTGGGGCCGGCCCGAGGTTGTCCAAGCCCTACCCTTAACATATGTGGGCTAGCTAGGTTTGCGTGTAGGCCTGTCAATGGGCCTGGCCTGGCCTGGGCTTTGGTTGTCCAATCTCGTCCCGAAAATAGGATAGGCCCGCCGAGTGTTGTCCAATCCGGGCCCTAAATTGAACGGGCCTACATCATATCCCGTCTCGTACGGGCCTGGGCTGGGACATGGCCGGGCTTGGACTTAGCCCGATCCTGGACATAAGCAAAATATTCTATAATTATTCATACTATCACATGACACCTAGCGTGAACCAGACTTTAAACCCTCATTTTTTCCAGGCTTGGGACCGGCAATGCAATGTAACAAGCAATATGGCGGTGTTAAAAACATTTTTTTTTTGCCAGTGACAGTAGAAAATCAATAGAAATGAATAAATATTCTATAGGCTATATGGGTTAAGTGATGTAGGAACAATTAAAACCTTTTTTTTTTTTTTTTGCCGGTGAAAGTAGAAAATAAAAAAATCAATGGAAATGAATGAGAATGAGTATCCTATATGAATTAAGTTAAAATAATGTAGGATCAGTTAAAACCTAATTAGTCATTTTTTGTTGTTAGTGAGGGGCACTTTTAGTAATATATAAATAATTATTACTAAATGACTTTGCAGCGGGCCTGGCCGGGCCTGAACGGGTTGGGTTGTTTCTGCCCAGTCCCAGTCCCAGTCCCATTTTGGTCAAGCTTTAAAATGTATTGTCCAAGCCCAGCCCACTGGGCTCAATTTTTTTTTAAAAGCCCAGTATTTTTGGGCTTGGGACGGGCCGAGCCTGGCTTTCTACCCGCTTCAACACGTCCCATTGACAGGCTTATTTGCGTGGCATGATGCTAGCTCCTACATCTTTACCTGGCCCTTGGGGATAAGGGCTGAGCTCAAGGCCTAAAGAGAAGAAAATTAAATTTTAATTTCTTCTACGCTGCCCTCAAATACTGAGCCTAAATCGGATGTTAACATTCCTCTTTTGTACAGGTATGGGATTGACAATGCATCGCAACAAGCAACATGATGGAGTGCTATTTATTTATTTATTTTATTTTTTAACGGTTGGCTGTTGGCAAAGTAGAAAATATTTATTCCTTGGTATTATATCTTCCTAAAGGTAAAATCATGAACTATGTTTATCCCCTGATATTGTATTTTCCTTTCAGAGTTTCAATTTCAATGTACTAATCAATTATCAAATGGCTATTAGCTGTGGTTTACTTGACATAGATAGATTTTTAGTGGCTATTATAGTTAATTTCTTATGTAGTATTCTCTTAATAGAATCATTGAAAACTGAGGCAGATTACCAAACTGGTTAGAGTAACTTGAAATAAAGCAGTGCCAAACAATATTTTCTTTAAATGTGCCACAGATTTTTTTTTATTTTTAACTTATCGGTCTTAGTTTGAATAGCCCATCCTTGGTGTGACCCTATTTTACAACTATATTTTCCCATTAACCCCAAGGGGTAGCTTAGTTGGCCTAGGACTACGGTTTGCTCCCGGAGGTTGTGGGTTCGAAACTCTGCTACCACACTAGGGCTACAGGGGATTTACCCGGCTTCCCTCTGGGCCCGGAGGGATTAGTCCAGCCCAAAGGGTTGGGAACCCTCCGACAGCAAAAAAAAAAAAAAAAAAAAAAAAAAAAACTATATTTTCCCATTCAAAATTTTGAAGTCCTTGGGCTATTCTCAAGAGAGAAATTGCAGAGAATGAGATTTTTTTACAATGATCCCATCTATTATGGAAGATTTAAGACAGCCTTTATAGGTGGCGCTGGATCAAGCTTCCCAGCCCAGCCCAGTTACAAAGGGGATCCAGAAATGTAGCCCAATCCATGGTGCAAAATGCAGGACATAAAGATCTTTAAACTGGGGCCTGCTTTCTCATTTCAAACAATTTGAGAAAACCTATCTACAACTCTAATTAACTAGCCTAATCCTCATCATCTGCACTGAACTCCTTAGTTATTATTGCTCTAGTCCAAGTTATATTTGGACTTTTCTCCATTCAATGGCAAGAAATTCATGTTTGGAAAACATTGATATGAAAGAATATGTTATAATAAATAAAACAATGTGGGCCTATAGGGTAACGGGCATAGTTCTGTCCTAGCTCAGCCCTCAAATTAGTGGGCCTGCAAAATATTTGTACTAGCCCAGCCCTTGAGCTTTAATAAAAATGGAAAAACTCTCACTCTGCTGGCCTCCTATAATACCTCCAAAGGATGGCTTGCCTGATAGCTCTACTTGGGAGTTGGGACCAACACAGGTTGACCAAGAAAGAGTGGAGGAACCAGGAGTTCTGGCAAGGTGGGGGCATCCCACCCAATTAATATTTGAGATCTTCCTTTTTATCATTGATGAACTATTGAGATTTGTGACTCTAGAAGAGTTCACCACATCATCTTAAATTTACCATCCAAAGCTTACATTAATCATTATATTAATACGGAACTCAAGAGATTATCACCATTGTTATAAAAAAAAAAAAAGATTTATATGATATGATATAGAAATCTCAACTAATCTCAACCTTTCTTTCTAACACATTCTGCAAACAAGGAATAAAGGGTGAACAAAAAGGGAACTTGTGCATCATCTACGGGGAACCCTTGACAATTTGGGACCTCGTATAAAAAACAAAAGAGTCACCCAGTTTTTCAAATAGTATGAGCTTGATGTTAAAGAAATGTAGCAACCAAATCGATGCTTCTATCTCATCTTGTGAGCTGCTATTTATGTGGTCCTTCATGTGAGACGACAATCCACTTTTGCAAACCAAACGCGTACCCAAACGCATTGGGATTGTGGGTCACTCTCCACCTTCACAATCGAACATATCAAAAGGCAGAGTATCTCATTCAGAAGCTCTCTATTAAGTTCAAGTTGGGCCTCGGAATTCAGCAAAAGATGAGATTTTCCTCGATTGGATTTGAATATTTTTAGTGGCAATGATTTTGTTTGATTTAGCCGTGGTAAGTCTCGTGTCTAGATTCTTGACTTTTAGTGGCAATTTTGATGTTGAATCCTAACTGCTGATTCTAGATTATTATTATCATTTTTTTTTTTAAGAAGCATTATTTAGAAAGGAATCTCTTGGATCCATAGATAGAATATCTAAGATGGTTTCCCAAAGCTCAAAATAAGTGCTAACATATACTTTTGGTCCATTTAATTATAGTGACATCTATATTACAGCCCCACGAGGGCAAAGGTACCATACAGCAACGCTGCATCTTAGTATGATGAAGCACTTGGCATATGTAATTGGGTGGGGCACACCCTTAAAAAATCCAATCCATTCATAGGTTCTAACACCCACTGTGGGATATATATATATAATATTAGTCAAATCAACGATGTGCACACCGTTGGATTAACTAAATCCTGAAGACATAATTCAACTTTATTAACTTTCTCTCTCTTTCCTTATAGAAATAGAAGTTGGGCACATATTTAAAATCAACATGTCAATCCAACGATAGGCCCCACGAAATCAACTTTGAAGTTTTATATGCGAAGAATAGGATGTGTGTAAAAGATGATGGACGGATTGGATTTCTTAAAGGTGGGGCCTACCCACTTGCATATGTCAGGCGCTGCATCTTACCGTGGTAGCTTTGCTCGCCTCGCTAATAGCCCATTTATTGCATGTTTCCCTGGCCCATTTAGCAATAATTTGCACGCCTATTTTATTTTGAAATCTCGACATATTAGTTCACCTTAAATTTTGTTTTTCCAATTTCATTATTCAAATTTAGAACACTATTTTTTTAAAAAAAATTTGCACCATATTCCATGATATCATGGAATTTATCAATTTATGCATCATATATTTTTGCAACTAGTGAACAAATTCATTTTTTTATAGAATACAAAAACTGACATTTTCCGAAAAGTAAATACACATCTGATCACTAGTTCTTAAATTCTATCGTTTGGATAAAATTCTTCTAAGATGCTGTATAAAAGCAATGATATCATGAGATCCAGAGCAAAAAGGATTAAAAAAAAAAAGTTGACGTCTAAAGTCAAACGACTCTAACAACATTATCTGAATTTTGGTCATGAAATCGGAACATCTCAATTTAAGGAAGACTAGCATATCAAAACTCTTTTTATTTTTCAGATAATATCCTGATTGCTCTTTTGATGGTTGCTGGTCCATTTTTACAATACCTTTTTTAATGGCTTCTTTTTTTCCTTTGAATGGCAATTGTATAAAGCTTTTCACCTATGACTTACATAATGCTTGAAGTTGACACCCAGATCCTATCTGTTTTCGGCTCCATTTTACTTGTCGTCTCCATCTCAAAAATGAGCATCCCTCTATCACTGCTGTGGATCTTCTTAACCTCTCTCGCAACTTCAACTTCCACTTCGTTCCCTTCTCATCATAACCCACAACTGGAACCACTGGTTGTTGCTAATTCTTTTTTATCTTCTCATCTGTGAGGCAGGCAGCGTTTGATATTGCTTTTGACCTCCAAATTGCTCATGCAGAGATACAGACAACCGCCATGATGCCTTGTACTCACTGCATTTTTGCCAATGCAACACAAAGGCCTACTTGGGTGGATATGATCTTTTAGTTTGCTCTTTAATCTTTCTAACCTCGAATCAAAAAGAGAAGGTTCACCCGGTTTTTCCGTTGCCATGAGTTTGATGTGAAAGAAATGTAGCAACCAAATCGGTGCTTATATCTCATGTTGAGCTGCTAGTTATCAAGTCCTTGCACTTTCTGCAAACCTAACACATTCCAAAACCCATATATTGGGCTTGTGGGTCAGAAGATTTTTATGACGGTGTGAAGAATCAGATAAAGCTCTGGAATAGGTTTAAATGAACATGGCTTTCAAAAGCAATTGAATGTAAATGGGAGTGATAAACCACTAGGTTTGGGTAGCCAAATAGTAAGAGGTTTGGGTTCTCTTACATGAAGTAAGTGAACTTCAATGGGTTTACATCTTCCAAAAGGTTTGGGTTTCCGAGAAAAAAAAGGGTAAACAGAGAGATGGGCCTATCCTATGTGATAAGAAAAGGCACTTTTTGTAAAAGAACCTGAAGTGAAACTATAAATTTGCAAACTTGATTTTGGGTTTACTGATTAATTATAAATAAGTGAAACTATATATAAAATCTTAGAAAATGTGATTTATACGAAATACCTACCTTATATCAAGTTACAAGATCTAAATAAAAGTGCAATTTTCATATGAATACAACTAGCTTGGATTTGAGAAAAACTGAATATATATATATAAGTTTTGGACATCAGTCATAGTAAATTTATTCCATCTAGGAAGGGTTGGCTAAATATTACTTTTGTCACAGAAAACTCATACTATCTATATAGTTTGGTAGGGTTTTTCAAATTGTTACTTGGATGCAACATCATCCTTTTGTCTAGGCTTCAAACCAACACTTACTGAACGGTTGTGCAGCCAATTTTTCATAGAAATTAAAAGTGAGGATTGCAGGAATTAAATTCCGTGATACTGTGAAATTTATGTTTGGTGTGGCCGTTTTTTCTTGTGGAATAGTGCAAAAACAGGCTAAGTTCTTCACAATTCCTCTGAAAACAAATTCCTCTGCGGGGTGGTCGTTTTTTTTTCCCTTGTTGCAGAAGAGGAATTTATAGCAAAACTAATTACACAAATGTGCCAGAAGAATGCCATATGGTAGAGGAAAACTAATACCGATTATCAAAATGGATAATGGTGGCCATCACAATGCATCTTTAAAGAAACGATCACGAATGAGAGATCATCGACCATAGTTCATCTAAGTGAGGCATTTCTCTACCCTTAAAATAGGTTTAGACAGTAATTTTTTATATAATTCTTGAATTAAAGTATTGACGTGGCCAAATTGCAAGAAAAATAAAAAATGACATATAAGTAACAAACACAAAATGCCCCTTTAGTATTGGAGGAAAGATCCTAAGATAATTAATCTCTTCGGAAATAATTTAAACTGGGTTCCTTGAGTACCTTCATCCAAAAAGTTGGTACAAACTTGGAATATTAAACCACTCAATTGACAATTGGACTGAGACAAGATTTAAGACTGCCAAAAGAGAACTCAGCTCTATTCAGCTCCTAACAATGACATGCAAAACAAGAAGAAAACAGTTGTAGTATTATAACCGTGTAACATCTACTGAGTTCCTAACAATAACATGCAAAACAAGAACAAAACACTTGTACTATATTATCTATCTCACCCTCACACACCTAACTCTAAACTCATATTACACAGTCACTTTGCTACATGTCATCGGTGAACAGAAAACGAAGTTTTCCGTCCCTAAATATTCCACCAGGTGCGCCCCAAATGCAGATTTCTGTTCCCGGTTCCCACCCATTTGCCGCTGTCATCTGGTTCCCTGTCTCCTCAATGAAGAAGTAAGTTCCATTCACTTTTCGCAGCTGGAGGTTCCATTTCTGTCCGTACTTATTGAAGCCGAAGACCTTCAGACCTTGACTGCCACTAGCTTTACGTTTCTGCTCGTTCGTAAGGCAAGGATCGATGGGATCAGCCTCGACGGAAAACGAATCAGGTGAAGATCTGATCTCTAGTTCTTTCAACGATACTACATCCTTGCCGTTGATAATTTCACGGTGGAAATTTTGGTCCAGTCCTGTCGTCCCAAGCTCGGAAGGGAAAGGCCGACCACCCATTTTAGTCTCTAATGTATAAGGGAATGATGTTGAGGAAGAGAGAATACAGCAACTTATCCAATGGTTGAATCTCTCAAGTTGATGATATAATTTATAGGCTTTGTATCTGACCATGTAACAATACACTTGGGCAACCCACATTCCCAAACCCACTGGGTTTGAACAAGATGAAGTTGAAGACTACAAATGAAAAGCTAGAGGGAAAGGCCGACCACCCATTTTAGTCTCTAATGTATAAGATGTATAAGGAAATGATGTTGCGAAAAATGTTTAGTGATGGTAGTTGATTATGTTTTACAAGAAATGACATCCTTATGAAATATTTCTTAGCTCACGTGATGTTTCCTTGTTTTCTCAAAGTATTTGACATGCAATTTCTCAAGTCTAGTTCTACAAGGTTTGATCTATGACAACTCTTCCTACATGATAAGGGCAGGCTTATCACAAACCTGCTAGTTGAAGTTTATGTAGAATTCAATAGGTTTACATTATCCCTTTTGGTTATAAATTCGGTAGCCAGAGGATATGTTGGGCTTTCGTTTACTTGGGGATTTGCTCATGGGCTGGACTGGGACGGGTCGAACATTTTCCAAGTACGGCCCATTTAGTTAACAGGCCTGATGTCCAGGTCTAGATACAGCCCAGATGCCTCAAAGTTACACCTGGGCGAAGCCCATTTCGTTGTCATTTTGAAATAGACCACACCTTAAATGTACCGTAACAAGGTTAGAATGTGGACTTTCTTTGAAGGACCCATCTGACTTCACTGTTTCAGTCTGAAATTCGCCAACCCATGTGGTTTTCAAATTGGTATGTTCTCTCTTGAGAGAGAGAGAGAGAGAGAGAGATTGATTTCTAAAATTAATTGTGATCTTACATTGTTGCTAGATTTTCTGTACTTGCATGGTCTAATCCTCTTTGGTGAAAAACAAGTGCGGTGACTGTCTTTTTTGTGTTAGGAACATCGTTGGTATATCTGGGCCCATGTGGGTTGAAGACGGGCGGATCCATGACTTCTAATTTGGGGGGGCTGCACATAAGTTACACTAAAAAAATAGCAACAATGCCTCACCAAAAACTATAAAAAATAGCAACAATGTCCCACCAAAGATAGCAACAATGGGCGCTTGATGATGCAACATTATAATCTAAGATAGTGAATAATCATCAATATACAATACATAAGACCGGTTTTAATTTTTTTTTTCCTAAGTTTTTTTTTTCTTTTCATTTTCAACTCACAATGAAGTGATGAACAAAGTTACAGAGGTACTGTAAATGGGAAACCTAATCCCATAACGTGGCAGGCTGGCAGCTTCTAGTAACACAAAGAGCATATCTTTCTCCACAACCACAAAGAATCAAGATGAAAAATAGAAAGAAACTACAAAACCTCCATTTCAGAAAACCATAAAAGAAGAACAAAAAACCAGAAAATGAACAAACCAATGTAATAAAAACACCCTAAATTCGTACCTAAGATCCGGAGGGCACAACCACAAAGAATCAAGATGAAGAATAGAAAGAAACTACAAAACCTCTATTTCAGAAAACCATAAAAGAAGAACAAAAAACCAGAAAATGAACAAACCAATGTAATAAAAACACCCCAAATTCGTACATGAGATCCGGAGGGCACAACCACAAAGAATCAAGATGAAGAATAGAAAGAAACTACAAAACCTCCATTTCAGAAAACCATAAAAGAAGAACAAAAAACCAGAAAATGAACAAACTCATGTAATAAAAACACCCCAAATTCGTACCTGAGATCCGGAGGCAGAGAGAGAGTCACCGGAGAGCATCGTTCTCGCCGGAGAGAGTCTCCAGCAACCGAGCAACGAATTCGCAAACCAATGAAACTAGCTACTTGGAGCGACGGAGGCAGCCTCAATGTTAAAATGGGTGAGACCGTGAGACTGAGAGAGTGAGAGGTAACAGAGAGACTGAGATTGAGAATAAGAAAAGGGTTTTGACTTTTGGACTTGAGTTGTGACTTGTGAGACCTGACCCCAAAATTGAAAAACTAGTTTTTTTTTTTTTTTTTTTTCGGCTGAAAGCTTGGGTGGGCTGCAGCCACCCTCGCCCCCCCCCCCCCCCCCCCCCCCCTGGATCTGCCCCTGGTTGAAGATGCTACCAGATAAGATCCTCCACAGCTCTATTAGAACTCGATCAATAAATAGTACCAGATAAAATTAAGGAACCATTTCACCAGGAGGCCAAGGAGATTCTCACCTTTCTTTGACTCTTCACCGAGCTCAAACTTACATACCCACCCACAGTTGCCATGTTCATAACCAACTAAGCAACAACCAAGATTTAGGGGTGTTCATGGGCCGGGCTGAGCAATATCCAGGTCAAGCCCAAACTTTAAAAAATAGGCCCGAGCCTGGGCTAAGCCTGACTCAAACCATAAGTACCTGGCCAGAGCTTGGCCCAGGTTTTGAACAATAGGCCCAGGCCCGAGCTAAGCCAGACTTGGCCCATAAGTACCTGGCCCGAGCCCAGCCCACCTAAAATAGGTTAAGCCCGCGCTTTTACAGATTAAAGGGGAAAGCTTACTAACCCAACTTGTAGTTTACCTGGAAAAAATGTTTATTTGCGTGTGAAAGAATTTGTGTTCAACTCATCCGTTCTACAAGCAAAAGTTTTTTTTTTTTTAACTTCAACAGTGCCTCTTGCTCCCGCCGGGCTTTGGACTTTCTTTCACTTAATGCGAGCCTATCCCATATATTAAAAGGGCCCAAAGTTTATATCCAGGCCTAGCCCGAGTACTAAAAGCGAAGGCTCAAGCCCAGCCCTACCTCAAAATGGGCACTTTATGTGGCAGATATTTTAGAGATGGTCTATGGGTATCATCTGTTGTCAGAGATCATTAGCTTCATGCCAATTTCTTCCTAATTTTATACATGCTCTTGTTTCAGTCAAAGGAGTCCATATGAAGGGCATCAGTTGATTTTCAATCCCATCGTCTTAAAAACTGAGAATGAGAGCCTCTGAATTCAAGGCGCAACCGAAATCCTGCACTTTTTCAGATGTGGTAATCCCTGCATTAAGATGCTATCTCCATAATTGATGGCAAGGTCCAAGCTAGCAGAAACTCGTAGTTTCATCATGCTTGTAACCCTTTGGATTTAGTCTGCCACTAGAGAACAAAAAGGAAAGAAAACACAAAAAAAGAAAGGCAAAAACATTTGTCAACGATAACAAATAATGACTTTCAAACAAATAGGACTATCGATCTTGGTGGAGAAAAAAACTGAGAAAACTTGAGTTGGAGAATAGGAAAACTCCATTGTATTGTGGGTATTCACCACTTTCTTATTCTTAGTAGTTCATCACATCTGGGGATATCTAGAGCTATAAAAATTTAAATCAATCTTTCTGTCGCGTTTAGGTTATCTAGAGTAGTTGTGGTAGATAAAACGTTTAAAAATTTTCTGGAAGGTAAAAAACAGAAAAGAAAAGAATGATTATAGAGGGTTTTAAGGGGAAAATCCCTAAGATCACATAACGAAGATAAAGGCCCTAAAACTTTAATTTTGAAGGAGAAAGGACTCCCCACGACATTTTAATTTATTTTTTTTAACCTTTTGCCCTGAGTGGGAATATCGTCAGTTAATCACAATCAAAATTCTCAGTTCTTTCGCACTTCTTTTCTTTTTCAATGAACTATGAACAGTACATACAACATCAAGTTCTTACAAAAAGATACACAAATTCTTGTTATGCTTAAAATCATGCTACCTAATCCGAAATCCCTATCATATCAACAGTGTCAACTACTGAAACAAGGACATCACAGTCTTGGCCTAAAATATATTAGGATTTTCATGTACTATGTATTAGTAACTTGGCCAGTTTTACTGTCGGTCTCAAGCCCAAATAAAGAATAATTATATTAAAATTATATTAGAGTTTCATGGAACAAGGCTTTGGTGGTGATGATGATATACAAAAGGCTTCTGATCTGACCCAGTAAAAAAGGCCTTAGCTGCCATAACCACTACATTGACCGACAGCATGAGATGATCATTTCCATCCACTGTGGCCGTCTGGATCCGACCGTAGAAATAATCCTACCAAAGTTGTATTTCTACATTCAACGCGATTAATATTAAATAATATTGGATTATCCATTCGACTTGTACTGATTGGATGATTCTAACCACTGCAACAGATGGTCCTCAGCAATTTTTGAACCTTCTTTTTGTGAATGAACAATATTTTTCTTATAATTGATTGCAGAGTTAGAATCATCTGATTACAAGAAAAACATTAGCTGCATCTGTACTTCAAGTTGGGTCTATAATGATTAATGGTCTTGAACTTTTTTTTTTTTTCTAATCCGATGTTACCATTCAAGAGTGTAATGTATACCATCACCTGATGCTTTAAATAATATGAAAGTTTGTGATGTTACATCAACTTAGGCAATTGACATGGCATACTTTTCCTGGCATTATCCAAGAAGGGTAAATTTCTTCCGACTTATGTATGATAGCATTGAGATGGATGTGTGGGGTAAAGTATAAAAGATACATCGAATTTGAGGAATGCATCAATAGTGATAAATTAGGAGATTTATTTCAGCTGATTTGGACATGCCCAAACAAATACCAACAACAGCCCTAATGAGAAAAAAAATTCTAATTATATGCAAGTTGATGGCTTTTCAAAGATAAAAAATAAAAATAAAATAAAAAAGGAGGAGAACATGATCTAGCATTCTAGCCCATCATCTCAACGTAGTTGGACAAAGCTCTGAAAATGATGGGTATTTATTAGATGTGAAAATATATGATTGCGCTGAAAAGTACCATACATGATGATTTACATTTGAGATTGTCTCTATTTCTCTTGAGAAAGAAAAACCCAAGCTCTCCCTCTCTCTTATGCTCCTTTCAAGTCAAGGACTTTTTTCACGGTATTTGCATCTTTCAGAATCAGAATCAAGGAACTTTTCCAAAATAAAAGGAGGTGTAACTGGAACAGGCCAATCTGGGTTTATAACAAACCAAAGATTTCCCTAGATAACGTGCGGGTCGACTGCGGCGTAGAACCAATGACTGACCTTGGATAATACCCGAATTGGTTGGCTGAGCCAAAATATACATCAAGCCAAAGCCCAAGCTTGTGTGGTTATCTCCTTTGTCATCATTGTTATCATCATCATCCATAAGCCAAAGCCCAAGATTGAGTGGTTATCTCCTTTGTCATCATTGTTATCATCATCATCATCCATAAGGTTAAAAAAAAAGAAGAAGGCATTGGCTCATCTGATTTCCCTGGACATCAGCATCCCACATAGAATATAAAAGAGAAAATTCAAAAACCTCAATGCTAATGGAAAGCTCATCATATAAATAATTTACATAAAAGGAAAAGGGATCCATGCATCAAATCCTATTTTGATTTTTGAATGGGTAACTATAATCATTTCTCTAAAAAAAAAAAAAAAAAGTACAACATATGAGATCCATACTGAAATAAAGCCCCTAAAAAACTAGGCAGAAGCACAAAAACATAATGATGATCATGAGAAGCCCAACTCAAAAGACCACCACATGATGATGATGATAAGAAATAGAATTGAATCAAAATCCTTAAAAAAAGGTACTAAGATGATTATGAGAAGCCAGTAGGCACATTCCCATTGCATGCCATCCCCCTAGAGCAAAATTAGCCCCCACAGATTTTGGCAAATATTTAAGCAAATGTTGTAATAACCATCATATCTTTAAGAGCATTCATCATGTTTATTTTGTGCATTTTTCCCTCATTTGTCTCTTTATGAAATATATAATACATGCATTAGATAGAAGTAATTCTACATGTCGAACAAAATTCTATTTCCCATTTCCTCAACATTTAAAATTACCAGGCCAATAATAATAATGCATATAATATCAAAGAGCATAGTGCCATCAAATTCTAATTTGCACCACTGAATAAAAAACACCAAATTGGAAGGGAGCTACTTTAAAAACATTGCTTATTAGAATATTAAAATAGTGGTCTCTGAGAATCTGTTTCTAAGATTATTTTTTTGGCCTACCACCACATTCCATTGCGGCCATTATTTTAAAATGATTTGGATGAAAGACTCGTGATTGGCCATTGAAGTTTCGCACATCTCCAAGCACTATATATATAATAATCATTCTATTCTGCCTAACCAACAATCAAAATGGAAGAACTGCAATCATATAAAGCTTGAAATATTTGCTCCCCTAGAGACACAAATATAAGAGTTCACCAAAAGAAATCGAAACAGCTAAACTAAACTAAGCAACAAGTAGCACAAAAACAATTACCAGTTCACAAAACGGAATTCCAAGTGATGCAACACAACTGACCATCCTGGCTCAAAATATATAAGGACCAAATCACTTACTTAGTCAACCTCTTCAATCTTGGGACCAGCCCCAGCTCCAGCACCAGCACTACCAGACGGACCATCTTCTTCCATTCCTCCAGCCATATCAGGACCAGCACCCTGATACATCTTTGCGATGATAGGATTGCAGATGCTCTCGAGCTCTTTCATTTTATCCTCAAACTCATCGGCCTCTGCCAGCTGGTTGCTGTCCAACCATTGGATTGCCTGCTCAATGGCATCTTCAATCTTCGACTTGTCTGCAGGAGGCAACTTAGCCCCGATCTTCTCATCCTTGATGGTGTTTCTCATGTTGTAAGCATAGTTCTCGAGGGCATTCTTCGCCTCCACCTTCTTCTTGTGTTCCTCATCCTCCGACTTGTACTTCTCTGCCTCCTGCACCATCTTCTCAATATCCTCTTTGCTCAACCTCCCCTTGTCATTGGTTATTGTGATTTTGTTCTTCTGTCCAGTGGTTTTGTCCTCAGCTGAGACATTCAAGATGCCATTGGCATCGATGTCAAAGCAGACTGTAATCTGAGGAACACCTCTAGGAGCAGGTGGGATGCCAGAGAGCTCAAATTTGCCCAAGAGGTTGTTGTCTCTTGTTCTGGTCCTCTCTCCCTCATAAACCTGGATCAATACACCAGGCTGGTTGTCTGAGTAGGTAGAGAACACTTGCTCCTTCTTGGTAGGAATGGTGGTGTTCCTAGGAATCAAGACAGTCATGACACCTCCCGCAGTCTCCAAACCAAGTGAAAGAGGAGTCACATCCAAGAGCAGCAGATCCTGCACCTTCTCATTGCCTTCACCACTTAAAATGGCAGCCTGGACTGCAGCACCATACGCAACAGCCTCATCCGGGTTGATGCTTTTGCATAGTTCTTTTCCATTGAAGAAGTCCTGAAGCAACTGTTGAACCTTGGGAATCCTAGTAGAACCCCCAACAAGAACAACATCGTCGATGGAGCTCTTGTCCATCTTAGCATCCCGCAGGCACTTCTCAACGGGTTCCATGCACTTCCTGAAGAGGTCCATGTTCATCTCTTCAAATCTGGCTCTAGTGATAGTGGAGTAGAAGTCAATGCCCTCAAACAATGAATCAATCTCAATCGTGGTCTGGGCCGTGGATGAGAGTGTTCGCTTTGCCCTCTCACACGATGTCCTCAGCCGTCTCAATGCCCTCGGATTCCCACTAATGTCCTTCTTATTCTTCCTCTTGAACTCCTGCACAAAGTGATTCACCATTCGATTATCAAAGTCCTCTCCACCGAGGTGAGTATCTCCTGCCGTTGCCTTGACCTCAAAGATACCCTCCTCAATGGTAAGGAGAGAAACATCAAAGGTCCCACCACCAAGGTCAAAGATTAGCACATTCTTCTCTCCAACAGAGGTGGCCTTCTTGTCGAGCCCATAAGCAATGGCAGCGGCAGTGGGCTCATTGATAATACGCATAACATTCAAACCAGCAATGACTCCAGCATCCTTAGTTGCCTGACGCTGGGAATCATTGAAGTAGGCAGGAACAGTAACAACAGCATTCTTGACAGAAGAGCCAAGATAGGCCTCAGCAATTTCACGCATCTTGATAAGGACCATGGAGGAGATCTCCTCCGCAGAAAACTGCTTCTCTTCGCCCTTGTATTGAACAACTATCATTGGCTTGTCACCAGGGCCAGCAATAACCTTGAAAGGCCAGAGCTTTATGTCACTCTGGACAGAGACATCAGTATATCTCCTACCAATCAAACGCTTCGCATCTGGATTCACAGTGTTTAAGAACATCATTTCACCTTCAACCTAAATAATTGAAACAACAGGGAAAAGGGACGAAAAGCATGACCCCTTTCTTCGAAAATAAAGGAAAACCCTCAAGACAAAAGGATTAAAAGAAAAAAAAAAGAAGGTGATATCAGTATCATCTCATATATTCCATACTTTTCTTGCAATGGAAGGAAAATCTAGAATTTGATTCCTTTCTAAACCATTATTCGCCTTCGAGAAGAATCAAATGAGTCACTGTTCAATTTCCTCTAGAAAGAGACACATAAGCCAATTTTTCATAGAAATTAAAAGTGAGGATTGCAGGAATTAAATTCCGTGATACAGTGAAATTTATGTTTGGTGTGGCCGTTTTTTCTTGTGGAATAGTGCAAAAACAGGCTAAGTTCTTCACAATTCCTCTGAAAACAAATTCCTATGTGGGGTGGTCGTTTTTTTTTCCCTTGTTGCAGAAGAGGAATTTATAGCAAAACTAATTACACAAATGTGCCGGAAGAAAGCCATATGGTGGAGGAAAACTAATACCGATTATCAAAATGGATAATGGTGGCCATCACAATGCATCTTTAAGGAAACGATCACGAATGAGAGATCATCGACCATAGTTCATCTAAGTGAGGCATTTCTCTACCCTTAAAATAGGTTTAGACAGTAATTTTTTATATAATTCTTGAATTAAAGTATTGACGTGGCCAAATTGCAAGAAAAATAAAAAATGACATATAAGTAACAAACAAAAAATGCCCCTTTAGTATTGGAGGAAAGATCCTAAGATAATTAATCTCTTCGGAAATAATTTAAACTGGGTTCCTTGAGTACCTTCATCCAAAAAGATGGTACAAACTTGGAATATTAAACCACTCAATTGACAATTGGACTGAGACAAGATTTAAGACTGCCAAAAGAAAACTCAGCTCTATTAAGCTCCTAACAATGACATGCAAAACAAGAAGAAAACAGTTGTGTTGTAGTATTATAACCGTGTAACATCTACTGAGTTCCTAACAATAACATGCAAAACAAGAACAAAACACTTGTACTATATTATCTATCTCACCCTCACACACCTAACTCTAAGCTCATATTACACAGTCACTTTGCTACATTCCATCGGTGAACAGAAAACGAAGTTTTCCGTCCGTAAATATTCCACCAGGTGCGCCCCAAATGCAGATTTCTGTTCCCGGTTCCCACCCATTTGCCGCTGTCATCTGGTTCCCTGTCTCAATGAAGAAGTAATTTCCATTCTCTTTTCGCAGCTGGAGGTTCCATTTCTCTCCGTTTTTATTCAAGCCCAAGACCTTCAGATCTTGACTGCGACTAGCATTATGTTTCTGCTCGTCGGTAAGGCAAGGATCGATGTGATCAGCCTCGACGGAAAACAAATCAGGTGCAGGTCCGATCTCTAGTTCTATCAACAATACTAGATACTTGCATTTGGTCAGTTTACGGTGGAAATTTTGGTCCAGTTCTGTCATCCAACTCTCGAAAGGGAAAAGCCTCGCACCTGGATTCACAGTGTTTAAGAACATCATTTCACCTTCAACCTAAATAATTGAAACAACAGGGAAAAGGGACGAAAAGCATGACCCCTTTCTTCAAAATAAAGGAACACCCTCAGGACAAAAGGATTAAAAAGAAAAAAAAAAGGTGGTGTCAGTATCATCTCATATATTCCATACTTTTCTTGCAATGGAAGGAAAATCTAGAATTTGATTCCTTTCTAAACCATTATTCGCCTTGGAGAAGAATCAAATGAATCACTGTTCAATTTCCTCCAGAAAGAGACACATAAGCTCATCAAATATTAACAACTGTTCACTAATAAGCACCATTCCAGTTTTTACAGAGAGGGGCCACCTTGAATGGAAATCTAAGCTTTACTTTACTTTACAAATATACACACACATGAATCAGAGGCTAAATACAGGTTCCTCATCTGTATGTATTATCATCGCAATTTGTTCTACTATATTGGCACAATGGATGAGTATGAGCATCCATTCAGAAGCGCATTTAGGGCGGTGCAGCAATCAATGGATGCATATACTATTTCAGATGCTATAGATTAGAATCAGCACTTTGGCATTAATACTAATTACATCATAATGCAAATTGTAATCACCAAACTCCCAATGCAAGATGCCAAAATCGATCCAGTTACCATTCCCGCTTCAATCAAGTGGCAAAATTTCATTCAACAAAGGAATCTCCACTTGCATGAATACTAAAACTGAATATTATTCAAGGTACATACAAACACCTCTACCATTCAAAATAAAGGAAAAGGCAGAAGTTGATCTAAAAACCTTAGAAATCTCCAGATCTAAATAAGAAGTAGGAAAGAAGCATGCAAATTCAAATTCAAATCCAAACGCTTGAAAACAGATAAGAACCAAACCAGATCTAAAAAAAAGACAGATCTGATAAATGCTCGAGATCTACTGACCGAAGACGGTGTTGATGGGATTCATGGCGACTTGATTCTTGGCGGCATCTCCAATGAGGCGCTCCGAGTCGGTGAAAGCGACGTAGGAAGGAGTGGTGCGGTTTCCTTGGTCATTGGCTATGATCTCGACTCGGTCGTGCTGCCAAACGCCCACGCACGAATACGTAGTGCCCAGATCGATGCCGATCGCAGGGCCTTCGCCTTTTCCAGCCATGTTGATTGCGAGCAAGAGATGGATGGATTGAATTTGATGAAAAAGAGTGACGAAGAGATAGAGAGACAGACAGACAGAGAGAAAGAGAGAGAAGAGAAGGTTTTCTTGAGGAGGAAGAAAGAGTTTTGAGTTTGAAATATGGGGAGTAGACGAAATGGGGAAGTTTATATAGACATTTTTTCATGCGATTTCTAGAAACTTCGATTTTGATGGGCTGGGCCAGAGGTGTCTTTACATTTTAGATCGGTTGGTTTTAGTTTTGGCCCTTGGGACTAAAGTTTGGAGCCGGATCCAAACTTGGGGCATGAAGTGGGGCCCAAGAACACTAACTTTACTCTTTTGTGGTTAGAGGGAAAATTTGCTCCTGTGCTCAGCACTCCAGGGAAGCGCCCGTCTAGATAGTCACAAGTGTGGGACTCCACCCTAAATTTCAAGGTTGGACGCGTGGCTACTTAACGTTGATTCGATGGACACTTGTGTGCAGGAATGCATGAGAACATCTTTCTATGCGGAGGGTCTATTTCTAGGAGAATGTTCTCCTACAAGAGAATTACATTTATGGTCCACCTCATGGGCCCCATTTTTGATCGATAAAGCTCGTTTGATAGCTTTTTCTCGTACTATGATGTGGCACCATAATTAATTTTACACTCGTTGAACATTCATTTATCGTTGGATTAAATTTTAAAAAGATAAACGGTTAAGATGAGGTTAAACTTTAAGGTTTGTAACTCAAGGGTTAGGATAAGCTGAGCTGGTTTTTGGCTGCCCTTCCTATGCAAGGAGACATTTTCATCCGCCCTCCCATCATTCATGAACATGTATTTAAGTGGGCACGACGAGTTGAACTGCATTTTGCACTACACAGTATGCTCTAGGGGACTATTTTTGTCCTCTAACTGACTGCATAAAAACAATATAATGCATAGGGATTCACAAAATGGGCTCCACCAAAAGCTTAGTGAAGAAAACTTGGCTGTGAAGGTCTAGGAGACCATTTTTGTCCTCTATTTGACTGCATAAAAACAATATAATGCATAGAAATTCATGAAATGGGCTCCACCAAAAGCTTAGCAAAGAAAAGTTGGGTGTGAAGTATATGAGGCAGAGATGAGATACAAATGAGATGAGACGTGGACTTCGTTAGATATTGATTGAATTACTACGGTGATAGGTGGGTATTCAGTCTCCATCTTTACTTGTTGTAATTTCTCTTTAAAAAGACGTTGTTTTATTATCATTTTTTGTTATTCAGCTTTGGTTCTTTATTTCTAACCACTTCAATACAACCTTTAATATTAAGTTACAAGAAATGTATTTGTAGAAGTGGTTTTAAATTGAAAATACAAAATTAAAGATCTATAAATAGCGATCAAATAATTACCCTTCTAAGGAAAAAATGAATTAATAGAGATTGAAAAATCAATATTGATCCAGCTATTAAATTAGTGATGTCAGGATCCTATGTACATCCCCACCTTCTATGCATGACCCTTCACTTCTTTCACAATCCTTTATTTTTACCTCCAATTCTTATGAATTCAGTTGTATGAGAACAAATATGCTCTAATTATGTAGGTTAGATTTTGAGGATATATACATAGGCCTGTTTAACTATAAGTCCAATAATAGACCCAAGTCCAGCCCACAGGCCTAAGACTAGCACAGCCCATATCCGGGCTAATGCTGGTTGGCCTCAGGTTGGACTCAGGCTGGCCCACCCCATAAGTACCACTAGATTCTAGTGTGTTTTTGTTTTAGCCCATTGGATTGTGAAAATCCCTCTTTTTTACTGGCCTGATAGTAAATTGCAACCTGCACAAAATATCTTATACAAAGGGAGGCATATATTTAAATGGGACTGGGCCTTGAACTTGTTTATGTGCAAAATATGAGGGGGCAAAGGCTTATTTTTAATGGGACACGGGCCATTTAGGACCCAGTTATTGATTGGATTTAAAAAGAGGCTTGACACTTATTCGTGGTTTGACAGGGGCAACTGCCCCTAAAACCCAATATGTGTCTCCACCACTGGGCCCAACCCAAACCAGACACTTTGTGTTATGGGGTTAAAAATGTCAATCCAGATCCTAAATTACTTAGGCTGAGTCAAGAATTGCCAAGTTAAAAAAATTTTTTGGGTTTAAAACTTATACATTCAGGCTTACTTAGTGCATGAACCACTTTTAGAGCCCACCATCCATATAGAACCAAGCCCCTATGTATAATGTACATTTAACTTGGCTCTACAGAATAAACATTAGACATAAGCACTTCTCATTAGCACCCCCTTATGAGGTCACTTGGAGCTTTATTAATCATGAAGAGGCAGGGGATTGATCTACTAAATAAGATTTCAACTCTATTAAATCATCACAATCTTTTAATTCAAAAAGTCTACCTGGACAAACTTTTCGGCTAGAATTTTGGACAACCCCTATGATATCCCTTGAATATCATAGTGATATTCAAGGGATATCATAGGGGTTGTCCAAAATTCTGGCTAAAAGTTTGTCCAGGTAGCACTACTGCTTTTAATTTGGTCCTCAAATTTGATGGTTTTAGAAGACACCGGTTTTATTCCAATTGTCGATAAGAGTTGGATGAGCGTCACTGGTGCTCATCTAAGGATTTTCATTATATAAATTGACAAATGTGGATGATAAAGTAAGCATGTGCTTATTTTATGCTAGGTCAGTACCTGTATGTGTCCCCACCCAAAAAAAAAAAGTACCTGTATGTGGGGCTTACATATATTCATAACAATTATATACAGAGGTTCATCCTTGCTCCATGGTGCAAATTTTGGGGGAGGGCAATAATAGCTATGTAAAGGGTCAGGTCAGGTTAGTTAAGCACATGTGTAATATGCATGGGCTCAACCTGAACTAAACACATTTATTATTTTTGTTGGCAATGTCAACTCTAACTCAACACATTTAATTTCTACCAAAAAAAAAAAAAAAAACTCAACACATTGAAATTTTTTTTTTTTGGCAGAAGAACCAAAAGTTAAAAACGTCAACTAGAACCCTGAATTACTGGATAAGGTTTGGGCTGGTTGGTTGGTCAGATCCAGTAACTGTCAACCTAATCCTAACCAAACAAGGCTAGTGGTGTTCATAGACCAATCAGGCCATGCTGAAGCTAGTAAAAAGCTCAGGCCAGGAATAGCGCATAATGGGCTTGAAGCCTAGGCCCAAAATAGCGCATTGGCTAATTCTATATACCTCTTTGTGCCAAACATGCAACGGGCCTGAAAATTAAGCTGAACATAGCCCATTGGCAAACTCTATATACATGATACATCTTTGTAATTGTCCGGTGGGCCTTTAAGTATTCATTAGTCAAGTCCGGTCCATTTAGTTGAGGATTAGAAAATTAGGCCCGTATCAAGCTGATGTGAGGCCTAGTTCGGAATAGTGGCCCAGCCAATGGACACGCCAACCTCATATAATTCTTGACCCTAGCCCTATAAATCACCACCACTAGATAAATCTAAACCCCTCAAAATCACAGTCTCAAATTTATTCTTTCTCGGCCAAGTCCCACCTTTTCCATTTGTCAAAGCCAGTCCCACAACATGATGAAGTGCAAAACAACCATTAAAATTTGGTATATTAAGTGACAAACGAAGGGTTTCCGTTTGAGGGCGCGGATTCAAATAGGTAGTTGGATTTTGTGCTCAAAATTTTAATGTAGGTTTGTTTGGGGTGGACCCAAAATTTTTATATTAGTTTTGGAGACGGACTCAAAACCTTAACCATATATGTGGTATCCACCATGTGGTAAGGTTGCAAACGGGTATCATATTCTCCGACTACATGGAAGTTCTAACCTGTAAAAAATTGGGTCTAGAACCTATTTTAGGTTTCGATTGATAAATGAGTCCAGGACCATATAGGTTTCAACCCGTGAATCCGGGACTCGTTATATGAGCCTTTGATATTGCAAATTGTACACCAAAATCGACTCTTTTTTTTTACATTTTTATATATAATATTAGAGGCAGTAGACTTAATACACTGTTATAAGCTGAATGATATGCTTATTTAAAAAAAATGAAGAATAAAAATAAATTAAAATCGATTTTAAAACTAGTTTCCAGTCCTCTGGGTGACCAGGTTCTGGAACCAGATCCGGATTTGGAACCAATTAAATTGATTCCGAGCCAAAACCGAATCCGTAACCGAAATTGATATTTAAAAACGGATCCAGATCCACTCTGATTCCGATCCGGAACCGTTCCATTTCCTACCGAACCGTATGGATACGTTGGTGGAATGATCAATCAAGTAGCAGGTGATCGAAATAAATAAGGGTCGAATTTGATTGAAGTAAGTAAAGTCCAATACGCGTAGCTTTATAAAGGACGATCCGGATCTGATAAAGCGAATGGGGGAGTGTGCTTTTTCGCCGACCCATGTATTGAGACAGGGATGGGCCCGGGGGATCCGACGTGGCACGCGCTGGGTACAGAGAATCCCCCGACCGCAAGCATCTGATCACTATTTTTGTCGTATCTCCTCCACCAAACTTTTAGACCTGACCTCACCATATTTAAATTATTAGGGTTAGATGGAAAAATATGGGTGTTAGTCTTGTTCTCATTTTATTACCTATAATTTATGAGTAATTCTTATTGTCCCCCTTGTGGAGCTATCTAGATCATTATTTATTGGATTGGTCCCAGAATATATTGGTCTACATCATCTTGGTTCATAGCTCAATTTGACAGAGAATTAAATACTTGATCTTCTTAAATAGTGATACAGATATTAACAATTTCACATGTTAAGTAAATTGATAGGGATTGGGGCATAGTTAGAAGTGTTAATCTAAAACTTGAGTACAATTATAATTTAAAAAGAATTACCCCTTGCATTCTGTAAAAGCAAAATACCTACTGTAAATCGACGCGTTTGTGTAACTTCCATGAAACGTGAAGTTTGCAGACTTCCATTTTTTTTGTTGGAATTTTTCTCCCATGCCTTCACTTTATCAGGAATGCTTTTTCACATGATCACAGAAAATTGCACTGGTTTATATGCATTTTCTCGTGAAAAAGTATTTGTACTAAATGATAAAGAACATTCCGCTTTTCCTTGACAATTCTACGAAAAAGCTGGGTGCTTAGAGTCAAAGACGGAAGGTTATTGATCATAGATGAGTCAAGTGAATTGAACCACGCAAATTCCAATATTACTCATTTCAAACCATGAGGTGACCCATTGTCTGTGACTTTCTGTCCATGACACATACATTAATTTTACAATACTCCTAGGTTAAAGATTTTGACCAACTTTAAAAGTTTTGTGCAATAGCAAGGCTACCTAGACATGACAATCTTAGAGAATGGCTAGCACTACGGTGCAACAACCAGATCTAGGACAATATTTTCCTTTTGAGGGGCTATCATGCTAAGAGGTAGTTTGTTGGCACTCACTCATTTAAATATGTAGATGATACAGATGTGTAACTCTTACATTGAGTACAAAAATAGTGTGTAAATGAATCCTTTTGGAGTGAATCATTTACATACGTAAGGAGGTGGTAAACGGTTGTATATGTAAATGAGAAAAAGACGCTAGTACAAATGTAGTAGGGCAACTGTGAAGTACAAGTGTTGGGAATGAATCCCGACAATCACATTTTTTTGTTCACTTTTGTGGAGCCCAATTTAGTAATTCAAGTCATCCATCTTCTTTATTAGTCTAATAAACCTTTGGGGATCATTTGCTTGCACTCATTTACAAATGAGAATGATGCACAAACATAATAGTTACACATCATTATTTTTGTTTTCAGAGATTTATGGAAAAACATCAAAATAATCCAAACCTATCTAAAATGATTGGATGTACTCATTTGAAGTTGAAGCTCCACTCACTGCATCATAACACTGCATCATAAGGAATCTGCACCTTCTGTTCTCATGGTCTACCAAAGAAATTGTCCTAGGGAGTTTGACCTTTTCAGATGGCTAAGATACTGAGGAGAAAGGTGTGGGATGGAGCATTGTTTCCGCCCCTGTCCACTGCACTCATAAGGAATAAAGAAAAAAAAAAGCTTCATTGGACTAGTACAGACTACAGACTAAACATGTCGTCTAGGTGAAACCATGGTGTATTTGGATCAGGATATATTATTTCATCAGATGAATCCATCTTTGACTGCTGATCCAACATAGATTCGATATTGGATCCAGATCCTAGACAAACAGCTGTGGGGTCTGTGCAATTATATATCAGATGAAAAGTCCTTAAAATACACCTGTTGAAATTACAAGTGTGAGTCTCTAAGTCGATGCAGACATGCAGTAACATGAATCAAGCCCTGTTAACTCTTGAGAGTATAAGTACAAGTTAGATATTGTAAAACATATCATATTCTTTAGTGTGTATCTATAGTCAATTCCTGATGAAGCAATTTCCAAGTCCGAATGAATAACACAATGATTCCATTTAGGATTAGGATAGTTTAAGTATCGATTCAAACTTTGATCCAAGCTTTTAGCATATCAATACCTAGGTTTCAATCTTTTGTCTTTCTCTCCAAATGGCTGGCTTTGGATATTTGGATAATTAGATACCTATTAAAATCCTTAATTCGCCATCTTCAAAATGGAAGGTCAAAATAGCTAGAAAGTTACCATCCATTTTATAGCCTTGCACCTGATTGCTAATGCTAACAATATTCAATGTAACTTATTTTACGAAGATGAATAAATATTTAGATTCTCATTCTCCTCTACTGCAACTTTATTTCTAATGCACACCCTTCATATAATTGCAAAAATCACAAATAATACCCCATTCTTAACGTGTTTTGTAAAAGAAAAGGAAAGGAAAACATCCTAAATGTTTAATGTTTCTTAATTCTTTACTCATGTTCTTTTATATGGCGAGATCAATTGCACATTTGCTTTCCACGTCATGCTAGTTGTTTAAAAAAAAGGGCTCTTTTTCAAAGCCGAAGTTCTTTTTTTTTACCTTAGATAAGGGGGGCTGGGACCCCATCGAGCCTTTGGGTGAGGGAAGGAGACCTCAGGAAAGGTAATTACGGAGCCTTTGGATGATGGCAAGAGACCTTGGATGAGGTGAAGAGCCCTTGGACGAGGGAAGGTGGCCTGCCCATGCCTACGGTTCGACTTTGGGCAACCAAGTGAGAACTTTCACTCCTTTCCATTGGGGTAAGGAGCCCTTCTCAAAGCTGAAGTTGTGTTGATACAAAGTTTCATACAAAGAAGAAGATATAAGGGTTTTGAAATTATAATTGAAAAAAGAAAGGTCAAAATACAATAAGAAAAGAAGACATGTTAAAGAGGGAAGCAAAGCATTTGTTATCATTTGCAATTCTTCTAAGGGGTGTATTCAGTGGAATCTAATTTTGGGTGTAATCAAATCACCCTAAATTTGATCCTGTTCCCTATCGTTGCTAGTTCTAGTTGGGTTCAGAGATCAATACCCATGATATTTTTCTTAATAATATTGTGATAAATTTAATTTATGATCAGAGATTGATTTATGCCAATATTGGAAACAAAATGAACATAGGCCTTTATTTTGTAGGATTTATGATTTTTTTATATAAATTTCAATAATATTTCTTGATATTATGGCAATACGTACAAATCCAAATTAAGATTTATTCTTTCATCATCTCCTGCTCATATTAATCCAATCAAAGACTACATTTGTTACTTGAGGCGGTTTTCCTTACATGGTGTGGGGCTCACTGAAATATCTGACAGTCAAAATTAGATACAGGGATGAAAAGGTTTGGATCCATATAGGGGATTACTCCACATATCTTGCTGATCTAATATTCTTAACCCTTGATCTTGGGTCTTCTATTATGAAGGCCACACATTGTGCAAACTTATTAATTACGACAATATCTAATGTGATTCATGTTTGAAACAATGTCAAGTGCTCTTAATATTGTTGAATCCTTGAAAATGAATCGCACTGAATTCAGTTTGTTTGTACATCCAATTAACTGCAACTTTGTTTGACTATGACTAGTTGTGTCTTATTGGTAAGTCATCTATCTGCCTTTGTTTACAAACATATGCAAAACTGGCCTAAGACTTGACTTGGAAAAGTACCAAATCTGGGTCAAGATTTAGACTAGGTATGCTGTTAGGGCTAACTCCTAGCAGATCCAATTACTGTGATGATGGAACCACCAGTATAAGCATTATCATCTTATTAAGCTGCAGAACTATAATAGTATTTAAATATTACAACTATAATACATGCTAGAATATAAATATAATATTCTTCCAATTTAGTTACAGTCATAGACTTACCCAAACCGGATTGAATATTGTTATTAGGTCAATATCTAGGTATATATCATAGGGTTAGATCGATGACCAATTAATATAAATGAGTACTGTTCAAGTTTAGACTGGTGGAATTTAGGGTACAACTTACAATTAATGACTCGTACGCTTGGCCTATACCTAGCTCAAACTAGTGATACTCCACTGAAGGATTTTTAAAGAAGGGATGAGAGAAAAACATGAGGTGAACGATATAAGGTAGGGATGTAGACACGCCCTAATTTTTTTAGGATTTGAATTATTAGGACGATGGTTGGTATTCATTTCTCATCTTCCATTTTTTATTCAATTTTCGTTAGAAGTAAAGTTATTTGACGGTTATTTTTGGATATTCATCTTTAATTCTTTATTTTTAATCACTTTTATAAATAGGCCAAGAGAGTCCAAAACTTTGAGATAAGGAAATTTTATGATGGAAAAACCTTACCTTTAACTTTACCGTGGATTACTAATCACTTGAGAAAACTAAGGATGAAAAAAGTACCAAACAATTAAAGTAGAAAAAAAAAAGTGTTGGTGTTTGTGCTTTCTCAGTCAAGTTAATAGAACTCCACCAAGGAGTCTCCAAAAACTTGCAGCCAAACATAGGAAGGACAGTTACATGGGCAAATGATTTCCCCATTCCACTTTACCTACATCCAAACAGGCCTTAGCGTAACAACAGCCTCCCAAACGTGAAGCTTCACTTTTTGCAATAAAAATACTTATTGTCTTTTGTATTTAATTTTCCTTGCTAGGGTTTCATCATTCATGAATTTCATGGTCTCTATAGCAGCCGTCCTTTAATCTTTTTCTATCTCTCTCTGCTTTCCATGCATGAAGAGCCACTACTACTTCCTTTCCACCACTCATCTCGTAACAAAGAAGCTTACCTGCTAAGAAACTTCAAGAAACGTAAAAAAAAACAAAAACAATATAAAGCTTCTGCTTTTCTATACCTTCTTCTCCATCTCTTTCATCCCTCTCTCTCTCTCTCTCTCTCTCTCTCTCTCTCTCTCTCTCTCTCTCTAGTCTCTTGGGCTCTCTCTGCAACTCCTATTTGATTCTCCATTATCTCCAAAACACCCAACAACCTTTACAAGAAAAGAAGGAATTAAACCATGGTTTTCTCATCGGTTCCTGCCTATCTAGATCCAAACAACTGGCAACAGGTGAGGTTCTTGTTCATTTCTCTTTAAAATAACTTCTTCATGAAAAAAGGAAAATATTCCAACACTTTATGTGACCCTCCTTGAATATACCAGGAATTTAATTGTTTTCTCTTTTTTGATTTTTTGTTTTTGTTTTGACTTGATCTACCTTTCTTACAGCAGCATAATCATCAACAAGGAAGCAGCAGTGAGAATCCTCAGCTTCCACCGCCCATGCCACCACCAGGAACTGGTGTTGCCGGTGCGATCAGGCCCAATTCCATGGCAGAGCGAGCGCGGTTGGCTAAGGTGCCGCCTCCAGAGCCGGCACTTAAATGCCCTAGATGCAATTCAACCAACACCAAGTTCTGCTACTTTAACAACTACAGCCTAACACAGCCACGCCATTTCTGCAAGACGTGCAGGAGGTACTGGACGAGAGGGGGTGCGTTGAGGAATGTCCCGGTGGGTGGCGGGTGCCGGAGGAGCAAGAAAAGTAAAGGCAGCAGCTCGAAATCTCCCGCCTCCAGCGATCAACAGACAAGCGGCGGATCCACAGGTGCAGTTTCCTCCTCCAGCTTTGCCGCCGAAGTAATCAGCCGAATCCCACCTCTCCTTCCATCGCAGTTACCTTTCATGAGCTCCCTAGGCTATGGTGCATCTGATATGGGGTTCAATTACAATGGAATTCAGATGGCTGGAGGTGGGTCTGAAATGGAATTTCAGATAGGTAGCAACCAAACCAGCTTTGGGTCTATGTTATCATCTGGAATTGAGCAGTGGAGACTGCAACAACAACTGCAGCAGTCTCCTTACTTGAGTGGATTGGAGCCACCATCTGGGTTGTATCCCTTAGAAGGGGAAAGGGTTGAGACCAGTTTTGGCATTGGAGGAGCGGGTCTAATTCGATCAAGGCTACAATCCAGCTCAGGACCTAACCAACAGGCTTCTGTGAAGTCGGAAGGAAATCAGGGGTTGAATTCATCGAGGCAGTTTCTGGGTATTCAAGGAAATGATCAGTACTTGGATGGGAATACATGGACAGATCTCTCCAACTTTACATCTTCTTCCAATACCCATCTCTTGTGATTTCGCTCTTTCTGTTGCTGTATCATTACCTTTGAAGCTTCTTTTTTTTAGTATAGCTTCAATCGAGTACATTCCAGGAGAAAAAAAGGGACATGATGCAGCAGCTGCAATTTCTTAACTTACAGGATTCTAAACCCAGAGACTAAAATGGTGAGATTGCAATGGAGGAGCCCTTCTCGTCAATATTGACTGATGAAATTGGAAGTGGTAGGGTTATTGTGTTCATGTAATTTTTGTTGGTTTTTGTTTGTTGGTTTTTTACTCCATATAGTATGTTCATAGAAATGGGTGTTGAGTTGATGGAGTTTGAGATCTGGCAAGAAGGCCTAGTTGTTAGAAATGGGAAAAAAGCACTAGGTCGTAATTAGTGATGTTTGTTCATGTGTTTCTGATTACCTGTCATGAATGTTGTATGGATATGGATGTTACCATTGCTGTTATTGCTTTTCAAAAACAGAACCATGCAAATTAATTACTAAATCATCAATGGTAGTTGATTGGCAGACCCTTTCCAGTTAGTAACCTTCCTCCACATTCAAAATCTAGAACCAAAGAAATCAAGTCTATATGTTTGCAGGAGTTTTTTTTTCCAACAACCAATCAAATTATAGGAATTCCTCCACATTGCATGAAGAATATGGCTTCTTGAAGAAGAATCAAGTGTGAAAACAAACCCAACACACCACCCCCACCCCCCCCCCCCCCCCCCCCCCCCCCCGCTTCCTTTTCTTACCCTTTTAGAATCCCATGTCAATTGCAAACCATGGTAACGAATTCCTCATCTGTGAATGTTTGTCTTTTTTCAGTAGAGTATTGGCCATTTTCATCTCTTTCAAGTTATTTTGCAGATGTCCAATTTCTAGTTCAAGTATTATCTACCTCCACAGTTAGGATTACGGAGTCAAATAACTTTGATCTCTCCCTCTATGTATATGAGAAGTGATGATTATATGCTATATATATTATTGACTGTGTGTGAGAGAGAGAAAGAGAGTTTTTCTCATCTTCAAGTTCAGTTTTGGAGCATATTGAGTTTGTGTGTGTGTGTGTTTGAGAGAGAGAGAGAGATAACTTTGATCGTCTTTCCCACCATGGATGTCATTTTAAGGTATGCCCCACTCATTTCATCAATTTGAGTCACAAATCAAGAAATTTGTACAAAATAATTATAAATAAATTTAAAAATATATTTGGAAATCTAACCAAGGGTGTAGGACTCTTCAATTCTCATTCCACTTGGCTATAAATAGATTTAAGTTTCTTAGTTCCATGTCAAAAAGCGCATCTTTATTGAGGCATGCTTGTTTGGAATATTGTGACTAAGTTGGCTGTAAGAAATAGTTAAGATTCAACGCCCCCCTCCCTCATCCTCTTCTTCTTCTTCTTCTTCCTCTTCTTTCCTAGCTGTTAGAGGTGAGGCAGTTTAAAAGTGTAAGTTCCATAACAAGAGATTGTTGTTTTAGAAAGAATTCAATTAATTTTTTTTAGAAAAGAGTTTCTTCCTAATATGATATAATTTGGCATCTTTTGCTCTTTTCTTTTGGGTTGTTTGATGTGAGATACTTTAAAAAAACTTAAGTTCTATATATTATCAGAGATTTGTGACTTTAAAAAAGAAATTAGTAATTTTGGTGAAAAAAAATTCTTCTTCATATGAAAATTTTGTTAAAAGAGAAGGATTGGTCATTTGAGGGTCACTAGTACAAGTGGAAGGGTTTTAAGAAACTTTTGTTTGTAGACTATTTGGGTTTTTCAATTTTTTTATTTATTTTTGCTCTCGTAAATACTCCAACACAAGCCACCCCAAAATCCTAGTTGACAAAGCTTTAATGAAGGATCAATTCATGATATTTTCTTTCAAGAAGGGAGATACGTCGCCACTTAGCTATCAATTGATTGCATGATTATTAGGATTTAACATGAGCATTTAAATATATTGTTGTGTCTATAGTCGTTGTATCCCTTTTTTTCTCGCTCTCTTTTCTAGTTATGTCAGATACAGCCTTCTTATTCATCCTTGGTCTAGTCTTTAAAATCCAATCACATGGTTTGTATCAAGCTCCTTTTTTAGTCTTACTCTTCCCTTAGACCCTCCTTCAAAAGAGAATGACATAAGTTTTCATCTATGTATTGTGTAAAAATCTTTTTAGTATGCTTTTTATGTACTTGCAAGTGCCTTTGTTAACTGTGATCTATATATTTATTATTTAGAAAGAGTAGCATCAACATCAAAACTTTGTCCCAACTATATATGTTGGAGACAATTATATCAATTATGTTATTTTTCTATTCCAATCTATACAAGGTCAAATCCTTGGATATGTTAAACTTACTTCTATTAATGTCCTCTTAAAATTAACTCATTATTTGATAGACAATTTATTTTCATAAAAAAATATTTGTCACCGGCATTATTGCTAGCCTACGTTGGACATTATCAATCCATCTAAATAAATAAAATAACACACTCATGAGGCGACATTTTTGTCATTAATTTATTAAGAAAACTTAACAAAAAAGGAACCATATTGTAATACAGTAATATTTAAGAACTAAAAAATATAATTATCAGCTTAAGATAGATATGAATGGAGAAACTGAATTTGTGTAGTCGATTCTAACGTAGTTAAGACAAGACTTTAGTGATGATGATGAAAATAATATAATTATCAATACTAAAGAGATTATGGGCGATTAGCCCAAAGTGCAGGAGGCTAGAGAAATTTCTTCCTACAAAAATTAACTGCAAGCATTTACCCATATCACCCACATCAGCTGGAGAGATGAGAGACATGCATATCATTTACTGGCAACTGGCAAGTGCTCTTATTCAATACTTATTTATTTTTAGAAAGAGCATAACCACTCATAAGAAACGCCAACAGCACACCAAAATCAATGCAAACAGACAATCTAGGATTTCATCAGACCGTTAGTCATCTAACCTATGACCAACTAGTCAAAAGCTTATATGTACGAGTTGACAGCAGTCAAAGAAGAACACCACCTCTCCTCCCCTTTCTCCCTCCCTCATCTACCAACCTTCTCTCCTCCCAAAACCCTAAAATGGGTCTCCTCCTCCCCCATTTCTAGCTTCTTTTTATCAATCTCGAAAACGAATCTCCAGTGCTTGCTGCTTTTGCTTAAACCAAGGACTCTTAGATAGAGAGAATAAAGCAGGCAACGACAACCGAAGAAGGGGAAAAAAACACCTATAAAGCAATCTTCCAAGTTCGTTTATGTGGGTAGAGACTTCGAGGCAGAGGCAGTACTTACTAGTTAGTACACTCTGCAAAGGAAAAATCAGAAACAGCATATATAATATCCGGAAGGAAAGAGAAACATAGGAAGTAGATCGAGAGACTCAGAGACCTGTAGCGTGGATTCCATATAGGGTGAGAATTAAAAGCATGCAAACGTCAACGTACATGTGGGATACATGACATGTGCACCAACCCAGACCGTCTATTGCAGTGGGTCCCACCATGGTTAGGGGAATCTTCTAAAGATTACAGTGATCGGACGCTCCACCTATCGTCTTTCCTGGGAACAAGTACTGGTGTAGTAGTATATTCATGTGGACTGTGTTGCAGCAGTGTGGACCAATAGGATGCTTGCTAGTCATCATATATATATATCATCAATTCAAATGGCACATACAAGCACTGGTGTAGATTTAGCAAAGAAGTGGGACCCACCAAAGATGTGGCTCATCTGGGGTGGGCCCCATGATTTCCCTGTAAGAAAGGAATCGTATTCTTCTGGGGGCATGGTCTGATCCATGAGAAAGGAAAAGCAAGAGGCTCGGAAATCCATGCAAGGTTGTTGCTGGGACACATGTATGGGCGTGCGTGTAAGTCCGGACTCCGGATCCATTGATTCCGAGAATCAAGCAGAATTTGATGATGCTTGACAGATATTCTCTTTCTTATATGGCTCCAAGAAAATTTAACTCTAATACAAGTTTAAAGGCTTGATCAGATTATCCAAATATTAAAAAGCCCGAGTATTTTACAATATTTTGCTCGTGGTTATATACGTATAAGCAAAATTCCTATGATAGGGCCTGCCTAGAGTCCCACGGATCATGGGATACATGGAGATGGAAAGATCAAAGTGAGATTATCACAAGATCTTATGACCCATAATTGTAATGTTGTTTTATCCAAATCTTTTTATGACTCCGATTGAATTTGGCCGTCCATTATATATATACATAGGATGGGTGTTCAAGTAGGCCATGACAAGCTGTGTGGGAGACAAATGTAGGAGTAGAAGGAAATTTGTTCAGTCACTATATTAAGAGGGGCAGGAAATATCAAAGTGGTCTAGCTCGATCCACATGTGAGCATCACCAAATTCCATGTAATTCCGGGATGAGAGGGTCTGGAGAGTCTGGAATGAGGAGCCAGATGTTGGTGGCCTGCTCTCCAGCAGTTTCAGCTTTCACTTTTTAGGACGTCCCCTGCAACTGTGTATCTTTCTTTCTTTCACCTCATTGGAAATAGGGAAAGGAAGAGAGAGATAAAAGGAGAGACCCTCAGATTACGCGCTTTCACGTTCAATCACATGTGCTAAATCATACACCTGTAGATTCTGTTGCAGATTCTCTTCGCCAACAGAGATATGGCATGCAGGGAGGTTTCTAAAGTGGGGTTTCATGCACTTCATCTTGATTCATGGTAGCTTCTAAAGAAATAGCAAACAATGAGAACATGAAGCATCAATTGGTTGATGTGTGTAAGGATATTTCATCACTGAGTGGGGGCATTTTGTAATCATGGGCTTATGTGGGGCCGCTCCTCGATTACGGGATATCCTCAGTCTCGGTGTTATCCAAGTTCGGCGGTAGCACCATTTCGTAGAAGCCTGGGCCCGTCTCGATGGCCACGATCATAAGTACCCGCCTCGGTCTCGGCCTTAAGCCTGATCTCGGTCTCCTGTCACTCAATCATAAATGCGACCATAAATGCGCTGCCGTGACGGAAATGGCGAACTGACAAACAGAGTGGGCGCCAGGCCTAGATAAGAGGCACGCCTTATCTCAAGGTCATGTCCATAGGCATGAGATGATGGTTCGATGGGACGTCCCTTTTTTACCTACTCCCACTCAGGAGAAAAGGGTACATGCTGATGAGACTCCCGTCTTTTTCTGGGTACAGTCCGATGATGACTCTCACGTCTATATATTGCATGAAAGATAACCACATGAGGTAGGCAACCGATCTCCCTCCCAGACTTCTCCTTCTCCATTTCTTTCAGTTCCTACACTGACTTGAGCATCGAAGTGCCTTCGGCTACCTATAGCCAGGGGCTCTGACTTTTATCTTCCTCTTTCAGGTTATCAGAGATCCGATCCTCTTCTCTCATTTCCTCAAGATCATCAAATCAGGAATTACACCCTCTATTAATCCAGTCCGCAATTTTTAGGCACTTACAATCACCAAGCATATATATATATATATATATATAAATGGTCAAACAAAAGTAATCATAAATTTATAAGTGAAAGGTCATGGAAGTAAAATTAAGGGCAGTTTCCATATGAAAAGAGTGATTGAAAAAGTAATCAATTAGATGAAAGCCAAAGAGGGAAAATCCCACTAGGTTTCCACAGTTTGAGGTGGACGCATGTGTCTGTACATTTCAAATTCAAAATAACTAGTGTAATATCCAACCGAAGAGGTGAATTGTGATAGATACCTAACTTTTTTGCAATTACCCCCATCATGTTTTTAGGATTTGTAAATAGGCTCCTATAGTTTTAGTATTTGCAAATAGTCCCCAGCCTTTTCATTTGAATATCTCTCGTTTCCCCAAAATCAGTATCCTTCCAACCACCAAAAGTTTTTAAAATGAAATGATATTTTTGTCCATCTCTTTATCCCTATATGCATAATTCAAAAGCTTGGATTAGTTTTTCTCTAAAGCTTTTGGCATTAACAATTACATTTAGAATAAGCGTACGTAAATATATTTTTTATCAATATATGGACTATTTCATTAAATCTAAATCGGTCATAATTACAATTAATGGCTATACTTATAATTGGTTATTATTGATTCAATCCATGTGTACCATTAGATTGATGAAAGTTCCAAAATATATATGATTAAGCTTCATATGCATTAAGTAGTTATTGAGAGAGACTATTGGGACTTGTGATAAAATAATGACATTTTTTTAAAGTAATAATATAATCATTTTTGTTTAATGGATGTAAGGGTAAAGCTATCATTTTTATAAAAGTTTAACATAAATCTCTTGGTGGTTACCCATTATCCTTATGAATACTGATTTTGGGGACATAAAATGTATTGAAATGAAAAAGATAGAGACCTATTTACAAATACTAAAACCACATGTGTCTATTTACAAATTATAGAAACCTTAGGGGGTGTATATATATACACTCTTAAAGTAATTATATGATCAATACAATTACATAAAGACAAGATTTGGAAGAAATAGTAGAGAAATACAGGATAGTTACAAGTTCTCCTTCGTAAAGCTTGTTGACTAAACTTGAAGAGGGTTTGATTAATGCATTGCGGGCCATCTTTGGTTGCATGTGATATGGTGACTTGGCGATAGGGATGGCAATGGGTCGGGTTTCAATGGGACCTGCACCGACACGGTCGTATATATTTGGGGTGGATTTTGGTAGTGCATTAGGAGGGTTTGGGGTGGGCTTGGGCTTTGGGTTTTAACCGGCCCCACTCTGTATGTACTTACTAAGTAGAACTTTGTATACAAAATGTTATTAGTGTAGGTGATAGGAGTGATGTTTTACAAATGTCAATGAGTTCAAATCCTCACTAACACAATTAGATTTTTTCATGTTTTTCAAGAAATATTAAATCAAACACTAACAAACCTGACCGAACCTGTGACCATCATGGGGTGAGTTAGGTATGAGATGACAACCATAAAAATCCGCCACAAGTCGGGGCGGATATGGAATAGTGCAAATACCAAGCGGATGGGGATCTCCCCACCCCACCCCCACCCCCACCCCCACCCCCACGCCACTCCACCACCATCCATCCCTACATGGCCATGAGGACGGGTGCAGAGTGCAATGTGGCCTACCTTGACTCTCCTCTTCCACAATGTCTACGTGGAATGTGGGGGCTATCTAGGGATGTCAATGGACCGAAGCGAGGGCGGGGGGCATGGTCTCCATCCCCGTACCCGCTTAAAAAATCTTCGTCCATCCCCGGTCCACCCCCGCTAACGGGTATAATTTTCATCCCCATCCTCGTCCGCGGGTAAATTTATAATCCCCGTCCCCGTCCCCGCTTCCCCCGTACCCGCCTAAGCCTAAGCCTTTTTTCTTTCTAGCCTTCCCCCAGCTTCCTTGCAACAGGAGATTACACCTGAATCAAGGGTATGAGAAATATTATGACACTTTCAGTACACGAACATCAATAGAGAACTACTCCTAAAAAATCATATACATAACAGCGAAATCAAACCAATCACTGCTGCCACGAACACCTGATACATACATTCCTATGAAAAACAACAGCACCTAAATCACTAAATGTCATAACACCATAGGTACACTACATAAATTAATTTTGAAATAAATTCCTAAAAAAACCCATAATAGCAAAAGTGATGCAGCAAACATTTCTTGTTTCATTACAACAGCCCAGGTTAATTTGCAAAAGAGGTGGGCGGCTGAAGGAGCAAATAAATTAGGGCTAAAAGACTAAAAAGAGTATTTATATATATATATATATATTTATTTATTTATTTAGCGGGTAACAGGGACGGGGCGGGATGGGGCGAGGTGGGGCGGGGGTAAGGGTAAGTCCATCCCCGCACGGGTTTATACGGGTATCCCCGTATACGTCCACCGTCCAATACGTATAGTCCATCCCCGGTCCAAACGGGGCGGATTTGGACGAATACCCATTTTTCCCCGGTCCACTGCCTATCATCAAGTCTAACAATATAAACCTTCATTCCGCCAGATCTCACCACATGGGCATGGGCGGCCCTACATGGATCCCAGTGGGGTCAATGGACCCCACTGAGATATGGAAAAATATTATTAAAAAATATATTTTTTAATGAATTGAACTTATGGGAAGCTTTTGACCCCACTCAATGCCTAAGTTAATGGGTCATCTGTCTACCAAAAAAAACTAATGGGCCCAACTTTTATTTTTTTAAGAAAATTCTCTTTTTTAGACATTTAATTTGTCGGTAACTATTCGTTTACCCTAATTACTTAACCTCTAAATACGGTATTCTCCTCGTATTAGAATGAGAAAATCCTAACATTATTGAAAGTAGGTGACAAATGTTGATAAAGGGAAAAATAAATTTATTCAGTTTGTGGAAGCAGATAAGTCTTTTGTTGACCCCACTGACTCGAATTTCTGAAGCCGACACTGCACATGGGCTTTAGATTTAAACTATACTTTGTTAGATTACTTTCTCATAATCCATGTTCTTACATAATCGAACATCCTAAATGTCAGATTACTAAAATGCATGTGCACACCTTCACACTGCATGCATGGTATTTGATGTGCGTTTTATAATGTGGTGTGCCAGACAACTGTTACTAATAGTTTGAGCCTAAAAAGTAAAATAGAGAAGAAGAGCTAATATATAAGGGGTACTGTTTTCCTACAAGCAGATATATTGTATATTTCCCTTCTAGCTTATGGGGCTTACTTAAATACATACTAATCAGTAGCATGGGTCTTTTCTTTTTCAAATGACTTCAAATGTGTCAATGTGTCCAATTGATGTAATGAATTGACCCTGCAGTCTGATTGAGATCATTTAGGCCTATTTGTCTATATTAAAATACATAGAAATTGAATAAATATAGTAGTTAAAAGTGAAGATCAAAGGTGAGTTTCTAAAACGAACATCAAATAGCATCTTCTTTTGATTTTATTTCCCTATAAGTGAAAAATATTATTTAATATTTATTTTTAAAAATTATCTTTTATTCTTAACCACCATATATATTCAATCGCCATTTATTTACATTAAATTATATAGGTATTGAATGCATAGAATGAGCTCAACCAAAATGATTGAGAGGTGAAGGACAAAAGGTGAGGGTTAAAGGATGAAAGGGTTGTAGATGAACTACTAGGGTGCTGGCTTGATATTCATTTCCCCTTTTTCATTGATTTAGTTTTAATTAAAGGTGAGGTTTTTTTGTGGTCGTTCTTTTATATTCATCTTTAGTCTTCATTTTTAACTATTTATGGCATGAATTCCTACATAACCATTTCCTATTTATTCTATGCAAACAAAACATACCCTTAATGTTTTTAAATACTTCAGGCAACTTGAGATCATCGTTTTAACACTTAACTGAACTAAGGCATTGTTTGGTACCTCTACTCTTATTCCAATAGAGCCATCTAAAATAGAACTAAAAAAAGAGCCAAAAAAAAAAGAAGAGGCTAAGCTTTTATTTTTGGGGCATTCGGCGACAGGTCCCTGAACATTTTACTTTAGTGTCTTAGGTCCACAATCTTTTTTCATAGTGTGATAGGCCTTTTTTTCAAATTTGAAGACCTAAAATGTCTAATTTACCATTTTTTCAAAATCATATCCCACGATAAGTGGGATATGCCATTAATAATGGTCAACCACCATTTAATTAGCCAAATAAATTTCAAAAGATCCAAATAAATTTCAAAAGAAGAAAATAAATTTCAAAATATGTAAATAAAATTAAAAAACTAAAATAAATCCGAAAAATAAAAATAAATATGAAAGAATGCAAATAAATTTCAAAAGATGAAAACAAATTTCAAAATACCCAAATAAAAAAATGCAAATAAATTCAAAAAATACAAATAAATTTGAAAGAAAGCAAATAAGTTTAAAAAAATGCAATAATTTCAAAAAACGCAATAAATTTCAAAAGAATGCATAGAAATTTAAAAAGACGCAGATAAATTTCAAAATACGTAAATAAAATTAAAAAATGAAAATAAATTCGAAAGATCCAAGTAAGTTTTAAAAAATATAAATAAATTTCAATAGATGAAAATCAATTTAAAAAGACGCAAATAAATTTCAAAAGATCCAAATAAATTTAAAAAAATATAAATAAATTTCAAAAGTTGAAAATCAATTTCAAAAGATCCAAATAAATTTAAAAAAAATTCAAAAGATGTAAATAAAATTAAAAAAATGCAAATACATTTGCCAAAACTAAGATAACCCAATTTTTCAAATTTCAGAAAAATCTACCTAAAACTACAGTATTTTTGCTAAAAATCACTTAAATTTATTTTTTAAATGAATATAAATTTAAGAAAAATAGCCTGAGTTTAGTTCAAAAATTCAGTTAAAATTTGTCAAATGGAGATAAATTGGTGAGAAACTCAACTACATTTTTCAAAAACTCAAATAAATTTGCTAAAAACTCAGATAGATTTATCCAGAACTCAGATAAATTTGTTCCAAAACTCAGATAAATTAGCCAAAAACTCAGATAGATTTGTTCAAAACTTAGAGAAATTTGTTTCAGAAGTCAGATAAATTTGCGCAAAACTCAAATAAATTTAACAAAAAATGAAAAACTTAGATAAATTTAACAGAAACTCATATAAATTTGTTAAAACTCAGATAAATTTGACAAAAATTTAGATAAATTTCACAAAAGCTCAGATAAATTTCATAAAAACTCATTGTAAAAAATGATATAACAGTCTTGCTACCCTCCTTCTCTGGCGATGGCACATCGCAACGCTGTGCAGTATTCCCAGGAGCTACTCGCGCTGTAGAGGAAGAGGACTTGCCTTTCCAAACTGGAGATCGCAGAGGCTTCAAGTAGCCATCGCCAGACTCCCTCATCGTTCGTTGCCATCCGTTCCCAGAAAAGACTGTAGAGTGCGCCTTGATTTAATAGTATAGATTTACAAGTAAAAAGATATTCTTATAAGATAAGACATCATTAACATAAAATATAGAGTTGTAAAATTGACAATGATGACGTGACAAGCATGGAGGATTGGACCATGTGTTAGGGTGATGATCAGTGGGGTCCCACAACAGGCCTTGTCGATGCATGCACTTACATGTAGGTGATGGCAATTGCCTTCGGATGGAGGACACTTGCAAGTCGTCTCTAGGTTGATGGCTGTGGTTACTCCACGTCTTTCATAATAAGTCGCTTTTAATCCGATGAAGATGTAAAGCATACCATATAATATTGCCTATCTTAGTTGAATAGAAACTATAAAGATGGCATTGGATCTTATTTACTAAAAATCGCAGAGGAGAAGAGACAAACAGAGCTCTGTTTTTACCCACTTTCTGTGATTGGAGAAGTTTCCGCCGAGACCGGAACGCCTGTGCTGCGCGTTGACGGAGAAGCATTGCCACGCCGTGCAGTGTTCCCAAGCGCTGCTCGCACTATAAAGAAAGAGGATTTGACTTCTCAAACTGAAAATCGGAGAAATCAGAGAGGCTTCTAGTCGCCATCGCTAGACTCCCCACCATTCGTTGTCGAAATCGGAGAAAATCCTGGAGATCAGATTGTACCAGCAGTCGTCCACGCCGCTCTCGTCGAAGAGAAGCACCGGCGGAGGAATCCTCGCTGGTTCGATTCCGAAGGAGGGTTTAAAAACTTCCTGAAAAAAGTGTTTGGGGTCGGATTTACAGAGATTGGGGTTTGGGACGAGATCTTCGTCATGTTGAAGGGACGATGCGCTAGGGTTTTGGGGAGCGCCATTGACGAAATGAAAAGAGGAAAAAACGTAAAAGAGAAGAAGAGAGGGCGGGTGGGGGGCGTCTTCTCCAATGGAGAACATGTAGTCTCATCACCAACTGGACAATCTTTGAAAGAGGGAAACGAAAGATTTTAAATTTTAAATTTCAAAATTTTATGCCAAAAACAGTTGAAAAGGCAAATCAGTCATCAAAATTGTAACCAATGACCTCTGGCTGCAAAAAGTCTAGCTGCTTAGACCAGAGCCCTTAAAAAGAATTTGCCTGGACTGGAGACTGGATAGATTCAATTCTAGGGACCTTTCGCTAATTATTTATTTTTCATAAGCCCAAAAATAGGGCCTTTCATTTTTAGAGGATTTGCCTTTACTTCTCTAAAGTGGGCAGATGATAGAATTGTGTGCGAAACAGTCTTATTTTTCAAACCTCTACTCGTTTTAGATATTTAGACAAATAGAAATTGAAAATAGAGATGCCAAACATGGGCTAAGTCTTACATAGAAAGGTTCTTAGTTTTTTTGGTTTTCATAATCAAATCATCCAATCATTAATGTTAAGAAGAAATTACGTTAAAAGCATACCGAAATCAAAACAAACTAATTGCTATCTGACATCTTTAAGTGGCCTATTTTCCTTCACTTGCAAACTAACTGTATGCATGAGCTAGTACGTGGTTGAAGCATCAACATATATATCTGACTTCTAATTTGATGGACCATTATTCATAACGTTCTTAATAGGATTTGTCCCAAAAAAAAACAGAGAATTTGTTTGAGTTTAAATTGATATCTTCTTCTCATCACTTTTATATTCTATTTTATTATCTGGTTAGCATTTGTAACACGTTTAGAGCAATATAATATGAAAGTTCACAATTTTTTAAAAGTTTTTTAAGTATTTTTTTGTAAACAATTTCTTTTAGAAAAAACAATCCAAAGTATCAATTAAGACCTGATATATCAGTTAATACTTAAAATGTTTCAATGTTAATTGATATGATGTCTGAAACACAAAATGAATCAAACAATTAATTGATTTTTTTCTATTATATATCCTTATTGGAAGATTAAGGGCATGTTTATGCAATACTCCAAAAAATCAATTCTTTGAACAACCTTTTCTACTTTCCACAGAAAAACCATTCCAACCCTCCCAAACTCCTTCCAAAATGCTTCTCTACAAAAAACATCAAAAAAGAAAAAATCTTCAATTTTCTATTTTCACTCAAAAAAAAAAAAAAAGTTGCACCAAACAAGAAACTTTCTTTTTTGCTAAGGGAAAACATTTTATCTTTCCACTCCTTTCCTTAAAAAGAAAAAAAAAGAAAAAAAAAGAAAAAAAAGAAGCACAAATGTGCCTTAACTCATTTATGATTCAAATAAGGGAGATTCACCATGGCATTTTAGATCGGACCCTTCTTTTCTAATGTCCTTTCTCATTAATTAGAAGGCTGAATCCCCTGTAACTCAAACAAGAGGGATTGCTCTAGGTCCATGACATTTAAGTGTGATGTATATTTAGAGAACTCAAAAATGGGATTTTGCTATAAAAAAAAAACACAAATTTCATTTTCAATTAAGTTGTCAAGGACCAAGCTTCATTTTGAGTCATCAACTTTCTTCTGAGCAGGATAACCCAATGGTTTAAAACACAGCGGCGCCATAATTTTACACAATAACCATTAATTAATCTCGTTATACCGTCATCATCATCAAAGCATTGTCTAATCTATATGAATCTTATTTCTTGGTTCTAATCTATATCAAACCAAGTTTTCAGATAAATTATACTTCTTAACATCTAAGTTTAACCATTGTGGTTTATTGGGTTTATCTATTGCTAATGGACATGAATTAAGATCCACTTTATTCTTAGAAGACGGATATTGACACGAGGCGACATAATGCACAGACAAAAAGTGCAGCCTCCCTGTATAATGGCCCAAATGGTGGGGTCCACTCCATCCACAAGATGCCAAAATAGCTCCTGCTGTCCATGGCCGATTAGAGCGGTTGCAAAGTGCATAGTGAGGTGCTTTGCTTCACACCTGATCTTCCTTTCCCAATAAACATCATATGTGATGCCAGAGCTTAGATTCATAGTAATCTTGTGGGAGTCATGAAATCAATCAGTGGGGTCATACCACTTAAAATAAATGTCTCCTCATTTTCTGCACTGGGCTAACTTCCACAGTTCCACTCCAATTAAATATAAGTGGGCCCCACTAATGAAACTCTTGGCCCATCCATAGGTTTGATATCTGATTCCAAGTATGCACCATCATTCATCTTAGTTGCACCATTGCATGATGTCAGTGTTTTTATTTGGATTGCAGAAACACAGCAGGTAACATCCTTTCTCTAAGATCTACTGATTTGAACTTAAATCCAAGGCAAACTCATTGTCGAATTCTCCTCATCCAAGATCTAATTAGCACTAGAGTTAGTTGCAGTCAGTTAAATCCCAAAATATACAAGAGAATAAGATGAAATTCAAATCTAAAATGTGTGCATGGTGTACCATCACATGGTCCAACACTTTTTAAGACATTGGTCCCTTCCATAAAAACAGATGATGTGTGGCAGGCTAGCCTTCCTCCCTTGGTGGGATCCTTTCAATGCTAATAAAGAGAAAAAGAGTGGTCGTGCTTCTAACCTTTTAGCTTTGGCCCAACAGGAGTAGATAAAGATGGTAGGATCCAATGTTCATATATTAATCTATTCTTCCTTCAGTGGAATTCCTGGCATCATATGCATGGGAATTATTAACATCACACTTGTAAACACAGTTAGTTAGGTGAGAGATATTTTCTTACAGCATTGGTTTATATGGTGAACTAGCTTTGCAGTCTTGGCTTTTACTAGATAAATATAGAAGAGGGATTGTCAAAATTTGGCTCGATGGGTTGGGTCGACCTACATCTGACCCATGTATGATGTAACCCATCCTGAACTCAACCTGCAAATGGGGTCAATTGTGTATCAGGAGAAACTGGAGGGCAGTTGATGGGTCAAAAAAAAAAAAAAAAGAGCTGACTTGCCTAACTCATTTAATCTGAGTAAGTTTTAAGCCCATTTGCCTTAACTGTTGCCCCTTTGACACACTTAAATTAGGGTGTTAAGCAGAATCAGCCTGGGTCAAAACTTGTTCAAACCCAGCCTGTTTAATTGCCAACCCTAATAGTCAAGCATGAATCCAATCCAGATCATGGGCAAAGACAGATACATATGCAAGATTATATTCTTATTTAGAATTACAGTAAATATATAGGCCAGGCCTTTTAGAAGCATATATATAGGCTCAAGCCTAACCCATTTAATTTATTAGGCCAAGAAGTAGGCTCGCGTCCAGCCCATGGGCCTAGAACACCTCTCAAATATAGTTCAATGTAGGCCAGGCCTAACTCATTTGAGGGTGCTGGCCCATGAGTACCCTTGTTATTGTTTGAATTCTTAGAAAATCATAGTAAAGAGGATTTAATTATAACATTATCCAAGAGGTATGAAATGAAGGGTCAAAGGTTATCATAACTTTTCTAAGATTTAACGTGCTGATGTCAAATGCGGATATATTTTGTAAAAAAGGATAAGTTATTCAATGGCTCATTGTGGATATTCTTTACCTTTAGCCCTCAATTATGAGCTTTTCTTATTAAAAAAAGCTTTGCTTTAGACCCACTTTTGTACGTGCAATTGAATTTTAGAGAATGTTAATAAATGCATTCCTTGAAATGACTAAAATTGGATCAAAAGTGGAGATCCATAAAGGGCAATAAATTTCCATTTAAAGAAAAATATATATTTTTAGAAGTGCCTCTTAACCCGTGGCGAAGAGGTTTCTCACCTTATAGATTGTCTAGGGATCGATTCCTTAGTGGGTAGATGTCACTGTAGTCTCCAAACCAAATAGTACATACTAGCAAAAATAAAAAATAAAAACCTTTTAGGGGAAATTCCAAAAGTGTATAAAACTTTTGACCCATTTTTTAAAAAGTATATTAAAATTTGAATATTTCAAAATAATATAAAAGTTTTTTATATTTCTTTCAATCAAGTCCTCTCAATAGTTTTGGTCTTTTATTCCCTCTTTTCCCTCCCCAAAATCCACCACCTTCTTCTCCCTCCCCAAAATCCACCACATCGGTGGAAATTTCTTCTATATTGATAACTTATTGTCAAATCATTCAATGATAGTACATACTAGCAAAAATAAAATACAATAAAAAACTTTTAGGGGAAATTCCAAAAGTGTATAAATCTTTTGACCCATTTTTAAAAAATATATGAAAATTTAAATATTTCAAAAGAATATAAAACTTTTTCATATTTCTTTCAATCAAGTCCTCTCAATAGTTATTCCTTCTTTTCCCTCTCCAAAATCCACCGCCTTCTTCTCCCTCCTTCCTCCTCTTTAGACCATTGGAAAGTTTCTCAAAACAAAAGGAGAAAAAGAGAGAAAAATATCATAAGGGTATTTATGTCGTTTTTCATAATGTTTATATTGAGAGAATTGGATCGAAAGAAATGTGGAAAAATTTTACTCTTTTGAAATATTCAAGTCCTCATGTAATTTTTTGAAATTGGGCTAAAAGGTTTTTACTTTTTTAAAAGAAAAATAATTAGGTGAGAACTTCTCATGGTTCAAACCGTGAGAACTATGGGTGGGGCCCACTTGTCACCCAATCCGAACTTTGCAATGGACAGGGTCCCCCTTAATAGTTCACATGTCCCAGGGTTTAGCACTAATGTGAATGATTGGACCGTTGGATCAATTATATACCCATACAAATAGACTAGGGTTGTCGGCTATGGATGAAGGGGTTATGAGCATGGGATTGAAGCCAAACTTGATATTTGGGGTGGTCCCATAAAAATCTTTCAATCCCCACAGGTCTCATCCCAAAATGAGGACCCCAGTGGGCCCCACAAAAAAGTTCGCATGTGAACCTTCTGTGGAAATTTCCAAACAACTATCGTATTGGTAGCTCAGACAAAATAACAAACCAGAAGAAGAAGAAATGAGAGATTTCAAAGCATTCCAGAGCTTTCACGATGGATTGAGAAATCTTCCCCTCCCCTCTCTCTCTCTCTCTCTCCAATCACCCCCTCCCCTCCATCAATTCCATCAAATACTCAGAGATAAGCTTGATTCAACCCATTTCTGTCACATTCTTGCATTCTAACAACTTCATTTCCATTCAATTCATTTCTTCCCATCTCTTATTAGCCAACAATCAATAAATACCCAATGTCTCTCATTCCCAGCTTCTTCAACCAATGAACCCACATCTTCAACCACCTTCCAATCGATCCTTGCATTCGTCATTGCCTAAGTATCGTTGGCTGGCGTACTTTTGGTGACATGTATTTTTATTTTTTGCTGAGTCGTTCTTCCTGGAATTCGAATTTAGGACCGGTTGTTTCTCTGATATCATCTTGAACTTCTTCAGCTCACCAAACCTCAATTCGTTAGTAGAGGCAACAAAAATACTTTTCAATATTCCCCCTCAGGTGGAGCCCACTCCTCAATATGGAAGTGTAAATCGAAGAATCTATGTATGTCATCTTCAATTTGAAATAGAAAGTTTAGATTTTTAGTATAAGGAATCTAGTTGCAGCGGGACTCAGGATTTTTTCCAACTTCGGACGGGACAATAGAAATAAAATCTAAGAAGGGACACATATAAAAAGTGCATATAGTTTTCAAAATATATCATTTTAAGAGCATTTATTAATGAGCCCTCAGTAACACGAAAGCTTCAACTCAACTCTCATTTAACCCATGCTCTCTCTGAATTAGCAAGGCGATTTGCATCAAGTTGACTAATAATCATCCCTTCAGCCAATGAGTCATGTTTAACTTAAGTTGGCGGTTTGATAACTATTGACACACCTTAACTGAACTCATTTATTAACTAATTAGAAATGTCAATCATAATCCAAAACTTTTCTTTGGGGGAGCCATTATATAAAACACAAGCTAGGATATGGCATGTGCCACCTTATATTTGATCTATATTCTCCATCTGATCCGATCACTGTATCATTTCAAATTATATAAAATGCAAACCATGATGGGAGGTCCAGTGCACATGACTCTAATCTAATTATCCATATGAGTGGACCACAAAACTGGACCCCTCGGATAGTCACGACTACAAATTTTTTTTTTTTTTTTTCCCTTTGAGGCATTGATAAAGGATTTACGATCATCAGGAGTCCTCCAACTTTGTACTAGGCCCAGCTAGATCTTTCAATCTCCCGCATCATGGCCATTAAAAGACCATGCACATAGATCGAGGTGCACTGGATCATACACAGGATCAGTAATAGGAATTGTCTAACATGGGTAGGGATTTAAATGGGTATCCGATTCTCCGATTACCCGGAGGTTCCGACCTGTTAAAAACCGAGTCTAAGTCTTTATTTAGGCCGCGATAAGTAAATCGGTCCGGGTCCGATTCCACCTTGGTTTAGACTCGTTGACTCAAGACCTGATATGTTGCCTCAAAAATTTAAAATCTATCCAAAAAATCATGTTCTTTTAATATGATTCTCTACCTAGACTTGGACCCGGATTCAGACTCGTCTCATACATGGTTCTGGTTCTGGTTCCAGTTCCGGAGCCAAGAATTAAGTTCTAAAACGGTTCCACCTTTTCCTTTAGGGCCCGTTTGATAATTTTACTAATATAGTCAAGTGAAGTCAAATCAAGTTAAACATCCCATCAAAAACACTTTTTATCAAAACTCCATCCATCTTTTTCAAAAAAAGTAAAAAAGTAATTATATTTACTCACTAAAAGACAAAAAAATTCCATTTTCCCATACAAAAAGTCCAAAATATTTCACCTGTAAACAAGTAAAAATAAAATACCATCATAATTCACTTTTATTTTATTCATTCTTTTTATTTCACTTTACTCCACTTTATTTATTTTAAAAGTAAATTACCAAACGGGTTACACTGGATCAAAGGAGTAAAACTTCAAATGACAACTCCAGATTCTTCTTAGGTTCATGATCAAGCAAAGTAAGAAACTTGCTTTGCTCTCCAAAGTGCCACCCAACATTTCTTCTCAATTCCTACCAGCCCGCGCACGGTCGTTCTTCCCCAATTGCCACTCGAACCCACTCGAACAGAGTCAAAATGCCAGGCCTAGGGTTTGTGAGCTCGTCGTCGAGGAAGTCGAGCCTCATCTCGTGCATCTTCGTCGTCTTATCTCAATTCGCCCTAGCTATGGTTCCCCTCTTCTTCACTTCCTCTTCCATCCTCTCCATGCTCGCAATCTCAGGTACTGTCTTTTCTCTATCTGTCTATAGCTTGCGTTTCTAAATCTGAGGCGTTTGTTCCTGTTTTTTTTATTTTTTATTTTTTAGCTCTGGTTCTGGGAGCGGTTTCTGCTTTTGGTAGATGTTGCAGATGGGTTCTTCATGTTTCCACCTCAGCTCCGGCTCTCGTTATCTTCAATATCTTGTTCATTTGGGGAGTTTACATTGCAGTCATTCGAGAAGGTTCGGGTTTCCATTTCATCATTGTAATTCTTATCTTCAGTTTTCCTTCATAAAGATTCATTTTTTTAGCTTGGGGTTTTCTTGCAGATTTCTGACTATGTATGTTCTTAGTTTGTTCTAGAATTTCATGATGAAAGCACCCATCAGTTAGATTTATTTATTCCTGCTACGGATTCTTGATCGTAGTTAACTGGTAAGCAGAGGAGGCCTTTGAAGTATGACTAATTCGTTTCGAACACTTCACAGTTTGATTTGTGAACTACTCGCAAACTAATCTCACGTGGTTCTTTAATTTGAGCCCTAGAAATCCTTTACTGGCGCTGTAACGCCCCACCCTTCACACATGCATGATATTGTCCGCTTTGGCCCGCGTGCACGCGCGAGGACTTTCCAGGAGGTCACCCATCCGAGTACTGCTCCCGCCCGAGCACGTTTAACCTCGGAGTTTTTACATTTTTCCGGGGCCGCACGGTTTTAAAAGGCCTCATGCAAGGTAAGGGTGTAAACTTTACATATAACCCAGTCACTTTCCTCTCTATAGTCGATGTGGGACTCCGGGGCGTCACATCCCACCCCCCTTAGGGCTGCATGTCTCTGTGCAGTAGCCTGCCAGCCCTCTTGGCCCGCCCACATGGAGACCCGCCCACTTGCACCAGACCACGGCAGGGGACCCACACTCGAACTAGTCGAGAGTCGGCTCTGATACCATTTGTAACGCCCCACCCTTCACACATGCATGATATTGTCCGCTTTGGCCCGCGTGCACGCGCGAGGACTTCCCAGGAGGTCACCCATCCTAGTACTGCTCCCGCCCGAGCACGCTTAACCTCGGAGTTTTTACGTTTTTCCGGGGCCGCACGGTTTTAAAAGGCCTCATGCAAGGTAAGGGTGTAAACTTTACATATAACCCAGTCACTTTTCTCTCTATAGTCGATGTGGGACTCCGGGGCGTCACATTCCACCCCCCTTAGGACATTTGGTCCTCCAAATGCAATCATACCTCTGGAAGAAGGTGCGGGTAAAGCTTCTTGACTTGGTCTCGGAGTTCCCAAGTGGCTTCTCGAGGACTATGGTGCTCCCACTGAACTTTCACCCAGTGTATTGTCCGCGTCCTGAGAACTTGCTCCTTCGTGTTGATGATCCGAGAAGGTCGCTCAACATAGGTAACATCTGGCTGCAGTTCCAATGGCTCATACTGCAACACATGAGATGGGTCTGCGATATACTTCTTCAACATTGAGACATGAAAAACATTATGTACCGTTGACAATGCTGCTGGTAAAGCCAATCTGTAAGCAACTTCTCCAATTCTTTCCAAGATCTCAAATGGACCGATATATCTCCGAGATAACTTCCCTTTCTGCCCAAACCTCAATGTTCCTCGCGTTGGTGAAACTTTTAGAAACACATGTTCACCAATCTCAAATTGAAGATCTCTCCTCTTCAGGTCTGCATAACTCTTTTGTCGGCTTCTAGCAATTTTCAACCGATCATGGATTTGCTTCACTTTCTCACTGGTATCACTAACAATAGATGGACCGTGAAAACTCCTGACACCTATCTCCTCCCAACAGATTGGGGTCCTGCATCGACGTCCATACAACGCTTCAAATGGTGCCATGCCGATACTGGAATGATAACTATTATTATATGCAAACTCGCATAATGGGAGACTTTTCTGCCAGTCCTTCCCAAAATCAAGGACGCAAGCTCGCAACATATCTTCCAGTGTCTGATTAGTCCTTTTAGTTTGACCGTCGGTCTGGGGATGATACGCTGTACTGAAATTCAATGATGTGCCAAGAGCTTCCTGAAGTTCAGTCCAGAATTTGCCCAAAAATCTAAGATCTCTGTCTGATAAAATCGATCGGGGAACACCATGAATTGTGACCACCTTCTCCATGTACATTCGAGCTAACTCATCCCGAGGTGTCTTCAGGCTCATTGGTAAGAAATGTGCCACTTTAGTCAATCTGTCCACTATCACCCAGATGCTATCTTTGTTATGCATTGATGGCAACCCAGAGATAAAATCCATCGTTATGTGTTCCCATTTCCAGTCGGGCACTTCCAACTGTTTTAAAAGTCCTGGGTGCTGCTTCCGTTCTGCCTTTACTTGTTGACACACCAAGCACCTTGCTGCAAATTCTGTTACATCCCTCTTCATATTACTCCACCAATAATGATTACGCAGGTTCTGGTACATCTTTGTACTACCAGGATGAATGGTATAGCGGGAATGATGTGCTTCTGTCATGATCTCATTCTTCAGTTCTTCTATATTTGGCACACATAACCGATCTTGAAAGTACAACACACCCTCCACTATTCTGAAATCTGGTTTGCTGTCAATCTGTTCAATCACTCGAGCTAGCTCTGGATCCTCTGACTGCTTGCTCTTGATCCTGCTCAAAATCTCTGGTTCCAAGACGAACATGTTAGCTAACATAACCTTGTCGTCAATTGATTGCAAAGACACTCCCAAATCAAGGAAAATCTCTGCCCAAGACCATTCTGCTCGCAAACATGCATTAGTTGCTGCCCTCTGACTCAATGCATCAGCCACTACATTAGCTTTCCCGGAATGATATTTGATTGGAAAATCAAAATCCTTCATGTATTCCATCCACCGGGTCTATCTCATGTTTAATTCAAGCTGGGTAAACAAATATTGAAGACTTCTATGGTCTGAATGAATTTCAAACTTCTCACCAATAGGTAATGACGCCACATCTTCAATGCCATGACTACTGCATCAATTTCCAAATCATGCGTGGCATACTTTTTCTCATGCTCTTTCAATTGTCTAGAGCCATAAGCCACTACCTTTCCATCCTGCATAAGCACACAACCCAATCCAACCTTCGAGGCATCTGTATAAATAACGAATTTACCATTCTCCGTAGGCAATGTGAGCACTGGAGCTGTGGTCAATCTATTCTTTAACTCCTGAAAACTTGCTTCACATTCGTCAGTCCACACGAACGGTACATCTTTTCGTGTTAATCTGGTCAATGGAGCAGCAATGGATGAAAATCCTTTCACAAATCTCCTGTAGTAACCTGCTAAACCCAAGAAACTACGAATCTCCATTACTGACATGGGTCTCTGCCACTTGACCACTGCCTCAATCTTTCCTGGATCTACTGCCAAACCTTCCTTGCTGATGATGTGACCCAAGAAAATTACTTGCTGAAGTCAAAATTCGCACTTACTCAACTTGGCATAGAGTTGATGCTCTCTCAAAGTCTGCAATGCTGACCTCAAATGCTGCTCATGATCTTCTCGAGACCGAGAATATACTAACACGTCGTCTATAAAAACAACGATAAATTGGTCGAGAAATGGAGCAAATATTTTATTCATCAAGGCCATAAATACTCCTGGAGCATTTGTTAGCCCAAATGGCATTACCAAAAACTCGTAGTGGCCATATCTGGTCCTAAATGCTGTCTTCTGAATGTCCTGATCTCGAACTCTGAGCTGGTGATATCCCGATCTCAAGTCTATCTTTGAGAAATATTCAGCTCCCTGAAGCTGATCAAATAATTCATCAATCATTGGGAGAGGATATTTGTTCTTGATTGTGACCTGATTGAGTTGTCGATAATCTATGCACATCCTCATAGACCCATCATTTTTCTTCACAAATAGGACCGGCGCACCCCAAGGTGATACACTTGGTCTCACAAACCCTTTGTCCAACAAATCCTGCAATTGAGTTTTCAACTCTCTGAGTTCTGCTGGAGCCATTCTATATGGAGCTTTAGAAATCGCAGCTGTCCCTGGTACCAATTCAATCGAAAAGTTTATCTCCCTGACTGGAGGTAAGCCTGGAATTTCATCCGGGAAAACATCCGGGAACTCACAGACCACTGGAATATCCTCCACCCCTTTTGACTGTTTATCCTTCGTGATAAACGCCAAATATCCTTCACATCCAGATTTCAACAATCTTTCTGCTTTCAATGCCGAGATCCTGCATGTCCGAATAGGTTTCCTCCGACCAACAAATTCAATAGTGTCCAAATGCAATGAAAACTTGAAATAACGATGGGTTAGATCCTATAAAACACGCTAACAAGCAATTCTATAGACTTTACAGTTAGCACTTTAAAGTCTGTCTAACGGAAATCGTAATCCTCACCACGTCCTATTATTTCTATCCATTCTTAATATCCGAGAATCGTGCTGGGCTCTGATACCAACTGTAACGCCCCACCCTTCACACATGCATGATATTGTCCGCTTTGGCCCGCGTGCACGCGCGAGGACTTCCCATGAGGTCACCCATCCTAGTACTGCTCCCGCCCGAGCACGCTTAACCTCGGAGTTTTTACGTTTTTCCGGGGCCGCACGGTTTTAAAAGGCCTCATGCAAGGTAAGGGTGTAAACTTTACATATAACCCAGTCACTTTCCTCTCTATAGTCGATGTGGGACTCCGGGGCGTCACATTCCACCCCCCTTAGGGCTTCACGTCCCTGTGCAGTAGCCTGCCAGCCCTCTTGGCCCTCCCACATGGAGACCCGCCCACTTGCACCAGACCACGGCAGGGGACCCACACTCGAACTAGTCGAGAGTCGGCTCTGATACCATTTGTAACGCCCCACCCTTCACACATGCATGATATTGTCCGCTTTGGCCCGCGTGCACGCGCGAGGACTTCCCAGGAGGTCACCCATCCTAGTACTGCTCCCGCCCGAGCACGCTTAACCTCGGAGTTTTTACGTTTTTTCGGGGCCGCACGATTTTAAAAGGCCTCATGCAAGGTAAGGGTGTAAACTTTATATATAACCCAGTCACTTTCCTCTCTATAGTCGATGTGGGACTCCGGGGCGTCACAGGCGCCTACCTGAAAACCCAAGTCGCTCAAAAGCAGTGCACCCCTATCCATTAGCACTAGTCAATATCTAGCTGTAATCTGATCTGGCCCCGCCTTAATCTGAGCTGGCCCCACCATAAGATTTTACTTTGATTATTATTTAACTTTGTGTTTTACATGTAATCAATCTAATTGTAGGTCCAACTCTGATTGAAGTTGAATCTCACTTTGAGTAAATGTAAATAATATTTATTTTGAGTAGTTTGAGTTTTAGATGCAGACCATGGACTTATATAGCATGGGCATAGATGAATTAGTTCATCAAACTCGTCGAAATCGAACTTTGAATTACAAGTATTATGAAGCACATCAAATGAACCTACCTAATCAAATTTTATGATCAAGCTAAGTCTCAAATTACAAATTGTGGGCTCAAAGCATGAATTAGTCGAATTGTGAAACTATGGTCTACACAGGAATAGAGGCAATCGGTCTTTGAGGAAAATCAGCTGAATCCATCTGATTTTGATCGCGTGAGTTGGTTTTCTTGTCTAATCCTTCAGAGATTCAAAGATAATGGAATTCCAGCTGGAAATGATTTACATCTAGCGATGGCTTGGGCCGAATCTTCAAGGTCTACAGATTTTTTTTTTATTATGGATAATTGGCTAAAGATAGACCTTAATCCTGTCACCAGACAGACCCTTTGCGTATTCCCAGATGTTAGTTCAATTATAGAGAAATGTGTCTTCTGCATTCCAGGACTCTGGAGAACAGTGGGCCAGCAAGGCAAGTAAATTTCCGTTACAAACGTTATCGATGCGAGACACTGGAGGGTGTGGATTCAAGTCACATTACTGATTAAAAAAAATACTGGTATTTTTGTTAACTTTATCGACAATGGGAACGGGTTATCCCATTGCTTTGAGATGCCCGATCATGTGAGGTCTACTTCCCATCACAATAGAGGTTTATCATATGGCCTAAGATTTACTGGTATCAGCATATGGTCACTTTAGCATGGGAAAGCATATGTATATGCAATATATGTCTTGTAAAAATTTCAATGGCTAGTGCGGAGCTGTGTCTAGTTTCTCCTTATTTCTGTGGCTCTTGATAGAAAATAAACCCTGTTTTCAGGAATTCTGTCGTTAAAGGATGCAGTAATGACTCTGGAGTTTGTGCTGCTTATGATTGGTCTCTACAGGTTAGCTTATCTTATTTACACTTCTACTGATGTTTCACCTCCTGTAGTTTTTTACAGATCGAGGTCTAGTATTGACAAAATGAGCTGACTTCCATTTATATTTTTCCTCCTGTTGCATTGCAAGCTTTACTTTATTACATGGTAACAGCTGGTTTTGTTTGGTTATTTGTTGACTGTCTGGTGATTACATGAGAGACATAAGTTGTTTGGCTTCTGCAATCATTTTTGTTGATCATCATTTTGGTTAACATTTCATTTTTGGATTAAACTTTACATGAAGATATTATTCTGTGTAGAAATTACAAATCAGTACTGCAAGTTGCAGATGAGCGCATCTGAACTGAGTGCTACTTATCATCAAGGTTGATCCAGTTTTGTGTATACTGTATAGTACCTGCGTTGGGATTATAATCCTATATCTTAGTTTATTTAACAATCGGAACCTACCTAATATAGACCCTACCATGTATGAGGTGTCCAGTTCGACAAATTTAAAAATATTCGATTCATGGATTTGGCATAATATGTAAATAATTTATTGGATATTTATCTATGAATATAAATAGTATGCATAAAGAACATTGATAAAAAATTTATGTACAAGCTAATCCACTAGTAGCTCAGTGGTGAGGCACTTCTCCTCCACAGAAACAACTAGTGATCGATCCTTGATTGTGGTGCTGATGGTGAGGGACTTGGGTATGATGTGTGTGTATGTGTGGAGTAATTATGAGAGCAAAAAAAAAAAAAACTGATGAAAATCGATGTATGAATCTTACTCTAAAGAATCAAGATGTAAAAATAAGATTTAGATTTTTCAAATCTTGTAGCCCTTCAATACATAAGATGGGGTTTTTTCAATTGCAAAACAATCCATCCTGAAGTCAGTAAATGTAATAGTTCACACTGTGAAGATTTGCATGTCTGACTGACAGCCGTACACTGATCATTTCAAATAATCCGTGTAAAATTTGACTGGCTTGAATATCTGGATTACTCATATCAGAGCAAGGTTTTAAAAATTAGACTTGATGGACGACTTGGTCAACCTTCCGAGTCAAATTGGTTGGACTGAATCGAACCCTAGAACCGAAGAGCCTTCATAAATCTTGAAAATTGATAAAAAAAAAAGTCTTTAACATTTGAAAAAAATAATCTTATTAATGTAAAACTTTAAGGTTCACCTCATGTTAATTATTCTCATTTGCTTTTCACTCAATTAGATGAACAATGTATCTGATCTTTGAATGTTGAGATCTTCCACAAAGTGTGGTTTTAATATACTAAAGTCGGTGCAAAAGGCACCTAAATGCCTTCCGAATTTCCTTCCAACAGGAAATTCTGTGTGGGGTGGTGGTAGGCTTGGGTTATCAAAATTGATATAACTTGGGCCCATTTGACTCACTTTGAGATATATCTGCACGAGGATATGACTCATATTCTAGAAGATTTGATGTCAGTCATTGTATTATTTTGGTTTCCTTTTATTGTTTGATATTAATTGTAAATATCCAATCAAAGGGTTATCATTGATTGTAATAACTGTAAATATAGTATACAACACAATATATATAGATGATGCCTCCAAAGGGACATTCTCTCATTCATATTTTCCTCAAAGTTCTCTCAGATTTCTTGCATATGACAGGGGTTAGGTTTGACTCAATTCAATGGGTTCCAAGTACAAGTCAACTCAGACTTGGCCGATTTTCCATGGATCAAAGTGATTTTCATCCTTTGATCGGAGTCATCTTGTTGACATGGTGATCTCATATTTTAGCTTGAGTTGAAGACGATTACAATAGTCCAATAGCAAAAATTAACTCTAGTTGAGCGATGGATGTGTCAGTCACTATTCACAGGGGATATATTTGTCCAAGGTTTACTGTGATGAGAATAAAAGGGCAGTTAACAACCTAAGAAGATTAGAGAAGGCTGAGAGATCTTTGGGAAAGCCAAAAAGAAATTAAAGGAGTGGTAAAGGTTCCGTTTGGCCTCCCAACAAAAAAAAAGGTCTCCCTTCTTGCTTCATAAATTTATTCGCAATGGAACCAACTGAGGCTAGATGGTGTATGTCCTGGAATTTAATGAGACTTCATCTTGAGCGAGGAGAGTGGATTGAGTGAAGGTTTGAAGAGAGGTCAAGGGGTTCTACTGTCCCAAATATAAGGTGATAGGTCTCCATGGCCAGTGGACGCCAACTTTTCATTTTGGAGAAATAGTGAGAGACTGCAGGCTGAATTCATGGCTATGCTTAGTAGAATCAAAGTATTCAACTTGACTTTTATTGCCTTGATTCTTAAAAGGGACCGGCCTTCTAGCATTTCAAATTTTAGATCAATTAGGTGGTGGGATGTGTATAAAAACTGGTAAAACTTCTAGCCAACATGATGAGGGGGATTATGCCTCTTAATTCACCAGGCAATTTCAAAGTTCGTTCGTTATAAACGTACAAATGTACCGAGAAAAAAACCCCGACAAATACACATATGGGGTCCTTGTAGCAAATGAAGCAGTGCACTCAAGGAATAAGGAGAAGGTGTTGTCATGCTTTTCAAGATTGATATGGAGAAAGCTTATGACTATCTACAAATGTAGGGTGGGATTCAGCGAAAAAATGGAGGAAATCGAGTTACGATGGACATTGTTATCTTCTTGTCAAGATCTCTTGGTCGTATTGGCTTGGTAGTTATTTGAGAGGGTCCACTAGCATTGCTTAAAAAAAGAGGAAATTACTGCTTATATCCCATGGATTTTTTTGAATGTTTGACAGATTATAGTTCTATTTGTAGGTTTGTTAACCCTGCTGAATATTATGCTTCATATCAAAGGTTTGTTGAAAATAACTTGTGAATGGAGCTACCAAATTTCATCTTATCAACCTTAGGACTGATTTTTGATTTAATTTTGCTTCAATGATGGACTTTTGCCCTTTCACATTTCATGCACAGAGTTTAGGAAAATTTTGTGCTAAATTCTGGAAAAACATGAATGCTTATCAAGCAACTTGGGTTTGCTTGACTTTTTCCCCTGATTGGATATGATGAATGTTTCAATAGTATGATATTATTGTATTTTCAACTTCTTTATGAACTGAAAGATTTTGTCTGTCTGTGCATAACGCAGTTGGTTTTCTATGTATAAATCCCTCCTTCAGAGGGTGGTTGTGCAGCATTCTTTGCAGGGTTGGTTGGCATTTGATTCATCAATAAAATTTTGATGTATTCAGACCATTTGGTTCATCAAACACATGCTTGGTTGGCATTTGATTTTGTCTAGATATGATATTCACTAATAAGCATGGTTTTTTGCAGCATTCTTTGGAGCGATCCTGGCATTGTTAAATATAACTATTCATGTTTGGACAGACCCAACCAAAGTTCTGTTTCCAATCCCCATGATGAGGTCGCTAAAGTTATTTATAATGCAATGGGCTTTCATCTGTGACAAAATGTAATGTTTGTATTTACTCTCTTTATTTTTGCAGGGTGAAGAGCTTCTGACAAGTAATGTGTCTCTTGAACTGCCTGCCATTGAAGTACTTCTTTTCTATCTTGTACTCTTGCATATTTTCTAAAGCATTTGGACACCTGTTTTCTGATCCATTTGCATCTACGATTTTGAACTTATTTACTACTTGCATTTTGGTAAGTTAATAGTTCAAATATAATCGAAGTATCGAACTGTTTAATGCAACCATGAAGCACAGATTTGAATACTTAGCAAAACTTAGCCGATTATATTGTTTTTCTTCCCTCTGAGATCATTTATGAGGTTGATGAAAAATGATCCTTAATTTATGAGGTTGATGAGTTCAGAAACATTCATTTTCCCCACTTCCCTTTTCCTTTTTGCTAGTTTTCCTAGCTTATAGGCCCTTCATTATCTATTTCTTTGCAGAATGCACCTTTGCTCGGTAGAGTGAGATACTGTGACAACTGTAAGGCGTATATAAGAGGGTTTGACCACCATTGTCCTGCTTTTGGGAACTGTATAGGTCTCATGCATTTTCTTTTGTGATATCTTGTGTAGTAACTTATGATGCACCCTCTCTCTCTCTCTCTCTCTCTCTCTCTCTCTCACACACACACACACACACACACACACGATAGAGACTTCATTATGATTTATGGTTTCTTATGCATTATAGTTGTTTGTGATGTTGATATTCTCATCCACAGGTCAAAAAAATCATCTTCTTTTCATGGTTATTCTAATTGGATTTATTGTTGTTGAGGCTTCCTACGTAGCTTGTGCATCTCAAAGTAAGTTATGAGCCCGACTTCTTTGGTTTTCTCCAAACCTTTGGTCCTTTATTTTTCTTTTCTATTTTTCTTTTTATTTTTTACCTTTTGAAATGGTATTATGACTCAAACCCCCAACCTTGCTGTTGCAACATTGAGCACCTTCCAAATGTGCCACAGCTTCTTGTCCAGACCTTTGGCACTGCACTCAAACATTTTAGATGAATTAATGTGCATGTGTTTGTACTTTGTACTCATATTGATTGAGAGATGGCTAGAATAACTTAATGATGAAGCCGAAAATTCTGCGAACTTGAAACATTGGTTGATTACTGGTGCCTTTTAGAGTTCGTTCTTGGCTATGCCCCTCTTGGAGGTGTCTTGGTGCAGCTTGTTTGCAGGTTTGAGTTTCATTTCCCTCTTGCTTTGGGATGTCGATCTCTGTGTATGCGTATTCTTATAGCATTCCTCTACAATAGGCCGATACTTGAAAAATGAACAGCATCTCCATATTATATCCAATCTGATACTTCATTTTTGTGTAAAATCCTCTCATGGATGTATCCTTACTGCATCCTTGCCATAGTTGGGCATCATAGGTATTCATGCCCTATACTGTGTAGCTGTAAAAACACTTTCAACCAATGAAATCTGTTACTACAAAGATAGACTAAATTACTCTCGTTTCAAAGTCTTACAAGTGGCTATGCCGTGGTTAGAGTAACTCCAAAGTGACTTTCTTTGGAAGGCCGATGCATGCATAAGAAGAATCACTTGATGAATTGGAAGAATGTATCTAAATCTAAAATTTGAAGGCAGTCTGGGGTTAGCCATATTTGGGAAGAATTGTTCTTAATGGCTAAATGATGGCAGCAGTTTGGCATTGAAAAAGATTACTTGCAGCAAAGGTGGCAAAAGAAAATATGGGAAATCTTTAGATGGATGGTTTTCAAACTATACCATCCTTTCATGATATGGAGGAACATTACCTTTATTGCAAATATTAAAGCTAAAGATGGCCTCACCTACTGGTTGATCTGTCAACTTTGAAGTGGGTAAAAGGTGAAATGATATTTTAATTTTCTAGGAGGATGTTTTGATTGGTGATGCACTTCTAGAAATAAAGTTCTCTAGAGTTTATGCTGCTATCTCAACAAGTGTTTTAAAGAGCTCTAGCAAGTGAGCTAAGGCAAATGAATGATAAGCTTGTTAACAGGAAGCCATTAAGTTGAGAAGGAACCTACTTGATCATGTGATCCTTGTGGTGGAAACTTTCACCCATGTCTGGTGAGGAGCATATTGAGAATTTTGATGACAGTAATCGAAAATGGGCGTGTAATGGTGATCTTACCACAAATGTTTGTAGTGCTTCGGTCCACAGTTGATTTATCAAGTTAAAGAAGTGGCACCTCAATGGCCCAATGGGATAATGGCCTCATGAGGAGCATTTATTTTCATGCACATGTATGAATGCGCTACTGCAGGGGTACCGGACAAATTATAGGAATGGGCTTTTGAGTTGACATGGACAAAAATTCTATACACTGATAAAAAAAAAAAAAAATTTCACAAACCTTTCCAAAAAGGACTATCAGTTATGGATATCAATTTGATGAGATTGTAGCATTATTCACAACTATCTATCAATTTCTATTAGTATGGTTTTATGGCTGTTATGGCTGTTTGTTGTTCTTGATCACAATGTCTGGTAACATGTTTCTTTGACCTTATGGTAATATTTGATGGATTCTGAGGCATCAATGAGTTTATCTTTTAGTTTGTTTTAACATTACAATGGATATATATTACTAACCCACTAACATTTATCTTCAAATTGATTTGGGATCCATATCATTATCTTGCTGACCTCCATAGTTCCACCGTTAATGAATAATGGTTTGTCATTCTTCTGTCTGTATGATCTTAGCCATTCAATTTCCTAAATTAAATGTGAGCCCTTTCCATTTCCCAGCTTCCCATTTTGACCTTCTAATTTTAGAGGCAGCCTTTTACTCAAACTTTAATGTTTCTGATAAGTGAGATTCTTGAGTTACTGCTCATTTTGCATGTGCTTCACCAGATCAGTGGTCTTATATAGTTCCAGACCAAATTGAAAGGCTTAGGTCAAGGATCATAAAATGCCATTCTTGCCATCTTGGTATCTATTATACATGTGTAATTGGATCTGCTCTGCTTACTGGTTTCTCAGTATACAATGCCAAAGTTTTTTTAGGATAGTACATGGACTTTTGGCCTTGTTTTTTATCCTAATGTTCTGTTAATTATCTGAGTGTCAGGGTCTTTTAGTATAAAAATGCTTTCAAGGAGAATGTAAATGGTAATACAATCTTGAAAAAGAATTCTATAATTATACTTGTATAAATGACTGAAGTTATTTGCATGGTGTGAACCTTTTCTAATGAAAAAACAATATTCTTGATAGGAACATCATTTTATATATCACACAGACATGGGCGTACCCACATATATGGGTATGGGAGCAGTCGCCCCTGTCAGACTTTCGTCCACCTCCAAAACTAGCATGAAAATCTTGGGTCTGCCTCCAAAAATCATGTGGGAATTTTGGGTCCACCCCCAAAACTTTAAAAAAAATCTTTGGTTTGCCCACAAAATCCAACTACCTGTTCGGGTCCACAGTCCACCTCCTTAAAACGAAATTCTTGGGTCTGCCACTGCATATTGATAAGTGATATCCGTATGCGTTCCCCGTGTCCTTGTTTTGTGTCTTTGTGCCTGTCCATGTGTGCCTATGCATCTTTGGTTACTATTGAAAATGAATGGATGATTTATATTTTATCTTGTTTTTTTGTGTCCTTATTTTTCTTAGCAGTTTTACTTCAACAGCTTTCTTACCTTGTATTGTTGAATAAATGTTGGAGAGTCTTTTATACTCCAATGTGGGCATAAAGCTATTCTTGACAAAGTTTTTGATAGCTAATCAGTCATAGATCTGTTTAAATATATTGTTGCAGAACAATGATATTTCAATGTGGTGATCCTATGTTGCTGATTTTCGTTATTTTCCTGTATGGATTACAGCTATGATGAGATCCTGGTATTCACAGAAAGTTGGATTGGAGGTATGTTATTCATGTGTATAGTTGCTTCTCAGCCATTCTTCTAGTACTGTACAAGGTAGCCAAATAAAAGAAAAAGTAAAATTTCCCCCTTGAATGGTTGTACTATTTTCTCTGTTTTAATTTAAATACATCAAAACTTTTGAGTTCAAATGTATTTTTTGGATAGTAGTGGATGACAAGAGCTTCTGTCTTTGTGGAATGATGTGACCTTTGACATCTTTGGTATTTACCCTAGTGTCATTTGAGTTGGCTATTTTTTGTATCTGTGGAAATGAAAGTTGGCTTTATATCATCTGCATAGATTGCAGCTAGTTGCTTGCTTCGCATGGTAATCATTTAATTTTCAATACTTTGTGTACATCCATGTGGAACAGTTTGTCCATAAAATTTTTAAATAAAGTTGCCATCATTGAATTCTGTGAAACAGAAAACATAGTCCAGCTGACAACAGCAAGATAGTTGTGTTTGTCAAACTGCTTGTGCGTCGATTTCTGTCTTGTAAAAATTTGAATTAAAAGCTGCTTCCAACACCCTATCGATCATATTTTGTCTCTTTTAGATCCACTTAGCTTTAAGGGGGAAAATTTGGATACAATCTGGCTGCAGCTTTCCAAGTTGCAAACTAGTTCTTTGGGGCACTTGATGCATGCCAATCAGGTGAGGATGGGCGTCGACGGTTTAACGTAGATTAAAGGTGGCCAGAGATCTGTATAAGATATGTTTATTGTTACCATCTGTTTGAGGTTTCCAAAACTTAAACAGTTTTATATGCACTTAACAAACTGTTAAACATTAGGGCCCTTAAGTAGACGGTCACGTCATCAGATCCTGTCAACTTCATAAAGACGACCCTTATCCATGTTAAGACCTTCCGATCTCATAACTGCTCATGTTTGGCAGGCATGAAGCTTGGATGGATCATGCTTCTTAAAGGCCATGGAATGTTACACTTTTTTTGGATGGGCGCTACAGTGCAGTGATCTAATAATGTGGGCCAGTGGTGTATGTATTTTCTAATGTCCTATTGATGGACCATCAATCACTGGGCTCAAGTTGTTTCATGTGAGGGGGTATATTTTGCATTGTCAAGGCATGAGAATCATATATTACTCTTCCAATCAGTTTTGGTCTTCAAGTGCTTTGCAAAATCAAAAGTGCAGAATCCATCTGTTTTGAAGCTATCCTCTTTTGTATGGGAAGGGAAAGGGCCGATAGTTCTCTCATCCTTGGACCACAGAAGATGGTGATCATGTAGGATCACATGATATGGCTACTGATGATCTGTACAGTGTTGAAGTGCTTGACATATGGAGGGAGAGGCACAAGATTCATGATTTATTTAATTTTCAAATTTTCAATTAAAAACTGAACAAGAAATTAATGTTTATAAATTGGAAGAGGGAATCATAAGATGAAATCCAATTTAATTTATATATTAGGGAACGAAAATAGCACTTCTTTTGACAACCTAAGATAATGGAATAAACTAGAAGGGTTAAAGATCTAATCAAGTTAGATGATGTTAATGGTTGTGTGATGGTTGATTGACATTATCAAGCACCAGTCCTTGTGCCTCCCAAGGGGGCCATCTTGTCATGAATGGTGATGGAGGCTCGGATCATCATCCTAATTGCTTGATGTGGCCCACTAGTTTTCACTATCAAAACAAGTGCGTAGTCGATCTAATGGTCCAGTTCATCCGGATGGGTGCCAAACTTGGGGTTGGTGACTATCAGGGGAGTCCCTATTTTATGGTCCACTTGGATGGATCATAAGGTGGGCCCACTAGGTGCGGTGCTCACGATAATATGAGCATTGTTGCTCGGCGGAGGTTTTCCCGTTTAGATTATTCATTCAAAGAACAAAATAGCCAATGTAGGAAAATGGAAGCAAACAGAAAAGGTTAAAAGTAAAAGCTTCCCCAAATTTGACAATGGTGGTGGTTGTGGTAATGGTTGAATTATATATAGGTATAGTGGTCACTTGAAGTTGTTAACAACGAATGAATTAGGTCATTCATATAGCCTCAAGTTGCAAAGAGTATATAATCTTCATAGGAAGGATAAATTCGCTATTTAAGGACTTTCAAGGGAATTGATACACTTCTTCACACAAAGCGTATTTTAGATTGCATGACTGATGTTTTCTTTTTTTCTCTTTTCAAGAGTAACCTTTCAACCGGCTTTGTTATCAGCACAATGCTTTTCTCTCTTCTACAATTGCTTTGGCAGGTATGATCACCAAAGGCTTTTGAGTTTAAGTTTTCTTTGTTTGTGCTTGTTGATCTTTATCTATTGGATCTCTGTGATGTGAAGATTGAAAATGTTAATCAATGAATATGTTCTTGTCCCTTCATTATATATATGACAACTTGTTTTTGTGGATGGCTAGGTACTGTTCCTCATATGGCATATTTATTGTATCTGTTCCAACATGAAAACTGATGAATGGGTGAGTTCCAAACTGGTGACTTTCGAGGAACCTATCATAAATGCATAAAAAGAAATATACACAGCATTTTTATTTGGTTTGCCACCTGAGACACTAGGACACTTGACATCTCGGTGGATTTCCTTGGCCCTACCATATGCATAGGTGAGCTGTGGATTGGCGATGCATAAGAAATATAGCTCAATTGTAGATTCCTAGCCACCCTACCAGATGTAATAAAACTGATGGTCGAAAAGAAAAGATATATTTTTTTACTGTCCATTTGATGATTTTAGACCAGATGGTTTGAAATGTTCAATGAAGCTGATTTTCCTAAGACTCCTGAATCCTGATCCATAGCTCACAAATCCATCTGATAGCGCCAATGGACCCCACCAAGGTGCTATGTGCTGTGCAGATGGAAAAGCCTCCTTCATTTGTTTAGCTTATCTTTTAACCTGTTTAATTTCCTATAATAATGTTTATGTGCCTGTAAACCTTGAGATTCAGATAAACTGGAAGAAATATCCAGAGTTCCAGATTATTGATCAGTCTCAACCAGGTAAGTTACATTTTTGCATGGGTATTATTGAAGCCTTAGATGTGGATCTCATCCAAGAAGCTGCTAATGCTTTGTTTATGAGGTATTTTGCCGTTGATCTTTCTCAGGACAAGACTTTCCAGTAGCATCATTTAAAAACCCATATGATAAGGGTGTTATGGGCAACATCAAGGAGTTTCTGCAACTGAAGTAAAGTTCCCTTTACTGGATCAATTTTAAAGTGCCACATGCTGCATATGGTGTTTGCCATGGTATTCACACGTCTCCTGTTACCTTCCAAATCATAGGCAGCTTCCATGCTAAGATGCCCAGTTACAGCATGAATATGACAGACATGCCTGGCTCTGGCAGGGACATGAATTTTGTGCAGAAAGTGAAAGAATCAAATATGATATGACGTAATATGATGCCAATTTTTAAGTATCCAGGTATCATGGCTTTCATAGTGATTGTTTGCAACATTGGACTAGCAGATTTGATCCCAGATATGAATTATAACATAGACAGGATGGGATTCTGTGTTGAATTGAATTTGGTTCAGTGTAGAATTGAGCAGTGCTCCAAAGGTACACTCGTAATTTGTACCACTTAAGCTGCAGCTGTTTACAGTATGGTAAGCTGTAATTGCTTCAAATTTTACCTACAGCATTGTGGGTTGAAACAGGTATATCCAAGCTTGTAGTGGCACCACCTGAATTGAATGATGGCAATTCGATTCGCCCTTCCAGATTAGGACCTGTGCTACATCTGAAGAGAACCTGGCTGCGAAATAAGGGGTCTGCTAGATAATATTTACGAGATTCTGAAATACTGGCGGGGACATTAACGACTGTTTGTTAATTGTATGAATTTCACATGAAGACATCTTTTTGGCTCTTGATGTATAATATCAGACATGACTCTTTTTTTTTTTTTTAATATTCTCAGATATTCTTACAATATAATGTATGTCGAAGTTGGTAAGTGCTCTATTTTGACCTAACAAGCATTTATTCATATATATATATATATATATATTTTAAAGTTTGTTCAGAAGCAGCAAAACCAGCTAGTTTTATTGAACTAATCATTCCCTTTTGTCTTCTCTAGTCTGGGTTTTCATGTTCCATCACAGGAAAATTTTTGAAGGTAAGGGACAGACGCCAAGTGAGTCATTTTTCTTCCTTAATCTCAAAGAGGTGAAAACATGAGAGAGAGAGAGAGAGAGAGAGAGAGAGAGAGAGAGAGAGAGAGATCTGAAAAATTGAGACTTGATTGTCCCTGGGGTTAGTTATCGTCTGTTAGTAAGTCTCAGTGTCCCTATGGTTAGTTATCGGTTGTCAGTAATCGAGTGTCCTTTGGGCTCAGGGCTAAAGGCTCCTGGGCTGAATTGGGCGGGAGATATCCTAAGGTTATAAAAAAAATAAAATGAGTCTCGAGTAGAAAAGAATGGCAATGAGTAGAAAATGAGACTAGGTGCACTTGTTTCAGTTGTACCAGTGTTCCAAAATCAGTGTTTTTCTAGTATATCGTGATATTATTGAAATATTTGTAAAATACAGTGAAATCTGAAAATGTTATAAGAATTAAATAAACTAGAGAAAATAGTCAAAATTGATTTTTAATAGTTTTTCATTATTTTGGAATTTATATTTAAACATTAGTTTATTTTCTGTGACTCAATTATATTGTGCGAAAATCCCAAATTTGTACATATTCTGATCTCCCGGGATGATAATATTCTGAAAAAAGAATATTTGTGGGAATGCTTTGTACAAAATGGGGGCACGAACTGTTAATTTTACCCTTCGTAATTTGGGTTAGAATTTTAAGTGGCCTATTATGTTTCATTTGTATCAAACTTGTAGTCCCTTAAACAATAAACAATCCTTAATAGGAGCAGCACAGTGGCATTTTTTATTTATTATTTACACCATGGACTCCACTTGTGCAATGTTGCCTATTACTTATTCGTTCATTATTTGCTAGAGTGGACTTGATCTCCTGCAGTAATAACCCCGTTACCTGGTGTCCCATAACTAACTGAGCTCATTTATTTGTTAAAGTGGACTTGAACTCCCACAGTAATAACCCCCTTACCTGGTGTCCCTAAACCAATTAAGCTATATACAACAAAAACAAAAAAAGAAAAAAATTGCCTATTTTTCTAAACTAACTCCAAAGTGCGTGTACCGCCCAATTAAAATGTGGCAATTTTTTCTTTTCTGTTAGATTGGGCTATTGACAATGAGTGATACTTTAAACTTGAAGACCAAGACTAATCCCTGTGTATTAGAAATTAGAATGATGCAGAGAAATAAGTTTAAATTTATAGGACTGATATGGAGTTTCAGAAATAAGTAGGACTCATGCATAAATACCCATAAAAGTGTTTATAAAATAAATGGGAACCCTAGTGGAACCATTGGGTCGAACAACTTGTTGGGTGTGGACGGCTGTTGAAGACAAATGTGGTGACTCTACTTCTATAGAGTGTCCATGAGAAGCAAAACCGTGAGGCCTGTGCGGTGGTGTGGTCTGGTGTAAGTGGTGGGTGGGAGAGGGGGGTTTATATGTAGAGCTTATACCCTTATTTTACATGAGGTCTTTTGAGGGGTTGATGTCCATCAATCAATTGTAGATAGGTGGTCTTGGACTGGAAATGCACTTTGATTTGCAACAAGTCAACAATTGAAGTAGTGCAAAGTTGATGTTCGTCCGTTTCATACGAGTGCAACAAGTCAACAATTGCCCTTTTTAGTGCCTGAAAGAAGTCATGTGTATGGAGACTCTGGTTGATGGGATTTATATGGGTCGTTTGGTGATTGGCGGCGGCGTGTATACAATGTTGGTGCTCTTCATGTGACCCACAACCACAACAACCACAGTGTAGGTTGGCGGCAAGTACAGTGTTGGGGTTATCATTCTTACATTCTTTATTTGGTTCTAAGGTGCTGGTGTGTTTGATAAATCATCAATTTGAGGGTAAAGACGATTCCAACTCTAAAAGGGAAGGTGATAGTGAAACCCAAATTGTTCTCAACCCCATTGGAAACATTAACCCAAATGCTCGGATTATGGTGGAGTTGTTTAATGGAAAGAATTATAAGGAATGGTTATGATGAATTGGATCCTAAACTCTATGGAACCTCTGATCTCAAAGAGTTTTCCTAGTGATGCTAACTTGCCAACACCAATCGGCCATCATGTCTCACTCCTGTCTGATTTATGCATCACAATGATCATGCCTAGACAGTGATCCAATCTGATAGTGGATCCAATTTTAATTGGAGTTAAATTTGAAAGAATTCTCCAAACTCGATTGTATGTTGCTGACTGGTTGTTTGACAAAACGCTGAAACCACCGCCACAAAATGCGCGGTGGCTGCTTGATGAATGTTGTGATGTCCACGAGGGTAAGATCTATGTAAAAACTTACTACAGAACTTACTTTCCTTTTGATAATCTTGCTTCATGCATCTGCTATTGGATTTTCCGCTACACAACTTACTACTCTTTAGCCATTTTATTTGCATGAATTAGCAGGGTTTCTTGTGTTTGGATTTTCCGCGCTTTCCCAGTTCTCCAATCCACGATTAGTTTACTTCAAACATTTTTTCTTCTTCTAGAAATGCAATTCAAACAAACAAAATGTTATTATTCATGAAAATAAAGGTGATGGCATGGCCACACTTCATGACAAATCTTATTGCTTGAAAAGAGGAAAGCAGTGGAAAAGTGGAAGGACTGAGTAAAGATAGGTTGTCTTCCTGAGTAAATAATGAAAAACAGTCATCTCTTACTTTAATCAAACAGGTAGTCGAATAGGCTCTCATAGAGCGTCTCTATAGAAGAGATGTCTATGCCAGTGAATTTAGCAAAGAGCTTGCAAATAGCCTTTGCAGCTATTATGGTCGCATTCTTCGTGACACCAGAGGTCAGTAGCCAAGCATTTGGATCATGGGTTTGTTGTGCTTTATATTTACTTGCAAGTGCATCATTCAGAACAACAACATGTTCGAAGCACTTCTCGTAAAACTTGTAGTCTGCCAATGCCTGGTTAGTCTGTAGCCACTGTATGATCTGTCTGATTGCATAGTGAATCTTCACTTTATCTGCGTGAACCAGCTTTGCATGAATCTTCTCATCTGTAATGGCACCCTCTAAGTTGTAGACTAGATTCTGCAAGTAATTCTTGGCCTGTATCCTTTTTTTGTACTCCTCATTGTCCTCCAATATGTTCCTTTCTGCATCCTTGACCATCCTCTCAATCTCTTCCTTGGTAAGCCTGCCCTTGTCGGTTGTGACTCTGATCTCATTCTTCTTTCTGGCAGTTTTTTCCTCAGCAGAGACTGTCAAGATACCATCTTCATCAATTTTGAAGCTGACAATGATCTTTGCTGTGCCGATAGGGCCGCAAGGGATGCCAGAGAGGGTGAATTTACCCAGTAGGTTGTTGTCTTCACATCTCGCCATTTCTCCCTCATAGACATGGATTGAGACCCGAGTTTGATTGTCTTTTGCTGTCACAAACTCTCTCTTTTTCTTGATTGGAATGGCTGTGTTCCGTGGGATCACAACACTCATGGATTCTCCTGATAATTCTCTATGAACACGTATCCCTAGTGAGAAAGGGGTGATGCTTGTGAGAACTATGCCCATGCCCTGGATCTTCCTCGTTTCAGGATAGTTCAAGATGGCAGCCTTGACAGCAGCACCATAAGCGACTGCCTCATCAGGATTGACGCTCTTGCAAGGCTCTTTTCCAAAAAAATCCTTCACCAGCTGCTGAACCTTGGGAATTATTGTAGACCCGCCCACAAGCACAACATCATGAATGGAGCTCTTATTCATCTTGGCATCTGCCAAGCAATTGGGAACGTGCTCTATGCACTTCTTGAATAAATCATCATTCAAATCCTCAAACTTGGCACGAGTTATGGAGAAATAGAACTGAGTCCTGTCATACAAGAGATCAATTGTTGCCTCGGTCATGAATGAGAGAGTTCTCTTTGCCCTCTCACATGACTCCCGCAACTTGTTAACAGCCCTAGCATCTCTGCTGATGTCCTTCCCATGCATTTTCACAAACTTCTTAATGCAATAGTCTACCATACGGTTGGTGAAGTCCTCTCCTCCGAGGTGTGTGTCTTCTGCAGTTGCCTTCACCTCAAAGTTACCCTTTTCAATGGTGAGGATGGAAACATCGAAGGTGCCACCGCCGAGGTCAAATATGAGAACATTTTTCCTAACGTTACAGCGCTCCTTGTTGGCTAGACCGTAGGCAATTGCTGCGGCAGTGGGCTCACTGATGATTTGCATAACATTGAGGCCGGCAATAAGACCGGCATCCTTGGTGGCCTGGCGCTGTGAATCATTGAAGTAGGCTGGAACAGTGATGACTGCATTCCTGACGGCACAGCCAAGGTAGACCTCTGCAGATTCAAGCATCTTGGTGAGAACCATGGAAGAGATCTCCTCAGCCGTAAGGTGCTTCTCCCCACCCATGTGCCTGATGACGATCATGGGTTTCTCACCAGGGCCAGCAATAACTTTGAATGGCCAGAACTTTATGTCATTTTGTACAGCCGCATCACTAAATCTTCTGCCAATTAACCTCTTCACACCTGAAACACAAAAAATATCGTCATGTTTGTAATTGCTCAAGACGCTGTGAAAAAAGATTATGCTTTGGATTTGGAAATGGTTGCAAAGGAGGCCAGAATCTATTCCAGGAGTGCTGAATTGAGCGGAGACGGGGAAAATGTTTTGGTTTTTATGTCAATGAGGCGCTCCTCTCCAATCTTCCTTACTGCACAAGGTATTTCTTTCCTTGGTCCGTGACGGGTTGTTTTCTTTGATTGCTATGGATGTGTTGAAATTGATTTATGGGGTTGTTGATTGTTGGTTTATTTTTTTTTAATTTTCATGGGTTTACATGGATGGGTTTCTGGTTTGGAGTTCTAGTTTTTATGTCGGTAATTGGTTTTGATGGGAAAAATGCAGTTTGGATGTGTCAATGTGAACCTCTTTGATAAATGGGTGGACATGGCTATGGCTTGAGCTATAGAATCTAGCTTAAAACTTTACAAGGAGATTTTCAACTTAGTGTTTAAGGTCTTCTTGCTGACTGGAAAGAGTGAAGGTCGGAGGCTGTAACAGCGTGAAACAACATCGAAGACTTTATATAAAACCCTCTTGATTCATGTTTTTAGGAAACAGATCCGAAAATCACAACTAAAGGGCACTTTTGTCCTTCAATGCACTTGTTTCTTGCACTGAGCACTCTCTGGAAAAAAATTAAATCTCTATCATTAATTGGTAATGATTGGATTTCTGCATGACTTTTTTAGTGAAAATCCAGATTTCATATCGATCCATCAGCCACTCTTCAAGGCTTTACTTTATTTTCTCCATTTCCACATGTAGTTTTCGCAAAAGATATCTATAGGATGGTTGCCAAATGGGACTATCTCCCTTCATTCGACAACACAAACGATGATCGTTTTAACTCTAGCCATATTTTAAGTGCTACAAAGTACAAGGTGTGTAGTGGCCCATGGCTTCCATCATTAACAATTGAGAGAGACGTGGAATGATTTTAATGACTTGGATCAACCTTTGGGGTGAATGCCTTGTTGGAACATCTAAGCCACCACCCAATCTATTACTTCCCTTTCCATAAATCATTGGATGATGACGGGTACTGTCATCCACCCAATGGGTGCCCTTTACTTTAAGGGAACCATTTGAAGGAGAGCACTTATTTTCCATCCGATGTTTCCAACTCTCCTTTGCCTAGGATTTGGATGTGTTCTAAATGTAAGGCTTCACTGGCATCTATAAATACGCATGCCCTCCATTGCATTTACATGCAGATTCTTCCGGCACCACCATTATGCAAAAATAGCCTTCAATAAGGCTCCTCGGTCCTATAAGAATCGATAAATACCCATAAACATTAAGGAAAAGAGATAGAGCAAGGTGAGGTGATTCAACCAATTAAGCTCCTATCTGTCTAATAAATCGCTACTTCAGTAAAAAATCATGGCAACAAGAACTGATCAACTGTTCATATTGGCATGGACAGCTTCGTGATAATCACAAGCTAAAATTCTCATCTCTAACTAATTTTCCTTTTAACTGCTACTTTCTTTACTTTGTCATTTGTTTATCATTTCTTTGGTTTTCTGTAGGTATTTTTTCTCTCTTCTTCTTATTAATTATGAGTGAAAAGATTAAAGCAAGAGCGGGACTTTAGTGGCGATTGGGGGTGCCCAACACCTTCCCCGAGTCCTAAGTGGCTCAATCCTATATAACTAAGCGTTAGATCATGCTATGGAGTTCAAAATATATTCCCTGATCAGATCATTATTCAGGTTTCATCAGTGACTGACTCCCATGCTTTTCTTCTCTACTTACTGTTTCTATCAACTGTGGGCGACACTGGGTTGCACTGGGTTATCTCTAACCATGGGTACATCTAGAATGGGTGATTGAACCCCAGTATCTGGAGATTCTGGACAGTCTGGATGAATGATTAAACTTTTTTCGTCTAGCCATTTTGCACCCTTAATATTTTAGATGCTATTTTGATGGTTGAGAGCATTTGATAAATGCAATTTCCAAGAGGCATGAACATTTGTAATTATAAAAGCCTTATTAGAATTGTTTGATCAAAGATTCTGTTGACTGAATTTTTTTATAGGAAATGGACCCCAATGGCTGGACAGACTTAGATTGAATGATTTCACATTTGTTTATGCTATCGATTTATTCCCTCAAAAAATATTAGGCTCGCTTTCTCTTTTATTTTTAGATAATTTGATAAATATAATATTTTATTGGCATAGATCTTTGTAATTATGAATGAAAGTTTTCTGTTGACTGAATTTGTTATAGGAAATGGACCCCAGTGGCCGGACAGACTAGATGAACGATTTCACATTTGTTTTTGCTGTCGATTTGTTCCCTAAAAAATATTGGGCTCTCTCTCTCTCTCTCTCATTTTGAAGATAATTTGATAAATATAGTATTTTATTGGAATGGACCTTTGTAACTATGAGTTATTATTTACTTCTGCACCAAAAGAAAATTTTTAGATAGCAATCATTTTAGCACAGTTCTGTTACCAGGATACTCTGAGAGAAATTTGAAAAATGCAACATCTTTTCTTAGTCGGTAGTCACAGTTTAGAATCTCAAGGCTAAGGGCTTATTGAATCTCCGTAAAACTGAGTGCAGGTAACTCAGTTTGTGTAAATGATACTTCATGCATTTAGATAAACTGAGTTGCCTGCAACTGACTGTTGTTTTGTTCTCTACCATGGCCGGTTTTAGTTAAACTAAGTTAAAAGTAATTAAATTTATTGGTAAATTGAGTGCAGGGTAACTGAGCTACAAGGATCCATACAGGACATAGAGGCCCAAATGGTGGAACTTACCAAATACGGTGTTGTTTGGATTCGAATCAATTTGATTTTTTGCAGCATCTCCGACGAAATGCTGTGTCTTCGTGAAGGCAACACATGATGGTGTTAAATAGTTTCCTTGATCATTTGGTATGACTTCAACCTGGTCGTGTCTGTGAACCGCAACACAAGAATGAGTTGTACCTAGATCAATACCGATCACCGGACTTCCATCTTTCCCTGCCATTACTGCTCGCAGAACTGGGATCTAAAATCACAAAGAAAATTAAAGCACGTAGGAGAAACAGAAAAAGGATAAGTGAGCAGCAGCTAATGTTTCATCTGACGTCTTTGCAAAGTAGTGTGTAGTATGCTTCTGTTTGAATCAACCTTTGCTGCATTTCATCTATAACTTGAATTACATTGGATGTTGATCCGTGGATGAAAAGATGGAAATATGATAAAAACATCTAGTGCATTTCCTGGTCTCCACCACAAATCTCAATCCAACTGCATGAAATGTCAGCAGGGTTGTTGATCTGTGCTGTGTGCTACTACAAGCTAACTAGAAAATCAAGTATCAAATAGTTTTGAAGGCATACCTTGAATATGAGACGAACTTGGATCAGGTTTCAATCTGCAGTAGCAGATGTTTTGTTCTCCAAAATTCATTTTGAGAATGTCAAAGAGCATGCTTCACAAGTTAAGGTCTTTGTTCTGGTTCTTCATCAAGTCAAGTTCTTTTTTTTATTTTCTCTGGACCAAGGACCAAGGGGCAGAGTTGGTGACTCTTTCTTGGTCTAATCTAATTCTGTTATGGATTGATACACAGTCATTATGACCTGTCCTGTAGTCAATGTCTAACTAAGGGCCTGTGTTTGGATGCTTACAAAATAAAATATTGCAAGAATAAGAATAGTACAAAACAAAATAATAATGTAATATTATAATATTTTTTCTGTTTGAGTTTTTTTGAAGAATACTATAGATTTTAAATTGAGTTCTTTGGAAGGTGCTACAATTTCAACAAATATTTAAAAAAATCAAGATAACAAAAAATTAATGTTATTGATCATAGTAAAGTTCATTATTAGAATAATTTCTTATTTAACACTTTTAGCTTTATATATAATTTACCACGCTTGGATAAAAAAGTGGTGTAGTAAAGTAAAAGGGCGATTCAGCACAAATCGAGCCATGTCCAAACCCAGCCTGTATATGCATATCCATGTCCAAGTTGGCATCCAATCATTGGCTTGGTTTTTGGATCTGATAGTGAATGGTGGAACCAATTTCAAACCCAGACTCGATTACCCTGCAAAAATATTGTGCCTGTGTTACACCCTGACCTAAACTAATCATGATTAAGGCTAATTGATTGATATTAATGCTCGTTAAGCATGAGTAATTGAGTTAATGAAGATTAATGACCAAAGAGAGACAAATTAGTCTCAAATGATGCATTAAGCATAATGACGTGAAATTGAGTTGGTTAAAATGAGTTTAAACTCAAACAAGGTAAGCTAAGGACTTTTTCATAAATACGAGTTTTCGTGTATTTTGTCGGATACGAAAATTCTTGATGCCAACGTGTTTATCTCGAATAGTACGTTAACTTTCATAATAGATGCGATTCCATTTGACCTCAAATGGACCAAGGGAAGCTTCATTTGACTCAAAATGTAATAAGACTTAATAGGAGGGGGGTTTAGTGTGAGAGCTCCTAATATTAGAATGAGATGAGGGAGTGAGCTCATTTTCACCTCAAACAAACCGTAGGTTCATCTTCGCCCTTTCTCTTCCATTTTCTTCATCAAGGGTGAGATTAAGAGAGATTCTAGTGGTTTTGAGTGGGAGGCATCATCTTCATCTTCATCTTCTTCCTCAAGTCATTTCCTCCATTTTTGAAGTGATAGAGCTTGAAAGAGAACTCAAGATCTCTTTGCTTGGAGCTACAAGTAAGTAGTTGGTCTTCTCCTAGGACTTCCAAGTTCTATTAGATGTTTTGTAGTGATTTCTAGCACAAATGGCTCATGGGAGTTCATTTGCATGTTTTATGGACTAGGGTTTGAGTTTTTGGGGAAGATTTGTGTCAAGCCAAGCTAAGGAAAGAGGGCTTTTGCTACTAACCTTCAAAGAGGTAAGTATAAGCATTTACTTGTGATAAATGTTATTCATTGTAGAAGTTCATGGAACTTCCATGATTTTGTGCATTTTCCATTGAGTTTGAGATTGTTTATGGTTTGTATGAGATTGTTAATGAATGATTAGAAGTGTTGTTTGTGAATGGATGATGTATGAGGAGGGAACAAGAGGTTCCAATGCTATTGTAGGTTGTGGATGATTAATGGAGAAAGGGGGATAGAAGAAGAGAGAATGTATCAGATTTTCGGAGTTGGAACTCTGGACAGTTCGCTCGAACGAACACCGACCAAGGTTCTGTGACAGAGTGAACGTTCAGAATTTTAGAATTCTGGATAGTTCGCTAGAGCGAACATAGAGTTCGGTCGAGCGACCAACGTTCTGTGAGGCGTCCTCTTGAGCGAACTTGGACTCGCTCGAGCGAACCTGATACAGGTCCAGACATTAGTTGCGAGTGAAAATTTGGAGTACTTTTTGTAAGTATAAGTACTCCTTAAAATTAGTTTTGAGTCTAAACTTCCATGGGTGATAATTACGGGGACTATACAATGCACACATAAAAAAGGGAAATGTTCATATGCATCCATCCCTCATTATAGGGTGATGGATGCTTCCATAAATGGGGGGTTTCAAGTACAAAATGGGGATTTCAAGTACATAGGGTGTACTTGAAACCCCCCATTTATGGAAGCATCCCTCACCCTATGGTGAGGGATGGATGCATATGAACATTCCCCCATAAAAAATATAAATGTGATGTCCATCAAGAATAACACGTGCATTTGGAAACCAATGGTTACACCCAAATGATTGTTTAGATTTGAGACAGAATTAAGTAAAACCATAAATAATTAGTAAGTACTCTCATTGTATTGTATTCCACAACGTTGGGTCCCAATCTAGTGAGATTGGTATTACCGTTATTCTCTTTTCTTGTTATGAAGAGAATTATTGGATTGAATTGAATCTAGAAATGGATTGCTTATAGGAAAGCATTAACTCTTGAGTCTGACACTATCTAGCTATGATATTAGAACTTTAAATGAGTTCAATGAATTAATAAATGAAACAAATGACTATTCCTACTGCAGTAGATGGATTTGGGGCGTTCCGGAGCTCCGTGGTGATGCTAGTTGTCCTTGGCCCGGACACTAGTAAGTCTCATATATTCTGATCATATCTATGGGTATTGATTGATGCCTTCCATTTGGAAGATAAATCCTTCCTTTGAGGGAAGATGGTAAATTAAATGAAATGAAATGGAAGCTATGGTAGTGACCACCTTGTACATGTCTATTGATTAACTCTTAAGTTTGCTTATTGTCATTGTAGGAATTATCTAGATTTGTCTAGAATGGTAATTGTTACTAAATGGATTTAATGAATTTAGTATATGTATTAACATGTGCTATTACAAGATCTGTTTATACATTGTTGAACTGTCGTGTTCACTATTGTTATTGATGGCAGTACAGGCCCGATTGCTCTTGCCGGTCCAGCAGCGCCCCAGGCGGTAACGGAGGAGAACGCTCCAATTCCTCAAGGAGGACTGAATGAATGGAATGGTCGGGATATCATTTGATATGGGTATCCGAGTGTGAGAAAAGAACTATAACGTTTTGAAAAGTTGTTTTGTATAATTATTTTGAAATGTAATTAATTGTTATTGCATGGTGTTTTGGATATGCACTGATTGACAAGCAAATTGGAAATGATACATGTATAAGGACTTTTTGTATACATGTAAATCGTGAATTGATATTGTCAATATAAATGTTTCTGCAAAAATTGTGTTTTTGACAGGTTCATTGAGAATGTTATCCCTTGTGGATTCCGTTTTAACCTCGGTTAATTCGGAGTTTACGGGAGTAAGTATGGGTTCATGGCTCGGAGTTATCGTGATTCGGGCTTGGGTCGTGACAGCCTAGATCAGGTCTTGGCCGGTTGAAGTGTTATAAGAATTACAGAAGTATATTATTTTGATGTTATCATCATTATCATGATGATTATTATTATTATTATTATTATTATTGTAGTACTTGAGCCACAGCAGATATTCACCCCTCCTGACATCATCATGGATCCAACCCGGTTAGCATTTGGATGCCAAAATTCAAACCTTGACCTGATCCACCAGGCCAAAACTTAAGCAGGTGCGGTATTCTCAGGTTGGGCCTAGCGAAACTTGCACCTTAAGCTTTGATGGGAGGCAAGTGACGTGTATGGAAAATAGTTGCATTAGATAACTAACATTGGTTGGACCTTCTAAGTCCTTTAAATATTTGAAGCTGACCATTTCTTGGGTAGAGTTTACAATTGAGAAGATAATCTTTGGGTAAGTTGTAAACATGGTTGAATTAAGCACGGCTCTAATCCCTGGTTTTCTATATCAGACTTTCTAAACCGCCAATGTGGGTCAAAGCTGCTTGATTAACAATGGGCATCTCTTATACATTGTCAATATTCAATGACAGTGTTGGCCCACTTGATCATTTCATTGTCAATATTTATTGACTGTTTTTTTATTGTGGGGTGAGCGAATCGCTGATCCAAGCTGTTGGCAAAATAACACTGGTTGAAAGATCTAATCCTTTAAAAAATTTGAAGTTGACTTCATCTTCCATTTAGTATTGACAATTGGAATGTTATGACAAGGGAAAGTTGTAGAAATTGTAGAGAAAGCCCCATCCCTGGTTGTCTACATCAGCTTGTTGGCAGGACCTTCAAAGTGGGTCACAACCACTTGATCATTTCATTGGAATCTCAATGTCAATATCCATTGACTGTGTCTTCCCTCCACAGCACATAAGATGGGGGCATGTGAGCTAGATACGAATTGGAAATAAGGCTGTCTGTGGACCTCAGATTCCCATTCACTTGAGGACCTGACCAGAAAATTCTGGGTTTGGACGCGTTTAACAAATATGTACTCCAATTTGATGTCACCATTCGACACCGCCCAAAAACTCAGGGCTGTTCATTCACCACAAGATATACATCCTGTGTGAAACCTATTGAGGAGTGGGCTCCATCAAAGGGGGCATATTGAAAAGTATTTCCGCTGCCTCTACTAACTCCTTGAGGTTTTGGTAGGAATGGCTAGCCAAAGAAATTCAAGATGGTATCAAAGCCAATTGATTGTAAGTTCAAATCGCAGGAGGAACGACTCGGCGTAAAGTCGCTAAAAGTGCGCTGGCTAGGTTCCACCTATGGGGAAGGGGAGTATTGAGGAGAAAACCCTTGATTCCTTCCTTTCCTTTTGATGTACTTTTTTTTTTTTTTTTTTTGAATATTTGTGGGCCTGATGAGTGCCTGGCCTGACCCAATTATTGTTTTCCCCATGTCATATACACTTGTGATACATCAGTATCTACTTTGGCAATTTGGTTGGATATTCTCATGGCAGCAGCTACTTTTTAACAGCTGAATACCAGAAGCCAGCTCAAGCTCAAAAGTAAATAAAAGTATGGATAGATACTCCAAGCCCTTGAGTTTTTCAAGTTAAAACCTGTTGCCAAAATTTTTGTCAACCAATAAACACTTCAAAATTGTAAGATAGAAAGTACACTAGTTTCTGCATGTGATAATAGCTAGGTTTCTTTCTCTCTCTTTTTTTTTTTCCTAAACATTTTGTAGTGAAAATAGCTAGCTGTTATTGAGAATTTGTTGTTAAAATTAGTTTCCTGTCCAAATAATGGTGAAATTCTGTATTAGAATTAAGTACTGATGCAGTAAGTTGTGACTTTCTTAGAAACTTATGCATTTGATTCTTGGAGATTCGATCATTGCTTTTTGTTGGGCATCAACTGATGATGATCTGTCTTGGAGAATTGCGGAATACTTTGAAGAAATTCAGGACTTTTGGCCAGCCATGGATTATCTTTTAGCTATACTTGTATGCTGTGAGATACTAATGGTGGGGCAGACCAATTAGATTAAATGAGAATATTTCCTCCAGAGAGTGAATTTCTTTTTCATGCTTTTGTGTTTTGATGTTTTGATGCACAAATCTCTCTCTTGCCTTTTATAATACATATGCCATCATTCCATAGAAACAGGAATTGAAGATCTTTACAACCAAACTGGAAATAACACATCAAATTTATCTGAGTAGTGAATTATACATGTTCATCTTACAGAGAAATATTTAAGCAGTCTACAGGGAGCATAGTAGGGATGATCACATCCACCAGAATTGCAGTGGTGATGGTTCAAATTTCTCACCAGCAGTTTTCTCCTGTAACATTAATCAAAAAGGTCCTCAATACCATTCAGATTAATACCAGTGAGGGCACCCACGACATTAGTTAAACCCAAGGCAGCTAATTTAACCATTATCCTTGCACTATGACTAGATGAACTCTTTCGCAGTTGAGGTGATGATGTGCTTGCATCGTTGTTTTCCGGTGGGTTGTTAATTAGTTCCAGTGCATCCTTGAGGCAAGACAGGTAGGTATTGCACTCCTCGTAAAAGTGGTCACCAGCTATCAGCTGGTTGTTGTCCAGCCACTGGATGGTTTGCTCCATTGCATCATCAATCTTCTTCTTGTTTGCGGCAACTAGTTTAGACCCAATCTTCTCATCCTTTATTGCTTTCCTCAGGGTGTAGAGCAAATCTTCCAATGTATTCCTAGCCTCTGCTGCCTTCTTGTACATGTCATCCTCCAATTTGAACTGTTTTGCATCTCGGAGCATCTTCTCAATCTCTGTCTTGCTGAGCCTGCCATTCTCATTGGTGATCGTGATCTTGCTCATCTTCCCTGCCTCCTTGTGCTCTGCAGAGACTGTCAAGATGCCATTGTAATCGATCTCAAAGCAGATGATGATCTCTGGAGAACCTTTTGGGGCAGGAGGGATGTCGGAGAGTCGGAATGTGCCCAGCAGGTTATTATCTTTGGACCTTGCCCTCTCTCCCTCGTAGACAAGGAATTTGAATTCTTTCTGGTAGTCTACGACGGTGGTGACTATCTTTTCCCTCTTAGTGGGAATGCTTGTGTTCCTTGGGATGACAATGTTCATAATTTCTCCCAAGCTCTCAATCCCAAGTGAGAGAGGTGCGACATCCACAAGCACCATGTTCTGCACCTGCTTATTGCCCTCGCCGCTCAATTTGGCAGCCAGAACGGCTGCACCATGGGCGACAGCCTCATCTGGGTTGATGCTCTTGCATAGCTCCTTCCCATTAAATAAGTCCTTGAGCAGCTGCTGAATCTTGGGGATCCTGGTGGAGCCTCCTACAAGCACGACATCATGGATGGAGCTCTTTTCCATCTGGGCATCCTTCAAGCACTTGTCCACATGCTCCACGCATTTGTTGAACAAATCCATGTTCAGCTCCTCAAACTTGGCACGGGTGATGGTGGTGGTGAAGTCGATTCCCTTGTATAAGGAGAAGATATGTAATTTGTATTGTGTCGTGGATGAGAGGTTCCTTTTTGCGTTTTCACATGCTGTCTTGAGTCTTCTTAGAGCCATGCGATCTCCACTGATGTCCTTCTTGTGCTTCCGTTTGAACTCCTGAATGAAGTGCTCCACCATACGGGTATCGAAATCCTCTCCACCAAGGTGTGTGTCTCCTGCAGTGGCCTTCACTTCCAACCTGCTCCCTTCAATAGTGAGAAGGGAGACATCGAAGGTACCACCACCAAGGTCGAAGACAAGGACTTTCTTCACACCGCCATCTCCTGCCTTATCCAGACCATAGGCAATTGCAGCAGCAGTCGGCTCACTGATGATTTGCATCACATTCAGACCAGCAATTTGGCCAGCATCCTTGGTGGCTTGACGCTGAGAGTCGTTGAAGTAAGCAGGGACAGTGATCACAGCATTTTTCAAAGGGGAACCAACATAGTCCTCCGCAATCTCATGCATCTTGGTGAGGAGCATTGAGGAGATTTCTGTTGCAGGAAATTGCTGCTTCTCACCCTTGTATTTTACGTTAACCATTGGCTTGTCACCAAGACCAGCAACAACCTTGAACGGCCAACGCTTTATGTCACCTTGGATGCACTCATCACTAAATCTCCTCCCAATCAATCGCTTTGCATCTAAAGAAAAAAGAATTAAGACAATATGCAATTTCAGAACTGTTAAAGATATAAAAGAGGCTACATATTTATGTTGGCAAGTATAAAATTAAAGATCATGCCAATTGATATGAACAAATAGACTTTGCAGTAACATTAAATTGAATTAGACTGTCTACCAAAATGTGTATGTTTCAGCTAAATTAATCAGACCAGGCCTTGCATTTTCACCTTATGTGAGTTCTCAAAGTCCAAATAGAAGATTGCTGTGACGGGCAAATTGCTTGAGACTTACCATAGACGGTGTTGATTGGATTCATGTCAGCCTGATTCTTTGCAGCATCTCCAACAAAATGCTCTATTTCAGTGAAGGCCACATATGAAGGTGTTGTACGGTTTCCCTGATCATTTACTATGATCTCTACTCGATTGTTCTGCCACAGACCGACGCACGAATAGGTCGTCCCGAGATCAATGCCAATTGCAGGACCTTCTCCTTTCGCTGCCATCTACTGTTCGCTTGTTGATTTTGGAATCACTGAGTAGATAAAAGATTGAAGAGGAGGAATATTTATAAGCGATGCGAACAATGTATGCGTCAAACCGCTTGCTTAATATTACAAGAGCATTTCCTTGTCTTCTCCAATTCCAAGGAATAAAATAATGCAGTCATTTCTTAACCACCTATATGTGCCGGCCATCAAATGATAAGGTAAAGTCATGGTCTCACTCCACCATATGTTGTATGTATTGGTTGCGATTGTGATAATCCCAAGCCTAGTTAGGGAGGTGAGTTGCATCAGATTGACAGGTTGTTGCTTTAACATGTGCTTTACTCTCTGACTCATAGCCTGGATGATGATGATGATGATTGAGGTATGTTCCATCTAAGGTCAGCCCCATCAAGAAATCTCTCTGCACGTGAGAATGCTTGTCTTTTGTATGTGTTCTTGCTGTTGGGGTTTTAAGGACGACAAAACACAAGCAGAAACAGCCAAAACAAGGAAATCTATGAAGCCATTTCCTATGTTAGTATCATGGAGGTGCATGTATATATTCTGTGTGTACAGCAATTTTTGATGAATACCAAATATTATATGATAAGTTGCACAAAGAAAATCAGACCTCAAACAAGAGGTATATAGTAAACTTTGATTGGTCCATCAACCAATCTCTCCCTCTCCCTCTTGCTCTTTGAATTGGGAGAAACAGGTGAGCAATTGATGGGTCACCAAGTTGGGTGAGTCATATGATTCTTACTGAATACCGAGTCACTTGCCCGAGATGCTTGATTCAGCAATATTCTGAGTCAAGTTTCCAAGTTTCAGACACTAGTTGGAGTAAACTAATGGCATGAACACTGCCATTTAGAACCATATGCAATGACTTGGGTTGTGTGGACTGATTTATTATTTTGTTGCATCTATAGATTCCCTATTATATTTGCCCAATCATGCCCCAATACATAGGCCAAAACTGCAGGGAAACAAAATCTTCGACCCTGATCCATAGTTATGTGGTGTTCAACAGAATTGCAACTTAAAAATTATTATATAAACTCTTTGAACTCTGGGTATTGGAAGTTGGGCTTTAGAAAAAATGATTGCGGTCATCGTCCACCCCAATGGGGATGATCTTTTGGCCCACCCCTTATCCACGTGAAGACCTTTCTATCCCACTGCTTATGGTAATTGCGTTGAAGTGGGCCCTCATGCCTACGATAGCCGGGCCTTGGGAATTTTGTGTGCCATCTGGGCCCAACTTAATTTTTAATCCCCGTATGCTGAATCCAATTCTACAAATCCGGAGACATAACTAAACAAGCTGGACCAATTAGCCTTTATCTTGGTTTGACTTGACCCATAAACCACCACAGCAGGGTCCTCATACCTACATCAAGTGTAGCAAGTATGGACCTAACCTGTTTATGACACATTTTTGCAGTGTCGACCAAACTCACACATTTCAACTCATGTCGGCAGGTTAGTGAAACCTAATGCCGACCCATTTAATAATGAGGTTGAGAATGTTACTCAAGCCAAAGATTACATATCTAGTGAGGTTCAGATGGCTTATTGATTGTAGAGAGTTAGAAGGCCTGTTTGAAAACTTTGATGTGTTTTAAATAGAGCTGATTCTCAGATATATTTGAAATAGAGTAGTTTCAATTCGACCATTGACTGGACAAATGTATGTCTTGGGAAGAAAAAACCCAAAGTTAATAGAGGCAAAATTGTAGCTTAGTTAATTTTTTTTTTTATGGTAACAGTAACTTTTATTGAAATGAAGAGGGATTACAAAGAGAGAAAAAAGAAAAAGCAGAAGAAAAAGAGAAGGAACACAAAGGTACAAGAGTATTGTACCCCTCACACCACAACTACGTGATAAAACCCTTACCTTATTTGGCTAAAGCATCCGCAACCATGTTTGCTGACCTACTCTGATGTCGGCCGAAAAATAACATTTATTGTAGTGGATAAGACTCGGATTTCGAAAGCTTAGTTAAAGTAGTACACGTAAACTTTTCAAAATGAAAATATAAATAAATAAAAGTAAGGTTAGACATTGACAATTGAATGAAATGTTACCATTTTTATTAACTTCTCAAAAAAAAAAAAAAAAAAAGGAAGCAAAAGATCCTATTGTTTGTATCCCACCAACCCATCCCTAGGTGGGCTGCACAACAAGGTATATCTCCCAAGAAAGAAGCGCCTATCACAGTGCTGATTCTTTAGGGCCCTTTGGCAATTTACTATTAAATTAATAATAATATAAACCATCAAATCAAGAGAGAATAAAATATAAGGCGGTTATGATGATATTTTGTCTTTAGTTGATTGGTATGGAATCCTTTTAACTTTTTGTATAAAAAGTGAGTGTTCTTCCATCTTTTAGTGGAAAAAGGTGGTTATTTTTTTTTTAAAAGAGAAAATTTTTAAGATGTCTACTTTTGATCAACCTTAGTAAATTGCCATCCAGGCTCAAGAACAACTTTTGTAAGTACATGTAGTATGTTGCATGAGATTACACATATAAAGACACTTTATTTAGAATCTCCTTTCGGTTTATCACAATACATAAGGTCCTCAATAACTAAGATATTAGTGTGTAAGTGAGGACGCCCATGTCATTAGCTACTCCAAAGGCTGTTTCTTTTTCTTTATTTTTTCTCCTATGTTGGGCTAGTGGTACAAGAATGGTACCATAACATGAAGACCAAGGCAACTAATTTATCTGTCCATTATCCTTGCACTACTGCTTCATGAACTACTTCCCAATTGAGGTGATGACGTACCCGCATCACTGTTTTCTGGGGCTGTTAATCACAGACTCTGTATCTATGAGGCCAGACAAGTAGAAATTGCACTCAACGTGAAAGTGGTTGCTGGCTATCAGCTGGTTCTTCTTCTCTGCCGCAGCCAGCTCAGGCTCATTCTGCTTTGGCATTGTCATCAAATCCTCAAGTATAGTACTAGCCTCAATCTTTTTCTTATCCGCGCTATCCTTGTGACGCCTCGGAGTCCCACATCGACTATAGAGAAGAAAGTGAATGGAGTTATATATAGAGCCTACACCCTTACCTTGCATGAGGCCTTTTTAAACCGTGCGGCCCTGGAAAAACGTAAAAACTCCGAAGTTAAGCGTGCGGGCGGATATCATGCATGTGTGAAAGGTGGGGCGTTACAATCCTTTATTCCTTTCTTTACGGTCACGTAGAGAAAATCCTCCGCTTTCTTCTTGTATCTGCAGAGACAGTCATGATGCCGTCGTAATCAATCTCAAAGCAGAGTGTGATCTCGGGAACACCTTTTGGGGCGGGAGGGATGTCGGAGAGCCGGAATGTGCCCAACAGGTTATTGTCTTTGGACCTTGGCCTCTCCCCCTTGTAGATGAGGAATACTAATTCTTTATGGTTGTCGACAACGGTGGTGACGATATTCTCCTCCTTAGTGGGAATGCTAGTGTTCCTTGGGATGATGATGCTCATGACTTCTCCTGTGGTCTCAATTCCTAGTCTGAGAGGAGAGATGTCATCCACAAGCACCAGGCTCCGCACCTGTTTATTGGCCTCGCCGCTCAATTTGGCGGCGAGGACTGATGCACCGTAGGCGACAGCCTCATCTGGGTTGATCCTCTTGCATAGCTCCTTCCCATCAATTATAAATTTTTGGACTTGGAAGTTGGGCTTTAAAATGATCGCCCATCTCCTTCCAAAAAGGCATGATCTTTTTGACATGCCCCTTATCCACATTAATACTTTTTTATAACGATGCTCATACTGATTGCATCAGAGTGGGCCCTACAAATAAAATTAAAATCAGGTTTTCTACCGAAACCCTAGTATGTACAACAAGTATGAAATTTTTTGTGTTCGGCCCGTGCTCAACTAAATTTTTAACCCTTACATGCTGAATCCAATTCTACATATTGTGAGCCATAACTAAACAAGCTGGACTTAAAAAGATTTGTCTTGGATGAACTAGACCAACTATGACTCACTGGAATTTGGGGAGTGGCATAAGACATTGGTTTACTCCCATGTCTTGTGTTCAAAATCCGCCCAAGATTTACTTGGTATGCATTTATTTGAGTTTATCAGGTGCCATCTAAGGGAGTGGTTATGTTGGGTCAAATATCTTAGGCATACTCTTGTCATAAAAAAAAAAAAAGAAAAAGAAAAAGAAAAGACAACTATAAGCCTTATTTGAGCCTAATCTGTCCATTACTTGGGTTTTGCAGTAGTGTCAACCAAACTCGGACATATATGTCAGGTTGAAGTCATGTTGGCAGGTTGGCCAAACCTAATCCCAACCCATTTAATAATGAGGTCGAGAATATAACCCGAGCCTAAGATTATATAGTCATATTTAGGTAGAAAAGAGTTTGGTTGTACTTATTAAAAGCCAAGAAGTGTTTTTTTTTATTTTTTTAAAGAAAGCTAGATTTCATAAAAATATTTTTTCAAAGTAGCTTTTTAGTAAAATATATATATATTTACTTGCCTCAACTTTTGCACTTACTACTATTAAATAGTATCATCTAATTAAAACTTCTACATGTAATAATGTTTATTAAAACATAAATTACATAATATGCAGGAGCCTTTGTAGGTAAATAAAATGGCCCCACATAAAATTGTATGAGGCGCCATTTTATGTAAGCCCCAACATGATATCACTTGGATCTAGTGGGTCTCTACCAAGATTAACTTCTAAAAAGTTAAGATGATCCTATCATCTAAGAAAACATTTACGCATTTTCAACAACAAAAAAGAAAAAAGAAACTACTAATGGTGCCAGATAGAGCAGAGTTCAATGGAGGTGTTTTGGTGGTTAAAGGCGCCTTATCATTGTGGTAAGTTAAAAAAAAAAAAAAAAAAACCAGGTATGATGCATGAAAGGTAAGATTTGGGTTTAATTATGAGAGCTTCTACAGTAAAACAACCCCTCATTTTTCTTTACACACCCACTATATTTTTTTACGAATGCACCCTTGTGGTAAATCTCCAAACTACCCCTTCTCTCCTCTCCCTTTCTCTACTTCCTTATCCATCTCGTCTCCATCAGTCAACAGCACCACAGTCATAGCCCCTTATCCACCTCCTTTTCCATCTCCATCCTCCCTTTCCCTCTCCCTATCTCTTGCCTCTTAATTTATCTCTCCCTCTCTCTCGCTCCCTCTCTATGGGGTTGCTGTCGGTGTGGGGTGGGGTTTGAGATGAGGTTAGTTTAGGTATTATGAGAGTGTGCAAAGAAAATTTGAAATTCTCAAATTCAATAATAGGTGTAGAGAGAAAGAGAGCGTATAAATAAAAATGGAAGGGGTGCATTTAAAAGCCCTCTTTAATTACCCAAGTGATTCGGCAATGACCTTTGAGTCCTAACTACTAGCTTGATAGAGTTTGATCAGTCCAAGATGGATGATGGCCACCACTGCAATTACTAATACGTACGGTGATCCAAGAAACAATGTTCCTTCGTCATTCCGTAGATCTAAGAGTGTCCTACAAATTTTTAAACCTTGAGGGCAATGTGGATTTCAAGCACCAAGATGGACTCTAACAGTCATTGTCTAGATGTGAATTCCAGAACCCATATTTAACTGTTCAAACTCATCTCATCTATTTCATTTCTTTCTTATCTCCTTGGAGTAGAAACCATACAAATAGATGGAAGAAATTGTTGCAAGGCATGTAGAAAGATTTTCAATTATTTGTGTAAAAAAGTAGGATATTTCAGGTTTCCTTAAATGATTCGAAAACTATTCGAACATCACCTTCTTTATTTTTATTTATTTATTTATTTATTTATTTATTTTAAAACGAACACTTTATAATAAACAAACTGGTTTTTAGGACTTTGGGTTTTCCGAATCCAAAAGCCCAAAAGCTAATTCTAAAAAAGTGCGACCAAAGACAACCTAATTCATTGTAGACAGTCAGGTGGTCAAGTTACCCTCTTGGATTTGCTATGGCCCAAAATAACTCCAACAAGATGATCAAGAAAACTTATCCAAGTGCCTTCAAAATCAACAGTTGAACTACCAGAGTCTGCGAGAACTTTTTTTTGTTTACCCATGACGTACCCACCGGGGTACCTGTCTCATCCAACCAACTACCATGCCACATGCATGGTAGACAAGTAAGATACAGCCTCATCAAAATGTTGTGATTGTCCAAAAATACCCGCCAACCGCCTTTTGTTGAAGATTGGTAAACCCATGCATATATAAAATCACTCACTAGCCCTATGTATCATGTAAGGCTTTAAGGGATTTGAAAACAGAACCTCCAAGTTAAAACTGGACTTCCTAACCACACGAACATTTTAAGTGTGGATAATATTTTAAGTGTGGGTAGCACTTTTACTTTTCTTCCTTGTTACTTCTCTATTTGAGAGTGTTATTGTATTTAATGGCATATTATCAGCTGAAATATTGGTTACTATCAATATTTTAGTTTATTTAGGTCTTTTTTTTTTTTCTAAAATCAAACATTTAAAAATATTCAGAAAAAAAATTAATTGCCTTCTAAAATCTTTATTTTTTTCTTATAGTGCTCACACTACAGACCCCCAACTTGCACTCTTAAAAATAACATACCTAAACCAAGTACACTAAACTCAGTTCATAAATGGTGTCATTTAGTATGGGAATTGATGTTAACAGAATTTCATTAGAATTTTAAATTGGTTTTAGGTGATACCTTGAGTGGTAAGAACACGATATCAATATTAAAACCAAAATATCCATTTCCATATGATTCACAAGTAAACTTGGATAGTGAGAGTTGATTTCTTAATAAAAACTCCTATCCCATCATCCCTTAATTCTAATGGTGAGAATAATAAAATGTGTAAGAAACAATACTTAAATTCTTATTATACATGTGAAATGTGTATGCATTCTTTACCAACCATCCCATGGGCCAGATCTAATGGGCCTTATTGAGGGTAACCCAAGCCCTTCTTTTTTATATTTTAGCCCGAAATTAGGCTTGGCCCGACCACGAAGCCCTCAATTTAAGACCTGAGTCTTAGCTATTGAAAAGAAGTATTAATCTTAATTAGCCCTAGCCCGGGCTGAAAATCAAATTAAGTTCCACTAAGTGGCCCTTAATATCTGGCTGCGACAGGGTCATATACATTTCCGGAGCCTTTCCCTCTATATTATATGGTGTATCTAAGAATGTTCAGATTATGAAGCATTAATAAAAAGAAAAGGGTCCAGTAAAGTCAATAAAATATAATTGGGGAAGAGGTTACAGAGCTATGGGCTTGATTTTCAGGTCCAGTTTTCATCCGAAGCCCCAAAACTGTCCAATCCTGGTCCAGCCAGGCCCATGCACAGCTTTAGTCCTTAATAAATAAGCCATCTGCCAAAGATCACATTTCTCAGACAACCTAACTCCTCAACTGTAAGAAATTTAGGGAGAAAACAAAACAAAAATCATAAAAAGATGGGCAGTTGGCTAGTCTTTTGTTTTAAATTTTGGTAGAAACAGCCAATGGAATGGTTAGGATTGTCCAGCAGTAATGACTTTTTGTGGCTAGGCAGATCATGTGCCAGATCTCTATTCTTTGCCAAGATTATTAGCTAAGAAGAGGAAAACGAATTGACAAAGAAATATCAAGATAGGAGCCCTTTTAGATTATATAAGAGGGTACAAGCTACATTGGGCCATTTTGGGCTGGGCCAACCTAACCACAGCGCGAGTCCAACCCACTTTTTTCAGGATTTGAGCTGAGAATTCAGGTCAGTGGGCTAGATAATGGAGTTGGGACAGGACTTGGGCATGAAACTAGACACAATGGGCTTCAGTTTTACTTGGTGATGCAACGTAATAAAAACCAGTCAGTTTTTACTTCTTGATGCAACATATTGGTTTCTTTGCAAAGAAATCTCAGTAATTGTAACACTTTTAAGATAAGAGAGCGCTAGTGACTTATCTATATAAGATAAGGGAGCCCTAGGGTTGGATTCATTCCATCCGATAAGAGATATAAGAGGCAAAGAAATATGAGGATGTTTTCACTTATTGTGTACGCTGATAGATCTCTATCTGCATGTCGAAGTCTCCACATTCAAATCCATTAAATGCATCCATACACACATATCAAATAATGTTCAATACCTTTTTTTTTCTCGCTCTCTCTCTCTCTCTCTTTTCTTTCCCAAATTCCAAACAAAATCTAAGTTGAAATAAAAAAAATATAAAAAAAAATGTTTCATTTTATCGATAACATCAAGGAGGAGAGCAACAACTATCTGTCATGACATAATAACGACCCATATCAATCTAATTGCATTTGCAGCTCTCCTACCCCCAACCACATGCCATTACTCTTACTCCCATAGCATTGAAGGTCCAAACTGCCCATCATCTGTAAAACCCATCAATGATTTGAATAAATGGGACATGGGTTTTGCAGATAGACTGCCTCTTGCCTTCTGTTCTCTCTCTATCTATCTATTTATCTCTGATTAGATTCATTCCATCTTCTGCTTCTCCTTGTTCAGACTAGAAATTTGTGCTCTTTTCTGAATTTGGGGTGTTGGGTTCTTCTCATTTTTGAAGATGAAGGTTTCAGTGGTTTCAAGGAGTGGGAGAGAAGTCGTTAAGGGAGGACTGGATCTCAAGGCTTCGGTACGTTTTCTTTTCATTTCTGGGTTTTGGCCTTTTGGGTTTCCTCTTTTGTGATTTCCTTTACTTTTTAGATAGATTAGAGCGTAGGAGATTGTTGTTGATATCTGGGTTTTCTTTCATTTGACGATTTGGGGTTTCTGTTAGTATTATTAGGGAGTGATTATAGGGGTTTTTCTTGGATTAGGGAATGAGTATTGTGTCTTTCACCTCTGGAAAAGTGAATGAATCCTGTACATGTGGGGTTCTTCTGAAGGGCCCCGTAGTAGATGAGAGATGTCCCAGACATCCTATGGATTGGAAGATCCAAACCCTTCAATTAGTGATCAGAAATGGACTGTTTGGGGACCGGCTGACGGTCTAGAAGAATGTATAAAGAACAAGGGTAGTTGGATTTTCCATTTTGGGTGATTTTTGTTTCCTCACCCATGTGGGACAATCAGATCAAGGGTCCAGATCTGTGGGCCAAACTGACACGGTTCTGTTCCAGACTGTACAAGTGTCAATCTGATGTCGGTGGACCATGTTAGATAACTTGATATGCTGTGATGATACATGGTGCTGTTCTCTAAACTGTCAGTATTCTGTGATGGATCAGCAGTCTTTCACTCATAATTATCCACAATAGCATGGGTCTACTGGTGGAAAAAAAGAATTTTGATTAGAAGACACCATAATAGCAGATCACTAGAGATATTTGAGATTCAGTGACTTAGTTTTCCAAAACAGAGCTCCAACATACAGATTGAAATGCTCAGCCATTGATTCTGCATCAACATCATCTTAATTAAAAAGTTCACTCCTTCTTGTTGTCATTGTCGTCGCCGTCGTCATCATCATCATCATCAAAGCCTATCCTACTTATCTGGGTCGCATTTGTACGTTATTCCCTTGTATGTCACCACTTATCCTTTCTTGAGGGATGCATTCTCTTATGGGGAAGTTTGATATTTGGCAACCATCAATACCAACTTAAGCTGGTCATTATTTTTTAAACAAGAATCCTAGTAAGATAGCAGCCATTTTTACTGCTTTTTTCCAGTTTAATTTCTGCTTTTTTTCAATTCAGGGCAGCCCAACATAGTTGGGACAAGGATTGATGATGATGATGTCAAATGTAGAGCTGGCGAGCTCTTCTTGAATTGCTTCAAGTTCCTTAAACGAATGTTTTAACCAAATCACTGTAGGCTGCTCCTTTGAACGCAGTGCAAATTCAATGTTTTTCATGCACTAGGCGAGACCATCTGTCATTTTTCTTTCATCCACGTCTCCAGCCTAATCACTGTAACTTTAGCTCACAAGCCCTAAGTCATTAATATCTAAGTATCCTCTTTTTAGCATGTTGATGTGGCTTTTTTGGTGCTTCTTTATCATGACTCAGTAGTCTAATTCCATTAGTCAATCCCCATTAGGGTAAATGTTAAATATCTAGACTTTCTTTTTCTCCTGTAAAAGAATATCTAGACTTATTATTTTGCAGTGGGGCTTGCATTGGTATCTCTAAACCCCTTAAATAACAAAAACTTAGCCCCAAACAGTATGCATAAGAGAGAGTTGTGCCCCTCTTATGGTTGCGTCAGCTGTTCGTGGTATTGTTGCAGCAACATCTAATATCTTGAAAATATGTCATTTCTAGTGATGCGTCAATTCAATCATTTGTTTCTAGTTGATGGCAGAAACATGAGTGGAGTGGGTGCTTGAGGGAAAACCTTACATATCTGTATAAGAGAGAGCACTAAACACTTTCCATGGTAAAACGTTACTTAAACAAGTGTCAATTCCATCAGACTTGTAGATGACCTAAAAAAAAGCCAATTTACACTAATATGTAGAATATTGTCCTGTAAGTAATGTAATATAGCAATTCACATTTTGTGCGAAAAGAAAAAAAGAAGCACAAGCCAAATAAATTCCGGAAGTAACTCAAACATTTTAGGAATTCAATGTTTGAGTATTTATCAGTTTAGTTGTTATTTTCAACATGAAATATTTAGCATCAATTTTTTTCTTTTCTCATTTTAGTCTGAGGATAATTTACTGTGTCTTGCTCTACAGGCTACTGTGAGAGATCTGCAAGAGGCAATTCATCACCGAAGTAAGTGGCATCACTTTCGTTGGGCTTTATGGACATTGTTTTTAAAAAAATGGGCATCAAACCACTGCAATGAACAGTTCAGTACAGCCCATTCATAGGTCTAAAAAATTCCAATAGTGAGCCAAAATTATGTAAATAGTAAACAATAAGAAAGTAAAATCAAATGAAGAAATACAGAAGGTCAAAACTTTCAGTTCATACCAATCTGGCAGTTGGTTTGCAGTAGTTTTCACAATCTGACTTGTGCTGAGTGGTTATGAAATGGTGGATATTTTACGTCAGAGGGCTAGAAAGGCCCTGGTTATATCGATGGACCCATGTGTGACTATCCCAGTCTGGTCTGGTATAAAATACTGATTATGGGTAAAGGAACAATCAGAGCCCAAGCATAATACTGCAGGTTTTACTTCGTGATGCAACCATTTCAAAACACTGTTATTTTATTAATTTTCTCTAAATTCTTCCCTAGAGCACCATCATTTTCACCAAAATTTCATCAGTTCCTGTTGTTGGAGTTATTTTTTTCCCCATTGTGTTGTTGCCCGTCAAATAAGGGTTTTAATATTTGAGATCCCCTTTGAATTGGATTCAGAGTTCTGAAGATCTATGTTATCAAATTTAAAGTTATATTCTATTGGATCTGTAGGAAGTGTGCTAAATGTTGGCAATTTTACCAAAGATACTTCATGAAGATCTAATTTTAGTGGTTGTGCAGTTTCACAATGCCAATCAATTCTAGTTATAATTTTCCTTTTTTACTAAATTTTTAGTCTGAAGTGAAACCACTTAAAGTCATTCTACTCAGCCACTGGTTGTAAGTCATGTTAAATGCATATTAAGTTCAGTCTGTCACTAGCTATTTATATCTTGTCATGGTTGGAAAAATCAGATCCGAGTTGACTCTTGACTCTTCCGAGTCATCATGTTTTGACAAAGGACTGGGTCAAAAATAGGGGAGACTCGGCTGAGTCATTTCATTTCAATAAGTTGTTTGCATTCCGAATCATTTAATATATAGATCAATTTTAAATAATTAAAAAAATGAAATTTACCTTTAAAAAAATTTAAATAATTAAAATTTATTTATAAGTAACTATGTATGAGGTTCTAAGCCAGTAATTTAAAAATGATGACTGAAATATAATTTGAAACTTATATTTGATCTTTTACATTCGACATTTGAACTAACAAATTACATAATGTGCAATATTTTTTCTTTTGTTTTATTTATTGTTGTACATTTCTTGCACATATAAATTTATTAATTTGAATTGATTATCATGAATGCATGTAAATAAATATATTTTTATACTTTATAAGTAATGGATTCATTTTTAAATAGTAATTTTTTGTTTTTTAAAACATGACTCTCATGAGTCTACTCGTTGACTCTATTCGAGTCCATTTTTTGCATTGGACGAGTCGAGTCAGAGTCATGAGTTTTCCAACCTTGATATCCGTAACAATTTAAAGGTATGATATTGGTGTGCTTGATGTATACTAAATTTCCAACTCTTAGAAACTTCATGAAGAAGGGCATTTTTCTGTTCCATAGCATCTATAGTTTGCCAATATTGGAAGCCTTAATCGTGTGGATATTATTCTTGCTACCAAATCAGTCCAATTAATTATCAACCCTAATTGTCAATTTTGATTTGAGGCAGAAAGCTTGGAATGACGGCATCTCGCCTTTATGTGATATTTCTCATGCTGCCACATGTACACCTTAGAAAGGATTACCAACCTATTTTTCCAAAAATATATTTAAAGTGGCAATTTGCAAGCATCTTAATGCAACCTTACATATTTATTTATTTCTCATTTTCTAGTTTGACCTTTGAAAAAAAATTTATGTCTACTTCAAGAATCAGTTGCAGACATCTGACTTTATCATGCATGCATTCAACAGCCAAAAAGTACTATCCTTCCAGACAGCGCCTCACACTCCCTCTGCAACCTGGATCTCGAGCGAAGCCAGTCGTTCTTGATCCCAAAAAGAAACTTGGAGAATACTGTGATGGAAATGCGGACAACTTAACTGTTGTGTTTAAGGATTTGGGCATGCAAGTCTCTTATAGTACACTTTTCTTCTTTGAGTACTTGGGTCCTTTAATCATCTACCCTATCTTCTACAACTACGATGTATATCAGTACTTTGGCTACAAGGGTGGTCGTGTCATTCACCCAGTTCAGACCTATGCCATGTACTACTGGTGCTTCCATTACTTCAAGCGTATCATGGAGACATTTTTTGTTCACAGATTCAGTCATGCAACTTCACCCATCTCTAATGTATTCAGGAACTGTTTTTACTACTGGAGTTTTGGCATGTACATTGCTTATTACGTGAACCACCCTCTCTATACTCCTGTGGGCGATCTTCAAATGAAGATTGGTTTCAGCTTTGGGTTGGTTTGTCAGTTTGCAAACTTTTATTGCCATCTTCTGTTGAGGAACCTTAGAAACCCGGATGGCAATGGAGGATATCAAATTCCACGTGGATTTCTATTCAATATAGTGACTTGTGCGAACTACACTACAGAGATCTATCAATGGGTTGGTTTCAATATTGCAACACAGACCTTTGCAGGTTATGTGTTCTTGGTGGTTGCAGCTTCTATCATGAGTAACTGGGCCATTGCCAAACACCGTCGTTTGAAGAAGGTATTTTCTATTTTGGTTTTATATATGCAGACAATTTTTTTTTTTTTTTTGCATAATTATGATGATTTTAATTTTTTTTTTGTGCACATTATGATTTTATTTTTATCTTTTTTCACTAATAAAACATGGAAGTTAGGACTTAATTACGTTGTAGACCCAAGGTTTAGAAAAAGAAAAGAAAAAAATCAAACTCAACACATTTACATGGTTAGGACTTAGGAGAGTGGCAAGTTCAACTCAGTGTTAGTAGTTAGAAAATGAATGTTAAATGAGTGACATCAGTGATGTAATCCCTCAAATTGAAAATCCAGAAAAGAATTAAAAGAATTTCAGTTGACAGTGTATTTGATACGGAGGAAAGAAAAACAACGCAACTTGGCCAATCGCCTAGTTCAGCATGAATTTTTTGACACTCTGCCAAACATGAACCATGCTATCAATGGAGTAGCACTTCTAGGTTTTTTTGTATCTTTTTTCCCCTATGGTAACACTTCTGGGTATTGTTAAGTAAACTAATCTTGTCATTTTTTATTTAGTTCTCTTGATCATACCATTAGATTTTTCTATGGTAAGAAATTTGTTTCCTCCATGTTCCTTGGGCTTCAAGAAACCCTTTTCTTAGATCTGCTCATTGTCTTTAGCTTCATTAGTTCCTTATGTTAAATCTTTCTTCTGCAGTTATTCGACGGTAAAGATGGAAGACCAAAGTACCCACGGCGATGGGTGATACTTCCTCCATTCTTCTAAGAAGTCACACCAACTTAGCGCTGGCTTCTGTGCTACCTATTTGTCTCAAGCTTCTTATATTTGAACTTCATTACATAATGGTAGAATCTTCATGTTTCTGTTTGCATTTTGCTGCTGTTTGCATTTTCTTTGATCAAGTTCCAGATGTTTAAGCAACTACAAGATATTTGTAGACGACCCATTAGCTGTTTAGCGCTTAGCTGTTCAATGCTTCCATGGATTAAGTTCTCAATGATATCATCTGATTTTATGTTTTAAGCCTGCATTTCATTCATTTATTTCTACGATGACTGGATTTCCAACTGCATGGATGAAGTTGGGAAATAAGTGGGCTCTTTATATGACCATTTGATGTGAGCGATCTCCCATGAACATCCTAGATGGCCCTGGTCTGATGACTGGCTGTTAGTAAGAGAGTATGATGCTCTTATCATGTGATTGCTGAAGAATTCAATGCGTGCTTATACTCAATGTTGCTCATTCTGTTCAAATGGGGCCCATGGACCACTCATACAAACCTTTGGTCCATTGGAGATCCCAAAAGAACTTTCAGATTTGGAGAATCATTGCCATCTAATTTGCAGCCATATTTCACCTTGTGTAGTTCAGATTGCATCAATTGGCCATTCAATTAATTAGTGAAGTCCTCAAATTAATCTTTTCTTGATTACTCATATTCCCTTTAGAGCCTGTTTGTTTGCATTAAAATACACGGGAGTTTTTTTAAGTAATTAAAAATGAAAACTAAAGGCTCGATATTCATTTCCCATCTTCCTGTAATTCTATTTCCTTTCAATTTTTTGATATTCACCTTTGATGTTCATTTTACCCACTTCAAAAAAAAAAAAAACAAATATATGTATTGAATTCCTATGTATTTTATTGCATTCAAAGAGGCCCTAAAAGTGGCTGCATGCAATTGAATGGACCTTAATGACGCAGATCTGGCAGCTATTGCTATCCCAGGTCATTGGTCTGATTGCTTTTGGGGTATATGTATTGGACATGGATCCAATTGATATCGGCCAATGATCTCCTTAAAGATGCCATCAGTGATGGATAAATTGGAATTATCTACTGATTCAAGAAAAATATGAGATCAAATAATTCAGAAAAAAAACGCATTTCTCATTGATTTCTAGTAGTATACCAGATGTGTATGTCTGAATTGTGATCAACAAAAACAAATGGAAAATTTTCATATTTTACTTGAAAAGATATTTGGATAGATCAAAATAAACTGGCATATGAAAAAACTTGGGCCTTCTTAGTCCAATGAAATTATGAAGTTAATTTAGTGCTTTGTAGCCAGGAAAATGAATTTAGTGCTTTGATGGGCATTCTCCAATGTTGGTTTAGTATGATGATTCATCATCCAAGGAAAATTCATAAAGTCCTGCAAGTATCAATTGCAAATCATGTTGGAGGGCCCACTTTGATGCATGCTAGCTAAAGGGGTGAGGTAGAATTGAAATGTCTTAATTTGGATTTGACATGATGGATATGGTTTGATGATCATAACCATCTATTTAAGTTTTCTAATTACATATGTAACTGTTGAGCTTTTGGGCCCCTTTTATTGGCCAGGGTCATTGCATTTTGCCAATATCATATGTGGCCTTAATGGATGCAGGGACCTTCCAGGCTCACTTTGCAACCACATTAAACATGAACTGAAGAGGGGTTCTCAAGATAAAAGTTAACGGGCGTGTGTATCTGAATTTTCCTCTTATTAGCCCGGAATCTAAGAAAACGATGGACCCCTGAAAATTCCATATATCATACGTCCAAAACTTTTGTGGGTCCTACCTTTTCTTGAATATCAACCACTTTATAAACTATTGAGTTTTGAGGCCCCTAAATGAAAGGCAATAATCATCATCGTACTGACATTTGGGCCACCTTTTATCCATATGAAGACGTGTTCAACTAAAAATATGGGATTTAGTATGATGGCATCTGCCCTGGGATGTGTATGATTAGAGAAAGATAAAACACAAATTTATAATATTGATTACAAGGAGATGATTCTCCCTCATGTTAATGCTCTCTCTCCAACCTGCAAACCTAACCCACTCTTCTAGTATAGACCTAATCCACTTACCAGTTTGATGGGCACATGCTGTGTGACTGGAGTGGAAAACCAATTTTCAATTTTCAAAAAGAAGGGGTAATTTGGGAATGAGAGGTAAGTTTGGTTGTCACCTTGGATGCACATGGACAGAGAGAGGAAAAAAAGGAGTACTAATTAGGTACTTGGGAACTACATGGTAAAAGTGGGGAAATAATTATTTAATGAGATGGGGCAATTTGGAGTTAAACCTTGTCCTTGTATAGTTTATAGGATCACATTCATAGCATTCTTCAGATCTTTATTTAGTTTATAATAGTTCCTGATGAGTAGAGTTTTATATGTAACCAACTATATACCATGTTATTTACCAAAAAAACTATATACCATGTTGCCAACTTGATTTGAATGTATCATCCTCTGTTGGCCACAAATCATTAGATTTGAACCTCTTAATTTGACTGTCATGGGTCTAAAATCACATTGATTGGATTGATATTTACTTGCCAACTATGGGATGTGCATCAATATTATTTATAACATTCAGTTTTGCTTCTACAAAAGTTGTTATTTCGACAGTGATAGTTTGGACTTCAGGTTTGCATTGGAAGATCTGTTTTTCATTAGTTTGCGCCGGATGCTTTTTCTTTCTTTCTTCTATATTTTTTAGCGCGTTTTCTGGAATCCCAATGGCATTGCTGTATGTGGGAACATGCTAAGAATTATTTAGGAGCTTCTCAATTAGGTTCTATCTAGTAGGGTCACTGATCTTTGCCATGAGAGCATTGATTCAATGGTCCTAAAGGTTATGGGAAAGCTTCTGAATCCAGGTCAATATGCAAGGAAATTGTATCTCATCTCCTGATCAAGATTCAGGACTCTCTCTGTTGGGTGCCCACCAAACTAAAAGTATGGAATAATAATTATATAATGCTTCTTAGTTGTTTTAAATAGCACATTGGAAAGGGCTCACAGCTGCTCAAAATGCTCTCCTGTACTGTTAGAACTGGTGGTCAAAGATAAGTAGGAGGTTGAGATTCAGGTTTAACTTATCTGTAATGAGATGGATGAATGTTTTGAGCCCATTGATCATCCAAGGCTACAAGTTGAATCTAAGGGATGTGTTGAAGTGGATTTCAGAATTTTGTGATAAAAAACACAAGTCCTTCTACATAGCGGCTAGTATTTTACAACAGGACTAGTTGAGACTGTCTATTACCCATGTTTGCTAGCTTTAGTTCAGAATTCAGATCACAAATGCAACCAAAGGAAGTTCCTCCAATCAGTTTTCATAAAAACAGCCCACCCAATTCAATTGTATTGATTCAGAGGATATGTACTCGCATTCTAATGCTGGCAGATAACGCTGTCATGGGAAATGATTCTCGACACTCCCTCCATGCTGATTCTATGGTGGTCCCTTGACCTGGCAACTTTGTGAAAGAAAGGAATATGTGCTTAAATCTGATGTTCTCATGCTTAAATGGAAAGTCCCTATGAAAATCATATATAGGCTTTAATCCGCATTTCATACAGAGGCAATATTTAACTGCTCCTAAATTGTGCTTTTTTTTTTTTTTTCTAACTTGTGAAACTTTATCCTTGTATTGATCTTAACTCAGCCCTGAAAATCTCAATACCATAACAAAGATGTTTTTCTTATCCCAATCTCTGTTGAGGTTTTTTAACTTCTGAGGTGTAACCAAAATCTTTTATACCCAGTAGAGTATTGGATTAGAGCAACAGATGCTCTGGATGCATATTGAGTGGTTCACCTGAAATCTGCTACAAAAGGTATGTAATAGTGATAGCAAAAAAGTAAGAACCCTCTTCCTATCATGAACGCTGGCATAAAAATTTTCCATTTGTAGAATGTTCCTCTGATGATAAAGGCATGAAGGTAACATGCTACCCAAAAAAAGGAAAGGAATATTCGTGCAATTTGTGCTACACTGATACAAAGTATCCAGGGACCAAACCCATTATTCAATAGTTGCAATCTTACACTGAAAGGAGTGAAACATTCAAAATCCTAAAAGAAGAAAAAGGCTCTTATCCAATTTAAACTGAGAATTTTAGTTGTGTTCTCAGAGGTCAAATCTTTTTCTTTTCTTTTCTTTTTTTTTTTTTTGTAAATTTGTTCATTTCTTCTAGACAGATCAGTTAGTGCTCCCAATATGAACTTCTACTTCATTACTAATGCTATCACATTCAACAGCCACTGGCCTCCCAAAAAAGTAAAATATAGCGGCCTACTTTGTGTTTTCACATTCCTCTTTCAAAAGAAAGAATAGGAATATTTAAAGATATGAAGATATTATACAGGAAGGGATTCAAGGTAACTAAATGACAAACAGGGTCTGGGATACACAACCCATAAGCAGTTTAAATTTTGAATTTTTCCTTTTCATTGCCATGTGCATTAATTGGCCTGGAAATAAATAAGTTTTGTTAGTTATACTGTTTCTGCCATTTTTCTGAAACCGTAATTAGCAATAACTGCTGAAGGGATGTAAAGTTGGAAACTGGTTTTTGCAAACCTAATGTAGTTTCCACCCTGGCCCAAAAATGATGTGAGAACACATAACTGATTATCATATGGTGTCCATTCAAAGAAAATACTGCTCAAACTGATTATCACATGGTGTTTGCATTACTCTCTGTAATCAGATTTACAGTTTAACTGTGTGAATAGTTCCAGGGATTCAAACAGGGCCTGAGAAAATCGAACTGATTTTCAAGTAAACATTTCTGCCCTCCATCTTTAATGTCCTGCAGTTTACCAACTTGATTATAAATCAACAGAACACTTATCATGGATTAGTTTATAAATAAATAAATAGCCACTGCAACAGCATCATTTTCTTTACTAAGAGGGGATTGAATGCACGAATCAATGTTGATACAAAGCACCCTGCAATTGTCATCCGTTCTGCTGTGCTGCAATAGGTAGAAATATTTCCCTCAAGTGGCATGGGTTTTTTTTTTTTTTTTTCCCACTTATCCAACAGATTCTATGCGAGCAATCAGCACCGAAGTGAAAAAGGCAGAATAACACCATCCAATTTTCCTTTTGGAAGAATGGATTGCAATCTGTTAAGCCAGAATGCTAAAATCAGTTGCAAGTTCAGCTACATCCAAACACATATTTTTTTGGCTAGGAAAAACATCCTTTACTAAGGTGCACTTTCTCAAAAAATTGATGCATTTATTCTAATATTTGAAGAATTTCCTCTCCGGCGAATGTAATTCCATTTTTGACACAAAGGTAAGGATTATATTCATCAAAATGCTTGAAAAATATAGTAAAATTGTGTGATCATTCTCACTTTCCCTTCCACCAGATACAACTAAAATGTTGAGAAACACATACATGAAATTCTATCAAAAATTTGACAAGCCAGTGACAAAAGGAATTCAACAGAAGAATGAAGGCATTGGGACAGTATGGTCCTCTACAGGACTAACAAAAAATGGGGAAAAACGGAGACCAATGGGTCACTGTTACAGTTATTAAAATTGCATTGTGGAACTCTTCAAAAGAGAACCATTTATTGGAAGATTACATTTTCTTTATAAAATGACAGTTTAAAATAAAATTAAAAACAACTTTTTCACCTTTACAGTAGTCCTCATCACCTGACACATAGGGCACTATGACTTCTCCCAGAGCTTAACTGGTATGGTACAAATGCAACTGGGACAAAACTGAAAAAGGCCCAAACTTCTCTGTGATCTCTATATTTCTTCTCTAATTGTAGCTCTATTTACATGCATGATCTCCATATTCTTCCCTCCAAAGAGATAACAATGATGGAAACATCGTCATGGTATCTACGACGGTCCCCTTGGGGTATTTCAAGCAATTCATGAAAGTCCATACCTGACAAAATAAGCAAAAGAGCTGTTAGACAACACCCACATGGTGCTCAATAGAAGGAAACAGCCTTTTTTATGAGTAACAGTATGCAGGGCTCACATTCTGGTAGTCTGACTGTTAGTCTGGTGGACCCCATCACAGGGATGGGCCACAACCTATTATTCCCATTACTGGATGATTCCACCTATCTGAATGGCTGCCTTCAAATTTTAAGTTATAGCCAGCAGTCCTGATTCAGTGTTGGAAAATTGAGACAGTTCAGCTCATCCACTGTTAGAGAATTTTGTGCAATCCATCATCAACCAGGCCATCAAATGAATGCTTGCCCCTTTAAGAGTTTGTTGTACCAAACAAATGAAATAAGCAGAGATTGTATATTTCCTCATCACCAACTCTCACCTTTCAAGATTTTTTGCTTTTATATTTTACTTTTTCTTTCCTTTGACTTAGTATTCGGGTTTTACCTGCTTTCTTTGCTGCACGGAAGAGGACTTCTTCAACAAGGTGTTGGGCTGGATCTCCTTCAGGTGATGAGGCTAAGAAAACCTCAACTTGGGCGACTGCTTCTTCATTGGTGAAGTACTGATATAGCCCATCAGATGACAGTATCAAAAATCTATCTTTCGGGCTAAGCCTGTGGTGAAACAGAGATGGCGTGCAAGTGATATATGGAGAGGTTCCGACATAATCAATTCTGAACATCTCGAGAAGTGCATTGTTCCATTTAGGCTGCAGAAAATGAAATAGATCATTGTAATTAACTGAAGTCTAAGCCTCAAATCAATGTTACCCAAAAATCAGACTAAGATCTCAATGAGAGATGAGAAAAATAGACAAAATGACCACAATATCGGCAATCAATGATAAAAATCACTATATTCCCAATTGATATTATGTTGGTTATTGGTTTACCACTTCAGCATAAATGCAAAGTTTACAAATGTTCGATGCAAATCATATACAAAAATTGACAAGGAGAAGGCTTTTTTTGTCCGCACAACCGGTCATGTGAAACCCAACTTTCAGGCCCCTTCATGGTACCTCCATGCCCCAATATCTCTTCAGTCGGATAATCCCACATGTTTGACTGTTTCATGCAAATGGAAGATTGCGAACCAATGTTCACAGTTGGCAAAAGCAAAATCTGACTGTGATTCATGGGCAAGTTTTCTTGGGGATTTCCAATAGGTTCCACCATAGAAATGGTTAAGATCACCAAAACATGGTAACCACATGCATGGTTTGCAAACTTTGGAAATGTTCTCTATAACATATATGCTTACTGAGGTCTTTTTCCATGCACATTTAAAAGGCCTACAAGACTATCATTATCATAATGTAAACCATCTAAGAGAAAAACCATAAAATACTCAATGAAAAGCATACAATGAACAATAAAACTGAAAGGCAATTGATTCTCTCACATGACCATGAGATTATGTGGCTTCAGTAAATAAATGAAGAACATACTGACATATGTATTTCATTTTCCTCATGAAAACATTTGCTATGAATGAATTTTCAGCAATTCCCACCTAAATGTATGTATCCAATATTGGAAGCAATTACTATTGAATAAGTTTTTATACCTGTTTAAGAAAACCAGCACCGAAAGCTCGTGTGACCTTCAACGAGCCCTTCACACGGTCATTCACAACGGCACAGGCATCATCTTGATGTTCATTCTTGATTCTTCGCACTTCCTGAAATCCAATGAACAGGATGTTAAGCCATGCTAAGGCACCATTCAGACATATGGATTTTAACCAAATCAGTATTGGTTATCAGCAATGGTAGTGATTTGGGAGAGTACGGTAGAAAACAGTATAATTCCTCTTGCAATATATATATATATATATATATTTATTTCAAATTGTCTCAAAGCTTGAAAGGGGACTTCCAATTTAAGTGATTGGGTATATGTGTTTACCTCTTCTACACAAGTACTATGATCATTAGTGAGCTGAAGAGCTGTCAAATTCGGCAGTTCATCAGGTTGATCTACATCAGAAGCTTCAAGATCATAAAGCGTTTCCTCATTGATCCGTTCCAACTCCTGATGATCTTTTCCAAGCGATCTCCACACATCAGGCTCTGCTTTACTAGCCAAAACCGCACGACTATCCCCCACATTCATCAGATAAACATCATCTCCCTTCATCAACATAACCAAAACACAAGACCCCATCAAAGCCAATTCAGGATTTTCCACAACCAACTCATCTGCAACTTCCAAATACGCCTCCTCGGTTTTCTTCAACGCCTGCGAGAGAGCCTTCAAAACATCCGAATGGTTAACCGCTCGATCCGAACCCGACCAATTCAACTCCTCCTTCAATCTCCGCTCGAGCTCCAATCGCTCTTTATTCCATTCGCACTTCCACCGCTTCTGATTCTCCTCCCACTTCCTCCCAACCCCTTTGAACTTCTTCTTTGAATTCTTACTGTTGGCCTTCTTCTTCAAATTCAAATTATGGTCCTGCTCAAATGGGTAGTTCTCTGTATCAACATATTGAAAACAGGTATCTACGGTCTGATCAGTCGTCGCAGACCGATTCAAAGCAGGGGTCTGGACCGATAAGGCTTTATCCGAATTGGGATTCATGTAGGCGGATTCAAACTTATCTTCCCATAGGAGTCCCTTGAGCTCCCTATGGACAGAAGAGTAGAGATTGGATAGGAGATAATCGGGAGCATCTGGGCCGTTGAATCCATCATAAATCCCAACATAAACCCACCCATGTTCTTCAGATACCACCACATGGACCCTATCCTCCCCTGCTTTCCCCTGCGCCCACTGGAGATTCTGACTCTCCATAGAGAAATCATCTTCCAGGCTCAAATCACTGCTCAAATTAGTACTACTCACATTCAAATTCTCTCTGTTCTTCTCCGATTCGATGACCGAATCCAATTCCTTCATTGAAGCCGCAACCTTCGCGGGCGCAACCATCGAATTCTGCCAGATAGTCCTTGCAATCGCCTTCCTCAGGACGCGAATCAAAGAACCCTTTTTTGGTCTGCGACGGAGCGCGTAGCCGCCATGGGAGAAGCTCCTCTGGAACTGATCGGGCGCGCCATCGAGAGGCCCCGATAGGAAACCTCGCTCGATCGGGCCCGATAGGAATCCCCTCTCGATCGGCCCGGAACATGGGAATCCGGCGAGATTGCCGGAGTTCAGTCGGGGGACGGGCTGGAGAGGGATGGCGGCGAAGGAGTCGGAGCTCTCGAAGGCGGCGGAGGAACGGTCGAAGGGGTTGTAGTAGGGGTCGAGGAGGGCGGTGGAGAGAGGGGTGGCGGCGTTGGCGCTGACAGCGGCGCCGGAGATGGTGCGGAAGGTGGTGGTCGGCGGCTGCTCGTCGGAGTGATGAACCTTGGAGGATGAGAGGAGGGAGGGATCGGGGCGGAGGTAGCAGAAGGAGTGTCCCAGCCCCTCATCCAACGGCTCCGATGGGACGACGGCGATGTCGTGGCGGTGGCGGAGGCGGCCGCCGGGGAAGCAGGGGGCGCACTTGCCGATTCCGTTGCCCATGTCGGAGGACACAGAGATGAGCCCGAAATATCGGGTTTTTTTTCTTTTTTTTAGAAGTATCGGGTGATACGGAAATCAGAGGATGGTTGGATTCATGGCGGAGGAGGAGTAGGAATGAATAAAAAAAATGTGAGCTCGTGGGAGGAAAGAAGTAGGAGAAAGGAAGAGTGAACAAGGCGTTGACTTTTGGGTATGGAAGCGGGGGTTGAATTTTTTTCTCATTCTTAAATGGGTGGAAAGAGGGGGCGTTGACTAAGGCTTTTAATTCTTTTTTAAGGTTACGGGGATTAGGTTAAAATAGCTGGGTTAGAGTTGTTGGTCTTTAACTAGGGTTAGTATCTAGGGTTAAGGGCTTTGTTTGGAGTCATTAAATTCTAAGGTTGGGTAACATGATCCTACGGAACACACTATATTTGCACGACAAGGAATCGATCCCTTTCCAGTGAAGCTGTTCATAAAATTTAAGAAGACATCGTCGCAGTTGGCATTTGGCTTCATAGAATTTAGGCATATATTTGCTGTTAGGGCCCTCTCTTTAACCTTCATATGGAAACATCTACATATGGACATCACATAGGAGAAAATCTTGCTCATGTTTAATATTAGTTCATTTACTCTCTTTTAATTATATTTAGGGAACCAACATGCTATAAATCCAACAAATTTTTACTTGTGATAGTGTTAATTTAAGACCCATTTGATATATATTAACTATTATTTTATATGAAAGCGAATAATGTTAATCACTCCTTTCAATTCTGACCAACCCTATTGAATTCTTTTTTAAAAAAATGAGAAGAATGGATATATATTACATAACGATGAGATTAAACCCAAAGCATATATATAGGAGATTACATTACTAGTTAAATTAGATCTAACATTGGTATCATTAACTTTGATGCCTTTCAATAATAAATTAACATGATATAAAGCTATTGGTTTTCTTTTACTTGTTTATAGTTTTTTTTAGCACTAACTTGTTTATATTAATAGATACTTTCCACTCCCAACACTTCTCATCCTGCACTTAGGAGGCTCTAATGAAATATAATTGGTGCTTACAAGGATGTAGGTGATTAATTAAGTCATGTAATTGTCCATAGATTGAAACAACTTGTTCGTGGCTTGTTATAAGTGAGGCCCACCATTATTTTAGGTAGTGATCGGGGATGGTGGAGTAAGAGTTGAGGTGCTCTCGAGGAGTAGGGTGTGTTTTGGGGGCAAGTAAATGTGAGCGAGAGAAAAGTCAAAGACCGAAATCCAATTTTGGATCTGGAAGCCGTTGATCTTGACAAAAGGCACGTGGCGACGTTTGACAGGCGCCGTGGAGTAGCGGAGATTTTTTCGAAAACTCGTTTTAGTTGCTGTTTGCATGGGGGCTGTTGCCGTCTGACTTTCTCAAAGAGTCCGGGCTCCACAGTCCACACTCGGATTTGCTTTTATTTCTGGAGAGGTAGGTGGGCATTTCACACTATTGCTTCTGTTTCACGGAAAATTTTGATGAAAATGACCACCCTAGTTTGTTTGTTGGCTACTTTCAATGAGGGTTGGTTGAAAAAAATAAAAATCAATTCTCAGCTCAAACTGATTATTATTTTTTTATTTTTTTATTTTTTTTTTTGTGGTGAGGGCGTTCGGCTACTTCGAAAATTGACTATTCCCAAACACATGTGACTCAAGGACTTAGCTTAGTTTGGGGTTTATAAATCTAAAACTCAATTGTACTACTATTTGAGAGGTTACTTGGCTACGTAGGGCTCAAAATCTTGGCTTTTAGGCCAAGTTCGTGTTAATTTCGAGTGGTGGAATTAGGAGAATTTTTTTTAAAATCACGGTTATGTGAAAAATATAATTGTGTTTAGAAGTTATGTAAAAACTAATAATTCTTTTAGAGGTTAAAAAAAATAAATTTTTTTTAAATCACGGTTATGTTCGGCTAATATAGTTTTTTTTTTTCCTAAAACTTTGGAAGGTTGTCTACCACTCTTTGATTTTGTCCGTGTGACTTGGTTAGCAAGGTAGCTGGACCCTTGAGAGAATTGATCAACTAGGATTAAATTTTAGAACACGCAAGGAAGAGGACTACTAGCACACACAAAAGAGAGGATGCAAGAATTCTAACGTAGACAATTGGGTGACTAGGCTATCACTTCATTCTCCCATGTTGGCTAGCTGGGTTAAGACTTGATTGAGTAGGCTAAAACTTTATAAATGATCAATTGACTCAACGAGAGAGTGGGTCAAAGCTCAAAGAAGAGTTTTAAAATTTGTATGCATATACATGTGCCGTGGTTTTTATCATTTTTCACCTGGTCAAATTCAGTTGCGTCGGCAAAACAATTTGACTTGGTATCTTTACTAGTGAGTTGAGTTTTCGAGTTGAGCTATGGTTGAACCCAAGCCTTATATTTGGCTTTGCCCTCTTTCAGGCTGACTCATTCCTCCCATAATTCTTGGGCCGGCTCAAATCCTGGCTCTTGGATTTCAATCCCAACTTAATTCTAGCAATCGAATGCTTATTTGGCCGAATTAGGCCAACATGGCGTACCAATCCTCAAAACCTTCACCTTTTTAATTGCTCCTAATCACCCTTTTTCTTTTTTCTTTTTTTTTACTACTTGGGCGAGTAGTACAAATTCTTGTGAGAGTATCTAACTGCATGAGGATCAATCCTTGAGCAGGCATGTAAGATGGGACACCCTAACCACCGAGTTATCCGCGTTTCACCCTAATTATCCATTTTTATAAGCTTGTTTATATAAACATATACCAAGACTGTCCACACATGGATTAGAAATGATAGTTAATTGGGTGAACCTGCAAGGTAGGGTCTCACGTATGAAACTTATTCTCTACCCTGATTGGATCACAAGCATCCAACGAACTCCACATTGATAAATGGAAACAAAAGATATTCCACAATACACACAAAAAGTCCATTGAGGCACGTTGAGAAGGGCCCAGGTACTGGATTATTAATTAGATCCTATATATATGTACCATTTTAGAGCAATGGTTGGAAAGTCAACCACCCTTTCCTCTCAATGGATTGTGGACTTAAATGATGATCCATGCTCAGAATCGCCATCATTAATAAGGAAAAGGATGGTGCGGTTAGTTGGGTCATTTATTAGAAACTGTAGGGTCTTTTTTTTTTTTTCCATATTGGAAGGTGACCTAGTCCTTTTGGCCAGAACAATTTCTACAAGCCAGAGGAAGTTTGGTAAATTTCTTATAGTCTTTGTGTGTAGTTCAATTTTAAATCCTTAACTTTTGAGAACAAACTACGGTACTAATCCAACTGAACTACTTCTCGAGATTATTATAAACTACAACTTATTTGGTGGGGATGAAATTACCAGTTAGGTTCTTATATAAGGGTCTATAGGGGGACACAACGTCATGACCCTCATCAAACTCAGAGTCACGGTTACAGGACCCATCCACATGCCATAATTTAATTAAAGACCCAGACCAAGATATGAACCTGTGATTAAAGATTCGAACACTGGGATTAGTGTCAATCCAAGGAATGATACTGAGTGTGAGGATGAGAGATGATTATAGGTTAGTTTATGTGGGCCACAAAAAACTATTTCTCACAAAGTTTACAATGAGGACAGTTTTCGCAATGAAATTTCCTTACATATATAATTGTGAGTTTTCTCCTACGTGTGCTGTCCAGCTATACAAGGTCCAATCTACAGGGTCCAATTGGACTCACCTTTTATAAGTGCAGCTCATTTCACACTATGAAATCTCCCCGAACATATGATTTGTCATCACGCTCAGTTTTTATGCCCATCGAACCTTACACATTATTGGATTGAGCCTCGAAAACATCTGTAGTTGGAAGATCATTAAAACTTTAAAGCTGTTAAATCAAATATTATAATAATCTAATGGGGTTACTATTTTACATTACGCTTATATGCAATTAGACATTTTCCATCTATCCTACCTCCAATGATGGCAATGCATGCAAGCGGACCCATGAGCTAGACCGACCGCCTAAGTGCAGTATGCTGTCTGCTGGTAGGTAAAAATCTTCTTGTATATTATATATGATCCTATGTGGTAATGAATGGATCCCATTTAAGATACTGCATTAGGTGTTCTAATCTTTGTATATGTAACAATTAATTCCTTTTTTTTTTAGAAACATCTAGTTGATGTTAGGATTCAACACTTGTAGGATCTTACACCCCATTGAGCTACCACTTATTACAAAATTAATTGGTGATAGGAAATGACACAACAATAGTTTTATGGAGAGGGTGAGGGCTCGACCACAATTATGGCAGCTCAGGAGCGAGGGTGGATGTTGACCTCAACAATCTGATACCGTTTGTAGGATCTTACACACATTGAGCTACCACTTATTCTAAAATCAATTGGTGATAGGAAACGGCATAATAATAGTTTTATGGTAAGGGTGAAGGTTCAACCACAATTATGACCGCCGAGGGTGGACGTTGAACTCAACAATACTTATATAATTAATTCTTGAAAACGATATTTGTAAGACAGGGTACCAGTAATCTTGCTGAGTACACAACAGCCATCATAATGGCCCACTTGTTGCCACTATTTGATCATGATGTAACACTATCATACCATGGAGATCAATTGGGAAAAAGAAAAGAGGTTGGCCGTTGGTGAGTGGGTAGGACATGGTTTTTATAGCCCCCATTAAAAACTGCTCCTAAACTTCAGACGCGTGACATTTGAAATTTAAGAGCATTTAGATATAGGTCGTTGAGGCTCTTTAAAAACTTAAAAAACAGAAAAATGTCACAAGCCATACAAGTACAACCATAACATAAATTTCCTAGTGGTTTACACATGTAAGGTCTGTATGTGTGCCAACTTGAGAGGATCTCTCATGATTTTTTCTATTTCTTACATTCACGCTACACAAGTCCATATCCAACGGATGGATGGATTGAACCCTAATCCTATATATGAATATGGATATGTCCCATCACTTCGGTTGCAAGTGGATTCCGAGGTGATCTCTTCTATGTCACATTTTATTATAGATTTTATTTAAAATTATTGAGAAATTATGCAATTACGTAGTCGACCCGAAAAGGCATGTACTATGTCGTATAGTAGAACCAACTCCGATTGAAATGAAATTTGAGAATATGTTACTCAAGTGGATGGCATTCATCTTAAATGGTTCGAATTATAAAAGAGCGCATAGAGGAGTAGTACGCGTCCCCACTCACAAGAAGTGTGTAAGATAGTTTAAGGGTGTACAAAAAATCCGTCGATCCGTCAATCCGATCCGATCCGAAGACCAACAGATTGGTGACGGATTATAAATTATGTAATCCGTTAGCAACGGATTGGTGGCGAATTTCACCCTTAATCCGTAGATTCGATTTGATCCGATCCGTTGTGATTAAATATATATATATATATATAAAATAAGAAAAAAAATGTATGGGGTCAATCTGTAACCTTATGAATAGAAGAGGATAGGATAGACATACGGCTCTCAACTCATGTCCCTTTAATTCAATGACTTCAGAATTCATAGATTTTTTATTCTTTTTATCTCCATGTAATGTACATGGACGGATTGAATAGGTTAATCCGATCCAATCCGCTCCTCTAAGGATCAAATCGGATCGCATTTTAACAGCCACATATTGGTGACGGATTCCAAATCCGTCAATTCATAGGTAACAGATTGGTGACGAATTTGACACATTCCGCACCAATCCGATCCGTATACACCCCTATCAAGATACCGACATCGGATATGAAGGTTGAGGGTAAAATGGTCATATATTAAATTTTTGACCAAAGAGCGAGCAAGCAAGGTGGACAATTCATTCCAACTTATTTTGACTTTCTGCCTTAATGGGTCTCAATCTAAGTATGAAACTGAGACCAGGTTTGATATGATTTAAATCCATAGTACAAGGCAAGTTCGGGTTTAGTCTCCCAATACCAAATTGACACATTGTCATCCCTGTTATTAAGGTTGAGGGCAGATTAGTCATAAATTTAATTACTTCACATGGAAAGAGGAAATTATAGGCATAAAATATGTCTTCAGTTACTTGACCCTGATTTAGAGGAGGTTTAGTAAATAAGAAGCCAATCCTTCAAAAATCAGACTAGAGGTGGTTGGTTCAGTTCACCTGGTTTGAGTTATCCAACCCACATTGATTGTTTGCTTTAACAAAGCTCAATTATGACAATTAAAAAAAAAACATAAAACATTAAAGAAGTTTTAAAATAATTAATGTAATTCAACTTTATCGATCTACTTGTAGCTCAATGGTAAGGCACCTCCCGTGCCCAAAAACAATCCAGAGATCGATCCCCAACTGAAATGTTGATGGTAAGAGAGCTGGGTGGGGTGTATGAGTTTTACTAGAGGAGATAATGGTTCGGGTCGAATCCAATTCGACCGACTAGTTCAGTCTAACATTTAAACACCACAAGAAACACATGAAGAACATTTGAGAGGTGGACTGAAAATACAGGAGCCTTTATAATTAAGAAGAAAAAAAAACCTTAATATAGCTATTCTTAAATAATCCTTAGTCCTAACACCGGAATTAGTGGATGAGATAATGATCCAAAGTCGTTTATATATCATGATGAAAAGAAGAAAGTTTCCAGTTTCCACTGTACCTAGAGCCTTTTTTTTATACAAAAGGAAAGCCCTATTCCACAAGCACTCCACATTTTGACAAAACCACCCATTTATGGTTTTCAAAACCACCATCATTCAAACTGGAAAGTGGAAAAAGCCTTTGATACCCACCACTCCCACAGTCTATTGCCTGGCCCACCCACTCTTTTCAACCCCAACCATGTGTGCTATGCATACATAAATATATTTCAAGACATTCCAAAGATCCTCCCATTACAAATTCAAACCCAAGAAGCTTCCCTCCTCGGTCTTCATTGAACAAATGACCTCACACCCCTCTCAAAGTCCAACCATCTATAAAACTCATTTGTTGCTAATGCATGTCTACATTGACTTCAAATTTAGATAGAGTTCTGGTTTGATCCTCCATATTGACTTTGATGAAAAATCAATATCAGACTACATCATTCATCTATGAAACTTTCTCCCCTTTTGCCCTGAGGGCTAGTCTTGGGCTTGGGGCGCGTCCACATGTCATCCACAACATGGGCTCTATTGACATCAATGTGATGGCAGACATGCCCACATGTTTAGAGGATGACTCACCATGAGGGGAATTCTCATTTGTCCAGTCCACCTTTGAAAATGGCCCATTGACATGAACAGTCACACCACCCATGTGTGGGTTGATATATTTGTTTGAATTGTATCCCTCTCTTGTCACTGTAGACTTACGATTCATCAGCAACCCACCTCATAAGCGCGAAAACTTTACGAATGGCGGTGTGAGATCTTCAATTATATACTATAAAACCTTCTAAATTAAAGGCGGAAACCAAAAATCCCACAAACTCTCAGCACTTGTATAGTATGTCTTCGCAAGCTGCTGGTATCATTCCTCAATCAGAACTTTCTTTCATTTAGTGGGGACAGTTATCACTCTGGTTGAACGCCATAGCTAACATAAATTTGCCCCACCAGACCCATTTAATAGGTCCAGTTTGAGTTAGGTGGGCATAGGGAGTACAATATGTCAGGTCTGAAGGTCAGCTGGAAATAACGGACCCAACCCAAAATTAGATTCAGGTTACAGGCCCCATAGTCCCTACTTTCATACTACTATGATATCCTTATACAGACTTTGATCATGCTTGGCAAACAAATTCTCGGAGATTCCTCATAATTTTTATGATTTGGAAAATCCACATTTGGCAATTACAAATCCCCGAGAATTTGGGTCCGTTGAGGTTTTTACTTATCGTCCTCTCCCCGCAAGATTTGGAAATTCTCATTGTAGGTTTATAAACTAATACCAACTTTTCTCAGCCATACATGCTCATACACACCAATATCAGCATGAAAGAATCAACTATACAGATTCTCAATGGGAAATTCTCAAATCTTCAGCCGTGAGGAATCCTCAAATGTATGGGTTTTTCATGGATTTCTCACCTATTACCAAACATGTCCAAATGTTTTCATTTTTTTTTTTTTTTTATAACTAAGGGCACATGCAAACCCTTTTATCCACATGCACTGGGCAAAAACTATGGAAGTGGCCGACGAAGGTAAGTGTTAAACACAAAACTTCTCCACTTCCTAAGGCCAAGAGTCCTTGGCCAACTGAGCTACCACTCATGATTAATAAACTATAAAACGCATATAATATATCACAGTGGCATCATGTATTCTATTTCTAAGGTACGAAATTTGTGAACTAAAAAAAATCTAAAATAAAAAACAAGTCCAAATATTGAACCCCATACCCAACTTTTTTCTCCTTTTTTTTTTTTAAATATTTAGATCCTTTTGAGTTTTGATTTTTGGGACCCATTTCATTCTTAAAGTTTGCCATTGTGCAAGCATATATCAACTGGTGTGACCTATTAAATATTGTCTAGCACGAGTGTCGCCACCATGACCAACACCTTGTTTGTCAGTCACTTGTGAGATTTGAATGCTCCATTTCACCCACTTTTATCCACATCTTGGCTTATGTATCATTTGAGAGAAGCACGTTTGTGAGAGAGAGAGAGAGAGAGAGAGAGGGGGGGTTGATAGTGCAGGCATGATTTGGCATGTCTTTTCTCTCCACTGTACAAGGGCCTCTAGCTTGAGATCCTATTCCTTGGCTATGCTTTGCAATGAGTAAGAGAAAACTAGGCATCTTGTCATCTGGTGGCTCTCTAACCTTAACCCTATCCTATTGTTAGCTTTGTAAAGCATTGTAGCTGATGTTCTATTGTTGGTCCTCGCTACAGGAACTAGAGCTTCTAAAAGGTGACCTGAGCAGATTAAAAATAAATAAAAATTCAATCCTGTTGTTGAACATTGTTCACCAATCAAGTTCACATGTGAGGCCCACTACAAGTTACTGTATGTGGGCCCATCCTAAAGGGAAGATGACCCTCATTTGCCTCTCATCTCAGTGTTTGGGAAACCATGTTTCCTTTCTATCAAAGGGAGACCAACTTTTGGCCTAGTTTTGTGCATGAAAGCTTCTAAATTTTAATCTCAGTAAATTTTTTGAAATGTATCACTTAAATCTGAACCCGGCCCAAATATTATGGGACCAGATTTAAATCCAGCTGAGCCCGAGTACTAAAACCCAAGGCCCGAACCGTGTATATCAAAGCCAAGACCCAATCAACTGGATTGAGATTCATGGCTGAGCCCATATCTCTGAATTGAAAAGCACAGAAATTTGAACAATTTCTCTCTGAATTGGATCCTCTTGCATTGCACAAAAGTACCCCAAAAAGTTGGCCAAAGATGTGAAAAACCGGGCTCACAGTTTTCCTGATTGATTCTATCAGACCATGATATTAAAGAATAAAGGGCAACTGAGAAAGGACAATAAAGATATGTTTGATATAAGAAATTTAAGAGGCTTTTTGGAAGTTCCAAATGCTTGTAGTCTATTGAGATTTCCCAAATTTTATTTGTTAGATGGAATTTCAAGAGAAAACCTTTGAAATGCTCCAGAAACTGAGAATTTCAAATGGCTTTTGAATATTGGAATAATTTCTATATAGAATTTCTGGCAACAACTTTAAGAGCAATTGGAATTCTTTTAGGCAAGAATCTCTCAAATTCTTTCATATGAACATAGATAGATACATGGTTTTTTTCATGGGTTAATTAACTTCAAATCGAATCAAGAATGAGAGGACATAAACATGAGGCATAGTTACATGGGCTTTGGGCCAAGAGTCAAATGCTATGTTGGTTAATTGGTGTCTCAACCAATTTTGTGCAGAATCTGACTACATGTGAAAGATGGTGTATTGGGCCTAAAATCATGGGATGGACCAAACTTGACCCAATATTCCAGCATGCATTGGTCAGCGTTTGAGGCCCGTGTGCAGGACACAGTTCTAACTTTTTGACCCAATAGTTGATGGGCCATGACTGGGCCTATTTATGCTTAAAGTTCAGCCTAACCTGAAATATATCTATCGCAAGTTTCTTTATAATTTTTGCAAATGGTCTGGGCCTAGTCCTAATTTGAGGCCTATGGTCTGGATCCAAGCCTGCATAGTAGGCCTAATAATTAACTGACCAGGCTTGGGCAAGCTTTGCTGATCAATCCGACCTCCAACAAATGTAATCATGAACAAGATCAGGTTGGTTCCACCATATCCTGCTGCGTATAGGATCGGTGCACCTGATGAGTGATGGGTGGGCCATATGGACCACATCATGAATCAATCTTTGGTGAAATAAGAAGTTCGATCGATGATGGGAGTGATACATCTGATCTGATCAAGATCAATTTAGTCGATCTATCTCTTTGTGGAAGCTGAACAATGGATAAAAAGTGGGCCGCATACAAATACAATTTTTGATGGAATGTAGGCTGAACGTAATCACCTGAGGAAATGCATACTGGAAGTCACTTAGGTGTTTATTGTTGTAAATCCACTTGTAGAATCATTAAACTTTGAGGCCTCATGATCAATCGTAATTATCATTTGACAAGTGATAAGAGTGTTATTTAGCAGAGCCCATGGACTAAATGGGTGGGCTCCGGGCTAATATGTGTAAGGCAGGGGGCTTGAGCCAGATATAGGCCCGTGTTTCTAAAGGTAGTCCAGCCCTAGATGTGCCTCAGCCCGGCCCGACCCGGCTTGGTCCATGAACATCCCTGCAGAAGAACACAAAACTTCTACAACCTGGGTTGATAGGTAGTACAATTGCCTAAGTTAGAGGCATGGAATATTTATTCGAATGCACAACTGTTTGGGACCAAACATAGCAGTGATAACACCAAATTTGTAGGCGAGATGGATAAAGGTCATTCTCAAAGTTAGGGACCATGCAGTCACAATTGTCTTTCAACAAGTTGAATAGAGCTCCAACCAATGGTTCCTCTAACACCGAGCTTCCATATGTTTGTGGGGACCTTCTCATGTTTGTTCGCTCATGACAGACATTCCTGTGTCATTGTTTTTAGGATGACTTTTCCAATAGTTGTCGACTTGCCTGTGGAAGGTCCCTCTAGTAAATGTAGTTGTTTTTTCATGGGACTTGCGGAGAAATGGAAGGAGAGTGTGGAAAATCCCTCTAAGGTTTCTCTCATTTCTTGAAAAACATGCAGACCTTTTAACATTTATGAAAACACTATCGAATTTTGAAACCCTTTTCTTGAGTGCATGTTTGTTTGCATAAAAGAAATTGAATGGGAAGGAATTGCTCCACCAAATGATTACTAAAGAGGTGGAGGTGGCGGTGGTGAAGGATATGGGGTATGGGGTGTGGGGTAAAAAAATAATAAGGTGGAAATGCAAATGAGACATTGACTTTCCTAGATGGCCAAATTTTCATTTCACATCTTTTCCTGATCAATTTCAATTAAAGGGGATGTAATCTATGATAAATTTTTGTTTTCACTTTTGGTTCTTCGTTTCTAATCAAGCACAAAAATACAATCCTACATGTTCAATTACATGAATAAAAGGTCCTAAAATATACCTTTTCATTAAGTTTAAAAAAAAAAAAAAACATCCCTTTTCTTTTTATTTCAAAGGTCTCTACGATAGTATTCTTAAAAGAGTTGCGGAAATTAAAAGAAAACTATAAATGAAACCATGTGTTAGATTAGACTATTAAATATTCAGAGAAATCTATTTAGGAAGAAGTGTACTTATGAAAGAAACTTCTTTCTTTATCTTATAAACGTCTATGTAATGGCCTTAGACATCGACTTAATATAGCACATTTTCTATAAATCACTAGACATCAAAGTCTTTTGCATCCAGTAAAACTAGTGAGCCACATGCACTCTCTTCACTTATTATTTAAAAAGCATTAGAGAGCTTCCTAGTCAAAATAACTATAGAGGTTCTGAATCCATGCTCTCTCTCTCTCTCTCTCTCTCTCTCTATATATATATATATATATTCTCATGCCATGTTATTTGTTTTTTGCATTAGGGCGCCTGGGAGAGTTCAGGGGATCTACTGAACTTAGCAAATTCAAAAAAGCTTTGAGTATTAGTTGCCTACAAAAATCTTTAGTGCAAAGGATGTTTCCACATGTCTGATATGCAGCTGCAAATTGGACAAAGGAAAAAGGAAAAAAAAAATGGTGGCTAACCATTCATAGCTTTAGAGGGACAATTGGCACATCAGATAGACTTTATTTTTCACAGGTGGATTACCCTCGAAGCAATCTTGTATCCGCAAGCCTATGAGCATCTAATAGGCTTATGCGGTTAGGCTCACAAACTCAGCCATGTGTCCTATGTTACTAGTAACAAAGAGAATTATAAAGAGCATTCAAAATTCTCAATTCGTGGATCCATAAAGAAGGACCTCCAAATTAAAAATGGAGACCTAAATTCCACACTCGTGGGATCCTCGAGACTGATATCCAACCAAATACACCATCGAGGGCTAGAGTCCTCTCAATGGGGGGCAAAGAGTTGCAGATTCAACATCTTCAAAATTTCCTTTTATTCTTCAAAACTACATTCCTCAACCAATGACTTAATATAGCATATTAGTTAAAATAAGTTAATCTCTTAAACATGTGCTTATTGATGGTTGTATGATAAGGTTGGACAAATGGATTTACTTGCGTCCATGTGTGTGAAAATGGTAGACAAGGTTTTGCAGTTGATGTTGTAACTTTCACATCTTTGATTGAAGGGGATGATCCTATGAGGCTTTGGGATGAAACTATAAAAGGAATATTTCCCCGAATGGAGTATTCTTTTGCTACCATCATCAATCCCACATGAAAGGAAGATAGATTGACTGAGGCACATGATCTATTGATGCAATTGAAGCAGAGAAAATATTATTCCAGGAGCATTCAGATACATCTTATAATTGAAGTCTTATGTGAGGAGGGCAATGTGAATGATGAAATTTACATTATTGCATAGATGGAGGCGAAAAGAGTTTCATTCATGATTTATATTTATCGTCTTGTTTAGAAAGGATCCATACACCTCACCCAGTCATCTCTACCATGCGCGCTACAACAAAGGATTGATCGGTGGTTGTTTTTGTGGAAGAGATGTGCTTCACCATATGAGATACCAGGTGATGTGATACTTTCTTAATCTCTACAAACTTTGTACAATCTCATTATAATTTTTGATTTTTAAATTATTAGGAATTCGAGTCCGAAGCACTAACCCCCATTTGTCACAACTTCATCGTAAGTGAACCAATTACAGTCCGCCGTGTCATTCAAAATTTTAGGCGACGCTTCTATGTGAGTGGACTCATAACAGCCCGTCGCATCATCCAATAACACGGGGGATTGTTATTGGTCGAATCAAGAAGATAAAGGTGTAACAACTGCCGTATTCTTAGTGTTTCCGGCGGAGTGTCATTGGTAGGGTTGTAAACGGGTCGGTTCTGGTCCAGATCCATGGTGGACCCGGAAGTGGAACTATTAAAGAGAAGGTGGAACTTGATCTAAACCCGGAACCGGTTTCTTGGCTCCAAAACCGGAACTAGAACCATATATGAGACGAGTCTGGATTCGGGTCCGGATCTAGGTAGAGAATCATATTAAAAATAATATGATTTTTAGGAGAGATTTTTGAAAATCGGGGTAATACATCGGGTATTGAGTTCACTGATCCAAACCAAGGTGAAACCGGATCCATTTACTTAATGAGACCTAAATAAAGACCCATACCTAGTTTTTAACGGGTCGGAACTTCCGAATAATCAGATAATCAAATACCCATTTACCTTCCTGGTTAGTGGTCTACTCTCGGGTTAAAAACATGGGTCCCTTGTTTTATTTCATATTATTTACGTACGTAATGGTTACGCTCACATGACGTATCAAATGCTATTATGTCGTATCATCTCGACCGTGCAAATGGAATGATCAAAAAACAAGAAACCAACCACATTGATCAAATAAGGTTAGAATTAAGATCCCTTGAATGCTTCATCCAACGGTTGATAAATCATCGTAAAAGAGAAGCATAAAATTCCAACGAACAGAGAACGAGAGCAGTTCGCGGGAAGGAAAAAGGAGAGGAGGGAGAGAGAGATTGAGATTTTCTTCACTTCTCTACGCGAAACAAACCCTAATTTTGGTTTTCTTCTTCTTCTTCTTCTCTGCAACTTAGTAGCTCGAAAGATGTCAGGAAAGTTGGGATTTTTCCTTCTTGGGGTTGGTACGGATCGTATCATCAACCGAAAAGGTATGATTTTTATGTTGGAATCTGGGTTTCGACCAAGTTTAACGAATTGGGACTTTTTTTTACTCCATGTCATGATGTTCTTTCGCTGTTTCTTTTTAATGGGTTTTGATTTTGTAGGAACTCAAGACGATTTCTCATTGTTTCTATGTGAATGAATGCATTTCTCTTTGATTGATATGTGCTTCTTTATGCTTGATTTTCTTTCTAAATTGTTGGAGGAATCGAATGAACTTTGTCAATGTGTCGGATGTAAAAAAAATTTCATTCGTGATTTGGGGCATTACGTGAAATTTAGAATTGGGTTCGGATTGTTGAAGATTTTATCTTTTACTGTAATTGGTTAGACCCTAATTGAGAATTCTTTTAAAAATTGTATGCATGTGTGTGTTTTTTTATTTTTTTTCTTTTGACTTTTCTTTGCTCAGTGAAGTGGATTACAGCATTTGTGTTACATGTTAGGTTTAACCCCCACAGCAAACCAAATTCGCCTGACCCTGTTTTTTGTTCTAAAACGAAGCAGAGTCGAGTTGATGGAGAGTTGCAAATAGATTCACCATTTTTCGATGGATTTGGTGAATTTGATTTCCTACTTAAAAAACTAGCTCAACTCAACTGATGCAGATGTGCAGTGTGCTTAATTTACCCACAATATCTCATGTAATTTCATTGAAAAGCGAGAATTTTTTGTCCCTACAATAATCTAAACTTTAAAGCTTTCTTAATGAGATAAAGATTTGAGCTTGCTCTAAGCAAAGGACTTGGAGAGTAATTATTGATGCCTGTTTGGCTGGCAAGAGGAGTTGATACCACCAGTCAAATAAATTGAGCTTACAAACTTTGCAAATTGATGTGACATATTGAGCAAAAAATGGCTAATTGAACTGAATGAATTGGACTCATGGGGAATCCATAAATTACGAATTGTAAACTTAAGCTGAACTAAATGATGCGGCAAACCTTGGAACATGTCTGGTCATCAAACTTTTCGAGCTTCATATTCACTGGAAATTTACTACATGTCACACATGCAAATGATGACATGATTATATACATGACTATGTATCAAACCAAAGTTATGCTCGGTGAGATTTATCACTAAATAAACAGTTTCTGCTGTCAGCGTATCATGTTTTCATCACTATTGTTCAATATCATCATCAATTTTATCTAGTTGTATCTTCTATCAATTTTGACTAGCTGTATCTCGCATGGTTTAAATGAAATATACAGGCATTTCAGCACCAGGTTCAACAGTATAGCTGTTGAAGTGGTTTTCTTTCCTGAATAGGTCTGAAGTACATTTAGCCGTCCATCAAGATGGGGAAACACATGCACCGCAAGCACTCTAGTGTGCCACTTGACAGAGGTCGCCCAGGTTGGATGTTGGGCGTTTTTCAACTTTTTGATTTTCATCAGCGGTTTTATGTCAGAAAGGCACTGCCAGACAAGAAACACGAGGGTGAAGGGCAAGATGGAGGTAAGGATTTCACATCACATTAGCTTGAATTTATCATTGTTATTTCATGTTTCTTCCAACCAAATAACCAGTAGCGCTTGGTTAGCTGTTTTGGGAATCCAAATCAAAGAATTGTTCATGGTACTTTGGAAGCAAAATTTTCTGTCTAGGTTCACAGCCATAGTTAAAAATGTGACTAATGTCTACTTCGTATCAGATATGATGTGATAAGTGTATCAACAAATTCACAAGCAGGGCCAATATGTATAAACTGATGAAGACCACCATGGACTGATGCAATCAATCTGAAATCGAAGTCTCTTGAATTTTTTTTTTTTTAAATTCACTTGGTTTTCATGATTTGCTGGAGAAAATGGGGTGCTTGGGTTTTTAAGGCTAACTTTGAGTATTTTAACATTATTAAAACACAATTAGATGTTCCAATTGTCAGACTTTTGTGTTTGATGCCCATCATCTAATATGTTCAAATGCTCATATATTTGCATTCTGTGCTAACTTTTACTGTCTTTGGGATATTTCTTTCCAATTGTAATACTTTTCTTTTTCAGAAAAGAAAAACTATACTAGGTTCTATGCCTAACACTTTTAATCTCTTGCTTTCTATTAAAGATTCATTAATCAGTAATAACTTGATCTAGTTATCTTCTTGCTTCATTCAATCATTTGTTTCAATTTTTGCAACTTGAAATTGTTTCTTATTTTAGGGTATGTTTGTCTATGAGCATTTGCCACTGAAAAGATAATGTTTTCTCAGGGAGAATTGCCATTGTTTTGTGTAAACATTTTCTGAGGTGAAACTTGAAAGAATTTTGCGCAGTTCTTTACAGAAAGTAGATTCAGACCCAATACGTATAAAATCATTTTCTATGATTGATCTTACATAGGAGGTCGGATCACATTTCACTGTGGAAAATGTTTTGCTACACCAAACAATAAGAGGCGTTGCATTGGATAATTTCTATATATATATATATATGGCTTTTTACGTGTGCACCTTTTCCCCTGGCACCTGTGCACACCTTGTTGGGGGGGCCACACCAACCAATGGGACCATGGGTGATTGAAAGATCTAGTTGAGCCCTACCTTTGTATAAAATTTGAGGCGCATCAGATCATCTTAACACCTTCTTCCGTGGCTAACGAGTTCAATGGTTTTATATCAAAAAGGAAAAAATGGACACTCAATCCAATGGTCTAGTCCATTCGGATCGGTGTAAAATAAAAATGGGATTAGTTACAGGGGTGTGCGTGTGGGGTCCATTTGGATGGGTGATCAGGTGGGCCCCACTAGGAGGTGTGCACCATAAGTTCCATGTGCACGGTGTGCTCCTGAAGAATCTCCAAAACACCCCACTTTAAAAACGCCCCTTTTTTTGTCATGGGGCCCACCTTGAGTTAATCTAGTCTTTGCACAGCACAACACACCCCCCCCCCCCCCCCCCCCCCCCCCCCCCCCCCCCAAAAAAAAAAAAAAAAAAAAAAAAACACACCCATGAATAGTCACAAGTCCAAATTTGACACTCATCCAACATTCCTCGCCATTTGATTGAAATTATAATAAAATGATACCTCTAACCATTAGATTTTAGGGCCATGGATCAAAAGGTTAGGACGATCTTATGGAATCAAGATTTTGCATTAAATGTCTCATGTAGGTCTTTCCATCCAATGTACTTCCATGATCATCATGCATCCTAGTGGGCCCAACTAATTGGAGCATTTTTCTCCTAAAAAAATGCTCAGGCCTTGTCTATAGGCTGTTGGCATTAGATATGGATGTGAGGGCCCCCACCCTCGTGAGAGTTACTCTCACTGTATCGTGAGAGTTACTCTCATAGGAGATATATATATATATATATATATATGAGTAACTGTATCGTGAGAGTTACTCTCCTATGAGAGCATCTCTCACCTTACTATGAGAGATGGGGTGGGGGCCCTCACATTTAAGTTGTTGGCATTGGATATGGATGTGAGGGCCTCCACCATATCTCTCATAGCAAGGTGAGAGATGCTCTCATAAGAGCACCTCCCATACACACACACACACAATTTTGCTTTATTTTTGTTGTATCTGGTTTTCGGTGGTGCATTTTACAGTTCTGATTTTTCATTGGCCGTGCCACCTTTTAACTTTTTTATATTTATAGGCACAAAAAACCTTGGAGCAGCTGGTGAAGGACATGATTTTATTGATGGCAAAGTGGACAGCTGCCTTGTAAGTTCACGTGTAACAGATTTTATGCATGCTCTCTATATGTTCAGCCAATACAAACCTGTTCTGTGTTGATTGATAAGAGTTTTAGTTAATAGCATGGACGTGTAGATGAGTGATCCACACACTCACATGTGTCAGCAGGTTTATATGATGCGGGGCTATCATGTATGTTTCTTGCCAAAAGTTAGGCTGATCCAGGTCATTTTTCAAGAGAAGTTGATGGTTTGGGATATCATAACAACTTCCCAATGGGCCTCATTCAAGGAACATGTACCACTTGATGAGAGAACCACTTGAATCTTAAACTAGGTTATCTATGAGGTGCCCTCCATTTACTGCATGACTTAGACATGGCCCGGAGATGCCACATTAAGATGTGGCCTTCTGTTACAGAGCTGTACATGAGTTTATCTTTTACTTTTTATATATTTTTTTATCAGTAACAAGTAAATTAGATTGATATTAAAACAGTGGGTAACAACTGGAAGCAATGATGCCTGCACATGGGTTTATCCAGTTTCACATCAGCTATGGAAGTTACATACTTGTCTCTCTTTTTTTTAAAAGTTTATCTGCCTTTCTTTCATTGCAAACTTCTAACATCTTTTAATTTTGGCTTGATTGCTGCTACAATTTATACATGTTCTCCGATATTCATGGAAAAGTCTCTAGTGGTAGTGGAGCTGTATCTATTGCTTGGCCTTTTAACACATGCTGATTTTTCTAGATATCACCTCAGTATTTTATTATCTGGATCCTGGATATCTAAGGCTCTCAATCAACTTAGATTTTAGAGGTGGGAAAAAGTAAATTGATTTTGTCAAGACTCAAGAGGCCTGATCTCTTCTTTTTCTGTGTGCTCGTATTGTAATAACTTATCTTTATCAAACAAGATTTCTAATGTTGAGTAATAGATTTTCGTCATGATCTTTGGTTCCTTCAAATGATAATTTCTCTGTCGGTCAGGATCTCATACTGGATTAGAGAATTAGGAATGCTGTTGTGGGTAGCTTGTCAAACATTCCCAGTGGGGTGGGTGGTGAAGTGGACCACCTAACTGAGTTGTCGAGGCTCGCCATTGTATTTGAGAACTCTTTCCATTTCCTGTAATTTTGTTTCAGTCTGCTTCTTAAAGATTCTGTTCCCACCTCCCAAAATATAACTAATCTGAAAATGTTATGCTTAACTCATCAAAATATTGCCATGTATGTTAGATGGTTGCACTTGTGATACATTATTTGCACAATGAAACAAAAGTTACATTTCAGAATTGTTTTTCAGAATTGCTAAGTTGAATTTTCATTTAATAATTATGCTTAAAGTTGCACAAAATCATAATACCCCTGTTCTTTCTTTTTGTTGATAAGTTATACCGGTAGCTCTGTGACGAAATTAGACAATGTAAGTTAAGCATTTAAGTCATCTCCTGGAAATGAATTGGGGAAGTGACAAACAGCTCCTCAACCAGGACATTGATTTAGAACACGCACATAGTTATTCTATGGCAGTGTACATAAATTTAATTCCATGCTATTTGTTGAAGTAGTTTAGGTATTTTACTTGGTATACATTGGAATTACACAATGCTGTTAGGATTAGTTTAGGCATTTCATTTACATTAACATTTCCTTCATAAATTGAAAACCTTATTCTCATGGTAAGACAGACATGCACGCTGTAGACCATCGATGTTGATTAAAGAAAAAGAAAGAGAAGAGAGGGAGGGTGTGGGGAGTGTTTGTTTCCACAAAAATGGAGAAGCTTTACTTATCCATCTGTGAACGTTCACTTTACTGTTTCTTTATCATTACCTTTCCCACTAGTTTGACATTTACTTTACTTTGTCAACAAATAAAACAAACATGCGAGTGTATCAAGTTAAAAAATTGATTTTAGACATGTTTATGGCTTTTGGAAATCTGTTAAATGATTAGTTCTCATTCTCAAATGGGAATCTACACTATAGGAAACCAAAATTATATTCTGTTCTAATTATGATATGAATTCATCTAATTTGGAGCAATATTCGGCTGCAAACCATCTGGAATGATTTTTGGTGGCATTGCAAACCTTGGATGTGGGGGTGGGGCCCACCTGGATGCATGGAAGCCACTACGGTAGGGGGGATTGGAATGCCTCACTTGGATTAATGGATGGGGCCCCACATGGGAATCATGTTTATTGACTAGATATGCTTTTCTAAAACTGTTAAAACTTTGGGGCCCTTAATCAGATCATCACAACCACCAGACAGTGGGGCCATCTGCTAAGCAGTGACAAGACCTACTGATCCTCCCTTCCCCAATGAATCGCATGCATCCAGGTGGGCCCCACATCAATGTTTGTAGCTGTATATTATTCTTATCTAATTTGTTCCTTGCGTGTACTATTTATTCCAACAGCTGTTTTGTAATTGATGATGATATGATTGAATCTTTCCATTCCATCATTACATAGAAACTCTTCTTTTTTATTTTTTGATGAAAGGTGAATGTGACTTCATTTTGTTGTGGAAATGAAGATTGCATAGGAAATGAAAGATAAACCTGCAAAGGAAATGCAAAACCAAACATAAAAAGTAATAGACAGTTGGTTGACACCATTCTTTGCCCACCAATCTGCTACATCGTTTACCTCTTGATGAACATGATAAAGGTGAACCAACCAATTCATGCTAAAGCTCAAGATTCTTCAACACAGCCGATAACATCCATGAATAATTGTATGAACACATTGAATGAAGAGTACAAGAAGCATCGCCCTAACAATTTCAGCAAAATCCTCCATTGTGTCCATCACATCTCGTAATGTCCCATTATTTTTTTGACCAAATCAACCAAAGAATAGCTGTAAAAGTCAAACCCCAACAATGACTATGAAAGACCGTGAACAAACACCAGCATCACCCATTATGCAACAAATAAATCCTAGAGACAGAAGAAGAAAGAAAAAAACCCAAAAAATAAAAAAAGATAAAAATCCTTTCAGCACTATGTATAAACAAGTGGTTCACATCTTTCACTGTTTGCAAGCACATAATATGAAGATTGATAATGATATGTTGGCATCTTCTGAAATGTTTTAACTGTAAGAATCATTTTTTTTTTTTGCCAACGGCAGTAAGAATCATATTGAAGACCAAATGTCCAACAAAAAATGCAAGGACTCGTGGAGGGGCATGGACCCTCTGTTTTTAGTTGTAGTGTCATGAACCATTCATGTACCCTAGCATCATATGCTAATACAATGATCTAATTGGGAAGATGCTTTTAGAATCCATGCACCAGAGATGAGGATCAACACCTCTAAGAGGTAAATACACGCGGTTTAAAATTGACAATAGATTTTCTTGGAGATTCATCTCACCATCATTCAAATTTTTTGAAGAGTTCAACACTAGACCACACATCCACCATACATATTAACATAACCTTTAACTTAAAACCTTCATATTACATATAAGCATTTGTAAGGAGGGATCTTTTGGCTAAGAATCTAAGAACCAAACCATAGATCTTGTTAAACCACCACCTTAAATCGAGTTTTGAAGAAGGAACCTTCCAACCATCGTCGCAAGTATTAATGAGTAGTAAGCTGGCATCAATGACTCATCCTCCTTGCCCCACTGCCACAACCACTTTTCCACATGCCAATATGACCTCCTTTATAGAATGAATTCCCAAACTCTCCTCCTTATTGTATTTAAAAAATCTGCTTCCACCAAAAAGGAAATGGCAGTTTTCTTTATCTCAGTATTGTTCCAAATAAATTCACATCTATTACACCTTAGAATCAAAAGGAAGATAGAAAGTAAATTAGCATGCTAGCCAAAGTATACTTTAGAAAGGCTTCCCGTTACAAAAGGATAGATATAGACCTTCCAAGTGGATAACTTCTCTTGAAATCACTCTCACCAAATATGTAAGGTCTTTCTGGGCTTTTGAATGCACATGGTAAACTAAATATGTGAACAACAGGCTCATATGACAACCAAAGAGTACCGCAAGAGATGTTATCTGGTCCTCTTCCATCTTACTCGTATGAAAGCACATTTGCATTGGCTATTATGCATTTGTTTATGTTTTTATTTGTCTCCTATCTAAATTGATTGAGTGAACCATATGGCTCTTGCATATTGGTTTTTTATTTTCATTTTATACTTGAATAGATTAACTATCTACATTCAAAATGTATCAGATTGAAGATAGGATGCTGGAGACCAGTCCAACAAGCAAAAAATCTGGTAAAATACGTATAAAAACACTAATTGCTGAAGAGATGTCTAGGGAACACGAGAAAAAGCATCTAGACCATGCTTCCCCTGCACGGTTGACCCGTACCGAATCTATTCATCATTTGGGGCAAACATATTATGACCCTGATGAAAACTGTACCGTCTGTGAGAATTCTACAATGGAATTTCATTCGCATGAAATGGGCACTTGTAATAGTAGAAACCATGATCCATTTTTCCCAAAATATACAGAAGGAAAAATTATTTCTGATGAACGATGTGAGGTGTGTGGCACCATGAATGGGGGGCCAATGGATGACTTGGATCCAAACAAACTTGAAGAGAAGTTAGATCAAGCAAAGGAGACCTTTTTAAAGTTGAAGCTGATGAATGACAAAGGACTTGGAAGAGATGTCCAATTCCACCCATCAAAGGAGTTCCTCGATGCACTTGATGTGTTAAATGAGAACCGGGAATTATCTTTAAAAGTTCTACAAGACCCAAATTCCATTCTTACGAAGCAAGGAAATTCTAATCCAGAGGCAGTATTAAACAAGAGTGGGACATTTCCCGCAACTGATATTTCAGGTAGAAGGGCTGCCAGTCTTATTAAACTCAAGCAAAAGCAAAAGGAAATCCAATCTTATGCAAAACAAAAGGGGAAGGCCCAAGCTAGGAAGATAACAACTGGCCCAAGCATCATAGACTCCTCAGAGGATGGTAATTCGGAGTTTGTTTCATCAAAAGCTGTTGTAGTTGCTGAAGTTGGACTCAGTTTGGAGTCAACACCAGATTCATCCCATGAGTTGATCAACCTGAAAGAAAAAAGATTAGTCAGAAATCGTTTCAAGGACATCAAGAAACGGATAAAGCATGCAATCAAAGAAAGCAAAAAGGAGCGACTTCGGATTTCCATGGATGCTATTCTCCACAGAATTCCTTATGGCTGGAAGGCTTCCAAGAATGCAAAGTCTGATACCGACAGAAATGATAAAGACAGCCAAAGAAGTGGTTACAACAGTGACAGTGCTCCTTCCATTAATGCCAAAGATGCATCCACTCGAATCAGAAGGACCCCTTCTCTCACCGATTCCTTAGACAGATATTCTCAGTTGCTTGAGTCTGTTTCAAGAATGGATACAAAAATGAATGCCTCCGAGCAACCGAAGTTGGCAAATGAAGATGGGGTTGTGCAGGATAAGCAGTCATCAAGAACCTTCCAAAGGATTCTTTCTTTGCCTGAATTTGGATCTATTGGTCTCAGCAGAGATGCAGATGTTGAAGTGCCTCATGATATGATTTATAGAAGAACACCCAGTAGGATTCTTGTGGATGGCAATGCAGTTGTTGGAAGTAACAGTCCTGATAACCAAAAGCCAGTCAACAATAAAATAGACACAGAGAAGTGTACACGGTTGGATTCTTCTGTCGTGGAAAACGTAAGCAGTTACATCAATGAAGATGAAGGGAGATTGGTACTGGATAATGATAGTGATGGAATTTCTGTAGGGGATAGAATTGATGATGATTTAGAGGATTTGACAATGAGGGAGAACAGAGATGTTCCGCTACATAGGCAGGAGTGTCGGCTGGTGAAGAACAACAGTGATGAGCTATCACTCACAAGCACAATGTCAGTTCTCAGCTCCTGTATTCCAGAGGATATCATGATATCTGCAGAGTTCTCTGTCCCAGAAGGTACTGCATTTTACTATATTTCTGTAGTTTTCTTAACTCACTCTAGGTGGAGATGTCTTTCACACCACAGGTTCGATTATCTACTGGTGTGTTTGGATAACATTTTTATTTTTGTTCTAAAGCATGAATTCATTAGTAGCATAAGAGCACATTTGTTTCCCTGAATTTCTAGAAGAAGGAATTCACCAAGTCTTTAGATATCTGAAATCCCTGCCATTGAATCACAGAGCTCCTGCTGTAGATTTGTTTTGCTTGGATATTTCCAGTAGTGCCCAGGGAGTGGTATCAACAAAATACAAACTGGAACACAGAAACCTGTGGTAATAAGGTCTGATTTCCATGTTGCTTATCCAAATAAACAAACAAACAATAAACAATAATAATGAGTACTTAAGTCACCATTTTCAAAAATAATAATAATAATAATAATAATGAATTCTTAAAGATCTCTAAAATCTGGGGAAATTGATGAATCCAAGGATCCAAACAAACCCGTAGGTATGATGCTGATCCTCCACTCTTTGGGTCTTGCTCCCCAAATCAACATCTTTCATTGACACTGATACTATTTATGGTGGTAAAATCAGAAAAAAATAGTGTTCTTCCCCTGGGGGGAAAAAGAATGGAAAAAGAATTAAAAAAAAGAAAAAAGAGAAAAGGAAGCAAAACGGAATGAATAAACCATTTTCCAAATCATTGATACCATTTTGTAATGTGGGTGCATCGATTATTCCTGAACTATTTGACTTGGACTTGTCCACTAGACAACTAGGCGAGCAAGATTTTTTTTTTTTTGTGTGTGTGTGTGTGTGTGAGTGACAAATGTGTGTGTGAGACAAATATTAACCGATGACCATAATCCCAACATTTAGAATTGATAAGGTTCTTAATATAAATATACTTATTATGTTAAAAAATGACCAGGCTTGGGTGAATTTATGTTTTTTTTCAACATGAAAAATATTGACAGCTCAGATGAACTCAGCCGAGATTCACTTTTTGCACCCAATTGGTCACATCACTTTTTGGCTCGTTTCGCCTCTATCAAATCTAAAGGTGCCGACTTTAGTTAGTAATGACAACACTTGGGGAGTAATGAGTAAACTCAGTGATTTATCCTCTTGAAACCTTCACCAAATGCAACATTAGTAGTGCTGATGAGTTTGGGACTACAGGAAATTGCGACTGGTTTGAATGTCTTGGCAAGAATATATTGGGGGCAATGTGGCAATTAAAAACCATACTGGGTAGGAAATTCTTTTTTTTTTTTTTTTTTCCTTTTTTTCTGCATGTTCTGCCTCAACATTATCAACATATTCGACAATATTATTTTTTGCTGAAAGTGGCAAAGACTATTCCACATAATGTAATTACCATTCTACCTTAAGCATAGTTAATGTATAAGCATCCATTCTATGAAAACTTTTAAACTAATTGTGAAAGTCACCCTAAAATATTTAAGATACGAATGCTCTTACTTAACATGTGCCGTGTTTCACAACTCAGTTACAAAATATTTATAATTCATATGTTTTGGTAACAAGAATTTATTAATAGTTTGCTTTCATTGGAAGAAGTGAGTTCAGAAATGGAACCTGGACACAAGGATCTCAATGAGCTAGATCATTTTGCAAACCTAAATGGTCACTCCAGAATGGATGCCTCTGATAATTTGAAAAGCATAGGGAACATTGATGATGTACAGTCTCTAAGTACACATGCTGATCCCGACTCTCTTCGTGTCGAAGTGGATCAAAAGGATGAAGCTTACTTCAACTATGTAAGGGATGTACTGAAGAAATCCGGTTTCAGTGGTGAGGAGTTACTCGGTACATGGCATTCTCCTGACCAGCCAGTAGACCCCTCATTGTTTGATGAAGTGGAGTGCCCTCCTCACAAACTGGGCTTTTTAGGGACAGATTCAGTTAGTTGCGATCACCAGCTTTTGTTTGATTTGATCAACGAGGTCATATTGGAAATCTACGAAAGGTCGGTCACATACTGCCCATGGAACTTGTGCTCTAATTCCAACATTAGGCCCATGCCAATGGGATTCCATGTACTTGAGGAGGTGTGGGGCAGCATCAGCTGGCACCTGGGTTCACAGCCACAATTGGACCCTTCATTGGAGTATGTTGTGAGCCGAGATCTAGCGAAGGGTGATGGGTGGATGCATCTCCGACTGGAAGCTGATTGTGTGGGGCTCGAGTTGGAAGATTGGATAATGGATGATCTATTAGATGACGTTACATCTGAACTTGCCAGAAACTGATCACGAGGTGCATTATTATTATTGTTGTTGTTTATTTTTCATGTAGATAAATATTTTTTCCCTGTAAATTTATAATGTCAGAATTAGTGTTTTTGTTACTGTTCATATATTGTACAGATCATAAAAATAATTTGCTGTACATGAGAAAGGGAAGTTTCTTGAGTGATGAGATGATTGTATTCTTCTGGATATATTGAGTTTAATAATTGGAGATCTGCTCAGGAAATTTCATTTCAGGGGTTTCTGTTTGGTTACACCTCTACAATTACATCATTTTCTATGCTCTCCATCTTTTGTCTCAGTTTTCTGGTTGGTCGTAGCCTGGTCCACGCTTTTAGAAAGATCTCCGTATTCGAAGCTCGGAGAGTCAGGCAGTCTTTGTGGTAAGTTGGCCTTACTGCTCATGTAACAACATCCATTTCAGCTAATGAGATATGCCTTTCTTGTTGGGGTGGGGTGGATCTTTTGAAGAAATTTTTTAATCATTCAACCTATAGAGTAATATATTTTGCAATAAGCAGGGGCCATTTTTTTGCATCAGTATGTATTCAAATCAACTTTTTAGGTGTGTGTAGATAAAAGATTAATGAATACCTGCTAAATGCTTTTCTGTTGATGGTATGAGATCTTAGAAGTTAGACCCTTATATGCTGCCAACAGGCTACTGCCTCACCCACGGATGAGAACTGTCCTTGGAATTCAGAATCCTTTTTTTTTTTTTTCATGAATTATTATTCTAGTGGTCTCTCTCTTTCTGCTTTGATGAATGATGCTAGTGAGTGTGCAACTTCAGCGGGTTGGGTTGGGTCAGGTTCTGGGCTAACCCATACCCAGCTTTAATTCTAGAATGCCCCACCCGAACTTGGTCCCATTTCAACTTCAACCCGGCTTGACCCAACCTGAATTTCGAAAGGAACAGCCAACCCAACCCAAATTCAAGCTAACCCATGTTACATTACTTATCTTCATCATTTTTTAAAATACACCCAACCGGCAACCAGTCCAACCTTGACCCATGTTTAGAAGGCCCATGACCCATGTTGTACTGGAATGATATTAATACTAATAGGGCTTCTTCAGTGAGAGGAAAAGATTATGGATCATAGGTATAGATTTCTATGAAGAAGAGATTTATCACCAGATTCTCCATTTAACATTGCTTTATGATATTTATATATATATATATAGGTAATATTCAAGTGAGGGATTCCCTCACCATAGGGTAATACACACAATGCCGCAAACAAATTAGAGCAGGGCTCTTACCTTATCCTAAACTGGAATAGTGTTGGTCCCACATATTGAAATCAATTATATCTGTTTTTTACATGATGGAACTGGAAAATCTAATTCTGAGTGGATTTATTTTGATTTTGGAAGTGATAATCATGCAAAAAATAATGATAATCGATTTTGATTTGTGGGACCAACACTGTTTCAACTTAGGATAAGGTAAGTTTCAGCTTAGGAGAGCTAGCCCCAACAAATTATATCATCCCTTACTGCTCTTTTTATTTTTATGTATGAGTTTTATTCAAATCTCGTGAACCTGATTCTTTTTAAGAATTGGGATCATCTGAGGATTTTCTGACAGTGACCGTAAATGGACCAATCACGGTCCGCCGTGTCACCGTTGGCAGCCCCTACCCGGATGCATCAAACAAGTTTTCTTCCGGTAAAGGGAATTCCATCCTGGGTTCCATGAATCTATTGAAAATCTAAACGGTTCCAAGTAAAAGGCCTACTTTTCGGTGGGATGTCCCAAAACATTAGTCCAATAAAAGCTGGCACCAGCAAAAAATTAAGAATCCGATTAATGATATGAAATACAATCTTATGCAGCATAATTAATCATATTATTAACCACCAGTGGGAGTGATTAAAATTTGGAAACATCCCACGGAAAGGAAAGTATACCATTTTGAGAGGTTTAGATTTTCGATAAGTGGGTCCTACAGTGGACTTCCAGTCCCTTTACCCTGAATATCTTAACTTCAAGCATATTATTAGGGGAGACATTTCACTAGCAATTATGAAAATCCAACTGTTTCTTATCGTAACACCCTCGGTAATATGAACTGATCTAAGAACCGGTTTCTTAAAAACAAATTGTTTTCATCTAGAGCTAACACTAACAGACGACGATAGCAGATGGCCTCTTTTAGAATTTACAATTTCTTTTGGTCAAAAAGGTAGATCACTCAACCCACACACACAAGAAGAGTAATTACACCAGCTCACAACCAACATGAGAAATTATCGGTTCATACCACAGGCACAGGTGAATTACAACATCCTCAGACACCACCACCAACTTAGATTTTCATCCTATCAGAGACCAAGATTCATGAAACAGAACATTCCATGTATATATTAAAGTCAACGAGCTCAGAACATTTCCCTAGGGAGAAGACAAAAATATTACAGAAGAACTAATGCATCAGACAGATGATAATCCCACACAAACCAGCTCTGGAAAGATGCCCCTATCCTCTCTGCCAAATAACATCACTGCTCTTCATTGGATTCTAAATTCATCTGACCATGTTTTACTTGGAAACCCTTTGAAAAGTTCTATTCAAGCACCAGCAACTGTACAGCAATCAAACGACGTGGATTACAATTTCTCAATGACCTTGAAAGTCATGGTAAATTACAAATCTTCGGGTTTACAAACCCCTTCAGTAGTAAAGAGGGGAAGCAGATGGCCTCGGATAATGTATCTTCGCATTGCTAGTTTCATCTAAACTTCTTCTTCGGGACCTGTGTGGAACACTGACAATATTTTGATTGTTTGAGTTGGGTTCCAATCGGGGGCTTCTTGAGATGTCTTTTGCATTCTGAAGCTGCTCCAATGTTCCAACCACTTCATCCATGCTAGGCCTGAATCTTGCTTCCATTGATAGGCACTGGAGTGCAAGAGCAGCTACTTTCTGTGCTCCTCCTAATGAGTACTGCCCTTCAAGACGAGTGTCCAGAACACGGAAGATTCTCCTTTTGTGATTCAGGTAAGGCTTTGCCCACTCTACCAAATTGTGTTCTCCAGATGGCCGGTTCTTGTCAACAGCCCGTCGGCCCGATAACATTTCTAGAAGAACCACCCCAAAGCTATACACGTCGCTCTTGGCAGTAAGATGTCCTTCACAATGCAACAACCGATTACAATGGGCAATGCAAAATAAAAGCTTGATAGAGATTCTTGGTTGTGTGTAACATGGTAGCAGTGATATATGTGCTTTTTTTTTCTTTTTTTGCAATAGTAATTTTAAATTTCATGTTTACCATGCACTCATAATGACAGCCAGTAATGCAGTCTTCTGTGTTCAAAATTGTATGAGAGAGAGAGAGAGGTATATTTCTATAAAGTGTTTCCTCATTCTAAGGAATGAGACAAACAAATGGTACTGTACTGTTTCGCAAAAATCCATTCTGAAACCTCTCTGCAGATAATGCATTTAGCACATTCAATCATTTCATTTTGAGGGGAAAGTACTGCTTCCCCACAAGATAGAAAGGGAGGTGCACATACAGCACCATCCATCCTTGTAGGCCCATTCAAACCAGTTCAAAACACTATGCACAAACCAGAGTATTTTATCATGATTTCTACTGTATCCCCAAAAGAACATTGGCACTCCAAAATATACCTGTTGCAAGATACTCAGGAGCTGCATATCCATAGGTCCCCATGACCCTAGTAGAGACATGGCTCTTATCACCTGTTGGGCCATCCTTTGCTAGTCCAAAATCTGAAAGCTTAGCATTGTAACTCTGCAAGTAGGAAACATGTGTGAGAACACAGAAGTATGAGAAAAAAGGTTCCAAACGTTGGAGCACATGAAATGGAACATTAATCAGGAATAGTATAGTCATCAACTCATTGAAAAATACACAAATGGAATAGGACAACACAGGATAAATTCTTTTTTAGTTACATACTGAATCGAGGAGCACATTAGATGTCTTGAAATCTCGATATATAACTTTTGCTTCAGCACTATGCAGAAAGGCAAGCCCCTTTGCAGCACCAAGAGCAACCTTCATCCGAAGGTTCCAAGAAAGTGGTTGAAAATAAGAACCTCCTGCTTAAAACATGCCAACCAAGAACCATTACATGAGAACAAAAAGGATACAGTAGAGTAGAACTGGAGAGAGAGATATGCATAAGAAAAGGAAGACAGAATACAACAGAGTTGCACATACGCACAAATGTATCATGAGGAAAAAGTGAATATTAAAAACTTACGCCTGAAGAGATGATTCTCCAAACTTCCCCGAGGCATAAACTCATATACAAGTAGCCGGTGTTCATCCTCTAAGCAGTATCCAAGCAGTTTTACAAGATTAGGATGGTATAACTGTCCCAGATAGTTTACTTCTGCCTATGGATTCAGAGACATAAAAATAAATAAATAAATAAGTGACTAAAGCAGAAAATATATTTGAACTGACAACTGTAGGCTTAGTCAACCTACGGCAGCTTAATTCAAGCCCACTTCTGAACCACAAGCACAACTACAATTTGATGACCACAGCTCCTCATACATGTGAGATTACATGAACATACAGTCTAGTCCAACAATATTAAGGTTATGACTTGTGACAACTGTATTTATATGTTAAGAGGAAGAGTAAAGGCAATTCTACAACAGAAAAAATTGCATGTTCCCCAATTATATAATGCTTTAGCCAAATTAGCTAAAAAGGGAATCCCAAAGAGAGAAAGTGGCACTCACCAACCACTCCTTGTGACCTTGGAAACCTTCCTGGTTGAGCCTCTTCACTGCAATAACAATGCCAGTGCCAGGCTTGGTTGCTGTAAATGAATGCTCATCGATCCATCCCTTGAAGACTGATCCAAAGCCACCTTCCCCCAAGACACTGTCTGGGCGGAAATTCCGAGTGGCACTTCTGACTTCAACAAAAGCAAAGCTTCTTAAGTTGGTTGACTGCAAGATCTCCCCTTCACTCCGAGGTGTTGGAGGCACAGATGTTGTTGACATCCTGCTGCTTGAACGACTCGTATCATTTCCATCTTTACTAACATATTTTGAGTTCACCCCTACAAAAAGTCAGTTTGACATCTTTAAGCCAATCATCAGCGGAAAGCAGAAAAAGAAGCTACTTTCATATCAATGTTCAAATAACAGAACCGAACAATATGAACAATATATCCAGCCTCAGAACAACTAAAAAAAAAAATCCTCCATCGGCACAAACTATTACTAATACAGTAATACCACGTTCAATCATGACACCATCATTGCTTGACACCATTACTCAAAAAGTAAAATTATGCATGGTTGTAGCAGCTGCATTATTGGCCGTAGCAGTTGAGGCTACTACGCTATTTTGAAAATAGTGGAGCTAAGTATAAAACCTAATAGATCCAATTAATTTTAATTTATAACACTGTTTTTCCTATTTCTTCTGCTCAATAGCCTTTCTTATGGTTGTCTCTACCTTTATATGGTTCCAAATCATTAAAAAAGTACAAGATTGTTGCTTTACAAGATTAAAAAAAACAAAAAATTAACACTTAAAAGATCCACACCGCAGCACCGCTACGTAGTGTATTGGTCATTGCCAGCTACGCCTACCACAACCACTAGAACTGCACCGTTTTTTTTTTTTTTTTTTTTTTTTTTAAGATAAAAATAGGAGTCCATAACTAGAACTGCAAAATCCAGAAAGAACATCAAAGTCAAATATGAAGCAAATCCATATTTTGCAGCAAACTTAAATCAAGTTGCTGAAGAATCAGCATGCTCACTAAAGTCCCACGGTAAATATTACAACAAGATTCCTCAAGTACACAAAATCAAATTCAAACTGCTACAAGTCCACCAAACAAAGAAATCCAGAGATGATCCACTCAAAACAGCTACTGACTGCCCACTTTTGTAATGTGAAACCCAGCCATACAAAATAAATAACATCCAGAAAAACTGAACTCTGAGCAAAAAATACAAATTTAGCAATCAAGATCAAATATGCAAACATCACACCGCCTGATTTCAAGTAAGTTCATCTTCAACAAATACCAAATGCAAAAATTCAACAAATAATAAAATGACCACACAAAAGATGCAGCTCCAATGAAAACTCACAAAAGCCACAAGAAAATGGACAATCTTGTGCTACAATGAGGCTCAAACAATACAAAAACAAACAATTTCATATTCTCAAGCTAAAAAGAAAGCCGTTTCTATTGCTAAAATCAAATCAAATCAGTACTCAAAAGGAAAAATTGTAATCGAAGAAACACATCTGTTGATGATCCCTAATAACACAAATTCAGCATGTTAAAGTTAAGAAACTACGATTCCACTAATATCAAAACATGAATCGCAACAACACACAAAATTTCAACCAAATTAAGCTCCCAAGCTGCCAAAAACAAATTCCTTCAAAAACCCATATCCAACAGCCCCAAAACTCATCAAACAAAGCTAAAACACTCCACCAATTAAGCTAAAAACAAAACACAAACCACATCCAAACACCGAATTCAATCAAAATCAAACTCAAATCACTTCAAAACAGCAAACACGAAACTCCACAAGCAAAGTGCCGCCCCACCCCCAAAGAGTCGCTCAAATTCATCAACATCCAATCCTCTGATTGACAAACAGAGAAAACCCCAAAAGCTCTAACCTGAAGAAGCCGGATTGCTGTGAGACGGGCTCTCCGCCTTGATCCGAGCAGGCCAGCAATTCCCCATCGCGAAACCGAACCAATCCCAGCTTCCTCACCGACCTGGAGACAGATAACCGAGTGTTCCACACTGACAACGTGAGAAAAGCCTCTGAACCAAATCCGTGATGAAAAAAGCTATGATCTTGTGGGGTAAAAACCGCTTTTTCTCTGTAAAGTAGGGTTTCACACATAACAAATGAATGCTTTACTTTGACTTGTAAACCGGCAAGAGATTTACGAAAAAGCACACGAAAATCACCTCCTTGCAGAAGATTTCGAGCTGAGGAAGCAGCAAATGTGCTTCGATTGCAGAGATCTGATGCAAAGATTCGAACTTTTGAGAGAGAGAGAGAGGGTTTTTCTTTTCTTTTTTTTTTACAGAAGCCAAAAAGGGCTGCGTTCAGACCTTCGGGAAGGTTGACTTTCCAGAGAGATTAATGGCGGGCGATGCAAATGGTCGTTGGGGGAACTGTTAATAATATCTTCTTGTGCTTTATCCTTCTTCTATTTTCTATTTATGTTATTTTTATAAAAAAAAACTTATTATTTGTTTCAAAAATATTTTTTTTTATTAATTTAAAAAAAATGTTTTTGTTATTTTTATTTTCTATTTATGTTATTTTCAGTCCTTCTATTTTCTATTTATATTATTTTTATTGAAAAGCTTTTGAAGGGTTATTGGCATTCCGATGTGGATAAAATGGACGTTAGGATTTGGTTTTCGAATTTAAATATAAGTCCGAATATCTTTCATGTGTCTTTACTGTAGGCTCCATTGCTTTCGATTTCAAACTATTGGATCATTGTATTATTTCAACTCAACTTATAACTATTTAAATTGAAAAGGACTGAAGGAATCTTCCATAGAAGATTACACGATATTTAAGTGTTAAAGGGATGAGTGGAACCTCTGATCCTAAGTTAAGAGAAGTAAAAGTATAAAACTTCACAATAGAATCTACTTATTAAAAACTAAGGTTTTTTTTAATAGGATTTTACTTCACGATAAGATTGTTTGATTAAGAGCATGATTAGCATATCGTATGTTTTTGTTCAATAATTTTTCTATTACACTGTCAATCTTACAGTGTTATCAATTCCTATTGAGTTAATATTATGGAAAAATTAGAATGGTATTTATTTTGAGGCTCTTAGATTTTCAATACTATGGAGTTTTTCAATTCATGATTTCTCCCAAGAGCCTATTTGTTTCCATGAATGCTTATGGACTCAATATGTAAGATTTTTTTTTTAAAAGCAGTTAAAAATGAGGATGAAGGGGAATTTTCAAGAATAAGTATAAAATAATCTTTCCATTAATGAAAATAGAATTTTAAAAAATGTGAGGAAATAAGTACCTAGCCTTTGGCATTATTTTCAACCACTTCAAAAAAAGAAAAATCCTATATATTTTAATGCAAACAAACGGTCCCTAATAAGTGAAAGCATAAGATGACCCAAACTCAAAACTGAGATTAATTTTATTTTGTTTTTTATTTTTTTGGCATTGCTTGGAGTCTTATAAAAGTTTGGATTCTAAAAGGCATAATAGCACCAAATTAATTACCAATTGTCTGGCGTGTGCGCTTTCGTGAGGAAGCATTGAAGCTGATGCACACAAGACGTACACATTATAACATATACATGTTATGACTTGTGAGCCTGGTTGGGTGATCCTAACTACTAACTATGGGTAGATTTGTCTTCTAGAGAGCCTGAAAAAAGAAAGTTTCAAAGTCTCAATTGCCAGGCGTCTGTAACTTTGGATGTAGATGTGTGGGTTTTTTTTTTTTTTTTTTTTTCATTTTTTGGTAAAAGATGTAGATGTGTGGGGTTGATGGCCATAACACGTGCAAAGAAACTGGAATCCCATGAGCATGGGTCCACCTCATAATTGTGTTAGAAAGTTGTCTTCAGCCACCTCATAATTGTGTTAGAAAGTTGTCTTCAGCTGCGCCTTACGCATCAGACTGCAATCGTTTACATGTAAACACACACCTTATGAGGATGAGGACATGGGGGTATTTGAAGAACTCCTTGGTCCCCTCCTCCAGCTCTAACTGATCATTCTCCGTATAAATAAGGTGGGTTTTTTTTAGTCCACATATATGAAAACCATCTAGGCCCTACAGTAGGTGCGCAACGTATACACCGGGCGCACCTGATAATCCGCATGTATATATTTGAGCTGGATTTAGATCTATCATTTAGAAAATTGGTTCGGTCCCTTCAATTATTTGTTAATCATGTTATTCATCATATGGTCAATCTTGAAGTGGGGGCAAAACTCATTAGAGTAAAAGTTATGGTTATCCCATACACATAGTAAAATGTCCATTTTGTAGTTGTTTAGATTTTCTACAAGTGGGAGTATTATGGAGTTTCAATCCTTCAACTAAAGAATTCTCTTCGGTCAGGACTTGTCGGAATTGGATTCCTCATAAGCCCTTTCATGTTTTTTTTTCGCCTTCACCTTAGAGGCTTTTCGTAATCCCCTCCATCAAAACACAAGCACCCCTTACTTGAACTGCAATATGTGAAAATTCCACTAGTGTTTGTGCAAGAGTCTTTTAAGGGTGAGGGACGTATAAATTACGCAATAAGAGGAATAAAGGGCAACCGTGAAAAGACTGAAATTATTTTATTAATTCACTTGTAGAGTGAATTGAAAGTAAAGGCTAGTTTAAGAGGCATGAAGAAAGAAGAGGAGTCATATTGGAAGTACGAAATTTAAAATATTAATTCTTCTGTTTTTAAAAAGAAAGTTAAGAAATAATTCTCTCGTTCCACTAAAAGATAAAAGATCGCTACTTGTTACAAAGAAAAAAAAAACAGTCAGAAATATATATTCTTAAGCCACTAAATAACAAAAGCCTCACATTTTGATTTAACCCATCTACTTTTATTCTCGCTTGATTTGACTATTTGCTTCCAGAGTCTTGGTCAATATCAAACAAAAAATTTCTATAATTCAAGTAGATCAAATTCTCAGACATGAAATTACAAGAAAAATCAAATAAAAAATTAAAATTAAAAGTATTCCAAATTCCACCATATATGAATTCTTTAAATTCTCGCAACCAAAAGGGCGTTAGCATAGTACTTTACACTTGAATATATCAAATAAGGTATTTGTCTTTTCTTGAGCAATTGCCTGAGGTAGGACGAACAGTGAGATTTTTATTCAAAAATGCTCATTTGTCTCTCTTCTACTCTCCAATTGGCCCCATCACTAGTGTCTTTCTTTCCCTCTCTCTGTCTCTTTCCTTCCCACCTCCACACACTTTCCTTCTCCCACTCTCCATCATCTATGTGTGAATCCATCTCTCTCCCTCTTTTCCCTGGAGTACTCTCCCTCCTTCCCTTTTACCAAATGGCATTTCAAACTTTTAGGAAGAGAGCAATCCTCCCAATTTTTTTAGAGAAAGTATGATGTGAATCCTACAAGCACCAGTATCCATAGTTGTTTCAAGCAGCAGCATCTCCACCTTAAATTATTACATAAAGAGGAACACAAACATCTAAATTCTCTATTTCTTTTACCATAGAAATCCGCTCTGAGTCAACTAAGCACCGACATTATATAAGTAGCGTTTTCATTAGACAATCTATGCTTCAACTCTGCGCATTAATGGGTTTGTTTGCTTCACACTTTGACTTGTATGTCATGTGAAACAAGTACCGCCTCCTTTGAGACAATGAGGGGAGGTTTTGCCCTGTAGTAGCGTCCAATGACGAAAATTAAGATAATTCTCGATAAAAGTTCGTTTAGCTTTTATGGACTAATTATAACTATACAATGTCGCATGAATATTTCTTTTTTAACCCAACAAGCAAAAAACTTTGTGCGATATTGCATAAATTAAAAAGTAGTAAACTTTAGTGTGATAATGTATAAATTAAAAAATAACAAAATCTCAAAAATATGGCATGCAGTATTGTACAATTAATGATATTTTAGTCCATAAAAACTGCACGAGTACCTCTTGAAAATTATCTCAAGTTTCATCTTAAAATAGGGTTATTTTTTACTAAAGATTACTAGGTCTTTTGAGCTTATATGATTGCCAAAAATTTAGAGAATATTTATTCGAAGGGAATGCTGAGTTTTTCAAATGGTTGCATGATAAGCTTTTTAAACACAAAAAAATGACATTCACAATGGCCAAAATCTCTAGCTACAGTCGTGCTATCCCTCCAGACTAGGGGACCGACTTCAATCCTACGATCCAACGGCCCTCCTGGGGACCGGCCTGAATTCGGTCCCCCAGGTCGGGCCGAGTGGACTTTTCCCTCTATATAGCACAGCTGCGGCAATCAATTTTCCAGGAGGATGAATTCCTCCAACGGATGGAATTGAAGAGGCCATGTGAGGCTTTGTCAAATAGTCAAAATCTAATCCGAGAAATCGTAGATCACAAGTTGGAAAGAGGATATAAACAACTTGGCATTCAAGTGGATTGATTGTCCCCGTACAGAAAGGACTGTAGATGGGATTGCTATCACGACAAATAGATGAGCTTTGAGTGTTACCTGTTTTAAATTCCCTGTCTTTTGACTTGTGAAATTGGTAGTTGGAGGTTGGGCAGTAGAAAGATCATCATCATAATATAAATATAAAACTTAGCTGCAAGTGTAGTTGAAAGAGTTTCCAACAGCATTAAAGAAGGGAAAAAGGTGTTGTTATGTTTGCATGGTCCATTTAGTCCCATTAATTCAACGACTGTGGATAAAATATGTCAAAGATCTGATTGATGGGTTGTTATTGGCCACTAGTTATTTTAGATTGGAATCCTTGTGTGGCCCACTTAAAGTCGTTACTGGGTACCCACTAACTCCCCACTAGTCCTTTGACTTTGCACCACACCAAATTAGCAGTCACTATGGCCGACTACATCATTGCATTGACCTTTGTTCTTGGCCGTTTCCCTCTCCATGGCTTGATATTTCTACCACCTGATCATCAATCAGGCTAAGTTTTGGACACCTCTTCTCCCCCCTTTGCCCCCTCCCTAATTTGTCCAACTTGACTATTTTGTCATGGGTAAATTATCTCTAGGTGCAGTACTCTTTGGGACCACTCGTGAAAGCACAAAAGCACAGGATAAAGTCATCTTTTATCACTGCCTTGAACATACATATGCCTTGAACACAGTACAGATCTCTCTTTCTCTTAAATACTCAGACACCTAGACAACCCAAGTCCCTGTCCAATATAACCAAGGATGATCCCTAGTTGAATTTGTACTATGACTTTCCTATGCTTTCTCTGTCTGGTTGATCTTTTGTTGGTTTTATGGTTTTATGTTTTGGGTAAAACTATTTGTGCTTATGGTGAAATTTTTGCCTATCTCTGCTATTGACAATACTTTTTGCTGAACTTTTTATTATTATCTCTTCTCTGTTTGACCTTGTCAATTTATGAACAAAAATTGGGGGAGTTATGAACTGAATGTTTTTCCTTTATCTCCTTGTGCTATGGGATCGAGATTATTTTTTAATGATGATACACTTGATCTAGTGAACAAGATTTTTGCAAGGATTTATCCATCAAGACATTTTTGTACAGTTTTAGAGGAGTTTTTGTCTGGATATGTTTAGTGCTAGAACTTGGGTAGATTTTTGTATAATAGGAGTTTTGTCCATGAATTGTCAAAGGAGGGGATTGTAAGGTTTTAGAGGGTTTGTTAATTTATTGGTTATGGACAAAACCGGGATTCTTAAAATTGTAATTTTATTTAAAATGGACTGTCCAAGTTTACCAGCAAAGAAGATCATTTGTTCAGGAAACTGACTGTGTTCGCTAGAGCGATATCCCATTTGCTCGAGCGAACGCTTCATAGAGACTTCTTCGCTCGACTCACTCTTTATCTCCGCTCGAGCCTTCTTACTTCTGTACTGATTGTCTGATACAAAGACGAGTTCGCTCGAGCGAAACTCCCTGTCCACTCGAGTGAACCTGGGTAAATTACAGTTTCAGCAAGAAACTACTTCCTAATTTTTCTCAAGAAGTCAAGTTCTTTCTCAATCAAATCAAAACTCTTGAAGCACGAGTTCAGGCTTATAAATAGTCATTCTCTCTCTATTTCAAAGCACTTCTCATCAAAGATTAAATCCCATATAATATTTTGAGAGATCCATGGTAGGAAAATGCTTATAAACTACTTACTCTTCACATATTAAAGAAACATTGTAGAAGATAAATTTAAAAAATACTATAGCATGTCATAAATTGAAATGGCAAAATAGAATTTACATAGCATATTTTGCGTGGCTCTCATAATGCTTTGATGATGTGTATATATATATATAGAAAACCCTATTTCATGTGGCCTCTTATCTTAGTGATCCAACGTCTACTTTCTAACCGGAGGACTTCATCACCTCACCCAAGATCTACTATGCCCTCGTAGCTGTGTAACAAAGAAAAAAAAACACATCTATTAAAAACAGTATCCCATTGAATAAGTAACAGCCAAAAGTAGAAGGGTCGGTGTTTTTGACTAAATCGGGTGTCTCATTTCACCAGCTGTATATATATATATATATATATATATATATATATATATAAAACTCTAAATTCTAGAGCTGTTAATGAATTGGTTTGACCACAAGTATGGGGCCCACTTCACATGATCCAATTAATTAATAACCTGGTCAACTGACAGTCCATGGGTTCTGTTTCTGGAACAGTTTTTTGATCCACGGAGGGATAGGAATTGATTGGGTTTGCTGTACTTGGAGGGCCCTTGAATGGTCATGGGTGATGAGTGGGAAGGAGGATGCAGAAAGGTCTTATTATGGATCAGGATTGGATTGGGGTGCTCATAGGCCAGGTTTGAATATATAATTTGGGCCTTTTAAATGTTTGATCTGGGCCAGGAGTGCTTATATTTAGTGACAATTTGTCCAAACAATTGCTAGAAAGCCTGTAAAAGTCACAAAGTCTGTTTTGGGCCGGCCCGGTCCAATTAACTAAATGGGTGGTCTTGGGCCTGAAATTTACAACTATGTTGGGCTTAGCCACATATGGGCCTGTGTTTTGAAAGTTGGGCCAGGCCTGATATGCTTCGGCCTGGTCCATGAACACCCGATTGGACTGAAAACATGTCCATCAAATTACCTTAATCATTCATTTAAAGCTACTTTTTCATTTTTATGATTCAATACGAAGTCGAGAAAAAAGGGATAGCCCATTAGTTGAGTTTCGCGTTCTCACCCTAACTATCTTAAATTTGATCCCTGGATCCTCCCTCCTCTACTGGGTGTGCTGGTGATAATTTCCTTCGCATGTGCTGAGGTTTACTTCCATGTCAGTCAGGTCTCTCCAAGGTCCAGCCACCTAAGGTGAAACCTTAAAAAAACATATTCAATACAAAGGGTTTTTTTTTTTTTTTTATAGGATGCAATACTAAGTTAGTATGGGAAGGATTTCTGCTAATAGGAATGAATCTCAATTGGTAGGTATCAATGATGGTTAGGAACATGAACAATTTCTTTTATTGGTAAAAAAGATTTCATTAGGGCCCGTTCTTCAATTTACTTGTAAAATAAAGGCAAAGTAAAGCCTCCATTTCTCATACATGAAAAGTCCTATGGGTCATATCAAACGTATATAAATTCAAATTTATCCCCTATGGACCAATTTCTTTCACCATTAATAGTTTTAACCGCCTCCAGAGCATCCGATAAAATGTTAATCTTAGAAATGCTTTTGTACTTAGCAAACTTTAGCACATGAAGGTTCACAGCTGCTTGATTTCTTTAGGGTAGATCATCCTTGGTCTTTTCGAATGCTCCTGCATCCACAAGAACCCCTTTATAGAACATAGCAAAGCTGATTGTCGAGTTACCATTAAAATGTGAGAAAAGAGCAAAAAAATGGTTTGGGGTCTCTCTAGGCCCAAACCCAGACTGAGGTTAAGGTGCATTGTGGCTTGATTATTTCTTAACGATTTTGGGTTAATCGACATATTTTTAGCCCAGTTTAGGGTTCAAACTGATACCTCATTATAAAACCATTCCTACATATCCAGATAGCCCAGCATAGGGCCAAATCCAAGCCCAGGAATGAGGATCCTTAAAAGGGGAGGGAGACCCTTGAAGATCCACCCAATTTATCCACCAATCTGTATGGATTGATGGCCACCAACAACCAATCTTGTGAGCCTAATACAATTTATTAACACGCTATAGGAATACTTGACAGATCAATAGGAGGGCCATCTATCAAGTTGGATTAGGGGCTGTAAATTAACAAAGGGGACAGTTCGGTGTAGTTCCCCTTCAATTTATAGAATCCCATAAAATCAAGTAATTTCATTCTCAGTTTTGCAACCCCTTCTTTCTTTCAAATTGGAATTTTCTGATTTCCCATCTCTTTCCTTTTGACAATAACCCACTTTTCAAAGAATTCATTATCTCTTCTCTTCTCTTCTCTTCTCTGCATTCAATTCCATGCAAACAAGGAGGCATTTAAATTTTGGATATGATCTAATGTTTGACTTCTACATTACTCGTAGACATGAAACAATTTTATTTTTTAATTATCCATGATCCAGGTAAAGAGTTTAGATTGGTGAACTCGGAATATTATTTGTATTTTAGAAAACATAATCTCATCACTAAAGTGTCACCACAAGCATAGCTCAGTGGGAGGGACATCTGCTCTCATAGAGAGAAACGTGTTCTGTTAGAATTATTCGGTTTAAGTGTGGCCCAATGACTACACGCTCATGTGGGTCCCCTACTTTAGATGGCCTACTTACTTAAAGACTCCTATATTTGTAAGTCTCCTTGATAGAGATGTCTTTGGTGTTTAGAAAAAATTTCTAACCTCATTCAATTTCCTATGCTAGGAGGATTTAAGGGTTTAAGAGTTACATCTCCTCTCTACTAGGGATGTAAATAGGTACCCGATTATTCGATTACCTGGAAGTTCTGACCCGTTAAAAACCGGTCTGGGTCCTTATTTAAGCCCCGATAAGTAAATTGGTCCGGGTCTGGTTCCACCTTTGTTCGGACCTGTGGACCCGAGACCCAACATATTACCATAATTTTCGAAAATCTCTCCTAAAAATCATTTTTTTTTAAATTTCATTCTTTACTTAAACCCGGACCAGGATCCAAACCCGTCCCATATATGGTTCTGATTTTAGTTTCGGAGCCAAAAAATTGGTTTCGAAACGGTTCTGGGTGAGGATCCGGTTTCACCTTCTCCTTAATGATTCCGGATCCGGATCCACCATGGACCCGGATCGGAACCGACTCGTTTACAACCCTACTCTCTACAATAATATATTGATTGCCCCATCGAGATCAAGTAGTAAGGCTGCAGTGGAGGAGTGTAGTAAATCCCCAATCGATAGTTGTTCAGATGACGCGAACGTAATAGAAACAGCTGGTACGCATTTAATTTCAGATTTATGTCGTATTATTTAATCAATTTTTTATTTACGTAGATCCGATTAAACATATGTTCGTTTAAGACCAGCATGTTCTAGCCCAGGCTAACTTTTTGGAAGTAAGCCCCGATGTGGTGGTGCTCTAAAAACTACCCTCATCACCAAGTCATTAGCCCTCAAAGGTCTAATATGTTTATAATCAATCTTATCATCTATAATATTACAATTTAAAGATTCATGTTGCTTGATTTGACATTTTGGGGGAGTTATATTATGCCAGAAGTTGGCTTTTTTCAAGTTAGATGAGCATAAAAGGAAACCATATCACTCTATTGAGATGTCGCATGCCTGGCTAAAACATGGAGAGGTTGGCAGTTTAGCCTTTGAAGCTTTGTTAATTGAATTGACCTTTGAAGGTAGGAGATAAGCGTCCAACCCGAACTAAACCTGTTTATTCATTGGGTTCAATGAAAACCCTGAAATCGGATTGGTTTGAGATGAAGTACAGAAAACTGTAGTAGTAGAATTAGGTTGGGTTTTCTGAGTTGACTAGCATGATAGGTTGATGGCAAAGCTTGTCCAAGCCCAGCACAGAATATTTTGACCTGATTCATCTTATGGACCATGGTCCTTTTGCCTGGTTCAGGCACATATCATTAGTAATAGGAACTACCCCTTTGGCTTTGTGTTAGTTTGTGTTAAAGCGTGAGGACCGAGAAGTGGACATGATAGAGATGATAAACAACATCCTATTCTTATGTATTGCTAAAATAGAGTGAACATATAATAGAAAAAGAAAGTCCCACACGAAATAAACTCCTAATAAGGTTTTATGCCCTCATAACGCAAAGGTGAAAGAGAGAAGTGTGCCATTGTTGTTGGCAATAAATGAATCATCTTGCAAAAGGGTCAAGCAATAGTGACATAAAACAAATCACATGTTATGATTCTGACCACCCAATGGCTACTGAAAAACTATCAAATCCGGGGGGTGATCTCAGCATAAGATTGAGAATATGATTTAGTGCATACGATCAAGACCACGGGTGGAACTAGAAAGGGGACTATGTAAAAATATAAAATTCTTAGAGGGTCCAATATATATATATATATATATATATATTGTCACAATATAAATGGGTTTTCTGAGACACCACACAACCCACCAACCCCTGATTAAGATTGTGTCCATCCCATTAGAAGCTCTATGCACTGTCTTACAATTGACAAACTCCTATTTGGATAAAATCTGGAAACATCTTGTAGAGGGATTCATTTTCATGTTTTAAATCTGTTTTTCTTTAATACGTGAGGCCCGGCTATAACTATGCCAAGTATTGAGGGCAAAAACTCTGCATCCAAGATGGAAATTAATGTGCTCCTTATCCGCTTTGTCATCAGTCCTCTTTTTCTTAAGTATCCCATGGCTTGAGTAGTCCTTATCCATTCTACTCTAACAAAAAGGAAAGAAAAGAAAGAATCCGAGATTTATTTAGTTATCAGTTGATGTGGAATGATAAAATGTATCACAAACCTTTGGATCAATCTCTCTCCCCATTAGTATAACTGTGCTTACCCACTAATGGGTTGGAAAATGTAAATGACATGATGTACTGATTCATTCACTGCATGCTATCTAAACTAGTTAATTCCAACTTTTTTTTTATTTCGCTGCCAAGGTTGTCCGGCCTTTTCGATAAGTGACTACTCCCCCACACACAAGTTGAGTCAGGTCCAAACTAATTAATTCCAGCTGTTAGTATCAATTTCTATAGATTTCATCTATCAATTCCAATAGAGAATATGCACTTACAAGTTGTTACATCCCAATCCGAGTTAAGCAAGATTAACTCTAATTAATCGAGATTAACGTGATTTAAGTGTGATTAATCAACTCAATAGTGATTAATGAGTGAAATGGATCAACTTAGTCTTAAATGGATGAATTAAGCGTAGTGAACATATTTGGAAGAGATTGGCTTAATTGAGTTGGTTTTAGATTCAAATTAGTGAAATTAAAGACTTTCTCGTAAATACGAATTTGTACGTATTTCGTCGAATGTGGTAAAACTTGATGTCAACATGTGTATCTTGATGAGTATAACGATTTTCATAATATATACATTTTCGTTTGACTTAAAATGAGTCAAGTGGGTATTGATTTGACTCAAATAGAGAATATGTAGAAAATATAGGGTTTAAGTGCAAGAGTGTATTCTATAAGGTTCTAAATGAATCTAGGATATGTTCATTCGATGAGTTCCTTAGCAACAGTGAGAAAGAGAGAGGTTGAGAGCTGCTTCTCTTCTTCATTTCTTCTTCTTGTGATCAAAATTTAAGTTTTTCAAGTGATTTCAAAAGAAGGATTGTGTACATCATCATCTTCACTAAGTTGGTTGGATTTTTTGGAGTAAAGTTTGAAGGAAATCTCAAATTTCCATTGAACAAGCTGTCAAGTAAGTGGTTTAGATTTTTGTTGGCTTTTCAAGTGTTCATGTGTGATTAGGATTAATATCTATCATGGATAGCTCATAAAGGATTCATTTTTTGGTTTACTCTTGAATTAGGTTTTGGAGGTTGGTGATTTTGAGTCAAATAGAGATTGAAACAAAGGGGTTTTTGTATCACCTCTACTATAAGGCAAGTATAAACAGATATTTATGTCTATATGCTAATGGATGCAGTTTTTATTGAGTTTGGTGTAGTTTTGGTTTTGTCATATTCTTAGGGTTTGATTGATTGTATGGATTGATTAGTTGAATTAATATTTGGAGAAGGTTTATATGAATGAATGATGAGGAGGGGACAGGAGGTCCCAATTTATGTGCAGGTACTGAAAGAATTGGAGAAAAAGATCGGTTTCAGGATTCTGCAACTGGGATCGTTGCAGGTCCGATCGATCGGACTGTCATCCGATCGATCGAACTGTCCTTTAACTAGGACGAAATTCGTGTAGAAGATGGAAATTGGTTCTTTTTGGATTACATTTTGGTTTTAGGATCATAAATGGTCTATGAAAATTAGTTTAAAGACTAATTATCGTATGATTAATGAATAAGGAATTTATTGCTATTTCCATAAAATGTTATCATTGGATTTTGATCCAAAGTGAAGTAGATGTTAACCATGGTCAATAATTGTAACTCATGATAATATTAGCTTTCAAAGCTAATTGATAATACGTTGATGAATTTGTACGGAGTTACTATAATTTCAGAATTTTTTTCTGAATTTGAAAGATAAAGCCTATTGATCATCTCAAGGCTAATAATGTTGTTTTACCACCATCGATGTTGATTAAGGGGATTTTAATGTACCAAATTCACATAAACCGTGATGTCATCGAAAATAACACATACATTAATTAACTGAAGATTTCATCATAATGGTTGGTATTAGATAATAGAATATTGAATTGTATCCAAGTTGGATTATAGATCGAAATTAAATTAAATCCGTTAATTGTAATGGAACGGAATTATTATATTGTTACTTTTGAGTCTGGCACTACATGGTGATTTCTGTAAGCTCATTAGAGTTGTGTCTGCTGCAGCAGATTATTTGAAGTGTTTCGGAACTCCGTGGTGATATCAGTTGTCCTTGGCCCGGACTCTGATAAGTCCCACAAGATATGAATCCTTCCATGTGGAAGATGGAAATCTTTCCTATTATGGAAGATGGAATATGAATTGAAATTGAAATGCTATTGTAGTTTGCCAAATAAAAGACTCTTATTGATTATGAATGAGAATTGTACTGTCTAACCATGAGTTAAATGTGTTATTGGCATGTTTAATTAAATGTGTAATTAGCATGTTTAATCATATACTTATTTATACATTGCTGAATTGTCAAATTCATAGTGTTATTGATGGTATTACAGGCACAGCTGCCCATGCCGGTCCTTCTGAGGCCACAACGCCACCGGAGACGTTCAATACGGTTCCTCCAGGAGGACTAGTAGAATGGAAATGAAGATTTAATGAGAGTTGGAGGGGAAACTTTTGTTATGGAATTTGAATGGCAACTTTGCACTTTTAATCCTTGCATTGTATTTAAATATGCAAGTGATTAGTTTTATACATAGTGTAAACGGATTTTTTTTTCCATAAGTAATGTATATTTGTTAATATTCCGCATAATATGTATTTGATATCCCTTGTGAATTTTTAATGCGTTGAAATTGACGGGAGTAAGTATGCGACGCGACTAGGGGTTATCTCGGATTAATCACCATTTCGGGCTCGGGTCGTGTCACAAGTGCATGGTGTGATGATAATTATATGGAAGGTGGAGATTAAATTTGATCATACACAGATCCATCCTCACATGGATCATTAACTTGGACACAGCAGATGTGGTAAAGGTAGTAAATGCCTAAATGGATAATTTGGAGGTTGATCACGGACCATCCACAACTGTACACAGTAGATGATTGATTTGCATTAATTACTTGAGATTTAATATGATCTGATGCTAATCTAAATGAGAGATTCTTTAGGCAAGATAGGAGGGGATGGAGAGATTTTAGGAGATTTGAAGAGATTGAGAAGAAGAGATTGAGAAGGCCCCACTTGAAAGGCAAAGTCTCCCGCCTTTTTTTTCTTTTGTATTTTTCTAAAAAGAGAATAATTGGGTGCGGAGGTGGCACCCCTCACACCCCACCTCCCCCTTTACTTTAATATATATAACTAGCGACAAATGCCTGTGCTGAGCCCGGGCTGAAACAAAGATATAGTAAATTATTATAATAATTAAAACTATAAAAGAAGAATCCACTATTATTATTTTTAAGAATTTTTAGAAGAAAATATAAAGTGGAAAAAGGTCTTGAGATTTTATGGCAAAAGGAAGAAATTATCGTGAAAAATAATAATGAGAATCTTGTGATATCGCACCTATAAAATCTTTGTAAATGGAAAAAATACATGGGTTGAAAGTCCCTAATAAAAAAGAAAAAAATTTGGATGGAAGCAAAAAGAAAAAATGATACCATTCAAAGAAGGAAAAAAAAATGAGAAAAGAAAAAATAAATACACCCATTTTCCTATCAATACCCGGCTGGGGCTCAGTCTGTTAGGTATATCGTGTGGCTAAGATGAGTCCCACACCAATGGCCAAAATCACTACCCACTACACCTGTTTGAAAATGCAAATCAAATCCATATCCAATCTTGAGAGAGAGAGGGAGAGAGAGAGACGTGTAGAATCCTTTTATTCTACATCAATGTCATATATTTATTTAATATATAAAATAAATGATCCAAGGAAAAAAGAACCCTCACATGGGATCTATACCTGATGCAAGATAACGATAGAGAGGGAAATTTAATTGCTTTCATCAATGTTGAGGCTCTAGATTTTACATGAATGTTGAAGCATCAAAACTAACCTCATTGCAAGCATGTGCAATAAGTTTTATAATTTAGAATTCCATTAAATTAATGGCCTATTGTAGGAATTTCAATGGGTCAGTTTCCGGATTGGCCCATTTCTACTATCAATAGGGATTGAACGGCCTGAGTTCAGGTGTATATCAGGTCCTAGATACTAAGTTCGAGCCTGCCTACTCAAAAAATATGGTGGGTTGAGACTGCCCCTTAAAGGCCTGGGTCAGATAAGGTTTGAGTTCGGGTGCACATAGGATCATCCCAGCTCAAACCACACGATAAAAAAGTATTGAAAATATATGACAACTCTTTGAAGGCCTCAGTTCAACAAAGGCTCAAGTCCATTTAACATCTGAGTCAAGTTGATAAGTTCTATGAAGTGGTCCGACTGAGATGGTGCATGGGTTAGATTAGATTTATTAAATTCTCTAAAACTTTTGTGGGGTAACACATAAGTGAAAGAGATTGTTATTTTTGGATCATAAGATCTACATAGTGGGCCCCTTTAAAAATGTCTTTTGTGTGTTTTTTAAAGATTAACTTTAATTTTAGAGGATATTGATTGAGAAACTTTATGAGATAGAGGATATGGATAAAGAGATTTTTTTGGAGAAAAAATTATGGCATGTGATGACATGGCACCTTAAAGCACTCTATGTTTTTTCTCCATATTTATTTGAAAGGAGAATAATTGGGTGCTGAGGTGGCACCCCCCACAGCACACCTCTCATATTGCTTTAATAGCAACAAACGCCCGTGCTAAGCCCGGGCCAAAACAAAGATATAGTAAATTATTATAATAATTAAAATTAAAAAAGAAGAATCCACTATTATTATTTTAAAGATTTCTTAGAAGAAAATAAAGTGGAAAAAGACATTAAGATTTTATGGTAAAAGAAATAAATTATCGTGAAAAATAATAATGAGAATTTTGTAATATCACACCTATAAAATCTTTGTAAATTGAAAAATGCATGGGTTGAAAATCCCTTCTAAAAAAGAGAAAATTCTGGATGGAAGCAAAAAGAAAAAATAATACCATTCAAAGAAGGAAAAAAAAATGAGAAAAGAATAAAAATATGCGTCCATTAATATTAGTCATAAGAAATGCATTCGGATTTTTGTTATCCATTGCTAATTTCAAAGCCCAATGAATTCAACTCCTTTGATGATAGTTACATCGAAACCTCATAAATGGAGTTCTTGCTGCCGTCAAATTGATTACATCTGAAATACATACAAAAATAAAGAAAATGGTAAAAGAAATTTCAAGTTTTATGGTGGATAGTACTCTCAAACCCATCATCAAACCCAGGCAAGACGATCTATTTAATCAAATAAATTTCAAATGTCATTGGTAATCAAAGAACATGGGACCATTGCCAACTGTCATCATCCCAATGAAAATCGATGCCCTGTGCTGTTGTGCCCATGGAGGCTCGTCGGGCCAATTTAGCATGCATGGGCAAGGCTCGGAGCTTTTTAATTTATTTGAAATTAGTTGAGTATTTTACTTGAAACATTCTTTTAAGATTAGAAGAATAAACCCATAATAAAAAAATAAAATTAAGAAAAACACCACAAAAATACAACACGAAAATATAAGTACATAGACAATCCAATGATATAAATAGTTTAGAAGAAACAAATAAAATCATGGAAACTCAACGCCTAAAAATCAAACATTGAAACTGAGAAATAAAAGAAAATTATAAATCCATGAAAACCTATCAAAATAGAAAGAATAATAAAATAGGACTACGATAAAAGGAAAAAAATCATTAAACACAAAAAAATACATAAAAAAGGAAATGTATAGAAATTGTACATTTAGTGTTTTTAAATTTATGACATTTGATTGGATAGGCCCCATACATATAACATTGACTGCATCATTAGATATTCTTCACATTTAGATGTAACTCCTACAATTTTCGTTAAACGTGTGCTATTGTATTGCATGAGATTTTCTTCACAGTTAGTTGGGCTCTGAATTCCCATCAACGTATTATGGGATTTGTCGCATTTCATTAGATGGGCCCTATATCATTATCATTAATCTTCACAGCTTGGTGGGCTCCACAATATTGGAGATTTATGACTTTAGTTAGATGGGGCCCATAGTATATAATATTGCACCATCAAAATTGATAATTGAGGATTAAGATAAGAAGATAAAATAGAAAAGTTAGGAAAATAGAGATTTGAGGGGAAGTTAGAAGGATTTTATGTACTTTACTAAATGAGAGATTTTTTAGGGAAGATTGGAGGGGATGAAGACATTTTAGGAGATCTGAGGAGAATTAAAAAGGCCCCACTTGAAAGGCAAAGACTTTCTCACTATTTTCTAAAAGGAGAATAATTGAGTGCTGATGTGGCATCCTTCACAGCCCACCTCCCATATTGCTTTAATATATACTAGCGACAAACGCCCGTGCTAAGCCCGGGCTGAAACAAAGATATAGTAAATTATTATAATAATTAAAACTATTAAAGAAGAATCCACTATTATTGTTTTTAAGAAGTTTTAGAAGAAAATAAAGTGGAAAAAGATCTTGAAATTTTATGGTAAAAGGAAGAAATTATCGTGAAAAATAATAATGAGAATCTTGTGATATCACGCCTATAAAATCTTTGTAAATTGAAAAAATGCATGGGATGAAAGTCCCTGCTAAAAAAGAGAAAACTTTGGATGGAAGCAAAAAGAAAAAAATGATACCATTCAAAGAAGGAAAAAAAATGAGAAAAGAAAAAACAAATGCATCCATTTTCCTATCAATATCCGGCTGGGGCTTAGTCTGTTAGGTATATCGTGTGGAGTGTGAGTATGGCTAAGATGAATCCCACACCAATGGCCCAAAACACTACCCACTCATTTTGAGCCTAATTACCATTAAAACACACATGTTTGAAAATGCAAATCAAATCCACATCCAACCAAACACTTAAGAGAGAGAGAGAGAGAGAGAGAGAGAGAGACACGTGTAGAATCCTTTTATTCTACATCAATGTCTTATATTTATTTAATATATAAAATAAATGATCAAAGGAAAAAAGATCCCTCACATGGGATCTATACCTGTGCAAGATAACGATAGAGAGGGCAATTTAATTGCTTTCATCAATGTTGAGGCTCTAGATTTTACATGAATGTTGAAGCATCAAAACTAACCTCATTGCAAGCATGTGCAATAAGTTTTATAATTGAGAATTCCATTAAATTAATGGCCTGTTGTAGGAATTTCAATGGGCGAGTTTCCGGACTGGCCCATTTCTACTATCAATAGGGATTGAACGGCATGAGTTCAGGTGTATATCATGTCCTACATACTAAGTTTGAGCATGCTTACTCAAAAAATATGGGTGGGTTGAGACCGCCCCTTAAAGGCCGGGGTGAGACTAAGGTTTGAGTCCGGGTGCACATAGGATCATCCCAACTCAAACCACACGATAAAAAAGCATTGAAAATATATGACAACTCTTTAAAGACCTCAGTTCAACAAAGGCTCCAGTCCATTTAACATTTGAGTCAGGTTGATAAGTTCTATGAGGTGGTCCCACTAAGATGATGCATGGGTTAGATTTATTAAATTCTCTAAAACTTTTGTGGGGTAACACATAAATGAAAGATATTGTTATTTTTGGATCATAAGATCTACATAGTGGCCCCCGTTAGAAATGTCTTTTGTGTTATTTTTGAAAGTTGCACATTGGATCATCCCAACTTAAACCACACGATAAAAAAGCATTGAAAATATATGACAACTCTTTGAAGGCCTCAGTTCAACAAAGGCTCCAGTCCATTTAACATCTGAGTCAAGTTGATAAGTTCTATGAGGTGGTCCCACTAAGATGATGCATGGGTTAGATTTATTAAATTCTCTAAAACTTTTGTGGGGTAACACATAAATGAAAGATATTGTTATTTTTGGATCATAAGATCTACATAGTGGCCCCCCTTAGAAATGTCTTTTGTGTTATTTTTGAAAGATTAACTTTAATTTTAAGGGATATTGATAGAGAGACTTTATGAGATAGAGGATACGGATAAAGAGATTTTTTTGGAGAAAAAATTATTTTGTGGGGTAACACATAAATGAAAGATATTGTTATTTTTGGATCATAAGATCTACATAGTGGGCCCCCCTTAGAAATATCTTTTGTGTTATTTTTGAAAGATTAACTTTAATTTTAAGGGATATTGATAGAGAGACTTTATGAGATAGAGGATATGGATAAAGAGATTTTTTTGGAGAAAAAATTATTTTGTGGGGTAACACATAAATGAAAGATATTGTTATTTTTGGATCATAAGATCTACATAGTGGGCCCCCCTTAGAAATGTCTTTTGTGTTATTTTTGAAAGATTAACTTTAATTTTTGGGGATATTGATAGAGAGACTTTGTGAGATGGAGGATATGGATAAAGAGATTTTTTTTTGAGAAAAAATTGTGGCATGTGATGACATGGCACCTTAAAGCACTCTATGCTTTTTCTCCATATTTATTTGAAAGGAGAATAATTGGATGCTGAGGTGGCACCCCCCACAGCCCACCTCTCTTATTGCTTTAATATATATAATAATTTGTCAAAGTCTTATCCTAACTATATTGGGGTCGGTTACTATTTCTATCTAGCTATCCTGAGCCAAATACCTGGATAGATTGCATTTCTTTATGGTTTGTGCTAATTGAATACACCCAATGGTATGCAATAGATGAGGTTGATCACTCGATAGCATTGATTTTTTTTAATGTGTTGGGCCCACTAGGTGGGGTCCACATCAATTAACTGATGGCAGGTTGGAAGATCTACTAGGCATCAACAATGTGGCTCAAACGATTAGGATCATAAATGGTCTATGAAAATTAGTTTAAAGACTAATTATCGTACGATTAATAAATAAGGAATTTATTGCTATTTCCATAAAATGTTATCATTGGATTTTGATCCAAAGTGAAGTATATGTTAACCAAAAGGTTAACCAAGGTCAATAATTGTAACTCATGATAATATTAGCTTCCAAAGCTAATTGATAATACATTGATGAATTTGTACGGAGTTACTATAATTTCAGAATTTTTTTCTGAATTTGAAAGATAAAGCCTATTGATCATCTCAAGGCTAATAATGTTGTTTTACCACCATGGATGTTGATTAAGGGGATTTTAATGTACCAAATTCACATAAATCGTGATGTCATCGAAAATAACACATACATTAATTAACTGAAGATTTCATCATAATGGTTGGTATTAGATAATAGAATATTGAATTGTATCCAAGTTGGATTATAAATCGAAATTAAATTGAATCCGTTAGTTGTAATGGAACGGAATTATTATATTGTTACTTTTGAGTTTGACAGTACTCGGTGATTTCTGTAAGCTCATTAGAGCTGTGTCTGTTGCAGCAGATTATTTGAGGTGTTTCGGAACTCCGTGGTGATATCAGTTGTCCTTGGCCCGGACTCTGATAAGTCCCACAAGATATGAATCCTTCTATGTGGAAGATGGAAATCCTTCCTATTATGGAAGATGGAAAATGAATTGAAATTGAAATGCTATTGTAGTTTGCCAAATAAAAGACTCTTATTGATTATGAATGAGAATTGTACTGTCTAACCCTGAGTTAAATGTGTTATTGGCATGTTTAATTAAATGTGTAATTAGCATATTTAATCATATACTTGTTTATACATTGCTGAATTGTCAAATTCATAGTGTTATTGATGGCATTATAGGCCCATGCCGGTCCTTTTGAGGCCACAGCGCCACCGGAGACGTTCAATACGGTTCCTCCAGGAGGACTAGTAGAATGGAAATGAAGATTTAATGAGAGTTGGAGGGAAAACTTTTGTTATGGAATTTGAATGGCAACTTTGCACTTTTAATCCTTGCATTGTATTTAAATATGCAAGTGATTAGTTTTATACATAGTGTAAACGGATTTTGTTTTCCATAAGTAATGTATATTTGTTAATATTCCGCATAATATGTATTTGATATCCCTTGTGAATTTTTAATGCGTTGAAATTGACGGGAGTAAGTATGCGACGCGACTCGGGGTTATCTCGGATTAATCACCATTTCGGGCTCGGGTCGTGTCACAAGTGCATGGTGTGATGATAATTATATGGAAGGTGGAGATTAAATTTGATCATACACAGATCCATCCTCACATGGATCATTAACTTGGACACAGCAGATGTGGTAAAGGTAGTAAATGCCTAAATGGATAATTTGGAGGTTGATCACGGACCATCCACAACTGTACACAGTAGATGATTGATTCGCACTAATTCATGTCTTTGTCAAAGCCTTATTCTAACTATATTGGGGTCGGTTACTATTTCTATCTAGCTATCCTGAGTCAAATACCTGGATAGATTGCATTTCTTTACCGTTCGTGCTAATTGAATACACCCAATGGTATGCAATAGATGAGGTTGATCACTCGATAGCATTGATTTTTTTTTAATGTGTTGGGCCCACTAGGTGGGGTCCACATCAATTAACTGATGGAAGGTTGGAAGATCTACTAGGCATCAACAATGTGGCTCAAACGATTACGGTCTAAAGGCTCTTATTGCCCACAAATACAAAATATAAATTCAATCTTTAAATTTTTTTTACACATATACGATCATTTACCAATGCACCAGACCTGTGCAGTTGTGGTCTGGCCAGATTTGCAGGAAACGTTTAATGCTTGAATTTCTCAACTTAAGAATCGGGTAGTTTCAATTTGACAACTGTCATCATCCTAAATGAAAGATGATGATAATTCCATACTTAGTATATCTAAATTTGGTGAACACAAGATAATAACATATCTTATTCGAGCCTTGCAAGCTCACACCTTCCTCTCTGTACTCTATTTTAATCTCTCAACCCTCTTTAAGTTCTTAATTCCTACCTTCTCTTGCTTCTTCTTGTTCTAGTCATTTCCAAGGTGTGTCTCTCTTTCTTCCACCTTTAGTTTTTGCATGTTTTTTTCTGATAGATTAGCGTTTTTTACATGTTACGAGGCCTTTGCATGAAATGTAATACAAGATGTGGGAGTTAGTTCTGACGTGTTCCAGTTTTCAATATCTTGTTTTACTTCTTTTTTTTTTATCAATTATCAATATCAAAGATGAAAAGAAAATATGTAGTTGGATTGGCTCAATACAGAGGTTTGAGAAATAGAGGAGGAAGATTAATTATAAGAGTCTGTTTGGCGTCCTTCTAGGAATATTTCATAGAAAAACTTGTTTGACAGGCAATTTGGCTTTTAGTCTTTTAGATTATCCATTGTTAATGGATAGATCAAGATTCATAGGTTTGATTTGTATTGCAAACCATTTCTGATCTTACACTCTCTATTTTATCTCCCTCCTCTCTTTTATCTCTTAGATCTATTTTCTCACAAAATTTAACTTCAATGACATGTTCAGTGCCAATGAAATGTTGGGTCCACTAGAAAACATCTTATAGATCGATGAAATGTTGGGTCCTTAGTGTGGTGTCCATATTGATGAAATTTCACTCCAATCAATGTTCAACTTAGGGCCTTGAATGGAATGAAATGTTCATTGATGCTAAAACATGGTTGGACATATATCTTGAACAGTTTGGATTTCAAGGGACAGCCATGGAGTCTTTGATCTTTCGAGTCTTGTCCTTGGGAAATCCCAAGTTTGGTGCCTCTCCCTCAGGCCTGGTGCGACGGTTGTTTGAATGTATTTTACAAAGCTGGATCTTTTGACAGTGGCTTAGGAATCTTTTGACAGTGGCTTAGGAATCTAAGATGGATTTCTATACAGAGAGTGTAGATTAGTTGTAGGGTCCACTTATAAAACCCTAATCTCTAAATATTGTAATGTACCTGTATTTGTACTAGTATTCTTAGACCAACCTTTTATAAATCTCAACAAGACAGGGAAATCAGGCATTTTATATTTGATAAATCTAATGGTAGGGTTAGCGGCAGGGTGTCTTGTATAGGTAAACAGGTATTATATAATGCCTATCACGAGATCAAATGAGTCTCTTTGATGTTGTTGATGGTGGTGCTGTGGTGGTATTCCATAATGCCTAGCATGAGATCAAAGGAGTCTCTTTGTTTTTGTTTTTGGTTTTTAAGGAATTGGCTGACCCCTCTTACAGTTGATCATTAGTAAAACCCTGGATACAAAACCACCCCTTATCAGCAAACTTTTACTATATATATGTATGCAATGGTGGATAATTTAGCGAAGCGAATGTATAAACTACACAAAAAAAATAAAAATTTAAGGGTATAAGCCTCTTTACCTGTTTTGGTTTTTCCTATCTTAACTATGTAATATCTAATCTTTAATGCAAAGTTTTTGCTATCGATATCCAATTATTTATACCTATCTACTTTATATTCATTTCAATATAGATAGTGAGAAATGTGATTTTGATGGTTTAGATTTTATGAAAATAGACCCACATGTCAAATATGGTAAGTACATGCACTCCACTCTTCTATATTACAAGTTCAAAATCAAATGTTTATGTTAATTATTATACCAATGAAGAAAGCTCAGCTATTGGGGATTGAGCTATATTATTAATGGGTAGTGCTGTATAAGTGGTGGAATTCAGGTTTGGTCCTATGGCATATCCAGATTCAACAGTGTCTAGTCCTGCGCCACATCCTACTCATATCATATGCCATGTCCAGGACGCATGATCCATATGTTAACATGTCTTGAATATCTATGTACAAGTTAAGATTCAGATCAAGATTCCATTCTAGACTATATATGTGTGAATTCACCAAACTTACTAGTACTTGCAATACTTAAACATTCATAAATGAGTTTATGCTCTGTACTGCTTCTGTCTCTCAGATAATTGGGTAAATGAGCAACCATTGTCAGCTTTGATAATGTGATTTGTCAGTTTTCTAGTTTTTGTTAGATATGCTAGAATGTATTTCAAAGGTAGTTCGAATTAGAGTACCCATGTTTGTTAGTGAAAATGAATAATATTTGTACTTTAAGATTTCAATAGGCACTAGCTAATGTGCATTGCATTCTTTGTTAATTGGATATTCTTGTATATGAACATTTAAGAACAGAATTACTGGAAGCTCAGGAAGCAGGAGTTCATATATTCAAATGGTCTGCTTAGGCAGTTTCTTCTTCACTAGTAATGAGAAAAAGCATCAAACAATTAACAAGGAAAAAGATGATGTCCCTGGCATCGATGTTTTCACGATGTAGTACTCATTCTTAGGCGCATTCCTTAAATTTTTAATGACATTTCCTACCATGTACAAACATAAAGAATACAGCATTTTTATCTTTCTACCCACTTGTCACATCCTTTATTCTCTGCCATTGTATATATTATCTCCTGTAACATTATACTTTCAAATTACTCCTATCCTCAAATGATATTCCAAGCTTAGAATCTCTCCTGGAGCATTGAATTCAAATATCCATGCGGTTTTTCCTCATCTTATTTATTCCTCTTCAAGATACTTTTGTAATTGTTTCAAACCCTCTAATAATCTCTGCAGAGCCTTAAGAACTTAAGCTCAATTTCATCCTTTCCTTCTTTTCATTAGTCTCTTTTCTAAGATTGGAAATGTAATTTAGATCACACAATTATCTTTAAGAGTACAGATTACTTCTATAACGAATCAAATCATATAACGTAAAGACATTTTATGTGACCATCCATCATCTTCAACCCTGAAGACCTTCTATGTGACCATCAGTCTTCTTTAGCCCTATTGTAAGGTGAAGTTCACAGGTTTATTGGAATCACTATTTTCCTCTTCATCTTTCTTTCTTTCTTCTTTTTAAGGGATTTATTGTCTTTGATGTTTTAATTACACGGATGTCAGTTCTATTCTGCATTATGTATCAACACAAACGGTTCATTCGATTGCTTGCATTCATTAATTTGGTTCGACTCAAGCAAGGATAATGTCATTGTTGTACTTTATTATTGTTCTATCATATAAATTAATAATATAAATGCTGAAATGTATATCAAGTACAGTATTAATGGGAGTGTTATGCTTGGCAGATAATATCCTATGTTCACGGACCTGTATGTAAACTAAATTGAATCAATTGCCCAAAATATTTTAATTTTTTTTTTTATTTGAGTTTACATCTTCATCCTTCATATTAGATATCAATTAGTCATCTATTTATTTTTATTTTTTTTTAGTTTTCCATTTGTTTTGTGCACTGCAGCCTACCTGATGAACCACTCTTGCCTACTTTTGATCTATTGCATATTCATGGTCTCATCTTGACCATAGCCGAGATCTTGAACATGTGCACTGCCACCTTTGCTACCAAAGTGCGATAGAGTACTCTAGCTTCTCTCACATTGGAGTTCAATTTTCTCATCATCTAATTTATTCTATTAAATAATTTTTTTTTACAAAATTGCATTGGAGACAAAAATGCCCAACTAAGGAGGCAAGCTTCCATTGCCTGATGTTTTGGTGTGATGTCATATATGCATGTAAAAAGTGTGTATAATTTTATTTGCAGGGTGAGTTTCAACTTGGGTCCAATCCTATAACTCTGACAAGTCATTACTATATATTATAGCAAAGAGTTTTGTATTCAATTTTTCTCCTTCTTTACTCTCTAAATTTCAATTGTTATTAGAGATATATTTGGTGCCTGTGATATATTTGTTGCCTTCTTGGTGGATCTTTAATAGAGATTGGTATTGATTCTTTTATCACTTAATTTACATAAAAAAAATTCTATTTATTTACATTTGTTTTTACAAATATAGTGGGTGAACATGCCCGTGCTTAGCACAGGTTATTGTGCTAATTTTTCTTTGTTGCAGGGTTAAGTTGATTCCACTGACAAGTATATGTAACTCTCACACACTTGATTCAAGATATTGGAGAAGACTTGTAATTTTTATTTTACTTAATTCGTCATTGTGCGTGCAGAGCTTTGCAACTTGCAAGCATGGAGGGGGGTGTACCAGAAAAGACAGAATTCAAAGAATGCATATATTTGACATGGAGGCATCCCTATGTTTTGCGACTTGCACTTTCAGCTGGCATCGGTGGCCTTCTCTTTGGCTATGACACAGGTACAAAATTCTCTAGCCTTGGTAATGGATTGTCCATTTGAATTGTAAGTGCAAACAACTTACCTAAATTATAGACAAAACACTTGGAGTTTTAGATGTATATGTCAAGAACTTGAAGCAAAATTAGAATGTGCTCATTTTCACAACCATGAGATAGAGGGTTTGAGTCATGTTTCCAATAAAACAAGTTATAGACGGATACGTTGGAAGCAATGGGAACTGTGTTTGTTTGTTATTCTGAACTGCTGCCTTAATTCATTTTTTTTTTTTTTTTTTTATGTTCTGATGCATTAGGACCCTCTACTCTTCTCATCACAGTTTTTGTAGCATGCCGAATCCTCGTGTTTGGCTGGTTTTTTTTTTTAATTTGAAGAATGTTTTCTTTTGTTTTTGTATTTTAAAAAATGCTACGAGAGATATACAAGGAGAGGGGATATGAGGATGATCATTATCATTGCTTGCTCCAATAGGTTTGCTTGTGTGCAATTTGGGACACACATCAAAAGCACCTGGATAATACCTTGGCCCAGTGGTTAAACAATGTCAATCACTAGATGATCAATGGTCCATATTGGAAGTGCAATCTTTGCCCACTTGATAGTCTAAATTCATCATTTCACAATTAGTCTGTCTCTATTTATGAGCAAAGTCATGTCTGCAATTAGAAATTGAATACTTGATCCGAAAAGGTGTCTGATACAAGTTCCACATTTGCACTACTGATGAGAAGATATCTTCTAATCGCCTTCCTGCGCCTTTTCTGTCACACAAGCTTATTATAACTAAGACACTTTACAATCAGAGTTCTGTTAGGCTGGTTTGGCTTTTACTGTGTGACTCACATTCGGTATGGATACATTTTCATACATTTTTGTTTGTAACAATATGACTTTTCTTACCAATAAGAGTGCATTAATAAATCCTCATTTAAAGGGATTTATCCAAAAACTGATACACTTTATACTACACATCATTTGCATTATTTGAAGTTTCACCATTCTATGTTGTATATGTCAATGTAATCATTGAATAGGAGGTCCCTTTTTTTTTAATTTAATGATTATTTTTTCATTGTATTGGAATGATAATTCTACCCCTTCATCAGAGCCATAATAAGTGACTTGTTATTGGAATGCAGGAGTTATTTCAGGTGCACTTCTTTACATTCGAGATGATTTTGCAGAAGTCGATAAGAAGACTTACTTACAAGTAAGTTTCTTCCAGTCTGTACCCAAATTTTTCATGGAATTGAACATCATTAAAACTACATAGTTATCTTTCTTTGACGGTGATTGTTAATTCTCATGCATCAACAGGAAACAATTGTAAGTATGGCTGTAGCAGGAGCTATTATTGGTGCTGCATTAGGAGGATGGATAAATGATAGATATGGACGAAAAAGATCTATATTAATTGCTGATATCTTGTTCCTCATTGGTGCCATCATCATGGCTTCTGCTCCAAGTTATGGAGTAATTATCCTGGGGAGGATCTTTGTGGGGTTGGGAGTTGGAATGGCTTCCATGACTGCACCACTTTATATTTCTGAAGCTTCTCCTGCTAGAATCAGGGGTGCTCTTGTTAGCACAAATGGTTTGCTAATTACAGGAGGGCAGTTTCTTTCCTACCTTATCAATCTTGCCTTCACCAAGGTATTTACATAAATTTGTAACAGTGTGGCTGTTTGCGCTTGTCACCAACGACCTCATTAAAAGAAGATATGTAACTCATGATTTTCTAATAAGATCTCTTACAGACGCCAGGAACTTGGCGTTGGATGCTTGGTGTTGCGGGGATTCCACCGTTGGTTCAAATTGTATTGATGCTTACGCTTCCTGAATCCCCTAGATGGCTCTATAGAAAGGTGACCTTTTATTCATTCTTATAACCAATATCTTGACTTAAAGTTATTAATTTGTCCATACACTTGAGTATCAATTTTGTTTAGATATATTTACATCCTCCAAATCATCAGAATTCATGGTTTGGTTGTGAATTCTTTTAAATCCCATATCATCATCGAATCCCCTGACTAGGGTAGGAATCATGGTAGAGTGACATTGGAATTTAGACTTTAGTTTCTTATTGTTGTTCTCGTATTCCCTCAAATTATGTTACAGGATAGGAGAGAAGAAGCGTCAGAGATTTTGAGGAAGATTTATCCTCCCCATGAAGTGGAAAGAGAGACTGAGGCGTTAAGGTTGTCCGTTGAAGCTGAAATAGCTGAAGAAGGATCCTTAGGGGATGGAAATTTCTTCACTAGAATACGAAAAGCTTGGAGTAATATTGTTGTTCGTAGAGGCCTTGTCGCAGGTATTGGTTGTCAGGTTGCTCAACAATTTGTGGGTATCAATACAGTTATGTATTACAGCCCTACTATTGTTCAATTGGCTGGTTTTGCTTCCAACAAGACCGCATTGACTCTTTCACTCATCACTTCGGGTCTTAATGCCCTTGGTTCTATTGTTAGTATGTTCTTTGTTGATAGATTTGGCCGGAGAAAGTTGCTTATTTTCAGCATGGTTGGAATCATATTAATGCTTGGCCTTTTAACTGGCGTATTTGTTGGAGCTGAGAAACACTCACCAGCTATTAGCAGTACAGAGACTGCTCATTTTGGAAACAATACTTGTCCAAATTACAAGGCTGCCTCATCTGAGTCATGGAGTTGTATGAGATGCTTGAAAGCATCATCAGACTGTGCTTTCTGTGCTCATCAAGGCAACAAGGTAACAAAACTTTTTACTTTTTAGTTACACATTTATCTTCTCTACTAGTTGAGTGTAATCTGCGGTTGCTGAAATGGTTCTTGGTTGGTAAGGGGCAAATAAAATTTCTTGAATGCAAATCAACTCTGCACTCATTTACATACATTAATGATTCACATGTGTAGTGGTTATGCACGGTCACATTTGTTTGTGCTCATTTACGCATGAGGTGTGAAAATGGTGTGTAAAAAATAAGGCAATTTTTACAACTCAATAAGTGTGAAACACTTTCACATCTCCCACTTGCAAGAAGGCATCATTACAAGTCTTCTCCCAGTAAATTCATTTGGTTATGTAATTGGTCATGGGTTCAAATATCATCTAACTTTTTTTTTCATTCCTATGGGCCCCATATTTGTAATTCAAACAGGTCAATTTTATATATTGAACTAGTAAACCCCTTCCTTTCAGTTTATTATCTTAAGTCTTCATAGATTTTGAGTAATTTGTGAAAAACATAAAAAAAAATTCCAACCTATAGATCTAATTTTCTGCACTTTTGCGCCACCCCCAATTCATGATTCGTACCATTCAATATTCTTATATTAATGATAAAGATCAAGATGCTTAGTGTTTCATATGTTAATTCTTCATTGGGTTTTGAGAAATTTGTGAAAAGCTACTCATGTGAAAATGGTGATTTTGATGAACATGGTAATGTGTTTTACATATGTAACAATTGTACATGACTTTTTGCACAAGGTTGGAGAGTAGACTGTTTCTTTGTCTAGTTTCCTTAGAAAATAAACCAAATACTTTTGTTTTGATATGACTTATTCAGGAAGTTGGTTCTCTTATTTACTCCTGAATTTTGGAGATAAAATAACTCCTGCTGGAAGGTGTTTATGCTTAGCCCAATCTTCTAACCAATTCTTGAAAGTTCTGTAAGGGCTGTTTTGATTAGTTGCAGAATGGATTATTATTGTTACTATAATGTATATGGAGTAGCCAATCCTTTATCAAGGCATTAGCTGTTTAAATATCCTAATGAGTTGCAGGATGAATTTGACTTCAGTCCTTGAATATTATCAATGTTCTGTGATATTGAATTATCCTGCCAACTCTATTGTCTTCTGGCCTTGGTTCATATGGGTTTCGAACTTCTGAACCAGATTGTTAATATTATTGGGGGACATCTTTTGGTTTGGTTCAAATGGAACCCCTATAATTTATTTGGTCCGGATCAATGAGCCATGAGCCTAAAACTAACCGACTCTAGGCACAAGAATACTATGATCATAATCTAGGTATTATACGATAAGTGTTTTGTATGAATGAGCTTGGAAATTGTTACAGCATATCGCTGCACTTTTGAAGAGAGTTAGAAATGAAATGTCCATTTTACTTTTGACACCTACTTAGTAGTAGGATTCTTATCTCAATCTTCGATAAATACTTTTGCAGCTTCTTCCTGGCGCATGCTTGGTATCAGATGTGGGTGTAAGATCTTTGTGCCGTGGAGAGCACCGTTCATGGTACACAAGAGGATGTCCCAGCAACTTTGGATGGCTTGCATTGATCGGGTTGGCACTATATATCATCTCATACTCACCTGGCATGGGAACCGTTCCTTGGATTATAAACTCCGAAATCTATCCTTTGAGATATCGAGGTCTTTGCGGGGGGATGGCTGCAGTGGCTAACTGGATCTCAAACCTCATTGTCACACAGACATTCTTAACTCTAACAGAAGCTCTCGGAACTGCATACACATTTCTCTTGTTCGCCTCGGTTTCTTGCATTGCACTAGTGTTTATCTACGTTTTCGTGCCTGAGACTAAAGGATTACAATTTGAGGAGGTTGAGAAGATGCTGGAGATGAGCAGTTGGAAAGTTGGAATTGATAGTTCATCTAATGCTAATTCTGGTCATTGATTCATACTTTGTATGTTTTAGCTGTTAAAAAATGATTTTATCTACCAACTACTCTACTTTCCATCTAGCTGGAGTGGTGGTGATATAAAAAATGTTTATTTCTGAACATATGAAGAAAGCCTTTTATACATTGTGATAGATATAATGTGCATTCGCTGAAATATGGGTCTGAAATATTTTACAGTTTCTAAGATATCCTCCTGACTCTACAGATCTCATTTGGTATGAACAGTCCCCAGGGGCAGACCCAAATATAAAGTTTTAAGGGCCGTCGCCCCCGTCCAACCTGGGTCCGCATCCAAAAACCCATTCAAAGACTCTGTGTCCACTTCCAAAATCCATATAAAAATCATGGGTCCACCCAAAAACCCTTATGAGAATCCTGGGTTTGCTCCAAAATCCAAACTATTTGTTTGGGTCCATACACAAAAATCTTGGGTCTGCCGCCACTGACAGTCCCTGGAGTAAGGGACATATTGTAGGGCCAGCCATTACTTAGCTAGTTATCCTACTCTGCCATGGCTTGGTATTTCTCCATTGGAACATCCTTTGTATCCTCACCCTCCAATTTATTGTGGAGGAGTTCAGGAGGATGCAGTTGCGGCAGGCTCAACAAATTTTCCTCACCATCAAACCAGATCAACTTATTTTAATTTATGTCTAAAATGTCGTCTTAGTTAACTGATTATGCATTTACAAATAAGACAGTTACAAGGAAATTATAACCAATGGCTGATAATGATATTTGTCTGAAGAGTCTGCCTGCAGTGCCTTTTCCCCCTTCTTTCAGTTAAAATGGCGCCTTGCTGTGAGGATCACCACACAGTTGCATGCTAATCAAAGAGGGTAAGGTGGTTATGAAGTCTTCTCTATGAGGCCTACTTTAGATCACCACTCATTGGCCATTGCATTGCAATGCAGAATGAATAGGTCTCATTGCCATTGTCAATGAGAGCTGTCTTAAGAAATCATCTGAAAGTTGGCTGATTATGACTGCCAGTCAATACATTAGGATGATTTATTCCAATATCCATGATCAGACAGGCCAGAATGAAATTTGTACTAGTGACTGTACAACGGTCATCTGGGTTGATCATTGATTTGTAGGTCGCTCCAAAGAATAAAATGATCTAGGGCATCAAGGCTGCTATAGTTATGCAATTTTAGCAATTTGGTGTGGAGCTCATCAGTGCCCACCAATGATCAAGTCCTAATCTCCTCAACACCAACTACCCACCATACATGAATTGGAATTGGAATCATGGACCACCATCTATATGTGAATTGGAATTTTACTCCATCAAGAGTGATATGAATCAATGAATTCATAATGTAGAAAATTATTATTTTTTAATTTATACATGATGAATCCAACTGCTGGTGTTATCCTTGTACCTGACTTCGAAACATAGGAAGGGTATAATATATGAGTTGAATTGGCTCCGCGCCTCACGAAGTGGAGATAGAATATATGAGTTGAATTGACTCCGCGCCTCATGAAGTGGAGAGGTCTTGTATTTGGCACTTACCTTGGTTGGCTACCTCCCATAGTTTTAGATAAGAGGGTTTTGCATGTGCTTTTAGGGATTAGTTCTCGGATGCGCAGGAGATATCCTCTGGGGTTATTAAAAAAATTAGAAATTTAACGTGGCTCGTAAGATTGTGTTAATCATGTTTTTCATCTGATGATCAATCTAACGGTGTAACTAAAATCTAACTAGAGTAAAATAAATTTGAAAAGTATTCCATACAACTGTGGGGGTGGTGATTTTATTTTGACATTTAGATAGGTGGGTCCCACTTTGGAGACTCTCTTAAAAAAAATTCCGCGTAGAGTCCAATTCCCGCCATCTGAAAAGCTAGGGTTCTAAATTCCAATCCTACTTCGATTTACACAGGTCTTCGTTTCTCTCTTTAATTTTCTGCGAATCCCCCCCCACAAATTCCATAAGCCCCAGAATCTTCTTGGAAAGCTCGGAAATGGCAGGGCAATCCGATCCCCATCTTTCGATTTTCTCCGCATCAGAGGTCAGTTATCATCTTTTTCAGATTTCTCAAATTGCGTTTGGAGCATGTTTGGGTGTGCTCCAAATCGCTACAGAATCCGTTTGGGTTTTTCAAGCTCAACTCAATGGAACACAATTTCTTCTTTCATTTATAACCTTTGCCAACTTCATGTTGAATTCCGGTAAATTATCAAAGGAATGATAAGTCGGTGTGGATTAAAATCAAATAGGATTTCTATTGCAATCAAACAATTGGGTTCAAATCAAATCACATTTTATGTTGGGGGCTTTTGGGTGGAGTATGTGAACAATCAACTGCTTTCTTAGGAGTTTAGGATTTTTTCCCCTTTTCTTGTAATGTTTGAATTCAGTTGGGCACAACTCAATTGTGGCTTTTGGGTTCTTATTAAAAAAATAGGTGCTTTAAAAAAAATAAATTCTTACAGTTCACTCCCAGAGCTGGTATATGGGGATTTTGGTGAACATGTGATTTTTTTCTTGATTTCCATTATCAGCCACTGCAACTGATATAACCATTAGTGGGTATTCATTACAATGGTACATTATTTATTATCCTTGTATAATGGTCCTGATAGATGTTATTTTGATTTTTAATCGAACAATATCGGTTTACAATATTTACAATATACTCATATTGCTTTCAAGGAGGGTCAATACCAGCATATACCTGTATATTCGGATGGTTCAAGTGGCCTAAGCTAATATGAAATGTACTGTATCTGTTCAGCTTGTTATTTGGGCGGTCATCTGAATGCTTCTTTACATTTCCATGATTTTATGCATGGTGAGATGGGTGGCTTAAACCTGGAGTAGCACACATGCTTTCCAGTTTCCACCCAGATTAGATAGTAGGAATTCAAATTTCACACCTCATGGCATGGTGGAGTTGCGGTTAAATTTTTAGTTTTTGATTTGGAGAACAAGCAGAGCTGAAGCAACCTTTTTCACTATCAGATTCTAAATTAATAAGTCTAGTATCCCAAGTTAAGAGAGGTTCATATGATGATTTCATATATGACTCAATTTTCAGGTGGAGTTCCTTGCTGAAGATGAAACAATGGAAATTGTTCCAAATATGAGAATGGATGCTCTTCATATGATCTGTGTAATTCTTCTTCCCCCACTCTTTATAGGTTTTTTTATTTTTTTATATGATTCTATTGAAGCTGATCTTCCATATTGTTTTATTTCTTTGTGTAAGTTTCATTTAAATTTGTAGAAAAACGATTTGAAAGTTAATGTATTAACAGGGCGACTTTGGTCCGTTCTTCCCACAAATAGCCACCAAAGTGCCGCTGTGGCTTGCAGTGACTTTAAAGAAACGGGGAAAATGCACAATTCGACCACCCGAGTGGATGTCAGTTGGTGAGTTTTCCATTTATCATTATTTCGTTCATTGTTAGGTTTGTAATTAAATGCTTCAATGGCAACTTGCATGCATATGCACAAACTTGCAGGCTTTTCTGTTTTTCAACAAAGTATTTTCAGTCATGAGGTCAAAGTGAGCATAAGATTGTGCAACCAACCAATCAATCAATAATAATAATAATGGTATTCAGTGTCACTGATTTAAAAACTTGTAAGATTCTGTGATTGAAGTGTCCCAACCTAGTCGGAATAGTACATGTAGTTGTGCATTTACACTAGTGTCCATTGCAACCAAGTCCTTTGAGTTGTCCATGCAAAAACATTTTAATAACAAAATGTGTTCTATGTAAAAATTCTTTACTATGAGGATTTGCTAAATTAATTAATTAATATTTTTTTTTACCTTCAGTAATTTAAATTCATGAAATGTTTTCATTATATCGGAAGATGTATTCAGTGTTAGGAACTTTCCTTTGTTAAGGTATTCTGTTATTGCATCATGGAACATGTTTATGAAATAAAGAGCAATCATCTATTGGGGCCTACTCCAGGTGAACTGTACACTGATAATCATACATTTCGGATAATCCTTATTTCCATTTGGAGGGCTTTGTCCATCCCATCTCCTCTATCTTTCCATTTAACTGACTAGTTGTAGCAGTCTGCTGCATGTTTAAGATAACATACAGTTTGGGAGGTGTGTTGGGATATTTCCTAAATCATAGCAGCTTCTGTTTCATGTATATTTCTTAACAAATCAGTATTTTTTGGTGGCTGAAATTCCTTTTTCCTCCTCTCACTAGCTACCTGATGTGCTCCAAGTTAACAACTTGAGATGAATTCTGTTGTTCAAAATGATCCCCTTTTTTTTCCCTAAATAACCCAGGTTTGTTTAAAACCGTTTGCTCTTGGGAACTAAAGCTCTGTATCTTTTTAGGCCACAGTGACAGTTTGATTTATCTAGCATATGCATAAGAGTTGAATTTAGGGTATGCTTTTTAACTAGTAGCTTCCATTGGCTATGACTGGAAATATAGACAAGACCAATGTGTTTTTTTTTTTTTTTGTTATAGACTGTGACTGCTTTGATCTATCTTGGATCTTATCTTATAGACTGTAACCGCTTTGATGTTGCATTATCATCAATGAGATTGCAACACACTCATTTATTGTTAACTGGTCCATGGACCAGAGAAGTTGACACAGGTCTTGGAAGCCGAACGAGAGTCTCCAAGAGAGTTTCAACCATTACCATTCCATTATGTGGAAATTTCAAGGCTTCTCTTTGATCAGTATGTTACTCGGCCCATCATTTCTTTGCTTTGGCCTTTTTTTTTCTCTTTGTTTTGCTACAAGCACTCAAACTCACGCACTCACATTCATGTCCCTAGCCAGCTAAGCTACAGCCAGTACCTTTTCTTTGGCTCTTTGTAGTTATTAGCACTTCTAAGATTCTAACTTTATATGTGTTGATCCAGTGCTCGTGATGACATTCCAGAAATATATATGGTGAGTTTGAACTTCAAAGACTATGTAGGTCCCGTCTGAATTTGATGTTTTGTTTTAGTTCCATTTCTTAGAAGATTGTAATTTGTTCCTGAGCTACCTTTCTTACAGGTGAGGTCTTTGATTGAGGATATCCGAGATGTAAGGTTTCACAAGGTTGAGACTGGTTTGGAGACAATTTCTGCTCGTACACATGCAGTGAAGGTATATTACTTTTTTTACATAGTTTACAACTTCAAAATGGGCTATGTGCCGGGGGAAATATTGATGTTGTGGTTATCATTATTAACTCTTGTGATTAATTAGAATTATTAAAATAATTAGGAACTATATTTTAGCAAAATTAAGAAGCAAATCTGAATGATTTATCAAATGATTTTACCTTGTAAACTTGCGCATTAAGTCCACATTTATCAGATAATCCTAACTCTTTGAACTGTTTATTCTTTTTTAATAAAAATGAGGGGCCGTAGAACTTTTTCTACCATTTTTAACCACACAAGCTCATTACTAAGGAAACCTCCAATCAAATATTCATACCTGTCTGATCAATGTGATTTTACTTTTTAGTCTTTGGCCCATCCAAGTGTGGCCTCTGATGATTGTTCTAACCACTAACCACCAGTGCTGTGTGCATGATAGAAATTCATCAATAGCACAGGGCATCTACTTGAAAAAACTTAATTTAACCATACACAATCATCACCAAGTTATTTATATTTCAAGGAAAAAATAATTGTTATGTACTTTCATCATCTTGTCAACCCCCTAGAGTTCATATAGTATATTCTTCTCTATTAAGTAGGAAAAATTACCATTTGAAAGGTTTTGTCCATACTCGTTTCGCGACAATGTTCCATTCCTACTTTGACTTGGTTTATGAGAAATGGACTCGACCAGATGCTGAACTCTTCTGAGTTCTGATGGTTAAACCTTAAATGGTTAGAAAGTTTGAGTGGGATTAGTTTTTTTTTTTCTTCTTATCTTTGTCACTGATACACATGCACATATTTGAGACACCTATAATTGGAAAGTGCAGATGTGACAGTTGTTTGGATACATGAATAGAGGGGCTTGCTTGCAAACCCACATGAATATGCTTAATTTTGTCAAATGCTATAGAGACCCTGAATTCCTTCCCCTCTCAACTTTTAGTTTGAAACCCAACGGTTCAAGAAATTGCGAATATTACCAGCTTTTAAAGGTCTTTTGCTACTGCAAAATGCATCATTTAGTGCTCTCTCTTTTCTGCATTTGCAGCATTGCATGGCTCAGTGACCTAGAAAATTGTTATGATGGACCCGTTGCGAGAAGATGCCCGTTGGATGGAAGATCCTGTAGCCACCATTCATGATTTGTTTTTACCCTTTCTTGATTGTTGCTTATCCTTTCTTTGTGGTACATCAGTTTGTGATAGATTAGGGGCTTTCATCATTCATGGTGGAACCCATAACATACATTCATGATCTTGATCACCAAACAATGGATCCATCTGGCTGCTGGGTGCATTTGCTGTAAAATGTGACCCCTCACAAACTTTTACCAGCATAAAGTCCATGGTCAGTGGCTCCTCTTTTGGCTGTTCTTTATGCAAGCTAGACTTCACTGCCCAATAGATCTGCAACTTTCTGGTGTGTGATTAAAAAGCATAATGTTTTACAGTAAACTATGATGGTTAAAGGATGAGGCCCTAGCGGAGTCAGAAGGTGTTCATTGCATCAAGTTGTGTTACCTAAAAAAAAAATGGTTAGTAAGTTAAACTGAAAGATAGAAATTCAACATCTGCAGGAGCAGAATAATCAGAATACAGCTACTTTTGCTGCATTGAGATGTGGACTAGGTCGCACTGTTTAAGATAGTTCACACCCTTTGGTGGAGTTCCGTTGCAGTAGTTCTCAGTGTGCTATCTCTAAGAATACAGCAACCTACTTGCGGTGATCTGCATTGGGTATACTCCAGAGCAACACCACTACTATATCCTGTCGCATGCTCAGATCAGAAGAAAACAGAGGGCCAAAAGAAAAGAATATTGTGTGACAAGACTCCATTCAATTTTCCTTATAGAATGGATCTTCCGAAACACTTACCCCAACACCAAATGGAAAGTCTCAGGTAGTGTAACTGAACCCCACTAACAGGTGTTTCACACAATAACTCTCCAAGGAGGAATTGTTTGATTCCTTTGAAAGAAATAGATATCATATTCTGATAGAAAATTTAGCAAAACCTTGAAGTTACTATGTGAAGATGTGGGCTGTAAGATTTCCCACCGGGCTTGATTTGCACCCTTTCCTCATGTTCTGTTTAACCCATTTCTGGATCTGGATTCTGGACCCAACCTGTTGCACGACTTTGTGTGCAGTATGGTATGTAGCAAAAGCAAAGAACATTTTCAGAAGGTGAACAAGGTGGAATACTAATCATATACCCACTTCCAATTTCTCTTTTTCCCATGTGGGAATTTACTTTCTTTGGAAGGCACACAAGGTGGAATACTTCATATACCCACTTCCAATTTTTCTCTTTTTCTCAGCATTTTTTTTTTTTTTTTAAGAGTGAAACCCCAAAACGATGTTTTTTTTTTTCCCAAATACGTCTGTGCATGAAACCCATCTTTTTACTGAACATCACAGGATCTGCAATCTTTGCTTGTCCCAGAGGTTCCGCATTGATCTCCTTCAACCAGATGTTACTTTCAACTCAATGCTCCAATACTTCAATGAAATCTTGGATTGAATTGTAATTAGTCTTATGTAAATTGTAATCTCAACTTGCATTAGTTTTATAAACTCTGTTATTGGCACAACTCTATATATTCATTTATTTATTTTGTATGCATTTCTATTAAGTAATCGAAATGATTCAAATTACAATTATTTGGATAATATATAGTATGTACAGATACTTATAACTGTTGGAGCAGTTTGATGCAATCATGCTGTAATGCTGATATTTAGTACCTTGGTTAAGGTTGAGACCCTTTAATGCACATTATTTGAATCTTCCACCTTTTGTTGCTATTGTAATTTACTGTCACCTGCGGTCATGCTAAAATAATACTCGTCTTAACCTTTCCAATCTTTTCACCTTGAAGCTGAAAAATCTTTCTGCGATGGAAGTTAACATAGTGCGGCCATTCATTGTAAGAGCCTTACAGGCTTTCTATAAGCATGACAGCCCAGAGATGACACCACAACCAGATGCAACAGGTGATAAACGTCCACCAGTAGCAAATAGAGGCCCACGAGTAAGTTCAGTGACTTTTTCTTCTTGATTATCTGAGTGTGCATGCAGAGATCAAAAAGGTGCTCGTGGTGAAGAATTTTTCATGTAATTGCATGTGTTTTCTTCCCTTAAGAGAAGTTCAGTGCTATATATGTTTGTTCCTGTCAGACGTCAAGTTGGTCCATCAAAGATAGATTGTGATTTCTGATCATAACAACTGAGATCAGTTTGGCGAATAAGCAGTCAACATTATATGCTGCTCAATTGATATAGAAAGATGCTTGTCTTGACAACTGGAACTCAGCGACCTTGGTAGTCAGTTGGTTTGACTATGTGGGGCCCACTCTTTTGTTGCTGGAACCAACCATGCTCCACAATAAGGAGCAGGGCCTATGCATATGCCTACATGTGTCAATTGACATGTGGACTTGTAGCTGTATGCCAATATTTGTTCCAAAAGACAGCAGACAACATGCATTTTAGATTCTGCATTACAGTTTTTCTTGATTGGTTTGCACATTCATGAAGTAGAAATTTGGCTAGCGCCCATCAACCCTAGGCCCATTTATGAGGGGGTCCATGTGGTTGCATGTTCAAATGATCCAGTCTACCTTGTTGGTTCTACTGTGATGGTTCATTTATACTAGTGGACTATTTCAAATGTAAACATGACTGTTCATCATCATCATCTTTGTCTTAACAGTCTATTAGATGGGTAAAACTGTTAATCCAGTATGATTATTTAAATTTGCCATGGACTTCAGTTCAGTGTCTGTCCATCAGGCCAAGCAGGCAAGCCCACTACATTATGGATTGAAAAGAATGAGACCTTGTCCATGTTTTTTTTCTGATTAGCTGGATATCGTCATGTTTCAGCGAGACCTGCGGCCAAGATAGATGCCAAGAATTGTGTCTACATGGTTATATGGCGTCGCCTTCATCTTCCCTGCTGCTTTCATACTGTCACCAAAGAAGCAATTCTCAGAGGCCAGTTGGTAAGTTAAAACTGTCTTCTTTTGACATGGTAAGGGAGACCTTGTTTGTTTTTCTCTGTATTACAAAAAGCTGTACCCAGCATGTTGCTTTACCAATCGTTCCATTAGGGGACAGCTACTATGGGTCTGCAGGTCGACGTGCTTGAGCACTAACCCAATATTTGAATTGTTGGTTATGTGACATGGTTTTCCTGTTTAATCATGTAAGGAGTTGTTGCATCAGTGCCATGGCCTTTTTAGCTTTTATACTTATCTTTTACAAACTATCGTTGAGTGGAAAACACAGACCTTATAAAGCTACCTTCGATAGATGGGAAATCTCCCTTGTGCAATGAGTGGCATGTCTAATTTGCACAACTCAACGTAAGTTGCACCACAGATTAGCTTTGCACATGTAATTTGCATTGTGGAGGACTTATTCAGTGGGACTGGTTTATATTCAAATGTAAGGCCCAAGGAGTCATTCACATGCTATCAAAGTTGCAAATGGATGAGTCCAACCATGCTCAAAATTGTGGCCCTCCAGAGGAATTCAAGCATTATCAGGAAAGATAAGAGGGTAAAACTAGGGAAATTTTCGTAACAGTGCCTTGGTTCGAGCCTAATATCAAGAAAGGGTTCAATGAATTGATAATATGGAAAATGCATATAAGTTTTATAATAATCTTTTAATAGGTCATTTCTGTCAAGGTTCCAACCTTACGAAATAAGCAACAGTAGCAGCACATACACAACTTGCCTAACCTCAACCATCTTCTCTGACTAACTCCTTTTTACTTGAGTTTCCATCAACCTGACACCTCCACTTATCTACATCTTTCAACTCATTCAAGCTTCTTCATTTTCATCTTCAGCGACAATAAAGGTGGTCTTTGCTGATCTTTCATCATTCTCTTCTCATTTTCTTTTCTTTCCTTTCATAGATAATGAGGGCGTAAAATATAGATAGCTTTATGACTATAGTGGATTTAATGAGTTTGGGGGTTGATTTAGGTACTAACAATCAAACTATAGGGTTTTAATTTTCTTCAGTTTTTGTTGAGATTAGTGCATGGGTGTGACCAATTTTGATTAGAGATGAAAGCAAACGTAGGGTGCACTGCGGGGCCCATTTATTCTGAAATGGTGGCTAGATTTGGAGTGTAGAAGAGTTGGGTTTTTTTAAACAAAAACCCTAGGTTAAAGGTGTTTTCAGTTTTTCATGGGAGGTACTAGTGAATATGGTTGATCAAGGTGGAGAATGGACACTGATATAATGGGTGATGCTAATGAGACCTGTTTAATGGGGACTAGATGGTTGGATTGGAAACATCAAAACTCCAACTATTTAAGTTTCAACTTGAAAATTCATAGGAGTAAGGAAATTTAAGTCATTTTGTACTTCAATTAACACCATCCCTTATCATGTTGTTAAAGTCAATGGCAATGACCGGCTTGAAAGGTGCCTAAAAAACTTGAGTTATTTTTAAGATTATCGATTCATTGAACCCTTTTCGATATTATGCCTAAACTGAGGCACTATTTTGAAAAATTCCCGTAATGAAGTGCAGTGCCCCTGTTAATCTCATGGGTCAGCCCCAACTTCCAAAAACCCAATTCATTTAATCATCTAAAAGCTGATTTAATTGTTTTCGTGAAAGCAGAGTTTGTAACTCTGTTTGCCTGGAACTGTCCGTTTCCAAATGCTGAAAACATTAAAAAAAAAAAAAAAAAAATCCCCAGCTTTGGATGTCTTAATTCCAAGCCCTCAGCCAAATTGTTAGATTAAAAAGAAATGCTGTATTAGCAATTCTTGTTTGTGCTAATTTTTACATGTAGCTAATTTACTACTTGCCACTGTATTTTGTGGGCTCCAGTGGTGCACACCTACATCCCACAAGCCTTTTCCCATAAATGATGGTTGCTGTTTGATCTAACTAGCGGTTGTGATGATTGATTAAGTGATGAAGACTGTAGTAGTAATGACCAGTTGACACCGCGATGTTTAACTCAGTGTACACGCCATTTTAGACAGAGAGAGTGAAAATTGTGTTGTGGATTTTTGTGGATGTTCAACTTAGGGTTTAATTTTTTGAAGTTATAAGACAATCCTATCACTTTGGTATGCTATAATAATGGTCCCATCATCTGGGAAAGAACAAAGGAAGCTAGCCTTTTCCATGTTCATTTAAAATGCCAAATGTCTGTAATCTGTGTAGAGGGTAGTACCCGCAGACAAACTTGTGTGCCTCCCTCGTTTTTTTCATGGAAAGGCAATGGTAGAAACAAACAAACATCTGTTGGCATTATCAGAAAAGCCATGACAGGCCACAGCCAACTAATCCTTTTCTGGTGTGTTTATTTTCTCCCCAGAAAATTGGGTCATGTAAAGTTTATAATTCCCTTTCCAGCATTTTGATAATCACCAAAAGGTTTTGGCCTGGGCTAATACTAAGTCCTCTTTTCTTTTTACTTTTTTTTTACCGACTTTAGGATTTGAAGTTTAAACCTCCTAACTTTGGTCCTTGTAAATCAACTTTGTATATCATATATAGAAGGAGAGTGATTATATAAGATTGGCCACAAATGGTGTAAATCAAATAAAATCTATTTTCTTGAGTCTTCTTTACAAAGATCTGAACTGTTCAAATGGTGGCATGACCATGCTTACCTGTATGAAGTTTGAGATCTCTGAAGAAACTGATATTTATTGGTCGATTGACAATATTTATGTAGATAAGTTTGTATTTTATACACAATGGGGCTATCCTTTTGGTTTTTCTAAAAGTCTTGTCCATTTCATATGAAACTTTTTTTTAGATTGATTGAGATTATTTTTAGTGCTGGATTGGACAAATACAATTGAGCCAATATTTCTCACTTGTCTAATTCAGTGGTCAATCTAAAACTAACTGACTTGAAAGTTCAAGCATGTATTGTTTCACTGGGGTGTTTGGGTTGAACAAGGAACACATCTTTTGAAAGGTTTGGATCTTTACAAAGTGGACCACACAGGTTTTTTAATTTGATTTGACCTTCCTTGGCCACAATTTGTGGTCAAGCTTATTAATCATTCCTTGCATAAGGAAGATTAGAGACATTTAAGATCTTTACTAGCATTATGGATTTTTCTATGACCATTGATGAAGTCTTAGATCGAGTCAATTGATATTGATTCATTTTTATTGAGAAATCTAATGAAGAGTGTGTTGACTATGTTGAGATGATTGTGTAAACTACAACTGATTGGTTGAGAAAGTTGACCCACTAAAACTTGTTGTAGGATTGGTACTAAATTGTTTTCTTTATTTTTTGTTCATGTGCCTTCCATAATTGGACCTAGTAATGATCCAATTAGAAGATAATATTCTATATTGTATTCCAGCCCTGTAGCATTAGTACAAACAAATCCATCCTTATCAAGTTCCATCATGCCAACTTGTATTATTATATACTCCACATGCAATCACCAAACCATCTTGTCACTATCTTGATGAATAGCAGAAAGGATCAACATGAACTAGCTTGTACTTGTACTGGGACCAGCCACTAGCCAGCAAAAACCAAAGCATAGTTTGATTGCTATTATTATTGGTAATGTTATATGAGAGTCTTTCACTCAACAAAAGTTTGTTGTTCTTCATACTTGTTAATTTTGATGTCTTGTCCTGCTCATCTATAACGTCTAAATTAGGATGATTTCCTCCGGCACTTGTGCTCTCTGCAGTTCATCCGGATTTGTGGTCTGCGGTCCATTCGCTAACCTCTAACCCAAATCATGAGTTTTGTTGTGAATGATGTAGGTTATGAGAATAAGAAACGTGATGATGAGTCAATGGTGCCAAATCAATTTGTAAAATAGGATCGCAAATATAATGAATCCCTTGCATTGGCATTGTTTCTTTTGCTTTCACTAGACAATGTTTGATTTGTCATCATCTTCCATGTTTATAATGATTTTAAATCATTGCTTGTAAGTCTCAATATGAAAACATTAAATTATTTTCTAATGTGGGAGATTTTCGGTTCATGATCAATCATGGGTCTCACCCATTTAGATAGCACAGATGAATATATGAACACCAGTAAGGAGCCTTGAGAATTATGTATTATGGAGAATAGGGATAAGTAAAGTGCATTTTTCTACGGTGGAAGATCCTATCATGACAATCTTGTCTTAGAATTATTAGGCTTAAGTGTGGCCCAATGACCACACGCCCATGTGGGTCTCCCACTTCAAAAGACCAACTCATTGAAAGACTCCTATATTAGTAAGTCTCCTTAATAGAGATATCTTTAGTGTTTAGAAAAAGTTAATTAAACCAATAGAGCTTAAGAATCTAAATTCTAATTGAATTTGGACTCCATGATGGGAAGAGAGTTATATAAGAAAACCTATATATAGGGTTTAAGGGTTACAACTCCTCATCGAGATCACGTACTAAGGCCATAGTGGAGGAGTATGGTAAACTCGTTGTACTTCTAAAAACTGAAAAAAGAAGTCCAACTGAAAGGTATAAGCTTAATTAAACTTCCAAATTCCGATTATTCCCCAATCTTTGTTTTTCTTTCTTTTAATTATTCCTTCTCTCTTTAACCCAACGAGGCTAATCCTCATATTGTGTCTGCTACCAAGACAAATACACATGCAAATCTGAGATAATTTCAAACACAGCATGCTTGAGCAAACCCAATCCTAGGTGGGTAATAGAGACCATTCAAAAAATGCGCCAGACGAAGAATATATGAAAATTTGTAAGATAAATTTTTCTCTCGGATTTCATATTAATTAGCTTAGGATCACGGTTTGCACCCGAAGGTTGTAGGTTGAAAATTGTACTACTACTTTAGGCTATAAGAGAGTTTATCCGGCTTTCCTTCGGGCCCGGAGGAGTTAGTCCAGCCGAAAGGGTTGGAAACCCACTGAAAGAAGAAAAAAAAAATTCAATATATAATGTCGATAATATTTTGTGGCATCTTGATGTCATTAATTCAACGGCCGTTAATTTGCCTTGGCACGTTTAATCTATGATGATGATGGGGGCATGCTCGTGGACGGTGGAGCGGGGCCAATCGTGCAGCTCGTGAACGCGCTTTAATTTAAACGAGTGAAATGGTGAGTGGGCCCCGGCCCGATCGTAACAGTTCGATGCCACGTATCCACGCGTCTGCCGTGTCGTGCAGGTAATTGCAAGATTCGTTCAAATTACCGTTATCAGTTAATCTTACGCGGTGTTACTAAAACACCCTCGTAATCATTATTAAATTCCAAAATTGCCCTTCTTTGATAAATGTTTCTCCGCGGCAGAAACGGAAAAAAAAACAAAAAATACTTGCAACGCAAGCATGTCAAAAGTCTTGTTAGATTTTATATAAATTGGAATTGAAAAACAAAAAAATTTTACGTAGCCGACTCAAATATAGTTGGAATAAATGTATATTTCGTTAGGGCTGTACGAAAAATCCAATATCACCACAAAATCGAACCAAAGAGATTGAACCGGGTGGTTCGGATCGATTTTATGTAGATCGGTTCGGTCAACAGTTTGAAAATCATAGAAACCACCTTACATCGGTCAGTAATCGATTTGAACCTACGGTTAACTGTCTAAACCTAACCGACTGTATGTATTAATTTGAGTATTGAGTTTTAACTATTTTAGCCTTAGGGGAAGTGCCTATATGTTCTACTTGCATGTTACATGATTGATGAAAGTTCTACAAACAGTGTGCATTATTGGGTTTTTTTAGTAGCGTTGCCTAAGGGTTTGGTTTGACCTAAAAGAAAGTGAACTATGAAGAGGCTCATCTTAATTAGTTCAAAATTGGGGTTACATTCCACTCGAACCCATTTTGTTGGCAAAAAAAAAAAAAAAAAAACTAGTTCCTTTGTCAAGGTTTTATGCAGAGAAATAGATACGTACCTGACCATTTTGTTGGTGTATTTTACCAGAAGATTTGAACTACTTGGCCTGAAAACTTGGCCGAACCCAGAGGTGAAAATTTGGGCCGGGCGGCCCAAGCCCAGCACGGGCTCGGCACGAAAAAATCGTGCTTGGGCCGTGCTTTGACACGTTGACTTGGTCAACAGGCCGTCCCGGCCCGGCCTAGCAGTCCCGCTAGGCTGTGCTGGGCCAGGGCTGCCAGGCCCGAGGCACGGCCCGGTTAAAAAACCGTGCCATGTTGGGCTAGTGCCCCAAGCCCGGCCCCAACGTCTCTATTTTTAAAGCCCCCCCCCCCCCCCCCCCCCCCTCCTCAAAAAAAAGTTCAAAAGTGGTTTTTTAACATTTTTAACCCCCCCAACAGCTATAAACGGTCAAATGGGGGGGGGGGGGGGTATTAGTGTCTTTTGATCATTTTTTACCATTATAACCCCCCAACTGCTATAAAACGGTCATATGAGGGGGTATTTTATGTCATTTTATCACTTAAGAATTCTATAAATAGCCCTCATTCCTCTCATTTCTCTACACTCATCTACTCTCTCATTTCTCACATTCCCTCTAAAGTTCCAAGGCTCTAAGCTCTCTTAAGTCTCATCCTAAAGTCTAAGCTCTCTATACAAATTTTCTAAGAAGTGAAAAGTGAGGGTGACTCTCTAAAGTGGGAGATTCAACTAAGAAGAACTTCTCCATTAGCTCTCCCTCTCTCATAAAGGTATTTATTATATTTAATTTTGAGTTTTATTTAGTAGTAATATACATAGTAATATTATATATTAAGTCTCATCTTCTCCCCTTTCTTATATAAATTATCACAAAAAACACATTATATATAATTATTTATTAAAAAAAATATCTTTTATTTAGAAGAATGGCCAGACCATCACAACCTTTCAACCTTGACTTCTCTCTAAATGAGGAAGATCCCGGATTTATTCATTTAGATCAAAGTTAGGGCATAGAAGTAGATAGTAATAAACCCCAAAATCCTGCAGTTTCAGTTTCTACAACTAAAAAGAAGAGAAAATCAAGATTGGCTTTTCTTGTATGGACTTATTTTATTAAAGTTACTGTCCCAAGTCCAATAGGAGGAACAGAGGAAAAGGCACAATGTAATTTTTGCAAAGATCTCCTCAGTGCCAAATCATCAAGCGGCACTGGCCACCTTAGTAGACACATGAAAAAGTATATGCTCAAACACACTAATACCGCTAACGATGGGGAAAGAGGTGGGAACCGTGGGATGGTTCAAACACAACTTTCTCAAACAGATTCATCTAGCGGTTTAAGAATTTTCAATTATGACCTACTAATGCTAGATATCAACTTATTAAGTATATAATTTGTCGCCAATATTCATTTATACTTTCCGAAGACCGGTGTTTTGAAAGATTTTTGAGGTCTGCCTTTGTTCCTTCATGGCAGAAAATATCTAGAGTTACTGCTAGAAGTGATGCAATAAAAACTTTTTTGAAAGAAAAAGAGAATTTAAAAAATGTTTTTGAAAATTTACCTGGAAAAGTGGCTTTAACTTTAGATTTATGAACCTCTAAACAAAATGTGGGGTACATTGCAATCACATTAGATTTTATTGATAGTGATTGGGTGATGCAAAAAAGAATTATTTCATTTTCTATGCTAGAATTTCCACACACTGGTGCTAGGATAAGGTCCACCATCCTTGAAAAACTTAGAGAATATAAAATTGAAAATAAAATAATTTCTATAACTTTAGATAATGCAAGCACTAACAATATCGCAGTAGATTTACTAAAACATTCGATTCAACTTGATTTAAATGGAGATCTATTTCACAATAGATGTGCATGCCACATCATAAATCTTATCGTACAAGTAGGGGTGAAATTAATTAGAGCTGATTTAGATGTTATTAAATAGATTGTAGGATACATTTTTTGTTCTCCCTCGCGAAAACAATGGTGGAGGGACATATGTGTAAATTTGAATCAAAGACCAAAGAAAATATCATATGATGTAAAGCATAGATGGAATTTTACCTATAAAATGTTACAAGAATCATGTGCCTATAAAATGACACTAAATCAATATTGTCAACTTTATTTGGAGCATGAAAATATTTTTATAAGTGATGATAAATGAACCCTTCTTGAGATAATAAGAGATTTTTAGAAGGTTTTCGTGATGCAACATTGTTTTTTTCCGGGGTATATTTTCCCACATCAAATCAAGCTTTAACCCATTTTTATGAAATAAGTCTTACTTTTAAAAAGTATAGAGATTTCCCAATTTTTCAACTCATGTGTGCACAAATGGAGGCAAAGTTTTCATCATATTGGAGAATAGCTCCTTTAACATTTTGTATAGTTGCTGCATTAGACCCTAAATTGAAATTACAAGGTGTAGAAACCCTTCTTGATGAAATAAACTCTAATATGAATACAACTAATATAAATGACATGACAACAATTAGGACACAATTAGAAACACTATATTTGGATTATGCTACTCGATTAGGTAGATCCATAACACCCACGGTCCCAACAGGCCCTCCCCAAGTACATAAAGGAAAAAAGAAGGCTTTTTGGAGTATTATGAAGAAATCTCATGGAAGTAACTCCTCTTATTCCAGAGGATCTTACAACCTTAATGAATTAACAATGTACTTGGGGAGTGATCCTGTTGAAATCTCAGATGAAGAAGAAGATGATTTTGATATTTTGGCATGGTAGAAATCATTCGAAACTAAGTTTCCCGTGCTTTCCACCATAGCCCGTGATATACTAACAATACCAGCGTCTACAGTTGCATCAGAGCAGACATTTAGTGCAAGTGGGCGCCTTATTGACCCCAGGAGGACTATGCTTACAGAAGAAACCGTTGAGACCTGCATGTGTTTACGAGATTGGTATCAAGCACATGATAGGGAACAACACCTCGATAATGATGAGATCGAGATAGAAGATGAGCTAGCGGAGTTACATATATCGTAGTATAATTTTTTTTAGAATGTATAATAGGCTTTCAACTTGTAATTTATTTTTTAGAATGTATCATAGGTTTTTAAAGTTGTAATTTATTTTTTAGAATGTATCATAGGTTTCTAAAGTTATAATTTATTTTTTAGAATGTATCATAGGTTTTTAAAGTTGTAATTCTTTTTTCATTTATCAGAAGATTTGAATTTCATTATATATATTGATCCAAGTCCAAACTTGTAATTTTTTTTGAACTTTTGTAACTTAAATTTCAAGGAAATACAATTTATTTGATATATTTTTTAAAAACATTATTAGTGTTATTCTACTTGTTATTTCTCTTAATTTCTTTATTTTAATGAAATTGGTCCAAGACCAAGAGTGAAGAGTCTAAGTCTCTAAGACTTAAAGAACTTAAAAAAATTAAAAAAAAAGGGGGGAGGGGGATATGTGGGCATAGTCCATTCAATTACGCGACCGCCATCGTCTGTATGCTTTCATGGTTGAAACGAATTATGAAATATATTTTAGTGTTCATTACAGCTTCTCATCAGTCCATTTGATGGACCAAGTTTGAACTGCAATTTTTTTTATATATAAATAAAATACAAATGGTTTCGGTTTGGTTTATGATTTTCCCTCTAAACTGATTTGAACCGCCTGTATGCACTTTGCCTTGGATCAAACAATCCAAACAATCCAGTAAGACTCATTTCAGGCCTGGCCCATTAAACAACCCAAATGGCAACCATTTACAGATTTGTCTCAAAAAAATAACGACTTCCATGCTTTGAACCTAACCCGTTTTCCGTCCCTGTTCACCAGGATAAAAAAGAGAGAAAAAACACCTTATCCGTTGTGTTGTGTTTTGCCTTGCCCTACGCCTTACTGCCTTAGGCCACTAAAAGAGGGAAAAACAATCAGTAAGGGCATTTGTGTAATTTAACATTCATCTTCTTCTATTTATAAATACCACCTTCCTTTCATTTTTGCTTCTCATCCTTTGGGTTTTGCAGCGGGCGCCTTCTTCCTTCTCTCGCACCCTTTGGATCGAAACCATCGCTTACTCTCTGTCTCTCTGTCTCTCTCTTTCTCCGATCGAGATTAATTAAAAAAGGGGGGAAATTAGGGTTAGGGTTTCTTTCATCGTCGATGAATCCGTCTTTCGAGATTTGAAATTACGATTTTTTTTTTCGTTGAATTTGTTGACTTTTAGCTGTCTAGATTGGGAATTCAAATTGAAAAATCCATCTTTTCCCATCACCTTTGTTAAGGATTAGGGTTTCTGGAATTTGAAGAAGATTCGGTTTTGAATTCGGTTAAGAGGGTGAGATCATTGGTTTTCAATTTGGTGATATTGATAATTAGGGATTCTGTGATTGGAATGAATTGAATTTTGGGTTTGCAAAGCATAAAGATCGAATCTTTGTTGTTAATTAGCAGAGCCCATGTTGTTGTTTGAAGAATCGGCGTCTCGATTGAGAAATCGAGATAAGTTGGGGAAATGGGGGTTGGAACCCTGGGTGGCGACGGCAGAGAATGCCTCTACCGAAGGCGAAGATGAAGATTGCAGCATCTGCACAACGGCGGGGGATCTTTTATATAGATTGATCGGGGTTGGTGGGCAGATGGGCGGTTTCAGTCACGAGAGCGAGCACGACCTGGCGGTTATGGTGAGTGATTTCTTGGAGAATGGTAGTGGTGGGTCTGATTCAATCTGCAGCAGCGATAGCGATTCTGGATTCCCTGATCTTGCTCATCTCTCTGAGAAGATTTCGGTCAGTTCATGTTTCTTTCTTCGTTCCTAATTTAATACGTTCTCATTTGATCTTAATTTATTTCTGCATAAACATGAATTTTCCATGGGTTACTTTCTCTTTTGAGTTTATGCTTTAACAATCAATGAATTTTCTCTGGACTTGATCATTTCTCTTGTTGCTGTTTATGATGATGATTATGATGAAGACAGCGATGATGGTGAATTTTTATCTGTAAATGAAAAGATGTTACTCATACACTGTCATGCATAAATTGTTTGTAAATGTTTAAATAGAGTGGAGAGAGTGAAGATGAAAGTGGAAATGAGAGAAAAGTAACCCACAGCTGTGTAATTTAGAAAATTTTGGGGAAATAGTTGCCTCCAACAGAGGGCGATTGCCGGAAAAAATACATCCATTTGACAGAAGTATGAAAAACTTATACATTGTTTTGAAATAAGCAATTTGATGTCAAAGGGATCTATTTGAATTTTTCCTTGATTAAATGATAGTTTGGTATTTGTTAGGATAGTGATTGTTGGGTAATCAGGCCCGGCTAAAACACATTTTCTGCCAGGTTTCTCTTTTGTTTTAGGACAAGATTAGGGTAGGGTGTTTAAAAAAAAAAAAAAAACTGGTTCTAATAATTTCTGTTTGATTATCAAGTATGAAGGAAAGCTATTTATTTGGACCTAGTTGTCTGGTAGGCTCATCCATTTATGGTAGTGGCAGGCGGGGATGGTTGTAAATTGGTTGGGGTGGTCTTGGTCCAACTGTATGGAGCTGGTAATCTTAAATGGGTGTGCATTATTTGTCCATCTTACAATACGTACTGCATATTTGAACAACCATTTATTTAGTGCTTGTTTGTCAGATTATCTCTAGTATACTAATAGTTTCTACCTACTCATGTGATCGAGGAAGTGTAGTTATGAAGTGGATGACTAAAACTGAGTTGGACACACTCATGGTTGAGTGGTGTTGGCACACCGGTATCACACACATACCTAGGGATCGATCCATGGGTCTTTAGTTAGTATCACTCCAGCCCAGTATGACAACTTTAGGAAAAAAAAGAAAAGGAGAAGAAGAAGAAGAGTTGGAAACATGTTTGTGTTACTTCTTATGGACAAGGATTCACGTTTGTTTGATTTGAAGAAGTTCTGAAATCATTTGCTATTGATATTTCTCTAACTACCAATTACTCGCATGCATGTGTGCACTTGGCAGTATTTGCCAATGATACCCCATGCGTTGATAGGCTTTTGCCATGATTCTTTTCATATTTGGGATATTTACATAAAAATAAAATAAAATGGACTATTGTGTGTAATCCAAGTGGAACACGAGTTGTTGGTTGGTTTTATTGGTTCCACCAGATAACCTCTTTTTTTTTCTCTGACCTCTCTCACCATCAATGCTACAACCAAGGATTGATCCTTTGTTGTTTATGTGGAAGGGAGGTGTCTCACCACTGAGCTACTAGTGGGATTGGCCACTAGCTAACCTTGTTGGACGGGGCTACCTGGTTGCTCCATCCAATCAATGGCCACAAAACTTTATTTCCCCAAAGCATCCATTTGATCACCTTAGGTTGAATGGCTAGCAATTGTCAATCCTTTTTTTTTTTTTTTTCTCTATAGACGTCTAACTTAAAAACCCTATGGTGACAACTGGGTTGGTTGGTGACCACTCCTCTTGGTTTCTTTGCAAGTCTGTCTCCCTCCTCTTTTTTTTGCACATGAATGGATATGAGGGGTAGTGGGTTAAATTTGTCCATTTATTAAAAATCTAAATGATACATTGAGTGACAACTGTGCACTTTGAATTTTCTCCAGCTGTTGTTCTGAACTCTGCTAATACAGACCTGCTTGTTATCTGTTATTCTGCAGTCCCATAAGCACAACATGGATCAGTATGAGAGTGACTTGTTGTCCGTAATCCAATCTCTGATACTTGATCTTAGTGAGACAAACCTTCATCAACATGTCAAAGCTGGTCCATGCAATGCAAGCTGCATCCGTCAATTGTTGGTGAAGCTCCTACGATCTGCTGGATATGATGCTGCTGTATGTATATCCAAATGGCAGGGTTTTGGCAAAGTCCCTGGAGGTATGACATTGCATTATTATACCCTGAAATGTACAATACATGTTTTATATCTTTCATTTTGATTATTGTCTTGGCTAAAGATATTTGCACTTTCAAACTCTTTTGATATCGTTCTGCTTCTGAAGAGTTCTTGCTTCAGTTATCAGCTGTTAGTGATTTGTTATTTTTTTTTATTATGTTTCATAATTAGGTGATCATGAATACATTGACGTGGAGGTTTCTGGTCATGAGCGCCTGATTGTTGATATTGACTTCCATAGCCACTTTGAGATTGCAAGAGCAGTTGAGTCCTATGATGTGATATTGAATTCTCTGCCTGTTGTCTATGTGGGCTCCCTAGCCAAGCTGCAACAGCTCCTACCAGTCATGGTAGAAGCTGCAAGAAGTTCACTAAAGCAGAACTCCATGCCCTTTCCTCCATGGAGGTCCTTGGCTTATCTGCAGGCCAAGTGGCAGTCCCCCTATCAGAGGAAACTTGTTCCCGAACATGGACAGGGGAATAGGAATGATGAAGATGTTAGATCTGCTGATCACAAACAATGCATTGGACATTTAAGAGCTCTCAAAGCTTCTCTACAGGCTGAAGTAGAAATGGAACGGCTGTTGATGAATCCTATAATCAAAGGAAGTAACAGAAGGTTGAAACTTGATAGATGGAGGAATATAAACAGGACAGTTGATGCCTATAACTGATGGATATTAAGATGGAGGGCGAAGGTCGATAGACGGAGACAATCCCATGACCGGAGGGAGATTAAAAAAAAAAAAAAGATTTTTGGTTTTATACTGAGTATCAACTATCAAGGCATATATGCCACGGAATATTACTTTATTTTGGATATAAAATAAACAGGAACCTTATAGAGGGCAACAGGTTTCTGGTCAATTTTGTTTTCCAATTTTTGCTTGGGCGATTTCAGCGAATGAGGCTGTGCATTTGGGATTGGGTTTACTGTGATGACTGTCTCATAACCATTCAGCTGGTATTTTGCTTTAGTCTGCTGTCATTGAGGTTTTAATTGTCAATTGAATCTTTTGATATATGTAATTACGGTGAAATAGCCCTGGGCACTGGAATTTTTGTTGTTGTAATTTCATAATGTCATGCCAAGGCTGCATGGTTTCATGTGAAGTTTCTCTTTGTTAATGTAAAGGTTTCTGGTGCTTTTGTGATGTTATGATTTTTTTCATGTGCCTTTTTATTTTCAAGGAGAAGAAAAGCTATAAAAAAAAACAAAAAACAAAAAGTAGAAGGGAACCCGACTTAAGTTGAATTGTCAATCTCCGCCATCCACAAAGCAGGACTTTCTATAAAAGGCGGTTGTTGTACGGGAATCCTTGGTATAAAAAAAACCATCTAACACGTATTTTCCTTAATATTAGTAGAGTTAAATTTTGAATAGATTTCATTTTTTTATGGGTGAATGCTACGAGTAGACTGCATGCTTGTTATATGTAGAGCCCACTTGGATGCTTTCTTATCAGTTGGGGTTGGGGTACATGGAAAGGTCATCTTATGATATGGGTTAAAAAAAAAAAAATCGGCCCCTTCAAATTGTCCTAACACTTGATTTAATAACTTTAACGCTTAAAGAGGTTTTAACTATAAATTTATTTGAGATTCAATCCAACAGTAAGGTCTGATGAGAGTGAAAGTGGGCCTGGTGACAGATTTTGGGAGGATGAGGGTGTAGAAAGGTCTGCAGTCATCAAAGGGGGGCTCCCAAAGTATTTCCGGGAAGTTTCTAACGAGTTTGGGTCGTCTAAAATCTAAATGCCAGAGTCAACACTTCTGGCAAGACTCTCCAAAACAAAAGCACTTCTGGCAAGGGGACGTTATGTTCAGGTTTGGTGGTCCAGGGATTTTCTCTTTTAAGAGTGTGATTGTGAAGCAAGAGGATTCCACCTTCTAAAGATTTCCGTTTTCTTGATAGAGAGGAATCTTACATTCCTATCCATCAATCTATTAAAAAAAATCAATTCATTTTTCACTAATGACATGGAAAATGTGTTGCACCAAACTATCATGAAAAGGGATTGTACAGAAAATTAGAATAATCTACCTCTCTGCTGTGGATTTCTCTCATTGCACAAAATGCATCCTCATGCAAATCCTCTATGCTTCTGTGTAGACTTTCCATATTCATGGGGTCATGCTTTGAGAATAGTGGTGGGCACCACCATTATAATATATTAAGTTAGGAGGTTTTGACTTCAATTTTGACCATCAGTTATAATTTTGACCGACGGTTATGTAGCTACTCATTCAACTACCCACTCATTTTTACATCAAACCACTCGTGTTTCAGTTATTCCTATGTAATTATACCATTTTTGCTCCAATTTCTCTATTTCTATTTTATCCAACTTGTCTTATAAAAAGAGGTGATTTTTTTAATATGAGATTATTTATTTTTCAATGTAGGGAGATATTGTGCTGAGTACGGGTCATTGGGCTAGTTGCATATTAAGTTACGAAGGAAAATCTTTCCCGCGCTTTGTATCTAGATTCCGGATGTCTCCAAAGGTATATCCCCTAAATTTCAGGGGGTCCTTGTAATGATGAGAACATATTGTAAAGCACAGGAGCCCAGGATGCAATTCTTGTTTTGTGCAACACGAGGATTCTACACGCAAATTTCTCTCCATGGGAGAGAGGAGAATCTTACCTTCTTATCCTTCTAGTAAGAAATTGAAATATTGTCTATTCCCAAAAGAGCTTGTTCCTGTAATGCCGTAGAAGAGGACACACAAATTTCTTTTGCATGGAAATACAAACCTAAGGGCACTTTTGTGTGACCCATTTTCATAGAAAATGTATTGTTTTTCTACGGAAAGCTGGTTTTTCATGCGTTTGGTGCGACAATTTTCTATGGAAATGCTTTTTTACCATGCCAATATATTCCTTGAATAGCCTAGAAATAGAGTTCCTATGGGAGGTATGGAAAGTCCATTTCTGCAAAAAAACCTCTCCCATTTTTATTACTTTATTTCCTCAGTGCCCTCTTTAATACTAGTTTTTAATAAGGAATCCTTAGCCACACCAAACAACATCAACACCAATTCATCGAAGAAAAATATTTGCACCAAATATGAATTTCTAACTTTCACAAAAAACCTTTTCCGAGGTATTTAAATTCATAAACTTTGCTCACGTGGTAATTTCATCTTTCCATGAAAATTGCATGTACATAATGTTGATGGTGAAGGTTAAAACTTGTGTTTCTTATCTCATGCAAAAAAGACCTCACAAAATAGGGATTTTCGGTGGAGACTGGAGAGTTTATTTGTACCAAACAATGAAAAAGGAACATATAGAATATAAATAGGTCTTACCTTAATTTCCATTTACACATAAATGAGCTTGCACAAATGTAGCCTAAATGTGAAGAATCATAGGCAAAACTTCTGGCCATCTTATGATCTCTCCTTTGATAAGAATGAGTATCTACCCTCCACCCCCAAAGAATTGAGTCTGGTTCCCTTGTTTCTTAGAAACATGAAGATATTGTTTCATCCAATCCTAAATTGCCAACTGTATAAAATTTCTTCCTTGATTTTCTCATTCCAAGAAAGTAATTGAGAGAGTGCATTAGCTGACATAAGATTTTACACAATTAGCGATTTAGGATTAGATGAAATAGTGTCTCCCTGTTTCATCCGGACTCCAAAGAATTATATCCTGAAATGTGATGGTCTTGTCTGCCATCTTCGCCTGGGACCCTACATTACCCACCTTTTTAATAGTTCTTTTGGTTAATGTCATCTTTAATATTTATTGAGTCTTCTTTCTAACATTTTCTTGTGCAAGGAATCTAAAGATTCTAGGATATGGAAGCCATCAATTTTTGGTATGTTTTCTGCAAAATCTGTCTACTTACCTTTGGAAGGTGACTGGGCCCCTTCTTCCCTTGTTTGGTTGGGGCTGGCTACTCCCCAAGTCTAGGCTTTTGTTGGCTAATAGTTGTGACTAAGATATCCACGACAGATAATTCAAGAAAAAAGAGGCTTGGCTTTAAGTGTTATATCAAATACTTGTGTGATGTGCAGCAAGGAGGAGGAATCAGTCGACCACTTTTTCATTCATTGTGAGGCTGCATGATGTGTCTGGGGTCATTTCTTTGGTAGATATGGTGTTGCTTGGTGTAGTCCGAAAAAGATGGTAAAGGTGGTAGAGTCTTGGAGGGGAGATTATTTCTCTAGTTGTGGGCGTACTTTGTGGAGGTTGTTTCCATTTGTCATCTTATGGTCCATTTGGAGGGAAATAAATAATATAATTCTCAAAGGTGCCTCTTCTTTCATAGTGGAGTTCATTTCCACAATTACCACTACAGTTGCAAGGTGGGCTTTGTTGAGGAAGGAGTTACTGGGAAGCTTGTATGGAATGTGGCCCAATAAAGGAGAGGAAGTCGGTTCTTTGGTCCTCCCCCCTCCTGGCATCCTCAAGTTCAACATCGATGGTGCAACTAGAGGTAAGCCGGATCTAGTTGGCACCAGGGGTGTCCTTCACAATAGCAAATGTGATGTTGGTATTTGTGATTCTAATGAAGCGGAGGTGCTAACTATTTTGGAAGCACTAAGGTACTTTACGAGGTATTTTCAGGGTTCCCTTACTATAGAGAGTGACTATTCCAATGCAATTGCTTGGGTTTCCAATCGAAAGATATTCCAGTTTCTCTTTAATGAAATCCGAGTGTTGGCCTCCATCACCGTTGTCTTTTGTTATGAGCTAAAATCGGCCAACTCTTTCACCGATGCTTTGGCCAAATAAGGGGTTGAGAGGATTTCTCCTTGGGAGGGTTTTATGTAATTTGTAGTTTGGTGGTAGTGGGGTACAATGCTCTTGTACCTCCCTTTGCTTTTCTCTTTGTAATCCTCTTCTTTTCGACGAATGTTCTTGTTACCGTTTCAAAAATAATAATAATAATAATTGTCATCTTTAATATGAATTCTTTGGGCTCATTTGTCTTATGTAACTAAACTTCTAGCAATTCCAAGGTTTGTATTTCTAAAATTGATGAAACAGAAGATGAAAATCCAAAAAATAGCCATGAAATAATCTCTCCTTCAGTGGAAAATCAATTATCGAAAAAATGGAAACATTTATGTACACATCACTTTTATAGAGTAATTTTGTTCACCTTCGGGCCTCTTGCACGACTATCGTCCTTAAATTACGGTATATGGTTTTAATCCAAATGGGTCCCACTTTTTATGGATGACATGAATTGAAATTCTTACACCATTCACATGACATGAGAGTCCAGGAGGTGAAGAAAGCGCCGCCCTAGCAATTCAAATCCTACAAAAGCGAAGGTCCCACCTACGTACATCTACACCTTATAAATATCCCTCACCGGTCACCTCTTTAAAAATATTTTCTTTAAGCTCAATTGACCATTTCCTACTTGTCAATAGTTTCTCATATGACTTCTTATGAATCTCTCTCATAGTAGGTTGCTAGTTGGCCTTTTAAGACTCAAGCCCGTTTAAGAAATGAGGCTGATCAGCTTCTACATTTTTTTCTAAAGCATGTAATCCTGGTCTAAAATAAATCTCTAATCAGAAATATCTGGATCATGGACCCCACCACTGATAACTATTGTATCCCGAATACATCCTTAATCGTGCAATCATTCAATTTATGATCATTATACCAAATACCAATGAGTCATTTTCAGAAAAAGCTAAATCTGTGGGGCCTACATAGAGGCTTGACAATCATGAATGGTCCGTGTTTGTCTCTACAAAGTACCTTTAGGCAATAATTTAGAAATCATCTAACCCTGAGCATTGTCACATATATCATTTTGGGAAACAATGGTCTTGTCATATTTTTAAATTTGGTTTTTTTTTTTTGAGACTTTATTAGAAAAACTGTTGCAAAATAATTTATTCATTATCAAATAACGAAAATTATAAAAATAGAAAATGAGGCTAAAACATTTCTATAAATTTTTATTTTTCTCTTTTTTATTCTAACTTCCTCGTGATTCTTATATATTTTTATTTATGGCCGATATTTTGAAAATATCGTGAGATGAATTCCCAGAAAAACCCCAATATTTCGATGCATGGGAGATACGGGTCGATCTAAGAAATTATTAAATTTGGCTGTTGCTAATTTGACAAAAGAAGGTTGATTTAGTAGATGTGAAGGATCCGGATTGATCATAAGAATAACTCAAATGGGCTACACACACTTTAGAACACCCCCTGATTTCTAAAACTTTGCATGATCATGCCACAGTAAAAAAGCATTTTTTTTTTAACTATGAGAAGGATTTAATATCATGAATATACGAATTTATCATGATCAAAGGGTAAGAGCTGTGTAGTTAACCAATATCTTTTCTCTTTAAACAATCCAATTTTATAAGAAAAGCCAAACAATCTCAGTGATATCATAATAACACAGTAGACTAAATATAGTTAATATGTAATCAAACTGTTTTTATTTATTTATTTATTACATAACCTCAGTAAAATAAGAGTTTACATCGAAGATAATCGAAAATTATCAAATTACAAATAGATCTTGTTTTAAACCATGCTGTTTTACACTTAATATGATGTTAAATGCATCGGATTGAGCTTTGCATGAGAACACCATTTGGCTAGAATCTACCCGCCTGACCAGCAAAACCTACACAAATTTCATAACAACAGTGTTAATAAAGAAGGCTGATGAAATTGAATGGGCCTCCCCATATGGTAGCAATGGGTCAGTCCGGTTTGAGGGTAATGGGTGTAGTTGAAACCACGGCCCGACTCATTTTTTGATTGGGTCGGAAATGTCATCCTAAACCTTGAGTCATAGTCAAGATAGGGTTGAATAACCAAAGCTTAATGAGGTTCAGTTCAAACCAAACCCGAAATTATCAGGTCGGATCTTTGGTGGGTCTGAGTCAGGATACTTTTTTCTTTTTTTTTGCTAACGGAGGATTCTCAATCCTTTAGGCTGGACTAATCTCAAACATATGATAATTGTTCAAGTCATCCATGTTTGCTTGGGCCAAAGTGGCACACCCATTTAGAACTAGTCTACAGTTCTTTGGTTGGCAATAAAATTGCTGGCATTTTGCAATGCTATGTACAAAGTGGACCATATTCATATTCAGGTTCCAAAATCATGAGAAGCATGATCCTTAACTATAGATGAAATGAAAAATGATAGAAAGATGGTATTCAATATTACCTGGGTCACAGGTTATGTCGCACTTGCGGTCACATACATCCATACGAGTAGCTGCAAAACGAAAACGAAAACGAAAACGAAAAAATATATATAATTCATTCATGGGGTCCAAGATTTTCCATTTGAGTAAAAACTTCAAAGGAGATGCAGTTTCAGGATTTCCAACTTTAATGTCTCAAATTGTTTTGACTAGTAGATAACATTGAAATACATGAAAATTTTGGGGGAAAAAAAAGGCATGTTCAACAAAAATAAATGTTAAAATATAAATTTCGAACTGCCACCCGCTTGGGGGTTGGTGGGGGTAGCATAAGTCATAGGTTTTGCTACCCATGTATCATACCACCAGCTTGGGAGTTGGTGGGGGTAGCATATGTCATAGGTTTTGCTCCCCATGTATCATGTATTTTGCCCGGAACCATCGTAGATTTAGTTTGTGTGTGTTTGTATGGATTTAGGATATATCTAGCTAGTATTATCGTGTTGGGCCACATTTCATGCATTGATCCATCCATCCATCCTTGGCACGCCCCACAGGAAAGAACGCTTAGGATGATCAAAGGAGGGTGTGGTTAGTGGGACCCACCGTCGCCGCCAAGGCAATCCTTAGTGCACTTGTCGTAGCAATCGAAGGCAACATCAACGGCTTGGGTCCCTTCCATCTCAAAGGAGGAGATGAAAAGGACGAGGAGAACGAAAACTGCAGTCTTCTTCATCACAATCTTTCCTCCTCGTTTGTTTGTTGTCGTGGTCTCTAAGGCTATTTCTCTCTATCATGGTTTTCTTATAACATGCAGCTTAACCATATCCCCTTTTCTGTTGGCTAAAGTTGAGAAGTGCCACTAGTTGAAAGATGAGTTGTGCAGTTGTGCACTCTTCCAGGAAACAAAACAAATATGGCTGTGGAAGAAACCAACGAGTGAAACTCCAGACACGTGTGCGGTTGAAGAAATGGTCAGCAGGGGCAATTGCAGAGGGGCATTTTTGATGTGAAGACAATCCAAGTGCGTGTCTCTTTCAAGCTGGCAAAGTTGGCCCCATGGTTAATATCAACACCTTTTTTTTTCTCTCTTTTACTTTTGACTAAGATCTTTTATATATATATATATATATATATATGAGGGTATTCAAGTGAGGGATTCCCTTTTTGTGGAAGGTTTCAAGTACAAAAGCGTGCACTCCCTTTAAGTTCAAAAGCCCTTTCGTACTTGATACCTTCCAAAAAGGAAGTCCCTCACGACACATGGTGAGGGAATCCCTCACTTGAATATTTTATATTGATGAAGTCTTTATGAAGATAAAATTGCTCATCTCTAGCCACTAACTAATGAATTAAGGTCTCGTTTGTTCGCATGGTATGAACTCTTATTGGTAAAAGATTGTTAAAAAGGCGAGGGATGTGAATGAAGCAGCGCTTTGGCATCTTCACCACGGACTAGGGATTGATCCCTTGTGAGTGGCTGTGTGTAACGCCCCAATTCCGGATACCGATATACTCGTTCGAATACCCGAAATTGGCGCGCAACTTCCTGGAAAATCCGAGAACTTCCAAGATCGTAGGCCGCAGTGAGGTCCAATTTAAAACTTTTTGACCGATATAGTTATAACATTTAAATTGCGGAAGCGTAACGAGTAAATAAAGCGGAAGCAATAGGTATCGATATATATTAAGTATGAGCAAAACTACAGTCTACTTAAAATGGTTCAGTGTTAATTAAAGTTAATACATTTGAGTTCTATCCAACTCACTACAAAATTGTTCTCTCAAAACCCAAATAAAAGAGTCCCTCAAAACCCATGTAGATACTCCTCGCCCTCCGGCTCGACATCCGTGTCGGCCGGGCCCCATGCGTACTCTCCTGCGACAGGTGCCTCCACTACAGCTAGTGCATCGTCTGGGATCTCGGGATCAAGGCCTAAGCACCAATGAATGGGTCAGATCTAAAAGATCTGGCAAGTTACAGCATACTACTAACATAGAACATATATATCAAAGGAAATAGAGACAAGTACAGAAATTAAATGAATAGCAAGGGAAAAAAACTAGGCAGTTGTGCATTTAAATCATAAGGAATCAGTATAAATGAAATCATCTAAACTACTACAACAAGGTGGCACATTCACACGAGCTGGAATACCGCGGGATATTATGCCGCGGCCCTCCCATACTGAACACAGTTGTGGTGGGGAAATCTCACCAGTGCTGGGAATAACTAATCCCACATATCACTCATCAACTCATCATCTCAACACTCCAGACCGGCACGATATCACACCGTCCGTCTCAACCACACAGCTCATCATGATAGATCTACAACACTCATCTAGCTCCTACCGGGGATGATCAGTCCACAGGCTGAGCTTAAATCAACCGAGTGAATGTTCATGCCGACTCGAGAATAACTCTAAGGTCTGTGTCTGTCTAGGCTTTGCCTTGCGTGAACAAGGTCCTAACAATATCTCTAAGAGGTCTACACATCTCAATACAGTCTCTGGATCTCATTCAAGGTCCAGGCCCACTCGTTGGATCCATACCAAGGCCCATCAGTACATGGCCTGGTCTAATACTGTCCATACGAGACAACTAGTCCACTTATACTGATAAACAGTTCCATTTTAATCCATATATCTTAACAGTCCAATAGAAACTACCTCTTCAAGCTAAAGGGTACACATCTCCACACTTAGGCCCAATAAGGGTCCGCCTAGACACAGACACGGGTCAATGATCTCCGAAATCACACTATCGGGTCACCTCTAGATACCCTAAGTTCAAGTCTTCCAATTATGTTTAATTAATAGTAAACAACTAATCTAAAGATCTAAGAATGACAGAATATAAATAAAGAGAAGCATAAACTTCAATGAAGGAATCAACAGGGAAATCCAACGGTCCAATCCTAGGTAAATGGGCCACGTTAGGTTCAAGTCCATCTCCGGTAATTTGATCTCTAATCGAAGTCATTGATGCCATAAGATACTGTATTTGGTGCTTAGGAAAAGTGCGGGCACCATTAACAACTTTTAGAGGTCAAATCATCTTAGATTAATAACCAAAACCCTAATCGGTGGTCCCCACGAGTCAAGGTCGAGCCACGCCATTGACTCGTGCTTGGCACATTGATGGAAGTTCATTTGGATGGTTAATGGGTCCCACAATCGATTAATTATAAAACAATGCTAAACTCACACCCTAGAGTGCACAGTGTGGTAGGTCGACCTGGCAAGGGTCGGGTCGGTCTGCTCCACTGGAAATCAAAGTTGGGACTTGGTTTGGATTCTGGAATTTTCAGTGTACCCGATTGACCAGGTGGCTAGCCGGTCGATCTGGTACACGGGTGTACCTGAGTCAACAGACCCCAGGCCAAATCTCAACTTTTGCACTGCGTCTGGGTCTGATAGAAATATCCAAGTCATACACAAACTATACGAATTCGGTTCGTAAAAATACCAAGGGCTTAATCAAATTATATAAACTAAGGATATTTATAAAAGTGTAAAACTAAAAGGTCCAGATTAATTTAAATTAATTTAAGGACTAAAGGGTCTGGAAATATTAATCTAAGGGTAATAAGTTAATTTATTCTAATGGGGTTCCACGAAGGCTAAGGGTCCTACTCTCTAAATTTTCTAAAACCAATGGGTCCCATAGTACACATTAGAAACTAAATGTTTTGTTTAATTAATAAAGCTAATGGGTTATGGAAGTAGTGGGCCCCGCTGGGCCCAGCTCCGATTTGGTCCAATAAAGATTAAAGGGTCTAAATTTCTAATTTATGAAAATTTATGGTGCTAATAGAACATATTAAAAACTAAGGGATTCTTGCTAATTAGTGAAAATTAATGGGTAAATGGATCAATGGGCCCCACTGGGCCCAAAGCCCCCAACCAGAACCCAAGCCCACTGACCCATCTCCACTTCTCACCCTCTATACCCACGTGGGCCTCATCTCATCAGGCCACCTACCCTCACTCCACTCTCTAATTTCAAGCCAGGTGGAACTCATCAGGTCACCTACCCCCATCTTCATCTCTTCCCACGTCATCACTCTCCTTCCCTACTTATCTATTCCACTCTTCATTCACTCATCTCTCTCTGTTTCATCAAGAAAAACTCGTCAGGTTCTGTCAAACACAGAACCCAAAAGAAGTGGTTTCAGCGACAAGAATATCAAGGCACAACGGTGGCTGGCCCACCAAGATCTATGCCATGATCAGCCCATGCTACTAGGGTCGCCCAAGCCCCAGGTAAGAGATGTGCGGCCTGGATTTCCAAGGGGGGGCCCACCTGGGCCCACTGATCTCAACACAACCTAATAAAAACAAGCCCAAATTCACACCGTTTCCATTACAGTGACTGTAACAGTCACTCCTGCAACTTAACTCAAATCAGATTGCTTCTAACCTTAAATCATTAATCAAATTAACAAATAAGAATTTTAGAAGCACCACAATGCCCATCCATCAATGTCCATTCAATCTCATACACAAACACTAAGCTCAAGGTAAAATCTAGCACAAATGACTGACTGCAATACCAAATCAAAGAATCAACCCACATACGATCTATGAAATTAGTTCAGTGCACTTGCCTTTGAGATTGAGAAATGATTTGTAGAGAGAAAGAAATCAATAGAAGAGAACCCCGTTCCCAGCTGAAATGCAGAGGAAGAAGAAGAAGATGATGACACAGCAGCTGCAGTAGTGGTTTCAAGGGATTCCAGCACAGCCGTAGCTCCCAACACCTCAGTCCACACTTAGCAGTGAAGAAGAAGAATAGGAAGAAGAAGCACAGCAGTGACTGAGAGGTTGTTCCAGCAGAGAACCACAACAGCAACTTGGAAAATGAAATGAGAAGGGAAGATGGGGTAATAACAGCAGCTCTTGGAAAAATTCCAGCAGAGTAACAGTTGCAGAGAAATGAAGAGAGGAAGGTGGGGTAGTGGCTGCTACAGAGGAGGAGTTCCAAGATGAGGTTCCAGCTGAACAGTAGCACCCAGGTGGATTTCCAGCAACAGATTCAGTGGCTTGGAGGAGATGAAATATGAAAGGAAGAAGATGGTGAATCGGCTGCAACAATAGTCTTCAAGATGGAAATTCTAGCAACAGTGACTGTTGCAAACTCTTAGCTCAAACGTAGGGGGAGGAATTGAGAGAAGAAACAGTTGGGCTGGGGTAGTTTTCTTGGGATGGGGGCTGAGCTTAGGGATTAGGGTTTATCTTGGGATAAGAGATGGTTTTATAGGTTTAAGGGAGGGTGACTAATGACTAGATTAGCCTTAGGGTTTACATGGGATTAGGGTTAGGGTTAGGGTAGGTTAGGTCTTTTGGTTAGGAAGCTTCTAGAAGAGGGCACCTTTTGCACTAACCCAACCTTAATTACTTAATTAGACTCACTAACTAAGCCTACCCCACTCTAATAGCCTAGGATTAACACAACACCTCAACTAATTAAAAACACTAACCCACTAAGCTAATCTAACTAACTTAGGAAAATCTAACTAATCTCTCTATCAACTCCTAATTAGCCCAATTAAATAATAATTATCCAAGATTAGCAAGGATTAGCCATAATTAGTAATAATTAGCAAAGATTAGTATAATTAACCAATAATTAACATAAATTAGGATTAATTAGCCTATAAAATAGCAATTAGAGGGCCCACTAAGGGTGGGACCTCACACTGTGGGTCTTAAGCCCTTGCTTCCGTTTTAAGCCCTTGCTTCCAACCTTAGTCTAATGTAAAAAAAGAACATAAATTAAAAAGTGGAAGATGAATTCCCCAAATGCTGTCCAAATGGATCCCACTTTTTATGGATGACATGAATTGAAATTTCTTACACCATTCACATGACATGAGAGTCCAGGAGGTGAAGAAAGCGCCACCCCAGCAATTCAAATCCTACAAAAGTAAAGGTCCCACCTACGTACATCTACACCTTATATATATCACTCACCGGTCACCTCTTTAATAATATTTTCTTTAAGCTCAATTGACCATTTCCTACTTGTCAATAGTTTCTCACATGACTTCTTATGAATCTCTCTCATAGTAGGTTGCTAGTTGGTCTTTTAAGACTCTAAGCATGTTTAAGAAATGAGGCTGATCAACTTCTACAGTTTTTTCTAAAGCCTGTAATCCTGGTCTAAAATAAATCTCCAATCATAAATATTTGGATCATGGACCCCCACCATTGATAACTACTTGAAAGTCCTGAGGGATCCGAACCCTAGAGGGGGGGTGAATAGGGTGAGCTCCAATTATGACCAATTAAGACAAATTTTAAGTTCTTTAAAACCAACTAGTCACAAGTGATGATTATCAAACAAAATGCGGAAGCTTAATGAAAACAATCACCACAAAGCAAGCACCATCACACAAGGATTTATAGTGGTTCGGCCTCAATGCCTACATCCACTACCGGCTTGTGATCCAACACCCCATCGGATTTCCACTATTTATGCTTTTCAATAGGCTAAGCAATAACCTTTACAATATGTTTTTCAAGGCTTAGCAATAACCTTTACAATGATGTTTTTCAAAGCTCAACATCAACCTAAACATTATGCTTTTATAGGCTAAGCAATAACCTCTTCAACCACAAGGTTGGTTATCTCACAAAGTTAGTGTCTAACATACACTTGATGAAGATACAAATTTAGCTCATTACATTTGCCTCTAAAATAGGCGGATATAAAAATGAGAAATTAATACACACACACACTATGAATGCAAAGATGAAAGTACATGATGTGTGTGTGTGATGTCCTCAATCATTTTGAAAAAGAAAGCTCATAAATGTATGCATAAGGCTTTTGAAAGTTTTAGCTCAAAAACATTTATGATTGAGGAAGGAATGCAAGTCACATGTTAAAAGTAACAACTTGTTAATGATGTCAAAGATACACAAGTTGTATGAAATGAATTAGCTCTAAACATGTGATGCATAGGGATGTCAATCAAATCAACAATGTAGCTCATAAAACATAAAATTAGATTTGATTGAAAATAGGGGACAAATCATATGTGATTATAAATACAACTTGAATATGATATACCAATCAATGCAAAGCAAGTTGTGAAACTTTAAAACAATAATACACATATGATTTGTAAAGATGTTGAATCCACAACATAAGATATATTTTGAAAGAGATTTTCTTATGATGAAAAACAACACCCAAAGATTCAATCAAGTATATGAATCATGTTACATATAATTTCAAAGATTATTTCATTAACATGATCTACTTAAATTTCCCAAATAAAGTACTACTTGGATTGAATCAATGGTGATGCATCCAAAACAATAGATCTATTCAAAATATAAAACATGCTAAGGATACAACACATCATAGGTTAACATGCTACTAAAGATTTATCAAAGATAAAACAAAACATGAAAACATATGATTTGTAAAGAAGTTGAATCCAAAACATAAGATAGTTTTGAAAGTGATTTTCTTATGTTGGAAAACAACAACCAAAGATTCAACCAAGTATATGGATCATGTTACATCTAATTTCAAAGATGTTTCCATTAACATGATCTACTTAGATTTACCAAAGATGAAGTACTACTTGGATTGAATCAATGGTGATGTATCCAAAATAATAAATCAATTCAAAACATAAAACATTTTAAGAATACAACACAACATAGTTTATCATGCTACAAATGATTTACCAAAAATAAAACAAAGCATGAAAACATATGATTAAGGAAAGTAGAGCCTACTTGGTGATTTAACTTCATTAATCCAAGCTTTAGCTTTCCTAATGATCCCCTCCATCCCTTAGTTCATTTCCCTTGTATTTGCCTCAAAACCCCTCAAGGAGGGCCTTAAAATTCCCAACTTTTGGCAAAGGAAAGAACTCATATTTATAGCAAAAAGTACCCAACGGCTAGTCCTCGGTCGACCTGCAAACAGGTCTCGGTCGACCGGGATCACACAACGGTCAGAAATATGACCGTTGGTGCGCCAGGCCACTTTCTGCCTGCAGTGTTCCCGGTCGACCGGGACCCCTGGGCCGGTCCACCGGCGACACTGCCGGGACCCCAAATTCCACTTTTGCAAGATTCAAAGATTTTCTTTGTGGAACATTTTGGGCCATTAAATCAAGCTTAAAAGCATGTTTTAAATCATTCTAAGGGTTTTAAAACATGGAACATAACTAGCCTAAAACATTTTGAAAGATTTAAAACTCATTGGCTAGCTTGATTTTCTAAAACTCTTTTCAAAACAAATGCATCCAAGATTAAAAACAAAACATGCATAAATCAAAACTTTTACAAATCTTAAAAACAATGCATGAATAAAACAAGATTTCAAGTTTATCTAAATCAATGCAAGTGTGTAAATCAAATGATGCTAGAATGATTATGCATCCATCAAATTGCAATCTACAAAATCCCTAACACTACTGTATCCCGAATACAGCCTTAATCGTGCAATCATTCAATTTATGGTCATTATACCAAATACCCATGAGTCAAGCTAAACCTGTGGGGCCTACTTAGAGGCATTACAATTATGGATGGTCCGTGTTTGTCTCTATAAAGTACCTTTGGGCAATAATTTAGAAATCATCTAACCATGAGTATTGTCACATATATCATTTTGGGAAACTATGGTCTTGCCATATTTTCAAATTTGGTTTGTTTTGTTTTAGACTTTATCAGAAAAAATTGTCTTCTTACAATCAATCCGGATCTCTCACATCTATTAAATCAACCTTCTTTTGTCAAATTAGCACCAGCCAAATTTAACAATTTCTTAGATCCAGCCATATCTCCCATGCGTCGTCACAAATATCAGTGGTAAAAATATCGAAATATATACATGAATGGCATTTTCCTGGTATTTCATGCCACGATATTTTCAAAATATCGGACATAAATGAAAATATATAAGAATCACGAGGAAGTTAGAATAAAAAAGGGAAAAACAAAATCTATAGAACTCAAATGGGCTACACAGACTTAAGAACAACCCCCGATTTCTAAAATTTTGCATGATCATGCCACAATAAAAGCATTTTTTTTTTTTACTATGAGAAGGATTTAATATCATGAATATACGAATTTATCATGATCAAAGGGTAAGAGCTGTGTAGTTAACCAATATCTTTTCTCTTTAAACAATCGAATTTTTATAAGAAAAGCCAAACAATCTCAGTGATATCATAATAACACAGTAGACTAAATATAGTTAATATATAATCAAACTATTTTTTATTTATTTATTACATAACCTCAGTAAAATAAGAGTTTAGATCGAAGATAATTGAAAATTATCAAATTACAAACAGATCTTGTTTTAAACCATGTTGTTTTACGCTTATTATGATGTTAAATGTATCGAATTGAGCTTTGCATGAGAACACCATTTGGCTAGAATCTACCCGCCTGACCAGCAAAACCTACACAAAATTTCATAACAACAGTGTTAATAAAGAAGGCTGATGAAATTGAATGGGCCTCCCCATATGGTAGCAATGGGTCGGTCCGGTTTGATGGTAATGGGTGTAGTTGAAACAACGACCCGACTCATTTTTTGATTGGGTCGGAAATGTCATCCTGACCCTTGAGTCATAGTCCGGATAGGGTTGAATAACCAAAGCTTAATGAGGTTCAGTTCAAACCAAACCCGAAATTAGTAGGTCGGATCTTTGGTGGGTCTGAGTCAGGATACGTTTTTCTTTTTTTTTGCTAACAGAGGATTCTCAATCCTTTGGGCTGGACTAATCCCAAACATATGATAATTGTTCAAGCCATCAATGTTTGCTTGGGCCAAAGAGGCACACCCATTTCTCACTTGGGAGGGTTTTATTTTGTAGTTTGGTGGTAGTGGGGTACAATGCTATTGTACCTCCCTTTTGCTTTTCTCTTTGTAATCCTCTTCTTTTCGACGAATGTTCTTGTTACCGTTTCAAAAATAATAATAACAATAATTGTCATCTTTAATATGAATTCATTGGGCTCATTTGTTTTATGTAACTAAACTTCTAGCAATTCCAAGGTTTGTATTTCTAAAATTGATGAAACAGAAGATGAAAATCAATAAAATAGCCATGAAATAATCTCTCCTTCAGTGGAAAATCAATTATCGAAAAAATGGAAACATTTATGTACGCATCACTTTTATAGAGTAATTTTGTTCACCTTCGGGACTCTTGCACGACTATCGTCCTTAAATTACGGTATATGGTTTTAATCCAAATGGGTCCCACTTTTTATGGATGACATGAATTGGAATCCTTACACCATTCACATGACATGAGAGTCTAGGAGGTGAAGAAAGCGCCACCCGGTCTTTTAAGAATCAAGCCCGTTTAAGAAATGAGGCTGATCAGCTTCTACATTTTTTTTCTAAAGCCTGTAATCCTGGTCTAAAATAAATCTCTAATCAGAAATATCTGGATCATGGACCCCACCATTGATAACTACTGTATCCCGAATACATCCTTAATCGTGCAATCATTCAATTTATGATCATTATACCAAATACCAATGAGTCATTTTCAGAAAAAGCTAAATCTGTGGGGCCTACATAGAGGCATGACAATCATGAATGGTCCGTGTTTGTCTCTACAAAGTACCTTTAGGCAATAATTTAGAAATCATCTAACCCTGAGCATTGTCACATATATCATTTTGGGAAACAATGGTCTTGTCATATTTTTAAATTTGGTTTTTTTTTTAAGACTTTATTAGAAAAACTGTCGCAAAATAATTTATTCATTATCAAATAACGAAAATTATAAAAATAGAAAATGAGGCTAAAACATTTCTATAAATTTTTATTTTTCTCTTTTTTATTCTAACTTCCTCGTGATTCTTATATATTTTTATTTATGGCCGATATTTTGAAAATATCGTGAGATGAATTCCCAGAAAAACCCCAATATTTCGATGCATGGGAGATACGGGTCGATCTAAGAAATTATTAAATTTGGCTGGTGCTAATTTGACAAAAGAAGGTTGATTTAGTAGATGTGAGGGATCCGGATTGATCATAAGAATAACTCAAATGGGCTACACACACTTTAGAACCCCCCCTGATTTCTAAAACTTTGCATGATCATGCCACAGTAAAAGCATTTTTTTTTTAACTATGAGAAGGATTTAATATCATGAATATACGAATTTATCATGATCAAAGGGTAAGAGCTGTGTAGTTAACCAATATCTTTTCTCTTTAAACAATCCAATTTTATAAGAAAAGCCAAACAATCTCAGTGATATCATAAAAACACAGTAGACTAAATATAGTTAATATGTAATCAAACTGTTTTTATTTATTTATTTATTACATAACCTCAGTAAAATAAGAGTTTACATCGAAGATAATCGAAAATTATCAAATTACAAATAGATCTTGTTTTAAACCATGCTGTTTTACACTTAATATGATGTTAAATGCATCGGATTGAGCTTTGCATGAGAACACCATTTGGCTAGAATCTACCCGCCTGACCAGCAAAACCTACACAAATTTCATAACAACAGTGTTAATAAAGAAGGCTGATGAAATTGAATGGGCCTCCCCATATGGTAGCAATGGGTCGGTCCGGTTTGAGGGTAATGGGTGTAGTTGAAACCACGACCCGACTCATTTTTTTATTGGGTCGAAAATGTCATCCTGAACCTTGAGTCATAGTCAGGATAGGGTTGAATAACCAAAGCTTAATGAGGTTCAGTTCAAACCAAACCCGAAATTATCAGGTCAGATCTTTGGTGGGTCTAAGTCAAGATACTTTTTTCTTTTTTTTGCTAACGGAGTATTTTCAATCTTTTGGGTTGGACTAATCCCAAACATATGATAATTGTTCAAGCCATCCATGTTTGCTTCGGCCAAAGAGGCACACCCATTTAGAACTAGGCTACAGTTCTTTGGTTGGCAATAAAATTGCTGGCATTTTGCAATGCTATGTACAAAGTGGACCATATTCATATTCAGGTTCCAAAATCATGAGAAGCATGATCCTTAACTATAGATGAAATGAATAATGATAGAAAGATGGTACTCAATATTACCTGGGTCACAGGTTATGTCGCACTTGCGGTCACATACATCCATACGAGTAACTGCAAAACGAAAACGAAAAAATATATATAATTCATTCATGGGGTCCAAGATTTTCCATTTGAGTAAAAACTTCAAAGGAGATGCAGTTTCAGGATTTCCAACTTTAATGTCTCAAATTGATTTGACTAGTAGAAAATTTGCAGGAAAAAAAGGCATGTTCACCAAAAATAAATGTTAAAAATATAAGTTTCGAACTGCCACCCGCATAGGAGTTGGTGGGGGTAGCATAAGTCATAGGTTTTGCTCCCCATGTATCATGTATTTTGCTCTGAACCATCGTAGATTTACTTTGTGTGCGTTTGTATGGATTTAGGATATATCTAGCTAGTATTATCATGTTGGGCCACATTTCATGCATTGATCCATCCATCCATCCTTGGCACACCCCACAGGAAAGAACGCTTAGGATGATCAAAGGAGGGTGTGGTTAGTGGGACCCACCGTCGCCGCCAAGGCAATCCTTAGTGCACTTGTCGTAACAGTCGAAGGCAACATCAACGGCTTGGGTCCCTTCCATCTCAAAGGAGGAGATGAAAAGGACGAGGAGAACGAAAACTGCAGTCTTCTTCATCACCATCTTTCCTCCTCGTTTGTTTGTTGTCGTGGTCTCTAAGGCTATTTCTCTCTATCATGGTTTTCTTATAACATGCAGATTAACCATATCCTTTTTTCTGTTGGCTAAAGTAGAGGAAGTGCCACTAGTTGAAAGATGAGTTGCGCGGTTGTGCACTCTTCCAGGAAACAAAACGAAACGAAACAAAACAAATATGGCTGTGGAAGAAACCAACGACTAAAACTCCAGACACATGTGCGGTTGAAGAAATGGTCAGCAGAGGCAATTGCAGAGGGGCATCTTTGATGTGAAGACAATCCAAGTGTTTGTCTCTTTCAAGCTGGCAAAGTTGGCCCCATGGTTAATATCAACCCCTTTTTTCTCTCTTTTACTTTTGACTAAGATCTTATATATCTATCTACTCTTATAAAAGACAACAAAATGCAATTTGCTTTTACTACACACCAGGTCCACTTAAGAACAAATGACATAACTTGTGTGGGCCCCACTCATATAATATAATATATATATATATATATATATATATATCTATTCTATACATCTATATCTATACATCTATACATCTATATCTATACACTATTATAAAAGACAACAAAATGCACTTTGCTTTCACTACACACCTGGCCCACTTAAGAACAAATGACATAACTTGTATGGGCCCCACTCATATAATATAATATAATATATATATATTCTATACATCTATATCTATACACTATTATAAAAGAAGGAATGTTGCATAGTTTTTTCACTACACCATTATGGGGCCCACACCAAAATATTATAATAAAATATAATAATATATTATTATTATCTGCTATATACTACACTTCTATCTATCTATCTATCTCTATATCTATACGACTATACATCTATACACTATTATAAAAGAGGGAATGTTGCATAGTTTTCTCACTACACCATTGTGGGGCCCACACCAAAATATTATAATAAAATATAATAATATATTATTATTAGTATCTACTATATACTATACTTCTATCTATCTATCTATCTACTATTATAAAAGAGGAGATATTGCAAACTTTTTCACTACATCATTGTGGGGCCCACCCCCAAATATTATAATATAATATAATAATATATTATTATGAGAAATTACAAACTTTTTCACTACACCTTTGTGGGGCCCCACCCACAAGTATTATAATGCAAACTTTTTCACTACACCATTGTAGGGCCCACCCCCAAATATTATAATATAATATAATAATATATTATTATAAGAAATTGCAAACTTTTTCACTACACCATTGTGGGGCCCACCCCAAATATTATCTACTATTATAAAAGAGGAGATATTGCAAACTTTTTCACTACACCATTGTGGAGCCCACCCCCAAATATTATAATATAATATAATAATATATTATTATGAGAAATTGTAAACTTTTTCACTACACCTTTGTGTGGCCCACCCCCAAATATTATAATGCAAACTTTTTCACTAAACCATTATAGGGCCCACCCCCAAATATTATAATATAATATAATAATATATTATTATAAGAAATTGTAAACTTTTTCACTACACCATTGTGGGGCCCACCCCAAATATTATAATATAATATAACAATATATTATTATGAGAAATCGAAAAGTTTTTCACTACACTTGTGTGGGGCCCACCCCCAAATATTATAATATAATATAATATCTATACCCTTATTATAAAAGAGAAGAAAGTGTTATACTTTTTCTTTACACATCTGTGGGCCCCACTTAGTATTATTATATTATATATATAAAATAAAATAGAACTACACATATGTGGGCCCCAATGAAAGAGAAGAACTTGTCATGCTTTTTCTCTACACATCTGTTGGCCTCACTTAGTATTATGATATTATATATATATATATATATATATATATAAAATAAAAGAGAACTGCACATCTGTGGGCCCCATTTAGTAGAAGAACTTGTCATATTTTTTCTCTACATCTACACATCTATAGGCCCTACTTAGTATTATTATATTATAAATATAATACAAGAGAACTACACATCTGTAGGCCCCACTTAGTATTATTATATTATATATATGTATCAAATAAAAGAGTACTACACATCTGTGGGCCCCACTTAGTAGAAGAACTTGTCAAACTTTTTCTTTACATCTACACATCTGCGGGCCCCACTTAGTATTATTATAACATCTGTAGGCCCCACTTAGTATTATTATTATTATTATTATTATTATATATAAAATAAAAGAGAACTATACATCTATGGGCCCCACTTAGTAGAAGAACTTGTCATACTTTTTCTCTACATCTACACATTTGTGGGGCCCCACTTAGTATTATTATATTATATATATAATGAAAGAGAACTTCACATTTGTGGGCCCCACTTAGTAGAAGAACTTGTCATATTTTTTTTCTACAAATATGTGGGCCCCACTCAGTATTATTATATTATATTATATATATAATCAAAGAGAACAACACATCTGTGGGCCTCACTTAGTATTATTATATTTCGATGAAATGCTTAGCACAAATGTTCATGTAAAGGGTTGTGTTTGAAGAATTTGTACATTCGCTATAAGAACTCAAATGAAAATTTTCAATTGAGATTTTCATGTGTAGAAAATTTCAACTTCGATCTTAATGTCTATAAAGACACGATTTGCTTGTCAGAGAAAGATATGAGAATGCCAAAGATTACTTGAAATCCTTGTGATTTGTTGTTGATCCGTTTAAAGCTATGAGTTGGGTACTATTCTGGTTGGTTGGTATTTTGTTTCATTGAATTTTCAATGCTAGAAATGAAATATGTGAAATAGAATTGTGACATTTTAAACATTTAGTGCTCCAACAACATTCGACAAAGTGAACTTTGTGACAATAGAAAATCTCTTTTTAATGTTGGGCCTTTTTTTTTATGTTACTGAAATAGTGAAACTTATTTTAAATTTTTATAAGCCGTTAAAAATGAAGAAAAGTTGAATAATAAAAAATGACCAACAATGTTAGAAATGAAATAAAATTTTAACATTCAGGGGAGGTAGTGACCAGTTGGGCTTTTTTTTTTTTTTTGTTTTTGTGTTGTATATATTAGCCAGCTTGGTGGATTAGTTATCTTGTATTTCATCTTTGACATTAGTGGTTTTGGCAGAAGGTTTGGCTCATTTATGATTGTTTTTTAATCTTTTAATGTGTTCCCCTCTTTCTGGAAAAAAAAAAAGAAAAAAAATATTTGTAACATGTTACACATTTTAGTGCATCAAACTTTATAAGGAATGACAGAAAATCGTTCGTGTAGTTCCTAAGAGTTTTAGGGCTTCAGATTTTCATTAGTGGTTAAAATGTAAAATCATACATGAATATTCAAAAATGAAAATCAAATAACCTCTCTTTTAATGGAAATTGATTTGAGGAAAAATGAAAGATGAATGCTCATCCATCACCCTGGAACTCAAATCTCACAATGGTCAAGTTCCCTTTTGCATCCATAACCTCGTGTTTCTCACCTCTCACTTCTTTAATAATCTTTCAGCAAAGCTTATTTCACTATGAAATCCCGTATATGCTAGCAAATATGTTAGGGTGCAATAGAAATTCGCAATCGATACAAAAAACTATGCAAGAGTAGATCTAACCAAATAGTCACTCTAAAAAATATAGAAAAATATTTTATGTGGTTTGATAGTATGCTTGTGTCAGATCAGAAAAAGAAATACTGGACATATATATATCCCATTTACTAAGAAAGTATGGTGTTTTCATGCTTAGTGATGGGGACTTGTGTGACATTAGTGGGTTGAAACGAGGAAGATGTTTCATTGACGTGTGGGTGCACTAGCCAAAGATACGGAGATGCTGTGGAGAGGCTTAAGGTCTATTTAGATGCTTCATTTTCTTAGTAGCCAGATAATCGAGGTGTCATGAAAGTTTTTTTTTTTTAATATGCAAGCGTTTGCAGATTTTTGTTATGTAAGCCTTTTCTTGATTTCTTCATTCCATGTAAGTTGGTTTTCTTTTAAATTTTATTACTATATATCAAACCAACATCCAACGCAAGTGACTAATGGCTTGTCTTATTATTTCTTGAATTATGATAAGGTATTTTATTTTTCCTTTCAAGTTTTTATGAGTATGATGCAATGGAACCAATCATTTTGATATGCCGACTCATGTTTTTAGATCCACCCTCTTATGTTGATTTGAAGAGATTGCTTTAGGGCCCCTGTTTTTTTTTTTTTTTAGGCAATTCTAGCAACATGCATTCCTTCATTATCATTTTACGTGCTAAACTGTGTTTAAGGGTGCTAATTGTCTTTCTTTATGATTTTGCATGCTTCATCCAATGCATCATCTTTGGTCGAACCAGTATTACTCTTAGACTTGATTCATGTCCAACATTGCAACCACATTACTATAACGCTAGGATAATGAATTTTCCATTAAATTTTCTTAGAAAGTTTGAAGGAAGTAGTCGTGCCCACCCTGAGAGTGCCTGAGAGTGCATGCCTAAAGATCTCTTTATAGTTGGTTCTCTTGCTTCAAATTATGATATTTGTTTCAAAGATTCACTTACTACAAAATTAGAATGTAACATAACTGATTTATGATACATAAAAAACTAACAGAAGTGCCACAAATGTACATGGTTCAAAATTTGGTACTGGTGTCATCTTAATTCAAGAAAGCTTTTTAAGTTGTTGCTCTGGCCCTCATCTTGACATATCAATCTTGTTTCATTCCATGATATTCAAATTTCTTTGTATTGGTATTACTGTCATTCGGTGCTTCTCAACATGAATTTTATATGTATTTAGCGCTAGGTTTTAGATAAATTTTAATAGGAAATAGGCCGGACTATCGATCTATATTGAAATTGGTGAGTGTTTTGCCGAATCATGTAAGGTCAGAAAAGGTTGGTTTTCAACTTTTTTTCAGTTAGTTTCCTTCCATATATCTTGTTATTCCATCTTCTTCTTACTTTTTTCTATTGAAGCTTCTACTGAATTTCATAAGAACAATTAGTGATTGTAAATTGCGTAATTTGCCAAAAAAATGAGCTATATATAAACTGGTCATTCTCAGTTAGGATTGTTAATATTGAGTTTTTCAATGACTTTATTTTTCCAGATTATCACATTGAAAGATTGTGTTCAATGCACGTGCAAGGCTCCACTAGTTTATATATATATATATATATGAGGGTATTCAAGTGAGTGATTCCCTCACCATGTGTGGTGAGAGACTCTCTTTTTGGGGAGGTTTCAAGTACAAAAGGGTGTACTCCTTTTAAGTTCAAAAGCCCTTTTGTACTTGATACCTCCCCAAAAAGGGGAGTCCCTCACGACACATGGTGAGGGAATCCCTCATTTGAATATTTCTCATATATATATATATTGATGAAGTCTTTATGAAGATAAAATTGCCCATCTCTAGCCTCTAACTAATGAATTAAGGTCTCGTTTGTTCGCATGGTATGAACTCTTATTGGTAAAAGATTATTAAAAAGGCGAGGGATGTGAATGAAGCATCGCTTTGGCATCTTCACCACGGATTAGGGATTGATCCCTTGTGAGTGGCTGTGGGTCTTAAACCCTTGCTTCCAACCTTAGTCCAATGTAAAAAAAAGAACATAAATTAAAAAGTGGGAGATGAATTCCCCAAATGCTGTCCATAATAGATTCACAAATGCTCAAGTATATATCCCAACATTTCAAAATCTGAAATTTAGAGAATCTCACTGATAAAACGGAGAAATTATAGATGCTAAGGGTAACATTAACTGACATTATAGTTAGAAACTCTCCCAATAAAAACCCCCCTTCCCTTTTAGGAAAACAGTGTACACCATCAGCTAAAGATTGATCATTTATAAGAACTCCAAGAGATAGCCCAATTGATTTAGAACCATGATTTGTAGTTGGAGATTATAGGTTGGAAACTACACTTCCATAATAAAACTACAGAAAAGTTTAACCGACTTTTCTATAAATCCGGAGAGATTTGTCCAACACCGATAGTAGGATTGAAAGAGTTCTGTGACCCTGTTGAATCAAATGAAATGAAATGTGTTAACCATAAAAAAAAAAAAATGGGGAAAATAAACAAGAACCCGTGATACAAATCCACGTGCCATCTCCTCGCTACGTGATGGTGACACACTTTTTGTCATAGATTAGATGGTGATCCTCTATCATCCATCTCCTCTCCAGTAAATAAAATGATTCAGTTGAGACTTGAGAACATACTCGGTGCCATTTCCATAGCAGATTAGATCAGATAAAGTAAGTAGACGACTCGAGATGCCAAGGAGCAGTTTTTCTGGTGGAATCGCATCTCCCAAAGTTGATGTCATGATCGACATGGGAAACCCCTTTCTCAATCTAACTCTCGATGGATTCCTCAAAATCGGAACTGTAATCGATCCATATCTATCTTCATTGCATTGCATCTTTAATATGTAGTTTTGGGATTTTATTGATTTGGTTTTGGTTCAGGTGGGAGCTTTGAGAGTTGCAGCAGAGGAGACCTATCACTGTGTCCAAAGAGGTACGTTTCTGTTTTTCTTTTTTCTTTTTTTACTGAATTTATTTATTTTTATTTTTTTTCTATTTCTGGTTTATGAATAGATACACAAGTAGGTAGAGAAGATCGAGTAATTAATTTTGTAGTTAAAAAGATTATTTTTTTTATTTACCGGTAAAGTAAGGTAATGGTGAAGTAAAGGTGAATTGTAGTTTCTGGTGAAATAAAATGTGTTTGTTTTTGCTTTTGCTTTTGAGTTTATGAAATGAGAGAGAGAGAGAGAGAGAGAGAGAGAGAGAGAGAGAGAGTTGATAACTTAGTTTTCTTTTATGAGGTAAAATTTTTGGGTTGTTAGGTTTTTGAAAATTATATCTACTGAGGCCTTGAGGTTTTGGTAGTAATCTTGTAGGAATGGGTAATTGAGGAAACTTAATATAAAGTAGATGTAAAGTTTTTGGCAGCTGAAACTTTACTTTTCCCATTATTGTGACCAGCCAAAGATGGGTAAAGAAAAATTTGTAACGACTAGGATTACTTTACCATAGATTTTTACTTTACCACATGAGATAAAAAAAAAAAAAAAAAAATGCCTTGGGTCTGGTGGGATGATGAGAAATCTTCACTGCTTTTCGCTAGTATCGATTCTCCATTGTCTTTGGTTGTAAGAGAGGAAAGACGTGCAAAAAATAACCATTTTAACAACTTTTTATTTAAAAGACTGCTTAATCAAGTGAACTGACTTTTTAGCTCTTACTTTTTTTTTTTAACACACCTACTGTATATTAAATCCAACCTGCTAATACCACGTCTCCCAATGAACTGGCACTCATAAAAACTTCACTACAATTGGAGCGTGCTCTACTGTTGGATTGATCACATGTAAAACACATGATCTATTCCACTGGAGTTAATCATGTGTTTTACATGTGATCAATCTAATGGTGGTTACTACTCTGATTGAAGTGGAACTTTTTTGTGGTGTATATACAATTATACATTCATTAATGTTGGATATTAGTCACTTGGATTCATGAATTGTAGGTCCAGCCACCTTAGTATATGGGTGGTTTTGAAAAATGGAGCAAGCCATTTGAACTCATTATTAAATAGTGAGATGTTATTTTAATATTTAAAAAAAAAAAAAAACTCTCAATACACTAAGGAGTGTTTTCTACACCTCCATAGGAAAAAAAAGTATTTCTCCTATTTTTTATGCACAAAGTAGTTGCTTTTCTCCTATAACAAAATCCAAATAGGAGAAAAGGGGTTTCTCTGGAAAGAAGATTTTCTTCTGCCCACTTTTCTCCTCATCTAATCAGACGCATATGATTAAGTGCAGCATTGTTTTAGGGCCAAGTTTTTGTTTTACTTAAAAGAAAAGTTAACCAGCACATGTCGAAGTTGAACAGCCCTTGTACAATGTGTTGAAGGAATCCAGATCCTTTAACATAGGTTTCAGAAAACCCTCCGAGTGCATCTCCATAAGCCCATTAGTGGGGCCACATTTTACATCTAAACCCCCAAAAAATACCAAGTCTCCCCTCTGCGTACTAACTTCAAGACAAACTTTCCTCTAATCTGAGTTGGTCCCACCATTAGATTGATAATGTGTCACATCCTGATGTGTTTATAACACATAATCTAAGCAGGCCAAGCTCAAATTGGAGTGAAATTTGGCCCAAAGTTGATACAAGGGATGACAATTGTTTTGAGTGATTTGGATTTCATATGTGGCCCCCACTTATGGTTTGGCCCCATTAATTTGTACCTTGAATACCACATGCTAGATTTACCATGATCTTAATCTTATAGTTATCAATTATCATGGCCAGATCTTGGAGTCAATAATCACAGAAAAGCTAAACTAGAGAAGAATTTAGGCGTACCTGTATCCTTATTTTGAAACTTGAGTGGATCGAATCTTCAAGATGGTCATCTGCTGCACACCTCTCCCTTATAGCAAGAATGATGGCTTCCAATTTGCTTAGTTGAGAAGGCTACAAAGGACCAAATGACCACATTTATAATTAAGCCTTATGGGTACCTAATCCATTATGGTTAGTATTCTGTATTTGGAATGTATCCTTGACGTCTTAGGAAACTTCAAGTCGGGCATTGATGAGACTTGGAATATGAGGGGTTTTATTTTTTTTTTGTATGTGTAAATAAAAAGCCCTAAATATCATATTCTTATGAATAGACATATGTCTTACGAATAACACATGATCAATCAAAGTAGGCCAAACTCAGACTAGAGTGAAATTTGGCCCAAAGTTGAAACAATATAGGATAGGTATTTGAGTGACTCAGATTTCATGTGGCTCCAGTTATGGTTTATAGTGATAAGGGCTTAAAAAAAGTCTCTGGGCTTGCCTTGAGGATAGGGGCTCTTGTTGAAGGGCTGCAACTTACAAGTAAACAAAGCAAGAGGAGACAACCAAATACTGTGAATGAAGTAGTGAGGAAAGAGACATTATGGATTATGGAAAATAAGAATATGTCCTTCAATAGGGTTGAGCTGGAAATAGAACTTAAGAAGCTTAACCAAATAAATGGGATAAGGCTTCAATGACAATGACAATGATGATTCATAGATACATGCAAATAATCGATGCAACCCAAGTGGGTTCAATACTGAAATGCATCCAAAGATCAATGCCCATGGAGAACAGAACAATCATGAGTTTGACACTATCACTTCAAGATCAGCTAGTCATTGCTAAATCGGGTCCTGATCTGACGGTTGCCTCTTTTTTTTGTACCTTTTTTTTTCTTTTTTTGGTGAAAAACTGGTGGACTTGGTTAATGATTATTAGGAAATTTAAGTATTTCTGCAATTAGTAACATGGGTTTCTGAATGAGTTTATTTGGAAAAAAAAAAGGGTGGGATTAATAAGTTTTGCTTGTTAGCTAGATTAGAATGTAGGTAATCAGTAATTAGTTTCTGATTGAGAAATGTTTAGTATATTAAGAATTTTGCACCAAGTTAGAACTTATTTTAGGATAAAGTAGGTTTGAGAAAGGTTTTGCCTCATAATGACTTAAGTGGACTAGGAAGTTCAGATTTTTAGGTTTTGGGTGGCTGGTTGCAAGCATTTTGATAGAACTAGAGAGTAGAGATTACTTTAAAAAAAATGTAACAGAAAATTATATTAAAGAGAAAATCAATACAACCAAGAAACCACTATAACTTGGTATAATAGATCGAAAATTAAATAGATAATAAGTGGATGTTCTATTATCTATGGACCCTCTACTATTGTGCTATTTCCTTTTTTATCCTCCTTTATTTTTGGTGATCTGCTACTGCATTATGCCCATATTTGGAATGTTAAATCTTATGCTGTCACAGGCTGAGCATGTTAGGGTTTTACATGTTTCAATTGAGCTTATGTATTGCTCTATGGTTTTTTTTTTTCCTCTTTATTTTTCTTGGTTAAGAAACTAAATGTTGCTTTGTAAGCAAAATGCCTCTTACACACCACGCTTAGAGAGGTCTTATGTTTGTGTATGCAACTACAGCCATCTGTTGTAGTGATATTTATTTGCAGCAAAACATCCATCCGGAAAGGTTTGTAAAAGTGAATCATTTTACCATTTGATTGGGCTGTATGGTGTTTTGCAGGGTACAGCATATGATTTACCGGTGCCTAATCAATTCAGACGCTTTAGCTTGTTTTCTGCCAGTCCATTCATTACTTGTTACACATTTTCCAGTGGTACATAGACACAGTTTGATGACTTTGGCCACATGGATAGTGTGATTTTGAGGCAGCCCAATGTGCATGTTGTAACAGGAACTTCTTTCCTGTCACAAGATTCCGGCCATTCTAAATCCATAGACAACCCGTCTACAATGCTTTGGCTGTTGGAAGAACAACTTTAGATCTTTTACATGTTGAAGTTTTGTGCCTAAATTTCTAAACCTACTCATGCTTTAAAGTAATGCATGCTCAAAATATACTGTTAAAATTGTGACAATTGTGATTATTTGGGAAACGCTAAAAAAGTTATAATGATTCGGGAATTCTTAACCAAGAAGCAGACATGGATGAATTTAAGGGTGTGTATGTTTGCATTTTTATCTATGACGAAGCCGCATGAAAGGATGCTACATTTATAAAATCAACATGCTGCCGTTCAAGTGAGGTAAGCCCTGCTTAACTACATTTTCTCTTGTTAGTTGCCGCAATGCTAACAAGCGATTGGATCCCCCCCGCCGCTTCTTGGTTTGCTTGACCTTGATTTGGTATTAGATCCTGTGACTTAACTAGACAGCCAATAAATCTTTACTATGGGAAGATGGTCCATGGAGCTTCATTGAATCTAAGTTGAAATGTTATGTTTAGAAGTGGTTGAATTTGTACAGAGTTTGTATTAGGCTGTGTTTTAATGATCTTGAAATAAGTCTACATTCATCTTTTCATTTTTATTGTTTAATGCAGGGAGCATTTCAAGCCACAAGTTTGAGCACAGCGTAAGCTCTTCTTTTGTTTGGACTAGTGAAAATAATCCTCTGCTTATTTTGTATCTTTTATTGAGTGTTTCCTTCTGACATTTGTTGGCCTTGCTTATCTTGGCCGGAATTAAGAACTGGAAGTAGGCACTCTTCTGTGCAATACTGTGACAATTTAAAGCCATCTCACCTCGTTCCTTGATTTTGTAACTACGTACTTGCTAAACATCATTGTTACCACTATTTATGGACTGGATTATATGTGTGTATGTGTGCCTGTATGTTTGCTAAAAGTCATAGTGATCTCTGTAACATAATAACTTTATAAATAGACAGTCATCAAGGGTGCCTGATCCGTTCCGTCCTTGTAACCACACAACTCAGAATTTTTTACGGAGACTTGTTTTGGAGTTCTTTTCTGAAAAGTCTGAAAATCTAATTTGATAGTTTTTCTTTTTCTGAAAAGTCTGAAAATCTAATTTGATAGTTTTTCTTACCTACTCTTTTGTGAATCAGTTTGATTCTGATCTTGGCTATATATCGCCTGTGGAGCTTTCAGTTGGCTGCCACATTCATGAGCTGGATTAGAAAAAAAAGAAAAATCTTGAGCATGCTTTATTTGAATGAAGTCAAAAGGCAGTGCTGTATGCCAACACAAATATTTTTCCTTCATTTAAATCCTTTATATTTGAGACTGATCAAGTTGGGCATATGAGATCTTAATATGCTAGACTGCATACAGATAAGCTGCTCTGTTGAGTTTGTGTCGCTATTTGCTAGAGACATCTAGAAACTGGATGGAAAAGCAAATTAGAGAAAGTTGAACATATTTTTATTATTTACTGATGAAGCTTTTTTTTATCGCAGTTAAAGAAGATGTGCAAGGAGGGAGCTTATTGGGGTAAGTAAATTACTTCTAAACATAACTGGATTCTTTTCTTGCTTAGGGACTAGTTTCACAAACCCGTGGGTGCTAAATAACATTTTTTTGCCTTAAGTTGCATGTGTTGTCCATATTCTCTGCATGTGTAGGCACTGTAGCTGGAGTTTATGTTGGAATGGAGTATGGAGCAGAAAGAGTCCGTGGTACCAGAGACTGGGTAACTTCTGTTTTATATTGCTTTAAGTTTATTTGCTGTATATGAATTTATTAGTAACCCAGCACAACTAAATTAGCAGTTTCTATTGTTATCTTTGATATATTAGAATGTTTTTTCATGTCAAGTGAAGCACAAAGAAACAATTAAAAATAAAATAAAATAAGTGAAGCACAAAGAAATCACACCCAATAAAATAAGTGAAGCACAAAGAAATCACACCCTTTTTCCTCGAGGAAGTTCATCATCATCAAAGCCTCCCAACTATGATCAGCTACATGAATTTTGTTTCTTCAGAAATCATGTTGGGGTTGTGACAGAAGTTTTACACTAGCTGTCAACCTACCTGATGCAGTCCTCCTCCTTTATCTAGGCATGGGACCGGCAGTTACAAGAACTGGCGGGGTTTCTGTGAGATCCTACTTGCCTGGGCCTGCTTGCCTTGTTTGCTTGCTTGTCTCGCTGGGGGCTTTGGACTACTAAGTTACATATATGAAACATCCAAGTAGTGACCCTAGGCATATATGTGTGGCCTGACTTTAACCCACATGACGAGTTATTGCTGGAGACTTGTCTTGACTTGGTCTTGCTTGCCTGCCCAATGACACAAACAAAACCTCCAATTGTGGACAATTGGGTAGGACAATATCATGTTTTGGGGCCTTCCTAAGATGACGCGTTTTAAAGCCGTTTGACTTCAGTCGAAGCAAACAATATCATATGGATAGTGGGCCTGGGTTGTCAGAGAATGGTATCGGAGACGAGGATGGTTCTTATTCTGGTGGGGGAGAGTGTGAAATCCTACTTACCTAGGCCTATTTGTCTCGTTTGCTTGCTTGTCTCGCAAGGGGCTTTGGACTATACTAAGTCCCAAATCGAAAACATCCAAGTCCTGACCCTGGGCATATATGTGTGGCCTGGCCTTAACCCCACATAGCGAATTGTGCATGGAGACTTGTCTTGACTTTGTCTTGCTTGCTTGCTCAGTGACACAAACAAAACCTCCGATTGTGCACTCTGATGACAATTGGGGAGGACAATATTGTGCTTGGGGCCCCTCCTAGGATGACGTGAGTATGGTAGACCAGCAAGCAACTTTAGATTACCATCTTATTTCATCTGCTAGTATGTTTCAAATATTGTCTTTTTCTTACTTTTTTTTCCCATTTTGGTTTAAAATACTATTCCATAGGAATATGTTTATAGGACGGGATTGTAGTATTACTAGCTGGAGCCACCTGATGTTGCAGTCCATCCCTGCAAACTGCAATAGAGGTTTTATATGTTCTGAAACATTTATCTTTTTGTGACAAGTTAATTATATTTTAGCATTTTGTTGGGTTACACTGACAGTCTCTGTGTGTGTGTGTTTGGATGTACCAGAAGCTGCAACAAGTTTGAATATTCGGCAGAAGAGATGGTTTTTATTCTGATATTTATCATTAAGGAATGTGATCAGAAGAAAACTTTGAGTTGGATATATTCAACTTTTTTCTGTTGATCAATATCAACATAGGCTCTAATCATTATATCAAGTGGAAAAGACAAACAGCATTTCCCAACCAACTTTACCTTTTGAAGTCTTCTTTGCCCTAGCTAAATGACACTCATACCAAAATAATAATAATAAAAAAACGCAACAACACAATGAATAACCATGATTCCTTCAAAATATCCAAGCCTATTACAAATTTTTAAATGGTAACTTAATTATTTTGAGATCGAAATGCTATTAATTATATTGGAAAAGGTCACAATAGCACCTGAAGATCCACCACACTGAAGAGGTCAATAGTTAAACAAAGCAACAGACCACTTTCACTGGCAAGCCACCTTATTGAACAACCGCTCTAATCTCCTTAATCTGGCCAGAGACTTTCCATGGGTAGCAAACCCCACAGATGTCCAACAAATAGCACAGAAAGTCACCTTAACACCTGAAGTCCCTATGTGGATAAGCTTGTTACAACCTTTAAGAAGCGCAAAGTTAAATACTCAGTATCATTCAAAAAAATAAAAATTTAAATACTCAGCCTCATTAAAACCATTGTCAGGAAAGGGCTTCCAAATCGGATAAAAAATTGAACCCTTGTGGTCCTAATAATCTCACCTGCCCAGATACCTTTGTTAGTTTCCAACAGTCACGGGCCAACAGCCCTAACCACCGCCCCCTCTAATCCCACCAAGAGCATGCTTAAATTAGAACTTGATGCAAGGTAACCCTGGTTTGGTGGCACTGGAATTGTGACTAGGAATGAGTATGAGGATATCCTTGTGGATGTTCAAACCCTGGATTGGGATACTATTCTAATGAACTGCAAATAAGGGATTTAAAGGATGATTAAAATAATTTGTTACTTCCTTTGGCCTTGTTATTGTAGAGAGCAGTTGGAAGTATATATGTATTAGTTGGATTTGGTTGGAATGCATACAGTGCCCAATGGGGTATGCCTAACTTGAGAAGGAGATCAAAGCCTTACCAGACTGCCTTCAACTGTCTTCTTCCCACTTTCAAGAGAACCAAGGTTTCCTATCAGGGAGGTCCAGGGAGGAACTGTCAGTGATATGTTTTAATCGTTGCAAACTCTCTCTCCCCTTGTTTCCTCTATGCTTGTTTCCCACTTGTATTGCCATGTCCTTATTGGCCTGCAGTAACATTGGCATATAATGTTTTCAATCAGAAAGGTATTATGGTCTTGCTGTTGTTGACCAACACTGGCTTGTGTGGGGCCCATTTTTTTCTCTATCTCGGTCCCATCATGTGATGGGCTTTCAAATGGATAGATACAGCCCATGGTCCATGTTAATAATTGTAAAAGTGAATGGCTGGGAGCCTGGGATCATCTGTTGTTTGTGGTATTTGATCCATCAAATGAATGGCTGGATTATTAAAACGCTTGTATTTCTTTAAAAATAAGTTGCATTTGTTCCTCAACTTCATTGATTGCTAACTTCATGCTCGTCATTTCTACAGAAGAATGCATTGATCGGTGGCGCAATAACCGGTGCTGTGATATCTGCAGCCAGCAATGATAGCAGGGACAAGGTGGTGGTTAATGCTATCACAGGCGGTGCCATAGCTACTGCTGCTGAATTCCTCAACTACCTCACCTGAGAAATTACAAGAAAAGTTCCAAAACAACTGCTCCTTGTAAGAATGCTATCTTGCCTGTTAACTATTCATCAGCCATATGCAGTATTCCTCGACAACCTGACTGTCTAAAGCTCTCTCATAATTCTAGAGTGGAAGGTATTATTTATGCATTGGAGTTGTGTGGATCTGTTTTGGAGCACACAAAATGTTGGTTTGAATGCACACCTTAAACCCCAATAGTTTGATTATTGTGGCGGAATGGATTCTCGTCCTATTTGCGTATGGTGGAGTGGTTCAAGGGTGAAGCACACAGTAAAGTTAAAAAGTATTTATCCCCCAAGTCATGCACAGTGTCAGAAATATGTTATCCTTGCATGGCTCTAGAGGATGGAATATATTAGCTTTCCCTACTGAACAACTAACTCCAGAAAAAAGAAAAGGGAATGTAGAAGATTGTTAGGATGTTAGTGTTGTTAGGATTGTCATTATCCTCTGGATATGGTTAGTTCATATTTTCTTATAAACGTAATATTTTCACTCAAGGAAACCTGCCGTGAAATTATGGGAAAGAAGTGATTTTTTGAAAGTTTATAACAAGTGCCATCTGGCCAATTAAACTAGAAACTTTGAAGGTCCCGTTTGAGGCCCCGTTTTGGATCTTCATCAACTGAGTGCAGTTAGCTTGGAAATGGGGTTTCTGCCATTTGGATCGCCCGAGTTGCTTGGAAGTGAAAGTTCTTTCCTATCACACTGTACATCTGAAATGGTTTATTCTTGATGATATCACAATATTTTTTAAAAAAAAATTCCAAAAGAAAACTAGAGAATGGAACAAAATTGGGTGGAAATTGGTAAAAGGACTCTGGAAAATGTCAGTGGGACAGTTTTTCTGATATATATATATATATGAATCTCATAGGGAAGGCAAGGATGCTAGATCAGGATTTTCAGTGTTGGTGGTGTCATTAAAACAGGCAGAGAACATTTACTGATGAAATGAACAGTGGGCTGGATCTGGGCTGTACATTTTACATGGATGGGCTGAGCCTTTGAATTACTCAAGGTCAAAATAGACATTCCAACATGTTAAAAACAAACATGCTTTATCTGGCATGTTTAAGAGGCTCCACTGAGCACCTAAAGGTTCCCTAGGCTTCTGGGTGTCTCCAAATGGGTTCATAGTCTCCCCTCTAGGTCACTAGAAAAAAAAAAAAAAAATGCTTTATCTGGCATGTCTGATGGACCAGAGCTGACTTAGACTGGATCTCGACTTGAAAGAGAGGCCTATTTCTGGACAGGCTAGGATTGAATTAGCCTTCTCCCTTGCACTCGAGCACTACCCATGGAAAAAAAAAACTGAAACAAATAAGCTGAATCAATCTCACCAATGGGAGTTATAGGGTTGACCCAATTGATGAGAAGAATTTCTAATGTGAAATTTCCATAGTAAAAATTCCGAAACAACTCAAATTCCTGTCTAGTGTGAGTGTGTGAAGAATTTGATAAAGTTTCTCTACAAATTCTGGGGAAAGCTCTGTCGTTTCACCCTAATATTTTCCAAGATTTAAATTCTGGGAAAATTCTGGAGCTTGCCACAGCCAGAGGTAAATCCACACTGGTTCTTTTTTTTCTTTTTTTTTTTTCAAAGAAAGATATTTAATGGCTCTCAACAGCTGAAGGCCTTAACCCCATCCGAGCTTTACAGTACAAACCCATAACATCTTTAAATAGAAATGTTAAATGAAATAAGAAAGAGTAATACCAACACAGAAATCTCACAAGAAAATGAAGTGAAAAGTTCAGTATTTTATTAGACAAAGATGGTGATCGTTCGAAGAGAAACTTCAAATGAAAAGGTTCCCATGAATGTCATTTAGCAGCAAAACACATCAAGCAAGCAGCAGAGAGAACCATTAGCTTTCACAGCAGCTCTCACAGTCATCCCAGGAAAGAAATTTATATCATGTTTGGCATGTGTCTTTTATTTCTATCTACTTCTATCTACTCTTATAAAAGACAACAAAATGCACTTTGCTTTCACTACACACCTGGCCCACTTAAGAACAAATGATATAACTTGTGTGGGCCCCACTCATATAATATAATATATATATATAATATATTTATCTATTCTATACATCTATACACTATTATAAAAGAGGGAATGTTGCATAGTTTTTTCACTATACCATTATGGGGCCCACACCAAAATATTATAATAAAATATAATAATATATTATTATTATTATCTACTATATACTACACTTCTATCTATCTATCTATCTCTATATCTATACATCTATACACTATTATAAAAGAGGGAATGTTGCATAGTTTTTTCACTACACTATTTTGGGGCCCACACCAAAATATTATAATAAAATATAATAATATATTATTATTAGTATCTACTATATACTATACTTCTATCTATCTATCTATCTACTATTATAAAAGATGAGATATTGCAAACTTTTTCACTACACCATTGTGGGGTCCACCCCCAAATATTATAATATAATAGAATAATATATTATTATGAGAAATTGTAAACTTTTTCACTACACCTTTGTGGGGCCCACCCCCAAATATTATAATGCAAACTTTTTCACTACACCATTGTAGGGCCCACCCCCAAATATTGTAATATAATATAATAATATATTATTATAAGAAATTGTAAACTTTTTCACTACACCATTGTGGGGCCCACCCCAAATATTATCTACTATTATAAAAGAGGAGATATTGCAAACTTTTTCACTACAGCATTGTGGGGCCCACCCCCAAATATTATAATATAATATAATAATATATTATTATGAGAAATTGTAAACTTTTTCACTACACCTTTGTGTGGCCCACCCCCAAATATTATAATGCAAACTTTTTCACTACACCATTATAGGGCCCACCCCCAAATATTATAATATAATATAATAATATATTATTATAAGAAATTGCAAACTTTTTCACTACACCATTGTGGGGCCCACCCCAAATATTATAATATAATATAATAATATATTATTATGAGAAATTGTAAACTTTTTCACTACACTTGTGTGGGGCTCACCCCCAAATATTATAATATAATATAATATCTATCAATACCCTTATTATAAAAGAGAAGAGAGGTTGCATACTTTTTCACTACACCTTTGTGGGCCCCCCTAAATATTATAATATAATATAATAATAATATATTATTATTATATTATGATAATAATAATATAATATCTATACCCTTATTATAAAAGAGAAGAAAATGTTATGCTTCTTCTTTACACATCTGTGGGCCCCACTTAGTATTATTATATTATATATATAAAATAAAATAGAACTACAAATATGTGGGCCCCAATGAAAGAGAAGAACTTGTCATGCTTTTTCTCTACACATCTGTTGGCCTCACTTAGTATTATGATATTATATATATATATATAAAATAAAAGAGAACTGCACATCTGTGGGCCCCACTTAGTAGAAGAACTTGTCATGTTTTTTCTCTACATCTACACATCTGTGGGCCCTACTTAGTATTATTATATTATATATATAATACAAGAGAACTACACATCTTTAGACCCCACTTAGTATTATTATAACATTTGTGGGCCCCACTTAGTATTATTATATTATATATGTATCAAATAAAAGAGTACTACACATCTGTGGGCCCCACTTAGTATTATTATATTATACCACTTAGTAGAAGAACTTGTCATGCTTTTTCTCTATACATCTGTGGACCCCACTTAGTATTATTATAACATTTGTAGGCCCCACTTAGTATTATTATTATTATATATATATAATAAAAGAGAACTACACATCTATGGGCCCCACTTAGTAGAAGAACTTGTCATGCCTTTTCTCTACATCTACACATCTGTGGGCCCCACTTAGTATTATTATATTATATATATATAATGAAAGAGAACTTCACATTTGTGGGCTCCACTTAGTAGAAGAACTTGTCATGCTTTTTCTCTACAAATATGTGGGCCCCACTTAGTATTATTATATTATATTATATATAATCAAAGAGAACAACACATCTGTGAGCCCCACTTGGTATTATTATATTTCGATGAAATGCTTAGCACAAATGTTCATGTAAAGGGTTGTGTTTGAAGAATTTGTACATTCGCTACAAGAACTCAAATGAAAATTTTCATGTGTAGAAAATTTCAACTTCGATCTCAATGTCTGTAAAGACACGATTTGCTTGTCAGAGAAAGATATGAGAATGCCAAAGATTGCTTGGAATCCTTGTGATTTATTGTTGATCCATTTAAAGCTATGAGTTGGGTACTATTCTGGTTGGTTGGTATTTTGTTTCATTGAATTTTCAATGCTAGAAATGAAATATGTGAAATAGAATTGTGACATTTTAAACATTTAGTGCTCCAACAACATTCGACAAAGTGAACTTTGTGACAATAGAAAATCTCTTTTTAATGTTGGGCCTTTTTTTTATGTTACTGAAATAGTGAAATTTATTTTAAATTTTTATAAGCCGTTAAAAATGAAGAAAAGTTGAATATTAAAAAATGACTAGCAATGTTAGAAATGAAATAGAATTTTAACATTCAGGGGAGGTAGTGACCAGTTGGGCTTTTTTTTTTTTTTTTTTTTGTGTTGTATTAGCCAGCTTGGTGGATTGGTTATCTTGTATGTCATCTTTGACATTAGTGGTTTTGGCAGAAGGTTTGGCTCATTTATGATTGTTTTTTAATCTTTTAATGCGTTCCCCTCTTTCTGGACAAAAAAAAGAAAAAAAATAATTGTAACATGTTACACATTTTAGTGCATCAAACTTTATAAGGAATGACAGAAAATCGTTCATGTAGTTCCTAAGAGTTATAGGGCTTCAAATTTTCATTAGTGGTTAAATTGTAAAATCATACATGAATATTAAAAAATGACAATCAAATAACCTCTCTTTTAATGGAAATTGATTTGAGGAAAAATGAGAGATGAATGCTCATCCATCACCCTAGAACTCAAATCCCACGATGGTCAAGTTCCCTTTTGCATCCATAACCTCGTGCTTCTCACCTCTCACTTCTTTAATAATCTTTCAGCAAAGGTTATTTCACTATTAAATCCTGTATATGCTAGCAAATATGTTAGGGTGCAGTAGAAATCCGCAATCGATACAAAAAAACTATGCAAGAGTAGATCTAACTAAATAGTCACTCTAAAAAATATAGAAAAATATTTTATGCGGTTTGATAGTATGCTTGTGTCAGATCAGAAAAAGAAATACTGGACACACACATATATATATATCCCATTTACTAAGAAAGTATGGTGTTTTCATGCTTAGTGATGAGGACTTGGGTGACATTAGTGGGTTGAAACGAGAAAGATATTTCATTGACGTGTGGGTGCACTAGCCAAAGATACGGAGATGCTGTGGAGAGGCTTAAGGTCTATTTAGATGCTTCATTTTCTTAGTAGCCAGATAATCGAGGTGTCATGAAAGTTTTTTTTTTAATATGCAAGCATTTGCAGATTTTTGTCATGTAAGCCTTTTCTTGATTTCTTCATTCCATGTAAGTTGGTTTTCTTTTAAATTTTATTACTATATATCAAACCAACATCCAATGCAAGTGACTAATGGCTTGTCTTATTATTTCTTGAGTTATGATAACGTATTTTATTTTTCCTTTCAAGTTTTTATGAGTATGATGCAATGGAACCCATCATTTTGATATGCCGACTCATGTTTTTAGATCCACCCTCTTATGTTGATTTGAAGAGATTGCTTTAGGGCCCCTGTTTTTTTTTTATTTTTAGGCAATTCTGGCAACATGCATTCCTTCATTATCATTCTACGTCCTAAACTGTGTTTAAGGGTGCTAATTGTCTTTCTTTATGATTTTGCATGCTTCATCCAATGCATCGATCATCTTAGGTCGAACCAATATTACTCTTAGACTTGACTCCTGTCCAACATTGCAACCACATTACTATAATGCTAGGATAATGAATTTTCCATTAAATTTTCTTAGAAAGTTTGAAGGAAGTAGTTGTGCCCACCCTGAGAGTGCTTGAGAGTGCATGCCTAAAGATCTCTTCGTAGTTGGTTCTCTTGCTTCAAATTATGATATTTGTTTCAAAGATTCACTTCCTACAAGATTTGAATGTAACATAACTGATTTATGATACATAAAAATCTAACAGAAGTGCCACAAATGTATATGGTTCAAAAATTGGTAGTGGTGTCATCTTAATTCAAGAAAGCTTTTTAAGTTGTTGCTCTAGCCCTCATCTTGACATATCAATCTTGTTTCTTTCCATGATATTCAAATTTCTTTGTATTGGTATTACTGTCATTCGGTGCTTCTCAACATGAATTTTGTATGTATTTGGCGTTAGGTTTTAGACAAATTTTAATGGGAAATAGGCCTGACTATCGATCTATATTGAAATTGGTGAGTGTTTTGCCTAATCATATATGACCAGAAAAGGTTGGCTTTCAACTTTTTTTCAGTTAGTTCTTTTTTCTATTGAAGCTTCTAATGAATTTCATAAGAACAATTAGTGATTGTAAATTGCTTAATTTGCCAAAAAAATGAGCTATATGTAAACTGGTCATTCTTCGTTAGAATTGTTAATATTAAGTTTTTCAATGACTTTAGTTTTTTAGATTACACATTGAAAGATTGTGTTCCTTACATGTGCAGGGCTCCACTAGTACTCATCACATGGCTCATTGAGGAGATGGCTGCAGCAGGTCCTAAGGATGCTCCACTTCAGTAGCTGGATTATTTTTTTTTGAAAGCTCTCATGGATCTTTAAGTTTGACTTTTTTTGTGTGGTTATTTTGCCTTGTTGTCTCATGGGTGTTTTGTTCTCTGTATCTGATCTCTTTTAACCTTCATATAAATATCTTTTGCAAGGAAAAGACAAACAAGCAAACCCCATGCTTCCCTTCAGCAATTAGAATTGATAAATGCTGCCACATGGATCACCATAGCTCCACACGGATCACCATAGCTCCACACAATAGAACAAAAATTCATACCTACCCACCAAGAAAAAATAGAACAAAAATTCATACCTACCCACCAAGAAAAATCTCTCATGGATCTTTAAGTTTGACTTTTTTTGTGTGGGTATTTTGCCTTGTCGTTTTTCTGTTTGGATAAAACGGAGGCCGCCACGCATGGGCAGGAAGGTGGGCAGAGGAAAAAAAAAGTGTTTTTCTTTCCTCAGTCCCCCTTCCGCCCCCACATGTGCGGCTCCTGATTCATTTAAACAGAGATCTTCTTCCATTGTTTTTTCCTGTTTGGATGGAACAGGGATCCTCTTCGTTGTTTCATGGGGTGTTCTGTTCACTGTATCTGATCTCTTTTAACCTTCATATAAATATCGTTTGCAAGGAAAAGTCAAACAAGCAAACCCCATGCTTCCCTTCAGCAATTAGAATTGATTAATGCTGCCACATGGATCACCATAGCTCCACACAATAGAACATAAATTCATACCTACCCACCAAGAAAAATCCAAACAGTCATTTTCTGTTAGGTCAATCTTTCATTAAGGCCCATAGTTATCAAATACATGACTCAACCACACGCAATACTAGATACTACACACGCTTTTGACAAGAAAACAGACCAAATACATCATCATTACTAGCTGATGAAGACTCTTAAAGCCATGGCACCGAATTACAAACGGACAGATCTGTATCAATAGCCTCCATGGCCACTTATTCTCATCCTTAGATTAGGACACCAACACCAAACCCACAAACATAAGATTATTATTCATGGAGAAATTTTCACTCTCTCATTTACAGTTGCATGGGTCACAGGTGCAGTTGGAGCCACACTTGCAGCCTCCGTTCTCAGCCCCAGCACCCATCTCAGCCCCCTCGAAGTATCTACAAAGAAAACACCAACAACATATAAGTCAGTGAAAATTAGAACTTTATCCAACCATATCTATATATGTACATAAAAATTACAGTGAGTTCCTTGCTATAAAGAAAAGAAACTTATTGTATATGATGTGCTTACTGCTTCTGGGGAGCAACACCCATGATCAGGCTTTCAGTGGTGCTGCTTTCTCCAGAGGACAGATCAGGATACATCTTGCATCTGAAAAACATGTTAACATAAAATTAGCTTGTCATCTTACATAATTAATGTAATTGAAAGTAGTTACATATTTGAACTAGATATAAAGGAGTAATAATACAAATTGCTTGAATAGCATATAATGATAACTCAAGATTAATTAAAAAGATAGGGAAATAAAATAACAATATCTTCCTGTTCTAATTAGAACAGGATTAGATATTAAAAGGACAGAGAGTGCTAGAAATGACCCAGTTGTAAGAATTTCAGGCCCACCTTGTATGGTAATATTGTCAATACCTGATCTGGAATCATGCTAAATTTTACACCCACAGTTGGATTGAATCTTTAGAAAAAAATTATCTATGGTTAAGACCCATTAAGATTTAATCCAGTTAAATCAAGGGCTGAGATAATCCGATGGGACTATTTTTTTTTTTTGTTGACATAAGGAGACCTTTTCATCTTCTCTCCTCCCTTTGCTGAACATGAATTTAAATGGGCCTCACAAGCCGGACTGCCTATGAACACTACACAATCTGCTCCCAGGAGACCATTTTTCTTCACATAGAGGCAATCAAATTTCAAACCAAACACACACCTAAGAAATGAACAAAGCCCACATTAATTCACCTAATTAGCATCTCTTAAAACCCCATGCTAGAACTAATCAAACCAAAGAAAACAAAGGGTTAAAAATTACAAAATCTCATGAAAATAAGAATCAAAAGGAAAACTAAAAATAGAGAAGATGATATAGATTGGTAGAAATCATTATCTAAAAGGTAAACAATAGAACCCATGCAAAAGCATACAAGCAAATGAAAATCTAAGGGATCTCAAGGATTTCTACCCTCCCAACAACCCATGCAAAAACAGAAACACAAGAATCACAATATATCTAAGATAATATCAGGTAAGAGGGATTTCAAGGATTTATACCCTCCACATCCATTTCCACACTTGCAACCAGATCCACAGCCACAGTTTCCACCACAGCTAGCCATTTTCTCCTGCAAATGAAGATTATCTCTCTCTCTCTCTCTACTAACTCTGCAATTCACAACAAACAAACAAACAAACAAACAATCTTGAACGAGTTTAAAGCTCTGCATACGACCGGCAATTTATAGAGACCCAGAAGAGAGGGAGAGAGAGAGAGGAGCATCTGCCGTACACGTTTCATAATCCCAAACCAACCGAAATCCGTAAGTCGGTCGAACCAAACAATTCCCACATGCATGCCAACGTTACCTTCGCTGCACCGTGGGCTTCACGACTTTGTGAAATTCACGGCCACTGCTGCTATTTTTCTTATACGGTTGCGGTCGAAGTTCAACTTCGCTTCTGGACGGTCATAATTGTGATCAAGCACTCACTTTTACTATAAAATTATTGTTGTGTCATTTTTCATCATCAATTGATTTTGAAAGAAGTGGTAGATTACGCGTTTTATGCGTTAGCAACAGGAGTCAACGTAATGTTTTATTTTTAAAGTGATAGTATAGAACGCCATTGTGGTACGCTCTACAAATTTACTACTACTATTAATACGTGGCCATATTTGTCCTGTTTTGACACTAGATTGGGCTTTTGCCGACCTAATGACCAAACCAGGCCATATTTAACATGGGAAGATGAATGATGAATGGACCATGCATGAACTAACTATCCATCCATCGATGGTTGATCACAATTACATGGCAAGTACCTGTCATGGTTCTCGGTAGCACCGGAACAATCTAGATTCTAGACACAAGAAAATGATTACAAGTTTACCAGTCTTGTATGATGATGATGACCGTCCAGAACTATCTGGATTGCAGCTAGGTTTTATCCAAAAGGCTGATTGAGGTGACCCTTCAAAAGACTCAATAAGTATAATATATCATACACCCAGAAGCCTGATTGAGGTGTGAGTGTGACCCATCAAAAAATTTATAGGATATATATACCATACACCCCTTGCAAGCAAACTCACACACAAGTTAGAACTCTGATGAATGACTTTTATTTTACCATACACCCCTTGCAAGCAAACCCACACACAAGTTAGAACTCTGATGAATGACTTTGAATTTTTAAATTTTTTTTCTTCCTCTTGCAGATAGATATTCACACCCACAGACAAGTCTCCATCAAAGGGAGGTGCCTTCATCACACCACTGAGTTACCAGTGGATTGGCAAGAGACAAATGAATTTGCAATTAAAAGACACATTTTATACTAGATATTCAACATGTTGGCCCTCCCACAGAGTTCCCCTCCCCTCCTTAATTTAGGAATTCTCTCATTAATTTATCATGTGGTAAGGTAATTTCAATTGCCAAAAATCTTATTGGTAGCATATTTGGATCGCAACAAGTGGAAAAGTAATGGTTCAGCCACCAAAAATTTGAATTTTTTACTTTCCTAGCTCAAAGAAAAAACCGAAAAACCTTACCTGATAAAACAAAGGTGGTTTACTTAATTTCCTAATTGTTAGCTAATTATCTCACTTGATATTACTTTACAGAAACAAATGTGTTTTTATACTTTGCCTTTACCTTCTTTTGGGGTAAAACTAAAAGTATTTAAAAGTTATTTAACTATTACTTTTCCATTGATTTTATGTTTATTTTACCTTAGTTTACTGATAAACAGAACAAATTATGCTACGGGGACACTTGTCGTGTCATATAACAAGAACTAATCACATTCCAACTTTATCCTGTTAGAACACAAAGGGATAAGAAGATGAGCTTTGGAAACTACATCCTTTGATACTCATGATCAACTTAGATATCATAGGTGCAGGGTAGCTGAGTTGGCTTAAGACCATGGTTTACACCCGGAGGTTGTGGATTCGAAACTGTACTACCACACTGGGGCCATAGAAAAATTTTAACTAGCTTTCTTTCTTGGACCTGTAGGGATTATTCTAGCCCAAAGGCTGAGAACCCTACGTTATCAAAAAAAAATAAAAAAATCCACTTAGATATCATAAAAATAATACCACTCAAGATTCTTTAGCTTCTCCTAATGAAAGGCGCCTAGGTTTTTACATGCCAAATTGTACAAATCACCTTCATCAGATTAACAGAATGATAATGACCATTGTTAAGGAAAAATGAAAAATAATCGGATAACAAATAAGAATTTTTCTTTTTACCCTAAGTTGGATGGATCCCATTTCATCAGTAACAGTGCTTTTAGTTTTGCCTCTCAAAAAGACAGAAAATCCTGTGAAGCCCACATGAATGCATTACAATCAAATGAGGCAAAAGGAAGGATAGACTTGAATGTGGAATAGAGCTGCATGCAATATTACACCGACAGAATAATCATAGCTCTCAATTTTAGGTTCTCATGGTTTGCAGTTATATGTCATAGAAATTTATTATGACAAAATCCAACAATCACTTCTGCTAATATATCAATTATATGTCAACATATATTAATATATGATAATTCCCTGATCAGTGTAAAAAATAAGTGGGATTGGATTGATCATATGGGGCCCCCGTGGTGAGAAGAAGAAGGCCAGAAACAGAGACCACATGAAGAATTCCATTGTTAAAATAATCAAATTACGAAAAGTTTCTTGCTTCCAATCCAAAATGTGTTCTACTATTTTGCTATGGACAACTACGTTGAATTCCAGTGTCAAATCTTTAGTGCCTGTTTGGTCAGTGGCATTTCTGATTAAAAATTGAAATTTCTATAGAGTTTCGTATCATGTCCGTTGAGCATTTCAAATGTTCTGTTTGATTTATAGAACTCTCATAATTCTAAATACTAGCTCATATAAAAACTCACGGTTGGCCTCTTGAATTCTCAGAATTCCTTCCACTCTAAATGTTAGAGTCAGGTTGAACATTTGGAATTCCACTTGGTAGGGATAGCATTGGGAGAATTTCAAATTCTCCAAAATAGATTTCATTACCCTAATTAGCAGAATTCAGTATTCAAAATTCTCCAAATGTTGTATCATCAACTGTAGAATTCTAAATCCTCAGCTACCATCTCTATCATTTAAAATGGTGGGATTCTAAAAATAACAAAAGACTATTTGAGACTTTTCGTGCCTCAGAAAGAAAATTCGAGAGAGAGAGAAAATAAATAAATAAAACCAGTGACATTTCAAATGCAAAAAGGGACGGCTATCATGATCACTTCAATGTCAAAATCTCCACCACTAGAAACTCCTATCATATAAGGAATTCTCCAAAAGTAGCAGGGCCTAAAATGTGAATGTCACATACACAACAACCTACCCAGATGCAGTCTTGATGTGCCAAAACATGCACAGTGCAGTATCTGATGCACCCATATAGTTAGACTGGTTGGGGACCATGGACCCATTCAATATTTTATGGGCAATGAAGGACAACTGTGTCTACATGAACACAAAGTCACAAAATCCAAAACCATTACTGCTAAAGCACAGTTCCAAAAAAACTCAGAAAGATTCCACTAGAATTGGCCGAGTGTGATGACTCAACCAGCTATCGAGTTGAGCGAGTCCCACAAATCTATAATAATTTGTAACCCAAATTCATTCAGACTCGGCTGAGTCAATTGACCATAGAAATTCAAGTGGACATGGAGTTTCAAGTTATAAAGCCTAAGTTCAATCGATTATCACAATACCAGTACTTGATCAGGTTGTTAGATGATACAGACCTACAAAATTAAATATATCCTTAGGGCCCCATTCGATCTCCAAAAACTGGGTGCAGGTAAATCGGTTTATGTGTAAAGCTCATGAGAACGAGTTGGGCTGTTTATAACTCAGAGTTTTGAGTGATGGTCAATCCACATTGAGGATCATGAGATCTTTGTCAATAATTCTTTTGGTGTTTTGAAACTACTGTTGCCAAAACATCTTCTGATCCTAAGCTGTTACATCCTCTTAATATTGTGAAAAGTTGAAAATATCATACTCCAAGAAGAGTGAAGAATTAATGAGAAAATGTCATTATTTTTTGTAATATTCTTCTACTACTATATTTTGTAGAGTTTGTGATTTTTATATCTAAATATACTTTTTTGTGTTTTTACTTTCAAATTATTTTATTTTCCATGGTTTTTTCTCATTAATAACCCAAGAAAAACACAATTATGAAAACCTCCTGTTTCTAAATCTCGAGTCTGGATTATCTATCGCAGTAGATATGCGCTCATCTTGAGTAGACCAACGACAGTGAACTACATGCAATAAGTGGTCCGGAGTCCTAAATCTCTTGTTAATAATTTGTCAGTGTCATATAAGACAATGCATCAGATCAAAAGTCTGGTTCATCAAAGATGGGCCTACTAGCACATAATCAATGCCCCAGTATCATTAAATTCCTCTTCCACTTGTATCTCTCAGGTGGCTGGGCGTCTCAGCATTCATTGAGAGGAGAAGAGAAAAAGGAGTAAAGGCCAAAAAAAAAGGAAGTCCTTTGATAGATTACTTATATTGACTTTTCATGTATGGTGGGCCCTGAAGGTCTCTCAGCCACTCTTCATGGCTTTACTTCAGATATGATCAAAGGACAATGATATCCCACCCTCCCTTTAGTCAGCACTAAGCTCACATGGGCAAGGTCAGGCCCACTGATTCATTGAAAAGAAATTAAAAGTATGTTAGTGTCCCTGATACATGGACTCTTATTTGTTGCTTCACTTGAGCATCTGATCTGATAAATGTCTTTCCATTCTTTGCCAAGATACTCCATTCAGTGCAAAGGAATCATTTCACATGGGAAGAGAAGAATACTTCAATTTTTAAGAATCAAGGAGTTTTCTATTCACCATTTAGGAAACAAATGAATTCTTGCTTTCTTATATCATTGGCACAAATTTAAAGAGAGTTTAGGTGAATTTTGTAGGATCTTACACCCCATTGAGCTACCACTTATTCCAAAATCAACTGGTGATAGGAAACGGCACAACAATAGTTTTATGGTGAGGGCGAGCGCGCGACTACAATTATGACCGATCAAGAGCGAGAGTGAACGTTGACCTCAACAAATTCTTATGAAAATATTACCTGAATCTAAAATTTCATAATGATGTTATACAAATGTTGGGAAACAGATAAATCAATCATCTCCTGCATTTTTCACCAAGACAAGGACAAGGAAGATGGAGATGGATTTTTTGTTTTCTTTTTAAGAAGCAAAGGCTGAAAAGACAAAACTATGTCCTTTTTTTTTTTTTTGGTAGAGACATCTGGTTGAAGTTAAAACTATATGTCGTTGAAAGCAAATAGGTTTTGATATAGATATTTCATAGAGATAAGCGTTCAGCACAAGAAAGTGCACTTTGTTTGATTTTGAGCTTGTAAAATTGGGACCCAGAAGGCTCATTAATTTAACCCATTGATATGATGTTTTGCAGACTGAGAAAACTACCAGGTTTTTTTACTATATAACATCTCCAAAATGTGAAATTCGTGAATCTTCCTTAGTACTTCCGCATCCAGAAATTCTAATAAAAGAAGCAGAGAAGTTGGAATTTTAGAAATTCCAAAAGTCATTTGAGAATTTTAGGTGACAGGAATTTTGGTAAAGAAACAGGGCGTGCATTTGCAAATGTAAGATGTCCATGAATTCCATACATACCAAATTCATGTCAAGAATTTTTGTAAAAGAACAGGTCTGAGGTTCATTCAATTCACTGTTTAAAACTAACAAACTACGCAATGGCGAGAAAAGATTTAATTTGTGTGAGACTCAGAACTGCTTAGAACAAATCAACCGCAGTTAACTTGATTCAAATTCCACTTCCAAAAGGAAGTGTCATTCACCATCTACATAATCTATCCAATAGTGTATACCATTCCAATTTGAAGAAACATTTTGGCCAATATCTACATACAAAGAGGCATGGGGATACAAATCAAAATAAGATAGCCCCATCCAGTAGTCCAACATAGAAAAAAAATCAGGTGTTAGCTGCCATACCACATACCAAAGTAGCGCAAGATCACTTTTTTTTTTTATAGGATTCAAAGTCAGAATTCTTCACACGTTTCCCTAAAGCATTTTAAAGGTTGTCCAAGCCATGTTACTTACAGAAAGAAAGTGATGTTTGGAATCTTTCTTTTCCATCTCTTAAAGATAAAAGAGAAGAAGGACATGGTTAAAAGAACTTGTAGCAACTAGCAACTTGAGTGCAAACTGCCAAGTCAGAATGTGGAGCAGGAGCAGCCTTTGTACATCCAAAGTGGCACTTCAGCTTTACATCACTAAATTTCCAACTACTAAAAACCCCTGTTAGTACGAGCTAAAAGCTTCCTTGGTGTTTTGCAATGAAGAGCTCTCTTAGGGCCTTTACTATGTCTTCACTGGCAATGTGGAGAAACTTTGCTCCTTTTCATTTTTCAGATCGATCCGTGGGCATGTGAGTCATACTAAGGTATCAACACCACTCACTTATGAGCGCGTTGGACATTTACCAACATAGTTACTATGGGTGGTTTCCATGACCCTCTCTCTATCCAAACAAACAGCTAGTCTTAGTGCACACATACTCCTTTTTATTACATATTCACTACTTCTTTTAATTTTTTTCTCCTTCTTAATGAATTTTGACATCTTTTCCTCTCTTTTTAAGAAAGCATTAATGTTTCTTTGAATTAGAAGACATAGGAATTCATAGTTAAACGAGCTCACCGAAGGACTATTAAAGAGGGGAAATGGGAATGATATGAGTGAGGAATGAAGGATGTAAGATAGAAATGGAGATAAGACGTTGACTTTCCTAAGATTTGAATTACTAGGGTAATGGCTGAGTAATCATTTTCCATCTTTCCTTGATTCACTTTCCATTAAATGGGAGGCTATTTGATTGTCATTTTTGCATATTCACCTTTGACCTTCATTTTTTTTACCACGTGTTTAAAATTTGGTTTCAAATGGGAGACAGCTACCTAAAGAATATTTTCTATAAGTACTTTATAAAAGAAAAAAAGGGCGCTTGGCCACCCATTTGAGAGGGAAAAAAGAGGTTTCTCAAGCATTCTGCAGAAGTTAATTCATAAGTCAAATACATTTTTCCTAATAGTATATCCAAATAGAGGAAAATGTATTTTCCAGAGAAAATATTGCCCCACCACAATTTTTACTCTGCTTTTAAACAGGTCCTTAGATAAACCTTAAAATTTGCAATCTTTTTTCAAGGGGTAGCAATTTTTTGGATTTTGGGTCAAATTAACAACAACGCCTTAACACTTGCTCCATGGTTTCTTCAACTATATATTTTTACAAGGAAAAAAAAGAAAAAAGAAAAAAAAAACTATTTGCTCTATTAAGAATGTCAGCCAATATTATTAAATGAGGTATTGGTGCAATACATATATTGGAAGTAAATTGGCCGACACTATCACACTAACATGTCCTGACGATACAAAATCTATTAAGAGTAAGGATCATTTGATTGAAAGTGACCATTCGGTATAGTTCTTTTGTCGGTATAGCTCTTTTGTACTGCACGCTTTCTAATGAAAGTAACCATTCAAAAAAAAAAAAAAGGATAATTTGATTGAAATACAAAATGCTCCCATAATCCACTATTGACTATCCACCTCCATCCCTGGTCATGCCTTGGAGTGGACTCCACAAGAAGGTGTATATTTTAAAGAAAAATGCACACCCATTGTCCAGTGTAACTCAAGACAAATGTATAGACCATTATGTTTGGAGTTGTATGGATGAGGACCATCCTTATTGATTCAACCCAATAAAAAATATCACTTATAGGTGAGCAATGACAGAGTTGATAAAAGTATATCTGAAAACTGCATTATCTGAGAGTTGCAATATTCTAATTTACAACATCAAAAGAATAAGAAAAACATGGCATCAGTGTGTTCACAATCATGTATCATTTGAAAAAAAAAAAAAGGATATGGCTTGAGATCCTAGAGGTAGGGAGTTGAGCATTGTGGGTAACATGTAATGGACAAACCATTTACTAACCAAGTGTAAAATGTCAACCAAAACCCAGCCCAGAATTAGAAAGGTTCAACCCAGAACCCTCTTCTAACAGCAGTGCTTTAAAAAAGGGACTGGCCAGTCAAACTGGGTTTAGACCACAACCAATAACTTCAACACTCCCATTGGATCAAGACTGGTACTAATAAAAACTGGTCAAAATTGGCAAGAAACAGACAGTTGAACCATTAGGATCCACCATTGATCATTTTAAAACATTTTAATTTTTTGTAATTTATTATGTTAAGGTTAAGGTGGGTAAAACTAGACAGCTAAACCGGATTGGACCAACTGTCCACTCAACCAGTTCACCTTTAGCCTGTCCAGTTCTTCAAACCATATTTACCAGGTTTTCAGGTTAAGTTCTGTCACTGTTTCTAGCAGGTCATATAGCAAAGAATGGACTCAACACAAACCCAAACCCAACTCCATTACTAAATTAGGCCAGAAATGTTAATCAGAACCCAACTCAAATGTTACAAGGTCAACCCAAACTTGGAATTACCAGACCAGATTTGTGTTGTGCTGCTGGCCCTATCAGAAATTATCAGGCCCTCATTGTAACTCTGCTCAGAAGTGACATTCAACATACAACTGGGCTAAAGTATTTTGCAAATAAGCTGCCATAGACCCCACCTGGAAGCCCATTTTTTGAAGAACTGCTTCTAGTAATTAGGCAAGTGCAGGCCTAATTTCCAGCACCTTCACAAATTAAGTGGTGCCAACATTATTTTAACTTAAAAAATTCCATCTCAAGTCTCAACCAGTGCCACAGATATCATCTTTGTGAAATTATCATATACAGAAAATGTCAAGATATTTTCAAATCTGGGGTTTTTCTCGAGATATTATCAGAAGAATGTCACAAAAAATAAATTGATTTTAAATAAACAATACATATAAATCTCAAATATTGCTAAAAAAATATAGATTCTTCATGATTGTTCTAAATTTTAATTTCAATTCTTCCTATTTTTCATCTTCTGATATACAATATTATTGTTATATTTAAAAAAATATTGTCAATGTTTGACTCATCTCAACCCCCACCACCCATAAAAATAAGAAAAAAGAGCCAAATTTTACAAATGCATATGATTACCACTTCCTGCTCACATTCCTCATGCACTTCTATATAAATGCAACCAAGAAAAAAGCAAAATGAGGTTTGTCATGCACATCTTCAAATATTGATTTCTTTATCTGGCAGTTATTTTTGAAATGAAGGAGAAAAAAGAAGAAAGTATGTAAGAAAAATATATCTAAAGTATGTAAGAAAATCTATCTGAACTATAAAAGAAATAGAAATCATTTTCCAAAGTCAAATTAAAGAAACCATTTATAAAATATTTTTCATTTTCATTTGAAGATTATATTATTATTTTTTAAATAACTCAAAAACTAAAAACGGAGTTTTCTAACACCCATATAGAAACACAATCAATAAATTTACAGCGGCCACAATCTATAATTCATGTTCCCTTTTATAATCTAAAGTTCTAAACACAGCTAATGATGTTATAAAAATGCAAAAGAAAATCCCCGCAAGTTTATTAACATCACCAAACAAATACAAATTGCAGTACCAAAAACATAATGAGAGTAACAAAAAAATTTCAATGGCAAGAAAAAAAACCGCTAATCACATTTAAAAATGACAAACTAAGAAACTTCATTCTGTGATTAAAGCAAAGGTTGGCAATAGAAATGTTAGAAACCAAACCCAACCAGAATTTGCAACACAATGATGCTGATAAATATTCATTACAAACATTAACGAAAGAACTTTTGCTTCAGTAAGTGCCAACTGAGAATTATCTTATTGAATAGCCATGTCATTCTAGGAGTATCTGCTACTGCAGTGTTTGCTATTAGTTATTAGAACCAATATGCATTTAAAACTGAAAGTAAACAATTATCCCAACAAAGAATTGTACAATCATAGGATACAGATTAGACAGGTAACTTATTTAATTTTCAAATAAACATGTGTCCATAAACTTTTCACAGATCTCCTTGGAAACATCCAATAAACTTGGAACTTGTTCACAGATCTCCTTGGAAACATCCAATAAACTTGGAACTTGTTCACAGATATAAACATTAGGTTTATACAATCATGTAGGGATAGATATGGTATCTTGCAATCTCATTAAAACCCAACTGTTACACCTGTGGATATTTAATAGTTCAATTTGACATTTCTACCTCCGTATGGACATATGCAGATCTGCTCATCTGCAGCCAAATTTTTTACTAGCTATAAACTACATCAAGTTAAGATGGGTTGTGCAAATGAGGTTGACTTCATGTCTTCATATGCTAGCATACGAAGTAGGCTAATGGATTTAGTAAAGAAATACCTAAGCGTTGGCTTCATAGTGAGTTAGCACTAGCAGCAACCATTGGCTTGGCTCAGCATCAAAAAGATTTGTGTATCTTTTTTGCAAATGTTTCAGCTACTAGTAATGGGAAAGCAATCGTCGCATCACAGTGAACCTGAAAACACCAGCTTGATTCTTAGAATGAATAAGAATGTATAATCAAGAAGGAATGGATCATAATGTTTAGGGCATCCCAAGCGTAAGCTTCACAGTTGGAGAGTCTGAACTCTGAGGCAGCATCCAAAAAACATAGCTAAATTGGTTAGGTGTGTCATTGCATGTAAATTAAATCGTAATCAGTCTAAACATATGGGAACAACTGATGGTTATCCATGATGCAGTGCTTTTAGGGTGGCAAGAAATTCTAAATTAAGTTCCTAAGTTTTCTGCTCAGTGATTTTGGGCACAAAAGGCAAGCAAAGCATCCCAAATGTCAACTCTAACTTCCATACTGCCCCTAGTGTACAACAGAAGATGACCAGCATTCCCAAAACAATCAACCTACTAGCAAATGGGGATAATTCAAGTGCATATTAATCAAACATTGAGCAATCTGAGACATTGCTGTTGTAATTTATTATGAACTTCAATGCATTCTGCTTTCAAAGAAAGAAAGAAAGTGGCAAGGGTAACCACTGCAAGTTTCCTCTTGATCCACTCCAGTCATCACAAATGATGAAAAGAAAACGGTAGACAAGGATGAGATCAAAAGTCAAAAACACACACACACACACAGACAAGGATGAGATCAAAAGTCACACACACACACACACACATCCTCTTGATCCATTCCAGTCATCACAAATGATGAAAAGACAACGGTAGGACAAGGATGAGATCAAAAGTCACACACACACACACACACACATCCTCTTGATCCATTCCAGTCATCACAAATGATGAAAAGACAACGGTAGACAAGGATGAGATCAAAAGTCACACACACACGCACACGCGCACACACAACAAAGAGAGAGAATGGGTAAAAGCATGCCTACTTTAACAGTTTTTGCAGAACCCCGTATTTTTCCCCATGACACAGCCTCATCAGGACGAGCCCCAGAATCACTCCCATCAAACTCCTGTGCCGTGTTGATGAAAACAGCATAATCTGCGCCATTTCGCATCATATTTGCATTGCAAATGTGGTGTTTTGGCAACCCCCCTCCCAGAATTATCATGCCAGTCTTCCTAGGGGCTGCATGGACAGCCTCACCATTCATAGCTCTTATATCTGTTCAAAGTACCAAAATGTGTTGATATATTTTCATAGCAAGTAGTCGTCGGTGGAGGCAGCAACAAGAGGGGAAAACAAACCTTGAACGACATCAATAACTAAACCCGGTTTACGGAATGAGTGGAAATATAACATGTCCCCCAACGAGCCATCAGTCAAGCCTGGGCAGAAGACAGGAATGTTGTTCTGGAAAAGTGTCCCAAGAAAATATTGTTAATATAATGTAATCTACCAAAAGAAACCATAAAGGCATATCAGACTGTATTTTTACAGGGCAAAACCAGTGGCATAATGCACTATCTTCTCCATTTTTATCACTATAATTGGTTATAATATCAGACATTGGCATTATTACATTGCTCAACATCAGTGAGAAAAACTTGGACTTGAGGGGTGATGGGTTCCCCTTGAATCAAGTCGAGTCGACCTCAAGCCCCAATGATCAACAGCTCAGCCTCAGGCAACTCTGACCCAGACTCAAGACTCGGCTGATTCGTTTTTATAAAAGGAACTCAGACCCCGACGCAGTTAGGACCAAGCCAACTCGGACTCAGCTGAGTTTTAAAACCATGCTATGAAATGAAAAACTATGGCGCCTATATCACATTTCTTAAAAATAAAACTTCTTATTATTCATTTGGTTCTTTTAGAGTACATTTCACCTCATTGGCTTGAAGTTGGGATTTGGAATCTTAGGAGTGTTGGGACTTGGGAGTTGAGATTAAAGAAATATGGTTAGGCCAAAAAAGGGTAAGGTACTAAGGTGGCAAGATAATGGTGATACTAAGTAGGTTCTTATAAGTGTTGATCTATACTTGGTTATGCAATGCTGATATACAAGTCCTGATACATTGGTTGCCTTTTGTTATCTTAAACATATAAGCCAATCAAATTCTTCATATTATGCTATCACAATGCCACTTAGCATACATTAATGGTGCATATATAAAATGGACAGATTATGAATAACTACTCTTTTCTTTTATGTATATCTTTAACTTGTAGATTTTTTATGATATTGAAGTTAAAAAAGATTTCATGATTCAGGTCACACTATAATGATTTCCTTCTGACTTTTGAAAACATTACTTGCATAATTCACTGATGAAATGTGCAGGTGTGAACTCCAGAAGAAGGGGTGCATCTGGTGCATCAAGCTGTGGATCATACCCAAGAGCAGTTCCTCTCTTTCCTGGGCAACAAGAACATCCCTCTCCCCTGCTACGGGTTGACTAGTTAGCTTCTCGAAGACAAGTCTTCCAGATTTGGAGTGAGAAAAGAGGTCTCAAAAGGATAAACTAGGATCCCTAGAATTCTGAAGTAACTCCTAAAATGTTTAGGTGAGAATCACCTTACAAGATATTTTCAAACTTATATCAGTAATTACAATCATGTTAGTTCATGCTTGTTCTTCAGCCAGGTTAATCGCTAAGAGAGTCAGACAACATGTTTCTTCATCCCTGACTGTCACTTATTACAAATACTACAGAATACTATTTAATTATATCTCATGAGAAAGAAAAAAGCATTCAAAAGAAGAAAAATTAAAGGCATCATCCAAAGTACAAGTACAAGACAGCACATGTGTGCAAGAACCAATTCATCAACCAGGTGGAACCAATATGAAAGAGGAAATTTATGTTTAGTAGTTTTTTTTTTTTTTTGGGGGGGGGGGGGCGCGGCGGGGCTGGATTCAACCTTGCCCTTGCACATTTACCTTTGACGCCCAGTATAGGTAAGAACTTGGATCATTAATTTCTTTTCCAAGACGAGCTATCACCTTTGATGGTGTCCAAAGTACATTCTGCAAAAGAGAAGGTGGAATCTGTCACATAATATCGTTGAACCGATATAAAGAGGAGAGAAATATGTAACATCAACACACCATATGCTAGGAACAGGACGTCAAAGTTTCTGTAGGCATTCTAATAATGTCTACAGGTGTTTACAGTAGATTTAGTAAAGATGATCCCATCATCTCTGTGCACACTGTTATTCCCAAACCAGAGGAAGAATGCTGGAAAACACAAGAAACTGAGAACTCGGACTCACATTGGTCTCACATCTCAGTAACTCTAAATTCCTTCAGATGGACATGACTCACATGATAGAGATAAAACAGAGATCAATTAGAAAATGAAGAAGATAGGAGGTGAAAGATGCAGTTCCATTGATCCTAAAGACAGGGGGGGCCCATAAAGCTACCAGCATAGGATATCCATCACGTTTTCTTCAATGCCCTTCTATCTCTAGGAAAAGTCCCACAATAAAAAGATTGCCACAGCTTCTTCTTTTTTTTTTTAATAAGCCTTAAATACCAAATAAACAGATCAACTCCTAAGCCACCAGGAATACCATGCATCAACCCAGAAGCCCACGCTGCCACATCAGTTCTACAAGGGATTTATATGAGAAAACAAAAGTTGCATCTTTTGGCTCAGCCCCTACCACACCAAAACCTGTCAGTCCCGAAGGTTCCCACTCCTTGGCTTCTGGTCATGAAATGATACAGGATCTTACCATAATATAAAAGGTCATAAACAATATAATATGACAAAGTCACATATAATTACAGTCAATGGGAATGGGATAGCATGGAATATTGAATAGACATCACAGGCACTGCAAGTCACAATTCACACATTGATTAATTAAAACCTACCCATGAATTAAGTAGGCCATAGAACCATGTAGAACCATGTAGAAGTAAGTAACTGGAAAAGAACATCAGAAATCAGTTGTTTTTTTTTTTTAAATTGAAAAAATGAATTAAATCATCATCATCATCATCAAAGCCTTGTCCCAACATAGTTGGGGTAGGATACATGAATCATGTTTCTCCAATCTGATCTAACCTTAGCCAAATCTTTGGATAGGTTGCACTTTTTAACAAAATGAATTAAATAAATCTCATTACAATGTTGACCGAAATATAAGTGCTAGAAGGTGGCAAACAATTATAAAGTGTTAATTATGAACTACATACAATGCAGTGTTAGCTGTTGAGCTGTTGAGAGATTACCTCTTCAAACTGCTCTTGCAACATTTGATCAAAAACTGGAATGATCCAATCCTCAAATTTGCAATAGTTATCATTGGGAACCAACAAGTTCCCAATATGATTCAATCCTTTTGAACGCAGAGAAACTCCACGCAAAGAAAAGTCACCCCTGTATGTGGGGGCAAGACATTTTATGAGGTCCTCTTCGATACCACCAGCTGTTGTAACCACCACATCTACCTGCAAATACCAAAAATTGTTAACCAGCAGTCATCATGAGTATGAGTGGGCATAACATTGTAGCATAAGCATCAGATAAACTGCACATATTCAAAAAAGAGGTTGTCGGAGACGCCACAACAAGGAATTTAGGTTATGCAAAAGAAATCAACAAATTTGCACCTCTTTAGAAATATGCTATGTAGATGACTATAGAATAAACAAAATCCAAAAACCTTGAATATGGGCCGGATGAAAATAAGGGACAAGCCGATAAGGTTTTCTCTTTAAAAAAAAAGAAAAAGATAATAACCAAAGATGGCAGACTCGGATGGCAACAGGTATTGAATTACCCAAATATCCAAAGTCTATAAGCCCCAAAAAAAGAAAAAAAAGGGGGAAGGTGATGGGGTGAGATCCAGTGCATGGAACCTGTTCTTGGGTCATGGAGAAATTTAGATCTGGATCCAGATGCATGCATGCATGCATGCAGGATTCAGATTTGAAACCTACTATAGATATGTAATACACACGCATTCAGATCCAGATATATAGATGTGGAAAAACTGATACAGGTACACACCCACATATTATGAAAAATGGATCCAGAACCAGGTACACCATGGTCTGCCCTAGATCTGTCTTGATTACATCCCCAGGTAAACCTCTTTCAAGCTAAATGCTATCAAGCCTCTAGGTCCTACCTGTGATCAATCCAACACCCCCTCATTTACACTTATCCCACATTGGCGCTCGTCCTAACTTTTACTGTTCCCTCACCCCGAACAATCATATGCGCACATTTGGAACTCTCCCCAAATTGACAGTGGGCTGACTGTTACCATTAAACTGGATGACACAAGCAGCAGCAGCAGCAACCTAGGCATCCCACCCATTCTTGTGGATTGTCACTGACCTCAACAGATTCTACTGCACCATCGACTTCATTCCATTGCATTAGATCGCAGTGATTGCGCTATACTATAACACTACCACATTTTAGTGCATTTATAGACTATTCATCAAACAATTTCATGAATGCCAACGCAATAATGTAACAAAAACAGAGAAACAAAATCAAATTACAACACTCACCATGCGATGCTCTACAAGAAACCGAACAGTTTCACGAACACCGGAAGATATGAGATTCGAAGTGAAACCCAGAAAAGTCTTGCATTTGACAGACTCTCTGAACCCCAACAATTCCCTCTCCTCCTCGCTACATTCTTCTGTTGGCTCATCATCCGCCAACCTCCAATCAAGCTCCAACCCAATTCAACAAAGCACACATTATCATTAAAAAAAAGACAAACCCAATAAGGGAAAAAGAAAAAAAAAATCAAAAGATCGAGCTCACCATCTGATTGACGACCTGGATTGCGTCTCCTAGATTCGAAGCCTGAAACCCAGTTGATATCATGCATTTAAGGAGGGCCGGATAATCGACTCCCCTATTGAAATCATAACCGACGATCTTCTCACAGTTTCCTTCTAGTTTTTCGGATTCTTTGAAGACGAAGGAATGTGCAGAAGCAAGCTGCTTCTGCTCATCTTTCTCAGCTTCTCCCATATCAAACAGACAGATAGTTTTCTCTTCTATGGAAATGGAATTGAGAAGAAAGGGAAATTCTAGTTGAGTGTTGTTCAATGGAGAAGACGAGAGGGAGAAGTCTTTCTTATGTGGAGAGGCCCGTTAGAAATAGGAAAAGATATGAATGCAATCCGACAAAAGAGGTTTAAAGATGGGGTTTTTAGTTTCCCAAATTTGGCGGGTAGAGGTTGTGTTTGCAGTATGTAAACCATCCCTTGTCGCTTTTGAATTTTGGAATTATGTCAGCGCTCCATTTACGTTTTCCAAAAAAAGGATGGGAATTTTGTTTTTCTTTTTGTGGAATTGGAGTTTTTTTGGGAAACTTTGAAGCTTGTCAAAAATTTGTTAATATGGGCTTTCAAATAAGGGTATATACGGAAAAGATTTGTGCAGGTTGGGCCAAATTCGTCACCAATCTGTTACCTACGGATTGATGGATTTAAAATACGTCACAAATCCGTGACTGTTAAAAACTAATTTGATCCGATCCAATCCATGGAAGATTGGATCGGATCGGATCGGATTAATCTGTTCAATCTAATGTTAAAAAAAAAGATATCAAACATGTTGTTAAAATTTTAATATTTAACTCCTTAAAAAAAAATTATTTTAAATTTAGACATCTTAACTTATTATTGAGGGTGAAATCCGTCACCAATTCGTTTACCTTCAAATCGTTTAAAAATCCGCTAATCAGATTGGATCGGATTGGTTTTATGTATCGACGGATTTTTTGTGCACCCCTACTTTTAAAGGCATCTAATTTGATTTGAATTGTATAACTTGATGGAATCTTCTTTCATAATCCTCCTTCTAACTAACCCTTTTTATAAGAAAAAGTAAAGAAATTTAATGATTTTATGGGAAAATTCTCCGTAGGTGGCCATTGTACGAAAAAATGTCTCATACTTCAGGTAGCACAAATGGGATCCATCAAACCTTGCTGCGGGGGTTTTTTTTTTTCTTTTCTCCTCATTTCTTCCTCTTTAAATCAATCTCTTGCAGTAAAGAACCAATCCTCTATGTAGAGGATGGTGAAGATAGACTGCTGTAACCAATGGACAAAGGTTGCTCTGGTGTGGTTACGTAGGGGTCGAGTTCTGTAATGAAGAGGAGTTGATGTCTTGATGAAGAGGTGAGATCTGGTGATGGTGATGTGAGAAGCAGAGGTAATGAAGGGGAGAGTCGGTTCTGATGGATGCAAGGGTGGAAAGAGTGTGAAGGGCTGTTTATGAAGATGGGTTCGTATATAAAAAAAGATTGTGAATAAGAGCCTCTGTGAAGATGAGTGGGTTAAGATCAGTTTTCAGCTTTGTTTGTTTGGCTGGAGTTGCAAATGGGAGAGATGATTGTGTGTAACGACGATGAAAATGGTGGCATCAGGTGTGCTGTTTGGTTGGTGGGATTTGGAGCTGTGGGGCCGAGATAGAAGAGGCCTCAATGAATGATTTGAATGTAGTGGGGGAGATGGAGATCTGCTGGTTTGGAGGAGTTGCAGTAAACAAAGGATTATCAAACATTGTCATCTGTGAAGAAGAAAGTAACAGGGGCCAAAATGACCAAGGCAATAATTTTTTTGGTCGACTATATCGTCATCCAACCAAAAGTAATAAAATGAAAAATAAAAAGTGGTGGGACTGTGGGAGGAACCAAATTGTACTGTCCGAATGAATGAGTCCTTTTTTGTACAATAGTCATCTAAGAAGAATTTTCTCCATAAAATCCTCAAGAAATTTCAAAGAAGTAATGCAAGAGCGAGCTCATTTGCTTGTCCAATTCGTTTTAATACCTCAAATAACATATGGAATTGGACTTAAATCGCAAGGTTGCAATGGTGAGCACCTTCACTTCGCCAGAGGCTCTTATACAAGGATGGGAATGAGAAAACTAATTGTGTTAGCGAAGATTTTAACCCATCATTGTTTGGAAAATGTCGCTGCTTAATTTATATTTATTTTAAAGATTTTTATAAGTGTTTTTCTAAAATATTTTTGTGTCAAAAAGTCCATTTGTCACTTTAAACATCACCTTAAATGGGCCAGCTAAAATGATTGTAGGTATGGAGGGACTAAAAATTCAATGCTACCATCCATCTCACATAACACAATTGTGTTTGATCATGTGATGTGGAGTGACAGCATGGCAAGTTATAGGTGGGTTCTGCCATGTTTTAATTTTGTATGAGCATTTAGTGGACACTGAAATATTTCCTCCATCAGGGGCAGTGGGCCCCACTGCAATTTCCATCATTGGTTCAAATTCCAACTAAGACATGTTTTTTTTCTCCAAAATAGTTATTAAACACCTTTTTTTTCCCAAAATGACCTACAATTTAAGAAATGGACAACGGCATTTAAAGTAAAGGCAGGACTATGACTATCTACAATTATAAACTTTTAAAGTGTTTTTTACAAATAGAAAAGTATGCAAGGCATATAAATAAAATCTATTTGTCCAAATTGGGAATGAGTTTCTACCAATCCATATCAATTTACACCACAAAATTATATCATTTTTTTGTGTGACATTGGATTGAACATGAGGAATATTAAGTTCTAATGTGTTGCAATAAATCTCATGAAACATATGTTGAACTCAAGCACCCATGCATTCTACACGTGATAGACTCCAAATATCTTATCTCAAGAATTAGAAGATTTTTCGTCCAAAGAATTTCATACATCAGCACACACGAATTGAGAATTTTGAAATTGCAATGGCGAATTTGTAGTATTTCAATAGCTAATTTACCCATTTTGTAGTGGCTGGTTTTTGAAATTTTCCATATCAAAAGAGAACTCGAGAAGCTGTGAGAAAAATATTTAACAATCATTTAAATATTTTCAAGAGGATTTTATTAAAAAAAAACACGTTAGGTGCACAATATACCAAAAAGGCTATTTTAGTTGCAGTTGCATAGTAGTGGTTCTTTCTTTTTTTTTGTTCAAAATTAGAGGTTTCAGTATTGACCCGATATCGGCGCACCTCTCATTTAAAATAAAAATGGAAGTGGTCCCATGCGACCATAACTAAAAGGACCTTTCTGGTATAGTGTTTACCGAAAGTGACTCTTTTTTTTTTTTTGTAAAACCCTCTTTTTTCAAAAAAAAAAGAAAGAAAGAAATATCACAAAAATCCCACTCATCAAACAGCCCCCAAACATTTAAACCATTTTAGCATTGTATCATGTCTCAATGTGGATTGGTTAGATGTTGATAGATAAAACCTGATCCTAAGTCCTAACCTGTCTACAGTCCACTTCAATAGTTCAATGTAATCAAAACCCATTCACATCACACCAACATGTAAAAAAATTGGCTCGACGCAAGGATAAACTAGCTAGAACACCATTCTTACCAAAGGCTGTATTTTTTTTTTCAAAAAGTCTACAGACCCTAACGCCCAGACTCCGAATGGGAGCCCGACTCCCATGGGGTCCGTTGGTTTTCAATTATTTCGGTTGGACTAATCCCTCTGGGTTCATAGAAAAGTCGGGTAAAAGCCCTTATGATCTCCAAGATAGTAGCACAAGTGAATTCAACATTTAAATTCTAAAATAACGAAGAACCAAAAATTAATATTGGGTTTGACCAAAGGCTGTATATGTATGCAATGAAATTGAAAAGTCTTCCAAGTCGAACCCAACCAAGCAAGCAAGACTGGCTGCCTACCTAGACCTGGACGCCATTTCTGTAAAAGATTCGAGCGACCGCAAGTCCCTCGGTCGCAGCTGCACCTGTTGCGAACATGGTCTCGCCATGGACGATCTTTCCTGCTCTGGTTCTCTTTCCCCCTCAGAAACCCTAAAAAAAAGAACCCTTCTTTTCCATCTACTTCTCCTCACACATCTTCTTTTGCAGGTCGTGGTATCAGCAGTTGCAGTGGCGACGTTCGTACTCGAATTCATCAAGAGAACCGAACGCAAGCATTCGTCAGTTTCCTTCCACTCTCATGCTTCAATTCGTGATTTTTTTCCCTCTTCTTTTCAGTTTTCTCATCCAAAATCGAATCTTTCTCAGTGCGGAATCTGCAGCCGCAGCATCAGAGTTCTTTCAAGATCCGATTTCGTCAAAACAGGTAATCCCGAATCGTGGCCGCCGTCCATCTAGAAAATCTCACCGGCCTCTGAATCCTGGCCGTAGGATTGACATAGTTCAGTTCTGTGTGACTGTTCATTCATTGGTTACCAATTAGATAGGGTTGATGATTTGGTTATTAGTGATTATATGTAGTAATTCTTGATTTATGGATTAGGGCCCACCCAATCAATGGTCATTTGGATGCATCACTTGTTCAAACCTACTTTTCTAGAATTAGGAATTTGTTATTTGCATCTGTAGCTTTATCTACAACTTTATGTTGATACCTTGGTTAACATTCAATACACATTCATCTTTAACATCTCTATAACTGATGTTCCATTCTTGATTTATTGAAGGTTGCTTGCCCATCAATATCTGATCCTGCAGAGAAGTACATGTCTTTAATTATTCCTGCATTCAATGAAGAGCAAAGGCTTCCAGGAGCGCTTGAAGATACCATGAAGTAAGTTGATTGGCATGGTATATGGTTGTTCTGTTCATAATCTTACTTTGCTAACTCTTATGTTTCTAAAAAAAAAAAAAAAATGATGCATATCTCTAGCTAAAAGAAAGTGTTATGTTTGTGGGTTTCTATGTTGATATCAGAGATTCTTGATTGAGTCCATATCTTTTGGTTGGTCCAATTTGTTAGCCAGTTACCTTGTTTGTATGTCTGCAGTTTTCATTTTCTGGATTATTGTATATCTATACAAAGAGATAATCGCTCTCGCAGCGCTGCATAAAGTATTATAAATATGGAGGTATACACATCCAAGCGCACAATGTGTTTGAGGATTCTTTGCCAACATCCATTTGCATTTACATGGTATCAGATTGGCATTGATCCTAAGTTCCTGTTGTTCTGTTTTCTTCTCGTCTCCTTCTACTGCATCGAGGTTACTCCCTCTGTGTCTCATTCACTTCCCACAGATTGTTCCGGTGGCCTCTGTATCTGATTCTTACTCACCTTCCTCCAACTTCCTGGTATTTAAAACCTGTCTCAAGTGGCTACTAAGTTAGCCAGAAGATGGTTAGTGTGGATTTTCAAACAAGATAACTGAATAACATATTGGGCCAACAATCAAGGATCTGTGGTATCATAACAATTTTAATGAGCTTTTAGTGGTGGTTTTGAGTACGTTATAAGTTGTCTGGGCTTTTTGCACAGTGCACTCCAATAGCAACACTATTTGCACTGTGCACACACACTATCAAGTATCAACTGAGATTCTGCTTGTATTATCACGGCTTCTCTATAATTTTGGCCCCTGGGATGTGTTGGCTGCCTACTAAAATGGATTGGAACCTACCAAATCTTGGTGTAGTTCATAAAGAATTGTTTGGTTGGTCTCTCTCTCTCTCTCTCACTAAGTTTATATGCCTCAGCTAGTCAGCTCTGAAATTAGGTAGTTCACCTTGAAATATTTGGTTCCATTTTACATGTTACTACCTCTAAATCAAGTGGAGTGCCTTATTTTACACCTTTTCTGGTAGAAACTCATCCTCCAACTTCTTGGTGCCTCTGGTTACAATTATATGCATTTCATTTTGGAATACTTTAAATTGTGTGTTTTTGTGTTCTTATTATCTAGTTTCACCTTAAACCTGATGGATTGTCACAATTCAAATATATTTTCCCCTTATAAATGCTTATTTTACAATAGTTGCTTGCTCCATGTTCCTTCTTTTATTTTTTATCTGATTATTTTTTCTTTATTTTAAGCTTTCCCTTTAGTTTGATTATCGCCTATGCTTGATCTTTTTTGCTTCTACGTGTGTGCATCTGTGTAACTTGATATCTCTGCAATTGATGGATGTTATGGAGAGAAATAATTTATTTTGATAAGACCCTAATAATTAAGAGTTTGTTTCTTTGTAGTTATCTTCAACAACGTGCAGCAGCTGACAAGTCCTTTACATATGAGGTATAATCTTATTTATTCTGGAGCATCCAGAAATAGATGTGGGAACTGCTTGGTTTCCTACATTGTCAATTATCAATTTTAGGATATGAATAATACTATAATAGGATTCAGTTATTGGGACACATATTTCTAGCCTATGTCACGGAGAAAAAATTCTGTGATACACTACCACATTATGTGTCAGGCGAAACATAGGTGAACATAATGGATCTGTCCATTGCACGGCTGTACCTATACATAAAAATATTAGATAGAAACATTGCAAAAAGAACCGTCTTCACAGGTCACGTGAAGATTGAGCATTTTCCCAGATAGCACTTTTGAGGTCATCTTCAATGAATATTTTCTTGAAAATTCTTGAAACAAAACCCTAAACCTTCCCTTGTCACCATAATAATAGCCCCATTTGGCACGAGCATCCATGGGTCTCTTGGGCCTGAAAATGTCTACTTGATGAGTCCACTTACACCCAAACAATTCCAATGGCATGAAAATGTACAAATTATTGGGTAAAAGATGTCATTGAGATTTATTTTCCATAAACCAAGTCGAATTAAGCCATCTACTTCATAACCTTTCAGCGGCTGGGATTTCCCTGGGGAATTGCAGGATTTCCTGAGAAATGGGCTTCTACCACAGTGGCTGGGAGTTTAGGACTGAAGGTGGAGATAGATATACAACGGACCATCAAAATATCCCCCCATGCTTGGAAATGATCTCCAATGATTCACCATATGAAATAGACCTAGGCATTTGGTCTCTTGTAAATCTCCACCCTTCACTCTTTAATAAAAAAACCCTTTTTGTTTGTAATCTTTAGGAATTCAGTAGTAATTTGTCAAACATGCCCTCAATGTTATTTACTTTTTTACTATGAAAAAGGAGAAAAACTAGACACTTGATACCCTATTTAAAACTCACATGGAGAAGATTTACAACCACATGAGGTGAATATTTACCACAAAGAATGGGATTCTTGAATAACGGCAAGAATTTATAATGGAGTGCATATCTAGTGATGTGATTGCTTGTTGGATTCTCTGTATTTCATTTTCTAATTGCTGGATTCTTTAAAAACACACGTAGTTTATTGCTAATAGGGAATCCCATTATATAATCATAGCCAATGGCACTTGTAGATTCTTCTGAAAATCTAAGTTCAAGGATCTAATAACTGGATTCGAGGTCATTCTGTGAGATGGTTTCAAATTTTGTTTTGTTTTTTTTATTTATTATTGAATATTTCCATTTATGAGTTTGTTGCTAATGAAACAATGTGCAACTTTTAGCATATAATATCAATTGATTTTTGTGATTCATTCTCTAACTGCATATAATTTGAACAATCTAGACGGTAAGGTTCTCTGATTTTTCATAGTTTCATGTCTTCTTTAACAGGTGGTGATAGTTGATGATGGGAGTACTGATGGCACTTCCAAAGTAGCATTTGATTTAGTAAGAAAGCATACAATCGATAATGTAAGGGTTATTCTTCTTGGAAGAAATCATGGAAAGGGAGAAGCTCTTAGAAAAGTGAGCTTTCCTAAACCCTGATCTATTTTATGCTTACATCATATAAGATCTCCAATTGCATTATTCTTAATGTGCTGGCCCTTTTCGAGGCATCATTTGCTTCAGGTGTTAATAATGGTGTTTTTCAACTATAGACTGTTTTGCTTTGAAATTCTAACCTCAACCAGTGTAGTCTAATCTCTGATTAAGTGTATCCAGTGCTCTGCACTCTGCATGATTGTTCCATGGTGTGGAGAATGGAGTTTGGGCCATACATTGGTTGTGTCTTATGTGAATGGATCAAGGCCAGAAATCACATGAAACTGTTGTGTGTAGCTAAGATCATTTTATCAGCAAGGCTTTCCTTGCTGATCCAACTCCAGCCCAAGCAGCAGTCCAGATGAACCATCATGCTATAGATGTCCAACTTAACTAAGTGCAGTGGTGCTGTCTATCCTAATCCTGGGTATTGAGGTCATTTAGATTCATACATGCTTCAAGGCCATTGATTTTTTTTTTTACCAGTTGAGTCTTGTTCTGTGATTTAAGTTCGTTTTGTCGTAGGCAGCAATTGATTGAAGCTATTCAATTCTGTGAAAGCATTGTAAAACAGGGAATGCTCCACTCCCGTGGTGAACTACTTTTAATGGTTGATGCTGATGGCGCGACAAAGGTTACGGACCTGGAAAAACTTGAATATCAGGTTTTTCTCTGCGACAGACACCCACTTCATTTTTGTGCATTTTTAACTTGTTCATAAACAATTGCTCTTAATAATATTAAAAAAATATATATTCAAGGCATTTTGTATTTCTATTCCAGATCCTGTTGGAATAATTTAACTGCGGATATCTGTTATGTTTTTCTTCTGGACATGATTGCATTTGTAACTATACCAAAAATTTCCTGCTCTTTCTTCTAATAGATATGTACATTAGCTGAGAAAGAATTTAAGTCAGGAGGCAGAACACATGGTAATTTAAGTCCAAAGATTTCTGATATTGCAGTTGCTGCATTTGGTTCTCGTGCTCATCTTGAGAAGCAGGCTCTTGCAACGGTTTGTTTTGCTTATTTATCTATCTTTATTAGAGGTAGTAACATGCTGAGTTCAGGCTGCAGTAGGGTTAATTATTTCAGTTATAGGTGTGATCTGTATTGGCCATACAGGCATGGAGCCAGTCTTAGCTGCATCAAATAGGAAAAAAAGAAGGTCTTAAACCTCCTCCGAGCCCTGCCTGCTTATCACCTGACCCTCAAATTTAGGTCTGCTGGCCTAAAGATGAGGCAGCCCAATCACACCATATGATAGAATCCTTCCCGGCCCAACTCTATAAATTTTCAGAATTAGAAGCTTCTATTCTTAGAAATTGATTTTTTACATTATGTTTCAGCGCAAGTGGTATAGAAATTTTCTTATGAAGGGTTTCCATCTCGTAGTTCTTCTGACTGCCGGTCCAGGAATTCGTGATACACAGGTAGCCTTTTGCGGTGTAGATGACTATTTTTCTCTGAATATCAAATTTTCATTTTTTTTAACTGCTCATGTCTGCTGGAGCCTCTAATATCAAAGTAAAGTTATACTTTATCCTCAATGTTAACCACTCTATGTTTACATCCCTTACAGTGTGGCTTTAAGATGTTCACAAGAGCTGCTGCTCGGAAGCTTTTTACAAACATCCGGTTGAAAAGGTATTTAGAATGCACAATACTGATGAGGACCTCTCATTTGTTTAGGTCTTCTCTTGTTTTAATAATGAAGATAGTAGCGACGGCAATTTTTTAACTTCACAATACAAAATCATAGCTTAACAAACCAAATCTTACAACTTCTTGACTAGTCTCCAAATTTGTAACATATATAGTAGATGAAACCCCCTTAAATCCATTCTTTCTCTGACATTTTAAATGTTGTTTAAAATTTAGTGTTGGCTTAGGATTGGATTCAGGTTAGCTTTTTCTATGCTGTAGGTTATGGGTCCATTATTTACATGCATTCTTCGAAGCATGACATTTGACCAAGAAATGTGGTTCCCCTGATAAAATTCCCACTTTCTTGGTTACTCTTTGTTGAATCTGTTTCGCAAACAGGAAGTAGTTGTATAATAGTTGTAAAATGGGGCGTTCTTGCATCCATTTTTCATGTGATTCCTTATATTTATTTTCATGTCTTTTTCATTAAATGCAGATGGATGGACGTGTTAAGTCATATCTGCAGAAAGGGCCCAAGTCCGAACATCCCTCTCTCCTTTCTTTTCACATTTTGGCACATCCAAACTGGCCTTCAGGATTGGACATCAACTTGTCATTTTCAAAAATGGCCAGGCTGTTCCTAAGTGTGGGAGGGTTGCCCCATGCCCCTTCATATGGGAAGCATGACAAACAAGGGGGTTTGGGGGTTTTGAAAGGTTTCCTTGTGACCTACTTTTGTACAACAAATGGAAACCATATAATCACGGCTCATGAGAGGTACTATTTTGAAGGCCTCAGAGTTGTACAAATCCTAGCCATCAGATTAAATTGGATGGATTCCAAGTTTTCATGATTTATCATGGGCTTCCGAACTCGGATGAGAGTAGAATTTGTAGGGAGTTAATTTACTGGGTAAATGAATGTTGAGGTGTGCATATTGATCATAGGGTGGGACGGGCTGGTCCTGCTTAGGGATAGCCTGGCCATCTCTGAAAATCCTGCCATTAACTTAGAGATATTAACTCCTCGAGAAGCTTGGCTTAATAGGCTTCTTTGTGGTGGACCCAATGTGCGTATAAAAATGTACAGAATAATTTTGATAAAACATGTCAATTATACATGAAAATTTTCCTTGCCCGAAGGGGAAGAGAATGAACCTTGATTTAATGATTTCTCTTTGTGCTGGCTGAATGTGTAACTTCTACCTTGTTATTTTTCAAATGTTCCATGCTCTTTACTATTAATTTAACTTTGTCGGTTATGTGATTAGTTTGCTGTTGTCAGTAGCTCAATTAGTGGTTTTTAAAGTTCTTGTCATCAAGAATTATTTTTGAAATCAGAGGCATTGATTTTCTGCAGTGGGGCAACATGATTTAAATGTGACACTGCTCTTGGATCCTTAATATGTTTAGATGACCAAGGTTTTCTATAAATGTCATTGTTCTTTTGTATGCTTCGTGTGATGCTTGATACCCTAATGACTGAAAAGAGGAAAAATGGAAAAAGAAAGGAAGAAAACAAATCAATCTCCCTATCTGGTCTCTTGTTAAATCTGATATTTATTTATAGATTTTGAATTTACAAAGCTGAATAGGCGAGGAAACATTTAATTTACCAAAATGACTAAATGAAATTTATGCAGGTGGTGCTTCGATGTTGAGTTGGTCTATTTATCCAAATGTCTCAACATTCCCATGATTGAGGTATCTGTTAACTGGTCTGAGATTGCTGGATCTAAAGTGCGGCTAACTAGTATCATGCACATGCTTTTTGAGCTTGTTCTCATCCGTTCGGGATATGGACTTGGTTTATGGAAAATTCATGTGTGAGTGGATTTTGGTTTTCTGTGACAAATCATGGCTAGAATCCGTTTATCCTTTTTGCCAAACACTGAGGGTGGTGTGGAGCAGGAGAAAACAGATGTCCTTTTAGCAAAAAATTATCTATTCACTGGAGCAGTTCTCGGGAGCTGTGGATGCAATGTGCTTACAATCTATGATCTGCAGAAAGCTCTACTCAGGATCATGCCCCATTAGAGAGCAAAGCTTACTGACGATGCGGTCACTGATCAGTCTCGACAAGTTAATATCCTGATCTGGGATACTTTTTTCTTGTTTTCACTAATCAAGTTAATCCTCATGCTGCATTTTCATTGTTGCAAGATGATTCAATCAAACACAAGTTTTCATCTGATATCAGTAAGTATTATTTTTTTAGCAGTTTATTTTGAAGAAATACATACTATACGGGCATTGCTGCCTCTACTTTAGCAATGACTTGTTCTGTTTTCTTGTTCTTTTACTTAGTAACTAGTGTGATTCATAAGTTATCCGATCCTGATGTTGTCTCCATTTCATTGACTATTTAATAGAGCAACCTTATCTTGTGTTTAATTTACTTTCGGCAGGAAGCTTTCTGATTCTGTACATTACGCGACAATTTTCATGCATGGTGTACAAAGAGAATTATTTCAGGTGGTATGCCCTTCAGTAACTTGAGGTGTGCTCTAATAGGAGTCTCTTGTGCATACATGTGAAATCTGCACCTTTCTTGCTCCATTATTGGGTCTCATCCTTCCCTGTGAATTGGTGGGCACCAACCACTCTGACTGGACTGATATCCACTGTCAATCAATTAAGGAACACAAAATTTTCTCTGAAAACTAAATGTCAGTTGATAATGTGTTTTAAGTATGTTCAATCCAATGGTGGATTTCACTCTAATCAGAGAAATAGTTGGATGGATGGCTGAATGGTATGGTTTCATCAGGGGAGCCTATGTCATTCCAGTGTGGCATGGGTCATGGGTATTCATTTCAATCTTGGGCTTTCATTCTCAGGCTGAACCTTACGTCATTATTTTTACGCAGCCGAGCCCAAACCAAATAAAAGCTTTCCCCAAGGGCCAAAAGAGGGGAAAACTACAGATCAAGTTGCCAAACCAATTTCACTTGTTGAGCTCAGCCTTTAAGCAGTCAGATAAGACTGCATATACTTTTGGGGCCCAATCCAAATCATTTCACGCCCTTACGGTCTGGCATTTCCACAATCACCTTGATGCCTAGTGGGTCAGGATCCTCACTCAAAAGTATCTTAGGTCCATCACCTTTACTACCTACCAACCTCAGCCCAAATCCAACGGCCTACCCAACTAGGTGGAGCTGGTTTTTTGGCCCTCTCCTCCTACCTCTTGCTCATGGGGATTGTGTGGGGAATCCTTAAACTCATACCTATTCCATTCGCACCTGCTACACCCCTTAATAGTCTTTGGGATGTTTGGGTAACGTCCTCCAAGGGGAATCCTCTCTGGTTTTCCTTGCTTTTGAGGAAAACCCATGTTTGGGTGGAGAGAGGATTTTTCAAATCCTCCCAAACCATAAAAAAATTCTTCTCTTCCATTGATTCCTTGATCTCTGCCTCTCATATCGAACTGTTTTGATTTTCAATTAATGGGTCTCTTCAGAGAATTCTCGCTCACACAAAAAGCAGTAGCCAGACACTTCCTGTTTATGAGGTTGAAGATAACTCAAACGCACCATGCGATATTCTGCACAATTTTCCCTTCATTTACAACTTCATTGCCCCCTTTGCTATCCAAAGGACTCTGTGGGAATTTGTTAAACTTTAACCTGTGTTACATGGAGTTGGGCCTGCCTTTGAAAAGATTATGATTAGAATAAAACTGATAGTTGTTACTTTTCTTTTCTTTTTTCTGTCAGTAATTATTTTGATTTTTTTCTTTTTTTTTTCTTTTTCAACACCCATTGGACACACTGTGTGGGAAGTTGATATTTCGGGTTTTTTTTTATTTATTTTTTTGTCACGACCCATTTGACCCATCCATTTGACTAAAGAGATCAATATGTGATGTGGTTGGGAATCCAGAGTATATGGAAACTCCATCTTCATTTTTCACATCTTTACAATCAGTATTTGTTGATTTATTATACTCCATACTTAAAACAGTATAGAACAATACAGAAAATTTCTTTTTCTTTTTTTTTTTTTCTGGTTTTGTCTTTGCCTTTAGATTGATGGTTGAGTGTTGTTGGCACTTTAGTTGCATACATGAGTTCATGGATCGATCTCTAGGTCCTCATTTCATTGCTGGACTGGAGGCCGAACAAGGGCCAAAGGATTAAAATGGATCATATATACAATGTTTTTTAGAAAGAAGATATTGATGTGTGGAGCTCATAAATTCTTTTGATATTTTATTCATGTGTTTTCTACAAGCCCAATCCTAGGACGGGGCAACTCATAAGCTTGGCCATGTCCCATACAAGTAGGGATAGCAAGGGTCAGGCCACGTTTAGATTTAAATAGTGGTCAATGTGTTGTGAGTTTTATGAATGCAAATCACTGGGTTACTTGTAAGAGATGAAAAATGAGAGAGTGATGGCCAAGTGGAATTAAAACCTGATCGCAACCCCAGTACAACAGAAGTCTAAAAACCCGTACCTGCCTGAACCCAACCAAATTATTGTCGAGTCCATTCCTAGAAAAGAAAATGGAGATTGTTCATTAATGTCAAAATAATTGATTTTAGGATAGGAAAGATATTGAAATTACAAAATGTATCGCTAAATACTGAACCAGAAGGGTTTATTACTAAATTCAGACTATACGTTCGGAAACATTTCTGATGGGAATTCCATAACGAATTGTAAGTTTTTTTTTTTGTTTAAGAGACTTTGAAGGTGAGAATCTAGTTGAGCGAACTATGAGGAAGCAGAATTTTGATAACTTTTGGTTTTTGAATGCTACTGGTGGCTTTCCTTTTTCACTTTTCATGTATGCGAGCTTTTCTTTCCACTTGTTAAGGTTTTCTTTTTGTGTGTGTGGGCTCCTTTTCCACTTGAGCGAGCAGTCTTTCCATATGTATACCGACTAGGGCTGATCACGGGCGATTTGGATCGGTTTAGCACTAAAATCAACAACCAAATCGAATCTATCTATTTTTTAATTAACTAATTCGATCCGACCGATGAAGAGGGCTTAATATTTGATTCAGTTTGGTCAGTTAAACCATTTATTTATTTTGAAAATAAAAAATTGAAAAGTTCAAAATGATGACACCTCAAAAGAGTCAGTTGTCGAATATCAGCCAAATAAAACTCTAAAATTTAAACAGTCAAATATTCAAATTACATAATATACCGATTGGTTCGGTTAAAGCGGTGAATTGGGGGTTCAAACTGATAACCGACTATCTAAGCGGTTTTTACGATTTTCAAACCACCGAATTGATCTACTATAAAATTGATTCGAACCACCTGATTTTGTCTGTCCGGTCCGATTTAGCAATCATATCAGATTTTATGTGCAGCACTAATGCTGACTCTCACTTGGGTCCCATCCCTTGGCTGGGTTTTAAAAAAAAAAATGCTACCACTACCAGTGTGCTCGTACATTCCAAAATTCCACCACTCAAGCACCAAAAGTCAATTAATTGGACCGTCCATATCGATGATTCATTCAAACGATCGTGCCGTATGGACAACCCAGGAAGTGGATCCCCTATTTGGTCCAAACAAGGGAAACATGTTTGGTCCAATGCGAGCCTGACATGTGGATCTGGATGCCATCTCAGCTGAGGGTCATTTCCTATAGTGAACAAAAGAAAAGCACAGGGGCTTTCTTACAAATTCATTAAAACTATCAGAATGAAGAGCCCGCCTTTCTTTAATAAAAGCCCGCCTTTTTCTTCATATCCTCTATACAACTCATTTGGGAAGAAATCCTACAACTCATTTGGCTAGAAATCTTACAACTCATCTCTCTGTCTGCCAGCAGCTTTGTCCTTTCCCCTTCACAGCTCACACCTCAGCTCACTTGCAATTCATACATCTCATTTGAAAAGAAATCATGCAATTCATTTGGCTAGAAATCCTGGGTTTTATAGATTCTCCTCTCTCTCTCTCTCTCTCTCTCTCTCTCTCTCTCTCTCTCTCTCTCTCTATGTGTATTTCTATGCTTGTATAATGCGTCTCGTGGCGCCCTTCTTCATCATCATCTTTTAGTCGCCGCCAGTCGCCGCTTCAAAATCTCTTGAACTCTCTTACATCAACACACATTTCTATACGAGAAATTATGTACGCCACCTGCAATGAATATGAGATCAATGTTAGAAAACAGAAAAAGAAGTCACCGGACAATAAAAATGTAAGAGAGTATTATTAATTTGATCACCAACACCATAAAGAAGAAATTTTAATAAGACGATAGTTTTTTGTTAATACCCTTTCCATAAGAAACTCTGTCAGGTTAGCCTATGAGTCCTCATGTTTGCCATTCGGCATTCGACCGAGCAATAAATGTGCTGCTATTTTTTTCTATAATACTGGATTTCATCCTATTCCAAGAACAAAGAAAAAAGAAAGAAAAGAAGAAGAAGAAATGAAAGAAACAGACAAAGAAATTAGAACAATAAGATTCATTTGAAGTATACGTAAATCATCACTAAAAAATCACAAAGTATTTACCGGCCGAAAATCGAATGTATCACCACGCGATAGACAATCCATGAATTTCATTACAAAGACGCCACAATCATAACCGTTAAAATAGTGATATAAGATGGATTATTATTCCAAATAGAATAGATACTGTAATTCACATACGAGCCTCTAATAGAGTGACATACCCATTATCTTGTTGAGGGAAGTCATCAACGAAACGAATATCAGCCTTATCTCATTTATGAAACTTCCTTTGTTTAAATTGTTCTTTTAAGAAAGATACATGTATAAAGGAAATATAATAGTTAAGTTTTATATACAAGTACATTGTTTATTTTGAACATTTCATAGGAGCTTATGCCTTAATATGGGTACTCACCATTTCATTCACGTATGCAACGTCACAACATGACTTCAAAGAGTTGTATATACAAAACAACTTCTTGTTTGAATCAAGTACGAGGAGAAGCTAGTGTTTTGAAGCCCAATTCATTGGGATAAATATTTTGTCCCACAAAGTTAAGATGGACTTCAAGTTCTTCACATTTAAATGCTTTTAAATTGATTCTTCATTGTTGGAATGTAATGCCGCCTGAGAGTTAGTAAGCTACATGTTAGCACTAATATTCAAAAAATAAAAATCAATAAAAATATTAAGAAGAATAATTACATTAAACCACGATGTGAAGAAGTAACACTTCAATGAATTCAACTTTCCTGTTGGCTTTCTCCCACTCATCAACTTAGCATGGGTGTCAATAATCTAGAAGTCAAGATAGCACGTTCAATGTTAGTTGTCAAGGTTCCAAATTGTATACATGATTGAATGCTTATAATAAGTTGTGAAATTAACTACCAACCTTATCAGATATCCAACTTTCTTCATCCAATAAATTCTTGATTTCTGAACGCCAAATTTTTAGCTTGCCCACCTCCTCAGTACTAAGAAATAGAACTTATTATTTAGTAATTAATAAATATAAATACTGATTATCTAGTGTGAGTACTATGGTGTAAAGTGACTAGGTTTATAATGGTTCCTACTCTTTTCCAACTTTGGCTTCAAAACTTGCAATTGTCTCCTCCTCTTCTTCCAAAAAGTCAATCTTTGATTGGATTTCATCCTCTCTCTCTCTCTCTCTCTCTCTCTCTCTCTCTCTCTCTCGTGGCAAGCTCATTTATTATTCGTTCTTTGCAATGTTGCTTTTGTGCATGCATCATATGGGGTCCGTAACATTTGTGATGGCTTCCGAACTCTATCTCCATTTTTCTTTGAAATATTCTCGGCGGCTCTTGATGTCTCAACACAACCAGACATTGACGGATTTGGAGAAGAAGGATGATCCATACGACGGAGTGAAGCATCCACAATATCCAGAGGCGAGTGAGGCACCAAGATCCCTCTATTTCGCAACTCCATATTTTCACTCCGTAATCGTTCATTCTCTTCCTCCAATATGGTAAGCCTTTGCGCCAAATCCTTAATTTTTAGTTATATAGTTCTTACGATCACCCTATGTAAGTTTCAAATAGTCAGTGAAAAATAGATTTAAAACATGAAGTTCATAACAAGATTTTCCACTTTCAAAAAAATATGTTTAAAATTACAATGATATCCGGCATGCGTGCCTCCATTCTCCTGACTATGAAATCAGCGTCGTCGTTGTATCTTGTAACCCATAATTAAAACAAGTATAAGTCACAAGAAGGATGCAACCATACAATTATGACCAAGTACTTTAAATTAAAGAATAAAAATAAGTTAAAAATACTTGAGACACTTTTGGGGGAGATAATAAGGTCATTTCTTCTTTAGTTGGAGTGATTTCCTCAATGACCTAAAAAATAGAGTATTCGTTTCATTTATTGTAGTCAATATCATAAATTACTACAAGAAGTATATCATAGAGAAAAGTGAAGGTATACATACCTCTATATAGCTAAGATTGTCCAATATAGCTTTAAAAGACTTGCATTGCATGTATTTGGAACTCATAGCCCATCGCATATAACATGGATAAGAATTGGTGCGAATAGGCTCATATCGGTTAACATGTTTATAAAACCAAGGTTGTAAGAAAAGATATAAAAATGTAAGTGAAGATGTGAAAATCACAAGTTCTATTGTATTGTAACAATTATAAAAACCATGATTAAAAAAAAGAAGGATAACTACTTACTTCCAAGAGCATGACACATCCATTTATAAATCCAGTTGTCTTCCTCGAGCTTTCAAGTATACTTTTTATTAAGAACTCATGCACAGCAATAGCCCATGCATAATCATTAACTTTTTCCAACTTATCAACCTTGAATATGATATTGAATGGAAATGACCAACATGATTTTGGAAAAAGAATGGTACTACAAACATACAACATGTAAAGCTTCTTGAAATCAGCAATCGAATCCCACTTCTTCTTATCCAACGACTTCTTCTTGTTTGATGACATCTGCTTCGAGATTACTTTTAAATGCTTCTCTAATGTTTTCGTTCCTATATAGTTCTTTTCGAGATATTTCTCCAAAAATTCACATTCTTCTGTCAAAACCCTTTTCCCTAATTGTATTTTTTTCTCCATTCATATTCAACCACATTATCAATGCGACATCTTGAGGTAGAATTGGAAGGAGCTTTCCTCCAAGTTGAAATGCACTTTTTTTATTATCCCACCTAGTTATTATCGTTGATAAAAACATGCGCTGACATTTCAAGTTCGCAGGCATCTCTATAAAGTGTTAAAAAGGTGTTTCTCCTGTCGCATTAATATGAACATCCTCTAACTTTAAATCCTCGATGAACTTGATAAGCCTTGAAGGGCAACATTTAGTATCTAATTTTACAATTTCATTTGTATTTTGGTTGGCCTATATCAAATTACAACAAAAGAAAAAAAAATAAACATGAAATTCAAATGAGAAGATACTAATGAATTGAAGTCATGTTCAGTGATTACCACGATGCAATTTTGTTATCCTTTCAAATAGCAAACATAATCAGTGTCCTTGTAATTAGAAAATGAACCACAATGAGATAGAGTAAAATAGTGATATAACATAATAAATAATAAATCAGTGGAAAGCACAATTAAAACAGGACCTTATAGATTTAAATCGAGAAACAATCGAATTGTAAAAATGTGGGAAATTAGAACTTTCATGACTCAAATCAATATCCTGATAAAGTGCAAAACAGAGCACTCCAAGCATGAACAAGGAACTGTTTGCATGGTGCCTGTTTCTATGTAAGCTTCAATATTTCCTTCGCACGCCTTGAAATCATTATTCACTATTCCCATTCTTGGAGATTCTTGGAGGGGAAAATGACATTTTTCCATGTAAAGAAGGAATTTTGAAGGAAATGAAACATGGAAATAGGTTCCTTACAAATAAAGCCCATACTCCTATGCATGTAAAAGGCAAAACATCATGTTTCATAAACATATCGTTTTGTACATAAGACATCCATTAATTTGTATCATAGAGTAAATTTACATGAACAAGCATAAGATTCAGTGATGGATTTTGTTTTAAACTTTCAAAGACGAGAAAGTGAACTAGAAACAAATATAAGGAATACAGTAATCTCGTTCATCCGTACTGGCAACTTAATCGAAACAAAAGTAATACTAGATAACAATATCAACAATCCAAACTTCAAAGGCTTCTTCACAACTCTAAAAACACAATCTTTTCAGATAAAGAAAACTCGATCTTTGTCACATTGCCCGCTTATTTCACAAAGAATAAATAATAACAAAGGATCTCAAACCAGAACACCAAGAAATACTAACAACTTGACCACAAGCTTCATAAACCCCAAAAAGATACAATCTTTAATCCATCCCTAATACCTAATTTCAATATTTCAAAAGCATATCAAAATCTCAAATGGAAAGAGAGAAAGAGAGAAGAAGAAGATGATCACCTCTTTGCGGTTGTCCAAGGATTTGAAATCAAATCTTGAGACTTGTGGCGAAGAGCTTTTAAGAGATTTGAAGAAGAATTTGGGGAATTGGTTTTTGGAGAGCCGAGACACGAAAACGAAATGAGGAGGTGTGAGCTGTAAAGGGAAAAGGATAGAGCTACTAGCAGACGAAGAGATGAGTTGTAGGATTTCTGGCCAAATGAGTTGCAAGATTTTTTCCCAGCGACAATGTTGTACGGAGGAGAAGGTTCTAAATAATGGATGAAAAAAATGTGAGCTTCTCATTCTGACAATTTTAATGAATTTGTAAGAAAGCCCCTGTGCTTTTCTTTTATTTACTGTAGGAAATGAGCCATCAGCCGAGATGGCATCCGGATCTACGTCTCGAGCTCGAAACCCTGTTTGGTCCCACCAAGGGATGACTAGGGGATGCACTTCCAGATAACCCATCGTTGTGGGCCCCATCAAATGACAGACCCAATCATTGATAACGGGACAGAACCTACTTTCCGCAACCAAAACTACAGGTACAAGGAGCCTACAAGTAAGCCACTCAATATAATATGAGGAAGGCCCTATTTTTTGAGTCCACATCCTCCATGTGGCTTCAACTTAGAGAAATCCTCGGTTACAAGAGTGGAACTACACAATGGGGGCCATCTTTAAAATATGAACCTTCAAAACACACACCTTCTAGGTAATTGAGGGTACATATATTTTTTATGCGAGTGTATTATTATATTTTTCATCAAACTCAATATAATGGTGAAACAAACTTGAGTTGACGTAGGATTTGAGAATACCCTTATATATATATATATATTTAAAGGGTGTTTATTTTGAACGATTCAGATTTCAATTAATAAACTTTTAAAATATGATTTCGCGAGGTTACAACCTTAGAGGACTCAAATTCATTTTTTTGTGGTCTGTTTTTGAGATTCATTCATCACCACCACAGTAGCAAGTGGGCCCCTCCTCCCACAAAAACATGGCAAAAAAATCAGTAGCTCTGAAGATATTACAGAATCTTTCTGTAAATAGGCATATAAAGTCCTTGTGGCGGGAGTTAAACGGTTAAGCAGCTCGCTCTATGTCCATGATCTTTCTCCGTCTTCTCCTGCAGAGCAATTACAGAGTCCTCCTATGGTCGGCACCATCTTCGCCCCGCACGTGACCTGGTGGTGGAGAATCCCAAGCAAGAAGAAGAAGAAGAGCAGGAGGAGGGCCGTCATCGTCTCCTGCAGCAGAGGCCACAATTCCCTCTGTGAAGGACCCTCATGCATTTTCGTGGGTCCCCTCGAGAGCGCCAGCAGAGAAGTGCTCGAAGCTCTCTACCGACAGGTCCTCTTTCTTTCTAGGGTTAGGGTTTCCTTCCTTTATGTGATGATTTTAGCTCATGATGATGATATCCCAAGTTTCCTCATTCCATGGCTTGCGCAATTCTCATAGTGGGTCTGTGTTTGGATGAGGAGAAAATGTCATTTAGGGGAATCTATGGTGTGGAAAATGAGCACCCTTTGTTTAGTAGGATCCAAATTCAAATGGGGAAATCTCCATGTGGAATTTTTTTTTTCCATTTTGATGTTTTGGCTGAACAGATGCTGAATGAAGTGATTTGCATTTGTGGCTATGTAGAAAGCAACAACTGAATCTAAAAATCATAGCTTTTCTGCATTATTTTGTCTCCAAATCAGCATCCTCTGTTCTGGGTTACCTCAAATATGGTATAGATTAGAGCAGAAATGTAATGGATGCTGATTCAGTGAATACAATTACAATCCTGCTTATGCTGTCTGTGAGGTACACTGAGATTTCCTGGTGTACCTTTAGTGAGTTTGTTTCTATATTTCATGGCATGAGTTTAGGTTCTCTATTAGAATCTATTAACTCCAGTTATCTAGATAGCTTGATCAATGATTAACTTCTTCTTTTTCCTTGTTTTGGTTTTAGGCGCGTGATGCCTATTACAGTGGGGATCCTTTGATTGTTGATGACATGTTTGATAAAGTTGAGGTAACTTTAATTTTTCATTTTCAGTCACATAAGCATTTACATTTTATTCAGTTAATTCATGGAAACTGTTTGTGACAGTTGAAGTTACGATCGTATGGCTCAAAGTCTGTTGTCAAGTACCCTCGCTGTAGCCTTATGCGGCAATCCACTTATGCAGATGCTGAGGTAATTTTTGCACACATGTATGTTAAAATGTGAAATGCCCTATGTGCACATGAGTTCTATTACATATCATGCTATATGAGTGAGAATATACACATGCTGGACATCCATTTGAACCCTCTACCAACTACCAAGTGCAATGCGCTTATCTTCTTGGATGAACTCACATGAATCACATTTTGCAGACAATTCTAATCAATATTCTAGAAGTTAAGAGCAAATTTTGTAAAATTGTGAGTCAAAAGCTTAAGTCATAAAATTGTACGTACAATTTTATTAAAAAAATATTTTCTAATATGAAAGAAATTCAGCATTTTCTAATAAAATCGTATAATGTCTTGATGCGTTCTCAAAAAGATTTTGAGGATGGAGTTTTTGCACTGAACTTGGGTACTTCATGGTAGAATTGTTAGGAGGATTGCAGTAGGTAGGTTGACAGCCGGCATAAAACTTTTGTCGCAACTTCAACATGAGTTTTGAGAGAAAAACTGAATTCATGTTGCTGACCCCAACATGGCCCTTTCAAAGAAAACTGTCACATATCCAAAATGTCCTATTGGTGTTTCTTGCTTTTGTATCCATATTTTTGTTCATATTTGTAAATCCTCGATTCTGAGTTATACCTAAACATGCCCCGTACTTTATTTTTCCCGTATGCAATGTGACTAACTACTAGAGTGGGTTCTAGTCCCACTTCCTTAATTTCTTTGGTTTTGACTTCCTTACCTGCTAGAGACTCATAACTGTTAATCCATCTGTTTGCTTCTTGATTAATATATCAACAGAAGAATTCAACAAGGAGATTGACATAGCAAGCAAGATTATCCATTTTAGGTCATTTTATACGATCGTTAATCGTTCCAGGATCAAATCTCAGTTTTTCAATCAAACTTACTGTTCATGGTAAGTTTTTGAATTCTTGAAGGATTTACAATGATGTTACGGACCAGATGGCAACCTTGACTGGTGCTTTTAAAAGCTTTGGTGCTACTTAGAATATAAGATAGGAAACTAATCTAACCAAAGATTTTAATGGATCCTCAACAACATAGGTCTTTCAAAACCCCACCCCACCCCCCAAACACACCACCTCATCACATAGAGACAAGTTTATACATGGGGCCCACCTTTCATCTCTCAGGATCCCTTTAATTGGTCCACGAACAATACAACTTTTCATTGATTGTGCAATTGGGGTTCACAAATTCACAAGACGAGATGGATGTCCAATCAGTGCATTTAGGGCCCATTTGGCACTTTACTAATACAATCAAAGTAAATTAAAGCCTCTATTTTTCAGACAAGATGTCACATCAAATGCACTTTATTCAAAACTCTCCCCATCTTTTTCATACAAAAAGTAAAAAAGCAACTGTCTTTATCAACTAAAATACAAAAAAACTCCACTTTTCCATACAAAAAGTCAAAAGGATTCCATAACAAACAACTAAAAACAAACTACCATCATAACCCACTTATATTTTATTCTTTCTTCAAAATCAACTTTACTTGACTTGACTATATTAGTAGAGTTACCAAACTGGCCCTAATAAAGGGTTCCTTCACTATCTACCGTTAGAATGCCATAGGCCTTTTGTGGCTACTATGAGGTATAAAATATAAATGCAAAATAGCTCCATTTAGTGTGGTTACTTTACTGCTTTGTCACTGACGTTTGAAATTTAAATATGACTTGTGTGTAGGGCAGGAAGATCCAGCACAGGTTTTGGCATTAGCAAGTGTATGGACCTTCTTACTCATGCTCAGCAGTTTGGCCTTGCTCATACCAGTTGTTTACACTATTGGTCTGGCCTATCAGGATGCTTTCGGTTCGAGATTATTATCAAATAGTGCTAGATCTGCTGTAGATTTCATTGCAGTGGTTAATCTCACTCTTTTTATGGGATTGGGGTCTTTGATTGGTTATCCTATTGCATCAGCCTCTGGTAAGATGTCTGTCTGACAAAGTTGTACTTAAGATCATATTTGTGGTCTCTGACATGAAATACCCACCTATGATATCCATGCATGTAGATTATGTTGTTTGTGTGATTATCATTAGTAACTCCAGCATTTCTTTCTTTCAGTAAGAGCACTTGAAGGCCTTTGGAGGAGTGATCTGGTTGCACTAAAAGGCTCATGCCCAAATTGTGGGGAGGAGGTTGTTATTGTTATAGCAAGATGCACTTTTTAAGAACTATTAGCTATCTTATAGCAGGCAATCTATACTAAAGTTTTGGTGGACAAAAATAATTCAAGTTCTTTGCCAGCGTTACTTAGAGTCAGCATTTTCTTTCAGGTCTTTGCATTCATACAGGCAGAACAACCAAGTCAATCTCGTCACAGGGCAGATTGCCATGTATGCGAGTGCACTCTGGAATTCCGCACTAAGGTGGAGGTATGTCATAGCTCATTTGGTTTGCACCTGTACTTGTGGCTTTTGCATCATAATCTTGCACATTTCAGTACCAGTAACCTAGCACATTCCCTTCATCCACATGGCACAGCCAATTGAAGAAATTATTCACCAGTTATAAAGATCAGAAAAAATTGTCAATTGTATGGAGAAACCTAATCAGTCTGCAGGTCGTTTTCTCTGTGCATTTGATGATTTACCATTGTTAGTTCACTCTGATGTTTTACTGCAATAAGTTTGCTAGTCACATGCAGCACTTTTCATCTGGACCTGCCCTTGCTTCTTGCCAGCAAAGTTTGATGACACACATTAGATCTGGCCTACTTTGTAGATTATCTCGACCCAAAATAGATCAGTCCACTCATTGCGCATGCCCTGTAGTGTGCATGTGGACTGTTGCTCGCCCATTTTCAACCATCCAATTGTTCACTGGACTGACCTGTCTGTTAGGATACCTGTCCTGAGGTGTGGCTCCCACCTCAGGATAGCTCAAATCTTGCATGTGTATGCCACTCCAGTGCATGCAACTACATAGGAGCCAGTCTGGTTTGCTTGACAAATCTCTTGCTGCAAATTGGAGAAGATTCATGGAAATCATTAATTATGCCAACTCTTTCCTTTTAATTCGTTTTTTTTTCTTGAATTTGGAGCATTAATTCCTTGGATATGAGAAAAACTAAAGACAAAAAAAATGGAGAAACAAATCGAGTATGCTGAATATTAGATGGTCCCCTATTATATATTAATATTTCTAAATTCAGCACATTTACATTGTACCCTTTGTGCAGCAATCCGTTTCAAGACCGGGCAGGCGCTGGGTTTATGGACGTGTTTACCTTGTTCCAGGCACTGCTTCGAAGCGTGAAAGATGGGCATAGAGTGAATGGTGTTCTGCTGACTTAATATGATTTGGAAGCTGTTGTATAGTTGCATTTTTTGCTGAGTTTCAGTGTTTTGTATATTTGGAAGAGAACTTGCCATAAATCATGCATTACCAGCTATTGGGTGGGTTTCAAAATCTCATTTGACTTGAATGATTCATTGTTTCCTAGGCTTTGTATCAAACGATAAGCCTTTTTATTAAGAACATGAGAATGGAAATGTTCATCTCGATAGAGGCATCAACTGTGTGCCAGTTGCATAGTTCTAATCCATGCATTTACATATTGAGTTGTTCTAGTTAGAGATTTATGGACAATTACATAGTCGCGTGTCATCCAATTGGTGAACAGCCCATTGATCTGCTTGGTTTGAGTGGAAAATTGAATTGATGAAACAAACCTAATCTCCCAGTAATGGATCTGTTCTTGTTAACCTTTTAAAATAGGGATTGATTGGTGGCTGGGGCCGTGATTTTTCTGGAATGCCTCTCACCAACCCAAAATTGGGCATGTGGGTTCTGAATACAAATCAACAATGGGAGAATGATCATTCCACAGCCATTCAAAAAAACAAAAAAGAACAATCATTCCACAGAAATCTCTCATTAAGATAAGAAGAAATAACCCTTGAATCCATGGCCTCCAACTTGGCAGTCAAGGAAGGCAAATGCATCTCAATCCCAATGTAAGAAAAGCCAAATACTATCAGGTAGGAGTTTAATCCGGATTATCTCAAGACATGGACAAACTGTTCTGGGTCTATGATATTCACTGTATGCTTTGTGAAGCCCAAACATACAAACTGAGTGGGTGCTAACCATAACCCCATGTCAGGGATGGAGGAACAATTCATAAATGCTCATCACCTTGATCAAACAGTGGCCCATCATCTGCTGATAGGTTCAATGATGTGGGGTCCAATGTTTCTTAATAAAGTGAAATGCTAATATAAAGATAAGGTGCTGGGAGGGATGTGTGGAGTTAGTTACAAGAAAGATGAACTTGGGATTATGTAAATGAGAGAGAGAGAGAGAGTAGGGAATGTGTTTGAAATGACATCCACATGTATATAGAAACCAAAAACGCCCTATTGATGTGCAGGGTATTAGAAAAATGGGAAAACTAGTAAATGAAGTGGTGTTGGAAAAAGACATGCTGGGTTGTGTAGTAATAGAAAATATCGATGCAAATGGGTTTAAGTACAGAAGTAGAGACACAAAGCTGTCCCTAATGATGGTTAATTAAGCTTTAATATATTGATGATGTGGATGATGGCGGCAACTTTGAAATGCCTTGTGACTTATTCTTTTGTACTTGTAGCTGCTGCAAGAAAAATTGATATTACATCTGTAACATACTAGGATCTAAAGCATGTAATCATAAATTTTAAATCAAAACTGTAAATGCGTACCATGAGTGGTCATCAAATCAATATAAGAAGAATCCACTGACACTGACAGTGTATTGGCACAATCATGAATTCATGATATAGCCTTTATTTCTCTACTCTTCACAAAAATCATGGTACAAATGAGTGTAAATATTGAGTGAAGAGAGCTATGTGCTAGAGAGGGGTTTATATAGCAGGACTTGATTTTTTTTTAATTTTTATTTTGCATCAAATCTCCTCAGATTACTTGATGGCAATCATAAATTCATAACCAGTCTAGATGATCTCTAATTTGATGGAATAATTGAATTTACATGGGGACAAGATAATATCTAAATTTAGGGTCTGTTTGGCATCATTTTCAAAAAAAAATATATATATATATATATATTTCTAAGAAAAACATGGAAAATGTATTTGGATGTTGTGGTTTTACTATTTCAAAAAAGAAAGTTTTCCAGAATATGTCACTAAACATGCCCATGAATAATGGAAAACAAGAAATGATTGTAAACCGTTTATTTAAACTCAAATCCTGTTTTGTCCAATTTTTTTTTTTTGATGAATGAAAGAAAGCTCTCGTTCATCCATAGAAAATGAATGAATGAAAGAAAGAAAGAAGATGGTTTTACCAAAAAGATTGTAGACCAAAAAGAATCTAAAAGAAATGCATCAATGGTAGTGGTTTCAGGGGCCCTTTTCGTTTTTTCTTTTTTCTTTTTTTTGTTTCGCCAAGCAACGATATCTTCGCTCACTCACTTATACAAGCGGGGATATTCCTGCTAGTTTATTATTCCTCTTTGTCCTCCTCCTCCTTCCTCTAACTCCTTTCACCTCTACCAACTTACCAACTAACCCTTACCAGTACAATAGTTTCCTTCATGATATGGAGTGACCTAAATGGTCTTGAACTTGGGTGCAAGTGGGAGTTTGTTACCTACACTCCCTAGTCTCACACATAGTTATCTAAATCCATTACCTTTACCACCCCTCTTCCTCCCACAACCTAAACAAAAACATCTGAACCCATTTATCTTTTTCCAACCAAATGAATGAGACTTCACCCCCATCTTAAAAAAGTCACCTTCACTCTCTTTCTTGAACTCATCTTTTTCTCTCCTTTTTTTCATTTTTTTTTATATTATCCTTCCATTCTTATTATGTACAACTCACCTTTCTCAGCATCTTTTTCTCATCTCCATAAACAACCACTTCCCATTTCTAAACTATCTCTACCCCAATCATCATCTCATCTCATTTTCTCTACATCCCCGTTCCCCACCAATCCAATTCAAATGCCTAAACCAGCCCAATACCTGCAACCTGCGATCGAGACCCATATCTCACATTCTCCTTTCACTATCAAAGCTCAGCCTTCATCACCAGGTGACCACTATCCAAAAGAAGAAAGATTTTTTTTTCTTAATTTGATTTGGGCAATGATATTGCCGCTTAACTTTGAGGAAGAAGGAAAAATGACATCCTTGCTTGTATATGTAAGTGAGCGGGAATATCACCGCTCTACAAAACGACAAAAAGAACAAATAAAAAAGGGCCTCTTAAACTACTAAAGTAGATACATATCTTTTAGGTCCTTTTCATAGCCGGATTTTTTCAGTAAAATCCATAGGAAGAAAGAATGAAAAAGGAACTCATAGGCTAGGTGGTGTTATGATCATGGGATCCTAGCCTACGGAGTCCCCAAAGTAGTACTGTTGGGTCATCTCATCTGTGCAGAGAGAGAGAGTAGTTTTACCATGTAAGGGTCCGGAATGATGTGAATGATCAAGCTCAACATGATAATTCTGAGAACAAAATATTCTAGAGAACTTTGCCAAAGAAGGGCTTATTTTGAAAACAGAATATTCTCAGAAAAACCCATTCTAACACACAAAGATTTTCAAACAAAGGAAAGATGCGAAACAGGCCCTCAAATTGTAAAATGAAATAAATCGGCATGGGAAAATATGACTTAAGTGCTAATGGTTGCAACAATCACATTGTCTACCAAACTCTATGATGTTATGATAATTTCAAAAACTACTTTTGTTGCAGAATTTACCCATGTTATCTTTCTGTATGAGTATCTGAACTATATACATCGCACAGTTGTGATCATGATGACAAAGATCAAGACCCTTTCTTCAGAAAGACTTTGTATGAGAGAGAGAGAGAGAGAGAGAGAGAGAGAGAGAGAGAGAGAGAGAGAGAGAGAGAGAGAGAGAGAGAGAGAGAGAGACCAAACACCGTGCTTGGTTCACCACTGATGAGCCTTTTAGATGAGAGAGAGAGAGAGAGAGACCAAACACCGTGCTTGGTTCACCACTGATGAGCCTTTTAGATGAGTTTTTTCCCTCTTCTTTTTCTCAAGTGCCTAAATCCTCTTTTTATAAAAGAAACTATCCCATTCATTTTCACCACCATCTTCTTTCAAAACATACTTCCAACTGTTATCTTCTTCAAAATCCATACCCTTTCTTCCCTCTCTTATATCTTTCTTCAATCTACTAACCCTTTCAAGCACCCCTTTCACTGCTATATCAAATGCATCTTCGGTAGTCTTTAATCTAGACCTTGGGTCTGCATATATTATCCTAGGAATCAGCTCTATAACCTTCTCTCTCATGGCTTTCACTTGTGCTTTAGGAATCTTAAGCAATGCCGTCTCTATATTAACCTTCCCATCCCTTACATCATTCTCAGATATAAACACAGAGTAGCTTGTATGATTTAATGGAAAATACCAAGTATACTGTATATACGCAGACCCCGGATGGAAGAAAACAGGTATACAACCTGCAAGTATAGAATCAAAAATCGACCTTCGAGTATACGAATCCCCCTGAGGCTGTAAACAGAACACTGTTCTCTGAAACATCTTCATGATACTACTTGGAGAATGGCATTTGTTCCCGCGCCAACTGCACTCTAACAGCTGGCTCCTTTTGGAGGCCAAGCACTGGTTGATGATCTCCCCACGGATAGAGTCCGAGCTGCCAGGACGCGGGGCACCCGCGAAGGAGAAAAGCCAGCTCCTTTTCTGACCTCTCATCCTCCTCTGCCACTGGGAAACCTCTCTGTCCTTTGAAGGGTGGAAATATGTGGGATAGGGTACTCCAATATCATGACTACTCCAAGGACTAGATTCTATCACCAACACTGTCATGTTCTTGGCCTGAGGCAATAGCAGGAGCTTGTTACCCCATTCAGAATCCGTATCTCTAGGCCTTCTAAAGTCCCATGTAATCCTCCCTCCTATTAGAAAATGGTCTCTCCCTCCAAAAGCCCGCCACTCGGGTCTGTTTGCAAGCCATTTAACGAGTTCAAGCGAGTGGAAGTCTCTCACTGTGGTGTTGAATCCACCCCATAAGTAGCGAGAGATATCAAGGCCTGCAAAGAATGGAACATAGATTGCAGAGGCCAGAGATGAATTGGTTGTTAAACACTCGTACTGCTTCATCCTGTAGTAGAAGATGACCTCGAGAGCGAATTGGTCGGTCGCAAACCAGCCTGTTCTGGAGAAGGCCCCTTCTCCATTTTTAATCTTGGGACCAAACCCTCTGTTAGAGAGGAGTTCACACATGTCTGTCCATAGGCTAAGCGACCTGCAATTCTTAAGTATATCTTCATTGAACCGGCGTGGAAGGTTATGAACATAGACGTATCGGCCTAAGCAAGGATCAGAAACGATTCTGGGGGTGTTTGATGAGGCGGGTCTGACCTTGTTTTCTTCTTTAATAAGAGGCTGCCGCCGTTTGTGGGGTTGCAGGATTGAATCCTCAGGTTGCTGCTGGTGTTGGGGTTGCAGGATTGACTTCACCGGTTGTTGCTGTTCGCGGGGTTGTAAATTTGAGTTCTCTGGTTGCTGCTTCTTCTTTGGTTTCAGGTTTGAGTTCTCTGGTTGCTGGTTGTTCTGGGGTTGCAGGTTTGAATTCTCTGGTTGCTGTTTGTTCTGAGGTTGCAGGTTTGAATCCTCTTGCAGTCGCTGGTTGTGGGGTTGCAGGTCTGAATTCAAGTATTCATTCCGCATCAAAAAGATGTTGTCCATTGACGCATTGGAATTGAAGCAGAACAACAAAAACAACAAAACAGAGGACAAGAAGATGATGAACCAGAAGCACTTGTGACATCTGTTGTTGATTTTCTCCATATGAAAGAATCTTGTACGACCCTTTTCTCTTCTTCTGATTTGCTCTATATAATCTAGATTTCTCTGCAGATTCAATGTAATGTAACCAGATTAAGAGACAAACCGAACCAGAGCTGCTCCTCTTCCAAACCCAGATGCAGATTTGGGAAGAAGACGATGTTTTCAGAGGAAAGAAGGGGTTTAAAACATCGAATCGAATATTGCTGTATCATTCAAAGTCTCCGCGTATAATGAAGTAGACTTCTATTTTTATGCTTCAAAGATCTTTTTTTCGAGGCAAGGAAAGGAGAGATGTAAGCGTGGCACTGCATGAACCTAAAAATGGACAGTCTCATGCACGCCAAGATGGGGTACTGTGCCTATCATTAAGCCGCCAACAAGCGGACGGTGGTGATTAATCCATAATAGATTTGAGCTGATCATCAAATGTGGTTGAATGCTGAAATTAGTTTGAAAAGTTGGCAATTGGCATGCAGGGATGTGGAGCATGGGGATTACAGAATACCGTAGTAAATAAGGAAAGATTGAAATCAAAGGGCCAAAATACCATGGGTCAGGTGGATTAGCTTACTAGCATGGGTCAGGTTTGAAAATTGGTGGGGATTAATTGTGGCACTGTGGGGATGGCAGAAGGCAAGATGGATTAGCTTATCTTAATAGCCATCGGGTCAAAGGCAATGATTTTCTATTGTTTAATTATCATTCATTTTTTTATTGATTTTAGTTAGATGAATAATGACAGTTGATGGGATTGAATCTTTACGTATGATTAATTCCTCGAACTCTCTTTTTTTTTTTTTTATACAACTATACACCCGGCAAACTTATTATGATAAAATTCAATGGCAATATTAATGGGAAATCAGAATCCATGCCAATTCTGAGTGAGCGAGCGTGTGCGAAGAGGTTAGAATGTTAGATTGATCCTATTGGTCCTTTTGTGAAAAAGAACAAAAAACACTACTTGTATATAAAAAAAAGGGGTGAACCAATTGCAATGTATAAAAAGCCACTTCGTTACTTGTATATGAGATTCAGGAGCAAGGGTCAGATAGGATTCAGACCTAATCAAATAAGGAAGACAAGAAGATGAATTAGGAAGAAAAACTAGGGATTCTATCCTTGATGTGATGATGGTGAAATAGAGGTGTGGGGTCAGGTCTCATTAGATGTTTTTTGGATTTTCAATGGAAGGAAATATTACTACTAGTATAAATGATTCATTTGGTTTCATATTTTTTTCTTCATTTGCTTGTTTCTTGATTGGATAGCTAATAATGACTAATGAAACTAATTGTTATAAATAAGTAATCTTTTGAGATTTTTTTCCTCCTATTGTAGAGTCAATGGTCTTAAATTAGAGTTATCAAGCTGTAAAACTTAAAAAAAGAAACAAAATCTTTACTGATTTTGTTAGACCTGGGCCTAAATTGTCAGTTGGTATTAAAAAAGAAAAAGAAAAGGAGTAGCAAACTCACAAGGCATTTCCATTGTTAATATATATTAATGAAAGTTTGTAACGACCATGGAATAACCCCAAAGGATAGCTCAGTTGGCCTAAGATCACGGTTTGCACTCGAAGGTTGTAGGTTCGAAATTACATTACCCACGGTTTACCTGGCTTTCCTCTGGGCTCGAAGAGGGATTAGTCCCGCCCAAAGGGTTAAGAATCCACCGATAGCACCAAAAAAAAAGTTACAACCATGAAATAAAAGAGGTGCAATATAGGTGGCCCAATAGGCTCACCATAGTGTGTTGTCTGATGGATTGATTTGGATCCTCTGTAACCAGGGTACAAGTTCTTTGATTTAAAAAAAAAAAAGAAAAAAAAAAGAGAAAAAGAAAATAAATAGGACAGATGGCAGTTGGGAGTTCATTGATCTTATACTACAAAAGGGCTCTATATTTTATTTGAGAACGGCCTCTTACCTCAATGGTTCGAGGCCTTGCTCTCTCCTTATTGTCTAGGGTTCAAGCCATTGTGCACATGAGCCATCTTTCCTCATCTAAGGGCCCCTTACTCCTTAGCTGGGGTACCTTTTTTTTTAATGCCTATTAAATGCTGCCATTTGTCCCAAGGCTATAAAATAGGCAATTACTATGTTTTTATTTTAACCAATTACTTGATAAATTTAATTTGAACCGTCTTCTAACTTGACGAGTCTGGATCCTCACATCTCTTACAATCTTTTCCTGCTACGGATGCCTATAACGTCACTCACGATGGGACCCACATGATGATAATTTGGACTGTTCATCTTGATCTCATCCCTTCTGGTGATATATCTTCAAATTTCACTTCAATAGTACTTCGTCCCTCTATTAGATTGTGCACATGGATAACTTATAATGAGATTAAAGTATTTGGTTAATAATACATAAGATTGTGTTAAGAACATTATCAGTCATGTTTAATCAAATGGTGAGACAAACTCCTTTTGAAGTGAAGTTTGAGGATATATCACTGGAGGGGATGGAATTCAAGATGAATGTTCCATATTATCATCATGTGGGCCTTAAGGTGAATTCATATTTCTATTACTAGGAAAGCTGCTAAGAGACGCTACAGCCAGCCTACAGGGGATCCAATTTCTTGACTTCACTCTCATGACCAAGTTAGTGGACACATTGTTAGTGTTGTATAGTTAGTCTTTTCTGGGCTTGTTTCTAGGGAGACAATGGGTTAGGTCAAAACAGCCCTCGGTCCCCTCCTATTAGGGGTGGGTTTGATAATTGTTTTCTTTTTAAATTGGATGGGTTTGGATTTTTTTGTCCTAACCCAAAACGCCCCGTATATATAATATATATTTATTTATTACTAAATCATAAGCTAAATTTATGTGGAGCACGTGGTGTTGGGGCATTAACTAAAGGTAAGTAGGAAGATAAGGTTGTGTGTTTGAGCTCTAACACTCTCTTGTTTTTACGGTGTGGGCCGAGTTTGGATGAGACAAACTTGAGACAGAGCCCAACCCGTGTTGCCATCCCTACTTCTTTCTCTGTTTTGTGTAATATAATCTTTTATTTCAGAAAAATAATAAGGTTGGTGGACACACTAGTTTTTTTTTTTTTTTGGACACATTAGCATTGCACAAGCCTAATCTAAAATGAATGGCATGTGTCTTAGTTGAAGCCCAGATAAGGATATGAGTGCGAAGCTGAGCCCAAGTGCCTCAGTGCGGCAAAAGGAAGCAGAGCAATAGGAGGAGGAGGAGGAGAAAAGAAGTGCTTCCATATATAGCAATAAGAGGAGGAGCAGAAAAGAAGCGTGAAGCACTGTTCATCTTCTAAAACTGGTAGTTTGTCATGCATGGATGAACAAAATACTGAGGCTCTTTATATGGAAATGGAGTTTATGTTTACCACTGAAGTCTGAAGACTTCGTGGGTGGCTGCTTTCCTGTGGAAGATTGAGGTGGGGGCATAGGCCATGAGTGCGATTGAAGGAATATCTGTTTTGTACCAAATATCTTCATTTTTAGGTGGCTTTCAGCCTTTCATGACAGAAACAGATAAGTATGGTTTTGAGAGAGAAAGATGAAAAGGGTGGTGGGCGGACGTGGCTAGTCACTGTTTCTGAAAGTCCCGCATAGAAGAAGAAGATGATGATGATGATGATTTATGGCAAGTGTGGGAGAAACGTTAACACCATCCGGATGGCTGAGGGCGAGCAAGAGAGGAAGACCGAAAAAAGTGAGCCCGCCCTTGGCCACCCTCCATGGGAGAATACAATGCACACTAGCCCAGAGCTGGGTTGAGGCATATATTCACGTCTAGCATGCTTTTAAAAACACAAGCCTACATCCTGCCCAAGCCCAACAAGAACCTCAAGTGTTTGGCCCGAGCCAACCCATTTAATAAATTGGGTTGGGTTGGGTTGGGCTGGGCTTTCTATCACTGTTTTAGGCTTTTCCAATCAGTTGTTTGGATAAATTAGGACTAAACTACATGTATTATTTATTCAGATCCCGCTTTATCTTTTGTTAATCTCGTAATCAAAGTCCGACCTATATATTAATTGGGCCCAAAATCTGGATTCAGGCTTGGCCTGACTACTGGAACACAAGGTTAGAACTCCGGCGAAAGCGCACTGGGCCCTGCCCTTGATCATCCCTGGGAGGCACAGCCTACAACCCCTTCGAAGTACAACCGGGGCTTCTAAAGGTCCAGAGGCACCATCACCATGGGTTCAAATTTTTTTATTTTTTATTTTTAAGCTATAACATGTGAGAAAGCCACAGTAAAAACAAAGTGGCATGTAAATTGAAGTTTAGGACCAGTGTTTTTGCTTTATGGAATAGAATTCCTATGTATTTTAAGAAATATATTATAAATGCCAAAAAATTGTGAATCCACTGGTAGCTTAGTGGGGTAGCACCTCCCTCCCACAAAAAACAAACTGTGATTGATTGTAGTGTTGATGGCATGGGGACTTTGGCTGTTAAAAACAGAAGAAGAAGAAGTTGCTAAAACTTAAATAAAAAAGATTAAGAAACCCCAAAGGGGTTGGTCGAGTGGTCTGGACCATGATTCCTCCCTTTTTCGGAGCTAGAGGTCTTGATATCGACTCTCGATTTCCTTCTCTTCAGGAACTGAATGTTGAGTTCACTTGTACTACCGCCTATGGGTCATAGGGGTTTTACTTGACTTCTCTCTGTGCCAGATGGAATAGTCCAGCCGAAAGGGTTATGAATTATACATTAGCAAAAACAAATAAATAAAAAAGATTAAGAAACTCATAAATAACTCTCAAATAATCTTCTCGGTAATGAAAATACATAAGAAGAGTAAGTAAAATTACTTACAAATGTGCTAATTAAGTATTCATTTCCCACCCCGTATATTTTGCTTATCTTGCAATACTGTTACGATAACTTAGCGGCAATAACAAAGCTTGTTTTATAATAGAAGGTGCTCATTATTACAATCTTCAGATTAATAATAAACGAAGAAGCCTTTCCCAATATTGGAAAAATATGCTCCTCAATAGAAGCATGCATCTTGATCTTCATTAAAAGTGGGCCCCTATTTGAATCTCACTAAATCCCAAGTAACGAACAACATAAATGCACGGTGCACAATGCGCATGCGAGAAAATCATCCATAAAAGTAAGATGACCTTTTTGAAATAATTAATTTATTAAACCGAGTTTTTGACCTTTTATTTTGCTGACAAGGGTGTCGGGCTTTTTTCGAACACCCCGAGTAAGTCAGGCTTTTGCTCGGACAAGTGGACAAAGGGAGAGTAAGAACCTACCCCATTGTTATTTTTGACATTTTTAGGGCATCCATAAAAGTAAGATGACCTTTTTGATATAATTAATTTATTAAACCGAGTTTTTGACCTTTTATTTTGCTGACAAGAGTGTCGGGCTTTTTTCGAACACCTCAGATAAGTTAGGCTTTTGCTTGGACAAGTGGACACAGCGAGAGTAAGAGCCCACCCCATTTTTACTTTTGACAGTTTTAGGGCCCAAATTTAGGTCTTATATTAAAGGGTTTTTTCTAATGTCCAGGGACATTTTTGAAAAAACCACACAAACAAGTTCTCTAGCAGCTGCTTTATCAACAAATGGAGGGGAGAAGGTCGGAACGCCATTGATTTCTTCCTTTTGCCCTCTCAAATCTCCCTTTCAATCTCCCGTGGCACTCGAAATCCATCTCCATTTGATCTCATAGCAGAAGAAATCGAAGAAAATGGCAGTTCGTGTAGTAAACAGCTGCCCCATCTTCCGCTGTGCTTGCTCTCCTCCTCCCCTCTCCCCATCTCGATGCGTAAGCTTCCATTTCCGCCCCTTTAAACCCCACAAAAACCAATCTAATCTATGGTGTCATTCCTTAAGAACCCGTTCTCAATTCTTCTCTTTTGGTGCCCGGAGCCGTTTCTTCAATAGCCTTGTCGAAAGCGTCCTGGAGGAGCTCAAAGCGATGAGCAATAGGAGGCGGATTCGTGCAAACAGCAGGTCGGAAGTAGTTTTCTTTTGTTTCTTGAGTTTTTATCTTCAAAGTTTTGATTTTTATCTTCTTTTATGGCAGTTTGATTGGTTCTCTTGCTTTTGTTGCTGAATTAGATCATTTCTTCAATCCTAGAAAAGGAATTATGATTGTTCTCTTGTTTGCTTCCATTTCATGTGATTTCCTGCTTTGATGATGTGTTGTTAGGGTTTGTTTGGTTGTGTGGTTTGTGTTTTTGGGGAAAATAATCAATGAATGAAGAGAAATGATGTAGTGTATCCCCCCAGGAATGTTCATTGTGGAGCCCTATATGCTCAATCCTAATCGTAGGTGAATTCTGTTCCCAGTGAATTGAGATGAACTTAATTATCATTACTTTGATCAAAGTGAGCGACGTTTACCATTGATCAAAACAGTGTGAATTCAATTACAGTGATTGGATGTGGGAGTTAATTGTGTTGTGTTGATGCAAGACAGACCAATGGGCCCATTGGTCTGTCCTGCATCATCATGCCCATGTCTGGCCAGTGGCCAGGTCACTGAGCCCTGCGTGCAACCCATTAGGCGCTGCATGGGTTCACCAAGCCTGCCTCCGAGTCGCATCGATTGTTCCTACATGGTAGTCCTGCGTACCTAGGGTGTGCCTTTAAGATTTCATTATTTTTTCTTTGTTATTTCCTATGGTTTGGATTGCTAGTTCTGTTTTTAACTTGATATTCATAAATGGTCAGGACCTAACTCTTTCTTCCTCTTATTCCTTTTTTCTTTTTTGAACTGATATAAGATTAATTTGGAAGCCATACACTGATTCTTCATGGTTTTGTGAAAATTGTTATCTCTTTGCTGTTTTTCATGCCCAACTTTAGAGAGCATTAAAATTTGAAGTTAAGAATTAACTCTACCGGATTTAAGATATTTTCTTGATTCAGTGTAAATTATTTGCTTGTACTGATTTCTTTAATTTATCTTGGGATTAAGCCTTAGTGGATTTATGTAGTTGATAACTTTTCTTGAAATTTGGTTTATAATCCAATTCAGTAGACCTCATATTGGTAATGATAAGAGCTCATTTCATGCAACCCAAGAGGAAGCTGTCATGAAGGCCTGATTCTAAGCACTGGGCCCATTCCACCAAGCCCACAAATGAACCCAACCCTGCTTTATTTGTTTGCTTTTAATAAATGGCTATGTTTACTGCATCAAACAATGTCTCTTCTTCTTCCTCTTCTTCTGCTGCAGCAAAATGTTGTTTTTGGCAGTTCTGTATTATTCTGCTTTTTTTTTTTTTCCGCACCTGTATACATGAATAACTTGTTAGCCTTTGCAGGGTGATTGTGATGAGCAGTAGGGAGTTAGTCGAAGATAAAATTGAAAAATGGGTCCTGCAGAAAGGGTTATTGCTGGAATTTCGTAAAGATTCTGAAAAAGTGTTGTTAGCAGTTGCTCAGAAACCTGATGGAAAGAAAAACTGGATGGTGTCTGATCAGGTTCTAATAGAAACAACTACTGCGGCCTGTTGAATAGGTTGCTAGGTGTTCAAAGTTCAAACTATCATTTCCTCTGCCATTGTTTATGGATGAATAGTTTATCACTAAGTTTTATTTTTTTATTCTTTTTGGGCATGTATCGATTTTAAATGCAGAATGGAACTACATCCTCTATAAAGCCACAACAAATTACATACATTGTCCCTGGTGTCCAAGATTTCAATCATGCTGATATCTCTGATTTTATTGAGAGAGCTCAAAATCTCTGGGTAAGTATCGAACTGTTTTGTAAATGCAATAGATGTTTATGTCATTTGTCTTAGCTGTCCTTTGGTGCAGGATCTGACACTACTTGAGTATGCTTGGGTGGAGCTTTTGGAAAAGGAGAAGTCGGTGACAGCTGAAGAATTAGCAGAAGTAAAATCTTCAGAATGATCTTTCCATTATTTCTGGTTCATCAGTTCCTTTATGGGCACTTATTTTGTTATGCACAGATCATATATGGCAGTACAGAGCCTCTAGAAAGCTATTGTGCCCATTTCTTGCTGTCAAAAGATGAAGTTTACTTCAACACGATTGGGCGCAAAGGATCCTGTTTTGTTTATGAGCCTCGTCCTAGTGCTCAGGTTTCTTTCTTTCGGTGATGCTGCCATGTTTTCTTAAACTATAGAATGGTTATCTTTTTGCTATGTTACATGGAAGGTGAAAATAATGATTTCGTGAAAATAACCATTTCATGTTAAAATGGAAGGTGAAATCTGCTTTCTCCATTGTTCATTTACTTAACCTAATTTGATCAAGTTTTTGGTTTTTTCCCCTCTGTTATACTCTTTTTAATCAAATATTCAACCTTGTTTTAAGTATCGAGTTGAAATAACAATGTCCATAATATTGTCTGACCTGATTTTTTTTTCTTTCTAGTGATTTCAGTCCAGTTCACATTTTATTCATTCTGGCCAGATAGGAAAAGAATTTCTGAGTCATTTGTTTTAACCATTCGTTGGATTTTTTACATGTGGTTGTAAGAGATCTTATTCTCAGCATTTTATTTTTATTGGCAATATTGTTCTCATTTATTTGAGCATAATGACTTGCATTTTTTTAGGGACTTGAACTCAAACTTGCACACCCACACACACTACACGTCCCTAATCAGCTGCGCAACACGTGACACATTGTTAGGTCCATTAGGGTGAGCTCCCTTGTTGACTTTGCCCAGACATTTGGACAAAATGCTATAAAATATTAAAAATGAAAAATTGTAAATAAAAATAGAGAGAGAAACGGACTAGGAGATCTTATCAGTTATCATTGCTGATGCATCACGATAATTTATTTATTTATTCTTTTTTTTTTCTTGTGGTTGGCAACATCAGAATATGTTTATTGTCCCAAATCCTGATTCCTATTTCACCAATTCAAATTACGAGAATATGACCATTGGTCTGATTGGGGCTCACCATGTATGACAGATGCTGCAACAATTTCTAGATTAGAAGATCTTTGCTATCCACATGTACCCTTTTGGTGTAATTTTTGCTGCATTTCCCCACTTAATCTTTGGGAGCTTGTCACTTTTTCTTTCTTCTTAAACTGCCCTTCTAGGCTTTTACAGGAATGATTGAATTCTTTTGACCTTGAAGCTTCCAACAACATCCCCCATCAGTTAATTTGACCACTTAACCACATGGCTCACTACAACAAGGAGTGGATCATTAGATGCAGTAGATGTGTCAAGGCCCAAATACTCTTTGATGGGAAACCGGGAAATATTAAACAAGCAAATATTATATATTATAGTTATAGCAGAAAGTTTTCAATTCAATTTTGAACACTACTAGACTCCACATCAACCTATTAATTTATGTTATAGTGGAAGGTTTTCAATTGAATTTGACTGCTACATTTTAATTTTGACTCTCAATCAACCTATTATTATATATATTACTACAGGAGGTTCTAATTCAAGTTTGATTGCTACCCTATTTTGACTCTCTCTGGAGACTGGAACCCACATCAAACTATTTTATATATTGTCGCTGAGTGTTTTACACTCAATGTTGTCCTATTGGTCTCAATTAGTTAATTTTGACATTTAATATAGGATTGCAATGGTTCAGGCTGAGCGCCATACTTGACCTGGCCCATGAAAAGCTTATCACTGCAGCAGTGAACCTGCCTCATGGCGGGTAAGGGTTGTCTTTGGTTTTATACTTGAAATATAAATAATTTTTTTCATTTTAAAATATTACTATATAAAATAATTTATATACTTTTAATGTATTGTATGTAAGGAAATTTTAACTCACAGCTCCTCACTTCTTTGAAAACTTGTGCTTTAGATGTTCTTCATTGATCTGATGAGCGGTACAAAATTATTGAATTATTATGTGGCGTTGTAAAGCATTATATTTTATCTAATTAACTGAAAACTCTATCGTAATAAGAATGTCTTTTGTGCATGTTATTGAACATACTTTGAAAAATAATTTGCTTCTAATGATTGGGATAAACTGTATAGTGGAATGTGGTCTTTAGCAGATAACAATGTTTTGTTATCATTTCATTTATTTTTGAAATGATGATAACAATTTATTTCATTAGCTGCATCACTCTATTGGGTGTTGGGTTGGGCCATGGGCGGGTTGTGTTGGGGATGGTTTAGGAATATGGAAGAGAAGGGACAAGGAGATCTTGGGAAACGGAAGTGTCTGAGCTTGTGGTGGAAAATGGAAGGATTTAGGAGATTCTGGAAAAAGGAAGGGATAAATCATACCTTTCCTCTTAGTTACAGGCTGTTGCTTGTTGTGCCCGTACATAACGCGAACTTGACCTGATTGCTATTTGCTAAACGGGCCAGATTCATTTGCCCTTGCCCGTCCCATGCATGTTTGGGGTTAGGGGTTTAAGTTAGATAGGTTGGGTCTGGGTTTAGTTGGCAGGCCGGGTCAGGTTTTGCCACCCTTAAGTGCTGGTTTTTGCAGCAGAACAGAACGCCCTCAAAATTTAAAATAAAAAAAGAGGAGAAAAGAGCTTGCTCTGATAATGTAAGATAGGGTCTAGGAGTCAGCACCTAGACAGCCTTGGAGTCATCACCAATGAGAAGTGACAGCTTTATTTGAAAATTCTAATTGTATTTAGTCTGCTGATCACTTAAGACTATCAGTTGATGATTCGTGACTGACACGATGGACCGAGACCTAAAGTCACCGTGAGGAACTACTTAAAAACATCACAAACATTATAGTCGTACAACTGGAAAAAAATTGGCTCATGACTGTAACTCTTAAGTCTTAACAACATGACTAAGGCTTTTTAAAAGAATGACTAACACCATGACTTAATACTACAACCACTTCATTGATTCTATATACGACAAATGACTAGAAATAAATGAAACTTATAGTGGAATTGGCTAATTTACTAACTCATATGGTCTTTTTTGGATCTTATTATGGTAGACTTTGATCCTCTTGATCTTGCATCAGACTTGATATTTATGTTTTCCCACTGGCTGAATCCATTCTACCGAGCTGTGGGATAATTTTGCATAATGAGATTGCTGCTAATATAGATGCCAGTCTGCTTACTACATCAAATCTGAATTCTTAGAGCTTCTTTGTTAACATTATTATGACACTCACCAGGAAATGTGGCTGGAAAAACATCTTTTTTGTCAAGTGCATTCTCGGCAATCATTAAGTTTGAACTTTGGGTCCTCACAAAACTTTTTTGGCCTTGGGAGTGCATGTTGTGGTCCATCTTAAAGATTTTTTTTTTATTGAAAATGGTGACTCTATTCATTTCTCAAAAAGGATTTGTACAGTATAAGAGATATATAGCATATACTGAAGTCAAAAAACCTGAGGGGAGACATATCTTGAGATCTTAAGATAGTTCTTATATTTATTTTACACTTTAAAATCTGGGGGAAGACATATCTTGAGCTATGATGCTCAAATACGGCAGGGATACGCCATAGACATGGTAGAGACACGGGTTTTACATGTAAAAAGCGAAGTATCGGATACGATATGACACGATACGTTGCCCATTTTGAAGTATCTGTGCATCATAGATCTTGAGATCTTAAGATAGTTCTTATATTTATTTAACACTTTAATGATTGATAGCTTCAAGTCTAAGATAGCTCTTATATTTAGTTAACACTTTAATGATCGATAGCTTCAAGATCTTAGGAATGACCTAACTGTTTTTTTGGTTAAGATTTTAACATGATATGTGAACTCAGGTAGAGGAACTTCTGCGGAGGAAGCGTGCAAAGGAGAATTCTGAAAGAGAACTTCAGGACTTTGTGCGGTTGCTGATGTCAGCAAAGGCAATGGCTTCCCATTGTAAACCTCCCAAATCCTCATGGACAACGGATGAGAAAATAAAATACAGAATTGAGTCCCTTGAGGCGTATGCCATAGATGCTTGCAAGAGTGATGACCAAAAGCGAACGGCTGGAATGGTATTTTGCATGAACTATCTATATAGTCACTATTTGCTGCTGGATGGTATTGGTTAAGAAAGGAAAGGTCTTCTTAAGCGGCTTTTAAAATGTGAAACTCTTTTGGGCCTCTTTGTTTCATTTAATTGAATACATAGGGTTATGTACTTATGTTTCTATAAATGGTTAAAATGAAGAACTAAAGGTGAATATAAAACGATGACCATCAAACAACCTCCTCTTTATTGGAAATAGAATCAAGGGAAGATGGGAAATGAACATTGCCCTAATAATTCAATACCGAAGAAAGTCAACGTCCCATCTACATCTCCGCATCATATCCGTCACCCCTTTCTTTTAATAATCCTTTGCCGGAGCTCATTTGACCACAACTTCCTAGGTATTCTATCCTTATGTATTTTGTGCAAACAAACATGCCCTTGGTTATTTCTGTAAATTACAGATAAAAGAATGGAGAATACATAAATATAATCTTTATCAACTGCATGATACCTTGCCTTTGGTTGTTTAATGTAGATCCTCATGGCTATGGGACTGCCAAAGATGTCTTCTGTGGCTGTAAATCTGCTTATAGATATTGGGTATTTCCCAGTTCATGTCAATCTTGATCTCCTGAAGTTCAACATTCGTACTGAATATTCTGATGAGATTCTGGCGGCGGCTGAAGACCTTCTGTCACTCTGTCATGATCCAGACATGGTATGTTTTTTATGCATTTCTGACACAGTCATTGCCTATCATGTTCATATGGTAATGTGTACATTTCAGGTAAACCGGAAAGATCTTACATTTTTGAAGGTCTATGCAATTGATGTGGATGAAGCTGATGAGGTAACGGGGGCTATACCTTTTTTTTTTTTGGTTTGACTAGCAGAGTTTATATACCTCGGGTTTTTCAGCCAATAATCTAAAATAATAGCATATGCTGTTTTTGGCTCTTCCCCAAAGTGCGAGCAGGAGAATTTCTCCTGAACTTGGGCTGTCCTTTTAGATGACTTTTGATATTTCACCAGTGAAAGAACTTGAAAGGTGAAACCCAACAGAAGTTATTTCCTCTCAACATTGGAAAGTGGCCAAATGCAGCTTTAGCCCTCTTTTTTCTTTCTAGTACGTTTTCCCCCTTCGTAGTTTGTTTCTAACCTATAGTATGACATTTCAGCTCGATGATGCGTTGAGTGCAACAAGGCTGCAGGATGGCCGGATCAAAGTCTGGATACATGTTGCTGATCCTACTTTCCTAGTTCAACCACGGAGCATTTTGGACAAGTATTTTTTTATATTTTTCAATATGAGAGGACTTAAAGCTGGTTGTTTTATCAGTATTAAATTCCTAGGATTTCTAATCAAAACCTTCAATCAAAAGGGCTAAAGTGAAGGATTACAGGTGAAGATCCACAAGGAGCCATCAAATATTCTCTCCTTTGATTAGACATTACCCCAATAAATTATAGGGAAGTTTCAGAAAGGTATATAACTTTTGGCTCAGTTTAAAAAAAGTACATAAAGGTTTGAATATTTCAAAAAGGTATAAAAGTTTTCCATGATTATTTCAAGCAAGTCTTCTCCATAAGATTTTTTAGAAATGACAAAATTACCCTTCCCTGATGACAAGTTTTTGTCTTTTCTTGACCTCTTTCCTTCCTAAAACTGGCCAATTTGATTTTGATGATCATAAACATTTAATGAAGCCAATTTTTAGTCATTTGGAAATCCCCCTCTTTTAACAATCCATGCATAAAAGGTAGTTGAAGTGGGCCCCACTAGTTTATTTGGGTTGGACTTGATCATTTTTCTTAAATAGTATATTATAGGAAAATTTTGAAAAAATGACAAAAGGGTATTTTTGTCATTTCTCAAAAAAAATTTATGGTAAGGACTTGATTGAAAGAATTATGGAAAACTTTTATACCTTTTTGAAATAGTCAAATCTTCATGTACTTTTTTGAAAATGAGCCAAAATTTTTATACCTTTTTGAAATTTCCCTAAATTAAATCCCAGGGAAGTGATGGTCTCATCAGCATCTCCACCTTAGAGGCTTTAGACCCTTCATTCCTAGCCTCTTTATACTCTTAAATGGGACCCCCTCTTTTTTTCCAATAAATTCCTAGGGATTCGCTACCAAATAAGCAAACAGGCCCTTAATAATATCATTGTAAGGTGATTTGATCATTATCTCTGGCTGTACAGAGAAGCAATGAGAAGAGGGACCTCTGTTTTCTTGCCAACTGCTACCTTTCCGATGTTCCCCGAAAAACTTGCGATGGAGGGTATGAGCTTGAAACAAGGAAAACCATGCAATGCTGTTAGTGTATCTGTTGTAATGCATCCTGATGGAAGGTGTGTTCTAACAAATGATTTCCATGGCTACCTTGATTTACATTGAAATATTGTGGTCATCCTCAGGAACGACTTGGTCATTGCTGAGCATGGAACTCTTGACCTATGGGGCCCCACCTGGCCTACCCAGTGATCAATCTAAACCCTTCACACTCAATTCCAACAACACCCATCCTCTCATCTTCCCACCACCACCATCACCTAAGGGAAAAGAAAAAAGAAGCATCCCCTGGGAACTACACTCCACCCAAATCTGAACTCATCCAAGTTCGGCGGGCCCTTGGATTGACCGTGCAACCTACCTGAATCATTTAACTGCTAAAATTTGGACAACTATGAGGCCCTGCTGAGAGGTATGTCATGAGGAGACCTTTCAATCTCCTACACACCTCCCTAGGCCCCCAACTGCTTTCATGCTTTTAAGAGGGCCCCCCACAGGCCAGGTTGTTCCATGCTTAGGGTTTACGTGACAGTTTCTGAAATTGACACACATACTCACATGCACACAGCCACACACACATATTTATAATGTTGTACAAAGACATGATTCTTCGTAGTAGTGACACACATCTTCTGTCGGGTTTATAGCATTTCAGAGTATAGCATAGATAACTCAATTATCAGACCCACATATATGTTGACATATGAAAGTGCAACTGAGTTACTTCTCTTGAACCTGGAAGAAGAGGCGGAATTGAGAATTCTATCTGAGGCTGCTGCTCTCCGGTTACAGTGGCGTCGCCAACAGGTTGGCTTACTACAAAAAAAAATATAATCTATTGATGTCAAAATTTTAATAAGCAACAATTCAATCAAATTATTTAGTATTATACTGAAAAAGTTTATAAAGACTTGGTGCGCTCTCTCTCTCTCTCCACCCCCCCTCCCTCTTCTCCCCTTTTCTCTTTGCCTTCACACACAACACACACACAAATAAATGTATGGCTAAATGGATGCTTATTTTCAGTGTCAAATCAATGAACACCTCTCTTGCCTTTCATAAAATTATATATATATAAATAAATAATCGAATTATATATATAATGACAACAGTCCTGTCGCTCCCTTTTGGGCTTTCGCAATGACAAGTGGCAAATCAATGAACACATCTCGTCTTTCATAGAATTATATATATATATAATGGAATTATATATATAATGACAACAGTCCTGTCGCTCCCTTTTGGGCTTTCGCAATGACAGGTGGCACACCCATCTCATCACAATAGAAATCCATTCCTTATCTAATCTATCCCTAATTTCTCTCTTATTACAATCCCTCTTTTACCTCTTCTTGTACACATTTTTGTTATAGGAGTTTTTTTCTTTTTAATTTTTTTTCTTCTTTATCGTCCGTGGGCCATTGGGCATTTGACTTTATAAGTTAAAAATCGGCCACCAAATTTGGTTTTTTCCTTTTTTTATCATCAGGCGGCCCACTGTGCATTTGACTGGTTTGGATTTGAGAGGTGGGCCCTGCCGGCGAATCTCCCGCAAGGTTTTTTCTCACCATTCTTTCTTTTTTCTTCATCCATTAATGAGCACCATCATTGATTTTTATGATAGGTGGGCATTATGGGGCCCTCATGTTAGATCCAAACCCCAAAATTTGGGGCCCACTTATAGATCATAGCCAGCTTTATCTTGTTGTTTTTCATCAATCTATGAGGCCCACTGTCAAAGCCAACATATGATACAAACTTCTCTTTGGACCCTCCCAAAATCATTTTCCAAGATCACATTAACCATTTACCCTCAACAAGCCTTATAGATTATTAAACTAGCAAAAGGAGGAAAAAAAAAAAAATATATATATATATATATACAAAGGCCCTTTGGCTTTAATAGTGGGCCCTATCAAGTTGGCTATGATTTTTATGATAGGTGGGCATGCATGTGTTAAATTTTGTTGTAGATAAATTTGTGGGACCCTTATGTCATATCCAAGTTGCAGGAATTTGGAACCCACTTATAGATCATAGCCGGCTTCATATTTGTTGTTTTTTAATCAATATGTGGTGCCTACTGTCAAAGGTAGTTTTTTCCTTTTCTTTTCGTTGCTCCAAGTGTGAACAATTTGTGGGTCCCCTCGTGAAAGCCTCTTTTTTTTTCTTTCCAAACTCACAATTTACGGAGGTCACTTTCATAGGATGTATTTTGCTACTTTTTTCTACTTATTTTCCTTTTCATATTAGGTAGGATCAATATGTGTGGCCCATTGTGGAAGGCAATTGATTTCAATTTCCACATTTGATTTTGAAATCGACATTCAATTTATGCCTAAGCACAAATATAATCAAATCAAGGTCTTAAAATCTCTACTCTTTACTTGATATTCCTGTAAAATCTATCAGCTCCCTAAAACTTCTTTCATGAGTTTTCATCTTTATAAAAAATATTTATTATTATCATTCACATTTACTAATTTAACTAAATAATAAATATACAGAATCAAAGAAGCAAAAAATGCGGTAAATTTAAGATGTTGGACCAAGTAATAGATAGAGTTTTCCAAGCATGAGCAGTTTTTATAAATTAATTCACTTTTCGTACCATCAACGGTACAAATTGATTATTCTTTTATATGTTTTCTTCTTCATCATATGTTATATTATTCATAATTACTTTTCAACTTTTCCATTTTCTTTGATCCGTTATTCTATGGAATTGAGCCATTCTTTCAATATCACGTATTAGATCCTTTGATTAGATAATTTTACTTATTTTTTCTTTTAAAATTTTGATTTTTGAAATTCAATTTCAATTGTGTTTGCATTATAAATTATATGTGAGTATTGATTTATAACTTATTTAAATATTTATAAATACTTCTATTTAAAATTTTAATTATTTTTTATCAAGCACAGGCCTGTTGCACTAGTATTAATATAAGATTTACCTGTTGATGCATCTCTTTAATATGGACGAGTCTTTTTTTCTGAAAATTTACAATGTGTTGATACGTTGATTCCTTTTGTAACTTTGACAATCTGTTATATTTTCAGGGGGCCATTGACACATCCACAATAGAGGCACGCATCAAGGTGGCAAATCCAGATGATCCAGAACCATCTATCAATTTGTATGTTGAGAATCAATCAGACCCAGCTATGCGCCTTGTCTCAGAAATGATGATACTATGTGGTGAAGCTATAGCCACTTTTGGTTCATACAACAAGATTCCTTTACCCTACAGAGGGCAGCCCCAGTCGGCCATATCCGATTTTCTTTTCTCCCATCTTCCTGAAGGACCTGTCAGGAGCTCTGCTTATGTAAAAATAATGCGTGCAGCAGAAATGAATTTCAGGAAACCTATACGTCATGGGGTTCTTGGACTTCCTGGTTATGTACAGTTTACTTCACCCATCCGCCGATATATGGATCTTCTTGCTCACTATCAGGTATTCCCCTCTAGTTCTCAGTATAGTAGATGTCAGCTAATTACCTTTTACTGCTGGTGGTTGTATTAAACATCCATCAGGTTTGATTTGTTGGGTTTTGTCTATATTTTTTTTTTCAAGTAAGGGATGTTCTGTCCGAAACATGTAATTGATGTCCTTTATTTGAGTCAGTACATAATTCAGCCCAGTAATAGTTCTGAAAGCTAACACTAAAACCAGTAGGAAATTCTCCATCGTTCTGCTTTATTTTTTCCCTCGAATGATGCTTTAACCATCTATTTGTTGAGGAAGATTCTCCGCCATTCTTTTTAACTGCTCATGGAAGGGTTACGACTTGAACTCTATATACTTTCATGTCCAGGTGAAAGCCTTTCTTAGAGGAGATTCTCTGCCATTTTCAGCAGGTGAGTTGGAAGGGGTAGGATCATCAATAAGTTCACTTGTTAGAAGAGCTAGAACCATCCAAGGCACCAGTCTGCGGTATTGGTTGTTGGAGTATCTGAGAAGGCAACCAAAGGAAAAGAAATTCCGTGCCTTGATTCTTAGATTTATCAAAGATCGGATAGCAGCCTTGCTTCTGACGGAGGTAAATAATTAGCTTTACTTTCATGTAAACTTCTCAGCTGCAGCCTTTGCAATATATGTGTTGGGTGGCTTTTCTTAAATTGTACGCTTTCGATTTTACTGTCCAAGATAGCAATAGAAAATTGAATAGTAAAGATGGATTATTTAGTACCTGGCAGAATAGGACAACCCATACATGCCACAGTGAATAAATTGTGTAGGAGTGACAAGGGGTAACTGTTTCCCTCATTGTTTTGAAAAGTGGAACCATATTGCAAATTGTTCAAGTAGTGAATTGAGTCCGATCTTGAGTCGTATGGTTTTTCCTTTTTTCCTCCCTGGTTTGTATTAAAATAGGAAAAAAATAAAAATTATACAAAGCCACTTAGGCTAATGGGGAAAAAAGGACTAAATTAGTACAGTATCACCATACCCTAAAGATCAGAAATAGAAAAATCTACGAACTCTTTTGAAGGCACTACCCACAAAATTACCAATTCTCGAGCCCTATAGCAACTCCCTAGAAACCCTGATATTGTGGAAAGCCCACCTATTCTGCTCCAGCTATAGAGACCAACAAAAATCCACACGAGAACCATGTCGTAGAAAAGATCATTGTTTGGAATGAACACCATACTTCCAACTTCCATGTGGGAATATGATGAAATTAAGCATAGCCATATGTACCTCACATACACGAAAGAAGTGAAGCAAACTGGCAAAATAATAGCATAACTGGAATACTTACTACCACCTGCAAACATAAAATACAACCGGTGTGATTTGTGACTGTAGAAGATAATAGGCCCAGCCCAACAAGGGCTTGTAAGGCCCATGTACAGCCTCCCACACACGTGGGAGATACTCAAGATTGTGTAGCTGTTTTCTCTCATTCATGTATAGGATAGGATATATTCTTTCTGTTTCTCTCATTCATGTATAGGATAGGATATATCCTATCCTATACATGAATGAGAGAAAACAGCTACACAATCTTGAGTATATCCCACATGTGTGGGAGGCTGTACATGGGCCTTACAAGCCCTTGTTGGGCTGGGCCTATTATCTTCTACAGTGACAACAATCAAATCTCTATTTTCTACAACAAGATTGTTAGTGGTGAGGAGTTTCTTACAAAAAGCAATATGCAGGGGTGCATTGATATTCCAAAGATAACTGAAACACTCTAGAGAACCCTCTGTGACTCATCAGCAAGTCAGAACAAGATTTTACAAAGAACTGCCATCAATACTTGGATTCCATTTAAGATGGTCATTGTCAATACTTGAAATAGAGAGTTTGAAGAGCACATATTAAGTTCAACAAAATCACTAACTCGTCATCATTAAGGCTTACACAAAGTTTTGGAGACCAAACAACAAAGCCCCTTGTCATTTCCACAAAATCAATAACCTTTGCTTTAGGATCAACGGCGATAGTGAAGAGAGATAGACACCCCTCAGCAGGAGTTTGGTCATCCAGCCGTTCATCCGTCCAAGACCTGAATTGAAAGCCTCTCGAACACCATAGGAAATATTGGGTAAGAAAATATTCCAACTGAAACCACCACCTTCCGAATCTGAACTATAGATTTTTCCAAAGCCAGTTGAGATGTACTGTATCATTCTCAAATCTGAATCATCAAGTTAAGTCCTTTTCTCCTGGAAGTCACTCCTAAATCTTGTGTCAATCAGTTTGGCAATCACCGTTAGATTTGGATAAAGGACGTGTAATTGTGTATGGATATTTAGAAGATATTAGTTGTGGGGAGAAACTAAAAATAAAATCTTTGACAGAATAACAAGCTATTCTACAATTATTCAAACTAGGAAAAAGATCACAGTCCACTTGGTTTTATATGGAGCACTTCATAGCCATCACTGGGGCACACCTGCTAAAGATCACTTTCCCACCTTGATTTTGCTTGATGATACAACAAGGTTGGACGGTAATGATAGAAAAAAGAAATTTCCTTGGTGATAGAACTCAGTGAGAACCTGATAATTAGCAATTTAGATTTCAGAGGTGGGGCCCCATGATGGATTCATAGGCCATAGGCCCTTAGGGCCTATTTGGGTAATTCACTTATAAAGTGAATTAAAGTGAAGGATCACTTTCAGAGAGAAGAAAAGTAGAAGGGGGTTATATCAAAAGGTACAAAATTTCAAAAATCACCTCTTTTTTTTTTTTTAAGTCAAAAAGTTATTCTCCCATTCCACTAAGTGACAGAAGGCCTCTTCTTTTTATCCAAAAAAATTCCTTCTCATGCCACAAAAATTACAAAAAGTCAAGAAGGTGAATTTTGAAATTTTGTACTTTTTTATATGATCCCCTCTTCTTTCCTTGTCTCTTAAAGTGACAATTCACTTCAATTCACTAGTTACCCAAACAGGCCTTACAGAATCTGGACCCATTGGCATGTATGAGTAATAAATAAAACAGAAAAAAAAAATACTTAAAACATGCATAGGACTGAGTTGCTGTAGACTGTATTGTATGAAAAGCTCTCCAAGACAGTCCCTGTTATCTAATCTTACCAAGGCAGGTTCACAGCTCCCCTCCCACCTTTCAAAACAGAGGTAGGAAATAAAATGAGGGCTGACTGCACCTGTTTGCACCTATGCGTGTTTTTGCACATATCTGTGGCTCAAATGGGTTTCCCTAGGTTTGTGACTTCCAACTACAATAATCTCCTAAAAGAACTGGAAAAATGGAGATTCATAACTTCTTTTTCTTTTTGTTTTTCTTTATTTGATGGGTATGACTAGTAGATTGAAATGAAAAGAGAATACAAAGGCCTACGGCCAAAAGAAAACAAAAAGGCAGCAACCAACAGTAAAAGAGCCTTATTACCTACAACTTCACAGGGATGTCTGTTCATTCCATTGTTTTTTCTGCTCTCTTATAAATGTATAGTCTCAAGGTGCAATGAAACCTGTCATAATAGGATTCTAATGCCTTCTTCAACCCTAAAATATCTAACCTAAAATGGAAATTAGGAAAATATAAAAAAAGGGAACATGTATAAACTTCCTGTGTTTATCATTGGCGTTTCATATTCCTGCCCGAACATTATATCTTACGAATCTTATGATGCATGCAATGCTGTATTGTATTGTATGATTCACATATGAATCATATATACAACTGGGCTTGTGATTCCAGTAGCCGATTTGAATCATTTTCTCACAATTCAGTTCAAATTGTCTGATTCAATCCCAAATCATATGATTTTGATAACCATGGCCTTCTTGATTGCCCAAAGAACCTGACCCATAAAACCAGGTGTGTCTCTTGATTTGGATCCTTTCCAAATTCATGTTCAGGGTTGGCTCCACGGTAATGGGCTTTCCCTGACCATTTAGTGTGCAAGCACAGACACATCCCACATGCATCAGTCTAGGCAGGTTGACCAACTTATTCAGGAAAAAATTGCCAGCTAAAAGAATGCCTTTTAACCACTTTCTTTGGGAAAAAAAAAGAGGGTGGTGGAGGGGGTTGGGGTTTGTTTGAAGAAAATGACAGCTAAAAGAATGCCCTAAGAATGAAGAAAGGGCATTGTGGTCCCTTCTTATAAATGCAAAAGGGACATTCATAATTGTGCATACTGTAACTACAAGGGACAGCTTTGGGTCTAAGAGACTAAAACAATAATCTAGTGCTTACGATGATCTTGGGGGATGTGTGCGCTGAACTTCTGCTATGGTCAATGTTGGTTTAGCTGAAGTGATCAAACTTCATTTGTATGGGGGCTTGTCCCATATTGGCTTCTTACTGTTTATACTTTGTACTATATTTGCCTCTCTAATATAAATCTCAGTTACTTTTTTTAGAAAAAAAATTGCAATTCTGACTTTTTTTAGCACCAGTGGTTGCTAATTTTAAGCTTCTTTTTGCATCTGCATGATTTGTAAATTGGGTGAATTATTTACTTTGCAGGTTGGAATTCAAGCATCTGCTTCAGTGTCAGTGGGGTCACAGATTGGAGATGAAATAGAGGTCCGGGTGGAAGAAGCTCATCCACGTGACGATGTTCTCTATCTGAATGAAGTTTTAACATCATGAGGGCATTGTTTTTTGGCGTGCTACACTGTAACTGGGGTGGGCAAACGGTAATGCTGATCTTTTTTTTTTTTTTTGGGTGCTACATGCCAGATTCCAACTCACACACCCCACTCACACTGTCACACACCCATGTCCCTAACGAGCTGTGCAACAGCTGAGGGACGGTGTTTTTTTTTTTTTTTTCCAACTTAAGCATTTATTTATGATTTTAGAGACATAAGATCTCCTTTACATTTCAAGACTGGGGGATTAGGCCATATATCTTAATAGAATAAGATAAGCAAATGAATCTGGCCCAGATCATTTTGTTACACTATCTTCTATGATAAGTTATAGGATAGAAGCTCTACCTGATTATTTAGGGGTTCATTTATTTGCAGAAAAACAGTAGTCAGTCTAATCCAGCTGAGAGATTTTTCTGCCCTACATATAGTGGAAGAGTGGTATAATGCAACTGTCAGTGATGATCATGAATTGTCAATGGTTGTCACACAAATGGATGGTTCAAGATATCATCAATGCACATGTTGCGAGATGACAGGGATTGTTCTGTGGGGGATGCTTTTACTCCATCGCCAATCCACAGTCACAGTCACCCACCAAATTAATGTATCATTTTGCATCCCCCTTTGCAGAATGGTTCCAGAACAATCAATTTCCAGTTGTTCTGTCTAATGCTTTTGACTTGCTCATCAGAAGTAAGTTACATTAATGCATGAAAAGAAAAGAAATTGTGGGTTCAGCATAATATATAAATTTAAGTAAACTATTTTAAAATAATAAAAAAATAGAGGATTTTACCGAAAAAAATCCTCTTAGACTTAGTGGAGACCAAAAGGGACCCAAAATATATTTATCCAAGGTAGTGGTCCCAAGGGCCCTTTTCAGTTATCATTTTTTTAAAATTCTTGACCAGGAATATCCCCGCTCACGTGTAAATTAAGACCCACCCAAAACCCTTTTCCCTCTTTTTTTTTCTTCTTCCTCCTCTCTTCTGCTCATCGCCTGCTCTGCTTTGCTCTCTCTCCCCCCACCAATATTTGACTCTACCGTCCATAGTTCTCTTCATTTTCCAATAAGAAATGTGATGGAACGGTCTATCTTCATTTTTTATTAGAAAAAAAATTGCACTTTTGGAAAAAAGAGATTTTGTAAGATAATGGGTTCTTATATGTCTATTATATATTTGTGAAAATTGACTTGTTGTTTCTTAAGACATGATTCTTTGTGGGATGCTACTAGTTGGAGTTTGTAGGTTTGTGGATAGATTTGTTGTCACTTATAATTTTAGTATTGGGTCTTGATGATTCAAGAGAATACCTAATTCCAAACCCCTAATCTCTAAATCCTGATTCTAAGTCCTAATCCAAGCCCTAAGAAACACAATCAAATACTCTTTAATTGAATTAACAACATTACTCAAGGGGTCTTTTGGTGGTCAGGTTAGAGCCTTTAGTCATATTGATAATTGTCTACTTAAGATGCCACTTCTGTCACCCCTCGCATTTGGTTGTAATAGTTTGGGTAGGAACTCAATCTATTTGGGCACAATTTTGTGATTGAAAGTGAATGTGAAATGTAAAAGTGAAATATGAAATGTTAAATGTAACTTAAAATATGGAATGTGAAAGTGAAAGTTGGAATGTGAAATGTGGATGTGGATGTGAAAGGTGGAATATGAAATGTGGAGGTGAATGTGAATTGTAAAATGTAAAATGTAACATAAAATCTTAATTGTAATTTTTTCCTCTTTTTTTTTTTAAACGTGATGAGCGGGGATATCCCCAGTCCACACCCAACACAGTTAACACACTTAGTTAGGCTTGTTTTAACTGTGATGAGAGGGGATATCCCCGCCTACTCGTGCACGGTTGAGAGGGGATATTGCCGCTTAGCGAAAAACCAAGAAAAAAGACAAAAAAGTGGCAGGAGGTCTTATATGGTCTATATTAAAATTTGAGGGCCTTTTTTTGTCTTTAACGAGTCTAAGAAGATTTTTCGGGTAAAATCCTCTAAAAAATATTAAGACTTAACAAAACATATATATATATATATATATATATACAGAACTTTTAACACAACTTTCAATATTTAATTTTAGACTTTAAAAGAATAAAAAGTGCGTTATTTTCTTATCAGCTATGAAACAATGTTTAAACTAGCACTGGAACAATCAGGTGTGCCTCTAAGATCTCAGTGAGAGAATCCATGTCAATTAGATGAGGTACTTGAAGCATTGGTCAGTCCAAAGGATCCACGTGAAATAGCAAGTGGGACTGGTTTCTGTGTATGTTTGTCTCCTGTATACCAAATCAGAGTTACTTCTTACCCTTTTTTCTCACTCTGGTACAACTCAAACACCCACACCCACTCACACTCTACCTACTATCCCTAACCATCAGCGCTACGGTGCACCCTAGTTCTTTATTCAGAGAGGGAGGTGCAACACCATTGAGCTAACAATGGGTGGGCATGTTATTTCTTACTTTTTGAAATCGTTCTTGAATTTGCATTAGGTTTATGGTTCTAACAAAGCTTATTTGTGGAACACAGCACGCACAGGCTTATTTTTGTAGCACAGAGGATGCACTGGGAGAATCAATCTAAACATCACCCTTGAAGGCATTTTGAGTTGATACTGTTAGAACCGTATCATACCTTTTTACCTCAGGAAGATGCTGTTCAGAACATCATTATGGCAATATGGAAGTATCAAGGTCTGGGCTTGCTCAAGTTGACAGATGAATTGGACCCATCTGATGGACAAGCAGATGTCATGGTGCAACCTTTGAAGTTTGTGTTTTGCCCCCCGTTCTGGTAATTGGTTTTATTTTCATTAACTTATAGTATTTTTAATTAGAAGGAAAAGCACAAACTCATTTTTTTCCGTGCCCTTGCTGTAATTGATGACACTTTTTCTCCTAATATAATGATAGAAGTAAAGAATTTTGTTGCTGTCATGTCCGAATGATAATCTGCCTTAGCTATGTTATTCTCATACCATGATACGCCAACCAGTGCCCAAAGATTAATGTTTATTATTATTATATATCATGATCAACATGCGTTGGATTAGTCTATAACCAATCCAACAACTGGCTCTTTAGTGGGGTAAATCATGCATTACATATATATTTTAAGCATATGAAATAGGATAGAATAAAAAGTGTCACTAATATCAATAATGGTATCAATTATGGGGATTTGATTTTTGTGAACTTTCATGTTCTCTGAAGTTAATGTGATTTTCAGCAGGACCCTATCTTAAACCAATGCCTCCGCTCGATCCGCATCTCTCTCTCTCTCTCTCTCTCAACATGCGTTGGATTAGTCTATAACCAATCCAACAACTGGCTCTTTAGTGGGATAAATCATGCATTACATATATATTTTAAGCATATGAAATAGGATAGAATAAAAAGTGTCACTAATATCAATAATGGTATCAAGTATGGGGATTTGATTTTTGTGAACTTTCATGTTCTCTGAATTTAATGTGATTTTCAGCAGGACCCTATCTTAAACCAATGCCTCTCTCTCTCTCTCTCTCTCTCTCTCTCTCTCTCTCTCTCTCTCTCTCTCTCTCTCTCTCTCTCATAGCGTTGAACCGGTTTTGGAATATGTTTCCTGGTTCCAATCGGAACCGGTTCTATTCTTGGGTTATCGGTTCCCTTACATCCCTGCCTCACTCACCCATCGTCTATTAGCGTTCTTCTTAATTTGACACTAACTGTTTGATTGAATTTGATAAGAAAGTTTAACTTAAGGAATCGTTGAACTTTAAGGCCCCTAAATAGATGGTTGTGCTAATCCGACAGATGAATTTTTTTTGTTTCTCACAATAGCATCCACAATGAGTCCTTTCCATCGTAGTATTCTCCCATAGCTTGAATGCATCCAAGTGGGTCCTAATAGGGGCTTAGAATTTTACCTTTCATGGACGCCATGGGTGGTCCCACAAGAGCATAGATTTTACCTTTCATATGCAAGCTATGAGGTCCCTCGTAGCAGAATGTAATCACATCTTGCCAACTTGTCATCAGTGTTGAGGCAGAGGCTTTTCCCTTCTGGGAAGCAACAGCATGAGATGATATCCGGACTTACATCAACGAGAGAGTAGATGATCCTTTCTTGTTTGGTTAGATCTAAATTCTCATAGATAGAATATCCATCCGGACATAGCTGTCTTAACCTTTGCTTCCCTCATCTGCATCAGCACAATCCTTCATGTGTGAGAGAGATGTTATAGAACTGAAGTTTATTTGGTCACTAGAATGCATGCCAATCACGGGGAAGCAAGATGGAAATCTTTAATGTTCTATCTCTTAATTTTTAAGGTTCAGGATTATAAGTGCATTTTCCTATAATGATTCAGTCCGATGGTGGATCAGAGATCAGTGTAAAAACAAATGAGGTCGTGTGCCAATTCACTTAGAGATCTCAGTGTTTTTTTCTTTTTCTTTTTTTTTATTATCAATATTTCAATTTGTTTGGTGTTTTTGAAAAGAAAAATCATTTTAAATGTATCTAGAATATAAAAAATTATGAGTTTTTTATTTTTATTTCTTTCAAAGCCTATATGTTTGGATTATAATACATAGGAATTGAATACATAGGATTCATGTCATAAGTGGTTAAAAATAAAGGTCAAAGGTGAATTTAGTACAAATCTGACCTTATTCGTACACATTTGATTGAGTTATGTATTGCAAATCATTAACACATTGGGTCAAATTGCATATGGGATGGGGCATTTGGGTTAAATCTAGTTTTGGCATCCCTGCGTGTTCTTAGGCTAGGATATTGATCGTACGATTGCCGTTAGGCTTGACATTTGCCCCAAAGCAGTTAGTTTAAATATTTCTTATAGAGTTGTTTGTATGACAGTGGGAAACACTTAAACTTTGAATACTTAGGGGCAAATGTCGGGTCTATCGGCAGCTCTACATGCAATATTCCTTTTAAGGCTAGACCTTTCCTATTGACCTTCTTCCAACCATAGAACTTTTTTTTTTCTTAGTCAGGCATATTAGTTTTAAACCATAAACTAGATAAAGTAGCATGATAAGTAAAGAACACTTCCAAACCACTTTACTAGATATAGGAATCCCTATGGACCCTTTTGGGTCGGCTTGATCTTTCACCCCTTAAACCAGGCAATAAATAATCATACTTTAGAAAAGAAAAGAACAAAAGAAGAAAAAAAAGGAACCTATAAGACATTGACTAAAGATAAAAAGAATGGTGGGCCGGCTTGATATTTCTCTTCATGCAAGTATATGTGGTTGCAATTTTGTTTGTCCCTTAGCATGATAACCAACATTAACTAGGACAAGACAATTGCATCTTGTTTTGGTTGTGAGACCATTGCTTTTGTTCCTCTTGGAGGCATAATAAAGGCAAGTTATTGACTTTGTGTTGGGTTCTTCAAGTGCTTGAGAATTGAGATATTCCCCATCTCTAAGAATAGATACAGGGTATTGAGATTTGAGTGAAGCCACTGCCCTCTGGAGGGAATAACTTAAAGTGGGTCGATTGAGAGTACATGTGCCTTTCAAAAAGGTATAAGAAAGGCAGGGAGCTGTATGGAGTGGAAAGGATGATGCTTTTGGTGCATGCAAACGAAGAAAGTTCCTGATATGATACCAAATTTGCTTGCATGACACACTACAATAAAGCACTTGGGTCGGGGATTGTTTGGATCTGACAAGAATTCAAGAAAAAGTTAAGACCACAATGCTTCTCCTTTTTTATTGTGCTCCTCCAAGTTAATCTTGATTATTTTGTTACAGGGCCATTAACCAAAGTCAAACAAATACAAACCTGGTTACTCATTGCATGCATCAATAAAAGTGGCAGTGGTGGACTCAGGATTTTCATTTAAAGGGTGTGGGCCCTAATAGGCAGTTTGATTTTGGGGCCAAATCGAGAATTTTCATGTGGATTTTGAGGGTGGACCATGATTTTTATTGGATTTGTTAAGACGTAGATCCAGAATTCTCATATAAGTTTTGGAAGCGCTTGATGCACCTACGTGCTTGTACCTGGTTCCGCCCATGTATGTCTATACATACCTATATATATATATATATAGATGTATTTATACCAACAGCAATGCATACAATGTTAGAAAGTGTGTCTCCCATTGTGTCACTAGGCCCTAGATTGGATTGAGCCTTAGGTAAAGTTGAAAGTGTTATAAGTCTTCCTGTGGAGTATCCGGGGCAGTGATCAATTATAACAAGGGTATCTCTAAGGTTTACTATTTATAGGGAGATGGGAACCTTTGTTCGGATCAATCAAAAAAATCATCAGAGCATTCGCTAGCAGTTCTCACAATCATGATCATCTGGAACACACAAAGACATCTAGAAAGAGCTGGCATTGACCCAATCAGGAATTGGCATGGCACCCAATCAGGAATTGGCATACAGACCCATCATCCCTATGAACATATGTTAGGGATGAACTTGAACCTATATTGAATACCTAGTTGAATTGGGACCAAGTGTGGCCATCCGGGTTTGGGTTTGCCCTCAGCCAAGTCCTGCCCTACCTAAATGATCACCCTATGTTACACATACTGAAGCTGTGTGTATAAACCACTCTTTTTTATAAAAGAAAAAACGTACATGAACCCATTGCTACGAACCAACTGATTAACCAATGGGCCCTAGAGAGATGTCCCAATGGCCTAAAACTGTGTCGGATTGTTGGGCTTTCTTTGGGTGTTCCTCAAGTCAAACGGCTGATTAATCATATTGAATAATGGCCAAAGTTTGTTGATGGTTTGGAACAACCAAAGGATTTCAAATTTTGGCAATTTAAAACCCATGGTTTGGTTTGTGGAACTCTAATGATTCTGTCTAAGATGCTTGGGCAGTGAACATAAGTAAAGTGCTCTACCACTCCGGATAATGGGGAGGATGGTTCCAACTGTTACAGGGCATATATGTGACAGTACATGGTGTGGGCCATCAGAGCAGGGAAATCAATGTAGGCACGGGGGGTGGATGAATGAGTTTTAATATGGATTGATCTACTGCTCCCCAAAAACAGGATTTTCTTGTGCAATGCATATCAGCAAGAGACCAACACAATCAAGGGGTTAGGATAGTTGGACTTACAGTGCGCTTCGTACATTTGTCCCACTAACAAGGGTATATTTGTGCGATGAGAGAACTTTGTGATAATAATAAGATTTATACTGATTTCTCACGCAATCCACTATTTTATTTTTCATTTGGTGCATGCATTTTCCTTGCGGAAAAGGAAAAATAAATTGAATTGATTTTCCTCGACAAAGAAGATTTCAATTTCCCATTAAAAGTATAGGAATGCAGAATTCATCCTTCTCATGAAAATAGAAATCCACAAAGAGCAGAATTTATCGTCGAGCCAATAAAAAAAAAAAAAAACCCCTAAAGCGAGTTACTAGACTTTATACATGGAAAAGAACACATTTATTATCATTGTTAGCCATCTAATCTCTATTTCATCATCATCAAAGCCTTATTCCAACTGTGTTAGGGATCCAAGATAGCTTGTTAGCCATTTAATCTACAACCACTAAATGAACGTCGAGATTAAAGTCAGTAAATGACTGAGAATCATGGCCATCGACTGGGATCCCACCGGCATTCCATCTGCTCCAACTTCCCCTTGATCTATCTTAGCCCTAAACTCACATACATCCAAAAGTAAAGGACAAAAAACAAAGACTTGTGATTGAACCTAAGAATCCAAACATCCGGTACCTATTTTCAAAGCAACTTATCATTCATGCACATGTTACAAAAAAGACCTAATGCCATTCAAATACATAGAAACAAACACACCCATTCCCTAATCTCTCAAATAATTGCTTCCAATGCAATAAAATTCCTCAAAACATGGGTCTAGGACTTGAGTATTCAGATTACACACCCATGTGCTGTTAGCACTTTTACTAAACTAGAAATGGAATCCAAAGAGGGTTGTTGCTCAAAGTCAAAACCCTTCAAAAAAGGCTCATGTAATTAATCAGCTTGGGCTTGTTTAGTCAACTAAGAAAAGGAGAATCACATTCCAAGACAACGTGGATAGGGCCAAGTAAGGTGGGTCTTGGTGGCACCTTCACATGTCTAATGACTATCACTGGCCTTTCTCTTGTCCTTGGGGTTTGGTGCCATTTCACATAGGTCATGAGGAAGAACAGTTGAATTGCATTACGTGGAGATCTCCCCAATCCATTTGACAAGGTGTCTGTGGCACTTTTAGTTCACCTACATGGAGAGAAGATCCTGACCCTACACAGATATATGAGAGAGAGAGAGAGAGAGAGAGAGAGAGAGAGGAGTGATTGTGTGAATATTGAGTAGATGAGGGGTGAATTTTAAGTATAGATGCCAATGGATTTGACTAGGAGTTTGTCTTTAAGGTGACGTCTTCTTTTTGAGAAGGAATATAAGAACAGAGTATTTGAGTACTGAGTATTGGGATAAGATGTCACCTGAAAAGGTATTAAGAAAACAATACAAGTATGACAAAGGAAGACATGTAAATGATTAAAAACAAGAAAAGAACGAAAGTATGGCAAAGGAAGATATTTAAGGATTAAAATTAAGATGCCTTTCCTGTTCTATACATGATTACAGACATAAAGCAAATTGGATGTTTTATAGATTTTTTTTCTTTCATGACTTTCATACTTTATTCTTTTCTTAAGACTTTCTTGCAAATAGTTATCAGGATCCACCTTCCATTTGTCTACCCTCCTCACACTCACTAGATACAAATTTATTACTCACCCAACTACAACTTGCCTTTGGATTGAGTTCAAAAGATTGTGTAGTTAGAAAATTGATAAAATTTGGAACTATTAGATCAAGAGATGGGATTATTTGATGGGGCTTCTTTTTCACACAACAAGATCCATGAGGACCCCTTTCCACCTCTCTACTCTGAATGAATAGCAGCCTTGGTAGTGTTGAAAGTCCTTATGTCTTTACATTAAACTAAAACAATTGATTTGATAATATACTAAGTGGAAAAAGATGATCATCTGAGGGAAAGTGATCAAAGGCCAAATGAAGCTTCTTTTACATTAAAAAACGGATCATTATCGTAATTATATTCTCATCTGTCTATTTGTTGGCCAAATCTCACCTCAACTCAACCTAGTAAATTTAGATTTAGGTCGTCCCTTTCAACTTTTAGTAGCTTTAATGAGCATTTTCAACTTAATAATTAATAAAAACATACCTCTCATGGTGAACCCAACTGGGGGGTTTTCATAGTATGAGTCAAAAGTCCATTGTTGGGTCTATGCTGATGTAGTATTTAATACATCATTTAATGAAGGGAAAAGTTTATTTGAGAGCACAGAAAAGGGAGACAGATAACATTAGTGAGAGGCACATGGAGGTGGTTTGTACTGAATGGCACCCAATCAATCAATTATTCATCTCACATGGCTTCATCAGTTCAGCAGCTACTCTCCTCCTCCCATCCTCTTGACTCGTACAGAGACTTTCCCCATCCTCAGACTCAAGATGTGACACTCTCTGCAGCCACGTGCCGCACGAACAAGTTGTCTGTTTGTCAAGGATAAGGAGCACACATGGCATCTACAAACAAAAATTCTACGTGGACATACTGGGGTGGACCGAACTTGGCCCAGTCCCCAGGCAGCCGTTGGATCCCAAAGAGGGGTGGACCGAACTTGGCCCGGTCCCCCTAGGCAGCCGTTGGATCCCAAAGTGAGTATGTCCAAGTAGCAGGGCTCATCTACAAATAGTCTACTTGGATCTTTACCAAAAAAAAAAAAAACTAAGCCTAATTATATTCATTTGAAGGCAGTTTCATAGGGTTGCGAATGGATATTCAATTATCCCAGTATTTGAAGTCTTGATTTCAAATATAGCGAGTGTGATACCAAATTTTGAGTTCAAGAGAAATTTGGATTCTGATCCAGATTCTTCCATATAGGATTAGAAATATTTGGATCTGGAACCAAATCTATGTATTTGCCGACCTAATTAAGGATCCCAATACATGACAATTACATTCACTTATAAATATATATATATATACAAGGTTTAAAGGGCTTGTGCAGTTTGGGTTATATTCAAATTTAAGAGTCCACTTAGTTTCAATCATATATCATTTAGCAGCTACATTTGCATATTTAGAAACTTTATTTTCAAGTTCTTTTTATCCAATTAGAAAAATGGAGAACATCTTCTCTTGATACGGATTCTGAGTCGGATCCATTTTTAAGTTGATTATGGATGCAGATACAAAGCAAGTTTCTTGTGGGACTAGGGTTCAAGGTTCAGAGTTTAGATACAACGCAAGTATGAAACCATCATGTTTCACATGGGATTTATATGTTTTCATCCTTAATGACACCATTATCATTATTATTCACTAGTAACAGATCTTGGATTTTCTTGTAGGGTAAAAAGCAATAGTCGATCGATAATATTTTATATTTAGTTATTTATTATCTAATTATATAAAAATTTATAAATACATGAATAAAAATTTTAAAATAAAAAATACTCTAATATTTTCCAATACATAATTTATCAAAACTTTATGTGGGCAAATAAAATGCCAACATAATAGAGCTCATTAAAGTGAATCCAAATCACTTCGACAATCTTATTCTCCTTATTTTAGCTTAGAGATTTGTATCTCATTTTAATAAGATTTGGACCCATGCCAAATCAATCCTATGCAGACCTATCCACCCACAATTAATCAATAAAAACTTCCTCATTTTTTCAACAAGATTTCCTACAGCATCTAGCTTTTGTTCCCTACAAAACCAATTCAAAAGAGCACCATAACCTATTGCATTTGGTGTTAGCCCAATTTACTCTTATTTTAGAAATGTGGAATTAAGTAATGTAGTGAGTTTATGGATATGTAAGTTTATGTATTAGAATGTGAATTATAACTTTAAATTTTCAAATTATTTGAACAAGTTAAGCTGGAAGTTTTCTTGATGATGGGATGGATTTATAGTTGGTTTGGTGAATGCATGTGTTCTAGATCGTTGGATGGATTTGTTGAATGATACTATTTCTTACGTAAATTTGTTTATATGTATACAAGTTTCTTAGTATATATTTATTTCGTAGTAGAAAATTACCACACCAAACAATAATAGCACTAATTCACCGATAAGTAAAAATTCGTACAGAAGATGAATTTATAACTTCCATGGAACTCCTTTTCCGTGGTATTTATTATAATGGATTTTGCTGACGTGACAATTTTTTTATTCTTCTTGCACAAACGTGTCCTTAAAGTAGCCTTGTACACAAAGATAGAAGTATTGGTGGGTGCGAGAGGGCTCGAGATGAGATTGACGTGCTGTTGCGGTTGAAGAAGGGCGAGGGCGGGATAGGTGGTCGGATGACTATGGAGTGGATGGAGATATACAACTGGCCCCACTTGTGCTGTTGCCTTTGAAGCAGGGCGTCACACACGTGTACAGATGACTATGGATTGGCGGGGCCACTGATATAATTTTTATGTTGTCTCATAAGACATCTTTGTAGGCCCCACCCCCCCCCATTTTTCCATGTCCGAAGAAAATTCAAAGTTGGCGGGTAAATGATGATTTTGGATTCCCTTGCAGGCAGGCTAAACAAATGCACTTCTCAGTTCTCACCACAGTGATAGTATTGACCATGGATAATGTCATATGATGATCTGCATGTCCACACTGTTTGCTGTTGAATCACAATTGGCTCAAGTTGGATTGATATGCCAACACACTTATGGTCGGTGGTTGTAGAGGTGTTGGTACATTGGTATCACATATATGTCCAAAGATTGATCTTACTCGTTGTTGGCCAACCTAGTAAATAAAATAAAATAAAATAAAATCAATATGGGCCGCATTGGGTCATCTCATGACATTTCTAAATCTTGAGTTGTTCCAACACTGAAGCTAAGGGGCTCACTTTCTTGAATTCAAAGCGCGCGACGGAAAATGTCGTTTCCAACTTCTTGCCAAAGTCTATACTTACAAGTTTTGAGAATGGTGTCTAATTACCTTAGTGGAAAGATGCATGCAGTATATAGTTCTTACCAGGATGTCAAGGGTTCAACCCTGGCGTCCCCCTACTTTTTGTATGTGCAAGTTTCTCTCTTGACTCGTGGATCAATCCCCACTTAGTTGGGTTTATCTTAAGAATGAGATATTTGATTTCAGATTTTTGAAGTATTCTAGAAGTTATATCGGTCACGTTGGAGTGGATTTTTTAACTTCCATCTATGGAATTGAATAAGGTCTTGAGTATTTGAATTTGTGACAACCTAGGGCCTCTTTGGTACCATTTTGGGAGTGTTTCATTTTGAAAATGAATGACAAAAACTTGTTTCGCATGCATTTGGTGAGAGAGAAGTCTAGAAAAATAGAGAGAGGAGCAAGAGATTTTATAGATGTACAGATTGGAGAAAATATAATTGCTAAAATAGTTTTTATTCATTCATTTTCATAATGAAACATTCACAAAATGATGATAAACAGGCCCCTAGTTTCCACTAAAAAGAGTATTCTTTAGATTTGTATTTGGTGCTTTTTGAACAAAGATGTCATGTGGGTTTAATGTTCACATCAATGAGTTAGAATCCTAATTTTGTTCATAAGCCTTGTGATATTATTATTATTATTATTAATCTTTTCCTTTTAGTAGTTTTCGCAAAAATGACTTGAGTTCTATTTTCTTGGTACTTGGTTAACTCAACTTTGATGGAATATAATTTTTGCTAAAGAAATTAAGCATCAACATAAATAATATGCATACATTATATTCATTATAAAAAAAGGGTTTTCTCCAAAAAAGACCCTATATTTTCTCACAACCTCAAAAGCCCCAATACCCTCCATTGCCAAAAGTCAAAATGTAGAAAAAGTAATTGGATCCTCTTGTTTTCTTTTTTACCAATTTATCCCTAAAAAAACTCAAATGACTTATCCCTTGAGTAAAAAAAATAAAATGATAATTTTACTCTTTAAACTTTGAGGACCTAAACTTAAAGGCTATGATAATTTTAATGCCTTGATATTACATATTTTCCTAACTGATATCCAAGCCTTTCCATCGCCATATCTCCCTCTGTTATCATGATCCAAGTGGGCCCAACTAAAAGTTACTTGAATTAATAAAACTCTCTAATTAAGCTTAAATAAAAGGGTCATAAATATGTTGCACCTTCCGATTAGGGGCCCTTTTTTTGAAAAAAATGGAAAAGACTAGGGCACCTTTTGAGGTCATTTGAGACAGCAAGCTTCAAACTTGCCAAATATACCCTTATTTTAATTGAGAGTGGCTACCTACATATTGCAAACTGCTCTCTACACATTGCATTTTAAAAAAAAAATAAAAAAAAAAAATCTCTAAACTACCCCTTGCCCTCTCCTTCCCTCTCTTTCCCTGCTCGTTGCCGTCTATCGCCCGCCCACCCTCTCCCTTTCCTCTCTTCTCCCTCTCTGTTTCCCTCTCCCCGCCGACTGCCGCCCAGTCACCCTCTTGAACAAACTTGTTCGACCCTGTGTCGCGAATGAATTAGATTCGCCGATTTCAATGGCAATTTTTTTTTTTACATCCAAAGAATTTGCTTCTTCTCCATTTGTTTGTCCACCATGAGAGGGAGAGAGGAAGGGGAGAGGGTGACCGGGCTGCAGTCGGTGACGAGCGGGGAGAGGGAAATAGAAAGGGAGAAGGAGAGGAAGAGGGAGAAGGAGAAGGAGAGAGGGTGGGCTGGCAGCAAGCGGCGACGAGCAGGGTTTAGGGTTTAGTAGGGAGAGGGAAATAGAGAGGGAGAAGGAGAGGAGAGAAAGGGAAGAGGGAGGGGGGGCGGGCGGGCGGTGGAAGGCAACGAGCAGAGAGAGAGAGGGAAGGAGAGAGCATAGGATAGTTTTAAATTTTTTTTTTAATTCTTTTAAAATGCAGTGTGTAGATAGCCACTCTCATTTTAATTTTGTATTCCATGACTTCATTTGGTAGTAATTCCTCTGGCAGTCAGTGATAGAAAATTTCTGCCACCGAAAGTAAAAGGCAACAAAAGAGAAAAGGAAAGTGTAAAAACCAACAAAAGGAAAAGGAAAGTAACACAATGTTTCCATTGAGTTAAAAGCAATTTGATTCCCAATGCCCACATTCACATTCGGCGCTTTTCTTTTATTCCCTTTTATCCATGCACTTGTTGTATTAACTGCTCTGCTCATTAATTTCGTCTCTACCCCCAATCTCCATTTCCATGGGTGATGGGACCCACATCACTCACTTTTCCCACCCCCCCTCGGGCCTCTCCCTTCTCCCATAAATATTCCCTCCATCCTCTCCTCCCTCCCATTCATTCAGTCATTCACACACCAATCCCATTATCTCTTTGTTTCTCTCTCTCTCTCTCTCTCTCTCTGGAAATGGCATCTTCAGGCGTCATCATTACCACCTTCCTTTCCTTTCTCGTGTGGATAATGGTCGTTGATGCCCGTATCCCTGGCGTTTACACTGGTGGAGAATGGCAGAAAGCCCATGCCACATTCTATGGAGGAAGCGATGCCTCTGGAACCATGGGTAATTGACCAAAAGCTCTTTCAAAACCCCCCCTTTCTCTCCTTCTTGAACTTCACCTCTTTTTTTTTTCCGGCAATGAAGAAAGAAACCCTGTTGGGTTTTTCCGGTGTTGTAGTATGAGATTCATATGTAGTTGTCTTTTACTGTTTTAGATTTGGGTCGGAAATGTGGATTGTGTACCTTGCTTTTTTTTGTAGCAGAAGTCAATAAAGGCTGCTCCTTTCATTCATTAGCGTTTCTTTTCTTGAGTATCGAATCTCAAAGACTCCTTTACGACGATTGAACTGACAGAGCATCTCACTTTCTCTGTTTTTCTTGTTTCTCTATTTTCTTAAGATCAAAAGAAGTCCATATTCTACATACATTTCCCTGTAAAACAGCAAAAAACCAGCATTCTCAATTCTGCATTTTCAAACCAAACAGACAAAACCCAGATCCATATTTCAAAAACCATTTCTATATCTTAGCTCTTCATCAAAACCCAACATCAGTTCTTCCCTTTTTTTTTTCTTCTAAAATATCTCAATTTCACATTGTAATCTTGAAATGTTATAACTTTGACTGCAGGTGGGGCTTGTGGGTATGGGAATCTTTACAGTCAAGGCTACGGTGTGGAGACGGCGGCTCTGAGCACGGCCCTATTTAACGAGGGATTCAGCTGCGGGGCGTGCTTCGAGCTCAAATGCGCCGACGATCCCAGGTGGTGCCATTCGGGCAGTCCTTCCATCTTCATAACGGCTACCAACTTCTGCCCTCCCAACTACGCTCTCCCCAGTGACAACGGAGGGTGGTGCAACCCCCCTCGGCCTCACTTCGACCTCGCCATGCCCATGTTCCTCAAACTCGCTGAGTACCGAGCTGGAATCGTCCCAGTCTCCTTTCGCAGGTGAGTGAATCAGATTTTGGAGACCCATCTGGTCATCCTATGAATTCTGTATGGTGATCCTAACTATTTGATCAACAGATCCCAAGCTTCTTGGTCCAAAATGACCATAAAGTTGATCGAGAGATCCGGTCCATTCGTATGGGTGCTAAACCAAAATTGGTGATTACGAGGGGGTCTTGGTCTTTGTTTTATAGACTAATCTCATGGATTATTATTTGGCACCTTTGAGTATTTAGGCATGTGGTGCTCACCTTCCTCGAAAATTTGAGGCCCGTTTGTTTGCAATCTTAAATCAAGAGAAAAAGAAAAGCGGAATCAAAGCGTAATGAGAAAAAATATGTTATTAATAGTTACTAAATGATAAAAAAAAGGAGGAGCGAGCTTTTTGAAACAAATACTACAAGTTTTTTTTTCCTTTTACTTAAAAGGATTGAGATTTTTTTAGTGGGGCATGTTTATTAAAAATTTGTGTCATTCAAAATATACGGTGTATTAAATATTTTCAAATTTTACTCCAAGCAAGAGATGGTCCCATTATAAAATTGAACATTTGCCAAAAAAAGAAACCTTCATCGATGAGACTTGTAAGATTGTATTAATCATTTTTTTTTTCAATAGGTGAGATCTACCATGGAGTTCCATTCCAAGTAAAAGGCCTAGAGGATATGGACTCTTTTTCACCAATTGTTTTTTAAGTTTTTAAAAATAAAAAAAATAGTTGGTTTTGTATAAAAAAAAACTCATAATTAGACATTTAGGCCCTTGATTATTCACATTTTCTCAGAAAAATAAATTAAAAACCATGATTTTTACTTTTCTCCACGCACAAGAAATTTTTGGGAAATTTTGCCATACTTTAAAAAAATGAATACAAGTTTCATAAATTTTTTAAAGTAGTCTCTAAGTTTATTTAATAAGTTTTCAATTAAGGACATCCGGCTATTTAAAAATATTTTCTAGCGATTTTTTTCTCATTTTTTTTAAAATACCAAAATTACTCTTCGTTTAAAGTTATGACAAGATTTCAGCAGCAACTACATGCCACCGATTGCCATGACGATGCTAGTTGTCCTTCATCATAGTTAGGACAGCGCTAGTAATGAAAATGAGAAGATTATATATAAAGTGTGGAGGGTATTATATTTCAATGAAGGATAATTTGAGTATTTAAAAAAATCGAAGAAAAAAGTTGCTGAAAATTAACTTTAAATGGACGTATGTCGACCTTAATAGAAGACTTTATGGAAAACTCAGAGACTAATTTGAAATTTCTTGAAACTTGTGTCATTTTTTTAAAATAAATTAAAAAATTAAGGCTTTATTTAAGATTTTTCTACTCACATCCCATATGGAAAGGGCAAATACTACAAAAGGTGTTTCTCTCAAGATAATAAACAATCCATAATTTCTTCTTTTTACCAGGCGCTTGTTTGGTACTTTCCATAGAAAGCACATCCCTAATTAATCCCTTTCCACAGTCTTTACACTCAATAACCATTCTTGAATGATGAAAATACCCCTTCCCCGTGTGCAAGTTAGAATTTTTGTCTTGTGTTCTCTAGCATGCGCACATCTTAATGACTTACGTATTTTTTTTTAATCAATTACAGGGTGCCATGCCAGAAGAAGGGTGGAATCAGATTCACCATCAATGGATTCCGGTACTTCAATCTGGTGTTAATATCAAATGTTGCAGGCTCCGGCGACATTATCCGCGTCAGCGTCAAGGGGTCGAGGACTGGTTGGATGAACATGAGCCGCAACTGGGGCCAGAATTGGCAATCAAATGCTGCCTTGGTGGGTCAGTCCCTCTCCTTCCGAGTCACCGGAAGTGACCACCGCACCTCCACCTCATGGAACATTGCTCCCTCCAATTGGCAGTTTGGCCAGACCTTCTCCGGCAAGAATTTCAGGGTCTGATTACAAGTTGAAATCTCTTCCATTGTTTTTTTTTTTTTGTTTTTCTAACAAGCTTTAGTTGGCAGTGGAAACAAAGTACAAGGAAAGGGTTTAAATGTTGGTGTTTTTGGTAGGATAATGAGAGAGAGAGAGAGAGAGAGGCAGGAGTGTGTGTGTGTGTTTTTTCCTTGTAATAGGTTTTTGGCAGTTGAAGTGGCTGCAGAAACATGTGGCCCGCATCTGCTGTGTGTAACTTGTTGCACTGTGGCTAATGTTAGTATTAGTATGTACTTATATTTTGCTGTGTTGGATGATATACAAGTGGTGCTTTTTAAATATTTGGTCTTTTGTGTTTTGTTTCTGTTTATGTATTGTGATGAAAGATCCAAATTCCTTGCATGAATCAGCATTCAGCACTGCCATTTATTAAGTACGAAAACCTAAGTAACAACGCTCACTTCTATTGATGTGGACTTAATTTTGTACAAATTGTACTGTTGGAGCTGGGCCTATTGTTGAATTTGTGTATAAAGAAGTGATTTGTGTACTGTGATTTAGTTACTGTTGTTGTTTGTATTTTAGCTGTTTTTCATTCATTTGGTGGATGGCACTATTGTTATTGGGTGGGCCATAGTCGTTGAAATCATTGACTGAGCTCCTGGGTTGATTGGACTCATGCATTGATTTTGTCACTTGACAGGCTAGAAAGTGATTTCCTTCACTGTGTGAGGTTGCTGTTATTTCAATAGGTAGCCCCAATGTGTTTCTATTTTATATGTACCATAATGTTTCATTTTCAAAAATGTTTCACAATCACCTTTCCCTTTTTCCCTAAAAATGGTGTTCCTTTATTTAGTGAAAAAAAGGTTTTCCTTTTTTTAAAGATTTTAATGTTGATGTGAGGTGTCCACACCCAAATTAATACTGGAACTATTATTGTTTGTTTCTATGTTTATAATAAAAAACGATCGGATTCTATGGATCAATCAATTTCATTTCGTTTTTGAACAGGCAAAAACTGGTAGGTAATGATGGATATGTCTCCTATTTTTCCTAATTAGATTTAGCCTATTAATGAGTTCCAGATGTATTTTAATCTTTTTAATTTTTTTTATCAACAATAAACATCTAATGTCAGTTTGGTTATCAAAATTGATGTCGAATTTTATTTCGTTGTTAAATCATCATCATCTGCATCAAAGTCTTGTTCTAAACATTTTATATTCGGTTACATAAACTCTATTTCTCGTATTAGAATTTATATTTGAGTTGTGACGAGTTTATGCTAGCTTTCAACTTAATTACCTAATGCGACTCTTTTTTTCTTTTTCTTTTTTTTAGCTCGAGACGTAGGCTAAAAACATGCAAAGATTTTGTTTCGCTTTTTAAATATATGAATTCATGTTTTTTTATTAAATCCTAATTGTAAATTTAATTTGTTCAAAAATCCTCGAAGTTAAAAAAATCTTAAAATTCTTGTTCTTCGAAGTTATGAGTGAGACTAGGCAGTCATTTCTCTTTGAATAGAATAAAACCTTAATATATATATATATATATATATATATAAAGTGATTGATTTGAGATGTTTTCCCTTTTCCCCACTAAATGAAATTTTTATGTGTGTTTTAGAGAGAGAGAGAGAGAGAGAGAGAGAGAGAGTCATATCCAAAAGGGCTCCTAGCTTGCCTCTTATGCATGGGATATGAAAATGAATATCACAAATATAAATGCTACATATGCACATACATGAAATAACTATGTCAAAATCATCATTTTAACATGAGTAGATGAGTACATTCAACGATTTTAGATATATTTGGATGTTTACAATATTTTGAACAAATTTCTCAAAGTCAACGAAGATTTAAGATATAAAAAATGCATTAATGGTTATAATTAATATAAGAATAATGAACGGTTCGAATCATGAATTAGAGGCATACTAAAGGACCAAAAATTAGATCAATAGACTAAAATTTTGGACAATTTTTACAAATTACTCAAAATCTATGATGATTTAAGATAATCAGCTTGAAGGTCTTTGAATTTATTTATTAGTCTACTAATTTGGAATGCATTGCCTGCTTACAAGTTAGAAAGCCTTAACTATCCAATCTCCCATGGATCACCAGCCTTTACTGCCTGTGGATGTGGAGTAGTATCTACAGGATGGCCCACAGTTTTGGAGAAGACACATTGATACATAGTCCAGCACAGATTTGTGTATAGCTAGCTACTGTGTAAGTCTGGCTGGGGAGCACTTGAGGTTAAAATAGATTAGTAATGGTGGTGTCCTATGTCACTCCTATCTATGGCGGCATCCTACCCATGGTTGGTCTTGAGATGGGTTCCTCTGTCAAAGCTGACAAGATTGCAACTAGCACTGTGGACACTATTGCTCAAGCTCATATAATGCATGCCCGCACTAATGCCTGTGGGCCCAGTGGATCAAATGCACCACGTGATCTGATTATTTGGTGGCCCACATCTTCAATTTTTTTTTTTTAGGAGTAGATGACATACTGACTTAGTACAGACTGTAGTTGAAGTATCTCTTGAAATATGACAGCTTTTACTAGAGTTCCATGCATATATAGGTGGGATGCAAGTGGATCATAAGGCTAGGTTCACCATCTGCTTTGCTTTGAGTTTGATGTGAAAAGCACATGATATAATGACCCACAGCATTGATTGAATGAGCCTGCCTCTGTATGAAATGATGGATCAATGCCATAAACGTCTCAGAATGAATGTTCCTGATCCTTCAATAGAAACCATAAATGTAGGGAAAATGAAATGCATGAATGATTTTTAATGGAGGTGTAAGAGGCCATGTATTATTTGGATTAAATGACTTAACAACCTGCAATTTTTTTCAAGAGGACCATTGGTACTCCCATCAGGGCATCAGGCCATGTTCCTGATTCATTGGTATTCCCATTGGATCCCATCTAATCATTGTCTGTATAGGTGTACGTACCACTGATCATGGCTATCGGGATAAGTCTTGTCAATCCATTTGATCCACTTTTTATTAACATAAATGTTTTAGATGATCACCCTAACGTCTCCAAAGCTTCCATCGGTGAAAAGAATCGAACTTCACAATGAAGCTTATTTATTGAAAATCTAAATTATTTAAAATAAATGCCATTCATTTATAACGAATTTCAATTCAAACCGTTCAAAATGAATGCGCATGTTTCATTTGTCATGAATCTCCTCTTTTATATTCAAGAAAAGTCAATCCCACCTTCAAACTGTACATATAATTAAGAGCGTGACTAATGTGAATAGTGCATAAGATTGTCGATAATCTTTTGCTTAATCTTATGGTGGGTCGAAGAGGACATTTGGTACATGGAAAAATTATTCATTTTGAGAGGCTCATATTTTCAAATGGTGGAGCCCGACGTTACAACCCATTCCACACACGGGACATTCTTCAGATTATCAATTAACACAACGTTGTGTGCAACAGGAACGGTGGTTCAAGCTAGGCAAAAAGGCTCAGTCCAGTACAAGGTGTTATGGGCTGGGTAAAAGTTTGTCCAAGTTCAGTCTATTTCCTCACCAGGCATAAAACCAGCCCCTGTTCCAGTCCATAAACTTGAAAACCAGGTAAGAATCAGCCCACTTATCTTGGGGTGGGGCTGTCTATATACGACCAGGCTTTACCCCCTTTAATTACCAGCCTAAAAAGCAGGCTTAGATAAATCGATAGAACCCATGGGCCTAAAACTAAAACCCTGCCTCAGCCCAATGTACGCTTGGCTCGTGTCATTTTCAGGCTGACCTGGCCCATAAGCACCCCTATCTAGAAGGAACTGGGTTGAGAGAGTATCCCAAATGGGCCCATTTCGAAACGATACCATTATAGGGTTGCAAATGGGTCAGTTCCGGATCAGAACCATAGTGGACCCGCACCTGGACCCATTTCTAAATAATGGTTCCGGATCTTGTTTTGACCCGGAACCTATTTTGTTGGTTCCATACCCGGTTCCAATAGGATAATCCAGATTTGGTTCCGGAACCGGGTCCACCTAGAGGACTAGAATTTAGTTCTAAACTCGATTCTAATTTATCTTTATTCTTTGTTTTTTTTTTTTTTAATATAAGCATATTATTCAACTTATAAATAATTGTACATCAAGTTTACTACCTCTAATATTATACATAAAAATATTTAAAAAAAGAGTTGATTTTGAGATATAATTTTCAATATCAAAGGCACATATGCCGGGTCCACAGGTCAAAAACCTATATGAACCTGAATCGAACCCGTTTATCAACCGGAACCTAAATTGGGTTCCGGACCCGGACCCGTTTATGAATAGGAACCAAAAATATGTTTCAGACCCTTTTTTTTTAGGGCGGAACTTCTGGGTAATTGAAGAATCGGATACTCGTTTGCAACCCTAATCGTGCGATTGTCATTCTTTGAGGTGGGCCCCACATTCGGTGCCCTTCCACCGCCGTTGAGGACACAAAGCTAGCAACGACCTTTTAAATTCTGGCGGGAGTTGAATCCCATTTGTAAAAGCTATGGCCATCTCCTGCTCTGACCCCAATCTGCAATCTTTCATTTCCCCACAATTACAAAGCTTAGATTCTTCCAAATCTCTCTCTGCACTCAAACAATCTCACGCCCAACACTTGAAATCTCCACACTCCCAAAACCTCAATCTCACCACCAAACTCGTCGCATCTTACGGAAAATTCGGCGATTTGGGCTCCGCCCATAGAGCCTTCAATCGCCATGTGCAAGACCCAGATGTCTTTCTCTTCAATTCCCTCATCCAAGCCTACATTCTCAACTCCCTCCACCGAGAATCCCTTCGAATTTACATCCAGATGCTCGAAAGCGGCTTCTTCCCCAATCAATTCACCTTCCCACTTCTCTTCAAAGCGTGTTCATCCTCTTTCCTTCTTTCTATTGGAATTCAGCTCCATGGCCAGTCGGTTAAATTCGGGTTCGATTCTAATCGGTTCGTGGCTGTTGGGTTGATGGATATGTATATGAAAAATGGGGAGTTTGGGCTCGCCCGGCATGTATTTGATAGAATGAGTGATAGAGATGCTGTTGCTTGGAATGCGCTTCTGACTGGTTATTCACAGAATGGAATGGCAGAAGAAGCACTGGGTGTCTATAACAGGATGCGGACAGCAGGCGTGGAAGTTGATTGTGTTGCGGTTGCATCTGCAATCTCAGCCTGCACACAGTTGCATTTCCTTCATCAGGGTATGTTAATTGAATGTTGGTCTTGTTATGCAGCTTTTGAAATTCACTTCTGTTTTTAGAAACCACACTATCTGTTTTGGACTATGGAAAAACTATGGTTTTGATACTAATGTGGTATAGGTGAATGAGATCTCAACCATTCTCATCTGGTGGATCCCCTGCGGATAGGTCATATCCAAATATTACATTTGGCCAGAGAATCCTAGTCTTTCACCTGTAGGATGTTAAGGAAAAGGAATGGTCAATAAGAAATTTTGATTTGAATTTTTTTTCTTGAAGCACCCATCTTGTTGTCTTACAAGTGTTTTAATGGTTATGACTGGCCCACGACCACGAGTGCGGTTTTTAGGCCAGCCATGGGCCATCCAAGGCAGGTTCCACCATATGATTGATCAGCTAAGATTTTTTATACGTGTTGAAATAGAGTTGTCATGAATTGAAGAACTACATTATAGAGCGTACAGTTGTGTCCTCAAACTTAATATCTATATGGTTCAAACAGGCAAGTGGGTTCATTCTTATGTGGTGAAGAGTGGGTTCAGCACAGATGTAGTTGCTTCCACTGCGCTTTTGGATATGTATGCGAATTCTGGTGAATTTGATTTTGCTTATCGACTGTTTCAAGAGATGATTACCAAAGATTTGGTTGCTTGGAATTGCTTGATTTCGTGTTGTGCCCAAAATGGGCTGATAGAAGGTGCCTTTGAACTCTTCACTAAGATGCAATGTACTGGTCTAAAGCCAAATGGATCGAGCTTAGCTGGAATTCTACCTGCCGTGGCTCGAGTTGGTGCACTACATCTTGGAAGATCTTGTCATGGTTTTATCATCCGAAATGCTTTAGAGTTAGATGAGTTTCTCATGACTGCTTTAATGGATGTTTATGCTAAATCCGGGGACTTGGTCGTGGCCCGCTGTTTGTTCAATTGCATGCCCAATAGAAGTGTTGTAGCTTGGAGTTCTATGATCATGGGATATGGCTCCCATGGCTACTGTGCTGAGGCACTAACACTGTTTGAGGAGATGGAAGCCAATAACATCAAACCCAACTACATTACCTACATTGGGGCTCTATCGGCTTGTGCTCATGCAGGCTTTGTCAATGAGGGTCGGAGTTATTTCCGGCGCATGGTTGATTATCACGGCATCATCCCACGTGCACAGCACTACACATGCATGGTTGACCTTTTTGCACGAGCAGGGCTGTTCGAAGAGGCGATGGATTTGATTAATTCCATGCCTGTCGAACCTTCCCCCAGTATCTGGGGCGCATTATTGGGTGGTTGTAGAATTCATGGACATGTTGACTTAGGCAGACATGCTGCTGACCGGCTGTTTGAGTTGAAATCTTCAGACCCTGGATTCTATGTTTTACTATCAAATATATATGCAGCTGCTGAGATGTGGTCTGAAGTAAGAAATGTAAGAAGATTGATGAGAGAAAGGGGACTTAGGAAACCTGCTGGGTGGAGCTCAATTGAAATCGGTAACAGGGTACACTGCTTCCTTTCAGGAGATAAAACCCATGCAGATTCCAATGAGATATACAAGAAACTGGAGGAAATAATGGAGGAGATAAGGTTTGCTGGCTATGTGCCTGAGACAAAGGTTGTTTTGCATAATGTTGAAGATGATGTGAAAGAAAGTGTATTAAAGAGTCACAGTGAGAAGTTAGCTATAGCTTATGGGTTGTTGAGAACATCAACAGGCATGCCTATTAGAATAATGAAGAACCTACGCACGTGTGAAGATTGTCATACTGCTGCTAAATTCATATCGAAAATCACATGTAGAGAGATTGTGTTGAGAGATGCCGTCCAATTTCATCATTTTAAAGATGGAATTTGCACATGTCAAGATTATTGGTAAACTATTATTTTTCTTTGTTTTAATTAATATATTGTTTGAATCATTGATCAAGAAGCTAGCTTCCAACGAACACTTTGGTGGGAGGACCCAATCATCATGTTACAGTGCAACAGATGGTATGTTGATGATAGATTAGACATCTACCAAATATTTACACCAAGTTGTGATTTGACATTTCTAGGCATTTAATCAAAGGAAGCATGTTATGGGTCATCTGCTTATTGTTTCAACCTGATTCATTGCTTTAGACTGGAAAACTAAAATGACCAATGGAGCTGACATTTGCTAGATATATAATCCATAACAGACCCACAAATTTGAAGGGCCATTGGGCCTTCCATAGTTGAATATTGTCATGAGGTCCTTGCTGTTATTCTCACACAACATGGTCTTTGATACATTCGAGATTTCATCATGTGTATTTTTGAAAGTGCTGACGTGTTTAGTGTATCAAGATAAAATTGTTAGATAGATGGAACATCATTCCATCATTTGTGGATGAACCAATGAAAATTCACAGGATGTAGTGTCAAATTCACTTCTGATGTAACCCATGAATTCCGAGTGGGATACCTATTACAGTATTACTCTGTTCTTCCAAATGCTAGGTGTGTACCACTTTCCTCAATTTGGGAAAACTATTTTTTGTGAGTGAGTTCAAACCTATAACGACAACCTCTAGTTTTGAAGTAGGGTGTCAATGGCTGGGGTTGGCAGGTTCAAGTCAGGTTTTCTTGGGCCTGTTTGTTTAGCAAAAAAGGAGAGCAAAGGAAGAGTATAAAGGTATATGATGTAATATAAAGTTTTACTTCATGATGTTTGGATGAAAGAAGTAAAAGGAGAGTAAAAAAGGTGATGTGGTTGTTTTACTTCATTCCTATTTGGATGGAAAAAAGGAGAGGGGAGAGTAAACTTTGATATTACATAAAGAAGGCCTTTTACAGTTGGAACCGGATTCCCTATTTGGTCCAAACAGGGAACCCCTGTTTGGACCAAACAGAGAAAGCCACGTCAGGGGGCCTTTTTCTCTTTCCTCCGCCCCCACACCTGCCCCCCTACATGTCAACCCCTATTTGGTCCAAACAGGGGTTCCCTATTTGGACCAAACAGGGAATCTGTTTCCTTTACGGTTTTACCTCACTTTTTACGACTTTTTTTTTTTGAACTCTCCCCAAGTGTAATAACCAGGGAGAAGTAGAATTTTGTCTTCTAGTCCTTCTTTTTTTTTTTCACTTTAACCCCCTCCTATTTCCTTTATTCATGATTTGAACCCTATTTTCCTTTTACTCTCCCTTTCATGTAAAAACAGTTAGACTGAAACTTTTACTCAGCCCAGCAGTACTGGACCGAAAACCAAGCTGATCTCAGCCTTGGTAATTAATAGTATCCAGACATATTTCCTGTAGAAGAAGTATGAAAAATTGGGATTTTTGGTGAGCGGCGTATGTTAAAGGGATATAAGCAGCTAGGATGAAATGTGGTTTATGCACCTCCTCATCTTTGCCTGCTGAAACCCAGTTCCTATGGAGGCTGCTCAGCTGTAGATGTAACTGTTACACCCTGACTCAAACTAATCATGATTAAGGCTAATTAATTGAAATTAATGCTAATTAAGCATGGATAAATGGGTTAATCAAGGTTAATGACCAAAGAGAGACAAATTAGTCTCAGATGATGCATTAAGTATAATGAAATGAAATTGAGTTGGTTAAAATGAGTTTAGACTCAATCAAGGCAGACTAAGGACTTTTTCATAAATACGGATTTTCGCGTATTTCGTCGAATACGAAAATTCTGGATACCAACGTGTGTATCTCGAATAGTACATTAACTTTCATAATAAACGCGATTCCATTTGACCTCAAATGGATCAAATGAGGTTTCATTTGACTCAAAATGTAATAAAGATTAATAGGAGGGGGTTTTAGTGTGAAGTGTCCTTATATTAGAATGAAATGGATCCTTCATTCATTTCACTTCAACAATCCTAGACTCATCCTCATCTCCTTCCTTTTCTCTTCCATTCCTCTTCATTGAGAGTGAGATTAGGAGTGCTTGAGTGGCCTTGAATGAGGAAGCTCCATCTTCATCTTCTTCCTCAAGTCATTCCTCTATTTTTGAAGCGATAGAGCTTGAAAGAGAACTTAAGATCTCTTTGCTTGGAGCCACAAGTAAGTAGTTGGTCTTCCAAGTTCTATTGAGTAGATAGAAGTAGTGTGTAGCATAAATAGCTCATAGATTTGTGTATTTCATGTTTTCTTGGAATTAGGATTTCATTGGGGGTTTTCATCTCAAAAGCATGCTAAGCAAAGGGCTTTGAGTTAACTAAACTTCAAGAGAGGCAAGTATAAGCATTTCTTGTGATTAGCATTACTTGTTGTAGAAATCCATATAGTTTTTCATGGATTTGTGCATTTTTCCATTGATTTTTGGAGTTGTTTATGGGTTGTGTGAATGATTAATGAATGATTAGAAGTATTGTTTTGGAAATGGATGATGTGTGAGGAGGGAACAGGAGGTTCCATTACTATTGTAGGTTGTGGATGAATAATGGAGAAATGAGTGCAGAAGAAGAGAGAATGTATCGGATTTTCGAGTTATAACTCTGGACAGTTCGCTCGAGTGAACATGGGGTTCGCTCGAGCGACCAAGGTTCTGTGACAAAGTGAAACAATTCTGGACAGTTCGCTCAAGCGACCAACGTTCTGTGAGGTGTCCGCTCGAGCGAACTTGGACTCGCTCAAGCGAACCTGATACAGGTACGAACATTGACTGTAAGGGCCAACGGGTTTTGAATTTTCACATAAACTTGGAGTACTTCTTGTAAGTATGAATATTCTTTAAGTTAGTTCTAAGTCTAACTCTCATGGGTGATAATTACGGGGACTATACAATGCACACATTAAATAAATGTGATGTCCATCGAGAATAACAAGTGCATTTGGGAAATCAATGGTTACACCCAAATGGTTGTTTAGATTTGAGACAGAGATAAGTAGAACCATAAGTGATTAGTAAGCTCTCTCATTGTATCGTACACCACATTGTTGGGTTCCAATCTAGTGAGATTGGTATCACTACTATTCCCTTCTCTTGTCACGAAGAGAATTTTGAGTTGAATTGAATCCAGTAATTGATTACTTATTAGGGAGCTTTGACTCTTGAGTTTGGCACTACCTAGCTATAATATTAGAACTTTAAATGAGTTCAATGAATCAATAAATGAAACAAATGACTAATCCTGCTGCAGCAGATGGATTTGGGGCGTTCCGGAGCTCCATGGTGATGCTAGTTGTCCCTGGACCGGACACTAGTAAATCCCACATATTCCGATCATATCTATGAGTATTGATTGATGCCTTCCGTTTGGAAGATGAATCATTCCTTTGAGGGAAGATGGTAAATTAAATGAATCAATCCTTGAGGGAAGATGGTAAATGAAATTAAATGAAACGAATGAATGAAAGTTACGGTAGTGACCATCTTGTACATTATCATTGTAGAAATTATCTGGACTTGTTTAGAATTGGAATTGTTATTAAATAGATTGAATGAATTCAGTAAATGTATTAACATGTGCTATTACTAGATCTGTTTATACATTGTTTAATTGTCGTGTTCACTAGTGTTATTGATGGCATTACAGACCCGATTGCCTTTGCCGATGCAGTAGTGCCCCCGGCAGCAGCGGAGGAGACCGCTCCGGTTCCTCCAGGAGGATTAAATGAATGGAATGGACGGAATACCATTTGATATGGGTATTCGAGTGCGAAAAAGAACTATAACATTTTGAGAAACGTTTTGAAATGTCATTTTGTACATTCATTTTTGGAATGTAAGTAATTGTTATTGTATGGTGTTGGTTATGCACCGATTGACAAACTATGATGGAAATGATACATGTATAAGGACTTTATTTTTGTATACATGTAAATTCGTAAATTGATATTGTCAAATATAGATATTTCCGCAAAATTTGTGTATTTAACAGGTTTATTGAGAATGATATCCCTAATGGATTTCGTTTTAACTTCGGTTAATTCGGAGTTTACGGGAGTAAGTATGGGATCACGGCTCGGGATTATCGTAATTCGGGCCCGAGTCATGACAGTAACTGTGGGGACTTCCTGGTGATAGTTGCTAAAAGATCAATAGGCAGAAAATATCACATTATGTACAAGGTCATCAAACTAAAGGGGAGCTTACAACACTAAAGATAGAGATTGAAGATGCACAGGGAGTGCAGCATACCAAATGGAATTTTTTTGGTAGATACTCACACTCATACACATGCCACCCAAGTCTTTAACCAACAAAGCTACAACCACAACCAGCGATGGGTCCTTACCAAATGGATTTGTTAGATGTAATTAAATTGAAAAACCTTGAATAAAGGACTTGTTTTGAAACTTGGCACATAGAAAGTGAGAGTTCTGTATCAGCTTCTTTTGCATTGAGTAGAGTCTTTAGTTTGACTTCTTGAGGAATTATATGTTTTGGGCTGAAGTGAAAAGGCCCGCTAGATTCTTTATGAGTAGTGTTAGGATCCAAAGCATGATGATCATGATCAAAGCAAGATAATAAATGAAATTAAGCAACTTCACTCACTTCAACTGCCATTTGTTTGATGAAGCAGAGAAGCAACTTAATAGGACTTTAGCCCAATCTTTCAATCCTTCCTTTATTGCTCTACTTTTCACAATCAGTTGTATAGTAATGGTCTCTTTGTTAGTTTTATGGTCTCAATACCAGTATATGATAAATAGATTGATTAATTTCTTTATTTATCAATATAATAATACTTTCCTTTCATGAGATGAATGGTGATTTATTACTTAATGCACATGACCAATATATATGACATAATGGTTCATGAGATGAACCGAGTTCCATTAGTATATTAGATGTGATATATGTAAATGGATGAGATCCACATACGGGAGATATGTGTCACGAATCTTATACTTAAAATATCTTCACAACCAGTGATGAGATTGGGCATCTCATCTGACAAGGTTGCAACACTTTGATCACTATGAGATAGTGTGATTTGTCTCGATCATCAGAATGTAAGATTCTGGATCATGGTGCTGGTACATTAGATGTATTGAAGGACCATGAGAAGCACCTTATGAAATACTGTCTCGATTTAAGGATTGCTCTCATAATTCCCTAACAATAGGCTCTCAATCCTGAGACATTGATGAACTCAAGTTTCTGTCTATTCATTTGCTTTGAGTCACCAATGAGTGAGGCCAACTGTAGGTCAACACCTCGGTGTCTTGGGTACATGGTAGTAGGACTGTGAGAACATGCAATGATCAAGATGAAATCTATCTACATTATCCCCTTGTGCCAATTAATGGATTTATCATTGGTAAGTGTACACCCATTCCGATTAAGAGTTAATTGGATCGGTACCAAATGATTACTATAATTAATTGGGGCTCAAGGATAATAAGATGTGGATCTAATATTGGATGAGACATATTTATTCGAATTGATCCATGGATAATGATGGAGGGGCCTACTTGTGGTAATTGGGAAGTCTAGGGTCTTCATTGAAATATATTCCTAAGACTGGAGTGCAATTGCATTTATATAGTGGAGTTATTTGCAATTAACTCTGGGCCCGGATTGCACATGAGATGTGGGGTCGCGTGTCCCAGTTGGAGCCAGCTTTCTAAGGAATCCCTAGTGGTCCCCACGCTAGCCCAAGATATTAGAAAGAAACTAATTATAGTAGAGCTCTAAAAGGAATAGAAAGTTACTATTACTAATTATTAATGGAAGTAAGACTTCTATTTTAATTAGTAAAAGAGGAAGTTACTAATCATATTTGAAGTAAGACTTCTAATTGTGATTTAGTAAGCAACTAATTGTTATGGAAGTAAGACTTCTATTTCAATTAGAAAGAGGATGTTGCTTAAGTGCTATAAAAGGAGATAGGGAGGAGGCTTGGACGTCCCTTAATGGAATCCAACCTAGGGATTCACGCCCATATCATTATTCCTCTCTTTGTGCAAGTTGTTGCACATCTTCTCCCTCTTCTAGTTTCTCTTGTAGTTTCCTTTAGGGTTTTTCTCTTGGAGATCCCACCATCTTCTTGAGAAAAGAGAATCTGATACGGGACATAGCGCGGAAGATTAAAGGTTGGAGATCTTAATTTGATTAGTGAAGGTGTTCATCATCAAAGAAAGATATCAACTTCTCCATTAGAGCACAACAAAACTCCAAAGGTATATCTACATCCTTGTATGCTGTAGATTTCGTGGCTGGATGTTAATGTGCTATTTTCTATCTTCTAGATAGATTATGTTGCTGTACATGGTTTATGAGTTTGATGGATTACATCCTGGATTGGGTTTGTTGCCTTCTAGATAGTTGATCCCTGCATCAAGTGAGTCAAAAGTTTTTGAAACCTATCTGAATGACCCATCTATATTCCAACACTCTCTTATATGTTAGTTGAGTGCAGAGAGAGGGCCGATAGATTCTATATATAAGTAGACCTAATAAAAGACTTCTGTGAAGTCTCCAACAAATTGAACTTGAGAGGACTGAAACAAATTGAACATTTGATCACAAGTAACATAAATCCCACTGAGCTGTGCTCAATTCGATGGTACAGGCCTAGCAGGAGCTGGAAATTTTTTTATTATCAGAAGCAAAAGGGAGAGAGCCATTATAGCAGGTATCTATGTTTGGCTCGAACATCTCTGTTCTGACTATTGTGATGATTAGAACTCATTGTACTATCGTAGCTAGATTTCAAGCATCAATACTTGTTTGAATTGTGCCCCCCACAGTGACTTCCCTTCTTCCACACCCCATGCCCAAGCAGCAACTGCAGCAACAACCAAGACAAAAATATTTGACAAGCCCAAACAATAGAGGATGCCACGTTTGGTAACAAGAGGATTCCTTGCTGCCCCTCAAACAAGGATTTCCAAACTGAGGATTTGTATGGTCAAGGATTACTCAATTTCCATATTTGATTGGGATATTGGAATGACTGATGACTTCTTCAATGTGTTTGGTGAAGAAGACCAAAATCCAAGGAAGATAGATATCTAACTGCGAACCTAACACAAGCCCTCTAATGATTAGCCATGACCGGATGTTTGATGGTAACAAGTGGGTCCCACTTCATGATATCGAACAGACTAAGATCCCTTTCACACTTGTGCATATGATTGAACTGATAAGGCCTTCTTATTGATAATCAAACTAAACTAACTATTTAAATCCAACTATAAACTTAACCAGATTCTTCAATGCAATTGAATACAATGCAGATGAGAATATCAGACAAATCAATCTAAGCAATTGAGATGCAATTTCGCAAATTGATCGATGTATCATCAAAATAGAGGCAGAAATGTTGAACAAATATCGTATGATGGGCGTGGCAGCAGTGAAATTACAGAAAAAAAAATGCACATAAATGTGCTTACAGGGACTTTGAGGGGAGTGAACGTTTAAAAGTTGAGGATGCGATGGCCCAAATTTTCAAAGAAACACAATTGCCAAACTCGGATTTTCCATACATTGTTGAAAGCCGATGATAGTGGTGTGTTTTTGCAGCAAGAAAGTCCATGATAGGAAGGAAAAAAAATTTCTGATCTTCCATGCAACAAACTTTTTCATTGTATGATGGACTTATTTTCCCTGTGGACAAGGAAAGGGAATGATATAGATTTCCTTGCAAGGAAAGATTTTGATTTTTTACGAGAGAAGTATGAATGTGAAATTCCCCTCTCCCATAGAAACAGAAATATGCAGATTTTGAATTCCTCTGTTTGCACAAAAAAGTCCTAATAAAGGATAAACCCTCTATCCCTCTCTCCCAAAAGTCAAGTTTTCCAGCCACCCCTCGATGTTGTACCTTTCTTTTGAACTCTGTCCCTTTGAAAAAACGTCATGAAAGGCCTTTACTCAAGTGCCACATTGGATTGCCATGTGTATTATTATTTTATTTATTTATTGTTGCGAGAAGATATTAAAACTCATGCAGGCTCACCCAAACCGTCAGGGCTTATGCCCCTAACCAGCATCATATGTTAATATACATTGTTGTGTCTCTCACTAACATTTCTAGCTTCTATTGTTGCTGGTCATTAACATGTTATCAAAGCGAAAACGTGGCATGTTAGCACCATCCCTCTGTTGTGGATGTATATCAACATCACAAGGAAGCCTAAAAGCCGGCTCCATATAGAGATTGCTCCAAGCCTCCAAGGTGGTTTTTTTCTTCTTTTTTATTTGTACAGTAGCCGAGGGCAGTGGGACCCATGAGGGAGCCCATTCACATAAGAAGAGAGCTCTCCCACATGGAGAGAAGGCCAACACATATGGAAAGAGACAAGGCTGCTACTTGCTAACCTGGCCACCCCTGGTTATTAAGGCTCCAAGGTTGATATCATCAAAGAGGTTGACAGGTTGTTAGCATGTATGAGTTATATAGAACTAAAAGAATTCCATTTAAGAATGACCCAATCCAGGTTAATCAACCCATCCAAATTTGTCCTTCAACCCCTAGAGCCAATCACTTCAGATGATCGAAACGGTTGATTCAATGTGGCCCATTATATAATGCTAAAGGTGATATCAATCTAGTGGAATCTACTTTATCTTGTAAAATACACCCCTAAATAAAAAAAATGATAAGGCAGCTGTTTTGAGCTTTCCATCTCCACTCATGTGACGTCAACAATTGGCAGAGTTATCCTTGTCACATGATCACTGTAATATAAAAAGAAAATAAAGGAAGAACACTAATTTAAATACAATATCTTCTTTCCAAAGATTCATCTTAATTCATGCATCTTTCCTATTTTGATTAGAGGCCATATCTTATCAATCCTTTTGCCAACGGTTTCTGATTGAATCAGCTGATCTAAGACCACGGTTTGTACCCAAAAATTATAGATTCGAAACTGCACTACCAAATTGGGGCTACAGGGGAGTTTACTCGACTTCCCTATCTGGGCCCGGAGAGATTAGTCCAGCCCAAATGATTAAGAACCCTCCTATAGCAAAAAAAAAATATATATATATATATATATATATATCCAACTTACTTGACATAAATTTAATCACAAGAAATTTGCATAATGCAAGTCACAAATTTCAAGACATAAATTTAAGGGTCAATATTATTTTATCACACACTGATATTACATCTATCCATTGTCCACATGATCTAAATCTATCTCTCCTGTTTTTCTCTTTCATTGTCAAAGAAACATTAAAGTGGGTCCCACATGAGTTGAGTTTCCATTAATTAAATAATGGGAGTTTTTTTTTTATAATAATCTCTTATTTAATGTCTCACTCACAGTCTTTCTTAATTAATAACAAAAAAGACCTCAACTCTCAATACACCTCACAACAATGAAACCTGACAACCAACATGATTCTGTGCAATCTCACCATATTCCAACTGAAGCTTACTTATAACTTTCATGACATTTAGGTAGCAATTGGGTTTAGTGCCTTTTACGACACGTCAGAGTCTGCCCCCACCCTACTCACCCACCTCTCATTCTAATCAGGTGTGGACTTTGTCCTCAGCTCCCTGAAAAAACCACTAAAATCTTTTGTATTATGTGTGCCAATTTTCCTTTTTTTGGCGGTAAAAGCAAATCTCACTTAAGTAGAATTTGGGTCTACAATTAAATTGATCATGCATAAAATAATTGATCAATTTACTTAAGCCTTAATTCCTATTAGAATACGATTTATTGTAACTCAATATATATATATATATAATGAAAAATATTATGTGCTTTTGAGTAGTTTGGATTTTGTTGTCTCATGCCTTTCAAAGGATCCAAAGTTTTTAAAACGGGTCAAGCAACTTCAGCCTACACTTTCTGTGGATCAACTTGACCCAATCCACATAACTTGCATTCGAACCATTGATTTAGGTCCTTAAAAGTTTTACGGTAAGTTACATATTTTATGAAATTTAATTCAATCATAAATATAATTTAGTGCTCATTCATGGGGGATTATTGAGTGTAAAGGGTGTTGACTTGTGATAGGAAAAAAAAAACCTCTCACAGACTATATGAGAGTTACCTCTTAGTAGAACGTGACCTAATAAACTATTCTAAGTATCAAAATATTAAGCCACCAAATTTTCTTAATGGGTTATGTGTACGCATCGGCCCTAAACCCATCCACTTAAATTGATGAGGGGGGTATGTGGGTTGAGAAGGTTGACCCTAACTCGACCCATTTGAATGCAGGTTGGGTTATCCTGAGCCATATATTTTTGCAGGTGCAGTCATGCAGATCGGGTTTGAGTCAAGTTTATAGATTGAGTAATATTTTGCCACCCCTACTCACAAGCCATAGTTTTTTACTAAAGCTGTCGAGTTATTATTCAGTAAGAATTGTGGAGGTTTGTTTCTTCTATCCATTATTTTTTGGGGTTGAATTAGTATTCTCATCAGGTTTTCAGCGAAGGGGCTCACCTTAAATCCAAACCACTCACAGTCACTAACCTCCTGCCTTAATCTCGATTAAAGAATCTCCTCTCTTCTGTATTGAGGTTCACCATTGAATTAATCATGTGTAAGAAAAAGATCACAATGATGGCCAACACTTAATGGGGAAGGGCAGTGGATGGATGCAAGGCTGGGATCTTCCAATCTCAAGATGTTTTTGGACAACCCAAATTCATATTCTGGGCCCATCATATTAACCAGCTGAATCACACAAATATGGGTCCCATATGACCCTATAGTTCCAACCAGTGATTAAAGTGAACAACAGAAACATAACCTTGTTCCCTATTACTCTTCAAGTAGTGTTATGATCTGATCTAAGTAGGGCCAGTTAATTGTAGGGTGGGTGGGCATGTGATCAAGGTTGGTGCAATGAATACAGGAATTGTCTGTGTAGTCCTTAGTATATGACTTTTAGAGTCTAGAAGTCAGGTCACCCAGGAATGTATTGTTTACTGAACCCCAAGTCCTATAAATGTTAGGCCCATGTGTTCTCTGATCCAAAGGATTAAAAAAGTCTTCCTCCCAATCATAGATTCAAACATTTTTATTTTTGAAGAACTGATGGGCCAATATCTTAAAAGTTTGTCACTCAAACCAAATTAATCATTATCCTAATCAAACCAAACTCATCATCATTTTATCCTTACCCAACTTTTTTTGGTAGCCTCATTTAGAAACTTATATGGGTTAAGTTGTTCTAGCTTCTAAGGTGGACGAACCCCACAATCAAACTTCAGATCTTTATCATAATGCCTATTCCCTTTATGTACTGTGCGGATTCAAACTCGAGATATATTGGCTCGTTCGAATCACAACCTGTTGGTGTTGATACCATGTAACATACCATGTGTCAATCCAAAGGCTTAAGTCGATATTTTGGAAGTCGAAACAGGTATAAAGCCCTTTCAAAACCCATTATTTGGGAGATTTGGGACGTGGGACTTCCCCAACAAATCAATTAATATCTTTGCACCCATACTTTTGGTACCCACGTGGCTCTGCCCGGTCGAGCTGATCAGCTTATTCCTAAAGTGGGCCACCTCCAAAAATGGACCCAGTGAATAAACTTTATCGTGCACGTTCGCACATGTGGCGTAAGTAGGCTGTTCTCTTGGCTTGCATGCACATCTTCTCTGCCAGATTGCTGATACAAAGCATTCCTTCCAGTTTCATCCAACTGGAAGAAAAGAATTTTTTGCACAAACGTCTAAGTACAACTTTCACCTGTCATTGAATCTTTTAGTGGGTCTCACATGGCATGCTAGGCAGGGCATTTATCTCCTATTCTGGATAACTACCTTTTTCTCTATAGACAAAATCATATATGTTTGGTGCCATTCCATCTTTTTTACAGTATGCAACAGTGATTTATTAAACCAAATGGGGCCTTAGTTACCTTTTTATGCTATCATGTGATACTTATAGTCCTAAAGGCATTGATTATTAGACCATCCAAATATGGAGTTTAATGCAGTTTTACACAAAATGTATCTTAGTTGCTACTTGCTCCTAAATCCCATTGGAAGCCATATATTATAGCAGTGGATGCAGTGAAAACAAACTAATGGGTCCCATGATTGCTAGTAGTTATAGAAACAAGGCATTATTAAACTAGTTGGATAGCTTTCAGTTGACCTGTTTCGTTTGGTACTTCCATAATTCAAGCAACTCGTCATGCACAAAACCTTTCAATTAATATGAGTTTGAGCTTTTCACTTCAACTATAGAAGTAGGTAGTATTGGATTGGTCATGTGATTACACATTGATTAATTTGATGGTGATATCACTATTGCTGACATGGAATCTGGTTTAATCTTGTTGATTGTGTGATATGAATTGGTTACATCAAGTGAGGATAGACACCATGTAGGTCAACGGAACTCACACCGGCAAAACCAGTCTTTGGTTGAGATGGGCATCAAAGGTGAATTTCCTAAAATGGGCATCAAATATAATTTTCTTTTGATTCTATTTCCCTAAAAGAAAGTTATCCTATATTTGTTTGCATTAAAATACATAGAAATTATATACATAAGGTGATTAAAATGAAGATCAAAGGTGAATTTCAAAAAATGAACATCTAAAAGAAAATCTTCTTTGATGTTCAGTTTTGGAAATTCACCATTAATCTTCATTTTTAACAACTCCATATATTTAATTCTCATGCCGATGTTTATTTTTTTTGGAAATTCACTTTTGATTTTAATTTTAAGTGGCATCACAGGTAATAAAATGAGAAGGAAGGTGTCTATTTACAAATATTAAATTTACCGGAGCCTATCTATAAATCCTACGAACCTTAGGGGTATATGAAAAAAAAAAAATTTATATGACTTTGAGTTTCATCCAAATCTTTTGATCTCCACTCTTCCCATATCTAAATAGCTCAGTTGGCCTAGGACTACGGTTTACACCCGGAGGTTGTGAGTTTGGAACTGTACTATCACACTGGGACAATAGAAAATTTTATGCGGCTTTCTTTTCTGGACCCGTGGGAATTATTTTGGCTCAAAGGACTGGAACTTTTGTTATCAAAAAAAAAAAAAAAAAAACCACGAACGGCCAGGCCATGACCCAAAGGAGTCCTCACCAATGCTGCTCACAAGAGGTGCTCGGTCCAGGGTGGCCATTGCTTGAAGGTTAGGTTTTGGCATTCTCGGCTGCAGTACATGCTCTCCACTGGTTTCAATGATAAGAAATACTAGTGGGACCAAGTACATGTTCTCTACGGGCGACTGCTGTCAATTATAAGAAGGACGGAACAGGGGATCACTCTTTGGATGAAATAGAGGCCGCCACACGTAGGGGCGGATGAAAGAAAAAGTGCTTTACTGGTTGAGCATCCATGACCTCCCATGGGATTTGATCCTCTCTAAATTCCTCGAATGCACATGCAAATTTTTTATTCAAAATTGGTTCTAGCGTAGGTCTTATTTAGATTGATGAAACTTGGTTGCCTTTTATTTGGGTTTTATTTGTGTCAGTGCACATGCAACTAACTATATTTACCTGTATAGTCATAATAAATAATAAAACAACTATCCCAAGTAACTAAGTTAATTAACCTTAGATGTAATAGAAATAACTGAAAAAGAGAAAGAAAGAAATTGTTAGTGCTTCTCAAATGCCCTCAAATTCTTGTAAGAAATATTAGCATTCAGATTCTTTAAATGCCAGATTTTCAAAAATAAATATTTGAAATTCAGTACTCAAATGGTTGTTTTATTCTTCTTTCTCCATAAAATAAATAATTTGAGGAATTTAAGGAAAAAATTGTTACAAAACCTTATAGATTCTTTGCAAATGCAGAGGCAGAACTTTGGAGGGATCTTTTTTCTCCCTTTGGTTGGGCTACTAATCTGGCAGTGATACTTTAATTTGAGTTTCAGGATATTGATGCGTGGACATGTATGTGAAACTAAGATGCCACAACTACTCAACAATGAGTGTGGTTGAGCAACCAAGAGTTTTTTTTTATTTTACATAGTAGCTAGGGTTGCAAATGAAACGGTCCAAATCGAAACCATAGTGGACCCATTTCTGAATAACGGTTCTGATTTCGGATCCAGTTTTGACATTGAACCTGTTTTGTTGATTCAAGAGCCGATTTCAATAGGAAAACTAAGATCCGGGTCCGAAACCGGGTCCACCAAGAGGACTAGAATATGGTTCCAAAATCAATTCTAATTTCTCGTTATTTTTCATGTTTTCTTAAAATAAGCATATTATTAAGCTTATAACAGTGCATCAAGTCTACTTTGCCTCTAATATTATACATAAAAATGTCAAAAAATAATAATTTTGAAGTACAATTTGCAATATCAAAAGTTCATATGCCGGGTTCCAGGTCCACGGATTAGAACCTATATGGACTCGAAACTGGACCCGTTTATTAATTGGAATATAAATTAGGTGACGGACCCGAACCTGTTTCTGAATCGGAATCTAAAATAGGTTTCAGATCCGGTTTTTTTTACAGGTCGAAACTTTCGGATAATCTGATACCCGTTTGCAACCCTAATAATAACCCATTCAAGGCAAATTTTTTGTCCACCACTACTCTTGATTTTGCACGTATTACGGAACCCCAAACCAAATTTCAAAAAACCCATTTATATAAAATTTTATTTAAATTCATTTTAGCCATGGGGCCTTAGGAAATTTTTTTCTTGTTTTTCAGAATGGCCCCACAAGGCCTATATCCTTACATGATAATATCACCAGAAATGCAACCAAAACAATGGATTGAAAAAACAAGAAGAAAACTTATATAGGAATGGTAGGACCTGACCTCGTTATCCAATTTGAAGAACACGTGCATGCGAGTCCGTCTCCGTCTAATCCATGATCCATCCCACAAGATAGGACTTTGGACCGCAATCTCCAACCACATAAGACCCACCTTCCTCTCTACTGCCCTTTTTATCTTCGGAACTAACGGCGTCAATATAAGTGGCTCCGCCGCCTCCACCGTCATTAATAGATTCTGACGCCGTCAGTCTTTACGATCCATAATTGCAACCACACAGCAGCCATGCTTCCTCCATCACAAAAAATTAATAATAAAAAATAAAATATATAAATACTAATAATAATAATAATAAATGAAATATACGAGGCGATATTATCCCGAATAAAGGTAAAAATTGACGGGATGACCTTTACTGTTATGGAAAAGTTAAGACAGTTTTTTGGTGCACCGAACGTCTAAGATAATTTTTTCGATAATAATGATTACATTGCTTATTTAATTATATTGATTAGTGGATGATACATGGAGGAAAGAAGCTTTTGATCCTACGTGGCAAGCTTTGGCAGTGACGGCTGAGAAAACAAGAGGAAGTAAGTACCCACCGATTTGGTTTGGTTAGGTTAGGTTAATGGGACCAATCACCAAACTAACCTTTTAAACACAAACTGACAATACTTTCATTTTATTAGCCTGTCAATTAGATCATTTAAATTTGCTTCTCACTGTACCCGAGCTGTCATGAATGTCATTGATGAAAATTTCAAGAAAGAGTCTAATTAAGTGATTGAGTCTAATAATAATTAATAAGATTGAAGTTTTTACGCTATTAATTGTATTTTTAATCTTATGGTGAGATCAACTCCTATTAAAATAAAAATTTTAAAGCATCTTATACACAAAAAGGGCATTAATTTTGAGCACCTCAAAACTTCAATAGATGGGCTCCAACTTCTAGTGTGAAAGTTCTCTCCTTCTACTCTTTCACAAAATCTGAAACTTCATTTTTGTACATTAAATACTCACAAAGGTTAATGATATCCAAAGGCACATGCATCACAAGAGTATTGTAATACTAAAAACTCTTTGGCCACATTCGTGTAGTCTCCACTAAAATAGATTTTTGCTTCTTCATGAAATGCTCCTCCTTTTCTATACCCACATTGAAAATGATTTTTCTTGAATTTGCCAAAAACATTGATTTTACTCATGGGAAGTTGTTCAATCAAACAATGAAACACAAGTTTGTGAAAATTAAAATGCTTTCTCGATCATATCCTTCCGAATATATATCACACAAATGTGCCTTTAGGGTCTATTTGTTTGCAAAGAATATAGACAATTTGAATACATACGAATTTGTACTCAATGACAATTACTAAAGAGGTGAGAGGTAAATAAAATCAAGTGAAGATGAGAAATGAATACCTCATAATTACCCTAGTATTTTTTTATTTTTTTATTTGTGGGGAAGATGATATTTTATTCATTAATCATTGGAGAAAGATATAGTATAATTATTAATATAGGCATCAGGGCCTGAACATAACTCCATCCTTGCTAGATTATGTGCTTCACTATTAATGCTTCTACTAATCACCATAAAGTGCACTCTAGTAAAGACATCTTTTTTTTTTTCCAGGATCTTCTAAATTACCCTAGTAATTCAATCAAAGGAAAGTCAAAATCTAATAAGCCCCCCCACCAAAAAAAAAAAACCTGAAAGATATAGCTTATTTAATTATGAATTCTTATGTATTCGATGTAAACAAAAAGGCTGTATGTTTTGGTATGCATTTGGTAGAGATTCAGCATAACACAATTTGGTTTGAATGCAGACAAGGACTCATTTGTAGGATGACTCAAATTACATGTGATAGTTGATATAACATTTTTCATTATCAAGTAAAAATCTAAGATTAATTAAATTTAAATTAATACTAAGGCAAACGAGTTTTGAGATTGAAATAGGACCTTTTATTTGAAGTAGAAGGAATAACTAACATTATATCTGAATTTCGGCTTAAAACAAATGAAACCTAATTAACTTAATCGTTTAATAAATAGAATTAATCACTTTTCCGTAAATGTTAATTACCTCATTCAGTCGAGTTGAGTATCCACTCAAATTATATGTATGAACCCCTAAACCTAAAGCCAACCTAAACGAAACTTGAATGTAATTAACTTAAACCTGGTTCAAATTGTGAATCCTTAAATGCAAGTAGAGTCGGGTTGGCACAGGTTGGGTAGACAATCAAATTTTCCTTTGGTATGCACTATATAATGTAATATATATAGAAGCTTACACACGCACGCCTATATCTACAAATAAGTTGGGTACCAAGATGAGATCCGTACACCCAACGCAAAAGATCCAAACCAAGCACAATCCTAATTCCACATTGACATCAAAATTCAGGCTTAGGCCTTCACTAAACCCAAACAATAACTTAAGTTTCCCTTTTAGGGTACGTTTGTGTCAAACGAAATCCGTGGTGAATTAGCTCCGCTGAATTGGATTTTTGCTTTCGACATGTATGGTGCAACGTATGTATTTATATATATATATATATATATATATATATATATATATATATATACACACACACACACTCCACTTAGATATTTTGGTCCCCTCTGTTCCATGACCAGTGGAGTCTCACAGTGGGCCCCATTAGGTGATCCGCATCGTAAGCTTGTAAGGACCATTCTTATAGGACCGATTCCCTATTTCAAAATTCAGGCTCAAGCCTTCACTAAACCCAAATAATCTGAACTTAAGTTTCACTTTTAGGGTATGTTTGTGTCAAACGAAATCCGTAGTGAATTAGCTCGGCTGAATTGGATTTCTGCTTTCAACATGTATGGTGCAATGTATGCATATATATATATATATATAGGGATATATATAGGGAAATATTCAAATGAGGGATTCCCAAGAGACACTTTTCCTTTTGGGTATTTTCAAAATGCCAAAAAAGGGAGTGTCCCACACTGAGGGAATCCCTCACTTAAATATCCCTCAAATATATACACACACACACTTCGCTTGGATCCCCTCTGTCCCCATGACCAGTGGAGTCTCACAGTGGACCCCACTAGGTGCACTGTAAGCTTGTAAGGACCGATTCCATATATATATTTATTTATTTTTTAAGAAGAGAAAACTTACACAACATTACACAAATGCACCCTTTAGTGACTTGATGGTTGAGGTTAGACCCAACCCCAGTTGCAACTTAATCAGCCATATTGTCTATATTGCTTAGTGGAAACGATGATATCTTCATGGAACGGATATTCGCATACGTCTTCCATTCGAGGGGAATATTCTCTAGTGTGCAGAAGTGACCTCATATATGCCAAAAAGGTAACAAATTTACAATATTCGCCTCGTACCCCACGCGACATTTATTCTTAGCAGTAGCGTTTCATGTGGCCCAGATCAACCGCTGGAAGGGGCAAAAAAAAGAAAAAGTGTAGCACTTTTTTTGCTTGCTGCTGATTTGGCCCAAGTTAGCTGACATCAAACCACTCATCAACCATCTATGGATCAATAACACGCTTGGCAATTTTGCATTCTAAGGCATGGATTTTGGCTTCCTCAAAGCGACAATGATCAAAATAAAATTAAGCTGATTTCTGACTGTCCTATTATATATATTTTTTTATTTTTATGATGTGGGTATTCTTAAGGTCTTTAACCCAAATTTAATTAATCACTCGAGCAGTAACAGAGTTAGGATTTTCTTCCAGAAGAAGCAAATAATAGTCGACTAACAGCGATAGAATCAAGATTTCTTTTAGAGGGGATTGATAATATTTTTATGTATAATTTTAAAATAAATTTATTTTTATTGAAGAGGTTTTTTTATTATTAATTTTAAAGAAAATTTTCTAAATTTGAAAATACTTAAGTAGTTTGAAAGACATTATTCTCAAAACTTCAAGGATAGTTAAACTACAAAAAAACAGGGCTCGCGTAATGAGTCTAACCGTCTAAGTCACTCATAATAATCATTCACTCTTTGTTTTATGACTAAAAGTTTATATCACTGTAATCAAAGTAGGGCCTATATCGAATTGATCACATTTAAATCAATCCAACCTATAATTAATTAATGAAAATATGTTGATTGGTTACTATTGATTGTTTAACGAGCCACATTGCCTATAGTAGACATTGATGGTTTAAAATCCATTGATTGGTTACTTATGATTGCTTGATGAGCTGTGATGCCTTTGGTAGGAATGGATACTTGAGAGCACACCGTTGTAGGACATTAACCAATGCTACAAAAGTAAAAAGTCAATACTATCCCAATAATATCTTGATATTCTCAAAATATTGCCAAAATAAAATTCTGAAGAGTGGTGATAAAAATATGAGCAAGAATTTCTAGGAAAAAAAATGATTTCATTTTTTATGTATTTATCATTTTTAATTATTTAAAAATTGATCCTTTTAATGCAACATCTTTCCATAATATGCCAAGAAAACCCTAAATTTGAAATTATTCCAATAACTTAATGAGAAGATATTTGTGATGAGGACTCCCCTCATATTGACCCCTTTATATCAAAATTGGTCCAAATCCTCATTCCAAATGGACAGTGTGACATATAGATCATATGTAGGAAAAAAAAAAACTTAAATGCTTATTATAATTAATATGATGGTAGGAGTCATTTTTGTTAGGGTGAAATTGAAGCAACTGCTTATAAAGACCCTTTCGCATAAGCAAGTTGGATCGAATAAACGTAGGCTCCATAAAAATTAAAAAAAAACATTTCTTTAATGGTCTAACAAAAAAACTATTGGGCATTTTCTCCTCTCTTTCCTACAACAATGTCTTCAAATGTACTTGGTTCATTAATATAACAACAGCTTAAAAAATAATCTAATGTACTTTTAAGTTTTGTACCATTTTGAGTTTGTGGTTTCGATTCAAAGCACATAAATCACAATTTTCACTTCATCATTTTCGGATCAAACTTTACTAAAATAGAATTATATACGATGTTAATTGAAAATAAATTTAGAAAAAAGTCGAGATTTAAAAATGTGGTATGAATAGTTTAGATCAAACCCTGTTTACATTGTGTGCCTCAACACAACGAGTTCACCAACCGTTTGACAAATAAATGACACTTAAATGGCTTTGATGGAGGCTAACTGCCAGAAAAGAGCAGTTAGATGGGTCCATTTCGCTGCTTGACTACCAAATGAACGCTGCTCCTTCAGCAGGCTGCGAAAGAGCAGTTAAACAATAAAATCAGACGGTTAATATTCAAAGAACAAACGCGCCCACTTGTTTGAACGGTCATGATTCAACAGACCACTCTTTATTTCATAAGTCCAAACAATCCAACCAACGCTTGGCAGTAACGTTGGTTGGGGCACTCCGAAACCCCTACGAGGTCTCAGCATCGAAGGACGTCGATGTGTTGGGACTTCATGTTATTCTAGCCCGACGAACTCGGCAAGTAGAAATAGAGGGAGGCCACCATCATGGGAGAAATAGTGAGACCTTGATACCGGGTTAGCCAAAAAAAAAAAAAGAAAAAAAAATCCCAAACAATCCAACAAAACAGCTACCCTCATTAGAGTAGGAGAATTCGAAATGTTGCTTCAATGAGAGCAGTTTTTACCGTTAGATTCCCCATATACAACAAAACAGAGCAACTCTCCCTTGTAAATTTTGTTATAAAAAGTAAAAAGACTTGTCCTTGAAAGCCATGGCATTTGGATTAGGATCATCACCTGATTGATCTCTCCCTTATAAATCTGCACCATAGGAAGCACCAGGGCCCTGATCTCTCCCCAGTCCATTAGAAGACAATATACATGGCACTGGCAGCAATCAGCATGATACTGTAAAAACAAGATAATGATAAGAGAACGCAAGAATTTCAAACTGCCAATCCATATAAAAAGGTAAGTTGGTGGTGCCCCATGCATGTCAAACCCTGCTCTCCAAGGTTGACCATATCCAATGACCAAAAGAAATTTGGAGGCCCACCATCACACAATCTGTGCCAAAAGGAGTTATTTTTTTATTTTTCAACGGTCATGATCTAAGGGTTGTGGGCCCCAATGTCCCCCACTCTTCCACGTACGGTCTTATCCTAGGCCCCAAGATTCAGACCCAAAATGAAATCTACTACCGGTTGCCTTTCCCCTATCTAAATCTGGGGTACCTATTCTGTCCACACACGACACTCTCCCTATTTATTTTATTTCATTAAGGCACGTGACCTTCGCCTTCGCAGGACGTTTCCAAATCCAATCCCCACCGTTGGATCACTTTTATCGTACACGTGTCCTCCGTTCGCGCAATTGGAAAGAGTAGTGGAGCACCGGGATGGAGGAACCGGTCTTGGCGGTTTACTCAACCGGGTGTAGCCAGTCCACGCCTGGGCTTTTACTTGCCCGTCAGGTCACAACGGTCAATGGTATAAAACCTCTGGGTTTAAGCTTAAAAACCGGTGGTTTTTCAAAGGGTTTTGTCCATCAGATTTGAGCGGAAGAGAGACGAAGAAGCGAATTTCAATTCCCAGATCTCTCGAAATTCTCATGCAATCGGCCGATCTCAAGGCCGGAATTTGAACGGATTTTTTTTCTGGAAAAAAGGAGTAGGATTCCACGGAATTTCGGATCTTTCGAGGCATTCTTTCTCGAATCGGAATTATCGAAGGAGAATTCTTTCTTTTGGAGGTAATTCGATCGAATTCCATTGCCTTTCGTTCCCAATCTCTTCAATTTCCTCTTCTTTTTTTTTTTTTTTTCTTTCCTGAGATCTTCTTCTTCTTCTTCTGTGGAATTTCTGGTCTGGATTTGGTGTTTCCATGTTCAATTTCGATTTCTGTCGCGGTTGATCTGAATTCTGAGGTTTCATTGAGATTTCTCCGTTTTCCAAACGTAATGTTTCTGATTTTACTTCTCGTAATCTGTTGAATTTCAAAGAGTTATTGAGATCTGATCATTGTATGTGAATTATTGCGAAGGAGATGTCAAAATTTGAGCTTTTGTTTCAATCGATCTCTGTTTTGAGGGTTTTGATGTTTAAAACCCCTTTTCTAGTTGAATCCGGTTGGAATTTCCAATGAAGATGCACGTGGCTTTCTGTTTTCGTTCATTCTGTTACATTTTATTGTTCCGATGTCTTCTGCGGAGGTTTTTCCAGTTCCGTAGAAGAAGAAGGGGAGAAATTTATGTCCTTACCCTGAGTTTTCGGAGATTATTAGGAAGATGTCTGATATTAGCTTTTGGATGAATTCTCTTCATTGATGATTCAAGTCGGGTTTATTGATGGCGTTAACATGTTTTGCGTGAACATTTAACAGGGTTTATTGATGCTTGAGAATCTCACTCCGCTTTTTTAATGATCATGGGACATATATATATTCCTTTTATAATATAATCTTGTCAATTGATATTTTTTCTGGAGGATTGAGCGTAGAGATGGTGATCAATATGTTTTTTTTTTTTTTTTTTTGTAGGATCTTATTAGAACCTTGTATTTTTATTTATTTATTATGAATTGAGCATAGATGATAGTGATCATCTTGTGCATATCTGAAATTTTCAATTCTTCATATGTATCCAAAGGATGCTGTAGATCAGGAAGAAAGCATCATGATTTGAATTTTAGCCCGTTCAGGTTTGGGTTTTTACAAAATTGCCACGGTGATCTTATTAATTAGCTTCTGCAATGATCATATTGGCAATACTTGTTATCTTTTTTTTTTTTTTTTTAAGATTGCATCAACTAATTGATTTTTTTTTTTACTGTTATAAAAAAACTAATTGGGAAAAATTATATTTTACCATGAATCATGTGATTTATTCTACAGGTAGATTTGATGAAATTGAGTTGTCTCAAATGTACAAGATCTATTAAAAGATTTTGTTTATGGTTTCATATGATCAATTGGATCATAGATTTGTTTAGGATGAAGGGTTTTTTTTTTTTTTTTTTCCAGGCAACCTTCTTCCTAATTTTCATGTTTCATGGGTGATCGGTAGGGAAACGCCACCACCCCCCTCCCAAAAAAAAAAAAAACACTCAACATGAAAAAAGAGAAAAGATTAGTGGAAAGATGTTTTTTTCTCTTTGGCACAATTGATTGTCTAGAATACTCTGATTTGTCATTGTTTGTACAGGAGTTTTTTGGCAGATTAGTGGAAATTGCATTAAATTGTGACAAAGGCCTGTGAATGACTCAGATGCTGCTGTTTCTACATTACTGCTGATCTATTTTCTAAGTGGAATGTGTATCTGAGATATGGTGTTACAGAAGAGATTATACTATGGATTCAATGGTTTTGAGGTGCCTGCTATGCCTCGAGCTTCAAGATCAGTTAGGGTAATTTTTTTCTTCTCGCCATTCTGGTACTGTGCATAAACCCTGTTCTTGTTTGTTGTCATAATCTTTCTTTTGTTCATTTATCAGCGGAGGCGTTTATTTGAAAAGAAAGTTGAGGACAGTCGGATGCGTGCATTTGATTTACTGGCTACTGTAGCTGGTGAATTATTGGAGGAAAAAGGAAGCTCTGCAGCTCCCAGCAATGTATCAGCCCAAATATCTGAGTCTGCCATTAGAAAAGACAGCATTAAACAGGAGCAACAAGATGGACCACATTCATTTAAACCAGAACCATTTGATCAAGGGAGTTGTGATGAGAGTGCATCAGTCTTTGTGCTTAGTTCACAGAGGCACGGCCATTGCTTTAGTTTTAAGGAATACTTACCTTCTAAGGAGGATTCAACTTTTGGGCTTGCATCTGTAATAACAAAATCTGAGAGACCAGCAAACACTACTTGTGCTCATGATTTTGGAGAAAGCAGTAAAGAGTATGAAAACTTTCCATGCATGATTTGTGGAAAGTGTCATGTTGAAAGAGGATCTCCTGGCTGTGCAGAGTCGTATGATGGAAAAGTAAATGATGAAATCGACAGACAAATGGAAGTGGAACAACCAAGGACTGGAAGTGTGATAGATGGAACTGTGAAGGATATGTTCCATTTGAAGGATCCTATGGAAATAGATACTAAACCCCCTGCTTTAGTTAGCTCCGATAGTAGTGTTGAGGTGCCTTTGCATGGCATTCGCGATCACCGTAGTTCATTCACTGGGTGTCAAGATGATGTCAAAGTAGTCAGTAGAGATGATGATGAAAACTCTTCAGTGAGCACCCGACTCTCCACCTTGAAATCCTACCGCCTATCACGCCTTGGAGACAGGAGGATTAGAAAATTGCTGGCATCCAAACATTGGAAAGCTACTCCAGCAATATTGAAGAAGGATGGTGTGTTCTCTAACACTGGTGAGACAAGTTTGATACAGAAAAAGTTCCATTATACTGAACTTCCTGTACTTTTCTGTCCTGATGTTGATTAATTTAGCTTTCCTAATATCGAGATTCTGAATGATTTTTCTAAGTAATTGATTTTTTTTTTTTCAATTGATGATGTTGCCAGAGCCGGATATAAAGCCTGTTTTCCGCAGCCGAAAAATATGCTACACACACCAAAGGTCTCAGAGGTGTTCTTTTAAGAGGAGGAAGCTCTTTGGCCGAAGCTTGATATCAATATCTGATAGGGGAATTAATGGCGAAGCTGTTTCTAGTTCACCCGAAAAGAAGGTCATCAGTGAAGCAACTGGTCTAGGTGGTACTATGCATCAGGGTTTGTTTCTGTTTACCTTCTACTTTCTCTAACTCATTTTTTCCACATCATTATCATCACCAAAGCCTTTTCTCTTCTCTATTCTCCATTATTAGCTGCACTGCTAAAATTTCTAAAATACTAGCAATTCTTTGCAGCAAGCAGGGCTCCAGTAACCAGTCAGAAATCATCCTTGGAATCCAGGGATTCTCATGGTATGATGATCTTTGATGGAAGATGCCTTTGTTGCACTTTGACCTCTTTATTTTGCTTGGCTTCTGTCATCTGTGTTTCATAAGAGGTACTGTCTTTCTTCTCAGTGAAACTTAGAATCAAGTCCTTCAGGGTGCCAGAGCTCTTCATTGAGATTCCTGAAACTGCAACAGTTGGTTCTCTGAAGGTAAACTGGTCTTTACTTTCTTTCCTTTTACGTTACATTTGGCTGAATATTGTGTTTGTTTCTCATTCTACCGGCTCAATTAATTAATGATAAAGCCCCTGTGGCATACCTAATTTCATGCCATTTTTTTAGCATGAGCCTCTACAAGAATCTGTAAGCTCCTTTTGTAACAGTAATGTTTGGCAACCAACACCCAAGGATAATCTCATAAGATCTGGTGGTGAATCCCACTGAATTTGGTGGTGAATTCCACTGAATCTAATGGAGCCTGTTTGGATGAGTTTGGATGAGTAATTGAAAAGGAAAAAGTGAGAGAAATATTCTTATGTGGAGCTTTTCTGCTGAGCTGGCTTTATTGTCTGTAAATTCTTCATGTTATAGTAGAATTTTGTTCTTTCATTCCAGGAGTTCCAAAAATTGGATTGTGTTATCCAAAATGCCTTTTGACACTAACTTTCTGCCCTGCTTTTGAAGGTCTGGACTGGAGAGTCATTTTCTGAGTTATTCCGTTTTCCCAAACCCCTTTCCCTCCATGATTCCTGCCTCATAAATTCATTTATTTATTTCTTTATATTTTTAATTAAAGGGATGAAGTTTGAAAGAAGTGAACTCATGAGATATTGTATGAGATATATAACTCCTATAAGAATATTTCCCATACACCAATTTCACCCTAGAAGCACAAGCTTATTGGAGCTCTCTCTCTCTCTCTCCAAAACCCCACTCCAACGTGTGTATTAGTTCAACTTCAAAATTTTGGAAAAAAAAAATAATTTTGCTTCGTTTTTTTTTTTTATGGTAACGAAAGAAAGGTGCGAGTTACTGAAAGCAAATTATTCATGTGATTCTTATCAGTCTATTTTTCTACCAATTATCTGTAACTCGGCAGTCAAGGGTGCAGTTCATTGGTGGTCAATGTACAAAAATTTCCCTGCATGGGTGAAGAGGCCTTACTGGTATTGTACCACATGGATGAGAGGTTTTGGTCACTGTTGCCTGTTAGAAGCAACAAATCCCAAGGGTGGTCAAAGACTTCCCACAATTAGAAGCTTAACGGTATATTATAACTTACCGCGTTCTTGCCTTTTCTATTTCTGGCATCGTCACTACTCGTCAGTACTTATTATGCACATCTAATTTCCCCTTGATTCCAGTCCCAAGTGACCACCTCAGACCTTCTGGGGCTTGTGTTATTTTTCCATAAACATGTTGTATGGGGCCTTTTCACTTTACATAATCCCTGTCTGTTTTTTGGTTGGGTTCATTTTGATGTGCAGAGGACAGTTATGGAGGCTGTGACTGCTGTCCTTGGCAGTGGTCTGCGAGTTGGTGTTCTTCTTCATGGAAAGAAGGTTAGAGAGGACAACAGGACTCTCCTCCAAACAGGAATTTCTCATGATGATAAGCTAGATAGTTTGGGCTTTACATTGGAGCCCACCACTGTGCATCCTCCACCACCACAGTGCTCCGAAGATTGTCATAGTCTGCTTCCTTGTGATTCAACTGAGCCACTAACCAGGTATTAACGAGATGCATCAAGCTTTTAATATATACTGATTTTGTTCTAGGTTATGAATATGCCTATTTTAAATAATTTTTAATGCCTGATGGATTGAAACAGGCCCATGGACATTTTGTTCTTTTACTGCAAGAAGTTTCACATCAAGTTTTTCTCAGGTACCCTCCAGTTCCTGCCCTAGAACCAGGGCTTCCTGAGACCTCCCCTGATCTTCCACTGGCTGATTCTGGCAACTCCACTGAGGACTCTTATGAGTCAGTTCCCTCTCCTCCTGATATGTCAACGGAGAAAACAACTCCAGATTCCAAGGCATTGGTTGCTGTTCCAGACATGAGTGTGGAGGCGCTTGCTGTGGTTCCTTTGCATGGCAAATCAAGGCGATCTGAGCTTGTTCAGCGTCGCATCAGGAGACCCTTTTCTGTCTCAGAAGTAGAAGCACTTGTTCAAGCGGTCGAGAAGCTTGGTACTGGAAGGTATGTGCCAAGTATCCCTAGTCCAATTTGGACATTCTTTCCGTTTTCTTTTGCTCCTCATCATTGAAGTTGACTATTTAGTTTTTCGAAGTTTCATGTGGGTTTTGACACTTTAAAGTGGGGGTGGCAATTCACCCAACCCACCAACCTGACTGAAACTTGACCTGGTAATTCATGGTTCAGGTTGATGTTCCCTTCTTGTTATTCCACCTGCTAATCTTACCTAAATCCTACCCAGCCCAGCCTCAGTAATTACACTGTGATTTGCCAACCCTAAGTGAAACTGAACTGGTAATTAAGGGTTTGGGTTGACCCTTTTAACTTTCAGGCAGGTTTGATTGGCATTTTCAACCTGATTAATAAATGGCTAGAGTTTATGTTGAACCTATATATGCCGCCCATTGTGCTAAACCGACCTCGACGGTTCATGTTGAGCCTCTATATATGTCACCCATTGTGCTAATCTGACCTCAACCCGACCCGAGCATGTACCTCTAATTTACAGTCCAGTGATTACTCCTTGCCTCTTTAAATTGCACTACTTATATGCTCAGTGTTTTACAAAAGTTTCTTTCATGGACAAGAAAGAAATAGAAACAGGTATTACACAAAGTTTGATCAAACATGTGCCCCTAGAACACAGACTATCCTCACACAGTGTGTTGTGCCCTTTTTCATTATCAATTATCAACATCAGAAAGTCTTTTAATCTGATGGCCGAGGGCCATTAAACAGGGGAGGTACTGTAGCATGGTTTATCTCCTAATTAATGACTTGTATAACTAGAAAAGGTGACCCCATTGCCATTCTGGATGGAACGAAAAGTGATTTTCCTATTCCTTTTCTAGAAGAAGATTTTTCTTTTCTTTTTTTTATTAAGGGTTTTCTTCATATCTTCCCCACCCCCCACTCCAAAAACAACAAAGAAAGAAAGAAAGAAAAAAAAGGCAAAAAAAAAAAAAAAACATTTTGGAGAATTTTGTAAAACCCACTATCCTTGTGAAATTCTTTTGAAATAGTTTCAAATGCGCCACTGCTGTCAGCCTGTCGCATCAGATAACGGAAATGATCTACTGAACTGATGCAAGTTAAAAGAATTGTAAAATTACATAAATATACTTATGATGTAGTGTACTTTACAATAGGGAAGAGTGCAACGGCTGTAAGCACCACTTTTTGGTAGATTCGGGTACCCTACAAATGATGGGGGCAATTTTTGTCTTTAGACACTAAACTTTCAGTTTTAACGAGCTCTGTAATGGTTTATGCCAAAGTTCCAGCAGGGGCCCTGTTTGAGAATTAATTCACAAAAGCAGGGGCTTTGGTGGAATATTTGTAAGGATGGGGGGATATTTATAATTAATTCAAAAGGAAGGAGAGGCTTTATGAAAAAACTCTTGATTTAATAGGAACTAACATATGAGTGCATATTTTTATGGTTAGGCTTTTGAAGTTTTATGAAATCCTTTCATGGTTCTTAGTCATATGATTTGGTCATATTTTGCAGGTGGCGTGATGTTAAGCTACGTGCTTTTGAAAATGCGAAACATCGGACATATGTTGACTTGAAGGTAGGCAGTTTGCTTAGCATGTTTTTTGGTCTTATAGTCTCTATTATCCATTTGGGCAATTACCTCCAATAGCAGAAATGAAAACATGCAAGGGAAAAAATTTGTTTAATGAGGTCATTTTATTTATGTATCTCTGATGGAATTACTGTTATAAACCTCCCTTGCTGTCTTTACTTTCAATGTTGACATTTTATGTTTTCAACATTTGGTTTTTGAAATTATCTTGTTGGAGGCCTATTCATCTAGTGGCCATGTGTTGGGTTTTTGAAATGTAGCATCCTGCATCTCCAAGCTTTTGTTAGTGGTCTTGGTGAGTCTTTCCTTACAAACCATTTCAAGAAAATCTTGTGTGATTGTATTCATTACCGAACCATATTCTTCCTGATCTTATCTTTGGCAAGGCCAGGAGTGGAGTTTTGCTCAACATTATAGGCTGGTAGATTTACTTCCAATTTTATAGGGACAGTCTCTCACCTAAGAGAGTTGAGAGGACTAGCTATTTTTTTAAAAATCTATACCATTAGATGTTACTAGTCATCCATAAATAACAGAGAGTTTGTAGGTTCCAGCAGCTGTAGTTGCCCCTTCCAAAGTCCTTTCTATTTGGCTGATGGCCTTTGTACATTGTCCCTTCCCTTCATGGTAAGAAATTGCTGGTGTACCACTGCCTTTTTCCATGTGGCGGCAGCAGCAGATTTGAGCGAAAGACTGCTGCTGCTATTTTTAAATAGCAGCAGTCTTAGTGTGTTTGTGTGTGGGTATGCGTGCTGTGTGTATCAATAATTGTATTTACGTGGATTCTTGTTTTGTGTATTCTTTTCCTGTGTGCAGGATAAGTGGAAGACGTTGGTGCACACAGCAAGAATCTCTCCACAGCAGAGGAGGGGTGAGCCTGTTCCTCAAGAACTCTTGGACAGGGTGTTATCTGCCCATGCCTATTGGTCTCAACAGAACAGCAAACCAGGTGGCAGAACAAACAACAACAGCAACCGGCCAGATTCGCCTCTGCCTGCTCAACAATTTGATTGAATGGAGGGGGTGGGTGGTGGGGACAGGCGTGGGAAGGAGAAGGCTTTCAATTGTAAAAAAATGGGGTAACAAATAATTGAAATGTATGTAATATCCTCTCACCATTGATGATTCTTAGCCAAATTTCCTTTCCTCAGTTATTTAATGCAGATGAAAGGAGAGGTTGGCGCTTGTACATGATAGACGAAATAAGAGCACCTCTAACACAATTTGTGTTCATGCTGACTGACGACGGGGTTAATTGATTCGATTCTTTTATAGAACAAATAGAAAGAAAAATGGAATTGTAGCTTTTCAATTAATTGCCGCTGTGTTTTGGGTCTGGCCAAGGCTTGTGATGTTTTGGATGTTTCTTTTTGTTGTAATTTTTTTTTTCTTCAAATATATGGCAGCTCTATGCTTGAATAAAATGGCTTTATTCAGTTTATTAACAGTGGTGACTGGTGAGTGTGTTTTGGTTGCTTTATTTCTGCCTCAATTCATATGACTGATGTGATCTAAGTTATTTCTGTTTTGGGCTTTTTTGTTTTGAAGTGTTATCAGAGGTTTTTATGATGTATAAGCTAAAATTGTAGTCCAGGGAATCTTAGATTTGTACAGCTAATTTCTTGTGATGATCAGTCTAATCCCAAGTCCACGCCTGTTCACGGCTTTAACAGACTCAGTTTGAACCTATAATTTCCCAGCTAGATTTCCAGTCCAAATAAACAGATATCATGCGGTTTTGTTCCATGGCATGATGAACTATTAGACTCTGGGCATTTTTTGGTCCATCTGACTCAAGTGAGCACAACAGATGTGTGTCCCTGCATATTGTTGGACTTTTCACTGTTGCATCATTTTCACATTTTTCAGATAGATCAAATACAACTGAAGAAGATAGAGGTGAGAAGTAGGTACGTTTTGGTATATTCTCTTTGTGAAAGGGCACTGTTTTCATAGGATTCGGTGCAACATTCTCTTAGGGCCTTTTTTTTTTTTTTTTTTTTTTTTTTCACACAAAATAGTGAAATACAGTAGAAACACAGAAGGATTATTGAAGTCTTCATTATTTTAACCACAGTAGAAATACAGTTACATAAAACAAATGGACCCTTTAGGAAAAATACTTTCCAAACACCAATTTTCCCTGTAAAGCTTGGATTTCTTTTCACTGTGGAAATAAAGAATCATTTCTAAGAAAACTACCATCCATTTTGTAGGTCCACACATTTCATTATCCACATTCCAAGCCGTTTTTCACAGGGTCCCATTCAAAGCATGCATCAGGTTGGATGTATATACATACAACAGGGACAACTGAAAACCTAAAAAGAAGAGAATAAAGGAAAAAAAAATAGGGCCACATGAAAAAAGAATAGAGAACACGTAGAAGCGAAAAAAAAAAAAGCTCCATCCCTGCAAATTCAATGCACGTGTGTGGGGTCCTGTGAAGGTCGAGCTCACAGCATGACATGCGTGAAGCTTTTGATGTGACACTCACATGCAACATCCCAAATATGTCCGTTCATTCACGTGGGAAAGAGGTGTATTAAGGAATTACAGACTCTTCCACCTTGGAAAATATTAATAAAGATTTTTAAAAAAGTAGAAAAATTTGGCCCATTTTTTTAAAAATTATACATAAAGATTTGAATATTTCAAAAGAGTATAAAATTTTTTCATATTTCTTTCCATCGAAATCTTCTCCAAAAAAATTTACAAAAATACCCCTATAAACCATATATGTGCCGTGGAGCCCAAATTTAAACTTGATTTGGATGATCATAATCATTTAATGAAGCTAGCTTTTCAGTTATTTAGAATCCACCATATAAACCCTTCTTATTTAGCCATCTATGCAAAATGGAAGCTAAAGTGGACACCACTAGGGTATTTATGCAAGGTAAAGTTTGAAAAACGATGTAACGGCCTTTTTGTCATTTTAAGTGTTTTTGTGGAGTGGACTTCATTGATTGCAGTCAATTGATCTAAAGGCTGCGATGTCTTTCAAACATCACCCATCCTTGGTGGGTCCCATTAGATCAACCACCTAAATCACTCGCTGAGGCATGGGTTCCTTGTCAATTCTATTTTAGTTGACGCAAAAACAATGCTAAAATCCACATAACTACCATGTATCAGCAGTGCAGGAAACATTCAACAACGAAATATACAGCAACTACATATAGCATGTGTCAATGATGGATTGAACCTTGCATTTCATTCTTGACTAGGAAGAGAAATCATAACAAAATAGTCAAGAAAACCTGATGAGATGAAGAAACTAGCTTGCAAATGTAGCGACCATATTGTGCTAGCAGCAATCTGCAGGCACCTAATATTAGGCCTAGCCTCTTTTGGTGATCTTACAAAACTTCAATTCGGCTTTTTACTTAGCTAACGGTTCTTACTTGGCTGCTCGGGGTTTGAGCCACGGGTCCGTCACCTCTTTCCGCTTGTGCGGGCTCGTTTCCCACTTATGTGGACTATCTTTCCGTGTGTGAGAGCGTCCTTCTCACTTGAGTGGACTATTTTCCAGTGTGTATGCGGGCTCTCTCTTGGGTCCCAGCCTCCTTGGCTCGGGTCCCAAAAGACAAAAAAAAAATACCTTCTTAGTTTCTTGAGGAAGAGGCAACACAACACCCTCCACTCATTATTCTATGTTTTATTGACAGTATGACTACTCAACTTCTATTTCTGGCTGCCGTTCAACATCAGACGGGTAGCGTAGTCAGATGGGAGCCTAATGAGTAGATAAGGATGGCTAATACTACGGATGTTCATGGGCCCATTTAGTTATCAGGGCCAATATTTATTTAGACACAGATCCATGCCACTGACCAGAAAGTCAGGCCCAGACCAAGCCCATTTGCAAAATGGATACATCCCATAGTGTTAATATCACAGGCAAGGCAGGACCTTTAAAAATATATATCCTCAGGCCAGGCCTGGCCCAGCCCAGCCCATCCCATGGGCACTCCTAGCAAATATTTAATCCAACCTAAATCCTAGTCATTTACTAACCACAACTTGAATTACCAGGTCAGGCCAGGAATTGCGAACAGCCCTATGAACAATTAGTTCCTGAATAATTTCCATTGCTCAAAGTAAAAGCCTGGACGACTAGGATCATCAAAGACCCACCAACCGAGCAGTCCCAAAATCAACAATCACATCCTTTCCTACCATAGAAAATGTAAATGAGCCTATACATCGCCGTTGGTTCCGAACATGGCAAATGAATAATACTTAAAATCAATAATCACTAACCATTATAAAAAAATTACATACCTGTGACGATCCTGTCCATTCACATGCTTATAATAACTTGGGTTCTGATGCTATCAGCCATTGCCAAAGCCTTTCATGCATCTGCCGATATATTGGCATTCTGGTTTGTTTCAGCATTTCCCCAAAAACATTACTCTTATTAAATATTCAAACAAAATGCATTCTTCATTTTTAATTGCTTTTAGAATGTTTTAGATGTAAATAATATAACAAGATATAATAGAAAGGTGGAGATAATAAAGCTCTAATACATGTTTGTTTGTTTGCTTGTTTTTTACAGAATTATCCAATACAATTATATCGAAACCTTTATGTAACTGGCTATACAACTCAGTTCCGGCCTGTGGTTCTAAAACCCTGTCCATTCAACCTATAGACTCTAGTACAGTTCATTGATCATCGTCAATTTCAACCACTGTGTTTGGGAAATCAGGATCCCACCAATTGCCAATTGTTATGTCAGAAGTTTTCAAATAGATCCAGTCTCAACTGTCCTTTTTTTTTTCCTTTATAACAGCAAGTGTTGAATAAAAGTAAGATTGAATGCAACGAGAGAATATTCTCTTTCCATGATAAATATGACCAAAAAATTACCTCAGTTTCAATCATATTTATATTTTCTCACAAATTTCTACACATCCGATCCTCGAATTCTTTTCCTTAATGCATCGATAGGAGTCATAGTTACTAAAATCAAGACCATAGAAACTCAAAAACGAGAAGATATTTGGGAGAAGAGTGCTTTAAAATCTTTAGTTGGTGTACCTTCACCCTCTGGCTTCGATGCCAGGTCAAGTGCCTTGAACTTTGCCTCCTCGAAACACAATGCCTGTCCATACAGTGAAATGTAAGCTATTCTTCAACCAGAGAGAAATTTAGAAACAAGCTACACCAATGAAAACAATCTTTTTGACAAGCATGAAAGCAAACATGTATTTGCAGATTTCGTGGCTATTCTCTTTTCATGGGAATGTACCTTATTTTATTTAAGGTAATTAGAGAGAGAGAGATGGGTCAAGTCAGGTTTTGCCAACCCTATGAACTTGGGGTAACATGAAATGTAAATGGAAATGGTAACACATGCACACTTGACTATTCTTTTTCCCTTGCTCCCTACCCGTAAGAAGAAGATGATGATGGAGAAGATGACTGATGATTCTACGGGCAGGTTTTTTTTTTTTTTGTTTTCTCCCCTAATCTCAGAATAGTTTGATCAAGTTGTTATTCCAATTTGATTCAAGGTTTAATAAGGGCTCTGAGTAGTAGGCTGGGTTCTAATTAGGGTTTGAATTAGGCTTTTAGTTAGGGCATGATTAGGGGTTTTCATTTAGGTTGATCGAGGTTTTTAACAACAGTTTTATTAGGGATTGGAGTTGTTTTTATATTTTTTTATTAGCATTTCAATTAGAGTTGATTGGGGATTTTGAATAGGGGTTTGGTTAGGGTACATCTTGATAAGGCTCTGGTTTAGGCTAAATAACTGGCGCTTTAATGGTATGGGTCAGATTGGGTTGGCTCATTTATTAGTGGGTCAGATACAGGTTTGATGACTCAACCTGTTTAACAAATGGGTCTGGTTTTGGTTGGGCCATGACTTCTTATGCATGAATCACAACCCAACCCAGACATGTTAGCAGTGGCGGATTCAGTGTAGAACCAGGCCCCCAGTGGATTTCTAAGTTTTAATTTTGATTTTGGTGGGGCCCATTAATTTTTTCCATAAGGCCCCCAGTTAATTTTGGGAAAAAAAAATTTATGTATACTAAGTTAGGCCCAAATCAATTAGGCCCCCAGTGACATTGAACCAGGCCCCCCAATGAAAACTCGTAGAGAACAATTGTGATAAATAAATATGTCTTGTTTTATTGCTTGAAATTATTATATTATATTTGTTCCATATAAAAGGTTTGGGGCAAATCTGCACACTATTTGTCCTTGCTAGGCATGATTTGCAATGCAGTGGAAATCTACAAACTATCTGTCTTTGAATGCACATTTCTGTGTATTAGTTACTGATAGTGTATGTAAAAGGTCCACTATTTTTTTTGTGTATTGTTTTTTATCAAGCATGAAGAAAAAAATCATTTGCAATCATATAAATAACCCATAATTTTTTTTCCGGGGGCGTTGCCCCCGGACCCCCTACTACTTAATCGTGCCCCCAGTGATTTTGAATCCTGGATCCGCCACTGCATGTTAGTGTCCCTAGTTGTCACACCTTGTCCATGGTCTCCTGCTCAAAGTAAATAATGGGGTTTAATGAGGGTGGAAATGTACTTTCTTAACAGTGAACTTTTTGTATGGAAATGTACCTTAGTTATACAAAAGTACATTTACATGGAATTCAAGCCTCTCAAGAGAGACCAAGAAAGCTTTTGGTAGAGGAACTACACAAGCCTCAGTATGCTTAACATCATTGGCCCCCATGTATGCACGAGTGGCACTCATGTCTCTGTAATCAAGAAATTTTTTTAAAGGATGTACTCACGAACCACACACATCCCCAAGACAGATAATAATCGTGTAAGAAATCAAAAGAGACCAGAGTTTATTTGTTTTTTTTTTTTAAGCAATCACACTGTAAAAGGACCATGTAATTGTGGGGGTGTTAGAGAGATGGGAGGAATAGTTTATTAGAGACAAGGGTTTCTTTAAATGTTTGAATTTGAATTATTCTTTTCTCAATTACTCCTCTTTATAAATTGAAGAGTCTCTATTAATAAAGTTACAATGAGATTTTATGGAAATTTAGCCTCTTTTATAGTTTCCACAAAGTCAAGAAATATCTGAACATGATCTTGTGGAGATATACATACCTGAATGCAAACCTCTGCCACATCAGCTCTAGCAATGGTTCTTGTTTGGGTCTTAAGAAGTTCATCATCTTTGCCTACAAGTAGTTCCCGTATACCTCCTTCCTTGTCTTGTAAACCTCCCGCCCTGAACAAATTTCAACCGAAGATATCAATATCATGGACTGTTATAGATGAGAAGAGAAGGAAAGGTTGGGGGGGCGGGGGGGTGGTCCGGGGTCGGTCCAGCAGTGACTGAAAGTGTTATTAGATTATTCCAAATCTCTAGCAGTTTCAATATTTTGGTAGAAAAAGAAATCTATTTAGATTACATTTGGAGCAAAGCGAAAAACAGAATCACATTGAGGTACTTTCTTCTGTTTTCAGTTGTCACACAAAAAGTAAGATCTGTGCCAATCACTTAAATCAATTTGGGTGAATCAAAAAAAAAAAAAAAAAAAGTGCCCCGCCAAAGCATCATCATTTAAGTCCTATATCATCTATTTAGGACTGCCTTTGTTGGGTCTACTACTCATCCATCCCTAGTTAAGGCTATGCTCTGCTGCTTCACAATCTTACTCTTCAGTTCTTGTCATAGTTAGAAAAACTCAATTTGATTGGCACTGACAAGTTATTCGAGTTGAGTCCCTCCTACGTCATTCGAGCAAGTTCAGTATGATCTCATTGTTTCTGGTGAGTCCCTCTATTGAAGCCACCAATAGATTTTAAATCATGCACTCATTCTAACCCTATCTTGTTACTCCATGCATCCACATTTGAGCTACAAGAGCTTTGTCCCTTTTTGTTTTCCTCTTTTTTTAATTGTGCTTTGTCTTTGTTGACTAACATTCAACACCATATAACAATGTTGGTCTTGTTCCCATGTTAAAACTATTTTCCTCCAATTGAAGTTCCAGTTTACAAACACACACTTGTCTCCACTTCGCCCACCCTGCATTGATCCTGTGTACATTATCCTCTCCCAGCCCTTCATTCTGTTTTACTGTTGCTTCTAGATATTGGAATCATATAGGTCACCAAGTAATTTTCAGTGTTACTGAAAATCTGAAACATCCTCCTTATTCTTAAGAATTGTAAGATAGCATGTATCAACCCAAAAGCTTAAGCTTATAGGTAGAAGGCCCAAACAAGTATATGAAGCCCTCTCAAACCAATTACTTGGGCGATGTGGGATGTGGGACTTTCCCAACAGTCCCCCTCACGTGCAGGCCCAATAGCCACGCGAGCAACACAAGAATGATGGGATCAGAACCATTTCTGATAACACGTAAGATACCATGTACCAACCCAAAAGCTTAAGCTTATAGGTGGAAAGCCCAAATAGGTATATGAAGCCCTCTCAAACCCATTACTTGGGCGATGTGGGACTTTCCCAACAAGAATCGCTATTCACTAAACTTGCATCTGCATATTATCAGACACTGTAAGCCAAAGCTTTTTATCTTTTTTTTTTTTTTTTTTTTTCAAAATTTCATCTTAGCATTACACGGTTTATTTTCTGATTAATATCACCATATTGCCTATAGATAACATACACTACAACCTTTAACTTGAATTTCCACTGCCAAGTTGACCACAATAGCTCTGGATGACTTGGAACACACAAAAACTTAATGCTTGTTATTCATACATGTTTCATATAATTGCAGTATAACCACTAAAGATACATTCTCTCTTCAGTGTCTACCAAATTAACTGCCTCAACACCTTATTGCGATCTTTTTCTAAATCAACAAAAAACCAAAATTGTTCCTCCTTACCTCAACTTTTCCATAAGTTGTCTCAATAAGAAAAATGATTTCTAGAGTCGATTGACACGTTGGTTGTTGAAAATAAAAGACTCTTAAGCATTGCTCTCTACCCCCAAAATTCTCATTGTATGACTTAAGTCCAATAGCTCAGTGGTTCGCACAATTACGGATACATCCTTCATTCTGATAAATAGAAACCAGAATGCCTGATCTCCATCTTTGAGCACTCTTACTGTAGTCAAATTTTTGTTGAAGATTTAGTTGACCAATCCTACCATCACCCATTAAACCCCAATCTGTTATCGTACCTCATCTGCCCCTATACTCTCGCACTCTTCACCTTACTAATGCTGCCCTTGCCTCTATTTTGAATAATTTGATAATCCTTTAAATTTATTCTGATTCATGATCTCCTACTCTAGAAGATTTTCACCTACACAATATGCACAATATGCATTCTGGTTCGTGAGGCCAACTTGGATACTTTCCTATCATTGGAGATAAGATGGATGGAAATATCTACTTTATAGATAAGAGCCATGCAAAAAATCAGCCCCATCAGATCATCCTAGTTGTTGACTTAATAGTATAGAAGTTTTAATCGTTGGTGTCAATTTCTTTTATTTTGAATGCCTGCGTTTGAAAAGAAATTACATTATTATCTCCTCCCTACCGATAACAATAAAAATATTATCACAGATTCCAAGAGTTTCTTTTAAACCTTCAAAAATAGTAAAGCCAACTCAGATTCATAGACAGTTCAAATTCAACAGATGTAACTTATTTTCTCTTTTTTCTTTAATTGATAAGCTGGTATCCGGCTACAATAGCACAGATAAAAATCGTTAATCATTGAATGAAATGAAACTGATTAAAAAAAGAAAAAAGAAAATCCTTGATGGTAACATAAATAGATGCACCTTATAATTGTGTATGGTACACCAGAGTCAGCCAAATATTGCTCAGCCTTCCGCTTCCACACCTGTTAACATAATGGAAGGTCTATTTAAAAACCATTAACATTTTTCACAAATAAACTTTTTTAGGAAATAAATCATATCATCATCATCAAAACCTTGTCCCAACTATGTTGGCGCCAACAACATAGTTTTAGAAAACAATTTGATGCCAATGCCTCATATATTATTGATGCCAATAGTTTGAGGAAATAAATCATAAATGTTTCTATAATTTGATGTCATTGCCTCTTATGGATAGAAAATAAATTAAAATCCTATTTTATCAGAAGTTGGGATCTAGTCGCTCCAGTGCTCCACTCCGACACAACATCATCTTTTCACCATTGGAATATTTCTCTCGAAAATGATTTTTCAAACTTCTCTCTAGCAAGGAGAACCCCACAAAACTAGAAGAAGATACCGATCTGCACAAAATAGTAATTTCGATTCCAATGCTACTAGCCTATGCTTAAAAAAGAAGAAGAAGAAGTTCACACTATTGAAGCATGCAAGCTACCATATTATGAACACATAAAAATGAAATTCTAAGAAAACATACACTATGATTTATACTGTTGAATGGGAACAACCTTTAACATACACTACAGAAACTATGATTTATACTCTTAAGAAAATATGAGTTCACTACTGCTTCAAGAATGCTTCCTCCTTATGCAAGGTAACTCCCCTCCTCACATTAACTTTCATCTTCGTTCCTCCCTGAATTTCCTAATTTGCTTGAGCTAATGTCCAGATGGAGAACTCCATCTCTATTTGAGATGAACCAAATTATTTGTATATTTATTCAGCCTAGATTACTATAAAAAATAAGTAAACACTATTACAGCTAGTCAACCAAATAAACCCTAAGAGTTGGCACCATCTCTCGCCAGTCAACCAGCAACCCATTGTTTGTAATGAAATGGTACAATATAACATGTGATTATAAAGGAATTTCCTATCTGACATGAGCTAGGAAGCTGCTATGGTTTAAGGTGTTGCAAATGGGCTAAGATCCTTGAATTTGAGTAGTATAGGTCTTTTTTTATCTCTTCCCAATGTGGGATGGAAATAAAAGACATAATTTTTAAGTGAATAAAACATGTAGCAAATTTCTTTTCCCCAGTTTTGTTTTTTAGTTGACTCCATTTTTCTACACTTTCGTTTTTAACTTTTCTTCATCTCTACACCCATTGGTACATGTGTGCAAATATTTGCATGAATTCATGTATCTCCTTGCAGAGATTGAATGGCCTTGAAACAAGAAAGTAGTTAGCATGTAACCACTAACTGTATAAAATCATGTTTAATGAATTCACATTAAGTGGCTTCTTCCAAATTCTAACAATTTGAAAATGTTTTTGCAAATCTATGACCCATAGGCAACCAGCAAAAACACTAGAATATATGATTATTAGAATAGGCAATATCAATATCCTGAGACAGAAAAACCTACAGTTCAGCAAAAACCCCAAATGCTTTACTGGTTTATTTAAGAGGTTAGCAATGTATAAGTTGGCATTAAATAAGGATCAAATGTCATGCTAGAAAGCTTTATACTTGTCCTATCCAAAAATAGGGAAAAGGCCCTGTCCCACAACAAGCGACACTTACTACACTTCTCAATTCTTACATGTAGGCCCATTGTCCTGTGATCCAAACTGATGAACTGCTGGCCCTAACTACCGATGCGTGACATCCAAAACATCTCCGAGCTTGGGAAATCCAAATGCTTTCATTCATCAGTCTCGGTTGAGAATAAAATAAGTAATAGTCCAGAAAAAAAACCAGAGAATGGATTGCTAGGATATCCTTCATCCACCAATGGATTCATCAGGTTTTGCCTTCAAACCATGGGCCTTATATACTGAAATGGGAGGTGCAACAAACTATTTAGTTGCTGAAATATGGCTATATAATTTTTGTCCACCAACACATTAAAATCTAAAATGCATATTGACTAGCATTTCTACTGCTAATTAAGTAAAAAGTGGCAAAAAGGAAAAGTAAAAGCCTTTTACAACACGTACAAGATTAAAAAAAAAAAAAAAAAAGAGGCTGAAGTAGGATCCCCCTCCAAGAGACTCATGCAGTTCTTATGATGCTACAGTTTTCATTTTGTTTTGTTTTGCCTCTGTTCTATGTTTTTCTTTTAGTAGCTTATTTGGTTTGAATGTGGACTTTAAGCATTCTACTTTAATCAGTCATTTCAACATTAAAAAAAAAGACAAAAAAGAAGAAGAACTACAATGGCCTAACCTAACTGCTTACCAGTATCTTCCCATTCCCGATATTGTTCAAGGGATTGTTAAGGTCTGTTCCACCCATAGACCCAACCAAAACAATCTGCTTCACTCCAACAGCTTTAGCTGTAGAAAATGATTAGATAAATTAAGCAGCAAGAGAACATACATAATATATGAGAGAGAGAGAGGAAAGGACACTTTCTTACCTGCATCTATTTGATTCTTCTGTCCAATCCAATCAACCTAATATGGTAATAACCATTAAACACCCAAGAAGATTAACAGAGGAGTGAAGAATCCATAATTTTAAACAATAACTTAGGCAACTGTGGACATTATTAAACAAGACCAAAAGACAAAAGACCCAAGAATTACCTGCTCAGGAAAAGCACCATCCTCAAAAAAGAACTCAGGCCGCTCCCCTTTGCTGGGGTCAAATCCTGGTTTCATCTTAGGAACAGCACTTGTTAGAATTATGAGTGCATCAATGCCTTGAATGGAAGGAACAATGCTTCCAGCATCCCTTATATCTCCTACAAATACATCATCTGCTCCTCCAATTTTTTCCTTGCTCTCCTCTGTCCTCACCAAACCCCTCGCAACAAACTGTCCTGTTCTCTCCTTCAATTTCCCATACACAATTTGGCCTGCATAACATGAACATGACAAAAAAAAAAAAAAAAACAGAACTGTGAACCTGTGTGAACTTGGACTGTCTCATAAAGAATCAAACTTTGTGTTAACTGAAAATCTGTGACCTCAAACAGATAAACACTCACTCATTAAACATTGTGAACTGCAAGGTTTACATGTAATACATTTCCCAATCTCCCCTTAATTCATTTCCCACCAAAAGGGGAGATTATTTGATGGCCATTTATGAATCTACAGTCTACACCTTTTGTTTCTTCCATTCCAATTTTCAACTACTTCTACCAACACATTTCTCAGAATTCCTAGGAATTCAATTCCATCCAAAATCCTGGCTCTGTATCAGGTTCCAATGTTAAAGTGAGATTTAAAAAGGTTAGGTTTTGATGAAGAACTACAAATTTCTTCAACTTCAAGGATGGTGCTCAGAGGGGATTATTTGATGATTACCAGTTCTGCCACCGGCTCCGGTCACCAGGACCGTGCTCGGAGGGGAACCTCCCGCCGCCGCCGCCGCTGCAACTAGCATGAGTGGTTGTTTTCTCTTCTTGTTCTGTAACGGAGAGAAAATCGGAGCGATATGTCGGGCTTTATCGCAAATGGTGGAAGGAGGAGAAAAGAGAAAGACGTTTGTGGCCATCTCCATTGCAAGTAGAAGTAGAAGAAGAAGAAGAAGAAGTGCCCACTCAAATCAAGTTACCGATATATCATCCGCTTTGCTCGACCGATGAAATGTACCAACAACTCGGGTCGAGCCTTGGGTGAGTGGGGTCCGTAGTAGTGGGTCAAGTTTAAATGGCCCCACTCCTAATAGGGGCGGGTTTGGTAGGTCTCGAGTCAGGTATGGAGAATCGTACCATCAAAATTTCAAAATAATAATAGAGAAATTTTATTTGCATCCATATGTTTTGATGATCACACTCACTATTCTCTCTTATACCCTCATCTCCCCTTCTCCTCCCATTTGCTGCGATCGAATCCTGACGGCCGCCCCATCACCGGTAACCATCTCTCTCTCTAGCGATCTCCCCTCTCTGCCCCACCATCACTGGTGACCATATTCTCCTCTTTCTTCGCGTATCTCGCTCGTTGGCGGGGTGCACGGAGTTTCAGGGCTGTGCACATAAAGAGGTGCACGGTTATGAAACTCCGTGCATATATCATGTGCACGTAGGGTTGTAAACGAGTCAGTTCTGGTTCGGGTCCATGGTGGACCTAGAACCGGAAACGTTAAGAAGAAGGTGGATCCGAACCCGAAACCATTTCGAAAAAAACTTCTTAGCTTCGAATCAAAACCAAAGTGGAACCGGACCCGGTTCCATTTACTTATCGAGGCTTCAATAAGGGCCCAGACCCGGCTTTTAACGGATCGAAACATCTAGGTAATTGGAGAATCGATGACCCATTTACATCCCTATGTGTACGGCGTTTCACACCCGTACACATGAGATATGCACAGAACTGATGTGTATTTTTGTCACAGGTATTTTCGCGGTGCAAATAGAATTTTTCATAATTATACCATCAAGGTACATGGGATCCATTAATGGGTGATTGATTTAATAGAAATCTGAGTTAAACAAAGGGAACCCTGTGTACAGGGCCATTGTTAAAATCCTAACCATTCAAAATAAATAACACCCTCTAGTCTAGCCATATAGGGTAGTTTTAAGTCTCACATCAATCCAAGGTTTTTTTTTTTTTTTTTTTTTTTCACGTTTAGATTAACTATTTGATGAAAAACATGATAATGAATATACATAAGATTTTATTAATCACGTTTTTCATCACACCGTCTATCCAACAGTGGAAAATAACTAAGATTGAAGTAAAATTTAAGATACTCAATATAAGTAGAAAGCATTTACTGTGAACGGTTTAGATTGCAATAGGTGGCCTCACTCTGGAGTTCCTCTCCTTTAATTGATAGAATTTCTCTGGGTTAAAAAGCTTCAGAGGATCCAGATTCTTGGGTGATTTAGACATTTGGGCCATGGATGAGAATCTCTATTTGGTTGCCAGTTACTCACATTGATTTCATGTAGTGTCTATCTAAATTTAAAATTTGCTTTATGCTGTCCTTATTGGACTAGAACTATTGATGAGGACGGTCTCGATTCCTTTTTCACCAAGTTTAATTGGTGTGGCCCACTTTCTTTGCATCTCATTCTTATAAAAAAAACAAATATAGAAAGTAGAAAGTAGAAAGTAGACTTAGAAACGGATTCCTGGTTGGTAATTTCAGTAACTACCAATACTACCGCTTCCTATGTTTATAAATTTAAACCTCTCCTTTGGTTTTGATCAGCTTGTTTATTGTTTCCTCTCTGCTTTCCCCTCATCACCTATTCTCACTTATCTCAAATTCTTGCAATCAAAACCTTGTATTGAATTCTTTTGTCAGGATGGTATGTTATATGAATCATTACTATTATTACTACTACTGTTAATTTTTATTGACTTTCCATGTAACTAGATTAATGTGTGTTTGTCCAATGCTTAGTTTATTTCCATTGAATGGACTTTTCTTTCTCTAGTTCTATTGTTGTATTTTTGTGTTCCGGATTGAAGCAGAGGGAAAGTTTTCTGGGTCGAATAGTTCATCAAAAATTAGGACTGATGTAGATTGGCCGCAGTTGAAATCGTTTTGAGATTGGATTTCATTGTCAACTTTGAATGTATGCAATTGAAAACTTTTCGGCCGGTTTTGTATTGATTTTAGCCGGTCCTTGTTTGAGTGCATAGTACCTCTGTTGTCCTAAGAATGGATTTGGAGGAAAAGAAAAATAGAAAAGGTTTGGAAGATTGCAAACTATATATATGGTTTTGAGTACTAGTAGTACATGCAATTAAGGTTAGTCCTGATACTTCATGTTCATATCTATAAGTTATCTTGCACTGTGTTTGTAAAGATAAAGTTGTGATCTTATACACTCAACGTACCTTACTGTGATAGTCATATTAACAGAGAGAGTGTTCTTTATTTTTAGGAGGTTTAACTGAGGAGGATTGGTTGAGATTCTCTTGTAACAAGGACTTCTATCCTACAAATTTGCAATAGGACCTAGTAATCCACATATATTGTAACTTGTGGCACTATTTAGTTGTTTAGTGGAATAGCTTTGAACAAAGGCTATATTTTTCTTCTTGTGTCATGGTGTGGTGAAGACTCCATGCAAATGGTGTTGACTCTTTCCAATTCTTGGTGCTGACTCCAAGATCCCTAGGTGCCGATGCCTAGGTTAATCTGTCAATCTTCTGCTGTGTATCTGCTGATTTTGGATTTAAAAGACTGCAAGCCAGCCCTCGTTGCTACTCCGAGGGTTATCTTGCATTATCAACCAGCCAATGCCTGATTTTTCAGGCCACCCAAATGTTAGATTTTATGTTATGTAGCTTATTGATTTGGCAAATAAATCGATTCTCAAGCCACATTTTTGTCTTGACCTTTTCTCTTATTGTTGATGGTGTTTGCAGAATTATCAAGGCTATGGCTATGATCATGGCATTGGGTCATTTGAGCAGATGTATCGGTGTTACCCTTCCTCTTTGATTGATAAGGTTTATTATCCTTCATTCTATTTTATTTACTCTTGACACTTTCATTAGCTGATATATTTTCTTGGCTAGGGATGTTAACTAGTTCCTTTTTTTCCCCCTGTAATAATCTTTCTTCCTTACTGTCTTTTAGAAGTAGCATGCACTGCACAACATGTTAGTTTGTCAATTAAAAAGTGCATATCCTAGGTGTTTTTGGATGTACCTCAATTATAAGTGGTTACTATTCTGGCAGAATAGATTGCAGTCTTCTCTGCTGCATGGAAATAGAAAATCGCATTTGTTGGGATATTTTTTTCTGATTTCCTTCCGTTGATTGGAGAATTCATTGATATTTGATTTGGGGGTGGGGGTAGGGGAGCGCAGACCAACAACATTCAACCAATTTTGTTCTCCAATTCTTGTGCTTTTTAAGATGAGAGTTGATTGGATAACCATTGTTCTGCCGAAATATTCAACCACTTGCAGTTTAAAGGCCATTCAAATGAACCTTTAACCAATCTCATTTCTTTTGATGAATTTCTATGACACTTTCAAAAGTTGCATGTTTCTTTACTTCTTCCATTTTATTAATTGTGGTTCTTATCATATTTGCAGCCACATGTAGAGAAAGGCGATAAGAGTAAGTTGTCTTTCTCACTCTATGTGCCGTTTTTCTCAGTTTGCAGTTTTCATTTTGTTATTCAGTTTCCTTTTTTTTTTTTTTCTGAGTTCGTTTGTTTATTGTATGTCTTTTCCAGTTATAATGCCTCAATCAGCTCTGGACCGCCTTGGTAAGTTCCCTCTTAGTTCTCGTGTTTTTAGCATTGCTTCCACTTCATGATTCTACAACACTTTGTTCAAACTAAAGCAGGAAATCATTTTCCTTCTGTGAATTACTGTATGATAGGATTAATCTTTATGATTCTTCTGGTGGACATAGTGTGAATCCCTATCTATTGGTTGCCTTGCTTAGCTTACAGTTAGATCAGACCAATTTCTGTATTTTCCTTTAAACCGCCATTTGGCATGTCAGTCGTTAGCGGCCAGGATTGTCTATTGAGGGATTTATTAAGCATTGGCTATCCATTCCGGTGACCTTTTCCTATGTGAGTTGATCAGTTAATTGTATAGGAGATACTTTGGCCAAGCAAGGGGTTGTTAGGATTTTGGCCTTGGAGGCTTCTCTTATTTAGTTATATCTGGTGTTTGGGTATTTGTCTGCTATAAATAAGCAGGGTTTTTCTTTTTCTTCCGTTATTGGTATAAGTTTTTTCTAATCTTAATATATCTTTTGCGTTCCTGACACTGTTAAAAAAAAAAAAAAAAAAGCATTGGCTATCCTTGGTGAGACCCTCTGCATGAACAGTCTGGGAAGTGAAAGTGTAGGAACTCCTCAGTGAGCTCAATGGAGTGTAGTGTCGGTTTTGGTGTTCAAGCATCTATATTTTCCCATTCCCTTTTATTGCATTAGAGCTTTCTTTTTTCTGTTAAAATATTTAGTATAATTTATTTCTGTTGAATGTTAACTAGGTAAAGTGATTCTCTCATTAACCTCAAACTTACTATTTTTAAAGTTCTGACTAAGATAACATTTCTTTTTTTGCAGCATTTCTGCGCATCGATTTTCCAATGTTGTTTGAGCTTCACAATCTTGCCACCAATCGAGTATCACATTGCGGTGTGCTGGAGTTCATTGCTGATGAAGGCATGATCTACTTGCCGCATTGGGTAAGATCTGTAGCTTGCATAGTTGAGATTGGTTGATAAATTGATAATATGCATATAAGTGAAGATTTGAGGCCTGGCTGCCAGAAATTTAACCTAAGTTTCTGTTGTCTTTCTATTACAGATGATGGAAAACATGCTTTTACAAGAAGGCAATATCGTTAAAGTTAAAAATGCCAGTCTTCAGAAGGGAACATATATAAAGCTGCAGCCCCATACAAAGGAATTCTTAGATATTTCCAACCCAAAGGCTATGTGAGTATTGCCAAGAGTTCTGTAGTAATAATTGGTAGTTTAATATTTCTGCATGCAATCTCACTTTAACCAATGCACTTTGATGTTCTCCAAATTGCAACTCCACTATTTTGGTGGAATGGAATACTTCTGTTTCAATGTGTGCTTGAGGCAACATGGAAAATAGTTTTTTTTTTTTTTTTTACATTGGGGATTCTAACTCACACACCTATGTCCCTAACCAACTGAGCTATAGTGAGGAACATGGAATATAGAAATTGCAATATGCAGTTAAATTTGTTGTGTTTTTTTTACCCCAATTCAAGGTTTCTCTGTTTCAGGTTTGAGTCTGACTGAAACTTTAGCTTAGTAACCTATAAAAGAAATGCACTTACCTAGAAAAATCAGGACAAGAAGTGTTTGTCAATTTGCATGTTTTCATGTTGCATGTATCAAAATTCTAATTTAATAACTTTACATTCTTTTGAGCCTACCATTCAAGGGATGGGCATTTAATGAGTCTTAATGTCTCTTGCAGTTTGGAAATGACGTTGCGGAATTACTCCTGTTTGACCACAGGCGACACTATTATGGTAGCTTATAACAATAAGCAGTATTACATTGATATTATAGAGACGAAGCCATCTAATGCTGTAAGCATTATTGAGACAGACTGTGAGGTGGACTTTGCCCCTCCTCTTGATTATGAAGAGCCAGAAAGACCAACACCATCAAGCAAGGCACCATCTCAAGGTTTTTGTTTATCTGGCATACTTGCTCTCTGCTTTTAGCTTGGGTTTTTATGTTTCACTGATCACTTTAGTTGTAAAGCTTTCCTTTATATATATATATATATACATATATATATATATACATATACATATATATATATACATATATATATATATATCCTATGGTTCCTGCATGCCTGAAGTAAATAATCAAAATATATCGGATTGGCTTAGTGCACATCTGTATGTTCTCCAAATCTCAGTCAAATTGAATAAATTTGGCAAAACTGGACATGGCAATTCATTTTTATGTGGATTTGAGAGTGTGAAAATAAGAAACTACTTTCCTGAATCAACACTTGTTATGTGTGGGTTTGTGGGTGGGAGTTGGGGTGTGTGTGGGATGCTTATGGGTCATACAAAACTATTGCAATCTGGAATAGATTGAACTCATATGTCCCATGAAAATGCATCCATCTTTAAATATTTCATGCACATGGAAAAAAGTGAGCTAAGTATGAATATAGAAGATGAATTTACATATCCTTTAACACACCGCAGCCTTTGTTGGTTAATTTACTGGTTCTCTTGCATGCTGATCATTTTCCATATAGTGAACCTTCTACTTTCCAAAGAAAAGTCAAAAAGTCATGTTTGCACGTAATCCCTTGTATGAAACAACATTTTAGATCACTTTAAATAAAAGAGTAATAGAGAGGACAAGAAGGAGAAAGCCATGCCATGGTGGACAATGTGTTTCATTCTGATTTCTACTAAATGTCCATAGAAGATTTTGCGATAATTTTCATGGGGTCATTTTCTGTTGTAGCTCTTATCCAAATTTCAAAGACCTGTTTTGTTATAACATAAAGTTCCATTTGATTTTAAAGGGGGGTTTTCATCAACCGTGTGGGATTTTCATTCCCTGCCCTTAATTTAGGACAGATCCTGCTTGTTGGTGTCAGGGCTTCAAAATCCTGCCGCGTCCATGTGTGGGACTTGGGCAGGTGAAAAATAAAGCTAATTGTAAATGTAGGCACACACTTGGTGTTGGGCAGAGTCATGAGATGCTAGACATGAGGACAATAGAGAACCCTATAGTTTTGTGGTAAAGCTTAAATTATCTAACTATCAGTAGATGTATGCATAAGATATAGATAAAGATATCTAGATTCACAAAGCATACATTAGTACTATGGTTGTTTTAAAATTAAAGAACCATAAAATATAGTGAAGTCTTTTTTGCTTGGTAGCATTCAAAGACTGTTTTCTTTTTACTAATAGCTCCATACATTTGTCTGACTTCAATGAAACATCCTCTGATTATCCTAATGCTTGCATTTGGTCAATGACTTTAAGTAGGCACTCTTAATTCATGGTTATCTTTCAATCTTTCTTTTTTGGCAATTGGCTGGCCCATGATGAAGTTGGGTTTTATATTGTTACGAATTTCATGAAAAGTTACTTACGAAAACATACACTAAGCAGTGCTTGCTTTTACGTTTAGAGTAAAATGTACCATTTAGTGATGTTACATTTACTTTACCTGAAAATTCCATTTCTCAATTTTATCAATTGTAGTTTGTAACTGTCAGAAATATGAGGTTTTGAGTTTGGATACTATTTTACTAATCTCCTAGATCAACAGTTATTCGCTATCCATTAGCATTCTTTCTCAACCTTCTACTGTATTTGGTTCTCTGCTGTGGATTTGAAGTCATGTGAGGTCTGGCTCCTATGCATGGAATTGAGGCTGTCATTGACTATTCATTTTCTGCACTCCTGGGCCTTATAGGTTCTTATTATGAGTCTGCAAGCATCCAATCCAATGATCTAGCCAGGATTCATTGGCTTGGAAAGAAAACAGCTGAAGAACTAAACAAGTGTTTAAATCACAAGCACATGATATAGAATTTTTCATGCAATGTCTTCTTATTGGGAAAATTACTAGCATTTTACACTATTGTCTTATTTTTTGGGCATGGTTTTAACAATCTGTTGTTTTGGATAAATGAAGCATCACTTTTAGATCAAGAAGAGCCTGTGAAGGAAAAGCCAAGTTTGATCCCGTTTAGCGGAGTTGGAAGACGTTTGGATGGCATGTCTTCAAAACCAGTTTCTGCCTCTGTATGGAAAGAACATCAGTCAGAAGTTCCCAATGAGAGGGGACAGACTTCTTCTAGCACTTCATCACGTAAACGTTCAGGAAGGCTTCTGTTTGGTTCAGATGCAAGCCAGGTTCCAAAGGAAACACAAAAGGTACATGTCTCTTGAATGTGGCAAGTAGTAGTAGTTGTTGTTGTTTATCATATTACTTTTTTTTGGTCTACTTCTGTCCCAAAGGAACTTATAACCCTAGACTCAAACAACTCATGCACTCTCGGTTCCCGAGGGAACATATTAATCCATCACCAATTGATTTTGGGATTACTGGCTAGCCACTCTAAGATGGTATCCAAGCCAACACGTCAATGTGTTTGAAACCAACGAGGGCAAAAAAAGGCCCCATACCGCATTATGTGTTTGTGCGGGCTCAATTAGTCTTGTGCGGGTATGAACTGCGAGAATTGGAACAATAATCAAGGGAAAAAAATCTGGTAGTGCTTAGTAAACCACATGTTGGGTAGGATATTGCCTTTTTTCACTTAAAATTATGTGTTTAGCATTTCGGGGCAAAGAAATTGGAGAATACTTGCTGTTCTATCTGATTGATTAATCAAGTTCTGTAATCCATCACCCATTTTTGTTTCTTCCTTTGTAGGTTGTTGCAAGAGATCATAGAGATACAAATTCTGAACCCCAGAAGAAGGAAGAACAGAAGTTCCAACCATTCACGGGGAAGAGATATAAATTGAACGGATGATAAAATCAACTTCTGTCTTGGGCATTAAGAATGGTGAACATTATGCCATCTTTATTAAAACATATCAGCCCGAGTGCCATGCATTATGTTTTATTGTATATGGATTATTGTTTTGTAATTACTCCTTGGCCTTGGTAGGTGTTTTTATGATAATTTTCTTTTGAAATTTCAATCTTCTTCTGTGTCTGTGTTGGTGGGGTGAAAATTGATTCTTGGGCATGGTAGGTGTTCTTGCTTTCAATACTAATGTCTTCTTCATTTGAAATTTCAGTCTTTCATGAGGTGATGCTTTATATTGATGGTGTTGTGTTCTTTTAGATGTCATTTTAAGGCCCATTTGGTTCATGTAATTGAATTCCTAGGATTCTAAGGCTTAAATTTCTAGTAGTGGCTGAAATTGTAGAAACAAAGGCGAGCAACCCAACCATGATTTGATTGTGTAATGATTGTATATTAGCTCTCATTGATGGTGGTGATATATATAATACAGATATGTTGATAGGATTTAGAGGTCTGCAGATTGTGAGGATAACTTTGACATATACAGGAAGCTTATCTTATAGAACTGATAAGATCATCCTATTTAGGATTGGGTTCAAACGGTTGAGACTGGGTACCTATCCTAACACCATCATCCTCCACCTTATATCCTTCACCCCTCAGAGCCAACATAAGTGATTTATTTTTAGCTCGTATAAAAGAAAATGGATTCTTAAACCTCTTTCACGCTCATGTCACGTTGAGGTATTGTAGAAGAAAAAACCGCAAAATCCGATCCAATTTATCGTAATTGATTAGTTAACATGTTTAACCGTATTTTGAAACACGGAAAAAAACCATTGGCTTATAAAATTATCGATTAAGGGGTGAAAAAGATTATCTCATTAATAATCCTTTATCCATTTGACCACAAATTCCTATGTATTCAATTTCATGCAATTAAACGGACCCTTAAAATTTAAAAGACTATTCATTGTAGCCTGGAGAAACATATGAAGGTAATCAATCCAAGCAGAATAGATTCTCATAATCTGATGAGACATGTACAGTTTTCCAGTGCACAACCTTTTGTGATGGCCTTGTTCATTTCAATCCAAAGTGCTCATCCGTGGGACATTTCCTCCAAGTCACCCTTAAAGACACTGAGGACTTGTTTATACAATGAGAGGATTCAGTGCTCTGCAGATTTTGTTTACACGAGAGAGGAATTGTGCATTCCTAGCCTACTGTTCTCATTGAAAATCGAATGCTCTCTATCGAGGGAAATCAATGCATTTTTTTTTCCTTTCGATCATGGAATCCTCTCGTCACACAAACACATCCTAAAAGAGGGAGAAAAGTAAGTAAGCACTAAGCAAAGGTTGGATGGTTGAAATCTTCCAAACTAGAATATACATTTATGAGGGCATCTATCCATTGTGGGGTTGTCAGATCAATGAGTGGAATGCGGAATGCTGCAATACAAAAGGAGACATTTTCCTTTATGATGAATTAGTGCCTTGTGATCTCAGCAATTTTGCAAAACATGGCAAGCTAACTTAGAGAAGTTAAGCCAGAAACCTGTTTTCAGATATCTTGCAATGACTACTACCAGATGGTAGCATTATTTTCAGAGGGTCACAGTATTAAAAAAAACAAAAACAGAAACCCTTCCTGTCGCAGAATTGGGCCCACCGAGGATGGTGCCCCCCTTCCCATAAATATTTTCAATCCAAAATCTCTTTCTGATATCATTCTCAAAAATTGAAAACTTCAATAAATACATATAAAAGAAAACCATAAAGTTTCTATGACACCTTTATTTATAGATCTACATTGTACAATGAATGACTAAAATTATGCCACATGTCAGTTGTCTAATGGATGAGCCTCATAAACTTACACATTTTTCATAATTTACAGAACACTATAGATAATTCTACACAATTCAAGAATCTCATAGGGTCCTTTAGAGTCTTCAACTTGGTTTTGACATATTAGAGGATCTGGAGCAAAAAAGTTTGAAGAAATGTTGACCAGAGTCAAACGACTCTGATGACATTACCTGAATTTGGGTCATGAAATCGAAACATCTGAGTTTAAGGGGGACTAATATGTCAAAACCTAATGTCGAGCTTCAGTCCATCATCTGAGTTGTGTTGCATGACAGTAATGGTTAAACTCGGTTTGCTAACACATGCATCACTTTAGAAAGCCTTAACCTAACCCTGCTATTGTGCATCTCAACACGTCACTTACCTGATGGAATGAGCGTGTGACAAAGGGCTAGAATTCGTGGCCAGCCTATTCATCAGTAGGGTTTAGGGTTTAGGATTGAAGATTCAGTATGAAGTTAGCATTGGAAGGCGCAAATGGATGATCTCAAACTAAATAATGCTACTGTATTATTATACCTTGAATAAGGAATGCAGTGAATCAGATGAAGAGGGCCAAAACTAAGGGCCCATTTGACAGCAAGTATACAAGCTGTCGGATAGATTTGAAATCCAAAAGCCCAGATCTTGCCCTTCTGGAATTTCAACTGACATCTAATACTGTTGTCTTGTACCTTGAATTGTTGATAGGAGATGGATGATAATTTATAAGAGTAATGCTACTTGGACAAACTTTTTGGCCAGAATTTTGGCCAACCCATATGGTTTCCATTGAATATCATAGTGATATTCAATGGAAACCATATGGGTTGGCCAAAATTCTGGCCAAAAAGTTTGTCCAAGTAGACTTTTTGAATTTATAATTCTGTTCCAAATCTTGGAATTTCTGGACCTAGAATATCTTTTTGGGCCAACTTTTTCCAGAATCCAATCGATGTTATCGAGCCAGTTCGAAGGAATTTTGAATGCCTGACCATGTCCGGGACCATGAGCTCCATCCATGGGCCTATTAACTGGAATAGCATATCTCTAAATATGTACAACTAACCATTCATCATATTTAAAATATAAGCAAGCAAACAAAATCCCCAGCTGGGTATAGGTAAAACCGTATAAGTACAGCTATTTAAATGCTAATCAGGTATGTGTTTAGGCTCAGGTCCTAATACACCGGGGACTGACCCGAACCCTATCGGTTTTCATCGCTGATCTGAAAATAATCAGGGAAAAGGGATAAAAACCCAATGATTCTTGGGTTATTAAAATGCATGAATACACATTTACTCAAACCATTTTAATGCAGGATGGAAATTGTTTCAAGGTAAACAACTAAAACTCGATTTCTTGAATATTTAGTTAAACGAATCGGGTCCATCAGGCCCAGGTGCAGTATGGACCTGAACCAAATTCAAACTGTTTACAACCTAGGTTCTGGTCCAAGGGGCTTTTACACAATCCTGATGCATAAGAAGCCTATGATTGAGGTCATTGATATGCATCCTCCCTCCATTATCTGGCTCTTTGGCGTTTTGTTTCATATGGTTGTTGCATCTTGACTGCTTGTATGATGGCCAAAAGAGGGAATGGACAGTTTGTTGGACTTCTAAGGGAGTGAGGCCCACATGACCACACGCCCATTGTGGGGCCCACTTGGATGGTCCACTCATTAAAGAGTTTTTATAGTGTTTCATATCTGTCTGTGAGATTATATCCTTGGTGTTTAAAGCACTAATATATTGGAGCTCTTATTAGCCAATGGACGAGGGCTTCCAAACCTCAGGGGTAGCACAATCGACTAGGATCACGGCTCAGGAATAAGAGATTACAGTTTCGAACTCACACTTTCTTCCTGGGGCCGCTCGTCTAGGCAAAAGCCTGACTTACCCGATGCGTATGGGAGGTAGGGACTTCACGTGCTCGGGAGAATAGACAGAATAATGGGTTCTCGAAAAGGTTTCAGAGAACTTATGTAAAGGGTTTTATAGAGGTTATAGCTATTCAATTTGAAATTAGTAATCACCCCATCATTTGATAACGTCTCACATATAAGAAGAGGAGTTTAATATAAATCCCTAATTAAAAGGCAGTGGTTTGTTTGAGGGGTTAACAGAGAATATTAAATGTCAATCATGGAATCAGGTCCACACTCATGATTCAAGTGATGTGATTTCATATGTATCCTATTTTGTGTAAATGCGATTATAGTTGTATTGATCAAAGATCAACACAGCTATGATCATCAGCATCTGGAAATTTGTCAAACCCTGCCCATCAAAGTGGGTAAATCAACTGTTCTTAATCACAGTCCCCATGGGGCTCCAATTGCAATAAATGGTGCAGATCCTGATGTATGAAGACCAGATAATCCTCCAATTTAACTTGGGTTTACTGCCTTTCCTAGGCTTTGTTAAGCCATCTAGAAGCTAAGAAAAGAAACAACAGCTGATACCCACACAGGTGGGAATCTAATTAAGACAAGGTTATGAAGGATGAAGAATTGAACTCAATGGATCTCCTTTGTCCAACATGCAATTTTCTATCTTCTTTTCAAATAACAAACAAAGAGAGGAATGAATCCCAGTCTCTCCATAATAATGCAGTGACCACAATAGGTAAGATCTCTACTTAAATTAATTGATTGGACAAGAAAGAAAAGGACCCAACTATAAGTTAAAGAGAGAATCTTTCCATTCCTACCGACCCTAGAACATTATTGAAGGGGATGAAACAAAAAGGGGATTAGAAATGGACCTTTCAAACGTAACTATCTTCATCTATTTAATTATGTGAATGAGAAAGGAAGACCCAAGAAGGAAGACCCAACAAATGTCTCTCTTTTATGCTTTTCCTATTGTGGCCTTTTCATCTACACCCTTGTACTTATAAAGGAATTGAGTGTTTTGATTGCTTCCCTAGTATGTGACTTGGGCTCCCAATTATTTCCATTTGATTATGGGAATCAAACAAAAGTGTTGTGTCAATATCGGTTTGAGGTTTGGGCCCTTTCCAATTATTTGTGTCTGTTTATATTATTTTAAGCAACAGATGCCTCAACTTAGCAGACTTAAAAAAGGAAGGCTTGTTTGTGCTGTAGTGAATTTGCCAAATTACACTTCTTTCCTTCCTGAATTGTTTGATGGATTTTGAAATATCCTTTGAGGGCTACTAAAATGGATTAATAGTTCTAATTTAACCAATCAATGCAGCAGAAATAAACCAATCAAACAATATAGAACTAGCTATCTACCAATCACACACCGTAAGAAGGCAGACACAATATTTAGCGTGGAAACCCTATCCAGGGAGAAAAACCACAAACCAGAAATCAAGAGTTCACGAATAGTTACAAGATATACTCACAAGCTCCTTTACCTCAGTCTGTACCTCGACCTAAGGACTGTAGTTATTCTTGCAAAGAATCCACTGACATGACATCCACCGCGCCCCGTTCTCCTTACTTGATCTCCTGACACCTTGTCAACCAAGATGATCAATCTTCTACAAGAAAAGTAGAAGTAGCAACAACCTTCTAGACCAGCCCTTCAGAGTTAGTCTCTCAATGGCTCTAGAGAATAAACTCTCTCTAAGATATCTCTTACTCAAATCAATGAGAGTTGTGTGTGTTGGTGTGTCCCCTAGGGTTGAAAGTAATACCCTATAAATAGCCTCAAATTCGTGCCTTAGACTTAGTGCACAAGTAGGACTCAAACTGAGAAACAGTGTCTCAAAAGGAAACAAGTTTGTGAGGAAACTGGAGACTTTCCCAAAATTTGCGTACCTTGTCCGATCGATCGGACTGTGCATCCGATCGATCAGACCATCCAAATAACTGGATGCTTTTTCTGACCGATCGATCGGACCTGGGGGATTTCGCCCGATCTGCTCTTTTCTTCTATTCTTCACTTCAGCTCTTCCGGTGACACATCAACAGTCCATTCTAAAATAAATTAAAAAATACAACTCAATGGACCCAGAGTTTTTTTCCAACCCATGAATTAGCCAATAAAAATATTAACAATCTCCCCCTTTGGCAATTAATGGACAAAACTCCCTAGAACAATACAAATGATCTACCTAAGAAAAACCTAAAATACACTGAATTTAAAAAAAATTAGCATCTGTAGATCCTTGCTTGTTTCTCCCCCTGGCTTCAGTATTCTCCCCCTTTTTGTCCACAATTGACTAACAATTTTCTTCAAGCAGCTTCTGTCACGCTGGATTCTGCAGCTCCCCCTAAATAGACTCTCCTTCAAGACGATCTTCATATCAGCACTGGGGTGGGCTTGATCTTGTAGATCAGGGGTGATGAAGCTTTGGCACACACACTTGCATTTTCAGATAGTTCAGCATAGTGTGTACGAGGACAGATGAAAGGTTTTTTTTTTTTACCCAGACAACTTTGGTTTTCATAGGTGACGCTTCCTTCTGCTTTTTCCATTGCTTTTGGTTTGGAGACTTTCGCAGCTTATTGCAATGGGGTCGAATGTGTCATTTAATTCCACAGTGATGACAAGTGGGTATACGTTTAGGACGTGGCACATTCTTCTTCTTGGCAGTTGTAACATGAACAACAGGATTAGTAACAACTGAATTTTGAACAAAACAGTTAATACCTTTGGCTTTTGATGTAGATGCCCCGTCAGTGTAGCTTTCCTTTTGACTGCACAGGATGTCATCAAGTTTTTTAGACCCAGCATTCATCCTGTTTAGTGAAGCCTTGCTTGTATCCAACTCAGAAAGAACAATCTTGAATCTTCCTTGCAAGTCGATATTTTGAGCTTTCAAGGTCTCCATATCATGATTAATCAAAACACACTTCTGTGCTTCAGCAGTCAACATATTTGTCAATTTGTTATTTTCAGCCTCTAAGTGACTCACTTTTGTAAAAACTTCAGACAATTCAGCTTTTAATGAAGTATTCTGCTCTTCAGATTCTTTCTAGTTTGTAGCCACTTTTTCATTCATCTTTAGCAACATCATGGTCTTTGCAAACAATATATTATATTCAGCTTGCCAATCATGTTTTGTCTCTGGCTCACTAACATCATGATCAGTCTCCTCATCAGAAACTGGTGGAGTAGCAAAAATTGAAGTTGCGATGAATGCCACATATTTTCCATTCACATGATCATCTTCAGGATCTTTTTCTTCTTCCTTTTCTTTTTCAGAAGAGTCTTCATCCCAAGTTGTATTGAGAGCATGCTTTCTTGGCTTTTTGTTAGCACAGTTACTAGCAATGTGTCCATAGTCATGACACCCAAAACATTGAATCCCTTTAGAAAATTTCTTCTTTACAAAATTTTTAGGGACTTTCAAATCACTTTTCTTCCCCTTCATAAAAGCTTGAAATTGTTTCATAAACTCAACAGCAATTTAGGGATCAATTTCCTCAGAATCAGAATCAGAGTCACTAGTAATTTTCTTAAAAGATTCTTTGGAGGCTCTCAAAGTCATACTTTTGGATTTTGATTTTGCATTAGTCCTCAAGTTTGCTTCAAAAGTCTGAAGGTTGCCCATTAATTCCTCAACTTTGAGAATATTTAAATTTTTATTCTCTTCTATGGCCACAACCTTTGCATCAAACCGTTCTGGAAGAGACCATAAAATCTTTTTCACAATTCTATTTTTAGGAATTAGCTCTCCCAAAGTGAATGTATCATTCACAATTGTATTCAGCATTGAATTAAACTCATCAAAAGTTTCATCATCCTCCATCTTTATGGTTTCAAAGGCTGTATATAATTTCTGAAGTTTCGATTATTTGACAGTGTTAGTCCCTTCATGCACAGTCTGCAGAATATCCCAAGCTTCTTTTGCAGTAGTGCATGTAGAAATTCTACGAAACTCAGATATGCTAATTCCATTATAAATAGCATTCAAAGCCCTAGAGTTGCAAGTGGCTGCCAATTCTTCATCATTTGTCCACTGTTCTTCAGATTTAAAATTGGTTATCCCATTAGTAGTGACAATGGGCAAGGAATAGTCTTTCTCAATATATTTTCATACTTTCAGATCTATGACCTTTACAAAGGCAACCATTCTGGCTTTCCAATAAGCATAATTGTTACCATCCAACAGATGAGGCTTATTGGTTGAAGTGCCTTCGCGGTAGATATTCATTCTAACAAAATTTGGATCAACACAATAAAATAGGGCAACCCGCTTTGATACCAATTGAAAAATCCCTTGAGGGCTACCAGAATGGATTACTAGTTCTAATTTAACCAATCAATGTAGCGGAAATAAACCAATCAGACAATATAGAACTAGCTATCTACCAATCACACACCACAAGAAGGCAGACACAATATTTAGCGTGGAAACCCTATCCAGGGAGAAAAACCACGAACCAGAAATCAAGAGTTCACGAATAGTTACAAGATATACTCACAAGCTCCTTTACCTCAGTCTGTACCTCGGCCTAAGGACTGTAGTTATTCTTGTAAAGAATCCACTGACACGACATCCACCGCGCCCCGTTCTCCTTACTTGATCTCCTGACACCTTATCAACCAAGATGATCAATCTTCTACAAGAAAAGTAGAAGCAGCAACAACCTTCTAGACCAGCCCTTCAGAGTAGTCTCTCAATGGCTCTAGAGAATAAACTCTCTTTAAGATATCTCTTACTCAAATCAATGAGAGTTGTGTGTGTTGGTGTGTCCCCTAGGGTTGAGAGTAATACCCTATAAATAGCCTCAAATTCGTGCCTTAGACTTAGTGTACAAGTAGGACTCAAACTGAGAAACAGTGTCTCAAAAGGAAACAAGTTCGTGAGGAAACTGGAGACTTTCCCGAAATCTGCGTACCTTGTCCGATCGATCGGACTGTGCATCCGATCGATCGGAGCATCCAAATAACTGGATGCTTTTTCTGACCGATCGATCGGTCTGAGGCTCCGATCGATCGGGCCTAGGGGATTTCGCCCGGTCTGCTCTTTGTTTATATTCTTCACTTCAGCTCTTTCGGTGACACATCCACAGTCCATTCTAAAATAAATTAGAAAATACAACTCAATGGACCCAGAATTTTTGTCTAACCCATGAATTAGCCAATAAAAATACTAACAAATTTTGACTCTGATGGCATTTGGATGGAGGTAAGATACTGTTGGTTTGCACTTCCCTAAAGGTGAATTTTGAAAATCTTTGACTTGTCATCCATCTGATAATACCTGATTTGTCCTCTAGGATGAGCTGATGGACAGGACTCGGATCCTAAGTTTTCAGCCCATTACACTTTTTTTTTACCTTTAATATATAGTTTAAAACTTGTTTGGTGGGGTCGCCCAAACTCACCCAAGTTTCTTGGTCAGTAGGACTGAGTCAGGGGAGAATGTTTGGATATCACTGAATACAATACTACTTGCTTGAGTTACATGGGTTACTGAGTTACTTACCTGAGCTGAGTCGAATTTCTGAGTTTGTAAACTATGGTTTAAGCATTGCAATTTTTCTTGACTGGTCAAACACCAAGATTGGACATTTTGACCGGTCTAGATTTGGAGATATGCCAGAGTTAGTTTAGCCCTACAACTTCCTGAGTTGAGTGACTCATTTACATCTGATTATAAAGTTGGCTCTAATTTGGACCCTATAATCTTTATTGGGCCTGGACTCAATCTGTGGATCCAATTGTTGACAGCCTTAACCTTGGACCACATTTGTAGCCATCCAATAAAGGAAAGGAGAATTATGGGTGAAGCATAACAATTTGTTCATATTCAAACTGAATAATTTGAAGGACTCCACTCCTTAAATCTAAAACAGCTCATCAAGATCATTTTTTTCTTGTTCGCATAATAAGAAAAGAGAAAAAACAAGTGCACAATCAAGTGTATTTGTTGTGAATAAAAATGTAAAAACACGCTATAGAATTATGTCATTTGATGGATTTGCTCGTACTCTGGCCAGATAAAAACTGAAGGTTTACAAGTTAGGGAAAGTTTCAAGTGCATCTATCCCTCACCATAGGGTGAGAGACACTTCCTATTTTTGCACATGAAGACAATGATGTGTACCTCACCCTATGTCCTTAAAAAGTAACTTTTGTACTTGAAAATGCCCAATTATGGAAGTGTCCCTCACCCTACGGTGAGGAATGGATGCACTTAAAACCTCCCCTACAAGTTATATTACATATATTAATCTTACTACTTTGCTAAACTCTAAACATCTCTAAATATGACATATCAACAAGCAAATGTTTCACCAAGTGGGTCAGGTCAAGCTTCTATTTAGAGTAAAATTTGGCTTGCACATGATGGATGGTATCCACCATGAAAAAAGGACTGGACTTTTACACTGGAAAAGGTTGATATAGTGTGGATAATTGATTGGACCACCTAGGAGGAGGTGATTAGACCGAAAGAAGGACAGGATTTTTACACTGGAAAAGGTTGCTATAGTGTGGATAATTGATTGGACCACCTAGGAGGAGGTGATTAGACCAAATGAACCTCTCATTGTTGCTATTCATGATGGGCCCTAACAATGAATGATCTATCATTGTTGCTATTCATGGTGGGCCCTAACAATGAATGATCTAGATACTAGACCATTCATGGACTGCACAGATGCTGCTTTTTGAGCTTAGTAAAAAGAATCAAAGACAATTGCTGCGTTGCATCTCTATCCAAATTCCAATCAGGAGCCACTGGACCAACATTCATGCATGATGCATCACTAAAACATGGGCCTCACCAGAATTCTCCTCATCCAATAATCATCATCCAAGTAGAAAAACAATTTTGTTTCACCCATGTTTTAAGTTACGTGGACGCAATTGGTGCCACTTGTACTTGTACGATGAGTGCCACCAATCCCTTGTCACTTCAATAATTGCCAGGACACATTGGCTTCAGTAGCAGTACTTGTGAATGCCATGGTAACACGCTTCTAGTTTCTAGATTCTTTAATGAAAAAACCAAAAGGAAGAGTACTGACTACTGAGTAGCCATACCAATAATGATGCTGGTGCCTAAATTTCCCCTCCATTAATCAGGTGGGCCACACATCTATAAATTATTGTATGGAAGTAGATGACACTGAGATTCTTATGGAGGGTGGTTTTTTTTTTTTTCCTACAGATTTTAAGGCCAGCTGGCAGACAGAGGCCATTTTATAGTTTATGTGATGCTATCTTTTCAATGCCATTTTTTTTATTTGCTACATTGGACTCTTGTGTACCCAGCAGTGATAGAAGTTAGAAGAGGCAGGGATCAATTATTGGGCAAATTAGTGAAGCTCGGCCCTGATTGTGTTGGTACATTTTTTTACTTTCAATTGAATACTTGAACAATATGTCAATGCACTTAGGGCTGAGTGGCTATAACAATTCACCAAGGTTGGGAGATTCATATATAACTTAGACTCGGCTCATTTAATGCAAAAAATTTAACTCGGATATTGCCAATACGATGATTTGAGACTTGAGAGAGTCATGTTCTTTTACATAATTTGTTAGTCTAAGTATTAAATATAAAAAATCATATATAAGGAAATGACTATCAAATCTTTCTTTTTTTCTTTCTTTCTCCAAATTAGTTTTCATGAGAAGAATAGAGAGGATGCCTTGGTTTTAGAAAGATAAAAAATTGTGAAAGTTAATTTTCAAATGGAATTAGAGATTAGTGTGATGCAATTAGATACTGGTAGTTGCAGTTGGCTGTAAAGTGCAGGAGTTAGCTGTATGCATTGAATGGTAATGGCTATTAGCTGGCGGCAATTGATCATGCAGTTTTTTTTTTTTTTCTCTTCTTCTTCTTCTTCTTCTTCTTCTTCTTTTATGTGGTTTTAAAAAAAGACTCTGCATTCCTAATGAAGGTAATAAAGATGTTTCCTTCCCATTATTACCAAATAACTAGTGGATTGTGAGAATCAATATCTTGGTCATGTGGAGGTGTTTAGTAGGGTAATTTTCTTTCTTTTTAAACAAAGAGAGTAGAATGAGAAGAGGAGAAAGAAGACAGGACTGTCCTAGCTTTCTTGGCAATGGCAACACTTTTTTTAATTTTTCTTGGCCTTGTCACATGACCTTGCTTTGTTAATAGTACTTTCAGCTCTTTTTTTTATTAATTATTGGAGCACTATTTGGACCTAAAAAAAATTGTAATAGTCATCCTTTCCTTTCAGTCCATAGAGATGATACAATTGGATTGACCTTATATTACTTTGTAACAGTGGGTGTGAGTCGCATTGTGTACTGTGGATAGCATGTATAGGCCTAATCTAAGCCTACCTCATTTGTAAATAGGGTTGGAAACTTTTAAATTAAGTCTAAGTTGAAAGTTTGAAAGGGTTAGCTAGGGTGGGCCACATTTGGCTGGATCAGTGTGAAACTAGCTACATTGGGTAGGGTTTGGATTGTGTTGGATATCAATTGGCAAGAATGGATTCAACCTAAACCTCACAAAGTCCTGCAGACATTAAATCAAGTGGTCAATTTAATTTTTAAATTAGAATAAGATAGTTTCTCCTAAAAACTGCATAGATATGCCTAATGAAAGTGAGCAATTCATTCAAGGATTTAGAACATGATAAGTTGGAATAGAGAAATAAAATTCATGTAGCTGACTGACTTAAATATGGTTGGCTTTGATAATGATGGTGATGATGATGGCTATTAGGAGTGTGTGGGGGCAACTTTTAATGCACAAGTTATGCAAAGGCTAGCAATAATGCCAGCTTGTGTTCCGTTTCGGCTACATGTGCCTCGACACAAATACTAGAGCTCTTACCGAGACCAGCACTGGTGGCCACTGTCTCGGCCATATGCTTCGTCAACGAGATGTGCGTTTCGGCTATAGCCGAGGTGATGAGCTACTACCCGAGACAGGCACAGACAGCCACGCCTAACATAATGACACGTGATAGGGTATATGCACGCGCTGATGGGACAGATACACCATCCAAACCGTCCACCCTCATTAAATCTCTGACAGATCCGCATCCAATGGCTGCAGCCATATCAGGACATGGTCTAAGAAAGGATCCGATAAGACCCCAGCCGCCAACAGGTCAAGGCAAGATCAGGCCCAATGTAACTAGCATTTAATGCAGCATGGGCTGATCGGACCCTCATTTAATGTAGTGTGGGCTATGATGGATCCTCATCGATTACTCTATGGGCTAATGAGACCCTACCAGTCAAATCATGAGGCCACTAACAGGCATCCAAGATTTTTATCATATAAGGTGATCCACCACCCAAAATCAGGTACGCATACATGCATGCAACTTCCTAATCGTGACTCTGCCTTTCTTCTTTTCCGACCTTCGCCTTTGCACTAACTTAGGCATCAGAGAGCCTTGTGCTGCCCGCAGCTAGGGTCCTTTGACTGCTTCTTCTTCCCTTTTAGGCCCCTGAAACGGATAGTTTTCTCAGATTACTTGGATAAGTCCTCAAAGGCTCCCCCTATTCTTGTGTGCTAATATTTTCAACACCTGCAAGGAGTGAGAGAAGAATCAGTGATGAAATCGTGTTCAGAAATATTGAAATGAGCTGAACCGAAGAAACTAGGGCTATGATATTTGGACCATTCTTATTTTGGGTAGGGTTAAGCTTACAATATAGACCCAATATAAAGTTTGAGCCGTGATTCCAGCAATGAATTTCACACCCATAGATCCCCAATATCCTGCAGTGTGGGGTGAAAGATCCTTCCAAATTGGAATGATTCCACCAAAGTGGGTCTCATCTCATCTTCCAATTGCTTGTATTATTCATCAGAAGAACCAGCTACTGATTAACAGATGCAATGAATACCCCTCCATAATAAGACAGCAAGTGGATGTTTGAAGTGACCCCATTCATCTCCACCAAGGCCTAGTCAGTAGTGCCTCTCCTTTCAATTGTGGATTCCTGGGTATGATTTATTCCTTGTGGCCCACAAATTAACAGTCCATAATCCATATCATCCATGCATCCGCTCCCCCAGTAAATTCATTCATTCATCCAAGCATCTATTTTCCCCTTCCTGTACACATCAGTGGTGGGAAAGAAAAATCAGTACTACAGTCATTGAAAAAGAAGCCTGCTCCTCTCTTGCAGCCTCTCATCCAAGGGAATACCTACCACGCATTCACGGGGTGGCTGAAAATCAAGTGAACAGGGGACCGTTCATTCTAGAAAGAGCTTTGGATGGCCCACCTGATCAAAGATGACCACAATCAAGTAAAACATTACACATTACATCATCCTTTGAAGGGCATTGATTGATGAGAGTTGGTAAATGGAATGCTTGGCCCCCAACTTTCCGATTCAGTGGTTCACCAACCACCAACCACCCAACGTAGGAACCTCGTGTGCTGTACTTAAAATGTATAAAAGCTCAACCACAGATTGAGAGATATTTTGTCTTTGACTCTACCGACTACGTGCCTTCTTAAGTGGCGTCCACTTTAATCTATCTCTGCATGGGTGGTTTTCTATGCAGAAGTTACGCAGGGGCCGCCTACTTCCATTGCCTGTCGTTAGCCTTCGATCCTTAATATTAGTCTCCATCCTTTTTCTACTGTGAGTAAGAAGTCAGAAGTGATACTAATTCAGATATTAGTTATCTCTGATTTTATCACAATAAAAACCTTTAACAATGAACAACTGTAAAAGTATTAATGGTTCGAAGTAGAAGAATAGATGAGGTAATTAAAAATGAAGATTAATGGTGAATATCGAAAAAATAAACATCAAATAATAAATTTTTTAAGTGAAGAGAATTAAAAGACGATGTTATTCGATGATCATTAATTTTTAAATTTTCACTTCTGATCTTTATTCTTAACCATTTTATGTATTCAATTCTAATGTAAACATATAAGGCCCAAGATATTAGAATATATTAACTTTCAATGATATTTCTAATATTATCTCGATAATGTCGAGTAAATCAGGAAGATATTGCTACATATTAAAGGTTGAGGGAAAATAAAGTGATAAACAACCATTTTCCTTGTATTCCTCCTCTTTTTTTTCTTTTTTTTATCCTTCTAGTCTAGTTTTTGAAATGAGTGTTTTACTTTTTCTCTAATTTCCTTGATGAATTTTTCTTCTTTTTACTAGATAACATCTTGAATAAAACTGAAAATATAAATGATAAGATTTTCCTTCTATGGATATTAGACATTCCTAAAAAGGGATGACAACAAGTTAAGTCATTCTTATCTAAAATCACTTGTTAGCCTCTCTATAAAATACTTCCTAACTTTAAGATACTGAACTTTTTTCCTAAAAGTGGGACCTCCCTTAAAATCCGTTGTATCCCCTATGCTGATGATATCAATCCGAATGGATTGCAGAGGGCAAGAGTGCTCCAGAAAATCATGGCAAAGAACGTTAATCAGATAGGCACACAAAAGATCGTTCTTCTTAATAAAACGCTCAAATATTAATGAAAAATAATAAATATTAACTCAAATAATTAAATATGATTAATTTTTATTATAATGTTAATTTTTTTTGAAGAATCTTCTTTCTTTGTCAATGGCTAAGGCAATGTTTTCCATGAAAAGTGGAATTTAATTTGATTGCTTAAGGTCTATGCTTATGAGTTATGAGTCATCATAAATAGAAAGGATAAAGCCCAATTGCCAAGAAATGTGGGGGCCCACCCACACCCCCACATCACAGGCCAAACAGGGGCAATTTCGAGATTTCATGAAAAGTAAAGGTTGGTGTTGTCCAAAATTTCCCCTGTGGTTGGACAGCTAGAAAGCCTCTGACCATACAATCCCATCTCTAATTAAGTAATTATCCTAATAATATCTCCTTAATCACGTTTAGCAGCAGCCACTCTTTCCTATTTAAACCCCTCCTCCTCCTTCTTCATTCTCCCCTCCTCTCCTCCTCTCTCTCTCTCTCTATCTATATATATCTCTTTCTCTCTCTTCATCAACTCAACTGCATTTCCTTCTTACAACTTTCTCTCTCTCTCTCTCTCTCTTGCTCTATTGCATTAGCGTTTAGATACCGTTCATCTCGATCTGGTGCGTTTTGTTTCTTCCTAATCAGCATTTGATTTGCTCTACAGATGTTGTCATAGCTTTTTCTGGATTTTTTCTTGTTTTGGGGGCAATGCTTTTGGTTTCTTAGGCTTTCTGAATTCCAAAACTTGCAGGAGTTGTGTTTTTTTAATGTTTCTTGGTTTCTTCTCGTTTTAATCGCCAAATGTTTGCATCTTTTTCTCCTCTTTCGGTTTTGTTCTTCTTCGAGTTGCGGCTTTTTTTTTTTTTTTTTGCTTTCGTGTTATGTAGTTCATCCATTTGAGTCTTTTCTGGTTTTTCTGTGGTCCGAGGTAGTACTGAGGTGGAAAGTTTCAAACTTTCATGTTTACAGGGTCAAGAGTGGCAGACCCAATTTTTTTTTGTTCTTGATTTGATGATGATTGCTTGAAATTGCAATTTTTTCTAATGGTTGAAAGGGCTCTTCCGATTGCAACTGTAGATTATAAAATCTTATGTTTCGAAATTTTCTGTCTTGGTTTTGTATGCTTCTATATTTTGTGATTGGGACTTGAAAGCTCTGTTTTGGAAGTGATTCTGAACATTTCATCGATTAAGGCTTAGACGTTGAGAAATGTGATGCTATTAATGACCCTGTTGGAACAAAACCCACTCCACTGTTATTTGATTATCTGAGGTTTCTGTTTCATTGGTGTGAACTTTTCGGTATTAGGATTTTCTACATGTTTTAGGCTTTTTTATCCATTCTAATTTGTTTGTTTATGTTAGTTTAGTTATCTTGTTGATGTTGGAGGTTGGTTTTGGTTCAGTTTAATATAATCTCCTTAAAAAGTGATGCTGGACTGGTTATACATTCATACATGATGGTAGAAACTTGTGTGTGTTTCTGTTTGTTGTTTAATGTTTATAAAAACCAGAGGTTTTGATTTTCAAGTATGGCATCTTTATGTTCACTGTTGGCAGTTTTGTTCGAATTTACCTTTTTTTTTACTTATGATGCTTGGGAATAGTAGATTTTTCATTCCTGAAGTTCATTATTTTATTTTATCAGGGAAGATAGTATTTTCTGATAGAAATAGAATTCCTCTTTTGTTGAATTGTTCTGAAACTTTTGATGCATCACAAGTGGATGCTGATTGTTGATGTTTTATGGTTTTTGGTTGATTTCGAAGAAATTTAGTTCTAATTAAATCTGTACACATTTGTTTTTAGATTTCATGACATATATCTGGTATCAAACCTGAGTGTGGTGTACTGGTGTTGCAATTTTTCAATGGAAGGGTTGCTGTTACATTGGGTCTAGAAATTTTTTTTTTTTCTGCTTCTCTAGGCTTTGGAAGGTTCTTGAAATTCATGCTTCTAGATTGCAGTGTTTGAAAACCTTTTTTATTTTGTGTCATGAAGAGATTCCAACAACTGGGCGATATCTACTGTTCTCAGGAGGATACAAAAAAGGATAACTCAATAGTTGCAGTGACTGCACAATCCTAGATATTTAATCTCTGGACAAATAAATGAACATTAACAATGCTTCACCTCCATGCGATGAGAAGTCCATTGAATGGTCCTTGATTGATGTTTCATCAGAGATGGGATAGATGGTTTGGATCTTGTCCACATGGACTATATGTGTGGTTAGAAATGTCAAGAAATGTGGGCTACATTTTTTTTGTCCTCCAGGGTGCAGTGGATCCTGCCTCTGCATTCCACAGTGTAAAGTTGTGTCTTCATGGCTTGAAACTATAGCCTTTTCTTTATCTTCCATAATATTTTGTGGTTCCTGTTCAGTGAAAAAGATGTGGCCCAGTGATTACATTAAGCTTGAAGTTCCAACCCAAAATCAATGTGGTCCTATATTAGTTATTGTCTATTCATCTTGTGACCTTTTGTCTTTTCTATTTTCTATGTTGATCTCTTCTAGTGGGGAGTATGAGGTTCTGCTTTCTCTGGATTGAAAAGATCCAAAGAAAAGTATGAGGCTTTCTAATATGTGGGGTCTCTGTTGTTCATCCTTATTAATGCCTACTTGTGTTCTCTTGTGAAGCTTATTAGGTCCAAATGGAATTTGATGACCTCTATGCGCAGAGTGCTAAATACGAATGCCTTCTCTTTGGTAACCTTAGTATTCATAAATGTCTTTTTTCTTAATATAACTTGCTCACTGTATAGCATTAAACAAGTATTTGTTTATTTCTCAGATTTAGATGATACCCTTTATCCTCTGAGTTCTGGCTTAGCAACAGCATGCCGCCAGAATATTGAAGGTACAGGGAAATGTCACAACTTCCTCTCTTAGCAGTTCTCTTTGAAGATCTTCAACATTTTCGTCTATATGATTTTTTTACCCTCATTTATGCCCTTTCCTCTAGGTTGCATGGTTGAGAAGCTTGGGATAGATAAAAGCAAGATCTCTGACATGTCTAATCTATTATACAAGAACTATGGGACAACAATGGCTGGACTCAGGGTATGATTTGAAAAATTCTCTTCCTCTTAAGGAGCTTCAAACTTCATGCAGTTTATTATCTCACATTGTTTTGTGGTGTCTTCTCTACTGTGCAGGCCATTGGCTATGAATTTGACTATGATGACTATCATAGGTGTCTATTCTTTCCTTGTACTTTTCTTTATAAGACTAGTGTTTATTTATGCACAATTATAACCCAACTCTTTTCTGTTGTACAGCTTTGTTCATGGAAGGCTACCCTATGAAAATCTAAAACCGGATCATGTTTTGAGGAACCTCTTGTTGAGTCTTCCCATTCGGAAAGTTGTAAGTTTCTTCTCATTGAAACTATGACTAGTAATGCTTTGATTTCTGTTGTTCTATTGTGATTATGGTCCCCTTCTCTGTGAAACAGATATTTACAAATGCAGATAAGATCCATGCTGCTGAAGTTCTTGGCAGGCTTGGCTTGGAAGATTGTTTCGAAGGAATTATATGCTTTGAGACTCTAAATCCTACTTCGGAGTCAGACGTTAAAGGCTTGAGGCCGACTGCCAGCGCCAACATTTTTGACATTTTGGAGCACTTTTCTCAACATAATGATGGTTCAGATCTTCCAAAGACACCAGTTCTCTGCAAACCATCTGAAGCTGCCATCAAACAAGCTCTAAACGTTGCCAGCGTTGATCCTGAGAGAACTGTAAGATGATTGAAGTTTCTAATGATAAATGGGCTTCTTTTAGTAATCAAATGCATGCAAAAGGATCAAACTAACTCTACTGTACTTCCTCTTCAGCTATTTTTCGATGACAGTGTTCGAAACATACAGGCTGGAAAAAATGTTGGTCTCCATACTGTGCTGGTAAGTCCTCTTTTTACCTTGAGTATGTTGGGATTCCTTTTTTCTTTTTTTTATTTGGCAACGAGATTTCATTAATGCAAAAACACAACTAGAAATAGAGAACAGAAAGATCAAGAAAGCATGATGAAAAAAAAAAAAAAATAGAACAGTAAAAAGCAAGAAAACAACAGAGAAACTACATCAAGTTAGCCTGGAAAACTTCCTTCTTGATATGGCAAATTGAAACAACTAACAACTACATAGATGATGGAACAATATGCGTGCAGTGCTACTGCTCATCATTAACATTCTAATGGCTCCTCTCTTTGTTTAGGTGGGCACATCCAATAGAGTCAAAGGTGCAGATTTTGCATTGGAAAGTATCCACAACATCAGAGAAGCATTACCCGAGCTCTGGGAAGATGCAGAGAAATTGGATGGGGTCAGGTATTCAAGTAAGGTTGCAATGGAGGTGACAGCTTAGTGTATATTGGATGGAGGAGATGGATGGAGGGGAATGTGTCTTTTTTTTTTTTCATGGAAAGATTGTATCCTTGTGAGTATTAGTGGATGTATTCAATTGCTATTAATAAATCAATCTTCTTTTCCCCCCTCTTCTTTATGAATGTGTTCTCATTTTAGGGGCTAAAATTGAAAGCCCCATTTACAAGTGGACTGAAAGTAATGATCCAAAAGGTGCCATCAAAACTATCCTTCCTTTTACGAGAAATAGTTGCCCGCCCATTACCCTAATAAATTAAATTAAATTGCGAGGGAGTAATAACTCAATCTCCATTTCCACCTACACCCTTTGATCCTCACCTCTTCAATACTACTATACCCTCCTCCTAACTATACTACTGAACCCTCCTGACTATGAATTTCTAAGGACCAAGTAGCCAAGCAGGCCCATTTGAAATATGAAGCCGTAAATAAAGATGACCACAGCCCATGTAAATTCCAAAAGTAAAATTACAAATACATATCCCACTCCAACAAGACTACTTATATGAGGGCCGAGGCAATTCTGTTGAGTGGTTAAAAATGATGAACCAATGGTAAGTACTCAAAAATGACCATCAAACAACTTTCATTGAATGGAAATGAATACCCGGCCTTCACCCTAGTAATTCAATACAAAGTAAAGTGAGGTCCCATCTAAATTTCAGCCTTATGTCCTTCACCTCTTATCTCCGTAATAATCATTCAATGGAGCTCATTTTGGTGTAAATTCCTTTACATTCAATTTGTATGTATTTTATGCAAACAAACAGGCCTAGAATGAATGCCTAATCAAATTAATAATATATGGGTATCTTTGATCATGGGGAAAGGATTTGATTTGGTGGTGGAGCTTAAAAAATAGAGGACTCAATAGTGATCATATCTTAGGAATACACCAAACATTGGTGTAACCACATAAATTCTTTCGGGATTCTTCAAAAAAAAAAAAAACCACCTTTTCTCTAGCTTTTTAATTTTTTGTTCCTTTCTAATTCTGGTCAAAGTAAATTTGCACAAATGCTGATAATTAGAAGGAAAAAAAAAAAAAGGGAAGAAGAAGAGGGAGATTCTCCAAAGTTAGTCCTAACATTTTAGTTTCTCTCTCTCTCTCTCTCTTCCTTCTAAATGGGTAAATGGGGTCTCTCTCTCTTCCTTCTAAATGGGTAAATGGGGCTTTATTTCTTCACAATTTGAATCTCATTAAACTAATGCAGTCTCTAAAGGACTGGATGATGGTCCCTTCTGTAATTTAAAATCTAAACTATTTTCTGTGGTTTGAAATTTGTTTAATCTGACACTAATGACTAGTGTTAAACGTCTGGAGGACGACTTATAGAGAAACGGTTCAAGTTTAGTGTTTGCCTAGTTACCGATTACTATTTATAAGTTTTGTAAGTTGAAGGCTCGCCAAGGAAAAATAGTTGGCTGAAGAGAACATGGATGATGTAATAAGGTTAGATTTGAAGAAATGCAACATATCCAAGAATTTGGCCCTAAATGGACAAACAGAAAAATTGAATTCATGCGGCAGAACCCAACATATTAGGAACAAGGCTCCAATGGTGATGAAGTTTTTCTTAATTTTCAGATTCTTGCCATTTAATGTGGGGGCAAGGGTCGTCTTTAATCCCAAAATTGATCGAAGCCTAATTGTATGTTCCCAAATCATAACTTCGGTCTGCAAAAGGGCTGGGCACATGTGAGGTCTGGACCTAGAAGTTTATATGCAACTGGGTCCAGGTCTGGCCTGATCTTAAAGAGAGGAGTCCATACTTAGGCTTGACCTAATTAATGACCTACAGGTGTATGACAGGATTCTGTGTGTGTGTGTGTTCCACCCTATTTATTGGGTCACTTGGCCTACCTATTGTCAAGTTACCCCTCACACACTTTGCCTAGGAATTTCCACAGGCTCCCATTCAACACTCATCCAACATTTTTTTTTTCAATCATTGGTCCAACTTTTACTTACCATTGTATTGAAATTTCTTAAAACTGATGCCTATTAATGTTATTAAACTCGAGAGCCATCGATCAAGTGGTTAGGCTAATGTCATAGGTCTCATTATCCAACTTCAGTCCAAAGCATATTATGGGTTCAAATCCTAACAATTGCATATTATTTTTAACCCCAAGGGGTACTCAGTTGGCGTAGGACTACGGTTTGCACCCGGAGGTTGTAAGTTCGAAACTGCACCACCACACTGGGGTTACAGGGGAGTTTACCCGGCTCGGCTTCCCTCTAGGCCCGAAGGGATTAGTCCAACCCAAAGGGTTGGGAACCCTCCGATAGCATAAAAAAAAAAAAAAAAAAAAAAAAGACCTTCAGTCCAAAGCATATTCTTATTTAAACTCCATTCTTCCATGCTTTTCAATACAGTTCTACTGTTTTACCTATATAACCCCCTAAATCAGTTAATATGAATATTAAATAAAACTTTCCAACTTTCGGATATCTATCAAAATCTTCTCACTTGAAAAAAAAGAAAAGAAAAGAACCATTACAATGGTCAAAATAAATCAAGTTATCTTTCCAATACTGTTATATCAAGCAATATGTAAAGGTTTTTGCTCTGATCAGTGCCTAACCCCAACCCAATAATCTGGGATTTGTTTCTTAATTTCAAGTTGGTTTAGATTGAAATCTCAAACCTCTTAAATAAATGGGTTGGGTCCATGATCGACCTGCCAAATGCTCCAATCCATATGAAACCCAACCCAAGCCAAGTGATCTCACTTTGATCAATATGACCCAAACCCCACCAATTAGTTCATGGTTGAGATCTTTCAAGTTGGGATCAAGCTGAAATCTAGTATAGATCCATCACATACCTTAACCTATACATAAACTGAACCCTTGATTTGAACCATGGTGCTGACCCCCAGACCCTTTGTCTTGGGAAGTGCAAGTAGAAATATTTTAGGTGAGTCAAAAGTTGGAAAGAAATCCTCAAAGCCAAGTAAGATTGTGATACAAACTAGAAAGCCACCCCACCACCACCGTCTCTCTATTTAATTCATTTCAACGCTCCCTACTCAATCTAACACCAAACGCACGTGATGTAGAGTCTTGATTGTTGACCATTTCCTCCATTTTAATCAAGTCTCATCTGCCAATCTACAATTTCATCAATGTGGCCCACATGTAAAATCCAAACTACTCACAATCACTATTCCCTCTTGTTTTATGTAAGACCCAAATTTTAGTCCAATCTGACCAAAACCCCATCTTCAGATTGATCATGCATAAAATATATCTCATGAGTGATAAATCTGGAGGTGGGATCGGCTCAGATTGGAATGAATTTTTGGTAAGAAATGAAACAATAGGTGTTTGAGGATCTCAACAGTTTGGATTTCATATATAGGACATGGTAATAAAAGTATGAGGATGAAGTCTGAGAATTCTGTGAGAGCTTGGCTTCATAAGATATGGACTTCTTATTCTCATTTTTTGGCCATGCTCAACTTCCATTTGCTGGAATTAAAAAATTCCCATGTGCTCAAATCACTTGCTCTGCACCTTACCTTCACTTGCTCTGCTTTTTGAACTGTTCAAATCTTAGTTCACACTCAGATGCATAATGCATTTGCCTTTCTTTCCCATCATGCTTCTGTTCCATTGAATGAAGCTGCACTCTTCCATTGATTGCTGAAACTTTTCTTCTTCTTCTTCTTCAGCAATGAAAGAACATTGGCATGAACCCCACCATCTTCATCTTGCTGTTTTCATTCTCACCTTGCTCCCATTATCTTCAGTGGGGCAATTGATACCCTCTGAAAGCCGGGCACTTTACCGCATTCGTCGCCTTCTGGAGTATCCGCCGGCCCTCAACGGTTGGACCAACTGGACTAACTTTTGTTACCTTCCCCCTTCTCCATCTCTCACCATCACCTGTTCACAAAACAGAGTAACTGAATTAACTGTCATTGGAATCAGAGGACCCCCTTCTCTTGGGTGGACTGAGTCTAGACAGAAAGCTTTCGCTGTTTCTCCGCAATCTCTTTCTTCAGTGTTCTCCATTGATTCTCTTTTCACCACTCTCTCTAAGCTTTCCAGCTTGGAGGTGCTCTCGCTTGTGTCGTTGGGGCTCTGGGGATCTTTGCCGGAGAAGATCAGTCGCTTCTCTTCGCTTCGAGTTCTCAATTTGAGCTCGAATTTCATTTATGGAGAGATCCCTTCTGCAGTTTCTTTTCTGAATAGTCTGAAGAGTCTTGATCTAGACAATAACTTGTTCAATGGAACTGTTCCAGATCTTGGTGGCCTTAGTGGTCTTCAAGAATTGGACTTGGGACGCAATCTTCTTGGACCTGAATTCCCTTCCCTGGGGAACACTCTCACCAGCCTTGTATTGAGAAACAATATGTTCCGGTCCAACATTCCTCCCCAACTCCAGTACTTCAATCAGCTACAGAGACTGGATCTCTCATTCAATGACCTTCAAGGGCCGATCCCTCCGTGGTTATTCTCCCTGCCCACAATTCAGTACTTGAACTTGGGTGGAAATAAACTGAGTGGTGCTCTTCCCATGAATGTATCCTGCAGTGACAGACTTGGGTTTGTGGACATTTCAAGTAATCTTTTGATTGGAAGATTGCCCCTCTGTATCCGCTCTAATTCTTCGAACAGAGCAGTGCTGTATGCATGGAATTGTTTGTCTGCCGGAGACTCTAAGTATCAACACGCATATTCTCTCTGTCACGAAGAAGCATTGGCTGCAATTATGCCTCAAGTTCCAATAGAAAAACATGGATCAAAGAGGAAGTTAGGCATTCTACTTGGTATTGCAGGTGGAATTCTTGGGGGTTCATTGGTTTTGGGGTTTGCGATTTGGGTCATTCATAGGAAGGTGGTAGGTTCAAGGAATGCAAAGAACGGTGCAAACCTGAAATCCTACTTAGATAAAGCTTCGATTCGGGCCTCACCAAGACTAGTTCCTAATGCAAGTAAGGCCTCTTTTTTTTTTTTGCTTCCTCAAGGTGTAAGTTAAAAATGCATAAAATGTTGCTATGGATGTAGATAGATCCAAGAATTTACTCTAAATTTGTTGATATTCTGTACGGGATATCTGTATATACCCTCCCTCTCTCTAATTCTGTTTAAATGGAAGTACATAAATGTTGGTGGATCACACACAAGAAAAACATGTATATCTTGTATTTTAACAAGTATTTGTGTGTAAATTCTGTATTTTTTTATGTTCTCAATGCAAATTTCATGTGATTTATGTCATCAGTTGAGGCAATTTTTTAATTTCTTTTCAGGTCATGTGCCGCATGCACTGAGATTAGGGCCAATTGGGCTCCCACCTTATCGCATTTTCACTTTGGAAGAACTTGAAGAGGCTACAAATAACTTTCACCCATCAAATTTGCTTGGGGAAGGATTTATGGGTCAGGTACTTTTGTAATTGTTTCATATCAGTTTGAAGTAATACCTCAAATTCGGCCAGGTACCTTTGTGATTCTTCATCTGCTAGAATTAACGTTGTCTTCCGTCGTGAGCTTTCTTAGATCGACCAACTCAATGGATGATGCCTAATCAAATAGGGGGTTGAGAGGATTTCCCCTTTGGAGGGTATTATTATGTAGTTGTGCTGTGTGTGGGGGTACAATGATCTTGTACCTTTTTGTTCCTTTGTTCTATTCTATCTCTTTGTAATCTCTTCTTTCAATGAAAGTTTCTGTTACTGACCACACACACCAGACACACACACACCAAAAAAAAAAACTTTCTCAAAATCATCTGTCATTGTTGGTTTTCTTTTTGATATCCAAAAAGACTAGATAGATATTCTTCTTTAGAAAAATGCCAATAATTCCTCATAATTGCTTTACTGCAACCAATGTTTAAATGATTTGTACTAGCAAACTTAAAACTACATAACTCCCTAAATTTAATGTACTTCTACAACCAAGGACATGGACACTAATGATCTATTTAACTTGTGGTATCTATGGCTGATTGGAGTACCAATGTCATAGCTCATTCCATGAAATGAATCTTTCTGATTGTAGGTCCGTCATCACAGAAATAAAATGCCAAAGGTAGAGGATAGGTTATCTGCATACCACTGTGTGTTAAATTGTTTGGATATTATTTTGTCATGCGCTTAATTTGGAAAGATTTCTTCTGCCTCCAGGTATACAAAGGTAGGATCAGAGATGGCTCATTGGCAGCAGTGAGATGTTTAAAACTCAAACAGAGCCAGGCAATACACAGCTTAACAGAGCACATGGAAGTGATCTCCAAGCTCAGGCATCGCCATTTAGTCAGCATTATTGGACATTGCATCGTTACTCATCAGGACAGTCCTAGTGCGTGCAACACCATCTTTCTCATCTTTGAATACATTTCAAATGGGACATTAAGGTCTCATCTTAGCGGTAAAAGAAACAGTTTTGAATAATCATTTCTATCGCTCTCTCTGTTAGCACTGGGGCAATCTGAGAAGTCACAAGGAGTTCAATTTCTCTACTTGATTTTGCAGAAGAACAAAAACAAGAGATGCTGACATGGCCACAAAGATTGGCCATTGCCGCTGGTGTCGCAAGAGGAACCCAATTCTTGCATTCAGGATTTGTACCTGGCATTTTTGGGAATGATCTAAACATAGAGAACATTGTTTTGGATGAACATCTCACAGCAAAAATTAGTGACTATAATCTTCCAATAGCTTCAAAAATCATGAATACCAAGGTAAAGTAATATTAGATTGAGTAAGTCATCTTCTAGTCCTTAGTGAATCCATACTATTGTTATTTTCTCAGAAGCACTTTATCTTTCCTTTCTAATGTGGTAATTAGAAGATGCTTTAATTCTCCATCTTGAATCTTCTAGGTAGGTGCAGAAAACCCTTTGCATGGCGGCGAAATTGATGATCAGGGCAGGTGAACCATATTTATTTTTTTGGCTGAAGAAACCTTATTCATTCATGTGTATGGTATACCTACAGAACCAAAGAGAGAATCAGGCATTTCTATTGTTACAGTTACAAATGCATTTTTCTTATTCAAATTGTTATGGACCACACCAGCATCGAGATTTAATTCATCCATCATTTTTACTTCCTGGGGAATTTGTTTGCAGAACTGAAAATGGCAACGCAGAAGATGTTTACCAGCTGGGTGTCATTCTACTTCAACTTATTACAGGCAAACCAATCGCATCCCAAAATGAGTTGGAAGTGTTGAAACATCAAGTAAACAACAACTCTTGCCTCTGTTTTCTCATCACTGCAGTTGAATAGAAACATTAAAACATCTCTACAAGTTCCATTTCTTGCAATCTCTATCTATCTCATAGACAAGGCTTCACCGATAATATTCCAGAAACCAATCTAGAAGATTTTAAAATACAAAATTTACTGCTTGGCAATATGATAAAATTTTAACATCCACAATTCTCTAAGCATCGCTTGTTCTAATTTTCTATTTTGGTCAAAGAAGTATGAAATCATCAAGCAAAACCTGGTTATTAGCTAATTGCATTGCAAAACTCTTATCGTTCGCAGCTAGAGAGGAGCTTAATGGATGCCCCACAAAACCTGCAAGGAGTGACAGATCCATCTATCCACGGCACATTTGCATATGAGTCCTTAAGAACCGCAACTGAACTATCCATTAATTGTCTGTCGAAACATTTTAGACAGCGTCCCTCAATAGAAGATGTTCTCTGGAACTTGCAGTACTCTGTTCAAGTTCAAGAAGGATGGGCAGCCAGTGATAACCTCAGTACACGTTCATAAATCTTTAAAAGAAACTGAGGTTGCTTTCTTTTCTTCAAATGATTCTCATATCCTAGCACTTTCTGCAAACATGATGCAACTAAAGCAATTTGTATGTAATTATTCGCCTGTTTTGTTTACTGTAATAACATTGTATCAACATGTCTTGTTCATCAATTACAGGTTTTGAGAAGTTTGGTAGCTGAAATTACACATAAATACATGGATATTCATGACAATAGCCATTTCCAAAATTTGTTCTTTTTTGTGGCATATCCTTGTCACTTATTAGACAGTTTTTGGGGCATGTAAAATCCACATATTTCCATCTTTTTAAATTCCTTTACACGTATGTTCTTGTTTTCCTTATCTGCTGTATTTATCAGTAATCATCAATTGCTATTTATTTGTACCTCTCTCTCTCTCTCTATATATATATATATATATATATATATAAAATTTACCATCAACTTCAAAGGTATTGGATATCAAATTTCTTAAAATGTATGTGAGCCTTCCAAAAGAACTCGAATATATATATATATATATAAAATTTACCATCAACTTCAAAGGTATTGGATATCAAATTTCTTAAAATGTATGTGAGCCTTCCAAAAGAACTCGAACTAGATATCAGTACTTGTCTGAAGAAAAGTACAGGGAGACAAAAAAAAAAGGCCAAATCAACTCAATTCATTTGTTCCATTTCCACTATCAACTTCACAGCTATTCTCTCGTCTTACACTGAAAATAAACTATTCATTGAAAGGGAATGTCAAAACAAACGGCTACAATCATAAAGACAACACACCACAACTCAGAGGACAACTACCCCCACTACAAACAAATAATACAAGAAGAAAACAACCAATCTACCAATAAAGAAAGCCAGAGATCCATACTACCAAAATAGAAAAAGACCAATTTTCATACTAAGTTATATATATGATGATAATAAAGGTACCAACCCAACTAAGTTTCATATGATGATCAAAGGAAATCAAAGTCAGAGAAATTAGCATCAAAGTCAGAACATTCATAGTCTGACAATGAAAGACCCCAATCATCAAAGAGATCATCCGTCCAATCATGGTAACCATAGCCAATTGAGCCAACTTCATCAACTAATTTAACAAGGTCAAACGCATTGCTTAAGTTGTTGATTGTAAGATCTTCATAACCATCACCATAAGTAGGGCCCCTAAAATAACAAACTTCATCAACGTCGCCGTCACTGTCATTGTCATTGTCATTGTTGCCACGGTCTTCATCATCATCATATTCATAATCATCATCAGAAGTGGGACTCACACAATAACCAGAGTTATCATCAACATAGTCATCGTCATCGTCGCTGTACCTGTCTTTGTCATTGCCATTGCCTTCATCATATTCATAATCATCATCAGAAGTGGAACTCACAAAATAACCAGAGTTATCATCAACATATTCATCATCATGAGCCAAACAGTAACTATACCCATCAGCATCATCTTCATAGATAGAAGGTTCACTGTAATCTCCCACAAAATCTGCCATTTTCAACTTAAGTTTGTCTATTAAGATCAGATACATATAAATAGCCAAACTTCGGTTATTTAGATGAGGGTCCAACTAAATGTGCCTCGTTTTCCTACATCATGTGGCTCACATTTTACAAGCTGATGACAGGACTCGTTTGGTGTTCTCCAAAAAACTCTACCATTTACAAGAAATCATAAAGAATAAGACGAGTTCCTATATCATACTCTGGAAGCTTGTGGTGATTCATATAAACAAACACTCCCTGTATATTGGGGCGATTGGTGTTCTCAATTCCTACCGCCCAAATGGTGGGCCCATGCTAGACTATGTCATTTTGACCGTCCATAATAATGCCCCTCAATAACGTTTGAATATCAAGCCACTGAGCCAGTATAGATTTTTTTTTTCTGGGACTACAGTACAGCTTAGTGTTCTATGCAATTCTACATTTCATGTATTACTTTCATAAAGATGATTTTCTGTTCCTCACAATATCTGTTCGAAACAAATATATGTACTCCAATAAGCAACAAACTGCAATTAATAGATCATCAATGATAACAAACTGTTTAGCGTTTGGATGTTTCAAATGCTAAACTGAGATGGATGAGATAAGGGTATGATAATGAGGACCATGATGTCTCTGTTAATCATATCATTCAACATTCAGATCTGAAGATCAGAGGCAAATCACCCGTCCATCTGCCATTGCTTGTGGTTTTCAAATATGGGTTATGCAACTTTGATGGGTCAGGGAAAATTAGATTCATTTGTATTAATGAAGAATACAAATTTGATTGTACCCAAGTTTTCACCTACTCAAATTAATGTGATCATTGCCAAGACCCAATAATTTATGAAAGTGTGCAAATATCCAAATGATCCAAATGGGAAGTAGCAACCTCAGGGCAGACCCAAGTGATAACGCGGGGGTGTGGTCGCACCCGCGTAATTTGAGAAACTCCTTAAAATAATATCTTAAAAATTCTATTTTATTATTTTACTTCTTCACATGATCATTCCAAGCAACACCCAAACGAAAATCATGTTTCCGCCGAACCTTAGCTCCGCGGCCCATTCGGATCAGTGCCATTGTCACGGCAGGACCTGATGAAATTCAGGGGAATGGTCCAGATGTGTGCTGTCACAGCAGTTCTTGTGCAGGAGAAAATCTTCCGTCATTGCCATGGGCTCCAAAGTTTTGGCAAGTAAAAACACAGAAAAGTTTGAATTGGTATGGGCGATATTGATTTCCTAGAAATACACAATAAAGTGAGGTTTAAAGAAGGAATATTGAAAAGATGAGAAGTGAAGTTCTTATAAGGGGAGATGTTAGCGATCAAAAAAAGGGAGAAATGTATATGAGAGCCTCACTTTCCTGGGATTTGATTTACTAAGGTGATTTACTTTCTCAATTTTAGTGCCTTTGACACCAAAGCATTACTTGGAATTAGTAGAAATTCAAAACAGCAAACAAACAAGCCCTATAGTTTCAACTATATTGAGCCAATAATTGGAGTAATGAAATAAAATGATGGGATATTTTATTACCTAAAGTATAAATACGATTCAGGACATAAGAGAGCAAATCCTTTGATGCCAACTTAGAAGATGATCCAGTGATGAGAACTTCCAAAAGCTGATCTATACAGATGGGGAAAAAAAAGATGATGCAACAATCACCACTGTTTAATATTTCTTCTTTTTTTGTAAAGAAGCAAGGAAATACAAAAAACCTTGAGTAACATGGGAGCAGGTGGGCATCAGTCTCATGGGATGTTCCTCTTTTCCCAACAATTTAACTAACCCTTGCTTTTGATTTTGGGATTGTCACCCAACTTAATATAATCACCGCAAAAACTTCGAGATCAAAGACTCTTGGAGACACCTCGTTTTGCTTGAAAGATTACATGATAGGTTTAGATTATCAAACCATGAACTCCAATATAAAAACCTGCCAAACCAGGTGAATATGATTTCTACCATCCCCCATTGTTACTCAGTCCAGCCGATTAGGAACATGTATAGTGTGGGTAAATACCCGAATTCCCATCCCTCGTAAAAAAAAGTTGAAGAAGAAAATTTTCTCTACCAATCGGGTACTTCCGTTAGGTATGGTAATGAAAGGTGTTTTTTTTTTCATATGAGTACGGAAAGATTTTTGATGCACATGAAACTGTAGTGTGGAGACCTTTGGGTCCATTTGGAATATGGATCTATGAGCAATCCCTTCCATCACCTCGATTTTGATAGGATGATAATAGCTTATACATCAAGAACAACCAAAACAAAAATTCATACCGAGTTTAGTCGAAACTCATTTTTTTCTCAGATTACTAATGGGAAAATACCATTCAAAATAATAAGAATACTACAATTATGATTTTATAATGAGTTCTCATGATATTATTACATCACATTATTATAATCTGATGTTGACCAAAAGGAAGAACAGACCAAAATACAAAGCCTAATGCTTCGTCAGATCCTAATTCCTAAGTTTATTTGAAAATATGTGAATAGATTTATATTTTCACATAATGTGAACTTTTCTGGGAGTGATTATAATGAACAAACCAAGAAACATGGATGGAATCCTAGGCCTAAATACTATAACCAATGCATCTAAAACATAGTGCCAAGTATGTTTAAAAATATCTTAATAGATATTGCAAGTGTTCATAAGGTCTCCCAGGATTTGGGATGCAAGGAAATGAAAAGTCACTGTTTAGTCATCATGCTATTCGAATTCTTTACTAGATGGAAGACAGGTAAGTTTAAACAATTTACCCATAGGAGTGACAAACGAAGAATATGATAGGCCAGTACTGCAATTATGTAACTTGCTCTAAAGGACGAATTTAAAACAATTTACTATAGCAAAAAAAATGATAATTTATACAATCAGTATATCGCAAGGAAAGCGAACCCCAGGTCGATGGGATAAGGCTCAAATGTTTATGATGACTGAGTACATCTCAGGGAAAGAAAATCATTTTTCTTTCTTATACAAACGCAAACCTATTTTACAGTTAGATGGGCACCACCTGCCCATCGTCAAGTGATGCCGGCGCCTCATCCTCCACAACTGTATCCAATCTGTTCTTATTATCTTCCTCTTGGAATCCTTCCTTGAACCTGTCATAATTTGTTGGCTCACTTGACTTGAACGGGCGCTCTCCCAGGATCCGAAGCAAATCTTCCTGGTGAAGTACCTCCTTCTCAAGCAATAATTCTCCAATCTGCATCACTTGATCCTTGTGCTCTGTGATCAGCTCAATTGTGCGATTATAGGCCTTGCCCACCCATTCCCTTACCTCGTTGTCAATTAGTGCCGCAGTCTTGCTGCTATAGGGCTTGGTCATCTCATAGGCATCATCTCTTGGGGGAAAGGAGAGAAGTCCAACTTTATCACTGAAACCATAAACCGCCACTTGGGCATAGGTCATCTTGGTCACTTTCTCCAAGTCGTTCTGGGCTCCCGTTGAAATTTTACCCAGTATAACCTGCATCAAATGGAAAACCAGTCCATGTCACTGGAATGACTCATCATGTCCACTGATTTCCTCATACTCTAACCATGCATTGGCTATACACTAGATGCTAATAGTTAGACACTGACTTCAAACACCAGCGCTTGTAAGACATGCACATTAAGGCACAAAGATCATGTGCCACTATTTATATTTCAGTTCAACGTTACAGATATAGATATTTACATAAATTCAAAATATATAACTGCTAAAAAACAGAAGAATATTATAGCATATTGTTAGTTTATAATGTACTTTTGTATACTAAGAATGAAAGATAAATTAAGCTGACATCTGTAGGATATAAATCAAATTAGGCTGTCATTCTTAAAACGGGTGCTTCAAAAATTTGTCAAACACGTTTCAGAAAATACTGTGTCAATATTGCATGTTTTTTACTGGAGGAGCCCAACAGTACTACATGAGACAACCATCCTTGGGGTGGATACATCATGTAAAATTCTATGGATTTTTACACAGAAAAAAACCCACAAAACGCCAAGAAAAGGCAAAAATCCTGGTTCCACCCTGGAAGAAAAAGGAAAACCAGTTGAAGAAAGAGGATATAACCAGTGGTTTCTTCTCTCCAGAAACTGCCACATTAAAACAATGACAAAACTACATTTATTTATTTATTTATTTATTTTTATTCGCACAATGCCAAAACTACATCAAGCGACACAAATTAAAAACAAACATGGATTGACTCATCATGTGAAGATGCACATCTGGGTAAAACATACACCAACTGTATGAAACCAACCTCGATTTTGATAGATAAGAAACCAGCTATATGATAGGACATACATACTAAAACAATCTGACAGTAGGTCACAATTGAGTTTTGATGAAGACCACATTTCAACAGACATTGGTGAAAACAAATAGTATCCATCCCCATGATTCAGGAGAGCACAGAATGGAAACTGTGCTAGACAATATACCTTTCCTGCTCAAATTTATATTGAGAATGGGTTCATGGCTTACTCAAGATGAAACAGATTGACTAGGAGGAAAAATAATCCCATCCGCCAGACATGCATTTAGATGGACCCTATGTTCTACTTATCCATAAATGAGATTGTTACATGTTGGATTATGGAACTGTGTAGAAATTATCCTATGCACACATTACTTTGTGCACACCCGTGCACACCTCATAATAGGGCCCACCTGATTAGGGATGTAAACGGGTCCATTCCAGTCCAGATCCAGAGTGAAATTGGAACTGCAACCGTTTCTTAGAAGACAGTTCCAACTCAGAACTAGTTTCCTGGTTCCAGTAAGATTAGTGGGATCCGGTTCCAGAACCAGTTCCAATTAAAGTACAGGGTGCACACCTCATAATAGGGCCCACCTGATTAGGGATGTAAACGGGTCCATTCCTGTCCAGATCCAGAGTGAAATTGGAACTGCAACCGTTTCTTAGAAGACGGTTCCAACTCAGAACTAGTTTCCTGGTTCCAGTAAGATTAGTGGGATCCAGTTCCAGAACCAGTTCCAATTAAAGTACGGGTCTAGGTCAAGTTCTGGGTGGGTTGTTTCTCAGGCCACCTGTTGTCTTTAATTCATTTCAGAATACTAGAGAGAGAGAGAGATTCCTAAAGGAATCATCTAAACAAACCCTAGAATAAAAAAAAACAGAAAAGACGGAAGAGAAGTATCCTGGTACAAGAGGGAGATTTTGCTTCTTCTCATTCTCTCCTTTTGCTTTATTATTTGCTTTCTTCTAACTTCCTTATCCAGAGACCTTCATCTTCTTCCTTTGATGTCTCTCCACTTTCTCCATTAAATGATCCAGAAGGAAGGAAGATAGAGCTAGAGAGAGGGGGCACAAGGAGAAAATGCTATTTTGGTGTGGAATGCCCCTCACTAGACCTAATCTGGAGATAGTGCTTGCTCTCGTTTTGCAAAACAAGGTGGAAGGAAGAAGTGGAAAGGTCACTTGTCTTTTTGTTCACATTAAACGATGTTGTACATGTGTTGCTTCTTAGATGTGTCACCAAATGTTTACAGGTCGGAACCTCCGGGTAGTCGGAGAATTGGGGATAGCCCATCTGAGTGGACCACACACTAGATGACCCTTGAATTACACCGGTCCCTTTTTACACCCATCCAAATGGATCGTGTCGTTGGATCAACGGGTCAATTTTTAAAGGGGTGAAACTTGGCTGTTGATAAAGGGCTTAGGATGATCAGATGGGGGCCATATTTTGTACACAAGTAGGCCCCAACCAGATGAAGAGATCCCTCAATCCCATCTCCATGTGGAGCCCCAGGTGGGCACATAGCGAGGTGGGCATGGAAGCTTCCATGCATATCGTGTGCACTGGATAAGCCCTCTAGAAGTGTGATTCCATAACCTTAACAGTAGATGAGATGACAATTGTTATTTGTTTGATGATTAGGTGGGGATGGGTCCATTTTATATCCTAAGTTGTTTGGGGTGGTGTCCAATAAATAGTCCTAAGTCAAAGAAGTGCTATGTTCAGGATGAGGACAAGGTGTAATGAGAAGTGGCCATTAGGGGAGTCCATCATCCTAGTTGGAAGAAAATGAGTCATTGTTAACAAATAAAAAAAAAGAGGTCCGAGTCATTGTTGATTTTTCTCTGACCTTTCTAACATTTTTATCTGTAACTAAGTGGTGAAGACTTCTATCTGGAAGTCACCCATCTGAAATGTGTTCTGCAAAATCCTTTTACAGGGCTTTGATACAGCTTAAGTGGTCCGGCATCCATGTGCTCAAGCCACCACAAAACAAAACACATGGCATGAAGATGACATTACAAACAAGAATCATATACGGTGGATAAAGTGGACACCAGATACTGGAATACTGGTGATCATGGCTACAACCAAAAGTAGCATTTCTACAATATGGTACTTGGGCTAACATTACTGCATGGAGTTGATGTTGAAATGGAAGAAATATATAAAGTTTATGTGGCTTATATCCATATGATTAAATGGATCGATGGAATAACTCAAAGTAAAGAACACAAAATTTCTGAGAGGATTGGGCATATATAAAGAAGAACGAGACAAACCATTTTGGAATAATTGACACTCGAAGGCTTGGAACATGGTAGTGAAAAAGTTACTTATTAGATTGCAAAGCTATGGTTGGCCCTAAATAAGAACATATGGTGAACATAACTTCCAACACCTCCCCAATAGATAATAAATATACTATGATGGTGATGGACGGTGATGATGACTCAAGGAGCTTATTGGTCATGATCATGACGATCGTGGTGTTTTTTTTCCAGATGATGTGATGCTTGATAGTTAAAAGAAAAGGCAAGTAAATTAACAAGTTAAAGAGTCCAGAAAAAGGCAATAAGTAGAACAGACTGAAAATTGGCACAATAATGGCCATGAAAAAAAAACGAGTATGAGTATGAAGAAGAACTAACCAAAAAAAAAAACACAAAACAAAACAAAACAGAGTAGAATGAAGAATGAAAAATTGAAAACCACTGCCCCCCAATGTGATTGGTTATGGTATTTGAGAGCGACAATCGAACAAAACAGAAGGCTGAACGAGGATGCCCTGAGGAGGAACGGTACAGGTGGGCAACATGGAGACAAACACACGGAGTTCTATATGATCAGCAAGCGGCTAGTGCCACTTACATTTTTAAGGAAGCAATTAAATTTGCATTAATATGTGGACATGAATGTTGGGCAACAAAGAAATGACAATAATACAACAAAGGTTTTCTTCACAGCATGTGATAAGTTGGATGTAACAAGAAAGGATAGGATCAGAAATTGACTACAAAGACAATATCTAAGGCTTACTCAACTAGATAGAAAAAATCAGAGAATGTTGTCTAAATTGCTATGGGCATGTACTTAAAAGATCAAATCCTGTACAAAGAATTAGAGTTTAGCAAATATAAGAAGCAGGTAGAGTGGAGAAACAAAGGACTTACCCAATAATTAAAGTAACATGTTAGATTAGGTAGTGACAGAACATAGCTCTAAATAGGGGTTAGCAGACAACCAGAACTCATAAACCAGCCCCAGATAGATGGACAAGGCTTCAATGATGATGATGATGAGGTGAGCTATTACTTCTAAGGAATTTCTGGAAGGTAGAGAGTTCACTTTTCTATTCCAAAATTGTGCAAAATACTATTTCAGAAAAATATCACGGAAAGGGATAAGGGAATTTTAACCTGTTCAGCAGCTCGACCACCAAGAGTCATACATGTCATGTCAAATAGCTGTTCTTTGGTCATCAGGAGGTTTTCATTAGGAACATATTGAGCAAATCCCAGAGCTGCAGTTCCACGAGGAACAATAGTGACCTTAAGTAGGGGCTCTGCATGCTCCAAAAACCATCCGGCAACAGCGTGACCAGATTCATGGTAAGCAACAGTTCGTCGTTCCAGTTTACTGATCACCTGCTCAACCAAATCAAGATTAAGTGCTGGGGGAAACAAAATGGTATTCAGAAAATAATGCTAAAACTCTGAATATAGACATTTTTTTTTCCTCAGCAAATCGAACTGAGGATAAAGATTATGCAAACAAAGCAAATTTGATATCATACAAAATGAAGAAAGAAAATGCAAGTCAGCAGGCAGCGTCAAGGGTCCATTATACATTAGAATTTATGGGACAGCAGGCAAGGTGCATCCACTTTTAATACAAGTAGGAGTTTGATTCTGCATAATGATTAGGAAAAATTCCCCCCTCCCTGCCAACATTTAAATGATGCTCACCTCTCAAAAAAAAAAAAAAAGGGGCACTCAAAGGTGACTGAACTGGACCCTTATGCTCCCAAACAGGAGAGGGAAAATATATGCAATACATGAGGCAGTAAATATATGGCTTGCTCAGGTAAGCACACTGAACAGGTTGAGCCCATCATTTAGTGATCCAGCTTGTTCAACTGCTCGGCCCAAAGAACAATATGGATTGCTGCAAGAAAAGACCCATTATGAAATGCTTGGGCAGAATACACTGTAGAAGCATTTGGCCCATGTACCTAGGAGGAAGAAATATTCCAAATCTATCACATGGTAGATAAGAAATAGTTTTCTTTTCTAGACAAATACATGAATGCACATGAGCCCGTGAGTACACGGACAAAAGGAAAATAAAAAGAACTTAAAAATAAAAAAAAACCTGCAAAAAAGTCCCCATGTAACTGAGCACAAAGTCTTCATCAAAGGGCCCTTTTGCATCTAGAGGCATAGCATGTCCAGATGGTAGCTGGTTTAATTAATGCAGAATAGATTGTTATCCACTCTGCTACCAATGAGGGAATAAGAATATCTGAAGGACATTACATGGATATGGTTTTTCAGCCTCATCCACCAAATCAGTATCACTGCCAAATGCTGATTTAAAATAGAAGAAAAGAAGGAATTAAGAACCCACCAAATATGAACTTTGGATTTCCTCACCACCAAATGAAAAAACAATAACCAACCCCTCCCCCAAGATAGAAACTGAATGCAGGGTATGTCCAAACACATCCTTAAATGAAAGAACTGAATATTTTACCTTTGAAAGCATAACAAGTTTTTTTTTTTTTTATAAGCATTAAAATGCTCAAAAATTAACTCAAGTATATCTCAAAGCTAACAAAGTTGCACTCTCAGAGAAGCTTCGAATTGAAAGGAAAAACAAACATTCACAGGCAAAACCAGAGAATGAAATCAGATCTGCTGAATATGGAGAAGTCAGAAAATAGTTACCCTGTTTTTCTTCTCCAAACCACCAATAATCCTATCTATGGCTGCCTCAAAGTGCTCCATTGTTACGAGTGTTCCTTCACGCCTTGCAGCTATTAGTGCAGCTTCATTACAAACATTTGCAATGTCAGCTCCTGCAAAACCAGGAGTAAGAGCTGCAAGTCTCTGAGAGTAAAAAGATGGTTCGTTGTCAAGTTTAATCTTTTGGAGATAGATCCGAAAAATCTGGTCACGGCCTTTGATGTCAGGCTTATCAATGGTAATCTGACGATCAAACCGACCAGGCCTCAATAATGCCTTGTCCAAAATGTCCGGTCTATTGGTCCCAGCCAGTACAACCACTCCAGAAGTTGTCCCAAATCCATCCATTTCTACAAGCAACTGATTAAGAGTACTTTCACGCTCATCATTGCCACCTGAAAAGCCTCCGCGTCCCCTCGCTCGACCAATTGCATCAATTTCGTCAATGAAAACTATACTAGGTGCACATTGTCTGGCTTCTGAAAACAAGCTCCTCACCCTCGATGGCCCGACCCCCACAAACATTTCCATAAAATCTGAACCAGATATGGATAAAAAAGGAACACCTGACTCAGCCGCAGTAGCTTTTGCAAGAAGTGTCTTCCCTGTGCCAGGAGGGCCAACAAGCAGAGCACCTTTCGGAATCTTTGCCCCCAACTCCTCATACTTCTTTGGATTCTTGAGGAAATGCACAAACTCCATGATTTCTTGTTTTGCCTCATCACAGCCAGCTACGTCCTTAAAAAATACCTGGACAAAAAATGTATTTCACTTTCTACATCTTTTGAATGAAATGACTCAGTGAAAAGTCACACAAAAACTGTTTGACAATCAAAAGAACTAGCAGTAAGAACTTCCTCAGATGTAACCCATATTGTCATATGAATATTGTAGCAGAACAAGTGGTCAACTTCTCAAGTGCATTCAGTATGGTACAACATTTAAAGAATACAATAGGAGTACCAAAACATTTCAGGTTCGAAGCCTGCATCCGGGATGGCACAAAAATTGGAAAAGATACTGGGGGAAACTGTTCTCCCGCTTACTATCTCAAATGCTCATCATTGAGTTGTCCAATTATCTGGGACCTACCATCAATGCACAATACCAGCAAGTGGCACTGATAACGAATAGAGAACAGTATCCAATCAAATCGGTTTCCAATAATGTACTCCTGTCCCACATGAATAGGTAGAACGATTAACCATCTATTCTGCCAACATATACAGAATGACAAAGTACATCCAAAGGCACTCAAAAAAAAAAAAATTCCGATAGGTTATATCCAAATGCATCCCAGTCCTAGACGTTTGGTGACTTCGGTCACAAGCACGACATTTTGCAAGTAATACATAATATTATACAATGCAAAACTGTAAAACTCATACAACATAATAACTCCATAAACACAAAAGACAAAACAAAATTTGCAAAGCTAACCTTGTTTTTCGCATTCTTATCTAATTTTGTTACTTGAGCCTTTCCAATATTAAATATACCACGGCCGCCGCCCTTCCCTCCACCACCACCTATACCAAACCCACCTTGCATTCTTCGCCCCATATACCAGAGTGTTCCCAAAAGTAAGGCTGTCGGAGCAAACCTCAACAATTCTTGGTACCAGACCATTTCAGAGACATAAGTTACAGGAACATAATCATGAGGATCTATCCCTAATGCTTCCTGGGCTTCCTCCAACTTCTCTTCGAATGAGTCAACACTTCCAATAGTAAAATAATACTTATATTGGCTCATATTTGCCTGGGCAGGGCTACGAGTCATAGGCCCTTGGATTTCTTCATCACTAGAGTGATCGCTGATTTGCGGGGAGCTCCTGACATACACTTTTGCAACTGATTTATTGGAAACAATAATGCGATCCACCAAACCGGGCTCTAGAAGCTTGTTCTTAAACTCTTGGAAGCTAATCTGTGGAAAATCAATTTATACCAGAACAAAAGTACAACAATCATAAACAAAGTAAATATGTAAGTAAACAAGAAAACATGCTGATTCTCAGTTATGCTCCACACTTAATCAAGCTTCAGACGCTAAATGAAAGCATCTTAAAATTGCTCAAGGTAAAAGAGAGCTGGCGATACTCCCTACAGTGATGAGAACCAAGAAAACCTCAAAATATTGGAAACAATATAACAATAAAATGTACAAGGTTAATAACGTTGACAATTGAGGACTGTCATATCATCGAATCGAACACTTGATCCATCTAACTGAAGATGGCTGAGCACAACTTTCTAAAGGTAGAATTCAAAATATGGCTTGGCTACTTTATCAGGGCTCGGTGGGTGTTGTTTCTCGTGGTGTTCCTCAATGCCTCTTCTTTTTTGTTTTGGCTTTTCAGTATAGCTCTCTTGTACTGTAAGTCCTTTTTTTAATGTAAATACTCAAGGAAAAAAAAAAAAAACTTTATCCGAGTTCCGTGGTAGGGCACCTCCCCTCCACAGAAACAACCAGGGACAATCCCTGGTTGTAGCACTCATGGAGAGGGACTTCGGTAGGGGGTGTGCATGGATGTCTGGGTATTTATCAAAGAAAAAAATAAATAAATAAATAAACATAATGTCTTAACAATTGATACAACCAAGATTTACCATAGAAAAAATTATCCGGGCTCAATATGCTGAAGAACATATGACGGAGGAGAAATGAAATAGAGTTATCGCAATGCATCTCGGAATAAAAGGACCATTATGAGGCCATTGACATGGATGTCCATGAGCACCCTACCCTTAAGCAAGCCACATGAAGGGTCAGGGCAATATGAAACAAACAATAAAAAAGGGACCATTTTTAATTCATTTCGCACATCATTAATATAAAGGGTAATAGAGATAGACTTTTTTATCCAAAACATGCGAAAAACAATGTTCTGAAAGCCAGACCAAGTCTGTAAAAATCAAAAGACAACTGACATTTCGAACATAAATTCCCACAATTTTTCAAATTACATATATTAGATGGACAATGACAAGAACCTTGACAGGCAAGAGAAAGATTCGACTTGCTACTTGGAACATAGGAACCTTGACAGGCAAGAGTACAGAGTTAGTCGACGTAATGAAAAGAAGAAAGGGTTAGTGTAACCTGTCCACAGGAGACAAAGTAGAAGGGGGATAAAGCTAAGGAGTCACTGATGGTTATAAACTTTTTTATGCAGAAAAGAACACAAGAAATGGAGTGGGTATAGTTGTAGATAAGGATTTGAAAGAGAAAATTGTAGAGGTAAAGAGAATGGGTGATAGAATTATAGCAAGTATACTAATGTTAGAGGAAGACATAATTCATATCATTAGTGCATATGCTCCCCAAGCAGAATTAGATGAAAGTGTCGAGCAATTTTGGGAGGAGATGGATGGTTTACTACGTGAAATTCCAACTGGTGAAAAGATTTTTCTAGGAGGGGGCTTAAATGGGCATGTAGGAAAGGATAATAGAGGACATAAGGTAGTGGACTTTCGCATTGGCATTTGACCTTGTAATTGGAGAAAAGAATGAGTTAGAAGACACTAACTTGGACTTTGCATTGGCATTTGACCTTGTAATAGCAAACACTTACTTTAAAAAGAGAGAGGAACATTTAAGTACTTATAAAAGTGGAACTAACAGGAGCTGGATAGACTTTTTCTAGTTAGAAAACACGACCGATTGGACTGTAAAGATTGCACGGTTATTTCGGGAAAGAGTTTGACCACGCAACATAGGCTAGCAGTTTTAGATATTTGCATTAGAGGTAAAAAGAGGGGTAGTAAATAAAATCTGCCCTAAAACAAGGTGGAGGGATTTGAAAGGAGAAAGACAGACACTATTTAAGGACACAGTGATTGATGAGGGAAAATGAAATTTGTAAGGAGAAACTACAAGGACGTGGAATCAAATGGCTAAATGTGTTAGGAATGTTGCTAAAGAAGTGTTTGGAGAATCGAAAGGGAGGAGACACGATAATAAAGGAACATGGTGGTGGAGTGTAGAGGTTTAGGAAGCAATTCGGGAGAAGAGACGTTACAAAGTTTGGCTGGGTACTAGGAATATGGAAGACTGTGAGATGTACAAGAAGGCAAAGAAAGAAGCTAAGAAAGTAATAAGTGATGCAAAGTGCAAAGCATATGGTGGCCTATATAATAGGTTAGGAACAAGAAATGAGATAAGGATATTTTTAAGCTTTGCAAAAATAAGAGAAATAAAAAGTAGGGACTTAGATCATGTCAAATGTATTAAGAGCAATGACCAAAAGTAACTAGTGAAGGACGAAGATATCAAAGAACGGTGGAGGGAATATTTTAGCATACTTTTAAATGAAGAGTATATGGGAGACATAAGAACAAAAGATGATACTTCAGTAGCAAAGCATACTTTTTTTAGTAGAATTAGGGTGGTAGAAATGAGAAAAGCACTAAAACAAATGAAGACAAAAAAGGCTACGGGTCCAGGTGACATCCCGATTGAAGCTTGGAAATGCTTAGGAGAAGTTGGGGAGATTTGGTTAATTAGACTCTTCAATAAGATATTAATGACAAAGAAAATGCCAAATGAATGGAGAATAAGTGTTGTAATATTTACTTATAAGACCAAGGGAAATATACAAAACTGTACCAACTATCGAGGGATTAAACTTATGAGTTATACTATGAAACTACTGGAGAGAGTAATGGAGCAAAGACTTAGATAGAAGATCAATATATTTGAAAATCAATTTTGTTTTATACCAGGGAGATCAATGATAGAGAAGCTATCTTCACACTTAGGCAATTAATGGAGAAATATCGAGCAAAAAGGAAAACTCTACATATGGTCTTCATCGATCTATAAAAAGCCTACGATAGGGTACCTAGAGATTTAATTTAGTGGGTTTTAAATAAAAGGAATGTTCCAAGAGGTTATATTGAAATTAATAAAGACATGTATGAAGGAGAAGTAAAAAGTGTGAGAACTACTTGTGGAGAGACAGGGGAGTACCCAGTGACCAAGCACTTATCTCTTTGCGCTGATTATGGATGAGGTAACTGCTCATATTCAAAAGAGGTATCATGGTACATGTTATTTGAAGTTGATATTGTGTTGGTAGACGAATCAAGAGACGGTGTGAATGCAAAACTCGAGAGATAGCGGGAGGCTTTAGAATCCAAAGACTTTAAAATAAGCCATACAAAGACGGAATATATGGTTTGTAACTTCAGTGGGCATATATAGAAAGTTCTAAAACTACTGTGAGAATTGAAGATCATGAGATACCATAAAGTGATTCTTTCCACTACCTTGTCTCTATAATTAGTAAGGATGGCAGATTGATGAAGATGTCGATTATAGGATTAAAGCGGGATGGTTGAAGTGGAGCACAAGTACTTTATGACCGACGAATGCCAACAAGATTAGGGAAAACTTTAAAGAATAGCAATTAGACCAGCTATGACGTATGGAGCTGAATGTTGGCCAATCAAGAAGCAGCATATGCACAAAATGGATGCAGTAGAAATGAGAATGTTGGCATGGATGTGAGGTAAAACTAGGAAGGATAGAATTAGAAATGAGCGCTTTCGAGAGCATTTAGGGGTAGCAACAATAGGGTATAAAATTAGAGAAACTCGTTTGAGATGATTTGGGCATGTCCAACGTAGGTCAATAACGGCGTTGATAAGGAAAAGTTTAGCCATGAAGGTTGATGGCCCACCAAGAGGAAGGGGTAGGCCAAAGAAGACGTGGATGAAGGTAGTAAAAATAGATATAAAGAAGTATAACTTATGAGAGGACTTAGCTCAAGATAGATCGGAATGGAGAAACATAATTCGTATAGCCAAACCCCATCATAGTTGGGACAAGGCTTTGATAATGATGATGGTGATAATAATGATGATGATGATGAGATGGACAATGCTTAGATGGTGACATTGATGATGCTCGGATGATCTTGCTGTCTTTTATGATGATGATGACGGCAAGTCGAAGACAAAGGCGATGACATGTTGAATAGATAAAATAAAATTAAAATCTATCAAAAGAGTTCTCTGATCAAACTCTCTTCATTTATCATGCACATTATCACATCATAATCAATACATTACATCAAAGCATTACCATTATAATTTCTAATATCCACCTTCTATCCTCTTGCCCCATTTTTTGAATCATACTTCCTATTTTATATTCTAAATAGCTAGTAGTGAACTATGAGAACTAGAAAAACAGTTTTAGAGGAGGCTCACCTGCTTTTGGTCTCGAGGACCAAAGCTCAAAGAAGAAAGCACCAACCCGATAAACAACAAAGGTGTGATAAAACCTTGCAACTGCTTTATGAAACTTTCCTGAAAATTTCCTTGTTCATCTGTACTGGAATTCTCTGAAGAAGTAGAAAAAATTGTGTTAGGTGGACTTTTCCAGACCTGTAAAGCACGGGGTAATTCACTTAGAAAAAATTTAAGAAATACCAATCATGTTAATCTCAACTAATTCAATCGTGCCCATTAAGAGATACCATGAAAGCTAGCTAAAATAAAGCATGCTTCAATTCTCAATTTGCTGAAAGCGTCACAGAGGAATTTTTTACATACACATCAGTTTCTCCTAAAAAAATTTGCAGCTCACTTTCGTTAAGCCATTCACAGCATTGTATAACAGGCAATACCATCTGCAACTGAACTCCATAATCAACTAAAGTTAACAACAAACTATGGTAACTGGAAGCAGTTGTGCACTTAATAGGGTTGGGGAAACATGGAGTCCTTGCTTGGTGTTTGCCCAAGCACATCACAGCGCATCCTCCCCCGACCAATATCAGATCACTGCTCTATCCTTCTTGAGGTCTTCATGGAGGCTTGGAGTCCCCATTCATTTTGGTTTTGGTTTTGGTTTTAATTAATGTGGCTCTAGGAAAAATGATTTTCTAAATTGATTGGCAATTGGTTGAGAGGGTTCCATGCTGAAGGATGGATGGAATTTCACCAAGTTGGACATTAAATATGTTGAAGGCAAATGAAAAGATTGGAAGAAAAATATGTTTGATAAAATTGAGGATGCCAAGGCCTCCCTTTTGAATCAAATCCAAATGTTGGATAAAGTGGAAGAAAATGGTGCTTCTACTCGGGAAGAAAAGCTCCCTATATGCAAGTTAAAAGGTGAACATATGTGGAAATGTGGTCAAGAAGAAATAAAGTGGAGGCAGAGTTCTTGAAATAAGTGAATCGAAGAGATAAAAATAAATAAAAAATTATCATGGTATTGCTAATGTGAGAAATACCAACAGGATTTATAGCCTTCAAGATTGAACTTGAGATGGTTGGCTTTTCTAGATGTTGTACACGGGTTTCTCTCAGGAAATGATGGTAACACCCTCATGGGGAAAAATGAAAAAATTTGGCAAATAAATATTACAACAAAAAATCAGAGAAAGATTAAGGGGAAAAAGAACAAACATTAAAAAAAAAAATCCTTACAAGTAAGCATGCAATAACCAGATGAATGCGATAAGGCTCCGATGAAAACAATGATGACTGAAAATGCAACAAATATGTCCCAACAATTAGTTATATAACAATAATAGAAATATTCAAGTGAGAACTGAGAACCGTCCACTCCGTTTTTCCATGCAATCTGCCCTATTTATTTGGGCGACTTGGACCACCTATAATCAAGTTGTCCTAATCACATAAAATACAAGCCCCAAGCCCCCCGCCCACCCCTGCGTCTCTCTCTCTCTCTCTCTCTCTCTCTCTCTCTCTCTCAGAGGAGCACAGAGTCAGCCCTCCCATATAACGTACAAGTCAAAATTTGGACTCTCTTACAAAAGGAGTTGAACCTCAACTACCACAGCTAAAACTTAGAAGACTTAGTAACTCATTTTTCTATTCAGCACTAACAAAATCCATCTTTCCATTGTAACAATCATATCTGATCAATTCAACCCTAAATTCATCACAAAAAAAAGAAAAAAAGGAAAGAAAGATTACTTCACATCCTAGTCTATCACAAATTCAGTTTCTACATTTCTATAGTCGCTATTTAATCATAGAAAAAACTAAAACAAAAACAAGAAACCAAAGTTCATTCCTTTTTTCCATTCATCAACAACAAAATATAATCTCTCAATACAAAAAAAAAAAAAAAAATCTCAAACCCTTTCATTCAATTTTGATCCAACAATTACAACACCAGAAACGTAACTCTATCAAAGGAGTGCAAATTCCACCAACCATGCCACATACCTTTAGATTCCGATTTGCGCTGGTCATTATCCTTTGGGATTTCTTTCTTTTCCTTTGGATAATAATTCTCATAATCTACAAAATCACCACAAAACTACTTTAACCAAATAAAACCCAAATCTCCATACATCTAAAACAACAACAAAAAAAGGCCCTTTTTAAAAAAAAAAGCTAAAATTTGAATCTTTACACAATATATGGATTGAGAGAGAGAGCTAATCTTACCTTTCTTCTTTGGAGCTTCGCTGGAGAAGAGTCTACAAAATTTCGGGTTCGCAAAAAGGAAATTCAAGTCCGATTGCAAAGCCTTCTTTGACAAGAAACCCCTTTCCGCTCCAATAGAAGCCATATAACCCCGCGAAAACCCTAATCCGCCATCGCCCTGACCAACTAGGCGGGAATGGCGGATCGACTCGTTCAAACAAGAAGGATTTCCACCATAGCAACCCGAGGCTCCGCTCTGAAAATGCAGAAAAATCAGCAAACCTCGATCGATCGATTGAAAGAGAAAGTGAAAAAAAAAAAAAGACGTATTTGAGAATGGAAATATGAGAAAGAGAAGCTACAATTTGGAATCTGGAACGAGCAGATCGAGATAGAGAGCGTCCGAGCTTGGAAAATATCATCATCTGTTGTGATCGGGCATAAATGGGAAGATGATCGAAGCAGCCAAGGAAATATGTTATCAAAAGGCAGGGCTTTTTGGGATTTTCTTCTCTGCGACTGGCGACTGGCGACTGGCGACTGCGAGGAGGATTTTTTTGAATGGCAAGGGGAAGTGGGGGGGTCTGCTGCGTGTGCGAAGGAAATAGCAACGATGGACACAAAAAAGAGTCGAGGGAGGGAGGGAGAGGGAGGGAGAGGGAGAGAGTTGTAAGAAGTAAGAGGAGAGAGAGAGAAGACTGTTTCACAAAACAAAGATGCCGCATCAAGATTTCGACCTACCGAACTATTTTTATTTACATGTGGCATGGAAGTGGGCCAGCGAGACAGGGTGTTGTGTGGTGGTGTGAAATCAGGGAGATGAAGGTGGGCCACTGTCATGATCTACGGCCTTTCTGTTGATTTTTTTTTTTTTCTAAGGGAGGACCCAACCCTTTAGGTGGAACTAATTCCTCCGACTCTAAAGAGAAGCTAGGTAAAATTCCTGTAACCCCAGGCTAGGTATTTCTGAATATGAGGAAATTGAAAATCGATACCAAGACTTCTAACTCCAAAAGGAGAGGAATCATGGTCATGACCACTTGACTAACCATTGGTTACCTTTTCATTTGGATTTAACATTGGGTGAGTCTTTTATTGATGCTGTGATTGTTACTTTGATATGATGGTCGGCGTCCTTAGGGGCCTATAAGAGCGGGTTTAGGATCGAAAGTCTTAGCCATGTACTTGCATTTGGTTGTTTTTTTTATCCATCATTTGACTACATGTTGGTGTGGCTATTGGAATGATGTCTCAACTTAGAGAGTGGAATCTTTTTTATATAAAAAAACATAAATATAAGCTTTTGTTTTTCAAAGAAAGTCTAAGAGCGTGTTTGTGTACTAGTAAATTTTCGCGGAATGGAGAAACAATGAAGTGCCGGATTTTGCAATTGGTGCTTTATTTTGCAATTGGTGCTTTATTTTGCCGATATTTTCTTCTCCAACTTTCATTCAACTTTTTCACCTCTCTCCGAAAAAACAAATGTCATGGAAGAGAAAACACACAGCTATACAAACACACCCGTGAGGAGACTTGTATGTCCCATTTGAAGCATTAAGAATTTTCTCCAACCGGTATGGGGCCCGCTCATACCACCTTTGACTCCCTTCATGGTGCATGCACTTATTTTATGGGTGGTTATTTAGAATGAATGGTAGTGAAGGTGGAGTTAAAATGGGCGTATAATATGACAATTTTTACTTCACCATGTTTTCGGAAAAAAAGAGTAGAGTGAAAAAATAAACTTATCAAGTGACATCACTCACCTTTTACTCCTTTAGAAACTTCTTTCTTCTTTATAAAAAAGAAAAGAAGAAAAACTGTGATAAATTGTGGTATGGCAAATTTTATGATAAAAGGTGTTTTTTAACCTACACTTGTACTCTCACTTTGGTTTTAGGATTTAAAAGACCCAAACAAAGAAACGATTTTGGAAACTACCGCGTGTCAAATCCACGTTGAAAGTTTAGGTGACATATTATTTATATATATATACATATATATAATGGTGAGTCCGGATCCCCAGTTTCATAGAAACAAGAATGTATTGTTTCATCCAATCTATATTGCTCAAATGTGTAAAATCTCTTTTGATGGGTCATGCCCAAATGACTAAGTCCACAATGACAGGTCAGGCCCAAGTAACCCGAGTCCACGATGAGCCCAGGTCTGAACCCATTCGTTGAAAGCCGGGTCCGGATCCACGAAGCGACGAAGTCAACACGTCGTTCCATCTACCTGCTTTTACCAAGTCTTGCGGAAAAAATCCTACCCGCCTCTTCTGTTGGGAGCGGTTCGAAGACTCCTCCAGATTGAATTGTCCGTTGCTGAAGAGTCTCCCCATCTGTTAGGGGAAGACTATAAATCACCAAGCCCCACCAGCACTGGGGGGCAAGCAATCCTTCTTCATTCTCACACCGTCATTGTAATCTTCTACTTTGTAATCTCTTCCCCAAAACAGTAAAGTCATCAATTGAAGTGGACGTAGGTCACACTGACCGAACCACTATAAACTCTCTCTCTCTCTCCATTAATTTTCACATTAATTGCTTATCACTTGACCGGTGGTGCCCGAAACACTTTTTGGCATCATCATCTTCCATTATTTTATTTTATTTTTGTTTCATTCTTGAGTGGATGAGCATTAGCTGGGATATGTTTTTATAGAGTTGGCTAATGTGGATTCGATGAAACAATACCTCCTTATTTCTATGAAAGAGGCGAGCCAAATTCATAAAATGGTATAAAGATACATCCCATTAGAGGTCATTTAAATGGAAAGAATGAGCTGAATGACAAATCTCACTCTTTTTCTGGTTTTAACTTTTCTAACTTCTAAAGGTCATTTCTGACTTACTATACTGCATTTTTTTATTTTTTTTTATTTACATGATTAGAAAGCTCTTTTCAACAGGATCGAAATGGTATGTATTCTTATTATATACAGTGTGTTCTTTCATATGTCAAAAATTACTTTAATTAGACGTATTTGTACTTCACAATAATTGTTAGGTCTTTTAATGGTCTAAAAGTCTAGTAAGACGAATTCCAACTTAAATTGGACTTGAATCTTCTTTCTAGAGGGGTGATAATTTTGGACCTGATTTGCTTAACCAACCCAAATACGTTCAAGTAATTTAAGGTTTAGGTTGACCACTTTTACTTCCAAGTTGGATTAATCGGCACCTAGAACAATACTTGCTATTTGAGATTATATCCACCGGACCAACTCAACTTAATTCGAGATTGAGATTTACCTTTTAGCTTTTCATTGGGTTTGGTTGACATTTACACTTCTATAAATAAAATGGGTAAGGATTCTGTTTGGCAAATACATATTAGTTATTATAGTTGTCAATCTGACACCATCCAACCAATTGGTCACTCAATTTACAAGGGCCCCATTTTTAGAAGGGACAACTCAGACGTACTTACTCAACTAATTGAACTCATCCTGAATTCAAATGGGTTTCTTTTTCCTCATCTAAATGAGAAAATGCCCAGCTTGATTGGATTTTTGGCCAGATAAGTGCAATAAGTTCAGGTGAGACTGGCTAAAGTCCCTGAGCCACATCTGGATCCTCAGAACTCACTTGTGCACCCCTTCACAGATAATCCAACTCATGAACCATCATTTACTTATAATTGGCTCTTGCAAAGAGCAAAATAATTGAAAATTACTGTTAGCTCAGAATACCCAAATGCTTGAACCATCATTTACACATAAAACTGAGTCATATAAAAAGATAAACAAGTTAAATCACATGTTAATCATGTTGTCTTAAAAAAAATCATTAATCGTATTGTCTAAATAAAAATCAAGTATTCCATCAACAGGGCCAACATTACATAGACCCAAACTGTGAGTTCACTCCTATTCACATTATACCGGAGTCATTATACTGTATTCTCCAGACTCCCGGTCAATAAAGTTGAGTTTCACTATTGGATTGTACACATTTGAAAAATATAGCTAGACTGTATTTGTCCAATCCAATAGTAGATATAGCTCTAACCAAACCAAGCTTTTTCGCACTAGGTGGGGTCAGCTGTATGGATTTGACGACGCCAATCAAATCTGTTTAGGGCCATGTCCTCCGTTAGATTCATGTAGGCAAGGTCATGTTTAATAGTTTCTTTCCAACTTCTCTTGGGTCTCCCTCTCCCTCTCCTACTCCGGGCAATCTCTATGTTTTCACACCTTTTAACAGGTGCCTCCGTTAGGCGTCTTCTAACATGGCCGAACCATCTCAGTAGATATAGCTCTAATTGGACAAAAAATCCATACAACTAGGTAGAAATTGTTATAATTATTAGGCTTAAGTGCGGCCCAATGACCACATGCCCATGTGGGTCCCCCACTTTAGAAGGCCAATTCACAAAAAGACTCCTGCACTGGTAAGTATCATTAGTAGAGATGACTTTGGTGTTTATGGAAAGTTACCAACCTAATAGACTTCTCTATGCTAAGAGAAATATAAATCCTGACTAGATTTGGACTTTATGATGGGAATGGAGATATGTAGGGTTTAGGGTTTACAGTTCCTCCTTATACAATTAATCAGTTGCCCCATCAAGATCATATAGCAAGGTTTGTAGTGGAAGAGTGTTGTAAATCCCCAATCAAAGTTAGCAGCAGTTCAGTTTTGGCGAACACGATGTAGTCAAGTGTGCGTTTAATTTCAAGATTTATATTGTGTTATTCAAATTAATACTATATTTATGTAGATCCGATTAAAATCACGTTAGTCCCAAATTAACATGTGGTATCAGAGCAATAGTAGCTTTGGATGGTTTATGCTTCTTCATAACAACATTTATATTTAAAAGGGCTTATGACAAATGTCGAATCAGATAAGTTGGAACCAGTTCGAGTAGGGATTTAAGAGGGCAGAGATAGATTATTGGCAACTGATGGACAGGTTATAAGATCATCTGTGAGAGCCACTGTGCATAAAAAAATAGATTGATTAATAAGTCAATATCAAAAGTAGGAACAAAACGGTTTGGATGCATGTATGGAAAGCCGAACCCAAATGTATATAGACGAAACTTAGACCCTACTTGACCACACCATGCTTAATCTCCCATACTAACGAGTAGTCTGTGATGATTTTTAAAAACCCATACACGAGTCATAAGTGATGATTGTGAATGCCTATCAAATAGTATTAGATCATAATATTCAGACATGAAATAAACTATATTAAATGCAGAACTCATGCATTAAAAAAATTTACCACATGATATGATCTTCGAGCTTGGTAATATCCGATTGTGATGACAATGAACTGTTCACTTGTCCACTAAAAATCCTTGGTCTGATGTACCTCACAACGTATAAACTGAAACAAGCTAGAAAACTCTTGATCTTTGGCCCAGAAGTATCACAGTTGACAAAGAAATATAGCAAAAACATATTTATTTTTAATAACGGTGGGATCTTCCAAGTTGATGTACTTTTTCATTGATTCTTTTTTTCATATGTGGCCTCTTCTCATAACTAACCACAGTGCAAATAAGCAAAAGACCACATCAAAATTCAAAACCACATTGTCCACATATATATCCAAGAAAATCTCTCCATTTTGTTTTGAGTCACCCAGAAATCTTTCACACTATAAAAATCTATTTGAATGACCAGAACCTTTCCTTGGGCTGCCTGGGCTCTTTCTTGTGCATGTTTTGTCACCTGGGCTGGGTTCCTTCTCTTCTAGTTTTCTTTACAACTGTTTGTTTGGTGCACTCTAGTTTTGGTTAATTATTAATGACTGGTGGGCATGCATGCTTTCTTCACGATGATATATATATATATATATATATATATATATATATATATATATGGTCATGATCTTGAATTGAATGCCTCTATTGCATTTGCGAACCTCCAGGTGCACCTGTTGGATTATTTAACTAGCAAAGAATAGAAAGTCCAAAATCATGCCAACAATGTTTGAACAGGTCATCCTCTTTTGTCCATTAATGACCAAGTTAAATGGATTGGACTTGTGTTTGAAGACATTGGCGAATTTGACTGTATTCTGATATCTGTGGTATTGATTAGATATTTCAATGCAAAGATTTCCAAAGCCTGAGCTAGACCTGAACCAGCAACTCTCATGAAGGACAAAGAGAGAGCTCTTGGGCTGGGTCAGACTAAAAGATTGTCCAAGGGCTGTCCATGGAGTTGATGGGCCTAATATTCAAGCAACTGAAGCAAGGAGACATCCCAGCTCGAACACAAACTCATGATTGGGCTAGATCTTTTGTAAATATATGTAAACCTATTTGTTTTGAATATGTAGGGTCGGTCTAAGCCTCGGATTTATAGGAAAAGGCAATGCCAATTTAACTATTCATCCAAAATGGGGCTGAGTTCAGCCAATGGGCCTTAAAAATACAGCACAGATCTAGCCAAACCTGGTTCGGATTCAGTCTGGCCGAGTCCATGAGAATATCATACAAAGATAGACCCACAGATGAGATCTATTAAGTTTTATATATTGTCTTTAAACGTTTTGTATCAATGTTGAGATGGCCGAGTTGGTCTAAGGCGCCAGATTAAGGTTCTGGTCCGAAAGGGCGTGGGTTCAAATCCCACTCTCAACACATTCATTTTTAACTATCGGATTTTCTTTTATTTTTTTAATTGTTTTTTTCTTTTATCATAAATTATTAATTTCTTGGGTTTCTTAGGTTTTGTACATTTTTTTTAAATGCATGGTTCCAAAACCACTCTCTAAGAATTTTTTTTGTGATAATCAGGATCGTTCATCTCTCATTCCCTCTAGTGGCACGTTATAAAATTTTAGTCAAATAGGAGTGGATCCCACCGTCCAATTGAACACATGTCAGAAACGTGGTGTCAGCACCACCTAGTGGCGATGCCACGTCGTCGCCACATTTTTGCCATGTGCACAATTGTACATTTTTCTTGGGTTTTGTACTCTTTTTTTTTTTAATGCATGGTTCCACTACCACTCTCTAAGAATTTTTTTGTGATAATCCGGATCATTCATCTCTCATCCCCCTCCAGTGGTACGTTATAAAATTTTAGTTCGATAGGAGTGGATCCCACCATCCGATTGAACACATGTCAAAAACGTGGTGTCAGCACCACCTAGTGATGATGCCACGTCGCCACATTTTTGCCATGTGCACAATTGGGCAGTGTGACCCATTCCTACTAAGAGGATATATCTCTGGAGGGGATGGGATTCAAAATGAATGGTCTAGATTATCATAATGTGGACCCGCTGTAGAGTTTCATGCATTCGTTATAGGAAATATTGCATGTAATAGACGGTGACAGAGGATTTAGACTCTTTGTACTCCGAAGCCCTACTCTCATTAGAAGACTCATATTTTTTTGTTATTACAACTCTCCAAATATCTCTGCTCGTAGAGAAAGGAGCTAATATCTTCTCCCTTGACAAACACTCCTTTGAAAAGAGGTACCTTAATTTGTTGTATATGTTTTGTTAGTGTGCAACACATGTGTGAAGCCAAATCCTCTTTATTTGCTTTTACACCCTTGTACTTTTCTTATCTCTATTTTTAATCTCTCTTTTAGCTCTTTTATTGTGAGCCATTAGATTGAGTCAATCCAATGGTTGTAGAGCTTCTTTCTTTTAAGAAAACCCTAAGGAAAAAGAGAATGTGTATTCCTTTATGTTCCTTAGTTGAGATAGTATAGAGATTAGAGAGGTGAGAAAAGAGGTTCTCCAAGAAGAAGAAAAAAAAAAAGAAGGAAAGAAAACTTTGAAAGCTTGTAACCTGTAAGTGGGTTCTTATAGCTTCACTTGGTAATTGGCTTGTAATCTCCAATAGAGATAAAAAGAAAGCTTTGTATTTGTATCGTTATCTTGTGGACGTAGGTCATATATTATGACCTAACAATGTAAATCTTGTGTATTGTGTGTTTCTTGTCTTGTTTTATTTATCTATATGATGGTGATTTGATGTATGTTTGCCTTAGTTGTATTACCATAGCATTTTATTGATGATTGGTGTTGGAGAATCACATTGCCTACCAAGTGTTTGTAAAAATTTCCCAACAACCACCTTTTCTCTCTATCTTATATGTTTCTGGTCTTTGGTTCCGTTGATTGCATGAGAAAGCAAGCAATCAAGGTCAAACCTTACTTCCTTAGATATCCATGAATACATATCTTCTTGTTACCCTACTCTTTTTTACATTGGTGTTGGAGAATCACATTGCCTACCAAGTGTTTGTAAAAATTTCCCAACAACCACCTTTTCTCTCTATCTTATATGTTTCTGGTCTTTGGTTCTGTTGATTGCATGAGAAAGCAAGCAATCAAGGTCAAACCTTACTTCCTTAGATATCCATGAATACATATCTTCTTGTTACCCTACTTTTTTTTACGTTGGTGATGGAGAATCACATTGCCTACCAAATGTTTGTAAGAATTTCCCAACAATATCCTTTTCTCTCTATCTTATATGTTTCTGGTCTTTAGTTTTGTTGATTGCATGAGAAAGCAAGTAATCAAGGTCAAACCTTACTTCCTTAGATATCCATGAATACATATCTTCTTGTTGCCCTACTCCTTTTTCGTGGGTTTTCACGTTGAGATGTTCTGATATATTTCATAGAAGTTTTGACATATTAGTCCCCCTTAATATGAGATAATATTCCAATTTCATGACAGAAATTTAGGTGGTTATTTAAAAAAAAAAAACTATTTTGCTCTAGATCTTATGATATCATGGGTTTTATGTAGCATCTTAGGGAGATTTTTTTCCAAATGATAAAACTTAAGAAATGATGATCAAATGTGCATTTACTTTTAACAAAATGTCCGATTTTGCGTTCTACAAAAATTGAATTTCTTCACCAGTTACAAAAAATATATGATACAGAAATTGATAAATCCCATGATATCATGGGAATGGGACTATCCCATGATCTCATGGGATATGGTGAAAAAAAAAGTTAAAAAAGTAGTGTTAACCAAAGTCGTTTGACTCTGGTGACATTATGTAAATTTGAGTCATGGAATTGGAAAAAAAGAATTTGAGGTGAACCAATATGTCAAAACCCTTATTTCTTATCCTCCTATTTCTTATTACATGTCTTTCTTTTCTTTTTAGGGTTTTTGTTATCTTCTCTTTTACTGCTCTTCCTCACATTTAATGTCGTTAGTATTAGCTTTGTTATTGTTTGGTATGGAAATAAGTAGATTTTGATGGATCGCATTTACTTTCTTGAGATTGAGTAGAGATTTTAACCCAGTTAGCAATACAGATCATGGGTTTCTCTGGTTTTTTCGTTTCACGAACTATGATTTTTAACAATCATTTGTTTTTCTTGAAGCAGATGGTGGTTTTCTTTTTATTCTTTGTATGGGTTGCGTATGATTTTTAACCTAACAGTGAAGTTTGTTCATGTTTTTTTATAGGTTTTTTATATGAAACCTAGGGTTTGATCGTAGACATCCAAACTCATCGCATAATGTACTTGTACATTGGTAGCGCACTTGAGGCCATCTACGATCAATCACTCCTTATGTAATGGTTTTCTATTTATAGTAAGTTTTTTTTTTTTTTGTTTATTTTAGGAGTTTTTCAGTTTGTCTAAGTCTCAACCTCGGCAAAAGCTCTTAAAAAGTAATTTAGAGTTAATGGTTTATGTTTATGATACTCACGCCATTTTAATCCTTATTTTTGAAGCAATTACTCATGCCATTTTAACCCCTATTTTTTCTCTTCCTTTCCCTCTAGCAAATAAGATGAGATCTATGAAAGTTTCGGGTTATCAAAATGGATGCTAATTCTAATCAACCAAAGCAGCGACGTAACCAAATAAACAAGATGGAACTAGCAATCTAATTAATCTACCAATCACACACTAAAAAAGGCCAGACACAATATTTAGTGTGGAAATGCTATCCAGGGAGAAAAATCATAATCCAGAAATCAAGAACTCGTGAACAGTTACAAGATATACTAATAGTTCATTTACCTCAGTCTATACCTTGATCTAAGGACTGTAGTTGGTTTTGCACAACTTCCGCTACAACGACTTCCCCACCATGCACCGTTTTCCTTACTTGATCTCCTCGCACCTTGTCAACCAAGATAATCAGTCTTCTACAAGAGAGTAGAAGCAATAAAACCTTCTAGAGCAACCATTTAGAACAATCTCTCAACCGTTCTAGAGAATCAAAGAATCTCTCTTAGGGTATTCTCACATCAGATCAATGAGAGAACTAATTGATGTGTATCTTAGGGTTGAGAGAAATACCCTATTTATGGCCCCAGATTCGTGCCTTAATGTTAGAACACCAATAAGACTCAAAGTGGGAAACAAAGTCTCAAAGGAAAATAAATTCGTAGCAGATCTAGACTCTTTACCATTTTTCCTACGCCATTCGATCGAGCGGACAGTGGCTCCTATCGATCGGACCACCCAAATAACTGAGGCGCGTCAGACCATCGATCGGTCCTCGGTGGTCTCGCCCAGACTTATTCTTTTTTCTTCTTTTTTTCGCTTCAGCTATTCCGACAACACAACCACAGTCCATTCTAAAATAAATTAGAAAATATAACTCAATAGACCCAGAATTTTGTTCAACCCATAAATTAACCAACATAAAAATACTAACAATCTACTTTTAAGGAAAGAAGTGTAACGGTTGGGAAACTTTATTGGTAGTCATTTTTTTCCTATTTTTTCTCCTCATTTCCCTCTAGCAAATAAGATATGAAGCCACTTTAAAGAGCTTCCTATTTTCAATGAAAGAAATAAAATAGTTACGAAACTTCCTATATACATGATCCATCCAAAGGAATGAATCTTGTTTTTTCTTTTAGATTTGAATCTCCTATTTAATAGCTTGATATTATAACATGCCTTATTTATCCTATTTTCTCTTTCCTACATTTCTCAAATGACGAGCAAATAAAAGTGCACATATATATAATGGATGAGACAAATGGGGCATTTAAGGTATGAGTCATTGCTAAATTACGCGTCTCACTCTCTTTGGCTATTAACATTGGCACAAAAACGTCCCTTTCAAACAAGAGTGTGTGTGTGTCTATATATATATATATATATATATATGTGTGTGTTGTGTGTGCGCGGGTGTGGAGCGCTACAAAACTCCTCGGGCACTTTAAAAAAAATCCCTTTTCTAAGCCAATAAAACTATGACATGTGTCATCATCAAATCAAATGTAGATAAGAAATTTAAGATTTTAAGATTTTCCTTTTTTCCTATGCTTCCCACGTGAGGTGGCAAAATCTCATTGGACAAGTCAAATGTGGCAAAAACTCCCCTTTTCTAAATGGGGAGGTTTTGAGAATTCCTCATATAATATATATCTGTGTGTGTACGCGCGCGTGTGCGTGCATGTGTAATCTGTAACCCTAGACTCTGAAGAGTCTCAAGATATGAGTCATTGCTCTCTTTCTGTAGATGTAGGCGGTTTTGCCAAACCACTTAAAACCCTTGTCTCTCTCTTGTGTGGTATGTTTTTCGATTGTAGGTATTGCACTTCCAGACGCACGCGCACAACAATACCCAAATGAGAATATTGGAGAATATTTTAGAGAATGTGCAGTATGAAAAGGATGAGTTGATCTTAAATATTTAAATTATATTAATTTGGTTTATATTAGGCCAGTGTTTATTATAATTAAGTTTTCTATAATTAAGTGATTTGGTATCCTATTAGGGATGTGATTAGGTTATCTAATCTAATTTGAGTCAAATCACATTTTCTATTTTGTGTCATTATATTCTTATGGATAGTTATTGGATATTAATGGAAAAAACCACAGAGTTCGACAAGATGTAGTCTATAAACTTTCATGGTAACTAGTACAAAAGGAACTGCGATGTAAAGTCCTTATACATCTATCTTTCATAGTGTTTTTATATAAAGAGAACATAAAGCCACTTGACAACCATTTTTATCTACTTCTTTTAACTTGTAATGTTATTGTTTTTAAAGTTCCTTTTTTTAAGAAGTTCAAGATCAATATGCTTATATATATTTATATCATTTGGGTTGGTGTCAAATTTTCTTCCCTCCGAGTTCTCTCTTTTCTTTACATATTTCTTATTTAAATTCTCATGGGTTCTTGTCAATGAAGGTATATATCTTCTTAATCAATTTTGTTTTCCTTTCTCTCTTTCCTGATTATGTTAATCCATAATGGTAGGTCGGTTGGCCTAAGACCACGGTTTCTATCAGGAGGTTGTAGGTTTGAAACTGCACTACCACATTGGGGTTACAGGGGAATTTATCAGGCTTCCCTCTGGGCCCAGAGGAATTAGAACAGCCCAAAGGATTGGAAACCCTCCGTAACAAAAAAAAAAAAGAAAAGAAAATGCTTGTGTGTTAATATGTTGATGAATAGAAAGAAATAAAATCAATCTGATAATTGGATTTAAGAGGTACATAAGTCAATGGTATGTAATCACAGACACATATTAAATGAAACAACAAAAAGAAATATTTGTAGTTATGAGAAACAATCAAACTCTTTGATCAGGTGATAAGTCTCGTTGTCAATTTTTTATACCATTTTTTTTCGTTTGAGGATAAAAAGAGGGACCTTAGCAAATCGCTATTTTTTTAGGGGTTTGGACATTTTAGTCCTCCTAGCTAAAAGCCGATTTTTCCAATTTTATAATTCATATTTAGATAATGTCATCAAAGTTGCTCTTGACTCTTATCAATATTATTTTTCAAACCTTGTTGCCCCAGATCCCATGATGTCATGGGAATGATGTATGTCACAAAAAATGATTAATCTCATGATATCATTGGATTATCCCATGATGTCATAGCTTTTATGCAACATATTTGGGAGATTTTTTCCAAATAATAAAACCTGAGAAATGATGTTCAGATGTGTATTTAAATTTCACAAAATTTCATTTTTTGTGTTCAGTTAAATACGAAATTTGCTAGCTGGTTGTAGAAAATATATGATAAGAAAACTGATAAATCTTAGTGCATTGTAGCGAACTAAATATGGAACGAGATGGACCAGTGGCTTATTTCTTTTTAAGTTTTTTGGTTGAGTAGAAATCTTTGTACAGGTTTGATTGAGCACTGTCATGACCTACTGGGAAGAAGTGAAAAGTGCCATGAGAGTGTACTCTAGGACTTCTCTGTCGCGTCTCCGGAGCATACCATTTTGCCAGTCATCTTCAGGTGCTGGAAAGTCAGATTTAGATGTTATGAATGTTCATGTGACAAGACAGAATCTCTCTCTCCATTTCCCGGAGAAGCACTGCACCAACATTCAAAGAAGAAATGGCAAACAACAAAAATCAAAGGCTGTTCTTGACTTGCAAGAAACCCCTGAAAGCTCAGATGACATCCCAAGCAAAATTGAAAAGGTGAGTAAAAAAATTACATCTACTGTCTCCTATACTTTCCTCACCTATTTGTTTTTCTTCAATCAGCTTCAACATCATACGGATTCCTGGAATCCCACAAAGCTGTGCTCCAGCAGGATTATATTCTATTGTCCAAAACGCTGGGCTCTAGCAAGATTAGCCAAGGATTAGTTTCTGGGTAGGCAGGTTTATTTGGGCATGTTTGGGCAATGTCATCATAGAGGAATCTTCTTTGATTTTTATTGATTCCAAGGAAAACCAGGGTTGGGGGAAGAGAGAAAAAGTGAGAGAGGATTTGAAAAAAAAAAAAATTCCTCTTTTCCATTGATTCCTCGGTCTCCACCTCCCCCCATCAAATTTTGTAAATCCACGGAAGTAAAATAGCACCAAAGTTACAAAGAGCGACTTCTCCGAGGTGTTTTCCAAACCTAAAATGCAATGACTCATTTCCTCAAAAAAACCTGAGATAGCATGCTTTCTAAGAATAAAGGAATCTATTGGATAGAGGATTCCTCTCTTTTACCAAATGTGCCTTTAGAGATTGAAACCTAGTCTTAAAAGAGGGGGTGCCTAATTGCCACTAGTCCAACTGTGAGTTTGCAAAAACTAATAGTAACTTTGAATCAAGGTTGGAAAACTGTGATTCAAACTTGACTCATTCAATACAAAGAAATTAACTCAAATAGATTCGACGCGGAGACTCAGCAAAGTCATGTTTTCTTTTAAATAATTTTAAAGATATTTAAAAATGAATCAATAACTTACAAGATATAAAAACACATTCATTTACCTACATATATAATAATCAATTCAAATTAATGAAGTTGTATATGCAAGAAAAGTGCTACAATAAGAAAAATAAAAGAAAGAAAAAATTATACAGTACACAATTTGTTAGTCCAAATACCGAATGTAAAAGATCAAATATACGTTTCAAATTACATTCTAGTCATTATTTTTAAATTACTAACTCCAAACCTCATCCATAATTATTTATAAATAAATTCTAATTATTTAAAATTATATTTGTCTAGTAAATGGTTCAAAATGCCAATAACTTACTAAAATGAGATGACTCAGCCGAGTCTTCCCTTTCTTTTACTCAACCCTTCGTCAAAACGAGATGACCAGAGGAATTCTTCCTTTGGGGGCCAATAGGTAGGAAAAAAAATAGGGAGTACCCCACATAAAAAAAATGAATGTAGTTTTCAAATATATAACTTTTCTTAAAAATTTTGGGGGCCATATGTAAAAAATTATATAAATCTTGAAAACTTAAAAGGGTTTTTTGAAATTTTGTGGGGACATGGCCGCCGCGAGTGCCAGCCCCACTCTGGTTCGGCGAGTGGAGATGGCTCAAGTTAGTCAACCATCAACTCAAAGAGTTTTCCAATTATGACTTAAATTATGTTTTATCATTTACCTTTTCACTCTTCACCTCTCAAAAGTCAAAAGCAATGCATTGCCTATCTAAGCCGTGGGAGTACGTGGGAAGTCTCCTTAGCTAAATCCCTTGTTTACTCTTGCAAGAATATCTTCACATCCTTATGTACTCTCTCTCTCTTTCTCTCTCTCTCTCTCTCTCCACTTGAAAGGGTGCCCAGTAGATGTCTCTCTCTCTCTCCACTTGAAAGGGTGCCCAGTAGATGGCTGCATGATGACTTTAAGATAAGCAACATCAATATAAATATGCTGCTTGAATGATTTCTGTTCACACTCATGTAAGCAGCAGCTAACTCCATTTTTCTATTGCTTTCAGGGTCTCTTCCTGGGTTCTTGTGGGGCAGCTTTTAACGAAAAGCGATTGAAGTATTTGAAGGTCACTCACATCTTGACTGTCCGAAATTCAGATTCGACCCCATACCCAAATGATTTCAAATATAAGACAATCAAAGGTCAGGCATTTATTTCCCTTTCAGCTTTTTGTTTCTCATGACATGTTCCATCTCTTGTGTTCTGCATATGGTCATATTCTTGGAATATGTTCTATTGGTCTTTTTCTAATTTCTTTGTATTCCTGGAATTTTTAAATCTCATTAATGCATGTCTGCCTTTGTAATCTAGTGAATGACCAACCACAAGAAAATATCCGGTGTCATTTTTATGAGTGTTTCCAATTCATTGATGAAGCCAGAAAGGGAGGTGGTGGGATATTGGTCCATTGTCGTGCAGGAGTTTCAAGAAGGTAGTTTCATTATTGTAGGTTTCTTTTATTTTATTTATTTATGTATTTATTTATTTGTTATTACATGAGAGGTAACATTAAATTATCCAAAGGCATTAGCCCAGGGTTTCCCTTGGGTGCTCCACTTGTGCCATAGGATCCTCATATCGCACTCAACTTGAGTCGGCCAATGCCAAGGTTCGATCCCTGGCATCAATTCACGCTTCTTCTACATTTTACATTTTGTAGCAATAAAAGGACTGATGAGCCACACCACCACATCATACCTAATTATATTTAATCAATTAAAAATTTAATACTCATGATTACCAGAATGGTACAAAATCATCCCAATTGGATAATCATTACCAAAAACGTGGATATTTGTTTCAATCAAAACCAATTTGGGTGAAAAAGATTTCGATTGATCATAAGCCAGCCTTATAAAATGAAATTCTAAAAGGGGCTCCCAAGAATTTTGCTTTTGTTTGTAGTATTTGCTTCCGAGCTTGTTTGATTAATTTGCATGGAATTAAAATTCTGAGAATTTTGATAAATATATTGGTAAGTGGCTAAAATTGAACAACAAAAGGTAAAGATTCATAAATGGCAGCTTAATGATCTTTACTTCGAATATAAATATCCAACATGCAATCACCCAAGTAAATCAAGCGCGCACATCTATATCTCCATCTTAGATCCTTCACCCGCCACCTCTATAATATTTTACCGTGGAACTTATTTTCCCATGAATTCTTAACAATTCTATTCCATACGATTAAACAGGCCTTTCAAGTTTTGCAACTTAATTAGTTAATTAATCTTTTTGACAATTTATTTATATTTATGCAGCGCCACTATCGTTATTGCATACTTGATGAAAACGCGTAAGATGAATCTAGTTCAAGCATTAGATTATGTTCAGAGAAGAAGGCCAAAAATAAAACCTAATAAGGGTTTTATGGTTCAACTTGGAGAGTTTGAGAATTCTCTTGCAGGTATGGACTGTGTGCTTCTCTTATTATTTTTCTATCTTTAACTTTTGTTGATGTTGTTGCTGGCATGTTTGTTTGTATGGAATTGATTTCGACTTTCCTATCATTTGAATAAATAGAGTGATGGCTAGGTATTTATTTTTCATCTTTTCTTGGTTCATTTTCTATTAAGTGGAGATTATTTGGTGTTCGTTTTTTTATATTCACCAAATTTTTTTTATTTTAAATCACTTTTAGAAATACAAATATTAGAATTCCTAGGAACTCAATTGAATGAAACACCCATGCTACTGTTGAATAATTGAGTCCAAATAAATTTCAGAAATCCCAAAACATGGAGAAACACAATGCAATCCAAGACATCAAAATTGAATAAAAAAAAACTTCTAATACCATATTTATGTTAGAAAATCTTCGGTTTATAAACCCTCTCTGGAATCAATCCAATAATACTGTAAACATATAATCTAAACCAGTAGAGTAGTAAAATGGTACCTAATTATGCCATCTTCAAACTCTGATCCAATAGAAGGTTGGTCTTCAATGGGGAATCACAACTCTCTTGTGCAGTGTCTTTTCTTCTTCGATAAGTGATGGTTGTAGAAAAACAATCGTAGCCAAGAGAGTTACCCGGGTTGCATTTTATAGGCCCCGAATCTCTCCTTCCATCAAGGAGAGAGTAAATAGCTTTTAACCCTCAAATTAACATAGATGGCAGTTACCAAAGGAAAACTTAAATCAATTTAAAGAAACTCAAAGGAGGGATAACCGATCCTTTATGTTATGGTCATTTGGGCCATAACATTCGATCCTACATTCTCCCACTTGATCCATATGACCACAAAAAAAAAAAAAAAAAAAAAATCGAAAAACTAAGTTCGAAAATGACTTTGACTGGTGATCACCATTTTAAAAATAACAATTGTCATATCAACTTTTATGTCAATCTTTAATTTGTAATTAAGTCAGTTTGCCAATGAGAACTATGGCGGTTACATGTCTTGAACGACGTGCTTCCTTCCATAATTAATTCACTAACATTCTAGCTTAACACAATCCTTAATAAGGGTAAAATAGGATGATTTTCATGGCAATCTTATTTATTGGGTACAATAATGCCATTTTTCTTTAATTTTCTCACTTTATTCACTTCAATCACATGTGACAATAATTTCAATAAAGTAAGAAAATACGAAATCTTATTTTAATGATAAATATGACAGTGTCTTTACATATCTTTAACAAGGCAATTCAATTAGGCCCATATATCTAACATGCTATTTGTAGTCCTTTGGCGCCAATGCCTTTGTCAAAAGATCTGTTATCATGAGGCTTGTCGGGATCCCAACGACAGACACTAACCGATCTCGTACCTTCTCTTTTAGTACAAGGTATTTTACTTCCAGAAATTTTGATTTACTGGAAACCTTGTCATTCTGAGCAAATCTTCTTGCAGTATCATTATCACCATAAATCTTCAATGGTTCAGAAATGGTGTCCATAACACGTAATCTTGAGATAAAATCACGCATCCAAAGAGCATGACCTGTGGCTTCAAAGCATGCCACGTATTCAGCATCAGATGTGGATGGAGTTACTAAAGTTTGTTTTGCACTTCTCCATGAAACTGCCCCGCCAGCTAACAGGAAGATGTATCCTGAAGCCGACTTTCTTGTATCAAGGCAACCAGCGAAGTCCGCATCTGAATAACCGACCACATCTAAGTGATCGAACCTTCTGTAAGAGAGCATGTAATTTCTTGTGTCACTAAGGTATCGTAAAACTTTCTTAACTCCTACCCAATGTGTCATTCCTGGATCACTTTGATATCTACTAAGCATGCCAACTGCAAAACTGATATCGAGTCTAGTGCATGTTTGTGCATACATTAAACATCCGATTGCAGCTACATAAGGGCAAGTTTCCATCTGTTGCCTTTCAATTTCATTTCTTGGACATTGTTCTTTACTAAACCTGTCACCTTTTGTCATAGGTACATTTTGTGCCTTACACCCTTCCATACGAAATCTCTTAAGTACATTTTTAATATAGGCCTCCTGTGATAACCCAAGTAATCCTCGAGATCTATTTCGATAAATCTCAATTCCTATTACAAAGGTCGCTTCACTCATATCTTTCATATCAAAATTGTTCTTAAGATATTCCTTAGTTTCGTAAATCATTCCAAGATCATTACTAGCCAATAAAATATCATCGACATATAGGACTAAAATCATGAATCGACTCCCACTAACCTTGAGATATATACAATGATCAACAGTATTTTCAGTAAAACCAAAAGATGTAATAATGCAATTGAACTTTAAATATCATTGTCTGGAAGCCTGTTTAAGACCATATATCGATTTCTTTCATTTACAAACTAGTTTATTTTCATTCTCTTTCATGAAACCTTCAGGTTGTTCCATATACACTTCTTCTTCTAGATCTCCATTTAAGAACGTTGTTTTGACGTCCATTTGATGTAACTCTAAGTTGAAATGAGCTACATTTGCCATAACTATTCTAAATGAGTCATTTTTAGACACCGGAGAGTAAGTTTCATGATATTCTATACCTTCTCTTTGAGTAAAACCTTTGGCTACGAGTCGGGCTTTGAACCGTTCAACTTTACCTTTGGAATCCCTTTTGGTCTTAAAGACCCATTTACAGCCAACGGCCTTGGAACCCTTGGGTAATTCAACGATAGCTCAAACTTCATTTGTGGCCATTGATTCTAACTCATCATTCATGGCATCTAACCATTTATCGGAATTCTCATTTACAATGGCTTCCTTAAACGTCTTAGGATCTTCTTTAATGGCAATATCAGATTCTTCCAAATACACTACATGGTCATCCGGAATAGCAGGTTTTCTCATTCGAGTTGACCTTCTCAATATCTCCGGATCGGATTCATTGATGCTTTGCTGTGTATTTTGAAGTGGATCGTTATTTTGTTCAAGGAATGCCTCATTGATGGGATTTGGAAAATTGTGCGGTTGTTGTTCCTCTTGATAATCATTTCATTAACTATGATATCAAGAGGGACAACAACTCTACTTTGTTCAAAGGCAACTCAAGTGGGTCCCTTATTTCATTGTAAGTAACAGTTCTATTATGATCATTCTAACTTTTCTCATGATCTTCTAAAAATTTGGCATTTCCAAATTCAACAATCCTAGTTGTATGGGCCGGACAGTAAAACCTATACCCTTTAGACCTTTCTGGATAACCAATGAAATATCCACTGATTGTCTTAGGGTCTAATTTCCTTTCTTGTGAGTTATAAATTCTCACTTCAGATGGACAACCCCAGACTCGAAAATTATTTAAGCTGGGCTTTCTACCGGTCCACAACTCGAAAGGAGTTTTGGGAACCGCTTTCGTAGGAATATGATTCAATAATTGAATTTGTAATAATTCTTATCACAACCTTATTAGCCTTAATCCATTTATTATAGTTAGCCCTTTCATCAACTGAGCTCGCATCCGTGAGCATTGCTGGCTTAGGCTCATCCAAAGCCATATCAAGTTCAAGTAAGTAATGGCTAACAATAACATGTCCAACCATTCAATAAAATTTGATCCATCTAACATGAGTATATTCCCTAAAGTCGAAAATGATGCCATGGAATTTGTAACTGAAGAAAAATAAACAAATAACAATACGTTATATGATGCTTTGAATTTAGCTACACAATATACTAAATTTAAAAGTGATATGTACATCATTGTAAAACCACCTTTGGGTTGGAAAACAATATGTAAATATATTACTTTTCTTTGATTAATATGAGGATGTTTATAATATGTGATTTGATTGTATTGAATATCTTCCTTTGGGTATAAATCAAATACAAGCAAAACACATTTATTAACCATGTCATATTCCATTTTCAAATTATGGACAATCATACCTTTGGGCTTAATCGAACCATTTCCTTTATGAAATTGCAATTTTAAGTGTTGTCATGTTCAATCAATAGAGTTTGAACTACCTTAACTCAATTTAAAGAATTAAACAATTATCTATAATTGGGCCGCTTTGGCTGTACAAAGTTAAGAAATTGTTGAATTCTTTAAATTGATAACAACACTTAAGTGATAAAGTTTAGTTCATTCGGTTAAGTTGATTAGGCATCATTTCATAGATCAATGGTCAAAATTATCATTAATTGATCATTGATCAATACCTAATATCTTTAATTGATTCACCATAACTATACATCCATTCAATCCAAGAAATAAATAACTCTAAATATTAAATCATAGTGAGCATATCTGAATATTAACAATAAAATCGAACTTTGATTTTACTAAATAAGCAAGATAAGCAGCGGAAGTAGCAAAAAAGAGTCAAACATAATGTTAAAATAAAATATGCTCTAATTTAGAGTGATTAATTAGTCCATCAGATCTGTCCATGTGATAGATCTCAATGCCATCAATATACAGAAAAAAACGAACCGTCGATCCATGTCCAAATGTGTCTTTTAAGATCAAAATAAGATTTGGACCGTATATTATTGACCAATCCGTTCAATTCTGAAATTAACCAATGAATTCAAAATGTTATTTATGGCCAACACTATCAATTTAACGGCTATGATCGGATTGAATAAACAATATATAAGAATAATTAGAATCAAACTTTAATGATCAATCTAATTACTTGATCTTGACCAATCAATGCCCAATAATATTTTTCAGAATACAATTAGACCCCTATTAATGTCTGATGGAATGATTTGATGGTAAAAAAATGTCATTAGAATAATCAGAACCATTCGATCATACTAAAATTTACAATTTCATAATTCAGGGTCAACTTTTAAACTTTGATTTGGGTCACTTTTGAAGCTTATTTTGGTCAATTGAATGTGCAAATATGTATCGTCTAATAAGTGGGTCCAACTGAAAAAATTTCTCCAAAACTGAAATGGGCTTAGTGGGCCCTTAACGGGTCAAGCCCAAACCACAATTGGCCCATAAACTGGCCCAGACCAGAACCTGACCCAGCCCAGAAAAATTATGAATAGTAGGTCAGGTCAGGTCGGGCCTAACCATAACCTGACCCGGCCCTGCCTATCCTACTTGGGTAGCCAGGCTGGGCTAATAAGGTCAAGTTGACCCGACCTGCCTGGCCCGGCCCAATCACCCAAAAGCCAAAAATGGGCAGAATGAATGGGTTGTTCTCTGTCAGTACAATATACCGTGCGCTGTCTTGCGGACTGTATGCGCAGGATAGCATACGACCAATGTGGTTTTTCTTTTTTATATATAAATTTCATAAAGAACACCTTATAACTTTTCTGACATATTTTCTATGTTATCATTATCAAACTACTGACATGCCCAAAAAAAAAAATGATAACAGTAACCAAATATAAGATAAAAAAATCTCTAATATAATTCTTAAATAAAAAATTTAAATGACAGAAAATAAATCTTTTCTTTTCATCTCTTTCAGTTTCAGATTGGATTGGGCACGGTAATCCTTTTGTTTATGAGACTATTATTATTCAATATATTAAATACCTTTTATCAAATACCCAAAATTTCTTTCCTCTAAGTATTTGGGTTTTTAGTTCCCGGAAGAAACCAGAAACCCCATAAAAAGGATAATAGATCATTGGATTGAAACCAGCATGCTCTGATACCAAATGTTAGAAAATCTTAGGTTTATAAACCCTTTATGGAATCAATCCAATAATACTGTAAACATATAATCTAAACCAGTAGAGTAGTAAGATGGTACCTGATTGTGCCATCTTCAAACTCTAATCCAACAGAAGGTTGGTCTTTAATGGGAATCACAACTCTCTTGTGCTTTGTCTTTTCTTCTCCGGTAAGTGATGATTGTAGAGAAACAATCGTAGCCAAAAGAGTTACCCGGATTGCCTTTTATAGGCCTTGAATCTCTCCTTCCATCAAGGAGAGAGTAAATAGCTTTTAACTCTCAAATTAACAAAGATGACAGTTACCAAAAGAAAACTTAAATCAATTTAAAGAAACCCAAAGGAGTGATAACCGATCCTTTATGTTATGGTCATTTGGGCCATAACATTCGGTCCTGCAATATAATAATAGGTTGACATGGGTCCGAATTCAAGAATAAAAAACCGAAGGGTTGCAATCAAAATTAAATTGAAAAGCTTCCGTGTTATATATATATATATATATATATATATATATATATATATAGACACACACACTCTCTTATAAAAGAGATAAAGATGATGTACTTTTTTAACTACACACATGCCCAACAAAATTTAAGTTGTGGGACCCACCCTTATATATATTTATGATGTATATGTGTTTTCTATATGGATAAAGATGGGACATAATGGGAATTTCTCAATTTCTACTCTTATAAAAGAGAATAAAATGACATTTGTTTTCACTACACACCTGGGCCCACTTTCAAATTGGGCCCCACTTAGTATTATATTATATTATAATATAATCTCCCTTATATAAAAGAGAAAAAAGTATAGCAATTTTTCATTACACACCTGCCCAATAAAATAATCTCCGGCCTCTTATATAAAAGAGAGAAAAATATAGTAATTTTTCACTACACACCTGCCCAAATAAAAGAGAACAAAATGATATTTGGTTTCACTACACACCTGGGCCCACTTTTATATTTACTACCCTCATATATATATATATATATATTATCTACCCTTATAAAAGAGAACAAAATGACATTTGGTTTCACTACACACCTAGGCCCACTTTTATAATACATATATCTACTACCCTTATAGAAGAGAACAAGTGACCTGTTTAAATTTTTCTCTACACCACTATGGGGCCCACTCCTACTAAAATACTCTTTACTACCCTTATAAAAGAGAACAAGTGATCTGTTTAAAATTTTCTCTACACCACTATGGGGCCCACTCCTACTAAAATACTCTGAGTTATGAAGGAAAGATAAGCTGAAAGTGGTAAAGGGGACACCTATTAATTTTACATAACAGGTGTGCAAGGAAAATGTTACCTTTGTTGATACGAAGAGGATGATTATTTGAGGGACCCACCAATTTGGGTTTTACTTTTGTACTTTGCAGCATATCTCATGGTATTTGTGACTATCTCATGGTATTTGGAGTCACGACTCAAAATCACAATTGATTTATGTGTGACCATCATGGGTATGTGACTTAATAGGAGGAATATCTATCTATACTACCCTTATAAAATGAAACAAGTGACCTGCTTAAATTTTTCTCTACACCAATGGGGCCCACTCCTATTGAAATATTCCAATTTGATTCCCAACTAAGCCATGTAAAAACTATGGTAAAGAGAGGTCAATATCTTTCCCACCTGAAGTAGGAAATAACATAACCAAAAATAAAAAATAAAAAAAATGACATGTCTATAGTGGGTCCTTTCATATTGATAGTCGTATCTTAACATTCATCAAATATAGTGTTAATTTAACAAGGGCATTGCAAAAAAAAAAAAATGGCCTTGTTTAGATATGAGCTTCTGCCTTGTCTTTGCACAAACATCTCAGCTGTCAAAGTTTACGATGGTGAGAGTTATGGAAATACCAATGAAACCAATTTGAGCAATAAAGGTAAGCAATTTTTCCCAAATCAAATGATGTATAGAATTTTTGGTAATACGTTAGCTGAATGAACAGTTCGGTTTGATATGCGGTGTGTGCCTCCATTGGATCCTCATATAGTATTGCAACATTGTCAAGTTTAAATGCACCCCTGATTATTTTATTAAAACTCTGATTAGCATGGTGAGTCACAATGTATATCAAGTCAACTAAAAGTACTCAAGACAATGGTGGTAATGGTGACCACAAGCAACTTACGTGTGAACAGACTTAATAAACATGAATTTTTTTTAAAACACAATTAGATGCCAAACAAGTTAACATCTTTTTTTTTTCCTGGGTTTTATTTTCATTACACCGAAATGTGAGGTTTTTTTTCCCTGTATAGCAAGATGCCAAATAGGTTAACATCCCTTCTTTCCTGGGTTTTGATTTCATCATACTGAAATGTTTATTCAATATGATTCTTAGCCTTTAGATGATTGACAACATGACTCACAACTTGAATGGTTGGATGACTCAAATATGGCCCACGTGTTTGAAAATCGAAGAACATGAAATATTAGGTTATATCATGTATTCAAGTTAATTGGACTGGTTCATCCGTGGATTAAAGGTTGAGAATACGAATGTATTTTGGTCCTTTGTACTAAACAAGGGGGCTAGGACTCTAAGATAGCCCACGTTGGAAGAGAGCTTATACACATGAGGATGGTTGGCAATATCTGAATCATTTATAGTTAATTAAACAACAAACACAACGACATCAATAACTTCTACCTCATCCTACAATGGAGAAATCTAAAAATGTGATTTAAAATATAGTGTGGAATAAGATTGGAGAAAGAAGGAAATTTGAAAGAGGTATAAGCATCAAAGAAAATATACAAATTGCACGTGCCCCGGGCTTCACGGGCTTCACCAGTATATATAAAAGCTCTACCCAAGATTGTTGAGAGCTCTTTATTTTGAAATGAAGCCACGACATTGTAGGGGCCCTATTACAGCCCAAACAAGCCTTTGGTTTGAAACCTATCAGTCTCATTTGCATACATCTTAAAATGCACACAGTTTCTTCCCTTTTTATAATTTTTGCAATGTTGTGGGCCTCCAATTTTATGATCCAAACTGTTCAACATTTTTATAGAACTAATAAACAGCAAGATGTGAAGTCTCATGTCTTACATCCTCGTGGACTTTGAGAGATATGTGAGAAACTAATATATATATATATATAGAGAGAGAGAGAGAGAAAAAAAAGCTCTCCTAAGCTGATGCTTAGCTTATCCCAAGCTGGAATAGTGCCGGTCCCACAAATCAAAGTTGATTATATCAATTTTTTGCATGATGGAACTAGAAAATCCAGTTCTTGATTTTGGAGACGATCATCATGCAAAAAAAAACGATAATCGACTTTGATTTGTAGGACCACACTGTTTCAGCTTAGGAGAGCTGACCCCATATATATAAATATAAATATATATATATATATATATTTATATATAATCCTACTTTTTTATACAATCATGTGGACCTCTTAGTCATGACCCAAGCCATGCAATATTATTCTTATAGAAATGATAAACTCCGAAAAGTAAAGTTTATCGATTTCGAGAGAGTTGTGAAAAACACAAAATAGCTAAATCCAACTATTTGTCTTTTTTTTTTCTGCACTCTTGTGGGCCTCAAGCGCATGATCTCAAGCCTTCAGCAATTTCAAATAATGAATAAAACTTAAAAGGGCTTGTTTGTTTGCACTAGAATTCATAAGAACTGAATACATATATATCATTTATACCATAAGTGTTTAAAAATGAAGATCATAGATAAATTTGCAAAGATGAGCATTAAATAACTTTTACTTATAGGAAAATGGAATGAAAAATAGATGGAAGATGAATACCCAACCATCACACTAGCAAATCATATATAAGAAAGTCTCATCTACATCTCCACATTATATCTCATATCATTCTCCTCTCACCTCTTTAATAATCATTTTCTAAAGCTCATTTCATCTTTAATTATCCGTTGGTATGATTTATTTCACCATTAATTCCTATCATCCTTTGTATTCGATTCCTATGTATTTTAATCCAAACAAATAGACCCTAAGGTGTGAAGTTGAGCTATGATCAACAATGTGTATACATAGTTTTAAGATGTATTTTCTTTTTATTTTTCTCTTGAATGTCTATGATTGCATTGTGATCATTATCATCATCATCTGTGTAATTGAGGTTGGTATTGCATGATAAAAAGAAGGGAGGGGGGACCAACCTACTTGAGTTAGCTAGATTTATTTGTTTATAAAGTTATATTGCCAGAAAAATCAAGAAGAAGAAGAAGTCATTTGATTGATTAAAATTGATGAAGGGGCAATTTACAACCTTTTCTGTGAATACGCCATTAAAATTTTGAAGAATATAAGAATTTATAGAAATATGAAGATTTGAATTGATCACCTTTGTTTTCCCTTTAGGGTATTGCTACTATCTTTTTTATGTTCTCTTTGCTATCATTATTTTTTTAATTTTAATAACATGTTTTATTTATTGGTTCAGTAAACTGACCTAGCTATCATTTGGATTCTTTTGATTTTCTTTTAATAAATGTATGGAGGTGCAACAAACATTACTCCTTTTGTTATTATCTAAATAAGGCTCACTCATATTCATACACTTGATACACACAACACAAGTCTCTGTCCAACTGAGGTACTGGAAAAGGAATTGCCTTACTCTGAACCATCAGTGGATTGGCCATGAATTTTGTTGATGTTAAGTCTCTCTACTATTTTAAAGGAAAAATGGACTCACATAACCTTTGTGGTATCAGTGCAAAAACCACAGCTGCTAAATTGGATGGAGCCCGTTGCGATTCTAGAAACTAGAGAGAAGGTTTTACGGAAAAAAGTGGTGCAGTTAGTCAGAGTATTGTGGGGATATCACGATCGAAAGAAAGAGACATGGGAGCTTGAAGAAAAAGCTCGGAAGAAATACCCCCACCTTTTTAAATAAGGTATGTTTTAATTTAGAGGATTAGATTTCTTAAAGAGTTGAGAAAAAATGGCTTTTAACAGCAGAAAAATCCGCATTTACCAGCGGGTTTTTCCGCCTCTGAAAGTCAATTGAGTGTGATTTTTAGCAGCGGATGGTTTTTTCCGCTTCTAAAACTACTGAAAAAGCATAGACAGTATGTTCCGAGGTGAAAACAACACTTTTTAGTGGCGGGGAAAATTTTCTATCGCTAAAAGTGAATTCCACCGCTAAAACTAGATTTTTTCGCCACAAGGTTCCTTAAATATTAATAAAATGCATAATTCATAATACAACATGTATAAATTTGGATCCCAAAGATTGAAGTAGATGACATAGTCTCTTGGAGTCTATAAGGTCCTCGAAGACATTTTAATAACTTGTTGAATCGGTTCCGCTACAATGACCTTGAACCTTTTTTTTAGACCCATGATATCTCTCTCCCAGTCTAGCCCAGCCCAGGAACCTTTGGTTTTGAGCCTGAGGGACACTGAGATATCTTGAACCTTATGTGGTACTAAGAAGCGCAACACCCCAATAGTTTGTGGTATACCAATCACATTTTGACATTGTTTATGGGATTACAAGCCATATAATGGGGGTTGACTAACCCCATTCATAGTGTTATCATACTTTTCATTTAATGCCAACTAGCACGTCTATTTTAAATTAAGTCTAGTAGCCCAATTAATTGAAAATTCAGAATTAATTAGATCAGGTTATGAATTAAAAGAAAAATGCAAAACCTCTTTTTAAAGAATTATATATTAATATTTCCCGTATCACGAGGTTGGGTCCTTACATCAGGCTTAACGGATTCTGTGATCCAAATAAAGTATCCCACATTTACACAAACAAGCATAAAAAGTAAATAAGTAGTCATATTAGCATTAATAGTTGTCAAGATTTCAAAAATCATCATCATCATCAAAGCCGTATCCATTAATTATGTTCCCCCATTCTAATCCATCATAAGCCAAATCCACGAATAGATCTCACTTCTTCATACATGTCCTTACGACTTCAAATCCTCTTTTCATGCCCTTCTCCTTGGCAGGGTTGACTGAATTAACATGTCCAAACTGTTTCAAACGAGGCTATTTTAATTTATCATCTATTGATGCTACCTCTAAATGCTTCGAAAAGCACTTATTTTTTATTCTATATGTTCTAGTTTTACTACAACTATCTCATCATTCTCATTTTTGTTACACTCGGATTTGTGCATGTATTGCTTCTTGATTCATCAATATTGCACTCCATTGATCATTGCCGGTCTAGTTATTGTCCAATAAAGTTCTTCATTCAATCTTGTTAGTACTTGTTGATCATAAAGCACCCTAAAAGCAAGTTTTCACTTCAACTCTCATGCTCTTGCCCTATGTTCAACATCTTTCTTAATTTCTTCATTATTACTAATTATCTAGCCAAGGTATCAAAAGGAATCTCTTTGTGGTATCTCTTTAGTTTTAAATTCTCAAAAGAGTTTCAACTCTTTGTACGTTCCGACAGAAGTTGAAATTCATATATTTTATATTTGATATGACATTTTTCAAAAAAATAATAAAGCAAAATCTCCAAAAAGCCTCTAGGATTCTCTAAATCTCAAAGTTTGAAATGACTTCCTGCTTTTCATTAGATACATCCCCGTGAAAAGGATTTTGACCAATAGCTCTAGAAAGTAGAAATGTCACTTACATGATTTCTCAAAATTATTTTCAGAAGAATCAATAGAATCTTCAATCAATCTACTTTAGCAATATGGGGCCCACCTGGAGCCACAAATCAAGGGATTAGGCTCATATGATTGACTTGAGATACCATATCTAGGGTGGCCCCACATGGATCTTTCGATCTCTGCCTCTCCCATCATCTATGGAGCCCTAGGTGAGCCCCATTAGTTGTCTCGCATATGAGCACTCCTCTCTCTGTATATATACATATAGAGAGAGGGATTTGCGTGAGTATGAGCTCAAATAGGATATTTACGCACATGTATTCTCAGTGGAATATATGTTGAATGTTCCCTTTGCTTTATGTATTTTTCCTGCTCTCTTATCTCACTATGTTTTTTTTGTCCTACTTCTCATGTTAGAGTTTCTTTTCTTCTCTTTCCCAATCGCCTGTTCAATCCATCTGGGAACATTTTTCTGTGTTTCCCTCCTGTTTCTTTCTATCTCATATATCCTTGAGTGTTTTCTGTGTTTCTCCTCCTTTCATGTTGGTTATTCTTTTCTTCCATCCCCCATGTTCTCTCTCATGTTAGATGTCTTCTTTCTGGTCTCTTTGCTTCAGATGGTTCTTTTTTTTAAGGGAGGATCAAATATTGCCTATACATGCCAAGACCCAGCTCTCTCTCTCTCTCTCTCTCTCTCTCTCTCTCTCTCTCATGGGTACGACTCGACCAAGTGTGAGTTCATCCCCCACTACAGCTATCCTTAGATGTCCATGAATGAAAGTGATTCTGCATACAACGGCGCTCTATCAAAATTCACTTTAGGAGGTAAAAGATGATGGAAGAATGACTGCATTCAATCAGGTTAGTTTCCTTAATTGGGAACAAGGGGTAGCTCGGTTGGCTTCCCCATTCTCATCCTACTTTCCCGGGTTTGAATCCTGGCTTCTTTCCTGCACTGAGTAGTCTCCTTTCCTGCAATGTGCAAGCTTCCTTCCTATGGTGAGCAGGCTGCCATCTAAAAGGGGTATCAGCCCCCTTGGCTGGGTACCAAAAAAATTTAGTTTCCTTAATTACTTTCATTTGTGTTTATTGAGATTAGTTGTTGATTGATCACAAATGATTATTACTCTTCTCAGCTTCCAGTTGTTCAAAAGAGGATTGAAAAAGCTGAAGTGATATTGGCTGTTGTTCTCAATTGTATCTTTGACAAAAGTGGTGGAGAAAAGTTACAAAGATAGCAGTGGTTTGAATGTTTGTAGGTGCTGATGCAAAGGCCATTGTATGGCTTGATGCATAATTCAAATGGAGAAAGGTTATATGTTTCTTTCAGAATAGTTTTGATTGACTGAGTTATTGGACTTGTAAAATAGTTTGGAGTGACTTAGTTACTGGGTTCTGAATTCTGATTGGATCATAAATTTAAATGGTATTCATCTATTGGTGGTGGCACTCACTTTTTTTGATAAGAAAGTTATGCTCTATCATGCAATCCAAAGCATAGCATAATCCTGCAAAATAATTGTTAAAGAATGAAATGCACCAACAGGTCATCATATCCTAAGTGGGAAAAGAAGACCTGCAAAATGGTTGTTGGTGAAAATCTTGCGGTCTGTGTACATTTGGACATAGTTGGTTCAGAGGCCATCAGATCAATGGTGAGATGAGAATAAAAAAAAAATAAGGTGCATGTTATTTTAAGCACTTTTCAACCTGAGTACACTCAGTATAAAAGTATTCATTGTCGTGGGAGAACATTGCTATGATTCATGCCTGATGCCAGTGTTATTTCACAGACAGTGGTCTCATTACAAATGAGCTTGAACCATAGATTTAATACAGCCACCAAATTATTGGTGCACCAAGGTTTCATTTGCCCAAGTTTCAGTAAGATTTATATGATGTTATTACTTGATCTCAATTCTTCTCCCCACTACTAATTTTCTCATCAGATCTCAACAAACATGCTGTGGCTCCACCTTTGAATAATAACATGGCTTCACTGCCACCGATAACCACTTCTATCCAAGCATTCAATGCTTCATCATCATCACCATCATCACAATAATAATTTACCAGCTATCCAATTGAGCCCACTGTTTCTCGCAAACAGCAAAAGTGCATTTGAAATTGATGTCCCATCAACAATGACTTCATAAAAGCTAGTCATAAAAGCTAAGGCATTCTGATAGGTGTAACTAGTTTGTATTGGAGAAAAACCATTTACCAACCCAAAAGCTTAAGCTGATAGGTGGAAGACCCAAACAAGCATACGGAGCTATGTCCAACTTAGGACTTAGGCGATGCTAGATGTAGAACTTCCCAACACTCGCCTTCACGTGAAAGCCCAATAGATTTCGTGGGCAGGCCTACAACATGGGCTTGATAAGAACAACAAGAGCCATGTGAGCTATACAAGAATGACGGGATTGAAACCCGCTCTAATACCATGTAAAAAACCACGTGCCAACCCAAAAGCTTAAGCTAATAGGTGAAACTTGAAAGGCCTAAACATGCATATGAAGCCATGTCCAACTCAGGACTTAGGCGACATGGGATGTGGGACTTCCCAACATGTATTATTTATAATGCTGTGGCAGCAAGTCCCTAAAATTCCCTCCAGCATCACTGGAATGTCACTTGCCAAGTCAGGCTAAAAAAAGAACCAATTGAAACAAAGATACAAGAAAGGAAACGCCTAACATATAGGAACTAGTTTGTATTATTTAAAAAGTTGCAGCAGCAAGCCCCTAAAAGTTTCTCTTGGATCACTTTAATGTCACTTGCCAAGTCATGCTCAAAACAAGAACCAGTTGAAACAAAGATACAAGAAAGGAAATGCCTAACATGAGAGAGAATATGCGATAATAGAAGAAAAGAATAACATAAAAGGAGAAACACAGAACACTCAATATGAGAGAGAGAGAGAAGGAGAAACACAGAACACTCAAAATGAGAGTGAGAGAGAGAGAGAGAGAGAGAGAGAGAGAGAGAGAGAGAGAGAGAGAACAGGCAACTGGGAGAGAGGAGAAGAATCCCTAACATGAGAGAGGACAAACAAAGAAAATGATATGGAGGAACACGAGACACCCCGGTGGTTAAGGGTGTCTTATCTCACTCAGGTGCCCAGGCATCGATCCCTGGGCAGGCAGGTTATAACAAGGGTTGTACCACTCACCCATCTAGCGGCAAAAAAAAAAAAGACAGAGAAGGTGAGATTAGAGGCAGGAGAACAAAGCAAAAGGAGAGAGAGAGAGAGAGAGAGAGAGAGAGAGTCTCTCCAAGTCCCAAAGTCATGCATTCTCATTTAAACACAAGTGGAATCCAACAACTGAGAATACATCTGCGTAAATAATCTATTTGAGATCATGCTCACCCTAGAGTTCCTATATATATGAAGTTTCGATGCAAGGTGATTCTCATATTTTCTATTTGACAGCATTTTTCATCTGTCTCATGTTAGTTGCATTTCTCTCACTGCGCCCCCTCCCTTTGCTTTGCTCGGTACCTCCTCCTCCCTATAGAAAGTTCTTGTTTAAAAATTGCTACATATTCAAGTTTCCATTTCAAGAAACCGATTACTAAATCTTAGCTCAACCAAGCTTCAATGAGTAGTATCTTTTTGGTGTTCTAACAGAAGCTTTGATTATAGTATTATCTTTTTGGTGTTTATCATCTATAGATCCAGTCCAATCATGCTTTAATGAGTATCATCTTGTATTCTTTTCCAATGGAAGCTCTGGTCTAGAGCACAAATATAAGGTAACACGGAGGAAAGCACCAAAAAAAAAAAAAAAACACATTTTCAGCATCCCAATGAACCATCTCAAAAGTCAAATCCCATGAAAACACGGACAAACTCACATAGGATTTCAGATCCAAGCCAAATTCCTATTTAAAGACTGTAAACTAAAAGATTAAAGATTCTATCATGAGTATGCCCCATCATCATGTAACCACTACTGGTGGTAGTAGTCTCAGTCTCCTCCATGTTTCACACATTCGCCCCTTATTATGCGTGTCAGGGTGGCATGGCAGCAATGATTTTATTTGACTGCCAAGTAGTAGTAGTCCCACCCACACAAAACAAAAAACAACCAGCAAAAACCCATCAACTGAGGTGCAATTGATCACAGCAAGTTCCACCCAACAAATAAGGAAGATTGCAATTTTGAGGAAGGTCAAGAAGCACTCATTGGAAAATGACTGTGCCAGGAAAGGGTGGCATTCTCCAAAGTCCAAATAAATGGAGACTGAATGATGGATTATAATGGTTCTGGCGCACTCATATCCCAAAATGGGGAGGGGAATTCTAAATTTTAGAGTCATTTGAACAGAAGATCCATTTCATGTAGAAGGCAACATAATTCTCTTTTGAACAGATAAGTGGGCAGGAGATGAACTAAAATCCGCTGAGTTCCTGGCTTTGTACAAGATTGTGTCTTGCCTCATGGTAAAATCCAAGACTATTGTGTCTTGCCCCGTGGTAAAATCCAATACTCTGTGTAAAGCTTTGGCTTTTGTTCTGTTTGTTGTCCTAGATTTCGTCATTATCTAGCCATTCAAAAATAAATAAAAAATTTCGTCATTATCTATTTCATGTGGAGGTGACTCAGTTCCTTTAGCTTTTCCAATTGCTAGAGTGTGTGCGCCAAGGTCATTGCAGGATCATAGGGTGTGGACATGGATGGCATGTGGGATTTTTTTTTCCACTAAGTCTTTTAAAGAGCATGGGTGATCGCAGTGCTTTAGCTTGCATATGGTATATTGGAGCACCACTGAAGGTGGATAGCATTCTTACAATGGATCATCTGCATGGTAGGAAAACAAATATCGTCAATGGTCTCCCTTTAAGCCATGATTACAAGGATAGTGTCAGTCACCTTCTTCTCAATTGTAACATGACCAAAGCAGATTTGTAAGTGATCATTCTTGGTTTGGTGTGTATCTTGTTTTTTTTTTTTTTTAATTTCCTGAAAGAGATTGGTGTTCGCTTTTTGACTTGACAAGGGAACAGGTAAACTCCCATGGATACCCACTTTTCTTGTCTCTGTATAGTCTATCTGGAAAAGAAGGAATATGAGATGCCTTTGAGGAAAAAAAATGGCGGCCCTCCTAAGCTTGACTGTAGTGAGAGGGAAAGTCATCTCTTGCGCTCTAGCGTTGAATCAGTTTTAAGGAAATTCAGGTGATGTGTAGACTGCAAGTTGCTGGAGGTCACTCTGGATATTAGAGTTAATATCAGCCCTTCTGGGGGTCGCACACTCACACCTCCAATGGGTTGCTTTAAGGTTAATTTTGACAAGTTTGCCAAAGGCAATCCAAGGGTGCAGGAATAAGAGGTATATTTCACAACCTAGATGAGACAGCCATGATCTACAGGTTCTAGGAGCATCAATGGATTAGGGCCGTTGCATTGCTTATAGGAATAAGAGGTGCAAGCAAAGTTTGCCTTCTCCTCCAATCATTGAGGGCTATGATACTTGGATACTTGTATAAACCCAACGCATCCGTATCGGACCGATACGGCACTTGTATTGGTACCTGCTATTGCAATGATACTTATAGGGAACAAGTTTAACATATCCTACATAGAGAGTCATTTATTTCATATAGTTCTTTTAATATTTTTACTTCTTACCATAAAAAATGCTAGAAAGAGACAAAAACAATGATAATTTCATTGATTCAAAAGTAATGTAAAGAAAAAATCAGGACACTCGTATCTGTATCCATGTCCTAAATTTTCAAAAGTGACGAGTCGTATCCCCGATCCTCGTATCAGTGTCTGTATACATATCCATATCTGGGCATAATAAATTGAAGGGGATTCAACTTGCAGTTTGAAGTGGCTAAGGAGATATGCACACCAACTTTGGGAGCGCCTAGAATATTTAACAAGTTGGAAGGATTCGCTTGAAGGTTGCTCCATTACCTCATCCAATGTTCTACTGAGAGGAATTTTAACCTATGAGAGCGGTCCAGGTTGTGGGGCCCAGCTAGATGCATGCCTATCCATGGGGATAGGGATGATGGAAAAGGCCTCATCATGGATAAAGGTTAGTAAAACAAATCAATCCCCTCAAGTAATCCCAACCCTTGATTTAGTAGTCTCATAGTTCAATGGTCTTTTAAGTTTACTTTTCTTTTATATTAAGTCCAATGTTAAGTAAAGGTTAGGATGTCAAACCAGGCCAAGTGTGAGATCATGGGGTGTAGTGAGCCCCATAGAATGGGGTACACTGATGAAAGGTGGACCAAAGTGGGCCCCATCGAACTCGACACGCCTTTATAGTATGCTCAGAAGAGAAACACGTAGCCAACTCCGAGGCACACAACTTAGCTAAAGAGGGTGTCGTCCATCCTAATCTGTTTCTGATTGTTGTGGTTGCCTTGGGCCAGTATCAATGTATCATATATGCTTGAAGCATAGCCAATGTTGGACTCTGCTTCATTGTTCTTCTCCTCCATTGCCCTTTTAGCATTAATAAGATCAGCTATGGTTCCACAAACAATGCAAGAAACACATGCTCCAAAATTCTCACTTCTAAAGAAAGCATTTAAATCCAGATATTGCACATAAACAACCATAACAAATATGTATATCTGCACCATTTCTCTCTAAACTTCAAATGAACACCATAAAAAACAGCAAAACCAGAATACCTTGGTTGCAAAACTGTTGCAAAATCCAATTACAGTGACAAGTAAACTAAAAAACACCCGGAATGAACTTGTAAGGAACCTTACTCCGGTAAGCCGAATAAGCCTCCCCGAACGTCTCCTCCAACAAAGCCTCCTCCAACTGTGCCTTCTGGTTGTAATACACCACACAAGCTCCAACAATGAAAAGCAAGCTGAAAGGAGCACGAAGTGCCACACAGTAAGTGGCAAACAGAAACATCACCGACGCATAAATCGGGTGGCGAACCCACCGGTAAGGCCCGAACTGCACCACCGACGTCGGAACAAGTACCTTCTCCGAGTACTTGTGGAGGTATAGAGTGGAGTGGTATTTCATGAATTGACCAGTGACAATCAATGCCCAAATGGCAAGATTGGCCCAGCCACCGGGAGCAAGGTGCAGCTCCGGCCCCTCAAATGCGGCAAGCCAGTGGCCAACCAAGATGGCACCAGCGAATGCGAGACGGGCAGGGAAGGGCAGGCTAATATCCCATCTGGGGTCGTGCTGGCGGGGATAGAGATCGCCGTAGAGGCGACTGCGGACGCTGGACTCGAAGAAGAAAAAGTAATGGTAGGCGAAAAAGAAGACAATTGGCCAGCCTTCGAGGTATCCATTGAAATGGGCGGGTGGGACAAGGGTCAGCCATGTGATTGCAGATGTTACAATGACAACCTGCTCAGGAATGCTGGCTTTCTGCTGGGAGTGTTTGCGGAGGCAGTAGAGGCCGTAGAATGCAAGAGCGATGGCGACAACCCAAGGCCAGAAGAGCCATGTCCAGCTGAAATACATCCAGAAGAAGGGGTTTAGGAGGAGCCTGGTGGTTCTTTTGGTGGCTGCAATGGCGAGAGAGACGATCCCTGCCCATTTGCAGACGTCAAGAGGGGTGACAGTGGAGAGATTGAAGAAAGAGGAAAAGGGGATTTCGAGGGAAGAGAAAAAAGGGATTTTGAGGGATTTGGTTTGTGGGGTTTGGGGAGAAGGAGGAGAAGAGTCGGAATATGAGCATTTGAGTGGAGGGCAGGGAGGGGTTATCGTCGTTTTTGTGGATGTTGGGTTGGTTGGTGGTGCGTAACGAAGGTGTTTGATGAAATGCCTGAGAGAGACTTTTCCTCCATCGAACGATTTTAGAGAGAGATTGTGCTTGTTATGTGTATGGGATGAGGGCTTGAATGGGGAGAGAGGAGAAGAAGAGCATGTTGAGTGGAGGAAGATGGAGGAGGCTCCCATTTGAGGTCTTTCTGTACTGACCTCTCAAGTTTTCTTCCTCTGAGCCTTAGCAGGGCTTAAAAATGGCCCCAAGTGGAAAAGGGTTTATCTAACTTGGGAGTTGGGCCCACATGGCCCAGCCCTATAAATCCTCCATCTGCTGTGGAGCAAAATTTGATTTATCATCATCGCCAACGAACGGTCATCTGTACCCAGCAATATAAATCCATCAGTGGGGAGAATCTAAAGCTCTATTTTTGCAAAGTTAGTCCGTACCCTCCATCGGAGAAACCATAGGGCCCAAGAATTTTTGGAAGCCCATTATTTATATTAAAGCAATTGGCTCTAAAGTTGCATTTCCAAGTTTTCCTCCCCTCTGAGCAAAGGAAAAGTTGCTTTGTAGATATGCAATGAGTATTTGGAACTTCATTTGCAACTTTTCCTCCTCTCTAAGAGGAGGAAAACTTGCATTAAAGCAAACCAACTTTTTCACTTTTTTTTCTTTTTCTTTTTAACATCTTGACCTGGTCACAGGTGGGGGCTTGAATCCAAATAATATATAATTGACTAGCAACAAAGGCCCATTCTTAGTTCGGGCCCAAAAATAAAAATATTATATTATTAAAGATCTTTCTAAGATTTTATTAAGAAAAAAATATATACTATATGAAAAAATATAAATAAGTTAAAAAGTAAAGTAAACTTAGCATAAGTGAAACCAAGTGGGACGACAATATCCTTGGAACTTATGTAAACAAATATTAATTCTCAAAATTGAAAAACCATTCAACCATATATAATGTAATTAATCAGTTTACGATCTACCTATTATAGTTTTAATGATAAGAATATCATGTGTTTAACACTCTAATGAATTAAGTTGTGAATCAAAATAATGTGTATCGTTGGATAGGATGTTGCTTGCTATTACTTAGATTAAAACACTCATGTAAGAGGAGGTCGGGGGATAGGAGTATTAATGTAAATGAGGATTATGAAAAGAGAAGATGTAGGTAGGAAAGGGGTTAAGAAAGGATAAAGATGAAAAACTTAATTGAATTTGAATAGGAAGTGATAAGATGAGATGAATCTGGAGAGCTGAGTGGCCCACATCAAGCCAAAAGGCTATAGTTTTTCTTCGGTATTTTCATGAAAGGAGAGCTCCATGGGTGATTACGTAGCAAAACAAATCCTATTACTTTTATAAATATATATATATAATGCTTGACATAATAGAAATTCACTCAATCCCACTATAAATAGATCCGGGCCAAACATGATACGGTAATTTATGTTGCCGTGGGCGTGCCCAACAATTTGTCGTTGCCCGTGCCTAATATTATGAGTAATATTGCCTCCTAACGTCACCTAATTATTATGAATAATATTTCAAATTTATACATAATGAGTAATATCGCCTACTCATTTCCATTGGTAAATGAGTAATATTGCCAATAATTTTTATTAGAGATATTTTAGTGCCCACATAATGGCAACAATTATGTGGCATTGGCTCGTGCACGAAAAATTATTTGCAAATAATAATATTATATCTTATGACCCGTGCCCGAAAAATTATTTATAATCTAATGCAACACTTCGCCATTTAAATTAGAGTTATGAATTTACAATGGCACTAGATTTTCTTATAATATTATTTATAAGTATCATTTTCAACCATTCTTAACCTTTTTTTTCTTTTTTGGCCTATCATTCCTCTTATAGATTTCACTTATACATGTTTCTCTAATAGACCTTACAAATCTTACCAATGTATGCATCTCTTTTTCAATTTGGTTTCTTTGAAATCCACAGATATTGCTTTTATATTGAATTTTTTTTTTCCCTTTTGGCTTGTGTTAGGCACAGGCCTCTCACACTAGTTTGATTTAAGAATGGTCACTTAACTTAATGACTGTCTAGGATTTGAATCATGAGCATGCCACCTTCTCTTACAAGAGGGCTTTGAGACCTCTCCCAATGTGTTCTTCCTTTACCTGAGGGCTCTGTCGCCTTATCCGAGGTCTACTACCCTCTCTCGAGGCGGGGTCCCAGCCCCTTATAGCTGAGATACCAAAAAGAAAAAAAAAAACCCTTTAATTTTTCAATACATATTTTTACATATAACCCCCTGACTTTTAAATGACACTCTTTAAATACTGTATGCACGTTTAACATATGCCCCTGAGGAATTTTTTTTTACATATTGACCCTACAGGGAGGATTTCCAACCTTCTAGGTCCGTTCCACTAACCTCTTAAGCAGCCTAGCAGCCTTATTAATGCCCTAGAGGCTGCTAGCCATCCTTGATAATTAATTCCACATGATTTTGTTTTTTTTAGTGAAAGGGAGATTCATTAGAAGAAAAGCACGGCAAAAATAGAAAAAAAGGGGACGCAAACAAAATAAAACAATAGAATACAAAAGCCCAAGAAATAGGGGTGTTCATGGACTAGGCCAACTTAAGCCCAAGTCTGGCCCAATCTACTTTGGCCTGAGCTTGGATCAATTGATAGAGAGCCCAAGCCCGGCCCAGTCCGACCATAAAAGTAATTTTGTAATAAAAGAGGGGGAGGTGTGAACACATGACATCTCATTATCCTCAAAAAAGAAACACGACATCTCATTGAGGCAAAAATAACCAAACCAGTTGAGATAAGGCTCAAGGCAATTATAGTATAGGTGACCTAAATCTTTTTTCTTATAATATTACAGTTATGGCTTGGGCCCGGCCCGAGCCAAGTTTTTAGAAGTAGGGCCAGGACTGGATATTCCTCAGGCCAGCAGCCCGGCCCGCTCATGAAAACCCCTATCCAGAAACACAAAACTAAACCCACCATTGATCCCCACAAAAATACCCTTCCCGCCAAAAGAGTCCTTTTAGCGAGATGACAAAAATTCGACATGATGTAGGTCGAGCATCTTGAAAAGATTCAGGACCTCTAATCTCCACTTTACATTTGTCTTTTATCTTCTCCCCTCTGTGTTGTGTTGGGCCATCCAACCCTCTGCATGCGTGTGTAAAAGTGGCGTCATAAGTGCCTTGGCTTGGGTTGGAGGTTCAAACATCATGCTAATTAGTAATTAGCTTTAGCCTAGTCCATATGTCTCCATGCTTCCATCACTTCCAAGGGAAGTGAATAAGCATGGTTCAAATCCAGTGGTCAATGTCCCTCTGATCACTAGTTCGTACCCACAATCAAAAGGTAGACCCCCACAATTAAAATAAAAAAAATAATACAAGAAGAAGCTCAGACCCCAATGTTTCTAGCTCCAAAGCCACATCGCAAAATAGGAGACGGTTCCCATCAGGAATCAACAATACCATTTATAAGCGCGACATTCATGTGGGGCCCACTTATGGTCAATCCGACCATTCATTGACCAAAATTCCATTCTGATCACAGCAGTTCACCGGAGTGGAATGCACTGACTGAACCCGAATCTCAGCGAGCATCACACAAGTCCCTGCTTTCTCGGAAAAGAAGAAAAAGAACCACAACCATAAATCCGAAACTCGATCTCATAAACTTCTTCCAACATACATTTTACAAAACAACGGACACAATTACAAACAAAACATATATAAGCAGGGGCGGAGCCAGGATGTCATCTTGGGGGGGGCAAAACTTGAATAAAACTTTATTTCACCAATTATTATAACTATTATATTTTAAAATTTCCTTTTTGACATAGTTATAAGTTCAACCATGATTTTATTCCTTGAAAATGCTGGACATAGAGAAGACGGCGTGCAAAATTTTAATCACTGAAGATGAGAGATTAATGGAGAAAAAGAGGAAAAGAACAAAACAAAGAAGGATCACTAATAATATGTGATTTTGAATACACTGCCTATATTTCATAAATATTGGAAGCACCACTGCTCTCTCTCTTTCTGTAACATATCAAACAGTGTAGATTTGCATGAGACTTCTTCACTACAACCTGGACATGCACCACCACAAGATCTTGTATGTCTCAGGCTATCAAGATATATACTCTAAGGAACATGGAGATTATCAATATTTCGTCAATCCACATTATCACGATTTTGCAACAACATTTACTATGTCATTTCACTATACTACTGCATAGCAATGTCAGACAACTCATGACATTGGAGATTATATTATTAAAGATGAATTTTTCAAAGGCTGGGGGGGCCCATTTTTCAAAGGCCTGGCCCCCCCGGCCCTCAACATGGCTCCGCCCCTGTATATAAGCTGCCTCTTCTTCAAGAAACAGCTTTTTAACCACCTTCAAAGCTACTTTATACATACATAAATACAAACCTACCTACACTTATATTACTAGAAGTACCCCTACAAAAACCTGACTCCCAACATTACAAATTTACATAACCACACCCCAGACTGGAATTAATCCTCACCGCCTCCTCACCAACTCGAAGATCAGTTCAAGATCAGGAGGCTGATAATAACCATTCTTGGGTGGGTCCCTCTTCCCAATAGCTGCCTTCTTCTTGGGAGGTGGAGGGCATGCAAACACAGTTGGAATCCTATACACTCCATGTTTCGGCGTTGCGCAACCGTCCGACACCTTTTCCATGCCTCCTCCTTCCATCTCCATCTCCATCTCCATCTCTATCTCCATTTCCATCTCCATCTCCATCATCATCTTCATAGCAGTAGAAGGAAAATTGATGAGGCAAATCAGACAAAGCCAAAGCAGAAGCAGCAGAGAAGAAGTTTGGTTTTTGAACTTTGAATTGAATTGAAACTCAACCAACTCAATGCATTTATATAAGTACTGTAATTTGAATTTTTTTTATATATTTCAAGCTCTTTCCGGAAGCTGCAAGTGAGTGTTGGTGTGTGGTGGAGCCCGTGCCAGCTCGGATGGGGTGTTTTCCACGTGGCGTAAAGCTCGTTGGCGCTTTATCTACCTGGACGGAGCACGTGGCGATCAGTCGTCCTCGCTCTCGCGGTCCAAAGAAATTGGCGCGAAACGGGTCGATGAACGCGCGCGTAATGAAGAGGAGGGGGATTTGAATTTGAGGTGGTAGGAGGGTTTTGTGACGGAGAGTGTGACACGTGGAAAAGCGTAGGTTGACCTTGTCCTTTGTGGTGGTGATGGGGACATCACCGACTTGGTGGAGTGTGGCCCACTTTGTAAGTGGTCCTTGGCAGGGACAGCTTGAGTGGGGTCCCACTTTTAAATGTGGATGGATAGTAGGAGTAGGAGTGTAGTAGGACTTGGCAACTTGCATAGTTTTGGGGTCTTATTATATGCGTTTCTGTGCAAATTTTTAACATTTTGTGGCTGTTAATTGAGCTTTGCGTGGCCTGCTCATGGGGGTCAATTTGGATGGAGTTATCATATTCCTGAGTCCTGACAGTTGATCCGGCTAAATTCATGGAACTACGCTTTGAGTGGTTCGAAGGAAGAAGGATAGCCGACACTCGACAGATGAGTGACAGAGGGAGCATAATCGTATGGCTTTCACATGAATGCCGTCCACCACTCTGTAGATTCCGGAGCATAGTTGATAATATCGTTTTAGACCTCATTTGGCTCTGGCTTAAAAAATGAAAAGTTTTGGCCGATTCAAAATTTCAGCGAAACTTTTCGAAATTACATTTCGAAAAAAATATAACATAATATATATACATATATAAGTGAAAAAAAAAAAAAAAAGTAATAACTATAGATTTAATCTATCATAGTAATTTTTTTTGGAATTATATTTTGTAAAAATATAAGAAATACAAAATATATATGTGTAAAAGAAGTTTTAAAAAATTATTTTTGTAAAATTTCATTTCGGCCGAAATCTTGAACTTCGGCCGAGATTGACCGATATTCAAACCGAAAAGTTTTCGCCAAGATTTTGTTTCGGCCACTTGACCGAAACGAAAAATTTCGGCCATTTTGGCTGAAACGAACTATGTTCTAGAGAGCACTGTCTGGATGATATTTTATTTTTGCTTTTTATGATGACAAACCGCGGACCCTCTAATAGTTAATTATTGGTAAAATGTTAGATACACAGCATCATTAGCCGGATGATATTGTATCGTCATTTGCATAGATGATATTCTCTCAAGAGACTATGCAGACTCACTCGAGTTCACCTTTGATCAGCACAACCTTTTTCATACTCTTTTTATTTTATGCTTGTTTGCAAAGTCAAATCTTAAATTCATTAAGTCTTATGTGTGTTTGTATTTATTAGAATCCCAGAATTTATATTTGGATAATTTCATATTCTCCAAAAGTTGTCTCCTAATGCATAATTCCAAAACTTTCCTCTTGATGGAAACTTAAAATTCCAATAAAAAGCATAGATATTGGGATTATAAGAACTCCAAAAGGTCATTTGAGATCTTTTAAGTGACTACAATTTGGAATACTTGGAAAAGAAAAATGGGGGTGGGGTACAAGAAAGGTCTCATTGTGGATAAGGGTAAATAAATAAGTAAAAACAGCACTGTCAAATCATCCTAGCCCTTGATTTATAAAGTTTAGTTATCTTTTAACCATGGATTTCTTTGAGATTTAATCTATCTTAAGGTGTCATTTATTTGTAGCCATTTACATTTGTTTGGATTAATTTACGCAATAGGTGTGTAAATGGTGTGAATTTGAGTCCAAATTTTTTACATCTAAATAGATGGTAAAATGAATAACACTTCATTGTTACCTTGCGGGTGAATAGTGATTCCAGTGCAGGTGAACAATGAAAACAACATGATCAACGCCCAAGGTTTTTTTTTTTTTTTTTTTCTTTCTTTCTTGTTTACACTTCGTGCCCCTGAAATAACAATATGAGCTGTCCATCTTCTTCATAAACTTGATTACAGCTATGAAACTAATTTACAGTCGTTGGTTCGTCCTAAATTTTGAGATATTTATGAGAAAAAAAATCCAAACTACAAGTTGACCATTCCGAAAATCTGTGAGCCCTCTTTTCATAATCCAAACCATTCAAATTCTTTAGAAGGCCAACTTGTGTACATGGAAACAAATTTAAGACCCGAACTCATCATGAATCATGAGATATTTGCAAAGAATGCGCAGCCATTAATTGGATGTAAACACTGAATATATACATTCCTTTTTTAATTGGATGTACCAAGTCTGGTTGTTTCGATTTTTATATGCATGTAGGCCCCACAATCATGATCTGAACCGTTCAATCTCTGTAAAATGACCAAAATGGATATGGGGCCAAATCTCATGTCTAAGTTCCTCACAAATCTTTAGATATTTGTAAAAAAAAAAAAAAAGAACCTTGTTTTCTAATCTGCATAATCATTTGACTGCTTGATTTATTATGGCAAGGCCAAGGCAAGGTCTTCTAACAGCCATTTTATTTAATGTGAGCAAGGACTTGATTTCCTATCCATCAACCCATCATTTCATTCAATCCTATCTCAGGATTTAAAAAAAAAAAAAAAAAAAGACTATCTCTTGGTGCTCCTCAAATGCTGTATATCATATAAGAAAATAGCATGCCTTCTGGTGAATTTACTAACCCAAAATTTGATAAGAGTTTAAGCAAAAAAATAAAAAATAAAAATTGATAAGAGTTCTTAACATGAAGTTTCCACATGTTGTGAACAAACATGTGAGTAGGGAATAAACAATTACGTCAGAACTCCATGCGAGGATACACTTGTTGGTGACCTGTTGAGGTCACATACTTATCTGAGTGACTCCCTCATGTGCCACATAGTAGTACTAAAGTATCATGTGCCCCAGGTGGGCTATGCATTCAATTTCGATTTCAATTTGTAGTCACATGTTGAAATTATTGTAATGGCGCATGCTGTTACATGCTACGGGGAAATTAAATATCTAATGTGAAATTGTTGCACAGTCTTGATCTGCGATCGGCTAGATCAGTACCCAATCAGGCACGATCGAATTCAAACAGTAGGGCACCGTAAATTGTTTTAGTTAACCATTGCTACAAAAACCTGAAGGTGTTAGTAGAGGCAATGGTCTCCCTCGGATTCATGGCATTAGTAGAGGCAGTGAAAATATTTTTCAACATACCCCCTCGGATGGAGCCCACTCCTCAATAAGGCCCTCCTACAATTGAAAGAAACTCACAATTCAAGAGAAATAACCGAATAATTTTATTGAAGAGGTTGATGATCCATTACAATGAAGGCCATCCCTTTTTATACCTGCATATGAGAGAGGATCTCTCTCAATTGAGGAAAGTGTTTTTTTTTTTTTGTTATTGGAGGGTTTCCAACCCTTTGGGTTAGATTAATCCCTCTAAAGTTAGAGGGAAGCCGGGTAAACTCCCATGTAGCCCTAGTGGTAGTACAGTTTCAAACCTACAACCTCCGGGTGCAAACCGTGGGCTAGGCCAATTGTGGAAAGTGTTGAGTAGCAAGATCATTAAAGTTTCCTAATACGACTCTTAATTGAAATAAAAGTAGAAAACTAACTACTTGAATGAAATTTAGAAACTATCTAATAATCAAGTAGCTAAAAGATAGGGATCTCTGATATTGGAAGGATCTTTGATCATGTGGGGGCCCATCAAGGCTTGTGGGCCTGTGATTTGGGCTGGTCTGCATCAAATTGCTATAATAGTACATGCTTTTACTACTTACCAGAAAATTTAATCTCTAATCAACTCAAACCTATAAGGAAATTTATTATCTCTTAAAATATTTGAACTTCTGGGAAACTAATTATTTCTTAACATATTAAAAGTCAGGAAATAGTTTTATAGTTTATGGAGAGATTTAGACACCATACTATGGAATTTGTGCACAAATTGCTGTCTAGAATGGTGTTTATGACTAGTATTAGCCTCTCTTTCTCTCATTATTGAATTAAATTAGGAGTCATACTTTAATTGAGTAAAAGACTCCTTACTTGTGTATGTTTGTGTTTTTCAAATGGTAACTGTAATTTTATCAAATAGAAACAACATATGATGGATTCATGAATTTGATTAATGATTTGTTCTTATGAAGTTAGCATGCATGAGCGTGCAGACAGTTTGACACAATTTTTTCGATGAAGTGCACATATAAGAGAAGAAAATCCACATAAGTAGAAAAAGAAAAAGAAAAAAAAACTCCACACAAATAGAAAGAATGAAATAATGCCAATTTCATTATGATAAAAACGGAAAATGAATACGCAACCATCACCCTTATGAATCAAATCCTTATATCCTTATTATTTAAATCCTAAGAAAGTCATCCAATTTACATTGCACTCTCACATCCTTCATCCTCTCATCTCAACTGCCAAATGTTTATTAGCCCATGGGCCTGAACCCAAGTGGGATGGGCTACTTACTTGCGACTATACTTGGGCTTTTTGATTCTTTTGAGTGCTAAAGTCGATTACATAATGGCTCGCCCTATTTTAATAGGGATTAGGTTGGGTCAAGACCTCACATGACCTGGCTGGACAAAAGGGCAGGGCCATGAATTCCATGTTCAAACCTGAACATAGGGACACACCCTATTTTGCTCATTGGGCAGTCCAAATCCCCCACATTACGGGCCCAGACAAATCTAGGATAGATTTGGGTCCATTAAAAGACCAACAGCAAGTGGATTCTACAATTTGTTTTGCCCAATCTTTCTTGTGCTAAAGTCACTCACATATAGCTAGAGATTATATTTATTGTCCTTGAACACAATTGACAAAGCAATGAAATGGCAAATAAATATAAAGACTGCTGTTAAAATGTATTGGGTCAATTGAAACCTGATCCTTTATTAATAAGGTGAAAATGTTTATAAAAGCTTCAGAACGTAGTTCAGCTAGTTTAAGTCAGGTGTACACGGATCGAATTGGTGCAGATTAGGTCAAATCGGTCACCAATCCGTTACCTACAGATTGATGGATTTGGAATCCGTCACCAGTCCATGTCTGTTAAAAAATGATCCGATTTTTGATCGGTGGAGGACCGTATCAGATCGGTTTAATCCGTTCAATTCGTTGAATCTAATGTTAAAGAAAATTTGAAGAGCATGCTCTCAAAGCTAGGGTGAAAGTTGGTATAGAGTTTCATTTGTTATACTTATATATAAAAGTAAATTACAAGTTCTTTCTTCTTTTATATTTAGACCTCTTAACTTAAATTTATACCCCTTAAGTTTTTTTAATTTACATTTAATGTCAACGGATCGAATATGATTGAATCCAAGGATTGAGGGTGAAATTCGTCACCGATCCGTTGTTGTTAATGGATTACGATTTTCAATCCGCCACCAATCCCTTTACTTTCGATTCGGTTAAAAATCCGTAGATCGGATCAAATCGATTTTATAGATTAGCGGATTCTTTGTGCACCCCTAGTTAGAGACTTGATTAAATGCCCCCACTTAGTAGTGAGAGTGTGCGAATTAAGAAGAGTCCACTCAACTCTCAAGCATAAAAAAAAGAGAAAAAATGAATGAATATATTATCTGAACACGTCTCAAATGTTAAGAGGATTAATCCAAACCCTTATTTTCATGATGAGTCAGGCATCAAAGTGTAATTAGTCGGGTTTCTCGCGGATCAAAGGACACAAGAACTGAATCAATGGGAAACCCACTTCATGAGGCGATAAATGTCTACCTGAAATGCCAACCCACACCTTTAATTATGGGTCAGGTCAAGAAATGCCACCAACCTGTTTAGTCATATCCTTCAAAGCAGCCTAGAGAAATTCCTAGTTAAAAGAGTGAAACTCCACATGAGGTCCACCTATTAAAATTTGAATTTTCTAAATAGACGGCATTCCAGTTACATGGGGGTATTAGTATGTTTTTTATCAACACCTTTGAATAACCCTGATTATATAAGGGAGTGAGGGAATTTATTTTATACCGTTTGAATATAAGGGGTAGCTCAATTGACCTAGGACCACGGTTTCTATCCGGAGGTTGTAGGTTAGAAACTGCACCACCATACCAGGGCTACATGGGAGTTTGTCCGGCTTCCCAATGGGTCTGGGGCAGGGCCAGCCCGAGCCAATGTAAGGCCTAAGACAAAATTCCTAAATGAGGCTTTTTCTATTTTTTAATATTATTATAAATATTTTATTTAAAATCTATTTTTCTTTATTTTTAATCCTAAATGGGTAATGCCCATGCTAGAGTAAAAAATACTTAAAAACAAGATGTGGCAATTAACTCAATCTCGTAACCAACGTCCAACAGCTCTCTCACATTTAATGATATATGAAAATGTGGCAACTTGGGATGAGCATGCCTATCTTTATTTTGTAACCAATGACTCTTTTTATACTTTTAATAATATATGAACATGTGGCAACTTGGGATGGATATGTGTTTTTGGTACTTTTGTTGATATTTTTTCATGAAGCGAGGTCTTGAAAATTGAATTTTCAGGAGACTAGTTTTGAGGATGAAATTTTTGGGAGCCATATGCAATTGCCTTGTTGGCCTAAGAATTGAGCCAGCTTGGTCCGAGGGATTAGTCCAGCCAAAAGAGTTGATTTGGAAACCCTCTTATAGCAAAAATAAAATAAAATAAATTGTAGTGCCATTGGCATTCTTTGAGCGACTGAGACCAACCAAAAAGGGCCCAAACGCACAAAATACATACATGATGGTCCATGCATATGCAGCTGAAAGCGGTGCCAGTAACCTGTAATAAAATTTGTTTGTTGCTCCATGAGAGCGAGTGCAGAGAAGCAAAAAGGAGTTTGGAGAGAAGAGGAGAAAAGATACAGACTCTTCAAATCCTAAATCTCAGTTCAGAGAGAGAGAGAGAGAGAGAGAGAGAGAGAGAGTTGAGTGGAAATGCCTTCAATTACACGCCCACTGAAGCAATCGGATTACAATAATTTCCCCCCAAACGCTCCAATCGTCATCGACAATGGCGCCTTCAACTTCCGGATTGGGTACGTAACGAAAGAAAAAAACCAACCAAAACCCTAATTCTCCTGCAATTCCCCTTCTTACCTGTTTCTCTCTCCCTCTCTCCCTCTCTCTGTGTATGTGTTGTTATCACTCAGATGGGCGGGAGAGTCTGATCCTCGTGTCACTTTCCGCAACGTCGTGCAGCGACCTCGACACAAAGCCTCAGGTAAAAATCTCCCCTTTTGACTCTCCTTTCCAATCACATCCGAAGTCATGAAATTTTCAATGTCTTTTGTTGCAAAGTGTAGAAACCTTCAGCTGATCTTTGGGTTCTTATGAAATCTTAAGATGATACTATTAGATGAACCGGTTGTGATGTGATGGTTAGTGGTTTCATATTTGGATTGACATGATCGGGTCTCTACATTACTATGCAATTCTGTATATGGGATGGTTAGGGTTTTATTTGTTGGGGGGCCATGTTTCTTAACCTGCTAGCTAGTCATTATAGCCTGCGTGCGCGCAAGGCTGCTAAGTAGTGTACTTCATTGGACAATAGAAGGCACCTGATTGTTGGTTTATAGATGGATGGTGGAAATGAAAAGTGTTGCCCATTGTTCAAGTTCAAGTGTAGGAATAAGCCACAAATTGGATGGTTGGGTTGTTCAGTTGGTTTTATTTTTTATTCTTATTTTTTACTTCATGATGTTTGTGTCAGGTGAACAATTTGAATTTAAGTCCTAATCCATATGATTTTGAGGCCTTAATGAAAATACACATAATATGGGTGAGGAGCATGGTTATGGTATAGTAAATTAAACCATCACTCCATCAGCTATAGCAAGGATTTCCACTTCTACATTGTAAGTCTATACTTGTCAATCCTCATAGTGATATGACACAGGTGGTATCAGCCGGATATGCGGTGATATCTTTCTCAAAAAGGGGATAAAACTTCCTTTGGCCTTACTGGACTGTATAAGATCATGTAAGTTTATTCACGACCTGTGAATGTTTGTGATGGCTGGCTTTTAGGCAGAATGTGTAACCTTGTAGGACAACACATACAAGACATTGGTTACATTTTTAGCTTTATAACCCTGGCAGTTGGTGTTCAAAACCATATGATGTCCATCACTTTGGATGGATGGGGCGTTGGCATTCACAAGCATTACTGATTTTTAGTTTGGTATCAGTAAAAAAGGACCTTCGATTCGGTAAGGTGGTAGGAAATGCTTGCTTCATATATTTAAGAAGGCATTTTGATTTCATAAAAAAAAAGGAGACATTTTGATTGATGGGTTTATACAGAAAGTAGGACTAAACTCATCGACGAGTCCCTGAGACATTAATACAAGGGTATGTCTGGAGGATGAAAGAAAAGATAAGGAAGAGAAAAGTTTGTTGCCAACAAGCCCTGTCATCTTGGCTTTGCAGCTGCTACACAACGAGTGTGCTTCTATATCATGTGTTCTGTTTATTAGCAGCTTGTCCCACATGTCAGAAAAGAAAATATATTGCTGCCTTTTTCAATTTTTGCTAGGATCCTGCTGCCACACGATGGGTGTATCTGATGTGACAGCAGTGGGTTCGCAACACGTTTGGTATGTCAACACGAAGTTTTTATATCTTTTTCTTCCCACATCTCCCAAGGTGTCTTGACTCTTGATTCTGAGTTTTCATTTAGGTTATGGATTCAATGTACATATTTCTCCTTTCGTTCTTTCTTTGTAAACTGCTCAGATGTTGTTGATAATTATTCTCATTTACAATAGAGATACAGAGCGAAGTCTATAATGGTTTAAAGTAGGTTAAGTTTTTTATTTTTAATGCAGGTGAAACAGTCACTATCGTTGGTGATCATGATCCTGCATTGATGAAATATTTTGATTGCACACGCTCATCTCAGCGGTCACCATTTGAAAGCAACGTTGTTTATCAGTTTGAACTAATGGAATATGTAAGTTCAATTCTAGTTTGGTTGAGTAGGCCATTTAGCATCATTGTAAAACAGAATTATGAAATATTGTTGCTATTTTCTTCACATAGACTCCATTTTGTCAGTTATTGTTATTTTACCATTTCAACTCATCTGTGCCTTGATATTCGTCTCCACATAATTTCTTCTTGTATGGATGTTGGCTCCAAGAACCTCTCAACCATGCCAACATCCCTATTGATGTACTTGCAGTAATGTCAAAGGATCAATGTACCCAAGATCCTAATTGCTTCGATAATAATGCTTAGTGTAAAAGAAGTTTGAATGCTTACTCTCAGGACCATCCCGTATCATTAAATTAGCAGAAACTTAACAGAGATTTGCAAGAAACCATGCCTATCATCAAATGCATACTGTAGATAGATGCCTTCATTTTGGAGCTCTCTAATATGAAAACAAGTATTTACTTGATTGTGAATATAGTATAGAAAATTACAGAACTTCTAATTCGGTTTTTCCTAACTCGTTAAAGGGAAATTTTAAGAGTTTTTGTGTAATACTGGTGCAAGAACTGTTGCATTCGGCTATTTCTAACAATTATTGATGATTATGGTAGAACATTCCTCGGTTTTCTATCTGATATTTTCATGCCCCCCCATTTATTTATTTCTATTTTGTAGATCCTTGACTTTGGTTTTGAGCGGATAGGTGCAGATGGCTCACAGGTATAACAATGCAGTTTCTGTTTTATATTTGTTATAAGTGATGCATTTCTGTTGTATTTGAATATTGTTGTAGTATAAAAAATGATCTAGGTCTTGTACAATATAAAGTATTACCTAATTCACATCTTACATACCTTGTTAAATGTGCATTTTATGTCATGATTGCACTGACACTTTTATTTAGGAGATGCTATTAAAATGATCATCAATTGAATTAGAATGAAAGGGCAACACCATGGAATTGAATTTGGTGATGTTACAACCAATATGGAGTCATTCTCCAAACCATGCTTTCTTTATTGTCAGTCACAAAGGTAAATGAAGAAAAGGAAACAAAGGCAACTCTAACAGACCAAACTTCTCAAATGAGTTTTGGCAAAAGCATCAGATAAGAAGCCTTTGTTTCTTGAAGTTACAACAGATGCCAGGACGAGGCTTGGATATGGCACTGACATGATTGGCATACTAGTTGGAGAGCTTGGTATAATCAAAGGGGGACCTGAGGATACATGGATTGTGGTGTATCTACATTGGCTTAACAGCACAAGCACTGGTCTTGCAGTGCAGGCATTCAAATTTGGGTGGGCTACTGGGCTCCCCTTAGCCATGTGCTTCTTTGGCATTCCAAATCCTGTCAATGATTGATAATCAGAATCAAATTAAGGGCTACAAATTTAATATTGACCCACCCTTGTCTATGTAAATTTAATATTGACCCACCCTAGTCTATGTTTTCCAAGGCTGAGATAAACATTTGATGGAAGGTTAGAGAAACAGAAGAATAAACTGCAGAAGATATTGAATTCATCTAAAGCCAACAAAATCATCCTTAAACCAATACATCATCAAGATAATTGTAAGCAAACAGGGCCGGGAAGGAAGTGGACTTCTTGTCTACAGAGAAAAAAAAATAAAAAATCAAGTGACTGAACAAGACTGAATCCTCTATAATGCCGCATGCTGTCGACACCAACACCCGAAATACAGTTGCCCGCTGTTGAAGACAATCCCCAATCTGCCTGACCTAATAGAACATGATTTTTGGTTTATAATCTCCATCCTTGCGAGATGCTGTGCTTCTTTTTTGGTAGACCTCATTTTCATGTATACACATGCACAGTTTCTATAAATAAAGAGATATAGAAAGATGGTGTTTGTATCTGGTAGACCTCATTTCCAAATACATACATATGGATATGGTGATCATAAACAAACAGGCAGAGAAAGAATGGAACCTGGGAGGGCCTTGTGCAAGAAATATGGGAAATGAATCTGATTTGGGAATGCCATCATTGAAGTTGTGTGATATCTTCTGTGAATTAGACGTCACCATTCACTCTTAAGTTTTCATTTTATATGTTAAAATTAAGGAAAACGATCACATGTGGACGAGTCTCATGAGAAGGAACTTTTTTAACACCACATGTGACCCTTTGTGATTGATCCAACACCCGGCATTCAATAGGCCTACATTAATTGGCTTTTTTACCTAATTTTACACTAATTTGAATGATACTCACCATTGGATTGAATTTCACCAAGAAAGTGTAACTTAGGAAACCTTTAAAATTTAGGGTACCTAAATCAATGGTTGTGATGATTTGATTGAGATGATCTTTTCCCAAAATCATATCCATGATGAGACCTTTCCACCCCACTATCTTGATGTGATTGGTGTGCATCCAAGTGGTTCCCAAAGCGACTTAGAATTTTGTCTCTCACGCAGGCCTTGAGAGATGTCCTCATGAGAGCATGGCCTGTTAAATAAACTCTCTATATAACATGTAAATCTGATCCCATACATTAATTGAACTCACTACAAGGCAAAATAAGGAGCGGAATAGTTGCCATCCTTTTGCCCTCAAAGGTATATAAGATTTGAGTTGCTTGCTTAACTAGATGCATCTTTTGCATGCATACGCATTTGAATAACAAGCATATCCCTGACAGCGACACACATGCGCATGATGTATAATTTTTTGTATATTATCCTATGGTTAGGCCGTATATTGCATAACAAGTCTCACATGTTTAAGAAATAGGTTGTTCCCCTTGGGCCTACAATTGTGAGTTGCAATTGGTTATACGCACTCACAACTTTACATCGCCATTTTTTGTGTCCAACTTGAAGGCAGAACAGGTGGACCATCCCATCCTCATTACAGAATGTGCGTGCAATCCCATTCAATCTCGAAGTAAAATGGCTGAGCTTCTCTTTGAGACTTATGGTGTACCATCGGTAGGTATGTGTACTAGCTCCGAATTTCTTGAGATACTATTGTAGATTTGTAGCTTTTAATATTCATTATATGTTACATTTCTCTCTCTCTCTCTATATATATATATACAAAAAGTCTACTTGGACAAACTTTTTGGCCAGAATTTTGGCCAACCCATATGGTTTCCATTGAATATCATAGTGATATTCAATGGAAACCATATGGGTTGGCCAAAATTCTGGCCAAAAAGTTTGTCCAAGTAGCATTACTCATATATATATATATTCATTATAAATTTTTGCCTGCAAGGTTGCCATTAAAGACCAAACTAATTTATCTTTGTATTTTTAGAATTATCTTATTCTTTTATTCATCATTAACACTTTTGAGCCTATTGTTGACAGCTTTTGGTGTCGATTCTGCATTCAGCTACAAGTACAATCAACAACTTGGTCTATGCTATAGCGCTGGTCTTGCCATATGCTCAGGGTACACAACATGCCATGTTATCCCTGTAAGTAACGGATGCTATATGTTTCTCATTTGATAAAGTAACTACCAACATATAAGAGTGATAACCATGGTCCGACTATCTAAAGATTGACAGCCAGTTAATAGCATCCACAGCACTAGATACTGGTGTCCCTTTCCCTCCTTGAAATGGGATTCTTTCTGTGGAAAATTTTCTTTTTTAGGCAAATATTTCATGGATGTTTATTATAACTTAATTTTAACCTGCAATTTTTTTTTCTTTCTTATCAATGAGAGATCCTTTGGGTTTTAGCTGAGCCTTTTCTTTTAAACCTCTGCATACATACTCATCATATTCTGCCTTTCAGTTCATAAATGGGGAGCCTGTTATTGAAGCAACCAGCAGAACTAACATTGGTGGGTATCATGTTACTGACTATTTGAAGAACCTTCTTTCACTCAAATACCCATATCACATGTAAGTATGCCATTATTTTGTTCCAAGTAAATTCCTGCTAATGCAAGTGCCCTTATTTTACAATGTTTATCTGTCTGCATCAATAGATCTAGCATTACATGGGAGAAGGTTGAAGGCCTTAAGATGGAGCACTGTTATATAGCTCCCGATTATTCTTCAGAACTTGAAAATTTTCAGGTAAGAAGCTCAATCTACTGGTCGGTCACTTCAGTAGGTTTGCAGTTTAAGCAAATTTCTATAAAGAGTATACATGGTTTTATGGTGTGGCAGTCGCGCTCCCCCCCCCCCCCCCCCCACCCCACAAGCGCCCTCTTTGTTTGTTTGAATTTAAATTCCACTAATTCAAGGTAGGATGGGTTCTAACAAAATGACTATTAAAGAGGTTAGGGGTGAATGATACAAGTTGGAGATGTAACTGGAACGTGACTTTCCTATCTTCCCTTGATTTCCCCATATTTTAGGGGAGATTATTTAATGGCTGGATTTCACTTTATTTTATTTTATTTTATTTTAAAGAACTTAGAAAAATGTTTACCAAAAATATAAAAAGTTTACCAAAATAAAAGCCACTTTAAGGAATACATTTCTTAGAATTCTTAGAAATTTAATTTCATGAAAAAATGGGCCATGCGTTTGTTTTAAAAGTTAACCATCCCCACCCCCCCCTCCGGAAGAAAAAGAAATAAAAAGGGGGAACCAAAAAGAAATAAAAAGCCCTCACTTTTAGGAATGAATTAGAAATTTTAGGAGTTTAATTCCATGAAAAAGGGCTATATATTACTATGGAGGGGAGTTTTTTGTGTCCCCAATTCCCTAATAAATAAATAAATAAAGAAATATTTTTGGTTTGTAGTATATGGTTGGGTAGCTCCATGCAGGCCTTTTATTCCCTACACTGTTAAACATCTACCTTATTTTTTTTATTGCCTACATTCTCAAACATCAAAATCAACTTTCACTTTGTTTTAATAGGTTTGTTATTGGTAAGGTTACTCGAACCCACACCCTCAAGGTTGCAATAGTAGCACCTTCCACTATGTCATGGGCATTTTTCAAAATCAACTGCACTGTCCAACATAATTTAAAGTTTTTCTTTTTAATGCTAAGTTCCGAAATCCTTATATAGTTATATAAGCTTGTATCTCTGCCATCACATTCAGTATTGTTGCCAGCAGAATATGGCTTGATTTTATTTCTATTTGTGTCTGAAAACTGGACTGGTTCAACTGAAACTGGTGCCCACACCTCTGGTTAGGTCCAGTCAAACTATTTAAAACCTGCGGTGAAATTGGATGGACCCTGTATTAAGATTTTTCAATACTTTTGTTTATTTTTTTGGTTCTTGTTTAGCATCATGGTTGAACCTGGCCAAGTTGGATGGTTAAACCAGCTTTCATCCAAACTGTCCCCTCCAACAGTTCAAAATCTGTTCTGGATTTGCTGGACGAGTTTTGTCTTAACCAAAATTTCCTTGTAAATGTAGTTTTGTAGTTTGATCCATATCTGTTGAATCAGTTGAGGTTTAGTGATTCTATCCAGTATCCACTTTGTTGGCTAAAAGGTACAGAAATAGAAGTTCCAACAGATTCATTCATTGTGTATATTTCATTTTGTTCATGAACTAAGAAAATAATTCATTCTATAAGAAGACTGGAGCATAGAACTAAGTATGCATTACATAATTTGATATAAATGAAGTAAGAAGATAACTACATATGGAATTGTGACCTAAGCAAATAGCATTATTACTTATTTCTGATTATTGAACCCTAATTAGAAAAAGTAAGAACTTAGGAAAATAGATCAATAGCAAGAAGCATTCTCCTTACTCATTTCTTAATAAACCAAAGAAACCAGGTGAAAAGTGAAAATCTTCACTTTCAAATTGATATTTTTCCTTTTGCATCTTCTATTTCCTAACAAAACTTTGACGTTGCAATCAAAAGAAAAATTAATCTTTTTACCATTTATTTTGTATTCTTTCTTGATGACATATAATATGAAATACAATAATAGCACAAAAGACTACAGTTATCTACAATGTACCCTACTAGTATATACAGGTGTTGTGGACTGGTATTGGATTGCATCATGTTGTTTCCTGTACCAAAACATATAAAGATTACATTAGTATCCAGGCATTTGGTAGATTTTTTTTTTTTTTTTGATAACAGTAAAATTTATTAATAAGAGGGAAAACCCAAAAGAATAAAGTACAGGAGGAAACTCATAACAAACTATACATAAAGCATTTGGTAGAATATTATGTGAAGATACTCCTAGTTCTGTCATACCTTTCATATCAAGCCCATACATGCTCTGTATTGAAATCTGAAGTTAACCTGTTTGTGAGTGCTTAACAGTATATGTTTTGTTGCACACTTGTTTCATGGGAAGTCTAACTGGTTATATACTTTTAAATTTCCTTAGTTCTGTGATATTGTCATGACCTGATGATGCACTGATAGGGCCAATTGATGATTGCAGCTGTATGCTCATTGGGATGCATAATTTCTTAACCATTTTTTATTGGTATAATTTCTTAACCATGATTCCATGAAATCTAAGCTTTGCTACTAATAATCTCTTCAGCTCATAGTCTTTATGTGCCGTTTGGGCAAATCTCATTATCCGATGCCATGCTTAAGCCATGTGGGCATTTGCATGCCTGCTCTGTATTTTCACACTTGCTCCTTTTTCTGTTTATATCGTTAAATGTCTTCATTGTAGTGAGGAGTTATATGATCCTTTACCCAAGTATATTCCCAGCTCTTTAAGTTTGTATGTGTCAAGTGCCTGATTCATTGATTGACTTTTGATCTAATGGAACAGTCTGTCATGCTCCAAGATTAACCTGGATGGGAAGATCCAGCCATCCAGTAGCCTATTTTTCTGTTGAATGTCGATCCTTGCTGTACTCCTTTTTACTGTCCTTCATAAGCCGATTGAATGATTATGAATGAATCTTATAATAGACCCATTTAAATATACTTTTAGGATTGTCAATCCAAGCTGTGAATGAATCTTATGATTGACCGATCTAGATCAACTTGATGATCATCCAGTCATGCATCCCGCTTATTAATTTTTTTAATTGAGGCCTAAGTGTACCATTAATATCTTGGTCAAGGATCATGTTAGTCCTCTATTGTTGGATCTGTTTGTGATGTTCCTCTTGCAACCTATGTTCCTGGCAGAAAGAATCAAAGGAAGCTGAAGAGAAAACCAGGTGTTGGCAGCTCCCATGGATTCCCCCTCCACAAGAAGAGGTGCCATCTGGAGAAGAAATCGCAAGAAAGGCAGCTATAAAAGAAAGACAAGGGCAACGACTGCGAGAGATGGCTGCAGCAAAGAGAGTTTCAAGAATTACAGAGCTAGAAAATGAGCTCCAGGGTTTGGAGTTCCTTTTGCAGCAACTTGACAGTGTTTCAGAGCATGAGGTTGCATCTTTCCTAGCTGAAACTGGCTATGTCTCCAAAGAGGAGATTGAGTCTGCCGTGCTAAGAATAACACAATCACTACGGAAAGCAAAGGGTGAGCAGCTTGATCTCGATGAGAAAATTGAGCCTCCGTCAGCTGAGAAGTATCCTCTCCTCAATATTCCCGATAACATGCTAACCCCTGAGCAGGTGTTTATAGTTTTACTATTGTTAATTTACAGTTATATGTCTTTTATTTTATCTTTTTTAGTATATATAATTTTGACACTTCTGTATATTCTCTTTTCCAAGTAAACTATATTTAGCACGCTTCTGGTTGTGAGGATTTTTCTTAATCTTATTTCTCTGGTCAATGTTGGAGCTTGGAATACAACTTTAAGCAACAACTAGTTTTTAAAAATCCCTATGCCTAATAAGAAAGCTAGCACAAATAGAAAATTTTTTTTGTGACTAAAATAATTCTTTTTTTCCCCTATGAAATGGTAACATAGTATAGGGCCTGCCTGACTGCGTAGAATACTTAGAAATTCATGATCAAATGAACTCCACTGAAGGATTATTGAAGAGGTGATGGGTGAAGGTTAGAGGTGAAGGATACAAGGTAGATGTTGATGGGCCCTTGAGAATTTCCTAGGATTTGAATTACTAGGGTGATGTCTCGGTATTCATTTACATCTTCTCATAATTCAGTTTCCATTAAAGGGGAGGTTATTTGATGATCATTTTTGATAAGTCAAGTTTGATTATTCATTTTTAACCACTTATAGGAATATAGTCTTATTATTCCTAGAAATTCAATTACATGGATAAACAGGCCCTCTATGGATAAAGTAGAAAGAAGGTACAATATGGTATAGCAGCACTATACCAAAAGCGGACTGCACAAGAGCTACACAGAAACAACAAAACAAAGGCAATGCCAATTGCAAATGTTGGTTAAAGCATCGGACCAACGTTCAAATGTACAATACATCCTTATTTTGATAAAGCTAAGAAATAACTGAAAGTGATAAAATATTACAAAATAACTAAATTATTCCCACATACCTACACTTTCTTATTATTAAAATACTGCAATTCAACCTCCCAAGGATATGATTATTTGTGCAACCAAGTTTCTCATTGAATAGGTAACTGCCTGCAGCCTTGCAGGCAGGTAGCCACTCCAAGAAGCCAACCAGAAGTTGGTGAGTCGTGAGATATTATCAGAATTAGCTTTAATCGTTATAGATTCTGACTCTTTTTTCTCTTGCAACTAAGCTACCAGTAGCTGCTGATGATGGTGTTTATTATTTTTGCACCATGAACAGTTCTAACCTTGGGAATATTTGTTTATCAGCTGAAGGAAAAACGGAAGCAAGCATTTCTCAAGACTGCCTCTGAAGGCCGGCAGCGAGCCAAGCAAAAACGATTTGAAGAAGAACTGCAACGGGAAAGGCAAAATCAACTTGATGAGGAAAAACGCTTGTATGTTAACATAAATCTCCACAATTCTTAATCTGGATTTGGGTGTTGTAGTTAATGTATCCCTAAACATCTGGCATTGTTTCTGGATTTGGACAACACTGTGGCAGAAAGCTTTTTCCATGACAGAGTTGCCTTGGATATGCTATGAGAGATATTATTTAGTGCAGATGTGTCTGAAAGGGTAACCTGATGCACCTACTTCTAGAACGGGTCCTGTGGTTTGCTAATACAGTTGATTGATGATGGGTGTTACTACAAAACCATCCAGATTAGAAGATAATAACCCTTTGATTGATAGTGCAAAGACAGATGACTGCTGGATGGCCATAATCTTATATCCAAAATTTTTCTGGAATCCCTCACTTGCATGGGGCTTGATCAGTCCAAGGGGTTCAATCATCAGACAATGGGCCAACTTTTTTGGAATTGACATTGGGTTACTTAGCATGTTCTGATTCATCAAGACTAAATAATTACTCTTATTATAATGATGACCCAAGTAACTCTAACGAGGATTAGGAAACATTCTTAATTATATGTTGTGTGATTTGAATATTTAATGCATTATCAGAAGAGGAAGTATACAGTCTAGTCCCTATAATGTATGCAGTCATCTTAGTTTTTAAGTACAGGTGGGGTACACAGCACATTGACAATGACTGTTAACATCATGGTTCCACTGCAGATGGTACCTGCATTGAAAATCTACTAACTGGAAGATCCTTTCCATTTAAACCATTAGCCGTTTTCTAATCGCGTGTTTCCCTTGCTGTAATGTTGTTGCAAAGGGCTGTCTATTCACGAGTTGCAAAGGGCTTCTTTTTCTTCTTTTTGTACATTTTGTTATAGCATTTTCTTAGAATTATGAACCAAATGTGAGGAATGAAAAACAGAAGTGGTAATCTTGCAACGTAAACTGTACATATGCTGGGGACGAGCATTATATTTTCGCTACAAGAAAATATGATGCATAGGGGTCTTAAAAACTCCTGAACCTTAGTTATGTATGTGCTTTGCTGTCATGTCAAACACCATACATGGGGCCAATGATTCTTCAGTGTGTATGAAGACCACTTAATTCATTGGCTCCACATTGAATGCAGTATTGACATGGACTTGCTCTATAAGAGAAACCCAAGCGGAACTCCCAAGCCAGCTGAGCAACACCACAGGCCACACGCTAAGGATTGAGAAAATTTTCTATGGTCCCAAATAAAATTTGCTTCGGGATTGGATTTGTGGACTTGAGTACACAATGTCATCACAATAGAATTTGCACCAGATGGCTTCTTTGGGGGAATTTTCTTTTATGGGTGATTGATGGACGATTGTTTATTTTAATATTTTGTTTATTGAGGTTCTTTGACTGCCCCCTTCTTGATGAAATTCAATTGATTCATTTTTGTCATTTTAATGGGAAAAGGAATGCACAAAGCATATAATGATATTATCGGCTGACCATCGCTCATTTGTTTGTTTCCTGGCTCTGCCATTGCCCTCATGTAGAGCTACTGTGACGCCCCGGAGTCCCACATCGACTATAGAGAGGGCCTCCCATAGCTTGACCATGGATGAGACATATCAGTATGTGCTGCCGTTCATTCTTCTGTGGCAGTCTCTGTGGTAGTTTTTGTATTTATTGTTGATTGGCTAACTGAAGATATGTTGGGAATGCACCATTGCATGGTTTTTCCTATCAACTTAATAGTCTGATCTTAGGATCATGCCATGAAGGAAATCAGATTCCTTTGTTGACTTTCCTTTGGCACAGGATCATGTAATTCACTCCCTCCTTTTGGAGCTTAAGACCTTCAATGGTTCTTGTTACTGTGTTTGACCCTTTCACAGCACAATATTTCCTTTTTTCCTTTTTTGATTGATATGGTCAGTGTGTGTTGCTTCGACTTGGTTACTGAATTTTCAGCTTTCTGCTTTTCTTTTGCTTTTATTGTATATAGCATATCTCATATTTTAATAGTGTGTTGGTCATATATGGTCATTCAAGTTTTGCAACTTCTCTTTGTTTGATCTATTGAATCCTATGTGCTCCAATGCAGAGAGAATCCAGAACTATATTTAGGGCAGTTACATGCCAAACATAAAGAACTTACTGAAAAGGTTGAGCAGCGAAAGCGATTGAAGACAAATGGTTCACGTAATAATGGCAATCAAAACTCATCTGGAGGTGTTGGCCGCGGTGAACGATTAAATGCAGCTCAGAAAGAAAGGATGCGCCTCCTAACAACAGCAGCTTTTGATAGAGGGAAGGGTGAGGACACTTTTGGAACCAAGGATGAAGATTGGCAACTATATAAACTGATGAGCAAAGATAATGATGATGAAGATGATGGACCAAATGAGGATGAAGCAGAACTTGCTCGTATCACTTCTCGGCTACAGGTGAGTTCATATATGCTACAGTGTCCTTACAGTTACTGGTGATCAGCAAAAAAAATTATTCGACTTCAATGGCTTTAAGGTGTGTTTGGACTTTCAATGTGCTCCAAATTGCTAGTAATTTGACCGTCATTGGCAGAGCAGAATCCATGACCACTGGATGGGATACTGTTTTCTGCCCATGATTGTTATCAGCACGAATCCAGAACATTGATACTGGGTGGAATAGTCGGAATGAAGTTCAGCTAATGCAATGTCTGATTTCTGTGCTGGCTAAAATGCACTGGAAACTGTACTACTTTTGGTTTTACCTGCACAGTCTTACAGCTTCGCATAGTAAAGACTGCGAACTTCCCAACCATAGATAAAATGACTGTAAACTGCTTTGCTTCTAAATGCACTGAGTCTCAAAAATACCAAATGCATTTTTCTTGTATCGATTGGGTGAAATTTCTAGGTTATGAAATTATGGTCTCTTGAACTTGACACCATTCATGGGTCATGGGTGTGATTCTCATGACTGACTTTATTTATTCCGACTTCAATGTAAGCACAATGCCCAGGCATGTTTAGTATTACACATAGGAGCAGAAGAAATGCACGCATTTGGAACTAAGATTGGGAATTGAACAATTGCCCCACCATTATTGTCATAGGATGTCTTGTGTGTGGTTTATATGAGTATGGCATACATGAGTTGAAATTGTCATTTGTGCATGCACATGCTTGCCTCCCTGCCTGCATTTTGGTATGAACATCATTCACCATTGTGGTGCACAGGTGGTGCTACAAAACCCATTTCCCGTGAGAACACTCTACAGACCTTTCCCGGTTTCTGCCGCGATAAAACTTATATCATCTTATGCGAATACAAGTTTCATACACTGTTTGCATGGAAGTTATCATCCAATGGAAGCAGCTTTGGTGTACCCCTTGTCCAACTTGGGTCCTTCCCCTATCTTCCCAGCCAGTAATTAGATTCAACTAGATGGGACGCACCCCTAATATCAACTTGCAACCTTCATGTGAGGTGATTGTGCGTTCACACGGATTCTATTTCCTCTCTTCACAATGGTAGAATAAGTGTGTAGATCTTTACCCCTTATGTATGCAAATGTCCATGCCCATGTGCTGTTGAGTATGTCCTAATGAAGATGTTTTGTCAAAATTTGATTCTTTGATGTTTTTTCAATTAGATACTTTGTTCTAATTTCTCTTTTGTTTTTTGGGATATTGATCGTTACAGGATCTAGACCCAACGTTTGTTCCAAAGTCAGATAATGGTTCCTTCCAAACCATTCCAGAACTCCCTCGTTCCCGCCCTCTCACTGCTGAAGATTTTCAGATATTGCTTGGGGTTGAAAGATTCCGATGTCCTGAAATCTTGTTCCAGCCAAACATGATTGGGATAGACCAGGCAGGCCTTGATGAGATGGCTGGTATCTCAATACGGAGGTTGCCTGTGAAGGGAGATGGTGTCGAGGAGAGGATCACCAATTCAATCCTCTTGATGGGCGGGAGCAGTCTCTTTCCTGGAATGGATGCACGTCTGGAAGCTGAGATTCGAAAAATACGACCGTTCCTATCACCTATAAGAGTAGTCAGAGCGTCCGATCCCATCTTGGATGCATGGCGAGGTGCCTCTGCTTTTGCTGCTACTGCAGAGTTCTCCAACCAGACCTTCAGTAGGCAGGATTATTATGAGAAAGGCGAGGATTGGCTACGTAGGTATCAGATCAGGTACTCTGTATAATCGAGCAAAATGCTGAAACTACATAATAGCAATGTGATTATAAATATGAGACTGCTCAAGGGAAATTCCTTGGCTCTTTTTGCCCATATTAGTGTCTACACTGTAAACCTTTAACCACCTAATGTAATACTCCAAAAGAAAATCCTTTTTACCATCAATTCAATATGAAGCAGGCAAATGAACCCTCCCTTGGGGATTTTTCTCATCTACAAAGGACACAGATTAGATTTTTGCATCAATGTACATCTTCAATGTTGAGTATGGTGGCTCTCTGTATCCATGTGCACTCCTGTCGGCTACAGGTGGACAAAATATTGTGGGAAACCAGTTTCAATGTTTCATGAGTGAGGATGGTCTATCAAGATGATTGATATGATGGACCCTATCTCGATGGATGGATCATGGCCCAATAATCACACAGAGCAAACAACATAGGCCACTGGGTTTTGCTCATCTAATATATGAACTGGCAAGTTTCTTTGAGATCCATGTGCAAGAAGCTCAGTTTAAATTGGGAGTTCAAGCTTTTGTGTATTATTTGCGTAAAATACAGTTACTAATTGCAGCGAAATCCTTTTAACTTGGATGTCCTGCAAACTCACATGAGAGAGGTCAGTTAAGCTCCAGGTCATGAGAATTACATGAGATGGTCTCTCAACTCTACTCACATCTGAGTTTCAGGTAATTAGATTTGCTGGGGGATCTAAATAGGCCCTGCTATTTCTTTATTTCCCGTTTATTATCTTTTGTTTGTTGTGAAAGAAATAACGACCATGAATGACCTAATTGAAGTTTGCACAAGCGATGTGACAGTTGGGTGATTCTTAAGACATATCCCAAGATCTCAATCTGAAAATCCCAACCCTTTGTGCTTTTGTAGCCAACAATTTTGTAGTCAAGGTGAATGATCTGGTGGTTGGTGGGGCTATTATATATGCTTCCTACAAACATAATCTCTTGTATTCACAATCCCTGATGTCCTACAAACAAGATCTCCAATGTCAAAAGGGCCAGTTTGTTTGCATTAAGATGCTTGCATAAGAATATATGGCCAAATGAACTCTACCAAAAAAAGGATTAGCAAGGAGTTGAGGGGTGGAGGATATAAGGTGGAGATATGATACATAGGACCTTCACTTTTCAGTGTATTGAATTACTAATGTGATGGTGGAGTATTTATTTTCCATCATTTTATTCTATTTCCCTAGAAGAAAAGGTTATTTTGATGTTCATTTTTGAAAATTCACCGTTGATCTTCATTTTTAGTCACTTATAAACCTTATGTATGCCAATACAAACAAACAGGCCCTAGACGAAAATGTACAGCCTTTGAATGTGTTTATCATAATTATGGAAGTCTTGGACAATACTGTTCAACCGCTCTAACCAGTGGTAAAAAGGATGGAGACGGATTGGTTGACCACTTCAATGTTTTATGCTAGGAAAAATTTCTAAGCAGCCTCAAAGTTTCCATACGCTCAGTACAGTTTAAGAGGAAATGAGATGTCCTTCAAATAGGTTTTGTCTTTTCATTGATCTAAAGCATAAAAGTTCTTAAAAGGTAAAAATGTAAATCATCTAAAACCCCAGATCATCGATCTATATACACCTCTCTCATCTCTTTGTCAATCAATAGTTTGATGCTTATTGGCCATTACGCATTAGATCGCTCATTGTCATATTTTCTGCTGTTGGATCAATGTTTTGGAGATGTTCCACCACTTAACCTACATTGTTTTTTTGTTATTGAACCAATGGTCTGAGGCATATCTACTGGTAGATCAATCGATGTTTTTAATTTTTGCTATAGGATCAATGATCTGATGCTTTTCTTCCATTTGATCAATGTTTAGTTTCTTTTCTTGCACTAGGTAGATGATTTGAGTAACTCTCACCATTTATTTGACAAGTCACCTCAGAGAGAGATGATCAGGTCCGATGAAATGCGGGTGCGATGGATACATATATATATATATATATATATATATGAACAATCTAAGGCCTTTTCACCATTAGATCAATGATCCCAATCTTTTTAACCATTGGATCAATGATCCAGGCCTTTTCATTGTCTTATATATGATCTGCATCATACCTTCCGTTGTATTGATGAACTAAGATTTTTCCACATATTGTGAGCATAGACATTTACATCATTTCACCCTTTGCATTTAACAGTGTCAGTAAATAGTCTCTTTTGAGGTGTGGCTGGTTGAAGAGAAGGTCTCTCTCAGTCTCTAGTTGTTTACTGATTATTTTGTTTTGTTCATTGCATTTCAGTTGTGTCTTTTGTCTAAGATGAGCCATCCATTGGTTCTTGGTGTCTAGCTCTCTGTTTTTTTTTTTTTTTCGGTTGTTGTTGTTGTTGTTGTATGGGGCTGTTGGACTTGTAGGTTCATCTGTGTTTTTTTTGCAGTGGTTCTGGGTCTCTTTTCCAGCTGTTTATTTTTGGGCTTAGGTTCTAAGCCTAATTCTTTAACTCAATTGATCTTTGCCTAAGATCAAAAAAAAAAAAAAAAAAAAAACTTCCCTTACTTTTGTTGGTTTTTTAAATGAGCATCTGACCAACACGGGTATAGCCATTTTAGTGACGACTCCAAAACACACACAATGTAAACACTCGTGCCATGAAGCTCACAAGGATGGCCACTAACTAGAGAAAATACATGTCATAGATATTGAAAGCATGTGGACTTGAAATCTCGGAAGATAATGATAGAGATGCAAACCAAAAGCAGACATTCTTGGAAATTTCAGAGCTCATGTATTTTATAGCAGATTTCGACCAAAATCCAATTTTGAGGCATTCCTTACTTTGAGAGAAGTACACATTCTTGGATTTATTTTTTATTGCATTCGAATCCATTGGTATATTTTTTTACCTAGCTAGTCAGTCAACAAATTTGAAATTACAAAGTTTCAATGTGCAAGTGACAGTAGCATGTTAATAGACAACATTTACTCGATGAAAATAGATAATGCTCCTTTGCATGATATACTGTTATAAAATTGTATATCGTTGTTCAACAATTATGTGATTAAAAAGAAAGAAAGAAATAGGGATACAAGTGTACATTGATAATTGTAGCTGCTTAATACTTCAAAAAATTTTTACCCTTCCTTTTAGATCGTTTTCTAATCGGTCATTTTGACATCATAAGTGTGTTGGATTAACTCAGAAAAATGGATTTTCTTATCTTTCGGCCCTACCATAGCCTGATCTTTGAGGGCAGGATAAGGGCCAAGATATTGTAGGCCCACAAGAGCAACAAGGGCTTTTGCTAGGCCTAGGTCCGAACTGCATATACAATTAGGATAGGATAAAGGCTTACCAAGACGAGGGCCTTTGACAGCTCTCATCAAAACCTAACTTGACTAGATGGTGGGCTGTCCCTTCATAGTTCCTATAAATGAAACAGACATCCATCTTATCAAAGGATTTAAATTGGCGGTTGCTTGTAGAAGTTCAGAAAAGGAGTGATCGGATGCAATATCCACAAAAGAACTGTCAATTGGACAAATCCTGAATATTTTTTTGTCATTGGCTACTTGCATTTAGTGTCTTGATTCATGACCATTTGCATTAAACTCGATCCGCTGGAACAATCAAAATCAAATATTTGGTCTGGATGAAAACGGCCAACCGTTTTTAATGAAATGACAAGAAATAATTAGATAACATCATCAGCATAATTTGCCTAAGTCTCTAGAGCCCAGATAGATCCTCCACTGTGAGCCCCTTCTTTATCAAATGATGGGCTCCCCGGCCAATCTGACCTTGCCAAATAAAGAGATAAATCTAGATTAGAAAACACTCGTTCTTATTAGACATTTCTAACCATTTGATGTGACGCTGTGGAATTGACGATCATTCATTTTATTCCAATCATCCACTTAAAGTGTTGAGTGACTAGCATAAGGCATGGGTTTGCTCCCCCAACGTCTTGTGTTCAAATCCCACCTTGGACTTGCCCCGGGCACTGGTGTGTGAGTTCCACGCATGTGCTCGGGGTATTAGTCCTGTCAAGTTAAATACAACGAGGAACCCTCTTTTATTTAAAAAACAAAAATCACACTGGATGATAAAAGTAAAAAGGAACTTCTGATGGAGCTAGAGTTTTGATAGATGTCTAATCTAGAGATTCCCCTTGATTGAGTCTGATGTACTCCACAAACATGCCATATGGGCAGTATAGATGTGTCTAGTCCTTTTTGTTCTTTTGATCATATCTGATTCATCCATAGCCAATTAATGAAGGATAGGGGTCGACCATCGACCCATTCTCACCTAGGTCCTTATCTCAGCGTGTGCAAGTGATCATCTCCCCTACATTTACATGTAGTCTATGTAGTCTCCTGCTTGGTTAATTTACTCGTAGACAGTGATCAGTCCAAAGGGTCAGGCTGCACCCACCTTGGCCGGTAACACCAAAGAGAAAAAAAAAAAAAACAAAAAAGGAGAGCCAATTAATGGTTTGAGAGACTCCACCCACTCAGATGATAAGCTATTCTCCATCCAATATTATTAATATACGAACTATAATTCTGGGGTAATGAATTTTCATGCACACATTCAACCTGAATAGATCTCTGTAGAAGACACAGAACAGATGGTGGAGAAGCCATACCAGGGATGCCAATTGGCCCTCGCCCAAATATCCAGACTCTTTTCAATTGATTCAACACATAGAATCCCTATCAGATCTAAAGACAGAAACAGACTTGTATCTGAAGCCAAGAAAAAGGGTTCCCAGCTGGGGGTCTGGATCCGGATAAACCATGGTTCCACCCTGATCCGATCTACAATTTTACATCCCAGCTACTAAGCTAGACCTTTATTCTTGAAGGCACTCAATACTCCACAGTAATTAAGTGTTGAGTATTGTTTCCTCCCAAACCTGATATTGACACCTACCAACATCCATAACGGAATATCTTGTCTATGACTATCGATAGGTAGAAAGGCCCTTTCCACCGCCTTGTCAATGGTCACTTTCTGAGATTGCTGGAACGTTGAAGATTGAAAGAAATAGGGTAAGTAGAACAAAGACCCTGAGATGATATTAAATATATATGGAAAAGTAACATAGGTGTTACTATTTATAATGATTAATAACCGAAGCTCATCTGATTATTAGTTAGGACAGACTTGATTATTAAGATAAAATGTTTGGAGATCTAGTAGGATGAGTGAGGAAGTAGAGAGAGTAGGAATTCCCTTAAGAGCTTGGCATCCTTCTAACCACCCTACCAATCTATGCTTAAAAAACCAACAACGTACAGCTAGAAAAATCAAGAGATCCCATCATTTTGCATGTCTTAAAAACTGAGACAAGCTAGAATTAATTGGAATTTTCTTTTTGCTGTTTTTAGATTTTGGGGGATTGATGAAGTTATTAATATATGTTATTTTCACTTCTTTACATCAGTCAAAGTCATGTTTAGTTACTACTTATAGAAGTCCTTATGAACAGAAGATTAACCCAACAACTCCCTAATCCTATGTCTTCAATCTATGGCGTACAAATGTGACTTGCAAATGGATGTTGTGTAATAGGGGGCATGCATAAATGCTACAGTGGAACGCCAATGAGTGCAAAGATGTGATCTTCCAATCTCGAATCATTCTTTCATTTTTTTTATATTTACTTATTTTTCAATAATTCTAATCTACCTTCCTAATCTGCCTTATCTGACATATTTTCTCAAGGTGCTATTGGATGATTTTTCACATTTTAATGATGGCTCAAACATTGCTAACCCCGCCTTTGATGTCCATAACCTTCTCACCCCATGACTTTCTTTTTTTTTTAATTACTATTTATTATTTTTCTTTACACACATGATATACCACAAGTGGGATCCATCCCATCAATGGTCTTGATCATAGAACAAATGGGAGCCAAAAGCATAAAATAGGAATGACCGAACCAATGTGAGATTGCTATGGTCTTATGGACCATAATACTCTTCCTTGGAAAATATCAAACCATTATTGCATGCACAAAGATAAAGGTTCTTTTGATGACTAAATTAAGGTTGGCTTCGTAAAGAACTATTTTACTTTAGCAACACTCTAAAATTCAGCTCGACCCAACACCATTCCGACCAGCTAGCTGACCACCCCTTGTTCAAAAGAGAGATATTAAATATGTCATGTATCTTTCTCATGATATCTCATCACCTAATCAAGCAAAGATACTCTTAACCATCTCTATATAAAGGCAATCACAATCTCTCATATCAACAGCAAGGTTCCTTGGTAGGATACTTCACTGATCTTATTCTTCTGCTTTGCCAACAAGAGAGTACTGAGAGATGGCCTTTTCTCTTCTTCCTTCACTTATTTCCATGGGAGCTATGTTCTTGGCACTGAGTGCATTGTTCCTATTGCCTGAGCTTGCATGTGCTAAGCAAAATACCAGACACTATACGTTCAATGTGCGTCTCACAATCTTCACTCAATGACCACATAAAATTAATGGATTTATATAACATTTTGAACCATGTTTTTGCAGGTAAAGATGAAAGAATTTACGCGATTGTGCCACAAGAAGAGCATAGTGACAGTTAACGGCAAGTTTCCGGGGCCTAAAATTGTAGCTAGAGAAGGCGATAGAGTTGTTGTTACGGTGGTTAACAATGTTCAGTACAATGCCAGCCTGCATTGGTATTGTCTACTCTTATCTACTCCTTAATCTCATGCTACTGAAATTTTTTTTTTTTTTTTTTTTTTGATGTGCCTACATATTGTTCTTGAATAGAGTTATTACTATAGTAATTAACTAAAGAAGTGGTTCTATAATGCATGTGCCAATATAAGTTTTATATAGAGGATTGCAAATTGGCAATCTGTCCTATCAGGGATTTTAGGTTAGAATGGTCTGGTATGATGAGGCCATACAGAATCTAATGCAGTGTGTGTATGTGGGGGCGGTGTTTTGTCTCTGTCATCAACTTGTTCTCAGTTCTGTGGGTTTAGAAGATCCTTGGGCCCACTTAATGGCATTTGGTGTATTTGCTCTGTTAATCAGAGACCCATAATTGCTTCTTTGAAAACATTAACACCTACTTCCATTGCCTAATCTCAGCACTAATAGATACACCAATACCACTTTTTATTACCAAACCCTTGCAACCAATTGTTACTGTTGGCAAATATTTCCCTTTAGATGGGACCATCTTATACTTGATTTAACTTCTATAAGAAAATAATCTTTTTGACAATTTATTGACACAAGCATTAATTTAAGCTCTTAATTAAATGGGTCCATTTTGTGAACTTGCATAAAACTTTGTATGGATGGGATTTCAGGCATGGAATTCGACAACTAAGAAGTGGATGGGCTGATGGCCCAGCTTATATTACTCAGTGTCCCATACAGACTGGTCAAAGCTACACTTACAACTACACCATCACTGGACAGAGGGGTACTCTCTTTTGGCATGCACACATCTCATGGCTACGATCAACTCTCCATGGGCCCATCATCATCCTTCCAAAACGAGGTGTCCCTTACCCATTTCCCAAACCATACATGGAAGTCCCAATCATCTTTGGTGTGTGGCTCAACTGATTTCTAAAATCCAGTGTATTTAGTTAATCTACTGTTTGATTAATTAACTGACTTGGATGTGGGATTTCAATTCTATTATAGGGGAGTGGTGGAATGCAGACACTGAGCTTGTTATTGCCCAGGCTTTGCAAACAGGAGCTGGCCCTAATGTCTCTGATGCCTACACCATTAATGGGCTACCTGGGCCCTTGTACAACTGCTCCAAGAAAGGTACTCACTGACCCATCTCAATAGTGTATAGGTTACGGAACCTACATGGCCGCATCCATAGCATAAATTAAATTGAAGACAGGACATTCGGTCACCAGATGAAAAGGATGCACCTGTTAAAAAGTATTTTTGTCGCCTTTATTAATGCCTCAAAGTTTTAGTAAGATTAGCTAAGTAGGAAAAATTTAATATGATATTAGAGCCAACTGGTTAGGAGTTCAAACTCCAAAAGGCAAGATTCAACTCTTAAATGTGCGCGTCACGAAATGTAAGCTGGCTGGATTCCATCTGAGGGGCAGTGTTGAGAAAAACTTCTGCTGCCTAAGGTTTTTGGTAGGATCGGTTAATACAGTTTATATCATATATTAGTATATATACTATTGGGCCGGGGCACCAGGTATTTGGGTTGTTGGGCATGAAACCCATGACCCAAACCATGTTCCGACTTGGGTCCATGCAGTGGGTCTGAAGTCTGAACCAAGAACGAATAAAAAGTGGGTTAAAAAATATGGACCTATACCCGAAAAGTTTCACTTTTGGATCCTTTGGAATCCGGGCATTTGTGACTCATTTTCATCACTGTTGTAGAATCATTTTGTCCACTTCTTTGAAAAACTTCGGGCCCAAAACTGTGGGGACAGTACCCCAATGCATTCAAGGAGGGCATGGGCCTTTCAGAAAAAAAGTGTCTGGATCTGACCCAATGACCAACTCCAGACCGCATGAACCTGTACTCTTGGTAATCCTGGGTGCTGGGGGTTCACAATTCACACACAGAATTTACACTTCATTTATCTGAGGTGGGCTTGGACCGGCCCAGTGTAGATCTAATCAACAAGAAAAAGGTACACCAAACTGACCTTGGCAATTTTTATTTTTATTTTTATTTTTGGGTGATGAGATTCAGATACATTCAAGCTAAGTGTGAAGCCTGGAAAGACTTATCTCCTCCGTTTGATCAATGCTGCACTCAATGATGAGCTCTTTTTCAGCATTGCGAACCATATGCTCACCGTGGTCGAAACTGATGCTATCTATGTAAAGCCCTTCAACACCAATATCCTTCTCATAACACCAGGCCAGACCACCAATGTCCTCCTAGCCACCAAACCCAACTCACCCAGTGCCACATTCCTCATGGCTGCTAGACCCTACGCCACGGGCCTGGGCACGTTCGACAACTCGACTACTGCTGGGCTCCTCCAATACCAACAGCCCAACTCTTCTCTCTCAAATAACAACAATCTCCCTCTTCTAAAACCATCCCTTCCAGCTCTCAATGACACTTCCTTCGCTGCAAACTTTGCCAGCAAATTACGCAGCTTAGCCAATGCTCAATTCCCAGCCAACGTCCCACAAACTGTTGATAGGCGGTTCTTCTTCGCAGTGGGCCTCGGCTCAAACCCTTGCCCGAAGAACCAGACATGTCAAGGCCCAAATGGGACTAAGTTCTCAGCTTCCATCAACAATGTGTCTTTCATCCTACCAACCACGGCCATCCTCCAGTCCTACTATTTTGGCCAATCAAACGGCATATATAGCACCAACTTCCCTAGCTTTCCACTGATTAAGTTTGATTATACGGGTACACCACCTAACAATACTGTGGTAACCAATGGTACTAAGGTGGAGGTGCTTCCTTTCAATACAAGTGTTGAGTTGGTGCTGCAGGGGACTAGCATTCTTGGGGCAGAGAGCCACCCTTTTCATCTCCATGGCTACAACTTCTTTGTTGTGGGACAAGGTTTCGGCAACTATGACCCAAATAAGGACCCTTCCAACTTCAATCTCGTTGATCCAGTTGAGAGAAATACTGTAGGAGTTCCCTCTGGTGGCTGGCTCGCAATTCGCTTTCGAGCAGACAACCCAGGTTAGCTGGATTGAAATTTTTTTCTGTTTGTACATCAAATGAATTGAAAGATCAGGCCCATTCCGGGTTAAGCCCAACCTAACTGTGGCTTGTATTGGGCTGGAAATCGGCTATGTTTCAAGTCCGATGGGCTTTAACAGGGCCTTATTTTCTTGCACAATTGTATAAAATGGGCCAGGCTTTGGTGACTTTAAAAAAAATTACTGCACATGGGCCTTTTGAGGCCCAATGCTGGACCATGCCTGATATATATGACCAGAGATAACTCAATGGGCCGACCCTGATAGATTTGACCCGGCCCGGCACGGCCCATTAACGCTTTCTCTTTGATTGACTAAATTTGGCATTGATGATGACATGGCAACAGGTGTATGGTTCATGCACTGCCACTTTGACGTCCACCTCAGTTGGGGTTTGAAGATGGCATGGCTTGTGTTAGATGGGAAGCTGCCCAATCAGAAGCTGCTACCTCCACCATCAGATCTTCCCAAGTGTTGACCTTGCACTATCTAGGGATCATTTTTGGAAGTCTATTTATTGATCAAGCCTCCTCCAGGCACTAGAAAATGCTAGGGTTGATGAAAAGTATCAAACAGTCGTCAACAACATCTTTGTCCTAATAAATTTGATACTTAGAAGTACTCTTTCCATGTTTGAGCCTTTTTAAGTTTGTGAGTTGAAGATTTTGGAGTCTTGTTTTCTTTGGGGTGAAATTTAATATCTATCTGAAGAAATGAAGAGTATACTTTCTACAAATTTTGCTTTAATTTATGGGCATCCATGCATTTCTTTTAAGTATAGCATCACATTTTTATTATTTTTTTGTTGCATCTATTAAAAAAAAAAAAGCTGGATTAGGGTTGATATTCCAACTTGGGCCAACAATGGCATGAAGGAGGAAATTTTTTCTGTAAATGTTAATGGCTCTCAAGGAAAAAGATAGGCTAAAAAGGACATGGATAAAATAACAGATATAGATATCAAGAAGCGCAACCTATTTAAAAACTAAATATAAAATAGACTGAAATGAAAAAATAAAATTTATGCAGCTTACTCCAATATAGTTGAGATATTGATTTGATGATGGTGATGATGGGTAGGGTTGAGCCCATTGTTTCTATTTGACCTGTCACCCCAACCCCAACCCCAACCCAACCCAACCCATCTTACCCGTACTTACTTAGTAATTAAGGGTTTAAATTGACTCCTTTGATTGACATTTTCAACCATCCACAAGGGTACATTACAAAATCAACAATTTCCTACAAACTGAGTAACCATTGAATGTGGAGTAACCAACATCAGAAAGACAAGAAACCACACTTGTGATGGAGGGAGACGACAAGATAAATGGTGCCCGTATGCCAAACAATAACAACAGTTACAATATGGTATGAAAATGATATTGCAATGCTTACAGTTTTTATTTTGTAAATCTCCAATTACAGTGAAGGGGAGGCCCCATATATAGGTCAATGAATCAAGTACTCAGAAATAGAACAAAATTCTAATGGCCCTAAAGGTCTGTTTGAGAAGGGTTGAGTGGAAAACCTTGCCACAGTGGTTGAACCCATGGAATGAAATTAGGCTAAAATGCATTTCCATAGTACAGAATCCCAATAACTGGAAGCTGCATGGTGATTACATCTCATTTTATATCAGCATATATATAATCATATAAAAACCAACTACTAATCTCAGGGGAAAATTCACCAAGAACTGTTTGCAATTCTCGAAACCGCAAACCCTTCTTTTGGACCCAAATCGATGCATGTTAATGCTGAGATTAGAGTGGAATCCCAAGCTCTAACATGGATTAAGAGTGCGTACAAAATCAGCACAATCCAATAATAAGCCATCTTTCTAAAAGCTCCATGTTTCAACTTATTAAGGCACTTAGAAGATCATTAAACTTTGGGGCCCTAACATAGCTGGTTAGCGTCATCAGAATGAAATCTGGCCACCTTAAATAGCAAGCTGGCAAAATTAGCATTTGAAATATAATAAAAAGAACAAAAAAATGCATAAGGATTTCAGAAAAAAAAAAATGAAAATGAAATTCAATGATTATGAAAATGAAAGTGGACAGAACTTCCACTGTTCAAATCTGGAGGCTACTGCAGAAACCATGAGATCGTGACGTGAGAGCTACAGGACGAGCAAAAGCTCCAAACTGGCTGATTAAAGGGACGGTCCTTTGCATTTATCATATATATGAAGACTTGATAGTATAGTACCTCGTAAGTGGGCCAATTAGTATTGGCATTGCTGCACATGCACGTCTAGAGCATGAGACACAAGGACAGACAACTTGGGATTCCCTGCCTGACTACCTTATTACCCGGCCTGGGCCCTATACAGCAGAGATTCAGAAGAAATTTTACGTATAGTTGCAATCAACCATAGACTATGCAACTTTACTTTTAGTTCCAATCATCCATGGTCTTTGAATACATCTGTAAATCCAACCATTAGGAAAAGGGGCCTTCCAAAAGCCTTTAAAATAGGATTTGTTTCTTTAATTAAGAGAAGGCCCAAGAGCAAGGGTTAGGCTTGGACAGATTTCTTGGAAGAAGCCCTAATTGAGGCCGGGCTTAAACAACCCTGCCTTAGGCCCGCCCCGCCCTGCCCCGGCCCTACTATTTTTCTTTACTTTATATATATTTAAACATATACTAAAATGCCTCTTGTAAGAGTTGTTTAAAAGTAATAAAATTGAGGGTTGACAGTTGCATTTTTTACTTTTAATTCCCGCTTTTTGTTTTGTAGTTCAAAAGTAATAAAAGTATGCATTTTGCCAGTATTTCTAGAACTCTATAAAGCGTTATTGTGCCTATGCTTGAGAAATGATTCCACATCAAAGTGTTTCTGCAATAAGACACAAGGAAAAAAGTTGGCCATATTTTTTATCCTTCTTTTCTTTATTTCTAATTATATATAGTTATCACATTTGTTCTATTTCTTCTTCGTAATAGAGTTAATTAGAGGAGAAAGTTATCACATTTGTTCTATTTCTTCTTTATAATAGAGTTAATTAGAGGAGAAAGTTATCACATTTGTTCTATTTCTTCTTTATAATAGAGTTAATTAGAGGAGAAAGTCATCACATTTGTTCTATTTCTTCTTTGTAACAGAGTTAATTAGAGGAGAAAGTCGAGATGTTATTTAATAGGTTTAGAGATGAGCATTGGTCAGGTTTTGGTTGGGCCATGGTGTACTTGGCATGGTCATACTCCCACGGTTAGGTAAAATGGGAATCACAAATAAGTTTTAATCATAACTAGTAAAAACACCATAGTGGTTGGTCACTTGGTTTCATTCAAGTTTTGTAATCATGGTTAACGAGCAGGATAGCCTAGAGCTTAACACTTGCCGAGTACGAGCCTAGGTGAAGCTTTCTTCTTAGAGAAAAACATAGCAGTCATTTGGCCCATCATCATCTCTATTTATCATTCTACCACGTACTTAGCTCCTCTTTCTCTCTCTTTGGGGTCGGATCAGGGCTGAATTCAATTTGGTGGAGTCAAAACTGAAGTCCGGATCCATATATGAATTCGATCGGATGGATCCATATCCCTAACATGGTTATGTCCCGGGTCTAACTTTTAGAATCTAACACGATAATTTTAATCAATCACATTATATATTGTTAATGTGTAATGCAGTATATATATATATATATATATATATATATATATATATATATATATATATTTATGAAACCTTATGTTTAGTTAAGACGTAGTTTGACTTATAAATTCAGGATTTGGAGTCGTCTATTTTGATTTGGAACTCATGTAATTCAATATATTAAAACTTAAGTGTCCGAGGACACCCGACAGACGCCCTTCTTCTTCGGGGTGACAATGAAGTGGTGGGGGTACTTCCATTGCTACCCACTGAATTCTGCATCATGGGATCATCTGTGCCAACCATAACTTCTCAGGTCTGCTCAAAGATTGGCCAGCCCACATGGGAATTGTACCTTTTGATTTCTACCATCATCATGAAATTCACTTCAACTAAAGAGAGCATCATAATAACAATGCATGTGGTGGTGTCCTGGTGACATTTGCGTACACACACACCATCTAAGGAAAGAAAAGGAGCAATGAATGCATGAGAGAGGCCGGGAGATGGGGTCGTCATCTATATCATCGAACAAAGTAAAAGGGAATTAAAAAGGAAGAGAAGCGGCAAAGGAAACATGACAGGGACCAAGTCATCATCAATCATGGATCAAAACCAAAGCATAGCAGTAAGTATAGTGAAGCAGTGGTTGCAGCAGCTTTTACGTGTGCGTCACCTCTTCCCTTTTAACCACTCCCCCGTATACATTTAAGATATAAGAACACAAAGAAAGGAAACCCTTTATCTCTCTCTCAACCAGATTTTAGACATTTAACTTTTGTCAGATACTGTTTTGTCAGGCGAATAAGGACTTCAGATAAGGTGAGATGTGGAGTGAGAAAGCGATTTTGGATTGAAAGGCTACTTTTTTTTAAATGTTTAAATGGTTGGGAGACGCCTCTCAGCTCCATAATCATAGATGGATTCCTGGGTCTCTCCCTCCTTGCAAGTGTGAGTATTTTCTCACTCAACTGCAAGTTCCTCTCTTTGCAGTGCTCACCCCACCTTTGGTAGTGTCTTCTCACTTGTGATTGAGAGGATTCTCTACCCCCATGGGTGCTCTCATGGGTCCCAACTCCCTTGACTAGAATATCAAAGTGATAAAAAAATATTTCAATTTGGAATTTTGGAAACATACATGTATTAGAGCCATTTAAGGGAATTAGGGGAAGGAGATACAATATTTTCAATTGAAATGATGGGGGAAAATTCCTTTTCACTTATATAAGCATTATAGTAATTTTCTCTTTTTGAAAAATGAGGGATGCTACAGATTGAGGGATGAAAAGGTGTTTGGGAGAATTAATGAAGAATGCTCCAAAAAAGAGCTAAGTTGCATGAAAAAAGGTACATCAACATGATCATCCAACTTTATTCCATTTATTCCAAGTAGTTTAGTTAGACTTGTTTTGCATTAAATCCTATTTAATTAAAACTATATTTTATGAAACTCAATGATCAAATGGGTAAGACAAGAATTAGCTGTGAAACAAATGAAGGAATGAAAATTGAATCATGAAAGTACACTCCGATTATGAATGAAATAGGTGGGATTGGGTAGGTTAGTATTTAAGGAAAGGGGAAAACTGAAATGTGAGATAGACTATACAAAATGAATTATAGAATGAATGAATGAATAAATGACATACGAAGGAACCAAGGAAATGTTATCACACAACGTACAAAAAACTCAAGAAGCATCGAGTCATTTCTTCTTAGATTTGAACTTGTGACTAGTTAGCTCTTATACCATATTAAATTTCCTCTACTAACCAATCAGTTTAAACCTAGAGACGTTAATAAAGACAACGAAAATACTTTCGAATACTCCATCTCGAGTAAAACCTAGTCGACGCACATTTTGTGCATATATATTTCAATGTCGAGTTGTTCCTCTTAGTATTCAAATTGGTAATCAATTGACTCCGATACTATATTGAAATTCTCCTAACTAACTACTCCTACAAAACATCGCAGCATTAGCAGTGGCACGAGAGCACTTTTCAAAGAACTCACCACCTTGCCACCATGCGACCATGGTAATTAGCTCCTTCTAAAAGTGTCACGTGCTCTCCTCTACCATTCATTTTCCTTAAATGGGTGGCATACTTTGTAGCTTCAGTTACAGGTGGGATATATTACAAAAATGAAACTATTTGATGATACTAATGATTCACTTCTAACTATAGCCCAACTTAACCAAATATATATATATATGAGAAATATTCAAGTGAGGGATTCCCTCACCATGTGTGGCGAGGAACTTCCTTTTTGGGGAGGTTTCAAGTACAAAAGGGCTTTTGTACTTGAAGGGAGTACACCCTTTTGTATTTGAAACCTCTCCAAAAAGGGAGTCACTCACCACACATAGTGAGGGAATCCCTCACTTGAATACCCTATATTTATAATACCCCATATATATAAAAGTGGAACCTTGACAAACTTCTTACATATACAAGATACATTTTCTCCTCCAAGGTCTCTTCACATAATGATTATCCGAGTGATATGATTCAATGGTCTAGAAGATTCACTTGATGAGCTCCTGTAATAAAGCATAATCCAAGAAATCACATTTGAATCTTTTTACAAATTTAACATTTAGCTTTATTTTCATTAAATGTGGACCTCTGATATGTTTCTTTTTGCCTGATCGTGGTTGTTATTTAAATGTTTTAGCTGATGATATATTTGAAGGACAGTCCTTTCTTATCAGGTGGATCCCTCAATAAATTATTTCCAATTAAGTGTCTGAATCACCGAACATTTATTTTCTTGTTGAGAGTTCCCAAAATCAAAGTGTGGACCAAGCATGCATGATCATATTTCGTTTTCTTCTGAAATTCAATGTACTCTCTAGAATATATATAATATGTCCGTGATTAGAGTGAGAACTTGCTATCCAAATGACCCACCATGTCATACTCTGCCATATTCTCAAAATGACCTCACGTGCAAGATGGCAACCACATACATATATATATATATATATATATATATATATATATATATATAAACGTTTGAAGAAGAAGATGCCACCTTCTTTGCTTCGCTTTGCATGCTAGCTGATCACACTCGTTTATAGAAATTTGTCCATATATACTTCTACCATATGATAATTTGCCATGCTATAACTTTTACTATATAACTACTTTGCCCATATAATTAAAATGGATAGAAGTTTTCTTTATGTAATTTAATCAGACCTACCAGAACATTTAATCTAATTAGAATAATCATATTTCAAACATATCTACTAGAATGAGTTATATGTTAAACAGATCAAACTTACCAATTAAGCATGACTATCCTAGATTTTTTTTCTTTGTTTTTTCATCAGTTACTCAGGGCACCATAGAGAGACATGCTAATTGGCCGACATGATGATCAAGACGGTACATATGATTCTGGCATAAGATCTGGTACATATGATTCTTGCATAAAATCTGCAACTCGTACAGGTAGCTTCTATTGTTAGTGACATGTTTTATTGCTAGGGCATCCTATGCATTTTTCAACGGTTGATCTGCATTCGCCTTTTTTTGTTTTTTTTTTCTTTTTTTGTACTGAAAGTTGCCATATACAATTTCTATATATGTATGAATTCTACAATCTGCCCTCTTAGAATATGAGTGTTTCTGCCCCTTTATAACATCTAACCAAAAAATACCACATAAAATGGTTGGCTTACTTTGGGTTTTGAATGAATTTAAAACATCAAAGCCCTATTAAGAAATGAGGAGTCCGGATCTGATGAGGAAAAATCCCATGGTGATCGTGAGTGGACCATTCGCGGTCCAGTACCACTTATCGATGGGAAGCATGCCATGATAAGCGGTTTTGTTCTTTTTCTGGGTGAGGGATTCAAATGGGCATTGAAATGATAAGGCATACACGAGCGTCTTATTTTGAAAAACCCCATTGAAATGTCCCCACTCTGAATCAAATGATGCACGTGGATGCTTTCCATTATTCAAGGAGAAAAAGAAGACGGGGAATTCTTAAAATTTCTCCATTTTAAAAAACTCCCTTTTGGCTAAGGTGTGGAGCCCATCTTGAGACAATTAAATCATTTTACACGTACTATTCCTTGCAAATTAGCATAAAATTCAAATTTAAAACTCATCTAATTTTTACTCATCGTTGGATTGAAATCACAAGAAAATAACCCCTCTAAAACCATTAAACTTTGGAGCCCTAGATCAAGGAGTTGGGATAAAATAATGAAATTAATAACTTTCACATAGGTAGATCTCATCTACATTATTCTATCCAGTGCCATTCCATAATTGCCATACTCCATAGTGATCCTAACTAGAAAAAGGCATTTTTTGAAGAAAAAAAAAAAAACCTCCTCAGGAGTTTCTAGCATTCCTTTATATATTCCATTAGATTAATATTATTATGTTAGTATAACCAAATATGCATATAATAATATAATACTTTGGCTTTGTACGTGTTTGTTAATCAGGGTTCGGCTCAAGTGCAACACATTAGACTGTACGTGTAGGCTCCAATGCAACCCAAACTGGGTCTACGTCAAGCATGGGCTCAACCTAAACATGGTGTTTTTTTCTTTTTTCTTTTATTTATTTATTTACAATTGATCTCATATAGTTTTATACTTCTTAGGGATGATTAATGATAATTTGGTGGCATGTGCATGGTAATATTCACAAGAATGAGTTAATTTGGCCCCATTGGACTGCATTTTGATTGATCCAAGCCACTCAACCAAAGGTCACTTTCTTTAAATGGACTTAGCCAAATTTCATTTGTTGGACCTATTTGGGAATTTACTTATATAGTAAAGTGAAAAGAAATGTCAAATCAGGAGACAGTGAAATTAGAATAGTGGGTTAAATAAAAAAGTCCTAAATCACAAAAGGCACCTCTTTTCAAAAAGTCAAAACGTTATTCTTTTCTTACACTAAATGACAAAAAGCTCTCATCTTTTTACCAAAAAAAAGTCAAAGTTACCCTCTCGTAGCATTAAATGACAAAAGACTAGTGAAGATGTGCTTTTTTTTTCTTTGTTTAATTCTTTTTTATCTGATCACCTTTGATTTTATTCTCTCATGATTTGAGTCTTCACTTCACAATAGTATACCACTAAATTATGCAAAGTAGGGACATAGATCACTTCACAATACTATACTAGCTGAGGATACACTGTTGGATCATTTTGTGAGTAAAAGTAGGGACATGGTTCAATCTTTTAAGATCAATTTTCATATTTGATCAATCTAATGGTTGAAGTGAAATACTTGTCTTTACCTATGGTACCGTTTGGTACCAGCATTATGTGTAGCATTAATGCTGATTTTAGCATTAATGCTATTTTGTAACCAAACACATTCCTTAAAAATCAGCATTAACATTTTTTATATTAGCATTTTGGTAGCATTTTTTTGCAAAATGCTAATGCTGAAAAAATGAGCATTCTTGTAGCATTTAAAATTTTTAACCCCTAAGATGACAAAAGTAACCTTGTTTTTTTGTAGCTGTTTTTTAACATTTATTGTTTTATGTCCTTTTATGTAATTTGACACAATTATTTCAACAATATAAATGCTACCAGCTAATGTCCAACCAAACAGCATTAGCATTTTAAATCAGCATTTCAATCAGCATGAGCATTAGCATTTGAAAATCAGCATTAATGCCCATTTCCAAAATGCTACTACCAAACGGACCCTATATATTTGGTAAGTGATGTATTGGTAATCATTCCTACTAAACTATAGAGATTTTTACGAAAAAATTAAATTTAAATAATAGTCAAACGGTTTTATGAAGAAAAATAGAAAATGACGAGATAATTGTTAGTACATGTTTTTTGATAAAGTTACTCCAACTGATGATATCATTAACTAAGTCGATGTTATCGTCAACCTCCTATAACTTTTCTTTCTTTTTTTCTTGGACATTTCTTCTTCTTCGATGGTTTCAACAGCTAGTTGTCTTAGGTTTAGAGGGGATGATGCTGAAACTTAGCGGAAGATGAATATTCATTTCAAACAAATGAAGGAAAATCAAAGGGATGTGATGAACGCATCAAGGAAGAAGGGTTTGACAAGTCTTTCTGCACAAATCACATAATGAAGTGTGTTAAATCCATCCACTGTCAAATCCATTCTTAAAGTTCGTTCAAATCATTCGGATTAACAAAACAAAAGGCACTATTGGGATCTAAAACTTCACACAAACAATAAAATACTTAGGAGAAAACCTCACATTCACTAATAAAAAATTGCCCAATAGAGCTCCCTACATGTTCCCATAAACATTAAGACTAATGAAACTTTACCAAATGAATGACTTTAAGCTATAAATATTCACAAAAGCATACCCAAATTCATCCCCTCAAGCCTCACTCGAAGCCGCTGCCAAATTGAGAGAGAGTTTTCATTTAGGCATTTCACTGAACACCATGCACTCCAAACTCGAACTCTGAATGAGGACTATAAATGTGTAGAAACTAAATATGAGACCCACACGTCTAAGATTGTTGAGACTACTTAAAGAAGACAATTGAAACACAAAATGCAATAATTTCCATAACCTTTCTATCATTAGGTAGAAGAAGATAGATCAAAATATCATTTTTTTGAAATGAAAGTTGAAGATATGGTCAACTAGGGTGGTTTCATCCAAAAAAAAACATACGACCAATTATCTCGTTGTTTTATAGTTTTTCATCGTAAAATTGTTTAATTAAAGTTTAAGCTCATTTTTTTTCCGTAAAAATTCCTAAATTATAACACCTTAACAATCAGTGAAAAGGAAGATTTCTATCGGATTTGGAGCTATCATGCCATTGCATTTTGCATTCCATTTTGAGGAAAGGGGAAAAAAGAAAAAGAACAGAAAAACCACAATAAGTTACCAAATACATACAATGTAATATAATCCAGAAAGGGGCATGTACCAGTGCCTGTGCTTTACATGAGAAGATGTAGATTTGTTATGATGAGAAGAGAAAATGTAGCCATGAGATGAAATGGTACTATGAGAGTGAAAAAAAGAGATAAAAAGTGGGGGCATTGGTCCCTTTGTCATTCTCAGGTGGTAGTTTCTGAGAAAGAGGACAAGGTTGCTGCTGGCCACGAGGAAGGCATCTTGCCCCCACCCGTGTAAAAGAGAGATCTCAGAAAATCGATTCGAGGCAGAGAAGGTTTTCTTTTCCTTTGTTTGGTCCGTGACGCTGAGATGAGCTGAAATGTTGTTTTTTCATATGCAGGACAGAGAGAGGTGTGATGATGACCAACAAGACGATCAAGAGAGATGCGTACGTAGATAAAGCATGATTTGACAATCGGACGTGTATATGAAACAGGAAGATGCTTCTTTACTTTTTTCAAGATTCTGGTTTGAAGACGGAGGCTGAGAGGGAGCCTGTTCTTCTTCATATGTATTTCGTCACCCCAAGAAATAATGATACTAGGGCACTAATCCGTGCTAACCACAAGCCTACTCGCTAATAAAAATTAATTAGAAAAAAGTCAAATAAAGTAAAATCATCCTCAAACACTTACCGACAGTAAAATAATAAAAAAGAGGATGATGATATGATAATACTCTTTTTAGTTCAAGAGTTTGTGGTGTGGAAATTTGGTAAGAGAAGTTTGGTGGAAAGGAAAGAGGAGTATACGTTGAGTATATGTATATGAGATTTGAGATTGAAATGAAGTAGTTGAAAAGAGAATAGTTAAAAGTGGAAAGAAGTAGAGTGGTTGCATGTGAAAGTGGGAAGATAATGTGGGTAACTCCCGATAAAAATCGATGGTTACAGTCAAAATCAGCTTTAGAATGCTTGACTTTAATATAGTATAATTAGTACAATAACCTATGATGAGCAAGGATATGGCTATTATCGCAATTTAAATATTAATGCATTAAAATAACTCATAGATTTTTAAATGAAAATAAAAGAACAAGAAGGTAACAAGAGTACCTCTTTATAGAATCCAAGAGCTAGTGGTTAAAGGAGGAGAATTTGAGTAGAAAGGAAGTGGAAAAATTTGGATTGAAATGAAGTTTTTGCAGTAAAAGAGAAGTATGAGTGATTTTAATAATGAGATAAAGTAGGTAGTTGCATGAGTGAGGAGAAAAAGTTTAAAAACAAAATAACTTACGGTCAAAATTAACCCCAAGTGACAGTCAAAACTAAAGCAAAAAACTTCATTAGGAAATTCTAACAGCAAAATAATGTTTAGATCTTTGATTAATTGCACTATGAAGAAATTTCAAATATCAACTGCAGAGTACTTGGACTGGCTAAGCCTTTTATTGGTCATCCACTCTCCTCAATTCTAAATTTTTTGGGAGATCCTTCTCCAATGTAATTATTTCCTTTTGGCTTTTCTCAGGTTTGTCCAGCTATAGTTTTTTTCTATTTTTATTTTTGCTTTTGTCTTTTGTCTTTTGTGAGGTTTTTCTTAGCTCTTCTTCCTCTTTCCTTTAATATTTCATTTGCATTTTAGCGAAAGAAGAGCTTTTGAACTGGCTATAGTTCATATTTCTTTTTTGGCCGTATCCTTTGTTGTTGATTCTTGAGGTTTCTAAATTGTTCCACTAATTAAAGATTTAAACATTATGTTGCAATTAAAACCCCATGATCTGATGAGAATATATAGCATGTTTCTCTCTCAGTGTAATAGAGTTATTTTATACAAATGTATATTTGTATGCCATATATACGATGGACAAATGTCATATACACACATATTTATATAAGAGAGATGCTCTTATGAGAGATATCTCCACCTTATATTAGAGATTGTGTGGGAGCCCTCACATTTAAGCTGTTGGCATTGGTTATAAATGTGATGGTCCCCACACAATCTCTTATATAAATGTCAAGCCCGAGCCCAACCCTCAAGGTGGCGAGCTTTTCAAAAATGAGTCCTCCCCTATTCTCAGGTTTTAAGACAAAAAAGAAAAAAAAAAGGCCACATTTTTGTAGCCTTTTGGTTTTTTTTTTTTAATTTTTTTTAAAGGCAGTCTTTAGCATGTTGCCCCGCATTGACAAGCCTACTCAGTGCCAATTTGTTTCATATAATTTAAAACCTAAGATTGCATTTTCATAAGTAGTTAGAATTGAAGAACCATAGGTGAATATCTAAAAATGACCTTCAAATAACCTCCTCTACCATAGAAATTGAATCAAGAAAAGATGGGAAATTGATACCCAATTATCACCCTTGTAATTCCATATCTATAGTAGTTAAGGTCTCATCAACATCTCCCCCCTCTTTTTTTTACTACTCAACTTGTATTGTTTAACCTTCATCTCTTTAATAATTATCTGTTGGCGCTTATTTGATCATGAATTCCTCTATAATTAATTCCTATATATTTTATGTAAACAGAAAGTCTCTTTTCTTTAAAGTAATAGAAAATCAAGAAAGATAAATATTTTGGGTGCCTATTCCATTGTGATCGAGTACACTTTGCTGCCTTGTTGTTACTCTTGTCCCCCTCCTCATTTTCTTGATTTTATCTCTCCCAGAAATTAGTTGATGGGTCCAGGAGGAGGAAGCCATTCGATTAAAAAAAAATATATGAAAAAATGTACCTTATTTTGTACAATCAAAGAGGTACATTTGCATAGCAGTATAGCACCCAAGCATCCAAGGGAGCCTAAACATTACTACATTTGTATATTTAGTACAAAAGCAATGAAATCAGTATGACCCAACAAACTGTCAACTGGAGCAGATTGACGTATTGTACACCCCTCTTTGTGGGCCCTACAAATGCAATCTAATCTCGGACCTAACTTTTTGTGCTACCTGGAGAGCAGCGCAACTGGAGCACTCAGCAATTACATCTCATGAGTCATGACTCTCGGGGGATTTTTTTTTTTTTTTTTACAGAAATATTGCTCCGTCGACTCACCCTACTTTTTATTTTTATTTTTGGTTAGAAGACTCACTCTACGTTGGAGAAGAAGGAGAAGAAGCCCCCTTTTAAGATGAAGATTATTATAATACCCCTAAAGCAACTAACTATTTCATTCATCTCTTAAGCCTATATATAAAAAACTAGGTTTAGTTCTAATAATAAAAATGAATAAATTCCGATGGGTACTGTAGTTGGCAAAGACCACGATTCAGGAATAGGAGTTTGCGGCTTTGAATTCGTGCTCTCTCCCTAGGGCGACTTGGCCAGGCAAAAACCTGACTTATCTGGTGCATGGGCAGGGGCGAGACCCGGGGGGGCGGGGGGGGGGCGCTGGCAAGGGCCATGGATTTTAGGTCTCCAAAAATATTTCCTCAAGTGATTAAATTTAAACACCACCACCACCACCACTAGGGTTGCAAACGGGACGATTCCGGGTTTAGACCATATTGGAGCCGGAGCCGGACCCACTTCTAAATAATGGTTCTGGATAACGGTTCCGGTTCCGGGCTTAGCTTTGTCTCGGAATCTGTTTTGTTTGTTCCAGACCCTGATCCAATAGAAAAAACATAATCCGATTTTGGAACCGGGTCCACCTAAAGGACCAGAATCTAGTTCCAAAATCGGTTCTAATTTCACTTTATTTTTTTACTTATCTTAAAATAAGCATATCATTCAACTTATAATAGTGCATCAAATCTACTACCTCCAGAATTTTACATAAAAAAGTCATCAAAAAAGTTGATTTTGAGTTACAATTTACAATATCAAATACTCATATGACAAGTACAGGGTCTATGGGTCGGAACCTATATGAACCCAGAACCGAAGATGTTTGTCACTCAGAACCTTAATTGGGTTTCGGATCCGGACCTATTTATATGAATTGGAACCTAAAATAGGTTTCAGACCTGATTTTAAAAAACAATGTAATGGGATTTTTGTACTATGCTCATAGAATTAGAAGGTTGAATAGGCCCGATCACTACCTGGCTAAAGTTGGCTCAAGTGTTATCACGTGGGTTGGGCTGACGTTTTTCCATCTGATTTGGTTGAAATCTTGTGTCCTTTGTAATTTGATCCCTTTTGTTGTTTAATAATTTTCCTTTGATCGAAAAAAAAACCCAACAATATAATGAGTAAAACTAACATCAATCCCAAGTTTTACATTTGTCTTTAGTGTAACATAGGGCTTTTGTTCCTAGAAAATTCTCACACACCCACACATACAAACCCAACCTACAGTTTATAACAATCAGAACTATGATTAGGGATTGATCCCTAGTTGTTGTTTTTTTTTTATAGAGAGGGAGATCCCTTACTATTGAGCTACCGGTGGATTAGCATAATGGGGCTGATGAATACTACATAGGATGATGATTACATAGCCTTGGATACATTTTTTAATCTCTTAAATTTAGGGTCCTAAAATAAGGAAGTATTAATAAAATAAAAAAAAGGATTAAGGAATTGGTACTAAAATAGTATAGTTATCAATATATTTAGATGAAAAAAAAAAGTTGATTGCATATGAAGAGCTGTTGTTTTTTATTTATTTGTTATAAAACACAATTTATTGTTAGAAGTACTCTTGAACTTTACTACTTTGGATGATGGACTGGAGTCTGAATCCTATAAGGGTGGGACTCAGATATTCTCCAAGTCCAAGGCTGTAAATCCTTTATACATATCCAGAGTAAACAGTAAATACATTATATCAAGACAATTTTTTTCCATTTTTCGTTTTTTATGTTTGAAGTTTTCATTCATTTCAACAAAATTTCCATTTCAGTTTCTTTTCCTTTTCATTTTTTAAATAATACTTTCCCATTTCAAGCATTTCCATTAATAGAGGTATTCCTATGACATCATTTGTTAATTACTACTGCCATTGTTGCAGTGGAGTAGATGTCTATAGTGCATAATCAGAAAGAAAATTTTACATGGGATCGCCTTGGCACATCTAAGAAGAAAAATAGTATTTCTACCATAAAATTTTACATGGGATCGCCATGGCACATCTAAGATGTCTAGAGTGCATGTGTGAGTATGAAGATATATATAGTTTATATTTGTGTCATTCTCTTCTTCTCATCATGAGATACGGCAAAGGAGGGAGTGTATGGAGAAGCCCTTGAGAATGAAATTGTCAATTCCTATTGTTTATAACGGTGTTTTGTACATTGAGAGGACTCCACGCCCGCGGTTTGATTTGGTTGGTTTAAACATAGGAAAAGCTTTCTTCCATTTTATTCCAACAGTTCTTGCATAGAAGATTAGGCAGTGGCCTCCTCGGTTTTCCCTTTCATACTAGGGTAATAAAACTTTCGTAGTTGTTGTGCATATTGGTTTCCACTTTTCTTGTAGTCCACAAGTTATGAAGAAGAGATACAAGGATTCCCACACCTTCATAGATGGAATGATGTGTATTTGCGAACCTAATACACTTAACTAATTTGAGAAGATCCAATCTGTATAGTTTATTTGGAGGTAGTTCTATGTAAATTTTTTTTTTTTTTTTTGCTAAATTGAAAAATTGAATTAAAAAGAGAAAAAGGGAAATGAACAAACAAACAGCCACAGAGAGGCCAAAAAACAGCCAAAAAGAGGCCAAACAATACCAAGAAAACTACAAAAAGAGAGGGAACCAAGCACTATCTTACAGAATGATAGGGCTGATTACATAAGAGAAAAAAAGGAATGTAAAGTGTTGCTAGTAAAGGAGGTAGACATTTTCCTCAAAGAAACAACAACATCTATCAAGAAGAAATTAACGGCAGAGTCAAGAGAATGAGACTTACTGTTGAAGATAGCTTTGTTCCTGACCTTCCAAATACTGAAGATGGCAGTGATGAAGAAGGCTCCCAAGCCCTTCTTGGCTTTGTGACAGGAATTGGTTGAGAAGGTGTCCCACTTGGAGGAGATAGAGCTTGAAGGGCCAAACTGAAAATTCCCTTTAATCTGAAGCCAATCCAAGAATGAGGCAATGAAGGAGCAAAGGAAGAACATAGAGAACGCAGTTTCTTGGTGAGAGCCATAGAGGTAACAGGAGGAAGCCAACTGCACGCCAATAGATTGGGCCCAGGCATTAGTAGGAAGTTTGTTATGGAATAGTTTCCAAGCAAAACAAGCCGCAGAAGGCTTTAGAAGGCTGTTCTAGACAAAATTATTCCAGGGAGATGGGGGATGTCTGGTTCTAATGGACTCCCAGGTAGTAGCAAAGGAGAGATGGCTGAAAGTATTGCGAATCAGCTTATACTTCACAGCCACTACAAAAAAAAAAAGAGTGATTTCTAATGTTGGAAAAAAAAAACTCATAAAAAAAGGGTTTTTTTTTTTTTTTTTTTTTTTTTTTTTTTTGTTGCTACTAAAAGAGTCATTTCCAGCCCTTGGACACTTTTAGCAAATGGGAAAAACCGCCGCTAAAGGTGTCTTTTCCGCCGCTAAAAGAGTCATTTCCATTTCCGCTGATAGCAGAGGGGAAAATCGCCGCTAAAGGCGTCTTTTCCGCCACTAAAAATCACTTTTTGTAGTGAGAAAAAAAGACCACATGCACGTAACCGGCATCGCACTTTCTAAATATGATTCCAACTCCCATGTCTCATTCTTGATTAAGACGGTAATCTCTTTATCAATTGTTTCTTGTCACTCCTTAATCCCTTGTGCTTCATCAAACAAGGTTGGTTATGCAACTATGTGAGTCTTTGAAGCATTAATGCATGGAAGAGCTTCAACAAATGTTCAATTAACTATCTCACGAGGATTTGATCTAGTCCTAGACTAATCATCCTCCTATTCCTCGTGACAAATTTGAGTGTTGAAAATATAGGTTATTGAACTGAAGTAAAAGTAAAATTGAAACAAAAATACCGATCTGCAGTTTTGTAGAGAAAGTTGTATCTCTGGATTTAGATTGTTGGAAATGAGGTTGTAGGGGCAGTCACTCATTTCGTCACCTCAGATCACATTTTGAGAGAGTCTAATGCTTTTTTCCTTTCCCTAATTCCCAAGAAATCCTCTCCGGAGACCTTCTCAGATTTCCGCCCTATAAGTCTTCTAAACTTTGTCTACATAATTATCTCAAAGATCCTGGCTTCCAGACTCTCCTCCATTCTTCCCCTTCCCATCTCCAATCACCAAGGCGCCTTTGTGAAAGGGAGGTCCATTCATCATCATGTGGCCCTAGCCCACGAGCTAACCCAAAAGCTCAATTCTAAATCCAGAGGAGGTTCAGTTTGCCTGAAGATGGATATCTCCAAGGCCTTTGATAAGCTGCAGTGGAGCTTTCTTCTCAGTGCACTAAAGTTCTTCAACTTCTCTCCGGCTTGGATTAACATGATAAAAGACCTGATCAGCTCCACCAAAGGATCTGTCCTGATAAATGGCAGTCCATGTGGCTTTTTTAGCTCTTCTTGTGGCCTGCGCCAGGGAGATCCGTTATCCCCCTACCTGTTTATCTTAGCTGAGGATATCCTTAGTTTACAGCTTGAAGCTCTTCAAAAGGCAGGAGCTATTGAGCCAATTTCTTCGGTTCCCTCCACTCCCTGCCACCGTCTCTACGCAGATAATATTATAATCTTCATCAAAGCCTATAAGCGTAGTCTGAGGAGTGTTAATGAGCTCTTTGTCTCTTACCAAGCTTCTTCAGGTCAACATTTCAACCTCCAGAAGAGTCAGCTGTTTGTTGGAAAGTGCCCTTCTCGGAGAGCCCATCTGGCTTCAAAGTTTCTTTGCATCCCTTTGGCTACTCTTCCCTCTACCTATCTGGGAGTTCCCATATTCTTGGGAACTTCCAGACACTCCCATTTCAATAAGATCCTGGACTCCATCAGATCGAGGTTGGCTGGCTGGAAATTTAAATGCCTTTCCTTTGCAGGCAGATTAATTCTAGTCAAGCATGTGCTCTCAACAATCCCCCTTCACATCTCCCTTGCTGTTCATATTCCTAGCAAATCTTGTCTCTAGATGGAGCGTCTGATGCGTAACTTTCTCTGGTCAGCTAGTCCAGAGAAATCTAGTAGCCAGGTTAATTGGGGTCAGGTCTGTCTACCGAAAGCTGAAGGAGGCCTTGGTCTGTGCAGAGTCAAGGACTTTAATGAGGCCTGTTTGTTGAAGCTTGGCTAGATTGTTGTCACCTCTTTCTCCCATTGGGCTAATTGGTTTAGATCTAAATACCTGAGAAGTTCCTCTATCTGGTCCTCAAGATCCTCTAGAGGAGGATCATGCATCTAGAAGAGGATCAGGTCTCTGGCATTTCATCTTCAAAGTGGCAGCTCGTGGATCATTGGTGATGGGCATTCTATCAACATTTGGTTTGATAATTGGTTGGGAAAGGAATCCATAGCTTCTAGATTTCCCCATCTTCACTTCTCAGATTCGGATCTGCTGGCAGACATCATGTATATATAACAACTCCTGGAGAGTTCCTTCTCATCTTCCTTCTGAGATCTATGACTTTCTTCTTCATTCAACAAGTCATATCCCTTTAGGGGGCTCTGAGGTCTCAGATTCTCTCCTTTGGAAAGGTAGGTCTTTAGGGAGTCTTTCTCTCAAAGAAGTCTGGAACCTTATTAGACCTAGTTAAGCTGAGGTGCCCTGGTTTGGTCTGGTCTGGAACAAGACGATGAACCCCAGGCTAGCCTGCTTCAGCTGGCGCCTCCTTCTTAGGAAAACTCCCATTGATAGCAGGGCTAAGCAAAGAGGATGGGCTTTGGCTTCCAGGTGATGCCTCTGTCTTAGCCATGAAGAAGACGACCTCCATTTCTTCTTCTTCTCCCCACTGGCTTGTCAGCTGTGGTCGTGGATCCTCAGTCTTGGAGCTCACTTCCCTTCCCCCCCTTTGTCAGTGCCATCTATTTGGTCCTCTCTCGCCCAAGGTGAAGATGCTCATGGGAGGAAAGCAGTTGCAGTTATCTTCTTCCAAGTTATCTCAACTCTCTGGTCTCTCCGGAATGATTCTAAGCACCGCAACCTGAAGCCCTCTCTGGCCAGAGCAAAGTCCTTTTGTATGGATCGATTGAGAGGTCACTCAAGCTCCTTTCCAGGTTCTAGATCTTTTTCTCATCCTATTCTCCTTTCTATGGGGCAGATGATGTAATTTAGGCCTTTTCTTAGGCTCCTCTTTGTTTTCTTCTTTCTCTGGGTTTTTGCTTTCTTGTCTGTTCCTGTTTCTCTCCTCCTTCTTAATTCAATTTGCCATTTAGCAAAAAAAAAAAAAAAATAGAAATCAACTGCAGAACGTGGTTGAGGCACGTCTGACGACGCTTTTTTTAGGACGAGTTTCACCCTTTCGAGATAAACTCAGCTATGAACATGATCTCTGCAGGAACTGCCTCCAGGATACAACAACCTTCACAAAAGATCAGGCTTGGTCGCACACCAAGTTTAGATCAATTTCCAGAAACTACAGAATGCTCACAAGAAAGGGACGAAAGAAGAGAACAGATTAGTAATTTTCTATGTCAAATTTTGAACCCAGACCATGTATTTTTATAAGACAAAATACTGTCGCTGAACCTTTAAACTACTGATTAATCACAACGTTAAACAAAATTAAAAATATTTTAAGCCACAACGTTTAACAACAATTAAAACTGCATTTTTGAATTAACGTTTAAAAGAAATAAACTGTTTTAATAAAGCAATTAATAAAAATGATTTTAGAAGGAAAAAATAATTTGAAATTTATGCAAAAATAGGCCATATCTATATCACAATATGGGTCCCTCCAGGCCAAGTTGGGTTGAATTTGAACCCCTCTGCGCGCAATATACACGCAGGATGCGCGTTGTGGATGTAGGCCCGAAACCCTAAGTCGAACCAGACTCACGTGTGCGCATAGAGCTCATGGAAAGGGAAAAGTATTTAAAGCCTTCTTAAGAAGTGAACTTTAGTAATGTGGGATGCCATGTTCTCAAATTGCCTACACTTCCCACATAAAGCAAAAAAGCAAAAAGACAACATTTTATCAAGTAAAAAACCTTTTGAATTTTTTGAAACAACTAAAAAACCCAACATGGAGTAGGTAAGTTTAATAATTTGTCTAATGTAATCCGGTTGATGATTTTAAATTTCAGTTCTAAATGATAGCTTCAAAATTCAAAGTGCAATTGATGCATTTGCTTCAACCTACACCTTATATTAGGAGGAAAGAAAAGGGAGAAAACAATTGAGTCATTTTAGAATGCCCATATTTTTCATATAATGTTAAAATCATACATTTTACTCTATCATACGCTACAAAAGAGTGACTTTTACGACCGAAAAGGCCTTTAGCGGTGTTTTTTTTTTTTTATGCTGCTAAAAGTCACATTTAGTAGCGAAAATCTTTTTATGCTGCTTAAAGTACCATTTTAGGCCCTCCTACCGCATATGATATTCCACCCATTTTAGTGGTAGAAAAAACTCTGCACCTCCGAAAACTCAACACTTTTAACTTTTAATGGTGGAAAAAATACCCCCGGCTGTAGGCATTTTTTCCCGCCACTAAAAATCACTTTTTTCTAGTGAATCAGAATAATGGAAAATAGATGATAGACAATAAAAAAAATGCTACTGTATCTCATGTTCCATGCCATGGGGTTCTTAACCCTAATATGGGGGCCCCACCAATTGCGACGACAAAAAGAAAAATAAAAAGAGGATATTTATATAATATAAGGCCAGTTCTTCTTTCTTAAGTGGAGAAAAAGGAGAAAAGATAAGACAAAATTCAACAGAAGATTTTTCTTTAGATTCGAGATTTGTATCATTCACTCTTTTATCAGGTGTCTTTGTGGTGCCAGTTCCTTTACGCAAGCCTAAAAGTGATTTGTAGTGTGAAAGTAAGCTTTGATTAGACATTAATTGCTTGTTTGGTAATTTTACATGTAAAATAAAGTGTATTAAAGTATCAAATTAAGAGAGAATAAAATGTAATGGGGTTATGATGATATTTTATTTTTAGTTGTTTGGTATGAAATCTTTTTAACTTTTTATATAGAAAAGTGGAGGGTTTTTTTTTTTATCTTTTAGAGGAGAAATTAAGAGGTTGCTTTTTGACTTTTTTCGAAATAGATGGAGGAAGTTTTGATTTAAAGTGCTATTGATGTAACCCTTGTCTGAGAAATAGAGGATTTACTTGACTGTTACTAATCTAGTAAAGTGTCAAACGGACCCTAAAGAAGTGACACGGTATATTCTCTGCGTGTTGTAATACCTCAAGGTTTAGGCAAAACTATGAAGGAAAGCATTGTACTCTCTTTTGTTTTTTCAATGGATTTTATTTTGGATAATGCCCTAGGACTTCTCTCTTTTCTTTGAAGGTATCATTGGTTTGAATTTAAAGAGTTGAGTATGAATTTTAAATAACCTTGAATGTTGATTAGGATTAGCTTGTATAAATTGAGATGGTTTTCCTATTTAGGTAATTCACTTGTAGAGTGAAGTGAAGAGAAATGTAAATCAAGAGAGTATTAAAGAAGAGGGGGTCAAATCAAAAGGTGTCAAATGACAAAAGTTATTTTGTGGCATGAGAAGGCACCCTTTTTCTTTTCTTTTCTTTTTTACTTTTTTGGAAAATTAGAGAGGTTTTTATCATTTAGTGGGATGAGAGAAGTGCTTTTTGACCTTTCTCTTAAAATAAAAGAAGAGATGATTTTTAAAATTTAATACTCATTTATTTGACATTTATTCTTTTCTTATCCATTAAATACACTACACCAAAAATCGGAAATTGGAACGGAAAAGCGTTCCTAATCCTTCCGTTCCTAATCCGTTAAAGTGTTCCAATTTCCGTTCCAATTTGGCACCAACCGTTCCTAATCCAAATTGGAACGGAAATTGGAACACTTTAACGAATTAGGAACGGAAGGATTAGGAACGCTTTTCCGTTCCAATTTCCTATTTTTGGTGTAGTGATAGACCATTTACCCAACTTCACTCTACTACTTAAATTAACAAACAGGCTCATGTGATATTCTTGTTGAAATGTTGAAGTTTTATTTATTAAAATGAAGCCTTAAACTTCTTTATTGTATCAAAGCTACAGCTTGGTAGTGATCTTGCAATCTAACTAATCATAGTCATGCTTCTTAGATTCTACAAAAATGTCATTATCGTCACTATCATTTCATTTCTCTCCTTGGCAAAATCAAGCATCTTCTCTTATACACATTCATGAAGACTATTCATCTTCATCAAGCCACATGATAGGCTACTTTTGGAAGAATCATGACATATCTGATCTAGAAAAGGAGAACCACAAATACACTGAAAAAGAGCACGCAACAATAACGATGACTCTACAAGATAGGCGGTGATCACCAATAGAGATGATGATTGTATAAGATATCAAGAGAGATCAAAGATCTGTATTTTTTTATGTTTAACTGTCACACTATCCTTTCCATAAAGGGACCACATGATTATAGGGGGAGTTAGTGATGGAGATTAGATTGGTTAGAGATCTTAGGTTTGAATTTAAAGGGTTGTCATTCCTTCGTTAGCTCAATTCTGAGGTACCTTCGTTGCTATGGAAACGATCGACCAAGGTTCAATCCCCATCCTAAGTTCTGATGATTAGGGCCTTGGATAGTGTGTGGCTTAGCTTCACACCTCTAATAAAAAACAATATGGAATAAGGATGTGATAGGTTAGATAATTTGTGCTCACTTAATCCTTGCTCTAGAGACCTATAATTTCATTCTATCACTAGCAATCAATATTCATGGGACATCTTCTCGTTCCACGTAGCCTAAAATTAAGGAGCAATTACATGAAGAAATCTCCAAGTATGCTTATCTTGAGCCCACTTGTCATCTAAATAATTATAATACTCAAATCACATGATGGGGAGGATATGTGGGTGACATAATAGAAATATTCCCAAGGACATTGATTAATGTGATGATGGGATTTTCTTGACATGTTGATTAATGATGATAAGATTGTGATGAAGATTTTGTCTCCTTAATTACTATGTAAAACCCTAAATATAAGTTCTTGTATACATTTCCTGATATTTAACATATCAAATAGCATTTCAAGAATCCTCCCATACAAGTACAATATATATTTATACTCGAGAATTCTACAGGAACAAGAGGGTATTTGAAAACAAGATATTTCTAAAGATTCTAAAATATTATCCAATAAATTATAATCTAATCAACTCACTTAAAACGTTGGTGTTTGGCTACCCTAGAAAGTAGAGTAAAACATGCCAATTTCTTGTGAAAACGCCCACATTATGTTATTCAAGGATAATGTGAAGAAAATCATCTACAAGATAAAAACCTTTGAAAAAGGGGAGGGTAGATTGAGCACGTCTCTTCTTAATAAGCGACCATATAGAACATACTTACTATATTTGATTTTTAAAATTGAATATTCTCTCTCTGATTAAAATAATAAACAGGTCCCACTAGTTTTTTTTACTTGAAGGTAAGTTGTATTAAAAAAGGCAAACTGGGCAAAGCCCCGAAAACAGGAAGATTACAAAATAGGGAAGGCTAACAAGAAAACCAACCCACGCAGCCAAGAAACAAAAACTGGAAGGCAGCCACCTATAACATTTATACAGCTCATTAGAAAATCACCTCTAAAGAAAAAAAAGGATAGGATGTAAATGTAAATGTAAATTTGAATTTCAGGCCCAAGCCCACCCTCAGACTTTGGTAGGCAAATTGTCTCCCATCTGAACAAATTGCTCCTCAGTCTATTTGGATCGGTAGACCAGAGAAAATTACGCATCAACCTCTCAATTAGAAGGGAGGATTTGCTTGGAAGAGGGATAACCAGGGATATGTGGAGAGGGATGGAAGAAAGAACGTATTTCACTAGAATCAGCCTAGCAACAAAGGAGAGGCATTTGGTCATACTATAACTCTAAATATTAGATGGGTCCCATATTACAAATATTGCGTCCATCCTACCATGATTACTAACATTGGTGATTCTCACCATAATGATCAACATTAGATGGCTCATTGTTGATCACTGATATTAGGTGGGCCTAACATTTATTACATTAGATGGTTTCCAAATCTAACTAGGCTCTCCTATGATTTTAATATTAGACTAGCTAGCAAAGCTTGCCCGTGCTAAGCCCGGGTCTAGAAAAAAAAAAAAACGCGTCTAATTTGTGGCTATTTTATGAGATATTAATTAATGAGAAAATAAATATAAAAAAAACAAATATAAAAATAAATAAAAAATAAAAAAATATACCATTTATTACGATTCGAAGCATGGCCCAGCCTGAAATTTATACAAAGTAAATATTACTTTTTATATAAGTGAGTATGAAACTTCAAGTCTTATGTAAATTAATATCAATGTTTCTGTATTTATTTTAGTAATTTCAACTTTATTTCAAGTTGAAAACCTTAAAAGCCCATAAAGTCTCTTTTAATTTATATAAGCAAATTTTAAAATAAAGATTAGGATGGGCATGTGGACTAGCTCATGGGTGGCACTGACTGTCCTAATTGGGGTACGGTTAAAAAATCTTAAAAATCCACCTAAAAATTTAAATATATCTAAATTCACATAAAAAAGACTCATTTTAACTTGGTTGGATAGAGTTATTATGCAAGATGGATTTTTACATCTGGACTCTTTAATCGCCTATCCATAATAGATATATATTAAAATTTGAAATCATATAAAGAAGCTTAATAAAAGTGGACTCTGAATTGATTGATAGAGCTTATCTTATGAAATTGATTTGAAATATAATTTCTCAAATTGATTTGAGATTAGAATCCAATTTCTTAATCGATTGCGAAATCAGACTCCAATTCCGAAATCAAATCCTACATCTATAATATATATATATATATATATATATATATATATATATATTTATGGATCCCTCAACGATATGTATGACATTTGTTAGAGCCCATCCTGATAATTATTACTAGATATGTGACACCATAGATACATACGTGACAGTACCTACTCTGAACATTTTAATCAGATCTCATGATTTTAACAATAGGAGGTATATTGATTTTCTAACATTAAATGGGTCCCACCTTGATTGCGAACACATAAATGTTGGCAGATTCCATTAGGACGAGATCCATTTGTTTTTTTTCCTTGTGAACTAAAATATTAAAAAAATAAAATAACAATAACATTGAAAATATTAGACCGGTGTTACATAATCACCAATATTGGGTGGGTGTGATCGTATCATATTTACCATCAAAACAAGGGTTCATTCCCCTTTTTTGCATTAGATGACCTACTTGGGTTCTTATCTCATAATTTTCCTTCTTTGTGGGCATATCCCTTATAAAGTGCCAAACACATGAATTTACTTTATGTTAAAATTGATATAAAATGCCAAACATTATAATTGTCTTAATATTATAACACGATGATATTTTGTTATGTGATGTTGAAATCTAATAATACCCAAATATGTTAAGATTATATTCAACTAAAGATAATTTAATAGCAACCACAACAACACTAAAATAGTAATTGTTAGATATAGATTATCATATTTAATTCCATATAAATATCCAAATCCACTAAAATAAAAAAATAAAAAAGATTCTTTCTGAGTGGCTGATCAGGCAAATATTGAATTGTCAGATTTTTATTTATTCTGTTTTTGAATTTGTGGTGGAGGAACCATTTGTTTCAAACTTTCTAGTACAAAATGTATGATCCCACTTAAGATTTTTTTAAAGTAACTAAGAAACCTTCAGCTGTCATGAAATAGTACAAGAGTGAAAACTTGCAGAAGGGACCACTTCTCCTACAAGAATTTGGGTTTTTCTTTGCTGGGATTTATTTCATCAGAAACACAAAAATGAAATAATTAGGCCAAGAAATGGGCGTTTAATATGGAAACTGAACAAGAAAGTAAAAGACACAAATTGAGAAACTGCTATTTTGGCAGTGAGGCCTTTCACTTCAGTCCACATAAATGCTTGTACAAAACACAACAGAGCCTCCCAACCTAAACAGCACTAATAATAGAGAGTTTAATTTCTCTCTTCTATACAGAAAGATTTCGAATTTTTGACAAATGTAGAGGTGGCCTAGCCCAGGAGGGATTAAAGGTTATATTGGTTTTTGGCACTGATGAGGATTGCGATAGATAACTGCTGCGTGTACATCACTACCAGACAGTCTTCAACAACAACCAATCCCACTGTATCTGCATTCATAATTACTTCCCTTATTTATACCCTTTCTTTCTCCCCCAATCTTTCAAGCATTCATCTCCTCTCCTCTCTATTTGGATCCCCTTCCAAGTGATCCCATCCTCTTCTTGTTCCCCATCTCTTGCTTTCTCCTTGCTATCTCCCATGTCATGTTTTCTAGTTTTTGTTTTGTGGTTCTACTTCTAACCCTATGGCCTTCTAACTGAAGTGGGTCTTGTTTTGTTTGAGTTCATTCTTTTTCTCTTCCTATACACTTTCTCCTATCCTATCTCCTCTCTCATGTTTTCTAGTTCTGTTCAGCTTTTCTAACCCAATGTGACCTTTTTGCTGAACTGGTTCTTGTTCTATCTAATTTGTTCTGCATCTCTTCCTATACAATTTCCTCTTTCCGATGTTCTCTCTCATGTTTCCCACTGTTGCTCAGTTGTTCTAACCCCAATTATCTTTTCTTGAAGTGGGTCTTCTTCTTTCTCCTTTCTTTTTTAATCCTTTCATGTTTATCAAGTGGCATCTGTGATTTACCAGAAAAGTGGCATCTGTTGTTCGAGTGCCCTTTGTTTTTTACTCTTTTTTTATTTCCTTTCCCTCCATGGATTTTGATTTTAGGGTTAGGGTTAGGGTTTGGGTCGGGCTCTCTTTCCTTCCTTTCTTTTTTATTTCTCCATCACATATGGGTGACCATGGTCACCATTATGGTGTAAAAGGATCCGGAGAGACCAGTCAGTTTTTGCTGGTGTAGCATCATCAAGATTCACATGCTTTTTAAGGGTTTTTCCCGGGTGGAATTTGTGGTCCCTTGATAGTTGCACTCCTCAAAGTCCCTCTAGAGATGAGAATCTTGATGATGCTGCATCGGCAATAGATGACTTTATTTCAATCCCCAAGCAGTGATCAAGGACACGCCCTTACTAGGAAAATCAATAAAAAAAGAAGGTGATACTGTCTTTGTTCCCTTTTAAACCTAAATCACTCATTACAACATTATTATTGCACTATTTTTCTTATACATTCCTGCGCCCTCTTCTTCTTCTCTGCCTAGGTGCTTGGTGCTTGGTGCTTGGTAGTGTGCTTAGTTTAAGCCTATAAGCATTTTGCATGCCTTTGCACTGGCCCTTTTTATCATTTGATATCATGAAGGTCTCTGTCTCTCTCTCTCTCTCTCTCTCTCTCTCTCTCTCTCTCTCTCTCTCTCTCTCTCTCTCTCTCTCTCTCTCTCCTAGTGTTTAATTTACTAGTTGTACGTTAGTGGAATTTTCTCCCAACGAGGAATAATGGGTGGCCAATTGAATTTTGTGACACTTTCTTTTTTAAATATGTAGACTGTTCTTTACATCTTTTCCATGTGGGTATTTCTCTCTGCTATCAGTTTTCAGCCTTTTCTTTGTGACGGAATGACGAAATCAAGATCATTGGCTTTTGCAATAATTGCTTAAAGCTGCGTACATCAGAATCATGAGTTTTTGCTTGTTCTCTTGTTTGTTTGTGCTTCTGTGATTTTTTTTTCATGGCATGTTTTTATTTGAGGGGCTTCATTTTGCTTGTTTTTTCAAGAGTAAAAGCATAAGCTTTTCTTTGTTTGAACCGTTCCAAGAGACTAAAAATGTTGTATAGGTCTTGAAGGACTTGGATTTTGATGTCTATGCTGTTACTTTTCATTCTTCCTATGATAGTAATGATCTATATCCAAAACAGTACAGTTAATTAACTGAGTATTAGTTATCACTGTGGGATTGGATTAGGCCTTCAATATATTTATTTATCTTTGCATTCAACAAGAGATTAGTTACTTAAAATAAATAATTCTTTTCTTTTAGAGAGAGAGAGAGAGAGAGAGAGAGAGAGAGAGGTTGTAAGAGTCCAAAGCAATGCCTTTCCATCAAAGAGGCTAAATTGTAGTGGTAAAGTTAAAGAACAGCAAGTGCCAAGGGCCATCAAATAGTCTATATTTCTGGTAAAAAATGACACCCAGCCATCATCCCGGTGCACTAAATTCTAAGAGAGTAAGGGTCATGTGTCCCTCTTCACCTTATGTCCCTCACCCCTCAGCTCCTTAATATATTTTTTTTCATAGAATCACCTTTATTTTGAATTCCTAGGATTTCAATACAAAGCATGCAAATGCTACTGTTGGTAAAAGATTATTTGTTGGAGAGCAACACCATAGGGATGGCAAAACTGTGCTTGTATTGACAAGTGGACCATAATCTTTCCCAATTTGAAACAATTGATATCAGGTATCTATATTTGTTGGATCTGTAATCTCATCCTGTAAAAATATTAAGTACTTAAGAAATTTTCATTGTCTCAACAGGATAGTCCTATCTTTAGTAGTTTAAGTTTAAGCATATATGGTGGACTAGTTTCTTATTATCAATTATCATCCTTGAGACACTTCTCACCCCATTTTGAAGCCTTATTGTTGGTTTGAGCTCTCCCCTACCTTTGTTTTCTCGGTTTCTGCCCCTCTTGTTTAAGGGATGGTCTTTCTTGTTGAATTTTTTGAGATGTATTCTTTTTTCTCCTTGTCTTGGGGCCTTCGGCCTTCTTTTCTTCTTTTAATACAATTTACCAATTAGCAAAAAAAAAAAAAAAAAAAAATCCTGGAGACACTTCGGTTTGTTTAAGTGCAAAACTCAAGAAATTGTCATAAGATCAATAGTTTTCGGGTTTTTAAGGTTATGATACCACAAACACTTCATTCTTCATTTTTTTTTTTTTTTTTTTTTTGTAAATTATTGTTTGTTAGCAATTCACCATGTGGCTCAAGGAGCCAAAGAAGAGTCGATACTTTTTCTTACAAATCGAAGAACAAATACCTTGTGTTATGTTTTCTTTTCTTCAAATTGCATTGGTTTTAGGTATTCAAGGGTTACACCACTTTCTGCTTCCTCGTAGGATTCTAGTAGAACAAAATCAGCATTTACTGCTATATTTATTCTCCTTGTTTCTTTTTCGATAGAGTAGATTTTGTGCAACTTCTTTGTGGAATTGATTAGGTATTTATAATAGGAGAATATTCATATGCATCCATCCCTTACCATATGGTGAGACACTTACATAATTGAAAATATTCATTGCAAAAAAGGAAAAGCCATATATGGTCATATGTAGAAAAAGAATGTTCATATGCAAAGAGAGAAAGTCATGTAAGTGTCCCTCACTCTATAGTGAGGGATGGATAGACATGAATGTTCCCCTTTATAATAATTATTAAATTTTATTTTTTGATCTTCTTTATGGCAATGCTATAGTAACTATTGCTCATGTGCTTGATAAGCTTCTCTTAAGATTGACAGACTCTAGTAATGCTAGAGTAACTATTGCTCATTTGCGGGATAAGCTTCTTTGAGATTGACAGATACTACAATATGGGAACCATTACGGAAAGAAATTGCAATAGTACTACATTCATATTTCTATCTTCTGAAGTTCCATCTTAAAATCAAATAGACAATAAGTGGATTTGATCTTTTTCCACTCCCGTGGGACATGCAGGCATCGAATATCATCAATTTGAAGATTCCAACAACCAGAGTTATGTGGTCCAAAGGATGTTGAGCGGGCGACTTAATCACCAAGAGACACCAAAAAAAAAAAAAAAAAAGAGTTTGCCATTGGATTATAAAAAAAATGTTTCTAATTGGGTTTTGGTTAGAAATGAGTTCTCCAATTCTAGTCTCAATGACATATTAGTTAATTGGGAAGCTTGTATGAGATGTGGTCATTTTAAGGTGATGAAGTCCGTTCTTTGGTCTCCTCCCCCTCTTGGTGTTCTTAAGTTCAACGTCGATGGTGCTGCTAGAGGTAAATCGGGGCCAGCAGGAATTGGTGGGGTACTTCAAAATAGTAAGGGAGATGTTTTATTCATGTTCTCCAAGCATGCAGGGGTTTGTGACTATAATGAAGCAAATGTTTTAGTGATTTTGGAAGCTCTTCATTGCTTCTCTAAAAACTTCCATTGTGTTCTTATTGTGGAGAGTGACTCCTCTAATGCGATCGCTTGGGTGACTAATTGGAAGAGGAACCCATGGAAATTTCAATTCCTCTTTAATAAAACTCGAGCTTTATCTTCCTCAATCAATGTTCACTTCCGCCATGAGCTTAGATCAGCCAACTACTTTGCCGATGCTTTAGCTAAACAAGGGATTGAGAGGATGTCTCATTGGGAGGGTATTATCTTGTAGTTTGCTTTGGTGGAGTACAATGCTCTTGTACCTAGTTGCTCTTTTCTCTTTTTGTATTTCCTCTTTCTTTTATGTTCTTTATCATCTCTTCCTCTTTGTTTTCCTTTTTTGTATCCTTCTTTTAAGTAATTAAGAAGTTTCAGTTACTGTTCAGGAAAAAAAAAACTTTCATTTTCATTGTTTAGGTTTGAGCTGCTAGCAAATAATATGAGGCTCAAAGTGATGTCTAGTGGAGCACTGGTAAGGTACCGGAGTTCACAGATTTATCTGGTTTTTGGTGGTTTTATAGATATATGGCATCTACAATGTCATGTAGGTGCAATTTGGTGGATTTCCACCTCATGAGGCATCACAGATTCCAAATATTATGCAATCGACACAAGGTTCTGGGGGTGGATTACAAAACGATATGAGCAGTTTGAATTAGAAAAACCATTACCTCCTTATACTGAAGAAGGGTGATGCATCTATCAATATGAAAAACTCATGTCTAAAGTATGGAGGTCTAGATTATAATGAAAGTGCATCGATTCGTTTTCATCTCTTTTCTACTTCTGTCATCATCCGATCTTCTAAACAACAGAGGATAGTTTGTATTACATGCCATTATGATTTCCTGATGAAGCTCTTTTTGTGTTCTTGTTGCTCATGTTACTGTGTATAGTTTCTTCTTGCTCGTTTTACTTGAAGAACACTTGAATATTTTAGTAGATCTTTTTGTAAGAAGTTAAGATATGATTATTTTAGATAAAAATCTGATTCGACTTTGATTAGTTCTTTCTTTATCTAATCTGTTGTAATTTATATATATTTATATATATTGATGGTTGTTTTTTTTTTTTTTTGCTTGGTGGCCTAGTGGCCAGGATATGGTAAGATAAACTACCATTTCAGGGTTCGAACCTAGAGGGAGCTGTGGGAGGCCACTGTGCCATCTATAGTCACACTCAGTGATTCCCATATATATATATTTTGATGTTATTGTCATTGTCAATCAAAGAAGTTTCCATTCTCATCATAAGAGATGAGATGAGACTTGGTCGAACTTGAAGGACATGGGTGTTCAAAGGCAAGGCCACAGTAATTGACTCAAAGGCACTTTTATGTTACAAATGATCTGAACTATCTGATTATTTCATCATCGATCTAATGGCCGGGATCTTCTAATCAATATCTTGAATGTGGGGGTGCAAACCTAGCTGTGGGCTGAGGGATGATCATTATTAAATCATTGCAAAGAAGATATTATATTATGGACACTCAATGTTGCTATCCACTTAAAAAATGGTCAGGTTTATTCGACTAAACTTGTTCTAAGCGATGATTGCTCCAATGCATTTAGACGGAGAACTATATTGACACTTCATTGATGTTCAAATGAAACCATAAAATATCTAGAATTAAATTGAATCAATGGTTTGGATGTTGAATTTGTAAAATGTTGAAGATAAAACATGATTTTTGTCATTACTAAAAAGGAACTAACGTGAGTTTCCTTGTTTTGTGATGATATAGAAAACTATATATCTCATGACATGCAGCCTTAATATTCAAGTATTATACATGTACAATGTGGACCCATGATCCGGTGATCTAGTATAAGATCTGCCGTGCCATTGGTTAGGGGTGGATCAAATCTGTTCTAGATTGATTGATCATAAAAATTGGCCATCCATTATTTTGCCTCTCTTTACCATTTTATGCTCCTTGATTGATTGATATTCGCATATATAGTAACTGCTGGATAGATCACTAATGTTCTAATGGATTTAGCCCATTCCAGTTAGATGCTTGATTTTAGGAACCCTATTGATGAAGGACTGGTTGCCATTTTGGTACTTATCCAATTTGCATCCAGCCCCTTCTCAAATTTCATTTTCAAAATGTGCAAACCATTAATTCGCATTTCCCACAAAATTCCAATTAATGGACTTCCATCATTCCTTCTACAAAGCCCATATCCCCCCATGATATCTATTTTAGTGCTTTGGTGTGCTTTGTTGCCAAGTTGCCCCATCTCATGGTAATAGTTGATTAATGGTTTTCTCTGAAAAAAGGGATATGGGTGATTCTCTTTGGGTCTTAACTTGCTTTTAAATAAATTATGGGGCTCGGGTCATGCTTACATGTAAAGATCCACTTGTCCTTCCATGTCAAAAAAACTCTTTTGAGTGCTTCCTTCCATTCACCCTCACCCATCATCCATATGACTGAATTTGATAATTATCCGAAGTTACATATTGTTTCTGAGAAAGAAAAATACTTGATGGAGGGTCCAAGGCTCTCTTCTATTCATATAGTTTTCCTTTTTCTTTGAGAATGCGGACACATGTAACAAATCTAATGGGGGCCACTCCGCAACTGGAATGCCCATAAATTAGAATGGTGATCAACTTAATGGCAACCTTTTAACTTTCCCTACGTAAACAATTCTTGGTTTATTGGTTCATTTGGATTTTTCCAGTTTGTTACTTGCCTTTACTCTTGATCTGCAAATTTTCACCATAATTTTGGCAAAGCTACAGTTTTATATATATTATAGAATGAAACAAAGAGGGTAGATTCATCCAATCCATTGTCATTTTCAGATTTAACTCCTTTTTAGTAGAGTAGGTTAGGCTTTATTTAGTGGATCATGAGGTAGCTTTCATTTTATGCACCATTTATTACTTAGCTTGGGATTAGAGTAGCCCTGATTCTCCTATAGGGTACACTCTTCAAAAAATAATCTTCAATCATCTTTTCTTCTTAGCAAGGTTCAAAGTCTCTCTCTCTCTCTCTCTCTCCATTTTTTTTTTATATTTTTTTTATTTCTTTCTCTAATCACATTGGATTTGGACTGATAACTGTTTTGCGTTCTAACTATAGCAGAATTTTCTATCGCATGCGCACCGGGAGTGAAAACGTATCTCTGCCGTCGATGCAGTGGGCCCCACCCAGGGCCACCCTGCACTGATGGCATGCTGTGAATTTCACTGCACAACACTTCCTACAGACACCGCAGGAGAGAATGATCCCCCTCTAACCATAACATCATAGTTTTGTGAATGTAACCTAGTAAACTGATTTGCTGTTAAAATTAAGCTCAATCTGTGCAAATACTCATGGCATATTACCAATGCTTATAGCATATTTGCCCATAATAGCAAACTGACAACTAACTTCAATTACTTCTATTTTGGTGAGAATGATGTTCTCGCTTTCAGCTTTGGGCCATTGAGCTTGTATAAACTTTTGCGTAGGTTCAACTTCAACACCATGAAATCTTGGAATTTCAGTAACTTCATAATATTATATTATATCCAACTAGTTTTTGGCTCCCTTGAGAACTGCATCTTACCCCAGTGGTAAGATGCTGCTGTTCTCACCGGGGTGGCCAGGTTCGAAACCCGGTCACTCCTTTCCTTTCATGTGTGAGTTTCCATATCTCGTATGTGCAAGTTAGTTTAACTTTCTTTGTGGGCCTGTTTGGATAGCCAAAAAATGGAGTAGAGTGAAGTTAAATGGGCCATAACAGTCTAAAATTTCAACTCTGCCTTGTTTGGATGAGTCTGTCCCAATAGATGAAGTAATATTGTAAAGCCACATGTACTCAATTTCACTTCAACTCAAAATACTTCAATTTTGTTGAGTAAAAGTTGATTTTACTCCAAAACTTAATTTCAAAATAAGCATCCAAATGGAGTGAAGTGAAGTACTCTACTTTAATTTCAACCTACTTCTCTTCACTCCACTTCACATATGAAATCCACTTCATTTTACTCCAATCCTTATTTATCCAAACAGGCCCTGCATGTGTGACTTTTGTTTTTATTAGGATCACATTGTATAAGTCTCTCAGGACCCAACCCCTTAGCATGAATATAATAAAAGAATGAACTCCCACTTTCAAAGGTGGAGTATGCTCCCACTATTTAAAATGGGTAAGTGCGCAGTCCCAGAAAATGAAACTAGAGGGGGGGGGGGGGGGGGGGGGGCGCAAATGAAAATTATTAAAAGAAAATTTTAACAATTTAGGGATCAAACAAAAAAATTACAAAGAATTTAGTGATAAAAATTAAAATTTTGAAAAGTTAAGGGGGGCCACTACATGTTGGTCCGCCCCTGGCTGTTTTACTTCAATCCGAGTGTACGAACCGTCGTTACATTGGAATGGGGGGGGGGGGGGGGGGGGGGCGCAAATGAAAATTATTAAAAGAAAATTTTAACAATTTAGGGATCAAATAAAAAAATTACAAAGAATTTAGTGATAAAAAATAAAATTTTGAAAACTTAAGGGGGGCCATGGCCCCCCTAGGACTACATGTTGGTGCGCCCCTGGCTGTTTTACTTCAATCCGAGTGTACGAACCGTCGTTACATGGATCCTTGTGAAGCAATTCTGATTTGGCAAGGGAGAATAGTGAACGTACATCTCTTTTCCTTTTTTTTTTTTTTCCCTCAGTGGCCCAATGGCCAGTAGGAAGTAAAAGGCTCCCATCAGGGCTCAAAATCCGGTGGGAGCGGACGTCCTATCCACAAGGCCCGCCAGCCTTCTATTCCCGACGTACATCTCTTATATACAAGAGATAATCTCTCATTCCTTATAAATTTTGTGTACTCGTATGCGCTTGATAATGATGATTCATCCACATGCAAGAAAAGAAGGTTGGCTTCATTTTAGATTGTCTCTTATATAAGGTTCTAACCCCTCTTTTAGTCTGTAGCCTGTAGGGCCCACTTTGATTTTCGTTTTAGAGATGGGCAGCAACGCTACGTTGGGCTGATCTTTTCGTATACAAACTTTCATCAACAAACCCCTCTTTGATTTCAGTTGGTTCAGGTATTATACCCTTTGTCTCTCTTTTACAGTTTTGAGACATGCATATAGGTTCAGTGGAGCTAGGAAACATCGTCTTGTCAAGAAGAAAGAAACAGCTAGAGTTGCACATGGGTACGGTTGGGTGGGACAGAGTGAGTCTTAACTCTAACCCAGTTGGTTTGCTCTAGGGACTATTATTCAGGCCTGGATCAAGCCAATGGCCTAAAAGTCAGGCTCAGACCCATACAAATTAGTGATATTTTATCAGGCCTAGTTTCAGTCCATCAGCAGAAAAAAGTTTGCCCATGTCAGTCTAGCACACAAAGTGGCCCACAGTTTAAAGTTACAATAGGCACTCTTAGCCGGTCCCTTTACAAAGGACCTGAAACGAAGCACAAACCTGATGTGGGCCAAAAACTAGGGTGCAGGAATAACTATCACAACGAAGACTGTTCTTGGACCAATTTGGGTAATATAGAGCTTATTTAAACCTTGACTGTTTTTCAGTCAGGCCCAGAATTTATGCCTATACCAGCATATAATTAATTCTGAAATGTAGGCCTAGGCCCTGCCCATTTTGAAAAAAAAAAAAAAAGTATATGCCTCCCTGTGCTAAATATATGGGTCCGTGCAGGGCCTTCAAGCTTAATTGTCAGCCCAAAAGTTAGCCCTAGATCCACCCTAAAGACCTAAAAACACAGCCAAATCTACCACAATGTTGGTTGGGCTTGGACCATTTCAGACTGACCAGGTTGATGAGAAACCGTCATCTATCAGACCTTTAAAAGAAGAAAACCCATTAATGATACCGACTTGATTCAGGGCCATCTATCCATTGGGCCCAAAGATTCAGCCATCATCCTATCTATATATATATATAGCCGCTGACATGAAATCCTGGACTGGACTACAGCCGGCCAATGTTGAAGGCCCATCAGGACTGCAAGTCCATTATGCACAGAGATCAAACATGTGGGAGAGACAGGTCCAGGACGACCTAATCTATGCTTGCTAGACTCACAGATGAAACACTCCTAACTTTGTGTGTTGTATATAAATATGAGGAGTTGCTCCTACGCAAGACACTCCCGTTTGTGATAATTTCTTGGGCCTACATGGGGCCCCACAGATCATGACAGAGATGGGATAAAAAAAATATATAGGTGGACCACCCCCAATATACGAGATTTCAAGTTAATCCAATCACTCTAACCTTTTGATCTGTGCTCCGCAAGTTTAATGATTTTAATTATAAAGAACTCCACACTAGATTTAAGGATCCAATCCATTTAAATCAGTGCAAACTACATGAGATCTGTAACATATTGGGAGGGGGTTTAGATGACCCATTTGGATTTGATCATATAGTGAGACCCACATGGTGCCTCGCATCATAAGACCGTCCAAGACATGCATAGGAGCAAATTGCTATACATATTTATTTATCAGCATAAGTTTTGCATAATACATGTAATTTTTATGACTATCACTCTGGCACGCAGCTATTCAGGGCATGGACTCAAACTCGCTCATGGTTTGCAAATGGGTATCCTATTATTCAAGTATCCAGAATCTCCAATTCTGAATAACATGGGTCTGAAACCAATTTTTGGATGATGTAGAAATCTAAATTCGGATGATCCAGATTCATGACATGGGATGCAGAGCATTTGGATTCAGAATGGGATTCTTGAATGTTCTCTGACCCGAGGATCTCAATATAGGATGATTACATTTACATATAAAAATTTTATGTTGGCTTTATAGGACTACATAATTTGAGTCATATTCGTAGTTGAGAGTCTACTTAACTTTAATCAAATACCAGTTTAAAGCCTTACTTGCTGTATATTTGAGATTTTATTTTTAAACTCTTCTATACAATTATACTAATGGAAATGCATCTTATTTTGGATCTGGATTAAGAATCAGAGCCCTTTTCAAGTTGATGCCAAATCCGGATACAAAACAGACTTCCATGCTGGATCCGTATCTATAATGATGGATGTAAGTCTAGAATCAGTATGGTTCAGTCCCGGGTCTGACCTGCTTGAATCCCCACCCGATTATCAATTAGCTTTAATAAGGTCTGTCCCACAAGTTCTTTTGCATTGGGTCCTTTCTGTAATCAGGTAATCCAGGGCCCATTGATATCCTTTACTGTAGATGATCAGCTTTACAACAAGATTTGTTCGCCAAACATAAATTTTCCCACATCTTCGCTCACGCCTGGAGTCAAGCCCAGGCCCACCATGGACCTGATCATTTACACCATTAATTATATAACCTAAGTGCACATGAGTCTGAGCCAAGACCGAGCAAGCTTAATGGGCCGGTTTGAGTGTTCTTTTTCATAAAATAGCTGTGCTGGGACTGAAACTTATAATGTCCTTCAGGCCCAAACCAAAGATTAAACTATACTAAACAGGCCCATGGTCGGGCTCATATGCATTTATAACCATTCTGGCTCGTTGCACCTCTTATTTAGGCCTGGATGTTGAGCCTGATATAAAGCGTTCATTAATCAACCTTGATTGGGCCAGACACGGGTAGATAATCGATTAGCCTGATTTCATAATTGTACCCTACAGTGGCTGGATCTGTAGTTTGCAATCCCAAGCGTGACCCACCAATCCAACGGAGACCCAGCCAGGTAATGGAAGCTTTGAGGGTACCCTTTTTATTGGCTGACCGAAGACGATGAAATGGATTGGGATGTGGTTGAGTCCATTCTTTATTTGATCCACCAACTCAAACTGAATTTTGCCTTACCCGAATAACTCATGAGTCATGACCCGCGAACTAAACCAGAACTGACCTACTAATTAAGATTTCAGGTTGACAAACTTCCAGATTGACTTCGGTCAACATTTTTGACCTGAGGTTCATTCAGATCATGACCTTATTTGGGTCATCCACAGTGTTCAACTCAGACCTATCCAGTACCAAATCCAACCCATTACCACCCCTAGCCCGACCTATCTAAACACCATCTGGCCTTGTATATTATGAACCCCTCTCTCTCTCTCTCCCTCTCTCTCTCCCTCCCTCTCTCTCTCTAATGAGTAGCTTTGACTGGTCTAAGCATCCAATCACGAGCTTTGAACTCATTGTTATGTGTCGAAATCATGAGATACGGATATAAAATTGAAAAAATGATTCAAGCCGTCCCAATGAGTCCCTCAGATTAAATTTTGCAGAGAACATACTTTTGTTGTTACATGGTTTTAAAATTCAGCCAAAGCTATATTATATTGCTCATTACTTAAATGATTTAAGACATGAAAGATGTTAATCTTTAGTATTTCCAATCTCAAACTGAAGATTTGTAATTCTTATATTCTAATTCATTTTAAGATTTTATCGGATTAAAAGGGGCCCAAAACAAAACAATCTATCATTGCAATTATAATATATCAACAGCTCTTGCGTCAATGTTTTAGTTTAACGTTAAACCATTGATGGCTTTGTGGCAAGGCACTTCAATCTCACAGTACTAATTAAATTTTTAAATTTTAAATACAGATTAATTATCTAATATGTTATTTTTATTTTGGTGGATAAAAGTGTTTGAAAATTGAAAACACAAAATTTTACGGCGTTGACATAAAATATGAGAAAACAGACAAGTAAAAGAAGGTAAAGAGTATGGACATTGCTTTCTCACTTAGATGGGGACCCCTGACCAACTTGTTCTTTAGTTAAGAAAGTGTGCTGTTCCAAACTCAAAGTGGCACAATGGGCACAGTGGCACATGGTCTAGTTGCTAAGTGTGATATGAGATTCCTCTATACTAAATGTGCTAACATAAAAAACCGGAAGATTGGTCATAGTGGGTGTTTGGATTAGGTGAAATGAGGGAAAAAAGAGAGACCAAAACCATCTCATATTGGAGTTTTGTGTTTGGAGTTTGGTTGGACAGAAAGATTAAAAAAGTGAGCTTCAGTTTTCATATTTAATCAATTTTATCAAAGTTAGAAGGAAGATTTTGATTCTCTCTTCTTAAAGTAAACTCCATTTTCTCATGTAAGCATCAGGCAAAAGTAAAGAAAACTAAAGGGAAAGGGAAAAAAAAAAACCAAAGAAAACAAAAGCAACTTTCATTTTCTCATGCTTTTTGTAAATGGTAAAACCCTGTCTCATCTCAGCAAAAAAAAAAAAACCATGTCTCATGCTTTCTTTTGTTGCAGGAAGTTGTTTCCTTGTTTCCTTCTTTTTTTCCCACAACTTCAGAGGGGCCATTCTGACCGTGTGACTATATTAAAAATCAAATTGATTTGGTGATCAATACAGAACATAAACATCAAAGTTTGAACCATGGCCAACCATCCTTAAAAGGGAAAATCTTCTCCCCAAAAAAGCAGGTTTAATTTTTAGATGGCTACTCATAAAATATTAGCTTCATCAAACGTTTTTAGTCTCATGGATATATAACAAATAGTAGCTTCATATGAAATGAAAGTGGATAACAAATATATGGGAACAAATAAGTATTCAAAATGGATGCATTTGATCCAGCAAATTAACTATTCAATATCAGTTATAACTTTCTTGAACCATGTGAACCCTTTGACTGGTGAAAGTGTAAAGAGGTGATTTGTTTTACGTAAAGAGAAAAAATTAAGTTGAAATCGGACGTGGAGAATCTCCTTTAGAGATTGTGCACTTTTTAATGATTGTAATTTGGCAATTACTGACTGCTTAAGATAGGTCATAGGAGGAGGAAGTCTTCTGGAGAGCAAATGCTACAGAGAGAAAATATATCTTTTTTTTTCTTTCACTGAAGAAGCAAACAGTTTTTCTACATTTCAAAGGGGAACCCATTTGTCCGGCCTGAGTAGGAAACAGACAAAGCACTCACATCTCTCTTATCAATGTATTATTACCTATTGTCAATTTTATGATTTTACAAGTGCAAGCGTGCAATCCTTCTTCCATGGCCTCCTTTTTGACAGTACACCAAGTGCACCCAAAGATTCATGTGCTGTGCCCGTGACTATTCATCCTCCTTTCCTCTTTTCCACGTTCTCCGTTCCCTTTTCTTGCTGTTGGACCCTATGTTCTCTCCCACACGTCCCTTTCATTCAGACCTTGCAATTTTTCACCTAACCCACATGACTAACTCATTCCCAACCCAGCCTAGCTAGTAATTATGGGCCAATTTGGGTTGAGTCCATACTCTCTAATCCAATTTTTAACCAGAGATTTCTCAAGTGTTGAATTTACATTTGCAAACTTAATTAATATGAGCCAAGTTCAGCTTGGACTTAAAACTATATGCATCAAGCATTAACCCGAGATGAACCATATTCAACCAGACCCATTGCCACCCTGATCACCTGATCAAAATACATGAGACCTCTCCAGTGTGTAATTCAAATTTGGAGGATAAAATGCAAGTTCTAGAATAAAGTGTCAAGTTCAGAGTGGACTTGAAAGCCTAATACCAAACCCAAAAAAAAAAACAGCTGCTCAAGAGTTGCGAAGAAAGAAACGACTTTACCAATCTCCATGTTTGATCAAGAAATCAGCCATGCCATATCACTAGTTTTGATAGATTGTGCATGTTTGTATATAGTGGCGATATGATATGAAGAATTGGTTATGTGAGATTTTCCTCGTTTGCCAAAATATATATATATATATATATCCTAAACACCCCCAACTCTTGTCCCTAAAATCACATAAAACTAAGCTGTGTTTGCGCTTTCTTCTTTTTGGAAAAGAAAAAGAAAGAAAGAAAGAGGCCACATCAAAGGTGAAATTTTTTTAAAGTAAACAAGTGGCCAATTTTTATTAAACTTTTTTACGGAAACATAGCTATACAAACGTGCCTGTCGAGAAGTTAAGGCGAGTACAACATTGAAGGGTAAAAATTATAGTTTAGGTTTAACTTCAACTTAGCCACAAGGAGTCGAACAATTAAGTAGAGCTGAGGAATAAAAAACTTAAAAAAAAACATAAAAGATGTAGTTAGTTGATAAGCTAGTCTCTACTTTGTCTTAATTTGACTAGGGATCGAAAACGAAAGACTTGTGGTCCACCAGACCGGAGACAGGACGCCACTATTGTGGCAGCAGACACGTGTGCTTTGGGACAAGGATTTCAAAACCTAGCGACTACTCGGCCCCATTACGCAAACGGCGCATGTGCAATCATGTGACTGCCGATTACTATATCTATCAGCCGTTTCCTCACAATCTTAAGCTCTTCATATGCAGATTAGTTTTATTGTTTTCAAACTTTCTGTTGGCAAAAATAAATCTGTCTCCATCACTTCTAAGCCCACAATCTGTCTATTGTTAGGAGTTTGTAGGCTCAGCACATGCTGGCTATATATATATATATATTACCCACAATGCCTTCAAATTCAATGATTCCTTATTGAAAGCATCTGGGGGGGGGAGCGAGGGACAGAGGGAGAGTTCAAAGGTTTTCTCTTGTTGCTTCTAAATTGAAGCCATTCGTAAATGACTGCAAATACAATTGTAAGTGATTAGGTTTGACAACAAGCTGGAAGAGACTGGTATGTGAAAATTGCGAATGACAATGGTTTGGGTGTGGTTTAGAAAAGGTAAACCTAAAACCCCCTTCACTCGCGCCTATGACCTATCCCCCTTTAATACCCTATCATACCCATGATGAATACATAATATTTAATACCAAATCTCATGTACGGATGTTTTGATCATCTGTTTGTGCAGGGCAAAAAGGCGTTGGAATTTTCGGTACCTCCCTCTCTCGTTTGGTGTAGCACGAAAAAGACGGGACTTTTGTGATTTTTGTGTGTGTTTCCTCGCTGGAGGGAAGATGGGATTCCCATCTACCCCCATTGGAAAGAGAACCGCGAAGGGCTATGCACAAACATGCATTTAATATATGTTATGTTGCTAATATATATATATATATATATATATATATATTAAGGGAAATGCTCTTATGAGAGAGTAAGGGAAGAACCAACGGATCCATATTCAATGAAAACCCCCTTAATATGAGGGGCCCCTTCCTTACGCTTATAGTAATGTGAGAATTAATCTTTTAGGAGCATTTCTCAAATATTAAATAGCAATTTGCCTTTTTACAAAAATAGGATTAGGGTTGATCTAATTTTTCTAAATTTCTAGATATTACTGAGAGGAAAATTGTACTATATCTCAAGGCATACTCCCTCTTCTCAAAACTGAAATACCAACGGGGTTGGGTGTGTTTTGTGTCTATGCTATTTATAAATATGAAAGGTTGATATATATGGACATAGCAGGGAGGCTGACGAAGTCACAGTTCAAAATGCCTTGAATTCCACTCACATCAAAATTTATCAACTTATACCCTCCTCGAACGCTAGAATAGAACAAATGAATTTTAAGAAAAAATAAAAAATTCCAGAGCCAGATTGATCATTGGGCGTCCCATGTGATAGAAATGAGGAGCTCGTCCAGGGTGCTTATGAATGGTTGCATGGCAGGATTATTTTGATCTTCAATGATTTGAGTCATATTTAAAATGGCGTCTGGCCCACTTGTGTCCATGCCGATCATGGAAGGTGGGGAATAAAAGATCTCACTGAGATGTAACATTATGCACAGTATCTACTCTTTTGGATCATCCAACTCTTTGGCCCTCGTATTTAGTGTTTTTTCTAAAATAATCCCTTTTTCGAATTTTAATTAAATGGTTAGTAACCATTTAGCAGAAATCAATTTTAAGATTAACAATTCAAAGTAATGGTGTACCCAAGATTTTCATTTAAGAGGGGTAGATCTAAAAAGATTGTTGGATTTTGTTGGTAAACCTAAGACTTTTCATTTGAGTTTTAATGTTGGTCGTCGAGTTTTCTTGTGGATTTTGGAGGTGGTTCCAGAATTTTCATATGAGTACTTAGAGGCGGATCAAAGTCCAATGGGGGCGATTGCCTCCGTGACCATATTTGTGGTTGCTTTCCTGTGGGGGTAATATGATCATGGGTGGTCAAATTAGCGCAATGCATAAGGTTGACTCCTTGGAAGAACCATGGGACCTCTTTATAAAAGGGGCGGGATCGTGAGAGACTTATACATGCGGGGTAATAAAAATATTCATATATACCCAGAGACATAGAACTCACACATGTGAGATAAGAGGGACTTATACATGCAAGGGAGGGGGTGTGCGCAGGTTCGCGGTGAGTATACCTAAAAGCACAAAAACCATGAGAAGGGCATAAGCGTTTAAACGGTTTTCCTGTGACATGCTTCTTTGTAGAAAAAACTTAGAAACGACCCATGGAAAGTATTATATGTTTTGAGAGGCACAAGGACTAGAGTCCTCTCTTTGACTCGCCTCTTTGCACAATGATAATATAACAATAAATGAATCCATCCCATAAGAGAGACTTATTGTGAGCTTTGCAAAGAGGTACTAGCTATCTTTACCTGTTTGATACAGCTGGATGAGTCTTAAATTTTACATCATTATTTAAGAATCTACGAGAGTTTCAGATAGATGTCAAATATGGGCTTGGCAACTGGGCCAGGCGCATATGAAGAGATCACATTGATTATAGAAGCAGGTGGGCTCCACAAACATGATGATGAAAATGCTGTCCATGCCTCTTATTTCTGAGGAGGTAATATGCGCCTTCTTCTCCTAGATGACGATGAAACACTGCCCATGTCTGCCACACGTGTAACAGAGAAAACGACAAGCCATGCCAATCTCTCTGCACGTCCCTGATTTATTAGCTACAGTTTCAAAGCACCCTCACCTGCTGTCGCATGCAGCACACGTGTGAACAAATATGAACGGATATGAAGGAGTAAAAGCTCCCTGTTAGTTGGCTCCCACCAACTCATCCCTGCAGACCAGCATCAACTCATCAAGGCAATCCCAACCGTCGAATATATTTCCCAATCAAATCCTAAGGCTAGGATTTCCCAACACTTTGCCTGGGAAGGTTTGATCAACGGTCAAGAATTGAGTGACAGATAAGAAGATACTGTACAGCTACACAGCCGAGGACAATACAATTCATCGTCGAATCTAACCTGACAAAACACCAACCATGGTAAAAAGATTTTCTCATCTTGTGTTTTACGTACCCGTTTCTTACTTTCACTTATTTTAACCAATGCAGATTTTCAGCTTCTGTGGAACTGAGATTTCCTGTAATGAAACCCACTAATTTTAGTAAGCCCAAGCTCTACTAGTATTGGAAACAGGGCTTATTAAATGTAAGAAAAAAACTATCATAAAAGCGGGTCACATAAAATGGTGGGCCTCCCGAGGCAAAAGAATCCCAGGTGATGCCCACTGCCACCCATCTGCTCCCCTTCCAAAAACCCTTATAAATCTACCAAACCCCACTTCCCCTCTCCATTCTCATCAATCACAAACAACAATATTACCCCAGCAGAGAGAAGATAAGAAAGCAGAAGAGGTGAAGAAGCCAAGACTCAGAAGAGAGAAAGAAGCCTTGAAAAAGCTGTTCTTCTCTCTCTCTCTCTCTCACACACACACACACTTTGTGGGAGAGTAGAAAGCACTGAAAGGTGGTCTTGTGTTGGGGTGGTTTTTCATGGCGGTTGCAGGTCCACAGTTCTACATGGACGAGAAATTGAAGCTGTCAAAGAAGGAAGGAAGAGGAGGAGGAGGCGGGTCTTTCACGAGGAATTCTTCTCATGGGATGTGTTCTTTTACAAGGAAATGTTCGAGTTTGGTGAAAGAACAGAGAGCAAGGTTTTATATCATGAGGCGTTGCGTTACCATGCTTATTTGCTGGAGGGAGTATAGAGATTCTTAAGTCAAAAGGAAAGTCTAGTTCTTTCTACTCTTCTCGTCCTCTTTTTTTTTTTTTTTTTTTAACCTCCTTTCTCTGTGATGGATTCCTTCCATCCAAGAAAAAGAGATATCAAGATACATAGATGTAAATATTTTTGTTTTCATTTTTACTCTCTTATGAAAGAGAGACGGAATCCCTTATGTTATTTTTTACGCTCCTACGTGAGATTAATACAATGAGTTCTATCTTTTATGATTTATGGCTCTTGGGTCTTCTTCTGTTTTGATTGTATATATATTTCCATGGAAATACGCGTAGCCAAGCACATTCACACCCCTGCAAAATCTGCATGACCATAGAATCAAGTGTTCCGCGGCGCACACGTGCTGGGATGGATGCCTGTTCCGGATCCAAGCCATTAAAACAGGTGAGACCCACTGGTAGTGAGACCCTGACCGAAAGCAGGCTAACGGTTAGAAAATGACGAGTGGCACGGTCTAGACTTACATGTGGGTCGCCCCTCGGAATAGTGTCTTTGGCTCGTCTTCCAAGACCATGTCCTCTCTGGTCTGTGTGTGTTGAGTGGCTCTGCACCATGGTCTGACAGTCATATTATATATTTATTGTGAAATTTTACAGTGGCTTAGCTGTTTGTTTCTGGGGAAATTTGTGATGTGAAGATGAAACTTGTAGTCTGAAGTAGCACCAAATTCTTTCAGAGCAAAACGACGACCATCGGTGGGTCCCGAGTGCTGCATGAGGTCACTGTCTCATGTGGAAATAAAGTTCGGGTACTGACTACTGAGTACTGAGACAGTGAAGCTTGGTAACTGGTAAGTAATGCAGATAGGCTTTTGCCTTGAGTGTAGAATTATAGGTTTAAAAAATGAAATATTTTCCGGACATTTGCTGGCCATGGAGATTAGAGTAATAGACCCATTGTATCAATGTTTTGATAATGAGTACAGATCCTCTCAAGTCATTCAACTTGGTGAACATTTTGGTAACAAGTGAGGAGATAAATATTGAGGACAGGCATAAGGACAAATTTGTGTACATATGTGGAAAATTAATTAAAATTAGTTGTGTGAACTATTTCGTGTGGAAAAAAATCAACCCTCAAGAAAAAGGTTTTCAGTGAATCAGAAAAAAAATTAGTTTATTTGTACATTTTCTCGTAAAAAAAAACAACTACACCAAATATGAATTTTACTGTAGTGTAATCCTATTTTTCACAGAAAACTAGCCACAAAATTTTGCCCTTAAAAGATTCCGCATAGCACTAAAGTAAGGATTTCTCGCTACCAATGAAATATTGGGACAATGCATACAGCGGATAAAATTAGCATTCATGAGTAAGTATACATGAATGAGGATTCCCAAATCATAAACGGGAAGAGTAGACTTGAAAAGTCCTAAAATTCGAGAATTTTCATTGGCCCATTCTCAGATATTTACGATTTCCAAACATAACATGGGCTTTTTGTTACTTTGTGGAAGACATATTAGGAATTTCTAAAGATTTGATTACTAAATGTGAACTTAATTAGAGAAATCATGAGTTGAATGTTAAAGGAGTGGAACTCTATAATTTAACATTAAAGAAATTGAAAATTTCAGTCGGTCAAAAAAAAAAAAAAAAAACATCCTTCACATTATTGTGTATTCTCAAATTTTACCTACCAAACGGTACAATCTAACATATGATAAAGAAAAAAACTTGACTAATATAATTTATACATATTGATTAATTAAAAGTGATCAATCTTATTATGATACCAAATCCTATTAAGGAAAATGAGATACATTTTCATTACACTTGGATCACGGTTACTTTTAGCAGCCACTTTGGAGTTCCACTATGCAGATTGCTGTGGGACTCACCGATTCAAAAAAAGTAGAATCTCGGTCACTGTCGATGGACCAATAGTACGCGATGCTGGTTCAGAATGGCATTGGATTTGTCTATCAAGTGGAGAATCAACGTGGATGGGACAGCGATGGTGGGCCCCACACACGACTAGAATCCTGATCGAGCGGTGGAGATTTTGCCCTTTTGTCTATGGGAAAGAGAGGGTAAAAAAGAGTTTCCCACACAGGAACCTGTCGTTTCCGGTGATGGAAGATGGAAAAAAGCATGATGAAGCAGAGAGAGAAAAGTCGTGAAATGACGAAAATGCCCTTCCACGCCCTCCAAATCTAATAAATCACCGCCTTACGAGGTTTGACTGGATGAAGTTATCGTAACTTTGTTTGACCACCCCCACTTTTCCCACGCCTCCCTTTGATTTCGGTGTGCGGCTCCTACAAAACAAAACATCATTATCTTGACCTCAGATTAACACCCACTTTAGACTGTCCGCTGGCCAGACCAGGACTCGAGTTTCGTGGGGTCGGACCCCGGACCCAGCTGATCCTGTTGACTCGTGACTCCTGTTAGGTGCAGGCCTTGACCAGTGTGGATTTAGCCCTTTCATGACAGCAGAGGCCCATTCCAAGGCTCCATGTGTGTTTGTTACTTTGTTTGATAGCAAGAGTTTTAAGATGCATTTTTTTTTTATTAAAGAAGTTCAATCATTGGACTACTTCATACCTCAAACTCAAATAGTTGGGATATTAGGTTTTAAAGTAGAAGACAACGTCTATATTTAGCTATATTTAGACGGTTAGCATTGGATATATATCGAAAAATGTCTTTCCTTCCTCTCAAAATAGCGTGAGAGTTGCCTTCATATGATCATTTATCTATATGTATGTATGTATATCAATTTTTTAAGCCTAGCTACTTAGCTTTATATTAGACAAGATATTTTTAAGCTATTTCATTCAATTATATTAAGGCATTCTACCTCATATTTTGAATCCAAATCCAAAATACCAGATCTATTTATTGAAGTTGATATTGAATTAAGATGCGTCGATGCACCTTTCATGTCTAATGTAAATCTGGATCTAGATGGACTTGGGTCTGCTCCCATCAGGGCTCCATCCTTAATTTTTGGCCTACTAATATCCCTAGGTGTAATGTGAACTAGAGGCCGAGTAATAATTTTTTCCATCTTATCCATTAATTGTACGGCACCAAAGATTTACAACTTGGTAGCAACATGTTAGTTTTTTTATTCAACTCATTAGTAAATGGTTAGATCAATATCAAATTAGAGCGTTAGGCAAATCAAAAAGATGGTTGTGCCGCAACGTGTGGATTGATTTTATTCAGGCCCCATCATACCATAAGATTATTTTGCTTTCATACGGCGCTTTGTTTTGATTTTATGACTTCTATCTTATTGAAAAATACAGTGTAAAGTCAAGTAACTTCGAATGGAGGGAAATAGTCAGTTCGGACAGAACTGTATATGACAAAATTATCCAAAAAGAAGGCAACATGACATGATCTTCTAAGGAGGTATCTAATGGAAGTCCATGATAGCAAGAACGATGAGAATAACACCAAGATGAAAACAAAACTGTAAGTGCCTAAAAATTACGGACTTAGTTAATGGAGGGTTAAACTCCTGATTTGAGGTTTTGGGGAAGATAAGGGGAAATGATCGAGCCTCCGGTGACCTGAAAGGAAGAAGATAACAGTCAGAGACCCTGGCTATGGGCAGCCGAAGGTCCTCCGACGCTCAAGTCAGTGCGAGAATTGAAAGGGAATGAAGGAAGAGAGTGCTCAGAAGGGAGGATTATGCGTACCCTACATGGTTTGCGTTCATGCAATATATAGTCGTGAAAGTCATCATGGCACTGTCCACATGAAGGGATGGGAGTCCCATCAGCATGTATTCGTACCTCCTGAGTGGGGGTAGGTAAAAAGGGAATGTCCCATCGGACCAGCACACTCAGTCTATGGACATGACTTTAGATAAGGCGTGCTTCTTATCTAGGTCCGGCGCCCACTATGTTGTCAGTTTGCCGATCCCGTCATGGCAGCGCATTTATGGCCACATTAATGGCTGAGTGACAGGAACCGAGGTCGGGCAGAGGCGAAGACCGAGATCGGGGGCTCGTGACGCAGCCACCGAGACTCGCTCCATGACTTCTTCCGAGATGGCGTCGCGGCCGAACTTGGATGCCCCCGAGACCGATGGTAAACCGAGACTGGATGACCAACCAAATCCTTGAGCACAGAACGTCCCCACACAATTGCCCCTAGCTTCCGACCTCTTGGGCTTTATCCGAGGTCGGGAGATAAGATTTGGAAGTGATGGGGCCGTCCTTTCGTATCTTGCATTTATGAGGTCTTCATCATGATGCTCCTTCATCTGCCCTAGGCAATGAATAGGGCACCATAATTGCCCTGTCTTGTCAAGCACGCGGGACGCCGTTCCGTATGACCGAGGTAATAAATACTGTACCAGAGGCGTGGTGAGAGATGAACCGTCACTGCCACATGGAATCCTCCATCTGGCCATACGCCGGGATCGAAGCGACGCGTGGCGAGTCTCGAAGAGACGCCTCGCGTGCGTAGTATTTTAAGGAGGGTGTCCCTTTTATAAAACGGGGGTGTCCTCCTTTCCTCCCGTACCCTAGCTCTTGCCTGAAGGAGATCTTGTTGAAGTGCTGAAGAACATTTTGCTGAGCACCTTGCTGCAACTTCACCCAAGTCAGAGGACCACCGATCTTGGAGGCTTCCCCTTCTGCTTCCTACTTCCTGCCTTCTCGTCTTCTACAGTCCTCCTTATTTTTTCTGTGAGTTCCATTCCTTGCCTTTGCTACTCCTTCATACGCCTCCTTTTCTTTGTTTTCAGAGGGTTTTGGCCCTTTAGGGTTTTTCCAATTTTTCGCCTATTTTCTCTTGCTCCTTAGCCTCTTTAAAAAAGATGGGGGCTTATAGCCACTGGTTAGAGGGTCCTGCAGCCCTAGAGGCTTTCAGGTCGTCGTTTAAGATTCCGGCCGACGTCTTGGTTAAACCCGACGATCTCGGGGACCTCCCCGGTGGCCTTTCCCGGTATAATGAATGGATGCCTTTCCCCCTGTTGTCGGTGTGTGAAGGGGGGGTCAGGTTCCCTATCCACTCGCTTCTCCGATCCTGCCTCAATGCCTGGAAAATCTGCCCCTTTCAGCTAATGCCGAATGGCTTCAAAATAATAATGGGCGTGGCTGAGTTGAACTGGATTCTGGATATCAACCTCGGTGTGCACGACATAGAAGATGTCTATGATATCTGTAAGGCCGCAGGGGCCGAGGACGCCTATTATCTCCGAGTGAAAGCCAGGCGCCGTCCTTTGGTGAACGCCCTGGAGGATTCCACCAAATACGCTGGAGATGACCGTATTTTGGTCTCGGGGAACTGGGAATTCGAGGGGACCGAGATCGAGGAAGATCGGAGAATCCAGGTTCCGCGGAAGCTCGGGACCCCCTAGTAAATGCCAGCCACTCTAGGTTTTGCTTGTATTGCCTTTGCTCATCGTTGAGCCGAACTGACGCCCTTGCCTTTTTCCTGCGCAGGTATTCAGAAGAGGAGGAGAGAGGCCGGCTTCGACAAGTGAAAACGAAACGACGCGTGGTTAGAGAAGATTCATTGCTACCACGGTCACTTTGACCGAGCTGCCTTCTCTCTACTTGGGTACAAGCCGCGATACCGGTCTTATACCAATAAGACTTTCGAGGTCCCCCTTGCGCCGGTAGGGGAGGTCGTACTCGCGCTTGCCGAGACCAGCGGTCAAGCCACGGAGTCCCAAGACCCAATTGTCATCACCGACAGCCCTCCTCATTCCCGAGGTCAAGAAGAAGAGGAGATGGACGGACAGCGCCCTCCCTTGAAGAACCTGGGGACCGCGATCTTCGGGGGCCGAGCTCCCCCTGCCCCCAAGCGCGCCCACGGTGGGTCAAGCGCCGGCCCGGGCTCCGTTGTTAGCGCCTCCTCCGGCTCATCGGGAGCGGCTGGGGCCACCACCGGCAAAGCTAAGGGGAGGTCGGTGGAACACCCCAAGGACGTCCGACTGCCCAAGGAACCTCGTCCGCTTAAGGACAGCAGGCCACGGGTGGTCGAGCCTGCGAAGGAGGCTCTGCTGCCTCCGCCGCAGTCGCAGAGGGAGACTCGGTCTCGATCCGTCGAGGCCGGAAAGGAGGGCGGGGGCCCCCTCCCGAGAAGAGGCCTCACCTGGTGGGCGCGGAGGGGAGGCCCCAAGGAGCGGAGGCGCAGGCCGAACCTTCCGTGCCGGCACCCTGGAGGCCCAACTTTGACCTCAACCCGAACGAGCCCATGACCATGGGAGAGCGGCTGGGGGCCAGCTGGGAGTCGGTTGTGGCCCTAGCTCGGGGATGTGCCCTCCCCCTGGACATGGAAAAGCATAAGAAAGTTGGGTCATCGGGTCTACTTCATCAGACGATGAGGGCGTCGCTTGAGGTAGCTTTTTCCTCTTTCTGGTTTCAAATTTCTGACTCCTGGTTGCTCGAATTGATCCCCTTACTATTTTTATCTTTTTGCAGAATGTACAGAGGACTCAAGTACTGATGGATAGGCTGGAGGAAAGAACTGCCTACATCGTCGCCTTGGAGAAGGAGAAGAAGAAAATGGGGGCTGCGCTGGAGGTGAGCGCAGCTGAAATAAAGAAGTTGGAGGAGAAACTCGCCCAACACGCAACAGAGCAACAGGCGGCAAAGACCGAAATTATCAAGTTGCGGGGCGAGAACAAAAACCTTAGGGGTGCCACTGATGATAAGGCGAGGAGGGCGGCTGAACTGGAGGCCGAGCTTGTAGCGAAGGGGGCCGAGCTCGCGAAGAGGGAGGCCGAGCTTGCTGAAAAGCGGAACGAACTGGCCAGGAAGGAGACCGAGCTCGAGGCCTCTAGGAAAGAGAGGGCCGATGTCGAGTCCACCTTGAGGGCCCAGGCCGCGAAAGCTTATCAAGATGGAGTGGACTGGGCATCGGAGGAGTATGTGGCTCAAATTACGGATTTGAGCCCGGTGCTGTTCGAGATGGGGTGCAAGGAGGCTCTCCGCAAATATGGGGTTTCTGAGGACGATCCCATATTCGCGGATCTTCCTAAGTTCCAGCCTGCAGTGCCGAGTTCAGGATCAGAGCCTGACTCCAATCCTCTTGGGACCCCTATCGAAGTTCCAGACGTGCCCCCTCCTTCTCCGACCCCTGCCGAGGCCGAAGCGACCCAGGCTCCTTCTCTGGCTCCTCCATCTGATGCTTCTGCCCCGTCAGATCCTCTAGCCCCAAAAAATACAGAAGCGGCGCCCGAGAAGAAATAGGATTTTGTTTCTTTTTTCTTTTGATGTAATTTTTTTTTTCTTTCCTTTCGGATTGTAAAAAACACTCTGTATTATCCTTCCATTAATGAAAAGACGAATTTTTCTTTTTGATTCTTCAACTGTTTCCATATCTCTTTCTTTTTTGTGCAAAAACTTGCAAGTCTTTGAGGTCGGTAAAGCATATCTAGGCTTTAACCCTCTCTTCTGTCTCAGGAAGGAATTTGCAGTTAGTTTGGGCTCATACCCTGAGATGCGGCCCATTCGCTGGAGAGCTGGGGTCGTATCTTTATTTTTAGTGAGCATTCCTTGGTGGCTCGAGGCGGCCTGGACCAAACTTGTGTGTGTGGGCCGAACTTCGTGCCTTCGCAGATGGTCCTCCTCGCATCCCGTGGCGATTGTTGCTCGGTGTTGCTGCGAGGGACAAAGCCTTGGCCCTGCTACTGGTTTCTAGGAGGCTAGCGCGAGGGCCGGAGCCTTGGGGAGTTGGTCCTGTGACCGAACTCAAAGAGGCTGGCGCGAGGGCCGGAGCCTTGAGGAGTTGGTCCTGTGACCGAACTCAAAGATGCTGGCGCGAGGGCCGGAGCCTTGGGGAGTTGGTCCTGTGACCGAACTCAAAGAGGCTGGCGCGAGGGCCGGAGCCTTAGGGAGTTGGTCCTGTGACCGAACTCAAAGAGGCTGGCGCGAGGGCCGGAGCCTTGTGGAGTTGGTCCAGTGACCGAACTCAAAGAGGCTGGCTCGAGGGCCGGAGCCTTGGGGAGTTGGTCCTGTGACCGAACTCAAAGAGGCTGGCACGAGGACCGGAGCCTTGTGGAGTTGGTCCTGTGACCGAACTCAAAGAGGCTGGTTCGAGGGCCGGAACCTTGGGGAGTTGGTCCTGTGACCGAACTCAAATAGGCTGGCGCGAGGGCCGGAGCCTTGGGGAGTTGGTCTTGTGACCGAACTCAAAGAGGCTAGCGCGAGGGCCGGAGCCTTGTTTACAACTGGAAAGATATAAGGCAGATCTTTGTGAAAAGGTTCCTCTTTATTGATCAACCATTTTGAATACAACTAGAAGTAATATTTCTTGAGGTGTGTAGCGTTCCACGGTCGCGGCAACTCCCTGCCGTTCATCCCTTCAAGTCTGTAGGCCGATCTTCCTGAGACTGAGACCACTTTGTAGGGGCCAAGCCAGTTTGGCGCAAGTTTACCTTCGTTAGGATTTTTATCAGCTGGGAGCGCTTTCTTCAAGACTAGTTCTCCAACCGAGAACCTTCTTTCTCTAACCTTCTGATTATATCCTCGGGACAGCTGCCGTTGATAGGCTGCCAGACGTACGGACGCTGCTTCCCTTCGTTCCTCGGCCAGGTCGAGCTCTCTGGCGAGGTTTATTTCGTTCTGCCCTTGATCAAAGAGGTTCGTCCTCAATGTTGGGAGGCCAACTTCGAGAGGGATCACGGCCTCCATCCCATAGGCCAGTGAAAAAGGAGTCGCTGAAGTGGACCGCCTCAGAGTGGTTCTGTATGCCCAGAGGACACTTGGCAATTCTTCTACCCACTTGCCTTTAGCTTTATCGAGTCTCTTTTTGAGTCCATCCAGCACCACCTTGTTTGAGATTTCTGTCTGCCTGTTGCTCTGTAGGTAGGCCGGAGTCGCATAAAGGTTTCTGATACCGTGCTCCTGGCAGAAAGTTCTGAAGAGTTTTGAATCGAACTGGGTCCCGTTATTCGAGACCAGAGCCCTAGGATCCCGAACCTTGTGATGATGTTTTTCCACACAAAATTCTTTGTGTCGTGTTCGGTGATGGAGGACAAGGCCTCTACCTCTATCCATTTTGTAAAGTAATCAGTGCCCACCATTAACCACCTCTTGTTCCCTGGACTGCGGTGAAGAGGACCCACGATGTCCAGCCCCCACTGGGCGAAGGGCCACGGACTGGAGAGGGGACTCAGGTCCCGAGTTGGCTGATGCAGGGAATGGGAGAACTTCTGGCATTTCTCACACTTTCTGGCGTAGAGTTGGGCATCCTTCTGCATGTAGGGCCACCAGTAGCCCTGGCTAATAGCTCTGTAAGCCAGTGACCTTCCCCCGATGTGGCTTCCACAGATTCCTTCGTGAATTTCAAAGAGGAAGTCCTCCACTTTGCTCGGATGGACGCATTGGAGGTATGGTCCTGAATAGGATTTTCTGTAGAGCTTCTCGTCCGGTGATAGCCAGAAGTGAGCTGCTTTCATCCTGACCTTGTGAGCTTCTGTCTTGTCTTCGGGGAGCTTATCTTCTTTCAAGAATGTCACGATTGGGTCCATCCAGCTTGGACCGAGATCAGTGCACAAAACTTGCCGAACTGGGAGGGGCTCTATGCTCGGTCTTTCCAATGCCCCCACATCAACTGTCCTTCTCTTCTCAGCTTCTACGGCCGAGGCCAAGCTTGCTAGGGCGTCCGCATGGCGATTGGACTCCCTGCCGATCTGCCTGACTTCAGCTTTTTCAAACTGGGAGAGGAGCTGCCTGGTGTGGGCTAGGTAGGCCATCATTCTTTCATCTCTGGCCTGGTAATCTCCGCTCAGCTAACTCGTCACCAAATGGGAGTCACTGAAGACTACCACTCGGCGTGCCCCCAGTATTCTTGCACTACCGAGACCAACGATCAGTGCTTCGTATTCTGCTTCATTATTTGATGCCTTGAAGCCCAGGGTCAGTGCTTGCTCAATGACTAGTCCTTCTGGAGATTGAAGGACAACGCCGACGCCTGCCCTTCTGGTTGTTGACAATCCGTCAACGAAGACTTTCTAGGCTGACTTAAGGAATTTTTCCCACGACTAGTCTTCCTCGGTCTCGATTTCAGTTTCGTCATTGCTCTTGGGGTCCCCCAGTTCGGTATCGAGCGAGGTCGGTGCCGAACTAGGGGAGGTGAATTCGACAACGAAGTCTGCCAAGACCTGTGCCTTGATTGCCGTTCTGGGTTTATACTGGATATCGAACTGACCCAGTTCGACGGCCCATTTGGAGATGCGACCAGAAAAGTCCGCCTTGCGGAAGAGGGATTTGAGTGGGAATTCCGTGATGACCACCACCGTGTGCGTCTGGAAGTAATGGGAGAGCTTGCGAGAAGCGCTGATCAGTGCTGGTGCTAGCTTTTCAAGTGGCAGGTACCTGGTCTCAGCGTCGAGCAGGGTTTTGCTGGTGTAATAGATTGGATACTGCTGCTTGTCGCTTTCTCGAACCAGCACCGAGCTCACCGCATGGTCCGAGACTGCAAGGTAAAGATAGAGAAAATCGTCTTGCGACGGAGTAAACAAAAGGGGCGGTGAGGAGAGGTACCTTTTGATCGCTTCCAGCGCCAGGTCGCATTCAGGAGTCCATTGGAACTTGGAACTTTTCTTCAGGATCTGAAAGAATGGCCGGCACTTGTCCGAGGCTCGGCTGATGAAGCGGTTGAGTGCAGCAGCCATTCCTATGAGTCGCTGAACTTGCTTAGCCGAGGTGGGGCGCTGGATTGACTGGATGGCTGCAATCTGTTCGAAATTAGACTCGATCCCTCGTCTGGTTACCAAGCTGCCCAGGAATTTGCCAGAACCGACGCCAAACGCACACTTAGAAGTGTTTAGTTTGAGCTGGAACTCTCGGAGGATGGCAAATGTTTGGCGTAGGTCCGCCAGGTGGTTCTGCGACTCCTTAGACTTGACCACCATGTCATCAATATAGACCTCCATCGTCTTCCCAAGCTGGTTCTGGAACATTCTCGTGACCAGCCGCTGATACATTGCCCCGGCATTCTTCAGTCCGAAGGGCATTACCTTATAACAGTAGATGCCTCGAGGCGTTATAAATGCAGTTTTTTCCTCATCAGGTCCGTGCAGCGGGATCTGATGGTAACCTCGGTAGGCGTCTAGGAAACTCATCCTGTCATGTCCCGAGGTGGCGTCGATCATCTGATCGATCTTTGGGAGGGGGAAGCTGTCCTTGGGGCAAGCTTTGTTGAGGTCGGTGAAATCCACGCAGACCCTCCATTTGCCACTCTTCTTCTTTACCACCACCGTGTTGGCGAGCCACTAGGGATAGTGCACCTCGCGGATCGCCCCAGCCTCGAGGAGCTTATCCACCTCTTCGATTACTACCTCTGTCTGCGGGATCCCCGTTCTGCGAGCCTTCTGCACTATGGGCTTGTGTCCGGGATCCACATTTAACTTGTGACACATGACCTTGGGGTCCACTCCTGGCATCTCATATGGAGTTCAGGCGAAGACATCCTTATTCAGAAGTAGGAAGTCTAGCAGCTCGGCTCTCTCGGTGTCGGGGAGCTGGCTACCTAGCATGAAGTAGCGCTCGAGGTCTGCAGGATTAATCCTGACCTCGGTGAGGTCCTCTATGCTTTTCTGCTCTGCTGTCCGCCCAACATCCTCAATCTCGGCTTCGAGCTCGGCCATATGCACTTGTCTCGGCTCCGCCTCCCCAAGTGTTATGGCTACGAGGCATTCTCGGGCCATCTGCTGATTTCCGCACACGGTCACAATCTCGAACGCCCCGTCAGGCGTTGCTAATGGAAACTTGAGTTTTTGATGTAAGGTGGAAGGCATGACTTCCAAGGCATGCAGCCATCTTCGTCCCATGATCACATTGTAGGGGGATGGCGCGTCTACTACCATAAAGTCTGCCATCTTCGTTGCGCCTCCGATCCGGACTTCGAGTGAGATCCTGCCTTTGGGATATACTGGTTTGGCGCTGAACCCTATCAGAGGGACAAGAGCCTCCTGTAGGTCGGATTCGGTTAGGCCAAGCTACTTAAAACAGCTATAGTAGATGACCTCGGAGGAGCTCCCCGGATCCACGAGAACGCGCTTGGTAGTGTAATTGTTGAGCCGCAGGGTGAGGATGAGGGCGTCATTATGGGGGAGCTGGACTCCTCTTAGGTCCTCATCTGAAAACCAAATCTTAGGCCTCTCCCTCTTAGCCCTCTTCGGGGCGCTCTCCAGCTCTGCTGACATCACCTGCTTGCCATGGGCAGCCCTCCTGGCCTCTGACCGAGCTCGGACACTTTCTTTACTTGGGGAGGGGGCCATGTGGATGACGTTGATGATACCTGCTGGTTCGTCGTCGTTCGGGCCATCATTGGGCGGAACGAGTTGCTGGGTTCGGTTAACCCTTTCTTCCTTCTTAACGTACTCTTGGAGGTGCCCGTCTTTGACGAGCCTCTCAAGGTGAGACTTCAGGGCAAAGCAGTCTTCGGTCATGTGCCCGTGCTGCTTGTGATAGGAGCAGTTCTTTTGCTGGTCTCGGGTGGACGGGTCGCTCATCATCGGCCGTGGCCACTGGAAGTATGGTTCTGTCTTGATCTTGTTCAGGATTCTGTAAATGGGCTCCCTGAATACAGCACTGATGGCTCTGTAGGAATCGCCGGCAGGCTTGTGGGGCTGGAACTTTGGTCTCTTGCTGTTATCCGAGGAGATTGAGAGAAAGGGGGCGGGCTTCCTCTTATCCGACCTCGGTCTGGGGAATGTCCCTTCCCTGGTGGAGGCCTGGTGCTTCTTTGGGAATCCGAACCGCTCTGTGCCATGGGCCTCGTCCTCCTCCTATTCAATGTACTGCTTCACCCTTGCCATTAGTGCTTTCATCGTCGCCACAGGGTTCCGGACTAGGTCTCTGCGGAGTTCGTTTCCTGAGAGTAAGCCCTCCCTGAAGCACATGATGGCGATCTCGTCGTTGGCGTCGGTAATCTGACTGTATATTGTCCAGAATCTCCTGGCGAAGGCAGTGATACTCTCACCGTCTTTCATCCGGATCGCCATAAGATTGCTACCCGTCTTCGGGATGACGCGGTGTGCTTGAAACTTTTCAAGGAAAGAGCTCCGGAGCTGCCGCCAACTCGAGACCGATCCGAGGGGGAGCGCGCAGAACCACCGGAGGGGGAGGTCTCCCAGGCTGGATGAGAAAACCCTGCAGTTCAAAAGACCGACGTCCCCCCAGACCGACATCCGCTGAGTGAAATGCCGTAGGTGTGCCTCTGGGTCCGAGGCTACGTCATAAAGGACGAACCTCGGGACGTTAAATCTCTCAGGGAGAGAAAAAAATTTGATTTCCTGCGAAAAGGGGGACATGCCCTGATTGTCCTCTTCATGCTCATCAGCTAGGCCACTGGGCAGATGACTGCTGCTGGAGCCCTCCTCCTCACAGTGGTATCTTCTTCTGCTGTCGAGGACCTGCCTCAGGTCTCGGTTGTCCAGGTGGGCCCGCTGTCGCCGGGGAGGTGGACTACGAGACTTTCTCTCATTTATCTCGAGTCGTTCCTCGAGGCGACGAATCACCTTGCCTTTATCTTGGAGGGCCTGGTGTTGGGCATTGAGCTCTTTGAGCAGGGGGTTGTCGCTCCTGGCTCCATGGGTTTGATGGAAGGACTGGCCGTCGTTGAGGACGCGCTGGTAGGACTGTCGGGACCCCGTCCCGACGGGGGTTTTGCCTCCTCGTCGAAGACCCGCCGTGGAGGCGTTTTGCTGAGGACCCTCGTGTGGCCGCTCACCAGTGTGGCGAGGAGTCTCACGATGGCTATCTTGGCGGAGGCGCGTGGTTATGGGCCGAGACGAAGAAGCCGACTGGACGATGCCCTCTACGTGCGCGGCACTCGACTTTATCCCTGACCTCCTCTGACGCGAGGTCCCCGATGGCTCCTGCCCGACGGGGGGAATCCCGGTCGGCCCCGGAGGGGGTAGCAGCCCGGTCGGCCCCGGAGGGGGAGGCAGAGCAGAGTGAAGGCCAGGGGGTGGTTCCGGAAATGGTGGAAATGCAGGTTGCTCCTGTAGCGGGAAGGACGATGCTTTTTGGGACTTTGAAGGCCCTCCACCACCGTGTCTGGTCTTTAGAGGCATGGCTTCAGTAGAGGTTTTGACACAGATCATATCCCCACAGACGGCGCCAACTGTAAGTGCCTAAAAATTACGGACTTAGTTAATGGAGGGTTAAACTCCTGATTTGAGGTTTTGGGGAAGATAAGGGGAAAGGATCGAGCCTCCGGTGACCTGAAAGGAAGAAGATAACAGTCAGAGACCCTGGCTATGGGCAGCCGAAGGTCCTCCGACGCTCAAGTCAGTGCGAGAATTGAAAGGGAATGAAGGAAGAGAGTGCTCAGAAGGGAGGATTATGCGTACCCTACATGGTTTGCGTTCATGCAATATATAGTCGTGAAAGTCATCGTGGCACTGTCCACATGAAGGGATGGGAGTCCCATCAGCATGTATTCGTACCTCCTGAGTGGGGGTAGGTAAAAAGGGAATGTCCCATCGGACCAGCACCCCCAGTCTATGGACATGACTTTAGATAAGGCGTGCTTCTTATCTAGGTCCGGCGCCCACTATGTTGTCAGTTTGTCGATCCCGTCATGGCAGCGCATTTATGGCCACATTAATGGCTGAGTGACAGGAACCGAGGTCGGGCAGAGGCGAAGACCGAGATCGGGGGCTCGTGACGCAGCCACAGAGACTCGCTCCATGACTTCTTCCGAGATGGCGTCGCGGCCGAACTTGGATGCCCCCGAGACCGATGGTAAACCGAGACTGGATGACCAACCAAATCCTTGAGCACGGAACGTCCCCACACAAAAACACTGAAGAAATCATAAACCCAAGGTTTGGGGGAGACACTGATTTGGTAAGAAAGTTTATTTTGCCTTATAGTGGAAAGCAAAGATTCATTGTGTTGCAAGAATACCCTAATATATTGGAATGATAGCAAATGGAGAAAATCACTTTGGAAGAACGAGATGCATGTGTTTAGGTTGAAAAAATCGATTACAAAGGGGTTTAAGCCTCACTTGGATATCATCGACTTCACACAAAGATAAGAATGGAAGTGCACCGTAGGACAAGGGAGTATAGAAGCTGCACCTGATTGTAAAGGGTGAGTGACTATACCTTTCTTTGGGCACGGTATGGAGGACGAACAATTTACTATTAGGCTAAAGATGACTTGATTTCATTGAAATCAAATCAAATGTGAAGATCATTGGAGTATATCTTATATTCTCAGTTAATCGCAAAAGTCCTTTCAGTGAACCGGGATCTATATTTAGAGTTCAAATGTATTTTGGTCTTGTATATACCTCTTAAAAAGAGTCAAGCTGTGAAGCCAAGAAACAGGGATACAAGCATGAATTATCTTTTCTAGAAATACTGGAATACTTCCAAATTATGTAAGCCTTTCTTTTTATCTTAGAAAAAAAAAAACTATGTAACTCATGTATTTTTTATATTCTATTTTTCTTGATTAATTGAGCTTTGTGTGTGCATATTGTGCGTCAAATGACAATGATAACGTGTCACTACACAAAAGGCTCCTTTATCATGGAAACTATTATGAACTGCAAATGATGAATAGCTTTGAACGACCTATCTAATCATGGTAGTCATATCCAATGACTCAGTTGAGGTAGAGGATCCCTTTCATGAAACACAGAATCTGAGGGTCCATTCAATTATGGACGTATGGTAGGGCCATCAATTTTAGGAAGCATGGCAGAGGTCTTGATTATGAAGATTACAATATTAGACTAACCAAACATTGAAAATCTAAGTGGCTGTCATTGTTGAAAGAGACTAGACTACTGCAATTCTAACATTTTTTTTGTGTGACCCAAACGTGTTTATTTATGTTTAAGCTGCTCCCAGCGAGACTTCCATTACTCAGTGAAAGTCATAACTTTGCTTGTAAAATTAAATACAGAAAAGTTCAGTGCATGAACGACTGTTTGGCAAATTCGTGAGTTTATACTGAAGAGCATAATAATCATTAGAATTTCATATTATGACTTTTAAAATAAAATAAAAGGCCTTCATAGGAGGAATTGGTAGCACAATTTAATAATATTTTACTGTAGAATTGCCCAGTGCACATGTGTGTGGGTTGGGTAAACACAATGGAAAACTTCAATGATGGTGGTGGTGGTGGTGGTGGTGGTGGTGGTGGTGGTGGGTAGCTTTTACCTTATCTCGAATCTTAGCATTTAACTTAATGACAACAGAAGAACTGCTCCAGCTACAGCTTGTTGTACTTAAAAACTTAAAAGCAACCTGATGGGCTAGCTTTTACCTTATCTGGAATCTTAGCATTTAACTAATGACAACAGAAGAACTGCTCCAGCTACAGGTTGTTGTACTTAAAAACTTAAATGCAATCTGTTTTTTCCTTTGGCTTTACCCATCTTTTTCAGTCAAGTCCTTGCTAGAAAATTAGCAGTCTTGCAATGAAGCTACCCAGGGTCAAGATTTTGCTAATAAAAACGGAAAGGAAAGGAGGAAAAACACAAAGGCTGCTGGGCCCTACATTTGAACCGAATGCAAGGTTTACAATCATTGGCCTACTCACGCTTACTCCTGAACAGTAGTGTGGTACAGTCTCTATCTTCTCCCGCCTTTAGCCAAATTCGTTAAGCCCGCATTCGCATCGCATGCATGCAGGCGCAAGATAGAGGGACCCACGCGTGCGGACAGTTGGCCGAAAGAGAGCACAAGCAATTAAGCAGGCGCATGCGGAGGCAGCGACATGACGACCCAGCGCAGGATAGCGTCAAGGGGCGTGGGGCCGACGAGCAGGGCTAGTTGTAGAGATGCTTCTCGAGTATGGTCAACGGTCATATCAGCCGACAGATGGGACCCAGAGAGTTTATGGTGCTCCGTCTTCTCGCGAGCTACCCCAGGCACATTGGATCACGTGTCGCTATTGGTAGGCAGCAGGAGCACGAGAGGGGCTCAAGGGTTAGGGGCACATGGGCTAGCAGTGGTAGGATCCGCTGCCACGTCGGAATGGGGTGCAGTTCACGTGGGGGGAGTAATGGCTGTGAGGTCCACCTTCTCGTGGTCTCTGGACATGCATTGATTTTTTTAATTTTTTAAGGTTATCCAGGGGGATGGAGAGAGAGAGAATCTTCTGGAATAAATAGGGGGGTGTGTCACCTTATCTAAGGACCCAGCAATAATTATTTATTTAATTTTTTTTTTTTGGTAGAAAGGACCCAGCAATAATTGGTGGTGACCAAGTGTACCATACTATAATAAATGTTTGGTGGAGGCTGTTTGCTTATCTGCACACTTGAGAGACATGGGGATCTTTGGCATTAGGGGTTTTGGAGTTTGGACACAGTAATCTCATTTTGGCAAAAGAAAAAAGGACATTTTTAATTTGAGGCAAAAGCTTTTCTTTTCTTTTTCTAAGTGGAATTTACTAGAAAAAATACTTTAGATAGGCAGTAGAAAAAAAAAAGGTCACTATAAGGAACCTCACATCAAATCGACCTTCCTGCTAAAAAGCCTTTTTTTTTTTACCCAATTACTTTTAGGGTCGATGTTAACCATGCCAGGCGACCAAAACAGTTTCACTCATCCTCTACCTCCCCTCTTCCCCAAACTCAACTCAAGTGAGAAAAACTAAAAGATTAACGGACACTCACATTCCAAAAGATTTTGATTGAAGGCATGGAGATTAGTTAATTAATCTGTGTATCTGCAATTTGGGTCTTTTCCTTTGAGTTGAGTTTGGGGAAGAGAGGAAGAAGAAAACAAGCGAAAATGAGTCAATATCAACCCTGAAAAAAGGTGTTAAAAAATAAGAGTTTTCGGGCGAAAGGCCGATTTGGTGTAAGATCCCCTAAAGTGACTTTTTTGGTATACTGTGTATTCATAGTGTTTTCTCTGGTAAATTCCTCTTTTTAAAGCTTTTATCATCACTAAAGAAAAGCGTTTTTAACCAGCAAGAAAAACATAAAAAATAACAATGTTTCGGTTGTTAAAAAGAAAAAGACTTCTCCTCTCTAGGTAGGGAGTAGGAAAATAACCATCCAGTAGAAAAGCTAGAAAATGTTTGGCATTATTTTGTAAATGTTTCATTCCAAGAGGTTGGGGAGGCAGTTTTTTCTCCATTTCTACACATTTGTAATATTGAGGGAGTGAGATCCTTTTGAGGCGGAGTGTTAAAAAGTATTTATGCTGCCTCTACTAAAGGCCTCAAGGTTTTGGTAGGAATAGCTAGCAAAGGAAACTTAAGACTCTTAAATCTCTTCAACTAACCATTCATGCAAAGACATTGAGGCCTTAGTAGATGCTACATAAATACTTTTCAATACTCTCCTGGGAGTGGAGTTCACTCCTTAACACTCCCCTTAAGGTGGAACCCGGTTGGCGCACTTTTGGCGATACTCATTTATTTCACTCCGAATCATTCCTCTTAGGACTCGAACTCAAGATCAATTGGCTCTAATACCATCTTAAGTTTCATTAGCTAACTATTTTTACAAAAACCTCGAGGCTTTAGTAGAGGCAGTAAAAATACTTTTTAATATTCTCCCTCGGATGGAGCCCACTCCTCGACATAATAAGCTTCCTCAACTAGCCATCTCTATCAAACATGCTACATAAATACTTTGTAATACTCCCCCACAGGTGGAACACAGTCGGTACACCTGGAGGCTTTAGTAGAGACAATGTAAATACTTTTTAATATTGCCCTCTGGGTGGAGCCCACTCCTAAATATATTAAGTTTCCTTTGCGAGCCATTCCTACTAAAGCCTCAAGGCTTTTAGTAGAGGCAATATAAATACTTTTTCAATACTCCCTCTTGGGTGGAGCCCACTCCCTCAACACTCCCCCTTAGGTGGAATTTGGTCAGCGTACTTTTTGTGATGCTTTTTTTTTTCTTTTTGCATTGAGTTGTTCCTCTTGAGATTCGAACTCGAGACCAGTTGACTTTGATACCATATTAATTTTTTTAGCAAACTGATCACATTAAAATCTGAAAGCATTAGTAGAGGCACCGTAACTACTTTTCAATATGTAAAGCTTTTCCGTTTCTATTTCTGTCTTCCTCTATCTCTTTAGACTTTCTATCCCACAAAATGTCTGCCAAATAAGTTTTGCTTTATTTTGAGAATGAAAGATTTACAAAATTATGTCAATTGGACAATTAATGCCTGTGGACTTTCATTTCCATGAACGCTGGTGCTCTCAAAAGATATACCAATTCCATTATTGTTTGAAACTTGTATCAGGGTCTCTCACATTGCCTAAAAGTGGAGTCGTTTCACTTCTCATGAAGCACTTATTGTTGTACTTGTTTTTTAATCTTTCTATTTGTATGTTATAGTGAGAAGATATTTTGTTGAAGTTTATTTATTTTTAATTTAAAATTAATATCTTCATTAAGATAATAAACAAATTGAAACTCGTATTAATTTATTCAAGTCTCCATACTCTATTCCCCTTAATTTCTCATATTCCTGATTATCTAATTGTATTGTCAGTTATAGTAATCGCTGAACTTAAGGGATGAACCAGTAATACCTGTTTGGCTGTTTTGATAGTAGGATTCTTGGTTAGATCTTTGAATCATATATATATGGGTGTTCAGCTTTAATTTATTTAACTGATCAAATCAAATTCAATCTTCCTTATCAGAAACTTCATATTTAAAGTTAATGGCAAAGATATTGATGCTACTGGCTTTTTCCTTGATCGACTTCCCATTGTATGTTGTGATTGATACTTCTCATGCTCCTCTGACCCAAATATACAGGTGGGATGTTATAGGCTTCTAAAATTGATGAAAAACTTAAGCTGCAGGCCGATTACATGTCATATCACATGGGTCATTTCTGTATTTTGGTCCAAACAAGTCAGGTCAAGGGTAAAAACTAAGCAGTACTAGAAAAAAGCAAAGCTTCAGTGTAGGTTGATTTTTATGAGTCTGATACAAATTATTAGTTTTTTTTTTTTAATTGAGTTCCGTCATTAACACAAGGACTTAATTAGGCTAAGAATGTACAGGAATCATTATAAAAAAAAAAAATAACTGTGCAAAAATAATAGTATTTTAAACTAGTTTTTCTTGACTCCGCAAAAAATCTTTTTTTTTTAAGGGGTCAAAACCGCTTTTCCACATCCATATGAAAATGGATTTATGTGGAGTGTGGAATAACAGTTCTCCATAAACAAGCCTTTAGATCAATCTTCCTTTCCTGCAAATTATTCTTAATAAAACAAGTTGTTTTTCAATTTGATTTTGGAAATAAATGGCTCTAGTATAAGCATGGTTTACCTTTATCTTATCCTGTATTACATGGTTAGTTTTGATATTCAAGGATTTAAGCTGATTCTTCTCATCAAAACTCACAATGGACCCCTATTAGAAGTATATTATTGATCTCCAGAGGGTGCAAATAATATACCTCATGAAAACACACTTCCAAAAGAGTCCTATTATTAGTTTTCGAGGATTTTTTTATATATATTTTTGGTAGAGCAAAAGAGAACTCTTGATCCCATGGCTTGGCATTCCTTGTGTCTGCTGAAAAGATGTCATACACCTAATTGTGTCTGAATACAGAACATCAGAGCATATATTTTAAGAACCTCTACCTACTTTGATCATTACATTGTTGGTTTGTAATATGAAAGTTTCTAAGATCAGATATCTTAGTTTGCATGGCTGCTGGCTCCCTTGATCCATGAAGTTGGTTGTTTAAGTTTGAACTTTAGTTGGTTAAAAGTGTACTTAAAGCTTGGGAACACAATATATATATATATATGCTAAATTGGATTAGAAGGGATAAAAGCAGTTTGGGCCCTTTGTGAAATGAATGTAACATTATATTAGGAGAACTGAATTTTGGGGAACTAGAAATTGATGGATGTTTTAGACTTTCTAATGAGCTTAGCCTTTAAGTATATATATATATTGGTTGATTAATCGCCATGCCATTTTATGAAAGTTTTATGTATGTATGATAGAGGGTCCTGGTTCTACCAAAATCTCTCAACCTCATATTATACTTTTTTTTAATGAGTGAAATTTGTGAAAAACTTGGTGATAGAAAGTGAAAACGTCATTATGGTTTTATATATCAGCTGATACGTACGTACCATATCTTAATTTTTCAAGAAACCAATACAAAGTATTTGTATTGTACTCAGATTGACACTTTTATATATTGCTAATGTAGCTGATTGTGTATGTGATTCGGGTTATATGCTTACCTACACTTTACCAAGATCTTCAGTGTCTATTTCAAAGACAGCAATGGAAGCCCCTGTTTCACAGGTACTTAGAAATTCTCTATTGAATGACACAATTTTGCATAGACAAGCAACAAGAAAGGAATTCAATTTCTTTTCCATACTGATTGAAAATGCATTGTTGTGTAAAGTATATGTATATCACGTGGGAGGCAGCCAACTCGTGCGGAATGGCAAGTGGGATGAAAGAAGAGTAACAGTGTTCCCGCCCAAACAGATCGAGTGAAATGAAAAAAAAGCAGTGGAGGCCAAAGGAGCTTCCCTTCTTCTCTGCTTCTCCGCTCTCTGCAGTGTTCCTCTCCACGCGAGCTCTCTCTCTGCAAATATCGTTCCTCTCTCTCTCTCGATCTCTCGCTCTCCCTGCGAGAGAGCTTCTCTGCTGCTGCGTCTCTGCAATCGTCTCTCTCTCTGCAATCGTCTCTGCAATTGCTCTCCCTGCTGCGTCTCTGCAATCGTCTCTCTCTCTGCAATCGCTCTCTCTCTCTCTGCCAACAAGCTATGGAAAATGCGTGTTAGAGAGGAGGATGAAGATGCTATGAGGTTCGATAATTTGGTGTCCTCACGGGGCTTGAGCGATGAATATGGGTCTCAGTTCAATGGGTGGCCTTCTGTTGGGGCTAACCATGGCAATGTTGTAACAGATAACCCATTTGAACATGGTAGGAACGGATTTTCTAATGATTTTGGTTTGCCACGATGGTTGGATGTTCCAAATTCTGCAGTTTTTGGTGAGGAGAGGAAGCTGTTGATGTCTAGATTATTGCAGCAGCGTCATATGGGTAATTTATCTGGTCTAGGATCAACAAAGCAATGTAATAATGGTAACTTCTCTGGGTCACGACTTCTCCCCAATAGGTGGAACACTCCATTTCCTTCTGCACATCAGCATACTAATTTGATGAATTTATCAGGGAACCATGCCTGCAACAGTAATGAGGGATTGAGTAACCAGCTTTTTGCTGAAGCTGGTTATGAAAGAAATTGTTACAATAGCAGAGTTCAGGTTCCAAACATTCTCCCTTCTATGACCAGGACCTCTGTTACTGATTTATCCTTCCTCGCACAGCAGAAAGGAATTGAGTCTGACAGCAACTGGGTTGACTTGAAGTTGCTACATTCACCTCATGCAACACACCCTAAGGTGGCTGCAGATGTTGGAAATCTAACACATAATAGTTTGTCAAATGGTTGTGCTCCTCAATCTCCTCCATTTATCAGATGCGGAGCAAACTTGGAGGCCTTCATTTCTGAGGACAGTCTCATCATACAGGGGAAGGATATGAACCATCATATTTCAAGGGAACACAAAAGCAGAAAAGCAGAGAAGCAGGGAACACAAAAGCAGAGAAGCACTGCAGAGAGAGAGCTCGCGTGGAGAGGAACACTGCAGAGAGCGGAGAAGCAGAGAAGAAGGGAAGCTCCCTTGGCCTCCACTGCTTTTTTTTCATTTCACTCAATCTGTTTGGGCGGGAACACTGTTACTCTTCTTTCATCCCACTTGCCATTCCGCACGAGTTAGCTGCCTCCCACGTGAGCCCAGCTGAGGCTCTCCTCCACTGCAGTGGAGGAGAGCCTCCCTCTATATATATATATATATATATATATATATATATATATATATATATATATATATGAGCAAGGCTCTTCTAAGTTCAAGGTTAAGAAAAAAATTTGTAAGCTTATGCTTGTAGGGCCCACCTTTGGTCCATCCAAATGGACCAAATACATGACTTCCCTAAATTGAACATGTCGACCAAGTTTCGGTTAGATCTGAATTTACTCGACCGTTGGATCGACTATATATCAATCCAAATGAACCGTTGACCGTTAAACTTTTGGGCCTATATGGAGATGATAGAAATCGCATTTAGGGCTGATTTTTTGTAGAGATGAAGATTCCATGGAGTCCTTGAAATCACCTCCCACCTCTATCCCCATGTGGATCCCCAGGTGGGCCCCACCACACACTTAAGCTTACCTTATCTTAAGCTTGAGCTTAGGAGAGTTGACCCCTATATAATATATATATATATGAGGGCTGCTCCCCTACACTGCAGCCCTCCTTAATATCAGCTGCAGGCATGTGAGGGGAGCAGTGTAGGGCATGTGAATGCATGGTTCACATGCCTGCAGCTGATATTAAGGAGGGCTGCAGTGTAGGGGAGCAATCCCCTCTCTCTCTCTATATATATATTATGTGTTTCATCTATTTGGATGGACAAAAGGTAGGCCCACAAGCACGAACTTAAGAGATTTTATCTTAAGCCTGAACTTAAGAGAGCTATTTGGATAGACAAAAGGTGGGCCCACAAGCACGAACTTAAGAGATTTTATCTTAAGCCTGAACTTAAGAGAGCCTTGCTCATATATATATATTCAATATACTCTAAATACACCTACCGTACACCATTGATGATATATATGGCCGATGTGGACAGGCTTATACAGACTCCCCAACCAACTGGATTAAAAGGATAACCCATATCCAACTCGAAGGATAGGCCCAAAGTGGTGTTGATAATTTAAGCTTGAATAAACCCAGTGAAAAGCCTAGATTTTTCTTCATATGATCCTGGAAGAAAAATATTATGAAATGAAAAAAATACTGACTCAGGGCCCATTTGCCTACCTGGGCTAAATTCCCGGGACTTCACTATAGTAGGGGATATATCAAAGGAGTATTAAACAGGTGACATCACTCTTATATGATTTAATTTACTAGGGTAGTAATGGAAAAACATTTCCTAGAAAGAGAGCGATTGTTTGATGGCCCCCATCGTGGATCATCTTCAATCCTATACTTCTACCGTCAATTTTTATTCACGCAGGAACGTCCGCATCCAGATATTCTCATCCAAACGTTAAAGAGGCAAGTGGACCAATGATGGGACCAAAACCCCATGAACTATATGAGAAAACTTCTACTTTTACTGCCATTTGATATTACTGCATCACATAAAATCTTAGGATTTAGTCCCAATGACCTAAATGGAAGTACCATTTGCAATTTAGAACTTTCATTGCATACACTAAAGCCCTTTTGCTTATATTTCAGCTTTTCTAGATCTTAAAGCCCCTCCCTCATATGGATGAGAATGTTTATATTTCAGCTTTTCCAGATCTTAAAGCCCCTCCCTCATATGGATGAGATCAAGAACATATTTCTGACTCAGAAACTGACTTGAAACAAGGATATATTGATTCAGAAACCTACATAAGTGGTAGCACCAGATGAATGCATGAATATTAACTATTTAGGCTGGGGATTAGAGTGGACGTCACAATTCATCATTTTTTAACATTGTAGAAAGTTTTCTAAAGATGCAGATAATACTCAGACATGGCGTGATTTTTCAGTCCCTACATCTGTTATAGTAGTGGTAGCATGCAGCAAGATATTCAATCCAGGCTGTGCCTACAGATTTGGATCGATGGCGCTTAATTCCACGCCTCAATGTAACCACAAGATGGTCCAAGAAATTTAAAAGAAAAGGAAACCACTCAAAAGAGAAAACATCAGTGTATCCCTTCAAAAGTTTACAATGTATGTCTCTGTATAAAAAATAATAATCATCAGTCAAGAACCACTACTTCATTTGGCACCCCACTCTCTGTCCTCCCAAATTAGGAAAAAAAAAAAAAAAGAAAGAAGACCTCCGTCCTGAACAAGAGTAGGCTCAGCTCTCTATAGCCATTTTTTTTTTTTTTTTAAACTTGACTCGCATAAGACACGTTTCACTAATAATTCCACAAGATTACAAGGGACCTATGATGAACAAGGGCTGGCTCTCGATCAACTCCCAGAGATGCCCAACATAATTTACATGGCCGGTGAGCTAGAAGAGAACAACCTTGACACCAAAGTAATCCTTCCCCTTCCTGACAAGGGCTTCTGTTGCCCGCCTAAAATCTATGATGTGCTTACTTACCAACACCCTCCAAATCAAATGTCATCTTGATATTGTAGAAAGTGTGCTATCATAAGAAGTTCGGAAGCGGAGACCGGAGCCAATATGCCTTGATGTGGGGCATATCCAGCTTAGAATGTTTGGGCCCAGCACCTGAGGAAAGCAAACTGGTTGGTTTTATCCAGCGAAGTACAAGTAGGAAACACACAAACAAGATGCAACCGTCAAACAAATCATCATAATTTACAGATGCACAATCATGAATATATTGTATAAACCAAGCTCTTGCCTTATTATGATTAAAAAAGAAACCCAAGCTAGGGCCTTAAGCATGTTCAAGTAGAATTCATTATTCAGTGATTAGGTTCAGATTTTTCATGTTATGAACCCCTGGCATGCATAGGGGATGCCGAAAACACTATCAGATGGGTTTGGCTGGACAATCCTAACCCTTCAGGTGGCACCAAGAAATATAGCAACTTAATACACGCTATGTAAAAGGGCCAAACACTGGATTTTCAATATTCTCCAATCTGGATTATTTTGGAGGCATGGGCTTGCTATAGTGGAAAACATCAAATTTATGGTCTGCATCACCAATCATGAGGCCCAAGTGTTCAACTCAGAGTGTTTAGAAACTATGCACATCCGATTGAGAATCATATTATGCTTCATAAAATTTGGCCACATGCATGAAATGTAAATCAGGCTGCCGCCTGCCAGTGTTATAAATCCAGGAAAATATTGGATCGTCAATGGTCTCCGTAGAAACACACACCCGTTAGTATTTTTCTTCTTTATCATTAATTAAGATTCACCAACCAAATCACCATCAAACAGCCTTTTCATGGTAAACAGTGAAAGACTCAAATAAGTATAACCATATTCTCACCGATACAAGGTTTTCATATACACCAAGATCATATGGATGCCTGTAAACATTTCCAACCTTCTCAGCCAGCCACATCGCCCTCACCCCTTCATGATACTGTGAAACCCATCAAGCATAAGCATTTTGAAACTGAATAATAATAAACCAATGAATAATGAAACTACTTCTAATGACATAATGAATGTCAATAACCACAAAAGAAGCAAGTACCAAACTAATAATTTTCAAACCTCAATTGTAGTCTTGTTATGTAAAATGAGGTATATATGCCAGCCCAAGAGGATATTTAATGCCACAGTTAAAGGAACAAGCAGTACTCCGCAAATAACCTGCAAAGAACATCGAATGAGTAAAATCGCTAAGGCGGCTTCAGTTGCTAATAGGAATTACAGGGCATTTTGTGATGACTACCATTGCCATTCTGTTTCCCCATATTTAACATAAAATGGGGAGGTCATCTTACTTAATAATACCATGACAACAGACTGAAAATCCTTGATACTATTAGCTTAATCAGAGCCTCCAAGCTATAGCAAATAATATCAAGTCATTACAATACAGTTTAGCTTAAAATGCTGGTAATGTCCCAATACCAACACAGCCATAAAATCACGCACTGCATAAAGTATACAATTTTGCAGATAATACCAAATCCCATACACTGCACAGTGTTTTGTGACAAGACCACAGAAATGGGACCAACATTTGATAAATGATGCCCCCAGATGGGGGCATTCTAAACTATTGGCAATCCATGGTGAGACCAACCAGATCAGAAGTTCAGGTCACAGATTTGGACCAAAAGAAAATTCAATAGCTGCACCATTGGACACAATAATTTACTAAATTTGGGAATTGCTTACATAAGGAGTTTTGAAAGAGCTTCCACTCTGTTGTTGATCCCTGTGAACATCATAAGCAGCACTTCCCACAAGCAGGACCTGAAATAGGACGTCAAATTCCCATCTTATACATTATAAACTTCTGACTGTACATCGGATAAAGGAGAAGAAACATACCAAAGAGTGGATGCCTGCAGTTACAGAATACAATACGAAGACAAAGAAAACCTTATAATTTGCATGCCCGACACAGTTGTTTATCCACACACAATGGTGATCCTGCATGTATTAATGACAATTTTTAAGGGCTATCTACATCAGTAAAATAACCCAAAAGCTTTGAGCAATTGCTCATACTTACCATTCTCAAAACACACCTTCTGCAAACACGACAATGATGAGCTCGAGGAGGCTTATGGTGGGAGCATTTCTGACAGTATCTTAGATCACCGCCCTGCAAGGAAATTCGCCATATGGACAAAGTCTAACTTGTGGACTGGAAGCAACTGATGTCTTCAAACATACCATCAATTTAACGTAAAACGAATGCAACTGGATTACCTCAAAAAATGGATGCACACAAAAGAACAGTAAGGCAGAGAAAATTCACTATATGCCATGCAACTTGCAGAGAAATTGTTACTGACATGACAAAAACATGAGGTGCCAAATAAAACATTCTAACACATCTACACAAATATTTGATACTGAAAATGCATTATGACCTTTTCTTTTCCATTACTTTGAAAGACAAAGAAACATGTGCTTACATAAATAAAAATACATTTTAAGTTCAAAACCAGCTCCCAAGCTGACCACTGAAATAGTCCAGCATATAGTGATTAATAATTATGACTATTTTCCTCACATTTTTTTTTAATTTAATTTCAAGGCTTCAAAATGACCCACATAGTGCTGCTCCAATAGTGCTCATATAAGTGGTGCAAAGGAAAAAAGTTCCCAATATATGATAATTGATGTGGAGCGGGGTACAAGGTGCGGGGTGGGTAGGAGAGACTAGAGATGGAGGGTGGAGGGGGTAGGACAAGCTTTCACCAGAAAGTTGGCCTTGCGCCAAACTCCCCATCGCGACCAAGGAAGAAGAGAGGACTCAAGAAACCCCAAAAATCATTCGAGAAAATTTTCATTAATCATTAAATCATCTCCGGAGCCAAAGAGGCTTTACATCATTATATAGAAAATAAGAAATCCTAGAACTAATTTGGACTATCCAAACATGTTGATGGCCAAGATTAAAACATCTAATTAAAAGACATATACCATTAAATAAATTAAAGTAATTCTAAATAGCATAAAATGAATGGGTTGGGCCCATTGGCAGTCGAGATCGATGGGTTGGGCCATTGGTGGGTAGATCCATGGGGGACCATAGGTCTGTCTTGTATGAATTCTCCCCTTCTTTGAGAGAACTCGACCTCGAGTTGATGCAGGACATACCCGTGGTCCCCATGGGTCGACCCGCCTTTGGACCTAGCCCACCTATCCTTAACCTATTTCGAGTAGGGATTTGCACGGATCAGATTGGTGCGGAATGGGCCAAATCCGTCACCAATCCGTTACATACGGATTCTGGATTTGGAATCTGTCACCAATCCGTGGCTGTTAAAAACCAATCCAATCCGATCTGTGGAGGATCAGATCGAATCGAATTAATCCGTTCAATCTGTTTAATCTAATGTTAAAAGAAAAATATCAAACATGTTGTAAAAAATTTCATTTTTGACCCCTTAAATTTTTTTTTCTTATTTTATATTTAGACATCTTAACTTATATTTAGAACCCTTAAATTTTTTTTATTTATGTTTAATGTCAACGGATAGGATCAGATTGAATCCGCGGATTGAGGGTGAAATCCATCACCAATCCGTTGCTAACGAATTACAAGATTTTCAATCCGTCACTAATCCGTTTACCTTTGGATCGGTTAAAAATCCGCGGATCGGATTGTATCGGATCAGTTTTACGGATCGACAGATTTTTTGTGCACCCCTAATTTCGAGTTTTTTTATTAGAAGTTGTGTTTTTTTTATGATTTATGTCTTTTAGTTGAATCTTCTAATCTTGGACCGGAGGTGTGTTTAGATGGCCTGTTTAGTTCTAGGTTTCTCTTTTCTTATATATGAATGTAAAGCCTCATGGCTTATGCAGACATTGGTTAATGGAAAAAAAAAAGAAAAAAAAAAAAAGCTGAGTGTTTAAGGATTCCCGAGTACTCATATTTCTCGCCCACGATTGGGAGTTTGGCGTGAGAGCAATTGATACGGAGCGAGGCACCAAAAGCGAGGAAGGTAGAGATGGAGAGAATAAAGATGGAGGGTGGAGGGCATAGGATAGGTTTTCGCCTGAAAATTGGCTTCACGCCAAACTTCCCATCGCAGGCAAGGATGAAGAGAGAACTCAAGAAACCCCAAAATCACTTGAGAAAATTTTCATTAATCATTAACTCGTCTCAGGATCCAAAAAGGCTTCACATCATTATATAGAAAATAAGAAATCCTAGAACTAATCTAGACCATCCAAGCATGTTGTTAGTCAGGATTAACACATCTAATTAAAAGAAATTAACCATTAAATAAACTAAAGTAATTCTAAATAGCATAAGATGAATGGGCTGGGCCCATTGGCAGATTGATCCATGAGGGACCATTGGTCTATCCTGCGTCAATTATGTTTAGAGTAAGGTTTACCTCAAGACCAAAATTAATATGCACCATAAACTGAGATCAAGCCTTGCTTGGCCAGGCTTTCTAATAAAGCCTGAGCTTGAGCTCAAGTTGGTATCATCAGGCCTAACATGATTTGATTCAACCAAACTCAAACTGGCCTAAGCTTAGACAATACCAAAGAGTGTTATTATGTTTTGAAGACGTCAGCCATACTGAAATCTTCTTCTTTTTTTTGAATGATGTCAACCATACTGAAACTTATGCCATCGAATTCACTATGTGACCAGCGCACCTCCTCATGACAAAAACACTTAAAATACAGTATGTCAATGCCTCTTGAGCATACAAAACATATTCTAGGTGGTTTTTTCATTGGATTTTTACGGGAAAAACCTTTCAAACACGTTTTTGATGGCAAAAGCACTATAATTTCAAAAATGTCAGGAGAGGGCCTCGTGGTTTTCTACTTTTTGGGACAAATTGCCCATGTGTCAAGATTGTGCGACTTTGATATGTGATTATGTTGTGCGATTGCAACATAATTGCAAGTATCTTGTGCAATCGCGGCATGTTTTCTCCTAATAAAAAAATTGTTTTCTTTCCATGTGACACATAAAGAGGGTCTCTTTTTTTATAGCCATTTTGTGCAATTAGAGGATTGAGATGAGGACGAAGAAGAAAAGAGGTTTTGCATTTATTGAAGAAGATCTCCTTGCTATGAGAGACGATCTTTTTTGGAAGTAGGTTTCATCGTCTTCTCCACCCCTTTTTCTTGATTTCTTCAAATGGGTTTTCATAATCTCTTGGATTGGGAATTGGGATATCTTTAATTTCTTGAAAGGGGTTTTGCATTGATTAAAGAAGATCTCCTATGCTATGAGAGATCTTATTTTGGTGATGGGTTTCATCTTCTACGCCTTTTCTTGATATGGAATTTCGTGGTATGTTCGATTGAGAATTTGGATATCTTTGATTTCTAAAAGAGGTTTCGCATTAATTAAACAAGATTTTCTATCCATGAGAGATGGTGTTTTGGAGGAGGGTTTCATCTTCTTCTTCCTCCTATTTTCCTTGATTTCTTGAAATGGATTTTTTTTCTTTTTCTTTTTTCTTTTTTAATCTCTTGGATTGGGAATAGGGATACCTTCAATTTTTGGAAAGGGTTTTTGCATTGATTGAAGAAGATCTCCTATGCCATGAGAAATGGTGTCTTGGAGCTAGGTTTCATCTTCTTCCCTCCTTTTCCTTGATTTCTTGAAATGTGTTTTCTTGATCTCTTGGATTGGAATTGGTTGTCTTTGATTTCTTAAAGAGGAATTTGCATTGATTGTAAAAGATCTTCTATTCTATGAGAGATGGTGTTTTCGATATAGAGTTCATATTCTTCGACCCTTTTCTTTTCTCAACTTCTTGAAATGGGCTTTGTTGATCTCTTGGGATGGGAATTGGGTTATCTTTGATTTTTTGAAAGTGGTTTTGCATTGATTGAAGATATCCTATGCCATGAGAGATAGCATTTGGGAGCTTGGTTTCATCTTCTTCTTCCCTTTTTTTACCTTTATTTCTTGAAATAGATTTTCTTGATCTCTTGGGCTGAGAATCGGGTTGTTTTTTATTTTTTGAAAAGGGTTTTGATTGATTGAAGACGATCTCTAATGCTATGAGAGATGGTCCTTCAGAAGTGGGTATCATCTTCTTTTTTCCTTTCTTTTTTTTTCTTGATTTCTTGAAATGTGTTTTCTTCGTCTCTTAAATTAGGAACTGGATCATCTTTGATTACTTGAAATGGGTTTTGTAGCATTTGATATGAGGGTGTCAAAAGAGACATGAGAAGATGGAGACATGGATTGTCATTTGGTGTGGCTCCATTTCATGAGGGAGAGACTGTAGAAATGTAATGTAATGTGTGGCACTGAAAGAAACCCAATCTTCAAAAGCACAAAAAAGAGTCAATCAAAAGTTTAAAAACTAGCACAAATCTACCTTGCAAAAAAGGCAAGAAAGAGATCAAAAGGAAGATGAAGAGATATTCCAGGATCGTGTGACATATAGGCAAGGACATTTTTTAAATTTTAGTGCTTCTACCATCGAAATATATTTAACAGATTTTTTTTTTCAGTAAAAATCCTTTATTTATTTTGAAAAAAAAATTATTAAATAATAACTCTTCCCTCACACCTTTCCTCTCGATGCATCTGGTGATGGTCCTATAACTCATAGCTTCCTACTTGTTCTTCACAACGTAGCCTAAAATAGGAGCCTTACATATACATCATTTTCTTTAATGGCTAAAGGTAGTGTACATTCATGGATAAGAGTTTTTTTTGTAGTTTTTTCATTATTTCTAGAATAGTTAGTGAATTTTCTTATATTATTTCAAGCCAACCCCAAACATGAAATAAATAAATCAGCTCCAACATTCCTCTACTATAACATCATTTAAGATGCATCAGAACTAACAGTGGTATCATAAACAAGATCTAGTAGGAACTAGGTACTCAATAGAATAAATGCAAGTTGCTTATGAAAGCATATTCATTGACTCAAACAATTCCATGACCCAATTTGAACAGTTTGTAGCTAATTGTCCAGCTCCACCACCTTCTAACCTTGACAATACTCTCCTCACAAGAAAACCACATATAATTTTCACTTAGAAATCTATGGTCTCTTATCCTTTTTCCTTAGAAAGTTTGGGACACGTATGTTTAACTGCTTTTCCACAGAAATGGAAGGAAAAGTGGGGCATTTTTCCACAGAAAACATTTTCTATGGTAAGAATGTTTTTCCGTCAGTTAAAGCAAAAAAATAATAAAATAATAAGCAGGTCATTAAGGCATGTGGGAAGATAATTAGGAGTATACCAGTGTGGCTCTTCACAATAGAAGGAACATTATGGACAATGAAATCTTACAAATGGAGGACACATATGTAATTAGGCCGACAACCTCCATATGAAGACACTTATCAGATTGATTGGCCGGTTATTGAACTATGAACGCAGTGTGTACAGAACCATCAGACTGATCCTTTAGAAGCAGTTTTTGGTGGGTAATGTGAAAAATGAGATTTTTGGAGGACATAAAAGTCCGTAGTGTTGTCTGCAAGGACATATCAATTTCCAAACAAAATAAGTAATAAAGAGGTCATTAGGGCGTGTGGGGAGATAATTAGGAGGAAAGCAATGTGGCTCTTAATATTAGAAGGAACATTATGGACTATGAAATCTCACAAATGGAGGCTCTTTTAAAACCTATGGAAGATGTGCTGCCATTTCTTTGACATGTTTGGAAGGAGTAAGCTGGTAAAATCTTCTTGAGCAAATATATTTTTTCGGTCATCCGACCTAGAACCAGAACTGTCCTATTCAAGTCTGTTTGAAAATCCTCAGCACCCCATAAGTCAAGGCCTTTGCTGGATAACAGCAGCCAATAAGATCCTCATCATTACTGATAACATCAAACCCCCAAAATTTGACACCTCAACTAATTGCTTCATGTGTTGGATGAATGAAAAATCTGCCAGCCACTTACCTGTTCACTGTCTCTCCTCAGGCTTATCTAGTCTGCTTTCCTCAACTCTTCTCCTTGTCATGGGTGTTCTTGGAATCTCTCATGTCACTCATAGAAGGATGGAAATTTTGCTCTTATATTAGATGAGGTCAAATTTTATGGAAAAATGCTACCTCATAAAATTTCTTCAGGGGATTGCAACGAGAGAAACAAAAGAATTTTTCAATGTAAGGGATCCCTAGGTGTGTTACCTTACCAATGATTAAGGTATTCAATCCTAGGTCAATGCTATAGCTTGACTGGAACATGCTCATTTCACAACAACAATGTTGGACAGAGGCCCTTTGTGGGATTGGCTCTTCATCCAATCTACAGGGAAGCCAAAAAAAAGAAAAAATGGATACCACCACCACCACCACCAGCTAAAATCTAAAATGTGGATAGAAGCTCCAAAGCCAATCTCTGGCTTTTTACAATAATGGGTGACATAAGAAAGTACCAAATTGGAGTGCAAAAGAGAGAACAGACTTAAATTGGAGACTAAATCAGATAAAATCTATAAATCTTCATACAACTCATTACCATGTCCACATAGAAGTAAATGCAGAGGCAGAGATTTCTTGATCAAAACCAATAAAAATCACATTTTTTTAAACATAGCAAAACATCTGGGGAGACTAAATCCGATAAAATCTAGAAACCTTCATACAACTAATTACCATGTCCACATAGAAGTAAATGAAGAGGCAGAGATTTCATGATCAAAACCAATAAAAATCACATTTTTATAAACATAGCAAAGCATCTGGGACTAATTGAACAAAACCCAAAAAAGTAAAAAAAAAAAAAAAAAAAAAAAAAAAAAAAGAAAAGAAAAGATTGGTTTGTTAGATTGGACCTTCCTCTTGATTTCGTGAATGGGGCTGTCGGGATCTTCAATGTCTGGGACGAACGAAGAAGGCACGTGTCCTGGGTCTCTGACGATGGCTATGGCGTAGGTGTAAAGGGACATGAAAGCGAGGAAGGTGAAGAAGATGGCGTTCATGAGGCCAGGAGACGACTTCAATCCCAACCATTCATCAATCACCACGAAGACAGTCGTGTAGTAGAGGAAGAAGATTGCAGAGAGGACGAGAAGGATCGGAAGCGAGACGAATCGACGCCTCATTTCAGCTGCTGCTGATGTAAAGATGGAGGAGGAGGACGGAGGCGGCTTTGGGGTGTGGTAGGGGTATTTCGGGGAGTTTCTATTTGATGGAGGCCGCCGGCGTCAGTGGCGACGGCGTCTCCGGCTGAGGGAGGAGGAAAAGGAGGGAGGGAGAGAGCGGGGGAATGGAAGGAAACGGCACGAAGACGGAAGCAGAGGCCGGAAAAAAACGGTGCGGTGTGCTCAAATGACGAAAGTAGCCCTGAATTGTATTAAATGAAATATTACTTGTTCGGATCCTAGAAGGATCCGACTGACGAGAAATTCGTGACCCTCTTCATTGTGTCGCCAAATTTCACTTTAGCTTGAGTAATTGATCTTGATCTACACGTGATTAATGTATTTTGATGAACTCAAAAGTTTTCTATTGTAGTTATTGATGTGATAGTTGGCTTGATTTTTATCATTATTATTACTTTACTATTATTCTGGATCCCTAATAAGTTTATTACACTCAACTGTAGGGCCCATATAGAGATAATTATAACCATCCAAAATGAGGCTCGCCCTCTTTTTTACAGGACCAGACGTATATATATTCATATGGGGGCAGATGCCCCCGTCGCTGATCTCAATCAACTTCTAAAATTCATATGAAAATTATTGGTATGCTTCTGAAGTTCACATGAAAACATTTGCATGTACCCCCAAAGCCCAACTACCTATTCAGGTTGGTCCCTCTCGAATGAAAATCTTAATTCCACCGCGACCTTTATACGTAGATCCTTGAGTTTCAGCTATAAAGGGGAGAGTCCCATTCTATGATTGATAACACTTTGGAAACTGCAACTAATGCTACTTATGCAACAATGTCACGTTAGCTGCTCAGTCGGAGCGTAGGACCCACTACTTTTGAAAGGAAGCTTGATGATATAGCAATGGATGGCATTAACGGTCCAAATTATGTATATGCGAGGCATACGCTGGAGTACAAAATTTTATTGCACACTTCCCAAGCAGTTATTGATGTGAAGTTGCCCTGATTTCCATTACTTTCTTGTTGCAGGTAATGTGGCTTAAGCCTTACAGCAAAAGTTGAAACCTTTTGCAGAGCCACTGCCTGTCATTAATTGTCAATTCTTATTAATCTGTTTTCAAAGTTACATAAATTCTTTCTTAAGTAAGCCTCGCTTGAAACCTTAGGATTCGGGGCTCTGAAGAAAATCAGATCACATATTCAGTTTATTGAGTGGATTAGTTGGTTTTCAGGTGGATCACGTGCATGGAGTCCAATCACTAAGGGCTGAAACTTGACTTATGTTTCTATAAAAAATTATTACTTTTACTTTAAGCTAATTTAAACTAATAAGTGAAGATTTTTGAAACATGCTTAGTAGTAAAGTATTAAGAGGAATCTCACCTTCAATAGCTGCCCAGGGATCATTAGTTTCTCCTTTTTGTACCACTGACCCAACTTAGCATTAATATATATATATATGGAAGTTTCTAATTCAAGTGACTCAAGTTTAATGGTAGTTTTGCATTATCATCTTGAATTTCATCCAAATGACTAGGCAGCAAAAATCTGAACCAACCTGAAGTCCTACTTGATTCAAAATCTATATATATATATATATATATATATATATATATATATACGGGAAAGTTTCAAGTGCATCTATCTCTCACCATAGGGTGAGAGACACTTTCCATTTTTGCACATGAAGACAAGGATGTGTACCTCACCCTATGGAATTGAAAAGTAGCTTTTGTACTTAAAAATGCCCAATTATGGAAGTGTCCCTCACCCTATGGTGAGGGATGGATGCACTTGAAACCTCTCATATATATATATATATATATATATATATATATATATATATATATTCATTCCCACATCAAAACGTGACAAAACCACAATCAACTCGAACCGAGCCCACTTTTAACAGACGCTGGTTGAGGTGGGTCACCGGTTTAACGAGACCTGTTGCCATCCTTTCTTGCATGTCCTGATGGATATATCTTAACAAATAAAGTAGAGTGGAGTAGATGAACTTTGGAATTTCTTGAATTTCTTTACCTAACAATTACTACCAAAATTTAAGGCATTAGTAGAGGCAGCGGAAATACTTTTCAATATTCCCCTTTGGGTGGAGCCCACTTCTCAATAATCCCCATCAGGTGGAACTCGGCCGGCGCACTTTACCATCTTGAATTTCTTTAGCTAACCATTACTACCAAAACCTTAAGGCGTTAGTAGAAGCAACAGAAATACTTTTCAATATTCCCCCTTGGGTGGGTGGAGCCCACTTCTCAATACTCTCCCTCAGGTGGAACCCAGCCGGCGCACTTTTGGCGACACACATTTTTTTTTTTCGTCAAGTCGTTCCTTCTGGGATTCGAACTCACGACCGGCTGGCTCTGATACCATCTTGAATTTATTTAGCTAACCATTACTACCAAAACCTTAAGGCGTTAGTAAAGGCAGCGGAAATACTTTTCAATATTCCCCCTTGAGTGGAGCCCACTTCTCAATAAAGCGTTAGTAGAGGAGCGGAAATACTTTTCAATATTCCCTCTTAGGTGGAGCCCACTTCTCAATAGAATTTAATCTTCTTTTCATCTTCAAGCAAGTATCAATTAATCTTACATGTACCATTTGCCACTGTCTGGGCATGCATTGATTTAGTAAACCACCCGAAATGGGCACCTATTAGTCTTATTAACATACATACATCATTTTCTATGTGTCCACACTGAACTTTTGGTTGAGAAAACGCACAAGTGACCTGAAATTGTATGAAAAATGGAATTCATAAGGTGAAAACTTCATTACACTCTCCTTAACAAACTCATGATTTATGATATTACAGTACTTGCTACTCTTTGCTTGGAGCCGGAAAAAAAAAAAGAACCAAAACATTACCACGAAGAACCGTAAAAAAATAAATTAGATAAAAACAATGAATAAGAGCCAATTAAAAGAAACAAATTCAGACAATCGATGATCAAGATCAGCACTTAGGGAGATCAGATGGTGGAGGTGGTAGCTTCTGCTTGGGCAGCTTCCCATCCAACACAACCCATGCCATCCTCAAACCCCAGCTGGTGTGAACTTCCAAATGACAGTGCATGAACCATACACCTGTACCCATGCAAAAAATATCATACATTTACAGATGAAGACTATAAGGAAACCAATATTGAGAAGATAATAAGAAACTAATTTAGTGAATTCTCACGTGGTTAGGAAGATGAAATACTGACCAGGGTTATCGGCGAAAAATCGAATGGCGACCCAACCACCAGATGGAACTCCTACAGTGTTCCTCTCAACTGGGTCAATGAGATTGAACTTGGAGGGGTCCTTTTTGGGATCATAGTTTCCAAAGCCTTGGCCAACAACATAGAAATTGAAGCCGTGGAGATGCAGAGGGTGGCTCTCCGCACCAATAATGCTAGTGTCCTGCATCACCAACTCGACGCTGGTATTGAAAGGAAGCACAACCAACTTTGTGCCATTGCTCACCAAGGTGTTGTTAGGAGGGGTACCAGTGTAATTAAATGGGAAGAGGGGATTGTTGGGGAAGTCAGTGGTGTAGACGCCGTTGGATTGCCCAAAGAAGTGGGCCTGGAGGAGGGCTGTGGTTGGCTGAATGAATGAGATGTTGTTGACAGAAGCTGCAAATTTAGTGCCATTAGGCCCTTGGCAGGTCTGGTTATTAGGGCAAGGGCTGGTTCCAAGGCCCACAGTGAAGAAGAAGTGTTTATCGACTTTCTGCGGGACATTCGCTGGGAACTTAGCATTGGCAAGGCTGCGAAATCTCTTGGTGAAGTTTGCGGCGAAGGAAGTATCATTGAGAGGTGGAAGGGTTGGTCTAAAAAGAGGAAGTTTTGTAGTACTAGATGAAGAAGAAGATGAATTGTTTCGCTCGTATTCGAGGATTCCGGCGGTTGTTGAATTGTCGAAGGTGCCGGGGCCGGTCAAATAGGGCCTAGCAGCCATGAGAAATGAAGCACCGGGGAAGTGGGGCTTGGTCTCGAGGAGGACATTGGTGGTCTGTCCTGGTGTAATGAGGATTGTTTCAGCTTGGAAGGGCTTGATGTAGGTGGCATCTGCTTCTACAACAGTAAGTGTGTGGTTGGCAATGCTAAAGAAGAGCTCGTCATTGAGTGCAGCATTGATAAGACGAAGGAGATAGGTCTTCCCGGGCTTAACATTCAGCTTAAATGTATCTGTAATACATTAATACCACTTGTTATATTATTTGCTTAGCATATACTACTTTAATAAAGTAAGAAAGTGTAATTCTAGCCCACCCCACCAACTCTGGTTACGGTTTTACATCAACCTGCCAACAAAACCCTAAATTGATATGCGAAATAAGATTGGGACTAACATTTCCAATTGTATTAATTAGTGGGATGAATCTGGGTTGTGTTTATTCTCATTAATCCCCTATTTAAAAAACCTTAACCCCACAAAGGCCCAATGGATCAAGCCCATTGTTTTACCTTCAGCTGAGCAGTTGTACAAGGGACCAGGGAGTCCGTTAATGGTGTATGCATCAGAGACATTTGGGCCTCCTCCTGTCTGTAGAGCCTGTGAGATTATGGCCTCAGTGTCTGTGTTGAACCACTCCCCTGCAATTGACATCCAACCAAATCCAACTTCATGTTAATACATACTGGACATATGAGGTAATTAAGCCACATGATGAGGTGATTTCTGATGGAGTAGGAGTTAATTTTTACCGAAGATGATGGGGACTTCCTTGTATGGTTTGGCAAATGGGTAAGGGACACCTTGTTTTGGAAGGATGATGAGGGGTCCATAGACAGTTGCTCGAAGCCATGAGATGTGTGCATGCCAGAACAATGTTCCTCTCTGACCAGTAATGGTGAAGTTGTATATGTAGCTTTGGCCTGTTTGTATGGGGCATTGGGTCACATATGCAGGACCATCGGCCCAACCACTCTGGAGCTGTCGAACTCCATGCCTGGTTTTTTTTTTTTTTTTTCCCACCAAAAGCAAATTCAAAATTAATTGCATATCAAGTTAATTTTTCAAGTTGATCTGTAATAACTATTATAGTGTAAGAAGTAAGAACCCACTATAATGAAATTAATTTGAGAGAGACGACCCAAACAATTTGATGGGTTCTGTTGCATTTCATTCTACCATTTATAAGTTACAAATTCTTGAGATAACGGACTGAATAGATTTACATGTTTGCCTTTGCTGGTATTGACCAAATTGAACTTCTAAAAGGCAATTGTAGTCACAATGAGGTGGGTTGCAATCACAATCGCAATGAAGTAGATGAATTCCAAGTGTGATTACCCACTACAATAGTTGAAGCTCAATTTAGAAACATTTTGGCTTCTATTGCTACCAATGTAATTTTACTGAGGGAGAATATTGGGTTGGGATAAGGTCGATTTTGAAAGTTAAAATTTTAAAATATGTAAATGCATGGGATTATATGTATTAAGTTGACTCCAACACCACTTGTTTATAACTTTAATAAGAAATAAATACTATATATAAAGAGAGACTGGATAAGACAGCGGGTACAACCACAAAATTCAAACTCATTCCAAACCAAGAAAACCACTACACCCTTAGTAGGATCGCCTAGGATGGGTCCCGGTTTTAACCCGACCCATTGCCATCCCAATCTAGAGGATGAAACCCAACTTATGAAGAAGGGACCCGTACACAAGTCTGATACAGGTCACAGGACGACCTGCAGTACGTACTCCTGCCCACAGCTGATTTAAAGGCCTGAACCCAGATCCAGACTCAAAAAAAGGGCTGGACCCAACCCTATCATCAAGAACTAGTCCTGGCCCTTGCATTTCCTTTTAACAGCAAAATGATGGCCGGTACTTTTTTACAACTACTTCAGATCATGATGTTGTAATCTCATTGCCAACAAATGCATATGAAAGAGTTGGTGAAGGGCTCCATACCAGTGGATGGTAACATTGTTTTGAACATTGTTAACAACTTTAATGACCACACGGTCACCTTCCCTGGCGACTATCCTGGGCCCTGGAAACTGGCCATTAACAGTCACAATGCTTCTAGAATGGCACAATCGTGTCACGTTTTGGAGCCGGATCTGCACACAAACAAGCGAAATGCTTAAAGATGACAAAATCCATTTTTCAGTAGCTTATGTCAATGCAATTAGCTCTCTTGCATGAGGGTTATGAGCTACATACGTTGAACCTGTAGTGCCTGGTGATGCCTGCCTGCTTGGAATTCGCTAGAACAGGCAAGAAGAACAAAGTAGTCAATGCAAATAGCAGAACTACTCTTACTGAGACGGGTGATGGAAGAAGAGAAGAACCCATCTCTCTCTCTCTCTCTCTCTCTCTCTCTCTCTCTCTCTCTCTCTCTCTCTCTCTCTCTCTCTCTCTCTCTCTATGTGAGAGCTTAGAAGGAGCAAGTAGAAGGATAGGATTGATGAGTGCTTGGGTGAGGTGGTTTATATAGAGCGTTTGTTTGATTAGGTGATGATATTTTGAGGCAAAAGGAAGAAATCTTCATGGCATTCAGGCTTGGGAGGGTGTAGGTCGAGCAGAACTTTTGAGTGTTGAAAAAGTCAAATTGGTAAGACTCCATTCAACAGGAAAAAAGTTCTGAAATACCCTTGACAGGAAGACATTAAAAAATATGATCCGTCTTTAACCATAGAATTATTAGGACTTTTTTATCATCCTCCTATCACTGACCCTTTGGATCGTCCCTCTTTAATGGTCCCTAGCTCCTCGAGTACTCTTATCTAATTGGCTAACTAAATAGGACACTTTTCTTGGTGGCTTCAATTAATTTATGTGGCTAATCTGGTCTCTTTTCATCTTATCTCCACACATGGATTCCTTGTGGTAACTGTACCATGGTGATTTAGACCATTTGATTGTGAGATTTACTTTCTGGAAACTCCACAGATTAGCCAGGCAGGGACATCCCAACTATGATTCTAATCCTACTTTGCTTTAGACTTTCTAATGTTTTCAGAGAAAGATAAATTATCCTTTACATGATTAGAAATCCCTGTCAAACTCGAAAACTCTTTGAATCAATGGAAACTCATGTCATCTTGTAATTACTCAAGCCTATTGCAATCTGAAGCTACTTAGACTTGATTGAGACTTGATGCGGCTTGGTTTGGACGATATTGGCCAGAACCCCCAACTTTGGACTGAATTTGCCCAAGTCCCATTACTCGGCATGAGCCCTTTATCACATGGGACTAAAGCGAGCGAAACAGGGGATTTCATCAATCACTGGGTGGGTTGAGCTAATGATTTTCCTTGATCAGAGTTGGCCCCAGTGTGCAACTGCAAATTATGAACCTTACTTAGTTTACTTTCATTGGTTCAGAATCCATTTTTCTTGTTACTAAGGGCAAGTCTTTTTATCTTTTTTTTTTTTGTTGTTGTTAGAAAATAAAAGTGAACTTTAAAACAGAGTTCAACAAATTTTGTGGGCCCACTAAGCCACCTATATGCTTAGTAGATGGTTGGTCATATATATTCAATACAATGTTGATATAGCCTCTCTATATACATGCCTATTTTAAGAATCTTAATGAAAGCCTTCTTCTCAAGAAATTCCAATGTAGTTATTTGCAATATGCCTCCAACCATTAGTCTTGAAAATCAAGGAAAACAACAGGATGGTAGTTAATTCATGACTTGTTTTTCAAATGGTCTGTCGTTTTTGCTTTGCATAGACATTGACTAGTATGGTCGCTTTTTAGCTGGTGTAGACAATCTTGGTGGTGTTTATTATTAAGGCCATCTAAACGAGAGAAGGACGTCCGACCCAACTTTTCTTCTCTCTCTCAAGACTCAAGAGGAGGCTTTTTTCATCACCTACTGGTTTTTTCCCTTCATTTTATGGACCTTCTAACTGTGATCCAAGTAATATAAATGAAAGAAAATGATGTTGGCATGAGCTTTGATTTGATTGGTATCAGTCTTATTAAGACAATTCATGCACCAACTACTATGCTTCGTGGCCACTCGTTGGGGCACTAATGGGCCGGTTTAGTTTGAATCCAGCCCACATTTGGTAGATTCGGGCTATCTTGGGCCTGTGGACTGTGCCCAGAATAGTTTTTCTGGCATGGGCATTCAATGGGTCGGACCTGTGCCAATTAAAATATATTAAAGCTAAGGGGTTTTTTTTTTATTTAATTTTAAATGACAGTTACAATTTTAACCAGAAGTTATCCATGTTTTTTCAAATACTCCAGATTCTATACCACTACTTACCGTTATGTAACTACTTATATTTATCTCATGAAACCATTCACGTAGGGGTGTTCATGGGCCAGATTGATGAATATCTGGACCCGGCCCAACTTCTCAACACTAGGCCTAAGCCCGACTTGGGCCATAACTAGCTGGCCCAAGCCCGGCCCACCTGAAGCAAGTTTCGCCCGAGCCCAGCCCAGTTTCCATTATAGCCTAAAAAAGAGCTTTTATTGTGTTCGTTTATGTAGCTCACTTCGTTTGCTTATACCTGTGCCTGCGAAGTGCCAAGTGGAATCCTCTGCATTAACTTTTCTTACAATTTTTTTTCCTTTACAACCGGCCAGGCCGGGCTTGGCTTGGGCTCTCTACCATTGAATCCAAGCCCGGCCCATTTAATAAATGAACCCAAATAAATAACCCGAGCGGCCGAGCCTGGCCCTAATAATAAGACTTTAGGGCCAAGCCTGTGCCAAACCGAGCTCGCCCGAGCTCGAGCTCGGGCTGGCCCGATTCATGAACACCCCCGCACTCACGTCCACTCTCCACTTTTTTCTTCTTCATAGACTCCATTTCTGTCCCACCTCTTATATTATCTTTCTACCCGAATTCTTTTATTCTCATTTTATACCACTTATATGTGGTAGTATGCAAACATTTACTTTTAATCTTCTTTTTTTTTTTTTTCTTTCATAAATCTTGGAATAAGATTAGCAGGTGATTGTCTTTTATAGTGTTTTTCTTCTTTCTTATTTTTTATCAAAAGGCCCTTAATTAGACAATGTAAATTATGACTGGTAGCTTGTATGGATACATTCTAGATCAACCCTTAAATTTAAGCTTAGTAAATTTCACTAGCACAAGGGCCAATCGGAATGCATGATGATCAAGAGAGACATGAATATGAGACGGTATGGATTAGATTAGAAAAATATGAAACATCAAGCCGTTCAAATTATGAGTGCCTAAAAATTACAGACTTAAATTAGGTGAGTGTGAGACTTATGATTTGTTGTTTAAGCTTTTTTTGGGGAGATAGATCGCATAAGAACTTGAAAGGGAATGAGAAATAGATATCAGAGACCCAGGTTGCCGCCAGCCGAAGGCTCTCTGATGCCTGAGCTAGTGCTATCACGGAACAAATGATGGAGAAGAGAGACAAGTACGCTAGTATTGCATGCTAAGGCATTATCAGGTGTGTTGGAGAGTACCTGAGAAGGGATTAGTATCCCTCTATATGTAGATATTTCACCTGGCGCATCCTTAGTGGGGGTAGGTGGAGATACTGTCTGGTCGAATCAAGAGATGACCCTCGTATTAATGTGGATGTGATTGATGAAGACGACACATGATCATTATATGGCGCCTATCTTGTCTGTCAACACGTTCTGTAACGTAGCCGTAACTTTGTGGAAGTACAATCATAGTTTAGTACTCATCTCTGTAGATGAACCGAGCTGAAGATGATACTAAGACCAGATTCGGATGCATCTAGGCACTATTGCCGAAGTGCCTTATACCGAGACCGAGATGAGCCTAGTCGGTACTCTTACCGAGGCTGACTCAAGCTTGGCGCAAGCTGGCACCGTTTGCCGAGCTGAAATGAGATGTCTAGCTGGTACCATTACCAAGCTAGATGAATCTTGACACTTTGGCCGAACTTGGATACCGAGATAGGGATGAGCTGAGCTGGTACTGCTATCGAGACTAGTGTAATCCTACTCTTAGGAAAACACCCCACACAATTGCCCCTAGCTCGCGACCTCTTGAGTTCTCTAACTTTTTGAGGTCGGGAGCTGAGTATCGTGTTTTGAGGGATCTGAGGTATCAATTTGAATTTCAAATCGGTGTTAGCTGATGACATCTGATTTTTATCATGAAGTCTATTTGCCTTCCCAAGACAATAAATAGCACGTCGATGACGCTTCGTTTGCCCAAGGTGATAAATATTAGGTTGGTGACGCTTCATCAGCCCGAGGTAATAAATAGCACGCTGATGTTTTTGTTGGAAGTAGGTGGGCCTCGTGGATAGGTTTTCAAAAAATTTTGACCCACTTGACTCAATGATCAACTATTCAAAAGGCTATAACACAATCTAGGATGCAATCCCTCATTCTCATCAATCATGTATAGTAATATAACATATCTAGAAGATAGAAATCAACAACTACATGCAACAAAATAATCTACCACAAGAGGAGAAACAGATTATACCTTTGGAGCCTGGTAGTGCTCTAATCGAGGAGAAGACAATCAACTAAAACAAGAACTCTTCTTGAAGCAATTAGAGATCTCCAAGACCTTGTTGTCTTCCACGCTATGTCCCTCTGTCAGATCTCTTTTCTCAAGAAGATGTGTGGGATCTCCAAGAGAAAACCCTACTGGAAACTCTAAGGAACTAGAAGGCAACTAGAAGAGAGAAGAGGAGAAGAAGAGTTGTGCAACACTTGCACTAGAGGCTCTTGGGCGTGGGTTGTGTGTCTTGGACGTCCAAGGGGTGTTTCCCCTTATATAGTCCCTATACAACCTCCTTTTCTTACTTCTCTTACTAATTACATAAGAAGTCTCACTTCCATACAAATTAGTAACTTCTCATGCTACTATTGCCACTATTAGAAATCTCACTTCAAATAGAAATAGTAAGTTTCTAATTCCTTCCTATTAGAGTTTAAATAAGAATATAATCTTTCTAATACTTGGGCTAGCGTGGGGACCACTAAAGATTCCTTAGAAAACTGGCTCCAACTGGGACATGCGACCCCACATCTGATGTACAATCCGGGCCCACAGTTAATTGCAAATAACACCACTATATAAATGCAATTACACTCCAGTATTAGGAACAAATTACAATGAAGACCCTAAACTTTCACAGTACCATAAGTATGCCCCACTATCAATATTCATGGATCAATTGGATTAAATCTGTCTCATCCAATCTTAGATCCACATCTTATTATCCTTGAGCTCCAATTAATCATAGTGTTCATCAGTACCATCCAATTAACTCTTAATCGAGATGGGTGCGCACTTACTAATGACAAATCCATTAATTGGCACAAGGGGATAATATAGATAGATTCCATGTTGACCATTAGATGTTCCCACAGTCCTATTACCACGTACCTAAGACACCGCGGTGTTAATCTACAGTTGGCCTCACTCATTGGTGACTCAAAGCAAATGAATAGATAGAAACTTGAGTTCATCAATGTCTCAGGATTGAGAGCTTGTTGCTAGGGAATTATGAGAGCAGTCCTTAAATCGAGACAGTATTTCATAAGGTGCTTCTCATGGTCCTTTAATACATCCAATGTACCAGCACCGTGATCCAGAATCTTCCATTCTAATGATCGAGACAAATCACACTATCTCATAGTGATCAAAGTGCTGCAACCTTATCAGATGAGATGCCCAGTCTATTCAATGGTTGTGAAGATATTTTTAAGTATAAGATTTGCGACACATATCTCTCGTATGTGGATCTCATCCATATACATATATCATATCTAATATACTAATGGGACCCGGTTCATCTCATGAACCATTATGTCATATGTATTGGTCATGTGCATTAAGTAATAAATCATCATTCATCTCATGAAAGGAAAGCATGATTTTATTGATAAATAAATAAATTAATCAATTTATTATATCAACTGATGGATTGAGACCACACAATCTAACAGTTTTGCCTTCCAAAGGTACTAAATAGAGCGTCTAAATCTCTGTGTGAGATGAACTGGCAGTGTCACATGTCTCCATCTGGTTGGTCGTTCAGCGAAATCGAAGCGACGCGTGCCTTCAAGAATTTGAATGGGCGTCTTTCCATCTATAAATAGGGCTTTCCTCCTTCGTCACTTTACTTTTGGCATTCATCAGAGAGAGCTCTGCTGCAAGAGAGAAGAGAACCCTGTCGGAGCTCTGCTAAAATCTTGACTTAGCGAACCCAAGTCTGGAGACCGTCTCCTTGTTTTTCCCTGTGAGTCTTCCTCCTCACCCCTTTCTTTGTGCGCCACCTTTTTCTATTTAGGGGTTCTGCTCTAGGGTTTAGGGTTTTTGTTTCTCCCCTTTTTCGGTATCTCCATCTGTAGAAAAACGGGATCTTATAAGAGCTGGGCGGAGACCCCTGAGGCCATGGCCGGTTTCAGGGAGATGTATGGGATCCCAAGGGACGTCACAACCAAACTGGATAACCCGAAGAACCTCTTCGAGAGTTACTCCTTCCGGGATGGCCGGATGCCATTCCTGTTAGTCTCAACAATAGAGAGAGGGGTTTGGTTCCCAGTCCACCCTATGCTTAGGGCCTGTTTGGCGACATGGCACCTTAGCCCATGTCAGCTGATGCCCAATGGCTACAAGGTCATAATGGGCGTCACCGAGCTCAACAAGATATTGGGCATTAACCTGAGCCCAATGTCAGTGTCCATGACATTGAGGATGTATATGACCTCTGCAAGGCCGCCATGGACGATCATAGTTACTATCTTCGGGGGAAATCGAAGTTAGAGCTCTTCGTCCACGATTTGGAGGACTCAAACAGACATGCCAGGGACAATCGTCTGCTCGTCTCTGGCAACTGGGAGTTCGGAAAGGACGAGACCGAAACGGAGAAATTGTACATGATTCCTCGACACTTCGGCGTTCCTCCAAGTAATTACTGAGCTCAGAGTGTTCTCATTTTCTTCATTCTTTTGTTCTGCCGAGCTGATGTTATCTTCTGTCGTGCAGAGATCAGTCAGAGGAAGCTGGGAGATGAGCGCACAGGCTGGAAGTGGAACGACAACTGGTTAAAACTCGTGTGCGAGTATCAAGGCCACAACGGGCGAGCTGCCTGGTCCTTGCTTGGATACGAGCCGAGGTACCACACTTATATCAAGAAAAAGGAGCCCGCACCCTCCAGCTCGAAGGCTGTTGATTTGGCCCATCTCGTTGAGAGCTACTCGTTCCCCTCCAACCGTAAAGAAGAAAGGGGAGAGGAGATGGAGAAAAGGAGTCCAGTTGTGAAGGTGAAAGACCTGGGGGCGAAACTTTTTGGAGGTCGAGCTCCCTCCACTTCTACGGTCTCGGGAAGCGCCGGGGTTCCTGCTGCTGCTATTGCCTCCGGCACTGCTGCTAGTGCTGCTGTTGAAACTGCTGCTGCTGATGCTGGTCCAACTCGGTAGCGTCTCACCGAGACCCCAAAAGAGGGAGGCCGGGCTGAAAAGAGGTCACAGTGTGAAGGCCATGGCTCAGGAGCTCGGCAGCAACCTATTGAAGAGGCTAGAGAGAAGCCCCAAGGGAGAAAAGGCCAAGGGGCGAGGGCTCATCAGAGAAGGGCCCTGGGCAAGCCTCTGCTCCCTAGCCTATGGGGCGGCTTTATGGAGGCCAAGCCTTCAGCTTGGGCCTGGGAGCCCATGACGGTGGAAGACCGTCTAACCAGTAATCCTCCAGTCGTTGCCGCTCTCGCCAACGCGTGTGCCCCACACGCAGAGGCATAAGGGAGCGGACGATGTGACGCTGTTGTCCTCATCTCTGCAGTCGGTCTTCTCGGTAAGTTTTCAACACAAATCTCTGAGTATCTTTCAATTTGCTAGCTTTTCTTCTGACGCTGGTTTCTCTTCTCAGGTTGCACAAAGGGTTCAGGTGGTCCTCGAGAGGGCCCGTGAAAGCGGCTCCAAGGTTGAAAAGCTGGAGGCAGAGAAGAAGAAACTTGATGCGGCCTTGGAGGGGAGTAGCCAGGAGCTAAAGATGGCGGAGGAGAAGATAAATAGTCAGGGGTCAGAGCTCGAGTTTGCGCTCAAAGAGCTTTGCAATGTGAAGGCCGAGACCCATGAGCTGAAGGGTGCGGCCACGGTCAGGGCTAAGAGGATTCTCGTACTTGAGGTCGAGCTGGCGAAACGGGATGCCGAGCTCGAAAAGGTGCACAAGGAGAAAGCCGATCTCCAAGCCTCGCTCCAAGCTGAGATTGAGACATCTTTCCAGGACGGGGTGGATGCGGCTACAAAAGAGTACGAGGCCCAAGTCGAGAATATCAGCTCGGCGTTGTTCGAGCTCGGGTGTCGAGCTGCACTAAGGAAGGCAGAGGTCTCAAAGGATCATCCCGTCTATTAGGACCTGCCCAAGTTTACTCGCCCCGAGCCTAAGCCGAGTTATGCCCCCACTGCTGAGGCTGCTGTCCCGACTCCTCCTAAAGCTACTGCCCAAGCCACCACGACTGAGCCTTTTGACATCAACATGGAGGCTATTGATTCTTAAAGTTGTACTTTTTCTTTTTCTTTCTTGTAATGAAAGTGTAAAGACTCTGTAACTATTCTTTCCATTAATGAAATAGAATTCTTTTTCCATACTTGCCTTCTCATTTGAAAATGTGTGCTTGACTTTTGTTCCTCAACTGGGCTCTTAGCACAAATGCCCAATTTTTGACCAAGTAGTTGAGTTCAGTTTAGTAACCGGAACCAAGTGACTATTGAGCAATAATACCAGAAGTGACTTACGCTAGTTGAACTTGGTTCAACAATCGGAATTCTAATTGCACTCAAGTTTAAATAACTTCAAGAAGTACATGTGCCTTTAGAGATAAAAAGCTTTTAGTTGGTTCCGCAGCCGAACTAGATTCTCATAAGGAGCCATCAAATCCTTCAACTACATAGTTAGTTCCATAACCTAATTAGGATAGCCGCAGAGTTCCACAACCTGGCGTGTTGCGCATTTGGTCCTGTGACCAAGTTGGCTGGTTCTGTAACTGAGTTGAGATTTTGGCCGAGTTCGATAATTAGGCGCTTTGTATAGCTGGTTCTGTAACCAAGCTAAAGTCTCTTTTATGCTAGTACTGTTACCGAACTGAGACTGCTGCCGAGTTTCATAACTACGGCACTTTGCAGCTGGTTCTGTAACCGAGCTGTGGTCTCTTCTGTGCTGGTGGTGTCATCGAGCCGAGACCTCTACCGAGTTCCAAAACTGCGACAATGTATACAGCTGGTTCTGTAACCGAGTTGTAGTATCTTCTTTGCTGGTGCTGTCACCGAGCTGAGACTTCTGCCGAGTTCCATAATTGCGGCACTGTACCCAGTTGGTTCTATAACCGAGCTGTAGTCTCTTCGTTGCTGGTGCTGTCACCGAGATGAGACTTCTGCCGAATTTCATAATTGCGGCACTGTATGCAGCTGGTTCTGTAACCTAGCTGTGACCGCTGCCGAGTTTTGTAACTTGGCAAGGATCAGAGTTGTTGTAAGTGAAGCTGTCCGGGTCGTGGCTGGTGCTATCACCGAGGCCGTTGCCGGGACTTTATAAGTCGAGGTTGGTGTTACCACCGAGGCCTGATGCTGAAGCTGTGTAGCGGAGGTTGGTGCTATCATCGAGGCTACTGCTGAAGCTTTGTTTCATGTTCGAAGAAGATGGGCTGAGGCTGGTGCTATCACCGAGGTCGCAACCGAAGCTGTGAAGATTGGAATTGTCCGAGCCGTGGCTGGTGCTATCACGGAGGCCGTTGCTGGAGCTGTCAAGATTGAGACTATCCCAGCAGCAGCTAGTGCTATCACCGAGGCCACTATTGGAGCTGTCAACTGAAGAAGCTGAGTTGTGGCTGGTGCTGTCACCGAGGCCGCAGCTGAAACTCCTGCTGGGCTGTGCTTCTACCTGAGTCGCGGCTGGTGATATCATCGAGGCCACTGCTGGAGCTGTCACGATCGGAACTGTCCGAGCTGTGGATGGTGGTGTCACCGAACCAGGACTTGAGGATTAAGATTGCTTGGCTATTCAAGGAGCTGTTTCCGAGACTGTCGTTACTTTTCTTTGGGGGTGGGAGGTCCCACCAGAGATTGAAGCTCTGGTGAGCTCGAGCTTCGTCTTGGTTTGCCCTGGTGACAAGTGCTTTCACAGTGACGGGGAACCGAATGAGGTCCCTTTGGAGCTCACTGCCTAGTAGCGGAGCTTGCTTGAAGGATGCGAGGGTCGCAGCTTCGGGTCCTGGTATCAACAAGGGACAGATCTTCATCATCATCGCTGTTGCAATCCACCTGGTGGAGGAACTGACGAGACCTGGCTGCTGCTGGAATTTTTGCTCCGCGGGGGAGTCTCCAGTAGGGCAGCACTCTGCTGGGGGTGCTCCGGTGGAGGAGCGCTTTACTGGGGAGGTGTTGTCACCCCCTTTTACCGATGACCCTGTCTGAGTTACAGGTCGTCCCGCGTCTGTCGTATCAAACTTTCCCTGGATCCCGTTCGACAGAGGGTTGTCGATGATGGTGGCGGGGCTTTGTAGATCCTTCGCCGCTTCTAGAGGCATGACTTTTTTATCATTTCCCCACAGAAGGCGCTAATTGTGAGTGCCTAAAAATTACGAACTTAGATTAGGTGAGTGTGAGACTCATGATTTGCTGTTTAAGCTTCTTTGGGGGAGATAGATCGCCTAAGAACCTGAAAGGGAATGAGAAATAGAGATTAGAGACCCTGGCTGTCATCAACCGAAGGCTCTCCGATGCCTGAGTTAGTGCTATCACTGAACAAATGATGGAAAAGAGAGACAAGTATACTAGTATTGCATGTTAAGGCATTATCAGGTGTGTTGAGGAGTACCTGAGAAAGGATTGGTATCTCTCGATATATAGAGATTTCACCTGGTGCGCCCTTAGTGGGAGTAGGTGGAGATACTGTCTGGTCGAATTAAGAGATGACCCTCGTATTAATGTGGATGTGATTGATCAAGACGACACCTGATCATTATACAGCGCGTATCTTGTCTGTCAGCACGTTCTGTAACATAGCCGTAACTTCGTGGAAGTACAATCATGGTTTAGTACTCATCTCTATGAACGAACCGAGCTAAAGATGATACTGAGACTAGATTCGGATGCATCCAGGCACTATTGCCGATGTGCCTTATACAGAGACCGAGATAAGCCCAGTCGGTACTCTTACCAAGGCTGGCTCAAGCTTGGCGCAAGCTGGCACCATTTGCCAAGTTGAGATGAGATGTCTAGCTGGTACCGTTGCCGAGCTAAATGAATCTTGGCACTTTGGCCAAACTTGGACACCGAGATAGGGATGAGCTGAGCTGGTACTGCTACCGAGACTAGCGTAATCCTACTCTTAGGAAAACACCTCACACACAAATGATTCTAGTCTTTAGTTTTTAATTCTCTATTTAAGGGGCAATAACTCAAGGGATAAGTCGTTTGAGTTCTTAAGAGTAAATTGCTCCAAAACAAAACATTGGATGGTCTAGTTTCTCTTTGCACTATTTGACTGGGAGATTTTAGCAAAAAAAAGCTTAAAATACAAGGGCCTTTCCAAGGTTATGGAAAAATATATGTGCTTTTATGTTATAAAAAAAAAAACCCTCAAAACAAGCCTTAGATATCTGACAACTGATTGCGCTTCCAACTGAAAATAACAACCCATTTAGAAAAGGGTTCAGATTTGTATGCATGAGGGCATGTGTTTGGATGAGATAGCACATTTGTTATCTGATTAGGTTGGAGTCTGGGTTAAATCCACCTTTGGGGCCTGGCTTGAGTCCCAATCCTTTGCGTGCCTCAGCTGGTTTCCTTTGAGTTCACTTGTATTGAAAATCTAAACCGGTCAAAAATGAATATTCTAATAGGAATTGATCCCGCCCCACAATTTGAGCATACAATTAGTAATGTGACTAACAAAATATGTGTATCATATTCATTAATTATATTGTAAATTATATGCTCAATCTTACAGGAATGCCAACTCTTATTAGCGTAAACTTTGGAACATCCCATGCAAATGCAGGTACGGGGTTCAGTCTGAGCAGCTCAGATTTTCCTGTGAAGTTCCACTTTCATTTGGAGGATCGGTAATCTCCTTCGGAATCCAAATTGCCTATAATTACTGCCCACCTTCTTCTAATGTCATTGAGGAAAATGCCACTCTTATCAGAGTTATGTTTGAGTAAAACTAATCACATCTAAAATAAGTGATTAATTAAGAAATGAAAAGGCAAATCACAAGCTGGAGAGTGAAATTTTCCTATAAACAGATAAAACCAGGTGGTACAGTGATCTCGAGCCGTTTCTTCTCTCTCATGGATTTATGGTATTAGTCTCAAAGAGTTCTCCTAGTTTTTTTGCCCTCATATCATGACCGACTGCGCTGAATGGTTTATATGTATGATCATTAACCACCATTCAAAACCAAACAAAAATGTATATGAACATTAACCACTCAGAAGTACTATATCTAGAGGTGTAAATTGGGCCATGCCAAGGCCTAGCCGTGCCGTGCTTAAGCTGGCAGGGCCTCGCCCAGCACAGCCCACAGCACGACAACGGGCTTCAAATCTACTCGCCAGTGGATGACAATGCAGCAGTTAGCACCCTCTTATCCATTTCATCCACTCTCACATGCCCTGCAATTGTTCTCTCTCCTTGAAAAACTATAAAAGGAAGTCTTTCGGCAGCATCAAGCATCACCACCACTTTACCAAAACTCTTTGAAAGCATTCCGTCCAAGAGGTGAAACTCTGCCAAACTCACTGCAACCCTCCCAAGTCCCAACTCCTCGAACGCAAGGTACCTACCCTCCGGAAGTACCATAGGAGGGCCTTAACAATGCCTTAACATTATGGTGTCTCTCATGCTTCAAGCCTGTTATGTCTTTATTGTGTTCATCACTCCGGCTTACCATATAACGGCCCCGAGTGGCACAATCTTGGATTTTCTTTTAGTTAGTATAAACACTAACAACTCTCCCAAATTTTGCAATTTGCACTCTGGGAAACTAAGTGATAGGCCATAGACTGCCTAAAGACATGTTTGGATAACCAAAAAATGGAATAGAGTGAAATTAAATGAGCCATAATAGACTAAAATTTCAACTCTATCCTGTTTGGATGAGTTGTGAAGCCAATAGATGAAGTAATATTGTAAAGCCACATGTGCATCATTTCACTTCAACTCAAAATACTTCAATTTTCTTAAGTAAAATTGATTCTACTCCAAACTTTAACTTCAAAATAAGCATCCAAATGAAGTAAAGTGAATTATTCTACTTTAATTTCAACCTACCTCTCTTCACTCTACTTCACATGTGAAATCCACTTCATTTTACTCCACTCTTCATTTATCCAAACAGGCCCTAAAGGACAACCAAACCCATTTATCTCCTCCAACTTTAGTTTGACAGTGCTTAGAGCTCCTCAAAGTGTCTCACAAAAGGCTCTATCAGCCACTACAGGACAGAAATTATGCCTGCTAAAGGCCATGCAAGCCATAACCGGGTGATAACTTTGCCTGCAAGGCGCTGCTGGACAAAATGCAGTGGCCATAGTCTACATTCCTTTCCTTTTACACCTTTTCTTATGATTTTCTTTCGGAAAAGGATCCGCTTTTTCGCCCAAATAGAAAATCTGTTTGGACCAATCAAGGGGTACCACATTGAAAAGAAAAAAAAATTATGTGGAGGAGATGAGATGAGATGTCAATGATTTGATATAGATATCTCTCCCCCATGTGGCACCCCCTGAGGGGATCCGTTTCCTTTTCTTTAACATTTGATCTCCTTAGTCGAATAGGGGAGTCATATGAAAAATGCATGTAAATGACTTGCACCTTAGAGGTGAGAAATATAGAACCCGCATAAAAATAAATAAAAATGGGAATGAAATAAAAGTGTGCTTTTGATTATACTCTATTGTGCAATGTGCTGTTTCTTCTCATGCCCTCTTTTTGTTATTCTGTTGCAAACAAACAGACCCTCAATGCTAAAATTCAAAGAATTATAAACATGGATACATAATCTTACTCCCTCAGTAACACCTAAGAATCAGGTGTCATTGCAACGTCGAAAAAGGTTTTTTTGACACATGACGCAGATTATGATGATGCATTCAGGCTGTGAAAACCAATTCCAATTATGAGGACCTAAAGATTAATTAAGCAAAGAGAGTTAGGATTGAGCTTAATACAACAAACAATGTTACAACCTCGGAACTCTTAAAAATTACAACTTGATTTTTACTTGTCAATCTGCCCCAGCTTTCCAAGCCCACTGCAACGAGGGCAGACGATCTGGGCCTGGTCCTTGCGCGCCGCATTGGCTCGGAGGGTCGCACCTGCTTTCCTGATGAAACCTGCACCATCACATTCTGGGCATCTGGTCCATGGACCCCCCACACAATCAAAATCACTGACTCACACAGTGATCAATATAAAAATATATATATAAAAAAAAAAAGTGGGCCCACATGGATATGACTGGGCCCCATCTCATTGGGAATAGAAGAAGATCAGCAGCTTACGTGTCCTTGCGAGAGAAGAGAATGGGGAACGCCGTTCCGAAGAGAGCGACGGCAGCGGCGCCGGCAATCAGATAGGTGGTGCCGTCAGATGACACGTCGCCCACGGCGGAAACCGCTGTCGGAGAGGAAGATCCGGGTCCCAGTCGGATCCTGCTGCCCGAGAAGATGGAATTAGAGAGGGAAGGAGAAGGGCTTGATAGAAAAGCAGCAGTAGCAGGTCGAACTGGATGTGGATGATGGGTTGGGCAGAAAGATAGGGTCAAATCCAACCATGGAGAGGTAGAAGAAGCCATTGCAATTTGCAGAGTGATGAGAGTAGAGTAGATTAGTTTTGGGTTTTAGATTGGGGGTCCCCTTGATTTTAAAGGTATGGAATGGAATGAAGTGGATAAGGCACGTCAGCAATTGGAATCTCACTTCTTTTTGTTGATAAGAAGGGGTCCACCCCTGAGTGTGTTTTGTTTTTTTCAGAAGAAAAAAAAAAAAAAAAAAAAACTAGAGGAGTTCGAGTAGTAGAACTCCACATTGGGGCCCACCGAATTAAATCAGAGCCGTTCAACATAATTGCCCTACTTGTGTATGGGGCATCGTTACGTCAAATGGAGTTTTGACCGTTGGATTGACCTTTAATATATAAAAAAGTGATTAACACAATCTTATGCTTATTCATTATATCACATGTGATGCAAAACGATCAATCTAAGGTGAGATAAATTTCAATTGATGTCGAATTTGAGGATATTCCCATGCCCCGCGTGCTTGGTTGGAGTTTATTCAAAATAACTCCAACCACTCTTTCAAATAGGGTAAAGCCTCAAAAGACTTATATAGTCCATCCTAATTTAGAAAAATTCTAAGGTGAAGCCAAGACTGTTATGCTTAAATAGTGTTGGCACCATAGTGATTAGTAACGCACACGAGCCGTGGGATTAGTCCTTGGGTCTCAAAGTTTAAACTATCATTTCTTGCCAGGAACCTACTATAGCCAGAAAAATTCAAATGAAAAATTCAAAATCACACACACCCCATCCGTAACCAGTTGAGCTACAGCTGAGGCTGAGGGACACATACAGTACCATCCTTTTCATTTATATGCATTACTGCTGCTTCTGTTAATGGCAACACTAGGCTTACCCCATGGCACAGGAAAAGGTTATAGTTGATATTGTAGAGATCTCTAAAATTGAACGAGGAAGGAATGAAATAAGCTTCAGAAAGCTTGTCCATGCCCAATTCCATTTGTTTATTGGACAAACATTCAGGCCTTACCACTGTGAAAGCAATGCAATTACACGAACTCGGATTTAAGAATGCAGTTTTTGGGTGCAACCCCAGTGTTAGCATGAAAAAGCTGGTTTTGTCTATCAAGTCTTTTGAGAAAAAGAAAGATGCAGGGCAGAAATTACTAGACTTAAGGGCATCTTTGGATGTGTGCAACCAAAGTATTTTACCATTGAGAGGAAACTGTTCTACTAAAATGAGCATCAATTCTGTGATTTACAAACTGATTCTTCTAGTTCTCACCAATTATTCTGGACATATATTACTAGAATGGTTTCACTCCAATTTTTACAATGGTTTTGAATTATGGGCTAGAATTTTTGTTGGGACTTATCTAATTGAAGGTTCTAAGAATGGTTTAAATGATTAAAAATGAAATTTGTGCGCATTTAGTTTCAGAATCATTTAAATGCTATGACAAAATATGTTGTTCTGGATTTTTTTTGGCTTGAATGGTTTGAATGTATGTGTTTGGGAATGTGAACTGTTCTAAGCATGCTTTATTCACCATCTAATAGGCTATCTGAAGGCTCATGGCTCTTTAACATATTTAAGTATGCACTGTTTATCGATTTCAAAATTAAAAGGATGATGAAGAAGTCCAAGATTAGATCTTTGTTGATATGCCAACCATTTCATTTTCAAAGGGAACTAAATATTCTGTAAAAGGCTTCAGATTTTCAAAATATGAAGCTTTGAGATCTTCTGTTTGTTGTTCTAATTTCCGCCTACCACAAAGCCAGTGTAATCCAAATAAACATGGCAAACTTTATGCTCGGCACCAGAACTTAATAAACATTTGCAAGTTCTGCATTCAGTTATATTTGAAGTCCTGTGATGAGAAAAGTTGTGTGAGAAAATGGCCCAAGTAGAAAATTCAAGTTTAAAGAAAGCAGCAGTTCCATAGTTATGCATTGTTCGTCCATCCAATGCTAATATATATTGTGAATTCTTAGGGGTAGTTTGGCAAAACCACATGTAATAGGAAAATGATTCACATGTGTAAATGATGCGCATGTGATTCATTTTCATACGCAATTGAGTCTCCTAAAAACACTTCTTATTGTTTGTTATTTCCACACGTGCTTCAAAACCACATGCAAAAAGGCCATTTACTATCAAATGATGAACCAGTTTTCCCAAATTTCCCAAATTCCATGTTGAATCAAAGGTTGAGATTTGTTCTTCTTTTATATTTTTGACTTACAAATAGGATCAACAGTTTGAATCTTGAAAATTCACAAAATTCACAATCGAACGGAATTACATAAAATTGAGTTTCCACAACTTCTCTATAAATTTGGTTTGTCTTGAGGTTAGATTTTAAGTGTTTTCACCATCTTGGATTTGATCTATAGAACATGTTTTTTTTTATTTTTGTGCCAATCTATCCTTGATGTGAACAGGATTTTTCATTTTTGTATGATATGAAGTATGTTAATTTATTTTTCACTATGTATTTACAGGTTGCTATGTAAAAAATGCATTGAGAATGAGTTCTGCAGAATTGGGTTTTTGCTGTTGCTTTGTGAATATGGTAGATGATTAATGAACTTATGTTTTTTCCCCTAGAATTCTTCAATGGAAGTTGATTAATGGGGTTGTGAGAACTGATAAGTATATAAGATGTCACACGCTAAGGGGGGAGAGAGGAGGACATGTACTAACGATGTCGCAAGGGAAGAAATATAACGATGTTTATGTATTCTTAGCAAGGGGCATGATTATCTTTTTACCGCATACGAACTCCCTAATTCGATTTTTTCATATATTTCTTAATAAATTCGTCTAAAAAGTATTTACGCTGAAAATTTTCTTAAAAATCCCTTGATTCTTTCATTTTTTATGTTAAAGAAAGGGAAAGGTATGCTTGGTATGAATTTGGGCACATGTGTAGGTTTACCGCTGCTCTTATAGGTGGTAAAGTCGCATTTGCAAGATTTCCTCCTATCAGAGAGGAGGAAATCTTGCTCTAGAGGAGGAAATCTTGCACTGGCACACATATTACGGGGTAGTCTCCTTTGTAGGTTTTCCTCCCCTCTAAGTGGAGGAAAACTTGCAATTACAACCTCTAACACGGTTATCTTGTAAACCTATTCGTTTTTTTCCTCTATTTACATCTTGGTCGGGTCGCGGGTCTAGGATTTTGTCCACAAAGTGATGGGCATGTATGATTAAGGTTGAAATGCCATAATATCAAATCACAACAAATACACAATAAATCACTTATTTGGTAAATCTACTTTGCCGGTGAAGTAAAGTAAATTGATGATGCAAGAGAGACCAAAAGTAAATGTTTGATCAAATCAAAAGGTGAGAGAGTAGCTTTTTTAATATTTCTTTGAAAAAGAATAGTGTTGTTTGTAAGGGTGCTCATGAATCGGGCCCGACCCAATATGTTAGAATATATGGGTTGTGCCTAAATTTTTTTATTTGAACTCAGTTGTTGAGATCCAGAATTCATGCCCGGCTCAAATTTACATATATAATTATAAGGGCGGGGGTGGTAACAGGGGGACTCAAACTCATGACCTCTCACAGAAGGTTGATATAACAAAACCCCAGTTGAGCTGGCCTAGGTCATGGTAAAAAAGTCTTTATTTTTTTTTGTTCTATAAGTCTAACTTGGGTCGAGCTCGGACTTCATCATTTCCATGCAGGTTTGGCTCAGGCAAGCAACTTCAGGACTGACTCAAACTTGGGCAGGCTTAGGCGTCTAGTTTATAAGTCGGGCTGTTTTAGACATTCCTCAACCTAGCCCAATCTGGTCCATGAACAGCCCAAGCTTTTCTTGTCATTCAGCAGTATAAGAAAATATAATTTTAACATTTCCTTTTGTTAAAAGGAAAAGGTGATTTTAGAAATTTAGTATTTTTTTTTTCTGACCCCGCTCTTTGTATTGTTTCTTGTTGCTTCGGCAATTTAGTCCATTAGCCCGATCCGGCAAAAAAATAGAGGCGGTTGAAAAGAAATGGGTTGAAAATTACCCTTCATCATTTAGTTATCAAATTTAACTAGCACAGTAACCCATGCTAAGCATGATCATGTCTACCATTAGTTTTTGTACAAAATAAAGGGAAAATATAAATAAGGATTAATTTATTTGTTAAAAGATAAAAGAATTATATGATTAAACTGTAAGTAAATGACAACTGCAGTAGTTGGTAGATACAATTAATAATTTATCATATGTTAAAAAACAGTTAGTAAATGCAACTACACCAATGCATAAGCATGAAAAAAATAAAAATAAAAAAAGAAATAGTAACAATATAGTATTAACAGGAGTCAACATTCTAACGATAAAATAAGTTTTATGAATATGTAATAAATAAAGTCTAGCTGGAGTTAATGATAACAAATGTTATAAGCCCAATTGGCATGGGTATCCAACAATAGGCACCTATCGTTTTCATATCATTTTCACACTAGCCAAACAACCCATTAACGAAATTGTTTGAATGATCTTGATATACATAATTTGGTTTCTTTTGTTCCAACCATTGGTCCTTGGATTAATCTTATCTTAAGTTACTTGGGCAATGGGTGACCCTAGGGATGTAAATGAGTCACCGATTCTCCGATTACCTGAAGGTTCCGACCCGTTAAAAACCGAGTCTGAGTTTTTATTTAGGCCCTGATAAGTAAATGAGTCAGGGTTTGGTTCCACCTTGGTTCAGACCCGTGGACCCGAGACCTGATATATTACCTCAATTTTCGAAAATCACTCTTAAAAATCATATGTTTTTAATATAATTCTCTACCTAGATCCAGATCCGTGCCTAGGAGGAGGGAGAGGAGGTGATGAGAAAGGGAGGGAGGAACATGAACGGGCTTATTGTTTGTGGCGACGACCGGCGACCACCGGATGCCGTCCTCCTGGTCGCCGGTCGCCGTCCTCCAATGTGAGGGAAGGAGGGGGAATGAGAAAATAGAAGAAATGAGAACTTTGGAGGGAACGAATTATTCTTATTTGGAAGCAATTAAGGATATTTTCACAATATTTGAAAAATAAAAATCAACCCAAAAGCTAATGTTTTGTCCTCTTTTTTGGATGGTTGTCTTTAATTGAAAATATTTTGGAAACCTTAGACCCTCAAATGAAAAGTTGTGAAACTTAGGTCCTTTTTTTGAAATAAGCCTAAAACTTAGTGCCTTCTTTTAAAGTTAATTTTCCCTATAAAATATTTTGAATCGGTGATATGACTATCATTGGTTCAACTATATATTCTAAATGTGATAAGACTTTTTTTAATTTTCTCTCATGCTCATTGTTTGCATTAGGGTCTTGCTTGTTTGCATATAATACATAGCAATTGAATGCATATAATTCATAACATAATTTCTTCAATGATGATCGAATGTAAAATTTTGAAATGTGAATTGAATAACCAATCTTTTTAGAATAAAAGAAAAGATGGAAAATAAATTAACTACTAGGGTAATGGCCAATAGTTCATTTCTCAACTTCTTTTGATTCTATTTTCTTAAAAAGAAAGATTATTTGATTATCATCTTTAATTTGCTAGGACATAATGTTAAGCATCGTCTCACTTCAGATTGCTTCATAAGATGAATAATTTGGCTCGATTTAATTCTCAATGGATTATAATATGTTTACTCAAATTTTGTTAATCTAATATCTAAGTTGCAAATCATGTTTAAATATTGACTTTATGATGGCATCAATGGATCGAAATTTTAAATTCAAAATATAGCACACTTGTAAAAAAAAAAAAAATTGGGTACCCAGCACACTTATAAATTAAACAGGATTTTGGAGAGATCTACAAATGCATATAATTAATACAAAGAAAAACGTCAACCTACTAATTAGTACCACACATTATGATCTTATTTTGAAAACGCTCAAATTGACTCGTTTGCTAAAATAAGTAACTTAAGCGGTCATTTTAATTAAGCGGTCATTTTAATTCATGCATGAGATAGAAAAATGGGTTTTACACATCTAAACATTTCATTTGCAAATGTTACAGCGTGAAACAGGTTAACATGTTTGTCAAAATCAGCATTCTCCCATGAGTACATCCAACGATATTAGATGTATTTGGATGTCTTAATCTTTTAATAAACTTCTCAAAATCCATGGAGACTTAAGATATCAAACTAACCTTATTTTTGTTGCTTACCATCAATATAAGATTGTTGAACGGTTTAGATCATGAGATGGGGGCCCACAAAACTGCAAAAAGTTAATTAGATTTATAGGTTAGAGTTTTTTGGACATTTTTTTTCAGATTACTCAAAATTATGAAGATCTAAGATAACCAACTTAAAAGTTTTGGAGTTTATTAATTCAATTAGCAAATAAAAAGGTTTTGATTACAAATAAGCGGCCAACAGAAGTGAAAGAAAGTAGTTGATGGGATTTGATATCCTGACCAATTGCATAACCAAATGCAATAAGTGTACAGAGCTTGTTCTAGTAGTTAATTAGTTTTAGAATTTTAAGCTTTCTTTTGGTAAAAGAAAATCTCAAATTAAAGCAGTCCCAATATTTTGAGCCCATGTATGCAGATGGTGCCTCGCCCTCATACCATGTTTTAAGACTGCAAAATCAACTACTCTATGAAATATAAATCTTTAATTAGCCTATGAATTTGACTCGTTTGAAAGGCTCCACTTGAGTCTAAATGGAGTCAAATCAGCACAGCTATTTTGATTTCCATTTGATAAGTTCATGTGATTCTTTATTTTGTAGGCCAGAGCAAAATAGGGTCCGAAACTATATTGATAGCTATGCAGTGGACCCGGACTCCTAAGATTTTTATTAGCAGGTAAGGAAGGTAATGAGGCGGGTTTCGTAGTTTAAAGTTTAAAACTTTTAAAATGTATAAAAATGCATAAGAATAAGCGTGGTTGAAATTGAACACACCACCTTCTTTTTCCACATGCCTTAATGAGGCCCAAAACTACCAAAACCATGCAAGATTTGGCTATTGCTTTAGTAATAAGTATACATATATTATTTAGGGCAGGGCGGGTTGGGTTGGGTTGGGACAACAAAATCCTAACTCACCTCTCACACACAGAAAAACAACTACCAAATCCATTTCTAATAAGAGTGGGTTGAGGTGGGTCTCCATTTATACCCGACCCATTGCCTTCCCTAGATATTAAAGTTAAAAACCCTCCACAGGTTGCTAGTCGAGCCACAAGCCCACAAGAGAATCCTGCACCATGGATCACGTGTGAGGTGATGCCCACTGCCCACATGAATGATGAAATGTGGTCTACCGACAACAGGGGCTCATAGTTAATCAAGTGAAATAATAAAGTTGGGGAAACGAAAAGGAAAGATGAAAAACAGTTGTTAATGAAAGGCACGTGATTTGTGGAAAATGATTGCAATCCCACCATCTTTTTGACTGTCTAAAAAGGAAGAGAAGATATGTTTTGTTTCTTCCTTAGTCAATCAATTAGCAACTGAGAAGGGCTTGAATTTCCCAAAATCTGCGACTGTGGTGAAGAAAAAGAGGAGAATGGGTGCATCCTTGTCTGACACAATCGGCGAGGCGGTCACCGAACTGCACATGGTCCATGTGCAATGGGGAGCGGCAGGAATGAATGCATGTAGTGTGTGAATTGTGAAAGTGTATGTTTCTGAAATATTATAAGAGGAAGAGGGGAGGATTGAGTGGTAGTGCTAATAATTCAATTAATGGATTTAGATGAAGTATCATGTCATGCTACTAAGACACATGATAGAGACTGAGACCAACTCTGTCTATAAAATGCCATTGGACTTTAAGAGTAGTAGCTATCTCAAAACACTAAGGGCATGTTTGGTAAATGGCCATGGCGTGAAATTCTCTATCAGTTTTTTGTGATATCAAAGAAAATCATGTTTGTTTTATACAAGGAACAGAGAAAAGGTAAATCCAAAATCCTCTAAAGCTATATTATTCCACGTCAGACCTTCTCCCAACGGAACGACAGAATCATCAGAAGCTCTGAAACATGGAGCTACACAAACATGAACAGTCATTTTGGGCTGATTGTGTTTCTCAATTTTTTCATTGGTGTGGGCCATGAAATCACAACCCAAATTGCTCATCCTCTTAAAATGGCCAAACACAGCTACTTGAATAAATATCAACCGCTGATTCCTCGCTGATTTTGACATATTTGCAAAAAGTTCAGACCATTGGATGACTATTTTTGAAATTCTATGGACCCCATTTGCGAAGTCCAAACCGTCCAATCTCTTCAAAATGCCTAAGACGATTATGAGCCCAAATTTGGCAGCCTGATTCATCATGGATGATGAGAAATTGGCCAAATACTCTTAACCGTTGATTTCACATAGTGCAAAAAAGGGATAAAAATAGTTTTTTTTTCCTCAATTTTTTTTATTTCTATGGGACCTAAAATCATGATCTAAACCGTGAATTATTTCCCAAAGATAAAAAAATGGCCAGTTGCTCAAACTTCCGTCGTGATCCTCACTAGGTTTTGAGATATTTGCAAAAAAGTCAAGGTTCTGAAATATTAATTTTTAATTCTTGTGGGGCCCCTTCGCACGACCTAAACTGTTCAAATACTCTCAATTTCCAAAAATGACTTTGAGTAAAAAGCTAAGGTCTCGATTCTTCATGGATCTTGAGTTATTTAAAAAAAAAGAAACTTACAATTACTGGATCATATATTCTACCAATGGTAGAAATCCTCTCTCATTACCAAACCTAGAACTCTCATTACAAATCCCATATGAGGATATCTCGATTTTAGGAGATGGAGGGAATCCTCTAAACAAAGGATTTCTCTTCGTTTACCAAACATGTCCTAAGGGCATGTTTCTTTACTAGAATTCCTGTAATTCATGTCTAGAGGCTGTTTGGGAATTCCAAATGTTAGAATTCTGAAATGCTACTGAATTCTGTCATTTCAAAATTCTCCATTTCATTCCTATATGAGTTCTTGCTTGAGAAAATTTTTAAATTCATGAATTTCATAAACTCTATGTTTCATTGCTACATAAATCTTGACTGGAAGTACACATTTTACACATTGTAGAACATGGGACCCGCCTTTGTTGTTGTGAATTTGGGACAAAATAGTAAGAATTACAATGTAGGCCCACCTCAAATATATGGTGCATCGGCCCATTTTTTAGAAACTAGAGCACAAAATCCAAGTTTAAAATTCTGAATATGGGCCCATCTTGACTGGAATTGCATGGGCCCAATTCTTGCAATTGTAAATATGGGCCCCACCTTTTGGTATGTAAGATCGACGTCCTCTGTTGGGTGCCAAAATTCCAACCAAACTTCTCGGAGTTCCAGAATCCTGAAATGCTCTTGGAGGGGCTAGCATTTTGGAAATTTACCTTTTTGGCATTTAGAAATTCTAGCTACCTTGAATACTAGGAATTCCACCAAAAGAACATTGAATTTCTGAGAGGAATTCTTGAATCCACAGACAGCTTGAATTCCCGTCATAAATGCTTGTAAAGAAACAAACCTTAAGGGCATGTTTATTTACTAAAATTCATGAATTTTCTACATGAAGAATTTTGAAGATTTTCAGCATAATGGGATTCCTATGTGTTCTCTTGTATTGAACATCTAGAAATCTCAAAATAAAAACAAAAAAAAAAAAAAGAAGAAGAAAGGGGTTGGAATTCCAAGATTCCAAAGGCAATTTTGAGACCTTTTAGGTGGACAAAATTTTAGAACTTTCATGAAGAAACATGGCATTTGCAAATGTCAAGAGACAATATGTTATATTACGTAAAAAAAACCCCAATATGAAAAATTCTTGTGAGAAATTCTAATAAATAAATAGGCACTAAGAGCCTATTTGAAAAGCATGAGTTTTTTTAAATAGAGTTTTTCATCGTTATCTATTTATTTTTAATATATTTCAATCGGACCATTTGATACAAAGAGTCTGATCTTCTAACCCTTTAACATAGAGAAATCCTAAGATAAATGGAGTGGAACTCTACAGTAGAGCCTAAACGCACTTTAAGTAAATGAGATATCCTTAATTTTTACATCAATTGTAGTTTGTCCACCGTTGGATTATTTGTTTGCTTAAAATTTAACTAATTTTTCAATATTGATCATTTAAGCTTATATGTTTGCATATGATACATGAAATTTTATAATCAAATTAATAAAGGATTATCAAAGACGTGTGGGATGAAGGACGACGTAGCAATGTAGATAGAATCTTAACTTTCCTTTGATCTGAATTTTTAGGGTGATGGCTGAGTATTCATTTTCAACTTTTCCTTGATTCAATTTTTATTGGGTGTGTTTATATGATGGTCATTCTTAGAGATTCACATCTGATGCAACATTTTTAGCCACATATATAAAAATACAAAGTCTTACATTCAACTACACGAAACAAACATGTCTTTAGGACATTAAATTTACACCTATTGAGGACATGTTTGGCAAGCATTATCTATTTAAACTAGAGTTGATTCAAATAGATCTACTTGCAATATACTTATCAAATTAGACCATTTTACAAATAAATTGTTTGGTATGTCAACTCAACTTGAAAAAGATAAACTTGTCATGTCAAAAAAAAAAAATGTGATCAAAGGTGTCATATTGCTTGAGTATTACAAACAAAATTGACATATGATAAAAGTGAGTGTAAATTATTATTATTATTATTATTTCCTTTCACTAGGGGTGAATTGAGAGCATCATCTTTAATATCAAAGTCTTATCCCAACTATGTTGAAATCGGCTATGTGAATTTTATTTTAATTCGATTCTTACTAGAGGCGGAAAAAATACAAGTGGCACCCGAGGGACTTTGGAGTATTTTCACAGCACAGACTGATGCGCAATGTCAACTTGAGTCAAGGTGCCTGTCATCTTGTTATTATCATTAAACGCACAATGTCTCAGACTAATTTAGTGGGATGACAATTGAGTAATTGACAAACCACATCTAGACAAACACAGCACAGGTGGTAGGTACATTCTATCGCTCCCTCTAATCATAAAATGTTCCAAATTCTTTTAATACCTCACGGGCTTTGGGACTGCATCCACCGGGAAGCAAATAAAATGGGGGCAACTCTTGTAAATGCATTGCATATTTGCAATAAAACAGCAAGAGGATCAAGTGGCATAGTCTCTAGCTGATGTGTAGAACTACAACCTAAAAAATGTATCTACTACAAAACCATCCAACTACATTAATCTACAAGTTGATGGATCTGACAAATAGGCAGTTTGATCTCATAACCACCATGGAAAGTGGGCCAATTCCATTTGTCAGTGGTGTGTAATTATTCTACTAATGAGTGGGCTACACATTCTTGAAACCCAAACAGCTGAATCATCTTCCACCCTGTCACTAACTTAAATTTGAAGGTGGTCAATGTTGGGCTCATTATCTAATTAGACTATTTGTTCCAATCTCCTCAAAGTTCAAGAAATTAAATTATATGACTATTCTTTTGGTGTCAACCTTATCTCATCAACCTCTCTGAATTTCTAAATAATATATAAATCTAAAAGGTAGTTAAAAGAGAGTTTTCTATCTTAAAAAATGCGTACTTTTAGTTTTAGGGCAGGCAACACTTCATTGTGGTGAGGTACATGATCCTTATTAAGCACATGGGTGGGTCCACCTTTAAAAAAATTATTACTTGAATCAGTAAGATAGCCACCTTTGGATTGACTTAGTTCTCAAACACTGATCAACTTTCTTTGATTCTCTTTCCCTTAGGGCACGTTTGGCAGATTCCTTGAATGAGTGGAAAGGCGGAGCTACATCGTATGAATAGTGACTGAGACAGTAATGTGATCTTGGTCGGTTTTTGCATTTTTAATACATTTCTTGGGTCCACAATCAAGATCCAAACTGTTAATAATGTTTAAACAATCCAAAACGGCCATGTCACCAAATTTCAACCGTTGATTCATCTTAGATCTTGAGATATATGAAAAACTGTCCAAACCGTTAGATGACCAAATTCTGAGATCTGTTGAGCCAAAACCGGGATAGAGACCAGTCCATTCTTTTTAATTTTATGGTTCCTGCGGGCCCCACGATCATGATCTGAACCGGTAGTTATTTTTGGAAGGTCAAACACGGCTACTTGACCAAATTTCAACTGTTGATCTTTACCATATTTTGAGATATTTGCAAAAATGTCCAAGTACTAAAATATTAATTTCTTATTCTTGTGGGTCCCCTTTGCACAATTTGATCTGTTCAGATTTTCTAGATGACCACAAACAACTTTGAGGTGAAAGTTGAGGTCTTAATTTTTCATGGATTTTGAATTTTTTTATAAAAATGTTTATTACCATTGGATCATACATTTTACAATTTGTAAGAATCATCCGTCCATCCAAACATGAAACTCTCATTGGGAATCCTACTTGAGGATTGTGACCTTCTTTGGAGATGGAGAGAATCCTCTAAATAGAGAATTCTTCATCATTTACCAAACGTGCCCTAAATCGAAAGGGAAGAGTCCCACATATGTAACATTTACTAGTTGGCCTATTGAAATTTATTTTGAATATTTAGATACTGAGAATACAATAGGCAATAGAGCCGATAAGCGAATTTTTCAAAGGTAATCTCACCAATCACTTGGGAGTTGATGGAGTGGCGTCCTCCTTACTTGTGTTCCTAATCTGCTTCAGATTTGCTCGGTGTAGGGTTGTAAACGGATCGGTTCCGGTCCGGGTCCAGGGTGGAACCGGAACCATTTTCTAAGAGGAGGAACCAGAATCGGAACGGATAATATTAATGGAAATAAAAACCGGAACCATTTATGAGGCGAGTCCGGTTTCGGTTCCGGGTATGAGATGTACAAAAGTAGAAATCTTAATGTAGAAAAGTAAAAAGGGTTCTGTTTTCACATACTAAAGTTACTTTATGTTAGTGTATATTGGGTCGGGTCCCGGATCCATGGGTCTGAGCTACTATGGATCCGGAACCGGAACCGTTTAGGTATCGGTTTAAAAGAAAATGATTCGGAACCAGAACCATTTGCTTATTGAGACCAAAATAAGGACCCAGATCCGGAACTTAACGGTTTGAACCTTCTGGTAATCAGAGAATCGAAGACCCATTTACAACCCTAGGCCTCAATGTGCATTTATGTGGGTTTGGTGGGCACCTCCGTAAAAAGATGTGCTTAACTTGAGCACCCTTGGGCCTCATTGCAAATCTAAGACCAACTAATAAAATAAAATGAAAAGGTGGGCCACTAAATTTAGTTAACAGTAAGGGAGTAGATTACAAGAAGGACCGTTCAGAATCTTCAAAGGACAGAAAAACATATAAACAAATCCGAACGCAAAAACAGATGACCGTCTTATCTTATAATGACGTTTCCTTTTTTATAAACAAATACAACCCTAACAGGATCTTGCAACGACAAATCTCATCTCGGTATATCCAACCCGTCCAATCCTCCATCAACGGTTGAGATCTTCCTATTTATAGTTTCTGTTTCTCATTTCCGTCCGTACTAACTTTTTCTTCACTCTCTCACTCCAGTCTCTGCGGCTCCAAACAGAACTTCAACTGTTCAAATGGCGGAAAGGTCTTCAGATCGAAACTGGAAATAATCGATAATCGATTCGATCTTTCACGTTCTAATCGAATCCTGATTTCAAACTCAGCTGAGAAAATCTCTCTTTCTCAACCTCGTCTCCGCTCGATCGGTTAAAACTGTAATCTCGAGTTTCAGAAATCTCGATTTGATCCGAAAGCGATGGAAATCGCCTCGAAAATCTGTAAAGGCTGGATCTTTTCGCCTTAGGAACTGATTTCAGCGCAAAATGGAAAAAAAATTCGGTTTTGGAAGCTCGAGCTGTTCGTAATCCTCTCTTTTTGTAGGTTTTTATTACTGCTTCTACGCGTAGATTTTATGAACGAGTAGAAATTAGAATCACATCTGTGATAGCAGAGACCGGATTTTGTTAGCCTAGCAGAGCATTTCAGTTACTTTTTAGGGTTTATCTAGGGTTTCTGCTTTAGAGAGGATCTGAATCGCTTCTAAAACAGTTAAAGCACAAGTCTTTTCAGCTTGGAACTTGTTTCAGTAGAAGAAACGATAAATTGATCTGCAGCTGTCAAAGTTGCTGTTTCTTTCTCTCTCTTAGGGTTTTGAAGTGTATCGTTTTGAAGATGGTTTCGGATATGGGAATGCGAACGATGCTTGGGAGCAGTGAGGGATTTTACGGTGAGGATTTAGGGAATGAGCTAGGGTTTTTACTCCAGCGGCCGCAAGAGGTATGCGAAAAGGAGCAGGAGCTGAATATTTACCGGAGCGGGTCGGCGCCGCCCACTGTTGAAGGGTCTTTATCTGCTGTAGGGGGTTTGTTCGGCCGTTTTGGCGACCTGTCGGAGGAGGAGCTACGGTCTGATCCGGCCTATTCATCGTACTACTATGCTAATGTGAATCTGAATCCTCGCCTTCCGCCACCGGCATTTTCCAAGGAAGATAGCCGGTTTACGCGGAGGTTGCAGGCGGGTGGATCGGTGATTGGAGGAATTGGTGACAGGAGGAAGGCGAATTGCGTTGGTCATGGGGGTAGCCGGTCGCTGTTCTCAATGCAGCCTGGGTTTATACCTCCGGAGGAGGAAGGTGGAGTCGAGGCGAGGAAGTCACAGGCATCATCTGAGTGGTTGGATAGAGGAGAAGATGGTTTGATTGGGCTGTCTGGATTGGGCCTAGGAGGCAGACGGAAGAGCCTCGCAGACATCATTCAGGTCATGCGAGCTAGCAATTTCTGCTCTCTTTCAGTTTATGTGCTTTCTTTTACTACACTTTGATGTTGTTTTCCTGTTTCTTATTGTAAAAATAAATGTGTTTATGCATTTTGTTTATAATCTGATTGTTATTGGGAGTTCTAGTTTTGGGTAGTTTCATCCTTTTGGCCGGAATGTTAAAGATTTAATACTTGTTGCTCTTCCAATTTTCTGAGGTATTGTTCCTTCTTGAGATTTGTTGCATCCTTAAAGAGATGCTGTTATTAGGATGTTTGCAAGCATTTGCAGTTGAGTGACTATATGGTCAGTCCATGTAACTTTTCCTCTCTGAGAATTGACATTTGTGGAACTTCTCTTCTCTCTCTCTCTCTCTCTCATGTGTTTATGGCCTCAACCACCCTTGTTAGGCCACCTATCGAGCACTGAACAAAAAGCTTGTTTTCACCTATTAATTTACTTAGCTTTCCATTCTGTCATCAGTTCTAAGATGTTCCAGGATTCTTTGTGAAACCAGAAACTTAGTTTGTATTGACAACTATTGACATGGATTTTCATGTTAGTTATTTTTATCATTCACTGAAATTAATTTAAATGGAGCACAGAATCTGTGAATTCTTTATGCTGGAATTTGTGGAACTTTACACCTTTTGCCATAGTTGGATTCTGATACGCGTCTGTACACAAGTAAGGTAACTTTTGACCTTTTGCTCTTTACATGGGTTCTCACTTTCTTTTATTCCTGCCCTTTTCGTTGTCGTTCCTGTGCTTCCCATATGCCACCACTCTATGCTCCCAACCCAATTCCATTCAATGCCCCTCACATGCGTCATGTATCTAGAAACAACATTTGGAAAATCGGACTCAGCCCTTCACTCGGCCATGGTCAAGTTGAATCCAGTTGACTTGGTTGAATCGGGTGCAACTCGACCCAGTCGGGGTCGCTTCTCAAGTGGAAGCCTGAGTGCGAGCTAAGAGAATCTGTACTCCTTTTGTGGATATGTCACAATAAAGACACCTGCCAGTTGCCAAAGAGTAGAAAGAGGGCCTAGGATTAGTAGACGAGACGAGAAATCCAGTGCTTGATATTAATGCATGTGTGCATTTTCATTTTGAGCAGCTTGGATTTTCAATGGATGTGTCCCACTGTGGAGTTCCACTCCTTCAACCTAGTGTTCCACTCCTTCAACCTAGGATTTTTATAAGTCAAAGCCTCATAGGATCTGGACTTGTGTGCGTTTTGTTTCTTCCTTCTCAAGTCTCGACTACTCATTTATTGCTTCCAATTGTTTCCTTTTTGGTTGAAGAGACTTTTCTCCTCTTCTTTACTCCTTTATTCAGTCCTCACATAAAGGAAAAAAAAAAGAGAGGATATATTGTAGGACTTGGCTGAGTCCATTTAGAGAGTGACTTGGTCGTGGCAAAAGCCGAGTAGACCTGGCGATTTTTGAAATGCTGTCGAAAAGTGCTGTAAGATGATTGGGCACCTAGAATTCCGTTTAAGCACACTTTCTATATGAAATGTTTCTGAGCTAAGCAATTGAGCTTCATAATGAATAAATGATGGGTGTTTTGGAAATATTTTTCTAAATCATGGTGTTAAACCAGAATAGCTTCCAACTCACTATGTTTTTCTTAGTTTTTGCAACCTATATGACAAGGACAGAGTGTATTTTAGATTCTTTTCGATATCAATTTTCCAAGAACAGAAACATGTATTAACTATCTGTATGGCAGGATAGGTCCTCACTCGATTATTTTCCTATATGGGAGATGATGAAGAGCAATGCTACTAATTGGCCATTGTGGGGGGCCAACATGAGTATGTGTGTACATTTCAAATTATGAGTTGTGGGGGAATGGGATGGTTAAGCGTGGATCATGATGGCCAAGAGTTAGGATGGTCAGATGATGATAACTGATGCAATGCTGAAAAATTCAGGTGATTCCATCCAACTGTGAACATCACCAAGATTGGGAGTTGAGTTGGGTGCATTCCAATTACCGTGATGGTTATTCTAAGTGGGGATTTTAAAAATCAGTTGTCTAATGCGATGCTGCTGAGTTGTGTCGAACTTAGATACTCATGAATACCAAGTTTTAGAAACATGCTTTTCAAGGTTGGATCAACCCACCCCCGAGAGGCTGCGTACATTTTATTTTTAATTCCTCTAGCTTTTATTATATATTTATTTTCTAGAATTCATGGAAATGGGGGTTTTATGGAAGGACCATTATTGATTGGGAATTTAATTTTATGCTAGTAATAGAGTTGACTATTTTGTTTGAAAAGGTAAATACGTGGTATTGAAGTTAGTTCAATCCTAATTAGTAATTATTCTTAATTTAGTCAAATTTTTATTTTCATTATTCATTATATATATATTCAAACAAAATGGTTGAAACAGAGGACCAAACGAGCCAAAGCAGCTGAAATGTTCCACTATATAGACTAAATTGATGGGGCCCAAGATGAAATTGACAACTCGGCTGTGTTGGTAACTTGATTTGCGTATGGTTTGGACATATGCATCGTGTCCAAGGCTCCATCTAAAGGTTTTTTATTTTTTTGCAATTTAGGGGGGACCATGGCCCTCCAGCCCCCCTAGTTCTGCTCCTGCTTGTGTGCTAAGATGCCCACTTTGGTATTTGCTTCTCCTCTCACATCAGCTTCATCATCATTTAAGCATTTTTCCTTCTATCTGGTGTCAACTCCGTTGACCATTCAAAAAAAAAAAAAACCCCTCTGTGAAGTTTCGTTATGTGCTAAGATGTCCACTTTGGTATTTGCTTCTCTTCTCGCATCATCTTCACCATCATTTAAGCATTTTCCCATCTATCCGGCATTCCGATGTCAACTCCATTGGCCATTGATGTGAACCCCAAGTATAGGGTTGTCTTCAATGTAATAATCTCGGTGAGTCTAAGGTCAATCCACAGGGATGGAACTCAATGCCACGCTTGGACTATCCTAATTAAACCCTAAATTTAGCCTAAATAAAATCTATACATCAAATTGAATGTCAGAATTAAAATTAATTACACAATTACACCCCAACTAAAAAGTACTAGTCTAAAAAGATACTAATCTAAAAAGAATACTGCAACTACAATAAAAAAAATCAGAAAATCAATTTAAAATAGTTGAAGAAATAAAAATGGAAAATTGCAATCTAAGGAGTTGGATCCAATTGCCTCTAATGACTAGAAATACTCATGGCTTAGATTTTCTCTTCCATCAGGATGAGTTAAGATGCAATTTCAATAGTTGTTATTGTGAGAGATCAGACTTAGCTAGGCTCCTACCAGTGTATTTTTATCGTTAGATGTCTCTAAGCGTTCCATATATCACAGAGAAAATAAAAAATCAAAGAAACATTCATGATAAAAATAAAATGACAACTAGAAAAAATATCACCTTAATTAAATCATGTCCATCCGTAGAACTAGTAAAAGAGTACTACAAGCTTTACCTTCTTACTTGGATTACAAAAGAAAATCACACCGCCATTACAATCATCATCTTCTTCTTCTTCTTAAAAATACAATTTTTTAGCACTTGGAAAAAAGAAAAGAAAAAGGAAAGGGGGGGTGGGGGCGGGTGGGGTGGGTGGGTTTGAATTGTTACTTTCATTGAAAAAGAGCAAACAATACAAGAGAAAAGTAATGACAGCAAAAGACTGGAAGCAGGAAAACATAGGAAAGCCAACAACAAAAAAACAACAAACGAGGGCCCTGCGTTAGAGAAGGCCAACTCTTTCTAATGATACACTATTTGTTGTAGGGAATATCCTCTAAAAGACGGGTTGATAGACACCCAAAGAGCCACAAGAAACTTTGATTTCTCCACCAAAATGCTTTCACTAGAAGCTATCCCTTCAAAACATCTTGAATTCATTTCCTTCCAAATTGTCCAAATCACCGCTAGAAAAGATAACCTCCACATCACCTTTCCTCTAGAATCTCCAATAGGGGTCTTTCAAGCTTGAAAGAGCTCGATAAGAGAGTTAGGGAGGGCCCAACAGTAGCCAAACCATCCCACCATTGACATCCAGATAAACTGAGCTGTTGCAACAATGGATGGGATCTAAGTTCCCCTCTTCTCTCTCTTGGACTTTTATAATTTTTGCAAACTTGATCTCCAAGTTAGAGGGGAATTAGGATGTTAGCTAGCTTGGAGACAAAGAATAGGAAGGAGAAAGAAAGGAGAGGGAGAGAAAGTAGGAGAAAATCTAGGGAATTAGAAATCTAAAGGAGAATGAAGGGAATCAAGTTATCTCTCTCCTTGATCTTCTCTCTTCGGTTTGAATTCCAGGGGGGAATGATGAGAGAATTTGGACTCTTGCTAAAGAGAGCAGATTTTCAGTCTCCACTTTCTTTAAGGCATTGGCAGGGTGGACTAATCCAAGATGCGCCTTGGGAAGGATTTGGAAATTAAAAGCTCCTCCTAGAATTTTGGTGTTAGGGTGGCCGGCCCTCAGAAACAGAATCCTAACAATGGATAATTTAAGAAGGAAAGGTATTGTTGTGGTGAACGCCTGCCCTTTGTGTTTACAGGATGAGGAGTCAGTGGAGCATCTTATGCTTAAATGCAAATTCACCTATAGGATTTGGAATGCGGTGCTGGATTGGTTTGGGTGCAGCTGGGTTCTCCCAAACTCACTTCCGGTCCTATTTGAAGCATGGACTAATCCTTCTTTGGCTCCTAGAGGCAGAGAAATGTGGAAACTATCATTCGTTGCCGTCATATGGAATGTCTGGAAGGAGAGAAATGCCAGGTGCTTTGAAGGGATTGCCTCAAGTGCAAACTCAGTGTCTGATAAGATAAGGCTTTCTGTGGCCTTTTGGGTGTCTACAAATCCCCTTTTTCATGGGATCTCGATAGACCAAATTATGATGAATTGCAAGGATGTTGCGGTGTCCTATTAGTTCTTTCCCCTTTCTTTTGTTTCTTTCTCGTGGTTTTTCTGCTGATCTGGATTGTTTTGTCTTGGGTGTTGTTTTAGCTTGTCAATATAGTTCTCTTGTACTGATGGCTTTATTTTAATGAATTTTACCATTCAAGAAAAAATAAAATTTTCCATGCATGGTTTCTTGTTGCACAAGACTATCTACATTGGCTCCAACTCTTGTTTCTGTGGAAACTATTACCATGGACCCCATCACTAATTAGAATGTCTTCAATAGGGAAGAGATTTGAAAATTTCAAACATAGTGGGCACCTTATGGGCGTGCAAGGCTGGTAGTGGACCCCACTTGGACGTCCAATGTGGTCTTGGTTTTTCTCTTCTTTCTTCCTTTTTCTTCTTTCCTTGTTTGCTTGCTTTTCTCCCGAGTTTCTTCTTCTTTCTAAACTTGGACGCTCATTTGAATTCAAATTTCCTAAAGAGTAGGAAATTCCTTGAGCTCTTGCAACAAAGGTGGGTCCCACCCTTAGGATTCACGCCCAAGCGGGTGGGGTACCACGGGGTGTTCTCCTCTATTTTTTCTCTTTTATTTCTCCTCTTGAAATTCTCTTCATGTGGGCCCCAAATTTCTGGATTTCCTACAGAAAAGAATGAAAATAATTAAAAATAATAATTTCAATGTAGAAAACTATCATGCCATGCATGTGACCCATGTGTACACGTATGCATTCATGCAAATACACCATCTTACTCAGTTTTTCATGTACAATCTAATGTTGTAAAGAAATTACTTGACTTTACGTGTAAATTTCAAGATATTTAAGAGGATAATCCAATAATCCAAAAAGAATAATTTTGATAAAAACATGCAATTTCTAAGATTTAAACAAATTTTCACATGAAATCCACTTTGAACACCATGATGCATGATTTTATGAAATTCAATCCATTTTATCCTAAATAAGTCCAAATTCTACATGAAATGATGAGAATGAGATGCAATTTCAGCGACTTATCAACCATTAAAAGAAAAAAAAACCCCTGTGAAGTTTGACAAAATTCTTGAACAAACATATAAACAATTTGCAAACAGATTTCACTAAAGAAACATTAAAATTTTTTATAGAAAACGCACATTCTGCCAAACAGCTTCATGGAGCATTGAATCCAGCAGTTATAATCTCTTTGGATCACCATTGATTCTTGGTTTTGGCCTCCAATTCTTGCTTGTAATGGTAGTTCAGAGCCTTTCCCAAAGTCTCCCCAAAGTTAGCCCCACAGATAGCAGCTCAAAAGCCCCATGTAATCATAGGTATTTAGTGTTTCAAGGGTGTGGGGATACCAGGGGCGATGAGAGAGGGCAGGTTGCATTCAGGTAAGTTGATATCGATGGGCTTAGTGGTTCCAGGTTCCTCTTTTTGACTTTGTTGGGAGTTCAATGTTCTTTCAGTTCACGTATTTCATTTAATCTATATAAAGTCTTCTGCTTGTTATTCTTATTACATTTTGTGACATTATGTCTTTCAGTTCACATATTTCATTTAATCTATATAAAGTTTTCTGCTAGTTATTCTTATTACATTTTGTGAGATTATGTTGTACTAAAAAACATGTATTTTATAGGATTTACGTTTAATAGTTGTTTTAGTGAAGTGTTTCTAGTTTTCATTTCAGGATGATCTTGTTCATGCTCCCATCCCAAGGCATTCATCTCGTCCTGCAAGCCGTAATGCCTTTGATGATTATGCTGAAATTACTGCTGCAAATGTTCAAAGTATGAGTGGAGTTCAAAACATTGGGCAATCATCTTCTCATACTTACGCTTCTGCTTTAGGAGCATCTTTGTCAAGGAGCACTACGCCTGACCCTCAGCATGTTGCGAGGGCTCCTAGTCCTCGCCTGCCACCTGTAGGAGGGAGGTATGGTGCTACAGATAAGAAAGGTATCAATGGTCCAAGCGCATTTAATGGCTCATCTAGTATTGCCAAATCTGCAGATCTTGTAGCTGCTATGGCAGGAATGAGCCTGTCGGCAAATGGTGTGCTAAATGAAGAAAATCATTTGCAGTCACATAACCAAAATGAAATTAATGGTCACCAGAATTTCATTTTTGATCTGCAAGGTGGACAGAACCACATTAAGCAACAGTCATACTTAGAAAAATGTGAATCAGAGCATTTTCATCCATCCTCTGTTCCTCGGTCAACTAAATCATCACATTCTGTATTAAGCAAAAATGATGGACCTTTCACAGATCAAACAGATTCTTCTTTGACAGTGGATGGACATGCTGAACTTCACAAGCCTATGGTTTCTTCCCCTGACTCATATTTCAAAGCACCTTCTTCACCTTCTATCACTTGTTCAGGAGGTTCTCCTCATTATCAGAACTTAGATAATGCAAATTCAGCATTCATGAACTATTGCTTGGGTGGATTTTCCATCAATCCAGCTTCTCCATCCATGATGCCGAATCATCTTAGTTATGGTAATTTTCCTCCATCATTTGAAAATTCTGCTGCTGCTGGTGCAGTTCGTGGCATTGAGACTAGATCACTGGGAGGTTTGCCTTCCGGACCAAATTTAACAGTAGCAGCTGAAGTGCAAAATCTAAATAAGTTGGGCAATCATAATATTACAGCAAGTGCTCTTCAGGAGCCTGTCATGGACCCACTATATATCCAGTACTTGAGGACGGCTGAATATGCAGCACATGTTGCAGCCAGCTGTAATGATCCTTCATTGGAAAGGAACTACATGGGCACTTCATATGGAGATCTACTTGGAGTTGGACTCCAGAAAGCATACCTTGGTGCATTGCTTTCACCACAGAAGTCACAATATGGTGTACCTTTTCTTGGCAAATCTGGTGGTCTAAACCATGGCTACTATGCAAATCCTGCTTTTGGCCTTGGAATGCCATTCCCCGGAAGTCCCTTGGCAAGTCCTGTTCTTCCCGCATCCCCTGTAGGAGCTGGCAGTCCTGCTAGGCACAATGATCGCAATGTGCGTTTTCCTTCTGGCACTAGAAACTTTGGTGGTGGTGCCATGGGATGGCATTTGGATGGCATGGATGGAAGTTTTGCATCCTCCCTGCTGGAAGAATTTAAAAGCAACAAGAGTAGATGTTTTGAACTGTCCGAGATTGCTGGTCATGTTGTTGACTTCAGGTAAAGAACTATTTAAATTGTGCTGTGTTTGAGTTTTAACATCTCCACAGGAGGAATAAACAGTTTTTTGACATTTTTGTAAGCAGTGCTGACCAATATGGGAGCCGATTTATACAGCAGAAGCTTGAAACAGCCACAATGCTAGAGAAAAACATGGTTTTTGATGAAATAATTCCTCAAGCGCTCTCTTTGATGACTGATGTGTTTGGAAATTATGTGATCCAGAAGGTATCTTGCTAATTTGATTAAAGTGGAATTATGTGATGCTCAACAAAGAGAACTAACTTCTTTCTTTTTGATCAGCAAAGGCTCATAAGCCCATCATTCTGCAATCAAACCTGTTCATCTGGTGATCTTTGTATGAGTTTGGCCATTTTATCTCTTACAATAGATGGTTCCATCATTCCAGTTGGTGGTTTACAAAGGACAGTTGAAATCAATGGCAATTGTCTTTTGTGATCATTATTGTAAATTGTTACTTTGTCTTAGTAATACTATGTTACATTCTTAAAAATGGTTTGCATTTTATGAGTGAAATCAGATTGTTAGAAGCATCTGGAAGGGGAGATTTTTGGTTATTTTCCCTGTATGGTATTACTGATAAAAAAGATACTTCCATTAATAATATTGTATGAATAATTTGGGTCACGAAACAGTTTTCTTCACATCTCAGTGGCAAAGAGGCTTCCCACCTTAGTACACCCAGGGTTTGATCCCTGCATGGGTAGGTCTCGCAGTAGTCTTTCCACCAGTACTCCATAAAAGGGGGAAAACAGTTTTCTTCACGAACACATTTCTCTGTCTGAACAAATGGCATGATCTGTATATGTGATCCCCTCTTCTGCTTTCACCTCATTTTTATTGTTTTCATTAACGTGGGTGATATTTATTTATTTATTATTTTTTGTCCAGTTTTTTGAGCATGGAACTGTTGCACAGAGAAGAGAACTTGCCAACCAGCTCAATGGGCACGTACTAACACTTAGCCTTCAAATGTATGGCTGTCGTGTGATTCAGAAGGTACCTTGTCCTTTTTAACCTAACTTTCTAACCAACATTTTGGCTACTATTTCTCAATCACTGATGCTTATCTGTATCAGTAAGCTGCATTCACTGCTTTTAAAATAACTACATTGCAACAATAATCTGACAATCTGAGAACTCAACTCAATGTGATGACCAGCCAGCTGTGCTGCATTATGTGGATACTGCCATGGGCACAGATATGGGAAATAAGGATATGACCGATCCCATTTCCCAACATCCAGAGTATGGATATGGATAATGGTATCCCCGAGCCTAATTGTAACACCATTGAGATTTTGTTTATGGCTTTTACTTGGAATGTTAATCTGCTACTATATTAGATGATGCAGACCTTCAAGCACTTTAATATGACAATAAATAATTTTTATAAAGTTTCATTCACTCACTCTCTTTTTTTAGCAAGATATTATTGTAGACCTTGTTTTATATATGTATATATATTTCTTATGACAAAAATGCTAAAACATAATGAGTTTAAGTACCTTCCATCCTTATATCTTTATCTAAGTTACAAGTAAATTCTGTGGGAATCTAGTACCATTAATGACATCACATTGTGTCGAACATGATATATTGAACATACATAAATATCCGGGTATCTTTTGCCTTGGTTAATCATTAAATTGAAGATTGACTCATTATATATGAGATCACATTGTAGATTATTCACTTACAAAATTAAAGCATCACAAAAAAGAAAGAGAAGGGGGGCATCCTCTCATTAATGGTAGGAAATTGCCAGCTATCCAAACTGACAAATTCATGTGACTGAGGAATGTAAACTGGTCAGGTTTGGTACGGTCCATGGTGGACTCATACTTGGACTTGGACATCCACCCCTAGTGCCCTGTGTAAGGCATTTCCACCTCCATGTTATATCGCCCCATAGTTCTGCTTTATCCCTTTGATCCACATTTGCCAGCTTTTCTGTAAAAATTTTAAGTCAAAATCCCACTTTCACCATATTTGTCACAATAGCGTGCTTCTCAGCAGACTATTTTCAGTTTTTTGGCTTGAGACTCTTTTCATTTAAACTCTGATTGCCCTGTAATAACTTCACTGTCATAGAGATTTTACCTGGACAAGTTACTGGATGACTGCCTTCTATCATTCTCCAGTTATTTCCAAAGAAACAGATGAATCCCTAACCATAAGGGAACAAGCAACCCCCAGAAGGAAATGGGCAATCCAACCATTTTCTGAAAATGGAGACCTCTTCTTTCCATTTCTATGGTTAGGAAATGGCAAAGTTCTTTTTGAGGCTTTCACCCTGAAAACTGAACCAAACTCTGTTCCCTCTTATGTCCTTTCAATCTGAATCTTCCAAGAAGCTAAACGGTCTCTAGATAGTAATGCAAAAATCAACACAGTGATGTACTCTCCATTGAACATGATTGTTAAAACTGTGCAATCCAAATTGAATCGTGCATATGTTAATTCAAATTGTAGGCCACACTTTCCATTAATTCTTACAAATTATAGTTAAATAGCAAGTCATAAATCGCAAATCTTGCAATTTTACTCAATTACACAGTTTGACTCATTACATTCACGGTTCACCATACATGTTTTTTGGTGGTTAGGTCTATCTAAAAGCTTTTTAAATCCTTCTGGTGTTATTTGAAAAATGCATTTTTAATTATTCAATTTTTTAATGGTAATAACATGGTCATATATAAAAATAAAAAATACCATTAAAAAATGTAAAAACAAAAGGGTATTTTGAATATCTGAAATTCTTGTATTTCTCATTTTTCCTCTAATTCTTGCTCCTTTGTTTTTTTGTTTCCTTTCCTTATAAGGACTTAATTGAAATTAAGCTAGAGGATAAAATAGTAATTTGACCCTTATTAGGAAAGATTTTATTAATTAGATATGTTTTTTTAGAATCTCGATTATTCACAGTATTTTTAAGAAACCATGGAAAGATTTTGACTCTCTCTCTCTCTCTCTCTCTCACACACACACACACACACACATTTTTCCTTTTATTTTCCTTCAGTGTCTTCAGTTAATACAGATGATTCACAAACGAATTCATACTTAAGCACAATTGCTTTCTTTTGCTTTGCCTTCATTCATTTGTCTTTATAATGTGCGTCTTTATAATGTGCAATAACAAATTCTTTGTTTATTTCTTGTACGAAATATTCTTAATACATATTAAGGATGTAATGTAAGTCCTTTGAACTGAGTGATGCAGGCAATAGAAGTTGTTGAATTGGACCAGCAGACTGAAATGGTTTCAGAGCTTGATGGTAATGTCATGCGATGTGTACGCGATCAAAATGGAAATCATGTCATCCAGAAGTGTATTGAATGTATCCCCGAGGATGCAATTGAATTTATCATCTCAACCTTCTATGATCAAGTTGTGACATTGTCTACTCATCCTTATGGCTGTCGTGTCATACAGGTGCTTCATTTCTCCTCTTTTTTTTTTTTTTGAATGGTTACTTTCATTAAAAAAGAACAAACAGGTGCTTCATTTCTCCTCCTCTTCTCCTTTAATTGACTTTTCCAGCTCTTTGAGATTAAATGGGGCTTGATTCGAGAAAATTACATAAATTAATAAAATGTAAATCTTTGTAAACTCAAATGGGTTGTATTTCATATTGCAGAGAGTGTTGGAGCACTGCAAGGATCCAGCAACCCAGCGCATCATGATGGATGAGATCCTGCAGAATGTTTGCATGTTAGCGCAGGATCAGTATGGGAACTATGTTATTCAGGTTTGTGATCCTTTTTGTGGTCTTTTAAATTACCTCCATCTCATTTCATACGTACTCCTGCCATAAATTCTGTAATTCTAATGACTCATCTTCATGAGAAAACAAACGCGTCTTAACTGTCCTAAGTTGCCTCCTGTGAGGTATGTGTAGCAGATGATAAATCCCAATTTAAAAAATTCTCTGATTATTCTCATGTTTTATTATGGTATTTTTTTTCCAATCTTTCTTAAATAACAAATAATGAAGCATGGAAAAGAAATTTTGAAGTACATAAAATAAAAGGACCCCTAGTTCTGATTACGAAATCTGAGAGTTTTTTAGGCTCTTAGAGTGGAAGCAGGGTATGATAGTACACTAATGGATATACAGATGTACAAGTTATTTTTTTTTTTAAATAATTTTTATGGAGAAAATGAAGGACTAGGTGGAAATGATAAATATAGATAATAGTACAATTATGTTTATTGATTTTCTAATGATTTTCCAACTGTTGGCATCCCTGTTCTTGCAGTTGCATAAGATGTGTAGTTTATGCGTCTTTGCTTATAATATATTCATTACCATCAGATTGTATCACCTTCATATGTATTGTACTCCCATAGTGGCATCTAAAACCTTTCCATCAACTGTTTGACTTGGATCATCAATTGAAGGGTCTAACCTGAGCGGGCACTTCAGTTGTTAGGTCCATTATTCTTTCCAACACTGACTCAATTACACAGTAATTATATATCTACAATGATTTATCTTTATCTATATGCATATTCATGGAATTTCTATGGTTTATACTTTATATGTTTTGGTCGATATCCTAATTCCATTTGTCACTTGGGCTGGAAGCAGCATGTATTGGAGCATGGAAAGCCACATGAACGCTCATGTATAATCAAGAAATTAGCTGGACAGATAGTTCAAATGAGCCAGCAGAAGTTTGCCTCGAATGTTGTTGAAAAGTGTTTGAGCTTTGGCTGTCCTACAGAGCGCCAGCTTTTGGTGAATGAGATGCTTGGCTCCACTGATGAAAATGAGCCTCTACAGGTTTGTCATCTTTCTGCCTGTCATTAGAGGGTTGTTTGAGTGTGTGTAGAGGTGGGGGGACAAGTGGTGGGCAAAATGATTGCACAATTCAAATTTGAAGTACGATCATTTTCCAACTATCAGTTCCCCACCTTTTTTCACATAAAAAATACCCCCTAAATGTTTTAACATTTCTTCTATAAATATGTGCTTTCTTGCTGGCCCTGTATCTACAGTTAAGTTTATAGTGTTGCCATGATCAGGAATAGAGATTACAAGTTCTCAAAAGTGCTAATTAAATACAAATATCTAACTAAATAATTTTGGCTTTGTTTTGACATATAGAATATATCAGTAGGGAGATAGCTGCTGTTGTAGCTGTGATGGTGGGGCGGGCACAGACCAGTAATAACTGTGATGCTTTGTGTCGTTAGTACGAGAACACCTTTTACTTCCTTTCGTATTCCAGTTAAATAAAAAATGTTATGCCTACAAACGTGGCATGGTTCACACTCTCCATGAACCCATCCGTCAACTGTCATGTTATTCATTCTCAATCCCGTGTGGTGGCTAGAAAAGTACCAGTCTCTTTGCCAATAATCATTTAGTCTGTTCACCTGGGACTCTAGAATGGTTTATATGGAATGAACTTATGAAATTTGTCAGTGAACCCAAAGGCAGGAAATGCAACTTAGCTTATTGAAAGTTCAGTTGACAAAACTCAAGTAGAGAATGTGTAAGTGTCTGTTTTCTTTTTTTTTTTAATTTTAATTCTTACTGATCTGTTGATATGTTATCATTTTCATCGAGTGGCTGTAGCTGCATGTAACCCTTATCTTAACGAGGATGACATCATGATAATATGCAGAGATAAAATACAATGAAGTATCTAACTGAAGTACTATGGTCAAATTGGATATTAGTGGAGCATAATTTTGATGAATGATCAAGAGTAGGATATTCTTTTCTGTTTGGATTTTAAACTTTTGAGTTATTTTATTTTTTGAACTGTATGCTTGGGGAGGCTTTGCCCATAATCCGAATGGAAATCTCATGGTCGGCAACTGTTGTAATAAATACACCTAGAAAGGTCATTGAAAGTTTGTGTGCATGGTTTGTTTATAGAATTTAGTGACTCCTGTAATTGGAACATATTCTTTTGGTTGGTGACTTCCAAACCATTATTTATTTATTCTTGTTTTCATCGGTGAGTTGTAAAATTTAATTTAAGGCTGTATTTAATAATTGAGAGAGGCAAGTGCCAGTATATGAATGTATTTTCAGACAAGCTTCACAGACCCATTGTCGCGGACCAGTGGTGCCATATTGGGAAAGGGGCTTCTTTTCTTTGTAAATGCAGATAGATCATCTATTTTCTCTCAGCTAAATGAATTTGATTACAAAGAAAAAATGCAGCTCAATAACGGATTTTGCACAACAAAGATGGGGCTGTAAAGCTTGTCTGTATATTCTCTGGTATGTTTGTGCTTTTTTATTCAGGGGTAGCCCTAACTACCTCTGGCCTGGTTTAATATTGCTGCATCTAGCCCTGTTATACTATTATATCTTGTTGCGGAGCTTCACTGCTTGGACTCATGAGAAGTAACTCAAAATTCTATTATAGTCTAATTCCACTACGGTAAGTTCCTTGTACTGACATTCAAATTCTCATTTTCTGGCTTCTTTTTCTGGTAGCAATTGATTACTTCATGCTTGTTTCTGTCAGGCAATGATGAAAGATCAGTTTGCAAACTATGTTGTACAGAAAGTCTTGGAAACTTGTGATGACCAGCAACGTGAGCTGATCCTTTCGAGAATAAAGGTGCACTTGAATGCTTTGAAGAAGTACACTTATGGAAAGCATATAGTCGCACGAGTAGAGAAGCTTGTTGCAGCTGGGGGTATAGCATCTCTTCTATTTGCTCTTTTCATCTTTTCTTGGTATCATTGTCTTTTTGTTCATCTCCAGGGAATGATATATATTATTTACATAGAGCTTGGCATTTTCCTAATTTTCCTTGGGGTGAAACTATTCATGAGAGCAACGGAGCCATGGTTGCTTAGAACATGCAAGTGGTGGAATTGGCTGCCCTCCCCCTTCACCTGTAAAAATGAAAACATATTCTTTTAGATTTCCACGCTTGACCCTCAACCCTTCATGATTGCAGTCCTTCCCTAGAAACCTACTTGGAAAATGCCAAATGCGCCGTCAGTACATAGTAGATCTGATACTCATACTTTCTAGTGAATGAGACACCCAAAAAAATGGTTCTAAATTTTGATTGTAGATTCTGGTGAATGACACTCGCACAAAAATGGGGTTGGATTTGCAGATTTGCACTCTAGAATATGTAGAACGCTGTTTGAATGAATTTTGTAGATGCAATAGAGCAAAACTGTTGCAGATGTAACCAGAATAATTAAGAGCTGTTTATCCAGTAAGAAGTCTGCATCGAAGATACCAATATGGTGAAGCCTATGGTCAACTATAAAGACGAAGAAGGAATAGAGTTGGGATTGGATGTAAGTCTCAGGTCTGGGCATATACTTCATAGGTGGATGCTTCCATCAAATCAGAAGAGCAAAGCATGAACTGCTCAATATTTCTTGCAAGCAGTCTCTTTAAGACAATTTTAAGTTGTGTTGCCCTGTCTCTTTAAGACAACTTTATGATATGCAATGGGTTTTGGAGATTTGGGTATTGTGGTACCTGAATGGGTCTTTCAGACTGAAGTACAGAAATCCTGATAAATTTTAGAGCATATGCAGACTGGCAAATTTGCTCCGGGCATTCAGAGATCAGTGATATAATATGAATGCATCTATGTATCATAGAGTGCATCTAAGACATTATGGTAACCCATGAATTTTTCACCTACTGAAGAGAATTCCTGTTTTTATGGTGTAGATAACACGTCTAGTGAAAATATGGAGTTTTTCTAGACACGTGCAGGGTTCACGTGTGGCCTTCTGCCACTTTCAAGCGGTGCGGCAAGTGGACTGCACAGTGCGGATTGGCCAAAATTCAGTGAGATTATTTCTCATCTGTGGAGTTGCACATGCATGTTGGGTTGGATTGTTAAATTTTTTTGTCCAACTATATTCATTTTGTTGGTGCGAGCCACCTGATGAAAGGACCTTTTTTTAAACTCCTGGCTATAGATCATCTAAGGACTGGGTTCCCACCTGTTGTACTGCTTGAATTTTAATGTGCCAGGCCAGTGTGGCTGTGTGAAGAACTGCACAGTAGTCTAGCAAAACCTGAATAATAAATGTTATTTTCTTTCACATTTTCAGTTTCCCTACTTACAGGCCTTTTGATTTGCAGAACGGAGAATGGGATTTCAGTCTTCATACCCATCGCAGATGGCATAGAAAGGATGATGTTGTACAGCTAACAGAGGCTAGTATGAGCTCCCTCTATCTATATTCCATTTATCTACTAATCCGACAAGTACAAGCTGGTTGGAAGTAAATTTGTTGCTTGTATTTAAAATGTACATTGTGTAGTATGAGATGTACTAAAATCAGGCAAAGGCTGAGGCGCAGATGGTGAATACACTCTGATGCCCATGCAGAGAATATAAATGATTTGTTCGAGATTTAAAGGGTGTAAAAAGAAGATGAGAGGTAGTAATATATGTTAATGTAACTGTATAAATGTCTCCTTGCGGAGAGCCTCTGGGTATCCGGGTTAGGCTGGATTTTTCTCCTTGGAATTTCAATCTTGAACATGTTTTTTCTAATGTGACTGATGCCCTTTGAGGACATCATAAATGTTAGAACTGTTAGCTTCATGATTCCTTCCATGTATGTCTTTCTCTATTTGTCATCTATATCATACTTTTTAAGTAAGAGGGTGCATTTTGATTGATGCAACCCAAGTCCTGCTGGTTTGAATTTTTCTGTTGAAGTGGGTACTTGAGTACTTCCATTCCTTGCGCATGTTTGAGATGGCACTGAAACTTAAAAATTCAATGGGATGAGATGACTCATCTCAAGTCGGCTGTTCTATATCATGTGAGGCAATCGGTGCAGACAACAATTTGGAAGTGAAATGGCAGGAAAGCAGTATCCCATTCTCCCGAATGTGTTTTCCATGCCACCCAAGTGAATGGACAATTTTCATCATTCAAAATGATAGCACTATTTGAGGCAGGTTCCTTCATATGGACAAATTGTTTGTGGTAGGCTTCCCTTTTATTTTGAATCTCCCTTCCTGTGCAATGATTTGTTACTCTTCTGAGAATGAGCAGGACGTGAGGACCAGGGTCTTCTTGGTCAATGGGTGGTTTGAAATTTGAAATGACCCGTGCTGCTTGGTTGATTAGAAGTTCTTTTTTGCTTGAAGCTGCTGTGATGGATTTGAATGGCACCTAGGGTTCAACCTTTTACTCGTGGGGCCTATAGTTCACTGATACAGACCATTATTCTGTTGGGCCAATTGTCAGAAGAGGATGATTCAGAAACCACACAAGGAGAGTTATCATTCTTTTATTCTGGGACCTTTTCAAAGACGGGAGAGTAGGGGTGGCCCATGTCTGATCCATGAAAAGGGTCTTGGCCACCTATTTAGGTCCCACTTAATTTTGGGTCTCTGTTTGTCTCTACAGAGTTGAACCTGAAGATATTTGGGTTTTGCCCTGGGTCCATCAGTATCAGTTTTAGATCCACTTTTGAGAGGCAATTGTGCATGTTCTCATATTTTTTTGGGAAAGTGACTCCCTGTGATCAATCCAACTGCCTCACACATGTATAATGGGATGTTAGACGCCTTATTTTCACACAACCATTGGTGCTAGGAAGATCATTCCATAATTCTTATCATTGTTATGCATCTGGGCCAAGCTCGCGCCTAAATTAAGTGCAAACAACAGAGAGCAGGTTATTGCTCCTAATTATGTCTCTGCCTTTTTGCTAAGATTATTGCTCCTAATTGTCTATGGTTGTATAGTACGTAGATAAAAGTATATACCCATGCATGCACGTATATACAATATGATTGTATATTCATGCATGGTTGTTGTAAAGGTCACTCATCCAATCCTACGAAAATCTGACCCATTTTCGCTCCAAAGGTTGCATTTAAATGGCCCAATGTACCTTGGTACGGCCACCACTACCATCTTACAAGTGTCTAGTTCTAGCCTCATATTCTACTTCTTTGTGGACCACACAATCATAACTAGGTGAGCCCACATCCTTACTAATTCGCATATTTTCAATTTTGGCTTTGTCAAAAGAAAAGGAAGAGAGAGCATACAGAGAAAAGTCCTTTAAACGTACTAAGCTTCTTCTTAGTAGTCTTGTGCTTTACCTTCAGGAGATTTTATACTTATACCATATCCTCAGACCTCAGTGCACTGTATGGTTGTATCAAACTAAGATACAGATCCACCATACAACTGGAATATATCCACATCAAAAGGTTGTGTGGGCTTCCTCCTAGATGATGTAAGGCCTTGAAAGTCACATTGATTGAAAGACCCAAATGGAGAGTGATCTGGGATTTTCAAGAGGAATGAAATCTAGGTCGAGAAAAGTACAAATCTATTCCTTTTTTCCAAGTAATTTTCTAAGATAGAGATATCCTTGTATAGTATAATTTTCTTTCATCCATAGATTATGAAAATCTTATTTCGGGGAAGGAGTAAATGAACAGTAAAGATCATATAAAGATGCACCCACAAAGTGAACCAGGCATTCAACCCAAGATTCTAAAATGGAGGCACTGTCTCACAAATCAAAGGTAGATTCCCTTTGAACGCATTATCACTTATCAGGCAAGCAAAACCACTTCTCACTAGCTGTTAAACCAACCCTCTGAAAAGAGAGAGTATGGAACATTTCTAAGCCTCCACTATAAGCCCCAAGTAAACCATTCTTGAAGAATTTCATACCTTTTGATATGGCCTAGATTTTAACCTTACTGGAACCTCACAGATTAGTGGAGCCTGTGAATACAAACCCCACTGTCAATTATGATCTCTAATCACATCTCCCCATCCATACTGATGTAGTGGAACATTCAAGTCGGTGATCAGGAACTGGATGTAAGGCACCTAGTAGCCATGGACACCTGAAGTCATTTGGATTCCTATTCGGATGGCTTTTGTTTGGATAACTGATGAAATACCTAAAAAACCATATAGACAATGATTAGCTCTGGTAATGAGGATTGACAGGTTTTCAATTGGACATGAGGATTCCTCAAAAGAGCATGGGAATGTGGATTGCATGGAAATCTTTTCAGAACTGATGGCTTGTCCAAACGACAGAATCCCAAAGAGTCCCCCATTTTCTATTTTAAGAGCAGGATTCCCCACATCCAAGTGAGACCTAAAAGTGGCTGAGATGGTAGAGATATACAATCTTCCAAGGGACATGCATGCTTTTAAAAAATAATTTAGTTTTACTTATTTATCTTGTCACTAATATATGAGTAGATTATTAGGGTGCTATCATATACCTTTACATTGGCCAAGGACAAGGCAAGCTGGCGAGGCTCATAAGCCACATCATTAGATGTCTTCTCAAATTAGGGAGATGCTCCTATGAGAGCACCTCTCACCCTACTATGAGAGATAAGGTGGGCGCCCTCACATACATATCCAATGTTAACAACTTAAATATAAGGGCCCCTACCTTTATCTCTCATAGTAAGGTGAGAAGTGCTCTCATAGGAGCATCTCCCCTCAAATTATCTATTCAATGGCCCAAGCCTCGGTATTTGCCGGATTGAGTTTTATTACCAAATTAGGCATTGGGCAAAAAGACATGATGTAATTATAGTGTTATTCCGATTAGGGTTCAGAATTTACTTGGGAGCAATCATAAAGCTGTTGTCAAAGTCACATTCGCATATTGAAGAATCTCTCTCTCTCTCTCTCTCTCTCTCTCTCTCTCTCTCGTGTGTTACATTTGTGTTCCACTCCTGAGAGAAAAAGAACATCACCTACTAGTATCACCCATTTGGGTAACTAAAAGAAACAGACAATCACCTAGATTCAGCTGAGCTGATAAATCATAGCAGTTTTTAACTACCTTCTTCCACTAGCCTGGGGGTGTCCTGCAGTAAGACTGGGATTCGGGGAGAGATGCTTATATGGTCACCAATGGAGTATGGGCTGCTGAGATCAATGGAATAGTAGGAGAGCTTCTCTGTTTGCCTATTGACTGTTAAAAGAATATGGTTGATGTCCTGATATATTGGGGATAATTAGTAGCATCCACCAATTGAACAAGAGAGTATGGACAAGGTGGGGGAGAGAGGAGGGAGGAAGGGGGTAACTTGCATTAAATGGCATATGAGAGGACTGTGGTTGCCTTCTGAACTGGTTCAATATATTGGAATCAGACTCTCACCTAGGCCAAAAACCAGTCTCTACCAGCCCGTGTCAGTTCAAAATTCTCAGGATAGACCATATTGAACAAACCAAAAGCTGATATATTGTCCAACATCTGAAACATTGATTGCATCATCTATGCACTTCCACATATCCATAGATAACCATCGATATGCAACTACCACATATCCCAGGCACTGTTTCCCCAGGCAACATGTGCTTCTTAGTGGTCCCTCAACTATTGTAAACAAGTCACTCGCCAAGACATTCTGATGGAATGATCCAAGTCTTGTCTCAACTAAGGATTAAATAGTCGAGGGGGTTTCTCAAAGGCTCTCTTGTTCCTTCCCTCCAATTTCTTCAAGCAATTCTGAAGAGAACTAGTTCGCATAGCACTTGTTGCCTTGGTTCAAAGAAATTCATAGCCCAACCTTCCATCAGGACTCACTAGGTAAAATTTAAAGGCCTGAAAAGATTGAACAAGGAAGGTTTTTACCAGCCCCGAAGTTGCCGTTTTGAGCCACGTTAGCTATAAAAAAGAGAAAAATAAATCACATGTTGGAGGTTAATTTTACAGTGGAGGAAGAATTAACTTGTTGACACCTTGGATTCAGCTGGGAGATGCTTAAGATTGCTACAAAATGTAATGGAAGATCTTAAATCTTGAATCCACACCACTTCATTAAATGACAGTTACAAGACTTTCCAGTAAAGATTTCTAGCTGAGAACAGTATCTTGCACACCATGTTGTTAGATTTATAATTGTTTCCTTTTTTTCTCTTTCTTTTTAGGGTTTAGGATTCTTTCCATTTCTTCTGCCAGTAATAAATAAAGTAAATGGTTTGTTTGGATGTACCTCAAATGTCTCAAATCACAAGGTGTGCATTTTGGGTGCTGGGGAAAAAGAAATTGTTTTGCACTCAATAACCCCAAATGAAAATTTTAGGTCTGATCTAAACTTCTTTTAGGGTGGAAAAGCATCCCTGATCCCACCTACCCAAAAGAGCCAGGACATCCAAACACAGCCAAACATGATTATCATCATCTATTCTGTTTCAATTCACTGATTGCATAATGGAATTCAAGTGCAGCAGGACATTTGCCAATTCCATTTTAATCACATAACTGAAAGCTTTTTAAATTGCACAACAAAAGAAAACCAACAAAAATGAAATATATTTCTGAGAACTAAATGTCATTATTTTCAAGAAACTTCCAACATAGGAAATTAAATTCAAGCTTCTACATGTCAGGAGCATTGAATCGTAGGAGTTTTCATTTAATCTCCACATCTAATTGGAAAAGAAGATAAATAAGGAAACAACACCAGAAAGAGAGATGCTTACACTTGAAAAACTAATCATCATCATCTTCTACTTTCTGCCCAAATCCCCTTGGGCCAGTCCTAGCTTTCACCTTCCCTTTCTTCCCACTCTTTTTCTTCTTTGCAGCCTCCTCTTTCTCAAACTTCTCCCTCTCCCTTTTCTGCAAGAAATCAGCCACAGCTATGTAGACGACCTGTAAATCCAAAGCCAACACCAACCCACATCCCAAAATCATATCTTTAGCAGAGAAGAAACCAAAAAAAAAAGGCCACAAAACCATGTAAAGCATAGGGCATCTTTACCCCTATGGTAAGGATAGAAAGGCCAACAAAAGCAATGAGCAGAAGAACAGAGATTATGGTGGAGCCACTGCTGTCATCAGTGGGAACAATCAGTTGGGTTTCCTCTATTGGGGTGTTTGGAGGAAGAACATCTCCAGTAGCTGCAAGAATTCTCCAAGATTGTGTCTTTTTTTGTGAAAATTTTCTCTGTGTTGAATATGGGTAGAGGACAATTTTGTTCGGTGGGTATTTGAGGGAGAAGATTGAATGATAGGAGGATGGGAGGGAGGTTTTGAAGGTTTGAGGAGAAGAGATAGAATGTGGAGGGAGAAAGAAGTTGAGAAGTGGAGAAGGAGGAGCAAATGCAGAAGCCATCATTTCATTTGTGTGTATGGAAATTGGAACTGCTCTGGGTGAAGAAGCAGCGACCCTGACACTGGATAGAGAGGGAGCCGGGGTGGAACCATGGAGAATTTGGTGATGATTTCTGTGGGGTCCACAATGGACGTTGTATATTTTATTTAATTACATCTGCTCTGGCTAGTGTTTGGGGTTACCTCATGACATTATCAGAAAATATTAAGGCGTTTTGCACTTTACTAATATAATTAAAGTCAAATAATATTTTTATTTTTTCATACAAGATGTCATATTATTCAAAACTCCCTATATTATTTTTTCATATAAAAAATAAAAAAATAACTACCTTTATCCACTTAAGTATAAAAAAAACTTCACTTTTTCATACAAAAAATAAAAAAAATTCCATAACAAACAATTAAAAACAAAATACCATCATCACCCACTTATATTTTATTCTTTCTTCAAAATTAACTTTATTGTACTTGACTATATTAATAGAGTTACCAAACTACCTCATGGTATGACATTTTACTATAATTGAGAAAATTCTCTCTTCTATGAGCACACTCTTCCCACAATGTCCTCAAATGCGGGAACTGAACTCACGCGGACAATCTTTGTTTGTTCGATCATGCAATATGAGACAAATCGTGTTAACTCAATGCGAATGCTATCAAATTTACTAAATGGTCAATTATAAAGCAATTTAAGTGATAGCCACTATGGACTCTACTCCTCCTATAGAAATTTTATATTTCTTAACCAACGTGAAATTCTGTAAAATAGGGAGTCTAATTCCGATCCAAACCCTATAGCAAAGAGTTTTGTTCCTTATTTAACTCTACCAAATCAAGACTTAAAACTTATTTGGAGTTCATCCACAACACGCCACCGACTTTAACCTGACGTAGGTCCATGACAATCGGACCACACAATTTCCAACAGAAACCCCCTAAACTTCATCTAATCCTACCGTGACACTGGACCAATTTTAATAGAGCACAAATAGTAAGGTAGTGAATTTAAATAGTTTACCACTCCTGCCATCTAATAGAAGAATTAAATAAATAAAAATAGAAAGTAAATTTACAAAAATACAAATGAATAATATACTATTCAAATAATTTTATATTTTCTAATTTTTCATCTTTTATATAAGATCATTATAATTTCTCATGACATTTAAAACTTTGACAATAGAAAATATCGGACATCGTAAAATTACCATTCGCTAAAAAATTGAGATAATTTGTCAACTAAAACACCAAATTCACCCACTTAGAATTGGAGTGCCGGCGTAAAGCCTAGGTTTACTTCTTGATGTCATTTGTTCAAAACACTCTTAAACTTATCCGGTGTGCATTTATGTAAGTCTAGCGAGTCATGCCATGTTACGCTAATGATAAAAGAAGACCCCACGGTTAACCATCTCATTATAAAAAATAAAAAAAAAAAGAATATGAGAGTAATGCACTAAATTGAAAAATAGCCCCAAGTTTTCCAAGAAACTTCAAGAAACTTCTAAAACCATCTTTTCCCTTCCTATTTCTTCCTCATCAAGACTACTTATATATTTATATAAACTATCTCCTTCATCTTCCCACATAAAAGCAGCACCGAAAAGAAACGAAGCACAACAAAGCCTTCTTGTTTGACTGACTACGAATGGCCAACGACGGAGGACCCAACTGGGACGGCCTTCTCAAGTGGAGCCTCGCCCACTCTGATGGATCACGCCCCACTCGAAATCTCAGGTTCCTCTCCCTCTCTTTCTCTTCCCAACCCAATCAATCATGCCTAAAACCCTAGTAAAACCTTTTTTTAATTATCCCTCTTTGTTATTGTAACACACTGACTCCCTCAATTCTCATGTTTCTAACTGTTACAGGATGAGTCTGTTCTTAGATGTGGCCAAAATCCTCAGAACCCATTACTTGACTGTGTGGTCTGTGGCCAAAATCTTCATAACCCATTACTTGACTGTGTGGTCTGTGGTCCTTGTTTGTTACATACACCCATATCAGCCCTGCCCCACAATTTCTTACATGCTCTTTTGCTCATCATAGATTGTGTTTATTGAAATTGCTGCCAATCTTTATTGATACATAGACAATTTGAATCTAAGATGGTGGTGAAGTCTAGTGTTTAAATATAGGCTGCTTGATTGAGGCTTTGTTATACACATCTTTTTTTGGGTCTGCTGCTGATTAGTGTGGGTTCATTCCCAAACTGCTGGGGCTCATTTTTAATTACCAAGGTTGTTCGGATAAATTGTGGTTGGTTAGTATATTACTGGGTGGAGACCTATCATCACCATCTTGCTTCCTAGGGTCACCATTAAAGTACCAAATTGTTATTGTTGGTCTAATTTGTGGAATTAGATGGTCAAAGTGGGATTTAAGGTGTATGGTTGCGTGGGCAAAAGATGCGTCCAATGCCCCTTGCAGGTGAGCGGATGTGGCGTAGGAATTAGAAGGCTTATGAAGCTCTACTACTCTATGTCAGTATGATTTCACCATGTTTTTTCGGAGAGTCGGAGACACGAATGAGGAGACCGATGGCCTTGTGAACTAGGGAGTGGAAACAAAAAAAAAAATCTTGATGTGTGTTAAGGGTTTGGATGGGCTAAGGCCGCAGCTGGTTAATGAGTTTCTGGCCCTGTTTTTGTCTCTTTTTGAAGGTGTCCCACCAATTCAGTTGTCTCTGTTTAGGTCCTTTTTACTTTTAGGATGCTATATGATTTAGGGGTCTTTGTTAGATTGACTGCTCGTTTTTTTTTTTTTTTTTAATTATTTTTTTCACGTTCTTGTATACAGATTGTACACAATCAATGAAATTCTAATAATAAACTAGAACCTTATATTGAGTTGCCCCCCCTAACCAAGGTAGGCCCAGGCTGTTCCTACATTACATCATTGTATTTGTGAAAGAAATAGATTAAGTTTCCACTTGTTGAGTGACTTTCATGTGGCTAGTTTATTCATTGTCATCATCAATTCATCATTATCATCTTAGGGAGGTGGGGACGACTATGATAATGGAAATATCTCTCATTCTCTCCATAATCCATATTTTTCCAGTTTCAACCATGTTGCTTATCTATTTTCCGTTTTCATCATCATTGTCTTCTTTCCCTTGTCACATCGAACTGCATTGGCTTTAAGAGTTGACTAATGGGATATATATATATATATATGGGCATGGGCTTGTAAGTTGTGTAGAGTGAATGAGTGAGATAATCTGCGACAATATACAATCAGCATATCGATATCCCAGGCTATCCTTTGTAGTTTCTGCTTTTCCATACATATCTATATGAGGTCATACTCTTTATCGATTTACAATTCAACATGGCTTTCCTCACTACTTTATACAATGTCTTTCCTTGATTCCTTACATTCATGGCCTTTCATGATGTCGTACATGGCTATTTTTGGCCCTCTATATACATGCCCAGAACAACTCAATTGACTGTCCGTGATAATTTCTGTTATTGATAACACTAAAAAAAAAGTTCTATTATTGATTTTCCTTTCTCTACAGCTCGTCTTCTATCATGTCTTTCATTTTAACTGGTTGATTTCATTTTTATTGTTCAGTGAAGAGGACCGGAAATGGTTCATGGAAGCGATGCAAGCCCAAACTGTTGATGTTGTTAAGCGGATGAAAGATATTACTCTTGTAATGCAAACTCCCAAAGAAGTCTTGGATGCTCAAGGTGTCACCTCTGCAGATCTTGAAGGTAACTTGTAGAAACTTTTTCTTTTTAGCAGTAATGGAACGTCATTGACTATAAGATCAGATGTATTATGTTATCATCAGCAATTTCAAAGGGTCTGTTACACACTCATATTAATGATGATCCATGAGCCTAAACTGCATATTTGCTATTTTGTAGTAACAATATGACACAATATTTGTGAGGAATGACCAAATATGTCTAACCTTACGTGCTTGTTTTTTCACTTTTTTTTTTTCACTTGTGTCATAACTATTGCTGCTGTTGCTACTGCTACCACCCCTCCCTTTTTCCTTCTCTTTCTCTGAATGGATAAACTTCCATTCAACCAAAAATACTCACTTGCAAGTTTGGGATCATCTAAATCATTCAAAAATGAAAATAAAGCTGGAGTTCATCTGTAAATGTCGAGTCCTAAATGTCATTGTAGACATCTCCCATGTTTTGAGCTCTTTCCATTATGCTCCAGGGAGTGATGTTTGTGATCTCTTCTTCCACCATTCAAAAGGCCATTGCGAAGATGCTTGGACATTATTTTAAACATTGTATTTGCTATCCTTGCAGTTTTAGTTTTCAGTTATTTGCACATTTCACTCATTGGAGGTTTATGACTTGGGCAGATATGTTGGATGAGCTACAGGAGCATGTGGAGTCCATTGACATGGCCAATGGTAATGTTTATATTGTTTCCTATATGTGCGTGTGCATGCATGACTGCATGTGCATGCTTGTTTCCTATATATATCTGGGTGTTCGTGAACATAGTCTATAATATTGTTTGATTTGGGTATGGACTGATTTGTATTGCACCAACAATATGATAGTTATTTTTATATGTATCACGAGTATCTTTACAAATACAATGGTGGTGGAAGGTTAGCTAGCTTATTAACAAGGCAACGGGCTTAAATGTCATCAAGGGTTCCAAAGTTGTTGACTGCCTTGGACTTCTTGCATCTCCATTTTGCCAATGGTATCGGTACCAATCATTTTGATGACATTATCTGATTGGATAAATTATTGTCGTGTTGTTATGAGTCATCTTTGTGTTTGTAGGTGAATATGACTTGGCCTATGATATAGTTGGGTTCTATTTTGTCATTGGTAGGGATCCTTTTAATTATCTTAGTTTGCCTCTTAAGAGCACCAAATCTTAGGGGATGGTGAAGGTGAAAAGTGAAGGGTTTCTGTGTTGTCATTTGGTGGTGAACTAGTGATCTTTATAATTATCTTAGTTTGCCCTGAGAGTACCATATCTTCTAGGATGGTAAAAGTGTGAAGTTTAAGGTTCACCTTTTCAAATGGGACAAGGAGGGAGGGAGGAAGGGAGTTTCAGTTGATCTGGTGGGTTGACTAGGATTTAGGAACCTTCATAAGCGGACTTTATCTTTTACATACTGGGTGGCTGGGTCTGATTTAACTCAGTTTGAGCAAGTCTCAGCTGAAACTTGGTAGATCCACCTCTCAACTCATGACTCAGTTTGGATGATCCTGATCTGGCTAGTTCTCTTGATGTACAGCGCACCTACAATGGCATATATATGTAATTATATATTATGATATTCTTCATAATTTTAACTGCAGCTTTTAGAATCAAATGCTGTCTTATTGAATGAAGGTTTCAAGGAAAGAGTTCCAAGGTTTGAGTGGTAATGTAGACAGACATTGGAGGAGAATGGTGCCAATGTAGATAGAAATTGGAGGAAGATGTTCACGAGTGATCAATCTATACATATGCATGAGTTGATGGTAATAGGAGGCAAACTTGAGACAAATTATTTTGTGAAGTGGGTGCAAACTGCAAAGGCATCTATTATTCATAGGGCTTTCAAATTCGTACTGCGATGGATACAGTTCCAGGCTTCCATCATCATCTTGGTGGTTTGAACCTTGCACACACAATATGGCATATTTTATCAATCCTATCTTGTTTCTGGCAAATTATCTTGTGTATTCCATCTTTTTCTTTAGATTTGTGTAGTAATATTACTCATTAACATCATTTACTCTAAAAAAAGTATAGTAATGAGAGGAATTGCTTGGCTGTTCTTTTTGCTGCTTTAGCTTAATAAATGTACACCAAAAAGGCCATCACCCAGTGCGGTCCTGCTAAAGTCGGGTCCTGCGAGGGTCCGGACTAAAGACAGACCTAACCTTTGGCAATTTTGCACAGAGTGGCTATTCGCGGGTCTCAAACCTGCATTTATCACGCAGGAAAAAAATTATGCTCGTGTGTGTGTGTATCTCATTATATGGGAGGTGCTCCTACGAGAGCATCTCACCTTACTAAGAGAGATAAGGTGGGGGCCCTCACATCCATATCCAATGCCAACAACTTAAATGTGAGGGCCCCCACCTTTATCCCTCATAGTAAGGTGAGAGTGTCTCTCACAAGAGCACCTCCCTATATATATATATGCCTCCAAAAATTACTGTTATATTCATTGTTAAATAAATGATGATTTAGTTTACTATATGGTTGATATAAAAAATCAAAATGATTGAACCCTTTTTATGCATCCAAATGATGAAAACTCATGTTTATGTTATAGTAATTTTACTTATTTTACCATTCAAAAATTCTTTTAATGTATTTTCTATGGTTATTTCTGTATGTGCAACAGACCTTCACTCAATCGGTGGCTTAGTCCCTCTCCTTAGTTTTCTGAAGAATAATCATCCTGGCATTCGGGCAAAGGCTGCTGATGTTGTAAACACCATTGTGCAGAACAATCCCAAGAGTCAACAACTTGTCATGGAAGCAAATGGCTTTGAACCTCTCCTATCTAATTTTATTTCGGATCCCGACATTAATGTCCGGACTAAAGCACTTGGGGCAATATCCTGTAAGTTTCCAATAGAAAATTACATAGAGAGGAATGGTATATCATAATGCATAGTAAGAGTCAATTGTAGCACTAAGCTTAGAGCTGCTGTGGCCGGGGATCACTTCCATGATCAGTGGGAGTTGGATGGGAAAAGCACAATCTGGATTTTTGATGGCCATAAGTCACCTGAGTTTGATGTTGTTAACTATAAGATGGCAGCATGCGAAATAAACTGTTGGAGCATGTTATTCTAACAGAGTTCATTTTGGATGGACTTCAGTTGATGGATGTCGTCATCCAATCCAAGTGATTTTTAGGCCATCTATTATTATCAATGGCTACTTGTCCTGATCAAGTAGGTGGTCCTATCACCTATGCATGTCCCACAATTTGGTCAGCTCTCACTAGATTACTCATTTATTCATCTGAGGACTACCGATCTGTGGGCTATGTGCTATGAACTGCTTTCCACTTGCTTGAGTTCTGATTCCAAAGTAGATGCATGTCTATGGTTCGTGATTGTTGGAACGACAGGGTTTTGATGCATCCCTGTTTTGAAAATCCTGACCATCAGCACCATTGTTTTCCTTCTTACCTTTTTTTTTTTTTTAATTTTCTAAAATATGAATACTGGGATCTTCCAATCAAGTAGCAATGAGGCCCATGCATCAGTAGCTTGAGCTACCAAACCATATGCCCTACTTCTATAGACTGGTGTGCATCAGGAGAATCAGAATACTGTAGTTCCTCCATAATCTCAGGGGTCATGCTGGGTTCTGAAGCATATTTTCTTGTGTGCAACTTTCAGCATTGATTCGACACAACAAACCAGGAATTGCTGCATTTCGTTTGGCGAATGGTTATGCAGGATTGAGGGATGCCTTGAGTTCAGATAGTGTCAGATTTCAAAGGTAGATGACTGGCCCATAAATTCTCAGTTCCTTCACAGTGCTTTTTTTTAATTTCTTTTTTTTTTCGAATGGTGTTTTTTTCTCATTATGTCTACATATGTAACTATTGAATATATAAAGATCCATTTACATGTTTTTCTTTTTTCTTTTTCTTTTTCTTTTTTTGTCTGTGAACCAAGAAAAACACCTAATTAGTCCATTTATAAGTTTCATGAATTTTTTAAATAATTTATAACATATTCATGTTTGGACTTTTCAGTGACTGCATAGATTTTTGAAGAGGGATAATAAACTTAAAACTTTTGTCTCAGATGGTTTGAATTTGTTTGATACATGTTGGTACAGACATTATATACCAGAAAGAGTGCCACTCTACTGTAAGGCTGTTAGTTGCATCCCAGCAACCATCTCATGTTGAGGCACTTGTTGAGCTCTGCTTATACCAAAAACTCCAGTGCAACTACAAAATTGATTTTTATGCTACCTTGAGGTTACCTTTTTCTCATGTGAGAAGGGAAGCAGATGGATTAGGCTGTCTACTTGTATAAAATTAGGTGCAATCAGGGGAGTTGGACATAGCCCAAATTAACTCTAATGGGCCCAAGGGCCATGTAGCATCCCACCAAGCACTGCAGGATTTAGGCCCACAAACCACTGGCTGGCCAGACTTGGTCCATTAATCCTTCCATGGTCATGCAACGCTAGTGACCTTCCTTATTTTGATAATTAGACATGTACAAAGTATAGACATTAATTAAAGAACCATACATAGGCTGGACGACTAGCAATTCCTTTATATTCCCTTCCCTCTTTCTATTTGTCCTTGTTCTTTTGCCTAACAGAGGGAAAGATGAATCTAGGGTGGCAGTGTTACAGAATCAGTGACCAACCTTTTAATTATTGGAGATCTTGATGGGTCGTGATCAGGGAGGGTGGAAGGGAGTTCATTGCAGGGAAGGAGTGGGACTTCGGATCAGCATGGAAGACAACTCGGACTTGGCCAAGTTTTAAACCGGTCTCAGACTGGGTGTCTGATTTGTCATGTTAGGCTAGCATACTTCTTACGGAAATGGTGTTAGATTGTAAATGTGCTGAGACTTTTTTGGCAAGGCCTTTATCCGCATATCAAGGCTAGTCTTGTAGTCTCTGCTAGTAATTGTAATCTCTGCTGTGTAATATCCTGGAGTGACTTTAACTCTTGGATGGGTTACACATAAAGAACTAAGGATAAGGCAGCTGTCAAATTGATAAACTGATTTGAAGTTTTCCAGTTGTTACTATCCTGTAACCCTCAACTTAGTTCTTATGATCAGTCTATTCCCAAGCCCAACTTTCTCTAAATATTCATGCCACTCGAGTCAGTTATCATAACCAGACACCTTTTAAGGTGTTATTATTTTTGGCTTATGGTCTAGATCTTGAAGTATCTGCATTGGCTGCATTCTCTCATGAGTTTGTTTATTCTTTTTTCATTTCCTTTTTCCTTTTCATCTCCCTTTAGTTCTACTATGGCCCTTGACATCTGTATAATTTTACAGGAAGGCACTTAGCCTGATTCAGTACCTGCTACATGAAAACAGCTCAGACTGTAGTGCCATTTCAGAGCTTGGATTTCCGCGCATCATGATGCACCTGGCCTCTAGCGATGATGCTGCAGTACGGGAAGCTGCCCTTCATGGCCTACTAGAGATTGCTCAAGACCCGGCATCTGGAGCCAGCAGTCTAGCTCAAGAGGATGAGAAATTGAAGCAGCTTCTGCAGAACCGGATAAATTGTATCAGCTTGATGTCTCCTGAAGACCTCGGGGCTGCTAGGGAGGAGAGGCAGCTGTTGGATTCTCTTTGGAATGCCTGCTATAATGAGCCCTCATCTCTCCGCAAGAAGGGTCTTGCAACTCTTCCTGAAGATGATGGTCCCCCGCCTGATGTTGCTAGCAAGCTTTTTGAACCGCCTCTCAGGGCATGGGCTTCAAATCCAGCTTCCAGTCAAATTCCAAAAAATGAAAAGAAAGAAAACCCCCCACTGTTGCTTGCTCCTGGGCCTTCGTCTGCCAATTCTAATGTTGAAAGCAATCCCGGCTCATGAGTTACAGTGCAGAATCCTTAATTTAGTCGCAATTCAGTTGGAAGCTGATGTGTTGAGTCTCATCATTGCTTTTGGTAATATATAGGAGAAAATTTGTGTCCCTGTTTTGGAGAGGATTATAATGATGTAGTATTTTGCTGATGGGTGATGTGTTGATACTAGTATGTTACTTGTTTTTTGAATGATGATGCTAGTAGGCATTGGTTAAATGAGATTATAACCAATGAATGGTTCATGTTCTTCATATTGTGTGGCTAAAAGAATGGATAGACCGAGTCACCAAACTTTAGTTCAGACGCATTGGTAGCTTCATATTTTTAATACCGAGTGAAAAGAACCTATCTTGGCTGTAAGATCAATTCAAGCAGGAGACAATGCCCGAAAAGACTGAAAATGACAATTACTAGTGTGTGTTGATGGGAAAGATAGGTGCAGGTTGGTAAATTGGAAAGGATCTTGCAAACTGCACTGTTCTTGGATATCGCAACATCCAAGATGAACACATTCCTCATGTTATGATACCTCCTCTCCATTCAGGCTCCCTTTGTGAATGTTTTTCATCTAAGTCATCATCTTAGCCATATCCTGTCATATAATTATCACCATCATCATCGTTTTAACTTGAGCGTTGCCCTGACATTCCAATTAATGGTCTTGTCCCGAGCCTTTGCAGCCATGTTAATAAGTGATGGTCTTTAAGTTTTTACACTGGGTATTGGGTATTGGGCATGCCTATGAATGGGGTAGGTAAGTTTTGTCTATGGAATACATATCTGAAACTTACAAGATGGATGAGAGTACAAGGGGATTGTGTTTCAAATCTGCAAAATTTCATGCTAACAATGCATTCTAAAGTTTCAATTGAAGCAGGAATTACACGAAAAATTGCAGTTTTGTCCATGTCTTAAATCCTATAAGACCTCTATAGTAAAGAAATCAGCCAGAGTGCTTGACATTGCAATGCATACAATGTGTAAAGACTGATCTTCACGACCCATGGTCAATTTTATTGATTTATTTATTTATTGTGGGGTTGTCTAGGTGGGTGACTGAGTAGGAACTAGGAACCTCTCAAGGTGAAATCTGGCTTTGGGATGAATAAAACTACGCAGGACAGTGACTTCCGAGCGCTTTGGATTTCAAAGCATTGATATGTTTATTATGTTGCTACAGGGCAGGCTTCGATTGAAGTGAAATTTGGCTTTGTAATATTTCCAAGTAGGGCAGTGGTTTGGGAAAAGTGGTGCCCGAGCAAATCAAACAGTGTTACTGATGACTGAAATGGGGTGCTTGATGGCTGTTTTGTGTTAGAATGTGATCCTGGCCAAGGGTGCCATCTCTGCTTAGGTTTAGAGAGTATTACCTACCCTTTGATCACCTGTGAGGTGAGTCCTGCAGGAGTCCAGCATGTCAGTGGCTGACCCCAGCATTGACTAACATTAACCTTGAACTCGATTTTTTCAATAATTCAGCCTTGTGACTAAGCTTTTTCGGATTACAGAATTCTCCAAATTCTTAGATATCGACTATGAACTCAGTTTTGAGGACAGAATTTGGAGTTTCAGATGGAAGTTCTCAGATATTCTCCAAACAAACAGGGCTAAAGAGGCTCCTTTTAACCAGGAACCATCATTTGTTCGGCATGGTATCTTTCTTACTCTTGGTTCGTGTTCAACATATCCATTATTCTACATTTCTTGATTTTTATGCATCCAAGTGGGCCCTCTTATGAGTCGGGCATTTTAGATCCAGGAGTACGAAGGAATCCTTTAACCCGTTTACCAAACATGCTCAGAAAAACATGTATTACATCAATGTTGCTTGATGTGGGGGATTCATCCATTTCTTCTAGGATGAATTCAACATATCATCATCGTAAAAATCTTAGTTCCATCTCATTTCATTTATATAGGACAGATCCATCTATAAATCAAAATGGAACATATACTGGTCGCATTGGATCCAACGTCAATTACAAATAACCAATGAGATCCCAAACAGTAAGAACAAATTTGTGCAACGCAATATCTGTGGAAGAGGAAAAATAAAAAATAAAAAATTCCAGTTTTCCTCAGACTACCTTTTCCTTTGTTTGGCGCAGGGAGTTTCCTGCAAGGAAAGTTTTCATTTTTGCCTTGATTTTTAAGGGGATAGGAAAGGCGGAACATTCTAGGAAAAATGGACTTTGTTTCCGTGGCTGCTACACAAACGTGGCATTAATGGAGCTTGGTGAGTAAACTCAAATTAAGGGCCTCATAATAGATCCGTTGAGGTACAACTGGACCTCTTGAACCATAATAGGATTCAAGCTATCCAGGCTCTCCAAAACAGCAAAATTATTAAAGCTCTCAAGTCTCCTAAATTATCTCTAATTTACAGGTCCACTGTGCTCTGGTGTCTTACCCAACAAAATCACGTGTGAGTGTCTTACCCAACAAAATCACACAGACAAACACACACCATATATCCACAACTCCAAAAAAAAAAAAAAAAAGTACACGGAGTAGAGAAGGGACCCCTCCAAAAAAATCAATTCTTCAAATAAGGTAAAATGTACAACAGATATATGGGGTCAATAACCACCTTCAAATTTACAAATGATCAAAAGATGACATCTCATTTCCTATAATCAAATGCCCTAGTCATTCGCAAATCAAAATTGCAATGTACAACTCCATCCTTCATCACCATTGCCGAAAAGACAGCCAATAAATTGCCACATATGAGTAAATGTTTAGTGAACATAAGAGTAGGGTACTTCATACCCAGTAATAGTCATTCTTTTCCTGGAAGCATTGCCTCTGTATATAGCAGACAGGGCCTGGAATTACTAAAATCAAACGAACATAACCGTGTGACCATAGCCTGCAGAAGGATTTTTGAGAGAAAATGGGCAATAGTTAGTTTTCACCAGGTACAAAAAGTTTTAGTTCAAAGTATTAGGATTGTTTGACTGGTTCAATTTTTAATCCTTAGCCCATGGATGGTCCAGAATATCATACACTTGGCCCCAAATTACAGTTCAAGTAAATAGAGGAGCCACTCCACAAAAACAGATAGAAGATGTGGCAGTTTACCTCAGCAAAAGCCTTTCTCTACACAAAGAGCAGAGAACTATCAATAACATCAGTTGGTCTCTCATGATCAGCACATTACATCCACAAGCTCAGACTGCAATCATCAAATTAAATCAATGGTGAGTCACTGTTACATTATCATAATTTTTTTAAAATAAAAAATAATAATAACGAAAAAAAGCAAGAAATTTGCTCTGCCATGTACAGCAGTGATCGCCGGACCTTCTATAGATGTAAATGTGCATAAAATGTTCAAATTATAACGGAAACCAGACAAGTGCAATTTTTCTGTGATTTCGATACGACTTGCAATTTGGAACAGCTCATCAATCATGCAAACATACTTGCACTTTGACGCAAGGACAACAAACCCGTATCCTAATCAACAAGTGAAAATCCACTTGTACTCAATGTTGAAGAAATCTGATCTTGCAGGGAAAAGCTTGCAAAATGAGGTGAACCTACAGTGGTGGTTACAGCCTACATAACCCAGGTATTCATAGGGGTAATTTGCCTTATGATGTAACCCATGTTCTAGACATGTGGCTGCATTATTTCTTCCTAATAAACACTTTCACTAGGGAAGAAAAGTGCAGGTTTCTGAAAGCCCGTGATTTATTAAAATACTTGCATCCAAACAACTTTATTGCTTTACTATCTGTTAAGGCCTTTCCCCCCAAATAGATGGGGGATAAGGCTTCATATGATGAAGATGGATCTGGTAAAGGTTTTATGTTGCTTTTCTAAGGGGACCAAGATTTGTATTTTGAGTACACAAAAGAAAAGGTACATAAAACTCCCAACTATAAGACTGTATTTCTTTGATGTCAAAACAAAAGCCCATGAAAATGAAATGAACATCTGAAATTAAATTAGTTTTGTTTTCCACAAATCAAAGAAAATGAAATGGCTGATGACCAGAAGAAGCCGTTTTCTGGTATTATATATTGGCGACGAAGGATAGACTCTTTAGTACATATGACTTTAGGATCCGACATACTACAGAAGTGCATCTACCTCCAACTATCAGTAAGGTTGTCCTGTGTGCTACACTGATTTGCAGGAACTGGTATTCCCAAGTCCAACTGTCCCTGCAAAATATTTTTACAAAAAGATAGAAATAAATAATCAGAACAAAACCAGGTAAGAATATAATATAGTCGCGTAAAATAATTTGCAAAAACATCATGATCAGAATGGAAGATTGGCCCACCGTTTGAATGTCGTGAAGAATCTCCTTGCAGGTACAAACATTGTGACCCATCTTCTTGCAGTTCCTACATAATCTCATTTTTATCTTACGGGCGTTCTTATCCAATCCAAGTCGTAATCTTTTAGTTGGAGGGTCCCCTTTTGTCACTAAGTATTGAGGATCATGTGAAGCTCTGAAGTTGGACAAATTGAGTTGATTGGCTTCGGTAACTTTTTGTTGATGATTACTGCACACAATGTCGGGATGTGCCAAGCTCGCATGCGAATCATTAGCAATGGCAACTTTTCCCAATGCTTCTTGTAAAGCACTCAGTGCCACATTATAGCTGTCTATGGATAGTGCTGCTTCCGCTGCAAATTTAATAGATAGTTGACACAAATCATTGTAACGGACGATCATGGATTCAGATAAATCATGTGATGCTCTAACATGGCAGTCATTCAACACAAGCCTGCTCTTGGCATCTTTTGTCCAACGCTTCAAAATGTAATGAGGTGGGATCGTAAATATATTTGTTGCCATGAATACTCTCAATGCATGTCTACAGAGAATGCCTACAAACTCAAACAAATCGCAGCTGCAATAAACTCTCATTTCAGAGACATTCATCTTTACAGTGTAATTCTTCTCTTCACCAAATTTTGCCACCATATATGTTATGATCGACCCATTCTCCACAGTTTTCCTCGCATAATAACTACCAGTTTCACAAATCTCAACTTGAAATTTCTTGAATACTTCTCTTGTATAAACATCCGCGGCTTGTTTTTCCAAAGGTGATGACACCATCAAATTGGGTTTGGTATACATTGTCTCATAATCAGCGCGAAATTCCTTATCATAATGATTTTGTAAGGCCAAATCATAGAGTGGAAGAAATTCTTGTAAAGTAGTTTCTTCACTTACATGCCCATCAAAAAAAGGGTCGATGCCTTCCCTTCCGTGAGCAGTAGACATTCCTGCGAAAAACTTGCCTCTCAAGTGCACTGGTACCCATTGTCGGCGATCTTCATATAAGATCTTAAGCCATTCATTCTCCCTAAGACCAAATGCATTAAGCAGCAGCCCCCATCTTAATTCAAATTCATCAACTGTGTCAGTTCGATAAATGCATTTATCAAACTCCGCTACAAAATTTCCATATTCATTGGACATATGACTCCATGTTTCAAGAACATTTCTTTGGATATCGCTCATGCATAGACGATGATGGGTTTCAGGGAAAACCTCTGACACTGCTGTTTGTATGGCCCTATCCTGTTTAGTAATTATCGAGATTGGATGTCGCCCAGACATCGCTACAAGCCATGTTTGGAAAACCCATGCAAAAGATGATGCAGATAGATCTGCAAGTAATGCACAACCAAGCAACACAGACTGTCCATGATGGTTTACTCCAGTAAATGTAGTGAGCGGAGTGTGGAATTTTTTCATCAAATATGTAGTGTCAAGGGCAACTACATCACCGAAATAATTGCTAGCCATCCTAGACTTAGCTTCAGCCCAGAAAACATTTCTCATATGCTCTTCATCATCAATTTCTATTGAATAAAAGAAGGAAGGATTCTCAGCTTGCTTTTGCTTACAATACTCAACAACAGCCTTAGCTTCTCCTCTGGCAAGCGTCAATCGTTGTGACCGTTCATTGCAGTTTTTTCCATCATTTTTTGTGAGGCCAATATTGCTAATGATAGGCAAAGCAGGATTCATGAGACATTTCACATTTGCACTCAATTTCCTATGTGATGGAAGGCAATGCATTTCTTTTGGACGATCAAGTTCATGGTTATGCTCCTTTTCAACAGAATGAATAAACCATTTGCCAGAGTCTTGTTTCTTTACCTTGACCATTGCCTGACAACCTACCCTGATCGTTGGTTGCTTACTCTTGTTTGTTTCATTACTCGATTTAAAAACACCTTTAGAGCACTCATAACGGATAGCAATTAATGTTTTGTCACGCCTTGAATAACGGGTGGATCTCTTACGGGTGCTGAAGCCTGAAAGCCTAGCATATTCATTGTAAAATGCATGGGCGGCCTCTTGAGAGTAAAACTCCATACCAGCACATGGTTTCAAATTTGGATTTTCTTCAAACTGAATTCTTACTGCAGAATTTATTTCCATTTTGTCCACACCTATATAGTGTTCAACATCCACTTTCTTCTTATGTGATCTAAGGTGCTTCACAGTGGGTGGACCAACTAGTGCATGGTTATGGTCCTTCTCGACATCATGAACCACCCATTTCCCAGAGTCCATTTTCTTTAACCTAATCCTTGCCTTGCAACCTTCCCTTGTGGTTGGCCGTGGATTCTTGACTGTTCCATTACTTGGTTTGAATCCCTCTTTATGGCATACATACTGTGTAGCTATTAATTTCTTGTCACGCTTAGAGTAGCGGGTTGATTTCTTACGGATGCCAAAGCCCATATGCCTGGCATATTCATTATAGAATGAAAACGCAGCCTCCTCTGTTTGAAACTCCATACCTAGATAGGGTTCTAGATTTGCATCTCCTTCGCTTACAATGAACTCCCTTGCAGAGGAACTGTCACCAATTTCATCCTCACCCATGCATGGCTCAATGTCAGTAGCCAGGGGACATTTTGTTCTATCACTGTCAGCAAACACTTGAGATGCCAAAGCGCTTTCCAAGTCAGCCATGATTATACCAAACTGCAAAAGAACGTATCAAAATGCGATATGTAAGATTCCGCTGGGGGACTTTCTCCTGGAGGACCAATAAGAACATCTAAACACGCATAACATTTGACATGTAGGACATAGCAACAATAAACCACTTAAATATATACAAAAATATATATAATTTGCAAACTATTGAACTAAAATGTACAGTAAAACATGAATAGCACTCATAGCAAAAACTCCTGTCCTGAAGAGATTGGACAAAATGGTGTGTATGCGTGCATGCATTTTACCTGACTCCAGATGCAGTTCTTAACTGATAAACAGTAAATTCAAATGTCAGCAAAGTTCTTATGCTTAGAATTTTAGGAGGTCTCTCGACTACATCTAGAGAGGAGAGGAGAACTTTGTTGAAGCTAATAACAACATGAAATGCTCAAGTAGCAATTTTCATGACAGCATACACACCTGGTCTCGGATTATGGTTCAGAATAACCACTGTCATTTTAGACCAAAAAAAAAGAAGAAGAAGAAAAGGCAAAAATTATCACTTTTCTTTCATTGTTAGTGACAAGGGAGGACCCAAAGGGAGAAAATGACTTAAGGGGGTACAAAATGACAGTGGTTATACCAAAGGGGTTTCTTGTAAAAGGAAAGGAGGCATAAGGGGAAATTAAACTAATGAATTGGAAGGATCAGAAACTCAAAATATCTGAACCTCACAAACTTTTATCTTCTGAATATTTGTCACATGTGTTGGTCTAAGGAGGACCCACTGATATTTTTTTTTCCTTTATTTATTCAATTTTTTAGAATTAACACTGAGGTCAATGATTATCTTCTAGCAGATTTCATATCTTCTTCTATCATTTGTTTCCCCTCCTGTTTGGTGTTACATTTCCTTTTCTCTCTATTTCTTCCAAGCTCTGGTTGAAGGTTGGTGTAAGGATCCTCTCTCAATCAGAAGCTAATATTATAGAGAACCCCACCATTGGCAACCACATTGTGGATTTGGAAGCAGAGAAAACAGGCAATAATCCCAAGGCAAGTAAGATTACTTCATTGACATAAGTCATTGATTGTATAGAATCATGACCATTTCAATGGAGATTACAAGTAAATGAGTTCAATGTATTAATTAAAGGCTCCATTCCAATTGCAAAAGGGAAATTTGGAGTAATTAGACCCAAGTTTTAGACTGGAAATCCCTTGCCCTTGTAATTGTTCTTCCCTTTTTCACAAAAGTTCCAATTTTTTTTTGGGTTTGTACTAAGCAATCTATCAAAACTCACATGACCCATACAAACAATTGCAGTCCTCTTGAATCTTCAAGAATCTTATTAAATCTAAAAGAGAAGAAATTTCATAGAAACCCCAGATTTTCCCGACTTACTCATGAAATGTGGAAATGGAAATGTCAGTCTTTTTTACAGTTCAAAACCCTAGATTTCCACTGCAATCCCCTCGTGCTTCTCCTCCTCCTCCTCCTTACAGAAGAGGGGAGGGGATGCTTTTCGTTGCGCGCGCTTTGGAGTTAGCGAATGCTCGCGGAGGAGTTACGGATGCTTGCGTGGATGTTGCGCGCGGGCAACCCCTGCTTGCGAGTTCTACGTCTCCGTCGCGCCATACTCTCATGAGATGGTCTGCTCGCGCATCTGTGACTCGCCTGCCTGTCTATTTGATGCGAGGCCCTTTCTAATACTGAATCCTATTAAGTTAATGACAATAAATAAATAAGAGGAACTTAAGAAAAAATCTCCATACAACCTCATACGCATGGTTTAAAATATCGGTATCGGTCGCGGTATCGGCCGGGCCGAAAAACCGATATGATATCGGTATCGGTCGAGGATATCGGTCCGTCGCGGTCATTGCGGTGTGAATTTTTTTTTAATAAAAAAAAATTCACAAAAATATCCAAAAAATCCAGAATATTAGAAAATACTGGAAAACTATATTTGTTTCCATTAGTAACAACAATAAATCAAAATCTTGGTCACCTTAAGTTATGAGTCATGTCTGTGTCGCAGACTCGCAGTTCACTGTCTTTTTTCCAGTATTTCATATAATGCAAACATTATTGATGCTCTACTCATGATCAATTCATTAGTGTCAAATATAAGAAGATAAAGATAACATATCAATCATCATTTAATACTAACTTAATCATCAAATAAAGTTGTGAAATTCAAGACCCTAAAGATTAGTGAATGAGATAGTGAGTAAGTGACTGAGAATCTGAGATAGATAAATCATAAAGCACTTGGGCATCAAAATGTTCATAGTTTACCTGAAATTAGAGGGGACTAGTGGAGAGTACTAGTAGAGACTAGAGAGAGACTGATGAGTATGAGTGTATTACAAATTGACAGCCTAATACCAAGTGGAGTGTCGCCCTGGCTCGATATCATCATCATCATTTCTTCGGTATTGGCTAAAAAGATATGCTCCATACTGCTGTGCAGCACTAGCACTACCATATCCATAACCATATTCAGATTGTTCTTGATAAGATGATGAACTATCTTGATCCCCTGTGTCTGTGGATTGAGATGGCTGGTTGTAATCAAATGGCATGAAATAGTTATGAGGGGCATAAATAGCAGGTCGTCGAGAAATTGGTGGGGGAAGCCTCCCTTGCTCAATTAACATCTGTTCGATAGAAATAATCGGTGTTGGTGAAGGGGGTACCCAATTAGGGTCATATGAATAACCCTCATGCTGTCCATACATGGCACCTTGTTGGCCAACATAATCCCCATGTTGTCCATACATGACACCTTAATTGGCCAACAGAACTTCCATGATGACCATGAGTAGCGGCGCCGGCGCTACTACTACCCCCTGCCTCAGTCTGTCCAACATGTCTGACATAGCCACGCGAAGGATCTAACTCAGTAGCATGAGGAAATTGCTCAACTGTCTCATAAGTGACAGGCTCATCATCTCTATAATGACCCTCATCCCCGGGAGAGTCAGGTGGAATTCCTGCTGATGATGAAGAAGTAGAAATACTTGACTCACTCTCTTCATCCACCTCCTTTCCCCTTGGCTCACTTGTATTAGGTGCACGCCCCTGCTGCATTGTCAAGTTTATTTCTTCTATCCTTTCTGCAGCCCTCATTGGCTCAGGCCTTTCCCCAGTCAAATCCTCTATCAACTGCTCAAACTCTGGGTCTTGGTCTAACACCGGTTCTTCTTATTCCTCCAACCATTGACCTAACACAGTATCCTCTTCTGAAAAGATATAGTCCAAATTAATTGGACAGAAATAATCCCGGTGATCCTCAAACTGTCTTCTCCTTCTATTTCTACTCCGGAGTTTGAGGTTGTAGTGAATGTAGACCAATTTATTTAGCTTTTGCATTGTCAATCTATTTCTTGGTCTTGTGTGGATAAATGAGAATGTGCTCCAGTTTCTTTCACAATTGGAAGACGATGTAGTTTGACTAAGGACTTTAATAGCAATCGTCCTTAGTGCAGGAGCACTCTCTCCATAATTCAACCACCATTCAGCTGAAAAAAAATAGAAATGATATTAGAGTCAATAAAAAAATAATAAGTCCTTAAATAATATAGAGATGACATTACAATCAATACCAGGATAGGTCTGTGTCACAGCTCTCCGTGCAGCCGTCGTTCCAAAGCTTCCGGCCCGTACATTGTATATGTCAATATGAAGATATTAACGTAGAAAAATAAATTAGAGAAATTACAATGTTATATACTTTTTTCCTTAATTATCCTACATTCCTACCTAATTAGTAGCCCAAATTGCTTCATCTGTACTCTCCGCCAATCTTTTAATTACATTTTTTAGTCCCAAACGAATTTCATTAGATATGTGTCCATCCGTAAATTGGGGATTAAAGAAGTATCCTGTAACAGTAAAACCAATGAATTTTAGTCATTGATAAATTAATGTAGTGAGGATTGAGGACTGATGAGAGAATGGAGAGTTAAATACAACAATTCAAGTGTTAAAGGATATTCTTCACTTACCGGCAATGTGTAAATCATGTTTTAATTGTCGTCCCCATCGATCGTCGATGATCTTCCAAAACTTTTTGTAATATCTACAATCTCCTTGAATAGGCAGCTTTGATCTCTCCATGGCCTCATGTAAGAAGCCCATTGTTGGCTTATCATCGCCATCAACCAATCGAAGAACCTTTATTAGGGGTTCAAAAACATTTAAAACACCCTTCACATGAGGCCAAAACTTGTTGGACTCAATTGTTTTACATACTTCAACAGTAATGGGACTTGGCCTTTTTCCCCATTTTGAATTCATGAATTCATTTGATTTTATCAATCGGAGAAGTCCTTCTCTATACTTGTAAACACTTTCGATAGCAATGAAGTGGGTGGCAAATCTAGTGATGCCAGGCCCTAATAATTCATGGTTGTCTGTATGCATTTTCATCATGGAAATGAGTCTATATGATTGATAAAAAAAATTGGTGATCTTCTTTATCTTACCAATCACAAACTTCATGACTTTTCCTTTTGCAATATCTTCAAGCATTAAATCCAAGCAATGTGCTGCACATGGAGACCAGAAAATCCTTGGCCTTTGTTTCATAAGCATCGTTCTTGCAGCCTTCATGTTTGCAGCATTGTCGGTAACAACCTGAACTACACAATCTGCCCCAACTTCTTCAATCACCTCATTCAATAACTTATTAATATATTTTGCATCTTGAATGTAATCAGTTGCATCAACTGATTTGATAAACACCGTGCCCATAGACGAGTAGACTAGAAAATTCAAGAGATGACGGTGTGTGATGGTCGTCCACCCATCGCACATTAGTGTACAACCTCTTTCCTTCCATGCCCATTTGAAAGTTTGCACCCAAGCCTGCAACTCTTCATACTCTTTCTCAACACGTACATGCCCAATCTCATAAGGGGTAGGTGCCTTTATACCTGGACCATGTTCTGCAGCTGCATCTAACATGGTGGTGAAATAAGGAGATGATGCCTTGTTGGGAGGAATGCCTCCGTCCAAAAAAAACTTCCCAGCGACTCTCACTAGATGTTCTCTTGCTTTACCAAGCCTGCCCGTTAATGCTTTCATAATGCTGGGCTGCTTTGATGTTGGTTTTCTATAAGAATATGGGTCAGTTGGCCCCACTTGCTGAGGTGCACGTGTAGGAGTTCTTTCAATCTCCTCAATGTCTGGATCTCGACGGGGTTGTTTTTTACTAAATGCCCGACGCAAAATTGCTCCCCCAGGTTCGGATGACCCACCCTGCTCATATTGGCTACCTCTAGAGGCTGCTTCATATTGCATTCTTCTTCTCTCTTCCTCCTCCTGAAGTGACCTAACACTTTCTCTCCTAGCCGTCCTCATTTCCGGGTCTTCATCGTCATCATCATCGGAGGAACCGAATACTTCTTCTCTACATGCATCAAATTCCTCAGTTCTTTTTTTTTGTTGTAACTCTTTTTTTTTTTTATTGATGCATTTAGGAGCTCCTTCATTTCAGCAGTTACATTTGGTGGCACTTTATGACATTTTATCACCTGTCCGGTTACATGCACCAAATGTTGTTTCAATCGAGTAATCCCGCCATTGAACACTCTTCCACAATAATTACATTTCACTCTACTTTTGCTTCCAACTGGTTCACCATGGCTCCATGCCGGATCTATTGAACGCACCATCTTGTTCCTATAAAATAAGAAATTCATGCAATAGTAATACACTAATACACTAATACTCTTAAGAACAATTATTTTTAGGAAAAGTCAAGATTTAATAAAATCATTTGAAAAAATCCTAAATATATAGATATAACATAAAAGTATGTAGATCAATCATTTACACATCATACAATGATCATGAATCATTAAAAGAACATATTTATGATGAAATCCCCAAAAAAATGATATATTATAATTCAAATATTAAAAAATCCGAAAATAAAATAATTAAAATAAAAATCTAAATCATGTTTATGACTATGAGTAGATGTAGATCTATCATCTACACACTATTAATAAGCCTTTGGTTTCACAAATATCCTAACAAGTAACAACAATTAATTTTGGAAAAAAAATTTAATAAAATCATTTTCAAAATCCTAAATATATAGATCTAACATGAAAGTATGTAGATCAATCATTTACACATCATACAATGATCATGAATCATTAAAAGAACATATTTATGATGAAATCCCCAAAAAATGATATATTATAATTCAAATATTAAAAAAATCCGAAAATAAAATAATTAAAATAAAAATCTAAATCATGTTTATGACTATGAGTAGATGTAGATCTATCATCTACACACTATTAATAAGCCTTTGGTTTCAAAAATATCCTAACAAGTAACAAAAATTATTTTTTGGAAAACAAAAATTAATAAAATCATTTTCAAAATCCTAAATATATAGATCTAACATAAAAGTATGTAGATCTATCATTTACACACCATACAATGATCATGAATAATTAAAACAACATATTTATGATGAAATCCCAAAAAAATGATATATTATAATTCAAATATTAAAAAATCCGAAAATAAAAAAAATTGAAAAAAAAGTTCAAAATCATGTGTATGAGTAGATCTAGCATGAAAGTATATAGATCTAACTTCTAAATGAAGAAAACAACACAATTACACAAGTGAGTAAGTGACAAACCTCTATGCTTCATCTATAAAAAAAAAAACACATAATATGCTTTAAGTTGATTTCCTCTTACCTTAGATAATATTTTCTTCAAAAAATATAAGTGAGATTTGGAAATATGGAAGAGAGAAGGTGGCTGCTGCTATGGCTAGTAGGGGCTTTGAGAAGAGAGGAGAAGAAGATGAAGATGGGAGAAGAATAAAAAAAAAAAATAGGGTTTGAAGCTTTATATTCATCTCGGCCGATATATCGGCCGAGATGAATAAAATCCCGAGATAATGAATATCTCGGCCGAGATTTTGGTGAATTTGGGCCGAGTCCGATATCTCAGCGAGATATCGGACCGGTCTCGGCCGGTTTTTTGAACCATGCTCATACGTTATATGAGGATCTTTTATGTGGCCCTTTTAATTTTTATTTATTTAATTTTTATCATTTTGCAATATAGTCGATATCGACCATTTGTCCGTTAAATTTTCTTTAACTTGTAATTGTTTAATTTGCTGAACATAACAGAATGGTTGATATCGACCATATCGCGAAAGGAAAAAAAAAAAGACAAATTTACAGGTTCACCTGTAAATCCTCCGCCATCGCCTCTTTCTCACTCCCCTTGGGCCTGTAAGTCCTTGACCCCTATCCCCTCCCTTTCCCACTATCTCTAGGCCCAGCCATCTTTCTCATCTCCGCCTACAACCTCGCCTCCGTCTCCCCTCCCCTCTTCTCCCTCCTCCTCCCTCTCTACGGTGATCCTCCCTCCTCCAACGAAGATAATCCCATGCTCGCCGCACTCCATTCATTCGTGTCCCCCCCCCCCCCCCCCCCAGCCACCGCATCCACTACTCTGGAGCAGTACCAACAACCAAGAGAGAAAAACTTAATTTTTACCGCAAATTGAGAGCAACCACCATAGAATTGTCGATATCGACCATATTGTTAAATGACACAAAAAGAACCCCTCCAATCGTCTATATGGTGCTTTGGGACCTCATCATTGGTATGGGGTCCTATGGGGTTTTAACCCGTAAAATCCTCAATAAATAACAAACAATAAGTCCATGTTGTAGATATAACAAAGTATAAACATTGGAAAGAAATTCCATCCAATGCTTGTATGCAAACTACTCAATTCATGCTATTATCTACCTATGATCAAATTATTTCCCTTGCACATTTTATCAACTGTGAAAGGACACAAAACTAAAACTCATCCAATTGGTTGGTGATTATTATTTGGATTGAAATAAAAGGAAGTGCATTATAAAACTATCAAACTTAGAGTCGTAAATCAAGGGGTAACTATTTTGCACATTCTTAGGTCTCATTGAAATCTTTCCATCTCCCACCTCCTACCTCCTCCATCATTGGCATGACCCTAAGTGTGACGCCCCGGAGTCCCACATCGACTATAGAGAGGAAAGTGAATGGGGTTATATGTAAGAGCTTACACCCTTACCTTGCATGAGGCCTTTTGATGGGTTGAGACCCATCAGAAGCAAAACCGTGAGGCCCGTGGGCCAAAGCGGACAATATCATGCATGGGTGAAGGGTGGGGCGTTACAAATGGTATCAGAGCCGACTCTCGACTAGTTCGAGTGTGGGTCCCCTGCCATAGCCTGGTGCAAGTGGGCGGGTCTCCATGTGGGCGGGCTAAGAGGGCTGGCAGGCTACTGCACAGGGACGTGCAGCCCTAAGGGGGGTGGAATGTGACGCCCCGGAGTCCCACATCGACTATAGAGAGGAAAGTGAATGGGGTTATATGTAAGAGCTTACACCCTTACCTTGCATGAGGCCTTTTGATGGGTTGAGACCCATCAGAAGCAAAACCGTGAGGCCCGTGGGCCAAAGCGGACAATATCATGCATGGGTGAAGGGTGGGGCGTTACAAATGGTATCAGAGCCGACTCTCGACTAGTTCGAGTGTGGGTCCCCTGCCGTAGCCTGGTGCAAGTGGGCGGGTCTCCATGTGGGCCGGCCAAGAGGGCTGGCAGGCTACAGGGACTGGCAGGCTACTGCACAGGGACGTGCAGCCCTAAGGGGGGTGGAATATGACGCCCCGGAGTGCAGCCCTAAGGGGGGTGGAATGTGACGCCCCGGAGTCCCACATCGACTATAGAGAGGAAAGTGAATGGGGTTATATGTAAGAGCTTACACCATTACCTTGCATGAGGCCTTTTGATGGGTTGAGGCCCATCAGAAGCAAAACCGTGAGGCTCATGGGCCAAAGCGGACAATATCATGCATGGGTGAAGGGTAGGGCGTTACACTAAGTGGGCCTCATAGGCGAGTTTGCATGAGTCTATCCCTGGACGGTTTTATTATAATAGGGCGATTTTCTCCTAACACCATTTATTTATGGGGTTCTAGTTTTTTATTTACAGGCCTTCCCTCTTTTCGCTAGTCAGATAGGAGATCATGGGAATTTTTAATATATATATGCGTGCGCACGATAAAACTAGCTAGTTTATGGATAACACATACAGCAACTTATGATATATCTACCATGGAACACTCTCTAACCCTTCATTTAAGAGAATTCCACTATACATATACACATGTCAGAAAATATGTAGTATTGGAAACTCTGAGCATATTATGTTCGTGAGCACTAGTTTGTGGAGGTCACTCAAGAACCCTCACTCATTAGGAGAAAATTTCACCATTATGAAAAGTATATACCAGGAGAACTGTACACATAATGTTAGTGAGAACTAGTTTGCAAAGCGCTCACATGGAGCCACTAATATTGATAAATCAACCGCCTCACAATCACTAACCCTCCTTGAATTAAAATTTGCAAATAAATGCGAACACACCTCACCATAGATTACAATTGTCCCAGTTTCTAGTCTAAACTGGCAAAAAAGTCAATCTAGCTATGGAAAAATTCCAAAAACAAATAATCAATTTGGCCTGATGTTTGATCCTTTCCATACATGGGTGTCTGATGAAAGGAAAAACCAAGAAGAAGACAATAGAAAGGAACTATCTTTTCTTCATACTTACCAAAGTCCTTTCCATACATGGGTGTTTGATGAAAGGAAAAACCAAGAAGAAGACAATAGAAAGGAACTATCTTTTCTTCATACTTACCAAAGATGACCCACCTAATCTTGAGTGTAAGAATTGATTTGTGTAAAGTAAGAATTAATTATTCCCCATTTGCGGCAAAACGTTTAAAGAATGAGGAAAAACTTTTTGCATCCCCACTTTGACTCAAATAGGATTTCCCCGACAATGTTGTTCTACTATTGAAAGTTCACAAAACAACTAAAACTGGGCCTCACTAATGTTATAACAATGACTAACATTTGGCCAATCAATTAGAATAAGAACATAGAAAGACTAGAATAAACATAGACAAATAATAGACAAGTGGGAATCAGCACTATTCATCCACCCCATGGTCTCAATCATGTGGCCCATGAGCAAGGGATGGGCATTGGAGACCACGGCGGTCTTGCAAACATTTCCTCTGCTTTTCATTTGCTCTCATGTATGTAAGCCACCACTAATTCTAAGGTCACATTTGACAATCAATTTCTCAAATATTCCTCTCCAATTTTTCAGTGTCGTGAAAACTCTGCATTTGTCAATTATTTATCATCGGTAATTTGGGCTACCGGAAGTTCTCAATTTTGAGGATTTTTCAGTCTGACACACTCCTATAAGATTTAGAAATCCTCTTTCTTTAGATTTACATATTAATACTAATTTTCTCAGTTACACATATCGGTATGCACTGATATCAATATGAAATCTTTAGCTATACAAATCTAGCAAAGGATTCATATTTGAGAGGCAGTGATAAATCCTTAGATTTACAGATTGATCACCAGTTACCAAAGATTTAGTATGGCCCAACTCCTCGCCTTAGGAAATTATTGGGCCAGCTTGTGTTATAATTAATGTAGCATTGAGTAGGCCATTTAGTGAGGGATTTAAGTGGATATATCCTCAAATAGCTAGGGACCCAACCCTTGGGCCTTTAATTGCCCATCAAAAAGCATAGGGCTTGGGCCAGACCCAACCCCAATAGCACCAATTAAATCTAGGGTTTTCAAAACCCATGGTCTACCCATGGAATCCTTAATACACGACAAAAAAAAAATGATAGTATATGACTTAGAAGCCAAAACACCCATGACACACCTAAGATAAAAAAATAAAAAAAAAAAGTCTCTATTGGACGCATGTCACCCCACATTTCAATTCTTTGAAAAGATTATAAAAAAAAAAAAAAGGAACAGAAGACAGAAGAAACGAACTTTCAGGGAGGGACAACCAAATGGTAGGTTCACACTCAAGAAAACTCACTAGGAAAGGGAGAAAGAGACTTTCATTTTATACCAATTTGTAAAAGAATAAATAGATATGGGTGAATCTTCACGTAATATTAAAATGATAAAAAGTAAAAGGATACAACTTAGAGATGTAAATTAAATGCTCGCTTTTTTAATATTTGAATTACAGCGATGATGGAGAAACCATTACTTGACCCTTTTGTGGACCTTCACAAGTACTCTCATTTAAAAGAACAAAATTTTGAATCAAGTTAAGCCACACCATACTGAACAGTGGAAATGTCGTTGAATTATACAAGTTTCATACAATCAACGACCCCCAGGGAAAAAGGAGTCTGCAACCGTAGAAGGGAAAGTCATGGGGAAATCATCAAACCCCTCATCCTGACCCAGCTTAAGATCATGGCCACAACCAAAACCATCCACTGACAGATTAGGAAAACTAGCACTTCCATCGAAGAACTGCACCACCTGCCTCATGCTCGGCCTACACACCACCAAGGGGTGTGAGCAAAGCAAGGCAAGCTTCAACACCATTTCCAACTCCTCCAACACATATTCACCTTTCAAGTTGGGGTCGGCAGCTTCTAAAATCACCCCCCTCTTCCAATACCCCATCACGTAATCCACCAATATCAGATCTTCCTCTCCCTCCTCCACCGATCTAGATCTCGGTAATGGTCTCCGCCCGCAAGCGACTTCGAGCAGGAACACTCCAAATGCAAACACATCAGTGCCGGTAGTCGCCTTGCCGGTTCTCGTCAGCTCCGGTGCAATGTAGCCAAAGGTCCCAACCATGTGGGTGGTTTGAGGATCAGACCCATGGTCATATAATCTGGCTAGGCCGAAGTCTCCCAAAGCACCATTCATTTCATGGTCTAAAAGAACATTGCTGGCCTTGATGTCCCTATGGAGAACCACCTGCACCCACTCCTCATGCAGGTAGAGAAGACCAGTTGCCACTCCTTTGACTATGTGAAATCGTTGACCCCAGCTTAGTGGTGCATTGGTTTGGTTAAAGAGGAGCTTGTCCAGGCTCCCATTGGGCATGAAATCATACACTAAAAGCAGCTCTCCTTTGCGTCTACAATAGCCCAGGAGGCGCACCAGGTTACTTTGCCTAATCCTCCCAATGCTTGCAATCTCTGCAACAAACTCCCTCATCCCTTGTCTCGATCCATGTGAGATTTTCTTCACTGCAACTTGGATTTTGGACGGTAGTACCCCGTGATAAACTCTACCGAATCCACCAGCACCCAGAAGCTCTTTGTCTGAGAAGCCCTTGGTAGCCATGTAAAGATCCTTGTATGAGAACGGGTGAGGCCCGTATTCCAGCTCCCAATCTTCAAGTATTTCAGCAAATTTGATCCTCCTCATTACATAAATGATGCCCAAGATGGCCGTTAACACGAACGCTGTAGCAATCAATGGCAATAGGATTGCCAAAACCATTGCTTTGCTGTTTTGTTCGCGATTTTTTTTGTTTGGGAGAGAAGGCAACCGAGAAAGATCGAGCAAGGCATCTCCATTCATATTAAAGCTCCATCCCAAGATGTAATGGTATGTAAGTAAGCTCCCTGTAGCCGAAGAGAAACCCACATACATCTCGTCTTTGATGACTGATGAGAGATTGATCACTGCCGACAAGAGCGGTAATTTGGGCTTCTGGGTATTGATTGGAGCTATTGTTACATTCAATTGATCTCCTCCACCATCATAGTCTACCCATACCTGGATTGGTTTACCACTGATGAGGGTGATGATGGTGTTTGCACCATTAGAGAAGTAGGAGGCAGGAGAAGATTGAACGGATATCAAGCTATTGACATCGATTCCAACATGGTTAGCATCGATATCTCCAAATTCAATACTCTGAATTGTATCGAGCTCGATGGCGAGGACATGGTTTGATGAGTTTCCATTGCTGGTTGCGTTGAAAAGGCCTAGATATTGGCTGGGGACAGCTCCCGGGAACTCTTTCGAGGGGGAGACAACGAACGCAATTCCATGACCGCCTAAGTTGGGTGGATCTTCAGGGACAATACCGAAGACGAAAGTGGTGGAGAAGGAGAAGACCTTACCGTTTGAAGCGTCCTTGAAGCGAAGGGGGGTGTTGTAGAAGGCCCGGCCTATGTGTTGTTTGGTGGCGTTGGTGAGTCTCAAGAGGCCATCGGCTGTAATCACTGCCAATCCATTCAAGCTCACGTTGGCGCCATGAAATCCGGCGAAGGTGAAGTTTTCTTGGCTCTGAGAAGAGGCTGTAGAGAAGAAGAAGAAGAAGAAAAAGAAGAAGAGTAGCATTAGAATCTTGCAACACATTGCTGAAGTCCCAACTGCAATAAAATGAGTGGGAAGTATTTAGCAGCAAATGACATCTAACTCTAGTATAAAAGGACATGGGTGGGCCTACTGATGAGGACAATGTTAACATAGACTCATGATTTTACTATGAGGCTTTCCTCAGTGTGGCCCACTCTCATGGAAAAACTCTTGTAGGAGGGAGAATGTCCAGCTTATATGCAGACTCCATGGTGCTTATAGCAGTGTATATATCACTTTTATTGAAGATAGATGCATGTCTATCAATGCGAGTAGGGTAGATGGAAAACTCTCTTTGCAGACAAAGGGAGCAAAAGCAAAAAAAAAAAAAGAATTCAGTGATACACAGCTACAAGTTATCCTAGCCCTTATCAACAATCCAAGCTTAACAACATCTCAATCATAGCTTTTTTTCGAAATTCAATCTAAAAGTAATTGAAGATTCAATGAGTGTGAATTTGGGCCTGATTTCCAATCATGCGATGACCAGAGTATCGAAGCGCTGCACTATCAACGGTGACAAGTGGGCTGTGTAGAGTTGGACTGCACATGCAACCCTTGTAGGAGAATATTTTCCTTGTGGGAGACCTTTTCAAAATTGGCCTCACCATTCTTGGTATTGATCACGCTCCAACAAATTTTTTGTTATGACACTAGAAGACTTGATTGATCTAATGATAAGCTCAAATTTAATTAGTGAATTCCGCCGTAGACTAGTGCAGAAAAGATCAAGTGCACACTTCGTGTACAATCCACATGTGACTGTGGGGCCGATTGGGCCCACTCTTCATCAATCCGAATGGACCACAAAGAACCACCCCCCGTCCTGAATTACACCACAAAGAACCACCCCCGTCCTGAATTACACCGGATCCGTGGGTTTTACACCAATCCGAATGGACTGGGCCCACGATTGACCGTACTTTTTTATTTTATAAATTTATTGAATCTTGTGGACCATTGATGAAGGAGTTGGGATGATTGGATGTGCACCATTTTTACCAGGGAGGTAGGGCCAATACAGATGTTCAAATCACCAGTCCTATCCCCATTTGGGTCCCATGTGGGCCCTACAGAAAAGTGCCCATGGTTATACGGTGCACACCTAGTGTACCTGATCCTAACTATAGTAGAGTGAGCGTTCAATTTTAGCAATCGACTACCACACTGGGGCCACAGGGGAATTTTACCCGGCTTTCTCTCCTGTGCCCGTAGGGATTATTCTGGCCCAAAGAACTTGGAACCCTATTTTATCAAAAAAAAAGAAAAAAAAAAAAAAAAGGACTACCTACTTTTCAACCTCCGGTCTTTTCTTGTAATATATATCTCATACGTATATAGATGTGGAAGTATGAACGAAGGGCCACCAACCGCAGACTTTTTGGACCAGTGGTCCAGTACTGACATGAATTTCCACGGTTTTTGTAATTCATGTACATTTCAATTGATGTAATAAGTAGATTCCATGTTGGATTTAGATCTTCAGCTGCACGACACTCTCTTTTTTCTCTCTGTCTTTGTCTTTCTCTTTATCAAATTAAAAAGTTGTTTGGATTTATCCTACAACAAAAAAGAAAAAAAAAGTATTAGATCCGATTTAAAGTCATAAAATGATCGTTACAATAAAAATTAAATTTTTTAATTTTGATCATAATCTTAGATTGGGCAATAAAAGATATTGTTAGATTTTGGAGTCTTTGGTTAGGGTATATCCAAAAAGCCGCTTAAATATGGTAGGATCAGTGCATCTCATTATAGCTGCCTGTGTTTTATTACAAAATAGGGGTGTACACGGATCGGATTAGTGTGGATTGGGCCAAATTTGTCACAAATCCGTTACGTACGGATTAACGGATTTGGAATCCGTCACCAATCCGTGGCTGTTAAAATCCGATCCGATCCGGTCCTCCATTCAATCTAATATTAAAAGAAAAATATCAAACATGTTGTAAAAAATTTACATTTTGGCCCATAAATTTTTTTTTCTTATTTTATATTTAGACATCTTAATTTATACTTAGACCCATTATATTTTTTTATTTATATTTAGTGTCAACGGATCGGATCGGATAAAAATCCACGGATCATATCGGATCGGATCGGATCGGATTTATGGATCGACGGATTTTTTGTGCACTCCTAATACAAAGTTGAAGAGAGTGGTTGCATATAAAGTGCTTGAATAGAAAGGTGAAGAGAGTCCATGCAAATGAAGCAGTGGAGGATCTAGGTAGCTTCGGTTTTTGACAGAACCTGGTTTGGACTCATCTGATGTGGGTCCATCGTGGGTGCAATCCAGATGATCTGAACCATAAATCATGTGGACCACTCATGTCCAGAGAATCGCTACCGTTCTGTTACGGGGACTATTCAAAGTAAACGTCAACGGCCCTCACTCCTCATACTAGACCCAGATTAGGGCAGGCAACTTATGTGTATCTAATTCGAATGGTGTTGATGCTATGGACTAAAGACAGCAGGGACCACAGGAGAATATAAAATGTGAAGGATCTGCAACTGATGGAGATGTCAGGTTCAATGCATGATCATGGGATTGGAGGTTTCTGACTATGTAACAACATGGTTACATCAAAGAAGCATTCTGGAAACACTCAGGGCCTATTAGTTGTTTTTACTTTGCAGAGTTCCTCAACTACCCTAGAGAAATTCTTAACCCTTCTTAATGTTTCTTGGAATCTTTGTTTTATTTGGGGTGTCGTTTTGCTATGCTTAAGGATCTTCTTGATTTTCCTTTTTTTTTTATCTTTTAATTTGTTTGCTTCCCCTTAGTTTGTGAAGGATATATATATGATTCTCATGTTTGGATCTTCTGGACTGCTGCAGGAATTTTTGGATATGCTTAAGTATATGAATCCCCTTTAGTTGAAGAGGCATACAGTGATGGTATGTTAATTGCTTAGTTCAGCTAGATGAAGCACCTTTTTGGTGTTCCACATCATTTGTTTGTTGGGTGAAGGATACTGGAAATGTTTCTCCTGTCCATCATAACCCTTCGATTGGGTCCTCATCGTGAACTGATAAATGGTTGTGAATTGTCCATCTTCACCAGATGGGCACTGTGATTGGCTCCACCAGATTCAATGACTAACTAGAAGGTGAAAGGTGGGTCCCACATATCATATTGCTTGAGTTTCTTGTTTAAATTACTGAAGGTCTCTTTTATTTTAATGTTTTAGTATAACTAATGTGGTAAGTTCCAAGTGACTACTGCAATTGTTTGAATTGTCTCTCAACTTTATTCATCCATGGACCATGTTGATAGTAGTCAATAAGAATAGTAAGATGTCATTTTCTATTTTAGAGGACATGTTTATTGTTTTCCATGACAAAATCACGATGCTGGCCGTAGATAATTTTTCGTTGTGAATGCTATATTGTTATTGTTTTGTATTTATCTAAGTTGTGGTGAGGATTGGTAGATCATGAAGATGTTGGTGGGTAATTTTTCTTTGTGAATGTTACTGTAATTGTTTCTATGCTTCAGGTGGTGTGGGCTGATATTTGTAAAAAAAGAAAAGAAAATAATGCTTTTAGCAGCGGCCATATGATCAACGTTAAAAGCAGTATTTTAAAATAAAAAAATATTGCCTTTAGCAGCAGCCTTTTTACTGCCGCTAAAAAAATTTGGATTTTAGTGGCGGCTATTTTTACTATTATCAGCGGCCAAGAAAAAAAAACTGCTTTTAGGGGCGCTCAAATGGCTACCGCTACAAAAACTGGTTTTTAACGGTGGCTATTTTTACTAGTACCGGCGGCCAATGGGCACCACTAAAAGTTTTCTTCATCGTCCTACTAATTGACGGATTTCTTTTACCGGCGGTCAACAACAAAAACCAATAGCAGAGATCTCTGGCCGCCGCTAAAACCTTTACCCACCCAACAGATACCGTCACCAAGGCGGCTACACTGACCACCGCTAAAGGTTTTACCAGCGGCGAATAGCACTCGGCCTGTTAAAAGCAATTTTTCTTGTAGTGGGTGGGACTGGTTGGACAATCATTTTCCAACCTGGGAGAGATTATTTGATGAACATTTGTAGCTTCTCACTTTGTTTTTTTAATTCAGCTACTTTGATATGAATACATTTTTCATAGTTTTCTTTCTTTTTTCGCTAGATTAGCTCACTCGCCAAGAGTTATGCTAATGAAGACCAAGTAATCGATCCAGAAAAATCTGTGTGATATTGAAGTGCTAGCGCCACTCAACCATGAATGTGAAGATATGCAAGTAAATGGGCTTTCTAGACTTCTCTACTGAAAAACCACAGCTACTTACATAAGACTTATAAATAAGTGGCAATCTCAGGCGGCACGGTGATAAAAGGTTTTGTAAAAGGTATTATGGTGATGGAATGATCCTGAAGTTAGTGTTAAGGCCTCAAAGTCTAATGATCATACATTATATAAGATTATTTTGATAAGATCTAGAGCTGGAGATAGAGTACAGTTAGGTCCAACAGCAATTCAGAGAGGGGTTGATGGGTTAAGGACTTGTATGATGTTTTTGAAAGACAACCAAACAAGAGGCTTCTTTGAAGCATCACCAAACACAGCAGTAGCACCCATGAACGCAGACTCGGCACTATAAATCCATTGGTAAGGCCCAACTATGATATGTGTAAACCTTTTTTTTTTTTTTTTTTCTATGGAAGTTCCCAATCCTTTGGGCTGAACTAATCCCTCTGTGCTCAAATGGAAACTGGGTAAACTCCCCTGTAGTCCCAGTGTAGTATTGCAATTTCGAACCTATCCTTCGAGTGCAAACCTGGTCCTAGATATGTGTAGACCTGTTAAAAGCATTGTTTCCTAGTGTTGATGCTGGGACAAATTTGGTTCCACCCAAAGTTGTTCTCATAGTTAGATTGATTAACTCCTTTTTATTAGGTTTTTCCAGTGGTCAATTTGATGGCGAGCCGATTCCAGTGTTAAAATTTGGCACTAGGACATTGCAGAAGACACAATATTGAGTCTTAAGGTGCAAATTGTGGGGCCTACTGGCATATTTATAGTTGGCCTCACAAAAATATCCTATAGGTCTGGCCTCAGAGGATCCGTGATAGCAGCGGTAGATGTGAATTGAATAAAAAGGGCAAATCCCTAAATTTGAGATTGGTCAAAATAAAATTATGATTGTAGTGGACAAATTAGATAGCTTGATAGTCCCTTCTGTAGGACACAATGCTCCCAATGCGATAGAAAGAGTTCATGAGTTCGAGTCCTTCATATAGGAAATAAAAAAGAGAAATCATTGCTCGAAACCGGCCCATATTTAGCTCTGTAGGCTGTTATTGCACGCATTAGGTAGGCCCATGGTTTTGTCCGAGACCTCATTTCCTGGCCCAATAGATAAACCACTTGTCTGTTTGTATGTTGAAAAGGTCCAAACCTCTCCCATTTGCAAATGGACTGCATGGGACTGACTTTCACCATTACTGATGTAGAATATCAAGCCTGTTAAATGGGCTAGGCTTGTTGAATAAGCTTAGGTATGGCTTAGCCGGGCCCGGTCCATAAACACCAGTTAGGAATGGTGAAGGGTCAAAGCACTCAAGCAGGGTTTTACCTTTATTTTTGCCCCACTTTCAGAATGTGAATCAAGATCTGAGTTATAATGATTCAGATTGTTGGTTGGTTCTCTATGGGTCTAGTCTAGTCCCACTTGTATATCCATGAATGTTTATTTCATCCTACCCCTACATCCTACCCCTAGCATATTAAGATCATTGACATGAAGTGATACATGATGAGCCCTGAATCCTGAACCAGAACTGTGATCCGACGACCTAGGTAACCTCGAATTCAAGTGTGATTATCGACAACACACCGCCAAATTTCTAAGCTTCAATATTATAGAGTGAAGGGTGTAAAACTCATTTCATATGAAAGGGGGATCTGTTTTGATGATTCCTTACATTCATGGCAGCCTATTTCTTAAGGAAACGTGGGAATTCGGATGGAATTGGCGGTACTGGTTTGGTTTTCCATAGCGGAGAAGACCCACTATTGACAGCATTACAAAATGGTTGTACATAAGATCAGTTGTAGGTTAGTTGGTTAGAAACATTAGTTCGTTTAGTATATGCCTTGAGTGCAAATCCTTGATAAAAAAGAAAAAAAAAACCTTCAAGAAGGAAAATCCTAAATATTTGGAAATTAAATTGCATAAGAAGTTGGAATGCAAAAAAGGAGCTAGCGGACACTCCTTTCCAAAGCCTCTTATAAATAAACTTTCAAGACGCGATTACACGGAGTTGGAATTTTATGAAATTATGGATTTCTTTTGTGCAGTGTTATGGAAAAGCAAGTCCTAACCTTTTATAGGAAAATCAACCAATTTCTTATTGTGGTTGAGCGAAAAGTGCTGCAATAAATAGCGACAAAATGCCAAATATGGGAAATTGAATACTTTTTTATTGTGTCACCAAATAATCCTTGTTGTTACACAAATGTGTTTTTCAGAATATAGGTAAAGGACTAGATTATTAGAAGAGTCGTTCTTTATTAATGTACTCATGGTTGAATGGTGTTCGCCCATATACACTAGTATTACACACATGCATAAAGATCAATCAATGGGTCTTCAAATTTAAGGTAAAACTCTAAACTAATGGTCCGACTTAGCAAACAAAAAGGAGTTGTTCTCTGAGAGCTTCTAAATACACAGCGATTTGAACCTTTCACACAGGTTTTTTTTTTTTTTTTTTTACTTTTTTAATACATTTATATCCCTATGTGAAAAGACCAAAAAGGGCAACCACATTTCACATGATACTGCTTATATCTCTCTGCGCACCGTCTCATCATCTTGTTCCTCCTATTCCACCATCTCATTCATCCCTTCACTCTCATTCCCTTCTTCCTCTAATCTCATTCTTCCATTCACATCACAATCTCTCCATTTATCACATTCTACTCACCCATCATACCCCATCATTGTCAGACATTACTTCTTAGTGAAACCCCACTCTCAATATCATTTTTTTGTCTAATGGATGAGCAAACTAAGAAGCACAATGCAGTTCCCGAACATAATAGCAGTGAGAAGGTGAGTTTTTGTGTGTTTTTTTTTAAATTTCCAGCATTTTTCGAAGCTTGTAAAGCGTTTTTTATTTTCTGTTGCAGCGAAACGTTCAGACTTTCAGTACAAAACAAAATGTCAAAGTTTAGCCTCTTATAGCTGAACATATTAATTTTGCTCAGCCGTATTTGACTGAACAAAAAATTTATATTCAACCGAATATGGCTGAACGAAACGATTGTGCTCAGCCATTTATGACTGAACATAAATTTTTTGTTCAGTTAGATACTACTGAACAATGACAGTTTATTCTCAATTTCTATAAAATATGGTCATCCCCTCCTCTCTAATCAATCAATGCTAATGTAGGATTGTCTAACTTTTCTGCCACTCAGTCGGTACCATTGCCATATGCCTCTCGCAGGGAGATTGCTATAGGTTTTGTTAATGACAATCATTTTGTTGAAGTATTGCCCTTAAACTTTTCTCATTATACATTATTAGCTCATACGATTATGTTATTTACTAACAAATTCTTTTTTTTAGTTATTATTGGTCCCAGGCCATCCTACTCCGCTGATTGCAAACAAGTGGCGGCAGTTTCATCATATATGTGCCCAAGGATGACAAACCATGTACCATTATAGGATACAACGTTTTAGAGAAATTGTCACTTCTGATGTAGCCACATATGAGACGATAGAGTTGGAATGAGGAGATCACCTTATTAGCTCATAAACTGATGCAGCCACTTGTAGGGGGATCTTATTTTTGTTGTTAATGATGTAGCCACCTGTATGGTGGTGACATGTTGTATTAAACTCATCTATTTTTAATGGCAATCTTACTTTTCTTGACACTGATGTTCATAACTGTTATGGTGATTGATAAACTAGCATCAAAATATACAACATCCGTGGAAATTTCAATAGATTAAAACTGCATTAAACTGATTGGTATTCATCATCTAATTGCTTACAAAATAGAATCCACCCATCAAAATAGATCCACCCTACAAAATACATCCATCTTTCAAAATACTTCAACTTTTCAATTTCTATTACTGCCCCTATTGATTTTGCGTGTGTAAGTAACCAATGTCAAACGTGGGCTCCGAAAGGTACGTTGGACTTCTTCTGTAGAAGCTCCCCGCAGCAATCTGCGAATTTGATCAATAGAAGTGTAGAGCATGTTCGGGTCCTGAATGCACTTTCATTAAAACCTGCATCATCATTTCCCTCTTCCATCTAGGTGTCCGGGACATCTGGTTCTTCAGGGACATCTGGTTCTTCAGGAACATCATTAACTCTTCTTGCAAGATGCCTCCTATTAGAAGCTGTCGGTCAAACTCTAGGTCCATCACCCCTGTCCATATCTGAAATATAGCATCAACCATTAAGAACAATAAAATAAACATTTAATACAAAAAAATAAAAAATAAAAATTCCACTATGTTCGTCCCTGAGAGGCTAAATAGACTGGGTTTGTTCAGTCTCTTAGTGCTGAACAGAGTGGATTTATTCAGCCCCAAGAGGCTGAATGTACTAGCTTTGTTCAGTATCTTAGGGCTGAACAGAGTGGTTCCGTTCAGCCATGAGAGGCTAAACATAGTGGTCCCGTTTAGCCCCGATAACTCCGTTCAGCCCCGAGAGGCCGAACGACATTATTCCGTTGGAACTACTTGAATCCTTCTTAAGCAGGATTGAAAGATTACAGGACCTCACATAGTTTGAAATGAAGCAGGACCTCTTTGAACTATGTGAGGTCCTGCTCAAGGAAGCATCCCACGAAATTAGAAAAGCCTTAGATAGCTCAAATAACCATCCCACAAAATCAATATTTTAGAAACTTCAAGACAGATATAGTAGAGGAGGAAGAAGAAATGGAGGAGAAGGGATATTATCGATTGGGAGGAGGAGGAAGGAGGAGGGCTCCAAACGTCCTTCAACAATGGCAGAGAGGCTCCCAACGATATGAGTGTAGAGAGAAAGGGGATATGGCAATTTAGGTATATTTTTTGTGTGTGGAAAGCAAAGTTATAATTTTAAAATTTTTATGTTGTATGTGGATAGAACCTGTGTGTGAAAGGTTTAAATTGTTGTGTATTTAGAAGCTCCAAAGGTAGAGAAGGGTCTTCAAGTTTAATTTGTGAAGGGTCCATCTTTGTAAAGGAAGTTTTTGAACGGTCTTCAAGTTTAAGGTAAAACTCCAAACTAATGGTCCACTTTAGCAAACAAAAAGGACTTGTTCTCTAACTTTGTAAAGGAGGTGAAGGTAACTTTGGAACATACTTGTCAATTCCGCTTTGATCGTCATTTCGGTCTAGCCTCCAAAATGGAAATTTTCAGTATTTCAAAATTTTGGCAAAACTTCTCGGAGTAACTTTTTGGAATAACAAAATTCATAAAAATATATACATATCTGTAAAAATAGAAAAACAAAAAGAAAATATAAATCATGCATGTTTCTTGATATGGATATTGAGAAAAAAAAATTTAAAAAAACAATGAAAATGGATCGGAATGGCTCGAGATCCATTCCATTTTGGCCAAAGGACCGAAATGGAAAAATTCCAGCCATTCTGGCCAAAATGAAACGGAATTGACTGCTTTGCTCAGGGACCAATCCATGAGTCTTAAAGTTTAAAGTATCACTCTAGACTAGTAGTCCCACTTAGCAAAACTAAAAGGAGTCGATCTTTGCCTTTGTAAAGGAAGTGAAGGTAACTTAGGATGTTCATTCAAACATTTGAATAGCATAAAATTGCACTTGGGGCCTATTTGTTTATATATAATAAAATATGAATTGAATACATAGGATCTCATAGTTAAATGAGCACCGTCTTTTTCTAACGGAAAAAAAAAAAGAAAAAAAGAAAAGAAAAATGAGCTCTATCTTTTAGATTATTAAAGGGCTGAAGAGTAGAGGATATGTGGTGAAGGGTGAAAGGAACAAGGTAGTGACGTAGTGGGACTTTGATTTTCTAGGATTTGAATTGCTATGGTGATTGTTGGGCTGATATTTATTTTTTCATCTCCCTTGATTCTATTTACATAAAAGGAACGGTTATTTGATATTTATTATTAGTATATTCACCTTTTATCCTCATTTTTTAACCATTTTGAGCATGAATTCCTTGGTATTCTATGCAAACCAAACATGCATGCTTATCTAGCACAAGAATTTCACATGAGAGTAGAATCCCATTCTCCACCTATTTCAATTGAATTTCATTTTTTTAAATCATGGAAAAATGAATTTAAAATTTTACATTTTTGTGTGGAAATATGTCTCACCATTCACCGAGCATCGGAAAATTGGAGCCCATAAGTGCCACTTAGCTCTGAAGAAGAACAATGGGTAGGGATAAGTGGGGCCTCCAGATTCCCAGTAATCAAATACCGAAGTGTGTGTATACATACTCAGGTTCGACTCTATAACCTTTTATCTGAGTTATTTAAATTCAGACGGCGTAAGACAACGCTCGGGCATTTTTTAGGAGAAAAATGCCCTCCTAGTTTGGTTCACGGGAATAAATAATAATGATAGAAGTCCATTGGATGAAAAGATCCATATAAGACCTATCAATATGCAAAATTCTGACTCTATAAGATTATCCTAACATTTTGATCCATGACTCTGAGATTTAATGATTTAGAAGCATCATTTTATTATAACTTCAATCAAATGGTGAGGAAAAAATAGGATGGGTGTCAACTTTTGGACTTGTGACTATTCATTAGAGTAGCATGTGAAAAGACTAAACTTACTCAGGGTGGGTCCCATTACAAAAAAAAAAAAAAAAGAGGTGTAAAAGGAGGGTTCTTAAAATAGTGTGTTTTGGAGAATTACCCTTTAAGTTTAGGTAAGCCCACAACAGGATTGTTCATGGGCCAGGCCAGCTGATCCCAATCGGGGCGCATCCCACTTTAAGCAGGGCTTGGATATGTAATTTGGACACATTTAATAATTGAGCTTGGCTTGGATTAAGTAAAAGAAAGCCCAAAGCCCAGCTTGGCCTGGCCCGGTTCATATAAGCAGTGCATGTAATTTAATTTAATTAGGCCAAACATTCGCTAGAGATCCACAAAATTGATCAAAAGCTTGGTTTAGCCTTGCCTGGTTGATTAAATGGGCTGGCTTGGGTCTAACTTTTTAGCCCATTTCAGGCTTGGGCCTATGATTCTAAAGTTGGGCTGGGCCTCGATATGCGTCAGTCCAGCCCGACCAATGAATACCCCTAAGCCATGGGTAGGGGTGTAACAGTTTGGTTAACCGTTTGTTTCAAGAAAATCGTTAACCGAACTGTATTTTATAGTTTTCCGTTTTTAAAAACCGTAATTGTGCCATAAAATATCGTTAAAAACCGAACCTCGGTTAATTATATTAGATGATTCGGTTATAATTAATTGTCACTTAAATTTTTTTTTCTTTGCCATTTGACTCTACATTCAGAACAACACTATCATTTTTTCATGAAAATAAACACAACTAAAAGTCTAAAATAATACTACAAAACATCTATTATACAATACAATTCTAGGAAACATGAGACAAATATAATTCAACTCACAAAATAATTAAATTCTTAGAGGATATAATGGGAAAGGGGGCTTAACTTAAGTCAGTTTATTTCATTTAAGCCATTTTTATTTTTTTATTAGTGCAACGGTTAGGTTAACCGCGTGTTTTGAAAAAAATGGTTAATCGAACTGTATTTTATTGTTCGGTTTAATTAATAACCGTGAGTCGAGACTAAAAACCGCAACCAAACCGTGAAGCACGATTTTTTAATTTTAATAATCGTAATCATAACCGAACAGTAAGACAGTTATTAACCGTGAGTTCAGTTGAATTCGATTCGATCGGTTAGATGGTTTCCGATTTGTTTTTTACACCAGTAGGCAAGGGAAAAGATTTTCATCAAAGTTTTAGAAGCCTAGGCCTGGCCGTCCAATCAACCTGAACTGGGCCAGACCCAAGCCCATTGCTTAGAAAATCATATATCAACCCCGAAATTTTCAACATCCTCAGCACTCTATCATTCGCGAAGAAGAGAAGCGATCCAAGGGTTTTCTTCTGCAAACGAAGATGAAGACGACGAAGGGAGGAAAAGTCATGAATCCAACTGATGCATACAGAAAGGAGCTCCGAAAGAAGGAGTTGAAAAGGGTAAATCCGCATTCATTCTTCTCTTTCTAGGGTTTTCTTCCTTTTTTCTTCTTCAATCTCAATGTGCTATTTCTCAAACCCTAGACTAGAGTCCATGGTTCTCTAGAGTCCATGGTTCTCCAAAACCCTCTTTTTCCGATCCCTTTCTGATGATACCATGAGGTTCTGATTGATTTCACAACGACTTTTGCTTTGTTAATCTCTATCTAGCTTTTAGGGCTGAAAGATACGATCTTTTGTAAGATGAGGCTGCTTGATGTGCTTCTGAATAGTGCTTTCCTGCTAAGATGGGGCAATGGCTCTCTTTTTATTGCAATGATTGTAGTTGAGTTTCTGGAACTTGATCGCTTTGAGTGTTATATTAAAATGGGTGAATTATTTGTTACATTGAGAGCTTGGCCGGTGTGAATTTTGGAAATTATGTTGGGTGTTGTGCTGTTTTTTCTTTTTTTTCCCTCCATCATTGTGGAAGAAAGAAGACAAACAGTATCCCATGTAATACAATTTCTGAGTTTGACGTTATTTTGTTATTATAGTAAGTTGTTTTTCCTAAATGTTGAATGGGCTGCAACCGGGAAATGGAAGGTTGTGATGCATTGTTTCACTCGAAAAATTGGGTGTATGGAGGAGGTGGATAGAAGGAAGGGAGGCTTTACATAAAAAAATGTTATAGCTTTGAAATGTGGGAAAGGAATTAGGAGATAGGATTTGGTGGATGAAGTAAAAAAGAGACATAATGAAATAGTAGGTTGAGTGAGGTAAAGGTGGGGGAATCATTAGTATAATTATATACTAGGAAATGGTGCCCGTGCTAAGCATAGGCAAGCTTTCAGAGATGTTGGAACTTATCTACCATAACTTTGCAATGGTGGGCATAAGTGCTACTGCACCCGGAAGAAAGATGAATCTCAACACCCTTCTTCACACACTCCATTTGAGAAGAGAACCCGGGTATGGACCATTTTTTGGCCTGGCTTTCCTTAAACGTTGAAAACATCATTTCTATCTTGCTGGAACTACGAAGTACTTATAATTATGAATTTTGATGTTTCTTTTTCTTTCTTTTTTCTTTTTTAATTTGTCTTTGCTGAGAACACATTTAAGCTGTAAACACCTTCTGGCTCCCTGCTCTCTTTCCTTTTATCCACTGAGGAAATCTCAGACAAGAAATGTGCAGAGTCAATTTGTCTTTAGTGCTCTTTTTTAGCTAGATGTGTACATGTGGGGTTCATATCGGTTTGCATGCCAACAATCTTGACCCTGAGATCTACCCAGCTGCAAAACACCACATTCATTTACATCATAAAATTAAAGGTCAGTGATAAAGGGTTTTGTATCTGATAGTTATCGACCGAGTCTTTGCAAATTATACTATATTAAGCTGAAGGGTTTTTGGATTAGATGTTGACCGTGGGTTATTATTTTGAAAGTAAGTTACTCTACTTTATTTCAAATATTCCATGTTCTCTGCCATTCAGCAACTCCTCCATTCTATTCTTATCAACTCACTTTCCTATAACTGCTAGTCTATCTTATCCTTTTATCTTATATGACAACCCATGTAACTACTCAACATTTGAAAAATTACTTGTACTCTTCTGCGAAGATGCAAGTTGAAAAGGTTTGAATTCTTCAGCTTCCTTGTCATTTATCGAAGAAGTGACATAACCATGAAGATCAAGGGTAAGATTTTTTTTTCTTGTAATTTATTTATCATAATTCCTAGCCTGCAATTCCTGTAATTAAAATTGAGAATTTTCTAGTTAGATGAATTTCTGGCTAATACATTCAAATAATATATTAATTTTTTTTTTTAAATCGTTAACTCTCGTCATAATTTTTTGTTAACTAATTATTTTTATCTTAACTTTTACATTTATATGCCCTGTGCTTAGCATGGGCATGTTTTGCTAGTGGATAATTAAGCATACGTGTGTCTGAGCATCATTAGTTTTTTTAGTCAAATTATGAGTTGGAATTGCACTTAGAATAAAAGAAGAGACTTTTCGCTGTTCTAATCTTAAGTGAGCCCCACAGTTCTAACTATATGGACCCAACTAAACTCATATCATTTTCCACTACGCCACGGGCCCTTTATTTCTTGGTTGAGACTGGGGAAACATGCCACGTTTTCAAAAAAGGATGTACGAGTATTCTGAAATCGAAACCAATCTAATCAATAGAAAAGGATTTTGGTAACTTGGTTTCACAGTTGGCAAAATAACTTGAAAAACCGTGGTTGTTCATACAGTTCATTTCTTGGTTAATCAGTTTTTGGAAAGTTGGTATAGCAGGAGAATCTCAGAACGCTTGTTTATTCATCCATTTTTTGGTTTATTGAATTGCGATGGAATTTTTTTTTCTTTTTTTCTTTTTCCCAATGGATTGTTTAAAACCAAAATTGACGCGAATTGGTCAAAATTGGATACATGCTTGGATTTTATGTATAATAATACATGGTGGGCAGGGGAAGTATAATTCATAATCAGGAAGATGCATTGATTGCTACCATTCCGTTGTCTTCAAGATTTTAATGACTTCAACTGATTTTGAACTCTAAAGGTGCTGCTGTTGAATGAATGTATATAATTAGTGTGGGAAGAAAGTCCTGGGTTGCATCATTTAGAACTTAGAAGGAACCTGATAGATTTTGAAATATAGATCATGGGAAGTTAGATGGAGTTTCTTTGTGGAGTGGCGTTTCTTTTGGATGGAAAAGATGGAAATTTTGGATACCAGTTTCCCTTATTTTTCCTTCTCCAGTACAACCTTATATCATCTCTTTTACCAGATGTGTACTTCACAATATTTTGTGTATGCATTCGTTCATGTAGGAGTTGGTTCTTAATCTCTTTGTTCATTGCGTTTTGTCAAATGTCTTTTGGTGCATTTTACTTTTGTGTTAGGTGTAGTATTTTCTTTTCTTCCAGGTTCTTAATGAAGGTTGCTCTGGGAATCTGTTTCCCGAAAGGTGGAAATTTTACCTTAGGCAATTGCATAGGGAAATTGGATGAATGAAATGTGCCCTTTTGAAGCGGGCATTTTGCAAGGACTTCAGAGGGAGGAATAAAGTCATGGATTTGTCCAATAGGAATATTAGCGAAGGAGTTTGGTCATTGGTGGAATTTTCTTTTTTAGATTTTGGAAATGGGATTTTTATCACAACAATAAAATTGAATGTGTGTAGATTATCACTTAAACATGGGCAGTGGTAGTTCAACACTGATGGAAGCTCCCTTGCCAAGTGTGGGCCATTCGGTATTGGGCAAGCTATAAGAAATGATATAGTACTGCAGGCTTCCTCAAGATTTGTTTGGTTAGGCTAGATCCCAATAGAGTTAAAATTATGACAATAATTGAAGGGGGGAGTTTACAAATTCATGTTCAGGATCCTCATTAATTGAAGCGGGTTCACTAACATTGGCTTTGGTTGTTGATGAGACTAACTAGTTTTTAAGTGTGTATTTTTTTTAAGAATTATTCCAAGAGAATGAAATGAAGGAACATATTCATCACTTAAGGCGACCAGATCTGAGCTAGTGATTGGAAATGCTTTACTCCTTTTTTCATACTATTGTAATTTGATACGATGGTTTAATATTCTAGAAGCAGTCTATTGCCTTAAGGGACTGTTTCTTTACTTGTTTATTTTTAGTAAATTATTGTCATTCTTCTAAGAACAATTATTTTCAACCTACAAAATCATTAATACGATTCCTCCCTGTTCAGTTAATATGACTTTTTTCCCCACATTTCCTCAAAATACAGAACTGAATGCATATAAATATCAGTTCTGCTGAATGGTTGGGTTCATTTGGGGTTTAGGGAATGTACAGATACAATAGCATTTCATCTAATGGTTGTAAATTGTAATACTGAACTGTTAAGATGACTATGATACATCATGATAAGAAATCTGGTGAAGATTGACTGTTTGCATGTATGTAAGTTCATTGATATGTTTGACACTACTTATTTAGTTTCTGCTATTCTAATTAGGTTTGATAATATTTTGTTTTCTTTCATGGTGTCAATACATTGTTTGCTTTTGGAGTCACTTTAATATAATTTCGTGTTGGAATGAACTGTACAGAACAAAAAAGAAAGAAAAAAGGTGAGGGAGGTTGGAATTCTGAAAAAGGACCCGGAGACCCTCAGGGAGCAGATTGATAAATTAGAGATGATGAGTAAGTGATCCATTTTGTTGCATCCTTATGGTTTATCATACAGATACTACATTTTTATTTCTTAAATAATCAGTAAGTATCCGTTATCTTGGATTCCATTTGCATGATTATATTCTGGGACCATTAGATCAGTTGGATGTTGCTTTGTGCTGTAACTATGAACACCTTTTGAAAGCATGGCTTTCAACTTGTGACTTGGACTTGACTGGGCAGACCAAGGAGTGGTGTCAACTTGGAGATTCGGGCAGTCTAGTCAGGGAGTCAAAATTTTTAAAACTGAAATATTAAAAACATTTAAAGATGAAGGATAAAATTAAATGCATAATTATAAGCTTAAGGGCCCGTTTGGTAATTTACTTTTAAAATAAAGTGGAGTGAAGTGAAATGAAAAGAATGAATAAAATATAAGTGAGTTATGATGATATTTTGTTTTTAGTTGTTTGGGATGGAATATTTTTGACTTTTTGTATGGGGAAATGGAGATTTTTTGTCTTTTAGTGAGTAAATGTAGTTGCTTTTTGACTTTTTTTTGGAAAAGATTGAGGGAATTTTGGTAAAAAGTGCTTTTGATGGGATGTTTAACTTGACTTCACTTCACTTGACTATATTAGTAAAATTACCAAACGGGCCCTAGGAAAATTCGGTCACAAAATAGGTATTATATTCAAGGATGAAAATATCGGTAGCGGCGGGCGTAGCGGCCCGCCGCCAAACCGATACGTAGCGTATCGGAGATACGTATCGGCGTAGCGGTGCGATTTTAAAAAATCGCCAAAAAAATCTGAAAAAATTCCAGAAAATCCAGAAAATTGTAAAATGAAAGAAAATGTGGTTCTTTTGCAAAAGTAAGTAAGAAAAGGGGGCGTATCGGTGCCCTCAATATATGATGTCCTGTATCGCTGTATAAATAGAAAATAATAGTAATGATTGGTTTTTTCACATGTATTCATGTTTCTTAGTCATGTTAACTTAAAAAGTAATGAAAAGCTCATTAAAAAAAAATTAGAACATGAAATAAAGGCATAAGAATTAAGAAGACTTAAGAGTTAGGTCATTAGTGAACATTGAACAATCAAATATCAATACTTCAGTATTCAAGGTTCAAATTCAATCAAGTGAATGAACTATGAAGTGATCAACAATCAACATTCAGCACTAATTTAGAAATGACAAAGGGAGTAGAGAGTTAGTGAAAGAAATAGGAAATTAGGAATACCTTGATCACCACCAAAAGGGATTTGGGAGACACTTATATTCATACATTTGAACAATATGTAATGTAAACATCATGATGGTACTATTAGAGCCAAATATCAGTGTTTAATTGTTAGGGTCACTGTGGTGAGACCTAACCCTAAGCATAAAACTTTGGTGATCAAAATTAGTTTAATATGAACATAAACATTATATGTTGCATGCATTCATGGTAGATTATTCAATATATGAAAAGTACAGATAAAGAGGCCGAGCCCCGAAGGGCTGTCTGACGGCCGCCGACCATAAAGGCGGGGTTCGGGGCGGCAGCCCCGATTCGACTTTTTTTTTTTTTTTTTTTTTTTTTTTTTTTTTTTTTTTTTTTTTTGGTACTTACGCAGGATGGACCACAAAGAGGTGAAAACAGCAACCATAGAGGGGAAGAGATGAAAGAGAAGGGTAAAAAACCCTAAAAAGTCCAAAAGGGGGGGGTTATAACGTGTATCGTGGCGGTATGTATCGGCCGATACTCAAGAGTATCGGCCGATACGGGCCGCTACGGGTGCGATACACCCGTGGCGGCCGATAATTTCATTCACGGCCGAGATACACCCGTGGCGGCCGATAATTTCATTCACGGCCGATACGCCCGATATATCGGCCGATACGCTTCGTATCGGCCGATATTTACTTCCATGATTATATTCACTAGAGTGGTTTTTTATTTTTATTTTTTAACTCTCAAGGTTCTTAAAATTTTTATCAGAGACATATCAAACACATTTGGCTACTTGGGTCACTGATAGGTATTGTAATATTGTATTGTTGGCTTACATGAACTTGGGTTTGAATCCATCAACGATTATGATCCTATTATTGGCATCTCTTCTTAAGTAAGAGTTATATAACTTGGCCATGTCAAACTAGTCTGATGACATGGCAAAGTGACTCAGCATGGGACTGAAAGCTGCTGTGTCAACTATGTTCTCGGTTTGGCAAGTTGCTGAGTTGAGTCAGCTTGGCTGAGTTCCTGAGCAAGTCATTGAGTTGGCAAGCTATGTTTGAAGGTCAGATTATTAGATCAAATATTGAGGTCATCATGGTTGGTGGGGCTTAAATTTGCCTACTAACTAAAGCAATGGCTACAATAACATAGAAGTATACAGCCGGCAACTGGTGTAGCTCATTGCTCAGAATATGAAATATGAAACCAAGACAGTTCACTCATTTAGCCAGTCGATCTGCCACCATATTGGCTTACACAGAATATGCCTAAAAGAGAATCTTCTTTGGGCAACATTTATAAGAATTTGTGCTGTGCTGTTTTATTCTTGATGTATTAATGACGTCTCTAAGGTGTTATATTTAGGTGTCTGACATGTATTCTTGATTGGTGTAGAGGCAGATGGTGCACTGGACAAGGCAAGGAAGCATAAGAAAAGACAACTTGAGGACACATTGAATCTTGTGATGAAAAAGAGGAAGGTAATGTGGATATTTTATGCAGGAATTTCAGTTGATGCCTTTAATTCAGGAGGGTCCTGCATTTGAGGCAGCTTGGATCGAAAATCATGCACCATTCACGTGCGGGGCTCCCGTAGGTGAAAAATGCGTGTTTTATGCATTCATCGACAATTTTAAAAAATAGTTTCTTGGTACTGCAAGACTCTACTAAATGTTGGGACCTGTTGTTGTGAATCTTAACAAGATGACTTGACACAGACAGTGCTTCTCGAAGTTGCATTATATTAAGGATGAAAGATGATATGTGCTTCCTCCTGTTAAATGAGTTGAAGCTGTGCAATCATGGCTTAACTTTCTTATATATGAAAATCTTTGATGGGATGGATTGCATCTGCCAAAACTAGGGTTGTTTTGGTCTTTGAAAACCTTAAAATAAGTGTTTTGATTGCTAGAATGCCTTTCAAGTGTAGATACTCTTGCTGAGTTTATTTTTAATAATATATACTTTACATTTTTCTCTAGACAACAAATTTAACTGCAATTTTTGTCTTATTCCAGCTATTCTCAATTTTTTTCATTTGAGGTTAGGTTGAAATCGCCTTAGACATTAGATCAAACCTTGAATTTTTGTTTTTGTTATTTTTGCTCGTTCTTTCAATTTTTATGGCAGTGGGTTTATATTTGTAGTGGTATTGAGACTGTTGACTGCCATTCCCTAATTGTTTTCCTGTTCCTTGCAAGCTGTTGAGTCTTGATGAGTGGTTTCAAGGAGTTCCGGCTATCCTTTCTTGAGGATATTGAGGTGGAAGAGCTGTCAACTATGTGCTGATAACCACCTGTCCTACTACTATCGAGTGAAGATAATGATGGAAGTAAGATCTTCCCTATTTCCCACTTTGAAGTTTTCTCTTTATATAGGGAAGATTACTTGTTCAAAATGCAGTCAAAGAGACTATGCGCTGGATCATGCATCTAAGGCAGAAAATAGAGGAAAAGAATAGATCTATGTGCTTATGATGGGAAAGACATGATGGGCTTCATAAACCAGCATAGAGTATACTCGTCATACATTGGGTGGAACATAGTATTCTGCAACAATGATCCATTTTCATTCGAGCAACATTAGATGGCACCTGGGCATTATCCCTTGAAAGAGGCCCTCTCTTATTGGGGCCCACTTGGATGCATGAAAACCAAGGGAGGCAGGGCAATGATAGGTTTGGACAAGGGTTAGGGGTACATGTATGATCCTAGCCCTTAGTTGTAGGCCATCAAAATCTCATGGTTATGCGTTGTGCAAACTTATTGTGATAAAATCCAACGATGACTAATGTTTGGATCAGTGTCAAAGTAGGATTGTTGCAAATTCAGGGAGCGTAGGTGTGTGAACGGATGGGACGGCACCCATGTGTTGTTTCTTGAAGGGCGCCCTTTCCTAGTGGGAACCACCGGGCTGCATGACAACCAAGGGAGACGATGTATGGTTTGGATGTGGGTTAGGTTTATGTTGAATATTAGGCCAATCAAATGATCCTGACCCTTAGTTGTAGATGCTCAAAATTTAATGACTATATATCATGTGAACTTATTGTGATAAAACCCAACGGTGACTAATGTTTGGATCAGTGTCAAAGTAGGATTCATAAAAAAGAAAAAGAAAAAAGAAAATGAGTCAGATTAGGATTACTTCAAATTCATGGAGGGTTGGTGTGAAGGGATTGGATGAATCATAGGTGGATATATATGAACAATACCTGCTATGGGACAGTGTGATTATTGTTTGAGCAATCATCAATTGTTGCAATAGCTGCTCATTGACCATTCTTTTTGTTATTGGTGTGCCATATATTCTGTTTCCTTTCCTCTAGGATAAAAGGGTCAGGTTCATGTTAGACTCAGGTCCAGTGCTGATCTGAATCTGACTTCATCTCCAGGGTCCTCAACCTGCATCAAAAGCAGACTCTGACACCAGTTTCATATGTCGGACATGGATCTAAATAATTGCATTGTGAAGACTACCCATATTCCAGATGAATCCAAATGTGGGTTGTAAGTTCAGAGGAAGAACAAGAACTTAAAATGAGGGAGTACCTTAAGTCATGAAGTGATTTGAGAGGTAAAAAAATGAAAGAGTGAAAATGGTTTGGTGAATTGAGCCGGGAAACAAAAGAATGAAAATAGGCTGAGAAGAGGGAGAATAAAGGTGGTTTCTGAAAAAAAAAAGGTTTCTTGTTTTCACTATACGCTCCATTTTTTTAGAAGAAATTTAAACAACATGCATATTTTTACAACCATTTCAAAAATAAAATAATAAATAATAAACACCTATTTTTACAACATATACTGTATGGATGCTACTGGACCTGGGTGAGACCTTATTGATTGGCTTCAGATCTGAATCTGGGCCGGAATGTTTTTCAGGGTCATACCTGAATTTTCAGGTTCAAGGCTATGGTAATGAAGGTCCATTGAGAGTCTGACAGCCTCTCTTTCCACGCAATACAACAAGAAGTTGACCCGTTTTCCCTTTAGAAAGATGATAGGCTTCAAGATTTATTTTTGCAAAATCGCAGTAGTCGGTTAAGCTTTTGGATTTTGATTCATGGGGTGCCAAACCAGAGTTGTTTAGTTCTGGCTGAAACTAATGGTTCCTTTGGTTTTGATGAAACCAAGTTGCTTTTAACCCTTCCAGAAAATATACTTATTTTGAGGGCTACATGCCTCAGTTTTGGACAAATTTTGTTTCCTTGTATTTATATCCAGTAATAAAATCTTTTATATATCAGGGTGGTTTCCTTAGTAGATTGGAGGCTTTGAGATAATTTTTTAATTTGTGAATAAGTATGAAGAGCAGGCAAATGGGATAGAAATATGGCTGTCAATTGGTCAGATCACGGCTTGGGTAAATTTTAAATTTTAATATGCATTGGTCTTGCCCGGGTGACTGGTTCAAAATCTGAGCATGAGTCAATTTCAGGCCCAGTCTTTTGTCTTCCTAACTAGATAGGAGAGGCCTAAGAGGTGCAACAAATTAGCACGAGGAAAAAGGCGACGGCATTGTGAAGAATCACAATGGCAACACTCCTGCAAAGCTTCGGTGGTGAGATGACCTAGTAACCAAACCAAACCCTAAAAAAAAGAAAGAAAGAAAGAGAGAGAAAGAAAAAGGCTTTCAGGCACTTCAGTAAAATTTATGCAGTCAAGACTGTAATGACTTAATTATGTTTTTCAATGACTGACTTATGTGGGTTGTACTTGCACTGAACTTCCAACTGGACCATTTCGTATTTTTGCTTTCATGATTCAGCTTCTTTCTGTGGATATATCAAATATCATTTCTTTAACACATTTAAAAAAAAAAAAACACAGCCCATTCACTGGCCAGGAAAAAAAATTTACTGTATTTTCTTTGTTGTATCTGCCTCAAATGCTCATCCATGTTGTCCATCATCAGCTCTAATCTGCTTGTATTCTACATTATCCAGGGCTCAAGCGCTTTACTGCTTGAGGTTCTACATGCACTTTTTACAACTGTTTTTCCTTTGAAACAGGAGTATGAAGAAAAAATGCGTGACAAAGGTGAGGCACCGGTTATGTTTAGGTGAGGCTTATCATCAATCTAAGTTCCTTTTGTTTGCAATTGACTTAAATTAATAGACGCTTGGGTCTTTCCAGATAATATTTTACCCACCCTCCCCCTTTTTTGCCCCTATTTTTCAGTCATTTGGGACCTCCACGGAGGCGAACAACTGCAGAAGAGGAAGAAAGAGTGAAACATCCAAACCCAGAGGTATTTGTACATCATCTTGTAAATCCCTTTGGTCATGTTCCTTTTGCTATGCTTCCTCATAGGGTGTATCTTTGCTTTTAGGTTTCTATTAAATTTTATTAATATGAGAGAGTAACAACTAGTGGATTGGTCCTGAGTCTCCAACTACGACAGTTCACTGGATTGCCTAATTTTGTACCTGTTAACGCTCATAGTTTGGTTATCAGACTACGAGATCTAACAGGAGTTGTTATGATTGGGGCCTATGTGTCTCCAACCATGACAGTTTACTTGATTGCCTAATTTTGTACCTGTTAGGCACATAGTTTGGTTATCAGACTACGATTGGTTATCAGACTACGATATCTAACGGGAGTTGTTATGATTGGGCCTATGTGTATTTATCTAATTCCTAACCGTGTTCTGCAAACTCACATTACAGCTGCTGTGTGGATGCAGGACTCTGTTTACTATCATCCTACATTAAACCCTACTGGGGCACCTCCTCCTGGAAAGCCTCCCATGTACAAATCCTCGATAGGTCAGTTCAACTTCTTCTTTCTGTTAGGGTCTGTTAACTTTGTTTGGAAACTCCCATCTGTTTGAAATAGAGCTGGTTCAATTAGTTCTATTTGATATAGAGCTGTTCCAATTAGAGTATTTTACAAATAGACCATTCAGGAAGACGCATAGTGTGTCTGATTAAATTGAAAAAAACAAGCTTGTCATATGGTAAAAGTTATTGGGGAAAACTTGTCATGTTGTAAAAGTAGTACAGGCAAAGTAGTCTCCCAAAAAAATTAAAAAAAAATTCTGATTGCTTTATACATTGATCTCTGACTTGATTCTCTTCTCTTTAGTTGCTTATTGAAAAAGAGGAAAATGGTCAATGCTGAGAGGGAAATAAGACTTTTTTCGAACAGTCTATTCACTCGGACATCTGTTTGGATCAGTTTTTAAGTCAAATAGATCCTATTTGTAGAGATACCAAACAGTATCCTAATGTTTATTTTGCCTTGTCTAATTAGTTGGTCATGTCTGCTTCTGATTGTGTCGCTCTTTATTTTTTTAATTTCCTTTTATGGATCTTTAACTTTAGGACCCAGGATCCCCTTGTCTGCATCATCAAGTGCCGCAGCATCATCTTCTAAGTCAGAGCCAGAAGAAGTGGATTTGTCTGTACCACCACCACCTCCCCCACCACCCCCCTTGCCAGATTCTGGTGAATTGGCTTTGAAGGATAATGATTCTGCTGTACCTTTGTCTTTACCTTTGCCTCCTCCACCCCCAGCACCACCCAAGCCATCTGGGGAATCAGTTACATCATTGCTGCCTCCACCACTGCCACCACCACCTCCAGGCCCTCCACCTAAAGAAGGACGCTCTTTACTGCCTCCACCACCACCAATGCCACTGCTTCAACGACCTGCTCAACCACCTCCGCCAGGCACTGGTGAAGGGGAAAAAGTTCAAAATGCAACATCAGATGGTGTAAATTCTGGTGGTTTGGATCGGGTAAGTTCTTGTCTTGACACTCTTCAATGCCTAAGTAAGTTGCTTCTGCATTCGCATGATAATCTTGCTATTATTAGGGTGCTGTTTTATTTCATCTACAAATTTATGAACTTCCCCTTGTCTGGACCTGTATAAAATCTAATTCTTCCTTTGCCTATTTTGTTTTTGAAATGACTTTGCAGTTTCATTTCATTTTCTCAAAGCTGTAAGAATTATTAGTATTATAATGGTTTTTATTATTATAATGAAAATTGGTTTTCAATATTCTTGTGATGCAACAAAATAGATTTTATTGCTATGTGTAGCTTTTATTCCTCTTCTGTAGCTGTGAACCTATGTAAGGATACCCCACTTTTCTGATACATATATGGATGTTTCTATTAGGATGAGATACTTTAATTAATTCTTGTATTAAAAAAATATTGATCTACTGTTACATGGTTCTGTGGTTTTTTTTTGGTGATATTATGTGAGTTTCTGTGAGGATTCCAATTTTCTGAGGAAATGAGTAGCTGAAAAGAGCCTTTTGCAATTCCTGGAGAAAAAGCCTTTTTTAGCTAGGGTTCCTTTTACACAAACTTTTCATTTCCTATTTTCCGGAAGGAAATCCTAGAATGTCAGGAAAAATGTCATAGCAAGGAAATGAGAATCAGCAGAAAATCACTGCACTTAACTAAGGAATATGATAGAAGTGTGAAAATCAGTTTCCATTTCTACAGAAATGTCAAAATGCCTCTGTATAAACAAGAACTTTATTTATAGTAATGTAGCTGTTTTCAGTATTTTATGTCTTTGGCCTAAAATAAATAAATCTCTGTATGGATGTATTTATGGTCCCTCATATTTGATGGTGACTTGAGCTTTTTACAATTTACATGTTCTTTTTTTTTTAATTCTATTGATTATTATTGACTTCTACCTTGATTGCAGTTACCATTTTTACATGTACTTGTAGGACTCATTTTTACTTCTACAAGAAATGAAAAACAAAGAAGGAAACATGACCTTCATTGTACCTTCAGACACTTGAACAATTTCCTTATCGGAAGGAATAATGATCCATTCATCTCTTTTGTAGGTTGCAGCTGTCGTGCTTCCTCCACCTCCTCCACCTCCACCTGGCTTGCTCCCAAAGATGGTGAGTCAGCAATCTGAAGGTGCTCCCTCTGATTATGATGCAAATAATAGTAAAGATAGCAGTAAGATGCTTCCACCACCACCTCCTCCAAGGCAACCACTACCAGTGCCAAGGCCCCCTTTGATGCCCGCATTACAACCTGATGTGTTACCACCTGGCATTTCACGCTTTCCCCCGCCACCCCCACCGGACATGAGACCGCCTTTGACCAGCCCTGGCCTTCCCAGTCGACCTGTTCCTCCTGGTATGGTAGCACCACCGATCCCTAGGCCGCCTTACGGTCCACCTCCTATTCCACCACCCATGTCAAGACCACCACTTCCACCTGGGCATCCTCACATTCATCACGATGATCCTGCTGCAGTTAAACCTTCAGCATCTCAGAAGCCATCATATGTTAAATCAGCAGCCTCTACAGTTGTGAAGAGGCCGCTAGCACAGCATACTCCAGAGCTTACGGCTATGGTGAGTTTGACCTTTCTAATTTAATTGTGCTTTCCCTTTCTCATTCTGTGATTGCATTTGCTAGTGGTTTCCTCCATCTTTGAAAATATAAAATGTTGTACTTTATTCATTTCAGAATTATGAAACTTTTTGTTTAGTCGTGCTTTCTATCTCAAAAGGCCAAAACTGATTCTGCGAGGTCTGAAATCAGTGGCGGACCCAAGATTTTTGTTAAGGTGGGGCTAAACTCTTACTCAACTTTGCTATTTTTTTTTTTCACACTAACTATATCAAAAGATTAAAAAAAATCCATTTAAATAGACAACTTTTTTCCATGCTCAGTTCTCCTACCCAATTGAAGGGTCTTCCCACTACCTCTCCCAAATTCAGGTGATCATCAATTCATCTTCATCAAAACAGCCTAAGATAACATTTTCTTTAATCCTAGATGTTTGGATGCCTTGAAACGGTAATTTGGGTGAGCACCCATTTAACCAATTTGGGTTTCCAAAGGGATTTTATTTGGATATAAGGAATTTGGTTGCCTGCACTTACCTTAGCTATAAAAATAATTCCCTATAGAATTGTCACTTAAATGTAACCCAAGTTATCCAATCATATGAACCCTAAGGCCTGATTTATCTATGAAATGAAGTTTAAAGTGTGCCCAATGGTGATTTGGTCATCTTCGGACTTGTAGATGTTCTGTGATTTGGGGATTTAGGGTTTGGATTAGGATTTGAGGATTTAGGGTTTGAAATTAGGATTTGGAGATTAAAGGTTCACATTCAGGTATAGAGTGATTAGGATTATACTATATAACCGAGGAGGACGATTGCTTTATTTAGGGTTATTTGGTGAGAGAGAGAGAGAGAGAGAGAGAGAGAGAGAGAGAGAGAGAGAGAGAGAGAGAGAGAGAGAGAGAGAGAGAGTAACCACAAGAGAACTGGTGACGAGAAGCTCGTTCGGCGCGAAGAGGATCTCAAACTCTCACTAGAAAGATGTTGAAAGAGATCGGCGCGAAGAGGATTTGTTTTCAACCATTTCAGGTTTTGTAATGTGGGGGTGATCACAAGGTTTAGACGGGGGTTACTGTTTATTAAATATACGTGGGAGAGGTCCAGGCCCATTCGAATATCATGTAATTTCAAAATTGACATGGGGCTACCGCCCCAGATATTTTATATCTAGGTCCGCCCCCGTCTGAAATACATAGCCTTTTCCATTGATGATGAACAATGCACAACCAAAACTTTTAGAATTGATTACTCATCAGCTCCAATTTTTTTGAGAAATATTTGCAGTTTTTTTTTATGCTTTTAATCAGACCATAAACATGCTCTAGTTTCGGTAAGCCTTTCACTCCTACAATTTTATGTTATGCTTTCGCATGGAAGTTTACCGTCATGGGTTATAATTTATTACTGACTAAAAGAATGGGTTCTAATTTATTCGGTCTCTTGAAGATTTGAATGTGTGGGTTATGCGATCTGATTTATGGAGAGGGCACTTGGGCACTTTTGTTGTATTTGCTATTGGGATAAAGGGTATATGATAAAGTGCAATACATTTATGTGGGTGCAATTTGAATGGTTTATTAAGATATTGATTATCAAAGAAATTTACACAGGTTTTATGATATAATGCTACAATGCTAATATTTCAAAGACACTCCTCTGATATCCATTGGCCCCATTTTCATTGAGGGAAGAGGGTTTTGATGAGGATTTTACGGAAGTACCTACATTCATGGTTTCTATTTTGTGCAGCTATACTATGTGACTGTCATGTATGGGCCCCTCGTTTATTTTTAGGTTGGTGGGCCCAGAAAGATGGGACAAGGGTTCAATGAAGACGATGACAACGACATTGATAATTATTGCCGAGTTGTATAGATTTAGATTTATAGTCAATATAAACAAGTAATGTGCAGCTAAGGTCATGCATGAGCAGTGAAACTTTGGTGATCTTTGAATGGAAAGGTTATGATCATCAGATCAAGTTGATTTCTTACACTCCCCCAATCCACACTAACCTTTCAATACAGCCCCACCCATGTGATTAACATTCATTCAAGCGGTCACCATCTAACGGTTTTGAAATTTGAGGCCTGTTTTCATTTTAAGATTTGTATCAATATATTAACTACTTTTCTCTTAACTTCAGGTTCCTGCATCCGTGCGGGTGAGGAGAGAGACTGCTATTCAGAAAGCAAAACCAAAGCCACAGCACTCTAGTGTAAGCACTGCACCCCGGCCTTCATCTGCCCCTGTTACAATTGGAAGATTGGAGTCAGCAGCCCAACCATCAGCACCAAAGCCGCAGAGCATAGATGATTCATATATGGCCTTCTTGGAGGACATGAAAGCACTGGGTGCGCTCGACAGTTAAATCATTCAAAGGGGTGCCCTTGAGGCTGAAAACATGTAGCTCCCAATCATGCAACTGGTATGCAGGCAGAGGACTTGCCTGTTAGTTAGGAGGAACTATTTCAGGTCCTGGATTGATGTATTCAAGGATCAAACTAAGAAAGTTATTCCTTAAGGCACATGAAACTGCTTTAAAGGCATTATTTTTATTTCCTATGGCCTTTTTTTTTTTTTTTTCTTTCTTTTCTCACTTTAATCCTTGTAATTTTACTGCGCCATAAAACTCTAATCTTCTTACACAAAAAAAAAAAAAAAAAAAAAAAACCCCTCTAATCAAGAACTCATTACTTATTTCATACTTAGGATTTGCGACATGGTATACTTTTTCTCTGGGGAATGTGTGAAATTTCGATTAAGATCATCTTATTAAAGGTATGGAAGGGAAAGCAGAATACTGTAATGTCTGTAAGGGCTCTTATGTGTCTTCTTCATAAACTGAGATCAGGTAACTCAGCATAGGTAAATGATATTTTGTGTTTGGATTACCTTAGTTACATTTTGACTTTTCTTATTCATTGTTATGACTAGAAAGGTAAGTTGATGATCATGGGGCTGGCCTTGTGGGAATAGAGGGCTGGCCTTGTGGATAAGGCGCCCGCTCCCACAAAACCTGGTGGGAGCCCTTTACTTACAATGTCCTGGCCACTGGGCCAACTGAGCCAAAAAAAAAAGAAAAAGAAAGAGTTGATGATGGGGCAACTGAGTTCCTAGCTTCTGAACTGGGTTTAAGGTTGTGTGATTAATTGCTTATTGGTATTAGAAAAATTTCTCCTTGGATGACTCATTGGGTAAGGGGAGGCCTTGCTAAATTAGGTTTGGATTTTACATTAGTGGTGGTTTATTGGGACACAGGAGGAAATTTCTTTTTTTGCTAGGTCTTTGTTTAGGAGTGGGATTTCTGAATTTTATATTTGGGTTATACTGGCAGTAGAAGTATTATAGTATTTTTTCAATAAAGAGCGAGGTTTTCAGTCACAGGTCAAGAGACCACGAATTAGGGGACCATAATTTTTCAGTAAGTTTGGGTGGTTGTATTTGATCTCAAATCGAGTTGATTTGTGTAGTGAGGAAGTGTGAAGTTGCGAGGTGAACATATTCATCATTATTCTTTTCCAGGTCTTTTTTTAAAGAGGTTGATATTAACCAAGGGGAGGGATTGAAGACACTAACCAGAAGAATCTAGCAACTGTATTTTTCCATTTCTGCCTGCGTTATCAATGGAATCAGTGGGTCATTTTAGGCTCTTGTTGGGCTTGGGATTGAGCTTGAAAATAAGAAATTAGTTTGAGTTCCTGTTGAGTTCAAAGATTCTTGATGGCTATCAATGGATTTGGGTTTGCATTATATTATGCCATCAGTAGTGACTCTCAGATCAATTCGATACCAATGATGCATATCTGTAATCTGCACAAATATCAAACTGGTGAATTCGCAGATGGGGGCTATTCATAAGCCAGGCTTGATCCAGACCAAATGGGGCAGGCTGTTGTTTTATGCAGTGACTGGGCATGTCGTATTTATTAACCCAGCAAGTAAAATAGGTCATACGCGTCAAGGCCAACTGGATGCATATTCAAGTGTTTTGAAAACCGTACAAGTTGGCCCATCTGACTCGGTTGAACCAATTCAACAAAAAATGCTTATCCTTAAAACTGTGTGAAGAGTATGGTTTAACTTTAACTGTTGAACTGTTTACAATAGCAAACTAATCTAAATGTTAAACTATTATAGATCTAGCTTTCAAAGCTAGAAGATTTAGCTTTAAAGCAACTTAACCTCAAGGAGTAGTATAGTCGGCTAAGACCATGGTTCACGAATTGGAGGTAGCCGTTTTGAACACATGCTTTCTCTGTAGGGCCACTTGTCCTGGCAAAAGCCTGACTTATCTGTTAGGTGGGGGACGCGGGGGCTTTTCCCGTCAGGGAGAATAGTTGGTTCTCGTAGAGACCGGACACCCTCTTCAGCGAAAAAAAAGTAATAATAAAAAAATAAAGCAATTTTCAAGTGAATGTTATCTTGTTTGTATTTCTTTGCTATTTACATGCATTCTAAATGTTTACTTTTTTTTTAGTTTATTTAGTATATGATTATGATGTAATGGTATTGTTATGATTTGATGTGAATGAACCACTATTTGAACTAAGTTCAACAGAATCTTCAGCCTTTTGGCTAGTGCTTGGTGGTTCAATTTGAATGTTAAAGGCCCACGGAAGCTGCAGGCATGAAACCCCACCCACCCATGATTACTTTTAGGTTATAGTTGGAAAAGCTTCGACAAGGCCGGACCCAGCCATAGTGACAAACTCTTGATAGCTGGTATCAGGTATGGACTGACTCTGTATCTTGGATCAACTTTGTTCACCAATACACATTGTTCCCCCCAAGTCCCAACTAAGAAATTCATTATAAGGTAAAAAGGAAGGGTATTGGACATGTGTCATCTTTATATATAGTTTTTGCCTTACCCGAGAAAAGGAGAGTGAGCATTTTTGGTAAAAGGTGAGGAATCCACGCCACAGAACTGAGGAATCTTCACCAACTCGGAACAAAGGATTCATTGCCAATGATTTGTATAGCTCCGGATTTCACATCAATATATGCGATGCATTAAGCTAAGAAAAGATTGTTTATATGTATAAATCCGCATAAGTGAAGATTTTCAAATCCCATCGTACCTGAGTCATTGGTTCAGATATTTGGGGTTTTACAATTGCCACATGTGGAATATATATATACCCATATAGGGAGGCGGTCCTGTAAGGACCGTCCTCACCATTATTTTATGGACTCATCCACACCGTTGGATTTTGAGCCTCATCCAACGCTTGTCACACGGGTTATATATATGAATGGAGGGAAACGAAAATGAAACCCAAAAACGGACCTCGCCCAATTCGAAATCGAAAGACAGCAAGGATTCTCTCCTCTCCCTTCTCCCACCCATCACTTCCACGGCAAACCCAGAGCTTTTCTCTGCCATATCTCGTCTCCGGTGCCGGAAGTATCTCCTCTTCCCCAAATCCTCATCTCCAACCTCGATTCGCCGGCAGAAAGCTGGTCTCTCTCTCTTCTCGATCTCGTCCCTCTTTGTCGCTTCCTCGTCTCTCTTGCTAAAGGTCAACGTGTTCTCCATCGCATATCTTCCAAATGAGGTCTGTTGAAAAAAACCTTGTCTTGTCTCTCTCCAAATTGATTTTGAAATGGGAAAGAGAAACCAGAGCACCTGTTTCTGATCTCTTCCTCGTCTCTCTCGCCAACCTCTGCATCATCTATTTCTGTCATCTCTCTCGCCTTTATCACAGTTGATAAAAACCCCATCTTCCATGGACGACCCCACCTCTTTTCACCCGCTCTGTTTTCCCAAACTTCACTTTCCATTATTGAGGTAGAAGAGGACGATGACTACCCTGCCTTGATAGCCAGTCATGATGGTGGATCACCTATCCGCCATGGAAGCAATCATGTATATTTTAGAAAACAAATTTTGTGTAGCTTAATTTAATTTGTTCCTCTTGTTCGATTATTAATATTGCTTTCTATGCAGATAAATGGTATCATGAGACAAATAGCTGGGCAGCTTTTCAGTTAACAGAAGCCTATATGTAGATTGCTATGAGACCCATATGTTGTTTACTATATACAGGCTAACAAGTCTTGGGAGGAGAAGTTGAAATTCTACAGGGCAGTGATTTGAGATGTGTTTGAATACTTTTGTCATGTTTAAGCTTAAAGATTGAGATAGTGTGTTTATCTTTGTGTTGAGTTGTAAATTGGTCATTATTTTGTCTGACCTTTAATACGAAAATGTAACCACCTGTTGTTTTGTCCCTCTCAAATCCAAGAATGAATATATACATCGATTTCTGTTTTGTGATGTTTTCTGAAAATTATTGTTTATAGATACAAGTTAGATTTTGGGAGCATCAGATTTTTGGACCCCATGTTACAGATATCCACCATCAGATACGAACTTTATTGGTTTCATTTTCCACAATCAATCAGATATTTGGACCCCATGTTACAGATATCCACCATCAGATACGAACTTTATTGGTTTCATTTTCCACAATCAATCAGATATTTGGACCCCATGTTACAGATATTCTTGACTTAGAAACTCCAATTAGTCCAGGCCCAGACCGTGCTGTCAACCCATTGTGATAAGAAGGCAATTCATTCGTAGTTTCCAGTTATAGTTGTAGCGCAAATGATGAAGGACTTGTGAATGGTGGGTGTGTGGTATTTATCAGAGCAAATACGCAAGATATCATGGAATTCAAATACAGTTCATTAGCAAGCTACAATGCAAATAAAGAATCATAGGAAACATCATCCTCCCCCCCCCGCCCCCCCCCGCCCCGCCAAAAAAAAAAACCTTTAATCCTGCAGTGTTCCTTTCTCATAAAATGTCGGTGAGGACAAGAAGCATAAGCATTGAGAGACAATACCATGAATTCAAAAGGCAAGCTTTTAATAATTCAGAAACAACATTTTAAACATTGGATTAACTATCCTGGTTACATGTGCAACTAAGGCATCCCCAAAGCATGTATTTTATGCCTGACTCAACATGAAAAGTAAAATTATGATAAATTTTTTGGAGATGCACTTTCAAGCTTTTCAGCGGCTTCTACTGAACTATTCTTTTCTTCTCTCCAATTATCTCGTTCACACGTGAATGAGCTTCAGCAAGTTGCCAATTTGAGACTTCTTCTTTCCAAAGCAACCCGCCACAACCATTTTAATACTGCATAAATTTTTGCCACATAAAAAAATTGTTAATGACAGATCTGAAACCTCGGCAACATATATGATACAATTGTTTTGAATGGTGATAGTTGGAGTACCTGGACCTAGTGATAGTTCGGGTAGAAAAATCTCGTTTGCTGCTGGATAATGAAGCTTGGAGACGAGCAGCTTCCCCTTTGTTTGGTGCCACTCTCGTGCTAGAGACGAGCAATGGCAGAGGTAGATCAGGTTTGGGTAGATATGGGTTCGGCTTTCGCAAGGCGGAATCGATTTGGGAAATACTAGCTTGTTGCTGGCAAGTGGAAGAGAAGTAAATCCCAGGCAAGCCATGGAAGATCGTATGAAGAACAGGGGAAAATGAAATGGGGGCTGGGGCACGGCATATGAGCTCTGTGTCAAGGATGGAACCCATGTCATGCAGGAGACGCAAGGAAAGCTCCCTGTTGAGCACGAAACTTGTGTCATGCCCGGGAAGAAACCCATGTCATGCCAAGGACCAAAAGAGAGCTCCCTGTTGAGGACGAAACTCATGTCGGTAACGCAAAGAGAGTGCTGGAGACCCGAAGAACCCAGGCTGGAGAAGACGATCGAGATCTGTTATGCGTTTGTCTTTCACTGGAGGAAAGATTTGGGGATTTCCCCATTTGAGGAGACGAGGATTTGGGGAAAAATAGATAGCTTCCGACGCCGAAGACGAGATGTGGCAGAGGAAAGCTCGAGGTTTGCTGGGGAAGTGATGGGAGGGAGAAAGGAGAAGAGAGAATCATTGCTGTTTTCCGATTTCGATTTGGGCGGGGTTTCATTTTCGTTTCTCTCCATTCAATATATACTGGGTATGATGAGCGTTGGATGAGGCTCAAAATCCAACGGTGTGGATGAGTCCATAAAATAATGGTGAGGACGGTCCTTGATAAAATTTCGTAAGCTCATACTTGTGGGGCTCACCTTTGGTCCATCCAAATGGACAAAACACATGACTCCCCTAAATTGCATATGTCCACCAACTTTCAATTAGATCCGAATTTATTGGACCGTTGGATTGACTATATGTCGATTTGAATGGACTATTGACCATTAAACTTTTGGGTCAATATCGAGATGATAGAAATCATGGTTGGGGCTAATTTTTTGCAGGGAGAAAGATCCTAAGGAGTCCTTGAAATTCCCCCCATCCCCATCCCCATGAGGGTCCCCAAGTGGGCCCCACCACACACTTGAGCTTACCTTATCCTAAGCTTGAGCTTAGGATAAAATTTCGTAAGCTCAAGCTTGATTTATGTGGAAGGATTGCCAATGCATTATCAAAACCCAAACATGCAGGGTATGATTTTTTTATTTTTTTTATCTTAGGTATTCTTCATAATTTTATGAACCTTTTTTTCTAAAGAGCTATTCGGCTTTAAGGTGAATGTAATGACTTTTTAGAATAAGAGTTATAAAGGTGTGTAAAAGGAGTTGGAGTTAATCTTAAATGAGTTACAGATGGTAATTAAAGTACAGCTTCTCAGCAAGATAATTTTACCTTCCTGCCACAAGAGAATACATTGGTCTTAAGATAACTTTTTTTTTTTTTGTTATATAGTGAAATCAATGCTAATAATTTATTTACATTTTTTAATACAAAGTTTCAGTTTGTTCATTCCAGGAGCTTTTTGAAAAAAAAAAACATTTTTTTCTTCAAAAAGCTCTCTGACGCGAAAATGGGCCGAACCAAGCCCAAATAAAACCCAAATAACAAATACATTGGCCCAATTGGAAAAATCAAATTATGAAACCATGGATTGGGCCCTATGTTGAAAAAAAAGAGCCCCACTAAACATGGTCCCTGTAGAAAATTTGCATGTTTATGTTTTTCTTTCAGAAGTATCGGAAAAACCACTCTTCATATAAAGAGGCCAAGAGCTCCTCGTTACGACCATTACGTAGAAGCTTGAATACTACTTGCAAGGAAATGAAGACATTCCTCCTTTTCTCATTGATCACCTTCCTCTCAGCTGCTATGGCCGAGAACAATATGGGAAATCCTCCACAATGTTAGTAGTTAATTATTTATCTCTACTTCATCCTCATTTGATTCTTAGCATATCCATGTTCGTCTGCTTTGTGAGTTCTACTTTTTTCTCTTATACTCAAAGTAGACTTCATGTTTTAAGGCGATTTCATTGACCTCAATTTCTTTTGTATCTTATTTTCAGATATCAAACAAAAAAGATGTCAGTGATGTCTACATGCCCATATTCATCTGATGTTCTTGTTTCCCCCTTGTCTATCACTATTTTATGTTTTCTTGGTTTATAGTCCAACTAAAGAAATAGAGGAAGATGTTGGAGATTTTTCCAAAAAATCTTGAGTCTAGTTTTTGGGCTTTTGATCTATGTAAAAATATTTCCAAAAGTCTGGTTTTTCAATGAAATTTTGGTGGAAAAATCTCTTGAAAAAGCTTTCTCAAAAGAACCATTTCAGTGTTTTGCAACTCATCTAATAAACTTCCTTATTGATATTTGAGTCCCACTTTGGTTAAATTGGAAGGTGGAAATGGGATTTATATATGATTTCTCAACTTCCCTTGGACCCATGACCTTGACTTAGGGCGTTAAATGCATCACATGGCATCATGCACGTGCACAGGCTTGGGCTTGGCGTAGTTGGCGTGAACCTGGGCTTACCCAGTCACTACTGGACTGACTCAGATTGCTATTGACGTCTGGTCAAGTCAGTTGGTGATTGTTAATAGCTGTTGGGCCAATGGGTTAGATCTTATCCGTTGGACCTGTTGGTCTATGGCTGTTGCAAGCCCAAGGGACACCAGAGGCAGCCCCTCTCAACAAGCTTTTTGCCAGATTTTAGCTAGAGAACAAACTTTCTCACTCTGTTTTTTTTTTTTTGCACCATGTTCCTGCATTTGGAAAACTATTTAATTCTGCTATTGGATCCTTAACCGGCTTCTGGACTCTAGATTGAATTTTGGTACAACAAACCACAATCAACAATTTCTAGAAGGTGAGCTTCAGCTTCATTGTATCCTTAGAGATGTCTTGCATTTGAAACTATTGCGGACTTAGTTCAACCAAGTGGGTGGCAAGAAACGTTTTAAAAGCAACATTTATTAATGAACCTGGAAGCATACTTCCAGCTATTACTTGACTCTCTACATCTGAAGGAGCCTTTTGAATTAATAAATAATGGGGCGGAGGAAATGTTCTTCAACTGTGTAGTTTTTGTGTAGAATCAGGCCTGGGAGTGACGCATTACAAAAATTATAATATATGTCAATGATTTATGTACTTTTTTCTCTATTACTTGTTAACTAGAAAACTTACTAGTGTACTAATTGGTATGGTTTATGATAAAATAGATGAAGGGGAGGAGTTTCTCGTCAAACGGACATGGCCAGAAGTAGTGGGGCTTACCGCAGAAGTAGCAGAGAAAATAATAAGCAAAGACATGCCATGGGCTTCCCTCCATGTGGTTCTAACCCAGACATATGTCACAATGGAATATAAACCTGGGCGTGTTCGCCTTTTTGTGGACTCCTCCGGTTTGGTTGCTTATCCTCCTCATGTCGGTTAATTAGTTTTTGTCATTGGTAATGAAAAGGGCTTCTAAGAAAAGAGGTGGTAATGACAATGTTCTACCAACACACACCAGTTATTGTTGCTATTGTTATCACAAAGTGGTGATGACTTCGTCAAATTCAGATAAATAATACATTGAAATGTCTTCTATTCGTGTATCTGTCATTCATTTGAATGATTTTGGTTTGGCTTCTGTGGCTTTTTCCTTTCTTGATTAAATGAATATTTGTCCATATTAATGTTTGTGCATAATGCATGGGAGGTGCAGCATTCGACCTTGCAAGGATGTATGGCTTGATGATACTAATTTAACATCAAGATTTTCAAGGCTATGCATGTTATCTAATTGTAGCATGTCATCTAGTTATAAAGAAGCATTAGTTAAAGATTGTGAGGTTCAAAAAGGGCGGAGATTGATGTGGAACATATCTTTTAGAAGGGCTTTAAGGGAGATCGAATTGCATATGGTTGATGATTTAATGGAGTTTTTAGGATGTTACACTTCCTTTGGACAAAGATGGTAGGAGAATTTGGATGCTAGAAGATCTTGGGATCTTTACTAGAAGAAGTCTTTTCAATATACTGTGTCCAATTCATTGGTCATTTCCCTTGTAGAGTGACTTGAAAATCGTTCTGCACCGACCCATGGTTGATAGTTTTGTTGGACAATTTTCTAACAAAATCACCACTCCAGACAATCTCGATTGTTGAAAGCTTGCACATTCAATTATCTATTTTATTTGTTGGTTCAATGGGGAGACAGTTGATTAACTTCATTGGCTTGCAGTTAGGAGTTTTTTCTCTCTTGTTCTTCTTCGGTATCACCTTTCCCTTCCTTTCTTTTTGTTTCTTATGCATAGGATTTTGTTCGAACTCTAGTAAATAATGTACGCTACCCATATGGTATCCTAGATGCACTGTGTAAGTAAGAAGGAAAACAACTGATTATACATTGCCTATTTAAGATCAATTAAGATGTATATAAACAAAATAAAATACAACATGTTTATGTTGATACAGAAGTGACCTTACTTATTCCTCCTATTCCAAGAAAACCGTTGCCATTTTGTGGGCTTCCCCATCTGATAACAAGAACTAGAACAGTGATAGAACTGATACAGGAAGCTGCCAGCATCATTCCTGGCTGCTGGATCGAAGTTCTTGGCACTTGGCAGATGGGTGAGTACAGCCTTCAGGAACAGGGAGGTTCACTTCCTGAGATACTTTGCCTGCATCCAGACAATGATATAAAAAAGAAGAATCTATGTTCTACCCACCTTTGGAAGAACTCTCTTTAATTACTGTCTCCTTCCTATGATGGATTCCAACCACAGTATCAAAGCCTGTTGCAAAGCAATCCATCTAGGCTTTGAGGATTAAGATGCTAACCATAGAAAGTTCCTCTCTTAATCGAATCTTCATTGGCATCTCCAAGAGCAGCCTCCTTCAAGTATTTGTCTGCCAGTTGGATTCTCTTCACATTTTCTTGCTCCTGTACAAGCATGTAACCATACTCCAGCAGCCTTTTGAGGGTCATAGTGGGCTGCTCAAATTTTGGGGGTCCTTCTTTTGAGTTGACCAGCTTCTTTCCTACGTTCTCGACTCCCACGTTTTTAATCCACTTCCTCACTTCATCATCATACACCCTGGATCTAATGGCACCAAAGAAGTCTGCAAATGGAATGTGATATTCACATTAATGATTCATTAGCATGATTTCCTTTAGGATTTGTTTGGATGTACCCAGCATTACAGGAGGTTTGAGATTTGAATACATTGGAAGAACAGAGGGTGCTTCGTTTGGAGTGGTGTGAGAAGAGAAAACTGCATTAGGTGGGAATTTGAATATATGCGTGTTCCAGTGTTCCACCCAAAACCATTCAGTGATCATAGCTGATACTGATTTAGGATGGAGAATTAAGAACAGTATCCCACCTCATGCAATCTTTTATTTGTGTCATTCCAAAATGCACATTCCAAAGGATACGCATCCATTTTACAAAACTATTAAACCATTTGCAAATTAGTATATGTCCCTTAGACAATCTGATTGATGACAGATAAAAATAATAGAAAAGATTATACTTACACTGAACTTACATGGATAAATGAGTTCTAGAAAAATGAGTTCTAGAAAAATGTTTTTCTGAATAACAAGTAGACTATAGTTACTTCTGTTATAAAAAAAAGAGAAAGAATTCTTCAGAAAAAGAAAAGAAAAAAAGAGTAGACTATAGTTACTTCTGTTATGAAAGTAAAAGTTGATGCCATGGTATGAATATCTACTATTCCATCAAAATTCATGCAAGCATAAGTACCTTTTAAGTAAAACAGAAAGTGAGTTATTTAGTTTGTTCGTTCCCCTAAGCAGAACACAATGTTTTATCAAGTGTATTTGGGTATCATAGTTTCAAAAGTTCCAAAAGTGAAAATGTAGTCGTGTCTTTTCTTTTCTTTCTTTGTTTTTCATTTTTTTTAAGCAGTGCACAAAAAGATAGAAAATTCCAAGGTCTATCTGGGAACATACAGTTTTAAATCCATGTTTTGCTAATCTTGTGTGGAAGATTGAGCATTGCAAGGTTTCTACAAATAGTACAAAATCATATTATTTTGAATCTTTTGATAAATTTTATATGAAATGGTAAATACAGAGTGAAATGTTCTTTTCTTGAAAGACTCCAATATATTTCAATGCTAGGTAGTTAACATTTATGCATAGATGTAACGGTGAATGGCGTGAAGAGATTATGAGCATGAGCCTTTCAAAGCTTACCAATCGACTGGCCTGGGAAGGCATCGACGAGTGTAATGACGTCCTCCTTGGGCACGTTGTCCAATCTGAAAATTCCGATGCAGATACCAATCAGATCTTCTCTGGTCGGGGCCCAGTAAAATTTCTCCATGCGACCATCACGAATGAGGGGAGCATACAATGTTGAGAAGTCATTTCCAGTGACAATGATGGGAACACGGTCGTTCTCTGTCTTGTTGTACATGCCAGGAAGCTGAACATGTGTTGGGTTATCAGCAATGTTCATTAGGGTGGCATTGACCATCTGATTGTTAACTGTATATTGGGTGGTATCACCTAGCCTTCCTGCTCCTGCATCAAGATCATTGATGAAGAGGCAGCACATCTTCCCTTTCTTGATGATATCTGATGCCTCACGGTACCGTTGTCTAATTAGTTTTGCTGGTTCTCCTGCATTTCCACTTTCTAATTCACCAGCACTCATCATGATGGGGCTGATCATCAGAATTGGTGTAAAATACCAGTGTCACCAAACATATAGCAGATCATATGCACAAATATTAATTTAATTAACAGGTAAACAAGAAAAATGCATGAGGTAAATTTATTTATTTATTACTCTTCAAGAACATGGTTACAAAGTTCAGTTCCCAAGTGAAACCCGCCTGGGCATCAAAACCAGGAGGACTATTCATATTCAGCCTTGCTTTGTTTATTTCTCCACAGTTTCAATTTTTTAGCCAATGGATCAACTCCTTTCATTATCTACCGAAATGGGGTTGACAGTTTCAGATGAGTTTTGGTTCTTTATTTAATAGATATGCAGATTTAGATACTGAGTTTTGATTCCTTGTTTAACAGATATTCAGATTTAGATACCATCAATTGAGGAGAGATTCAGTTTTGAGTATGGGTTCCTAATTTCACAGATACGCAGATTTAGATATGAGTTTTTGTTTCTTCTTCTGCCGATATGCGGATACCGATACCATTTGAATGTTCATTTATCATTGATTGAGGTGAAACTGCAGAGTGCATTTATTTCTTCCAGGAAGCAGAAACCCTTTCTACCCATGAAAACTGCAATGTTAGCATAAAATAATGCTAATTTGATACTTCATTTTATAAATGAAATGATCATAAGATCATCTTGATTTGGAAGAACATTATTATACTTTTAATGATGCTGTTTATCTCTTTGTAAATGTGACATTGAAAAGTCAGGTCAGAACTTATCAACATATATGTAATCGCTATTGGATCTTAGCTAGATTGTTAACATGGTTCTGTGAAAAAGTATTTCGACATACTAGATATGGACCTTGGAAAGTTCCTGCCGAAACAATCTTTACTTGAAACGAATAAGAACCCAAGAAAGATACATGGACTAGTTCTAAGGGTATGTTATAGTATTGGAATGAGGCTCTGTGGTGTTAGCTATCCACCAATTTTCAACCCATTTTTTGGTTGGTGCAATCAAACTCAGTTAATGCAGATACTTTGTCCTCCTTTTTTGTTTTGCATGTACATCAGTTAATTGATCAACTGTCAAGGACATTTTTCTCACAATCATTAATACCATGTTCCAAGTACATGAAAATAGGGAATAAGTCCAAGTCCACGATAACAGTAATCATGTCATCCAGTTATTGTGAAAACTATCCAGACTCCATACACCACATAGGACTCACAAAATCATGCACAATATTTGTTTGTTCTATTCGAAACCTTCCCAGTCATTATATTTGATTGTTCTATTTTCAAACATTCCCAAGCAATATAGTTCTTTCTGCTTACTGCAAGCTCACTAAAACTGGAAAAACAAAAGAAGAAAGGGAACAGATAACTCACTTGATTCCCATCTTGGCAAAGACAAGCTCACACTGGAAAGATTTACCCTGACCTTTGCCTCCCCAAATGCCAAGAATGAGAGGAACCTGCAATGATCCAGTACAATAATTACATGCTCAAGCATGGGCAGACCCAAGTGCATCCACGTGGGTGCAGTCGCGCCCGTCAAACTACGGTGCGCTTTTAAAACCCATATGAAAATTATGGGCCCACTTCCAAAAATCCAATTAAAATCATGGGTCCACCTTCAAAATTTACTTGAAAATCTTGGTTTGCCCCCAAAACTAAACTACCTATTAGGGCCCGCACCCCTTAAATGAAAATTTTGGGTCCGCCACTGTGCTCAAGCAATGAAACATTAAACCAGATTAAGAGAAAACTCTAACTAATGGGAAGATTGCCATTCTACATACCTTAATGTTTGGCAGTGTCATGAAGTTCTTGGTGATGTGGACCACAAGCTTATCCATGAACTCCGGAGCAATGTAAAATCCATCCACCATGTTGTCCAAATTGTATCTGAACAGTGTTACCACCATGCCATCAGAAATAAAAATCTCTCCATATATGAATGTAGTGATTACTGATGATTTTTCTTCTTTCCTTTTTTCTTCCGTCAGAATTCATACCAAAGATTTAATCTGTCCCACCAAGGTCTTGACCAGATAGAGATAAAGAGTATGGGATGCTTGACTTGTGGAGGAACTATATAAAATTCTCTTTAAGTTACAAATACTCTATTTCTATAGAATTATATGAGTTCCCACCTGAGATATGCATAATGTAAGCAAGTGTAGTGAATAAAAAATTGGGGTGCATCTCACATTGATTTGTTAGACAATGTACCGAGAATTTAAAAGAGTGTCCTAACCATTCAACTGAAGACCTGCGAGTATACAGTTAAGAAGGGAAAACAGTGACAGTCCATTCACTGGAATAAACCCCAAAATACCAAGCACCTGTAACCTTCCAGTCTGGGTTAATTAGTACATGGTCTATCGTTGCCATTAATGATCTATTTCAACAACCATCATTCTACTGTGGCGGCATGGTTTATCCACAGTGGGGTCTACAAACCAAAGGCTGGATGATATCACACATATTCATTTCAAGGAGACTTATTCTACAACTTAGGAATAAGAACTTGAAAAGTTCATGAACAGATAAAATAACTCTGTGTTCCTAAATCATACTTACTGCTTGAGACCGGTACTGACGTACTCATAGGAACTCATGATAGCATGGTGTGTTCCTGATCCCATTGGAGCTTGGAAGAGGGAATCAACCATTCCCTTTCCTCGGGTAATATCCTGTTGGTCGTCGGAAGTGTCGAACGAGAGCCCTCTCCATTTATCCTTGGTGGTCTGCTTCTTCTCATCAACTTCTGCTACAACCTTGAAACTTCCATTGGGCACTCTTGGGTGGACCAAACGAGAGTTCACCTTCTTCAAGCTTGCACCCAAGAAGGCTGAGCTGGGAACAGAAGCTCCAGAGCCAGAGCTATTCAAGCTCAGCTGCATCAAAGAAAACCCCTTCTTCATACCCAAAATACTACACGATTTAAAGGAAATGACAGATTCCATATTCTCTCCAACTGTTCAGGACTCAAATCATACTCAAACCAACAAAATCATAAATAGTGAAGAACAGTTAAAAAGAAGAGACTGTCAATGAGAGAGCCCAAAACTAATAAGAAATCAACCAACACTATGAAATCTATGAACAAAACGATCCAAGAGAAGAGGACCCACGAATCAAAATTCAGTAATAAGCACACTCATGAATAAGTTCAATCGAAACTCGAAAAATCATTACTAACAAAACCAAACACAAACAGAGAGAAAATAGAGAACTAAAAATTTGTCAAAACAGAAGATTGAAAAAGACCCACGAATGAAACAACCCGAAACTCACTAAATCTAATCACTACCAACAGATTGAAACACAAACAAGAACATAAAGAGAGCCGAAGAAGAAATACCCAGCTATCAAAACACAGAGGTAAAAAGATCCATGAACCAAAAAACACAAAAGGAAGCAAGAACCAAATCGATTACATCGACCCAATCCAAAGGAGGGGAAAAAGGGCGGGAAAAACTCAGTACCGATACTTTGTAGACAGCTTCAACAGTTGAGACGCTAGCAGCCATTGATTTCTCAGAAGCCACAGTCCCACAGTCCTGATCAAGTGAAATTGAAGTGCTGTCGTTACAGCTGAAAAAAAGAAAGAAAAAACAGTGGACTTGTAAGCGTTTTTGTCTCTGAGTTGCTTGGGAATTCAAATCCTGCGGTTTGGCTTCGGAATTTCCAACGGGCAAGATGGCACGTGGCGCCACCTGATTGAGTGATGGCATCTGTAGTTTTCGGTTAAGTTAGGTAGTGGGCCATTAGATTATAAGGATGCTTGATCTGATGTCATGATCATATAGGCATCTGATCAGGACCATCTATCTGGTGGGTCCCACCGTTGGCAGGCAGCCATCCGGTCAAAATGGGTCTATGTTCTAACAAATATGGTCTAGCCTACCGTTTTGGAGATTATTGTTTTTAGCTCCTAAGATTGTTTTCCAATGGACCCTTTTCAGGTCATAAGTTGGATGCCCTTTGAATGGTCAATACAGTCTATAGAATTCCTTCTAAACCACGTATATAAGTTCATGATTTTCCAACTACTACTTTAATATTTGTCAACCATTTTAACCCATGGTTTTGACCACTTTTGGACGATTTTGATTAAAGATCATTTAAAAGAACAAGAACAAGAACGCACTTTAGCATCTTAAAACTTTGCAAGTTCCACAGGAGTTTAAAGTCCAAAAAAGTGATTAGGTCTAGTATCCAATAGGATGGGAATTTGGGCTCATGGCAAATCACCCCCTCCATAAGGGCAGTGTAAGAATTCTAATCCCTACCATCCACAAATTAAAACCCTACAACTAAAAGATGGACATTGTCGGAAGTCCTTGTAGGGGTCAGTGTAAGATTTTTAATCCCTATCATCCATAAATTAGAACCCGAAAGTGTAAAAAAAAGGCAAATAGGCGCCTTCATAAAATCAACAATCATTGAAATATAGCATAAAGCTCATACTACCAAAATAGAAAATGATTCATATTAACAAAAAGTACATAACCAAATCCACCACATTGATAATTTGATAGCTAAGTGGCGTTGGCATTTTAGTTTCATTAAAACACTTGAGGAAACGATCCTTTGGTAGATTGGCGTCTCGCCTCCAACAATAGTTCAAGAAAAAACCAAAACCAAAAACAAAAAAACTGCAAATGAATGAAATATAATGAATGAATCTACTAAGGTCCATTTGAGCATGGTACTTGATTGGCCTCCATCATTTCTTAAATCAGAGATGACTGCCCCACTCAAGCTCAGCCTAGATCTGTGTATCAAAAAGAACCAGCAATCCACAGATGACTCACTGGAGCCCAAGAATTCTCTGGCAACCCACAGAGGACTCACAAGTCACAACAATGGCAAACCCATGTATTAAATGCATATCCATTTGGCAACCCAAAGAATGAAGGTATCCAACACCCTAATCACTATCAACTGTGAGAGAGAGAGAGAGAGAGAGAGAGAGAGAGAGAGAGAGAGAGCATCTACCACTGTGTTGTTCTCTTCTGTTTAGAGAGAGAGAGAGAGAGAGCATCTACCACTGTATTGTTCTCTTCTGTTTGCTTCCCTCGTTCCACTTCTTTCATTCTTTTTTTATACTTTCCCACTTGTTATGACTCTACCACCCACCTGCCTGAGAACGACTTGCCGGAGACAAAAACAAAAATGGTGACATGGCAAGGCAAGGCGGTGTGATATACTGCATTGGAACAAGTGCCATGTAAGGTCTAACAAATCACAAAAGCAATCAAGAGCCCCATTTCAATGATTATAGTTCTATCATGTGGGTGGATATTTCTGCAGAGTTCTTAGAGTTGGCTCTCCCTTCTAGAAGGGTTATTCTCCACTTTCTTCTAATAATTGCCATTATTCATGAGTTTAAAATCTTATTTGGAAATTCTAAAAATAAGCTCTTATTTTATTATTTAAAATTTATTATTAAAGTATTTGATAAATCTCTAATTATATATATTTTATATTTTTAGAGTATATTAGAACTTTTTCTTCTTAAAACAAAGCTAAGTGGGTTGCTCTTTTCTATCAAAGCCTTTTGAGCTTTAAGCATATGAAAGTGGACCATGCCAAGTTACAAATATTTTGGGCGTATTTTGGGTGAAAACTTCCTCATAAAATTTTAAAAATAACTTAAATAGTGGGTTATATATTTTAATTTCTATAAGATGGACCCTAGTTATCACAGTTCCTAAAGGTGGGGCCCCAATCACCTCATGAAATACCAACTTTTTTTTGTAACTTTAGCAAAGCAACTAATTAATTAGAAATTAGAACTTAAAAATTATATGTTTTTATTTATTTTAGGCCTTAATCTAATTAGCTCTTATTAATAAGACTAGAGTTTCCAAAACAGCCCCTAAACCATGCATTTCATATGGCTATCAATATAAAGGCACCAAATAGATTTTCATTTCAATCGGAGAGAGAGTTATTGTATTGGTCACATGTAAAACACATTATAAATAATAATAAAATAAATCATATATTTAACATGTGCTCAATCAAACAGTCGGCACCCATGTGATCTAAGGCCTAAGAACACGCAATTGAATCAATCCAATACACCACATAGGAGACCAAGATTTACGTGGTTCGACTTTTGGCCTATGTCCACGGGAAAAGATGAGAAGAGTTTTTCACTATACAATTAGAGAGAGGTTACATCACAAAGGTTTTAGTCTTTATTTATAATATCAACCTCAAAACCCTGGTACACCCAAAACAGACCCACTCCTAATTCTTAGTAGACCAAGGGCAGTGTAGGGGTCGGTCAATCGAGACTATCAACCTATGCACTCAATACTACCAGCTTCTATTAAGTAATTTAAGTCAACAATCTCTACCTTGACAAATATTGGAGTAGATCCTCATAGCACAAAACATGTCTCACCGCCTTCACTGCCCCTCAGGTACTGATCACAATGATCAAGTCTAAGCAATGCTTGAACTTGACCGCTGTAATAGTTTTGGTCATCATATCTGCTGGATTCTCTGATTGTTACAGAACGTTGCAACCTAATATCATCAACCAGACCATTTGGTCAAATAGCTTCCTTCACTACCTCTATAGCTACCATATACTCTACTTTAGTGGTAGAAAAGGCAATTGTAGATTGCAATGCTGCATTCTAATTAATGGCACCTCTAGCAAAAGTAAAGACATAACATGTCAATGATCTTCTTCTATCTAAATCTCCAGCAAAACTCGAATCAACATACCTAAGAACACTTTTAAAAGTGTTGTTGATCCAGTCATATACTATCCCAACATTAGTAGCATCACTCAAGTAACGGAGTATCCATTTCAATGTCTACCAATGAGCCTTCTTGGGGTTATCTATATATCTGCTAACTACACTAACCGAGTGTGAAATATCTGGCATCGTACAGATCATGGTATACATGATACTCCCAACTGCACTAGCATAAGGAACACGTGTCATGTGCTTCACCTCTTCCTTAATTTGTAGTGACAAAGTAGCGGAAAGTTTAAAATGGGTTGCTAGTGAAGTATTCAAAGGTTTCAAACTTTGCATACCAAAGCGGTTCAGAACCTTCTCAAGTTATCCCTTTTGTGTCAAAGATAGTTTGCCCGCTTTTCGTTCCTTTCGCATCTCCATCTCAAGAATTTCTTCGCAATACCCGAGTCCTTCATCTCAAATTAACTACTCAACTGAGCCTTCAACCAATTGATTTCAAATTTGTCCTTCGCAGTAATCAACATGTCATCAACATATAACAGCAAATAAACAAATTAGTCATTTGAGAGCTTCTTGTGATAGTTATAATTGTCATACGCACTCCTGCAATAACCGTTTCCAACCATAAAGGTATCGAAACGCTTGTACCATTGTATAGCAAATTGCTTAAGGCAATACATAGATTTCTTCAACAAACATATGTAGTCATATTTTCTATAAATTTCAAACCCCTCTGGTTGATCTATAAATAAATCTGTTTCATTAGCTCGAAAACTAGAAACGCAGTCTTGACATCAAGCTTCTCAAGCTCTAAATCCAATCTAGCAACATAGTAAGTAGCACCCGGATGGAGGTATGTTTCACCAAAAGGGAGAACATTTCATTGAAGTCAACACCATCCCTCTGAGTATACCCTTTTGCAACTAGTTGTGCTTTGAACTCAGCATCTTAGCATCTTCCACCCCTGGAGTTTCTTCCTTCTTCTTGAAGACCCATTTGTAGTCAACAATCTTCTGGCCTTTCGGAGTTTCACCAGCTCCAAAGTCTGATTCTTGTATATAGATTCAATCTCCTCACTCATGGTTACAGTCCATTTTGTTGGTTCATTTGCTAGTGATGGCATCTCAATATGGAACCTGACTCTGATACCACTTGTTGTGCGCGTGCATGTGGAAGCGCAAAAACTTGTGATTGATTAACCATGCCACACAAGAGAGACTAAAGGGTTTTATGTAATTCGTCAAATCCGTCTACGTCCAAATCCGTCTACGTCCACGGTAAGAGAGCAACAACTCACATCTTAACTATCTTTAGAGTTTAGGGTTACAAATTACATCATATATATAATCTCCGCTTTCTTAGCCCCTAAGAAAGCCCCGGCACAATGACCAAAATACCCTTGACATTGAACCCGGTATTGGCTAACTCAATGGATCAATCCAATAAACCCGGAATACAAGACATAAACCTAACATTGCCCTCCAATTTAAAAGAAGTTTGGATGATGGTAATTTCATGGGGAGCAGGGATTGAGTGGGTTGAGTCAATGGTGCAGATTTGGATAGCTGAAAGCATAGTCTACTTTCTAGCGTGGGAGCTACAGAACAGTTTGCGATATATATATATATATATATATATATATATATATATATATAGAGGGAGGAATGCTCACACAGGCTGCAGCTGTTCTTATTACAAGCTGAGCCTGTGTGAGGCCAGGCAGATCCGTTGGGCCTCACACAGGCTCCAGCTTGTAATAAGAACAGCTGTAGCCTGTGTGAGCATTCCACATATATATATATATATATATATATTATTTTTTATGCTGGCCATTACGTAGGCAGTTGGAACGAAAGGCCACTTTTTCTCTCATCATCGAACCCTTTGTGGTCAGGGCTTGAAAACTGGTTGGATCACTCAACATCAGTGGTTCACACTAATGTTTTAAGGTACACCAACTTCCCAAAGACAGTTTTTACGGATGTGAATTCGCCAATTCAAAACTGACTTGTATTTGTATGCCTGCCTTCATTTGTATGTATACAACTGATATAAGAGAGAAAAGAAAACGTTGGGCACAAGAGGTGAGGCTGACACAGATGAGAAATAAGATGCTATCCCATCTAGAGAGTGCCAGCCAGACGCCAGTCTAGGAAGTTATTTAGCTGTTAAACTGTTCATTTTTTTTTTCTTTTTTTTTTTTTAAAGACTAGTAACTTCTATACCTTTTCATCCATCCATTGAACAATAACGAATTCAATACATAGATACGTGATGCAGATTTCATCATCATCAAAGTGTTAGCAGCCCCATCACGCGTAGGGCTCCACATGCCAAATGACTATACATGAATAGAAACACATCCCTAGGGATCGAACTCTTGGCTTTGATACCATGTTAGTAGCCAGAAACACCAAAACCTCAACCTATTAGAAAATGACACAACAATGTATATCAAATAGTCCTGACACATTCATGTTATGTCTTCTCCCAGCATAGATAGGCTTTATTCTCTGTCAGGAAGTTGCCCACCATTCGGCAATACATGGGCAGTCTGGAAGGTTGAGGGTTCTCCGTTTTTCACATTGAAGCCCAAATAACTCAGGATTTTCGTGTTCACTAAATTAACTCTGAGGGCATGTTTTTGTACATCTATGGAAAAGCAATTTTGCGCAACTTTTACTCTTCTGCAGATAAATAAAAAATAAAAATTCAGACACTCCCCGTAGGAAAAGATTTTCCATGTAATTGCGAAAAATTTAGCTCATTTTTGTGCTTTTTTTTAGAAAAAAAAAAAAAAAAAACCACAGCAAAGTATATTTTATTGTAGCATATAAAAGCATTTCTGAAATCCTCACTTAATCCACAGAACACTAACTAGCCACACAAATGTGCCATAAATGTGCCAAATTGAACTCCATTCTCCGTAAAATGTACCCCTCGGCATCACCAATCTATCAACATCCATCCATGCCTCACCCCAAATCAACTATTTTGAACTCTGTTTCTAATAAAACTGAAAACCCCTTCGAAGTAGGATATTTGTTCAGTGATCTATCCTTTTTACACTCCACAGATTCATGGTGTCACAATTTTAGTTCTTCGATTAGGATGTCAGTTCTAGTCTTCAAATCGTGCAAAGTGAACTAGACAGATGCTCTAGCAGATTTTTAACATCCACTCTATTTATTCTTTTATAAGGGTGTATTTTCAGTGGCTTAATTAAGATCATGCTGGGTGAATTAGACTGGTTGCTCTCAGATGATATCTGGCGTCTACAAATATTATTTGATCCTACACAATACACCGTGGTCTTTGTGTTTGTAGCAAACTTGACACAACCAATCCAAAATTTCCACGGCGCCATATTTGTACAGGAACAAGTTCATGTCCAGAACTGGCGATACAAGGCATCCATAAACAAACATGAAGAATACCCTTTGTTTCATAGGATGCGATGGAAGGCATAAGTCCCAAAGAAGAAATATCAAACAAAATTTGCTTTCACATATGGGGGAGTCATACAATCTTGTACTTTTCTTTTGTCACAAGAGTAAAGACTAAAGAATCAAGCTTCTTACAATTTAGATACATCCAATTATCAAAATAACATCCCGTTGACCTCATCAGTCATCCTTCCTTAGAAACATCACCAGCCCAAAAAACAATTCTCCTTACCAGCATCAATGATCATCGACATGTTTGTCATCAGCCCAAAAACACAAACTCCCTTGGCCATAAAACTATTCTCATTTATTCAATGTAGAACCTCCATTCACACACACCCAAATCCTTCCATTCCTCTACTAATAGTAGAACATGCTACATTTGTGGCATCATCTTTCTCAAAAACATCTCCTCCATTTGTGCAAAGACAGTTACAAGGTTTTCACCCCCCAGTTGGTTTCTTAGATTAGCAGTGTGGTAACCATGTCCCTATTCGCGGATGGTTCCTTGTCTACTTTTCACCCTATTCTCATTGGCTTGATGGGAGTTATTAGCTGCTTCTTAATCTTCTTGTTCTACTACTTTCTTATAAGAAAATACCTATCTACATTCTACCTGCCTCTTTTCAGGGTCCGCTCGCAACCGACACTTCTGACCGATAACAACTCAAGATCAACTATCTACTACCCTTCATTGCATTACCAAACCCGGGGTCTGGATATTTCCATTCTACGCTCTCTCCCTGTGATTCAGTTCTTGAATGTATACAGAGAAATCATTCAGAGCAGCGGTGGCGGGTGTGCAATTTGTTTAAGGGAGTTCCAAGAAGGTGAATGGGTGAGACTGCTACCCGATTGCTCTCACATCTTCCATGTATCATGCACAGATGCTTGGTTCCAGACTTGCTCGACTTGCCCACTGTGTCAATCTGAAGTTGTAAACGATTTGAGCGATCAACGTGAATATTCAGTTTCTATGTTTGCTGTGATGGAGACTCTAAGAAGGGAAGACGCTCATAGAGACGCAGCGCATGGTTATAACATCGTTGAGACTGAGGTCACGCAGGTTTGGCACATACCTGCGCACTCAGATAGGTTATGATTAGAACCCATGGAATCTCTTACCTCAGTTTCCTCCCCTGCAGTTGTGAATGATCTTTAAAACAGTACTGTAATTTTAGACAAAGTTCTTCTTACAGAAATGAATATTCCTAAAGTCAAGGACTAGAGCATCTAATGGTAGAATTTGGTTTGAATTCAGTGAAGTGGGTGTCTTTACTTGTATGTTATCTGGTGGATCCATTCCCCTTGATGCTACTCTTGCTCTTTGTAAACATTTTAGCTATTATATAAGGAAAATGTTCAAGTACATCCATCCCTCACCATAAGGTGAGGGACATTTCCCTTTTTTGCACATGAAATATCCCCCTTTTGTACTTCACCCTATGTACTTGAAATCTCCCATTTATGGAAGCATCCCTCACCCTATGGTGAGGGATGAATGCACTTGAACATTCCTCATTATATATATATATATATATATATATATATATATAGCCTCACCATGTGTGATGAGGGATTTTCCTTTTTTAGAGGTTTCAAGTACAAAAGGGTGTACTCCCAAAAGGGGAGTCCCTTAGCACACATGGTGAGGGAATCCCTCACTTGAATATTTCTCATATATATATATTCCATTTTGCGATGTTGGCTACTAGTCCAGGAGTGATACTTCAACTTGAGGAAGAAGTAGGGATGGATGCCTGTGCATGTGTGAAACTAAGGTATCAACACCACTCATGTTAGCATTTTTTTTTAAAAAAAGATTAATAAGTAAGCATCTTTGTTATCTTTCCAGAACTGTATCATTCAAGGACAACAAAACCTGAATTCAGATTTAAATGGGAGATTCAATGCACTTGAAATTTTAATTCTTAACAGTGATTATGGAAGCATTCCTCATTCTCGAGCAGTTTCTAAATGATGATCAGTGTGGTTACATTAGCAGTTTAAAAATAAAGAAGAGAGAAGCTTTGTATAATCTCAAAGCAGTTGGATGTATCAATAGTTAATGAAGGTCAAATAAACATCAGAGGAAATTCTCCTGCCTAGTTCATCCCAATAACCATAATTACAATGCTAGAGTCCACTATGAACATGCCTCGGACGAAAGATCTACTCCTTCACTTTGGCACTTATTTGATTGTCTATCACTGTTGTTTTAAATTCCATAATATCTATGACTATAAAGATCATCAAACTTTGAGGGCCAAAGATCAAAGGGGTTAAGACGATCTAATTCAGCTAGTATTAAAATACATAGGAATAGGCCAACACACCCATGGTTGAGTGGTGTGGCACCTTTGTATCACACACATGCCCTGGATCGATCCTCAGGTCTTCAAGAATGTAAGTATCACTACTGGACAGTAGTCCAACTTAGAAAAGGGAAAGAAAGAATTTTACATAGTAGTTAAAAATGTCGATCAAAGGTGTTCCAAAATGATGAGCATCAAATAGCATATTCTTTTTATTCTATCTTCCTAGAAATGAAAATGTTATTTGATGTTCGTTTTTGGAAATTTAACCTATAATCATCAGCGATTACTTTGCAAATGACACCTGTTTCACCTACTTTTTTTTTTTCAAGGTGTACACTATTTCATGCAGAAGGTAAGTTTCATAGATGTATTCACTAGAAACCCGAGTGGCATACCAGAGAGAGCAGACACCAACAAATGATGAAGTTATAATTATACCAAGACGAAGAATTTTACAAGGCAAATAAAATTCCAAACATCAATATATAGGGGCTTGCCAAGGTTTGAGCAGTTTGTGTTGGGTCACAAGGCTCCGCAAGGCTTTCTTTATACATCTCATTCCTCCCTCACCCACCATCACTTAATTCCTCAAGAAATTGAAAAAGAAAAAAAAAATCCAGTCCAGAGACCCAACGCAATAGTTCTTCTAAAGTGATCCAAGTTTCCTGGTGGAAGTCCGCCGCAAGTTAAAACTCAAATTCTCCAGTTGCCTGCAAAAATGACAGTGAAGAGAAAACTCTAAGATCAATCCAAGAAATAGAATTAAGACAAGAAAAAAAAAAGGAAGCAACATTTGGATGCTTTTGCAGTGCATGTCAGGTGGGGTTCTTTTCCATGCAACTCGGCCTCTGCTTTTGTATTGTTTTTGTTCTTTTTTCCAGGTCCCTGAAAAGCTAGAGGCTAATTTGGATTGGCAAAAGGAAAAGATAACCTGCTTAATGCTGCTCTGGTTCAGTGGCATCAAATCTACAGGAGAAGTGATATTCCCAAATCCCACAGAGACAACATTTTTCATACAGAGGCATCCCAAACGCTGTAGCAGTAATAATATCAGGAGTTTACACAACATTACAAGGGGAGGAAATTTTGAAGATCGCAATATCAAAAGAAAAGAGAGAATGTAGACAGTTAGGCATACACCTTTGATTGTTCACCCGCAACTCATTTGGTAAAAAGGCTCATTTCCTTCTATCTCAGAAGGAATTTGCACACTGTTCCCCCAAGGAGAACAGCCTCAACCATAGTTACCAAGGAAAATTGTTGCCCTAGCAAATGGTACCTTTCCCACTCCCTTGTGCTCCCACATTTGTTTCGTATCCTACAACTATACTGTAATAATGTTGCAAAACAGGGCATTTCCCTCATTTGATTCCCATTACATTCCCCTATTCGTTCTTGTATCCTACAACTATACTGCAATAATGTCGGCAAAACAGAGCATTTACCTTATTTGATTTCCATTTCATTCCCCTATTATTTTCCCTGTTCTGGCAACTACTCTCTCTCCCTAAAAATATATATAGGTGCAGTCAGTTTTTCTGTTAGATGTGCAAACTCGATGCACTCTAATACCGCACAATGCCCAGCTAGTCTAAAATAAGGAAACCTGTAACTATTGATCAGTTACTTGATCTTCAATTTGCTTTTCTGTAGCCATAGCCTGTCTTTGCTGTATCCATCCTGTACCTCAACGTTGTAGCTAATATGAAGCAGCGCAGGGAACCAAGGAGGTAGCTAATGGGCTATTCTCCAAGCCAAATGGCTTAGGGTAGGATGTCTTGCTCTCACACCACAGACAAGAGAGAAAATCACACAATGAGCAAACTCAAATTTTCATTAATTTCTGTATATTCCAAGAGAGGGGATTACACCCTTTATATAATAGAGTCTAAGCACTAATTTAGCAATCAAGCCATTAAAACTAGAAACTCCCTAATTCTATGAATCTAGAAAACTTAGAAACTGCCTAATCACAATAATCACTCAATTCTAAGAAATCTACTAATTCTAGAAATCTATTAGAATAGGAAACTGCCGATAGAGGAATCTAGGAAAATTTCTTTATTGTTATTACTTATGGGCTTTGGGCCTTCTAGAATAATCTTTCAAACGGGGCCCATGAGTCTAGCTTGCATCATAATATAACCACCGCCAAACAGAGCCAAATGAAGATTTGGTTGCTGACTTTTTATAAAATAAAAAAAAAAAAATCTTTTTAAAAAAATACACCACCTTTCAACCCAAGCAAGATCATTTTAGCATTACTAAGTTCAAATTTCCTGGTATATGTTCGGATGTGATACCTAGGTATGCCCACTACTGCCTGAACATATTGATCAAACCAAGGATCAAAATAGCGTAGTTGCAGCGGGTATAGCAGCCATTGGCCAAAATGCTACGTGGCGAGCGATACATAGTGGTCGTGGTGATTCGTAACGCCGTAGCGGCATGAGTTTTTTAAAGAATTGAAATCTTGTGTAGCAACCGATTTTGTGTTTTTTTTTTAAAATGATTTGGAACCCTATAAGGGTAGAGAACTTTAAGAAAGGCCACTGAGGAGAATAAATAGGAAAAATAATGTTTTAAATTAAAATTGTCGGCCTCAACTAGGTTTTTGACTGTAGCACCGCGTAGGGCCTCAACCATAACGACTAATAATGCGGCCGCTACGTAGTTTGAACCAAGGACCAAACACAACTCTAGAACCTTGAGGAAGTATGACAAATTATGAAATTTTCCTAAGAAAGCCATTCAATTTAATCCACCTGAAAATCTCATTCAAGTTAGCTATATGGAACACGGCAGAAGAGAACTGTTAACCTTGCACGATGCAAGACACTCTTCAAGAAGCTAACATCTGAAACACAAATTCCTATGACCTACACAAAACAGTTTATGGGGCCGGAACATTTACGGAGCAGAAGACTTATCAACTTAATGCTGTCAATTTCTAGGTTCCAGGTTCCATTTCAAAGTAAGATCAGGACATAGTTTACTTGCTTCTTCCTTGTGAAAGGATTGGTTTCTATGTTTTGGAATCTTGATTCAATCTTTTTCTGATTAGAGATGGAAGGCCCTTTATGGCAAAACTCTTCTTGAGAACAAATGCACGCTAGGCCCTAATACTGTGAGAAATCAAAACAACAAATATGACCTAATTATAGCTGTCTCTCTACTTTCTCCTAGGCCCTTAGTAACAGATATATCACACTATTTAAATATGGTTAAAATAAATAAAAAAATCAGAATCTCTCCAAAAGAAAGTAACCAGAGTGTCCTTAATAAGAAACTTAATCAGTTCTTAACTAATAGACAGAATGACAGAAGAGTTGCAACTAAAATGAGAAACTCCCTGTAATTTCCGCCAAAATCCAGGACTTGCGCAAATATAGATGGCACAAGTCATCCATTGGTTTTGATGTGCAAAAGGGAATGGGCCCCACACATCTTCAGCACTTCATTAAAAATCGACCCTAGGTGCCCGGATTTTGCTCTGCTAAGAATTTGATGCAATCTAGGGTTTGGAAAGGCCTAATTTCACATTACAGCCATATTTTTGTTAAAAAGACTTCATACCCTGTTGTCACCATATATCGCTTTCAAAATAATCTCCACAAAAAGAATGAGTAAAGAGGCCTTCCACCTATTGTCTGCTTCAAATATCACTTTGATACATAGCTTTGCACTGCAAGATTCTCCAAACGTTCATACCATGAAAGAGTCCCGTGCTCTAAAAAATACTTCACATAATCGAAAGATAGGCTTCACAGCTAATGAATTTCTGTCTCACAATCAATAATTTCTAATAATCCTAAAACTAGAGAGAACGCAACATTGCAGCCTACATTGCTTCAAGTTACTATTAATTTTCAAGTGTCTTGATCTTGGCCGCACAACCTTTTTAGTAATAAAAAAAATACTGAAGTTCCTAAAATTCGTAACCATCCCTTACCATTAAATGAGCCATATCTTGCTCAATTCTTGTCTGAATTCCACAAATTTGGGATTATTGGAAAGATCAACAAATAACCAATGCTACCACCCAATTTCATATAATCATATCTTTCAAATATATCTTCTGATCAAGGTAAAACGTATCAATTAATAGGTATCAATATAGACAATTCATGGGGACTGTCAATTTGACACTTATTATATCCCCATATTGGCTGTCATGGCCAATACACAAACTATGAGATTTGACATCCGACAGTTCATATAATCTTCTCTTCGATTCCTCTTGCATTCTCTTTCAAGAATACAAAATAGACAAGTTTTGGGGTATTCTTTCACCGAAAAACACATAAAAAATAATGACAAAAGAATCAAAGTCGATATGCAAGGGGTTTTTTCATCTGAATCTTTGTTTTGAGGTAGAAAACTAAAATACAAAAAGATGAATATGTTGGTCAAGGTTTTTGCATATTTTGGTCGAATCACTTGTGAAAGAAAGAGATTTGCAAAATTGTGCTCGCCCCATTGTTGGGGGAAAGCTGTTATTTATAATGTTTTAGGATGCAACCATCAATTACAGTCCTTGAGTCAAGAAAAAAAATAATCTAATCACCCATACATTATTATCTACAACTATCCAAATGGTCTCCTATAGTTATGGTGCCTATAGAGAGTAATGAATGGTATGGCACACAATAGATAAATTGTCGTGGGAGCATATGTACTCAGTGGCACACTTGCCCTCTTTGATGCAGATTTCATGCAGCAGGGGTATGGAACACAATAGGTAATAAGAGCGTGTCCCGTATCCCAAGTGCAAAAATGAATCACTCCTCTGTTCATTGCAACTTTGCTTATAGGGCGTGGATGTCGTTGCAGCTTTTCAGATTATTTGGGTTATGACTACTTGACTAGCTCTTTCATTCATTTGGTTTATTCTTGGCATATGGGATATGCTCTAAAGAGAGGACAAATTTATAGGGTCGAACCTCAGTGTCTATTCTTTGGGTACTTCAGAGAGAGCATAACTTTTAAAAATAAAGCCGACTCAGTTGAAATTAGAGTTACGGCGGTGTTGAACGGTGAATAAATGGGCATTAACTCAAAGGAGCTTAGGGTGTTTGTTCTTTGGATTTATGACATTGGAAATTAGAATTGTTTCATGCCAATTCCCAACATTGTACACTGATCTCTTCCTCCTCAAAGCAGTGTGTGAGCACATGCTCAAATAGACTTTATGTGCATTGTGCATTGTGCATTGTGCACAAACAATGAGATGCGTGAGAAATAAGCACACAACCAATGAGGTTATGTTTGGAGGTTTGCCTGATGCATGCCAGACAAAAGGTCAGCCAAACTATTGGGCCTAGTCGACAGGCCCAACGGGACATCCATTTAATTAGGAATTTTATTTAGATAATTGATTTATTTAGAAGTATTTAAAATTAGGAGTTTTATAAAAGTTGGATTGTTAGGTAAGTTAGTGATTTAGTTTCCTTCATTGTTTAGGAAAGTCTTGGTGTCCAAGTTACAACCTACTCTATATAAGGGTTGACGGGCTTCATGAGAGAAAGAGAGAGAGAGAGAGAGAGAGAGAGAGAGAGAGAGAGAGAGTACAAAATGTCCTTATGCAAACATCCAATGAAAAACAACCTTATTTATTGTTGTTTTACTACATTCAATACAATGATAAATAGAGCATGAAGTTATAAAGTCTTTCTAGCTGTTTATTTTAAAAGGGGCATTTAATGAGAAGACTCCTGCCATGAGAAACTTGTAAGAAATCAGTGATTCTCCTTTGAGGGGCCCATTTAAATAAAAGATTCATATCAATTAGTGAGTCTCCTTTGAGGGGCCCACTTTAAATAAAAGATTCAAATCAATCAAAAATAAGTGCTCCAACACTTCAATAGGAGTCGGGCCCATCATGAGATTATAAAAATATATTTCACAATTGATTGAGAAATTGGAGCTCAATTTCGATTTTAATGTTGACCCGATTTTGAGTCGAGGGAAAGTTTTAGGGATTTGAAAGAAATTCTCGATTTTAGCCATCTAAATAAATAGGCCAATCTAAAAGGAGTTTCCTCCACTGTCTCTAATCAATCAATGCATATTTAGATTTTCTTATCTAATGTTACAGGTAAGTAAATCTTATATGATGTCATATTAAAGAGTCTTTCATCTGAACCTTTCATCATTTATCTCGTGCAATCCCATCATGGTTTTCGATTTTATGGGGTTCAATTGGATCTAGACTCTTAAATCTCCCTTAAGTCGTGTAATTCAAATTAACAAGAGTGAGTGAAATACGATGATTCTCACAACTGCATTTTCAATGATTTTTGAAACACAATCTTCTCATGTCTTTTCCCTCTCTTAAATTTGTTTTCCTTTATTATATATTGTCTAGTGTTTTAATGAGTTTTTTGCTTTTGATCATTGTATTGTTTTATTAATTTTTTGGTTTTGATGGGTTCTTTTAGTTTCCGTGGTGATAGATTTTCATAGATTTATGTTTTTTCTTTTATTCTTTGGTTTCAATTTTTGGTTTTTAGGCATTGGGGTTCCATAGGTTTATTTGTTTCTTTTAAGTTGTTTTTATTATTGGATTGTCTGTGGACTTTTGTTTTCATGTTATATTTTTGTTGTGCTTTATCAATTTTATTTTTTTTATTATGGGTTTATTCTTCTAATTTCAAAAGAATGTTTTAAGTAAAATACTCAATTGATTTCAAACAAATTAAAGTGCTTTGATTTTGAAATCAACCAACTATATTTTTTTTTATTATTATATGTTTTAAATTTGATTGCAATTTTTACCATCTCTATATAATTTAGACTAAATGTTATTTAAATATTATATTATTTTTATATTATAAATTATATTCCCTGTGCATATGATTTTCATAAGTGAGACCTATTGAGAATCATCATAATCTAAATCATTTAAAATCAACTAGATTTATGTGGGCCCCATTCATGGAAGAGACAAAGTAAGAAGGATACTCGGTTGTTAAGTAATTTAATGAAAGAGAAAAAATAGGAAGCAAATGTCCCCATCTTTAATGGCTACTCCATGTTTAGATGAGAATGCCAACTCATGTCACCTCATCAACTTGTCTCCATGGTTGGAAAACTCTTCGAGTTGACTCTTGACTCTCCCGAGACATCTTGTTTTGACAAAGGACCGAGTCAATTACAGGGGTGACTTGGCTGAGTCATCTCATTTTAAGAAGTTACTTGCATTCTAAACCATTTGATAGGTAGATCTATTTTTAAACAATTAATATTTATTTTTAAGTCATTATGCATGAGGTTTAGAGTCAACAATTTAAAAATGATGACTGAAATGTAATTTGAAACCTATATTTGATCTTTTATATTCGATGTTTGGACTGACAAATCATGTAATATACAATATTTCTCTTTTATTTCCCTTATTGTAGTACATTTCTTGCTTATATATAAATTTATTAATTTGAATTGATTATCATGAATGCATGTAAATAAATGTATATTTATATTTTCTAATAATGGATTCATTTTAAATATTTTTTTAAATACACGACCCTCGAGTCTCCGAGTTGACTCTATCCGAATCAATTTTTTGGCACTGGACGAGTCGAGTTCGATTCACGAGTTTTCCAACCTTACTTGGCTCTTTATCTCATCTGTTTTTTGTACTTTATGTTGTCCCTCACCATATTATGGTGAGGGATAGATGCGCATGAATATTTTCCATATATATATATATATATATATATAGAGAGAGAGAGAGAGAGAGAGAGAGCAAGGCTTCCCTAAGCTCAAGCTTAGGATAAAATTTCGTAAGCTCATACTTGTGGGACCCACATTTGGTCAATCCAAATGGACCAAACACATGACCCTCCTAAATTGCACATGTCCACCAACTTTCGGTCAGATCTGAATTTACTGGACCGTTGGATCGATTATGTATCGATCCAAATGGACTGTTGAACATTAAACTTTTGGGCTTGTATGAAGATGATAAAAATTACGGTTATGGCTGATTTTTTGCAGAGGAAGATCCCAGGGAGTCCTTGAAATCCCCCCATCCTCATCCCCATGTGGGTCCCACCACACACTTGAGCTTACCTTATCCTAAGTGTATATATACACAGGGAAATGCTCCTATGAGAGCATCTCTCACATTACCATGAGAGATAGAGCATCTCCCATATATATATATATGTATATATAGGGCAATATTCAAGTGAGGGATTCCCTTACCATGTGTGGTGAGGGACTCCCCTTTTTGGAGAAGTTTCAAATACAAAAGGGCTTTTGTACTTGAAGGGAGTACACCCTTTTGTACTTGAAACCTCCCCAAAAAGGGAGTCCATCACCACACATGGTGAGGGAATCCCTCACTTGAATACCCCCCATATATATATATATATATATATATATATATATATATATATATATATATAACCTGATTTGAACCCACAACCTCAAGGTTGCAATCCTCCACTGCGTTGGTTATAGGATCTATTAAGCTGGTACGAGAGACATTATTAAAAGTTGGGTTATTTGATAAGGCATATTTTTTTTTTGCTCAGAGATAAGGCATCATTATTCAAGACCATTGTTTGATAGGTACTCCTACGAAGTAGGAACTTTTTCCTTCCTTGATGGATGTAAGAAATTGACGAAGGTGGGCACCATAGATGAAAATAGCGGCCGCTACGCTATATCGGCCGTCGCACCCGTAGCGGACGTACGACCGCTACGAGGCCGCTACGGGGTGAGAAATTCCTACTTTCCAAATGCATAATAAGACTCATTTCTTTTTTTCTTCTCTCCAAATAACATTTCTACACAACCCTTTTACCCTTTTATATTTAAAAGAACACCAAAAAACACATGATCTCGCCGAATTACAGTCGATACAGAGAGTTCTTCTCAATGATTCTTCTCTAAGTACATCCTATTAGACACCCCCTTTGGTAGATGTATTTTTTTCTCTAGGTACTCTTAAGTCTTGACTTCATGACATAGTTTTTTCTTTTATAAGCCTTTCATTAGTTTCTAAGTTAGCATAACTAAGCAACATGAACACATGTGAAAAAAATGATCATTACTATTATTTTCTATTTATACAGCGATACAGGACCTCATACAGTGAGGGGACCGCTACGCCCCCTTACCTTAGTTACTTTTGCAAAAAAAAATACATTTTCTCTCATTTTCCAATATTCTAGATTTTCTAGATTTTTTTATATTGTTTTGACGATTTTTCCAAATCGCACCGCTACGTAGCGTTTTGGCGGCATGCCGCTACCGCTATTTTCATCCTTGGTGGGCACAATGAATGCGCTGTTGGAAGAATATTCTCCTTGTGCTACTGGCAGGCTTTAGGCACTGCTACTTGCCCGTATTGGATTGAACAGTGGATTGATCAAATAGGGCATCTAGCAACTCATGGTGGATTTCGTTTCATTCAAATTTCTTGGTTGAGTAATTTGGAGGCTGATCAACTTACTAATCAAGGATATTTTCTAGACTCATGTTTGATGTCTGATTTATGTTCTAATGGGGTTCTCATGTAGTGTTGAACTTTTTAGTTTAACCAACAACATAAACTTCTTTACCATTTGATGCAAGCCCTAGGGTTAGAGGTTGCGGCGGAAGTGCTAAAAGCACAATGGGTGCCGAAGCACGTGTCTGAAAACACAATAAATCTCCGCAGAGATAATAAACGAGAACGCACCTCAATGGGAAAACCCAACTTAATTAATCAACTACTCTGAGAAATAATTCTTTACAATGCCATATAAATAAGAAAGATAACTTAAGCCCTAAGAAACCTACTTAAACTAGGAAACTAGAATCTTATCCTAATTACAATAAAATTAGAAACTATTGACATAAAAATAAATCCCTAAATATATGTGGGCCCTACACATGTGGCCATGAGGTTTACGCTGCATCATTCTCTCCCACTTGAAAAAGAACTTGACCTCGAGTTCGAGTTCGGAAAATGTCCACCTGGATCAAATATTAATCTGACAAACTTCCGATTTGTCAATTGATCTATAATTTCTTAGCACAACTTCTTTTGGTGACAGGATTTTTTTATTAATGCGAGATCGAATGAAGTGATGATTTAATTCTTGAATACTGGCCAGTTGCCACATTCTCCAATTAGAATTGGCCGATCTTCAAGGACAAAGTCAATATGAGGAATGTTGATGATGCAAACTTCTTTGACAATCTCCTGATTAATGGTCTTTTCATCGGATAGATTAATTTGATTTTCTGGAGGTGGGCTTGCCATAGGATCCATTAGATGATTAGACTCCTTAATGTTATCTTCATTGTCCGTTTATTTTTGTTCCACCTGTAAATGATGAGACTCAGGCTCCTTTTCTTCAGATTCACATGAGGCATCCTCCATGAGTGGTTCCATTACTGGGAATTCTGTGATTGGCAGAGACTTCTCTTCTTGCATCTTAGCTTTTTGGAGGCGGTAATGCTTTATCAAGCGCTCAACATGGATCGCTTCCCAAAATGCTTCATACATATCGTTGCATTCCTTCTCACATTCTTCAATATACTTGGTCTCAAACCGTTGAGAAGGTGATTGAAATCAAGTGTATCTCCCAATTCACATAAATAATGTAGCCTTTCAAATTCATAAGCATATTCCTCGACAGACAATTTTCCTTGTGTCAAAGTAATATACTGCTCAAAGCGGTCTTTATTTGCATAATATCTTTTCCCATATCTGATTGCATATGTCATCCTTTTAGCCCTTTCGTTGATGTCGGTAAGCTCTTTGTTGGCTTTTGTAAGCCTTCTAATTATTTCAAGAAGTTGCAAGTCCATCTTGGCTGACAATTCCATATTAACTTGATGCAAAAACTGAAAAATTTAATGCTCTTCAAAATTAAAATCAAGCTGACCAAATGTGCATATCTCAATATCTCACTGATTGGAGTGCACATGTGAAGACAGATCGTCGATCGGAGTCCGAATGAAGAAGATTTTGCTATTTGAAGATGAATGGCTGAAGATTTATGGAATATGACGAATCTAGGCCCAATTGCTGATGAAAATATATTTCTCCTCTATTATCCTATTCTTCTTCTTTCTCTGCTTTTCTTTCTCTCTCTGCTGGGTAGGGGATGGGGGACAATTGGGTTCTGCTGGGAAGCGATTTGGGTTTCGGGTTTGGTAATTTGGGGTATGGGGAAAAGTATGGATTTGGGGTGTTGAAAGGGATTTAGGGTAGGGATTTAGGATCCGGGCTGGGAGTTTGGGCAAAAGTATGGATTTGGGGTGTTGATGCTAAGGGATTTTGGGGTAGGCATTTGGGATTGGGGTTGGGGGCTGAGTGAACGGAAAGAGGGATAGGATTAATCACGCCGACGATGAGGGATCGTTCGTCTCTGATGCAGGCCCTAGGATTAGGGCTTGCGGTGGAAGTGCTAAAAGCACAATGGGTGCCGAAGCACGTGTCTGAAGACACAATAAATCTCCACAAAGATAATAAACGAGGACACACCTCAATGGGAAAACCCAACTTCATTAATCAACTACTCTGAGAAATAATTCTCTACAATGCCATATAAATAAGAAAGATAACTTAAGCCCTAAGAAACCTACTTAAACTAGGAAACTAGAATCTTATCCTAATTACAATAAAATTAGAAATTATTGACATAAAAATAAATCCCTACATATATGTGGGCCCTACACATGTGGCCATGAGGTCTACGCTGTATCACCATTTTGAAAAAAGAAAGAAATACAACCAATGCAAGTAACAATTTTTTTGCTCCAACTCGCAATGTCTGGGACATTTTTAAAGGTTTTGGGTTATTTTTTGAAGCATTTTCCTAGTGCAAACATCTAATCATTTCTTTCTTCATCGATTTATTTATTATTTATTTTAAAAAAATCCATTCTTGCTTCATTCACTCAGGATTCATGTAATGAATTCAACATTTGATATTCACTATTTCCCTATTTGTCTACTTTTCAACTAGCCAGCCAGCCATCTTACCAATTATCATGCTGTTTCTATTTAATTGCTTCAATTGTTTGTCGATTAATATTCTCATGGGTTTTAAACAATGACGTGAATTGCATGGTTGCACCTTAACACATTAAAGGGATTCTTTTTTTTTATTTTTTTTTATTGTGATATGATGATTTTTTTAAATATGATAATAGATTTAAGGGTCTGACACATATAAACTAGTTAACACAAATAATCATAGGAATATAACATTTCCTATCATTTTGGACATTTCAGATACTTGCTTTGAATTTTTTTAATGAATTACTTCACTGACAGTATGTATTGCTTGATACTCATAGTTTTCTGGATCCACTGTTATACCTTCGGTTACTAACAATTTGGAACCTTGCTTCTGATGAAATCTCCACGAGAGGAAAATGAATGCTCATCTATTATCTCCTAATATCCCTTCAAAATGTAGCGTTACACTTTTGAATTTTTGAAGGGATACATGCCATGAAAAAGAGTTGCAAGCTCCAAAGAAGACTACGCATTCCACAGAGAGATTCTATTGTCAGCCATGAAAAATCTACATAGCACCAGCAGCAGTAGCGACAGTAGTAGGAGCAGCAATAGCAAGAATAGAGCAGGAGCTTGGGGAACACTAAGATGGCTACAGATGATGTTCTCAAGGCTTAAGCAGTATGATGCCCAGTTCCAGCACAGATATAGCAGGGATATGCCATGGATGATAAGGCCAGGAAAGAGAATTTTCACATAAAAGAAGTATTGGATACAATACAACACAATAAGTTGCCTATTAGAAAGTATCTGGGTATAATTGAAATGCATAGTTTTTTTTCTCCTTTCCTTAATCCTTAACCTATAAAAAGGGGCATTTATAATGACACAGCTACTTTCTAAAACAATTATTTACACTCTGTTCAGAAGATGGAAGAAACCTACTTACAAAGACAGCCCCCGTTGTTTTTTTTTTTTTACATTATCAAAAAGCACCCTTGACCGCCAGTCAACCCAATCCCGAATTTCCATAATAAAAGCTAGAGACATCCTTTTCTTTAGCTTTACATATGTTAACTTTACCCATCTCTCTCTCTCTCTCTCTCTCTCTCTCTCTCTCTCTCTCTCTCTCTCTCTCTCACACACACACACACACACACTACTGTCTGCCCCTCTTGCACTCTCTCCCCACACATTTTCAAATGTTACAATTTTTGTTCCAACTTTCTATGTAAGTTATCCTTCATTACAGGAAGTAAGTTGAGTCAAAATTCTGGAGGCAATTTCACCCTTGAAACTTGTGAAACTACAGTATGAACGCAAACCATGCAACTATTACTAAGCAGTCATTCTTAAAAGGGAAAAAAAGAGTATAGTTTCAACACTGCAATTCACCTTATTAAAAAGAATGTCCCTATTGTTGAAATGCATTATCCCATCCTTGAGCATGCATTTCCATCTGCTCTTGGTCCGTGACACCTATACAGATACAAAAAGGCAGGCAAGAACCAAATGAGTTAAGACATAGATATAGGAAATGTTGCAAGACTTGGATGTGGTAAATGTTCCATTTTATTTTGAAAAAAAAAAAAGAAAAAGAAATCTAAAACAGGAAATGGAGGAAAGAACATACTCAACTTGTAGCTGTTAGAACTAGGAGTTACCTTATCAAACTGAGCCAGAACTAAATGGTTTGTACTAGGCTCTTCTTCTCCCTGGTCCAAATCATCCAAATCATCGTCGTCGTCGTCATCTTCATTCAAGGGTGGCTCATCATCATCTGCATTTTCGGTTTTAGCTGGTTTTGGTGTGCTAATGCTGGGAGTTGCATGTAAATCTACACAAGGATTAGAAAACAAAGGCTTATTAGATCTACCCAAAAGGTTAGGTATTAAAGGCTTATCTATTTCTAGACAATAGTTCACACTTAAATACAAGAGTTATCTGCAAACTCACCCTGGTCTGCTGGTGTACTATAGTCTTCATTTGCAACACTTGGCAAATGGAACAACTTCAAAAAGAAAAGATGGGGAAGAAAAAAGAAATGAATATGAAAACAGATCATGCAAATGAATAAATTTGGTAGAGATGTGAATGGTGATTTACATTCTCAAAACCATCATGGCTTCCATCCTGCTGGGGAATCCTTGGAGCAACCCTTACATCTTGCACTGATAGTGTCTCAACATTTGCAGAGTCTCTGTCATGTCTGTCTGAAATATTTTTCACTTGACTGACCTAAATCCCAATAGGGTAACCAGGAAATAGTTCAGCAGTCCATATCAAGATTAAAAGAACATGGTTGTTGATAATTGATAGAAATATGCCAACAGAAAATCCGAAACCGATACAGACACAAGGACAAATGTTTGAGACCTATGATGCCCATATACGGCAGGTATATGCCATGGATAAGCACTTTACACAAAAAATGCAATATCGTATCGGACACGATATGAAACGATATGTTGCCCCATTTTGAGGCATCCATGCAACAAAGTTTGAGACAATAACCTAAAAAGAGGAATGCCAAAAGAAATAGTAACGCTGCCATATTCGCAAGACTCACATGGGCCCATCTTTATTGATTAAACGGATTTTGAGATGATGGCCATATTTAGATGCATGATGTTCAAGAAAAATGTAGGACTGATTTAAAGACATTTTTTTATGACCTTACTCATAGTTGTAGATACAAGAAATTAATTACCATTTCAAAAAGTATCAGGACCCTATAAATTCCTCCACCAAAATCACTTAATGACAAGAAAGTGATGCTGTCAATATAAAGATAAGATCATAGGGAAAATGGTATAAGAATAAATTTAAAAAATGTAAATGTAAGTGACAACTACCTCTGTCTCAAAAACATCTAATGTATAATCTCCAGCTCCATCCTGTTGCGGTATATATCCACCTTGGTTAACATGTGAAGCATAATCATCTCTCTTCCGCTTGCCAGATGACATCATGAATAAGTCCTAGTAATTTAAACTCAAGATTAATTCATACCTCCCTGAACCAACATATCTTTGGGAGAAGAACACAAAAGATCATACAACTTTTATCTAAGATATTATTAAAGCCACAAAATAAAAAATAAAAAAAAGCCACAATATTGACTCTTCTGCCTTAAGACATTATTAAGGCAGAAGAGTCAAGGGTTAAAGAAGAGAAACACCTGTGTCAAGGCTTGTTGAGGAGCCCCCCTATCTACTTCATCCCGCCCTTCCACATAAGCTATGAAATAAATACAGATCATCCATTACACATCAATATTGTGAAAGAAGTAACGTGGGGAATCTTTACAATATCCTAAGAGATGAAGAAACTGTCTAATTCATACTCCAATTTATAAAACCATTATACTTTTTTTTTGGCATAGTTAAAAGCATAATACTTACCGACATTAACATCAACACCGAGCGGTCTTTGATTCATCCAAGGAGAAGCAGGGGGTTGCTGCCAAAAAGGGGTAAAGATTAGATAGATCGATTTCTGATGAATTATGTCAATATGCATACAAACAAATGAATAAAAGAGATCATACAGATATACTGTACTAAAAAAGTTCAAACAGCAAGGATACACCGCTTGTACATTTTGGCAGAACAAATTGTAGCATGTTTCCTCTGCATTTAGCTCCACATACAATCACTAGAAATCAAAGTACAGGGATACCACTCTTCTGTATTTCCATTCCCTGTGATTATTATAGCTGATTGGCAATTTTGTTTCAGAGCAGACAGTTGGAAGAACAATATCCCACCCTGATTTCTGCCCAAAAAGCAGAAGAATATAGATATCCACCCACTACTTAAATATTCTTACTCATTGCAATTTGCTTACAATGGGAGTTGGTGAAGTGGGGGTTTGCTCCCCACATCTTGTGTTTGAAACCCGCCCCAGATTTGCCCAATGTGCGTTTGTGTAGGTTTAGCAGGTGCCACCCGGGGGAATAGTCTTGTTGGGTCAAAAGACCTCAGGGATATCCACATCGTATAAAAAAAAAAAAAAAAAGAAGCATCCAATGACCGAGTAGGAACAAGTTACAAACATGAATACCAACAGTTCAAACCACTGTACCCCTTCCCATTCAGCAAACAGGCATTAATGCACAGCACCATTAGCAAAAATGCTATGCAAATTGAATAAAAATGGAACAACTAGATGGAATTAACAGGGAGTATACCATATAAGGGCTGGGCCTTCCACTTTTCACGTCCGCGGCACCCCTATTGTCATGCATGGGGGCAAAATCATTACTTCCACTAGGAAGCTGATACAAGGAATTTTCCATTCCAGGCAATGGAGTCTGAATGGGAGTCTGCATTGGTGTCTGCAAAGAAGATTCCAAATAAAAAATCAATCAAAAATAAAAAATAAACCCTCAACCAAAAACCAAGAAATTGGCAATCTGTCAAATGATAATAACGTAAAACAATATAACCAATCAAATCACATGGCAAATCACAGAATTGTGCATCAAAAGGACAAATACTGTGAGATCAATTACACTGTCATATATAATAATTACGAGCAAACAAATGAGCAAAAGACTAAATTCAAAACAACTAGCAAAATCTAGGATGGGCAACTAGGAATGTTGAATGTACATATTTTGGTAAGATTAGATTGTCATTCATTGTATTTGGGGTGGCCAGGGAACTAGAAACCACATTAGGTGCAACATTGTTTATCCAACTTCACCAAATTAACAACTCCAGTCCAAACACAATTTCGGAGAAGAAACGCACAAAAAAGATGCATTCACAGTTCAAAGTGTTTCCAAATTAACCACTCCAAGCTCACAGGCAGCACAGTAGAAAGCATAACCATCCATTCTTCCACAATACCCACTTGCAAATTGGGGAACACTCAAATACACCCCATTCATAAACCATAAAAAAATCAATAAATCTCTACTATTTTTCCCCCTTAAGCTAGTTCAAGAACTCATATGCTATGAAAAGAAAAGGCAGAAATTACCGGCGGGAAGAGCATCTCCGCCGTAGGAGTTTCATACTCTTCCGTCCCTTCATACGGCACATTCAAATCATGCACCTGCGCCGGGCCGCCAGCCTTCTGCGCAGGTGTCCTCTCTATGGGACCGCAAACCGCTCCACATTGCATCATCTTCATCTCCCAAAGCTGGAAATTCCCACAAAAATCAGTCAAATAAAAGAAGCAGGAAAAACAATCAAGCAAAATCGACTTCTGGGTGTCAATCAAAATAGAAAAAACAGTTCTGGGTATCAGCGATTTCAGGGATTCTCTACAACAAACTCCGAAATTCCCAATACAAAACCCTGAAAACTCTAGAAAAGTTTAAAAAAAAAAAAAATACCCCTTGGAGCTCGTTGAGGACATTCTCTCCGGCGCCGACGCTTGCGAACTCGTCGCGAACCTTGCTGATGACGTCCTCGATGACTTGGATGTAGACGGTGGAGACGCTCGGAGCTGCCATTTCCGACGGTCAGGATCTATTGGGGGAGGGGGAAAGAGAAAGGGAGAAGGGTGGAGAGTGTCAGGCAGGTAAATATGGAGAGATTGGAGGGCAAGAGCATGGATTTGGTGGGTGGGAATTGGGGATTTGCAGAGGGAGGATTGGGGAAGAGAAGGAAATACTAGGGTTTGTGAGAGAATGGACGACAAGTGAGGAATTAAGAGGGGAACATAAATAGGTTTGCATCCGTTTAAAGGAAGTGGGGCCACGTGTCCGTATGGAAATGGGACAGTATGGACTATGGCCTAACCGGGTCCAGTAGAGTATTAAAAAAAAAAAAAATTGAGCAGGAACATGTGAGATTATTGTGCACTGGACCTACCTTTTACATGGAATTTATTAGGTTAGGGTACGTGGAATTCAGCAAGAGGAAAGTGTGTTGTAGAAATGGAAGATGCTGAATATGAAAAGTATTGAGCAAAGTTGATAGTTCTCACTAATACTGTAAATCTTTTATAAATAGCTAATATATCGAATCAGCATTTAATGGTGAACGCGGATCTTTCGAAGCTTAAACATGGAGGAATAGTAAATTAAAGGAGTGGAACTCCACAAATGGAGCATAACTCCGAAAATATGAATTGTTCAAAATAAATGTCCTATGGTTTATCGGTTATTCTCAGTTGGAATTGTTTTCTCCGTTGGATGCATCGTATGAGAAATGGGATCAACTTAATTCTATTTGTATTCATTATTATGTTTTACATTATATAGTTAATGTGACTGAGGGATAAATTTTGATTGATGTCAAAGGTGAAGATGCCCCGTAAGTTTGGAGTGAAGTTTATCTTGAACGGCTCGGATATGAATAGGTGGGCCCTGTTATGGAGTTTCACTGCTCTATTTTTTGGATAACCTAGGGTATCTCCTGCCAAGGAGCCTTTGGTCCTCAACTTGAGAGATGTTCGAATCTGAACAATCAAGAACTAATCCCTAAGACATGAAAACCCTCCTATCTACATATACCAAGTAAAAACCTACGGGAGGTAACCAACATAGTTGCAAAGTCCCACTACGTTAACTCAAGAATTTCTCTTGAATTGAGAACAGCACGAGAACGATGCCAACACAAGCCCTAAAGTTCTCCACTTCTCCAAAAGCTGCCATAACAAGCTTTTTCAAATACTCAAATCAACCATTTAGAAAGCTGCAATTTGAAAATTCTCAAAGGCCAAAAGCAACATTTCAAATATTGAAATTTTGAAATTCAAAATTCCACTCACCAAATAGGAATTCCAAATGCTCATGGAAATTCTCAACATATCATATTCTTGTTAAAAATATTCTCCACACAAACAGGACCTTGTTTCTATGTGTGAGTGTTTTTATTAGCCAAATGTTTGAATCTCCAGCCTCCAGTCTGTGAATTTAAGCATCCTTCTTTGTAATTCAGGAAGAACTCTGTCCTCATTAAAAGTATCCTTCCTTCTCATTTAGATAAAAAATAGTTTCCTCCTCTGCTAAGCCAATTTGAATCCTGTTCCTTCTTCTTCTTCTTTATACTTGATCATTTAATTTAGTACATCTAGCAGGTATCTCAGCAACCTGTTTAAAAGAACTTACAATTTGCCATATCAATAGTTGTCAGAGTTTTGTATAGAAGCTATTACTGACAAGTGAGAGAGAAAATAGCTGGCCTTCCTTCTAACTTGGAAGCATTTTTCTCATTCAATCAGTAGGCTAGAAACTAGTACAAGTTTGACCCATTTACTAATCAGGCATAAACTTGTTGTGGACCTAGGCAGTTATCCCATTTTAGCCCAGATTTTTTTTTGGCCCTTGTGAACATAAACTGACCTAGATTCCACTGAAGCCCAGCATAAGCAGAAAACTAGTTAAACATGGGCTAGGTCAATAATAAATCAGGTCCGATCCATAAGTCTGAGAGCCCATTCCAAGCCTACAGGGTGATCAACTGAGATCAAAATGACTACTGGTATCGCCCGGCCCAACAATAATTGAACTTTGGTGTAGTTTTGGACTGCGTTAAATGTTCAGAATCCAAGTACTAATTAGGCAAAGATTGAGTTCAGGTCATTGGTCCATTGGGTCAGGTGACGCAGGGTTAGGTTCAACGCTCGAGTTCAGGTCACTGGTCTATTGGGTAAGGTCATGCAGGGTTAGTTGGTCCAAGTCCAAACCAGTATTACACTAGTGTGATTATATCAATATATATCCTATAAATGGCAAGGGTAACAATGACCAGTGATATACACTAGTCTCCTACTTATCTCAATGTAGAAGACGGAAGGCCCAAGCCCAACTTGGCCCAAAGGGCCTATCATCAGTGATAAGCTTCTAAGCCCAACCTGATCATAATTTCAGACTTGAGAACAGATCGGTCCGAAAATATGGGCTTGACGAGCAAGCCCAGGACAGAAATGAAGATGCTCTGGGTTGGGCCCGTACCATGAGGAAGGATGGCTACCACGCGGCTCCTTATCTATCTTTTATTGTACTGTTCAACAGCGCCATCAAGAACCGGCCCGGCCCGGCCCATTGTTCTCTTTCACGCATAGCCAACTTAAATCAATCTCAATTATCGCGGTTGGGATTGACATTTTGAGTAATGCTTCCATTAATCTAAATAGCTTTCAACGTCTAATTAAATGAGTAGAAAAAAAAAAAAAAGTCAAATTTTGATTTCAATGGTGATCAATAACTTACAAGAAACCCAAATGATATGAAATCCTGGGCCGCCCAACCTGTAACTCTTAGATCTGTTTGTTCTTAGAGGCCCAAAGTGGCATCCCAATTTATTCAGATGCTATTAGGAGATTTCATGTGCTGGGTTAAATCCTGTCCTAGCCCGGTCTGTTTAGTTATTGTGCCCAATATTTTAGGTCCAGTTCGGGTCCATGTGCCTGAAATTGCCCAGGCCCATTCCATTTTAATCTGTGCCAGGAATTAGGCCCATGTCAAGCCCGTGGGCCTAAAAACACAGCCCAAATCTAGCACAATCCAGGCTGCACTGAGGATGACCTGGGCCATGATCACCTAGAACTGAGGATGACCGGCCAATCTTGGGAACATCAGCTAAGCCTTCTGCTCTTGCTGAAAAGAGTTCGTTTTTAAATCATTTGATTCCTGTTAGAATCAGTAACAAAGATATCGCTGAGTTTAGGAAAATATATCATAAAATGATAATTTTAATGTATTTTTATGAGATTTTTTAAAATCTTAAAAAATAGAAAATGCCGAAAGAAATATGATAATCTTGAAATCGTCGTCGTCATCATCATTAAAGCCTCGTTTCAACTATGTTAAGGTCGGCTACACGAATTTTGTTTCTCCATTCTAATTTATTTTGAGTCAAATCCTCAGATAAGTTGTACTTTTTCAAATCTATTGTTACTACCTTCATCCACGTCCTCTTTAGTTACCCTTTCCCTTAGTAGGCCATCAAGCTTCAGGCTTTTCCTTACTAGCGCCATTGCCAGCTTGCATTGGATATTTTCAAACCATCTCATACGAATTTCTCTAATTTTATTATCTAAATGTGCTCGAAAGCGCTCATTTTTAATTTTATCATTCTTAGTTCTACCACACATCTACCTCAATATTATCATCTCTACTGCATCCATTTTGTGCTTATGTTGCTTCTTGATTGACCAACATTCTGCTCCTTAGGCTATAACTGGTCTAATCGTTATTCTGTAAAACAATTCCTTCATTTTTTTTAGCACTTGTTGATTATAAAGCACTCCAAAAGTAAGTCTTCACTTTAACCATACCGCTTTGACATCTTCATCAATCTCCCCATCATTTCTAATTATCGAGCTAAGGTAGTGAAAAGGGTCTATCAAAGTTCTTCTATCAAAATGATAATGTGTAAAGCTTACGATTTGAAACGTTTTTATTCTATTTTTATAGTGTGTTGTAGATGACCAATCTTTTGGTGGGGCATGGAACCAATTAGAGTGAAGTTTTTCGAACAAAGTGGGAAAGTAAATTTGAGTATTTGAAAGTATACCTCATTTATCATATCATGTTTGTGGTGACAGTGATGGTAATGGAGATGAGTGGTAGTAGTGGTGGTGATGACAACAATGATTATGCTGATTATGATGATAATGGTTATGATGATGATGATGATGATGATCATAGTGTTTCTGATGATGGTGGTGGTTGTGATGATGGCGTCCCACCTTAAATATATATATCATCAATTAGAGTTATACTCTAAATAAAAGTTAGTTCCACCAACATATTGATGATGTGTAAACAATATATTTTGAATTCTTTTTATTTTTAACCACAATCTGTAAGTGTGATCAATCTTATAGTCAAGCATAGGACTAATTATAGTAAAGTTTTCTTATGATAAACAATGTGGGAAATTGAATTTAAGTTTTTTGGTTTTCAAAGGTGCGCCTCATTGCTGGATTTGAAGAGATGAATTAAGCACAATTTTGTAAGTAACTTTTCTCACCATACATACATTGCATTTTTCATAAATTGCCAAACATAAACTATATTACAATATCATAATATTACACTAATATATTTTGTAATATTTTATTCTTGGGATATCTAAATCTATAGATATTTTACTTTGTAGATTTCTGAACAGGCCCCTTGGGTAGAAAAGTTTTCTCACACAAGTGGTAGCTAACAATGTACTTTCTTACATAGGTCAGATAGGTCAAATTTGAAAAGGGCAGTCAAAATCAAAGTTGAGATCACCAAAATTAAAATTAAGACAGTCAAAATCATCTCATATATATATATATATAACATTAATTTTATTTCATTAGCTGGTTGAGATCTATTAGAGGTCGCTGATGGAGATTGTACTTTTCTGCTACATAGGGTCCTCAAGCTCACTCATTACACACGCACGTCCTTGACCAGCAAAGATAGGGATTGTGGGATTGTAACTTGCATGTGGAAAACAAGGTTAGTGGAGTAGGACCCCAATGGAAGCACATAAATGAGACTTTATATATAATATGAGATGGGGATCCAGTCAGTCCTATGCACCTCCTAGTAAATCTAATCTGATTGCCGATCCAAATGGACCGCACACACACCCTCTCTTTTCCCTAGCAGATTTATGGGCTTACACCGATCCAAATAGATTGACTGACGCATTGTATCGGCTATATATATCACCTTTTTAAAAAGATATAAAACTCGTTAAGTTTATGGGCCACAAATCAAGGGGTTGGTGTGATCTAATAAGCCTGAGATTTTACACAAAGAAAGGGCCCACAGAGATCTTTCGATCCCCTTTTCCACTGATTGGTGGGGTACCAGGTGAGCCCCACAGCATGGGGCTCATAGGGTGCTCACCATCTAAGGCATGAAGGGGGATCAATCTCCTGTACATATGCATGTGTGTAATTATGATGCTTATCCAACAAACGTGTGTTTTGTCACTTGCAATAATGGTTAGCAATTTCCACTATATATTCCCTTGCTTTATTATCAAGCAAGTTGATTTGTCGGGGAAATGAGAAAACCTAAGCAACTCTTCCCCTTTCTATCCACCCCATTATGAAAGAAGCATGGCTCCACTTCAAGAAAGAGACGGAGAAGGCCTCCACATGAGGAGCCCTTCTTTACACAAGTTCCCCTAAAATGGCCTATAAGAAACAACTTTGTTAGGTGAGACGCCAAGTGCAAAGCCTTATCATACTTAATACTAATATTAAACCCATAGAATTCTATCCACTCCTCTTTTCATGTAGCTACTTGGCTAGTGCTATAGACCTCAGATGTAGCCACCTGCATTGGGAACTGAGAACTTGTCAATCAATGCATAACTGAAACAGTACTTTAAGTTGTAATTTTTTTTTTTTTTTTTTTATGACTTGGATATCCATATGGTATTTTTATCCAATTAGATTATTTCGAGTGCCACATCCATAACCCTGCAACGCAAGCGCGGTTAATAAAATTTAAGTGGGATTCTTGAAAACAAGACGTAAGGAACAAACCCACACCTTAGTTCAGTAAACCATCACTGAGGTAGGTAGGTGATGGTCAACAAATCCTATAGCTAAACCATGCAGAGGGAGAGAGAAGGTAGGGTGTGACCCTTGAGCATGAAGAAAAGACCTGCTTCATAGTTTAACTCGAAATCCCCAACAGTGTCAATCCCAACCCTCATGTCTTGACACCCAAAAAGTTCCACATCCTGAAAGACATGAAAAAGAGGGAATTTCCCAAGTGTCCATTTTGTCTTTCTCCTTTTCCCTTTCTCTCTTTGTCCATTTCTCACTTTACTTTTATGGGTTTGTCCTCAAAAACCTTTATGTGGACATGCCATGATAAGGCTCATTAAGAACTGTAGCTGATTGCTATGGTGACCCTCTCTTGGCAGGATGGGATGAACCTCTTTCATGACTTTGCTGTCTTAGGAAGACAAATGGGGTCCGAGGCCACCACCCGAAGTAAGTGGCCAACAGCTAGGCAGGAAGTAATTAGGCCTAATAGAACAGATTGGCACGCTGATGATGGTGATGTTTTTAGACAATTCGCCGGCTGTACAACTCTAATAACCAATACTTGGCCTAAGAAACTTAAACATGAGATGAGAGAATAAAAAAGGGTCTTATTCTCCACCAACTGAAGAGCCAGTTATGTGATTATCACTGGTAACGTCTAAATGATTTTAGAAGTGATTGTTGTATGTAACATTTTCTTGTACTGGTATGATTGTGATTATATTGATCATATGCATTTGTTGTATGAAGACTAATTCACTTTCTGGTTACCTTCATGCCTTTCTGTCCCTTGGGTCCTGCTTGGATTATGCAACTATGGTGACCCAGTATATCTTGTTAAGAAGAGTTAAAGAAAGTGTTGTCATTTGGATCCCCTGTAAGACCATGCATCTAAAAAAACTTCTGAATTTTCTTTAAACGAACTCCTAGATTTTGAAGGGTTTTTTTTCCCCTTTTTTATACAAGGTTTGTTATGCAACCTAGTAAAATGGTTCAACTTATGCAACTTGGGGTCTGTCTGATGGGGAGAATTAGGGGAATTCATGCTGAGAGGATTCAAATTTCAGAAGGCACCCGTGCATTTTTGTGGTGATAGGATTCCGCTATAGAGAGGAAAATTATTCTAATTTTTTGTGAAGGCCACTGTTTACTGTTTTGCACGACACCTTTTCTACTGAAAAGAAAAAAAAACTGATTTTTCTTAATAGAGAGGATTTTGATTTCCTCTCTCCCGTCAAAAAATAATAATAAAAAAATCTGTGGAGCACAGATTCCTCTTACGGCACAAACAAGTTCCAATTCTTGCCTCCAACCCCCACCACCCACCAATTCAGGACTTTGGAATTCAGAGAATCTCAAAGGAAATTTTAGCCATTTTGCTGTAACAAAGTACGTGCCTTTAGAATCCTTCCCATAAAAAAAAAATGTTTTCATCTGACAACTCTGGTTGGATGTGAAATTCCCAACAACTCAAATTTCTGTCAGAAGTTCTTGCAATCAGATATGCTGTTAGACAGAAACTTGCTATCCATTTATGAAGCTCTCAAAAAGCCCTTAAGAAGACTGGAATAGAAAATTCATGAATGGTGCGCTACTACCAACAGCAGTAATGTATGAATTAAACATTAAAAAAAAAAAAAAAGTTTGTCCAGCTTGAACTGGAACTATTTCTTATTTTATTAGTAAACTAGTAAGGCGTGCATATGTCATTAGTCATTGGATGTTCTTACAGGTATGAGAAAGAAAATAGCTGTTTTTGATATAGAGTATGATTGTCAGCCCATAATCCATTATCCATATACATTGTACACGTTGAGTAAAACTCATGATTCTTGAAATCATTCAAAATGGACCCGATCTGATGAATTGCTTCGATACTGCACCATTTCTGTCCTTTTGTCATGTTCTCCATGAAGATCTTCACAGTCCTCATATGAATCAGTAACCCAGTCCATCTCAAATGATTAAGAAAAACAAAGAGCTGAGGTGCTCTGCAGCAGGTGAGATTGTGGAGTGACAGAAGACTTGGTGTCAGATAAGGACGAGTGAGTTTAACTCACATAATCAATCCCAGAAAGGATAAAACTCTGATGAAAATAATAGAAGAGAAGAAGAGTACCCTGCATCTCTGTTAACATAAGATTAAAGAGCACTGTAAACTTCTCTGTATAGACTTTAAATAACTCTAAACAAACTACTAAACCAGAACCATAGACAGCACAGACACAATATAATCATTAGAACATAATGCATAACAACGAAGCTAAACAAAAAAAAAGTGTTGCGTCTGTATTCTCGGCATAGATATCTACAATTAGGCAGATCTTAACTGAGTCTAAGGGAATGATCCCAGATATATGTATCATGTTGTTTATTTTACTTTATTTTGCTCAATTATGAGGGCTATCAATTCATTCCGTAGATATATTAACATAATGCATGAACATAATGTGGAAAAGTGAGTAAAAAATGTTGAGTTTGTACAATGAGATATTTTCTATAACTAGAAACATCATCATCATCTCAGCTTTATCCAATCTGGTCGGGTTAAAGAGTTCTACTAACTTTGAATTAAGCTGTGTCATCTTACACCCAATTCTCTCTCTCTCTCTCTCTCTCTCTCTCTCTCTCTCTCTGATATATATATAAGGGTTCTTAATTTTTGTTTTTTGTTTCTTACTTTTCTTACTAAATGTAATAAGTTTGCCTTGCTACTTTCTTATCTCCTATTTCACTTTTCCACATCTGTGAAATGATACACTTCTTTCATTTATGGTATAGAAACATGTGATTTGTAACCAAATAACTTTAACTTCTTCTCACAGTCTAAGTTATGGCAGGGGTTCATAGACGCCAGATTATTAGTTTAAGTGATAGTTCCTCGTGGTTGAGAACCAACTTACCATATTGATAATCAGACATGCCATCACATAGTTTTTGTTGCAAGGAATCTTGACTAAAAACCACCATTTAGGCATGGAGTAGAAAAAGCTTAGGAATTTTGAGTATGACAATGTAGGCCACAAAGGAGACCCATGGGAGGTTACTTTAATAACTAAAGTAGGAGTGGCCATTGTCACCATAAAAGAACTTACCTTTAACATCTAGGACCTATTTAATTCTAGGGCTGATGGTTATAAAGAACAAATCTCAATTTCTCCTTTCTAATAATCAAAAGTGTCATTAGCCATTGAAGTAGATTAACTAATTAAGTCTCTGAGGATGGCGGGGCATGGAACCTCATGTGGAGCATGCAAGTTCTTAAGAAGAAAGTGCACCAATGGTTGTATATTTGCACCCTACTTCTGCTATGATGAAGGTGCAACGCATTTTGCTGCAATCCACAAGGTCTTTGGAGCAAGCAATGTCTCCAAGCTACTCTCACACCTGCCGATGCACAGCCGGAGTGAGGCGGCCATCACCATTTCCTATGAAGCGCAAGCTCGTATCCGAGATCCAATATATGGTTGTGTTGCTCATATCTTTGAGCTCCAGCAACAGGTTCCCATGCTAGAAAACCTTCACTGACATTCATCTGATGCCATGGAATTCTCTCTTTCTAAACCATTTACCCTTCACCTTATATTTTGTAGGTGGCCAATCTGCAGGGGGAGATAGACTTTCTTGCAATGCAAACACAAACAACGCAGCCTGTGGCCAATGCTGTTAATTATGAAAGTATCCAACCGATTAACAATTTCTGTGACTTCCAGTTATCTCCACAGAAAGGCGCTGAGAATTTATTTGATTCTGTCAATCAAAGTATCATCTTGGATCCTGATTCTAATCGTGCTTCAATTGGTGGAGTTGGCCACCAAATTCCTTCCTTGGATAGAGAGGTCACAGACAGTTGGGAGCTTCATGACATAGTAAATGGACCCAATTTATCAGAGAAAGTTGCTTTGGATGTGATGGAGCATGCGATATTGCCTAATGATACATGGTTCAATAATGCCATCTATCCTCAGTTATAGAGTATAGATGGTTTCTTTAGTTGAGAACCGGTGGGGTGCCACAAGTGCAGAGCTGGTGAACTTGTGTTGTTTCTTAGGATCAAAGTCACTGAATTTTGAACTGTTTGCTTTCACCCTTCGAAAGGTGAAATTTTTCTTGAGGCTTAGGTGATAGGTTTACTTAGTTGGAAAAAGAGTCTGTTCTGTTTGTTAGTATTTAACATGCATAATCTACATGCTTGTTCATTTTTCACCAGGAAAGAAACCACCTGTTATAATCCATTGCGTTTTTTTTATTGCATGTGCTTATAATTAGAACTGATTGAATCAAGTTGATTGAAAATCAAGAAAACTCAGTTCCATTATTCATGAGTTTATATTTCAAGTTTGAAGCAGGGTGATCTTCAGCACTAATTATTATTTTAGATTTATAAATGTTTTATTATTTTCAGATTTATTACATTAAAAATGAACTATGAGATTTTGGCTTAATTCACTGAGTTAGCAAGTTGAATCAACTCAGAGGATTTTAAACTCAACAGAAAGAGAAGACACCAGCAGAGAAATTTTCAAGCATAAACCAATGGGAATGACTTTGTTGGGCCCACCTACGTCAATCACATGGGTAGGGTGGGAATGGTAGATCTTGTGAGTGTGGGTAAAAACTTGGTAAGTTTAAAGATCCTAACCATCCATTCAACAGCCCCACATTTCAATGATTTGACAAGTGCATATGAAACTGCTAAAACTGCAGGGTCCAACAACAAATGGTTAGGATCATCCGATCATGCTGATTTGTACCAATTCTTGATCCACAGAAACCTTCCAATCACACAGGCCCTGTACTTAGCATGCATCAATGTGCAACTTGTCTGTAGATTTCAAAGTTTGGTGAAAGGGTTCTTCCTCGTAAATGTATACTCATCAATGATGAAATTTATCAAACAAGTCCCATGAAAATGGAGTTAACAACTTCTTCTATCTAAAATATGTTCGTGCATTTGGAGTGAGGAACTCAAATTAGGTAGGATACTGTTTTGGACTCTTCGCGCTTGAGATCAGTATTGACAATTGTTGCTGCTAATAATTTGTTCAGAAATACAGAAAGCAATGTCCCACCTAAAGTGGTTTCTGGATTGCAAACCAACACAAATGCACAGCAAAACAGACAGCCATTCTTTCCTTGAGAACATACAAAATGACTGATTTGGGATACATCCAAGCACAAAATGACTGTTAATATCTGAATGCTCTTAAGTTTATCTTGAGAATGTTAACAGGAAATGTAACGGTTTGAAAATTAGAAATCCATTGACACATTTTATATCTCATAGGGCTATAATACAGAGAAAAAGGTGAATTTTTTTAATCATGTAGTTTATCATGTCTTCATTAAGATTGGCTACTGAACCGCCTTCTATAAATCCCTCCAATTATGGGGTTTACCTTGATTCAAACTGTTAAACTGGCTTTGCTTCTCTTATTAGGCATTGAGTGTTGCATGTCACTACCATGATTCCATCTTTTTGCATGTAAGAAAGCAACTCCCTATTTGGTGTGAAAATGGTCTTGTTTCAGTCATCCTAAAAACCATCGTGGTGCAATGCTGTCATTCTGATTAGCCGAACAAGGGCTTAGTATTAGCAATAACATTCATAGTCTTTATCATAATCTGAGTTTTCCTGAAAACACTGGGCATTCAATTTTCTTTACGCTGGTGTTAGAGACCTATTTGCCTAAAGCATGAGCCACCAACAATGGTATAGCTTCTTTTTAGCACAACCAAAGGAAAAGTCAAATTTTCTTAATTAATTAGCAAAGTTGCAGAGCTGGTTTCTAGTACTACCCATCCAAACAGACTCTTCTCATTTTCAGTCACTCTGCCAGTGTCCCAAGTGCACATAACATGTCAATGCTCTTGACTGAAACCATGCAGTGTTTCCCAGAACAATAAGTCCCAGAATAAACAGCCTTACATCCCAGAATAAAGGCGACATATACAAGCTATCCCCCCCTAACATGACTTTGTTTTGGGCAGAATTGGCTGAATAATTTAAATGTCTTCAAAATTTGGCTTTACTTCTTCCTTTAAGCAATGTAGCATTGCATATATTTAGGTTCCATTTAATTGCATATAAAATTGCAAGGGATTATAGAATTTTGGTAGAGCAGATGTTTATATACAGTGGTTTTTGGTAGTGTTCATTAGGTGGAACACTGATTTTCTGCTTTTCTTGCCATAATTGGTAACAGAGACAATCACCAATTGATTTGTGGTATAATTTTTTTTTTTTTTGAAGAAACAAAATCCCACCTAATCGATTTCAGATTCTGTGCTGCCCATCACAGGAACCCATTGATTATCATCCTCTCATCCAAATTTTCTAACTGAACACACAAACCCTCTCAAGTGTCAATATCACTTCAGGGAGCAGATCTCAAATTGCCATCCAATGCATCCAAAATGTCTAGGCATTAAAAGTTGTAGCAAACTAACTACTTAACACTTCCCTCGGGGAGGATACCGCCCATACTCGAAGCACACAGCAACACAAGACAAGGCATAGGGCTTTTTTGCCCTGTGCACATGCACACACACAAGACATGGCATGGAGCCTCTTTTGCCCGGCATGCATTCCAATCCAGGATATATTGACTTCGATATCATCTCAAATTGCTAATCAATACACCGAAAATACCTGGGCAATAAAAGATGAGGCAAACTAACCACTTAACAGTAGAAAAGTAACTTCATAAAAAGACATTAGAAAAGTAAACTGCTGCATTAAAAGCAAACAGATTTGATGAATACGAAAAACATGCAACTGCATGTATTTTTTACATGCACCATAAGATGGACAACTTTGTCCAAAAGTATGAGCATATGCATAAAAAGAAGTACCTGAAACAATGTACCAAATAGATCCCTTCCAACAAAGTATCTGAAGAAGCATCCTCGCAAGTCCAAAGTCACCCTTTTGTGCCATTTTATCCTCGTTGAGAAGGACATTAGTCGGTTCCAGGTCGAAGTGCATCACAAAAGAGTCACAGGGTCATGATACCACTTCAATAGCCATAGCTGGCCTTGCCTTTAAATTTGGATGTCATTCTTTCCTTGTTGAACCATCCATCCAAAGCTTCTTCCATGTAGAATTGCAAGAGGGCCTTGAACCAGTCAAACAATCCCTTGTGATCATGACAAGTGTTGTGCGCGTGCGTGCAAAAGTGCATAACTTGTGATTGAACCATCACGCCACAAAAGAAAGACATAGATGATTTTACATGGTTCGGCGATGCGTGTCCACGACAAAAGAGCATTGATTCACATCTTGACTCTCTTCAAAGTATAACGTTACATATTACATTTTATATATAATCTCCACTTTCTTAGCTGATAAGTCCATAAGATTAGTTCATTAGATCATTATTTCATGTACATTTGTGGACTTCATTGGGAAATGATGGCGTTCAATTTCATGATTTCATGCATTTAGGCATAAATTTGAAAATTAGGTCAGAATCAGTTAAAATTCATTGATTTGCATGAGTTTTGTAAAATTAGGATTTTGCATCATCAAATCATCACAGCAATTAGCTTTTTTATTTTAGCAATGCATGTTTGCTACTTTGGCATTGTGTGCTATTTTTGGAAAGTTTTCCAAATTGGTATATCATTAGGCATATGAGGGTCTCATGCATCGTAAATGTAAATTTCTTACATAAAATTATAGTTTGAATTTGCTTCTTTCAATCTGTGCAGGAAATAACAAGAATTTGGGGCCCGCATTGATGTAATGTGAGACAGATGGAAGGGAAGCCTAAGGAAGAGAGAATTCAGAATTAGAAAGTTCTATTTGTTTCCAAATTTGAAAAGTCAAGCAGAGAAATTAAAGAATAGATAGTTTGCAAGGAGAGATGCAAAGTCAAATGTGCAAGCAAGGAAATTCACCAAAGATGGAAAGAAGATCATGAAGCACAGGAGGAGAATTCCGAAGCAATCTAGGATGCCAACAAGTAGTCCCACATGCCCGTGGACATCCAACATAGAAGCTCTTTTAATTTAAAATTTATTTCCATATTTCTTAGGAGCAGTATGATTAAAATGATCATGACTTTCAAATTGAGTGTTGGATTGGCAGAATTTATCTACCGTTGGAAAGCTCTTTTCGAGCAAACATCCGTATAGCTAAAGATTGCATCAATAGCTGAAATGAGGGAGATATGACCTATAAGAATTAGTGTTGAAATATCTACTCAGGATTACAACTGTGCACGTGAAGGGGACCCACTTTCCTTGCACATGAAGCTTCCTTTGTGCACAAACTTTGGAAATATTTTATGTCATGCAAGCTTTAAGAGAATTTTGAAGAGTCTACAAGGAAAGTCTTGCTTACCAAGACACTCAAATTGGCAAGAGAATCTCTACATTTTGAATTCTTTTCAACATAGAAGTCTTGCTTGAAAGCTAAGCCAAGAACCAATCCAAAGAGGAAACAAATTGCTCACAAAGAGGACATGCTCAAACTATAAAAGGAGGAGCATACCCCTTGAAACTCCAAGCCTCATTGCACAATAGAGGACGGCCATCCATCTCTCTCTCTCTCTCTCTCTCTCTCTCTCTCTAATCCCTTCTTCTTCTTCCCCCATCTAGTTCTTCATTGGCATAGATTGAGAGATCATGTTTGAGAGAATAATGAAGAGAGGAGATTTTTAATTTCATATACTCCATGATAGAGGAATATGACTTCTCTTTGATTGATTCAACTATTCTAGCAATTTTACCGTGCCTGATTTTCGAAATTCCCCCTACCAAACAAAGACTTTGGGAAATCTAAAGAAGCGATTGAGAAGCTTTCAAATGCCATATAGCACAAATCTTACTATGAGAATTTCCTTATTTTTAAAGTTTTACAGGCCTGTGGCCGAGAAGCTCTCAGCTTGGTAATTAGACTTCCTTGAGCTCCACTTTTAGGCCTATGGGTTCACCTTTCCTTAAGTGCACTGGTCATTTCGTCCTTCAAGCCTGACTCATATATATTGGGTTGGGTTAAGAAAGTCTCTTAAAGAATTGGACCGCGGGTGACACTAAAATGTAAGTTTATCTAATTTATGGGCCTCGCTTAGCCTTAAGTATATTCTTAACATTGGGGCCTGCACAGGCTTCTGATCATAACCCGTCAGTTTGACCTTAGCTTAGCCCATTTAGAACATTTACCTATCTAGTATTTATAATTAAATATATAAGTCTTAGCTTTTAGTAACACCCCACCCCCCGTTTTTTTATAAGAAAAGTTAGTCTTTCATTTTCTCAAAACAAAAAATTTCAAATTTGAGAGATAACTACTCAAAAGAATAGGGTTTTTTTATGAAAAAAATATCTTTAAACCTAAATTCCATGGATTTATTAAAAAATACATAAAAACCCCAGATAGGGGGCTCAAACATTTTTTTTTGGACTAATGTACCCCTAACGATATCGTCACTATAGTCTAATGTTAAAACTCGGTCCTTCCATTTCACTTCTTCCTTCTTCTATACTCTCCGCGTCCGTCACCAACTCTGGTTGCCGCCTTTCCATTTGCCCACCAGAAGAGGTAAGCTGCTCGTCTAGAGCGATCTTCCACCTTCCACTTGTCTTTACGCCATTCCCCTTCGCGAAGCTGCTGGTCAAAGACGTTCTTCACTATCACCTGGCCTTCTTCAAAATTCACAATCGAAGGGAATTACACAGAGTTGAGTTTCCACAACTTCTCTGCAGATGTGATTTTTCATGAGGTTGGATTTTAAGTGCTTTCACCATCTTGGATTTCTATAGAACGAGATTTCTTATTTTTTTTATGCGGTTATATTTTTTTTTGGTGCCAATCTATCTTTGATGTGAAAGAAACTTTTCGTTTTTGTATGAAATAGATGAATGCTAATTTATTTTTCACTATATGTTTACGAGTTACTCAGTCAAAAAATGCATTGAGAATGAGTTCTGCAGAATTCGATTTTTTCTGCTGCTTTGTGGATATGACAGATGATTAATGAACTAACATCCCCCCCCCCCAAGGATTCTTCAATGGAAGTTGATTAATTAATGGGGTTGTCGGATCAAATAAGTATATAAGATGTTGCACGCTAAGGGGAGAGGAGGAGGTGTACTAACGATGTCGCAAGGGAAGAAATATAACGATGTGTTATTTATTCACGACAAGGGGCATAATTATCTTTTTATTGCGTAGGAACCCCCGATTTCATTTTTTTATTAAATTTCTTAATAAATTCGTCTAAACACTGTTTATGATGAAAATTTGCTTAAAATCCCTTGATTCTTTCATTTTTATGTTAAAGGAAGGGGAAAGGCATGCAAGGTCGGAAATTGGGTGACATGTGCAGTTTTACAGCTGTTGTAATCGGCGGTAAGGTCGCGGTTGCCAGATTTCCTCCTCTGTGAGAGGAGGAAATCTGGCAGTGCAGCCATACCGCTGGTTTAGACGGCGGTAAAGTGTCTTTACGAGATTATCTCTCATAAATGCAATTGCAATATGTAACACAGTCATCTTGCAAACCCGTTCTTTTTTCCCTCTATTTACATCTTGGTGGGGTCGCGGGTTAGGGATTTGGTCCGCACACTAAAGGATGGGCATGTATGATTAACGCTTAAATGCCATATTATAAAATCACAACACATTGACAGTAAATCTACATTACCGATGAAGTGATGTAAAGGGATGATGCAAGAGAGACCAAAAGTAAATATTTGGTCAAACCCAAAGGTGAGAGATTAGCTTTTTTATTCTTTCATTTAAAAAGAATAGTGTTGTTTGTAAGGGTGCTCATGGATCGGGCCGGCCCACGTTGGGTCGGGCATGGGGTTTAGGTTATAATAGATGGGTTGCGCCTGGATTTTTTTATTTTGACTTAGTTGTTGAGATTCGGAATCCCCTCCCGGCCCAAATATACATATATAATTATAAGGAAGGGGGATAGTAATGGGGGGACTCAAACCCAAGACCTCTCATAGAAGGATGATATGACTAAACCAGTTCAGCTGGCTTAGTAGGTGGTAAAAAACTCATTTTTTTGTTCGATAAGTCTAACTTGGGTCGAGCTCGGGCAGTCGGGCTACATCGTTTCCATGCAGGTTAGGCTCAGGCTGGCAACTTCAAGACTGACTCAAGCTTGGGCGGGCTTTGGCTTCTAGTTTATAAGTCGGGTCATTTTAGACGTTTCTCAACCTAGCCGAGCCTGGTCCATGAACAACCCAAGCTATTCTTGTCATTCAGCGGCATGAGAAAATATCCTTTTAATATTTTTTTATTGTTAAAAGGAAGAGGTGATTTTAGAAATTTAGTATTTCTTTTTTATCTCACTCCTCTCTTTGTATTGTTTCTTGTGGCTTCGGCAATTTAGTCCATTAGCCCGGTCCGGCAAAAAAAAGAGAGGCAGTTTGAAAGGAAATGGGTTGAAAATTTTCTTCATCATTTGGTCATCAAATTCAACTAGCACAATAACCCGTGCTAAGCACGAGCATGTCTAGTTTTTGTACAAAATAAAGGACATATATAAATAAGTATTAATTTAATAGTTAAAGGATAAAAGAATTATATGAATAAACTGTAACTAAATGACAACTGCAATGGTTGGTAAATACAATTAATAATTTATCATATGTTAAAAAAGTTAAGTAAATGCAACTATGCCAATGCATAAGCATGAAAAAAGTAAAAGAAGAAATAGTAACAATAGTATTAACATGAGTCAACATTCTAACGATAAAATAAGTCTTATCAAAATGTCATAAATAAAGTCTAAATGGAGTTAATGATAAAAAAATGTTATAAGCCCAACTGGCATGGGTATCCGCTTCATCTAACTACTTTGACATTGTTCTAGTAATATCCGCTTCAGCTAACTACTTTGACATTGTTCTAATAAAATTTTATGTAAATGTGTTGTTCGGTGTAGTGGTTAAGTATGTTTAAGTGGTAGAGGTCACGACACATGTTGTCACGTCCCCCGAACCCGATTAGAGAATAAACCGGATCCGGGGAGTGAAATTTAGGACTAATTAAAATTTTTGTCCTTTAGGCCCAAGGATCGTAAGTCCGTTGTGAGGATATAATATTTCAAACCTCAAGTAATATAAAACTGCGGAACTTATACAATTTGAGACATGTTAAATTTCAAAGCAGTGAATAATAAATCTCGTTAATAGTTAAAGTTGCACAAGGAAATAATAAAACTAATCAAGGAATTAAAGTTTTAACAAAGGCCATCCCAATAACCAAGGCCTTTTAAAAGAACATGATGTCAATAAATGAAAGGTCCAACGATAGAATAATAAATGAAGAAATAAAATCTAGTGAAGTCCTAATGAATCGCTCTCGTGCCGGGAATGATGACGTTACTCTACGTCATCGGCACGCCACTCTCGCTCCTCCTCTGCTGGTTGAGGATCTCCTCACCGGCCTGCTCCTCGTAGTAGTACTAATCTGAGGAGTTTGCACACCAAGGAACATAGTCAACGACATGTTGAGCAATAGATAAGCAAGATATAATTAGACATAACATGCATCAAATATAAGAGTAATGACAAGTACAAGATCGTAGGAATACAAGGAACAATACTAGGCATATAGTATGAGTAAATAACCATCTGAATCACAAATAGAAATCCTATCAATACTAACATTCACCACTACCAATGTAATGCAATGCACAAGAGGGAGACTCCGTGGATGTCCAAGCCACCTCACGGGGTACCAGTAACAATCTTATCCGAACTACTGATACCAAAGTCCGGCTCCAGGGGGATCCTAGCTCCCGGTCCTAGGAATAGTAGCACGGTCCCAGCCCGCTCCCAACTATTTAACACCATGGACGCCGTCCAAAGCCGACTGCCCACTCCGATGTCCGAGTAACCAGCCCATCAATAATACCCCAAACTGCAGATGGCTATAACATGCAAATAATAATAATAATAAAGTGGTGTTGACACGAGAATATGTTAGGGTTTTTATAGATTGCAATTTGATGGATGCATTATCATTCAAGCATCATTTGATTTACACACTTGCATTGGTTTTAAATCAACTTGAAATCTTGTTTTATTCATGCATTGCTTTTAAGATTTGTAAAAGTATTGATTTATGCATGATTTGTATTTTCATCTTGGATGCATTTGATTTAGAAAAGAGTTTTCAGGAAATCAAGCAAGCCTTTGTTTTAAAAGTTTTGAATCTTTTTAGGCTTTTTATGTCATGTTTTAAAATCCATTAGAATCTTTAAAACATGTTTTTCAAGCTTGATTTAGTGGCCAAAAGGTCCCCCAAAGCTAAACCTTCAAATATGCAAAAGTTGCATTTTTTGTCAAAGGGAGGCTGTCCCGGCAGTGTCGCCGGTCGACCGAGACAACTGGAGGTGAAATCTGCAGTTTTGAACTGAAACCTCCAACGGTCAGAAATCTGACCGTTGTGCCTTCCCGGTCGACCGAGGCCTGTTTGCCGGTCGACCGAGGACTAGCCGTTGGCAACTTTTTGCTATAAATATGAGTTCTTTCCCTTGCCAAAAGTGGGGAATTTTTAACCCCTCCTTGAGAGGATTTGAGGCATATCAAAAGGGAAAAGAACCAAGGGATGAAGGGGATGATTAGGAAAGCTAAAGCTTGGATTAATGAAGTTAAACCACCAAGTAGGCTCTTCCTTCCTTAATCATATGTTTTCATGCTTTTGTTTTATTTTTGGTAAATCATTTCTAGCATGTTAAACTATGTTTGTGTTGTGTCCTTAACATACTTTATGTTTTGAGTTGATTTATTGTTTTGGATACAACACCATATGATTCAATCCAAGTAGTACTTAACTTTGGTAAATCTAAGTAGATCATGTTAATGGAAAAATCTTTGAAATCATATGTAACATGATCCATATACTTGGTTGAATCTTTGGTTGTTGTTTTCCATCATAAGAACATCTCTTTCAAAACTAACTTATGTTTTGGATTCAACTTCTTTACAAATCATATGTTTTCATGTTTTGTTTTATCATTGGTAAATCTTAGTAACATGTTAACCTATGATGTGTTGTATCCTTAGCATGTGTTATATTTTGAATAGATCTATTGTTTTGGATACATCACCATTGATTCATCAAAGTAGTACTTTATCTTTGGTAAATCTAAGTAGATCATGTTAATGAAATATGTAACATGATTCATATACTTTGTTGAATCATTGGTTGTTGTTTTTCCATCATAAGAAAATCTCTCTCAAATGTATCTTATGTTTTGGATCCAACATCATTACAAATCATATGTGTATTATTGTTTTAATGCTTCACAACTTGCCTTACTTTGATTGGTAAATCATTTTCAAGTTGTCCTTATAATTACATATGATTTGTCCCCTCTTTTCAATCAAATCAATTTTTATGTTTTGAGCTTCATTGATGATTTGATTGACATCCCTATGCATCACATGTTTAGAGCTAATCCATTTCATACAACTTGTGTATCTTTGACATCATTAACAAGTTGTTACTTTTAACATGTGATTGCATTCTTCCTCAATCATAAATATTTTTGAGCTAAAACTTTCAAAAGCCTTAGGCTTACATTTATGAGCTTTCATTTTCTAAATGATTGAGGACCACACACACACACTTCATTTGTTTTCATCTTTGCATTCATAGTATGAGTGTGTATTAGATTTTCACTTCCATATCCGCCTATTTTAGAGGCAAATGTAATGAGCTAAAATGAATCTTCATCTAGTGTATTAAAGACACAACTTAGTGAGATAACCAACCATGTGGTTGAAGAGGTTATTGCTTAGCCTATAAAAGCATAGTGGATAGGTTGATGTTAAGCCTTGAAAAACATCAATGTAAAGGTTATTGCTTAGCCTTGGAAAGCATGTTGTAAAGGTTATTACTTAGCCTATTGAAAAGCATAAATAGTGGAAATCCGGTGGGGTGTTGGTTCACAAGCCGGTAGTGGATGTAGGCATTGAGGCCGAACCACTATAAATCCTTGTGTGATGGTGATTGCTTTGTGGTGATTCTTTTGTTAGCTTCCGCATCTTGTATGATAAATCATCACATGTGACTAGTTTGTTTTAAAGAAGTTAAAATTGTTAAAATTGGTCATAAAAGAAGCTCACCCTATTCACCCCCCCTCTAGGGTTCGGATCCCCATGGACTTACAGAATAGACCAAGACAAGCAGGTCTAGCTAGCTCAATATAGAAGACATGTTCATAGGGATTATCTCATTTAAGTCAATACAAGACAAATCCAATCACGTGATAATCCCTTCAGTCTAGCCAGTCATGTTTATCAATTATATAACACGGGGTCCTAAGGTACACTCTAAGTCAGGTCCAAGTCCTAATTTTACAAGGAATTATGTTTCATAATTAATTATGTGTATTATGCCGAGAGTGAATGTACAAGGAATTATAACAACGGATACGATTAAATAAGTCAAGGAGGAATTACGATCCAAACCAAGGCAAGTGGTGTCATCCATGTATCATACCTGTTCTAACGGAGTATGTGTAGAATTGGATCAACGATGCTTCTAAGGAAATCCCTTGGTGTACAATCATGTTAAACATTCATTAATTCAGTTCCATACGCATTCGGTTAAACCATACACAATACACGAATACCTAGACACCTAATTGAAGCACACCAAGACACATGCTACGATTTACTCCCCATTAATGGTCAAGTGATAATAGGTTCATGGTTTCCAACATCTAAGGCCCAAACCTAAGTTACTGGTCTCATTTCTAATAAAATATAGGATGGGCCAATAATCTGAGTATTTACATCACTTCCCAACCTCCGATCGTGATGAAACTTGAACCATTGGATTCTACATCTCAAGAGCTTTCCAACGGTATATTATTTATAAAATTACGACGGACAGATTAAAAGTCATGGGCGTTTCAAAATGGTATGTTTATATGCCCCTCGGGTTTCCGGCGTCGAGACGCCCTGGACCTGGCGTCTGGACGCCCGGAACTAGTAAGGTCGCCCTGAGGTTCTGTCTTCTGGCGTCCGGACGTCCGGAGGCAAAAACCCTCCCCAGACGTCCGAATTTATTCTGTTTGTTCAACTAGCCTCCACAAGCACTATACCCTGTACGAAATTGAGACTCTTGCTCTCCCAAAAATCCATTCTCATCAATTTTACATCCATTCTAACAAATTAGAAACATCAAAAGGGGTACCAATTTAACAATTAATCCAATCCATACCACAAATCCAACCTAACAGGTAATCCAAAATCACTATCATAACCAGGCTTGGTATTATGGAAATCTAACAAGAAAAACAGTACAATCAATGGACAAGAAAACACCATGCTTAATTATAAATTGTAAATCTACTTGCCTCAACCAAGAAGATGATTAGAAATTGGAGAAAGCTTGAGGAGAAGCTCTCTTTCGCAAAACCCACAATCTAATATGACCAAACGCAATCTAGAACGCAACGGAGAAGAAAAGAAAGAAAAAGATTAAGATCAAGCCTGAATCCAAACCAAAGAGAATCGATTGAAAAGATGAAAGTGAGTAAAACTTACCCAAACCAGGATCAAGAGAGAGAGAAGATCGAAAGGAAGAAGATAAGTGGTTCGGATCGCAGCAGAGATCCTTTAGGGAAGGAGTTCTGGAGCCTTGGAAGAATGAGGAAGAAGAAAGATTGCTGTAGCTTCGTTCGTTGCAGAGAATGATTAAGAGATTAGGGCTAATCCCTGATTAAGAAGAAAGAGAGGGAGAAAAGACTAAGTGACCCTTCAAGTGGGTCCAGAGAAAGAATGAATTATTAGAAGGGTTTCTGGTCGTCGGATCGCAACGGGCTAGAAGACAAAATTGATCAACGCGACGAGACCTTTCCAACGAATCCAAAATTATGGCGATAGGAATTTTTCGGAAAAACACTCAAATTTCCCTAATTTGCAAACTACCCCCTACTAGGATCAAACGAATTCGAAATCGAACAAAACTTCGCAGACACTATTCTAACACGAAAAGAAACTCACTCAAGGTCTAAATCCACTTAAATATCTAACAATACAATTAATTATAATAATAGTAAAAGAAACGGGTCATGGGCCTGCTATTGGGCCCAATTGACCGAGTAAGGTCGCGGACCTTACACATGTTAGTTATTTTAGGTTTTCGACCAAGGCTCCTTTGAAAAGTCAAATTCAATCAAAATTGAATCAAGAACGCTTGTCTTTAATATATTATAATTGAGGACATAAATGGACGTGTTTGATGATAAGAGCTTAAAGAATCTTTGTTCCCACATTGCCAATGCCTTCAAATCTTGTTAGAAATTCAACTATCGGAATTCTTAAAAATGACAATCTCCAAAAAATATAATTTTTTTTTTAATTTCAGAATCTAGACTATTTACTAAGGCTGTTTTAGCAATTTTACTGTGCCCGATTTTCGAAATTCCCTCTACCAAACAAAGACTTTGGAAAATCTAAAGAAGCGATTGAAAAGCTTTCAAATGCCATATAGCCCAAATCTTACAATGAGAATTTCCTTATTTTTAAAGCTTTACAGGTCTGTGGCCGAGAAGCTCTGAGCTTGGTAATTAGACTTCCTTGAGCTCCGCTTTTAGGCGTATGGGTTCGACCATTTCCTTAAGTGCATCGGTCATTTCGTCCTTTAAGCCTGACCCATATATTTTGGGTTGGGTTAAGAAAGTCTCTTAAAGAATTGGACCAGGGGTGGCACTAAAATGTAAGTTTATCTAATTTATGGGCCTCGCTCAGTCTTAAGCATATTCTTAACATTGGGGCCTGCACAAGCTTCTGATCATAACCCGTCAGTTTGACCTTGGCTTAGCCCATTTATAACATTTACCGATCTAGTAAATATAATTAAATATATAAGTCTTAGCTTTTAGTACAGCTTATTACCCCCCCCCCCCCTTTTTAAGATAAGTTAGTCTTTCATTTTCTCAAAACAAAAAATTGCAAATTTGAGAGATAACTACTCAAAAGAATTGGGTTTTTTTTTATATGAAAAAAATAACTTTAAACCTAGATTCCTTGGATTTATTAAAAAATACATAAAAACCCAGTATAGGGGGCTCGCACAATGAGGTCTGCCACCCTGTCTCAGTCTGAGAATTGGAGGAGGGGGAATCTTTGAGCAATGGGGTTATGATCTATCCAATTGTCAAGCCACAACAGGATGAAGTGGTCATTCCCCAGAGCCCAGCGACAGCCTTGCTGAAGGACTTTTGCTAAGGATCTTATCCCTTTCCAAATATAAGACCCAGCCTTTGGGTTTCAGGAGAACCAGATTGGAGAGTGCCTGAAGTATCTACCCCTAAACCAAGAAGCCGAGAGAGTCCGAGGTCCCCGCTGACCACCCCAACTTCATCAAAACAGGCCTCATTGAACTCAAAACCTATTACATCCTGACCCAAGCTAATCACGATTAAGGCTAATTAATTGAGATTAATGCTAATTAAGCATGAGTAATCGTATTAATGAAGGTCAATGACCAAAGAGAGAGAAATTAGTCTCAAATGATGCATTAAGCATAATGGAATGGATTTGAATGGAATTATGTTGATTAAAATGAGTTTAGACTCAAACATGTTAGGCTAAGGACTTTTCCGTAAATACGGGTTTTCACGTATTTCGTCAAATATGGAAATTCTTGATACCAACGCGTGTATCTCGAATAGTACGTTAACTTTCATAATAGACGTGATTCCATTTGACCTCAAATGAACCAAGTGAGGCTTCATTTGACTCAAAATGTAATTTGGCTTAACAAGAGGGAGTTTTGGTGTGAGAGGGCCTTATATTAGAATGAGATGAGGGAAAGAGAGCTCATTCCACTCCAAGCTAAACCCTAGGCCAATCTTCTTCCTTTCCCTTCTATTTTCTTTATCAAGAGTGAGATTAGGAGAGATCCAAGTGGTTAATGAGGAGTATAGCTTCATCTTCATTTTCTTCCCCAAGTCATTTACCCCATTGTTGAAGAGTAGAGCTTGAAAGAGAACTCAAGACCTCCTTGCTTGGAACCACAAGTAAGTAGTTAGTCCCCTCTTAGGATTTCCAAGTTCTATTGGTTGTTTTGTGTTGATTTCTAGGACAAATGACTCATAGGAGTTCATTTGCATGTTTTCATGGAATTAGGGTTTAAGATTGGGGATTTTCATCTCAAAAGCAAGCTAAAGGAAGGGCTTTGAGTTAACTAAACTTCAAGAGAGGCAAGTATAAACATTGCTTGTGATTAGTGTTAATCATTGTAGAAATGCATAGAGTTTTCATGGATTTTTGTATATTTCCATTAGATTATGGGATTATTTATGATCGATTAAGATGGCTAATGAATGATTAGAAGTATTGTTGTGGATGAATGATGTATGAGGAGGGAACAGAAGGTTCCAATGTTTAATGTAGGTTGTGAATGAAATGAATGAAGAAAGGAAAGGGGAGAAAAAAAATCAAGTTTTCGGACCTGTAACTTGTCGCAGGTCTGATCGATCGGACTGTCATTTAACTGAGAGGTTTTTAGGGCCGATCGATCGGACATACAGACCGATCGATCAGACAGTCCGTAATTAGAACATGATTTCAGGCCGATCGATCGGACCTTCTTGAAATTGGTTCTTTTTTGAACAAAATACTTTTTCTATGAGTTTTAGTGGTCTATAAATTAATGTTAGAACTAATTATGCCCTAATCTAAGATTATCAAGATTAGGGAAAATAAAAGAAAAGAATGGTGACGAATTAAGGATTAATTCTTCAAATGTGTTATCTAAACCTGCATAGGTGTTAGCTAAGGTTATTTGAATGTACAAACTACTATCAAAGTGATGTTCATCAAGAATAACACGTACATTAAATAACAAGCGTTTCACCCACTTGTTTGGTTTAGAAATTTGATTGTGAACTTGAATAGAATTAATAGATGTGGTGCGATTTCCGAGTCTGATACTACTTAGTAATTCCTTAAGCTCGTTACTAAGCTGAACTGAACAATACAATAAATGAATGAATTAATGAATGAACAGTTACTAAAGGTAACAATGAAATGAATAATCCTACTGCAGTAGATGGATTTGGGGGCGTTCCAGAGCTCCGTGGTGATGCTAGTTGTCCCTGACCCGGATATTAGTAAGTCTCACATATTCAGATCATATCTATGGGTATTGATTGATGCCTTCCATTCGGAAGATGAATCCTTCCTTTGAGGGAAGATGATAAATTGAATGTAATGAAATGAAATGAATTAATGAAAGCTATGGTAGTGACCATCTTGTATATGCCTATGGATTAACTCTTAAGTTTACCTATTGTCATTGTAGGAATTATCTAGATTTGTCTAGAATGGTATTTGTTACCAAATAGATTTAATGAATTTAGTATATGTATTAACATGTACTATTATAAGATCTGTTTATACATTGTTGAACCGTCGTGTTCATCAGTGTTATTGATGACATTACAGTCCCATTTGCCATGTCGATGCAGCAGCGCCTCCAGCAGCAGCGGAGGAGACCGCTCCGGTTCCTCCAGGAGAATTAAACGAATGGAACGGACGAAATACAATTTGATATGGGTATTCGAGCGTGAGAAAGAACTATAACATTTTAAGAAAACGTTTGAAAGTTATTTTATTTAACCATTTTGAGATGTAATTAATTGTTACTGCATGGTATTTTGGGTACACACCGATTGACAAGAAAATGATGGGAATAATACATGTATAAAGACTTTATTCTTTTTGTATACATGTAAATCGAAATTTAATATTGTCAAATATATATGTTTCCGCAATATTGTGTATTTGACAGGTTTATTAAGGATGTTGTCCCTTGTGGATTCCGTTTTAACTTCGGTTAATTGGGAGTTTACGGGAGTAAGTATGGGCTCACGGCTCGGAGTTATCGTAATTCGGGCCCGGATAGTGACAAAACCACATTCAAAGGACAACCGAAAACTCATTTCTTCACCTTAGAAGAATCGCACATCACAGACACTTCCCAATTGAGAATAATGAAATCTAAAGTTAAATTCCACAACTTCTAATAGTATCCCAACTAGCAACATTTGAGCACCACTGTTAATAAAAAAAGAATTCAGTGCTTATGACAAACATCTAGATTCTGCCATTCCTTTCCTTCCAGAATAATAAAAGGAATGATTCTCCACAATATTAAACCACAACCATGGAAAGGGAAAAAATATCTAAGCTTCCCCCAAACCACACAATGAACCTGCCTGCCATACATGATACACCACTGAAGACCACACCAACTAACAAAATGCCACCAAAGAGCATAAGCCATGTCACGATGCACAAAGTGATAATCAATGGATGATTCTTCAATCAACCATGCCGCACAACAGAGTGGAGTATCGGAAATAGTCTCCGAAACCACACCCCTGATCATGATAAATTGTCAGATGAAAGATCCATGTATAGTTTATTCCTTTCAAGTTGGTCAATGAATTTGGAGTAAGCCCATGAACTGAATTGCCAGCCAAGCCCAAGTACAATCGATTTGAAGAGTCACAGGTTGTAAAATGGACAGTTCCCAACAACTGATTTTCGGAAATTTCAACAGTTTGAACGAACTATTCTTAAATTGCCTATTTCAAAAGGCAATGATCCACGTAGAGGATTCAATCACAGTTTAATTTACCCAGGGCTCGAGCAACCAAACACTTCTACAGGAATGTTTCGAGTGAGCCGAGAGACATTCGGCATCTTGCTATGGAGATGTCGGAGTTTTACAGGAAAAATCCACTGTTGAGGTCAACGTCCACCTTCACTTTTGAGCGGTCAAAATTGTGGTCGAGCCCTCGCCCTCATCATAAAACTATTGTTGTGCCATTTCCTATCACCAATTGCTTTTGGGATAAATAATGGCTCAATCGAGTATAAGATCCTACAAGTGGTATCAGACCTGATAGGTCGGGGACACACATATTTTACGAATTCGCAGCATGAATCGCGGACAAAGACAGAAGGCTTTTACGATTTTCAAATCCTCGATCTTCTTTCTTTTCTGGCTACAGATTAGTGTGGCCCTACTCACATCCTCGATCTTCTTTCTTTTCTGGCTACAGATTAGTGTGGCCCTAGGGGGGGGGGGGGGGGGGGGAATGACGTACATATTGAACTGTAATGATTATTCAATCAACATTAAAAGAACTAGTGGGTTTTGTGGATTGGTAATACAGGCAGATTATTTGATGGTTCCTATTGTTTAGGGATGGGGGGGGGGGGGGGGGGGGAAGGGAATGACGTACATATTGAACTGTAATGATTATTCAATCAACATTAAAAGAACTAGTGGGTTTTGTGGATTGGTAATACAGGCAGATTATTTGATGGTTCCTATTGTTTAGGGGGGGGGGGGGGGGGGGGGAATGACGTACATATTGAACTGTAATGATTATTCAATCAACATTAAAAGAACTAGTGGGTTTTGTGGATTGGTAATACAGGCAGATTATTTGATGGTTCCTATTGTTTAGGGATGAATGAAAATGTTACAGTCTGTGGGTGTACAAGACAAGATGATACTAGCTGGTCTGTTTGTTTGCATTATAATACATAGTAATTTAATACATGTGATTCATACCATAAATAATTAAAAATAAAGATCAAAGTACATATTTAAAAATAAGCATAAAATAATGATCTTTCTTCTAAATGTAAATGAATACAAAGCTTTTTGTGCTTTATAATGTCTGTGGGATGGACTCCTATAAAAAAAATGTCAATAAGATGGATCGGTGTGTAAACCCCATCGTACCCATACATTTCAGGTGGAGAGAAAGGGTTTGGATGGCCGAATTGATCTTATTATGGGCCCCTCTAGTGTCCAGATGCACAGGATCAAAAGTTCTAAGAATATTACTTTCGAAGAAGCAACTGATTCATTCATACATCTAGAAGCTTTTTCGGTCCAGTATGTGTTTGAATCAATTTTTTTTTAAGAGGGTACCACTCAATCATCAATTGAATCAATTTTAAGTCAAATAAATTCAAAACACAGACGAGACGGGTTGAACAACACCATCCATGATATATTCTTTTGCACTCTCTTGACTCATGTGGGTCCCAACCTTCTTCTCCAAGTCCACCGTATCACACATGTTCTCCTACTACAATCAAATTTATATCAATCAAATGAATTGATTAATGCATAAAAGATTAGGTAGTAGGATCAATCCAGCAATGCATCACTCTTCAGGTGAAGTAAAAGTTTGATCAATACATATACACGGTATGCAATATTATACAAATGGTTGGGTAAAGCTAAGGTGGCCCACCAATCTTGAAAATCCTATCCTTGAAAATGTCCTAAATGTTTACAATTTTAAACAAATTCAAAGAATCAAAGCCTATTCGGGATTAGGTGATACAAAACCCATAAAAAAAATTACAGACAAGGGGGAAGATGATATCATCTTTCCCTCTCTGCACTCCAAAACCTAATCAAAATCACAAAACCTCTCTCTCTCTTTCTCTCTCTCTCTCTCTCTCTCTCTCTCTCTTACAAAGGGATTCAAATCATCCCCGATCACAATAAAAATTACTGTCCATTCAATTTCCCAACGGCGTTGTAAGCCCCACCAATCCGCCATATTATCCACAAGGGTGGCCCATTTTGCTATTGGGCACTAAAACTAAAATCCAATCCGACGGGCCTGATGGGCCGAGCTGAGCGGTCATTGACATCTTCCCTGTCCAGGACAATGGCAAGGAAATCCTTGCCTTCTCCTCTCCTCATCACTACCCACCCAATTGCTACAAAACCCAAGCAAGTGGGAAAAAAAAAAGCCCAGCTCAGCCCAGCCCACCTTGACCCTATTTACATAATGTTTAGTCTCAAGCCTAACAGTCATGGAATGGTCCATGTTGGGCTTGATATGGAAATGAGCATGCATAGATATTTCTCAGCCTGGTCTGACCCGGCCCATGAAAAACCCTACTGCTTATCACCACCCAATGGAGAACGCAAGTGGCCACCGGCGTCGTCTCTCTCGCCGGTAAACGGAGCTCAGCGCCACCAGCAGCTCCACGATCACCGCCTCCGCCTTCTCCCTGTCGGAAAAATACAGCGTCTGCAGCAGCATGACGGAGGGCTGGGGCTCGAACTCCTTCTTCGCCACCAACGTCCTCTCCACCTGCCACCGTATCATATCATGCGCCATAGGCGCCAGCCACCCCAGTATCCCCTCCACCTCCATCCACCCATCCGCCGCCGGCACCGAGTACTGCCTCATCTTCTGCTTCACCGCCACCCTCATCCTCCACGGTAACATCCGGTAAAGATCCTCTCGCATCTCCTCCTCCACCGTCTCCGGCGACATCACCATCTTCTCCGCCATAATTATCACGTTCGCATAACGCGTCGCCAGCGCAGCTCCGCCCAACGTAGTCGCCTCTGCTTCCGTTACGCGCTCTCTTCTCCGAAACTCTCCATGCACCAGTACCTCCTCCTGGGTTTCCTTTTGTCTCCGATACTTCTCGTGTCGGAACGCCCGAAACAGATGCCTCCGAGGAACGGGGGACGGTTTTACGCAGTTGGGGTCTTTCAACCCGTGTCTCTCGTGAGTCCCCGAAGTGCGCGGGGGAATTTGTAACGGAGGGAATACCCATTCGCACGTAGAGAAGTGGAGTTTCCGAGACGTAACGGAATTCCCGTCCGAAAAGACGAGCGGGATATCCGAAACGTACGGCCCGAAAACGACACAGATCTTGACGTAGACGTTGCAGATGAAGCGAGCCATGAGCGCCACGACCTTCTCAAACGGCTGGCTCCACAGCGACACATCCCGCACGCGCCGCACGCTGCGGCGCTGCCACGTCAGCTTCTGCTCGAACAGCTCCGAATTAGGTTTCTGTAACGGCGACGGCGCGGGGTGGTTCTTCCAGCGCGCCATCCTCCTCGCCGCCGCCTCCATGTCGGCGAGGATCTCCAGGCCGGTGTAGAGATCAGACGTGGAAGACACCACTCCCTCCATCTTCGAAATCCGACGGTCGATCTCGCTAGCGGGGAAGGCGAACCGGACCAGATCGAAACATCCGAGCTTCATTTCGGCGTAAGTCCGGCCGAAGTCAAGGAAACGGATGTCGCGGCAACGAGAGGCGAGGGCGGCGACGGTGGCGGCGGAGCGGTCGAGGTCGTCCATCTTTTCGGCGCAGGCGAGGCGGAGGAGGAAGGGCTCGTCGGAGGAATTGAGGAGGCGGACGCCTTGGGAGCGGATGACGGAGCGGCGGAAGGAGCTGAACTCGGCCTCGGAGAGAGATTTGTAGAGGGAGAGGAGGCGGGACATGGTTTTGGCTGTCTCGAAGGACAGGATTCCGAGGGTGGGAGGGTGTTTTGTGGACTTGATGGTTTTTTTTTCGGAGTCGGATCGTAGGCGGAGTGCAAGCTCCGAGATCCAGGATTTGGCGGCAACCATTTAGGACCGTTGGATTTGTGAGATGGTGGGGTTTGGGAAGGAGAATTGTCTCATTCGTGGAAACGGATTCTCCTTCCCTTTCCCTTGTTGGATGTCTGGTGGAGGTTCGAAAAAGGACCCGACAAGGGTTCGTTTTGCTTCTAATTCTAACTGAGAGAGAGAGAGAGAGAGAGAGAGGGAGAGAGAATGGAGAGGGAATTTCGTTGGATGGGAGGAGTCAAAATTAACAGGCAGATTTGGTGTTTGAAGATGGTTAGGTGGCACGTCGGATGAGGAGGTTTGTTTCAAGGGTGGAGAGGAAATTCTTGCCACAAAGACGCTCGTCATCTGGACCGTTGGTTATGTAAATATGTGGGGCCCACTTTGGGCAAAGTTACATGCTAATCTTGGATCGTTTAGGGGATAGATGATATTGGCTTATCATCCTGGTTGTTGTCATCGTCCCCGTCACTTTTGTTTTGCGGGAGCGACCCAAACATCATGTAGTTGGGTTTTGGGCTCAAATGTAGGATTCTCATGTGGGTCTTATAGGCGGATCCATGATTTTCACGTGGATAGGGAAAGCGGACCAAAGATTTTCATCTAAGTTTTGAAAGTGGACTCAGGTCTTAAGGGGGCAAAGCTATGTATATAGATTTGTAATTATTGTTTCCTAGGGGTCATTTGTTAGCGGTCATTTACATATTGAATGATTTTACATGTTCAATGGTTATGCATCATCATATTTATTTTTGTTCATTTACTTGTGATGTGTATATGTAGTGTAGTGTGAAAATGTAAAAAAGGTCATTTTCATATGAAAGTTTTCACGAGGTAAAACTCACTTTCACATCTTCCACTTAAATCAAGGCACTAGTACATTCTCAATGGCTATTGGGTTTGGTTATGCAAATGGTCACAGGAACGAATCTCATGAACTATTATGATCTTTTGCTAGGGTCTCATATTTGTATTTTAAACTGTTCAAATTGTCTAATGAGCTAATAAACTTCAAGACCTTAAATTTTCATAGATATTGAGTTATCTGTGAAAAAGATCCAATAAAGACCACAACCTATAGATCTAATTTTCTATGCTTTTGGGGACCTCTAATTCACGATCAGAACAACTCAATATTCTTATATTAATAATAACTATCAAGACATTTTGTTCCATATCTAAGATCTTCATGGATTTTGATAAATTTGTAAAATAGAAAAAAAAGATCAAAAGAACTCAAAGACTTTTTAAATTGTTACTCTATTCATTTACTTAATTATATGAATTTTGACAAACGTTATAATGTGTTTCACATAAGTAACATTTGTATATGCAATATATATATATATATATATATATATATATATATGTAAAAACCCATTTTCCAATCCATAAGAAAAAGAACTTGAAGAAAATGATGAAGTCAATATCTCCGATTTCAACATCCGTCCTCGCGAGGCTGATTTTCAGTCCCATCAATTCCTGCAGCCCAAGTTAAGTTTTTGCAGTTTCGTGGTACTTTTTTGGGTTGATATCTTCATTTTCAATTTTTGGTTTTGTGTCTGTTTATTTTCTTGATTTTTTTGCTGGTTCTTTTTTTTTTTTTTTTTCTTTCTATTTTCGTGTAACATTTTCTCTTTTGGATTTTGCTTCTTTTGCACCAAATGGATGAAAGAGGAGTTAACACAACTTTTCTCTGGACTAACTAAAAGGTCCTACGTTTTTTACCTAATGGGACCATTACCATTTACGTACGTGATTTCACTAGGGATGGCATTGGGTCAGGTTTAAATAGTGACCCGCCCTGCCACTCCTACTATGGGTGAGTTGGTAGTGTGTTAGTAGGGTTCGGGTCGGCTATAGTTTTAATGCACTAATCCGAGTCAAAGTCAGAGCGGGATTAATGTTTTATTTTTTATTTTTTTTCAAAAAATAGTAACTCAACCACTAACAAACCCATGCTAAAGGGTTTTAGCTGGTTCTTTGAGCGGGACTACTGAGTGAATTTTATATGGAGTGATTGTAAAAACAAAGCAGAAATTGAGTGGGCTGTGTTATCAGTTGACTAAATTCTTGTAACATTGAGGCTCTTATGGTTTCTTAGATTTTGATCCGTGGCCTTAAATGAGACAATTGACAACAACCAACAAATCTGTCTTTTATGATGAGAAATAGATTTTAAATCCCTCTTTGATAGGCCAGGACCCAATCCTTTCCCATTTCCCAATCTAACTTCATTTTACCCTAACTTGCATGCAAGTCCAGCCCACCGAGCAGCAGCATGAACCCATATGCACTCTAGCTCCGCGGGGCTTATTCGGGCTCACTTTTGATCAGTACAAACCCTTTCACACTCTCGTCCTTATGATCTAACACCAGGCTTAATTTCATTCGATCGCTAAAGTTAATGATTCTTGTATGCTAAATAAAGATGGGTTGGTGAGCAGCTGCTCTTATTAGTGATGGCTCTTGGATCATTCCAGCCTAGCTACCTTGTAGGAGTAATCATAGCTAGACTGCCCTTATGGAAAGGCTAGCTCCTCTGATGGAAGTCTCACTCTCAAGGAGGTTTGGCAACAAATTAGATCCAGAGGCTCCCATTTCTCCTGGGTGGGCCTGGTTTGGAATCAGCTTCTTCATCCTAACCTGTCCTGCTTTGCTACTGAGAGCTGGGCCCAATCCATTGGAGTTTACCTTGCCTCAGGATGCATGCCTCCTATGCATGAACAGCGTGGACTTGGATTTTTAGATTGGCAGACACTTCTTTCCCACAGGTTTTCACAGTTTATTTTAGGGATAAAAGCACTATACCTACCTGTACTTTGGTCGTTTTGCAGAGTGACCCCTGTACTTTAGTATTTGTGACTAAACCTACCTGTACTTTGGGTTGACATGCAAATACTAACTGCCGTGACGGAATTTAGTAAATGACAAATTTACCCTTGATATATGCCCTTTACTGTTAGCGATTTTTTCCCCTTTTTCCCCTTTTCACTTGCGGTTAGGGTTCTGGCGATTTTAGGCGAAATCTTCTCCTCCTTCCTTGCATGCATCAGATCTCTCAAGAAGAACAATAGATCCACACCGAAGGTCCATCAGCGGTTTCAGATGTATGATCTCATTCCCGATGACCATGGGTTTAAGATTTTGAACTTCTTTCTCTGTTATGGTGATGTCTGATACGGTTTCAAAGCACTGACCTTTCGATGTCGAAAATGGTCTCCTCTTGAAAAAATCTGTTTCTTTTGTTTACTGTTTCTGTTTGAATGTTGGTGGAATAGAAACCCCACTTGTCTGCTACTTTTGTGGGTTAACGATGGTGGCTGTTACACATGGAGGGGACCACAGTCAACCCTTGTTGGATAGACTTTGTCTGTACTGTTATTATATTTGAGGTGGGTCTCAATGATTAGGTATTGTATGTGGGGTTGAAGGTTGAAGAAGAAGAAGACAAGGAAAGAGAGATCAAAGATGTCATTTTGTGGGGCCCATATATTGATGGGGAGGAAGGGGGGAAGGGGGGGAGGAGAAGAAGAAGAAGAAGAAGAAGAAGAACAAAGAGGAGGGTAAGAGCACCCATAGCACTGTGAGTCTATCTGGGGTGCTGAATTTCGTGGATGGGCTGTGGTCTTCTTGCGTGGGAGAGCGGCTGATGATCTTCACCACCAATCACAAAGACAAGCTTGATGCAACATTGCTGAGGGCGGGGCGGATGGATAAGCATATCTATCTTGGCCACTGTGAGTTCAAGGCATTTCTGATCCTGGCCAAGAACTACCTTGGCATAGATGACCATGAGCTTATGAAGGAGGTTGAGGAGGTGCTGCCTGCTGCTAAGATGACCCCAGCTGATGTTGCAGAGATTTTTATGAGCTGCAATGATGATGTGGAGTTGGGGATGAGGAATGCATTGGAAGAGATGAAGAAGAGGGTGGCAGCCTTGGCAGAAGAGAAGATGGAGATGGAGAAGGAGAAGAAGATAGAAATGGAGGGGGTGGAGAAAGAGAAGGTAGTTACAGAGGAGGATGTTACTGAAAAAAATGAGGAGAAGATGAAAGAAGAAGAGAAGAAAGACGAAGAATTAAAGGCCTAGTGTGTAAGTCTGTGTAGCACTTTAGATGATTCTAGTAGCGTTTTAGATGGATCAATCATTTCAGGACTTTGAAATGAGTAGATGATGAGTCTTTCAGCTGTTTGTATGGATCTAATGCAGAACTGAAAATTCCATCTTATTGGATAGTTTTCAAGAAATCCATTGATATTATTGATCCCATTTAGAATATGAATATATGCTATATCTAGATTCACAGTTGAATGATAATAATCTCATTTTCCCTAAAGTTTTCTAATGATTTGGTATATACTCTTTTCATAGTTTCTTTTTCCTCTCTGTTTTTTACATTATGAGCATTAGCAACGCAAGTATGTTTTATGCTGCCTAATCCTTTTGTTAGGACAAACCAGATGTTTGGAGGATCTGTAGCACATCATTCGATAACTAAATGTGAATTACATGTCTTTTGGTTTAATGATTTTATTCTCAATAGCTGGACATTTAACCTTGATAGTTCACTAATGGTCTGTTGTTCAATAAGTTCAGACCAAGAAATTCAGTTCTATTGGAGGGGCTAAGAGTGAAAGTGGATATCCTCAATGGATCCAAATTCTATGTTTTTTCTGCTGGGCTGGAAAGATTGGACGCCCTTTCCAACATGAGTTTAGATCCTAATAAGTTTATGGTCCGTAGTAGATATCCACCCTTCACCCTTTTGTATATCATTTCCATAAAGCCCCCTTCATTTGAATCCTAATCTTTCACCAGGCATTAAGCAAATGGGTAGTGCAAAATGGCCTTGATCTAGCTTGGTTTAAATTTCTTCAAGAAGGATTAGATTTTGTATAACTACATTAGAAGATGGGAGTTGATGATGATCAGGTTTGACTTATCTATACTTGATTATTTTATACTTGACTTGAGAAAATCTGGTCAAGAGGAAGGTGTAAAGAATCACAAAAAGAAGCATGAAGAAAATGAGTTTTAAAGAATCTTTTGAAACTTGCACTTCAAGCCAATCTAGTCTTGTCTCCTGTCTCTTTTATCTTTATTCCATTTAAGACTTCCAAAACTCTCTTGTTGGTCCCTAAAGAAAATCTTTAGAAGTTGATGTTTGTAAGCATTTTATCCTCTATAAAATAGAAAAAGAGAACATAGTTCCAAGCGTGGCCCATTTCTAACCATGTCTAAACTTCCATTAAAATCCCTAGTGATTTACCATTCCATTTCCAAGTTTTTCCTTCTAGTTCCTGTTGAAGACCTAAGCACCTCAAGAAAATAAAGTGACTTTAGTAAAAAGAACAATCCAAAATATTCCTCACATGAATATTGAGAACAGAACAGGGGAAAAATGTGATGTTTTATAGGCTGATTCAGGGGCAAATGTGTCTTTTTGGGAGAGTAACTTGGCGCCAGTATGCACCAAACAGATTTTATACGACCTACACTGTTAATACTAACAGAATCCGTCCATTTTGCATGCCAACTCAAACTACAGGTAGGTTTAGTCACAAATACCAAAGTTTAGGGATCACTCTGCAAAACGGCCAAAGTCCAGGTAGGTATAGTGCTTTTTTCCCTTTATTTTATATGGACTGCTCTTTTCACTAATTGTGATGGTTCTGCTAGATAAAAGGAATAGGAGTAGTTTTTTTTAACGGTTAACACTTAACACTCTCTGGAAGACAAGGAATCACCACAAATTCGGAAATCTCAGACCTCAAAACAGAGCAAAATGTTAGCTAGAAGATCATCTTTCTTTTGCTCTTTTAGTCAAGTGAAGAAGCAATTCCAATGCCACTGTCTTTTGTCCTTTCTCATTTTTTGGGACCTGAACCCCACTGGTTATTGGTTCTTTCATTCTCATTTCCAAGATACCAAACCAAGACTTTGTTTTTTTGTTTTTTTGTTTTTTTTGGTAAAGGCAAGGAATTGAGACTTAATTATCTAGGGTTATCCATTTCCAAGCTACCAAACCAAACATTGCAAGCTTTCCTTACCTGGACAACTTTTAAGAAATTTTAGAAGGTACAAAAAAAATTCTCTACATTTTGTTGGCTAAATTTATGAGTGATAACAACCGCAGAAGCCAAAGAATGGATAAGATAGTTTGATAGTGTATGTGAGAAGGGATTTGTGTGTCCTCAAAATGACAGATGACATAGATTTATATCAAGAAAATAAAAAAAATTCTCCTTAATTGGGGTTAATTTCAATCAATATAATCAATCATTATTCCCAATTATGCCATATGTTAGTTCCCTCTAGGGTCTTGCAAAAGACCCTCCAGTTGTACAACTACCATGATTGATTAATCTTTTCCGCACGTATGTTATAGACCAACTCAAAAGTTTAAGCTGATAGGTGAAAGGCCCAAACATGTATATAAAGCCCTATCCAACTCGAGACTTGAGCGATGTGGGATGTAGGACTTTCCAACAATAACCAACCTTGCTTGAGGCTAGGCCAACATATTCAAGTCTATGGCTCTTCAACTATTCGCAGAGAAGAAACCTTTGGCAATACTTCACGGACATGGGTGGACCTACATACATAATTTTAGGGGCAGTCACCTCGTTGGATCCGCATCCGCATCCAAAACAGACATGTAAATCCTGGGTCCACTTTCAGAACCCACAAGATTTAAAAATCATGATTCCGCCCCCAAAATCTACAATGAAATCCTAAGTTTATCCTAAAACCCAACTACCGGCCCGTTTGGGTCTGCTCCTCAAATGAAAATTTCGGGTCCTCCGGTAGTCACCGGATTGTTTTGCTTCTCAGAGCCCAGGATGTGTTTTGCTTGACTTTAATTCAATTGTAGCTCCGGAGCAGAAGATAAGCAACGTGCTTTCCCTTGGGTACTTCCAAAAAAAAAAAAAACAAGGAAGATCCTATGTTGCAACTAGAATTCAGATGGGTTCATAGTCTCTCCTCTAGGTCACTAAAAAACTCGAATTCGCAGGGCCCTTTTGAATAACAAATGGCTGAATTTCTACAGGGACAGATGTAAAGAGATCCTCTGGCCACCTTATCAAATGGCCATCCAATCTATTTGGTCTTTGATTCCAAAAAAAACCTTACAGAATCTTAGATGATTTTTCTAAAAAAGGAAAAAATTAGTATGAAGGAAAGGAGAGGAGAGGAAATGAAGGCATTAAGGAAGAAAGAAAGAAACAAGTAGGGAGGGAAAACATTTCCACCCATCCTAGATACACGGAGAGAGTTGGATTTAGTTCATCTCCCCTATCCTCACAGATTTCACGATTTTTTTTTTTTGCTAAAAGGCAATTTGTATTAAGAGAAGGAGGGAAGAGAAACAGAGACAGAGAGCCCACAAAAAAGAAGCTCAAGGAGCAACAACAAAGATAAGAGAAACAGCAACCCAGAAGCACATACCTGGCTTAGGAATTGGAGAACAAAAAATTACAAAAAATCTTTAGAGGTCTACCGGAATAAGGCTTGGAGAAATGCTTGAAAGAGACAGAGAGAAGCTCAGTCAGGTATAGAATGACCTTCGTCTGGGAAGCACTGTGGTTGTTAAAAATGGCTTCATTTCTGCAATTCCATAATGCAAAAGCTGTGGAGAAGAAGATGGCAGCAACACCTTTACAAGCCAATCTGTCACTGCGATGGGAAAGAACCTGCCAAATCTTGGAAGGGAGAGGAGGTCCAGCAACACCAATGCCCGCCGAGGAAAGGATCCACTTCCAGATATCAGAGGAGAAGGAACAGAGAAATAGAAGATGGAGAGTAGACTCCTGCTCTTTGAAGCACAGACTGCACCTAGAAGCCAAACTGATTCCAGAATGTTGGACCCAGAGTTGAGAAGGTGTTTTACCGTGCAGAAGCCTCCAAGCAAAGAAGGTATTTTGAAGGTAGACTCCTGATTTCACGATTTCATTTTTGGGATTTTGCTGAAAGTTGAAGGTATTTTGAAGAAGAAACGATCCATCTCAAAAAACTTTTTACTTTAGTTATATATAATTAGTGCATATATGAAATTGGAAATCACTCAAAATTATTGTGTTTATATGTTCTTTTATGACATGATTTTTTAATCTAGACATACTAACATCCACCGCGAATTTAAAATAGTTTCTTACTCATGTTTTGATTGTAGTAATTGGGGTTAATTTCAATCAATATAATGTCACACTCCGTCTCGAGTAAATCGAGATTAACATTAATTAATCGTGATTAGTTAAGTTAATTATGATTAATGGTCAAATTAAGTTAAGTTAGTCTCAATTGAGTGAATTGAGCTTAATGGAGTGAGTTTGGATAGAGAATTAGTCAACCGAGTTGGTTTTGAACTCAATTAATTAGAAAAAGGACTTTTTCGTAAATATCAATTTTTGCATATTTCATCGAATACGGTAACTTTTGATACCATCGCGTGTATCTTGAATAGTACATCAGTTTTCATTATAGACGTGATTGCATTTGATTTGAAATGGATCAAATGAGTCTTCATTTGACTCAAAAAGTAAATAAAGTTGTGTTAGGATTTATGTGCAAAATTCAATATATAAGGTTTTGAGATAACCCAATTCTCATTTCATTCGATCATTCTAGCACAAAACTTCATTTTCTTTCTTTTTCTTCATCAATTGTCCAAAGGATAGGCTGTGCATGTAACTTTGGAAAAAGATTGGTGTTCGTTTTATCTCCTTCCTCAAATTTCTTCACTTTCTTGGAGCTAGAGTTTGAGGAAAAACTCAACTTTTCTCCTCTTTAAGCTACAAATAGCAAACTTCCATAAACCCCAAATCAGGGGATATAGCTATAATTAGCTGCAATTGCCAATTAAAAGGATTAGATAGCACAATTGTTCTAACGAGAGAAAGTGAATACTATAAAGAGGGCAGCCTTGTCATAAGAAGAGTACGCCACTAAAGGTCACCTTTTTATAGTGAGATTGTCCAAGAGCTTAGTGTTAGCCCAAAATCACTGGCCCTCTAGACAATGTACCTTGTCCATTGCAGATATGAAAGTTCTAGGGGTTACCAGAATGGATACTAGTTCTAATAAACCAAACCAACAAGCAACGGATGTAACCAACTAAAGAAGATAGAACTAGCATTCCACCAATCACACACCACAAAAGGCTAGACACAAGATTTAGTGTGGAAACCCTATTTAGGGAGAAAAACCACGAATCAGAAATAAAAAACCCACGAACAGTAACAAGATATACTTACAACTCATTTACGTCAGTCAATACCTCGACCTAAGGACTATAGTTGTTATTTTACAACTACCCGCTGCCACGACTTCCACCATACACCATTTTCCTTATTTGATCTCCGCGCACCTTGTCTGCCAAGATGAACTATCTTCTATAAAAGAGTAGAAACAATAATGACCTTCTAGAGCAGCCATTCAGAACAATCCCGCAATGACTTTAGAGAAACAAGAAAATCTCTCATAGGGTATTATAACCTCAGATCAAGAGAGAGAATTGACTTCTTCTCTTATCTCTTAGGGTTGAGAGCAAACCCCTATAAATAGTTCCAAATTCGTGCTTTAGACTTAGTGTACAAGTAGGACTCAAATTAGGAAACAAAATTTCAAGAGGAAACTAATTCGCATCAGAAATGGAGACTTTCCCGTTGTGCCCACGTCATACTTTCGATCGAATAGTGACTTTGATCGATTGGGCCGCCCAAAATAACTAGGGAGCATCAGACCACCAATCGATTATACATAGGCTCCGATCGGTCGGTCTTTAATGGTTTCGCCTAGAATTCTCTTTTTTCTTATTTTCTTCACTTTAGCTCTTTCGGCAACAAAACCACAGTCCATTCCAAAATAAAATAGAAAATATAACTTAATGGACCCAGAGTTTTGTCCAACCCATGACTTAGCCAACATAAAAATACTTACAATCTCTCCTTTGGCAATTCATGGATAAAACTCCATAGAATAATACAAATGATCTACCCAAAAGAAACATCCAAAATACATTGAGTTTTCAGCCCAAAAAAAGTTTCAGCACCCGTAGATCTTTGCTTGTTTTCTCCCCCCTAGCTTCATTAAGATATCAATGAAGTCCCAACTTTCAGCGCATTTTGCATCTCATTTGTGCTAGACTTGGAAAATTTTTTCCTTTAAGGGTAATTGTTTTAAAAAGAAAAAAGGGGATGCTGCAGCCATTTTCTTCCATGCCATCTCAATCGTATGGACTCTTCGGAACAACTCCAAACATAACTCAATTTCTCCCTCCCTTGAGAGAGCTAAAGTGAAATTCAAGGACAGCTTAAAAGGCATGGTCTCTTCTGCTAAAGTGTTGCATCCCCACCCCATTTTGGCTGCTATGGGTATTCTCATTTAATTTTTCCTTTGTTCTTATTGGAGTATGTTCCAAGCTTCTTCTTTCCGTGTCTTGTTTTATAGGCTTTCCTCTGTCTTCTGGCTTTCTCTGTTTTAGCCTTGTTGCCTTTGTTCTGTTTGGGGGCTTTGCCCTTTTTTCTTAATTCAAATTTACCATTTAGCAAAAAAAAAAAAAAAAGAAAAGAAAAAAGGGGAAAAGAGCTCAAAGCGCCCCCCAAAGAAGGAAACAAAAGACCAAAGAAGCCAAAGAAGAAAAACTACATGAATGACAGAGAAATTAAAGAAAGAAAGGAAATTCATGCCAGGTTACTATCAACATTGACACCCAAAAAATGGAGAGAAAATAGCTGATCTCCGGTGGGACTTTTGTTACTTTTTTTAGTGAATGGAGAATGTAATAGTGCAGCTGATCCTTGATGTTCCTTAAAAGGGATAGTTTGGCAACTCTACTAATAGAGTCAAGTGAAGTAAAATTGATTTTGAAGGAAAGAATAAAATATAAGTGAGTTATGATGGTATTTAGTTTTTAGTTGTTTGTTATGGAATTTTTTTGACTTTTTGTATGGAAAAGTGAAGTGATTTTTTTTAGTGGATAAAAGTGGTTATTTTTTGACTTTTTCTTACAAAAAAATAGATTGAGTTTCAAATAAAAGTGCTTTTGATGTCACATCTTGTCTGAAAAATGAATGTTTTACTTGACTTTTACTATATTTCTAAAGTACCAAACTAGCCCTAAGGAGTTCGCTGAAGCTGCTTCGCATCCTAGCTTAAGTGTTCATAACCCCTTGGGTTTGTACCTATCCTTAGAAACTTGTTATCGGCAGTGGTCCTTACACTTGGCGGTTCCTAACAAAATTACCAAATTACCCTTGTTTGCATTTCCAAAGTTTACACCTCAACACAGTAGTCGAGATCCAAATTACTTCAACATTCTTAGCCTTCCGGTTAGAGACACTCACAATCTGTCCTTGACCTTAATTTATTCTAGCCCACACATCATGAAATTCGCAATATTGTTCTCTCTGAAAACAAGCAGCTCTTCATGGCATAATGGATTCAAATATGCTTTCTTCAAGGCAACTTGAGACATAATAGGAGATTCACGGACCAAGTTCTGACACCACTTGCTCTGCATGTAAGGAAAAGCATGAGACTTGCGATCAACAATGAAACCCCATAATCTACAATCATACAAGAGGTTTACGTAGTTTGATAAGAGTACCTACGTCCAAGGAAAAGAGGAATATTGTCAATTATTTTCTTCTCTCCTTACTCTCTCTGACCGATGGTTAGAGTTACACATCATATGATATATATAATCTATGCTTTCTTAACCCCTAAGAAAGCCTCAGTATTTTTTTTTTTACTAAATTGCAAATTGAATTAAGAAAGAGATGAAAGATTACAGCCAAAAGCAACAACAAACAGCGACAAGAGAAAGAAACAAAAGAGCACTAGTTCAACCCTTGAGAAGGCTGATTACAAAGAAGAAAGAAATAATCTAAGGTGCTGCTGGAGAAAGAAGAAGAGAAATATCTTAGAGCAATAGAGGCATCCACTAAAAAGAAATTAATTACCAAAATATCAATCAAACCCAATTACACCTAGGTTAACCCATAATAACTAATTCCAGTAACCTAAAATATAAGACATACATAAACCGAACAATTTTCTTTTTAAAGCAATGCATAGAGCGGCAAAGTCCTATTTTATGGCTCTATTTTAGGAAGGTCCATCTCCTTCTTTTCACTGAAAGAGGCCTATAAGTTTGTTGAACTTTCCTACAAAGTTATTTCTAGAGTTCTTTTGATTAAAGGTAACCATATTAGTAGTTGGTATGAGCTATGGCTCGAGCAGGTTCCTATTTGCTTCTCTATTCCCCCCGTTTCTCTTCTCAGCCAAGGAACGTTTTTGACTCTTACTAATGGTGGCTGTTGGATCATTCAAGCCTATCTTCTGTAGACTGCCTCAGTCAAACCCATAGTTTTCAGTTGCAAGTCTATCTTCAGCAGGACCTTTTGCTTTGGAAAGGCTCCTCCGATGGCAGTCTCACACTTAGTGAGGCTAGGCAGTTAGCAGCAAGTTAGATTCAGAGGCCGCCATCTGTCCTGGGCGCTCGTTTTTTGGAAGCAGCTTTTCATCCTAAGCTATCCTGATTGCCTGCAGTTCTCTTCATAGGAAGAACCCTGCTCAGAGGTAGGCTCAATCCATTGGTGTTCAGGTAGCCTCTAGATGCCCCCATATGCATAAACAACGTGGAGGCTGATCTGCATTTTTTTTTTTCAACCACCCCTTCTCGGTCCAAACTTGGATTTTTAGAATGGAAGGCTTTTCTTTACAACTGGATCTGCTTTTATTTTCACAAGTTACTCTATATGGTCTGCTTTTTCCACTAACTGCTCCTGCTAGAAAAGGAATAGGTGCAATTTTCTTTACAACTGTTAACACTCTCTAGAACACAAAGAATGACCACTTTAGGAACTTAGGACTTCTAGCTCTTGGTCAAATGAGAAAGCAGTTCTGAGGCCATTCTCTTCTGCCTTTTCTCAATTTCTTGTATAGTTGTTCCTTTTAATTTATTTGTTTATTTTTATGGTAAGATGCTAGCCTCATGGCTTTTTAAGATCTTCAAGTTCTATTGGTTTTGGCATGCAACCTATTTAATATAATGTATTGGAATGTGGTTATAAAATCTTACATTTCATTTCCCCAGAATATCAACAACAACAACAAAAGCTAAAAACCTTAATTTTACATGTCCATGCATTTAAAAAATAAATTTTCTTATCAAATCCAGTTTATGTACATTGAGAGTTTTAACTGGTGCCCCCATTCCCTGTCCTATTCAGATTTAACTGCTCTCATAAACTTAGTTTTTGATAGATATGGCTGAATAGGACTTTAAATACTAGTATTTCCCATATTACCTGATCACAGCTACTGCTTCTTTGAATTACCAAAAATTTCTTCGATGCAATCTAGAGAAGTCATTGAATACTTGAGAAACTTTCTCTCAGTAACCATAAAACTACTGCCTTATATTTGTACTTCAAACATATATATCCTATGAACTTTCACATCAGGATTGAATTTTAAGAAGCACATTAAATTTTTTTAGGGTGCTTTTGTTTTCTCGGTATTGAATTTGTAGGAGTTCTAAGTAATTCCAACCTATCAAAGGTGCAAAAATTCAAGAAGGAAAGATGAAAAGACTCTGGTAGATCAAAGGTGACCATCATAATTCGTCCCTTTGGTAGAGAATAATGACCCTGCCTTCATTGTAGTAAATCAAATTATGGGAAACTAAGCGTGCAGTCTACATCTATACATTATATCCTTCACTCACACCTCTTTAATATTCCTTCACTAGAAAACCAACTTTACTGTGAATCATACGAATTCAATAGTAAATATGCAAATAGGCCCTTCATTCACCAATATTGGAAAAGAAAGAATTTGATATGTAACAAGATCCTACAAGATTGACTAAACATTACTTCCAATCCCTGTGCATAGATTCCAGTGAAAGGGTAAGTAAGGTAGATAACACAAAAGATTTTTTTTTTTTTTTTTTTTTGCTTAAAAGGTAAATATTGTATTAAAAGGAAGAAACGAAAGATGCAAGGGCTGGACATAAGCCCCCAAAAACACAAAAAACTGCCTAACAAGCAAGCCAAATAATGAAAAAACCTGAGACTAACATCAAAGAGAGAACAGACTAAAGAAGAAAGAAAGGATGACTGGCTCTACAATCATACTACCATAACAACCTTTGGGGGCTGAGTCATATTACGATAACACGAAAAATAGTTATGAACTTCAAAGACTCAAATGAGAGTTGGTTAAAAACATAAAAGATAGTTGTGAATTCACAAAACATCGAATTGAGAGTAGGTGATTTCTATTTAGAGGGGAACCTAATTATATGTTGATTAAAAGCTTAAGTTTTTGTTTGGATTGTTATTATTATTATTATTAGTTTGCACATTGTATTAAAAGCAAAGAGAAAGGCACCTGTACAAAGGCTAAAACCTGCTAGCCCCAAAAGCATAACAAATACAAACCAAAAGGAGAGTAAAATGAGCAGTGCCCAAATTTTATATATAATACCATTGACTATAACCTAAATATAAAACGAAAGATACCTATGATTTTTCACTGCTTATATCTGTTGCTTGTAATAGATTGCTAATATCTTAGATGATTCCTAGAACAACCTCCTAAAGCCTTCAGTGGCCTACTTTGCTTGGAAGTTGTTCCATAATAAACTCCCAACCAATGCCTGGGCTCAGTCCATTGGAGTGTATTTGGCGTCCTCCTGCTACCTCTATGGCTCCCATCAAGAGTCTGCGTTCTCTTTGTTTTTCCTTCTGCCCCTTCCCTGCCTCTTTCTGGGTCTGGCTTCAGCTTAAAGGAAATTTCAAGTTTGGCAGTTCCAGCTCTGCCTCCTCTAAGTGGGACTCGATCCGTCGCAGCCAACTCCTACCATAAAGCCAAAAAGGGCTTGCGGGCCCTCTTCATCATTGCCATCTTCTACATTTGGAAGGTTAGGAACCTTGCCGTCTTCAACAATAAATCTTCTTCTCTTGACTCTGCTGTTAATTTCTTTTTGGAGGATGCTTCTGCGTCTTTGAGGAAAATGTCTACCTCTTTTACAAGTCCTACTTTACACTCCATTTTTCTATTATGTAATCAACCCTATCATCCTATAAGATAGTGCTTTGTTTTCTCTCTCTATTGTGGTTTCTCTTTCCCTGTTAATTTCTTTTTGGAGGATGCTTCTGCGTCTCTGAGGAAAATGTCTACCTCTTTTACAAGTCCTACTTTACACTCCATTTTTCTATTATGTATATCAACCCTATCATCCTATAAGATAGTGCTTTGTTTTCTCTCTCTATTGTGGTTTCTCTTTCCCTGTTAATTTCTTTTTGGAGGATGCTTCTGCGTCTATGAGGAAAATGTCTACCTCTTTTACAAGTCCTACTTTACACTCCATTTTTCTATTATGTAATCAACCCTATCATCCTATCAGATAGTGCTTTGTTTTCTCTCTCTATTGTGGTTTCTCTTTCCCTCTTTTGCCTTTTCTCTGGCTGCTGTCTCTCTCCCTCTTTTCTCTTCTTAATTAAATTATGTGATTCAGCAAAATATATATATATATATATATATATATATATATCTTAGATGATTCTAATGTCCTTGTTACTTATTGTGGTCTTTGATCTTTCGGCTATGCCTTAGGTTCCATATTTTTTTTGTGAAAGGAGTTCATAATCGTTCTACAAGCTCTAAATCAACACAGATCAACACAGTTATTAGGCTGGTTCAAAATATAAAAAAAAAATGTTTTACTCTGCTAAAACTAAAATACAGTGTACCATTTTCCATTCCACTGTTTAATCCATCTACAAATTATCATACAGAAGTATAAATCTAGGACAATTCACTGGTTTCTTTTCCAAGATGTGTTTCAATTGCTTTCTTGCTTACATATATTGGCACAACAATCTTAACAACCCCATCTCAATCTTATTCCCTTAATAAGAAATTATTTCAGATTCTAATAGAGTTTAGTTCTACATATAGAGTTTTATGTTGCCCCTTCACTAAGCCTGTAGGACAGTTCATGCAACAATCTAAAGCAGAGATCAATTAAATGCAAACATCCTGCCCGAATAGATTGTAAGAGATTAGTATCTTAGATAAGATTAGTTTGGTTGTCAGAGATTCTAGGTAGTTTGAATTTTGAATAATTATTTATTAGGTTAGCTCTTCATTGTTTAAATTGAGATCATTTCCCAATTGAATGGAACGGTGGATTTATACAATGAGTTTATTTCTCTAAAATTCTTTATGGTATCAAAGTTGGAGCTCGACGATGATCTTGCAATCAATCCGAGTACGATCATGCTCCCTCAATCATCACCGTCATTATTTCTATTTCATTAAAAAGATAATTAGCATCCTCTCCTATCTATATCCTTCCAACTAAGCCTTACAATCTAGCTCACCATCTCCATCATATATCCATCTCCTTTAAATTGCACGATCAAAGCATCGTAAAGAGATTGTGTTGGATCTCTACTAACACTTTGAGGGTGTGCCAAGAGTACGTCAACCAGGTTCAATGCTGCATCTACTAACGCTTTGAGGTTTTGGGTAGAAATGGTTAGCTGAGGAAACTCAATATTGATAACTACTAGACCGGACATTATTCTCCCATGATTTTTTATTTTTTTTTGTAAGAACCTCAATAAACGACTTGACATGGACATGAACACCTTTTATTAAAAGTTAATGAAAAGCATTGTTCACTAGCAAGCACCATAATCAAAACCTAATAGATTAAATCCATTTCCATGTACAAAACAATGGAAGGTGCCACAAGGAAGACCGATAAATCATGGTAGAATTAGCAGGATATAATAGCTATATGATATTTTTACAAACTTTTTTTTGCATAAAATATGATATTTAAACGAACACTCCAATTAAAAACTTCCTTAGGCAAGCTCAAATTAGAATCACATTAGAAGTTGCATAGTCTACATTTATTAAATAAGTAGATTTCCTAATATGAGCAATGTTCTACATGCAAACGGCATATAAGCATTATGCAATCCAGCTTGTGGGGGCCACTTAAGATGCCTTCTTATTAGTGGGGTACATGGACAGGTCTCCTCATAGATAAGGGTCAAGAAAAAAAATCAGCCCTGTAAGATAATCTTAGCCTTTGATTTAATAGTCTTAATATTAGTGGTCTTTTAATCGTAAATTTCTTTGAGATTCAATTCAACGGTGGATAAGGTTTGATAATATTGAAATTGCAATTGGTACAAGATCATGGGACGATGAAAGTGTGAAAGGGCCTGTAATAATTAAAGGCAGGCCAAAGAGGGCCTCACATAGTTGAACTGCATAAGCAGTAGCTCGTAGGAGGGCATTTCTCTTCCTAATATAGTTTGAAACAATCTTTCAACTCTCTTTCCTATCCAACCAAAGAAACCTTAGCTAAATAAAAAATAAAATGGAGGGAAGACAGAATGAGAGATATTCCAATATTCGTACTACAAATAACAAGAAGGCACCAGTAAGTGTTAGTGAGGATGGTCAATCAATAGGATGGAACCCAACTTAACACACCCAAGGATCAAGAGTTGCAAGTAATGAACGCATATTGTCGATCATTCCATATGGAACAAAACTTCCAGCAGCTTTTAACTTCCTTATCAGTTTCTCCCATTTCAGTAGTAGTAAAACTATTGTTTAAATTAGGATGAGACAGTCAATAGTGTCTGATTTTTTGTGGTTTCTTATGGGGTCCTTAAGCCATTTTATTCTTTGACATCTGTTAAGCATAACCTATAAACACATACGTGCAAACGACAAAATAATGACCAACGTAAGAGCAAGAAGATAAGTCTCGATTCACAAATTCAACTAAATCTGATAGCGGTTTGGAGAAAAAAAACAAAGGTATCTTTCAATACTCCCAAATGCCTGTTCGTCTCTTAAAAAAAAAAAAAAAAATCCTGTTCGTCTCCAAAGACACATGGACAGTTTTCAAGAATCTCCAATAAAGGCCCTTCTAGTCCTATAGGTGGACGTACTAACCTTTTGATGTGAAAGCACTCTAAGGTACCCACAGACACAATGCAACTTGCAGCAGTGACATGACCCTTTGAGGAAAGATTCAGATGAATTAACATCAGCATTCATTCCCGTTTCCCATTTTTCTACTTCCAAATCCAAACCCACTAAAGCCACCAGCACCACAAACCCAAATTTACTTCCGAAAGCTACTGTACTGAAATTCAGCTTCACTACGAACCACTAGTTGTGCAGACACATAAATGGCCATTCATGACTTGTCCATAAACTATCACCATCATTTAAGTTCAATCACAAACACTATCCCAAAAAAGAAAATAAAAAAAATGAGTGTATACAAGAATAAGGAGAAGAAGATTATTCTTACCTCATTTGGGTTCATGAAATCTTAACAACTTGTGGCCCTTACTTCACACTCTTGAATGATATTTAGCAATTAAGTTCTTCTTCAGAAAGAAAGTCAGAGAGAAACCCATCAACGTACATGATACCAAACATATAAAAAGCTGAGAAAGGAAGATAAGCAATAACAGATATCACTAGAACTGTCTACCTTGCTTCTTTGTATACAGCTAATCTGAAATGACTTGAGACAAACATAAAAGGAAACTAAAAAGCTATCTGCCACAGATGGAAAGCTAAAACAAATGAACTGAAGAAAGAAGGAAGATGGAAGATGGAGAGAGAGAGAGAGAGAGATGCCTGTGTGTTCCTTTGTTCTTAGTAAGATGGGGGAGGGCGAGGAGCCCAACCATACATGTCATGGGGCAGTTGCTGGCCGTTGGGAAGGAGATTGGGCGGAAGATTGTACATAGGAAAAGAAGGATCTCCTAAACCATGTGACTGAGATGGTGAAATGCCACTGGAACCTGAATTCAACCCAGGAGATTGCTGCAATTGCATCCCCTCTCCACCACCTTCCTCCTCTTCCTCCAACGGCAGCCTTTCATAGGTCGCATTAGAGAACGTCGCAGCGATCACCATCACAGGCCCCGACGCCATTAGCGCCCCCACCACGCTCCCTCCCACCACCTGTCCCTGCCCGCCCGCCAAATACACGGTCAGCCCAGTCGCCCCGGGCGGCGATGGCGCAGGAAGAAACGCCCCAGACAACGAGAGAATTTCAAACCGCCCATGGAGAGTGACGACGGCACCCGGCGCCGCCGGCTGCCTGAGGGTGATGTTGGTGACTACTCCACTGCCGCTTAGCACGCAGACCCCACGCTGCCGCCGCCGGGCGAAGGCGGCGATGCTCTCCATGATGTCGCTGCCGCTGCCGATCTCCAAGACATGGCTACGGAGAGCATTGGGGCTCTCTCGGGTGATGATGATTGGAGGCTTGGGCTTGTTCTTGGAGCCAGGAGGGCGGCCGCGGGGGCGACGGCCACTGCCTGGCTCAACAGTGTCTTGGCCAGTCTGGTCTTCAGCATCGCGGCTATCTCCTTCTTCAGGATTTTGGTTGTTATTTGTGTTGTTGCTGCCGCTGCTGTTGGTGTTGTTGGTGGTGGTTTCCATGAGTTCTTGGTCTCGTTTTGGACCAAGGAGGCCTAACCCGGTGCCATGGTTGTCATTGGAGCTGCGTAGATGGAGAGATGGGGCGGAGGGACTAACCCCTCCTCCCATGGCCACATTTCCAGCCCACCAAGGATTTGCCAGATTTTCTATTTGATGACTACGACGAGAAGAAGAAGATACAAGTGGCTAATGGAACAAATCTCTATCAAGGCTTTCTTCTTGTTCTCTCTATCTATTCTCCTCTTCCTTTATGCTATTGATTTGAATAAAGGGATCAAACAGGAAACACCCAACTTCCTCAGCTGAATCCTAATTGATTTTCTTCCTTGGTCCAGTACTGCGTGTAATGAATTGTGACGAAGAGTACCCAACTCATGGAATCTCCAAACACATGATCGTCATCAAACCAAGTTGCATGACAACTTATATAAACCCTAATCGATAAAGGAATGGGTTTTACAGTACCTTTATTGAAGAGATCAACCTAACCCAACTCCTCAAATTCAATCAACACCCATCTCCCTCTCTCTTCAAACCCACTTCATATCATACAATCCAGGTAGGGCTACTTTGCACTTTATTTCTTTCCTTAAAATGGCACAACTGTAAGGATCACGAAACGGCAGAATATAGGAAGAGAAGCACACCTTAAGTTACGTAGATATAGACTTAAGCTGGCTTCTTTTGCTTTTGCTTTTGGCTCCCAGAAACCCTAGTTGGCACTTAGCTAGCAAAGAGAGGGAGACGTTGCCGCCTTTGGAAGACACAGAAAGTGGAAGATCTGAGGTGTGGGTTTCTTTCAGTTGAAAACGTGGAGTACGATAAGCAATCAGACATCAGTTCTGGGTACGACAATCAATCGGACTGAGTGACCTGAATCTATTGCCAGAAGAGATGACGATACCGTTATCCCCTCTCCCTCTCCCTCTCCCTCTCCCTCTGGGCTACCATTTGCCAGAAAAGCTACTTGGGGACTTCTTGGGGGTCTTCTTTGGCTTGGCGACCTTTTCTCCTCTCTCTCTTGACTGGGTGATACATCTCATGTGGCATATCATTCACTCTAGTGAAGGTCGCCCATATTTTGAGCCGTTTGATTGTGGGTCCCCTGTAAAGAAAACAGACGCTTCATCCATGGAACAACCCTAGCATTTCAACAGTTCAACCTCATGGCCGTCTTGAAGGAGAAAAAAAAAAAAAAACTTGTAAGCAGTTTTATACATTGATGCAAGTTAAAGAGAGAGTGTCATGTTTATTAATAAAAATTGGATACCACATTCATTTTTTTACTAGTGAAGTTCTTTTTGCCACTGTAAACTAATAGAGTAATGCCTTTTGACATTAAAGAAAATTTCCCATTTATATTCCATCCAATGTGGCCACAACAATCACTCTTACCCTCTTGTTCATTAATTTATTTATATGATGGACACTTATTTCAATTTAACAATATTTCTGCCATGCATTATGGAAATAAGAAGAAATTAAACATGTGATAAAGACAGATAAACTTAGAGGCCCAGAAATTAAGAGTAAAGATGATATATTACTAAAGTGATATTTGACAAACCGTAATAATCCACAACGTGGTATGCTCTTCTTCCCTTGTCATTATGACTAGATGCATCTAGATGAGTCTCATGGAGAAGGGAGGGGGGCATCCTTATTGAAAGCAGACATGGGGCTTTTGTAACTTTCCAACAAATCAGATTATCTGTCTCACCCAAAAAAACGAAAAAAAGGAAAATCAAGAATATCATCAATGGACCCACAATTCACAAGATTCTTTGTATTCAGCAATATAAATTAATGAGGAATACACTAGAGGCACATGAGGGTGACTTATAGCAAGTTACAACCTTTGTGTAACTTTTCACATTAAAAGGTTATTAACATTCCCTTTGTGTAACTTTCACATTAAAAGGTTATTAACATTATGTAGGACCCATTATTAGATGCTTAAGTACAGGGAAAAGGTAGATTAATCTACTAAAAAGAAGGCATCATATAAAATAATTAACCATCAAATATAAGACTTAAAAAGCATAAATAATCAACAACCATGCTACATGGAACGAGTGGGGGACCAATTTCGGGCCCGGTCCCCCACGAGGACCTTTGGATCCCAGGGAGGCTGGGATCCAATGGTTCTCCATGGGGGACCGGGCCCGAATCCGATCCCCCAGTCGGTCCATACCGACTTTTCCAATAATCAATTAACAATTAACAATTATTAACCTATCTAAAATGACTAAAAATCTACGAAAATCTTATTTTTTTTACTAGATGATTAATCTACACCTATTGTGTACCTACTAAAATACAAAATGCATATAAAAGCTTGGATTCTCTTTCCCAATTGCACCTTAAAATTTTGGGTCTACATACCACCAAAAACCACATGGGGGCAAAACCCAATTATCTAATCGGGAAAAAATCTTGGGTCCACCACTGGTTACACACCACTTGGTTTACAAGTGGATTAGCAAACCAAAATAACAATTAAAAATCCAATAATCATCTAATCTTATTTATTTAGTTATTTCACTTTTCTAAAGTAACTAAAATCCAAAACTTTTTATACTATCACTAACAAGATAAAAACAGCATATCCAACAAAATCAAGTCATGTGGTCCTATTCAGAAAAAAGCAACTAAACACAAGTTTCCATAACAAAAAACTGTAAAAAAGATCTAGACCATGACAAAGAAAAAAAAAATTTAAAGCTTGGTTGGTGAGAGACTCACATGAGCACACAAGAGAGTGGTAGTGTTGTAAGAGCGACTGCGTGTCGAGCCTGTGTCCGTGTAAGACTTGTCGGAGAGCGGGTTTTGTGGGACCGCGTGCGCGTGAGAAGGTGGGAACAAGTCACTGTCCCCCGAATACTCCCAACGTTACCCCCAAAACCCCATATATTAAAATAATCACACAAAATAGAGAAAATCTAGAGAGAGAAAGAAGAGAGAGAAAGGGAAATAATCATATAAAAATAAAGCTAGAGAGAGAAACAAGAGTGATTGGGGACTGACGGACCTCAATAAACCCTGACCAGCAAGATAGCATTATTTTATTTCCCCACTGCAGCACGATTTGCACCGCTCACCTTTTTCAGCTCACCAGCTCTCTCTCTCTTTCTCTCTCTCTCTCTTGTATATATATACATTTAAATATTCTATTCTATACTATATTAGTAGAAGGAGAGGAGGCTGATGGGCACGTGGGACGCACGAGGGTGGGGGTGGGCCAGGCTAGGGTCAGATTTGATATAGATTGTGGGGTTGGGGGTGTCACCTGTCAGCATCTACCTCCATGTGGTTGTTGAGTGGGGGTGGGGGGAGTAAATGGTAAAAAAAAAAAAAAAAGTTAAGAGAGTGAATTGCCAAATTGATGTTGCAGTTCACGAGTTAGGACCATTTGCAAAAAATAACTATCTGTCTGACTGAATTCTGGGATCTGTCTGACCCCCGCCGAAGGTGAGCTATCTTTTTAGGTCATCTACAGTAGATGCATGCTCTGATTAATGATAGATAAGAGTCAAGTTGCATGGCAGTACTATATTGACAAAATAAGGGTCCAACTTGATCCACCGGTGAGAGTGGGAAATGGGAAGGTGAACCTTCCAAACTACGCCGAGCCGCCTGTAGACTCTAGCTAAGTCTAACCCATGGTTTTTTTTTTTTTTTTTCTTTCTTTTTTTGGCAAAATACTCTAACCCATGGTTAGTCATTGGTTTGGCAGATCTACAGGAGAAATACAGTATGTCATACATGTGGGTGTCCTTTTTTAGGTTGTAAAGTTTCTAAAGATCTTGACCATATGAAGGAAAAGGTCAAAAAGTATATATGAAATCATAAAATAGCTAGAAAGGAATTGAATGCATAGGAATTCAAATGTATAAGAATTCGTGGTCAAATTAATGAGCTCTACCGAAGAATTATTAAAGAGATAACGAGTGAAGAACATGACTCGAGGGTTATGGGAACGAGGTAGTAATGAAGATGGAATCTTGACTTTCTTAGAATTCAAATTACTAGGATAATGATTGGGTATTCATTTTTCATTTTTCCTTCAGTCAATTTACATTAGGGGTGGGAGAGGCGTTTGTTTGATGGTCATTTTAGGATCTTCACTTTTGACTCTTATTTTTTACCATTAGTAGAATTACACAATCTTTGAATTCTTAAGAATTCAATGACATGAAAAAGTAGCCCCTAATATGCTTTTTAAGGGTATTCAAATGTACATTGAAAATTTTTTATGACTCAAAATGTGACACACACATATATATATATATAGGAGATGCTCCTATGAGAACATCTTTCACATTACCATGAGAGTTAGGAAATGGGTCATCGCATTTAAGTTTTTGGATGTGAGGGCTCTCACCCTATCTCTCATAGTAAAGTGATAATAGCTCGTACAGGAGCATCTCCTTATATATATAAATATATGTATGCGTGTGTGTGTGTCTCTGTGTATGTGTGTGTGTCTTTAAATTTGTACATTTGAATGTGATATTTGTACACGCGTCTTTTGAAGTTTACTTTTTGATAAGCATGCACTTAAAAGTGATTACCAAGGACAATCAAGATGTATATAAGCAGGAATGAGCCTGACCAGTGGAACTTACTTTCCCCCAATAATCAATTTAATCTCTCACTCTTATTAAAGGTTTGCTCATTTCATGTAATTGAGTACATAAGACTTCAGTTTCTAAAAATGCTTGACATTTTAAAAAGAAATGTAAATTTTCAAGAACAATAATCAAATTATCTTCCACAAATGGATAATGAATCAAGGGCATGTAGAAAATGAACACCCCACGATAGCCCAAGTAATTGACGATTGCATCTGCCTAGCCACCTTATTACATCCTTTCTCTGGCCCTCACCCATTCAACAATCATTCTTATAACTCATTTTACCATGAATTCCTATGTATTCACTTCCCCTACAAACAAACAAGTTTTAAGGGTCAGTTTGGTTGAAAACCTTTTGGGATATCTTATTTGGAGCATTTGGAGAGTTTCAAATGATGTCCCAAAATAGAATTCCAAAACGATCAAAGACAAAACTAACATTGTGAAATCCACTATTCTTAGAACTCGCTATTAGCAAACATAGACTTTTCACATAGTCAGCTCAACTAATTCTCACAATTCAAATCCAATCAAACAAGGAGGCCGTATATGTAATATGACACTCGTTAAACTTCTTTAGGCTCTTGAACTTATCATGCAAATTAAAATCAACCTACATCTTTATCTAACAACAAGGCTTTCGGTTATAACTTCTCAAATTTTCACACGAAGGTAAATGATGGATGGGCCTCTCAAACCCAACATCAAAAACAGAAATATAATGATGGTCATGCTTCATGTGCATGTGGCCAAACCATGCCAAGCCATTCAATTAATGGTTAGAGACACTCAGAACGTTTGATGCTTAGCAGCTAGGGCCGGTCATTTTTCGTGAAGACAATTTTAAAATAAGTTAATATTAAATGCAATTTTAAATGAGCTGCTTTTTTTCTTGAAGTTTGTAAAAGACTACTTTTTTCCCTTTTTCTTCTTTTAAAAGGTAACGGCATATATTATATTAAAGAGCAAAGAGAAGCATCAAGAGAGAAAAGAAAAAAAAATAATAACACAGAAGATAAAGCGGGTATAAAAGCAATATAACCATGAAGAATAACAAAAATAAAAATAAAAAAAATCACATAGGAAGAAGTGAGTCCACCTCTCTCACCACCCCTAATTTTGCCAAAGCATCTGCCATACTATTTTTCAACCACTTCATGTGATCAAGAAACGCCTCATTCATATATGAGGACAAAGTCTTAATTTCAATGAAAAGGAATTGGTATTTCCAAGGGCCCTTGTCTAAGCAACACATACAATAAATCGCAACGAATTGCTTTACGCCATGATGCAATGAAAATGTCAAGACGGACATATTCCATATTCTTCGAGCTTTCAAAATAGCCAAAATTTATCTCATTTTAGCCATTGATACCCATATGCTTTGAGAATACGAACAAAACCTCACCTTTATTGTAAGGGACTTCTCACAAAAAAAGAGAGTAAAGACTAGGCTCACTACAAAAAAGAGACTTTTAGCTACGAAAAGACCCGCTCGCTGCTAATGGAAATTTTTTCCTCCACTGAAAGTTTTTTTTTGCTGCGAAAAGTTTTTCGCCTCTAAAATGAAACAGTTGTCTTAGACGATCAAAATGCAGTTTAAAATGGCACTAAACCGTCACAAAAAATCCCTTTTAGTGACAGAAAAAGAAAACACTGCTAAAGGCGGTTTTGTTCGCCGCTAAGAGCCTCTCTTTTTTAGGGGTGACCAAATGTAAAGTTGTAATCAATCCTATGGGCCTCAATACTAAATTGAATAATTTTTTCCCAGTGCCGACTCAAAGGGAGTTATATTTGTGATCAATTTGAACTTTTGGAAGGTGGATATCATGATAGTTTTAGTGGAGCAACACTGAACAAGTGGGCAATCCTTTTAGGCAACAAGCCTAGGTCAATCATATACTATTTTCAAAAGAAATTTGAACTAATTTAGAAAAAGCGTGCATCTTGATTTCAATACGATGATTTGTTGTTTATAGTATAAAATTGTGCAAATTGGGAAATCTTACCCTCTAAATCATACTGAAGATTAAGAACTAAGGATAAAAAATGATAAGTAACATAAACAACGTATCAAAGAAACCTGTTACTATCTTATTGAAAGAAGTCAGTGCCCTAAGAAAAAGGAAGAATAAAGGGTCCACTTATCCCACCTTTATTATTTAAACACTGATATTCATCATATACATAAATATATTCCTCCAAAGAGAACGTGCAAATCATAATTTTTTAATGGACCGAGCATGAAGGAAAAAATCCCATTGATTGGACCATCCCAACAATCTTGTTGCTCAACACTACAAGGAGAAAGAAGAAGAGTACAAAACCAAATGAATAGACAAAGAAGGTTAGGTTAGTGCAGTTTTCAGAATATTCTACGAAAAATGATGTTGAAACGACAACATCAGCTTAAGAAACAATGACCATTATGGATCAATGAGTCCATCAAAGTGGGCATGTTTTCCACCAAAACAATGGTAGTATGAAGGCCGTTTAACCAACCTAGATGAATTTATTTATTTTTTTCCATTTTTTTATTTTATGTGCGTGTGTGAGCATGGGTATGTAGAGTCCAGATTCACCAACTCTATGATATAGAGAATTTCTAAGTTAAAGGAGTAGAAATCTACAAAGGAAGCCCATAAAGTTTCCAGATTTTACTCTATCTAGGAGTTGGCCCTGCCATTCGACTGATTATATGATGAATAACCTTATTAATAATGCATAAGATTGTGCCTTTATTCTTCATACTGTTTATCTAAATGTAGGAATATATATGCACAGTAAATGCATTCATTTTGAGCTGCTCGGATTTATAATAAGTGAGTTCCAGTATGATTCCACTCCATGAACTCGATAATTCACGAAAGTCAGTGACTCAGAGACATTAACTCGGACTGTATAATGATGCTGATTTACAGTTGATGTAATCTTTAAATCTTCTTTTTCTTTTTCCTTTTTTATAGATAAGATAAATGGATTTTACTAACATATATATTTCCCTGTGTGATAGTCTCCAAACTTTGTATTTCCTTAACAATGATTCATCTGCCTCAGGACTACTGTGAACTTATAACTAATACATGAATAAAATTAGCTTAATATATACTGCAGGTAATACACCCCTTTTTCACAGATTTGAGCTATAAATAGAGAAAGTTGACTTTTTGTAACGAAGCAACCATGAAGCCTCCATAGTATCCATGGCACATTTTGAGGAGTTTTGTTGAAACTGATAAGTAAGATGTAATAGGTTGTAGATTAGGGTAATAACGAGCTGAAAGAGGAAAAGCCGCTCTAACATACAAGTAAAATGAATGGATTTGGAATGAATCTTTTCATAGAAACGTTTAAAGCAAGAGCTGCCAACCATGAGGAAAAAAAAAAGGCCGTCCACAAACCTCAAATCCATTCCATCTATCCCCTTGATTTGCACCAGGTGGGCCTCATAGAGTCACTAAATTATGTCCCCACAAAGGGTGTCCGGACCTAAAATTAACCACATCATAAACTTTCATCTTTGTCCATTTTGAAAGCATCAGCAGGTTCCTATGACCCTTACTATTTTAAGTTGGAGTACTTGTAGGATCTCTCAAAAGAAAAGCTAACCATCATAGTAATTGAAATGATGCCAGGTCTGTTCCTCCCCCATGTGTGGTGCCTATAGGCGTGTGCTACTTCTTAAGTCGGCCAAACGTTAAAAGTCTGTCAATCGATTTTGAGTTCTATTTTGTAGGATTCAGTCACTGTAAATTGATGGGATAAGTTGTCAAAAAGGAAAGAGTGGTGTAAGAAAAAGCAAGTCAACAGTAAAAGTTTCACTAATCACTATTCCAATTTGAGTTCTGTTTCAACTACCCTAGTTGGTAGGATGTGATATGATTTATGCCAATAAAATTCTAGACTGTTGATCATTTATTCTTAGACCACAATCAGTGAAGAAATTCAAAGCAAATACTGGGATGTTCCAGTTGGCTTCATACTTGCATTTGCAATGGCTCGGAGTTGGGGCCTCCTGCAGTTTAGGGCACGTTTGTACATCCGTTTTTATGTAGAAGAAGCATGGAAAGTGAAATGCTTTTTCATAGCGTTGAGTAATCTGCATTTAGCGCATCATGAAAAAGCCAAAAGAAAAAGAAAAAAAAAACTAACTTTTTAGTGATTTCGTGAAAAACTTTTTTTCACAAAAGTATAAAAACGACTCTGTAAATCCAAGTTTTCGCAACGTTGCACAAATATGACATTAATTAATGTTCTCTTCTCTAAGATTGACTATACTTGCCATTTCAATCGTAGTTCATATATAGCACATCAACAACGAAGCCAATGATTAATTTTCTCTGAATCATGTAATGTACATGGTGAAGGGAGGTATGCCATTGTTTTGATAGTTCTCACAATTTCAACGTACGTACTCTTACCTGATTTTGGTAGGGTATTCCTTTTTTTAGGTGAAGTTGTGAACCCTACATCTACGAATTCCCATATATGATATAACCCAAACAGACGCACATACGACCAGGGATATTAATTTATTAAAGGAAAGATGAGGGATCGCCTGCCATTATCCTTGGAACTCTCAACAGTAATCATCAACACCACAATACAACGAAGCATTCAGAGTTCAACTAATCAAAAATCTTTAAAAAGAGCATCATAATCATCATCATGGCTCGGATTAGGATTGTTTATTATTTAGATCACTTCCTCCATGTTATTTTCATGATCTAATGTGGATGCAATCTAAGCATATGGTTGTGCGTGTGCGTGCAGAATCACGAGTACTTACGATTGAACAACCATGTGCGTGCGGAAGTGGGAGTACTTATGATTGAACAACCATGCCACACAGGAGAGACTAAAAGATTTTATGTGGTTCGGCGAAATTACCTACGTCCACGGAATAAAGCAACGATTCACATGTTACTCTTTTCAGAATCTAGGGTTACATATTAAATCATATATATAATACGGTGACCAAATACCCTTAACCCAGAACCCGATCATTTGGCTAACCCAATGGACCCTTCGGTAAACCCAAAATACGAGACATAAACCCAACACATACTAGCATATCAGGGTTTTTTTTTTTTTTTCCTAAAAGCTTGATTTTTGACACAGAGGCTCACCTTTCACAAATTAAAGAAATTCACACCGACATCCATGAGAATTGGCACTAACCCAATTTGACACGATCCAAACACAACCACTATTATATTTTGTCAAAAACAAATTCACATTCAAATTATCAGTAATAATGAGCTTCAAGATACTCAGTTAATATTAGATGATTTTATTTAGTTTAGTTTGACCCCTATCCTCGATGTGCCCACCCAGGTACGTTTGATAAACATAGAGGAATACTCATTCTCATGGATCTAACATATCCATAAAGAGGATTTCCAAGGAGAATATCAGGTTTGGTAAACGGAGAGGATTCCTAAATCTATGGGATGTGATCAACAGTTATAGATTTTTATAATTTTCTCAAAATTTATGAAAAATCAAGGGCTGATATTTCACCCCATAGCTGTCCTTAGCCCTCTAGAGAATTTAAATAATTCAGATCTTGAAGATGGGGGCCACATGAATGAAAAATTAATATTGGATGATATGGACTTATTTTCAAATATCTCAAAATCCATGATGGATCAACAACGGCTTAAATTTGACGTAAGAGACATTTTGGACCTTTTAATCATGATAAATGGTTCAAATCTTGATTGTGTGACTTTAAACAATACGTTCCAAAGAAAAAAAATAGTAACCTCAATGTTACCAATTTTGGTACTGTAGTAACATCATCTCTGCGTCACTGAGTTGAAAATATCTGCAACAACTATATATATATATATTGCTATTTTCTCATGATTCATGAAAGAATTGCGAAATGTGATCTCATTGCCATTTTAAGATTTATTAAGAGACTGAACGGTTCAGATTTTGTAAAATGGGCCCATAGAAGTCTAGAAATTATAATCCAATGGTTTGCCTTTTTTGCAATTATCTCAAAATATATGTAGAATCAATGGCTGAAATTTGACAATATGGCTGTATTAGGCCTTTTAAACATGATTAACGGATTGGATCTTAATTGTGGAACCCAAGACTTAAGGCTTCCAAACACAAACAATAAATCTCTTTATTCCGCCATAGGCACTGTGGCTTCGCTTTCTTTGTGTGTGCAGATTTGAAAATTCGGATGGGGGAGAGTCTGAGTTAGAAAGTAATTGCATCTATGGATCTGAGGATTCCTTCCAACCATTTTTCATGCTAAACCAAATATGGATTTTTTACGGAAGTGTGGAAATGCATAAGCAACCCTGAATGTGGACGTTTACCAAACGGGACAGAAAGTGGGCATTTTGGGAACCCCGTCTTGGAGTTACAAATACGGTAGCAAATAGTTTCTTAAGTAAACTAGAGTACTGTTTTAAGCCGACGGCATGGCCGAATTTCAAGTCAACTGACCAAGTTTTCAAACAATATTCTTGTTAGTGAATTGAAAGTCTCTGATATTTCTTCATGTTGTATCACTAATGTAATGCCATAAGTTTGTTGATGGATACAAACAAACATTTGGTTTCTCAAAAAATTGATGACACATATTCTTATTTTATAAAGGGGGACATTTACGTGCATCCATCCCTCACGATGGATTGAGAGACACTTACATGGCTTTCTCTCTTTATACATGAATATTTTTTTTCTGCATATGACCATATATGTCCTTTTCTCTTTTGCATATGAATATTTTTAATTATGTAAGTGTCTCACTCTATGGTGAGAGATGTATGCACATAAATATTCTCTTTAATTTAACAAAAACTCTTGTAATTTTATAATGTTTCACCAAAACTTGAAGTAAATCCCATCACTTACTGATGCAATGTACAAGACTAATAAACACACAAGGCCCAAGTTATCTTAATCAAAGACCCACATTTAACCATTGTTACTCTTGTATTCTACTGTTGCTTTGTTAGTTGAAGTAGTTGGATATAACATTTACAATTTGTTACATCAGATAGTTGTTATATATATATATAGATTGATAGATAGATAGATAGATACACTTCCATCAGAAGAAATATGTCATTGATTTCATCAACAGACGATGATCCTCCCTTTATTGATATCAATCATACTTCATCAATCATGATCAACAGCCTTGTGTGGATTCCGAAATCCCCGGCGCATCAGACGCTGCATCACTTACTAACTAAGAAAATTGAATCTGACAAAGATTTTAGATCCTTCTTCTTGTAGTGATGTCCAAGCAAGGTGAAGAACCCCAGTACCCTACTCAACATGATTCGACGGTCAGGCTACAATTACATGTAGTGGGTCCCTTTTTGGCTTCACCAAACCAACAAAACAGTTACTGTAACACTGTTTGGATATACATTTTGATGGCCCTAGAACTGTGTCAACATTCCATTTACAATGGTGAAATGTTGTTTTGTAATTTGTACAGTAGTATACAGTAAAAAGTGTGGCCGATCCACACAGGCATTTCAGGAATGAATCAAGCAATGCTGACATCTCGTGGGTAAGGCCTAATCATAAGTGCTTCTAACCAACGTTTCCATGACAGATATCACAACAATCCATTTTTCACAGCCAAACAGAACATGGGATTTTGAATTGTTATATTTTACATCGTCAGCTCATCATCATGATTGGGATCGGATTGGGACCAGTAGATGGTAGATGAAGAAGAAGGAAGAATAACATATGGGGGAGGAAAATAAAATGTTGTGTTCATCAGGTACATTTGTGGATCATGAGGATTTCAAGGTAGAGAGAAAGGCAGCTCAACTTTTCTCTCAATTTTTCTGTTGTTAGGTATGCCAAAAAGTGAAACAGTCAAACTAATCCCACTATACATTGATCTACTTTGCAGAATATAATAGAACGTAGGCCCATCATTTCTTTACTGGAATTTTTTGAAATTCAAGTTTGTTGGATGTATGAAAATTTTAAGTATAATAGTTTTGAAATGCCGTAGAATTTATTATTCTTCAATCAATTTCCTGTTTCATTCAATTCAAATATTATCATTACTCGTACAAACTGCATGGTTCATTATATAGTTACTGGAATTCCGTATAAATTGTGGCAAGTGGGGGTCACCTTTAGAAATTATAACTCGGCCAACCTTAGGGATTATAATATGGGATCCATTTTTGGAATTGTAGTGTGTGGTCCCACATTTAAAGTTACAGCAGGGAGCCATTTGGCCACCTTCAAAAATAACAATGCGAGGCCCACCTTTTAGAAACTGTGGTGCACGGACCCATATTTAGAAAATACCACTTGAGGCAAACGGTTTAGAAATTCCAACCTTTACGAATTAAAGTGTGGGGCCCACACTTGGAAATTCCAACGTGTTACCCACTTTTAGAAATTACAATACAGGTACTACAGTTTTTGTAACAACATGACCCACCTTTAGAAATTGTGGTATATGGGAGCTTAGGCTTTTAAAATATAAGGAGTGCTGATGTGGGGTCCACTTTTATAAACAATAGAGAACTCACATTTAGAAATTATTCTGTAGGGCCACTTTTAGAAATTATGTGAGACTGGCCTTTAGAAATTTAGCAGACACCCCCACCTTTTTATAAATACACCATGTCAACATGAGGCCCACCTATAGAATTGTGGGAGGTAGGACCCACCTAAAAAATCGTGGAACATGAGACACACTTTAGGAATAGACTTGAAGGGTCTGTTTGTTGTTTGTTAGAAGCTATTTCTAACTAGTATTACATGCATGTGAGAACGACTCCTTACTCAAGTGGTAAGGAGTAGCAGTTTTCACCAACCATTGCTCCGGATTTAAACCCTGGGTACACCAATTCTTCCTGTGTTCGCAAACTCCTTTCCCACTTGATTGATTGTCTTCACGTGTGTGTGCGGACCCCCACTTGGGTCCCAGCCCTTTTGGCTAGGTTAAAATATATATATATATTACATGTGTTGGGGATTTTTTATTCTAGTGTCAGATAATGTTTTTAGAACATTTGAAATTCCATGTTTGAATGCAAGAGTTTTTGAAAGGGTGTTTTTTCTTTGAGGCCCTTACATTATAATCTAAAAAAATCGCCTATATTTTAGGTTTTTACTAAAACTGCCCTTGACTAAGAGTCAAATTATGCAAAAAGTAACTATATCCCCCAACTCTTATTTCTAACGGATTACCCAAAAAAAAAAAATAATGACTCAAATGATAATTTTTCCAACAAGCCATTTTCCATCCACGTTCTCTCTTAAGCTTCATATAGGGGTTCATCTAAAAAACGATTCTAGGGCAAGCTCCATGTTCCCTCCCCACCAAACTCCTTCCCCCTTTCACCATCCTCCTCCTCCGACCAACTCCTCTGATTTCCCCCCTCTTACTCGCTCAGCCTCCTCAACCCAAATCCCCAGCTCCTCCTCTCCTTCCTCGCTGACGATCCCCTCTCTGGAGAAATCCCCTGTCCTTACCCTCTCACCTCTGCCAGAGCATGTTACCCATGGGACTAGAGCCTCTCCAGCTACTATCGACTCAAGTCCTTCTTCGAACACAGCTGATCCTATTTCTCTTCCACCTTCTACCTGGGATTTCAACCAACTGGAAATGCTTCACCGCCACCTCTCTGGCATCTTACTCTCCGCCAAAGGCAGGACATCAGGTGAGACATTCCCTCCTCCCCTAAAACCCCAAGACCCTACTCTCTCTCTCTCATTTCTGTCTCCCCTCTGACCTTATGTCGCACCTCCTTCATTTACAGGCCCCTCCACTCCCCCCTTCCAGTCAGCCTCCACCCCCCTCCCAACCAAAAACCATGGCCCCCAACAGTCAACCAGTTTCAGGTTCTCCTCTTGAGTCAGACCTTGTTCCTCCTTTGGCCTCAAATGCTCCTCCTATGGTCTCCACTGCCAACTTCCCCCAGAATTCTCCTCCTCCCTCAGCAAATCCTCTTCCTGCTGTCCTATCTTCCCACCCGCACTCTGCTCCCCCAGGATTCACTGTCTCTCAATCTTCGGATCCTTCTAGCTCAAATCTTGCCCCCTCCTCTTGTCTCGATGCCCCTCCCCTAGACTTTGACACTCTGGAAAAATTTTCAGAACAATTCCTTGATATCTCAAATTCCTTTTCCATCTTAGGAAACTGTCCCCTTATTGACTCTTCCTCCCTCCTTAACTCTACAAATCCTGATACAGTTAATGAATCTGCCCAGATCCCTGATATCTCCCATAATGCTGGCATTTTTATAGTAGTAGACCTCACTCCCTATTCAAAGAAAAAGAATGCCAAACAAAATAGGAAGGTAGCCAGATCCAATTCTAGGCCTATCACTAGGAGCTCAAATGGTCCCTCTCCCCTACTTACTAGTTCTAAATGATCAAAGTCCCCTATTGGAACTGCAGGGATATTTCAAATGCCCCAACCATTAGATCCCTCCGTCACTTGGTTTCTTCAAATTCCCCTGATATCATTTTCATAGCTGAGCCTATGACTGCCTCCCCTCCCCCCTCCTTCCTTTCATCCTTGGGTTATGATGGCTTCTTCTCAAATATTTCCTCTTCTTCAGCCTCTTTATGGTGCTTCTTCAAATCTAATACTAATCTTGGCATTACTCTCATTGACTTCTCCCCCCAATTCCTGACCATCTCCTTTATCAATCCCTCTTCTGCCTCAAATTGTCTTCTCACAGGGATCTATGCCTCTACTAATTACCTCCAGAGAAGAGACCTGTGGAGCTACCTCTCCTCTCAGGCTACCACCAATTGTCCCTGGTGTGTGCTAGGTGATTTCAATTCTATCATCTCTGCCTCTAAGAAATTCAGCCTTAAGCCTTCTCGTCTCAATCTCGAATTCCAGCAGCTGATTATCTCCATAGGCTTGCAGGACATGGGATTCACAGGTAATAAATTTACTTGGTCAAACAACCATAAGGGGGCTGGCTATGTTGCAGCTAGGCTGGACAGAGCTCTCTGCAACTATTCATGGCTTTCTAGCTCTACTAATCCCCTGCTCACCCACTTGCCCAAATTCTCCTCGGATCACTGTCCCTTGCTTCTCTCTCACAGTAGGCGGCCTCAAGCTTCTATGGCTCCTTTCAAATTTGAAGCTATGTGGATCCACCACCCTGATTTTCTCCATCTTGTAGCTAATTCCTGGAACCAAGACTCTGCAGGAAACTTCCAGCAGGAGCTGGCTTCCAACCTGAAAAACCTGAAGCAGATCCTCAAAGGTTGGAATAAAAAAGTTTTTGGTGATATCAGATCCAAGATTGCCGAGGCTGAAAAACTTGTTCTAGAGACTCAAGTTCTCCTTGATGCCGGCCCCACCCTTGCTCTCCATCACTCTCTTGCGGAAGCAAAGGCTTCCCTTCACAATTGTCTCCATCTTCAAGAAATTCACTGGCGCCAGAAATCTAGAATTAGATGGCTGAAGGAGGGAGACAGGAACACTGCTTTCTTTCATGCTTCTGCAAAATCCAGAGGAGTTGTTAATCGCATTGATAAAATCCAATCGTTTGGTACTTGGGTGGATGATCAGTCAGCTATTCAGTCTCTGGCGGTGGATCACTTCTCTTCTATAGCCAACTCAGCTCACACTGCTCCCTCTGACTTCCTGTTTGGGCTAGGCAGCAATAAAGTCTCTCAAGATATGAATATCAGTCTTTCTAGAACTCCTGATGCTGAAGAGATCAGGTCTGCTGTCTTTGCTCTCAAAAAGGATAGTTCTCCAGGCCCGGATGGTTTCTCTGGCCTCTTCTTCACTACTGCTTGGCACATCATCGGATCCTCTGTGATTAACGCAATTCAGCAATTTTTCACCTCAGGCAAGCTATACAGAGCTTTCAACACTTATTTCCTAACTCTGATCCCCAAATCAAATTCCCCTTCCACTTTTGCTGATTACAAGCCAATCAGTCTCCTAAATTTTACTTACAGAATCATTGCAAAAATTTTGGCTTCTGGACTCTCTAAGCTCATTACCCACCTTGTTTCTCCTAACCAGACAGCATTTGTCCAAGGTAGATCAATCCATCAACACATAGCCTTAGCCCATGAGCTATTCCAAAAACTCCATACAAAGCTTAAAGGTGGTTCTCTGTGCTTGCAACTGGATATCTCCAAGGCTTTTGATAAGCTTAGTTGGCCTTTCCTTTTCAAATCCCTTCACTTCTTTGGTTTCTCTTCCAAGTAGATCAACCTTGTCAGGGAATGTGTTTGCACTGCCAAAGGATCTGTCCTCATTAACAGGTCTCCCTATGGTTTTTTCAATTCCTCTTGTGGCTTAAGGCAAGGGGATCCCCTATCCCCTTATCTCTTTATCCTTGCAGAAGAAATTTTGAGCCTCAACATTCAAAGCCTGCTATCTAACAGCTACATCTCTCCCCTCTCATCTGCTACTAACACTCCTTGCCATCTCATGTATGCTGATGATATCCTTCTTTTCCTAAAAGGCCATAAAAGGAGCATCTTAGCCTTGAAGGAGGTAATCTCCAGTTACCAAGACAGTGCTGGCCAGTCCATCAACCTGGACAAGAGCAAACTTTTCATTGGCAAATGCAACCATAGAAAGAGAAGACAAATTATGGACATCACAAATATCCATGAAAGACCTCTCCATTCAACCTATCTTGGTGCTCCTCTCAATATTGGTACCCCCAGAAGACAACATTTCACTCCCCTGCTTGAAAGGTTTCTTCACAAGCTCTCAGGTTGGAAATCTCAGCTTCTCTCCCTTGATGGCTGAAGGACTCTGGTGAGACATGTGCTAAGTAGTCTGCCTATTCACATAGCCATGATTCTTCCAATTCCAAAGTCGGTTTGCACTAACATGGAGACCATCATGAGGAATTTCCTCTAGTCTGGGGGGGGGCTCTAGGCAAAACAGAAGCCAGCTTAACTGGGCTTCGGTCACTCTCCCCACCATTGAAGGAGGACTGGGCATCAGGCGTATTAGTGAGCAAAATGAGGCTTCCTTCATCAAATTGGGCTGGACTTCCATATCTTCAAATTCTCTCTGGGCCAACTGGATGGCTGGTAGGTATTTTCCAAGATGCTCTATCTGGCACTCTTCCTCCTCTAAATCAGGCTCCTGTATATGGCGAAAATCAGGATTTTAGCTCATCACATCCATTCCGGTAGTAAATGGAAAGTTGGTGATGGCAAGTGGGTTGACCTCTGGTATGATAATTGGATGCAAGCCGGCAGCATGGCCACCCAGTATCCTTCCTTCAATTCCCCCCCCCCCCCCCCCACCCCAATCAGAAGCTGCACTCCCTCTAGGTTGGAACCCAATGGATTCCTCCTCCTGACATCCCAACGGCAGCTGTTGTTTCTCTGAAGGAAGGCCTTCAGCATCTCTCTTTGGATTCGCTCTCTAAAGGAGCTCCCACCAGGACCAAGGTCTCTCTCTCAAGGAATCTTGGCAAATGATCAGATCTCGCAATCCTTCATCTTTTTGGTCGAACTGGGCTCCGCTGGTTTGAATTCCATTCAGCAACCAAGGGTCTCTCTCTTTGCTTGGAGGCTGCTGCATGGGAAGACACCTTCTCAAATCTGGGTTCAAAACTCTGGAATTAGTATGGCCTCTTGGTGTTGCCTGTGTCTTCAAGAGCAAGAGTCTACTTTCCATCTCCTCTTCCTCTGTTCCTTCTCCACGGATATTTGGAAGTGGACCCTTTCCAAGGCGGGTATTGTTGTTGCTGGTCCCCTTCTCCCTTCTAAGATTTGGCAGGTTCTTTCTACTCACAGTGACATATTGGCTTGTAAAGGTGTTGCTGCTATATTCTTCTCTACTGCTTTTGCATTATGGAATTGTAGAAATGAAGCTACATTTTCCAACCAAAGAGCCTCCCAGACGAAGGTTTCCTTATACCTGACTGAGCTTCTCTCTGTCTCTCTCAAGCGTATTACCAAGCCTTTCTCTGGTAGACCTCTAAAGCTTTTTTGTAATTCTTTATTTTCCAATTCTTAAGCCTGGTTGTGTTTCTAGGTTTTTGTTTCTCTCTTCTCCCTGCTGTTGCTCTTTGAGCTTTCTCCTCTGTGGGCTCTCTGCCTTTGTATTCTTTTCCTCTTTCTTTTAATACAAATTGCCTTTTAGCAAAAAAAAATATAGGGGTTCATCTTTAATCAATCCAACTCATTTTTATTGGAATTGATCCCATTTCACACTATTTTGGATATTATTCATCATTTGATTTGACAACAAAACATTTACAAAATATACAACCATTAAACTTTGCGGAATTAAATTAAGGGCTAGGATCCTTTTATCGCCTTAATATTACATATTGCCTAATCCTCATCCACACCTTACAACTATCATGTCTCCCTTGGAGTCCGGGTCTTGGGAGGCTTAACCCCATAGTGACCGTGAGGGGACCAATCACAATCTGTCATATCACTGTAGGCAGTCTACCATGCACGCAGTGTTGCTACCCTATACATGGACAATGCTACCCATGGTGACATGGCGGACCGTGATTGATCCATTCACTGTCAACGTGGGAAAATGTCTTTGATGATCCCGATTCCCTCCCTTGGTCATTAACCTTTAAGGTGGCGCCCACCTACACTACACCAAAAATCGAAAATTGGAACGGAAAAGCGTTCCTAATCCTCCCGTTCCTAATTCGTTAAACCGTTCCAATTTCCGTTCCAATTTGGTACCAACCGTTCCTAATCCAAATTGGAACGGAAATTGGAACGGTTTAACGGATTAGGAACGGGAGGATTAGGAACGCTTTTCCGTTCCAATTTCCGATTTTTGGTGTAGTGCTAATTTGACTTGAGTTAGTTGGATTTGTTAAGCTTAAACAAAGGAACTTGTCCAAAGAAGCTAACCGTCTTTGGTTTCACCGCCAAACTAGACATGTTTTAGTTAAGGTACAAAATATATGGTCTTTTTTTAGATTGTTCGAAAATACAAGTGCCTTTCGTTCTTCTGAAAATCAACCTCTTAAAATTTTACTTTAAGGTCTACTTACTGAATGCTAGACTGTAGTTGAGCATTTTGGAAATCAATTGGGGACGACATTTGGAAAATTCATTTGGTGGTATTCTTTATGTGAATTTCCTATGTTGGAAATTCCTGACAACAACAATATGTTGTCCCTCTAGAATTATAAATTTTCTATTTTAATGGTGAGAATTCATAAAGTCGGCGTAGTGAATATATTGCCTTTTGCCTATAAAAATTCTCAGAATCCATTTTCCAAAATACTATATTATACATCCAAAATGTAAAGCTTGCCAAACCTCTTACCGCGTCGGTTCTTACCGCAATCACCTTCCCTCACCCCCGAGGGCCATTCTACCTCACCCGAGGTCTACTTCTCTCATGAAAGGGCTCCCTCATCTCACCCGATGTCTACTTCCCTCAACAAAGGGCCGGCCCCACAAGCCCTAAGCTGGGTAAAAAACAAAAATGCAGAGACTTGCCAAACTGCACTAAAGTATATGAATCAGTTTCATTCCCAATGGTTTCATAAGACTTTACCGAAGTTTTTTTTTTTATGTCTTAAGCTATATATTTTCAGACATTTCTTCTAATTCATCATCATCATAGCTGTGTGGGGCAATCATTCGTCCCTGCACTAACTTAGGCATCGGAGAGCCCTGTACTGCCCACAGCCAGGGTCCTTTGACTGCTTCTTCTTCTCTTTCAAGTCCCTGAAGCAGATAGCTCTCTCCAGTCATTTGGATAAGTCCTCAAAGGCTCCCCCTAATCTTGCGAGTAAGTTAATATTTTTAGCACTTACAATAGCTTTATCACATCTATCAAGAGTTTTTATGCGTTTAATGTATTTTAAATTATCTTTTCCACTTATTTTACTTCCAAGAATATTTTCTCAAGAAATAAGAATTTTCAATTCTCCTTCATTTTCACATGGTGAGAAGCTGTTGAGAAAGAAACTTGTGACTGCAACGGTTAGAGGTCCAAAATAATGTTTTCAACTGGAGTGCTGGAACAAGGAAATACTGTTTTGGCCCATCCCAAGGTGTTGAAAACCTGAAAATCTCGTTGATTTCTTTATTGTCTTTTTTGAAAGTGATGACCTAGCTCTCGTTGATTTCTTTATTCTCTTTTTTTTTTTTAAGTGGTGACCTAGCTGGCATGGCATTTTATACTGCTGTCATTTGGGGATAGGCCGAAATAATATTTCCCTGTTTCGTTGAATCAGGGGATTCGGACTTAATTTTTTACTGTAAATTTATCTCGTAGCAAGTGGTGTCCTCTTTGGTAATAAATGGCAGTGATCAGTTTTTTTTTTTTTCCAAAATCATGGGTGCATCCAATATCATTCATTACCACTACTAGGGTGTTCATGGCCCGGTCAGTGCCAAGGAAGGCCCATTTAGCTATTGGGCATAATTTAGTCATCAGGACCCAGATCCAGCACATGGGCTTCAAACCCATGCCCAGACCCAGCTCTTTTGCAAAATGCATACACCCTTTGTGTTAAATATGTCAGGCTAGGGTGGGCATTTAAGCATATATGGCCCAGGCTAGTCTGGATGAGATGCAGCCAGCAAGCCTAAAAGCACTGTTGAAATCAAGCCCAAAGTGGGCCGGGCTCAAGTCAAGCTGAGACCCCAATGAGCACCCCTTTTTATGACGTCAAATACATATGGAAAAAGATTAATGATCTTCTCTAGAGGCTATAATGGGTCAAATAAAGTTGAGCAGTTGGGTAAAATACAAAGGGTCAACCTGAACCCAACTCAATTTTTATCCTCGGCTAGTTGGGGACATGGGCGTGTGAAGTAGAGTATGCCAGTTTGAATCCTTGATGTAGCAAAAAAATAAAAGAAAAATAGTCATTTTGGAAGTTAAAAGGGTCAACCACTTATCGTTGGATTGGCAGGAGATTGCGCACTTCATAAGTTAGGTTATCAGGTATAGTAGCAAGTAAAGTCTAACTCTCAACCCTAACCCGATCCAGGTCTGAAATTTCATTGGAAAAGAACTCAAAAATTAAAAGGGTCCACCTGAATCCTGAATTACCAAGTCAAAGTTTGAATCAGGTTAGCAGATCTTGTCCCGAATAGCCAACCAAGACATTTATTGAGAAACAGTCAACTGCAAATGCAATGAAACTCAGAGGACCAAATTTAGTATGAAAAAGAAGGTCATCAAGCACCAACTTGATGAAGAACCTACCTCTTATCCTAATACTAGGAGTTGTGAGTTCTTACATGCCTGTCCTGAATTTGAATCTCGGCAAGCACCTTCCCTCACCTGAGGGCCATGCTACCTCACCCAAGGTCTTTTTCTCTCACTAGAGAGCTCCCTCACCTCACCCAAAGTCTATTCCCTTACTTAGAGGGCTTGGGTCCCAGCCCCCTAAGCTGACTAAAAAAAAAAATACATCGACTTGATGGAGAGAGTTGGTAATTTCTGTCCCCAAGTTGCCCTATTGTCGGCACATGCTCATGACTCACGGTGCGCACTGGAGGCAGCTGAACAAAATTTCCAAGTGGGTTGCCATTTTTTCTACCAAAACATGAAAAAGTGGGGGTGCCACACTGCCACTTGCTCGCAATCCCTAGCTAGTAGTTTATATTTGTTTAGCCACCGACAAAGTAAAAGGTAAGCTCAAATGTGACATATTCTCCCTTTGCTATGTTTGCATTAAAGTGTGGTAAAGGCTAGATGTTACATCTTTAACACAAGAGGATTCCACACTCCGTATATAAATATATAATGTCATAAAACAAGAGTCACATATTTTGCTCCATGTGCACTGAAGTTGATTGTTCCTTAATGATTATGAGAAAAAATGGAACTGTGGTTATGAGTGGTTTAAATTTCATATTTCGGCCCCACTAAGGGTCCATACTCTCCTCCAGCACTGAGGTGATGACATGTGTCAAAATATTAGGAGTAGAAAGCAAGACAAACGGCCACTTTTGCAGCAAGGGTGAATCAAAGCATCTGTAGAGAAATGATAAAAGGTCAGATTAGGTGTGTCTATGTCTGTCTGCTCCCTGTTTCAAATGGATTAAAGACAGCCGCAAATGAAGACTGATCAGATCAGCACCATCTGTTTGAAAGGGTCTCTCACTCTCATCTATAAGTTAGCCAATGGCTCCTTGTTTCCTTTGCTAAAAGGAGGTATTCATTAAAAGGGCAACAACATTATATAATATATATATATATATAGAGAGAGAGAGTAAAAAACACCAACATGGACATGATGAGATCCAACAACCAACTCCACAAAAGTCTCAAGACCACTTGACATGTTACTAGAGAAGCTAAATTTAGCCAACTCATGAGCTACATACCCTATTAAAATTCCTTGAAACAAAATCAAACTTCATCTAAGCAAAACATTTAAATGAATCCAGAATAGTTAGCTATGGCTTGAAACCTGGCCATTGCGCTCATTGCATAACAGTTACAGTATGGACAGTTATCATATATAATTATGGGAGATGCTTCTATGAGAGATGCTCTCATCTCCCATTATTTATATTGTTAGAAACTGCAACTCTTTTAATGTTAGTGTCTTGGGGCAGACTTAAGATTTTCGATTGAGGGGGGCGGACCCAAACAATTAGTTGGATTTTGGGGGCAAGCTCAGTATTTTGATGTGGGTTGTGGGGGGGGGGGGGGGGGGGCGGACGTTTTCATGTTGATTTTGGAATCGGAACAAAATTTTCTTGTGGGGTTTTAAAAGACCCAGGCATGATAGAGGTGACTGCTCCCGAAAGTCTATATGTAGGTCTGCCTCTGTTAGTATCCCACGCTACATATGATATACTTAAGCAGACATTTGGTTGATGAAAAAAGTGAAAAAGGAAATTTCCTTTTCGGCCGATTTCAACTCCTTTCAGAAGAGAGAAGTAGTGTTTTTTTTTTCTACAATGTTCATTTTGCAAAAAAGTAAAATAAATATTTTCACCTTTGAAGAAGGAAAAGAAGAAAAAAAAACGTAGTTTTTTATCATCAAATTATTAATCATTTAAGAAGAATGTATGATTTGCTTTCTAAAACTATCCACACCTTGTGTGGGGCTCATGCGTGAGAAATATTCTATGAGCTAGTGTTTGGCTAAATATCACTTCAATTAGATCATCCTAACCCTCTATTGTGCGGCTTTTGAATTCACGAACAGTTCAAATGACTAACTATTTTTCAAACAAATGTTCTAGACGTTTTGCATTCCATTGTCATACTTCAAAAGGAGCAAGTAGAGAAAGCATGTATTTTTTTCTTCTTTGTCGTCGTCGTCGTGGTGTGACCTCTTGTTTGTTTCCCTATTTCTAATGAAATTATCACTCTCTTCCTTCAATTAAAAGGAAAAAAATTTGGTAATAAAAGCACTCAGAGAAGAGAAAGCACTCACATCTAACATTAAGATCAAATTTCAAAGTCAAAACGTGTGTTTCAATATTCTAGCAGTTGAAATTAGTTTCCAAGCCTACCCAACCAAGAGATGTCCATTTGCACAATGGAAGAAATATTTGGACGTCACTTTTCAATAAAATGTAACATCTTGTGTAAGATGAGAATAGTTCAAATAACAATAATTAGACAAGTGAATTAATAATGCCCCTTGCCGTGTTTCAATAGGACGCGGATATATGACCACGATTTCATTTATGAATAGGGATTTTGTGAGGCTTTTGACTCACGGCAATATGGCGGACCGTAGATTTTGATTCGTCCACTCATTATTACTGTGGGAAAAGGCCTCAGAAGATCTGGACTCTTTATTTATGTATTCACCACGGAGATCGAGAGGTGGGCCTCAAGGCAGTGCATCAAATCATTCTGTCACCGGACATGATTAAAAAAAAATATACAAGCTGAAAGTTGCAGAAGAGAGTGGGGTGAGGTATGTTGGGAGAAAGCGACCTACGAGTTAACATCAATCGTTCTTTGTTTGTATACTATTTTTGTAGGAAAATTTTCAAATAATGCCTTAAGTTTTTATCTTATTTCAAAAAAGGACATAAATCTCAAAAAAATTTCAAATTAGTCCCTAAGTTTTTCAATAAGTTTTCAATTAAAGACATCTAGCCATTTAATGGTATTTTTTTATGATTTTGTCCCTCAATCTTTTAAAAATACCCAAAATACCCTCCATTTAAAAGCCATGACATGATTTGAGCAGCCACTACATTCAGCCGATCACCGTGGAGATGCTAATTGACCTCGATCATAGTGATGATGCGGTGAAGAAAATGAAGAAGATATAGACGAAGTGAAGGAGGATTTTATTTCAATGAAGGGTAATTTGGGTAATTTAAAGATTTTGAAGGAAAAACTTTCCCGGAAAATAGCTTTAAATGGACAAATGTCCTTAATTAAAAACTTTCGGAAATACTTAGGGACTAATTTGAAAAGTTTTAAAATTTGTGTCATTTTCTGATATAAGGCAAAAACTAAAGGCCTTATTTGAAATTCTTTTTTTTTTCTTTTTTACTTTTTGGATTCTCTGCATAATGTGGAGAAAGAGAAATAGATGCTGCTTCTTTCAGCACTGGCGTACCCTTTGAAGTTGGTAGATTCGGAGTGCATGTTTCCTCCTTTTTGCTGTTCTAAGAAAGCTATTTTCTAATGATCGATTCAGTTCCTTCACAGACACCTACTCTTTTGATTTTGAGTTGAGTGTTGATTTAGAGCATCTTTGGTTGAGAGAATTGACTTTATGGACACCCTCCTTTTTGTTCTCACAGACCAAGCCCACCTATGATGGATTTGGTTCCTTCACACACTTTTTCTTTATTTTTTTTTGGTTGGCTCTTGATTTAGAGTGTCTTTGGTTGAGGGAATTGCTGGAAAAAAATTCCCTTGTCAAAGATTTTAGAAATGCAAATGCTAATTATGGAAATTCTGAATTTTCTATTTGATTGACTTTGAAGGATAAGATAGCTGAGCTACTCATACAAATTGTCACTTTTGGCCAGTAGAATTCTCAAAATTCTGAATTTATGGATGCCACCACCAATCTAAGTATTTTGGAATTCCACTTTAGGGTTTCAGCTACCTCTAAATGTTTGCAACCAAACTTGCCTGTTTGCCATTGAATTGGATAGCAGCCACTCTCAGATTTCATCATAATAAGTTTGCATGATATATAGCTATTAGGGCATGTTTGGTCATAGGTGAGGAGTCTATGAGAAATCTATAGATCTAAGGATACTTCACTGCCTGGAATAGGAATTTTTCAATGAGGATTTGTATACCTAATGATTTCACATCGATATTGGTGCGTATCATGCATGTAGCTAAGAAAAATTGATTTCATAATGAAAATCCGCAAAAGTGAGAATTTTCAAATCTTATAGGACAAGTTCATACCTAAAAACCATTGGTCCAAATCCTCAGTAATTTACGATTGTTAAACTTGAGCCTTCTTTAACTTCGTGAAAAACAGAAAGATTTCCTCCAATGATTTGGTTCCCATAAGTGACCTTAAAGTTTGATGACTTTTGCTATCACGTACCTTATCAGAAGAAGACTTATGATACAAATGTCCCGTAAGCAACGTCTAATCCTATCCATCTCCATGCCTTCTGTCTAATATGTTTTTTGACCTTTGGTTTCACCAAACCCATACAAAGTCACATAGCCATCTTGGGCACAAACATGCCATATATATCAAGTCATGTAATGTGAGAAAACTGCATGTCCCTTCATTAGTCGAGGAGACGAGCTCCAGATTGAATCAAGAGAAGTGAATACACAAGTTTCCTAAAATGACATAGGGATTGATCATCTTAATCATCCTCTTGACTTGCCACATAATGTTTTATCATTTAGTTTTATCACCATGTTGACTTTTCATTTAGGAGAATGTTATACATGTCTGAAAAGAAGTAAAAAAATGTCATATCTTAAGCTTGAAGCATTGGTTTTCCAATTCACTTATTAAGACCTACATGATAACTGGGCATCTTTCAACCGATGGAACTGCCTAACAACATTCAATGAATCGAAATTCTTCATCAAAGAACCCAAGTAACATGTTACCAACCAATCATAAGACCCTAACAAACACAAAATCAAACCGAAAAAAAAAAAAATCATAGGAGGAGGAATTGTTGATCTGAATTGAGTTTTCAAGCATCCAAGAAAAAGCCATGTGAGAGTCTTGGGTCCTCACAACACAGATTCTTTGAGTTTATTTCCATAAATTCATCAATTGCACCCACTTTGGTAATCCAGATTTTTCAAGGTCATTATTTTACCTTACTTTGATAGGAGCAAGTTTTTCCTTTAGTGTAGAAGTGGGGACAGTGATTTTAACTAGCTGGGACTGTACTGGTGAGACCCACACTATGAATTTAGGCTCAAAGAAAAACTGAAGGCAGAGCCCAGACTCTTAAGTGTTGGGAGTATTGCATTACCTTCTGAAAGAATGGTTAAGACAAAAGAGATGTGACCTTTACTAAATGTATGTCATTAAAACAGGATTTAAAGATGCTTCTGCACTAGGTTGTGTACGTTTAAAGATAAAGAATACATACATATTTCTCTGGAGCAGAGCCCCAAAAAGGAGCCAGTCAATGTTTTTGCTCAAAGCCTCAAACTATGCGACGCCAGTGAAGGATGTACAGGTGTCTGATGGCTGGATGGTTAGGACTTAGGACCCATTTGTTTGCATGTAATTGAAAAGTAGTAATTCATGATGAGATGGTTCCAAGCAAGGATTAGTAGAGACCTGGGAGGCAACGGGAGAAATGATATAAGATGAAGATGTCTATAAGACCTAAGATTTGAATTATTGGTAGATCTATGGCTATCTTGTTTATTGATCATAAAAGATACCATATTATTTTATTTTAATCTAATCATGAGTAGCAGTTAAATGGGCGTCAAATTTATTCTTGTGCCAATTCATGAGACATAATGTGTGTGGGTTTGGTTTGATGATAGAAGTCGCATGTGCTAAAAAACGAGGGTGATAAAAAATGGTGCTCATATAAGGGACCTCATTGAAGGATTTTCCATAGACATTTTATATAGGAAGGTTTTGTGGGGCCCAATCATGATGCATCCGAGGGGTCCACACATGAGACCCCCCACTGTTGGCCGGGATTTGCACCCACCGAATGAACTAGACCATATGATCAACTGTGCACTAAATTTTGATCGAAATTTGGGAACCTTGATCAAGGGCCTCACATGATGATCCAAGGCTGTCATTATATACAGCAAGGCCCACCCTAATCCTTACTGGCCCCATCCTCTATGGGCCCCACAGTGTGGTGCACAACGCAGAGGTGATGACCCCCACCCCAAAAAAAAAAAAAAGAAAACTCCAACTCTCACTCAAGAAGTTTTCTATTTTTTTAATATTTTAAAATTATCTTTTTAAGAAAAAGGATAAAAACAAAGTAATTTATTAATTGCAATTGATATATTGGCATAGGGGCCATTCATTTGCAAGGAATTGAATTCATAGGATTTCCAAGAAATGATTATTAAAGTGGTGAGAGGTGAATGATATAAGACCGAGAACTAGATTGGATCCTGACTTTTCTAGGATTTAATTTAGTCGGGGAATGGATTGATGGCGGGATATTCAATTTTCATTTTCCCTTATTTATTTATTTTTAAAATGGGGAGATTATATGATGGCCATTTGTTGATCTTTATCTTTATTAATTTTATGTTCGTCCCTAACCCCATCCTGCTGGGCCTCATGTGGGAAAAAGCTCACATCATAATAAACTCATATATATATATATATATATATATGTGTGTGTGTGTGTGTGTGTGTGTTTGTTTGTCTGAGAGAGAGAGCCTCATTACAAGTATCAGCAATTTATAAAAATATCCTGATAACCCTATAATGAAATATTGTGTTCCCTGCAATACCTTGCTATATTCAAAACACATATAGAGAATTGTGATAATATCAGAATAATATGGAAAAAGTAGTGAAAATCAATAAATATTAACGTTTAAATGTATTTGATATTCATTCTATATTTATTTATCTATTTAGAGGATTTTACGGGAAAAATCCTAAAATTTGGTCATTCCTCGTTAAGAGTCCCCACAGATTATGCAGCACAAACTCAGTCTTCCCGCCACTTTTTTATTTATTTTTTTGCACTTTTTTCTGAGTGACAATAGCTTTGCCCAAAAAAATTTGGACAAACTAGCGTCACTCCTCACATCTTCTTCTTCCTCGTCTCCTTCCTATTTCTCCATATTCCTCACTCCATTTCTCACCCAACCGACCCACAATACTTCCATCATGTCAGATGTAGGGAGATGATGATTATCACCTCTTACCTTCCTATCCAAATACCTCAATAATCTCTTGGGTGTACACATCCGCTAAAAAGGCTGTGAAAAAGACTGGAGAAAAAGTTGTAGATACAGGTTTTCCACTGTTCAAACCGGCATAAAATCTGCGAATACATACCAGTGGAAAAGCTACGAATAGAGGGTTTTTCACTGTTCATTCCGGCAGAAAAGCTGCGACTATAGCTTTTCCACTATAGCAAAGACCTTTCTCTTTCTCGTTTTTCCATGGATGGGTTCATTGGTTGAGGGTAAGTTCTACATGATAATGTACGACTGTAAGATAGTTATCAGAATCTTCCATGTTATGTCTGCTATTTTTTTTTTCTTTCCCGCCTCTTTTACTTTCTAAAATAAATCTTGAGAATATGAAAAGAAGAAATAAAGAAAGTGTATGTCAGTCATTAGTAATCTTTTTCTAAAGCCTATGATATTGTTTTCCCAAGATGATTGGGAGAAAAATGGAGCAAGTGAGATAGAGAAATAAGTAGGAGAAGAAAAAGAAGAAACAATAGAGTTTTATGTTTTAAGAAAATCGCGTAGAGTGATGCTCCTACAAGACACAAGCGTCGCTTCCCTCAACATTTAAAAAAAAAACACGGAAGAGGTCCTCACTGACCCCATTTGTGCTACACAATTTGCGGGGTCCCTTTGCAAGAAATAGCCAAATTTCATGACTTTTCCCATAAAATCCTCTCTTTTTTGAATTATTTAGATTTATTTTTTCCTGTGACATTTTTTCCAATAATCTTCCAAGAAAAAATAAAAATTCATTGGCATTTTCCGCTACATGTGACTATGGCCACCAGAATGGAGAGTCATTTGAGGCCACCAGAATGGAGAGTCATTTGAGACCACCAGATTGGAAATTCAGTGGCCTGTCATTACAGATAGGGCCCTTAGATGTCTTCTACACCATCTTAGAATCTAGAAGAAAGCCGTCTGTTGTTGTTCTTCTTGGAGCAAAACCAACTGACCTACAAGTCTGCAGCTATGGACATGGAATCCAATCAGTGACAGCTTCCAGTGTTCCAGGTAACTTCTTAAAGGCAACCAGAGTTACAAGGATCCAAATACGGGTGTCTGGGTTACATGTAACACTCACATGTAAACCAACTGTTATTTGGGTCCCCTGTAGATGTGATTTAACAGGACAATTCCTGACATCTATTTTCTTTTGTCTTTGAACAGAGTTTCTAGCTTCTGAAACCGTTGGTATTCTCCAAACCATGAGTGGGTGCATCCACATTCACTCCCCATTTATGCAAACCAGGGTTACTTGCACCTGGTTTAGATCCAACCATGCCCTATATTGTCCATCATGGGACATTGAATGAAGAATTACAATAAACTTAACCAAACTAGACAGGTTTGGATCACAAAAAAACAAAAAAAAACATGTCAATATTGGAAATATGCAACGTGTTACGAAATTTAACAAACTATGATAAATATTTCAAAAGTACAAGTGGAATGACACCTTTTAAGGTCCACTACAACTACAGGAAATCAATCTCCAGCCGCCTTCAGATTGAAGGAGCTGAGCCAAACTTCCCACCATACATACCCAGACCCCAACACCGCCATAAGCACCCAATAAATAGGCATCAATCATTATTTTGAAGAATTACGGTCTATAAAAAACTAGAAAAATTTGAGAGAAATTTGAGAAATAGTAAACATCCATGCACCCAACCGAATTTTCTACTCACGGACTTATTGGACTCCAACCCAACGAGCATAGTCCACCCACCTGTACCACACAACAAGAAGCATTTTGAGAGCTATATAAGTTTTTGATAATTTAAATAAAAAAATGGAGAATTCTCGAAACAAAGCCCATGATTCTCACATTAATGATCCCAAGTATGTATTGCCTGTACGAACAGCAAAACACATTGCACTCAGCATGAGCTTGTGTTGGTGTAGCAAGGGTTCAAGAATCCGCTGTTCCACAACACCGGCCAGTAATTGGTACCTGTTTAGCAATAGATTGTTAGGGGCTTTATGTTAGACAAAAGTCTGTGATCCACATGCTTATTAATTATTAGTTTCACCACCTGCATTGTTGTCTGCTGAAATAATAGAATACCTACTGGACTTCAAATTCTTTTACATCCCTCCATAGATAGTAATATAATTCCTTTGCTGACAAGAATATTATACAAGGTCTGGACTTCAAAAGTAACTTTACATAGTCATCTCAACATGAAGAGTGCCCCTGATCATCCTAACCCTTGATATAAGGGTCTCCAAACTAAACTACTATTAGCCGATAGACAAGATGCAATAGGTGTTAAATTAAGGAAAACTCGTTTGAGATGGTTTACACATGTCCAATGCAAGCTAGTAACAGCACCATTGAAGAAAAGTTTTTGCGGGTTGATGGCCCACAGGGGCGGAACCAAAGGATATCAGATTATTAAACTAATGCACCATCCAGATCACCTGAGTCTTATTGGAGTTACATCTTTATTGTATCTGTTTGTTGTGACAAGACTCACATCTTTATACATCAATATATACTTACGGTGCATCATCATAGCTTTTATCCTATTCTTAATTAGTACATGGATAACCTTGTTGTATAGCATAACGACAGGATGCTCATCTTGGAATCTTCACAAAACCATGTTGAATTCCTCATGAAATAACAAGATTCTTCTAATGCTAGTGTAAGCAATGTTTTCCCATTTACAATATTATTATAGATTCTTTTATTTTGAAATATAGATAAAATTATTTAAAATGTTCATTGGAGTTTTTTAAGGTACTGACTCAGACGTGCAACCTGTGGGTTGCAATAATGAGCAACTTCCAAATGTTATTACTTGATGATCTGGAGAAAACTTTGGACAGTTTTTCTACTGTAGTTATTTTTTCATTAATCTTTTTTTTAAAACAAACAATAATTTCAATAATATGCAAAATCCAGAACCCTATTTTTCAGGATTCGCTGAGTAGGACACCTTTTATAGATAAGGGCTTCCAATACCAACATCCTACCTCATGCAAATTAGCTTTTCCTGTACTTATTTACTTTTCTCAACTATAGTTTTAGGAGCAGTGGAATGTGCTCAGTATTGTAACCTTGAGGTTGTGCATTCGAATCATATTACTAATAAAAAAAAATTAATAATAGTTTCGGCCTTCGGGTCTTCGGCAGCCGAACAATCTCTTTGAACCTGAGAAGGGTTTTTGTGTTTTGGTAGATACAATGGTGAATTCTGTGGAGTAATCGTCTAATCAAAGACTTGAGAATCCTCTTAGTGGTCAATATTTCTTTAAAAATATAAATAATGAAAATAGGAAAACTAAGAAGAGAGTTCCACCAATCAATTATTAAGAGGGCATTGGCATTGACCATAATAAAACCAACATACCTAAGATTGCTTGAAACTGCCATATAAACACCATAGGCAACACTAGTTGATAGTATGGGGACATCCTCTACTTCACCTGCATACTCTGTGTTAACTGCTTTTCGTGCTTTAATTAGGGCATTTGTGACACCCGTACCCACCTGGAACAAAACCAATTAATCATTTGTATGCACCCAAAAATTCACATGAAACATTTACTTTAACAATTTGGGATATTTTAGTTTGAAATGCTAATGCAAATATAAAAGATATTATCCTTGTAAAATCTAAATCTTATGGGTACGTTACAAAACAAGATTGGTGTATGCAATAATACAGACTCCAAAATGAAACGGTAGCATCATCATCAAACCATTATTTCATCTATTTGGGGATCTCCTGTAGGCTGTACATATAGTAGTACCAAAATGAAAGACGCAATCACGCAAGTACGCCTTTGTACTTTTCTTTTTTAAAAAACTTTTTGTGAGGATCAACCTCTTAACATCAATGGGAAAAATATATTTAGTGATTCATTTAAGTATTTTTGAAATATCAAATATCTAGTCATACAAACTATAAACAATTTCTAAACTAAAAAACTGTCTGACAAACTAATCTGAGCATAGTAATAGTAATTGACAGGGGAATTTCAAGTAGAACAAAACAAGAGGACAGAGTAACAATACTCCAGATATTTTATCTGATGGATAATCAAATATTTAATTCAATTTAACCAAAAACAAAAAAAAAAACAAAAACAAAAGAAAGGCCAAAAGGGAATCAGACATGTTGGAAAACTTCCATATAGAACTAAGCGATTCTCAATTACCCTCTAATGTAGTATTGGCGGTTGCATTTGCCCTTCCGGATGAAATAAATGTTTCAATGATGTGGTGTCAATCAGAATAACTAAAATGGATTGAAGTCACTTTCATGATTGAAATCATCATTACGGAGGAAATGGGTGGACCACAATTGATGTTAAGGAAGTTAAAAGGTTGAACTTAAAAATAAAAAAGGAAAAAAAAAATCATCTCCTACCTGTCTTGAGAAGGGAGCAATATTGTTGTTGGCTTTCATACAATCGTAGAAAGGTTGTTAGTCTTTAAGGGCTAGAGAATGAGAACAATTTCTTTAAAGCATCTTGAGACTTTGCAGAAGCTCTTCACCTTCATTCATGAAAGCTCTAATAGAAACACCCAAGGATTGCATGGTGTGAGAATCAGTCCATGTCAAATTGAATCCAACCAAGATCAAGATGACAACTGATGATAGTTTGTATAATATTCTATGATCAACATAGGTAAGGAATCATGTCTATCGTCTTCAATACTTCACTTTTTATGTGCAAAAATCTGTATCCCTCTTATATCTATGGCGTGTCCCTGCTATATCCATGCCATTTCTAGGCATCATAGATAATAGTGACAATCACTCAACGACACATTCTACAATCACAGATCTGCAACCGAAACCAGAGACACAGTAGCAGGCTGCTAATCACCACTTGAACTTTTCAATCACCACTTAGACAGACCCTGCTGATGTGCCATACCCAAACAGGCACAAAAAACTACTGGTCTCCAGCAATAACGGTCTCCCAATACCATGAACAAGGACTACATAACCCTTAATTTGAGTGGAAACATAACCTTTGATTACTGGTTTTGTAGGTACTACATCAATACAGTCACCACTCACCACACTCCACAAGAACAATCCCATCATTCGACAAATCTCAATCAAGAAAGTCCCAATCATCTCTAGATTACCTCCAAAGTCCAAACACTCATCAAAAGAGAACAGAAGACCAGCACTAGCCTAAAGACTGAAATCAGAAACAAACAAGTAATCAAAATACTCGGGGACATCCATGTCAAGGGAGCAAATTGTTCACCATTAGTGTGAATCTCTGTACATCCATGTAAGACATTTTTGTAAGAACCTTCATACGCAACTTCGGAATTCAATGTGTCAAAAACTCCAGGATGTAGTACAAGACCTCCAAGAGCAAAACCAGATCCGCACGACACTCTCGAGATCCAACAAAGAACCCCTTACCGTACATATCAGGCATTTAATTCTCTCGATCAGAGTGTCCATACAGTGGCAAACACTCTCAATTTTCTTTACTGTATTAGGAAAAGAAGATTGAAAACATAAGACCTTGCTGGTTGGGTTTCCATATCCTCCGATACAATGTGGCAGAAACCTTGAATGGAGATTCTAGGAGGCCCAGGTGACGTAGAGAAGACACGGTCTCTGTTCTACTGCCTTAGTTTTCTCGTTGCTTGTTGTTTGTTTCCTTGTAGTTTGGGCTAGATATAATGCTCTTATACCTTAGGTCCTTAGCCCCTTTTTTGCCTTTTGTGGTTTGGTTGTTTTTATTCTGTGAGTTTTCCTTTCATTTTAATGCAAATTTAATTTTTTCTTTGCTTGAGATGTTGCATTTTAACATATCTATTGCAAAGTTCTTTTTGGGAAAGGAGAGAAATACTGGGACTGTAGCTATGTCCTCATTTTGTTCATCCAAGAATGTGTGCATGTGGTCAAGCAAGAAGCATATAAGGCTTCTGTAGGCTTGTGCTAATCAAGAGGTCCTGAAGATGATGCATTGAGGGGCCAGAGACATGGAAGAAATTATTACAAATTATAGCGGTTGTTGGTGGTAGAAGCTGAATGCAGATAATTTGTAATTAAGTTAAATCAAACATAAAATGGAACATCTTACAAAATATCCATAATATGTGCCTGCAAATACCCATGCAGAGATACATGAGGAAAAACAATAGTTTGATTATCACCGTGCTGAGAAATATATTGCAATTGCAACGATGATAAACCTCGAGAAGGACTTGCCAGTAACAAGTACAATGGCATCCAATAATAACATGAGCAACGAGCAAGTTTAGGAGAATGGTAAATCAAAAAGCTACAAAGTAATGCCTAATTTAAATAGGTCTCCTCTATGAAAAAATTGGCGTACCATAGATGCACTAGTCCCAACTACAAAAAGCTTTGCCCCATTCCTCTGCAAAATAGAAATTATTTTGTTATTGGTAACAGTTCCAGATATTACAAATTGAAGGATTGTGTTAAAAAAAAACAGCTTCCATGCTTTTCACTAAAGATTTAAATTTACTAACAAAACATCTACAAATAGGTAAGACTATTATTGTTATTTTACCGCTATTGCGCCTATCCTCTGCAAAAATGAGTAAGATGTTCCACGCAAAGCAATCTGTATAGAGCATTCCAACCAACCAAATAAGTGACACTGTATGTTCTATTTAACTGAAACAAAGTTTGTAAAATAAGCCAAATCTCCAGTAACTCAACAACTTATACAGACTTACCTGAAATGCATTGTCAGGGCAGGTATGGAAGAACTTGGCAATAGGTCCAGCACTAATTGCAAGAGGCGGCCGAAGTGATACAGTTGGAGCAGGGAGCCAAACAAGCATAAAATCTGCAATTATGGCCATCACCTAAGAAGTGAAGTCAATCAGCAACTGAAATAAACTAAGAGAAATTGAAAACAAGATTCTGACCAGTGAACAACCCATAGTGATTAAAATTAAATTGGGAGAAAACATTTTTCCTACTCAAGGAATTATTGCCAAGAGGCCAAGGAAAGAAGTTTGGTAAGTGACACAGTACTATTAAAAAGCTTAATCAATCCAAATGATGCGTCAATAAAGCAATAACCAATGCTTTATTTTTAATTCTAGCAAAGAACCTAACCTCTTGACATTTAATCAACAATGTGATTTACTTTTGCATAGAAGTTGCTTACTGCAAAAGAGCCATATACTGCAGACTATGATAGAAACTTACAAATTTGTAATTACAGTAAAATGGCCTATGATAGAAAATCTGGCAAACAACTATTTTTCTTTTTTATTTCTATTTTTCTCTAACAAAAGGAAATATTTCTCTATTACTAATTGCCATCAACATCTAAGGCCAGTTTGCTGCAGGTTTAGTTCTAGACATGAATAACAGGTATGACATTTAGAAAGTTTAGCTAAAATAATTGGATGAACCTCGAATATCTTGAAGGAACCAAATAACCTACTGCAGCACTAATGTGTTCTAATATACCTTCAGAATTCCTTTACATCCAATTATAGAAAGGACGCAAAAGAAAAAAAATTAGCCAAAACACTTCAACACCATCCAAAGTTACACATGAGGCAAACAAGCCCAAAAAGTCATTGCATTCTTGATTGAAGCCATACCACATCTGCAATGACAAAATCTAACTCCTTGAAAAACTTCTCTCCTCGACGATTATACTCCGCAGCAGTCTGGAAAATGCAAGCCAACCCGAGTAAGTTATGCTCATAAATCACTTAATATATTACCATTTGAGACAGCAAAAAGTTGAATGAAAAAATAAAAAATAATCAACAAAAACATAAAGCATACAAAATTAGGAAATTGTTGCTATATATACGTATATTTAGCTTTGTATTTTTAAAATGTATATAGATAACAATGCAATAATGCAGATGGGTGATAAGCATTATCATTTAATAAACAGAAGAGAAGGACAAGGGATAAAACATATTTACTAAAGACAAGTAACGTTCAAAACAAGATGGTGATACTCTCATACTCATTTAATACAAAGACAAATCAAATCAAAGTAAATAATTAAAATATAATAAAGGAGTTGGGAGCCAAAACCCCAGAGCTGATCACAAATAATATCACCCAAATCAGAATAATCAAAAGTTTATAAGTTTAGCACCCTCAACCCTTTCAGATAAACTTTATTTAAGTGAAAAACCGATGATCAAATCACTAGAAATTAAAGATGATTGCCAATTGATGGGGGTATGTGGGTTTTTGAGCATATAAGACTGATCATAGGGAGGCTGTATGAAGATCTTAACTTTGTTATTTGTGAGAGGACCTCTTCTGATGCACTTGATAGGTTCCAACTAGGACACTTGAAGTTATAACAAGAAAGGTCAGCATTCCTTGGTGTAAGGATGGTTAAGATCAATATCCATATTCCATACTAATGTTGGAATACAACATGTAGGACGACGATAAGGAATATAGGTCTTTCATGAGTTCAAATGCATTATGGTGGCCACTATTTTTTTAAAGCATTCGTCTGGGGCCACATGCTATCACTGCCACCACCACATGGTAGCTCACATTGTCTTATAGTGCAAGCTTCTCACCATGGATTGAATCAATTCAAATTGTACAGCCATAAAGACATCTGAAACATGATTGTAAACCATAAATTGCATAATTGTAAGATTTTTATAAACTTGTATGTAGTGATACATGTGAACATTATCATCATTGATCTCTATCCTATCTAAAAGTATATTAAATTTCACTGATAATAGCTAATGAGCTTGAGAATCACCTTACATTAGTCACAACTTCAACCAAATGGAGTTGATCTCGCCCGCCCCCAAGGCATAGTTCAATCAATAGCATTAGTAATATGGTTTAAATTCTAGGCCGATTACCTTCCGTGAGATACAGTTGCGATCCAAAAGGTTTGTTGACTACGTTGGTAGCCCAATGTACAGATCTTCTCAACCTAATTTCAGTAATAATATTAGGCATTGAGCTCCTATCTCACAGAACATGAATCATATGGGCAATTGATGCAGCCAGAGAGAGGACCAAACCCACAGTAGGGATTTGGCCGAATCCAGATGGATTCAAACAGCCAAGAACAATCAAGAACACACGTTCAAAATGCTATGCAAGCCAAAACTCAATTCTCAATTCAATAATCAAAAGGTACCGATCCCTAAAGGGGATTCATATATTTATAGTAACATCTCTTTCCCTACTAAAACTCTCTTTCTAAAGACTTCTAATCAAATAAGGAAACTAATCAAACAATCTAACATAAATAAGAAACTAACCATCTTTAGGAAATCTAAAATATGACAACTTCCCACAATAGAATACTGTTCAATCCTCCCATTAGGATTTGTGGGCCATTCTAATGGGTCGAGTCAGATTGACCCAATAACTCATGGGTTGGGCCCATTGGACTTGGGCCTGGCTCGAACAGCACCAGTTCTCCCCGCCTTAGAAAAACTCGACTCCGGCGAGTGTATAGCTTGATAACGTTCATTTAAGTCCGGGTTGAGTCGCTGGAAATCAGTAGCAGTGATCTATGATGCATCTGAGATGGGGCGATTCTTCCACTAAACAAGAAACTTCTGAAAACCTCTTCGACGTGTAGACACGAGTTGATCATCAAGTACATCCACAATTTGATCTGACAGAGGAGGAGTAGGCGGAAGAGATAAAATGTGTTTCTTCAATTCCTTCATCTGTGTGAGGTCCACGGTAGAGAGTCAAATCTTCTACATTAAAAGTGGAAGTAATGCCTAACTCTGCAGGCAAGTCAAGAACATATGCATTGGAACTTATCTTCTTCAAGACCTTAAAACGACCCGAATTGCGAGGATGCAGCTTCTTATTTGCTTTGGGAGGAAGGCGTACGGGACGTATTCTGACCATGACCATGTCACCTTCTGCAAGCTCAACAAAACGGCGACGTGCATCAGCATGCTGCTTGTAATTGTCATTACTAATGGCGATGTGACGTCGAACCTCATCATGTACATGCTGCATATGTCGGATAAAATCTTCAGCTTCTCCACTTGGTAACGCTTCTAGTGGCAACGGAACCAAATCAGCAGGTAAATGCGGTCGTACTCCAGTCACAGCTTGGAATGGTGACATCCCAGTAGATCTGTTAACTGAATTATAATAAGCAAATTCAGCCATGGGTAAGACCAGATCCCAAGAGGTAATGTGGTCTCGAACCAAGCATCTCAACAATTTGCCCAAACTGGGTTTGACCACTTCTGTTTAACCGTCAGTTTGCAGATGATAGGCACTGGAAAATTGTAACTTTGTCCTAGTGGCCAGCCAGAGTATCTTCCAAAAATAGCTGATAAACTGCGTATCTCGATCAGACACAATTGTCTTAGGAAGTCTATGAAGACGTACCACTTCTTTGAAGAATAATTGCGCTACTTTGGATGCGTCAGAAGACTTGGAGCATGGTATAAAATGAGCCATCTTTGAAAATCAATCTACCACAACAATTATAGAATCAACTTTCCGTGCTGTGTGCGGTAGACCCAGAACAAAGTCCATACTGATATCTTCCCACGAAGCATGTGGGACTGGAAGGGGCTGGTAGAGTCCTGTATTCTTTTTGTTACCCTTCGCAAGCTGACAAACCCTGCATAAATCACAAATTTTAATGATATATGATTTCATCCTAGAGCAAAAGTACCTTTCACTAACAAGATCAAGGGTCTTGTCACGCCCTAAGTGTCCACTACATCCGCCACCATGTAATTCTCGCACAATATGTTCACGGATGGAGGTAGCCAGGAGACATAATTGTGTGCCGCGAAACAAATATCCATCATGAATACTGAAATGCGGGTGTTGAGCTGGATCACCATTGAGAAGAGCGGTGTAGATGTGGCCAAAATCTTTATCCGCAAGGTATTCTTGGTGAATAACTTCGAAGCCCGGAACAGTGATAGACATGTTAGTCAATAAATGCTTACGATGGCTCAAAGCATCTGCAACTTGATTTTCTTTGCCGGAATTGTGGCAAATGACAAAAGTGAATTCTTGAAGATAGGAGTTCCACCTTGCACAGTGTACACTCAAATTCTGCTGAGAATGTAAATGCTTGAGGGCTTCATGATAAGAGAATAAGACAAACTCTCTTCCAATTAGATAATGTTGCCAGTGACATAGAGTTTTACCACAGCATATAATTCGAGATCATAGGGAGAATATGTTTTCCGGGAATCATTCAGCTTCTCACTGTAGAAGGCGATAGGATGACCTTCCCAACTAAGCACACCTCCAACATTAGATGCATCACAATGAACTTCAAAAACCTTATTGAAATTTGGGAGGAAACTGGAGCTTCTATCATCTTCCATTTTATCTGCTCAAATGCACGGGCGGCTGCACTAGTCCATTTGAATGTCCCTTGTTCCAAACAGTCCATAATAAGAGCCATGATGCTACAAAAGTTTCTGATAAAATGCCTATAGAAGGTTGCTAGCCCATGGAAACTTCGAGCATCAGATATGGATGTTGGAGTAGGCCAATCAACAACAGCATTCACTTTGGCGGGATCCGCCTCGACACCTCCAGCAGTAATGAAATAACCCAAGAAAAGCACAGAATCAGTCATGAAAGAGCATTTCTTAAGGTTGATATAAAACTTTTCATGCCGTAGGGTGCTAAACACACATCTCAAATGATCAAGATGTTCTTTCTTGGACTTGCAGTAAATCAAAATATCATCAAAATAAACCACAACAAATTTGCCAAGAAAGGGGCGCAATAGCTGGGTCATCACGCGCATGAAAGTACTCAGTGCATTAGAAAGACCAAATGGCATCACTAACCCACTCATAAAGACCATCGTTTATTTTGAATGTTGTTTCTCATTCATCACCTGGTCGGACACGGATCTGGTGGTAGCCACTGCGTAGATCAATTTTGGAAAAAATAGTAGATCCATGCATTGTATCCAACATATCGTCTATCCGAGGAATATGAAAACAATACTTGACCGTAATTTTATTGATGGCGCGACTGTCCACACACATTCGTCAGTTGTCATCCTTTTTTGGTGTTAAGAGGGCTGGAACAGCACAAGGACTTAAGCTTTCTTTGATATACCCTCTTTGCAACAAGTTATCAACTTGGTGCTTCAATTCAGCATGTTCACTTGGACTCATCCGATAAGCAAGCAGATTTGGCAGAGATGCTCCAGGAACTAAGTCTATAGCATGCTGTATATCTCGCATATGAGGCAGCTCCTTTTGTAATTCTTCAAGAGTCAAATCAGAGTATTCATGAAGGAGGGGGCCTGCACTTCTGTGGGAATATGAATCTTAGGAGGCTCCTGCACTTGTTTAGTGACTAGTGCAAACATCACATTTTTCTCTTTGGTTTCTTCCTCAAATTTTCGCATAGTGAGAACATGTGGATTGGATGAGGTGGTGGGAGTCGCTGGAGAAAATGCTATTGGGGGCATTGGAAGAAGGTCCACCATTTGTCCTTTCGACTTAAAAAAATGCACGTGCTTCTTTTGATCTGTAATTACCTCTCGATCGAAGAGCCAAGGTCGACCAAGAAGTATTTGAGCAATGTTCATAGGGATTATGTCACACCATATGTCATCTTCATAAACGCCAATTTTGAAAGTAACCAAACATCGGCGAGTCACAGGAATGGAATGATCATTTACCCATGCAACTTTGTAAGGTTTCGAGTGCTTTTCAGTTGGCAATTATAGTTTATCAATCACTTCCTGCGTAACAATATTCATAGCACTTCCACCATCAATAATTAAATTACTCAGCTTACCTTTGCATCTTAAGCGCGTTCGAAAGATGGAAGTTCTCCGCCAATCTTCTTATTCTTGTTCATTGGTATTGAGAAGCCGGCGTATGATAAGCAAAGGACCACCTTTTCTGCAGTGGTGGTGGCTCTGGGAAGAGGATCCGACCATTCTTCTTGCTGAGTGTCTTACTGTGCCTCCACTGGGTGATTTTCCGAGGGCGGTGCCATCTCAATATGTTCATCATATTGTTCATCATCATAATAGGCTTCCTCATCACAATAATAAAGATTTCGGACTCGTGGGCAATCATTGGCAAAGTGACCCGGTTGACCACAACGCCAACAACCGTTATTCCACCGATCCGGCCTTGGAGGTCCACGTCCCAGTGGTATGGCGCCCCGTTGGTTTGGTACAAAAGGACGCGGATTAGACTAGTTGGGCTACTGTTGCCTCTATGGGGGACGATAACTTTGGGGTGGAGCACAATTATTCTGAAATTTTGTAGCTGGGCGATGACCTTGTGGTGGAGCACAGTTATTCTGGAATTCTGGAGCTCTGCGAGGCATGGGTTCTCCGGATGGAGCACCAAACCGTCGCATATTTGGCGACCGTAATTCTAGCTCAACTCTTTTTGACTTGTTATAGATCTCGACTATATCAAAGTCATGCATGAGGACTTCGCACTTAATTTCTTAGGGCTTTGTGCACTGCAGACAAACTTAAAGGGCGAAAAGAATTGCTTGCCTTACTTGCTGAAGGCGATGGCGAGCTGATTGGGATGCGATGGCGATCTAAAGCAAGGCAACAGAGATCTGCTTCGGCGTCGATGGAGATGGTGATAGGGAGATGACGAACGAGATATGCGTGCTTGTTTCTGGTGCACGATACGTCTCATAACTCTAGTTGCTTCTTTCTTCTTCTTCTCTCTCTTTTTTTTTTATCCCGATTTGTGGGGTTTTGACGAGACTAGAGGGACGAAGGGGCGGCTAGGGTTTGGGTGTGACAGTGAGAAGGTTTTATTTCGAACGAAGATGGGTGGCTGCAGGGATGTGAGGCAAGATGAGATGGCGGGGATGGGTTTTCTGGGTTTGGGGATGACACACGATGAGCGAAGGGGGCGCGGGAGTGGTTTGGGAAAACGGGGTGGGGATTTTCGATAGGGTTTTGGGAGGTTGCAGCAGCGATGGGGTTTTGGGTTTAGGGAATTAGAGATCGGGATTTTGGGGATTTGGTTTCAGTATGGGGGTTTCTGGATTTGGGGATTGAGGGGTTTAATTAGGGCTGGGCGTAGGGTTTTGGGTTTTTTTTTTTTTTTGGTTTGGCGGTGGCGATGGAGAATGGGTTGGGGTTTCGGTGGGGAGGTAGTTGATGATCAGAATACAGATCCAAGATCGGATCTGTCTCTGATACCAATCTGATGCAGCCAGAGAGGGGACCAAACCCATAATAGGGATTTGGCCGAATCCAGATGGATACAAACAGCCAAGAACAATCAAGAACACACGTTCAAAATGCCATGCAAGCCAAAACTCAATTCTCAATTCAATAATCAAAAGGTACCGATCCCTAAAGGGGATTTATATATTTATAATAACATCTCTTTCCTTACTAAAACTCTCTTTCTAAAGACTTCTAATCAAATAAGGAAACTAATCAAATAATCTAACATAAATAAGAAACTAACAATCTTTAGGAAATCTAAAATATGACTAACTTCCCACAATAGAATATTGTTCGATCCTCCCATTAGGATTTGTGGGCCATTCTAATGGGTCGGGTCAGATTGACCCAATAACTCATGGATTGGGCCCATTGGACTTGGGCCCGGCTCGAACTGCACCAACAATGTTTGAGGTCAGATTATTAAACAAGAGAACAACATTAAAAGTCACTCAAACATGAAAGGCAGAAACTAAATCTCATACAAAATGATCAAATCACATAACATCAAAACCAAAACAAGCAGTTTTCAGCATGAGCACATGAAGCAACATTGAATGAACCTAAGAACCAAACAAATCAAACAAGGAAAAGATCAAACCTTGGCGAACATTCCGACGACGATTTCCATAGTAATCTTATGCAAGAAGAGTTCATCAGCCAGCAGCCGCTCCTTAAACCCGCCAAACTGAAGAAACCACCTAAAGAAACCAGATTTCTCCAGCTCCGCATACCGCTTCACGATCAAGTCCGGGATCCTCCCGCCCTGGATCGCCGCCGCCATATCGGAAGGGAGAGTATCAAGAGACCATCCGATCTCCGCAAGGGCGAGCATCGCACCCGTCCGATTCTTGCCGGCGTCACCTCCTCCGTCTCCACCACCCTCACCGCCGCCGCCTCCTCCATAGAATCCCCCATCGCCGGCGCCGTTACCTCCGCCGCCGGTTGAAGAAACGATTATTCTCTGCCTGCGGCTCTGCTTGGAGGAGAAAGAGAGATGGAGGAGGGAGGATGTGGTGATGGAAGGGGATCTATTGACGGTGGATAGGAAGAGATGAGATGAACGGCTGAGATCAGGTGGTGAGAAAAGCGGATCTCGAGTAGAAGAAGAAGAGGAAGAGAAAAGGTTGAATCTCGCCGCGGAAGTCGCAGACATTTTTGCCGCTCTTGGTTTCTCTTTGTTGGAGAAATGAATGAGTTTGGTTGGTTTTATATATAAAGAGGAGAGAGAGAGAGAAACGCAAATGACTAAAAAAATTGAATGCCTTGTGGTGGTGTTGTTGTTGTTTGGTGTTTGCTTTGATTTTTTGGGCTCCGCAAGAATCGGAGGGGGCAAGGGAGGACAGAGGGAGGCGGACTGCACGAAGCAGCAGCGGAGTCAAAAAGTCGAACACGCTGACTGCATGCGTCTCGCACGCACATGCGAATGCTTACTTTGAAGCTCTCGGGGATCCTCTGGCTCTGATTGTGTAACAACTATACATGTTTGTTTAGATGTAGTAAAGTAAAGATGTGGTAAAAGAACTCCATCCTCTACCCAACTGTATTTAATCAGTTTCTGTTTTTTTTCTTTTTTTCTTTTTTTGAAAAAAGAAGAGAAAAGGGGATTGGCCGTCCAATTTTTTTATTTTTTTTTGTCCTGTTTGGATGTACAGTGAATTGAAATATGGTGAGGTGAAGCATTAAATCAAGATCGAATAAAATATAAGGTTTTTCGATGGTGTTTTATTCTTAGTTGTTTGGTATGGAATCCTTTTTATTTTTTGTATAGAAATATGGAGTTTTTTTATATTTTAGTGGAGAAATGGGGTTCATTTTTTAACTTTTTTTGAAAAATTAAGAGGAAATTTTAAAATTATGTACTTTTAATATAACTCATTGTTCTTTCTTGTCTAGATTCACTTTACCTTACTTTAACTAGTTAATTGTCAAACACGCATGTGGTAAAGTAAACTCAAAAGTAAGAGTGCTAATTTTATCACTTTTGGATAATTTAATGGAGTTGAAAATTTTCAAATGAGTATAACTCATCTAGATTATTTCATCCATCAATATTCCATTATTGTTATACATCATAGGCGTGCTTGAGCTAAGGTGGCAAATCCAATTGAAATCTAAGCGTGTCCATCACCCTCCAAAGAACACCTAAGATAGGATGACACCACAAGTCCCATATCAGATACATCTAAGTTTAGAGCAGGGACTTTAGTACGTTCCATTGTTGTTATACATCATAAGCGTGATTGAGCTAAGGTGGCAAATCCAATTGAAATCTAAGCATGTCCATCACCCTCCAAAGAACACCTAAGATAGAATGACACCACAAGTCCCAGATCAGATACATCTAAGTTTAGAGCATGGACTTTAGTACATACCCATGGTTACATGCACTTCAATAACTAGCTTTTACAATGCGTTAGGCTCTAGTGTTATAGATGTGTCATGAACACATTGGTCTATAGTCCATTCGCATGAGTGCAGATCTTAGAGATGTGTGTGATGCAGTATAAAGGTGAGCCAGCATGTACTTGTATCAAAAAATTTCAAAAAATATATTTTATAAACAAGTTCCACAGGTTGGATCAGGTCCACTCTGCATTGGAAGAAGCCTCAGTATATCTGACCCTATTTGATAAATGGGCTGGATTTGAGTTACTCTCAACCCAAAAAAAAAAAAACCATTTGTAAGTGCAAGAATAATATACTCACAAGATCAGGAGGCCTTCTAGGACTTACTCAATGCATGGAGGAGATAGCTACGACGGTCTGAACCTGGGAGAGAAGAAAGACAAAGGTCAGAGGACCCTGGCTCTGGGCAGCGCAGGGCTCTTCGATGCTTAAGTCAGCAATCGATCGGAGAAGAAGAAGAAGGAGTGTTTTTCTGGAAGAGAATGCTTACCTTCCTCTTCATATGGCTCGTGCCTTATATATGGAACGGTTTTGGGTGAGTGCCAGTGGGCTTTGTGATGTGACCTGGGTCACATCAGCCCACAAAGTCATTAATGAAGGTCCATCACAAGCCTCCTTGCATTTAATGTGGGTCCGATCAGCCCACACTGCATTTAATGCTAGTCACATTGGGCCTGATCTTGCCCTGATCTGGTGGTGGCTGAAGTCCCATCAGACCCCTTCCTTGGGCCTTGCCACGACAGGGCCGTGGCTGTTAGCTGCAAGCGCAATACTGCATTGCCGAGCTTGCATTGCCGAGACTGAACGGGATGTGCGGCCGAACTGAATGTTGTTTGACCGAGACCAGCATGTAGTGCCGAGACCGATATGGATCGGGTTGTAGCCGAGATTAAGGGACATGGTCCCCACGCAGTAGCATACCCGAGCACACCCTTGCCGAGATCAAGAAACTCCAGTTCACGCAATGGGCCCCACACAATAGCCCCTCAGCTCTTGACCTCTAGGGTTTCATCGGGCTCTAGGGTTAAGAGCTGGACCGATCTTCCGAAACCGATAATGCTCATCTTCCCTTCGCCTTCTAATTAAGGATTCTGACTCGTTCGGCGTTGGACGCCGCCATTGTTTCGTCGGCCAGATATAATAAAGGGGGGTAATAAATGCGGAGGCTATGATTATCATAGGAAGGCGAACCATCGCCGTCCTAGCGCCACGCGTTATCGCTTGATAGGCCTCCTTGTCTTTTCGAGGAGGCGTGCGACGCAAGCCGAGGCGACACCTCACGCGTGTCTCGCTTCGAATTCCGGAATGGCGCCCATACCTGCCCTTTATATTCACTTTCGTCTTCTTCCTTTGCCACTTTCACTCCCTGAACTCGTCGAAGCTCTGCTAGAACCCCTGCAAGAGCCTCCTACTCGCCTGAATCTTCTCCGCTAGGATTCCTATCGCCAGGACTTCTTCTGCTAGGACCGGTGAGGGAGCAACGGTTGGCCCTGAGACCTCGCCTGAGCTTGTGAGTGTCTCTGCTCTGGCCCTCTTTTCTTTATTTTTCGTTTCTGTTGACAGTTCCTTCTAGGGTTTCTTCCATCCCCCAACCCCTCTGCTGCCTTCACCCTTAGAGCTGTAGGGTTTCTTAGATTAGAAATGGGGGTTTTCAGCCATTGGATCGACTCCCTTGTAGGCCTGGCCCAACTTAGGGCTAAGTTTGCGATCCCGGAGGATGTCCGAATAAAGGCCTCCGATAGAACATCTGGCTACACTTTCAGGGACGGCTGGATGCCGTTTCCTCTTGTGGCCATCATCGAGGGGGGAGTTAGGTTCCCCCTCAGTCCCTTGCTTCGGTCATGCCTCCGAACCTGGAACCTTTGTCCGTGCCAGCTAATGCCCAACGGTTTTAAAATAATCATGGGCGTCGCCGAACTGAACAAGATCATAGGAATTGACCTCGGCGTCCATGACATTGAGGACGTTTACGACCTCTGTAAGACCCGGGATGGCGGCACATATTACCTCCGGGTTAAAGCCAAATGCTCGCCACTTGTCACGGCCCTGGAGGATTCGAACAAGTACGCCGGAGACGACCGATTATTCGTCTCAGGCAGCTGGGAGTTCGGGCCTGCCGAGTCCGAGACCACGAGGAGGATTCAGGTTCCGAGATTCATCGGCACACCCCCGAGTAATGCCCCATTCCCTCTCTTGGGATTTGAATGCTTTTGGGACTGCCTTTGTCAGCTCTTAATTCTGCTCTTTTATTCTTCTGCAGGTTACCACCAACGGCAGCGAGACGCCCGGTTTGACCGTTGGCGACGGAACAAGGAGTGGCTAAACGCCATCTACAATTACCGAGGCCATTACAACAGGGCCGCCTTCTCCCTCCTAGCGTACGAGCCGACATATGCGTCCTACACACGGAGGTCGGGCCGCCCGGGAGATCTCGTTCTAGCCGAAGCCAGCGGCGCCGCTTCAGTTGCGGAGGCTTCCGCTTCGGTGGCCGTGTTTGCTGGCATCCCGATAAGGGAAATTGAAGACTATTCCTCCGGAGCCGAGGCAGACATCCCGATAAGGGAAATTGAAAACTATTCCTCCGGAGCCGAGGCCGAAGCCGACGATATGGAGAGGCGCAGACCCTCGTACCAACCGCGGAACTTGGCGGAAGCCGTGCTCGGCAGAAAGGCAGCCGCACCTCGTATAACCCCACCTCCCTCTGGTGCTCTTGTCCCTGCCAGAACTGAGGCCCGACCTCCCACAGATCCGGAGAGTGATAGGCCGAGAAAAAGGGCAAAAGGCCAGGAGCCCGTCCAGGAGCAGCAGGAGCGATCGCGCTCCTCCTCGGCGACAAGGGAGAGGGCCACGTTGGAGGCGCCGGCCCCGGTGGCTCCCCAGGTGGAGCGGCGCTCCGAGCCCCAGACGGCGACGTCCTCGGACGCTGAGCCGGCCGCGTTCAGGCCGGACATGGAGCTGCGAAGGGGGAGGCCCCTGAATGTTGAGGACAGGCTGGTGGGGAGCCCGGCTGTCATCGCGGCGCTCAGCCGAGCCTGTGCACTCCCCAAAGACATGGAGAGGCACAGATCGGAAGACTCCCCACAGCTGCTCATGAGGACCATGCAGCACTCTCTCGCGGTGAGTACCGAACTTCTTTAGTCATTGGTGTTTCTTACTTCTGATTTCGTACTAAGTCGTTTATTCCCTTGCAGGCTGTCCAAAGGCTCCAGGTCGTCGCGGAGAGAATGATGGAAGAGGACAGTCAGCGGACTCGCCTGGCAGAGGAAAAGAAGAAAGCCGAAACCGAACTGCGGGCGACAAAGGAGGAGCTGAAGGCGGAGGCGGCCAAGAACGCAGAGCTCAACGCGCAGTCCGATCTGATGTCAAGCGAGCTCTACAAGGTGAAGTCCGAGAGCTTCGAGTGGCAGGGGAAGTTCCAGGCAGAGGGGAAAAGGTTGGCGGGGCTCTTGGCCGAGCTTGAACAGGAAAGGAAGGAGAAAGAGGAACTCCGAGCGTCCCGGCAGGCCGAGATCGACGCCGCCTTCCTAGACGGAACTGAGGACGCTGGGCAAAATTATCTTGATCAAATCGACGCGCTCAGTCCGAAGCTATTCCGACTCGGCTGTGAGGCCGTGCTCAAGAAGATGGGCGTCCCTGAGGATGACCCGATTTATCAAGACCTCCCCGAGTTCGGAACTGACTCCCTAGCTGAAGCCCCAGCCGAGATCCCTGCCACTCCGGCCGAAGCCCCTGCTGAGCCGACGCCCGCCCCCTCTTGAGCCGCTCCTCCAGCCGAGGCCGCTGTGGTCGTTATCGAAGACACAGAAGCGGGGCCGTCGGCCTGACTTCCATTTTTCTTGTCTTGTTATACAAAATGTAATCCTTGTTTCGAATTGTTTCGATCGGAAATCGTGATGAATGGAAAATGTAAGCTTCAATGTACATACCATATTATCAATGAATTTCGGACATTTTTTCCCGTACTTGTTTCCTCTGCGTTCCGCTGTGTTATGTTTGGCTTTTCTTTGCTTTCTGTTTGCGCTTTCCGCAAGTTTTGTGAACATGGATGTGAGCTCGGACTAGAGTAGACCGACCAGACTAGGGTTCCCTGCGAGCGCTCTGACCCCTTCGGCGAAAATGAAGAATCGCATCAGACCTAAGGCAGTGATAAGACTGGGTGCCATTATCGTCTGGTGCCGTTTCGGCTGGTCTATGTGGCTGAGTGCCAACCATAACCTTAACTAGTTCGGCAGCTCGTCTAGGTGGCTGAGTGCCGTCCTTAGACATGGGCCGTTTCGGCAGCTCGTCTAGGTGGCTGAGTGCCGTCCTTAGACATGGGCCGTTTCGGCAGCTCATCTAGGTGGCTGAGTGCCGTCCTTAGACATGGGCCGTTTCGGCAGCTCGTCTAGGTAGCTGAGTGCCGTCCTTAGACATGGGCCGTTTCGGCAGCTCGTCTAGGTGGCTGAGTGCCCGCCTTAGACATGGGCCGTTTCGGCAGCTCGTCTAGGTGGCTGAGTGCCATCCTTAGACAAGGGCCGTTTCGGCAGCTCGTCTAGGTGGCTGAGTGCCATCCTTAGACAAGGGCCGTTTCGGCAGCTCGTCTAGGTGGCTGAGTGCCAGCCTTAGACATGGGCCGTTTCGGCAGCTCGTCTAGGTGGCTGAGTGCCATCCTTAGACATGGGCCGTTTCGGCAGCTCGTCTAGGTGGCTGAGTGCCATCCTTAGACATGGGCCGTTTCGGCAGCTCGTCCAGGTGGCTCATTGCCAGCCTTAGACATGGGCCGTTTCGGCAGCTCGTCTAGGTGGCTGAGTGCCATCCTTAGACAAGGGCCGTTTCGGCAGCTCGTCTAGGTGGCTGAGTGTCAGCCTTAGACATGGGCCGTTTCGGCAGCTCGTCTAGGTGGCTGAGTGCCATCCTTAGACATGGGCCGTTTCGGCAGCTCATCTAGGTGGCTGAGTGCCAACCTTAGACGGTCTTCCATATTCGCACCATTGTCGCTGTCACATTGCCATTTATCATCAACTTGCCCCAAAACGAACGTAGTTCTATTAAATCCAGAAGCACTGTACAAACATACAAACTAAAAATAGAATTTCTTGAGGTGTGACGCGTTCCATGGTCTCGGAAGAGGCCGTCCTTCCATGTCTTCGAGCCGATAAGCCGACCGTCCAGCGATGGAAGTGACTTTAAACGGACCATGCCAATTCGGCACCAGCTTTCCTTGATTCGGATATTTGTCCCCTGGGAGAGCTTTCTTGAGAACCAGTTCTCCTACAGAGAACTTCCTCTCTCTGACGTTCTGGTTATAGCCCCTGGCTAGCTGCTGCTGGTAAACGGCTAGCCTGATCGCAGCTGCTTCTCTACGCTCATCCGCTAAATCCAACTCCCTAGCCACGTTGGTTTCGTTCTGCCCCCGGTCAAAGAGTTCGGACCTCAAAGTGGAGAGGTCGATCTCCAGAGGGATGACTGCTTCCATACCATAGGCGAGTGAGAAGGGGGTAGCCAAAGTGGAAGGCCTTGGAGTAGTTCTGTAAGCCCATAGGACGCTTGGAAGTTCCTCCACCCATCTCCCCTTTGCTTGGTCCAGCCGTTTCTTGAGCCCATCGAGGATCACCTTGTTGGAGATCTCAGCCTGGCCGTTACTCTGTGGGTAAGCTGGAGTGGAGTAATGGTTTCGGATGCCGAGCTCCTGGCAGAAGGTCTTGAAAAGTTTAGAGTCGAACTGAGTTCCGTTGTCCGAAACCAGCGCTCTGGGAATGCCAAACCTTGTAACGACATTCTTCCACACAAAATTCTTCGAGTCTCGCTCTGTGATGGACGAAAGTGGCTCTGCTTCAATCCATTTGGTGAAATAATCTGTCGCCACAATAAGCCATCTCTTGTTCCCTGGGGTTCGGTGGAGCGGGCCCACTATGTCGAGCCCCCACTGGGCGAAAGGCCACGGGCTAGAGAGCGGGCTGAGATCCTGCGCGGGCTGATGGAGAGAGTATGAGAACTTCTCGCACTTCTCGCACTTCTTCGCATATACCTGTGCATCTTTCTGCATGTACGGCCACCAGTAACCCTGGCTGATGGCTCGATAGGCTAGAGATCTTCCTCCAATATGGCTCCCGCAGATTCCTTCGTGTATCTCGAAAAGGACGTCCTCGACCTTACTTGGATGGACGCACTGGAGGTAAGGTCTCGAGAACGATTTCCTGTAGAGCTTGACCTCGGGAGATAGCCAAAACCGAGCTGCCTTGAGTCTGACTCGGTGGGCCTCGCCACTGTCCTCGAGAAGTCTGTCGTCTTTAAGGTAGGTGATAATGGGGTCTATCCAGCTCGGACCGAGACAGAGGCTCAATACATCCCGAGGTGGACGGAGCTCAATGCTGGGCGCAGCTAATGATCCGACTTCGATGCTCCTCTTTCTTCCTGCCTCAACAGCGCTGGCCAAGTTCGCAAGAGCATCTGCGTGAGAGTTAGCTTCCCTGCCAATCTGTTTGACTTCGGCCGTGTGGAACTGAGAGAGCTGCTTCTTGGCCAAGGCCAAATACACGGCCATCCGATCGTCGCGAGCCTGATAGTCCCCAGTCAGCTGGTTTGTCACCAACTGTGAATCACTGAAGACCACCAGCTGTTGAGCTCCGAGGATTTTGGCGCTATTCAGTCCGGCTAAAAGGGCTTCATACTCAGCTTCATTGTTCGACGCCTTGAAGCCTAGGGTCAGAGCCTGCTCGACGACCAGTTCTTCTGGCGATTGGAGAACAACTCCTGCCCCGGCTCTTCTCGAGGTGGAAGATCCGTCGACGAAGACTTTCCAAACTGGGGTATCGGCACGGCATTGTGATTGTTCCGAACCCGTGGGCGCCTCATGCTCCTTGCCCCCCAGTTCGGTGCCGAGCTGGGCTGGTGCCGAACTTGAATCAAACTCGGCAAGGAAGTCTGCCAGAACCTGGGCCTTTATCGCTGTCCGTGGCTGATACTGGATCTCATACTGCCCTAGTTCGACAGCCCATCGGGAGATTCTTCCTGAAAAGTCAGCCTTCTTGAAAACAGATTTGAGTGGGTGCTCCGTAACAACCACAATAGAATGGGTTTGGAAGTAATGGGAGAGCTTTCGCGAGGCGCTAACGAGCGCCAGGGCGAGCTTCTCCAGAGGCAGATACCTGGTCTCGGCGTCAATAAGGGTCTTGCTCGTATAATATACTGGTTTTTGAACCTTGTCCTCTTCTCGGATGAGGACTGAGCTGACCGCATGATCCGAGACCGCCAAATATAAATACAGGGTTTCCCCGTGGGTCGGGGTTGATAACAATGGTGGTGAAGAAAGGTAAGCCTTAAGCTGCTGCAAGGCATGGTCGCATTCCAGAGTCCATTGAAATTTAGAATTTTTTCTAAGAAGCTGAAAGAAAGGTCGGCACTTATCTGAGGATTTGCTGATGAAGCGATTCAGTGCCGCGGCCATTCCTGTAAGCTTCTGAACCTCCTTAGCCGAAGTGGGACTCTGGACTCTGAGGATAGCCGAGATCTGATCTGGATTTGCTTCTATTCCTCTGCGCGTGACCAAGCTTCCCAGGAATTTGCCAGAACCCACGCCAAAAGCGCACTTGGAGGCGTTGAGTTTGAGATTGTACTTCTTCAGGATGGCGAAGACTTCGGCTAGATCTGCCAAGTGATCCTGCGCCAGCTTGGATTTGACCACCATATCATCGATGTAAACTTCTACGGTTCTGCCGAGCTGACCGTGGAACATCTTGGTGACGAGTCTCTTGTAGGTGGCGCCCGCATTTTTCAGCCCAAACGGCATCACCTTATAGCAGTAGGTTCCCCTGGGCGTGATAAAAGCTGTCTTTTCTTCATCCGGTCCATACAGCGGAATCTGGTGATAACCGCGGTAGGCATCAAGGAAGCTCATTCTGTCGTGCCCGGCCGTGGCGTCGATTAACTGGTCAATCTTTGGTAGGGGAAAGTTATCCTTGGGACAGGCCTCGTTGAGGTCGGTAAAGTCGACGCACACCCTCCACTTGCCAGTCTTCTTTCTGACCACCACCGGATTGGCCAGCCAGGTCGGGTATTGAACCTCTCTGATAGCGCCGGCCTCAAGCAGCTTATCCACCTCCTCGACGACGGCTTCGGTCTGCGGGACCCCAGTCCTCCGTGCTTTCTGCATCACAGGTTTGTCGTTAGGGTTAACATTTAGTCTGTGACACATTACCTCGGGGTCGATGCCAGGCATCTCTTGAGGTGTCCAGGCGAAGGCCTCTCTGTTCTGCACCAGGAACTGGGCCAGTTCGGACCTCTCCGGTTCCCCGAGCTGGCTGCCGATTAGGAAGAACCGATCCGAGTCCTTCAGGTCGATCCGGATTTCGGTTAATTCCTCCACGCTCTTCCTGCCTGGATCTCGGCCGAGCTCATCCAGCCCCTGCTCCAGGTTTTTCTCCATCTCGGCCACGTTGACCTCCTTGGGCTCTAGTTCCCCGGGTACCACTGCTGTCAAGCACTGCTTAGCTGCCTGCTGATCTCCTCTGACCGTGATGATTTCAACTCGGCCGCTCTTCCCCTCCCACGGAGATTTCAGCTTCTAGTGGAGGGTGGAAGGGACTGCTTCCAGACTATGGAGCTAGGACCTGCCTACTATAGCGTTGTAGGGCGAGGGTGCGTCGATCACCATGAAGGTTGCCATGACAGAGGCGCCACCGGCCTCGACCCTGAATGTCACCTTCCCCTTGGGGTAAACTGGTTTGGCGCTGAAGCCGATAAGGGGAACTCGGGCCTCTTGCAGATCTTTTTCCGTCAGTCCCATCCTTCGGAAGCTATCAAAATAGAGGACCTCGGAAGAACTGCCCGGGTCGACGAGGACCTTCTTCACAGTGCAATTCTTCACGCCCTGCTTAGAGCAATCAAACTTCAGAGTAACGATCAGGGGATCGTTGTGGGGGAGTTGCACCCCTTCCAGATCTGCATCAGTGAACCTGATCTCGGGACGCTCCCTCCGAGCCCTTTTCTGTACTGGGCCGAGCTCGGCGGCCATTACTTGCTTGCCGTGAGCGGCTTTCCTGGCTTCGGCACGGGCTTGATTACTCCCCTTGGGCGGGGGTGCCAAATGGATGACGTTGATGATCTTCTCAGACCCGTCGCTGTCATTACCCCTCTCATCTCGGCGCGGGGCTCGGGTATTGGCCCTGTCTTCTGTCCTGACAAACTCTTGCAGGTGTCCATCCTGGACAAGCTTCTCCAAATGCGAACGTAGTATTCTGCATTCTTCAGTCTTGTGGCCACCCTCCTTGTGATAGGCACAGAATTTCGTCTGATCTCAGATAGAAGGGTCGCCTTGCATGGGCTCTGGCCAGTTGAAGTATGGCCTACCCTTGATCTTATACATGATCTTGTGGATTGGCATCTTGAAGACCGTGTTGACAGCCCGATATGCGCCCTCGGATAGCCTGGGCCTTTTGCTCCTTGCCGAGGCGAACATCTGAGTCCCTGCCGAGCTGGTAGGTGCCCAACGCCTGTCCGACTCATCTCTTCGTCGCTCGCTTCGCCGAGGCTCATCTCTTCGAGACGGTATCCCATCCTTCTTGGAGGGCCTCTCACCTCGGTCCTTCTGAGCGGTTCCATGGCTTTCCCGAGCACGGACCTGGTCATCCTCTTGGGCGATGTACCGGTTGGCGATAGACATGAGCGCTGCTATGGAAGAGACCGGGTTCCTGGCCAGGTCCTTGCGAAGATCGCTGTCTGGCAGCAAGGCATTCTGAAATGCGAAGACGGCAACCTCATCCTTGGAATTCTCAATCTGACTGTAGACCGCCCAGAACCGCTTGGCGAACTGGGTGACGTTCTCTCACTGCTTCATCTTCATGGCCATGATGTCTGCATCTGTCTTCGGAAGGACTCTGTAGGCCTGGAACTTCTTCATAAAGGACTGCTGGAGCTGCTGCCAACTCGAGACGGACCCCTCCGGGAGCGCACAGAACCACTTCAGGGGGATGTCGCCCAAGCTAGAGGAAAAGACTCGGCAGTTCAGATGGCCCTCGTCTCCCCAGACAGACATCCTCTGGGAGAAGTGCCTGAGGTGCGTAGCCGGGTCCGAAGTCCCGTCGTAAGTGACGAACCTCGGGACGGTAAACTTCTTTGGCAGGGGATGCTTCCTGATGTCTCGAGAAAAGGGAGATGCGCCGAGATCGACGGGGTCGCAGCAATTATCCTTTTGGTCTCGGCCGAGACCAGCTATTTCCAAATTACGCTGGACCGTTTCCCTTATGCGCGCGTCTAACCACTCCTGATCATGATGCCTGCTTTCCGGGATGGCTTCTGACGCCTTACTCGAGTAGCTGTGACTAGCGCTCGAACCTTCATCTCGAGTTCGGTCTCGGTCAAGCCTCTTTTTATTCAGATGGTCCCTCAAGTCCTTCTCGGGGGAATCGGGGCGCCCGTCACGGGACGTCCTCCGCTCGTGCTGTCGCAGTGAGTGCTGTTGTTGTCGCGACCGCTGTTGCTGCCGTGACTGACGCTGCTGAGACTGTTGCCGAAGCCCCGCTGATCCCGTAGCTCTTTCCAGCTGCTGCTGGAGCCGGAGGATCAGAGCGTCTCTCTCCTTGATGGCCTCATTCTGTGCTTTAATCGCCAGAAGGGTGGAGTCCAAGTCATCATCAGGGTTGTAGTCTTCATCCTCAGTATCCTCAACGTCCTCCACCAGGCCCTCAACGTCCTCCGCCTGGCCGGGGGGACGTGATCCATCGCCCACTGGAGACTTACGCCGCTGATCCTGACCTGTCAGGAGGCCTGCCGGTTGCTGGGTGTCTCCCCTCCCGGGAGCGGACTCCGAGCGGAGGTCACGCTCCTGAACGTTGATCCGGATGAGAGCACGTTCAGCGTCGTCCTCTGTGACTGGTTGCTTGCCAGCCCTCTGCTTGGTAGGGGGCGGTCCTGCATGCTTTGTCTTGGAAGTTTCTCCGTCTTTCGCAGCTCTCCTCGTCATGGTGTTTAGGAATAGGAAAGACTATAGAAATCTCTTCCCACAGACGGCGCCAATTGTAAGTGCAAGAATAATATACTCACAAGATCAGGAGGCCTTCTAGGACTTACTCAATGCATGGAGGAGATAGCTACGACGGTCTGAACCTGGGAGAGAAGAAAGACAAAGGTCAGAGGACCCTGGCTCTGGGCAGCGCAGGGCTCTCCGATGCTTAAGTCAGCAATCGATCGGAGAAGAAGAAGAAGGAGTGTTTTTCTGGAAGAGAATGCTTACCTTCCTCTTCATATGGCTCGTGCCTTATATATGGAACGGTTTTGGGTGAGTGCCAGTGGGCTTTGTGATGTGACCTGGGTCACATCAGCCCACAAAGTCATTAATGAAGGTCCATCACAAGCCTCCTTGCATTTAATGTGGGTCCGATCAGCCCACACTGCATTTAATGCTAGTCACATTGGGCCTGATCTTGCCCTGATCTGGTGGTGGCTGAAGTCCCATCAGACCCCTTCCTTGAGCCTTGCCACGACAGGGCCGTGGCTGTTAGCTGCAAGCGCAATACTGCATTGCCGAGCTTGCATTGCCGAGACTGAACGGGATGTGTGGCCGAACTGAATGTTGTTTGACCGAGACCAGCATGTAGTGCCGAGACCGATATGGATCGGGTTGTAGCCGAGATTAAGGGACATGGTCCCCACGCAGTAGCATACCCGAGCACACCCTTGCCGAGATCAAGAAACTCCAGTTCACGCAATGGGCCCCACACACCATTATAACCCGTTTCTGGTCCCAAATGTGATGGTGTTCCTTAGAATTTGCATTTTAATAATGGTTGAGATTCGCAAGAGAATAGAATGAGGAAAGATGCTAGTTGAAGAAAAAAAAGGTTAGTGAGCCATTATAGAGAATAAGGAGGACAGATCATGTGCTTTGTTAATCCACTACTCTATTTATGGTTGGGTTCTTTGTCTATTTGACTTTTTTTTTATTGTGATGTTGAGATTCATGTTGCTCAGTTGGTGGGCCCATTAGTTTCACAGTAAGAAGGGTAGATGAGGGACCTAAAAGCAAATTAGACATCAATTATTTTTAACTTGTCTGATGTAGGTAGGTGGGATGGAATGTGAAATCAAAATGAGTGAATGGTTCACTATCACCCACCTTATATGAAGTTGAGACTTCCAACAATGCACAGCAGAATGGAAGCTTTTGGAAATGCCTAATTAAAACTTGTATCCAATGGTACTGTACCCAATGGGTATCATGCATTTGCCAAATCAGTTTTATGTGTTCTAACCAAAGTTGAAAGATTGACCTGAGGAGTTGACAGCAGTTCAGACTTCAGAGGTTATTGCTTTCAGTTTCACCCTTGGTTTGAGATTTTTATATTGCAATTAGGTGGAACAGTAGGAGATGGTGAGACGAATGACAAAATTCAAGAAATGTTTTTGCATTTTTAGGGTAAACAAATTTCTTGTTAACAATGGACCAAACAATCTCATACCTAACTTTCTTTAATGTGTTTTTCATTTTTTTCTTTTGTTTTATAGGATCCACTAGGATGCAATTCCAACAAGCTGTGCTACGTATTTATTTGTCCCAAGTTTGACCCAAATGACATATTGATAGGGGAATGTTCTCCTATGAGCGGACTTCTATGGGACCCATTTAGGCACACCTTTAATCGATGGAGCCTTTTGAAAATTATTCTCATCCCATGATCCGTAACTAGGATCAATTTCACTCTTGTTGAAGTTTCACTCACTGTTGGTTTGGATATGAAAAAAATAAAACGGTGAAGACGTCATTAAACTTTAAAACTGTTAAATCAAGGGCTACAATAATCTTGTGGGCTGTTTTTTTTTTTTTTTTTCACTTTAGTCACAAGGAGATCTTTCTATCTGCCCTTCTCTCATTAATAGACATGTATCTCCACAACTTAAATCCTTTTATTCTAATATCCCATCCAAACATTACTCTTTTCAACCACAGGCTCCTTCCTCCCAAGGGGACCCATTAGGTTCTTGCCCATAAATCACAGGCACTCTCTCTCTCTCTCTCTCTCTCTCTCTCTCTCTCTCTCTGTGGATAGCCATCAAATTTTGAGGACCTAAAACTGAACGACTGGGATCAATTGCTCAGCGTAATAACTTGTATTCCTCTTATCCATGTCCAAACTTTTCATATTAGTGTCCCCTTGAATGGCATGCATCCAGAGTCCAGACTCACCCCCACTGAAAGTGGCATTTTTAAGGAAAAATGCCCAGACATTATAGTGGTGCACGGCCCATAGTGTGCATTTATAGTATTATAATGTTTAGGGACCCCTGGCCGTTTGGAATGTTCATAGACCAGGTTGTTCCAAGCCTGACCCATTTATTTATCAGGCCAAACATGCAGGCTATGAGTCTAAAAGTCAAGCCTAGGCCCAGCCCATTTGCAAAGAATGCACACCCATCCACCCACTGATGTTAAAGCATATCAGTCTGGGCCACGCTTTAAGAAGATATTGGCCTAGGCCTTAGGGGTGCTCATGGATCGGGCCAGCCCGAGCCTGATCCAGGCCCAGCCCGGTTTGGGTGGGGCTTGAGCCTTAGCTTTTTGTACTCGGACCTGTATATAAATTATGAGCTAGGGATGTAAGCAGGTTGGCTCTGGTGCGGGTCCATGGTGGACCCGAAACCGGACCCAAACCCGGCTCGGAGTAGGTTTCCTAGTTCAAGAACCAAAATCGTTAATGAGAAGATGGAGTTGGAACCTAATTAGTTCCGTATATGGGACATGTTTAAGTCCAAGTCTAGGAGAGAATGATATGGAAAAAAAAAAAAAAAACCTAGTTTTTAGGATGGATTCTTAATAATTGAGGTAAAATGTCAGGTCTCATGTTCACGGATCGGAACCAAGGTGGATCCGAACCAGGACCCATTTAGGTCACAGGTCAAAAAAATAAAAGAACCCAGACCCTTTTGGGTCATGGGTCCGAAAAAAGAACCCGGACCCGTTTACTTATTGGGGCCTAAATAAGGAACTAAACTCGGTTTTTTATGGGTCGGAACCTTCAATAATCGGAGAATCGAAGACCCATTTACATCCCTATTCTGAGTCCGTTTAATATATGGGCCAGGCTCCGATTAAGTGGTAGAAAGCTCGAAGCCCGGCCCGAATGAGTGGCATTGTTTTTTTTTTGTGTGGAAGAGAGGAGTTCACACATTCCCTCACATATATACAAACCTCCTAATTAGTGCCTTACAAGTTAGGTTAGAAGATGTCTTCCCTTTTATTTATAAATTATAATAGACCCAGGCTCGGGCCAGGTACTTATTGCCCGAGTTGTTCTTGGTCCATGCTCGGGCCTGTTGTTTAAAATCTAGGCAGGGCCTAGATATTGCCCAGCCCCACCATGAACACCCCTACTAGGCTTATCTCGAAACGATTTACATAATAAATAAATAAAAAAAACTGTAGGTAGAAACGAACGAGTACAGCCCATGGGCCTAAAGATAGGGCCAAAATGCATCACAATGTGGGCCAAGATTGGGCTGACCCAGACCATGAGCACCCCTAATAGGCATGCCAAGCATGGAGTATTGAGCCACCCACCCATTCCATGCACAACCCTAAACCTCTCACACTCACTACCTTTCTGTGAATTAGAACAACCTCAAATTTGTTGCTCATCTAAATTTTACAGATCCTCAGATTTGATCGCACAAAATTGGCACACATCCTACTTCATTAAACGGTTAGGACTAAATAATTTTGACGTACAAGACGTGAATATTCTCCAATTGGAACTCAATAAGTAGTTTGTATGTAAAAACAAAATTAAATGGCTATCGTTTGTAAAATTTATCTCTTGGCCTTGGCCCTTTATCTCGGATGTGCAATAGTTGTATTGTGGGATTTTAATAATAAAAAAACATTTCAATAAATTCACCATACATTTTATTGAGACATTCTTCTCTTTCTATGCAAGAGAGGACATAATTCAAATTTAAGAAATACCTATCCTAACTCCAACATCCCCTTCAATCACATGGTATTGCATCCCGCTTTTTTTAGTTTGTCGACCCACTAGAATCAGATCTGCTGTGATCTCGTCCAAAGACTCTTAATCATGCAATCGACAAAGATTGTGAAATCATAAGGCTTAGATAATTGGATGGATAAAAGAAAGTGCTTAAATTTTATTGAAATAGAAAAAAGTGCTTGTGATAATTGTAAAGCATAATAAAAGATAGGAGTGGCCAGCTTGATCACAAGATCACCACCGGGCCATGCTTTGATTCAGACTGTATGATAGGTCCATCAGCTTCTGAATAGTTTCTGCTTTTGGGCACATGATGTAGACGAATTCATCAATTTTTGTATGGTTCGGCTCAACCCCATTTAGCACATGCAGAGCATTCAGGCCATTCTTTATAAGGTGGAGCCGGTAGATCCATTCAAAGTTAGTAAAATTGTAATGGACAGTAGGTTCTCCTAGAACCATTGTCCATCCTTTTTTTTCCTTTTGAACAAGGGACGTTGATAGGATCCACATTACTCTAAAAAAACATTGATAGGATTTTTTTTTTTTTTTTTTTTCATTTCTTCGCAAGATTAGGTCATTTAGAAATTTCAAAATGAAAGATCGAAGTATGCAATGAACGACTAATTGATTTCTGCCTGTGATCGTCCATGAAAGGCTTAGATACTCAACAGTCCAGTATGCATAGGTTCAGGGTTTAGCCTAGGCCCTTCTATAAGGCCCATTGACAAACTTGGCTTGATTCTGGGCAAATATGGATACCACAAACCTATTCAGATTCACCAAGCCCAAAACACATGGACTGGCTCCAGAGGTATAAGGAACATTTCCAGGCCCATAAATTATCCCATCTTAGGGAGGAAATATCTTGGTCAACCCAGCTCTAATTTTACAGTCCGTTTGAATCAAGCATGAAGGAAAAAAAAAAACATCAAAATCATCGCTTGTCTTCAACGACGACGGCCTCCTTTGTAGTCCCTTTCAGAGATGGGATCACCTGACTATAGGAAAGAAAACAAGGAGGAGGTTGCTTCTAGTCAATCCATATGTAATGCAACGAAATCAACCGTCCCCATCACCATATACAAGTAGCATACCATGTTAGGTTCGAACTACCAATAAAACCATGAAACAGGTATTATAACAGGGACCACTCCATTTGACAAACAAAGAAACAAGCAAGTGCTACTTCCCAAATCCCATAATGCAGTGAATGATGATTTATGAATATATATATGCACACCCTTTTCAACAAATGATGATAGACTCAAGTGACCCAAGAATACAAATGAACCCCTCCTAACTAACATTAGAACAAACCAGTGAGCAACCACGCTGCAATATGCTCACATATAAATAAAAGAATGACCTACTGCTGCCACACAACTCAGTCGAAAGACACGAGCAGAGCGGTTGTCTTCAGGAAACAGCAAACTAGAGCAATGCAAGCACGGTAACTGCATTTCTCAATGAAAACTGAGAAGCCATCAAGGAATAAGCAAGTAAGGGAATTGTAGAACCACCAGTTTACTGCATGCCCCGTGTATTGATCACACTTAGAAAAGATCCAACTTCTTTTTCTGCAAGTCCTGCTTCCACTTGGGCTGCTGATAAAATGCTTCTTTTGTAATGCCAAATACAGACTGGAACTCGGTCTCAGACAGATAGGCCTGGGAGTCAAAAAAATGATTAGGCAGAAGAACAACATTCATCTCATTAGCTTAAGGAAAGGATATATATAGAACTAACTCATCAAGGAGAAACTTATATGAGCATGTTCATCCAGACCATCCATCTGGTGACTTTAGATTGGCAAAAGGCAACAGAAAGAAACTACATTGATGAAATGATCATAGCAATCATTCAGTGTCCTAAAAGTGGAAAGCCAGGCCACATCTTGTCCAAGTCGATCCAATTTAGTTACCTGACCCAAATATTTAGGCCCGGATTCAACTGACACAGGCCAGGCCTAACCCACTTAGTAATCGATAGGGCCCATTGTTGGACGTATCAAGTAGGGCTGGGCTGCCTCATCGGGCCACTCCAACAGGTTCAGCCCATGGGCCTTAACACTGGAAGCAAAGTGAGCTGATGCATTACAGTTGAAACCCCATGACAAGTCTAAGAATCCACAATCAATACGCTTCAAAGACAAAAATCATGTCAAGAGATAGAAATGGAAACAGAATGAAAAGTGTGCGGACCTCTCTTTGCTTGTAATTAATTCCTCTAGCTGGATTGGTAGACTTGGCCTTCAAACGTTCATAACTGAATGTACTTTCACCACCATTTTCGTCGGTCAGTGAGTCTTCCTTCCCCAAGGACCCCTCTTCATTGCTTTCTGATATGGATCCACCACCCTCTACAGATTCCTCGACTCCTGAATCTTCTTGGGGATTGTCCACCTCAAGAGTAGCATCGTCAGACTTCCTCTCATCTGCAATTAGTAAACAAATACCTCATCCCCATAATAATTTAAATAAATTTGGAACTTGTCATTTACAGTTAGAACAGCCAAGATGTCTAGCAAGTAATGTGATGTTATAGTTAGTCCACATGAATCTCTAGAAATCTTGAAGATGACGACTAATAAGAAATTCTCATGGGGGTTAAAAATTCACTCCCCGGACAATTCCAGACATCTGTCATCATAAAAAGTCAAAAACATAAACCATTAACGAAACGATGGTAAGAAAGGTGAGTACTTACGTTTTTCAGAAGTTATGCATTTCTAGTCCAGAAACTTTGATCATATTAAATGATTAAAGGCCATCTAAGGAGCCAGAAATATGTGGGTGGCAGGTTAGATATCTATCAGTGGTGAATCAATTTGTTTAAGGCCATTACTGGAGGCAAATGTACCATTTTCAGACATCATAGAAGAAAAGTTGAAACCCAAATATACAGTTTCCACGTTCTATGCCACATAAATTCATGCCAAACCAAAAAAGGAATAGCCTCAACCCTGCCCAAATTTTGGATTAGGGGTACAGTACGCACCGTAAGTTCCTTGTGAAAAGTTCTTTAGAAAGGCAACAACAATTTTCAGATAGATCAATAAGATGTACAGATACAGAAAAGAAAAAAAAAACCCATATCAATTTTATTTATTAGTAAAGCTGTTTGTGCCAGTAAAGATCATAGTAGTAAAAATAGTTGAACAGTTTTGGATGAGAGATGAGAATGGTTTGCAAGAACTAAGAATGTATCTAAGAATGCATCTTTTCAATCTGAAAGATTTAAGTTGGTGCATAACTAAGAAATGATGATTCATTAAAAAAGAATCGTACTTTTAGTTTTTGGCATCCACATCTTATGGACTAAGAAATATCCATATTTTCCTGCTGAGAATCATCGCATAAATAGAAGAGTACAAGATCATATTTCGCCTACCAGAGAGGTTCACTTCTGAAGGATTTTCACTGGACAGCGAAGAAGCATCAGATGGTCCTTTCCTTTGCTCAGCTGTAAGAACAGTGGATAGAGCAGCTACTGCAGCTGCTCTCTGTGATCCCTGGCTTGGACCAGATCGCCTCACAGTCGTGGTCTTGGTTCCAGCAGATGGATTGAATGCAGAAGACAATGCCGCCAAAGCTGAAGCTCTTTGAGTTGGTCCACTGTTACTAGAACTACTCAATTTATCAGTTGTTGTGGTTTTAGGCGATGGATTGAATGCAGATGACAATGCAGCTAAAGCTGAAGCTCTTTGAGTTGGTCCACTGTGATCAAGACCATTAAATCTATCATTTGTTTTGGTTGCTGCCAATGGATTGAATGCAGAAGATAATGCAGCTAAAGCTGAAGCTCTTTGGGTTGGTCCGCTTTGACTAGGACCATTAGATCTATCATTCTGAAAAGAAAAAAAAATGCCAAACATAAATTATAAAAAAAAAAAAAAAAAAACCCAAATCCGTGAATACTTAAACCTCGGTAAGGAATTAGGGAAGGCAACAAAGAATTATCAATGGAAATGGGCATAAAATGGATGATCTGCTCCTGATGGTAGTGGTTTTGTCAGGTTCAGAGCGGGCATGGGTTTACATATTTTGACTTGATTTGGGTTTAGTGCAGGTTGGGGTTTTGGCTGACCCAACCCACCCAGCCTCGATTATGAGCAATTTACATATTTTTTTAATAAAATATCACACATAAAACCTTCTCATCCCAGTTGGTATTCCCACTTTAAGCAATAGTGGCTTATTTTTTTATGGACTCAATCTTGAGCTGAATCTATTTGACAAGCTCATTTGAAAAAATAGCAAAGCTTGAGCAAGACCCTGCTCGACTAGGCTCAGCATGGATCATGAAGTGAGTCAACCTTGACTAAAGCTCGAGCTTGGTTTAACTCAAGCTCGAGTTCATATTAGTAGGCTCACGATCGAACGAGCCTATTTTACAAGCTTCTTTGCAAAATGAGTCAAGCTCGAGCAAGGCCCTGCTCAGCTCTGTTAAACATCTATTCATGAACCAGCTCAACTAGGGTCAAGCTCAGTTCATAAGAACTCACATGCACATGCTAATGGCAAGAACTACGAGATGGCTGGCACACAGCATGTGAGATGATATGGATAGCTTGGTTAGTACAGAAGATCAGATCTGCAGTTACTCAGTTATCTATAATTGTTCTGTGACGATTAAGCAGCTATTCACATCATCTCTCCAGTTTTCCATGAGAAAACTATATATATTTTAAGTAAACCATCCTACAAGGTTAGAAATGTACAAGTAATTATTACTTGTTGCGTCACAACTAAAAATAAACAGAGACATCTCTGTAACAAAAGATTGGAACCAGATTGACAGATCAATCGTCACCAAGCAAGACATGATTGACGTACATCTTTTGGCTTGAAAAAGAGTTCCATGTGTATATCATTTAGTGTATTACTGAAATTTACATAATAATAAATTCGGTACATTGATATCATTGAGCAAGTAATGAGTTGGCCGCTTGGTGTAGTTTTGTTACCATATGCAGTTCCTACTATTAACTTTGTAATTGCATACAATATGTTTAAACCAGTAACGGGCTGGTGGCTGGTGTAGTTTGCTGCCAAATCTCAAGTCTGAAAATAAAAATAATCAAATAAACGATCTACCTCCAAAGCATGCTCAGCTGTCCCAAACAGCAACAAGAACTTCTTTTCAAATGAATTTCCCTGGGTCTGCAGTTTCACAGAAAGCATGTATTTAATTGAAAAGAACATACCATAAACAAGGGACAATGCATTAAGTAAAAATTGGGGGTGGGGGTGGGGGTGGGGGTGTGTGTGCTGGGGGTGGGGTGGTGGCGTGGCAGTTTGGCAACTTTACATGTAGAATGAAGTGAGGTGAAGCATCAAATCAAGAGAGAATAAAATATAAGTGGATTATGATGGTCTTTTGTCTTTAGTGGCTTGATAGGGAATCTTTTTCATTTTTTCTGTAAAAAGTGGATTTTGTTCGTCTTTTAATAGAGAAAGGAGGTTGCTTTTTTACTTTTTTTTTTTAAAGAGGGAATTTTGAATTTGTGTACTTTTGATATGAACCCCTAGTCTTTCTTGTCTGACAAATGGAGGCTTTACTTCACCTTCACTTTAATAGTAAATTCCCAATCAAAAATTAAAAAATAGCAATTGATACATGCATCACAGTATGTGGAACTCAATAGGGTAATTTTTGAATTTGTGCACTTTTGATATGACCCCTCCCTAGTCTTTTCTTGTCTGGCAAATGGAGGCTTTACTTCACCTTCACTTTAATAGTAAATTCCCAAACGAAAATTAGAAAATAGCAATTGATACATGCATCACAGTATGTGGGACTCGATAGGGTAATGATCCCCTCAGAATTATTAGAAAATAGGGTGATCCAATTCTGATTCAGATCAAAATTGGGGTGCTAGAGAATATAAAACAACGTGGACAAGGGAGGGAGGGGTTCATGTGCCAAGGGGGGGGGATGCTCACATGTGCGAGATTGTGCATGTGTGTGTGTTGGTTTGTGTAGGATTATGCTAATATCCACAGTGTTGGTGAACTACATTAAATTTCACCCTATAAAACCAGGGCGAATATTATATCCACCCATCCAAACCAGTCAATAGATGTAACACATCACGGGTTGACCGTAATGCAAAAATCTCATCAAATAGATCATCGTAATTACTCAATTAAGTGCCCCTATTTTCAAGGCATATGTGCAACATTCTATAAACCTGTTAAGAGTATTCTAGTTAACAATCTGAGGGCCATTCTGGTCAATTCAAGAGGCATGTCAACAAATAAAACACTCCTGATCTACATTTGAGTGCAATTATTGATGGTTAGAGGTGGGGCACAGTATATATTTTTGTTTTACAAATTATAAAGTTTTTCTTCCAGAGAAAAAAAATCTTGGCGAATCTAGATCATGCTATAAAAAATCTACTTTAATAGATCATGCCAAAAGATTATCACACTTTTGATTAGACAGCACTCTGATTTCAATTTTTGAAAAGCTAAAAAAGGTCCATACGTAGCTTATTGAACATTAGTTCATGGTTATATAATTTCTAATGGTTAAATAATTCTTGCAAGTTTCAGTTTTTGGAGTCCGAGAGAGGTCCCATATTTTAGATTGTATATAAATGGATAAAAATGATTTCAAATTGCTCTTGTTGAATTTTATCATTGTAGCTCAGCTGATGAGGGACATCAAAATCCTCCAAGAGGAGGCAGCCAGGCAGGGTAGCTAGGTTCGGATAGTGTTTTAAAACTCAGATTCAACGCTCGACTCAGCCATGGTCAGTTAGAGTCAGATTGGGTTGACTCAGTTGCATCGGGTCCTATGATGCACGGATACTTCAAAATGGGCAACGTATCGTGTCGTGTCATATCCGATTAGGGTTGTAAATGGGTCCCCGATTATCCGATTACCTGAAGGTTCCGACCCGTTAGGTTCCGGGTTTGGGTCCTTATTTTGGTTCCGATAAGTAAATGGTTCCGGTTCCGGATCCTTTTTTTGGAACCGTTACCTAAACGGGTCCGGTTCCGGATCCACAGTAGCTCAGACCCGTGGACCTGGACCCGACTCAATATACTCTAACCTAAATACTAGCATCTATATATTCTGAAGTTGTATGAAAATTTTCATTTTGTCCATATCCCATAAAACTTCATTTAAAGATGTAATATTGTATATAACTATCTTGTTAAAAATACAATGAAAACATTTTTCTTTAAGATAATAAAGGGTCCAGGAAGATCTTTTAATCCCCCATCCCGGTCCCAGCTGGGCCCCATGTAGGCCCCACATTGAGGTGACCACAATCATCTGTCACCCTTCACGACAGAAATTGTATTTCTTCCTGTTGAAAGATACTAAACTGTGTTTGTAGATGTAACCTCAAGCCTGTGAATGTGAGTTCCACTCCTTAATCCTCACGCAACCACTCAGTCACCTACAGATGTGAGAACAGAGAACTCACACAAAAGCAAAAGCCATTCTTCAAACAAAAAATGCAAAAGTCATTCTCTAACATGGATGCCTAACCGGAACCATACCCGGGACCGGAACCGGAACCGGACCCGCATCGCAAACGGTTCCGGTTCCGGTTCCCATTAAAATTATCGGAACCAGTTCCGAAACCAGTTTCCTGGTTCCGATACGAGTCCGGTTCCACCTCTTACTAAACGGTTCCGGGTCCGGGTCCACCCTGGACCCGGACCGGAACCGACCCGTTTACAACCCTATATCCGATACTTCACTTTTTACATGTAAAATCCGTATCCTTGTTATGTCTATGGTGTATCCCTGAAGTATCCGTGCCATATCTGGGCATCATAGATCGGGTCAAGTACCAATTTTAGAAAAGGCTTTTAAATCCCCAAAACTTTCACATCTCGGCCAAACTCATAAGAGAAGGCAAAATGAGAACATTCCTTTTCCCTCGTCTTCATGCCATCTTACTTGTCATGGGTCCACACCGCTAACAAGTCTCTCTCTCATGGCATACAAGCAAAGATTCTTCCCTTAGTCCCTAAACCCTCCTCTTATCTAAATAATTTTTCCAATCTAAAGAACTCTCGTCTCAATCACTTAATCTAAAAAACTTTCTTCTTTTTCTTCATCTCTCTTTAATATTGTTGAATGATGAAAACAAAAGGTAGAGATTTGATTCCGAGCAAATCTCAGATGTTTTTAATGGAGTTTATATCCTTTCTCTTTTTTTTTTTTTACAATAGTAAATTTTATTACTGCCAAAAAGAGAAACAAAAGAAAAACCAAAATCAGCTTACAAACACGAAAGAAACAAATAAAAAAAAAACGCAACACCTACTAAAATACAAACAGATTAAACATCAAAATTAATAGAAGATCGAAAAATTCCCTCCTTCGCTAGATCATCCGCCTCTATAGTTACTTCTCTTAAAACATGACGAAAAGTAGCCTCTAACTGTCTAGAAATATCTTGAATCTCCTCCACCCAATCCGCCAATCTCCAAGGAAAAGAAATCTTCCCAGAGCCCACTGAATAGCTGAAAAAAAATCACCTTCAATAATTGCTTTACATCCTCCCAAGCTTCGTAACTCATGACATCCTACTAGAAGAGCAGAAACCTCTGCTTTATTAGCATCTAAAAAAAACACAGGCCCTGAAAAACTCAATATAATACCATTACAATCCCTTATGACACCTCCAATACCTCCTTAATTTGGCCGAACAAAACTTCCATCAAAATTAAGCTTAAGGAGCCCCACAGGAGGAGACAACCAAGTACCTTGGCGCTTATTTTTAGCATGTCGAACCCCTTTGACAACTGATACCCAAGATCTATTAATATCTTCTAGAGGCACACCACCAAATTCCTTTTTCCTACTCCCCCATTCTGAAACAGACCAAACATTAGACTCTACCACTTCCTCCACAGATTTACTTCTATTTCTGAAGAGTCTATTATTCCTCTCCATCCACAGTTTCCAAAGAGTTGCATATAAAACAGAGTTCAACAGAATGTTCCCACGCATAAACTTGCACCCCAAATGCCATTAACAGAAGAGATCATCAACAGACCGTGGCATGACCCATTGCACCTCAAACATATCAAGAAAGAATGCCCACATTTTGCAAGCAAAAAAACAATGAATCATCAAATGATTAATCGTTTTCTCATTTTTTAAACATAAAGGGCACCCATTAACTATAACATGCTTCCTCCTTCTCAAATTATCAATGGTGAGGATTTTATGCCCCGCGCTATCCAACAAAAAGCCAACACTTTCGGCGGAATAGATTTATCCTTGAAATTCTGCCAACCTTCCACTTTATAAAAAGAGTTAGAGAAAATATTAAAAAGACTTCACTGAGAATTTGCCTTTAACATCAGGCTTCCAAATTCTAGAATCACTTCTACCAACTGAAATGTAGACCTTAGATAACATGCCAAGCTGACAAGTAAGGTCTGGAATTTCTCTATCTGTTAAATTCCTGCAGAAACCAAAGTTCCAAACTACAACACCACCCAACAACTGAAAATGTTTTGCAACGAAAGCCTTTTGTCTTCTATCAAACAAATAAAGGTTAGGAAAAAGAGTATAAAGCACATTCTGCCCACACCACTCATCATGCCAGAAACTGATTCTATGCCCATCATGAACCCTATAATGAATCTGCCGAATGATGTCCTCCTTAACAGATAAAATAGACTTCCAAACTATGATGCCCAGATACGGTACGGATACGGCAGGGACACGCCATAGACATGTCAAGGACACGGATTTTACATGTAAAAAGTGAAGTATCAGATACGACACGATACGTTGTCCATTTTAAAGTATCCGTGCATCATAGCTTCCAAAAGCCTGACGCATTAGATATCCTGCTCGGCACATCCCAACCATTGTTCCCCACCTTTATATTTTTGGATAAGAATCTGACACCACAAACCTTGAGTTGGTTCCCCAATCCTCCAAAGCCACTTCCCAAGTAATGATTTGTTAACCTTAGCAATGGAACGGATGCCCAACCCACCATGACCAGTAGGTTTACAAACTATCTCCCACTTAAGCAAATGATACCTCCTTTTTTCAATGGAATCATTCCAAAGAATTTCTTTATCTTAATTAAAAGAAAAAAATCGATGCTAGGGTTTCAAATTTGAGCAAATATGAGATTATGATGTTGATTGAGTGTAGGGTTTATGCTCTTTTCTTTTTTTTTTAATTGATGATGGAGGTAGAACCCGGCGAGCCCAACTCAGTGATAGCCAAGTCCAAGACTACCCAGACTCGGCCAAGTTTTCAAATGCTGGGTTCAAGCAACAGATGGAAAGGTGATATATAGGCCAATAACATTGTTCAGAAAAATAGGTTAGATAAAGTAGCTAAGGAGGGAAGATTAATATTACCAAAAGAAAAATAACAATAATTAAAACCATTGTTTAGCCTCATTGCTTAACATTAGAAAAACTCTTACATGTGTATGCATGCATGATGCATCATCATTAATTCATTATCATAATGAAGCCTTATCCATCTATCTTGGATCAACTTGCTGATTTCTACTTTCCCACTGATTTCTAAATTTGTAATTGAAAACACCCACTTTTTTAACAATTTGGAATGGCTGATTTTTTTGCAGCCCCCCCCCCCCCCCCCCCCCCCCCCCCCCCCCCACACACACACACAAAAAAAAACACTAATTATTTTTTCCTCCAAACCCCAATCACCTTGATTAGTGGTGGCCTGAGGTGGGCCCGACAGAAAATCGTGCAAGTGCTGCTCAAGAGATCATTTTGTGTGTCTAGAAACAGAAATGTTCTCCCACACTACACTTCTGTGAGCAACACTTGTGTGACACTCTAAGGTGACCATCCAAGATGAATGTTCAAGCTCTATGGGGCCCAGTTGGACCCACCTTTGATAAGTTCAGCCCTTCTCGTACTCTTTCTATCTTTCATTCCATGATCTGGCACAAGCTCCAATTTTACACTCATCGAACCATCACCCAATGTTTGGTGGAATCTTTAAAAATAAAAAACTGGTCAAAACACCATTAAGTTCTAAGGTTGTTAAATCAAGGGCTAGGATAATCTAATGAGGCTTATGTTTTGGATGACCCTTATCCATACAGAGCTTAAGCAGATAGGTGAAAGGCCCAAACAGGTATATGAAGCTATGTCCAACTCAGGACTCAGGCAATGTGGGATGTAGGACTTCCCAACACTCCCCCTCCTAACAGATTTCATGGACAGGCCTGTCACGTGGGCTACACAAGAACCCAATATCATGTAAGAAACCATGTGCTAATCCAAAAGGTTAAGCCACTAGGTGGAAGGCCCAAACAGGTATATGAAGCCATGTCCAACTCAGGACTTGGGCGATGTGGCATGTGGGACTTCCCAATAGTGGCCTTGTCCCACGAGCTCAACTGCATATCTACAATATGCAGTCTACGCGTAGAACATTCCCCGCCCATCCAATGCAACAACTAATCAAAGGGATGTGAAGGTTTATGCACAGATACAGGATGTCTAACAGTGACTGTTAGACAAGTTTCAAACTGAGGTTTACTACAAATTCATTTTGAATGGTGGTGTGGTGAGAGTGAAGGGTTTTGCTTGATCATGGGGGTGCTTGGTGATCCCCCCCATGAAAGTACAGTGCATTTAGCTTATATGAGTGGCATAACTTGGTGAGTATTTTTTTGCATGTTGTCAGATACACACTTTAAAGTATACCCACCTACAAAGCCCAACTAAAATGTGTCGCCCATATTGGAGCTAGGCCAAAATTCAAAATGCTTAAATTGTCTTAGCCTTTATTTTTAGAACTTGAAAGTTAAATAGCTTTATACAAATTACTGTATAAAATTACTAAAAAAAGGGGTAGCTTTATACAAGCAATATCTTCTGTTGTTTCAATCCAATGGTGTATAACATTTAGAGCAGTATAGATATGTGTGGGTGCCCATTAATGGGAGGGTAGTGAGTATGATTGGGTTTGAATTGACTGTTTGGTGAGCCCCACTGTTCAAACTAAGAGGGGTGAAATTGGCATCTGAATTAACTCTAAATAAGCCATTTAAAAGATTTGAAGTTCCAAAGATGTTTACTTACAGTATAAAGAGGTCATTTGGTTTCTTAAAACATTAATTATCATATCAATAAGCTTTCCTTCAGCATCATTAATCAAATTGTGATTGAAAATCAGAATTATCTACAAGAATGATGAGAACAGAACCTCTATTCCAAACCAATAATAGACCTTCCCTCATTAAATGACACATTTTCCATGTAGCCAGTTAGCAGTTATGTCACATTAGTCCCACACCTAAATCGTTTTTTTTTTTACAAAATAAATCTGATCTTCTTTGATTAAATATTTTTAATATATATTTGCCAAAATAAATCAGCTCTTCTTTGATTAGATATTTTAATATGCAATGATTCTGAGGTAAAACAGAGAAGAAGATCAAAAACCACAGCACATACAGTAGCCTTAGTCGCATCCCATGAAAGAAAGTACGTGGTGAAAAAGCTTGGTTCATTCCCTTCTGTGATCTTGTACAGTGGTACATCCAGAGACAACCCTTCCAGAGCTGCTGCTAGCTCTATGTACTTCTGTAAAAATTCTTCAGGAAGTCAAGTAAAGAAAGGGGGTGATTGTGAAGAAAACTGATCGCAAGCAACATTACCTGGCCAATCTCAAAAGCTTTTTGCTTTTCCTTGGAATCTACAGACTGACCAACCCAAACAAAGACCTCTGCGTGTGTGTCGAGTATTAACATATCTTCAGTCAACAGATCATCTTGGGAAAAGTTGAAAATCTCAGATACCTACAAGAAAGGTAAATTAAAATATGAAAAATTGGCTTAAACAAAATGTAGAGGAAAAAGAATAGAAGTGATGTTTGGAGCGCACCTCAAACTTTCCTGAGGAGCCAATACAAGAACAAGGACAAATATGGGAAAATATCAGCTTGAAAGTTTCATGAGTTATCCAAATATGAATATAGGCATCTTCGCTTGTGTAACTATGGAAAAAGCGCACCAACCTTTATTGAACAAAAATGTGTACAAGTGTGGATCTCTAACAGTTTCTGGTGCAACCTTTTTGCTTGTGTAACTTTGCTTTCCTCCAAGTGCAAACCAGAATGCAGAGCTCTCTGTTCCCTCCTTTGCATGTTTATATGCAACTCCTGGCTGAAATATTGAGCACCATAAGTAATAACTAATGGAAGGTATACTAACTGAACGCGGGAAAGAAATTCAATTTTCTGAAAAAATGAAATCAGCCTTGATGACACTAAGTGAAGAAAACTAGTTCTTAACTAATGAAAAATCAGATTCTGGACTTCCCACAAAAGGGGAAAAAATGAAGAATCTGGTGAGCTAAAAGGTTTTCCTTTGGCCCATGTCTCTACACCCCAGAGCATCATGCAGTGTCACAACTGGCGCCCCCTCAGGCTGCTATCTGGAAACTTTAATGGAATTGATTCCAATGTAAGTAGATCCTTGGACAAGTCCACACCATCCAGTGAACATCCATCCCAATATAAAAAGAACGTCCAACAGACTGAAAAGTGAAAAGCCAATTGTTAAATTATCTGGTGTCACATGAAACATCTTCAGATACCCAGCAAAAAATACACCCAGGCCACCTCATCAAAACAAATATAAGATCCTCATCATTAGCTTAAAGAACAACTTTAAATTCTTTCTCAAATCTCGTTCTAACATATCGATGTTAGATATGTCCATAAATACCTTCCCCCAAAGCTAGATCTACAGATGAGATTGATGGTGTCAAAAAAAGCAAGAGGAAGCTATTTATCCTAAGCAAAACAGTAAAATCATAACCCTTAGCTTGCTTCCTCCCAAGTCTCTAAACCTTAAAAACACCCTTGTCTTCCTCTAATAAGGAGACTCCTGGAGAGCCTTAGGATGAAACCCTAGCTCAGCAATCCTATCCCTCGGAACTCTAGGCCAAAAATCTTCCAGAACATCCACATAAAACCCCAGAAACTAAGCTTCCCTGTAAGACAACACCAACACGTCCAATTCCCCGCCCCATTCTTCCCAATTCCAACTCCCATTTTCTCACTACTTAAGGTTTATATTCAAAGCTGAACACTTCTGCTCCAAAAGCACCATCTCCCCTAAGAAGATTAATATCAAATGGAGATATCAAGGATCTAAGATGGGTAAGAGAGTTCCTTTTATGCAGCTAGCTTAGCTCATGTGCCAATGCATTGTTTTAGCTTCCTTTCCAATCAGTTTCCATGTAAGTATATAGATTTCAGCAATATTTAGTAGCTTGTAATTAAAACTTTCAGAATCGTCCATCTTTTCATTGTAATTCTTTTCTGGTTTTAATGAAACAATCGATTCTCTAAAGCCATTTGAACATCCAGTACTAAGTCAAAAATTCAGAATACTTCCCATCAAGACTTGGCAAAACTTGAATTCCACATGCATATTTTTCAGGTAAGCTGACAATCTGAAACACTAAAAGTGCAACTTCACCTCTCTATTTGTGTTTTGCAAGGCCCCATCTGATTTTCTGATGCACTATCCCAGTCACTGTTTGCAGCAGGCTGCAATTAACCCAGTGAAACCTGCATTCCATATTCCATTCACTTTATCATTAGAAGCACATAGTTCCAAGCAGTCCAGGCACACTAGGCGGATATCATATTAGGGGAATTCAGCCTCCACATCATCCACGAACCATTGAATCACATTGTTCAAAATGGCCTTCTTTCCTAGCACAAGCAATGGCGAGTCCCAGAAAACAGATCCACGACTGAGCACGGACTATGCTGGTATCCACTTCATGGCCATTATTCTACTTTTGTATTAGTAGTAATGTGTTACATTGACAGTCATAGGTTCAAATACTTGGAAATTTATGTTCTGAAATTACAAGCATCACCCACATGCAAACTTACCAGTACCTCTATGTATGTGTTCTGGTGTCATCTCCACCACATAGCTTCATACACATGTTCAGAGATCGGTCATTGGGTCTTTTAAGTTTTCAGTATCACTCGAGACCAATAACCCTACCTAGATAGAAAATAAAAGAAAAAAAAAACACAACACAATATATAATGCATCTAATCCAAAAAATTAACAAACACGTGATGGTCATCAGAATGGAGTCTCACCTAACATTGATTTATTTTTTAATGGGATGAACTTTCCAATTCTTTGTGAAGAAAAGTTGAGTACAAACAACAGTCTGAAGGTAAACAACCACTAGCACAACAAATAAAGTTGAAACAATTTTCACAAGAGGCAACTTGTTAAAAATAAGTTCAACGTGTAAGAAACAACTTGGCTTCTCAAAGTGGGTCATCTTTCTTCAGACTATGGAATCGAGCTAATCATGTCTCAATGGATACTGAATCCAAGACAGCACAACTTAATTTACAAGTTTATCTGCTCCAGCATTTGCTACCCTTGATAAAAGATGGAACGAGAAAGAAGAAGTTGACATTGACTTTCCTTATTTAAAGCAAAGCAATAAGGCTACCATTTTCCCTAGGCAATGCACTTCTAAATTCAGCATTTAGGTTCTAAAAGAACGAACCCTAGGGAAGCATGAGTCTGCCATATGTTAAAAACTCCACTAAATTGAGGTCGCCAAGTCCAACCAGAATGAAATGAGTGAGTGCCATGGTAGTTTTAGTCATCCGTTAGGGTATGACACATACCAAAAGCTCTCAGTTTGCATGTGAAGCTTCCATCGATGTTTAGCTTCCATGACCCGGATTGCTGGAGAAAGAAAAATTTCAGCCTTTTTAGATTTCTAGAAGGCTATCTATTGCCATGCCACTCTCATAAGATTGCACAACCTTGTCCTTCAATATCCTTTTCTCCCACTCCTAATAAAAGTCATGACTGGTCTTGGTGCTATAAACTTTCTCGCCTGCAGTCACTTAACAAATAGGGGAAAAGATTCAGAAAAACCATCTCTTCAATGATTATTCTGTCTTTTGTTTCACATGCCCCACTATCCTCCAAAGCACTTGGCATCTCGCTTCCAATTGCCCCAACATTTCACCCATCCATGGTGTCTCAAGGGAAAAGAGAGGGGGACACACACACACACACACACATATATATATATATAGAGAGAGAGAGAGTGTGTGTGTGTGTGTGTGTAAGGAAAAAATTACCAAAATGTTTAAACTGTTCGCATTTTCGAATGGTTGGATTCTTCATCTTGTTGACATATGATATTAGAAATGTAGGGACTACATCTTGACAAAGTTTTGTGTTCTATTTCAATGAGAATAGCCAATGGCTATTTATTGATTCCAATAAAAAATATTAACTCAAATTTAAAAAAAAACTAATTACATCACAGTGGGAAACCTCATCACCTCATAACTCTAGCATATAACACAAATTTAATCTAATCCTAGTATAAATGTAGCCAAAGAAAAAACTAATCCTAATTTAAGACAAACTTATGCTCATTTTAATAAATCAATCCATATTTATCCAGAATATTACAAAATAATCCCCAAGTACATGTTTGGTTGGAAGCATTTCTGATAGGAATTCCTTTTGTCTGAAATTTCCAAACGCAATGCAGGTGTTGTCTTAGTGGAATTCCAAGTGACCTCTTCAAATTAAGAGAATTCTCTTAGATGACATTCCAAATGGCACTTTTGCCATGCAGAATTCTAGGAAATCCAGCATTTGAAATGGTAGACAGCCCCTGGGCATTTCAGAATTCCATTTGGGGGGCAGCATTTGGAATGCTGCAAATGCTCTAGACAAGAAATCCTGGTTTGCTTGACTGTTTCACAACGCTCCCCCTCAAGTTGGACTATAGATGTCCACCGTGATCAGCTAGAATAAACATTTTAGATCTGTTTTCTTTCATGAATGCTTTAGTGAGGAGCCAGCTTGATCTTCAATACCAATAACTTGTGATGGATCTTCAATTTGTCTTGCCCCTTACGAGGGATTAGCAAATAAACTAGGGTAGGGTGTATACCGCCATTTATAGCAAATGGGGACTTGTCATCCATCATCATGTATAAAAATAGCGGCATAGCGGCCGCTATATCGGGCATTTTCACATCTGTAGCAGCCGCTACGGCGTTGCCACGGAGTGCGACAGATTCCTATTTTCCAAAAAATTTCAGAATGCATAATAAGACATATTTCTTTTCTTCTTCTCTCCAAATAACATTTCTACGCAACTCTTCTATGCTTTTATGTTTAAAAGAACACCAAAAGGCACATGATCTGGCCGAATTACAGTCGATACAGAGAGTTCTTCTCAAGGGTTATTTTCTAGGTACATCCTATTAGACACCCCCTTTGGTAGAGGTATTCTTTTCTCTAGGTACTCTTAAGTCTTAATTCTTGACTTCATGACAGTTTTTTTTTTTTTATTAGCCTTTCATTAGTTTCTAAGTTAGCATAACTAAGCAATATGAATACATGTGAAAAAAAAATGATCATTGCTATTATTTTCTATTTATAAAGCGATACAGGACCTCATACAATGAGGGGACCGCTACGCCCTCTTATCTTAGTTACTTTTGCACAAAAAAAAAAATACGTTCTCTCATTTTTCAAAATTTTAGATTTTCTATAATTTTTTTCAAATTATTTTGACGATTTTTTCAAATCGCTACGCTACGCTACGTAGCGTTTTGGCGGCGGGCCATACCACTATTTTCATCCTTGTCCATCTTGAATCTTGACTTGGTCAAGAAGCTACCTCAGAAGTTCCTTGGTGGAGAAGTCAATCCGAAGCTTACAACATTGGATGGCGCTTTCAAAGAAAGCACGACCACCAAGGAAGGTGGCCTCTTCACCAAGCAACTTCTAAGGTGGCTTCTCCATAAAGTCATACTACATCCTCAAAAATGTCTTGAGCCTTGATGATTGGGCAACCCCAACAACTAGTGAGAAGCCAGCTTGATCTTCAAAACGAATCGACTTATGATGGATCTTCAATTTGTCTTGACGGCTGGCTGAAGAAGACGACATGACAAACTTACTGCACTTAACCATTAGCAGCTTGTACTGCTATACTTAGCAACCAGCGACATACCCATCTTTCTTCGCACACGCTACACTCAGCAAACAACCGCATATGCCCCACAGCATAAACTTCCACAATCAGCAACACTGTTGATTTAAGCACATTAGCATGGCATGCTACACAGCATATTTGAAGAGGCTAGAATGCTTTTCATACGAAACTAGGGATGAATACTCACCCAATAAACTTGAATCACTCCTTATGAATGAAAACTCACCCAAAACTCATGGACTACTTGGACTGATAGTGATAAATAATTGTGGAGTTAGTGATAAATAATTGCAGAGTACTTACAGAACTTTATTCCTTCGCTTAAATAACCTCATTAGTCAAAGCAAACTTGTCAAAGATTGACATTGACTTTGTCAACAAGCATAGTTGTCGAAGTGGCTTCTAATGATGTGACACATTGATGTGGCAACTGAGATGGTTGCCTGCTTAATGGGCTCACAGGTCAGGTCCATCTGAAACTGACCCAAACCTAATGCAAATCTTTAAACAGTTGTGGGGCTCTTCAAGGGTCAATAGCCAGGTTGACCAAAATTGGTGTAGACCTGACCTGACTAAAAGTTTGGCATTGTTAATGGAGGCCACTAGCGCACTGACCGAGGCACCTTACGTACTACATCATTGAATGTGCAGGACGTACAACGCCTTGCCCGTGATGACAGGTGTCTCATGACTAAAGGTAATGGTGGGTCATTGCCAAGAGTCATGGAGACTAGGAAGTGGAGGTTGGAGAAGACGAAGAACAAGAGAAGATCGTGCCAGAGAGGGCTAAGTAGAGGTGTTGGGGACTGGGGAGAGTTCCAACCTCTAGGCACAAGAAACCAAAGGAAGCTTACAATTATGGTGGCGACAAAGCAAAGGAAGAATTGAAGACAGGGATGGAGACTCAATCACAGATGCCATGGAATCCATCTCCAGCTTGACAGTCGTTCTGTTGTGATAAAACAAATAAGTCCTCTCAGACATTTATGTTTTAAGTTGTGAATATACCTTTGGTGGGGTTGGGCAGCAAGAAGAGATAGATCAGAGACTCACGCAATCGTTGACTAATCGAGCCTTTAAAGGTGTCATATAGGGACTTGGCAGGGTTATGCCCTGACATCATACCTAAAACCCTGAGAAGCCCTATATCCAATTGCATTTTTTCTCATTACGATCAAGAATGTGAAAATACTTTTTATCTAAACCGAACCCTAAACCTAGCTCTGATACCAAGTAGAATTTTAGGGACTATATCTGAGAAAATCCTGTGTCCTATTTCATTGTAAACAGTCAATGGCTATTTATAGATTACAATCAAAGATATTAAAACAAGGAAACATAGTTACCTCATAATAGGAAACCTAATCACATCATAACTCTAGCCTAATATAGCACAAATTTAATCTAATCTTATTCTAGGACAAACCTAACCTCATAACAAACTAACCTAACCTCATAACAAACGAACTCATAATTAGTAGAATATTACAAATTAATCCCTAACAGTTTCTCAACATGAAGTATATGTGGGTTCGAGCAAGTGCCCCATGAAGGACCCTAGAAAGTTCTCCAACACCACAATCTCAAAGTATGTGATTTGACTTTTTAAGGCAAAATGCAGCACCAATTTCTTCCCTAAAATGTTATAGCAATCTATTATGTATGCTCCTTTCAAGCATGGGAATTGATAATGAGTATAATAGGGGTGCTCAAGGGATAGGCCAGCCCGCTTTGGGCCAAGCTCTGCCATGGGGTTTTAGTACTCAGGCTGGACCAGTATCTAAGTTTTTGCCTTTTTGCCCACTTTTAATAAATGGGCCGAGCTTGGATTAAGTGATAGAAAAACCGACCCGGCCCAGCCTGAACAAGTAATACATGTATTTTCGTAACTTGTTTCACCCAAAATATTAATTAAAAAGCACAAAATAATGATAGAAAGCCCAGCCCGATTGATTAAATGGGCGGGCATGGCCAGGCTTGGGAGTTGGGTCTCGCATTTTAAGGAAGGTTGGGCTCAGGCCACTCACTTAAGGCCCGTGTTTGGCTTGGGCAGGGATTGGGCTTGGGCACATCATCAAAATAAGAAACTTCTTTCTTAACCCATGACTCTTCTCATTACACTAGTCATTAGTCAAACCAAGATCCATCCCAGCTTCTTTTATGAGGAAAAAGAAAGTAGGAGAAACAAGTTAAAGAAAAAAATACCTTCAAAAACTCCGCAATTTTCACAGCCAACTGTTGCTGATCAGATGTACTAAAATTTCCATTCCAAATGAAAATTGACGACCCAGATTGCAATAGGAAACAATCTGTAGAGCTTAAGGATGTTGCAACCTGGATAAGAATAAGTACTGTGAAGACAAAAACGAATTATAAAACTAGCACAAAGACAACAAAAATTTTGACAAGCGAACTGCAGCGTATTTGTAACATGTTTAAAAAAACTTTTCCTTGCTAAAAGATATTATAAATCTAACATTAGTAAATTCATGATGCAATCAACATCTTTCCAAATACCAATTCCCGACAATATGGAGTAGAGCTAGGTAGAGTGCAACCTCTATACAGAAGCACCCAGTTTGGTTGGGCAAAGGTTTTATGGCCATCTGCCTACACACCAGCTCTCTCCCTATCATTATTAGGCGGAGAAACTTCTTCGCAGGACAATCAAATGGGCCAACATAACAAGGAGACGAGGAAGGCACACAAGGTAGAAGGGACCATCACAATGCTTCTGTATAATAGAAATTCTGGATAAATTATTCCATAAAATTCATTGTAGCACTGAATACTTCCATCAATGAGGTTGCCAAAATGAAGAATCCAGTGTTAAAAATAAATAAATAAAACTATCATTGTCAGCTAAACACTTGCACGCAACTTAAGTTAGTATCACAGAATACAAATTTATATAGGACCACTAACATATAAAATTACAAAAGTTGTGATTATAAATAAAAAGGACACACAAATGTCCAACAGTTCATATCAATAATATGGTATTTATCCAATAGTTATATCTTCAACACATAGTTGACGCAAGGAATGAGTTCAATAGTTTAAGTCATACTAGAAGGACAACCTCAAAAGTTATTAGTCAAACTAGAAGAACGACCACAGCGAAACCAAAAAAAAAAATCCTTTAAAACAATGCATAGAACAATGATAGAAATATGTTTATAATATTATTGTTGCTAGAGGAACACAAAACCTCCTCGTGAAAACAAATCCTGCACGGTATAATACTTCTCAAAAGATATCCCTTCTACTTGTACAAAATATAATATTTAGATGTGCCATGCAACAGCATAGCAAAGAACCACTTTTAGATATGGCAGCCTACAAGCCTATATTTCATAGTTATTCACTATTCTGAATAATGAAATCGTATCATGAATCATAGAATTTTTTTTATTCTTCTCGTACATAATGTAAAAGAATATTGGAGGTGTTATTAGAGATTGGTCTAGTACAGTTGTTCGAAGTTATTCAAGGACTTTGGAGATGATGAATGCTAACAAAGCTGAACTATGTACTCTTTTGGTTGGTTGTCATTGTAAAAAGCCATGTACCAACCCAAAAGCTTAAGCTGATAGGTGTAAGGCTCAAATAGATATATGAAGCCATGTCCAACTCAGGATTTAGGTGACGTGGGACTTCCTTACACTCCCCCTCACGTACAGGCCCAACAGATTTCTTGGACAAGCCTGCCACGTGGGCTACATAAGAACGACATGAGTCACGTGGGTTACACAAGAACGCCGAGATTGGAACCCACTCTAATACCATGTAAGAAGCCATGAACCAACCCAAAAGCTTAAGTTGATAGGTGGAAGGCTCAAATAGGTATACGAAGCCATGTCTAACTCGGGACTTTGGCGATGTGGGATGTGGGACTTCCCAACAGTCATGAGTTGTTAGGATGGGTTGTTTCAATGCAATTCTTGAAGGTGATTCTTTTCCAGCTATTCAGAAGGAATCTGGTAAGTCTTCTCTTACTTTTGATGCATAGTATCTTTTTTTTTGTTTTGTAGGCCATTTGTTTTGGATTTTACTGTTTTGGGCTTGGCTACTTGTGGCTTAGTCCTCCTTTTTTGGTGTTAGTTTCTTGGATTAGGTAGAATTTTATCGTTATAAAAAAAATCGAAATACATCCATGGCAGCATCAATACAATTACAAATAAGGCTGACACAATCATATGAAGAACATCAATGATATATATAAATATCATAAATGATATATGTATGGTTAATTAAATATGTTTATCAATGTTACTAGGAAAACTAAACTAGCAGCACTTCTTTTGTGTTTTCTTTAAATCAAAAATAAAATAAAATCCAAATCATCAACGTTACTTTTGAAGTTGAAAGTTGTTATGAAGAAAATAAATAAATAAAAGAAAGATAAAACCACATATGTACAGTCAAACACTCTAGAGTCTTGCCTATAACTTATTTATCTCTAAAACCTCCCACAATTCAACAAATTATTGAGAGGTTCATTAATTATTAGATAACCTTTTAAAAACAAAAACACTTAAAAAGGTCAATATTCTATATAATAGCCATTCAGTTGTGCTGATCCCATCTAGACAAATCAATTGAATCATAAAATTCGATAAAAAAAAGTACCGAATCATAAGATTCACATTTGAATCCAAAGATTGACCTATAAATGGGATTTGTTTTATAGGTAAGAATCTTTTTTCCTAAGGATTCAATGACTCATAGGTTTTAATAACATTGAAGGTGTGACTGGTGTGGCCAACATAATGATTTACAAGAATTACATGATACTGACAAACAAAATGAACATACTGCATCAACTTGGACTGCTTTATTGTTATGCACCGATGCACCGGATATTCGAATTAGTGCAACACTATCAGCAGTGTAAGTTTCATCACTCAAACCCTTGTCTGCTATGAACTTTTTGTAGCCAGAACTGACTCCACCCTGCAGGGAAAGTAGAAAAGAGAAAAAATTCAGTTGAATGTAAAATATAGTAATAAGTGATCCTTGATACAGTCATTTCATTATTACTGAAAGTTGGTTAAACAGTCTTCCTACACCAGAAGGAAAGCAACTGCATAAGTACCTTGAAGACAACCATTGGCTGAAAGAGTGCAATAAATTGCGGTGGCTCTTTTCCTTGAATGACCCGGCCCTGCAAAGATGCTTTGTTTAAACCATATCATGATTAAGAATACAATGTCCAGATTTATGAAAGACAAATAATATGCCACCTGAACAGGTCTGCCTTTTAGAGAGGTGGTCATTGTGTTAGCTAACCGAGTAGCCATCATTTGATCCTCCTATAAGAGAGTAAGATAATAAGATAATCGTGTCAACAGAATTATGGTTAAATGAATCCAGCATAAGCAAACACAACTGAACTAAAATGGGTATAGAATACAAAGTTCAACAAGAATCTCTCTCTCTCTCTCTCTCTCTCTCTCTCTCTCTCTCTCTCTCTCTCTCTCTCTCTCTCTCTCTCTCTCTCTCTCTCTCTCTCTCTCTCTCACACACACACACACATACACACAAAAAAATGGTAAGATACATAGATTTAGCAGTGAGCAACAGAAAAATTATGATTCTAGAAATAATTTCTACAACATGCATCATCTCAAAATTGATTCATGAAAGGTTCCATACAGTATAGCATTAAAATAAAGGCATTGTGTAGTGAGACAGTTATATTTTCAACAATATACTATGATGCATGTCCAAAAAAATGACTAAGAAAGTTGCAAGCACAAAACTCACGTAGGGCTGGAAGAAGATGAAGGACAAGCAATATTGGGATTACAACTTACAAGCATAAGTTCTCTAAAAGTAACAAACTTTCAAGGGGGGAAAAGAAAAAACTACTGTAAAAATCAAAGACGGGGTTTTTTTTTTTTAATGTTAAGAAATATTAAGTTAGGACAAGAAATTTCAAATTTTACCAACCAACACAAAAGCTATGAGGGAGGCATCTGATTACCAATTTGAGTTGGATTGCTAAAAAGGGCCTGCTTTGACTCCCTATTTATTCACCTTGGTTATGAAAACTTTGATGGAAGAAGTCCAAGATCTATTCCTTGTTGTATGATCTTTGCAGATGATGTGGTACTCGCTAAGCAAACAAGACAGCAAGCACATATTTGAAGAAAGACTTTTGAGTCGAATGGGTTGAAAATTAGTAGATCAAAGACAAAAATACATAGAATGCAAGTTCGGTGGATCCAATGTTTTCAAACATTGAGGCAATGCATTCCAATATCCAAAAGTGTAGGGGATAAGCCTCAATGAACGGAGTGCAAGCCTCATGAGAGTGCCTTTTTTAAAAAATAATAATTCTTTTAAGAAAAGAATATATTAATAAAAGTTGAAAACAGCAGCAGTTTGGTTTTTTTATGCCTTTAATGAGTTACATAGAGTAGACTAACATCAATCTAGTTATAATAGTCATAAATAATAGAGGAAAAAGATTTTTAAGTTCTTAAATTATGAATCCCTCATTTTTCCTTAAGACAAGATGTACGAATGGGGCATATGTCCCCTGATATGGAGTCTGGCTGAAGCACGCACTTCATCTAGATATATGCCTCAAAATGTTTCATATGGTAAGTGATATGTCCAGAATACAAGGCACGCCTCAGACTTAGAGGTACGGGACTTCAGGCATGGAGCATTGTTGGAAAGCCCCACGACGAAGCAAACCTCAACAAATAAGCACTAAATGCTTCTAAAAACGCCGAGTAGACTGAGAGTAGGGAAGATTAGTAAACTGAAAATATCTTAATGACATTGACAGATTTTTTATATCTAGGAGGAAGTATAGAACAAAATAAAGGGTTTGAGTTCGGTATCGCAAACGAGATTGCAAGGTGGGTAAATTAGAGACGAGGTAGTGTAGTGTTATGCAACCACTCAGGGCCACTTCAATAACATGGGCATTTTTATAAGGAAAAGATAGCCTGTGCATTGTTATACGTTGCTTAATCTAATTAGTCATCTAATTTCTGGCTTGCAGGTTACGTTTCAACACATTAGTAGCTATGCAAACGGGATGGCAGACTGTTTAGCTGAGCAAGGGATATATAGATCTTGTAATTTAAGCGCCTCTATAATGTAGTGTGTGGTTGGTTCATTTCTCTTGTACCAGTTCCACTATGGATGGCGTTTGTCTTTTTTTAGCTGAGTTGTACTTTCTTTTTGTTGCAATAAAATTTACTGTTACCAATCAAAAAAATATGTATGTTGCTTAATCTAACAAAACATAGAAAGAAGAAGTTGAAGTACATGTGGCTGAGCTGCACAAGCAAAGATGCAAGAAAGCACAAAAATAGGAAGAAGTGGTTGAATACAAAAGTGGTAACTTACAAGTAGCTCTAACTGATATAGGAACATGTACAGAAGATAAGAAACAGCTTATGTATGATGAATTGAAGGTCGAACGATTACAAGTTCAAAGAACTATAAAAATGGGGAGACCAATAAAGATGTTTATGCTTCGGTGATAGGCATGATAGATTGTGAGGTGACAAAACATGGCTTTAATAAGGTCAAGCAAAAGACTAGATTGATAAAGGAAACCACAAATAGATGTGATAAGGCTAAAATGGTAATGAAAATTATGTTGTTTATGATGAACAATAAAAAAAAAATTAGGATTTTTCATATTTAAAAATTCAAGAAATTGCTTTAAATTTTACATATTTCTTATCATATACCAACAAATTACTTGAGAGATTCATAGGTTTCCTTTTCAAAAAAAAAAAAACATTTATATAATTGTCATGTATTACCACAATAGGCAGAGATTGCTTATCTAGTTCTTTTTCTTTTTTTCTTTTTAAAGGAGCATCCATAATCTATTTAGCATATTTCTTTTATAGAAATGGAAATATAACAGTAGCCCAAACATCAATTCCAACAAGCCTTTGGACCAAGTAGGAGAAGCACATATTAGATTTGTTTGATCCACTATAGAGGCATTAAATAGCATCTAAGGTCAACATAACTAGGAAACCCTGAATGAGACTTAACATTTAAGGCAAAAAGAAAAAGGGAAAAAGGAAATTTAAAAATAGAAACATCAAAGGAAATTGACCCATGACAACCCTGATGGATACCACAAGATAAAAGGACTAAGCATCATCAGCCTAACATTACAAGAAGGAAAGTGATGTCTCCTTCAAAGAAAAATATTACAGAGATTATTTCCTGCATAACTTTTATGCATGGCCATCTTGGCACAATGTTATACCTCAGATTAAGGCTAGAGCCAATGAGGGATTTTCTATTTCATTTTTCAGAAAATCCATACATCAATTTAACTTACCTGAATACTATCTTTCCCTATCCAACAGGACAGGTAGTAGTCTTCTTTCTTGTCACCAGAATGGTATGTATAAAGAATGATGTAGCAATCTCCACTGTAGAATTTACCAATCTCTTCCTGAGGAACTGGTGTTTTAGCACTTCCATTGATGCGCCATACCTGAATGGTAAGAAAAATGTCAATCCCTTTAGAACAGTGGTAATAGTTAGGATGATTATACAATTCATACTATAATAGATAATTAAGAAGAGAAGAAGGTTATAACATCCATCTATCACAACAGAAGATTAAGAATTCAGGCAGACTTGTAATCAGACCTCAATTTTCCCACCACCTTCAAGCAAATGAGGGACTTCTTCATTTGCAGAACCACCTTTCATGATTCCCTTGACATCAACTCCTTGCTGCTTCAACATAGCTAAACAGAACAAGAAACAACTTTTCAGTCAACATTTTCCAGAAAAATATCATACTTAGCCCAATATTGAATAAGTCATAATGACCTGCTACTTTTCCTTTTCCATCGTCTACACCTGTGGTCCCTGTGGCAGTAGACCATGACTCAAAGTTTGACTTGAATGAATGCGTCTCAAACCCTTGAATAACTCGGGTCACACGTGTTGACTTTGGTCTATTTTGATTACTGATAAATTCCTGTACATTTTTGGAGTAAGAATTAATGCATCACCCCGTATGTTTGGCTTGAGGAAATAAACACTGATATTATACCTCAGCAGCTTGGGTAGCAGATTTTCTATCCTCCACTTGTGTTACCCGGCCAACCCAAACAAATACCTCAGCCCCACAGTCAAGTAAATAGCAGTTGTTGTTTTCAAGCATTGATTTAGAAAGTTCACTTTCTGCTAACATCTTCACCTGACCATCAGTAATGCTACAGCAAGCAGTGACTACAATTTAGTGCCTGATGCAGGTAATTATGAACAAATAGAAGCAGGGAAATATTACTCTTTTAGGACTCTATGCTCGTACACAAACTTCATAAGACAGTAATTTTCTTCTTTGGATATTGGTTACTTAAAAAGATATTAGTTGTCATCCACAAGAAATAAGGCATCTTTTATCTTGCAGAATAGCATCCATAAAAAACAATTGGGAAGTGATCAAGCTCATCAAAAGCATAAGCAAAACACCAGCATGAAGAGGAGAATGCAAATAATGCTGAATGCAAGCATATACTCTAGATATAAGCATGAGACCTAAATAAATGGTGTTCCAGAAATTAAAAGACACATCAGTATATTTTTTGTATCCTTAATGACAATTATAAAGAATATGCTTTCAAGCAACCACGTTGTAGTGAATTTGGTAGTGCCTACTTATTTTGGTAGCAATAAACTTACAATGAAACAAAGAAAAGGCAATACAAAAGGGCCTGCTATTATAAGAGATATATACCACGGTGAGAAAGAAACTGTGTGATCAGACCCTTCATACAAGTCATTTCTACCCACTACTGGTTTTGCAAATGTGTCCACAACCTCATTAGTTCCCTCCTCAATATCCACCAAAATACCACATCCATTGTCTTACATTTCTCTTCCATCTTACTAAAAATGAAATTCGATCTTAAAAGACCTTTCCACCCTTTAGTACTCAAATAATGACATTAGCAAAATCTCTCTCCAAGACTAATTGGCCTGAATGTGCAGCTTGTTCTTGTCTACTCCACCCAATAATCCAATATACAGCTTTCCAGCAGCCAAGTATGTCATTCATTATTTTTCCTTCCTTTTAGCCAAGGGAGGAGGGAGTAAATTCTCCTTGGGGGAGCCACTTTGAAGAAGAAGAGGAAACCCAAAGGAGGAAGAAACCCAAAGGAGGGTACTATCCGCCCCTGCTTGTAGCACACAAAACTTACACGAAAACTAACATCCAAAGTATTTTAAATGGGACCACTACCCCTACACTATACAAACCTGCCCTATGATTTTGCAAAGCACCAACCAATGCCAAGAGGGCATAACTCCACACCGAATAAGAGTCACAATGGAAAAGTAAATGATAAACAAATGATGATGATGAGACTCTAATTTGTCAACTATTGAGCTTCCTGGGAACCCGCAATCACCAAATGCATCAAATTTTATAATAATAGCTGCTCTATTTTTTTATAGGTAGGCAAGTTTGCTCTCATTAGCTTCAAAAATTGCAAGAACCTATGACAAGTAGTCAGCATTCAAACTTGATGATTATGAAAGTACACATGACACGATATATTCAAGAACTTTATTGCATGTCATGGACGCGATATTATAACTACATTGTGAAAAGTAATAAGAATGTATCATGCATTAGAAAAAGAGTTCACGATCAAGCATGGATGAAAATAGTAGGCCCGCCGCCAAACTACTAGGAAGCGGGCGCTATGTAGCGTACCAAGGCTATGTAGCGGCGTAGCAGTGCGATTTGAAAAAAATCGCCCAAAAAATCTGAAAAAAATCCAAAAAATCCAAAAAACTGTAAAATCAAAGAAAATGTGGTTCTTTTGCAAAAGTAAAAAAAGGGGGCATAGCGGTGCCCTCAATATATGAAGTCCTATTACATCAAGTATTCTATTTCTATCTCATCCAATTGAAGTAGAGTTAACAGAAATTACGGTTTAATTGAATCATGTGATTAATCACTCCTCATGAAGTCCACACTTGGACAAAGGAAAATGTACCACATGAAGCATATTAGGATACCTAGTGATCACAAACTTCAACCGGCGGTCGCTCAGCTGGTCAGGGACATGAGCATTAGTGTGAAAGTGCATGAACTATAATTAATAAACAGGTTCATATGCATTGACTTGAAGATGCATGCTAAACAAAATGGTTCTAAAATCTTGGGTGGTGCACAATAAATCCACGGTAAGCCTGAGACATGCAATATCAGCAGAGCAAGAGGCACCTTTCACCTGAGAAGCAGCCCCATCTAAAAGGCACATCTGTCAAAGTCATTGCATGCATTTAACATTGGTTGCAGAAAGAAACCTCGTGCTCTAAAAGTGACGCTTAAACTGAGACTTGGATGCAGTTCTTTCCATCTTCTAATCCTTTCCCACCAAATAAATATGGAGGCGCAGGAGAAACCCCATTTTCAGTCAACCAATGAAAAATGTCTATGAGCTTAACAGACTTAGCAAAACATGTGTAATAAAATGCACAATGTCTCAAATTGATACATTATACAAAAATCAATTAACAAAAAGCCATTACCATAGCTTTTCACATGCGTAGCTCTATGGTACCAAGTACCATGTCTCAAGATTGATGTGCATCACAAGCCAACTGAAAAATGAATAAGAGCCACACCAATGACGTGTGTTTACTGTTGAACAGCACAGATCTTTACTCAGGGTTAAGTAATTAGGTAGGATGCTAAAATGCCTAGATGTGTTTTGCACAGATATGAGCACAGCACAGATTTTTACAAGACATCATGAAGAAACAGATGTCATTGTTGAGAAGTCCCACATCGTCCAAGTCCTGAGTTGGACAAGGCTTCATATACCTGTTTGGGCCTTCCACCTATCAGCTTAAGCTTTTGAGTTGGTATATGGTATCTTACATGGTATCAGAGCGGGTTCTGATCCCACTGTTCTTGTGTAGCCCACGTGGCAGGCATGTCCATGAAATCTATTGGACCTGCACGTGAGGGGGAGTGTTGAGAAGTCTCACATCCCACATCGCCTAAGTCCTGAGTTGGACAAGGCTTCATATACCTATTTCGGCTTTCCACCTATCAATTTAAGCTTTTGGTTGGGATATGGTGTCTTATAGTCATAACCATGAAAAAAATTTAGAACAAGATATAACTTTCCATATAAACTACCTCTTCCTTCAAAAACTAAAAATGAAAAAGGCAACTTCATAACTATTCATGTATCAAAAAAGAAATGGAAAAGAGCGAAGGCTAAAAGGCTTCCTTCTTTTATAAAGTTTTAAGTGAAGTAGATACCTGTAAAGTTTCCCAGGAGTAGTCTCCAAAGTAACATCATCTTCACTTGTAGCCTTTTTGCCAATAGGTGCAAAACCACCAAAGAGAACCCAGAACTCACCCGAATCTGACTCAGCTACAAGCTTCCCATCATCTGTAAAATCAACAGAGTCAATATAAGCAGAAAGACAGATATTAAATATAAACATGTATAGAGAGTGTGTGTGCACGCGTGCGCAAAGACAGTATGAGGATAAATATAATCTCCTAGAATCAAACTGAAGGAGAATAAGAAAACGAGAATCACAAAGTAAAAGATTTATCTCTCACCAATAATTGCAACTTCAGACTTTCCGTCGTGATACTTCTCCTTTAAATATTGAATAACTTCCAACGCTTTCGCCCTTTCTTGAATATTGGAGTTTGCACCATTAAATTGATAAATCTTATTCTCAGTGTCCAGAATAAACACATCATCATGATTCAATGATGAGCGAGCAAAAGGAACCTGTATGACAAAATATGCAACTCATCATCCCCTTAACTACAACATACAGCATTCATACATGAAAAGATGCTCCATGGTGGAAATGCAGATATTTAGAAAAATATATATACATATATATATTAGGTACCTGCTTCAACTTAACAACTCGTTTTCCCCTACAAACATAGAGTCTTGTTTCAAATTTTTCATCCTCGCATTTTTTAAATCCAGAAGCAACACCTCCCTCCAACGGAATAATGCAGGGCTTAAAGTATGACAAAAACTTGTCAGATTCATGACCTTGAAGTTCCCTGTGTTGAACCGCACGCCCCCCCAGGACTGCATCAAGTTCAACTGTCTTGATTGCGGCAGTTCCGGCTTCATCCTATAAGAATTTAAAAGCAAAATGAAACACGAGTATAACTTTGTGGAAAGTGTCAAATGGCAAAAGCATGAACAAAGCAAACCTGACTAGTGTCTCGTCCAATCCAGAAGTGGATGTCATAAAGATAAGCACCTCCTTTGCCCGAAGTTGTCTGAAAAAGATTGCCATGATAAAGAGAATTGAATAGATAAAAACATAACTAAACCAACAATGTAATCTACATCCCTCTTCCACTGAAACTCCAACCCATATCAACACAAGAGTGTGTCAACCAAAAGTAAGGACAAAAAGAAGTAACTAATTGTGGTGTGTCATTAGGAAGAGTGATGACATCAAGCTTTTAATGGATAAGATCACAATCAACATCAGTTTAGATGACTCGTTTCATAAAAATTGGGTGACAACATTAAAGATTAACATTAAAAAGAATTCAAAAGTTATCAGTGTATCATCCATGTTCCCTTTGTTTTGATCATCGGACTCGTGCTCTTTTTTCAATAAATTGCTTTTTACCAAACCAAAAGATAAGAATATTACTGTTGGAAGGAAAATAAGCAAATTTAAAGAAAAAAATTCGAACACAGCAACAATACTCCCATACACTGCCTAGTAGCTAAGGGATTACCTATAGTAGGTACGAGCACGACGTACCACAAATTCAAACCAGTACCTCCATCCTCTATAAGAGAGGGAATTCTTACCATTGTGCCAGAATGCAGTAAGACAACAAATGAACACCAATACCCAATACCCCCAATACCCCACCTGCCAAAAAAAAACAACCAAAACCAAAGGGAGAAGAAAAAGTAAAGAAAAAATCCTCTGCCCCTCCCTTTCCCTCAGCAATGACTAACATTTTTATGATGATAAAACAAATTCAAAATGATGAACAATTATGAATTATGTCTGTGCATCATGCGATGGGACAAAAGTTTCATACCTGCACTTAAACATGCAGTGCGCACATTTAGACATTATAATTTAAAACTAATAAAGCCCCTGATCTGTTTTAATAAAGCAAAGTTAGAAGACTAACTCATGAGGAATACTTATCATAGAGATGAGAACCAACGGCAGCTTACAGTGTCTCACCAATGTCATTTTTCTCAATCGGTAGTCAATTATCCAGACCTATTAGTCGAGGAAATTGGCATTTCTTGTAAAATTATCTCACAACTATTGATTTGTCAGTGAACAATTTGACATTTAAAATTGAATAAATATATAAAGTTCGCCGCAGTCATAACTGAAACTATGTTAATCCAATATAATTAAATCCCTAAACAATATCATAAAGAGTCATAAGAAGCAGCAGCATCATTGTAGCCTTATCCCATCTATCTTGGTCAACTTTGTGAGTTCTCATACCTATTTAGGGCTAAATTATTCTCCCACGCCGCAATCTAACATGTCATTTCTCACTACTTTACAGGTCTTTACCAATCTTCCTCTCATAGCTTCTTGTGCATATCGCACGTCAATACTTCATACAAGAGTTGTTTCTGGTCCTGTATGCATATGCCTATACCATCTCAAATGGCAGTCAGTTTTTTCGAATCTCTTATTTGAAATGTAAACTTCATCTTATGCAACTATTTCTAAATCTATCTTTTCTCGTTGACCCATGCATCCAAACTAGTACCACAGCTTGAAATATAAGGCAGTCAAAAGTTAAATAAAATGCAAGTAGAATAAATCGCCAAAACAAATGTATGCTCTTAGGTAACCAATATGACACTCAGTACCAGTTAACACAGACAGGCATGGATATTCATTAGGCAAAAAGGAAATGAAACTAAAATATCAACAGACAGGAAATCAAAATTACCTGTAAAATAATGTATGAATCCCCCATGTAGAATTTTCCATATTCAGACTTTGGCAAAGGGACAGGCTGAAAGTTCTCAATCCGCCAGATTTCAGATCCTCTAGAAGACGTTAAGTACAAAAGCACATAGATACTACAGCAACACCACTTCAAAACTAAGCATACCAAGGGAAAGAAAATCTTTTTTTTCTAAAATAGAACAATTCAACTTCAGAAACAGATACATGTCATGATTATTTATTGCATGGAATTTAGAACATTTATCTAAGGATACATTCTTTGGCCCACTCCCTGAAACGCAGAATCTACAACTTTTGTAGCACTCGCCATTGTGTGACAGCTTCTTTTTCAGACTCCTCTATATAAGCAAGAACTTCAACCTTCTGATGTCTAAATCTTCACAGCTTAAAACTATAAGGTTTTGCCGAAGAGAGAGAGTAAACAAGTACTAGGTCAGGGAACAGTCAATAATCATTTGATCTGAGACTAAGTAGCGATACAATTTTTTTTTTCTTTATAGGTAAAGTAAAAGTAAAAGAACACCTCTTCGTCTTTAACTAGGTTTGACAACAAAGGGAATGTAAATGAGTAGGACAACAATCTCCAATTTCGGCATACAGCAAGTTGTACCGAGAAAACAAGGATTTCTTCCACTAAAAACCAAGATAAACAGTGTACTTGTTATGTATGACCTTCTCGACCCAGGGACATAGTATATGACCTGCATGAGTTAATTTAAGCAACCTGGGTCTTAAACGATAACCCTCTATCCAGGGGCGGACCTAGAGGGGTGCTAGGGGTGGTCATGGCCCCCATAGAAATTTGGAAAACCCCCTCTTGTTAAAATAAAAATAAAATTCATTTATATTGGCCCTCAAAAAAAAATTTGGAATAACCCTTATGTTTTAGAGAATTTTGGTTTTTTCACATCAACACCCCCCCTCTTTCCCCAATGCAAATTTCCCAGTTCCGACCCCGCCTCTATCCATAGTTCCCAAGTCCCAACAACCACAGCCATGCGCAACTAACATAGATGACAGGTGTATGCAACTGACAAACAAATTAATTAAATATGCTGACAAGAAGGCATACAAACATATACAAACCAAAATGCCATTGTTAATTCCCTAAATAACCCTAAGTGATTCAAATCAAATGAATTGAACAGATTTGCACTTTCCCAACAATGATTCGATCATCTGTGTTCCAATCAAATTCAAAAATATTCCTTTTTTTTTTAAAGCTAACATAAATTCACTGCACTAAAACAAGAGTGAAATAGCAGAAAGGGAAGGCTAGCAAAAGAACTTAAAGAAAACAAAACAGAAATTTTGTGTAATAAATACTACATCATCACCCCTCAACAGGTTTATGCCAGTTGATCCTAGCAACCATTGCCAACTACTATATGTCAAACAATGAACTTTCTGCCTCTCCCTCTTAGAACAATTCTCTAGCCTCTTGAATCACCAATATCGAATTGTTAATCTTGGGATCTTTATGCTTAATTTCTAGAAATTGTCAGTTAACTCAGAGTTCAAATGACTTCAATTCCTAAGATGGATCAAAAGTTTGAGCTTCAGAAGAATTGGACAGGAGACATGTAGTAAGATTTAGAGCAGTTCCTAACTGAATAATAATCACAACTTGAATATATCATGACTACAAACTTATCAAATCAATGCCAGAAATTGAACAAATTCACAACAAATCAGGATCAGCAGAAAGGAATAATTAACCAACCAAATCAGACCACTGAATAGGCAGCTAGATTCGGAACCAGGAAACAAATGTCAAAGCACCCTACATTCCACTAATTTGATTTAAGTGTGATTTATTTATAAAAACAAAAAAACAAAATCTACTCCACAGTTTGATACTGATTCAGTACAGTTCAATAATTGAATTGAAGTAGTTGAACTCTTGATTCATTAGAACTCCTTTTTTTTTTTTTTTTTTGCAAGCTGAGTCCCCAGTAGGGGTTGATCGCTAACGAGGGAAATCCTATTAGAACTATCTTTAATCCTATTTTAATAGGTATAACATGTCAAACTTTTTTCACGGTATAAGTAAATGAGCATTTCATTCACGTGAATTATTCAAGCGATTTGTAACCTATAGAAACAACTCGATGCTCCTACGACGAACCCGGCGGAACTAATTAAACATCAAGCAACCTGAATCAAACAGTAGTGAACTAGAAAATAGAATTCATCCAATAAACTCACCAAACCTAACTACAATCTATTCGATCCAACAAACGGACCCCAACTAACTGCCAAATTCAACTACAACCAAAACTGCCACCTATAACCCAAATTCGATTAGGAACAGACCAACGGTAACAACTGACAAAACCACATCAAGACGGCGTTTGGATGTCCATCAAGAAATCAGATCCCGAATAATTCGATTTACCACCAAATAATGCTTTCGGTAATCGATCACAGTAAAACACAATCCTATAACAGAATCAACACACGACCGATCTCGGGAACACCCAAACGCCCCCCTTAGCAGTGCGTGTGGTGAGAAATCAGCATAAAAATCAAATCTTTCTCTTCTTCTCCAGCAGATCGACACCAAATCAATGTAGAACAAACAAAACACGAATCGCTCAAGAGATTTCAAAACGAAAAGAAAGAAAAAAAAAAAAAAAGGAAAGAAAGAAACATTAGAAGGCGATTGTCGATCTTACAAAGGCGAAAACCTCTTCGAATTTAAGACGAGAGATCTTCGATTTCGATTTCTGATTCTCCGATCAGGTTCGAAAGAGCTGAGAAAAAAATGGAAGAAGATTGGAGAGAATGCAAGGAAGATTGCGAGAAGAAACGTGGAAATGGGAAAGATATATTGATTTGGCCTTTGGGGGTTAAAAGGGATGATTGCTTTCTTTCTCTTCTTGCCTTTCTCTACCTTTTAAGCTAAATTCGCTGTCCTGACAGTAAAAGTGAGTGGGGGAGAGCCGAGAGACCCGGGGATTTCGAAATAGTGATCGTCCTTTGTTTTCCAAGTGGGGCCCGGGTTTTGGTGCTCTATGTATGCCAGTAAGGACCATTGTTCGGGTGACACGTGGTTATATGGATATGTTACTGGCCGTTTAGATCAACTAACTATTAATTGATGGTGTAGATTCGAAGGTTGAATGGATGAGATTTTTTATTTAGATATATCCATGGCCCTGGTGACCACCGAAGATGGCTTGTGTCTAGAAGTCCAGCCTGTGTTGGGACAACACAAATTCTGGGTATGTGTGTGATGTATACAATGGTGTCTCATTCCGTGCTTGCTGATGAGTTTTGATCTGATTTAAGTGTCCGGAGATGTTTGTGTTGAGTTCGTAAAAGTTGATTTTGATAATAATTTTTTTATTTTTTTTAAAATAAAAATTCAACCTCCTCCCATTCAAATGGTTAGGGTTTTTTTTTATAAAAAAAAAAGTTGTCTTTTTACTTTTCATATGTTTGGTGGAAAAAGGATATGGCAAGTGAAGAGTTATTCTTGTTGTATCTTAAAGGGGATTTCTCTTGGACAAATTGTATAGTTGTGAATCTTATTAGGATATTGGTGTGTACATTTAATGCATGTAGCTAATAAAAATTGACATGATGTGTAATTCAAAAAAATAAAAAAACACCAAGATTTTCAATCTTATGGGTAGGGTTTGATATAGAAATAATAAAAAAAATACGAGATATCCATTCGTCCAAATTCTCATAATTAACAAACATTTTCAACTGCATAATGGAAAATCTGTCGAAAAATATTTAGAGAATTTGGTTGCCAAACATAATCTTTTTCTAATGGCCTTGCCTGCTATAATTACTATCAAGACCTTGTTAGAAAATCAGATCTGTTAGATTCTTGCTAAATGGGCTCCACAGTGATCAAGCGGTCATGAATGCCAAGAGCAATAGATAAACGGTTGGTACGATTGAATGACCGCATTCCACATTAATTGTGCAGCTGTGGCCCACACCAAAGGTGGAAAGTCCTCCGATGGGATCATGGTGTGTTTGGGGAGTTTAGAAAGAGGGATTTGTACGAACTTCCCCATGTGACAGCTTGCATGTATTATGATGATAAAATTTAAAAAACGTACGGGTGAAAAAGAGAAAGGGAAGCGTGTCCCCTTTAAATGTGATAATTGACAAACTAACATAGTGGGCCCATAGAAATTGTAAATACCCCTTTAAATGTACCTGGCACATCTAACCTAATAAAAGAAAATGAGTCCGGATCCGGTGAGGTACGGCCAGGTGCTGTCAAAATGCCCAACGGCTTGTTAAGTTGATACGAATCCATATAATATTAATGGATTTGGATGAACTCTTAATAAGTTCGAATTATTAACGAGTAAAATCGGTTAATACGTTAAAGTAACGGGTCGTATACGAATTAAATAAATAGCCAGTTTACAACCCGCTTAATTCGTTAAAAATTTTTAGTCCTAAAGTGTAGTTAAAATTAATTTATATTTATAAAGAAGAAATTGAGATTTATTGTTTTATAGTTGGGTTTTAGGTGAGATCCACTCGATCGTGTGGTTTATATATTTCTCTCCTTATATATTTTTGTATGGATTTTTCTTTTAATTTTCGAAATGACTTAATTATTTAAAAGATTAACAGTTTGGATAGTGTAATCCATTAAATTAAATGGTCGTGTTCAGGTTAGATTTTTTGACCCGTTAAATTAACGGATCGTGTACAGGTTGAAGTAATTTTAGTACAAATTCGTTAACCCGTAACCCGAATTTGTTAATACGATACGATTGACAGCCCTACTCACTATGACCCTGAGTTGACCATTCACTGTCTGTTATGTCATCGCTGTCCGTCATGTCATTGCGGGCAATCCAGATAAAATCCCAACTCAAATAGAATTGATTTTTTCATAATATAATGGAAAATCTTCAATTACAAGTAGACCATGTACTGTGATTTTATAGGTTTCCTGGTGAGGCGGGTTTGAATGCTATCCGTTTGGGGGTAAGATGAATGGAATCATAGGAAATGACAAGAAATAGCCCTATTAGATATTTACACGTTACAACATTCTTAAAGTTTTATGGTATTTTAACTATAAATTTAATTGTTATTCCATATCCAATTGTAAATAAAGGGTAGATGAATATAAAATTAGGCCTTATACAAGATCATTGGAGAATACGGCCATGAAAGGAGCTCCCCAAGTGAACCCACATAGATGGACTGTAGATACATCCCACTTGCAAGAGAAAATTCTACTTTAGAAAATAGTATGTTTGCATAATTTGCTTTCTGTTGCTGACCCTTTTTCCATGAAACATTATTTGTGTATTTTCAAGGGAAAAGGGAAAATCTGTCTGGCCAAGGACAATAAGCATCCCCAAGTTTTCTAACTACTTCTTGGGAAACAATGGGGAGAGGAATTAGCCCATGTTTGACACGTCTATTTTTTGCCTATAAACCTCTATTTCTCTAGAGTGGGTAGAGGTTCTAAAATTAGAGGTGTTTGGCATGATTTATAGCCTCTGTACACTTTAGAACAAAAGGAGGTAAAGCCAGGTTCTTGGACAGCATTGAATCCCATGATGCAGATTATTCCTACATCCCATTGCTCAGCGATGAGCTTGTGCTTCTGATCTTTGCCCGCCTCCCTCTGTCACTCTATCAAACACTCAGACTCATCAACAAGCACTTTCATGCCCTTTCAAGGAGCAGAGAATTGTCAACTTTATTTTTAGCTGGGTCTTGATTTGTTAGCTTGATGGATTTTATTTTTTATATAATGACAGAAGATACCCCTCTAAAAATAGGCAAATTTCTCTAGAAAGAGACAAATAGAGGGCATACCAAACGGTATATTTGAAGTAGACCCGTTCATTACCAAACATTTTTTTTTCTAGCCTTTGTTTTTTATTACTATTTTTTTAATAGCTCTATTTTGAATGGTCTATCAGAAAAAGAGTAGAAATGCCAAACAAGGCCTTAGTTCTGTGGGATATGAAGCTCGATATGAAAATGTCAATCATGCTCGTAAATTATGGGGGTGAAGAGAAACTAATTGGCTTTAATTACACCTAAGATGGTAAATTGCATTTTCCACCACTCTAATCCCTTGAGATCCAACAATAATGACATTCAAATATCCATTTACCTCCATATTAACATGCCTTTAAACTCTGGAAGTTTTTACTCTTTGTCCCAACCCTGGGGCAGAGGATGAGGGTTTTAGGTGGGTTGACATTTGGCACAAAATTTTGACACGGTCCAAATGTAAATTCTAAAATAACAACAGTAAAGGATTTGGCTCAAGATAAATCAGAATAGCCAACTCTAACATAATTAAAACATGACTTTCATAATGATGATAATGCCCTTAGCTTGGAAAGCATTGGTGATCAAGAAACCGTCCCCTTAAATGATAACCATTTACAATTGTTGGCGACTTTGTAATCCTTATACCCCTTATACCCAATTTAAGGCTTGTGAATCTGCTTTCAAGGCATGCAGGTGAAGTTTTGCCTAAAGTAGCAACCTAACATGGTTCCTGATAAGAATGGTTTAAAAAAACGATAATTACCGTTTCATAATGGCCGTTATGCCATTATGAAACGGTAGCGGTGTATATAGTTACGTTATTTACAATATAACGGTCACGGTATAAAAAACAGTGAAAAAAATGGCCACAACAATCCATAACGGCTGATATTTTGAAAATAACGGTCAAAATATAAGCTGACAGTGATTTTTTTAACCTTCTTTCCTCTTCTTTTTTGCATTTCATTCTTTCCCAAATTATTTGTGGAGCTTTATAAACTAGTGCTAGAGCTGCACAACCTTTTTTTTTCCACTAAAACTCGAGTGATTTACAAGATTTTTATAGATTATCATATGATGACTTCTTCCTTCTTTAACCACAATACTCATATGTTCATGCTCCGTTACTTTAATTAATTAATTAATTTTGAAGTAGTAGTAAATGTTACTTGAAAATTGAAATTCACTCTCAATTTGCTTGGTGTTTGACACAAATCGTTAGTTCAAAATTATGGATTTTGATTGCAATGCATACCGTAAGATTAGTGCAATTTCAATTTATTTTAATATATACATGTAAATCTATTTAATTCAAAACGGACTTTACAAGTTTAAGCTAAGATGGTGATACAAGAAGTTATGATTTAGGGGGGATGATATTTTGCTTCAAAGTGTTTATTAATGGAAAGAAATATTATTTTCTAATATTTTGAAAATTTTAGATAATTTTTCAGATTTTTTAGGGTAAAATAAAAATTTACACAGCAATAAACCACGATAACAGTTGTTGCGATGCGATGACAGCAAACTGTAACCGCAGTCGCAACCGCGATTTTAAACCATATTAAGAATACCTTCACTCCCAACCATTTAAGAATGCAGATTGACTCACCATCGACTTCAATTAAAAGGGTTTGGTGACCTTGAGTCCATCTCTCCATTGGAATCTGGGGTGCAATGTGTGGTGTTCCATTCACAGCTGCTTGTTACAGGTTTCCGAATGGCAGTGGAAGGGTGATTTTTTAAAATTGTATTTGTTCCTTCTCTCCATATATACCAATGGTTAGTCCATTATTAAATAATGCCCCATTCCAAAACCATTGGTGCAAAAGATGGTAAAGTTGTTTTTTTAACAATAGGCAGGCCTAGGAACTTAGGAAGTCTTTTTCCCAAATGATTCTTCCAAAACTACACTGACTAAACACATGGTCCACTGATTCCAACATAGTTGGCATAACCCACGTCTCGGGTCTACTTGAATTAAAAAGTTTGCTTAAATAATCTATAGTGGGCACTCAATTCAGCATAACCCACCAATATTCCAGAGTTTGGACTGTTGGAAATTGGGGCCTACCATTACCAATCAAGACTGGAGATTTCTGTAAAGTATGCCTTAATAACAAGTCCCAGCATTCTCCTCTTTCCAGCAACGAATGTCTTTCTCCCTCTCCTAAAAGGAGTTCGATTGTTTTTTCCAATATATTGTCTTCCAAGAGGCCCTTCAACAGGTTAATGTTCCAACCAACATGTCATCCTCTCGATTTATCAAGTCATTAACAGTAATCAGATTATTACTGCATATAACCTTGGGACTTTTCATAGTGAAGTTCTCTAGTTTGTCTAAACCGTGATGATGTTTGCAGTGGCGGCTCCATGAATTTGAGTCAGTGGGGTCAATAAAAGACTTATCTTCTGCTAATCGAATAAATTTATTTTCCTATTTATTAACATCTGTCATCTACTTTCGGTAATTTGACAAACATAATATTAAATTCTTAAATAATCTATTTCCGATAATCCGACAAAGATAATATTGAATTTTCAAATAAAAATAAACATGAATTTTAATACATTGTTACTAATAGTTCTTAATTTAAAAAGAAAATCCAAATACATGAACTCCTATGACTGCCCTCGACAAGTTTTCATGTGTTAAAATCATTACATAAATAGCTTCATTATTAACACTAGCAAACACATCATTTCCAATATATGTGACCAAACCGTCATTCATCCATTGATCTCCTATTCGGTTACGCAACATGCTCTTTACGTACTGCATTGCTGAAAATGTTTTTTTCTACCATTGCAATCGCTACTGGTAAAATCAATGTCAATTTTAGAAGCAAATAAACCAATGAGTATACGATATCCTTCTTTGTCTCTACTAATTTTCTAGCAATGACACAAATTCATTTAAATTATAAAAACTAGTTGCTAGAGCGAATATCAGCAATGTAGTTTTGAAATTGATGGTCAAGTGCCATCAGAGATATAAAATTGAGCAAGGCGGACCAACATTACTTTGTCAAAAGCAGAAAATGAATTCATGGGATTCAAGAAAGCCATACAAAGAAGCAACTCAGTATTAACCACTGTAAATCGGTTGTTGAGCTCTTAAAGTTGTATATCGATGAATGTGTAGAATAGTTCAACACAGTAGTGGTGTAAATTTGTAATTTATGGGGCTTTGCGTCGTGGTCTCCCATAAACCACAAATATATCATCCATGTTCGGGATAGAAACACCTTGTTTGTTGTAAAATGAAGACACTTCAATCAATAGAGATTCTCATTCATCATCTCTCATTTTCTGTAATCTTAGCTTAGACACTTTAACTAATTTCATGACATTCACAATATCTTAATCTTTCTTCTACAATGGCTCATTATTTTTTTTATTTTTTTTTATTTTGGTAGACAAATGACTCATTAACTTAGGCATTGAGTGTAGTCAAAGCTTCTCATAAGTTAAATTCATGATATAAATTTTTTTTAATATTTTTTTTCAGATCTCAGTGGGGTGATCAATGTAGCGCAGCACTTAGATGTTTGAATTTTTTTTATTTTTTTTTTCTCAAAGAATGGTTTCACTCTTACCTATTACATATGCAGTGCTTATTATTTTGTTTAGTTATTACTCCCTTTGATACTAAAAATACAGGTGGACATCTACTGATCTTTTTTTTTAACCCAGCAAGGGGATAGGGACTTAATTGAGAGCCCGCACACACACGGGAAGACGGACAGGCCGCTCAAATAGGAAAAAAGCCCGCACACGCGGAAAGATTCGTACCCAAAGTTCAAACCTTAAAATGCTATGTGAGAATTGTCACTCCTTACCACTCAAGTAAGGAGTTGTTCTCAAGAGGACATCTACTTAATTTTCTTGTTTGGTTTGGTTGTTTCTTCGGGGAGAAAATTAGTGGTTGAAATGAGTGAATGTAATTGTCCTTATCCTTTTATCTTATTTGAAGATGTATTCTTCTTTCCAAGTAAAGTAAGAAATACGTTTTCATGATAATGTAGTTTGTCAGATGTAGCACCATTTATTTAACTGGAACAATTAGAAGTAGGTGAAATTGGGGTAGATGGTATACTTATAAATGCCGTAATAGTAAACGGTGATATTGGAGTGATTTGGCTAATCAAATCACTCAATTACACTGTATTATAGCAATTGGTTTTAGAAACCAATTCTGATTGCCAACTCCAATTTTGACATCTTTTAATTGACTTCTTAATTTTCTTTTACTTGCTATTATAATTTTTCTTTCTTAATAACTTCAAATTCCTTTTCTTAGTTCCCTTCTTTACAACAATATCATTTAATTGAGAACAATAATGCCAACAAGGGCGGACCCATGAATTATTCCTTGAAGGGACCACTATGTAGAAAAAAGTTATTGGGCGGGCCACATATAAAAAATTCATGTAATTCTCAACATATATAGGTTTTTTTTTTTAAGGGTCATATGTAAAAAATTATAAAATTTCCTAAAATTTAAGGGGTTTTTTGAAATTATTCGCCGGTGAACGGCAATGTCATTTAATTCAAGTTTTTTTTTCCTTCTTCTGTTTTTCCGTTCCTTTCTCAAATTTCCTTCTCAATGACAGTGTCATCTAATGGAGAACAAATTTCATTTGATTTATGGAATTTTCTTTCTTAACTATAATTTCTCTCCAGTTGGTATTCATAATAGAAATGGGTAAAAACAAGTGAAGAAGAGATAAAACTATATAGGATCAATTTTTCATTTTTGGGGGATTGGAAGGAGTGGTTTTAGAAATATGGGGTGCATGCGCACTATGCATGAGTGCTCACCTAGCTATGGGACCCACCTGGGCGGGAACTAGGGGATTTGAAGTTCTCTCTGGACTCTTTTTATGTACAAAAAGTCAGCTTCAACCAATCATCAAATCATCTTCATCCCAACCCTATGAGTTAAACAGCGTACAATCCATTTAGATCAGTATACAGTCGGTCCGATGGTATACAATCCATACGAATGGGACTAATACAAATAGGGAGTTAGGTCCATCTAGATGGACCCTCTTGTGAGCCCCATCCCTGGTGCGCAAGAGTGTACCTCATAACTGCTTATATGAGCATCATCAATGAGTATCCTCCTTTTTGCCACAAATGGGACCCCAATGATGAATCAAATCCCGTCACACTCGTCACTACACCATGAATTGGCACAATTAAAATTCCGACCCTCGTCTAACTATCACTCACGGTTGAACAAAATTAAATAAAATAATGTTTTCTTCTACCATTAAACTCAAAAGGCCATAGACCAAAGTGATAGGACGATCTACTGTGATTAATATTTTGTATGCCCTAAGTCTCATTCAGATCCTTCAACTCCCTACACCCCCCGCAATCAGCATGGCCCCATGTGGCCCCCACAAGGCCGTGCTCACAGATGGTGCTTTGGTGAGGGTGCCCCATTATGATTTATAAAAATTTAGTGGGGGCAAATGTTACTTGGATGCCCATGTTAAGCAGGGGCACCATTTGCTCGTAAACTTTTGAAGTAAAATTTCTGAAGAAACAACAATGCAACCCCTTTCTCTTTAACATATTGTATTAATCATCAGGCTATAAAATTCACTATAATAGAAAGTAATGAAATAAGCATAAGATGAGAATATCACAAATAAGGAGATCTACAATAAAAGTCACTTTCATTATAAGACAATCGATGAAAAACTTTAAAGCTAAAAGGGGGAAAACATATGATTTTCATCAACCTATAGAAAGCATTTAGCATGTGATAGGCAGTCCAGGAGCTAATTTAGTTGAGTTCAAAGGGTAAGAAAAAAAAAAGAGGATCTCCTTCTTACGTGCATGAGAATCAGACGAAATGCATCAAGTAGGATCAATTTGATTGAGACATGTGTGAGTCGTGACTCATGACTGAGCTTCCTGGGAGAGCTGGTTTCCACTGAGGATTAGGTCTAATTAAATTAATGTTTGTCTGCCTTGATTATGGATAACTTAAGAACATATATCCAAGGTGGGTGTGTGTGATGCTTGAAGATGATTTAGTACCTATTGTCCAGACAAAAAGCAAGATATGATAATTAAGATGTTAGGGAAAAATTTTCGTTGGAGTCAAATGGGTCACTGGGTCAGAGCTTTGCATGCAGAACCAAACTAGAGTCATGGAGACAAAAACCTAAAATGTGAAAAATGACATTATAAGTAAAGATGTTTATAAGCGATAAATCATATTGGAAATTCGAACTCAATAATCTGAATTGCTAGCCATGTTTGGTCTAATCTTGGGTTTTTTTTTTTTTTTGGGGGGTTGGGTTTCACGTGCCGGGTGTAAGGGGGTGGGTGGGTTTCACGTGCCGGGTGTAAGGTGGGGTTGTTGACGGACTTCACGTGCCGGGTGTAATAGTTGGTTTTCGAAGAGGCTGGATGCCCTCATCGCCAAATGTAGGAAAAGCAAGGACTTCGCATACAAGGAGGGAAATAGTCGGCTCTCGAAAAGGCCGGACACCCTCGTCATCGAAGAGAGAAAAAAAAAAAAAAACCATGTCTGGTATGGGTGGATATTAAAATGGCCTGAATCTGACATCGAATTAACTCAATTGACATTTGATTAAATTAGTTGAACATTTTCCATTCCATCTCAAATTTAACCACATCATACTAAAGCTAGCTACCATGTCAAACTTGTGCCAATATCAAATCCATTTTAAGTCCATACCTAACAAATCTTAACAAATCTTACAAGCTAGTTTTTTTTTTTTTTTTTTTTGAGTAGGTTCGTATATTGTTATTAGGTTATGCTTGGCGAAATCAATCGATAATATAAAAGCCACAGTTTGGCAACAGTTGTAGAAAAACCCTCACATCAGATCTGCTACAGGAGGAGAAGTAGCGGTAGAAGGAGAAACAATAACTGAGACAATGAGAGAGATTTCAATTATGGTGAGCTTCAGAGAGAAGGAGATCAATCTGAATATGGTGAGTTACAGAGAAATTTGGGCCACCTGTTGGGTTCGATGACTGGGAATGTGAGAGGCTGTTTGGGTTCTGGTTGTGGGTTGTGCAGGTGGGATGGTGGGGCTATGATGTGTTTTGGATTATAGGCGAGTGGCGATGACCGGGTTCAGGTATGATGCACTGAAGAATGATGGGAGGATAAAGAGACGGATGATGGTGATCGGAGACATGATTGGAAGGAGTTGAAGGAAGAACGAGGGGGAGGAGGAAGGAGAATAAATGAACAAGTATCCCCACTCATGTATGTGGGTGAGCCAGGATATCTCTACCAAACTCATATTTCATAAAGTCGAAAAAAAAAAAAAGAATGGAAGGAGCCATGGGACCATTACACTAGAAACTTGTCTTTTAGGTCCTTTTTAATGTACAATGACTCTATGAGGATTTTTTCGGTAAGATTATCTAATTAATTATACTAAAATTAGTGTGCTAAATAGGATGAATGTGTCAAAGTCGTCCCCATCAAAATGAGGGGAATCTTCTTGATTAAACATGCTAAAGTTAATGGACTTCGTTAGCTAGCCATTATATCTGGACGATGGTTGTTATCTTAAATTTTGCTACAGCGACTATAAAGAGCTTCATAGATGGGTATTCATTTTTCACTCTATTTAATTCGGCTTGCATTAAAGAGAAGATTATTTGATGCTCACTTTTAGATATTCACCTTTATTATTCGTTTTTACCCACTTATAGAAATACATACCAAAGAATTCACTATACAAAACAAATAGGCGCCACGGGAACCATTTGCCTCTAACAGGATTATCCACGGAACATCTATTTTATCAAATAAGGATAGTGAGGCTCCATCGTAAATTACTCATGCCACCTTTAAATAGATCCAACAAATTCTTTATTGTCCATATGCATATCACACCAACGACATATTTTACTAAACATGGTGAGCTACATCCAATGAATCGTATAACTAAATGATACAATAAAAAAATATTTATTTTATAGAAAAATTGTTACATCATAATGCCAAGCTTGGATCACCTAAGACTCGGACCTGCACACTTGTATAAGGGTTCCCCAAATAGCGAATCGGAGTAAAAGTAATAAAAATAAGAGATTTTTTTTCTCGCTTATAAATATTTTCTTATTCATTACGCAAATTTAATTCATTAAATAACTTTTTTGTGTTATAAAATTTGCTATAAAAAATCTCATAAATTTTTTTGCTAAAAATGAGTGAAATTAGATGATCAATCTAATCTAATCTAATATGATAAAATTGAGAGTTTTCTTCTCTACCTATTACCTAACCAAACCAGCTGCTAGGAAAAAAAAGATAAAAACCCTAGTATGACCAAAATGGCATCAAAACTAGCTGCCAGTACATGAACAGTCTAAACAAGTGTGTCCTCCGGGATCCAGTATCCAAACTAAAACGCGACGGACCCAAACGGCCTACGCGAGCGCGTCTAAATAGAGAGACTCCTCTCTTCTCCTTCTCCTTCTCCTCATTATATCCTTATTATCCACACATCATCGTCTTTCTCAGATAGCTATCGGCTTCTTCTGCCCAAACCCAAAGCGCTTTTCGCATGCTCTTCGGCTCCACTGCAATGGCCGTAACTGCAGTTTCATCCTCTGTGCTCACATCAGTCCCTTCTCTCCATGTAAACGGACCTCTCTCTTCATCTTCATCTTCTTCTCCATCATCATCTTCCATCAAACTCACCTTCAGAAGCAACTTCTCTCTATTCCCTCTGCTGCTGCAAAACAGAGGCAGAAAGTCATACCAGAGCATCTACGATTCGGTTCTCTCAGAGAGGCTTCAGTCTCTTCCTCCTTCGTTTGCGGTACCAACTGAATTCGCTGCAAAAACTGCCGAAGCGGAGGTCGAGCAAGGTGAATCGACACAGGAGAATGATGGGGTGACACCCCCTGCGAAACCCAAAAAGGGGAAAGCGGCATTGGTGTTGAAAAGAGATAGAGTAAGCTTTGGAACCCTTATTTCCTTTTTTTTTTTTCTTTAAAGCTGCTGTCTTTTGTTTTTTTACTGATAATCTGAGGTTGTTTGATTGATGTAGATATGTGGGGTCCATCTCCTGGGCGATTGGGTTTATCTGATTGTGGTATGGCCCATTCGATGGAGAATTGAAAATCCCATATTTTGATTGTTGAATGTAATTTTACAGTGGTGAAATGGAAATCCTTCTGTGGAATTTTGATGAATGATATTTATTTGCAGGCACCTATGATGCTTGAATAGTTCAAAATAGGATATGTATTGCTATTACAATGTATTGGGTGCTTAAAATATTTCATATGTAAACTCCAATTCCATGCCCCATTGCCATATTTATGCCTTATCTGGGCATTATTGGCAATCACATATTGGACGGTTGAGATTAATGCTGATCAGTGAGATTCTTCTTTGTGCTTTTTTTTTTTTTTTTGTTTTTTTTGTTTTTTTTGTGTTTTTGATTTTGGGCTATTTTTATTTTTGTCAGTCGCGTTCCAGACGATTCTTGCAAATTCAGAACCTGAGGGAGAGACAAAAAGAATATGATGTGCCCTCTGCAATTAACTTGGTCAAGCAAATGGCCAACACCAAGTTCAATGAAACTGCTGAAGCACATTTTCGTCTCAACATTAATCCAAAGTACAATGACCAGCAGCTGAGGGCGACAGTGAGTGTTTCATTTGTGATCTGTTGTAGGGCTTTGAGTTATTTGCATTAAAATATAATATTGAATTTCCTTTGTTTTATAGGTGAATTTGCCCAAGGGAACTGGTCAAACAGTCAAAGTGGCGGTTCTTGCCCAGGGTCGGTAATCGCTATTTCTCAGTTTTGATTGGACTAAATGCTTTCTTTTGAGGTTAATATGCTCGAGCGGAACTGGGAATTTTCTTTAGGGGCCAAATCAATGAAAAAGGATTTAAATGTTAGCCTGAATTTTCTTTTATTGAATACAATTTTGATTACTGCTATAGTAAAATGGAGCTAATTAATTTTCACACCTTGCCAAATTTAAGAATTCGATTCATCAAACCAAATTAAATTTTCTCCATGTTAGTGGATACTATTATAAAAAAGATTTTGTTAGTGAATAATGCCTGTACCTACATAATTCATTTTATTTGTAAATATATCATCTTCTGCTAGAAAAAGTATCAGTAAGTGTTGAATTCTTTCTTTAGTTAGGTCAATCAATTAACCATGCTCTGTCCCTTAGCTGTAGCTCAATTGGTTAGGGACATAGGTGCGTAAATTCGAATCCCCATTGTAGTAGAAAAAAAATCAATTGAACATGCTCCATACATTATAAGAAGGTTTTAAATGTGGGTCAAATAGAGGTGTTAAGATGATGGACGATTCAAAGAGGTTCGGAGCTTGAGTACGGAACCAAAACGATTCTCATTAAGGGCCACTTTTAGAAACTGCGTTCCATTACCGGTGAGTTTTTATTATAAATTTATTTCCTAATATTTGATGATGCTTGGAAATGTCCCACTTGGTAAAATTTCTGAAAGGCTAAAAAACCTTTCCATATACTTTGTATCTTTTTTTTTTTTAAAATAGTTTGTAGCACGTAAAAAGGTCATCACCCAGTGCGGTCCCGCCGAAGCAGGGTCCTGGCAGGGTTTAGATTGGAGACAAACCTAACATTTGGCAAGTTTGCACAAAGTGGCTGCTCGCAGGTCTCGAACCTGCGTTATCACGCATGATGCCCAAAAGTTTTACCATTGCACCAAAGCAATGACCCTAGTCAGCTGCCTGTATCCATTCTTTTTTGTAAGCATATCATCATCTGTTAATAAAAGTACCAGTCAGTAAGTATCGAATTGCTTTTGTTCAATAAATATTAGAAGGTTTTTGATGTGGGTTGAATAGAGGTGTTGAAATGATGGGCTATCAAAGAGGTTTGAAACTTGAGTATGGAACCAAAACAATTCTCATTCGCCGCAACTTTTCGAAAATGCAGTTCCACTACGAATGAATTGTGTGTTATTTTTAAATTGATAAATCTAATGCACAAGATCCATGCACGATAAGGATTTGTCAGAAGTGATAATGAATGTTGCTAATGATGAGGCTATTGTGGAGAATATATTTCTTTAGGAGATTGAAGTTCTAACTTCCGATAGAAAGTTGTTGCCTTCCATATTATGTGATTTTAAAAGCTCAACTTAGCTCGTTTAAGATCTTAACCCACGAAGCAAAAATGTATGACATGAAAAGAAAGGACACAAGGAATCTCCGTAGACCTCAATAGTACCACTTCCATATCCTAATATGATAAATAAGAGATGTGATGGTTTTTGCTGGTCACTTTCCTCTCTAACTTCCAATCATGTTAATCTTTTACTCACTATCTATATGCTAAAATTGACTAGAGGGAAAATTGTAGTTTCTGTTTTTTTGGCGAACATTTAAGAATATTTTTTTTTGCAAATGAGTGAATCATAATTTTAGTCTAGAAGATATAAATTGTTGCCCAAGAAACATTAGTGTTTTTGCTTCATTTGAGAAAGAGTTTCCTAAGTATTTATACATAAACTTGATTAAGTTGTAGGCCATAAAATATGAGAACCTTGACCATGTATGCTGATGATATTCTCTATGAAGCTAAGGCTAAGCATGCTGATAGTCTACGATATTAATCATGAAAGCACATTGTTGGAAGGATGGAGATGTTTCATTTGCAATCTGATGGTCATATCGGTGATCTAAGAAAAGGTCTTTCAATAGCTAGACAACATTATTTATCTAATAACCTTAGCGTGAATGGATTGTCTGAGAGATTTATGCATGTAATGATACATCATGTCAAGTTGTTAACTGCAATTCATTCATTTTACTTTTGAAGTGAACTTTAGTCTCTTACCTATTGTATGATGCACATGTATTAGATACGAATGTACTTTATTTTTTTGGTTCTCCCTGCGGATATATTAGTTTGCATATAAATGTACAGGTTGTTTGGCATTGCATAAATCTATGAATGTTTTCTGATGCTCATAACCATATAAGCTCATATTTTTTTACAGGGGAGAAGGTTGAGGAGGCAAAAACAGCAGGAGCTGATTTGGTTGGTGGAGAGGACTTAATAGCAAGAATAAAAGAAGGGTTCATGGATTTCGATAAGTTGATAGCATCTCCAGACATGATGCCCAAGGTGGGGTTCTACATTTCTTTACAAAATTTTATATCTTGGGATTTCAAATGTTACTATTTTATGTATCTTCTTGCATGTTAGTAAAGCATGTCTTACATTTCTCTTTTCCTTCATCCAGGAAGAACAACCCATGGCCTTCATGCCAATGCCAAGAAATGCCACTCATTTGGACTGTTCCAGAACTATTTTTTTAATATATAAATTGTAAATTACTGTTTTAGAAATAAAGAAAATTGACTCGACTTGATGACCTTTTGAGTAACTTGTTTAAAAATGTGAATCTTGACTCAGCCCAAAAGTTCACCACCTCGATTCAACTAGTCGACGGCTGAGATTTGGTTGAGTCATACATATGAAAATGAAAACTTGGTATTTTATAAGAGAAAGTGAAAATACATTCAAATCTTACCTCTCTACCCTTAGTTTTATTTTGTTTTGATATTCAGTTTTAATTTACCTAGACTGGTCAAGTCTTTGGGCTGTTTTGATTTGTTATACTTCTGACTCGAGTCTGATTTTTGAGTTTTTAAACAATGATCTACTTGAGTTTAGAGTTCTTTCTTTTGGAATTTGCTACATTTCATTCATTTTTCGTTGTTTACTTATAGGTTGCCAGCTTGGGAAAAATTTTGGGACCACGAGGGCTCATGCCAAATCCAAAAGCTGGTACAGTTTCAAATGATATCCCTCAGGTATTATCAAGATGTTTATTCTAAAAGTTTGTTATTTTCGTGTTTTCTCAATAATGTACTTCATGTTAGTAGTCATTTCTTTTCTTAGTGACTTATGTTTCATTTAATTGTCATAAAGTTTGGCGGAACTATTTTTTAACTTACATGGATAGCCATCTGGTCAATATCCTAATTGTTACTGTTTGAACATTTGCTGTTCCACGTGGAGTAATTTTTCTTATGCAATGTAAATCTCTCCTCATGATCTCTAATTAGCATTTCAACCAAAGTTTATTTCCCTCTAGACATGGGAGAAAGCTGTATAAACTATAAAGTGACAGTTCTTGATTTATTTGATAGGAAGGGATAGTCTATCTAAATATGTTTCTTATTTTAGATCTTTGAAAGAATCCTCCTCGACTATGAGTGCATTGGATAAATGTCTTAAGAAGGATCCCGGTGGATTAATTTGCAACAATATTTTTAAGGGGCCGAGTAAGATAAGATCTCCCAATTTAATTGCAAATTGCTGCTCCCATACCAGTAGGCCTAGGTCAGGGTGTCCAAATTTGCATCAAAGTTGTCATTGCTGATTTGATGCCATCAATCACTAATTCTATATAGGTTTTCTTTTATTTTAAGAATCTCATCATCATCATCATCATCATCATCATCATCATCAAAGTCTTTTCCCAACTATGTTGGGTCAACTACATGAATTCCGTTTTGCCATTTTTGTCTATCTTGGGCAAATCCTCAAATTTATACTAATTTAGATCTATCCTTATTGCTTATATCCATGTCCTTTTTAACATACCATTTTTCCTTGATATGCCATCAGCATGCATAGAAAATATTTTCCTCACCGGCGCCATTATTGGCTTGCATTGAATATGTCCAAACCATATTAAACGAGTCTATTAATTTATCATTGATTGATGCTCCCTCCAAATGCTCTCAAATGTGGCCAGTTCTAATTCTATCTTTCCTAATTTTACTATACATCTATCTCAACATTCTCATCTTTGCTATACTGATTTTTTTGCATGTGTCATTTATTGATTAGCTTTCTCCAAATTCTTGTCCTCCATGCACTCTCTCATACCCTCTACTATCCTTCCCTACATGTCCATTTAAATCGTCTTCTCTTTGAAAAAAATTGACTATATTAAAAGAAAACTATACAGTATATGAGAGGTATACTGTAACAAAAGAAAGCATGAAGCGTATACCCAACAAAATGTTTTGGAACCAGACCCCAGCCCAGAAAACTACAAAAAGAAAAGGTAAAACAACACTACAGGGGATACAATATAACCCGCAAAACATTTAAATCTTATTCTTGGAAGATCTTTTCACTAATTGGAATTTCTCGTATTAAATCATCCATTTCTTCCCAAAACTGTCTCTAAACACTTTAATCCGATCCTAATTGGGTGCATAGGCACTAATGATATGATCCAAATCTTCTTTTTAACACTAATTTAATTGTTATAAGTCTATTTCCCAATTTCTTTAACCCCACAGTCTTTTCTTTCAAATCCTTATTTACGACATTCATACTCTATTTCTGGCATTGTTTTTTAGTAGAGTTTGTAGCCATTAGTGAGCTACTTAGATATCCCTTGTCTACTTCGTTTCTTGGAGATAGGCTACATTAAATCTTTCTTATTTTCATTGTTTCGACCAAGTTCATGCTCTTGGCTGTCAAAAGTGTTCGTATATTCCAAGAAGTCGAACCCTCCTCTTTTTCTAGATTAACTTTTTACCTACACTCGTCCAGATTGGGGGCAGGAATCATTGTCTACTTTTCATTGCAACCAGGTGTTGCTATAGTGCTTCGCTTATAGCAGGGAACACCTTAGCATGATCATGAAATTCCAATTTTTTAGAAATCATGTTTTAATTGGACAAAGGTTTTATGCTGGCTGCCAGCCTACCTCACGCAATGCTCCTTCTTTATCTGGACTTGGGACCGGCAGCTATAAGCTGGTGATCATTTTTAGAAGCTCCATTGTTACAATAATAGTAATAGGGATTCACTATAATATTAGATGTATTCTATGCGTTTGAACTATGGCTACATATGTCTGAGAGCGTGAAAGGGGGTGGGGGTTGCAACATCTCTAGTAGGAGGTTTAATAAATTAGTAGATACTGTTTTCTTATCTGGTGTAGGCGCATGTCTAGCATGGGGTTACAACATCTCTAGTAGGAGGTTTAATAAATTAGTAGATAATGTTTTCTTATCTGGTGCGGGCACATGTTGTTTGGGTCACTTGGGAGTTGATGGAAAGAAAGAGGGATTCGCGCAAATCCCAACTTACAAATCCTTTAAGACTTTATGATATATTTTCTTTATTTAGTTTGTCTAGGACTCTGTTTAAGTTTACGAAGAGAGGGTATGCCTACGATCAGTTTTGGTTATTATCAAACACTAAAATTTACAGTAGGGTTATTATGCTTTCGGAAACAATATTTATGCAAGGTAATTTAAGTCCAAAGTAGTTTTTGGACATTTTATGATATTCGACCTATAGTTTTTTGTGTGAAAGCCTCCATCAAGTTTTGTGAAAGCTTTGGGTGTGAGAGCTATTCCTTTGGAGTGATTCCTTGGGCCCGGCTTGGTGCCTGTGTAAGATTCTTGGCCTGTTTTCTTGTTTCCCCTTTAGATTGTAGCTATTCCAGTGACTGAATTGTTGAAAGAGGCTACTACTGTGTTGGGGTTCCTCTCTGCTTCTATTTCATGGGTAATTCACGCAACTGGATTCTTGCTATTGAATTAATTGACTGTATTAGAAAGAACAAACTGAACCCAGCTAAGCATCTTGTTTTCTATCAGATAAGCACAGTTTCTTCCTTATTTGCACATTAATCTTGACTGGTTTTGGTTTTTGCCCCTAGAAAAAATGGAGGTGACTGTCATTTATTGTTGCTACTCATTTTTGTTTGATTATACAGCATTAAGATAATATATTGCAGCTAGAACCTGGGGGCTATCATCACACTGCAGATTCATGCAAGTTGAAGTTTTCTTCACAAAGCTTTTTTCATTTGAATTGACTGTGTTCCAATAACACTTCCCGCCAACCCACTGGCACCGATGGATCAGTGAACAGCATACCAGTTTCATGGCGATCCCTTGGTTGTTGATTGGAAGTATCACTTCCTCTCCAGTGAGGCAAAATACCAAAAAAACTCATTTTCCATCTTCCGTTGATTCAATTTTCATTAAAAGGGTGGTTGTTTAATGGTCATTTTTGGATATGTACCTTTAATTCTTTGTTTTTGACCACTTATGGAAATACAACCCTAGGCATTCAATTACATGAAACAAACAGGCCCTTAGCAAAATAAAAAGAAAGTAGAATTTTAAAGGCTTTCTTGTAGGGAACCCTGTTTGTTCTGTTATTTGCGTGGAAAAAGGATCCTTGTGTTTCAGTTTTACACTTGAATTTATAATCTTTTAGTTTTACAACTGGTTTTATGTCATAATTCTATTTCTCCACTAGTATATTAGCATCAGTTCAACAAAGCCTTTCCTGACTAATTCTACTCAAGTTGTAGCCCCATATTTTCCCTTATTATTTCACATATTTGCAAGGAGATCAAGGATAAAACCTAAACCCAAAGCTTTATTCAACAAAAGAAGTTACAATAAACCAATGTTTCCTCAATTGGATCCCCATTTATTTTTAATCTAAACCCATTGTTTCTGAGGCCCTTCCTCTATATGGAGAGAGAGCCTTCATCTTGAGGCCCTTCTGCTATATGTTACCATATCTTGCAGATAATGAATGTATGACTGAGATGGCAGCTTGACCCTGAGGCCCTTCCTATGATTATAACGTTTCTTGCAGGGGAGATAGAGAGAGTTGAAGATGATAATTGAGAAGCCAAACAGTGATAAATTGGCACTCAAAACTAGCAGGCACTCACGGAAGATCCCAGGACTAGCCCTAGGACCCCCTAAAAGTTTCCTTTTCACACGATGTCCCCTCCAAGGAAAATTCCATGGTTCCACCACTGTCCCTAGGTTCATACTAGTATATGATGTTATTCTTTGATTTCTTTCAGTATGGGCTATTGGGCTGGCACATAATGCAAATTTGGTTGTAGAAAACATGATCTTTGCCATGGTCTAAAAGCAGACTGGTTCACCAACGGGTGATGTGAATTGAGTTATTTTACTTTTTCCAATGACTGAATTATGGACAATGTTCATTTTACCTTTCTAAAATTAAATTAGAGCTGAATGGAATTGCTGACGAGCAGTCCTTTATTTCAGGCTATATCAGAGTTTAAGAAAGGAAAGGTTGAATATAGGGTAGATAAGACTGGAATTGTCCACATACCTTTCGGAAAGGTCAACTTCCCTGAGGAAGATCTTCTGATAAACTTGGCGGCTGTAATTGTACGTTTCTCCTTCCTTTTGGTTCTTTTTGTTTCTAATGTCTTGAAATCTACTTGATTTGAATGCATATTTAATGGTTTTTTTTTTTCCTTTGTTGGTTTATTTTCCGACAGAAATCGATTGAAGTGAACAAGCCTTCAGGTGCACCTAAAGGCGTATACTGGAAAAGTGCTCATGTGTGTTCATCGATGGGTCCTTCTGTGAGGTTAAATTTAAGGGATATGCTTGAATACAAGCCTCCAGCTGGTGCCTAGGCCAGTAATGTGAAAAGTTATCATGGTTATATGACTCTTACAGCTTCTTGTTCACTTACTAGAAGAAGAAAGAATAAAAGCATAGAAAGTAGGGCAAGCGCAGAGGCCTCATATTTTTTATGTTTGGGTCCAATTTTTTCTTTTAAACTCTCAACTAACAGTGTCACCTTTTCTTGTTGGAGAAAGTTCTTGTACAACTTCTTATCACTATCGTTCAACAGGTTCTCTGTTTGAAAAGCGCTTGGGAGTAGTTTTTGCTTGAACACAGGTCCAAGTAGAGCTCATTGCAGCAGTGGCATTGAGCCAGGTAATGCTGACATGGAAAATGAGTAGTAGCGGGACCCAAACTGTTCAAATTGTTTATACTCTGGAGGCCTTTTAAAAAAATTGTTAGGATCATCAAGTGAAGGCAAACTTTGAGGCATAACCATATACAAAGTCCTAATTGAGCCATCCAACCATGCATATGGGTGGCTGAAGCAAGGTCTCACTAGGAGGTATGGATTTTTTGAACTACAATTCTAGTCCAGCTACTTGGACTTGATCATTTCTCACTAAAAAAGTGGGCTGAGTTCTACCAATTGAAAGCATAGAGAAATGAATAAATGGTGTCGAGCTTATCAAGGGGACCTGGGTCTCTGTATGTTTAGAACTCAAGAAGTGTCATAAGCTCACCACCAAAACTCATGATTCATGGGTTCATAAGCCCACAACCGTGTCATGTGTTATCATCATCTAAATCCTATCCCATCAACTGGGCTGACATATAAGTGGTTAGGATCATCTAATTAGTCACAATGCTGCTTGAAGCCTACATAAATGGTCATGATTGTCATGCATTGCCACCCCTCTTTCTCTCCCATATTTATTTTTCTTTATTTTCTTGAAGTGTCATGTAGCATACCAATGGTTTTATATGTACAAATCCTTCATGACTACTAATGCAGGAACATTCATGTTACTTTCTAAAAATAGAACAAATGGGAGATTTTTAGGAGGTCAGCGGCCTCTTGGTTGGGTTAGGCCAGTCACTTTGGTAAATGACTAGGTTTTAAGCCCTCTTGTATTTGGCGGGGTTAGTGGGCCTACAAATCTGGGCTCTTTATTTTGAACAGCTAGAAGATTCATATGTAACACACCTATTCTTTTCTTCCTAAGTTAAGAGGAGAACCCTAACATGCCCTACAGTTGCATGGACCCACCTGGATGCAACAATCACAAGGGTGGAGGGAATAAAAATGAGATTTTGATCATCGTCACAAATATAGGCAATATTGTATTTATGATATCAAATAATATCACAATATTACCAGAAGCAACATTTTCGTGATAATCTTGCAATATTTTCAAATATCTTCAAATTGAAAATATCACTACAAAATCATAATAATATTGTATAAAAAATGAGAAAAAGCTAGCAAAACCTATGAATGATTTTTTTTTAATTTTTATAACGAAGGGTATTTCCCGCCCAGCTTAGCCAAAGAGCCTTTGGCATTGAGCCCGAGGGACACTCGAATTTGGATAGCTAAGAACTAATCCCTAGGGCACATGTAAATCCTCTTATTCACATGCACCGGGTAAAACCATGAGAGGTGGCCAAAGAAGGCAGGTGTCGAACACAAGACCTCTCTGCTTCATGAGGCGCAGAGTCCTTGGCCAACTGAACTACAACTTGTTGGTTTATGAATGATTTTTCATAGTATTTGTATTTGTTTATTATATTTTTTGTGACACTTTTGGAATAATATACCAAGAAAAGTTTAATTTAAAATTATATCAACGTTCTATAGAAAATGATATTTGTAACAATGTTGTAGATTCGGAGTTGTACAAAGAGCAGTTGAATTAGATCATTCCAACACTTGATTTTACAGATCCAAAGTTCATTGATTTTATAAGCGTATTTTTACTGTGGTAAATATAGTGCCAAATGGGGGACAGGTGTGTGAGATGATTTGGATTGATGACAGGTGTGCCCTATTGTAGTACTGTTGTTGTTTAATGCGTGAGGGTTGTCCTCTGCCTCGTGTTGGTTCTTCTGCTGTTAAATTTGATCATTTGTTCCTTTTTTTTTAAAGAAATGCAATGTTCATGGAGATGTCAAATGGGCCGGGCCGGCCGCCAGTCAACGGGCCGTGGCCCGGCACGGCCCGAGACACGGGCCGTGCTGGGCCGAGGTAGCCAGGCCCGGGCCCGTCAGGCACGCTAGGCCCTCTGTGGCCCGTCAGGATGGGCCTGCCAGGCCTGCCAGGCACGGCCCGCTAGGCACGACCCGCTTGGCCCGCCCACAAGTGATTTTTTTAAAAAAAATTATCCATTTTACCCCCCCAAACAGCCATAAAACAATCATATAAGGGGTATTTTGTGTCCTTTTCAATTTTTCAAAGTCTATAATACTCTAACCCTCTTATTCTTTTTCTAAATTTATTAGTGTTATTTATACTACTCTAAGTTTCTAACCCTCGAATATTTCTACGTAAGAAGTGTATATCGTGACAAATTGCTAAAAATTGCTAAAAATTGGCTCAACTTTGCTAAAAATTGGATTAAGTCTTAATAACATATAAATAAAAAATTACCAAGAATTTAAAACTACTAAGCCAAAAGGTTAAAATAACATGATGGGGTTGGTTTTCTTTTTATTATTGGAACTTCCATGATTCCATCCATCCTAACCCCACTAATACAAGTGCACCTAGGTGGGCCCCATGAGATGTAGTAGGAAATCCCCAATCAATCAATCAATCAGAGTAACTGAATGAGTCTCTTTTCTGATGATGGTGGAACTGGGGGTATGGACCATATGACATGCTAACTGACTTGAGGTATATGAGGTTGGTAATCTGATCAATTAGCATCTTTGTTTCACTTTCAATGACTACTGCTTCAGAGTTGAGAGTTTCAAATTCTAATCATGGGGGTAATGGCTGATTCATCCACAAGCCTTTTTATCTTTTCTCAGTCTTCCTTTCTGCCATTTGACATGTGCACTGATAGGTTAAAAAATGAATCTCCCTTTCTAGACACCTCTTGCTAGTCATTGGTCTTTTTATATCATTATATCAAGGCATAGTGCCACCAGTTTCAAGTATTTCACCATAAAAATTGCAAGAAAAGGCATATTACAAAAATCACTTCATTGTTGAAAAGCAATAAAGTACTTAATTTTCATTCATACCCATCCAGACAGAAATGAGAGAACAGACTCATTCAAGTTGAGACAACCAATGAAAAAATCATATCCATATGGATTGCTTGCATGCAGGAAACTGAAATCCATAATCTTAACAACAACAACAACATTAATGAAAAGAAATAGCAAGAACCAATCTGACCGAAAAGAAAGAAAGAAAAGAAAGAGAGAAAGAAAGAAAAAAGAAAGAAAGAAAGAAAGAAAGAAAGAAAAAAAACAAAGAAAGAAAGAAAGAAAAAAAAAAACAAAGAAAGAAAGAAAGAAAAAAAAAAACAAAGAAAGAAAGAAAGAAAGAAAGAATGAAAGAAAGAAAGAAAAAAAGCAAAGAAAGAAAGAAACAAAACAAAGAAAGAAAGAAAGAAAGAAAGAAAAAAGAAAAAGAAAAAAAGACCAGGCCCAGCAGGCCCGCTCCAGCCCGCCCCATGGCAGGCCGTGCCAGCCCGGCCCGTGGCACGGGTGGGCTGAGGCGGGGCGGAGCGGGCCGGCCTGTTTGACATCTCTAGTTCATGTGAATTGATGTTTTCGGGCCGGCCCGTTTGACATCTCTAGTTCATGTGAATTGATGTTTCAATTTGAGCAGAAGCCTTGTTGCTGTTATTTTTTGATATATAAACATGTAAAACTTATCTCTCTGGCACTTGAAGTTGAGTAATGCTCTCTCAGTCCAGTGATCCACATGTCTTTGTCTTATGGTTTTTTATCCTCCCTTCTTGTAGGAACTTTACTTTAGTTTTGATTAAAAATGGGATCCAGATTTAGAACATTTAAGATATAATAAGAAACTGGATCCAGGTTCAAACCCCAACTTCCAAACCTTAAGTGGAGTAGAACTGTAGAAGCTATAACCTTAGGATGGAAAGAGACATTTTAGATGGGCCCAAATATCAAGTTAGGGTCAATCACATGCTTCTAACCCCATCATTTGTGTCCCACAAATTTAACGACTTTATATGAAAGAATTTTTTCGACTCTCTTCCAACGGTTTTGCCCCTTTGAATCGGTGAAAACTTAATGGATCCAAGTAATTCATGGGTCCGGTGTGCGTGGATGATTTAGATGGATTATAAAGTCAGCCCCACTATGTGTTCCTCGCCGTACCATTTGGTAATAATGGATGGATGTACATGAATTTAGATTCTAATCTCCAGTCGGATTTTTTGTTTTTTTTCCCTGTTGATCTGGATCCATCCAGAAAAAAATAGTATGGGTCAACATACATCATGGTTCTGTCACGGATAGAGTAGACCCATTGCAGCCCTTCTTTCTCAACTCCTGACACCACTTTTCCAATCAGCACATGATGAATAGTTAAGTTCCTCAAATGGAAAATGTTTACCAAGGCTTGGTAGCACCGTTGGTTGGGGCACTTTGTAACTATTCGGAGGTCCCAGCATCAAAGACTCCCAATGTGTTGGGTTCCCAGGCTATTCTGGCCGATGAACTCGGTGAGTGGAATCAGGGGGAGGCCCCAGGCTATTCTAGCCCGATGAACCCGGTGAGTGGAATAAGGGGGAGACCACCCCCCTTGGGGATTTAGTCAGGTGACCTTGGATACCCCCGGTTAGCAAAAAGAAAAAAAAAAAAAAGGAAAATGTTTGAAAATAAAGTCAATAGAAGTGGCTGTTCTGTAGCCTGCCGTTACTTACTCTACTATTAATCAACATTTCGTTGAGTTTAAACAGGAGTTATGACTTAAGGGTCTGATGGAAACCCCTGTTGAGTCTAATCAACATAATCAGCTGATTAGAAAAAAAACCCCCTTGTCTAATGAAATTTTATTCTTTACTTTTAAGAAGTAGCATTCAGACAACACTCATTTAACTTCTAAAAGCTTTATGGATTATATGATGATCATAAGTCGAGTCCTATCAACCTTCCCTTGCTCATTTAAAGCAACGGACCACATTGTTTTCATTGCTTGCAAAAAACAAAGTTCACGATTGCAGTCAGATTCATGGTGTACGAGGAGACTAATGAAGAATCGTCAGTAGAAAAACCAGCCTTCCTCAGTTGATCACTTGCAGAGTTCTCTTGTCGTTTATACTTCTCATTTCAAACTCCTGTGATGTTTTGACAAAACTGCTGCTGTGAAACATCCTTTCTCTTTCTTCCTTTTTCTTCTTATCTTCTTTAGGCACTGCTTGTTTTTTAAACAGGTAAAAAAGCCTTCTACCAATAAAAGAGGTAAAGCCAAAAAATGAGGGAAAGTAATTTCAATTGTCAGCCTTTTCATTTCTACTTTAATCATGTAAATTCATGTTGGGTTGGTCATAAACCTGAAGTCCAAAATTTTATTTTTTACTTTCTCAATCGAGAAAATATTTTATTTCATTAAGACTAAGTAAATTGGTGACTTCAGCAATTGTTTCCCTTCTCGTCTTAGCTCAAACTACTTTACCCATAAAGAAAAATGTAAATATAGTTTATAGGAAAGTATAGTTCTCATTTACACCACCATTACCTTTTTCACTAATTTGATATTTTCTTCACATTACTTTCTAGCCATACTGATTTTGTTGTAAAACTCCAACATCTGACAAGAGGTTATCATTATACTATGCATGTATGTGAAAATTCATGATTTTTTATTGGTGGATCTGTTAATCTAAACTTCCTACCTTTAAAATGATCTTCAAAGTATACACAAACCATTTTGGCGGTTCTTAGAGCAATCGATCTCAAATAAACTCTCGGGAGAACTTAATATGATCCAAGTCGTAAAGGGCATCTCATCTCACCTTTAGTCCCAGTGAAGCACGGATGGCAGCATACCGTGGCAAAGCGTAGAAACTAGAGCACACTAGGGGGGAGGATGGGCGTAGAATTTACTGTGGCAGAGCACAGAAGAAGGAGCACATCAGAGGAGAGCACAAGCAGGAGCATGGAGCACCCAGTAAGAAATATGATTGCACTATATGTATTACTATCAAAGGAAGGCTATTTGATGACCATTTCTGAATCTTTATTTTATTTATATTTTTGTAAAATGTGAATCTTTATGTTTACTTTAAAATATAGCCCATGGAACACAAACACATCACTTTTAGAAACTGGAATTCAAACAAAAGACCTCTAGTGGTTAGGTGGCACTAAAATTAGAAGGAAGCTTTGTTAGGATATGGTTAAAATAGATGTCAATAGGCCGCCGGCCTTGCTTGTCTCTGGATCTTATCCCATTTTATCATGGACAAGTCGGCGCAGTCCCAAGTCTGCTTGAATCATGAGGGCCTGTTCTGTTTCATATAATTGAATTCATAGGAATTTTAAAGAGTACTTTTAAAGTGAGTAGAAATAAAGATGTAAAAGTGAATATCCAAAAATGAGTATCAAATATATTTTTCTTTAATAGAAAATGAATGAAAAGAGATAGAAAAATGAATAATCAGTCATTACTATAGTAATTCAAATCAAGGAAATGTCATGGCCTCGATATACATGTCTATCTTTCATCCTTCAACCCTCACCTCCCATCACCTCTTTACTTGTCCTTTGTTGGGGTTTAGTTGACCATGAATTCAGATACAATTAATTTAACCATAAGAGGTAGCTCACTTGGCCTACGACCAAGGTTTGCACCCGGAGGTTGTAGGTTCGAAACTGCACTATCACATTGGGGCTACAGTGGAGTTTATCCGGCTTCCCTCTGGCCCAAATGAATTAATCCAGCCAAAATGGTTGGAAATCCTCCGATAACAAATATATATATATATATATATAGACACACACACACTCAATTTCCATGTAGACAAACATGCTCTAGAGTAGAACATTCCAAGCCCACCCACAAAAAAGACCACCCATTTAATGCATGTATATATATTTCAACTAGATGCTGGGCTGATCTAGAAACCCAAAGGGGGATCCCTTGAATTTCACTGTCATGCCCAAGACAACCGGCACTGAACGGTTGGACAGTAGAGCGCAGGAGAATATTTTCCTACTCTAGATAATCATCAACAAAATCAAATACCTATTGTATTTCCACAAGTCCAATTTAAAGTCATGAATAGATGGTCAAAACAAATACTAAGCTGACTGCTATATCATGACTTTAGATAGGAGAACTGAAAATATCAGGAGGGTAGGACTATTAATTTGGGTGATCCCATTACAACTCAACCAATTTCACAAACAATTCATAGTGTTAAAAAGGTGTTTTGGTGATTTAAAATCTGTGTGTATAAAACCATGAAAAGATTTTATAATACAATGTAATTTGGAGTTGGGACTTGGGACTCGTCGCACATAATGTCGGCTATAACGTGGCTTCCAATACTTGACTGAAAAAACACCTAATCCTCTTTTAACACATATACAGGTTCCAGGAAAGCCCTGAACAAAGTACATGAGGACAAAATAATAGCAAGTGATTATGTTGGCAAGTTCAAAACCATGTGGTGGGTTAGATAAACCTGGTTGATGAATGAACATTCGAATTCTGAATTTCTGATCTGCTTAATAATTTTATATTCATGACTTTTCATTTGATGAGCATTTTGCCTCTTGATCATGGGATCTATCTGAGATGTAGAGTTATCTCTCATGACGTTTTTTAGTGGGATTAGTTTGTTAAAAAATCTGAACCGCTTAAAATAAATGTATATTTCTTGTATCATGGTCTGCTCAATTTTCACTTTGATAGATTATTCCTATGTTTTGTTTAGTGCTTGTTCATTTGTTTGGAATACATTATTATTAGAGCTGATCTCCTAAGGGTGAAATACTGAGATGCCAAAAGGAGGCATTTATTTAAGATGATTTAGATTTTTAATGAATGAGCTGACCAAAGGACCAAGGAGTCTCACAGATTTCTACCGAGTCTAGTCTCGGCCTCAAAAGATGTGGACTTATAATTGGTGGTTTTTTTATCCCCATTTACTAGGCCTATAAATTGGGTCTTTTGGATCCATGCAAAGTAATGCCAAGCATGCCTTCAAATATCAGCATCAGACTTCACATGAGTCTGGCATTAAAAAAAAAGAGTATACATAGTGATGTATTGGTTTTGGCAAGCAGGGAATTCTCTCTCTCTCTCTCTGATTGATGAATGGTTTGCATTGCAATAATCCATTTTGAGTTGGAACATACAATGTTGTTCTGTATCGCAAATTCAGATATTCTTTGATCAGTTGAACTCCAGTGAGGCCTCCTATTAAAATCAGAATCGTTCAGAATCAATATCCTCCAGGTATATGGGTTTCTTCAAAATTCACAATAATCAGGGTTTATTCCACTATGGGATTGACGGTTTAATTTAAAAAAAAAAGTGATAATAAATATGCATAAGATTGTGTTAATCTTTTTCTTGTCAATGGGTCGATCTAATTGTTAAAAAACTCCCCTTGATCTAAAATTTAGAATTCCCGATATACGCAGAGGATATTCATTTGGAACAGTTGTCAACAGATCCACTTTGGAGTTCCACTCCTCATAAAGCTAAAGCTATATAGGATGGGACTCAAAACCCACATGCCAATAAGAGTATGTGTCAGCATGTGCCATGTCTTAGTTTTATTCATCACAAGAAAAAGGGAAATTGTCCATACAATTGTCTTTTGACTTGACATTCACTCTGAGTGGTTGAAATCTAAGTATTTCCTATAAATCTTAGGGTCGTACAATATTACACTGTTTTTATACGAACAACTTTGCAAAAGATATTTAAATTTTGACCGTTATTGGGTGTGGCAATAAAGGCTTGAGCATTATGTTGAGGTCAACGTCCACCCTTGCTCCTGAACGGTTATAATTATGGTCGAGCCCTCACCCTCACCATAAAACTATTATTGTGCCGTTTCCTATCACCAATTGGTTTTGAGATAAGTGGTACCTCAATAAGGTGTAAGATCCTACAAGTGGTATCAGAGCCTGGTAGGTCGGGTGTTCGAGTCACGGAACATGCGTTTTGCGAGTTCGCAGCAAGAGTCGCGGTTTTCCTAATTTTCTTGGTATGTTGGGCTACTAAGGTGCCAACACCATTTAACCATAAGTGTGTTGGCAATCCCTCGAGTTCATTAATCAAGCTGAAGATGCCAACCTGAATTCACCTATAGACTTAAAACGATGGACTTGAATTCTTAGCTATTTGGATTAATGGGTCAAGTGCAGTTTATTAGATTTGGTTGGAGAGAGTAATAGTAAAAATGGATTGGACTCAAATCCAATCCATTTATTTATTAGGTAAGAAACCCTAAACTAGGAATGCTAGGTAGAATTCAATTTGAATTGGTAACTTTCATTAGGAATTATCAGTTATCACCCCTTAATATATAACAATTACAATGCATTTTTATGAACTATCAAAAGTATCAAATTAAGGTAACAAACTTGACCTTTAATCTAAACCTTTCAAATTAATGAGATGTTTTAATGAAAAATAAATAAATATTAGAAAATGAACAAAAGGGATAGAAAATACAGATTTAGAATTGATACCTGGTTGTTGCTCAGTTGGGTAAGGTCCTCAGGAATATGATTGTGTAAGAGTGGTGAGTTCACGTCCTCCTTGTAGTAAAAAAAAAAAAAAAAAAGGAAAGAGATTTTTAAGGTAACAACCTCATCTTTATTTCAAATCAATGTTTCTTAATTAGGATTGCAATTAAATAAATACTTGAAATATAACATAATAGATTGAAAATAGAGATTTGACATTTATATTCCCTGTTGTTGTTCAACCGACTAAAGAAATGGGTGCACGAGTAAAAGAGCATAAGTTCAAATCCCTCCTTTTTTTTTTGGTAAAAGTAGCTTGAGTTCCTATTGAAGCAAAATAAAGGAAAAGAGATTTAACATTGATGCTACATAAGAGGCAAAGCTAATTACGTCTTAAACTAAGCCATGCCCTTTATTTTATTTTGGTAAAGGCATAATCCATTATTTTAAAATCATGGCATGCTCTAAGAAAGTTGAAACCCCAAAAGGTATATCTAATAATTCCTTGTATGGTTGTATCGACGTTGTTTTCATTTATGCAAATGATGAATAAAGAATAAGAAGAATAAGAAGACAATAAAGGCTAACATCTTTATCTCAAAGATATCTGGTAAAAAGATAGTGGAGGAGGTCAATAAAGAAATAGACCCATGAACATCAGATACATGAGGTGTTCAAAGGGCGGCCGCAGCCAGGGTTGAAATGGTTAGAATACAGAAAAAGGATTATTGGGTCCTAAGACCATATCAAAACTTGTTTATTTCAGAAAAAAGCAGGCCACACAAAACTCTTCAATTTACTCTCATGTGGGGCTCACTACTTGTTGATCAAACCACTGTTTTGATTCACAGAGTCATTGATTAGTTTCAATTTGGTGTTTCTTACACAGATTGGTGGGAGGCTTCCAACAATTTAGGTTAAAAAAAAGAAGAAATGTTTTTGGTTTCTAGTGTTTTGGAGTGTGGTTGAAGTTTAAAAAAGAAAAATTGGAGTCCGATACATAGATACTCTTTTTTTTTTTTTTTTTTTTACCAAGGGGGCTGGACCTGAGAGAGAGCCCGCAAATACAAGGGAGACAACTTACTCAACTGAGAAAGGAGCCTGTGCATGCAAGAAGAAAGCCCATATAAGTGAGAAGGAAGTCCGCACATGCGGAAAGAGACAACGTACCTAGTGTTCGAACCATGGGCAATCAGGTACATAAAAAGTTATGATCATCAATGGTGGGACAATGTTGGACCATATGCAAGGTAAGTTGTATAGTTTAAGGAGTTGAAGACCAACAAGTGGTAGATCAATTGGCCAATGACTCTGCGCCTTAAGAAGCAAGGAGATCTTGTGTTCGACATATTTGTTAGCCACCTCTTATAGTTTTAACCAGTGCATTTGGATAAGAGGGTTTGTATATGCCCCTAGGGATTAGTTATCGGTTATTTAGAATCGAGTGTTCATCAGGCTCAGAGCCAAATGAAGCTGAGCTACCCTGAGTTAAAAAAAAAAATAAAAAAAAATAAAAAAACTTTAAGGAGCTGATCAGGTCTGAAGAACATTCAATTCCTACTTTAAATAAGTCAAAACAGGAAGGAAAAAGAAAGAAAAAAAAAAAAAAACAAAAGAAAGGAAAAAAAGAAGTAGTCGTCTTAGGGCTTATTCTAATCAACAGACCCACGTGTAGAGTTGAAGTTTCCTCGAATTCTTCTGTGAAAGCTGTCGTCATCCCCCTGTGAACCGAAGACTAGTAGGGTGTATATAGTATAAGTCCTACACATGCTGCAAGATTTGAATTGGAGTCTGTCTCTTCTTTCAAACAAAATGAGCAGCCATATATGAAATCCAAATCACACTTAAATCAGTAGCCCCACTTGGCCTTGTGTTGGTTGGCTCTAGGAGAATTTTTCCTCTAATTAGAAGGTGTTCGTTGGAAGTTTTGGTCTCATTTTAATAGAATTAGGGAGTCATCTTCTTCTATTAATATTGTTTTCCCTCAGGAGACTAGATTGGCTAATACTATACTCCGATGGAAGGGGTTGAGAGATTTGTCTCCTTGGGTGAGTATTATTATGTAATTGGTGGGGCAGTGGGTCCAATGGTTATGCGCCCTTTTGTTTTTCTTTCCTCTATTTTTCTTGAATTCTTTCCTCCTTTTAATGAATGCTCTTCTTACTAATTAAAAAAAATTATTGATTAGCAGAATCTTAGCCTCAACTCGTGTAAAGGTACTAACATATCATAACATTTTTGACAACAATCAGTGAATGCATGCAGAAGATAAGAAAACAAAAGTTCAACACATATGCACCAATCTTCGTTGTGTCTCTGTGCTTGCACGATTAAAAGCACACAAAATAGGTCATGGATGGTTCAAGCATTGCTACACCTTCTTCTTCATCTAAAAGTCAACACATGATCGCATATGTGCGTACAGTTTGCAACAACTATCTCTCATAAGAGTTGGATTAAATTCAAAATAACTCTTATCCCTATCACATTCGAGACTCTTTCTTAAGGGTGTTTCTTGGTGAGTGGGTACATCCACATGTAAACACAAGTCGGCTCATCAGAGATGCCTTAAATTGTAATACATTAGTTTTAATAGATACTATCAAAAGAAATGAAAGTGAACATGAAAGTTGGAAGAGGCCACCTAGTTCTCACTTAAAAGATCCCCACTGGAGAGATGACCCAATACAAGATCATCGCGAATGAATTGTTTAACAAGAAGAGTACTATTCTACCAAAAAAACCAAGAAGAATACTATAAATGCATTGAATATTTTAAAATCATTACCTCTGATTGTACACTAAACAACTTTCAATAATATATAAGTCTTTTATGAAACCTTGTTTATGTGATGGAATCAGTGAGCCCAACTTATCTGTGATTGTACAGTCAAACAACTTTCAATAATAAGGGCTTGTTTGGCAAATCTTATCTTTACGAAACAGATCTGGATGATATAGATCTATCTCAAATGGAGCGGTTTGAAATTGATGTGTTACAAATAGACTGTTTGGTACGACATTGATATTTTAAAAATAGACTGTTTGGTAAGACACAAGTAAAAATAGATCTAATGGTCTGGGCATTTTGCAAATATCTCAAGATCTGCGACTATCCATAGGTTGAAATTTGGACACATGGCCGTGTTGGGCCTTCTTCACATTTCTAACGGTGTGGATCAACTTGAGGCAAAACGGATTGTGTGCAGAGACGCTCAAAACCAAGCCTCTTTGGCCAAGTAACTCAATGGTCGATTAGTTTTCAGTAAATTTCTCGAGATTCACCTGGAATCAAAGACTAATTCTTGACCTCTTAGTTGATTTTGTCATTCCAAAGAATGCTAACGGTTTGGATCGTGATCACGGGCCCCACAAATTTCCAAAAATTAGGATCTATAGTTCTAGCCTTTTTTTTTACAAAAACTCGAGATCTGTGATTGATCAACGGATGAAATTTGGCTTATGAGCCGTTTATGGCCTTCTTAACACTCCTAACAGCTTGGATCATTGTTTACTACCCCATATTAAAAAGCAAAAAAAGAAAGAACGATGATACTAAAACTAACGTCCAAACACTATTCATCTCTCTGTCTTTCCGCTTCAGACGTGCAGGTCTATTCCAATTAAAGTCATTTTGCTTGCTGGCCCAATCAGAGGAATTTCCACTTTATGTGGATTGAAGTAGATATTCAAAAGTCACTTCCAAACGTTCTTAATACGTTTTGAATCCTCTTTAAGATATTAAGAGGTTGAAAATAGAGTTTCCAAACGGGCACTAAGTCTTTTATAAAACCTTGTTTGTGCGATGGAATGGGTGAGCTCTACTTACCTTGTGTCCTACATTAATGGCCCTTAATTTCACTGGTACCAGAAGTGCATTAGCTACTAGCATTTGCGACAAAATCTATCTCAAGAATGCGATGTGCTGCTTATACGGTCACACTTTGTGCAGTGCATGTGGCATACACTCTGGGTACGTGTAATAGTATTAATTTTACCCAATCTGATGCCACCCAAGGGTAATTCTAAAGAGAAACATCCAACAAAAAAGGTATTTATTGATAGTAAAATTATATGAAACATATCCTCTTTAAAAACTTCCCCTTGTTCTACCTCCTATTTTATTACAAGTTGAAAGTCACCTTCAATCATTTCAATCTTTTCACACACGCGACCTCTCAATAAATTGACACAAAACTAATGTTTCATAATGGAGTGTGGTTCTAGACCTCCATTTGGCTCATATAAGTTGCTTGCCAAATGTTGGTTTAGCAATTCAAAGCCTATTTCTTTCTTAGAATTTAGAGAGTTTTTGTCTGGAGAATTTCTAAATATCCAAACATTGTAAAACTCTTAAATACTCTTTTATACTTGAGCATCTAAAAATCGTATAAAAACGCAAAGCGACTGAAATCTCAAAATTCTTGTAGGGTATTTATTAGAGGCACTTATGGGTAACTAAGATTTTGAAATTCTTACGAAAGAACATGAAATTTACAAATATCAAAGGACAAGCCCAACACCCCAAATTTTTATCAAAAATTCTAGCAAACAGACACAAGAGCAGGGTTTAAAGGAAAAGTCATCGATGGAGTATATATTCTACCTTCTTACCAAAAAAAAACAAAAAACCGGCGTATTTAACCTTTTAATGAACAGGTTAAATCTGACCCAACTCACTTATTGCGGGTCAGGCTTTCTTGAGTCCTGACTCTTGTATGTACTTATATAAGCTATGGGTGGGTCATATGCAGGTCGGATTGAACGGGTTGAGTCAGTTTTGGCCACAACACAAGACCCACCACAAGGAATAGTATTCGTACCGGAATCTTTGACTCCCAAGTCTGAAAAGCTGATCTTATAGGGTCGGATGATTTGAGTAGGCCGTACAAGCAGGCCCAAGATCACAGGCTCACTTGATGTGGAAAAGGACAAACACGCACAGTCAAAAGATGGAGGTGAAGAGGAATTAATGAGGGCCAAACTTCGATATCTGCAAACAGTGATTCATTTTCCCATAATGCAATTCTAATGAGTCTTTCACCCCCCTGCCTCTATGCAGAATACCACTACTGCCCATTAAATAGTAATTGAATGGTCACAGGTCAACAATTGAAGTCAAGTGGTTAGATTAATTTGATCAATCAGAGAAAACCAAGATAAGGATGATGTAGATTGGGACTCCTGTATGTTGCATGATGGTGGATGATCACTACATGAGCAGATTTGACACTCCTCATTATCCAAATATGTTGGAGCTAATTAACTCAGTCATGGGGCCCATTTCTTTACTGGAATTCACAAAATCTTTATATATATGGTTGATAAATCATCCAAAATGTAGAAATGCTGTCCTTTTATACTTGTGCATTAAAAAATTCTAACAAAAAGAAATGAGATTTGAATTTTAAGAATTCCAATGCCTGGATGCTTGTAATGCTCAAATACAAGGGAGCCTTCAAAATTTTCACAATGTGATAGGAATTTCATGAATTCCAGCAAAGAAAGAGACCCTAGTGATCGGATTTGGACACCCAAGGGGAGGAGGTGTTATGTCTTAAGCATATATTATCTTTGGGAACTAATTCCTTATCTTGTTCTAGTTTGACAACTATACTAATAGAGTCAAGTGAAATGAAATTGACTTTGAAGAAATAATAAAATATAAGTGGGTTATGATGGTATTTTGTTTTTAGTTGTTTGTTATGAAATCCTTTTGACTTTATGTATGAAAAAATGAAGTTTTTTTATATTTTAGTGGATAAAAGTGATTGCTTTTTTATTTTTATTTTTTAAATAGATAGAGAGAATTTTAAATTAAAATATATTTGATGTGAAATCTTGTCCGAAAAAGGCTTTACTAAAACTTCTAAAATGTTACTAAAGTGCCAAACTAGGCATTAGAACTGACTTTATCTCCCTGCATGAATCTCCAAATGGTCTTATACTCTTATGGTCTTTGTCCCATGACTGGGATGGCCCCCTGGTAGCAAGTGCATTCCATCTCTCACATGTCATGTGGATTGATCCCTGGCAAGTGACTAGTCTCACCAAATTTGTACACTCACCCAACTGGCAAAAAAACAAAAAAAGCAAAAGGTAAAAAGAATTCATCTCTAGATATGGACGGGATGGAATCCCCATGTACAAGAATCCAAGGACACATTTTACTCCTGCCGAGGATTCTTTAGTAGATCAGAAAAAGCAATTGATCTTTCACCTCAACTTTCATGGTATTGTAAGGTGCTTCTTTGCATTGGAGAACTGGTAGAACAGAATTATTTTTCCTCGAGTACACCAAGAATCCATGGTCGCCCCCTGACCCCCTCTAATTCCACCCCTGTAAAGAAGTGAATCAATGATCCAAGCTCAGTAGATTAATAAGTATACTGCTTTTCCTTCAAAGTGTAATTAGTTTCCAATTTAAATCCTAGAATTGCAAACATTAACATCTCAATCTGAATTCAAAGCTCTAAAATTCTATGCACATGAATACATAGTTGGAGAAATTTCACTAGATCCAATAACAGACTACCCATCCATTTCTTTTTCAAAGATCTCAATCTTTGAAATACTGCTTTCTTCATCACATAGCGACATCCTTTTCATGTATATAGTATACGTACACATGGACATAAGATTCTTGCCACCCAAGTGTTGCCCATTCCACATATGCACGGACAGAGTGACTGAAGCCAATTTTCTTCACGCAGCCTACTTGATGTCACCAAATCAGAAGATAAGTTATTTTCTTTTGACTCCGGCCTTAACATCAATCCAAACCGTTCAACCCAAACTTCAGTGCTAATCCTTACCATAGAACATGACCATCTAAACAGATGGTTATAATAGAAATAAAGTCATTGATGATATGATGAGAAACACACAGGGCAGAAAAAAAAAATTCAGCTTTTTGAGAGAGAGAGACATATTAATGATGAAAGGATAAAAAAAAAAAAACATGTGGGATGATTTAAAGAAACCCAACTTTCTCTCATTAATATTTCTTAACCAAAAGATCTAATGAACATTTTTTTTTTTGGTTAAACAGATCTAATGCACATTACAATATACAAGACTAGTAAGCCCCCATCTCATCAATGATCCAAACGGATCACACACAACATGTTCTTAATCCATCTGGTCAAAGGTCCTCTTCAGAGAAGACGACTTCCGAAGCTTATGCAACTTGCAAGCTAGATCTTGCAGCCTCGCCTTCAGCAACGCCGGCGATCGATCCAAACCGTCACTTATCTGAAATCATCACAATCAAAACAAATGTCAATGACCCATTTTAAGAGCACCACGATTTTGGGTAGTCACGCGGATCGAGTGCTAAATTTAGAAGAACTGACCTTGCTTTCGGAATGGTGGAGCAGCTTGCTTCCATCACGGCAATGGGTGGATCGGACGAGATCAAGATGGTGGGCCTCGAGTTCATCAAGAACAGAAGAGAGCAAGAGGGCTTGGGAAGTGCCTTTGGTGTCCGTGAGGGACACGTTGACTCGGTCTCCCCGCACCCGGATCGCGACGGACGAGGATGGCTCGGGCGCCACACGTATGTCGCAGTCGCTGGAGTTGGAAGAAGCGGAGCTGCGCTCTGAGACGTGCACGGCGGGGGCGGTGCCTGACCTGGTGGAGTCATGGGGTGGCTGACCGGGCGGCAGCTCTCTTCTGGTTTTGAGTGAGCGGAGGCGAGCAGCGGCTAAAGGGATGTATTTGATGATCTCGTCTAGGATGGCAGATTGCTCTTTTCTGACGGTGTTGGCGTGTGGGAGGAGAGCGTGGAGAGAGAGGAAGAGCTCGCGCATGGATTTTCGTCGCTCGCGCTCTGCAAGCTTGTGGCGCTCGCGCGCGTCAACGCATCCTCCTGCGGATGCTGCTGAGCCACCTCCTGATTTCGACTCGCTCGCGGGGATGGAGTCCCACTCGCTCCATTCGATCGTCATCTCTTCCTCTTTCTTCTTCTGCTTCTTGGGTTTTGATTTGATTTGATTTGATTGTGTTTTTGTTAGTCACATGAGATGAGGGGTGCCTGAGCTGAACCCTATGGACACTTGGGAGCATTTCACTCTCATTTATAGGGAAGGAGACAAATCTCCCTCTCTTCTCTTCTACTCCTTTTTCCATTTCTTTTATTTTTTATTTTTTTATTTTTATTTTCTAAGGTGGAATGTGGGAGTATAGTAATGTAGAAACGACAAAGTTGTATGTATGTTTATTATTAAAGGACCCTGGATGGTCTGCCAGATGCCTTCTGTTTTTGGGGGTGGGGTTTTGAGAAATTTCTCTCTTGAGAAACATTGGAGTTGTTCCCATGTGAGATTGAGTTTTATCCCAATTGGAGTGGTTTCTGCTGTAAGATTGATTGATTGATTAAAAAACAATTAACGTAATCTTATGCTTTGTTTGTTATCAATGGTCAATTTTATAGTGAGATGAACTTTTAGAGGAAGAAACATTTGGGGAGCTGTGATGTGGTTTTACTACCGTAGCTTGTTTGGTTAAAAGCATTTTTAATAATGAATTGGGTTCGTTGGGAATTATTGGCATGATAAAACATCTCGTCCCGTAGGCCATTTTAAATTCTCTATTATACGTAACGCTTAAGAATTTCAGACCACATGAAAAATATACTTTTAGTCTTGTGAATTTTCAGAGTTCTAGCATTTCAGATTCTAGACGAGGGTCGAGAACTTTGGAATTTTACTTTGGAGGATAGCATTTGAAATTGTTCGAATTATCGCAGATAAAAATTCTCACAATTCTTCCAAACAAACAGGCCAAGTGAGGAATTTTATAAGTCGAAGCTGTTGGAAAATTGTGTGGTTCAACTGCCATGGGGCACATGCTAGATCGAGCTCGACGGTGTGCCGCGGATGAATTCCCAACAAGTTTTGATTTGGTAGAGTTAGATAATGATCAAGCTTTTGGTGGTAGAGTTATGATTTAATTCAGACTCCTAGCTTGGGAGAATTTCTACGTTGGACAAGAGATGTGGGATTTTAAGAGGGATAGTCTCTATAGTAGTCCTGACACCTAGGGATTGTTTTATATAAGGGAGAGGGAAAGTCCACGTGGACCGAATGGGGGACCGAATTCGGGTCCGGTCCTCACGGCTATAAGGGAGATGAGAACCATACTTGATCATTCAGTAGATTTGAAATTATTTGCATCAAGTTCGCAAGATCTATTACAAAGGTACTTGGCGAATTCGGTTCCAACACTGATTTAGGACTAGCAATTATTTAAAAGTATCACGGGATGAGATTTGGATTAAATAAAAAGATATTACGCGATTACATGTATCTAGCTGTCCGATCAGTTGATGGAATGTACAATAAAATAAAAGTTCCTACTTTGACTGACTATTTCATGATTTGCATAACGCAAATAAAAAAGCATACAATAACCCAGATCTTTTGGAACCAAACCAGTGAAACCGCTGATCTCATTGGCAGGGCACCTTTAGATTCAAGGTGGTAAGTTGGAAATTGGAATGGATCCCTGGTCCCTTCCTTGGAAGTTTCACTCCACTATCATTAGGCGAAATCAGTAAAAACTGAAATCAAGACTCTGTAATTTTATATGTTCAAGACTCAAAGGTGAGAGTTTACATAATAGGCTAATTTCAAAACCATGAAATGAAAGGAAAAACTAGTCCATAAGGCTTAAATTTGGACCAAAAATGACATACATAGGATTAGAATTTTGCAATCCCAGCTCATGGGAATTCCCATGAATATATATATCCTCCAAATAAGCAGGCTATGTGATTTTTTTTAAAATTTTTTTTTATCTTTCCTTACTAGTCAATATGACCTATTTGTTTTCAGAAATTCTTAGAATCGATGGTGTTGGATTAATAGATTTCTGAAATGCTAAAGTGCAACCAACCCTAAAGAATCTCAAGATTTAATAGATCCCCATAAAATCTCACACCGGACCATGAGAGGAAACAAAAATATGGCCTAATGCAATAAGTACTCCAAATGCACCTCCAGCCACCACTCATGTGGCACTAAGATTTGGCCCGGCCAGAGCACACAACAGTCAATACAAAAGCTTTTCAAAATTCAGCAGCGGGTCCAACTATGCAGCTGGGAGCATGAGAAATCTGTGGCGGTGGGTGGAACAGAGAATCCGGGTTCACCTTTTATGACTTGTTGTGAGTAGGACGCCCGAGAGAAGAGACACATCATTCTAACTGTGGAATAAAGAGTTGAAATGTTGACGGCCCAGATGTGGGTTCTGTGCAATGTGGCCTTAGTGCCTCGCTCGGAAGAACTGAAAATGACGTTGTATAAAGTAAGGATAAACGCCTGAAGTGCAAAGATGATATTCCCAGGAGTTGAAAGGATCTGCCATCCACTCTTGAATGAATTCCTCTTCCTTTGCTATCTGTAGGTCATCTGGAGACCGTTGGCTCATAAGTGGTGCTCAAATAGTAATCAAGAACAAAGTTAATGGAGAACGGGATTGTTACTCTCCAGTGGTAAGTCGCGACAGTTTTCACTTGGCCAACTTCCCTCTTCAGACAAATATCCTTATCTCACCTGAGGTCTTCTTCCCTCACCCGAGTCTCCAACACGTTAACTAGGGTACCAAGATAAAAACAAAAGAACAAAATTAATATAATGGTTTCTTTTACATAAGGCATGTCATTTTCTTTTTGGGCTATTGGTCTAGAAGGTGTCATCCTCCCTGGGTATATGTTTGAAACAAAGGTGTGCCAACACAATTTAACCATAGTGTGTTTGCAAGCATGTCTATTTTTTAACAATACTAGTGGAGCCCTGCACATGCACCAAACACATAATTTTAATTACTAAGAAAATTAAAAAAAATAAAGTTCTTCAAAAATTCACTAGAAGCTTTAATACATTTAAAAATCAAATTTCAATAGAAAATGAGTGATTGTAAATTTGCTAGGCCCGTGCAATGTCCAAATACAGCTGACACTACTTTTTTCCTATACATTTGAAAATAATAAAACAATGATATAGTGAGAAAAATGAGATTTCAAAAGACAATCGATATAGAATTTATATAACTTTTTGAGGATGTAAATAGCATATTTCTAGATTTTTTTATCATGAATGTGTACAAAGAAATTTAAATTTACTTTATTTAACATATCAGGTCGACTTATCAATTTCCTGGTAGACTTGACCTGCTAAAGTTGGAGTCCAGTAAAAAGCATAGTCAAATTGATAACCTACAGTTTTATAAAAAATAAAAATAAAAATAAAAATTAAGAACCAGATGAGTTTACTATTCTAACCAATTACCATGAACATTATATGTTCACTAAAAAACGGATTCTATTAAGGAAAAAAATTAATTATATCATACCTAAGTATATCAGAATAAAAAATTTGAGATTGTGGTATTACCGTATTAGTCTTAACTTACAAAGAAGAATAACATTTCACACCGACCGTCAAGAATAGTGAAGTAATCCGGCTTGTCCTCAAGCAACGAGGATCAATAATGGTAGAACTATAATATGAGCTCTAAATGATAAGAGTTCCAGAGCACATGTTGATCAATATTAGTATTTAACATGTGCTTTGTTTTATTTTATAAGACGGACCACTATCAGGTAAAAAGAGGCAATACCTCTCCAAGAGTCAGCATCTTCTTTTGATTGATACAAAGTGCTATATTTTATACCTTGTTAGAAAAGGATAATATAGAGTAATCATAGAAGTTCAGTTAAATGGAAGCTCATAAATAGAGATATCCGTAGGAAAAAAATACCAGAAAATAAAAAACTACAAATACAAATCTGTCAAAAGAATTGGACATTCCTTTTAAGAAATACATAAGAATGTAATTCAGGTATTTTAGATAACTCTTCTACTCTATTCTGTATAGAAGATGAGAGTGCTAATCAAAGTAAGAAAAATTCGAAACGAAGAAAGACAAATTGAATTTGTTGTAGCTCAGCATCAAATACTTATTTTAGTTATTTACACTTAAAACGATCACTTCATTCACTGACTCTGAAGTTAGTAGTAATGCTAGTGTCACGACCCCGGACCGGGCCACCGAAGTCCTAATCCGGGATCGGGACATTAATGATTGATGATGATGTTACCACATCGGTTTAATGATCTCATACATTTATTTAATTTCCTACAGGTGTCCGCGGTGAGGATATCACAACCACATATGAACATTTTTATTAAATGCGGAAGCGTGTAGCAAATCAAATATTCAAATCATCTCTAGTCATAAAGACAATAATACAAGTATAATACCGTATCAGAATGAGCAATGATCATTAGCATGTTACCCAAAAGTAAGTTAAAGTTTATACAAATATCATTTAATTACATATCCCAAAGATAGAGGCCAACAAAGGCCAATATAAACAAAATACCAATCCAAAGAATGGTTAAACAATTTCCCAAAATATTAAGTCTCTCAAAGCAACTAAACGTCTAAATGACGTCATCAGCATGTCACTCAACTAACTGTTGCGGTTCTCCGACCGCCTCCTCATGCTCCTCCTCGGGATAACCAACAACGGGTCTGCACCACCCAAAGAAATATCATGGCTTGGGCGGTGGATTGACAAAGCCTTTTTTGACTCTTGTAGTTTGTGTACTAAGCCTCACAATTTCTCCCATTAGGTGAATGATCCAAATTTACCACTGTCTAGCCCATCTTCATGAGATCAAGTAGATGAGATCTACCATCTGATATACCACATGCTTGAAATATATCAATCCCAATAATCTACCTTTTTATATAACAATCGATAGGGGACTTGCTAGCTGCTATATAAAAGTTTGACCATGTTTGGGCTGGCCATGACCGTTCGAGTAGAGGCTCCATCCAATCCATTTACCCATCATTCAAACTATTTCCCCCACCCCAAGGGAGTCCCTCGCCTCTTTTTTTCATTTTTTTAAGGGAACCGGTCTTCGTCTTTCATGCATGATGCATGGGAGTAGATCTGCACCCCACAAGTGCATGGTTGCAAATGAAAAAAATTCTCCCTTTCCCCGCATAATTTTATCACACACATTTTTCTTTTTAGGAGAATTCCTGATAGGCTTTTCGGAGTGGGTTTTTGACATGATGTCGTGGACGGTCATTAATTATCATTTGTAAATCTGATATGTTTCTTTACTAGAATTCTAAATTCCAGTCCGTTTGAAATAATCATTTGAAATTTCAGAAATTCCTATATCTCTCTGTATTTTGTTAGAATTTCATATGCTCCCCAAAGAGAAGGATATTTTAAGAATTTCACCCTAGGGGAGAGCTTTTAGTAAACTCAAGTTCTCTGTCCTAAGGGTACGTATGTGTAGCGTTTCGGCGAAAAACTCTACCCTTCTTAATACCCTCTCGATTAGAAACACTTTTCTAGGATATTGCAAAAAATGCATTGCTATTCATATCTTTCCTTGCAAAAAAGTTAAACACAACAGTGGGGCGGGGCTAGTTCAAGTTTAGGCATACCAGAACTTGACCCGATTAGTATTTGCATTGTCGCATACCCACCTTGACCTTTAGCGAGTTTTATGGTTGTCATGCCAAACCCACCCCATTTTTAAAAATATATATAAAAAAATATATTAGGATAGGTAATTGAACCCACATGCAGAAAAATATTACTCTTTTCTACCATCTACACTAATAAAATTTCATATGCAAAAACCTTACAGAGTAATATATGAAGTAAAGACATATGGGGCGGAGCAAGTTAGACACATACAAAACCCAAACTTGCCCCCAAACCTCTCTAGGGTTAGTGTATGAAAAACCATACACAACCCGAACCCTATTAATACTACCAGATCCCCATGTAAACCCAACTTAGTTGTATCCATCTCTAAGAAAAGTATTTACACCAAATAATGTAAGAAGTAAGAAGTTTTTTGATAAAAAAATATATATCACTTTACGTTTTCATTTCCGCATAAACACAATTACATTAACCTGCACTAAGACGCAAGGAACCTTCTTTAATTGTTGGGCTTTTTTGAAAACTTGGGTGATAGATCATCAAGGATTTCCTACTATTACTTACTGTCCTCTATACAAGGAAGGATTTAAAAACCGAATTAGGTTGTTGTACAAAACACTTGCCGAATCAAATTAGGTCTTTTTTTCTTTTCAAGATAGTATTTCATCTACTCTATCATTATGTGGTCCAATCGTATAAAAATAATGATGACTATTATATTAAACAGGTCACATGGATAAACATGTGCAGGACATTTATAAGATTTGAGTCCCTCATAAGAAGAAGATTAGAAAAGAAATGTTTCGGAACACACAACTTCCCTTCTAGTAGTTGTGCTATATTGCTGTACCATTATTGACCAATGCCGAATATTCTAATTTGTTCTCCACGTGTTTGCTAAAATATTAGCAAACAATACTATTTTAATCGGTTCTTATATGAAACACATAAATTATTAGCTATTCTTTTCTTTGGTTTTAGCATCTTAATCATGTATGTTACAAGTTAATAATCTTACCTGGAGAGACGAGTTTTATTGCAGTGAATTTTATTTTTTCAAAGGTAAGTACTCACATACAAACACATACTTATACAAGTTTCATGCCATCAACGCTGTAACTAGTGATTGATCTGTACGTGGTTGTTTATGTAGGAGGGAGTTGCCGCACCAGCTACCATTTGATTGGCTTCCAAGGTAGCTGAAGGATTTATTTTGATAGATTTATGGTCTTTTTCAAAGCCACCGACCAGACCATCCCTGGAGGGGCTTCTGCTAAAGAAATTGTGAATCAAGGAAGAAGCAGACTAAAGTGCAGTTGGCCATCTCTTTCCATCTCTTTCTACTTCATTTATTCTCAGATAAATGCACTTTAAATAGAGGGTGGAATGTGGTCCATCCAAAGCTCAATGTTTGAGGGGGGAAGTACTAGGGATCACAAGGGGCCTGGTTTCTGCCCAGGTTCTCGCCCGATTACAGCAGGATTGAGCACAAGACATCTGCCTGCTGTACTGGGCCTGGGCATCTATAAAAGGCCATTTAATAAACAAGCTGTTGGGTCTAACCGTCTAGTCATAAAAGAAAAGAAAAACTCACGCGTTCATTTGGGACTTCATGGGGGCAATTTGACGACGTTATGGCAAGTGGCCATCCCACTCACTATTGTAATTATGAGGTTGTGGGTTTGAGTAATGCTTGATTTAAGTGACTTTTTAAATTCAACTCACCCCCTTTTAACCAGTGGGGTGTCTCTTGTTCTTCAAGTGACTTGCTATTTGTTGAGAAAATTGTGTGGCTCGACTGCCATTAGGCCCACGCCCGATCTAGTCCGGCGGAGTGCCGCAGATGAACTCCCAACAAGTCTTATCCGCTTAAGTTAGATAATGATCAAACTCTTGGTGATAGAGTTTGAATCAAGTTCAGACTCTCGGTTGGCAGAATTTTCATACTAAAATGTGAGATTTCAGGAGGGGTAGAGTCCGTAGTAGTCATGACTCTCAATGATTGCTCTATATAAGGGAGATGAGAATCCTTGCTTAATTATCCAGTAGATCTGAGAGCATTTGCAGCGAATTCACATATCTACTTCACACCAGAACGCACAAGGTTCTCGGTGAGTCCGGTTCTAACAGTCTAGACCAGCAAGTTCTTTCACTACTCAGATTAGTCATATAGGATCAAAATTCATCCTTTCATCAAAGAAAGGAAAAGAGGGGATTTATTTTTCCAATTCTCAATGCAAATGGCATGGAGCTATGGTTTTAAATATTGGTATCTCAGATTGGTTTATATGAAAAACTATTACAAGTCAGCTGTATTGGTGATAAGAGCATGTGGTGTGTAGGTGATAAGAGACAGACTATCCAACTTGATATTCGTTCTTGTCTACGCAGATTTTTAGACAGATCTGTCTACTCCTTTGTCCAACTCTTTACATTAAATAAGATATACGGCTCTAAAGGTCCGATGCATGGTTTAAATTATCCAAAAGTCTACTTGGACCGAACATGGGGACCGGACGATGGCCCGGTCCCATGAGGACCACAGGATCCCAAGTAGCCCGGGATCCGGTCCCATGAGGACCACAGGATCCCAAGTAGCCCGGGCTACTTGGGATCCTGTGGTCCTCATGGGGACCGGGCCATCGTCCGGTCCCCATGTTCGGTCCAAGTAGCACCGTTCTTAAATTATCAGCTGATATGGCACAATAATTTGATGCCTGTAATTTTCGAGGTCGCCCTGTCAATTCCTATTGACTTAGGGACCTTCTTGATAGTATTGATTAATTGAGCCTTTAAGAACTAGCTTCAATTACTCCTTATTTTTATCATTTGGTACCACTTCATGCTTCCATGGTAAATGTAAGTTGTTGACTTGCTTGTGATTCTTGTCTGTATTGAGTTACGGTCTAGCGGGCTAACTTATTATGCCGAACAAGGTAACAGGCTTGGGTGACCTTCGTGACTAAATGGAGTCCGCATCCGCCTTTTCGTAGAAAGAAGAAGTTATTGTTTCATCTAATCTAAATTTGCCAACGGTGTAAAATTTTTTTTTTTTTTTTTTATTATTTAACTTTGAGATAGTGCATTAACTGGCATAAAATTTTACACAATTGGCGAATACGGATTGGATGAAACAGAAAATCCAGACTTGACTCAATAGGTAGTCTTCAATTCATTCATTTTTTCAGTAACGCTGCCCATGACCGATTCTAGATAAGTTAAGTACAAGGTGAGTTCCAAAAATCCAAATGGGCCCTAGGATTACCTTAGTATATTATGAGAATTTATAATCTCGAATGTGAAATGGAAAATTCCCGCATAAAATTCACTTATCTAATTTCTCTATATGGTTTTAAGTTTGCTAAAATCACACCACTAGAACTGTTCCTTTGAAGTCCTAGTTCTATACCTTAAAGTCGAATTGTCATTTGAAGGAAAAAAACCTCCAAAAAAACCCTCATTCCCAACCCTCTTTGAGCCACATTAGCACTTACATCTACATAAACATTCAACCTCAGGGGTAGCTCAATTGATCTAGAATCACGGTTTGTTTTCGAAAATTGAGGATTTGAAACTACACTACCACATTGGGGCTACGGGGGATTTATCTGGCTCCCCCTCAGCCAGTAGAAATTAGTCGAGCCCAAAGGGCTACGACTTCCTCCATAACAAATAATAAAAAGAAAATTCCACACAAACATCCTGCTCCACAAGCCATTCTATTTCTTTGAATTGATATAATTTTGTAACCTCCCTTCTCTCAACACATTAAGGCACACTCCACTCTCTCAACCCCTAAGGCCCACACTATTCTCATCCTCCTCCTTAATGAGCATTGGAGTGAGTGATTTATAGGGTCACATTGGCAATTTTGTAACAGTCCATGAATACCATCCCACGTCTCCACTTTCTCAACCCATTAAGGCCTACTTTATTCTCATCAATATCCCACTTCAGGTACTACCACGAAGCTTTTGACCTATTGCCACAAGCAAATAGTAAGAGTTAATTCAGGAAGTTGGGACCTTACTCTAACAGTGAAGATAGGAACATTTTGAAGATTGAGCCCCTACAACTACAGAGAAAGACTTGAGGAAGAAGTTCTTGCTTGAGAATTAAATGTACCCTTGTTTGTTTGTATCATTCATTTGTACTTATCACAAGGCCGTGACAATGGCACCAGACAACAGAACATGACATCCTGTCAGGAACGGACGCTGGTGCAGGTATTCAAGAACAAGTACTAAATAAATGAAACATATTCGACGGTGGTGAATTGGAATTTGGAAGAGAACAACATTTTAGTCTTTTTTATTCTTTTATTATTAGGAGTGGAGGACCATGAAGGGCTTATTTGTTTGATACAAATGAAATTATATGACTCCATTTTTTTTAGTAAAATAGTTAAAATTGAAGAAACAAATGTGAATCTTTAAAAATCCATGGATGAAAATTATGGTACTGGTCAAGCGAAAAAACAAATCACAGTATTAGTCGGAGTTCGTGATCCTTCACTCTTTGCTGTGCGAATTTCTTTAACAATTTTTTGAAAAGAAATATCTAGAAAAACTCAAAATACCATTAATAATGACTATTAATCAAAATATCGATCCTCCTATGTTATAATATCATGTATCACTGTTTATCCATTACTTTAGTCCCTCACCATCAGTGCTATGCTACTTGTTTTTACATGCAGGAAGTGCCCATCCCTTTAGAAGGCTTTTCAAAGAAGAGATTTTAGTTATAGGTCACCCAGTGTGGAGTGCCTTCCAAGTTCCAAGCCTACGACTCTTATAGTGTATTTAAAAATTAAAAAAAGGGTAAATTAGCCAATAGTTCCTAAGCACAGTCTTCTAAGGCATCCAGTTCAACAACTTTTTCTCTAATGTCTATAGTCCAAACAACTGGAGATATTTTTGTGAGAAGTCCCTAATTCGCCACGTCATATATTTTCATGATTAATTTGCCCCTTTCAACCCTCATTCCTAAACCAAGTTCTCTCTTATTCTCATTCCTTATGTCTTATTCTCTCTCATTTTCCATTTTCAGTTCTTTTCCATGGTTATGGAGTACCGTTGCAGAGTATCTTATGTCGCCACCATGACTTTCGATTCTCTCTCTTTCATTTCTTCAAAGATAGAAATGATTTTACTTTCTCTTACTCTTTCATTTGAAGTCTTTTTCAAATCTCTCTCTCTACTACAACTGATTTGAAATAGAGCAGTTTGCTCTTTTGCTTGTCCCCCCCCCCCCCCTCTCTTGATTGGATCATGGTCATCAAGTGTTCTTGTTTTGAATTTCGGTTTTTATTAGAATCTAATTTTCCATATTATGACTTTTGGTGTCGCTGCGCTCAGATAAATTTAACAGAAACTCTAATAAACTAGATGAAAATTCAGATAAATTTGTCAAAACTCAGATAAATTTATCTGAGTTTTCAGCAAACTTACCTGAACTTCTGGCAAAACTCAGATAAATTTATCGGAGTTTCGACCAACTTACCTAAACTTCTGTCAAAACTCAGATAAATTTATCTGAGTTTTGAACAACTTTTCTGAGTTTCGAACAAATTTATCTTAGTTTCGAACAAATTTATCTGACTTTCACTTGCTTTTTCTTTTGAATTGAGGTTTGTTCAAGCCATTGTTTACTTAGAGTTGAGCATAAAGAATAGATAAAATCAGAGAAGAACGAAATCAAATTAGGTTTTTAGTTTTTTTTTTTCAGAAGAAATTATCTTGTACATCTTCTTTTTAGGAATGAAAGAAGTACCTTTTCTAACCTTAAAGTGAAGACGATTCAGATGATGGAGGTCTTTGATAAGTTGAGTTTGCTTTTAGGTTTTGCAATTTCCTTCGGCTTCGCTTTTTGCTTCTGCGATTCAGATGAATCTAACTTCTCTGAAATGGTTTCAGGCAGTTTTAAGCGAAACCTTTTTGCTGACTTGTATAGAGGCCTTTTTGTCTTTTTTACTATGTCATTTTCATGAGAGGATTGCTACCGGTATGATAAAATATTGTGGACCTTAGGCTATAAAAGCAAATGATAAGGGACCTACCGCCAAAAACCCAACAAAAAAAAAAAAAACCCCTTGAGGCCTATTTGTTTGCATAAAAACATGGGAATCCATGCCTTAAGAGTTAAAATTGAGGATCAAAGATCTTTTTATTCAAAGGTTAATATGTAAAAATGACCATTAAATAACTTTCTCACGTGATTTAAAGGAAGATGAGAAATAAATACCCACCCATCACCTAATTCGAATCCAAAGAAAGTCAAGGCCATATATCTATATTGTTAATTTATTTCCTTCACCCGTCACCTCATATCATTCAGACTTCACTTCTTTAATGCATCTTTTTTCTTCTTAAGAATGTAATTCAGAATTGGTGCTAATCGTCATTTTATGACATGCTGTTAGCTCAGGAATGATTTATAATTTATAAGTTTCTACTTTCAGTTCAACTTATTTTCAATTTTGTTTTCTGCGGTACCCTATGAAAATCCTAAAATTTAGAAAATCTCCCGGTAATTTCAAAGAAAAGAACCAGGCAAGAATTAGATTTATCATAATATCTTGATGATATCAGCAGACTTTCTTGTCGAGCCCACTTGGAGCCACGCCAATCATATAAGATGAGGGGGGAATGAAAAGATGCCTTTTAACACCCAAGTTTTCTTACCCCTTGATCTATGGTGCCCCCAAGTTGAATAGATTTGGAAGGTATCATTTTCTTTTAAGATTCCAATCCAAAGGTAATGGTTGAATGTGTTATATTTAAGGGTGTAACGTGTGTGAGGGGAAACTTGATCATAAGTGAGCCACACAGCCCAAGTGGACGGTTCTCATATCAACTATAAGTAGGGTTGTAAACAGGTCGGTTCCGGTCTAAGTCCATGGTGGACCTGGAACCATTAAGGAAAAGGTAGAACCGGATTCGGTTTCTTGGCTCTAAAACTGAAACCATATATGGGACGAGTCTGGATCCAAGTCCTAGTTTAGATAGAGAATGAGATTTAAAAAAAAAACATGATTTTTAAAAGAGAATTCTGAAAATTGAGATAATATGTCGCGTCTAGGTTCCATGGCTCTGAACCAAGGTGGAACTGGACCGGACCGGACCCATTTACTTATTGGGGCCTAAATAAAGACCCAGACACTATTTTTAACGGGTCGGAACCTCCGTGTAATCGGATGTCCATTTACATCCCTAACTGTATGAGGTTAGAAAATAATCCAATCCTCCACAGTAAAATGAACACTTTGGGCCTTGCATATAGGCCAGAACAAAATCCCAAACGCCAATTTGATGGCCATTTCAACAGGAAAACAGACAAAATTGATGGTCCATCTCCTATGGGCAAAAAACTGACGATTAAGCTCATCCCATCTGCACAAAATCAGCGGAAGCAGGGACGCATGTTACCCACAGTGCAATTAAAGTTGAATTTTACAATCACATTAATGGGTAAATATGATTAGGAAAAAAAAAAGGGCAGTCAGAAACCTTCCCCATATTTCATCAAATTTTTCCAAGTGTCCCAGTCAAATTATACAGAAAAAACCTTTTATCCATATCCCACTAATTTCAAAGAAATCCAGTGAAAATGATCACAGATTTCCCTGCATGCTTTCTTCCCCCTGCCTCAGCATCCTGTAATGAAAGCCAGAAATCACCAGCAACATCGCTCTCATGCTAGTAATTTGCGTCCATTGGAATCCCCTCGGGCTACAAAATTTGTTTCAAGGAGTAGTGTTATATCGAGCCTTAAGCTGAACTTGCCACCTTTTTCCTGACAACTCTCTTCCTCCGTGCCTTAGGAGCAGTTTGCTCACCCTCGCCTTGCTTTATACCAAAGAGCCCGAGCCCTGAAATTACGGCATTCTTGGAGATGACCCAGCTCGAAGCTTTCTGATCAGAAGCCTCCGATGGTCTACTGTAAGCCAGTTTATCAGATAGAACCAATGGATCTGCTTCAATCCCAAGCCAAGCATGCCTTGACGCCTCTCCAACTTGAACATTCAAAATCCTATGCACCCACATAAAAAAAGAAAGAAAGAAAAAACTATTACCAATGGATCTCAACTAATGCATCACAAACCAATTACAATTTACAAACGATGTTTTTAAAAACAAGGACTGGCCATTGAACCCGTGAGGACTAAGGTTCATTGAACCAGGTCCAACTGTTGGTTCATTTTGGTAATAAATGTGACATGAAAATGATATCATAATTATATAATTAATAGACTAAAAATCATAGGTTACGAATAACGAAATTCATTTTGTTCTGACTTTTTCTTTTTCAGAAAATTAGGTTTGTTCATGAAACCGAAATGAATACACTCCCTTTCGAAAATTTCGTCCAAAGTTTCATTCCATTTTGGATGAATTTTGACAATTTGGTCCAAAATGGATGATTTTGTCAGAAATGGGGCCAAATGGAAAAATTCGTCCAAATATTTTATGTTACCAAGTTCAAAAAGAAGAAAGAAGAACTGTTTACCCCAACCCCAACCCCAACCCCAACCGCAACCGCAACCGGCAATTTATTTTTATCTTAAAAGCAAAATAAAACCAAACTCAGCCCTCTTCGTTCGACCAAAAGAAGAAAAAGAAAAGGAAGTAGTAGCAGCAGTAGTAGAAAGAGTCAACAAGTCTTGAAATTTAGAGCTGACATGCCCTAAAATTGGTTCCAGACTCAACACTTAAATAGGGTATGATCAGTGGCTGCGATTGTTTTGGTAGTGGGTTTAGAGTCTATGCCTTTAGTTTCTCATTTTCCGACAAGTGGGTTTACTTTTCACTAGACTGCTGCCTTGATGCCAATATTAAACATGTGTCATCTCTAGATTGCTAGCACAGCTTCATGTGTAACATCTCTAGATTGCAATCCACCAAGATCAAATTCACCCAATAGCATCTCTAGATCTCATCACTGGCTTCATGTGTAACATGTGTGATTAGACGGTTTATTATAGTTCATCTCCTCCCTCACCTCCCAAATGATGGGGTTATGAGCTTCCTCGTACTGGATATCTTCTTCTTTTTTTTTCTCTACGTTCAATCAAATAATTGGATCAATGTATATTCTCCAATGGACCGTTGACTCTCCATCCATTATCCATAGTCTATTCCACCATATCATCAGTTGGATCACAACAATTAGATCTAGTTTTAACTGGTCACACCTTCTTATCAAATCATCTCTAGGATGCATGTGAGCACGTCTGCCAATCGAATCCTTCATTAACTCTTCTTTGTCAATATCCTTGGCTAATAACTCTCTCTCTCTCTCTCTCTCTCTCTCTCTCTCTCTGCGGTAGGAATCTTGTCTAGATGTTATTGTTTAATCCCATAAAACTACAACATCTAATTGTTTTTGACAAATAAGAGTTGAATGATTTAACTGACAGCAATCTAGTGTTTCTTCGTTAAAGTTATGAGAAACGCTCGAATGAAAGAAAGAAGAAATAAAGAAAAAGAAAAGGAATTGGGAGAAAGGAAGGACAAGATTATGGTTGCTAGGGTTGGGCGACCATGACCGTATAAATACTTTACTACTATTTTCATAATTAACTAAAAAAAAACCTGTAGTTTCTCCCAAATTACATATAAGCCACTGAGGTTTACTTATATAGAAAAAAGTCCCCTACTCTGTTTCATAACAAGGACAGCAAAATTGATAATATAAAACTCAAGCTTCTAAATGGTTAAGTTAAAACTCCCACCTAACTTTGGAGAACTAGATATAGTGCCTTGACAGCATTGGGGGAAAAAAAATTAACTGTTCATGTCAATAATGATTCCAGTTGGAGAAGAGGTTACCTCAATGTAGTGCTGAAAAATATCACCACTCCGAGAACATCAAAGTGGTTGAACATTGCCCTATCAACTCCACACAAGAACTGATAGCGAAGGTTAGCAAAAAGCCCCAAGAAAGCCCCATAGCCAAGAGCATTCGTACTCATAGTTGGGATTGTTACTGATGGCCTGTGTTGCAGTAATGATGGCCAATTGTCCAGATTAGTAACAGATTATTGGTATAACGTGACAAACTGAATAGTATTAGAAGAACAAGAAAAAAGGTTAGCATCTAAAGTGTGCTTTACCTCTCCTTCTTAGTGGCAGAAACTTTTGATAAAGCACCTTGAACCGCTCCAGCCATTAATCCAACCAGACAAAACTCTGCGCCCTTGTAAAAGAATGAGTGCAATCTTTTCTGCAAATCAAATTCTCGGAGAGGATAGCTTTTCTCAAAGACATTGTTGGGAAGTTTTTGCAGAGTATTTTGCAAGTCAAAGCGGAATGTGTTCCCGTATGAGCGACAAGGAGCCAATGACCAAACAATAACGCCATTGCAAGCTAATGCTGTCAGCACATTAATAAGTGCCAGATCCCATTCCTGCTTTATCCTGGAATACATAATGAATGATACAAACATTAAATGAGTTCCTATTCAAATTATGTCCTACAGATTGATAAAAGCTACAACAACAATAATAACATAATAATAGTAATACCTTCCTTTGCGATTCTTGAATTCCCACCAAACAGAACAACCAAGAGTAGCAGCCTGCTCTAGAAGTAACTTATATAAGAAAGATGGATCTGCGATCATCCTACATGGAGATGAAGATTCAGTTAGAAATCAAAGGAATAGCAAAACGATAATTAAAATTAATAGGGTTGTAAATAGAAAAGAGTACGCCCTCATGAATAGAAGATATTGGAAAAACAAATGAAGCAGCAATGGCTATATCATGTAGATACAAGTAATGAACACTGGCAGTGTAATGTTGATGTAAGGAAGATTGGCTGGTATTATGCTGATGTAGGCAATAAGATTTCCTAAATCACCTTGACATTTCAAAGTCTCTATCTCTGAAACATGTCTAACACTAAAATATTAATTGTAAAATCAGAAGTCAATTTAGTTGTCAAATAAAATCAATCGCCCTGATTAGATCATTGTCTTTGTCATATTCATCTCAGACGATCAAAATTGAAATAACTCATTGTGTTCTGTGTCATCAATATGCTATAGGAGGCTCAAGAGTACAGATTCTCAAATGCCAATAAGTAAAGCAGGAAAAACATTCTGAAACAGAAGCAGCACCTTGGGAAGAAGGTTTCTGCAGCTAATAAAAAACAGAACTTGCAAGGAATGATACAAACCAAAGGATCAAGTTAATCCTACATTGCCATTTCAACGCACAGTTCAAAGGGACAAAGTAAACCCAGAAAATCAAAGATCCAGCATGTAAACTGATGTAGGAAGAAATAGGCCATGTCACTTTCATTGTCATGTGGACTCTTATGTGGCACCATTGGAAGACCAAGAGGCAACATTGGATACCTAAGGCTTTAGCCCAATTAATGTGATTTTGAAAAGTGGTTGGCATTATTGTGAATTTCTTGGAACTCCTAGTATTCATTTTGCGTAGTAACTAGTTCTTAGTAAGTTGTGTCTTATTTTGGGAGTGTTAGTTGACTGCCTAGTAATTGTGGTATTGAATGTAGTTAGCTTTGGGATTATGCATATATTCATGGAGGAAGAGTGCTAATAACTTGTAAGAGTCCTATGGATGGGAAGATTATGTTTGTTTCATTTTGATTAATGTTAATTCAATGGAGAGCTTGACTCCTCTCTTTTATCCCTTACTATCTCTTTTTGTGATTGTTTCTTATTGTTGTCTCCATTGTATCTTTCCCTTATCATTTGGTATCAGAGCTTGTGTTACGTTCTTGGATTGATTTCCTCATCTACCTTCTTCCTTAATGGCGACAAGAAGAGGTCAAGGTGGACGCAATCATATGATGGGAGATGAGAGAGACAAAGAACTACAAGCACTTCGGAGACAAGTAAAACAATTAACCATACGGCTTGATTGTCAAGGAGCTCGTAGAGAGCATGTACAAAGCCTTGGTTATTCTAGTGATGATTCCGACATTACTGAGGAATTCTACAAATTAATGGTGCGCAATGACATTCAAGAAACCGAGGACTCAATAGGTAAGGTTTCAAAATAATCCACAACTCTTTCTCAAGTTCAACCAAGGGAATATCATACAGTCTTCTTGATTGAAGGAATACAAGAAGACATTCACATTGGACATCAGAACTTGTCCAAAATTATGTTGATTGGTCAAAGCCCCCAATTTTCGACATTTATCCAGATGATGAATGTGATCCATCCATTTATGATCGGTGTCAAAATGGAAAATTATCCCGTGATGTCAATGAGAAATTGATCGATGATGATTATTAAGAAGATATTGATGATATAGCCATCTCCGATGTGTATCAACATGTTCATGTTAATGATACTTTGACCTTCAATGTGCACCCCAATGATGGAAGCTTTGATGCGCACTATGACTCCATGTCTTACTGCTATGATCATGAGTCAGGCACTAAGAGAATCATAAAGCACCAAGATCTTTTAATCAAGGAAGATGGATGCATGAAGCAACATTGTTTTGAAGATCCATTTGATGAATCCAATTCAAGCAAATATCACAAGACATTCCTTCATGATTTATTCATGTGTCAATGGATTAAGACACACTAGGCAGATTGGATGAATGTGCTGCATAGTTTTTGCAAGTATAACACCCAACAACAAATTCAAGTTCAAGACATTTTAACAAGATTTGTAGGGATGCAGAGCGAAACCCAACCAATTCATATCGACGAGTTGCAAGGGGAACGAAAACAGAAAAGCAAGCAACACATAATCAAAGCCAACTCGAGGTCGAGTCTTTTTCAAGAGTAGTATTATGATGTAGGAAGAAACAGGCTGTCACTTTCATTGTCATGTGGACTCCTATTTGGCACCATTGGAAGACCAAGTGGCAACACTGGACACCTAAGGCTTTAGCCCAATTAATGTGATTTTGAAAAGTGGTTGGCATTATTGTGAATTTCTTGGAACTCCTGGTGTTTATTTTGCCTAGTAACTAGTTCTTAGTAAGTTGTGTCTTATTTTGGGAGTGTCAGTTGACTGCCTAATAATTGTGGAATTGAATGTAATTAGCTTTGGGATTATGCTTGCATTCATGGAGGAAGAATGCTATATAACTTGTAAGAGTCCTATGGTTGGGAAGACTATGTTTGTTTCATTTTGATTAATGTTAATTCAATGGAGAGCTTGACTCCTCTCTTTTATCCCTTATTATCTCTTGTTGTGATTGTTTCTTCTTGCTGTCCCCATTGTATCTTTCCCTCATCATAAACACATATCAAAGACAGGCTCAATATATGTGCCAGTTAGTCCCCTGACACGCTCCCAAAAAGTTAACCGACCAATTAGTTTTGAAATTTGACTTGTGTAATCCTCACCCAATACAAGTGAAAATGAGATCATAGTCCTTCAAAACTATTCAGGACTGCAACAGGTTCAAACTAATGAATGCATATGTTTGGACTTCTATCCTACCAAATCAAACAAAAGAAATTCTGGTAGTCAATTTATTAAATGAAAACTTCATCCAAACCTAATTGCTCTTCAATGTTTGAAAAAAAAAGCACCTATAACATGCAACTTCAAACATTTTTGCCAATCCCATCAATCTATGGATCAGACAACATGAAAAATAGTATCAAGGCTTCATGTGTGAATAAAGGAAGATTTTTGCAACCTAGGGCTCAAACCAATATTCTTACTCAAACTAACACTGTTGCAAGTCTGATTCCATATGGCCGAAAAGCCTACATAGTAGAATATTGTTTTAACGAAAAAAGTCAACCCATTGATCATAATAAAAGACTAGGGTATGTTCGTGAACAACATTTTTCGTGAAAAAAAAAATTTGGACTCAAGAGTGAGTAGAAACATTTTGCTGTTTTCATTTTGCAGATTTGGACTGAAGAATCGGCAGAAACCATTTACTGCAGTCATACATGAGGAAAAAAATTCATCGTGAAAATGTTTACCACACCAAACAATAGAAACAGAAGTTGTAGAAAATGATTTTCCTTTCCTTTATTTTAGAGTGAGAGAGAAATATGGGGCCCAACTATACAACGGATACAAGCACTTATTATTGGTTAAGGCATTTGCATTTAGAAATTTATATTAAAAGAAGAAAATAATGTACAAGGACCGGTCAAGATGATCGATGAGGCCCCCATATACAAAGGATATAAGCAATTATATCAGTAAGGCATTTCCAATAATAAGATCCTCCCTCTACACCCTTGATTTTGCCAGAGCATTTAAATTTGAATTCTCTTTTGTAAGAATATGATGGAAGGATTGTGGCGCTCTGTAACAATTTATCTCATTTGGAATGTAGAAAATTCTCCAAAGGCCCTCCACCATACCTTGAGCCAAGAAGTGAGTCCCCTGCACTAACACTGTCCCTTGGGTTGGAAGTGAGATGAAACCCATTGGAGCTATTCCTGATTGCTAATATTTCTGCCTCACTAGAATCGCCAACTCCCACCAGACCAGTGGCGGATCCAGGATTCAAAATCACTGGGGGCACGATTAAGTAGTAGGGGTCCGAGGGCAACGCCCCCCGAAATTTTTTTTGGGTTATTTATATGATTGCAAATGATTTTTTCTTCTTTTTTTCTTCATGCTTGAGAAAAAACAATACACAAAAAAAGTAGTGGATCTTTTACATACACTATCAGTAACTAATACACAGAAAGGTGCATTCAAAGACAGATAGTTTGTAGATTTCCACTGCATTGCAAATCATGCATAGCAATGACAAATAGTGTGCAAATTTACCTCAAACCTTTTATATGGAACAAATATAATATAATAATTTCAAGCAATAAAACAAGACATATTTATTTATCACAATTGTTATCTACGAGTTTTCATTGGGGGACCCGGTTCAATGTCACTGGGGCCCTAATTGATTTGGGCCTAACTTAGTATACATAAATTTTTTTTCCCAAAAAGTCACTGGGGGGCTAGGAACTACCTCCGCCTCTACATACTAATTTATCTTAACTGTTTTCAGCGATGGCTGCTATTAATTTTCTTTGGTATTAGCTCTTGTAGGAGACTGAGAACGCGATGATGCTACAAGAAAGTGATTAAAACAATCAAAATTAGGGACAAGAATATGGAATACCTAAAGTTAATATTGGGCTACAAAAATCCATTGGGGGCCCAAAAAAATCACTGAGGGCCTTATGGAAAAAATCAGTGGGCCCCACCAAAATTATAATTGAAACTTAGAAATCCACTGGGGGCCTAGGCCCCCAGTGGATTCATACCAGATCCGCCTCTGCACCAGACCCAAGAAGGACATCAAAATTTCTCCAAAGTGGTTATGGTTTTCCACCCATTCCTGATGGACTCTGATTGCCTTTACAGCTCCCATCCGCCTACAATTTATACCCCCGTCCAGTACTTGACCGAAGGAACTTGAGACTTGAGGGGACCATCAATGGATGTTGTTTGCAAGTCTGATATTAAAATTTCCTCGAGATTCTTTGACTTGTTGACCCCAATCAACAAGTGAGGATTTGACACTTGCATGGACCATAGTTACCTAATTCAATCAGACAGTATCGGAATCCCATATAGTAAGATTCAAATGAATTGGGATTCGGTTTGATCAAAATTGCAATTTTGAAATGAGATGGTTAAGAGCAATTCAGTACAAGAAAGTGAAGAAACAAGCATACAAGAAGGTTTTAAGGGAAAGTTGTTCTCTCTCCCATATGTCCGTCCTTTGAGTTTTGTTGTCTGTCCCTCCTTTGAGTTTTGTTCTCTCTCTCTCTCTCTCTCTCTCTCTCTCTCTCTCTCTCTCTCTCGCGCGCGCGCTCGTCAAATCACCCACTTTTACAGGAAAGGAGTCAAACCTTCTTTAATTCTTTCCCTCATCTGTCTCTGACTCATTTAGTAACACTAGTAAATTTCTAAATTTCGTTAGTAGGTCCCACTTACTAAAAATCTAAACCAATCAAAATAAGCGGCCCCCTAGTTTAGAGAATCTAGCCAAATTCAACTCTAATAGAATTTAAGACCATCATAAGATTAGTCATTTACAAAACATTAAATAAATATTAGAAAAGAGTTTACATTTTTAGACTCCGTAAATTTGATGGTGGGAACATCTCTTGCTAAAGTAAAATTATGAAGGATGCATGTAAGTGAGGGACATTTATCTAGATCGGTTTAGATTTTTCGTAGATTAACTCCATTGTAAGCCTCGCAAGTTTTCATTCAATCTTTAGAAAATCATAAATCTTACACACAGTCCTCCTACCAACACATTGGGGATGGATATTTCTTTGCCATCCAGATTGGGGATGTATCCCATATTTATCAAATTTGTGGCTACCATTAAATCATATATTGATGTGCCCACTTTATTATTTCATGAGTGGGGCTCATTCACGTAATCCAAACGATTCAAAACTAGTCCTCCACCTAGACTAGACTTAATGATAGAACCAATTTAAAAAGTCAAGGGTTAATGACAAGTACAAAAAGGCAATTGAAAAGTTTCCCTGTCTCTCTCCTCATTAATAATGATAAGCGTAAATGTATTTTTATTTGGAGCTTAGAATTTAATTTATTTTTTATGTTAATTAAATCTTTGATGAATACTTTAAGCAATTTCTTAGTTTGAGCCAAGGAGACTTGACAGTAATTGAATATTTTGATCAATTTTCAAGGCTGCAAGATGTATGTGGATTAGATGGTGATTACAAACATGATTTAACTAGTTTTGTCAAAGGTTTGAGACCGGATATATTGGAGAAAATGAATGACTGCAAGACCACTCATGAGGCATATTGGAAGCAATTCATGCTTAAATGGTCTCGTTCGTGAAAAGCTAAGCCTCAAGAAGGAAAGTCAACGCAAATAACAAAAGCCCGTGATGTAGAACCCGTGGCAAAGGATATCTAGACTAACATTGAAAAGCCAGAGAAAGTCACAGACGATTCCACGACTACATTTAGCCCCGAACTTCCTTCTATGGATAGTACCGACCAACCCTAACTATAAGCAGTAAAGGAAGAAGACATGAGAATTGAAGAATTGGACATAGTTAGCAAACCAACTGCATATCCAGTAGATCTGATCATAGTACCACAATTTTTTTTATAACGATCATAGTACCACATCCAGAAAAGCTAATAGTATCATCAGAGAACAAATCTATTGTTGCAGTGAGTTCACAAGAAGATCCATTCACAAAGGTCCCTCACATTGACTTTGTATTCAAGAATCAATGATGGAAACTTGGAGATTTGACGGTGCAAATCCTACACATGGAGAATCCGATGGTTCAATCGTTCATCCAAACAAAATCTGGACATTAAAAGAAACAATGTGTTAAGCCTACATCAAGTTGGAGAAATAGATCAAATAAAATTTCCACGTCATACACATAAGTTAAAGCTCAACCAACAGATCTGAAATTCGTCCAATGGATCTTCGATCCAGGAGGACATTTACCGAACTCGAGGTCGAGTTCTCTCTAAGCCAGGGAGAATGATGCAAAATAGACCTATGACCTCACTTGCAAGAATATTGTTTTGCTTATTTTAGTCAATTAAGCTTTCTAATTTTATTAATGAGTAGTAATTAGGATTAGATTTCTAATTTTATTTCCTAAGTAGGTTATTAACTTGATTTCCTAGTTTGATTAGGTAACTTAGGCCTTAAGGGTTTTTTTTTTTTTTTTTGTATAGCACTGTAAATGTGGAATTCAGATAGAGTTCATTAATAATATTGTGTGGGTTTTTATCCCATGAGATGCATCCTTGTGTTATCATCTTTACGAAGACTTCTTATTATGTTTGTAGACACGTGCTTCGGCACTTCCACGCAAGCCCTAATCCTAGGGCCTTCGTCAATCTTTGAATTTAATTAATCTTAGGAATTATTATTATTTGTATAAATTGTCTTTTTATATAACATTGTATAAATAGTCTTCAAATATTTATTTTTTCATATTCTTGGTGAAATGTTATTATTTTTATATTTATTGAAGCATCTAAAGTTGTAGTAAAATACTCATACATATAAGGCAAGCCACAAAACCTCCTTGCGTTTGGCACCAAAAAATGCCCCTTCAATTTGACGAATGAAGATGCTCGATTATTCTTCCTTCGTGCTACTTTTTAGGAAAAAAAGTCAAACATTTAAATGCCTACACGCTCTCTTTACAAGATGAGGAACATTTTTTTCCCTTTTTTTCCCTCCTTTCCCTCCAACAAATAAGATAAGAATTGCTTTTAAGAGCTTCCTATTTTCAAGGAAAGAAGTATAATGGTTAGGAAACTTTACTCGCGTTAGTTTTTCCCTATTTTTTCTCCGCCTTTCCCTCTAGCAAATAAGATAAAAACTACTTTTAAGAGCTTCCTAATTTCAAAGAAAGAAGTATAATGGTTAGGAAACTTCCTATTTGTTTCTCATTTTAAGTAATGAGTTGTTTACCAAAAAATAAAGAAAGGAACGACTCAATATACTTGGACGTTAAGAGGTGGGCCCTCTTATAAAATCATGCAAGAACTCCGTGGGTGGGGTCCTTTGGTAAGTTAGAAAGAAGAGAGTGAAAAATAAAAGACATGAGATATCTCACATCCTTACTAGCTTAGACATCCCCCTTGTTTTTCTCCTTTTGTTCCCCTCATAACAATAAATGTAGTTGTTTCTTACCGAGTGTTACGTAGGGGCAAAAACGCACCTTTTAAAAAAGGGTATTTTGTAGAATTCTCATGTTTCAAATTAGACCTACATGAAACATATAGAACTACATGGAATTAGTTCATCAAACTTATTTAAATCGAATTGTGTGAACCAACCCCATCGAATTTCTAAATTCAACTCTTTGCCAAATTACGAAGTGTGAACTCAAATAAGAATTGATCAAATTGCAAATCAAATAACCATGGCCCGGACCGTGTGCCATAGGAAGACTCTTCCTTTGAAGATTCTTTTATTTCTCAACTTCAAACTTCCCATAAATTTGCAATAGGCACCATTTTTCATTATAAAAAAAAAAAATCTTGTTTCGTGAGGGGCAGAATCCCCATCCCTCATGAGAGGCATAAAAGAAACTGACACAGCCAATGACAGAGAATAACTAGTTATATAACATTAATTTTGAGTATGTTGTGGAGTCATGGATAAACTGATAAACTTTATGGGCTTGTTTGTGTAAAGCCACGGTTCAGTGAACTGGAAAAACAAATGAGGATTCTATAAACTTACCTGCCAATGAAAGACCTAGACACTGTTTGAGGAAGAGCTCGAGAAATAAACCTAGCAGTGGTTGGCCTTGCATTGATTGACAGGAATCTTACCATTTGAGCTGAGCTCACTAAACCCTGCAGGCCCAAAATTACAGTCAGGTATCTTATTTAATCATGCTCCTTTCTCAAAATAAATTGCATAAGCACTCACCATTTCATAAGCTTGGAGGAGCCCAGCAGGTAAATCCATCATAGTTTTATACCATTCTTGCAAGACTGCATCTACAAATTTTCGATCGAAAAGCTGGAAAGAAGATCACAAATCATCATGTACATTCAACTTATGATGTGGAAAATGCTCAGTTCATCAACCTTGACAACATTTTTATTGAACAAAAGAAATATTGATTAGCCAACCTCTTCAAGGACAAGGCGCCTCCGAAATAAACCACCTTCATCACCTTCATCTCCATCGTCGAAGTCATCAAAATAATCGTCATCATCACCACCATCATCACCCCCATCACCTCCACCGTGAAAGTTCTTTTTTCCAATATCTCCACCACCTCCACCAACAGCTGTCTGCAAGAGTTCAACATAAATTAAAGCTTAGCTCATGCACTCCAAGTAAGGTGCAGGGAAGCAACTGAGATAACCTATTTCAAGAACAATAACGTCCAACTATTTGAACTACAAATTAAAAGGCCATGAAATTCAGGAAATGCATAGTTATTACATAATAAGAAGCAACACGAGCAAATTTACAAGCCATGCAAATAACTGTTAATAGCCTATATAGGGATGAACGGGAAGTAAAACTCACAAAGCCAATGCCAGATAGATGGGATAATGCTTCCATGAACATGGTGAATCAACTATCAATAAACCTTGTTACCAGGCAACAAAACAACTACAAAAGTAAAAACTCACCATAATATCAGTGGCTGTCTTCAGACTATATGTAAAAGGTATAATAGTAGCATTCCTACAGCAAGCACCATGATTCCACTGATAAAATTATTTGACGTCGGTCCTAATGCACACACAGTGCCTATATTTTAGCAAAGTAGTTTTAAGGGGAAAAAAGAGCAAAGTAGTTATAAGAAGAACAAAAAAAAAAACAAGAAGAAAGAATGGGTTATGATGATGACAATATAAAATTACTAATGAAATCATGAAATTGAGCAATATCCATGTAAGAATCCACCATTAGCAAGCTTCCTTATTGTTCTAGTAATAGTCTAACACTCTGACCCTGTAAGAATCCAACCTTATCCAAGTTAGAATCCACTGCCAGCAAGCTGCCTTATCGTTCAAGTAATAGTGAGCTATCTAAATTAAGAAAGAGAAACCACATGACATGCAATGCAATGTTTAAGACTTTATGAATTTCAGCAGCTCTGACTCTCAATTGGCTCACACAATTTGCATGAACAACTTAAAAATACAAAGAAACCAGTGACATCGGTCGTATGCATGTGATTACCAGAAAAGGGCTAACAATATCTGCATCTTCTCAATGTTTAAAACTAAGTATTGGCAAAACTCGAATAATCTGCATTCAAAAGACAAGTTATCATGGCCAAACAATTTGTGATTGTCCACTAAATCAACCACAACGCACCTTAGAATCTTCCTCTCATCCTTCAAAAGAAGCAACTTAACTAAAAATCTACCAAGCTCACATTTTTCCACAACTAATCCAATCCAATGATCCCCAAAAATTTGAAACACAAGTATGTAATTCAAGAAGGGTGGAAAAAAGGAGGAGACTTTACGAAACCCAATGAAGAACAAATACCTCAGGGCTCGACTTCGTGCTCTTCTGCGAGAGATCGAGCTTGGACTTCTCAAGTGTGACAGCCCCAAAGGCGCCATGCTGCCCTTTCATGATGGGGGAGATGGCGGTGGAAGGCGGACGGGAAGAGGGCGATGCGGCGGAGTCCGGCGAAGCGTTGAAGCATCGCTCCAAAGCATCTCTGGGGTCGGCTTCCACGAGGCCGGAAGAGGATGCCTTGATTGGTTGGGTCTTCTTGAACCTTCTAGAAGGTGGGAGAGAAGGCGATCGGGTATGGGTTTGGAGTGGAGGGAGGAGATGGGGTGAGTTGATGAAGGGGGTGATATGAGAAGACTGAAAGATAGAATGAGAAGACATCTTCTTCTTCTATACTTCTTTCTTCTTATTCTTCCTCTTTGGGTGATTGTTAGTTGTGGTAACTGAGAAGAAATCTCATTTGGATGAGATTTGTGAGATGATTTCTTCTTCTTCTTCTTCTGGTTGCTTTTTGCCCCCCAAACCCAAATGGGATCGGAGGAGCGCTGGAGGGAATGGGTGGGGGTGAAAGAGAGAAGGATTGCAGCCGGCTTGGTGCGTATTTGAGAGAGGACAAGATCATCATCCAAACGAGGCAATAATTGAGAGAGGTAATCTGCACCGTGCATTATCACGTGCGCAGCTCAATCTATGTTGGCAGGACTGGACTGGAGGCTCTTGGAGTTGGACCTGAGGAGTCCACACGGCTATATCACTTTTTAAACCAAAAATCCAATCCAACTTGGACCCTCCGAATGATCCGACCAAAAATCAAGAGAACAAATATATATAGCGGAATAGTAACCTTGGAAATTATCAAATCCTTCTTTTAGAAAATTTATTGTGCTGATTAAATCAATGCCTTTTATTTTCTTGGAAAACGTCACCTTTTAATTACTTTTTGAAAAATCGGGAAAATGTCTTAAAGTTGATTAATTAGACATCCCTATCAACTTTACCAAACAATCGAAAGTACCTAGAAAATTTATTTGAATCAATTTCCAGTCACATAGATATCAAAACTAAACTTGCCAATAAAGAGTTATCTGCTAGTGATTGTTTTGAGGTGATGACTGACTGTAATGTATGGGGTGTTCCGTTTAAGAGGGATTTTCGATCTTTAGAGAGAGAATTATATGAGGAGCTGTTGAGTTTTCTTGCTAATATGTGTATATATATATATATATATATATTTTGCATGGACACTAATGATTTTAGGACTTGGAAGCCTTTCATTTCCAGAGAGTTCTCTGCTAAAGGTTTCTACTTAACTTTGGAAGGTAACTCTTCCCACTTGACTCCTTCGTTTCATGTATGATTGGGCTTGGTTCCTCCTCGGGTCGAGGTGTTTTGTTGGCTAGTAGTTTGCATCAAAAGTGGCAACTAGCCACTGTCGACAATCTAAGAAAGAGGGGGATGACTTCTATCAATATTTTAGACACCTACATAATGTGTGGCAAGGAGAATGAGACAATTAATCATCTATTCCTTCATTATGAAGTGGCAGTCAAAGCTTGGAATGACTTTATTAGGAGGTGTGGTATTGATTGGTGTTGTCCGAAGAGTAGAGCGGATGCGTCATATGTTTGGCTTGGTGGGTGCTTCATTGGTTTCGAGCATCTCTAATGGATAACGATTTATTTTGCTATTTTATGGTCTATTTGAAAGAAAAGAAATGAGAAGATATTTAGAGGCTCATCATCTTCGATGGTTGATTTGATTTCTAATGTTGCATTTAGGATTGCGAAATGGGCTTTAGTTCGTAAGGAGTTTGCAAATATAAATGTTCATATAAATGTTAAGGGTAGACCTTTGGGAGTTGAGACATTTTCATCTATCCAAATCTTGCCATTCCTTGTTCTCATCCCCAGCTGAGTTCAAGCCGACCCAACTTGACCCAGTCCAAGCCGATCCAAATCGGTAGTGACGAAGTTTGAGCCGACTCGACCGAGTTTCCAAACCCAAATGAGACAACAGAACTCCAATATTCATTAGGTGGGACCTATTATGAAGTTTTGATTTGTTAACTCGGGATTTCTTTTTACATTCTAAAAGAATATATTTACCTTCCAAAAACAAACCTTGGGATTTCTTTTCTTAACAAAAAAAGTAGGGAAAACTTAATAAAAGTATAAAAATTTTGGTTCATTTTAGAAAAAAGTAAATGAAGATTTGACTATTTCAATAAATTATAAAAAATTTCCACAATTACAATCAAGTCCTTTCATATAATCTTTTGAGAAATGACAAACTACCCTTCCCTTTTGACATATTTTATCTTTTCATAACGTCTTTTCTCCCCAAAATTGGCCATCTTGAGTTTGAATTGCTATCTAAAGTGGGTCCCTTGGATTAGAATTTATCATTTATGTTAAATGACTTATTAAAGAAAGATTTTAAAAACTGACAAAAGGGTGTCATTTCTCAAAATTTTATTGCAGTGGGGACTTGATTAAGAGAATTGTGGAGAAATATTATACTTTTTTGGAACATTCAAATCTTCATATAATTTTTAACGTTTTAAAATTCTCTCAAAGAAGAAATAAAAAAGGAGAAATTTCAAATAAGGCTTAAAGTTTTTACCTTATTTCAAAAAAGGATACGAGTTTCAAAACTTTTCAAAATAGTCACTTAGTTTTTCAGGAATTTTTTAATTAAGGACATTCATCCGTTTAAAGCTATATTTATGTAAATTTTTCCCTCGATTTTTTAAAAAATACGCAAAACACCCTTCATTGAAATAAGACTTTATTCACTTCCTCTATATTTTCTTCATTTTCTTCACCAGTGTCTATTCAATGATCAAGGACAGCCGGTGACTCCACGATAGTTGGTTGCTGGAAGATGTCATGGCTTTTAATGAAAGGTAACTTGATTATTTAAAAAAATTAGGAAAAAATAGCCAGAAAATATCTTTAAATAGCTGGACACCTTCTATTAAAATTTTATTGGAAAACTTTGGGACTAATTTAAAAAGCTTTGAAACTTATGCCTCTTTTTGAAATAAGGTAAAAACTTAAAGAATTATTTGAAATTCTCACCCAAAAAAACATTTGGTGATTTATCATCAGTCAAAGCCGTTGGCGGATCCGAACTCAAAAAAACAGATTGGGATTAGGAAACATTTTGGCATTAGGAATCTTAGGTGTAAGGAAATTTGGATTGTTTCCTTCCTTTCCTTCCTTTCCTCGAACGAAATAGACCTTTGCATGGATTTCTCTCTCTCTCTCTCTCTCTCTCTCTCTCTCTCTCCTGCCCTAACTTTACTTTCTTTCTTTTCTACATCATCGCACTATTTAAGCCGTCTCCCCTCTTTCTGGTTGCCAAACGAGAGCCCTCTTCTTCTCTCTCCGTCTCTTGTTGCCCCAATCAGACCCCCTCAAGGTACTCTCTCTCTCTCTCTCTCTCTCTCTCTCTCTCTCTCTCTACTATGACGTACTAGCTGTGCTTTCATTAATACTGTAAATAAACTATAGGTATCTAATCTCTAATAATTTTTTTTTTTTTTGAAACTCATTATACAATGAATTCCTAAGAATTTAATTCCACGCCAACAAACAGGCACTTGTGCTTTTTCCCTTCTCGCGATAGGTATAGGCGATCTCAGCCGCCGGATCTACGGTTAGTTGAAGTTGGCGCCAAGAACAGGCATTGGCTGGGTTTTACGAAAACGATGCCTGTTTAAGCGCCGGCGCACGTTAGAGAATGGAATGGCCTTGTGTATTGTTTTGCCCTTTTTTTGTGATTTCAGTTCCTATTCTGTAATCGGACTGTTTCTTCTTATTTTTTGCAGGTGCGTGCGTACTACAGCTTCCAGCCGTTAACGGCGTATCTTGCCATCAACTACATGGACAGATTCCACAATTTACCGGTTAGACGCCGTCTTCTTCCTTAGAATAAATAAAATAAATGTTTTACTACTTGTATATTTATCCACACCCAACTTTTTTTGAGAAGAAAAATGATGTTAATGTAAATATAAACTTATTTCTATCTTGCCAAAAAGAAAAAAAAGACCCAGTCTGTCATTTTCTTTGCAATGAGTGAATGAGATTTCATAACTGCACACATACATACTCTCATGTATTGACAATTTGTTGTATAGGATAATGGGTTGGTTTAAGAAATTGGGATTCAATTGGTTGGGTTCTTAATACTTTTTTTTTATACTTGTATAACAAGTAAACCGCCCACTACCACACTTGACCGTGAAAGGCAACTGACCATTGAGGAAGTAGTTTCATGTGTTTTTATGGTGAGATGGTTCGATGAGGAAATTGGCGAGGGTTAATGCTTTTGAACATAACCTGAAGAGAGAGAGCTGTTTTGAATATTTATTTGTTTCATAATTATAAAACAACAATCTCGTAGAAATACTAAACACAAGTTAATTAAGAGTATCAAGTACATCACTGTGATAAAATCATACCTGGTTGAAACGGAGAGATATCAGCAAGTGGCACTTTAAGAAAATTAGGTTAGATAAATTAGGTTGCCTGTTTGTTTGAATGAAACTTAATTCCTAGAATTTCACAGTAAAGTGAATGGTAGCAAGTATTATTAAGAGCAACTGAATTCTTAAGAATTAATGGTAAAAGAGGCTTTAGAAAGCATTAATAAAGGGGTGAGGGGTGAATGCCATATAAGATGGAGATGTAAATGGAACCGTAACTTTTACATGATTTGATTTAACAGTGTGATAGCTAGGTATTCATTTTCCACCCAAAGGGAGGCAGAGACCATGTAATGGACATTTATGAATACTCACCACTGTTTCTTCAATTTTTTTTACCAATTTTTAATAAAATACATTTTCATGATTTTCTACTAATTTCTTCGTGCAAACAAACAGGCCCTTACATACATTTGACTCTGGTGAGTATAGTGAAATTTGGTATTGATATGAAGGAAGGAACCATTTGGCAATGTAAAATCTTATTCTTGAACTTGTAGGATTGAATGAGTTATTTCCAGTTTTATTGCTTTACCAAATTATTATATTTTTTCTTATGCAAGTTTCATTTTGATTGAATTTATTATCTAACACTGGGTCATTGATAACATGGGCCCAACTTGCTCATAATCAAAGATTGGACCCATACTGATCATACAAATAAGATTTTGCACATTAATTATGGGTAGTGGTTGTTGCTTGGTGATCTAACTTTATTAATATAAGTAACCATGCTATTTGGAAAGAATTTGTTTTTCTCTTTCTTTTTCCCTAACGACTGATATAATTTATCTTTTATATTTATTTAACATTTTTTTCTAGTAATATTGCAATAAAAATGAAAAAAAAATTGAAACTATTCCCGGATCATCTTTTCAGAAGTTATTATAATAGTGCTATTTGCAACATTGGCTTACATTAAGTACATGAACAATCAACTAAGTACGATGTTAAAGCCCCTTGTGATCTGTGAGGGATGTAAAAGGCCAGCAAAGTACTGAAGGACTCCAAAAACGAAAACAAAGAGTAATAGTCCATAATTCAAAAAAACTTGCATCACTTATTTTTTAATTGAATCGCGTTCTTTTTCTTAATTATTTTTTATGTTTTTTCATGTGAAATGTATATGTATTAATATTCCAGAAAATGATTCAAATTTAAGAATGTTGCTAAACGTGATTGTGCCAATTCTGTTCATTTGATCAATCTTGGTAGAAATTTGCCAAACAAGTTCTTCATGACCTATCCTTCAAATAGAAATTCTTAGCCATCAACATAGAATCATACCAACTGTGAACATTCAATGTGCCTGATTTTTTTTTTTTTAAATAACCAGATCCTAGATAGCTTTTGTTTATCAGAGTCCAGTGGGCTCCACCAACCCACCACGTATTAAAATGGTACCCAAAAGTCTGTTGCAGAAGTTGTAATATACAAATTGCAGTTATTAAAATTGTGATATGTGGAGTCTATGAAGCCCAACAGACCTATTACCTAACAATCACCAAAAAAATCAGGTTCATATAACATCTCTAGTTGTCTGATATAAGAATATGAAATGGATGGTTGTCCTTAAGATACTAACCCTCAATTTAGTAGCCTTAGATCGGACATCTACAAACATCTTACAACCTGATTTTCCTAGATAGCTCGACTCCAAAGTCCACTCCTATCTAGTGGGTCTAATGTGCCTGCAAAATGTTGCTACCTCATTGTAATTCTAAATTGCAGTTTAGTATAATATAGAGCTTCTGCGACACGATCGTTTCAAGCAGCAAAAGCTCCCTTCCACAGAAGCTACTAAGAACCCAGTTCTCAACTTCAGGAGAAAATTAATCTTATGCCATATAGTCTTTTGTATCTATCTCACTATGCAGATGGGTCACACAAATATGCCACATGTTGTCTTCTTAAAAACAAAGAAAGGAAGAAATCCAATCAATTCTTATAGAATCTCTATGCCTTGTGTTGTCCCATCCTTGTATGTATGGAACTCATTGGTGAGATTTTTCCTCTCTTTGGGAATAACCCAAGACTAAAAGCCCTCATTATCGTTTGAGAATACTCAAAAATAGTTTTCCCCCTTTTTGCTCTATGTCCCTCTTGAGTCTTGAATAATTAATACAACTCCTCTCTCTCGCTAGGTGCTACGTTCGCTTAATTCAGTACCTTTGGCAGTCGACGCATATCAGCTTCTACAAAATTTCATGGAAGACACAAATGACTTTCAACCTCAATACAGGTGACATCTCATCTTCTTTTTAGAGTTTGCATACTATCTTTGATGAGCCCATCTTTTTTTTTTTTTTTCCTTCGTTTTCTTTTCTTCTTTCTTTATTTTATTTTATTTTATATACTATTTAATTATAACCCTTTCTAATTCTTTTTGTTTTCAACAGAGATGTACCTTTCACACGTCGACAACATGTTGATAATATGATCATGACCCACGAAGTCAAGAACATTGAGGAAGCAAAGACAACTATTATTATTGATGTCAAAAACACACACCAACGTTTTTGGCGCTCTGCGGAAGGAAATGTTCCTCTAACAGACGACATGGCATTCCCTCCCTTCATCCTTTCAACATTTCCTCACTCCATTTCAATATGGGAGTTGGATGAGGAAAAGACCAAGTCCCTCTGGTCTCCCACGGAGAGACTTTCGCTTATCCACGACATTCTCTTCAGCTTCCGCTTGACATCACTCAGTGAGTTGTCCAATTTGGAGGCAGAAGTTTCTGTTGGCGTTTTCAATCTGGTTTCTACTTCAAAAGATGAAGGGTACAATGCAATTAATGTTATGGTGTTCATAGAGGTTTCAACTGTTGATACATATGATGAAGTGGAGGTAGCCAATTGGGCGATGAGAGAGTCCATCATTGTCACCAACCCCGCACCGAGATCTTCCATTGAAGCTTTGGTATCACATGTATTCGATTATATGATTTTATCCGATATGTGTGCCATTTGTTTGGGTGAATATTCTCGTGGAATGATGGTTACCCGGTTACCCTGTTCGCATGATTTCCATAGAGGATGCATTGAGAGATGGCTGAATCAAAACAACTCATGCCCGATCTGCCGCTTTCCAATTTGAAGAGACATGTTGCAAATTGATTCCTTCATTGTTCTGTATTAATTCTCATCTTTTATTTGAGGTGTTTGGAATTAATACAAGGGCAACTAGTATTAGTTAAAAGTTCATTCATATAATCAAGTAAATGTGTCCATCCATGCTTAACTTGGTTTTGACTTCTAAAAGTTTGAATATGAGAATTGAATCTAAATTTATTGAGTTCTAAAAGTTGATTATGAGAATTGAATCTAAATTTATTGATTGACAAAAGCACAGATCCAGATCTACAGTCATCGAAATCAGTGGCTCCATGTGTTGGTATGCCAAATACAGTGTTGATTGATATCTTTTGTATGATTTGCTTTTTTGGGGGACTTTTGTTGATTTTACCTTGTATAGAAGTTGATAGTCCATACTTACTACCTGAGGCCATCCGTCCATATCGTCATTAACTCCCAAATCAGTTTCCTATTCTTGATAAGAGGACCCATATTAACTCTCTCAGTCTAAAAATGGATAATTTTACATTTAGATACCTTGTAGAACGTCAGAAAAATTAGAGAATATCCGTGACTCTTTGGATAGGCTTCCTTAATGGAATTGGAATGGGAGTCCAATAAAGATTTATGAGAAATGCTTTTAGTCTACCACATATCTTAGTTACTGTTAGCATCTTGTGGGACTATCATTAGCATCTTGTGGGACTGCAGAGTAGTTAGTTTAGAGAACAAGACAATCAAGCTAAAAGTCAGTATCTGTTGATACTTCTGTCATGAATTGAGATACACTCTTAATTTGTTGTTATCACTACATATCCTTAACCTAACCTGAAATTGATGAGTTCAGCTCCATGCGATCGCTAAATATCAATAAAGCTAAGGAAGAAAAGAGTCCATGGGAACCTAGTTAGGACCCAATCCTATATATGATATGATGCATTTATGGACCCAGACATTATTTATATTTTAGGATTATGTTAGAAGTTTTAGATTTCCCCGTCTTCTCCTGAATTGGTTGCAAGACTTAGCATCTGAATTGCTACTGCAGCCCGTTCTGTGAGTGTCACAATTCTACCTCAACCTTCCTACATCTTATATTTACTGTGAATTCCGCGTCAATATGTAGAGTTAATATTCACAATCTCAGTTTGTTATAAGGAACAATCTGGTTTTTTGGTAGACATATATGAGTCGTTGAATAAATAATTCTATTAGCATAACATATTTATAACCTATTAGATCAAACCCACCCACCCACCCACAAGTATGTAAAACTCACTCAATAAAATATCAAACCATCTATCAATTCAACTGTCATGTGATGTTATATACGGATCTCATTCCATTTTGTGCATCCAATCTTAGTGAGGACTACTAGGTAAATGTCCGATTCATCAACCCATTATATAGGATCTAACACAACCACCCAGCCAACCACCTGAGCGAAATTGTTTAAATGAAATACCAAGCCACTCATCAATTCAACAATCATATTATTGTTACATGTAAACCTCACTTCCTCCAAATCATGCACGGTCCATGTGAGAATTATTGGAGACATTGGGACATGTTGGGTAATAGATCACACTCATATTGTACATTTGCATAGGACTCTCTGTGTTCAATTCAACTATCTAAATCCCAACAGATATAAATATTGACCAATGACTCATTGCATGTATAGAAACACTTGATGAAGGATACCACCATCCACCCATGTACTAGTTCATTGTTACTGGTATGAAACATGTGTAATTTTTCAAATTTTCATTTTTTAAATAAATTTTTAAAAAACAAAAAAAAAGCCACGACTTTCATATGCTATTTTTGTTTAATTATTAGCCACGGTGGATAGATGTGGTATTTTGAAAATTTGCCACGACTGTGTGCTATGGTTATTGGAAAACTACATCAATGCTTGCCACAACCAACTCTGTAGGTTTTTTTTTTTTTTTTTGACATGTATACTTGGATCGTGACCTCTAATTTTTAGGCCACGTTTGTGCAAAAGGTATTTCATGCTAAAGTGAGTTTTTTTTTTTTTTTTCTTTCTATCTAATGAGGATTCTAAAATTGTTGTTGGGTGCAACAAGATTCTATGCGGAAAATCCCTATTTTTATAGAATTCTCTACATGAGATTAGAAACCCGAGTTTGACCCTACTTGCGATGTGTTTTTTTTTGGCAGAAGATTTCCTCTTCTGCATAGTTACACAATCAAGCCCCAGGGGGATTAAATTTATGTGGACAATGTCAAACAATACAGCGTTGGCTCTTTTCATATTTCAGTATTTTGAGATGTAAAACTGGAGACACTTAAGTTTTAGAGGGATTAAATATATGTGGACAATGTCTCTAACATCACAAACCTCCTTCCCCTGTTTGGAATTTGGATAAATGAGGAATGGAGTAAAGTGAAGTGGTTTGTAGTTAAGGTAGAGTACTTTACTTTACTCTATTTGGATGCATGGGATAAATAATCTAACTGTTTGGATTTGTTTCAACCCTCATTTACTTTACTCTTTTGCAAACAAACACACCCAAGGTTAAAGTAAAATGGATATGCACATGGTGGACAACAATACTTCATATGTGGAGCCAAACTCATTCAAATAAGGAAGGGTTGAAAATTTAAACTGTCAGGGCCCATTTAACTTTATTTTACTCTATTTTTTGCCCATCCAAATAGGCCCAGGAACCAACATTCCTTGTGAAATTACTTTCTTTATATTTTCAACTAAGCCTCCTCCTAAAAGAAATATATAAATACTGAGTCTCTAAATTAGTGTTGATTTAGCGAAAATGGAAATTAATTTAGTCTTAGTGTTGATTTAGCTAAATTGGAAATTAATTTAGTTTTAGTAGCTGTTATTTTGCATTTGAGCAGAAAATATAATATTGTGAGAGCTTGCATAATGCCAATTGAAAAGGCTTCAGCTCTGTTCAACATTCAAAAGAAGTAAAACTTGACCTTGCAATATACTTCCGAAAAGGAACCTTGCAATATTTCCACTTTTGAATTTGTATACACACCTTATAGTATTAATATTTTATTGTATTATAATTGCAAGCTAATGTACTTTAGGCTTGTTCAATATCAGGTGTGATTTAAAATGGGCCAAGTTTTGACGAGCTTCTGCCCTCAACAGGCCAGCAATAATCCTTCCCTCCTCTTCATAGAAAGAGTTCGATCAGTCACAGCCACACCCTAGGCTAGTTATAATTCAGCAACCAAACCATAATTGTCTGTTTAGAATTTGGATGGAGGAGAAATTATGGAAAAAAGGAGAAGAATGTCCACATCCAAATTTGTACTTTTGATTACCTTCTCCACTTACTTATTAGGAGAAAACAGTTGTAGAAAGAAATTGAGAAAACTGTACACAGTAGAAATTGAATTGTGAACATTTTATTTACCCTCCTTTCTTCCACCTTTTCATCCAAACTATCTAACAATCCAACAAGATCTTAATGCAAAATCATACTAAGATGTAAATTGGGAAATCTTAGCAATTCTTGTATTGCCTTTGGATACTATTCTATCTTTTACCACCACACAAAACTGTGCTAAAGTTCTATCTTTGAAGTGCCGTATTCGAATTTGTATGAATGTGACTCGTATTTAGTACTCTTCCCGTGCATACGAGGGAAGAGAATTCAAAACAGAGGCCAACAAAAATTTCCCTTTCTATGTAAGGGAAGAAAATCGTGTCGAATTTTGAACAAATTGAATGAATTGCTATACCTCACTATACTTTTTCTTTTTCATTTTCATGAAAAAATCTTTAGAGCGAGTAATTATATGTAGGTAGGACTCGTTCAAGCCGAGTCCACTTTGCTGCACGGTCTTGTCACCTGTTGAAGTATCAAACAACTTAATATACATAGGTTTTCTTCAAGAATGAGAAATTGTAATTCTATAACATCGCTGGTATGTAAAGATTTCGGCAATGACTTTGTATATCTATTGAGGTATAAAATCAAAAACTACATTTTCTTTCTACATTTATAACACCCTATATGAACCACAATGCATATTTTCATATTTTTAATCTTTTAAGCATCTTCTCAATTTTCAAGAAAAGGAAGAACAGAACGGATTTGAGCTTAATTGTCAGCCGTTACTCGGGATGAAACTGTGTTCTGAAACCATCTGATGGATGCCACAAGTTAAGTGTTTTATCACAAATATTCTTAATTGTGATTCAAGACACTCTAACTAATATTAGAGGACAGTGGCCTCTGGCCCATATGCGATCTTTTAGTTAAAGAGTCTGACCTAGTTTGCTATCACCCCAATTACAGGCAAAAGCGCCCATATTAACAATATGGTGGGACCCACCTTTGAAAAATCCAAACCGTCCTACAGCCCTAAGCCCCATTGTATACTCTATTCTTAAATGTTTAAAGTCAATTTCAATGGGCCAACCGATAAATTGACCACCAAGTTTCACACATGAGAGATTCCTTCCATTTCAGCCCAATAAAAAGAGGAAGTAAAGAAAGTTAATCACAAAATCTAGATTTGATCGATCCAACGGTGGCCATCTCACTAATTTAAAAAATAATTTATCATTTGATCACTACAGTAGGTTATAGGGCTAATAAGAGGTTTGGATTGTACAAAGCTGGCCCCCAAACATGTATTTAACATGGCTACTGCACACTGCATGGTAGTTCTACCCCCCGCCCCACCCCCCAATTACTCAAGTGAACGCCCTTCTGACTCACTCGGGCGAGTCAAATCTTAGAGCTATGTTCCACCCATGATAACCCTAGTGAGCCTTTGCAGTAAACCTATGTACGTGCAAGTAGCAAGGTGCAAAAAATAAATGCATGCTGTCGATATAGCCATTCATCCAGAGTGGATGATCAATCTACGGCCGGTAGAAAGAGAATATTTTTGCTGCCTCCATTGAAAGAAAAAGGTCCAGCAAAGGGATGACAGGTCTTGCTAGAGGAAATGAGGAGACCACTGGACTGGACTAATTAAGGGTGGTTCATGGGTGGGGCCAAGTCTGGCCAAAGCTCGTCTAGGCCCGGCCCATTGTTTTATTGAGCTTAGTATTAGGATCTGGATCCAACCCACAGGTTGGGACCAGTCCATTTCAAGATGTAGTATATAAGACTTGGGTTTTAACGCCCAAGCCGATTCATTTGAACGGGGCCGATAAATTTGGCATGCGCATGGAAACACATCCCAAATCCAGCACAATGTGCAGTGAGCTCAGCTTGACGCAAGCTCACATAGCACATGAGCCCCCCGAGAAGTAATGCACACATATCAAATTAACAGTGTAAGTGTGGTGCACTCTAAGTTACTGATCAGTTCCTTACCGCATAACAAAAGGGGTCTCTCTGCCCACCTGCACCTGAACGCTTGACTTCTTTCAACATTAGGAGCCTGTGAGAATATATTGATATCAATCATAATTTGAACAAATGAATCATAAAAGCTAGAAAGAGCGAAGGCTTAAAGGTGCTTATAATAGTATCTAAATGCATTTACTGGACCAAGAGCCTCTAATACAGTAGGAAGGTGTTCAGGTGTTCGCAAGTTAAATCCTCTAATGATCTATAGTGCAACATCTTATAACTATTTAATTTAAACTAACCTTGTGGTCCAAGCTACGGTTGAAACTGTTGTTTCCTTCAATACGTGTTATTTTTTCTATTTATAATTGCAAAAAAATCTTTAAGGTTCTTCATAATAAAAACCTAATATAAAGCATTAATGCGCGTAATATATTTCAAGTATGTGCTATATAATCCAAATGCTCTAGTTTGACCTAGTTGAATCCAAGCCAAAACCACTAATTCCATCTAAACCGCATTTCATGTAGTTCCACTGTTGAATAATTCTAATGACTAAAATTGGTTAAAATAAACTAGAATGAATTTAAACTCTAAAAGTCTATTTGTTTGCATTAAAATACATTGAAATTGAACACACATAAGATCATACTATAAATGGTAAAAATAAAAATCGAAGATGAATTCCAAAAATGAGCATAAAATAATATTTTCTTTAATGGAAATGGAATAAAAAAGATGAAAAAGAAATTAATAGGGGTGATGGTTGGATTTTAATAATCTGTCCTCTTGTAATTCTATTTCCCAAAAAAGAAATGGTTGTTTGATGCTAAGTTTTTAAAATTCACATATGACCTTCATTTTTAATCATTTATTGCATGATTTTTATGTATTCAATTCTTATGCGTTCTAATGCAAACAAATAAGCTTTAATAATATTTCTTTCTTTTTTTATTTTAAAATGTACCTAGAAAGTTTATTAATATTATACCATCTTTTTATATTTAATTGACTATTACATGATTTTGATGTCATAGTTCATGTAAACCAAACCACAAGTGTGGTCACTGCACAGAGAGAGACAGAGAGAGAGAGAGAGAGTCACATTCTCAGTGCCTTGCTCGTGTCCGGGCTGTCACCGAGAGCTGCTCGAATCCTAACCTCGGAAGCACATCCTCTAGATAGAAGCTCCAAGATAGCTTCCCCTCGAAAACGCAACCGAGTCAACTCGGCCGAGCCTGCCTTTCTGCGTAGCCCAACTTTTACACATTTCCAGGACCTCTTCCCGATTCTCACTCGATTGCAACTCGGCCCATCTGTAACAGTACTTGAACTACTCGAATTTGACAGAACCGAAACCTCTTTGTGTTTTTGTTCCGTCTCCTTCTTCAGTTTGACAGAGAGAACCCGCTGCCTATCTGAAATGCAATGCATCTTCGAACGTCTTCTTTTCACAATCTGATATAATGAGAGGAAAAAATGGAAACATTACTACATTAGGATGTTTCAGATCTGAGATTCATACAAATGAAGCAAGTTTTTGCATAAGGACTAGAAGAAACAATGGGAATTAGATACTTGCAGAAGAAATTTCATCGGTGTGGAAGAAATCTCTAACCATACAAATTCAAAACAAACATATTATAATAAAAACCATCTAATGAACTGAAATTCAACTTTTCATACACTGTTAATGAATTGAAGAAGCAATTTTAACAGAATCCAGCCAAGGAAATATCAGATTTACGGAGCGCAGGTCAGATCATGTAATTCTCGGGGAGAAGATATATCATCAAGAAGCTGAAATTCAAATTAGATTTTCGAATACCTGGTGAATTGGGAAGAGTCCAGAGATTTCAACAGGTTCAAAACAAAAACAGATGAATCGATGAAGAATAATGCCATCTAACAAATCAAAATGAAGAAAATCTACTAGATCTACAGATCATAGCTCAGATCAGTAATTCTATTTGAGAAGCAATAGCAGGAAACAAGCTGATTCAAATTCCGATGGAAATTTAAATGTTAGACGAATGGAGGAAGAGATTCTAGCAGATTTAAAACAAAAACAGACATGAATCTAGTAGAAGACATCAGAACAGAGTATAAATCCAGCAGAACGGCATCTGATAAACTGAAATGGAGAATTGCACTAAGATCAACAGATCGCAGGTGCGAGATCATGTTATTCTCTCTCAAAAGAAGTAGCATCTACTAGGCTAAAACGCAAATTTCCATTGAATACTGAATCTAATTACTTGAAATAAAGAAGAGATCTCAACAGATCATGAAAAGAAACAGGCATGAATCCGGTGGAAGAATTCAAATTAGAGCATAAAACCAGCAGACCAGATCTGATGAACGGAAATGAAAAATAAAAAAACTACTCAAATCAACAGATCGTTAATCAGATCATGTAAATCTCTTCAAAAGAGATGAAAACCGAGCTCTAATCTACAGAACAAACACAGATCCACGCAATTTCAAACAAATCATAGAAATCTGAACTTCAGATGCTCCAGAGAATAGATCTGAGAACCTTAATCTTCCTCTCAACGTAATAAGCAGCCATGGCGAGAATTCGCAGAGGATCTGCTCCGATCCTTCCGGAAGAACCGTCACTGGTGAGATCTGAAGAAGACGAACTTGAAAAATCTGGAGACGGTTCGTCATTGCAGCTGCAGCAAGTAGAAATAGTACGTTTTCAGGAACAGAAGAATGTAGAAAGAGATTTGGATGAAGGTACTTTGGTTAGAGAAGAAGACCTTGGAGAAGAGGAGGAGGAGAGGAGAAGAAGAACTGCTGCGAGAGAATGTTCGAGCGGAGATGGAAATGCTCCCATATTCCCGACTGGTAGAATGGCGGGAGGGGAGAAACTTTCAAAAAAATTTGATGTGGGGTTTGATGTGAGGCTTCTCTTATATCAAATCTGTCGGTGGGCCTCACTCGGATTGAAGAGAGATTAGGTCCGCTACTAGTATAGTGCGCGGGACATTGACTTTGAACGGTTGGATTCTGTATGTGGGGCCCACTGATAGATATGTATGGACATAAGTGTCCGGATCCCCTAAATGGTCCGTTATATGCTTTCTGTTGATAGGAACGGTTGAACTCAACCCGGGGGCGGGGGCATCATGATGATCCAAACCATTAAAAGTGAACGTGATCCCTATAGTAGTATATCTTCAAGTTTTACTTCTGCAAGAATAGGACCCACCGCGAGATTAAACAGGTGATTGTTAATGTGGTTAATGCAAATTAATAATGTTTGTTGATTGCATTATCAGTTTTGTGTTCAATCTTACAGTGGAGTCAATTCCAACTGAGGTGAGATTTGAGAATGTGATACGGAAGGGGATTGTATTCAAATTTAAATATTAGGATCTTTAGTAGGTGGGACCTAGTGGTGGACCCAGAATTTTCGTTTGAGGGGTGTGGAACGATTGCAATTGAAAAAATTTAAAAATGTTATTTTGTGATACTGTCTTCACATTAATAATGACAAAAGAGAAGCATATAATGTACAGAAAGTTGGTGCCTTGAGTAATTGCATAAATATTAGGACCCATTAGCGGATGATGAATGTAGTACTCCCGATAACAAAGATCTCAAAATACTAGCACCAACCACATTTTACAATTCTGATTTCAGAGGGGCTTGTTTTTGAGTTAATATAACATTACCAAACAACAATTAGCCCCATCGACAAATAGATTACTCAAAAATCAACTACATTTGATTTCAAAATGCCTCTACACTGTGGACGTGTGAAAACCAAACCACTTTTCACATAATCCAAAACAAAGCTTAAAAAAAAAAGTGAGGAAACACATGAGAACTCATAAGTTTAAAATAAATAAATAAATAAATAAATCAATAAATGAAGCTTAATCCATTCTAAATCCACTGTTTTAAGAGGAAAAATCAAAACAAATCATTTTTAACTTAACAGCGATTGCATCTAATAAATAGTAAAAAAAAATTATGCATGAAATATCACTTGGAGTTGGGTCTATCTTCTCCTCTTCTATGTCTCTACATCTGTTCAAGTTTTAAGCCTCGTCCATCGTTGACTTGAAACCGCGTGCAAGAGAAAGAGAGAGAAGGAGAACACTTGATTTGATGCGTTGATGAAGAGTTTCCAATGGACATTGGGCTGGAGTACATGACCCATATCCCTCTCAAAGGGTTTTCAAAATTTACCGGGTGCACCTGCACCCAGGTGAATACATGTGGGTCCGCCCCTGGTGGGACCCATCGTGAGGTCCACACGTTCCACCAATGGGTCCCACGCTGGAGCCAATGGCCTGAAGGGCATCCCATTTCCTTTTGAGTATGGGGAAGTTGACAACGAGCTGCAGTGTAAATTTTTGTGATTAAGTTCATAGATCTATAATTTATTAAAAAATCCAAACCGGTAATAAATTTCACACTTTATATTGACTCTCGGCAAAATTTCACTCAGAAACAGTAAGAATCCACTTCTTCTTTTTTTTCACTCACTTCATTTTGTTTTGTATATTTTTATTCATTTGTGTTACCTGTGACCACTCTGATTATGTTGGGCCCCACTTTCATCGATGAAAATCAGCACAAAGGCAATACAAGGACGCATATTTATTGAGAAGTTGGGATTTTATAAGTGGGCCCCACTATTAGATTTAAAGACTGATTATCAACAATGTAATGCTCTCGTACTGGCTTTGTTTGTCAGGGCCTTCGCTCTGTTGATCGGTTGGTGGTTGTGTGAGCATTGCAGAGTCCTTGCCGTGTGTGATATGTGAGCATTGCAGAGACTGTTAATGTGTGAAGAGAGTGGTGTGTTAAGGACCTGTAGCAGTGTATGGAACGCAGTCTAGTAGCATAAGGGTCTGTCCCTGGGACCAGAGTGGCGTTGCTTTTAGTTGAGAATGCGGGATTGTGATTGGGGAACATAGAGCAGCCTTTTACAGTCCAGATTGAACGGGAAAATGACTTCACGAAGCCCCGGAAAAAAGGCTAAAACCCGGGAAGGCACAGGGAGGTGAAGCCCTGATTGGGACTTGGAAGGGTCACATCAGCTGGAATGTGATTTGTAAAACGGGTAATATGTTTGTTTATATTTATAAAGATGAGATAAAGTAAGATGTGATCTCAACCATATAATGAAGTAACGTGAAAGAGAGGGGGAGGGGTTAATAAAATGCCATGCTCTACCATGCTTTTCTTATCTAAATAACAAGTAGCTTGTGAACTTTATCATAATACTTTATGAGGTAAAGTAGTTTATATTATCCTTTTGTGCTTTCTGCCACGCCAATTTTGCACCAATGTCAATTAGAATGGATCCATAAATAGCATGAGAATACTGGATTTTGGTACATTGTCGCCACATCATTGGTCATATAGACGGACGTTTGAAAGCCGCTTATCATTGTAACCTTAAAATTGTTGGTTCCAGTAATGTAAAAAAAAAAAAAAATGGAAATAAGATGTAAGACCCACTTGGATGTGTGCAAATTGTTCAAATAATTTACATTTGACATCTCTTAGGTTCAGTTTGGCATGTCTATTTTTCCCCTCTTATTGTCTTAAAATGGATTGAATCCGGTTTCATCATGTTTGGTATGAGGTTTTACTGTGTCCATTTCATATGGCATTTAGACAAATTCTGTCTGTTTCAAGAAGTCCCAAAAGGCAGCAGAATCCAATTTGATATACAGGTCTGAAGCGGGTAGACATTATGCTACAGTATTATGGACGTCCTCTTAGGACAGTCCGGTTTTTCATTTTTTTATTTATTTATGGGACCCACAATCATGATCCAAGCCGTTAGAAATGTGAAGAAGGCCCAACACGGCCACGTGTCCAAATTTCAGCCGTTGATCTTTCTCGAATCTCGAGATATTTGTAAAAAACCGTGAGCCATTTGATGTAATATTCCGGACATTGTGGGCCCCACAATCAAGATCCGATCCGTTGGTTCTCTTTGGAGGGCCAAAAACGGCTATGGGCCCAAAATTGAGCCTCTAATTCAAAGTGGATCTTGAGATATTTACAAAAACGTTTTTGACCATTGATGTCCCATGCCTTAGTGATTGAGTCTTGAAGTTGTACACAGCAGTGTGGTATATTTTTTTTTTTAAATTCAGGCATCATAAATCATGATCCAAACCATTGGATATATTCAAAAGATCATTCACGACTAAGGGTCCAAATTTTAGCCATTGGATCATCATAGATTTTGAGATATTTATAAAAAACGACAAACATTTATATATAATTTTTTTTAAATCATGGCCCCTAAATGCAAGATCCAAACCAAAATGAAGATCCAAACCGCCTATAGTAATTAAAATGTGGAACACGTGTTTGAGATAAAATTTCAACCGTTGTATGATCATAGATCTTGATATATTTGCAAAATGCCCAAACCATTAGATCTATTTTTACATGTGTCTTACCAAACAGTCTATTTGTAAAACATCAATTTCAAACCGCTCCATTTGAAATAGATCTATATCATACAGATCTGTTTCGTGAAGATAAGATTTGCCAAACAAGCCCTTAGACTCTCCTATGTATTTTATTAGTATCTTAGAGTTTACAATTAATAGCTCTCCTATATGCTTACGGTGGAGGAGAATGTTTTCCTACAAATAGACTGCATATTCCTTATATGCAATCTAGCTCTGAGCCCCACTAAGATGAATGTCTATAAAGGAGAAGGTGTACATATGGAAAAGTCTTCTTATGGAAAGTGGTGAGCAAAAAAAAACCCAGCTCCACCATATCATCATAACTCTTGATTTAACAATCTTAATCTTAAGATTTAACAACATCTTAACTGTATGTTTTTTTATCACTCAAATCAAGACCGAGTGAAAGTTCAATAAATGTAGAATGAGGCTTGATGCCAACTCATGGTACAACAAGATTATCAAAGCAATTACACTGATCAAATGTAGCCTTGATTGGGCCCCCATAGAGCTAGATCACACTTGTAGTCCGCTCGTAGGAGAACATTTCCGTCAATAAAGATATTTAGCATTTAAGTAGGGTTTGCTCATGCACAGAGCTTGGAGATATATATATATATATTTAACTCGAGCCATTTAACATCTGACCTGGTCATCATTAAGTGATAGGAAGCCTCCTTAAAGAGCACTTGGAATTTAGTGATAATTTGTCTAAATAATTACGAGAAAGCTTGTATAAGTAAATAACTAGCATAGGAGGCCAGGGCTAAGCTCGGGTTGGTACCAATAAGTATATATATATATATATATATATATATATATATATATATATATAAAAGCAGCTAATTTCAAATTGTAGCCATTTGGGCGGTTTAAAAAAATTGAAAATTAATTACAAATCTTACCAAAAATATATTAACTTTCATAAAAACAAAAATATCTTAACTGGAAATTTGTTAAGAACGCAACGATTTCACTTTTGAAGAAAATGTTAAAGCTGTAGAATATCATATTAGTCTCTTTCATATTATATAATTGAATATCATATTAGTTCCTTTCATATTATATAATTGATAAAAGAAACTCACTTTCACCTAACCCATCCCAATTGATCAAGGGAACGTTTGGTAATGGGAGATGAATATTCTCTTTGGAAGATTCTTTTGTGCCTCGGCATGAAGATTGGATTCACAAGGGAGAGGATTCATGACATCCCATGTTTGGCTAACACAAAAAAAAATCCTCAATAATTTCTTCAAATCTGTGTTTGGCAAGAAAAAAAAAACTACAAGAAAAAAAGCTATAAGTTGGGTTCATGATGTTGGTGAACATTGAAAGGAATTCAACAATACAAATCAAAATCTACAAGGAAAAAAAAAACCACTAATGACAAACAATACTTATGAAATGAATCAACAGTAAGTTGGGTTCAAATCTATTTTTGCACATTGAACGTATAGGAATTCATACTATGAGATGTTGGTTAACATGGAAACGTGTTAACTCCATACAAATGATTCTATCTTGCAAGTGGCAATGAAGGGCATTACATCATACAAGTGGCAGGTAATACAACAATTAAAATCAACAACATATAGGGTTGGAGAGAAGATCACCCCCCAATCATCCAAAAATGAAGAAAGAAAGTCTTAAATCAAGTGGGTTTTGGGGATTTGGAGAATGTGGTGCGATTTTGGGGTTTTGAAGATTTTGGGGCTTTCATGTGTGATGAAGAATACAAAGAGGTAGGAAGACAGAGACTATTGGAGAAGAAAAGAAATAGGGTGGGGTCTTTCATGTGTGATGAAGAACAGGGAGGATGACAGAGACCGAAGAAGAAAAAAAGAAAAAGGGTGAAGAGAGGGATTAATGTAGGGATTTTGAAGCCATGACCGATAAAAAGCAGAGAGACAGAGAGGGAGAGAGAGGGAGGAAAAAAAAAGAAATAGATGTGGGGTTGAGGTTGACCGGAACCAGAGGTTTACCAAAGTAGTGAGATTGAGGTCAATCCAGTAGGGAGGTTGTCATTGTGGTCGATCAACCAACATAGTTGAGGTTTTAGGTCAATCGTCTTCGATCCCATTTTTTGTAGCAAAGAAAAGAGCATTTATAGCCCCTTTTAAAAACCAATGATTCAAGAGATCCGACGGGGAAGGTCGGACGAAGGAAATCATCTCTAGCGTGGAACGCAAAAAGCATTTTTTTCTTATTGGCTAAGTTTACAAAATGTGGATTTTCCTCAATTTAAAGGAAAATCAGTGAGGATTCCACCATGAACACTCTTGCCAAACATGTCCTAAATGTATTAGGCTTAGTCCTGACATTTACGGCGAGACAAGAGACATATCTACGTTTCTCAGCCCCGCCTCACCATCCCATCAATATCCTTACTTTTAATCACTATTGGGACTTTTTTTAATTCATAGGACCTGCCGAATTCCAATCCCTACGGAATGAATTGGGTGTTGCTATTTACACCCACCATACGAAGGTGGGTGTATGGCCTATTTGCACCCACCCTGCCAATCTCCACGCCTCTCGGAAGAGAATCCCTAATATGGAACGTATCTCTGTCCATTTTTGCACCCACTCTATGCTATGCCTATTGCTGTCTTATCATGGATGTGATTAAAATGATGATGAGACATGGAATCTCTGATCACCTGCTAGTTTTTAGCTTGGATAAAATATAATCTATTACCCTATACTAAAAGAGAAAATGTGACCTACTTTAGACCTGCTGTACTTTCTCTACACCCACATAAAAGATCCACTTGCATGCTTGTTGCCAGCCCAGGTGCCCACTTGCATGCATGTGTGTTTGATGGACGATGGGCAACAAGCCATCTGTTTGTCTCTCCTCTCCTCCATCATTCCTACTACCAAATGGACGATGAGAACTCCTCCATGTTTCTTAATATTATATTGAAGCAAAAAAACTATCTACGCTTCTTGTAACTGGGCTACAATTTACTGCAGTTGAAGAATGCCCATCTGGGTGATCAAGTTCATCCCTTGGCCACTCTTATGTTTAAATCGGATCAGGTATTACCTTTTCACTCTTGTTAGTGAATCATTTAATATTTTAAAGTTTAATAGTTTGTAGGTATGTTTTGATCCTTTGATATATTGCTTGAAAGGTTTGATTGGGTTAAATATGAACATGGGAAAATTGTTACAGATTATTCTGGAGAGTGGCTCAAACATTTCACAGGCAATTAGTAGAAGATTAAAATCATTTGATCACAGATTATCGTGGTTCGCCTACTTATTGATGAACCACTCTTCCTTGCGGGTGATAGCCTAGATATTCTTGCATGCTTTGATGAACCACGCTTCCTTGTGGGTCATAGTACTCAGATACTATGACTCTTCTCTTGTTGCTTTAATTCTGGGCACTCTTGAAGGAGCGCTATTTTTCTTCTTCTTTTTTTTTTTTTTTTTTTTTTGTTGCGTCATCTAGGTACCATGTGGTTGTACCCTGGATCAATTAGATTGGATATATTTTTTTCTCAGATTGGATATTAGGTCCCAACAACGACGTAATGAAAATAATGTTGTTGGAGTCGCGTCAAAAAGGATGTATGTTCATCCTCAAAATCAAGAAATAATATCCCAAGATGGGCCTGAGTTTTATTTTAAGTGTAAAGGCATTTCATCCAATTAAAATTTGAGAAAGGTTTTGGATGAAGGTAAAAGGTTTTGGATGAAGGTAATTGAAGGAAGTGTTGCTCCTCTAACTCTAGTAATAATCCACATGCTGCATGTTACTCGGTTTACTATGTGTCCTTTGAAGTTCATGAGCTCCATTATCACATTAGAGACATGTAACTCAAGTTCATGAGGAAATAGTAGACCTTTCAAGGATCTTATCTTATCTTAATGTCAGGGAGTCGTCAACTCAAGGGTGTCTTAATTTGTTAACATTTATATCTGCAGGGAGTCGTCAACTCAAGTGTCAACTTTAGTTTCAGAGAATATATTCTTTGTTTTCGGAGAATATATTCTTTGTTAAAGTGTGTCTCTTTAGTTCCATTAGACCTGCGTGTATTATGTATTAGTCTATATATACATAGATATGGTTCTTTTTGGCAATATACATACCAACTGAAGATATGAATTTAGATCAACTAAGGATTTGAGCCAATGATCTGTGATTGTCAAGTGGTTCAAGAGATCAGGTAAATATACAATTCTTTAATTATTTCAGAAAATATTTTTTATTAATTGCAGATGCTTAAGTGAAAGTATATTACTATCAAGATGATATTCTTAAAAATGAAACAAAACAAGAAGACGAAAATGTGGATGAAAATGTTACAAATGAATTTTCCACTGACATGGTATGATATTAATTCAATTCCAATTATGTTTTATTTTGTCAATTTTTAATAAAAAGTTGTTAATTTCTAACAGAATTGATACATTTTCATGTATTCAATTTGCGCCAATCTTGAATTGATTGGATTCAAAATATTGGACGCAATTTAGGATATATCCTTGTCATTTAAAGGTCAGAGACTACTATAATCGGGAAGAGTCCTATACTGTTGTTCCAATGTGATCGCGGTGGCACATACAGAAGCAATAAAACTTCCACAAAGGTTACATGCAAAAAAAAAGATTGTCCTTTTAGAGTGAAAGGGTTGAAAATGCGAACAGGTGATGACTAGATGTCAAGGGTGGTATATATGTGGAACACATAACCATGCCCTTGCATCATATATGGAGGGACATCCATACCCCGGTTGGCTCTCTGAATCCGAAATTCAGTTGATGGAACATCTGTCTACGAAAAATGTGAAGCCACAAAATATCTTGACATCGCTGAAGAAGCAGAATCCTGACAACGTGTCTACCAGAAAGACCATATACAATGCACGCCCGAAATTTCGAACTACAGAGAAAGTTGGTAAAACCCATATGCAAGTTGTCATGTCATTCCTACAACGTGAATGATACATTTTCGAAAGTCGAACAAATGTTGTAACCAATGAGCTTGAAGATTTATTCTTCGCACATCCAGGATCATTAGAGAGATGGCGTGCATTCCCACACGTGTTATTGATGGATGCAATATATAAAACAAATAGGTACATGCTATGCCACTCTAGATATCTGTGTCCTATATTGATTTAGCAACATTAAAAATTCTAGAAGTTTTAACATATCTATGTCTTAAACAAATAGGTATATGATGCCTCTCATTGAGATTGTCAGCGTGACTGCAACTAATATGACATTTTGCATAGCATTTGTGTTCATGCAGTCAGAAAAAGTGTTCAATTATACTTGGGTTTTAAGGTGTCTGCCTTCAACAATGGATGGATGCACCGGTCCACGAGTTATTGTCATGGACAGAGAGTTGGCTTTGATGAATGCGTCTGTCCAGGTATTTCTCGATGCTAAGAAATTACTCTGTATGTGGCACATTTATAGGAGTATTTTGAGTAAGTGCAAGCCATCAATAACAGACAACAAATCTTGGAATGCATTCTAGAATATGTGGAATATGTTGCTGGAATCTGAAACTGAGAATGCGTACGTGTGCAAATTGGCGGACCTTGAAGTAGTGTTACAAAACTTTATACGAGTATTTTGAGCAAGTGTAGGCCATCAATAACAGACAATAAATTTTGGAATGCATTCTAGAAAATGTGGAATATGTTGCTGGAATTTGAAACTGAGAATGCGTACGTGTGCAAATTGGCGGACCTTGAGGTAGTGTTACAAAACTTTATAAGAGTATTTTGAGCAAGTGCAGGCCATCAATAACATACAACAAATCTTGGAATGCATTCTACAAAATGTGGAATATGTTGCTGGAATTTGAAACCGAGAATGCGTATGTGTACAAATTGGCGGATCTTGAGATAGTGTTACAAAACTTTTCAGGTATGATTAATTACCTCAATGATGTATGGTTGACACCGTACAAAGAGACGTTTGTATCGTCTAGACCGACAGATATCTGCATTTTGAAAACGAGACAACTCATAGAGTCGAGAGCCAGCATGCGAAGTTGAAACAATACTTGGAGTCATCACAGTCAGATTTGGAGACATCGCTGTTGTTTATTCATCAAGTCATCCAATCACAGGACATAGCTATCAAAGCAAGTATTGAGCAAAGCAAAACTATCGTCTAACATCGATTCAATATACTGCACTTCCAGGAATTATGTGGTTTCGTTTCAAGCCACGCATTGCATATGATCTTGAAGGAATTTGAGCGTTCTAAGGACGTCGAAGAAGTTTCCTACAAATGCGGATGTCGACTTCGTACGAGCTACGGACTGCCATGTGCGCACAAGCTAACAATATATTTGAACGATGGTCGTCCCATTCCAATTGATTCCATAGATAAATTTTGGAGAAAACTTGATTTATCACTGTGTGTGTCTCTTCAAGACGATGACATCGATTGTGACGTCGAGTTACAAGTGTTCACGGAACAGTTTAAGCAGCAAACAAGGCATGGTAAGTTCAGTCTTTTAAGCAAGTTGAGGGAGATAATCACACCATCAACAATTTCAATTCGTGGACCTGCTATTAAGACGAACACTTGTGGATGCCCCTCCTCGAAAAAAAAAGTTGCAACAAATACTCATGTTAATCTGTCTGCATTAGTATTCGTTGAGTTTGATTCCCTTCATTCTCGGGAACCAAGTAGAAACAATTATTTGTTTGGAGGCCCAGACTCGAAGGACAGGGAAGACATATCAACTCGTGCTAATACGGATACATTTGAGTTTATTGAACCAGATATTTTCCAGTTTCAGGAACCAGCGAGACATAGTTACTCCTTTATTTACAACTACTCTGTACATGCCTATGTTCATCAGTTTTTACCGATACTGCATCCTTACATTATGCATGTACAAGACGTAAAACCTGATGAAAATTGTTGATTTCAGGCGATAGATGTCTGTCTTGATCTTCACGAAGATGCATGAGCAACTATCCGGTATAACTTAATAGAAGAGTTGCACACGTTCAGGACGCAGTATGTTGCAATATTTGATAGTGAAGACCAGTGGACTCGTGTTTACAACTCACTAAATTTTTTTGCATTAGATAGATGAGCACCGATTGAGAATTGGATGATCATGCCAAATATGAGTCTCTTAATTACTTCGAAGTTCAATGTGTTATTACACATTTTAAGTGATGCACAGAGCTTTATATATTTGTCACTTCGATCTATTCCACCACCGTCATATCAACATGCTGCTATCGCTATCGGGTACGTAAATAATAATGACTACGTACAGGTTGCATTGACAGATGGTTACCCGATGCCTCCCATTATGCCTCAATGGGTTCACTTCAGGCATGATTGTGCAGCTGCATAGGCTACCCCTTATGCGAAACGAATTAATGCGTTCATGCAGTATATGCGTTCTAGGTTTCCTTCTAAAACCATTGTGTTGGAATATTAGGAATGTAACATGTATTAATATGTTTGAAATATCCAAGACTATTGAGATTATCTAGATTTTTGTGTTATTTAGTAGTTATAATCCAGAGTTTTAAGATTTAATATAGAGTTTAGAATATAAGGTTTAATATTGTGGGTGTATCAAAAAAAAGTCTCATACTTTTTCAAGAAATTTCCTTAAAATCATAATGAATTATGAATAATTTGGTTAAAAATAAGTGATTACAAAATAAAGGACGTTACTAGCTCAGGCCTCGAGTCACACCTTCTCTTATCAACCTAATGGATGGTGATCTAGAGGTGTCCACTGCCTATGAGACCAGTCCCTCTACGGTCGTTCATGGGTTCTCCTTCAGATCCATGGAACAGATCTAACATCAAGGGCTCACCCGGTCCATAGTTTCAAAACACAGATACAATCTCTTGGGTGAATATTATTACAAAAGGCATTCCCTGATCCCTCACATTGATATACACGTTTGCATGGATTTCATGATTCCAAGGTATTCCAAGGAGGGCTCCCCAAGTGAACACATGGCATTTGCAGTTTTTTTACACATGTGGTTTGAGCATGAAAGGACGTTTTGGCCATTCATCGATTTGGTCAATGTTTAGATCTGTTAAATGGGCGGCTTGGATTTGCTTTGATGTGATTTTGGTTGCATTATTATAATTGCAGCTGCCCATGTGTTGCAGAGATGATGGGTCCCGACAATAGAGGACGGACGTAGTATAGTCAAGTAATCAAATCAGGATAGGCCCGGTGTCTCTTAAGTGAGTCTAATCAAATAGGGTAGGGTGGGTGTAAATATTAAATAGGGTGGTCTATATAGAATGACCCTAATGAATTTCAGGCATGGACAAGTTCCCATGACCCCACACCAGTAGTCCCACGAAGGTGGCTTTATCAACTTTATTTACATGGGTCATGGGTGGTGCCCCGCATCCGCATGTAATCATGACACCTTGTGTCTCTTGTGATTGTGATTTAATTTACTTTAGGAAACGAGGTGCTTTAACTGAACTCGCGTAGAAACCATCAAAAACTGAAAAAGAACTCATCCCCAAGTCCAAATGTTTCGGACACCAGTGCAGACGTGGCGTGCAGCGAGAGCCCATACCAAGCCGACAACAACAGATTAATCTCTCTGCGCCTGATCCTGATCCTGATCCGAGTCCACAACAAAAACACGTGCCTCTCACCTCCAACCTGCGTTCTTATCTAATCTCACCACTAAAGAGGCGTTGAAGAGCGTGCCGATTACGTTCTTTCTCCCATTTCTGACCCGCCATCTCCTCCTCCGTCTCTCCCACACGCAATATCACAAACACAGAAAGGTAGAGAACGAGAAGTGACTGTCATTCGATCAACAGCAAGAACAGAAAGAAAAATAAAAAAAAGCAATGGATTCAGTCGCCCAACGTCGCCTCAAAGCGATTCAAGGCCATCTCGTCTCGCCCAACATCGATCATCATCAGCTGATGCTTCGAGCAAACGAGACCGCTGGAGAGTTCGCCTTCGGTACGAAAATATCTTAACTTTTTAGAAGGAAAAATCCTTTTTAGATAGGGTATTTGAATGCAATATTAAAAGGTCTGGTGTACGATATTCTTTTTCATACGATTTAATGGAGTATGTATTGCTAGTTGTTACTGATTTACCGTCTTATGTTTGTCTTTTCAATTATATGATTTTACTTTCCCAGTAGATTCTTGAAATAGCATCTATTTCAAATCAGGGGATGCTGTTTGGTTGCCCCCATTAAAGAAAAATTAGAGAAATCAAGGTTTTGACCGAGACATTGATCTCTACAGCGCCCCAGATGGGGGTGTGCTTTTGTCTCCTTGGTTTCTTTCTACTTTAAATTCTGCGGTGGGACTGGATCACTATTTGACGGATTTCCCCACTCCAATGTTTTCTCTGTTTTGGGTGCGTTTGGGTGTACCCCAACTTGTGAATTTTTTTTTTTTTTGGGTGGGGGCTGAGATCGAAGCCCATATTTTGTTTGAAGTCGCTGTGACTGAAATTGGGTTGAAAATTTATGTCCATGGTACTTTTCCATAACTTCTGATGATTTGGGGTGCAACCAAACACACCCTGTTTTATGTTGAATTAGGAGAAAAGGCCACCCACTTTTGGGCTGTCTGCCACATGCATTGTCGATGGAGAAGACATCACTTATTTATGGACACTTGATACCAAGTCAAGATCAGCATACACGACGACCCGACGGAAAAAATTGAAAAAAAGACAGCTGTGGTTAATTTCATTTATAGTGATTTATTCACTTGGGTACCGGATTTTCTATTAGAAGATGATGTAGAGAATTGTTCTTTGTGGTTGACTAGAAATCTGTTCATTTCCTGCTGAGTTGTACCATGAATTCAAAGAGGGCTATCTAGATCCCCATTAGTTCACAATAAAAAAAATTTAATTTAATGACTGATAATAAGAAAAAGAGGTCTGAATCCAATGAAACCATTAAGGACTAGGAAAAATTTCAATTCTCATGGCAGTGGAAGTCATCCTCAGTGCAATTGAATTCTGACATCCCCCAACTTGGGGTACTGTAGTTTAAGAATTCTGCTTAATTGGAGGTGTCCAGTGGTGATCCTTCCTAGAATATTTCTTTTCTTGTTTCAAATGCATTCTCAGCTGAAATCTTTCATTCAAGCAGCCTAAGCATATCTTCCTGCCAGTGTTACCCTGCTGTGCCGCCTGGTGTCAGATTGATCGCACATCAAAAAATTTGGTGGAGATCACTTCCTCTCAAGGTTGTTTATAGCTTAGTGAAAGTCTCAAATGTAGGAGTTAATGGAGCCAAATGAAGAGAAAGATCCACCAGTGCAGTGAAAGGGTGTTGGTGTATGCTAGCAAAAGAAACTAGGGAATAGGTTCAGAAGTGCTACAACCTTGTTTGTTGAAGGTCTGCACTCTGCCTTTTAGAGGTATAGAAGGTAACTGGCATGTTTATAAAAAACTGACAAAAGTGATGGATTTCAGGAAGGTTTGAATTTTTGAGACATGTAATAAACAGGATGCATGGGCTGAAAAAAATAATCATACCGCCTTTCTTTGCAAGGAAAAGTATCAATGGTTATATAGCCAAGTTAGGAAATGAGGGTAGCGCAGTTAATACTGCTGGTCAGTGCCATTGGAGGAATCCTGGAGTTGGGGTAGGAAGTGAGAGATCATATGAAGGTGTCCTTAAGATTAGTTCATGAAGGCTGTTAATACGAGTGTGACAGACCTGAATGTGCTATAAGTCGAAGGAGGAATTCTGTCCAGTTACATTCCTTTTGTGCTTCTTTGATGGCTGATGCAGTGTTAATGCCAAGGGCTTGGGAATACGGTCTTATTGTTCGAGAATTATTGCCATTTCCTTTTCTTCTTTTAATTTTTTTTATAATGTATTTATCGAGTTTTCAGTCAACTTTGTCAAGAAAGGGGATAAGCATTTTGTTAACCCTGGTTTAATGCCGCACGACACAACAGAGAAGCTGATGCATGGCTTTGATTCTTAACTACTAAGTACTAATTTGTGCCAAACAGGTATTTTCTAGATTGAAACCGGAACTATACATTTTCTGAGAATTTGTTCTTTCCAGCTTGAGTGGCTTTCCAATTAAGAATATAGTTCTAGTACAGCTGTACATGCTTTTGACACATGTAGGGAAACTTGTAAGAGATTATTCATGTCTGTGCAGTTCAGGGCTACAGCGTGGTTCTTCCAGAGAAATTGCAAACAGGAAAGTGGAATGTATACAGGTAATCAGGTGTCTACTGTTCTTAGACTGTAGTGCATCTTGATGCCCAGTAATGACTTATCAGTACCATTTGGTTGGCAGATCTGCACACTCTCCTCTAAAGCTTGTGAGTAGATTCCCAGAGCATCCTGACATTGGAACTTTGCATGATAATTTTGTGTGAGTAAGCCTTTAATTATTTTCAGTTGTTTGAATAACTTAATTCTTTCACAGCTCTAGGGGTGCAATTTGATCTTGGCTAAGCCCAAGCCCACATGTCAGAAGCCATGATGGTTTTAAAACTTACACAAACTAAGGTTTTTATTTTATTATATTTTTATGTAGAACAGTGAAATTGTATCGCCTGATATGTAAAGGTTTTGACCATGACCGATAGCAATTTTTCATGTGTTGAATCCAAATCTTAAAATGTAACAGAACTTCGTTCACCCCACCTTAATATATTCTATTTTTTTTATTTTTTTATTTTGCTTTACAAGGAACTTAGTCTCACCCACCCATGCACCCACACACTGCAAATGTCCCTAAATAGCCGAGCACCAGCCTGGGACTTCTATTCTGTAATTTTATTTACAGCTAGAACACTCTAAAAGCAATTACAAGTTACAATTTTATATCTATACATTCTAATTTGGATTATTTTATCGGATCTTTTATTGTACAAGAAAAGGGCTGAAACAAACTGATATATCACTGCAGTGTTGACTGCCAATATATCAGCCGATAAATTTAGTTTTTTTTTTCTTTGGCCTATTGGTGTCCGAAATGGAGTTCAAAAATCATGGTTGCAGGCAGGCCACATGAAATTGCAATTGGGACTGGATTTGTTTCAGTCCTCTGGTAATCGAGCTGATCCCACATAACCCAAAACACACATCATATATTAATTATTCTTGATGCCACTGCCTCCTCTCAAAACACAAAATAAGCAAGCAATTTCAAGTGTCATATATGGTCAAACATATCTAATGGTCCACTTTATTGAATTCTTTCTCAATTTCATTGGAAAGGTACAATAATATATTTTCCCAAAAAAGCTTGAGATTTTGGTAAATTGAGTGCAGTTACTTGGCTAACATGAAGACATTGCTTTTGGACAACTGTTGCATGTATTAGGTTTTCATAGATCTTAAGGTTGACAAAAGCAGGAGAGAGATTTATATTCCGGTACCTGGCCCATTCTGAATCAGCCCGGCTAAGTCTGACTTGTAGTTGGGCTGTAAATTGTAATTCAGGACAGATCTCAGGCTCTGTGATTCAGGCCCCATGTGGGCTCACACCTAGACACATCTTACATGGGTCAGGATTTAGCTTAGTCATCAATAACCGACCTAATCCTCTAGAGTTGCACCATCTACACAGCTCCATTATTATATTTACAATATTCTGTTATAGTATACAAAGATGTTCTAATATAAAATGAACTCCACTGGTTTTTTGTATTTAGGCATGCCATTGACACCTTCCGAGATTTCAAGTATTTGGGCACGCGAGTTCGTGTGGATGGAACTGTGGGCGAGTATGTTGCTTTTAGAAATTGGCTTGCAAATTTCAACTGAAATTTCCCCATCCAGTTACATTTGTTCTTTACTTTTAAAGGTACAAATGGATGACATATGGAGAAGCAGGTACTGCCCGTGCAGCTATAGGATCTGCTCTAATATATCATGGAGTGCCAAAAGTGAGCTTTCACATGCCTATTTCATCTATTCTGTATACTATTGTTCTTTATTGGGTTTTGTTGCTACCAGAATCTCTGCATGTTTATGAAGACTAGATTGTAAGAATGTGAACTGCATGCGGAGAGAATGGAGAGAGAATGGACATGGAATAAATAAATGGTTGAAATTGGATTTCTATGTGGAGGTATTCTAGGAACAAAAATTATCGGTGAGGCTTGCAAGTTACTGTGTAAACGGCATTTTGGCATTTTACTGATATTTTTATGCAGTGCCCATCCTGCCAACCACGTGATCCACTGTTCAACCAGTGGGATTAACCATTGATTGCATGTGATTGGATGAGCATATTTATCTGACCTATACAATGCAAGCCAATAATATTCCATGACAATACATACTTAGTTTACATCAATAACAAAGATTTATTTATTGGATAATTACTCTCATTCAGTTGTCAAACTGGGATTTTGGATATGGACAGTTTTGAATATTGGATAACCATGCGGATGACAGAGTGATTAAAGTGGCACCCATATTTATGGTCGATTAATGTGATGCACATGAAAACAATGACATTAAAATATTGAAATTTATGTAAGGTGTGAGCTCATCATTGAAGATAAATGATATACTACAGAGCTGGAAATTTGGAACAAAAGAAGAGGATTGAAAGCTTTTTCTTACAAGCTTCATCTTTTTAATGGGATATGGATGTTCTTCTCTTTTCCTTGAGTGAGTGCACTGTTATATGGATGTCTTTATACATCAGAGATTCAGAATGTCACCGGTATCTAGTGCCCGAGGTTTGCAGGCAGTGCATAGTGGGGCCCATCTGACTAGACCACAGACTGTGACACTACCTGATGGTCATTGATCCCATGGGTTTGTTTCACTAATTCAAGTTGACTGGATCGTTGGATTGACATAATTCTTTTAATATAAAATCATTGAATTTGTGGGCCATTGATCAAGGGATTAGGTTGATCTGATGGGCTTGAAATTTTGTAGAGAGGCAGGGCCCATCAGGACCTTTCCTTCAACCCCACCCCACCACCCACCCTGCCCCCCCATCCCAATCATCCCATCCTAAGGTGGGGCCTGACGACGAGGTGTGCAGGGGGATAACCCCTCTTTGGGATGTTATCTGCATCTTTATCTCAATTTAAGAGGAAGCTGTCCAGTCTTTTCTCATCAGGGTTTTTTTTTTTTTTTGGAACAGGGATCTTGTATTGGGCTATATTTTGTCAACAGACCTGAATGGATTATTGTTGACCATGCTTGCTCTGCATATTCTTACATCTCCGTTCCTCTGTATGACACTCTTGGTATGATGTATAACAAGAATCTTTCCATTGATGTTTTTTTCCCAACTGCATTAAGCTTTGAACTTTTAATCGGCTGTTATCTCTGCAGGACCAGATGCTGTTAAGTATGTTGTGGACCATGCAAGTGTACAAGCTATCTTTTGTGTGCCAGTCACATTGAATACTGTGAGTTTCAATCATTTGTTTGTTCACCGGTTCTGCCTCCAAGGTTGTCTTTTTTCATTTAGGCATGCAAAAGGTTATCATATGAAATTAAAACTTGCACTTTTTTTTGGCAAATAAGTCTACGGATGTGAAAGATATTTAGTGATATTTTTACAAATTGAGCACAATGTGCTGAAAAGTTTTAACTGTAATTGACTATGGCTTAGGCAAAAGTAAATAAATTAATTAATAATTAAACTCACTAAATTGGTCTGTAAACTATGTATAGGTCATTGCGCATAAGACATTAGACCATAGTGTTCCGGACCCCGATTTTCCCTTGAAATTGGACATTTTGACATTCGAGCCATATTGGTGTTCCTTTTTGGAGTTTTAGAATGTAAAAAAATAAAATAAAATTGAGAAAGTAGAGAAAATCGTAGAATTGTTAGGTGACATTAAAAATGCATATTGCGTTATTTAACATAATCTACACCATAAAATTGGCTATTTTTACCTTTCCATGTGTCGAGAGTGTCATATCATAAGTTGAAGTCAAAGGGGTGCTTTTTAAAGTAGCTGGCATCGAAGTCCTAGACTGGATGGACTCCATATGGCTTTCTTTTAGTGTTGTAGGATGATGTCAACACGACATGATGGAGTTTATCGATGAATTCCATGATCGCGGTCAGCTTTCTAAAAGCTTAGGTTTGCTCTCGTTCGAAAGAAGAATGGTGTGGTGAAAATCAGTGATTTTGGACTGATAGTATACAAAATTTTCGCCGAAGTTCTAGCCTCAAGTTTAATGCTAGTGTTTCCTTCAGTCATTTCGTTCGCATGAGTAGCTTTTGTCAATAAGTGCCAATTTCTTTATGGTTCTGGTTGCTAACCAGTAAGTAGACTTCAGATATAAGGCAGGGGGAGGCCAGGAGTCATTTGTATAATGGATCTTGGAAAGGCATATGACAGGGTGAGTGGGACTTCTAGCAGTACATACTTTAGCACTTGGGTTTCAGCATCAACTGGAGATTAGACAAGGGATCCCCTCTCTCCTTTCCTCTTTTCTATGGCGGGGAAAGCTTTGAGTAGAATGCTAATGAGTGCCCCGCAGGCAGACCTGTTCCTGGCCTTGTACTACAGGAGAGATCTAATTCCAGTTTCTCAGTTGCATTTTGCAGATGACACTTATAATCTGTGACGCTATTAAGGTTCAACTGTCCAAGTCAAAACAATAAGGTCGTCTTGAGGTTCTTTGAAGCAGTTTCGATTTTAAAACTTAAATTTGCTAAGAGTGAGTTGATTGGGGTTAAACTTAGTGACTGTTACCTGCTGGATCCCATCATAGGATTTGGTCCCTCTGTGTTGAGAATGCATCCAAGTCTTTCTGGGACTCAGCTGTAGAGAGACTGGAGCACAAGCATTCCACATGGAAGTTGGAATACCTATCATTTGGTGGGCGCATCACATTGTTAAAAGTTGCTTTAGCTAGTTCTCCAGTCTATTTCTGTTCTTCAGTTGATGGATTGGATCTTTGCAATTCTATAAATTAAGTATGTTACTGGTAAGCAACAAACAGATTCATCTACTCTATGTACTAATTTTCTTTGTTTCAATTGGCAATTAGGCACTTGCAATTTCATTCTGCTTACAGTTTGGAGCTGAATCACTAGCTGTTAGATTGAATTGTTTTGTCCATTCCACTTTTTTTCATTTACAATCACTTTTTTGATATCCTGTAGTTGCTGAGCTTCCTATCTGAGATGCCATCTGTACGTCTTGTTGTGGTAAGAAAGTGTACCCGTCTGGTTCTGAACATATTCCTTGAATTGTATGAAAGGAAGTTTTATCTGTTCTTCAATAAGTATTCATTGTGTTTCTTTTCTGATATTCACTATGATACAGGTAGTTGGAGGTATTGATGAACATTTGCCATCACTTCCAACAACAGCTGGAGTCAAGATTATGTCTTATTCTAAACTACTCTATCAGGTACTTTTGTATTGTCGGTGGAAGCTTTCATGGATTGTTGACGAAACGACAAAGTCTATTAAGTTAAGAAGTGATTTTCATTTTTGGGAACTTGTTTTATTTGAAATAACTTGCAACTCGTAGCTGTGTTGGTTAGTATGATGCCACATGCTTGCTTATATATTGTTGTGCAGAGGCAATTCTTCAACTTTTGAGTTAGGGTCTTCTATAATTTATTCGTTCCCCGACTCATGTATAGATACACACACACAAATTTTCAGGAGAGGCCAGACCATCGTAGCTTATTTAATAGTCCAGTCAGTGTGGCCCACCTGCCCTCTCCTGTAATCAATCAAAGGTATTGACTATTATTTCCCTCCCCTGAATAGCAGTAACCAAATTGAGACTCATCTGAGTTGTGCAAACTCAAATTTCAGCACCCATCCCACTTTCTCTAATGGTTAGGATTTGGATAACATTGAAGCTCTAATGGTTTCCATTTTTCACTCGCGGGAACCTTTCAAACACCTAAACCTCCTATGATTGCCATGCTTCCAGGTGGGCTCCACATGTTGTACCGTTCCTGAGCTAGGAACAGTTTGCCTGTTCCTGAAAATGATTCATATATGCATATAGATTCTTAATTGCTAATCATAGTGACCCTGTAAGTTCTAATTTATGGCATCAGCATCCTAGAAAAGCAATAGTATATTTAGGAGTCGTGCATCTCTGTGTTGATATCTGCATATTCCCCAGCAGATGAAATGATTGATATAAGATGCACCTTTTGTGTTCGTTTCTCTCCTTGTGCATTTGGTTCAACTTCACTTTTTGAGAGATCGATTCTGTCATTTTTTTACATTCAAATAATAAATCTTGCATTTAATGCTTGCTTTTGCTCATTTTTTTATATAGTAATGAAAATGAAAGGTGTCACAACTTTAATGGTGGCAGCAGGCCTAGATCTGTACTGATGTATGGTATCATGCACTTCCTCTTTTTTAAACATTATTTATTACACAAGACAGTAAATGTAAATAAAAAATATCGACTCCCTCTTTTCATCGCCCCTTGTCATATCTCATTTGGACATCCTCATTCATCAGCGGCCAATTTATTCTAGATTTTGAGATGGCTCAATGCTGGTTGTCAAATATGATTGGGTGCTTCTATCAACCTGTCAAGGATTCCGATGAGGTAGAGATGTTAGTTGTTGGGGAGGTGTTGAGGATCTTTCTTGGGAACTCTCTCTGGTTGATTGATTGGGGAGAGTGGTTCTTTCAATGTAGTCTGTTGGCCATCTTGCTCCTCTTATCTGTGGAGGATACATATCATCATTAGAGAGACCGAGTATAGTAGATTGTGTTACTTTCCATTCAAGCCCACCCTTTTCCCTTTGTTATTCTGCTTGCTTTCCAGTAGATGCCTTTCTGGTGGCTGTCTCTACTCCCTTTTCTTTTAATCTAGTTACCGGGTCTGTTGTCATTTAAAAAAAAAAAGAAAAAGAAAACCACTCATTAAATGCCGTCACTATCTCTCTTCTTATGCATGGTTTCCAAGTAATATAAGCCCAGATGCACACATTCTACAACTTTTTGCACCCATAGAGTTAGTCTCTTTGGTTTAACCAGAGCAAAAATAATAGAGTTAGTCTCATTGGTTTAACCAGAGCAAAAATAATTTCATTCATTATTGAAAAAGAAAGTGATTTCATTTCAGGGACAAAGTAATCTTCAGCAGTTTTGCCCTCCTACACCTGATGATACTGCAACCATCTGTTATACAAGTGGCACAACTGGCACACCAAAGGTATTTTGATTGGGTTCACTTGACATTTTTTGGTCTAGCAGGTGGACTGATTTTCATTACAATTGATTGCACTGTTAAGGGAGCTGTTCTGACACATGGAAACTTGATTGCTAATGTTGCGGGTTCAAGTTTTTTGTTAAAGTTCTACCCTTCAGATATGTGAGTTCCTGCTATTTTGGTTCTATCTAGTAACAATCTCCAAAATGCCTGCTTAGGAAGGCATCTTCAAATCTTATTCCATTGCCAACAATAATTATTCATCTTTAACATTTGACAGCTACATATCCTATCTTCCCTTGGCGCACATTTATGAACGGGTAAACCAAATTTTGATGGCATACTATGGAGTTGCTATTGGTTTCTATCAGGGGGTGCGTACTTCTATCTCATTTGTTAAACAACTGTTAACCTTTGACTGAGTTATTTGTTATAATAAGGTCATTTCAGTTGCAAAGGTTTCATCTATGACACTGACACTCTTGACCAGCAGATCGTTCGTTTAAATTCAGAAAATTCTGTGAGAACTGCTTGATATATATGCAATTACCTTCTTCCTTTCTAACGCTAAAATGGGCACACATAGCTGCAGAAGGAATGGTGGAATTTGAGCCTTTGGCCTACCAGTAATGCCCTCGAGTAGATACTCTGAAGAAGAAGAAGTTGCAGATTTCATTCTTATTAAGAAGTAGAATGTTGTCAATAAACTTGCCGTTAATTTCATAAATCATTTACGTTAGATTGCCGACCTTTTTTTTTTTGTATAACAAATAAAGTTGTCAACCAATAAAGAAGCCGATGAAGTTCAAGCATAGCAGATGCCAAAACTTTAATCCATACATAGTAATTGCAGAGTGAAGGTTTCTGCTTTGTAGGATTCCTTGCAATATTTTGTAGGGGCCAAAAGAGAAACTAATTGGTTGAGGAATGGTAAAATTATAGAAGGACTCTGTTTTTCGAAGACCAATGGTGCTACCAGTCAAAGCGATCTATTGTATGTTTTGTCAAGGAGATTTATCCTTATAAACAGGGGCTATTTATGTTATCAAACATAGAGTTCTGACCACAGCAAAAGCAGAGACGAGCTATCCATGTTCTGGGTGTTTGGATGGAAGAATGGTATAAAATCTCCCAATACATATAACTTGTTATCTTACGAACCCAGTAGTGTTTTGAACTGGTTCTTGAAGCTTTAAATTGAACTCTTCATAACTCTAGAGAAACATGGAAAATCCCTCTGAAAACTGAACTCGTCACCACTCTGGAGAAACATTAAAATTTCTTCGTCTGGAAGCATCTCAAAACTTCAACTGGAAATTATTCTTGTTCAAGTACTATTACATTTTGAGAATTGCGTCCAAACCTTGTGGTGCTTTTTAAGAATCCTAAGTAATAATTTGTTTTTTTTGGCGTTGTGGGGTGTCTCTTTTGTATATTTATTAGCAATGTGTTGCGTTTTGTGAGTGTTTTTTCCCTTTTCTATGAAGTAGGAGGCTAGGTGTATATTGTTCGTTCTTGGTAGTGTCGTATGTTTTTGTCCGATTGAAATTCAAAATTGTTACCCATCTTATGAAAAAGTTATCAGCTATAAAGAAATTTTATCCTAAAACACTTAAAAAAAATTAAGCTCTAACAATGGTCTGGAACCCCTTTTCCATGTGTATTTTTTTAAAATTTTTTGTCATTTTTTAAGTTATTAATATTTGTACATTTATTTAGTATACTTTTATATGTAATTTTAAATTTTTTTTTTTTAATTTTCTGTGAAATTTCCTACTAATGTCCAGGAAAAATGAAAATGTGAAATGATCCCAATATTTTCTAAGATGATAAATTCCTGAAAACAAGATTTGTGACACTGACTTCTAGTTACATTAGATAATTTAGAGGAAAGTTTTCAGCCTATCTTGATTTGATAGATTCTGTCTGCTTTGTTGATATTAAGTGTTGGTAGGTAGTTTGTTTTTTTTTAATTCCTAATTTTACTTTTTACATGCCTTATGGCTAAATATCAGATTTTATTTGCAGGACAATTTGAAACTGATGGATGACATGGCTGCTTTGAGACCAACACTATTTTGCAGTGTTCCTCGACTGTACAATAGAATTTATGATGGGTAATATAATGATTGGGTGCTATTAAATGATGCTTTCGCTGCTGTTTTTTGTTTGTTCAGTGAATTTATTGAAACTCTAACATGTGATTCCGACAGCATTACAAATGCTGTAAAAGCATCTGGTGGTTTGCGGGAGAGACTATTTAATGCTGCCTTCAATGCCAAGAAGCAAGCAATAATGAAAGGTATGATGACAGCAACTGACAGCAACTAAATCCATTTTGTAAAGAAGCTTGAGATTTTTGTTGCGACTTTCGGAAGTTTACATTCTAAAGCATATTTATTAATACTAATGGCTGTGCCACAATCAGTGGTAACATCAAGCAAATCTGTCCACAGCGTCCCGCATCATGGCAAACGTTTGGATCTCCTTCCATGAATGGTCATGGGCCCAAATGTTGCTAATGTTGGAGTATTCTCTGTTGTGTTGTGTCTGGCCGGATTAACGTAAGAAAAAATTTGAGAAGATCACATCATGAAACTCAAAAGTAAAAGATTCATTGTTTGATACTACCTCAAACTGAAACTCAAGATTCTGTTTACAAGTTTGTGGAGTAATGAAGTGGCCTTAGTTGATAAAGTGAAGCTTGTACTTCATATCTGAAAATATTTATATATATTTTTTATCCCATTGTAAAACAATAATGTTCAATATGGCCCTCTTTTGACATTTTTGTTCGACACAATTGTGCCTACAATCTCTGTTACTTTCAATCAGGAACATTATTTATCTTTTTATTCTGATATTATTCTAGCTACTTTGAATCTATGTACTTTAATGTTGCTCTAAATGTACTATTCCTTTGTTACAAAATAAAAAAAAAAGATCTTGTATTTATCTTTTTATTCTTATATTTGTGTTGCATGTTGTGTTTGTACTTGCATGAGTGTTAATGTAACATATTTTTTCAGAATATAACCTTTAACAGCTTTTGCCCTTGTTTGGCATCAACATGTTCTCGTATGTAGCCTCCAGGCATATATGTTTCTGTACAGATTACAGAATGAAATTTTCTGTTGGTGGTCATTGGTATTTGGTAGTTGCTGTTTTCTATCTTTTAATATCACATTGTAATCAGTGAAGATATAATTTAGGCCTTAATTGTTGGTGATTGTGACAAAGAACAGAAATTAGAGGGCTAGCCCATCTCAGACTCTTCTTCTTCCTCTTCCATACAGTTCACATAAGCTAGCCCATCTCATACTCTTCTTCTTCCTCTTCCATACAGCTGACATAGCTGCTGTAGGATCTAGAGAGGCCTGTTTAATATGTTTCTAGGGACCAATTTAATGTCTTGGCATATTTAATGGAGAAGGTCGAAACTTGAAAGCGTTTGAAAACTGTTTTGTGTTTAGCAGGTCCATAACATACATCCTCGCCTTTCATTCATCTTTCTTCTTTTCCTGAGAGACTTCAATTTTAATCTTTAATGCACCTTGATTATTCTCAAAGTCTATAGTTAATAGTTTAATACATACACACATATATTTGACCCTCAATCCAACAGTCCACTCCATTCCAATGGGTGCAAAACTGCAAATCCATGGGATCTGGCGTTAGGGGTTCCCCATGTGTGTGGATGGTTCGGATTGGTGATAGGTGGGGCCCATCATGGTGTCTCTCACCATAAGACGGTGAGAGTTAACTCTCATATGAGCATTTCCCATATATATATATAAATAAATTATCCAGTGCACACCTAGCTGTGGGGCCCACTGTTGGCCCATCCAAGTGGATCACACACAGGAACCCCCGGTCCCATCCTCAGGTGGCCCCACAGCCAGGCGCACACAAAAGCCCAGTGCGCGACATGAGCACTAGATCAGTCCCCCCCCCACTGTGTGTGTGTAATGGTTATTTAAGTGCGCCTGGTGTGCATCTTGCCCAATGGGGGTGGGACCCACCTGATGGTCCATCTGAGTCCACCCCCCCCCGCGACTTTCACATGTCCCTTAGGGTTTGCACCAATCCGAATGGACTGGACCGTTGGATCAACTGCACACCCATCTGAATGGATTGTAAACAGTTAAACTTGTGGGGTCCAGATGGAGATGATAGAGTTTAGGGTTGGGGCAGATTTTTTGCAAAGATGAAGGTCCTATGGAAATCTTTCGATGCCCCTAGGTCCCAGTCCAAGGTGGGGCCCCACATTGAGGTGCTCACATTGATCTAGTGCAAGATCAGTATGTTTTAGGTGCAATCGACTCTATATCTAGGGTTCAATACATCCCCATCCTTCATTTATCTTTTCTTCTTTCACTGCGACTCTTTAATTTTTTTTTAGATCTTTATTCTTTAATGTTCTATCATTTCTTTCACCATAAGTAAAATATGTGATCAGGACCTCTTTGTTTGGAAATATATTTCTTAGTTCTTCTTTTATGCATATTTTTGTAGTAAACTTTGTTATTTTGTTTCTGCATTTTATAGTTGTTTCCTACCTATATGACTTCTGTTTGAGGCACAGTTATTCTTTTCTGACATGTAATTATGTTGGTTATGTTTGATCTTTTCAGGTAAGAATCCATCGCCGATGTGGGACAGATTGGTTTTTAATAAAATTAAAGAAAAGCTTGGAGGTCGGGTTCGGTTTATGGGTTCAGGCGCTTCGCCTTTGTCTCCTGATGTCATGGATTTTTTGAGGATGTAAGTTGTTCCTTGCCAAGCACAACAACTATTTTCATGTTAAAATAATGTTAACAATAGTTTTCTACTTGATATCTTATAATCTACTTCGGGTGCAATCATACCAACACTAATGCACCGGTTCCATAAGAACTCCACAATTAAGCATGCTTGGGCAAGAGTAGTATACTATAGGACGGGTGACCTCCTGAGAAATCATCGTGCGTCACCCTTAAAATAGGCAACCTATCCAAGGATTTGGCTCAGGATGGATTGGAATGGAGAAACATAATTCATGTTGCTAACCTCAACATAGTTGGGAGAAGTCATGATGATGATGATGATGTTATAATCTTCTTACACAATCATTTTGTCTGATTTGTTTCACAGATGCTTTAGTGTTAATATAATTGAAGGTTACGGAATGACAGAGAGTTCTTGTATTATAAGTGCAATGGATGATGGTGACAAGTTATCTGGTCATGTCGGTTCTCCTAACCCTGCTAATGGTAAGCTTCTAAGATTCTTGGACCAAAGTGTACTTTGGACATTCCATCTCACCAAAGTTTCTTGTTACAAATTAACCCATAGTTACCGAAAATTTTCAAATAAGCCCTAGCTGTCTCTCAATAGTGCTGTCAACATTCACAACCATAGCCTCCCTCTACTGCTAGTTGTGATACAAAATATGCACAGCAGCGCCCACCTCTTGTCAAGGTAGAATGTTGGATCCAGCTCCACAGCCCAACTCTGGGCCGCTTCCACTGAGTAATTGTCTGTGCAGATTTACCTTGGGATTTTGGGCCGTGCAGTGTAAATTAGCTTGATGCAACTAATTTTGTGTGCTCTTCAGTTCGATGCAATTCCAGTCTCAGCTCATCAGCAGCTGTGCAAGTTGGTTGGGATTTCAGTCTACTAGATTTAGTTGATATGGTATCTGGGTGGATAAAGAAGTGTGTGATACACAAAATAACTTCTTATTTGCTCATGGGGAAAGGCCATGAGGTTTACTCATAGGGTCTACAGAAGCCGCTATAGTGGAATCCTTCTCCTTATTATTTTTCTTCCGTCAGTCTAATTTTTCGTCTCTTAGTGCTGCAATTAGCATCCTTCTAAGATTATACCATGGTGATGAACTTACCCGTGCATTTTCAGGCGTTGCTTTGAAAATGACAAAACATGCATGTGCGTCGAGCATGCCCAGTGCATGAGGCTCCCGCCATTGCGGGGTCCGGGGAGGGTTAGTTGTATACAACTTTTCCCTCGCAAGTGGAGAGGCTATTTACACAATTTTTATGTGCAATGCAATTGCCTAACTTGAGACATTTCTCTCCTATAGAAATTGGATTTGATTGACTGGGTTAGCATTTCTAATTATTGGATTTGTTTTTCGCTGTCAATATTACATTTGGAATTTCATCATGATTTAAAATGGCATGATTTTTTTAAATTTTGATTCAGAAATTAAGCTCGTGGATGTTCCCGAAATGAACTATACCTCTGATGATCAGCCCCATCCTCGTGGTGAAATTTGTCTAAGGGGTCCTGTTGTTTTCAAGGGATACTATAAAGATGTTGTGCAGACGTAAGCACCTTATACATGTTATTGCTTTGTGTCTGTGTGCTTTTGTGTTTTTCAAGTTCAACTTTTCATTTTTTATTATGGATCTGACATTTAATCAAATTGAACAGGAAAGAAGCAATTGATGAGGAAGGTTGGCTGCACACAGGAGATATAGGATTGTGGTTACCAGGGGGCCGCTTGAAGATTATTGATAGGTATGTTCACTTCAAGCAATTAATTTTGAGTAATTAGTTCTCATTTGAGACTGATTTTTTTTTTTGGGCGTTACTTTAGACTTTTGAGGATACCAGGATGAAAAAGGTGTTGGACTTGATTTGGTGCGACTTGGTCTTCTTCTTCTTCCTCTTTTTTTTTTTTTATATGTTTTTTTTTTTTTTTAATGGAACTTGGTCTTTTCGATAGAGTTGCATGGTCCAGCCTTGCAGCTTGTCGGAAATAAGTAAAACATAAAGATAATGCTTTCAGAAACCCATTTCCCTTGCTCCACGTTTTTTTGAGAGCTATAGCTTAGGATTTTATGATTTTAAAGACTGCTGTGGGAAAAAAAGAACCCTCCACTTATGGCAGAGTTGATGAATTGAGTTGGAGATGAGTCCGGAAATGTAACTGATATTGAAAAAATAGTTAAGCTACAAAGCGATAGTATAATTTGATAATGATTAGTTTTAAATGTTTTCTCTATGTGTCTGTCTCATTTCAGAGGCAACTTCTGTTGCTCTCATATTTTTTTACTCTAGGATGAAAGTGAGATAAACATCCGCTCTTGGTTCAAGAAAGTGAGATAATTTTCCTTTTTCGTTTTTCTTTTTTTCTTGCTACTGAGTATTCTGCTTTTATCATTTTTCTTAGTCCGTAATGCTTCTCGCCTTCTCAGACACCTGTGTTTCCTGCTTTTTTAAACAAAATTGTTAGGCTAGGAGTTTCAATGTTGTGGAGCATCTGGACTTTGAATCTTTCTGTGTTAAAGCTTTTACTGTAATTTAAAAAGGATTCCCTTTGAACCTCTGAAATTACGTAGGAAAAAGAACATTTTTAAGTTGGCTCAAGGGGAGTACATTGCACCTGAGAAGATTGAGAATGTATATGTGAAGTGCAAGTTTATTGCTCAGTGCTTTATATATGGTAAGGATTTGGGGGTTGTGCAGTTAATTCTAACTCATTGAATTAACTGAATGCTAAATGGTTGGTTTTTTTTTTTTTTTTGGTGACAGGTGACAGCTTGAATTCAAGTTTAGTTGCTCTTGTCTCAGTTGATGAGGATAATTTGAAGGCTTGGGCTGCATCTGGAGGCATCAAGGTTGACTTCCTTTTTTCATTCTTATTTTCTCTAATTTTCCTTGGAGACATGCATACATTAAAGGATATTGAAACCTGCTAACATCATTACTGCTGCAACTTTTGACCCTTAATATTTTGTTATGTCACTGTCACTCTTGGTTGCTTTTTTTTTTTAAATTATAGTTAACTGTAAATTCTATTAGAAAAAGATGAACATAAGAGCAGAAATACAACAAAAAAGAGACTAGTATGGGTATAAGCATTAAACCTACATGCTGCAACAACTGAAAAACTACTTAATTGGATCATTCAAAGTAGACACCCTTACCACCCTTGTTTAATCAGAGTCTGCAAAACCATTAGCCGATCATCCCACGAGATGGAAAACTACCTGTAAGGAGGCCAAGGACCTAATATCTTGGGCCAAGGACCTAATCTCTTGAAAGTGAAAAATGGGATTTCCAAGGCCCTTCATCCAGAGAACGACACCCTATGCACCCCTCATTGCAACTGTTATTGTTGTGGGCCTTGTGGAAGTCACTGGTAGTATTGAGGCATGGACACATGGTGTTGATATGGAAATTCCAAGAAGCCATATAAGCGAGAACATCCATCCGAATATTTATTAATATTACTTTAATTACTTGAAAAATATCTAATGTTAGAGCTATTTAATATGTATATTAATGTGAAAAATGATCCTTTTGCTGCCACTAGTATGGTGCTGGTGGTAGCTAATTCCTGATTTAATATATGACACCTTTTGTTTAATCCAACTTGCTCATATTACATGCCTCTATGCATAGGCCTTGCCAAAATATCACTTAATTAGAGTGATGTGCTGCTAGATTGATCTATGTGAAATATATTATTTTTTCTTCTAAACATGATGTGTCCAACAATGCATGAACAACATTTGGAGCAAAAGTTGGGCCAGTTCCTACAGTGTCATGCGATATGAGTAGGTTTGATTATGGACAGGTGGGTGTATACAGGTTAAATAAGTGATTTAGTTTCTGTCACTGTTTTCTTTCCTAAACTTCCTGAACGAAGTAAATATTCAAGATAGAGGGGAAGATGTTAGGGTGTGGGAAGCCTCAAAGAATGGATCTTTTTCGGTGTCTTCTTTCTTCAAGACCATCCTTAATAATTCGGGGGAGAGGAGTGCTTTGAGCAGCATTTGAAAATTGAAGGCTCCCCCAAGAGTGCTAGTCTTTGGGTGGTTGGCTCTCAGGAATAGGATTCCTACTATGGATCTTTTAAGGAGGAGAGGGATGACTATTGTTAATGGCTGTCCTATGTGCTTGAGATATGAGGAATCCGTAAACCACCTTCTGCTGAATTGCAGAATAGCTCAGTTTATTTGGATGTCAGTGGTGGGATGGTTTGACTGTTGTTGGGTCCTCCCTAATTCTCTTATTGAGCTCTTTTAGGCTTGGAAGACCCCTATTGAGGATTCTAGAGGAAAGGTGATGTGGATGTTATCTTTTCTGGCAGTGATTTTGACAATCTGGAAGGAAAGGAATTCAAGATGTTTTGAAGGGATAGCTTCTAGCGAAAGCATTTTGGTGGAGAAGTCTAAGTTTCTTGTGGCTCTCTGGGTGTCCATCAACCCATCTTTTAGAGGATATTCCTTACAACAAATAGTGTGCCACTGGAAAGAGCTGGCATTTTCTATCGCAGGGCCTTAGTTTGTTGTTTTTGTTGTTGGCTCTCTTGTGTTTTCCTGCTTCTTGTCTTTTGTTGTCAGTACTTGTCTCTTGTACTGTCTGCTCTTTTTCAATGAAAGTAACCATTAAAAAAAAAGAAGTTTCTGTCACTGTCAGCACCTTACTGACACCAGCTTTGGATCATCTCTATTAGTGGTACTAAAATTGTTTTTGACATAGTGGTACTAAAATTGTTTTTGTATGTTATTTATAGAAGTACGAATACTGCCATTTTTTTTGTATTTTTGGAGCTTGATGTGAAGGACTTTAATAGAAGAAGAATTGAAAAGTAATGTTATTGGCTGAGGAGTCAAGGTGGGTCTAGTTTCCCACTATGCACATATTCCCTGATTTCATTTCCATGTGGAAATGGCAGTTCTCCTTCCAAATTAGGACTTATATTTTTGTTACCTTATTTTGCTTTAAGACTTCAGGGTCTTTTTGAATTGAAATTTGGTGAATTCATGTTTGGAGGATTCCTGATACCAATTAGGCAACTACTTGCTGTATCAGTCTATTAAGAGAGTTGGGTGGGTGGATGTGTTGTGGGGATTGGCTGTATAGAGAAAAGGGGCATGATATTCCAAATTGCTGTAGTAGCGAGGAGATTGTTGATAGCATTTTGTTATATTCATTGCAAAATGGAAAACATCTGCTTTGACTTTTTGGAGAGAACTAAGGTGTTATGGATTTCCCATGTTCAGCCTCTTAGCTTTAGCTTCAAGGGGACTAGTCTTTTGTGGTCTGTTTGAGTGGAAATTTGGAGAATTTAGGCAAATACTGGCTGTGTCAATCTACTAAGAGAGTGTGTTTACTAGGGAGATTGTTAATGACATTTTATCTACTTCTAATTGCAAGTGGCAAAGATCTGCTGTGAACTTTTGGAGAGAATTAAGGTATTACTGATTATCCCATACTCTAAGCTTTAAGTTAATGGGTACTACTGCACTTCAGTGTTCTATTTGAGGGAAAATCTGGATAATTTTTTCTCTTTATTGCAAAATGGCAAAGCTCTGCTTTGAATCTTTGGAGGGAAATAAGGGTCATGGGCTATTCATATACAACCCCTGAGCTTTAGCCTCATGGGCACCATTCTTTAGTGATCTGTATAAATCCCTGTGGCTCTTACGTATGGTTTTATGGTCCATTTGGCTTGACAAATCGTCAACATGGTTGAAGGATGTGGAGAACCCATGCAAGGCACAAATTTTAAAAGATGGAGAAAGGGCTATCTTATGGGTCTTGAATTCTAAAGATTAGAAGGATATTTCACTCAATTACCTATGTGTGTGTGGACTGGCATTGCAGATGTATCCTATTCCTGAATTGCCATTCAGTGCATTCCAAAATAGATCAACAAGTTAAAAACTTAACTTCGGTGGTTGCTAGATGCGGAACCTGGGAGTGCCTGGCATTGACCATTGGGAAAGAGGAAAAAATTGAACTATTTTTACTCTTAACTACACAGAAAGTGATTTCCCGTGGGATGGGGTAAGAATTGCTTTCCTATGGCACTGCAGAATAGGAATCTGCGGTGCTGTAGAATTCTAGTGTCACACAAATGTGTCCCTGATGTGGCGGGAATCCTTTCTTCCTTTTGACTAAGTGAGAATTTTCTCTTATGACATGCAGTCCAGCTTGATGGGGCCCACTTGGGCCCGATTAGTGTATCTCTTTTCACCCTCTTATCACCTCATGATCTGGCACCACGCCCTATCAGTTTTATTCTCAACTTTGGATTGAATCTCTACAAAATCTATGGTTAAACGACCATTAAATTTTAAGGCCATTAAGTCAAGGGCTAGGATAATCTGATAGGGCTGATTTTTCACATGACACTTACTGGTAAATAGACCTTTCCATCCATCTTACCTCCAATGATAGGATATCATCTAAGTGGGACGAACTGGACCGCATACACATATGTGGTTTGCTTGTAGGTGAAAATCCTCCTAGATTGGATGGAGATTGCTGTAATAGATTTAGGAAATGCATTAAATTTGGCTTAATTGGGATTGTTCACTTGGCGTGTCTCATCCAATGAATCTGCCTTGTTAAAGCATTGCTGCTTTACTTTTGTAAGGTGGATAGTGAAATGAAGGTGTTGGGTATAGTAGACTCAAACACCAACCTTCCATGAATTCCTTGTACCTTTCATTGTCTCTCTCTCTCTCTCTCTCTCTCGTGTAATAATTTTTTTTATTCATTAAGAAAATGTATCACTGTTGCCCTTGCATGGACAATGTAAATGGTCTTGTCTCAGCATTTGTTTATACATTTAGAAATGAGGATTTGTGCAATACTCCATCGTCGACCAAGTCTTTTCTCATTTGCTTCACCTGAGATATTGTATATATGGTTCCTGCATTTTGTGATCCAAATCACATCTGACAGGTAATAGTGAAAAAGAAATGTAGGTCCTTAAGGAGCATTTGAGCTTAGCATTTGAAATTAAAGACCTTGGAGAATTAAAATACTTTCTTGGCATAGAAGTTGCAAGGTCCAGGAAAGGTATTTTCATAAGTCAAAGAAAATACACTTTGGATCTACTAGATGAAACTGGGATGATGGGTGTTAAGCCAAGTGACACGCTGATGCAGCAAAACCACAGGTTATGTTCGGATAGTGGAGAACTTCTGGATCATCCAGGAATGTATCAGCGATTAGTGGGGAGATTGATATATCTAACAATTACCCGACCTTATTGGGTTTGCTGTCAGTGTTGTGAGCCAATTCATGCATGCACCTCGCACAGAGCATCTAAAAGCAGTCTATCGAATATTGAAGTATCTGAAAAAGGCTCTAGGCCAAGGTATAATGTATTCGAAGCATTGAAATGTTGATATTGAAATTATTGAGATTTTCACTGATGCTGATTGGGCAGGCTCTCTGACAGATAGAAGATCCAAAACTGGGTATTGTGCATTAGTTGGTGGAAACTTAGTCTCCTGGAAGAGTAGAAAACAGAGTGTTGTGGCTTTATCAAGTTCTGAAGCGGAATATCGTGCTATGGCTCGTGGCACATGCGAACTCTTATGGCTTAAAACACTGATGCTAGAGTTGGGATTCGTATGCTAGAAGCCAATGCTTCTTCATTGTGACAATAATTCTGCTTGCCATATTGTCACAAATCCTGTCATGAGAGGACAAAGCATATCGAGGTTGATTGTCATTTTATTCGAGAGAAAGTGACAAGACAAGTAGTAGTATTGATCCCCACACACACTGCCGATCAATTGGCAGATTTTCTCACAAAATCAGTCACAAAGAAACAACTGACAAGCAATTTTTCCAAGCTTGGGGTCGTAGATATCTACTCACCAGCTTGAGAGGGAGTGTAGGAAAATAAGTTTAAGTTTGTACGACTGATTTGAAGTTCCAGAAATGAGCAGGGTCTCATGTGTAAATACCCAAAAGTCTTTATAAAATAAATGGGATGTACTGTCGTCTAGCCCTAACTACAACGACAGTATCTCTTCTTTCTCTCTTTCTTCTTCTTCTATTTATCTTTTTCCTTCTCTTTTCTTTACCATTAAATCTATCTAATAAGATCTAGAAAGACAACTAAATACTCTAGATATCTCCCTTTTTTGGATGATCCTATCTGTTTCTGCCCCTGGTAACTGCTGCTTGTAATTTCTCTTCACACTGATGGCAAGGATCCAGCAGAAGAGAAAATAGGGTGTGGTCCTTTATTCGTTCTTAGCAGATTGACAGCTAAGATTACTGAAAGGTGGGCCTTATCTGTGCCATGGCTGGCTCATGCTCTTACATATTTTTTATCACCACATACAATTCCATATGTGATATTTGTCTCACATGTATTATTTTGCTGTTGAAGAAATGCCGGAGGTGAACAGAGGCCTTTCTGGACATACTCTGGTACTGTGCCATTTGTTTAGTAATGTAATTGGTATACTCGATATTTAGAGTGTTCATGCAATCATATTGCATTGATGCATGGTTGCACCTTGACTGGATATTCATTGTATTGCTGTAATGCCTGCATTCTTTTATCTATGCATGTTGAGCAGTGTATAATGAACACTAATTTTCTTCGCATTTGTGCAGTACAATCATTTGGCACAGTTGTGCAGCGACCCAAGGGCGAGGGCAGCTGTCCTTGCTGAAATGGATGCCGTTGGAAGGGAAGCTCAGGTAACCCAACCCCTCTTTTCAAACGATACCCTCTCCCGCTATTATGATGCTCACTGCTTTAACCGTGGCCGTTTGAACTTTGGCCTTCTTTCCTGTCACGTAGTTGAGAGGCTTTGAGTTCGCGAAAGCTGTGACTTTAGTGCCGGAGCCATTTACTATGGAGAATGGCCTTCTCACTCCAACATTCAAGGCAAGCATTTATTTAACAATAACCAATGAAAATATATGTGCAAAGGGTACATGTTATGAAGAGGTTTTTTTTTTTTTTTTCCTCACAGATAAAAAGACCTCAAGCAAAGGCTTATTTTGCGAAAGAAATTTCAGAAATGTATGCAGAGCTTTCTGTGTCTGATTTAGTACCCCACAAAACATTGTGAGCATGGAGAAGGTGAAATATAAGCTCTGGGTACCTATTATTTTCCCAGGACAAATTGGGTAAAAAAAGTGACCAAGCTGACAGGTCAAGGAATAAAGTGATGCTTCTCAAGGGAAATGCTGGGCCATGTTCCTGATCAATTTACTATAGGAAAAGTGAGATGGAATGTCTTGGATTCTCCAGTGATACAAGAATTTATTATTTGTTGTACCATTTGTATGATCAGTTGTATGATCATCTGAAACGCAGTCAAGTGAAAAAAAATACTTTTAGTACTTGTACCAAACATTTTGAGTTGAATGAAAGTTAGATAGTTATGGCTAGGGGCTATGCAACTGATCGCATGGGCTGAATCACCCAATCAAGATTTCAGTTTATTTTCAGGTGGAAAGAGGACCAGGTGATGTTATGGGCAAATCAGAGGCTGGCCTAATAGATTTATTTGAGTTGGCAACAATTCCGATTTTTACAGATGCACATCCAGGCCTATGTATTTGGCTCTTTGTGGCACTGAGAAATCCTGCCTTTTATTCTGATTCCAATTCCAAGTACCTTGGCCAAAGCCTGTCAGGTTAAAATATCTGATCTAAATTTGGCTCCTTTCACAAAATGTGAGTTCAAAACGTATTTCAAAATTAAAATCGTTATAATTATTTCCTTAATTAACATGCTTACTATGCCCCACCAAAAAAAAAGAAAAAAAGAACATGCTTACTATGGATATTGCCCACCAAAATACAGTCCTTTTGATGAGACCTATTGATCACCTCTCCCTCCACTATCATCATGCATTAATTGGGTCTGTTTGGGAATTTCACAAGTAGAGTGGATTGAACTAAATCATGCAATTTTCAGAAAGAGAGTGGCTACCTACACACTACAAATGACTCTCTACACACTACATTTAAAAAAAAAAAAATTTCCTAAACTACCCTCGCCATCTCCTTCCCTCTCTCTCCCTTCTCCTCGTTGTCCACCGCCCACCAACCCGCCCACCCTCTTCCCTTCCTCTCCTCTCCCTCTTCCTCATCATCTTCCTCTCCTTCTCCCTCTCTATTTCCCTCTCTTTCCCTCTCCCTGCTCGTCGCCGCCCGCCCGCCCGCCCACTCTCCTTCTCCCTCTTCCTCTCCTTCTCCCTCTCTATTTCCCTCTCCCTGCTCGTCGCCGACCGCCGCCCGGTCACCCTCTCCCCATCCTCTCTCCCTCTCACGGTGGACAAGCAAATGGAGAAGAATCAAATGCTTTGGATGTAAAAAATAAATAAATTTTGCCATTGAAATCGGTGAATCCGATTCGTTCGGCGACACATGGCCGAACAAATTGAGTTTGTTCGGCGTTACAGGGCCGAACAAACCGTAACGCCGAACAAACTCGGTTTGTTCGGCCCTGTAACATCGAACAAACTCGGTTTCTTCGGCCCTGTAACGCCGAATGAATCGAATTCGCTGATTTCAATGGCAAAACTCGGTTTTTTTGGCCCTGTAACGCCGAACGAATCGGATTCGCTGATTTCAATAGCATTTTTTTTTTTTTTTTTACATCCAAAGCATTTGATTCTTCTCCTTTTGCTTGTCCACCGTGAGAGGGAGAGAGGATGGGGAGAGGGTGACCGGGCGGCGGTCGGTGATGAGCGGGGAGAGGGAAATAGAGAGGGAGAAGGAGAGGAAGAGGGAGAAGGAGATGGAGAGTGGGCGGGCAGCTGGCCGCGACGAGCAGTGGCAGCGACGAGCAGGGAGAGAGAAATAGAGGGAAATGGAGAGGAAGAGGGAGAAGAGAGGAAGGGGAGAGGGTAAGCGGGCGGGCGGTGGATAACGTGGAGAAGGGAGAGAGGGAAGGAGAGGGCGAGGGTAGTTTATGAATTTTTTGTTTTCGTTTTTTTTTTTAAATGCAGTGTGTAGAGAGCAAAATGCAGTGTGTAGGTAGCAGCTCTCTTTCAGAAAAAAAGGTCACATCGTACTGACACATTTTCAAAATTTCTCTCCTTTTCTCATAAAGTATGATTTTCCCTGCCAGGTGGAAATGGTTGATTATTTAGTTGATGAGAAAGAACAATTTCAAAATTCAATAAAAGTCCTTAGAACATGAGTTCAGATCTGAAGTTCTGAACCCATCTTTATCTTATGGGAAATCTTAGATCTTGGATCCGGATTTGGTATTTCTGGCCCAAAAGAAGAACATGCCCAGGTCCAGCATTTTACAGGCCAGACTGATCGAGATCCTGGTGGCCCATAGGCTTGGAAGATTTGAGAAGCGCATGTAATTAGAAATATTGAGCTCTACTGTGCAAAGAATGTATTTTCATTCAGCTACTGTCCGAAGGATATATATATTTCCATGCCATGCTGAAGATCTAAAAGTAAGTTGTACTGTTATATATTATATAGCCTTCAAGACTAGAGAACACTTTTTTTTTTTTTTTTTTTTTGCTATCGGAGGGTTCTCAATTCTTTGAGCTTGATTAATCCCTCCGGGTCCAGAGGGAAGCTGGGTAAACTCCTAGTGTGGTAGTGCAGTTTTGAACCTACAATTTTGGGGTGCAAACCGTGGTCCTAAACCAACTAAGTTACCCCTTCGGATTCAAGACCAAAGAACATAAATGAAAATTTTGTCGCATTTATTAAAGGGTTCAAGAATTTTTCATTGAGGGTGAAGTTCTACAAAAGCAACTCGAAGCTGCAAATGATACATTCCTTCATGATCCGCCTTCTTCTTCCCTCGTACAAATTCCTTGGGATCTTTAGGAATTAGAAATTTGCATATGAGAATCCCCTAGAAAGCTCACTTAATGCATGTGCATGCAAGATTTTCTTTTTGGTTTGTGTGCGTGTGTTATATAAGGGTAAATTGTGGCCTAATATGAGCTCTTAAGCTGTCTTCTTCCATTCTACAAGAAAATAATAATAATAATAAAGATGAAGGGCCTGTTTGTTTGTACTATAATATATGGGAATGTAATACATAGGATTCCTTCCACAAGTAGTTAAAGATGAAAATCAAAGATGATTTTAAAAAATAAGCATTAAATAACCTTTTTGTCAGGAAAATAGAATAAAATGAAGATGAAAAATGAATAAACCCCATCTATTACCGTAGTAATTCATTTCTCTTGATTACCTTTACTTAAATGGAAAGGTTATTTGAAGCTCAATATTGAAATTCACCTTTCATCTTCATTTTTAATCACTTATAGTATGAATCCTATCTATTCAATTCATATATATTTAAATGCAAACAAATCAGCCCTTAAAAAAAAAACGGTCTTCTTCCCATATTTTCCTTCTAAATAGCATTGATTTCCTTTGTTAGTAAACATACAGCTTCATTAGAAGTAATCTCACTCTGCTCCCATACAAACATTTGTTTGCTTGTTTTTTCCTTTTCTTTTTTTTCTGTTAGTTCAGTAATATTAACTTTCATTAAGAGAAGAAATAATGCAAAGAGAGAACCAAAGAAAAAGAAGAAATGTGAAACAAAGGGACTGTTTGCTGAATTTCTAAGAACCAAAGTGAAAACAAAGAGAAGAAGGAATATAAAAAAATCATTGCAATCATCATGAAATAAGACTTCCAGGTTTTAAATTTAACCAGTTTTTTGTACAGTTATCTGTCTAATCCAACCCCCTTCATCCGGGCTCGAGATGAACCAACAATTTGGAGGTGTCTTTCACAATGCTCACCACAATGTATCTAGTCTAGAAAGTGAAAGAAAACAAATGGATTGGAGCCACCATTTGCCCTTTGAGCAAGCGCTATCATCGCAATTGTGAAACAGTAGATTCATTCATTTACATCACTAATTAAATACACATGATCAACTCACATCATCATATACATTGGGAGATAGAAATAAAAAAGAAGAAAAAGGGAGAAGATTGTTGCTTCATACTTTGTATACATGGATGTGAGAGATAATAAAAACAAACAAGAAAGTGGATATTGCTCGATTAATAGAAACTGCAACTCCTTGTCCTTTAATCCTCACACTATCTTGGCCAGTTGAGGAATGCACACCTGACATCATCAGCTGTCAGATTATTAAGATATACCATAGATGTATGTTAACATGACATACATATATACATATTTGATATATCTCAGTAATCTGAGATATATCATATATGTATGTCATGTTAATGTTCTTCTTCTTCTTCCTAAAGGAAAAGTAAAGAACCAGGGAATGAGGGACAGTAAGAGCTCTGAAATCAGTAGTAGTCACTGAGCAGGGAGTAAGTTGGGCTTGGGTCGGGTTGAAGTTGTTCACTTGATGGCACGTTGTTGGATGGAGAGCTTTCCACTGAGGAAGAGTTGCCGGGCCAAGTCCCACTTCTGAGGGCATGAGATGACGCGTTGTTGGTTCAAGGTCTCAGTTAATGCCAACAAGGGCTCGAGGATAAACGGGCCTTTAAATGGGCTTGATTGAATAGTCCTCCTTTCCTCCTCCTTCCTCATCGCTTCTAACAGATTGTTACTCGTGTCAATGCCTGCTTATTTTGGACACGAGGCCAGAAGATTAGTTAATTAGAATGCAAATTAAAGAGATCAGAATTCATGTAGCCAACCCCAACATAGCAAGGCTTTGATGAATGACAAAGACCCGGACCTAGAGCTGAGCCACTTGAGTCCAATGCTATTAGATATTGGCTCAACAACTCTATCTAACTAGACTCTGTATCTATCTATCCATTCAACTCTTACAAAATTGAGCACCCAAATGAAAATGGTGTCATGAGTCCTTACTCCTCACCTGAAAGATAACCTCCATGGACATAACCATTGAATCGCTCGTGGGTATGCTCTCCCGTAAAAAAAATAGGACCCACAGGAGCCTGACAACCAAAAGATGATCAAAACAGCATCAGTACAATACACCAGAGCACACCCACTACACGCAGTTCGTTAGGAAGAAGAAAAATGAAAAACAGTAGTGTAAATTAATACAAGAGAGAGATATCAATAGTAAGAGTATAAGACCTTGATGCCAGCAAAGTGGAGTGGGGTGGACAAGATGGGGTAGTTGGTGTAGCTGCCACGCTGGAAGCGGTTGTTCCACCACTTGGGGACGAGAATGTGGGAGGCATCTGGTATCTGGGACCCAAACATGTCCCTTAGTGCTCCCATTGCCTCCTTCAATGTCTCCTCATCTCCCTGTTTTTCCACTCTCTTAGATTCTACGTTAGTCAAAGTCACCACCAGAATGTTTGACCCTGGATACGCGTTCTCCATGTGCTGTTGACCATCAACAACCAATCACCAGAGTCAGCCAGCTAAACAAGTTATTTTTCTACAAAAAGTAGTTACAAAGAAGGAAATTTGGGGCCTTCTCCATGTGCTGTTGACCATCAAAAAACAACCACCAGAGTCAACCAGCTAACCAAGTTATTTTTCTAGAGAAGTAGTTGCATAACTGTTGCATACTGCACATATGGCGTTCTGTAAACTTTGACTGTTTTAGGGCATATGACAAATATCAAGTCTGAGTCAAAGTGCAGGATCAAAACCCCAGAAAAGATTGGAAATTCATAGAAAGAACAAGTACAAGTACTTGCCTGCCAAAACGTATAGTATCCTCTCTTCTCGTGGGCATAGAGGAAGAACTCCGTACCAGGTCCACACGGCCAAAACTTGTAGGGAAATTTGAGAAATATCTTTGTATACACGATAACGTCCACCTTCTGAATAGCCTCCGTTTTCCATTTCTGCCATTTCAATTTCATTAAGGTCATCATTGAGATACAAAACTAACGACATCCCAATCAATAAGTTGGGCCACAGATGCATGAGATGAGAACCACTCAAATATACTGATTTTGTGAATGTTTGGGAGGGATATTTGGACTAACCGGCAATGGAGGTGAGAAGGTGATGAGGTCGCTTTGGAGAACTCCCACACTAGCAGATAGTATAATGTATTTGGCTTTGTAAAAGGAACCATCCTCTGTTTTCACAGTAACACCGTTTTTCGAGTATTCTACTTCCCGAACTACCTGCCATGAATGACAGTAATGTTAATAGCAGAATCAGAACCAATACCAGAGTAGAAAATGGGTGTAAACATAGAAAAGCCAAGGTGTATATCTCTCATATATCAAGGAAGAAGTCTACCTACCTTGTTGAGTTTGAGGCGATTATCAATGATATCCCCGTCCTTGGTTAGAAGAAAATTCTCTGCCATCTTATACAGCAAATGCTCGTATCCCCTCTCATCAGCAACAAGAAACTCACGTTCTCCAAAATCAGTGTAAGTAGCTATGGGCTCTACCTCTGCAAAAACAACCCAAGTTCTCAACACCCAAAAAAAAAAAAAACTCAGAAGAATCAAAAGAGAGGACAATTCGATGAACAAGAATGAGAAATTCACCTGCCATTTCGAAATCATGGAGGATGAAATCGATGGCGAGTTCAATCGGCGTCTTGGGTACCCTGAGAAATCATTAATTTTACTACATCCAATCAGATTTCCTGAGAAAGTTTAGAAGAGATTGAAAAGGATGTATGGTTTTGAAGCGGAGAAAGATTGTAATTACATGAGTGGTTCAGTTATGGACGAGATGCCGTGGAGGTTCTCTTCCTCTTCATTTCTTAGCTCGCGGACTGCAGACTCCACCGCTCTATCATAGGAATCCGCAGCCACTTCCCTCGGAAAGACGTTTCCACTGAAAGTAGAAAAAAGAAGTTGAGCCCACTGATCAATGAATAGAATTTGAGCCCACCATTACATAGATCAGTATCACAAATATATCCTATAAAAAAACATCAATCCGACCGTCAAATCACTCTCATCAATAGTAAAGTGGGGTCTAGTGGTCAACCAATATCAGCTCAGAGAGACAAAAATTTAAGTATATTCCACAGTTGTTGTTGCAATATACATCGCACTTAATACTCTACATTATCCTAGGGCCGTGTGATAACTAATAGCTATACACGATATCACATTATAATTATACGAACAACTTTGCCGAAAATATACAAACTTCAACTATTCTAATGCAAATGTTAGGTAAAAAAAAAGCAAAATATTAGGTGTAAAGGCAGTCATGTTGCAAAATCCAAAAAAAAAAAAAGAAAAGAAAAATATTGGGAAGGTTTTACCAAACTAGATGGCCCACCTCAACTAAAGCCCGACCACGCACACAGTAACCAAATTGCACGTACGCATTGTCCACCGCTTTACCTACTAACGTCGCTATCTCAACCAAATTCGCCACGAAGTTCATACAATTGCAAGACACAAACTAATAAAGAAGCCTCCAGCAACAATGCGAGCGGCGTGTAACGGACGAAACGTATCGGACCCAAAAAGAAAGATTAAGGGATATACAGTGCCAGTGGGTGGTGTCGTGTATCCGAGGTTTTAGCAATGATAATATGTAAGGGGTCGGCAGATTCCTTGTCATAAAAAAAAAAAGGTGGTGGGCTTTTTTTTTTTTTTTTTTTTCTCTTGGGGTTTTGTGTGTTTACATACCTCTGGTCGTAGATGTTGAATCTGGCATTGGAGTAATCTGAAAAGCAGGTTTGGAGACCAGATTTAGTAGCAAGTTCCCAAACAGGATTGGCTTGTTTTCCACCGACGCCTTGTATCCAACCAGCTCCAATTTCCACGTTCAATCCTCCAAACTCTTCTTTCCTGATCCTACCTCCTATACGTTCTGTAGCTTCTAAAATCACCAGATCATGCACTCCGTTCTCTGCCAGTACCTTTGCTGCTGCAATGCCTTTAAATACACAGAAAAAGAAAAAAAGCTTCAGATAGATATCTATAAATCCATCTAGGAAACAGACATAAATAAGTGAGAATTACCAGAAATCCCTGCTCCAACAATTATAACTGAGGAGGAAGAGAGAGATTCCATGTTTGAGAGGTAAGGTTTTTTTTTTCCTTCTTCAGGAGAGAGAGTATGGAGTATGAAGTTTGTGTGAATAGAATAGATGGGAGGGGGCTTTTATAGCTTGGCTTGGGGTCTTTTTGAGTACCGAGATTGCCCTCTCAAGAGGGGTTTGTTTTTGGGAAAAGTGGGTGATTTTGAAGGAAAGTCACCGCGTAGTCATCTTTGAATGTGAAAGGCGTTTGGATGACGGAGGGTGCTGTGAAGGCGCATCGGTTCAGTCCTTCGCACGTGGAAAACGATGGTTTTGCGGTCCAAGGCAGGACCCATTCATTGAATCACAAAAAAGGACCCGCTCTTCTGGATATATCTATCCCTCATGCTTCTCACGAGTGGTAAGAGGGTTTTTTTTTTTTTTTGGGATGTATAATTTTTTTGTGGACCTCTAAAAACGAGGGATGTCTCTAAATTCTACTCCAATCAAAGTTAGTACTAATGTAAAATTGAACAATGATTAATAACACAATTAACATAATATTATACATTATTCTTTTGATAGAATTAATAATATAAATTGTTACATTTGAATGTACAACATTTTACATTGTTAAATTTGAAACATATTCAATTTTCATTGATCTTTTCAACTATTTTTTTTTCCAGTCGTTGGCTAAATAAGTCCATGAAAAATAACGTTTTGAATGTATATATAGGACTTTTGCACCAATGGGATTTGTGTATATGTGTGGTGCAAGAGCATGCAGAAGATCAATATAAAGTCTTACACACACACATACAAAAAAAAAAAGAAAAAAAAGATGCTTATATATATAGGGAGATGTTCCTATGAGATATATCTCTCAATTTATGTGAGAGATAGGGGTGGGAGCCCTCACATTTAAATTGTTGGCATTGGACATTGGATATGCATGTGATGGCCCCCACCTTATCTCTCATAATAAGGTGATAGATACTCTAATAAGAGCATCTCCCTATATATATTATATTTGAAAAATAACTTCAACATAAGGGAGGAAGGAAACTATTCACCAGTGAGGAGATGGCATATTGTTTGAATGCGGTGGAAGCTAGTGGAGCTCACTTAGATTCAAGCCTAGTGATGAAGGAGGTGTAGAGTAATTGTAAGGTGCTCCTTATAAAATAAGGGCCTGATATAAAATTAGCTCTATCAAATTATCTTGGCCATTGATTTAAACTCTTAAATTTGGGTGTTCTTCGAGCAAAAACTAGTATAAAATTATAATTAGTGCTGACTTATTGAGGGGTAAGAATGTGAAAGGAGCTCCACTCGTAAGAAGTGGGTCTTATAGAGCCTAGCAGGAGAAAATTTCTCATGGGATGGCACCGACAACAATATGCAATCATGACATGGAGTTGGTCCATTTCAACACCCATCATTTTTCTTCCTTTCCTATCCGCTCGAGTAGTGGGAATCACCACCAAATTCCAAGGTCTCCCACTTGGAGCTTTCTATATATTTTGATGGGAGAATTTCAAAACGATATGAAGCTTTTGGCTCATCTTTTATAAAGTACACGATGATTTAAGCATTTAAAAAAATTATAAAAGTTTTCTACAATTCTTCCAATTAAGTTCTTTTTGTAAAAATAAATCCTAAGAAAAAAAATGCCTTTATATCGTTTTATGATTTTTTTTTTCAAATGATCTGGCAGGCCCCACTTCAACTACCTTTATGCATGGATGGTTTAAAACAGGGATTCCAAATGACTAAAGAACTATATTTATTATATGGCTATGATTATCAAAACCAAAATGACAAGTTTTAGAGAAGAATGAGGTTAAAAAAGATAAAATCTTACCATAAAGGAGTATATTTTTTTCATTTCTAAAAGTATTTATGGAGAGAACTTAATAGAAGTAATTGTGGAAAACTTATATAATTTTTTGAAATATTCAAATCTTCACATACTTTTTAAAAAATGATCCAAAAGTTTTATATTTTTTTAAATATTTCTTATTTTAATTAGTTTGTTCAAGTGAATCCCGTTTCAGCGTGGTGCAATGGTGATGCATAATGCATTTTAGCGAAACTGAGTAACAAAAAAAAAAAAAAGGAAAAATGTAGAAAGGTTAAAAGGAAACTTAAGATTACATAAGAATTGGATAATAAGAATTCATGAGCAAATGAGTTCCACCAGAGATTATTGAAGAGGAAAGAATTGAATGATATATAGTGAGGACAAAAGGAATGAAGTGGAGATGTAAATGAGACCCATCTTTCCTAAGTATTGAATTACAAGGGTGATGGCTGTATATTCATTTTTCATATTCACTTGCTTCAATTTTCACTAAAGGGATTTTTGTGTATTCACATCTGGTCTTCAATTTTGAACTACTTATGATATAAATTTTGGGGAGCCTCTCCTCAGCTAATTATGCCCTTATCCGCTCAACTTGTGAATGTGCTATTGGGGCCCAGCTAATGCAATATCCAGGTAGACCACAAACAAGGGTATCTCCTATAGTCATTGGTCCCAGGGTTTGACACTCGTTTAAATGGACTGGACCAATATTAGATCAACCGTGTACTCGTTTCAGACGGTGAAAACTTACTACCAATCCCCTGGTCCCATTCCCAGGTGGGATTTTAAGTGGGCCTCAGATGCGAAAAACGCATTTTGCGCTCGTCTATTCATGAGTTTTTATGTACTCTATTCATGAAAGAAACAGGCCCATAGAGGTTAGGTGTTTATTTTGTGCATCTCAGTTCTAGCACCATTATAAAATGATGTTTAAACTAAAATAATCAGATGTAGATTCCGATACGCAGGTGCATGACAATTAGGGTATTTTAAATATCAGCTTACCCAAATCATGCCAAACATATAAATATAATTGTTTTTTTTTTTTGCTATCGTAGGCTTCCCAATTCTTTGGGCTGGACTAATCCCTCCGGGTTCAGAGGGAAGCTGGGTAAACTCCTCTATAGCCTCAGTGTGGTAGTGCAATTTTGAACCTACAACCTCCGGGTGCAAACCGTGGTCCTATGCCAATTGAGCTACCCCTTGGGGTTTCAAACATCTAATCTTAGCTCATTACATTAGAAACATCTAATTCTCACTAATGTATGTATGGATTAGTGTCAAATTAGAAATGACCTTGATTCAAAGGGGTAGATGTTTGTGGAATTGGATTGAATTGGTGGGGCCCACCTTTGTGAAATGCATGACTGATAAAAGGAGAGTTTTTGGAGAATTTTGTTTACTTCCTTTTCAATAAAAATAATGATTAACTCTTCTTACAAATGTCATATGAGGTTTAGTGGTTGATCACATCATTCGGAGGGAGGTGGCTCGATCTTGTTACACGCTTCTATATTGGCTGATTTTAAAACCATAAGTTTGGGCCTCATCCCATTGATTTGCTAGGTTATATTATCTTTGCAATAAATCTGAATTTCTTTTCCTAACAGGGCTCATCAAACCGATTTTTAAAACTGAAGTGTTAGGTCTCAAGCCTCATGAGTTATTACCTACCAGATGGCCATCATGCCTATTTCTAAAACCACAATGCTAGGACTTAATCACAAGGGGTAATTCATTTGGCCTAGGGCTACGGCTTGCATTCGGAAGTTGAGGGTTTGAAACTGCACTACCACACACTGAGGCCCATAAAAATTATTTTGACTCAAAGGGCTGGTACCGCCATAGTACCGATCAGATTATATTGCCTTAGCCATAAATCTGAGAATTCTTTCCTAAGGGGGATTCATCTCATCATCGTTTTGAATCTATATCATTCTTACAAAAACGTTTTTTTTCAAGAAAGATAAATATTCAAAACTTCCCACGTGAAGGAACTTGAAAATGGAAACCTCGTGTTACATCTTGTGTACCAGTTGAATCTATAGATACATTTTAAGAGGGAACGCAGATGTCATTCATGAGCACATGGGATCGGGTCTGTTGGGTTAAATGATTTGTATTTTGGGTTGTTTTAATCATTATTAGGGTGAGGGTATATTGATCATCTTACGGATTTTCTATAGAGGCTTATGATGTAATTTTAAATCCTTTAGAGCATCTCCAAGTATTCCTTCAAACTCCACATTGACATGCAACCTTGGATATTTGGCATGACGAACCATTCCAAAAATGACATGGCATTTGGTGTGTTGAAGGAAAATGTCAAAATTGATATATGGGAAAGAATGCTTTTTCCTCTTTTTTTTTTCTTTTATAATGTAGGTCTCATAATTGGATAAAGATATAATAAAATAATAATTTGGCATATGGGGTGGAGTCCAATACTTAAGAGATGCCAAATTTCAAACCTTCATATTCCAAGTCTTCAATTGGAATTTGGCGTCTTCAATTGACATATCTATTGGAGATGCTCTTAGGATAAGGGTATTTTAATCGGTATTAGGATAAGGGTATGTTTGTGCAGTAAATCTTTAAAAAAGTAGGAGATTAATGATTTGGTTCTCCACGCCTACTTTTTCTCAATATTTGGGGAAGCAGACTCTTCATAGAAAACTTTATTTTTTGGGTAGTTTTTCGTTGCGAGAGAGAAATGTGGAGTCTAGATTTCCCGAAAAATCTATTTTTTTTTTTTTGGGGACATTCTTGTATGCCCGCAAAAAACCAGTTCACGGACAAACTTTTCCCTCTTATGTTTAAAAAAAAATCTAACCCCATAGTCAGAACCAGCTTAAGGACTTTTTCTTCTTTAGCGGAAATAAAAATTCTCATTTGTGAAAATGAAAAAAAAATCTCATTTGTGTAGAATGGAGGGAATCGAAGGGAGTTGCTGTGGATAGCAACTTCTGCTCCAATAGCATCCCTGGCAGTCGGGGTGTAATGGCTCGGTTAACCGTGTGTTTTGAAAAAAACCATTAACCGAATCGTATATTACAATTTTCAGTCTTTTAAAATCATAATTGTACATTAAAAAATCGTTAAAAAATCGAACCGCGGTCAACCGTATTTGATGGTTCAGTTACTGTTAATTGTGGTCAAAACCAAATATTATAGATAACAAAATTACATAATTCCAAAATACTAAAGTAGCATTAAAATGTTTACATAGACAAATGAAATAATAAATTGCATTTTTCTAGCAAACAAATCCTTAATCTTTCACTTTTTCCTCTTTCATTTTTTGTTTCGATGATTAGGGATCAAAAGTCAAAATAACTTATTTAAGTTATAAAATTACACAATATCCCATTTTTTTCTTTTTTGTTCCTTTTAAATTGTGGTGTAACGGTTCAGTTAACCGTGTGTTTTAAGAAAACGGTTAACCCAATCCTATTTTACGGTTTGGTTTGATTAATAATCATGAGTCAAGATTGAAAACTGAACTAGAAACCTTGAAACACGGTTATTAACCATCGGTTCGGTTTGGTTCGGTCGGTTAGACAATTTTTCTATTTATTTTTTAAACTCCTATCTGGCAAGGTGGTTTAAAGTTTCATCTCTTAGTCACTGGGCAACTCAGCGTAAAAAAAAAAAACTCATTTGTGTGGAATGGGATAAAAAAAGGTAAAAGAAAAAGGGGAGAGAATGGAAGGAATAAAACATTTCCCCCTGGAGGTAGGCATAAGTGGTCTCTATCTCTTATCTGTCACTCACTTAACAGATGGTATCCTAGAATTCCAGACAAAAGTATTCTTCCTCTTTTCCTGGATGTACTCGATTTTTTTTGCGAATTTTAAGTTATGGGTTTGACTTTTATGGCTCGGAAGTGCAAAAGCCGAAACAAATGTGCAATTGGAGAAATGACAGTACCTTCAAGATTCATCAAGGTCTGGAGGTGGGCAGTGGGCTACACCTCCACCACCGCCCTGGCAAAGGACCGCCTCAACCGACGCGTAAAGACACACACACACACAAAAAAAAAAAAAAACCAGCAAAACTATCCTACAGCAGCGCTGCATCTTAGTATGATGTAGCTATGCAAGTGGGTGGGGTCCACCTTTAAATAATTATATCCGTCCATCATCTTTTACACACATTCTGTTCATTGCTTACATAACTTCAAAGTGTATTTCGTGGGACCTATCATTAGATTGACCTATTGATTTGAAATATATGCTCAACTTCTATTTCCATAGGAAAGAGAGAGAAAGTAAATAAAGTTGAAAGTGAATAAAGTTGAATCATATGCTCAAGATTTAGTTAATCCAACAGTGTGTTTATTGTTGATTTGAATAATATTTTATATGTACATCCCCCAGTGGGTGTTAGAACCAATAAATGTATTGTATTTCTTAAAGGTGGGCCCCATCCACTTGCATATGCAGAGGCGCAGCATCATACAACGCCGTTGTATGGCAGCTTTGCCCTTTTTTTAGAAATATTCATCCTATATTTCTTTCACAATTACTAATTCCACTTACTTTCATTTCTATGTCTTACAAATTCAATTACAAAATCGAATTCAACATGGAATCCATTTCTTATATCTGTATCCAACATTAACATAAAAAAAAAAAGAAATCGATTTGGGATCCAGATTCAAAATAAGATTTGAGATGTATTAGTATAATTAGATAATAAAAGGGCTTCGAAATACATTTTTTTTTAATATACACCTTGGCTATAAACATGTGGACGTTTAGAACTTGTATGTAGTTCTAAGTAGGTCCCCAAATACCAATGTTATTCAAGATGTGTAGGCATTTAGAACTTCTATATAGTTCTAAGTAGGTCCCCAAATACCAATGTTATTCAAGATGTGTAGGCATTTAGAACTTGTATATAGTTCCAAATAGGTCCTCAAATATCAATGTTATTCAAGATGTGTAGGCATTTAGAACTTGTATATAATTTATTTAACATGTGGATGTAATCATTTTGGATCTTGATCCTCAAGTCGGAACAAATAAATCTTCCCATTGGAACGGTTTAGATCTCATATTGTTGGTCTGGATTCATATTCAAAGTTCTTCCTTATTCAAAAATAGGTCACACACTCATTTTATGGGGAACGAGTCCAGTTTAGATGCTCGAACAATCGGATACGAATTTACAACCCTAATTAGAATCTAGATTCTCTTGTGGCTTTGGCTTTGAAAAAAGTTGAGTTAAATGAGTGGAACTCCATATAGTGGGCTTACCCATTGAAAATCCTAGCATCTAAAAATGAATGCCCTCTCAATGTATGAGATATCTCCAAATTTTACGATGAGTTTTAACTATCCTAAGATTGATTGTTTGATACAAGAAACACTTGCTTAATGAATAGCCATAAGATTGCATTGGTGTCACGACCCGGGCCCGAATTACGATAACCTCGGGCCGTGAGCCCATACTTACTTATGTAAACTCCGAATTAACCGAAGTTAAAACGGAATCCATAAGGGATAACATTCTCAATAAACCTGTCAAATACACAATTTTTGCGGAAACATATATATTTGACAATATCAATTTACGATTTACATGTATATAAAAAGAATAAAGTCCTTATACATGTATCATTCCCATCATTTGCTTGTCAATCGGTGCATATCCCAAACACCATGTAATAACAATTAATTACATCTCAAAATAATTATACAAAAATAACTATTCAAAATGCTATAGTTCCTTTTCGCACTCGTATACCCATATTAAATGGTGTTCCGACCATTCCATTCGTTTAAACCTCCTTGAGGAACCAGAGCGGTTTCCTCCGCTGCCGCCGGGGGCGCTGCTGGACCAGCAAGGCCAATCGGGCTTGTAATGTCATCAATAACACTAGTAAATACGACGGTTCAACAATGTATAAACAGATCTTGTAATAGCACATGTTAATACATATACTGAATTCATTAAATTCATTTAGTAACAATTGTCATTCTAGACAAATCTAGATAATTCCTACAATAACAATATGTAAACTTAAGAGTTAATCAATATACATATACAAGATGGTCTCACTACCATAGCTTTCATTCATTCATTTCATTTTATTCATTCATTTAATTTACCATCTTCCCTCAAAGAAAGGACTCATCTTTCAAATGGAAGACATCAATCGATACCCATAGATATGATCGGAATATGTGACTTACTAGTGTCCGAGCCAAGGACAACTAGCATCACCACGGAGCTCCGGAACGCCCCAAATCCATTTACTGCAGTAGGAATAGCCATTTATTTCATTTATTAATTCATTGAACTTATTTAAAGTTCTAATATCATAGATAGGTAGTGCCAGACTCAAGAACTAATGTTTTCCAATAAGCAATCCATTTTTTGATTCAATTCAATTCAATAACTCTCTTCATAATAAGAGAAGGGAATAACGGCAATACCAATCTCACTAGATTGGGACCCAACAATGTGGAACACGATACAATAAGAGTACTTATTAATCACTTATGATTCTACTTAATTGTGTCTCAAATCTAAACAACCATTTGGGTGTAACCATTGGTTTCCAAATGCACGTGTTATTCTTGATGGACATCACATTTATATTTAATGTGTGCATTGTATAGTCCCCGTAATTATCACCCATGGAAGTTTAATCTTAAAACTAATTTAAAGAGCACTTATACTCACAAGAAGTACTCCAAATCCATGCAAAAATCCCCAAATCCCCAAAGATTTCACTCACAATTAATGTCTTGACCTGTACCAGGTTCGCTCAAGCGAGTTCAAGTTCGCTTGAGCGGACGTCTCACAGAACGTTGGTCGCTCGAGCGGTCTAGAATTCCGAAATTCTGAACGTTCACTCTATCACAGAACCTACTGTCCAAAGTTCTAACTCTGAAAATCTGACACATTCTCTCTTCTTCTATCCCCCCCCCCCCCCCCCCCCCCCCCCCCATTAATCATCCACAACCTACAATAGCATTGGAACCTATTGTTCCCTCCTCATACATCTTCCATTCACAAACAACACTTCTAATCATTTATTAACAATCTCATACAAACCATAAACAATCTCAAACTCATTGGAAAATGCACAAAATCATGGAAGTTCCATGAACTTCTACAATGAATAATATTTATCACAAGTAAATGCTTACACTTGCCTCTTATGAAGCTTAGTAACAAGAAACCCTCTTTCCTAGCTTGGCTTGACACAAGTCTTCCCCAAAAACTCAAACCCTAATCCATAAAAAACATGCAAATGAACTCCTATGAGCCATTTGTGCTAGAAATCACTACAAAACAACTAATAGAATTTGGAAATCCTAAGAGAGGACCAACTACTTACTTGTGGCTCCAAGCAAAGAGATCTTGAGTTCTCTTTCAAGCTCTATCTCTTCAAAAACGGAGGAAATGACTTGAGGAAGAAGATGAAGATGAGGCCTCCCACTCAAAACCACTAGAATCTCTCTTAATCTCATCCTTGATGAATAAAATGGAAGAGAAAGGGAGAAGATGAACTCAGGGTTTGTTTGGAGTGGAAATGAGCTCATTTGTCTTATCTCATTCTAATATAAGGGGCTCTCACACTAAAACATCTTCTTAATAAGTTTTATTATATTTTGAGTCAAATGAAGCCCCATTTGAGGTAAAATGAAATCACGTTTATTATGAAAGTTAACATATTATTCGAGATACACACGTTGGTATCCAGAATTTCCGTATTCGACGAAATACACGAAAACCCGTATTTACGAAAAACTCTTTAGCTTAGTTTGTTTGAGTTTAAACTCATTTTGACCAATTCTATTTCATTCCATTATGCTTAATGCATCTTTTGAGACTAATTTGTCTCTTTTTAGCCATTAATCTTCATTAATCCAATTACTTATGCTTAACTAGCATTAATCCTAATTAATTAGATTTAATTATGATTAATTTGGGTCGGGGTGTAACAATTGACCTCATCTTTTTATCAAATCGTCAATCTTATGGCAGGACCACAAGTTAAGAGTTTTTGGATATTCCATACTTGGAGAGGGTTTTCATTTTGAGTCTCATATTTTAAATAAGTAGGTCCCATTGTCAGGTTCCATTCTTTCAACACTGGAACTATCAAAGCCTTGGAGGATTTGGATTCATAAGGATTGGGTCCATATATAGAAATGATTAATGGTGAGACAAATTTGAGCTTCTTGTCTGGTAGTATGGATGTTAAGGGAAGATAGAAATGAAAACTCAGCCATCTGGGTGATAGTTTAAATACTAGGATAGTCAATATCTCAGTTATATTTCTACCTTATATCATTCACTCCATCGTGCCATTGTAAAGTTTCTTGTTGGAACCTGTTTTACGATAAAATCCTTAGAATTTCAATTACACACAAACAAATGGACTTTTGATCAAATGAATACTCAATCATCAACCTAGCCCAGTAGATTTAATCCTTGGAAATGAAAGGCTCCATCTACTTCTCTACGTTATCCTTCATTGATCGCCTCTTTTAAAATTCCTTCGTGCAAGTCCATTTTACCATGAGTACATAGGAATTCAATTTAGTGCAAATAAATCAGTCCTAAACAAAGAACTTCTTGTGTTCGTGCCATCGACAAATTGACAAAAAAATAAAATAAAATAAAGAAATCAAGGGTATAATTGGGTTCGAACAATAAAGTAGAATGGGGAATTTTCTTCTAGGGAAGTCCTACCCAACTGTCATAGAGGATATCAGGTTGGCACCTTAACATAAGGGGTCTCGATTGAAAATCCCACATTGCTCTCGTACAAGACTCTTGTAGGTGAGATTTTGCACGGTAGAAATTATGTCTTTGAAGATTTTGGGATTAATATCTATCTTTTAGGTTAAATTTCAAATGGTTTATGAATTACAAATATGAAGTTAGTCCCTTATGTTTCATGAACTATAGAAATAGTACATTTTGGTTAGAAGTGCTCATGAGCTAGGCCACCCAGCAAGGGTGGACCCAGGTACATGGGTCTGGGGCTGAAGCCCCCACCCATATTTGAAAATTTTAAAATACCCCCTGTATAAAGTAAAAACTAATGTGTTCTTTTTTCTTCTTTTTTTTTTTACATTTGCACGTTTCCCAATATTTGTTTTACATGGAGTCCTCCCAATGTAGATTTCTTGGGTCCGTGCTTGCACCGGCCTAGCCCAATCTGAAAAAATTTTAAATTAATTTTCATGGGTTATGCAAAAACTAGGTCAGTCAATGGGCCGGGCTGGGCCTGGGTTGTTCAATTCTGTCCCGTATATTGGGCGGGTCTGCTGGGGTTGTCCAATCCCGGCCCTAAATTGAACGGGCCTACGTTAAACCCTGTTTCGTACGTGCGTAGGCTGGACCAAGGCTTAGCATGATCTTTTTTTTTTTTTTTTTTTTTTTTTTCCAGAAGAGTTGGTAAAAAGGATTGACATCTGAAAACCAAACAGTCGCTGCTGAGATTTTCATTCCATCGACAGAGGGAGCGAGTCCAAACTCCAAATGTGCAAACCCCATAACTTCTGTCTTTTCTCTTTTTTTGAGGGTTTTTTTTTTTAACCCATCTCCTTTATTTTAAATGGTACTACATCTCCTTTTATTGATGATTAACTCCTTTAGCATCTCATTTCCTCATTGGATTGATTTCTAGTAATATTGGCATTCATTAGTTAGGGATATATGGAAATGGTTTCTTTTAATGGATGTCCTTTTTTTAATTTAAATGTTGGGTTTCTCAGTTGTTCTTTTGACTCATGTTGGAAAAATGGTTAGAATGATCCATTATTTTGGTCATCTTTGAGCCAAAATAAACGTGGGACCCACTTATCATTTTAGGTGAGAATACATGGGAATGTAATCTACTCTATGAGTAGTTTAATGACATGTATTGGGTTGCTTAATCCATTAAGATATGAATGAGAAATTGCCTCCTTAACACCACTACTTGAACATGTTAAACATGGAAATAAAAGGAAGTGGTAAGCTTGCATCCCACATTGCTTGGGAGCAAAACCTTCCTTGGGTATAAATATACTTACCTTGGTAGTATAAGATAAGCCCCAAGGGACACCCCACTTTTGTGGGGGAGGGAGGACCTAGATCAAAGTAGGGTCACCACCACACACGTGCGCGCCCCGCCCCGCCCCGGGCCTGAGCCTGGGCTTCACACGCAAGTTGGGCCTGGCTCGGCCCACTACCCATTTATAATTTTTTGGAGAAATTTTATTTAATAAAATTTTCTTTTTTCCAAAATGGGGTGTGTCCAAGCCAAGAGGTGTGTGCCAAGAGGTGTGCCCATTCGCATCTGCTGTTCAAGTGAATAGTCATTGTTCTGAACAGATGCAGGCCCTATGAAGAGACCTGATTGCAGGCTATTTATACATCTCGTTTCATGCTGTTTTGATCATTCCATTTCGCTACTGCTGCTGCACTTGCATTGAGTCACATTCAGAGTTAAGAGAGAGAGTTACTATACACTAATTGATTCGACAGTCACACAGTTTGTAGTGCTGCAACTGTTGTGGAACAGATCATTGTATCCTGAGAGACAGACGCCATTGAAGCTCGTAAGCACCATTGCGGGGGCGAATTTTGTCTTAAGGACATAGTGTTAACACTAGCCTTGATCAGTTGCGAATCTCTGATCTACCAACTGCACAACAGAGTACTGCTTCTTCTGCCTTCGAACAGTAAGTTCATTTTACATTCAAACAGACTACTGTTTTGTTTCCTTTTATTATAAACTGCTCTCCTAAAATGCTGAAGTAGTTGTACTCGGACTTACAATTCATAGGTTTTATTTACATGAGAACGGTTGTTAGATTACCTAAATGCAGAAAGTTCTATGCATAGATTATGGATGCCTTGAAAATCAAAGCGATTGGACGATTATTGATTTGGATTTTAAGGCTCCAAAACAATGGAAAAGAAGAAAGAAAAATGGGTATTTCTCCATTATAACAATGGAGAAAAAGAAAGAGAAATGGGTGTTTCAACTTTCAATTCAGCTCAAATGAACACCGATTCGGTCCATGCCGATCCATTGTGTGGTGAGTAGTGAGTGTGAGGGGTTTATGGATGACCAGGAAAACAAAGCAATTGAATTATATTAGATATGGACTTTGAGGCCCCAAAGAACAATGGTATTTTTTTTTAAAGGAGTGCCTATTTATCGAGTGAGGAGTGGTGAGTATGAGTGGACTGTAATTGCGGCGGGCCTAAACTGGTCAGGCCTCTTTTGCCCATTCTCAGCTTCATTTTGGCTGGGCTTTAAAACCATTATCTAAGCCCAGCCTTTATAGCTCAACTTTTGTTTAAAAGCCCTCTATTTTCGGGCTTGGGCCGAGCCAGATACCCATTTTGACGGGCTCAAATCACAGGCCTAGCAAAAACCCCTTTCTTTTGTATATACTTACACCAACCCACGTCCAGACTCACCCAAGTCTCTCTCAATCAGCATCATATATAGTGAGAGATTGATTCCTTGTTGTTTCTGGAAAGTAAGTCCCCTCACCTCCTCGGCTAGCAGTGAGTTGACAATCCTTCTCTAGGTCGGGTTCTAAACCTCTTTCCACATGGACGGATTTGCAGTTCAATCCATTACAAGAGGTCTATTGGATAATGCCAACTATTTTATATGAAATCATCAAATGGACGGTCATCAATATTTCTAACTCGAATTGGAGCATAAGAAACAAATTATTGGATCCGAATTTTTATAGATGAGTAAGATTTTTTAAGTTCTCTCATATCTTATAGAGTTGGTGGGACACTTGATCCCTTGCTCCAGGGAGGTTCTTCTGCAGAAGCCACAGAGATCCGGATCTTAATAAGAATGCTCTTGTCACGTGGCACTGCATGAGCAGTCTACTGTAGCTCATGAAGCTCAATGAACCCTGCATATGATCTCTTTTAAGAGCATCATCTCCTCATGCAAACGATAGCTTTACAATAAAAATTTGAACGGTTGTAATAAATGCTTATTCTAACTGGAATCGTTGAAGCCAGAGCACATGGCGCATTCAATTCCGCGAGAGCGAAAGCTCGTTGTAGTACTCATCTATCATACAGTCCTTTTTACCCAAATTTTTTTATCATACTGTCTGTAGAAATCATGCAAACATGAGTGGAAATTGCAATGCTGAGAACATGTTTATGAACCCCTCTTCCCATCCCTATCCCTATCTCAGCTCTAAATTTGGAGATGGTGCCATTGTAACCTGCAAATAGTTACTACAAGGATTGTAACATATGCCTGAAACTCCATTGTGGGATCCATGTGATGATAATTAAGACTGTTCATCTTGAATCTCATCCTCTCTGGTGACATATTCTCACGTTTTACTTCAATATATCCCATCAAAGTGAAATTGGAAGATATATCAATGGAGGAGATGGGATTCAAGATGAACAATCTGAATTATCATCATGCGGATCCCACAATGGAGTTCCATGCATCTGTTACATGGCCATGAAACAAATGGGACAGAGGATTCGGACTCCCATCAAGGTCGGCCAAGGCTAGGTATAAGAGAATGAGAGACCTCAGGAGAGCCGTGAGCACTGGTGGTCAGGTGAGCGGACCCATAAGAGAATTTCAAGAGGCTTGCTCTATAACATGTATCAGTCCACAAGTATCAGTTTGTGGGCAGAATTCACTCTATTAAGATCAGGTCAATGGTCACAATGTCAGATTAATCACAGATATAATGCATTACATGAAATAGAGCGAATGAAATCTATTGTTTCAATAGTGATTGCTCAAATAACAGGCCCTCTCCTATTGGAGACAAATTTGCCTCGGAGTACTACATGATCCGAGAGGTGTAAATTTTAAGAAAAATGAACTCAATGTTGTGACTTATATGCCTAGCAATGAGATTCCTCTTGCACCGGGCATGGAAGGCCACTCCTACGATCATGTGGGAGGGTTAGTGTGACCGCTAAACCTACTGCGCATGCACATAGTATAGACGGGCATTCGAATTTAGAAATTAAAGAATTAGATTCATAGGACTTCTCTAAATGTCCAAACTAAGATTAAAAGTCAATAACTAGTAGCTCAGTGGTGAGACATCTTCCCCTCAAAAAACAGCTAAGACCAATTTTAATTACAGTGCCCATGGCGGGCCTAAAAAAACACTACTGCTACTGATGTGGGTTTGAAATGAAACTTCCTATGGACCCAAATTTTCATCTTTTTGGGATGAGATCTCAAGACACTTCTATCCACTAGTACATTAATGGTGAGGCATCTTCCCTTCCTGATGGTAGTGGTTAGGGTATTGGGTACTGTATATGTGTGAGTATTTACCGGAAGAAAAAAAAAAATTCCTGTTTCGTTTCGTTGCCAAGTTTGCCACTTGTTCCCTTTTACAGTTTCAGCAGGATCCGTTGCCTTTCAAAATCAACAGAGTGCTTTCTACCGTGAAGCTGTGGAGGATCCAGAATTACAGATCCACTTGCATTTCCTCGGTAGAAAGTCAAACCCTCAAATGAAAAAAGCTTTTAAATTCAAGCCCTATCACTATAGGCCTGTGGAATAAAACAGAATACAAACAAAAAAAGATGCTTCAATCCTCTCTGAAACAAACACAAAAATACAAGCTACATTTTTTTCCCCAATCCACTCCCAACACCCAAATTCCAGACCCCAAAAACCATATCTTTCAACCAAAACCAACACAAAATTCGAAATGGGTCTTCTCCAAAAGCACCATTTTACCTCTGACTGAAATCGCTGACCATCGAGTTCTTACAATGCGCAATTGCTCCTTGAATTGCACTCTGCAGCTCTTCTATGGAAGATGGATCTGAATAGGAACCAGAACCAATCCGAAGAACCCCAGAATGATTGGGAGATGATCTCATCGAAGTGGGGCAGCTTGAAATGTAGTTCCTCCGTCGTGGGTATCTCAAATTGCCGGAAAAAGAAAGTGGGTACCTCGGATTTTTCTGTTCTAAAGCTCCAACTACAGTAACAGAAGGCACCACTGTTTTGTGCTTCGGAGACAACTTCTCACAAAGAGGCTTCACTTTCTTCATATATTTCTTGAAGACTTCTCTCGCCGTTGCAGTGATTCTCTTCCCCGAACCATTAGCAGTCGCACATACACTATCGATTCTGCTATCTTTGCGGAGGAAGACAGAGGAGAACTTTTTAGAAAGAGAGAAGTACTTGGACTTCTTGGGTTGATGGGACTTCTGGAAATCTTCTTCTTCTTCAGTAGCAGAGCTCGGACGAGCAGAGTCCAGCCCGGCAAGCAGGAGGAGATGGTCGTCGCCTAAGAAGGAGGAAGAGGAGGAGTTGGAGCTGCCTGTGGAGTCGCGGGAGGCGGTGGTGGTGGTGTCGGACGAAGAGGAAGAACTGGAAGAAGCTAAGAGAGTCCTGACCATGGAAATGCGAGGAGAGAGATGGAGAGGGAGGAGCAGACCTTTGTAGAAGAGCTCGTCTGCAGGGCATAAATAGGAAGTCTTTTTGGTGGGGGAGAGAGAGGTTGTGAATTCAAAGGAAGAGGAGGAAGAGGAGGAGGAGGAAGAAGAAGAAGAAGGAGAGGAAGGAGAAGTTTGAAGTTTGGATCTTGGTTTGTGGGTTCTTCCATCTCCTTCCATTTGAAAATGGAGAAAGAGATTCATGAGAGAGGGAGATAGTGAACCTGTTAGATGAAGGAGCTTCTTGTTAAATGGTGGAAGTTGGCTGGTTTAGATCTGGTGTTGGGGGAGGAATTGAATTGCCAGTACTACTAGCCTAGTCTAGGAGGCAGTGTAATCGAGCCGTAGATAGTATATGTGGGGGCCATGGCTTTGAGATTTCCACCATTCAAGATTATACTATTTTTTTTTTGGGTAAAAAAGACTATTGTAGGTTATTAATTTCGTGAGTCATGTGGTTGATGGTCTTGTTTTATAAGCCCTTCTGAAAATTGGAAAGCTCTTAACAAATTTTTAAATGGACCGACTCGGATTTATAAATTTCGTGTCCGGAACCTCCTCTTAGTCTTCTCGATTCTGCTCTAAAAATGCGAATCGGTGCTTTCAGAGCGGATTTGTCTTTCGAACATGGTTTGACCATCATCGGAGCACACTTCTATCTAATATGGAGCGAACTGTGCAGAATTTTTATTTTTTTGTATATTTTCCATTTTTGTAATCTTGATATTTATCTTTGGAATGAAGAAATTTCTTTTGACTTATTAATTAGTGTCTATTTTCTGTGATCAAATTGAAAAGTTAATCTTTTTTTTTATTTTTTATACTTAAATACATAGAAAAGATATATTTGTGTCAATTAGTTAATTATTTATAAACTCACAAACACTATATTATATAAGCCATCTAGATATATAATTATTTTAGAATTTAGCGTTTCGGCACTCCCGCTCCTTACTCGGGGCACTTCGCGGGGGAGGGGGGTTTGGTCTTCCCATGCTAGTACATACCTACAGGGCCTCTATTTATTTATTATCAATAGCTACCAAGATAGAAAAGATGAGACTTTCATTGATGGTTGTTTCTCAACTTTCATTGATGGTTGTTTGGAGACCATGGTGAAATACAATTGAGAACAACCTCTTGCCTTAGTGGTAAGACTGTAAAAGGCATCAGCTCTTGCTTGGTTATATAGAAGTCTAAAAACCCGCCGTACCACATTTCCTCACCCGAAGGCTCTCCCACTTGCTTGGGTCCGAGCAATTTAAGTTTGTTGTCAAATGGATCTCTAGAGAGATTGTTATTAGCATTTGGAAATCCACATGTGAAATCAGATGGTCGTATAGAATAGTGTCGTCAATGTGATTTTCATGCTAAGCTATACAATACAACGAGCCCAATAACCCGTGTTTAGCACAGTATCTTCCTGCACTGTAAAATAAATAATTACATAGTAAATAAAATTACCTCTTCCCATAGAACAAGTTGGATAAAATAGAAATCGAGAAATTTGAGAAAAAATGATATAGTTACATAGAAACAATTGAAACATGAGCGGCTTGATGGGAAAATGAGTGGGTAGTTACATGAGTAGTGACATAATCGTCGATCAAAATAATAACAGATAGACAAAATTGAAGCCAAAACCTCCTAACTTAATATAGTATAATTGAGACCACCCTCTTGATATCCTTGATTGGCATGTCATGTTACCATGAGTCCGTTACATGGGCGATTCTGTGACAAACGCACATAGTACTAGTCATCAAGGAGGAGTGGAGGAGTGTGAGCTGTTCATGTGGAGTCACGTGCCATGGTTAATATCCAAATTCTAAAAAATCCATCTCAACGTGTAGGTTGGGCTTGGACTATTGTAGCAGATGTCTATAAAATCTGACACTTGTGCAGAAAACCCTCTTGTCATTTTTTTTGTATTTGTAAATTGCCCCTGGCCAAGAGAATGCAACGGCTAGTCAATTGGCAGTTGCTATTGGCTCATATTGCAAGTGGGGTCCAATATCAGACCCCCTTCCATCTTAACTAATTCAAGGTTTGCTTATATTAGGAGTGGACCACACTGCAGTACATAGATATAGATCGATGCTCAACAGGAAACTACAAATCTCACTTGTGTGGCCCACCTTATGTGCAAATAGCTGCCATCTGTTTTAATGAAATATTGAAGCCTAGGAACTCTAAGTTGGTAATCGGAGAGGAATCTATAGATCTAATGATTCTTCACTATCATTGGAATAAGAATTTTTCGCTGGAGATTTATACAATTAATGATTTCACATTGATATTGGTGTATATCAATGCATATAGTTGAAAAAAATAGGGTTCGGTATACAAATCCACTTTAAGTGAGGATTTTCAAATCTTATATGTGGCCGGATCTGAGAATCCTAACAAATGAAGATTTTCATTCGTCTAAATCTTTAGAAATTTATAATTGGCAAACATGGATTTATAACAACTTTAGAGAAACCAAAAATCTTTTTCCTCTAGTTGCAAACGTGACCCAAAAGTATAGTTTTAAAACTAGGGATGTAAATGGGTTTCCAATTCTCCGATTACCCGAAGGTTCCAACCTGTTAAAAATCTGATTTGGGTCCTTATTTAAACCCCGATAAGTAATTGGGTCTGGGTCCGGTTCTACTTTGGTTCGGACATGTGGACCCGAAACCCGATATTTTACCTCAATTTTTGAAAATTTATCTTGAGAACCATGTTTTATTTATTTATTTATTTATTTATTTATTTATTTAATATCATTCTTTACGTAAACCCAGACTCCAATCTAGACTCATCCCACATGTGGCTCTGGAAACGGTTCCGGATTCATATCCGGTTCCACCTTCTCCTTAATGGTTTCCACCAGAACCGACCAATTTACGACTCTATTTAAAACTGATTAAAAGTTCAACAATAGCTATGAAAGTTGAACAAGGCCAACCCCACCCACCTAAAAGTTCAACAAGTTTAAGTGCCCATGAAAACCACCTCGGTAAGACAGACCCAATCTGAAAGAGAAACAGTAAAGCAGAAGATCTTTTGTGTTGTTTTCCTTCGTTTCACTGACCCAAATCAGGGGGCCTCGAATTTCGCACTTTGATATCAAAGTTTGAGCATGAATATCAAATCATATAAGCTTTTTTGTCATTTAATTCAGTCATTCAGAGCTTAACTAGCTGTTCAAAATAATAGAAACATGTCTATAATAATAATTAAAAAAAAAACCCTACAAAACTTAAATTACATATTTGCAAAGAAATATAATATGATGGACCCATCTAAACATCCCAAAGACTCTTCTAAATGATCACACGACACACTCTCACAGTGCTTTTCCCACATCCTATAACTTCAGAACTTAACTGCAAAAATTGAAAGTAGAATATAATGAGCCATCAAGAACAGCTAGCAATCAACACCCGTCCGAGCACACTTAACTTTAGAGGAGTTCTTACGATTTTCGAGACTGTATTGTTTTAAAAAGCCTCATGCTAAGTTAATACGGTATTTGACTTATAAGCACAGGATTAGGACTTGGATATTCCGGATGTGGGCTAACAGAAACTCACCGTTTGAAGCCCATGATTGACAAGCTACGCCCCATGGTTAAGGGTGCCGCCCGGACTAAATTCTCACAGTTTGCATACAACATGAAACCTGGATAATGGACAACACAAAAATTTAATCAAGGTCTACTAATAATAGCAATAAACTGAGTTCACATACTCAATTAATATAGGCGTTTAAAAAATCATGACATAAGGATGATAAGCTTAAATGAATAATAAAAATTGAAGTGCGCATAAGCAATAGCATAGTCAATCATTATCATATATATAGGGGGTATTCAAGTGAGGGATTCCCTCACCATGTGTGGTGAGAGACTCCCTTTTGGGAGAGGTTTCAAGTACAAAATGGTGTACTCCCTTCAAGTACAAAAGCCATTTTGTACTTGGAAACTTCTCCAAAAAGGGGAGTCCCTCACCACACATGGTGAGGGAATCCCCCACTTGAATATTTCCCATATATATATATATATATATATATATTTGCCAACAGAAGGTTCCTAACCCTTTGGGCGGAACGATTCCCTCTGAACTCAAAGAGAAGCCGGGTAAAACCCATGTGAACTCAACCTTCATTTCCTGAAGAGTGGGGAACCATGGGTTGATACCAACACCTCTAGCTCCGGAAGAGAAAGGAATTGTGTTCTTGACCACTCGGCCAACCCCTTGGGGTTGATCATTCTCATATTCACTTAAACACATACTTAGCTTCACAAAATGCATGGTGTTCTACAATCAAACCTACAAATATTTGGCTTATGAAATCCTAAAAGGGGCACAAGAAAAGTACTTATGCTAGTTGATATTTTAGTTACAAATATGTTTTAGTTGATAATTTCCATTTAATGAGGCCTAATCCTCTCACGGTCTCACTTATGCTTCTTCGGAATTTTACTATTAAATGGAAAGAAATCTGTAGACCTTTGAAATGTGAGGGCTTAACGATTAGAGATTTTGATAGTAAAAACTTAGCCCCTTCTACTAGAGATTGCTCAAATACTCTTATAGGAGGCTGTGGGAAAAATGGGAACTCATGGTTTTGGAAAGGCTTTATGGAAGCAGTGCGCGTCATTAATTAGAACTTAGAGATTGGATAGTAGGTGATGGGGATAGAATTTGTAGCTGGAAGTGCAATTGGGTTTCCTCGGAGAGTGGCTCAAGGAAGCCTCTCTGACTCTCTCTCCCATCTCAGATCTGAATTTTTTGGTTAAAGACTTATTACATGCTAATAAAAAGTGGAATATGAAAAAACTTGGAAATATTTTTAGTAATTATACAGATAGAGCCAATACTTTTTTTTGGCTATTGGAGGGCTCCCAACCCTTTGGGCTGGACTAATCCCTCTCGGCTTAGATGGAAGCCGGATAAACTCCCATGTAGCCCCAGTGTAGCAGTATAGTTTCAAACATACAACCTCTGTGGTCCTAAATCCAACTAAGCAAGGGGTGGAACTAGGAAATATGCCTTGGGGATCCTCTATGAAAAAGGGGGAAAAAAAAAGGAAATTCCTGGGAGCGGAATAAGGGAGGTCCTACATTAAAAGCACCCAATTTAGTTTCACGCAAAGGACTCTTGACAGACTCCCGCAGGAGGAAAATTCGCCAGTGAAGAAAGGAGAGATTCATTTAAGTTAAGATTTTGGGAAACCCATAATTTTATATAACTATTTTGTTAACCGGCTCGGATTTTTAATAAGTCAGACCAACTATAGATTTATGATCCTTCAACACAATAATTCTCCGTGTCAAAGCGTCATAAGATTTAGATATGTCAAATGGGCCGGGGCCGACATGATATGGCAGTCAACACCTGTGGCACAGCCCGGCCCGCCAGGCACGATTAGGCACGGCATGGCCTACCAAGCGGCATGGCACGACACATTACGGGATCTTTGATATTTTTAGTGTAAATATAAAAAATATAGTCTTTTAACTTTTTATTATCCAAAAAAGTTGTAAAGGTTTCGAAGGTGGTCCTATTGAAAATCTTTAAATAGAAAAGATCCAAATGATTTTCTTCTTAATGGAATAGGTCGAATTTCACAAAACCACTTAAATTTGTGTGCTATACTCTTCTCTGTATGAATCCTTTTTTTTTTTTTTTTAAATACAATGCATTCATTTTTTTAGCCCAAAAGGATGTAAGACCTTTATTTTTTTTCCCTCAAAAGGAAAGAACCATACGAAGCCCATGACATGATAGGCATGAAGGCATGACACGACTGAGCCAGACTTGGGGGCTGACCCGGCCACACGGCACTGCACGAGCCCGTTTGACATCCCTATTCCCAGGCAACCATCCAAAAACCAGAGCAGTTTTGGTTAGTACATGGGAAGTGTAGATTTTGTGTGAGTCAGATTTATCCAAAAGTGGGCGAAGATATCTCTGCAACATGGATTTAGAAACAAACCCTCACCTTTTATCCTTAATCATTTGCTACATAAAGGAAGGGCAACGAGTCCTCCTCGTCATCTCTTTTGTTGACATTGAGAAAGATGATAAAGTTGGTAATAGAGATATTGACGGGTAGGCTTTTCCACATAGAAATGGACGAGTCTGCAGTGCTGGGAGAGCTCAAGGAAGAGATTGCAGCACAAGAAACAATACCAGAACATCGAATAATCCTCGTTCACTGCAATGGATATCTGATGATGGACGATCAGATATCTTTATCTGATTATGGGTGCCAAGAAGGGTCCCACGTATACCTCTTCTTCTCCGAGGCTCAGCCCACCACACCTGTGGAAGATAAAGAGACAGTGGAATAATTTTTTCTTCATTTCCCAAATCTCCCTCTTTCTTTGCATATCTGATTGGGTAGCAGTTGGCACCCTTCTTTTCTTCAATTGTCAAAGTCTTCTACTCAGTCATTAGGGTTTTTTTTGTGTGTTTTTATTTTTCATTATGAGCTATATGCACATTCGGTTGGGAGTTCGAACCTTAAGAGGAACGACTTTACGAAAAAAACGCATATAGTCAAGAGCGGATCAAAGAAATTTTCGTTTGGGGGGGTACTGTATAGAAACAAAATCTTGAGAGTGCCGCATATAAAAAAAGTGTATATAATTTTCAAAATATATAGGGTTTTTGAAATTTTTGAGGGGGCACATATAAAAAATTATAAATTTTCATAAAACACAAGGGGTTTTTTAAAAATTTGGGGGGCTATGGCCTTTGCCAGCCCCTCCCTGGTTCCGCCATTGCATACAGTTATATAATACTTCATAAATTGTGTTAGTCATGTGATTCTTAAAGCAAAAGTGGTGCATATGGAGTCTCGTCCCTGTTTCAATTCAATCAAGATTTGCCAAGGGTATAAAATTTCACGTCCGCTAATGCACCATCTTAATTACTTCTTTCAATAAAAAAAAAAGATGAAATTTTATACGGTTGACAAATCTTGATTGGATGAAACCGCATCTCTTGTTTGAGCAAAACAGTGTCCGGACTCAGTGATGAGTATATGTTTTTTTTTCTCTTAATTTTCTTTTCATATCCCCTTTTTAACTCTTCCATATAACAGACTCACCTACACCCCATGCGGCCTATTTGCCAATGGATTCGGACCCACACCATACAAGCTGGTGAAGACTAAGCATGCTTCTCAATGCATCTAAAAACCAGCCTAGTTTGGTATGTACTTTCTAGGATTATGGGAAATGTAGATTTTGTGTGATTCAACTTCATCCAAAAGTAATGCGAAGATATCTCCACAAAATGGATCTAGAAACACAATCTCACCTTAGCTGTACATTGTTCTATATAAAGAAACGGCAACAAATCCTTCCAAACTCTTCTTTTGAAGTTGACGAAGATGATGAAAGTAGTTATAGAGATATTGACAGGTAGATTTCTCCATGTTGATATAGAGGAGTCTGCCATACTTGGAGACCTCAAGAAAGAGATAGCAGTGCAAGAAGCAATACCAGAACATCGACTAATCCTCGTTCACAGCAATGGGTGTCATCTGATGATGGACGATCAGAAATCATTATCTGATTATGGGGTTCAAGAAGGGTCACACATCTACCTCTTCTTCACCACGGTTCAGCCCACCACACCAGCCCAAGATAAAGAGACAGTGCAATAGTTCTTCCTATTCTTTCATTATTTTTTTTCTCATCAATTGCCCATGTAGCATATTGGGCACCTTTTTTTCTTTTTCAATTGTTGACCGATGAATGATCCTGGACTCTGCTACCATTTTTTAGTCATTTAGGGTTTTATTTTATTTTTTAATTATGAGCTAAATGTACCATATATTTACGGGCGAAAATATTTTTCTGGGGGTGAAGGATCTATTGATATTTTTTTTATCCTCCTTTATCTCAATTTTTTCATGTATTATAGTTTTCATCAATACTTGAACGTCACCAGGTAACTCAATTTATCATCTGCTCTTTTTATTGTATTTTCTAGGATTTGAAGATTGGATGAACAATTAGTGGTAGCAATGAATGTAATGATATCTATCTTGTTGATTCATTCAAAACAATATGGTAAATATTGTACATTAGTATTCCCTTTCTTAAATATTAGGAGTCATGACCAATGCAGGTGGGCAAGGCGCCAAGTTGATGGCCCACCAAAAGAAAGTGGATGAAGATAGATAGTAAAAAGAAATTTGAAGAAGTACAACTTATTTGACTTACGATAGATCGGAAAAGAGAAATATAATTTATGTAACCGACCCCAACATAATTGGGTAAAGGCTTTAATAATGATGCTATTCATGAAGTTTGCAATGTCAAAATGGGTATCAAAAAATAACCATCCAATCCATGTTTTCATGAAATGCTTAGTACATTTATATAAGACGAAGGGCGAAGATCTAGTTCATAAAAAATAAAATTTCTCCCACACTTATCACTGATCAGAACTGGTTTATGGTATAATTGACACTGATTTCGTAATGGAGCCTGTTTTAAACTCCGAACTCCAAAATACATTAAAATATTGATTGAGTGCACCTTAATTATCTTATAATGCAATGGTCCTTCAATTTAAAAAATCTTATAATAAATTCTTTTCAAGAAATGTTATTTCAATTTCAAGTTCGCCTGAAATTGTGTTATAATAAAATCATGTCATGCTCTAAGCAACCCTAGCTTTATTTCCCATGCCAAGATTGCCAATACTAACATAAACTATTGCTGGTGTGCTGCAGATTTTTTTTTCTAATATAATGTTCTCAGCCATCTTTTCAAAAAGGACTTTCAAGACATGGGCCTTAACTCTGGCTGTTATCTAACTGGACCCTACACATAAGGTAGGGTCAGGCTCGGTTCAATTCGTTTGCTATTTAGACGTAATTGCAAGCCTGGACCCAATCAATAGGCCCGAAAGATTGAGTCAGACGAAACCTGTAAAGGGAGCTGGCCCAGACAGCACCTGGGTTTGGCTTGGATCATGAGCTGCTCAGGCTCAAAGCTTAGCTTAAATTGGGCTGGATTCTATGATATATCTTTAGGCTTGTGGTCTTGCCCTGTATATGCTTAAGGGTCAAGTACGAAGTCCATCAGCCCTTCCATATCAAAAACCTGTTGCAATGGCAGAAGGCCCATAACTATGGGCCCATTCCTGCGCACCCACAGCCTTTGCACTTTCTGTGTCTTCAATTCAACATATCTCTGCCTTGGTTCACTCATAAGAATGGAAGTGCTGATTTTGGATGTGCAATTTTTCTTAAAAGTAAGTAGTGTGTTTCAGGTGCAAGCTTTGGTTGGCATCATTTTGGAAATGTTTCGTTCTTAGAATAAATGAAGAAAAACATGATTGCGAGGCATTTTCTCTCCCTTTCTAAAATCTTCCTCTTCTCTATCTCTCTAGATTTTGTCTCTCAAACATTCTTCGTTTTTAGAATGAAATATTCCTAGAATGATGTTAATCGGGCCTCTAAAGGACCAATATCATTCTATGATAAAGAAGCGAAAACGTTGGTTCCCTTCTCAATAGAGGCCTCGACTGCCCCCTTAGATCTCCAAAATTCTGTCTCTTCACTGGTGCCTTAGAGGTGGTGAACTTTTTTTTTCCTCTTATCCCAGTTGAGGGGCAGAGATCCTATGAACTTGCAAGTGCGAGGTGATGGGAACTCACACATGCAGAGGTGACACGGCTCACACATGCAAGGTGATGGGAACCCACATGTGTGAGGAGACATAACCCACACATGTGAGGCAATATCAACTCACATATAAAGGGAGAGGCCAGGTTTTTACCAATATGGTAAGGAGCCGTTCTAGAAGACTGGTCTATTAATACCATTATTTTAATATTCTAAGTCTAGCTAGGAATTCTGAGGCTTTTGTGATTTTTCACATCCGAAGGGGAATGAATGGTGCTGCTCATAGACTTGCTAAACATGGTCTGTCTAGGGTGAACTTGAGGATGGGCGACTCTTTTTGTTGGGATCTTTTTGTTTGCCTTGTGTTCTCCTTTGTTGGGAGTTTGTTTGGAGGAATTTCAGATACGAATGGAATTTTCAATGCTGTAGTCAATTGTTGTCCATCCATCGAGCATCATTTGGAATTTATAGAATTCCAAAATCCTAGCCTTATTTGAGCATGCTGAATTTAGGAAACCTGCTAGCTGATAGTATTTCAAATTTCAGAAAAAAGAAAGGCGTCTCTTTATTATTAGTTAATTGAGATTTATAAACGAGTACATTTTTTTTTTATTTTCAAAGAATATATGGGCTTATCTTCGATATCGTTTAATTAAAATTTTGTTTTGTGACCATCTCCAAAAAACGAAAAAAGAGTAATATGGCACCCCTCAAGTAACAAATGGACCTAGCTATATAGTAAAGAACAAACTTAAAAAGCCCAGATACAATTTAATTCATTTTGCATTTAACCCGAATTTCGATTTGGTTTAAACGCTGATTCAATCGAGCCAATTATTGTGTGTGTACCCAAGAGAGCCCACTCAAGTGGGAAGAGGAAGTCCCAACACACATGATAGAAGTGGCATACTCTGAAAAGTTCATGTCTATGGTGTGGGCCAATTATTCATGTTGTATCACTATCGGTCCTTAATAATATTTTGCAAGCAAGTAGCCCCCATACATTTTTCAAGTCTGTAGACTACATTGAGGCCCAAGTCTTAGGCCTATTAACAAACCCACATGCTTTTGCCAGACCAACCCAGGGCAGGTACAGAAAATAGTTTAAAACCTTATTTTCACTTCCCAAAAGTTGCCCTAGCTGAAATGAGTCTGTACAAGTTAATTCGAATCTGCAAATAGCAGCCATGGTCTCAAGCTTTTAAACTTTGTTGTACACGGCCCATATAAAGGTTTAGAGTCGTATACGTTCATTCTTACATTTATCTGCGAAAATTTTGAAGGATACTATGTAACAAACACATGAAGAATGTATAGGGAATGTCTGGGAATCCCACCATTTTCACAAGAGTTTCATATAGTTTTCATCTAATATTTCCAAACATTTACAGAAATGTATAGTGAGATTTCATAGGATGGAAGTTCTTGTAATGGGAACACGAAAATAAAGACAAGCATCTTGAAATGGAGAAATTAATAGAGCAAATATATAAAGGGGTTCAATCTAATATCAACTAGGGCATGATATTACTATGGGATATTGCCAGGAGAACTATCTTTAGACTTGAAATTCACTCATGAGAGGTCAAAGTTTAAGTATTTCCTTCATGTGATCTCCTAGGCCCGTGTGATATCGCAAATATTATCATGTGCGATATCCTAGGGCCGTGCGTTATCGCAAATGCAATATCCTAGGGCTGTGAGATATCACACCAATATTACGAACAATTCTACTGAAAATATTTAAAGCTTGACTGTTGTTGGGAAAATGTCAGATATAAGACCAGTTAAACGGTCAATATCTCTATTACTATTCATGCATAGACTTCTATAAATCAATTTATCATTTTATTTTCACCCAATGAGAATTTTTTGCTTATTTATTGCAAGGTAAACTTGCTACTTGGACTCAACTCGTCCAATGCAAAAAAAAAAAAAAAAAAGACTCAGATAGCGTCAATGTGGAGACTTGGGAGAGTCCTTTTAAATAATTTTAAAAAATATTTAAAAATAAAACCATTACTTAAAAATATAAATATACATTTATTTACATGCATCCATGTTAATCAATTCACATTAATAAATTTATATATGCAAAGAAAGTAATATAATAAGGAAGATAAAATAAAAAATATTGTATATTACATAATTTGTTAGTCTAAATATCGAATATAAAACATCAAATATAAGTTTCAAGTTTCATTTCAACCGTCATATTTAAACTGCTAGCTCAAATTTGAGTCATCATCTTTAAGTTATGTTGACTCCAAACCTTATGCATAATTACTTATAAATAAACACTAATTGGTTGAAATTAGATCTATTTATTAAATGGTGTAGAATGCAAATAACTTATTAAAACGAGATGATTCGGCCGAATCCCCTCTATTTTTGACTTGGTCCTCCACCAAAACGAGATAACTTGGAAGAGTTAAAAGTCAATCTAGAGAGTTCATGGATTACTCATAATATACACACCCACACGCTTCATAACAATAACACCACCACCACCACCAACAACAACAACACACACAGATTTATAACTAACATGTGGGTCGGTAAATTAACTTCTAAAATATTTTTTATTTTAAATATTAATACTTTTATAACTAAAATACATTTTAAAACTAGATATATGTATATTCATTTTTCTTGAGAATTTTATATGAATGATAATATCAACTTTTCTGTTTCTGTTAAATTATGTATACTTCATCTACCATTTTTTTTTAATGTAAAGCTTATATATGATATTTGTTTGCATTTAACTATACGAATTATGACTAAACACCCGCTCGGCTTAATCAGATTAGGACTAGTCAAGCCGACACACAAGTTAACCTGGCATTTTGACTGGATTTCAACCATACCATAGGCTGTTAGGCTAGGATAATATAAGTTCAACTGACTCATTCACTCAGTATAAGTGACTGGGTCGACAAGTCCACTCGCTCGGGGTTCCTAGCTAGTCAACTCCTCCCTTGATTGGAATCTGATCGTCTGGTATAAGTTATGTTAATTATTCTCATTTTACAGTAGTGCATCAATTTTTTCCTTCTTTGTCATAGATTATTTGGAGTTCTCTGCTTAGATTGAACATTTGTGCACCACCATGGTAAACTGGTTCACTGAGTTTTTTCTCTTTTGTCGGAAAAAAATGTCACACAAAATTTAGCTCGTTTTTATGTATTTCAATTTTCATTCGTAAAAAAATAGCCGCACCAAACATGCCGTAACCTTCCAAGCTTCTCCATTCATGTCACAAAAGCAGGTCTTAGCCCTCAATTAAATGAGCAGTACTTTTTACTTCCACAAAAAGCAAATCATTAACATATAAATATACTTACCCCCAATTAACAATTAACTTATTATTCTTTGATAGTTCTGATTTTATTGTATAGAGAGAATACCACACCATATCGTTGAACAATTTATTCCCAATGTCAAAAAACATATCTTTGAAACTGCTGCATTGATCTTCAAGTTGTTGGGTAATCTCCACAGCATCTACCTGCAATTGTCTTGTTGCATGTTTGAATCTATTATATTACAATGCATTCGTTTGTGAATGCTTGATACCTATTTAGATTTTAGATAGTATAGGTGACGAAAGCCAAATAAAGAACAAATGCTTTCTTGGACTTTTAATGGTTTTGATTATATATGTTATGTATATGTCAAAGTGCTCGATCATGTCTTTGGCACGATAAAGTGGAGCACATTATTAGCACCAAATCCTTAAATCTCAATATATTTGCCTAATATGTGATGAGGTGAAAATAAAGAGTGATATTCCTTGCATGATTGAATTGCTCAACAATACAGTTAACGAAGTCTTATGGAGCAATCTGATGGTGAATATCATTGCTATTCAAGATTCCCTGGCAAATAACCTATCATGGAGATAGACCACTAAGATGAAAAAAGAAATTAAAATCCTTGATTAATTAGAAGTGTCTGCCATAAATGATTGTATACAACTATCTCTCTTTCCCTAGCTAAGGGGCCTTTGTTTGCATGTTATTGAATAGTAGGAATTCATGGCAAATGAGCTCTCATGCAAAAGATTATTAAAGAGATAAATGATGAAGATACTACATGGAGATGTACATGGAAGAACTCATGCCAAATGAGCTCCTATGCAAAAGATTATTAAAGAGATAAATGATGAAGATACGTACAACATGGAGATGTACATCGGACCTTCATGACTTCGATGCTATATATATATATATATATATATATATATGTATTATTAGGGAGACGGCTGGGTTTTCATTTCCTAACTCTCGGGGATATCACTTGATAGGCATATTTTGATATTTGCATTCTTTCATTTTAAAATGCTTTCATAAATATAGTCTTGAGATCTCTAAAACTCAATTATATTAAAAAAATCAAACGGCCAACACATTCATGGTTGAATGGTGTTGGCACCTTGATATCACGCCCATGCCCAGGGAATGATCTCTGGATCTCTAGGATGATAGGATCACTCCTAATTAGTAGGCCAGGCTTGAAAAATAAATAAATAAATGGCCATGAACAATCTTGCAAACCAACCAACAACCAACAGTTGTCGTAACATGTGAAATTTTCTTTATCGTGGGTGCTACTAAGAATCCATCCATATTCAATGAGATTATGTGTTGGAAGTTAGAACAAAATTAGCCTATCACTGTTTATGGCATCAGATACCAAGTATCAAGTTGTAGTATAAAATATCTCCTTCCAACTGATAGTATAAAACAGAGAAAAACCTCTTACCTAATAGTAAAAGGTGTTAATTGGTTCTTACCCACCTGCCGGCTAGGGTTCAAACTAGGCAGTCACCTTCCTTGATCCGAGGATTGTTCTATCTTACGAAGGTCTATTTCTCTCATCAGAGGGCTCCCTCACCTCACCTAAGGCCTACTTCCCTCACTAAAGACAAGGAGTGGGGTCTACTTATTGAAATATAAACGGTTCATAATCAATGCCCTCTAAGTGTATGGGATATCTTCAAGTTTTACAGGAATCCGAATTTATTCTCTCGTTGAATTGACTAGGGTCCAACGATTGATGATCCAAGCTATTCAAAATGATGTCATCCCCTTGGTGGGGAGATTGGTTTGGTGGCTGTTGGATATTGATTCCTTTTGCTATATTATGGTTCATTGGGAAGGAAAGAAATAATAGAAATTTCAAGGGTGTCGCTACTTCTTTTGTGGACTTTATCTCTACTGTCACCTTTAGAATCGCAAAGTGAGCTTTGATTAAAAAGGAGTTCTCTCATTTTTTTTCTCTTGATGACATCCTTGTAAATTGGGGAGCATGTATGATGTGTGTGGTCCAACTAAGGTGAGGAGTTATGTTTTTTGGTCTCCTCCTCCTCTTGGCATGCTTAAATTCAATGTCGATGGAGCTGCAGGAAGTAAAGCGTGTTCGGCAGGTATCGAGGGTCTTCTTCGCAATGATAAATGTGAGGTTCTCTTTATATTCTCCAAGCATGTGAGTGTTTGCGACTCTAATGAAGCAGATGTGTTTGCTATTTTGGAAGCTTTTCGGTGTTTTTCAAGATTTTTCTAAGGTACACTCATCTTGGATATTGACTCTTCTAATGCGATTTCATGGGTGTCTAACTGGAAGTCAAATCCTTGGAAATTTCAATTCCTCTTCAATGAAATTCATGCTTTATCTCCTTACACTTTAATGTTATCTTTCAACATAAGCATAGATCGGCCAACTATACGGCGGACGCTCTTGCCAAACATAGGGTTGAAAGGAGTACTATTTGGGAGGCTTTTGTTATGCAATTGAGGTGTAGGTGGGGGCACATCTCTCTTGTACCTTTCTACTCTTCTTTGTTCTTTGTATTGTTCTCCGTTTTAATGAAATTCTTGTTACCGTTTAAAAAAAATTGATGTCATCCCCTCCAGTGACATGGTGAATGTTTTTTTTCCAAGCAAACTTCATATGCAGTCCAACTCTATGGGGCCCGCTTGTGCCCACCTTTGATTAGTACACCCCTTTAATGTTAGAGATCAAACAAACCGTGATCAACAAAGAACACAATACGAAATACACATCAAACACACAAGATAATTACGTGGTTCACCCGACTTGGTCTACATCCATGAAAATTCAAGCTAGTTCACTATTCTTAGAGATCACCACAAAAGGAACAGGGCCCCTCCTTGTCCATACAAGTATATAAAGCCCTCCCAGATTCTCCTCTCTAAAGTATAATACTCTCACCATTCAAAATAAATACATGAAACCCAAAAATCACCTAGACACCCACAACCATCGGATCTGACGTTATTACAAGGATCCAAATTTAACCAACGAATTACATATTTACCCCTATAACTCACTAATATGTCTACATTAGGCTTCACCAACCCATCATTTAATTCTCTTGGCATCCAATGATTTGTCATCAAGACCAATTTTACACTCATTGAACCTTCACTCGGTGTTTGGTTGAATTAAAAAAATATATATATGATTAAGAAATGCTAATAAATCAAGGGCCAGGATAATCTGGATGGGTTGAATTATTTGTCTCCCCTTAGTCCATAAGGAGGACTTTCTATTTGCCCTCCTCCCATTTAGAAATATGCAGTTGCCCGTAGAAGAACATTGTCCCTAGTGGTATATAGTGAACTTTTACTTTAACAGAAGTTGGTTTTATTATAACATTGAGCACACTAATAACATGATTAATCATATGGACTAATCATGTTCATTGTCATATGCTCAATCTTACCGTGAAATTGACTCTAATTAAAGTAAAATTTGAGGATATAGCATTAAATGCGATGGAACTCATCTTTAACTATTTAGATTATCAATTGGTGGGCTCCGCTGCGTAGTTCCACACATCCCACTCACAGGAAGCATGTAGGGGACACTTAGGGGACGTTTGTGGTGCACATGTAAAATAAGATGGGGATTGTCTCTAATAACCAGATGAACTCTGATGCCTACTAGTTAAGATATTTCTTATTAGCTAAAAAGGGTAATAGCCCAGTAGCTGCATGACATGTATGCATGATTAATGAGGAGCACCTTCTCTTCCTCCAAGTGAAAAGCAATCTAAATGGACGGGAAAGGTGAGCATATAACATGGTCAAAGTAGTGGGAAAAGGCTTTCATTGCTTGCTTGTGTAACCCACAAAGTTGGATTCGTCATCTTTCTCAACAAATGCCTTAATAAAGAACAACAAAAGAGAGAAATCATGCAGCTTGCTTTCACAGCATACAGACAACACTATCTCACCTTTTCTTAGCTAATCACTGGACTTTTTCTTTGCTCATGCAGGGCTTAAATTGAAAGATGGTTATGCAAATTAAAAGTTGGAGAGTTGAGATGGTAGGGGCACATATTCTCATCACCATCCACTATCAAAGAAGTTTTTATCATTTATTTTTAACAAACATATTATTTAGATTTTTTGGTTTCTTTAATACGTGCTTGTATGGAGTGATGTACTACTAGCTAGAAAGCATGTGATTTTTAGAACAACCAACGGTAAAACACATCTCTTTAATCTGTGCTTGCATGGTACTTTCTTTTGGACCACCTACCTATATGTCCTATTACCTTTCCAAGACCACCAGTATTTCCCCCCCTACAATCAGAACTTATTAGACAGAAATTTGAGGGTTTCATAGGCCACCTCATGGATGGTGCATATATGCCCAATTGTTTGTATGGTTTTTTTTTTGTTCCAAACCATATGCACCACAGAAAAATATGGGAAACATATTTGTGGTTTTAGATTACTTTGCATGATATATACAAATATTCAGGGCCAACACTGTGGTTTCCATTCCTATTTGTTAGGCTAATAATGGATTGCTAGAAACGACTCACCTGGGGCATGTTCTACTACTTTTTCAGGTACAAGAAAACCATTCATGGTGGGGCCTACAGCCATCAAATGAGGTCCTCATAATACAACAAAAAAAAATCTCCCAGCTTCGCTCCAGCTTGAGCTATTATTGCGAGTTGTCTCACCTCCTATAGTAGAGAGACTCATTCCCTAGCATTTTGAACATTTAGGTGGGGGGAACAATCGACAATCCCTTACAGCTGATGCATGAGCAGAGAATCGCTTACTAGATATTTGGCTTGAACCTGCCAAAAGGTAGGCCTCACCATTTGCTCTTAAGCCCTTGCCCAACCTACCTTGGGCTGGATCCAGGCTGCAAGTTTGGGGCTTGTGGGCTAGGTGTTTGGAAAAGAAATCTAGAGTTGGTTTGGCTGTCCTTTTATTTAATTGATGTTGGGCTTGGTCGCTGGCATGCTTTCTAAACTATGGGAGTGTGTAAGATTTCCGCTTGAAGCAGATGCTTAATTGCTGCTGCCAATTACTCCTGTGCTTTGTCGCTGTGATGTTGATGGCAGTGAAACCTTATTTGTGGCCTCCATGGGCAGGGAAGAAAGAAATTCCGTACTATATGAAAAGTAAATAAATAAGGTTATGAAAGGGCCATCATATAAAAGATATATTAAAAAAAAAAACTAAGAAGTTTGAAGGGAGGAGGTGGGGATGACCACCCTTGCCCCATTTTCAATGGTCTCACCTTTATTTGATCAAAGTCACTTATATCAAAGGTCTCTACCATGAAGAGAGATATCTCTTGTGGGTTTTATAAACGACAACAGTGAGCCTAATTTAAAGGAGAGGGATGGCAGATTGAAAGATGCATGGTTACCATTAGATGGAGATAGCGGACCACAATATAGTTGAGACAAGGCTTTGATGATGATGAACCATTAACCGGATATATGGGCTCCTCACAATCAACGACTTGAAATATAATTGAGCCATTAATTTTATGATTAAAAAATTTCAGATGACTGTAAAATTAGGTCTAGTGGAAAATTCACATGAAGAGAGGCAATGAGATCAAGGTGGGTGACTTGCCGCTAAAGTTAAAAATTTTATACACCTACTAACTTATGTATTTCTCACATCAACCCACATTTATTTGCAGGGGAGAGCACTTTTGCCAAATTCAAAACATTCACAAACACCTGCCCCCACATGAATTGGTATTGTTCTCAGTTTGCAACTATATACACTTCATTGGATTAAGTCACAAACTAAATGTCCTTATACAACCATTAGATGCTGAGGCTTTAAAATTGAAAGGAAAGGACTACCAATTTCCTTTGCACATATAACCTACCTAGTGAATTGGATGCCTCCCAAGTGGGCCCACATAGGAAGAAAAAACTTTAAAAGATGCACCAGGGTTGACATGAGAACAACCCTTCATTTTTATGTTACACAAGTACTTGCAATGAGGAAGATGAGTGGAAGGCAGTGCAATCACTTTCAAGGACTACATGAGAGGATCCTTGGTTTTCTGTTGGCTTTCTATTGGAAGGGCAGGTGAAGAGGATAGAAAAGTTGTTGCCCAGTGCCCACAATTTTTCTTGGTGGTCAGTTATTTTGATTCAACTTGGACCAGGTCGAGCAGAACCCAGATGGTCTGACCTGATCAAAAGCCTGAATTCAGGTTAGAGATCTTCAAGTTGGGGTCGGGCTTCGGCCCAAAAAACAGAGTCCATGGGTTGACCCAATACCTAACCCAACCCTACCTAGTGGAGTCAAACCCGACCCTATATTGTCGCTCCCTGCTGCATTTTATTGAAAAATGTTAATAAACTGAACTGCTAGAATCTCACAACCACTTGGATTTATCAGTATGGGTTACCCAAAACCTCAAGGGAAAGCTCAGTTGGCATAAAACCACAATTTACACGTGGAGGTTGTAGGTTTAAAACTGCACTACCACACTAGGGCTACCGGGGATTTTACTTAGCTTCTCTATGGGCCCGGAGCGATTAGTCTAGCCCAAAGGATTGGAACCCTTCGATAGCAATAAAAAAAAAGTACGGGTTACCCAACAATGAGGAATATAGGACGAAGTGCTCATCGGGTGGGCCAGCCTGAGTCTGACACAAGCTCAACTTGCATTTGGGCTATGTTTGGGCTGTGTTTTTACATGCGTGGACTAGAGGAGAGTCTATTTTCGTGCCTACTAGTTAATGGGATGGGCATGGGCCATATATATTCCAAGGTTTAGCCCAACCCCACTTTTTAACATATACATTTACAATGGATCTGCATCTTTTCCTGCTTTCGTAGGGAAACTTGTGTGAATTGTCCAAAAGTAAAGGCAGTTCAAGATCTGCAGACACACTCATGGTCGACTGGTGTTGGCATCATGTTTCCACATACAAACTTTGGGATTCATCATTGGGTCTTCAAGTTCAAAGAATCACTTTTGACCATTCACTCAACCTGGCCTAAAAAAAGAGCACATCAAGATCCAAAAGGCCATATTGATCAACTATCCCCAAAATCTAAAGTCAATTGATATTGATAACCGTCCAATTAAAGTGCATACTATTGATGGTCAAAATAGAATCTCTACCGTATATGTACTCTCTATCCATTCTATGGTTTTACATCATATACATATAGTAACATATTATGAATCTGATTTTTTTATCGAGGACCTAATGTCAAAATCTTTTTACATATGAAAAGGCAAAAAAGAAATTTTCTTAAGGGCTTCTGCACTTCACATGCACTTTAGTCCAATAGATCAGTTCTCATGGTGGAGGTCTGTTTCTTTAACGGAATTTATGACTAGAATTTGGGAGGTTAGGGTTTTTTTAATATGATATTACATGATGTGACATCTTGTCTCCTCACATTTGAAATGCTGTGTTTCTTTCATTAGAATTTCAAATTCCAACCATCTTAAACACCTTTTGGAATTCTTGGAATTCCACTTTCTATACTATTTGTTGGAATTCCAAATCCTCCATCCAATTAAGGGGACAACTTTTGGAGGATTTGAAATTCTCCCAGACATGAATTCTTGAAATTCTAATAAAGAAATGGGCTTCCAAAAGTTGTTCCCTTAGGTGGAATTCCAAATCCCTCTTTTTTATGGAGGATTTGAAATTCCAACAAATGGTATAGAGAGTGGAATTCCAAGAATTCCAAAAGGTCTTTTGAATAGTTGGAATTTGAAACTCTAATGAAAAAAAACACAGCATTTCAAATACCAGATGATAAGATGTCACATCATATAAAAAAAAAAAAAACCAATCTCCTAAATTCTAGTCATATAATTCAGTAAAGAAACAGCCCAAGGGTTGGTCCTACCTTTGAGAACGGTTTGGAAGAGCACCACAGTCATGAAGATTTTCTCAGAAAAAGCAATGCACCCCACAATCTCTGCAAAGTGCTGTCATATTTCAAAATGCAGGAAAATGGTTCTGGGTGCCATGGACAACTAATGGTTTGGCGTGAATGAGATTGGGCCGGGATAAAGGAGCCTTACCTCATTGGTAAGACGTGTTAGTTATCACCTGCATAAATATCGATCTCTGGACATACCACCTTTCCCTTTCCACCTGAGGGTTATTTATCTGATCCGAGGTCTCCTTCCCTCTCCACTTAGCTGGGGGTCCAAACAAATAAATAAATAAATAAATAAATAAACGATTGGGCCTCACTCGCAAGGACCATGAATACTCCAAGGTGCAATCATGAGAGTGGATCCCACTTGCGGGGGAGGAAATACTGTACAGAGTTTTGACATAGTCCAGCCGACTACCAACCAAAAAGACTCACAATTACTATCCCTTGTCTGGTTTCACCCTTTTCCTCTTTCTAATGTGTGGCAGAACAGAGGTTCTATCATTCTAGTGGCCTAAAATGGGCCCCTCTCCACTACCCAACTTCCCCCCTCTGCCTGCATTTTTGCACACTACAAATTCACACCTTCTCCCTTCACCAATCTCTCATATTTTCCCTCCTCTCACCAATCTCCCATACTCTCTCTCTCTCTCTCTCTCTCTCTCTCTCTCTCTCTCTCTCTCTCTCTCTGTGTGTGTGTGTGTGTGTAAGCCCCTACATCTTTCCTTAGCTCAACTCCTTCACTACCAACATGGGTCTCAACATAATCTCCATCTCATGCTCTCCAGTCTAAATTCTCGTGCATTATCGCTTTCACAATCAAAGTTCCAGCCCCCTAGCCCATTCTCACCTATCCACACAAACAACCATGTCTTCTAAGGTATGTCAAGGCCTCCAATCTTGCCTCGAGCCCGGGCACGTCCAACAAGCACTCTGCTTGAGGTTGGTCTCACCCAAACCACATCTTTTCAAACGAGCAGAGCCCTACACAAGTTCGGGTTCAGATCTTTACACCAACCCGCCGACACCCACAAGAAAATGCGACACCAACGAAGCTGACCAAAGAGATTCAAGTGCCTTCAGCTCTATCAATTCTCTGGCCGATACCCCACAAGAGGCCGTTAAGTACGTCCACCCTCTCTTGAGAAGGTCTTGTTCATCAATGAGCGCGAAGAGCTTGGAATTGTGTACAGAGAACTTGGGTTGCGAGACTGGCACTGGCATTACTGAAAATAACTGGTTTTCTTCCTCTAATTCATTTAAAGAGTCTGAGATTGAGTCTCAGTCGGAAATAAGAGGAGAGGGATCCAACGAAGCTAGTGTCAAGAAAAAGAACAAGTGTAAAGAAGCATTTCCACCTCCTTTGACTTCAATTGCTGGTGGGTCTTGCATTCATGTGAAGCCCCATAGAGAAGATGGAAGGTTGGTCATCAAGACCATCACCGCGCCTTCTTCTCGCTTTTACTTTCAAGCTGAGAGAAGAGAAGGAAGACTTTTGCTTCGCTTTCAAAATAAAAGCACTCCTTGTTCAAACATGGAACAGCCCAAAGAAGTAGAAGAAGAAGAAGAACATGAGAGTGATGATGAAGTGAGAGAGAATGGAAATGTGGAGGGTATAAATGGGGATGAAAGTAACGGTGGGGGTGAAATGGCAATTGGAAAGATTCAAAGGCCTGGAAGGTGCAGTGAAGGGGGAAATGGGAACAGGGGGATGTTGGTTTGGGAGTCTCTCTGGGTGGCCAGTTCCTAAAACATTCTTTTGGAATGTCTCTCTATCTATACAAATCTTTTCTACCTACTGTTTTACTTTCTTCCTCCCTTCATCTTTCTTCCTTTCTTTTCTTTGCTGGGCTCTGCTTTTGTTTCTTTGTGCCGTCAAACTTGGTATTGTGAAATAATGCTATTGGTATTTTTTCTTGGTAGAAAATGCTATTGGTAGTTATTACAGTTGTTGCTCTTGGGTACAAAGCATGAGTCATGTCTGTTATGTGGATGTCTTGCATTTGTGTTGTTCCCAACACTACCCCCGGGAAGAAAACCACAAATATTCCCTCTGATTAAGTCAGTTCAATGGTTAAAAAACTAGAGGAGACTTGCCTCCAGTTGCAAGGTCACTGACAGTGGCGAACTAGAAATTTTGCCTGATTTGTAGAGGGCCATTTAACAAAAGAATTAGCATAAAATCTCCCATAACAATAGGAGGTTTGTCCAAAGTTTCTGGGGAGGACATTAACTGAGCTGACTAGAGTACTCCACCAAAGTCAGTATATGTTCCTTGGGACCCTTGTTCTAGTGCCTCAGTGTGGATTGAAGATGGCCCACAAAATCTGTTGGGCTGTAAGCCTAAAAACTGTTCAACTTTGTGAAATGGGGCCTGCAGATATATTGCTGAGTAAGCAAGAGAGACTAGAGAACAAAGGATGAGTATTTTACAGCCCATGAAATTACTCTGCCATCTATTATTCAAAATGGGGTCTATCAGCAAAAACTAAGGACCACAAATCTACAAAGATGGGTGTTCAGTGTTCCACCTAAACAAACCATGCAACACTAGCTAATCTCAGAACTCCATAAATCCCCAAATGATTAATTAATGTTGACTGAAGTTGTTCACCTGCAAATAAGGGCATCATATCAAGATTATCCTAAGACTGCATTTCAATCTAACTGATATATGAATTTTCAACAAATGGTACAAACAAACATGCATCCAAATCATCCAATGCATATGTTAATTTGATATATAGTAAATGGTAAAAATACTTACTGGGTCTTTCAAATATATATCAGCTGATTCGAAGGTACATTTTGCGGAAGATGGTAAAACCGTAAAAGTAATTGAGGGACATTTTTGAAATTGGATGTCTGTATGGCTCAAAAAGAATTGTTGTTGTTGTTCCATATAGGCATTGTGGGGACTGGGCCACTGGGGACAACTTGATTTTGGAATCTAAAATTAAAGGGTTCTAGATTTATTGTCCATGAAGAAAATGCTATTCAAAGATTAAGACACTTGTTCTAGTTCTATGCAAAAATACAGACATGGTTTATTATTATTATTTTTCTGGTAAAAGCAAAATACAGACAAGGTTGAAAGTTGAATTGGAAATTTCTAACAATATTGAATCATAACAGGGATTGGGCTGGGATGGAAATCATTTGGTCCCCATTTAATCTCAATAAGATTCTATGTAGTGTCTTTTAGATGGACCAAAATAGATGGACCAAAATGCCATATTCATCTACGGATGGATTGCCTTGGAAAAAACACACTTAATAACATAAACAAGTAATCTAGTTCATGTGTTTGGGGTCACCTTTTCTGTAAGAAGAAAATCGTGCCTGAAATGAGAAACTGGAATGCCAAAGACAAGAGGGTGTTGTTCGGTCCTTTCTCTCTCCCCCCACCCAAGTGGCCCTGCTCATATTTTAAATTAGTAGGCCCTGAAAAAGATATAGTGGTTATGATATTTATGTATCTATAAATGCATAAGCATATGAAGAATTATGTAGTCCTTTGCCAAGAACATGAATAGTATAAGGTGATGAGTATATATAACTGTGGCCCATGGTTCTGTGGTCCAGAATGGTTTTTTATCTAATATCTCTCCCCCCACCCCCCCATTAAAAGATGCAAGCCACCCATTGCTGGTCCCTTTTTATTGAACTTAAACCATATTTGGACTTTTAAATATATGGTTCAAAGGGGATATTTGTAGGTGGACCCTTCAGGCCTACAATATTGGTCTAAATATTAGAGCCAATAACTAAAATGAATGTCTTTGTAATCTAGTCAAAAGTTTCAAGTTGAGCCCGCCTAAGTGGGTTTGCAACCCTAAGGGCCTGTTTGTTTGCATTTAATACATAAAAATTAAATGTATAGGAGTATATGCTCTGGGTGATTAAAAATGAATATAAAGAAAAAAAAATATTAAAAAACACCATCTAATCACATTTCTTGTAGAGGAAATTGAATCAAAGGAAGATGACAAATGAATACCTTGTCATCACCATTGTAATTTAAAAGTCAAGGTCCCTTCTACATCATTACATTATATCCTTCATTCCTTACCTTTTTAATAATTATTAAGTTGAGTCATTTGATTATGAACTTTTATGCATTCAACTCATTTGTATTCAATTCTAACCAACAAGCCCTAAGAATAAAAGTAATGCAGAGAGCAGCACTACTGTTGAACTATTATGTCTGGAATTTAGATTTTCTAACATGCTATCTTTATTTTAAAGATATATTTTAGAATGATGTTTTTATTTTTTGCATATTTATTATATAATGTTGTAATCTAGGGCCTAAGAAAAGATCAAGCACACACAATAAAACAGAGATTTAGTGGTTCGGCTTTTGGCCTACGTCCACGAGAGAATACGGGAGAATTTTATTAGAAACCAAAAGAGGAGTACATCATAAATTTTACTAGGAACCAAAAATTTTGTTTTAGGGGGGGGTGGGGCGGGCAAAGAAAAAAAAAACTAAATTTTTTTATAATAAAATACGTAATAATCAAATTATTAAAGTTGTACTCGATGTTCTTTCTTTGAGTTGAAGTCATCAATTATTGTTTCAGTATTGATTTTTTCCACAATCTCAAGGTGGGTACTAGTCATTTCTTATGCTTGTAACTTGTAAGTTACAATTTAAAACTTTATTATTTAAAACCTCAAAGAGAAAAATGGAGAGCATCCTATATCTAAAATCTAAACCATTAAAAAGCATGGTTCCACTAGTTTTTATCTCCGTAAAATAAATTTCTTCAATCGGATTTTTTTGACATGAATAATAATAATCAAAATAAGAAAATACAATTATATTTCTCTATCCACAATGGATAGAACTCCGATTGGGCTAAGAAATTATATAATTATACAGCGCAAATAGACATTGATTTTAAGTAAATTAGATTTCAATATGAGCAACAAAGATTGAGAATACATAATGACATGTATTGAAATCGGTACATCTATGTAATTTAAAAAAGATTAATAAAAGAGAAAGTGGGTTCATTGTTCTTCTTTATTCATATCCCAAAATCTCTATAAGTCTACGAATTTCCAACAAAGAGACGCACTTTCTCCTCTTCCTCTTTTAGATAATAAGATTTGAGGCAAGTGTAGATGGATTAGAATGGTAATTAAAAAATCTTTTCTCTAATCTCCATCAAGCCTTCTTTATTTGTCTCCTTTCCTCTTTCTTTCATTTCAAGTTTTCCCCAAAATCGATAACATTTTTGTTTCATTTTTCTAAAGTCAAAACTATATTTAAAAAATCTTTAAATGAAGGAGGGGCCATCCACACATAGGATGGGCCAAAGCCCTAAATTTAGGGAATTTCAAATTGGGGGGGTGTTCCACCCCGGGTATAAAAGCTTTGTGATTGGTAGAGGCCCACAAGTCCAATCTAGTGAGAGTATACCCCCATGGTGATCGTGAGAGTATACTCATTTGGCACTTTACTAGATTAGTAAAAGTCAAGTAAAGCTTCAACTTTTCAGATAATGGTCACATCAAGAGCACTTTAATTTAAAATTTAATCCATCTTTTTCAAAAAAAGTCAAAAAGCAATTTCATTTCTCCACTAAAAAAATAAAAAAAGTTTTCCTTTTCTATACAAAAGGTGGAAAAGATACCATACCAAACAACTAATAACAAAAAAAAAATAGCATCATAATAATATTATATTTTATTCTCTTTTATTTAATACTTTATTGTTCTTTATTTTACATGTAGAATTCCCAAATGGCTCACTCGCAGGTACCTGGCGACTGTGACTATGGCATGAGAGAACGTGGGGCCTGGGGGAGTGTGGAGTTTGGCGTATATGTAATAATTTTGCAATGCGAGGAATATTTCGAAAATTTCATGGTGAAAGAGAGTGAACTTGTTAGCCGACAGTGTACGACTGCACGACCCAGGTTTGTAAGCATCACTCTTGGGTCCCTCGAGTGCAACATGCAATGACATAATGACATTGTGAATATGTGATTGCTCGACCTTTTTACTATTCCTCTACAATCTACAAGTAAAATCTCAGAAAAAAAAAATCCCTCCTTTATTGTAGGTATTGCCCAAAAATAAGAGATAATGGATGTCTAATCCAAAAAACTCAAAAGAAATTTATAGGTTGGGTCTACCATTTCTCCTAAGAGCCTCAAAAATTTTGACTTAATCTGTTTAGGCGGCTGTCCTAATTCTATTGGATGGGTCGTCAAGAAATTTCAATGAAGTTCAAGAAAATCCTAGTGTCGGCTCGAACGGATTTTCTTCGATTTGGTGAGGAAAAGAACAAGGACATCACCCTTTTACGTCCTGGCACCTAACCATGAGAACTACAACTGAAGGGGGATTAGATCTTAGAGACTTACAATCTCAAAACAAAGCTATCCTGAATTATAATGCCTTAAAATATCTCTAGATCCAAATGCCCTTTGGGTTAAACTTTTGTCTAAAAAATACATCTTTAAAAGTGAATTAAAGGATTATCATTTGAAGCAATTGGGTTCGAAATTCCGGAAGTGTAACGCCCCAATTCCGGATACCGAGAAAGTCATCCGAATACCCGAAGTTGGCGCGCTACTTCCCGAAAAATTTGAAAACTTCTAAGATCGTAGGTCCGCAGTGAGGTCCAATTTAAAACTTTTGAACAAAATAATAACAATGGTTAAATTTGCGGAAACTCAAGAAGTGAAACGAAAGTAATGGATATCATAATATGTCAAATAAGAACAAAACTGTATTCTAGTTTAAGAGTATCAATTGTTAAGAACAAAAGTTAATTACATATTGACCGCTACCCAGTTCACTGCAAAATCGCTCCAAAAACCCAAATAAGGTAAACTCTCAAAGCCTAGGTAATGGCTCTCCACCCTCCGGCTCGACATCTGGGTCGGCCGGTCTCCAACCGTAATCTTCGGCTACAGGCGCCTCTACAAGCACGAGCGCATCGTCCTCGTACTCGGGGTCGAAACCTAAGCACCAAAGATGGATCAGACCTAAAGATCTGGCAAGTCACAGTATACAAGTAACATAGGACATATATATCAAATAGAGTAAAGACAATTACACAGTTAAAGAGTGTCAAGATACATGATCTAGGCAGTTGAGCAATTAAACATTCAGAATCAGAATAAATATAGCATCTAGTCTAAAACAATATGGCACATTCACACGAGCTGGATACCGCGGGATATTATGTCGCGGCCCTCCCATACTGAATACAGTCACGGTGGGGAATCTCACCAGTGCTGGGGATAACTAACCCTGCAAAACACTCAACAGTCTCACCACACTCATCACTCAGGGAGATTGGATTCGGTATCACACCGTCCGTCTAAAACATAGCTCATCATGATAGCTCACTCAACACTCATAAATAGCTCCTACCAAGGATGATCAGTCCACAGGCTGAGCTTAAATCAACCGAGTGAATGTCTATGCCGACTCGAGGAAACTCTAAAGGTCTGTGTCTGTCTAGGCTTTGCCTTGCGTGAACAAGGTCCTAACCAAGTCTCTAAGAGGTTCATATATCAATTAATCCATGAATTACAATCCAAGTCCAAACCCACTCGTTGGATCCATACCAAGGCCCTTCAAACACATGGCATGGTCTAGAACGGTCCAAACGAGGTATCAAACCATTTCTACTGATAATCAACTCATTCTCTTCCATCATGAGTTATAATCCCAATATAAACCGTCTCTCCAATCTAAGGGTACACATATCCATACTTAGGCCACAATAAGACCCGCCTAGCCACAAACACGGGTCATTATTCTCCCAATCACACCATCGGGTCACCTCTAAGATATCCTAGGTTCAGGTCATCCATTTTCATTTAATTAACAGTCATAAGCTATAGTAAGGACATAAGAGTGACAGTAATAACAATAAGATAAGTGAAGTATGAGAATCAATAGGGAAATAACAATAAGTCAACCTAGGTAATGGACCACATTCAGGTCCAGGTCCATCTCAGGTAATTTGATCCCTAAATAGAGTCTCAGATGCCAATGGATACTGTATTTGGTGCTCCAGAAGTTACGGGCATCATTGACAACGTTTAATGGTCGAATCATCGTAAATTAAGCGACCAAAACCCTACTTGGTGGTCCCCACGAGTCAAGATTGAGCCACACCATTGACTCGTGCTTGGCACATCAATAGATGTCCATTTGGATGGTCAATGGGCCCCACAAACAATCACATCTTCAGAATACTGAAAATTGGAAAATCACTGTACACAGTGTGCTCGGTCGACCTGGCACAGGGCTGGGCCGACCGAGTACACTGGGGGTTGACCCCCAGGTCGACCCTGGTGCAGTGTGCTCGGTCAACCTCCTGGCCTAGTCGGTCGACCGAGTGCACTGGAAAAGTTGGGCCAGGCACCTAGCAGGCATAATCCATTCTCAAGGAACTTCCTGTGTGTCCGGTCGACCTCCTAGCCTGGGCAGTCGACCGCATACACAGGAAACCTGGAAAAAGTGATGTCCCAGCTCTCAGGAATTTTCCACTGTAATTCCAGTGTACTCGGTCGACCGCGTACACTGGATTTCTGGGTCTGAGAGAAAAATCCATTCTCAGTTGTTTTCTGCAAAAATTAGTGTGCTCGGTCGACCTGGAGCAGGGCTCGGTCGACCGCGCACACTGAATGTCTGTTCTGCAGGAAAAATTAACTGAGACCTGGTTTTTTCCTAGTTTCAGTGTGCTCGGTCGACCGGGCTGCAAGTCGGTCGCCAGGCACACGCAAACTGCAGAAAACCCAGATTTCAGGGTTTCTTCTTCTCCAACCCATTTTTCCATTTAAACACCTCCAATCTCGCCCAAACCTCACCAAATCAATAGAAAACATAAAAACACTTCAATGTACCTCCATCCAATACTAAAATGGTCATTGATCTTCCAAATGAGTAAAACTCATCCATCAATGCCAAAAATCCATCAACACTAACCTCATAGGTAGATCTAGTATATATACATTAACTGAATTGAAAATGTAGAATCAAGGAAATAGAAACATATATTCTATGTTAAATAAGCATATTGCACTTGCCTTGTTGAAATGAGAGGTTGTAGAGAGAGAAAAGAGAGAATCAATCCAAGAAGATGAAATCCCAGCTCCTAGGGTCTTCTCCAGCACAAAAACTAACTCAGAACTTAGGTCTAGAAGAGAGAAAGGAGAGGGAAAATGAAGAAGATGAATAGTAGCTAAGGAGTGTCTTGGGAAATGTGTTGTATTTATAGATTAGGGGTTTAGCTAAGGTCTAAAATACCCTTCTTGTTTGTATAGGATTAGGGTTAGGGTAGAGGGCATTTAGGTCTTTAAGTAGGAAGGTTCTAGAAGAGCTCTTTGGTGAATACCCCCTATAGTAAACACTAATATCTAGCTAGGGCCTCCAACACACTACTAATCCTAGAAATTGCAAAAAAAAAAAAGAAAAAGACTCATATTAACAGTATTACTAACACAACTAGACTAATCTAACTCAAACTTAGGAAAATATGCATAACTACCCTTACTAACCCACTAATTAGTATAATTAGCTAATAAACTCTATTAAATAGTATTAAAAGTCTAAATTGAGGGCCCACAAGGGGTGGGGCCTCACAGGAAGGCTGTTATAAGGAATAAGGTCTTGATCGAAGAAAACCAAAGATGGGTAATTGGGAATGGTTGTAACAATAAATCTTTTTAGGACCAATGGATGCCTGTGGGGGCCAATGCAATTCATAAACTTTTGTCTAAAAAATACATCTTTAAAAGTGAATTAAAGGATTATCATTTGAAGCAATTGGATTCGAGATTCCGGAAGGCTATTATAAGGAATAAGGTCTTGATCTAAGGAAACCAAAGATGGGTAATTGGGAATGGTTGTAACATTAAATCTTTTTAGGACCAATGGATGCCTGTGGGGGCCAATGCAATCTTGAATTGCATTGGCACCCATGTTACGATTTAGGGTTTATGAGAAAAGATTAATCACGCACAAGAGAACACCCCAAAAACCATGTTACACCCAAACCCTGCTTATAATCATAGTAGACCTATAACAGGCCCCACTTCTAATCACAGTACTGTATGGGCAATCCAAGGGCCCTGTTAACCGAGACTTATTAACTTTCATTGAGCCATACAAATTAACAACCCATGTGATAGGCAATGTAGGTTTGTAGCTGGGCTCATTACCAAAGATAATACCAACTCCCCTTGGGATGAGAATCTTGTTAGGAATCTTTGGCAAGGCACGATTGCAGAGAAAGTCTTGAGTATTCATTACGCAAACCCTATGTTTGGGAAGGGGGGAGGGGAGGGGAAGGGAGGGAAAATTTGAGGGGGAAGGAAAATGAAGGGAATGGGAGGGGATTCTCCTCTTTCCCTCATACTTTCCCCCCATTTTTTAATGGAAAATTTTAAGGTGAGCCCCACACGAATTTTACCCCCCCCCCCCCCCGCCCCCGTCCCCGTCCCAAACACCCTTAAATTTTTACTTTTCCTCCATTTTCCCTCTTATTTTTCCTTCCCCTCATATTACCCCCTTCCCAAACAGAGGGTAAAGGTAGTGACCTCAGATGTTGGAGTCAAGAATCAACAAGGCAAATGGCCAATGTTATGAGAGAGCCCTCTACAAGAATATAGACCCAATGCTTCCAAGACCTCATTACCTTGGAAAATGGTTTGGAAATTGGAGGTCCCATCGAAAATTCAGATGTTTTTTTTTTTATGAAAACTTCTAATAAATAGAAATAAATTTAATTCCTTCATGAACCATGTGGGTCTTATTTGTGCCATTTGTAGAGAATCAAATGAAACTATAGACCAACTTTTTGAAAATTGCTATTAAACTAGATGTGTATGGAACCACCTCCCTAGCTCTATTTCTAAACCTCATACCTTTGGCGTCAATTATTCTAGTACCATTCTTCTAAGCATAATAAAAGATTAGGGGTTGTCATGGTTGAGCATTTAGAAGATGAGAAACATCTTATCTCTTCCGTCTTGCCCCCAATTAACCCCAAAGCCATCGTTCAAAAATCAAAAGAATCCATCTTTGAATGGAAGGCCTCTCATCTTTTGCCCATTTTAGCCATGTTTGGAGGTTTTCCGAAGCAAGAATGGTGCCTGCCTTCTCAAGGATCCATAAAGCTCAATTTCGATGGATCATTTTCTGTAACCGCCTCCGGGCTGTCGTTTACTTCTTGTCATAGTTCCCTCTTTAAGCAAACAATAATAATAATAATAAACCTACATATTTTCTTAAAAAATACATGAGGTTTTCATCCTTTTCCTAATTAGAGCAATTATTATTAGGCATAATTTTCTCCTAATGGTGGGGATCTAATTCTCACCGTCCTGCAAAAGTGAGGCTCATGCTAAAGGCACTGTCAGGTTGAATGACTTAATAAAAGTAATAAATTTAGTAAATTGGGCCCCTACATTGTCTATGTTCTACATTGCATAATGAATTCTCCCATCTTCCCCGATGATGTGGGCCAAAAGCCGAACCACGTAGTACATGTTTGATCTCTTCTCGTAAGCCATAAATCACAACAGGCACCTATAAGAAAATCCTATATAACAGTTGTAAGATTAAATAACTAGGATAAGCCTTAGATGATGATGATATGATTGTTTGATCTCTTCTCGTAAGCCATAAATCACAACAGGCACCTATAATAAAATCCTATATAACAGTTGTAAGATTAAATAACTAGGATAAGCCTTAGATGATGATGATATGATTGATATCGATCATTGTCTACTAGTAGAATGTGGCAACTTGGGAGATTTAAGCAAAGTTCTATAGGGGCGGAATCAGAGATTTTTCTTAGAAGAGCATCTATGTGTAAAAAAAAGAAAAGTAAAATTCTCCATATTCATATTTTATGTGGGTTTACCGAAAATTCCCTCTTGCCCTATTAGTTCGCCCATGGTTATCTAGATCTCAAATCACAATTTGCATATCGCAATTCTTTTGTAGTGTTTCAGTTCGTGTCAATGATCACTCTTCACTGCGAGAAGGATGAGATACTTTATGTGCAGGGATCTCAATCATGGATACACAGATTTTTATTTTATTTTTTCCTGTTTTTAATATATTTGCACGTGGGGTTGGGTTTTAGGCCTAAGATTTTAAGTCATTGATTGACATTTTTTATATTAAATCATGATAAATTTGGTCATAATCCATTGGCAAATTGTAACCCAATCCAAAACTATGTAGATGGTCTGATATATTGTGACCCCACCAACCGATCCATGATGACTTACCGGCTGATATATAGATCTCCGTAACCCTAATTGTCAACCATGAAGCATCAAGTATATATTGTGTCAATCTATTTTATGGTAGGGGAGAAGGCATCTCTATTTCCACAGGGAAACAAAAGATGAGTGCCCCTGTTGTTATAAGGTGGTTAGAATTGTGTAGGGTATGAGTTTGTGCATGAATGATTCAGTGATGTCCACTATCGATCCGATGGATGCATATGATCTTCCCATGTGCAACATAGTTGAGGTATATACATGGCCAGACCCATTATATCAATGATCTTGATCACTTAATTTGGGCCCTCAAGAGAGTGCTCTCAACACCCAACTCTCAAACATAGCCGAGAACGGGATCTTACTCTAGTGATAAGACGCGGCAGTTTTCACCGGGATGGCCCGATTCCTTACAGGTGAAAGTCTCCATTACCTCGCATTTGCGAGTTGGTCTTCCTTGCATGTGTGAATTTTTATTAACTCACATGTGTGAGTTATATACCCCTTGTATGTGTGAGTTCATATTACCTCCCATGTGCAAGTTCCTCAGGAGCCACTGAGCACCTTATCACGGATTAAAAAAAAAAAACTCTCAAACATAGCCGTTTGAGGCCAAAGCCTTTCCCCTCTTTCATGACTTGGGTGAATCTCTTCCATGATATTTGATCAGATACTGGCAATTTACCTACTGCAAAACTTTTCACTTTTGCTGTTTCCTTGGTTTTTGCATTTAGATTCTTAGGAGCTAGTAGTACGAATTAGGGGGCCCGAGTCAAAAACTACTGAGTGACTCAGTTAAAGTATGTTCGATCAATGTTTATTAACTCAATGAAATTCATTTCTCGAAATGAAAATGGGTTCCTGAATGCCTGAAGGACCTCAACCTAAAGAAATAGGATAAGGATCCAATATTTTGTGATATTGGGATACACGACCCAGCTTGAATATGACCCCTTTTCATATCTTTTAGCATAGTGAATTGGTCAAGACTCGGTTGATTCGATTAAAACTCAATTGAGCCACTATAAGAGTTCTCCCTGTCTTTGGAATTATCTATTTGCAACCAACCAGAACACAGTTTTCTGTCAAATTTAACTAAGTGGATTTTTATTTGAATTCATTTTTTTAATTTCTAAAAATGGTTCAACCCAAGTTGAGTCAACCGAGGCGGACCTAAGAAATTGACCTTAGGGGAGCTTTATGTAAAATAAATATTGAGAGAAGAGACAAATGTAATATATATATATATATATATATATAAATTCTCATAATTTGAAACGGGGTTCTTAAAAATTATAAGCTTGTTCTTGGTATGGGTGAGGGCTTCAGCCACCAGACCCTTAAACCTAGGTCCGCCCCTGTGTGTCACTGTGTTACCGAACTCTCTTGCGGACAGAACTGAGACCCCATTGAGTTACCAAATAGTGGGTCAGTGGGTTGCCTTAACTCATCTTTCTTAATGGGATCTAGATCCTCATCTACTTCAACTTCATAGCTTTAAGAAACATGACACAATAAAGTTTGTGGGATGCCCGATTTTAATAGATGCAAGAGAGCTTTAAGATTTATCTAATTATAAAAGTTAAGTTCAGATGTTAATAATAATTTTAGCTAAAGTCATAAAATGGGTAATTGAAGTATAAACTTTTCCCTTTCCTTTCTGCCATTTATTCTGTAGCCTTACATCAATCAACCACATCACATAATTAATTTAGATCTCAAAGCTTTCTTGCATTTCTGACACGGTAAAGCAGAGAACCACATACAAAGTTACAAACGTGCTGTCAAAATAGCAGAGGATGCAGAACCGTTATTCTTTTGTGCATTCATTAGTAGGCTGATCTTTTTTGCATAAGGCAGCTAGAAAGATTGTTGCAGATATTTTTTTTGGAGGATATTTTATCGGCTCTAGATGCTTCAAGGTTGTTTTGGTAAATCACTTCATGAAAGGGAAGGTTGGTGTGGTTTGGACTTCACCAGTTACATCCCTTGAGAGAGGACAGTAAGATCTGAGCGTGGAATGAAGGCATCCATTCATTAGTATTTTGTGGGATTTAGGAGGTTGGCATTGGTCTACTTGTATCATTGTGACTAACCAGTAACCACCATACAACAACAAAAAGAAAAAAGAAAAAAGGTACACCATACAAACCCTAGTCCCCTAAAAATTTCCTTTTGACTTGGTTTATTAGGGTAACATTGCATGGCCATTGTTTGTTTATCTATTCTTAAGTTGAAATCAATGGTACATAATTACTTCACTTTGGGTCTTATTAAAAGAGGTTGTAACATCAAAGAGTAGATATTACTATAATAGTTAGGATAATATTCCATTGTTAATTTACATTTATAGACTAGGGGACAAAGACCCATCCATCTAGTGTGCCCAAAACATAGAGATTCCATTCTCTTGTAATGGACTTTTGACACTAAGTAATGATTTTAGCACCTTCTAATGAGTATTGCAAAGTAATCATTCTCTAATGCCTTTTTTTTATCATGAAAGTTGCTAGTGTCAACCGTAGTTCCCTTTTGAGAAAGAGATATGATCCTTTGTTGACTAGTAAGTTTTACTCAGTATCGATCCTTCTTGACCAATGTTGAGTTCAGCTTTGTTTCATCCATTTGGCTTATGCATGCCCAATGATATTAACCAATGGCTTAAATATCTTTGTTGACAGGACTTAAATACACTGTTGGATTGATCAGAGTAAACTATCTGATTCATAATCAAACAATTGGTGTCTGCACAATACCACATGCCAGTACCACACCTCTTGGGATGAGATTTTACTGATTAGCACTATAACTATAGGAAATGGCCCCTTTACATTTTGTTACAAAGGAACCCCAATTTCTCAACACAAGAAACTACAATTATCCTGCGTCTATCATTGAGCTAAGTTTATTTTTCCCTTTTGGCTATATGGAAGAGTAGAAGTAATGTACTCTCACACATGCTCATGTGTTCCTAAGTAACTAAATTTTCAACAAGTAGAGTCTGTTGTAAGATTTAGTCAAACCTAAAACATGTTATCAACTCATTCGATCGTTGGGTGTTCTTGAAGTTAAATTGTGGCCATATAAAGGTAAAAAGTATTTTTTAGTGGTTTAAATTAATCAAGTCTCCCTTTGACTAAATTCAGGGGGAGATGTCCCATAATGCAATATATAAGTGCTGCACTAAAGTCTATCTTCCATCCCCCTTTAAAATTTATTATTTCTTAAAAGCTTTGGAGGGGTAGCCAAGTGTTAGCCTCAAGGCTCTCTCTTGAACATTTTGGAAAGGTGTATCATTCTGTTTGCAGAAGTTCTTCACTAGTTTTAGTTTTTTAAGAAGTTGGAATGTTCACATTAACATAAAATTTTGACTAGAATAATCCCAAAAGGTGGCAAAAGCAATTAAGCATACGATTGTTGTATTTTTAATGGACCAAACCTCCAATTGGAAGTGTAATTTACAAAAAATACATATATAAATAATTTACTAAGTAATCCAAATTTAGATGACGTTGAAGATGACTACTAATTAAATCAACCATAAACCCACCCCTAGTGCCAAGAATCAATCCTTTAACTCAAATGACACCGCATGGCATAGCTTCATGCACAAGTAAAATAATAGTCCACCCTAACCACCTATAGTTTTTTCCTTCTAGGTCTTGGTTTTCAAAACTTTGAAGTAATATGTAAGGCTTTGAGTGTTGGCAAATTCATTAGGATGGACAAAACTTGGGTTCATTGAGTTGTAATTTTAATTTTTTAGACAGATTGTTGATTGCATGCACGAAGAGAAGTTAAAGAAAGCAAAATCCAACCTTTCAGCAAAGTGCACTATCCGATCAATCGGATATATGCCCAATCGATCGGACCAATAAGTACTCTCAGTTAACAAGCGTACGCAAATTTCCATCCAAGACAGAACCCTCATCCGATCAATCGGATGGCAGCAAATTTTTACCCGTGTGTTTCTAATTTCTTCAAAACTTCCTAATTCTTCGCCTATTACAACCCTAACTCCTCTGTACGAACCTACATCTATTTAAACACTCTCCACCTCATATCCAATTACTTCTCTTACAATTCTAAACCCTAGAAATCCTTTGAGAGACTCATCTTCTTCTTTAGAGAGCCACTATTGTAGCTATGTTGAAGCTTTCATCTTCTAGAGTCTTTCTTCTACTCTTACAGTAGGTTCATCTTGAACGGCAGTAAGGCGTAAAGATTCAAGCACGGGAAAAGGTGAATGGTGTGGTTGTTGGCAAGTTCAAGTACGGTCCCTTAGGTTGTGTTCAAATGGGCAAGGGTATAAGTACTTCTTGTAACCTTTGATTTCATAGAGCTTGGTTTCCGTTGGTCCTGATAATCGGACTCGTGGTTTTTCCCGTTTTCAGGTTTTCCACATAACAATCGTGTGCCTCTCTTTCTTGTGGTTGCTTGCTTTTCAATTTAGGTTAATTACTTCTAAGTTTAATTAATTAGAAATGAAATTCATAAAGAAGTCCTACTTGAGACCTTAGCTTGTGTCGAGGCTTAAATTACTTCCTAACACCTTTGCTTTTTAAAGAGGGCTCTCTCTCTCTCTCTCTCTCTCTCTCTCTCTCTCTCTCTCTCTCTCTCTCCCCTCATTGGTTGATTAATAAGCTCCATTTTATGAAGTTACCCTCCCTCTTTCTGCCCCCATTGGTTCATTAATAAGCTCCATATCACATTAGGGCTTATTGGATGCATGGAACTTGGTTTGTATGGAGTTATCAACCCCTTCTAAGGACATGAATTCCTAAAAGACTATGGACGTAAGAACTACCTAAAATCCATAGTAGAATTCTACTAATTAAATAATGAAATAAAATGATTTCTCGAACTCTCTTCGTCCTGCCGAACCACTTATAATGGTTTGCTGCTTGTTTTAGTTGTTTATACAATTATCTTTATTTTATTTTATTTTTTGATAGATATGTAATTATATTTATTTGGTTATGATTTATGAATGACTAGTGGAGCTAGTTTTGGTAGATAGAGGTAGCATAAATACATTTTAATATCCCCCCCCCGGCGGCAGAGCTCACTCATCAATACTCATCCTTAGATGAAACCCAGTCAATACATTTTTGGCTGTACGCATTTTTTTCGTGCCAAATCGTTTCTCTCAGGATTCGAATTCGCGGTCGATTGACTATGATATCATCTTAAATTTCTTTAGCTAACCATTTCTACCAAAACCTCAAAACGTTAGTAGATGTAGCATAAATATTTTTCAATATTTTCTCTTTGGTGGAGTCCACTCCTCAACAAAGTATATTCAAGTTGACATTTCTATCTTAAATATCATTAAACAGAGATTTTGACTGTACGACTGCCATTAGAAATGACATTTTTTTCATAAAAATTGAAGTTTAAGTATTTCTTGCAGAGTTGTACGTACAAAAAAAATATGATATCCTACAGATGTAACATATTATATAGTGTGATTGGAGCGATATCACAGGAACAACTTTATGGAAATTTATTAAACTAATCGTTGATGGGTGAATGTAATCAAGTTTTTAGGATAGCTGTATGGACAAAATATTCCGTATCCAATAGGTCTCAGGTTGAATTTACTCTTACTTTTCTATCCACCAACCGATCCAACCTAACCAATTGCATTATGACACAACAACTCAATCTGAACTCAATCCTCAATCCTCAATCCTCAATCAAAGGTCCAAATTGGCCCTTTTAACTTTTGGGTTATGTTTGAAATGACATTTTCAATTCCATTATAAATGAGCCAAGTTCTAGTTTAAGCCAATGACGTTTAAACCCACCTGACCCCACCCATTGCCACCCCAGTGGACATAAATGGAAATGGAAAGAGCCAAAGATGGACGAAAAGTGCAAGTCCCTGTCCTTCTTTCTCATCAAAATCCAAGTCACCCCCACATACCAAACTCATCATCCATCACTCTCTTCCCCTACAAGCCAGGCCCATCTATCACCCTGTCCTCCCAACCATGGACACACAAGGGCAAGGGATTGGACCTTTCAACTCTTTCTGCTCTCTCACTCTCATCCAAACCCAACCGTTCAAAAAAAAAAAAAAAAAGAACCCACATCTGACATGAGCACCCACATACTCATGTGTGGTGGATGTACACAGCTGAGAATTACAATGCAAAAAATTCAATTCCATGAGAATCTCGTCGCTTACATAGACATCCCTGTTAAGGGCTAGTCACTCCTTACTTGGCAGCCAAATCCACACCTCTATCATGATTCATGTGGCCACCCATTTCCACGCCTTACTTCTCTCCTCCTATCCCTAATTCTTTCAAACCTCACCTTTTCTTTCCTTGTTGCATATCCATGTCAGCCACCAGATGCCACGTCCTATTCCACTCTCACGACTAATCTCCCTAATCCATGACATACCCATGTCTATCTATAAGTGGTGTCTGTGTCGGGGCAAATTATTGGGCTTATCATTAATTCCAAAATCCGGCCCATATTTTCCCTCAAACCCGCCCCCGGCCCTCTCTCTCTCTCTCTCTCTCTCTCTCTCTCAATTAGCATAAACTTGGTTATGGGAAACTTCTCCTACGGGAACGATTCGATTAGCATAAACTTGGTTATGGGAAACTTCTCCTACGGGAACGATTCGATTGGGAAAGAGAACAAAAATCCCCCATTATTTTTTCACATTTCATTTTTGGTACCCCGCGTAGGAGGGCTTGGACTCAAGCCTTCTGGTGAGAGAATAGACCTCGAATGAGGCAGCACGGCCCATGGCTAAGAACTCACATCTCTTACCACTAGGGTAAGAGGCAGTTCTTAGAACTCATGCACTTTTGTTTATGTTCATTATGTTAAATAGGAAAATGACCACCTATAGCAAACTGCATACTATGCTTATGCAATTCAGCCTGCGGGGCCACTTGGATGCATTCTTACAATTGGAGGTAAGATAGATGGAATGTCTCTTTATTGACAAGGGTCATGTAAAATATTTTTCTATTAGATTATCTTAGCCCTTAATCTAATGGCCTAAAAGTTCAATATTTTTTTAATCAGAGTAATTGAGAATCATTCTAACAGTGAGTAAAAGTTTTATGAGTATAAATTTAGGCATGTTGTTAGATCAAGAGGAAACAAGAGTGTGGAAGGAGCAACACCGATAAAGGAGGCCCAAGTGGCCCATAGAGATGGACTATACATGCGGTCTGGAATGGATACTTGCGCTAAAAGTGGTGTCTTGAATATTTTTCAAAATTACAAAGTTTGGAAGTGGAACATGATGGTATGAAGGGCCCAACAGTGGTGGTGCTCTACAACCATGGCCATGACAGTGTGGGCCCACTTTTTCATGTGGTCTATGTTTAAGGAATGGTGTCGATTGGCTCATTGGTTGTTCATGTGTTGGTGGCTGTGGAAAGTACATGGATGCCTATCATTTTGGGACTCGTCCAATCCCAAACAAATAGTAAGAAATTTTCGGTGAGGAACAGATGATTTTGTGTGTCTGGTTTAGGAAGGTCCTTGACAGTGGGAAGAAGATGTGTTGTGATCAGAAGTCACAACTTCTTGTGGTGGTCTTTGGATTGGAACGTGGCCCACCTAAATTAAACTGTCAGCTGGAAGAGACAAAAGGGTTAATTAAGGCTGTTTGTTTGCGTAGTTCACATAGGGAGTTGAATCACAAGAAATCAGGGTCAAATGATAAATGATTCCATAAGAGGTGAAAGTTGAAGAATATATTACGAGAAAACGTGTAGACTGACCTGACTTTCTTTGGATTTGAATTGCTAGGGTAAAGGCCTTTGTGTGCAATTCTCTTCTTCCTTTTATTCTATTTTCATTAAGAGGACGTTATTTGATGATCATTTTTTAATATTAACCTGTGGCCTTCATTCTTAATTCCAAACATATCTAGACATCCAGTCTTACGATTCCCGAGAAATCAATTGCATGAAACACGGCCCGACATGTTTTAGTGGATAGTACACCCTAAAAGGAGAGAGGTGATCTTTGGTGACATATGAGAAATCCATGAGAAATCCACATATATGATTATTCCTTACTAGCACTAGATAGAGATTCCTCCCTTGGGATTTATACAATTGAGGATTTCACATCAATATCTCCATGTGTACATGTATAGCTCATAAAATTTGGCCCCCAGATATGTGAGCACTGATCAGGTTACAAAGGAGAGCCCCACGGCCGGGTTCTAGTTTTAAAACTTATAAACTTTCTAAGTCGGCATCTTCTCAATGGCAAATGTGAGTCCCCATGTAAGAAGAATCACTCACATGCGAGAAGAGGAGATTCGCACATGCAAGAAGGGAGAGACCAAATGATCAATCCTTGTTTATCCGAGTGAGAGGCAGGATTTCCAACCAACTGGGCTACCCCATATTAAGTGTGATTTGGTTTTGTAAAAATGCCACATTCCCATAATTAATTAAGACTAAGTTGCAAATTAGTAGGGTTCTGGATTTTTATTTTTTTTCGAAAAATAAAGAGAAGAGCAAATCAGTAGGGGAAATTTTTTTTTTTTTTTGTGTGGAGGAGATGAAATGTTAATGATTTGACATATCTCCCCCATGTGGCACCCCCGAGTGGTCCAAACAGGGTTTCATGGGATCCGTTTTCGTTTATCAAATGGGTCAAACATCCCAATCTGCACCAACATGACCTATCTAACTCGGTTAAGTGTACTTTTTTGTACAATAACATGTGGGCCGACCTTTGCAAAATTAATTGTTGTGTGCCGATGCAAAAGAAATGATAATACATTCATTTCATTTCCATAAATCTCACATAAAATCAAAAACACTTTTAAGCTGGTTCAGCATAGAATTGAATCTCAAGAAAACCTATGGTTTAAGATGTCATTAAACTTTAATATTTTTAAATCAAGGGCTAAGATAATTGATGTTGATTTTTGAAACCGTACTTAGACATAAGTAGACATTTCAATCCACCCTCCTCTCATTAATAAACTTGCATCTAAGTGACCCCATGAGCAGGACTGCAGATACCTTATATGCAATCTACATAGAAGTTTGTTGCTACCCATAAAATTCCGCACCTTCATTATCAATTTACAATAATAGGCTTCTTAAAAAGTTATATCATCTAAAATATGTGGGGATATTTCCAACTTTGTGTTTTTTTACTAGGGTAAAATTAAGAAAATGGCACAATAATAAATTATTTTTTAAAAATTATAAGGAAAATACTATAATATCAATTATTGTTATAAAATGCTCACTGTTCTTCCCCTTTTATTCCAACAACATCATGATCATTTTCTCATATTCTTTGCACAATATTCTCAAGTTTGCTGATGATTTTATCACCTATATTTGTCACTGTAGATCATGAAATAATGAACCAATGTCCATGAGATTTAGGCATCAGCACCATTTAAATAAAAGGAAGGTGGGGTGAAGCTAGGGAACAGACCCTAGGCTGAAGCTAACCACGAGCCACTCACCCACTTGGTTGAGTGGTTTTCGTCAGACCACATTCATGCAAAACTTACATTCCCACGAGACCAGGGAACTCTGTCATGATTTCATTTATAATGGCCCCATATCTAGTACATTTTATTGGGCAGCCCACCTGTCAAAGGTGGGATGGGTGGCCAGCCTCAACTTGGATAGATTTCAAGACACAGAAAATCAACCATTTTCCTGCTATGCTAAGACAAGACAAATCCCTATGTTGGGAAAATTGTAGTGAAAAAGAAGGCAGGTATGGTTGGGCAGGGTGGTAAAAAGGTCTGTGGTCATGATTCTCTCTGCCTTGTCTTTCAACTTAGGTTGATCTTCCACAATCTTGCCCTTTCACATCACTGAAATTTTTACATGCAACATGGATATGTCATCAGGGCTGTGCTTATCCTTGAAATCTCCTCTCTCTGGAGATGCTGTCAGATTCGAGACTCAATCATATTCTTGGGTCTTTATACGGAATTTTAACTCTGTACATTGCTTGCTTGGATTTATGTGAGAATGTATGTTTATTGTTTAAATATAAAGTACATTACCATGTAACATGTGCATACGAAAAAGTGCATATCTCCTTATCATTTGCCTTTCGTTTCTTTGCCTGGGACAAGGGAGAGAGAATGTATATGTACACTTTATGTTACATCCTATGCATATTGTAGAAGGAAACAGGAGTTTTGTTTATTATTATCATTGGAAGTGCTTGAACATTACAGACTAGTTTCCAGACCATATAGAGGACTTTAAACCAAAAAAACACACAGAAACACTAAAAACATATACATGACTTTTAACTGTTAACACACTGAGAGGAACTATAATTCCACTACACTACTATCACTTCTTTTCCCCCATTTTGATCAACGGCCCTGTCCTCCTGTTCAAGATTTCCTTTCCCTTGTGTGGCTGCCACTGTTACAACCGTCCATGTCCTTCCTGCAAGCTGCAAGAACATTCAGAGGTATATCATGGAGTGAATATAGGAAGTGTGGGAAAGGAATAGTGTTCCAATTCGCGTGCTGCACGATTGAACTCTCTTTTGCAGAGGTGTGAGTCCCACCCAGATACATGCATCATTGAACTCTCTTTTGCAAGTGGCTTTTGAGAGTACTCCATCTGTGCATCAAAACCCACGATAATGTGCCTTCTTGATTTGGTGCATATGCATAAGTGCTGAGCAGTCCCCTTCTATCACAATGCCATTGATATTGAATCTTCTGACCAGTTTGATTCCTTGGATGAAAGCTAAGAGCTCTGTCTCTATTGCAGCTGAAGCCTCTACCTGCCCTGCATATCCCACTATCAAGTTGCCTTTACAATATTCCCTAATTATTCCTGTATTGATGCTATTCCATCCATCAGTTGGAACTCCCCATCAAAGGAGGAGGCTCCTTTTCATTTATCTGCTGTTGAGTTAATGCAACTACAATGTAGGGGGGGTGATCTGAGCCAAATCACAAGAAGTTTGGTGATGCTCCCTCATGGATTTCACTAACTAAAATCTAAACTATTCAAAATAAATATTTTACATTTATATAGAATTTGCCAAATTGTACGCCGGGAAGAGTTTGACCCATGTCAGACTGTATGCATGAAATAAAATATAAAGAAAAATTTACGTATTTTATATGCGATCAATATAATGGTTGGCTCAGCTTTTATTGGAACGAATCTTAGTAAGTGCCCACACAAGATATATGAAATAGTTTAAGAAGGCATCACTTCTTTTGAATTTAGTGATCTATTAGTGATTTGGTGAGTGTCAAATTTGGGCTGTTAAGTACTTTACAAAGAGTGATGTGCATATGTGAGGGAGATAACTTGATTATAAGTATTTCTAAGTATACAGATATAGGCAAACTCACGCACATGTATTTTAATGTATAATATATACATGCAAACACAAATGTGCAAGTTGGGCCTGGGTTGGTCTAATACTCAACCCAACCTGCCGAAGTTGCACCCTAGCTCTGGAGGGCTGACTAAAACACAGGCTCAGTATACACAGAGCATCACCAGTATGCCATTAACCTATGTAAAGGCATAGTGGACCATTCATCCCTTCAGTCTAAAATGCAGGGTCCATTCCCAGCTACACCTATAACTTGAAATATAACGTTTTGGTTGTTTAGATAACAGTGTATGGATATGACCCAAATATCAAATGGGCCCTATGACTGTGGACCCATATGTGACTGTGAGATGTGCCAAAGTCAAGTCCATGCCACAGTATTTGGTTCAGGGTACGATAGTTGTATGGGTCGTTCCAGGCCCAGGCCCAGTTGTCGCATGCATGCTATCACCTACATTTACATGTGAAGAATCTTCTGAATAGGGTTGCAAGTAAACTGGGCCATTCCAGGCCCAGTTTCTTCAACAGGGGCTTGTTTTGCTCATCATTAGCTTTACCCTCATCGTTTGGGGTCAGCTAAACCTGGCTAATTTAGTTATTAATTATAACTTATAGTCCCTTACTCTGCTCATGGGAAGTCAGGCCATGATCAGGAAGTGTGCATATTTACTATAAAATTTATGGCCCATGTAAGTCCATCTAGTTAGGCATTACTTAAACATATGCCACACTGCCACTCTTAGGTCAAATCTGGCCAGCCTGGCCCAACAATCATCAAAATTCGGCCCAGATCCCGCGAAAAACAGGCTGGGCCTGGGCTTTTAGACTCCTGCCATCAAAGAAGACTTCTTTCCCCATTAGTCACTCAGTTATTTTACCATAGCACTACCGATTTATTGCATTTAATTTAATTTTTATGGATACTACAAACCTCATTTGAACCATTCGCCTCTGTATCTAATTATCTATCATGTTACTTTGAGAAATAATTGTATTTCCAAGATCTTCCATTTTTTTATTTTGGGGGGGTGGGGATGGTATTCTACTCATTAGTCATTGGAGAAAGATACAACATGATTACTAATGTAGGCATTGGGCCCGTACACAACCCCGCCCTCGCTAGACTATGTGATTCCATTCCAAGACCTTCCATTCAAATGAGTATAATTAAATAAAAACTGGATGAATGAATCTCAGTGATAAGAGTACAAGACTCCTTATAGCTAATGATTTTATACAACTAAATACGAGTTATGTCACAGTTATTCAGCCCAGTTCCACAGTCAATTTCAATGTATTTAGTTCATTTATGAAAAACATTAATAAACCAAGGTGGCTAAACAACTTTAGAAGATGGGTAATCAAAAGTTTAAGGCCCTGTTCTTTTACTAGAATTCCTAACAGGAATTCAGGCTGTCTGAGAATTCAGAATTCCTGTCAGGAATTCTATGTTTCATTACCAGAATTCCTAGGCATTTGAAATTCCAGGCATTTGAAATCCCAAAAAACCCAGCATTTGAAAAACCACTTTAACAAAGAGGATTTGAAAATCTCACTTAGCACAAGAATTCCGGGAGAGGAACGACGGCATTCCGGGAGCTCAGGCAATGAATGAAACAACGAATTTAGAATTCCAGAATTTGGCAGCATTTCAAATACTAGCATTTGAAATTCTCAGACAACCACCAGATATGAATTCTATGAATTCTAGTAAAGAAACGGGCCCTAAGACTCTACTTTAGCCCTTAAGCAACTATTCTTCACTCTATGACCCCGTTTCTTTACTAGAATTCCTTACATGAATTCAGACTGTCAGGGAATTCAGAATTCCTGAGCATTTGAAATTTCAGACATTTGAAATCCCGAACAACTCAGCATTTGAAAAACCACTTTAACAAGGAGGATTTGGAAATCTCACTTGGCACAGGAATTCCGGGAGAGGGACGACGTCATTCCGGGAGCTCGGGCAAGAATTCAGGCCATAAATGAAATAACGAATTTAGAATTTCAGAATTTGACAGCATTTCAAATACTAGCATTTAAAATTCTCAGACAATCACCAGACATGAATTCTATGAATTCTAGTAAAGAAACGGACCCTATAGGATATTAGAGAATAATAGAGAAAAGACACTAGTGACAACTCCAACCAAATTTTTATCTGAATAGGTTTGAATTGAAGCTTCTTCTTTTTTTTAATTTATTTGGGGTAGGGGTTGTACAAGGAGCGTACTTGAAGAAGCTTAAGAGAAAAGTTGGAGTAATAAATTTCCTTAACTAACTATTCCTATCAGAACCCCATATTATTAAAGGCGGCGGAAAATAATTTCCAATACTCCCCCTTAGGTGGAATATTTCGGTTTTTTTCTTTTTCGTAAATAGGAACCCCTTTTTTTATCAATACTCTCCTTGGGTAGAACTTAATCGGTACACTTTTTCACGACATGCTTCTTTTTTTTTTTTTTTTTTTTTTGCACTGAGTTGTTCCCCTCGATATTCAAACTCGCGATTTGTTGACTCTGTAACCATATTAAGGTTTTTGTAGCTAACCATTCCTATCAAAATTTCGGCCCATTAGTAGAGACATATAAATACTTTTCAATACTCACCCTCAAGTGGACCCACTTCTCAACATAAATGACAATGGTTAATGGCAACCCTTGAAATAAAGTCCCACTTGCCTCTATGGTTGCATGATTGGGACTACATGCAAGAGGTCAAAAGGGTTCAAGCATTGGTACCACCCTCACTTTCTTAGAAAAAAAAAAAGGTCCCACTTACAGAATACTAAGCAATGCACCATGTTAGGCGGATCATGGCAAGGAAATTTAGGCCTTCCATGAGCTGAAAATATAGTGAAGGATACTGAAGTGGCTCACCATATATAGATGTTGGGCACAATTTTAGTCTTCTTGTAAGGATCCTCTAATTGAAACTTTCTTTTAACTGCAATTTGGATGATTAAATCAGTATGGAGCTCATTATCAAATTTGATAAGAGAGGTTTTGACTGAACCTATGGGTACACAAAATGTGGGGCCTACCATATAAATTTTTTTTCATGACAAGGAACCCACAAACCCCCTTTCAATTGGTCATTGGTAAAACCCGAGATACACAAAACTATGAATCTAGCTATTTACACCTCCCGCTCAAGATACACTAGCAAAGCAAGGCTCTATTAAGTTCGGTCACAAAAATCCTCATTTTCATAATCTTTTCTAGAATAGTGAGTATTTGATAAAAACATAAGTCGGTTCACAAAACATAGGCTTTACATTCAAGTTGCCATTCATAGTACATAGAATCTCTCCACTAAAATTTAAAAGAAAAGAATTGTATAATCTTTGCTCCCTACGCATGGCATATATATATCCTTGAGTTTCTACCTATGAAAGTTTTTTTTTTCTTTTTTCCCAGACAAGTCAAGCACAAGGAACTAGTTAAGCAACAACTAGGAATGTAATAAGCAACACATGACTTCACATGGAATATCACCATCGAGACTAGGGCTGGTAAATACATCATAAGCGGACTACACACCATCCAGTGAGAACTGTTCTCACGGAGTCATGAGAACTTTTTTTTGTGGGGCCTACAGGGGGACCCCATTTTGGAATGGGACCTGTGGGGATTGAAAGATCTAATGGGACTACCCCGAATATCAAGTTTGGCCCCAATCTCAAGCTTCTAACCCCTTCATCCATGGCCAATAAGCTCAATCTATTCGTATGGGAATATAGTCGATCCAACGGTCCAATTCATTCGCATTGGTGCCAAACCTTGGGTCGTGTGACTATCAAGAAGGTCCATATCCATTGCAAGGTTTGGATGGGGTGATAGGTGGTTCCCACCCATAGTTCTCATGATTTGAAATTTGAGAACAGTGAACAGTTATCACCTGATTATTTAATATGAAAGCTCTGGACAGATACAACATTCCATAGGTCCCACTGGCACCCACGTCCCTGTTCTTGCTGCCGACTCCCAAGTGTCACTCTACTGCTCAGTAGTCACGCCCCCACATGCATCTAACTACTGAAATTAAATGCCCTCACAATTTATGGGAATCTTACTCAAACATATGAGCATATCCCATTATAAATCGATAATAAATAAAAGTATAAATTTTTAAATCTTATATATGGTCAATTTTATAATGGAACCAACTATTATTTGAGTAAAACTAGTCATATTCCAATCACAAGGAGATCATCCATTTACAATCCTATTATGACGTTCTATTTTATTTTTTGTTATTTTTTTGTGATCTCCGAGGATCTCAACATTGGAGTTTGTTTGTTGAAAATCTGATTTACTTAAAATAAATATTTTTCATATATATATATATATATATTCAAAATTTACCTCAATAAATATTGCCCTGCAAAAATAAAATTGAGCATGTGATTAATACAATTTTAGCCCTTTTACGTTCAATCTTGTGGTAGGCCATCTCTTATTGGGGTAAAATTTGGATGCCATCTACCAATTTTTTGGATAATATTCAGGTGAGAACTGTTCTTACATATTATGTAAGAACTTTTTCGTGAGGCCCAATTGTGGGACTTATTTGGGGATGAAAATCTCTATGTGAGACCACCCTAAGTATCAAGTTTGACTCCAAACCAATGCCCTTAATCCCTTCATCCGTGGCCTACAATTTAAGGGTTTCATATTAAAAAAAAAACATTCAACACTCGATCCAACGATTCAATCCATTCAAATGTATGTTAATCTTTAGAATTAGTGACTATCAGGAGGTTAAACCCCATAAAAATAATTCTCACATAATATGTTAGAATTAGTTTGCCTTTCAATATTACCCTTTAAATAATTGGGCCTAAAAGTTACACTCCCTTCCCAAAAAAAAAACACACATATATTAACTCACATTGATGTCAGGGTCGCCGTCGCTTACCTTTCTCACATCCACGCGAAATGCTTTGTCTTACTGACGAACATGCCTTTAAAAATGAGAAAAAAAAAAAGGAAAGAAACTAACATGAGATCTGATCCGTTGGATTTGAAATCAACGGCTCAGAAAGTATCCGATGACGTTGAAAATCCCAAACTCACGTTCCAATTGGACAACAACAACGTAACTGCCAACTCATCTCGTCTTCTTCCCACGACATTTTCTTCTTTGTTTTTTTGTCTTTGCAACTCTCTCTCTCTCTCTCTCTCTCTCTCTCTCTCTCTCTCCGATTATCAGATTTCGTTTTGAATCGAAAGATCTAAACCGTAGAATCCATCATCTGATCTGATAGATCAATCAATCAATCATGTTTCTTCTCGATTGGATCTATGGCGTTCTAGCCTCCCTCGGATTGTGGCAGAAGGAAGCAAAAATCCTGTTTTTAGGGCTCGACAACGCCGGAAAGACCACGCTCCTCCATATGCTCAAAGATGAGGTTTTTTTGTTTTTTTTGTTTTTTTTTTTTTTGTTTCTTCTTCCTCTCGATCTCGATCTCGATCTCAATTTGTTGATTGGATTCGGTTTCTTCGATTTTTATTGAATTTTTTGTACTTTTTTAATAGTGTGATTATGATGGTTTTATGAAATTTGGTTTTGGTTGGTGCTTTTTGGTAGAGATTAGTTCAGCATCAGCCGACGCAGTATCCGACTTCGGAGGAGCTGAGTATTGGGCAAATCAAGTTTAAGGCTTTTGATTTGGGCGGGCATCGAATCGCTCGCAGAGTCTGGAAGGATTACTATGCAAAGGTCCGTGTCTAATTTTGATTCTCTTGTGTGTGTGTGTGTGTGTGTGTGTGTGTGTGTGTGTTCGGTTTCTCAGATCTGGGGTTTTGTTTTGTTTTAGTAGGATTGCGTTTGTTTTGGTTTTTTTTTTTTTATTTCTTTTTTTTGTTTTCTAGGGTTTCTGGATTGATGGAAGTAGGGGTTGATCGATTTGGTTGTTAATTGTTTGTTTTAGATGCATGTGATTAATATATTCTACCTGTAGATGTGCTTAATAGTTTGATTGAATGTGGTGGTTTCACTTTTATTAATTAAGGTTTGGTTTGTGAACTTGTTTGTGATGTGATCTGTTCTTGGAGATTCTGTGAATGAGGGTTTGATTCCCTTCACCGGTTGCGATATGACTCTTATGTTTTAATTTGTAGATTGATGCTGCCATACTGTGAGGTAATATCAGTGTTTATGAGTAGAAGATTTCATGCCCCATCCTCTCTTCTTTGTTCTCTCTCCAATTATGTTTGAAACTCCCCCAAACCTAAATCACAATGATAGTAGAAGATTCTCCAGCTGTGCAAACACGCATATATAATACATTTATATACATATATCTTTGATGATGATGAATATGTATATTTAGAGGGATAGATGGATGAATGGATAGATGGGAGACGTGTTTTGAAAACCTTTAAATGCAGAGTATACAAGTGATGTGTATAATGATTGTGAATCAAATCAAGGAGTGACCATTTCATTGTGAAAAGAAAACAGTCCATGAATCTCTTATTGATCCCAATCTTTCCCATTGGGAGCAGCATTTTAATGCTAAAAGAGTGACTAGGCTAATCACTGCCTTAAATCCTACCATCTCCAAATCTTTGGATAAAGAAGCTCTCACATGGTTGAAAATTCCTTAAAGTAGCTGGTTCTGATTTCTGTTTCAAGAAGCTGGTGCGGCTCGGCATATTTCTTTCACTCTCCCTGGGCCATGGGGCTCCTTTTTCTTCATGTAGCTTTTTCAATTGATTCTGTGGCTAGACCTTTTTCTAGTTTTTTTTTTTTTTCGGGGTGACTTGGCTAGTGGGTTTTTCGTCGTGTTTGTACGGCAGTTCCCTCTTGTTTGCATATCTCGCTCCAAACTTTGGCCATTTTGGGGTGTACCAGTGAGGTGGAACTGCTGCATTATTTGTACATTGTACACTCTCATTTGGAAATGAATATATACTTGCCTTTCCAAAAAAGTAAAGAATGCCTTGGCTAGATTGAAGAAAAGTTGAGCACTGTGTCCAGATTGTATACCTGTAGATGCTTGGATTATGACCTGTGAAGTTGGGGTTGATTGGTGGTGTTAGACAAAATTTCGAATACAAGAAAAATGTCTAATAAATAGAGAAAGGGTATAGTGGTTCCAACTTCCCATTCTATAAGAATAAAGGAGATGTTCAGAACTATGTCAATTACGCCCTTACTTATGGGTCATACCATGAAGCTCTAATTAGAAATAAATCATGCCTTAGCTAGAATGAAGAAAAGTTGAGCACCAGGTCAGGATGGTATACCGATAGATGCATGGATTACGGCGGTTAAAGTTTGGGTTGATTGGTGAACCGGATTGTTCAACAAAATTTTGATTACAAGAAACATGTCCAATGAATGAAGGAGTATAGTGGTTCCATTCTATAAGGGTAAAGGAGATATTTAGAACTGTGCCAATTATGTCCCTCCCTGTGGGTCTATGATAAAGCTGTGGGAGAGATAAAATAACCTATGATAGGAATCTCATATTTCACAGAATCAATTCGGATTTTTACTGGGTAAGTCCACTAAGAAGCCATTTCCTTCTATGACAACTCATTATAAAGTTTGGGACTAGGAAAAAATTTTACACATGGTTTCATCTACAGAAGGCATATGTCACGGTGTCAACTCAATAATTGGGTGGACATTGAAGAAAAAAGGAAACCCTAAGGGTTATCAAGTCATTCAAGATATGCATATGGGCGCAATTACAGGCATGAGAACAATTTGTGGGGCCACATTGGAGCTCTCAATCGAGTTGGTTGGTGGCAACCACAGTGAGTCCTTTAGTCGCCTTGATCATGGACTATATTATGGTAGATATCCATCATGGAGTCCCATTGTGTATGTTGTTTTTAGATAATTGGTGCTAATTAGTAAAACAAGAAAGCAGGTGCAATAAGTTTGAAATTTGGAGAAGGCATTCCAGTTCCATGGGTTAAAAATAAGTAGATGTAAGACCAGATATAGGTGCAAGTTTAGCGGGTTAGAGAGTAGAGAAGTTGAGATAGCCAAGCATGAAACAACCCTAGTATCTTAGTGTGATCAATTTTGCTACATAGGAGCTATCCTAAAAGTGGAGAGTTCGAGTCCATTATAATTAGTAGATTTAATAAATTGTGAGCTTCGTGGAGAATGACTAGCAAAGTGTTATGCGATCAACAAATGTCCGTAAGGTTAAAGGAACTTTTAAAGTCAACAATTGTGAAGTTGTATGTTGTGCAACAAAAAATTGTGAAAAGGCTAAAGTTCATGTGGTTGAGAAGTGGATTGCGTTTTGTTGCTAGAAAGGCTATGATTAGAAATGAGTACATCATTAGAAATCTTCAGATGCTGCAATTGAGAATTAAAAAAAAAAAGCAAACAAACAAAGAAGATCACATGAGATGGTTTGAGCACATTTACAGAAGGCCAAACAACTGCCCTTGTGAGTTGTGAGACAAATTTAAGGGTTACTTGTGATGTACTAGGAGAAGAGGGATGCGATTCAAGACCTTGAGTAAAGGAATGAGGAATGACATGTCATTATGTAGAACTTGGCACTAAATAGTGCTAGTGACAAAAATGAATTTGTGAAGACAACTCTAAGTAAGATGGGTTCTGCAATGAAGATGAGTGGGTGTATCCTTAGCTAGTTAGACAATGACAGTTGTTAGTACGTATCATATACTGTGTAGAGAGAATTTCTCGTTCTTCACAGAGAGACCTGTATTCTTGCTTGCAGTTTCTAGGAAGGTTTAATGGCCTTCACTTTGTTGGAATTTTGCTTCTAAGTGAGGTGTTTCAGAGTAGAACTCTTTTAGTCAACCCTGTATTTGTCGAATAGAGTTTGAAGATTGATGATGATGTATAAAGCAATTTATTCAAGTGAGAACATCCACACAAGGATGATGCAGTGTGGCCTATGGCATCCACGTGGGGCCATGCCAATTATGGGGTGGGGGGATGGAAAGATCCAAAATGGACTTAGTGGGATACACAAAATATTAACCCCATCAGATCATCCAAACTTTATGATGGATGGCTACCCTCAAGTTTAATTGTTTTAAGGCATCATTCTTTTCTATATTTCAATCCGATGGTGAGTAACAGTTGGATAAGTGTCAAATATGAGCTTGTGGCAATTCATTATGGGTAGTGTTTGTGATGGGGGTAAGTTGATCATAGGTGGGCCGGTGGTCCAAAAAAAAAAATCTAGACTACTAGGTGTTGGAAACGAGTAGAAATCAGGATCTCTAGATATTACGTACAGATCACCGTGGAAATAATCTTGAACTAATATGATTAAATCATACCTACGAGATCTCTCTGATTTGATCTCGATCTTACAGAAACCCGAAAACTTCAAGATCTTCTACTGTATTCCTATATGCTCGAACTCGCACCAGGGAGTGGGCCTTTTCTGCGAATTCTCCTCTGTTCTCCAAAACCGAGATTTCTCCCTTCTTATTCTTGTATGTTAACCTAGAGAGCAGTAACGCATATTTATAGGCTACAATAGGGACCTTAAGAAGGAAACAGGAATAGTCTCCTTATGGAAATAGAAAACCCTAATTCGACCCAAATTAGAATCCTAGTTCCATAAATTACAATTCAGTCCACTAAAGAATTATAATTGCACTCATGTCCTTATTCTTAAAATAATATTTCGAGCTTCTTGTTATTAAATGCTTATTAATCTCTCCACGTTAAGATTTCAGATATTCATCGATTAAATAATTACTGACATCTATATTTAATCGATAACTTTATAATTCCTTGAGACCTTACATTTAACTTATTTAATATGTCGGACACAAAGTCCACCTATAGGGTTTGACATATTCGAAACTTAAAAGCTTCATCAAGAGGATATCATCAATCCCTATTACGGGACTTGGATTCCGTCAATAAATTAATATCCACCATACACGTAGTGTAGTCATCCAATTCACTGAGATTGTTGACCCATAAAAGATCTCACTCCTTCGTAAATCAAAATGCTAAACACTAAATGTATGTGTCTATTATTTATGTCGGGATTAAAAGTATAAGCACTCATAATAACCATCTGGATGTTCATCATCTTATATAGTCAGTATAAAGACAATAAACCCAAAAACACGGTCATGTTCAATACACACAAAGCGTACTAGCATAATGAGTCGAAATTATACCGTTTCCCGCAGCCAAGACAAGCCTACTAAAACATCATGCTACAATCGTACCGATGGTGTGTCCAAATCCATCTAGATTGTGAACAACAACTTATATTCTATAAGAACCGACAAATAAGTCTTCCGTGTGTAAGCAAAATTCTACACACCAACTTGTCTACTTTATAGAATAAAAGACACTCGCATGCATAATAATTAATAATGCAACCAACTGCCCATATAAAATCTCAGTTAGATAGAGAAAACAAAATATACTAAAAATGAACAAGTCAAAGACAGATACATAAAGTATGTTTTTAGTATAAATTTCCAACACTAGGTTATTATATGCAGATGATTCTCACTTGAATGTATTTCTTTTCTTTCTTTTTTGTTGTGTGTGTAGGTGAGCGCTCACACATATGTTCTAATTAGTGACAGGACTCAAACAGCAACCTCACTGTTGCAACAGTGAAAAGCTCCAAATTGTTCTGCAAACTTGTGTCAAAAAAGTTCTCCGGGTGGGCCCCACAGGCTTGCAAGGCAGCCGCACAGGAACATGGCCCTATATTTGTGTGCATGGATCTTACAGTGCACACCTAGTGGGGCCGCCTAATCACTCATGTGAGTGGACCACAAAACCAGGACCCCCTTGATTGTCACCAGGTCTCAGGGTTTGCACCTGGCCAAATGGACTTGACATTTGGATCGACTATTCCTTTTTTTTTTCGTAAGTATAAACAGTTGAAACTTGTTGGCCATTGATCAAAGTGGTTAGGATGATTGGGTTGGCCCCAAATTGGTAAGGAGGTAGGGCCCATCTAGATCTTTGGACCCCTCCCAGCCCCATCCCCAAATCGGGCCCCACAGCATGGTGCTCATGATGATCCCATGCATGGCGTGTGCATGTGATAACTCATATCGCTATTGAGACATCGTCTCACATTGAGATGGATAAAAATAGTGATCACATAATGGGGAGTAGTGGCATGACTCGAAAGTAAATGATGTAGATTCATTTTTGGCACATGTATGCTTTTTTTTCCTTGCAACTAGTACAAATGATTGGGATGAGATCATTCCAACTGTGAAGTCATTCCAAGACTAGTACAAATGATTGAGATGAGATCATTCCAATAGTGGATAGCGGACACGTGAAAATACTAGTGAGAATTTATTTGGAATGACTTTGTAGAGCAAAGAAAATATCACTTGGTGAAGTGGTGTATTGTTTGTCAACCTATTGCTCAAGGTGGGTTGGGCATTCGTTCCATTGAGAAGGTTAACAAGGATTTATTGGGAATTGGCTTTGGAGGGTGGGGGAGGCCCAGGAGGGTGGTAGTTGTTTGTGGAGGCATCTCCTAATTCATAAATGAAAGTCCGGGATCCGAACCCTAGAGCCTAGAGGGGGGGTGAATAGGGTGAGCTTCAAATTAATGACCAATTATGACCAATTTTAACTTCTTTAAAATTAACTAGTCACAAGTGATGATTATAAAGTTAAATGTTGAAGCTAAACAAAAACAATCACCACAAAGCATACACCATCACACAATGATTTATAGTGGTTCAGCCTCAATGCCTACATCCACTACCGGCTTGTGATCCAACACCCCACCGGATTTCCACTATTTATGATTTTCAATTGGCTAAGCAATAACATTTACAATGTTTTTTTAGGCTAAACAACAACCTATCAATGTGTTTTTCTAGGCTAAGCAATAACCTTTGCAAGATGCTTTTCAATAACCTTTACAAGATGTTTTTCTAAGGCTAAGCAATAACATCTACACTATGTTTTTCTTAGGCTAAGCAATAACTTTTACAAGAAGAATATTTTCTCTCAAAGTAGTGTCTATACAAACACTAAAAGAGATACAATTTAAGCTCAATTACAATGCCTCTAAAATAGGCGGATATGAAATTGAAAATCTAACTCACACAAACACTATATGAATGCAAAGGTGTATGCTCATGATGTGTGTGTGATAACTTTAATCAAGTTAAAAAGTAAGCTCAATCAATATATACTCAAAGCATTTAAAAGTTTAAAGCACATAAAAAGTTTTGATTGAAGTGAAATGCAAATCACATGTATGAATGCTAACTTATTGATGAAGTGAAAATCAAAGGCTCAGAAGTTATATGAAACTAATTAACTTTAAACATGTGATGCATGTGCAATGTTGTTTTCAAAACCAAACTAATTTAACTAAGGTTCAAATGAATGAAAACAACAAATAAAGATTCAACCAAATAAATGAATCATGCTATAAAAGAAATCAAAGATTTTGGCTAAGCATGATTAAAGAAGATTTTAAAACAAACTTGGTTTGAAATCAAGGTGAAAAATCAAATCCAACTTAGATCAAAGATTAAATGAAAAATGGATTCAACACATCATAGTTGTCATATTAAAATTCATTTACCAATAATTTAAACAAAGCATATAACATATTATTAATAAAAGTAAAGCTTACTTAGAGATTTAACTTCATTGATCCAAGCTTTAGCTTTACTAATGACCATTTGGTCTCTCTTAATTCATTCCCCTTTTCCTTGTCTCCAAACTCCTCAAGAGTGGCTCTTAGTTACTCTCATTTTTCAAAGGAATGAACTTGCTTTTATACTCAAAAATTGAGTTTTGGCGTGTCCCCGGTCGATTTGCACCTTTCCCCAGTCGACCTGGGCTCAACGGTCATAAATCTGACCGTTTGAAAAAGAGCTCAACGGCTCTATTCCCGGTCGACCTACAGTGCCCCGGTTGACTGGCCACACTGTAGGTCGACCCGGGCCTGGGACCATTTTCCCCTAAAATTGCATAATTCAAAGTACTTCTTTGAGGGGAATTTTAGGCCAATGAATCAAGGTTGGAATCATGATTTAAATCAAACTAAGAGGTTTAAAAACATGAAACATAAAAAGCCTAAAATGATTTGAAAGATTTAAAACTCATAGGCTTGCTTAATTCATGAAACTTCTTTTCAAAATTAATTGCATTCAAGTTTAAAATCAAAACATGCATGAACCAAGATTTCTACAAGTCTTAAAAACAATGCATGTGTAAATCAAGATTTCAAGATTTTCTAAATCAATGCATGTGTGAAAATCCAAATGATGCTAAAATGATAATGCACCCATCAAATTGCAATATACAAAATCCCTAACAATCTCCCCCTTTGCAATTTGATGGCAACTCACTCATCACTGAATTTACACACTAAGTCTTCAGCTCTCCCTAGGCTGGACAAGTCTTGAAATCTCTTGGATGTTTCCTTCACTTAGCTTGGGCTCTAATTCTTTTTCTTCTTTCTTCTCGATGCTTGGAACTTGATCATCCTTCAGGCTTCCTTTTCATCTTTCTCTCTTTTGGCCAAGCATCTTCTTTAACTCCCAAGCTTTCTCTTCTTTCAACTCTCCCCCTTTGACCATGTACTCTCTTCCTTTGGCAAGATATGCATTCTCTCCCCCTGGAGAAGATCATACAATATCTTCCCTTAGGAAACTTGGACATTCTCTCCCCCTTTGACATTAAATTGCAAAGATACCTACACACATGAAATATGGAAAATACCTTTTAGAAGCACCTGTTAACAAAAGAAATCTAAAATGAAATACATAACAGGGTATCATGTATGGAAGTAGTCTCTAAGAGTTCAAAGCCAATACTAAGGTCAATTTGATCAAAACTTCCTATGAAGGTTTACACTCCCCCTCAATCCATTCTCTCTTTTTGTCAACATGTTGACAAAGATTTAACTAAGTAGTGCAAGAAGAAGATGGTTTTACCAATTGAGGGTAAACTTCAAGGAAAGGATTAGACAAGTTTAACTATAGAGCTCAATATGATCAAATTACCAATATAAAGAGCAAGGCCAATGAGGAGAAAAGCAATCATGGATACCAATTGGAGTAAAGAATACCAATTGAGATTCAAGGATAAGACTATTAAATCAATCACTCTAAAATGGAGTTAAAAAGAATATAACTACTAGGATAAATCCAAATTAGAGCTATCCATGATGTTAATGGGGTTTACTAAACATAGCATCAATCAATTTAACTATGAAAATCATATGCTATAAATGTTTTGAAATCATTTCATTCAATCATTAAATATGACTATCATGTGCAAGATGAGTGAAATGAAATTCAAACATGAAGCCTACCTCAACCATTAACCAACCAAGATTATGATTACATAAACATGGTGGTCATGAGATTTACCCATATGAGCAAGAGAGGTGGCAAATATGAAAATTATGATACTAATGGAATGTAACATGGAACAAAAATATATTACTATCAAGTTCAATCCAATGTACATGGTCTATCACATTCTCAAGATATGACATCAATTGGATATGACAACAATCGAAAATGATACTAATTGAATATGACAACATTATCAAGAGCAAGGATGTGACAAATACAAAATTCCATCAAGCATCATAAATGGATATTCATCACTTTTAATGATATAACTAATGAGCATAGTAATGAACAAGTTAAATTGCATAAAAGGACAATGCTTCCATCAAATTGCAATATACAAAATCCTTAACAATAAATACAAATTAGAAAGGGATGGTTGGCTTGTGCAACATAGAGATTACAAAGCTTCAATTATTTAGAAGTCGATTCTTTCAATGAAGGGTGGTTTTGAGCAATAATTCCGATATAAAGTTCATGACAGGCAACATATTAAATTCTGGCATGATGAGTGGTGTGGGCAGAAGGTTTTGAGTCAACAATTTCCTAATATGTACCTTTTGGTTAGGCAGCAATGTGCTTTTATATCTGAGAATATTGACATTATGGGTGGTTCTACAGTTTGGGATATATGTTTAAGAAGGAATTTGACAAATTCTTAAACATTTGATTTTACTGGGATGCTTGCATTGTCAGACAGGGTTTACTTGTCTTTGGGTAAACCAGTTGTTAGACTATGGAAACCTGATGCTAAGGGAAAATTTTCAGTTTAAGTCTTTTTATAATGTGTTGACTGATAATTCTGGCGTTTTTGTAGATTAGCGGCGTTTTTGGGATCCCTCTATTCTGCCTAGAGTATCGGTTTTTTGTTGGATATATAAGAGGGGAAATTTTAACTATTGACAAGTTGACGTGGCGAAATCATTTATTGTCAATGGCTGTCCATTGTGCTTAAGAGATGAAGATACGGTTAATCGTTTGCTCATTCATTGTAATTTTGCTCATGCTGTCTGGGTAGCTCTCCTCCCTGCTAGGTTTGATATTCAGTGGGTTATGCCTTGGTATGTTGCAGAACTTTTCCAACCGTGGTTCTTTAGATGCCAGTTTGTTCATGGTAGAATCTTGTGGAAGTTTATCTTATATGCTACTTTCTAGGAGCTTTGGTTAGAAAGGAAATAATAAGTCTTGCTCTATGGAGGAGATTGTTGATAATATAGTTTGGATGGTTTTGGAATGGGCAATTAAGAGAAATGAGTTTGATGACATTTTCTTGGCCAACCTTAATAGATCCTGGGCGGCTGTCCTAGATGGGAGTTGGCGGGTTACTTGGGCTCGTCTAAGTTATTGGATGCCTCCTCTTCAAGGGATTCTTAAGCTTAACTTCGATGGTAGTTATCACTACTAGGAGAGGTGGTGTTGGATGTGTTATTAGGGATTCTTCTAGTAATGTTTTTCGGAGGCTTTCTGTGCTTGTGGAAGCTTCAAATGCAAATGAAGCTGAAACGTTTGTTTTATTGGTTGGCTGTCGGGAATTAGTCAATTTGGGTGTTATTTTGGAAATTATTGAAGGAGACTCTTTCTCAGCTATCCAGTGTGGTTTGGGGAAGATTTCTCATTCTTGGTGATTATTAGATTGGGTGGAGGAGGTACAAGATATTTCTTCTCAGCTAGATGCCTCTTTTCATCATATTTTTCGCGAGGCAAATCATATGGCTGATGATCTCACCGAAGAGGGAGTGTTTCGTGATTCTATTTCTTTTGATATTTAATGTTACTTGTTTCTTTTGTTTTTGTTGTTTATATATGTTTTTTTAATTGCCAGTTTGTTTGTTTTTGGCCGGACTGAGTTTTTTAGTCCGATTTTTTTGGAGTAATAAAATTTACTGTTACAAAAAAATAGTGGATAGTGGGCCTAAATACCAACTTCTATGGAAAAGCAATACAAGAAAAGTTAAAAAACAGTGGAAAGATAATCACAGCTGTGATGAGTAGCAAGAACCTTATTAAAAACCTTCGTCAAATGTAAGTAACATGTCTGGATAATATTGGACATCCTCTTCTTCTTCTATTGGAGCACATATCTTATGAATGTGAAAACAATATGGTTATAAGAAAATTCTGATGATAGAGGTAAACTCCTCTGTTTATTTCTTCAATTTGTGGGATAAAAGAAAAAATTGATTCATTAACATATTTAAGCCTGATGAAATTTAGGTAAAAATTGATTCATCTGTATCATCAATCTGCTGTCAGTTTCAATCACTTATCCCCCAGTGGATTTGGGGTGGTTATGTGGTTCTGTGTCATGATGTAGTTATCATTGTTATTACGGACATGATCTTCTTTTTCCATGTCTTTAATTATCTTCAGAAAGCATTTAGCTTTTGTAGCTTTGCATTTGAATTTCTTAAATTTAGCTTTTGTAGCTTCGCATTTGAATTTCGTGTGCATGTTAGATCTTGCTTTCTTTAAGCCGGATGCATGTAATTTTTTGCAGGTGGATGCCGTGGTTTATCTAGTAGATGCTTTTGACAAGGAAAGGTTTGCAGAGTCGAAGAAAGAGCTGGATGCTCTCCTTTCAGATGACTCTTTAGCCAACGTCCCATTCCTCATACTCGGGAACAAGATTGATATCCCATATGCTGCCTCTGAGGAGGAGCTCCGCTATCAGCTTGGCCTGAGCAACTTCACCACTGGGAAGGGGAAGGTGAGCCTGGCAGACTCCAACGTTCGTCCTCTTGAGGTTTTCATGTGCAGCATTGTCCGCAAGATGGGTTATGGTGATGGCTTCAAGTGGCTCTCTCAATACATTAAGTAGGCCGTTGCACCCCCAAAAAAAGCATATCCATGTGTGCTTTCTAGACTATAGTGTGAATGTGTCTTTTGGGTCACTGTTGTAGGACCAACAACCTGAAAGGCTGAAGCAGTATTAAACATCACTCGTGTAAAGTATGATGTCAATCAGGTTATGACTTGCTAGGGTCGCTAGTAGAGCTGTAACTGCTGTTGCTTCAAATGCTTGTTGCCTTGTTAGTTTCTACCTTTTGTAGGATTTTGGTTTGCCAAGGAAAATTTATTATCTCCATTTTTCAGAGGATTAGCCATTGGAGATGTTGCTGCTGTTGCTTCATCACATGCTTATTGCCTCGTCATCACCGTTTTGTAGGTTTTTGGTTTGCTAAGGACACTTGGCATCTCCAGTAATAATGGGGAGGTGATCATGGGTAGTTATTTGATTTTTGGGCTGTTACTTGGGATGTTTATATGGTTTGTACTGCATCAGTGCAGAAGGTTTTTTGCCGTATTTGTGGAATGTGAACATTCAATGATCCATCCTTTTTATTGTTTGGTAAAGATTAACTACTGGTTTAAATTTGAAAACTACATTAGAAAGTGCTGTTTGTGTTTCAGGTACATTTAAGGGGAGACAAAAACAAACCCTTTATAAAGGATCTGTTTGGTTTTCATAAACCTTGTTCATGTAAAATGAAGGTCCATGTGTTTGTATAACTTGAGTTACATGTAACTCCGAGCCCACAATTACATGTAATCAGATTTTTAGTTAAGATTTATGGGCAAGCTAGGCTATGGGAAAATGTAGAGAAAATGGAGGCGGATAGAATTGTACTCCGAAAAATAATCTTACGTAGCTGTCAAAGTGGAGAAGATGGAGGTGGAGAAAAGTTTAATGTGAAAAATAATCTAACAATGGTGTCGTTGATGACAACCAAAAGCCTGATTAACCTCCAACGGGGCCACATTTGCTTGATCTAATTCGCTCATCTCACGAGCTTCATTATGTGTATATACAATATCGCAAGTTTACTTTGATTGAAGTAATGTGATTGTGTGATATACATGTATGAATTATACTGTCATGCTTTCTGCAGATGATTGATCCAGTAGTGCAGATTTCTTTGGTTGGGATGAAATTTGAACCTATACCTAAACAAAGGACGTGGGATTAGCAGGTTGGATCAAGAGCTCCATACAGAATACTAGTTTAACCATTAGGTTCATTTATTTAGTACAAATTTGAAGTAAGCAAATTTTTGTTCACGTCATCCAAACAGTCTCCAGATAAAAGTGGGGAATCTACTCTTTGTCCTTGCCATGGAAGAAAAAAAACAAGGTGAACAGGAAACCTTGACCGAGAGACCAATGTAAAACAAGTTTATACCTAGCTACATTAAATAAAACTAAATAAGCCCTAGTTTATGAGACAAGCCCACGAGATGTCAATCATGTTGCCCTTAACAAAGACCAAACCCACAGTCCACAATACCAGAAACAGAAAGGAACCAAAAAAGTTAACCCCATCCCACCTAATATAAAAGTAGAAACAGAAGAGCTAACCTAGTTGTGCTGCATTAAAATAAAGAAACGTAGAAAATGGGGCCATGTCCATTCTGATTAGAGATGATTAGTCAATAGAAATGAGGATGGAGTTAGAAAATGCACCTGCTTCATGAATTAGAGGGCCTTTTCATCATTAAAGAGCAGTAACCTAGTTGTGGTACAAAAAGACAAAGAAATGGGAAAAGGAGCCACGTGTAAACTGATTAGAGATGTTTAGTCAATATAAGTTAGGATGAAGTTAGAAATACACCCACTACAGGGATTAGAAAGCTTTGATTATTATAAAAGAACAGTAAGCACTTGGAACATTCAACCCATTTGATCCTGAATTTGAGGTCTTGGGCTCTGCTTTTCTTACAGGAGTGTAAGTAATGACATCATCTCCAGAGTTCTGTACATGTGAGGCAACCATGAGTGGACCGACCCATCAGGGTCCGCCAGGTCATTGGAGGCAGCTTGGCTATCCACTGTGACATGGCATGCCGTGATTGGTCTACTCACGGGCACCCCTAAGAAGGAACCCGATTCAACTCACTTATCAGTTTCATGGATGGAATCACACTTAATTGATGAGTTAGTTTTCCCTATTCATCTCTTCGAGGGCAAGACTGAAGAGAACTGATGGCCAACAGACTAGCCTTTTTACGAAACCACATGTCTCCATCACAACAACGTGATCCAGACCATTCAACTGGTGGGTCACACTTGAATTGGATAGCCCAAGAAGGAACTTCATGCCAGCCAGCTGAAAGTTTACCTACGGGTCAACGGAAAAAGTTAGAGCCAACAATGCTCAACTCATTGGGTTGGAGTACTCCTTAGTCAGCGGGTTATGATCATCTGAAAATAGCAACATTTTTTTGGACCATGGGCAATAATCAATGGTGGTGTGGCCTACCTGATGAATGGTCTAAATCATGTCCAGTCATGATGCCCAAAAGATGGTGTAATTTATCTATAATGAAAATGAGATGTGGGATCGAATTAAATAACCCTAAACGATAAGATCGAATTTAATAATAACCCTAAACTATAATTAGCAGGAATATGCAAAGAGAAAAATAACAATTTCACACATCTACTACTACTACTAATAATAATAATAATAATAATCAGATCTCTATAGTTATTTTGAAACAGAGAAGCCAATTAAAGTCTTCCATGAGAGTACATAACCCAAGTAGACAATAGAATGCTAAGATTCCTTTTTAGTGAAAGCTGAGAAATTCTATCCTTGGAGGGTCATTTCAACTGAACAATTATGGAATGTGAGCTATGTATTAAGCTTCAATAATTCACTGACTTTTCATTAAACTCCTATCCTAATAGAGACATTTCAATGCAACTGGAGTGTTCTTACTAGTGAAGGGTCTATTTTGGAAATGTGGTATTCAACAAACAAAAAGTCCTCAAGTGAAAATGGGTGGGCCTGGGCCACACCAAGCCCTACAACCCTCATAGGCTAAACTTTTTAACGAGTCCCAACCCAACAGGAGCCTGCAGCTATTTCACATTACTGTTTGAGCTTGGGAACTTGACCCCCGCTTCTATACCCTTGAATCTACTTAAGAGCAACCCTTTGATTGGTTGTTTGACTCTCACCCCTTCTTCTGTTTCTTCTTATTTGGAGGAAATAAAGTGAGTGATAGAGAAGAGGCAAATATCGATAGACTGTGTTTGTCTGTGTCTTTTTAGAGAGTTGGAGGCCATGGTTATCTCAAAGTGGCAAGTTGGGTTTCTTCTAGTGATTGTGTTGAGTGCCTTAAGGGAAGATGGAAAGGTATTGTGTATTAAATATTTACCACGAAAGCTAGCAGAGATAGAAGAGACTCAAGTTTGGAGGAGAACCACTAGCTTTATAGGTGGGGACTTCTTTGACACAAGCAAAAGACAAGTGCCTTCATCCCCTGATCCATTACATAACAGGTAGGTAATACACTGATTTTTGTGAGTTCTTGTAATGATAAATAGTCTTCAGTTCTTCATAACCTCTATCGCCTCTGTTAGTTTCTGTAGTATGTAAAATCTTTGTATTATGTAAAATCTAAGTGTTGAATAAGTGAGTGCTTGTTTATGTAAATTTGACAAAAAATGATGTAAAAGATGAAGAAAAGAGTTTTATTTTTTTGCTTTTAAGACAAATTTATGATATTTTAGCAAATAAGATTTCTGGGTTATCATTAACTTCAGTTTTAATCTATGGGTCTACACTGAATTGAGCTCAACTTGCATATAATTGCCCTTTTTCTGTCTCAATAAATAGCAAGATGATACAAAATATATAAATCAAAAGCAAAGTTTTCTCCTATAGGTCAACTCAAAGATGATGTGGGATTTTCAATCCCTACAATCCACAAAAGCAATTCTTTTGCATTAAAGGCTCTCGCCGAAAATCTCATGTGACAGCTATGTGAGACTCCTACATGGGAAAATTCCCCAAAATGATAGAGCCTTTCATTCTGCTGTAAGATTTTCTCTCATGAATGTCCCCTTGCACATGCAAATGTTCTATCTAGCATGGAGGCCAAGGCCCTCAAGAACCTGAAACCCCTTAGAATTTTTGTTTTTTTGTTAAATGAAACCCCTTAGAATTGAATGGTATGCACATGTTTCCTAGGAGAAAATTCCCCTTGTTCCCTCTTCCATTAAATTGAAAGCGGTGTGTATGTGTGAGAGAGAGAGAGTCTAAATGGAGGGAACGAGTTCTCTTGTGCAGACATTTATAGGAGAAAATATTTTTCTTTTCCGCAAAAACAGATTTTTATATTTTAAATCATGAAGTCATGGGCACTCTATATTGACACATGGGAATCCACATGGAAGCAGCATAGGACTTTAGGGGAGCCGTATGAGATTTCAGTGGGTTCCTTCAATTCAGGGTATGCTTTCATGGATGGTGGGATTGAAAAATCCAAAGTGTTGACTGTTGACTGTTGAGGTGAAGCATTCCTTGGAGATTTTTTCAACTTTCTCTCGCAACAGGCATTCGCCATTTGATTCTACAGTGATATATTTGACCCAACGGGAGCCCACTAAACCCACACAAAACACACGGGTCAAATCTGAGGTAGATTTCGAACATAAGAATTGGAGAGCAAACTCATACCTTAGTGGGTACTGGACCCAGTAACAGTCAAGTGTAGTATGGGTTGTTTTTTTTTTTTTTTTTTTCTTTCTTTCTTTCTTTCTTTCCTATTTTTAAGCTCTTATTTGGGCTTATCAACTACTGTAGACCTTGGCCATTAATTGCCCATGGTATCGAGTTCATATTCCACTGGAGCCAATGGGTCAGGTCTTGGTCAGATAAATACCGACAAATTTGTCACAATAAAAATGGTTCAAGATCACCCTCGAACCACAACTAAGTGGCCACGAATCCATGTCACAATAAAAAAATTATTAGTCTTAACTCTCAAGGCCAAGCCACAAAATAAATTCACTACTAGGACAAAAGTGGATGGGCAGAGATCAAACTCAGACCTGACCCAAGTAGCCAGGCTAGACTAGACTCATTTTCCAATTCAAGGCCGACCAGGTACCCAATCAAACTCCAAAATGCCAAAATGGGTCCGGCCAGCTAATTTAACCCTCTCAAGGCCATAACTCTTACCAACGACAATGCTTTCAACACCAATTTATGGGCTCCTTGAAAAAGGATGAAAAGAAAGCCACGAGGCATTATTGAAGACATTGGAAAGTTTTTTTGAGTGAAAGGTCCCTCAGTTACATGTGATTGGAAGGGTAATGCATTCAGAAGGCCTAGGACAGCCAATAAATGGGCGACTCATTAAAAAGGAAAACAAACAACTATGAAACAGGATCCAACCAAATGGTCATGATTTCCAGCCAAAAAGTCCGGCTGACTGGGCCAAGCAATCATCATTCCTCTCATGGGGGTTTGGTTGGTGATGGGTCAAGTCCTCTTGGGTCGGCGTATTAGTTTGGCACTTTCTAGTGCCGAGATTTTCGAGATTTTCGACTGCTGATGTTTACACCTAACCTTGGGGTTTCAGACCCATCCTTCAAAAATGCACAAGGCCTGGGGACCCCTGCATTCACTGTCGACTGCAAAATAAGTGGCATCCACTAGCAGGGAGAAAATCCTAGCTAAGACGCACTTAATCCAAAACTAACCCAGAACTTAAGGGCACCAGCCCAAACCTTGATTAAGCAGGTCAGGTTCATGTGAGATAGTCAGGTTGACAAGAATGAGTTGAGACTGATATTGGATCATGTTGGTGGGTTAAAACAATTTTGAAATACATAGTCAATTTTCAAGCCGAATGTGAACCCCAACCCTGAATTCAACAGGTCGGGTTTGATGGGGTTAACAGGTTAAGAAATTGCCCTCTTTTTTTTTTTTCTTTTTTTTTTTAAACCCAGAATATCTCCCGCCCATTCCAACTCAAGAGCCCGAGAGAGACGCTAGATTCTAAACAGCCCAGAACTAATTCTTGTAGAACATGAAAATCCTCCCATCCACGTGCACCGGGTAAAACTATTAATCAAGAAATTGTTCCATTTAGCTTTCACATCCTCTCCCGATAAGACAGTCCACGGTCCTGTCGACAATTCTCAGGCAAATAATTAAGAAGTGAGACCTTGAATTAAAGGCATAAATGTTAATCCCAGTGTCCCACACAGCAACTCCATTATTGGAGAAATCTACTATATTCAAGTTCCAGTTTGGAAAAAAAAGTTTTACAGTGGCTGTCACTTATTACCCACACACACAATCCTCCTCCTTTTCTTGGGCATAGAAAAATCTAACATCACAAGTCACATCACTCCCAAGTTTTCAATCCAGTTCCTCCAAAGTCACCCATTCTCCTAGAGTCTCAATCTTCCAATTTACCGGGATGAGTGACAAATAGTTGCTTAATCTGTACCGTAAAAAGGGCAACAGCCTGAATCAAAATATCCTTATGTAAGCTTAATAATCAGGATCCCCCTTGCATCCCAGGAACCATGTATAGGACATGTCTGGAATTCCATTAGGAATCTTATAGAGATAATCCAGATCATTCAAAACGACTTCCATACCCTCTAGGGAAAACCATAGGCTGCCCATCCGACTTGGACAACCCACGGACGTGGGATTTATGCTAACGTGACATTCTCACATTTGATGGGAACCAATCCTATTGAATTGATGTCTGTGTGTGTAACACCAGTTATCTCCCGCCCAACCCAGGAGTCTTTGGTCTTGAACCCGATGGACACTCGATTCTAGACAGCCGATAACTAATCCCTTTTATTCACGTGCACTGGGTAAAACTATGGGACGTGGTCAACAAGGGTAAGTATCGAACATAAGACCTCTCTACTTCCTAATGCGTAGAGTCCTTGGCCAATTGAAGTTACCACCGGTTGACTAAATTTTAATATATATCTATTAAGGGAATGAGATTCATCTTGAGAAGTCTCCTTAATCCCAACTACTTAAATAATTAGAACAATGATTTTCAAACATGCCTGACGTCCGTAATAAAAAGCTAACCACTCCTCTTTTTCTCAAGGAAAAATCTCAAATTAGGGCTCAAAGTTTTTTCCAAATTTTAAATCAGGACAAAAGAAAAAAAGTCACATTTCAAAGCAAGACTTAAGTTTTTCAATTACATTTCAAATCAAGATATCCGGCAAAATAAGAGTTTTCTAGTAACTTTCTTCTTTTTCTTTTGTTTATTTTTTAAAAATACCAAAAATGCCTTTGGCCCTTCTCTCCTATGTCACGAGATCTAAGTTTTCCATTTACATTTCAAATCAAGATATCCAGCAAAATAAGAGTTTTCCAGTGACTTTTTTTTTTGTTTATTTTTTAAAAATACCGAAAATGCCCTTGGCCCTTCTCTCCGATGTCACGGGATCGATGATGCCTCCCTGTTTGACAGCCCCGCCTTCCCCTCGGCCATCGTCTCTGTCAGCCTTGAAAAGAAAAATAACCCTGCGCCTGCCCTCCTACAGTCCTACTCAAACCGCTCTGCACCAAGCACAGAACTCATCTTCACAAGCAACTTCTTACAATCATCTCGTCCTTGTTTCTCTTCAAACCCAACTCCATCACAGCAGCCCCACAGACAGAACTCATAGAACGCCATTGTTCCATTCACCTCAGACTGAAAATAGACAACCGAACCCAACTCCATCTTCTCCATCTCTGTCTTTCCAATCGGAACCATCACCTTCATCCATGTTCAAAACCCAGAACTCATTCATCACTTAACCATCACAGCAGAACCTTCAAACCACATATCACCATTGGAGCCCATCCCCAAACCCACCTGCAACTTTTCTTCTCTCACCACCCATCTTCTTTCTTTTTGTGTTGAACCATTGGACTCGTTGAAGTTGTAAAAGTGGGTTTGTGGAGGGTTATGATGAATGGATCATATGGGTTTGGTTTTGGGATGAATAGGTGGCCGGTCTAGGTTGAGGTTGTTGGAAATCTAGGTTCAGGGCATCGTGTGGATCGCACAATTACGGGTTGGAGATACTGGTTGAGATATGGGTGTGCAGAGGATGGTGATGGGACAAAGATGATAGTAATGATAGTGAAGAAGGTGGTGGTGGTGGCGCGGCGGCTTGTAGAGGCCGAAAGTGTGATTGGGTTCAAGAAGATGATGAGAAAGATGGTTCAAAACCCAGGACGTCATGGCGACCCTGCTACTCATCGGGGACAATGGGGATGAGTAGGGCCTTGTCGCATCCGAGCCTGATTGTGATGAATGACGCATCGATGGACACATTGGAGGAAAGCATAAGGTACGGGACACATTGCAAAACATGGAGACGAAGATCAGATCATCGATCATGTGAGAATAGAGAGAAGGGCCAAGGGCGTTTTTGGTATTTTGAAGAAAAATATTGGATAGAAAAAACTGCCGAAAAACTCCTGTCGCCGGATGTCTTGATTTGAAATGTAAATAAAAAACTTATGTCCTATTTTGAAATGTGATTTTTTTTTCCTTATTTGAAATCTAGGGAAAATTCGAGCCTTGTTTTGAAAGTTTTCCTTTTTTTTTAATACCAAATCCTACGGGCTATGACCCAGAAGAGACGGTACAAGTAGGAAGAGTAAGTCTATAAAGTAGGAAGGATGGCCCACCCATGTAAGATGAAAAGCCCACAAAGTGGGAAGAGAAACATACTCAGGAATCGATCCCTATGTGCAATTACAACAGTACAACCCCTTGTCATAAATACACTAATGGCTCTAGCAAGCATAGCTCACAAGATATTTTTCAAGTTACATGCTCATTAGAAGTTAGTGCACAACAACGAGAGTAAATTGGAAAGGGGAAAAAAAAACCAAGTTATCAAGCACATTAGCAGTAAATATAAGTAATAGAAACATTACCAGCCTCTTAATAAGAGAGGAAAATATTATCTAATGCTGGTATAAGAAGTGCAGGAAAACTATGATTCTGGGTAAGACTTGATCCATCTTAGTAAACTCAGGAAGGCACTTCATTCTGACAAAATATTCTAACCAACTAACTGGTCACCAGTTTCATCATTGAGAGAAAATGAAAATTGCCAAACGGCATTTAATAGTTATCGAAAATGGAACGCCTTCAAGCATTCCCAACCTTCTTCAGTGGTACTGATGCATGGAAACCTTTTAACTAATAAATGACAAAATAAAAGAAACAACACAGTCGAAGTCCAAAGGATTTTTTGTTGGATCATCTTGCTTTCTGTAGCAAACTAAAGTGATAGAATGGGCCACTCTGGAAAAATCAAAGAGATGCAATAGTACAATATTCTTCCATCACAAAAATTATTGATTTCTTTTTTTCTTTTTCTTTTTGGAATTAATCAGTTCAAAAACGGTGGGGTAAATTCAATTCAGGCTGCTCCATGATTCAAAAATAGCTTACCAAATAAAAATGGCAAAACAAGTTCCACAAGTAGGTGCAATCTCCTTTCGTAAATGATCTTCATGTCAAAGTGCCCATCATGTTTCTCTATTCCCCTAACACAATTCAAAAATAGCTTACCAAATAAAAATGGTAAAACAAGTTCCACAAGTAGGTGCAATCTCCTTTCGTAAATGATCTTCATGTCAAAGTGCCCATCATGTTTCTCTATTCCCCGAACACGCCATTTATGTGAAATATCTTTTTGTAACAATCTTCCTTACAAAGGGCACACCATGCTTCTCCGTTCCCTAACCCATAGTGGTAGTTGCCTGTCCAAGTCAAAAATGAAATTAGGCTCCTGTCCCTAACGACAATACAAGCACATGGATGAAGACCATTTATAAATGCATGAATAGTTGTGCAGCAAGAAATTTGAAGATAGACAAACAGAATGGAATAGACCTTAGCCTTGGACTTCTTTCCTTTCACCTCTGGAGCTGGACTGTTTTGGAAAGGAAGAAAGTTAGTGCCCATAAAAGGTTGTAGAGGTACAGGGATCTCTACACCATCTTCCTTCTGGTTATTCTCGAGAATACAACAAATAGTCCTTTCAGTTGCTGTGAGAGTAGAGTTCAAAAGATGAACATATTGCTTTGCTTGTTCATTACCCTGCAAAGTAACCAACAAATAGAAGCCATCAGAATATGACTAGTGTCTCTCTCTCTATGAAATGGAGCCCCTATATAGATTTTTCATGTCTTCGTAGATCAGGTGACATTGATTTGAGCCTTGAAAAGACACTAAGGAATGCTTAAGCCTGTGTGTACATGTCGTGCACCTCACAACTGAAAACATACTGCCCATCCTTCTCTAACCAATCCATACGACGGTTATATGCTCATTAGATGAAGCCCGTGTGTACAATGAATGTGAATAAATAGTTCATCCTTCTGTAGCCATCCATTTCAGCACATGTGGCTCACCTGAGGAGAACATGATTTCAGGGCCAACCGCACATTCACCATTAGGCCAAACAGATGAACAGCTTAATCACACAATCATGCCGAATTGGCACGTGTTGGGGTGGGCCATAGAAATTTATGTGGGCTTTAATTTCTCTAGATCTGTATCTTCCATTAATGAACGATTAGAAGGAAAAGTAACCCACCTTTTTCTGGCCATATCGTATCTCCAGTTTTCTAGACTGGTAGTCAGTACAGTTGGAACATGATACCAGCTCTCTATATGTCTTAGATGCAGGAAACCACCCTTCCAAATCATACTTCTTGGCAGCTGCATCATTCAAAGCACCAGAAACAATAGCTACAACTTGATAGGGGATGTTCAGCTGTTAAAAACAGAAATGACATTAGATATATTCAACAGAAGATAAACTTAACAACTAGCAATCACAGGAAGTTCAAGTCTCGAAAGCACCTCTTTATAGAAGTCCTCGGAGTTTTTCATCATTTCTTCATGCATTTCCCAGGAATCATTGCCATTTGGGCTCGTGATACAAAACTGCTCCACTTTCTCAAACTGGTGGACCCTGAAAATGCCCAATGTATCTCGACCGTGGGAACCTGCTTCCTTGCGGAAACAAGTTGAATATCCACCATATCTGCAAGCATATAAAATGGACTGAGAACAAAAGTTTTCATAGTTGATGCATTTATGGCTAGTCAGAAAATATTAATTCAGATTCGAACCTTATGGGCAACAAAGAAGGATGGATCCATTCACCAAGATGATATGCACACAATGGCTGTTCGGCAGTGGCAATCAGATACTTATCATCCCCCTCACCAGTTACCTGTTGAAAGGCCAGCCACATTAAAAAAAAAAATAGATTTCATTTGAAGTGTAAGATTATAAAATAGCTAGCGAAGATCATGTAAGATTCCTTAGGTAGAATAGTCCGTTACAAAATTATAGCAACTTCATGAAAGAATATAAAAGCACAAACCACAAGGGAATAAAAATCCTACTTTTTGCCCGGTAAGTGTAAAAGTGGAATAGCCACACCCATGTTGACTATACCTTTTAAGACAGATCTTTTTTATTGATTTAGGAGAAAGAAAATATTGACTCCATGAGGTAGAATTCAGTTTTAGCAAGAATCAAGTTTCATAATTACATAAAGTTAATAGCCGGGTTCCATAATCAGATGACATCATAAAAAAACCCTCCAAAATTGGTTAGATAGTCCATGGAAAAACTAAAAAAACGCAAGTGAATCAGATAATGCTAGAATTCCATATTGTTTATCTTTAAAAAATAAAAACACTTTGACGAGAATGAGATGATCCTAACCATCCCTCATGCCATTAACCATCCCATATGTTGCTTGGGAAACAACCAAAACAAAAGAAGGAAACAGAAGGATGAATAGGAAAATTCTAATTGGTGCAACTTTTACAAGACAGCCCACAAATAGTGGGTGTGGATTGGAACTGGATGAATAAACAGGGCATCCAAATGACACCTCATTGTTGGGAGCATTGTTTTTAGAAGCATTTGTGGCTCATGTCTTGAGGAAAACCTCAGGGCAATAGAACCGAAAAACACCCCAAGACTAGAGCCTGAGGAGTGGCTTGCATTTTGGGCACGCACTCACTTTGTGAGGTATATTTGAGGCATATGCTTCAGATGGTGTAATCTTCAGTCAAGCTCCATAAGGGTGCGTGTACTACATTAACCAGTACTACATTAACCATAACACCTTCATTGTTAAAAAGAGAGGTGCAATTGGTTATATTAAGCAAGGATGAAAATAGCGGTAGCGGCAGGTGTAGCAGCCCGCTGCCAAAACGCTACGTAACAGCGTACCAGTGCGATTTGAAAAAATCGTCAAAAAAAATCTGAAAAGAATTGTAAAAAATATAAAATATTGAAAAATGAGAGGGTTTTTTTTTTTTTTGCAAAAGAAACTAAGATAAGAAAGCGTAGCGGTCCCCTCATTGTATGAGGTCCTGTATCACTATATAAATAGAAAATAATAGTAATGATAATTTTTTTCACATGTATTCATGTTTCTTAGTTATGCTAACTTATAAACTAATGAAAGGCTCATTAAAAAAAAACTATGTCATGAAGTCAAGTCTTAAGACTTAAGAGTACTCAGAGAAAAAGAATATCTCTACCAAAGGGGGTGTCTAATATGATGTACTTAGAGAAGAATCCTTGAGAAAAACTCTCTGTATCGACTGTAATTCGGTGAGATTATGTGCTTTTTTGTGTTTTTTTAAACATAAAAGGGTAGACGAGTTGCGTAAAAATGTTATTTGAAGAAAAGAAGAAAAGAAATGAGTCTTATTATGCATTTTAAAAAAATTTAGAAAGTTGGAATCTGTCCGCTACCCCTGATATAGCGACAGCTACGCTACGTAGCAGCTACTATTTTGATCCATTATCTTATGAACTTGGACTCTTTCTAATTTAAAACTGAAGTGAATTGAGCTGCTCCCCACTCATGCCTCAGTGTCTTAAAACATAGCATTTGCAACTTGCGATTAAAGGAAGCAAAATGAGGACCCCAATCAACCATGCCTCTATAACATTATATGCAGGTTTCAATACACAGATGATAGAACCAACATTGATTGAGGAAACATGTTAAACGCAGAAAGTATCACGCATCACTTTAGCATAATATGAATAAAGGCAAGGAATCGCTGGACAGACTTCTAAGATCACATCAAACATAGTGCCATATGATCCATATCTTATAGAATGCCCATCAGCAAGATGATGATCCATAAGGTGGACCCCCCCCAGCCCCAGCCCCACCAAAAAAAAACATTTTATGAAATATTAATCTTCATAACGTAACCCAACTTCTCAACACTTTTCTTTCCTTTTCCAATTTAGTAGATCTACCTTCAAGACTAAATAACTCAGCGACTCATTAAGAAGGAAGGAGACTGGCTTTCTTAATTTCAAATTCTAAGAGAAGTTGATGTAAGCACAGAGCAAGTGAAGTACCCACTGTCCACACGAATTATGCAATGAGTAGGTTTTCATTTTCTTAAGATAAGCATCGTGTTTTATACGTCAAATGATTTATGAATTAGCTGGAATTGGATGTGCTTGATGAGTTATTCAATTACTTTTTGTAATGAGCCCAAGTGTATGCAATTCTAATAAGACTTTTACTAGTAGCAATGGAGTAGATTATGTTTTTAGAAAATTAAAATAAAGGAATCTCACATTTATAATGAATCAAGTCATAAAGAGATCAGAGGAAAGTGGGTGTTTTAGCATAGTTGTCAATTCCGTTTCATTTTGTCCGGAATTGGCTGGAAAATTACGGAATTGACCTTGGGCGGAATGGAATTCCTCTGTAAAAGTTTCCAGTCCGCATTCTAGTCGTTCTGATCCCAATTCTGATTTTAATTCCGGACCAATTCCACCCCATTCAGGCTAAGGTTTCATACTTCCATTCATATGTAGTGAAAACGATCAACTATAGAGTGTAGTTTAATTTAAGTTATATAAGTATGCATTTTTTAGTTTAATTTAAGTTATATAAGTATGCATTTTTTAGTGTTATTTTAGCATTCAACTATTTTTTCGATTTTAGGCATTCTTTTATATTTTTTTTTCATTTTTCAATCACATCTTTTCCGGAGTGGAATACCCGAATTGACCGGAATGCTGAAATATTCCACTACAGGGTCAAACCAAAACGGAGACCGGAACGAAATTGACAACTATGTGTTTTAGTGCTTTAATTTCAGGTTAGTAGATGTTACTAGTTTTCAGCATCATCTTTTCCGGAGTGGAATACCCGAATTGACCGGAATGCTGAAATATTCCACTACAAGGTCAAACCAAAACGGAGACCAGAACGAAATTGACAACTATGTGTTTTAGTGCTTTAATTTCAGGTTAGTAGATGTTACTAGTTTTCAGCATCTTGATTTATTGCTGTCTTATTTTCAGAAATATACAAGGGGCACCAAAGCTTAGATGTGAACACTCCATTCACAACATGCACATAGGTTCATCCAAATCTGGTTGGATTTCTTGCTTAGATGTGAACACTCCATTCACAACATGCACATAGGTTCATCCAAATCTGGTTGGATTTCTTGCTTAGATGTGAACACTCCATTCACAACATGCACATAGGTTCACTAATTACATGTCGAGAGGCAGATCCTTCAGAGTGAACCAGGCAATCTTGGATTTCTATATCCATTTTAGCAGTTCCATTTTAGCACTTCCATTTTATCCATTTTCAAAGAGAGATTCCACGCACCTAGGTTAGGAAGAAAGGGAATATGGACACATTAATCAGAGCAAAATAGTAAAACCCATTACACCAACTTCAGATTGGAGGGATAAGGCCAAGATGATTATCGTAATGATGATGAGATGACATTATAGCATAAAACATTCCTCACTGACTGCTTCATGCAATTCTAAACAAGTCCAGAAAGCCAGAAAGAAACAAAAGATATACCTTGTAAAGTTCTTCATCGAATTGTGCTAATTGAGCACATTTTGCCATGATATCTTTTCTCATGAAGAATGGAGTCTGCAGTAGCTTGTAGCTCCGTTTTGTCAAAAATTGGAGGCCAAAATTTATTAATGCTTGATTGAGGAGTACACCTGCATCTTTCAAGTAGAAGCCTCTCCCTCCCGCAACTTCAGCACCTACATGTATCAAGAAAGTTACATACGAGTATGATTTAACTTCCACGAGCAAATAGAATAAATGATCATTCAAAAACAAAACAAAATAGAATAAACAATCACATTATCAGAATAATGAAGGACAATAGCCAAACTAAATTGCATATGCAGATGCAAACATGAGAGGATCAAGAGATCCAAGTGGGCTCCATAGCCAGCCAAGAGCATCACACATGTTGGGTGTGTAAGTGTTTGCACAAAACCATGTGGCCAAATGTTATTAAGTTATTATGGTAGATCGCTTCTGTTTAAAGTGTCAAAGCATATTTGTGCTTTTGAGAGACTGACATACTCCATGAGTCAAATGATAGCCGAAAGACACTTAACTAAAGCAATCCAGATAGTGCAATTTTAACAAATATTGAAGTAGTTATGACTCATTTTCTTACAGATACAGTGTATTTGTGAGTTTAAAGAGTACTAGTCCTAGTTGAGGGTCTACTTTTATTTTGAGTGTTTTATTATCTCAAGTCGATAGGCAGAGAATCTTAGATGTTTAAAGAGACGCTTTGATGTAAATGAAAACAGAGAATTAGACAAACTTGTCTTAAGAAAAGGAGTCTCAGAGATTGGCACCTCAAGACTTTAAAGTTCTTCAAAATATCCATCGCATGCCCCATTCAAGGAATACAATGACTTCTTAACGTTTATGTTTTCTAAATATCTTGGTTTTGGACTTTTGGTGATGAATCCATTCAAGGAATACAATGACTTCTCAACTTTTATGCTTTCTAAATTTCTTGGTTTTGGTGCTTTCTAAATAATCTTGGTGTTAACCCTCTTAACACTATCTAGGCATCAAGGTTGGTAAGAATGACTCCATACATACAGTCAAAAAAATCATAATTCTTTTATAGCAGTTCAAAAAATCATAAATTTACTCTAGAGAATCATCATCTTCGCCTTGTACCATTGATGTGGGTAAGCATAATGTGATTCACTCAAATAACTCTAGTCTAAACACATATATCAAGAACTTGATAAGAATAATGAAACGATAATAGTAAATTAATGCCATTAGCAAGACAAAATAAAAGATAGAAGCCTAGAACAGACCACCCAAAAAAAAAACCGCATCCATTCAACCTTAATATCCAAACCAATCACCATCGATTGCACATCCAAAGAAGCCCAAACTTATCAGCTCCCCATACCTCTTATCAGATCTGCAATTCCAAGAAGCTGAACAAGCTCAACATGATTTCTCAACCTCCCCTCCACTCGCTTCTCTCCCCAAGATCGAACCACAGCATTGTTCTCCTGCAAACACAAAAATGGCAATCACTTCAAGAACGATTCCCAGATTCCTCCACATTGCATCGAAAAGAAAAAGAACAGTAATCAGAGAAAGATAAAAAGACCTCGTCATTGCTGACGGGAACGGAGTCGTGAACGAGATTCCCAACAGTCTCGAGCTTCGAATACAACTGCGTCTTCTTCTCCTGAACTTCGATCTCCTTCGCTTCCATCAGGTGCTTGTTATCGTCCGTGCTCTTTATCTTCTCCGTCGCATCCTCTCCCGCCTTTTCCACCAGAAAATCAAACCCTAGAAAAATCAGAATTCGGGTGCAAAACCCTAACAGAATGGCTACGAAAGGAAAGAAACTCACGATCTTGAGGCGGGCGACTTCCTTGTTGATGCGATTGAAGTCCTTTTGCAGGTTGCTGAGCTCGAATTGAACTGAGATCAGTGAAAGAGAGAGAGTAAGAAGAGAGAGATTGGGAGGAAAACGAAGAAATTAGGGTTTTTTCGTTCGGAGAAGAAAAAGTACGCTGTCGCCATTCCTTGTCGAGTTCGATGATTTCGTCGACGAGTTCGACTGAGGCGAATCGGCGGCGCTGCGATTCGCGAACTCGTTCGGGATCATTTCCTTTGTCTGATCGGAAGAGAATGATATCCAACATCTTTTCGGCTCTTGTTTGGTGCAGAGAGAGAGAGAGAGAGAGAGAGAGGTTTCTGAAGTCAGAACTCAGAACCCTAGCTAAAACCTGGGTTGCACAGTGGGCTCGAGGAGGGCTTTTGATGATATCCTGACCGTTCATGTGACGCAATTTGACTCACTTTTATTAGTCTTCAATCCCCGGACCATTTAAGATGAATCTCATCCCAAACACTTGATTGAAAATGTGTTTTTTGGTTGGCCAAAATGATTTGGTGTTGATCACTGTTCCCTCAACGTGCTTGATTGGTGTAAATTGAGATTTGAAGATAATTCATCTTGAATGATTTGGATTATTTTATATGGCCATTAAAATAGAGACGAGATTTATTTTGAATAGTCTGGATTATCTTTACGTAACACCACACGATGGAGATCCTGTCACATAACTCCGATGAAAGGTGGACATGGCCTCTTTATTCTAGTTGTCCATCGATGGAATCTTTGCTTTGTATCGAATGTGGTCTGATGCTCTGAGGCACTAGCAACGTCGGATTCTTTCATGCTGTGAATTTCCATGGTCGGATTCTTTCAGGTGCGTTCGTGACTTAGCTTTGGGGAAGTTACTGCCCTTCAGGCAGCGTGGACTATAAGCGATGTGATTATCATCAAATTGTGGAAGGTTCAAGATATAGCCATCAGTGGATGGACCAGGAACATTTTCTTCGAGTAGAAAATTAGATATGATGAGAAACTGTTTTTACAAAAGTTCTGGGGGTCACCCTGGTTTTTCACCCTTTATGGGGATTTAAGGTGAATCCAGCAAGCAACAGAGCATAATACCCATGGTCTGGACATTATAGTAGGTAATTGGCCTGTTTGGTTAAAAGCATTTCTGAAAAAGAATTGGACTTATTGGAAATTTATGACATTACGTGGCATCTTGTCCCATATGTTGATGTAAAAATTCAGAATTTCAGACCACGTGAAAATGCATTTTTTAACTTTATGAATTCCCATAACTCTGATATTTTAAATGCTGGAGGGGGTTTAGCATTTGAAATTTTACTTTGGGCAATATTTGAAATTTTCAAAATTCTCCAAGACAAATATTCTCACAATTCTTCCAAACAAATGTGCTTTTAGTTTGCAATCAATTACATGCATATAAAAATTTTACTAAGAAAATCTTAAAAAAATAAAATTTTTAAAAACTCAGTAGAAATTTCAATACATTTAAAAATAAAATTTCAACAGAAAATGAGTGATTGTAAATTGCAAGGCCCCTGAAATGTTCAAATACAGCTGGCACTGCTTTTTTTCTATACATTTGGAAACAATAAAATATTGATATAGAGAGAGAAAAATGAGATATCAAAAGACAATTGATATTGAATTTATATAACTTTTTGATGATATAAATCACATACTTCTAGATATTTTATCATAAATGTGTACAAAGAAATTTCAATTTACTTTATTTAACCTGTCAAGTCGACTTATCAGTTTTCTAATAGACTTGACCTGCTAAAGTTGGAGTCCAGTCGAAAGCATAGTCAATTGATACCTACAGTTTTATAAAAAAAAATAAAAAATAAAAACTAAGAACCAAATGAGCTTACTATTCTAACCAATTACCACGAACATTATATGTTCACTACAAAATTAGATTCTATTAAGGAAAAAAATTAATTATATCTTACGTAAGGACATCAAAATAACAAAACTGAGATGGTGGTTTTTAGTCTTAACTTACGAAGAAGAAAAACATCTCACACCAACCGTCAAGTATAATGAAGTAATCCGGCTTGTCCTCAAGCGACATGGATCAACAATGGTGAAACTGTGACGCCCCGGAGTCCCACATCGACTATAGAGAGGAAAGTGAATGGGGTTATATGTAAAGTTTACACACTTACCTTGCATGAGGCCTTTTAAAACCGTGAGGCCCCGGAAAAACGTAAAAACTCCGAGGTTAAGCGTGCTCGGGCGGGAGCAGTACTAGGATGGGTGACCTCCTGGGAAGTCCTCGCGCGTGCACGCGGGCCAAAGCGGACAATATCATGCATGTGTGAAGGGTGTGGCGTTACAAATGGTATCAGAGCCGACTTTCGACTAGTTCGAGTGTGGGTCCCCTGCCGTGGGCGAGTCTCCATGTGGGCGGGCCAAGAGGGCCGGCAAGCTACACGGACTGGCAGACTACTGCACAGGGACGTGCAGCCCTAAGGGGGGTGGAATGTGACGCCCCGGAGTCCCACATCGACTATAGAGAGGAAAGTGAATGAGGTTATATGTAAAGTTTACACCCTTACCTTGCATGAGGCCTTTTAAAATCGTGAGGCCCCGGAAAAACGTAAAAACTTTGAGGTTAAGCGTGCTCGGGCGGGAGCAGTACTAGGATAGGTGACCTCCTGGGAAGTCCTCGCGCGTGCACGCGGGCCAAAGCGGACAATATCATGCATGTGTGAAGGGTGGGGCGTTACAGTTTGGTTCGGTTCGGTCGGTTAAACCGTTGTTTTTTATTTTTTATTTTTTGAAAATTAGACATTGAAAATTTCAAAATGATGATACCTCGTCCTTTGCATTTGTTCCAATGTTTGGTGCAAACATAAAAATCCAACAATCCATACTGGACTAAACGCATATAAAAAATAATTCTACTAAAAAAAAGAGTTTTGACTAAATACAAGCACAAAAAAAAAAAAACAATAACCAGCTTGCAGTGAAACATTCATTCCACATGATACCCTCTGAGGTAGTGCTCGCAATTGAGTTTATGTGAGAATGGAGTTGTTGATTCTAACTATGAAAGTAGTAAAAAACGAAACCCTAAGGCTAAAATAGTAAAAAAGCAATACTTAAGTTACCGCATACGGTAGGCTCGGTTTAAGCGGTTAACTGTGGGCTCAAACCAATAACCGACCAATGTAAGCGGTTTTTATGATTTTCAAAGGCCTTTTCAATCATCACCCTACAAACCCCTCAAGAGTGGGATAAGACCAATAAGCATTCATTCGTGGTTCTCATTGAACCATTTTGTTCACTAATTTTCAAAATTTTATTCAATTATATTTTTTTTGCCTTTTGTAAAATTAATTGTGAGATATGGTGAAATTAAAGAATCATTTTAAAGGAAAATATATTTCAGATTTTATCATTCAAAAAGTTTTTTTAGTATTTCTTGGCACTATTTTTTCCACCCCGATTAATAAACTAAGCCAATGTGAGAAAAATAAAAGATTTTAACTATGCATTATTTACTCCATTATGTGGTTCATGGTGTACATACGGCCTTTTAACTTTGAAAACTTAAATGCCATGTGTTTTTTCAATAATAAACCTTGAACTAAGATGGGATGGAAATAAAAAAGAAAATGAATAGTGTATTTTATAATGGATCAAAAGAAAAGGAATCAAGTGTATTTTACTTACTACCTTTTGGTCTTTAATACTTACAATTTTGTGGGCACTTTAAATACTTCGCCGTCTGTTTAAAAGTCGCGACAAAAGGTATTAACTAGCTTGCTACTTTTGTTATTGTTGCTGGTGGCCAATTGGTGGTTGTGTTATAATTCAAATACCAAATTGATTACACATGAGAGAATTAACATTCTCTGTTTTTTTTTTTTACCTGAAACAATGCTAATTGTGCAAATAGTTTATATTTATTTATTTATTTATTTTTTGGTGTAACTAAAAGATACTTGAGTGGTATTTGAATTTGAAATTTGATAGTTAAAAACATAAGAGGGCTCTGGGAGGTTTCCAGAAGATATGAAATTATTTTATTTGCACGGATATAACCCTTTGTTATTATTTTTTAAATATTAACCCTTTAATCTTTTGTACACTAGCCTTAAATATTTGTAATTTGATGTTCTTTCAGTTGTATATTATTTATAATATCATTTGAAAGAGGTATAGGGACCTCCAAAACTTATAAGCACGTCCCATATATACATGTACTTCGTTTGCATTATTGTTTTATGTTTAGTTCTTTTTCTTTTTCTTTTTTAGAAAAAATTAGCAACTAACAAAATATCATAAATAAGAAAGTGAAATGTACAAACTTAAACTCATTTTATTTCCGCCCTGTTTTTTTCTCTCTTTTAATGAAAGTTACCATTAAAAAATTTTAAATATTCTTTGCCCTTTTGCTTCATGTGTTTGTATTTTATTTAGTTAGAATAATTGATTTTTCAATCTAACATAATAGTTGTATTGATCTTGATTTATACCCCTGTTGGAAGAGTAATCCCAAGTTGAATAATGTGATAACTACTACTAAATATTGGTTCTCTTCTAATATTAGTGATTGCTAAAGATAATTTCATAAATGCAATTTAGTTGTCTGTCTTATAGATTGCTATCGTAAAATTGTTGTTGTTTAGTACAATTCTTAGTTTCTTAATATACAACTTTTGTGATTTTTTTTATTATAAAAAGGCATTTCAAGGGCATGAATATATTTATTTATTATTACTCTTACTCATGAGGCTTAAATTGAGAAAATTTGATAATTTTCTAACACATTTATTTTTTTCATCATTGCAAGTTTCTTTTTCTTCTTCTTCTTCTTCTTATTCTCATATATTTCAATGAAACATCATGCATTTTCTTAAAGGGAAAACGAGAATCTCATAGAAATTGTTTGTTATGCTAGCGTTACTACTAACTTCAGAGTCAATGAATGAAGTAGTCGTTTTAAGTGTAAACAACTAAAATAAGTATTTGATGTTGAGCTACAACAAATTCAGTTTGTCTTTGTTATTTTCGAATTTTTTTTACTTTGATCAGCACTCCCATCCTCTATATAGAACAGAGCATAAAAGTTGATATAGAATACATGATGGGTTACATTCTTATATATTTCTTAAGAGGAAGGTTCAATTCTTTTGGCAAATTTGTATTTGTAGTTTTTTATTTTTTGGTATTTTTTCCCTATTGATATCTCTATTTGTGAGCATCCATTTAACTGAACTTCTATGATTACTTTGTATTATCCTTTTCTTACAGGGTATAAAATATAACACTTTTTATCATGCAGAAGAAGATACTGACTCTTGGAGAGGTATTGCCTCTTTTTACCTGGTAGTGGTCCGTCTTATAAAATAAAACAAAACACATGCTAAATATTAATATTGATCAACAGGTGCTCTGCAAATCTTACCCGTCAGAGTTCGTATTATTATCATAGTTTCTGTAACGCCTCACCCTTCACACATGCATGATATTGTCCGCTTTGGCCCGCGTGCACGCGCGAGGACTTTCCAGGAGGTCACCCATCCTAGTACTGCTCCCGCCCGAGCACGCTTAACTTTGGAGTTCTTACGTTTTTCCGGAGCCGCACGGTTTTAAAAGGCCTCATGCAAGGTAATGGTGTAAACTTTACATATAACCCCATTCACTTTCCTTTCTATAGTCGATGTGGGACTCCGGGGCGTCACATTCCACCCCCCTTAGGGCTGCACGTCCCTGTGCAGTAGCCTGCCAGTCATTGTAGCCTGCCAGCCCTCTTGGCCCGCCCACATGGAGACCCGCACACTTGAACCAGGCGATGGCAGGGGACCCACACTCGAACTAGTTGAGAGTCGGCTCTGATACCATTTGTAATACCCCACCCTTCACACATGCATGATATTGTCCGCTTTGGCCCGTGTGCACGCGCGAGGACTTCCCAGGAGGTCACCCATCCTAGTACTGCTCCCGCCCGAGCACGCTTAACTTCGGAGTTCTTACGTTTTTCCGGAGCCGCACGGTTTTAAAAGGCCTCATGCAAGGTAAGGGTGTAAACTTTACATATAACCCCATTCACTTTCCTCTCTATAGTCGATGTGGGACTCCGGGGCGTCACACAAACCGTTTGGTTTGGTTCAGTTCGGTTTAAGCCCTCTCCATCGGTCGAATCGGATCGATTAATTGAAAAACCGACGGGTTCGGTTTGGTTATTTGTTTTAGTGTTAAACCGATCGAACCACCCATGTGCAGCACTATTAATACCTGTACTGCTTAAAAAAAGTCATTCCCCTTCGACTCTATGGAGAAGGAAAACAGATTCTAACAGATAATGGAAAAGCTTTTCCATGCCTCGTAGCATCGTCCTTTTAGTTATTGTCTACTTTGCTTTCCTCAATCAGTACACTTTCTGTTTGAGTTTTCCATTTTCCTATCTCACATAACAAAGTAATATCAATTTTACATTTTAAATGTTATGCACAATTTCATATTCCAAACATACAGTGAGAACTAAATACAAAGTTATACCATAAGGAAACACGAAGCACGCACAATTTGGAAGCCTACAGTTAAGATTCAAGAAATAAAATAGACATATAATTAAAACTATCAGAGCATGAAGGCTATCAATGAGCCTAACTTTGGCCCAAACAGGAATGAGAAAGAAAAAATCAACTCTTCGTCATCATTTTCTTAACTCTGGTTGCACTCATTTTTCTTAGAATGAAGATTTTATCGCAACATTAAAAAAATTGAATAAGAAGACACAATCAAATAATTATAATTTCAGTAGACAGTACTCACTTACATGTATGAAAACTCCATCCATTCCAAAAAGAAGTTAAGAGTCAATGAAGAATCTGTTAAAATATCAAATCCTTACAAAATTATTCACAGAGGAAAAACCTCATACCCACAAAATTCCCTACATTGAAAATCTTGCAATATCTGAATAAGAAGAATGTTAAAAGAAAATTGAAAGAAGAGGGAAAAATAACATTTGAGATAGATTCTAATCTTATCCACATTTTCCTTTCCTTTTCTTTACCACCTTAAAAAAAAAACAAAGAAATCAAAAAAAAAATTGTTCGATTTATTGGAATGTATTAAAACTAAATTTTATTACATTTAAAATATCAGCATCTACTCAATATAAGAGATTAAAAAAATTATTAGGATTGTGTGTGCCAAGTTTGGTCTGGATTCACGTTCATTTAGGTATAGTAGCTGCGTAGTTACCAATTTTCAGAGAATTTAGGGGGCATTTTCGTAATTTTAGAGTTTTGAGATTATGGTACCGTTTGGTAGATATTTTTAATTCATAAACTTTAGTCTGCTAGATCATCTTGATCTGGATCCTTAAAACCCCTCTAAATCCAAGCCTGTCCCAATGTCTATTTTAGACAAATTGAAAATTTTTCATTATGTCCCCATCTTTATCCATATATATAAAATACATATACATAATAAATATATATGAGGGTGAGCCCCACAACTTACATTTCATTGGCTATGTGTGTAGGGAAAAAAATAGATCATCTTTCTCTCTTTTATAAGAGTATATAGATATAGATATAGATATAGATATAGATAGTGAATGCCATAGCATAGCATCAGTTAAGATATTTGGTTTCTAAAAGATGTTGCCATCGTACAATATAGATAGATTATACTCATTAGTCCCAACATGTAAAATAGGTTTATTCAAGCAAATACATATAAATGCTAATCATTAATGACCCTTCAATCAAAGGCAATGTTCTAAATTATTGATTATTTCTTTATTTATTACAATCTACTTCCATTTTCTTCAATCAAAATGCTAATAAAGTTCGAATACACTATTTTTAGTAGAAGGCTAGTTTAACAAAGGCCCTTTCTTTAGGTGCGGCAACTGTGGTATACCGTATACCTCTTCACTACGCATTCTAAGAATCTAATTCAGAAGTCTTCAGGATAATAACAAAATTCATATCTTCACACTAGGTGTAATAGGATAGACTTTACACCCCTGGGTCTAAATAGTAAATACAAGGCGACCATCTGGTTTAGGCATTTATCATAGCTTACATTGAATGAACACTTTTAGCCATCATATCTAAGGTCGCATTCTAGTGGGCTTAGGGTAAATTGGACTTAGGGGTGCTTAAGGGCCGGCCACACTGTTTTGTGAAAATCAAACTTTTAACACTTTTTTTTTACCATAAGCCACTTTTCTTTATGACATACATACAACTATGTAAAGTGTTGTAAAGAAAAGTCGATACAAAAGGCAACTACTTTACAACTCTATCTCATACTTTACTTCATTACACACTTTATCTTACATTACTTTATCTCGTATTTTACCATAATGCGACATTAACATTTATTTTACATGACCACACATATAAACAAGCACGCCTCGACTTAGATGTGACATATCATCCCTTCACTGTCTTTAAATGAAAAAAAAAAGTGTGGTAAAGTAAAGTTTGGCTGCAACTTTTTACTGTAAACTTTATCACAAGTCACTTTTTCTTTACCATATAAACTACGGTAAAATCATAATAAAGTAGAATCAAACAAAAAATAACTACTTTACCACTCTCTCCTCACTTCACCTATACTTTATCCAACCTTTACTTTATATCACTTTTTACTGTGACATGACATTTACCTTTACTTTACTTTACTTTACTATACATGTAAAAAAGTGCATTCATGGACAAAGGGAGGTGGGGTCGAGGAGGACTTCGAATATATGAGAGAATTTTTGAAAACTTCTTAAAATTATTTTGGTTTAGTGCAATTTTGCCCTTCCTCGTGAGTTTTGGAGGTTGCTTCCAAAAAGTAAGCATTCATTCCCTAAATTTTAACCAGAGTTTAAAGTATGTAAATCAATCAGAACCTTCTCTTTTTATCTCTAAAATGGAAGTCTCCATATCACATAGGTATTTACGTTTAATAGTACCTTATAGTGGGACCAACTCCTATTGGAATAAAATTAAAAAAAAAATCAATTTAAGAATAATTCGTTTATTCAAAGCAACATGGATAATTGACTTTCAACAATCCATGCATACCATAGGCATTGTGGCCCATTAAACAATTATAACTAACTAATCAACATATTTTCATTAATCAGTCATAGGTGGTTTGGTTAATGTGATCAATTCAATATAGACCCTACTTTGATTAGAGTGATATGCAACACTCAATACTAAAATATTGAGTAATAATTATTTTGAACGGGTTGGATTTATCATAGTGAGCTATATTATTCTTGCATTTTAACTAACCTCACAGCTTTTGAAAAATTACGTCCTTCAAAATGTTGAGGTATCGGTAAAAATAAATAAATTTATTTTTCTATGATAAATAAATAAATATATATATATTATATTAACTGTCCAAACTAAAATATGTGTTGGCTATACAAATGTTAGTTAACTATCTGTTGCCTCCATTGGAAGAAAATTATGGCTCCACCACTGAGTACACCAAGATGAGTTTAGTGAAGTTTTTTACTTTACTCTACCACTTTGTAAACCTCATCTTAAAATATTTTTATATTATATAAAGTTTTCTACATAATAGAGCAGTAGGAAAAAAACTTTGATTTTTTTTGGAAAAAAAAGATCTTTTCTTCATAATTTTCTTGGGTTAAAAAACACACAAAATATTTTTCTTTGAAAAATTGAAAGATTATATTATATAAATTATTAATTTATTGTGCATCTAAAGATTCTTCTCCATAGGCTATAGTTGGTTTAACTACTACTCTATAAAAACAAAACTTTTAACAATATTATTTTCGGTGTTTTGCACTCCTCCCATTTGATATGATAAATTTCTTACTAAAATTATAAGTGTGGGCCCATTTTATTTGAATAATTTCTAACTAAACCCACAAGTACTAAAAAACTCTCACTACAATATTACATTTTTTGAATGTTAAATTGTATTCGAACGCTTTTTAAATTTTTTTTTTGCCTAGACAAGAATTTCTCATAATTCAAATTTCAAACATATGAAATTGTTCAAGTACAAGGTGGCATGTCACTCCAAAGAAGACTTTCACACTCGTGATTCGGTCATTCTTCCTAAACCGTCCGAATCCGATTTTCAGTTTTATATTTTTTATTTTAGGAAAAATTTCAAAAAGGTTCTTAAGTTTTTATTTTCTTTCAAAAAAGGATAAAAGTTTAAGAACTTTTCAAATTATCCCTTAAATTTTATAGGAAGTTTTCAATCAAGGACATTCTCAATTTAAAATTATTTTTCGCCAACTTTTATTCCAAATCTTTTTAAAATACCTAAATTGCCCTATATTGAAATAAAACTTTCCTTTCACTTCCTCCATATTCTCTTCATTTCCTTCGCCAATGTCTTCGAGGTGATCAAGGACAATCGGTGTTCCTACAACAATTGGAGATATCAAAACCATGTCATAACTTTAAATAAAATGTATTTTATGTACTTTTAAAATATTAAGAAAAAATACTAGAAAATGCTTTTAAATGACTGAACGTCCTTAATTGAAAATTTATGGCCTGTTTCTTTACTAGAATTCTAGGGTTTTTGAGACAGGATGTCCCTTGCATTTTCAAATCTCCTATTTCTTTACAAGAATTTATGAGTTACAGCACATGATAAGTCCCAATTAACATTTAAGAATTCCTGAAATTCCACTTTCTTTGTATTTTGGTGGAACTTAAAAAATGCTCATGCCCTTAAGAGGATTTTAGAATTCCACATTATCTAGAAATTCAAGAATTCTTCAGTCAAGAATTCTTGAAATTCTAGTTAATAAACAGGCCCTTAAGGATTAATTTGAAAAGTTTTTAAACTTTTTTTTTATTTTAAATAAAGTGAAAATTTAAGTCTTTATTTGAAGTTTTCCCTTTATTTTATTCGCTCTCCCTCTACAGCTACACTCCTTCACCTTCTCTCTCTAAAAGCTAATAATTACTTAAAATACATTAAACACTACAGTACACACAAGGCAATAACTGCCAATCTCTCCTTCCATCTCTCAGCTTTTTTACTTTTTCTCCGTCTTTCCCTCTTCCTTCTTTACACATCTATCCATTTCTAGGGTTTCGGTTTCATCACCTTTCCATCTCTCAATCTCTTCCTCCTGATTTCTCTCCATCTCATCTCATCTCATCTCAGACTTCTATCAATCAATGGAGAATTTCGCTCCTCCCGCCGTGAATCCGATCTCCGACGCCGCCGACGACGGCTGCAGCATCTGCCTCGAGCACTTCTCCGCCGATGATCCCGCCACTGTACGATCGCTATCTCCTTCTTTTCTCTAATCATATATATATATATATATATATATATATATTTATCTGTTTGATTTCGATTGCATCGAGATTTTTCTGGATTTCTGTGAAATCGGGGTTTATGATGTGAGCTGGAGTTGGGATCTTTTGTTTTTCCAAGGATTTTGGTTCGATTACTAACTCAATGCAGGATTTTGGTTGATGTCTTTGCGGTTTTGAATTGCTTTGTGTGGTTGGTGTTGGTTTAGAAGAATGGCATTCATTTGGTATTGGTTGTTGTTTGGTGGATGATTTTTGAGCTTCTTTTGCTGGTTTGAATGAGGAAGAATCGAGCGTTTCTTTTGTTTTCTGTTGCTGATGTGTTAGGTAGCAGTGTTTTCAGTTGTCGGTGGAGGCTGTTTTGTGAATCTCCTGGATTGGGGGATCCCGACTCTTCCTTCATTCTGTGGTTTATGGTGAATGGAGGCAAGAATAGTAAAGTCGTACAGTTCAGGAAGATGGTGAAAAAGTGATTAAGATCTTACAGTTTTGGAGACTTTTGAGGAAAGCTCCATCTGCAGCCGGGTCTATCCGGGCCAGCACATGCATGGGTCTTGCATTGATAGAACAGGGATGTGGTGAATTGTATATTTTGATGATGCCCAGATCTTATAATTTCTTATTTTTGTTACTTTGGTAGTCGGTTGAAACGTTTGATTAGCATATACTTCTCCATGGATAGTTGTTTATTTGGAGATGTATGGGAATGGTTTGAGAAATAATTGGATCTGGTTGTTTCAATTCAACTTCCAATTTGCATGCAAACATGAACTCTGCCAAATCCCAAAAGATGGAAAAAAAGGAAAGCATTGCTCCTGGATAGTTCCACTGGTTTTCGTGACCTGTCAAAGCCTCTTCGTATGGTTTTTAGGCTCCCATCCAATGGGATATAGTCCTTGAATCAAGTCCAGATGTACTGGTTTGTCTTCCTTAAACCAATTATGTTGTCATCACGATCGTTCTACTTTTCTACTCAGTCATATTTAAAGCCAGTAACTCCACAATCTAGCATGTCTTTATTTTCCCCCTCTACTTCATTCCATGTATTTATTGCTCTCTACCTTTTCCAATTACTTTAACCTTTAGCACTTCAATATTGAGCCTGTAATTGCAAAGTTGTATTATTATTTAATGCTGCTGCTGCTGCTGCTTCTACTATTATACTATGACTGAATGCATGTTATCCCATGTTTATCCTATATGGGGAAATTAATTAGAACCATTGTGAAGAAGCATCATACCTGGCTTAGTGGGTGCACCGTGCACGTAAACAAAGGGTAATGATCCCATCCTCTTCTAAAATAAAAAAAAATTCTAACTAGGAAGAGGATTCCTAAAATAAACAAAAGTTAGGTGTGTTGAAATTTAGGGTGGTTTGACTTGTTTTGATCTTGATGCTTTATAAATTGTCCGCAACCTGTCCTACATCAGTACTACTTCCTGTACTGGCTCCAAAATTTGTTAAGACCATTATGAATGTGATTGACTAATAAAATGTTCCTTTTGTCTTTCCAAGGTAGGTCTTAGGGACTCCCCCCAAAAAAAAGAGGGATTGGTCACATGGCTGTATCCCGAAATCAATTGATAGGACTATCTTAATCCACTTCATTAGTGACATGTACAGACAAATAAAAGCAAAGAATGTGCATCTGTACACATACATACAGCGGGTAAGTTTCCAGTTAGATGTAAGTTTGTGTTTGGTAGGTCCTGCTCTGGATACAGGCATTGAGCCATTAACTTCCCATGTGCAGTTTTTGATGTGGGAAGAAAAAATGCTATAGTTCTTCTTTTCCCATTTTTATGTGTTTGTATGTTTTCCTGTGGGTGGATGGATGTGTGGCTTCTGGATGATTATTTAGGCCATATGCATGGATATAAAACGAAACAAAACCAGAGACTTCATTTGGTGTGTATGCATATATCATTCTCAACAATGCAAGAATAGTTAATAACTACTTGGTCTTGCTCAACTTCTATCGAAAGTTTTTGTTATGTAAATTAAATCTCAGTGTCTCCAAATCCTAAGCAAACCTTTGATGGACTTTTTGTGATGATTGGTTGTTTCAGGTTACTAATTGCAAACACGAGTATCATCTGCAGTGCATTCTTGACTGGTATGCCCAATTACCATCACATCAAGGTTTTAATTGATCTTCCTTGGTATGACCATATTATCTACATGCAAAAAGTTTCATAGTCCCATGTGGGCATGCATTAATTTGAAAATCAGAACTTATCAATGGAAGTAAAATACATCTCAGGTCACAAAGAAGCAAAGAGTGCCCAATATGCTGGCAGTTGCTTGCCTTGAAGGACTCCGAGAGGTACACATCCCATTTTTATCCTTAAGAAAGAAACTACATTCTTGTACCAATAAATAAGGGATTCTTAAATTACTTGTTCAAAACATTGCCAACTAGAATCTGTTTCTTCTAACTCCAGAATTCTACGTCCGTGGTTTAGTAGTTCTACTTTAAGGTTGCCAATTGTTCTATTTCCTAATTATTTATTGCTGAGAAGCGCCACATGAGATGCGGTCTTAAGACAACATTCTTCATGCCTGTAATGGCTTTTCCTCCGGATCTGCAGCCAAGAGCTTCTTGCAGCAGTGGAGATAGAGAAAAACTCGAGATCAAGACGGATATCTTCAAATTCATCCACATTTCGTCGGATACCTCCGGAGGACTTTGAATTCCATAATGTTGGTTACAAGCAGTCACTACACTAGAAGTTGAATTTGTTCAGTGGATTTTTACGAGGTTTGTTTTTTATGTTGAAAATTGAAATTTTCAGGTTCCTTCTTTCGCGGATGAGTCAGATCTCGATGAGCGTATTGTGCAACATCTTGCTGCTGCTGCAATTAGCAGGGCCCATCATTTGAGGAGGAGGGAGAGGCATAGGTCTTCAGGGTTGGCTCAATCTCAATCTCTTGTTTTCGCTGCTCCTTCTAATGCTTCTGATGTAGAGCAACTGCAGGAAACCTCACCATCTGTAGGTCAAGACACAGGCACTCCTGTGTTACCTGAGGCTAAGGATGATGCTCCAACCGTTGTCTTGTCTCCTTCAACAGTTGAGCAACGTCGAGCATCATTTCCTATTTTTCCTGCAAGAATGAGCTCTGATGTTGTGGACAACACACCCACTCCTCTTACCTCCAGGTATTTTTCTAGCATACTGTTACATTGATTTACTCATGTGGAACAGATACCAGCCACCTCTCATTTCCTAGTACAGTGTGTATTTATTAACATGAGGTTCAGTTGTGATTTGTCTTTCTTTTCTTATTATTTGATATTACTCTCTCTCTCTCTCTCTCACTATATATATGTAGTACACACATATATGGGGAAATTCTACAAAATGCCCCATTAGAAAAGGGGCTTTTTGATGGTCCACTAGTATAATGCCACATCACATGGATTAAATGAACCCTCCATCGGTATAAGCCACAAGCCATGAAATAATAACGTTTCTAATTCCAAGACAAGACAATGAGAGAGAAAATAGTAGAGGAAATAGCATTACTTGATTAAAAATAAACCACCGACCATTCAACTTCTTATTAAGGATACTCTTTGAGACTTTGAAAGGAGAGAAAATAGGAGAAGAAGTAGAAGAGGCTGGCCATGAGTTTTGGAATAACTGGCCATGAGTTTTGGAATAAAAAACGCCCTCCTTTTTTGGTCTTTATTTTGTATATTGTGGGGCATACCTTTATTAGGTAAATTCAAGTCTTACACACTCATGTAATTCAAACTAATAAAAATACTAAGCGGGGCCAAAATGTTAAAGTTATTTTTTTAATATAGTCATCATTTTGATGGTGGGCCCAAGTCATTAAAATCTCTCATATGTTGATGAAAAATCCAAACTAATAAAAATGCTAATTGGAGCCCAAATGTTACAGTGTTTTCTTGAAAATATAGTCATCAGTTTAATGGTGGGCCCAAGTCATTAAAACTTCTCATATATTGATGAAAAATTCAAACTAATAAAAATGCTAAGTGGGGCCCAAATGTTGAAGTTATTTTTTTAAATATAGTCATCGGTTTGATGGTGGGCCCAAGTTATTAAAATTTCTCATTTGTTGATGAAAAATCCGAACTAATAAAAATGCTAAGTGGGGCCCCAATGTTAAACTTCTTTTAAAAAAAAATATAGTCATCACTTTAATGGTGGGCCCAACTCATATTAAAATTTCTCATTTGTAGGAGATGATGTGTTTTTTCTTTACAAAACCATGTATGTGTTATAGAAAGACCTGCCAATGGATCAACGGTATTTGAGAGAGAGAGAGAGAGAGAGAGAGGAGTTGTTTACTTTCATTTATGGCAAGTTCAACTCACCAACGGGAGAGATACCCTCATTCGTCAATCATCCGGGCTGTTTTGTAAAGCAAAACGCCCGGGCGTCATGTAGCCCTCCCCCACATATATGTGGGCCCCGCTCCTGAGCACCGGTGCTCATGCTCACGATAAGGCGAGCACTGTTAATTTTGGGGCCGACCTGGGGTTGGGACCCAGCGTGGGGAAAAAAAGGTCTTTTTTTTTTGGGTGGGGGGTGGGTCGGGGGTGATTAAGGGATAACACTTGATCATCATCCCAACCACTTGATCAATGGCCGACAAGTTTTTAATGTAAAAAACCAATCAATCCAATGGTCCAGTTCATTAGGATGGATGCCAAACCTGGTTTTGGTGACTATCCGGAAGGCTCCCTGTTTTATGGTCCACTTGGATGGATCGCCAAGTGGGCCCCACTAGGTAATTAGGCATGCAGTGCTCACCTGAGGTTTTTCCAATACATACATATGTACGTACGTATATACTTCTGCCTATCCACCTACACAAATATAATGCATGTGTGTAGTTTTAATTTTACTCTTTTTCATTTTTTTTCTGTTTACATTTTCTTTTTCACATATAACAATGTTTGGTGATCCTAGATAGATGGGGTACGGCTCTGGTGATGATAACTATTACAATATAACATATGTTATGTGTATTATATTATGTTTCTTTATTGATTTCTTTCTTTTCTGCTAAGTTACCTCTTATGTGATTTATGCTTAGAACTTTTATCCATTTTTAGCAATCAATTTTTTAATGGATGGTTTGATATCTCTTTGTTTCCTTGATTCGTCAGAATTACGGCTAGCCAAACACCACCTGTCAGCCCACGGACATCACGACCATCAGAGTTACTCTCTTTCTCAGAGTCTCTAAAGTCTAAATTATCTGCTGCCTCTTCCAGGTAAATGAATGCAACTTTTTTTTTTTTTTTTGGGGGCAATCAGTCACCATTTTGAGAATGGACTATTTGCAACAGATACAAGGAATCTATCTCAAAAAGTACTAGAGGTTTCAAGGAGAAGCTATTGGCTCGTAATACTTCAGTTAAGGAACTGAGCAAAGATGTTCAACGCGAGGTAACTGCAGGCATTGCTGGTGTTGCACGAATGATGGAGCGTCTGGATCCTACATCGAAGAGAGTTGGAGGCTTTACTTCTGTTTCTAGTGGCACTGTGGGGACCTCAGAATCCTTTCCCAGAGGGGAGAGAGTCCCAGAAAATCTGATCATTCCTAATAAAACTGGTCAGGGAACTGCACAAGCAACAAGTTCAAATTTACCCATTCATGCTTCTGGTCCTCTTTCTTCCAGCCGTGAAGGCTTTGTAGGAGTTGCTCATGTACAGGTCTAAACCTCCTCTTTAGCAGTCTTATTTTATTTTTATTTTGATACCTTCTCTCAATTGGTTTTTTCCTGTTTAGTAAATTGGTTATTTTGTTGCCTCTCTCAATCGGTGATTTGGTGATTTTTGAAGCCAACTAATCTTAAATGCTTGTTCTTTTGATATCAACTTGACCCATTGGTAAAACACATGCCTTTAGGTTTTGAAACTCAAGAACCTGTAGCAACAGTGTATGCTGTTCTCATTTTCTTTATTTTTCCCATGAACAGCCCAAGGTTGTTAACTTGTCATTGTAATTGGTTGATGCTGCATGCTTTTTTTGTTATTAAAAGATTAATAATGCACTTAAGTTCCCAAAACCTTCTTTCATCTGAAGGTCTTGTACATATAACTGCTTAACATAATAATGAGAGCAAGCAGTTAGACTACCACACTTCATTTTCTATAGCCTTGGTTTTAGAGTTCATGGTGCGCACTATTTGTGGTGCCAACATGTGCTTGTCAAGGTAAAGACTCTGGTGAGTCCTAACTAATTAGTGTATTTTGAAAGTAAGCTGGAACTTGTTAAATAGAATAATGGATACTTCTGTGATACCATAATAATAGGAATAAGTGGAGGTGTGTAGTTCTGTGAGTTGTGTATGGATTTATTACCACATAGATATCGTGGACTGTTTACTAAAATCAAGAAGTTAACCTTTTGCTCCTGCTATTGGTAAGATTTAGTACAATCGTTAGGTTATTTAGAATATGAGGATTGAACTAGTGCCGTTGATTAATTATATATGGTTGCTTCATTGAGAACATTCTCTGTTAAGACTCTTACTGATCCAAAAAACATGAAATCTGTCAACTGGGTGGAATATGTTATAAATCACACACCTCTGAAGGAAATTGCCAAACACCCATAATGGCTCTCGCCTGGCTACTTTTCTCTATTGCCTTAGCTTCTCTATTGCCTTAGCTTCAGTGGTTGTAACATTGTAACAGAAAGGGGGATAATATAAGCTTTCACTGACTTTTAAACTAACTTTTTACTGTATCTCAATAGCTCAATGCCAAAGTGCCATAGGCCCATAGCTATTACTCAAAAAATATTATTCACAGCAAAAGATACTCAGGAAGACCTTCTTTGTTAAACTTGAACCCATAGCTAATCTCAATTGTTGGTTATGGTTTCATGCCCAGCAAAATGGGTCTGTTCATCTCATGTTCAAGTCTGAACAAAATGAAATGTCTTTCACAAAAATTAGTTGAAGGGTTATATGGAACAACAAAAGTTCCAAAGGAACCCTTATAAATTGTCTTGAACATTTGGTAAATGTTTTGTGGCAGTACTTTTTATTATTTAAAAAAAGTAAAGGTGGGATGAGGAAACCAGCTTGTTTCAGTGAATTTGGAATTTCTTTTTAACTTTTTGTAAGACATCCAGCGAAAATGGCCTTGAAAGTTGAACCCCATTTTAAATTAATCCTGCAGCAGACAGGCTCAACTGCTTCTATTCTTGATGATTAATAGTTTCGCTAAGATAATCCATCACCTTAGGCTGTGTATATCTTTGCTTGTGAGTTGCCCAGTGTGAAATTGTGTGGGTTTAGCGGGCGCCACATGGGGAATAGTCCTGTTGGGTCAAAGACCTCATGAATACCCATGTCATAAAAAAAAAGTAGACTTTTTCTTGCGGGTTGTGATTTCAATAATCTGAAGAAAAGTATGTGTAGGGATTTCTTGTTTGACGGGCATGTAATGATGATGGTGCTGCATCAATTGCTTGCTATATATTCATCCAAGAATTCCTTATACATTTTCCTTTTCTTTTTGCTTTTACCTTTTCTTGGTATGGTTGAATATAGCCGTGAAAATCCCAAAACTGTAGATGATTTCCTGTTTCCAATGTAGCAAGGAACCATACTCATGCAAGCCTTTTTGAATCATAGCTTGTGATGACTGCATGGAGACATCCATTATTAAACTGCACTATTTCTGACTCAAAAACATTCTTTCCTATATTGTTAGAATTTCAGAAACTTCATCATTTCTTTCACCTCACTTATTTGATATTTCTAAACCTGCAGGATTCACTCTGAAGCTGACGGATGGGTATTAGACGCTCAACTGGTGTTTCTTCATAACATACATAAAAACTATTACCAAAGTCATTTTTCTGATATTGTCACTGGCAATATCTCCAGTAACAGTCTCAGGAAAGTGCCAATGAAGCAGTATGCCGGTGAAGTGACACTTTTCTTTCTTTTTATTTTCAATTGCTACTCAATGTTGTAGCTGAACTTGGTAATGTTTGCATTTGCCATGTTCTAAAGTTGATTATCTTTCCTTAGCAGTGTTTATGGTTCCACGACAAATTCCTAAGTTGCTTAGGAATGAAATTTGAGCAACTTGCTCAAGCTCAGTGGTTTTATTTTTCTTCTCCTCCCTTTTTTGCTCTTTTTCATATATTTTTTTTAACTTTTGTGTGCCTGCGTGTGAATATGCCATTTTTTTTTCCTTTTGTGTGGGGTGGGGTAATAAGGGGGGGATGGGATGTGTGTTTTGAAACTAACCAGGGGTTGGAGTAAGGGGGGATGGAATGTGTGTTCGAAACTACGTGTGGTTCAAGTGGTCCAAAACTTGGTAAAAGTACTTAAATAAATACCATATGGTTAATCGTATTGGTAGCTGCAACCAGCAAGCTGCCAATGGCACGAATTGCCCATGACTGGAGAGGCGTTGTCTGGACGAAGGTGATACCGCTCAGGGGAGCCTGATTCTTCCAAGTTATTATTAGAGAGATTGAATCTTAGCTCCTCTCAAATGAAATTAAAAAAAAAAAAAAAAAACACCCCCAAGAAGCTGCTACTGCGGCTGTGTCAAATTCCTTCTGAAACCGAATGCTAAACATGTCCATCCAAACCACATCACCAGTCCCCGCTGCACTTTGGAATGCTTAATCTGAAGCCACCTCCACATCCCAGCCCCATCTTGATTCCCCCGGTAACATGATGTGACTTGATACTATCTGGAAGTTAGGGGCCTCATAGGGGTTGCCCCACTACCACTTTCTAAGAGAGCTTTGGTAAATTGAGGGCTTGATTCTTAGGCACCCTTTTGCTTGGGTTGGCACACTCTATTACAATCAACTAAATGTTACTTCCTTTTCTCTTCCATGCCTCTTGCAATACGAAATTTTGATGCAATCTCTCAAGCCGCTTTATAACTGAACACTTGAAGAGGGAAATGAAATGAACTGGAAGGTTCAATGGGACTCCTTAAATCAGAGCTACACTTCAAATGACAAGTAATTTGCCTTCCGTGTACATTGTTTCTTTTTCATCCTCTCTGTGTGTGCATTTCATAGTTGATTAGATGCAAGCCCCTAACATAGAGGCCTTACGAGATGTGGCTGAAGTAATCCTTTTCTGCATGCCATCATCTATGTTTTGTCATCTCTTCTAGCCTGGCCTCCAAAAGCTCTCTTTTGACGAGGTCAATTTTAGGAGCCGAGATTGCCTTAAAGCACTGAAAGATTGCTTCATGATTTGACCTCTATTTGCGGCGTACGTTGTCTGCAAGCCATAGTAGATTACCTCAGACCCTTGGGTGGAACATTTAATAAACATTGGGTCTGATTTGCTTCTTTCGCCACTTTTGGCTTTTGGCCAGAACAAAGAGAAATAGATGGCAGATCTCTCTCCTCATACCTCTTGAACTTGCAGAGAAACCTTTTAGAGCTTCATCATTCAACATTGATAAAACCACTGTATTGACACACTCCTTAATCCAACCATGCCAGCCATATTCTTAACCCCATTCTTCGCGCATCAAGTATTGGAGGAAATCCCACTCAACTGCCGTAAGCCTTCTCCATGTCCAACTTGCAAAACAGACCTGGCCTTCTCTGCTAATGTCATGAGTCAAGACGTGGATCCTCTTCCGGATTGATATGACCCTATCCAGAATCTGATGCCCATGGACAAAGGCTCCTTGAGCTAAAGAAGCCACTTTTGGACCTATTCATTGCAAACTGCTGCCACAACACTTTGTCAGGATCTTGTACCTACTTCCAGATTATCCAACTTTGTTCTACCCTACACTTTGTGTATAGGTTCTTATAGTAGTAGTCTACAATGACCTTCATGATGTCCTTTCTCTTCTAATATGGCATCGCCTTCCTCCAGTGACGTGATTCTGTTCTTCCTTGTTCTAATTAATGCCATGATCCTCCTCTTTGAGCCATTTAATTCTGAAACATTGCCTCGATTTTTATCTCCTCTTCCTTTGACTCTCAATTACGCAGGACCTTGGGTTCCTGTCTCCGTTTGCTTTCTGGTGCAGACCCACCCTTGCCTCCTTGTCACAGATTCTGCTTGGTCCTCTGCTTCCCCAACTTTGGCCTTGACCCACTCTTTGATTTGCCCTTCATCTGCTTCAGTTTCCCTTCCACCTGTTGTGGCCAGTTTATCCATCCTATTAGCTCTTGTCATTCCTTGATAACGCCCAGAAAACCTTCCCCCCCCCCCCCAACAAAACCACACAACCACCCAAAAAAAAAAAAGGAGGGCCAACCCCACCTTGCGCATCTGGATATACAAGAGAACAGGGCAGTGTTCTGATGTTGGCTTTGGCATGCAGATTGAAAGACCCCAAGGTACATTACCCAATCCCCACACAGTGATAGCGATACTTCGTAAGTGTTGAAATAGATGGTGGTATCTAATGATTTGATCAAATAAACTGGGCCCAACTCATGTCAAGGTCTGCGGTATTGTGACATGATCTTGTTGGAGAAGTCTCTCATTTCTGCTGTGACCAGCCTCCATACTTTCACCAGAATGCCTGATGATTTGGAAGTTGCCCCTGATGCACCAGATCATCTGGCCTGGACATAGTTTATATGGGGTTGGAGTCGTCTATCATTTCAGAAGTGACCTGGCATCCTCGAAACCTTTCACGGGATGATGCCTAAGGATGTTGAAGTTGCCCTTGATGCATCATGCACCAGACCATCTTGCCAGGATGGAGTCAAAACTCGTGCAGCTTCTTCATTTCGGCTCTGACTACAACCTTGTCTACTTTTCTATAAGTCACCTTTAAAGGATGGATATGAAGCCTTTTTTTTTTTTTTTACTTCTAATAACCTTCTTTACAATCAATTGGTGTTATTGGTCACCCAGTCCTCTGATGTTGCAGAGGATCTTCACTTACATCCTCTTGCAGCCCCTGGCAACCATCCTATCACTTCCTTTGACGTAGTTTGTAGTTCATGTCAAACTCTGATTTTCATTTAGTCTCGGTCTTTGCTGCTAGGAGTTGTTGAGTGACGATTACAGATTGAGAAATCCCCTTCAAACTTGTTTGTTCTCTGAATTTCATCAAACGGAGAACATTTCACTCAATCCCAGCGTAAGCTGAATGGGTTCTAATTGATTTTGTGGCGTTTCTAATTGGATCTAGGATGTTGCGGTTGAGTTCATACTCTTTTTCTGCGAGAGGTTTTGAAGGGAAATAATGGTGGGACGTTGTTGTTGTAGGAACAATATAATTTTGACAGATCCTTTCACATCTTTATTCAACTCTGAGAGGGAGAATCTCTTTCCCATAATGATTTTATGCATAGTGTGTGTTGCCGCGTACACACTGAGTGCATGCATGTGAGAGCTCAATGATAAGGTATCTTTCTCGCCAGGATTTGGAGAACAATTTGGAGTCTGCTTGGCATCAGAATTGAATACATATTAATTCAGCTACAAGTGTTTAAAAAATGAAGGCAAAAAGATGAATATACAATCATGATCATTAAATAACCTCTCCTTTAATCGGAATTGAATCAATCGAAGATGAAAAACTAATACCCAACCATCACCTTAGTAATTTAAATTCTAGGAAAGGCAAGATCCTATCTACATTATCCTTCAACCCTCACCTCATATCTGCTGCTTTTCACCTCTTTAATGATCTTTTGGCGGAGCTCATTTGTTCTTGAAGTTTTATGTATTCAATTCTTATGTAATGTAGAGTTGGTGGAGTGACATAAGACATGGGTTTGCTCCTTGGCCTTGTGTTTGAAACTTGCCCCAAATTTACCTGGTGTGTGTTTATGTGGGTTTAGCTGGTGCTACATAGGAGATTAATCTCGTTGGGTCAAACACTTTAAGGATACCTACGTCATCCAAAAAAAAAAAATGCAAACAAACAAGCTCTATTAAAAAAGAGCTAAATACATGTGAGTGGATGTTAAGGCGGGACTTGTAAAGTTATCAGAAAGTGCTCGTGCAAAGGTCATAAACAACCCTTGGAACCATGCTATTGATGGGTTACAAGTTCAAAGATAAAGACGGAGCCATAAATAATTTATAACTAAGATTTTTAGTACCAAGAGGAGAGTAAGCCCCTCTTTTGCATTACTATTTTTTACCTCTATTTCTCAAAATTTCTAAATTGGACAGAGATTTTGAGGATAGATGCGTTTGACAACATCTAAATGGTGTAGAGAAGTAGAGGCAATGCTTCTATTTTTCACAGCCCACAATTCCATGCATGTAGGAAGTAAGGGGAAAAAAATAGCGGTGGGGTGAACAGTGTTCCTGCCCATTCACGCCCCAGTTCATTTTTTTATTTTTTATTTCAAAATCTAAGAGTGTAAATCAAGATCCAAACCGTTTAAAATGTTCATAAGAACAAACATGGACATAAGACCAAATTTTAGCCATTTGATCATCACCAATCTCAAGATATGTGTAAAAAAAAAGTGAGCCATTTGATGCAATTTTCTAGAATATGTGGGCCTAAAACGCAATATCTAAACCATTAGATCTCTTTGTAAGGTTGAAAACGACTATGTGGTCAATTTTCAAGGCTTGATACCTTGTGGATCTCGAGATATTTGTAAAAAATATCAGCTATTGATGTATTATGCTCAATATAAGATTTGTCCATGAGCAATAACATTTTTCTATTTTTTTTTAATTTCTGGGAGTGTAAATAAAGATCCAAACCATTGGAGATGTTCACAAGGTCGATAAGGCCAATGGGCCGAATTTCAGCTGTTGCATCATCACCTATCTCGAGATATGTGTAAAGAAAAAATGCAATCCATCGGATGCAATTTTCTGGATTATGTGGGCCCCAAACAGAAGATCCAAGCCATTAGATCTCTTTGGAAGGCTACATACGACAATAAGGTCCATTTTTATGACTTGGGTCAGTTTGTAACTCTACTAATATAGTCAAGTCCAGTAAAATTGATTTCGAAGAAAGAATAAAATATAAGTGATTTATGATGGTATTTTGTTTTTAGTCATACCATCATAAACATACTTTGATTGTATTAATAAAGTGCCAAACGGGGGATTTTGAGAAGTTTGTAAAAAACTTTCAACCATTGATATAAAAAAGTCTGTTTAACATGGATAATTGCATTACTAAACACTTCTTTTGATTCTAGCATCTTTTTATTATAACTTATTTCTTTAATAGCTCTATTTTGATGGTTCTGTCCAAAAAAAAATTTGAGGTACCAAACAAGGCTGAGGACTTTCTTTAATGAAACTGCAGGCTGCACCAAAGATGGCGGTGACCTTGGAAAAAGAGGGTGTGCTGCTCTCTTTTGGTATGAGACTAGCCCTTCCTGTCTGCCCTAGTAGTAGTAACATGGTGAACTTGGAAAAAGCTGGTGCAAGAATGAGGATATAAAGGGCTTTTCCTTAGAATCAGAAGCCCTCATTTGAAGGGCCTTTTGAGGGTCGGGCCAGGCGGGCCCCCTTGTCTCATGGTCAAATTGAGCAGACCTAGCTAAGTGCCTGACTAGGGCTGGCCTTCCATGTAGTGTGGGGCTGGATGGACCCTACAAACAAGCCTGGGGCCTGAACGTTCCTTGGGAGACAGACACAGAAACTGGACTAAGAAAATGGCCGTTCACATCTGGCCGTAGAAGGGATCAGCAAGCCGTTCACATCTTTTCAGTATGGAGCCTAAAGTCATACTTTAAATAACTAGATTGGGCCAAAACTTAAACTTTAAGCCCCCATAATACTGAGTAGGCTTCGCCTGTTTAGACTTGGTAATCTCTTCCTTATTGATGTCTGTTTGGATCTGAGGAAACCAGTGCAGGTAACTTAGCTCATGCTTTCATGAGGGCTCATTCCTTCACGATTGTTATGTGAAGGCAGAACTATAGTGCAAGGTCTCTGCATTGTAGGATGGTGCAACGCCCATCTTTAAGTGCACTACTTTGAAAAACCTATACACCAACACCTTATGTAGTGATAAAAAATAAATTACTACATTTTAGTATGGTAGCCACCATTGAATTGACTAGATATGGAACATGGGATGGATATGGTGTGAGTCGCTTGTGTGCAATAAATCTAACTGTTGGCCCGTGAGGAGAGGACACAGGGCCGGCCCTAGGCCTAGGCCACTTAGTTGGCCGCCTAGGGCCCCCAATTTTTGCAAAATTTTGGGGCCCCCTATTTTAGATATGGGTATATATATTTTGGATAGACTGATTTGAGATTTGAGAGGGCCCAAATTTTATTGATAGGTCCATTAACACTTTAATAACTAACCTAGAAAATTGCTCCTAGTTGTAGTAGATTGTTAGACTTCTACAAAGAAAGGGTAAGTCTGACTCTCACTTTAATAACTAACCTAGAAAATTGCTCCTAGTTGTAGTAGACTGTTAGACTTGTGCAAAGAAAGGGTAAGTCTCTCTCTCTCTCTCTTAGACATACATTAACAGCAGATTTTTTTTTTCAAGATATAAGGTCTCTCCCTCTCCCTCTCCCTCTCCCTCTCTCTCTGCATGAAGTTCTCTGTGTGAAGTTTCTGAATGAAAGTGCTGCCTTTTGCTTTTGCTTGAATGTTGTTGCTACAAAACTAGGATCAATCTTACTGCCAACAGTACCGAAGAACGGAACAGTACCAGGTTGTGTTGTTCTTGAACTTTTATTTTAGTTTAATTTAATTTTTATAAATTTTGTGTTATAATTTTTCATTGTAGTAACTGCAAGTTATATAATTAGTATGTCTACTCGAAGATATGATTCTGGATGTGAAAAACGTAAAAAAAAAAAAAGAAAACAAGATGAATTTATTGAATCTCAAAAAGGAGCACTCGATAAATTTGTTATTGGTGATAAACCAACAACAACAAAAAATTCAAATGATGATTCAACGATTGAACAATTAAATAATATAGAAAAATCAACGGAATGCCAAAAAGATTTAAAAGAAAATGAAATTGGTAAAGAATGTGAATTTGTTAGTGAAGTAGAAAATGATAAAGAATGTGAACATGTTAGTGAACTATTAGATTATGTTCCAATAAATATCTATGATCCAGGACAATGGAAAAATATTGACACAAAATTAAGAGACTTATTAGTTGAAAGAGGTCCTATTAGGGAAAATAATTTAGACTTTCCTAATGATGAAAATAATAGACATTTTTCTATTACATATTACACTCGAAAATTGTCAAACGGAGAAAAGCATGATAGAAAATGGTTAATATATTCAAAAGATTTAGATAGAGTATATTGCTTTTGTTGTAAGTTATTCAATTCAAAACCTAGCACAAGTCAATTAGTTAATGAAGGAACTAAAGATTGGAAAAATCTTAGTTATAAGCTCAAAACTCATGAAACAACTAATGAACATATTGCTAACATGAATTCATGGGTTGATTTAGAAATAAGATTGTCAAAAAGTAAAACTATTGATGAAAATATTCAAGAACAAATTAACAAAGAGAAAGATTATTGGAAAAAAGTATTTGTAAGAATTTTAGCTGTGGTAAAAACTCTTGCTAAAAATAATTTGGCATTTCGTGGGAAGAATGAGAAAATATATCAAGACAACAATGGAAACTTTTTATGTTTAATTGAAATGATTGCGGAATTTGATCCAATAATGCAAGAACATGTTCGACGAATTAAAGATGGTGAAATTCATAATCATTATCTCGGGCAAAAGATACAAAATGAATTAATACAAATGTTAGCTTCTGAAATTAAAAGTGTAATAATTAATAAGATTAAAGAAGCAAAATATTTTTCAGTAATACTTGATTGTACTCCTGATGCAAGTCATCAAGAACAAATGACTCTTATACTGCGATGTGTAGATATTTCAACAAGTCCAATAAAAATAGAAGAATATTTTTTAGAATTTTTGGAAGTAGATGATACCTCTGGGAAAGGCCTTTTTGATGAACTTATAAATGTAATTAAAAAACTTGGACTTGATGTAAATGATGTAAGAGGACAAGGATATGATAATGGATCTAATATGAAAGGAAAACATCAAGGTGTACAAAAAAGACTACTAGATATAAATCCAAGAGCATTTTACACACCATGTGGATGTCATAATCTTAACCTCGTACTTTGTGATATAGCTAACTCTTGTCCTAAAGCTATATTTTTTTTTGGAGTATTACAACGTATATACTCATTATTTTCTTCTTCAACAAAACGATGGAAAATTTTACAAGATAATATATCTATGTTAACTCTTAAACCATTATCTCAAACGCGATGGGAAAGTCGTATCGAAAGTGTTAAAGCAATCAAGTATCAGGCTCCGAAAATACGAGATGCTTTAATTCAATTAGCAAAAATTAGTGAAGATCCTAAAACAAGAAGTGAAGCCACATGCTTAGCTACATATGAGATTGAAAACTTTGAATTTTTATTGGGTATGAATATTTGGTATGATATATTATTTACTGTTAACACAGTTAGTAAAAATTTACAATCCAAAGACATGCATATTGATGTTGCTATTGATCAATTAAAAGGACTTATTTCTTTTTTGGAATCATATAGAGAAAATGGATTTTACTCTGCTTTGATTTCATCAAAAGAGATTGCACTTGAAATGGAAATAGAACCAGTATTTCGAGAAAAACGTAAAATTTTTAGGAAAAAACAATTTGGTGATACAATTGAGAATGCAGTAACACTATCAGCTGAAGAGTCTTTTAGAATTGAGTATTTTTTATTTATAGTTGATCTAGCTATTTCTTCGATCAAGAGTAGATTTGAACAATTCAAAATATATAAAAAATATTTTTGGTTTTTTATTTTGTTTTAAAAAATTAAAATCCTTAGATGATGATAGTTTGAAAAGTTATTGTCTTAACCTTGAAACTTTTTTGAAGCATGACTTATTTTCTGATATTGATGGTTTAGATTTATTTCAAGAGTTGACTGTATTAAGAAAAGTTCTACAATCTGAAATTAATACTCCAGCTGAAACCCTAACTTATATAAAACGATTAGATTGTTTTCCAAATGCATGTATAGCTTTTAGAATATTGTTAACAATACCAGTAACAGTTGCTTCAGCGGAGAGAAGTTTTTCGAAACTTAAATTAATAAAATCTTATCTCCGATCAACTATGTTACAAGAAAGATTAAATGGGTTAGCTATATTATCTATTGAAAAAGATATATTAACAAAACTTGAATATAAAAATTTAATCAATATTTTTGCATCTCAAAAAGCTAGAAAAATATCTTTTAAATAAATATATTTTAATAATTATTGCCTGTTAATAGGGCCCACTTTCATATTCTTGCCTAGGGCCTCCGAATTTGTTGGGCCGCCCCTGAGAGGACACCTACACATAAGGGCGAGAGACGACCCTGACATACAACGAGAGGAGACTCTCACATGCGAGGAGGGAGAGACCGAGGGACCAATGCCTTGGGGTGAGAGGTGGGGTTCCCAATCAGCTAGGCAACCTTTGTTCTCGAGTAAAACAATTAAAGGAGATTGTTTAGACTACCTAGTTAATGTGAGCATGAAGAGTTGGGTGAAAATGTAGAATTCCCAAAGTCGCCAAAAAAATCAATGACGAGACTAGAGAGAGAGAGAGCTTGCTTGTACACATTTATTATTAAGGTCACTGGAACAAAATTCTTAATAAGGTTTTTGGTTTTTGTTTTTTTTTTCCTGCAGTCTTTGGAGCAGAATACATCAAGTCTCCAGCCAAAATGATTATGGTTTTTCTTTCATTTTTTTTTTTTTAAAGAGCTTTGGATATTTGGGAACCCTCTTTCATCTCTACATAAAATTGGGTTTTGATCTAACCAGACAGATATGAGCTGACCTCGGTATTCTCATTTGTCACCCCTACTTTTCTTTTATATTAGATAAAAGAGAAGAGGAAGAGCTGTCTCGACTGTCGAGTTGCATGAATCGTGCTCTTGAAATGGGGAACCCAAATAAAATACATTTAGAAGGGTAGAAACACAGGAAGCAAACCAATTTAAAAAAACCAAGCTCCATTCATTTTGTGTCTCTTGAAAATCCAAGGGTCTTGAAAGTTGCGTGTTTTTTGGTAGACCTTGAAAGTTACTTGAGTCCTTCAAGGAATCTGCTTCGATATCTGCCTGCCGTCCTATAAATTAGACAGAGAAAATTCTATCATTGTAAACAATTGGCTGATGAAGTCAATGATTTTTTTTCTGAGCATAGATTTTCGATTTCCACACTACACATTCCACAAACCCAATCAATCATATGCCAACTTCCGATCTCAGCCTCCCATTGTCATTACAAAATTGGTGACCAGACAGAGAAGGAAAGACGGGTTCCAGCCAGGTATAGATTAAAAAAAAAAAAAAAATGACCCGGATTTGCTTCAACGGTACACATCTGCTGAGGTGGGGCCCACTTTCCTGGATGCAACCAATTAGTGGGGTAGAGTGGATTAGATTTATAGAGGGGTAGGTCAAACATCACATTAATGGGGTTTTAACTTGATTAGATACAGAGGTGAAAATGGTTAGATCAAGGTCAGATTGGTATTAGTATCTGGATTGATGCCAGGGTTAGGTGCTCACTGTTTTCTTTTTTTTCTTCCCTTCCTTTTTATTATTTTTTATTTTTATGAAAGAGTAGAATACCCTGTGCAGGTGTTTGACAGATATAGAGGATTTTACAAAAAATATAAATAATAATCCCCTTAAACTTAGTCAAGACAAAAAGGCCCTCAAATATCAATATCAACCAAAAAGGCCCCGAACAACATCATCCATGTTCGTTTCTTCTTCTCCATCTTTTTGTTAGATATCCCCACTTAGTAAACAACAAAAAAAGAAGAAGAAACTAGCAGGGTATAATATCCCCGTTTAAGGCTTTTTTGGTCAATATTAAAAATTGAGGGCCGTTTTGGTCAATATTAAGAATTGAGGGCTTTTTTTGGTAAAATACTCATCTTTATTTTGATTAACTATTCCTTTAGAAAACATTGTCATTTTCGAAAAATTCTAGGCTAGATTTTGCATATTGTCATTCTATGAATGCCTGTTTGTGTAGGGCTTTGATTATCCATAGCCATCGATCCTCCTTGTACCCTTACCTTACCTACACTTGCTCTTAACTGCATTCTCTAACTCCATAGGAGTATGTTTCTTTACCAGAACTTCTAACAGGAATTTGCCATGCTGGATTTTTTTTAACATGATGTGACATATTGTCTTCTTACATTTGAAAGTGTCATATTTCTTGACAAGTCTTTCAAAATTCCAACCTCTCAAATGAATTTTGGGAATTCAAGAGTTTTAGCCCCTTTGTTTGTTTTTGTATGTTCAAGTACAAGAGAGTATTCAAGAACTCCACTATGTTTGAGAACTTCAGAACTCTCCAGAAAGGAATTCTATGAATTCCATTAAAGAAACAGGCCCTAAAGGGAGCCCCGTTGCAATGACCGATCCTACTTCTTTCTTCTTACTGATTCACTTGGTAGCTATTATATTGACAATCAAAATAAAAAAACATTCAAAATAAGATTGCTTACTGGATCCTCTGCCAAAAGACACTAACGATATAACATGTTTTAGAGTTTGTAGCACTCACTGAACCTAAATATTGAAGTAAAAAAGAAAAAGGAAGACATTTAAAGTTTGTGGACCCACTTGATGTGCAATATAAGGAATAGATGTTCAGATTTAATTAGTTGTGCATGTTTGTTTAGTTATATGTAGAGTAAAAGGCAAATAAAGAGTTAAATCATGAATAAAGTTAAGAGGAAGGAGTGGAAAATAAAAGGCATTGCCTGACAAAAATATTAATCTTTTTCCCCTTTTTTTTTTTTTGGGAAATAAAGGGCATTGCCTGACAAAAATATTAATCTTTTTCCCTTTTTTTTTTTTGGGGGGGGGGGGGACGGGGACGACGGACGGACTTGAAGGGAGTATATATGTGGAAATGGGCAAAAGTGAGGTGGAGAATAAACTTTATGTCAAACTAGCGGATTTATTCTCCACCTTTTTTTCCATCAAAATATTGGTAGAGTAAAAACTGTTAGGAATTTTGTGTATTGCAATTTGATGGATGCATTAACATTTTAATCATCATTTGAATTTTCACACATGCATTGATTTAGAAAATCTTGAAATCTTGATTTACACGTGCATTGGATTTTAGACTTGAAGAAGTAATGAGTTATGCATGTTTTGTTTTTAAACTTGGATGCATTTGTTTTTGAAAGAAATTTTAGAAATCAAGCTAGCCTATGTGTTTTCAACCTTTCAAATCATTTTAGGCTTTTTATGTTTCATGTTTTTAAACCACTTAGTTTGATTTAAAACATATTTCCAAGCTTAATTTAATGGCCCAAAAGTTCCCTTAAGAAAATACTTTGAAATATGCAATTTTTAGGAATTTTGGTTCCAGGCCTGACCCGCAGTGTGCCAGGTCGACCGGGTAAAGAGCCGTTGGCTCCTGAAATAGCAGTTTTATGACCGTTGTGAAGGCCAGGTCGACCCGGGGGTCATGGGGTCGACCGGAGACTAGCCGTTGTGCAGTTTTGGGCTATAAAACCAAGTTCATTCTTTTGTCAAAGTTGGAGATTTTTAAGCCTTCTTTGAGGTATTTGGAGACAAGACAAAGGGGATGAACTAAAAGAGACCAAGGAGTCATTTGGAGAGCTAAAGCTTGGATTAATGAAGTTAAATATCTAAGTAAGCTTTACCTTTCTTAATCATATGTTATATGCTTTGTTTAAATTATTGGTAAATGATTTTTAGCATTATAACTATGATGTGTTGAATCCATTCTTCTCTTAATCTTTGATCTAATTAAGATTGGATTCTTCACTCTTGATTTCAATCCAAGTTGTTTTAAAATCTTTCTTAATCATGCTTAGCCAAAATCTTTGTTTTCTTTTATAAGCATGAATCTTTTACTTGGTTGAATCTTCACTTGTTGTTTTCATTCATTTAAACTTTAGTTAAATTAATTTGGTTTTGAAAACAACATTGCACATGCATCACATGTTCTAAGTTAACAAATTTCATACAACTTGTGAGCCTTTGATTTTCATATCATTAATAAGTTTGTATTCATACATGTGATATGCATTACACTTCAATCAAATCTTTTATGTGCCTTAAATTTCTAAATGCTTTAAGCATATATTGATTGAGCTTAGTTTTTAAACTTGATTGGAGTTATCACACACACACACATCATGGGCATACACATTTGCATTCATATAGTGTTTGTGTGAGTTGGTTTTTCAATTTCATATCCGCCTATTTTAGAGGCAAATATATTGAGCTTTAATTGTATCTCATAGAGTGTTCTTGCATAGACACATTCTTTGAGAAATCTCTCATTTGTAAAGGTTATTGCTTAGCCTAAGAAAAGCATTGTGTAAAGGTTATTGCTTAGCTTAGAAAAGCATCTTGTAAAGGTTATTGCTTAGTCTAGAAAAACATCTTGTAAAGGTTGTTGTTTAGCCTAGAAAAATAATATTGTAAAGGTTATTGCTTAGCCTATTGAAAATCATAGATAGTGGAAATCCGGTGGGGTGATTAGATCACAAACCGGTAGTAGATGTAGGCATTGAGGCCGAACCACTATAAATCTTTGTATAGTGGTGTTTGCTTGTGGTGATTGTTTTATTAGCTTCCGCATCTTGTTTGATAAATCATCATTTGTAACTAGTTTATTTTAAGAAGTTAAAATTGGTTCAAATTGGTCACTTATTGTAGCTCAACCCCCCCCCCCCCGCCCCCCCCAGGGTTAGATCTTAGGACTTTCAGAAACATGGGCATTATCAACTTTACCCTCCATCTACTATTTCAAATAAATCATTATGAAGTGAAAGGGCTAACATACACTTTTTTCTCATTTCCCTTTTACTTTGTTTTAAGCCAAACAAACAGGCCCACATAAAAAAAATGAGGCAAAAGAGACATTCTAATTCTTCCATTTGGAATCATGAAATGGACAATGACCAAATAAGACGCTTTGATTTTGACCACTCATTTTTACAATGACCCGGCTAAAAATGACATATCAATCTTATCTTCTTGAATCCACCAGACTAAGGTAATGTTTGGATCGTCTTAAGTTTGGGTTTTAATGTCTTTTGTCTTAAGCGCTAAAACAAAAAAACTAAATAAGATTGTTTGGTACGCAATAACAACATGTCTTAAGTGCTAAGACGACTTGTTATTTAAGACGAGATTTATCTTAATTCTAGGAGCTCGAAATCCAACTCCTGGAATTAAGACCCTAACATCTTAAGCGGTAAGACAGTTCAGGACTTTAAAATAATTTTAAAATTCCCATAATAATCCTCACCAATATCAACGATTTGAGCCGTAATCTCTCTATATCTTTCATTGCACATCCTCATGACAATTTGGTTAACCAACATACTTTTGGATGAGATAGGAAGTTATAGAAATATGATTGCAGATATATTATCCTTACGGTACAGTAGTATTTTTTATTTTTTTATTTTAATTCATTTACATTTTCATTTTCAATTTTTTTTAATTTGTTTTTTTGAAAAAAATTTGATTCTAACTATTGGATTCGAATATGTTTCTAAAAATATGCAGCAATTATGTCTAAAACTGCCCCTTTATGCTCTTGTGATGGGGGTCCAATGAAGAGATTCAGGGCAAATACTGTAAAAAATCGTGAGAAGTGGTTTTACAAATATCCAGATTTTGAGGTAATTTTCATACTAATTTTTTAATGATTAATATTATTCTAAACTACTTGTTTTTCATTTTGGCAGAACCATAAAAGGAGCATTTAAATGAGACAATGAGACCAATGAGTAAAAGCTTTTGTTTGTATGCTCCAAAATTTTCAAGGGAATCACTACCAAGTGCAAATAGTTCTAGATGTGGACTCAAAAGTGTTTTCGTGGCTTTGCTTGTTTTTTTTTTTTTTTTTTTTTTTTTTTTTTTTTTATCATTTTGGTGGTCGTTATAGTGATGCGTCTTTAGTCCTTTTATAAGTAAACTATTATTAAAGTTTATGTGATAATGTTGGTGATTATGACGTGGAACATGCATTGTGATAATTAAAACATATATATATATATATTTTAAGTTAAAAAAAACGAGTATAGAGTGTACTGGGCATTGTCCGGGTTTAAAAAGAAACATATTTGGAGTGTCACAGATGTTTTTCAGGCTTAAAACCATTTTAAAAAAAATGACGGAAATTACCCTTAACTTAATACATGGATAAGATGCATTAGCAAACAGTCTTATTCAATTCAGATCTTATAGCGTTCGGGTGTTGCCAAACGATTTTATTACAGAACAGCTAATCAGATCTTAAACTCGCAGCTCTAATAGGATCTTAAACTCATAGATCTTTTTCAGACAGATTAAGACGTAAAAAAAATAACACGATCCAAACAAGACCTAAGAGGTTGTAATGTGAAGAATTGTATGACCCACATCCCATACGTCTCATGTAAGATCAAGCATGATAAAGTCATACAGAGAATACAATCTCACTTAATTTAAAACTTGATCTATCCCCACATATAAGAATCATGTAAGTGTGACTTTTCGAAACTTACCAAAATAAGGATAAGAGATCTATAAGGATAAGAGATCTATAAGGTTGGACACACTCCATTTTCTCATTGTGAAGAGATCATGGAGCTTCCCAATCACCAAAACACACGTACATCACGGGCCACATGTGGGAGTTTAAAGTCCACATCCTTCACTAATTACACATGGTATGTACAATCACTTGCAATTTTTCTTGGGCAAAGAATTGCGTGCACTTTTGGAACAAAAAAAACCCTCACTCAAAAGAGTAACACAACTACAGCTACCAAATATTAGCAAAAAATAAAAAACCCTACAACTACCAAATGGACAATGATCCAACCAACCAATCTTCAATGGGCATAACAATTTGAACGGATCAGATTAACTCAATCTGTGAAACGTGCACATCAGCCGACTCCAGCAATCACTACGCAAACTGCATCCGTCATTCAATGGGCGTGCGAAATTACCATAAAGACCTCCCATCAACCCACGTCGGTTCGGTGGACTCCAAGTGCGAAAATAACTTTTTGTGGGCCCACCATCATCGCCCTTGGAGTCCGGATTGTCTGTGGAAGATGCCGCCCCTGGTGGGGCCCGCCTTCTCAAGAATCCAAACCGTTGAAACATTCACCTCCAATATTTCAACATTTTTACATCCATCACTCTCAAACCTACTTTTACTGTTACTGTAGGAAAAACTGCTTAACACCACCTAACATTACCTCTCTACATTTATCGTTGGTGATCGAACAAACCCACCCACGTGAAGCGAGAGATAGTCAAGACTCATACAAGGGAGAGGGCTAGCAGGTAAGGAAGAACAGTCCGGTAGACCGACCAGTCAAAACCTACACAGAAAAAATCCTATTTCCTCACCTCTTCCTCTCTACCTTATACCTCCAATATTCATGTCCTCATATTCCACTGCTAAAACCCATGCATGAAATTGAAATCCCCCAAAACAGCCTTGAGTTCCCTCTCAAGCGAGCACATGAGAGCTAGAGACTGCTTTCATGTGAAACTTGGATTGAAGAGGCCCATGACATGGGTTGGGTTTCCTCTAATGGGTCATCCTTATATCTCTTGAAATTCATGTAGACAAGGAGGGAGAGGAAAAAAAAGAAGAAGAAGGATGGCTTGCCCAGGGAGCAGTAGGCTACAACAAATGTTGCAAGCAGCAGTGCAAGGAGTTCAGTGGACCTACAGCCTCTTTTGGCAACTTTGCCCACAACAAGGGTAAGTCCACCATCAAGTGATGATCTTCCTCAATTATCATTTTTTTTTTCTCCTCTTCTCTTCTCTTCTCTTCTTTCACCTGTACAAAGAATGTTTTATCAATACCACCCTTTAAAGCTATCTCTATGTTTTTCAATTGATTAATTAAAATTACTCTTCTCATCAACATCATTGCCATTCTTTTAATGTCACCTTATTGTTATTATTTCACAAAAAAAAATAAAAATTTCTATTATAGTTGGAACTATATATTACCTATATATAGTTATTTTTTGGTATAATATTACCTATATATAGTTGTTGTTGTTAACCTTCACTTCATCTTGGTTGCCCTTGTAATGAACCACCCACCTTGTTCCCACTTCAAAATTTCTGACATGAAGTAGAAGCTGATGTGGGGTGAAGGTCACAATGTGCTTATTGTCAAAGGATCCTTTTCATGGCAGTAGGGCGCAGTAGGATACGATTGTTGTTATTATTAAGAAAGGAAACCTTGATTGCCTTTTGCTTTTTCTTTTTCCGTGTAATCTATGAACTTATCTAATTTAAAAATATGTGTGTTTTCACTAATTAAAATCTGCATCTAAACATTATTATAAAAATTGTTGTTAGTAGTATAGTTATACTAGCTAGTACACTCTAGTACTGCCATCATTTTCATTCTTCAACACCACTATGTCACATTCTAGTTAAGGTGAGCTAATGTCACATCATTTTTTTTTTTTTTTTTTTTCTGGCAATGCTGGTGGTTTTTGTGTAGGATTCTAGTGTGGGGAGATGGTTACTACAATGGCGCTATAAAGACCAGGAAGACGGTGCAGCCCATGGAGGTGAGTGCCGAGGAGGCATCCCTACAAAGGAGCCAACAGTTGAGAGAGCTCTACGAGTCATTGTCGGCGGCCGAGACGGGCCAACCAGCCAGGCGTCCCTGCGCTGCGCTCTCACCTGAAGATCTAACTGAGTCTGAATGGTTCTATCTCATGTGTGTCTCCTTCTCTTTCCCACCGGGTGTCGGGTACATGTCTCTCTCTTCAATTTCCCCATTCCCTTTCATATCTCTACTCCATGGCTTTTGCTTGTGTGTGGGTGCTTTTTATTTTTTGTTGTGATTTCTTGTTCCTTTTAGAAATTGGGCTAGTTTGACCATTTACTCGCATATTAAAAGTCAAGTAAAGTCTCTATTTTTCAGACAAGATGTCATATTAAACGCACTTTAAATCAAAACTCTCTCTGTCCTTTTTAAAAAATAAAATAAAATAAGTAACCACTTTTATCCACTAAAATACAGAAAAACTCCACATTTTTCATACAAAAAGTAACAAATAATTAAAATAAAATATCATCATAACCCACTTATATTTTAATTTTTCGGTGAAAACTTTCCAACGGTAGAAGCCCGTCTTGTGCTTGTCCTGGTAATATTTGTATAGTAATGTGGTGAAATGCCAACTAGTATTAAAACTATGCATCGTGTACTTTTTTTATAACTTCCATGTGTGGTCCTACTTCAAAGTCCTAGGGTCGGATAACGGAGTCAGACTGAGAAATCTAGCAGAAATCAATTAATTCGAGTGAAACTTTGTAGTACTCAGCCACCATACAATCCCGTTGGGTATCCATAGAAAATGGAAAAAAGAAGAAGGAAACATTAGTGTTAAGATGTGATTTATGATGGTAATAGTGTCTCCGTACATGGTTGGTTCAGAGTTCAGACTAAGAAATCTAGATACATATTGAAAGAATCTTGCAGAAAAGTTAATTTTGACTTTAGCAGTCCACCATAAAATTAGACAGTATTTGATTGGATCATAAAATTAAACTAGGTTTTTACTTGCTGTTGTGTAATCTTTAGCTTTGCACAAACATATCCCAAGGGTCTGGTTGTTTGCTCCGTATTAAACTCTTAGAAATTCTAGCAATGTGATGCTATGAAATGAGTTAAAATTAGAAAGGTAAAGCAAAAACTCATAGATAGCCATCAATAGTCTCCCCTTGGTCAGAATCCATAACCCTACGGATAATGCTAGCAAATCAAATCTAGAAAGTGAGGCTTCCATCTACTTCTAGACATTATATCGATCCTTTAAATCTTTTCTTTTTAATTTTTCTCATCTAGACTTTGCTTTATACTGAGTTTCTAGGAATTCAATACGGAGCAATCAAGTAGGTCCTTAAGATTTGCACTCTATGCCAAAAGCACTTTAGACCGATTGGTAGGATGACTTCCAAAAGGTTGAGCAGTTGAACCCTAATACTCTCTTTTGGAGTGGGTGTCCTAAGCAACCATCTAAAGATATGCTTGCGAGGACTAATGAGTACTAACATCAATGGCTGGATGGACATCTTTCTCATTTAGGGCTATCTGTCATATGGGAAGCGAAACGATTCATCTTATAACCCCAGGGGAAGCTCAGTTGGCCTAAGACTACGGTTAACACCCAGAGGTTGTAGGTTTGAAAAACTGCACTACCACATTGGGGTTACAGGGGAGTTTACCTGGCTTCCCTGTGGGCCCGGAGGGATTAGCCCAACCCAAAGGATTGGGAACCCTTCGATAGAAAAAAAAAAAAAAAAAAAACGGATTCATCCTACATGTACATCATGCCAGTGATATTATTTGAATTAAATGAAATTGTTCATCAATCCAACTCTTCAATCAATGAGTCCCCTTAGTTCCTACATAATTGGATTGTATAAGGATCCTACTTTTTATGTGGAGTTATTCATTAAAAGGTTCGACAAAGTTTTATAGTCTGTTCGATGCGACCCTCATTTATTATTGGCTTGGATTGACACTAGCTAAAAGGAGCAAATTAAGGAGGGGTGGGTTATATTAGTTTCCATGTAACTGCTCTCACATTCCCACATTAGTTTATATCCAGATAATTAGTAGGATAGAGATAAATGCATATATAGGGTAAAAGGTGCTAGATCCTACATTTTCTTACCTAATCCATGGTAGCTTACCTAATCCATTTTCTTAATATAAGCAATAGCGAGATGTTTATGATGTTGGTGGTTTCATGCATTGAAGCATAGGAAAATTCTCTCTCTGTGGGTTGTATTTTGGACTTCACTAGTTTAGGCCCACCTCCACTTATCTGCCTGACCCATTTCTGATTGTAGTCGTTGGGGGTGTTTGTGTAGCTGCTCACAACGTGTCTCTGGTTTTATGGTGACTTGTTATTGTCATATGTGATGTGATAATATGATAATGTGTTCCCGTTTCCACAAAGTAGAGGTACGCCACCGCCATGGATTTATGGGATAAGTAACTTTGGTGGAAGTGGGTACGCTACCTTTGTAGAAGTAAGTATGTTATTTCCAGGAGACGTTACATGTTTCTGTCTTTGTTTGGGCTTCCTCTTTCTATAGAGGTTCCGTGGAAGGGCTCAGACAAAATACACAATACCACTATCACAGTAAACTACAAGCAAGTTCAAAATAGTGGTTCGCTGAGTTCGAATTCTTCCTCTATTCGAGTGTACGAGTCGTAGATGTATTCAATTAGAAAGCCATCTTATCTTGGGGCAGGCGTCCACGAGTCCGCTACACAATTGTAGGGGCGAGATTTATTTAAAGATAGCGTCCTCTGGAACGTACTTGGACTGCCTGTTGTTTGGACTCCTTTCCTTTCTCTAATATTACTAATATCTTAATTAATTTATTGACAATTCTTACAAATCTTTTTCCAACCTACGAATGCCCCATTGGCTAGGGTGTATCTCCAATTTCATACCATTCACATCACTGGATTAGTGTTCATCTAATAGCCAAATAGAAAAAAACAACAAAAAATTGAAGGTTGTCTTATTTCAAGTACAGTGGCAACCAATGAAGGGGTAGAAGTGGCAGTTTGGCACCAACAGGCTGACGGAGTCAACAGTTCCTGTCTTAAGTTGGAGGACTCACATGTTTTTCTTTTTTTTGGTAAAAGTAGGACTCACATGTTGAAGGCAATGATGTGGGAGTGGTAAGAAACTGACTGTTGCACATGCACCCTTGGTGGGACTTTTGGTCCATGCTGTCTTCATCTTGTGCTGTTGGAATTTTCTCCAGACAAATAGTACCCCTGCACCATACCATCATCACCACATTATTGTACCATTGCCCTAACCATGATCCACATTAATCCACTGGAAATTCAGTGGCGAGGAACCTCTCTTCCATTGAGATCCCTGGATGTGGCGTTAATGGAGAAACCATTTGAGGGCTGTCCCAAGGTTAGCCCCCCAAATGATCAAGTAACAGTCATCATTGGCCCCCAACCATCCATACATGGTTTTCAACATCTACAGACAGAATCACACATTCATAGAGACTATTGTTAGTTTCCATGGTTTATATGCTTTCGCATGCATTAGATTGGTCTGGATTGGTAAACTGACTTCAACTAAAACCTTTTTAAGGTTGTAATAGTGAGCACATTCCAATAAAAGTAGGGACAATTATCGCACGGACAGTCATAAACATGACAATAGCCTCAAAACAGTCTAAAAATACATATTTACCACAGAGCTGTTCGATCCGTAGGATATCGCAGCTTGTAATATCCTACGGATATAGGATATCCCACAATCATTTGAACAGTTCGTGTATTTATTTATTTTCATTACTGTATGACTACAAAACCACCATCCAAACCATTTGATAGCTGTATAAGTGTAAGAACTAATATTATACTAAATTTTAACTGTTGATCTATCACGGTTATCGAGAAATTTACAAGAAAGTCACGTTGTTTTGAAAATTATAAGAATTTCTTATAATTTTCAAAACAACGTGACTTTCTTGTAAATTTCTCGATAATCGTGATAGATCAGCAATTCAAATTTGATGTAATATTAGTTCTTACACTCATACAGTTATCCAACGGTTTGAATGATGGTTTGGTCGTCCCACAATCAAGGAAAAAAAAATGGACAATTCAAATCTTCCCGCTTTTGATTGTGGGATATCCTACATCTCTAGGATATCGCAGCATGTGATATCCTACGGATCAAACAGCTCCGCAGTAAATATGTATTTTTGGACTATTCTGTGGTTATTGTTAGGTTTATGACCATCCGTACGATAATTGTCCTATAAAACTATTCATGAGTAGGCTGCACAAGCTAAAGCATATCTAGGTAAGATAAAAGTCGAATATGATTTTGCCTACTAAATGAGTGGCGGGTGTTTCAACTCAGAACCTACTGAGTTTGAGCCAAGTCAGAGTTGGGGTGACTTTTTTCTAAAACCATGAGGCGCACACACAAATAGGTGCTACAGTTTATGTGGGGGCTTTCAAATATAACATACATTGTAACTCTTTTACTATTGCCATCATTTTTCTGTTAACAAATAGATGTTCAACAATCAGCATTGGAACATTTGTAACTTTACCAACGAAATCAAAAGCGTAGATAATGCTGTCAACATCCATATGGAAATGTCCCATCCAACTCCATTAATACATTCCACTCTTGGATGGTCTTACACAGTGCAATTGTTTGTTTTCTGTTTACCCAAAAAGACACACTGTGCAATTATTTCCACAGCCCAGTTAGAAGTTGGCGGTAGCCCTACCAGTCTCATGCATCACTTTCAAACAAACCACGGAAGAGATAAAAGTTAGCAGGTGAAAGCTTCATTACTTTCTAAGAAGGCGTTTTTTTGGGAGAAGAGATGTTTTTTGGACTGTCAAGTGACCGACCCTTGAGGGCAAGGGCATTAGTAGAGTGGTGTTTGAAGTTACTTCTATTTTGGACTGTCAAGTGACCGACCCTTGAGGGCAAAGGGCATTAGTAGAGTGGTGTTTGAAGTTACTTCTCTCACCTAATTCTCCATTTCATGGAAGGACCCACTCCATTCAAGGGGTACCCTTAATTAGTAAAAATATCATGTGCCTCTCTGATGGACTGAAAGGCAAGTCTGACTGAATATGTTCAGTGGTCGTGTTGGTGCAGTATCATTGGATGGGTAAAGTTCAATTCTATTGGAAGGACTTGAAACTAAGGCCGTCGGTGGGCAGATTTGGGCTAGATCCTCACCGCAAAGCTACCATATAACAGTGCTGCATTATAGTACGATGTACCGTTTGGCATATGCACGTGAGTGGAGACCACCCTTAAGAAATCCAATTCATTCATTGGTTCTAACACTCACTGCGGGATATGTATATAAAATATTATTCAGATCAACATGTGCACATTGTTAGATTAACTAAATCTTGAACACATGATTCAATTTTATTAACTTTCTCTCTCTTTTCTTATGGAAATAGAAGTTGGGCACATATTTAAAATCAACAGGTTGGTCTAACAATAGGCCCCACGAAATACACCTTGAAGTTATGTAGGCAAAGAACATGATGTACGTAAAAGATCCACATGAATCTTTTTTAAAGGCGGATTTCTTAAAGGTGGGCCCCACCCAATTGAATATCTGTATGGTAGCTTTGCCCAGATCCTCATGAATCCTACTCCCAAATCTATAAATCATTTATGATTCTTAAATTTAGTTGTTGTTATGTGTCTTTTGATTTGGGGTAGATCCACATGCCTCCTGCCAGTATTGAATCCACGTATATTGTTGCTCTACCCTTTTGATTTTCTGAATTTTATTTCGCAAGCAACAAAGTGAAGGAAAATGCTTCGGAGAAAATTTATTTGTTTATTGATACTTTTCACTAGAATATGCTTTACTTTTAAGTAAAAAGGTAGAATTTCATGAAAATCCAACCATCCCAATTGACCATCTAACATCTGTCGTTTAATTTATTTTTAAAACCAACCATGGCACCATTATACCAATTAATTGTAGTGAGATCTTTGAATTTCTCTTAGATGATGTTTGAATAATTTACTGAAAAAGTAATTAAAGTACCAAAATGAACCAATAGAGAGCTCATACACATCGGAAGATAACCCACTCATGTACCAAAATGAACCTACATACATGAAAAGAGGATGGTGTACCTAATGTTCAAACTCTTGACAACTAGTTGAGAACCGAGGCTCTTTACCACGTAGATAAAGAGCCGTCTTGAAGTGAATTTGAAAGTTAACAATTAGTAAAGCAATTAGTTTATTTGTATTTTATAAAGTGAGATTTTTTAGGTTAAATAGATAAACATAGAGTTTTTTTTTTTTTTTTTCCTTGCTGGAACTTTACTTTTCAACTTGGGTGAAGAGAAGTCAGACAAAACTTGTTGGAATTACTTTACCACAGTTTTCGTTTTATCCATTAAAACACATTGCCCAAAAGTTTTTTGTTTTATGTGTTTCTTTAAGTTTTACATCCAATGATAACTTCTCTGAATTTTACATGAACCATGTTGTACTATTTCACATTTACAGGATTTATTTGTCCCTTGTATTGAAGGTCTACATGTGCATTTCATCCTTCCCAGTTCCCTGCTTCAAACGGTTTAATTGTCCGTTTCGACTTAAATGGAAAGCCTACTCAACTGTCACATCCAACACCTTAATTCCTGCAGGCTCATTCACATTTCACAAGTCCAAATAATAGGGCCACTTGTACAATTGTACCACATGTGCCACCAACCACATGTCCACTTGTAGGGTGCATTGTTTGATTGATAGATAGATTGATCACAAAAGTAAATACTTCATCAAAACATTAATAATAAAAGAAGGTGACTTGAGTGCTTTGCACCTAATTAATCTATGGTTGAAATGGAATTAGTCTAATGATACAAATGGAGGAGATCAATGCTTTTTTCTAGGGTTTGGATTTGAGAACTAGGTTCCACTGATTGAGTTATCTGTGGGCTGCCAAAAAGACCTAAGATTCTATAAATAGACAGAACATTTCTTTTGTTTTCTTATGTGTTTTAAGGGAAGATCTAAGATTCTATAAATTAATAGAACAATTCTTTTGTTTTCTTATGTGTTTAAGGGTCACTATCCACAGGCCCTTTTGGAAAGTTGTTTCAGCAATTTGTGTAGGGTCAACTCAATAGCCATGAACTCCAAACAATAATCTTATTATGAGAGTCTTTGTTGCCTTGACATTGTGAAAAAAACACACCCTTTTTTCATCCAAGTTGAGAAATGCTTGCTTTTGATGATTGCATGAATGTAGAGGACAAGTTAAAAACTTGAAGTTTCTGTCAAAATGAAAAAAAAAAAAAAAAAAAAGAAATCTAATGGGAATTTTGTACATTATGTTTTTACTTTTCCTCAAATTATTCTAAAGTTGGGGATTTTAAAAGAATTTGTAGTTGGTCACTCAATTTTTTAATGCTTGATTTGATATGATCCTTTTCTCCATGCCCCTAGTGTGCTTATATAAAGAACACAACTGGCCAATGAGTCCCTATCCAATTGATTCTTTGTCTATTTACATGCCAGTGATAGGATGATTATGATTGCAGAAACATTGAGATTCTTTTATCAATGGGCCACAAAAGTTCTACCCACGGATTGTATTCTTTTGACAAATAAAAGGTGATGTGTAGGTTACCAGGAAAGGCATATGCAAAGCGACAACATGTTTGGCTGACTGGTGCAAATGAGGCTGACAGTAAAGTCTTCTCTAGGGCCATTCTTGCCAAGGTACCCACCTGATGAACGCTTCAAATAATTGGCATTTTATTCATTGCATATGAACAGTTAGGTTGGCAACTCAGGGTGGTCAAGTCGAGTGTTGGCTTAACCCCAAGCCCAATTTTAGTTGATTGTAGGTAAACCCAAGCCCGACATGATGATATCCCGCCCGAATAGTAAGTTCATTATCGGAGTGAAATTTGAGTTGGTTGACTAAGATTAGGCACCCACTCTTTTGTGTTAGGTTTGATTCTCAAAGGCTTGAAATATAGAAAATATATATATTGTGTATGTAAGGTTACGTTTATACATAATTTGGGTATTGGGACTAAACTTGATCACTAAGAGCGTAAACCAATTAATGTGAACTACACTCCAATCAGAGTTGTATAGACCTATTATATTCGCGATTTTCTTCCCTCTTGAATCTCACTGAAGTAAATTGCTTTTGCTTGTTTTTCCATCCAATGCGATTGGTGTGGGCATGCGACAGAGCGCTCGAATCCAGGTTCACATCTCGGCAACTCTTCTGCTCATTTGATTGTGTCATTTATTTTTGCTCACAAGGTTTTTGAGTTAGAAATCATTCAATGATGTTGCAGACTGTTCTATGCATTCCTCTCATGGACGGGGTCCTTGAACTCGGCACCACTGACCGGGTGAGCCCATGACTCATTAATCTTCAGGAATTAAATCTAACTATAAGTACTGGAAAACTCACCTACATTTCTTGCTTAATGTTTCTCAGTTTCTGGGTCAACATACAAAATTTTGCAAAATGGGACCATTGACACACTTTCACTCTCTCACTTTGCTTCCAACATACATCTTTCAATCTGGGATCAAACCTTGTAGTGATGTTTTAGTCTTGTGGGTCACTGGTCTGGGTCAGATTCTAAAGCCCACCAAGATGCCAAGTAGCTACTCATGCCCGGGGGCCGAGTTTGGCAATTGTTTTAATTATAGGCCAGATGAAGCTTGAACCTAGGCCCCAGAGTATATGGGTTGGACTTGAACACAAAGTGCAAGCCCAATCAATAAATGAGCTGGACTTAAGTGGAAGACAACCCAACCCAACTCAAACCAACACTAACTTAAGGATCTCTATTGATGACATAGGTCCAAGAAGACTCTGGGCTCATCCAGCATGCCAAGAACTACTTCATGGATCACTACAACCAACACCACTTCCCCAAGCCTGCACTCTCTGAGCACTCAACATCAAATCCCATGTCCTTATCAGATCGGCCCCATTACCATTCTCCGACTGTTCCGGCCATGTTCGCTCCAATAGCCCCACGGATCAAAGACGCCGAAGCCAACCAAGAAGTCGACGACGACGACGACGACGATGATGAAGAAGAAGAGGATGAGGAGGAGGAAGAAGAACCCGAATTGGACTCTGAAGCTGAAACAGGAAGAGAAAGCCCAGTCAATGTGGTCCAAAATCCTCTACAATTGCATGGACAGATTCCGGATGGCACATTCATGGGTCAGGCAGCAGCTGAGCCTAGCGAGTTGATGCAATTGGAGATGTCCGAAGACATTCGGCTTGGATCACCTGACGACGGCTCTAACAATTTGGACTCTGAGCTGCAGGTGCTCGCTGGTGTTGGGCCTGTTGATCATTACCAACATGCTGAGTCCTACAGGGCCGAGTCGGCCCGCCCTTGGCCAATGCTCCAATATGAACTTAGCAGTGATCTTCCACATTCAGGTAAATAGTTGCTTGCTACTTAACCAAACACTTCAATAGTTTTTGGAAGTGGTATAATTCATAAGCATATCGTCCGGAAAACAAGGAACTATTATTGTTGCAATCAGTTCCAATTACCAAAATGCATGAGGAGTTAAGGACTAAGGCCATCTTTAGGAAAGTATAGGTAGCCAAATTGTTGTTGCATTCAACTAGAATTTCTCCAACCAAAAAAAAAAAAAAAATGTAGAATCATATGTGAGATGATATAGAGACCACTTGCTTTCAATCTGTACTTGGATATCCCTCCTTTCCAACTGGGCTAGTGCTGTTGACAGAAGACATACAGGCCCGGTATAAAATCTCAGTATTATTCAGCTATACATAGGATCATTTCCTTTTCTCTGTTTGAATGGTCCAACTAAATATGGTTTTTTTTTTTTTTATCAAGTGGGGCCCAGCCAATTGTATGGATCATAGATTTTGCTGACATGAATATGGATGTACTTCTGTAGGTGGGCCTCAAATCCCAGAGCTGACCCAAGAAGACGCCCACTACTCCCATACAGTGTCAGTCATCCTACAACTTAATGCAAGCCGCTGGACAGTGTCTTCTTCAGCTTCCTCATACCTGAGATACTCTCAGCAGTCTGCATTCTCCAAATGGAATTGCAGAAGTGACAATCATCATCTCCTTCGCCCTCCCGCCTTGGATGGCACATCTCAATGGATGATTAAATACATCCTCTTCAGTCTTCCATCCCTTCACACTAAGTACAAAGATGAGGACTCTCCAAAATCCAGAGAAGGCGGCGATGCTGTAACCCGGTTCCGGAAGGGCACCCCACAAGATGAGTTGAGCGCCAATCATGTTCTTGCAGAACGCCGGAGGAGAGAGAAGCTTAACGAGCGGTTCATCATCCTCAGATCTCTGGTCCCATTTGTCACCAAGGTGAGAAAGGAACATGATGAATTTTACATTCGCTTGGTTAGAAAACAAAATTGTATATTGAGATATCTGCTGCTCACACTTCAGTTCTTGATTATGACACCAAGGTGCACACATCACATTTTTTTTTTTTTTCACACGGTAAGATAACTTGAACACACAACCTCCAGATTGCAATAGTGAGCACCTTTTGATGTGCCATGGGTTCTTGTCATCGCATATGTTTATATATATAAATATCATAACTTGAAAAACCTTCCTTATACACAGTTGTTATTAAGTAGTGACCAACTGTTTTCAGTTTATCCATATAACAATCCTTTCAGCTAACAAGAAGCTGTAGGCTGAGGTAGAAATTTTAAGTGATTTGACTACTACTATAATCCATATTAGGCCTATATATGAGATGTGAGCATGTAATGCTTAGTTTCCTGTGTACTACAATGATTTCACTTAATGCAGATTGGTATTATTGTAGATGGATAAAGCTTCAATCCTTGGCGACACAATCGAGTATGTAAAGCAGCTTAGAAGAAAAATACAAGACCTTGAATCCCGGAACAGGCAATTTGAAATTGATCAAAGAGCAAAGGGAACAGAACTGCACAAGTCGAGCAATTCGAAGGAGGTGGTCCAACAGAGCAGTGGCTCGGCCAAGGCCAATGCATCTCAAAGCTTGAGCACTGACAGAAGCCGACTGCCGGTGATGGAGAAGAGGAAAATGAGAGTCATAGAAGGGACTGGAAGTGTGAAAACCAAAGGAGTTGAAGCCACATTCAACAACACTGTTGAAGTTTCTATAATTGAAAGTGATGCGCTTTTGGAGTTAAAGTGCCCATACAGAGATGGGCTACTTCTTGAGATTATGCAAATCCTTTGCGAACTTCGGTTAGAGATTACTGCTGTCCAGTCGTCTTCGACAAATGGTGCTCTTGACGCAGAAATACGAGCTAAGGTATGTACATTTTGGCCAATTTAAAAATCATAAATGCCAAAATATCAGAAATACCTGCCATTATTTACATCAAGAGTTAAGAAACTACTCTTTTTTTTTTTTTTTTTTGCAGGTGAAAGTCAGAATCAATGGGAAGAAAGCGAGCATTGTAGAGGTGAAAAAGGCAATTAACCAAATTATTTCTCAATAGTGATAAAAGGAAGCTTCATCTCATCGAATCAAAAAATTGGTTTTCCAAATTGCAGATAGAAATAATCCATGACCTAGTTTTGATGCACAGAGTGTCAGCTTACCAATCACCAATTTATTGTATTGTAAATGGTTGCTGTTGAGGCTGAGCTGCCTTTGTTGGTGGAGTAATTTGTAAACCACCAGGTGTAACACTAACATTATATTTGTATGAATGCAAGATAAATGGGTTCCTAAGATCATGTTTATTGAGCATAATTATATCAAAAATAAAAGTAAACAAATAAAAAGGAAAAGGAAAGGAAAAACCCAGTGGAAAAGTAAATGGCATCTATTGGAGCAATTAGCAGAGACAAAGAAAGTCCTTGCGCTTTGAAGACATCAAACACAATATGAACAGCAAAAGAAGTTATACATTAGGTCCTGTTTGGATCCATTCTCAGCAGCTCTTTACTCAGATTGCCCGTAACTCCAGTAATGGAAGAGAACAGACCAACTGTGACTTATGTGTAACTCATGTTATCCAAACTCATGAACTGCCATTTATGTATAAACCAAGTAGCTAAGTCGGTCCAGTTTAACAGAGATCCAAATGGGCTCTAAATATCGCTAGATCACTAAGGGAATTGTGAGACTAAAGAAAGAATGAGCATATGTACAAGGAACACATTCATGTTGTTCCATCACAGTCATGTGATTGTCAAGGGAGAGGGAGATTTCAGACATTTAACTGTGAAAGAAAAAAGACCACACACACACATATAGTTGCCAGTTTGTTTAATCCTGTAACTTCAAGCCTTTGCTCATCCTTTTAAGATCATCTATTTAATATGAGTTTGTGGGTGACCCACCTAAAAGTATGTTCCAAATTCCAATCAAAATGATGAAGAAAGGAGAAAATCACAACAAAGGTTGCTAGACACCACCACAACTAGTTTTAGAGGGATTTGGCTATTCCAGTTGGGTGTTTGTAACACTACACCTCAAATTATGACTTTGCTCCAATGTCCACTGTCCATGTGTGAAGTAATTGGTTTCAGAACTCTGAGCAGAAAAAACGTTGCTTCAGCTTCTTCTAACCAAATAATGTTTTTAGGTGATCCCCAGATGAATCCTAGGGACAAAGTTTCCCCAGAATCAGGTGCTCTCTTTCTCTACCCCTCCAGTAACAGAAAATATATTAAGAAAGGAAAGGAAACAAACAGGGACCACGAAAGGAAAACTACAAACAAGGGTCGGGGGTAAATGAGCTAGTACTCCCCGCCCAAAACAAAGAAAATCAGCAGATTACAAGGAAATAGAGCAAAAAAGAAATAAATGCCTGTGCAGCCTCTCTCTCTCTCTCTCTCTCTCTCTCTCTCTCCCCCCCCCTCAATATGTGCTGCCTAAATGGCAACAGGGGCTGCCTATAGGGGCTACAAGCTTGAGCTATACAGGTTTAAACATCATTTACCCCAGCCCTTCAAAATGGAAGATGTCTTAATTCTTAATGTTGCACCAAGCACCAGAAGACTACCTGCAACTATAATCACCTTCACCTCTGGGCTGTCTAGTCTGATAGTCTGCTCTTGCACTTTAGCTGGCTATTTTTTTTTTATTTACTGGAAAAGAAAGTTATATTAGCATGAACAATAAAAATGAAACGGATTACAGTGGGAACAAGGAGGATGCTACCGGAGAAGGTTTCCTCATCCTATTCGTTGCCAAAAAATGGCCTTTATATTGGCTTTCAAAAGTTGAATTAAAATTTATGATAATCATAAACAAACTGCTTTGCTTCCTCAATCCACCAGATGAGACTTCAAGGACATGGCACACTCATGGAGACCCAACAACTGCATTCTTGGGTACCCTCCCTTAAACAGCTTTCTTTCTAAGAAAAACAAAATCTTCAACCCTCCCAAATATCCCTCATTTCCCTGTTACATTAACAAGTACCAGCAGCCTCAAGAACGCACCACTGATATTTCTACAACAATCATGCACAATACACTAGCGAAACACAAAAATCTTAAATTTCACACTCATGGAGACCCAACAACTGCATTCTTGGGTACCCTCCCTTAGACAGCTTTCTTTCTAAGAAAAACAAAGTCTTCAACCCTCCCAAATATCCCTCATTGCCCTGTTACATTAACAAGTACCAGCAGCCTCAAGAACGCGCCACTAAGGAGAGAGACATGTTACATCAGAGAAAATATATTTAAAATTGACAAAGAATCCCAAATAAAGAATACAAAGGAGAAATCATCTAGAAGGCCGACAGAGTTTTTGACATATTTGTTGGAGTGAGTTGTAATATATTATTAGATGGGAGGGATTATAGGAAGAGGGATGGGAAAGAAATCCTTTCCTCCACTCAAGAGCATGATTATAGGAACCTAATTTGTATAGCCAAAAATAGAAGATTTACTTTGGTCTTATATATTTGTAACTTACGATTGAGAGAAAATACAGTGAAAATATTCTAACATGGTATCAGAGCCTAACCTTGGGCCTTCTCTTTCTTGAAAACCCTAATATTTGCTTCCTCACCAATCATGTCATCGGACTCTGATACAGAGCACCACACTGGTGCATCTCAGTCCGATTCCATGCTTAATGACTTCACAACAAAAATCACTGAAGCTCTTAGCAAAATCCAAACACCGACTCTGTCCACCGAACCCCCTGCTGCTTCGATTGGCATCAAGTTGGACGGCACCAACTATGCTCTCTGGTCCCAAGTTGTCGAGATGTACATCTCAGGCAAAGACAAGTTGGGATATATCAATGGCGATTTTCCACAACCACCGTCGATGGATCCCTCGTTTCGCAAATGGCGCACGGATAACGCCATTGTCAAAGGCTGGCTGATTAACTCAATGGATTCCTCATTGATAGGGAATTTCATTCGGTTTCCTACTGCCAAAATGGTGTGGGACTCCATTGCTACCACTTATTTCGATGGTAGTGATACGTCTCAGGTCTATGACCTTAGACGTCGTGTGACTCAGCTTAAACAAACTGGAGGCTCCCTGGAGAAATACTACAACGATCTGCAGGGATTATGGCGTGAGATTGACTTCCGGCGTCCTAATCCAATGGAGTGTGCAGTTGATATTCAACACTATAATACTATCCTTCAAGAAGACCGGGTATATGTTTTCTTGGACGGCCTTGACGACCGACTGGACAAGATTCGGGGTGACGTGCTGCAACTTCGTCCATTCCCTACCGTGGAGCAAGCATATGCTCATGTCCGCCGCGAAGCAATTCGCCAGACTGTTATGATCACTGGCAGCGCAGAGGCTGCTCCTGGCGCTGTTCTCGCCACCAAAGGACTTCGACTTGGACCTGCCAACTCTACGTCTACCGTGCACAACGGGAAGCAGAAATCTCGTGCGTCGTCTGAAGGCTTAAAATGCACCCATTGTGGGAATCAGAAGCATACACGTGAAACTTGTTTTAAGTTGCACGGGTATCCTGATTGGTGGAATGATCTCCAGGCTAAGAAACGTCGTGACACGGCTAGCAAGGATGAGGGTCTTGGTACCGCAGCGGTGGCTAATGCAGAGCCTCACTTGTCTTTTGCACCACCGGTTGCCCACAGTTCGGACTCAGGTAACCTTGGGTGTGGTTATTTTAGTTCACCTGGTGATACTGAACATGGTGCATGGCTGCTGGACTCCGGCGCCACTGACCACATGACGTTTGATGCTAAGGATTTCACACAGACTTCCTTACCGAGACGTACCAATATCGCCAATGCTAATGGCGTTATTTCCCCTGTCACTGGCGCGGGCACCGTGACCTTAACCCCTACTCTGCAGCTGCCTAATACGTTACTTGTTCCTTCACTATCTCATAAGCTCCTCTCTGTAAGCCAAGTAACATCTGACCTTAATTGTATTGTACTTATGTATCCTGCCTTTTGTCTTCTCCAGGACATTCTCACCAAGGAGATTATTGGGCGTGGTACTAAGAGAGGGGGGCTCTATTACATGGAAGACTTCAGTATGGGCAGAGCACATCACATGCAGCATTCTGTTAGTGTCAAAGAGAAGGAGGTCTGGCTTTGGCACCGTCGGTTAGGACACCCGTCCTTCACCTACATGAAACACTTATTTCCGGATTTGTTTTCTCAATTGAAACATTTTGATTTTCAATGTGAAACTTGCATTTTAGCAAAAAGTCATAGAGTTTCTTATCCTTTGCGTTTGAATAAAAAAGATACTCCTTTTGCCTTGATACATTCTGATGTGTGGGGTCCTTCCCCGATTACTACTGTGTCTGGGGTTAGATGGTTTGTGCTGTTTGTTGATGATTGTACCCGGATGACTTGGCTTTATTTACTAAAACATAAAGATGAAGTTTTTGGTGTGTTTAAGTCATTCCATGTTATGGTAAACACACAATTTTCTGCTAAGATTCAAGTGTTTCGATCAGACAATGGTGGTGAATATGTTAATCACCAACTTCGTGATTATTTCGACCATCATGGAATTCTTCAGGAAACTTCATGCCCCCGAACTCCTCAGCAAAACGGTATTGCCGAGCGAAAAAATCGACACATTCTTGAGACTGCCCGAGCTCTCTTAATAGGTGCTCATGCTCCTCCACGGTACTGGGCTGATGCAGTTACTACCTCTGTGCATCTCCTGAACCGAATGCCCTCTAAAGTGTTGGGGTTCCAAACACCATTACAAGCTCTTGAAGCACATACTCCCTTGCCCACTGTCTTGATGCTTCCACCCCGTGTATTTGGGTGCGTTGCTTACGTCCATATCCATAAGGACCAGCGAACTAAGCTAGACCCATGTGCTCGTCGGTGCTTATTTTTGGGGTATGCATTTCATCAAAAAGGCTACAGATGCTATGACCCCACTTCTAATCGCACCTATGTCTCCATGGATGTCACCTTCATGGAAACCGAAACCTTTTTTCCACCCAATTCTCCTCTTCAGGGAGAGACTGGACAGGGAGAGTCGAAATGGATGGAACTAGATTGGCCGGGCTTGTCCGAAGCACATGTGGAGCCGATGAAATCAGTATGTGTTCCTCATCAAGCAGTTGATCATCAAGAAGTCAATCATGAAGATCATCAAGAAGTCAATCATGAAGCTGCAGTTTCTTCCCCCTCTGTAGTACCCGAAGACCCAACTCCTGAGAATGACCCTGAGGTAAGCTCTTTGAACACCAATATCATAGAATCTCTTGCTGGTTATGTATTACCTCACAGGCAAAATCGTGGCAAACCACCAAGCCGCTATTCCCCAGACATTGAGGAAAGAAGATCAAGATATCCCATCGCCAATTATGTGTCCACAAAAGGGCTGACTGAACCTCTCAAGAACTTCATGCATGACATCTCTACTCATCATGTTCCAACAAGGGTGGAGGAAGCCATGGAAGACCCGAAGTGGACTCAAGCCATCAAAGAAGAAATGGAAGCCTTAATGAAAAATAAGACATGGAACCTAGTATCATTACCAAGAGGAAAGAAAACAGTGGGGTGCAAGTGGGTGTTCTCTATAAAATACAAAGCTGGCGGATCTATAGAGAGGTACAAGGCAAGGCTCGTGGCGAAAGGGTATACACAAACATATGGTGTAGACTACCAAGAAACCTTCTCACCAGTAGCTAAACTAAATACTATCAGAGTGTTGCTATCTCTAGCAGCGAACTTAGATTGGCCACTACATCAGTTTGACGTGAAGAACGCCTTTCTTCATGGTGACCTTAAAGAAGAAGTGTATATGGACATTCCTCCAGGCTACTTAGTGACCACGGGAACTAATGAGGTGTGCAAGTTGCAGCGAGCTTTGTATGGATTAAAGCAATCGCCGCGGGCATGGTTTGGGAGATTTAGCTTGGCAATGAAGAAGTATGGTTTCAAACAAAGCAACTCCGATCATACTTTATTCCTCAAAAGAAAGGAGGGCAAGGTAACGGCTTTAATTGTTTATGTCGATGATATGATTATCACCGGAGATGATAGAGAAGAAATATCACGGCTCCAAGGACAATTGGCTAGTGAATTCGAAATGAAAAATCTAGGTGGGCTCAAGTACTTTCTGGGAATTGAGGTTGCTAGATCAAAACAAGGCATCTTTCTATCCCAAAGAAAATATATCCTAGATTTATTATCTGAAGTTGGATTGTTGGATTGCAAACCGGTAGATACCCCGATTGTCCAGAATCACAAGCTTGGGATTTATCCAGACCAGAAAACAGCTGATAAGGGGAGATATCAACGGTTAGTTGGCAAACTAATTTATTTATCTCACACTCGTCCAGATCTTGCATATGCCGTGAGTGTGGTGAGTCAATTTATGCATTGTCCAAGTGAGGAACACATGGAGGCTGTAACTCGGATACTCAAATACTTGAAGTCGTCTCCAGGGAAAGGGCTCTTGTTCTCTAAGCATGATCATTTGGAAGTTGAGGGCTATACAGACGCCGATTGGGCCGGGAACCTCTTAGATAGGAAGTCGACCTCAGGGTATTTCACATTTGTTGGTGGAAACCTTGTGACATGGAGGAGTAAGAAACAAAAGGTGGTGGCACTCTCTAGTGCAGAAGCAGAATTCCGAGGGATAGCCAAGGGTTTGTGTGAACTTCTTTGGCTGAAAAGGTTGCTAACCGAAATTGGTTTTGCTCCCACATCAGAAATGAGTCTTTTTTGTGATAGTAAAGCTGCCATAGATATTTCTCATAATCCGGTTCAGCACGATAGAACTAAACATGTGGAGGTGGATCGGCACTTTATCAAAGATAATCTTGAGACTCAGACAATTCGATTCCCATTTGTCAAGTCTGAAGATCAGTTAGCAGATATACTTACCAAAGCCGTGTCCAGCAAAGATTTCTACAACTCACTTGTCAAGTTGTGCATAAGGGAACCATATGCATCAACTTGAGGGGGGGTGTTGGAGTGAGTTGTAATATATTATTAGATGGGAGGGATTATAGGAAGAGGGATGGGAAAGAAATCCTTTCCTCCACTCAAGAGCATGATTATAGGAACCTAATTTGTATAGCCAAAAATAGAAGATTTACTTTGGTCTTATATATTTGTAACTTACGATTGAGAGAAAATACAGTGAAAATATTCTAACAATATTTAGGAGCCTTGCCAATCGGCTTCGTCTAAATAATGCGAATGCATATCACCGGTCACCAATAAGGAGAGGGGTATGTCACATCATATAATACATATTTAAAAGTGGCATAAAGAATCACAAATGAAGAATACATAAGATAAATAATCTAGATGACTGAAAACAGTTTTTGACATCTTTAGGAGTCTTTCCAATGGTCTTCACTCAGATTATGTGAATGCATATCACCAGTCACCAATAAGGAGAGAGACATGTTACACCAAAGAATACAGATTTAAGAGTGGTGTTAAGAGCCACCAATGAAGAATACATAGGACAAATCATCTAGAAGGTCGAATACAGTTTTTGACATCTTTTACTATGGTCTTCACCCAAATTATGTGATTGCATATCACCAGTCACCAATAAGGAGAGAGACGTTACATCAGAGAATACATATTTAAAAGTGGCATAAGAAATCACAAATGAAGAATACAGAGGAGAAATCATTTAGATGGCCGAACAGAGTATTTGACGTCTTTAGGAGCCTCGCCAATGGTCTTCGCTCAAATGATTCGAAGGCATATCACAGCTCAACACCTATTCCCTAAGATTATGACAACATCAAAAAATGACGGGAAGTTACAAAATGGCACAATCTCCAAAGAATATCAACCATAAAAATAAAGTTCAGTAAGTTCTATTATAGGAGAATCTCTCATTGATTAAACTGAAAAGGCATGATATTTATGCACTATCTGTTTCTTCTCTACAAAATTTCACTTTTCCCACTTTCTGGCATCAACATGTGGAATACCAGTATTCATAAATTAAAATAAAATACAGAAAACAAGTATACAAGACAGAGTTAGAAAAATGATTTCTGAGACTGCTGGTAGTTCATGAAATACTCACTATTTTTTTTTGAGTGCCATCTTTCAATAGTTCTGTACCACCTCCATTGATAATAAAAACCCACGATGCGCATAAAGCCAGCAGTAACAACCTCAAGAAACGCAACCAAGTAAGATCTCTGTGGTGACAAACCAGCAGTTGCTACAGATAGCATGACACCATCAAAATTGCATGCCACAGAAAAGGTTCCAGATTTAATGCCATTAAGAGTAACTGCAGCAACTTCATCAGGCTTCATTGGAGAAGATGAGGCTACTATGATGTTGCAGAGCTCTGGTCTTGTCTTGAGGTCTGGAAAAAAGTGAGCTTATCTCAACCACAATGTATCTTGGTCTTGGAGCACAAAGGTGAAGCAAGAACAGTTACATAACTAGGTTGAACAAATAGCTTGCAGTTGCAAATTATGTTCAAAGTGGTGTACAGAAAGAAATGAAAAAAATGAAAATGATAACAAAGGCCATCATCCCTTCACCAATCATATTTAATATAGAACATAATTTCATGATTCATAAATACGATGAATGCCTCAGTTCTAGTTAACACAGACACAGCATATTTTAAAACATTGCAGAATCTGGCACCCATGTTTAGGTAAGGGAGAAATTTATAATTTATTCTTGTTTCAGATAATTGATCATACTCATACACAACAGCCGTCAAAACACTCCACACCTCCTGCAACACACATTTCAAAATGATTGAACTGGTTGTCTGGTTTTTTATCATAAAATCAGAAAAATGCAAACATTTCTCCTCTAGCAGTTAAATAGTAATACTAAATATTACAATATAATACAGATGTTAATGTATCAGATTTCCAGGATTCACCATGTTTGACACCGCGAGACTGCATCTTACACAGTCAAATGTCCATGTCCAAGTCATTTTGGCATCTGGTATATATCACTGTGAAAATAACTGGTAAAGGAAATCTCAAAACATTTATTTAGCCTTGTAAACTATTATAGCTAACCAAAATCTCTCTACCTACAAAGGAAAAAAGGTTGGGTACTGTTGAAAATTCTAACATATAATTAAATGGTTGCTTCTTGTCAATAATAAGGAGGGTCCATCCAAAACAATAGTAGAGGAGTTCCATGAATGAATCAAAAGGGCAAAATGATAGTGACTCAAATTAGGGATCTTTAGTCTGGAAAATCATTTAGTCTTCCTTTCGCTAATGGATGGCCAACTCCTTATGAAATAAGGAATCTCTTATCTGCAGCTTGTAGCTGTTTCATACATGCCTCTTTGTAAATGGGTGTTTCTTCCTTACTTTGAACAGTAAATTAGTGTTTCTTTTAATAAATTCTAAGTGAAAAAGAAAATGGTTTGTTCACTTGTCTGTCAATTGACTATTGAGACATCAAATGTTTCAGTAATAGTAAATGACAAGACATTTCATCACATGATGATGTTGATGATGTCATCATCATTGAAGCCTCATCCGGTCATCCCCTCCATCATTGGTTGGATTTGCAAGTCCTACTTTTTCACACACCTATTTACCACTATATTCATTTCCATGAGAACCAAAACAGGCAAAACAAAATAAAATGTCTGACCAATAAAAAGAGGACTTCAAGGCTGGGAATAACATGAAACAATCACAGGAAGAAAACATGACATTCAAGTAGGACATATGGAGACAAGGCCAATCACATATAAAATAGAAAGATATCAATAGCTATAGTATATTAGTTTTTCCCTGGGAGGATCATCAAAGATTGCCCCTAAGTTCCAGGAACTCAAGAAGAACAAACTAGAGGAAAAAGAAACCAATTCAATTACAAAGATTCAGTTAGTATATTGTTTTTGTTTTCCTTTTTTTTTTTTTTTCTTATCTTTTCAGTTAGTGCAGTGATAACAGCATATCTTACATCTTGCATTTAAGAAAATGGAAAAACATGAAAAAAAAAAAAAACACGTAAACAAAAAGAACCATGCACATCATTTATCGATTAAACTGATAATATATCTGCTGGAAAGAGTTTTTTTTAACATAAAACATGCTTCAATTGTATACTCTCATTATAGTTATAGTAAATCTTCTGATTAGCACTAATTCTTAAAAGAGAGATTTCCAAAAACAAGCTCAAGTTTTCATAGTTTTCAAAACAGGATAATAGAAATCGTTTATTTCAAAAACATCCTCAACTTTTTCAAGTTTCTTTCAATTGGTTCCTTTTTGGCCAAAACTCCTCGCATTAGCAACCCTTTATCCTCTTTTTCTAGAGGACTAAACTGCCCTTTTTCTTAAATATAAGCTAGGGCTTTCTTAAAAGTCACTTTCCCTTTCCCTTTCATTCTCTCATTCTCTTTTTCCCTCCATCTTCCTCTTCCTTACTTCCCTTTCCCAAAGACCACTGACAATCACACCCCTGGTAACAACCGCCGACCACTAGTTGTTGCCGAGGGTCACTAGTGTTTGTCAATGAAGGGTGTAGGATTTTACACCCTATTGAGCTACCAGTTTGTCCAAAACCAATTGGTGATGGGAAACAACACAACAACGGTTTTATGGTGAATGCGGGGGCTCGACCCCAATTATGATCCCTCAAGAGGGAGGATGGACGTTGACCTCCACAATCCCTCCCTCAACGACACACTCGCCGCGACTCCTACTGTGCAACTCGCAAAACGTGTATCCCGTGACTTGAACACCTGTCCTACTAGGCTCTTATACCACTTGCAGGATTTTACACCCCATTGAGCTACCACTTATCCCAAAACCAATTGGTGATGGGAAACGGCACAACAATGGTTTTATGGTGAGGGCAAGGGCTCGACCACAATTATGATCGCTCAAGAGCGAGGGTGAACGCTGACCTTAACAAAGGGGAAGTGGGGAAGAGGGAGGGAAGAAGTGAAAGGGGAGAATGAGAGGGAGAGGGAAAGTGAATTGAAAAGGCCCTAGCCCTTTCTTGAGGGAAAGTGCAATTTAGTCATTTAAAAAGTAGGGAGAGAGTGTCATTGGAGGAGGGGTTATGGCCAAAACGGACCCAATTTAAAGAAACTTAGAAAACTTGGGGACATTTTTGAAATAAACAACTTTTGGAGCTATGAAAAACTTTGGGTTGTTCTTGAAAATTTCCCCTAAAACTATTTATCATTTCCCAACACACTTAAAAGCATGAGTGACAAGAAAAGGCTCAAACCTTGTGATTGACCCGGAGTATCTGTTTCTGGAGGGAATATAAGGGATACATGAATATTATCCCCAATGACCTCCTGCTGCAGTGACTCTCCCAACCCGCGAAGCCCAAATTTACTGGCTGAATATGCTGCATAACCATATATTCCCACCTATGAAGAAACGTGTAGGCAAATTAGCTCCCCATCATCATGGCATTAAAGAGTTTGCAGAGTGCAAAATATGCAGCAAAAAATAGAAGTTCACCATCATTTAATCACTCTTCATAGGTACAAATGACCATAAACATCTCTCCTGTTTCCAAGATCAGTAGCAGCTGAGAGAAAGGGTGATTGAACAGGGGCAAGCTCCACTTCACATCTCACTACCTCACATGAATTGGCATTCATTCAGGTGGGTCATCATTTTCATTCCATTATAACATTTCTCATGAGATACTAATAGCCAATAGGGGTGTCAATAGGTCAGGAGCAGGTCTAGTCCATGAGGACCTAGACCTGGACACAGCCAGTAATCCATGACATGTACCTGGGGGCAGGGGTCTAAGTCCATTCGACCTTGACCCAATTCCAATGGACCCAACTGTAGGCCGACCCCTCTCCGGGCCCAAGTTCAAGTCAAAAGAGATTGTGATATTACTAATATAGTTTTTCATTTCAAATGATTAAACACCTCTCTTGTGAGCAGCTTGGGTTTTATCTTTTCATATTTTAAGATGATTTGTCTTATTAGTATGTTCACAAAAACTTCAATCACCAAGAATTCATATAACAATATTCCAAAGGAGAAGTACTACTCTGCATTTTAAAATCTTAATACCTGACCCGCCTGCGAAGAAATCATGGCGATCGAAGCCGGGCCGCGATCGACCCTGTTCTTCATCCCAGGCAGCGCTGCCTTGATGAGATTGATAGTCCCTGTCAAATTCACATCGATCATGAACTTCGCAGCCTCCAGATCCTGCGACTCGAGCTCCTGAGCGGCGAACACGCCATGGTTGCAGATGAGCACATCGACAGGGCCGGCCTTTTCGATAGCCTGTCGGACGGCATCAGCATCCCTTACATCGGCGCTGAAGACGGCAACGTCGGCGCCGGTGGACTGGCGGATGGAGGCGCGGGCCTCCTCGAGTTTGTTGGGGTTGCGGGCAAGGATCGAGACCCGGGCGCCATCCAAGGTGGCTTGCCGGGCGAGAGCAAGTCCTATGCCGCTGGAGCCGCCGGTGATGAACACGTGGCGGTCTTTGATTGGAATCCTGATGGGGCGGGGACGGACGAAAAAGTAGAGGAGGAGGAGGAGGGCGCAAGGGAGAAGGAGGAGGAGAAGGAAGAGAGACGCCATTACCGGAGGTTTTGAGATCTGGTGAGTTGAGACTTGAGAGAGAGGGGACAGGATGTTGAAAGAACTGGCGGGTGTAGGATTTTAAAAAGAGGTTATGAAGGCATAGTGCCGTTAGCGCTAACGTCAGCAATCTATTTGATTAAGTATAGTGGGGCCTACCTTTATGCGGTCGCACCCTTTATCAAGCGTTCTGCGTTCCCACTTCCCACCACATGGGGACCTGGTGCAAGTTGCACTTTGGTATGGATGGAAGGAGAATTTTTTAGCCGACCTAGTAGAAATGTTGGTGATTATATCCTGTCCATTACATGGGGCCTACCTGCATGGATGGGTGCTCATGAATAAATGTAGGAAGATTTTCACCGCATCTAGTTTAGCTCATGGGACCCACTTGAATGCATTCCGATCACGGAGGATAGTATAAATTTAAAAGTGATCTCATAAATGCTAAATTTTTTGGGCAATACTAACTAGCCCTAAAAGTTCAACGGTCTTTAGATTTTTATTTGAGTTCCAATCCAACGGTAGGCAAAAGTTTAATGAATATATTAAGCATGATTGTAGGTCATGAGGGGGATAAGGGTGGAGAAGAAATTGCACTAATTAGAGGAGCCAAGTCAACTAGGGATGTAAATGGGTCGGTTCCAATCAGGGTCCATGGTGGACTCAGATCCAGAACCGTTAAGGAGAAGGTGAACCCGGAACCAGAACCATTTATGGGGCGGGTATGGGTCTGGGTTCGAGTCTAAGTAGAGAATGGTAAAGGAGAAAATCTAATTTCAATGAAAGATTCTAAAAAATTTAGGTAATGTGTTGGTTCCATGGGTCCGAACAAATATGGAATCGGATCCGGACCCGTTTGGGTCACGGGTTAAAAAAAAAAAGGAACCTAGACTCATTTACTTAGCGGGGCCTAAATAATGATTAAAATCCGATTTTTAGTGGATTGGAACCTCCAAATAAAATCAATGACCTATTTACATCCCTAAAAATCAACCCCACAAAGCCAGGAGAAAATTCTCCAAATGGAATATGGGAAAGAGAGGGGTCATCATAGATGAGTGTGAAGACCGAAGCATAAACGAGCCGGCCCTTAATTTAAGAACCTTAGAAGTCGGGCTATCATTTTCATTAGATACTTGTTGGGAGACTGTATTTGTTGATGAAGTTTAGTTGAGTGTCAAATGGACAGGAAATTAGAATCACAAACATTATATGAGAAACGAGCAAAAGACTTCAGGGTAGTCCAGCTCCATGGGGACCACTGAGGCTAACTTTTGATCAATCCATGTTAGGCTCCGTCCCGAGTTAATCAAGATTAACTCTGATTAATTGAGATTAAGGCTAACTAAGTAGGTTTAATTGGCTTAATAATGAATTGGGACCGAATGAAATTGCATTAGCCTAAAAGGAATAAATTAGGCTTAATGAAATAATAAACAAGATATGAAATGAATTGACTAGAAATGAAGCTCAAATGAGCAAGCTAAGGACTTATTCGTAAATACGAATCTTTACGTATTTGATCGAATACGGAAACTCGTGATACTAACATATGTATCTTGACGAGTACGATGAATTTCGTAAAAGACTTGAAGTTATTCGACGAGAAACGGATCAACTGACGTTTCATTTGACTCAAATTGTAATTAAGAGGGATTAATGGACTTAAATGCAAAAAGAACTCTTATATAACCTAAATGACTTCATTCATCTCATTCAAACCCTAGGCAACATCCATTTCACCATTTTTCTTTTCTTTCTCCCGTTTCTTCTTCATCAAGAGTGAATTGAAGTGATTGGAGTGAAGAGGAGTCTATCTACTTCATCTCATACATCCTCTTCTTAAAGTTATTTTGGAATTTAAGCTTCAAGTGGAGGAATTCCATTCCCAAGCTAATCTAAACAAAGACTAAGCTTCACTTAAAGCAAGTGTACATATATGTTTATGCTTGTTGTGTTATCTTCATTAATTGTATAGAAAACAATGAAGATTGAGATGTTAATAGTTCAATGATTCATTTAGGGGTTTGAAACCCTAATCATGAATTAGATTATGATAAGTATGGTTGGATTGGTTGAATGATGGAGCTTCATATGCTCTTGTGTATCTCCTCATTTAATTGCTCATTAGGTTCCTCAAAGGTGCAAGAAGAAAAGAAAGGAATGGATTTTAATCCATTCCCTACAGTACAGAACTGCAGGGCAGTCCGCAGTTCACGCGGGCTCGGTCGACCAGCCCCACATGGTCAGGTTCCTTTGGAACCTGACCAAAACACTATTCACCCTTTTTCTCCTTACAACTGCAGGTCGACCTGGCCCACTGAGAAATGTTTGGAAAGTGCAGTTTAATGTCCAAATTTCCTGGATTAAAAGCCTAAGCATATAGACTAATGTTAATCGTATTTAAGCCTTCCTAAGTGTTACGAGGGTTATCCTAATGCATAAATTTAACTACGTAATGTCATCGATTGTAATACGTGCATTAATGACCACTGTTTCACGCAAGGAATGGATAGAGAAGTGGTTTAGAATTGGAATAGGATTGATGTGAGTTGATAACGGGTCTAGCACTACATAGTGGTTTCCTCAACTCATTATTGCACTGAACTGAATGAAGTACTGAATGAACAGTTACAAAAAGTAACAATGAATTGAATAATCCTACTGCAGTAGATGGAATTGGGGGCGTTCCGGAGCTCCGTGGTGACACCAATGCTCTCTGATCAAGACACTTGGAGATCCCACCTTATTGGACCGAAAGGTCATTGACTGAAAAGTCATATATTGGACCGACGAGTCCTATTGATAAGTCATTAATGAATGCTTAATGTAATGAATGAACGAATATGAACTACTTCCTCTGGGAAGAACTAAATTGAGTGGAAACCAGTACTATTGTAGTTGCCAATGTTTTTGTCATTATTACTTGTGTTATTATTGCACAATGATTGTAACTATTGTTTAGAACTGTTAAAGCAATGAATTATCAAGAATTGTAACATGTCATAGATATATGTATATCTTGTTGAACCGTCGTGTTCACGGTATTACTGATGATGTTATAGGCCCAGTTGCCCGTATCGGTCCCGCAGAGACCGTCCCGCTAGCGGAGGAGGCCCATCCGATACCTCCACGAGGTTTAATCGAATGGACATAGTCTGAGAGCGGATACATTGGAATATTTTGGAGACTTTTTAGAAATTGTTTTAGATATTCATTTTGGTATTGTAGGTATTGTAAGTGAAGTGTAGTCCCCTGCATTGTATTTGAATATGTATTGGTTGACTTGTATATTGAACTTTACGGTTTATGTAAAGGACTTGACGAGTTGCAATTAATATAATTGTCAATGTATCTATGTATGTATATTTCCGCACAACTGTACATTGACATGTATATATGCAAGATCCCTTGTATACTTCGTTTTAACTTCGGTTAATTCGGGGTTTACGGGAGTAAGTATAATTATCGCGACCCGGGGTTTAACCCTAATGACTCTGATCTCGGGCTTGGGTCGTGACAATCCAACTCCTCTACTCTTTAAATTCCATGATCCGGTACAGGGCCCAACTTTAGACTCATCAAACTATCACTCACTATTGGATTGAATCTAAAAAAAATTTATGGTAAAAGGCCATTCAAATTTAAGGTTGTTAAATCAAAGGCTTGCATGATCTGATGAGCCTAATGCTTTGTATGATCTTTTATCTATAAGAAAACCTTCTCATTTGCCCTCGTCACATGACCAGACATGCATTTAAGTAGGCCCCACAAGTTGGACTGCATATCAACAATATCCCGTCTGCTCATACCTTCCCACTTCATTATCTACATATATGCACATACATATGGCAATTAACATGAATTCTCAGTTTAGAGGAGTGAGGTCGTGATGGGAATCCCATCCATTATTTGTAAGAAGAGTTGATGTAGCACGTTCAACAAACATGTCTAAATTAACCCTAAATCATTCATTAATCATAATATGACCATATTAATGTTCCATAAACCCAAAGTTTACACTAAGGTCATTTTAGATGAGGTTCCATAAACCCAAAATTAACGCCAATGCCATTTTAGATGAGGAGGAAAAAAAAAGTGAAGATATATGCTAACTTTTACTCTACACACACAACTCCCCACCCCAAAAATAAAAACAAACTACTTACACATGGATCTCAATAAAACGATCCAAAAATAAGGCTAGATGACTTAAGTCTAATTTAAATAAATGTTTGAGTGCTTTGGATCATCATTTATATCTTTTGCTTTTTCTTAAAACAGCAACAAAATGCTAACTTTTTCATTCGGATGATATCAATGTCTAAATCAATTAGACAAATTTTATTATTATTCTCTTTTTGACAAGTTTCCCGTGGAACTTTTACAATATGACAAATCTCCCAATATGATTTTTATTATATAATAAGTTTGCTTTTCATAATTAAATTAAATATTTCAAACAATATATTTGTAATAGGATCTAATTGAATTGCTAAAGTTTTAAAGATTTTCTTTTTCTGCTAATAGATGAGGAAAGTTTACAATATTTTACTGGAAAATATATCATAAAATATTTTTTTTATAATATTTTTATTGGTACTTTCAAACACTTCATCATATACTGAATGTCATGACATAAGTCTAACATTCGCTCTCTCTTGGGTCCCGACCCCCAAAAAAAGAAAATAGTTTAACATACATTTATGCAACTTAGAAAATGTCAATCTACTAGAAACATGGTTGGAGAGGCACCTTTCACCATATAAATAATCAGGGATCAATTTTTAGTTGTGGCCTTGATGGTGAGGGACTTGGGTAGGCCTGTCAATGGGACGCGTTGAAACGGGTAGAAAGCCCGGCCCAGCCCGGCCCAAGCCCGAAAATATAGGGCTTTTAAAAAAGATTGAGCTCAGTGGGCTGAGCTGGACTGGACAATACATTTTAAAGCTCGGCCAAAATGAGACTGAGACTGGGCAGAAACAACCCAGCCCGTTCAGGCCTGGTTCAGCCCGCTGCAAAGTCATTTAATAATAATTATTTATATATTACTGAAACTGCCCCTCACTAACAGCAAAAAAACGGCTAATTAGGTTTTAACAGATCCTACATTACTTTAACTTGACTCATATAGGATAGTCATTTTCATTCATTTCTATTGATTTTCTGATTTTCTACTTTCACCAGCAACAAAAAAAAAAGGAGGTTTTAACCGTTCCTACATTACTTGACTCATATAGCCTATATGATACTCATTCATTTCTATTGATTTTCTACTGTTACCGGGAAAAAAAATATTTTTAACTCTGCCATGTTGCTTGTTGCATTGCAATGCGGATCCCAAGCCTGGAAAAAAGGAGGGTTTGAAGTCCGGTTCACACCGGGTGTCCGGTCTCAGTAGGAATAATTAGAGAATATTTTGCTTATGTCCAGGAATGGACTAAGACCAGGCCTGTCCCTGTCCCAGCCCGGGTCCGTACGGGACGAGATTTGATTTAGGCCCGTTCAATTTAAAGCTGGGATTGGACAACACCCGGCAGGCCCGGCCCGTCCCATTGACAGGCCTAGACTTGGGTGAGTGGGTGTATGAGCACTTACCTTTCTAAATAAAAAAAAAACTTTAAAAATGCTCTAAATTCAAAGAAAACCCCTCTCTGGTCTTTCCTCAGTTTGACTCAAGCAAGTCATAATAATTTAAAATGACTAAAGCATAGGTTTCTTCAAAACAACCCATCATTACACATATTGATCTAGGAGTCTGGGTCCTCAAAGTCTCTTATTTTGGAGAATCATTTGATAAAGCAATCAAACTCCACCACGGAGACCACCTATTCAAAATTTAAGTTGTTCGAAATGATCAATTGCCCCACTATAATGAGATGTCCTAATATTTTACTCTCTGCCATAAGATTGAACCTAAGATGAATCTTACAAAAAAAAGATAAATAAATTATATATAATTGTGTTAATAGTGTTATTCATCGTATGATCAATAATACAGTGAGACCAACTCCTATTAGAGTAAAGTTAGGAGACCCCATACACGACGGCCATTTATTTTGAAAGGCTCGGATTCTTGTAAGCCCCACTAAAAAGTTTCACCAACTCTCTGGGCTAGAGACTCAAAATTAACCAAAATATCCATCAAAACTAGAGAATTTTACCTAAAAAATGCCCCTACATGGCCACTAACTAGAAGAGGTACCAATAGCATATATATGGTGATCAATTTCTTTTTATTAATGATTGAAACGTGTGACGACGTCGTCGCACATTCAACCTATAAAACTCCCCTGAAAACTCACTTCCTCATTTTCCCCTTCTGCTGTAGTTGCTTTCTCCTTTCCCTTGGCTGTTTTGTCTCCTCCTTTCTCAAAAGACAATTAAGGTGGTCCGAAAGGTCTTTTTCCAACCTATTGGATTGCAGCATCAAGCTTTCCAACTATTTAAACCCCACTTCCCCATTTCCACCTTCTTCCTTCGTCGCTTTCTCCTTTTCCTCTGTCGGATTCGTATCCACCTTCCTCAAATGGTAGTCAAGGTGGTCCAAAAGGTCGTTTTCCAACCTTTTGGATTGTAGCTTCAAACTTTCCAACGGTTTATTAGGCGATTGTAAAGTATATATTTTGCCCTATATTGAGAGCCTTTGGTTAGGGTTATTAATTCACTATTTCTGCTCCCGCAGTGGCTCTTTGAGCGGCAGCCCTATTGCTCCTTGTTCTTCCTTTTTGTTTTGTGCAGTTTTATAGTTGAAAGGCCATGATTTGCCTTTCTCGTTGCTGTTGGTGCTCTCTTAGTTTCACTGCTATGGGTTTTTCTGGATGGTATGTGTTGTGGAGTTCTTTTTAAAAAATGTCAGTTGGTTGTGTAGCTACTCCCGTTCTTTGTTCCTTTTAGTTTGGGGTGTTTTGTTTTGCATCTCTCTCTTTCTAGTCAAAGTCTTGGGAGTAGTTTAGCTTTTTTTTTGCCATTGTTGGGCTTGCTTTTTTATATCCAAAGCCATTGCATTTTTTCTTCCTTTTGTCCTATGGCCTTCTTCCCTTCAAATGTTATGAAAAATTATGCAAGATAGAAGTTTGTAATTCCTCTGGATCTTGTAATGCGTTCGCACATCAAAATAATACAAACATCAAATTTTTTTTCGATTGCAATGGTCAGTGACGACGTCGTTGCTTCACGGAAGCTAATGCAAAAAATTGTGTGTGACTGTACAACGACGTCGTTGCTTAACAGAAGCTAGTGGAAGAAAATGTGTGTGACCATACAACAACGTCGTTGGTTCACAAAAGTTAGTGCAAAAAAAATGTTTGTTATTATACGACGACGTCGTCACTTAACAGAAGCTAGTGAAAGAAAATGTGTGTCACTATACAACCTTAGAACAACCAAAGTTGTTACATTGATGATTTAGTCACCCAACAATAATTTTAAAATAAGATAATGTTATGAAAAAACTGTATATCAAAAGCATTAATGAACTTTTCTAAAAAAGGTAAACACGAAACTCAGGATCTATGGTAGCTAATGCATGAAAGAACCCTAAAACTATGCTATGCCTACCTCTTAATAGCGATCAACAACCTCCACAAGGAATATACAAGTTGGGGGAGAGTTCTATTTCATTCGGTATTCAATCGTAGATGAAAAAAGAAGGAGAAAAGGAAGCTGTGACGTGACACACACACATATATATAGAACATTAGCGACGACGTCGATGCTAACTCTCGATATTAAGTAACGACGTCGTCGCTTGTTGAAAAAATGCAAAAAAAAAATAAAAATCTGGCGGGAATACCACTTCTCTGCCATATATACTATTGGTACCTCTTTTAATTAGTGGCCATTTAGGGTCTTTTTTTGGGTAAAATTCTCTCAAAACTACCAACATCTCACAACATGGATGAAAGAAAAAAAACAAAGTATTCACAGCACATCTGATAGAGACACCCCCGCACATCTCCTGCTGGTCGGGTCGGATCTGTCCTACTTTTTTGAAGGCAATTTCTTTCTAAAACTGAAAGCGTACCTCTCTTGACCTACAATACAGCTAATATATCAATCTGAGGTTTAGTTGAAAATTGAAATCGACCAAGTCCACATGGTTCTTGCATTAAAAGACTCCATCAAATAACATGGATACTTTCCTATAAAAGGATAGGTAGGTGGTTTGATGTTTTATATCTCACATGAAGGCAGAAGTGGTGTTGTGAGAGCCAAAGATGCATTAAAAAAATGGGACCAAAAGTATGAAGATTTGGATGCTGTTCGAGTACATTAGTTTGTTAGTTCTTACAATTGGTATGGATGGAAGGAGAATTTTGAGCCGACTAGTAGAAATGTTGGTGATTATATCCTGTCCATTACATGGGGCCTACCTGCATGGATTGGTGCTCCTAACTAAATGTAGGAAGATTTTCACCTCATCTAGTTTAGCTCGTTGGACCCACTTGAATGCATTCCGATCACGGAGGATAGTATAAATTTAGAAGTGATCTCATAAAGGCTAAAAATTTTGGGCAATACTAACTAGCCCTCAAAGTTCCACGGTCTTTATATTTTTATTTGAGATCCAATCCAACGGTGGGCAAAGGTTTTAATAAATATATTGAGCATGATTGTAGGTCATGAGGGAGATAAGAGTGCAAAAGAAATTGCACTAATTAGAGGGGCCCAAGTCAACTAGGGATGTAAATGGGTCAGTTCCGATCAGGGTCCATGGTGGACTCAGACCCGGAACCGTTAAGGAGAAGGTGGATCCGGAACCTGGAACTAGAACCATTTATGGGGCGGGTATGGGTCTGGGTTCGGGTCTACGTAGAGAATGGTAAAGGAAAAAAATCTAATTTCAATGAGAGATTCTAAAAAATTGAGGTAATGTGTTGGTTCCATGGGTCCGAACCAATATGGAATCGGATCCGGATCCGGACCCATTTGGGTCACGGGTAAAAAAAAAAAAAGGAACCCGGACTCATTTACTTAGCGGGGCCTAAATAAAGATCAAAATCCGATTTTTAGTGGGTCGGAACCTCCAAATAAAATCGATGACCTATTTACATCCCTAAAAATCAACCCCACAAAGCCAGGAGAAAATTCTCCAAATGGAATATGGGAAAGAAGGGTCATCATAGATGAGTGTGAAGACCGAAGCATAAACGAGCCGGCCCTTAATTTAAGAACCTTAGAAGTCTGGCTTTCATTTTCATTAGATACTTGTTGAGAGACTGTATTTGTTGATGAAGTTTAGTTGAGCGTCAAATGGACAGGAAATTAGAATCACAAACATTATATGAGAAACGAGTCCAGCTCCATGGGGACCACTGAGACTGACTTTTGATCAATCCAACTCCTCTACTCTTTAAATTCCATGATCCGGTACAGGGCCCAACTTTAGACTCATCGAACTATCACTCACGGTTGGATTGAATCTCAACAAATTCTATGGTAAAAGGCCATTCAAATTAAAGGTTGAAAAATCAAAGGCTTGCATGATCTGATGAGCCTAATGCTTTGTATGATCTTTTATCTATAAGAAAACCTTCTCGTTTGCCCTCGTCACATAAACAGACATGCATCTAAGTAGGCTCCATAAATTGGACTGCATATCAACAATATCCCGTCTGCTCATACCTTCCCACTACATTATCTACATATATGCACATACATATGGCAATTAACAGGAATTCTCAGTTTGGATGAGTGAGGTCGTGATGGGAATCCCATCCATTATTTGTACGAAGAGTTGATGTAGCACGTTCAACAAACATGTCTAAATTAACCCTAAATCATTCATTAATCAGAATATGACCATATTAATGTTCCATAAACCCAAAGTTTAGCTAAGGCCATTTTAGATGAGGTTCCATAAACCCAAAATTAACGCCAATGCCATTTTAGATGAGGAGGAAAAAAAAAGTGAAGATATATGCTCACTTTTACTCTACACACACAGCTCCCCACCCCAAAAATAAAAACAAACTACTTACACATGGATCTCAATAAAACGATCCACAAATAAGGCTAGATGACTTAAGTCTAATTTAAATAAATGTTTGAGTGCTTTGGATCATCATTAATATCTTTTGCATCTTTTTAAAACAGCAACAAAATGCTTACTTTCTCATTCAGATGATATCAATGTCTAAATCAATTAGACAACTTTTATTATTATTCTCTTTTTGACAAGTTTCCTAAGGAACTTTTACAATATGACAAATCTCCCAATATGATTTTTTACTATATAATAAGTTTGCTTTTCATAATTAAATTAAATATTTCAAACAATATATTTGTACTAGGATCTAATTGAATTGCTAAAGTTTTAAAGATTTTCTTTTTCTGCTAATAGATGAGGAAAGTTAACAATATTTTACTGGAAAATATATCATAAAATCTTTTTTTATAATATTTTTATTGGTACTTTCAAACACTTCATCATATACCGAATGTCATGACATAAGTCTAACATTTGCTCTCTCTTGGGTCCCCACCCCCAAAAAAAGAAAATAGTTTCACATACGTTTATGCAACTTAGAAAATGTCAATCTACTAGAAACATGGTTGGAGAGGCACCTCTCACCGTATAAATAATTAGGGATCAATTTTTAGTTGTGGCCCTGATGGTGAGGGACTTGGGTAGGCCTGTCAATGGAACGTGTTGAAACGGATAAGAAGCTCGGCCCGGCCCGTCCCAAGCCCGAAAATACAGGGCTTTTAAAAAAGATTGAGCCGAGTGGGCTGGGCTGGACTAGACAATACATTTTAAAGCCGGGCCAAAATGAGACTGAGACTAGGCAGAAACGACCCAGCCCATTCAGGCCTGCCTCAGCCCGCTGCAAAGTCATTTAATAATAATTATTTATATATTACTGAAACTGCCCCTCACTAACAGCAAAAAAACGGTTAATTAGGTTTTAACAGATCCTACATTATTTTAACTTGACTCATATAGGATACTCATTCTCATTCATTTCTATTGATTTTCTGATTTTCTATTTTCACTGGCAAAAAAAAAAAGAGGTTTTAACTGTTCCTACATTACTTGACCCATATAGCCTATATGATACTCATTCATTTCTATTGATTTTCTACTGTCACCGGGAAAAAAAATATTTTTAACTCCGCCATGTTGCTTGTTGCATTGCAATGCGGATCCCAAGCCTGGAAAAAAGGAGGGTTTGAAGTCTGGTTCACACCGGGTGTCCGGTCTCAGTAGGAATAATCAGAGAATATTTTGCTTATGTCCAGGAATGGACTAAGCCCAGGCCCGGCCCTGTCCCAGCCCGGGTCCGTATGGGACGAGATTTGATGTAGGCCCGTTCAATTTAGGGCCGAGATTGGACAACACCCGGCAGGCCCGGCTCGTCCCATTTACAGGCCTAGACATGGGTGAGTGGGTGTATGAGTACTTACCTTTCTAAATAAATAAATAAAAACCCCTTTAAAAATGCTCTAAATTCAAAGAAAACCCCTCTCTGGTCTTTCCTCAGTTTGACTCAAGCAAGTCATAATAATTTAAAATGACTAAAGCATAGGTTTCTTCAAAACAACACATCATTACACATATTGATCTAGGAGTCTGGGTCCTCAAAGTCTCTTATTTTGGAGAATCATTTGATAAAGCAATCAAACTCCACCATGGAGACCACCTATTCAAAATTTAAGTTGTTCGAAATGATCAATTGCCCCATTATAATGAGATGTCCTAATATTTTACTCTCCGCCATAAGATTGAACCTAAGATGAATCTTACAAAAAAGGATTAATAAATTATATATAATTGTGTTAATAATGTTATTCATCATATGATCAATCATACAGTCAGACCAACTCCCATTAGAGCAAAATTAGGAGACATTGCATACACAACGACCATTTATTTTGAAAGGCTCAGATTCTTGTAAGCCCCACAAAAAAGTTTCACCAACTCTCTAGGCCAAAGACTCAAAATTAACCAAAATATTCATCAAAACTAGAGAATTTTACCTAAAAAAGGCCCCTACATGGTCACTAACCAGAAGAGGTACCAATAGTATATATGGCACGGAACTTCTGTTTTTTTTTATTTATTAATGAATATTGAAACGTACAACGACGTCGTCGCACATTCAACCTATAAAACTCCCCTGAAACCCCACTTCTTCATTTTCTCCTTCTGCTGCAGTCGCTTTTCATTTCCCTTGGCTGTTTCGTCTCCTCTTTTCTCAAAAGATAGTTAAGGTGGTCTCAAAGGTCTTTTTCCAACCTATTGGATTGCAGCATCAAGCTTTCCAACTGTTTAAACCCCACTTCCCCATTTCCACCTTATTCCTCCGTCGCTTTCTCCTTTTCCCTTGGTGGATTCGTATCCACCTTTCTCAAAAGGTAGCCAAGGTGGTCCCAAAGGTCATTTTCCTACCTTTTGGATTGTAGCTTCAAGCTTTCCAGCGGTTTATTAGGCGATTATAAAGTATATATTTTGCCCTATATTGAGAGCCTCTGGTTGGGGTGATTAATTCGCTATTTCTACTCCCGTAGTAGCTCTTTGAACGGCGGCCCTATTGCTCCTTGTTCTTCCTTTTTGTCTTGTGCAGTTTTGTGGTTGAAAGGCCATGCTTTGCCTTTCTCGTTGCTGTTGGTGCTCTCTTAGTTCCACTGCTATGGGTTTTTCTGGATGGCAGGTGTTATGGAGTTCTTTCTAAAAAATGTCAGTTGGTTATGTAGCTACTCTCGTTCTCTGTTCCTTTTAGTTTAGGGTGTTTTGCTTTGCAGTTCTCTCTTTCTCGTCAAAGTCTTGGAGCAGTTTAGCTTTTTTTTGCCATTATTGGGCTTGCTTTTTTATATCCAAAGCCGTTGCATTTTTTCTTCCTTTTGTCCTATGGCTTTCTTCCTTTCATATGTTATGAAAATTTATGCAAGATAGAAGCTTGTAATTCCTCTGGATCTTGTACTGCATTCGCACATCAAAATAATACAAACATCAATTTTTTTCAATTGTAATGGTTAGTGACGACGTCGTTGCTTCACAGAAGCTAATGCAAAAAATTGTGTGTGACTGTACAACAACGTCGTTGCTTAACAGAAGCTAGTAGAAGAAAATGTGTGTGACCATACAACGTTGTCGTTGCTTCACAGAAGCTAGTGCAAAAAAAATATTTGATATTATATGACGACGTCGTCGCTTAACAAAAGCTAGTGAAAGAAAATGTGTCACTATACAACCTTAGAACAACCAAAGTTATTAACTTGATGATTTAGTCACCCAACAATAATTTTAAAATAAGATAATGTCATGAAAAAACTGTATATCTAAAGCCCTAATGAACTTTTCTCGAAAAGATAAACACAAAACTCAGAATCTATGGTAGCTAATGCATGAAAGAACCCTAAAACTATGCTATGCCTACCTCTTAATAGAGATCAACAACCTCCACAAGGAATATACAAGTTGGGGGAGAGTTCTGGTTCATTCAATATTTAATCGTAGGTGAAAAAGGAAGGAGAAAAGGAAGCTGTGACGTGACACATACACATATATATAGAACATTAGCAACGACGTTATTGCTTGTTGAAAAAAAGTAAAAAAAAAAAAAATCTAACAGGAATACCACTTCCCTACCATATATATATATATATATATCATTGATACCTCCTTTTTTTAAGATAAAATTCTCTCAAAACTACCAACATCTCACGACATGGATGAAAGGATAAAAAAAAAGGTATTCACAGCACATCTGATAGAGACACCCCTGCACATCTCCAGCACATCTGATAGAGACACCCCCGCACATCTCCTGCTGGTCGGGTTGGATCTGTCCTACTTTTTCGAAGGCAATTTCTTTCTAAAACTGAAAGCGTGCCTCTCTTGACCTACAATACAGCTAATATATCAATCTGAGGTTTAGTTGAAAATTGAAATCGACCAAGTCCACATGGTTCTTGCATTAAAAGACTCCATCAAATAACATGGATACTTTCCTATAAAAGGATAGGTAGGTGGTTTGATGTTTTATATCTCACATGTTTCCATCTAATGATTTCCATGTACATGGGATCCCATGTAAAAAGACGACCATAATGGCGTATGGATCAATAATTCATCTGGTGAATCCCATGTAGCAAGTGTTAATGGGTCACACATAAATGTCTAAGGAGGAGATTATCTAGTTTATCTCATGTAGATGGTCCCATCCAGAAGATGGACATGATGGTGGACAATGGAGTCCGTCGAATATGGGGTCCCTACATCATATATATTAATATTTGGCTTGCCTTGATCTATAGAGAGACTCTTGGTCCAATTTATGCCTTAAGACGGGATTGAAACTTACTCTAATACCATGTACTAACTCAAAAGCTTATGATGTAGAAGACCCAAAGAAGTATATGAAACTCTATCAAATTTATAACTTGGACGATGTGGGATATGAGACTTTCCCAACAAGGGGAATAGGATATAAGATGATGGGTGGTGATGTAGATGAGACTTTGACTTTCCTAATTATTAAATCACTAGGTTTAGGGCATTGACATCGTATTTATTTCTATGTGTTATTTGATTTCATTTTTGGATATTCACCTGGGTTAAATACAATCTTAGGTATTCAAATAAACGAAAGAAACATGCCTTAGGATATTTGAGAATCTCCATCCCATGGGTATTTGAAAATTTTAAATGTTGGCCCCCCCTATCCCCTACTTGGATTCACAAACACTCAACCTTGAGCATTTTAAGAGCAGGATAATTGAGAATTTGAAGAATTTTGGGCATATTAGGTTGGAGCCATTTATGATGAGAATTGTGCCGGTTGGGGATTTTTAATATTGGTTTCAAATCATGTCCTTTGAGTATAATAAATGCTCGATCTATAATTTTCACTAGAGAAGCCACTTTTAGCCCCTTCCTTATTTCTTAGAATTTCAGTAGTATGATTGCTGGAGTGGACTTGACATTTAAAACTTCACTTATGGGACAATATTTTGAGAACTCCAAATTCTCACATACAAGAATTCTTGCAAATAAATATACCCTTTATGAGTTAGAAAAGTCAGATCAAAATTTTAAAAACTTACAAATCAAATAGGAATATCTAAATGCTATCAGACACTTACTTACATGCTATGAAAAAACTTCACTGGCCAGAAATCTCACCATAAAACTCTCGCAAGCAAGCGCCCCCAATTTGATTGAATATCTTGGCTTATTAGAGGTAAGTTCGAAGTCAAAATAGTTTTTTTTTTTTTTTCAAACGGAGGATTTCCAACCCTTTGGGTTGTACTATTCCCTCCGAGCAGAGAGAGAAGCCAGATAAAACCCATGTGACTCCTACGTGGTAGCACAAGTAGACTCAACATTCGGTTCCTGAAGAAGGGGGAACCGGAGGTCGATACGAAGACTTCTAGTTTCGAAAAAGGAAGAAACCGTGGTCCTAGCCACTCGGCCAACCCCTCGGGGTTAAAGTTAGACCGGTTGATTTTCTTGGTTCGGTATCTACTGAGCCAACTCGACTCAGCCGAGTCAAGGCAAATTAGCATTCAGCACTGACTTTTCAAACCATTGCCCAAATAACCCAAGTACCCAACACAGGCCCTATGAAATGTGATCTCTCTAGCTAGACCCAAAAAAATATCTTCACCATTCATGGTAATTGAAACACCTGGAAGCCCCTGGAATCACTCTATGTCGGACCTGGACGAGTCAGAGAAGCAGATACATAATAACTCAAATTCATAAAAACCCTGGTCATGTCAGCTTCCCCACCCATTGACCGACTGACCAAATTCAACGGTCCCATCTGATCCTCCAAGTTGATGAACGGTCCAGATTAACGAATACAGTCGATAGCGCCAAATTGTCAATAGCTCCCCAATACAAAATACTGCAGATCGGAACCGCCCCCCCTGCATTCCACGGAATTCAATTTCCACCTCAAAATGCAACTTTCCCCAAAAAGAAAACCCTTTTTGTACTTGTTATATGCTGCGAATCTGTGACGTTCGATTTGGGAGAGAAAGAGAGATTTCCTCGAAATCTCAATGATTCTCGCCTCTCGATCTTTCCTTTCATCGCAATTTGCGATTTCTTTCTTTTCAAGTTGGTCTTTTTTTTAGAGGAATCCAATGGTCGATGAGGCGACATCTATTTCTGGAATCCCTAATCCGACGGTCTGAATTGGGTTGGTTGGTGCTAAGGTTCTGGTGAGATTTCTTCCCATTTTTGCTTTTGTTTTGAGTTTCTGGGGTTTTTGTTTTCTCTTTGGACTGGTGAATTGTTGTGGTGTTTGTTCTTGTTTGCTTTGAATTCTTCATCTTTCAGTTGAGCTTTGAACAGTAAATGGGGTGTTTGCTTTTTTGGTGGGAAGCAGTTTCCACGGAAAATGGAAATGGATTCCGAGTGAGGAAAATCTTTGCAGTTTTGTTCCTCTGCTGTTTTCTTTTTCTGGGGTGGAAGCGTTTTTCTGCATTTTTTGTTGTGGGGAGAAATTCGGTCCCAGGGGGGAGATGTGGAAAAATGTTTGACTGCACCAAACAGTAGAAAATGGAGTTTTCGGTTTCCTTCTTGTTGTTGCGGACTTGCTGCTGCTGGGGAGAGAGTGGAAATGAAATGCCATGAAAGCTGTAGTGCAAAAAACATGCTCTTGATGAATGCTACATGCCAGGGTTGTGGAAATTATGATTTTTGTTAAGTCTAACATCAATCACACTTTTGCGCGGTGAGAAACGTTCTAGTTTGTGTGTTTTTATCATGGGGGCATTTTGGTTTTGCATTTTCATTTGCTGTGTCGGGTAGTTTTTAGTGGTATATGTAGGGAGGCATTTGGTTGTTATCTTCTAATCTCTTGAAGGTAGATTGGGGAAGATTGTGTAGATTATTTAATTGTATTTTGGTATTGTGACCGAGTGTAAAATAAGGTTCTAAGCTTTTATTGGATTTGGTCCTCCTCCCAGTCCATTACCAATGAAGGCAGAAGTGGTGTTGTGAGAGCCAAAGATGCATTAAAAAAATGGGATCAAAAGTATGAAGATTTGGATGCTGTTCAAGTACCATTGGTTTGTTAGTTCTTACAATTGGTAGTTTTGATTGGATATTGTATATTGCTACAATACAGATGGTGAGATTGGATTTAGAAAGCATGATGTAGAAAGCATTGTCAAAGAAAACATTCTTTAAGAAAAGAATTGAGGAGAATGTTGCTTGAAGAGAGTTTAAGGCTTTAGATAAGAAATGTTTACAATGGATATGGATTCGGAGTTCTATGATTCATGAGTACGTGTAAGGTTGCAATTGCAATTTAGTCTTCTACTGTTGCTTTGTAAAAATAAAGGGTTGCAATTTGGAGTACTTGGTTGTCAAAGATGAGACTCAGGATGGCAGAAGTGATATATATACAGAAATATCAGGTAAAAGAAAGCAAAGTGGGCTCTTTCAGTTTTGGACCATGTGATGGGAAGTTTAGGAACACATCAAAAGTTTTGTCGCACATGGTCCATCCAGATTCAGATACAATGGTCAAAAGTAGTCGGCAGGTGGATGGGGTCAATATGCACTAATAACCTTCATTAGAGGTGGCTTACTTTAAGAAAGGTGAAATTTATCAAGTTGTTCTTCCTTAAAAAGAAAATTGACGAAGTCGATCAAATTTGCTTTCAATGTAGCATTAAAGGTTTCTTACTTTAAGATGCACACTGTCTAACAAAAAAAAAGAAGTGATTTATTTAAATTTTAATTATTAATTAATGATAACTTAAGTGAAGGGGCACCCTTTAAAACTTATACCCATTATAGAAAACCTAATAACCAAAAATATATGAAGGGCCAATTTGTTTGCATGAGAATTGAATGCATAGTTATTCATGGTCAATTGAGTTTCTGCAAAAGATAATTAAGGAGGTGAGGGGTGAAAGGTAAAAGGTAGAGATGCTCATTAGTAGAACAGACAATTTGCTTTTTGGGGTTACTGTGTAAAAAAAAGTACTATCTTGTGGGGGAGGGGTGCAATGTGAAAATAAGTATAAAATCCCCCTTAACCCGAGGATGTGTTTCAGTTCCACGCCAAGAGATGTAGATATGATCTTCACTTTCGTAGGATTTGAATTACTATGGTGATAGCTGCTATTTTTTAATGTCTCAAGTGATTATTGGGGAGGCCATATTTATGGGCCAGTGGGGTTTCAATAAATTTAATGTGTATGATCTATGTCCATCTTGGCTGGGATCTTTCCTCTATACTTTCTATGTTGCTCTTGCTATAGTTGTAACTTGTAATCATAGTTGTCAATTTCCTTTTAGATGCTGGTTTGAGACTGCATTGAAATATTTGGGGTTGGGGTGGCTGGGCTGGCTCCCCACCCCCTTTTCCCTAATGGAGAGCATTTTTGTCAATCAAATTGGAATTAAGGATTTCGAATCTTGGCCTGGTTTGATGAATTCAATATTGAAATAAAGATTTTGACCGACCAAGCCCAAATTTCAGACCTAATTTTTGTTTTTGGTAGTGGTTTTTTTCAGGTGGGAGGTGGGGTTGTATTTTGATTCTGTACAGTAACAGAACGTAACAGTCTCGGCCAATTTATGCTAAATGAACTGAGTATGTCTTCTATGGTTGGTAAGGCATGATCCATGGACAAGTTCAACAACTAATTTTTCAGTATTAGATTCATGGTGCCAATTGATTGGCACTATGGCGGTCATTTTTATTTGTTGGGTTGAGTATGTTTATTGGTGTTAGTGGGTTGTTAATATCTTGTTGCATTTCACTATCAATTGGATAGTACATCAATTTCATTTGGTTTGCATTTCTTTCATAGCAAGTGAAGGTTACCGTCTAAAGTTTTGAGTATCACATTCCCATTCGCTGGAAAAAAGGGGGGAAACAAGAAATAAAAGAAAAGAAGCCATACTAGTTGGTTACTTCTTGGTTAATGAAGTAGGGGTAAGGGTTGCAAACGGGTATCTGATTCTCCGATTACCCAGAAGTTTCAACCCGCAAAAAATAGGGCCTGGAACCTATTTTAGGTTCCGGTTCATAAACTGGTCGGGGTCCGGAACCTAATTTAGTTTCTAATTGATAAACGGGTCCGGTTCCAGGTCCATATAAGTTCCGACCCGTGGACCCGGGATCCGGCATATGAGTCTTTGATATTGCAATTTATACTTTAAAACCAACTCTTTTGGGGCATTCTTATGTATAATACTAGATGTTGTAGACTTGATGCACTGTTATAAGTTGAATGATATGCTTATTTTTAAAAAAAATGAAGAATAAAAAGAAAATAGAATCGATTTTGGAACTAGATTTGAGTCCTTTAAGTGGACCTAGTTCCGGAACCGGATCTGGATTTTCTTATCGAAACCTGGTCCGGAACCAACAAAACAGATTCCGATTCAAAACCGGATCTGGAACCGGAACTGTTATTTAAAAACGGGTCCGGGTGTGGGTCCACTATGGTTCCGATCCGGAACCGTCCCGTTTGCAACCCTAGGAGTCCATGCTTGTAGGCCTTCATATGGTTCGCAGATTAAATCTTTGAAGATTAAGAGCAGAGGGTGACTCTGTGTTCTGTGTGCTATCAGATGGGTGTTGGGTTTATCCAAAGCTCTGTGGACTCTGGCCTACGTAGTGGAGGAACTATTTGATTTGGGTAAAGCACTGGAGGCATCCTTCATGCATGTCAAAAAGAAGTGCAAACTCAAAGGCAGACAGGCCTGTTGGCCAAAGAAGGAATCATGCTACAGAGTTTGGTTATGGATTAAGGTTGAGATTGTCTTTGTTTTCCTTGTTCTGTTGTTCCTCTTTGTGTTTTGGATGGTAGCTTTCCCTCTTGTACTGTTTAGCTCCATTCAATAAAATAGAAGTTATGTTAAAAAAAAGAAAAGATTTATGTATAGCTCCCCCACACCCCCCCCCCCCCCCCCCCCCGCGCAGGTGTGGCTTGTTGGTCTTTCTAGGTCAATACCAGGCCCTGTTAAGAATAGCATGGTGGAACTTGAAAAAAAAGGAGAAAGAACTAAATAATTCCAAAAAAAAAAAAAAAAAAAGATTTCTGAGCCCATACAATTGGAATTGTACTATGAATTATGCTGAACTGTGACTAGTGTCCGTAGCACAGTGGGAATGTGCTCATTGCCCAACCTTGAGGTTGCAGGTTTGAATCATGAGTACATATGGCATTGAATGCAATTATCTAAGATACTGTTATTTAAAAACATTATTCAAGGGATGGAAAAGAAACAAGGACTGCAAAAGAGGGGAGTGTATGAGTCAGAAAAAAGGGATACGAGGGCAGCTATAAGGCCATATATGAAGCATAATGTAATTTATACATGCAGTTGCCTCTTATGTATGGTTGATTCTTCTATTAAACAAGTGAGGTGATCCTGACTTTGTTGAATTTTCATTCTTTATGCAACTTGGTGTGTTGTTCTGTAAATATGTAATGGATTTCAAAGCAAATTTGAATGATTTTTTAACCCTGATTTGAAAGTCCTTACATATGATTGAATTTAATTACCTTCACATGATGCTTCTCCTGGGAAATGGATTATTTGGTCAACCCTGATTTGAAAGTCCTTACATATGATTGAATTTAAGTACCTTCACATGATGCTTCTCTGGGCAAATGGATTATTTGGTCAAGCCTAACATTTTAATTTTACAAATTATGTTATGTCTTATTATATGTTAATATGGGGAGGATTTCTCAAAGATAACCAATGATGTTTCTCAACACTTGGAACAATCATACTTTTTCACTAGTCCCATAGGTATCTTCTTGGAGAAAAGGGTCTTGCTTTGATTGACTGTAGAAATGTTCAAATAGTGTCTTTGTTTTGGAAATGTTTACTGGGATTAATGGATTTCATTGGGCTCATTATTGCAAGCTATGGGTTATTCAATGTGCACTGGTTTCATGTTTTGTGCTATAAATTTGGTGTTTTCCAGGTAGTTGAAGGCCCAGTTCAATGTCAGTTGCCCAAGTGGAGAGTTTGGCATCATTGAGTAGTGACCTTTTCTATGATATACTCAGGCGTCTTGATGGGGCAACGCTGGCTAGTGCTGGATGTGCCTGTGCTGATTTTTGTATAATATCAAGAGAGGAGAGAATATGGGAAAATGTCTGTCATTCTTTATGGCCTTCGACTAATAGAGAAGATGTTAAGAGTTTGATTTCTTCAATTGGTGGTTTCCGCAAGTTCTATGCTGACTGCTACCCGCTTATTGTGAACAAGGATGTTCCTGCTATCCAGTGGGACTCTGATTTTGAGTTCTTCGAAGAATTTGATTACTATGATGACTTCGACAGTGTTTCACCTTCAGATTTCGTTTCGATTGTGGACATCAGGTACAAGGACAAATCTGTTTATTCAAAAGTCATCTGGGGAATTCCGGATTCAGATGGCTTTCATGGTTGGTTCTACAACTGCCCATTTCGAATTGATCTACTCAACAATTCAGCTGGTACTGATGGCCATGAAGATGAAGTTACCCTCTCTGAAGCTGATGGTCTGCCGCCAATAATGTCCATAGAGAGGGAAAGGAAAGAAGGGAAGCTTTGGGAAGAGCTTCGCGATGGGATCAGGCTTAGTTGGATTGTTGTGAACAGGAAAATGAAACAAGCTGCTAATCTTGCTAGCTGGAGCCCACTTGGGGGGCAAAGGCACTGGCCAACCGACAAGGATTTCTTATTGCGCTTTGGGTCTGTCCTTCCAGCCAAAAACATCCTTCCATGTCAGCTAGTTGAATGCATCATTGTTACAAAGTTTAGGGTGATTGATACTGCACAGGAAGAGGGTAGTCCGACAACCCTCAAGCTGATGGAGTTAAGCATGCAGTTGGAAGATATGGCGGGTGCCCATGTCAATGGGAGAAATAGTTTACTCGTTCTAAAAGAAGCATTGAGCTGTCGAAGGAGCAAAAACTACAGCGAGGTCTTAGAGTCTTGTCATCTGTACTCAAAAGCACAGACTGAGCTTAAGGAGGAGAAGATGAGAAGTGAGAGCCGTCTGGACAGACTATGTATCTTAAGCGGCATTGCCGCATTTGTCACCTTTTGGTTTTATATATTATGAGATGAATCAGACTCCTCTTCTAGTAGTTATTGTCTAGAATTACCATTTTGGCTGCTATATTCTTCATGTGCGATCTGTAGATATGCCTGCCTCTCTAGTTGCAACATTTGTTTTGTTAAAACTGATCAATCATAAATTGCAGGGTCAACCAGCTGAGCTGCTACTGTGTTCTATTTCATTGTTGTAAGGTACTCATGCTTGCTACATTTCCTATTGAAGTCTTTTAACTGTTTTGAAAGGCTCGTTTATTGGAAGCGCTCGATTTGGTCACTGTCATAATGTGAAGACAGCTTATTCGTTCAGCCTTGTGCTGTTATCGAAGTAGCTCAAAACCTAATTTGTTTCGAGGGGTCAGTAGATAACAATTGGGCTTTCCGTGTTCTTTCTTTTTTCCTCTGCTAGGATTCGAACTCAGGCACTCACAATAGAGGTGGCAAATGGATTGGGTAGGGTTAAACGGGTCGGACCCGTTTATTAAACGGGTTAGATGCTCCTAACCCGTATTCGGCCCGTTTATTAAACGGGTCAGAAACTCTTAACCCTCATCCACTGCGGGTTTACCCAACCTGACCCACATTAACCCGCATAACCCTTGCGGGTTACTGTAGGTCGGGTTGACCCGCACAACTTGCACCCAAACATAAATCTATTAACAATCCTCTAAAGGTATTAACTATACCCAAAGTTTAAATTAGACCCAAGTCGAAAAGTTAATTTATAAAAATGAGAAAAGATCTAAAAGAATAATCCTTTAACTTTCTAAATAATCATGTTGGTGCAATTTCAAACCTAGCATGATAGGCTATATGGACCAGCTTTGTTAGGAATATGATAATTATAATGTTAATTTGTTTCGTGTAGGATCATAAATCAAACTTAGGCTTAATTGCTCAATTTATGATGGGTTGAGACTTGAAAATTTAGGAATAGGCCTGGGTCATGATGCCATAATTCACCATATCCTCTGACAGAAAATAATGTGAGAATTAGTAAGAACCCAATTATTAATTGATTATTTTATTTTATTTATGTCACTTCCATTTTATTTTCTTCATGTCCATAATCTTCCTAATAGCGAAGCGCACACAAAGATATTCTTAAGTACATTGACAAAGGGTTTATAGTGTATATTTTTTCAAATAGCTCATGTATTGGGTATAAGTTTTAGCTGAAAAAAATAAAATAAAAATAAACGGGTTATGCGGGTCATGCGGGTTAAATGTGTTAATCCTAACCCGACCCATTTAAATGCAGGTTAGGAAAGTTTGACCCACAACCAGCCCGTATATTCTACGGGTCGGGTTGGGTCGGGCTGGATTGGCGGGTCGGATTGACTTTTGCCGGCTCTATTCACACACCAATATGATATATTTCAAATTTGCATATTTCCCAATAGAATCAAGCTGTTTGATTATTTATTTATTTATTTCGTAGAAGGATACTCTGGCTGGCTATTTTCTTATTTTTTGCGTTTTCATTTCCTTGGGGTAGCTCTGTTATTTTTAGAGAAAGCAAATTCCCACCTAAAAAGGCAGCCAAGCATTTTTTTTGCTTTTTTCCTACGCTTACACAAGCATTAGAGACTAGAGACTCCTTTCAACGTGGAAAACGCCTGGCAGCAACAAGCATTTTTTTTTTTGCTGTCGGAGGGTTCCCAACCCTTTGGGCTGGACTAATCCCTTCGGGCCCAAAGGGAAGCCGGGTAAATCCCCTGTAGCCCTAGTGTGGTAGCAGAGTTTCGAACCCACAACCTCCGGGAGCAAACCGTGGTCCTAGGCCAACTAAGCTACCCCTTGGGGTTAGCAGCAACAAGCATTGGAAATTGGAACTAGTGTTTGAGATTCATGATACCAACTAAAAAATGTTTTTCTCCATTAAAACAATGGGTTTTTTTTTTTTCTCCTCGGGGCATCTCCCGCCCAACTCAAGGGCCGAGGGACACTAATTCTGGACAAATGAGAATTAATCTCTAGAACCCTGCTACACGGCCCGACTCTGGGGGCCGATTCCTAGCCCGGTCCCCCAGGGGGCCGTTGGAGCGCTGGGATCCAACAGCCCCCGGGGGACCGGGCCAGGAATCGGTCCCTCAGAGTCGGGCCGTTTAGATTTTTTCTAATCTCTAAGGGCACGTGCAAACCTTCCTATCCACATGCATCGGGTAAAACTACAAGAGGTGGATAATGCAAGTAAGTCGAACACAAAACAAGGTCCATAAGCGAACTGAGCGATCACTTGTTGGTTGATACAGTGGGATTGTTAAAGGGGGGAAATGGTGTGTCCACGGACTGCACATTTACTTTCGGTTGAGCAGAGAGCCAGATTCCCTTCTATACAGTGGGGTCTGATGGGTACACAAACATTTGGCATTTCTACTGAACATTCACTTTCAGAGTTCATTTGATACTTCTGAGGAAGGTAACCTCAGACCCCTTGGGTCATGATAAGTTTTGTCAACCCATTGATATTAGCCACAAATAAAAGAAAGGCCCGTTCACAGTTGGGAGTTGGGATTCTTTCATAAGAATCATTTATTAAAATTGAATTGGTCAAAATAAAGGTAACCTCTTGTGTTAAGTCTAATGAAGTTCCACTTCAATAGAAGTTGAATCCACCCTCAGCTTGATCACATTAAGACATGATAAATAAAATATACAAAACATGACCACATGTTTTGAAATCACGTGATTAATCAAATCACATGTTTTGAAATTTTAGAGCGTGGCTCTCAAGTTGAATCCAATCCCTTTTAACCTGGAAACTAAGGGAAGTGATGCATAGCATTAGCAACAAACACACGGCCTGCTCAAGACAATTTGAGTCCTGAAGCAAAAGTCCTAAATGGGGCCTTTTTTATTTTTTAATATTATTATAAATATTTTATTTAAAATCTATTTTTCTTGATTTTCGTGATGCAGAATTACTAATTAAGTCAATTGTTTTTTTATTTTATTTGAAAAGACTGTAGTTGCTATTATAGGGGCATTACGTTTTGTTATTGATAATTAAATCACAACTCTCTCATAAGCTAAAGTTTCAAGCATTAGTCAAACCTTTTAAAAGTGGACAAGAGAGGTAAAATATATATATATATATATATATAGAGAGAGAGAGAGAGAGAGAGTAAGGGCCCAAAGAGGTGATGTGCAGAATTGGTTGGGCAAGAGGAAATTATAAGGATCTTTATTGTATCTTCTTAAGAGAAAGTTATCATGCCGTCTTATTTTTAGAGAGAAATAAAAGGATGTCAGTTGTTGCTTTTGGAATTTGAAAAGATGCCAGTTGTTATTATGGGACTTTATATTTTGCATTTTTGGGGCCTAAAAAACAAAGGTCTTTCCTTTTCATGGTAGAGTCTACCGGCCTTGAACAAACAATGACATTAATATCTTTTTCATTTCAGGAAGAAAAAAAACATAAACTTGACTTCGATATTTCTTACTCCCGTGCCATGACCGCAATGTTTTTGTTTATTTCTAACTCGTTTTCTTTCCTTTCCAACTATTCTGCCAGCTCTCTTTCCATATTCCAAGGCCCCAGCAAAGCTTCTTGGCCCACTTGTTGAAAATCCAAAACAATTAAAATGAACATCCCTTTAGCGGCATGCTTTCAGGTTTTATTTGGTCCCCCATGAGATTGAGCATATAGTTAATGGTGTGATTAATAGATATAATTAATCGTATATAAAATTTTATTAATCACGTTAGCAATTAAAGTTGTTTATTTCTAACTCGTTTTCTTTCCTTTCCAACTATTCTGCCAGCTCTCTTTCCATATTCCAAGGCCCTAGCAAAGCTTCTTGGCCCACTTGTTGAAAATCCGAAACAATTAAAATGAACATCCCTTTAGCGGCATGCTTTCAGGTTTTATTTGGTCCCCCATGAGATTGAGCATATAGTTAATGGTGTGATTAATAGATATAATTAGTTGTATATAAAATTTTATTAATCACGTTTATCAGTCATATGCTCAATCTTACGGTGGACCAAATTCTATTGTAGTAAATTTTGGGGCATTCTATTTAACAAAGGTAAGTTTTAGTCCCTTCCCTCACAGGAAATGTGAGTGAGACTTGGTTAGTTAAATTTATTTAGGTTGGTAGTCCTTCTCTGGGTAGAATTGGAACATGGGGTTAATCAGTTATCTTTATTTGTATGGGTGGAGAATCCCACTATCTCCACTCGCAGACGTTTTGAATTTTCTTCAACTGACCAAAGCAATTAAAGTAGGGAATTTCTACCTACGACTCGACCTCATTGTTCAAAGAAACACAGTAGCTTGTGAAACCTACCAAGATGGAAATACTTATTGGTGGGAGTTGGGGTGATAGAAACATCATCTCATTATAGATGAGTGTTGGGCAGAAAAATCAGCCTCATCAAGTTGTCCTAATTTTTATTTTTGCTCTAGTAGTCCTATTCTTATTTGATAGACCCAGAAATATCAACCCAGTGGTGGATGATGGTTGGATTATTGTCAAATTTGTCTATCATGATGAGATAGAGTGAATGGGGCACACTAACAAAGGGAAGCTTGTTTTCATACAAGCATACTGCATATCAATTCTATGTTGTCTAGCTCGGGCCCTACTTATATGAATGTTTATCAATGGAAAGAGGGATGGAAAGTACCCCTATGGACAAGTAGGAGCCAAAAAATCTCCGCCCCCACCAAATTCTTTAGGCCACAATTTAACCGCCTTAAAGTTTAATAGTGTCCTAACCATAGATCATTTTGAGTTCAATCCAACAACAACAAGTGAATGTTCAATGATTTCAAAATTGGCCTGATGCCAGAGCATGGGATGACCATAGGCAGCACCTATGGATCAAAAGAGATTATTATTTTCCTGAAAAAGGTATACCAAAGGTGGGCCCTATTGTTAGAGTGTATTGTCCATGCATAGGAGGAGAAAATCTCTCAACATAACTAAAGTCCCAACCACCTTTTGCCATTTGTAAACACACTCACAGAGACTCTCATACTACAAAACAAAATCTAACAAAATAACACATGAAATCTGTGATGATTTGCAACTTGGAACAATGAATCCTCTCTTTTCTCCTTCCCTTCTCTTCTCCTTTCTTTCTGTCTCTATACTGTAAAAAGAAGATTTAACAATATATATTAATGCTCTTACCAAAAAACAAAACAAAAGAAACAGTATATATATTAATGCAATCCTGATCACAATCTTCTAAAAAGAGAAGTATTATAAATTCTCAGAATCCTGTTTTCTGATACTCAGTTATAAAAAAATAAATACCCATCACTTCAAATCACTCAGGTGTGCTTCTTCCAACACTCATTTCTTCACATACCCATTTCCTGTTCTTCTCTGATGAATATGAAAGGCCCAACAGCAACTCAACCCCACAAGAAGAATGGAGCAGTTGAAGAAGCAGTTAAGAGACCCAAGTCCCTTGAACTTTTCTGTTTCTTCTGCATGGCCTTGTTCTCCATACTCTGCTGCTTCTTCTACTTGGATTATCGGGTTTTTACCAGGGGGTTTGGGTTTGGGGGTCGTTTGGAGAATCCCAGATTGGAGTCTCTTGAACAGGGAAGAGCAGAGTGTGATTTGTTTGAAGGGGAGTGGGTTTGGGACGAGAGTTATCCGCTCTATCAGTCGAGAGATTGTGAGTTCTTGGATGATGGATTTCGGTGTTCAGAGAACGGAAGGAATGATAGTTTCTACATGAAATGGCGGTGGCAACCCAAAAGTTGTAATCTTCCAAGGTTCTTCTTGTCCTCTTTTATGTTTCTTGATGCTTTCTTGGACTTTTTAGTTTCTCTTTTAGGCATTTTTTATCGTATCTTCTTGTTCTTTTTCTTCTTTTGAAACTGTTAGTTAGATTGTTTTTCTTGAATATCAGGGCCCCTTTGCCTACTTTGCATTGAATTGCTTAGGAATTCATAGTAAAAGAGATTTATTTTTAAGGAATCTTGAAGAGGTGAGAAGTGAAGAATCTAATGCAGAGGTATAGATGGAACCATTGCTCTCATAGGATATAAAGTGGGTAGCCATTTCCTATCCAAAGGGAGATTATTTGATGGTCTCTGTGTATCTTCACTATAATTTTTCACCTTTAGCCCCTTTTCTCAAAAAGGCATTGCTTAGCATCCTAAAACTTCGATACTGATCAATCAACAAGTGCTTATAATTTCCCTGAATGAGGAGTGTTGAGTTTATTTATACATTCAAAACAAATTCTGTTGATATCTTGTAAAAAGTAGTTTTGGGAGATGTTGAGGTATGTTTTTTGGGGAATGGTTTCTAGGCTATAAGAAATATAGCCCCCATGCTTACATTAATGAGGGTCATGAATTGCATACTGAAAAGTTCATCATCGAGCTGTTTGGCCCTCTCTTTCTAATTAGAATGCAAATTCTCTGTATTTGATGCTATTTTGCTGTGGATGGATTCATGGGTTGCTGCAATTTTGTTTTGATGAATTTCTTCCTGGGTGTTTTAATGTTTTGCTTTGCTTTGGTTTTTTGGATGACTTTTGTTTTGGGTATTTTAGTCCCATTTAATGTTTGGGGCAGGAAGAAAAAGGGGAAAAAAGCAGATATTGTCTGGAACAGGGTCCAAATTTCAGGTATTGAAATTGTTCATCTTATGGGCACCATCCCTATTGGAGCTGCACCCCAATCTTCCTTTAACATGGTTCTAGTGATGAATGAAGAAAAGCACAAGAAACCCAACAAACAAGGATTTACATGGTTTAGTGATATCCCTGTATCGACGGGTGAGATTGAACTTTCACTATCTATTGAGAAAAGTAGGGTAACAAAGCTTCTTTGGGGTTTTCCTCTAATCCGTGTTCATAGAAATATAGAATACAAGACATCTAACATAACATTACTGATGGCTTGCATATGAACAACTATTATGGTGAAAGGCCCACATTTACGTGTGCCCACATATTTAATGGGAGATTTTGGGTTATTTGTGAACTACAACAAAGCTCACAATGTGCCGTGCAGCTGATCAAACTTTTTCTTATTTTGAAATAATAGGGGCATGTTTGTCGCAAGTTTTAATTTGATCTACAAGATATCCTATTCTATGTTTTGTAGAGAATAATCAGTTATGCCCTAAACTGTCAATGGATGCTTATATGAGTGGACTTTCTGTTGTGAGATGAAGAACTCTTCCCTCTATGTCAATTACTTGGTAAACGCAGCAAATATAAAGGCTACAAGAAAAGCACAAACCAGTTCACGTAACCACAACTAGTAATCTGTGAAAGCAAATAAAAGGTGCAAAGATTTTGAGCTTTGTACACCAATTTTACGAAGAAAACCGTCAAAGATAAGAGGGAAAAACCATGGACCGCCGAACAAATCCACAGTGCAAGAATAGGGCTTGTCAGCTTTCCTTCCCAAGCTACTGTCTTGGAGATCACCTTCTCATGTATTCAGCTATTGAAGCTTGCACTGAAGTTTTCAATGCTCATATTTGACCTTAAACAACCCAAAGAGGCATTTTGTGACACTTCTGTCAAAAAACTACAGAAATCAAGTGAAATGTATGAAAGTTTCAATTTCAGGTCAGTTCTATCACCATGTGTGAAGTACCTGCCAATCTGTAATGGAAAATGCATGTGATTCCCCACTACTCTGCCTCACATCAATTTATCATTGTAGGAGGTAAGATACCTGCTGCATAATAACCAATGAGATACCTGCTGCATGATAACCAATGCACTACATATCAATCACTATTTTGGACCATGGGTTGGACATATTTGGTGACAGAAATAGAGCCCATGTTGGTTAGAGCATGAAGTGTACGGTCAGTTTTCTGAGGAAAAAGTGGTTCACCCTTCTCAGATGAAAAATGAAGAGCATATGAAGCAGAATTGATGGCTTCTTTTAGGTCTCCACTCTTGACTCTTCTGCCTCCACCCCTTTGACCAAAGCCCCTTCCCTGGTAAACCATTAAGCATATTGCCAAGCATGCCCTTAATGTACCAAGAATACCCTTAATTTATTGTTTTCTTATTAAACCATCATCATCAGGCCTTCATCAATGAACTTTGCCAAAACCTGTTCCTTTCCAATATAATTCAAACAATTATCAACCTCGGCCTTTTAAGCTTGAATTCTATGCCAATCATTTGTTGCAGTGACAAAGCTATCAATTATCTTAAAGGATATGAAACAACAATGTTATTCCTCTCAAAAGTTATTTGATGTGCGTAAGACATCAACACTAATTTTAGGGCCTAGGTTTTTCATTGTGCCGTGCCTCTTTCTTCTTTCCCCTTCCATTATTTGAGATTTTGAACGATTCCAGTTTCAACCTTCCTGTCCATTTGGGACTGATGATTAACCAATTTTATTTAATTGTTGACTTTCCCACTTCTTCTTGAACTTTGTCACTCCTTATATCTAAACTTTGGCCTGGTTACCTATCTTTGTAATTTCAAACCAAGAAGGCTAGTTTGTAGTATTTGATTGCCATTAGGTTTATCAACAACTATTGGATCCACAAACAAAAATTTTGTTTTAAAAAAAAAAAAAGTTAGCACTGATTTTCATGCTTGTGCATGTGCATTTCTATGCAACGTCTACAGTAAAAAAAATTCATTTTGATTGTAGAAAATGGCCATATTTGTAGAATTGTAGTATGGTTATTGATTTTGTCAAGATTCATTCTTCAACTGTTCAGTACTTTCCTAGTTAACTGGAGAAAAATGACCATGGTCTCACATTTCTCTTTTCCTGTCTCTCCTCTAAAGGTTTAATGCAATCGCAATGCTAGATAAGCTAAGAAATCGGCGGATGGTATTTGTTGGTGATTCATTGGGCCGAAACCAATGGGAGTCCCTTCTTTGCATGCTGTCCTCAGCAATTGCTGATAAAGCTTCGATCTATGAAGTGAATGGGAGCCCAATAACAAAGCACAATGGATTTTTTATATTCAAATTCAAGCATTATAACTGCACTGTGGAGTACTACAGAGCTCCGTTTTTAGTGGTGCAAGGTCGGGCACCACGTGGGGCTCCAGAAATAGTGAAGTCGACATTGAAATTGGATGTCATGGATTGGAGCTCTGTAAAATGGAAGGGTGCAGATATTCTGATTTTCAATACAGGCAACTGGTGGAACTATGAGAAGACCAAAAGAGGGTAATTAGACATCTGCTTCTTGATTTTCTTCCTTTTTTTAAACTGATAATTGGTTTGTGAGAAAAAGAAACAAAGTTATTATCAGAGAATCCAAACACATTCTGATCAAAGACCGTATGGGTACAGTGATGGGAAGTGAGATCAAATCTCTAAGTTTTTAGGAGTTGTATCCATTGAGGTCCACGTTCAAAAATAGATGCACCATCATATTCTGCAGTATGGAATAAGGCGTTTCAGTTTATATGACAGTTCTGAATATAAAATTTGTGAAGGGTAAAAACCAGATGGATGTTGCAGTTTCACCAATTGTATAGCCTTGTATACAGTAGATCAGCAACTATCTTCGGTGGAGCGACATGGTGGAAGAGGAAACCAAGAACTTCTGCACTCCTCGATCTGATTTTTCAGTGAAAAATGTCCCCTCCTCCGATCCTCTGATCTTTTCCCATGCCAGCAATGGCAGGCAGCTCCCTTCAAACCATCCCTTTTCCCATTCTCAGTTCCCTTCCTTCCCTCCTGCTCCTCAAGCTCCTGTCAATCAAGGAAATATTATATCTGGCCCTGTTTTTAATGGAACCCTCGCCAACCCCACCATGACCTGGTCTGTGTCTAACAAACTTGAAAGCTCCTCTTTTTCCTTATCTTGCTACAAACTTGTCATGACCATCAATAACCAAATTAGGAAGTTCAAATTCTAATTACCAATAAGAAGTATTTCATTAACTTAGAATTTTTGAAATTGTGCAGGGGCTGTTATTTTCAAATAGGCAAGGATGTGATGATGGAGATGAGTGTAGAGAGTGCTTACAGGAGATCAATCGAGACATTGTTTAACTGGGTCTCTAAGGAAGTGAACTTGAGTAAAACAGAGGTCATCTTTCGTACATATGCTCCAGTTCATTTCAGGTTGTTTACTTGCTGTGTTTGGTTACTTAGTTTCTGTATTCTTTTTTAGTTTTTTATTGATATATTTTTTTTCCTTGTTAATCCTGCCCTCACCATGATTGGTAATATGCCACCTATTTCTTGGTTACCATTACTGTTCTTTCTCTTCCTCTGAGACTTTTTTTATTTTTACGTTTGGCATGGTAATACCCAAGCCATTTTTAGTAGCTAAAAAACAACTTAAGAAAAGTTTGGATGATTTTCCCAGATTCCTTGGAATGATTTTTTTTAAAGTACTTATCATTGAAATCATTGTGAATTGATAAGACATCATAAAAATATATGCTAAATATATATATGGGATATATATATATATATACAGATTTTATAAGAAAAAACATAGAACCCTCATCTCTTGTATGGCTTCACAATAATAACTGGTACTCAATGCAATGCTTTAATTGATGTAAATTTCACACTATGTTGCTTTTGAGTGCGTGTGTTTTCAGCAATTGCTGTTTCCAGGACACTAGCTTTGTCTTGATAGCATAGGGGAACACAACATGCAGAGGGAAGTGAGGAAATGTTAAAAATAAGGAAAAGCAAATTTAGTAGAGAAAATAGGGTCCTAATACCCTTTTAATTCTAGTGGGAACAGAATGCTGGGAAAGTCACAGGATGAGGAGAGGCAGGTCCTGAAAGTGACAATTCCTTCTCATGGCACACTACAAAAGCAGGGATGAGGGAACATAAACCTGAGCATTCTGAAACTGAGGACAGTAGGTTTCTTGCTAGGTCTCCCTTATGAAATGACATCTAAAAACCTAATTTACTTTAATTTTAAATTTTAAGTTTCCTTTTGTCATCAAGTTATGATCTCATAACACCTGTTGGCTCTTATAAGTTGTTACTATTAACCACTGAGTTACATGGCATTTCCTCAATTTACCATAGATTGTTTCACAATCCCACAGATTCTAGCATGAATTTTCATCGAATTCTCTCCATAGTATACATGAAGTATATCTACATTACTACCATGATGCTTTCATAGAGACATTTAAATAAAATATCCACTAATTATTTTGTATCATATTTTTAATCATTCTCAAGTCTAATCTGAAACTGCAAGTAGTTAAAATAAGCACTGAAATGATTTTCTCATACTTCTTATGCTGGATATGAAGACACTTAAGCTGAACAGTAATTATAGGGGAATCTAAAAGAATCTCATGAAGGAAAATCTCCATAAGAGAGATTCCAAGGAGTTGCTGATCGAAACACAATCATAATCACCGTCAAAAATCAATATTTGGTCAGTTTCATATGAAATTTTTTTTATTCATATTATGTTCTGTGTGTGTGAATCAGTTGTAAGACAGTACTTGATGTTTTTCTATAAAATACTGAAACTTGAAGCTGGAAGTAACTCAATCAGTCTTTGTGTACATATAAATATTATGATCGAAGATGGTGAATAATCTTCTTAAAATAGTTTCTCTAAAGTAAATTTCAAAAGCACTCAACTTTTTGCAGTTTTAAAACTTAAAAACAGATGGTGGTTGTCGTCAATCTAAATTAGTTGAATTACATTTCAATTCAGGGATGGGGATTGGAAAACTGGAAGAGGCTGTTATTTGGAGACGCTTCCAGTGACAGGCTTGTCATCACAATTGTCAACACAGCCATGGGCCCATTTGTTGAACCCCTTCCAAGAGGTACTGTCCAGTAAGGCTCCAGCGCTAGAGTTGGAGATATTGAATGTGACCCAGATGACAGCACTCAGGAAAGATGGCCACCCATCATTGTACTATCTGGGGCCCGCAGGGGGCCTTGCTGCAATTCACAGGCAGGACTGCAGCCACTGGTGTCTTCCTGGGGTTCCTGATGCATGGAATGAACTGCTGTATGCACTCATCCTTAGATGGGACATGTTTCGGCATCAAAATTCAACTGAATTTTTACAACAGGGGGACGCTAAAAGCATATCTTGAAGTCATGAAAGCTTCTTGACGACGACTGCAATAAATAGAATTGATATGGGCGCCCAACATAGAGGAAGTTCTCAATCTATTCAAGATTAGTCACTTACCTAAGAAGTTGGGTCATTAAAGTTTTGAGAAAGCTGGAGCAGGTGATTTTGACAAAACCTGAAAGCTAACAACTGCCCATTAAGTGATAGCAACAGTTTCTTTTTTTTAAATTCATATGCATTCTCTGAAAGGAAAGAAATAAAAAATCATAATAAAAGAATAGAAAAATTGTATGCATTCTTCTAGATATGTTGTAAAGAATGTTGGATATTGTTGGCCTTCTTATTTCAAGGGCAGTGGTTTTTTTTTTTTTTTTTTGTTTTTCCATGTCATGTATTTGGGAGATGATTGAGGTGTAATATAAGCATCACTTACAAATGGTTGTATGTAGAAATCAAACCACCACCTCATCATTAATAACTAGATTCTCATCTTTTAGAGGTCAAAACAAAACTGATTGGATGATCCAAACTGTTCATGGAATACCCTGCATTGTTCGATTGAACAGGACCCATGTTTTCTCTGTCACTCTTCTCATTATTCATATTTATATGGTTCTTAATCCTTACTTATCGATTTCTATGTAGAAAGTTTTAGAGAAAAGAAAAAAAAAAAAAAAGACTTCTGTTTCTGTATTTCCTTATTTATTTCTTATTACTTTTCTATCTCAAAGAGCTCCGACATATCATTATTGCGTAGGGTTTCTCATGGTATGGGGGTGTTAATTGAGAAATGAAAATAGATGGTTCAGGCAAAAGTCAATTGAAGTTCTGTTTAATGTATAATTTTTCATCTTCTTTCTATTTTTAACGATAAAGCCCACAGGGAAAGAGTAAAGACCTGTTTGGAGCTTCGCAAATTGAGTGCAGGTAACTGGATTCAAGCGTAAATTAACATTCATGCCTTAATTATTCTTTTATTTTCCATAACCAATTTGCAGAGCAACAAAGAAAAAATGCAGAGCAACCCAGTTTAATGGATTCAAACAGAGCCTTAGGATTGTCTGGTGGGCTTGAGTTCTGGATTGAACCCCAGCCACAGTAATCCCAGACAGGATGAAACTGGTACCACTTGAACCAGACTAAAAGCTTGGATTCATTTGCGAAGAAAAGAATGATAAAACACTTCGCAGAGAATGATAAAACACTCTTGAGCTAGTGAGCCTTAAGGTTGATGTCTCAAATTAAAATGGGACCGGATTATGTTTATGTCTGGACCTACCCTTTCGGCCTGAAGGGTTAGGATTTCAGATCAATTGGCTCATATTTCTTCTCTGACCTCATATACCCAAGACCATGCTAATAAGAGCTCTAATTCATTTCTACAAACTTTTACACAATTTCCCATTTGTATTTATGTCATGTACTCCTATCCTACAAGGAATACAATATACTTTTCAATTATTTTCAAAAGATTTTAAATTACCTATCAGGACTCGGGACTAATTTAGAGAGATTTGAATAAAATATCCCAAGAAGCAAACCCGTGCATTATGCCCAAAGAGCCAACACCCAAAGGTGTAAATCTTATCACATGTATATTCTGTAGTGTACTTTCTCATAAATATTTTTAGGTACATACATTTTGGAGAAGTTGATAATTTTCATTAAAGGGGCACTTGTTTTTCAAAAAATTGTGACCTCTTGCGAAAGAAACAAAATCTACCAACAAACATTGAATTAGCACTAATCTGAATCCTGGGTAAGTAGACCAATTACGGTCTGTCAATTCCCAAAAAGGGACAAGCTGCCCGCATACATAGTAGGCTGTCTGTGGTGACGTGGCCGACCGTAATAGATCTACCCGTGGTTAATGCAATGTCAAAATTAAGAATCACTACAATGATTGTGCAAAATGTCAAAAATAAATAAAAATAAAGAATAAAACACATCTTACCAAAATTTATGACTATAATTGGGGAGGTTGGGGTTTTTTTTACGTGATATGATATGATGTGACATCTTATTTCCTAAAATTTAAAATGTTGTGTTTCTTTTTTAGAGTTTCAAATTCCAACCCCTAAAATAAACTTTTGAAATTCTTGGAATTACAGAATGCCAATTGTTGGAATTTCAAATTTTCCAGGAAGAAAAAGGGATTTGAAATTCTACTTGAGGACAACTTTTGGAGAATTTCCCACACATGAAGTATTGAAATTCAGATAAAGAAGCGGGCCCTAAGAAACACTACAAATCTACAATGAAACTGTAGTAACTCAATTCCCCCTCCATGAGAGGTGATTTCAAGAATAAAGCAACAAACAAGAACACAAAATTACAATAAAATAACAAAAAAAAAAATCTTTCTTTGACAATCCCTCAAAACTTTATTCTCTGCAACGAGCAACTAACTAAATCTTCCATCTTCGTCTTCCTCCTCCTCTTCTCCTCCTCTTGAAAGCACTCGCCAGCACCGAAAACCAATCTCGAAAACCCTCAACAATCCTCCTCTCCAATCTCTCATCCCTGTGCAGGCCCCCCATCACCACCAACACCCCCATAACACAACACCATATCTCCAATCCCCATTTCCTCCTCCTCCTCCTCCTCCTCCCCCAAACCCTAATCCAAGACTCCACCAGCGCCGGCACCGAACTCAAAAAACCAAAATCCCCACACCTCCCCAAGACCAACCACAAAACCCAAACCAAAAAACCCACAACCCCCAGTTCCCATCTCCGCTCAAACCCTCCTCCAAACCCCTTCTTCTTCCTCCCAACCCCAAATCCACCGCCCCCGAATCCCCCATCGTCGAGGATGAGATTCAATGGTTCGGGTGCGATCATGAACCTCAGATTCGACGCTGCGAATGAAATGCATTTTTCTACTACTTTTCTCCATGGGCTTCGACGCTTCTGATTCTTCTTTCTTTGAGCTGAGATGATGGTGATTGGTTTCTGGGGTAAATGGGAGATTCTGAAGCTGAGATTAGGGTTTCTGGTATTGTAAGATTGAGGGGTTTTTGAGAGAGAGGTGGAGAAATGGAGAATTGGGGGTTTGGGATTGACGAGAGTGGGATCGATTTGAAAAGGATGAGATTGCATTTGGAGAGTGAAGGAATGCATCTCTGGCGATTTCGCTCTCTATCACTTCTTCCGTTTTCTCATGTCTGAGACCGTTTGGGATTTCGTCAGTATTTCGGACTAGTAAATAAGGGGAATGGACCGTTGTATGATTTTCAGTTTGGTGGTCCGCGGGACTATGAAACTTGACAATCATGTAATGCCAAGGATATTTCTTTTCTTTTCTTGTTAATGGAGGATTTCCAACTATTTTAGCTGAACTAATTCCTTCGAGCTCAAAAAGAAATCGGTAAACTTTCTTATAGCCCCAGTGTGGTAGTGCGATTTCGAGTATATAATCTTTCAATGCAAATCGTGACCCTAAGCCAACTGAACTACCCCTTATAGTTGTAGTAATGTCAAAGAGAATCTTACTAAATTTAGGAGTGGCAAAATCAAATCCGACCCACTATTTCAATCCAAATTCAATCTACATAACCCATCCAACAATATATATATATATATAGGTTGGCTGTAATGAGAAAAATCTGACCCTCATTTAAATTGGTTGAGTGGGGGTCAACCCACATAATTCGTCCAACCTATTTCAATGCATTGGATTAGGGTGAGAATAGAATAGTCTACGACTTACATCGAGTGAGTTGAGATTGTGTTGAGTTTTTTTTTTAGAATGTTATTTAACTCACACATATATATATATATATATATAACATTAATATTTTGAAATGAATGCAGGGCGATAAAAGGTTATGTTGAATTGACCTCCTTCCATTAGGTGTGGGCTTTATTTAGGGGAATTGAACTGCACGTCTTTCTCTGTGGCCTTAGGTCCACAAGCTTTTGTTATAGTGTGGGAAGATTTTTTTTTTCAAATCTGAACACCTAAAATGCCTAATTTATCATTCATTTAAAAGTTTTTATTTATTTTAAGATAAAACATATCTCAATGGTCAACTACCATTTAATTGGCCATGATTAATGTGATTTCCATTAATCATGAACACATAAGCGTAGACAAAATTCAAAAAAAAAAGAAGAAGAAGATTTACTGGTTTGAGAAGGAGAAAATTGCAAAGTTGTATAGGGAACTGCCAAAACTCAGAAAAAATTATTTAAAATTTTCAATTTTGCTAAACATATCAATTTTCTAAAGCTCAGATAAATTTGCCAAAACTCATATAACTTTATATTTGAGTTTGGATATAAAGTTATTTATCTGAGTTTTGCATGAAAACTCAAATAACTTTCAAAATTCAAATAAAGTTATCCGAGTTGATATAATATCTCAAGCATTTGAGTTTATCTTCTCCAACTCAGATAATTTTAACTGATGAATGCATTCACCTAACTAGATATTGAAGCTCGAGAAGGAAAAAAAAAAAGAGGTGAAGAGTAGAGAAAGGCAAGCTGGAGAAAAATGTTCACCGGAAAAAAGAAAAATAAATAAATGCCTGAAATGTTGCTCAAAGCCATGCTTGATGATGTAGAGATGTTGCATGAAGATGTTGGATCATACTCATAAAGATGTTGCTCCAAGTCATGCTTGATGATGTAGAGAGGAAACGTTTGGTAGACTTTGACATGAGAGCTATACTATAAGAAAGAATTCCTTTCGATTTGAATTTGGAATTTTGTTGGAAAATAGCGTGAAGAACCTGGAATCATTGTGGTAACTATGTTAATTAATATAATTGAGCTGAAAAATATATTCTAAAAGATTTTCAAGTAAAGTTCCTGGGTAATGCAGAGGGAATGAAAAACTGTTCCTAAATTTTCCCAACAATAACCGACTAAACGTGGCTCCTTCTTACTCGTTGGAGCAGCAGCTTCACAGTAATATACTCTTCAAAAGACCCAATGAAATTCTACGCGGCCAGACAAGGACTCTATCTGCAAACTTGAAGAAACCTCACCCCAGACGCAGCAAAAACTACATGTTAAAGAGAAACCCATTATAGAGATGGAAGCAGAGAGTAATACAGTTGGCAACACCAACTGTTCTTCCTCGGATGGTAATAAGGGCTCGAACCCTTGTCCAATCTGCCTTCGATCCATTCATGAGGATGCCTATTTGGATCGCTGTTTCCGTAAGCCCCATCTCTCCTTCTCTCTAACTTCATTACTTCATTTATTTTATCGTTGCAATTGCTACTTCTTTCTAGCAGAATTCTCTGTCTCCTTTTCTTTTTGTATCTTATTCCCTTCTTTTTTCAGATTTCATGAATTGGGTTTTCTCCAAAATTCGATTTTATGAATTGGGTTTTCTCCAAATTCGATTTTATGAATTGGGTTTTCTCCACAATCGATTTGGATTGAAGGGTGTTGCTAAGAAAATGACACGGATATGAAAGAGAAACAAAAAGCGTTCAAAAAGACTTGATTTTTATCGAATTTCTTGCTGCCGTGTCGATTCTTTTTACCCTAATCTTTGTCTCATTACAGTCTTCTCCCTGTCTTAAACGTACAAATGCCGGCGGGATGTTGTTAGTTAAAGATCTTAATAGGGTTTGGCGCATATTGTTTCTACATAATTTATGTTTCTTGATTGATTACAGTAGAGTTTTGTGCAAAAAAATCAAGTAAAGATTTTGGGAGTATTGTTTGTAATTAATGCAGGCATTTTCCAATGATCCAGTATATCTGTTGTTTCTAAGATTTGTTACTTTTAACTTGTGTTGAATTCCAGTATCTCTTTCACAGATAAATTTTGCTATGATTGTATTGCTCATTGGGCCAAGTTAGTTGCTAGCAAGCATCGCAGCAGCTCGAAATCATCCTTGTTGTGCCCTCTTTGCAAGGTGTTTTAATTGTGACAAGTTGCTTATTCTAATGTTCAATATAATTTGGAGAGAGACCTTGCCTTTTATTTATGTGGACTGTTGCATATGTGCAGGGAGAGAATTTTTCTATCATACATGGTTGTGATGGGCATTCATATCAACAGCATTTTATAAGTCAGGATCTTGAAAAGGGGTACAGGATTCTTTCCTTCCTACATTTCATCTTCAAGTTCCATGGTTGGGATTTGCAAAACTATCATTCATCCATTTCATTTTCTTATTAGTGCCTCTGTTGATTTCCTCAATGATGCCACAGCTTTTCTATTTCAGAAGCGCACAGATACAGATTGCAGTGCTATTATTGCATACCAGGTACTGCACTTATATTTATTTGACTTGATTGTACTTAGGTAACTTGGACACGTGCACTTCTCTGTGTTCGGCACACAGATAGATGGAGGGCAATGCTCTTAAAAGAATCCAGATATGCCATTGTCTCTATCACTATCAAAATATTGAATTAGTTTCTAATTATATTGTATGTTGAAAAACAGCAAAATGTAAAAAAATATTGGTTACCTAAATTATTTTTCTGATGAGTTACATTAAGTTTTAAGTTTTATTATTGCTACAAGTCTACTGAAAAGATCTATGAGTGGAGCTATATCTGGAAATTTCAATTTTGCATGTTTCTATTGATATTGGTTTAAATGGAAAAAAAAAAAAGAACATGAAAAGTGCTGTGTGCTTGTTACATAGGTTAATTTTCTCATTTCTTATCATTTTTCTGCTAAATTATGGCCATGGTGTTATTGTTCTTGTAATTTTCACATTGCAGGTTCCATATATGAAAAATTCAACATTCTACAATATTGGAAATTCCAGAGATATCTTCAGCCAAACAAATGGCTTCAAGATTGGCTGAAAAGGGAAATTCAAGCACTTATTCAGGTATTTGGTTGAATTCTTCTTTGTTTAGTTCATTCTGGCCTTTCACCCTCTTAATGTCTGCTATTTTTACTACCATAGTATTCAATAAAACAATGGCATCTAGCGATTGATATAGAGTGCTAAGTATAGCTAGTTACAGATTTATGGGGATTGTATTAATTACTGGTCTTGCAAAAATTCATGATAGTTATTAGCTTCACGAGATTTGCTTCATTCATCATGTTTTGGAGATCAACTGGTGGTGTGATGCTATTCAAGGTGGCTGGATTTCCTGTGTCTTTAAATGTAAAACCACATGATCAGCAATTACCCATGAAACTTCATAGCATCCTCTCACCTTCAGTTTCTCCATGGATTGTTGATCTAAATCATTGATTTCATGGTCTCTAACTCTGGGAAATCTTATAAAGGAAAACTCTAGCCATCTTATATATGCCCTTTTCCCTTTGAATGCGGGTCATTGAAATTAAGTTTATTTGATTTCTGGTTATTTGCAGCAGTAACTGGAAAAAGGGGTCCATATTTTGACTCATTTTATGTCCATTTGGTGGGTTTTAGATAAAAAGAGCATCCCAAGAGGTTATGGTGAAATCATTGAAACATGTATGAGGGAGAGATAATGAGTGTAGAACTAATTGCCTGTGGAGAGATAAATATTCAAGAGCTTGTGAAAAGGTACCTCACCGCCTTGGTACATATTATTTGCTAATGATATAGTGTTGGTGGATGAATCAAGAGATGCAAAACTTAAAAGATGGCGGGAGGCTTTAGAATTCAAGAGCTTTAAAGTAAGTCGTATAAAGACAGAAAAAATGAATTGAAACTTCAATGAGGATGTCCAAAGATCAGGAACTACTGTGAAAATTAAAGCTCAAGATGTACCACAAAGAGACTCATTCTGATATCTTGGCTTGATAATTAGTATTAGTAAAGATAGAGAGGTTGAGGAAGATCTTGAACATAGGATAGGAGCGGGATGGTTAAGTGGAGACTTGCTTATGGAGTGCTTTGTGATCAATACATACCCAACAAGATTGAAAGAAAATTTTTATAGGATAACAATTAGACCAGCTATGACCTATACAACAATATGTTGGCCTATGAAGAAGTAACACACACACAAATTGAGTATAATAGAGATATGAATAGTGAGATGGATGTGTGGTGTAACTAGGAGAGATAAAATCGGAAATGAGCTCTTTAAGGAGCATTTGGGGGTAGCATCAACAGGGGTGATAAATTAAGAGAAACTCGCTTAAGATGGTTTAGACATGTCCAACATAGGCCAACAATAGTGCCATTGAGGAACATTCTTCTATATAGGTTGATGACCCTGCCAAGGAGAAGGGTTAGGTCGAAGAAGACAAGATGGAACTTTTGATAAAAAAAAAAAAGTGCAACCTATCCGAGGATTTGGCTCTGGGTAGATCATAATGGAGAAATAAAATTCTTGTAACCAACCCCGACATAGTTGGTAGTTGGGACAAGGCTTTGATGATGATTTGGTTCCAATTTCCAATCCGTATCCAATCCACAATGTCATGAATAACTCCTGAAGGTTGCGCAAAAGGCTATTTTATAAGGAATTTCTCCCTCAATCTCTATGTTGCACGAATTATTTGAAACGAGCAGCATAATGAATTCGAGCAACATAATGAGTTCTTCTTGTATTGATTCGAACATTTTTTTTTTAGTAGAGTAAATATTATTGCTCTTGTTTTTTTTTTAATCTAAAAATAATATTGAAATGATTATCTCTTGATTGTTGAGAGTGAGAACTCTACATTATTTTTGTTGAAGAATAAGCATTTACTTAAATTTACCTTAAAAAAGAATAAATACTTATTTAAATTCTAAATGTTATGCCAAATCCACAGTTCCTATATTTCATGTTTTGTTGAAGTGGATACCCCATACCAGCATAAATCTGACATGTACCTGTACCATGGAACTTTGGTTTTCATCCCTTCATGTTAAATGAGTGTCCCATACTACTAAGTCTACATATCCACATGCTGTGTCTTGGTAGCTTGAGTGCCTGTTTGGTTCCACATTCGGTGAAGGCAGCACCCTTCTTTTGTCATCATTTCTTCTGATAAGTTGACTTTATACTTTTAACCCTTGTGCTTAAGATAATGTGCATCTTCAAACTGTGCAACTGATACAGAATGGGGTATGAGATGCGGGGCAAGCAAGATAGAGATGGAAGAGAGAGGCGATAGGTTAGACTTCACACTTGAATATTGGCCTCACACTATACTCCAATCACTAGAGGCGAAGAAAGCTTCCCATCGCAGGAGAGCAGAAAAGAGTAAACACTCTATTTTGTTTTCATGAATCATAGTCTAAGGAGCCAAAAGGCTTTACAATGCTTTATAAAAGAAAAGACAAACCCTAGATCTAATCTCAGCCATTAAAACAACCTACTGTCAAGATTAAAACATTAACCACTTAAAAGACGTAAACAATAAAAGCAACTCTAAATAAAATAGAAATAAACATAAATTGAATGGGCTAAGCCCAAAGGACTAGTTGACCGATGTGGTCATGGGTCTTGTCTTGCATCAGCCACAGGTTCCCCCTTCTACTATTTTGATCAGTTTAAACCAGTGTCTAGCATCTCTCTTATCACATTTTGCATGTCAGTGCCCATGTAGCTTATTGATGTCCCTTCCACAAAATTGCTCCTAATATGGTGCCAAGAGTTTCCAAGCATCAATTTACTCCCATGATTCTTAGCTCATCTTCAGACATTTTCACTAATCCATGTTTGGATTCAGCTTGAATGTGCAATCAAACAGGCCCTAACACATCATATCATTCGAAAGTTAAAGGTTACAATCATGTCATGTATTTATTTGTATAGGAGAAGCCATTTTTTGGAGTCTTTTCCATCTTCTTCATCCTAGCATTTCCCCCATCAATCTGAGGTCAGCCTTCTCGAGTTTTCTTTATCATGTGCAAAGCTGCACTCTACCCTTTATGGAGATATGGTTACTGACATTGTTATATTAGGAGTTATCCCCCATTTTGAGGATATATTGCAGCTTTTTTTTTGAAAAATAGTCTTTAGAATTCGTATTTATGGACCTCGTTTTGCAGTTAAAGATAGGATTTGATTCCTAAATTTGCACTTCAGATCTGCTCCCTTTTTGTCCCATTTGTGACTCCTGTTATTATTAGCATCTGCTTCATGATTTTATCCGATCCATATTACGACTTTACTAATTTGTGTAGCAGAATTCTATGTTATGGAGATAAGACTTGCACCTAATTGGTATCAGAGCAATTTTGTATCATGTTGATGGATATTTTGGACCACCCTGAGTTTCACTGTCATGTAACATGATCTTCATATAATATGTGTAATTTTCACTAGATTTAGAGTTTTCCATTTGCAAGATTGATGCCTTTCCATCAGATCGAGTACTTTTTTCAGTGAAAATAACTATCTATGATGTAAATTTCTGACATTTGTAGGTGGAAGACGTTGACATTATTGTTCATCATGTACACGGTGTGGTCGAGTCTTTCTTGTGGAGGCAAGTACATCTTTTACATGCTATATGATTTAAAGATAATATGTGTTGCGTGCTATTTTTAATTTGTTGTGATGGGAGAATAGAGTTCGCTCACATAAATAACTAATACAAAATTGAAGTTTAGACAGTTTAACCCATATCTGGAAATTGGTCAAAGATTGATCCACTGTTATATGTAGGACCACAGAGCATAATATTCTCTTCAACTGTATGTCTTAACTACCCTACTGGCAACCTGATGGCTGATCAGATGATTGTTCTGGTTCATCAAATCTCCCTGAGGGTTCATAGTATGTGCTGGAGCAGTCAGTAGATTACAACTGGTTCTGTGAATGATGAAAATGACAAGCACAATATGCATATATGATATAACCCAGGACTCTGCCATGTGCATGAGATCCAACCTGTTCATCCTAAGGACCTCCTACCACAGATATGTCATAAATGACCACTCGCATTGATCGAAAAAATCCTGCCTTTTCAATTTTATAGGCTTTTTAGGAAAAAATGGATGTTTACTGTAATTTTTGTCATTCCTTTTCATATCAGTTCATTCCAACATTAGAAGTCCTTATGTTAAAGAGGGAGCAGTATGGATGTGGTCTATATCATGTAGTGCCTGTTGGATGATCAGCTCATATCTTGTGCACGTGCCTTTTGTATGAATTTAGTGGGAGTGCTAAATTATTAATAGTTAAAAATGTGGTCAATATTCTACGCTAGCTCATAGTTGGCACGAATGAATGGGTATGAAATGGTACAAGAAGAAACTGGTAGTAAGGAAAGAAAACTAAACCAGAATCCTCTTAATAATTCAGATTTCAAAGAATTTCCATACTTTTAAAAGCATTTGCAATCTTGTCCTGGGTATTCAATATACATTGAATGACAACTGTTTCCTTCTTCCCCCGCAAACATGTTTGTGATGTTTCCACTTTAAGCATGTTTTGGGAGGTTTTCTACTTGTCACTGCATTTTCATCTCCATTAAATTTTGCCTACACCACCAGCTCTCTTGAAATATATTCATTGCTTTTATTTTTCCAAGTTTTTTAGCATACTCATATGGTAATGAATAGCACTCCCATAATATTGTAGGAGCAAACGAGAGCATTCCAAGGACTCACCAGAACAGAAAAGAGAACAATTCAAGGCTTTGCTAGCTGATGCTGTTGGGCCTTTTGTATTTGGAAGATCAGAGCGGTTTGTAAATGAGTTGGAACTGTTCCTTGTTTCAGGTTTAAACATTGAAGCTTATGACAAAGTGTACTTGCAGTGTTTTGGTGGGGATACTTTAGGTGCCACTAGTGCCACAGCAGAAGACAACCATGAGAGGACATCAGAGGTTCCATATTTACGTCTTTTTGATGAGGACATTGATGATAGAACTGATTAAAGAAATATTTATGAGGTTGCATGATCATTTTTCAATGTGCTGAATTCTCTTTCACTACAGTGAACTGGGACCCCTACATGCGCATCTCTCTCATGGTGTGGAGATGAGATGGCAAATCCAGCTTTTTCTTTTGTGTGGTGGTATCTACTTTCTAGTCCCATCTAAGAATCTTAATTATCCAAAAAGGGTCTTAAATTGCTGGGAAGTTGTCTAGAGACGTATCATTGTTAAAGCTAAAAATGGTCCAGCTGTGTCATTGTTGCTAGGAGAACTTGATTCCTTGTGGATAGACAAGATAGGGTGAGCCGTGCAACGGGACATGCTTGTTCATTATCTTCAAAGCTTTGTCTTAGCTATGTTGGGGTTGGATACATGAATTCTGTTGCGCGCCATTCCAATCTATGCTCGGCAAAATCCTTATATAGATATAGCCCTCAAATAGGTTGCACTTTTTATGTCTATTGTCGTTCTTTCCATTCATGTTCTCTTCTGCTCCATGTGCACTCTCAAAACTGTTACTTTCTTTAATAGACTTCTATCAACCACAAATTTATTAAGAAACTCTTGCAAAATTAGCAATGACAAGAAATGACTACCATTTTGACATTTATATGGTCGAATGCTTTTTCTTGTAATAGAATTTTCTTTTTCTTCCTTTGACCCTAGTAGGCCTTTGGTTCCCTGGACCTTTCCTCAAGTGGAGAGGATAAGTGAGTGCACTATCTAAACTGCCATTATCTTTTGGTGTGCAAATGTCTGGTAACTTTCTGTACCAACCAGAGCTCAAACTTGCAACCGTCTCCAAGGTTACTGTTTGAGCATGCAACCTGTCTCCAAAGATGCAGTTGGAAAACTATTGCGTGCATTTGGTAGGAGAGGAGGGGAATGAGAATTGAACAAGGGATGAGGTAGGCTTCCAAAGAGAAGAAATACAGATTCTCTGCAACTATAGAATTCTCACAGGCCAGTCCTATAAATCCATCATAGGGCCTTCCTCTGAAATCTAATTTGCTCATAAATCCATCATGGGTAGTGCTCCTTTCTATAAATCTCAAACACACTCAATTTTTGAGACTTCGCTGGTTTATGACATGGGTGCGTGTTAGAGTGCACGAGTTTGAATCCCCAGTGCAGAAAAAAATTAATTAAAAAAATAATCCTTGTTTTTGAGTATTTTACATCTCAAGTTGGCTCCTGCTGATGGGTTTTTATTTAAGAAAATAGAAAGTAAAGCAGTCAAGAAAGCAACCAATTAACCAAAGGTGCTGAGAATAGTACAAAATGTTATCTAAAATATGATATGAAAGCAAACAAATTTCAAGTGTCCAACTTACTTTCTTCCTAAAAGGTTTTGACCAATGATTGTGAAGACCCAAATGGTAATCACCACTCAATAGACTCCAAAGTGATATAGGCCATTATCACATATATTACAATCCATATGGTCCCATCATTTCGCAGCCGAAGCAAAGGCTTATTGTCATATTTATCTATTTATCCACGATCATGACATATTTATCTATTTATTTTATCCACAATCATGACAAGTCATAGAAAAGAAGCATCTCTTTATTGTCATATTCACTGGTGCTACAGAACATGTACAGCAGTCTCTCCACACAACTTTCTAAAACCCACCCCACCCAACACACACACATTTACCAACACACCCACACACCCACATACCACCATGGTCCACTGGTCCCCTCTCTCTACTATGTACACGGCTACCAGATCACTCCAAAGAGTCGCAACTGACCACCCCTTTCCACAAAGTAAAAGCATGATTATGAGATTTCTACGGTATGGCTGCAAAAACAGGTGCTGCCTCCACCTGAAAATTTGTCCAAAAATCACAATTAGTTCAATCACTCTCTCCATAATGATATTCAGAGGGATTTATGTGATCCATGACCTAATGAAGTGGAAAACTTGTTTTGTGGGAGTAATGCTTGTCATTTTCTTAAGATTTGGATAGAACGATGATATTGCTCTAATGAAGGGAAGAATGACAAATTAAAGATAAATATATGAAAGTGACCGTCAACTTTATTTATTTATTATTATTATTTTATTTTTTTTACTGCTGATAGTAAAGTATCCAATTTTTTGGGCATCAATTCTTTTGCTTTTTATCCTTTTCCAGATTCCAACCAATCTACTTTTCTATGTAAATAAATGATGAAAAAAGGGCGAATCCACTGCCCTTGGTGACCCATACTGTTGATTTGATCACCTACTGGGGGGTGATTTATGGGATAGATCCATCCACAATTGGTATCATCAGATCAGCAATTTGAACTGTCTGATCATTACATAATTATTCAGTTATATTCATTTAGGAACATATGTACTCAAAATTTCACAAATCAAGAAAGAAAGAGGAGAAAGAGATTACCATGAAAGTGGCACCACATATCTCTTCTTCACTTGCAGGGATGGCAGTAACCTTGTTTTTAGGATTCTCATAGCATTTCAGCTCTCCAAGGGCTGTTGAGTAGAAGCATCCTGTGATCCACAATGAAGACCGCACAATACATGAATCAATTGAAGAATATCAAATTGAAACATGGTAATTAAAAGTCTTTAATAATAACACATTATACACTCGGAAACCAAATTAAAGAGGAGTTAAGAGGTCAATATGACTAGCCCAACCAATTCAAAACCAGGCCCTAAAGACAGTCCCTAAAAAAATAGGGGGCTTTTACATTATTTCTCTTTAAAACCAAATTTTGACCGAAATTCAGATAATGTCAGCATAGTTGCTTGACTATTATCTACAATTTCTTTTCTTTTTTCTTTTTTTTTTAAAGTTTTTTATATTTTTGTGTCAGATCCCATGATATCACAAAAATAGTGTACGTAACCCAGTCTGATAAATTCCATGATGTTATGAAATTGTATTTACGATATCATAGCTTTTATACAACATTTTAAGGAGAAAATTTTTCAAATGATAGAACCTGAGAAATAGTAATTAGATGTCAATTTACTTTTCACAAAATGCCATTTTTTGTGTTCTATAAAAAAAATGAATTCACTTGCTGATAGTAGAAAGTGTATTATATAGACACGGTTAGTCCCATAATATCATGGGATCTAGGGAAAAAGATTTTAAATCTAATGTTGATAAGACATGAAGCGACTTTGCTAACATTATCTTAGTTTCCGTCAAAAAATTAGAAAAATTAAATTTAAAGATGATTATAATATGTAAAAACCCCAAAAATCAATGTCTCTATGGACTTCATTGACATGTATAAAGTATAACCACCAGTCAAACAAGTCAAAGGGCACTATCATTCCAGTCGAGCCTATCCAACGCCCCTTTACCATTCCATCTCCAACTTGTGGCATACAAATGTTAAAGGGTTGTGTCAAAATCATCCAACACTCACATGATGCACCCTTCATAATTAATGATTGATTCCTTTCAATTTTTTCTAGCAAGTGATGTATCAATTACCTTGAGGAAAGGATGCAAGTGATTTGCCACATGACCCTTTAAGCAGATCTGCATCATCTGCAAATGCCACGTATCCATCTGCAGTGATACCCCAGAAGAAAGGAACCTTCCCTTGTTGATCCTGTCACACACACACACACACACCAATCAATACATACAACAGAAAAAAAAAAAATTTACTCCATGGTCTAAGAGGGATTCATATTTCATATTTCATACCACTGGGACCAATTTTCAATAGAAATTGGTTAGGCCCAAGATCCAAAAATGTCATATAAGCCCAAGCCCCAAGCCCCAAGGAAGAGACTATTAATAGCTAGTAGTTTATATTCGACTTACAGAAGCTACAAACAAGGTGGAGGTGGTCTTGTCGAAGACGACGAAGGCGAAATTGCCATCGAGATGTCCTACGACATGGTTTGGAGGGTAGGGTGCCCTATCGCGGAGGGTCTTGTAGGCCTCGATCACCAGCACCACCTCGTTCACTGTCTTGGACAGACCATACTGCTGTCTTAAGCTCCCCAGATTGTCCAGCGCTCCCTCAAACAGGCAGAATATCTCATCCTTTACAGCAAATGACCTGCATCCATCCGTCCATCCATCATCAATCAATTATAGATCAACCTCTGCCCATATAAAAAAAAAAAAAAAAAACACCCCAAATCAAGTACATAAATTAACTCGAGAGATAGCTCAATTGGTTAGGACCAAAGTTTCTACCACAATAGACCAACACGCAGGAGATTTACCCGGTTTTTCCTACGCGCTGATTAGTCAGGCCAAAGAGCTTGCACACCGTCGGTTATAAAATAACCTCAAGATAACTCAGTTGGTCTGGTCTAGACCATGGTTTGCGTTCAAAGATTATAAGATTAGAAAAGTTATAGGTTTGAAACTGTACTACTAGAGGAAAAATTTAATTACCCGGCCGGCCTCTTGGCACTGAGGGATTAGTATAGCCTCCAATACCAAAAAAAAAAAAAAAATCCCTCCAAAATAAAATAAGAAAAGAATATAAATTGAATGCTTAGGAGCATCCAATTACTTCAAAAATCCATGTCCAGCTATGAGGTGAATAACAAACTGAACGGTATAGATTTATCTACATCTGCTAATCTCATCAGGTAATACGTGCACCAAATCAGTTTTATTACGGTAATTTAACCACTGGCATTAAGGTGGGGCCCACTTAATGAACATTTTTAACCGTCGATCAACTTCGATACTTTTATTGCTTTTTCATGTTTACCGTCTTCTCCTTGATCGGACGGCCCAGAGCGAGTTTATTTATTTAATGAATCAATAGCCGATCTACCAACCATTCTCTTTCGAATGATTGTATGCCACGTGGCCTATGTTCGTCCCACCGTCATCGCAGCAACGTATGTTCGTTTGGCTTGATTACAAATTGAAAAAAGCTTTAAAACGAAACGAGAAGCTATCTCCATCAATCTCACACAGTAGTTAGCCTGCCGTCATCACGGCATATGACGGCGTCTAAACGCCGTCAAGACGGGAGGGGGGGTTGATTACCTAGGCTGCAGCACCGACTCGTTGTGGTGCGAGTAAGCCATGTACCCCTCGTATCCGATCTGTACGGTCGCGGCGGAGGGATTCTTCTCGACGAAGCGATCTACCAGCGTCGTCACCTTCGTCTTCGGGGACGGCGTCCGGCTTCCGGCCGCCACAAGCTCCTCCGGCGGCGTCACGACGGAGCTGCTGAAAACCCCCAACATCTCTCTCTGGTCTCTCTTGACGATGATGACGAAAGAATAGAGTAAAGTAGAGGGAAGGTGATGGTATTTTATAGGCAACCAAATGGGAAAGATGAGAGGGAGAGGGAGAGTCCTTATCCTTCATTATCTGTCCCGACACGTGAAGTGGGGCCCACTTGGCCGCTTATGACACATAATAATTGATGCTGTGGAAGGTTCCGGGTCCGGGTCGAGCACTTGACGGGTTGTCATCGGGTCCCATGGATTATAAAATCGGATTGAGATTCCAAAATTTGATCTTGCAGAGTGTGACCACTAGGCGATGCATAGGTGCATATCCTCTGTACACGTTGTATTTATTTTGTGACTACATATATATATATATATATATATATATATATATATATATATATAACGACACAGTATGGAATGGGAAGATGATGTAGGACCACCAATACTTGATGTAATTGGTGACTTATCCTCACACACATGCATCCATTCTTGGATTCTCCACTCAAAGGATGGCTCCGTCTCTAATACAATTATGGTTGAATGGTGTTGACACATTTAGATCATGCACGCACTCCTCTAGATTTATTCCTAAGTTTTTGGATGGATAGTATCACTCCTAGCGAGTGGACAAATTTAGGAGAAAAGAAAACAAAAAAAAGAATCTCCTCGCTTAGGTCAAAAAGTAGATTCAGATCTGCAGTCAGTTTCAGTTTTTTCAGCTAAAACTAAATATGGATACAGCACATGGGTTTCTGTAGGATCCAATTCCAGATCTAATTTATGAAGATGGTTCCAGATCCAGACACACCATGGTTCAGCCCTGAATCCATTTGCATCCCAACTCTAACCCTCTCGGACCAGGAGAACTTCAATTACCAAACACGCAACTTACCTACAACTCTATTTACTTATAATTAGTATTAACAAAGGACAAACAATTGTCACTTATAGGTCCAAGTAGTCTAACTTTCACTTCTAGGACCAAGTAGTCTCATTTTAGGTATAACCAAGTGACCCACACTTTCAAAGATCCAAAGGAACTCCTAAATATGTAGTGCACACCTGATTTTTAAGTCATCGTTCTTTATCCTAGTGACAAGGAGCGTTAGTTCTTACGTGGTTGCTTAGATTTGAATCTTGTGTACGACACCGATTCCTACCTATACCAGCTTTCTTTCCACTTTTATATGCCTTCTTTCCAATTATCCAAATTAGCTTTAACCATGCCCAAGCTTGAAAAACAGTAATCTACATGGAAAGAGTAAAACACAAAAACTAATAAAGCTCTTGAGCTTTGATTGCTTTTATTATTATATTCGACATCCTTAAGTTCCTTTCATACTTTAATAGTTGGCAGACAGATCCAGGATTCTGATATCAAAACAATGGGTGGAACTTGGAAGTGGTACCCAGTTTTCTATGATTCTCCTGGTATTGGCATTTAGCAGGAATACCAATTTTGTAATATCAAATCCACCCATCTAACTTTGTTTTTTTCTCTTCCCGATGTAGCCCTTACCTTCTGGTATGATAATGCTTTTAACACAAAGTAATATCCACTTGACTTTGGTTGTTAAGGCTTCAATTACATATACTATTCTAGTACCACTTAATGGATCCATGTTTTGTGCAAATCTTGTGATGAATATGGATCGTCCGATGGGTACATCACCACTTGAATGAACATCGGGCTTTTTAGCAGCTGACGTTTGAGAGTTCTTGTCAAAGCTCTAGAAAATAATTTGATCAATTTTTTTATTTTTTTATTTATAACGGAGGGTGGTGTCCAACCAATTGCATCAGAATAAACTCTACGGGCCAAAGGGATCTGGACAAATCTGGTCTTAGGCCAAACGAACTACCCATTGGGATTTGTCTTATCAATTAGTTAAAATACCAGAACTATGGATGCAAATGGGATCAAATCTAGGATGAAACCACGGTTAACCGGACTCAAATCGGTGTTTATAGATGTAGTTTCAAATCCGAATACGACATGAAACTTATGTGTTGTATTTGGTCCAACATCAGTTTTAAGAAAGGGATCTGATTTGAGATCTAGATTCGAAATAAGACATAAAGTGCATCAGTATAATTGGATAAAAGGAATCTTTAAAATATTTTTTTTAACATAAAAGTGAAGCTATTAAATGGTATATAACTAAAGCCAAAAGAACTCAGATGTGAATATAACTCAAGCCATGTACGCCCTTGAAATCTATATATACGTCTAACATGTGAATGTAATTGTTTTAGACCGGGATCTTTGGGTTGAAATACACAAGGATTCAATTTCAATATCCATGATGTGGGCTTCCTCTTTCCACTTGTGTGGGCTCTCTTGGGTCTCAGCTCCCTAAACTGGGGTAACAAAATAAAATCACTGTTTTAAATTACCAGATATAAAAATAAGTTGAGAAAGGATTCTTACTACATATTCTGATTTTTTTTTAGAGTAATAAGTTTAACAAGGCATCGAAAACAGTGTTCTAACATCGCATATATTTTAAATTTTTATGATACTTCTTGAAGATATTTTATTATGGCTGATTTAGTCTATCATCAGAATCATATCTAAGTGACATATTTAGAATATTATGTCAAAGAAGTTAGAAAACCTTACCACTTACCCAGCTAATTGCCGCTGGTTTAATTTTTCATAAAATAATATATAAAACTATATTACTTTTTTTTACAAAAAAGAAATAGTCCTTTAATTTTGTAGTTTTGTTTAATGATATTTTTCTTGTTAATATCCGCTAAAACTACAGAATTTGGACTTAATTTGTAATCATCTCCCACTTCGATGCATTTTAATGAATGGTAAGAGGAGAGATGGAAAGGCATCCACGTGGACATGGAGAAGCCAAAAATAAAAAATAAAAAAAATCAGCCCCACCATAATATATTCGCATAAGAAAGTTAGGGTGAATTTTCTTTAAGAAAATATATCCACTTGAGTTTTTTTTTTTTTCTAAAATACAGAAAAAGGAAATGAGGAAGCAAGAATCCCACACTTAAAGTGTTACCCACACTTAAATTGTTCGTACCCACACTTAAATTGTTCGTGTGGTTAGGAAGTCCAGTTTTAACCTAGAGGTCCTGCCTTCGAATCCCTAAGGCCTTACCCGATACAAAGGGCTAGTGGGTGGTTCTATGTATCCGTGGGTTTACCAATGATCCCCCAAAAGGGGGTCGGCGGATTCCCATGTTATAAAAAGAAAAAAAAAAAAAAAAAAAAAAGAATCCCATTTTAAAGATAAAAGAGCATAGAAAGGAACCTATAACATGGTCCTAAGTATTAGAATTTATAAGAGCATCTGTTTGATGGCAAATTGAATTGAGAATTATGAGATTTGACCAAAAAAAAAAGGAAACCAGGATCGAATTGGCTGCCTACCTTGCACCCCAATTGTGCCGGCCAATTGGGTTGCATGTCAATTGTGTAGGTAGTGGGAAAGAAAAAGGACATAAGTTGGTTGAACAGTTGCCAACATATCACTACATCACTTCAACCAGATATTTTAATCCCTGAGTTAAAAGCTCAATGTTTAAAAATATCAAAACTAAATTTGTAATTATAATTCAATTCCTGATCAATAATAGTTGAAATATATAGACCAATATTTCAAACAATGCCATCTCCCTGAGAACCTACTTGTACAATTATAACAAATATTTCAAATGTTATCCCTGATGCTTGAAAATGCCCACGTTCAAGCCTAATCTAGTGAAAATAAATAAATCTTGACCTATAATATGGCGACAATATCACCCGTCCATATGCAAAAACATCTACAAGAAAATTACCCAAGAATTTAATACCACCACAAGGATTTCAAAGTATCACTAAAATGACAAGACATTCCTTTGAAATCTAAACCAGGGTGACCCCATTGTTAGCCCAAAAGGGTGGAACAATTCTGTGGTTTAGAAAAAATATAGCATGTGTTCCATGAAAAAAATGAAAAGAAAGAAGAGCAGCATGTTCAAGCCCTTGAAAAAGAGAAATCATGGAGAAGGAAACAAGTGGCAGAGGATAGGGGGAACTGCATGTCAACAAAGTCCTCAATATGGGGTCCACATCTCATCTTCAAGGTAGCCCCCCACATCTTATTACTTGGATCTAATTTAATGTTAGAGTGGGAACAAGTCAAGGTGGGGGCATGGCCATGGGTGTCTTGGAATTGATCCATTGATCTAGCTCGCCCACATCTTCATATATGCTGTGACCCTAGTCAGCCGGCAGAATATCCTGATTCCTGAGCAAGAGGGGTTTTTGGTGGACGGCCGAAATGGTATCTAAAGCTGTGGGTCCCACAGGAGATAAAGACCACCACTACATTGATTGATGTGACTAATGACGACCATGGTATCGGAATTTGGAACCCTTAATTGTGATGTGATGTAATGCAATGGAATATGTAGGTTGGTAATCTTTTTTCCTTTTTTTTTATTATAGCACAGGTATCGTATTCGTAGCAAATGTTTTGTTGCGTGAAGGAAAGGACAAGATGGGCGAGAAAAGGAGGATGGCAGCTGGGTTGTGGGATCCACCATATCTGTTCGATCATGTGAAATATTCATCTAAGTAATTGCATAAAATGGGACTTATCATTCGTTCCCACCTTACAATTGGACTTTTGCAATTATCATAGTGAAAGAATGGAACATCCAGCTGATTATGTTTTCCTTTTGACTCAGCCATTGAATATTAAAGAGAGAGGTACTTTGATGAGCCAATCGGGCCCACTTATGATCAACCTTCCCTAGACTGGTGCACCAACCACCCTGACCCTACCAGAGGCTAAAGTCATTTTTTCAAATCCTAGACTTCAAAATAAGACAGAAGATATACAGATTTTTCTCCAGGGCATCTCTACCGTCAATGCAGAGGGGCCCCACCATCAGCTCGTGGATCCCACGGGTTGGACTGACTACTCAGGAAGATAAAACACCTGGTGAATTTCTCACAATTCAGATGGAAACATGTCGTCCAAAAGAAAATGAAAATAGTTAAAATGGAAATTAGAATTCAGATGGATTTATGTGGTATGGAGAGGTGAAATCAAGAAAAGATAAAATTGTAGAATGCGGACATCTTGTGGGGGTGCCACTTGATATGAATACAGCGCGTTCTTACTCACCCAACTTTCTTGGGTTAGACTAGTTCAAATTTGATGTAACATTTCGGAGTTGATCCAATAACTTTAAATAGTTGATTCCTTTGAGTCATATCTATCATTGTCCATCAGTAGAAGATGGCTTTTTCATCCAAAATCCCATTCATTAACGAATCACGAAACCACACGAGTCATCAATAGTGGACAATTGCTAGGAAAGATCGAGCTCTGGAAATTTCAATCCAGAGGTACAATCAAGAATGGGCTACTAGAACTTCCGGACCACCCAGAAGCTAGAATTCAGTGATTGAACTGTACTCTACGGAGCCCACTTGGATTGAATCTAAAAAAAAATTATGGTTAAAATGCCATGAAATTTTAAGGCGGCTAAATCAAGAGCTAGGATAATTTGATGGGACTGATTGGGGGTAGCCATCCCTAGATTTTGAAAACCAGCCCTGAGCTTGCTGTAAGCCTCTTTGCCACTGGGTTCAGGCATTTCTCCAGTCCAATGGGATTCAATCACACTGAATGAATATACATTATTTGCACCCACAAATTAATAGTGGAGGATGCAATCTAACTTTTGGTAATATGCCAGGCAATACAGATATCAAGGGGTCAGCAGATGACACCGAATCAATCCTCTTTCTCAAGTAACTGCATAAAAACATAATAAATGAAACTGAAAGAACAAAATAGAAATAAAAAATGATACTGTAAGAAGTCATTCCAATGCAAATGATGCGGTGAAGAAATTGCTTAACAGATCAAGTGCATCTTCTAATGGTCCAAAACTTTAATCATGACCCAGAACAATTACTTATACTGCCGGGTCAAATGATTCTGGCGTTGAACCAACACAATTTGCAACCTCAGTTTTTAGGCTCTGTTCTCTTTCCCTTGGTTTTCAATCACAGCAGTTCTAATTGTCATGCACCACAGTTCAACCATAGTTATTAAACAACAACAGTCTCAATCACCAAGCCATTGCCCTACATGCAAATTCCTATATGCAACAGAGAGCTTCCCTATTAATCCAAATGGGGAATTCAGATTCCTTATAACTACAGACATGTTTACCTGCATGAATTCTATTTACTAGACAAGGTCAGTGCCTCTATAATATTTGAAGATTAAAGTGTAGGTATTGCAACTGTGAACAGCCAAGAAATAATGCGAATACTGGAAGCATAGCTGCCAGTAAGTGGACATGAAGTGTTCTCACCATGGTCCTGCCCATTCTGATTTCCAAGAAAATAAGAGAACCAATAACATGGTTTCTATCATCATTCTTACACTACATTGTTTCGCCTGCTTACGCTTTCTACTTGCTAGCTTGGATGTATGACACATATCCATATAAAACAAAATAAGAAGAGCCAAAAGCAAAAGGCTCGTTATCTGTATTCATCAGGCAGGCGATATCCAGTCATGACTATTTTGTCGGCAAACATCTTTCCAGTCTTGGGCATGACATGCCAGTGCAGTGTCAAGTTGAATTCTTTACCACGGAGATTGCTTCCCTGCATGAGAGAAGAAAGATTACCATCTATAGATCTCGATGTGTGTGTGTGTGTGTTTGGGGGGGGGGGGGGGGGGTGGTCATACAGAACCAATAAAGAAACAGCACCTTGGTGTGATGAGTATTTATTGGGGAAGGAAAGTAGAGAGAGAAACAGTGGCTTAACTGCTGCCTAACATCAATTTTAATGAATACAAGGCAGGTAAACAACAAATTCAATAGTAGAAATTATATCTTTGGGCACTTGGAGAGACAGCAAGACACACCCTCCATTATGGAGGATAAGTTTACAGGTTCAAGCCTGTTTATGCGCTTCTACTCCCTGTAGGTAGTCTCAGTTGACAATAGGGCTGCACGTCTGAAAGGAGGAACTAAACAATGGACTGCGATTAAATCATGATGTGTGACGTTCAAATGTGCCCGGTCCTTTTAGGTGATAATCATGATTGAGTGACCAATCTGGACATGTCTCAGTCATTTAACATTTCAATAGCGATTGAAGGTGATAGATTGCATTCAATGGACCAAATAATCAAATGCCTGTTCTTTTTTTATGAGGAAACCTATCGTTTATCCGGCAAGATGCTGATTGTGCATAAATTATATGCATGCAGCTGTGAACTTTAGAAAAACAAATAAATGCAATTCTATTGTTAATTGTTATAGATACTTTATAACTTGCTGTTGATATTGATGCTAACAGTATGACTAAAAATTCACAATTAAAAGTCATCCTTGCTCCCCCTCTCCTCGTCTTCTTACTTGTTGAGATCCATTATTAATTTTTCAATTTTTTATATATTCATTTCCAAATAGTTTCATTTTCCCAACACACAAGAAAAAAGAGGACTATAACTCGACATTTTCAATCTCTAGGATTAACAAGGCGTGAATGATGAACTAAAAGGCAAGGTTCTCCAATGCTTCTGATTTTGGGATTTTTTTCAGGTCTATTTTTGCACAAAAAAAAAAAAAGTTCAGTGTATGCTATTGTTCAAGTATACTTTTTTCTTTTTGGATGGCTACTCCAAGCACTATATGTTGGAAAGATCCATGTTGCTATTGTAGAGTCTGAAAAATTATTAAGTATAATAAATAATAATTAAAACAAAGATGTGCATGATGTAGAGCGGGATCGATGTGGGGCCGTACGGGAAGATGGAGGGATAGGTCAGACCCATGCCTGAAGTGGAAAGGCCTCAAGCCCTTGGCCCCATGCTAGATCCTTTCGCATGAGAAGAACGGGGAGCAAAACATTTGAAACTTTTGTTTCGGTTTTTTTTTTTTTATTCCATTAATCAAAATCTAAGAAGTCATAGAGGCTTTACAATGCTTTATATAAGAGTAAACTAACCTATATATAATCTCAACCATTAAATAACCAATGGCCAAGATTAAAACAAATAACTTAACAGACAAACCATTAAAAGAAAGCAACTCTAAATAAAATAAAGAGATAAAAACAAATAAACTGAATGGGCTGGGCCCAATAGACTTGGTCGACCTATGGGTCTTGGGCTTGTCCTACATCAGTGCACACCAAGCAAAACCGTAGCCGCGGAGCGGAGTGGATCCACATGGGATGCTAGCGCCCACACATATGTGGTCATCGCCATTCTCCACTGTACTCACCTCTCAGCAAAACACCATAAAGAAGAGAGGAAAGCACTAAAATGGAGTCCTAGAGAAATCCTCCATGTCTGATGTCGGACTGTAGTCTTTCTTCTTCTTCCTCAACAAAGAAGAAACTCCCAAGCCAAACAAAAGGCAGTCCTACGGTGTAAAGCCCCATATAAAACACTATAATCATTACTTTGAACCTTGAATGAGGAACTGGACCATAGTTATGAACTGAAATTCACAAAAGAACCAAGGCTAAAGAGTAAAGAGGCATTTTTACCAAAGAGGCCTTCCCTTGAAAGCCCAATCAAACTTGCTGGGACAAATCAGATCAAAGGAAATGCCCCTCATTTTTCCATCATAATAACTTGTTTCATCATGGATAATGAGAAGATGTGATTGTCATGTCTAATAATTCACTAAAATCCAAGTCACTAGAGGGTTCCTAACATCGAACTCATTAGACTCTTCATTTTACTACAAATCTCAGTGGCATTGTTCTTTTCTCTCTAGAGGTGGGAGTTCAAAACCATGTCTCATGAAATAAGTGAGAAATTTGTATTTGAAACAAAGCTGATAAACCAGCCACTTACCTGATCAATGAAACGATATTTGTTTGCAGTGTGAGTCCAAAACCTAGCATGCTCTTTTGACGGTATAATTCCATCCCAAAGTGAAACCTGTCAGAGACATAGGAATTAAAATGCAGTACAAGGTCTAATTATAGCACTGATTGAAGCATGCAACCAGAATAAACTGGCTGAAACTTAAATATAACCCTGGAATCCACATGCTCTAATAAACAAAGTTAAAGTTCAATACTCAATTTTCAGGACATGTTACTTACTAACAGCAATTTGTGAGTGGTGTATGTGCGTTAAGCAGGTTCACATTATTTGATTTTATCAACTTTTTGCAGCAATTTTATCATCAACTTTAGTGTCTCAGAGCTAGATATGAAAATCCCAGAACTGACCAGCCAATTTGACCCTAGCCCGACTGAATAATTCAGGGTTCAGATAAAATTTCCAACGCAATGATTAAATGATTTGGGCTCCGGTTGCATTTATACTTGCCACTCAACCCACCAATGTGGCCCAACTAATTGCAGCCCCAACCTGCCAATCCAAACCAAACCCAACCAGGTAAATCAACATTCACGCACACATCCAACTCAAATAACAAAGAGCTAGGGCTCAACCATTGGGGTTGGGTCCATACTCCTTACTCTCGGAGGTCATATCCAGCCCTACCCTACCAGATCCGATCTATTGTGACTCTTCATAGTAAATTGACTAGGGATGGGAATGGATCAGGTTGAAAGAGAGAATCATCCCAACCTACTCCTATTTTTTTTTGGTAAAAATCCCAACCTACTCCTATTAGAGGTAGGTTTGGTAGAGTTTTTTGGGGGGTGGGTTGGGTATGGATTTATTGATTTTGACCCAAGACAGGTCTGGGTTTTGACTGCACTACCCCAACCCATCCCATCATGTCTACTACAACTACTTTACATATTTCTTAATGAGAAAATGTTCTCCTATGACCAGACTGCATGAACAGTCTAACTCTATGGGGCCCACTTGGGCCTGCGTTTGATCTGTCCAAACTTCTCATACTATTTTCATTCCATGATCTGGCACAGGGCCCAATTTTACACTCATCGAACAATCACTCGCCGTCAAATCGAATCTCAAAAAAAACAAAAAAATCTCTGGTAAAAAAGCCATTAAAATTTAAAGCTATTAAACAAGGGCTATGATAATCTGATGAGGCTGGTTTTTGAGTGACCCTTATCCATAGAAACACCTTCCCATCTTCTCTAGTCCCATGGATATACATGCATCTAAGTGGACCCCACGAGCTGGACTGTAGATCAACAATATGCAGATTGCTCGTTGGAGAACAATTTCCTTCTTAATGTGCTACAAATACAATACACATATCTTGTGCACTGTAGTGGGTAGAAGACATCTAAAAGAGCTCAAGTGACGGGTTCAAATACTTTTAGATGTAAGAGAACTATATGATGTAAATTTATTATTATAATATTGTAAAATAAAAAATTCCTAATATCAAACCTGACACATACCCGTCACAAAGTGGGTTTGGCTTCAAAGATCATCAATCCATCATAGATTGGGTTGGATACAGGTAGAGGCAGGTGTCAGTTGGGGTAGATTCGGGTTTAGCCTGACCCACACCAAACCCAACTCTTTGCCACCCCTACAATTGCACATGGTCATGGTTCAATAATGAACAACGAATTTCTGATGGGCCCCGCCAAGGTTGGGGGATGAACCAAAAGGATCTTTTGTTTATCCCGATTAAAGTCTTTTTGATACAGGTAAAAAATATGATCATTAAAATTTTTCAAAAACACATCATCATCATCATCGTCAAATTGGTATCCCATCAATATGGGATTAGCTTCCTAAAACACAGATGGGCATCTCAATGCAATATGAGAATGCCAAAGTCAAATGATTCAAGATCATATAATGATTATTTTAACGGGACAAGGCTCCGGATGATTTTGATGAAAATGATAATGAGGTGAAAATACCTGGTTTTATGGGAGGATATGGCTTCGTTGACAATTATAATAAAAACGAAGTACATGACCAACTTAATGGCTATTTGAGACATTTATGTTACTGCAATTTAAAGACCTTCAAGGGAGTCTGGGTCCATGGACTCTGTACCCAGGAATCCTAAGAATACAAGAGATTCAATTTTTTTCCTACTTTATTGCTGGAATAAATGTTATCCATAAAGTCGGGTGAGAAAAATTCAAGAACACTATCTAAACAAAAGGACTCCTGGAAAGCTGGAACTCCACACTGGAATCTCTGCAACCATGGAAGGAACTCTAACCCATAAAAGGAAGACGTCAACATCTAATGATGATAACAGCAAACATGAAGCAAGAGTAAGCGTAGACCCTCATCTACAGCAGATTATTAAATTAAGAACTGCATCTAGATTCTAGATCCATTCGAAACCAGGACATAGAAAATATGGACAATTCTAGATTATTCAAAATCTTTAAAATAAAATTTAATTTACATATTCCATAGCACAAACGAAATGTGATACAGTAGAATTTTGAAAACCCTAATAACTGTGGACACACCCTTTTACTGTAAGCATGGCAGGAATGATGGCCAGTTAGAACCTTCAAGTGTCCAACTGTTGCAATGGAAATCTATGACTTAATAACACCCGGGAAAAAAAAAAAACAATTTTAAAAAGATTCTTCACTAATCAGACAATTCCATTGTTCGATTGTAACCGCCTTAGAAGCGGCTGGGTAAAATAATATATGATCATTACCTTCCAAGGGGAAAGAAATGGCTAGGATTTTTTTTAATGGTAAATGGCTAGGTTAATTCAATTAGCAATGTCATCAAGTCATGGTCCATCATATTATAATTAACATATTTTTCCATAATTTCATGCGGATAATAAGTATATAATTAAAAGTTCACTAATTTGATGGAGTCATATTCTGATTATCAGATCCAACACCCGACTTTCATGCCAAAAAGAGAATGCATGGCCAAATATCAAGGTAGTATATCAAAGCATACCTGATTCAATGAATTCTGTGGTGTCTCATACTCAGCAGCTAAAAAAACAAACACCTGGAGTAATGAACTGAATGTGATGAAAATAATAATAAAGGAAATAAATGAAAAGAATTATATTAATTTGAATTCATCAATGCACAGGATTTGAACATTTTTTCAAAGACATGGGAGAAGGAATGCTAAAAATTTGGAGAACAGACCAAATACTTAATTAAAATTTATTTGAATCTCAAGAATTGAGAATTTTTAAAATATGAGCAATCGGACAAACAGTTACATCCACATAAACAGTGTACTGGTGACTGTCAGTTGGCCGCATCCTCCTTGGGGTCGTTTTAAGCTAAATTTTTTGTTGTATGCAATTCAAGTAGCTGGAACACTGATATTAGAGGAATCAGCAGTGATTTTGAAGAGTACGGTCATCAGGAATTATTCAGACCCATTGTTGAACAACTCAAACAAAAATGAAGTTTATTCTCTGCTTGTTTGGCAAACAGAGCAGGCAAATATAGGGTTTCTAACCCCAATGGGTAGCTCAGCTGGCTGGCCTAGGACCATTGTTTGCACCCGGAGTTGAGGGTTCGAAACTGCACTACCAAACAGGCACCACAGGGGATTTATCCAGCTTCCCCTGTGCCCGTAGGGATTATTCTGGCCCAAAGGGCTGGGACACCCTCCGTTATCCAAATATATATATATATATAGGGTTTCTAATATCCTGTAGAGTGTGACATAATGTAGGGTTGCCTTTTCCTTGGTTTATTTCTGATTAGATGGACGAAATTCACTACTTATTGCATCATGGAGATCACTCTCTCACATCTTGGAGAGAGGGAATATGATGCAGTTCACCTAGCGAACTCTTACTTTGACGGTCTAGTGTGTGTTTTTTTTTTTACTAATCTCCTCTTGTTAAAGCAATCCAATCGCTCATTGAATAAATTGTAAACTTTCGATAACTATGTTGCACAGTAGTATGTGCATGAGTTTATAGATTCTCATGTTGAGAATCTATAAATATATATATATATATATATTTGAATGGTAACATTCACTAAAAGAGGCAAAACAGTACAAGAGAGATGTACTGAAAAGCAAACCAAAAAAAGAGTAGCCCAGAGGAAGGGAACCCACAAAACAGAAGCTACACCCTTTCCAGAAAACAACTAACAAAAGAGAGCACAAACGGGCAGAGGAAATGACAGACATCCTAGAGGAAAAGGAGGCTAATTATCGCTGCAGGCATAAACAACTTCCCTCCAATTATGAAGAATGGAATCAATGGGAACACCATGGAAGATAGGAAGGATGGAAACCCACAGGGCCACAAGAAATTTGTTCTTATCTTGTATGGCATCGACCAACTAAGAAACACCTTCAAACACCTTGCATTTCTTTCTTTCCATAAAACCCATAAGACCGCCAAAAATGAGGATCTCCACATGACCTTTCCTCTAGCGTTTCCCACAGACATCTTCCAAGCATCAATCTAGCAAAGAGCTGGGAAGCACCCAACTACAGTCAAACCAGCCAATGACAGATTTCCAAACTGCTTGGGCAACTTTACAATTTAAAAGGAGGTGATCCACAGTCTCTTCTGAAGCAAGGCACATGGGGCAGGCATTGAAAATTATTATTTTCCTTCTACGAAGATTATCCAGAGTGAGAATTCTTCCATGAAGTGCTAACCAAGTATTTATCTTTAGCCATAACATTATGTGTGAAACCAAGTATTATCATGCATGGAATGCGGAATAAATTATCAAGAGTCCCACTACATAGTAACAAAATGGCCAAAAAAAAAAGAAAAGGCCATGACCACAATAGAAAATGTTTATATGATAGCAAACCTGTTTTGTATTCCATGTGAACATTGATTGTAGGTCTGCTGATACATTTAGCGTCAAGCTCACCTAAAGAACACAAGAAACACAACTTCAAATTAACTCAAAAGCATTTACCAGTTACTTTAGAGCTGACAAGTAAAGAGCATCATATAAGGACAAAAAATAAATAGATAATTGGTAACATGACTAAAACCCACAGCCTAACTGTTACAACTTGCAACAATGAGAACCTTCCAACTGCACTAGGGCATTTTCATTTCAATTAGGACATTATCAAGGTGATGATAAAAGGCACAAATCTCCCGCTGCTCACTATGAGGTCCATTTCAGCAGCCCATTTTCACTTGTAGTTTTGAAGTTAACACACATTGCTGTAGCTATATGTACAGTTTATTTCAGACCTAATCCAGCCTTAGTTCTGGAGCCAATGTCCCTCCATAGACTTCCATTATCTATTGGTTGATGCTTGTCTGATTAGTAAAGCATTGATAAGCAAAAACATGAACAGGAATATCCAACAATGGCACATGATTTAGTGTTCAAAAAATCAAAACAATGTCAACTAACTGGGTCAACTGGTCAGAGTTGAGACGATACCGGTTCAGACCTCATACCTATTCCAGGTATTAACTGAGGTTTGTATCGCAATTATAAGGATGTACAACAAATCAGAGACAAGGTGTTTGCAGAACTAAAGAACGTCCAAGGGAAGGGGTCACCCCATGTTGTCATTCAAGAAAGCATTCCTAAAATGTCTAATGGTATGCTTATACCTCTCTCTCTCTCTCTCTCTCTCTCTCTCTCTCTCTCTCTCTCTCTCTCTCTCTCTCTCTCTCTCTCTCTCTCTCTCTCTACGCAATCTACAGAATTCCCAAATCCACAACTTACATAAATCTTACAAAGAGAACTTTTTAAACTCTTATTTTTTTACATTAATGGCATGCACTTTTTCCATTTTGATTTGGGAATTTAGGATTTTGGTTTATGCATTTTTCTTTCAGTCGGGTACTTGCACCATACTTGAGTTGAAATCCATCAAGCCCCATACAAGCAATGCTTTAGAAGTGCAGATCTCTTACCTCGTTAAGTCTTTTTTCCCCTAATTTATGGATCGGTTCGGCTCATTAGGTCATGAAAGATGAGAGTTCCCAGTTGCAATAAATGGATACAAATTCCCATTCTCATGACATGGAAAACACATTATCGAGATCATTCATTCCACACAGGTCATCAAATCCTCAGCAGACAACCCAAAAAAAAAAAGAAAAAAGGTGCACTTGTCAGTTACTGATTTAGATCAAAGACTGTATCATTTCAGTTAAAATCTACTCCACTTCTACTTCAGATATTCATAAATTCAATCGCATACACCCAACTCAATTCGTAGAAAATCATTCACCATGTAAGTAATCTAATACAATTGAGAAAAATCAGCACCATTAAGGCTCACAATCCACCAGCTTCAGTCCCAACCTAAAAGGTAGCATCTGATCCAAACATCCAAATTGACAAACCAGCACGAGAATTTATATATGATCCGGACGTATGGATTGGTCAAGGATTTGGCTACGGCATGGGAAAGGGAGTTTCATATGATGAGAATCGAAGATAAACAAACAAATGCAGAAAAGAAGAGGATTAGGGCATCATATTCATATCACCTCATCGTTTCCGTTTGGTTGCTTCTGGAACCAGTTTATACTAAGTACCTGCACAAGAACAACAAGAAGAAGATCGATGAATGGATTCTAGGGTCTGCAGCAGAGATATCTGTTGCCGAAAGAAGAAGGAAAAAAGAAGAAGAAGATCTTTTGAAGGGGAATTAGGGCAGAGAGAGATGAGAACCTGGACATGAGCAGAAGGATTGGGGACGTTGAGATTGTCGGAGAGAGAGGCGAATGCGCACAATATCGCCAATATCGTCACGGCGAACGTTAGCAGCGCGTTCGCGCGGTAACCAAACGAATGCATTCTCTCCCTCTCTCTCTCCCGGACGAGTTGCTGCAAAGGCAGTGGAGTGAGAGAATGGAGGCAGAAGAGAGCGGTTTCGTGGTCCGCGGGAATAGATTTTCAGTAGGGGTGAAAAAAAAATCTGTCCATCCGATGTATCGATACGATCTAATCCGCGGATTTTTAACCTATCCATAGGTAAATAGATTAGTGATGAATTGAAAATCTTATAATCTGTTAGTAATAAATCGGTGACGGATTTTACCATCAATCTATGAATTCAATCCGATCCGATCCATTGACATTAAATATAAATAAAAAATTTTAAGGGTCTAAATATAAGTTAAAATGTTTAAATATAAAATAAGAAAAAAAAATCAAAATGTTAAATATGAAATTTTTTACAACATGTTTGATATCTTTATTTTAATATTAGATTGAACGGATTAATTCGATCCGATTCGGTCATCCACGGATCGGATCGAATCGGTTTTTAACGGCCACGAATTAGTGGCGGATTTCAAATCCATCAATCCGTAGTTAACGGATTGGTGACGAATTTGGCCCAATTCGCGCCAATCAAATCCGTGTACACCCCTATTTTATGGGAGCACGTTTGCCAGACATCTTTAAGGATTCCTTCGTCAAGCAAAAGAAATCCTCAAATAAGATTTCTGAGGAAAGTTCCAAGCTAGTCAAACAGGAAGAAATCCTACCAAGAAAAGTATGTGTGATGAAACAGTTATTATTATTATTATTATTATTTATGAATTTATAGTAATTCAAGAAAAATCCATCAATTTCAGAAAACCCCTTAATGTTATTTAAAAATTTTAGCATTTTTTTTTACGTGGGCTCTCTCAATAAAACCTGTTTTTTTTAATAGCTGCACCCCACATGGCGTATTTTCTGATACTGCAACTGTCCCATGCCGTGCTTATTTCAATTCCAAGCCAAACCTGTATTTATTTATTTTTTTCCCCTTAAGTTGTTAATGCATTGTAGTGAACTTGCTACTCCTAGGTTGAAATCCTTGTGAAAGTTTGATTGTGCTCTGTCATGGACAAGTGATGGGGAAAAGTGCCGTGCCAAATTTTTGAGTCATGCTCAAGTAATAAAAATCATATTCAGATTTTAAGAATGTGTGTGTGCCACGTAAGAATTCTACAGGTCCATTTGTTCACACATTGAGCTACTATTTATACCAAAATTAATTGGTGATGGAAACAACACAACAATGATTTTATGATCCGTTGGTTGTGTTAAGAAGGCATTTGATCATCACTACTCCACGGGTGCACACGAGGATTGTATTAAAGATCTAACAATCCCCCATCACTGGTACTACCCGATGGGAGACTCTCGAACCCCGATCTTATCAAGCTCTGATACTACTTGTAGAATCTCAAACCCCATTAAGCTAGCACTTATTACAAAACCAATTGGTGATGAGAAACAACACAATAATGATTTTATGGTCTATTGGTTGTGTTAAGAAAGCATTCGAGCATCACTCCACCACGGAATGTGTAGGGACCTAACAGATATCTTATAAAATTACAAGTCTGGTAAAATCCTTTCTTCTTACTAGGAAAAAACCACCCTGCACCAATCATAATAAATATGGCAAGCAAGAAATTAGAGGTTGTTTTCTTTCTTCCAAGCAGGGCCGGCCCTGAGCAAGGGCTGTAAGTGCCCTTGCCCCGGGCCCATTTTTCAGGGGGGCCCAAAATCTCTTCTACCTTTTATTTTCTTTTCAATTATTTGGTAGGGACAGAGTTCATCCAATGGATTTCATCGTCTTGGGCATCAATAGACACATCATCAAATCATCTTAGAGTGCTTATTGCATCACTTATTTGAGCATCCATCAGTGGGGCCTACCAATGATATTTTATATTTGATGGCTGAAATTCTGGGCGAATCTGGTCTAGCGTTGGGATGATTTGGGGCTTTTTTTTTACAAACAGATCATCAAGCCTTCAGCCCTTCACCCGTTCTTCTCATCTGTTAGTGGGGCCCACCAATGATTTTTTATTCCTCATATATGATGCTTAAATTCTGGTCTGAGTTCTCTTTCTTCTCTTTTTTTTTTCAAATAGTTATACTTGGGCATCATCAACTCATTGCCAATTTTTCACATCAGTGGGGCCCACCAATGATATTATCATATATGATGGCTGAAGAGGCCTAACTTTTACTCTTGCCCTGAGCCTTGAAAAATTCAAAACGGGCCCTACTTCCAAGTAATCCTAGCTCATGAGGTTAGAACTTGGATAATATCCCATATATAGGCATGGTACCTGCATCAGCCGCTAATATGGGTGCCCAAGTCTACGTAGGGCGCCTCTAAACAGGAAGATTTCTAGATCGGGTTCATATTGGACTTGAACAGGATCCTACTAAGTTTTGGAGACCTGGACCAATCTGATTTCCTTTTGAGTTTTTTTTTTTTTTTGGCTAGTTGGCCCTGTGGCCGGGAAAGGTAAAGGAAACTTGCCCAGGGATCGGTTCTGGGTGGAGCTATGGGATCGACTGCCCTTACCTCATGGACAGCTCTGTGATTTCCATCTAATTTCCACAAGTATGGAATCAAATTCGGCCTCAGTATTCACAAGGATCCAAAATACAGCCCATACTCCAACTTGTTTTTAAAGCCATTAATGGAAGATGATAAAGGCTCTCTTTCTCACAGGAAGTCTTCCAAGTTCCAACTGCTTCCACTGAGCATAAATTACATTTAAGTCCATCTTCCCGGGTTCTTGTCCGGCGGCTTCTACCAAAAAGCTACAGCTATTGAAGTATTTGAATGTCACATCTTTACTGCCACATATGCCATATCCAAATGATTTCAAATAAGACTTTTGTTTTTTTGACTGAGTGGGCCAGGAGAGGAGAGTGTAAACCACCTTGCCAGGGTCCGATAGCAACTCCCCTTGATTTACCTGGATTTTTGCATCTCATTACATGTGTCTCTTTGTAATATAGTGTGTAGCCGACCATGTATAAAAAGTATTCAGTGTCATTTCTATGAGTGCTTTCCATTTGCTGATGAAGCCAGAAAGGAAGGTGATCGGATATGGGTCCATTGTCATGCAGGTGTTCTAGATTGTAGTTTCCTTGTTGGCTACTTTTTGGCTGGGCTGTAAACATGAATCCACCTCAAGCATTATACCATGCTGGAATAGAAGGCCCAAAATACAACCTAATTGGGTTTTATATTTCAACTAATGGACTTTGAGAATTTCCATGTAGGTTTTCTACGCAGGATACGTTACATTGCACTGAGTCCTTAGAATTTTTAGTTTTAACTGGTGTTTATATGTAGTGTTTAAGGGGCCGGTTGTTTGCATGGAATTAAATACAAAGGAGTTCTTGTCAAATTGACTCAAACAAAGAAATTATATTAAAGAGATGAGGGGCAATTGATATGAGGTGGAGATCACGCTGGGTTTTTATTCCCACACCCCCCATATTTGTTTTCTACTTAAAGTGGAGATTAATGGGTGGTCGTTTTTGGATATTCATGTTTGCTACTTAATCTTAACACAATTTTCGGGAATATAAACCTTAGAAGTCCTAAAAATTCAATTACATCAAACAAAGAGGCCCTAAGTGCTCAATAATTGACTCGGAATTAATTTAAGAAAATTCCAAACATAGAAATAGAAAGGACAACAATCTCAGAAATCAGAAGCATGTTAAGATCGATTAGAGTGTCCTCTTGTCTTTCCTGTACCCTCTTAAGTGGATAGAAATTAGAAGACAGCGATCTAAGCCATCAAAGTGCATGCCACTGTATAATATGTATCAATATCAGAATTAAAAGCATAGGATCTTTTCAGCAAAAAATTATAATAAAAGATCATGGATCGGCTTCCATCTGCTAGAACCAGGCAAGCTGAAGCTTATTCAGCCCTCGAGAATCAAGGACACCTCCATGTCGAGGTCCTCAAACATTGACTCAGCCCCACACTGTTTAACAGTTTAAGCCCATCCTAAATTTACTCTGTGGCAAGGCTGTAAATGGGGCACCAACCATCCGCTACTGGATAATCAGGAAAATATTCACCCACGAGCAAATCACAAGATTTGCTCATGCAGTCCAGCTCATGGGGCCAACTTAAATATATTTACGTGAGATGGAAGAGTCTCTTAATGGATAATGACCATGCAAAAAATCAGCCTTGTTGGGTGATCCCAGCCCCTAATTTAAAAGCCTTAAAATTTAATGATTTTATAACTATAGATACTCTTTTTTTTTAGATTCAATCAAATGGTGACTAAAGATTCAATGAGTATAAAATTGGATATAGTGCTAGATCAGAGGAGATAAGTGTGTGAAGGAACTGATCAAAGGTGGACCGATAGAGCTCGCCTATCGATGCAGATATATAAGTATATGCATTACATATGCTTATTTATATGGGTAATGGTCTTGTGACATGGACCCTACTCGGTGGTCCTCGCTGTAAGACGGTAAGTACCGTCCTCATATGACCATTAGTCTCTCTCTCTATCTATATATATATATATATAAAAGATTATGTAATTAATAATATATTATCTAATAATAATGTGGTAAATCATCTGGGTCCATCCAATTCCCAACCCAAACCCATACTGTATACAGGCTTTTTGTGAACAAATTACAATCCCAGAATGATACGACTTTGTTTACTTGTGCTACTCATATTCATTGCTCATGATGAGAAAAAGGTGGGCCAATACTTTCTGAGAATTTTCTTCCGTCACATCTTCCCAAACAAACCCTTTTATTGAAAAGGGAACAACACTGCAATTGATTATACACCTGTTGCCTGTGAAGAGTCCCTCATTTCAGGCAGTGTCAACACACTACATTTATTCCCCTCCATTCATTTCTTCACGGGACCTCTTACAGGTCGTAATAACAAGGACGAACAGAATGTCTTGAGTATACATCATATCCAGTATTTAGGGTTTCTAATGGCTATCCCATTATATGAATATCTTAAGTCTCTAATTCCTAATAAAATGGATTTATAACCCATTTATTTGATTTTTGAGAAATTCAGATTCGGATCCATATCCTTATTATATCCAGGTTCTCCTTGCATGCTCCAACTAAGGATCCGGATCCAAAATTATTAGTTTTACATATTAAAAGATATTTAAATTTTAAGCACCTATATCGCTCGAGTTATATTCATATATGAGAATTTACTTACCTTCAATCATCATATTATTTAATAGCTTCAATTGTATGTTTAGAATACTTATTTCGAAGCTCTTTATTCCATTAATTCGATGCACTCCACATCTTATTTCAAATCAGAAGCCGGATCCAAAACTGAATCCATTTTTTCTTGTTGAAGCGTATTTGGATTGAATACATAGGTTCTGAATTGGATTCTGAATCATATCTATAAAGATAGATATGGGTCTAGATCAGCCAGGGTTCCACCTTGGATCTGACCTGTTTGCACCCCTTGTCTATATTCTGTCTAGTGTTGACTGTTGAGGTATACCAATGCATATACGTGGGGTGCTAGGTTGGAGATTCAATAACAAACCTAAATCACCCATATCTGGAACTGCAAGATCATGGCCATATGATGTTCGAGTCAGGAAAAAGGAGCAACGAAAAGGGATAGCTAGGCATCTGAAATGAATCAGGTCAGTTCAAAATATCAAATGATCCACATGATTATAGTTTTAGGGTTCAAGTTCTCAACCGGGTAGAACCCTAATATCCAACTAACCCTAATGTGAATCATGGTAGGGAGAATCCCAGCCTTCCAAGACCATATGTTGCGGAGAAGAAAGCAATCTCACAAAAGAGAAATTTGAAGGAGCACAGGGTGTGTATTTAAGCTTAAATGCACACCTTGATGTGGGTCTCACCCGAAACTCGACCTGGGGATGAGATTGGTGGGGATCTCTTCATTTGGTTGGGGCCTACCTGTGTATAAAATATTGGCCCCATGTAATTATCCTAATCCCTTCATCAGTGGCCAAAATATTTTAGGCCTTTAAAATTTGACTCGTGAATTCAATGGTAAAAACCATTCAGATGGGTGTAAAGAATGGGACCAGATAATTAAAGGGTGTCCCGTGTGTGTGGTCCATTCATATGGATTATCAGGCGGGCCCCTCTATGAGGTGTGCATGGTGTGCATGAAAAAACAGTGTGCACTAGATATCTAACCCCCCCCCCCCCCCCCCCCCCCCCCCGAGACCCGAGATATATATAATCCTATTTGGATGACCCAATAGTTTTGGAAACCGTAGGAGGATAAATCCTCCCTTGTTACCTAGAGTTTATTTGCTTGCGCCTTGCAATTAATGCATAGATCTCTTCTTTCACGTGGGTATCCCTTAGGTCTTTGACCTAAGAGGACTAATCCCCGTAGTGGCGCCCACTAAACCCACACAAATTTATACCAAGCATTTGGATGGGTCATTAGGTGGGTGGCCACTATGAGGTGTGCACGAGAAAAAGGTGCACACTATATAAATAGTATACAGTCCTACTTTGGATGACCCACTAGTTTTAGAATTCCTGAGAGGATTAATCCTCCCTCATTACCTAGAATTTATTTGCTTACGACTTGCAATGAATGCATGAGATATTTTCTATCACGTGGGTATCCCTGATGTCTTTGACCCAAGAGGACTAATTCCCCAAGCGGCGCCCCCTAAACCCTCACAAATGCACATTAGGCATTTGGATATGATATCAGGTGGACCCCACAGTGAGGCGTGCCCAAAAAAAAGGTGCGCACTAGATAACTACTATATATATAATATAATATACAATCCTATTTGGACTACGCAATAGTTTTGGAAACCCTAAAAGCTAGGATTAATCCTCCCTCACTACCTAGAGTTTATTTGCTTGCCCCTTACAATGGATGCATGAGATTTCTTCTGTTACGTAGGTATCACTAAAGGTCTTTCACCCAGGAGGACTAATCCCCCTAGTGGCGCCCACTAAACCCACACAAATGCATTTGGAGCATTTGGATGGGTCATTGGGTGGGCCTCACTATAGAGTGCACGTAAAAAAGGTGCGCACTATATAAATAGTATACAATCCTACTTTGGATGACCCAGTAGTTTCGAAAACCCTAAGAGGATTAATAATCCCTCATTACTTAGAGCTTATTTGCTTGCAGCTTGCAATGAATGTATGAGATTCTTTTTTTCACATGGGTATCCCTAAAGTCTTTGATCCAGTGCTTTATGCCACTCTACCAACTCCAAGGTGGGCGGATGTATAGGAATTAAATACAGATCAATTCAAGGTCAAATGCTCTCCACCAAGGATTATTAAAGACGTGAGTGGTGAAGGATATAATGTAGCAATATAAATGGGACCTTCGACTGGCCTAGGAAATTGAATCATCATGATGATGGCTAGGAGTTCATTTCACATCTTCCCTTTACTCAATTCCATCAAGACGCATGGGCAGCGCTACATGGAAATCAGTGGGGTCAATTGACCCCACTGAGATCTGGAAAAATATTTAAAAAAAAAAAAAGAAACTCTTTAATGATTTGAAGTTATGGGAAGTTTTTGACCCCACTCAATGCCTAAGTTAATGGGTCATTTGTCTAAACAAAAAAACCTAATGAGCCCAATTTTTATTTTTTAAAGAAAATTCCATTTTTTAGAAATTTTGTCAGTAAGTCTTTATTTACTCTTAACTTAATCTCTAAGTACGGTATTCTCACTGTATTAGAAGGAGAAAATCCTAATATTATCAAAATAGATTACAGATGTTGATAAAGAGAAAAATAAATTTATTCGATTTGTGAATGATAAGTCTTTTATTGACCCCACTTACTTGAATTTCTGAAGCCACCACTGTCAAGACTGATGTTATTTTGGCAAGAGTTTTCACCCACATTGTGCTTATGCAGTGCACCTTCAACCTGGATGCATTCTTATCATTGGGATAGGAATCAAGTCATACAAGGTTGGACCCACATGGATTTGCTCGAGCTCGGACCCATCATGAGTTGTATCATCACCCACTTGAGTCCTTCCCTTTTGTCAGTGCATGCCAACATGCCCCGTAGTCTCACCCAGATGTAATGAAACCAATCTGATAAACGTGAGATGCAAATATGCAATACATAAAAGAGAATAAAGCTCACGAGAGTCCAACATAAAGCATTTAATGAGATTCCATGCAGGCATCACAGCATTCATTGTTAGTTGTTGCATGCATTGGACGCTTGTATTTAAACACACATGCGTACACAAGTCGACCTGTGTGTATAAGAATCGGCAAAGAAGCCAGACCAGAGAGAGAGAGAGAGAGAGAAGGTCTGCAAGCCATGTCTCATATGTCTGTGGAGAGAAACAGGAGAAAGCAAATGAATGACAATCTCAAGGTCCTACGCTCACTGACGCCATGTTTCTACGTCAAGAGAGTAATTATCCTTTCCTTGTCATTGATCTTATGGGTTAATTAAAGAACCTGGGCTTCTAAATCTCGAACGCGGGTTATGTGATTAACAGAAGTAATAAACTTCAAATTGTATGATTCTTCCGGTTAACATAAGTAGATATATATATATATGTTGTTTTTTCTTTCATGATATAGAAAGAGATTGTTAATCTGATAACACCAAGCTCCTGTTTCTTACAAAAGGAACCAAGATCCCATATAAAAAGATAAATGATTTGCACTACTGTGGCTTTGGCTCATAAAATACTACTGATTGAATGATCCTAAAATCCCATTATTGGGTAGAAAGGGGAAGGCTAAAACGTCTAAACCCAACTTGCAAAACAAACTAGAACCATTAGGGTTGTCAAATTAGAGTGATATTTTGGGCCATCATCCATTTGTGGGGCCATGATACATGACTGCTATGTGCATATGGTGGATGTGCCTGTAAGCAAGACTGTCTATACTCCACTCGAGTATGGTCTAATTCCTTCTAAAATTATGGAAAAAATGATAATTGGTAACTAAGTGAATTGAATTCTACTCTCTCTCTCTCTCTCTCTCTCTCTCTCTCTCTCTCTCTCTCTCTCTCTCTCTCTCTCTCTCTCTCTCTCTCTCTCTCCATCTGATTTTTTTTTTCATTGTATTGTTTTAAGGGAGACCAAGCTTCTATTATTGGAGGAGTAGTAGAGTTCATCAAAGAGTTGCACCAAGTTCTACAGTCACTGGAGTCCAAGAAAAGAAGAAAGAGCTTAAGTCCTGGTCGTAGCCCAAGGCCATTGCAAGCAATTGCAACCCCTTCTCCTGATGGCCCTCTCGGGTTTGAAAATGTGAATGAACTTGGAGCATGCTGCAACTCCACCATTGCCGACGTGGAAGCAAAGATCTGCGGCCCAAATGTTGTTTTGAAAACCGTATCGAGGCAAATTCCGGGCCAAATTGTGAAGATAATTACCATCTTAGAGAGCCTTTCGTTTGAGATTCTTCATCTTAACATCAGTAGCATGGATGACAATGTCCTCTACTCATTTGTTGTTAAGGTAACAAATTATACTATTCTCTTTCTAATTATCACAATTCATTTACATGTTTGAGGCTGTTTTGATTGGGTCCGGTACTTTAGCTATGTCCCTAGAAGGTTAAATAAGCCAGTTCATTATCTAGCCAAGGAAGGCCTCTTTTGGGGCGATGAGAAAGTGGGGTTTGATAATTTCCCCTCCTGGTGGTGTTTACCTTAAAATCTTTGTAACTGATTTTCTTTAACAGTTTTACCGCAAACATGTATCATCGATCTGATTAAGCATTTTAAGTCAACATCTTTTTCTAAAGAAACATGAATAATTGGGTGTTTAGAGATTTTATTATCCATTAAATGATCTCAACAGAGTTATAGTATCAAAATCAAACCATCTCTAAGAAAAACTGAAAATCGATCTGCGTACTCATTAATCAAGGGGCACAATTAGGGGTGCCATTAGTGGTGTCTGGTTGGTTGGGAATGAATTCTGCAACCTGAACCAACCTATTTTTCAATCAGGTTGGAAATGTCTACTCTAATTCTAAATTCACATTTACCCAACTGAACTTGGGACGGGTTGTCGGGTCAGGTCAGGAATTGCTTCAGTTATAATATTATGCAAAGGTTTAAGTAGTGAACTTGTCCTAATCATCTGATTGGTGGCCAGCAAATGATCCTTTGATTCAATTTGCACTTGGCTAGCTGACCGTTGAGGTAGCCCTTCTACAGGAAAAAGTCCATACAATGAGCATGAGCACCAAGCCACCAGCAATTTGGGAGGTTTAATTTAGTTGAGGCCATACCATTCACCAATCCTCTGGATATTGTTAAAATTTCTCAATATTTTCTTTTGTAGAAAATCTTTCAATAAACTTAAAGCGTCTTTAGACTTGGATGTTTATTGTATATTAATATCAAGATCAAGGCTGAGGCCTGACTTGTTAATATTGTTAAAAACTTTCAATAATCCTTCAACTAGCTAGACACATTTACAATCGTGATTAAGCTTGATTTTCTCCTTCTCCAATATTAACTTTTCAACGTAACAGAAATCATGAATGAATTTGCAATATGGTCAATGCTAGATAACACAGAAACTAAACACGTTTCCTAGTTCCACATAACTCAATTTAGTCCCTTGATAGAGAAAACATTGATCCCCAATGAAAGCCTCTTTTTTTCCAAATAAGGTGCATTTCTACTATATATCTTAAGCTATCATTTGATGAAGTTCCATTTTCATTGAATAACAAATATCATTTTCAAGCTTCCTTTAGATGCACCCATTGATAAATTATGGGGGTTTTGGGTTTGCATTTGTGCAATATAAGCATTTCATGAAATAACTAATATATATTTTGCTTTCCTTCCTCTCTTTTTTACAGATTGGACTGGAATGCCAGCTTAGTGTGGAAGACTTGGCTCTAAAAGTTCAGGAAAGCTTTAGTTACGTTAATTCACATGAATGAAATGTGGTGGCAGGGACATCTGACTCCCATAGTGTATCAGACTTGGGGTCCTGCTCACACTCTTAAAAGACATGTTCCGGTGATGTCCTACCTAAAAGAATAACCAAGGTATATCAATAACAAGAGTCGTCTGTGGAAACTGTTTTTTTTTTTTTTTTTTTTTTTATAAAAAGGGAAGTAAGTTAATTATATAATATACATCTTTTGAAAGTTCTTTTCCCTTAATTTTTTCTACATTTAGGTGGGACAACTTCTATCTTGTTAATTTGTTGAAAAGAAACACCCCCCATCCTCTGCATTGACACATACAAACTGTGTTAATTTTCCTCATGATTTTTGTTTTTCTTTCTCCATGCATATTCAAATAATTTATACAGTAGTTGGCTATATTTTTAAAAATGGGACTATGACGGTTAGCAACTTTCCTTAAAAACCAAAGAAACTAATAAAGAGTCTTAATAGTAATGGAGTCCTAAAGTAGGGATTGGGTCGTCCAAGTGGGGGACCCGCATGGGCATGTGGTTATTGGGCCACACTTTAAGCCCAATAACTCCAACATTAAAATAACTTTTAATGTTTTATTTCAGAATAATATCTCAATAAACAACAAATTTGACCCTTCAGAGATATAATTTGCAACATTGGTTGCCAATGAGTATAGGATCAAATATAGTTGCAACAAATATTAACTATGGTGGCTCCTATTATAATTTTAAATGACAATTTACATCAACACTAGATGAGGAGCTGCATCCATATGAATAAGCTACAACACCCCATTTAATTCCCTTGTAAGAGACCCTTTGGTTTTCTTTTATTATTATTTTCTTATTGTTACTGACTTGGGGAGACTATCAAATTTATTCTAATTTATATTTAAAACTGCTTGGTTGATTACTTTTAAAACATGTTTTTGTAGATAAATGAAAGTATAACTCAGTGGCAGAATCTTTGTTTCCTTGAAAGATACCATGATTAGAAGCTCATTTTCAAACTCAATTATGTTGCCAGAATCACAAGAAATATTTTTTTTACTAATAATAGAAAATACATAAAGATTTTTTTTTACTAATAATAGAAAGTATATAAATCACCCCAATCACATTTTCACATCTATCACATATCAATGGACGTATAACTATCACATTCAAAGCCTTAGCAATCATTTCTCTAAAGAAATGCAAGAAATCATCACTACAAGTGCTATTCAATTGAAAGTAAACAAATAGACACAGTCATTCCATTATCTTATATTCATCCAAATCAAAGAACACAAATGAATTAAAGAAGCTTTCACGTTTTCAACATCTCTCACATATTATTTGGGCATATAACTAACCATACCTTTGAATAATAACTTCAAAAAATAAAAAATGGTTCAAGTCATGACCATGTAAAAATCAGAAAGATAACTCCATTAAAGTGCTATATATAAAAACTATGTTGGATATAATTGATAAACAGATAAGCAAAGAAACTATCAAGAATTGATCATCTTATCATATCTAATGGTTAGAGATTATTACCATAACCACCCAACCAAATCATATTATATCTATTGATAAGAAACCACCATCCCTACATATATAAAAAAAAAAAAAAAAAGAGGAGCAAGGAATCAAAAGATACAAGGCTTAGAGGCAACTTAATTTGTTATCATGTGGGTGGTGAAAGTGACACAATTTGTTGCCTTGAAGCTTTTTATTTAGATTTCAAAGTAAAAGTCCTCAATTTTACCTAGTCTTTTTGTCACCAACACCCCATCCGATCACATGATTGAGCACCCATTGGGATTTTCCTCGCTAAAGTAGTTCACGTTTGGCTCTCCTGGAGGCCATGCTTGGGGCATGTATGGCGCCGGCTTCAGAGGGTACATCCCATACGGCAGCGGCGGTGGTGGCTGAATCATCAAGGTCGCTGGATATTGCTGGTGGTATGGATTTGCTGTAAGAACTTGCGGGTTCAACCCTTGAAATTGCATGCCCATATTCATCTCCGGCCGAGTGGGCATTCGCCCTGGTGCTGCCGGAATATTACCCATCGATGGAAAATGAGTATTTAACATCTGTGGTGGCAGAGGAATATTCCCCTTCAGGTTACCCACATTCAGAGCTCCACCAGGTAGATTCATCCCATTGAAGCCATGGGCCACAACATTCTCAGCACCACCTCCTTTCACCATCCCAGCAGCACCCTTTTTCACAACACCGGTGTCACTAGCGGCACCATTGTTATTTCTAGCATCGCCAGTGGTTTGTTGGGGCCCACCATTTTGGGCAGCCCCACCTGCCCCAGCTTGATTTTTAATCCCTCCTTTCTTTCCACCATTACCATTGGTAGGATTAATGTTATTTCTCCCATCACCCTTGTTTGCACTCATAACTCCGTTGCCACCACCTTGGTTTCCATTGGCACTACCATTGATAGGGGTAGCAGCCACAGATGGTCGTGGCCCATCATCATCAATGATGTCCATTTCATTGATTTCATCGACCCAAACATCATCTTCAATGTGACCCAAGTTGACAGGTACATGAGAAGGCAACCGCATATCATGATTTAACAGAGGCAACCTCAGTTCTTGCTTTCCTCCCACTTGTGGTACTTGTGGCTGCCACTTGCCTATTTTTGCCTTTCCATCAGTCTGAGGGTTTCCATCTCGACCATCCACAGTTTTCATGCCTTGAGCCTCATTGTTGGGTTGGTTCTTCTCACCCTCGGAAGCTAATAGCTCCGCATGTTTCCCTATTTTCTTCAGTTTTCTAATAATGATTGGTGGATCTACATTCCCTGAAACTCTCAGTGTCCCATTTTCTCTATCTATAGTAGTTGTATACACCCCTAGAAAGCCAACACAAAAAAAAAAACCCACCCAGTAGAGAGGGTGATTATTGGAAAGAACCAAAAACCATCTAAAGAAAGGGAGAAGGAAAAGGTAATATTTATACCATCAATCTTCCCGAGCGTTTTCCTTACACGCTTCTCACAGCCCTTACAGTCCACATTAACTTTAAGAACAAAAGTCTGCAAGAGAAAGATATATATCCAAAGAAACAAATAAAAACTGGAGAGCTTGTTATGGAGGGGCATTTTATATATAGATAAAGATTGGTGCTGACAAGAGATTGAGTTTGGAAGATGGAGAGTGAAAAGGAAGTACCTTGATCGTGACAACCACAGTGTTTGCTTGGCTCATTTTGCTAAGACAGGAGGAAAGCCGCAGAAAGAAATGTTTTCCTTGGTGGGACTTCTACCAAAGAGAGAAGGGGAATTTATAGATTTGAACATAAGATCGAAAAGACAAATAAGATATGAACTTTAGATATATATTAAAATGCTAGGTCATATGAGGGGAGACACAGACAAATATTGTTACTAGCTTTTGTAAATCCTTATCTCCAAGGTTATATTTTCATTTTCTATATATAATACTTAGCTCTTGCTATTTGTTATATATAATTATTATTTATTTATCTCTATTCTTTCTTAGGCCTTGGGAGCTTACATTATACCTTTATGTGGTAGGTTAGGTTTTCTTAAAAAAAAAAAAAAAAAAGACTTTTTTAGTAAAAATAAATATATTTTAGAAAAAAATGATATTAGATGAAGAGTTCGTTGTTGATGTTAACGATCACTTTATAATCTAGGTCTGGTTTACGTAAAATGCAAGTTTGATCGCATTTAGCAGATCAAATGACAATCATATCTCCAATAAAGTGTGAAGCGCCACGTTAAACTACTAATACTTTCATAATTGTCGCTTTATGTTAAATGATTTGCATTAAGAATTCTTAACTTTAACTTCAATTCGTTGCACAAACAAACGGTAACCGTGAAAATGATAAAAGGCATGTTGGGCATGTGAGTAATTTAATTAATTGCGTATTTAAGTAAGCTTCGTTGATTCCATTTTATGATATTACGACCATATATGCCGGTATGAAACCCGAATAAATAAAAAAGAGTTACATTTAACTGCCTATAAAAACTTATTGAACTTGTATAATAAGTTCTTTAAAAAAATCTCAATAAGTAAATAAAATTGAGTGGAAAATCAGAACTCACAAATCAGTGACAGATATGAATCATAAAAGATTTTGTTTTTAGTATACCTATTGGAAATAGCCAATCTGTGGTCCATTACCATTGTTTTAGGAAAGTGATTATACCCCTAATGGCCCCTAACCAATGCACTTAGCTGGCATGAAGTGACACTGAATATCTCCAATGGAATCCGGCCTGCTTTTTGGAGAGATGACAGAGTTTGTATATTAATAGAATTTTGATATCTAGTCAACTTAGAAAAAATCAAATCTATTGGATATTAATGACCGTTTCATTTAGGCCTAATGAAAAGAAGAGAAGTCGCAGAGAAAGGTTTCTATTAACAGGTGAGAAGAAGAGAAGTCGAATCTGTCGGGATAAGCAAAAAATCTACAGGGAGTGTGCGTGAGATAAGCATCGAATATTGTCTCGCTGTGAGTAAAACATGAGTTGCCGTGTGAGAGATTGCAAGTGGCCATCTTCTAATTAATTCTTTAACAAATAGCACCCTGTATTAATTTGGAAATATCTATCACCCCCTTGGGCTTATATTTCAAAGGCATATTTTTTACTCTTTTTGAATGTGGCAAGATCCCATAAAGATTGGTTATGATGTGTAAAAGGTAATATTCAGGTGAGAACTAGTTCTCATATATTATACGAGAAATTTTTTGTGGAGCCCAATTGGGGATGGGACCAGTGGGATGGAAAGATTTATGTGATACCATCACAAGTATCAAGTTTGACCTCAAACTCATGCCCCTGACCTCTTCAACTGTAGCCCACAAGTTTAATGGCTTCATATTTAAAAAAATATTCAACCATCGATCCACCGGTTCAGTCCATGCGGATGTATGCCAATCATTGGGATTAGTGACCATCGGAGTTTTCCGTATTGGTTGCTAGGTTTGGATGGGTTGCTAGTTGGGCTCCGGAAAAGAGTTCTTATATAATAGATGAGAACTAATTTTCACTTGAATATTTCCCACGTGCAGAAGCAACTTTTGATTGTAGTCATTAACTGTAAATTTCATACTAACTAAGAGAAAGACCAATTCTCAAATAAGCATGTGAATTGGCACTGACCCACCCCAGTTTTACACTGATCTGGTCAGTATCTAATCATATTTGGGTAAGCCCAAGTCCAAGTGATCTACACATATCTATCTCATTTACTTTATGATTTTCAAATATATGGGTGGGCCCCCCACCAGAGGGTCACTCACACCTTTCTAAAAATGGAAAATAGGGTCAAAGAAATCTCACACCAGAGATCCTCTATGCAATTGCTACTACTTATTTTTGGACTTGCCTAATAAAAACTGGGCCACTAATTTATTAGTTATGCTTTTCTATTTTAGGTATGGTCTTAAAGCAATCCGAATATTACAGCCTGTGATAGTTATCTCCAAGAAAGCTTAATATAGAAATCTCAAGGGGATGGCCGAGTGGTCAGAACCACGGTTCCTCCCTCTTTCGGAGCCGAGTGGTCAGGACCACGGCTGACTTGTCATATAAAACAGTACACATACACTATAATTATCACTGTATAATTTATATAGTGTATGGTATTTTATACATAGAGAGCTTTTTTTTTATGACAAGGAACCCGTCAACACTCATTTTTTTAAGTTACACTATTGAGCCCACTTGGGCCCACCTTTCATCAATGCAACTCCTGATCTAGTGATCTAGCAATTAGCATCATGCCCATTTGACACTCACCGAACCATATTCACTATTGAATTAAATCTCAAGAAAATCTACGGTTAAGATGACATTGAACTTTAAGACTATTAAATTAAATGCTAGAATAATCTGGCGGGGTTGTTAAACTTGCATCTAAGTGGACTCCAGCTATATGCAGCCAGCCCATAGAAGAACATTTCCTTAATATGAAAATACTATCATAGTGAGAATGTACTCATGGCCTGAATAGCCCTGGCCCGGATGGATTTGGGTTCTGTTTTTTGTGCCCATGGGCAATAACCCCAGCCCTAGCTTAGTTTGAAAAAATAATTTCCTGAAGATATCAGTACTTGTAACTGGTAATTAATGTTCATACATCTAATCTAAACCATTCAGTGCAGTCATGAGTCCTGATTCTCTGAGGACAAGACTGGGAGAACTCTTTGAGCCTAATACCATAAATCCATCCGAGGGACAAAAGGGCTCGAGATCACTGTTCCATCTGATTTTATTTATCTCTTATACATGTGATTTGCATATTCGTTTCTTAATTAATCACTCGTTTCAGATGTGATTAGTCTGACCGTAAACATAAATCTCTGATAAGAGTAGAACTTTCCCCTTAATGAAAAATAAGAAGATAGGAAGTAATTTTAAGCGGTTTGTATTATTCCAAAGGCGAGTTTAGATCCTCGTAATGGAAAGAGTGGTACTCTACGGTGGAGCCCACCTATTGAAAATCTGAGCGGCTCAAATTGAACATCCTACTTGTGTGTGGGGGATGTCCCCAAAGTTGACTCCAATAAGAGTTGCCCCCACAATAAGATTGAGAATATTGTTTAAAATGTAATTAATGACCATCATACATAGATTTTGTTTATTACTAAGCATATCCTCAATTGTATAGTAAGAACAACTCTAATCGGAGTGAAGTTTAGAGACCTTTCGTTTTTTAGCAGTTTAGATTTTCAATACAAGCAAAACACAGAGGACGAAGCCTGAGACACAAAGGATTGGGACTCAAGAAATGGATTTAACCCCGAGTCCAACCTAACAGAAAGCAAGTGTGCTATCTCATCCAACCATTTAACCCTAAGGGTAGCTCAATTAGCTTAGGACCACAGTTTGCACCCAGAGGTTGTGGGTTCAAAACTGCACTACCACACTATGGCCACAGGAGAATTTTACCCGACTTTCTCTCTTGACCTCGTAGGGATTATTCTAACCTAAATGGCTAAAACCATGCGTTATCAAAAAAAAAATTCTCATCCAACCACATGCCCACATTCATACATATCTGGGCCTTTCTCCGAATGAGTTGGGTTAGGGTCAAATCCATGCGTAACACGACCCACACTCAATTTAATGAAAGGAGACTACACTCCAGCATAAAGGACTCATGATACCCATGAGGGCAACCATAAAATACTAGTCTGCTGAGAACCATGGGATATGTATTAGGATGATAATTGAGTTTTGCAACTTTTTATACCCATACTGAGAAATCCATGTTATACCAGTGGCTGTGGGGTAAGCAAAATAGATGACAACAAAAAAATATAAACACTTGATTCTTGCATGTGTCCATAGCATCTACCAATAACTAAACCCATTAAAATCAAAGGTAAAACTAGCCTTTTATTTAATTTACTAAATATTATTCCATTGTGGAACTAACAGATTGGCTTCTTTTAGAATAAAATTGAATTTGTAAGCAATTCTATGATAACATGTCACCTCCATATGACTTTCATCTGACCAAAAACTTCTTCCTACTCTCTAATCAATCAAGTTTTGATCAGTTAATACCAAAAATGCCACCATCATAATCATTTTATTAAATTAGGTCAGGGTTCCTACACCTTGATTTAGACTTATTCATGTAATGTGACAATATAAAAAAAAAAAAAAAAAACACAGAGAAATATGCTGCACATCTAACAATTTTTTAGAGATCTTTTGTCATCATCCAATCAAACTTTACAATCATGGTTGATAATGTTACAACATGGAGCAGTTGCATGAATCACTTGCCAAGGGAACTGCTCATGACTCCGTCTTTTGCTATCTTCAGAAAATGGGTCATCGTCATGTTTGGGATCACTCGAGAACCTGATTTCTTCTTATTTATCCTTGTCACCTTCACTTCCTTCGGCTTCGTGACAGTTACAGATACCAGGTCATAGAACTATACAGAAAACGCGCAAAGGATCAGTCAGATATCAACCTTCGTCTACCACTCTACCTTAGCAACAAGGAGAACTTGCAGCAGGAATGACCCTTTAGGGATGGTCATACAAACTATCCATCGGGTTGAACAGAAACCTTAACCTATATCCATTAGGGTGCCCAAGCAACATCCCACTCTTTAACGGGATTCATGGATTGTAAGATATAACTCATGCACCACAATACTTTAATGCAAAACAACAGCAGTCTGAATATTTTGCTTGTAGCTGATGGCCATGCATCATCCCCTTTGTATCAATTTGATGCAAAAATTAACACAACATTTGGTGTGATACTGTTGTTTAATCCTTTTGCCCTGAATCAATAAAAAAAAATAGTAGATAACAGTAGTATCCACCGAAAGAGATCTCCAATTTTCCCACCATCCTGCACATTAGCACTAGATAACCTTTCATTCTACCAAATTAGCGTGGGACATCCACACACCCATCCTGACTAATATATTGTGCATTTAGAGAAAATGGGGTTTACACAAAAAATAATTTACCTCGCAAACACCATGCAACAGCAATCTATGAAATGGGTCTTGAACATGCATCATTAGAACATCTCCATCTTCACTTTCTTTAATGAAGGCCCGGATACATTCCTAAGTCAAGTCGTAAAACACTAAAATCATGATTAAGAGTAAACAGGAGAATAAATCACAAAAGGCAACTCACAAAAAGTTAAAGGAACCCAAGTGTCTAGTTTCTATCAATAGGAAACTAAGCAAACATAGTTGGATAGTTAATTGGTTATCTGCTTCACCATGCATTTAGAGCAGCAGAAATTGTAAGCCAAAGTGGAATATTTCAGCCTCATGAAACTGGAATAATTTACAATTTCTACACCACCAAATGCAAAGCAACACAAATAGTGTTTTTTTTTTCTGCCAGAATATTCTAACTTATTGTAGTTTGCAGCACATCCAACACAAAAAGACAAAAACCATGACAAAATATATATCAGGAGATCTAAATGACGAGAATATTGCACATCACATTTATGCAACAATAAGATGTACACCTCATAGCCCTCAATAATATCTGAGAGGAAGTTGCGCCGCAGTGCCTGTCTCGTTCGGCAATCCACCCTGCGCCATGCATCCAGTGCAGCCATCTTATCAGTATCAATGCATCCTTTTCTTTTGGTTGAAGGACTTCTAAGGTCTTCTATCATGCTCACCTAACATAAAGTAAGCACAGTGCAATTATGGCCAATGGCAAATCTGTTGTCGAAAATACAACCACTGTTTTTTATAAAGCTAGGCATAACCATGCTCAAGTCAAAATGTCAATGTAAATTATTGGCCTTTTAATTTTCAACAGTCCATCCTTTGCATAACCAACAATTGTTTTCACAAATATGTTAACACACCTGGTGGGCTTTTGTTTGGATCAAGGAATATGTGCAATTTTGATTAGCCAATTTCCACTAAGGCGTTCTTATATGAAGACAGTTGTGGCTCCACTGAGAGTAACAAATCCAAGAAATCAAAATGCCAATGTAAACCATTGGTCTTCTTATTTCCAACTGTCCACTGTCTTTTTCTTAACCAATAGTTGTTTTCTTATGCATGTTACCCGCCTGATGGGCTTTTGTTTGAACAAGGAGTACATTATGTGCAATTCTGATTATCCAATTTTCACTAACAGGGACAAGTTATAACTTATAATTCCACTAAAAGGGTAACAAATCCAAGAAATTAAAAGGAAAGTTAAAGACACTGCATCAAAATGTGTATGTTCAATTAATTATTACCATCTAGAGGTCCTATAGTATCCTGAGACATGTATAGATGGTCCACATGTCTTTTTCTTAACCAATAGTTGTTTTCTTATGCATGTTACCCGCCTGATGGGCTTTTGTTTGAACAAGGAGTACATTATGTGCAATTCTGATTATCCAATTTTCACTAACAGGGACAAGTTATAACTTATAATTCCACTAAAAGGGTAACAAATCCAAGAAATTAAAAGGAAAGTTAAAGACACTGCATCAAAATGTGTATGTTCAATTAATTATTACCATCTAGAGGTCCTATAGTATCCTGAGACATGTATAGATGGTCCACATGTCTTTTTCTTAACCAATAGTTGTTTTCTTATGCATGTTACCCGCCTGATGGGCTTTTGTTTGAACAAGGAGTACATTATGTGCAATTCTGATTTTCCAATTTTCACTAACAGGGACAAGTTATAACTTATAATTCCACTAAAAGGGTAACAAATCCAAGAAATTAAAAGGAAAGTTAAAGACACTGCATCAAAATGTGTATGTTCAATTAATTATTACCATCTAGAGGTCCTATAGTATCCTGAGACATGTATAGATGGTCCACATGTGTGATTAGGTTCAAGGGGATGAGTATGTTTTTGTTAGGAAAATGAGTTTCTCTCACGTTGCTTAGGCGGGCTCTTTTCTACCATAATGTGGGAGAAGGTTACACTGCTGGTGTTGATAAGCAGCTTAGATCTTGTGCACTTGACAGACTTGGCAGTTGGCACCAGGCACACACATTTGCATGCAGGTATCTAACTAAATTTCATAAAACTAACACACTTTTCTGCCTTGTCTTCTTTCTTTTACTCTTTATTTTTCAACAATGCTTGGAATACATTCATAGGCTTCCAACATTGCGTCTTCGAAAGTGCAGGAGTAAGTGTTGGTCTCTTTACCATGTATGCATCTCGATCATCAAGCCATGGTTTCCCCCCAACAATATGTGAGTAAAATTAGTTGGAAGCGCATCAAGCTAAATGTTGTATTCAGACCTTCCAAATTTAATGCTTTCCGAGCATTTTTTTTATTTATCAAGACTTATATGTTATTCTCCCATTTGTGATAAGGACTAGCATGCGTCTCAACTTGAAGTTGCAACTTGCAGATGACTTCTTGCGAGACTAAATTAAGTTTTTTTTAATCAACAATAACATTATAAACACAGCCTTTGCACCATACCCCCTGTGCAAAAGCCTTGTTGTTTAACCGATCTTCAATAATGAATAATCGGTGATGAGCAAAACTCTTTATGGTCTTCCTTAGAACTAACTGACGTTGCAAACTTCTTTCTTTTCCCTCTCAGCAGTGTTTTTCTATAACATGTCCTCTATTTGCCACAGCTGTTTACTAGATTAGAATAAGTTGACATAAATGTGGAAAAATATTATACCTTTATTCTTCAGTAAGTCTCATTCGATAATAGTTACCTCCATGGGCATACACAACGACAAAACCAAAGCCAGAAAACTAATGGTGAACAATGAATAAGGAGTCGAAACGAAGCAGGAATCGGCCACAAATGACTATTATATGATGTTCAGTCAGTAAGAAGTGAACACGACATATGACTATAGGACATTTATAAAACAAATAAAGAGAAGACTAGAAAAGGGCTGTTAAAGAATTGAATACTACTTTGAGTAGCAAACAGACTAGTGCTGCATCAACTGGGAAGAAGACAGTAAAGGTTGTTTGCAGTCAGAGAGGTTATGGGATGGGTTTGGGTTCAACGTGAGTTTGTTTTATGGATTATATGGATGTTGGTTAAGGTCTGCATTTTGTTGAATAAATGCTATGTAACAATTTGGATTTGAGGTTGAATGGATGGGGAATGACTAACAGCTTATGATTGTTCTTTGGTGAAGGTTTTGGGAGTGATTGACTCAGTTTAGTGGCTGACTTGGGATAGAATAACAACTAATACAGGTGATATTTTGTTTTTAACTAGGTGTGGTTTGACTCTAGTTGACCAAATTGGTGGAAGGGACAAACTAAGGAGATGTAAATACAGCAGTAACAAGCAGAAAATGGCAACAATGAAACTAGAATGCAAAACAGCAGAAACAAGATGAATAGAGATAAAAATGAAAGTCGTTAAAAAATATATATATATATATAAAATAAATAAAAAAACCTCAATGCTGGTACTTTTCTATTTTTCCATTTTTTTCATAAGCTTGAATGAAAAGAAAACAAACTACTGAAGGAGATTTGGAACTGAAGACGGGGAAATCCCAGAGAACTTACTGGTCTAATAAATTAAAAAGATAAGACCCAATCATGGATACAGTCTCCACACATTAACCATGGATGCCAGTGGTAACCCAAGGAGTCTTCACACAACGGAGAACACTTGCTTCACAATTGTGAGAAGAAAATAGAAAACTTCCATTGAGAGATCACAAGGTATTTATAGAGGATGGGGTGATGTAGGACAGACCCATGGTCCTCATGGGTCGACCCGCCAATGGGCCCAGCCCATCCGCCTTGACCAGTTCTTTGGGCCTAGCCCACCCATTGTAGTTTATTTAGAGTTTTATTTACCCATTTATGTTTTAAGTTGTATTTAGGTGGATGTTTTAATCCTAGCCATCGGTGTAGTTGGATGGTCCAGATTAGCTTTAGGGTTATGTTTTCACATATTTAAGCATTGTAAAGCCTCCTACGCAAGTAACTTGATGATTAATAAAATTTCCTTTCCTTCGAGTGATTTTGGGGCAGCCCAAGTTGTCTCTTCTTCCTCGTCCGCGATAGGGAGTTTGGCGTGAGGCCAAGTTTCAAGGTGAAAGCCTGACCTATCCCTTCCACCCTCCATCTCTCTTCTCTCTCCATCTCTGCCCGCCCTGCATCTGGTACCCCGCTCCACATCAATGGGATAAAATACTGCCTATAAGGATCTTGATGGGATTCTCTTTCCTTTCTATAAAATTGATTACATGCCAATCTCTTTATACCTCATGAAATTTTTTCCAATTACGTCAATAACTATCTTAAATTGATTACATGTCTATCAATCATCAATTATTATATGTCAATAAATTATCTTGTTAGATTTAAGATATCTAATGTTGAATTTTCTAAAATAAGAATTAAGATCTAGGGGAAATTTAGTACATACTAAGAAAGTAGGTATCACTGGACCAATGGGCTGTGGGTTAGGTCCAATGTATGACATACATGGGCTTGGCCCACTATGGTTGAGCCCAATGGGCTGGCCGACAGTGGGCTTATTATTGGGCCTTCTTTTGTAGACATCGAGGCTCACGATGCACTTGGACTGAATCACACAATGTAGAGTTCTAGACAAGCATGTGACTCATTTCTAAGTATCTAGGCAACATAGGCCAAAAAGGCACTACAAGAAATCATTGCACCAACATACCTAGTCACGACACTATCTATGAGTTCTTGATAATAATGAACTTAAAGAGCCATGTGCATGACTCACATACCTTCACCTCCACTTCCTGGCCTGTGTCTCCATAATTAGATTGAATCATGAAATTTAACAGGTTAGATTCAAAAGGGGAATGGCCCATGGTGCATATTTTCAGCCGGCAACATTGAACTATTAGACACATGAAAAACATGTGACTAACTCCCATTAGACTGGTCATGTGGAGCCTCTGCCAATTAAAGGTAGTAGCTTGATTGCATAGGTTAACAAAATGTGGGCCCATAATGCATATTCAATATGATTATTTCAGACATATGTGCCTACAAAAATATGCATCTAAAATAGATACTGTATATATAAACAAAGGATAGAACACTTGATCTAGTCAGTAAGTCATGGGCAGTCATTTGTTTATATACAAAAAAGAGGCTGCTCTTTAAGCATGCACAAAGAAAAAGCAAACCTCTTTATCCATGTCGATGTTCCTAAAAGCGTCCCACTCTCCAATATTTGTCATGCAAAAAGGTGACAATGGTGTATCATCGCCTGTAGAAATGAGAAAGGACATAATTGTTTTGATATAAGGAATAATAGAGCAAGTGTCATGTCAAATTGCAGAAATGGAAAAAACAAATAAATATGATATCAACCATATCATGAACAAACAAACGAATAGTCTGCATAGTATGGGAGGGCAGAGATTTTGGTAGCTTTATAATGTCATTCTAGCTGCGTAGTATGGGAGGGCAGAGATTAGAAAATAGTCTGCGGTTGACATTTCAGATGGGTCCCAGGTTTCACCAGAGAGAGATCAAATTTTGCTGGAAATGGAAGGTATATATAATGGTGGATTCTATAAAGAAAACAAGTAAACATTTAATCCTGTTCGAAGGGTTTAGCTTGTTGAATCTTGGTTTATTTGATTTCTCTTTTGACCCTTCAATTTTCCCAGGCTGCCAGGACTTTATCCCTTTTTCCACTAGAGATCAACAATTAAAAAAAAAGAATTTTTACTAAAGATATGCGCTCCTCATCTGGGAATATATCCCACTGATGTAATATGAACTTCGCTGCATTTATTATTTCAAAAATGAACAGAATAATGATGCAACCATCTGAACTAGAAAGTCTTTTGATTCCATCTCTCCTCCTATTTTGTACTTTTATTGAGAAAGGTTGCTTATGATGGGATGTGGCATCAATGATGGTGACAACAGGCAGTAGTATTACTTTATTCCCCAAAAATTTACATACGTACACAACAAAGGGAAGGTATCCCAAAACATGAAAGAGAATGACAAACTGACAACTCTTAATTTATATACCCAGTTTGTAAGTCACACACCGGTGTGAAAAGCCAGCCCACAACAGAGAAAGTAGAAAATTACCCCACAAAATTGCTGATCCTGAGAAGCTCAGGTGAGGTGTTACGTCCCCAGTCCCCACCCCAAAAAAAAAAAAAAAAACCACCCTGGGACACCTCCTCTTTCCAAACCAAAAAACGAAAACCAGCCTGTGCATACTCATCTAAGACCTACGGAAGAAGGTCTGAACACATTATTTTACCCAATTTTCCTATTGGGAAAAGCTTTCGAAGACTTGTGTGGAAAAAAAATTTAGATTTTTTATCGTGACTTTTTTTAAGGCCTTTAGGCTCTAGGGTGTGACTCAGTCCAACTTGGCCGAACCACTTGCAAGTTGGCTGTCAAATTGACTAAAGGGTGACCAAGTCACCCACCAATTGTAATTTTGAAATCCTTGAGATGGAGTTTCCAACCCAGGTAAGGCCTGAAATCAAAGAGACCTCCAAAGATGACATCCACACCTACAACCTCAAAATCCCCAAGGGCATCCACAAGATTCACGCTATTGACCCTACAAAAGAAGAGAACCAATGGCCCAACATGCCATGATACTACCACAATTGTCCGCCACTTCCAGCCACCCTCTTATCTCTAATTATTTTACCGACCTCCTTACTCACCATAGCTAGAACAGATTACCCTCCCACATTAACAACCATAGCAACAATAGTCAAGAATTTGGTGATAATTGCATTGTTGTTCTCCAAAGGATTTGACAACCACCGGAAGACAAACTCCATGAACTAGACCTTTGGACAATGCAAACAAAAGGAAGCTTCATAGAGTCAAAAGGGAAGAATGCACCAAGCAACCTCAAAAGGCTGAAAGAGATCTAACTGATTCATTTTATTTATGCTATTTGTTCAGAGGATAAGCATGTTAATATATCTTCTTGGCCATTTGTACAAGAACAACACGAATGTGACTTCAAAATATTAGCTAATAGTCCGACACGTTAATCATATGTTGTGCTTATCCTAGCCATAATCGGTTCACATCTGTAACAGCACTGCACTTCAAATATCCACAACTGCATCAAACATAAAAGATCACAAAGAGAAGGAACTAATGATAGACTGTAAGGATATTTTCTCAATACAAATCATTACCCCATGGAGGGGGAGCAAAGAGACCCCTAATTTCATCAGCATTCAGTCGAGGGACAAGTTCAATCAGTAAACGATCATTTAACCATCTGCGAGAACGGCGATTGCTAACCTGCCACATGTAAAGAGATAAGCAACAACATAATTGGCACAGCGACTTATATCTCATTTGTAAACAGTGTCAAAATCCAATGGTAAAAGGTGTGGGAAAGTAATGCTTCCAAAGTTTGCAAGAATTTAAAAGCTATTGACAATAATGGTCAAACTTTGAAACTAGTAATTAAAATTGCCATTTAAGTACATACAAAAGCTTTACCTACAGCCCGATCCAGAACTACATGACAAAATATATGCATGAAAGAAACTTAGAACATGAGAGATTCACAGTCATTAATGATGAAAGAATGGTAAGGGGAAAGCAACATTCATTAATGGGTTTAATCAATTATAAATTTGTTAATACAACTAGTTATTGAACATGACAGGAACATGTATTTTAAGTTGCCCCCTTCATAGCAATACATAGAAAAATATTCATGTCAGCCAATTTCAATTTGTGAAATTAATTAGTGTTAACCATGGCCAGTTATGATACACGTTACCATGTGTGTCAAGCACCCACATCAAATTGGAAGTGGATTGAATGTTTCATCCATGTAGTTGATAAAAACCACAGAAATATTATATTTCTTGTCTTTTCAATATGAACAAAACATTACCTTGTTAGCCTCGCTTTCAAGCAAGTCAATCTTCTTCTCGATCAGTGACCCACGTGAACTTACATGCTTTCCTAGAAAACAACACAATCCTCAAAGTTAGAAACACCAAAAGATGGCAGTTTTATGAACCAACATTTCAACCAACCCCTATTTCTTCATGCCCACCAATTGGTGGACACAATTTAGAAACCCCCACAGTATTGTAGCCATTTCCAATCAAAGGAATTGGGTGAAGAGAAAGAAAAAAAAGCTTCCTTTTTCCACCCCAGATTTCATGTGAAACAAGAAGCGCTTCCAAATGCAGACACATCCAAACGCACCTCAAAAAGAAAAATGAATCCAATTTACACATTCCATAACAAATTTTGGGGTCAACTTATCTCCACCTAAATCTCGACCATAATTGAATAAAATCTGCACAAACATCAAGAAAAAAACACAAAATACCAAAAACCCAATTCCATCAAACGAAATGAAACTGGATTCAGCAAATCGCAATAACAAAAACCAAACACCAGAGCAGTTTCCCACCCAAAAATAAATTGTGGGTCTTGTAGTTTTGGATCCAAACATGATGAGGTGGGCAAAAGAACAGACCACGATTCATCAAACAATGCAAAATAAACGGGAGGAAAGCAAGATAGAAGCGGGAAAAAAAATATACCCTTTCGATCATCAAAGATGGCAAAGGGATGAAAATCTTCTTCGCAGATCAGAACCTCAGCCTTCGCCATTTTCTCCAGTGGAAGAAATCCCAAGCTTTCCAGATTCTGTTTGGATTTTCTTCTGAGATAGGATTTGGATCGGACGAAGACGAGCGAAGAAGTAGAAGAAATGATGAAGCCATCACGGAAAACATTTGTGGAATGAAAAGAGGGCACGGCGAAGTTGAGTGTCCCGCGGGATACGGAATCATTACGGTTCGTTGGCCCTTTCAGGAGTGCGCCAGGTGATCTCAACCGCTCACGCGAGGGACTACGAAACTGTTTCCGTAGTCCGCGGGCTATATTGTCTTTTTACGAAGAGAATATTCTGATGGGAAATGCGAACCGGATATGCGAAGCCCGCATCGGCGGCACGTGTAGCGGGTATACGATTCCAACATGTATATATACTAGTAGAAAAGCCTCGTGCTGAGCGCGGGCCCTAAATTAAAGATATATAAAAATTTTAAGAGTATTTAAAAATAATTAATGAAAAGTAAATCTAAAATTATATATTATAAAGAATAGATGAAAGGAATTATATTATGATGGATTATAAAATCCATTAAAAATGATATCTTTATTTTTTAAAAGAAAATCCATAGAAACAGAAAGAAAAATCATATGCAAGTGGATTTGGGAAAAAAAACCCTAACAAATTAATAAAAATAAGATCTTGCTCTCCTTGGAAAAAAAATAATGTATAAAAATACCCCAATGAAATTCACAAAATGTTATTATAATCTCTTTGAAAAAAAAATCCAAACAACTCAAAGGAATGAAAATGCCCAATATAATGGATAATAATATGATTTTCACATCTTAGGAAAAAAAAACAAATAAAGCCCACAAACATTATATGAGATCTTACGTATAATCTCAGTTGTATTGTACCCACCATGGATTGAATTTTGATTCGTACATAATAATTAGGTGCAATGATTTTATTAGACTTCTTTGACCTTAATTTTTACTTATAAATTCAAAATTTGTTCGAATATGTAGTGGCAAACATTTATTGAATTTTGTATTCATTAGTGTAGCTTTGCGTGTATTTTGGTGTAGGTGGCGTGGGAGTTGGTTGGCATCACCAAACATCTTAGGGTATCTATGTTAGGAATTTTGTAGATTGCAATTTGATGGATGCATTATCATTCTAACATCATTTGTTTTACACACATATGCATTAATTTAAGAAATCTTGAAATCTTGTTTTATTCATGCATTGCTTTTAAGTTTTGTAAAAGTATCAATTTATGCATGATTTGCTTTTAAAACTTGGATGCATTTGATTTTGAAAAGAGTTTTAGAAATAAAGTTAGCCTTTGGTTTTAAAGTTTTGAATCATTTTAGGCTTTGTGTGTTTCATGTTTTTAAACATCTTAGAATGATTTAAAACATGTTTTTCAGCTTGATTATATGGCCCAAAATGTTCCACAAAGAAAATCTTTTAAACTTACAAAAGTGGGAATTTTGGTCCCGGCAGTGTCGCCGGTCGACCGACACAGAGGTCCCGGTCGACCGGGAACACTGCAGGCAGAAAGTGCCTGGGAGCTCCAACGGTCAGAAATTTGACCGTTATGTGATCCCGGTCGACCGAGACCTGTTTGCAGGTCGACCTAGGACTAGCCGTTTGACACTTTTTGCTATAAATATGAGTTCTTTCCTTTGCCAAATGTTGGGAATTTTAAGCCCCTCCTTGAGGGGTTTTGAGGCATATTCAAGGGAAAAGAACCAAGGGATGAAGGGGAGCATTAGGAAAGCTAAAGCTTTGATTAATGAAGTTATATCACCAAGTAGGTTTTACTTTCCTTAATCATATGTTTTCATGCTTTGTTTTATTTTTGGTAAATCATTTCTAGCATGTTAAACTATGTTTGTGTTGTGTCCTTAACATGTTTTATGTTTTGAGTTGATTTATTGTTTTGGATACAACACCATATGATTCAATCCAAGTAGTACTTAATCTTTGGTAAATCTAAGTAGATCATGTTAATGAAAGAACCTTTGAAATTATATGTAACATGATTCCTATACTTGGTTGAATCTTTTGTTGTTGTTTTCCATCATAAGAAAATCACTTTCAAAACTATCTTATGTTTTGGACTCAACTTCTTTACAAATCATATGTTTTCATGTTTTGTTTTATCTTAGGTAAATCTTTAGTAACATGATAAACTATGATGTGTTGTATCCTTAGCATGTTTTATACTTTGAATAGATCTATTGTTTTGGATGCATCACCATTTGATTCAATCCAAGTAGTACTTTATCCTTGGTAAATCTAAGTAGATCATGTTAATGAAATATGTAACATGATTCATATACTTGGTTGAATCTTTGGTTGTTGTTTTTCCATCATAAGAAAATCTCTTTCAAATGTATCTTATGTTTTGGATTCAAATGTATCTTATGTTTTGGATTCAACATCTTTACAAATCATATGTGTATTATTGTTTTAAAGTTTCACAACTTGCCGTACTTTGATAGGTATATCACTTTCAAGTTGTATTTATAATTACATATGATTTGTCCCCTCATTTCAATCAAATCTATTTTTATGTTTTGAGCTTCATTGTTGATTTGATTGACATCCCTATGCATCACATGTTTAGAGCTAATTAATTTCATACAACTTGTGTATCTTTGACATCATTAACAAGTTGTTACTTTTAACATGTGATTGCATTATTTCCTCAATCATAAATGTTTTATGAGCTAAAACTTTCAAAAGCCTTATGCATACATTTATGAGCTTTCATTTTCAAAATGATTGAGGACCACACACACACACTTCATGTACTTTCATCTTTGCATTCATAGTGTGAGTGTGTATTAGTTTTTCACTTCCATATCCGCCTAATTAAGAGGCATTGTAATGAGCTTAATTGAATCTCCATCAAGTGTTTATAGACACTATATTAGAGAGATAACCAACCTTGTGGTTGAAGAGGTTATTGCTTAGCCTATAAAAGCATAATGTATAGGTTGATGTTAAGCCTTGAAAAACATCATTGTAAAGGTTATTGCTAAGCCTTGAAAAGCATATTGTAAATGTTATTGCTTAGCCTATTGAAAAGCATAAATAGTGGAAATCCGGTGGGGTGTTGGATCACAAGCCGGTAGTGGATGTAGGCATTGAGGCCGAACCACTATAAATCTTTGTGTGATGGTGTTTGCTTTGTGGTGATTGTTTTTATTAAGCTTCCGCATTTTATTTGTAATAATCACTTGTGACTAGTTTGTTTTAAAGAAGTTAAAATTGATTAAAATTGGTCATAATTGGAGCTCACCCTATTCACCCCCCCTCTAGGGTTCGGATCCTCATGGATTTACAATCTAGACATTACTTGGTGGGCTCCGCAGCTTGATATCCAATCCAAGCTTCTTATTTTGATAGCTCCATTCCTTCTTGTGAGAGTAGACTACATAAAATCAATATTTTTATCAAATGTTCGTAAAAACTAAAACATGGGTGTCGAAAAATCTTGTATGAATTGTGAAGAAATATTAAAACGAAGAATCCAAAAAATAAAAAAAGAATAACTTACCAACAGAGTGATGGACTACTTGTATATAATTTTTCAAACGGTTTCACTCTCTTTTCTTCTAACACAAACCATTTACATGTCCCACCATGTTCTCTGATGTGATGTGATTAGTTTTATAGTAGCAATTTCTGATGTTGATATGCTTCCAAGGGTTTATGGACCCGTCAAGTCGATGCAATTGTAAACCCCTAGCAAGGAAATTTAAAAGGGTTTGGATGGGACGCTTTTAATTTGAGAAGTGGGTCTCATTTACATTTCATATTTAATCCTCTGGCCTGGCTATTTTTTTTTTAAGGCAGTTTTTACCATCAAAGTGGGATCATTTGAAATTTCATCCATTATTCAATCCTATCCATATGATGATTACCCAAATCGTAGAGATTTAAGGGATAGAGATGATGAAGAGAAAAGTTAGAAAAATATAGATGGAGTGATAAGGTTTCACAACTATTGAGATATGGGCCCTATTGAGTAGTCATTCAATATCCTACTAAGAGGATGAGAGATTCTAGGAAATAGTAGAATGAGAGATTTTAGAGAAGTATTAGAGGGAGAGATTTGGAGTGGCCCACATTAAAACCAAAGATCTGTGTGATTTTCTAAGTGATTTTTTTTGAAAGGAGAATGATTCGATGCTGAGGTAGCACCCCTCACAGCACACCTCCTCATTTGCTTTAATATATGTAAAGCGGGCCGTATGTCACGTACGAGTGTGGGACCCTTGTTAGAAAAGTTGCGGTAATCCTGCACCGTACACGTGGTAGACTATCCAAATATGGGACATGATCATTAGATCACAAGCATAGCCAGCCATTGGATTGTTAGCCCGTCAGATCTTGAAAGATTGACATGCGGCAGAGATGTTGGTGGGTCACGAGTGAAAAAAGAAAGGAGAGATTCTCAATGCACCTACCTCTTTTGCGGAGTCCACCCCTTTTTTTAAAAATATCAAAAATACTCTATTATCCTCTTCTCTCTACCACCCACCACCTTTGACGCCTACTAGTCATCCGGAGCCTCTTTCTCCAATAGCAAGTGCATCCGCCTCCACTGCACCTCCGTCATCCATGCCGACTCCCTCTCCCTCATCCCCCGCTTTTGCTTCAACCCCCATGCATCCGACGTCCACTCCTAATCAATCGCAGACCTCCGCTGCTCTCTCCAATCTCGTAGCTCCGACCTCCTCGTCCGAATCGGATGCCCAGAAGCGGTCTAATTGCAAAGGGAGGTGTCAAGGGACAAGGTGCGCACGGAGGAGAGAATCGAGGCACCATCTCCAACCCTTGATCGCAGTCTTCTCCAGGGGTGCACGGAGTTTAAGAGCCGTGAACATAAAGAGGTGCACGGCTGGGAAACTCCGTGCATTTATTATGTGCAAGACTTATCATACGCACGGGAATTTTGGGTATTTTCGTATGTGTATTTAAAAAAAAAAAAACCTCGTAGGTGTTGTAAAAAAATCGGTGGTGTACAAATAATCACTCAAAAGAATGATCAAGACCATGTAAATAAGTGTCGCTGATGTTAAGTCCAAACCATTGAACTGCGATGTGCCAATTCTCATCAAAAGGGAAGTTCTGGACGCTGGGTTTGCTCCCGAGACTGGTTCTTCTTGCAGCATGTGCGCAATAAGGAAAAAAAAAAAACATAAATTCAACAAATTCAACGTATGCTCGTACGACAAGCCACGGTGGGAATGATTTTTTTTGTTTTTTTTCTCCGAGGCGTGCTATGCACCCCGGGGTCCGTCCGGGTTCCGGATCCCGGGGTGTGTAGCTTTTTTCTTTTTCACCTAGGTGGGTCTATTGGCCAAAGTGATACTACTAATTTGTAGGTCCCCAGGATTAATTTTATAGGAAATCCAGACTTATAATTCATCGTGGTGCATTTTATATATGACTCATATTAAGTCGTCCTGAATTTCCCTCTTGGCAGAGGACTAACAAATGTTAGAAAAGTTAAAATTCAAAGAATTACAAATATAAATGCAGACTTTTTAGGTGACATTAATTTAAAATTCTAACAGAAAAATATAATATATTTAGATGATAGAAGAACAATCCATCATATTATACTTAGAAATTTTCAATAAATGAAAAGGCCCACAGGATGCAATGATACTATAATTTAAATTATAGAATTTTACGGAAAAAATTTCGAAATTTGGCCATTCATCTTTAATGGTATCCGAAGATTGTGCAGTACAAATTTGGTCTTCCCACCAATTTTTTTTTATTTTTTTATACATTTTTCTAGGTGACGATATAGTCACCTAAAATAATTTGAAAAGACACTAGCGTCACTCCTCACGCAACTGTGAATACAAGTTTTATGCCATTCATATTAATGGAAAAAAAGAAGTGCGAATACAAATTTTCCGCCATTCATAGCAGTGAAAAGATACTACAACTTTTTCACTATTCATGAGGGGAGAAAAGCTGCGAATACAAGTTCTCTCCTGGTCAACCTTTCTCTCTCATGGATGGTTTCACGGATTGGGGATAAGCTCTACATGACAATAAACCAATATAAGATTGTTATTGAAACCATTCTTCCATGTTATGTCTGTCATTTTTTTCTTTCCCTGTCTCTTTCACTTTTCAATATAAATATTGAGAATATGAAAAAAGAAAGAAATGAATAGTACTCGGTCAATAGTAGACTTTTTATAAAGCTTGTGATACTGTTTTTCTAAAATAATTGAGAAAAAAATGGAGTAGGAGAGATAAAGAAATAAGTGGGAAAAGAGAAAAAAATAAAGTGTCTTATGAAAACCGCGTATCATTGCTCCTATTAGACACGTTCGACTCTACGCTAGCGTCACTCCCCTTAATATTAATAAATAAATAAATAAAAAACGTAAGAGGTCTTGATAGACCTCATTTGTGCTAAGCAATATTCGGACCCTTTGCGGGGACTTTTTTTTTTTTTTTTTTAAATCCTCTTTTAAGTTATTGGGCTCGTACCGGGGTACCAAATTAAGGATGGAGGCACAACCGCCCAAATTAAGAACCAACGGTGCGGATTGCAAGACAACAACAAACTGCTCCCCAGCCCGCCACGTGTGACAGACGAGTCATCACATCCATGCTCTGTGCCCGCCACGTGGACCCAAGAATGATGCCCCCCTCAGTCTTTCCCGCGAGAGCAGATGCAAATCGATGCTCCCGCGCGTTTTCTGTTTTCAAAAGCCGTTGCTTTTGCAGTCTCTCTCTCGCTCATGTCCGTACCGCACAGCTCATACAATACAGCGCCTGCAATTACAAAAGCGTGCTTTCCTCTTTTCTCTCTTCCTCACTAACCCTAGAAATCCGCAAGCTCTGCAATGTAAGCCTCGCTTTCTCCCTTCGATTCTGGCTTTGGTTTTTGCATGTTGTTATTGAATTTTCGAGCTATTCGAGCTTCATTAGATGATGATGATTCTGCAATAGCCTCAATAGACGATGATGATGATCTGAATAACGGTTTCTTTAATCTCTGGTGGTAGATCTTTGCAAAAAAAAAAAAAAAATGTTGGTAAACGAAATGGATGCTAGATGTTTGGTTTGTTGAGAATCAACCGATTAATGAAGATACTTCTGCATCTGTTTTAGATGTTTGTTATGATGTGTAATTGTTTTGATCTCCGCTTTCTAATAAGTACAATTTGAAGAGCTGTTTGTTGCGCCATCTTTAGCTTATATGATTCATCTGATGAGATCTTCCCATCTTCATGTTTCTTTAGTTTACTTCCATCTTCATGCCCACCACTTGGTACTGATTTTCAATGGTTTATGTCGAAAAACCTAGGTTCTATTAAGAGTCCAATTAGTCCTGCTATGATTTTGAAGGATTGACATTGTTTTGCAAGTATTTTGATTGTAAGACTGAATATTTTGAATGATGTAGTCAGGTAAACAGATATTTTAGCCCTATTGATTTGATTCTTATGTAACATTAGTCAATTTCGTTGTCTCCTGAGTTAATTCAAGGTTCTGATCTGTTTCTCACTCAGTCTTATTTGTATTTGATTCTGCAAGTGTTTTGGGGATAATATGAGTGGAGTAAGTGGCCGCAAAATCCCCACGCTGTCATTGCAATTGATTTCTGGTGGGTTAAGTGCCAATGCTGTGGTGCTTGATCAAGCGAGAGATTCATCGATGCCACCCATGATGAAAAAACAAGGAAATGGTGATCGTTTTATAGGAAAACCTATTGCCTCCCACAGGAACCCTTGGCATAAAGTCTCTGGCAATTGTGTTAATTTTCTTTCTGGGTGGCAAGGGTTGCACTGTGCTGCTCCTGCTGGAGATGTACCCAAGGGCATTGTTTTAGCTACTGCATGCGGTGAATCTGGAAAACAGCCTGTTGATAGACATTCAGTAAACATGTTAAAGGATGATGAAAGTCGGGACCTTACTCAGGTATAATTCTTTTTGTCTAAATGTCTTTCAGCTATCTTTCCTCTTTTATCCTGATGTTCTGTCTCACCAAATTTTATTGTCTCCGTATATTGTAAGGAGCTTCATGTTGCATGATTTTGTAATGAACATTTTATTTTACTTCTTGTAGCAGAATCTAGACTCAAAGAAGCAACCAGTGGGTGAAAAGAGGTGTATTGTTTCACAACCTCAGTCTGTGGTAACAATTGCCATGCCTAGTTTCTCTTTTAATCCAGGTTGCAGGGCATCAAAAGCGCGAAGTGCGCGAGTAAGAGATGCTGCCACTTTAGACATTTGATTAAACAGGGTTTTGCATAATGCACTATAATTAGAAAGTTGCAGATCATGTTACAGGCTGCAGAATGCAGAATGTATATCAGTATATCCCCTCCAATTAGAACTAAATATGTTTTTTTTATTTATGCTGGCTCGCTCACAATTCTTACACGATCAAATTGGATGTAGTTCTAATATGCCTTGAAACCAATCGTGTTATGCAGAAACGAAGAACTAGGATTTCTAAAGGAGTAAAAGCATTGGGAGAACTCGTTCCAAATGCTATAGAGGTGATACACCTGTGGAGCCTTTGATCTTCACTTTTTTGTACTTTTGCTCAATCTTAGAATTCTTTCTTTGGGCAATGTTTATAGAAGCTTAATTTCATTTCTAATTCAGAAATGAGTTGTACTCGTGTATATGTTTCAAAAGAAATTAAACTTTGTCTCCAACTCTGGGAAATAAATGATTCTTTTGGAAACTTCTAACAACATGTACTGTTCAAGGTTACAGGAATCGACCTCTATGTATATTTTTTATCAAGGAAGCAAGGCAACGATGAACATAGAAACAGTAAAAAAAAAAAATCGATAAATTGCGGGAAGCCTGGAATACAAACAGCTAGCTGAAGCCATGTAACAAGAACTCTTCCTTTTACTTATGTTGGGTCAGATGTCAAATTTGTTGTTTCTGGAAAGGGTTGCCCATATCATAGGGTCAATTTGCAAATTTGTGGAATGCCCAATGATCCTGATTAGCTAGGGCTGGATCACTTAGTTTGTTGGTCTTGGTTTGGTTGTTTTATAAATCACTTATCACTTGATTTTCTTGAATTTCTTGGTTCCATTTGCTAGCCTTTTGTGTTTTTTTGAGTCTAGACATTCAATCTTTGGCTTCTTTTAATTCACTCAGAAAGACCATACATTTAAAAAAAAAAAGATTGTAAGATCGCAGCCATTTTATAATGGATGTATTTTTTTGGGGTTTATAAGTGAAAATCTTAATTATGATTCAATAGTGGCTAATAGTTAGATTAGTGTCAAATTGAAATCTGCCAAAGTGCATCCCAAACCATGCTCAAGTAGTCAAGTTAGATGGATGTGGTATGAAATTTGTCAAACTTTGCACAAGGAGCCTGCTCAACTATATGTAGATGACATGCACCGTTACCCTGTTAGCATTGTACGACTTTGAAGGTAACTGTGAAGACCATTCATAAAATTCACTTGATATAGAAGCTGAATGAGATAGACAAATGCCTCTAAACCCAGTGGTAAAGTGGCATCTCATTGTACACCCGTCCAGGGATCGATCCATGGGCATGTAGGTTTCACTGTAGTGTTCCCATCATCAGTATTCCATAGAAGCAAAAGGAGGGGAAAAAAGAGAAAAAGAAAAAAGAAATTGCAACGACAAAAGGCATATGAAAGTCAGTCATCTTTATAAAGTGAGATCATTCAGGGCTGCTAGCCGTTACTTTGGAATTAGCTGCTTGGCCTATGGGGCCAATTTGGTCCCATCTACAATCATTCCTATTTCCTACCCTATAACCCTTAAATTGGCACTAACTCTATTTTGACACTCATCCGACTATTATTTGTTGTTGTCTTGATCATTAAAAAGAAAAGGCAGAAAAAAGAACACAAAATATCAGGTAATCATTATAAGGGCTCAACTTGTTCTACTTTGACGCCGTCAAATCAAGTGTTAAGATGATCAGATTGCTCCCATTTTTTGCACACATGTGCCTTATGTAGACCTTTTCACCATCCTTACCATGATTGATCATGCAAATAGTGACACATTGCTGTTGAACAGAACTTATACAATAGTTGAATGAAATAGCAGTCACAGTAATCATATGGAAATCAGTTGTCTCTGTTGGGAAGATGTTCGCCTCTTTATGGTTCTTTTACACTACATGGGTGTGTACTGCCTTACTTCATAGTGTACTTTGGACCGTAAGACCTTCTCATTGTAATGCCTTTTTGTTCTTCAATATATAACCTGATAATAAGATCGTTAGTAACCAGTAGCACCAAAAGCTCAAGCTATGAGTGAGCAGCATAACAATGTATATCAACGGGAAGCCGTTCAAATTCAAAACCCAATAGACAACAGAACAGACAGACATATGGAGGTAACATGCCTCCTAGGGGTTTTGAACTCGTGACCTCTGGCTATGATACCATGTTAATAACTAGCAGCATCAAAATCTTGAGCCGTTAGTGCTTAATAATTTATATCAACAACCCCCTCGAATTGGAGATTGTTCGAATTTGAAACCCAACAGACATAACAGAACAAACCAAACAAATAGATGGATGTAACATGCCTCCCAAGGGCTTTGAACTCATGACCTTTGGCTCTGATACCATGTTAATAACCAGTAGCACCAAAAGCTTGAGCTATTTGTGAGCGGCATAACAATGTATATCAACAAAGATAACTTAATTATTGGAAAATGGATTTTTTTTCAACTTACCACAGAGCAGATCATTATGCACTGATAGCGAGAATCTGGGCGATCGTATTTTCTTCCGTAGTTACATGATGCACTAAACCATTTATATTTGAAATTAGGTCCCTAATTTGTTTGTTGAGAAGGATGCCTCCATGTTTCTTTATTTTATCTGATACCCACTTGAGGTCTTTTTCAGATTCACCAATTGTTCTCTGCATTATATGAATAATTAAGTTCCTTATTTCTTCTTCTTCTCTTTTTTGAATATGATGAACTCTGTATTTTCTTTTCCTTGGTTAAAGAAGTTGTATCCCCCCCTTTCTCTCCTTCCCTCCTTCCTCCCTCCTCCTCCTCCTACCACATATAGTTTGTTACCTAGCTTGGATTACTCATTAATAAGGATTTCCTTTCTATAGCCTATGGTTCTCTTAAACGGCCATCCTGCTCTTTGCAAGATTGATTTTTGTGCATCTTTCCATATTTCCATTTTATGTTAATGTTGTTAGCCTACTTATTTATTTTGATTGTGTAGGATGGTAAAGGAGCTGTGTTGGATGATGTCATTGACCATATCAAGTTCTTGAAACTTCAACTTAAGGTAGGTGGGCAGTACCGCAGTAGGTGTCTCTACTCATGTTCTCAATTCGTGTGTAGGTGGTTCTATGCTCGGGCATTGTCATCATCATCACAGACTGATTCTCAGTCCATTCATTTATTTTTCCTGTTCATATTCATGCCTGATCATTGAGCAGGAATGTAGGGGCCTAGATTTGAGCAGGGGTGGGGTTCAAAGAAGTTATCGAAGCTTGGGTAGAAGGACTGCTCAGCCCTTTGACATTAAAGTTATGTTCAAGAAGCCTGATGGCATAATCATCTCTTTGCATTCAGTTCTTCCATATTCTTCAGTGGATAATCTATAGTCACGTCTCATTTTACCCGTGAATCCATGAGGATGTGTCGGGTATATGGATAAAAATGAGGAATAGGCACCAAAATGGACAGATAATGAGAGAAATTATGAAATGCCTGTCCCTTATTCTACTGAGGATGTGTTGGGTATATGGATAAAAATGAGGATTAGGCACCAAAATGGACAGATAATGAGTAAAATTATGAAATGCCTGTGCTTTATTCTACTGATATTTACGACTCGAGGGCACTCGTCATCTCCATCCGAACATGAATATCCTGACTTGTGTAATATTGCATGCACCAAAAGAGGATAAGTGGACCTGATGTGATGGTCCATTGACTACCCATACAAATGAGGGTGTCAATGGGCTTCAGATTACCCTGTTTCCCAAAGGACCTGACCCAACAAATATGAGTATAGACCCTCTTTTTTGGCCTCGATTGATAACTAGGTGTAGTCCGGTTTATACCCATATACCTAATTAGTGTTGTGACATGTATAAAAGTATTATACATTATAAAAATATCTATATTAATATTATTTTATACAATAATGTACTGGGCAAGAATGTGTAGCACAGGAAGCAGAGGCTTCTTCTACAATCAAATGGTTGTAGGTTTTTTGTTATGGTATCTATGTTACTATGTACACGATGTTCTTTCAATGTGCACTGATTTTGAGACTGGTTGGGAGTCAGGTCCAACCATCCTAGTCCAACACGTCATCGGTGTTGGTCATGGGTCTAAGAATAAACATTTAATCAGGTCCAGGACCAGATCTAACTACAGACCCAACCCGAAGGCTAGGCATTTATGTCTACAATTGCAAATGGGTATCTGATTATCTGAAGCGCATATGAGCCTATTTTTGGATCCAGGAGAAAATCAGATCCGGAACTGGATCCAAGCATATAGGATCTGGATCCTTGTATGTTCCAACCCGAGGAACCAGATTTAGGACAATTACATCTAAGTTTTAAGGGCTCAAGTAATATCAATATTTGAGGATCTACTTAGTTTTAATCATTTACCATTTAATAGCCTTATTTGTATATTTAAAATAAATTCATTTCTTTCGTCTAATTATACTAACACATTCCACAGCTTATTCCAGAGCCGGATCCAGACTGGACCCTTTTTTTTACAATTGATGCCAGAGTCGGATATAAGGCATGGGTTCCTTGCTGGATCCAAATCCGAGGCCGGATCTATGAAGACATGTATCCAAGTTTGGATCCACCTCAGATCCAACTCATTTGCATCCCTATTCACATCCTTAATACAAACTTAATAATTAGATATTTGAGATGTATTTTTATTTATATAGGATAAGGTAATTTAGGCACTTTTTTGAAGTAGACAAGGTTGCATAGGGTTTCATTTTACATGAAGCAGTGAGCTATGTTCTAATTATTAAACAGATACCCACTGAATAGGTGAAACTAATATTCATATATAGCAAGAATATATGAAAATCCTCCATCGCTCATATTTTAGTTAGAAGTCATTTTAAATCAGTTCCTTTGGATTTTGGTGTTCTTAATATACATTAAATCGGTTCAGCACTGGGTCCCCATGAACTTGACTCGAACTCAACCTGTGTACATCCCTAATGGCTAATACAAACATGATATTATTATTTGAAATATATTTTCATTTATACCAAATCAAGGTAATTTGTCAATTTTCAAAACAAACAAGGTCTTGTAAGGTTTCCTTTTCCCCTAAAACTGATGTTATTGTATTCATGTTCTAATCTTTAACATGTGGTGATTGAATATGTGAAAATAACGTTTGCTAATATAACAGGAATAAATGGAACTTTTCCCTCATATGCTCCGATTACAGTTTCTGGTGAATGCTGTTTTCTTCTCGTGCTTAATCTTTATAAAAATATGCGTGAAGTTTCACATATAGGTATATTTTAGTAATTTGTATGAAAATGATATTACTTTCAGTCACAGATTGTTGGAGTCCAGTCTCTAGAACAATTTTTTGTTCCATTGTACATAACAAGGTACAGGATTTTGATCATATCCTAAGGGGTCCCAATGGGAGAAGACTAACCAAACTCTTTTTTTATTGATAAGAATTGTGACCATCCCCCCTTTTTTGTCATAATGTATATTTGTATTATTTTTCTTTGGTTTTATGGATGAGTCCTTGCGAGCTATTCCTTTCAGCCTTTTAATCTTTAACCGGCGATATATTATGCAGGCTTTGTGTCAAAGTAGATTGGGTGGTGAAGCTATATCTGATCCTTTTCTTTTTCTAGAGGTATTATTTTTCGTTATTTCTTTCTTATGAAGAGAATGAAAGAATTGCGCCCTTTCCTTTTCATTTTCTAAAAGAGCTGTATGTATTGTCTCTTTATGTATATGTTGTGTGGGGTGTAAGAAATCGTATGGCAGGGACCCTAGGAAAGTTTGGATTGGGATCGATCATCAAACTCATTGCAAAGAGTTTTGGATCGGCATCCAAATCGTGTTGCATAGGCTCCTCAAAGTAAAGAGATGAGGAAGAGACTTCTAAAGAAGGCATGACTCCTCAGGATTGTTTATTTAAGGGAGATGGGAACCCTTTGCTCGTCCTGAGATACTAGCATTTGCAACGAGTTTGCAAGGTCTTCCACAGCCGGTGTGCGCAAAGATCCATGATAAGATCCCTGATTCGACATCCCACCTAGGACTAGCAAGGGGATGGTGTGTGTGCGTGTCATACCTTTAAAAGTGCTTTTCATAGCCTATTCAATCTAAGGAGGATTTCTAATCCAAAAAATAAATAAATCCAACAAGGATTAATAGTTAGATGGGTATCAAATTAGGGTGAGTGCTATGTGGGTGGAGTTGATCATGGTGGGACCGTTGAACCTCTTTTCAGCCTCTGGAGAATTGTGTGAGCTTCTATTTAGTTGCATTTAGTTTTAAGCTTATGCTGTTAAACATGTACCTTACACAATAGTTTATCAATGCAGGGATACGGTCACTACACATTTCATGAACTGATTGGCGATCCTCTTGAAGAAATAATAGGTGAGCTGATTGAGACAGACATGGCAGCGGCAACTGAGCTTTTGAACAGTAAGGGCCTATCTATCATCCCCATGGACTTGGCAAATGATTTAATCCAGTCTGACTAGAAGCTGCCGCCCTTACTTTTTCTTTTTACATGGTAATTCAAAAACATCTTTACTGTTTGAAAATTTTGATCCCTTTTGTGCTTCAAAAAATACTCTTGGAATCATGTGAAAGGGTAAATGTGATGAAAAAAGTAAAGCATGTTGTCAGAGAAGGTTTTTGGTCATAAAGACGTCCAAGGCTATTATAAACAATGAATCTGTATACATCACTACATGACATGTATAGCAATGCAGCATAGGGATATTGTAGTTTCTGGTTGTGTGTGTCCCAATCTGCAGAACATATTTCGGTCTCAATTTCAGGACCACAGTGGTGTTGACAATGGAATGGCAGGCATGGGTAATCCATCTTATTATATGGGGAAGAACATACAGTTACAAGTACTTTGTGACATCTGGCCCTTTCCTTGAATTTGTACTAAAAAAAGTCTGATTGCATTCCAATTGTACTTTACTCGAGTGACTAAAGGGAAAGAAATTGTGGTGCTTCCAGTTTCTCAATACTTGGCCTCTGAAAGGATTGTAGAGATTTATTAGTACCTTTTGGAGGTTGATAAAAAAATAGAAACTTGCATCTAAGATTTTTTTATTTTTTATTTTATTTTTCCCACATTACATGCTACCACTGAGTATCAAAACCCATATGAGAATAGTAGATCAACACTTTGACTCGTATCCATTAAGGAGTGAGCTCTAACCAAGGGGGAGTATTGAAATGTATTTATCCTGCCTCTATTGACATCTTGAGGTTTTGGTACGATTGGTTAGATCAAGAAATTTAATACAATCTGAATGGGCTGGCCTATTAGTGTTGGTTCATGCATGTGTCTGAACCCTGAGGTATAAGGTAAATGGGATGGATCTTGACACTTGATTATCATAAGAGTTGCTATCACTTCGAAATTCTGTTGGGAATTAATGTGGTTGGAGCAGGGCTGGTGGCTAATCTGTAGAGAGCAGATGGCCTGGTTTGTGCCACTTCGATGGTAGGTCAAACCTGTGTAAAACTCGTATTTGTCCAACCTGTCTAGTCGCCGTTTCTGGTAGCTCACCAGTCAAATATTGTATTTGACCAGTTGAGCAATCCTGTTGGCTGATGATCGGCCCACTGCCTTGTGTGATTGATTACTGGATGAAGTTTTTGCTAATTAAATTGGATGGTCCAAAGGATGGGCATGAACGAATGACAGAATATTCATGGAAGCAAGGATAGATTTAAAGTGTGACCTATTTAGGATTTGGCAAATATGGTTGGGACAAGGCTATGATGATGTCGACCCATCATTCGTCGTTTGTTCCTCCGTGCCCTTCTTAAATTTTATTTGCGGAACTTTTAAGCGGGAATTTCAGAAATTGGATGCAATTTGGAAATTTCCAGTACATTTCAATCGGTTTGCTGTAGCAAACTACTGGGTTTTTTTAGTTATGCTTATCAAAATGAAATTTTAGAAGACTGTTGAGGTTGGAGACTGTCTGGGTTGGAATATATAATAAACCTGGACCAAACTTTGATCATTTGCCTGATAATCTATATTATAAATGTATGAAATTGTAGATGTCTTACGAACATGAATGGGTAGGGGAGCCTGGAAAGTCCCCTGTGGGACCAAACAATTTTGTAGATAGCTATATAGGGACAATGTTCTCCTGCGAGTATGGGGCTTATGTCTCCCAATAGGAGGAGAGTAGATGGAAAGGGGGAACCAAAAAAAATTCATTCTCACCAAATTATGGTAAAGGGAAAACAAAAAAATCGGCTCCCGACATATTATCCTAGTTCTTGATTTAATCACCTTGAGATTTAATGGTATCTTAACCGTGGAGTTTTTTGGACATCAATCCAATGGCGAGTGAGCATTCAATGATTACAAAACTGATCTTCATGTTTGATTATGGGATGGTAAGAGTATCAAAGAGGTTGTACTGATCAAAAGCGGGCCCCACTGCACAAGCAGTAACTCTCAGGAGAACATTCTCCAGCTATTTAGTGCATTTTACATAATACTAATCCTTTGCCTAGACACGTGCTGTGTAAGATTTTCAATCCTTGTGAGGTAAGCACTCTCTTGTGGGGCCCACTTGGGGCCATGCCTATCACAGAAGGGGTGGGAGATCGAAAGATTTGAATAAGAACCAAGGGTATACAAAAACTTCTACCATATTAGATTTTCTAAACCTTTGATTTATGACCCTCAAATTTAATCCAATGACGAGTAATGGTTAGATGAGTGTCAAATTTGGGCTTGTGCCTGTGGGGAGTTGTGAGTCAACGGGATGGAATTAATAAATGAAATAATGTATCACAATCGTGTTGTGAGGGGACTCATTAGGTCCCCATAAATTAAGTGGGGGCCGTCTCTACTATAATTATATTATATTAAAGTAATGGGGGAGGGAGGCTGTACAAGGCCCCACGTCAACAGCACACCCAAAAAATATGCAAAAAAATAAAAATAAAAAACATTACATTGATTTGAAGTGCCCCCCCTTTTCTCAAAGAGATGGCATTTATAAGAATTCTTCACCTATGGCCCTTTTGATTCCTTCTTTTATCAATCTATTTTACTATAAAATAGCAAATTATAGTACAAAAAAAGGCAATATAAAAATTGGCACCTCGTAAGTTCAAGTTTAGGGTAAAATTTTGTAAGCTTATGCTTGTGGGGCCCACCTTTGGTCCATCCAAATAAACCAAACACATGACCCCCTAAATTGCACATGTCCACAAACTTTCGGTTAAATCCGAATTTATTGGACCGTTAGATCGACTGTGTATTGATCCGAATGGACTATTGACCATTAAACTTTTGGGCCCATATGAAGATGATAGAAATCACGATTGGGGTTAATATTTTTTGTAAAGAAGAGGATCCCAGGGAGTCCTTGAAATCTCATCCATTCCCATCCTCATGCGGGTCCCCAAGTGGGCTCCACCACACAATTGAGCTTACCTTATCTTAAGCTTGAACTTAGGAAAGCTGACCCCTTTAAAGATTTGCTTTCAATAATAATAATAAACTCCCACACCCTAGAATTGGATGACACCAAGTTACAAATATTTCAATATAAAATGGAAATTCAAGTATAAATTGTTATTCTTTTGCTAAATAGAGAATGATAAAAATTAACAAAAATTTATCAGCATGAATCTAGGGTTTTCATATTATAATTTTGATGAAAATAAAAGGTTTAGACTATACAATCTACAACATAATTCTTCCATAGATAGTTTCTCTGCCTATTTTTCACATCCAAAATACCCTCTAAAATCAAAAGAAATTAAAATCATCCATCAAACTGGCAAATTTTCTCTTTTATTACTATTTGAGTTAAGGAGATGAGATGCAGAGTTGTTATGACTCATATTTGCCAAAAGAGAAAGTATTGAATCCTCACTCTTCAACCTATATGAGATGATTGCGAGGAAAGTAGATTTCAAATAACATACATAAAAGTATAAGAACAAAGAAGAAGAGGAAAGCACACTGGTGGGGATGGCCTGATTATAACCTACTACCTCAAAAGTGACCTTCCCTTGATTGAACTTGAGAGTTATTATTAAAGAAATAGTCTTATTTTTGCATGTAGTGACATTCCAAGGAAGAACTGCATTTGTGATCTTGTTTAAATGAGTGATGAAAAACCACTTAACTTGCCTTAACACAGGCAGAGGTCCCGATTATACGATCTCAGACGAATATCAATAACTAGTGATTAAACTAGTAATTAACTCTAATCCTGTTTAAACCAATCACACCACAAGAGAAAGAATGACACAGGATTTTTACGTGGAAAACCCTACTCGGGAAAAAATCACGGGCCTTATCGTCTAGGCCAACAGACAACCAAGCACTATTAAATTGAAAGTTACAAGAAAACTCACAATCCTTTTTCCCAGTTGCTGACTCAACCTAAGGACTGCAAAGTACTTGCCGACTGCTAGCCGTGCACCTTCACCGCGCTTGAACAACGAAGTCTTCAAGAGAAGTGGTGGAATCAAACCAAGACTTGAATCATTAGCATAACTTCTGTAATGGCAGCCTTGGGGCAGAAAGATGGATCTCTCAAACTCTCAAACTCTTAGATTTCTTATAATTCAGAGTTGTATGGAGAGGAGAGATGAATACCCTACTTATAGGAGAGAATTCGTGCAACTCAGACTTCTTCACGCAGGTAACTTCTTTCATTGAGAATAGAAATAGGAGTTCTTCTTGAAATAGAATTCCCAGGTTCGCTCGAGCGATCATGGGGTTCGCTCGAGCGACCCGCTCTCTGGAAACAGACGGACAACTCACTTGATAGATGGTCGAGCGAATATTAAAATGCGTTCGAGCGAACAACTCTCTGTGAGAGGTTCGCTCGAGCGGATGTCGTGCGAACTATGAAGCTTCATTCCAGAACCTTGAACGTTCGAGCGCACGAATTAAGAGGTCGAGCGAATGAACTTCTGTTTGGTTGGCTCGAGCGGTTGTATGGTTCGCTCGAGCGACCAGTTCAAACTCTATAGAACTATTGCAGTCCTTTCCTAGACTCAATACAGATTATAAGGAATCCCAGTTTTGTCCAAACTCCAATGAATTAGCCAATTAAATCCTTACAATCTCCCCCTTTGGCAATTCATGGACAAAACCCCTATTACATGAAAATTCTACCCAATAAACCAACTTAAACTAAAAGCAAGACCAACACTAAAAGAGACTTTAGCTTTGCTTATGACAGAAGTACCTGCAGAGACTTTCACAACAAGGTCAAATGAGAGGAATCATAGAAAATAAACACTCATAGAAAATAAACACACACTCCCCCTTTTTGTTCATAAATTGGCAATGAGAACCAAGCATATGAGAGAGAGAAAATACGATAATATAAAGAACAAGTAGCAGTTAATGTAATAAGTGCAGAATTAAACAGATCCCAGACATAAGGTGAAAGCCATAGTTCAAAAGTATCTAAGGAGAATGATAGAGAGAGTAAATTCCAAGAAACTAGCAAGTAACCACCAAAATAGACAAGCTTAACAAAGAACCAGGAGCAAAATAACAATGGAGCAGCAAGTATTAAAATCATTGCGGGCCTTGTCCCATCCTCGTGAGAATATCTGCAAGGGCTACATTAACTTGAGTGAAACCCAAGTCAACCCTGGTGGAGAGATCCTGAACTTGAGTGAATCCCAAGTCAACCCGAGCGGAGAGATCCTGATATTGTAGTGCCAGCTGATCAAATCTTTGATGGAGGCCTGGTTGCTCCCCCTCAACTTGTGCTGGAGCAGCAGCCTCTTCTCCTTGATGTCCTTCCTCAGCTCGCTGTGCAGGATTAATGTGAGCAGATGATTGTGCAATTGTACGTGCATTGATGGGATTTTTCACCTTCACAAATGGTTCGTTCTGACGCACTTGAATTTCCTTGAAGGCGAGAAACTCTGTTATAAATACTCCAAACGATAATAGTGAATTTCTTTTCGCAGTCAATGTGCGCACCAGGACATAAAGATACACCAGAGGAATATTGATGCGCTTGCCAGTACCAATGCAGTATAGAAGATATCCATTCTTTTGAGCAACATCTGAAGTATGACCTCGGGGTTCGAGGTTGTGGCACACAAATCGGTTTAGAAACTGATATTCAGCTGTGAGGTTGCCATGAAGTATAATCCCCCCGGGCCATTGAGTAGGGACCCCGCATAGAATGGTGGCAATGGCATCATAGTCAATGGGTGCAGGCAATTCATCTTGAATTGGATAATCAGCGCCTTCCTCCTCTGGAATATTGATGAAATCTGCTATGTCCGCTACAGAGATGGTGATCCACTTGCCCCGCACATGTCTTGACTGAGCCATTTTCTAAGACTTCCAGGTTGCAATAAAATTCCCTGACCAAGTCCACATGTATCCTCTTAGCATCGAATTTCATCAACGGGTACCATTCCCGATTAGCTAGACTCCTACACACAGCTTTGTTGTGTAATTCCTCTGCAACTTCCCTTTCTGATTCAATGTTGCGTGTTGCAAATTGCTCATAGAACTGAGTTGATTTTCCAAGGCTAGGGAAACGGGTGTGGTCAAATGAGGATGACGAAGACGCCTCAACATGAGGTCGCTTTTTGGGGGCCATAACTGACAGTTAAAACACATAGAGACCAATTAAAACATAGTCCCTGCACAAAAGATAAATATAGGTATCCCCATCCAATCATCAACCAGACACCATTGATCATCAATCATCAATCATCAATCACAACTACTGCCACTATTATACACCATTGAGCCCAACCTGCAAAAAAATGTGTATCGCCACCCAACACCAAATGTGCCATTTAGGCAACCACAGTCAACCACATTCACATCCAAACAATCTCCAAACCAACAGAACAGTAATTGCCAAAGTTCCAGTAACACAGAGGGCTTGCGAATGTGACAAAAAAACAAACAGACCTCCAAATATCCGAATGTTGGGGATGTGCAACCAAAGTCCCACATCGGCTAGAAATGGGAAAGATCATGGGCATATAAGTAGGACTAAATACTCTATTGGTATGAGGCCTTTTGGGTAGAGTCCAAGAGCAAATCCATGAGGGCTTAGTCCCAAAGTGGACAATATCATACCAATGTAGAGTTTGTGGTGGTCAATAGATCATAACACCGAACACATAATCCACAATTTCCCAAGCATCAAGTAAACTGAGAAACAATTTCTCAAAGCACAGAAATACTGATCATAACCTTCAAAGGAAGATTGGGGTATCTCCACCCATCACCCAAAAATACCACAAAGGTCCATCACACCCAACGGCCAATGAGAGAGACAGACCAACCATGTCCTCCATGCACAAATACTTAGTCCACTTAGTTCCAAAACAACTATCCATGCACATTCATACTCAGGAGAGTAATATCAAACAAGTTCAGAAACAAGGAATATAGCATTTTGCAAGAGAACTATAGACTAAGAAAGAAAGTGCATTTCCATTTAGGCCAATCCAAATGTGAGAAAAAAAAGATGAGGAAGAAGATGCATGATGTGAGATGCAAGAAAAAAAATCAAGAAGTAGTATGCAAGTGCAAGAGACTAGATTAGGGTGAAAAAGATCCAAAATAGAATGAGGAAACGGAGAGCCCTAATCGACAGAAAGCAAAGAAATCAAAGATAACGGAAAACACCATTCATATAATAAAAAATAATGAAAAATAAACATTTTAGAAAGATAAAAAAAATACCTTTGCTAATGGAAGGATCGCACGGAGGAGAAGAAGAAAAGCAAAAGAAAACCGTAAGAGAAAACAGGGAGGAAGGAAACGGAAATGGGGAAGAAAGGAGTTCTTGTAGGATCTTACACCCTATTGAGCTACCACTTATCCCAAAACCAATTGGTGATAGGAAACAACACAACAATAGTTTTATGGTGAGGGCGAGGGCTCGACCACAATTATGACCGCTCAGGAGCGAGGGTGGACGTTGACCTCAACAATTCCTCCCTCAACGGCACACCCGCCGCGACTCCTGCTGCGAACTCGCAAAACGTGTGTCCCGTGACTCGAACACCAGACCCATCAGGCTCTGATACCAATTGAAAAACCACTTAACTTGCCTTAACATAGGCAGAGGTCCCGATTATACGATCTCAGACGAATATCAATAACTAGTGATTAAACTAGTAATTAACCCTAATCCTGTTTAAACCAATCACACCACAAGAGAAAGAATGACACATGATTTTTACGTGGAAAACCCTACTCGGGAAAAAACCACGGGCCTTATCGTCTAGGCCAACAGACAACCAAGCACTATTAAATTGAAAGTTACAAGAAAACTCACAATCCTTTTTCCCAGTTGCTGACTCAACCTAAGGACTGCAAAGTACTTGCCGACTACTCGCCGTGCACCTTCACCGCGCTTGAACAACGAAGTCTTCAAGAGAAGTGGTGGAATCAAACCAAGACTTGAATCATCAGCATAGCTTCTGTAATGGCAGCCTTGGGGCAGAAAGATGGATCTCTCAAACTCTCAAACTCTTAGATTTCTTATAATTCAGAGTTGTATGGAGAGGAGAGATGAATACCCTACTTATAGGAGAGAATTCGTGCAACTCGGACTTCTTCACGCAGGTAACTTCTTTCATTGAGAATAGAAATAGGAGTTCTTCTTGAAATAGAATTCCCAGGTTCGCTCGAGCGATCATGGGGTTCGCTCGAGCGACCCGCTCTCTGGAAACAGACGGACAGCTCACTTGATAGATGGTCGAGCGAATATTAAAATGCGTTCGAGCAAACAACTCTTTGTGAGAGGTTCGCTCGAGCGGATGTCGTGCGAACTATGAAGCTTCATTCCAGAACCTTGAACGTTCGAGCGCACAAATTAAGAGGTCGAGCGAATGAACTTCTGTTTGGTTGGCTCGAGCGGTTGTATGGTTCGCTCGAGCGACCAGTTCAAACTCTATAGAACTATTGCAGTCCTTTCCTAGACTCAATACAGATTATAAGGAATCCCAGTTTTGTCCAAACTCCAATGAATTAGCCAATTAAATCCTTATAAGTGATGATGAAGAAGATGAGGAAAAGGAGTGGGAATTGAATTTTTTTTTTCCTAATGATCCTTATTATATCATGCACGTTACTGCAAATTACTTTTTATTATCTCATAAAAGCACAATAAAATGTAGTAAAGACGAGTCAATACAAAGGCTACCTTTTTTAGTACTCTCTCCCCTGTACTTTACTTACTCCAGTTTTATCTCAATTTACTTCACCTCACCTTTACCATAATATAGTATTTACGTTTAATCTACTTTACCACATATGTAAACAAATATAATAAGGTTGAGCAGATTGCATATAAAAAATCATTAAGTCTACTTGGACTGAATTGGGGGACCAAACCATGGCCCGGTCCCCCATGAGGACCACAGGATCCTAGGCTGCCCTAGGATCCTGTGGTCCTCATGGGGGACCGGCCATGGTTCGGCCCAAGTAGCACCCCTCATAAAATATATGTAGCCCAGCTCGTGGGGCCCACTCAAGATCCATTCTTTTTAGTGGAGAGGTGTACATTGGAAAGGTGTCGTTGCTGATGAAGGCCAACAAAAAATCAGCCCTACAAGATAATCCTATCTTTTAATTTAATAACCTTAATATTTAGTGATCGTTTAACAATAGATTGCTTTGATATTCAATCCAACGGCGGATAAAAGGTTCAATGATTGTGAAATTCGACAAGATCACAGAGACATGAGAGTATGAATAGGCTTGTGATAAATATAAAGATGGGCCCCAGTATTATGTAGACATTTCTTTTTCCTTCCCTCCCTTATATGAAATGAACTGCATAAAGAGGACTAAAAACACATGCACTCATGTCCAAATTTGGCAAATCTTATCCGTTCCATGATTCCGTACCATCAGAACTTTTCAGTAGTGGGGCCCACCTGAAAGGGATGTTGTCATCAGAATTGCACAAACACAATCCCTACCATCTATTTCAGATGTTGGACTTATCAGTTATCCCCTTTCACTAACAGCCAGTTTTGGTTAATCCCAAGGAATTTGCAGAAGGAATTGACTGAGTCGTCAGGACCATGGTTCCTCTTTCTTTTAAAGTTAGAGGTCTTGGTATTGACCCCCGATTCTCCCCTCTTCAGGAACCGAAGGTTGAGTCCACTTGTTCTACCACTTAGGGGTCATAGGGGTTTTACCCGGCTTCTTTCTGAACCATGAGGAAATAGTCCAGTTCAAAGGGTGGAGAACCTCCCTTAGCCAAAAAGTTAAAAACACCAGCCAATTTTGGTTCACCAGAGGCAACACTGAGCTTCACCTTTTAATTTTAATGGTAGTGCATCATCTTTCAGGTCCAAGATTGGTATGCTTGATTGTGCCACTCAAGTCACAAATGCACAGGCCATGATTCAGTTGTCAGGATGCCACCACATTCACTTCTACTGGTTTGGTGCAAATGTCTTTGTCTGAGGAAGTTCAATGCCATGTGTAATCTGAATTTAGCAAAGCAAGATGCCATCACATGGACCTCCTGCTACTCATGTGACTCTTGCTTGTTTGGGTTTGGGTGCAAGGGATTTGGAGAAATTTGTAATGGTGTCTCCCTTCAAACTGGAATTTCAAGATGCTCAGCTCAGGTCCTTTGTAGCATTTGGAAATTAGAAATTATGGGGGGTATTGGTGAACAAAAGTGATAATTATTTAGATGGTCAACTCAGCTAATTCTCACCATTGAAAGTAAATTAAAAAGATGATTCAAAGCTCTTATTGATAGAAGGCATTTCCATCTTTATAGGAATTTCAGACGGGGGGAATTTTCATAAGAAACACTCTCAATCAAATAAGGTATGTTTGTGTAGCGTTTGTAGAAAACTAGTTTCCTATATTTTTCCGCTTTTGCTAGAAAAAATAATCTACCTTTTCATGGAAAATGGTTCATGTGAACTCATAGAGAATTTAATTTATTTTTGTACTTTATATATGAAGAAAAGCAATTATGACAGAGAAAAAATTTGGATGTGAAAAGAGTGGCCACCTTTTCCTGGCTTTTTATGTTGAAACATGACTGCACAAAACATGCCCTTAAAAAAGGGCTTACCCTGGAATCTGGAATATGGGGATATTTTCCTTATACTCAACTATCATATTGTGGTCCTGATGGGCAAAACTAAGTTGGAATCAAGTACTCACCATTCGGTTTGATTGACTTTAAAAACTGATAGTATACTCCTAATTTTATACACCGATCACCAAAACTCTTAATTTTAAGACCTTAAAAGGTAAATGATTTTATTAAGTAAATTTTATTTTAATTCAGTCCAATGATAAATTCTCATTAGAATTAGAATAAAATTGAGAGAGATCTCGTGTTTTCAATAGAGTTTACTTTGAACGGCTTAGATTTTCCATGGAAAGGTTCCAACACTAGTTCCACTCTAACTCAAGTCACCGCTGGGACGTATAAGAAACGATTCGGACACACCCAAATCCAATCGGCATCGTATGCAAGCAACACCCATGGAGGGGCCACTTCAGGATGGGGGCAGGGGATTTGAAGATTGGGAGAGGAGCTCCTATGTATAAAAAAATCAGTCTCATCCAATCATCCTAATTTTATCATCCACAACCTCTGAGTCTATTTAATTTTCATAGGCGCACGGTCGATCTAATGGTTTAGTTCATTCACATGAGCGCAAATGCAGGGCATATGAGACCCATTGGAGGGTGTCTGTGGGGTCTAGCCGGATGGGCCCCACCATGGTGCACACCTCATGCATATGATAGGCTAATTTTCCCACCCAAATCACACACACATCTCTCTCTCTCTCTCTCTCTCTCTCTCTCTCTCTCCTCATAAGAGATCGATCCTCTTTCACTCCCTCCTCATACTCTCAACACAATACACTTTTTTTTTGGATAGGTAACGATAAATTAAATTATTTTTTGGATAGGTAACGATAAATTAAATTAAGGATAAAGCAACAATACAAAATAATCTCCAACAAAAAGAAGAAACAAAAAGAAAAAAAAAAGTGTTGGTACAAAAGCCTTATACCAACACAAAAAACAATAAAACTAAGCAATAGGGGCCACAAGTTGAACAATTCTATGCACCCCTTGTTTGGTTAAAGAGTCTGTCATACCATTTGTTGACCGATAAATATGATAGAAAGAGACTTTAATCGAAGAATATAAGATAAAACCTTAATCCCATTGAAATAATATTGAAATCTCCAATGACCCCTCTCCGCCTTAGACACCCACTTAATAGCATTTGAAGAATCATTTTCCACCAACTAAGCTTTACTGAAAGTAAGAAGAAAAAATCCTTAAGGCTTCCAAAATAGCAAGTACTTCCGCATCATTAAATTCTTTTATACCAATATTTTTAGAGAATATAAAAAAAAAACTTCACCTTTATTATAGGCTTGTCTTTAGCTGCCCCATCTAATTAACATTAAATTTTAACCAACCCGTGAAGGAAGAGACCAAGAGACCACTTCCCTATTCTTAAATGGACCACATGACATGCAAGTATGCAACCTTCCCAATTCTTATAATCTAGAGCCCATTCTCGACCCAATACACATTGCAAGGACATTAAAAAACGAGGTTCCTTTGTACGGATGTCTGATTCCTGTCCGCTTCTTCTACTTCTCTTTCCCGTGATCTTCCATTATTGAAGAATCGAATCGAATGGAGGGGAAGACGATGACGACGATGATGTTGGGCCTGACGAACGTCATATCTGTAGCTCGAAGTTCTCCGTCTCCAACAAATGCTCTGTTGTTGGACGACATCGAAGTCGGATCCTTCTGGTGGCTCACGTACATCGGTATATCGTGCTTCCTCGTCCTCTTCGCCGGAATAATGTCCGGCCTCACCCTCGGACTCATGTCGCTCGGCCTTGTCGATCTCGAGATCCTCCAGCGCAGCGGCACCTCCCAAGAGAAGAAGCAGGCCGGTTAGTCTCCAATTTCATCGATTGTTCCTTGTTTTCATCGATGATGATTTGTGGCTGCGTTAATTTTCGGTTTGATGATTTGGGGATGTGTTCATATTCGGTTTGGATTACGGAATGGTGATTTGAACGGTTTGGATTGGATTATTGGGGCTTTGTTGTACTCTAGTCATGTTGTGATTGATTGATTTTTGTTGTCGGTGCTGAATTTGTGCTACTCATTCGACTGGTTTCAACCCGTTTTGAGTCAAAGAGTAATTTGATGGGTTGGGTTACTTGCGTATGTGATTTGAGTGATTTGGATTGGATTGGATATCATTCTAGTGGGATATACTTTGATGTTGACTACTTGGGTGTGGTGAATCTTGTGCCATTGGATAACATATTCACATATTGTTTTCGGATTCTTTTATGGTGGGTAATTTCAGAACTTGAATTGGAGTACTTCAGTTTTGGACCGTGTTAGAAGCTACTGAGTTTTCATTGGTTTTTTTTTGAGGAAAAGTATCCATTTTGAGATTCTAGTGGAGTCTCTTCATATGTTGCTTTTTTATTGATAAACATAGACTGCAACTAATTAGGTTTTAAAACTCAGCTGAAACTGAGTTGTAGCGCCTGATATGTAAAGGTTTTTGCCATGGCCAATACCAATTTCTTTTGGGTTTAGTCCTAAACTTGTAATGTATTGGAACTCTATTCTCAACACCTTAATATTCTCTTTTTTTCATTTTGAAACACTTATAAAAACACAGGAAAAGCATTTAAAAGCGAAGACCTGTTATCTTTTTTATCTGCTTACTCTCTCTTTTTTTTTTAAAATTAAAAAACACTTTTTAAATTATATCAGCTGAGCTGCAATGTACAAGTTCTGGCTTTGACAATACATTGTCTGAAACCATGCTGCAACTGTATGCATGTTGTTTTGCAAGGGTAATTTGGTGTACCATGTTTCATATTCGCCTAATATGTTTAGTTAAAAAGAGTAGCAAGAATTGTGAGTTGTTTGTGTTCTGTGGTGTCATTTTTTAGGTTTATATATTTGGGAAAGAACTAGAGAATTGTGAAAACCATTTGTTTTTTTTTTTTTTTTTCCTCTTTTCTGATAAATTGTACTTTGCAGCTGCAATCCTTCCAGTTGTCAAAAAGCAGCACCAACTTCTTGTGACTTTGCTTCTGTGTAATGCTTGTGCTATGGAGGTATACATATATATTTTTTTACCTTAGTTTATTCTTTTCATTACTCTGCAACAATTTAGCATCAGTGTATAAATTCGAACATTAAATGTGTGCTATCGTTTGTATGTGTGCCCTTCCTTCCCGTTATGTTATTCTCCCAATTCTTTTGAATCATTCTCTTTGGTTAATATCTCGATTGGGTTTTACATTTTTTTGCCTCAGCTTAAGTGCTCAACCTAGGATGTGCATATGCTAACAATGATATAGGGATCCGGGATACGATTCTGCACTTTTTGTAATTCAGGACATGGATAAAATATACAACTATCCTGTTTGTAACATGATGTTTCAAATTAATATTTTATCTGAAGTTTCATTATTGACCTATATTACATTTCTAAATCATTGAAACTGTCACTACTTAACTCACTTTTGACAATTTATTATACGAAAAGTAAGAAAGCTAACAGTACTCTTATGGAATAATGGTCTTAGCACAGACTAAGTAGGATATGCTAAAACTCTAACCCTTTAAACATTGATGCAGTATCGAGTTGCAGTATCAATATCATAGCCTTTGGATATCGGTAGACTGAGCATGTACAAGTATCCAGGCATCATAGTTTCGAGCATGTTCTACTAATCATAAACTTCGAGCTAGATGGATATGTGCGGATAAGTTCTGTTGAGACTTGCATCATATCCTTCATATCCTCACTGTATCTTGAGACTTTTTTCTTTTCAGGAGACGTTCTAGGAATCTAGATCTTCCATGTCCCTTTGTTTAACAAATGGCAGTTGATCAGGTTGTTGTTGTAACTTACTTTCAAGTTTCAAGCAAATGTGGAAATAGCCTTTCTGCTTGATATAAAAACAAACCTTTTGGTTCATTAGGTTCAAAGTATTGGGATTGTGTTGACATTGTCACCCTTTTGCGTGGTTTTAGAGCCTTAACCATCTCTTTTCAGCTCTTTTGTAGTAGTGAAGTAAATGCCATTGTCATTATTATTATTTTTGAGTAAACATTACTATTATTTGGAGGGACTATCAATCCAAAATAGGTTTTATTATTATTATTTTTTAAGAAAATATTTGTAAGACCATTAGGTTCTCATTTCCCATGACCATTTATTTCTTTTGTTAATCATGTGTTTTACAAATGGCCATTGCTTTTTAAGAAAAAATAACCTAACATCTCCATCCCCATCAAAGTGACATTTGTTCCAAATTCAATTGTCTATTCATCAAGTTAATCACCCATTTTGCAAATGACTGATTTGAAGATGTTAATCACCCCAATTGGAATGAAATTTGATCTGATGAGTGTGCAATGACGGGAGAGAGGAGAGGAAAATGTTCTGGGGGTGGGTTGGGTTTTTATGAGTGTGCTGGGGAGGTAGGGAACAACTTAGGGTAGGCCTTAGGGATGAGCACCATCAGAAATGTATGACCATTGAATTTTTAGGGCTCATAACAGTTTTATATGTACAGTATTGTGGTTCAATCCACAGCGGATGTCAATGTGATCGGAATAAAATTTTATGTGCCTGCCAATAAGTGGGCCATTTGAATTCTTTTGTACCCACTCTAGATTTGAAGATTTCTTTTTTTGTAATTTAATTTAACCTAAACTAATCTTGGTTATTGTTGGTTAACCTTTCTAACTAAATGAACACATTACTTGAACTTTATATAGTGTGGAATGGGTATATATTTTTAATTGCCTTTAATATAATGGTGTTATATACATTCTGTTGGCTTCTTAGTCCTTTTCATTCTAATATAGTAATATTATACTTGACCTTGATGCTTGCTGATATTAGTCTTATCTGGTTTTTCTATTTGCAGGCACTTCCTATATGTCTTGATAAGATTTTCCATCCTTTAGTTGCTGTTATACTGTCTGTAACTTTTGTTTTGGCTTTCGGTGAGGTAAATGGTCTTTCCAAGACCGCTATATACTTCAGCTTCGTAGTTCAGATTGTATAATGTTTAAGTATATAAGTGGATACCCTTTTCTGTTACCCTTTTGTTTCACTCTCAGGTTATTCCACAAGCCATATGTACTAGGTATGGACTAGCTGTGGGTGCAAACTTTGCATGGCTTGTGCGTATATTGATGATAGTTTGCTATCCAATAGCTTATCCTGTTGGAAAGGTAATTTCTACTGCAAACAGTTGTAATTCAGCTGGCTTCAAATTCTCTGACCAAGTTTAAGTAAACCTACGATAGATGGAAATTCATGTGCACTTTTGACAGGTTGTGATTTAGTTTCTAGTTAAGTACCTTTGAGATATTGTTTAACTTGAAGGATATCTATTTCACATACATTTCTTTGTCATGTATTGAATCTGAGAACAATATAGATAAGTTGAAGATATGATAAACTCGTTTTTTATCTGTGTAGTTCTTTCTTCATTATTTATCTACTTTGTATTGAATTCAATTATTTCTCTTCTTCATCTTCTGGTATCCTATTTCTCATAAGGCGCCATTGGCCAATACCTCCTTATTCCAAATGGAGCTTGAATCTAGCTACCCTGCCTCCCCTTGGGGGGACTTTGATGTCCCTTACAAGGTGAGCTAGCAGCTCAGGTTACCTTGTTTCAATTCATATGAGAAAGAAATAGAATACTTACTAGAAATTTGCAATGTCCCTGCCGACAGTCCATTCATTGAAACATAGAGCCCAGTTGGGTCATATTTACCCGGGTGCCGATCTATCAAATACTCGGTCATATGATACCCACTTGTTAAATTTGTTGGTACCGGTGATTTTAACGGGACTGCAGTCAAAATTTTGTTGGTATTTGACCCAATAGATTCTGCCGTAAAATTTTTTGGTCTAGACCCACCTGGTTTACATGGTATTTGGATATTCTTTTTTTTTTTTTTTTTTTGTGTGTGCGCGCATGTGTGACTTGGTACAGTGCTTCTTGGGTTTACATCATTGCTGTCGCATGACAGAATTTGTACAAGCAGTAGGATAGTTTTGGCCAAGCAACAAGGATAAGGGTTTAGGTTTTGGGTTTTGGGTTAAATCCTTTTTTTTTTTTTCTCTTTTCTGGGGATGGGGGTTTGTCATGGTGGTCCATATGGAGTTTCTGATGGGACTGAAAATGGAATCGTAAAAGGAGTTTATGCTGTATAGGTTGCATATGGACTGGAGACAAATCAGTTTCTGATGGACTGGTTGATTGGAATGGGCTTTAAGGGAGACTGATATGGGGTTCGCATAGGGCTATATGTGGGAACTTGTGGGCCCCTGCAATGATCTGTTTGTTACAAAATTGTTGCATGGAATAATCACAACAGTGGACTCCTTCAGGAATGGTATTTTTAATTCAGTAACAACACAGTAATAGGAAACGACAAACAAGAATTGACTGGAAAAAGAATAAAGGAAATGGTAGAAAACAGCATACAAAATCACAAACTAGACTGTAGAAACGAAAACCTAAATCACTTATTTTTAAAGTTTCTATTTATTTGATTTTGTTTTATTTTTAGATTTTCTATTTATTTGATTTTTTTTAGATTTTCTATTTATTTGATTTTGTTTTTCTTTGGAAAAACTGAATGAAATCAATGGAAAAATCTAATTTAAGGTGGGAAAATAACAAGACAAGAAGACGGTGATGTTATTTGCTCTGATACTGAATAATGGAGGATAGGAGGGGCTGAGTCATCACTCATCAGTCTTCCTTCTATCTTACTTCTTTCAAAATCATTACCAAAAGTATGCCCGCGAAGACTTCACACATTTAGGAGGGAGGCTTTGCAAACCATAGAGAGAAATGTCATGCTTCATTCCTTCATTAGGGAAAAGCTGCATGGATATATAGAAACACTTGGATGACCAATTTTCTTGGCCTCTTTGCTTATAAGTTCTTCCATTAGAACTTTGAAATCTACTAACTGCTGAGGGCCTGTTTGATTGCAAGCATTTCTAATGGGAATCCCCTTGTCGGGAACTCCTAACAGCAATGTAGGTCTTGGCTCAGTGGAATTCTTAATTCTCCATTTAAATCAGGAGAATTGACAAAGCTGGCATTTTAAATGCTACTTTTGCCGTGCAGAAATCCAGCATTCTGAATGCTAGACAGCCCCTGAGCATTTTGGAATTTCACTTGGGGGACAACATTAGGAGAATTCCAAATGCTATAGATAAGATATCCCCAAATGCTTGCAACCAAATAGGCCCCGACTCCATCCGGTAACTAGGCAACAAACCATCAGTAAATGGGCCATAACTTCTCTACATCATAATAACATGGGCATTCTTGGGATTTGGTTGATTGTAATGGGCTTTAGGAGAGGCTGATTTGGGGTTTGTACTTTGTACAGGGCTATATGAGGGGAACTTGTGGGGCTTACAATGGTACATTTGCTGCAAAATAGTTGTATGGAATTCTCACAGCAGTGTAGTCCTTCGGGAGTGGTGTTTTTAATACAGTAACAACAACATTTATAGGAAACCACAAACAGTAATAGGAATTGACTAGAACTGATGGGGACATCAGATCTGATTCCTCTCGTCCTTATAAGGTCTACCAAAGATCAAGGCGCAGGAACACTGATCAAGCCACGTTATGGTTAGATGATTCATACCCGGGCTTTGATCGCGAAGAAACTACGTATCCACCGTTGGTTCATCACCACGAGGGCATCCGACGGCTGGATCTCGAGAAATAAAGAAGAGAAGGCCCCATGTGTGCAATCATCTTGAAGGCCCCACATTGGGAAGTGCCACATGGGAGGGAATAAAATGTTTTGAAGTTTAGAGGGGCCCAAGTTAACTTAAAGAGTCTTAGTAGCATAAGAAAGGGGCCCATACTTTTTAAAACATAAGTCATGAAGCAAAAGGGGCCCACAACTTAAGTAAATAGTGTTTTAGCCCTTGGAATGAGTGCATATACCCTTATGCACGAATTTCAATACTTCTTGCACAAGTCTTCTTTGTGTTAGTCCTTTTTTTTATGTTTTTATTTTTATGGGATGATGTCATCATGCTGGTTAGGTTTTCTTAAAAGACTGTCATTGTCTTCTTCTATGTTATGTTATGTTATTGAATGAAAAGAAAGAGAACTTCTTCTTCTACCTTGAGCCTCTTGAGTCCACCTTCTCTTGAGAATCTCCATAAAGCCTCCGGATCGGAGTTTGGTGAGAGCCCAACAAAGGTATCTTCTATTTCTTTCCCTTTTCCTTTTCCAAGAGCTTATTGACCTCTGCCATCTAACCCTAGACCGGATCTAGAGCCTCATTACCACCAGAACCCTCAAACTTCAGATCTGAACTTTATTATCATAAACTTTTTCTTTAGATCTGAGATTTTTTTTCAGATCAGAAATTCTTATTGAATCGGAAACTTTCAGATCTGAACTTTTGCTGAAATCTGAATTAATATCAGATCTGAACCTTGCATAGTTCTGAACCATTAGATCTACATCACTAGCCCTAAGCAAACTGGAAGTTCTATCTTCCATTAAGATCCAACCTTTTCTTGGCTAAAAGGGACTTATTGTGGGACTTGTGAGATTACTTTGGCCTTAGATTACTTACTTGCTTGGTATTCAATGTCCTTTAATTTAATTGGCATGCTTATAACTTGATTTAATTATTAATTCAGATCTGATCTCATCATATTAGGGTAGATCTCCTATTGTCCTGCATCAAGAACCTAAAGAAATAAATGAACTAAAAGACAACAACATACAGACTAGACTGTAGAAATGAAAATCTAGATCACTAATTTTTTTTATTTTTTTTTTGGATTTTTTTTTTTGTAAAAACTAAATGCAACCATGCTTCCTTCATTTGAGGGAAGTTACATGGATATATAAAGAACTCTTGCATGTCTAATATTCTTGGCTCCCAAGCTTTTAAGTTTTTCTTTCATTAGAACTTTGAAATTAACTGAAACCACTTGGACTCCATGCTGTAACTAGGCAACAAACCATCAGTAATTGGCCCATAACTTCTCTATATCATAATAAGTTAATCTTGGGTAGGTAACTAAATAACCACCAAATGGATCTTTTTTCCATGTTAATCAGACATTATTTGACACTTAAGATATGCACATAATTTTTTTTTTTCAAAGAACATGGGATTTGCACTCCAAACACTCATATGATTCTTGACATGGCAGAAACATAAAACTAAAAACTTTCTGACTGCTCTTTCTTGGCTGTCTGATACCATTGGGAATGGTCTACTTGGACTGTAATATCCTTGCATGTGTGGAACCCTATGGGTTTGATCTGGCTGGTCCTATATTTTGGGCGGCATTATATTTCTTTTAAAGTAAGTTACGATTGTATTTAATGGTTGATTACCATCTCTGCTCATGTATTTTTATTGTTTATTGTAGGATCTGACTATGAAACATTGGCTTTTTAGTGTAATCTATTTAACCAAACCTTATACTTGTAATTTTTAGGGTTGCAATTATGGTTTGGTCTTTGGAAATTATATTAATCTCCAATTGCAGCAAAATGTAGATTTACATGTTGAATAAAAAAATATTGTTAGTCCATCTAGCTAATGAAGTTCTTAGAATCACATGATCATCATTGCTTAATAGGTAAAAAAAAAAAAAAAATGGAAGTGGACTAAATAATGGATTAAATATAACAGACATCATTCTAGACAACAGTCTTCAATTTGTTGAACGAATCCAGACAAATTGTAGATGATGAGGATGATTGTTGAATTGAGGGTATGGGAGAAAATGAAGTCCAGGGAAGCTATCAGACATGGACAAAGTTACCATTGACATACGTGTACTTTTGAGTCTCTTTCCGACTCATTCTTCTTAAGGCTAACTCAAACATACATGCGTGCGTGTTTGGTCGCTGTGATTTTTGCCGCTGTGAATGAAGTTCCATTGTTGTCACTTTTAGAGGGTCTTCATTATTTTGTTGGGGAAATGCTGCTTTTAACTGTCTTTCAGAATCTGTTTATCCTTTTTTCCCCTATTTTCAATGGGGGAACAGTATTCTTTTGTGAGTATTAATTTAAATGTGAATGGCGACCGGCTTCCCCACCTGTGGCCATTTCTTTGCTAGACGAGGAGTCTGATGCACATGCTAATGAACACATTATTCTGCTATTGACTATTGAGTCTTTTTTGTATGATGTCCTTGTTACTTTTCATGGAATGTAGTTGCCTCATAATTCAACTCCTTAAACACGTAAAGATGCCACTGGTGGAATTCACAATTCTTCTTGGTAGTATTATTCAAATGTTGTAAAACATTTTATTCTTTCAAAAATTCTTTCTAAATCTTTTGCTATTTGTTTCGACAATCAACTTTGCTGAAATCTCACCTCTTTTCAAACTGTTTTTCTTTTTCTTTTTCCTCCTAATTTGACATTCTTGCCATCTGTATTCATTCATAGATAGTACTTAGCATTTGAGGAGTTTTGTCTGTGCCCATCTCTAACTTGTTTAAGTTATGTCAGCTTCTAGATTGTGTTCTTGGACATAATGAATCTGCACTATTTAGGCGGGCTCAGTTGAAAGCCCTTGTCTCCATACACAGCAAAGAGGTAAGTCTTTATGGAATATAGATGATACTGTATCAGACATGTTAGAGCTTTCACTGGTGATCAGTCCATATTGCAGCAAGAACTGCTACAAATACCAAAATGTATCAATATTTTCTTGGGATGAATGTCATTATAATCTTGTTTCATTGTTTTCATTATTTTAGGCTGGTAAGGGGGGTGAGCTCACCCATGATGAGACAACCATTATAAGTGGAGCGCTAGATTTGACTGAAAAGGTATGTGAATGACCACATATTTTCCAGTTTATTTACTTGTTTCTGTTCGTTACCCTTTTTTTTTTTTTTTTTTCTATATTTTTGGGAATGGTTAATATGATTACAAAGGCCGCAAAGAAAAGGCAACCCAAATGAGGGCATTCTAAGAAAGCAGCTTGTTTATCTGTTTTCCGCCATATTTCAAAAATCTTGTTGCTTAAAAGTTTAAAATATGATATTTCTGCTGAAAATGCGGAGGCATATGTTTATCAGTTCGGTGCGCATGTGTATAGATAATAATTTAAAAAATTCCCCGTGCAGATGCAACTAGGATGGTAATGGCTGCTTCATATCAATCCCGTGGGGTATCTACATTAGAGTTATTTTAACCTTTTTATTTTGTTTTATTTTTTATGTGCCATGCTGTTAGATTTATGGTGCAATCCTAATCTATAGTCAACTGGATTGGTTATCCAACTCCATAAACAAGAGAAAAGAATAACCATGGAGAAACACCTAGTGATTTCACATGTAAATAGCAACTATTAATGTCGATACACCATATTAAGAGTAGTCTCTCATAGGATTGCACTTAAAACACTAACTTAAACGACACAAAACATTGTGCAGTAATTGAGATTTTTGTTATTGGAATACTTGACAAGCTAAATAATGGGTGTTTATATGAAAGTGTAACAAAAGATGCCGTAATTGAAATCCTGGCCATGGTATCAAAATAATAGAAGTCTTAATCCTTACCAATAAAAGAAAAATAACTAAAGAAGAACAAAATAGTTAATGGACAAACCAGATCCTCTGGTTGTCCAATTTGTCCAACGGTGTTCGCTTATTACTAACTTATACAGGTATATTTTAATCTTGTCGATTGTCGCAACCCTATGTTGCATGGATTCTTTCAAATGAGCGTTACCCATCTTTTTCTTTAATGATCGGTGATTAACATAATGATGTTAGATGCATCTTGGATCCTCATGGATTCTTCTACTAGTTTGAACATTATTTTATAGTTGATAAAAGATTATTACATGTCCAACACAGGCTAGTAATAGGTGATAAAATAAGATAAACCCATTTGAGATGGCTTGGACATGTCCAATTAACAACGGCGCCGGTGAGAAAAAGTTTTTCTATAGAGGTTGATGGCCCACCGAAGGGAAGGGGTTGGCCCAATAGGACGTGATGGAAGTAGTAAGAATAGATATGAAGAAGTGCAACCTATTCTAAGATTTGGCTCTAACCGATTCAAATGTAGTTGGGACAAGGCTCTCATGATTATGATGAAAATATTATTACATGTTATCTTTTGAATTCTAACTTGAAATGTTTTTATTTCAATTATTAGGGTAAGACTTGTACATAATTTCTTAATGGTGATATTTTTTATTGTTGTTTTTTTTTTCTCATAAAAAAATACAATCATTCATTTATTTTTATTTGAATATATGCTAAATCCTCAAAATCCTACATTTTAAGATTTGCGAAATTGGAAACCTTATACCGTTATCAAATTTCGACACACATGCAACTTAGCCATAAGTGATAAGACTATTATTACTAGAATAAGGGCTAATCATACATATAACTGAATCATACAAAAAACACAGTCGTCAATAGTCAATTTCGTTATAGACTTTCTTTTAGTTTTACTTCAGGTTGGTATTTTCGTGTTTCATTTCAGATCCATTTTGGAAAATTTTTTAAAATTTGAAAGAGATAAATTTTAGTAAAATAGTAGAAAGTGGAGGTAACATATATGTACTATTTATCTAATTCATTCTACCAAAAAATGAAATATGTTATTTCTACGAGGTAAACAAATAACTTGTGTCATGTGTATGATAGTGTGACATTAGGGGTGCGAGTTGGGTCGGCCATACCCAAACCTGCACGGCCTATGACATCCAAAATTGAAATTTGGGCTGGGTTCGTTGGGATTTGGATTGGACTTAGGCATGGATATTGAAACCCACACAGTAGTCAGGTCTAGTTGAAGTTCGACCTTCGAGTACCTGAATTAGACCTGAGTACAAGGCTTATCTATAAATATATGTAAATATAATGGATAAACAGTGTATATGTACTATATTATATATGAAGTATATACATTTCCTAAATTTATAGCCTTCAAAAACCAGAACCAGACCCAAAAGTTTGGGTACCTACCCCTGTGACTCAACCCCTAATTTGTACAGGGAATTTACAAATCGAATTGTGTTGGGTTGGGCTTGTTCAGGTTTTATTCTGTTTGGTTTAAGGTTTCCTACATACATTCTGGTTAGGAGGCTTAGGTTGAGTTAGTACCCAACCAACCTCCTTGCCTTTCTAATAAAATTTATTTACCATTCAAAAAAACAAATAATCAAAAGAGATATAGACAAATGACACCCAAAAAGAAAGGGTATACCCAAGACCACATTACAAAGAAAAGGGCCACCCAAAGATCAACCCTATCAACCCCTTGTTTCGCTAGATTATTTGCTATACAATTAGCCAATCTAACCACATGACAAAACTCAACATGTAATTGGGAGGCAAGAAACTTGATCTCATTGAGAGAAAACTGAAACTTCCAAGGCTTGGAGGTTGCTTTAGACACTCAAGAAATCACATTCAAAGAATACGTTTCCACCACGAGCCTCCCTTGAAAGGAGACAATGAATAACCGCAACACTTCAAGAATAGCCAGCAACTCAGCTTCATTTGAATCCTTAACACCCACAGCCTTCGAAAACATTGCCACCACAGCCTTCGAAAACATTGCCAACACCGCCCCTTTATCATCTTGAAGCACTCTGCCAATGCCCACCTGGCCCGGTTTCCCTTGTGTAATATTAAACTTTAGGACTCCGGGAGGAGCGGACCACAGGATAACACTCCTCTCTCTGGCCACCCCACACGCCATGCAATCCTCCCACTTATGTAATAATATGATGCGTTCATCGCTCTATTCCCCAGTTATCAATGTCATAGAATTACATTAAAATACACTCACATAATCTCTACAATTGGGCAAACTACTACCTAAATCAATAGCGAATTGTATGCTCCGGAAACTATATTTCTAACTATCTGCTCCGAACTTCATAAAAGTGGTTCTTTTGTGCTTTTTGTGCAAGAAATTCTTAGTCAAATCCTGATTTAAATAAAGGAAAAAATAATTATAGTCAATTAAGTATTTCCATGTTCATTCTCAGAGAGTCTATATTTGTTAGGAAAATAATGCAATCAGTTAGGATACTACCAATAGGTTTAGGAAATTCTAAGTTAGAAATTCCTTTTGTTACTTAATCGACCCATTTATTATATTAGGAGTTGGTTATTTGATTGGTTAGTTGACCAAGGCTTGTAGTATTTTAATTTTATCTGTTTTACGAAGCCTAACAAAGGAATATTAGCCGAATTTACTAGTAACTAGGATTCTGTGGCAAACCCAAAGATGTCTATATATGTGAAACCAATTTACCGAAATAAGATGGCATCAATTGAATTTTAGGTGAGAGTTGTCTCTTCTTTGGTGTTGTGAGACTATCCTCCCTTGGTGCGACCCTGAGGAGTCCTAGGTGTGAATCCTAATCATACATACATGTCTTGAAGAATGCAGTGGATCTCCGATTGTCTAGACTACACCACGTGCCGTCTAATTGGATGCAAAAGATTTCATTTTTCAAAGTGTCACGACCCAAATTCCGGGGCCCTATCGGATATCCGGATCGTGATAACTTGACAATGTTTACCATTCATTCATCAAATAATTCACATAAGAGATTTAGCATTTAACTCAAACTATAACTCCAATTAATTTATAAAAGTCAAACAATATTAATCATCTTTGAATAATCCAAATCCCTATGTTCTGACTCAAATTAATAATGTACTAAATATTAAATAAATTGCTAAACAAAAGCTAATCCTTCTATCAATTATTTAAATATTTCTCGTTTTCTCCCTTCAGCCACGCATGCCAAAATCTACGTGCTGAACACCGTCTTGACTTGTCCCACCCGCAGTAAGATTACCTGAAGGGGGCAACACGACATCAAGTGAATGAATTTTCCTAATTACATAAGCAACATGAAGCATAATATCACATGATTAACATATTTGGATCAATATATTAAATGTCATAAAGAAAATACATCCATAGATATATATCCGTGCCCATGCACCTTACCACACCTCAAAGGGCCATCATATACATGTATACTGGTCACCATGACCCTGTCTCATCAGACACGTCCACTAAGGACCAGCAACCATAACGGCCCGGACTCTAAGTCCAACATCCCACGTCTGGGACCTCTCCTTCACATGACAACCACAACTCAGTATTATTAACAATTTTCCTCATTACATAATCAACAGTGTGGATCCAACCCTTACTAAATTCACTGGTTATTGCCCCACTCCAATTCATAATTGGTATTGATTGGTGTATGGTTGGCCCACATTTTTAAAACATAACATTAATCATCGTGCATAGAATTAATCACAATTAATTGATCACAGTCACTTAATCACGATCCGTATAATTAATCATGGCCTAATTAATCCATATAATTAATCATAATACACATATTCTAGGTTCTGATAAGCCTTATGACTATTATGTAATTTTATTATAAAGTCCAGGTCTTATTTAACTCTCTGCCTCTTCCCAGACTCTGCCTAGCATAGACAAAACGCCTGTGAAATATGCATATATGGAACAGTGGGCCCCACTAATCCTAATCCAGATCATACTTCATGGACATGGTCGCCCAGAGCTAATCCATCATCCCACTGGACCCGATCCGATCCATCATCAAATCACATTTTGGGGTCCACAAATCAAAACCGGTATTTGCTGTTTCCTAAACAAAGTCACGCCTGGCTGTTTTTTAATACATTAATCAGTGGGTCCCATTGATCAAAACCTCAGATGTCCCACTCCTCCACGGTCGCCCAGGGGTCCACTTCAAGATGTGGGGTCCTAATTTCCAATCAGGCCCACTGATGGGTCCCACTGCCCCTGACGACATGCAGCACTTTCTTCCTCATATTCACGTCTGTAGCATTACAATTGAGTGGATGGGGGCCCAAACGGGGCCCACCTCCCTTGGGTCCCTACCCTCCTTGATCGACTAGGAGTAGGCCTCCTGCCCTATGGTCTAGATCATCCATCCAGTGGGCCAGGGGGGCCCACAATCCCCAAAACAGTATTTTATCTAGTAACGACATGCTTCTGAGTTCAGCAAATCCATGCATATTCGATGGATTTCCCTGGATTTGCATTCCATTATCACTTGTATCATTCCAGCAACCATATAACATGCTCCCTTTGCATTCAAAATAGATTTCATCCTACGCAATAGATTTTACATACTGCTATGTATCCAATTCAACATTATCAATCATCTAGAGCACCATTAGAGAGTAATTAAGAAGATTCACTCACCTTTGGTATGCAATTGTTGCTTTTGCAATGTGCGGGCGCGAATAGGACATCCGTCAGTGACCTTCTTCTTCTTCTTCTTCCCCTGGATTCCAGAGATCAAGTTCTCTCTCTCTCAAAATTGCTCTCCAAACAAGAAGAAAGAAAATTGAATAATACTCTACTGGCCGATGGTTGTATATATATACACTAAAAGGAATTAGAGTCCTAGTCCTCCTCTCCTACTTCCATTTAGAGTTGTTTCACAACTCTTTTCCTTTTCCAGTCACCAATCACGTGAGGCATTCCTAATTAACAAAATAAGTAAACAACAGGGGTCCTACTTGGAGAGTTGCATAAACTTCCTAATTCCAATCTTTCTCTTATTTCCTCTATTAGAGTTGTTATACAACTCCATTCCCAAAACGTGGGACACTTTCAAATTTCCAATTTCCTTAATAAGTACTACTACTAACTTCATAATAAGGAAACCACTAAAGTACTACCTGGGCCAGACTAATCCTGGGCCCATTATATACCCAGGATATTACACAAAGTGCATGAATCATTCTGCTATCTCGTTTTATTTGTTCCAATTGCTTGGTAAGGTTAGTTGGTGGCCCTTGTTTGTGTACTTTTCATAATAAAATCACTTACTTACCATTCAGAAAAAAAAAGGGTTGGTTTCTGTTGAAAAGCTGGTGTCCAATCCAATAAGTATTATTGCAATTGGCTAGCCAGAGTCACTTTGGTATGGATGTGGGCTTCAGCCTAGGGGCCCGTAATCTTGGTAGAGGCCTGATTTCTCAAGGCCTAGATGTTTCTACCTGATGGCGTAACTAAGTAACCTCGTCCATCAATCTAATTTGAACACTAACTGGTCTCTAGCATATGACTTGCTGCAAGGCATGGTAGCTCTTTTGCACAGGCTAAGGATGGACTAATGGGCGCTGCCCAGTTGCATTGCATCCCTTCCAAAAGCTTACCATGGAGATGTTTTCAAGTACTTGTAGAAACATTCCAGCACTGTAGAAACATTCCAGCCTGCTGTATTCACATGTTATAAAGTTTAATTACCATTCTGTATTCTGGAATTGAGTTGAAGGTTTTGTTTAAATTAAAAAAAAGAGTTTAAAATTCTGTTTATGTTTAACAGACTGCTGAGGAGGCAATGACACCTATTGAGTCCACATTTTCTTTAGATGTCAATTCAAAATTGGACTGGTGAGTTTTATTCTTATCAGATTATATATCTCATTCATTTTAGTGTATGACTGGTAAAGGAAGCTATTATTTTCTGAAAACTCTTGGAAGACTTGGCAAGAAAGGATCCCAAGTCTTGTTTGGTGGAGCACACCGGGCATGCAAAATGCAAGCAATAGTAGTGGATTAACCATCTACAAAATGCTTGTAGTCATCAATCTAAGGGGATGATTGTTAGCTCTTCATTGATTTTTTTTTTTTTTTAACCATCAATTTTAAAGTCTTGAATCTGATAATTAAGAACGTCGTTTAATTCAGATTTTGATAGATGGCTAATTTATACCCTTGCATTTTAAGTACACTGAGCTCCCCAAGATGCCACATATTTCCTATTGTGGCAAGTGCAATTTGATACACAAAATTCAAAGCAGTTCCTTCAGGATGCTGGCTCTTAATTCAGTGATGAGTCATCTTTTATCAGTTTGGGGTGGGTTCAATCACCTTGACCATGGATATAAATTTCTAAATAATTGTTTTCTGTTATTAATTCATAGGTTTAAAAATGTTGCACGTATGAATTACACTTTTTTTTTCCTTGTTTCCAGGGAAGCAATTGGAAAAATTCTTGCTCGGGGCCACAGCCGTGTTCCGGTCTATTCTGGAAATCCAAAAAATATTATTGGCCTTCTCCTGGTGAGTGAATCCAATCAGAATTCCAACAGTCCGTTCTGTATCTTTAACATATGTGGTGTGCCCTTGCAGGTTTGCAGGTAGTAGAACTGGCTGTTAGTTACCTTTTTAATTCATAACAGTAGTATTTGGATTTTTGATAGGTGAAAAGTCTTCTTACAGTACGGGCTGAGACAGAGACCCCAGTAAGCGCCGTTTCCATCCGTAGAATTCCACGGTTTGCTCCTTCACCTCTTCTTTAGAGGAATTGTAGGGTCTTGAGCCTCATGTAATGTAGAATTTTCTGAAACACCAATATGATGCATTTGATTAGGCCCATGATGTGCTGGTATCTGGTTTTACATGCCTTTAATATGAGGGGTCCACTGTGGGTGATGAGTGGCCAATAACCTGAGTTGGAATATCTTATCCTGTACAATTTACTGGGGAATCTTGTAATTGTCTATGAAAAGATACCTTCATTCAGTCTGGGAGATTTTCGGAATCCATATACAATGTGTTCCATCATATTAATGCTCTGGAATCTGGATCAAAGAAACATGGGCATTACTTGCTTTGTATTCTGCTTACCATACATCTGTTGATAATGAGCATGGAGATCCCTCTGATTTCTACTATGTTTTGAACTCATCCAAGATCCAAGAACTCTTTTCATACAATATAATGTTACCAGGGTTCCTTCGGATATGCCTCTCTATGATATATTGAATGAATTCCAGAAGGGAAGTAGTCATATGGCAGCTGTGGTGAAGGCCAAGGGGAAGAATAAGAACCCTCAGATCGTTGGTGATGGAGAGAAATCTGAAGAATATAAAGCAGCAAGTGCAGAAACCACGCTAACTACTCCTTTGCTATCAAGGCCAGATGAAAAAAAGGACACTGTTGTTCTTGACATTGAGAAGGAGACAAGTAGGCAGGTCAATGGAAATGGGCCAGCATCTTTACAACAACATGAAGCAGTAAACAGTGTGGGATCTCGTTCAATAGAGGATATTGAAGATGGCGAGGTCATTGGTATCATTACACTAGAGGATGTATTTGAGGAACTCCTGCAAGTAAGTTATTTGATGCTCTTATTTTTCTGGTGGTTCAATTCTTGAGTGAGACTTGCATATACCCCTAATTACAATTGGTTTGAACAATTTGATAGGGTACATCCATACTGCTGCTATCCATTTGGTAGCGTGGAGATGAGAAATCACATCAGTTGAGAGACCTTTTTTCTTTGGAATTTTTTTTTCTATGCGCCCAAAGCAATGATGCTGATAACCATTGACAGTGATTCAGGTGTAGGGAAAGGCTGTGAAGCATTTGCCTCCTATATGTGATTTGTGATTTCTACACCCCGAAATTCACGGGAGGACTTGTTCTATTAGAATATTTGAACTGATCATGATTTGAAGTACATCTAGAAGCCCCTTTAGTTTGACTGCATGATGTCTTATTTTTCTTGGATCCTAAAGAATCACGTTGTGCACTGGACTATATAATGTTTGAGATGCTAGAAGGCCTAGTTTGCTAGTTGAACTTTATTAATTTTTTCTTCCTAAACTTGCAAATCTAACTTTATTAATATTTGTGTATTTCATTATTGAATGCAGGAAGAGATTGTGGATGAGACCGACGAATATGTTGATGTACATAAAAGGTATCATGTGATGTATATACTTGAGCATTACTCTTTCATTACTATTAGTGCATTGTATAGCCTGTTCCTCAGAAAGTATATGATGATCTGTTGCAATACTTCAGAATACGCGTGGCTGCCGCTGCGGCTGCTTCATTAGTGGCAAGGGCTCCATCGAACAGGAGATTGACTGGTCAAAAGGTATTATAATATGACCTCAAAACTTGTTCCACATAGTACTTCAAATAGTAGTAGCATTCTGAAAATACCTTTATCTTCTTGTGAGAATTTCATGCAAAAAGACAAAAATCCTTTTAAAATACAGAAGGTGAGGGAGAGCTGGAAGAGAACTACACCTAGTGCATGAGGGGACTCAATACTGGCCCAAGGCACTTGCCTTCTTGTTTCTCTAAAGACTTGGCTACCTTGTTTTCCTCTCTAAACATATACTGAAATCTCACTTCCAGGGATGAACATAATTCCTTGATTTCATTTAAAATAAAATGTTGCTCATAAGGACCCTCTTATTCCACAATAAGAGGGCCTAAGAAAGGCTGCTTGAGTATTTCTTATGCTTCTTTGATGGTCCATGTTTCAACTTCATTAGTCTCTTATTCCAAGATGGAAAAGGGTAACCATCACCTCCTCTGATCTACTACAAACATGCTTCAAAATCAGAGTCGTGAAAATCGATGCACCCATGTTTTAAATGTCCAAGACCAACTGACTAGCATTGACATTTGCGCATTGAATTCTATTAACAGGTGTTAAGCCATAAATGGGGTGGTGGGGTGAGGCACCTAAACTTGTTTCGGACCCAATTCAGGTCAAAATCTGTGAGAAGCCCATACCCATATCAAACCCATCGAAACACTACCAAACCTGCCTTTGATAGGGGGTGAGATGGGGCCAAGTGAGTCACCTGTTTAACTTGACCCTAAAGCTATGATGCCGAGATACAACATATAGAGCAGGGACACACCATGGATATGGCAGGGACACGTATTTTATTCATAAGTGAAGTATTGGATATTATACAACATGACATGTTGCTTTATTTGAAGTATCTGGGGATTATAGCCCTAAAGACCTTCTAGCTTTGGTCTTCGAACCTCCTTGCTGTATGGCTTCTGAAAGGAATTTGCAATTTCCTCTTTCAAGTCAAATGTCTCCATTAGGATCCCGCTGCTTCTTTTGAGCCTTCTCAATAAAGTTCGTACTCTTCCTAATGTTGGCTATCTTTCTAAAATTCTATCTTTCTAAAATTAAGTATTTTCTATCCACTGTCCTAACTAGAGTTCTATCAAACATCCAATCGATTTGTTCTGTTCTTTTAACTTAGTATTCTTTAATTTCTTATGCATTCTGAAACCCACATGCCTATGGACTTGGAAGTCCTAGATGAACCATATCCGTGAAACCTTTTGATTGAATCAGACAATTTTTTAATTTGAGCAGTCTAGGACCCAATCCATGGTGCTATCAAGCATAATGGGGTAATATGGTCAAGACACCTGTCTCAGCAACTTGAGCAGCCCGGTCATGTAAAGAGATTATCCTTATAATATTTACGGCATTTCAATAAAAATGCTAGTATCTGAGTATCACAATATTTTGCTATGTGCTTTTTTAGATAGTTTTTAAAATCTCTTTTAATTTAATCTATTTTAAGTACTTATATAATCCTTTTTATATTTTAAATTGTTTTAAGTTTAGCGAAACTTTTCTGGATCCTGAGAAGGAAACCAAACTTAAGAAAATTTCATGAAAAATTCCCAAGATGGGAAATTATGTTGCTTTCCTTATTCCCCTTTGTAGACCATTAACCTGATCAGAATTAATGCATCACGTTCACATATTTGTTTCTAATTTGATGTTGTAACAGAAATGTAGCTTATATTCATTTTGGCGGAAAGCATGCCACCTCACCTCAACGAAGTGGGCCATCCAAATTCATTTGAAGCTATCTTGCAATCTGAATTTGATTGTAATGAATAAAAACTATTCAGGTTTTAAATGTTTTAGGGTTTCCCTTTATTTCGTTTATTTTCCTTCTCAAAAAAAAAAAACAAACAAACAAACATAGAGCTATCTCATAGTTTTTCCTCCACGGTTTTTGCATCTCCAGAAGTTGGGAAGTTAGCTAATTTGCAGGCTTTAGGAAGGTTTATTTATCTATTTATTCGTCCGTTGCCTTGTCAAATTGTGTTTTCATCTGTGTCTAAGTACAGGCCGGTAGATTTTTCTTTCTAAGATCTAAAGAATTGAGGATTATGCATGGTAGCTCCAGGCCTTTTAAGTTTGTGCTAATAATCCAGAGTAGGATGAATGTAGCCATCAGATATAATGGCCATTGTGGATTTCCTCATTTCTCAATTGTTTCTTTTTGCATGCTCTCAATTGGTTATGATTGTCTATATATATGGTCATGTTTCATCATCTTGTCACACATGCAATCCTCTTTGGTTGCCCTCCTGCTTATGCAGCCTAAACTCTTTCCTTCCTTATTCTTTTTAAATCTTTTCAGGGAACCCAAAATAGACAAGGCCAGCAGCCCTTCACATCCCCTAAGAAACCAATAGACGAAGAACTCAATTCAACTAAAATTCAAGTGAGCTTTGTGGAGCCTCCTGCTGGCAACAAGAGATCAAAACAATAGAGCGGGGATGAGTCTTCTCCCTCCCAGAACTCTCTAACCAGAGAGAGAGGTACAAAGTTCAATGGATTTTCCCTTGCTAAAAGTTGGTATAATATATGATGTAATTAGTTTGAAAACGATAAGCATAAACAGATCCTTGTAGATACAGCAGGTAATGAGAGGATGAGATCTGTAACACGTCAATGATTTTGTCAATATGGTGGGGTGTAGAAATTTTTGGTTTGAGGGTTTTGGGGACTGCTATTGTGTATTACTGGAATTATATTATAATTTATTAAAGACGAGGGTTTTGGATTCAATTTTGAATAGATTCCTTTCAATTTTTTACATTTTTTCATTGAGCCTTTATAAAAAAGCTAAAATGTATAAACCACCTTAGAGTTGTTGGGGTGGCATAAAGTGTTGGTTTGCTCTTCACGTCTTGTGATCAAAACTCAACCCATGTTTGCCTCGTGTGCGTTTGTATGGGTTTTGAGGGTGCCACCTTGGGAACGGTCCTGTTGGGTCAACGACCTCAGGGATAGCCACTTCATTAACAAAAAAAAAAAAGATAAAACGTATAGCTTGTGAGATTTGATGGGAGGTAGGTTCTGGAATGTTTCTATATTTTGAAAATATTACAACCTTATTGGATTATCCTAAGCATTGATTTAATGAATTAAGAGTCTTTTTATCTATATATACTAAGATTTATATTTGGGTTGTGATGAAATTTTATGTTGGTCATCAATCTAGTTAATTCCACCCTCTTCTTTTACTTGGGCTAGACACTGACATGAAAAATTGGAGAAAGCTGATCCAACATGGTTGGTACAAGTAGGCATGTCGAATGGGGAGGGCCGGACCGGCCGGTCAACGGCATGGCTCACAAGGCACGGCCCTTGACATGGGCCGTGTTGGGCCGAGGCACCTGAGCCCGTTGGCCCGGCACGCCTGACACGTGGGCTGGCCCCTGTGGCTCGCCAGCCTGCCCAATGTCCAAGTGCACTTTTTGAAAAAAGTCCAAAGCATTCAACTCTTTCACTCTGTCTAAAAAGTTTTTGGAGGGCCAAAGATTTAGTCATCAAGAGATAAGATTAAAGGGGCATTCAAAGATTTAGAGGTATTTATATTATTTAAATTTGATATTTCATATATATATATATAAGTTTATATTATATATTAACTCTCATTTCTTATATTAATTATCACAAAAGAAGGCTATTAGAGCCTATTACTGTTATTATTCATAAAATTTATTTTTTGAAATATGGTTAGAAGATTTCTCACGGAATCTTCTTTCGTTAATTTAGAGGTAGAAGAAAATTTTATTGAATTACAAGATGAAGTAGGTGATTTACCACTCTCCTTTTCTCAGAGTTCCCGTAAACCAACTAAGAGGAATAGAACTTCAGTAGTTTGGGAGATATTTACAAGGTTTGATGTTATTGAAAATGGAAAGAAAGTTGAAAAGATAAAATGCAAATTTTATAGTAAGATTTATGGTGCCGAGTCAAAATCGGGTACCGCCCATTTGACAAGACATAGGCAAAAATGTTTAGTCTTATATAAGCCGGCGGATGCAGGGACAGGGAGGCCTAGTTCACATACCCCAATTTTTACTACTAGTGGTGGTAGTAGTAGTAACAGTTTGAGTCTTTTTTCTTTTAATGCACAAAGTGCTAGACAAAATCTTGTTAAAATGATTGTGTTATCCGAATTACTATTTTCTTTTGTTGAAAATGAGTTTTTTGAAGAATGGGTCCAGAAATACTGTCAACCATAATTTCATAGTATTTCAAGAAATACGCCATAAATGATGCTATTTAATTAATGAGAATGCAAATGCCACTTGCAACTTTGATAGATGCTTCTATCTTTCAAAATAGATGGGTATGTCATATCTTAAATCTCATTACAAAGGTTGGTCTAAAGCATATTGTAAGTTACACAAATGCTATTAAATACATTGTTAGATTTATTTTCTCCTCCGCACAGAGAAGACAATTGTATGCCCAAATATGTGCAAGGCAAGGTGTATCAGCTATTAAAATGCTTAAAAGAGGTAGAAAATAGATGAAATTCTATGTATGATTTGTTAAACAAGGTACTTGACTGGAAAACTGTTTTGAATAAATTTTGTGCTTTTCATGCACAAGATTTGATGATTAGTGATGAACATTAGGAGTTATGTGCCCATATAAGAGATTTATTAGAAGCTTTTTATACTTCAACATTATTTTTTTCCTAGATGTATTATCCCACATCTAATGAAGCTTAAAATTACTTTATAATTCAGTAGATTTAGAAATAATTTTTTATAGAGTAGCACTATTAAAAACATGGAAGAAAAATTTAATAAATATTGGAAAGAAGTTTCAACGACATTTTCTTTAGCTGTTGTATTTGATCCTATGTTGAAATTAAGTGGTGTACAATTTTTTATTGATGAAATAAATAAAAATATGAATTATATAGATTTAAATATTTTTTCAAATATAAGGGCAAATTTACAAGTACTTTTTTCAATTTTATTGTGAATAAATGGGTACAACTGGGCTTAGTATGGGTCATTCAGAAGCAGGGCCGGTTCTGAATTTTTCAGGGCCTAGGGCAAGAGTAAAATTTAGGCATATATATAGGGTGAGGGACACTCCCCTTTTTGGGAAGTTTCAAGTACAAAAGCACTTGGAGAAGAAAAATTTATAACAAAAAATCTAACGTTACTAACCTAGAGGAGTGGACAGGGCCGGCTCGAGACTTTTGAGGCCTAAAGCAATAATTCTAAATGAGATTTTTTTAATTCTTTAATATTATTATAAATATTTTATTTAAAATCTGTTTTTTTTCACCTTTTGTAATGCAAAATTACTAATTAAATAGGCATTTTTCCAGTGGGATCGTTTGCTTTTAGAAAGTCTAAAAAATACTATGTAGGTCCAGGCCCACCAATGGGCCCACCCTTGGAATAGATTTAATAATTTTAGGGTGATCGAACAGTTGACCTATTGATGATTGAAACCGCATGTAAAAGACTAAAGGGATCGGACCGCTAGAAAGTGTCTCTAACATTTGTCTGACTTCAATGGGCTTGAATTCAGGCTCCACCTGAATTCAAGTCTAAAAATCCAACTCTGAAATACATTTTCCACTTAAAGTCCCATTGTTTTTTCGTTCACTGGGCTTTTACAGTCAAACTCTAGGAAGTGGAACATTTTATTAAGTGTGATTTTTCATGTCTTTTGGATAAGGATTGCAACTAAAGTCACAGCAGTACGTTGTGCAAGCGCACTAGAACAATAAAAAAAAATATGGAGAGAGAGACAGCGACGTGTAAAGGCCCTTTACATTGTCCCTTTTGTTACAAAAATTAAAAAAGAAAAGAAAAAAGTATGTGGTCACGGGGGAGGATGAGTCAGTGATGGAGACAGTTGATGGGATGGGAGTTTGGGAGCTCAATAAGCTCATGTCCCAGTCTCCCAGGAACCCTGAGAGTTGTGTAAAGGAAAGAAAAAACATCATAAATGCATACTTGCCTTCTAGCTAAAGCAGTAAAGCATTCAGCAGTTCCTCTTCTCGACGCCTCCATATTGCAGCGGCGGCATTTGTAGATGGGTAACTAGGAAGAGACTTTTGGAGTGAGAGACTGGGGTCTGAACACATCCTCTTCGATTAAAGGGATCAAAGAAGAATACAGAGGAGAAGATGTAGAGGAAAATAAGGTGCAAACGTGAAGATTTTCAGAACTTGCTATTGGGTTTCTTTTTTTTTAAATGGCAACTACGAGAAAAGTGGCTTTGATATTTTTTTAGACGTGAAAAAATAGCAATTACTTCTCTTTTGGAATGTGAAAAGATGCAGTTGGGGCCTTATTATTTTGGAGACAAAAGGACGGCCGTTTGCATTTTTTTTTTGGAATTTGAAAGATGCTAGTTGATTTAATTGAAGTCTAAATTTTTGGGATTGAAATAAATGCAGTCATGATTTTATGATGTTTTTGGGGCCCCCTGAAAAATGGGCCCAGGGTGAGCGCACTTACAACCCCCCTCAAGGGCCGACCCTGTTCAGAAGTCCAACAAACAGGTGTTAGTGAGTGGGATATGTAGTATTCTTCCTTGTCCACGGGCATGACATTCAGCTCAAGTTCAAGTAACACTGTAACAGAGTTATCATTGTATTTTGACGTTGGTGTAATACGGTGCATGATGCATCTAGTTTTGATCATTTAGCTTGGTGGAAGCAACAAGAAAGCATTTATCCAGTGTTGGCAGCCATGACTCGTGATTTATTGACTATTCCAATATCTTATGTAGCATCGGAACATGCTTTTAGTGCAGGTGGACGTGTGATGGATGACAGGATAACAAATCTAACTGAAGAAATGGTGGAGTGTTGTGTTTGCCTATGAGACTGGTATTTGACAGATAAGAGGAAGCAAGAGTTGACATTAATGGAAGATTATGATCCAGTAGAATACATTAGTGGACTACGCATTTGATTTTTTTACTTTTTCCTTCATTGTAATTTGTAAATATATAAGTTTTTCATTGTTTTTTTTTTTTTTTTTTTCTAAAAAGATTATAAGGTTTTGAAGGTAATCCTATTTAGAAACATTCAAGAAGTTAAGATCCAAATGGTTCTTTCTTCTTAATGGAATAGGTCGAGTTTGACCGAACTACTTTAATATCTTTGTTATTATCTGTGCTTGTGTTTTAATTTTTATTTTTAATACTGACAAAAAAAAAGAAAAAATATGAACGAGTCTCGCCTGACCCACCGGCCCGGCCCACTCCAACCCAGCCATGGCGGGCCCTACCGTGCCAGTGTTTTTCCTTCCTATTATGATTTACTCCAAATGGTAAGTAAAGGTCAGAAATGAGTTCCAAACCGCGCCTTGTGTCAGTTTATTTTGGAGAGAGCGACCTTAGTTAACTGGGCCCATAGTGATAGATTGCACATACCGTCTGCTCCTAGGAAAAATCAGTGTCGGTGATTGTAGGGCAGTGTCCTACAATTTCTGCCACAGTAGTGTTTTTAGATCACATTGACAAATGGATCACGTTCAAAATAGAAGATTAAAATGAGAAATGTAAAATAAGTCAAAATTGGGCATTCATGTATCATGGTCCTAACAATCACATCGAATCTGGTTCCACATCCAAGTCATAAAATTGGATCCAATATTTAGCCATACAACTAGTTTCAAATCTTAATGGGGGTAGAACAGTTGGCTTAGCACCACGGTTTATATTCAGAGATTGTAGATTCGAAACTGCATTATCACAATGAGACTATAAGAGAGTTTATCTGACTTCGCTTTGAGCCCGGAGGGATTAGTCCAGTTTAAAGGGCTGAGAACCCTCCGATAACAGAAAAAAAAAAAAAAAAAAAAAAAAAAAAAAAAAAAAAAGCCCGACTTCCCTTTGAGCTCAAAGGGATTAGTCCAGCTTAAAAGGCTGAGAACCCTCCGATAGCAGTAGAAAAAAAGAACTGACTTTCCTTTGAGTCCTGAGAAATTAGTCCAGCTGAGAACCTTCCGATAGCCAAAAAAAAAAAAAAAAAAAAAAAAAATTTATGAAGACATGCAATTTATATGAAAATTTGACTCATGGAGAAACAGAATTTATGTTCATTTCTGAATCGGGTCGGGAAATGGGTCCATACAGGACCAGTAATCGGATGTCCATTGACATGTCACTATCATCATTTCCAAGCTCCCTTGTAGAAAAGAATGCAATTCATTCGTCATCTCGTCATTTCCGAGCTTCCTTTCCACAAAACCCTTCGCTTTCCTTCGCAAAGAAGAATCCTTTTGATTCTAGGGTTTCTAACTTCTCTCGTTTAGTCGTGTCTAAGGTAAAACACTTATTAGGGCTTCGAATTCTTCACTTTTCTCTTCAATTTCTTCCTTTTCCATCTTCATCATGTATTGATTTCTGCTTCATTTCCTTTCACGATTTGATTCCTTCGCCTCTTCTTGAATACAAATCTTCTCTTACATTAGCTTTTCTGAATATCGAAATCTTCTCTTATATTAGATTTCTGAATCGGACTGAATCCGATCTGTATATGTTGTTCCATATTTCTCAATTATAGCAGAGATTCTTATCTATGTTTCATAACATGTGCATCTAATCAGAAAAGATCCTTTTTTTATTCTTCATATCTTATATCCTGTTTGTGTTGAACGAGGATTTGTAGTGCTTCATAATAGTGATTATCTTGATCGTGGTAAAAAAATGGTGTATTAGGGTTTTATCTGAAGGGCTCACTTGTGTGGCATGTTTGTTTGGAACTTGTTAGAGAGAATTCGGGTGGACTGGAGTTATGGTAATATGGAGAGAGAGAGAGAGAGAGAGAGAGAGAGAGAGAGAGAGAGAGAGAGAGAGAGAGAGAGAGAGAGAGAGAGAGAGGGTTAACCCAATAAGAGCGAATGGGGACGTTAGGTAGCTGATTACCACCCAACATTATCCTAACACCAAATGCGCCCGTCACAGACTGCATTGTAACATGTTTAAATTCATGTTCCTTTATTTGATTGGAAATCGTAATTCATTTTGGATTGTTATTCTTATAAATTATGGGTGCATGCGCATTTTTCCTTTTCTGCAAGTTGAAATTAAAAATATGTTAGAACTTGTTTTGAGATTATTATTATTATTTTGAATTGGTAACATGACTTGAACTCACAACTAAAAAGATTGGAATACCTTTCACTGTACAAGGGATTCTTCTAACCTTGGACCTTGTTTGTGAGCATCTTGTTTATTGGTAGAATATTTTATTTTCTAGTTGGTTTGAGTACACCTAATTTACTGATGAAAAGCAAACTGTTGAATGCACCCAATTTAATTCAGATGGATGTCAATGAATAGATTTAGTTGTGGTATTTCCCTTGCAATGCTGCAACTAATGCATTTCTATAGTGTTCCTAATCTTTTTCCCCCCTGCTTGGTAACGTTACTTGGAGTTGCAACCTCGTGGCTGAACTCTATTAAGTTTCTTGCCATTAAAAACATGATCATGACTTGTACTTTCTCATTTTGTGACAGATTGATTGTTATTGAGATATGGGTTTCAATTCAGTCCTCCGCTCTTTGCAAGAGCTATTTCCACAGGTATATGGCATTTTCTTTTATATTTCTTACAAACTTAATATAATTTGTACTAGATCTTTTAATAAATGTTGGAATTTTTTGACCAGTTGAATGCTAGCAACACGTTGTTTAAGCACCACCCCCATAAGGGGTTTGAGTTATCAAGGGTTATACTAGCGTTGGGGTTGCCTAAGCGATAATGTAATAGGCAAAGATTTTTTTTGAAGGAGAAGGTTTGGAGAAGGTCGCAAATGTTAAGATAAAGAATATTGGAGTTATCCTGGTGAAGGTTGCGTTAGCTAGGAAGTCGTTATGTCATAAGTCCTATGCACCTCAAGTGGAACTATGTGAATTTTTAAAATGAAATCTCTGCATTTGATGGATGAGCTAATATGAGCCAATAAACCATAAAAAAAAAGAGCCAATAAAAAATGGATGAGTTAATACAAGATGACCAATTGCAGAAAACATAGGCATTGGAGAATACCTTAATTAACACACGATAGAGACAAAAAATGACTTCAAGAACGTAGACAGATGACATGGTGTAGTGACAGGAATGATATATTTTTTTTCCTTTAATCCTACAATAGCTAATTCAAACTTTGAGAAGTAAGGACAGCTTGTGGCATATAGGAGTGGATCTACTAACACAAACTAATTTTTTTATTAAGCTGTGGAGAGTGGCTAATTTGTTAGGATTGCAAAGTCATTTGTAAGGAGAGCCTAAGAACATAATGTAAGCTAATAATTTTAGATGTTCATAAAACGAGCCTAATAACATGATAAAAGTGATGGATTGTGCAAATATGGTGGCGGAGTTACCAATAAAACAAAGACGGTAGAGTTCTAAAAGTGGAAATTAACAGTGTTAATAAATATTATTGAGACAAGGAGATTGGAATTGGAGAATTCATCCTAATAAATTGGAGCTTTATTAAACCTTTCGATCAACAATGCATTTGGTGATTTTAGCTTTGAAAAGAAGATGAGGTGTATACATGAGGAAATTGGAGGTGAAAGTACAAAATGGTGTGATGAAAATAGAATTTTCTTGAGTGGCAAAAAACAATTATAGAATATTTAAAAAGTATAATTTAAGTATCCTAAGAAACCTGCAAGGGTAAAGCACATGACAACTTGTATGTCTGGTTGCTGGTAAGGCTGTCAACTGCAAGGGCACCCAAGGTGCTAAGGTGGTTGAAGCTTAACAATAGCTTACATTTTTTTTTTTTTTATCACCAATGCTATGTGACTTGAACCCACAACCTCCGGGTTGCAATAGTGACCACCTTACAATTTTGGTAACACGAATGATCAGTTTTATGAATAAAGAAGATATCATAATAACAAAGACAAAATATATGAAAAATAAGTTTGGATAAGAGAATATGGTAGACGAGTTGGTTAAAATTGAAAACAACTTGGCGTCAATAGTGATAGATTTCAATATCTGGGGGAAACTTTGGAAAAAAATAAAAAATTTGGGATTTTGAATTTATTATTGTAAAAATTATCGATGTAGAGTCGGCAAATCGGAGACAAGCTATTGGAGGATTTTGTGATTGTCAATTCCAATTAAATTAAAGGCTGCATTATTCTATGGAGCTGAATATTGGGCAATGAATATATTACAAGAAGCTAAAGGCCTAAAGTCCATGTGGTTAAGACTTCTATGCTAAGTTGGATGGATGGAGTTACAAGAAATGATAGGTTTTGGAATGAATACATACGAGGAAATCTAAGGGTACCAGAAATAAATGGGAGTTTTAGTTTGAGGGGATTGGATGGTCCCCATAGAATGGAACTCTTTAAATCTATTTGGATAAATTGTGTGCGTGTATTAACCAAACATCCTTTTCCTACCTCTTCCTATTATTTTGGATTTTGTCCAGGGAGACATGATAAATGTTTAATAAGTGGACGTAGATAGCAGTTCAAAATTAGTCATGAAACTGGTTGCTCCTACATGCTTAGGTTCAGCTTAACATTTTTGCATAAATTCATTATTTATAAATTACATATCTAAAACAATCATAGATGATGTTGAATATTCTGTGGCAATTAGTTCTCTAGCTGTGGTGGTCAACATCAGATGGTGCTGGGGTTAGTTAAGAGGGGTGAACTTGTGTCTGGTTTCTTTCTTCACCTGCCAACACAAACACATCACTGCTTGGATAAATACTCCTGGGGTTAACACGGTTGAGAATAGAGCAGCTAATTCAATCTGTGTTTACATCTGCTTAAAGTTAACTAAAGCAACCATGTTTTGTGCAGGTTGACATTCGCGTATTAAAGGCTGTTGCTATTGAACATTCCAAGGATGTAGATGCAGCTGTCGAATCTATTCTCTCTGAGGTGCTTCCGACTACAAGTAGCTCACATGAGGTGTTCCTCACTTCTGATGACAACCATGGAGGTAAATGATTTATGTTAAATTGAGTGCTAGTAATATGCACATTCATTCATCCTCTCTCTCTCTCTCGTGTGTGTGAATTGACTATTTTGCTAGCTAATAGACCTTTAATATCATCCATTCTCCACATATCATTGTTATGATGACCTGTTTACGAAGAACAATGTACTCTACACTAAAGAATGGTTAGAATCAGCAGCAACAAAAGGCGTCTATACTCATGTGCTTATCACTTTATTTATTTTTAAGTTATGATGCAATCCTGATTGGAAATCAGACCATCTGTAATTCCCAAACCCCAAATTGCAGAAATTGCCAGCAATTAAGAAGAAAGGATCTAAGGAACTAAATAAACAATCAACAACTAACATTCAAAAACCCTAAAATCATGATATGTACAGTCAACCCATACAATGTATATATGTTGCTAAACAACCCTAAGAAGCCTAAGATAAATCACACTCACTCATGCATTCTTTTTTCACTGTTTTCCCAAGTTGTAGAAATCCTAAACAAATCCAAACAAATCTTTGAAAACCCTAAAATCAGTCAAAAGAAAGAAATTACATGTTGCTGGATGTCCAGAAATATGTCGATGTTTCTGCCTGACTGTTTTAAAAAGTGGACCCCACCAGATTACCTGCCTTTGCCACTTAGGGTTGTTTGTTTGCTCGCGTTTACATACGTAAATGATACATGTGTAATGGTTATGTATGATAATGTTTGTTTGCACTCATTTACGCACGTGACAATACATGTGATGCGTAAATGAGGTGTGAAAATAGTGTGTAAATGAGGCCATTTTTAGCCTCTCTTGGGATACTCCCTTTACATAAAAACCCATCAAATCAAATCTCTAGGTGCCCTATCATTGGCCTTTTCTAGATTGATGAAGATCATATGAAGATTTTCCCTCTTCTGAGAATATCTTTTTATTAATTATCTGTCACATCCCAAATCCGGGGCCCATTCGGATTCTGGATCATGACTAATAAGCTTCATTAACCAACATAAATCAAATCCATGACATAAGAATCAATTTGAGCATTTATTTGAATTAATTAGTAACCATTACTAATGTCTTACAAATAAAAGGAAATCTAAGTAAACATCACTAAATGAAACCAATTAGTCAACTAAAACAAAATATTATTCATTAAGTTCTGATCTAGATAAAAATAAAGGAGGCTACTCTTTGAAGTCACTAATGGAGCTCCTCTTAGTCATTAATGTCAAAATCCAGTTCTTAATCATCGCAGCTCGTATAGTCTTCCACCTGCCGGTTACCTGATAACTGATAAGGGCAAACCAAGGATCAGTACATACTGAGTGAATGGAAATTCTAATTTAATTGTGTGCTTGTGTTTGTACACATGTAACATGGGAAAGATAATTCTACAATTAAAGGAAATCAATTTTACAGATTTGGCTAAAGGCCTTCTAATGGTTAAGGTTGCACGCCCCTCAACTGCTTGCTAGCACGGGCCCACAACAAAGATTTCACCACATAGATGCATCCCCCAACCTAGGTAACACAACTGATACATCCCTAAGCAGCGATATGTCCTCCTCAACGAATAGATCACAACGAATCCTCCCACAGGCAAATGCATAAAGAGATGCCTCCTACAACACATAATCACTACAAAACTTCACATAGACATGCATCAAAAGATGCCCTCCTCGAAATATATATGCATCACAACATAATGGCTGTATTGACTTGTATTCATCATTGGATAACAACCCCTCCAAAATCTGAATTCTAACAAACCTCCCAATGTTTCCCTATACCGTGCTCAGCAGTGAAGGGTGTCCAAAAAGGGTCCGTACATGCAACTAAGTTCTTAATTGCTACCATGTTCATTTAGTACAATTACTTATCATCGCCAATATCAAATATCATGTTATCCTCTACACCTCTAATTGAGTTGGTCCTGCAATCAGCTCCACTCACTTCTATAGGATTTAGATTGCCCTTACCATTTAAGAATTGGCGTCCTTGATAGGTGATGCTGACTACATGACGATCCCTTTGGTGATGTTGAAGAATTCTCAATGAACATGTCATAACCACATGATGCATAAAGGATATCATAAGTCTCATCATTTAAAGAAAACCATAACTATACTAACATAAGTCATATTCCAAAACAGAAGTGTCTACCCAATATATGTGTGTATGTATCATAATTCATAAGAAACAGCATATCTTAAATAATAGGAATGATCATAACAACTTAGACTTATGAAGTCCAACACACATTCACCCAAGTCCCAACACCAAAAACCCAAATTTAGGGTCGATCCAAATCTGAACGCCATGGAAGGATTCAACTGTCATAAGATCCCCAATTAAGGTTTGATTCCATTCCCAAACCCCAATGTTTAATTTCAGATTCACCCAATGTTAATAGATTGAACAGCTATTCTGTCAAGAGGCTTAATTCATCATCAAAAGTCTCCAAGTACAATGGAGCTGGTTGCAATCAGTCGACCATAAGCCCTTTGAGAAGGATTCTGTCATGTTCAAAATAATGTTAATGTGTACAACTGAAACCTGAGTACCCCTTAAAGGGTTCAGAACCCAAATAAAACCCCATAATAGGATCGGCCAGCCCTAGATCTCAAGATCTAGGGTTCAGCCATGAGAGTTAGGCCTCCAACTTGGTTTTCATCATGAGTACCTCTTGGTCCCTTCTTCCAAAAGGATTTCAGATGCGCAACTCGAATAACACAAAAAGAACACAGCTAGGATAGGATTTCCACTCACCTTGAATAAAACTGAGTTGCCCCATTAACTTGCGGTAGGCTATAGGACATTAAATCTGAGGACCTCCTCTTTCTTTCCTTGTTCCTCCTTTGATCTCCAAAATGACTCTAAGTTAGGGTTCCTTGGCAAAAAGGGAACAATGGCTAAGAGAGAGGAAGAGAAAGGAAAAGAACTCTAGCAATGTCGTGGATTCCAAGTGGGGACTCCTCTTGGGACTTGCGCAAAACCCAAGAGGTCCTGGGAGTTGTGTGCAAAACACAAATTCGTCCTTGGGACTTGTGCGCAGGTCTCCTCCCACTTATTTCAAAGTGTGGGTCTCTCTAACTTATAACATATTTATTATGTTATGAGGGTTCCCATCACTTAACTTGAAATAAAACGAATAACTTGGGTCCAATGGCCCCTTTCTAACTAAACAAAATTCTAATTAAACTTACGGCCCACTAGTCCAGCCCATAAAATGGAATAACACAAATATTGGCATGCAAAATTAATTAATTAAAAACCTCAAACTAATAAAGCCCCAAAAAGAAAATTTGGGACTTTACATTATCAAAGTGAGAAGATAGTTTCCACACTTCCCCTCCATGTCATACATCCAACTTGATTTTCAGATATGTTGGTGTTTTGTCTAAGTATTTACTCCATTACTCTCCAATGGTTTTATAGTGAATCATAAGTTTAATCTCATGATAATTGTTGAAACTTTGTATATCTCCTTTGGTCTTGTATATAGATACTAATCATACTATAACACTTCTTCACCATTCATCTGACGTATTCTCTGACCTTAATATTTTATTGAAGAGCCCATAACCAAATCCATCCAATTTTTTCTAAGCATTTCCAAGCTATATTGTAATGCCAGTTGGCTCATAACATTTTTTTTCTTCATTCTGGCTTACTTTTGCTACCATGACAATGTAGCATTTCTGGCTATGCTCTGGACGATATGGAAGGAAAGGAACTTAAGGTGCTTTAAAGGGAAAGTTTCTAGCGATAGTTGTTTGGTGGAGAGAACTAAGTTTCTAGTTGCTCACTGGGTATCCATTAACCCATCTTTTGGTGATTATACCACAGATCAAATAATGACCCATTGGAACGAGTTGGCTTTCTCTAGCTCAAAGTATTAGTTGGGTTGTATTTGGGCTTTTTTCTTCTTTTGTTCCCCTGTTTTCTGTCTTAGGTTGTCAGTACTCATCACTTGTACTGTCTGTTTTTTTTTTTTTTAATGAAAGTAACCATTAAAAAAAAAGAAAGAAAGAAAGACAATGTAGCATGGTCATCAGTCGAAGAATGGGCCTTCTGGCTGTATCTCTTTTTATAAAGAGCAGATAAATGAGTATTAACACCCTAAATCTAATCTAAGCACAAATTAGTTCTCTGAAGAGAATTATACAGTCAGAACCATTGCTAACAAAAGTAAGAGGTCTTTCACAAGTTTTTGAATTGCACAAAGATGTACAAGTTGCTGGCTACAATTGGCCATCCCTAATGGGCTATGGGAGCAGGTCCTCTCACTGAGTTTGGACCTGCAGTGTGGCCTACAGAGCATGGCAAACAAGTTGGGTTCTTGGGTCAAATCAGGGTTCACAAGAGTCCTTCGACTGCAGCACAGTTGGTTGGGGGCATCAATGTGTGAGTTAGAGCACACAAGTTTGTCTCCAGTGTAGCAAAAAAATCAGCGCCCGTAAGTGGTCCACAGTCCACTAGAATTAAGAGTCCCATATTGGGATTGTCTTGTCATAACAGTCCACAAATAGAAGATGTGGGACTGGTATGTGTAAGTCACTAGTGATTAGATCTAACATTCATGCCACCATAGTCGGTTTAAGTTTTATAGCGAAGAGTCCATTACACCTAAAGTTAGGTCATAAGCAAAGAAAGTTTTAAGAAAAACTTATGACAAGTTGATAAGTTAAAGGGCCCATTACATCTAAAGGCATAAAACAACTTTGATAGAATCACTATATATATATATGTGTGTGTGTGTGTGACCAATGCGTGTAATCTTTATGTACTGAAACAAGAATTGTTATAAAAGAAAGAATCCAGAGAATAGTTCTGGTGTCTTTGAGTTGTGTTGTATTGAGTGAGTAGCCCCTCCATTTCTAACAGTATGGGCCTCAAATGGATCCGAATGCCATCAAATGCATCCAAACATGGCATGGGTCCCACATGCATCATCAATTGCCTCTAAATACATCAATATTTGGGCCACCACAGGATCTTTGTGGTCTTCATCAATGGATGCGGCATGATCCGCATAATGTGTGGATCCTAACTGAAAGTATCCCGGGCCTCTTGGGCTTGGCAGGTGAGACTGCTGCTGTGGCTGGGCATACAGGGCCCTTGAGTGATGCTTGGGGCCTGTGGTCTGGGTTTGGCTGGGGCTGAGCAGTCCTGGGATGTGCTCATCTGGGCCTGTAGGGCCTTATCCTGCTCGGATGGGTTGTACAGGTCTTGTCTTTCCTCACTTGGCCTGGTTTGGTTAGTTGGTTTGGCTGGGTCTCCTAGGTCTGGCCTGACTTGAGGGCCTGAATTATATCATAAAGTTGTTGGTTTGAGTCATGTAACCAGAAAAGTAACGATAATTAGTGTTAATGATAAATGGATTTTGATCCACTCAATTGGTTGGTGCCTGATGATAATTGGTTTTTTAATTGACAGTTGAACAAGAAGAGATCTGTCCATTAGGGCCTCAAGAGGAAGTTGAAGAAGCAAATGCAGGTCTTCCTTCAGAAACAAGGTCCGTGGCTTGTGAAGTTGCTTCTGGAACTGATCATACAAATGGGATGTTATCTGTCCAATCGACATGCTCAGTTGAAGCTGTAGCTGGTTCTTTGGTTTCAAGTGCTGAAGGAGTAAATGATCTTGAAGAATTGTTTGTAAATAATGACGAGGAAGAAGTGATGCCGTCTGCAGGACTTCGAGAGGTCAATCTTTTGGATGGATCAAATTATGGTACATTTGAAGCACCAAGCTTTTTGTGTCATGAAGATCCTGTGATCTCTGATTGCTTCAGTGTTGCTTTGCATTCTGACATCCAAGAATTAAATGGAGATATAATTTACAATTCTCTTTCATCCACTCATAGAGAAACTTATCTAGGTCATTCCTTCTTAGGTACCAGTTCACCCAAAGCCCATAAGTTGCTGACATCTCAACAACTTGAGTTACCTGTTAATGAAGAAAAGCAGGATTCTACTTCCGATTTTGATTTCAACAATTTTCTTGATGAAATTCTAGAATCAAGTTCAACAGGTCCATTGGAGAGTAGTGTTGAGCATATGAAGTTTGACAGTCTCAAGGGTGATGCTGTTGACAGGTCTCTGCCACCAACAATTGCTACCCAATCTGGCCAAGTAGTCATCCTTGATAATCTCGAAGAGCTCATTTCTGATGCTAACAAAAATAAGGTAACTTTTAAAACAGTTTACTTATACTTGAGGATGTGCTAGTCATGTAGAGAACTGGTTCGCTTGGGATCTTTTTAATACCAGAATATTTTTTTCTGGAATTCACCATGTTTGGGAATACCAAATGCTTGTCAGACCTTGCCCCGCCATATTCCCAAATTCTCTGTTCCATAAAGTGTTCCAACTGCTATAGTGAAATGACTAAAGTAGCCTTTGGAATGCTCCAACTTCTGGAATTTCAAATACGGTTAGAGATTGGCATTTGAGGAATTCCAATGGTATAATTTCTGAGAAGAACTTGGAGAGTATTTAAAATTCTATGGAGAAGAATTCCTCAGTTTCTTGCTATCAAATAGACCCTTTAGAGTGCCACAGTTGTGCTAAGTCAAATCCAAACAAATTTTAATTGGTAAGCCAAATGCTCACATGTGGAGCATTTTTTATGTTTTCCATCTCAGTGCATGTTACATGTGAACATCTCAATCACATGTTTCATGTCGCATCTCAATCACATGTTTCATGTCACATCTCAGTGCTTGAGCATATTTTTGTGAAATGATTTGGATTTTCTAAGAATAGTTTCCACCATTTGATTGAAAGAAAATGAGTATTTTTCGCCATTAATGTGCTGTGGAATACACAGTTTTCAAATACTTGTCAACTACCAATGTTACAGGAAACCTTGCTTGTGGCCATTGAATCTGTACTCAACAAGGCAAGAGAAGTGGAGCTTCAAGAGAAAATAGCCAAACAAGCTAAAGAGGAAGCATCCAGGGTTGGTCTTGATACCCTGACAGAGGTGGAGAACGTTAAACAGATGGTGCATCAAGCAAAGGAAACCTATGACATGGTGGTGTATTCTTGTTCATGCCACTGTTCTATGATTTTAATGTGAACAAAAACTGAGTCTATTTCCTGATTTGGCAGCATGCTGGGGAAGTTTTTGGGGAGAGAGCCATTCTCACCACTGAAGCTCGAGAACTTCAATCACGCCTTCTCTATTTATCAAATGAAAAAGAAAAGTCCCTGTCAATTATTGATGAGGTTCAAACTCAGACATGATCTTCTGTTTCCTAGGTTTTGTCGTTCTTGGGCTGCTTTACAATTAGAACAAAATGGTTGCAAGAATCTTGACAATATGTAGCCCCGTCTCGAAAGAGACTAATATCCCTAACTTTTTTATTAGTTTCAGCGATATTAGTTGCTTTAACTAATTTTGTAACTAAAGATACTTTCTGTTACTATTATGTATCCTTTTTTTTTTTGTCGCTAATGTATTTAAAAATTATAACTATCTGTTTGTTTAGGATCCACCAAATAACATCCATCTGACCAAAACCAATCATAAAAAAAGCATCTCCCCGCAGGTCCTTCAAACTTTTCGATGTGATGGCATCCAAGCCCTCACAGTGCACATGCAACTATGTTAGTACATGATGGTTTGGGTTTGAAGTATGTGTTTGTACAGTCTCAGCTGTTAATCGTTACTAGAAACCTAGTTTTGGAGGAAATTTAGGATGTGATATGCTCAAATTCTTGCTAGATGTTATTCCACTAGACCAAAAAAAAAAAACAAAAGAAAAAGAAGAGATGTTATTCATCTCCAGAATTACCTGAGAAGAACAGTATTATCTGAAGTTCTATATGTATCTAATATCAACCTTTAGTATCCTTTTAAGTGCTCATATGCCATTCATTATAATAATAATGATGTAATTTGTCACCTACCAATTCCTTTCATGTCAATTTTACGAACATTAGACATCTTCTCATATCTGTATTGAATCAAATCTTTCTTTGATAGACTAGTTGCATTAATTATATTGACCAACATCTGATGCAAATATTGTTTATGCAAATTTACATCCAACTATTGTATGCATTTTTTTGATAGATCCATCAGAATCTTGAAGAGCGACTGGCTGCTGCAGAATTAGAGAAGGTAGCAGCAGAGAAGGAGAAGCTAGAGAGGGAAAAATCTGCACGTAAGGATCTTGATGAGCAAGCACTTATCAATAAGAATGTGGTGCAGGAATTGAAGAAACTCCAACTAAAAGCTGAGGAGAACACCAAGGTGATAGTTATTTCCAAAGAAATTATTAAGGCTTGAAAAAGAAGATCAGCATAGTGTTCATTGTGTATTCTTGTATACTTCCAACTAACTACCATGGGTTCTTCAAAACTACGTGAATTCATATCTTAGCTCTGTGTGCAAGTGTGTGCGTATGTAACCTATCAGTGCTTCATGCAAATGACCCTTTGCTATTAAATATACATACAAGCTTTTGCTAAGTAAACAGTTGTCTTGATTAAGCCACCGTAATTGGAATCTAACAAGCTTGTCTACAATTATAAAATGTAAATGAGATCTTCAATCTCTATATAGTTCTATGGAGAGACATGTTCACTTCCAAGACAATAAGAAAAACACAGGCATTAGTTGTCGCATTTTGCCATGTGGCTAGTTAACAGATTTATTTTAAATTTAATTTATTAGGGTAGTAAGCCAGAGTTCTAAGAGTTGTTGGCAAGATCACGCAGTATTTAGTGCAACAAAAGGACTGTTAAACAAAAAAATTGAACTAACCTGACAAACTGCATTTCTGGGAAGGTAAAGTTACAAAACTGTTTACAGAAGGTAAACTACCTAAATTTCCATTGGTGACAATGTAGTATGCGCTAAAATTAATCTTGGTGTAGTTAACTTTATTTATTTATGTTATAGCAAGTTTTCTTGGAAAATAGAAGTGTTCCTTAGCATGCACCCAGAAATAAGTAGTTGATGGGGTCAAAGAATAAATACTCATATACATAAATGATAGCATATTCTAATGTTCTTGTGGCTGTTGCAGTTGAGGGAGCTTTTGGTGGATCGAGGTCGCATTGTGGATACCTTGCAGTAAGTCTTCACTGTTGATAGGCCAATGTTGGTGGTCATTGGAAATGAATCAATACAGTTTTTTTGGTAGAAGAATCAATACAGTTAATATCAGTTCTTTGCCTTAGTCTGATAAAAGACAAGTGCTTTGGTTATAACTCTCTCTCTTCGATATATTTTTTTTCTTTTCTGGAGAACCATATAATAATCCCTTTGAGGAATGTTTTGTAAGAGAACCTCCCTACAAAACTTACAAAAGAATTTTTGGGGAATGATTCAATGTCTTATGTTTTCTGACATTTTTTGTAAGAGATTCTTAAGCACTCGACATGATGGGGAAATGACCTCTTCTATAACTACCTTTACTATTTTGTTCTTTGCAGAGGGGAGATAACTGTTATTTGTGAGGATGTAAAGTTGCTGAAAAAGAGGATCGATGGGCATTTACCTATCAGCAGCTCACTGTCATCAAGCCAGACTTCAACTTCATCGAACTTGTCTTTGATGAGGACATTGCTGGACCAAGTTGCCAAGTATGCTGAGTCATCTGACAGCATGAGCATTTCAAATCAAGATCATTTGCAAAATGGTGACCAGAGCATTCAGAATCATAAAAAATCCCTGGATGTGGAATGGGTACTTTTCTGTGATGAATAGCAGTGGAGCTGAATTCAGGAGGTATAAATAGCGGGCTCAATGAATGAAACCGACAATCTTTTGCTCTGTTTATATTAATATAAAGCTACTTTGATGGGCTCATTCTGTTATCTACAACCCTTTATATATCTGCAGTGTGAAGATAAGGGTTACTTACCGGGAGCTTTTGCTTCTGTGCTTTTAGGTACATATAGGAATTATTCCTTTTCTTTTATCAGTTTTTTTATTGTAAAGGTCTATTGAAGGAGCTGGATTCCTGATATTTGGGGTGCATTTGTATGTACATACATATATATGTAATACTTTCATGTTATTGTAATGTAATGCTATGACAGGCAGAGTGTTTTAGCTTTTGTTTATTGTGTTTTTTGTTAGGAGTTGAGAGTTGAAGTCTTCTAGACGGCAATGTTGCAGTGGTAGTCAATTTAATGGGTTTCAATCCTCGAACCATGTCAGATTTTGGGGTTGGCTAAACTTATCATGTTTATGTGGACAAAAAATAAAATCCAATTATCTATATCATTGCCATATTTTCTTGAAAACATCTTATAGCAAATCCTGATAGTATAAGATAACCTGACTATCAGCCAGATCTATTCAGGAGGTATAGAAGGGTCCATTATAGAGAAAGCGCCTGCCAACACTCAATTCCTATGTGTCATTTCTAACAGTCTGATTTAAAATATTAAACTGGATGATTTGGATTATTTTGCCTTGATCTCATATGTCAGCCATCAGCTTTAATTGAGATCAAGCAGTAAAAAACAACTATGGCACTGGTTTTTTTTTTTTAATTTTTTTTGGTAGATGCCTTGTCTACAACTTATAATCACCTTCCATCTGCTTTTCACCTGCCAGGGCGAATGCACCCCAGCCACCTTCATGTCACATGGCCTGTTGATCGACACACTGAAATTCCTATAATCTGAATGCATGGGAGTTTGGACCATTCTGTTCAGTGTCAATTGCACCACCTATAATGTATCGTTGGATCAAAACCCATCAACCAGTTTCTTCTTCTTCTTCTTATAGTCTTGTGGTCTAACTATAATTCGAAGTGTTCAAATTTCTTATTGGATTGATCTAATAAGATACACGACATTTAGTTTCATATCTTGAATCTTCATGGATCCTGAGAAATATGGAAAAAAAAAATCTTATAAATTTACACTTTTGTGAACTCAAATCCATAACCTAGACTACTCCATTCTCTAATAGTTTCATATCTTAGATCCTCAGTGAATTTTGGAAAAAAGTATGAAAAGACTACAAAACAAGTTAATCCCATACCATTTGCTCTTGAATGGTGCAGTGCTTCCAAACAAACGGAGCAATATATTTCAAAATCCCATTTTCATATTCCATTCTGTAAAGACAAATGCACTGGGAGCATCCACCATCCACTTGCAGACATCCTGATCAAACTGTTAAAGAGGTGGGGGCCCATAAAAAAACAAAAATCCCTTGAACAATAAAATCTAAAAAAAAATATATATTAAACCCCTTAAATTAAGAATCAAAGGCGCTCACGTCAGTGTAGAAAATTCACATTCTGTCACCTGCCAGCGTACTCATCACAAAAAGCGAAGCGCCATAGTTTCCATTATTGTACTCCAATTCCTTCACTGCTGGTTATCTATAAACTGTTGGAAAAGACAATACGACCACTTCCAGTCACCGCGTAAACAGCAAAGTTCCCCACCATGGGGAACTGGGATTTTGACTCCTTCTAATATCTTATTATTGTGATCTTGGACGTGGCTCCTGTGATAAAATTGAAAGCAAGGCAAATGCAAATACCAATGAAGTGGGGGAATCCCAGTTTTTGGTTTGAAAATATCTATAATGTGGTGGATCTTAGTCATTGGATGCCCAACTCACAGTTGGTGGAGTAGCATCATGTATGGGTTGGATCCACATGTTCAAAATCCGTCCCAGAATTCCCAAGTGTTTATTTGTATGGGTTTAACAGGCACACCCCGTAGATTAGTCTCGTTGGGTCAAAGACGTCAGGATACCCATGTCATAAAAAAAAAAAAAAAGAAAAAAAAAGAATCTTAGTCATTGGATGGACACACCATCTAAAGGTGTACGTACATGCACTGTGTATGTAATTAACAAGCAGAGTTTAGGCCTGAAGTTGGGATTGGGTTGATACATAATTTTCCAGCTCAAGCGTAAGCCCTTGCATTCAGTTGAGCTTATTAAGCCAGGCTGAGTTGAGTAGGTCCTAACTCAATCTCGATCTTTGAGCTTATGAGAATAACTTGAGCCAAACTTGAGTTGGTCCATAACCCAAAGTCTCCCCAAAGACAGTGAGGGAGATGAAATGGCCCTCTCTTTGCACATGTATAAGATATAGGATTTGATAAATTATACCTTACTTTGTAAGTAATGATCCCATTTACATCTCCACCTTAGACTTCACCTCTCAAACACCAGTAGTGTTGCAAGGCAAACAAAATTGATGCTGCTACATAGTATAATTGCAGTTTTAACAAGACTAAAATTAAACTATGATCTACTTCTGATTCACGTGAACACTTCACATGTTAAAGATAAACCCACCCTTACAGAGCATCAAAACCTGGATTAAGCAAATGAGACTTCATGGTACTGTCAAAGGATATGATAAATTGTCACTAGATCCTGTCTTGCACCTTCTGTACAAACAACCCAAACAAGTATAGCAGGGCTCTCATGAACAACACTGATCAGAGCTTGTCTCCTTCCAGACAGGTTTCTATTTTATATAGGTAAGTGAAGCCAAGTGAGTTGAGATCTCTTCTAAGCATGCTTGTGCCAACAAAGGAGCATGGAGATGCACACCCTCATAATGTAGAGCTTCCCTCTTTGCTGCCTCACCATCCTCTTCCACTTGGGAAATCTTTGAGCCATGCTTCTTCCCTCTGATGATTGATCTACACTCATCTACTCACCAAGCAACTTACAATGCCAAATTTATCAACCCCTCTTCTTCTTGTGGCCCCACATGTAGTGATCAAGATCATGCCAGCAGTCGGCCGCAAGCCTTTCCTGTGGTCCCATGTTTCCTGCATCCAAGCTCCAAGTCTGTTGACTAGGTGCGCCGACCTATGATCAATTTGTCCCATGACAAGATACTTGAAAGCTGCAAGTACCTTATCTTCCAGGGTGGATGACCCTGTGCCTTTGTCTCCTTTTTCAGGGTTACCCCAAACGGTGACCTCTTAAGCATACATGTTAGGCAAATCGAGCTCACTCATGTGGCCCAACTCCAGCACATTGACATGCATCAATTGGTGCTCATCTTGTTATAGAGTTCTGCATGTGACATGTGTCCTGCATTTACTGTTGGGCAAATAGCTTTGGAGAAAAGGATTTGTGTTGGAGGGTGCCAACCCACATGTGATTGGAGCCACCATGCCCTTGTAAAGGATGTCAAGATAAGAAAACAAATCTTATCTGATCCAAAGTGATCACAAATGGGACTATCATGTACTTTGGCTTTGCACTAGCAACTCTGTTTCAAGACTTGCTGTATAGGCTCATTTTTGTAGTGTGGTCTGGAGGAGTTTAGCCAAACAGAGGGTCCCATGTGTTGGTTGAGAAGATCAGAAGGATCCAAGGCAATGGGAGGTCTTTTTATTGTAGGTGTAGGCAATTTTGTAAGTCTAGAAATCAAAGTACAATTCGAAGTGGAGATGTCTGTCTCATGTATCGACTTACAAGTCATTCACTTGCTTTTAAGATGCTTCAAGGAAAGTCCCTTGTCTTTTGTCGGGCACCTGATTTGATAGTGTGTGTGAGAGATGGAGATGGAGATGGAGATGGATTAGTTTATCAAAAGGGATGCATTTGGAAGGCCTAAGGTCGGATTTGATGGTTTGATCTTTTTCTACGAGTGGTAACACAAATTTTCTAGGCTGATCAAGAATCAAAACATAAGAGCATGAATATCTCAAAAAAGTAGTACAACATCAACCCTCTTATTGCCATTATTGCATGATCCCGTGAGGTAACTAGGGTGTGTTTGTGCAGCGAGAAAATTCCGCTCTATGCAAATTCTTATTTATACTAAAAAGAGGAGTCATGGATTCCCACCACATTTATGAAATCAAATCCTCTTTATCAAGGAGAATCAATTTATTTTTTCTTTTTTCAGAAGAAAAATGTATTGCACAAAATATCATATCATTTAGGTACTCAAAAAACTAAACCAATTTTCTTCTCTCTTGTGGAATCCTTTAGTTGCACAACCTTGGATTGTGTGTTGATGGAATCCACGTCCCTCTGATTCTCAATTAGGTTTTGCCCTGTAGGTATTACGGTCATACTTGCATAAAATAGAGTTCCAAGAATGGATTATCTTAGGGTCTATTTCTTTACTGGAATTCATGTTTGTATAATTTTGAAATTCCCATATATAGTAGAATTCCTAAATGCTCCCTTGTACTTGAGTATTTATAAATTCCACCAAAAAGCTAAGAGGCTGGAATTTTTGAATTTTCAAAGGTCATTTGAGACCTTTCAGATGACTGGAATTTGCAAGTGTCGGGGGGGTAAGATGCCATATCATATCCAAAAACCCTAACACTACAAATTCTTGTCAGAAATTTTAATAAAGAAACAAGCCCTTAGGGTATGTCTGGTAGCATGTGAGAAATCTATAAGAAACCTATAGATTCTAAGATTCCTCACTACCCGTGTAATAGAGATTCCTCATTGAGATTTGTATAAATGAGGATTTCTCATTGATAATGCTTAATAGCTCATAAAAGTTGGTATCTGTATAAATACAAAAAAAAAAAAGAAAAAAAAGAGAGGAGAATTTCTAAATCTTATAGGCGTGAGACCTAAAAATCCTTTAAATGAGGATTTCCACCGGCCCAAATTCTCGCGGATTTATAATTCCCAAACATGATTTTCCATGACTTCGTAGAAAACTGGTGAAGAACTCCAGAGAATTTGATTGCCAACGTGAACATTGAAGAATATAAGGGTCTCTTTAAACTAAACAAGCACAATAGACAAGTCAAACCTAACAGGATTGCTATGGTTGTCATCTTCAGTGTCATCATCATGAATTTATTCCATCAATGTGGAATAGATTTGAGGGTTTATATGTCTGGTTCTAGCGTTAAAACCAGAATATTTAGCCTGTATTCATGTCTGGACAATGATCAGAGGAAAGTGGCAAGAGAACAGATGGCTCTGATCCATCAATTATCTTTCTCATCACATTTCTCATCATCTTGTACCAAAAGTGTGGCCCATCTCTCCAATCTTGTACAAATCAATGAATACAGCACCAGTCCCATCTGGTAGATGTTCTAGCCCATAAAGATATGATAGGATTAGACTATTTTGCTCATCAGATTGACCACATGGAATACAATAAAACAAGTTTCATCAAACCTCTCTCCACTCATGGACCATGGCCCTCATGAACATGCATAAGAGTCAGGTAGGGTTTGGGTTTACACCTACCTATCCATATCCAGCCAACCCTATGATGGATTTATGATCTATGTAGACTATAGTACCAAATCCGCATTATGAAGGGTGCAGGTCGGGAGCCCGAACTCGACCCAACTGAGACTAATACTTGCATTATATCTAACCTGCCCCGTGATGGGTTCATGGTAGGGATTGTAAATGGATCCCCGATTCTCCGATTACTCGGAGATTTCTACCCGTTAAAAATCCGGTCTCGGTCCTTATTTAGGCCCCCGATAAGTAAATGGGTTCGGGTCCGGTTCCACCTTGGTTCGGACCCGTAGATTCAAGACCTGACATATTACCTCAATTTTCGAATATTTATCCTAAAAGCCATGTTTTTTAATATCATTTTATATTTAGACCTGGACCCGAATCCAGACCCGCCCCATATATGATTCTATCCAGTTCCACATTCTCCTTGAAGGTTCTGAGTCACCTATGGACCCGGACCGGAATGGACCCGTTTACAACCCTAGTCCATGGATAGTGCCAAATCCACCTTGTGATGGTTGGAAGTCGAATTCTATCATAGTTAATTATTATTATTATTTTTAATATAAAAGATTCAAGAGGAATTTACCACATAAATCCCTGTAGGTCCCTATACCACTCATGGGGTCCCAAGAAAACCGTATTATCGGATTAGGTCCTCAAGGTCTGTATTTATATTTTTTTTTGTGTTTTGGCTCTATGGCCGATATCGGCCGTAATATTGGCCGATATCGGCCGTTATGCGACATCCCTATTTCTCTTGTCCCGAATGTGTTTTGCTCACAACTCTCGTTTATGCGACATCCCTATTCCTCTCCTCGACTATTGTATGGCGATTTTTTTCCTTTCAAAAACCATGTAAAAAAAACTTCTGTGAATCGGTTGTTGGACTTCATTAAGAGGTAGGTTTGTACATTAAACACACATCTTAATGCACTATCTTCTCTAATGTGACATCGTAACATTGATTTATCTCCATTAATGCATTCTTGTTAACCCTAGATCTCTGTAAAATCCTTTGTCATCATTAGAGTACCCGGTCTCTAAACCAGGCTTTCTTTAATGCTTATAGAAGAACTTTCTGTTTGAAGGGTTTGTAAGAAACCCACTTTCATCAATCGAGTACCCATTCTCCTTTATTTCATTCTTGTTAACCCTAGAACTGTCGAAAATCCACAGTCACCATGAATACCCTAGAACTGTTTGAGAGAGCGTCATTTTGAAACATTCTGTGTAGTCGTTTTCAGGGTTCTGTTCAATCCAGCAGCTGGAGCTATGGTGGGTCGTGCATTCCATTTTATTTATGTTTAGTGTGCATCAGTAAATCCATAAATGTTATTGTCTAGTTTGTATGTTTGTATATTGTTCTATATTGATCTTGCAAACATGGATACTTCAACGCCAGTATCTCATCCAATTGGAGTTGGTTGTCTTGCTGATTGATGAACAATAGGAGAATAGGTGGAATACGGTCTAATTATTTTTTGAATAGCAGCTAGGGACAAATGAAATGGGTCTAATACCGATCTGTTGAAATTGTCATGCTGAATCTGCCTACATTTTACTGATATCTTCATAATTTTCCTGTGATTTAATGATAGCATGTCAGACAGAGAGGTGTTGTTCATATTCCACTATGACGGTGACTTTCAATTCGACATCAGCCGTCCGGTGTACAGTGGAGGAAAACAAAAAATGAAATATTTATCGTCAGACATCTCTTATCAATGCCTGGCTAACGAAGCAATGGAATCATCCAATTGGGATACAGCCATCCAGGATTTAAGCATGCAATACCTTCATCACAACGGACGGGCATTCTCAATGGCAAGCATTGACGATGATAATGATGTTCGTCTTATGTTCAAAGCATCCGGAAATGAAACGAATGGGATATACTTGTACGTCTCTAATAGTCCGAACAACAATGAAAGTATAGGGGGAGAGGACAGGTATGCCTACTAATTGTCTCACTAAATTTTAAATGCGAAATTAATTATTTATGTTAGCACTTGCTTATTTATGCCCCGATTCATTGTAGGTTACGAAGGACCGCAGTAGGATTTAAGAGTCCAAAAATGCCAAGGAGGTCGTCAGCCAGTTTGAAGAGGGAACAAGTGAAGTTATCAACAAGTCCTCGAGAACAACCCACCGCTGATCTCCGCGATGACACAGACATGCAATATCCATCTGTGCCGGATGATGATGATGTATGCAATGAGGCGTTAGATGGTCATATCGACCTTGGGATGATGCGTGCTGATGATATCCATCTTAACCGACATCCCTCTAATGGACAGCTTCATTCAAAACCAATCTTCAAGGCCGAATGTTGCAGGGATGAAGTCAATCAAACCAATACCGATCTACGGTCTAATGAAATTCCAAAAGTTGAATTTGATGATAAAATGGAGCCTGATGACATGGAAATGGAATTTGGCAACAACTCCGCACGAGAGATGTGGATTGGCCGTGTTTTTCCCGATCGACAGATGTTCCGGAATACGTTGGCGAAGTTTGCAATATACGGTAACTTCACTCTTAAACATTTGAAGACCAACATGACCAAAGTGACTGCACGATGCAAAGATCAGGATTGTCCATGGCGTATTCATGCTTCGATTGTCGAATCAGGACCACAATTTAAAGTTAGGACGTACAATCCTAACCATCGATGCTCAAAGCCACTGATGGGCATGGCACATAAACAGGCAACCTCGGCGCTTATTAGAGAGTTCATCATGGAACGGGTCAGGCAGAATGTGAATTTGAAACCGAAGAAGATCATGAATGACTATCAGATGGAGTTTGGTTCAATAATTAGTTACAGAAAGGCTTATATAGCAAAGGAGATGGCACTTTGTATTGTACGAGGATCATATGAAGAGTCCTTCCAGCTGCTACCCCGTTATTGTAAGGAACTTGAGTTGACTAACCCTGGCACTGTGACAAACATAGATACCACTTCGGATGACCGTTTCAGAAGACCGTGGAAGTTGTCGCAATCCTCCCGTGCTCAGTTGACGAATTAGAACAGCATCGAATGTATATTCATTTTGGCATGTATTCTGGTTGCAGTTTTTTTAAGAAGACCCTTAATGATGTATACAGATAGCTGTCCGTAGGATGTATTAATCAAGGGAGTTTTTATTTCATCACAGTACGCATACCACGACACTCCCAGTTCCTGTAACAACAGGTGCTGCAGCTGCGTGGCGAGTACTTTGATGATGCATACACTTCCATTGATGATGCCTAGATATATGCAAATGTGGACTGTAATTGTGTATTTTGGGAGTCCTGTATTACTGTATTTCATAAATGATATGTGATCCTTTTTTAATTGTGCACGCTTTATGTGAACATCGAATCTGTATCTGCTTGTTGAACCTCTTCGATTGAACATAATGAATGGACATCTTGGATCTCAGGAAGATAATTACCTCAGCACAAATCTCACCTACATAAATCTTTCAGGTAACAACCACAGTTTTAACAAAAAAAAAAAAATTCCAATCTTTCTATGGAAACCAAGTATGCATTGAGGGAGAGCAAGGATATCGGCCATTCTAATATACATGACCTGTTTTTTATACTCTCAGTTAAATGAGCATGAGTATGAAATTATGGCCGATATCGGTCATAATATCGACCGATATCGGCCAAAATAGCAGTCTCAGGCACCCTTAACTGGGAGTATGAAAAAACAGGACTGCAGAAAATGGCCGATATCGGTCGATATTATGACCGATATCGGCCAAAATAGCAGTCTCAGGCACCCTTAACTGGGAGTATGAAAAAACAGGACTGCAGAAAATGGCCGATATCGGTCGATATTATGACCGATATCGGCCAAAAAATCAGTCTCAGGCACCCTTAACTGAGATTATGAAAAAACAGAACCTGCAGAGAACGGCCGATATCGGTCATAATATCGACCGATATCGGCCAAAATAGCAGTCTCAGACACCCTTAACTGAGAGTATGAAAAAACAGTACATGTACAGAATGGCCGATATCGGTCAATACTATGACCGATATCGGCCATTTTCTGCAGGTCCTGTTTTTCATACTCTCAGTTAAGGGTGCCTGAGACTGATATTTTGGCCGATATCGGTCGTAATGTTGACCGATATCGGCCATTTTCTGCAGTCCTGTTTTTTCATACTCTCAGTTAAGGGTGCCTGAGACTGCTATTTTGGCCGATATCGGTCGATATTATGATCGATATCGGCCATTTTCTGCAGTCCTGTTTTTTCATACTCCCAGTTAAGGGTGCCTGAGACTGCTATTTTGGCCGATATCGGTCGATATTATGACCGATATCGACCATTTTCTGCAGGTCCTGTTTTGCCTCAGTTAAGGGAAGCTGAGTTTGGAAGAAACATCAAGAAACACAGAGGTGTACAAATCTTGAACATCAAGAAACATCAAGAAACACAAACAACCATGAAACACAGACAACCATGAAATTCTATACAAATGAAAATTCTATACAACCCATAGAACAATTTGAATGTCAAACTCTATACAAATCATCATGAACACCACAACCACCAATCTTTCTATACAATCTGAGTTATGAAGTGATTGACATTTGATCACATGCAGGCTAATCCACTTTCAAAGTTCCCGGCTGATCGTATTCTTCATGGGATTGATGCCAAGTGGGTCAAGCCCAGTCTATTAGCGTTCAATTGCCAACTCCGCTTGAAGATTTCCACGACTATTTTGCTTCGAAAGTAACGCATGTCTGATTGCGTAAAGGCGATGGGAAGCCGGTGGACACAGTGAGTGGCAAAGGCCATTGCAAATACTCCACAATCACTCGTATTGTTCTGTCGAGGGATGTCCGTCTTTTCAACTAGTGGCCATAGAAATGGGTCGCTCCACCCAAAATGGCTATACCATTCGGCCAACCATCCCAACTACATAAAACATCGGGTCTAAATGTCAGCAATGGACAGAAGAATTTGAAATACGCGTTCGAGATAAACTGACTCTTGGCATGAAGGAAGAAAAACTTACAAACTTCTGCGCATGTTTAAATGATCGGCGATCGCCCTCCATGCTATTGTAAAACTCCCATCTCTTCTCATCAACCAGTCCGACCAATAATGTGAAATGTGACCTCTGATAGACAATGAATATCAGCGTTCGCGCTTCCCTCGCGTCCAAAACCCGGTGCCCGTACTTCCCAAAAACTGCCTCGACGGCTGTGTCACCACTATCGCGCCACCAACTCTGCATACATTGAATTGATCAATGTGGGTACAATGTTCCAATATACATATAATAAAGGATTTACCCAACCATTGTTTAGGTTGTACTTACACAGACACTCGGGTCGGCAATGAAGCATGAATCACACCCAATTCTCAATATCTCAAAGTAATAATAAATGATGTTAGTGTCCATCCAAGTTCCCTCATCAAGGACACTCTTCAAATCATCTGCCTTTATCAATGTGCAAACATCACCAAGCTCATCTTTCCTGTAACAGTGAATATGTCCAAACACACGTAAGCACTTCAATCAAACAAATTAACATGATCAACACTAAACCAACATACCTGTCATCGTAGTATTCTAGAAAACCTTTGAGGAAGAATTTGTCGGGTTCAGACAGCACATAGTCGCTCCGAACGATATCATGCGTGTAGTCTTCAAACTTCAACGGTATCTTGCGCATTCGGGGCAACCGTTTCATCCTCCATACCAATGACTCAAGGGTGGCCAATGGCGCTGCAACCACCATAGCAGATTCACTGGAGACCGTTAATGGGGATGCGAACAAAGTCCTGCTGACTGGTGGGGTCTGAACAATGTCCTGGAGTGCTGGCTCAGTCATGGGTTGTTCCCTGCTGCTACCTGATCCCTCTGCATTTATGCTCACGAGGTTCGGTTCCTCGACCGTGGATTTTCTTTTAGCAGATTTAGTCTTTTTAGCCGGGCTTTTTTGCGCAGGCCTCTTCGTATGCTTAAATGTGATCAACATTTTCTTCTCCGTGGCATCATTATCAGACGCCGAGCTGCTGCATCCATCGAATGAGAAGTTCTTCCAATTCGTCCCAAAACCCGACTTAAACTTAGCTAGCTTTTTCGAAATTGACATGGATAGCTTGTCGATTGGCGTTTTCCTGCGTGCAGAACGTTCGAGGCTCCATTCGATGCGTGCGACCATTTCTTGAGCCTGTTGATCAAAGAAGTAATTGAATTAGCGACAGTTTGAACAAAGAAATCAAGGAACTAGTGTAACAGTCCATTATAGGGTGCATTTGATATACATGCTTCTGTGGGATGGTGGGCTCATCCTCAGTGCGGGTCTCCTCTGCAAGCACCTCAGCTGTGGGGACATCGGACGCAGGCTGCTCCGTTGCCTCTCCTCTACCAATAAACATCAACGTATTCTTCGTATACCATTCCATGTACTCTTCGGACTGCGCAGCTGCAGCACAAGCCTCACCTTGAAGTCCAAGAGTGGCTCTTGCTCCCCACGTCGACACGACATCCTTATCCATCGTTGCCGCATAATCGACAACAGACCTGAATGTCCTTTCTCGTCTTAAGATCGGCATTGTAAAAGGCGGTGGGACTATTTGTTTGAGCCCGAATTGTTTCATAACACGCCAAGTGTTGTGGCGCTCGACAATCCAATACCATATCAAAACAGTGGACGAATGTAGGAGAGTGCGATCCACTTTAGATACTTTTGAAAAAAACTTTGATCTAAACCCTTCATATGGTTGCCATATGAACTGCAATACACATCAGCAACGAAACAGTTAGTCCAGTATCTCAGCAAAATAGAATGCATATAATCGAACACCGAACTAAGGAGCTAGTCAATTTCTTGTTTTACCTCGTCAACTTTCAAATTGTTTAACTGTCCTCTCACCTCCTTGACTGAGGTGAGTGGTGGATTTTCAGGCAACCTGTTCATCCATGTCTTGCACAGTGGGAATTGTATGTCCCCCTGCCACGATTCTTTTGGCTTAGGACACCTTCCGATTGACATCCTTGTATAAGCCCATATCTGCACCAGATTACATCACAATAAAGAGTTAGTTCGAATTAAATAAAAAATTCAAACTAACAGTCACTATGAGAAAGAAGACCTGTAATAGCTGTAGAGGCCCGGTTGGCGTCCTGCACAGGTGCCCTTCAAGCTCACCTTGCTTATCTTTCCCCTCTTCCACAGCAACTAACTTCTCCGGACCCCATCGAGAGGCATTGGTCAACATCCTATATAGATTCGCGAGACAAGCCGGTGCCCATGCATACGGTTTAAATTCTTTGAACAGCTCTAGTATGTAGGCCGGTCCACGGGCACCAGTAGTCTGCGAAACGATCTGACCGGACACTAGAAAGAAGAGATAGGCTCGCGTTGCCCGGATCTCGTAATCCTTGTATTTTTTATGTTTCTTTTTTTTCTCAAGTTCGGCGGCTGCAAAATTGTCTTCAAGCCACTTGAACTTCACTGTTATACCATGGTAGTCACGCTTATCCGGTCGGATGCCAAGAACCTCCTCACACACCGATGCGACGAACTTCCCCGGGAAAGTTCGTCCAGCCACAGGTGGGCCATCTACGGGTAGGCCGTAGATGTATGCAACATCTTCAAGGGTGACAGTTGCTTCACCCGATGGAAAGTGGAAAGTATTTATCTCCGGGCGCCACCTTTCGACTAGACCGGTTATTAGCGCGTGATCAATGACCATGCGATCGATTTCAGCTAAGTAATGGAGGCCCGTCTGCCTCACGTATGCCTTCTGTTGTTTTGTTAGCTGCCATATGTTTCGGTCCGGATTGGTTGGTATGCATCTTAGCCTCCCAAAATCCTAGCAACGTAACAATTACAAAATGTGGTTAGCAAGTACAAAACGAATATATCAAATAACAATTTGCATCGATACTTTGAAAAGTGTAATTGATTTCGTGTGATACAATATACCTCTCCTTGTCGAATTCCCTCTGACACATGAAGGCATTGGTTGTATAGTAGAACATTCGGAGATTTGGGGGCTTGTCCTTCACCTTCCTACAAAAGAATATCAAACTCTATTCAAGATTCCACCCTCTACCATGTGAGACTCTAAATAGGACACTGATCATGTACATTGATGAAGTCATAAATCCTTATACTAAGACAGAATAAGTAAAAGAACACTAAAATAAACAACCAAACAAAAGTGGAAGACAGTCACAAAAATTGTATCACATAAACCTGTGGAATACAGTAGTTTCCGCGACCAATTATCATTTAAAAAAAGCTCATACGTCGCTTTGTCTTCTATTTACAAGCCAGGAAGAGAGAGAAAGAGAGAGGGAGATGACTGATGAGTCTTACAAATTTTGACGGAGGCTTTCAAAAACCGAACCACTATAAATAAAATACCAAGGAAAAACGAATCCCATTTTTCCTCAGATTTCTCTTTCCACACCCCCCCTCCTAATGCACATGGCCTCCTGAATTTTGTTTTCTTCCCCCACCCCCCACATGCTCCTCTCTATATTTCATACTTCGTACTTTTTTTTTTCCTCGCTCTTTTGGGGATTCCAATTCAGAACAAGCAAACTTTCCAATCATGGAAGGTTTTAATTGGAAACAACACACCCTTTTAGGAGAACAAATATGCCAGTTAACATCATGGTTTTTTGTTGTGTATCAATCAGTAGAATGAATTACTCATGATATTATTCAATACTAAGCTTACTAGCATAACAACCGTCACGGCTGACACCAGGAATGAGGACATCCTTTAGAAGTTCACTTACCAGAGGTAAACATCACCAGAGGATGTTATCATTCCTGCTCCAGACCTAATGGTATAATCACCAATGTAACATCACCAATGAGAACATCCTTTAGAAGGTATGTTACACTGCTCCAGACCTAATGGAACAATAACAATTATAGTGCTTAAAGCATTCAAACTGATTGTGACTCTTACTTCATATTTGTTCATAATTGTAAGCTTTTAATCATTTTACTTGATGCCTATATCTTTCTGGAACTCAGAAATGGTCTTTAATAATCGATTTGTGCGTCACAATAGATTCCATGACAACTCCATTATCCTACAGGTCACGCGCATCAACAGGGAAGAAGCTATTCATAAACTGCAGTAGTTGGGGGAGATTTATAAAATATAGCCGATATCGGCCATATACAATTCAATATGTCAAATTGCAAGTTGGAAATCTAGAAATCACGTCTGCACAATGGGTAATGAAGATGAGAAGAAGATGGGAAGATGAGGAGAAGAAGTAGAGAATAACAGCCATCAAACCAAACCCTAGCACAACACGTCTTCATTCAAAATCCAAGGCACAAAGAAAAATGGTTGAAATGAGGAAGAAACGTACCTCCATGCCAGCCACCTTCGAAAATTTGGCGCCAAAGTGCTTGGGACCACCTGCTTGGGACCACTGGAAAGGGGGGAGACTGTTGACAGAGAGAAACGAAAGGGAATGGGGGAGTGCGGGTCGAACGAAAAGAAAAAGGGGCCACAGCACGCGTGAGTGGGGTAACTGTCAATGGCCGATATCGGCCATATAGCCAAGTTACAAAAAAAAATACAATGGCTGATATCGGCCATAGAGCCAAAATACAAAAAAAAAATACAAATACAGCCCTTGAGGACCTAATCCAATAATACTATTTTTTTGGGACCCCATGAGTGGTATAGGGACCTACAGGGATTTATTTGGTAAATTCCTCAAGATTCAATCATCACACCAATGTATTTCTCCAGTTTTGTATTTTTCTAATGCCCATCAGTTTTCTATATGGAGATGTTTTGATATCTTATTCTTCTGAAGTACTATTAATCTATATGGAGTACAATAGTGCAGACTTATAGTGATAAATTTCATAATAATGTTGACCCATTTTTTGTGGAAATCCAAATGCCAGTCATCATTCCTTCCACAAATGACCATTCTTTAAACAAATTTAACTTCAAATCTCACCTGATGTGTCCTCACGTGGACAAATGAAAAAGAAGAAGGAGAGAGAGAGAGAGAGAGAGACGTTGAATAATAATAATGTCAGGAGGCCGGAAACAGGGCGTTGCGGGAAAAAAAAAAGAACGGTTCCGCTCTTTTTGCCGCCAAATAAACAACCTGCTATCTTTACCTGTAAATTAAAATTGTTTTAATCATAACACTAATACTAATAATTACCTAATTAATTTTTCATCCCCCCCTCTCTCTCTCTCTGTGTTTGCAAAAGAAAAGCAATGAAGATTTAGAAGAGAAATTACCCAATGTTAATCCTTCTTTTTCAGATTGATTGGTTTTCCTTATAGAATAGGAGGACAATTTAATTCAATTCAACCAGAAAGGCTCATTGTTTTTGCTCATTTTATGTTTATATCATGAGAGAATCCATTTCCAAACTCTGATATGGTCACTAAGAAAGGTCAGGTTCCTTTCTCTCAATCATCTCCTCTGCAATGGATATGAAATATTGATTTTTCATTTTATATTTTTGGGGAATTTCAATCAATTTCTTTTGTTGTAGCACTTAACATTTTTTTCATCTTTATCTGTGATTAAACATCCTATTTCTTTTTGAAAATTTGTGGGTTTTTTTTTTTTTTTTTTGTGATTTATCTCTCTTACATGCCTAGTAACAGAAAATTTTCTGGATATCTAACAAACTTGATGATTTTTTTTTTTTTTTTTCCTTTTTTATCAATTATTTGATTGTGGAATGAAAACAGGAAAGGACTTGGTTTTTTTTTTTTTTTTGGCTGAATGTGGTGAGTTTCAGGTTAGAGAATTTTGAAAATTTCGATGAAATGTTGTGGCCTTTGAATAGGATGGCATTTTCTTGGAAGGAGAGAAAAAGTAAATCAGAAGCCCCTCCAACTCATGATCATCACACTCTTGATCAAAGCAAACTGTTAAAAGATGCGGGTTCGCGTATCAAAAGACTCTGACTCCTGAATTAAGAGCGCCCATCGTTTAGATGATTCTCATGGGAGAAGATCTCCCCTTGATCATGATGGTATTTATCATTGGATTCAAACAGTGGGTTGACATGATTAATTCAATTTAACGTGAATTGGTTTAATCTGTTAATGATTATGGTAAGAGTGATATTTGGGCAGAAGATCATTCACCAGGAGGATTGTATTCATGAAATATATGTTTGTGTTTCTTTGGTCTTTTTCTAATTTTATTTTCTCCATTTGAGGTCTATTTAGTTCTACCTTATCTACATCTTCAGTTTTCCCTGCACGTAGTCTTGTCAATCTCATTCTTCTTTAGTCCTGTGTCTATTTTATTTTATACATGTTTTGATAGGCTGACACACTGGCTGGCACAACAGACTTCCGATGGTTTGAGCTGGGAACCCTTGTACTTCTATGGAGTGCATATCCCTACCACTAGGCTATGCTTGCAGGGACATTTATTTTAGTTAGTTGCAATGTTTCCTAGACCTGTGCAATGTTCAATGAATTCTGTTATTTTTAGTTCTATGAAAGGAATCTCATCCTCATTTTTCATTTTTTTTTCCCCTTTGATTCTCAGAACTACCTGAAGTGTATTAGTTTTTGATGAAATAAATGGCTTCCGTTGCGGATATCGGTCTTGCAGCAGCTATAAATATTCTAACTGCAGTTGCCTTTCTTGTGGCATTTGCGATTTTGCGGCTTCAACCATTTAATGATAGAGTATACTTCCCAAAATGGTATTTAAAGGGAATAAGAAGCAGCCCAACACATTCAGGAGCAGCTGTGAGCAAATTTGTCAACTTGGACTGGAGCACATACATCAGGTTCTTGAATTGGATGCCAGCAGCATTGCGAATGCCAGAGCTTGAGCTTATTGATCATGCAGGACTTGATTCTGTTGCATTTATTAGAATTTTCTGTCTTGGGTGAGTTGTATTTCACTTCCAGAATTTCTCCCTACACCACACTATGACTTTTTCATGTGTGTTAATAATGCTGATAGAAGATGTAAGCAAGTTTGATTCCAAAACTAGATGGTTGTTATAAAACTGTTCTTTGACAAGCATGTGCTGGTTTGTTTTGGTAGTTCTGTCTAATCTATATAAATTACATATTGAAGATCTGTTGGAGTTGCAATGTCAGAGATGACTCAAATTTTTTTTTTCTCCTTTCTACAGCTTGAAAATATTTGTCCCCATAACATTACTTTCTTTCGCTGTCTTGGTGCCTGTAAACATGACGGGTAGGAGTTTGGAGAATGTTAAAGATGTCGCATTCAGTGACATTGACAAGCTCTCAATATCCAACATTGCACCAGAATCAGATAGGTAAATACATTCTCTTTTCCATATTGCAATCAGTGTGTTCAGACACAGAGGAACATATAGTTTTCTCAGATATTATTATTGGGATTTTGTTGTGTAATCACAGCAGACACCCATTTGAAGTATGTTTCTGTGGCTTTATTCCAATATTTAAAATAATTTATGAACAAGGTTCTGAAAATAAAAATCAACAGGGATTGCATCAAGCTCTTTGAATTTTTTATTTACAAAATATATCTGATTTCTCATGATCTCTTGAAGTTTTTACTCAGAATGCATGTATTGGAAAAGTCGAGTGATATTTCTTTTATTCTAAGAAGGGACTTCTTGTTCATGTTCTTCAGGTTTTGGGCTCATTTGGTAATGGCATATGTCTTTACATTTTGGGCATGCTATGCTCTATATAAAGAATATGAAAACCTAGCCTCAATGAGGCTGCATTTTCTTGCCTCTCAATCTCGTCGTCCAGATCAATTTACGGTGAGTCTGTTGAAGAAGTTGTTATTTGTGCCACATTGTCTTAAAACAGATCAGCCCATTTGAATTATCTCAGACCCATATACATAAATCTTTAGTGGGAAAAGGTTTCAAATTTCACATGTCAATTGTGGGGGCATGCTTTTCATTATGTTTTTGCAATCACTTCTTTATTTGTATTTTTGCACCGCTTAAACAAGCAATTGTTACATGTCAAATGGGTCGGTCATCTTTCTTTCTTTCTTTCTTTCTTTCTTCAATTGGTTTATTTCCTTTTAGATTTAACTAGCTGTGAACATTTGATAAACAGCATAACATTTATAAACTATAAACCATATGCCTTTATAGTTTATTCCCATATGGAATTGCCTGATATTCTAGACTTCATTACAATTGACTTTTTCTCCAATGTGAGGAAGAAAAATAAGTTCACAATAAAAGAAAATAAGGGTTTCTAGTTTTAGGGTTTCACCAACCTCTCCATCTAAGTGAAAATGGAGGATTCTTGTGCATGATGGATAATTCAAAGACTGGACAGAGTGAACATGCACAGATTATCAGCTGTATATCTGGAGCTCTGTTACGGCCAGAAATGAAATCTTATTGATTAAAAGGAGAAGGAAAGTCCATTTGAACTTTTCTATGGTGCCAATACAGTATCTAAAATGTGAAGATACAAACTCACTCCTTCGCGTATGAGATCTTTTGCTAATGGAGAAATTATTTTTCTTATTTACAGGAAACAAGCCAATTTTTAATGAATTTTTTTTTCTATTTCTGCGTGTGAAATAAATTTGCATATGCAGTATTTTCCAAATTTAAGTCTGTTGCTATCTAGTTGTTTTTTCTATTAAGTTTTAACTATGTATTGAAGCTTATTGCATCTATTAACTAAAGATCATTATGTTTTCGAATGGCCACTGACACACTCCATAGTTAACAAAGGCTCCTTGTTCATCTAGAAAATAAATATTACTGGTCCTTTTCCAGGCTACTGATTTAATTTCGTTACATGTTAACAAGACCTAATTCTAAATGGTCTCTAATTTATTAGTGGGAATTTATTTAAATCTAAGTTTATGTTAGATTTGAAGTCACATTCAATAAAATGCACATTTCTTATTTGAAAACTTTGGTTTTACTGTGCTTATCATTGAATCTATGGTTTACTGTAGGTTCTCGTCAGAAATGTTCCTCCAGATGCTGATGAGTCAGTCAGTGAGCATGTTGAGCATTTCTTTTGTGTAAATCATCCTGATCATTACCTCTCCCATCAGGTTTGCTTTCTTGCAAAGTCACAAATTAGGATTCACACTGGCACAATGTGATGTAGTTTGTTGACTGACTTGCACTTTAAATTAGTACAATATGGGTGCACTTTAATTTTTTATTTCAATAGCAAGCAGTAGAAACAGTTATAAAGAAAACAATGAATGATAGAAGGTAGGAACTAGGAAATAGGAGGAAGAGAATAGGTGCTGCGTTCCCCTTAGGATAAATTTGGATGGATTTGCGGAAAATTCAAAAGGATAATGGAAAGATAAGAAGATCAAGATTAGGTGATTCTCCTCATGGGACCTGGCCTCCTGTTTATGTTATTTTATTTGCATATCCTCCACTCGTATTATATAGGGCCCTGTTATTTCTCTTATCTCTAAATATAAACTCCTAAATCACCTTATTCACTTACAAATGATAACACTTCCATGATAACTTTAAACAAAATATTGCAGTAAGGAAGACAGAATTCAAGGAATGTAGCAATAGGAGATACGTCCCTCTGTCATGTTATATGGCCTCTTTTATTGCTCTAATCTCAAAAAAAAAAAAAAAAAAAAAAAAAAAACCCTCCTCAATCACCTTAATCAGTTGTGGCAAATATAGTTTATATTTGGAAACAAAAGTTAAGGAATGTAGCAGTAGGAGATATATCATAGAGAAAGAGAAGAGCTTAGGTTTGTATGAGAAAAAAACTAGATGAGTAGAAAAGAAGAGAAATGGAAATAAAAGAGCATGAAAAGGAAGAGACACACGTAAGAATACTTCGTCTAAAATTTTTAGTTAACTTAAAAAAATCTCATTACTAACTTATGTTTTAGGACTTGGAGGCCTTAATTAGATTTCTCTTGATAAGTCTCCTAAATTTCCGTTGATGATATAGAACGGTGAAACAATAATACAGGGGCTCACAACTGAAATCACACCCTCTGTGGGAGAATACAAGACACAAAAATCCCTAGGATTCGAACACTCGACCTCTTGCTCTGATACCATGTTGACAGCCACTTACTGTAAAAGCTTAAGCTGATAGAGAATGGTGTAACAATGTATATCAAACTTACAACACCATGTGCAATATAACATGTGGCTGACTTAAAATGGACATTAATAGAGAGAAATTTTCATATTGAAGATCACCATTGTTCACATGAAAAAGAGATTTTAAAAACCTTTAAGATAAAACCTAACATGAAGGATTCCCAATTATGATAAGCTCCCCTATCAAGTAAGAGGGAATGGTTCCCACTCACCTCCCAACCACTTTTAACCATGGAACAAGATGTGAATTAGCCATCCACTTTAGAAAGTGTATGCTCGTGATTTAGTAGAAAATTCTTGAAAATCAAAATTTCACGAGAAGCAAAAAGTGTGAATTGATTTCAATATCTAAATGATTTAAAATGGAATGTGTGATGCATGTGAAGCAAACATTCAAAAAGTCCATCAATCATTGATGCAACATGCAAAAAACTCCATTGATCAAATAGACAGGGTCATTCTATCCACAAATTACACCATATTATTTTATCACCTGAACCATTTGGCCTATTGAATGGTCCGCATCCTTCAATTGCACAGTAACATGGGACCACTTTATTATTACTATTACTATCATTTTCATTAATTTGATAAATTTGTGTGATATAAATATTCTTTATTAAAATGACATAAGTACCCTACAATTGCATGACATAATACTAGCTTTCTTAAAAAATCTTTTGATTATTCAATTATTGTCATGGCTAACCTAAAGAGGAAAAAATATTTTGTTAAATTAAATCCTTTATATCATTAAGATACTGCTGTTCTTCAATGTTCTGCTTTTCATAAGCATTGATTTCCATTCATTTTTATCTGAAAACCTTTTTAAAGCTTCATATGGATGTGTTAATTGTTTCATAGACTTTACAAAGATCACATAGCAAGAAAGATGGATTATAGTGAACATAAGAAGATTCTAATGAGTTACATTCTTTTTTATTTTCAAGAGTTCTAATTGTTACACAATAAATGATACATTGTAGAAAAATGGTGGATGTTTGATCCCATTATTTTTGATAAAGTACATGGGTTATTAAATGAAAAATTATCTGAGTCCTAGTTACACAAGGAAATACAAGGAACAAAGGTAGGCTCTTTAGTCTTTTACCTCTAGTTGGTTATTTATCCTTATGTGCTCCTTATTCTTGTATATGCATACAGATAAAATGCTAATTAGATGTGTGGATTTACATTAAAATGACTAAGATTTTATAGAAATGAGGATTATTTCAGACACGAATATTATGGGATTTATTTTCTGTTTACCTTTAAATCCATATTGGATTCCACCATTGACTGGCATTCTCCCTTTTTTTTCCCTTTTGACTTGTAGATTGTATACAATGCTAATGATTTGGCAAGGTTGGTTGATACCAAGAAGAGCTTACAAAATTGGTTAGTTTACTACCAAAACAAATATGAGAGAAATTCTGCGAAACGGCCGTCTACCAAGGTATTTTCATTGAATGACATGCATACTGCCACCAGCATTTTTTTTTAAAGCAGGATGGGATAGGAAAAGCCTAAGAATGGTGATCTGGATCCTCTCCGGTACCAAGATTGATATGATAAAATTTTCAAGTTGTTAATTTATTGTGTTGTTTAACAAGCACAGTTATGGTTTTCATCATGTATAGGAGATTTATGAAACCTTAGTGCCTGATTCTATAGAGAATATTTCTCTAATCGGCTTATTATGAAACTTAGGTCTTCGATGTTTGCATTCTTGACAACTTGTTCTGTTGGATTGAGCAATGGATAGTAAACTAATGGGTTGTGTCTCCTTGCACAAGAAAGAATGTCTCAACACAACTAGATTGGTGTTGCTGGGCATGGAGAAGTTTGTTAAAAAAAAAAGAAAATGATTCTTGTCATCAATGTTGATCTTGCTCTTTCTTCTTCCATTTTGTCAATTCACTCAACCCACTCTTGTCTCCTGATTGCTTAAGGTTCTTATCAGCTGGTCAAGAGTCATGAAGGAATGCTGATCTTGGAGGATCTTTTCATTATTTTGTTCTTTTTCTGCTACTTTGCCAATTTATTGATCATTTATGATAAATGATGTCCTTTTCATTGTTTTGGAGGGGAACCTCTCCTCCTAGTAGATTTTAAACAAACTTACGCGAAACCCAATCATATGGGATGGATCACTAATCTGAAAGAAAATCAATGAACCAATTAAAGTGCAAGAACATTGACCATGAAACAGTTGTGATCCTAAACATGCCCTGAAACTTAAAACCACTATTTTCCACATGAATGGATCCACCATTAATTACGTAAAAGAACAGATTAATGTGGTAAATGAAAAGAAAAAGAAAAAGAAAGATTAGTATAGTAATTTCCTGTCTTTTACAAGAGGATAATGGCACCCACCCACCTTACATAATTTTACCATTTGATCAAGACCCACATGGCTGAATTCATCAAATATTAATATACTATAAAGCAAAATATAATATTCAGTGATCCATTATTTCTTAGATTAACATTTCACCATCTCATACAAGTATTCTTATATATAGACAGGTTTTTGTGGCCTCTGGGGAACAACTGTGGATGCAATTGAGTACTATACTGATGAGATAGAGAAATTGTCTAAAGAAGTAAGTTACCTCCATCCATAACAGTTATTTAATAAACTGATTTTTATATTACACGGATTGTTTGCTTTATTCCTTATTTTTGTAATAAGGCGATTACTACTATTATTGCCTGTTTCAGTTGTGGAGAACTGTGTTCTTGGATAGTCCCTCTTTATAACATAGAACTCTCTTTAAGGAGGGTAACAAAATCGTATTTCATTACCTTTTCTTCTATTTTACTTGAAATGTCTTTTATAAGTTCTATTTGAATCTCGGTGATAAGACTAGTGAGCTTTTCACATGGACTTATTCTCCATGCCATCCTTTTCTTTACAATTTGTGTTATTTATTAATGTTACCACTTCTAGTGTTATTGTCATTACAGCTCTTATCAATTATGAGAAGGCCTAAGTTTTGGAGCATTAAGGTCTTATTTAGTAATTAATATAGTATAGTGGCTCCTTGGAAGGAGCAAACTTTGGTTGAAATTATTAATCTTGCTATTCTTCTTAAATAAATAGTTTTAAAGATCTCTAATGCTTGATTAAAGAGTTAAGGGATTGGCTTGGTTCGGTTTGGGTTTTTTGTTTTTGTGTGTGGGGGGAGTGGGTAGGGGGAGGCAATCAAGGTAAGTTTTGAAAATGACAAAGCATGCACGGTGGCTGTTTAGAAGCAATAGCATAGGTTGGTGATGCTTGTTTCTTCTTCAATAAACCAGAACCTTCAGTGCATGGTCAACTAGAATAATTGAAGATATGATAATATCTTTGGTACATAGATGAAATAAGTAGGGTCTAATCAGGCTTGCTCGTTGACCAATGCACAAAAGGAAGTGGTACACCAACAGAGTTGAATGCCATTGCCAAATATGGTTACAGTAACATAGATAGTATATATTATCTAGCACTTTTGTCAACATCTTATGGGTAAATTCACTTAATAACCAAGCCCAATATATCCTATGTTATCCAGATTGTGAATCACTTACTTGAGTCCTTGTCATCTTCACATGATAGCTGTCTTTCTAATAATTTGACGTTGTTTGGGTACAGCAAGGCATTTATTATTATTATTATTATTATTTAGGCATCCTCTAAATGACTATCCCAGAATAAATCTTTATTATGCCAGCACAGCAGCCAGGAAAGCCTTCATTCCTCTTCCTTCCCTGAACCTTTGAGAACACTTTAGGATGATATTGGAAAAGATGTTATTCAAGAGATCTCTATACGTGAATCTAAACCTCTTCATCCAGACAATAGAGTTGCCATGATACCATATCCTATCTGATGTTCCCCAACCAGACCAAAGATACATAAGTGAACAGTCATTTTATTCGAAGTGACAGCTGGATGGAAAAATCATTACCCTTAGTATCATCTAGTCTTAAGTTTGTGGACATACTTAAGGCAATTCGCAGAAAGATTGACACATATAGTTTACTTGTCCGAAAATAGAAGCTCTTTGGATCTTGAATCAAAATTATGGGGATTGTGAAAAAGAGGAATAAAGGCACATAAGATAGTGTACATGGAGATTACCATACAGTACTGTCTCCTGATATTGCATTTTGTTTTGTAATTGTTGTTATTCTGTTTTACCCTGTGTCATCAATCATCATTATCATTTTAGCCTTATCCCATCAATTTGGAGGGCTGTTTTAGAAGGAATTCTTGTAATCTACCATAAGAATGAAGTTGCATACTTATATAAACCACCATAGTGTGCTGGAAGTTCCATAATGAAGGGTAATCTTTTTAAGCTCTTAAGTTTCATGGAAAAAAATTGGGACACAGTAAGTTCCTTGTTCTTTTAAAAACACCTTCAAGTAATAATTATGCCTCCAGCTCTGGAACCTTTTGCAAGTTGTAAAACCTGGGATTCTTTGCACTTGTGTATTCATATCATCATTCATAATTTTTTCTAGTGTCCTTTAATATTCATATTAACTCTTCCAGAAGACTTGGATTGGTTAATGGAATTTCAATATCCATTTTTTTCTTATCTTTTCACAGTTCGGCATTTTTTCTATTTGAAGTTTTTTTCTGCAATTAATGTTAGAGAAGATATATATTATTTATGACTTGTTTCAATTGGAAAAGGTTTTCTTCTAACCTTCAAGAACTTAAAAGAATGATTGTTTTCATGGAATTTCTTTCACTTCCTAATTTAATTATTCTCTCTCCAGGAAGCCACAGAAAGGGAAAGAGTAGTAAGTGATCCTAAGGCTATAATGCCTGCAGCATTTGTCTCATTCAAGAGCCGGTGGGGAGCTGCTGTTTGTGCTCAAACCCAACAATCAAGCAACCCAACAATATGGTTAACAGAATGGGCTCCCGAACCTCGTGATGTTTATTGGTCTAGTCTTGCAATTCCATTTGTTGAACTCACAATAAGGAGATTAATTATGGCTGTTGCACTTTTCTTCCTTACCTTTTTCTTTATGATCCCTATTGCTTTTGTTCAATCACTTGCGAACATAGAGGGGATCGAGAAGGTTTTACCTTTCTTAAAGCCTATAATAGAACAGTAAGTCTGTTGTGTTCTTTAAAGTTTATTGCACAATTTTCTAGTCCAGTTGTAATGAAATTAATGTTGGAAGAAACAACAAGGAAGACGCATAAGAATAAAAAAAGTAGGTTCTTAATATTATCAAAATTTGTTAGCAGTTAAGGAACACCTTCTTTTTGTGGGTTGGACAAGGAGTTGTCATATAAGAAAGCAAGCAACATGTTGAATTTTTTTCAATATATCTTATCATGAAGATCATTTTTTTATGTGTACTCATTACATGATCTCAACCATATTCTGTAGTTCACTACCATTTCATCAACATTACTTACATAGCATTTTTATATACTAGTTTCACTAAATGTTATAGTGCTTTACATCAGAAAGAAAATACTATTGAATTACATGGATGATGCCACAACACACTGTGAAAGCAATATAAGAGTGGTAGATTATCTTATATCAAGAAACCAAGCTAAAGAAAATAACACTTCTTTCTCGTAACACCTTTTAACTTTCTGTCGGTATTATCATGTGGCTATTATTTAAGCTATGCTTGATAAACTTACGTGATTGCATTAACATTAATGTAGTTCTGTGCTGAACTTTGGGGTTTGTGGTCATTTTAAATGAATATTCCTTAGACATTTGATGATCTGATTTTGTGTTGGCCAATCAAAAGAACTTTTTTTTTTTTGTGTGTGTGTTATTGTTTGCTTCATATGCTGTTTCATATACAAGAATTAATTTATTGATTGATTATTAGGACACAGTACCCCATTCATGCAACTTAACTAACCCTAACCATACTGGGCCAAACCCATAGATGATTAGCTGGCCCGACAGACCTAACTCATTGGCCCCAACTTGAGAAGAAATTCCCTAGATCTATGTTCTCAAATTATTAAATTTCCAAGAAGATTTCCTTGATTTAGCAAGATAGTTGATTGCTATCCATGGTGCTTGTGTGAAGACTCCATCCATCATTGGGTCCCACTGCACACGTGCACAGAGAGAGAGAGAGAGAGTACAACAAAGAACACTAATAATCAAATTAGTACACAAATGGGACTATTTGGCCTTCACTTTGGACTTGTAATTTAATAAGAATATAATGCCTCCAAATTAGGAACTAACTATAAAAACATCTCTCTAATCATTTTTTCATCATTCCAGATCTTTTTCAGTTAGTAATGCCTTTTTAATCTAGTTGTTAAGAGTATATGATTATAGTTTTTTCTTTCTTATTGACAAAGCTTGGAAAGCTAATCCTGGATTGATGATTTGAAACTTTAGTATGTGGAAAAATGTTACTGCAGGAAGGTTGTGAAGTCCTTCATTCAAGGTTTTCTTCCAGGAATTGCTTTAAAGATATTCCTTATTCTTCTTCCAACAATACTGATGACTATGTCCAAGATAGAAGGCTATACATCACTATCAGGACTAGAGAAGCGATCTGCTGGGAAATATTACCTATTCTTACTGGTCAATGTATTCTTTGGGAGCATTATCACTGGAACAGCATTTGAACAACTCAATCAGTTTATGAGTCAGTCTGCCAATGAGTATGTAACTCTATTTGTTTAATATGTCAAATGCAAGGTTTATCTTTAATCTTGCATTGCTTGCAGCTTGATTGAACTGAAACAATGCCTTTCTAGATATCGCTGGTAAAGAATGATATTGTGCTATGAATTTTGGGCGAACCAAACTGAAGGAAGCATCCATAGATGAAGGAACAAAAAATGATTTTTCCTTTGCTTAAATTATATTGGGTTAACTTTAACTAAAGGAAGCATATCATGAAGAGATTTCATCAGCTATGCTAAATTCCTATTTATTTTAGAACTCTTCATATTTATTTTTCTCAAAAGTTGCATCCATTTTTCCTATGAGATTATAATCTAAGATGTTCTTTTTCAGACTACCGAGGACAGCTGGGGTAACCATGCCAATGAAAGCAACATTTTTTATCACCTATATAATGGTCGATGGTTGGTCTGGAGTTGCTGCAGAGATTCTTCGGTTGAAACCATTAATTGTGTACCATTTAAAGAATGCATTCATAGTGAAAACAGATCAAGACAGGGAGCAGGCAATGGATCCTGGGAGTATAGAATTTGCTTCATCTGAACCTCGAATACAGTTATATTTCATGCTTGGCCTTGTTTATTCGGTGGTCACACCTATTCTTCTCCCTTTCATACTTATCTTCTTTGGATTTTCTTATCTCGTTCTCCGTCATCAGGTATGTCGGCTTATGGAATAACTTGAAATTTATAATTTTATATGGCCAATTCTTTTCAGTTGCCAAGAAAATTTACTAAAATGTTCCAATGGATTATTGAATCCTACTTCAAAAGAAACTGGTAGAAGTGGCTTTTTCTTTGATAAATGTCATAAATTAGCTTTTCAGTTGCCAAGAAAATTTACTAAAATGTTTCAATGGATTATTGAATCCTACTTCAAAAGAAACTGGTAGAAGTGGCTTTTTCTTTGATAAATGTCATAAATTAGGAGACTGATGCTTGTTTTTTTATATGCAAATAAGAGAAGCTTCTTATGTCATGCATACACTTCTATAAAAAAATAAAAAAAAAGCGTGTCTCTGAAAAGAAATCTGACTATATGCAACTGGTTGGCTATTACTTAACTATGATCTCTATTTTAGTTTGTGGGAAACTAGGTTACACAGTGAAATGATTGAAAAAGCTCATCTATTCATAAGAATGATAATAATGTTTATTGCTAATCCGAAAAGGCATGTTAAGATTATGTAGTGACAAAGAAAATGGCATCAAGTAAGGATGAGTGGAAATATATAACTGAAAAAGTTAAATGGCAATGACACTAGATAGATGGGATAAGGCTTCAATAAAAATGATAATTATAGTAGCAATTGGGAAGACTATTATGGAGATGACAATTATGTGAAAATTTTAATATGGATATAAGGGGGTGTCAGAAAGTCGAATAATACAAAAAAAAATAAAATAAATTCAAGTCTTAAAGTGGCATCTTGCTTACATGAAGTTGCGATTTTTTATCAACTTCATGTAAGCTATTAAGTAAAGATGAAAGAAATTCCCTTTAGTGATTTTAGTATTCTGAAAAGAATTGCAAGAGTCAATGTGTGGATTCCTTGGACCTTGTAGGAACAGATTAAGAAGATGAAAAGAAAAGGACCATTCTTTTCTTGTGAGTGTTGAGACTGGTCCAAGTTGTTGGTACTTTTCAACAGAGTAGGTTCTTTATTTATTTGGCTTCCCAACTTAAACAATGACATTCTATTGTATAAGAAACTTGTTGTCGCAACTTCCCATTGTTTGTGTTTGTTTTGGCCTCTCTGCTTTGTTATTCTAGGCCCACGTGCCATTGTATGTTGTGTTTTGCTTTTTGTTCTTGATCAGCCTCTGTGCTGTTAGTCTTCTGTTTTTGTATGTCTGATGATTGTCTGTTGGCTGTTTGCCTCTTGTTTGGTAATAAAAGACTCTTAGCTTATCTTCCATAACAGTATTGATTCATCTCTCTTCGGTCCATTTGGCATCAAGAAGGGATCTCTAGAATAGAGTGGAGGTTGAATTGCTGTTTTTAGGGTCCATCTGTTGTTTTTCTGTATGTTTGTCTTGTACCAAGAAGACCACTAATGATAGAAGTGGAATCCAAGGGATTTTATGAATCTTTAAATATGACTTCATCTCTGATGAAAAACATCATATCAGCATATAATACAAGTTGTCATGCACTAACCCTTCCTTTCATCATTGTAGCATCAAATAAACTGTCTCAACAACATGATGCTTCAGAAACCTCACCCTTTTAGCTTTCTTTAAAGCATTGTTTGTCTTAAAAGTAAAAAGAATTAATCAAAATTTCAGATTGCTCCAGAGATTTCCATACTATTTTATATTTTACAGGTAGAATATTGTACATGAGAATTTGCATTTCTTAAACCAAACTGAAAGAAAGCAAGTGTTTCCTAAAGTAATACTCTGATGGATTTCATTTTGATTATTATCTCTTGATCTCAGAGTCGTGAAAATGTTCTTGCCTGTTCTTCAGCATCTAACTGATTCTTGTACATATATATTTTGCCATATCTATCTGCTGTTAGTTTGACTCCATGCGCAAGTTCTGTTTAGCATTCTCTTCCAGTTCAGCTACTGTTCCAAGTTGCAGGCTTGACCCTTCATCAGTGCACTGAACTTTTCTTTCATGGTTTTTTTCGTTCTTTTTTTTTACACTAAATTATTGGACTTTCAGTAAAAGATATAAGATCATTATAACTGCAGCAAAAACTTTCAGTAGAAGATATAAACTCATTATTACCGTTGCAAAACTTTCATACAGAGGAGAAAAGAATGAGGAGCAAAAAGCTTTGGATTTAGACCTTTAAAAAATTGAGTGAATCAACAAGGGCCTAACTGTTGGGTTCATGTCTTGTATTCCGGTTAACCGGATTGGTCCATTGGGTTGGCCAATGAACAGGTCAAGGGTATTTTGGTAATTGTGCGGGGGGGATTTCTTGGAGGCTAAGAAGCATAGAATATAGTTATAAAAAAGAAGAAGCATAGACTATATATATGATGTAATTTGTAGCCCTAGACTCTGTAAGAGAGGGGAAGATGTGAGAGGCTACTCTCTCTCGTGGGTGTCGGCTACTGCCGAACCACGAAGGAGAACCAATGGAAGTCGAGCTTCTTTCCTGTGGATGTAGACACTCTTGCCGAACCACGTAAATATGTGAGTGTGATTTTTATATCTTCATTTTGTATGGCTTGACTGTCGACCACAAGTATTTGGGCTTCCGCACGCATGCACACAACACTAACTGTTCTTACTTCTGAGGAATATTGACAGTTCAGAGAGATTGGAAACTGAGAATGTCCTATTCAATTGTTACTTAAAATATTGAGCAACTCCCAGAAATTGTAGCATGTAATCTTCTTTCACTATTATTTTCAAACTGTCTTCTTAGTTTCCTTGTGATAATTCTTAAAATTCACTTGAGAGGGTAACTGAAATGATGTATCTTAACCTTCATGCTAACTTGATTAATAAAGTTCTATCAAACATCAAGTCACATATTCGACCATGGAAATAATAGAAAATCTCTGGAAAATTGCATTATAGAATCTTGTAATCAATTTTAAAGGTAATTTTACACCGACCTTTTTCCCTAAAGCTGGAAAGTTCCCTGTTGCAAGATTATAAATGTCTACAATCAACAATACGAAAGTGGAGCAGCATTCTGGCCAGATGTTCATCGGCGTATAATTATTGGCATGATCATATCTCATATTCTCTTTCTGGGCTTGTTGAGTACAAAAGGTGCTGCTCACTCAACACCATTGCTTATTCTCCTTCCTGTATTGACCATCTGGTTCCACAAGTACTGCAAAAATCGGTTTGAACCCGCATTCATCCAATTCCCATTACAGGTTAGCTTGCATCCTTCATTAGTTCTCATTTCCTTTTTAAATATTCTCCTTTTTGGTTAATTGAGCTAGAATAAGCTAGAATAAGAAATGATCTCACTCTAACTTCTTTTTTTCTTTTGAACAATATCAAGTAACTTTTTATTAAAATAGAAACTAAAGTACAAACCCCATAAGGGGAGATGGGTATAAGAGCCTTATACCCTACAACAACACAAGAAATCTAAAGAGACACCTCCCAAGGAGAAATCCTACCCTGTAAAGCATCCGCTAACTATTGGCAGACCAAAAAACCATATTAAATTGTAAACCAAAGCCTTCACATGTCGAAGTAAAATTGTTCCTTGATACAGCTTATGCTTTTACACTTATATTTTCTCATTATGGGAACATAAGGAGTTGTGTTGTGCAATGGGACGTTTCCGCACCCTTCAGATTTATGTTTTTATGGGAGAGAGGAATCCTGCATTCCTACTTCTCCCATAAGAAATTGAAATCCTCTCTGTCAAGGAAAATCAGTTCATTTTTTTTTTCGTTTCCACATGGAAATTCATCACAACAAACAAAGGAACAGTGGACTGCATGGAACAATTTTCCTTTCTTTCATGGAATCCTCGTGGCACAAAATTGCACCCAAAAGTTTTTAAGTGACCCAAGAGAGGACACTTTGCTGCTTTGTTTCACTGCACCTCTGATCTTTTTTTCCTCTTCTTTTATTCTTTTGTATTATGTTGATTCAACAAAAATGCGCTTTTGAGTTTGAGTACAGATTTTGATCTTTTTTCTTTTTTTTTGGCTGTAGGATGCAATGGTGAAGGACACATTGGAAAGGGCTACAGAGCCAAACTTGAATATAAGACTCTACCTCCGTGATGCTTATGTTCACCCATGTTTCAAAGATGACGTTGTTGTGCAACAGGTAGCCATTGATGAGGAAGAGAGTAATCCACTTGTGCCTACCAAGCGACAGTCCCGTAGGAGTACGCCTGGTCACAGTAAATATGGTTCTGAAATCAGTTCAAATGGTTCAGAGCGTGAGGTGTAAAGTAGATTTCCTTTGTCACCCTTTGACAGATTACACTGCTGTAGTGAGAATCCTTTTTGTTTCTGTGTTGATTTTTCTGAATGCTTACATCTTAGCAACTAAATCCTCATCTCAGTAGGAGACTAAAACAAGAAAACAAAAATAGGATGTGCTAAAGTCTACATGCTTATGTGCAATATCCAGTGCCAATACTAGTAGCAGATGCTCACGTGGTTTTTCACATATGCGGAGGAGTAAAGGTGAGGTATACCTCATATTATGGTAAAAGTAAATGTTAGATATGTTGAAGTAAAAGTAAGAGGTGTGGTAAAACTTTTATTTGGATAGCCTGAGGTAAAAAGTAAGAAGTGTCACATTGTAAGGATGAAAGAGAGACAGAGAGAGGGTGATTAAAAAAAAAAGAAGCACTTTTCATCTTAAACTTAACTTCACCACACTTTAACACAGGGTGGGCTGGGGGAATGTAAAAAATGACAAGTCATAAGTTTATTTCTCCACGCTACTTTTCTCACCCAAACATGATAAACTAAAAATACGTCCCATTATCAACTGACTTTAACTTCACTTTTACTCATCCACTTAATAAACAAACATATAGGATATCTATACTCTTTTATTTATGGTCATCTATGTATTTATATGCACTCTAATTGTAAAATGGAAGAAAGTATCCATCTACTCTGTTCATTGTTAATATGGTCCATACAATGATTTGAGTTGATAAAATGCTATCTGGTTCAGACCATTTAGTCTGCAGTCAACCTCTTGGACATGGCCCATTAGATGTAACCGTAGTTAGAAATCTTGGAACCCACTCATTGTCCGAGAGAGTAAAGCAGACTCAAAGACTCAATGGGGCAACTCAATGACTTGGTAGGCCTTGAATGACTATTATGTTATCTCTGTGTTAATTTACTGAGCAAATTGATGCGAGTTGACTCAGATTTCGATTGCACTAGAAGTTTTTTTGTATTCCCAACAACTTCTGTAACTCTCAAAAGGCTTCTTGTTGTTTGGAACTAAGTAGTTGGCTTTCCTAAATAGGTTAGTGAGACATGACCCATTTTGATTAAAACACTCATTTGGATTCAGGGCACTGTTATAATCCATTGCACCATCTAGTTGGTGTAAAGATGAGAAACCTGATTCAGGGGTCAGGTTTCTCATCTTTACAGTTGGCTGGTGCAGATTGATTCCTTGGACTCGGTCAAATACTTATACATTTGTTCATGAATCATGGTAAAAAAATATTAAAAAAAAAAAAATCTTTTGTTGACAAGAATGATTCATGTCCTAGATTGATGATATCTTCTTTTGGTTTTTGATTACCTTAATTATGGCCAACTTGAGAAATTAGGTTGGAGTTTTCAAACAGCCCCGTAACAACAAAAATTATTTAGCTTAAATATTTAAAATTTTTTGCTAAGACATAAAGATGGGAACTGCTTTCTTATGAGTATAGACTACTTGTAGCTTATATGCAGTCCAGCTCGTGAGGAGGGTGAATGGAAATGGCTCCTTGTATCGTAGATAGATGGGGGATCCCAAAAATCAGCCCAACTAGATTATCCTAATCCTTTACTTAATAATCTTAAAGTGAAATGGTATCTCAACCTAATGAGTTTCTTGATATTCGAATGGTGACTGAAGGTCCAATGACCATAAAATTGACCTCAATGCCACTATAGTGTTGGACTGCACTTGCAGTCCTTGGTAAGTGATCATTTTAAATATAAAGATATACACATTCTTTTTCATCAGCATATCTTGGTGCATATAGAGATCTCTCATATATGATACACTTCAGCACTTCATATGCTTCAAAGTAAAATCTGCAGCCTCATTGCACAAGTGCTAAACCCACCATCATAACTTAACTTGGTGTCCATTATAGGTGATCCAAGACCTTTACCAACTACTTGGACAGAGATAAATTTGTAGCTACATGATCCAATACTTCTTGCATGATACTAATGATTTTCCAGCTGGATTGCTCAACACCTGTGACGAATAGATAGATTTCATCAAATATTGTTGAGGACATGAAAAGTCAAGAGACCTTTATATGATGCAACATAAATATCAAGTAGTAAGTATTAAACTTGGTTAAATTTATCCAACCTATACCCTAATATAATAAAAATGACTACAAAGAATCTACAGAAATTAGAACAACAGGTACCCATGAAACTTCTTCAACAAATTGGTGACTTAAATCAAGTATCTCATATTAAAAGAACATGTATATGCATCTTACATTTACATGTACATACAAGCACCAGAACATACAGTTTTATATCCGTTCTAAATAACATTCCTTTCTTTAATAAAGTAAATTACATTCCTTTATTTGAAGCTCTAATAGGAAAAGGAAAGATCATTTGATGGTCGTTTTTGTATATTAACCTTGAGTATTCATTTTTAACTACTGATGACATGAATTCTTATATACTCTACATAAACAAGTATGCCTTTTGGCTTAGTGTCATGCCAGTGGGTATATTTACAAGTTAGCCTTGGTGAAACGTGAAATTTCAATATTGTTTTATTGGATCTTTGACAATATAGTGGGGAGGGTAACATGGATGGGAGGGTAATACCTGATTAAGGATACTAAAATTTCAATAATCTATAACATCCTTGATAATAAATTGTTTAGCGGTTGGTTTTCTCGTCTTAAGTCCTCACTATGGTGCCCACTTGGACCCATCTTTGATCAATGAAGATTTTTCCATGCTCATGATTGGTCACCATGTTAATTTTATGCTTATTAAACCTTTACTAACACTCAGATTGAATCTCAAAAAAAAAAAAAAAATCTATTAGTTAAAAGACCATTTAATTCTTAACGTAGTTAAATCAAGGCCTAGGATGACCTAATGGGCTGATTTTTGCATGACCCCTAGTTTCCATCCATCCTACTCCCAATAATATAAAAACATTCAAGCGGGCCCAAAAGCTTGACAGCTTGCACACACATGCAGGTGAAAATCCTCCTTATTTTTAACTATCTAATGTATAACAATGAAGTAGCGGCCTCCCATTTGGTTTAAGATAAATTCATTTTGGCCATTTATTTCCTTATTATAGTTGGGATGGAGAGAAATAACTAAGGGCATGTTCACGCAAGAGTGTTTGTTTCCTTTCATATTTCTTTGCTCGGTACCATAAAATTCTTTACAAAGGATGAAAGGCTTCAAATACTTTTAAGAGGATTTCACCCGAAAAAAAAAACACTTTATGTGGTCATACAACCAAGAAACTTTAGCGAGCCATGCACCAAAGAGGAAACTTTGACTTTGCACAAACAAGCCCTAATGAGATTCGGTTTTTTTCTCTCTTTTCTTACAATATCTTATCACTGAACTCCAAAAATACACTATATGTGGTCATACAACCAAAACCGACACTTTAGCCAGCCAGCCATGCACCAAAGAGGAAACTCTAACTTTACACAAGTAAGCCCGAATGAGGTACAATTTTTTTCTCTTTTCTTACAATATCTTATCACCAAACCAGATTCTAGGCCTGTCAATGGGACGGGTTGAAACGGGTAGAAAGCCCGGCCCGGCCCGGCCCGGCCCAAGCCCGAAAATACAGGGCTTTATAAAAAATCTTGAGCCCAGTGGGTTGGGCTTGGTCAATAATTTTAAAGCCCGGCCAAAATGGGACTGGGACTGGGCAGAGGATGCCCAGCCCGTTCAGGCCCGGCCCGGCCCGCTCTAAGTTAATTTTGATAAAAAATTTATATTACCTAAACTGCCCGTCACTAATAGTCAAAAAACGGCTAGTTAGGAGGGGCATTCTTGTAACTGTGTCCTCCATCAGTCCATCTCTTTTATAAGACGTTGCAAGCCTTAAAAACATCCCACACTCAATCGCTCTTCTGCCTCTTCTGCTCTCTACCTCTTCTGCCCAAGATTGGTTTAGTCATGACCCAGCTAGTGATGGTGATTTAGATAATGATGGGAATGCACTAATTGATGTTTTAGACATATTAAAAGAAAATTAATTTCTGTTGATTTCTTTTTTATATTACTTGACCCATATAGGATACTCATTCTCATTCATTTTATTGATTTTCTACTTTAAAAAAAAAAAGTTTTTTATTGATGCTACATTACTTTAACTTGACTCATATAGGATACTTATTCTCATTCATTTCTATTGATTTTCTGATTTTCTACTCTTACCGGAAAAAAAAAGGTTTTAATCATTCCTGCATTACTTGACCCATATAGCCTATAGTATACTCATTCATTTCTATTGATTTTCTGATTTCCTACTGTCACTAGCAAAAAAAAAAAAGTTTTAAACTCCGCCATATTGCTTGTTGCATTGCATTGCCGGTCCCAAGCCTAGAAAAAAGAGGAGGGTTTAAAGTCAGGTTCACACCGGTGTCTGGTGACAGTAGGAATAATTAAAGAATATTTTGCTTATCTCCAGGATCGAGCTTAGCCTAGGCCCGGCCCTGTCCCAGCCCGGGCCCGTACGGGACGGGATTAGATGTAAGCCCGTTCAATTTAGGGCCGGGATTGGACAACACCTGGCAGGCCCGTCCTATTTTTGGGACGGGATTGGACAACCCAAGCCCAGGCCAGGCCCGGCCCATTGACAGGCCCAGATTCTAGCCCAAAATGAAACTGTGGTGTTCAAGTTGAAAATAAGCTCTCTTCACCAACACACTCATGGTTGAGTGGTATTGGCACCTACCTATATGGGATCAATCCTGGATCTTCCACATTTTAAAGCATTACTTACTCTTTACAGCCGTCCAACTTAGCAAAAATAAATGAATAAGAAGCTTTCTTCACTGCAATGGCATTAGATTCTATGGATCCAGTGCATATAAAAGTGCCCGTATGTTCTTTTTATTAGCTCTCTTCTTAGTCCCAAAGATCTTGTCAAGGAAAAGGCCTGGTCTACCACCCCATTCTTACTATACAACCTCCCACTTTTACTAACTATAAATTATGACCTGCGAGCTAAACCTAAACCTGACCCGTTAATTAAGGGTTTGGATGGACCAACTTTCGAGATGGTTTGAGCTCGCATTTTCAACATAATCAATTAATCAATAACCCCGATCAATTTTTTTGCCATGGAATGGAATAAAAATAGAGTGAGATATCTGTGTTTGAAGAGATCGGTAGCGACGCCCTATTTTAAGGTCAAACTCACCCAAGTCCGACCCAAACCCAACCTGATAGTGCACATTGACCCACCTACTGGAAAAACTCTTATCACAATCAGGGACCCAGTGATGAGCGGATAGATGCATGCCACGTGTCAAACGGATATATTAACTGCGATGTTGACGTTGAAGACTAAGCAAGCTGACGTGCCTCTGCTGCCATTTCTTCTTCTGCTTCTGCTTCTTCTTCTTCTTCTCCTCCTCCTGTTTTGTGTTGTCTTTCAAACCAGAGGCCTTAGAGAGAGAGAGAGATGTGGGCTGCTTCCTGCTTGACTTCTTGTTGTGCGGCTTGCACGTGTGGCCTTTGCACATCTGTGGCTTCTGGGATCTCCAGGCGCTCCGCTCGAATCGCTTATTGCGGCCTCTTCGGTCTCTCTCTCATCATCTCATGGATTCTCAGGGAGGTCGCTGCACCCCTTCTCGAGAAAATCCCATGTGGGTCTCTACTCCTCTTTCCTACTCTCAACCCCCATCTTCGGATTTCTCATTTGGGGTTTGGTTTCTCTTCTTTCACTAATTGATGATGTTTTCTTTGCTGTTCTTGATTTTGGGTTTTTTCTTTTTTATGAATAGTTATTGAATTTTATCAATTGGGTTATGCTTTATTTTGGATTTTGTCTCTACTGGGTGTTTGCTGTTTTGTTTTAGATTTCTCTAATTGAGGTGGATTTGTAGATTTCAAACTTTAACTGTTTTGTAGACGACCGATTTCGAGAGAAGACCCATTGTGCAATTTTTGTTGTCATTGCTCTAATTTGATGACTTCAAAGGATGCAGGGCTTGTTCATCTGTTTTTAACCTGTTTATGAGGATAAGGGAGTGGTGAGACTTTAGGGGTGGAACTTATTAGAGTCATGGTATGGTTAAAATTATGGAGTGCATGGGACGTTAATGGTTGAGTTAATTAGAGTCATGGTATGGTTAAAATTATGGAGTGGGTGGGACTTTAATGGTTGAGTTAATTAGAGTCATGGTATGGTTAAAATTATGGAGTGGGTGGGACTTTAATGGTTGAGTTAATTAGAGTCATGGTATGGTTAAAATTATGGAGTGGGTGGGACTTTAATGGTTGAGTTAATTAGAGTCATGGCATGGTTAAAATTGTGGAGTGGGTGGTCAATCTTCTGCAGAAAGTAGATCCTATGAAAAGGAATAGAACCTATCCATGCCTTGAGTGTTACCTCTCCTCTTTCCACTGAACTGGGTCAAAAGGAAACAAAGACTGCTCTCCTAAGCCTATTTTATTTTTCGGAAGGATGTGAGTTTTGTGATCCCAATTTCTACCACTTGATAATTGTGGGATTAGAATGTAATGGGAAAATTCGTGACAGAACTGCTCTTTTTGAAGCCCAATGGGGCACGTTTTAATGTATCAAATCTTACTTGAAGTGATATATTTTTTAATAGAAATCTTCATAAATTCCAATCTGATCATTTTTGAGCTTAAACTTAAGTTTACATCTCATGATGAAAACCTAATTTTAAAAAAAAAATTACACAAAGAAATAAAAATTCTATTAGAATCTGGGGCCACCACATGAACCAGGCAACTTGAGAGTTGTCTTTTGAAAGTCAAAAACACGTTATGATTTCAAAATGTAAATGTGGTGTGTTATGCATCAGTTTAGTTCTTTATCAAAGAGGTCTTTAGCAAAGTCAAATGTTTAAGTTGTGCTATGAACACTACCAACTACCTCATTGTATGGTATGAGATAAATTCAAGTCACATGTTTTTACATAGTCACCTTGAAACCGATCTCATATGAGATAGAGAACTTGTATTACTATCAGTATCTTTTGTGTATCTGTGGCTCATGTTGCGTGGTCTTTTCTACAGGAGAAATGATTAGAATCTAATTTTTTCTTTTGTAGGGATAAATACTTTCTCTCATACTCCCTCAAAAGAATGGTTTCAGATTGATGCAGTTCTTCGTGTGAGTTTAGGAAATTTCTTGTTTTTCATCATATTTGCACTCATGATGATTGGTGTCAAGGACCAGAATGATAAACGAGATTCATGGCACCATGGGGGATGGATTGCGAAAATCGTAGTGTGGGGTTTGTTGATCATCCTCATGTTTTTCCTACCAAATGTCATCATCACAATTTACGGTAATCTTCACCTGACTTTGAGAATTGGTTTCTAATACAATTTTTAATTTTGAGCATGTGAATCTTTTGGCTGGATTTTTATGTCAGATTTCAACAAAACAAAACAATAGCCTCTAAGTGTACAGAATCCTGCACTTTGGCATATAATCTACCTTTGTAGAGGCACATGACTATAGATTTCTTTCTTTCTTTCTTTTTTCTTTTTTTTAATTATTAAAAGTTTGGAATATGTAACATTCTTTGTTATTGATAAAAAGAATAAAGGCCATTTATTTGTTCCAACTTGTATGCGTCTCTGACATGGATGTGTCCCCATGCCTAGGCAAGGTTTTAAAACCAGGGCTTGAGGAGCTGCTAGTTCACCCTCGAGTCGAGTCGAGCCGAATCCCATGTGACTCAGCTGAGTTGGTCCTAGTTGCACCTTGCCATCCAAAAATAGTGTGAATGATTAGAAAAAAGATAATAATAAAAAATAGAAATTGATGTCCTTTGATTGTGGAACTTTAAGGAACATGTGGTTTTCATTATTCTAAATGAATTTTAGTAGTAGGTGGTCACATGTTATTTTGTTTTCACTCAGACCATTTAACAGTACCTTCGATCTCTGAATGCAGAGATTTTCTACAAAATGTGGTTTTGATCTTCAGTTTCAGTGCAAAAGGACCCCAAAAGCCTCCAACATCTTCTCACACCAATAGAATAGGATAAAAAAGTAGTTTTGGTCTGTTTCCACATTTAACTCGACCAAGGGGTGACTCAGATTGGTAAGTGCCAAGCCTAAGCTGACGCGGACAGCCAATTTCCCCCCCCCCCCCCCCCCCCCCCCCCCCCCCCTCTTTTTTGAATGGTGATAGGAAGAACAATCATCTTTCTCAACTTTTAAATCAATTAGAAAGATTGTTTGATTCTTTGTTAAATATGACCTCTAGTTTTGAGGAGCACATTTAATACTGAGTTTGACCAGGTTCTAAAGAGCTGTAGTTCTTATGATAGTTATTTCTTCTGAATATCCATGAGTGTCATAATGGATTCTTCTATTTCAGAAACACTATCAAAATTTGGATCGGGGTTGTTTTTACTGGTCCAAGTGCTCATACTACTCGACTTCACACATTCATGGAATGACGCATGGGTTGAGAAAGATGAACGCAAATGGTTGGTACAATCAAATCCATTGTCTACTCCATTTGCTGCTTTTCTTTTGTTCTGTCGTCACTTCGATGTTTCTGTTGGTTTATCTCTGATCTATTGATTTTGTATTGCAGGTACATTGCTTTGCTTTCTATATCAGTGGCATGCTACATCATAACGTTTGTTTTCTCAGGAATTCTCTTCATGTGGTTCAATCCCTCAGGCCACGACTGTAGCCTTAATGTCTTCTTTATCGTCATGACTATGATTCTTGCGTTTGCATTTGCTGTTATTGCATTGCATCCACAGGTAAAGACATCATCTGCTCATCACATCATCAAGACAGGAACCTAGAAATGGAATCTAATTAAAGTCTTTTTGTAACTGATCCAACTTAGGTTATAACATGGCATTGGTATTGTCTCATCTGATTTCCAAATATCGAACCTCAAACAATTGGATGTATAGGGTTGGCATTTAAAGGGATTTCAGGGAATGTTTCCTTTTATTTTTTAAAAAGGAACTTTTAATAGAGCCAACCTAGATCCATGCCAACCACACCAAAAGAAGAGCAATCCGACCTCTCACACTCACTAACCACACACCACCACAACCCCCCAATGAATTGGCTTCCACTCTAATTTGACACATTTGAATCATATTCACCATTGAATTGAATTTTTCAGAAAATGTAACTTAAGAAATCGCTAAACTTTGAGGACCTTAGATCAGTTTTTTTGATGATCCAATTGGGATGATTTTTTCCCCCAAATCTTATTCATAATGAGACCTTTGCGTCACACTAACCCTCCGGGATTGGCATGCATCCAAATGGGTCGCACAATGAGGCTTAGGTTTTTACCTCTCATAGGAACTGTGGAAACTACCTATATATATATATATATATAGCATAGTTTAAATGAGGATTAACTTTTATGATGCTCGACTCTCAGGATATGCATTGTATCATGTGATACCTGGGCAGCAGCAGCATCATCCTAGCCCTTCAAACCATGGCCTGCAAACCGTGGGGTTAATAACGGACGACAGCAGGGGTCTATATTTAATGTAAAAAATATTTGATGGATATAGTCTTTTGATCCATACACGTTGATTTATCAGACCAATGGTCCAAACCATGGGCCCTTACAGAGGATTAATTTTATGAGGCTCGACTCCCAGGATATACATACTATCATGTGAAGCTTGAGGTGTTTTTTTTTATCTAACTGGCTGATGAGTAGGTATGATAGGACCCTTGTATATCAACCATGCGCCCATGCCACTAAAATCTCCCTATTATGATAATCCTAGCGCTTCAAACCGTGGCCTGCAAACAGAGAGTTAAGAAAGGACTACAACAGGGGTCCTTATTTAGTGTTAAAAATACTTCATTGCTGTAGCATTTGGATCTATTCATATTGTGGATTCATCAAACCAGTGTTCTCAAACCATGGGCCCTACATTCCAAAGGCCTAGCGATATTATGAATTTAGCATACTGTCAGTCAGTATCACATAATTCCTCTTGTTTAGGCTTCATAATCTTATAATCATTATATGCCCTTTCGAGTGCTAAGAGGAAACTCTAGAAGTAATTATGTTTCGGCATGGACAGGTAAATGGTAGCCTCTTGCCCGCTTCTGTGATATCCGTGTATTGTGCGTACTTGTGCTATTGCGGTCTCTCAAGTGAGCCTAGGGATTATGCATGCAATGGTCTCCATAATCATTCTAAAGCAGTTTCCACTGGTACCCTTATTCTTGGAATGATCACAACAGTTCTCTCCGTTCTCTACTCTGCTGTTCGTGCTGGATCGTCAACGACTTTTCTTTCACCTCCATCCTCACCTAAGTCAGGTATTTTTGAACTGGATAAGCCTTTAATTACTGAAACTATATGTGCTCCTTTGAGATCAAGACAATGTTTCTGTTTGTTTTTATGAATCTTAATGGCTAACCAATAGAAGAAGGGTGATGGCTAGCTTTATTTGTTTTTGCTTTGGATGTATACCAAATTGCAATTGGTGTGACTTGTGGATGTCAACAAGCCGAGAGAGCTTGCAAGTCAGCTTGGCTCAGCTTGATAGAGCTAAAGCTCAAGCTTGGTTCATTGTCTCACGAGTCAAGCTCAGGCTAGGGCTGGCACAGCTCCTCTGCTTGAGCTTGGCTTGTTAAAAGGCTCGAGTTAAGCTTGTCTTGTTAAGGGGCTTGATCTTGCTCCGTGTGTGTATATTTCAAGTATATATGTAACACAAAATATATGTTTTTGTGAAAATAACAATATAATCAATTTAATTTCTTTAAAAAAATCAATTCCATCAGGGTGTACTAATGATATATTCAGAATATAATGCATTGAGCTTTTTAATGAATTTACCTTTATTTAAAACTAACACAACGGGGTATGATTAATAAAAAGTGATCTTATCCTCTCAGAGCAACCTTTTTTTAAAAATAACCCAATGGGGGTGTAATAACATCATAAATAATCTTATCTTCGTAATGAATCAATATCATATTGACCTTGTTAATCCCCCAGAATATATGTGAATGACGCTATTTCTAACTCTTCTTTCACTGTTGATCGGTCAAACCTACTGAGATCTAATTAAGTTGATTTTAGGTTATTCTTTTATCCTTTCATAGGCTTCCATCCCATTAGTCCTATTAATTTTTTTGGAATGAAAAGTGGACTTCACATACATGCATTTTGTCCAACCAATCTCAAACCTTAGTTGGGCTTGATTTCTAATCAAGCTGAGCTTGAGTTCAACTTAGTTCAACATTTTTTTATCTTTTTCTTTTTACTTTGGTAGATACTCACACACCCACACAACTACCATACTCAAAGATCCTCACCATCAATGCTACAATCAGGGATTGATCCTTGGTTGTTTCTATGGAGGTGGGGAGTGCCTCACCAGTCACCACTGAGCTATTAGTGGATTGGCCAGTTCAACCGAGTTTAGTTCACTGAATTCAACCCAAGCTCAAGCAGGGCTAAGCTTGAGCTTGACGTGGCTTGTTTAGGGTCCAAATGGGGTTTAAGCTGACTAAGCTCAACTTGGCTCATTTATGCCCATGCCCGCTAGTTGGAATATTCTAGTCAAGAATGGACGACTGCCTTTTGGGCGTGGGAACTGGAAGTCATGTCTGCTAGGTATGGTTTTACCTACTTTTAACCCCAATTTATAATTGGTGATCACCTTTTTTTTCACTTTACATTATTGGTAACCTTCTATAATATTTATTTTGGGTGGGAAAGAATGAAAAGCAACAAATGCAATGTGGTTATGCAGGTCAGACTCCAGCATCACTAGTAAAACTTGTGGAACTAATACCATCCCCTCTTGTCATAATATTTAAATCCTTGCAGTATATTTCTTTGTCTATTCATTATGTAACCAGCACTTGCCATACCATCCCTGGTAAAAATTGCTAAGCTGCCTTCTTGTCTTAGATTAGTCATCTGCACCATTTTCTTATACAACGATCAACATATTATGTCTTCTGATCTCATCCGTTTTACAGGAGGTGGGAAACCTCTGCTTGAATCAAAGGAACTGGAAGCTGGAAAAGAAGATAAGAAAGAAAGTGAAGCACGGCCAGTTACTTACAATTATACATTTTTCCATTTGATATTTGCACTGGCTAGCATGTATTCCGCCATGCTTCTCACGGGTTGGACCGGCTCAAATGCAGGCAGCTCAGAGCTGGTAGACGTTGGATGGACTTCCGTTTGGGTTCGGATCTGCACGGAGTGGGTCACTGCTGGGCTGTACTTGTGGTCACTTGTGGCTCCATTGATCTTGCCAGATCGCGAGTTCTCATAGTCATTACATGAATAAAGGCCATGGGTGTGTTTTCGGGGATCCACGAGTCTGTGTGTAACCTATGGATTTGGTTGTAGAGGTATTTACCTGTAAGCTACTAGTTGAAGCTATGCAAATTTCTGTACAGCAATCACTCTATGGTCGGTATGAGAGTATTAATTGGGACTTCCATTAGTTTTTATTTCTTATGTTCAAAGAATTGTGCCTTGTGTAGTAGTTTTTATTTTATTTAAGTGTATTATACATGATCAATTTTATAGCGATACCTGAACATATTAGTGTGAAGATTCACCATATCCTATACTGTGGTAATACGAGTGTATTTGCCCAACCACATCAGTCTTCACTAACTTACCAATTTGTACTCGGCCTCTGTCAACCTGATCACTTCTATGTTCAAATCTATATTCAACCTTCATCTTCAGGGACAAATTCAGCATCGACGAATGTGGTGTCCAAAGCTGGGCTTCGGCTGATGCTTATACTTGTACCCTTCCATTTTTCTTTTGTGGATGGTGAAGAGGTGGAATCTAGATGGTTTTTATGTTTGGAATGGGTTTGTTAATTTTGGTGTAAACAAATCATAGGGTTGGATTTTCTTGAGTTTGGCAAAAATTATGGGAGGCCAATTACGCAAAAGTGGTGTACACCCTATGGGGCCCATTTATTGTGAAATGATATTTAGAATTGAATTTTTTTCACTAGGTAAAAATAAATTCACTTTTAAGGGATTTTTATTTTTTTCTTCTTCTTTTTAAATGAGAATGGTGGCAAAAGTGGTTGAATCAAAGTGGAGAATGGGTTGTGATGGGTTGGACTATACTAATAAGATCAGCTGGGAAAATGAATGGTCGGATTGGGTGCATTTTGACTTAGTTAAAGGCAAAAATTTCAATTATGGGAGCTTCAATTTGAAATTGGTATGATTTGTCATTTTGTATCTTCAACTGACACCAGTTCTAACAAGGTTGGTAAGTCAAGTATTTGAAGGACACCTCAACTTGGGGACATTTAGTTCCGTTCTAAATGTTTTGCTAAAACCTAATAAGAAATAGTTCAAGATTCTCCCTTTGATTTATGTGCAACCAAGTTATAAGGACTGAAGCAGAAAGGATGCTTGTAAGGACCTCAGTTTCCTCTTGGGTTTTTACACCTTTGTGGGTGAGGTTGTACTTGTCCACATTAAAACCTATCAGTGTGTTAGGTCTTGCGCTGTAAAGATATTTTCAGGCTAGGAAAACTCAGATATTTGGTATACTGATCAACAAAACCCAATGAACTTCCCTCTGTAATTATCACTAGAGGGAAATAACATTCTGTTCCAACAGCATTTTCAACAGTAAAAGGGACTACTAGAAGGCTTTACTTCAGAAGACTGTAAAATGTAAATACACACCAATACAAACAGTGTCAACCTAGATGACATGTGCACAAAGGAGATTGTCCTGCGAAGGGGAAGCAGGAAAAAAGAAAGAAGAAATTTTCTTGCTTCCCTTCTAATTTTTTGATACTCATCTTGCATATGTTAAGTTGACAGCAACAGAGAACAAATGAACATGATCATAAGATACATGGCACAATTCACTTCAGATCACCAAGATATATGTACAGCAGCTAATCAAACAGTTTGGGAATATGATCATTCTACCATTTCAAAGCTCCAGTGAATCAGCACCGCTGGAATTTAGTCCTCTGGCAGCACAGACATGCAAGTGATGACATCAAACATTAGGTGGCACTACCTCCAAGATGCCAATATGAAGTCGGGGCCCACAGATCAGACGCAGAATCAGTACCAATGAACAGCTCCATCTTGAGCTGCAGCCACTTTCCTTGGAATATACTGAGGTTTAGACTGTACAGGATTGGACCCATCAACCCCCTCATTGTCAACTCTATCACTCCTGCAATTCGTGTTTCTTCTCGGATATGGACAGCCAGAAATCGCATATTGAGTTGAGACAGCAGAGTTTCTGACCTTTCTTCGTTGTTCATGTGCCTCAGTTGGCGCTGTTGTGCAGTTGTTGTAACGCAGCACAGAACCAATAACCTTTCCAGGCCGGGTGGCAACACCTGCCATGAACATAAAATAGATGGTCATGAAGTTCTTGACACCAGAACAAAGCAATATTACATGTGAAACGGAATCAGTTAGGCTAAACATCTAAGCAAAATATCTAATACTGTAAATGGGTGAGCTGGTCTTAGACCTGGATCCGTTTTAAGGCACTAATATTGTTTCCATATTTTACAATGTGTGGGAAAAAAGAAATATTTGAGGCCAATAAATTTTGATCCAGCTTAATCACAGAACAGGTGCATGTACACATGCTCAAAAGAATTTGTTCAGCATGATCAAATATGCGGCACATGCATGCATAATAACACCGAAGATGCTAAACAAGAATATGATAAGCATGATCAACAGTACTGTGGATGTATGCATGCACAATGCAAGCATGAACCATAAAAGAATTTTTATTCAGCTAAAAAACAGTACTCTCGACATGCATGCAGTTGCAAATGCCGCATGTGGGCACAAAATTATATAGTGCACATGCTGACAAGTACTGTACATATTATAATCAGCATTAATTCACATGCATGCAAGCATGCAAGGCATGGACTGATGGACACATACAACACTGTTCAGAGCTAGAATGCACAATCATATGCAGCAACTGAACATGAATATATGGCTACACACCAAAATATGGTCCACATTATCAAAAGTGCCAAACAGGTGAGAGACTGAGAGGTTTCATGATACACAAGATAGGGGAAATTTCTGAAAAGGTTGCTCAAGAACAAGAATGCAAGCTAATGTGACACACATCCAAGATCAGGCACACGCTCAATGTTGATCTGAGAAAAAGAAATTGCACTGGGTGGCTGAGCAAATAAGAAATAGATCCAACAGCCCATAACTTTATCAGTGGAATAGCACAGCCAGGACATGTTGACAGTGGATCAGACCTGATGAGTGCCAAGGATCGGGCAGGTCCACTTCTGCAAATACCCTCTTCATATCATCTTGTAAATAACCCTGTTATGGCGTTTCAACTTCTCAACCATGAGGGGAGTAATTTCATAAGCATATTTCTAATGTACTGTTGGGCATATCTCCAGCAACCCAATATTCCTTTTCCCAGGATAAGCATCTCAATTGAGCATGTGTACTTTTAGGCTTTCTCAGGTCCATGCCAGAATTTAAGCCTTCAAGAAATAGAAACATGCAGCATTTGCTCTTGATAGTAAGCCATAACTGTAATACACGGATACTTCAAAATAGGCAACATATCGTGTCGCATTTATCTGACACAACGATACTTCCCATGGCGTGTCCTTGCAATATCCTGGCTATATCTATGCATCATAGAGTCGCAGCTGCCGTCCTTACTGAGCTCTTTGTTCAGGGTGGGTCTCCTTATTGTTTTCAATATGTAAATCCTTACCCTTTTGTGTAACAGAATGAGCATCAATCCATCCAATATGAGTACCCTAAGCATATGTAGATATCCAGGTATAATTGGTAACATCCACTGAGACATGTTCGCAAGGGGATTCTTACCTTGTACCCTCTGTGGAACTTGGAGAGGAACCCTTGCAATGGGTATCCCATAATTCCGGGCTGGTTCTGGCTTCTCTGATTCCTTAATTGAACACTTGGACAGAACTTCAGCAACATTTACCAGGTTCTGTGATGTGCTTTCTGAATGGAATACACACGGCCTGCATATAAAAGGGAACCATCAGCAGCTTGGTGTATACCCCAGTAAAGAAACGAGGAGCAACACATTGAGCATAAAGGAAAGGGCATATACCTCGGTAAAGATGCATGTTGCCTCTCAGGTGGGGCACCTGCAGCATCATTACCATAGTTCTCCTCAAGGTAAGCAAATTGCTTCTTAAAATGGTCAACAGCACTGTAAAAGAAAGCAACACAAGTAAAAGGAGGGACGGCAGATGCATGTCAATGTTTCTATATCACCTAATTCTAGTAAAACAAAAAATGTGTTCCATTCAGCACAAATATACAAAACACTCAGGGGTGCATAGACATATACAGCAAAGAGAAATGAGAATGTGCACAGACATGCAATGAAAGCGCATTCATCCCCTATACATCCATGCTGAAGCTTGTATTCCCACTCATGCCATATGAATTCATATCCGCATCCAGATGAATGCACTTGCTCATCTGCATGTATGTGCATTGTACTAAAATTACATAAATGAGAAATGAGAAAGCAATTTAGGAAATCAAGACAACTCTTGAATAGTTGAATGGAGGATCACTGATGCAATAGCTGTTTTCATAAACGTGGACAAAAAAAATAAGGAAGGAAGATAAAGCGGCATGTTTTCATTGAGCTTAATAGTGTTGACTAGTAAAAAGTAATTCATATATCATGTGATCAGAGAATCAAGACCTTGGATACATGAACCCTGTTGAGTCTGTTCCATCTAAGAACTCGTTCAACATCTTTGGATGGTACTCGAGGATTTCTCGATAGATGATCTCTCTTACATCTTCTTTTGTTATTCTTCTTCTCTCAAACTCGAACTCCATTTTTGTAACGGGCTGCGCAGAAGGCTCCCTCTCAACCTTGGCCAAGTTCCTAAAATAGGGATCAGCCAAAGCCTGATACCTTGTGGCATTGTTAGACAGAGAGCGCATCTTAATAACTGGAGAAAAAAAAAACCAAGATTTGGGTCCCATCACCCAGAATAAGCATGCCACTGTACCTCCTCAGCAGTAGGTCGATCCCGAGGTTCAAATGCAAGCATCCTTTCTAACAAACGTAGTGCAAGGGGATCTGCATTTGGAAACTTTTGGGAAAAAGGTATTGGCCTTTTCCTGTGCATGCTGCTTAAATATCTTCGAGCCTTCTCATTGCGTACCTAGCAATTGTGAACATTTTCTGAATTAATGATGCACAATCGCATCCATATCAAGGCAAAAAGTTTATGACACGAAAAGTACCCTTGCAGTGGCTTCAGCGGAAGGTGTTCCTAATAGATCTGTCATCAGATCCAGTTGCTGGACCACATTCTTTCCAGGAAAGAGTGGCTTCCCAGTTAAAAGCTCAGCAAAGATGCAGCCAATGCTCCAAATGTCTATAGCTGGTGTATACTGTCACAAATTAGGAGAAAAAACATTACAATTTTCAATTAGCTGGAGCAAGTGTGTAACAGAACTCTCTCAGACTCTCTCTCTCTCTCTCTCTCTCTCTATATATATATATATATACCCACACAGAAGGAAACTTTCAATCATTTTTTGGCCAAATGGATGCAGTGGTACAACCATATTCAGAAAAGTTGCAGGTCAACACGTCTGGATAGGTTTGTCACCAAATTTATTTATTTTTTTATTTTTGGTGAAGTGGTACTAGGAGTGATCCTTCAACATGAGGACCAGGGATCGACCCTTGGCCAGTGTTGTGTTGGTTTGGCAGTTTGTCACCGTATTTGGATACAGAAGTAATATTCTTTTTTTTTTTCCTTTTTTGAAATATAATGGGGAATTTATCATTTTTGGATGCAGAAAATGATATATTACTACCTTTTATGCAACTACTACTGTAATTCAAGGTTTCAACATATATAGGAGACATGTTACCAGTCTTCTCCTTAGAGGAGGTATGCACACATTTGAGGTGCAGTTGGTTATGATCCATTATCTAGATGTGCCCAATCCTAAGGACAAATGCACAGATGCTCCTTTCAAAAATTTTGCATGAGTGAAACAAGAAGAAAGATCAATTAGTGACTCCAATAAAATTAGCATCACTCAGAGACAAGACAAGTCTATAAAACTAATTCCATAAAAAAAAATAGTGAAATTTAACGAACCTTTGAAAAAAAGGATCCACATAGCTCTGGAGCCCTATACCATCTTGTTGCGACATAGTCCTATGAGAATCAGAAAAGGAAAACCATGAATATACATAGAACCACTAACCTTTCAGGTAGGTTGAAATTGTGGTCCAATAAAAACTATAAAATGCACAATTTATCTAATTGGCAAGAAACATACTGTCCAGAATATGGCAGTGGGAGTATCATTAAAGGCTACCCTTGCAAGACCAAAGTCACAGATCTTGAGCTTGCAATCAGCATTTGCTAAAATATTTTTTGGTTTGAGATCTCGATGAAAAACATTTGCTGCAACAACAGGGAAGATGAAATTGGTAAAGAGTAAAATCAGAATGGAAACTGGCAAGAGATGGAAAGAGTTACCACCTTAGAATGGCAACTGGAAAGAGATGCAAAGAGTTACCACCTTTCTACATGTTGAAGGGAATTCTCATGAAATGTCATTCAATGGTTATATAGCTCAATATCTAAGCATGCATTGTAAGAATAAACGTTAGTTTTTTCTGGGTTTCATAAGTCACACCCATAAGTATTGGTCTTTGAATGATAAGATATTGAGTCTAACTTCATAAACAATTCTAGTGCTGATTTTGGAGAGAAATATTGTTGTCTATTTATGTTATTTTCAATTTCTATCCTGCTCAACAAACCCTAATCCCATCTAGGTCAGGTTTGTGAATCTTCTTTTCCACTCAACTCTATTTTAAGACATGTCATCTGTCAGATGCATTTGTGCATTGCATCAAGTAACATCATGCGAGGATTGGATAGTTTGGCACAACATAATTCAAGTATGCTTAAGTACATTGAAGTTCCATATTGAATTAGAATAGAAGAGCATCCAAAACAAAAAATAAAAAATAGACACATAAATTGGCAGCAGTAAATTACCTGTATGTATGTACTTCAATCCTCGAAGAAGCTGATAAAGGAAAAACTGGTAATGTTCTGGCGTCAGATCATCATTAGCCTTAATAACCTGGTGCAAGTCTGATTCCATGAGTTCAAAAACAACATATATGTCTTTGAACTCCCTTCTCGAAGGAGGCAACAGGATGTGTTTGATTTCCACAATGTCAGGATGGCGTAAGAGCCTGAGAAGCTTAATCTCTCGAAGTATACGAGTGGCATCAGATACATGGTCGAAGATATCATTTATCTTCTTGATTGCAACTTTTTCTCCAACATATGTATCAAATGCAGAGCAAACAACACCATAACTTCCTTTACCTATCACTTCTTCTATTCTGTACCTACTACCCTCACCATACTCGGTGAAAAAATCCAGTTCTACAGATGCCTAAGTCACCAAATATACATTTCAGTCAGTTTTTGACAGAATCCAGAACAGCCACAGAAACAACTTGAGTACTTGATACATTAGAAAAGAAAACCAGTGTATTACCACCACATGAGTATTCTAGCAACACAGTCACCAGAAGAAACATGTTACGGTAGATACAGGATCATATTCATTAAAGTCAACCAAGACTACAATGCAGATCATAAACGTAACTTAAAAACAATTCAAAGGGGATATCCTACTACTGTACGAAAATTAGAGGAAAGGACAATGAAATTACAGGTACAAGTGTTTCTTCTCGTGAAAAAAAAAAAAATGTTAATGTGTATAGCCCATTGCTGCATATAATCAAATCCTCCTCGCACATATTTCTGCTAAACAAAATACTAGAGTTCATAACAGAAACATGCAGGCTTCAAAGAACGCAATAGCACAAACAATGTTGGAAGAGTATGGCATGCACATCCAGAGTAATTAAAGATTAAACAACAGGATAACACAGTGAAATAATAGTAAATGAAATGTTGGTTTCGAATATTTTTATGGCTGATTGCCTATTTGATGCCAACCCCATTCTTTTTTTCCGGGATTAGGACCTCCAGATGCCAAGGCACAACAAATGGAATACAATAAAACCAGTCGGTTAAGCCAAGGCATAAGAGGGTCACACACTGAATTCCCGATGTTGCTCGTAGAAAAGGTCATCTTTCATGACCATCGAATGAGTGGCTATTCTCAAGGCAGTAAACTTAATGGAATAATTAAAAAAAAAAAAAAAAAAACAGACTTAACTACCAAGCGATAGGCCCCATTATATCAAATTCTAGTGTCAAGACTCAGGATACCGCACGCATACGGACACAACATGATCCAATAATTCCTCTTGAAGTAATTCAAATAGAGAAATGATCTTATCCTGAAGACCGAGCTACTCCCCTTCTTAACTACCTGAATTGACCTATGTGGGGGCCACCCTTTTAAATTGCAACGACCTCCTCCTATCTACAAAACTGGACCAAATTAATTCCTCCTTGAGTGATGGGTACCATTCAATTTATCATGTGTAGAATATATAATTGTATTTTACAAATGATCAACCCAAAGATGTTTATCACCTTGGGGTGAGACTTGGGTCAGTGCCCATATCAAGGAGGGGTGGGGAGCATGTAACATGAGAGTACTGGATTTCGCAAAGGTGGACCCCATATAGGTCATCAAATCAGGTGGTCGGGTCAGGACACTTCATTGATAAGATAAAATCATCTCTCATCCAAATGCAGAAAAAATCCTAATTTTTATGAAACAAAACATAATCTAGCAAGGGAACATGCAGCAATTATGTTCCACTTACATCTTCCATCCATCAAAATAACAAATTCCCCAAAGAGACATGGCCATGTAAATAAATGAATTATTTCAAAAATCTCCTGGCACAGTGAAACTAATCAGAATTATCATCTAGGCCATGAAACAATAAACTCTATTGTGGAGATTGATCACAATAATTTTGAGGGGAAAAAAGAACAAAAAATGAAAATAGAGACTTTACCTTCCTTCTCTGATCCGGCTGCATCTTCCCAAGAAAGCCTCAAAATCCTCCAAAACATAGAATCAACAAAACAAGTCCCTCAAGTCCAAGCACTGAAACTTGGAAGTAGTTGCAGAAATCCAAACTACAAACAATATCAATATGAACCGACTACCAAATATCACAAGGGAGTAGAATATCCCAAAATCAAGGAAAGATAAAAACGAGACCTCAAGATCAAATTGAAGAAGAAAACCCAAATCCGAGAGAATGTAATATTGGCAGAAATTCCCCTACCACCACCAAAAATAGCTAAAACTGAACTTGTTTACCAATAAAGTAAACAACAGAAGTAGAAACTGCAACAATTACAGTTACGACATCAAAAAAGGATGAGAAAAAACCAAACTTTCCAACACAACAAGATCAAGCAGAGCGAAAACTGAAATCCCACAACAAACAAACAAACAAAAAAGATTGGAGCTTTGAATCAGAAACACCGAGTTTTCATACTAAACACATACAAGGAAAGCAAAAAATGAGATTTTTACTGCTAATCAGAGAAGCAGAGATCCTTTGATTCCGCAGAAAACCCAAGATAATCAGCTCCTAACAAATCAGAAATCCTATTCCCTCATCATCTGGGAAAGAAACGAGATGAAAATATATGGTCACATCGAGGCGGAATTCACTAAATTAGTTGGAAACAGAGGTTTCCAGATCGAATTCGGAGGGGAATTCCCTAATTTCCTCCGCTGAAAGCCTTGTAAGATTCAAATTGGCGGAAATCCATATGGTTACCGCTGGATTTTTAGAGAGGAGCTTGAAGGGCATTCAAATTCTTCGGTTTCCAAAGCGGAAAGAAGACACTGATTTATTCGTTGGAAGGTGTAAATGTGAGCAGATTCCAGATGGAATGTCAGATTTGAAGGAAAAGTAGATGAAGGGAAATGAATGATTTTTAAAGGAGGCCGTTCATCTGGGAGACGTTGACATTGGTGGGCCATCTTGTGGGCCTGCTTATTATCTTCAAACATAAAATTAGAGAAAATTAAATTGCTAGCTGACTATTAAGGTACTTTTTATAAATTTAACACCCAATTTTCCTTTATTCCCAATTTGGGTCCATCATGTGCCAAGGTGTGATTTATGAGATAAAAGAAGTGATAAAAAAAAAAACTCCATGGAGCACATACCGCATATGTGGAAATGCGGTCTAGCTTATGGGGTCGACTTGGATGCGTTCTTGTTTGATTGTGAGATGGAAGGAAGGTTTTCTTTATGGATAGGGATCGTGCAAAGATTCATCATGCCTGTAAATTTACCATGCCTCTTGATTCAACTGCCATACCAATTTACCGTTAAAAAAACTACTGTGCTCATTTGGGTAATTCACTTGTAAAGTGGATTAAAGGAAAGGTCGGTTAAAATTTCAAATTTCACCTTTTTTATTTTTATCATTTGGTGATATGAGTATTACCTTTTTTACCTTCTTAGATAAAAAAAAAAGTGGAGTTTTTTTTTTATTTAATGAAATGAGAGAATAAATTTTTTACTTCTTTAAAAAAATAAAAGGTGATTTTTGAAACTTGAGATTTTTTATAGGGGATTTTATTGGAAAACTCACTTAAACTCGTTGTAGACCAAAAAGGTTCTCAAAGTTTTTTAAACATCGGACTGGTCCAAGAGGCCATTTTTTAGGCTTTTTTTACTTTTTTTAGTTCCAAGTAGCGATATTGTTGCTCACCTGTATGCTTAGTTGCTCACTACATTACATTCTTCTCCACTTTTCATGTTCACTAATTACTCATTCAACCAAGCAAGGACCCACCTTATTTTCCCAAATCATCTCAAAACTTGCAAATCAAACAACCAAACAAACTTGACTGACCCACTTGGAACTTGATCACCCACGTACAAACACCAATCATCATTCATCTTCTTCCAAACCCCATCTAGTTTGTGCAAATATGAACTAGTACTTCAAACTTGATTTTAAAATATTTATAAGACTTTGAAAGCCTTAACCCTTATTAAGACTGGAGACCAATACCATAAAAGTGTTTAAATAAAAAAGGACCCTTGAGAACAATACAGTAAAAACATGTCTTTTATGTCTTCTTTGGTCTACAGTGACTCTAAAAAAAATTCCTCGTGACAAAATGACAGTAAAGAGTCAAAGAGATAAGAGTCAGAGATAGGGCCAATGGAATGTTGGGGTGCATCACTAATGAATAATTAATTGTTTTTGGATAATTGATATGGGGCCCATGAGCCCAGGAGATAAGTAGTCATGGTCATTCTTCACGGTCCTGATCATCCTCCGTATACACTGCATGCGATCACAAGTCCAGTAATTTTAAGGTCTTTTTGGATGTACAGTAAATTAAAATATGGTGAGGTGAAGCATTAAATTAAGAAAGAATAAAATATAAGATGTTATGATGATGTTTTTTTTTAGTCGTTTGGTATGAAAAAAAATTTGACTTTATGTAATTTTGAAATGATCCTTTGTTATTTTGAAATTGTGTATTTTGATATCATCTTTTGCCATTTCCCATCTGAATTTACTTTATTCTGACTTAACTAACTAATTGTCAAATATGCCCTAAACGTTCTTTTAGAGTTCCTTTCATGAATTTACTCATTTTAATAAATGTTGACGACAAAGTGGGGAAGGAGCCGCTTTCATGGGCTAGAGTGGGGTCCACTCATTATAGTGAGTTGTACGTAAAGAACCATCCACCAACAAAGTTGACAATCACACACGATGAGGTGGGCCCCACTATGTTTCAGTGGTGGTCCACTGTCTATCATGTCTTCGTTGGAAAGTCCCTTCGGTGGCAGATTCTGGCATCCAAACTTAAAGATATCACAAGCGAGCACGTGTAGAAAAGCGGGCTGTATGATTGAGCACCAGCAGGCAATTACATCCAAATCAGACCATCCAACTCCTGGGCCCCACAACTGTTGATAGGACTGCATAGCCAATGATCATGTTACCAACCCCAAGGGCTTGGCCAAGTGGTCAGGACCACCGTTCCTCCCTCTTCCGAAACTAGAAGTCTTGGTATCGACCCCCAGTTCTCTCCTTTTTAAAAACCGAAAGTTGAGTCTACTTGTGCTTCTCTCTGAGCCCAGAGGAAATAGTTCATCCCAAAGGGTTGGGAACCCTCCATTAGCAAAACAAATTATCATGTTACTAGTTTTTTTACTCATACTCTACACACTTGGATATGTGATATTGCATTGTTATTGTACGAATAATTCTGTGGTGAATATTTAAATTTCGAAGGTCTTGGGGTAAATTTCAGATTTAAAGACAATCATAAAGGCATAAACGTTTTTTTTTCTTTTTTAATAATACAATGTGGGTGTTATTGAGGCTATTAGAGACTAATCTTCACTAATTTGAGGCGCATTTTGAACATAAAATATTGTGATCTAGGACCTACGATATGAGATCAATCACACACAAGAGAACACAGAAGTTTACGTAGTTCGGCTTTTAGCCTACGTCCACGAAAAAGACAGGAGAATTCATGATGCAATCAGAAGAGGTGTACGTCCTAAAGACTCTTAGTCTTTATTTATAATATCAGTCTCAAAACCCTGTTACACCCAAACAATAAATCTTAATCACAGTAGACCTACTTCTAAACACAGTAGAATATGGACAATGCAGAGGCCCGATTTACCAGATTCATTACTTCTATTGAATCATACAACCCAACATAAAATATAGGAGCAAATCCAAATCTTATGCCACTCTGCCTGTTCCCATTTGGTATCATGTGACTAGTTGATCTAAATGATAAAAAGGAAGTCAAGGAATAGGATCCAACTATCTACAAACTTCTTTTTTAAGTGTCAAATGGTCATAGCCAGTAGCAACCCTACATATTCAATTCATGTATTTCAATGCAAACAAATAGACCCCAACTTGTATTTTGCTCATAATATTGTGATATCTTTAAAATATTGTCAGGATGTTAAACATAATGAAAGTTATGAGAATATCAAATAAAAATTAAAAAAATTGAGAAAAGAAATCTGTAAAAATAGTTCTAACAATATTTTTTCTTTGATTAATATTTATTTATTGTTTTAATTATTTAAAAATAATTTTTTTCCAATGACATTTTCCCACTAACATCATAAGATAAACCCCAAGATGAAAATATCTCATCATTTCTAGAAAAGATAATTTCTCAAGAATAACATTTATAGCAGGATGGCCCAAGCTACATATATATAATGAGAGAAATTGGAGAATATTCATGTGCATACATCCCTCACCATAGGGTGAGAGACACTTATATAATTGGAAATATTTATGTGCAAAGAGGAAAAGTCATATATGGTCATATGTAGAAAAATAATATTTATATGCAAAGAGGGAAAGCCATATAAGTGTCCCTCACACTATGGTGAGAGATGGATGCACATGAATATCCCCCGGAGAAATTTATCTTCATACAAACCCGATACAACCTATGTAGAGGTAATTGTGACAGTCATAAATCATAATATGCATAAAATTCTTTATATTTATATAATCAAATCTGCTCATATCATATGGAATTCCTTGCATGCGAAGTTAATCATATGCGAAAATTATAGCATATCACTGTAAAAAGGAGATCTTTTGGACCAGCATCCACAAACAAATAGAGAAGCATGCATTCTCAGTGAGTTGGATTAAACACAGTGGACACCACTCATGTTCAAGTATGTATATATATGTTAAACTATGTATATATTACCTGCCATCAAAAGTAGATTGGGATTGGATCATTCTTTATTCATATTATTTTAGATCCCATGCTGGATGGCTCTGTAGTGGACATGTCTCAATAGTAGTCAATTATATTTGATTTCCAATTCCATGGTGACTGTCACCCACAATTGTACCCAGGGGATGAAAGCAACAGATTGTATATAATATAATGTGTTCCCAACAGCTGGCTCCATTTACTCCCAGAAGGATATCTTTACTCTGGCACTTAAAAAGGCAAACATAATTTGGGCCCACATGTACCCATGTAGTGGGTGGATTTTCCCAGTCAAATATAGTTTAGGAATAATTTTGATATGGTATTTAAGTTTTTGAATTAGGATACAGAAAGGTCTTGTGAATCTCAAGTCTAAATTGATATTCCAAAAAATAAAATAAAAAAGGTCCAAATTGAAAGTTTCTTCAATTGACCTTTTTTTTTTTTTTTTTTTTGCCATTTTTTTAAAATGGTGAAAGAGGAGTTAAAGGAAGAAGGATTCTAGCTAACCTTGATGCTGTTAGGACACAACCACAAGTGTCAAGTGTCAACTCTTAACTTTTCCTTCGAACCACATACACCTTCCCTTAATCCCATTGGGTTTATATTTGGGGTTTTTATCTACTTTAACACCTCCACTTCTTTACATCTTCCAATCCATATTCAAGTTTTTTCATCTTCATTTTCAGTGATAATGGCAACTCAAGGTGTGCTTTAGCAAATCCTTATATATTTCCATCCCTTCATTTTTTTTTTAAGTTTTATCTTTCTTTTCTATAAGTGATTTTGAGTAATATTTGAAGTGGATTTGATAAGAGATTTGTGATTGATTTATGTGAAGATAATTGAATTATAGGGTTTTGATTTATTTTTTTTCTGAATTTTAGTAGACATTGAACTTTGATAGAGCGGTCTTGATTAGAGATGATCATGAAGGCTAGGCACATTGTAGAACCCATTTTATTATGATATTTATTGGCCAGTGGATCAAGATCAAATGTGTTCAGGGTCATGGGCATTTTGGTAATTATATCGAGATTTTTTTGTTGATTAAGATAGGGTTTCTTGGGGTATAAGAAATATTGCATTATATTTATATATATATATATATATATATTGATGTAATGTGTAACACATGAGATATACAGAGTGAATCACCCAAAATGAAAGTCTCATTTCTTTTCCGTGAATATAAATGAGTTTGTCGAAACACGTAAATTTCTAAGTGCGATTTTCTCTTTCTTGTGTGGTTTGATTGATCGTTCGATCGCGGTGATTCGTGCTTCCGTACATACGGGCACAATAAAAAGTTGGCCTCCTTTGTAGTGTCAAAATAGTTGAGTATGCAAAAGTGAAAAAAACCCTACTTTGAAGGAATTTGTAGGTTTTCATGATAAGTGGCAATGAATATCTTCTATGTAAGGTGAGGAATGGACATTAATATTATATGAGAGAATACTCAGACCTATATAGGAAGAGTATGTTTGGATTTGGCACATTTTCGGTGTAGGGCCTGGACATGACTTCATATACGTGTTTGAACCTTTCACCTACCAACTTAAACTTTTGAATTGATACATGAGCATGATGCTTTTTTTTTTATTGGTACCCCAGCTAAGGCCCATGGTATGACTGTCAATTGTGTCGTGTTAACGATTTCGTATTAGAATCACTTCAACCCGTACACGACCCATTAAATAAACGGGTCAAAAAATCAAACAGGAACACGACACGATAATTTAATGGGTTACACGACATAACATGTTTAACCCGTTAAATATATTAGATCATTTCAAACCATGTCAGTTCACTCGCACAACCTGCTACTATCAACCCATTTAACCCGTTAATTGTTTATAAAGTGACTCATTGTCCATTTGATTGTATTAAATAGCTTGAAATCTAAATAGGTGAAAAATAAAACATCCCCTCAGTTCGCCTTGAAAAATAAAATATCCTCTCAGTTTGCCACCAATGATCACCGAGCAATCCATATTCCATAGCATACAATAACAATTACAATAGAAATCCAATAAAATAAATAGATAAGTAATTATACCGGTTTGACGGGTTGTTAATGGGTTACCGGTTTTATTCTTTAACAGCCTGCTGATTTAACGTGTTAAAGGGTTCGACCCTTTATCGATACAAACCCGTTAAAAAATCACCTAAACCTATTAATATTGTGTGGATTCATATCGTGTTAACAAGTCACGTGATACTTTAACGGCCAGCGGAAGAGCGATGGGAGCAATGATTAGCAACTCACGCGCTAATTTAACGTGCTAACGGGTCAGACCCTTTTGTTGGAAAAATTCTGCTAAACATTCCACAGAACAGCACCTAAACTCAACAAGTGACATTGGAGAGAATCAATAAACCAACGGATCATATGATGAGAGATAAACCTAAGAATCCAGTAACCAGTCAGCATCTCCATTCCTTTCATGGAATTTATATGTTAGGAATTCAAGATAAAATGGCTTTCCAGGAAATCATATTACTTGGTTTCATTTCCTTGGAAAAGATGTATAGTGATTGAACAGCTCATGAACTCTCCCACAGCTTCTTCTTCTTCTTCTTCTTCTCTCCTCCTCCTCCTCCTCCTCCTGAGAAACTCCACAGCCCTCTCCCACATCCACCAAATCCACACCCAAATCCTCATCCACGCCCTTCCCATCCACAACCATCTCCTCTCCAAGCTCGTCGATCTCCGCATCTCCATCAACTACGCCCGCTCCGTGTTCGATCAAATTCCCCACCCAAATGACCACTCCTGGACTTCCATCATCAGAGCCTACTCCCTTTTCGGCCCCTTCGAAAACTCCCTCCATTTATACTCCCAGATGCTTCGAATTCGAATCAAACCCACCAATTTCACCTACCCATCTGTCCTCAAGGCCTGCGCTTCCCTCTCCGCTATCGAACTCGGCCAACAGATACACACCCATGTCTTCAAATTCGGATTTGAATCTGATGTATTTGTTAACAACACGTTGATTGATATGTACTCGAAATGCTTCTACATTCAGGCCGCGACTCGCGTGTGGGACGAAATGTGTGAGAGAGACGGAGTTTCTTGGAATTCAATCGTTTCTGGGTGTGTTCATTGTGGAGAGATTGAGGCGGCACGATTGTTGTTCGAGGATATGCCGATGAGAAGGAATGTGGTCTGTTGGACGGCTTTGATTAATGGGCTTGGACGTGGAGGGATGATTGTTGAGATGTTGAGTTTGTTCTTGCAGATGCTTGTGTCGGGCGATGATGTAAGACCCAACTCTGCGACGATGGTTTGCCTTCTCTCTGCTTGTTCTGCTGCCTCCAATTCTGAATTGGGGAGATGGGTTTCAGTTTTTGTAGATGTTAATGCAATGCCTTTGGATATTATACTGGTAACAGCTCTCATTGACATGCATTCGAAATGCGGGGATCTTTCCAAGGCAAAAGAGCTCTTCAACAGAATCCCCAACAAGAACTTGGTGTCTTGGAATGCAATGATTACTGGGTGCGTTCAATGCGGATTACCAGAAGAAGCAATTCGATTATTTAATCAAATGCAAGTTGATTCAGTAAAACCAAATGAGATTACAATGGTGAATATCTTAACCGCTTGTGCTAGCTTGGGAGCATTAGATCTTGGAAGACAAGTTCATCTCCAACTGGGTAGGAGTGGATTGAAGTTAAATGTGATTGTAGCAACTGCTCTTGTAGATATGTATTCCAAATGTGGTAGTATCAATGATGCTTGCTTGGTATTCATCAAGATGAGCAAAAAGGATGTTGTGTTATGGAATGCCATGATTTTGGGACTTGCAATTCATGGAAATGGAAGGGATTCTCTATCTGTTTTTGATCAGATGGAAAGAGAAGGGACAAGGCCCAATGATGCTACTTTCATTGGAATTCTTTCTGCATGTACTCACGCTGGTTTGGTTGAGGAAGGGCGATTTTATTTTCAACATTCCCTCAAGAAACATGGTTTGAGTCCCAAATTAGAGCATTATGCTTGTATGGTGGATCTTCTTGGCCGGGCCGGGCATCTAGATGAAGCAATTGCACTGGTTCGAAGTATGTCAGCAGCACCTGATTCCATCATCTGGGGCATTTTGCTTAATGCTTGTAGTATTCACCAGAACGTTGGATTGGCTGATGAAGTTGGGAAGTTTGTGCTGTTAGAGAGAGACCCCAATTTGGGTTGCTGCATTTTGTTGTCTAATATTTATGCAGCTGCAGGCTGGTGGGGACATGTTGCCAGATTGAGGAGATTGATGAAGGAGAAGGGGATGAGGAAGCCGTCTGGATGTAGCTGGATTGAAGTAGATGGTGTTGTGCATAGGTTTCTTGTTGAAGATACAACACACAGGGAGACTCCAGAGTTGTATGAGATGCTTGGAAGAGTGATGCATCAAGCAAGCTTTGAAGGTTATGTGCCATACTTTGATTTTGTTCTAATAATGAACATGGATGGCGTCTAAATGAAGAACAAGAAAAAAAAAAGAGGAAGTGTTTGGAGAATTTTTGTTATGAAATCACATTTCACGGCACGTTTGTATGGTGTTTACAATCACAACTATTCATTTGGCAATCCTATCGTACGTGTGAACAACCCAAAGGATGACTTTCCTCACTGAGGATTTATTTGGTCGTGGGAATTTGAAATGATTGGTAGAGGGTGAGAATTTTGAAGACTCGAGAGGATTTTATTGTTGATATATATTGTTATGCCGTCCACTAATAGTTTGAGCTTTTGGTGTTTCTGGTTATTAACATTTATATCCTTCCTCTTTTAGCAAAGGATTTAAGGCTTTTCAAATCCATTAGATCTAATGGATTCCTCACTGCCCTTTCACATCCTACTAGCAACAAAAGCCTGGGCCAAAAGAATAAAATAAATTAAAAATAATTTTTTATTTATGATATTATTGACTGAAACAAATTAAAATTTAATAAATACATAAGAGCTAATAAAAAATAAGTGCCAAACAAAAGGTCCTTGCTGATACCAAGACATGAAAAAAAAAATATAAATGCCACGAAAAACATATAAATGGTGAATATCAAAAAGAGAGCGCCTTTAAATGATTTTGAAAAGTAATAAAAATTAAATAATTAAATCTCATCTTCAAAATCTTAGTCAATATTGGAGAGGGATGTATGATCTTTCTTCCTTTAAGTTGGCATGGGTGAAATAGGACACGATTTGTGGGATAAGAAGTTAAACAATTGATAAAGTGATGGTTTCCCAATACAATATTAACTTTTCACATTTTCAATCCTTTAAAAGCAAATGGACTCTTTCCCATGTTTTCCTAGAAGTTCAAAAACCCCTCCTTATGAAGAATTAGCAAGAAAAAAAAAGTGTTATAATCTCATTCAAAATTAGGTACCTATAATAGTTTTCATACTTCTTTAGGACAATAAGATGAATGGGTGATAGCAAATTAGTAGAAGGACAATAAGATGAATGGGTGATAGCAAATTAGTAGAAGAATTTATATGGCACAAGTGAATCAGATAATAATAGGAAAAAGAAAGCTGTACACCAAAAGATCTCTCACCTGCAAGTGCATACATAGATTTGACATCATATAAACACTTAGATTTCTTCCTCTTTTTCTTCCTAATGTAAATAATGTTGGATTCTAACACAAACATCCACCAACAATCTAACAATAAAGAATTGAGAGAGAGAGAGAGAGAGAGAGGAAATGTTTGATATGTATTCTTGACATTTAAATGAATTTATTATTCCATAACAGTGCAGCCCACTAAATGGTTTAATTGTAAAGTATTAAATAAATAGTAAATAAAATTCCAACTAATGAATAATTAAATAATTTCAAATAATTAAATGGTTAATGACACAATTCCAAATGATTTTAATGAAATTGCTATTAAAATACATACTATTACAATATTATAATAAAAATTTCAGACACATGTACAAATCAAACATTTGAATGGAGCATACTATTATAATGAAATTGATTAAAAGGCTAATCTTCATAATTCATATACATGTACACTGAGTAAAGGAAAAAAGAATCTAAATTGGAAAAAAGTTACAAACTAATTCAAGGCTGATATAGTTGGATCAGATGGTCTCCTCAATGAGCATCTTGTATTCTATAGTAGCCCTGAAAAGAAGGAAGATAATAAAGGTCAAAACTAAATATCAGATGACTAAAAGCAGATATGTTAAAAAGTTTGATGCCAAATGCACCTTGTAATAATTGGCGCTGGTCATGTTGGTTTTTATTCATTTTAAAATTAAAAGGGGAGAGCTGAGCTAATGCCACAACCCAATCTTCTCTTTTTGCATCCTTTTTTATATGACCAATATATTTTTGTGTAAAATTATTTAAAAGAACATCTATCAAAATCTCTTCATCCCCAACTTCTTCCTACACCCACCCACCCCCACCCCCACCCCCACCCCCACTGTCCCCTCCGGCGGCAGGTGGAGGGCAGCGGCAAGGAGGGGGAAAGACATAGATGGAGAGAGGGAGAGAAGTGGAAGGCGGCGATAGGGAGAGAGAGAGAGAGGGATAAAGGGTGTCGGCAAGGAGAGGGAGAGAGAGGGAGGGTGGTGGGCGGGAGACGGGGGAAGAAGGGGAGTGAACTGAGAAGGGATAAGGGTATTTTGGGAATAATAGGGGTGTAGAGAGAAATTTCGAAAAGAAAAGAAATGTGGAAAGTGAAGGGATATGGAAAGTAGGGCTACACAAAAAAATCCGGTATCACCGTAAAACCGGACCGATCCAACCGAACCGGGCTGTTCGGATCGATTTTATGTGGACCGGTTCGGTCAATGGTTTGAAAATCAAAGAAACCACCTAATATCGGTTGGTTATTGGTTTGAACCCACAATTAACCGCCTAAACCGAACCGACCGTATGTATTAACTTAAGTATGAAGTTTTGACTATTTTAGCCTTAGGGTTTCGTACTTTCATAGTTTCATTCGACAACTCACATGAATTCAATACTGCGATTTTACTTTTAGGGTTATTGGAAGTGTTATGGCTTATGGAGTTGTTGCTGGAGTGTTGATAGTTTAGAGTAAAGTTGCCGCTGCTTTGGTTATTTGCTTTAATTTGCTTTGGGATATGTAATGACTTTAAATATTTATTATGTTTTATGTTGGATTTGCTTTGGGATGTGATAACTTTAAATATTTCTTTTTGGTTTTTTGGTTAAGTCTTAGTGGGTACTTGTGCTACTACTATTTGTAGGTATTTTGATGATTTCTCTCACCAATTGAAATGTCATTTTTTTGTGAAAATAAAATAAAATAAAAAACCATAACCGAACAGAACCGAACCGGTTCATTTTGGTTCGGTTTGAGCACATGGGCAGTTCGGTTCGGTTTTGTTTTGGAAAATAGAAAACCGATGGGTTCGATTTGGTTGATGGTTTCCCCTCTAAACCGATCCGAATCACCCATGTGCACCCCTAGTCAGAAAAGAGAAGCTTGAGTTGTGGTATTAGCCGCTCTCTTAAAAGGGGTACTCATGAGATGGCTGGGAATGCAATTGCATTGTGTATTACCACTTTTGCTAGTGTAACTTTGCTTCGAAAGACTTTTTTAAATAATATATAAATTAAAGGTAAATGGGACAATACAATTCATCTATAAAATAATTATTTACAATGTTATAAAAAAACTTTAATTTTTTGTATAATTGTGAAACAAAATTTACCAAAAAGTGAAAAAGAGAAATAACTATTGTATATCAATAGAGACCCACCATTAGGAGAGATGGCCCAATCTTTGAATGGCTGGAGATTTTCTTTCCCATCCACCACTCATCCCTCTATTTTTTTCAAAAACCACATACTTCTTCCGTCCAAGAACCTAGAAAACTGGCATAAGGAGAGTGGAAACACGAGATAAAAAAGGAAAAAAAAATTAGGTGTTCAAGAAGAGGAAGGATAAAAGAGAGTTGGATATTGAGATGACAAAGAGTTTTTTTTTAAGAAGACCGTTGGAAGAGAGTTACTGCACCCAGAGAAAAAATAAAAAATAAAAAATCAAATCTCAAGTTAATGAGCCATAATAGTTTCAAAACCATATATGAGATTATCCTTGCAGAGGGATATAGAAGCATCAAACTAATGTACAAATGTACTTTGGTCTGCACATAGAACAAAGACAAAAATAATAACAAATTTAATAGAGCAGAAGAAAAGAACAGATGGACAGATGGGCAGGAGTACGAAAATAATGTATACAAATTACGGGTGTAAAAAAACTTGAAAAACTGTCTAATTGGCCAAACTAAAACGAATCGGTGGTTAATTACCAGATTTTTTGGTTCGGTTATGGTTATTAAAATCGAAAAATCGTGCTTCATGGTTCGATTACCGTTTTCAGTCTCGACTCACGGTTATTAACCGAACCAAACCGTAAATTACAGTTCAGCTAACCCTTCTTCCAAAGCACATGGCTAACCAAATTGTTACACTAATAAAAAAATATTTTGTGAGTTAAGCATAATATTTTTCACTTTATGTCTATGTGCATTGTAAACCCTCTTTCTAGAGTTATTTTGATAATATAATTATTTTGTGAGTTGGATTATATTTGTCTCGTGTGTTTCTAGAATTGTATTGCAAAATAGATGTTTTGTAGTATCATTTAAATTTTTTTGTTGTATTTATTTTTGTGAGAAATGATAGTGTTGTTTTGCATGCAGAGTCCAAGGAAAAATATAGATTTTTTTTTAAGTTACAATTAATCGCAACCGATCCATCTAATACAGTTACCGCGGTTTGATTTTTAACGGTTTTTAGGGTACGGTTTATGATAGTTTTTAAGAACCAAAACCCATAAAATACGGTTGAGCTAATGGTTTTTTCCAAAATAAACGGTTAAACAAACCGTTACACCCATTTAGGATATGGATAACTCTAGACAGAGATTTGATTTTCTTCCAAATTTGGAGTTAATAGAAGAGTCTTTCTTCCCGATATATAGGGTTGAAGCATGCGTTTTGAGAAGGAGTGGTTTAGTGGATATCTATTAAAGCCTTGCGAACTCATCCAAGATTCTGAAGAGATGGAATCATCCCATTATCTTGAGTAACTGTCCTCCTTCTTTTAGCTCGAAAAAAAGAAAAGAAAAGAAAGAACTGCTCTTCACAACAAAGAGATAAAAGGAAAGGAGAAGTATTATTTGTGTTGATGAAATTCCGAGGGCAAGGAGGGCATTGATAGGGATTAAAATAAATTTGCAAAAGTAACAATTGGATCCGATTTGCTTCATATTATATGATATAATGAGGATTCACGAGGATCTTTTACGGTTGAAAGTTTATATAACTGATGCACGGAGAGATATGAGAAATTGAATTTCACATGTAAATTCACTAACGTGAGGATTTTTAAATTCATTAAAATACGTCAGGCGACCGGGTAATATCTTAAAATCTTCAAAAACTAAAATTTTATATTTATACAAATCTTTGTGAATTTACAATAATCAAATTTGGATTTTCCCCAACTACATGAAAAACAAAAATCACCCCCCTTGTATTTGGTTGCTAAACAAAACAATTTACAGCCAATCAGTACTAGATTTTTTCCAACAGTAACAAATCTTTTCCCTAAAAACATTAAAAATTAAATTAACTGGAAGACCTAATAAGACAGGACAATGTGGGTCCCAGAGCCTAAGCAATAGAATCAAATCCAACTGAGGCATCACCGCATGCGTACCACCAAACCTTCGTGATATATATAACAGGCAACGCCACATATACGTATACAAGTACAACTGCTGCTGCTGCTGCGAGGTAGCCGTACAAGCTCTCCAACCCTAGTTGCAGAAAAAAAGTGGAAAAAAAAAACATACATCTCTTCAACATTTCCATCTATCTAGGGAAGGGTTTAGGGTTTTATTCATCATGGATTCAGGCCCAGATCCCACACCCAATAAAACCCCTGCAACAAGGTTTGTTGAGTTCTCTCTCTTTTCTTTACTTGGTCTTATCTTTTTATTAGTTTATGAGAATTTTATGTTTGATTTTGAGAATCAGAATTTATTCTCTGCATGCATTTCCCAAATGGGGTTTTGGGATTCTGCATGCTTAATGGTTTATGTTAACTGTTGTTGATTTCTGGGTTTTATAGTATTGATTTCTTATGATTTCAAGCAGGAATTCTGCATTTTTTTAATCTTCTGGCAATGTGTTTTAGATGATTTAACAACAAAATACAACATGAAGGAGTGGGTGAGAATGGAGTACCAATACTTTTTAGGCTTCAATGCATATGGTTGAAACCTGCATTTGTAGGGCTGTATCAGTATGACTTGGTTGTGGCTGACTTTAAAACCATGGTGTGAATTCTCCCAAGTTTTCTTTTGCTAGCTTCAATCTGTATTTTGGAGTGCCTTATTGGAGACTCATTTTTTTATATTTTCCATTGATGGATTGGAATTTTATATTTCTTTGTACTACTTTCATATGATTTAATAAAGACTTTAGTATCTATCAACAGCAAAAAGAGAATAGATATTTTAAGGATGGCTTACCCTAACAATGATAACAGGCACAAGTGCTCTGCATGTTTCAAGCAGTATAAGAAAAAAGAGCATCTTATTGAGCATATGCGGGTGTCGTATCATTCGGTGCATGAGCCTAAGTGTGGGGTGTGTAAAAAGCATTGTAAATCATTTGAGTCAGTCAGGGAACATCTTATGGGTAAGTAAAATGATCTCTACTGGATCAAATGGATTTATCTTTATCTTTGTTTTTATTTCAACACTAATCTTGAGTTTCCATCTTCTCAAGGTCCTTTGCCCAAGGCTAATTGTGCAAAAATCTATAGCGCTCGAGGTTGTGATCTTTGCTTGAACGTACTTGATAGCACTGAAGCTCGTGATGCACATAAAGAGCTGTGTCGCTTGTCACCTGCTTCCTCTGTAAGTTCATTGTCGCTTATCCTATCTATCTTGAATTGGATTGTAAGTTAATTAATCAAGGTTGCAAATACTCTATGAAAGTAATTGGAATGTGTGAAGCTTGTGCTTTTCCGCTATGATATATTGGAGAATCATAATAGTCATTCACTCGAGGATGTGTATAATTGGCGCGGCCCGGATCCGCGATCGACAAATAGATCAATCTCCCGAAAGATTGATCGAACCCAAAGAATGGATTCAGTCACTAGAGCACACTCATGATAACGAGAAGCACCATAACTGAAGAGAAAACTCTCGTAACTCAAAAGCTTAATTGATAATAAGCATTCTATTACAATTGAGGCATGTCCTCTATATACAGGACAGAACATCTTTTTTTCCATCGAGACTTTCTTAATAATTAAAGAAACATGTTTAAAAGAGGAAACTAAATCACAAAACTTGCATATCAAGCCAAATCAAATAAACTCCGAATTTAAAGACTTCTAAGTAAATCAAACTCTAAATAAAATTCCTAATTAAATGGATGTCCCGTTGGACTTATGGGCTGGGCCCAATGGGTTGACCGACATATTGTCTAGTCTGCATCAATAATAGTTTTGGGCCTCGCATTTGTACACATGGGGCCATGATTTTGTGATTATACCATGGGTTTTCCAATTTTGGATATGATATTTCTAAAACATAACCAAAATGGCAAGAAATTATACACCCAAAATTTGGCCTTGGCATATTCTTTCTTGACATTTATAGTCTGTTTTTCAAAATTTAGGATTGTCCTATCAAGGGGGTTTTTAGGACGCAATCTTTTTAACATTTCATTTATCTGATACTTCATTTTTAATGTGTAGATCATGTCCCTACCATATACATGGCATGCCCTTGCTGTATCTGCACAATAACTGGGCATTCTAACATGCAAGCCCACTTGCTTCACTTGTAAAGTTGTTTGGAACTCCCTAAATCATTGTGTAAAGTTGTTTCGAAATCCTTAGAGCATTTACCTGACACCCCTTTTCTTGTTCATGGTTTTAAACTACAGTTGAATTTGAGATTGACTATCTAATCATACACCGACTACTTAGTACTTACCACCACTGACGAGAAAGCAGAAAACTGGTGCCAGACTACCATTTTCCATATGCGGGTAAAATGCTAGGGTAGACTTTTTAACATGATCATTGATGGTGGCAGTTACGGTTACCAAAGGACCGGGCCCAACACCGTACCCTCAATTTATGTAGGGCCGAGCTTAGGCAGGCCAAATCCCTTGGAGGGCCTTCACTATCTAGGCCCTTACCTTACCCTCAAAATAAAATGAAAAAAAATTATTATATTTTTTACATTATTGCCGAGTATGAAGGATTGATCAAGCGAAGGGACCACTAGGAAACTGTTTTGATGATAGAAGTTGTCTCTAGATTTTTTTTTTTATCAGATAAAATCATACATACTTTAGTGACTTGGGTTTTAGATGTACAGTTTTATTTATTTTGTCAAAGAAGGAACATGGTTAAAGAATATGTTCTCTCTTGCACCTTTAACAGGAATTTCCACATACCAAATTATTTTGGCAAAGTATTATATTTGAAAATTTTAAGCCATTTACATTCACCTACCTTTTATGAATTGACATTATTTTTAATTTAACATTGATTTGACAATCATGTGTTGTTGGATTACAGTCACAAAAAATAAATACACTTAAAAAACCACTATTAGTTCATACTTTAAAATTTTGGTAGTTATAATTATCTAATTAAAAGAATATTTTTTTATCACCCCATATCCTTGAAGTTCCTCGTATATAAATGGCTTTTCTTTTCTTTGTAGTAGATGTGTTTTCTTTCCTTTAAACAAAACTCATAGAATCTAGACCTTAAGAAAGCAAGATACTAAATGGAAAAAAGATAAAAGGACAGATGGACATTGTCTTATTGGTCTAGTTGACTTTGTATACAGCTGGACTTTGGTTGCTAGGCCAGTTGTGGGTCTGGACCTGGACCCAGGTCCAGTGGACATGGGCCTACCCCATAAGTCTTGAGCCCACTTGATGCTGGCCGGCCTACATCACCCCCAACCAATCCAACCCTTTGGCTGGCACTCACTACGCCTCCATGAACTTGCCGTGAGCCTAATGTGACACTCATCTGAATTTCACTCCTCTGGATTAATGATGCAGAAAACATAAGAAAACTTGATTCATCTAACGACTTAAAATTTTCGTAGTACTTAAAAATTTCCCTTAAATCAAGGGCTAAAATGATCAGCTGGTCCCCAATTTTTGCATGCACGTAGGTCATAAGTAGACCTTTCCATCCCCCACCCACTCTCCCATGTTTGTCATGCATCTAGGTGGACTTTGCAAGCCCAGCAATGATTTGGTTTCGAACGATCTGATCGTTCCCGACAATGCCTCTGTGTGTCCGCGCATGTTCGTAATCGATAGACCCTCTTAAAATATTTCTGTTTGTTGCACTTATGATAAATCCAAAACCTTTGTCCCTATCTGTTGCGTAGATTGTTGGAGACGTGTTGTGTGAGTGGGTGTGTGAATTCGAGTAATTAATAAAGAAAAAAAAAATCCCAAAACAAAGCTCCCCCTAGAAGCTTGGTGTTTGGGTGGTTGGCCCTCAAAAACTGAATCTTAACTATGGATAACTTAAGAAGGAAAGGTTTGGTTTTGGTGAATGCCTACCCTCTGTGCTTATAGGACGAGGAGTTTGTGGAGCATCTTCTGCTTAAATGCAACTTCACCCATTGGATTTGAACTACAGTGTTGGATTGAATTGGGTGTAGATGGGTTCTCCCAAATTCACTTTTGGCCCTGTTTAAAGCATGGATTAATCCTCTAGCGCCTAGAGGTAAAGAAATGTGGAAACTGTCATTTGTGGCCGTCATATGGACTGTTTGGAAGGAGAGGATGGATCAAAATAGCGGCCACTATGCTAAATAGAATTTAGCGCCGCGACCGCTACGTATGCTCCTCTGTAGAGTGTCCCTTCTCTCCACTTCCCTTACAGCACTTTAAGTCAGAAAGCTGCTAGTCGTACTGACTACTATGAGTCGATCGGCTACTATGATCAAGTCGTTGCACCCCTATTCCCTCTAAAGCTTCTCTTGGGTTAATCACTCTCCTTACTTTATTCGATAAGTCAAGACTTTCTTTTAGAACCAGCAAACGTAGGTACAAGCGTAGGTACATTGAAGCGAGAAGCTTTGTAGTGAGCTAGCGCGACTTACGTGATAGAGGGCGTTTTGAAGTAGGGTTGGATCCACTTTTACCGGGTAAACTATTAGTGCTTGGTGCCTCTAGACGGACTAGATCTTCTACTAGAACTATTCTTGTGGGGGTATGGATATTTGACTGAAGCTCTTGGTCCTAGAGACATTTGTTGGTGTTGGGCTCTGCTTCGACGCTCCCCTCAGGACCGCTAAGGAATGAGACAGATTCCTACTTTTAAAGATTTTTTAAAATGCATAATAAGACTTATTTCTTTTCTTCTTCTCTCCAAATAGCATTTCTATGCAACGCTTCTACCCTTTTATGTTTAAAAGAACACCAAAAAATACATGATCTCATCGAATTACAGTCTATACAGAGAGTTCTTCTCTAGGTACTTCCTATTAGACACCTCATTGGTAGAGGTATTCTTTTCTCTAGGTACTCTTAAGTCTTAAGTCATGACTTCATGACATTGTTATTTTTTTTTGTGAGCCTTTCATTAGTTTCTAAGTTAGCATAACTAAGCAACATGAATACATGTGGAAAAAAATGATCATTATTATTATTTTCTATTTATACAGCGATACAGGACCTCATACAATGAGAGGACCGCTACGCCCCCTTATCTTAGTTACTTTTGCAAAAAAAAAAAAAAAAAAAAACATTTTCTATCGTTTTCCAATATTCTAGATTTCTACAAATTTCTTAGATTTTTTCTATGATTGTTTCAAAGCCTGTCGCTACCTTTATTTTCATCCTTGGCCTCAAGTGCTAATTTAGTGTCTGATAAGACAAAGCTTTCAGTGGCCTTTTAGGTGTGTACAAATCCTCTTTTTCATGGGTTATCGCTAGGCCAGATTATGCTAAATTGCAAGGATGTTGCGGTGTCCTTTTAGCTCTTTCCCATTTCTTTTGCCTTTTCTTTTGATCTTCTTGTTGGGCTGGGCTGTTTGGTTTCAAGTGTTGTTTCAGCTTGTTAGTATAGTTCTCTTGTACTGATGGCTTTTTTTAATGAATTTTATTTTACCATTCAAAAAAAAAAAAATCCCAAAACCTTCACTCACCAACCCAACTATGTAATGAAAGCCTTCATGTTGAGACAACACACCCATTTAAGTGATTTTGTGCACTAAAGGAAGTTGAGAAAGAAACATAGCGAAAGCCCTCAGTCTGTGGCGTAGCGGAAGCACAAAAAGAAAAAAACCAAGGAAGAAGATCATCGTCTTCAACCCAATATCAATTATAAACACCTTGGCTCCACAAGGAAGAGATAGGGAAACCCTACAGGGAATTGCAAATCATATTATCCCATAAAAAGAAGCATTACATCACTTTTATAGCGTCCTGAATACCCGAAATAGTTTAATTACTAAAAATAGTAAAAAATAAAAAATTACATTAAAGTCCCTTGACCATTCCTAAATAACTTTCTAAGACCTTTGTCAAAGACTCAAGCTCAAACGGATAGACTCAAAAACCCCCTAAAATAAGCAAAACGACAGCTTACTATAAATAGTAAGTTTTGCACGATAACTGCATTTTTACCTTCGAAACGGTTGAATTTGGCCTCTGACGACTCCAACTGCCTTTGGCAATTATCTAGTGTGTAGGGCTCGTCGATAGCTTCGAAACGCATGGTTATAGGTCTAGTGACGATACCCGGATCAAAAGTTATGGCTGTTTGAAGTCGACACTATGGATTTAACCTTCCGGCTTGACTTTTTGCGATCTTCTTGCTCCGGGAATGCTTCTGAAACTTGTTCTACATCAGCCTGTAAAGAATGCTCAATATTAGATGGCTATGATATTTCAATTTAGGTCAATCTGGCACATGATTTATCTATTCATATGGTGAAAAGCAGATTAACATTCTGGATAATTGAACTGCTGGACTTGCATGTACAATCTCAAGTCTCAAGTCTCAAGTCCTTGATTGAAGGATCATGTAGTTTGTGTTTCCAAATAGCCATAATGTAGCATAGTAGCAGTCTTTGAAATTTATCTGAATTTCTTGCAGGCTCCTCCCTCAATTAATCTGAAGTTTGTGGAAAATGGATCCCCATTGGACATGGAAATCTCAGGCCTGCCTTCAGCAAGTGATGGCAATGAAGTTTTTAAAGTGGTTGCTCTGGACTGTGAAATGGTTGGTGGTGGGAGTGATGGGTCACTTGATCTTTGTGGAAGAGTGTGTATCATTGATGAAGAGGAAAATGTAATCTTCCATTCTTATGTCATACCTCAAATCCCTGTCAGCAATTACAGGTATTTACCAGCATACCGTGCTTGAATGTTTTTTTTAAGGAAACACTAATTAATGTGAGTCTGCCTTTTGTTTTCTTTTTCTTTTTGTGCGTGCGTGCCTGCCTATAAAATTCGCTTTTATGATTGTCTCCAGATTTGAAGTAACGGGCATAACAGAAGAAAATTTGAGAGATGCGATGCCTCTCAAACTAGTCCAAGAGAAAGTTCAGGAAATTTTGTTCAATGGGGAATCGATATGGAAAATCCGCTTGGATGGGGGCAAGGCTAGGATTCTTGTCGGTCACGATCTAGAGCATGACCTATGTTGCTTGCGACTGAACTACCCTGATCATTTGATAAGGTAGCATTGATGAAATACTTTTCCATCCAATTCTATCTGAAATCTGAAATGCTTCAGGTCCGTCCTGAAACTTTACAGATTTTGTTTCACAATTAGAAAGGCAGAAAATTGAATCCTATAATGATGATAATAATTGCTGAAACCTCATATATCTGGTTTGGCGGTATAGCATTATAATGCATTTTCCCATTTTCTGTGTTGCCCCAAATTCAGAGTGGAAATTTATGACCACATTTTTCACATGTTTTTGCAGCAAATGCATCCTTTAAAACTTCGAGATTTGGGCTTGCTTCTTACGTTTTCTTTTGGCACTCAATGTAAAATCTTGGATCACCATTGATTTTATTAATCTTTATTTGCAGGGACACAGCCAAGTACCATCCCTTGATGAAAACAAATTTGATTAGCCATTCACTGAAGTACCTCACACAAACCTATTTAGGGCAAGTGACTTCTGTCCCTTGTATTGCCTATTCTATTTTAGATTTTCCATCAATTTAATATTTTCAACAATATACATGTGATTTAGTTTTTCCAGAGGGCCCACTTTCTCAGGGAATTCACCGTCTAATGTGATCATACATTATTAATGTGCCCCACATGAATGTCGTTAAATAAGTGTATGCACTAAAGTTGGACCAATTCCATGCAAGCATTGGCTTCCATGCAATTAGAAGATGATAATATTATATTTTGAGGAGCTAATTGTGCTAGGAATGGGTGATTTGGGTTAGTTCAGTTTAGCAAATATGGACCAACCATATCTGATCAGCTGCGGCCGGACTTCTTTCCATAAATGGTAAATTGACTTCAGCCTAGAAACTTGTGGTTGAATGAGCAACCCTTCCAATTATACTCCAATCTTGTGAGCCCAAGCCAACCAAGAAGTACCAAGGGCCAAGTTCAGGTCTGGTTGGGATGGTCGGGGTGCAAGGAGCTGAGGAGTCAGGTTGGGTTAAGTAGCATGGACCCAACCACATACCTTATGGTTTAATAATTGCAGGTCATCCCACACAAACCCAACCCAGATGAGAAGAAAAAAAAAGAAAAATAGGCCAAATTAACCCTGAATCATGATGGGTACAGGTTCAAGTTTGAATGGTGGATTAGCTAAGGAATTCCATTTGCCACCCCTACCTAGGATGTAAGTATTAGTCTACAGTTTTTACCCAAAAAAAAAAAGAAAAGGTATACAGGTGCTGATCTTAAAGTAGAATTTGGTTTGTACATGTACATCGTGGAGAACTTCGGGCGCATTTGTTTCATTTAAAAACTTTCATTGGTGCTGTATTAGTGGAACTCTAAAAATTGCCATCCTTTCAGCATCATATTTGAAGCAAACCTGAATGTTTATTGTCTACGTATTATTAGTGTTTGCTAGCATATCCATGCATTGTTTTGATTCTTTAGCCTCTCAGGTATCTCTTGGCACTGGATTTCACAGTCTAGAAAACTTCTAGGGTATCTTTTAGGTGAGTAGAATTACCAAAATCTCAAATACCAAAGAGAGTGAATTTTCTCTCTCAAAACAGCAACACCCAAATGTACCCTTACAACCTGTCATTTCTCCTTTTTCCATTTTTGGAGTAAATTTCATTAATTTACAGATTATCATGGTAGACTTCAAAAAAACCATGCGGAGACTGATCCCTACTTTCTTCCTTCAACAGGTATGATATTCAATCAGGGGTCCATGACCCATATGAGGATTCTGTGGCTGCGATGAGGCTTTACAAAAGAATGCGAGCACAGGTTCACGAGCCAGCCGAGGCCTTGACATTGAGTGGGTCCCTTCTTGACCCATGGATTCAGAAGCAAGTGGAGAAAATGACCCCAGATGCTCTACTCGAGATCTCAAGATCGAACTACAGGTGTTGGTGTTTGGATTCAGGGCAACCAATACAATCTTGAATATCTTGAATTTGGCCATCTTTCTTCTTGGATGGCAGTTTTGATTGCTCTCTTTCTTTTATGGATTTTGATGGCGATGGGATCTTAATGTTCACTTCATTCTTTATAGGTTGTCTAGTTACATGTACTGGTAATCAAGTTTTGCTTCTGTTAATGGAATGTAAAGGACAGACATGAAAGTTTATAGTTTTGGGGTCCTGCTGTCCATCTAGCAGGAATGTTTCCTTTTCAACCTTCTGCTTTTATTCTTTTCAGAAAAAGAAGACAAAACAAAGGAACTCTACATAATGCAGTTATTAATTGGATTCTGAGAATTTATCTATATAAATAGCAACTTGGTCATATAGCATTAGGGAATGACCAGTTAGGACATGCCATTGATGAGAATTTGTTAAATGGTTACCACTGCCAGATGATTGGTGGGATTTGGGAACCACTTTTCCCTCACCAGCCGATCGTGCTTGAGCAGATCTTGTTGTAGTTTTGCAATGAAGATTTTCCCTTTTCATGGGGCAGGGATGTGGCAGAAGGGCCTAGCTTGCTTGCCTTGAGAAGCTGCCACTGTCCAAAAATTTGATTTTCATCCCAGGCCCAGCCTAGCCCATTGATAGCCTGCTGCCTTAGGATGCATTAGTGTTGCACTTCAGGCATTTGGATTGGACTTTTTCTGCCTGGTATCTAAATGGGCACATTTCAATTCTCCAATATTTTCCCATGCTCGAGACTCTCTATGATAAGCTAACCAATATAACTTCCCAAAACATTTTTTAATTTTTCATTCTGATGTTGGGCTATTTTAAACATAGGTATCCTATTTGCAAACAGCATACAGACTAATTACACCAATCAGGGAACTGTTCAATTTTTTGTTAAATTTATACCATATAGAAACACATCACAGTCAATGGGGGAATAGTGAGTCCCTATCCTCAACATTTCTTGGATATAAGAGTCTGTTTTGGTTTGCCCATCTGAACCATTGAGGAATCAACCTACAATTTACAACTCTCAGATGCCAATTCTCCCTGTGTACTGCAATTGGGCCAAATCTCACTCAAACTGAAGTTGGGCCCAACTTTATAGATTGATCATATTAGGTTTTCACATGTTTTGCCTATAACGTTGCAGTCCACTTGCTATTCTGAAAAAAGTTAATTAAAATATGGACCAACGACTCTTGTTCGATGTAAAATTGTAGCCCACTTGGTATGTCTGGGCCAAATGACATATTTGGTGGGCTGGGGTCAACCCTGATATTAATAACCAGTAATATGGGATGAAGAAATCAGTTGGATCAGGTCAAATCAGTGGTCTTACCAGACCTAATTCAACTCAGATCCTGGTTTTGCACTACCTACATTTTTTGTTATCCTGGGACCAGTTCCCTGGGCTATTATCCAAGCACTAAACAGGGAGCCAGCTTTCTTGGTACCTATTTACATTCTGCTATTACAAGATTCTCAATCCATTTACCTGAGGGCACTTTGAATCCTCATAAACTCAGTGCAGGGAACTTGGTTTATGCATAATATAGGGCTCATGCATTTGGATAACCTGATTTACCTGTTTGTTGTTTGTCATAACCAGTTGCAACTTGCGAGTAAACAAAGTTCCAAGTGATTAGATTTACTGGTAAACTGAGTACAAGCGAGCTTCGAAGGATCTGATCAGGGCTTCAGAAGTTTTCAATGTCTCAGCTAACTGTATCAATTCTAACAGATACATCAGTTTCTTTTATTTTTTATATATCATCTCATATATCTACTTTCTTCTTGTTACTAATACAAAGTTTTATTGCCACAAAGCGGGGAGCTAGGGAATTGTTTTACAATGACCAGCAACTCATCTTTCTTGACACCATCATCAAATCAAACTCCTCAACTGAGAATTTGATAATAACAACATATTTACCTATGACAGCCTATCTGAATCAACATAATATAATTGGCAATGTGACATCTTCTGGAAATGTGCGACCCCAATCAATAAAGCTGAAATCTAGTTGCCAAACACATTAAACTCAGAACATCTGAGCTAGTGTTATCCACCACTGTATGAAATCAAGATGCATTTATCTTCAAGTGTTGAGAGATTATGTTCACTGCTGCCGCTTGCTTTTATCTGGACTTTAGAGATCAATAACAGGTGATGGTGGCAGTAATGCTGCTAATGTGAATGCTATAAAGCTCAATGGATCTATGATCTGCTGGGAGTCCATATTTGATGCTGTAAATTGGAGGGAGTGGTGGGACAACTTGTCGCCTGACTCCTAACCAGAGGGATGAGGGATTGCACCACATCAGTCATGAGAGGTCTATACTCAGCTTCTGGCTGCACACAAACAGCAGCAATTGCGGCTATCTGCTTCGATCAAAAGAGGACATAAGGAATAAGAGAAAAGCAGGTTAGATTGGCATTTTGATGGTGTCAATGATGATGAATGTGATTTATATTGCTGCCCATGGTTTCTGTGGTGTAAAATGGAATGGTTGTGAGTTGTAACGTTCATGACTATGATTATGGCAAGCTGACCTGAATCAGTTCCTTCTTTGAATATTGACCTTGTAGAGATGGATCCACCATGTTCATAGCTTTCTCTCTGTTTGTCAACCTTGGAAGAGCCTGTGAAAGAGTAGATCCCAACTTCAGTATGAACAGAATGGAATTTTAATCTACTCAAATACGTGGTATCCTTGTGTCGTTGTAGGACTATGTAAAATTGGAGCCCATGCATAATTAATCTAGGCCATTGATCTAATGGGTCCCACACTGATAAACCATGCCCAAAGTATCTCCCAGATAGGATTATTCTAGCCCTTTTTATTTAAAAAGAAAACTTGCATTTGGACTTTCGAGTCAAGAAAAATAAAATGCAACAATGACTCAAGATCAAATAGAGAAGGGGCAAAACTTGATAGAAGGAAGTACCTCCTCGGATTAATTTTTCTCGTAATTGGCTAACCGTAGAACTCACACCCTCTAATCAAGGTAAAGCATTCATGATATTGGATCCTTCTGCTTGTAAAAGGATTTTCTACTGCGATATAAACGACTGCAACTGAAAGGCCCTTGACAAGGAAAAGGACCCTTGCTCCATATATTTTTAAGATGTTGATTTTGTAGACATTAAGCCCATAAGTTACTCTTGCAAGCTATAAAGGGAACACCAAAATAAATTGAGAAGCAGCATAGGTTAGAATTACAGACCCATGAAACTAGTACATGCTCTCCAGGAGGCCTTTCGGTATCAATGGGAACGCGACCCGTTAGAAGTTCTAGAAGAACTACACCATAACTGTAAACATCTGATTTCGTCGTAAGCTTGCCCGCTAACGCATATCTATATCAATCAATTCAGAAAGAGTATCAAATGAACAATGCCCTGAAACATATTTCCTTCAGTTGCTGAGATGATGTAAAACATCAAACTTTTATGCAAAACTAGCAATTCAAAAACAGGATAGAAAAGAAGAGGACTGTGTCCCATTGAAGTATGCCTTCTACATAGGCCCATGAGCAAGCTCATGTTCATGAATTGTAAGCAATTTAGCCCTGGGCATGAACATGGAAAGACAAGTGAATTAAGTAATAGAGCACTCACTCAGGTGCCACATATCCAGTGGTCCCTAGTACACGCGTAGAGATCTGACCGTTAATTTTATTAGAACCCGTTTTGGCCAACCCAAAATCAGAGACCTTGGCCCTGTAGTTGTGGTCCAAGAGGATGTTGCTGCATTTGAAATCCCTGTGGATGACTGTTGGCACAGATTGCTCATGTAGAAACTCTAGACCTCTGGCGCAATCGAGGGCTATCCTCAAGCGGGTCATCCAATCCAATGGCTGAGATTGCGTTTGAGAGGAAGGGTGGAGATGGTGCCGGAGACTTCCATTGGGCATGAATTCAAATACAAGGATCCGGTGGTGTTGATCTGCACAGTAGCCTAGCAGCTGAACCAAGTAGGGGCAGTGAAAATGGCTTAAAAGATCCACCTGCATTAGGAATAATCTTCACGTGAAAATGGGCTAGCACATTGAGCTTTTTGGCCTAATGCATCAATCTGATTTCTGCTTACTGACAAAAGTTAATTGAGCTGGGCCTGAAACTAGTGAGCTACTAATAATACATAGGATATAAGTTCATTTCTGCTTTTATTCAGGCCGGGCCAAAGCGAACCAAGGCCCATTTGTCACTTCTATGAGGCATATCAAAGCTTGAGTTTTCTTTCTCTCTCTCTTTTTGCAAACTAGTACCATAACAAAGTCCATGTCCATCCCTACAGAGAACAAAAGGCAATACTCTTACTGTTAGTGCTTTCAATGCCTGTGACGGCCTGTTGGGCCTTCTAATCTGAAGTTGAATCGAATCCCATTTAATAAAGGGCTGCTGGGATCTGCATAAAAGTTGAATTTCATCACACTTTTTCTAAAGATTTTTCCTTTCTTTTGTTCTTTATTGGCATGCTTGATGATCAATATCCTCTACTGAGACTAATGGAGTAAGACCCAAACATGACTTTGATTGATGATCCTGTCTAATTAGCGCGCGGCTTTATAAAAATTAACATGGGAGTTGAAATTAGAATTGAAATTATCTACATTTAAGGAAGAAAGTTACATCCTAGTTAAAATTGCCAGATCCACTCTTAAATAGTCATGAGCACAAATGACTTCATTACAATTATCCATTTCATCACCTTATATGGATAGCTAAAATTGTTTGAAGGAACAATTAAAATCACCCAATCCTTCTGTTGGGGCCAGTTGAAACCATCCACATGTCTCACTCATCTTTTCATCAGCTTATCTTCTAATTTTCTCTTCAAATCATCATCCAAAACAATGCAAATGAAAAGAAAACAAAAAGAGCAATAGTAACAAAAAAAGACAAGACACACCTCTGCTCTGAATTCTCTCTCTCCTTGCTTTCCTCCTCTATTCAGCACTTTAATTGCAGCCACAGTTCCATCATTCAATCTTCCTCTATAAACCACTCCAAATCCTCCATTACCAATTACATTTGCTTCAATGAACATGTCTGTGGCCACTTCCAGCTCTTTATAGGTAAAAACCTGCCCACCTCTATATTTAGCTGGGGGAGCACCACAGACATTCCCTCTATATAGGCAATTCCTCACATCTAGTTACCATAAAAAAAACCAACAAAAGAAAAAAAGATTAAGAGATTAAGAAGACCCAACTGCTATTTTTACACAATTCTTGAATAATTCATAGAAATTGATATAATTTTGATGGGTACATACCTGGACTGGCAATGAGAATAGCACCGGTAGTACCAGCAGCAGTAATGGTGCCAAACTTGGCAAGTTCTCTGTTTGGGATGGTGCCATTGGTGCTAGTGTTGGTGAGACTGTTTTTTTTTGTGGACTTGATTCTGCGGAACGCTAGGAAAAGTAGAAGTGCAACTAGTAGTAGGAGAATTGAGATGCTGGTGATGATGATTATCATTATGGAACTAGTGGTCTGGATTCCATGATGGTGGTGATGATGAAGTGTGGCTGAACCATTGGTTGTTGATGGTGGTCTTGCTGGGGCGATGGTGGAGCGGATCCCCATGAATGAATGAGAGAAGGGGGGAGAGAGAGAGAGAGGGGGGGAGGGAAGTTAATGTGACAATTCGTGACAATTCATTATTACTACATGATAGGGGTTGGTTTCTTGTTGGAAGGTCCTTTTGTTGGGTCACGTGCATCACTCTCTGCCTCATTTGTCTCTTTCCTTTTTATCATTACAATTCCAATCACTGGCTGCCTTGCCTCCTTGGGTTTTGACATTCTACTTCTTTTTGAATTTGGACTTTTCAATTTCAAGATTCAAATTCAGATTATGTGATTAGACTTATTTGACTATGATTAACATTATTTTATTTTTACATTTTTTTTATCATATTCAATGATATCATGTGATCTATCAATTTTTGTAACATACATTAATCCTGTTATATCATGGGATTTGGGACAAAAAAGTTAAAAAGAAATATTCATCAAGCGACTTTGATGATATTATTTGAATTTTGGTTATGAAATTGAAAAAAATGAATTTAAGGAAGGCTAATATATCAAAACCCCTTGTTCTTATTGGGTTTTTTTTTTCTTTTTTCTTTTTAACACTAGCAAAGTAGCTAGACCCTTGAAAAACCCAACTAATGCACCCCCAACACTTGTAGGGGAGAAGACCTAAGGATGAACTCTAGACAATTGTGTGAGAACATGACTCCCAACCAAAGGGCTATGCTTCTTGTTATGGGCATCTGAATCATTGTTTCCAACAGAACATCCACTCAGCCTTTTCTTAATAAATAAATAAATATATGTATTTGAGAAGGAAAAATCTTATATAAAGCTTTTAAGTTTTTTTCTTATTTAAAAAAAGGGCACAAGTTTTAAAACTTTTCAAATTAGTCCATATAGTCTTCTAAAAAGGTTTTAATTAAGGACATCCATCAATTTAAAGCTATTTTTTTCGACAAATTTTTCCTTATTTTTTTAACTGTCCAAATTACCCTTTATTGAAATAAAAACCTCTTTAATTTTTTTTTTCTATATTTTCTTCTTTCTATTTACTAGTGTTCTCATGGTGATCAAGGACAACTAGCGTACACATAGTGATCAACTGCATATAATGGCTGCGGTAAACATGTTGTGGCTTTAAATGAATGGAGAATTTCAAAAAAGTCCTTAAGTTTCGACCTTATTTTAAAAAAAAGACACAAGTTTCAAAACTTTTCAAATTAGTCCCTAAGTTTTTCAGGAAGTTTTCAATTAAGGACATCCATCTATTTAAAGTTATTTTTCGGAAACTTTTTTTTAATACCCAAATTACTCTTCATTGTAATAAAATTATTATCCACTTCCTCTATATTCTCTTCGTTTCCTTCACTAGTGTCTTCACGGTGATCAAGGAAACCCAGTATTTCTACAGCGATTGGCTTCATGTAGTGGCTGCCGAAACCATGTCATGGCTTTAAATGAAGGGTAATTTGGGTATTTTTAAAATACTGAGGGAAAAAATCACCATAAAATACCTTTAAATGGGCGGATGTCCTTAATTGAAAATTTACTGGAAAGCTTAAAGACTAATTTGAAAAGTTTAAAAACGTTTGTCTTTTCTTGAAATAAGGCAAAAACTTAAGGCCATATTTAAAAATTTCCCTTAAATGAATGGTAGTCTTGATATTTTAAAACAAATTGAGGGAAAAAGTTGTCATAAAACACCATTAAATGTCTTGATGTCCTTAATTGAAAACTTAATGTAAAATCAAGAGACTAATTCAAAGAGTTTTGAAGCTCGTGTCCTTTTTTGAAGTAAGAAAAAAACTTAATGCCTTATTGGAGATTTTTCTTGAATTATTGTCTAAGAAAGCATAAGACGCCCTCTTGGAATTGGACAATGGACCATATAATTACAAACTACAAATAAACAAAAGACAAAAAGCCCAGATTCCAGATTGTAGAAAGGCACTACATACTAATGGGAAAAATCCAACATAATTTCTTGAGGAAATGACAAGAAGCTACTATAACTATAGTAACTATTCATGTATTGATTAAATAGTCCCTTAGTTACTGTACTACTGACCAATATCACCTTAATGAGCTACTCCATATTGGGTCAATCCTAATCATATAAAATACCAACCAGAGGGAAAATAGGCAGGAAAGAAGAGGAATAAGTGCATGGTTGTAGTTTAAAGAGGAAACACACCATGTAATCGCTTAGGTCAAAATTTTGTAGCAATCCTCACCCACTAATCACTATATTATGAATCCCCTGTAGCGGCTATTTCACTGGAATCTTATGACAAATGGCGGGAACCCCATCGCGGGGCCGACATGGAAATAATTCGGACCATTCAAGATAAATCTAAGCAGTTGTGGAATATCTAGAATGATATATCAGCTTTGCTTGCCATGGAGACACCGGAAGTTGTATTTCAACTGAACTGATTATTTCAAAGCCTTGAATGGGATAGATTGTGATGTCAATAGACATTAAAAATTATTACTAGATGTATAACCCAGTCCCACCACCTCTTTCCCAAGTAGCCCTGCTAACATGCCAAAAGTCTTTTATCTTTTGTTGGGGTTTCATTGAATCATCTGAACATCATCACATGTAAATTAAATTACGACCTCATTGACCTTCTTCATCACAGATTCACAGTAGAAGATATTCATGCCTGCATGTGATCACAAATGCCACATTCCCTCTCTATCACGTCGTCTATTCACGATCGAGTTCATTAATTCAATTCTAGATTGTACATACAATGCATGAGAAATAGAGAGAGAGATTGTACATACAATGCATGAGAGTGAGAGAGAGAGAGAGAGAGAGAGAGAGAGAGAGAGAGAGAGAGTACGTAACTTTACAGCGCTAGGAATAGAGACATTTCACTGTGCGAAATTCGTGTGGCTTATCGTATCTACTCACCGTTCTGAGAGATAGTGACTCTAACAGCTAAGTTGTTGCAGCAACACCACCTCCACATGGGTAGGTCCAGTGGGCCCCACGCCTGATTCCTTCATTCTAGGGGTGCCCATGGCCTTACCGAGGGCCAGCCCACTTTGGTCAGGGTTGGGACCATATGTTTAATATTCTTATATTTGAACCAGGCTTGAATTAAAGTGATTGAAAACCAAAAGCCTGCTCTGAAAATTAAGGTAGTTCATGAAATTTGCCCAAGCAAGTGATTGGAAGGCATGAGCAAGTGAATAAATTAAAAGCTCGGCGCAGCCCAATTGACTAAATGGGAGGGATGGAGCCTGACAAGATTGAGATGGGCTGGGCTCGAGTTCAACTTGTTTTCATAGAACGTGTACCTCGAGTTCACCCGGGAAAGTCTCATGATTACCACCATTAAACACCCAAAGTCCCTAGCTACTTCCATATCAGGTCAATCTCTTCTTCAGTTCTATTAAGAGAAACTTAAATCTTCCATCGTGCAAGGGAGAAATGTTTGGCTTTACAAGGCCATTCCAATTAGATTTAACAGCACAAACAATGTCTCTTTCTAGCTGGAGCGCCCACTATACAAAAAGTTGCTGAATGGGGGTGGGGGGTATTTGGATCTGGGTGTTCCTGTTCAGAGATACATCATACTCTACATTCTCAATCATTTGCCTCGCCCTTGGTTGAAGAGGAGTGTTCTGGCTTGCAGGAGATCTAAAGTTTGCTTGCCTATTAGCAAAACTTGGACCAGGTTTTGGAGACCTTTCCCTACTGTGTTGAGGTCAATGTCTACCCTCGCTCCTAAGCGGTCATAATCGAGCCATCGCACTCACTATAAAATTGTTGGTGTGCCGTTTCCTATCACCAATTGGTTTTTGGATAAGTGGTAGCTCAATAGGGTGTAAGATTTCTACAAGTGTTATCAGAGCTTGGTAAGTCGCCCTTATAATTCAGGAAATTCATGTATTGAGAATTGTGAATTCTTCAAAAGCTATTCTCTATATATGGCGGAGTTCCGGAAAAAATGGCATTTACAAATTCCAAGGAATTAAACCATCACAATATGTATACGAATTTCCAATGTTACAAATTCCAACAAAGAATTTGGTAAAAGAACAAGCCCTTAAAAACGCAGGGACAACTTATCATGGAGCCACTGGTGGAGGAAAGACGCGGTCAAGGAGGGTTGATTCTTTCTTCTCTTTATTAAAGAAGAGAGATTTTAGGAAGCAATTTAACTTTTTGTATTTTTTCCCTCTTCAAAATTCTTTGTTCATAACAAAAGAGAGTGAGTTAGAAAAAAGAAAAAAGAAAAAAAAGGGGCATTCTTGATATGCATGTACCAAACTTCTCATATCTTGCTCATATTCTTTGCACAATGAATATGTCTCAACTGTTCTTTCAAGCAGAGTATTTTTTTCTTCTCTTTGTAAGCCTTACAAGTAGAGTTTCATAAAGCTCACTACATAGAACTAGGCTAGGGTTTTAATTACACCCTAACCATAAAAAGTTTAGCTACTCATATTTTTAATGAAAAATAAACTAGAAGATAGAGTCACTTGAATAAAACTAGAAGATTGAAGATGATGAAGTGGACGGCCAGCAGCTAGATTGCTTTTTCCTCGCTCCAAAAGCTCTCCAATGTTGCTCCCAAGGTGGCTCCACAGGTGTTGTATGGCTGCTGGGATTTATGGATGATGGTGGCTGGATGATGGCTGGACGTTGCTGATGGTATGCTGATGGATGGACATAGGTCTAGAATGAGGATCTTTCAAGGTTGATCTCCTGACTTGTGTGCTTAATTAGACTTAATCTAAATCTTACAAAAGAAATTACCTTTTTTTTTATAAAAAGAATTAACTCAATTTGGTCCGGGTCCATAGTCAAATTGGCTTATATGAAATATGTTAGAAAATAGTAGAAACCATAATCTCTAGATATTGCGTACAGATCACTACGGAAATAATTATGGATGAATATGATTAAAAACCATACCTACGAGATCTCTCTGATTTGATCTTGGTCTTATAGCAATTTGAAAATCTCAAAATTTTCTACTGTACTCCTATATGTTCGAACTCGCACCAGGGAGTGGGCCTTTTCTGCAATTCTTCTTTGTTCTCCAAAAACAAGATTGCTCTCTTTTTATTAGTTGTTAACCTCGAGAGCAATAGCACATATTTATAGGCTACAATAGGGACCTTAAAAAAGAAATAATGATAGGCTTCTTATGGAAACAGGAAACCCTAATTCGACTCAAATTAGAATCCTAGTTCCATAAATTACAATTCAATCCACTAAAGAATTGTAATTGCACTCATGTTCTTATTTTCAAAATAATATTTCAAGCTTCTTGTTATTAAATGTTTATTAATCTCCTCACGTTAAGATTTCAGATATCCATCAATTAAATAATTACTGACATCTATATTTAATCAATATCTTTATAATTCCTTGAGACCTTACACTTAACTTATTTGATATGTCGAACACAAAGTCCACCTGCAGGGTTTGACATAATCAAAACTTAAAAGCTTCATCAAGGGGATATCATCAATCCCTATTACGAGACTTGGATTCCGTAAATAAACTAATATCCACCATACAAGTAATGTAGTCATTCAATTCACTGAGATTGTTGACCTATAAAAGATCTTACTCTTTCGTAAATCAAAATTCCAAACACTAAATGTATGTGTCTATTATTTATGTCGGGATTAAGAGTACAAGCACTCATAATAACCATTTGGATATTAATCATCTTATATAGTCAGTATGAAAACAATAAACCCAAAAAACGGTCATGTTCAATACACACAAAGCGTACTAGCATAATGAGTTAAAACTATATTGTTTCCCACCGTTAAGACAAGCCTGTTGAAACATCATGCTACAATCGTACCGATGGTGTGTCCAAATCCATCTAGATTATGAACAAAACTTATATTTTATAAGAACCGACAAATAAGTCTTCCGTGTATTAGTAGAACTCTACACACCAATTTGTCTACTTTATAAAATAAAAGACACTCACATGCATAATAATTAATAATGCAACCATTTGCTCATACAAAATCTCAGTTAGATGAGAAGACAAAATATACTAAAAATGAATCAGTTAAAGACATACATAAAGTATGTTTTTAGTATGAATTTCAAATAAAATATCCTAATGTTTATAATATTTTATCTAAGTGTTTTGAAAATTATTAATGTAAAAATAGGTCATTTGAGTGAGATTTGATGGGGCATATACACCACATGGGAAGAACAATTTTTCAATGATCTATATGTTTCATATGTGGGCCCACTTATGGAACTCTTCTAGGACTCATTGTTTTATATTCTTTTTTTTTTTTTTTTTTTGCTACCTCTACTACGTAAATAACATTAGATTCATTAATATATAGGCCACAAAAGAAGTGCCCCCTTATGAGAAGTTTCACTCAAATACCATGCAGGCCTATTGTCAGCTTGATCTAAGCAAAAATTTATGTGCTAATCATTTTAAGTGAGAATCTTATAAAGACTATTAGGATATGGATCATTTTTTTTCTGCATTGTTTAGATTTCTCACATGTCAACTAATATTATGGGTGCCGCCCCCGCCCCCGCCTCCCAAAACCCAATCCCGCCAAATTTTACTGTCTCAACCCGGGGTAAAAGAAGAGGGTTGTATTAGGTAAATTGACGTAAAATCTTGTTATAATTCAAACATTAATTCCGAAATCATGCTACGGCATTTACCGTATTAAACGATGCAATGAAGCGCCGCCTATTGAAGACTTGACTCAGGATAAATCGAAATGGAAAAAGGGGATTCATGTAGTCAACCCCACCATAGGCTTTGATGATGATAATCATTCATCCTAATGTGAGTAGGGCTCTATCTGAAGGAAAATTAGCATTAGGTCCATCCAGTGCTAAGTTTATGGTCAAGTGTGCAAAGATTTGGATGGACCGATTTGAACTTTGTACCAACCAAGATTCTAGAAAAGCTAACCCGTGTAGAATTCCAACTGGATATGACTCAACCAAAATTCTGCAGGGCCCAACCCTATCAAGAGCAAGCTTGCATCTGTAAATTTTAAATTAGTACTTCATCATAGAAACTAAGGTGTGCCCACCCAATATTAAAAAAATCATCACCATTATTATGAAGCATTGGCCCAACTACGATGTGTCAAGTTACATGAATATATTCTGCTAGCCTTCCATAGCTTTTCTTAGGAGTCATATTCTTTAGAGGTGCTCATGGGCCGGGCTGGTTATATAATTGGGGCCCGTTTAATATTTGGGCTGGGCTTGGATTAAGTGTTTAGTGATAAGCTAATAATTTATCCAAACAATTGCTCCGAAGCCCATACAACTCATAAAAAGCCTGGTTTAACCTAATCCCAATTGACTAAATGGCCGAGCTTAGACTTGACACTTACAATCTTGTGAGACCTGTATTTCTAAAGTTGGACCGAGCCTAGATAAATATGTCCCAGCCCGGCTTGGCCCAACCGGGCCATGAACACCCCTATATAATTCAAATCATCTCCGTCTCTCATAATTCATTACCTATTGATATGATATTAAATGCTTCTGAGTGCTCTCATTTCTAATTCTATGTTTCGCAATTTTACCACACAATGCTAAAAAATTTGGTTCACAATTGTGGCATTGCCAATGATATATATAAATCTTGGATCCTTTGAATTGTTATTAGCCATCTTGCCATTCTTTAACCTTGGAAATCTGGGAAACATCCTCTCTCCCAAGCCCCCTATGTATAGTCCAATACAAACCAAACCAACAATGTATTGGCAGAAGCTACACAAGAAAGGACAAAGTCACAGAAATATATGAGATGGCTATCTGTTCAAATGAGCACATGAGGCTGGTGCTGAGAGATCTGGATGCAGATCATGAATGGATAACCTCAGTCTCCTTCATATCCTCCATGATTGAGAGAGAATATCCTCCATGATTGAGACAGAGAGAGAGAGAGAAAGAGAGAGTGATTATGAAAAGTTCTTGTGAGGAATCCTAAAACATTCTCTGGGACACTAGACAGTTGTCGAAGCTCATGCGAAAGTAATACGTCCATGGAAAGAGCCATTACCATTCCGGAGGTTGTACGTTCGAGCACGACCACACTGGGGTTATAGGAGAGTTTACTCGGTTTTGTTCTGAATCCGGGGATTAGTCCAGCTCAAAAGGTTGAGAACCCTCCGATAACAAAAATAAATAAATAAATAAAAAATCCCCTGGTGGGCCCCACCATATCCCATCATCAAAGGAAGTGGACAAGTGGCAGGATGTCTCTGTGTCGTGCATTATGAGAATGGACGGATAGGATATCACCATCATATCATCCTTTGCTTTTAAGTAAAGGCTGTGATTGCATCCCATTCCTCTGCTTGTCTTTACCCTTCCACATGCTCAGAAATAGCCAAACGCCCAACTGAATCAAAGGCATAAAATGAGGACTAAAACATGGTCACCAAGGTCACCCAATAATGAATCCAGGGTCCCATGAAATGTCTTATCTTGTGGAGCTTAATGTGGGTGGACCACATCAGCAACTTACTTCAGTTTGACAAATCCTATCCCTTCATCTGGAACACCCAAAAGGATGGCTGTTGTTTTAGGCACTTCCAAGGCATGAAGTTATGCCAAGCCCAGCCCAGCCAGTATACAATATAAATATTGTCTCCCTGACTCCCTTCACTATGTTGGTTGAACCTATAAGCATACAAGCCCAGGCCTGGGCTAATTAACTATCAACCCATAAAATGAGTCCAGATCCCTATCGCGTCTCTTACACGCTTTTCTATGAGAGATGCCTGAAACTCCATCTTAGAGCCCACATAATGATAATTCGGACTGTTCAAGATGAATCTCATCTAATCCGGTGACATATTTTCAAGTTTCACTAAAAATAGGACTTCATCCCCCACCGTTTGATTGGACACATGAGAGATAATGGGATTAAGGTATTTGATTAATAATACATACGATTCTGCTATTCACTTTATCAGTCATGTGTTCAATCTATTGAAGCGAGGTCTCAGGATATGTCATTAGAGGGAATGAGATTCATCTTGAGCAATCTGGATTATCAACCGACATCCGAGGGAAAGAACATAAGCAATGCGGTGGGGGATCTGCATTCACCAAAAAGTAGGTCTGTGATCGATCCATGGGCCTAAAAACAGCCTACATGGCCCATAGGATGGCCCATTAGCATTCATGAGTGTGGTCATCCTATTAAGAACAAGAGGGTATATTGGTCATGAAAAATACAACAATGTTAATGTAGCTTGAAACAAAAACTGGTGGGAGGTTCCCACCAAACTAGCTTTTTAAATTTCCCAATACTTCTGTTGCCAAAAGCAGAACTATCACAAAGCAATGGCTGTGACTGTGAGGGCCTTCTTCTTCTTTGCATTTTTCTCGACAATTCTCCAATTTTCACCTCTCATCAGCGCCATAGATTTCAATTATCCTGCAATATTCAACTTTGGCGATTCGAATTCAGATACAGGCGAGCTCGTTGCAGGCAAAGGCCAACTTCTTGATCTGCCTAATGGGGTGACATACTTCCACAAGCCGTCGGGTCGATTTTGCGATGGCCGTTTGATCATCGATTTTCTCAGTAATATTTCTACCATGCTTCAATTTTGTTGGTTTAAGTACTGCAAAGCACCCTTGATTTTAAATTTTCATATCATTCTCCCTAATCACTTTGAAATATTCATTTAGCAATGTGATTTTAAGCATGTCAATGATATGAAAAGTTGAAAATCATAGTTGATCAGTTCAGGGACCAATCTTCCAGTCATTTTTACTGAAAATGAGGACTGCTAGTCTGCTACTAGATGAGGATCTTTTTGTTAATTCTTTGAGCCTCTACGTTTTCTTAATTGGCTCAGATATGAGGGCCCCACCACACTATGTGAACCAATGAAAGTGCATGAGAGCACCACCTTTGTACTTGATTTTTTTTTAGGCTTTGGATGTTCACCAGTTTACATTTTTTTCCCCTGTACTTGCTTTCACAAATTTAGCAGTTGTAAATTCTACAAGCTATTTTGTACTGTTTGTTGCAGTGAATGGAATCGAACTACCATTTCTGAATGCATATTTGGACTCAGTGGGTGCTCCAAACTTCAGAAAAGGGTGTAATTTTGCGGCGGCCGGATCTACCATACTTCCGGCGACTGCATCATCTAGCAGCCCGTTTTCCTTGGGGATTCAAGTTGCACAGTTTTTTCGATTCAAAGCTCGGGTTCTTGAATTGCTAGGTAACTAAGTTCTTGAACCAGATGGTAACCCACAATTTATAGAGCACTAATCCGGAATTTGGAAACACTGCTTTTCAAATTCAGCGGACAAAAATAAAGGATTATGCATGTAATTGAATCACTACAATTGATCATGTTGGATATGTAAAAATGGAGGACTACTTGATGAACCCACCTTTTCAGATTTTTTTTTTCATAGCTTGTGAGATATCAGAACAAAGGAAACGGATCCCCTGTTTAGTCCAAACAGGGCCAATCAGAGGGTGCCACATGGGGAAAGGAAATTTTTTTTTTTTTTTTTTTTACTGGAGGAGATGAGATGTCATTGATTTGATATCTCTTCACATTTGACACCCCCTAATTGGCCCAAACAGGGTTACCTGCAAACCTGAATGATCGAAACATTTGCCCTTAGTCATGTCAGCAATAAGGGAAAAAAGTGTGCATTAAAAAGATTGAAGCATGCTTCGATTGTATAAACAATATGGCCATGTTTGTTTGCAATAAAATACATAGCGCGGTTAAAAGCAAAGATCAAAGGTGAATTTCCAATAATGAGGATCAAATAGCACCTTCTTTTGATTCTATATATGTCCGGACATGTTTGTTTGCATTAAAATATATAGGAATTGAATACATTGGATTCATACCATTAGTGGTTAAAAATAAAGATGAATGGTAAATTTCAAAAAATGAGCATCAAATAACTTTTCATTTTCCCATCTTCTTTTGATTCTATCTCCCTAAAAAGAAAAGTTAGTTCATACTTATTTTTGAAAATTGTCCTTTGATCATCATTTTTAACTACTCATGGTAGGAAAAAATATTATTTGATGCTCATATTTGAAAATTCACCTTTAATTTTCATTTTTAACAACCCTATTCAATTCCTATGTATTCTAAATGTAAATGATAAAAGAGAACTCAGCAATCCTTTCATGCAGTCAGTCAACATATATCTCACTTGCAATGAAATTTGATTTGACTGTTTGATCTGTGTAAGTACTCAATCAAGCTCTTGTGATTTTTAACATTAAAACATTGCCCCATATGAATAAATCTATCAAGTTTAACTAACTGGATTTTTCCAAATACTAGGGCAAACTTTTTAGGCCTTTTATTCGCATAAAATGCATAGGAATTTAGTACATAGGAACTCATGGTCAAATAAGGATTATTAGAGAGGCGAGGGATGAAGGTTGAGTAACCTAGGTGTTGAATTAGGAGGTTAATGGTTGAGCATTCATCTCAAATCTTCCTTTAATCAATTTTTTATTAAAGGAGATGCTATTTATGGTCTTTTTTGGATATCTACCTTTGATTTGTCAATAAGCCCTTGGGGTGAAGGAGTAAACCTCAGATGAGTTAAGACAGCTCTCGATTGAGGTGAAGAGGTAAGTAAATGTGGGTCGATCAGTCCCTAGACAACCAAGTGAGAATTGATGTATCTTACCTTGTTTGAACATTAAGGCAGCTTCTTCTTCTTCTTCTTTTTTTTTTTTTAAGTAATTATTTTTTTGTGTACTCGTGTTGATTGTACCTCATGTTTGTTACTTTGCTTAGATCAAGGTTCCCTAATAATGAACGTCTATTATTGATTTACTGTAATTCTTAAATCCCTTTTAATTCTTTTTGTTAAGCCTATATTTTTTTACATTTGGTCAGTAAGATTGAATTCTCATATCTTCTATAGCAAACAAACAGGCCCTTAGTTTCTTCTCTTAAATAGAACAAGCTGTTCTATGATTATTAGAATCCATTAACATTCCCTCACTTCACACTCCCAAAAACTGTATTAAGGTGGAGTGCCATTTTATTATAAAGCAATTGCATTTGATTATATCTTGCAACATGTTTTTCAGCTGACTTTGGGAAGATTCAGTCAATTATAATTTGATCACATCAAAAAGAAATCAGCAGCCTAATCTTTTTCTATTCCTACGATCATGAATACACATCATAAATTCCTGGCAACAAGGACAGAATTTTTTTACATCTTCTCTTATTCTTCTAGGTGGGAAAGTGGATAAATTCCTTCCTGCAGGAGATTATTTCAGACGAGGGCTTTACATGTTTGATATAGGCCAGAATGATCTCGCTGTTGCATTCTATTCCAAATCAGAAGATCAAGTAGTTGCTTCCATTCCCACCATGCTGTCGGAATTCGAACAGAGAATTAAGGTAAGCTGATTTTCCCCTTGAATCATGAGTTTAATTGGCACTTCTGAAAAGAAGTCTTAACTAATTAGAATGATTGAAAAAAAAAATATTTCAATTTTTTTCACCAAAGATAACAGAAGATGAAATGATAAAGTGAGAATTACAAAGAATGTATAGTATTTGTTTTTTCTTTTGAATATTGATTGTTACTCTCCCACCAATGACAGGAATTTTTGGTACATTTAGAGTGTCAATTCTAATTATATCGGAAATTTCCAAAAAATTAAACCACGTACAATTGAAAAAACTGTGGAAAACTTGTATACCTTTTTGAAATATTCAAATCTTCATATATGTTTTTAAAAATGAGCTAAAAGCTTTATAAACTTTTTATAAATTCTCCCTTCTGAAAATAGAAAAAAAAACACATTTGACTAATGTGAAGCATTTTAATTGAAAGTCGCAACTTTTTTTTATAATGTTGGTGGGGAGGACTGAGGGAATCTATACTCAACAAGCAAATATCATGAAATTGATAGTTATTAATCACTTAATATCGTGCACGTGCGTGCGGAAGCGCGAAATCTACAATCGAACAATCATGCCACACAAGAGAGATAATGATTTCACGTGGTTCGGCATAATCTCATACGTCCACGATAAGAAAGGAATGACTCACATATTTACTCTCTTCAGAGTTTAGGGCTACATATTACATTATATAATATATATAATCTCTATTTTGTTAGCCCCTAAGAAAGCCCTTGTACATTGACCAAAATACCCTTGACTCTCCGGTAAACCCGGAATACAAGATATAAACCCAATACTTTAGTTAATGCATGCTTCACCAAAGAACTCTTATTGTAATGTTTGTGAGATAAAATTCCCACCTTTCCTTCTTCTTTCTCAGGAATTATATGACCAGGGTGCAAGGAACTTCTGGATTCATAACACAGGTCCTCTAGGGTGCTTGCCTCAAGTTATTGCAACATTCGGGAAAGATCCCTCCAAGCTCGATGAGCTTGGATGTGTGAGCTCTCACAATCGCGCTGCCCAGCTTTTCAATTTGCAGCTTCATGCTCTCTGTAGAAAGTACCAGGGAGAATTCAAAGATGCAAATGTCACTCATGTCGACGTCTTTCCAATAAAACTCAATCTCATTTCAAACTTTTCTCAATATGGTGAGTCAATGATTGAAAATGTGGTGTTTATCATGAAGCCCCTCGTTCAAAGTTCCCTTGGATCAAATACAAAAGAAATCTCTTTTTTTCTTTCAAAAACTGAGGTTATAGTCTTGTCTTGAATTGTGGTTTTCAGGATTTGAACATCCAATCACAGCTTGCTGTGGATATGGCGGCCCACCGCTCAACTACGATAGTCGCATCTCTTGTGGGCAAACTAAAATTTTGAATGGGAGCATGGTGACTGCAATGGGATGCAATGATACTACAGAATATATAAACTGGGATGGAGTTCATTATACAGAGGCTGCAAATCTATATGTGTCTTCACAGATTCTTACTGGAAAATATTCTGACCCACCATTGTCAGACAGGATGCCATTCCTTCACAAGCTCAAGATCTACTGACAAACTGTGGTTATTTTTTCTAGTTTCTGGTCTATGTATTCAAATAATTCTTTATATCTATTTATAATAAAGTACATGAGTATGGAACCTAGAATTTCAGAAGCTGTGCATTAATCTTTTTCCCTGATTTGATTAGCTGTATAGCTTGAGTGTTTGAATTGACAAACTGGTTTTCTTAGATAACATGATTACAATTAACTACTTCAGACTTAGGAATAATTTACGGTAAGGTCCTGTTTGGCATCATTCCGAGAATGTATCATTCTTAGAAGGGATGAAGAAGTTTTTGTACATGTTAGAAGGCGCCCAACGGAGGCACTTGTTAAAAGGTTTGAAAGCATAGAGATTGCCCGGAGTAGGAAAGGAAGAGGGAGACCCAAAAGAAGTTGGAAAGAAACTATTAAATATGATCTTGCTTACATGGATCTAACGGAGGACATGACATAGCCCCAAACAGATTTGATTGGTGTCGTCAAATCCATATAGCCGACCCCACCTAGTGGGAAAATGCTTGGTTTGGTTTGGTTATAAAATTTCTCTTTATATTTTATGAGAAATGTCTGACAGACAAGTTTTTCTTCATCCATTCTCAAAATGAGAATGAAACATTCTCAGAATAATGCAAGATTGAAAAACCAGCATCTGAGTTATCGTGTTGAAGGTGAAGGTAGGTTTTTTGAGAATTGATATTGTGGTTTTGGTGAATAGATATCATGTATCAACTCAAAAACTTAAGCTTATAGGTAGAAGGCAAACTTTATAAAACCCATTACTTGGACCGAGGGTGAGAAAAGAGTATTCGAGAAGGGTTTCTATGAGAGGGAGGGGAGGGGGTAGGTCGTTTATTCTGCTAGCTTCATTAGGTAGTTGGATATAAATGTGGAGTAGAGACCACCTTTTAACGGCTTTTAGTAAAATGCCCTTTTGCAGTTTTACAAATAAAATCTTTTTGACTTAAAACTTAAATTTAGTGCTTTAAATTTGGAAAAGTTTATGTGAAGGTCATTGAATAACCAATCCATGTTTAAAGCAATGAGATCAATTTCTATATTTTGTGGACAAATTTTCTATAAAATTTTTACAATAAGACAAAAGTTTGTCAATGCTACTTATTACTATGTAGCAAGTTCATTTATTTTTTTTCTAATTGAGTCACATATTAAATACAAAAGATATAATCGACATAGTTTTATTTCAAATTAATCTAACTGAATCAACTCTATTTCAAACATATCCGATGTGTCAAACATGTCTTTAAATTAAGGAAAGTTTTAGAAAAAGCTTTTAAGATTTTGGGAGTCTTCAAAATAGGACAAAAACAAGTTAGTTTCCAATATGAGTCTTAAGTTTTCCAAATTTCTTTCTAATCATGACATCCGGCAGTATTCCCTTCACTCCCTTCACTCCGGCGAGTTTTTACTCCTTTTCTTTTTAATTCCCAATCATCCATTTTTTAATTTATTACTGTCTAGTAATTTCTTTCTTTAATATATATATATATATTTAAATGGATTGTTACTAGGGATTTGGAGGTGCCTCCCTTTGCAAAAGGGCAAAGGATACCTTGATCGGTTGTGGCTCCTACTTGCAATTAAATTAAGCAACTGAATGTCATTGAACTCGCATGTTTAAGGATGCCTCATTGCACTTGGGCATGTAGAGTATGTTCATATCTTCATAGCTGCATAATCTTTCAACTGAAAGCTTGCCTGTGACCCACCTGATCAAAGTGTGAGGCTGGATCCTCCCCTGTAGATTGAAAATTATGATTATAGTTATGTTTAGGGTACGCTTGTACGGCACTGTCGAAAACCATTTCTGCGGAAAACTTCTTTATCTTCTATGAAAAACCTCTTTTTACCTGCCTCTATTGAAAATAGTTTTCTATGGAATCATGAAACAATTAATTTTGTTAGATTTTTCTAAAAAGCGGTCACACTAAATATAAAATTTTAGAACCCATGAAAAAAAGTATTTCCACCTTTAGGAGAAACTTACCCAACTTACCGCACACCTCATCTTTTCCAATGAAATTGTTGGAATAGATTTGTGCATGGGAGAATGTTTCTGACACTCCAAATTGACAAACCTGTGAAGTGTATGGACCAAGTGGGCCTGCAATGTATCATCTTATCCTAAACTAAGTAGTCCCACAACAGTGCATCAAGTATGGATTTTAGGTGCCTATTTATTTTTTGAGTGATGCCAGCCTGTGCCAATGAATGGTCGTGTGGATAACACTTGCCCAATCACATGCAAAGCATGGCTACTAAAAAATAATTAATACATCCTCATTGGAATGGAAAACAAGATTTTTATTATTTCAATCATTTTAGCTTAGATGGATGTAAATGTCTTAAGTTTGTAATGTGAAATAAGAAAGTAATACACACTTAATGTAAAAGTTGCCAAAGTTAAAGTATTCTAAATATATATTTAAGAATAGTCATAAAAAAGTAAAAAAAAAAAAAACAATAGTTTGCAACTCTTATATTCTCAAAATATATAAGTAAAACCAAAGATATCCGTAAAAAAATTCTTAAATTTTTTTTTTTTCTATCTAACCCAATTCAACATATATTTATCACTTGGCATCACAAATTATGAACCCGTCGTGAGTAGATATACATAAGAGCAATTGGTAGTTAAATTAAATTATAGGTTTCCACCCATACCAAATCAAACCTTCTTGGAATCCCTACATATAGCAATTAATATTTAAAATAAAATTGATTATCATTCATCATCAAAGCCCTGTGCCAAGAGGTGCCGGGTATACAAATTCCTTTTTTTCATTTCCATTTATTTTAAGTCAAATTCTTGGATAAGTTGTTAAACTAGTGTTCATTATTTTTAAATATATCATATCTACGACTCGCTGAACCCGATCCGATGGCGGTTATGAGTTTTAAACCATTGATTCAGATGATCACAGCCGTCCAAACTATTCCACCAATTTTGTGGACCCCAGATTTCTCCACTTTTGTTGAAACCTAAGCATTAACATAAACTAGTTGTAATATAAACAAGACTACAAAAGGATGTATTCAAGGTTTCCTAGATTCCCCATTTTTAACATAACCTAGGCTGAGATTTGGACCATATTCGATCAACGACAGAGAACCCACCATGCAGGTGGGCCCCACATAGATCAACCATCGACATAGCTTTTATTCTGTGCAATCTTTTCACCGTAAACTCTTCCCAATTCTCTTCTTTCTCTTCCATTCCAAAAAGGCATCAGACTCTCGTCCCTCTCTCTCCAAGTTTGCTTTGTTCGAACCTTGAAGCTGTTTGAATTCAATAAGATTTCAATCTCTTGTGCAGAAATCTTAGAATCTCTCTTACATATCTGCCTTTGATCAAAAACCCATCTCAGTACTTCATCCTATATTCCTCCTTTCTGTACTCCCATAAGCCTGCATTTTTTCTTTTCTTTTTTTTCTCCCGTTTTCAATCATAACAAATTGAAGAAGCTTTGTTAGCTTCATTTTCTTGTTGAGTTTGAAGAACCCAGAAGATGTTTTCTCAGTTTTCAATCAGTTTCCATTTGTTTTGGGCCTTTACGTTGTCAGTTTATTGCTAATTCTTACTAACCCTGATTTTTCTTTCTCCATATTTTACCTTTGCCAATCGATTTTCGTGCTGTTTCACCAATTTTACATCAATTGCTTGCGGTATCTCAAACACCCAGATTGTATTTCCTCTGTTTTCAACCCCTGTTAATTAGAAAACAGATAACAGATGCCTGATTTTGTTCTTTGTGAATGGATATTGATTCCATCGACACCTTTTTTAAATGCTTCTAGTTTTTGGTATGAAGGCTGAAGTTTGCCTCGTAGACTGTTGGACTGCCTGTTCTTGAGCTTTTGATGATGATTCCTTGGGGGGGTTTGAGCTGCTGCTTGAGTGCAGCTGCTCTTTATCTTTTGGGGAGGAGCAGTGGAAGGTTGTGGCAATTTGGAATTTGTCCAATCACTGTTCTTATTTTATTTTGAGTTAGAAACGAAATTCTATTTGCATTCAATCACGTTCCTTGAAATTGATATGTATCTCTTTGATTATGTATATATTCTTGGTGCAGGGATGCAGAAGTTTTAAAATCGGTTACGCGGGTTAACCAGTTGAAAGAGTTGGGTAAGTGCCTTTTTTTGGAACTTCTTGACTTTTGCATATGCTGATTTCTTGCCTTTGGATTGAACTAATAGTATTTTGTGTCTGAGACTGGAGCTTTCAGTACAATACTGATTTTTTATTTTTATGATTCTGGGTCTTGAATGTGATAGAAGTAGCTGTTTCATATTATCAACTTGTATACAATACTTGTGAGATTGAACTTTCATCTTTTAGTGTCATTTGGTGTAAATCTATTGTGAAACATATGGAATTATATGCAGCTATATCTATACTAGGAATGGTTGCATTTAAGCAGCTATGGACTGTTTGGAATGGGTGGTCATTGCATGGAAAACTGATAGATACCCTTTTTCTTTTCTTTTTTTCGTTTTCTTCCCATCTTATTGTGCATTTTTAATCTTGTACTGATAAATTATCAAAGTTCTCTAAGCCATGCTATTTTTGCTGACACTATTGTTCAACGGGAATCCGTCAAACTTAAACATCTGTGTCACACGTGGTTTATGATTCATCTTCGTGTCATGTATGTGACAAATTGTTGAACATGCAAACTATCTTAATATATATCGTCCAAATTCCAGTGACTGTATTAGCCTCAGGAAACACCCTTTTGGAATTCAGGATAATTTGATTCCCCCATTCCTCACTTCCTCTTGTTTCACATTCATTAGCCCAAGTAGAATCAAATTTCGTTTGTATCAAATTCTTCTCTATATCTTCATCATAAATTCTATTTCCATCATCTCCTTGTAAGATGAACATGATCGCCACTTCTCCAGATCATTCCAAACGATCTTGCCACTACTGTCATTGCAAGGGTACTCATCGAAAATCGGATCTTCATAGGCTAAAAGCAACTTCACTACTAATGGAACTCATGCAAACAACTTCCTGAAAGGACTTCCTCTTTGAGGAAGCTCCTCTGAAAACACTAAAGCGTTCTATTCATGTTGTGAGCTGCTCTAATCTTTCTATGGGTTATATTTTGTACCTATTTCTCCAAATTTTCCATTCTATTTTTTGTGCACTGATGTCACTGTCGCATTGGGCAACTTGTTGGTACCTTGGCCTACCACTCCGCAACATCTTCAATGTGGTGAGGGGAATTTCAGTTGACACTCCAATGGCAAGATCTTTCATTCTAGTAGCTCCTAGTGCAGCTGAAAATCTCTGGCTTGATCCAAATAACAAGCGGGGATCTAGGGTTTTCACTACATTGTATCTCTCGACTGAACCACAGCTGTTGATATATTAGAGACAATAAGTCAAAAGAATGTAAAAAAAAAAAAAAAACACGTGAAACTGAGGTTGCATCACATGCCCGCAATGGACACATCCACATCCTTTGTGTTTTATCTACAAAACAACAGTAAACGAGAGAGAGTAAACGCAATGCTAGTTATGGGTTTTTAGTCCTTTAATTTCTTATTAATTCTTGCATTAAAAACAACAATCTCAATCATCTAAACCAACTTTATATCTTTTAATCTTGGCCCTTGAAACATTGCAAGAGACAAAATGACTAAAGTGCCTCTAAAACTTAACACTACCCTAGAACCAACAAGAGGACAAGCCATAACAAGGATCATTATGAAGCTAATTGAATAAGCCAGCCACCAAATCCTACTTAATTTTCCTCAGACATTGGTTGATAAATAATAAAATGACCATTTAAGTGGATTGTCCATGGATGCATCAAGTTTTTCTATATAGAATTTCTATATGGATAATGCAGTCTTGTATATGTCAATTGTCCATGCTTGCACCAAAAGTTCTTGATGTTTGGGCACTTTTTTTTTTAAATGCAGTCTTTTGTTAATGCGATCCTACACAAATTCGTAGGGGGCATAAAATCATAACTTAGGCATTTTTTTAAATGAAGTTTGAGGTCATGTTATGGACAGAGTGTTGCTGCCAATTTTTTCAGTTGAAGGGTTTATCTTCTCTGATGAGTAATTCTTATGATGCAGACAATTCATAGTTTGGTTCTCATTCGCGTGTTGTTTTGTAGAGTCAATGAATTGTTGATAACTCAGTGAAAACAGTCATGCTTAACAGGAACCATCTTTTTTATCTTCCATTTTCTTTCATTGATTTTTTTAAGTTTTAAAATGTCTTGAAAATCTGGACCAGTCAGCCAGGCCTATTTAGTCGGAACTGGGTGGCCAGTTGGTCCATGTTTTGGTTGATTTATTTTATTAAAATGACGTCCTTGAAAAAATTTGGATCAGGCTATCCTTGAGAATAGAAGTATAGCTGCAGCTACATGATGTTGTACATCAGTATATCTCAAACATTGAAAACCTGAATTAAAGAATTTTATTATGAGAACTGCTTTCACATAAATTCTGCTTGAACCTCTTTTATGGGGCCCACATGGACCGACCTATGAATAATCTACCACCCTCTCACTCACTGTGCCCCTATGAATTGGCATTCACGCCGATTTGACACTCATCAAAATGTTACTTTTGGATTGGAACACCCATTTTTTCCGTGATTTTAAACTGTTGATTTGTGAGACCTCAAGATTCAAAATCCATGTATTGACCTTTCCATACTAGTTTGCTTGATTGACATCCACCCAGGTGGGCCCCATAAAAAAGGTTCTCATATAGAGAACTCAGAGCTTCTCTCATGTGAATGAAGCCCAACTTTAATATATCCTTTATTCTTAAATACAGTGATAATGATAAATTATTGCCATGTCATTATGCAGGTCTACCCACTGTGTAGACTGCAGAGTCACTAAAACAGATTTGAGTCCCGGTCCTGGTTATAATCATTGACTCTCTCTCTCTCTCTCTCTCTCTCTCTCTCTCTCTCTCTCTCTCTCTCTATTATGTTAATATGAAAACAAACCTATGAGTGGAGATTGTTGTTATAGTGGAGGTGAAACTCCAAGTCATATTTGTGAGCAGTGGCCTTGAAATTAGGTTACAAATAGACTTAGTAAATGTTGCTCTTTTCCATTCTGTTTCCTGCAGCACAGCTATTGGATACTGCATGCAAAGTATTGCCGTTGGTTGTTACAATATCTGGACGAGTTGGCTCTGAGACACCAATTACTTGTGAACATAGTGGTTTGAGAGGCGTTATAGTGGAGGAAACGGTAAATAGATCATTTCCATTCACATCATATTCTTAGTTTGCCAAGTGGTGATACTTTAACTGCTGCAGATCTGAGCCTTTGTTTGGTAATCTAGACCTGTTCGATTATGTGGACCTTCGATATGTGCCATGTGGGACTCGCCATGAATGAAGGACGCCCCAACATTTTCCAGGGTGGAAAATCCTGGTCATCCATTTTTGGCTATTTTTTGTCATTGCTGCATGTTCTTAACTGTCTACTTTTTTAGACCCCTCATTGAAGAGCTAGGATCTTCCAATCTAGGAGATGTTTTAGATTTCTTTCACTGTGGGTCAGCAGATCTACCTTCTACATTGCCAAACCATGGCAGTAGTGTGGAATTGGAACTTGGATGCATCAGCGAAGTATACATTTTCTGCTAGAATACCAAATGCCTGATGTCATTAAAATGGCACGTGAATATTTTAACTACTAAAATCCCTTTCTTTCCAGGCAGAACAACATTTTCTGAAGCATAATGATGCTGGATCATGGATACAAGACTCTGCTTTGATGCTTTCTATGAGTAAAGAAGTCCCCTGGTATCTGGTAAGTAATGATTGCAATGCAAGTTTCCAATTTCCTTGGCCTGGTTTGTCGAAGTATTGCACTATTGCGTGTCTGTCTTGCTTGGCACCAACAAAGTTTGTTTGTGCTAACACTTGAAGTAGAAGTTAAGGATTGGTATTACTTTCCATATAGTGGTTAAATTGATGTGGAATTTATCAGCGAACATTGTGATGTTGTTTGTTTTACAGTTTCAGAAACTGTCTTAATGCTGAAACAACTTTTTTTTGGAAGAAACTGCTTTAATGCTGAAGCAACATAGGTTTTTCTTTTCTTTTCTTTTCTTAAAAAAAAAAAAACTGTGTGGACATATTACCCTGTCAATGACTTGATTGAGTCAACTGACTTATTTCATGAATAATTTTATTTTTCTTAATTTTAATTGAATTATGGGTGACAAGTGCAATACCAGTTGTTTTATAACATAATAGAAACCCCAGCTAGCCATGGTCTCACCTGTAAATAGCATATGTAGTGTGCTATTGATATTGACTTATCTGTTCATGGATGTATGTACTCAATGGTGTCCAAGCGGATGCATGCCTGCAGTTATGAATTTTAATGAATCTCATCGGCTGCATTGTAGTTTTGTAGACACCTGGGTGTGCACTGATTTTATATAATTTTATCATTTATTCTAAACATCTTGGGAGATTTTTTATTGGTCCAATCCAGTTACATACTTAGCCAGTGTCTGACTTTTAGAATATTTGTTGGTCCTCATGTTAGCTACCATACATAGTATGGATTTTTTTGGTTTATTGCTTTTGCATTGCAAGTCTTGTGATGTCTTCGTTCTATTAAAAACCTTCCCCTATTCGTATTTCTAATAAGTGACTCAATTTAAGGATGATGGGACTGGACGTGTATATGTTGTGGGAGCCCGAGGTGCTACAGGCTTGGTTTTAGCTGTTGCAAGTGAAGTCTTTGAGGAATCAGGACGGTCTCTTGTACGTGGAACACTGGATTATCTCCAAGGTTTGAAGGTCTGTATTCAATATAGTGCCACAGGATGTGATGCTTATGCTCTCTTTTTGTTCTTTTTTCTTTCTTTTTTTTTCAACGGCAATCATATTTGACAGATGCTAGGAGTGAAGCGAATTGAAAGAGTTCTTCCAACTGGTACCTCATTGACTGTTGTTGGCGAGGTAATCTTTATATATATATATATATATATCATTTTGCATTACAAATAAAGTTCTGCCTTACTTTTCATGAATTATGTGGGCTTTTTTGCAATAAAGATCACACATACGCAATGCTTTCTGGGACTGGATGAATATTTTATGCTAGACTGGTCATAACAAGCGGTTTCTTTCAGAAATCAGAAGTTCAAAAGGCCCATACACACAAAATTGAGGATTTTTTTATAATATAATAATTGCTGCAGTTTAAGGAATGAATGGATGATATTGTCATCTTATGAAAAGTAAGAATTACCCTTGTAAATGAATAAAAGAATTACTCCTGTTACTTTAGGTTCTCAATCTCTTTTTTTTTCCTTAAAAAAAGCACCTTCAAAGTTCAAAGCGTGTCTCAATGCTTCTCAAATGGATGTTAAGACGACTATATTGAAAGAAAAAAAAAACACCATAGCGGTCATATACTCATGGTTCAAAATATTGGTCAATGTGTATTGTACCAATTTTTTTACTTTGTTCTTGTGCAATAAGATTTGTTACTTTTTTTTCTTTTAAAAAAGGTTTTGTATATAGCTGGTATTTATTGGTAATTGGCGGTCTGTTACGATAATATGGTGTTTTTCTGCATTGTTCCGATTCAAATAGCTTGTTGGTCAATACAGTTGATAGTTTTATATTATTGCCCAGCTATGGGTTTTTTGAGTTTGTTAATAATTATATTACACTTTTTTCCTTGTTAATCAAATATTGCATATGGATTTCCAACTAAGATTAGGAAGCAATGGTTATGAGGGAAATTTTCTCGTATGGGACATCCGCATGCCTTTGATTCAGAGGGTTCCCGATTTTTTGAATTGCCCTCCTCTCCCTCTCCCTCTCCCTCTCCCTCTCTCCCTCTCTCCCTCTCTCTCTCTCTCTATATATATATATATATATATCTGTTGGTTCATGAAGTTGAAGATACTCGTAACTCTGAACGTCTCCTCTCCCTCTCTCCCTCTCCCTCCCTCTCCCTCCCTCTCTCTCTCTCTATATATATATATCTGTTGGTTCATGAAGTTGAAGATACTCGGAACTCGGAACATAGAATGGACTTTTGTCATTTATTCTTTTCTTCTTTCTTTTTTTTTTCCTATTCATTTTCTAATATTTTATTTGATCTATGTGCTTAGGCTGTTAAGGACGACATTGGAACAATTCGTGTGCAGAGACCTCACAAAGGACCATTTTATGTGTCACCCAAAAATATTGATCAGCTGATTGCATATCTTGGAAAATGGTCAAGGTAATTGGCCAAAAGTTATGATGAAAGCCGGCTTGCTTTGGTTATTTTATTTATATATAAGATCATTACATTTCTTTGTGTGTTTATTTGTTTATTTTAATTAGGTGGTATCAATATGCTTCCATGGGGTTCACAGTTGTTGGTGTTTATCTGATTGCTAAGCATGCCATCCATTATATACTGGAAAGAAGAAGACGCCGGGATTTACAGAAAAGGTAAGGTTCTATTATTATTATTATTATTATTATTATTATTATTATATCGGTAAGGGTTAGGTTTTATTTATGCCATCTGTCAATCAGAAAATCAATGCAGAAACATTTGACTGTTCTTTGAATGCAAACAAAAGGTGCTTTTATGTAACCCCAGTCAAATGTCTTGGCAGAAAAGCTGGTCACCTTTTCTGTGTGCATTCGGATGGCATGGCAAACTGAGGTTAAGCACAATTTTTTTCTTGACAAATCAAGATCTATGGTGTCTCTAAAATGTAGAAAAAATTTATTTAAATAAAATGGCAACCACTTGAAGAAATGGTATACCCAGATGCAGCTTCACAGAATTCACTTTTCTAAATTTGTTTGCTTTGAGTTAGTTAATTTTGGAAATTGAGTTTTGGACTTTTGTCTGTAGGAGGCCCTTAGATTTTTCACCCTGATAGGTTTTTTTGCCTGGAAGGATGAAGTTATTTCCCTATTGCTCTTCCTAAAGTGGTCTTTGTGAATCCAGGGTTCTTGCTGCAGCTGCACAAAGACGAGGGCAGGAGAATGAAGGTATGTCTTGATTTTTATAGCATCATCCGTTCATGGAAGTTTATATAGTAGTTTTTGAAAGTCGTAGTAGTTTATATAACACTTGCTTTATGATACATCTGCAGGTTCAAATGGGAAGTCTGACAATGGATCAGATGTGAAGGATCATTTAATGCCTGATCTCTGTGTGATATGCCTTGAACAGGAGTACAATGCTGTTTTTGTTCCGTAAGCACACCCTACTTATTCCCTGTTTCACTTTATAATTAAGAGGATATGCCTACTTCATTTACTGAAATAGTACTTAATCCCTTTGATTTTTAAAGCTGCAGTACCTATTGATTTTTATGCTGCCACAAAATGGTTTCTTATGAGAATTGCTAACAAAGGGGCCTGGAACTTCATGTTTAACAGTTCACAATAACTGATGCAGGAGATGATCGTTACCTCGCAAGGTTCTGTTAGACATTACAATTACCCCAAGGTCTCTTTGTAAATTACCTTTTAGTTATTCTGGAAAGTAGATGGTCAAAAATACCAAAAATCCAACATTGTCGAGGGTTGAAATAGAAGCATTTACTTTAGTCAAGGGAGGCCTTAGTTGAAACACAAAGTTCAAAATTCAGGGGCCTTCTTGAGGTTGTTTGAAAATGGAGGACCCCTTTTATGAAAAACCCCAAATTTAAATTTACACTAACCATCTCAATGGAAAAATGATATATATCCCACCCTTTTGAAAGGTTTGTAGATTGCGCTGGTCAGTTGTTGAGGATAATTGGACTTTGGTGCATTTGGAAGATAGATGAAGGCCTTCGTGAAGAACATGTGCTGAACTTGTTCAGGCTGGAACACTATATCATTGTTGCATTCCATATTGTCATCATTGGGGCCTAACAAGATCCTGTGGCACAATTGGAAGGTTATAAACCATTGCAACAGTTGAAACTAATAAGTAAAAAGCCTAAAATATTAATTAAAGGAAGAAGTCAGAGAACATTAGGTTCAAGAAATAATTTGGAAAGAACCATGAGGACTGAGCATCCAACCTTAATTATGACCAGCTCCAACATTTCTACTTATATTATTCACTATTTTCAGACTTATGAAAAACAATTCTCACCAAAGTTTTCTATAATTACTATAAAAAAATTACAGATAACCTACTAACTGTTTCTCAACGGCAACCACTAGCTTGTTGCTTCAAGTCATGTTACCATAATAATAATAATAATAAACTCGTTAGAGATCAATTATTTTTTTTCTAATGGTACCGTTCATTAATAGAAGCTTAGTGGTGGTTTTTTTTGCACCCATTTACATATGTAAATGATGTATATGCATAACATTTACGGATGGTCACGTTTGTTTGAGCTCATTCATGCATCACATGTGTAAATGAGGTGGTGTGTGAATGAGGTCATTTTCATATCTTTAACGCTTATGGGCTCCAAAATTTTAATCTGAGCCATTCTAATTTTTTATAATTCATGGCTTAAATATCCATAAAATTTTGTGACAATGGTTATAAAAAAATAGTGACAATGAAAATTTTTAATACGTAATCCGAAGTCTGAACCATTCAACATTTACTCGTAAAAATGGTGCTTCCAAACGAACATGATAATCTGTTTCACTTGTATAATTCACAAATACAAATTTTACATATGCAAATCCCATTTTCATACCCCACACATAAAAGTCAGATGATCCCTTAACTGAAAGCTGAAGGGAAAAGCACCCCAAAAAAAAAAAATGAAAAAGCTTTGGAGAGCCAGGGTGACTGTAGAAAAATACGAAACCCCAAACCCCACAAAAGAAAAGAAGACAAAAAACACCTTCTTTATTCCCCCAATTATGAAGTAGCCACCTCCCTCCAGTTACTCACTATCCATTCAATAAAATAAAATAAAATAAAATAAAAAATTGCCACGGAATTGAGGAAGAATAGACACCATGAAGCAACTAGGAGTTTAATCTGTCTTTAAAAGCCTCCACGGATGGAAAAATATCCTAGGGGAATGCCATTGCAGATCTAGCCCAGATTAGGTTAGAGCTTGCTTTTTCATGTGTTAGGTTGTAATAGTCAGAATAGAATGCAGAAAATTCCGTCATTTACCCCTTCATATGAATAAATGTAGTGATTTTATGCGTAGGCCTATCTGAAGAGGTCTATCTGAAGAATATGAGTTCCAAACCCACATTTGGATGGGGCCTTGCTTTTTGATGTATTAAATTGTAATAACATGTCACTTTTATCAAATTTAAAAAATTAAGTAGGCAACAGAAAATTCCATGATCTTTACCTTGAATCAAATGATCATGTAGCACTTTTTACTTGTCCAATACACCCATTTGTATTTTGTCCATAATGAATCAAAGAATTTGGTTTTGCCCAAGACTATTGTAAGAAAATCTATCAGTAGGTGACTGATGGCATGTATAATTTCAGGTGCGGTCATATGTGCAGCTGCACTTCATGCTCCTCATACCTGACTAACTGTCCACTTTGCCGCCGACGGATCGAGCAGGTTGTAAGGACCTTCCGCCATTGACCCAGTAAGTTGGCTTCAAATTTGTGCAGCCAATTATACAATAATTGCACATGTAGAGCTCCAATGCGCTTGGAGATATCCTCTTCTCCTTCGCTACAACCTGGTTTAGAGTTCTAAACATGGTTCGAATTATCAGGTACCATATTAGCAGGTCAACATTGTGGGGTATTAGATTTGTATATATGTTTTACTTTGCTGATGATGATATGTTTTACTTTGTGGTTGTATCGTGGGAATAGTTTAGAAGTGTTTTCATTTTCTTAGTGGAGTTTTGAGAAATCCTGTAGCTCTACTAATTTCTTTGTAAGTACCGACATTTCCCATCGTCATAATGTACTGAAGATTTAAGTTGGGAAGCAGTTTCATTTTTCTTGTGATAATTCCTTAGTTGCATTTCCTCTCAGTGCGAAGGATCAAAGATCATCTCTTCAGATGGTCAATTGTCTAACTGGTGGTTCAATGTGGTTTCATTTTTTCCATACATATTATCAATTGGCTATGACTCTTGTTTCCTTTTTAGCTACTACCCCAGCCAAGTGCACCCACATATGTAAGGAGAGAGCTCACACGAGCAAGAAAGGAGCCCGCAAATGACAGCATACCCAGGGATGGAGCCTTGGGCAGCTGGGTGAGATACGTGGTTGCTAACATGGCAACCCCTGGTTCTCGGCTATGACTTCTTGTTAGTGGAATGCTTTGAGAAGTTGCTTATGTGCAGAGATTTCTCACCGGATGGGAACTGGATGCTGAAATATGACCCCAGATGTACTGAATGCTTGTCATACATTAACTGCCTTTTTGCCTGGGATTTTCATGGGCCCAGGGATTTCTCACAGGATGGGAAATAACTGGATGCTGAAGGCCTAGATGTACTGAATGCTTGGCATAAATTGACTGTAGACTATCTTTTTACCTGGGATGCTCATGGGCCGGGCCGGGCCAATTCATGTTCATATTAAGTGATAGAAAGCCCAGAGCCCAGCCCCGACTAGCCCGGCACTAATAAGGAGTGCTGTAATTTAGTGATAATTTGTTGCTAGTGTAAAACACCTGATTCGGGCCAGGCCTGAACTAAATGGCAGGCTTGGACCTGAAATTATGGCCCATGTTTGGGTTGCACTGGATACAGGCCTATCTATGTTTCTAAGACCTGGCCAGCCTTGATATTCCTCAGCTTAGCCTGACCAATCCCATGAACACCTTTTCTTTTCTTTTTTTCCAAGGAAAGGCAGTTTACCAGTTCAGTTACTGGTGGAAAGAAGTTCACAAAAAAGGGGGAAAAATGAACATAAAAGTTTCTAGTTTTGGGAACAATTTGCATCTGAAACTGTGGGGGCAATAGGTAGGAATAACCTGGACAATCATTCCTGGTGTGATCTGACTGAATGGCTGTGATTTTAGCCAACAGCTACAGTTATGTATGAGTGGATGAGGCCCAACACAGTAATGGATCTGGATCCAATATGGACCCAAACTCTCTAATCGTCCTGGCAATGGAAAAACCGGCATCCACCGACCCAAGGCCCAAATGAGCATTCTTTAATCCTGTTTTAACTCCATGTACTCCATTTAGGACAGTAGTTTTAAACAGCACAGAACTGCGTAAAGGCCTTACTAGATGGCCCAGACTAAACTAATTTAACGCATGGTTAGAAAACTCTTCGAGTTGACTCTTGACCATCCCGAGTCATAATATTTTGAGGAAGGACGGAGTCAAATAAGATTCGGCCGAATCATCTCATCTTAAAAAGATGTTCGCGCACTCAACCATTTGATAGGTACATCTAATTTTGAATAATTAATATTTATTTTAAAGTAATTATACATGAGGTTTGAAGTCAGCGACTTCAAGATGATGATTGGAATGTAATTTGAAACATATATTTGTTCTTTTACATTCGATATTTCAACTAACAAATTATGTACTATGCAATATTTCTTCTTTTATTTTACTTATTATAGTACTTTTCTTGTATTATAAATTTAGTAATTTGAATTGATTATCATGAATGCATGTAAATAAATGTATATTTATATTTTATAAGTAATGGATTCATTTTTAAATGTCTTTAAAATTATTTTAAAATAAACATGACTCTCCCAAGTCTACGCATTAACTCCATCCGAGTCAATTTTTTTTGCATTGGACGAGTCGAATCCAAGTCACGAGTTTTTCCAACCTTGATTTAACGTGAATGAGCAGGAATTCCAGGCATCCAAACCTAAAATGATGGGCCAGCAACCAGGGGATGCAAATGGAGCTCTCTATCTTTTTAGTTCCAGGAGAACATCAACACTGAGGTCATGTATGGAACTGTCTATGGAACATGGAAAGTGAAGCCTCACATTATCTTCTGTTCTCAGTTTCTGCTTACTGTGAAAACCCAAGTGGAAGTGCCTCTGATAATTGTAGTCCTCCATTTGCATGCCATAAGCTGTTTCTTTCTTGTTGTGAAGCTGTGCCTGGTAAGTGGAAACTGTGTCATTCACAGGGAAGGGACAAGACAATCCACAAGCTTCCAACTTGGAGATATCATGCTTCCAACCATCATTATTTTTAAGGACTACTTTTGACATGTGTCTTTTAACTAAAAAATTTTGCATGCAAAGACTGGATATGATACCTTAATTCTGACATGTGTCATGCGTCAGCATGTGCCAGTCATGCAAGGGGCAAAAAGCAAACTAGTATCATAATGTCAGCCATGAAACTAGCCTATCAAAATTTGAGATCTCATTGAACAAAAGCTTCACGCAGCCTACCCTGTATTATCAAGAGGAGGTCAAAGTACACAAGTATGCTTCAAAGCCTTCAATATTCATCAAGACTGTAAAGGCATTTTTCACCTAATTAGTACTGCAGTCCTAGGGTTTTCTAAGAAATGGGCTTCAATCAAATCATAAAGGGTTTACCATGAAGGATCAAAGGTCATCCACTAGCACCATCAAAATATCCTTGATAGGAATTTCTATGATACTAAATTCTGAAATTTGGCAGCCGAGTCTCAAATCCAACCTTGCCAAATTCACTCTACTCCTCTTCAATGCCTCTTTGATGAAAGAATTGATAGTAGTTTCGCCACAAAACCCTAGGAATTCAGTCGGAATTAGACAATCAGTCGGGCATTGACACCAAAACAAAAGAAGAGATTAGTAATATGGGACTAGCGTGATGCCAAAATGAATAATAACAATGGGACATGTGGAATTGACAACCAACTTAAATCATATAGGCCACCTTGGCATCAGCCAATTGTATCCATGGCCTTCTAAACCCCTCATTAGTGTAAAAAGAGTACAATTCTTCTGCGGCAGGAGTTTGGCCACTGGGAGAGGCAAACCACCACTGGATAATTTTAACATTATAGGAAAGAACTGGTGTTCTTCGCTTTTTATCCAAGTTATCCAGCACTCTAACATGCCAAACATGTATGAGATCTGGACAATTCATATGCTGAGTAACACGCCAACAATCTCATACAAACAAGGTTTGTAACGTAAAATTGATAAAAGAGGTAATGTAGCAGAAAGTACCCCAGTATCAAAACATCCAAAAGAATAAAAGAGGTAATGCGGCTATGCACATTCAATACAGTTATAAGCATCCTACCTGTATGCTTTTGTGGCAATGAGCCCATCCATAGTTATGTCCACCAAAAGAAGCGTTCAAATGAAATACATTTTATGATGTTTATAAGGATATACAGTGCCAGATATCTCATAGAAAGAAAAGGTGACAAACATCACTAATCATTTGTCCGCAGATATTCATTTGACATCTTCTGCATCTGTAGCTTTTGCAAATTCGCATTGCATTAAATTATCATCTGAAATCAATATGAATTCAACGCTTGATGGACAAAGTATAAGAAAGCTATACTTGGGATAAGGAAAGATGGACCTAGTAGGTTGCATTTGGTAGGCGAGAGATTCTTTCAATCTCATTGATAACTAAATCCTTTTCCTCTTCGAGTTGCTCATCCTCGCCTCCTAACAAAATGGAATATAAACCTCTGAAATGAATCAAAGTAACAGAAGACAATGATGAAAAAAAATTAAAGCAGCTAACTTTTTTTTTTCTAGATTGGTTAAGTGGTATAGTACATGTGGACAGATGGTATAACCTACCCACCCAGGCATCGATCCTTGGGCAGGTGTGTGAGAAGACACCTTTGTGTTTCTCTTAAAGCAGATACTTTAAGATCATACAAATATACAAAAATACTCACCTTTGTTAATGGGAAGATTGTGCAACACCAACAGCAGTTTCTCATGGTTTTTTGCCAGGATTGTGATTATCTCAGGTGGCTTGTTAGGGTTAGCAACGAAAACCTGGGAAAAGAAAAATAAATGAGCTAAAGGAAAATACTTAACAACCATGACTCCAGACTCTAGTTTTCAAATCAGCAAAATGACAAACAGAAAATTTAGCATAAGCAAAGAAATTAAAAAAGCCTTCCTTTTATAGAAACCTTCCCCACCAATTTTGAATGAATATATATATATATAGAGAGAGAGAGAAGAGCTATCAGGTACGCACGGCGCCCCCGCAGCTGTGAGGCCCACCGCCCACCTGCTGGCACATCTTTGAAGATCTGGGTGAGGCCTACAAATTCAGTCCATTTGGATGAAGTGTAGAGGTGTAGAGTCGATCTTAACAGTCCAATCCATTTGGATTGATGCAAACGCAGTGAGACCAGTGACTATTTGGGGAGGGGGGACCAGCAGGTGGGCCCACTAGGGACGTGCAACATGTGCTTGGCTATAGGGCATATTACGTGAGTGGACGTGCACTGGGTGTGCATGCGCACCAGGAGGGGGGTGGTCGGGCCACATCCAATCATGCCCTCCAGGTTTAACGGGTGTATAGTGCATTCGGATGGGTGTGTAGTCGATCCAACGGTCCGGTCCATTCAAATCTATGAAAACCCAGGAGGAGTGTGTACCATGTGGGGTGGGTGTGGAGGAGGGGGGTGGTTTGGTTCACTCGGATGGACCCCAGGTAGGCCTCACTCCTATATATATTCTCCCTCAGAGGCTGAGAAAGACCAGAAAAATGGTTGTAAATTAGAGGGAGGCAAGAACACCAGCTTGGAAGCCTTCTGCCTGAAATAGAACTAACCAAACTGAAATAAACCAAAACAATTACCAATACATTCCAAGAATTATATGCCGGTTTTCATACACATGGAACCTTCAACTGAAATGAAACAGAAAATGCAATCGGAGGCTGATGTAGTATGCAGTATGCACGAAATGCTCCATAACAAGGTCATGTGCTCTGTGGAGCCCATGTAGGACAGCCACCAATCATGGCGTGAGGTGGAATGGAAAGGACTCATTCTAAATAAGATTAAGTTATCAATTTAAGGCCAATGTAAGTTTGGCTTAATACCATGGTGAACATCAATGAGAATTAAGTTTCACCACTGCAACACATGCACAAGGATTGATGTTCAGCATGGTGAACACTAAATACACACTGAAGTTATGAACAACGCAAATTGTCGCAGTGTACATGCCCAACGCACATGTATTTGCTGAAAAGCTCCAGCAAAATTTTACTGCCTAGGAAACCAACATGGCAGTAACATCAAATTTTGACCAACTAGTTAGTATCACTTCTAGGAACTTGGGTCTCCAACTGCTGCTCAGATTCTCAGAAAATAAGCTTCCTTTGGCTCATTAAATCTCTATACACATGCCAATCCACCGGTAGCTCAGTGGTGAGGCACCTCCCTCCCATAGAAACAACCTTTGATCCCTGGATGTAGCGCTGATAGTGAGGGACCTGGGTCAGTGTGGGTGTGTGAATATTCACCAGAGGTATAAATTAAAAAAAAAAAAAGAAAAGAAAAGAAAAGAAAGAAAACTCTCTATAAACAGATAAAAAATAAAAAAAAGTAGAAGCCACTAAAACATAGGAGCAATGTAAATGCCTGCTCTAGAATATAAAAATACAAGACAAGTAGAAACCAACACAAGGCGTTGTCTGAATGTACTCAAGTCACATAGATTTTAGATTTTAAAGATATAGAATTTAAATTTTCAAGATGATATTGAAGTATTCAGCTCAAAATTTAGATACACCCAAATAATGTATGCACCTTAAATATGTGGAAAGCAGATAACTGAATGTTTTTGCTAGAGTCCTGCAAGAATTAGAATTTTTATTAGATGAAAGAGATAATGATAAATATTTTAAATGTAATCAGTAAAAACAAAGTATGCAGCGCTTTGTTGGTCATTGATTGTAGAGGTAGGAAGGATCATCCAGTCAGGAAGGCCTTACATGTATGGAATATGTATAGCTTGTAAGGGTTTTGAGCAAATGCAAGTGAGGCACGCAAATAAATGGACCTAAACCATTGCTATGATAGGATCTCTCTCTCTCTCTCTCTCTCTCTAAACACATAATGTATATAATGTTGGTATTTTGATTCTTCACTGGCCTTCTTTTGCTTTGACTCATTTGTCCTGGCATCATTCTTCCATATTAATTATGTAAAAAACCATGAATATCAAAGGTATGCTTTGATTATGATAGAGATAAAGAAACTACAAGATACCAGAATATTTTTTATAATAAAAAAAGAAAATCAATTAATACCTTCAGCAATGTCATCATGACTTTTAAGTATCGAACTTCCAAAATGTAGCGCTTCATTATATGCGAGTTTGGAGGCTCCAGTAGAAAATCAGAAAGAAGCTAGAAAGTATCACACTGCTGTCAACTCAAAAATCTAAATAATTTATCTGAATACAGTAGGCGAGATTAATGCAATTTACAGCCACAACTAACCTTCAAAGACTGTCTTCTTGTTACATAGTTTGCAGATGTCAACAGCATTTCATAAAGCTCAAAGAACTGAAACAACATTCTCAAATCATGTAAGTTGCTTTATATTGTTAAAGTGCCCATTAATATCATCCCAGTGATTGAAAGAAGGATCCCACAAGCAAGTGCAACTGGCAAAACAGACTCGCAATGGATCCTGTGATCCCATTGGGTTTCTGCGCCTAGGCAAAACTCAAATCTACTTCTCAACCAATTGGCTGGTCCAGGGCTGATTTTGGGCCTGCCAGACAACATAGGCTCATACTGCACTCAAGTCCAGATCTGTTTTATGCCCATCATGGCTTGAACCAGGGCAGAATCTCTTGCCCAAATGATTAGTAAACCAAGCTCAGGCCTAATAAATCTAGCACGACTCAGGAATCAGGATAGTTCCAATCTGGTCAAGACCAGATCATTGCCATCTCCAGCAATATTTGGAGACTGGGTAGCTGTTAAAGATACAACACAAAATAAAATGATCTGGCTAACCTCTTCATAATGAGTAGTGAGGAATTCAGCGACCACCATTTCATGTTTAGTAAGCAAATCCTGCCAAGCAATTCCTTCAGAACATAAATCCTAATAAACAGCAAGGAATAGGGGTTTTGAGGATAGTATTTTCAGATAACAGTGAACCTTAAATGTAGCGAAAGCATCAGAAGCAACATCGAAGTTTGGCAGGTCAACATACTTGGTGAACAATTCAAAGGTCGCTGATTCCAATATGTATCTGAAAGAGCACTACAAAATTAAACATGTGAAATAAAAAGGAAAAATCAAAACTTGGCTGCCAGATTATAATCTGACACAGAAATCCACACAGTCATTGACTTGCATAGGTGTCTAAGATTCAGGACAGTACCCAACAAAAGAAAAGGAAACATTATGGAATATTAGATACTGCATGGTAGCAAATCAATACGAGAGAGAGAGAGAGAGAGCAGAGAAAAATGTATGGGTCCTGGTATCAGATAAACAAGTTTTTTTCCCCCTTTTTGCTACACCGGGGATTTGAACTCATGCACTCAACACCCAAAAAAGTTAATGAATTTACTTCTATTAGAAAACTTTCATCGGTGGTAAGAATAGATTTTTCATTTTTATAAATTGTCATATAAAACATAATTGATGAAGCCCATGGATGATGGTCCATGAAAGTTTGTGTCACTTCAGTACCAGAATACAAAATGAGCATATTTCACAACCACGTGTCAAGTGATGTCAAAATGACAAAGAATTGGATTCATTGAAATGATTAATTAATGACCCTTCCAACAGGCCCAAGTTGCAGTCTAGTCTTGGCCTATATTTTTGCAAGGCATAGTGTAATACAAGTTCTACTGGCATTTGTGTGGATCCTAGCCCATCTTTCTCATTCATAAAAAAACTTCATCATTGTATAACGAAAGAAATGTACAAACAGGAAAGAGAAATATTATAGAGATTTAGCCTGTATGCATACATAAAACGCTGGGAAGGAAGCCCCTGACGTGCAAAGAAAACCTAGAACCACATCTCTTTCTGCTCCTTGTTTAGCCAAAAGGCCTAAAGATCAGCCACTTTATTTGCATGACGGAATAACATGGACAACAATGCAGTGAGAATCCCAGGTCTCCTTGACACTGGGAGATTTCATTTTAGCCCATTTTATCGTATTGGAACTTCCTTGAAACCCTTCCCTCGTGGACCACTAAAATTCCTACCTCATTGCAATCCTTTGTCCTCATGGGATTAAAAAAAAGTAAGCAAATCTCTCATAAATTACTTCTCAAACCCTCACCAATGCCCGCCAGACCAGTGGCGGAGGGAGGGGGGTTGAGGAGGGGCAATTCAATTTTCTCTCCACTTTGTACAAAGAAGAGAAATTTTAGGGATTATAGTGGCCATTTTAGTTTTATGCCTTTTTGCCCCTCCTCATATGTTCTTTTGCTCTTTCAAAGAAGAGAGAATTTTAGCAAATAATAAGGTTAGTCTTGTGTTTTCCTTTCTTTGAGAGATAAAAGGAACTAGATGATCCTATCTCCTTTTCTTTAGGGCAAGTAGTTTTGTTTGCTATTCTCCTTGCATTTTAAAGCAGGTTTCTCACATACAAACTTCATTTAAGTAGAGTTTTATTAGACTCTTTGAGTAGGGTCCACTTAAAAAAATGAAAATAGAGTCAAAATGTGGATCCTCTAGAGTTGATCTCGAGCAGAGGCCCTTAGTGAAAAACTAAACTTAAAAAAAAGAAATGCTCTATTTTCTATGAATATTTTGACCCAAAACAGTTTGGGCCCAATGTCAAATTAATTTATATGAAGTATTTTAAATACTTATATTATTTTATATGATATATTAATCTGAAGGGGGTCAGTTGAGTGAAGTTTGATGGGGATTATATACTGCATGGGGATTGGGGAGGCAATTTTATCAATGATTTAGATGTTTTAAGTGGGCGTACTATTGTAGAACTCTTCTGTGACTCATTGTCGTACCCCCCCCCTATTTTATTATATTATTTTATATGAGATATTAATCTGAAAGGGGGTCAATTGAGTGAAGTTTGATGGGGATTATATATTGCATGGGGAGGCAATTTTATCAATGATTTAGATGTTTTAAGTGGGCGTACTACATAAATGATATTAGGCGCCTTGAAATCATTATTGCGCCACAAAAAGTTGCCCCATTTTCCGTGAGAAATTTCTCTCCGATACAATATAGGCCTAATGTCAGATTGATCTCTAACAAATCTATAATATTTCAAACCACCCCTCCCCCACCCCAAATAAAATCTTGGCTGCGCCACTGCGCCGAACCAATTTTACCACTTGGTACTCCATCAACATTGAACCTGACACTTAGTAAATCAACTTCCAAGCAACAATCCTCAATTATTCCCAGCCTAGTAATGGTGCACCCCATGCTCACAAAATTTCCGGCATGCCCTATACCTCTGAATTTCTTTCTTGCCACTGCTCAAAATGCTAATTTGACTTTGATAACATCAAGGATCACTTCTTCAGATTTCTCCTTAAAGACTTTCCCTTCTTTTCATAAGGACCACATAACTGCAAGTGATGTCATTTTGCACATAACACTGCCCCTCTTTTAGAATGGGCTCACTTCCCAAGATTCAAAGAGAACTGCCAATTGACTCAGGAGGACCTCACTTCAAACAAAGCAAACATTGGATTTCACATGCTCCTCACAAAAAGAAGTGACTGATAGATTTGTTCTCAGTCTTGCACAAGGAACACAAAGGATAAGTATCAAGCTTGATTATACTCTTGTTTCAGATTGTTCAGTGCAACTATCCCCAATGTAGACCTACAGAATGTTTTCACCCCTGGGTGGAACTAAACCGTTCCAATGAGAACATGAAGGCAAACCTGAAGTGGGACTGAGAGAGGGCCAAATCCTTGAAATAAGACTAAGCCGAGAAAATTACACCAAAATCCACCTCCATATTTCACATCTAACAGGCACTGCAAAGGTAAACGTCCTTAAGAATCAAAAGAAGACTCATACCGAGAAGAATTAACTCAAACAAGCTCCTCCTAAAAAAATACTCATAGACCACCCTCCCACCCAAAATCTCAACACACTGATATGAGACATCTTTGCAAAACACTACCCTATACAATCCAGAAAAGTTGGACTGGTATGACTACACATCCTGACCAGGAAAATTTGAGTAATTTTCGAGCCAAGCTGACCTGCTCAGCCGGTTTTCCATTAGAAATTACCACAACCTGGTTTGACCTACTCCAATGACCCAGAAATCTTCCCTTCAGGCCCTAAACTCTAAACCCTAAACCCTGAATGCGTTTGTCATCTTTTTTCTTCCTTGGGTGTTTAGGGATATAAGAAATCCAACAAGACGACATTACATCTAAACAAGGTTCCAGCCAATGTTCCAAACTGCTGATTTTTAGAGTTGCATCCAATAATAAATAGTTAAAATGTTTTGAAATCATAATTTTATAGATCTGAATGCAAATGGAGTACCGACACAAATGTAAACACTGCTGAAAGGCCACAACAACTATGGACTAAATCAGGGAACGGTCAGCCTCCACTTTTTGTAAAGCAGTGGAGCTTCACATACAACAGAAGAATAATTACACATATCAAGCAAAGAATCAGCACAGGTCAAGGCCTTGCATATTTGATATTCACTGCATATTCTTAGTTTCATCCAAAACCACTTCAGCATAGAGAACTTATAAGTAACAATAAAGGAAAAAGAAATCAGCACTGGCCAAGGCCTTGCATATTTGATATTCACTGCATATTCATGGTTTTATCCAAAACTACTTCAGCATAGAAAACTTAAAAGTAACAATAAGGGAAAAAGAAAAACCATGCAAGAATGAGTTAAAAGCTTAAAATATCTTACTTTGCCAGTGTGGGAAATTTGATACATTCCCTCAGCATGCTTCCACAATTTAAGGCAATATCTTTGTTATCATAGCTGTTTAGGAAGGTGATACTTAAGTCAAACACTTAACTAAAGAATTATAGAACCTTACTACTGTCACAATTAATAAAATTCATTAGAACTAGAGAGAAGTAAAAATAACCAAGCAAACATGCTCCAAGACACCTACTCTTTGTATCTGAACTTCAATAGCATAGAACTTTTTAGCAAAACATGATTACTGTCAAAATTCAGTCAATGATGCTATAAATACGAGTTATTGAGTGCATGAAGCAATGCCCTTTCAAGGTAGGGTTGCACATGCACAGGGCCAGCCTGGGCTGCCATGTTTGGCTGATACAGGCTAACTTTTAAAGCAAATGGGCTGGACCCAGCCTCAGATCTTGGCCTGATAGCAAAACAGGGCTGGCATGGGCTTGTCTTCATCCAAAGACCCGACAATGGCTAGGCTTCCAGCTGGGCCGACAAGTGCAACAAAAATAGCCTGAATGATATGGACATGTTCATGGGTTTTTGGCCTGTGGCTCGGATGGCCTCAATATTGTGCCCAATGACTAAATAGGCTGGGCATGAATAGCTTCAGCCTGGCCCATGTACAACCCTACATTAGAGTAACCTAAGACATAAACTTGAGATAAAGACAGCAATAATACACAGGAATCAGGATTAACAAATGAATAAGGATAAATAACAGTGAAAGAAATAAATTACTAGTAATAATTACATGAATTTGATGTATCAGGTTAATTGTTTCATTTGTTCATTTGTATGCTGTGTGTAGATTGGGCCAAAAAAAATCTCATTGATATTAGTTGTTGGATGCAAATCTTGAACTTAATAAACATTAGATTAATATACAGTTTTAAATCAAATCCAACTTAATATCATCAGTCAAGATCAAGTTAGGATTAAAAAAATTCCATGAGGTTAGTATCTGCAAGGTTTGGGCTCTAGATTAATGATGGGTGGGCCCACATAAGTGCTCCTAACAATTTTCAATGAGAAAGGGTCTCCAATAGATTTTACATACACACAAGTTTTCAAACGAGAAGCAGCCTCAAATTTCAAATTCGAGAACCATTTTGTGGGTCCAACCTGGACATGCTAATCACAGTGTAGGGTGGAACTGAAAGGCCCCATCAGGATTAGGGGTAGGTCTAATATCAACATGATCCGATTTCCCTAACCATACATTTAAGGGCCCCTAAGCTCAACAGTTCTTAAGGCCTTCATGGAATATCAATGTTGATGTAACCCATATTCTTGTCGTATTATGTTTTTTTCTCCTTAAAAAATGGCGATCATTAAAAAAGAGCTCATAATATAGGTTGGCTGATTGAACAAAACTCTTATTGTCGACCATGGGGCTCTTAATTCACAACCACATAGGGCTTAACCATAAAAACCAAACAGCAAGCATAAGCAAAGCTGTGAGCCTGTGACTCGTCAAATAAAGCAGGTCCAGCCTTACAGTGCATGATAGTAGGGGAAAAAAAGAAAGAAAGAAAGAAAGAAAGAAAAAAAGCCTCAAGTAAATCAGCAAAAAATGCATGATCAGAAAACTCGGTGCTTGAACTCATTTTAAACCAATCTTCCTGTGCTTCCTAAAGTCCAAGAATTGAGTTCATCTAAAATTTTCTGGTCTTTTGAAACAGTTAAAAAAAATTGGACAAGTTTGTTTAAAAATGTCAAGGCCTTAAAAATAACAAATAAGCTGATCATTTACTCAACCAGTTACAATGTTTAGTGGCTTTTGAATATCAGGCACTGTATGATCCTGAACCATTTTTTTTTTTTTTTTTTACCCAGATTATAAAAACAGATTTTTTCATGCATCGGCCAAGTTGAAATCTGTACTCACTCAACCAAGAAATAAGTCAATTACAAGTTTTAACCCTTTCAAAGTAAAATCCAAGTCCTCTTTGTGCAGCCAATTTAATCATCACCAGGGCCCACATTGCCCAAACCATTCAAAATAATTTCCTCCCATGTTTTAGCATTGAGCGAAATTTCACCCTAATAGGAGTGGGGCAAACCATCAGACCAATCATATGCAAAACATGTGAAAATGTGATTCATTTCCTTGGATTTCCCATTTAAATCATGCGCTTTGCGTGTTGCCCCTAGTGGGTGAAATTTGGTTCAGTACAAAAATAGGGCAAGGCATTATTTGGAAAAGTTTGGACTTGAAATGGTGGGCCCAAGTGATTATTTGGATGGCTGAATTATCGAGATTCTGGAAAATAGTGATACTGCAGTGCAGATTATGGGAACATACCTTACAACAAGGAAGTCCAATAGCTCCTTATGGTTCTCCATATAATCTAAGCAGCAATAACTAGAGCCAACCTTTTGTCTCAACAAAATGCTCCAACAATGCACTAATTCTTTTCTTGTCTATAACAGAAGCATTATAATCAATTTAAGGCTCCCATGGAAAGCTTAATAAATGCTAAGCACAGTAAGGACTTACTTCCCACCCCAATATCGGTAGCTTATGAACAAAAAGACCAAGAATACCCTCTTTGCAGATTTCAAGAGTTAATTGTGAAACTTGGTCAGCATTGGGTTCAACATCGCCGTCTCCGGAAAGCATGTTTTTCATTGCAACAAAATTCTTTTCAACTTCTTCTAGGGCCTGTTGAAACAGAATAATATTTAATTTCATGATCTTAAATGAATGAAAAAAAAAAGGGTTTTCTTAACCATCCTTGTTGAGGAAAAATGCAAACCTACACGGTGAAAGCCATCACCTGATTTTTCAAAAAAAAAAAAATTATCTTTTTGAATGGTTACCAAGTTTTATCCAAAGCAGGACAACAGTAGAAGAGAAATAACATTGATTGGCCGTCCGTCTGAGACTAGAAGGTTATAAGTTATAACAACAATGATAAACCATTAGGTTATGACCAGGAGAAGAAGATGCAGTAGAGTTGATTTTTGGCCTTGTAGACCTATTTATGCCCAATGACACGTTTACCAACAGGTACAGAAACAGACTCTAGCAGAGTATTCCAAACCCAAGATCTATGCGGGATCCTTCTATCTGTCCAATCAGTGTGTTGGATGGTCGTGATGCTCATGTAACTCTAAGAATCCTTCTCATATCATTGCCTTGATATGCACCATGGGTCATGAGCACATGACGGTTAGCTTAAGAGAAGTGGAAGTTTCTCCTTAGGAAAGCGTACGCCATACAAATGGATAACTGCTAGAATGTACATTTAGCAGAAAGGTTTAGAGTAGACACAAAACCATAGAATGAGATACTCAAATGGTAACGTCCAGAGGAGCTGGTAAGGGTATAAGATTGGTTTGCAGTAGGTCTGAAAGGGGAAGTTTATCATCTATAACAACAATCAAAAACCCTTACATTTATGTTCAGAAAAGAAGATGTATCAGATAAAAATAAATCAGGAAATGGATCAAGAGAAAACAATGAGATACTAAAAAATCAAAATAAAAAATAAAAGAGACTGAAATAGGCCATAGAAATTAAAGCAAACTTCCAACACCCATCACAATAAAAATCTCAAATCAGCTCAAATTCAGCCAAATTACACCCCAACTGACATGAATTTAAACACCCAAATCAAAGAACCAACAGAAAATCAAATGCCAATCAAATTCCAAATGATCCATCAAAGAAACAGCATGAAAAACCCATATCAGAAATCTCAATTCAGCTCAAATTCAAGCAAACTACACCCCCAACTGACATAAATTTAAACACCCAAATTCAAGAACCAACAGACAATCAAATGCCAAGTGACCCATCAAAGAAAAAGCATCCAATTTTAAGCAATAAATGAAAGCCCCATATCGAAAATCTCAACAGAAGCATCAACCAATTGAAACAAAGATCTGGGGTATGAGAGAATGACCTTCTCGAGGGCTTTAACTTCCACAACGGTCTTAGTGTCGAGGGCGAGAAGGCTTTCTCTGACCGATTTCACGAGCTCATGTGGCGATTTGGGCCTCGAAGGCTTGAAGAAGAACGACATCGTTTGCTCTCGATGCCTCGTCTGCAGCTACTTCTCTCTCTCATGCAACGACGTTTTACTTTTCTGGTGCAGGAAATGGAAATCTACGGTGCTCGGGCCGAGAATTTGTAAAATTAGTCTGGAGTGGACTAGATGTGGCCCATGGATCAGTAATCCAAGGTTCAGGATGCGCTGAATCGGATGGACCCACAGCTCTAGCTGCTTTACTTGGATCAATCAGACAAGGCATCAGCAAAAATTTAGAGTTACATTGGTCATTTTTTATCATTTTGAAATGGACGGTCAAGATCCCATTTTAGATGATTTCGTTTTGATCGTGGTATTTATTGGCTTTGATTATAGAAGTGATGAATGAGGCAGATGATTTTATGTTGTTGTCTAGTGGGGCCTGTTGGCCCCATCACTTGGCCTTCTTCTCGATCTATAAACAAGGGGTTTTGGCATATTAGTCATCTCTAAATCTATTTTTCCTATTGTTTGATTCTGGTCCTTATTCTTTTAAGCTTTTTGGGCCATATTGCACGATACGATCAAATAGTCCAATGATATCATAGGATTTAAGAATTTCAAAATCATATACTTTTGGCAACTAAAAAATAATTTTGGTTTTTTACATAATATGAAAAGCGGCATTTTATGAAAAGTAAATATATATTTGACTACCATTTCTCAAATTTTATCATTGGGGAAGATTTTCTCATAAGATGCCGCATAAAAGCCACGGCATCACCGGACAGTCTCATGATGTCATGGGATTTACGAGTTTCTATGACATATATTGTTCCCGTGATATCATGTGAACTAGGACAAAAAAAGATTTTAATAAATGATAAGAGTTAAAGTGATTTTTGTTACATTATTTGAATTTCAGTTATAAAATTAAGAAGACTGGATTTAAAGAGGGTTAATACGTCAAAACCCCTATGAAATTTTTTTTTTTTTTTTTTTTTTTTTTTTTTAGTGAAATGGTCTCAATGATGTGAATTATTTATTGTGCACTAAATAGTTCTATTGCATAGTTGAACCAGGTGAATGATCATTTAAATGTCTTTACATGTCGGCCACATTATCATATATTAAAGCCCAACATTTTGGCACTATTTTTTATATTTTTACCATTAGTTGTAATTTGGACGTTTAAGTTATCCCACTGAACACATCACATTCTCTCCTGCTTCTAATGGTAACTTGCCAGACATGCAACTTCTTTCTTGTCCCTCACCTCGTACAACCATGCACTCATATCTCATGCAACCACCTAAATGTACTTTTTACTTTTCTATTATCGTTTTCTTCTGATACAATAGCTCACTTTTTATATTCATTTATTTTCTACTCCCTTTGTATCCTACTTTTACTCCCTTTCTACTCTTGCTCATGGTCTTTTATTCTTTTCATTTCTTTTAAAAAATTTACTTTTGCATAGAATGTAGATTTCGATATAAATATTTGCTAAATTATCTAAAGTTAGTTATTCTTCAAAGGTATGTAAGGTATTTATGATGCTTTCTTTTAATCGTTATGAAGAGGAAAGGGTTTTGTTGAATTCATATTTCTTTTTATTCCAACCTACTGATTGTAATTTTCTCCCTTTTCTCAAATTGCCCAGCTCCTTAATCAAGATTGGTTGAAATTTCTAAATATTAATTTGTCTTGATCATTAATTAATATTTTTCTTTATATCTAGTTTTAAAATATATAGATGTTTAATTGACAATGTATGGACTTACCCATGCTAAGCATACACTTATGGCCATGGGCCCATTTTTATTAAAGTTGTAGTAGTTGATAGTAAAGCAGAGAATTGATGAAAATCATTAGAATAAGATGTGCAGTTAAATCGAAGGTTGTGGGTTCGAAACTACACTACCACACTAGGGCTACAGGGGATTTACCCGGCTTCTCTCTGGGCCCGGAGGGATTAGTCCAGCCCAAAGGATTGGGAACCCTTCGATAAAGTACACAAACGCTTGGTAGAATGGTTGGTTGGGACACTCCGTAACCAACTGGAGGTCTCAACATCGAAACCTACCAAGTGTTGAAACCCCAGGCTAGGTTTTCTAGCCCGACGAACTCGGTGAGTGGAAACAGGGGGAGGCCATCGCCCCGGGGGATTTAGTCAGGTGCTCTAAGAGGTCTTGGATACCCCCGGTTAGCAAAAAAAAAAAAAAGAGAAGATGTGCAGTTAAACAATTTGAAAATAATCAATGAGAAAAGTATGTGCAGCTAACCAATTAGGCACATTTTTGTTTTTTTTTTTTTTCTCCCCGTAAAACTAGAAAAAGAATGTGAGCAATTGTGTAGCCCTGTGACTTCACACTCTCCAAATTTCTCCTCTACTGATAGAGATATAGCTACCATCTCCAATCAAGGAGAATTTTCTCCTACTCTTTTTCCGCTCTTACACGCCTCCCCCCCCCCCGATCTGGTATCATTCCATTTTTTACGCTCATCATGCCTTTATTTGCAATTAGAATGAATCTTTAAAAAAAAAAAAAGTTCAAAGACCATTAAACTTTAAGACTGCCAAATCAAGAGTTGGGATGATCTAATGGGGCTAATTTGCTGGCATGACTCTTATGTATATACTGATCTTTCAATCCATCCAAGGGCATACCTACATATCAACATTGAGGGCGTTAGCACCGAGTTCGGATCCTCTGAAGCTTTCTCCTAGAGTGACCTGAGTGGATCATTGACGGTCCACGACGTTATTTGGGGATGCCTACCAATTACGTGGGTAATTTTGCCTACCCATGCAATGCAAGCATCCCACGGCGATATGGTGGACTGTGATTGATCAACTCACGGTCACTATGGGTCAAAGCCCTCAAAAGGATCCCAATTCTGTTCATCCCCATCAAACATGGGCCCACTTTCAAAACTCATGAAATTTCTTTTGGGTCTACTGTTAAAATCAACACGAAAATCCTAGATCGCTCCCAAAACCCAAATGAAAACTCAATGGGTGGGCCCAAAACCCAACAACCTATTTGGGTCTGCCCTGCCCTCCTCAAGCAAGAATCTGGGCTCTACCACTGCATCCGTCATATCCCCAATGATAGGGAAGCATCCAAGTTGGGCTCACAAGTCAAACTGTATATTTTGTAGGGGTGCACATGGCTGGTTCGGATCGATTTAAAGGGAAAACCATCAACCAAACCAAATCCATCGGTTTTCTATTTCCCAAATCGAATCGAACCAAATTGCCCATGTGCTCAAACCAAACCGAAGAACTGGTTTGGTTTAGTTCTGTTACGGTTTTATTTTATTTTCATAAAAAAAAAATAGCAGTTTAATTGGTGAGAGACACTGGACTTCAAATAATGGAGGGTTCGAGACTTCGAGTATTCTTTAAGTAATTTTTCATATTTCTTTATATATTTTATAAAAAGCATATATTTATATAATTGGCTCGGTTAGGTTTGATTTGAGTGGTTTAACGGCACATTCAAACCGAAAATCGAATCGAATCGAACGGTTTAAAGGAAATCCGAACCGTGACCAAACCGATCAACTACAAAACCGATTCAAACTAGTTCGGCTCGTTTTAGCACTTTAGCGATTTTTGTATGCACCCCTAATATTTTGCATATGCAATGCAGTCTGCTCTTGGTGAAAATCTTCCCTCCTAAGCAAATTTCAACCCCCCTCCCCCCCTCTCTCTCTCTCTCCACCTGGAAGAAGTATAAAAGGCCACTTTTTTCCATTTAGAATGCATCCCATTGCTACCCGACACTGAAAAATTAGGACATGAAAAATCGATCCCCTTTTTCATAATTTTCTACCATGAAATCCTTGTTAAATGAACTGGCCAATCAGGAGAATCGAATAATAATGGCTTTCTTTTGTTAGCTTTAGGATTTTTCCATGATTCCATCACCTCTTTATCCTTTCTTGACCTTTGCGTGCTTCTTCACTAATCATCATCCAACACCGCCATTAATGTTCCATTAACTTGTATGGAGAATGCAGTGTAAGTGGAAGAAGTATCTCCCCCAATCATTTGAAACTTTTGAAAATATTGTCATGTTAGTCCCCAGTCCCAACAAATCATGGCCAAGAGAGAACTTGTGAAGTATGTTTAACCTGGCCAAGAGGACCCAAAGAATCAATACTATCAAATAGCTTACATGAGTGGGACATTTTGGGGTTCGTTGTTAATGTAACTAGTGGGGCATATTCTAATTTAGTGATTGTATTCTTCATTAATGATGCACATAAACAAGAAGATGAAATGAGTAGCCTCAGCTTTCTTAGGATAAGTAGTTTATATTTTGAGTTGGGCCAAGCTGGGCCCCTCCCATTGCTACACTTTCATCAGTGGGTCCAACATTTAAAATTCAAGTCCTACAAAATCATTGTACCCTTTTGGTCTATGAAAGACCTTACTCCTACTGCAGTTAGGCTTACCACAGGACTGAAGTTCATATTTACACAATTAAAATGCAAGAAACAGTGGGAAACCAATTCATGTGTAATTTATGCATGATGATTGTGATAGTGGACCCAACTCAAAGTGTAGTGAATCTGGATCAGAGATGAGAAGAAATTGTGGTTTTGAGTAGTTTGGATTTTCATTGTGAGCTTCATTTATGTTTTTTGTGTGGATCTGAATTCATATATATAGGTTTCTCACCACTATGTTACTGAGTGGTGGAGTCCACCTCAACAAATGTATGCTGAGGATAATGGCCTTATTTTGGCACAATTGGATAATTGCAGCCATATGATCTTGGGCCTTTGAAGAGATATGGTTAGATGTGTTTAATCCAACTGCACAGTTTGCAATTCCAGGAAATAGAAAATAAAAACAAAAAACCCATTTTGCAAGTTTTTTTTAGGAGGGTTGAGATGAATACTTTTGTGCTGTCTAAGTTAAAAGACACTATTTCGTGCAACACCCACGTAATGCGAATTTTTTAGTAAAATCATCTTTTCTTTTTCTTTTTGTATTTTGAAACAATGAGCTTTGTCTTTTCTGTTTGTTTATTTTCCCTGTGCAATGCCTAGGCTAGAAGGTAGATACTTAGATGCATGGTTATAGCCTTTTTTTTTTCCCCCTTTTTTCTTTTTTGAATGGTATGGTTATAGTGTTTTCATGGGGTCATTCACTAGGGTGATGACTTGCAATCACGTTTAAATGGAAGAAATACTATCCTAAAAGACAATTTGTAGATCTTCACCTTTACTTCTTCTATTTAGCCCTTTTTTTTAACATAAAGACATAACTTAGAATTCCAATGAGTGTAATACCAAGCAACAGACGGGTCCTTTGAAAATAGTAATATCAAATCAAATAGGGATGGTTAAAACTCGACACTATACCACCACCACCATCACTATTGTTAAAGTTTTTTGGGCCCCATGTTTGATGGGGCAAGTGGTTCGAACTAAACCTTCCATCATCTCAATCAAGGCAACCTAAATGTCTCTCATGAGTCTCATCATAGTAATATTCGATCACCATTAGATTAAATAATGATATAAGAATCTCTGACTCGTCCCACATGTGATACAAATGTTGAGTGACCTTCTCATGTACGAAAGTTGGAAAAGAGGAAACTAAAGCCCTGAAAGGAGATCACCACCTTATCTTTGAGGTGAAATGATCAAGGAAGGAATGTGTACTGTGAAAAAAGTTACAATCTTGCATCTTTCTCTCTCTACTTCACGACCACGCTATCCCTTCTTCAAAGAATCACACAACAGTTAAAGCATCTTTCCCTTCAAATAAAACACTCTCCATCACCAAATAGCAAGAGTAGAGCAGGCCCTGTTTCCCTTCTTGTCTCTTGGAGCACAAGAAATGGAAAGGAGGGATAGTCCACAAGAGTCTCATGGTTTGTGCCATAGGCTCTTTAGATTGATCATGAACAGCCTTGCTTTCCAGAGCCTCAAGCGCATCGCTTTGAGGTGCCCTGGGGACCCGTATGTGCCAATCTCTACCCTTCACCAAAATAAGGATCACTCTGTAGCAGATGGGTCATTTAGCTCCGGCAAGACCTTGATTGAAGTCCAAAAAGATGGCAAGTTTGGCAATGAAAACTCTACACTGATTGCGGTCGAAGCGGCTAATGGTCACAAGGCCATTATCAGAAAGAAGGGAGGTGGCGATGACCGAGAAAGACTAAATGGCAAGGTACCTGTGATCATGAATATTGGCGACACATCCAAGAGAGATGATGGAAAGAACACCACATACTTGACTATTGATGAGAAGGCAGAGCAGTTTATCGAAAAGAAGCGGGCGTCCCATTCAAGGGCTCACTCCACCAATGAGTCAAAATCAGGTGGCCCTCAAAAGAAGAGGCCCCATCCATGAATTACAAGATCCTTTTGAGTATCAAACCTCTTTACAATAAGGGTTTGATATCAATCTCAATACCATTGATTTACAAAGTCGTTTCAATATCAAATCTCTTTAGAATAAGGTTTCCGTATGATCAATTTCAATACCAATTCAGTTTGTGATCATAACCAGACTCAGGGACGTTTCTCTATCATCTACTTGTTTGGAAGTTTACAATATCTCTCGAAGAAAAAAATTAGTTATCACATCTTAGGTAACATATTGATGGTATCTGTGATTGTAGCTGCTATGGTTTCAAATGTTTCTTTGCATTTAATTGCTATTTTGCCTTCCCCTTAAGCCTACTTATTTAATTGCAAAGCTTCACATATATATCCCTGCATGTGACACAATTGAGCGATCCCAGCAGCACATTGGCGAGCAAATTATATGGAAGCTCTAACCCCAAGATAAGGGTGGCCAGTCATTAGGTGGAACCCTTGTGTATTTGGATTGCTATCTTAGATGTTTTAGCTGTAAAAATTTTGCTATTATACATGCATGTATGTATACCAAACATCCATAGCTATGATCACATCTACATAGCTATCTCATATCCTTCGCCTTTTAGCCTTCCCTCTCACCACTTTATGGATTTTGTTAGCAAGGTATATCAGAAGTTTTGTCTGTTCACAGCTATAAATCTGCTCACATCTATCTCTCGGGATACAATGATCACGCAGCTCAAAAGCAACACACTTACAACACTGTTGCAATGCAATGTAGAATTGAGTTTAAAAAGAATGCTTCAAGACTATTCAATTATATATATATATGTAGTGGGCTGAACACGGCCCGGCTCATGCGTGTGGCCCAAGTCCGGCTCTTTGTGGTGCCAGATTGGCACGTGTGGCGCTCAACCCACCTTGGTCTAGGTCCCCCCCACCCCCACCACAAAAGTGGGGTGTCCCTTGGGGCCCAACCTATACTATTAAGGTAATTACATATATATATATATATATATATATATCTAAACAAAGTTTTGTTCTTAAGCAATGTGGGATTCAAGCAAGCTTGTGTTACCATATTCAAGTAGTAATGTTTTGAGTCAATTTCTTATTCACTTCTTAATGGATTTGAGCAACCCAATATAAAATCTTAATAAACTCATAGAGTCGATCACATTCCCATGTAGTCCCAGCTAAAATAATAAGTAAGGCCCACTTTTATTTTTGCTCAAACTAGACCAAAATAAATATGCTTAATCCATTTTTTTCCAACAGATTCTTGGTGGAGCTCTTTGACCATGAATTTCTATGTAACGACCTAGGCCCGCTCTCCACATGATATTGTCTGCTTTCCTCCGCTCTCTCTATTTAGGCAGATGCTCAACAGACCCAACACCCTTCTACAGGGGGCTCACAGGCTCGACAAACTCTCCCACAAAAAAATAGAGCCGTCCTCAGCTCTAATACCATCTGTAACTACCTGGGACCACTCTCCTCCACATGATATTATTGTTCGCTTTCCCCCGCACTCTCTATCTAGGTAGGTGGCTACTTGCCAGACCCAACGCCCTTCTACAGGGCCCTACAAGTGTGACATACTCCCCCACCGAAAAATGAAGCCGTCCTCGACTACGATACCATCTGTAACGACCCAGGCCCGCTCTCCTCCACATGATATTGTTCGCTTTGTCCCGCATGCCTCACGGTTTTGTTTTTGGTAGGCCTCAACCCACCAAAAGGACTCACGTAAAGTTAATGACAAGGTCACATGTATATACCCAAGATATGGACTAGCGTGTTTCTTATGTGGGACTTGTGCACTACTCCATACCCAGTCCTTAGAGTTTCCCCCGCGCTCTCTATTTTGGCGGACGCTTGCCGGGTCCAACGCCCTTCTATGGGGGCTCACACATAGGTGTGACATTCTATGCATTCACTTACAATGTGGTCCATGCAGACAAACATGGTGTAGGGTTTAATACCCAAACTTTGGAAGAGTTATAGGATTTGACATAATATTAAGGGTGTAACTGGGTAGTCGTACTCACAAGGGAGCAATATGATAGCCATTCTGTATAATTTTACCTTCTTCAACCAGCACAATAGGCCCAGCCTGCAGGGCTAAAAACAGAAAAGAAAAATAAGCGATAATAAAAATATATAAATGGTTAACAACAAAATAAAGTTTCCTAATTTAATTAAAATTTCTAATAAAAAACGTGGATGAGGAATCCATGATCCAAACCTATTTTATGCAAAGTATGAATAATAGGAAGGATATCTTTGTGTTGAGCTGCGGAAGAGGATCCTTGGGTTTTCCTCTTCCACGACATTGAGCTCCGAACCCATTACATTGGATTTCCGGATCTCCTCTCGTGTGGAAGAGTACGTGGAAACTCGATCGTCATTGATTCCTTGTTGCACCAAACGCTGACTAAAATGGAGCTGGATTTTTTGTTAATGTAGGCACTGCACAAAGGAGCCCAAAAAAGGATGAAAATTTGGCATTTGCATCATATAATCATATATTAGATCGGAGGTATTGAGAGAGAGATTGCAGGATAAAAGTTGTTGACTCTTGTAGGGATAGAAGTTGTGGTAATTTTAAGTGGTTTAAAAGATCCGTAGGCTTTATATTTTTTTGTAGATGTGGTAAGTTTAAGTTGTGAGACAAGTTTTTTTTAGATGCACTTTTGTAATTAAGATTGAATCAAACATCAAATGTAACATTGTACCATATATCCATAATATGTGTCTACCACATTTCCATGCAAGACTTTGATTCCCATGCTGAGAAACATATTGCAAGTTTGCAACAATGACATAACTCCGGACATATCTGAACTGCAACGGTGCCAGTTGCAAGAAACCTGTCCTCATTGTCCTGAAGACAGATTGTTTTGTCATTGGTGACACTCGATGTAATACAAATGGAAGGGATTGTGTATAAAAAAAGAAGTTTTCCGATATTTTTCACAAGATCATAAGAGAGTTAACAGTATTGAAAGAACTTGCTGTTTTTAGATAGGTTGGAACCGAACTCGCCGAGAACCTTCTACGTTTTGGTGTATAGTAGATCTACGAACTTGCTGTGAATACTCTCAGATCTACCGGATGATCAAACAAGGATTTTCATCTCCCTTATATAAAACAATCCTTAAGAGTCAAGACTACTATGGGCTCTCTACCCCTCTTAAAATCCCACATCTCTCAACTCTACTAGCGTGCGAATTCTGCCAATATGAAACTTGATCCAAACTCTACAATTAAGAGTTTGATCCTTATCTGATTCAACCAGATAAAGACTTGACTTCGACCTAAGACTTCGACCTAAATTATATTCGAAGTCATGCTCGGCTTGATTTTCTAGTGATAAAAATGCCCCTGTGTTTTCGCAAAATGTGGGTCCTTTGAAGTAGATGGATCGGGGCAGATCCACCATGGATCTGAATTTGATAGGAGAAGGAACATAATTTTTCTTTTGGGATCCGAATTCGATCTGACAAGGAACGTATTTTTTCGATCAGGATCCAACAGCTATTAGATAAAACGATCGAATCCAAAAATAGGATACAGAGTGTATACATATATTTAGATGAAAAGGGTCAATTTTTGTTAAAAGTCATTCAAGTGAGATACTAAACTCTTACATAACTAAAGCTATGTACACTATCAGCTGTGACTATAATTCAAGTTATTATTTTGAATCACTATCAGCTGTGACTATAACTCAAGTTATTATTTTGAGTCTTAGACATACAAGGATTCGGTTGTGAATGTGAATGTTTGAGATCCGGATCTGAATTTCTCCTTCATCCAAAAGTAGGTTACATACCGGCTTAATTGGAGCAAAGACTTTGGTTAGAGACTATGGATACTCAAACAAATGAATATTCATTTGCAACCTTATTTGAAATTTCCCTATGATAAGATTGTTTCACGATGTTTTTAATCCTCAGATGGACCATCAGGCGGGCCACGCTATAAGGTGCGCACAAATGTACATGGAAAAAAGAAGGTGTGCATGAGATAATTTATGTGTGTTTGTATATAATATGATCGTAGCCTGTATTGAGCACGTGCATTTTTATGCAATGCAAATTAAATGCCGATACATTGAAAAAAAAAAGTACAATGTAAATGTAAAAACTCAAAATTCAAAAACAATACTATCTCGAACAATCTTATTAACAATCTCTCATTTACATTCATAGGATCATCTCAAACTTGAAATATAAGTTCAACCAAAACAGATGGTATAATAAAAGAAACTAAAAAAGACAACACTGCTTAAAAAAACAAAAAATCTCTGGGGGTAATATACACGAGTGCAAAATCCAACTCCAAACATGCTACTTTCTAACCATCTCTAGCCACAATTAAAAAATTTGATTGTAAACTCCTCAAATTAGAACCCTTGGATCACATTTATGAATTGCTCAAATTGTGAAAATCCAATGTGAGGAAAACACATTTTTATTTGGATGTATCCCACAACAAAAAGTTACTATTCATTTTCCTAGCTTTGGAAGATAAATGGGCCTAATCTAGGGTTGTAAACGAGTCGGTTCCGGTCCAAGTCCATGGTGGACTCGAACTCGGACCCGGAACCAGAACCGCTGAGGAGAAGTTGGATCTGGATCTGGTTTATTGGCTCCGGAATCATAACCAAAACCATATATGGGACGGCTCTGGATCTGTATCCAAAATTATATAGAGAATGACATTAAAAAATATGATTTTTATGATAGATTTTCAAAAATTAAGGTAATATGTTTGGTTTTTGGTCCACGAGTCCGAACTAAGGTGGAACCAGATCCATTTATTTATCGGGGCTTAAATAAGGACCCTGACATGATTTTAAACCGATCGAAACCTTTAGGTAATCGGAGAATGAGGACCCATTTATATCCCTAGCGTGACCCCTTCTTAGATTGGGGTCTAATCATGGACACCCACCTGCTGACCCGAGCTCACCAGTTTGCCACATTTGATGGTTGGGATGACCCGATTAAATGAACGGTCGGATATTCTTTATAAAACCCTCCCACTCCAAAATCAAAACCCAAAACCCTTTTCTCCCTCTCTCCCTCTCTCCCTCTCTTTCCTTCTCCATTTCTCTCTGTGAAAGAAGAAGAAGAAGAAGAAGAAGAAGAAGAAGAAGAAGGAGAGGGAGAGAGACAGAGATTGGATTTTGCAGAGCGATGAGAGATCTTCAGCTAACTCTGAATCAGACCCAGAAGGTCCGACTCGAAGCGGCTCTCGAAGAGCTACAGGAGCTCTCTTCTTCTGCAGCCTCTGCGATCGTTACCGTTGCCGAAACCATCCCCGTCAACCACGAAGATGGGGTTCTCAAGTATTACTTCCAAAACCCTCTCTCCCCTTTCCTTCTTTCATTCTTTTCTCATTTGTCTCTTGTTGTTTGGGTTTCTTCTACTTTCTCAGCACATCTTATTGAGCATCTCCATCTCATAATTACACCCACCCCCACACCACCCCACACACCCCCGCCCCCCCCCGCCCCCCCCCCCCCCCCCCCGCTGTTTTTTATCTTGTTGTTGAATCACTACTTCTCCATATATATGTGGGTAAGTTTGATTTCATAAACCCTTTTCTCTACAAAAGAAATCGACGCGTAGTCTGCACCCCCTGCAAATTTCTGGTTTTATTAGATTTATGTGGCAGGAGGCAGTAGAATTGCCAAAATTGTGGGTTTGATAGTTCCCTGAATTAGTGATTTTCTTTTATTTTTCTCAATAGGGTCAAAGTCCGAATTTTTTATAGTTATATGGTGGGGGTGCATCATTCAGATGGTTATTGGATCTCAGCTGTACAAAGTGAAAAGAGAGCAGAAAAATGTGAATGTGATCAGGAAGAAAGAACCTCTTTTTATGGTTCCTCTTTTATGATTAATTTACACTGCATTTTGATTACTGTCAAGTGTCAATATGTAGATGTCTGTGGTTGCTCCATTTGCAAAAGGAATGCAAACAGATGCAACTTAAAGTTATTGAGCTTGGGAATCAAGATGGAATGGAACTATTGTTGTGACCTTGTTCTCATGTTTGCCAAAAGTGGGGTGATTTATGATTTGCTCAATTTACTGAATGCTGAGTGTCTGAATAGTCCTTGTGTGTATCACTATTACGTATGTATATGCATTTATTCACATTTTGGGTATCCTTAGTTCCATCCCAATCAATTTTATTTTCTTGTTCGCTTGCTGTTTTGGATGGCTTCGTTCACTATGCTATTCCTATATTTTATTGCTTATTCCTTGTTTTCCCCTCTTGATTCCATTCTGCTGAGATATTTTTTATGGTTTTTTTAAGGGGTCATGGAACCACTGAGCTTAATGGTGAAGTTGTTGCGACTTTATGTGGTGTGGTTGAGCGTGTCAACAAACTCGTTTATGTTCGCGCTTTAAGAGCAAGGTACTTGTGAAGCTATCGATGACTTTTCAGTTGCATGCCATAATCTATCACAATTAGTTGATAAAGAAATTTTTGGTCTTTTCTTGACTGTTTCTGAATGCCAAAGTATTTGTTAGATTAGAAAATTATACTTTTTGAAATCTAAAATGGCATTCCATTGCTGGTTATTAACAGCTTCATAATGATAAAATGAAAACAAATGAAACAAAAACAGCAGGGATTCGGCTTATTGAATACTGTTACAGGAAATGTTTGTTTTTGAAGACTTCATATGCTTTTCTTTTTAAACTTAAGTGTTAATAAATTTTTTTTTTTCTGGATTTATCAAACGAAAATGACTTAACTGTTTCATCGTGCTTTGGGAAGTGGTTTGGATTCTGGAATGTGAAATTGCTATCACCATGGGCCTGTCTTAATCTTGGTATCAAATCATAAATATAAAATTTCTATTATATCAGTATAACATGTAAGGAATACATAACAATCTGGAAAAATAAAGGCATATCTAGATCAATCATATCACACCATTCTGCATCAAGTTTTGGTCAATTTGAAATGGTAAAACACATCTGGTTATTGATGAAACATGTAGAGCATCATGGTTGTTGTAAGAATGGGAAAATACGTTTTGGAACTTTCAGTGCAAATTTTTTTTTTTTTTTTCATTTCTTTGCATTCCTCTAGCATTCCCAACTTTACCAGCCTTCCCACTTCCTGAGTAGATAGTACTCCTCACCATAGGCCGAAATGGTGGTGAAAGGCTTCTTGGAGATTTTATCTATTCTAAGCCACTCTGTACTTTTACATGTGGGATTTCCTGATGAAGGCCATGATATCTCTGTGTTCTCCGAGAAAAGCTGAATGAAGGCAATTTGGGAGCCAAAAGGGCCTAGAGCTCACTTAACCTTTTCCTGATTGAATTCACATTCGTAGCACATTTTGGGTTTTACAGGGTTCCAAATCTATGAAAAGAAGAGAGAATTGGAAAAATTGGGTGCACCAACCCTTCACAGGCTGCCATTATATATAACCTTCCAACAGAATCACTACAACATGTGTAATCCCCTTGACTGGGGCAATTATATCAATATCCCCTTGATTTGGGGTCTTTATAATCTCCTAGATTAGTTTACATAATAATTACAATTTACAAAGGCAATCCCCCTAGAGATATCACAGTCCTGTAGGTTGCTCTATCCCATGCTACTCTTGTATAAAAATTTATGAAGTGCTCCTCTATGAAAATGATTTCGCCCCTTTTCTTGAGATGGTTGCCTCTCTCCTCCAGTGAAGTGATGTAATTCATGCGATTTCTAGCCGGGTCTATCATATGAAAGAATTTCATTTATGTTGCCTCCTTGAGCCATCTGTTTTTTGACTTTTGTTTCCACTTCATCTCTCTCTAACTCTCTTCATCAATCTTATACTTGTGGACCTTCCTTTTGTTAAGAAACATGTCCAAGTGTCCAACAGAGTCTGGAATGCTTTCCCACTTATTTGAATTCTCCATGATTATATTTGGCCATTGATTCATCCAAATGCTCAGAAGCAGTCAGCAATTGATCAGAGATTCTTTCTTTGATATCGGTGCCTTAAGGGCTTGTAGCTTGCTTGGCACCACCAGAGCTTTTTCAGCAGCAGCAGAAAGTTCACGCGTTCTCCTTCGCCTCAGAAAATTACAAAGGAATAACCAGTCCAAGCTATCAGGGACATGGATGTTACCTTGAGCGTTAAGGTACTTGTGCTTGATTTCCGACCATTTACGGGACATAACCTTATAGTTTCCTATGTCTTTCATCTTCTCAACCACCGCCGGCTAGTTTTCCTTGTGTTTTTTGACAGCCCTCACCAATTTGTTTCGTTCGTCTTGAGTCAATGTCTCGAACTATCTTGGTGGATTCTTGTTGCTGGCCGCCTTCTTTCCTTTACAAGCATCTATCTAGCTAGGTGTTTTGCGCATACACTCTCTTTACAGTGTATAAGACACCTTTTTTTAAACCACGCCTCTTTTAGAAACGATACAATTGTGATATATGATGTACTGGAAAAGAGAGTGCATGACACTCACCGCAGGGGTGGGTTGGGGTCTGAAGGTGCCCACGCTCCATCACGTGTCAGTGTCGTGCACTCTCTTCTACAGTACATCATATATCACAACTTTCTTGTGCAATAAGAATTTACCAACGAAGTTCGAGACATGGACTCAAGATGAACTGAAGGAATTGGCGAAGGCTGTCAAAAAACACGGGAAAACTGGGCAGCGGTGGTTGAGGAGATGAAAGGTGTAAGAAACTATAAGGCTATGTCTCGTAAATGGTCAGAAATCAAGCATGAGTACCTTGACACTCAAGGTAACATCCATGTCCCTGATAACTTGGATTGATTATTCCTTTGTAATTTTCTGAGGCGGAGGAGGATGTGTGCACTTTCTGTTGCTTTGAAGTAAGCTCTGGTGGTGCCAAGCAAGCAACAAGGGCTTAAGGCATCAATGTCGAAGAAAGAATCGCCGATCAATTCACTCATTCTTTATAACTCAATTGCTTTTAAGTTCTTGCTTATGAGCTTTTGGTAGTCTAGTTAGTTTAGTCGAATATGAAATGTAGTGATCTGGATTAGGATGTCTTTTTACCCATGCTTGTATTGGATTTCAGAAAATGCAGCGATGTATTCCTCCTTGCTTCTGTGTCTATTTTTTCATCTGGGTGTTGTTTGTAATTTTACATAATTGTCTGATGATTTAAGTGAAATATGCATCAGTCCTTGTTCATAACCCAATTGCTTCTAAGTTCATACTCAACTCATGGTGATAATATGAATTCTATTAATGTAGCTGAAGATCCTTTACAGCTATCAGATGATGATGCATGTCAAATCAGCATTCAGCACATGCTACTCCTTTTTTTTTTTTTAATTACACTGTTTACTTGTTTTCATGATTATGGGTTACAAGAATGCTTGTATTTGCAGGTACAAGCCAGAGGTTGGAGACATCATTGTTGGTCGTGTTGTTGAGGTAGAAACATACTAGTTTGGGAGAATTTATTTTCCTTTTTATGCACTTCCATCTTTCTTATTGTTTTTTTTTGGTAAAAATCTTTCTTATAGTTGTAGCATGTGGTGATGGAAGTTGCAATTGCAGAAGGATCTCCTAGTATAGTGGGAGAAAATGAATGTTTATCTTTATATAATTATATAATTATTGCTAATTTATGTGTCTGATGAATGTATGCAACTTAGTGACACCTCGACTTTTGGTTCACTCGGAACAGTAATTGGGCTGTACTTTATTATATTCTTCTAATTTGATTTTTGGTGTACTTGGATTAACAGTAAGGCACTAGCTTGGCTTCTGCTGTTCACTAGTTTGTCAGTCTTCTTTGGTTTCTTCTAGGATTAGTAGTTAGGCTGCCAGTGCTTGACTTTAGTCTGGACATGTGAGCCCCACCTATCCTGTCCATTTAAACCAATCTGCATGAATTGGTACACGCCTTAAATTTTGATTCATTTTCGGTAAGATTGACCAGGGTGAGACTCCTTTAAAACTAATAGAGGTTAAAATTGTGAGTGAAACTTTTTTCAGCAATAGAGGTTACAGTTTTCTCATGGACAATTCGAATCCCTAAAATGTGGGCTCTACTGCCATGAAAAAAAATATGATTTTTTTTAAAAAACCATTATTTACTGCTGGCTTTAACAACTGCACCAACCACCAACCACCAACCCCCCCCTCCCCCGCCCAACCCAATCCGGTTCGGTTTCAATAGTTGGCTACATGGTACCCTTCTTTATTGTCAATCATATATAATTGTACCTCGATTAAAATTCTTCGTCATCAACGCTTTACCCCATCATTTTGGGGTCAGCATTGTGAGTCGTTTTCTATTTTATCCTCTATTCAAATCTCTTCTCAGTAACTGCACATGACTTTCTTCACTCTTAATTCAAGGCCTTCATTGGACTCCTCATTCTCCCTTTCCCTTGTAGCCCTTTAATGCATTGTATGGGGACCTTATCTTATTTTCTGTTCTCATGCCAAAACCATCACTAATGACATTCTTTGATTCTCTCTTCTATTGTAGCTACCCATATGTTTCCTCTTATGTGCTCATTCCTAATTCTATTCCTTCTAGTAATTCCATGTAAAAGAGAGATCTTTTTCAGGAAATGGATTTGTATATCAATATGATACTGTGTTCCCATATCTATAATATTGCACACATATATATATATATTAAAAAGGTACAGTTGTATGTACAGCTAATGGCTCTGATCTCTTAGGATATACAGAGCTAGGAGCCTAGGACTCTATCTCTAGAGATCACAAGAAGATAACTGGATGATCAACATGATACGGCAGTCTTATGATACACAAATAAGACCATTCTTTACTCCTGCCTCAAGCTCATGATGCGGGAAAACAAGTATTGAGAGATTTGCCAAGATGATAAGAAAAATATGCTGCCTACATAGTACAAACCAACTGAGGTTCCATCAGGGCTGGCTGATTCCAGATGATTGTCGTGAAATTGTGAATGGAATCAGTTCTTTGCTCTGCATTTCTAATATCCGATTAAAGTTGTTACTGAGGCCCAGAATTTGTCTGTGCATATAGATGAGAAAAAGTAGTCCCAAGCATCTTCAGCTTCCTTAAACATAGCCATATAGTTTCCAATAGATGGTGTGACTTGTGAGTGTGATGTGGCTATCCAAGAAATGATTTTCATATATTAGGTTAATATTCCTCCTATGTGGGATCATTCTCTTGTGGAAATTTTATATTTTTAGATATATATTTCCACAAATTCTGCCCCTTTAGGAAGTTTTGCATTAACTATGCCCAATAACTGTAGTTGGATCTGTCCATGTCTACAGTCAGCCCATGTATTGTTTTAGAACTCATGATCAAATTATGTTGAGGACCAATACTGTCAAAAATGGAAAGTTTATAAATAATCTAAGATATTTGAAGTAGGTGACCAACAATCTTATGAGAAAATTGCTGAAAAATCAAATGAATTGATTTTTTTTTCTCTGATCTGATCTAGATCTGAGTGCAGAGACAATATGAACCAGAGTGCAATGATTTTGCAAACCAATCCTAAGTGGCAGCAAAAATGGATGGCTGTGATGAGATTAAGTACCAGGATATAGTTGAACAGGAAAAACAGGCAAGAAGCCTGGCTTTCAATGCCAGTACACTTATAAAGAAAGAGAGGAATTCCCTGAAAAAAGTGGCGAACAAGATTTGGCTGGAATTACAGAACAAAGATCAAGTGATGTGGGTGCCACCAGAGATATCACTAGCTAAGAGAGGTCCTCTGAGACTATTGATCTTTGAAAAAAACCAATACAGACCAGAAATCACTTCAACTATAATTTAACTGAGATCTTGTTGAAAAGTGGTTTCCACTTGCAGTAGGAGAATTGATGGGGGTCCCATTTTAGCATTGGCTGAAGACTTCATGGAGGAATATGAGCAGTGGAAGAATAAGAAGGGCCATATGTGGCCCATCAGTGGTCCACAGACCCAACTGTAAGCCAACAGGTCCCATGACCTCTTCGCCCAGGCCAGATGGGCTTAATCTCAGGGACACCCAATTTTCAGCCATTTAAATTCCATCCTTTTCTTTTGTTGTTGCTGTAGGCCCGCTTAAGGGCATTTTAGACTTTCCTTTGTTAAGTTATATTTAAGAGCCTGGATTAGAGATTAGAGATTAGAGTTTGGATTTAATGGCTTAAATGTTGCCTAGATCAAGAAGCACACGTGGCTGGAACCAGTGACTGTACTGCAGCTGCAGCAGCCTGCTTGCTATTTGAGGGACTGTTGCAGTGCTGAATGCAGTTTCATCAACCGGATTGTTGCCTACAGACTGTTCCAATGGTATGCAGTGCATCAAGAATGGGCCCCACCTGTAATCTGATACCATGTAAAACAAAGAGATCTTTTCTGGAAATGGATTTGTTTATCAATGTGATGGCATGTCACTGTTTATAATCTTGTATGCATACAGAGAAGGAGATACAGTTGTATATACAGCTAGTGACTCTATTATAATGATATACACAGCTAGGACTCTCTCTAGAGATTACAAGTGTATAATTGGATATTCTACATGATATGGAAGTCTTATGGTACACAATTAGGATCATTCTTTACACTCCATGAATCTATCTTAGCACATGCATCTCAGCTGCATGTACTTTATCTTCTTGTTTCACTATTGCCTGATATTTAGCTCCATGCAATCAGGTAGGTGCATCATCATCATCATTATTCTCATAACGCTGTATAATCATTTTCTTTATTACTATCATTATCATCATTATTAACTTACTGTTTCTATGAATTGGGCTTGTTTTCCATTAGATTGCACCGAAACGCTGGAGAATAGAGATAAACTTCAGTCAAGATGCCATACTGATGCTTTCTGCCATGAACTTGCCAGATGGTATCCAGGTATGAATATTATTTGTCTCCTTTTGTTCCTTTGGAACAGTTAAAAGATCTTTGGTTTTCTTTCAAGTGGAAGATGATATTGCCTTTTCTTTGAGATGTGCAGTAGAATACAAATGCAAAATGTATTTGATTTGTTGGCATACATGCCAATGCAGCAAGTGTGCAAGATTTGGGTGATTCTTCTGATGGGCTTACCATGAACCATAGTTTTATGACCCGGTTGGTTGACTGGAAACCTACTCAAGTCAATTCAACCTATCACATATTGAGTGGCCCCACCTGATGCACATTATATTTGATCCATACGGTAATTGGGATTTCTGTTGACACACATGCCAATGTAGTAAGTGTGCTGCAAGATTTGGGTGATTCACGTTTGCTTATCCATCCTATTGGGTTAACTAGGAGGAACTTGTCTAAGTTGACTCAAGCAGTTCTAGATGAGTTCTTGGTAAAACTCGGTTGACCCATGTGGTTGACTTGTGGCCAAGCTTATCTTGGTCTGCTTGAGTTGCCTGGGTATTGAAATAAAAGGTCATCACCTAGTGAGGTCCCGCCAAAGCAGGGTCCTGGGAGGGTCCAAACTTCAGATTGGAGACGGACCTAATACAAATTATATATAACAAATACAAATTATATATAAATCTTGCAGTATTAAAATGATGGAAGTTGATGTACTTAAATGAGAACTGAAAATTAAAATTACAGCTTAGATAAATTTTAAGTGGATTTTTTTGAAAAAGGACATTTTTGAATTTTTACTTGGATAAATCTTAAGTGAATTTTTTTTGAAGGACATTTTTGAAATTTTACTTGCTTTTCCATATTTATAGTTATAAATTATTCATGATATATAAATTATTTTACCAACCTTCCCGGTCTACTTGTTGGATTTCCTGGTTGACTCAACCTGGCGACTGGCTGAGCTTGGTGTCGACCCACTGGGTCAGGAAAGGGAACTATCCCATGATTATATCTCTGACCAAAAAGTCAGGGCTGTCCTCATATCAAGTTGCCCTCTCTTGTAGGGGAAAATCAGGTCAGATGAAAAAAGATGAGTGGGTTAGCCTACTTTCAGGCTATGTTCACAGTAAATGCCACACAATGAATGCATGTATCTAATTTGTTGCACATTGGCACACATGCTGTTAATTTTCAAATTTCCTTCTTGAAATACTTATTGTGCCGTTGAAGTGTGCTCTATTTTTATTTTCTATGTAAACTGTTTATGATTCTTCCAAAGCTGAAAAACAAGACTGACTGGGCTATGTGCATCAATAAAAGCCTTGCTGTGTTTAGTTTGATGGTGCATTTGGCTAAACTAGTTGTAACATTTTGATGGTTTTTCCTTGGCCACTTAGATGGGGATATCTGAGACAGGTGTAGAATTGGTATTATGGAATGCATAGTTATTCTTTATTATAACACCCTGGTATTATTATCATTGAAAGAATTTATCCAATTTCTTATACAACAGAAAAGGGTACTTTTTCCTTTTCCTTTATTAATTTTTGATGATACTAGAGCTTTCTGCTCTTCCGTAAATGTATCTTTTGCCCTGCAGTGGTAGAGAAGCGAATGAGCTTGCATGACGGGTCAAAAGGGGGTCTACTGTAGTTGTTGGAAATGTCTTCTTAGTTTATGTTCGTGTTGTGATATCCTGTGCATCACTTTTTATTTAATTAAAAGCCGACCAATTTAAATAGAGAGTGTATGATAAGGATGAACAATTAGAATAACTTGGCAAATAATCCAGACATTGAATGTACATGGCACAGATAATGTGTGGAATGTCCTATTTTTGGGTCAGTATACACATATGAAGAGGCCCATCTGATAGCTTGAATATCGCACACCTGGCACTTGTGGGTGCATGTAAATGTGTGGATCTCGATCTTATATCTATTCAGGTGATTATAGTTATTAATTTTCATGGATCGGAGTTCTCATTCTAGTGTTCATTTTTATGCCTATGCACTGTTTCTACACAACTTAGTCCACCCTAAGCATGCGCATCACTCCAAGGATTCCAGGAAACTAAAAAAACTCATTTTTTTATACCAATTTTTCTTTTCTGATGCAATTGATAGTGCGATTCATTTTAAGATTTCCAATTGGATGTTAATCTTGTGCCATTTTATATTCTTTTATTCTTGTACTGTTTTATGTTCTTTTACAATGTATTGTTATATTCGGGTAAAGTTTATTACTGCTTTCATTTGGCAATTGACTGGTGTGAAATGCATTTGAACTCTGCTATATTGTTTTGCGTAATTGGTTATAGAACCACCACATTTTTATTGATCTGCAATATATTTCATAATGTTTAGTGATTTCTGATTTCTGTAGTTGTGTTTGCTTCTTTAATCACTAGCGGCGGCGAACGGCTGTTGACGAACTCAACATGCGCAGCGTCTTTGGAGAAAATGATGTTGTTTGTGTAAGTTTATTAGTCCTTCGTTTTCAATGATGAAAATATTTGATGAGCTGATAAAATGAAAGTAATATGTTTTAATTCACCAAGGGAGGCTTGATTTGCTTATTAAGGTATGACTTCTGTATTGTGTAATTTCTGAAGCCCTGCCAAATATTTCTGGGGTCTGGCTTTTGAATTCCATTTTTCCATTTTGCTCTAGCTAGGGATGTCTTTGCTGTCATTCCATTTCTAACATGTCCCTTCTGTCTGATTTCTTCCTCCCGAATGTTTGTTGATTACTTGATCTCTCATTGTTCCTTCTATTTGCAATGCTTCAATTTGTCACACAGTGGCTGCTTTCTTTCATTATTCTATATGCATGAAAAAATTGACATTCTTTGATTTATTGTGTGTTAAACTATCTGTTATAGCATATGGTAGTATTATATGCAGAGATGAGATTCACTTTCTCCAGTTGTGTGAAATGTTGGTTTGTAACACTTTTCACCATTATGGGGCATGTGTATGATGGACTGAACGTTTTCTGGCTACAGTTATCTGCTAATCCAAATTTCTTGGTTGGAGCATCCTAACCAGTGAACCATTGCTTGTTGAATTTGAACGATCATTTTGTCATTTAGTGCTCATTTTTTTGTCACTAATTAAATTGCTTGCATTTTCTGATTGTTAGAGCTTTTCTTTATAGCCCCATCTGTTGGTGGACTCTGAAATAATCAAGTCTTGTCCTGTGATGTACACTCCTAGTTGGATCCTTAGTTCCTTTATTAGAATGCTAATGAGATTTTGAGATGCATGAAAATGTCTTAACAATTTACTTCAGTGGCTATATGACTATATGTTTCACCGACCACTCCTATAATTTTTTTTCCGTTATATATGTTCTTATACTAACACTGTAACACATTTTGTGCCACATGAAGAGAAATGATTTCACTTGTGACGTGTACATCACATGGATGATTGATCTGTAGATTTTAGCATATTCTTTTCCCCCTTTTCTATCTGTTGTTGATCTTGGTGAGCATTCATATGATAAGCTTTATTTCTCACTGTTTTAGGCTGAAGTTCGTGGTTTACAGCATGATGGAAGTTTGCAACTTCAAGCAAGAAGTCAGAAGTATGGAAAGGTCTCTTTCCTTTACATATTGTTTATTTTCATTTCACAGTAAAAAAATTAAGTATGAAAAACCTCCAAGAGAAGAGGTTGATTTGTATGCCATTTTTGGACAAGGGTGTGTTTGGACAAGTCTAATATTGCAATATTTTAATATTATCATATTAGTCGTCCAAATGCCAACTGCAGAAATTGTTGGTGGGGCAACTGTGGAAGAGTGAAAACACAATTAATGGATCATGTTGTCCTTGCGTCAGTATTTTCCCCCAATCCAGTTGAACTCGTCTGAGCAAACCTGCCTCTAGGATAAAACAGGCCCAATGCCAACTGAAGTTGTTTATATACTGTTTGCAACACTGCAGACTAGAACGAGGAGAGTGTTTACTAGTAGCATACTGTGACAGAATCAGAAATTAAGAGAATTTGGGAGAAGACAGTGAGAGTGGACTGGTATCAAATTTGGTGCACACTTTGAGTTAATTTAGAAACATTATTGGGTGACTTAAAAAAAAATATTGGGTGCAAATAGGCTAGTAACTAATTTTCAAACAGCAGCAAATAGGCTAGAGAAGGCGACTCCTTTTAGGGGTTGATTGTTTGAATGATCATTATTTGATGAAGGGATACCGGTTTTCAGTTGCTTCTTCTAATATGAATGTCAAGATGCCCACTTGGCACGGCATGGTAACTTGGAACAGCTAAAGCCAATCTGACTATGGTAACTAATATTTATTACATATTGATTGGCTTATGAGGTCTGACTTTTTTTTTTTTTTTTTTTGATAACTTTAATAATGAAGAAAGCTGAGAACAGTATAGGAGAGATTTACTGTAAGCCTGAGAGACTTAAAAAAGAAAAAAGAAAAAAAATAACAACATCGCCTGAAAAGTCAAAAAGCATGTCCTTTTGAGTCAAGATCAGAAGGCTGTCACGTTACTCCCTCCTTGGCCAAAGCATCAGCCATGGGATTAGCATCTTTTTTAATGTGTGAAAAGGAAGCAGTAATACGCGTAGCAATATCCAGAATCTCTTCCCCCTCCTCAGCTAGCCTCCTAGGCGTTCTGACTTTTCTTATGGCTGGTTCTCTTTAATCATAGCACCATTCCAAGACAAGCTATACTATTTGCTGCTTTGGCTTCTATCTGCAATATTACATTCCATGAATTTCCTCCCTTTGCTTATTAAAAAAGTTCATAATGAAAGCATGACCATTTATTTTTGCTGACTATTAAAATAATAAAATATTCAGTTCAGAGCTGAACATTTTTTATATTACAATGTCAATGAATACATCCCAAATAGGTTGAACTGAAAAAAAAAGGTGATTTTTTTCCCATTGCTAATGGAAAAACTTCACTGGTGAGAGAACAAATCATTCAACCTTTTTTGTCATTTTGGCAGTTTGATCAAACCAATATGCAATCCTTGCATCATGTCGAGTGTCAAAATTCCTGATTCTTGACAAGGACATGTATCTCAATTGGAAGATAATTTTGTTTGCAACCATGAGGTTGTAGGTCCAAGTCCTTTTTTTTCTCATTGAGAAAAAATTCAGATCGCTGATTCTCTAGATTATATTTACAGGTTTTACCCAGCCAAAAAAAAAAAAAAAGATAATACTTTCAGAATTTCAGAATGTGGAAAATTCAATTATTTTTCTTTAACCATCATCTTCTTCCTTTTTTTTTTTTTTTTTTTTTTTTTAACATACCTCTGTTTCCTTGCCTCCTTATAAGCACAGAAAATTTATGCTCTGATTTTCAGAATTTGACTTAGTAGAATTTCAAGTCTTCAAAGTCAGAAAGAATTTTCTTGGTTCCTAAAATGGCATGGACCAAGAAGTGTTGAACTTTGTGTTCCAGTAAGAAGAAGAAATTGAAGGAATTTATTTCATCAGTCACATGGCTCGTGATTGAGGAATTTTTGATCCTCAGCCACTTAACCATCCTTGGACATTGAGTTTGTTAAAGGGCCCATAATTTGGTGATCTAATTGTCAATCTGAAGGTCCCTACTAGTGATAAGCAATGCTTAAGATATCACTTCGATTGGAAGATCTTATTCATCCAACATTTGGTGGGGAAGATTTTAAGAGATCTGTCCATTGTGTGACCCATCAGATCTTTGGTCTATATAACTGAACCGTGTTACTTTACAAACTAAAGGCCTGTGGATGCTACAGATCCTCTAATGGAGGATCAGATATTCCACATGGTTGACAATTGGACATATTTGTATTATATTTCATTCTGATGCTTCATCATTTAAGCAGAAAATCCATATTTAGGTATCATTACCATCTAGCCATTCCTTAAGGCTGCTAATTTTTGTTCGTCTACATTAATATTTCTAACAATTCACCTTGATTTCTGGTGCAGCTTGAGCGGGGTCAGTTGATCACAGTTTCTCCATATTTAGTGAAGCGGCGTAAACAACATTTCCATCACCTGGAACAGTATGGTATTGATCTGGTACTTGGATGCAATGGATTTATCTGGGTTGGGGAACATGTTGAAGCCCAAGAAAATGCAATGACGGAAGATCAAGAGAGTGGAACAGAGGAGAACAAAAAACCCAATAAAAAATCCATGACCCTCGAAGAACAAGAACGTACTTACACTCCATTTCAAACAAGGCAAAACATATGTAGGATTGCAAATGCAGTCCGTGTTTTGTCTGCATTAGGCTTCTGTCTTACAGTTGAAGTGATCATTGATACAGCTGAAGCAGGTGCTTCCTTGAATATTGATATAAAAGACATGCTCGGAGCCGAGTTTTATGTTCTGACTGCTGAGAGAGAGGTTCAGCGACGGAAATCAATAAAGAAGGGGGGCTGATTTCAGGTCTGCATCATAGCTATCAGTTCATTGTATGATTAATTGTAGAAAATGCTATTTTCATAGTTTTTTTCCCCATATATTGTGAGAGAGGAGATGGATTGAAACTAGATTAAAAACAGAGCTATTTTCTTAGGTGAAATGGATTATGGAAAAGACACTGTTGTACAATTTAACCACATTTTCATCAAACTCTGCTGAAGACTACAATAAGGCGAAACGAAATCAATGTGGGGCTCGAAATGCTGCACTGAATCTGCTGGAGGTTGCCTCACCCCAGGCCCCGGATGGGTGGCGTCAACTAGCTGAGCTGGGCCAATCTCGAAGTCAAGGTCATCGTCTTGATCCATGGTTTGAGCTCAACTCTGAGCTTGAGTACTGAGGAGCCAAGCTCGAGCTACGTGAATCCTCACTAAGCACCTGGTTATAAAATGAGTCAGGCTTGAGTTTGAGCTGGAGCACGGCTCAGATGAACATGTATGCATTTTAAATTAATCGAGCTGAGCTTCCAGCACAAGCTCTTGCCCATGCCAAATGCTTAATCGGGCTTCGCTTGAACTTAGTCAGACTGGACAGACCCTAACTCAAGCTAGGCTCGTGAGCTAATGGAGCTGTGATCAAGCTTGAGGCCAGGCCCAATGCTCAACGACCCCACTCTGAACTAGCCTAAATCTTGATTTGTTATGCATCCAAATGAATAGTTAGACTAGACACCTATGTTAATTAACTGAGTCAGTCAGTTTTTCTAGTTGGCAACAATTAGGCAGAGAGAAATATAATTGATGCCAACACTGGCATTCTAATCAATGCATGTTAATAAACTCAGAAATATGCATAAACTTTCTTGGGATAGAAGTTTTTCAGTGCCTCCATTTTCAATGGCCCAAGACTTCTTGCAAGAAAATCTCCTGTTTACCAAGTACACTGTTTTGCCACATACCACTATTATCTAATTTACTGATCTCCATCATTTAACTAGTAATGCACAGGAATGAATCAACAATGGTTCCTTCTCAACTGTCTCTGTTTTCATTTTTTTTTTTCATTTTTTTTTTTTTTTTTTTTTATACCCCTGCGAAGGGGGTGGGGACCCAAGAGACACACGGGAAGATAGTCTACTCAAATGGAAAAGTAATCTGCACACGTTGGAAGAAATCCCATATAAGTGGAAAGGGAGCCCGAACATGCGGGAAGAGTTGGCTTACCTAGGGTTCCAATTCTAGGCAACAAGGTAAGAACTGCCACTCTGTACCACTCGGGTAAGGAGCAGTTCTCTTCTCGATGGTCGTTTTCGATGGCTCAAATCAACTTAACTGGCTACCTTAAGATGGCCCCTCTTTTCCTGAGGCCCTACTGGTGGCCACATCTTTTACATTGGGATGAGCATTCATTCAAAGGACCCTCCAAACCCCATTTATTTATGACGTTCTATTGACCTGATTTGGTTTTCCTCTTCCATTTGTCATTCCTCGGCAATACCCAGAGAAAAGAGGAGGGTTTGCACTAGACTGGCAGTGGACTGTAAAAGCCTTTTCCAAACCAAAACCTAAAGTCTATTTTTTGATAAAAGTAACACCAGACCCTACTTGGTTGGAAGATTAAGATAATGACTTGATATTCAATATACCAAAGGTGTGGTGGTTAGGCAACCCCTTTGATAGAGGGGGTAGAGAGTTTGAGGATTGATTAACGCTCATACTCCATTAAAAGATGAAAGTAACAAAAATATCAAGCTCTGGAACTAGCTGCACTAAAAAAGACAAAAACCCATACACCTGCTAAAGAAGTTTCTTTTTATTGCTATCACCACCAACAGCTCTACACTAATGCTCAGAACAAGAGATGATTTTTGTGTTGCGTTTCTCCCTAGAACATATCAATTTGTGGCTCCAGCAAGCCATGTTTCCCCCCCTAAAAATATGGTTTGAGATGGTTAAGTCCTTTATGAACAAGAGAGCCAGCAGTCCTTGAAAAGCAGTACCAACTCCTAGTTCAGGAGCTTGCTGTTCTTCTATCTAACCAACCAAGTTCACGAGCCCGGTTCTCCCATAATGCTGACAACTTAAGCTCAGCTCTTAGCGCTACTTCAGCCTTCTCTCTTGCCTCTTCGCATGTTTCGATTCCAGTGTCGCATTTGTCAGCTTCTTTTTGGTATTGCAAAGATGTTTTCTTCATTTCTAGTATGGATGCTTCTGCATGTTGCCTGTTATCTTCAGTGACTTGTACCCGTAACTTTAGCTCCTCTGTTAGTAAGTCTGCTAATGTTTTTTCCATTTCTTCATTCGTGTCAGGATCGTGTCTGCCACAATCTGCATGAATGGAAAATGGAGAAGATGAAATGTTATTGCATGAGACATCACATACTAGTCCACTATAAGATGCAGTCTGTTTCGACTTTTTCCAGTTCCTACAAGTAGGGCATTAGTTCAATGTTTCCAACGATGATAACTTAAGACACACTGTCAATGGACCAAGTACAGAACTAAATGAGAGCCCAACTGTTTAGTTGTTAATTCGTAGAATTAAAATAAAGTTGTTAAGAAAGAAAATACGGCAACCATCCACATTAATCAAACTAAGACCAAAGATTGGATGGCTAGGATCTTGTATTCTTGGATGGCTCATATTCGTTACAAAGACTGGATGGATAGGACCTTATATTCTTGGATAGCTTATATTTGTCACAATGGAGCCATTGTATCAACAATTCAGTGATCAGTGTCACTGGTTATACAAAACCTAGGATCCAATCAATGCTACATCTTATGGTTCTAACATTCGAAGTAAACCTTGGATAAGAGGCTAAAGAAAATTACAGCATATCCAAGAAAAAAAACTAGAAAAACATTCATATCTTAATAATTATAAACATGATCATCAACACTTTTCTCAAGATAGTGCATTTTTAGAGCAAATAGAATGCAGATATTTCTTTTCAATGAACTCAAGATTAGTCTTTTTCTGGTTTTGGGTATCCTCAAATGTTCAACTCCTTTAGCTTTCTTCCCATTAAAGTTGCTTCCCAAAATATATACAATGTGCTTCATGCGGAAATATGTAGATATTTATAGAAAAAGATTTTATGGTTTCACCTGTGAAAAGATAACAGTGGAAACAGGTCTGATCAAATGATAGCTAATAAAAAAAGGGCATGAAAGGAGAATACAAGAATGCAAGAACATGAACCAAACAAATAGAAAACATAAACCCAGTAGGTAACTAGAAGTGTCGAGGAAGTGCCAGATAGATAACAATACCACTGGGAACAGTAACTTCATCGTATGCAGGCATGTAATTGCCAAGGGAATAATACAAATTAAGTCTTACTGAGAACAGGAAAAACCAAAAAATAACACATGCTTCTAAGAATTAGAGAAACGGTATACATAATTTTCCTTAATGAGAACAAATGAGAGGATGAATAAAGAGGCATTATTGATAGGCAGCAAAGAAAACAAAAGGTAGAAATATAGTTTGTCCCTAGATTGATGGCATTAGGCTCTGATTGATGATGGTGATGATGATGACAAAGGCGACGGCACGACATATCTATTTAGATGAGCAAACTCCTTTTAAAGCGAGGCCCACTTTCGCATTGAAGCATTGAGAGAAGAAATGATATCTACAATGGGCCTTTCCTTTGAATTAAGATTTTGTATTCCTTTGTTTGCAGGTCTAGAAAGTTAAAATGTGTGGCAACTTGACCACTCCACACTACGGCCTCCACCCTGAAGAACCTGACGAGCACCATTGCAAACTCTCCAAGGTCATGAAATGGCTCTAAATATGTGTCATGACAAACACAATGGAGGAACAAATGATCAACGATCTCCTTCTCGACCTTGCAGAGAGACCATCAGACAAAAATAGATCTGTGTCTTCTCAGGTTATCAGTGGCAAATACTTTTCTTTCTCTTACTTTGAATGGTTTTGAAGTCTGTTTACAATGATACTTTGATATTTCAGATGTATTTTCATATGAATGATCTACCTGGTGGTTCGGTTTACCTTGGATTATTTCATGCACTCAAGTATAAACCAAAATTGCATTAGTTGGTAGCATAACAAGATGTGATCAGAGAGATTTGAATCTTACGGTTTTACTCTTATAGTGCGATCATTATATCTTATGCAAAATTGTAACCAAAGTAATTAACTTTTGCCTTCCCTTTGTTTTCTTTTCAAAAATTTTTGGGGCCTTTGAAGACCAAATATTGAATTCTCCCACTAACACACTCCAATAGAAGAAGATCAAGGATTGTCACTTGAGAAGGTTTTGGACATCTACAAAAGATAAACAATACCGATGTTAAAGAGATAGAACATAGGAATTAAAAATCAGAACCAATGAAAGATAATTTATTGAGGTATGATCTAACAAATTATGCTGGGGTATGATCTAACAATTTGTGGCTTACAGTTTGTGGTTCAGCCTTTTTATAATTTATAGGCTGATCCAACTCTTAGCACTAGTTTTTACCATTTACTACTGGAAAGAAGTTTTTTCAAATTTCACATCCTTAAAAGGGCAAGTTTGTGTAACATCAGCGAAAAGGATGTTCCACAGAGTTCAGATTTTCCACATAATGGAAACCCCTTGCCTAAACCCCAGAAATGCTTTTCTGTAGAATTGCTGAAAACTTTCTTTTCTCCACTTTTTCCTTGAAGTAACCATGTCGCACCAAACTGCAAAAAAGTGAACATCTATCCACAGCCACAACGTTTTGCGGAAACATTGTCGCACAAATGGGCCCCTAGTGTTTGAGAACAACTCACTTAAATGTGTTGTTATCACAAAGCTTAGTCCTGTGTTTATATCCCATATACTCTCTTCCATAAAGCAATAGTTAAACTAACCTTCGAACAAACTGTCGCCCAATCCTGCAAGAACAACAGATTAACCCAACATTAGCACAATTACCTAGACTGCTATGTAAAAGAAAACAGAATAAAGATACTATCTGATTTCCCTGAATTTTTACATAGAACAACCATTTCAGGATTAAGATCAAGAGGCATTTACTATTTGATTTCCATGAATTTATACATAGAACAACCATATCAGGATTCTCACTTTTGTATCTCTGTGTAAAAATATCAAAGAGGAATTTATACGTCTACCTAATCATTTTTCTAAGAGCTGTATAAAACTCTTACTAAGGGTCACTCAAATGTTATCTTACAGAACAGTGCAAGTAGAATCTTTCCAGCAAACTGATCAACCCATCCTAAGTTACATTCTCTTCTCAGTAGATTCACCAATTCCACACAAAAAGAATTTTGCTTGTTTCAATATCACCAATTTTCATATCTATTCATTTTACTTATTAAGGGCCCATTTGTTTGCATGGAATTGAATTCAAAGGAATTCTAAGAAATGTATTCCCATAGAAGTGGCTAAATTGTAGAAATGGAAGTTGAAAATCCACAATGGCTATCAAATAATCGCCCCAATGGTGGAAATGAATACGCCTAGGAAAGTCAGGATCCCATCTACCATTCCAACTTTATTCTTCACCCCTCACCTCTTTTGTATTCATTCATTGAACCCATTTTACCATGAATTTTTGCGAATTCAGTTCCATGCAAACAAAAGGGCCCTAAATACCAAAAGTAAACTGGAAAACAGAAACAAGAGGACTATGAACAGTCCAAGTTCTAAATCCTAATAGAAAAACAGCTTGATAATTTCTGCTACACTCTTCTTTTTCCTCCTGCTAACAGAACAAGAAAGATTGAAAGCAACCAGATGAAATGCATTTGTGGCCCATTTTCCTACACATCAATTTTCTGGAATTCATAGTAAAGGGTCTAGTCACCAGACGCAACCATCACTTCCTGAGATTCAATTTATTAGGGTGATGGGTGTGTAATCATTTCCTTTTAAATGGGTGAATATTCAATACCCCAATGTGGATCTTCACCTCTAATCCTCACTTTTGCCAGCCTTAACAGAAAGGCGCTGCTTTGAAAACATAGAAATTCAATCCATGCCATAAGGGCGCTTGAGTCTCTGAAAAACATATAAAGGAGATTGCTTTTCTCCATTGACACAAGAAGTGCCCAGAAATTCTACTGAGTCTCTGAAAAACATATAAAGGAGATTGCTTTTCTCCATTGACACAAGAAGTGCCCAGAAATTCTACTGATAACACAATTTCTGAAAGGCAAGAGGGAGTTTGGAGTTCATGGCTTACCTAATGGCATTGAGATGACGGACTTTGAAGAGCAATCACAAACACAAGGAGGGCATGAAGCATGACGACCAAACCTCTCAGCCAAGTTCCAATACAATGGTGGTCCTATGACATAACCAACCAAACAAACTCCAACCAAAACCATTACAAATCTAATAGCCGCAGGACTCCAAGACCCATGATTTGAATGTTGAGCCATTGAATCCAACCAATTGATAACACCCAATTTCTCAATATTTCCTTCAACAAAAGAGAACCCAATTCCCTTTTGTAAGAAAAAACCTGAACTGCAATGAGAAAAAACACCTTCACAATGCAAAATCATCTATTTTGCCACGAACCCAGTTCAAACAGACTCAAATATTTCATTTTTCATGGGAACCCAGATTTCCTTTGATAGAAATATTCACAAAAGACAGAGGATTGAACAAAAGAAGACACGATTGGGAGATCATTTTTCAGTGCAAAAACTCTTCCAAAATCAATATCAGTTCAGAAGTTCCAGTAGAGATCTAAACAGATCCGAAAGTTATGGTTTGAAGGACACCCAACTGCCATTTCATGGAAAAGTGAATTAAAAACAGGGATAGAAATGTGAAAACCATTTTATTGCATGTTCAGTCCAGCGCCATGGCGTCCACTTTGATCGGTGCAGCCTCATTGATCATTTTTACCCCATAATCAGGCATCAGGCCTTATTTTGCACTCATTCTAACCCCAGGGGATAGCTAAGTTGGCCTGCGACTATGGTTTGCACTCGAATGTTCGTAACTAAATTATCACATCGGGGTTACAGGGAGTTCACCCAGCTTCCCTTTGGGCCCGGATGGATTAGTCCAGCCCAAAGGGTTGAGAACCCTCCAATAGGGGGAAAAAAAAACCTAGCTCATTGTGGGATTGAATCTAAAAAAAAAAATCTACAATTAAGATGCCTTGAAAATTTAAGGTGGCTAAATCAAAGGCTATGATAATCTAATGGGGTGAGTTTTTGGCTCCCCCTTGTCCATAACGAGACCTTTCCATCAATCATCCTATTGATAGACATTCATTCAAGTGGGCCCCATGTGCTAGACTTATATGCAGTCTACACAGAAAAGAACATTCTCTCCATTTTAAGAGACTGTAAATATAAAAATCTGCATATTCAGATTTTAATGATCTCCCCAATTTTTGATCTCTTGTGACTGAGCTAATCAATCTGGATCATCTGATGCTAGGCCAGGGATGATTCTCTCAAACCTGCCTTATAAACCCTTCACCTTGGCCAAACTGCTAAAAATCAATGTTTCTCATCTTTGGGTTTAGTGGGCTGATCATCAGATTAAATTTTACTTCAATCACATTTTTTACATGTGATCCATCTGACATTGGGGCCAGCCCCGATTAGAGTGAAAGTAAATCACATGTTTATATGTGATAGATCTTAAAATAGGTATGATTTATTTGATAATGGACCCAACTTATGTTTTTTGCTCAGGGATATACTTCTTTTTTTGTTGAGCTGGACTAATCCCTTTACCTCTGGGCCCTAAGGTGGTATGACTAGTGGACTCAACCTTCAATTCCTGAAGAAGAGGGAATCGGGGGTCGACACCAAGACCTCTAGTTCCGAAAGAGAGATGAATCGTGATCCTAACCACTCGGCCAACCCTTTGGGGTTCTCTGAGATATACTCACACCCATGACCCAACACAATGATGCTGCCTGCCATCCACTGGTAGCTCAGTGGCAGGCATCTTTCATAAACGATTGGGGAGGTAATGTTTTCAAAGCACCCATAGATTTATAAGGATAGCTTCAGGCAGGCCTTAAGAAGTAATGACCTCCAAGACAAAATGAAACTTTGGTAAGCTCATGGTGAAAAGGAGCAAGACATCTCCATGAAGGCTAAGGACCTGATAGTTGATTGGTTACACATCCAAGTCTTCTGTTAGAACTCTATGTTTGAGGCAGCAAATTTACTATACATATTAATCGAATTTGCTTTTACAGAGCCAAGATGGGCTTTTTAGGCTCGTGTTTTGAATACCATTTTGGATCTTCGTAATGCGAGCATTTACACATAAATTGAGTTACATGTAAAGAAAACTTAGTGTTGGGTAATCAATTTTGGCCTTTGTGTCATAGCCTATTCACCCCCACCAAATATAGTTAATATATATCACTACAACAAAATGCACCTTTAGCCACGTTTTTTTGCGACGCTTTTATAATTTCGTCGGTGAAAAGTGAGTTTTACCGACGTTTTATTAAAAACGTCGGCAAAGGGCTTCAAACGGTGAATTATTACTGACGAATTAAAAACGTCGGTAAAATGAACTTTTAGTGACGTTATATTAGTCTTACCGACGAAAAAAAACGTCGGTAAAGTGTATTTTTTTTTATTTTGGACTTTACCGACGAAAATAAAACGTCGGTAAAAATATTGTATTTTTATTTTTTTAATTTTACCGACGAAAAAAAACGTCGGTAAAAGTATTTTATAATTTATTTATTTTTCTTTTGTTTTTTGCCGACGAAAAATAATCGTCGGCAAAGATAAATTTTATTCTCAGGTCTAAAATAAATATTGATTTGAACTTTGAGCGACGTTTATTTAAAACGTCGGTAAATATATTTTTATTTTTAAGAAAATTAAAATAACGGATACTTAACGACGAAAATGTTTTTTTACCGACGGAAATTTGCGTCGGGAAAATTGTTACCGACGTTCAATGGAAAACGTCCGTAAAGATGTGTTTACTGTTTTTTTCCCCTTTCCCTCCTCCTTTTCATTACCCGCCAATGCAAACCCTTTTTATTTCTTCTTTCCCTCTCGCGCCAAAGCAAACCCTCTTTTCTTTTCCCTCATCTCTCTCTCTCTGTCTCTCTCATCTGCTCATCTCTCTCTCAATCTGCTCTCCTCTCTGCTCATCTCTCTCTCTCTCAATCTGCTCTCCTCTCTGCTCATCTCTCTCTCTCTCAATCTGCTCTCCTCTCTGCTCATCTCTCTCTCTCTCAATCTGCTCTCCTCTCTGCTCATCTCTCTCTCATCTGCTCATCTCTCTCTCTCGATCGGGGCTCTCTCTCTCTCGATCTGGTTTTTCCCTCTTTTCTCTCTTTCATCTGCTCATCTTTCTTTCTCGGTCGGCGCTCTCTCTCTCTCGATCTGCTCTCCTTCTCTCTCGATCTGGCTTTTCTCTCTCTCATATGCTCATCTCTCTCTCTCGATCTACTCATCTGCACCGTCTTGGACGTCCAAAGCAACTGCTATCTCACCGCACTGCAACACCACTGAGGCTACCCACCTCGTCCCTGCAACGCAACTGATCTCTCTCACCAGCTGCCTTCCAGGTTCGGATTTCACATTTTCTCCTTTTGTCAGTTCTTTACTTCCTTCCTTACATGCAAGGTGTCTTGATTGTGGTTGCTAAGTTGTTCGTTTCAGTCAATGTCATTGATTGAGATGTTCATGCTTTGTGCTTTTATTTCTTAATTGTGGGTGTTAATCTGATTTGGAATTCTCTCATGAATGCCTCTCTTTCTCAATGACAAAAGGGAAAACCACAACTCTGGTTTCTTCTTGTTTTGCTTGTGTGTATAGAAAACGCCCACCATCTGTTTGTTTATATTACTCTAATGTTTATCTAGGATTGGTATTGGGGAGAGTAAGGGAGCTGGATGGTGTACGTAGATGATTGCCTTGGTGCACTTGCTCTTGCTCTCGTCTTGTTATTCTATTTGTTCTGTTTGTAGTCATTAGAGACAGGAGATAAAGGAGATTGGGAAATGGGAAGTAGTGAAGGAAGGTGGGGTGAGAGAGAGAGAGAGAGAGAGAGAGAGAGAGAGAGAGAGAGAGAGAGAGAGAGAGAGCTGAACAGGGTCAGCATATGCATCCAAGTCTAACAGTGTTCATGGGTCAGTCGGTTTCAACCAAGGAATAATAAAGAGAATGATCAAAGGGCAACTAGGAGTTCAACCCCACCTTGTAGGGCCCATTGCAATCACTGGTTTTCATAGTGAATGGTCGGATGGAAATACATATTGACCTGAATTTTATCCATGATCACAATCATGGACTCAAGAACATGAAAATTAAAAGCTTGTACCAAATTTTGCTTGAATGAGGCCCCCTTGTGAGTTGGTTGTTATCATCAAATGAAGTTTTTTCCTGTACACTACCGGGACACAATAGAGTTTGTACGGCCCACTAATTTAGTCTTTGGGATTCAACTTATACAAAAGTTGAGTCTATTGGATGGTCTAAAATACTTGATCTAAGCTATGAAATAGATACTTTCAATTTCAGTAAACTGGACAATTGACAGAGTCCAATTGACAATAGTTGGTCCTTGGTTGAAAATTCGGATCAACAAGCAAACTCTACAAAGTCCTTACCCAAGATTTACCATGTATATAGGTAGCCACAGTGGGCTTTACAAGATGGGTTAGGCTTTAGTTATTGTCCTGTTAGTTGGACCTGATTAGTTTTTAATAATATATAAATGCAAAGTTTTCACCATTTAGACAACGTTTGTGGTCCAGCTCTATGCTCTATGGAGCTCACTCAGAAAACGCTCACTCAGAGTGAGTATCCTGGTTTATCGTGTTATTCACTAAATTAGATGTCATTTATTACCAAGTGGCAATTGAAACGAAGAAAAGAATGGCTTCTGTCCATTCATTCTTTTGCTATTAACAAGGCCTTACATGTTAGACTAACCAATTTAAAGGTTGAACACCCAGAATAGTGGAGAGTCTTAAGATTTGCAAACACACAAGGTATAATTGTTTTTGAGTCTTATTTCCAAAGTTGGATGGTACTTAACAAAACATACACATATAGAAACATGATGTTAATATATATATATATATCCTTCTATAGAGCTTATAGTTTGGATACATCAAATAAGAAATAAAAAGATGACAAAGGTTAGAACTTAGAAGAAAGAGATCTTTCTAATGATAAGCTGGCAACCATTCTTTTCCATCAACGTAATCAATGGATGTGAATTGAGCAGCTTCTTCATCACTGAGTTGTCGAGACCACTCAACACGTTTATCTGGAGTGGCACCTGGTCCAAAGGTTTGATGCTCTGCCAACATTAAATGACTGCTCCAACCATCATTATCATCATGTTTGAAAACAAAGAAAAATTAGTATGAAGTACTCTTCTCTTCTGCACAATTAGGGATGTAAATGGAATGGGTACCTCATTCTCTGATGATTACCTGGAGATTCCGACCACAACCATCATCCTCTTCCTCAGCACCACCCCATTGTCACCATTCATCATGTTCAGCCCTTCCATATGCTTTATGCTCCTCTCAGGACCCTTCTTGCTCCATCTCTTTGAGGAATTGAACCTATCTTTGCCACTAAACTGCCTTAGAAATGACCCACCTGAGCCAGATCCAACCAGCTTTCTCCCTTCTCTTTTCTCTCTCCTCTCTCTCTTTTAGTGGGAGGTAGGGAAGAACAAATGAGAAACGTCTTGTGTATGAAGAAAAAAAAGGTGGTGGGTTCCTTTTTTAGTAGAGGAGCTGGGAAATGTATTGGAAAAGGTGGTTTGAAAGAGACAGAGATGGAGATTGGAGCTATCTCTTTTGCAGATAAATGGTCACGAGGAGCTAACAAAATGATGATGGGAGGAGCCTTTACTTTATTTTCATTGGAGATTTTTGTAGTATAAATGTCAGGATGAATGATTCCCTTCCCTTCCCCTTTTTGTTTCTTCTTTGCAGTATATATTCATCTTAGGAGAAAGAACCATGGCAAGTGGGTAGGTAAACCGGTAGGATTTGGGCTGAACCATGGATGGATCTGTCCAAGGAATCAGGATTCATATCCAACATTGATTGATCCTTTATGTTGGTTTTGGATCTGGTATCAAATAAAACATTTGAAGATCCAGTTCCATCCCCTGATTCAAGAAGAAAAAAAAAAGGTTCATAGGGGTAGTCCTAAAACTGATCCGTTAAATATACAAGTATATATGTCTCTTGAAATGGCACTACAATTTAAGTTTGGAAGACAAATAGCAATGTGATTCAAGCCTCTAAAGTTTTTAATTATCAGTATTTAGTTGTATTATGTTTTTTATATGAACCATTGGTGGGAAGAACACACAAGGATCTAAATCATATACATGGATTTAGATTTAGGAAGTGAGTCTCCTTCCCCTCCCTCCCAAAACCTGCTTTTATTAACCTGATCACTTCAGATTTGCAGATAATCCTAATATCCTATAACCATTTACATTCTTAATGCCAGGTACTAAACTGGAACCATCTGAACTAATTGTCCTTTGAATTACCCAGAAAATGACTTGGGTCCCACCACTGATAGCCACCCTGCAAAAAAGAGTGTGTGATTGGACGATCTTGATCGCGCTCTTTCCATCAACTAGTTTTTATTATGAATGTGAACTGTTGGATCATTGATTGGATGGTTGGGATCTTTTAAACTTCATGTCCTAAACAGATGGGGTAAGGATTTAAAGAAAGAGAAAACAGGAAACACTTCATGAATATCCTTATGTAGATAGCAAACCACATCAAAGAAAGGAGGAATAAGGCCTCCATTATACATTGGTATTTTCACGACCTAAAACAGTTTTCAATGCAAATTGTGAGCGTCAATCATTTGTCACACACTACAGATGGATCAGTGCATCAAGACACTTCCCTGCTCTAATGCATCCAAAGAACACGGATACCAATCTATATCGATATACATTTCTGTGCCTGGTGAACATCATTTTCTGGACTGGGGGTTGGTTGATGTCTCCTATTAGAAAATTTGGAGTGTCAGAAATGTGGTAATTAGTGATTTTGTTGTCTGATACCATGGTGGTTCTCAAATCACCCATTGTCTAAGTTGTTTTTTAAATTTCTTTGTCAAAACAGATAAGGAAATTTAGGTGATACTAATTCTACGGTTCAGGTCATTATAACCCTCATCATGTTACAGATATGCAGAAGAATCACATCTGTTAGCAGGTATAATCATCGTATGCAAAGCAAAACCCATTAGTAATGGGGTTGTAAATCTCAAACAGACAAGGAAATTTAGATGATACTAATACTACAGTTCAGGTCATTATAACCCTCATCATATTACAGATAAGCAGAAGAATCACATTTGTTAGCAGGTATAATCATCTTATGCAAAGCAAAACCTATCAAGTAATGGGGTTGGAAATCTCAACCTGGCCAAACCTAAGAAGTATAAAGAGTGTCCCTGAACCTGAACCCGAATTACTGGATTGGGTTCAGGTTTTTTTTTTTTTTTTTCAGGTTGAGTGGCAGGCTGGATGGCCAATCTGGACTAATTAAGTTGCTGAACTCAGGTGTACCTTTGATCAAAATCCTGAAATAGTAGTTCAGATTTGGTTTGATTTGTTTGGTAATGGAAACTAGACCGCTTTAATGCATATTTGTTTGTGACCCGGATATCATCAAATCACTACTTTCAAAGTATTAACTCATATTCAAGATTTTACTGTCCATCATTAATCTAAACAATAATCCTCCTGTATGAAGGCTTGGGAATGAACATTGTTCCTATTAATTATTAAAGACATGTTATCCTGCCCATGCTTCTTTAGGTTGTAAAGCTCTTTTCTTCTTGCTTAATTCAAATATATTATTAGCTAATAACATTGCACCATTGTGAGCCCAATATTTATCCTTCAGTTCTCAGATGTGGGAAGTACCAGTTGGGTGGTTCTATATGTCTCTCAAATGTCTCATCTTACATCAACTTCATACTGGAATACTAGTCTTACCCTTCTTCCTTCTATTCTTCTTTCCTGATCCATTCTCTCTCTTCTTTTTCTTCTGCTGAGGTGGGAGGTTGGGCATGAATAATAAGAATACAAGGACTGACCCATTGTTTATAATTTCTAATTACTTGTGATTAGGTCAGATATGGACAGGAGTTGGATATTACATTATCGGAACCGATTTAGTGCTGAGTACATAGCTGGTGTGAACTCATTTATTGATTTTGCAAAGGCGAATTCCCCCGGGGCAGTGTTGATTACCTGCCCGTGTAACGATTGCTGTAACCATCGGAAGCAAGACTATGTAACCGTGAGAACTCATTTGCACATTCATGGAATGATGGTCACATACCTACGGTGGATATTGCACGGGGAACCTTTAGTTCAACCCGATGATTCAGATGAGAGCGATGATGAATCAGAAGATAATCAGGATGAATACGATGAGTTGATAGAGGACCATCGTAGGGGAACTTACTTGGATGAAGATACTCAAGAAAGGGATGATGTGCAAGATTTTGAAAGTTTGTTGAAGGCTTCTCAGCATGGCCTGTACCCAGGATGCAAAAGCTCAGATACTCTGTTATCGTTTGTCATCAAGATATTGCATGTGAAGGTAGAAAGTGGGTGTAGCAACAAGTCGTTCAACAAGGTTCTACAGATTTTTAAGGACTTCTTACCCGAAGGTCATGTGGTGCCGGCCTCAGTTTACGAGGCGAAGAAATTATTACGTGACTTGGGCATGGGATACAAAAACATAGATGCCTGCAAACACAATTGTGTGTTGTATTGGAAGGAGAATGCTCAATTGGATAAATGTCCAGAATGTGAAGAGCCTAGGTATAAGGTCAATGATGGCAAACGAAAGAAGATCCCTCATAAGGTGCTCCGTTACTTCCCATTGATACCGAGGTTACGCAGATTGTATATGTCAAGGAAGACAGCCACAGAGATGAGATGGCACAGTGATAAGCGCGTTGACGATGGGATAGCGCGGCATCCGGCTGATTCAGTGGAATGGAAAGAATTTGATAAGAAATATCCAGAGTTTGCCCAAGAGACACGTAATGTGAGGCTGGGGTTAGCCACCGATGGATTCAATCCTTTCGGTAACATGAGCACCTCTTATAGCATGTGGCCTGTCATACTTATGCCCTATAATTTGCCACCATGGATGTGCATGAAGGAGCCATTCTTGATGATGTCATTACTTATTCCAGGACCAAGCTCACCGGGAAACGATATCGATGTATATCTAAGGCCCTTGGTTGATGAGTTGAAGGAGTTGTGGGATCATGGTGTATCGACTTATGATGCCTCCACTAAACAGACATTTCAAATGCATGTGGCTGTGATGTGGACGATAAATGACTTTCCAGCGTATGGTAACTTGTCTGGTTGGAGCACTAAAGGTTATAATGCTTGCCCCTCGTGTAACGACTGCTCGTTAGGGGTGAAGTTGAAAGATAAGATTGGGTACATTGGCCATCGAAAATACTTGGAACTGAACCACCAATGGCGTAGAAGCAAGGCCTTCAACGGTCAGCCTGAGCTTGAAAAGAATTCTTTGGATTTACCGGGGCAAAAGGTACTAGATCAGCTAGAAGAACTAGCGCCTGTCAAGTTTGGCAAGAATAACAAAAGACCGCGTGACTCTGGAGAACTGAATTGGACAAAGAAAAGCATCCTATTCGAATGGCCCTACTGGAAGTGCAAAAAACTCCGACACAACCTTGATCCTATGCACATTGAGAAGAACATATGTGTATCTTTGGTTGGAACAATTTTGGGCATAAAGGGCAAAAACAAGGACACCGATAAAGCACGTAAGGATTTGAAAAATATGGGCATCAGGCCAGAGCTGCATCTAGTGGAGAGGGGCGATGGATCCAGCTTGAAGCCGCGTGCCTCTTACACTCTGGAACCAAAACATAGAGATGGGTTTTATGAATTTTTGAAGTCAATCAAATACCCAGACGGCTATGCGGCGAACCTCTCGAGGTGTGTAACCTCGAAAAATGATAAATTAGCTGGTTTAAAGAGCCATGATTGCCACATCCTTATCCAACGCATCCTTCCTATTGGCATGCGCGGCTTTCTGAATAAGGATATATGTACAACATTATTTGAGTTAGGCAGCTTTTTCCAAGACATCTGTTCGAAAACACAGAGACACGATGATTTGAAAAAATTGGAGGAGCAGATAGTTTTAATATTGTGCAAGCTGGAGAGGATTTTTCCTCCAGCTTTCTTTGATGTGATGGTTCATCTATCGGTTCACTTGCCACGCGAGGCCATACTTGGCGGACCGGTGCAATATCGATGGATGTACCCAATAGAAAGGTAATAGTTGTTGACCATTTGGTTAATTATTTATGTATTAGTGAAATTGCCATGCATTGAAAATCGTAATTGTTATCACTGATTGTTTAAAGGTTTCTGAAGACCCTAAAAGGGTACGTTTGCAACCGAGCTCGGCCTGAAGGTTCGATCGCCGAGGCTTACATTGTCAAAGAGTGCCTCACTTTTTGCTCAATGTATTTAAGGCAGACTGATCAAGTACAGCGTTATGATGATGGTGGCGATCGTGGCCTGGGGATGTCGATCTTCACACAAACTGTCCGTCCCATTGGACTGCTGCGAAGGGCACACGATCCTTCTCAAAGAGAGCGTGACATGGCTCATTGGTTTGTGCTGAATAATTGCCCTGAGGTGGAGCCGTATCTACAGTATGTGCTTCAATCTAGCCATATTTATACATTGCTTGTTAATTCATTTATTCAGTGTCTACTTTTACTTATTCATTGTAAGCTATCTTGAGTAGGGAACACAAGAATTCAATGCAAGATCAAAGATGTGGAGATGTTGGCCAGATACAACGAAAAGAATTTGCAGGATGGTTTAAACAACATGTAAGACATATAAAATATTATCATTTTAATTGCTAGATATTATTGGATTACACTTCAAATAACATTAGTCTAATACATTTGTCTTAATCTTCTTATGTAGATGAATCAATTGCGAACTCTAGGGTCACCGGAAGCTTCCGATGAGATGTGGTCATTAGCAAATGGCCCTAGATCCCTGGTGAATCTTTACCAGGGGTGTGATTGCAATTGTGTCCGATACCACATTATAGACCGTGAGAAGTGCCGTAGGAGCCAGAGTAGCGGCTTGGTCGTGGAAGGGGAATACGACGGGGTGAAATATGACTACTATGGCTATATCTGCAAAGTATGGGAATTGTCCTATCGGCACGGGGGTAACGTGGTTTTATTTGAATGTGAATGGTACAACACTAGTACCAAGCACAAGATAAACATCGAAGACCATGTTACAAGCATTGATATCACAGGTCGTTGGTGTACAGAAGATCCATTTGTCCTGCCAAGTCAAGTGACACAAGTCTTCTATGTCAATGACACCAGTAAAGGAAAAAATTGGAGAGTCGTAGAACGGGTCAAGCCTCGGGGAGTATGGGATGTACCTGCTAAGCAGGATGACGACGACGACGCCGATGATGTGCCTAATGATGCATTTCAACAAGATGAAACGACGTTTGTTGTCCCAGTCCTCGTCGATGGTTCGAGTGTCCAATACTCTAGGGATGATATAGATCATGAAATCGTTCTCAGTGATGAGTCGGTAGACGAGGATGGCCAAGATGAGGATGAAACATTGGTGGAGTACGAAGATGAAGAAGAAAATGATGTTCATAGTCAAGAAGATGATGACATGGAATATGACATGTAGTGTTTGTTTTTCGTTTTTGCACATGTAACGATTAAGTAAATTAATAAAGATCTTGTCTTACATAATGACATTGTGTTCAATTTTTCCTTTTCTCTTCTAATTTGTTCATATATAGATAAGACATTTCTACATTTCACATTTTATTCTTATTTCTATATATAATAGTTGCAAAAGATGCCAAACGGAGGAAGAAAATGGGTCAAACCAGGAGAGTTGTCCCGTCAAGTGCAAGCATCCAATTATTTATTAAAGAGAAAAAAAATAATTAAGCAGAATGCAGAAAAACTTGCATCTCTAGGGCTCCCGCCAACCGCACGCACTATATTTGGTTCGGCTCAAGGGACAAACAAGAAGGGAAAGAGGAATGTTAGTGGGAATGATAAGGATGAGAACTACATTCCCCCTGAAGATGATGATGTAAATGACGAGTCATCTTGGTCTCAATCAGATGAGGTAATATTTCTGTGAATGTCTATGACGTGTACTTGATAATATTAGTTTTTATGGTGACACTCATGCTAAAATGATATTCATTTCCATTTAATGGACATTGTTGACATTCACTTTATTAATATTGTCGATTTTTGCTAATAATTAGTTATTTTCCTTGTCAGATTGCAGAGATGCCTCGAGAGAACAGGGTGAAACGCGCTCGGAGGATTGCAGCTACACTCGGGTTAACTCGTGTAGAGTGCCCACCTGAGGCCTCGACACAGCCTCCATCGGCTGCTCTTCGAGTTACACGGTCTGGAGGATCAGGGAGCACCCCTGATTTGGCAGTCCCCCCGCCTCTGCCGATTCAGCCTCCGACCACACAGCCCTTGTTGACCCAGCCTCAGTCGTCCCATCTTCGAGTTACACGGTCTGGAGTATCAGGGAGCACCCCTGATTTGGCAGTCCCCCCGCCTCTGTCGATTCAGCCTCCGACCACACAGCCCTTGCCGACCCAGCCTCAGCCGTCCCAGCCTCCGACGAGTCCTCATACAGTCGGGAGCAGCGTAGGTGAGAAAATTATATTTTCTTATAATTCAGAATGGTGTTCACCTCAATTTAATGATTTGTGTTCACTAACTCATTTAACCCTTTCATCTTAACAGCATCAGCCCCAGCCTCGGAGGTTCCGAGCCGTGTAAGGGGTGTTACGCGAGGGAAGACCGTGACAAAGCTGAGGACACAACTGGGTCATAACATTCCAGTCCCGATCCCCATCTCCAGTCATAGGCCAGAAGGGGAACATGCCCCATCACTGGTTAACCATCTTGGGTTAGCCATTAGAGAGGTTGCCCCAGTCAGGCCCCATGGCTGGAAGAAGCTTGACATTGGGATCAAGCTTGCCGTTATTGCTACAGTTCAGGTAAACTAAAACGAGAAATATCAACCAAATTGATTATAATTGTGCTCCGCACTACAAACTCTGATTATATTTGTTATTACTAATCTTTATAAAGCTCTCTCCTAATTGCAGACAGTTTTTGATATCGGGGACTACGAGGGCGATATGCAGCTCAGGGCGGACGTTGACCGCCAATGCGGGGTTTTGTATAAGAGTTGGAAGTACGAGCTGCATTGTCACTACTTGGAGCTGTTGGAGCAGGGGGTTCCCCGACCCCAGGACCACCCGGCAGAGGGTTGTTCACTAGCTGACTGGCAGTTGATGGTCTCGCAGTGTTGGGAATCGCCAGCCTGGAAGGTAACTTTGGGATGTTATCTACAACGATTATTTATGTATTCCAATGTAATTTTATTAGTAATGATTTTATAAATGACTGCTATTGTATTATTATTTTTCTATATAGGTGAAGTCGAAAAAAGCTCAAGAGAGTCGAGCCAAGCTGCCATATAATCATACTGGTGGCTCCAGGTCATTTGCATCGAGACTGTCTATGATGGTACTAATTATATTCATATGAAGAAACTAGATTAAGTTTATTAATTTATCAATATGTAGCTAGGTTCATATCTAATACAAAACTATTTCAAATGACAGACGAAACAGAATGCCGGTCAAGCGCCGCCTATTACTCAATTCTTCCGCGACACCCACTACAGAGAAAAGAGTAATCAGTGGATAAATGAGGTGGCTCAGCAGAGACATGTACGTTTGCTAATAAATTTATTTTGATAAATAATGTCATAAAAGCATTCTAAATCCTTGTTTATTTAAATGGCAGGAGGCCTTGGTGCAGCGGACTGAGGAGCAGTCGCAGCCATCTGTCACAGCTCCGATGACTCAGGAGCAAATTGCTGTTGATGTGCTTGGGCAGAGGTCGGGATACTTAAAAGGGTATGGCATATATACGAGGACCTCTGCATCTTCCACACGGTCTCGGACACCGGATCCTGAGGTGATCGCCCTGCGGGAGCAACTGGCTGAGCAGGGTCGGAGGGTGGCTGAGCAGGATAGGAAGGTGGCTGAGCAGGATAAGAGGCAACGAACACTTGAGGGCCTCGTTCAACAGTTGGCAGCTGCGTCAGGGATAGATCTGACCAGCTTTCAAGACATCATGAGAGGGACCTCTTCTGCTGGTGATGGCACATCTACTGGAGATCACGATGCGACCCTTTGGTTAGTAGATTATTCTATTGAAATTTTAACATAATAACTAGTCAAAATTTATAAACACAAAAAATGTAGCATTTTCAACACCTCGGAAATGTGAATAAAGATTTGATTTTGGGAATTGGGGTGGATTGTTTTTTAGATTTTGAGATGGAAATGTGAAGATGAGTTCATTGATCTTTGGTTTTTTTTTTTTATGGATTAGACTCCCCTTATGTTGGCTGCAATGCATGGGAAGATATCTTCTGAGTGGGGGGTTCCTCTTCCCCATGACAAGGTTCGGTAAGATTGTTGCAATTAAGTTACTTTTTTTTTGTCCTTTTACTTTGCCCTATAATTTCATCTTTTGCATATTTTGTGGTTTAGGTTCTATTTCCAGTTACCATGTTGTTTCCTGCTATTTTGGAGAGAACTGGCATTACTGCCTTTGATTTGAGCAAAGTGATAGAGAGTTTTGTTAGGCATGAGGTTATTTTTATATGAAATTTTATACACCTAAAAAGCCGTGAAACGATCACATAACTACTTGGTTAAACGGGTGGCTTTCTATTTTTCGACTCTTGTGGAGCTAATATTTTTAATTGAAATCATTTAAATTTTATATTGACCCATCAAACTCCAAAACATTAAGTTTCATGTTTTAAATATTCATAGTTTTTTATATTTATAAAGATTTTACATATGCAATTCAAACCATTCAACATTTATTCATGTGAAAATGATGCTTCCCAACAATCCTGATACAATATTCATGTGCCTAAACTTTTTATTACACATCCCTAAAATTCAAAACGATCTCTTACAGCATCCAATAGTATTGTTTTTTTTATTTTTATTTTATAATTTCTTCCTGATAGTTGCATTTTTGGGGTGCCTGGTCTAAAAGGCTGAAGTGTCAATCATGTAGTGGCTTTATGGGGCACACCACTTAAATCATGGACCCACCTGGGTTGTGTGGTCAACTTTTGGTTGAAAATATCCATCGAAATTTCCACTGCAAAGTGCAAAGAATCCTGAAGCTCTTTGTCAGGTCAGTGTAACGGAATTCAAAGTGGCAAGTGGGTTTGAAAGTTGAAACAACTTTCTTCCAACCACTATCAGGATGATTGAACTGTTATTCAACCTTTCATGAAATGCTTGTCAGAATTTCAATTTCCCTGAAATCTTTTCCATTTCTGTTGGGACAAATACTCACGATGAATGAAAGCCTTAAGTACTAGTATGAATGAATTCTCTATTGATATGACCGTAGGAACCTCTACTTTTAACCAACAAAATCAATAGAAAGAAAGGAACAGAGCACTCATGGATGAAATTAAAGAAATGTCCTAAATTAAGTAGATCTCAGCAGGAGTAGATTTTGCAGGAACCTTGTGAGTCAATGACTTTGCAGGCACTGCCACTGTTGTTACATCATATCCAAGTGAGCTCCTCATTCATTTTTTTTTTCTCCATCCTTACATGGCATAAGAACAAAAGAAGAAGACTGATTTATGTTCTCTCTTGTTTTGCTCTTTTCATGGTTGATTTACAGGCACTGGTGGCACTTGTACGTATCATTCAGGTGCCAGGTATGATTTTCATTTCCCCCCATTCTCTCTCCTCTATTATTTTACATTACTAGTGAATGATAGGCAGACCCTTCTGCAAGATACATTCTTAAAAAAAAGAAAGAAAAATGGAAAAAGAATTGAGGAGATATTAAATTGTATTTTAATACATCCACCATTTCTTTGCTTCTTTTACTTTTTTGTGTTAGTATACAAAAGGTCAGTGTCCTGTTTAACATCAAAAGTGGGAAAAAGATAAATTGCATCAAAAGCAGTGGGTGTATATTAAGTTATCTTTTTTCAATAATGGCTTTGCTTTTACTTTTGGCCAATCACTTTTGGATCTTAGTGCTAGCTTTGACTCCTGGATCACAACGATGTTAGGTTTGTGGCTGCATATGATGTTCTTGAGTAATCTTGACAACCACCCTCTTTCTTGGTTTCCTAATCACTGTACATTCTTGAGTAATCAGAAGATGAACTGAAGAAGACAATGGAGAAAGCTAACAATTTGATTGTTGACATTTTGAAGAAAAAACCGCGATTGGCTTATGATTGTAAATCAGAAAACCTAGATAATATTAATATAGGTTGGTTTGATTATTTTGTTGTTTGTAGTTATAATCATCATTGAATCATTATCCTATATATTTTGGGGTGACTTATCATATCTACTGGGGATTGGCTTTGTGATTTCGACAGTTTCATTAAGATCCACCGGAAAATAGATGATGGGCCTCGTTTTTCCTATGCTGATGTCAGTGGAGGGGTTCTTTGGGTAGAGCTGTTGAAGGAAAGCTTGAAAGAAGGCCTTGCTCCAAGCTCTTGGACAGATTATCTCTATACGAGTATTGGTGGGACTCTCTCTAATGCTGGGATCAGTGGCCAGACATTTAAATATGGCCCTCAGATTAATAATGTCTTTCAGCTGGATGTGGTAACAGGTATCAAGAAATTTTGAATTCATCTTCCCTTGTTCAGAAATCTCCATCAAATGGGCCATGGGTTATTGATGGTCTCCTAAACTTCATTTCTACCTTGACCTTCAAAACAATTGGGATTTAGGATAAGAAAATAACAATGTTCACTCTTGAATATTTTTAGATTTGCCACAGAAACAGACCCTTTTCACATTTTATGTACTTGGTTTTTTGAATGGGCTTTCCTTTGCTGCAGTTGTCTCTAAACTCAAAAATTTGGTTATTACAGGTGAAATGGGTCAGAACCTTCTATGATGATTTTGAGATTTTCACCAAGGACCAAGAGCTTTTGGTTTCAATGGACAACAAGGTGGATTATGTTGAAATATTCATGGTGTTAAATGAACAATCTCCGCGTTATACAGCTGAGGCCTGCAATGTGCTCCACCACAACTGCAACAGCTTCAGCAATGAGGTAGCACAGTTCTTGGTAGGGACTACAATTCCATACTACATCCTGCAGCTCCCTAATGAAGTCATGAATAGCCCAATGGGTGCTATGATGTGTGAGTCACTCATCTCTTTTATACTGGAATCATGCCAGAGAAGCTGCAGGATACAGAGAGCCTTGTATCACCTGCTGAAATGCAAGAAAAGAATTCCAATGTAGTCTCAAAAGATCCTCTTGGTGAAGCTCGGAAAAAGGTACAACAGGAGATTGGCAAGGAGTTCACTGAAATTATGGCTATAGGACATCACAAAAATCCTGTAACCAAACAGCCCTTCTTGTAAATTCTGTTTCTCTTGAAATGAACGGTCTTTTATCATGAGAGAAAAAGTAACAGTGTGCATCATAAATCAGACTTAGCAGAAACACAATTGGGCTTATCTTTTATAGGAAGTTGATTGATGAGAGTTGAGTCCTGTCCATTTGGTGGTGTTATCAGCAGGGCTTGCAAGGTAGCCCATACCTTCTTTTAGCTTATTTGTATATGTATATTGGACATATATATGGGATTCTATCGTTATTGATTGTAATATTTGATTAATGAAATGAATGATTTGATGAAAAGTTTTGGAGATTCTCATTTGTTTATTTAGCAAATTTTGTTTGCATGTATTTTTTATATTGAATAGGTTTGATACAAACGAAAAAAAAATTTATAAAAAAAAAAATAAAACACTTTCACCGACGAAAAAAAAACGTCGGTAAAATACTTTTTAATTTTTTGTTTATTTTTACCGACGAAAAAAATACGTCGGTAACATCCTTTTATATTTTTTTTAATTTTTTGTTTATTTTTACCGACGAAAAAAACGTCGGCAAAAGTTTTTTATTTTTTCTAAATTTGTTTGTTTTCTTTTCCCGACGAAAATTAACGTCGGGAAAAGTTTTTTATTTTTTCTAAATTTTTTTTGTTTTCTTTTCCCGACGAAAATTAACGTCGGTAGAAAGTTTTTTATTTTTTCTAAATTTTTTCGTTTTCTTTTGCCGACGAAAATAAATGTCGGTAAAAGTATTTTTATTTATTATTTATTTTTATTTTTATTTTACCGACGAAAAATAAACGTCGGTAAAAGTATTTATTAAATATTTAGTAATGTTAAATATTTTTAACGACGTTTTAAAAACGTCGGTAAAGGATATTAATCGTCGGTAAAAATTCAAATTCTTACCGACGAAATTTATTTTCGTCGGCAAAATGTTTTGTCCACGATTTGTTGCCGACGTCTGCCCGACGAAATTTTTTTCGTCGGTAAAGTTTTTACCGACGTTTTTTTGAGTTTTGGCGACGAAAAATTTCGTCACTAAAACTGTAGTTTGTTGTAGTATTGCTCATCCTAGTATTGCTCCCGCTCGAATACATTTAACTCCAAAATTCTTATGATTTTCAAGACTACAGAGTTTTAGAAGGCTTAATGTCGAGTTAAGATGGAATTTGAGTTATAAGCCCATGGTCAGGATTTAGATATTTTCGATGCTGGCTAGTGAAGACTCAACATTTGTAGCTGTTAGTTTACACGCTATGTTCCGTGATTAAACATACCGTCCGGACCAAGTTCTCACACTTTAATTTGGGCCTTACCTCAATATTTTATCCAGCTCAAGGCTAGGATCTTTCTCATCCAATTGCCTAGGGTCTAAGTCTGAGTATGAGTCTCTTCCTCTTTTCCTCTCCCCTTGCAATAGGGTAAGATACATGTAATGTGCCTAGAAAAAAGAAAAACCTAATGAAGAAAACAAAAATCAATATTCTTTTGGTCAACCCAACTTTTATTCATTGGAGAAAACAAAAACTCAACTGCTTTGTAGGATCTCTCTTTTGTCCCAGCAATCAGAAGGCTCCTTGATAAGTAGAGCAGGGCATGTGGAAAGTTGCTCATAAACTAATCTTGCTTTTGGGGACACCTAGTATGGGACAAAGGGAACATGATGGTCCCCCATGTTGTCTAGAAGATCAAGGTAATCAAAATGAAAGGAGAGTCACTTAAAGCTCTCTGTGGGGCCCACCTACCCGCGTGAGAGGTGAGCAATCCAACCATGCACATGTGGGAGAGAGAGTGACTGAGTGAGTTATGGTGATCAGACAGTTACCAATAAAATGGTGGCCACCAAATGGACAGCTTCTATGGTCCACTCACTCAATCAGATGTTTTTCTTATGATGAGCTGTAGGGTGGAAGTTCTAACAGATTTTATGGACGGACCTGTCCCGTGAATTATACAAAAACCACGGAATTCGAAGTAGCTTTAATGCCATGTGAAAGGCCCAAACACATATAAGAAGCCCTATTAAACTCATTCCTTGAGCGATGTGAGATGCGACACTTTCCCAACATATGCTGTGTACTGGAAGACTGGAAAAAGTTTCCCTCTTGATTTCATTAGTAAAAATAGTATCAAAGGGCCTATTTTGGGTTCTTTGACAGGAAGAATTTGGGTGATTGGGTCTCACCTTTTAGGCCAATGAAGTGAGCCTGTTTCCAATTCTGTAGCCCGGAGATAAAATGGGTCTCTTGAAATTAGGTTGGACAATACTCTCTCACCTGTCTGGGCATTAAGCCGAGTTGGTTAACACTGTTAATGATCAATTAATATCAGGTCTGAATGACAGGCCAACAGATACATGGGCTTGACTTGGACTGCCAGATCTCAAGCTCATTCATGGCTATAATGGCTTAGTAATGGCCCAAATTTCAGGTTCATAGAAATAAATGGGAAGGACCACGGTTCATCATAGCCAAGGCCAATGGCTGTAGGGGTGGGTTGGTAGGAGTACACAACTACACAAGCAGGACTGGAGTGATCTCAAGAGTCTATTTTACAAAGGTGGAATGATGTATGGGGGATAGAATTGGAAGCCATTTGGAGGTGAGGAAGATGGGCCACAGATGGAATGATGGTTGCATTGGCACATTTATCCAAAGACATGGACCCAATCCTTGATTGTGTAGGGCCACATGTGCCGGGGGTGCATCAAAAGAAATGAACAGGGTTTTGGGACAGTTAAGAGTCACATGATGTATGATGACGTAGGATCCATGGGAGATGACAGGAATATGGTGACTAGCAAGCAGCAATCCTTTCAAGAGGTTTGGGGCACATGAACAGGTGGGGTGAATGAAATAGCACGCTCTGCCTTTTTGTTAAGTCCAAAATTTTAGAGTTATGGTAACCCCATGGGCTCCATGGTCTTAAGAGTGCTTATAAAAATCTAAGAGCCTGTTTTGATTGCAGTAGAATGCATAGGAATTGAGTATGTATGCTACTGAGTGGTAGTGGTTAAAAATAAAAATTTACGGTGAACATACAAGAATGACTATCAAATAATCTCCCCTTCAATGGAAAGTGAATCATAGGAAGATGATGAATGAATATCCGTCCATCACACTAGTAATTCAAGTCCTAAAAAGGTCAAGTTCCCATACACAATGCTTCTTTATATCCTTCACTCGTCACTTGATATCATTTACTGCTCTTCTCAATTGTGTGGGCTCTCTTGAGTGCGTCCAGTCTTGGGGCGAGTGGGGGGTTTTTGTTAATGTTTGTTGAACATACATGGCTAGTTAAACTCGCATTTGTCCCTATCTAAATGGAAGTATGGGCCTGCATGTGTGGCAGCTGAGGGCACTTGGAGTGATCGATGAGAACAAGAGGGTCCAATATCTGAGGTGGGGCAGAGATGTCCAGAGACCAGCTAACAAGGAGGATGAGTTGGAGTGAGGAATATGACATGGGTCCATCTAAAGAGAGGTTAGAAGTGAAAAGTGGGGCCAATTAGGGTTAAGGGTGTATAATTTGTGGGGTAGGAAACTGATGAGAAACACCAAATGAGTGCTGGGGAGATGTGACAATACCAATACCAGGAAGAGGACATACAGTAACATGTGTATGGAGTTCATGTGATTATGGTGTCTGCTTCTTTTGATGTGTGATTTGGTTTTGGAGTTGAGGGTAATTGATGGTTTGAGGCTTTTAACTAAGATCTGATTCGATTTAGAGAAGCAGCTTTTGAAAATGGTTGACCAAAGTGAATAAAGAAGGAAGGGAGAGATGTTAATGTGTTGGGTCAGTGTATTCACCTGTATGTGGAGGTGTGTATGTGGTGCATGCGCGCATGCAGCTCCCAAGGGTCTCATGATGGGCTGCCACCCACCATGGTATCAATGAAATCATAGCCATTTTTGTTTCTAACACACAACATCAAACCATTCCCCTTTCTCTATTCCTTTCTGTTATATCTACCATATTTTTTTTAAAGAATATTTAACATTTTTTTGCCCTACTAAAAATAATTATTTTATTAACCCTTACCTCCTACTCTTATTGGGCTATATTTAATGTGAAGAATAGGATCAATATACAGAGATTTATATTAGAAGAAGCAATTAAATTCATATCTTTCAAGTTGTCAATATGACTATAAGAACCTCTTAAATGGTTTGTTGCAAGTAGTAATTACTGCCATGGTGCTTACAAAAAAAAGAAAAAAAGGTCACGGTTGCTAGGTAGATAGGTTGACCGCCCGAGTGAAATTTTTTGTCACTATCAAAATATGAATTATGAAAATAAGAAAATAGAACTCATGTAGATGACCCAATATAGTCGAGACAAGGTTTTGATGATGATGATGATGATGGTACAACTTTATCATACTTGCTCTATTCATCTGAGTGAAATTTCATCAAGAGTTAAAACGCGACAGGACTTTTGGAGGTATTTAGGTATAACACCGCATGGCACACAACTATTTTTTGATGAATTCTATGTGCAATATTCTTAGAACATCCATGCTTTTACGTAGTAAAAGAAAGCAGAAATATATTTTCAGCCAAACTTTTTGCCCTTGTCAGGAACTGTACTAAAACATTAGGCTTGAAAGCTAAATGGATTGGAATTTCTCAAGCTTTGCCTTGGCACAACCTCTAACCAATGTTCAGCTAGCCCTCCATCTACTACTTGTATGACATGGTCTCTACCCATAAAAAGAAAAGAAAAAAAATATAAATTCCATTAGTCCCTAATAATCCAATGCTCATATTTATTTATTCATTCATTCATTGGCCATTTCCACTGGAATACCCATGGGCTTAATTACAGTTATTTGTTCCTGTCTCTTGAACATCTCACATAAATAATCATCTCCCACTCATTATACTGCCTACATTCACCATCCTTGTTGAATGGCTCACACCCATATACCATTTCTCTACCTCCTCTCTCCCTATAAATCCCAAGCATCCATACACCCTTAGTGTACTCCCACCACCCCACACATAGTTTGTTTACTCAGTGATCTCCATATCTCCATCTCTCCCATCCATTCACCTCCTCAATTGTACAAGTATATTCTCCACCCTTTACATCTCTATATCCATCCATGGCTGTCTCAGGCTTTGAAGGCTTTGAGAAACGCCTTGAGCTCCATTTCACCGGTGAAGACGATCCGATGGGCCTCCGACGACTCGACTTCATAGCACTAGAGCAAGTTCTCAATGCAGTGAATTGTAGCATTGTGTCCGCCGTCGGAAACTGCTTTTTCGACGCCTACGTCTTGTCGGAATCCAGCCTCTTTGTTTACCCCATGAAGATCATAATCAAGACATGTGGGACAACCAAACTCCTAAAGTCCATTCCCTGCTTGTTGGGCCATGCACTTGAGTTGGGCCTCAGTGTTTGTGGTTGTAGGTACACTAGGGGCAGCTTTATTTTCCCTGAAGCACAACCTTTCCCTCACACTAGCTTTAAAGAGGAGGTCTTATATTTGGAGGAATGCTTGCCTACAAACCTTTGCTATAGGAAAGCTTGCATTTTGCCATCTAAAGTTTGTCACTCCTGGCATGTATACACTGCTAGTGACCATTACATTGTGGACCAAGTGCCCAACATATTTACTATAGAGGTGTGTATGACTCAGCTTGATGTGGCACTTGCTAGGCGATTCTTCCGGCGATGTGGCGATCATAACCCTGGCGATGTCGCCGGAAAGGAGATGACGGCGACTACGGGTATCAGCAATATCAATCCATGCGCACTTGTTTGCGATTTCGCTTTCGATCCATGCGGGTACTCGATGAACGGCCTAGATGGGGCGCATTATTCAACCATACACATTACCCCGGAGGATGGGTTCAGCTATGCAAGCTATGAGTGCGTCGGGTCTATGGACAATTATGATGAGATTGGAACCATGGTGCAGAAGGTGGCACATATTTTTCGGCCGGGGACCATGTCCATATCAATGTGCACACCTCAATTGGATGATGTTGATGTCTGTTCTCAAATTGCCAATTCACTAAAGCCTGTTGGGTTGACTTGCCGGAGCTGTAGGATCGAGGAATTTCCGGCAACTGGAAGTCTCATGTTCCAAACATTCACTACTCAGTCAGAAACAGTCATGAATTCCGGCCAAAAGCTTCAGAATAGTTCACATATGCCTTGGAGGAAAATGCTGTAATTGCTAGTTTGCTACCCAGTACATACACAGGCAAAAGTAGAGAGATTTTGTGCAAGTGATGTTTATTACTTTAGGAATAATTAGGGGCCATACTGCTATATAGGGGTTCTTTGAAAGTTGAAATATTTTGGATGATGAGAATGAGCATTTGCTGGTGGATAATTTGAATAGGAAGTGATGTAGAGGTACATTCTTGTATTCATCATGGCAGTGCACCCTACTTGGGTGTTTAGGTGTGACACTTGTTTTTTGATTTGATTGTTGTAAGGTTTTTAGGAGAAGTTGAGGATGTTGGGGTATTTCCCAACCCTTTCTTTTGATCTCTGGATGAAAATGACCTCTCTCTCTCTCTCAGATGCTGCCAACTCCATGCATGTAAGGCTGCCTTCTGGGGTAAACTATAGGATTGATAACATGAAACTACATATATGTGGGCCCCTTTTTTTTATGGCAATCCAAAGCGATGATGAGATGGGCCACTCCATGAATGGGGGATGTCCCAAAACTATGCAAGATTGATAGATGAGAGCCTGTTTTGCCGCTTATAATGAAGTTTTGTATTTTGAAAGTTGGGTGCCTTTGGCATGTACTATTTTGATGTTCACATGTGCCCATGAGAGAGATTTTTAAGAAAAATATATTTGGTTAGTGTAAATTATTGTTCTCAATCTTGTTCTTACGAGAAGTAATATCAAAATCTTAATCCACTAACATAAGAAAGTTGGAACAAATTTTTTTTTTATTTTTTTTAAGAAACAACTTGTTCCTACTTATCATTAATTATCTCGTCTTTTAAAGAGATCGTTTAAAGATTCCAAATCGAGTCCAGACCCCCTACTTCGTTGAAGTAGGGAGATTTTCTTTGATTTTTGCACCCTCAATTGCTTTCTTAGAATGAAAAAAAAAAAAAAAAAATCAAGGAAGAGATTTTATACAGCAGCTGACGAATTTGGATTGGACGAAACAATATCTCTCTATTTCAATAAAACAGGGGATCCGGATTCTTCCAGATCTTCACTTATCCTAAATCTAGGCCTCATGTAATTTATAAAGTGGCCCCACTTTGTAATTTATAAATGTGGATCATATGGTCACAATCACAAAAGGTGGGCCTATATTATAATTCCTATAATAGTGGGACCACATTATAAGGCCTCATATTCTAAGTTCTAAAGGTGGGCTTCACATTGTAATTTATAAATGTAGGTCCCGTATCTACAGTCACAAAAGAGGTGACCCAACTTCATTATAATTCTTAAAGTTGTGTCATATGGTCACAATTTCAAAAGGTGGAGCCACGATATGAATGTAGGCCTACATTGTGAATCCTATGAATATGACCCTATGTTCTAATTTCTAAAGGTGGGTACCACTTGTAATTTTTAAGGGTGGGTCATGTATTCACAATTAACCAAAATACGATCCTACATTATAATTTCTATAAAGGTGACCTAAATTGTAAATCCTATAAATGTGCCCACATATTCTAAATCATAAAGGTGAGCACCACATTGTAATTTCTAAAGGTGGGTCTTGTGTCCGTCATCACAAAAAAATGTAGCTCCACCGTGTAATTCCTAAATGTGGGTCACAAGGTCACAATCACAAAAGGTGAACCCACATTATAGAGCATCAGCAAAAGGTTTAAAATCTTTTAAGAATGAAGGTATTTTAAGAAATCCTCATCATGGGCCTACCAGAACCTGTCCAGATGATTTGCAGCCTACTTGCATCTGCTAGAGCCGGGGAGGGGCAAGATGCTCAGGTAATACCTGATCATGGGGTGGGTGAAGTTGAATTGGGTTGGGATAGGTTTTGTGGGTTGAAGTCCAACTAGTCTCTGTCATATTATTAGACAGGTCATGTACCCCTAACCCACACCATGTACATCAATTTGACCCAACCCCACCTTAGCCACTCTAACTGTAATTCTTTTTCTTTTTAATGTCAATACATAGGGTTGTTAAAGGGTCAGGCCCATTGTTCTCCAATCCCTAGAGTTGATCCTACCAAAACAAAACATATGCAAATTGATCTCCACATGGGCCAAATCACTCTAAGGGCCTATATTACCTAAGGCCTTACTTAATTGGATGTTAACTCTCTTCCTTTATCCGAACTTTAGATCATCAATGCATTGCAATGCAATATGCTATATGACAGTCCATCATAAGTCGATAATGTCACTACTTTACTATATACCATTTGATTTAGTAGGGTGAAGACTGCTGTACAAAAAAAAAAAAGACTAATTGATGGCATTGATTAATCTTATCTTTTAACTTATCAATCTTATATCTTTGATAGAAAGGATTCTCATGAATTAAATATAGAACAAACAAATAGATCATATCTATTAAGAAAGAAAGAAAAATTGTCTTACAATCTCCTCTATAGCATATCAGTGAGATTTTATAGCACTTCATTTTCTAGGTTGTAATCTGTCTAGAGGTGTGTCATTAGTGTTAGATCTAAATACTAGACCCAATAACTAAAGAAAACTTCTTGATATATATATAAAGAAAAGTAATATTAATAACAAGATCACAATTAAGAACCCATGAAAGCGTCAAGAGTCACTTAATCACTATTAAATTATCCCACATATATACTGATCAAATGAACTCCCATATAAAATCTTATATGTGCCGACTCCAACATAGTTGGTACAAGGCTTTGATGATTATGATAAAATCCTATATATGGATGAGAAAAAAAATCACATAAAAAGCATACATGACTTAATTATATAAAGGCCTTGTAAGAATCACATGAAAATTACATAATAATCACATAAAGATTTAATATAATAACCAAGTAAGAACTTACATTAGAATCACATGAAAACTATGTTTAAATAAACTTACATCCCCCACACACATATAAGAAAAACAAGACCCCACATCCCAGGCTTAATATAATCCAACAAATTGGTTGTTCAACAAAAATTTGTATAAAAATTTTTACAAGAAAAGGAAAACTCATTCATTTAGCACGTTTCTCGAGGACCGGACCGGGCTGGCCGGGCCGAGCCGGGTACCCTCAGAGTCAGAGGAGGGCCTAGACTCATACTCTCTATGAGTATTGTACTTGTGAAATACACAAACATATGGTACCGTATAAAGTAATAAATACCGTATAGAGTATTTATAGACTCTCTACCAATTGCTTCATTAGAAGTGGAAGGAAACCAAAGAGACTTTTTGTTTTCTTTCTTCCCTGTGAACATGGCTGCAGCAGAATCTCCAACTTCCGTACGTAAAGGTCAGATTCCTCGATTTCCTCTCTCTAAAACAAAGTTAGGGTTAGGGTTAGGGTTTCTGATATTTCTTCTTCCCTATATCATCTTGCAGTCGTCGTGCACTTGAGGGCTACTGGAGACGCTCCGATACTCAAGCAAGCAAAATTCAAGGTCATTGTTTACCCTCATCATCATAATCATCATCTCTGTGATTTCTTCGCAATTCAGTTGATTTCTCCTTGTAATTTGATCCAAACCCAAATCATTGCCTTCTGCAAATTTGAGAGATTTCTTTTGGTTTCTTGTTTTTCTTGAAATTTACATTGAAGGGATTGGTTCAATGGAAGTACTATATATTGATTATTGTGAAGCATGGGTGGTTTTAAAAAGTGGGATGAAACTGATATATTCTGTTATTCTGTTGACATCTAAAACAATTGGGGCCTGTTTGCTTGCATTAGAATACATGGGAATTCATGGTCAAATGAGCTTCAACTGATGATTATTAAAGAGGTGAAGTGTGACTGATATGAGGTGATAGGTGAAGGATATAAAGATAATAATGCAGCAATGTAGAAGGGGCCTTGACTTTTCCTAGAATTTGAATTACTAGGATGATGGCTGGGTATTTGTTTCCATCTTCCCTTGATGAACTTTCCATTAAAGGGGAGGTTATTTGATCATCATTCTTGTACATCCACCTTCCATCTTCATTTTTAACCATTTATTGAATGAATTCCTGTGTTAAACAAACAGGCCTTAAAAGCAATTACATTCACAAAATTTTTCATGTTTTGAATATATATATATATATATATACATATAGGGACGTGCTCTTGTGAGAGACACTCTCACCTTACTATGAGAGATAAAGGTGGGGGCCCTCATATTTAAGTTGTTAACATTGGATATGGATGTGAGGGCCCCTACCTTATCTCTCATAGTAAGGTGAGAGTGTCTCTTACAAGATAACCTCCCATATATATATATATTCAAATTACTAGTAAAATGCATGGTTGAACCCCATAAATCAAATAAGTAGAGTTGGGAAAAAAAGAGTGCAAAGTCGAGGGAGAAAACCAGAGAAAAAAAAAATTGATGATGAAAATCTTGTTTATATCTTATCAGAACATTGGAAACCATATGTAATCATTAATAAGAAAAAAAAAAGGTTAGTCTGCAGATAATAATCCTATAGAATACTGAAACCTTGCAAACACTAGGAAATTATTGTCTCCACTCCATATTGGAGAAGGAAGTTGCAAATAATATGATACTTATTGGTTTGATTGCTTTCCTTTATTTTTTTAGTTTTGGAAATTATGTAATAGGCATTATTTTAGTTTGGCAGAGTTTGGTTGCATCATCAATTATATAATAGGCACTATTAAACATGACCTTGCCTACATGGATCTAATGGAGGACATGACCATAAACAGATTTGATTGGCGTCGTCAAATCCATATAGCCGACCCCACCTAGTGGGAAAATGCTTGATTTGGTTTGGTTTGGTTTAGAGTTTAGTTGCATCAGTTGATGATCATTGATGAAGCTAGTCCACTTATTTGCAAGAGTTGTTCCCTTAGTCAAGTTCATTGCAACTCTCGTACACATGGCTACATCTCATTTATTCGAACTACCCATGTGGTGACCTGGCGCACCTTACTGCATATTGCAATAGTGGAGAAACAACACCAAATTGTATATAAAAAAAGAAAATAGAAAATTTCATGTACGACTAGTCTCTAGATGGTGAATAATTTTTCAACAGGGGCTCCTTTAGTTTGGAACTCGTTGCCAGCTCTTGCTGAGGTTGTGGTTTGATTTCTTTCCCTGATTTTTTAGTATTGGAATTACATAATAAGCATTATTTTAGTTTGGCAGTGTTTGGTTTCATCAGTTGATGATCAATGATGAAGCTAGTCCACTTATCTGGAAAAGAGATGGTCGTTGAGTCATGTTCATTGCAACTTCTCATACACATGGCTACATCTCATTTATTCGAACCACCCAATGTGGTGATCTGGTGGACCTTACTGCATATTGCAATAGTGGACTGGAGAAACAACACCAAATTGTATATGGAAATAGAAAATTTCACGTACAGCTATTCTATAGATGGTAAATAATTTGTCAACAGGGGCTCCTTTATTTTGAAACTAGTTGCCAGCTCTTGCTGAGGTTGTGTATTGCACGGTAAGATGATTTACTGATCATGTTGGTTGATTTTAATGGGTTTTCTTTAAGCAGGTCAGAAAGATCCAATAGACTTTAGGGCATTAATTTTGAGTAGTTTTGATTTCATTAAGTGGGCCCCATTCTTGGGCACCAGACAACAGAAATCAAATCCCAAACAGAATTCCAATATTTCCTAGTTCTGCAGTCAGATTGGAGCAACTATAGAACAAAATGCCCATCAACTATCTTATTATAACAGAAGTATACAACTAATATAAGTACAAAAATCCGTCAAACTATGTAATATAGAATACATCCTGACATTACATGCCATCTGAAATGAAGACAGCGTCGATGCCTGGTGCCCCATCCAATGGGAGTTGTTGAAACTTTATGAATTGTAAGCTCAATCTCACAAAGAATCTTAGTAGCACAATAGAAAACCCACAAAAATTTAGCGATGATTCCAACTATAGAATTAAATTGCAAGATACAATATTCAAAAGATCTAAGTGACAATCCCTTGTGATTGAGTCAAAGGACCTTCAACAGGTACACTTGTGAGGATTGGGTTCTTATCATGTCCAGATGAGTCTCCTCCTTGCCCGTTCTTGTGCATATGATCAATGACACCTATTTTCACCTGCCCAACTAGATGGTCAGTTGGGCCTCTACCCTGAGGCTACCTTGAACATCAAGATCCTGGAGCTGTACATGTTGGTCTTCACAGTAGCAACCGTGATGCTGTTCCAGAGGAAGCATGTAGCCTATGGTCCTTGCTGTGGGATGGGAGTCATAGAGACATCAATGCCAAGATGCCTCTTGACAATGATCATGCAACTCTTGTTTCTGAATTCATAACCTACTATGCTTACGTTTTCCAATAAGAAAGAACAACATTCATGCTTGATGTGGGCAATCTAACAGTTTCCGTTCTGAGTAAGGATTCAATATAGATTTTATATTCCACAAAAACATATTCAGGGTTTATTTTTCTATCTCTTGTTGGCCTATTTTCTAGCACCAAGAGAAAAAAAAAAGCCCTATTTTTACTCCTATTATATATGAGATTTCTTTTAGAGAAAATATATCTAAACAAACCAAAACATCGGTCATGAACCAATATATAGGTTGCTATGCAAAAATTTCGGCTTTGTTCGGTACAATGTCCGAATTCCAAAACTGTTTTTAAAAACTATGGAAGCATGTGATTTGTTTATGAAATGATATTTAATGTAATGAATGAGTGAAAGAACAGTAAACAATCTTTACGTTTTCTATAGCTTCAATACTTTCCATTCAATTGTTCACAATCTTATTACAATGCATTATTGAGATATTTGATACAACAGAAAATATGAGGCAAAATCATCAAAGCTATATCCCATCTATCTGGGGGGGTAGGCTATATGAGTTCTACATTTTCTCTCAACTCTATTTACAGCTGTGATGTTAATTGGCAATCGAACATGCTTTCTTACTGCTTCATTCCAAATATGTTTTGGTCCACCTTTTCTTATGCTTTAAGCTTGTAAGGCTTTAATTTTCTATATTCTGGTTTTATTCTTTTGTTCAGGTGCCTGAATTATTTCAATTAACGTTACTTGATTTCTTCTATTGAAACCACATGTAGATTTCATCTTAGTACCTCTTTTTAATTCTCCTCACTCTTGTTGCTTTTCACATTCATCTTAACACACACATCTTAGCCATATGCACTTTATCATTACTTCATTTCATTAGTGCCCAACATTTAGCTCCTTACAACAATGCACCCAATGTTTCTAATGGTTGTCTTATGAGTTATGACAATTGGCATGTCCCTTTAATCAAAGTTGCATTGAGTGTCACGGAACATTCTACTAGCTTGTCTCCACATTGTAGACCTTTCATGCTATTTGCAGTTATTTTACTCGAAGCCTTTTTTAAGTAGTTGCTCCCAGATAGTGGAATATGTCACGTTTTTTCTCTAAGCTATTTTCAATTTAATGAAGTCAATTTTATTTTCTGAATAAAATGTCCACATTAAAATTGTGCTTGATAGATGACATAGTTCAAAATATACCCATCGAAGGTAGTATATGCGAGAGCTATCCTTTTGCATGGTGGATGAGTTCCATGAAGTTTCGTTTTGTAGAGGACATACATTGCTTTCTTGGTCAAGATAAAAATTATTAAGTGTTGAGCTGTGTATTAGTATCATTAATATTTAAACAAAAGTGGTGTTTCTTTCTTCTTCTAGAGATTCCTCTAAGAGAGGATCATGATGCATCTATTTATAAATTAGGGCTCATGTTTGGTTTTACAAACAATTGCTTTTTTATGAGATCCTACTGTAGATAGGAGGTACTTTGTAAATCTGATAGATTAGAAGATCCTAGTCTTATAGATTGTAAATTAGGGCCCAGGTTGCTGTAACCAGGCTTGGGGCGCACTTACTTGAGAACATGGAAAGTTATGATCATTCTAATAGTTTCTGTAGTTTAGAAATATACTGTTGGGTTCTGATTTCTCAAATCTTTTTTTGTGAATACAGCTACTATACATCTTTCTCTTTCGTCTTAATGAATCTTTGCTACTGATGATAAGGAAAACAAAAGGAGTTCACCTCAACCACTCTTTTTTTTTTTAAGCATCATAAACATGAGGGTTTTGATTGGCGTCGTCAAATCCATGACCTTGCATACATGGATCTAACGGAGGACATGACCCTAAACAGATTTGATTGGCGTCATCAAATCCATATAGCCGACCCCACCTAGTGGGAAAAGGCTTGGTTTGGTTTGGTTTATAAACATGAGAGTTTTTATTTTTATTTTTTAGAGATTATCAATGAACAAATTGTGGCGCACATAATTTTTTGTTGAGAAGTTTTTTTTATTACAGCAAGCTAGTATATGAAAATATGTATCAATATTATTATGGTAGGCTATCATACATAAGGGTTGAGATATTTTTTATTTGAAATATTGCCAGTCAAATAAAAAAAAGAGAGATTGTGTTCTTTTAAATGGCAGATAGCTGGAACGGAGAAGTTTGCAAAGGTCATCGACTTTCTTCGCCGACAACTTCATAGGGATACATTGGTATTTATTTCTCTTATTTTACTAAGAAAATGTGTGTTAGTTCAACTTCTCATTACTTAATGCAGAAATACTAACAATCACTTTTTATTCTCATACCAGTTTGTGTATGTCAACAGTGCCTTCTCACCAAATCCTGATGAATTAGTGAATGATCTATACAATGTAAGAACTTACACCAAACTTTATGAGACATGTCTTGTAGCACTTGCAGTTTCTGCATTAATGCTCCGACAATTTTTTTTTCCTCTATTCTACATTACAAATATCTGAATGTTGACATTTTACCTATTACTGACGTAAGGAGCATGGCACGTGTTATGCTAAATGACCAAAAAAGAAAAAAGAAAAAGAAAAAGTGTTATTCTAACTGCTTTAATATGCTATCCGTAAGTTTAATGTGGCATGATATCAAATATCTCATTTAGTGTATTGTATCTTTGATAGCATAAGCGGTGACGTTTTTGCTTTTCCCATACTTTCTTTTATCATCCGATGCAAGATTCAACTTTATTAAAATTATATTTGTTGCATGTATACTTTAAGGTGCATATGGATGTATACCTTGATCACAAGCAGTTTGAGTATTTTATTGGGAACCACATTACAGGGGATATTGGTTTTCTGGCCTTCAACTGATCAACCTCAGGTCCAATAGCTAATATTGGTCAAAAAGAGCTCCAGTATCCTGATATGATTTTTTAAAATTTCTATATGCCAGCCCAAGCAGGATGTGTAACCACCTATTCTGCCCAAAATACTAAAGGACAATTACTTTTAAAAGCATGACTGTATTTGTAAAGTTAATTTATTTGTATACATTTAATTTAGTGAATCGTGGCATATTAAGCATTTAATAGTGGCTGTTTTAGAAAGTTGTGTTCATACAAAAATATTTTTGTACAAGGCAGTACATGAAAGTTTTCTTTGCTAATTCAATCAGGGAATGTCTGGAACCAGCTGTGGATTCCACTTGCATGGAATCTGCTTTTTTTTTTTTGTGTGTGTGGTACATTGATGGATTGAGGAGGAAGAGCACACAGTTTCTTTGGAAAAAGTCATAAGTAGGATCATACCCTTTCAACTTTAAAGTCCCCTAGATTACAGATTTTTGCCTGAAGTTTTATGCAGAAAATGTGTGCTCCAAACTAGCAAAAACTTTGGTCTCCCCTTAATTCCTCTTAAGAATATTTCCTGAATCTCTTGTATCCTGAGTGTAACATGATGCATCAGTTCTATATATTTGAATCATTGTAATTGTAAACATAATAATAATAATAAATAAATCTATGATGAATCTGAATGACTATGCATGCTTTGCATCCTTGAACTACAAATACCTAAACCTAAACACTGTTTCTTTTGAAATTGCAGAACTTTGGCTTTGATGGAAAACTAGTTGTTAATTATGCCTGTTCCATGGCTTGGGGTTAGGGAACTGCAGCGGAAAGGACTGTGTTGCATTTCTTTTACTGTACATTCGGCAAGTACAGAATTGGAAGGAGCTCTTAATGTTGGCATTTCATCTCCACGTAGTTCGCCCTGTTTTTCTACTGAATCTGTGAGAGCGAATTCCTATATTGTTTCTCAAAGAAATGACATTGTTATTGTCCATAACGTGATAAATGACACTGTTTTTCTACATTAAATGACATAGTTTCCATTTTCATGAATGTATTTTTTTTAATGCTTTTCAAATATTATATAAAGTCTCATTGACAGCACTTTGGCGACTGTCCTTTTTTTTTTTATTCAATTAATTTATTCAAGACGCAGCTTTCTATGTGAGCGTCGCCTGTCTAATGGTTGGGTCTAAATTTGCATTTGAACCCAGCTGCAGGGCTGAGTTTAACCCACAGCGTCTGTCTATAAATGGCCTTTTGATTTATCAAGCTAGGAAATCAGATTTAAGTCATGTGCAAAAGTGAAGCTCAGGTCCAGCCCAGTGGCCTGGCTTGGGCCTACTGGAGTAATGGCTCAAGCGTGGTTTGTAATTGGATGCTCCTGGTAACCCAATGTGGGCAGGGCTGGGAGGCCCTTTGACTGCTCATTTCTTCAGCATGCTGATTTTAGCAGTAGCTTAGCTTCTAACTCTGATAAATCTCCGTCAAGAAATCCTATGGTGGGGGGAATAGCTGATGGTAGCTATTGACAGCAGATTATGTACATGCACCAGATTGCATATACTGTCTTAAGGAATGTTGATACTGATGTGTCTGTGTTTAGAAATATGACCACTTTTTATGTTGGAGTTGCAATATGCATAGAAATGAAAATCCAATGCACTGATTTAGATTTGATGTAGCCTGCTCTTCAATATTTTTGGGAGCTCCCTCTTGACTCAGCTGTAAGCTTGTGAGAGGATGATCCGATGATGTATTGTTCTTCATGTGCGGTCTCATCTTGATTTTCAAACTCCCACATTAACAGAACAGAATATGGATCTCCTTTCCTCACTCATGAATGATCACACTTTGGTTTAAAATTGGCTCCAATCAGTATATACTACTGGATTGATCATTTGTTAATCCTATAGTTTTTTATCACTCAAAACTGAGATTGCACTGGAGAAGATTTTCTGCTCTAATATGTGGGTTTCCTTTTCAAATATCACGTTGTGATTAATTTTCTCCCTGTTCCCTCACTTGTTAAATCCGATGGTAACTTTTTGTTTTTCTAAATAGTTGGTAACTTTGGATGTACGGTGAATTGAAGTAAAATGAGGTGAAAGATCAAATCAAGGGAGAATAAAATACAGGGGGTCACGATAGCGTTTTGTTTTTAGTTGCTTGATAGAGAATATATTTTTTTACTTTTTGTGTAAAAAGAGGTTACGATAGCGTTTTGTTTTTAGTTGCTTGATAGAGAATATTTTTTTTTACTTTTTGTGTAAAAAGAGGTTACGATAGCATTTTGTTTTTAGTTGCTTGATAGAGAATATATTTTTTACTTTTTGTGTAAAAAGAGGATGTTCTTTTGTCATTTAGTAGAGAGAAAGGTGGTTGATTTTTTACTTTTTTTTAAAAAAAGAGGAGGATATTTTTAATTTGTGCATTTTTGATATAACCCCTTGTAGGGTTGCAAATGGAACGGTTTCGGTTCGGAATTATACTGGACACAGATCTGAACCCGTTTCTAAATAATGGTTTTGATTTTGATTCAGAATCTATTTTGTTGGTTCTAAACTCGGTTCCGACAGAAAAATCTGGAACTGAGTCCACCTAGAGTACTGGATATAGTTTTAAAATTGGTTCTAATTTCTTTTCAATTTGTTCATTTAAAAAAAAAATAAGTATATCATTAACTTATAACAGTGCATCAAGTTTACTACCTCCAACATTATACATAAAAATGTCAAAAAAAAATTGATGTACAATTTGCAATATCAAAGACTTATATGACGGGTGCACAGATCGGAATCTATATGAACCCAAAACCAGACCCATTTATCAATCGGAACTTAAATTAGGTTTTGGACCCATTTATGAATCGGAAGTTAAAATAGGTTCTAGACCCGTTTTTTTCGGATTGAAACTTTCAGTTAATCGAAGAATTGGATATCCGTTTACAACCCTAATCCCTTGTATTTTCTTGTCTGGATAATGAGGGCTTTACTTGAGGTTTGTGGAGAGAGAGAGAGCCTTTAGCATACAATCCTAAAATAACCTTTAGAGAGAGAGAGAACCTTTAGCATACAATCCTAAAATAATTAATTATGATGGATTAAACACAAACAGGTCCTGCTTGGCCCAACCCAAGACCTGATAGCAATGGCAATGAGAGTAAATATGTTGAAAATCTATGGTTGTTTTATAAATGAAAACTGATGATCTGTGGTGGTATCTCTATCTATATGACCAGTAACACTAACCTCTCTCTCCCTCCCCATCTTCCAAAAACCTCAGCAGAACCCTTCTTCTTTACCTCTGCCTTCTCATCACTCTTCTTGCTCTCTCGCATCTCTTCGAAGGTAAGGTAAGATCTCGATCTCTCTCTCTCTGAAGCTTCAATCAAATACGATGATGAAAAAAAGATGGTGTTTTTAGGTCTCCATTTTTTTCTCCTGTTGGTTTATTCTTTTTTGCCTAATCAGTTACAGGTGAAGTGGGTGCATCGGGGCAATCGGTTTTTCAGCATAAAAAATGGGGCCCCTTGGAACGCGGTTGCCTCGTTCTTACTTCTCAGTTTAACCACACTAAAGTTTACAACTTTCCAAATGGTTTTGGTTGTTTTGGCATTGTTATGCTTATCTCTTCCATCACACTCTTATCTTCAAAAAGAAAATTGAAATTTTTTTTACCCTGCATAAGAAGATAGTGCTCTTGAAATTCGAATGATTAATTTTGACAAACTATAGTTTAGAATGATTAATTTTGAATTTTGATCTGGTTTGGCTCTTGGGTGCAGAACCTATGTCGTTTTGGGTATGGATAGATAGGAATGGGATCCAATTTGGACTGATTTGATGGGTCCATCCTGTTTTATGCATGCACTATTTACTTGCTTTCGTACGTACCAACAATCCATTTAGGGGAGTCTAGGGGTGGCAATTCCTGATCTGACCTGGTATTTCTGGGTTTGAGTTGATCGTGTCATCTTGATTGGCAAACCAGTGCAACAGGCAACATGAATTAGACCTGACCCAACTAATTTTTGTTAATAAATAACCACTAACACCAAAAGCTCGAGCCGTTAGTGAAGGGCATAACAATTTATATCAACACCCCCTCTCAAACGGAAAGTCGTTCGAATTCGAAACCCAACGTACCGATGGAATAGACTGGTACCATGTTAATAACCAAGAACACCAAAAGCTTGAGCTTTAGCTTTTGTTGTTACTGGTTATTAACAATTTTACTTCAAATTACCAACTAGGCTTGGACTTAGCCTGACAATTTTGAGTTTCGCTTGACATCTCCAATCTGATTAATGCATGAGGGCGGGTTTAGGTTGGGTCCGTACTTGTTTCTTTCAGTGGTTAACCTGACATGAACCCAACTCAACTTGGTGCATTGCCAACAAGCCATACATAAGCCCTCATATTATTCAATTGTACTGATAAATAATATACTGTTCTTTTTCTATAATTTACTAATAATGCTAACATAACACAAAAGAAATATCCAAAATGTGGAGATACTACAACTGACAAGTAATGAGGAGGAAACCAAACCACCTGAACTAAGTGGCATGCTTTTCATTCAAAAGGGCTAGTTGGTGGACTGGAATTTCACACATTGATCATAATAATATTCTTGTCTACGTCAAGACTCAAGAGGCATGGTTATCTCCAAGGGAGATTGTCACATCTTCTGTCCTGATCCCATCCAAGTACGGCCCAAGTTGAGAGGGGAGGTTGAGATCTGATGGTTTGAGTACTGGATGCATTTGACCATTTGGTCTCCAATCAATGAGATGTGATCTTTCTACCTGAGACCAACATCTAATTCTTCATCTCCATTTTTAAGAAATAGGGGCTGTTTCAATATCATCTCCTGTATTTCATTTAATCTTCTGTCTATTTAAAAAATCCATGAATTCTGATACTCAGTATTGCTAGTCTCTTATTCTATTGCAGATTCTCTGATTGCAGCCTAGTAGATCATGAATGTTGTCACCAATCCCAGCATGACAAAACCTGGGCTTTTACTTTTCTATCCTGAATTATCTGTTCTCAGCTTTCGTTTCAGACAGTTCTATCCACGCAGTGGAACTCACATCCATGGCAATAAGAAATTTGGGTTGATAACTAGAATCCAGTGTTCTGTTTCTGAGAGAATGTATACTTCTGCTTCCGTGAATTTGTCCGCTACAAACCCTGCTACTACCCATTCAAGCCGAAGAACAGGAGGCTCCCTCTACAGTCGGCCTAGTTTACTGGACATGAAGAATGAGAGGGTTGCTAATCGTGCTCGGGTTTTTGAGTTCCTGCGAGGGCTAGGGATCATTCCGGATGAGCTTGATGGTTTGGAGCTCCCTGTAAGCCTTGATGTCATGAAGGAGCGAGTGGATTTCTTGCACAAGTTAGGTCTTGCAATAGAGGACATCAACAACTACCCTCTTGTACTTGGTTGTAGTGTGAAGAAAAATATGATCCCTGTTTTAGATTACCTTGGCAAGTTGGGGGTCCGCAAATCGACTTTTACGGAGTTTCTACGTCGGTATCCACAAGTCCTACACTCAAGTGTCGTTGTAGATCTCCAACCTGTTGTGAAGTACCTTCAAGGTATGGACATCCAGCCAATTGACATCCCTCGAGTTCTTGAGAGATACCCAGAGGTTCTAGGTTTCAAGCTTGAGGGGACCATGAGTACATCTGTGGCCTATTTGGTTGGAATAGGGGTGGCAAGACGAGAACTCGGAAGTGTCCTCACTCAATATCCTGAGATATTGGGGATGCGGGTTGGGAGAGTGATCAAGCCCTTTGTGGAGTATCTTGAAAGCATAGGTATTCCCAGATTGGCCATGGCAAGACTCATTGAGAAGAGGCCCCACATCCTTGGATTCAGCTTAGAGGATCAAGTGAAACCAAATGTTGATGTTCTTTTAGAATTTGGTGTGAGGAAAGAGTCATTAGCTTCTGTTATAGCACAGTATCCTGAGATTGTCGGAATTGAGCTTGAATCAAAGATCCTCTCTCAACAGGGTTTGCTTAGCTCAAGTGTCAACGTGAGTCATGAGGATTTCGGCAGAGCTATTGAGAAGATGCCTCAAATTGTCAGTCTCAATCAAGCTTCTGTAATGAAGCATATTAATTTCCTCAAGGACTGCGGGTTTTCGTTAGCACAAGTGAAGAAGATGGTCACTGCTTGCCCTCAATTGCTTGCGCTGAATCTAGACATCATGAAGATGAGCTTTGACTATTTTCAGAGAGAGATGCGAAGAGATTTGGATGATTTGGCTGCTTTTCCTGCTTTCTTCACTTATGGTTTGGAGTCTACGATAAGGCCCCGGCATCGGGTAGTTGCTAAGAAGGGGCTGGAATGCTCTTTGGCTTGGTTTCTCAACTGTTCTGATGAGAAGTTTGAGCAACGGATGAGCTATGACTCAATTGACATTGAGGAAATGGAAATGGAGCCGTCATTTGACATGAACACACTTATGGAGCCAAGGGAAGATGAATCAATTTTAGAAGATGATGAGGATAGTGATGACGAGTACATTTGATATTGTTTGCTAAGAGTGCATATGCTCTGGCCTATGGATTACAATTTCAGTCTGTCTTCATCTATTGCAGAATGATTCGCTCTTGAATGGATAACAAAGTATGGTTTCTGAACTGACTGATGTCAAATGAAAGACCTATATACCGAGCATTTGGACGTGCCTGAAACACCACATTTCAAATATTCCTTGGTATTGTGGCAGTTAATCTTTTGCATATGCTCTTGGGTTGGTGGTAATATCAGAAACAGCACTGGGTGAGAGGCTGCTTCTCTTTCTTTTTCCATCCCAAATAACCATCCCCATTGATTGCCAATGTTAATTTGGAAAAGCTGGTAAATGGTGTCCTAATTTATGTCATTTTTTATTACTGCGTTGCCACAAACCTTGCAATTCTTGGGACATCCATGAGTGCATCCTTGTACTTTACTGGGGAGAAATCAGCTCTCATAGTTTACATACAAGAAATGCAAATGGACGGACTGCTCTTTGGAATTTCAATGTGAATCTGCAACTGCTGGAACTTGTATTAGATGAACATTATGTTGTATTATTCAAAAAAAAAAAAGAGCATTCTGTTGTAGAACCGCATTTATAGTCCTCTGGAAAGACTGCGCGAGAATGCATTTTAGATGCACTTGAGAGCTATTGAGCAATTATAATTGCTGGATATATTTTACGGTCAATTTCAGATGCATTCCTCTAGCCAATTTGCTCATACTAATTTGTATTTTGCTGTTCTGATCTTCTTTTAGGTTCTTAGGTAACCTTGATCTCTAACATGAACTTTCAGGCTGTTAGCTGATTCATTGCATATGTGATTTAACTCTCTCAGGTAATTTTGCTGATTACTCAAAAGTGAGGTATCATGGGTCTAAGTCAA